>CM057450.1:1789370966-1799370966 GCA_016271365.2 Neoceratodus forsteri | reverse complement strand
ATTTCCTGAATGCAGACATTTCTGGCTGCCTGATAGCGCTGTCTATCTACAGGAAGTCCAGACCCCAAAGCCTTGCACCAAAGGTAATCTCAGTGAACCACTGATTTTAAAAGGGACGGGGGTTACCCAGGGATTGTCTTGGTTTTTCACCTTATGTGTCACGAAGGGGCCAAAAATGTCGCTTGCAGAGTTAAAAGTGGAGATAAAGTGTGTAAGGGCATCATCAATATTAGTGGCAGAGTCAAGAGGTAACCAATCAGAGTTAAGGTAGTTTTGGAATTGACCAAGCATGCCTTTCTTAAGGGTACGTTGAAAGGACGAAATAGGAGTGATTTTAATGGAACCATTCGACCACTGGCAGAGGGTAGGGAAATGGTCACTTAATGAGCCAGGTAAGACTTCAACATCCAGTCCAGCAAACTATGGTTACCTGTTTTTGGGTTGAGTCAAGTGGGCTGGTCAATTAATTGCTCTAAATTAGCATCCAAGAGTGTGGCAAGATAGTTAGTTCTATTCAGGCCTAACCAGTCTAGACTGAAGTCTCCACTTAGCATCATTTCTCTGTGGGTGAGTTTGTCTAATCTAGTGAAGAATTCAGAATAGGAGGATGAGGCTAGATTGGGAGGTAGGTAAATGCAGCCTAAGGTTATCTGTTTAACCTGACCAAGGGTGATTGAGACAAATGGGTGTTTTATTGAAGGGTTAATATCTATACTGGGTAGTTCACTGGAGGCTAGCTCTGCCAGTGTATACATCAGCACTCCCCTCCTCTCTTGGAGAGCTGGTCACTCCTAAAGGTGTTATAACCAGGTAGTGTGATCTCATGGGACAGAATAGTGGGTTTTAGCCAGGACTCTGTGCACATACGACATCTGGTCTATAGTGCCTTACCAAAGCTTCAAGTTCTGCCATTTTGTGCCTGATACTTTGGATGTTCATTTGTGCTATTTTAAGTAACTGGCATTTCTGAAGGTGGCAGTGGGAATGGAAGGTAAATGTTCAGCTTGGGTGGCAGTCGAGCAGTCAATGCCAGGCCCCATTATAATCACACCTGCTGTCCCCAGCTCTGAGTGGGGGATGGTGAAGCAGATGCCCAGCTCATTTACCAGAGTGCTGGTTAGAATATGGTTAATCAAGTGCACATGCCCAGCCATGACTTGAATATGGTCTCTCACCAGAAGCAGATATACTAGAAGGCACACGGGGGCCTACCAAATAGTTATTGGCGAGGTGGACGAAGAAAGGGCTGAATATAGCATCAAAACTGTATGAAGGGGGTGTCCTTGTAACATAACAGCAGCTCTCTAGGAATTACAGTGACTTTTTTGCATACCTGCAAGTACGTCAGAGGATACTACTTCTGATGGGCAGTTTAGATTTGCAGTGGAGGAAATAGTGCTACACCAAAGGAGTGATTCTTGCCTACTACAACAAATCTGTACCATGTTGCTAAACAACTCTAGTGACATTTTGGGGGCATAGAAGGGAAAACAAGCCTGGGACCTGGGAAACCCCCAACTGTCTGCTACCACATGGCAGGAAGCTACTAAAATGGTTTCCCAATGTTCCAAGAATAACCACAGCAGGCAAATTAAGGATAACTTCTTACACAGAATACATTTCACCCTGGCTTTGCCCCATAAAATAGATCCCTCAAACTCAGACAGCTGCCCCAAATACGAGGTGGGAGGTAGTACCTTCTCACGTTTAGCTTGGAAATGCTTAAAGGCGGCTGCTTTCTAGGCTGGAATAATGGAGATGTTATCCAAAATGTTGTTCTTCTCATACTCACCTGATCCAGGAGTGGTGCTACTGGGGTGCATGGCACCTGAGCTATAACAGTACAGACACCCAGTGTGGCTCTTGGGCGTAGCAATAGGAAAATGAATGATGTTTCAGGGCTGGATGTCAGACAACCCCCCATTGGTGACACATTGGGTTAACCACCTGACAGAATGCAAGAGAACTGAAAAGACCCAACATAGTATCCTACAATTGCAATACAAATTATATTACAGTGTGGGAACCTCCAGAAAGGGCCCTAGACTCAGAATGGTTTGCATACTAATTGGTCATCCTAAATCCTTATTGATAGAGCATATATGATCTGAACCCTGACAGCCTTTACTGAGATTTATAGGAAATGATACGTTTGAGGTGTAACAAAAACAGAAACGTTTAAGAACAAAGTATAAAGCAAACTGAGGGCTCCTGGAGGATAGCGGCTGACTGTGTATATTGTACTTGTCAATATGATACTCAGTGCTTGTTGGGCTCCGAGGACCTTCATGCCCCTCTTTACATCTGAGACCTAAGATGATAACTCTGTAATTAACTGTATGTAAAAAGGCTGTATGGTTGAACTGCTTTTAAATAAAGTTTTTTTTTTTTAAATGTAACTGCTAAGTGCTAATGACATCAAGGCCCAACTCTTGTTTCAGGCACAGCTGCAAGTGGAAACAAACACAGGCATGAAAATCTATGTGGACTTCCTGGGTGCAAGAGTTTCATATATGGCTGCCCCCCACCCCACACCCACCACACCATGTAAAAAAGTCAGTTGGAGAAGGATTTGATTCACTCAGCATGGGAGGTGGTGAGTGGCCGACCAGGGCGGGCTGCAGCTTCATCACAGAGCTAGGCCTTGACATTGCAGACGGACATTCAAACACATCTGCACTCCTATCTGGACTCAGGGGACTCAGACTTATGGCAGTCTGAACAGCACACAGAGACTTTCTGATCTTAGGACCGACAAGGAACCTCACACACACAGTAATTTGTATTTTATCTTACTTCCCTCTAACTCGGTTGCTTCAGACAAACATTGTTTTGTGATTCTAAGCATGCTGAGCATCAATGGTTTGGAATAGTGAACTGTTTCCCTGACTTGGTAGGATTAATTGTTTTTGTCCCAATATGCCTTAAGTAACCATAATTTTCCTCCATGTAGATGAGTTATATATGGAGGAGCAGGCTACCAGGCTCAGGTAGGTCAGGCCTGACCCCCTGTGCTAATGGCAGGGGTGGAGGGGGATTAGAATGGAGGGAGTGTGCAATTTGTGGCTGTGGTGGCCTCCCTCAGTCCCCTGGGGCTCTGGGCTTCAACCCTTCATGTTGATGGCCTAGATGATAGATGGTGGGGGTTGGGTGGGTGGATCCAGCTCTGTTCACGGCAATGGTGGCTATGCCACCAAATGTGTATTGAGTCGGTGAAGTGCAACTTTATGCAGTGCAACTATTGATGCTCAATAAAAATTCTGATGCCTCTTGTGCTGGCTTTGTGTGCTGCCATCGATCTCGTGGGGCCCCCACTAGCTGGTATCCTGTTTGGGGGAGGCCTGACAACTGCGGAGTCTGTGATAGATTGAGAGGTGTAGATGGGAGGCTGTTGCAGCAGACATGACAGCTGGGTGTAGGACTAAGAGGGACAAGCTCACAGTCTCGTGAGATAGCTCGTCTGGAAGCCACCAGTCTTTGTATAAATTCCATAGTGGACAGAACAGGGCTGCAATTGACCTTATGTGTCTGTAGAGGTGGACCTCTGTTAACTACTGACCACATTAAGAATTTGGAGGCCTGTGAGCTTTCCCTGTCTTTGAATGCTAAACTGCTTTAGAACAATAAGGGGGGATGGGGTCTTGCCTCTCCTCTTCACTGCGTCCCACTGAGGATTTGTGAGATAGGGCCTGAAGGGGGGTCCATGTACAGCCCTTAGGGGATTTAAAGATTCCTTCCTACCTCTACCAATGCTCCTGAAAATCTGTATGTCTTTTTGGTAAGGAGAGTGGGCTGGGGTCTGCTTGGTTTGGCTCTGTCCTGGAACCCTGATATTCTGCCTTACAACCGGTAGTCTGATACTGAATCTTAAATTGATGAACTGTTGCATTCCTAGGTCCCAGTGGGGGGCTGGGTTGACAACCACATGCAAATGATTGCCTGTCAGGATCTTGGAGGGGTGTATGTTTGTAATACCGCTTTTTGTTGTGGTAGTGGTTTTTATCACTAGTAGGAGTTACCGTAGCATTTTTGTTCTGCTTCTCCTACCTACTACATCCTTCATAAAGTGGGAAAGGGCAGGGGAAGGGAAAGGGAACATTGTTTCACCAGGAGTAGCACACTAAGCCAAAGCTTGTTTCCAAATGCGACCTGGGAGCACAAGGAAGTTAAGTGACATGCTCAGGATCACACAGTATGCACCTAGACAGCTGTGGGATTCAAACCCAGGTATCCAGATCAGCAGCTCTGATCCTTAACCCACTGCACTATACTGCCTCCTTTTGAGGATTGAGGATACGAACATACGAAATTGCCAGCAGATACGGGCCATTCGGTGTATCTAGTCTGCTCGAGTGTGCAGCACTTCAGTCCATTAGACTGCAGCTGCCCCCCCATATCCCCCCATCTCATGCCCCCTCCTGGTTTGTATGCTCCCCTTGAATCTGTCCCACCCCATCTTGAAGCCCTCAGCACTCTGCAGTGATACGACTTCTTCTGGCAGAGCGTTCCACCCTGCCACCACATTTTCTGTAAAATAGTGCCTCCTTAGTTCCCTCTTGAACCTGCCCCCTTCCAACTTCATACAATGCCCCCTGGTTTCCCTTCTGCCATTCAGATTGAACATACACCTGGTGTCTACACTGATCAAACCCTTTAGGTACTTGAAGGTCTCAATCATATCCCCCTCTCCCTTCTTTCCTCCAGGGTACACATATTGAGCTCTCCCAGTCTCTCCTCATATGGTCTGTCCCCCAACCCCAGGATCATTTCTGTTGTCCTGCGTTGTACCCCCTCCAATAGTTTGATGTCCCTTTTCAAGTAGGGTGCCAGAATTGCATGTAGTACGCTAGGTGCGGTCTCACCAGGGACCTGTACAAGGACAAGATGACCTCCCCAGTCCTAGAAGTAATCCCTTGCTATGCACCCTAGCATCCTGTTTGCCTTCACTGCTGCCTTCCTGCACTAAGCAGAGTGGTTCATCTCCCTGGTTACCAGCACTCCCAGATCCTTCTCCTCCTTGGATTTTGTTAATGGGACACCCTGTAGCCAGTAATTGTGTCCTGGGCTCTTGCCTCCTAAATGCATCACTTTGCACTTACTGGCATTGAAACCAAGCTTCCAAGTGTAAGACCATTCCTCCAGTTTTGCCAAATCTTTCTAAAGTATTTTTGCTCCCCACCCCAACCCCCCAATCTACCTTGGCACAAATCTCTGTGTCATCTGCAAAGAGACTGATCTTGCTCCTAATCCATACTGCAATGTCGGCTATGAAAATGACAAACAGAACCAGTCCCAGCACCAAGCCCTGTGGTACACCACCCTGGATTCAGATGACTTCCCCCACTATTACTTTCAGCTGTCCACCCTGCACCCAGTTCTCGACCCATCTGACCAGTTTCCCCCCTGCTCCCAGACTCTTCAACTTTCAGGCCAGCCTACCATGTGGTACCGAGTCAAAGGCCATGCTGAAATCCAGGTAGAGGACAGCCACCGTATGTCCCCTGTCCAATGCCCTCATAACCCAGTCATACAAATCAACCAAGTTCATCTGGGCCAGGTGCCTTGTCCACCTTCAGGGACTTAAGGCCCCCCTCACCCTTTCCACTGTGATTTCCCCATCCATGGTTGCTTCTCTCCCACCTCGCCTATCCTCTCAGGTATGAGCCCATCCCTCTTCTTGGTGAAGACTGAACAGAAGTATTCATTAAGTACTTCTGCCTGCTCAGCCCCCTTTTCTACCCACCCACTTCCACTCCTGATCCTAACAATTTGATCCTTGCTCTTCCTCTTCTCTCTCTCATATCTGAAGAAATCCTTTTTTCCTAGTTTGATCCCCTGTGCTACCCTCCGTCCCCTAGCAGCCTTTGCTGCCCTTACCCTTCTGCTCATTTCTCTGGATTTCTTCACATATTCTTCTTTGTCTTCTGCCCTTTTGGATTATTTGTAGGTCCAAAATGCATTCCTCTTTTCCCTCACCTTCTCCACTACCTCTCTACTCATCCAACTATGTTTCTTGGTCCTGGCTTTCTTGCTCTGGCTCTTGACACACGTTTTAGTGGCTTCAGCCAGTCCTGTCTTGATGATTGCCCCATTTTTGTTCCGTGTCCATTTCTGGGTGGATGTTTGCTATATGACTTTCCAGTATGTTTCCCATCCTGCCAAAGTCCACCCTTTTGAAGTCCAGTACCCTGGTTTTTGTAGTGGTGACTTCCCTACCCAGGTTGATTGAGAACCACACTGTGCGGGGGTCACTACTTGCCAGAGGTTCCTCCACCCTTACATCCCTGACGTGTTCCCCATCTTCCAGTACCAGGTCTAGTATATTGCCCTCCCTTGTTGGCTCCATTACCATCTGGGTAAGGAAGCCATCCTAGAATGCTTTCAGGAGGATCTGCTCCCTGGCGCAACTGGTTGCTGGGATGCTCCAATCCACTCCTGGTAGATTAAAGTCCCCTACCACCACTGTGCTCCCTTTGCCACTATGCCTCTTTATCTGCTCCCCCATTTCCCTGTCAATGTCCTCCTTCTGGGCCGGAGGTCTATAAACAACCCCCAGACAGATCTTAGCCCCTTTCTGGCTGTGTAGTTGCAGCCAGATTACTTCTGACCTGCCCTCCTCCCTTTCCTCCTTATTACATCTGATCCCTTCCCTTACGTAAATGGCAACGCCCCCCCAGCCTTCCCTTTATCTCTATCCCTCTGGAATAGTTTGTACCCTAGGATGGTTAGGTCCCAGTCATGGTGCCTGGTTGCCCATGTCTCAGTAATGGCAGCTATGTCCACCTCTCCCTCTGCCATCAATGCCTGCAACACTGCCAACTTGTTCCCCAGGCTCCTAGCATTTAGTGAAACCATTCTCCATGCTTCACCTATCCTTCCTGCTTCCTTATCCTTCACTCGAACACCTATTTTGCCTAAGGTCGTATCTATCCCTGTGGTGGGGGGAGGTCCATGGGACCCCCTCTCCTGGTGATTTCCAGCTCCAGTGCCTCCCCTCCACCTCATTTAAATGATACCTCTTGTTGATGAAATCCCCTAGTTTCTGCTTCAACACCTGTGAACCTGCCCTGCTGAGGTGTAACCTATCCCCTGCATAAGGATGAGGGTTCTGGATGCCTAGCGTACCACGAGAGGGAAGGCCTCTTGTTTTTGAGGGCCCTGATGGTCCTGCAAGGTATGTGTACTATTGTCCAAGTGATCCATCTACTGGTTCAGAGATTGCAGGTCCTTAGAATCCTACAAAGAGAAATAAGAAAACATTTTGTTTATAAATGGCTAATTTAAAAAAAAGGTAACAATGTTTAATAATAATGGCATTAATAATGCTATGAAGTGTAAACAATTACTAACATTTCTGAAATGGGAAAAAGTGAAAATCTCCTTTATCCAAGAGACACATTTGACTCCCACAGAAGCAAAAAAATTCCAGAAATTTGGGTTCTTGAAAGTCTATCAGTTATCTCTGGAGAAATGACTGAAAAGGGGAATGATGTTCTTGCTGTCAAATGTGTTACCTTTTGGAGAGTGAGGTGATTACAGATGTAGGGGTTAGATATTTACTGTGATAGGGTGGATTCAGGAATTGCATGTAACATTGGTGAACCTGTATGTCCCTCCAGGTTCTCAATATGACTTCTATGCCAAGATTCTCAAACTGGTAGTAGAAAAAAACAACAGGGACACTCATATTGGAGGGTGACTAGAATGTGATTTTTAAGAGAACTCTGAATGCTACATCGCAGATCCCTGGCTTGAAATGGTCTGTCACAAAAAAAGGGTGATTAGGTTGATGGAAGAGCTGAGCATGGGGGATATGTGGTGCATAAAATATCCCTGAGCCTGGGACTATACTTGCTATGCACCCCACTTAAGATGTATTCCAGATTAGACATATTTGTTACACTGAGATGGGATGTGAGCAGGTTTGAGTCTATGTGGGTGGGTACTTCTGCTCTCTCAGATCATCAACCAGTATTCTTACATGTTGAGTTGAACATTAGAAAAAAGAAAACACTGGAGAGTAAATGTGTCTCTGCTCCAGGATAAGACTAAATGTGTCTCTGATCCGAGATATGACTCTGGTCTGGACACTTGGAGAACACAAAGGGGAACTAGACAGCATGCTGAAAGAGAGAGAGAGAGTGATACAGTAGATATTTCCCTGCAGATATTATGGGACATGGACAAAACAGTGTTGTGAGGGAAAGTGAAGGCACACCGTAATAAGGAACATCGGAAACAACTTAAGGCCCTGCTACATAAGATGAAGGAGCTGGAAGGGACACAAAAGGAAAAACGGGGAGCAAACAGGAAGAAAAAATGACTCACCTTAGTAATTGTGTTTCTTCTAATGGAGTCTTGTTGAATTGTGACATTTATGCAGTTAGCCCCAGCACTTGAACTGCTCCGGAGAGGAAAGCGTTAACTCTATGCCAGAGCATAGAACGTTGAGCTCGAGCTCAGTTCAAATCTCTGTCTGCTGCACTCTGAAGTGTAACCATCAGATTCTTACGAGCTAATACTAACTACCCCCCCTATGTGGAAGTTGTAAAATTTTTACTAGCCAAAAGGCAGCCAAATATTTTGGATCCCAAAAGACTCAAGTCGAGAAATCCAAAACAAAAACTAGGTAGTGAACAAAATAATTACCAAACCATTACAATAACCCACTCTCCCTGATTAAAGAGGGAGAGTGCCAAGGACACCCCTGAGGTGCAACACTGTGCCTACCAAACCACTTCCCAAAAACCAGGTTCTGAGAGGGGAGGCAGGGAGGGAGGTCAGAATACAGCAAGACTCCATTAGAAGAAACACAGTTACTGAGGTGAGTAATTTTTTTCTTCAAACAACATGAAGTTTTGCTGTATTCTGACATTATGCAGACTACCAAGAAGTACTTCCATCGAGGAGGGAATCAAACCTATTTTGGGAATAAACTCTGCAGTGCTGCTGTACCAAACCGAGCATCATTCCTAGCCTGGACATCCAGAGAGTAATGCTTGGTGAATGTATGGACTGTTTTCCAGGTGGCTGCTTTGCATATCTCTAATAAGGGTATATCTCTGGCAGCAGCCAGAGAAGCAGCTGTACCTCTAGTCAAATGAGCCCTCAGGCCTGAGGGGGGTATTTTGCCTAGCTTTTCATAGCAGAACTGTATACAAGAGACAATCCACCTGGCAAGAGTTCTCTTAGTAGCAGGTTTGCCCTTTCCCACTTCACCATAAGTGAGGAACAACTGGAGGGAGTCAAACCTGAATGCCATCGTACGTTGAATGTAGTAGCTAAGAGCGCTTTTAACAACTAAACTGTGTAATCTTCCCTATCCTGAAGAAGAATGATCAGTGAAGAACACGGAAAGAGACATGGATTGGTTCAGATGAAAATCTGAAACCACTTTGGGTAAGAACCTCCTGTTGGTTCTAAGGACCCCTTTATCTTTATGGAATGAAGTCAGGGAGAAAAAGATAGCATTCAGGAAGTATAAGGAAACACAGAAGGAGCAGAACAGACAGCTGTACCAGTTAAGGCAGAAGGAAGCAGGGAGGGTAGTCAGAATAGCAAAGGCCCAAACTGAGGAAAAGATGGCCAACTCGGTTAAGAAGGGGGATAAAACCTTTTATAGGTACATCAGGGAGCGTAGAAAGACAAAGGGAGGGATAGTGAGGCTGAATAGAATGGACGGTGGGTGGGCAGAGAGGGACAGTGAAAAAGCAGGGATACTGAACGAATATTTCTGCTCAGTATTCACAAAAGAGGAGAAGGGGGAGGTGCCTAATCCAATTAACAGAAGCACTCTTGACAGGGCGGTCGATCCCAGTCCTTTCACAGAAGAAAGGGTTCTGAAAGAACTCCTAAAACTGAAGGTGGACAAAGCAATGGGGCCTGATAGAATTCACCCCAGAATTCTAAAAGAATTAAAGGGACAACTAGTGAAACCACTGACTACCCTTTTTAACAAATCATGGGAGGATGGTGTAGTACCTGAGGACTGGAGGAAGGCAGGTGTGATTCCCCTTCACAAAAGTGGGACCAAGACAGAGGCAGGAAACTACAGACCTGTCAGTTTGACCTCTGTGGTAAGGAAAGTGATGGAATCACTTCTCAAGGAAAGAAATGTTGAGTACCTAGAGGCCAGTGGAGCACTGGACCCAAGGCAGCATGGGTTCACAGCAGGAAGGTCATGTCAGACGAATCTAATTGATTTCTTTGACTGGGAGACCAAAGTAGTAGACCAGGGAGGGGCTGTGGACATGGCCTACCTAGACTTTAGCAAGGCATTTTACACAGTCCCGCACAAAAGATTAATAGTCAAATTAATCAGCCTGGGAGTGGGTCTCAGGGTGGTAGCCTAGGTAAAACATTGGCTGGACAACAGAACACAGAAGGTAATTGTAAATGGAGTCCACTCTGAAGAAAGAGGGTTTACTAGTGGAGTACCTCAGGGTTCAGTACTGGGTCCAGTCCTTTTTAATGTCTATAAGTGACACTGCAGAGGGACTGGAAGGAAAAGTATGCCTCTTTGCAGATGATACAAAGATCTGCAACAGTGTTGATACACAAGAAGGCGTGGAAAGGATGAAAAGGGACTTGGTAAGGTTGGAGGAATGGTCAGAAGTATGGCAGCTTGGATTCAATGCAAAGAAGTGCAAAATAATGCATGTGGGAAACAAAAACCCATGGAAAGATTACACAATGGGGGGGGTGTAGTAACAACAACAAAAATGGAAAAGGACCTGGGGTCATCATATCAGATGACCTTAAGGTTAGCAAGCAATGTGAGAAGGCAGTAGGGAGGGCTGGGGGATACTGGGATGTTTAGGGAGAGGCATCACCAGCAGAAAACAGGAAGTTGTTATCCCTCTGTACAGACAGTTGGTGAGACCCCATCTGGAGTACTGTGTCCAGTTCTGGAGACCCCCATCTCTGCAAGGACATAGACAGGATAGAGGCAGTCCAGAGGAGGGCAACTAAAATGGTGAAGGGTCTGCAAGAGAAGCCATACAAGGAGAGACTAAAGGAGCTTAAATATGTATACCCTTGAGGAAAGGAGGGAGCAGGGGGACATGATAGAAACTTTTAAGTACCTCAGTGGAATCAACAAAGTCCAAGAGGGTATCATCTTTCAGAAAAAGAGATGTGCAAGAACAAGAGGACACAATTTAAAGATAGAGGGTGGGTGGTTCAGGGGCAATGTGAGGAAGTATTTTTTCACAGAGAGGGTGGTGGACGCATGGAACAGCCTTCCTGATGAGGTTATGGGGTCTAAAACTGTGGGAGAATTCAAGAATACATAGAACAGACATAAGGCAATTCGTGTGGGGGGTAAGAAGAAATAGGCTGTTGGTTAACTAGGATCTGCAGCTTATCCTGTAGGTAGGAAAATGGGCAGACTAGGTTGGCCAAGCGGTCCTTATCTGCCATCAAAGTCTATGTTTCTATGAGACAAAATCAGGCTCCACTGACAGAGCTTGCAATTCACTGATACGTCTGGCAGAGGTAATAGCTACCAGAAACACAGTTTTCCAAGTCAGGTACTTAAGCTCTGCTGAAGACAAAGGCTCAAAAGGGGGTTGCATAAGCTGAGCAATGCAAACATTAAGGTCCCAAGCAGGAGTAGGATCGCTAAAGGGAGGATTGGTATGAAGCAATCCCTTGAAAAATTTACAGAAAACAGGATGAGATGCCAGTGAAGAGTGCTTTTCCACTGACAGAAAAGCAGAAACAGCTGACAAGTGTACTTTGAGGGTAACTGGTCTGAGGCCTAGGCCATTAAGATAAACCATGTAATCCAGAACTGTAGACAAGTCAGCAGAATCTAGGGATATATGTTTCTTGGAACACCAAATGCTGAATCTTTTCCATTTGGAGTTATAAGTTTTTCTGGTGGCAGGTTTTCGAGAAGCTTTGAGAATGTCCAGAACCCCTTGAGACAGATGCAAATTTGCATACTCTAACTCTTCAAGAGCCATGCCTTGAGATTGAGAGACCAAAGGTTGGGATACCAGATCCTCCCTGAGAGGAGATTAACAGGTTGTGATTTCTGGGGAGCGACAGGGGAACATGGGCTGCTAGGGACAGCAACAGGGGATATCAAGGCTGCCTGGCCCAATCTGGAGCAATCAGGATCACTTTACAAGATTGTGACCTTATCTTGACCAGGACCTTGAACAGTAGAGGAAAAGGAGGGAAGGCATGGAGACATTTCCCTTTCCAGTCCAGAATCAGAGCATCCAGAGGGATTGAACCCAAGACTGGGGGTCTGCAACAGAAGAGAGGAAGTTGGTTATTGTCTGGGGCTGCAAAGAGATCTATCTCTGGAATGCCCCACCTGGAAAATATTCTAACATACTAAAATGCCAGCAGAATAGGCCTAACGGACTTTTGCGTCGGCTCGTTTGGTCAGCCTCCACCCTGGGAGCTGACCTTGCTGCCCCCCTCGCCTTCTCTGGCTTCTCCCTTCCCAGTTCTGGATATTCTCGCTGCATTGGATTTTGCTTCCAGAACCCTTCCCTGCATCCCTCTTGAACCCCTCCACGTCTCTGCCTCCACCAGCCCCTAGGCAGTGCATTCCATGGCTCCACACCTGTCAGCGGAAGTAGCACCTCCTTCCTTTCTCCCTGAATCTTCCCCCTCCAGCTTCCACCCATGCCCTCTAGTGGCCCCCTCCTCCTTCCTTCGAAGCACCCTGACTGCTCCTCCCCTGTTTACCCCCTTCATGTACCTGAAGACCTCTATCATGTCCCCCCGGTCCTTCTCTCTTCCAATGTGTACATATTTAGCTCTTCGAGCCTCTCCTTATAGGTCCTGTCCCCCAAGCCCCAATCATAAAATATCACTTTTAACGCTAAGGGATCCAGGGAACATTCATGATGTCCCTAGGAAATCCTGCTCAATGCATCTGCTAGCACATTGTCCTTCACTGGGAGGTGGACTGCTACCAAAGAGGTCTGTAGAGAATAAGCCGGGGACCATAATTTCATGGCTTCTGCACACAAGGCCATAGACCGAGTGCCTCCCTGCTTGTTGATGTCCCATATGGTGGTGGTGTTGTCTGTCCTGACCTGAACCATCTTGTTCTGTATTGATTCCGAGAAGGCTTGCAGAGCCAGGTACACTGCCCTGAGCTCCAGAAGATTGACGTTGAGAAGAGACTCCTGAATGGACCACACTTCCTGAGCTGTGAGAGCTCCCAGGTGAGCTCCCCACCCCAGCAGAGATGTATCCATGGTTAGAACCACATAATGAGATTGAGTGATGAATGGGACTCCTTGCCTGAGGTTGTCCTACTCCTGCCACCATTGGAGAGCCTGGATCAGGGTCAGAGTCACTGGAATAATCTTGGTTAGAGGATCTTTTTTTCTGAGACCAAAAGGCCCTCAAATGAAATTGGATGTCCCTCATCTAAAATCCGGCCCCTTGGACCACTGTAGTGGAGGCTGCCATGTGATCCAGAAGTTGAAGGAAATGCCTTGCTGGTCAAGACACCAGAAGGTGGAAAGAGGAAGCCAGATCTATAATGGTCCTTACTCTTGCCAAGGGGAGAAATGCTCTTTCCTTGACAGTATCCAATTCTACCCCTATGAAGGTCAAGAGTTGAACTGGCTCGAGAACTGACTTGGGGAGGTTGAGGAGGAATCCAGAGAAGTGAGCACTTGCTGGGTCACTTGTAAATCTGACTTGACCCGATCTGGAGACTGACCCACTATGAGCCAGTCATCCAGGTATGGAAACATGGAAATGTTTTTTCTCCTTAGGAAGGCAACTACTGCTGCTAGGCATTTTGTAAAAACCCTTGGAGCTGATGTTAAGCCAAAGGGCATTGCTCTGAACTGGTAATGGCCTGAAGGCAGTTCGAACCTGAGGTACCTTCTGTGGGAGCACCTGATGGGAATGTGAAAGTAGGCAGCCTTTAGGTCCAGGGAGGCTAGCCAGACCCCTGGCCTTAGAGAGGGAAAAATTATTCCCAGAGCCACCATTTTGAATTTTGACTTTAGTAGATGCTTGTTTGGGTATCTTAAGTCTAGTATGGGCTGCCACTCTCCTGTTTTTTTCGGGGTAAGGAAGTATTCAGAATGCAGACCTTTGCCCCTGTGAAGTATAGGAACTTTCTGTATGGCTCTGAGAGCCAGCAGAGATGAAACCTCTGCCTCTAGGGCAAGGGTTTTGGAGATGTTTGCAGGTGAAAAGAACCTGACCCTCAGCTTTGGAAATTTTTTAAAGTTGTGGGCCAGTCCCTGGCTTACCACTTCCAGGAAAGTCAGTCTGCCTCCTACAGGGATTGGGGATTCGACCTGGGCTGACACATGAGGGTGTCTGCTTGGCAGGAGCCTTAGGCTGAGAGGAGGATGCAGCCCTGCTCATCCCCCTTCTGCCTCTCCCTCTGAAGAACCCCCTCTGGGAAAAAAGGAGAGGAGGCCTGTGCCTGGTAGAAAGGCCCTTGAAAAGGCCTGCCCCTAGCTTGCTGCTTCTGAGGAGTAGCCTGCCTTTCATTGGCCTGTGCTCTCCTGTAGGTAGTCCTGTACTCATCCATCTTTTTCATATAATTCTCTGTCTGCTCCCCAAACAGAGAATTATCAACAACAGGGAAATCCATAGCCTTAGCCTGGGTACCCTGTGATAGGATAGTACATCTGAGCCAAGCTTGTCTCCGAAGAGCCACAGATGTAACCATGACTCTTGATGACACATCATTGGAGTCCACAGCAGCAGCATGAAACTGGATTTTCAATGCCTCAATCCCATCAGCAGCCACCTCCTCCAGCTCCTTGGGGAGGCCTGTTTAGCCAGTTCCAGTATAGTGTCCCATCTGGTCTTCTGGACTGGTACCTGGCTGTGTAGGCTATGTAATTAGCCTGCCTGAGTCACAAAGAAGATGCCATGTATTGTTTCTTTGCCATGGCATCCAGCTTCCTGGAGTCTTTATCTGGGGGGTGTGAAGCCAAGGGTATGTTAGCCTTACCACAGGCTGCAGCCTGCACAACCCCAACGTGGCTGCATTGCTGGTACAAGTACTCTGTACCCGAGCCTGACAACATGTACCTCTTGTCCATTCTTCTGTCCACAGGAGGTAAAGATTTTGGAGTCTTAAGCAACTTATGTGTCTGTTTCCCAAAGGATTTGTGAAGGGGAATAAATAACCTCTTGGACTCTGAGATGTCCATCATCTCCACATAGTCAGGCTCCTCGACAGCTTCTTCCAGAGGGAGCTGGAGGGTTTCTGCCACTTTCCCGTAAAACATAAAGTGGGAAAGGGATTCAGAAAGCCTAGGAGGGGAAACACCAGAAGGCCTGTCTGGAGAGATACCCGGTTCTGTGGGCTCATCTAGACCTTCCACATCATCATGATCATCATCATCATCATTATCATCCCCCTCCAAATCTGGTTCATAAAAGTCTTCAGGGGAATAATCCTGAACCAGAGGAACCAACCGAACTGAAAGCCTGCCCAAAGGCATCGGATCAGCCAGAACCGGATGGAGCGATTCAATCTATGCTATGCTATGACAATTTCTTCGGCAGTCATATGATGCAATTCTGGATCTGAACCGGACGATTTTCTTTCCCTTTTTCTTTTTGTCAGAACCGACCCCTCAGGATCGGCTCTCCGTTTGCCCGAGGGAGTCTCGCCCAGGTCAGTGGGCACTCCCTCAGGTTCAGTCAGAATAGAACCGGGCTGGCCATCTGGGTCAGCCTCCTACTCCCTAAGCCTGCCAAATCTTTTATCCAGGGTGGCTTTAGGGAAATATTTACAAATTTGGCACACTAAAACACAATTACAAACAACCAGTTCAGCCGAACCGGTTGAAAAATCTACTTTTACTATTTCTCTAACAAGTCCACTACCTATGCATTTACTGTACCACAGACAGGGATCTGAACCAAAAAATAAAGAAAATTATCAGTAAAACCAACGTTTTTTAGACCGAACCGTGAGAGAAGGAGAAACCTCCGGAGCGACTGTTCAGTTAGGCAGAGTAAAGACTCTGATGGTTACACTTCAGAGTGCAGCAGACAGAGGTTTGAACCGAGCTTGAGCTCAACATTCTATGCTGTGGCATAGAGTTAACTCTGTCCTCTCCTGAGCAGTTCAAGTGCTGGGGCTAACTGCATAATGTCAGAATACCGCAAGACTTCATGTTGTTGGATGTGGAATTTAGGTCAGTCAAAGCAAAAATTCAAGATATTCAGAGAGGGGAGACAGAGAAGGCTCTCCCCTTCCTCAAACAAATATAATGGGCCTGATGCACAATGCCAGCGCACTATGGAAACGGGCATGTTGACATCACTACGTCTGAAATACTTACGGAGGCGGGGTCCATGGACCCGCTTTGCTTGTCCACAGATGGGACACATGTCAGTTATTAGCCCAGTCCCCCAGCTGCACAGACAGTAATGCACCGGGGGAGGGTGGGTGTGTGTGTGTCAGGGGTGTGCCTGCACACCGTGCCATTCACAAAGGTGCGGAGTCCCCAGGATGCCGCCGCTGGCTGCCATGAAGACACTGGGGCACAGCAGACCCCTCCACATGCCGCCCCGCCCATGGGGTCTACAAGGAGGGCTGGGGTGGCTGGCTGGGCACCCACCTGCTCCTGTGCTGGCAGCACACAGTGTGCCATTCTCCTTCGGTGCCCTGTGGGCACAAGGGATCTAGTAGCAGAGTGGTTCCGACATCCCAATGGATGCATGCCCGGTCTACAGAACAGTCCTCTGTGCACCTGTGAGCTGGGGGGTGGGGACAGGGATGGGAGCCACCAGGTGGCTGGTGTCTGGGAACAAGGCCACCGTTCATCCATCTGTGGGTGCAGAGCTCCATGCAGGATATGCACCTTTGGTGAATTTTTCCCACCCATTAATGCATAGCACTGTTGTCGAGGCACAGGTCAGGAAACATAGGAAAAACCAGAAGCAGTTGTAAAATTCACAACAAGAGTATTTATTTCTACTAGCAGTAACATAAAAAAATTAAATTGTTCAGTATAACTATTTACAAAGGCCAAATAAACAGAAAAAGTTCATCTGAGTTTTCCTTCAATTTTTGTGTCCCTTTCTTGCAAACAACTGCAGCTCTGTCTTGTAAGTCCTTCCAACACCCCCATTCTTAACAAGCATCTTCCAAAGTGTTCTTGTATATTTCATGCAGGTGCTGGCAGGAACATAGTGTGCCTGAGCTGAGGCTTCTTTTCCACAGCTCTTCTGCAAAAGGCTTAAAACTTGCACTCAGGTAACCTCTTGAGTTTCTAACAGCTTTCTGCAGTCATCTCAAACTATAATGATATACATTTCAAAATTTAACACTATATAATTTCTAAACAAAGGAATCCCAATATCAGTTACATTTTCACATAGTGATTTGCGTATATTTTTGTATCAGCAGATATGTAAGGGAGAAAAAGACAAACAGCACGGGAAGACTGAGAGATAGTGAGAGGCAAATAACTGCAAGACTGTTGGGGTGATCAAATCCTAGGTCTCACTGGAAGATTTGGTTGTGCAACCAGACAGACAAGAGACAGGAAAGGAGAAAATAGAACAGATCCCTGCATTCAAACTCTTTCCTTAACAACTGGGACAGGGTTCTCTTCCACCCTGTCACAAGCATCCATCATGAGGGAGGGGCAGGGCATCCAAATTATTGGGCCTGTGGCTCAAGCCTGCATAACTAAAATTGTCACCCTAGTACAGCAGACTTGGTTATAAAAGTGGACCAAATTTCAGAAGCTTTTAACCATTACTACCGTATTCACAGTCTACACGAGGAAGCCTCTGTATATTGTCAGAGAGCTTTTCTAGACTCTCTTGAACTCCATAAGCTAACACAGGAACCCAGTTATATGTTAACTGCTCCAATTACAACAGTAGAGATACAGGAGACCATTAAGAGTGAAAAGAGCAGTAAATGTCCTGTCCTAAATGGGCTTTGGGTGGAGTTCTATAAGTGTTTACAGGAGGAGGTTACTCCACTTATTTACTGAAAATTAGTAATTAGGTCAAGGTCGGGTTTCCGGGCTTAGGCTCAGAGACTACCAGCTGGTCACCTTTGTCAAGGTGAAGTATCTTGGCATTGTATTGGACTGCAGCCTAATACTTGAATCTCAGGTGTAGGCCATGGTCCAGAGTGCTTTTTATCATATTAGAAACATCGCCAGGATTAAACACCTGATTCCCCCGGGTAATCTACCATCACTAGTCCATGCTTTTGTGATGTCATGGCATGATTACTGCAGTGCCTTTTACCTAGGGCTGTCGGGGGTTGATCTTCACCGCCTACAGCTGGTGCAGAATGCGGCAGCCAGGTTGCTGACTGGCCTTTTGAGGTCATGTCACATTATACCTGTGCTGCGCTCTCTGCACTGGCTTCCTGTTAGGTAGCAGATCACCTTCAAGGTCAGTTTGCTGACCTGTAAGGCCCTGCATGGACTTGGTCCTGGTTATGTGCAAGACCTCCTCCAGCCTTACTGCCCATCTCGTCCCCTCCGGTCAGCCAATGAGGGCCTCCTGGTGATTCCCAGGGTTTATTTGAAGACATTAGGTGCCCGGGCATTTTTGTTTGTGGCACTGACCCTGTGAAATTCACTGCCTTGTTAACTCAGAGAGGTCCCACAGGTTAATGCCTTCAAAAGGGAGCTAAAGACATTTTTATTTATTTATTTTATTTGTTTCCCTCCAGTTGATTTGAGTTGATTTAAATTAATTAATTTAATACTGTATTTACCATTACCATAACTGGGACAGGGTTATCCCAGGATACAAATTGTATAGGGGGTGGGGTGGCGTTATATGTGAAGGAAGAAATATCGTGTAGCAGGGATGAGGGGGAGGAGGGCAGAGCAGAGGCCTTACGGGTACAGATACAAGACCCAAAAGGAATGAGGGTGAGGCTGGGGGTGATGTACAGGCCACCAGCTCAAGGTAAAGATATTGATAGGGAGCAGATAAGGAGGGTCTGTACAAAGGGTTACACCATGGTAATGAGGGACTTCAATCTGCTGGGGGTGGAGTGGACTACCCCTACTACCTCAAACAGCAGGGAGCAGGTAGTCCTGGAAGCTTTCCAGGACAGCTTCTTGGTGCAGTTGGTAGGGGAACCAACCAGGGAAGGAAACATACTTGACCTTGTGCCTATGAATGGTGAGAACATGCAGGGGTTAGGAGAGGGGGATCCCCTAGCAGGGAGCAACCATAATACAGTGTGGTTTTCACTTGGGAGGAGTAAAGAGGCAGCCAGTACGAGGACTAAGGTGATAGCTTCAGGAGGCAGACTTTGAAAGGATGGGGGTGGGCATACTGGAAGAGCACATTGTCAGACTCCATCTACACATGGATGCCAATCAGAAATGGGGGATTATCAAAGCTGGGCTAGCAGAGGCAACAAACTCATATTCAAAGCTCTGAAGCAACAAGGCCAGGAGAAGGAAGCCAAGCTGGTTAAGCAGAGAGGTGTTAGGAAGAGTTAAGGAAAAAAGTGCCATCTTCAGGAGATACATGAGATCCAAAAGGGAGGAGGATAGGGAGGACACATGAAGAAATCAAGGGAGGTGAGAAGATCGGTAAGGGCAGCCACAGCAGCCAAGGCAGCAAGAGAGCTTAGGCTTGCACAAGAGATAGGAGAGGGGGAGAAGGATTTCTTCAAGTGCATAAGAGAGAAGAGAACCTGTTAGGATCAAAGTGGATGAGGGGTGGGTGGAGAATGGGGTGGAGCAGGCAGAAGCGCTCAATGAATACTTCTGCTGTGTATTTACCAGGGAAAAGCTGGGGCCGTTGCCACAGGGGAAGGGAGCAGTGGGGTAGAACTTACAGAGAAGGAAATCCCAGAAAGCAGATTACTAGAAGGTTTTAGAGCCCTGAGGGTGAACAAGGCACCAGGTTCAGACGGCATCCACCCCAGGGTGCTGAGGAAGATGGCAGAAATCCTGGCAGGGCCACTAGCAGGTTTATTTAGCACATCCCTGAGGACTGACTACATGCCCCAGGATTGGAGGATGGCACACGTGGTGCCCATCCATATAAGTGGGTCCAAGGATGAGCCAGGGAACTACAGGCCAGTCAGCCTCACCTCCATCATGGGGAAACTCATGAAGTTTATCCTCAAGGAAAGGCTGATAGCCTTTCTGGAGGAGAATGGACTCCAGGACATCAGGCCACATGGGTCTGTCTTAGGTAGATCCTGCCAGACAAACATGGTTGACTTCTATAACTGGGTTTCAAGGGCAATTGACAGGGGCCAGGCAGTGGATGTCTTGTACTTGGACTTCAGCAAGGCCTTTGATTTGGTGCCAAATGGGAGGCTGGTTAGCAAACTGGGTCAGCTAGGGGTAGGGGAGATGATAGTGGAGTGGGTCAGAAACTGGCTGCAGGATAGGCAGCAGAGGGTGGTGGTAAGGGGGGAACTCTCATCTCCAAGAGCTGTAACAAGTAGGGTTCTACAGGGCTCAGTGCTGGGTCCAGCGTTGTTTGGCATCTGCATTGCCAACATTGCAAATGGGGTTAGCAATAAGATAAGCCTATTTAGAGATGACACAAAGATTGGTGCAGTGGTGGACAGCACAGCGGGATAGCTGGGACAGCAGAAGGACCAAGATAAACCTGAACAGTGGTCAGGCGCTTGGTAGCGGGTTTCAACGCAAAGTGCAAGGTCATGCACATGGGAGCTAGAAACCAAAAGTTCGGCTATAGGCTTGGGGGGTACAGTTATCCACTACAGAAAAGGAGAAAGATCTTGGGGTGATGATCACAGGGCAGATGAACCATTCAGCACAGTGCAGGAGGGCAGCAACTAAGGCTAATAAGATGTTACGGTGTATTGCCAGGAGAATCACCTCACAGAGGAGAGAGGTCATCCTACCACTATAGAGGTCACTAGTCAGACTAAACTTGGAGTACTGCGTGCAGTTCTGGCAGCCCTACTTAAAGAAAGATGTCAAGTTACTGGAGGGGGTCCAGTGCAGAGCCACCAGGATGATCACAGGAATGGAGGGAAGACCCCATGAGAATAGACCGAGGGAGCTCAACATATACTCCATGGAGAACCGGAGGGATAGAGGGGATATGATCAAAACATTCAAATATATGAGGGGCATAAACAGGGTTAGTAGAGAGGAAATTTTTAGATTAAGGGGAGGGAGAAATGCTAGTGGGCACAGTCAGAGACTGGAGGAGGGGATGTTCAAGAGGGAGATAAGAAGACACTACTTCATGGAAAGGGTGGTGGATGGGTGGAATGCACTGCCAGAGGTGGTGGTAATGTCAAGACTGGTGGCAAGGGTATAGAGTTTAGGTTTTCCCGATGGGTGGGGGGGCTCTCAGGCTCAAAACTATTGGCCTAAACAGTAAACCTATTTTTAGACTACCCTATCTGGGGGAGGGGTCTCGAGCCTGGAAGTCCCCAAACTCTACATCTATGGTCGATCGCAGTTTTAAGGGAGGGTGAGACATGATCAGGGAAAGGCCACTGCCGTTGAGGGGTGGGGGTGGGCAGCTGCAGAGTAAAACACTGATAGCTGCACACTCAAGCAGACTCGATAGACCCTAGGGCCTGTATCTGCTGGCAATTTTCGTATGTTTGTATTTTAATTGTTTACATAGAATTTGTTCACTTGTACAGTGCCTTTGAGTCACAATGAAATAGAGCGCTCTATTAAATGAATAAACTAACTAGGAAAGGCACATTGAGCCAAGGCTTGTTTCCAGGTGTGACCCAGGGGAAGGGAAATAGGGAGACAAAAATATACAATGTATAGGCTAAATATACAAAGTATACATGGTAGAAAAAAGCAAGATGCAGCAAAAATACAAACTCAAACAATACAGTAAACTGTGTACAAGCTAGTATATTGGAACCAAAACAGCGATTTAAGAGCACTAAGGCTAACTACATGAGAGTAGCATGCAAAATCAGCTATGACCAGGACAGGAGAGGGTAGCAAGAGGTCTGAGCTGGAATTTGAAGGGAAGGAGGGAAGGGAAGAGGTGAAGGGTGGGAGGGACACTGTACCAGATGGTGGGAAGATGTGATGAAAAAGTAGATTCCCAGCAGCAGAGTTGGAGTGTGGAATGGAGAAAGCACGAGAGTCAGGAGAAGGAAGAGAACTTATTTATTGGAAGATTTAGATGATGCCTTGTTCTCTTTTGCAAAGGTTCCACGTCAGATTACATATTACATTCAAAACAAGGACCAAGCAATCAAGGCAAATTTCTGAACACAGCTTCTCCGAAGAGTTTGTAATGAAATTAGGAAGACGGCACCCTGCCACCTTCTTGAAAGCATGCCACCATTTCAATCAACCTGAAGGAAGGGAAGGACCCAAAGTATTGTAGTTCTTATTGTTCCATTTCTTTACTTAAGTTCAGGTTTATTGCAGGAAAACTCTATTGAGCAAGCTCATTCACAAGGAGGTCCTGAACATGGAGTACAAGTTATTCATGGACATCATAGCCACCCAGCTGAATTCTGTTATGCCGATTATTATTGACTTAGATCAAACGGGTTTTATAATGAGTAGGCAGGCTCCAGATAGTGTACGCCAGACTATCCATGTCATTGACTTTATCAAAAAATGCCAGATTAAAGCCTGCCTAATAAGCCTCAAGGCCGAAAATCATTTGACAAAGTACTGAATGTTTTATTCGTGGTTCTTGAACAATTAGGATTCCTTGACCAAGGGGTTAAATTGCTTTATTCTTCTCCGCAGGCATATGTACACATGAATGGCGGTATGTCAGCTACATTTAAATTACATTGGTGCACGTGGCAAGGCTGCTCCCCCTTATCTTTACTATTTGCCTTTTAGATAGAGCCACTGGCCCAGTGGGTTCACTTAAATCTGAAGATTCAGGGCACTGAAATGGAGGCTGAATCCCAGAAAGTTGCAATGTATGCTGATGATGTACTTTTATATGGCAAACACTGAAAAATCAATAAGGTACGGGCTTGAGCTGTTTGGGTCGCATGTGAGTTATGTCCTGAATAAGACAAAAACACTGAGGTAGACTGTATGAGTGGCCATTTGGCAGCATACACTCTTGCTTAAGGTGGAACCATTCTAACCTCTTTTATGGTGATATGCACATACTTCCCACGATGCTTTGCATTATGTGGATATGTGTAGTTTTACATTTCCTTGAAATCTGGCTTTATTGACAATGCCTTTTCTGGGACACCCTTGCCTCCGTGCTTTTGTGCTGAGGTTCTTTGACTTTTGGACCATTTTCACTGCATTGTTTTTGTACATTTCTGTCACTCAGCAATGAGGGTGAAAGCTATTTGAAGTTCCAGTTCCAGTGAGAACGAGCTTCATTAATGTCGTATCTGAGTGCTATTCCTTTCTTTTCTTGGGGGGGGGGGGCATATTTTTAAAAGATGAACAATGACCGGTAGCATGATGTCATGCTGCTGTGAGCAGACTTCAGAATGTGGGTCAGGTCAGCCAGGGAGCATACGAGGGATGGCACAGAGTGCCACAGTAACCCTTGCGGATCACTTGACTGAGTGTGAGTGGACCAGTGGACTAACTACTATTTCTAACAGTGTGGGTTACCAGAGAAGGTAGAAGCACAATTGGAGAGCTCCCTGGACTGGGTGATATATGCCATCCGTACTGCGAGGGAAGGAGAAGGGTACCTTTGCAATCACAGAGAGGGGCTGTTAGTCCAAAGAGGCGTGTTGCTGGTCTGGAATGCAACTGGCTATGCATCAGGGCACAGAAAAGAGGATGACAGCTGGGAGGGTGTACTCTCAGGAGGGGCGTGGTGGGGAGGCTAGCATCCAGAACACTGGGAGGGAAGCAGTGTGTGCTGTCAGGGCTGTGTGATTATACCATTCTGCTTATTGAAGGCAAGGGAGAATACATCTGAATAGGCTGCCCACCTATATTACAATCCTCCTTAAGTGATTACATTGCTGCCTACAGCCTCAGAAAGTGTACCTACATCTGCCTTGAAGTCCCCAAATTTCGTATTCGCTTCGACATGGTGGCCTTGAGCTATATTCTCCCAACCACCTGGAACAAACTCCAATTTACCCTTAAACTTCAGAATTTAGTACCACTACATGCTTTTAAAAGGTGCATCAGCAACATCACCTCCTAATCATGTCAGTGCTTCTAAACTCCCTTGCTTTTTTGGACTCCTGTTACCTGCACTCCTTGTATTTGACTCCTGATACCTTGCACTTCTTGACTCTAGTTAGGTTCTTTTCTTGTTGCTGTACTTCCCCCCTCCCCCATCATCTCTGCTTCTCCTTCATAGTAATGTTTATTATGAGTAATTTCTTATGTATTCCAATGTTGTTACTCATCCCCTGATTGATGTATCTGGTAGACGTTTGTATGCCTACCCCAATTTTTGCAACCATGTATTCAGTGAATATTGTATTTTGTATCTTACTATGGTGTATTGTAATATATTTTGTATATTGTACAAGGGACATCCTTGCAAATGTGCTTGCTCAATGGATCTATATCCCTTCACAATAAACTGAACTGAACATCAGTGGCCACAGCGGCACGGTTGATGCTCTCAGGAGGTACAATGCCAGGCATGAACATCAGTTGGCAATACCACGGGGTTACTGGGTGGTGACCAGGCAGCTGAGGGGATAGGAGAGACAAGGCAAGGGACTCGGGCACACAGCTGGTGGGGGGGTGGGGTGGTGGTGATTGACAGAGACAAGTACTGTACATTTGGGAGAAGGGTGGCAGGAACTGAGATATCTAGTGGTGGGGATGGCTGAGGTAGCAAGAAATGTCATAAGGAAGCATTATCACCAATAAATACCAGTAATAGATATCAGCATTTGGCTGGCTTGGTTGAAAAAGGTAAACTGGTGACTGGAGTGAGTGGGGGTAGTCCAGGCACCAGGACATGTGACCTTCCAAGGAGGAGGAACAAGAAGGCTAGGGGAGGGGTGGGAGGGTAGTAGTCATTGAAAATTCACTAGTAAGGGTGGGGGTGAAGTGAAGGGGTCACTGCTGGACTAGGATTGTAGCTTGGGTGAAGTGGTGTATCTGCCTGAAGTGTGGGTGGAAGGAGTGATATCTAGGGTCAAGCAGTGCAACTTGCGGGAGGAGAATACATTGTTACCTGTTTCAGCATGAACAACATAGACAGTATAAGTCTGAAGGGCATGGGGTGGGGGCTGTCATTCACATAAATATGTATGCACCCAAAGAGAAAACTATCCAGGGTGATCTTTTCCAAGATAGTCCCAGTCCTGTAGGTTAGTAAGACAGACAGCAGGCCAATCAGCTGCCTGACACAAACAGAACAGCTGAACATGCTTCCAGTTTGCTCAGGTGCTTGTAAACAGAATTCCAGGCTAGAAAAGAGAAGGCAAGCACATCACCAAGGCCAGAGTTATGCAAATTCAGTACATTTAGTGCATTTCTGTAAATTATAAGTCTAATTAATTATTAATGACTGCAGCGCCGTCCGTGATTGGTTGCCGCGCCAGTCTGAAATCTCTAAGAAGTGACCTTCACAGCACCTGCTCTGTGCTTCCTGTTGTTGTACTCCCCCTGCCGCCACAGAAAAAGTAAGCAAATGTCTTAAAAAAGAAGCAATTATTGCTATTAGACTTATAATCACAATAATGACCGAAGAGCGGGTCATTTCCTCGAGATTAACGACCGGTTCGGTGGGGGTGGCCCTTGGCTGTGCCTTGGACCACCCTTCCCCACAGCCGGTCGTTAGTCTGTAGGAAATTACTTGCTCTTTGGTCATTATAGCTTAAATAAAGTTAGTAGTCTAGTCTTTATTAGGTCTTTATGTTTTATCTGGTGCCCTTCCCCAGAGGCCAAGGGTGCTATTACAACAAAAGACAAAACAAAATCAGTAATCCATAGCAATAATAAATAGACACACAAAAACTACCGTATTCCAGTACAACTAACATAAAACACCCTAAAACATAAAATACACTAAAACACCGTAAAACTACAAAGTGCTGCATACATGCATTATGGAACTTCTCCAAACGCATGCTGGAATAACTTGAGCCCCTTTTTAAAAGCATTCACCGAGGGAGCCTCCCTGAAGGTCCTGGGCAAAGAGTTCCACAGTGATGGGTCCACTACCCCAAAGGCCTAGTCACCTGTACTCTTTAGTCTGGCCCTCAGGACCATGAAGAGGCCCTCACCGGCTGATCAGAGTGGGTGAACTGGGGTGTGTGGGTCCAAGAGCTCTGCCAGGTAAGTTGGCAGAAGGGCTGAAGGGAAAGGTCTGCCTGTTTGCAGATAACACCAAGATCTGTAAAAGAGTGGATACCCCAAAGGGGGTGGAGAAAATGAGGAGGGACATAGGGAAGCTTGACAAATGGTCTGAGGACTGGCAACTGAAGTTTAATTCAAAAAAGTGCAAAACTATGCACCTGGGACACAGAACTCCTGGGGAAAGCTACAGGATGAGGGGGAGGGTGTTGCTGACAGCTACAAAGGAGGAAAGAGACCTGGGGTTATTATTCAGACAACCTGAAAATGTCAAAGCAGAGTGCTAAGGCAGATGGGAGGGCCAGTGGCATGCTTGGGTGCATAGGCAGGGGTATCACCAGCAGAAGAAGGGAGGTAGTGATGCCATTATATAAAATCATGGTCAGGCCTCACATGGAGTACTGTGTGCAGTTCTGGAGGCTGCACCTTCATAAGGACATTAACAGGCTGGAGACGGTCCAGAGAAGGGCGACTAAGATGGTACAGCGCTTGCAACACAGGACTTAAGAGGAGAGATTAAGGGACCTCAATATGTACTCACCAGAAGAAAGGAGGGAAAGAGGGGACATGATAGAAACATTCAAGTACCTCAAGGGTATAAACATGGTGCAGGGGGAGATACTGTATTTTCCAATACAGGAGGGGCACAAGAATGAGGGGGCATGACATGAAATTGGAAGGATGGAGGTTAAGAGGGAATGTAAGTTCTTCACAGAGAGGGTGGTGGACGCATGGAAAGGTCTGCCACAGTGGGTAGTGGGAGTGAGCACTGTGGATGGATTCAAGCATGCTTGGGACAGGCATAGGGGAACCATACAGGTACAGCAGCGGGTGGGTCGGAAGCAATAATCCAATGCAAGGGCTTATGGACAGACTAGATGGGCTAGGTGGTCCTCATCTGCTGACAATTTCTATGCTGCACCCAGTCCATTTAGGGCTTTATAGGTTAATAAACCTATCTTAAATGAGATATGCCACTTCACTGGCAGCCAGTGCAGGTCATGCAGTGCTGGAGAGATATGGCTTGATCTTGGCAAGCCCATAAGTAATCGAGCAGCTGCGTTCTGTAGTAGGTTCAGGTGTCACAGCATACCTGCACTAACCCCAAGGTACACAGTGTTACACCAGTCCAATCTAGAGGTCATAAATGCTTGGATCAGTGTGGACAGGTCCTGAAGGGGGGATAAGGGATCTGATCCAGCAGATATTCGGAAGATGGAAACATAGAAGTTGACGGCAGATAAGGACCACAAGGCCCATCCAGTCTGCCCATTTTTTCTACCTTATGAATGTGCCATAGACTTGTACTCTATTGATGGCCTATCTATTCATACTTATCTGTATTGCTCCCTTATGCCTATCTCATGCCTGTTTGAAGCCCTGTACTGTATTCATATCCACCACTTCCTGAGGTAGGCTGTTCCATATATTCTCCACTCTTTCTGTGAAAAAGTAATTCCTCACATTACCCCTTAATCAGCCTCCTTCTAATCTTATGCTGTGTCCTCTTGTTCTTCTATTTTTCTTATATTTAAACATGTTAGACTCTTACACCTTGTTAATGCTCTTACGATGTTTGAATGTTTCGATCATATCACCTCTCTCCATCCTTTGCTGTAGAATATACATATTGAACTCCATTAATCTGTCCTCATATGTTTTCTGATGCAGTCCCTGCACCATTTTGGTTGGCCTTCTCTGGACTGCCTCCATTTTGTTAACGTTCTTGTGCAGGTGCGGTCTCCAGTACTGCACACAGTACTTCAGATGGGGCCTAACCAGTGTCTTGTTAAGAGGAATTATTACCTCCCTCTTACAACTTGCAATAACCCTACTAATACACCCCAACATCCCCTACTGCTTTAGTGGTCTGCTTAGATGATTTCAGGTCATATGTGATGATGATACCCAAGTCTCTTTCTTCCCTTGTGATTGCCAGCAACTCCCCTCCCAACCTATAGGTGGCTTCAGGGTTTCTTTTCCCTGTGTGCATGATCTTGCACTTCTTTGCGTTAAACCCCAGTTGCCACTTTTCTGACCATTTTGCCACTTTATCCAGATCTCTTCTCATTCTGCTCACCCCATCTGGATCATCTACTCTGTTGCAGATATTGGTGTTTATCTGCAAACAGACAAACTTTACCCTTCAGTCCATCTGCAATGTCACTGATGAAGATGTTGAAGAGGACTGGCCCCAGGACTGATCCCTGAGGTACCCCACTTGTGACTTGCATCTCTTCTGACTGTATACCATTTACCACTACTCTCTGTTTTCTGCCTGCCAACCAGTTTGCCACCCAGTTGACTAACCTCTGACACACCCCGAGCCTACCCAGCTTGTTAATCAATCTTCTATGTGGAACAATATCGAACGCTTTGCTGAAGTCAAGGTAGGCGACATCAACTGCACCCCCTTGGTCCACCACTCTGGTTACCCAGTCAAAGAAATCTATGAGATTAGTTTGACAGGACCTTCAACTCATGCTGTCTTGGATCCTGTGCTCCTATGGATTCCATGTGTTGCATTATTCTTTCCTTAAGGAGTGCCTCCATAATCTTGCCCACTAGTGAGGTAAGACTGACTGGTCTGTAGTTCCCTGCCTCAACCCTGCTACCAGTCTTGTGGAGCCATTCCAGACAATGGCCTACACTTAGGCCTCCATGGTCAGACCTTCGTCCAGTATGATTCCAAGATTCCTTACCCTCAGGCTGGCTAACAGACCAGAGTCACCAAGCTGAAACCCAGTCACACCCAAAGAACAGTCAAATGCACTCTTTCACCTTAAATATCAGACAAATGCAGGTCTAGGCAAAATATGAGTACTAATATTTTGCCTAGACCAGCATTTGTCTGATATTTAAGGTGAAAGAGTGCATTTGACTGTTCACTGGGTGTGTTTGTATCTAGGGCTTGCTGCCCTTATTGCCAATTTGCACCACCCTCTAATCACCAGTTGCAACTTCTGTTTGGATCTGTCAAAGCCCAGTCACTCCTGTGCCAACCACCAATCCCCCCTTTCAGCCAGGCTCAACCACTAATACCTCAGTCTTCTTGGGGCTCAGTCTCAGCCAGCTAGAAGCCATCCAGTTCTGAATTTTGGTTAGGCACTTATTAAACACGCTGACAGCCCCCCCGAGTCCTGGGAGCAAAAGACAGTGCTAGATATCATCTGCATAGCAGTGAAATTCCAACCTAAAATGTCTAATGACCTTGCCCAGGGATAGCATATAAACCTCGAACAACAATGGTGACAGGACTGAACCCTGGGGTATGCCACAGGACAGAACCACCAGGTCCAAGAAAACATTTCCTAGAACTACCCTCTAGGTTCTATCCCATAAAAACAACATGAACCAGTGGATGATGGTGCCAGTGAGTCCGGCGTACTCCTTGAGACAGTCTGGAAGTATGCCATGATCCACGGTATCAAATGCTTGAAGAGAGATCAAGGAGGACAAGAATTGATCATTCCACTCTATCTCTTACACTGGGCAGATTATTAATGGGCTGGCAGTATAGCCTAGAGGTTAGAGGAATGAGGTGTGAATGACTTGATACATCCAGCAGACCAGACCTGAGTTTGATTCTCACAACCTCCACTTGCATACTGTGTGACTCTGAGCAAGTCACTTAACCACCCAGTGCTCCTAGGTTGCCCATGAAAACAGGCACTTGTGCCCAGTGAGCCTTACCTGGTTACCAAAAAGGAAAAAGACTAAGCACCCTGACTAGTGCTGTCTCTTTGCTGTGCCCTGCTCTAAAACCTGACAGGAATGGTTCATAAATGTTAGAGGATGCCAAGTGTTCCTCCATCTGTAGAGCAACCACTTTCTCAATAACTTTCCCTTAAAAGGGAAGGTTAGAGACTGGATGATAGCTCACCAAGACATCTGGGTCCAAAGATGTTTTTTCAGAATGGGCTTTACTGGTATACATTTCAGTGCTAGTGGAACCAGCCTCTCCAACAGAGAACACCGGACAATTTTGGTGAACACCAGGCCCAGATGATCAACACAACTAAGAGTCACGTTGGGCCTGGGTTCAGCTTACAAAATGTTGTCTGCAGCTCTGAGACCATTTGGCAGACCTCTTCCATTGTTACCAGCCAAAACTCACCCAAGGAATACCTAATGCATTCCTGGCCTGCAGTCCTACCACTGCTGGGCTCAAAAGGCCCCGTTGGAGTGATTCCAGCCTGATGGAGGACACCCTATTTGAGAAGAATTGAGCAAACTCCTCACATTTTACAAACGAAACAGCTCTCACGAACTCCAGGCAAGCAGAATGGAGAAGCCTGTCTACAGTCCGGAAAAGCTGAGCCGGTCGGATCTTCACAGCAGCAGTCTCGTGACAGAAATTCTGCCATCTTCTGAGTGACTGCCTTCTGATATTCCTCCTAATGAGAAATCAGAACTAGTTTGTCCTTGTAATAGGGGGCAAAGAAGTTTGTCCACCATATTGCAGCCTAACCTTATTTTGGTCTGAAAACATTCTGTGCATGTATAACAAATGCTGGCCTTTAGAGCTAGGTTATGTAAAAGCTTATAAAGCCATGAGAAGAGCTAAGCCACAATTGCAATATTAATGTGCCTTTTAACATTGTAATTTTGCAGATGTAAGTAATAGCACATATTTGGCCTACGTGATTGCAAGCAGGGATACAGGACAGTGTCCAAAATTCCCCTTTTAATTAATTTTAATGTTTGTCTGCATATGAATAGTCCAGAATGCTTGTTAGCACATTCTTAAGTTAACGCTTATCTTTTCCTCCTGGGCTTTGGTGACAGGTAGTAGCAGTTGTTGCTAGCCGTAGGTAGTAATGGAATGTACACTATCTGTATTCTTGCTGACCAAGGGTGAGATCATACACATACCAAGAAAAAGTGCCTTATTACCTTATAAGTTGATGTTTGTGCTGTTTTAAACCAATTATAGAAAATTCTAAAAATAGGCACACTGTCTTTTACTATATAAGTAAGCCTGTATATCCTGTTATTTTGAAGAATGTACCACTTGTAATTTCTCGCTGTGATTATTATTATAATCATTAAATTCTTCCGCCATCAGTCTCGTCTCCGTTCGTCTCCTTTCTAAGTATCTGTAATTGATAATTTACTAACTATAGTTTTTAAACAACGTTACAGTCCTCCACAGTCTTAGACTTCCTCCAACAATGCTCCAATCACCGACCTCTGGCTTTAAGTGCCCTCAGCTTGCCATCAAACCATGGTGAGCTGAGGTGTGATACCAGGGGATGTACATGGACTGGCGCTAGAAGGTCGAAGGCCCAGTGGCAGCCCTATTATAGACCGCCACTGTGGCCTCCACTCCCTCAGTGCATGCTACCAACAATTCCGAGGTGTCCAGTACCGAGATCAGTCCTTCAGGTCCTAGCCCTCTCAAAGATTAGTACTGAACCACCTCCACAGGGGATGGACTACAGGAAGGAGACCTGAAGCAGAACCTGATGACACAATGATCTGACCAACTGACCGGATCAATTTTGAGCCCATTCACCTCAAGCCCCAGGGAGAATATCTGGTCCAAGGTGTGGCCACGTTGATGTGTCGCAATGGTTATAACATGTGCTAGGCCCAGAACTTCCATAGTCTGCAGGAAATCTCTACTGAAATGTCAGCATTCATCATCTACCCAGGCACCGAAGTCGCCCAAGGCAAGCCACCTGGGCGACTACAAGACCAGGTCAGCGATGAAGGATGCGATTTCCTGCAGAAACTCCCCCTCATGACCTGGAGGCCGCTACATGAGGAGGATTCTGCAGCCTGAACCCAGACCACCATGCATGGTCCTGCATTCAAAAGACCTGGCATCCCCCACTTGATGTGCCATCAGGATCAGTTCAGTTTTAAAATAGATGGCAACCCCCGCTCTCCTGCAATCCCTTCTCAGACAGTGCACCACTGAAAAAACAACCAGGATTGATGCCTCCAGAACTAGTCCGGAGCTGTGCCCCAGCCAGATCTCGGTAGTACATGCTAAATCAACAGACAAAATAAGATCCACCATAATTGCGGTCTTATTCCTCAGAAGTGGATGGAAAGAGCCAGCAGGCCCAATGCATGCCTGCTGATTCAGTTCGGCAGGATACCTGGGCACAGGAATTAGACAGACTGAATTCCTCTCTAGTCCTTTCTTAACCCCAGGGCGTCTCTTGGTCCGCACAACCCCAACAGGGACCACCCCCTTATTACTCCCCAACCCATAAGCTCTCCTGCCTCTTTGTGCAGTTCTCTCCTCCCTGCAGCGACGGGCTGGGTCAAAAGGGTACAGACCTCTGAGCAGAGAAGGGGAGTAAGTGAAAAAAGAAAGACAAAGGGAGGGATAGTGAGACTGAAGGGGGAGGATGTGGGCCTCGTGGAGGATGACAACAGTAAAGCTGACATACTGAACAGGTATTTCTGCTCAGTCTTTACTGAGGAAGAGGAGGGTAATGGGTCTGAAGGGAGTACAAGGGGTGAGAATGGTGCAGAAATGGACACAAGTCCCTTTACACGAGAAAGGGTCCTGAAGGAACTGGAAGTAATAAGAGTTGATAAAGCAATGGGGCCAGATGGGGTGCACACAGGGTCCTTAAAGAACTAAGAGAGATGGTGGCTGAACCTCTGGCTATCCTGTTTAGCCGATCACTGGAAACAGGGGAGGTACCCAAAGACTGGAGGACAGCAGATGTAGTCCCCTTATACAAAAGTGGGAACAAGAGGAAGCAGGGAACTACAGACCAGTCAGCCTCACCTCCGGTAGTGGGAAGATCATGGAAGCACTACTGAAGGAGAGATTGGTGGAACATCTGGTTGTCAATGGACTACAGGACCCAAGGCAGCATGGTTTCACCAGGGGGGAGGTCATGTCAGACCAACCTCATTGAATTTTTTGACTGGGTGAGTAGGGAGGTGGATCAGGGGAGGGCAGTGGACATGGCCTATCTGGACTTCAGCAAGGCCTTTGACACTGTGCCACATAGAAGACTATTACACAAACTGGGGAATATGGGTGTGGGCAGGACAGTAGTGTGGTGGGTAAGTAACTGGCTGGGTGGCAGGACACAGAGGGTGGTGGTAAATGGCTGTCACTCCACAGAGGGGAAGAGTGACCAGTGGGTTACCACAGGGATCAGTGCTGGGACCGGTCCTATTCAACATCTTCATCAGTGACATGGCGCAGGACCTATAAGGCAGAATTTCACTGTTCGCTGATGACACAAAGCTCTGTAACAGAGTAGACACACCAGAGGGTGTAGACAGAATGAGAAGTGACCTGCAGAAACTTGAAGAATGGTCAGGGGTTTGGCAGTTGAAATTCAATGCAAAGAAGTGCAAGATAATGCATATGGGGCACAAAAACCCTGGCACAATATATCAGTTGGGGGGTGAGGATATAGCATGCACCAAGCAGGAAAGGGATCTTGGGGTTATCATCTCTGATGACCTCAAGGTAGGAAACAGTGTGACAAGGCAGCAGGTAAAGCAAATAGGATGCTGGGATGTATAGGCAGGGGCATTACCAGCAGGAAAGGAGTTCATAATTCCACTATACAAGACACTAGTGAGGCCCCACCTGGAGTACAGTGTACAGTTCTGGAGACCATACCTACGTAAGGACATAGACAGGGTAGAAAGGTTCAGAGGAGGGCAACAAGATGGTGCATGCATTGCATCACAAGTCCTATGAAGACAGGTTGAAGTAACTGAACATGTACTCCCTGGAGGAGAGGAGGGAGAGAGGGATATGATAGAGACATACAAGTATCTTACAGGGAGGAACAGGGTGCAGGAAAACACTATTTTTAAGTGAAAAAGATGTTCCAGGACTAGAGGGCATGGGATGAAGTTGGAGGGAGGATGATTCAGAGGAAACATGAGAAAGAATTTCTTCACAGAACCGGTGGTGGACAAGTGGAACACCCTGCCAGTGGAAGTGGTGGGGGCTGAAACAATCACGGGATTTAAGAATGCATGGGATAGACATAAAGGAATTCTGGAGGTCAGGGGTAAGGTGCAACAGACTTCTAGGAAAACAAACTGAACTTACAAGCTCAAATGGGCAGACTGGGTGGGCCATAGGCCCTTATCTGACGACACTGTCTATGTATCTATGTATCTATGCAATACAACCTTACAGGCTCAAGAAACAACACATCTATTGTCTCATTAATTCTTTTTTTAATATTTAAATATTTTTTATATTTATTTATTTATTAGCTTTTGGTAACTGGGTAAGTACGTTAGGCAACAATCCTGCCTTTTTTCAGGCACGACCTGGGACAGTAAAACATTGAGAATACAAAGATGACAACAATACAGTTCAAAAACAATAACGTAGGTGCAATCATTACAGTCCAGGTTATGATACATCAGAGGATTGAGCACACAGACAATTTTACAAGCACCAATAACGGTAGACAATAAAGTAACAAATAAAAAGTGGGATTGGCTAGAGGAGGAGCATGCTCTTAACAGTCATTTAGCCAAGTTTGGTGGAAAAGGAAACACATACATACATACAATACAGTAAAGTAAGTTATACATTACCAGCTACATAGCATGGAGTCTTAGATGACAACTCCCAGTTACGTGCAGTTACAGTTACCTAGGGCACAGAGGTGAGAGAACAGAGAACGCTTAAAAGAAAGTTGGGAGGTGGAGTTTTTAACCTGAGGGGGGAGCGAGTTCCAGAACATAGGAGCAAAATAAGAAAAAGCCTGTTCTCCCACTTTGGTAGCACAGGGCCGTACAGAGAGCATTGGGATGGAAGAGGACCTAAGTGAGCGGGAGTGAGAGACTGGGGTAAGCATGTCACCCAGAGAGACCGGACGATGTGGTCTAGTAAGGGAGTCCACTAGACACCCTAGAGTGTATGACTAGAGGTCTTTGGGAGACAACCAGTTTAAGTCAGAGTAGAATAGACAGTGATGAGTTAGGCGGCGAGCTGATAGGCAGACCTATAGATATTATTATAGGAAGTGTCCCATTTGTGGAGCACACTAGCATTGGCATGGTAGAGAACCAGGAAGGCATAAAGGAGCTGAGGGAGTAGTACACCTCTAACTACTGATATCCTGGCTGTTGGGGTGAGTGAGTGGTGCACTCGATAGGCTGTGCCAATTTTAGCATTGACAGACCGACAAACCTCATTGACATGTGCTGAAAAATTAAGAGCTGGGTCAGGCGTAACCCAGAGGTATTTGAAAGTAGAGGCATTAGTGACAGTAGTACCATCCAGGCAGTGGACAAGGAGCTTAGGGGACTCAGAGGGCTCTTTTTTAGAGGACCCAAACAGCATGGCCTGAGATTTACCTATGTTTAGGATTTGATGGTTAGCTGAGAGTCAGGATTGAAGGGATTGAAAGTCATGTGAAAGGTTTAGGTTTATGTCGGCAATAGATTTGGAAGAATAATAGAGCACAAGATCATCAGCATACATGAGTAGGCTACTGTGAAGAGAAGGACTGGGGATATCATTGAGGAAGATTTGGGCTGGCAGTATAGCCTAGAGGTTAGAGGAACGAAGTGTGAATAAGCTTGATACATCCAGAAGACTAGACCTGAGTTTGATTCTCACAACCTCCACTTGCATACTGTGTGACTCTGAGCAAGTCACTTAACCGCCCAGTGCTCCCAGGCCGCCCCTGAAAACAGACACTTGTGCCTAGTGGGCCTTACCCGGTTACCAAAGAGTAAAAGAAAAAAAAAAAAGAAAAGAGTAGAGGACCAAGTATAGAACCCTGCGGTACACTGCGGATGATAGGGATGGGGAAGGAGAGAACCTTACAGAAGGAAACAGCCTAAGAGCAATTATTCAGGTAACTACCGAATCAGGATAGGGTACAGTCAGAGGCTCCTAGGGCTTGTAGCCTAGTCAGTAGTAACGGGTGGTGGACCATATCAAACACTTTAGAGAGGTCAATGAACATGGTTCCTGTGAGTAAGTCCTTATCCATATTACCTTTGACATCACTGGTAAGCTGGATCAGGGCAGTGGTAGTTTTGTGCCCCACCCTAAAGTCATGTTGAAAAGGGGATTAAAGATTAAATTTAAGAAGGTACTCAGAGACCTGACAATGGACTAGTTTCTCAAGTAGCTTGCTGAGCATGGGGAGAAGTGAGATGGGGCGGTAGTTGGACAGAAGTTTAGCATCTCCCTTCTTAAAAACAGGCATAGTTCTAGCTGTTTTCCAGACCAAGGGGCCAGAGGTAGTGCAGATAGAGAGGTTGAAAAGCCTGGTTATGGGCACTGCAAGCCAGGCAGCAAACTGCCTAAGGATCCTAGGATGAATACCATCAGGGCCTGGGCTACCACTAGCCGGTACAGTTTTGAGTAGGTTTAGAACTTCATGGTATGTGACCGGAGCCGGCTCCAGAGTAGGGGGAGTGGGGGAGTGGGGGCTCTGGGAGATGAGGCGGGCCAAGCTTGGGGAGCAAGGAGGGGGTAGGAGTAGGTAGAGTGGAAAAGAGGGAGTTGAATGCATTCACATTGGTGAGCGGGTGGTTATAGTGGACATCATTTATGTACATATCTGTTGGATTCAGCGGCTTGTTGTTCCCAAGAATTTCCTTGATTTGAGACCAATAAAATTTAGGGTTGGAGGCGGAAGAACTTAGGAGATTCCTGTAATAAGAACTTTTTGCCAGGCGAATCTCCTTTTTGCAGGTGTTCCGTAAGGCTCTGTAGGCTTCAAAGTCAGTAAGTAGATGGGAGGTCTTCCAAGCAGACCACAGTTTGTCCCTGAATTTCAGAAGATAGAGCAGGGGACGCTTGAGCCATTTGGTGACTTTCCCTTTTACCCTTCTCGTGGTAACCGGGATGTGTTTATTTTGCAGCGAGAGTAGGGAAGAGTTGAAATAGCCCATAGCGATGTTTATATCATCATTATAGTAGAGGGGAGACCAGTCAACCAGGTTAAGATCATGAATGAAAGCTTCCGTATTAAGGTTGGAAAAAGTTAAAACTTTTGATGGGAAGGAGGGGGAGGAAGTATCCCATATACAGTAAACCAGGTAATGATCACTTATGGTATCTGGGAGAACACCAGCCGAGGTAAAAAAACTTCCTATTTGTCAGGGTCCAGTTTAAGAGAGTGGCGCAGACTCCACCGTGGGAGATTCTAGTGGGTTCCTGAATGAGCTGAGAGAGATTGGCCTTGCTTGTCAAGGAGGATAGGAGTGAGGAGCTAGGTCCGGCCCAGTCAAGGTTAAAATCCCCAATATAATTTTTCCCAGTCACAGATAGCAAATATTCCATGAACTCCTCAAGCCCTAGCCTAGATTTTCTGGGAGGTATATATATGCAGAACATATGGAGTTTTTTCGCCCCCAATCAGTAGGAGGGAATGGAGAACCTCACAGTTGGCGAGGGGGGATCATGCAAATATAGTGATGTTCAGTAGATTTGTACTAAAGTGCCAGGCCTCTGCCTCTTTTAGCACTAGGGCGATCCATCCGATGTAAGTTATATCCCTGGAGGGAGCACTGGGAATCAGTAATGGAAGGCTTAAGCCATGTTTCAGATATGGCTAGGATATCAAGGTTGTTAGTGCTAATCCATGTCTCAAGGCCAGAGAGGTTGGCCAAGAGGCTCGTAGTATTAATGTGAGCAAAGGTGAGGCCAGATGATTGGGGCAGACAGAGCAATGGGAGAGACTGGGTGGGATTAGTGGCCAGAGCAGGACCAGGATTTGTCTCGACATCCCCCGCAAGAGTAAGGGATAGCGTAAATATCCATATTGATGCTATAATGTAAGCCCGTGCTGCACATCCAGGGGAAATAGAGAACCTAAACTGGATGTATGTAATTAATAACATCAGTTGTTTGAAGATAAGCCTGGATGGAGGAGGTGGATTAGGGACAGGGTCAGTTAGGAGATTGAAGAAGCAGAAATGATCCTGTGAATATACAGAGGTGGGTGAAGTAATCTTTGCAGGACCAGAGAGAAGTGAGAGTACCCATAACATAAGTGCTAAAGAGAGAAGGGTATGTATAGGCAAGAAAGCCATTATAAGACTGGAGTATAACAAGGGGACAAAAAAAGAGGAGAGAGAGAGTGGGCATAAAAGGTGAAGAGGAGCCAAGGGTGAAGGTAATAAGGTTGTCGCTAACAGAGCTTAGAGCAGAGAAGGAATAAGCAAGATTCAAAGAGTAAAGATGACCTCTGGTGGCCAGGGAATATAATGTGCTGATGGGAAACAGGGGAGTTAGAAAAAAACACACCACCGTCATGTAGGATGCACAAAATATTGTGAGGGAGTCCTAAATAAAAGTAACACCGGCTAACAGTGGAAGGGTATCGGGGGCAGGTGGGGAGCAGTCGTGCAGCGACTGCAGGGCTAGCTAGTGCAGGGACCAGCTCTCTTCCTATGTGGTGCGCAGTTAAATAAATTTAGTCAACATAACGTTCTCCAAATCATACAATGGTTTAAAAATCCACCTAACTCAGACAAGTCACCATACAACTTCTCCAATAACTACACACTCATTCCCACATTCATGTATTGCTTTGCATATTTTTATTCACCGTCATGCCTTTCATCTCATTTATTTTTTTCCCTGCTATAGCACTGTATCTTCTTGTATGTTTCCCATTTAATGTCTGTGTTTTTTGTACATTTCTGGTATATGTTCAGGACCTCCTTGTGAATGAGGCTGCTCAATGGACCTTTTCTGCAATAAACTTGAATTGAATTCATTCCAGGTACCTAAACCCCAATTACCCACCTATCCCTATTCTAAAACAAATTCACCCAACCAAATTATAATAACCAATAGGAGAACCCATAAGCCTATAATGAATTTGTGTCAGTAGAAACATAGACTTTGTCGGCAGATAAGGACCACTAGGCCCATCTAGTCTGCCCATTTCCCTACCTACAGGATAGGCCGCAGATCCTAGTTAACCAACAGCCTATTTCTTCCTACCCCCCACAAGAATTGCCTTATGTCTGTCCCATGCATTCTTGAATTCTCCCACAGTTTTAGACCCCACAACCTCCTCAGGAAGGCTGTTCCATGCATCCACTACCCTCTCTGAAATAATACTTCCTCACATTGCCCCTAGAACGCCCTCCTTCTATCTTTAAATTGTGTCCCTTGTTCTTGCAAGTCTCTTTTCTGAAAAATGCTACCCTCTTGGACTTTGTTGATTCCACTGAGGTACTTAAAAGTTTCTATCATGTCCCCCCTCTCCCTTCTTTCCTCAAGGGTATACATATTAAGCTCCTTTAGTCTCTCCTCATATGGCTTCTCTTGCAGACCCTGCACCATTTTAGTTGCCCTCCTCTGGACTGCCTCTATCCTGTCTATGTCCTTACGGAGATGGGGTCTCCAGAACTGGACACAGTACTCCAGATGGGATCTCAGCAACTGTCTGTACAGAGGGATAACAACTTCCTGTTTTCTGCTGCTGATGCCTCTCCCTATACATCCCAGTATACCCCCAGCCCTCCCTACTGCCTTCTCACATTGCTTGCTAACCTTAAGGTCATCTGATATGATTCCCCCAGGTCCCTTTCCTTTTTTGTTGTTGTTACTACCTCCCCACCCATTGTGTATTCTTCCCCTGGGTTCTTGTTTCCCAGGTGCATTATTTCACTTTTTGCATTGAATCCTAGCTGCCATACTTCTGACCATTCCTCCAACCTTGCCAAGTCCCTTTTCATCCTTTCCATGCCTCCTTGTGTATCAACCCTGTTGCAGATTTTTGTGTCATCTGCAAAAGGTATACTTTCCTTCAGTCTCTCTGCAATGTCACTGATGAAGAACATTAAAAGGACTGGACCCAATACTGAACCCTGCAGTACCCCACTAGTAACCCCACTTTCTTCAGAATGGACTCCATTTACAATTACCTTCTGTGTCCTGTTGTCCAGCCAATGTTTTCCCAGGCTACCACCCTGGGTCCCACTCCCAGGCTGGTTAATTTGACTATTAATCTTTTGTGTGGGACTGTGTCAAATCCCTTGCTAAAGTCTAGGTAGGCCATGACCACAGCCCCTCCCTGGTCTACTACTTTGGTCACCCAGTCAAAGAAATCTATTAGATTCGTTTGACATGACCTTCCCGCTGTGAACCCATGCTGCCTTGGGTCCTGTGCTCCACTGGTCTCTAGGTACTCGACTATTCTTTCCTTCAGAAGTGACTCCATCACTTTCCCTACTACAGAGGTCAGACTGACAGGTCTGTAGTTTCCTACCTCTGTCTTGGACCCACTTTTGTGAAGGGAATCACATCCGCCTTCCTCAGTCCTCGGGTACCACACCATCCTCCCATGATTTATTAAAAGAGTAGCCAGTGGTTTCACTAGTTCCTCCTTAATTCTTTTAGAATTCTGGGGTGAATTCCATCAGGACCCATTGCTTTGTCCACCTTCAGTTTTAGGAGTTCTTGCAGAACCTTTCTTCTGTGAAAGGACTGGGATCGACCCCCTATCAAAAGTGCTTCTGTTAATTGGATTAGGCACTTCCCCTCCTCTTTTGTGAATACTGAGCAGAAATATTAATTCAGTATTCCTGCTTTTCACTGTCCCCTCTGCCCACCACTGTTCATTCTATTCAGCCTCACTATCCCTCCTTTGTCTTTCTCGCTCGCTGATGTACCTATAAAGGTTTTATCCCCTTCTTAACTGAGTTGGCTATCTTTTCCTCAGTTTGGGCCTTTGCTATTCTGACTTCCTTCCCTGCTTCCTTCTGCCTTAACTGGTACAGCTCTCTGTCCTGCTCCTTCTGTGTTTCCTTATACTTCGGAATGCTATCTTTTCTTCCTGACTTTCACAGCCACCTCTTTTGAGAACCATAGTGGCTTTTCTTTCATTTGATTTGTTCAATTGCTTCACACAAAGGCTTGTTGCCTCTGTGATGGCAGTTTGATAATTCCCATTGTTGCTCCACACCTCCTTCTAGCCTGTTTGCTAGTGCTTTTCTGAGGCACTCTCCCATCTTGCCAAAGTCAGCCCTCCTAAAGTCCAGTACCCTCACTTTTGTATGGCTTGACTCTGTAGCTGAGTTTAACGTGAACACTGTTTGATGGTCACTTGTCCCAGATGGCAACCCACTTCTAGATCTGAGATCCTCTCACTGCCCCGTTTGAAGTACGAGGTCTAAGATTGCTCCCTCACGAGTGGGTTCCGAAACTAGCTGTCTAATACCTGCCACCTGTGGGCATCAAGAATGGCCCTGCTCTTGGATATAGCTGCAGCAAATGTGCTCCAGTTAACATCTGGCATATTCAGGTCTCCCATCAACAGTATCTCCCCTTTCTCTGCCATTCTAAGAATGCCTTCTATCATATCCTTGTCCATTCCTTCCCCCTGACATGGGGTCTGTACACAACCCCTATGCGGATTGTGGTGCCCTTTCCAGTCTCCAAGGTGACCCACAGTGCCTCCTCTCCTCCCTGTTTACTCTTTTGTTCAGTTGCTTTTATCCCTTCCCTTACATAAGAGCTACTCCTCCCCTCTTCTCCCTGCCTGTCTCTCCTGTAGGTTATGTACCTGGTATGTTAACATCCCAGTCATGGTTCTCTGTACCATGTTTCTGTGACTGCTCTACGATATCCAGGCATCCCTCTTCCATTAAGGCCATCAGCTCAGGGCTTGTTGCCCAGACTACCGGCATTGGTACTCATTACCCTCCATTTCCTGATGGCCTTACTCCCTTTTGCCCCATCCCTGTCCTTCTTGCCTTTGTCACTTTCTCCATTTACCCCTGCCCTTCTCCCTATCGACACCTCTATGTTGGTGTTTGCCGCACTTAGTACCGTGATTATTTGGTCCCAAAGTCCCAAATCAGTGTCCAAAAATGACAACCAGAAAGGTCCTGAGTCCCAATATAAATGTAACTAGTCACAATAAAAAGTTATACAAGCACATACCATCTGCCATTCATCAGTCCCAGTGTTTCAAGGTGAAAACCTTTTCCTCAGGCGGCATGATAAGCAGCCTAGTGCTTGGTTAAAGGCCTGGTGCATGTGGGAAGAGTTCTGTTTTCCAGGAAAGTTGGAGGTCCTTCTGGGTTAATGGATGCCTGTGTGCCCAGGATGGGGGGATGTACCTCTGCCAGGAGACTAGACAGGACAATCAAGGGGATTTAAACTGCAGAATGGGGGAAGGGGATGATGCAGGGGATCACCACAGTCAGGAAGCAGATGCAGAGAAACACTGAGGAAAGGACAGCAGAACAGGAAGTCCAGAAGAGGAGAACTCTATAGGAACAAGGAAACATAGAGGGGCAACTATCCTCACATGACTGCAGGCCAGTACGCAAAGCATATCCAGCAAAATGGGTGAGCTTGAGGGACTAATGCACTTCAAAGCCCAGGACTACGTGGCACTTACAGAGAACTGGTCGGGGGAGGGGGGGACCTGACTTGGACACCAGGATAGGGAAGTACAGACTATTCTGAAGGGATAGGCCTAACTGGACAGTTGGTGCAGTGGCTCTCTTCATAAGGAGGTAGTCACTAGTTGGGACAAAGGGGACATCTGGGGGAAAACAATGTCACAAAATCCATCCCGGTCAATCTGGGGAAATGGGTTACCCTGGAATACCCTACAGATTCCAAACAGTTCAGTGGGGCATGATACCCAAATTATCAGTGAAATTACGAGAGCAGCTGGATCAGATCCAGTGATTATCATGAAGGACTTCAGTCTCTCAGGTATAGATTGCTGCATCAAGAGTGCTAACGGAAGGGCTGAGACAGAGCCCCTATCCTCATTCATGGACTGCTTCCTGGAGGAGCATGTCCAACAGGGGACTAGGATTGAGGTCAACCTCCATCTTCTTATAAGCAGTGGGGATGAGGTAATCCCCAGTGTGAATGTCACTGAACTAGTGCTAGGTGGTGACCACAACTCGGTAGCTGTCTCCCCGATAACAGGTAACACTTAGCCAGGCCTCAGCCACCAGAATGCTTCCTGTACATCAGAAATCCTGACTTTGGTAAGATGACTGAACTGATTTCCAAGAGTCAGGAGCAGCAGCATGAAGTTGGTAATGCAGAGCACATCTGAGATTCATGAAAGAGTGTGCTTGAAGTGGCCACAGAGATCTCTGTAAACAATAAGGGGAAAAAAAGGCCAAGAGGTGGCTTCTCTCTCTTTCTCTCTCAATAGGGATCTAAGGCAATTAATCACGAACAAAGAAAAAGTCTGCAATCTCTGGAAAAAAAAAACAGGTTGCCTCTAGGCCACTGAGGAGTACAGAGCAGCAAGGCTAAAATTAGGGAAGCCAGGACATACATGGAAGAAGGAAGGCGAAGGAAGGGATTGGGTCCCTGAAAACAGGGGAGAAACCTATGAGAGAGCCAGGGGTGATAACTATTTTGAATGAATACTTTGTTTTGGTGTTCAACAAAGGGACTAGGGAGGTGATCAGTTGGGACGGCCCATGGCATCAAGGGTAGCCATGATGCAGCCTTCAGACATCACACTTGCACTGGTACCTACCTGGCAAACATTAAGTCTCAAGTGGCAGATGGGATATACTCCAGGATCACAGTGGAGCTAAGTAGGGTTACCACCTTTTAAGAAGTGCAAAGTGGGATATTTCTTATTGAAACTGGATTTTTCGCAGGACAATATGTCATCTTGACCAATGCAACAGACATGTTTCTCTAAATAATCAGAATTAAAACTAAGTGATGTAGTTTTTTAGTTGTTTCTTGTGTTTTTTTTATTATTTTAAGGTATTTTAGTTAAGGTATTATAGTTTTTTGCAACATTTAGAGGAAAATCAGGAAATATTTTTTCTGCTATAGTGTCAGGGCATTTAGTATTTTTCATGTTTTTCTGCAGGACACAGCAGCCCAAATCAGGACTGTCCTGCGAAAATAGGGACAGTTGGTAACCCTAGAGCTAAGGGACAATTTTGGGGCTGCTTGTAGTAATCTTTCAGGAGTCTGTCCATACTGGTGTGATGCCAGAAGAATGGAAAGTGGCTAATGTGAGGACTGTCTTCAAGAATAGGGAAGGTTGCACCCAGGCAGCTACAGGCCAGTCAAATTGGCATCAGTGCTGGGCAAGGTCTTGGAAGCCACTGTCATGGACAGAATAATGGAGCACTTGACTGAGGCCAAGTTTCTTGCCCATTTTCAGCATGGTTGTAAAACAGGCAGATCATATCTAGCCATCCTGGTCACCTTCTTCAGGGTAGGTCCATAGATGTAGTCTATTTGGAATTCAGAGATGCTTTTGACATTGTGGCACATGACAGTCTCTGGTCAAAGTGCACTAGTACGGCATACACAAGGTGGATTGCTGAGTGGCTTGGGTGCAGGAAGCAGTTTCAGGTTATTTATGATCAGCGACATAGCCTTTACAAATAGAATAACAGGGGACTGTGTATTACAGTGCTATAATACAATTGAGAGGTTCTGAGGGCATGTGAGCTTTGAGAGCAAAGCTCGAGAAGTTCTAACATGCCCCAAGAACCTCAAGATGGTATTATATCCAAGTAATCACCACCCACTGTTTACTACTCAGTGTAATATATGGATCTCAGATGTATGTTAACACCACTGCAGAGACCTCTCTTATGCTTGTAAGAGTGGTCTCACGTGCACTCTTAGGGTATGAGAACCATGAACTGAAGGTGAGTGGTTCTGATACCCTAAGAATGTGAGACCACTCTTACAAGCGTAAGAGTGGTCTCCACGTGTATTAATATATTATTGATTGAGGGAGATCATTAATATATATATATATATATATATATATATATATATTTTTTTTTTTAAACTGTCCCAGAAAATGCTCATTTCCAGGGCATCTACGTATAAGATACTCTTCACACAATAAGAGTGAGTCATGTGCAGAGAAAAGGACTGCTCTAATTGGTCAGGAGCACTCCCCTCAGTCTATAACAGATTTCAAGCTGTACTTATGTTGCTTGTTTTGTGCCATTTTTACATTTTGTTTCTGTCAGTTGTGGTACAGTACCTGCTGGCTTTTACTGTACTCAGTTAAAGTAAAAGCCAACTCATGCTCAGATGTGCAAAGTATATGCACAGCAAGCTAACTGTTGGATCCTGTAATAGTATCAGTGGATGCTTATCAGTAGTATTACCAGATCTTGTAATAGTGTTGTTGGATGTTTACCGATTGTATTACGAGATCTTATAATCTTTGTGATGGATTTCAATTACAGTATTACAAGGTTCCTTTAGTATGGTTTATGATGGTATTATTGTCCATACCCATATATTACATATACAATAATGAATGGGGAAGTGTACTTAATGAGAATTTAATGGTCGCCCAAGGTGTGGGTTGCTACATAAACCCCAAGGGCAAAGCCCGAGGGGTTTAGTAAAGCATCGCACACCGAGGGCGACCATTAAATCCAAGTTTATCACTTCCCCATTTGTTATTAAATATAATTGCTGGTCAGCAATTTTTTTTTTAACATTTAGATTTAGCTCGCTGTTGTAATCAGTGCTTCCCGCATTTCAGCACCTCAGAGCTCTTCCTGCTGCCACTTGTTCAATGTGACTGTTGAATGGCAGGATTAACCAAATAAAATGTGTAGATGTTTGAGGAGAAAGCGATGAGTACTAAAAAAAAACAAAAAACAAATGGACGAACGAACGGAAAACCAACGAAGTTCGTTGGTCTGGCGTGTCGGCTCCTCGCTACACTGAAGAAGGAGCCACCATGTTTTTGAAAATGTTTATCCCACCCAGTAGTGGGTGAACAGCAAATGAGGGAGTGGCTGTGTCTAAGTGACTTGGTTCATGTTTGCATAACGGCAAATTATAACTTGGTCAGGCAATGGGAAAAATTGCTGACCAGTTATTATATATTTATAATACACATGTAATCCAAATGTATAAAATGAAATATTACAAAAAATATAGAATTCCATGTGCAAAATTCAAAGCAGGTAAATATAACCTGACAGATTGTTCTTCAACTCATCTTCATGTATAATCTTTGGAGGGTTGTTATTGAACAACCATTCAAATAGAGTATCTGATGAATGATACTGCAGCAAATGTATTTCTTCTAGATATTTGCTTCTGATCTTTCCTCTCAGTGGATACAGTAATACTATATGGAAGAATTTTCTTTTCATGCAACAGCACAATCACAATCCAGGTAAGATGACTGGGGATTCCTTTTAAGTGGCTCTGCTCTCTTAGCATTACGTTGAAATAAGCTTGAGGTGACCGAGTGCCATAATTCTCCTTTCCAGAGGATCTTCTGGGTAATATATCTCTCAATTTCTATGTTTCCCTTGTACTTAGCCAACCTATTCAGCGTTTTGGAAGATTTGACAGACTCTATGGTTTTCTGCTTAACAGTATCAGAAATTCTTTATTTGAGATCTGTTAAGAATTTCTGAAAGGAATAAAGGTTGAGAAAATAATAAATGTAGCCTAAACTCTTTGTTATAAGTAATTGTTCTATAGACTTCATATAACTTAAAGCCACTTTCAAGATAGGAGGTATTTTAATCATAGCACATTTTCTGGACATCTGTTATCCTTCATATGAGTTACCTTCAGCCATTGTCTAAGTAAAGCTGCAGAGGTAAGTGTTAAAAGGCATAATTGGCTTAACCCAGCCCTGATTGCACAGGTGGGGGTCGAAGGGGGAGTTTTAAAAGTTTCCTATAGAAAATGTTCAAAACTGTCACCAGTTTGTTTACTTCAATCATTCCCCAAATTTCTTCTCTGCAAGTGATATTGTTTTTTACGGCTGCAGTAGGCAGAGCCTGCAGATGTTTTGCATGTACAAAAGAAGTGATGTCATGTTTTCTGTCCGTGGAACTGACTGAAGGTGTAAATAGTCCCCTCCATCTTACCCTCCTCCAAGAAATGTTTTCCGCCCTCAAATACATATGCTTTCATGTTAGTCGATGGTTGCAGTGCACTATTTTCTTTCTTAAGTAAGAGGTACAAGAACTGAAACCTGAGTAATGGGAGGCAGCATTAGTTTTTTGGGGGGAGTAAGATCCACCCCCACCTCCACCCAAGAAGCTCCTAAAGATCCACCCCACCTTTTTTTTGGTTCATGTGGGAGGGACATGAGGTGGATCTATCATGCTGGAACAACTGACCATCAGAGCTGCCTGGGGCATCAGAGCTTAAGCTTCAAAAGGAAAAGCCTGAAACCACATCCCTATATAGCACTTGTTTAAACAGCATTGGCTCAGCTTACATTCCTCTCCTAGTCACACATTTTTACAAATACATTCCAAGAGATGGAAAGTCCCTCCTGGTGGGTATATGGTGTTATTCAGACCTGTCCTCCAACCCTGCCCCCACCACCTTACTCTGTATTTTGCATCAGCTGAAACATGTCAGTATAGCAAGAGGATCCAGTGTATATTTTTTACTGAGCTTGCAGTTTTAAAGTAGTAGTCCACAGTCCACTCAGAATTTACAAAAACATATGTTATGCAGAGTGTTTTGATTTGTATGTTAAGTCCTAGTGTGTCCCTCCCACTGTCTGCTATTAGGAGTTTTTCTTAAATTAGCCTATTAGCAGACACCTAACTGGGGTTTCTGTAAGAAAACTGCTACTAAATTAAGCTCTAATTCACTATTGCTGTTTTCTATGTGTGTCAGGTCTAGCTTGCAAGAATGTTTTAATTTTAAAACTTTTAATTTTGTCAAACTATACACAACCATAAAAGCATAGAAATTGCCCAGAACATTAGTGCTACAATTAGTTAAGACTCTAGCTGTTTTCTTACAGAAAACCCATTCAGTTAGATTTCAAATATTTGCTAAACTATAAATGTAGATACCAGCATTCTATTAGGCAGAACTAACATTTAGGGCTGATTTTGTTCTGTGACATGATTTTCATTTTTTTTTTTTTACAAATGAAGTGTATGGTGAGAAGCTGCAGCCTAGAAACTGCAAAATACTTTAAAGTCATTTTTTCTCCTGTGTGTGGTATAGCATGAAAACAACAGGATGGATGGCAGTGACTATTTCAGCTACACATTTGATCCCATTTTACAATGGTTCATTGCACTACACATTTAGTGTATCCCACTTTTTCAAATAAAACAAATATTCACCAACCTAAATAACTCACACATACATATTTTTATACTTTATTAAAAAGATATTTCACATTTGTAACAAAAAAACATGAAAATCATGTCACAGAGCAAAATCAGCACTAACTGCCAGTTCTACCTATTAGAATAGAAGAGGCAGCATAGTGCGGTGGTCTAAGGCTCTGAGCTGCAAACCTGGTGTCCTGGGTTTGAATCCCACAGCCTCCACATACGTACTTTGTGTCCCTGAGCAAATCACTTAACTTCCTTGTGCTCCCAGGTCACACCTACAAATGAGCTTTAGTGTCTCTCCACTGCTTAAAAAAGAATGCTTGTACCAACATTTACAGTTTAGCAAATACTTTAGAGCTAACAGAGTGAGTTTTCTGTAAGAAAACTGCTATAGTCTTTACTATTTATAGCAGTGATGATCTGGGGCAATTTCTGTGAGTTTTATTGTTGTGCATAGTTTGATGAAAATTTAAAATGAAGACACATATTACTGCTAGCTAGACATGACACACCCAAAAACACAATTTAGTAGCTGTTTTCTTACAGAAACCACAGTTAGGTAGCTCTCAGAAATCTGCTAAATTGTAACTGTTGCCATTTGTGCTCACTGGATAAGAACAGTTACAAAGCTCTGCTGTTGTGAACCAATTTTAAAAAGCACTGCATATGCTAAATCTATGGGCATGGCTATGTCACTGTCACATGAGACAGGGTGCATTGTAGGAGGCAGAAGGCAATAAACCTATTTGTGATGGAGATCCCAAGGGGTTATAAAACTACCCTAAAGTTAGCAGTCTAATTTAAGAAAAACTCCTAATAGCAGACAGGATACACTAGAACTTTACATACAAATCAAAACACTCTGCATAACATATGTTTTTGAACATTCTGAGTGGACTGCTTCTTTAATTGAGCCATTCCCAATCTGTATCCTTCCAAGAACCACTTTGTAGTGTGCATACCAGTGTGGTTATTTCACTCTTATTTACAGCTTTACACCTTTATCAGTTTTTAATTGCAATTGTGTTTAAATGCTCCCCACCTAACTTACCTCTTTGTTTGCACTTGCATCCCCGAGGGCCACCTCCTGATGGTATCTATATGCTGTTCTTGATTACTTTTCTCACTGTGCCAAGTGTTGGAAGTACCCTGCCTGCCCATGTGTGATGTGGCAGCAATACTACATGCAGAGCAGTGCCAGTAGTGAACACATACATTAGTGGAGCTCCTGAGTGCATCATGGAACACTGCTGTGGTGGACAATAGATGTGTGGCACTGTGTACAGTGGAGCAGTGGGAACACTGAAGGCAGTAGTAGAGGATCTGCCTTCAGCTATGCAGCAGCAGTACATGAATGTCTGTTGTGCCCAGCTGCCCTAATACTGGCAGAACTGATGCCCTGTCTCCCCCACTCTCTCTTTCTCCCTCTCTCCCCCTCCCTCCCCTCCCTCTCACTGATGTAGCCCTTGATTCCAACATACAGATCTCCCCTTCCCTTGAACCTCTCTCTGTCACCTCCACAACATAAGCGTGTCTCATAACAGTGAAATATGGTTATTTACATAATATGACTGTGCCATATACACAGTACTCCATAGAACATATAGGAGGGCATCTCAAAATGCAGCTGTCATCACCAAGTGCACCATGGGATGTGCACTGCTATTACAGGGTTGAGACCACACACACTATCGCACTCAGTGTGAACAGGTTGTAATGTTTTCAAACCATTATCCACACTGTTCATAATGTAACATTTACAGACTGTAACAGTTTGAATCCATTACACCTTTTTCGAGTGTAGTGTGGACAGGGCCTGCATGTCTATGTAATTATCTATCTTTCTATCTACTGCATGCATCGCTATTTTTACCTATTTCTAAAACAAACCTGCATATCACATTTGCCAGCACTCTGAGCACATACTTAGGAAACTGTACATATTTGTACTCCACTTCTGCATAGACCTCATACTTTCCTAATATTCCCATTATCACAAGCATAACTACCTTGCCCTTATCAAAATCGACCCCCTCTGAAAGTTACTATCACATTTTCCCTGCTAACAGTCCATCATCATTACACCTGACTTCCTGACATCAACACATTGCTTAAATATAACTTACATCACCTCATGGACAGAAAACACTGTTTCTCTAAAAAAAAAAATTTGTAAATAATCCCAAGGCTGAACATATGCCAGCCATTACTTTTTCATGTACTGCCACCTTCTGTACCATCATGGGAATTTGCATGTTTCCCATAATGTTTTGCTTTATTGGGGTATGTGCAATTGTGGTTTCTTTAAAATTTGGTTGTCTGGCCAATATCATCCGGGATAACACATACATCAGTGGTATTTGCTCTGGGGTTCTTTCATAAACCTACAGTGCATCCTATTCCTTCCATTAAAATGTACACCTTCATGTATTTTCTTAATAATGTGTATACCTTCCTTAGAACAGAAATTAAAACAAATCTTACTACTTACAAATCATTGTGTTGTTTCTCCATACCTCCTCAACAATTCCACACAGCTTCACTAACTTCATTATGCAGCCCTGGTGGATCTGACCAGAATTTGTTGAGTTTGCATTTACAGCTAGAACTACTCTGACTGAGTGCCCACCTGCAGTGATAAAGTTTTGTTATTGTTGCTATGTTCCTCATTTTACCCCTTATAATTACTATGTCCAATGTCCGTCCTCCATGGCAGAGGTGCTGTAAGCTCAGTCCTTGAGGCAGAAACCTATACCACTCTATGATGCTAAAGCAAAATAAACTTCCACAAGTTAATGCCTTTGTTTCCAGTTTTATTGTCCTTTCATCTCCATGTTTACTGATGTGTCCCACAATTTTAGGAAGCAGTATAGCGCAGTGGTCTAAGGCTCTGAGCTGCAAATCTGGTGACATCCAGCAGACCAGACCTGGGTTTGAATCCCATAGCTTCCACTTGCATACTGTGTGACCCTGAGCAAGTCACTTAACCTCCTTGTGCTCCCAGGTCACTCCTGTAAAAAGCTTTCAGCTTAGTGTGCTATACCTGGTTAAATAACTAACTAAAAAAAAAAAATCTGAGTGTCAGTGATACACATTTCAGTGACAACAGGTTCATACCTGTTATAAAGTGGTTTGACTGAAAGAAGCCAAAGGCAGAAAAACCATTGGTTAAAAACAGTCACCTGACCATTAATAAATGCCTAGTAAACACATAGTTTGCTAACAAACTCAGCTATTCTACTCAGCAACATCCATATAAAATTAATCTGGCAGTTCAGTGCTTTAAAAACCCTTTTAATAGCCATTGTATTATTTAGCGTGGTCTATGCACCTTTTGCACGACTGACCCACATCAGTCCTGCCACTCTGCCCAGCCCTGTCACCTGCCATCTCCATGATCCCCAGTAGATGACCCACCTCCCCATGAGAAAGGCTGCTAGAGGTCAGGCCCTACTCCCCTAAAAGAGCTGAAGTGTTGGTTCTAGAATGGCAAGCCCAGTCAGTGGTGCAGAGCCTGCGGTGGGTGGCATTCCACACAGCTGGTGTTTTTTCACATTTGCTTCCCTAGCCCATGGATGTCTGAAGACCTTGACTAGTGCAGCTTGCATCAGACCACCAATGTCCTCATTCCCTCAATCCCTGACTCCAGTTTGCACCACCACCAGTGGTCACCCAGGTGGTGGTACTGCAGCAGAGTCCAGACAGCCTCCCTCCCCGGAGTAGGTGAGCATCCGTGGGACACTCAACCATCCTTCTCCCCCTGGCCATCCCATTAACAACCCAGGCTTCTTCCTGAATCTGGGTCACTAGCATCACAAGTGGTAGTATTAGCATTGTGCAAGTGGTCTGGCTTTTAGCAGCCATGTTGTTTCTCAACATTGCAGTCAAGTTTACATTTCTCATATGGACACTCTTCAGCAAAATCAATTGAGGACTTGGGGGTGCACCCCATATTTTTTCCAGTTTAGGCATTGCTGTATGGATTTTGCTCATAGTGTTTTTGCACAAAATAAACATTATTGTTTCAAGAGACTGGTGCTGGCTTTCTTTTGTTTTCTACATTTCTCATAGCCCATGTCCCTCAGCTGCACATATAATCTCCCCTGCCTCAACTTCCTATGCTATTTGTGTCCCAAAACCTGTTGCAATCACTGTTTCTTTGAACTGCCTCAAACTGTTCCTCACTCAACCTCCTGCGGCTGTCAGGAATTATGATCAAATCACGCCTCACTCATACACTCCCAGTCAACTCGTCACACCCATCACTGGCTTAAAAGACACAAAGCCTGCTCCCTGTTACATTCTGGCAGCTGTGGAACGCGAGTGTTTGTAGTGGCGCTCATCGCACCTTACTCATTCCCTCCTGGTTGACTCATCAGTCATTTGCAGCTCCTTTGAGGCTACTGGAAAAAAAAAAACACACAGCTAGGTCCCCATTTCATACTGGCAGATGTTAGGGCACAGCACAGGCATGTGCAGCCAGACTGCAAAATGTAGGCAGCCACATGCAGTACTCAGGAGGGTAGTGAAACAGCACTTTTGGCAATTTCACGGTTTCAGTTTGAAAAAAGCGTTCTCATCTTTATATTTTAAATTTCAGTGGCATTATCAGTCCACAAATTGAAATCGCCATAACAATTCTATCTAAAATCTTTTTTTATTAAAAGTTAACAGTTTATTTTGTTTCATAAATTATCAACAATAAAAAAGTTAAAATTACCATAAATTGTTTGGGACTCTTCACAGTGTGGCAGGACACCAGTAAATGTCTCCTGTTTCCAGTCACTTCACTACTAGTCTAGCATTGCTTGTAAAGCGCTTTGGGATACACTGTGTATGAAAAGAGCTATATAAATGCTGATTCTTCTTTTTCTTTTAATGTTATTAAAACACTTTCTTTTTTTTATAGTAAAGATAACTAATTTCAGAAGTGTAATAACCCACTCCAGGGCTTGTGTGTATTAGGCATTAATGCACTTCCCAGGAACCGGTAGACTAAGAGCAAAAAATGCACTGTTGCAGAGTAATAATTAAGTGCCAGGACACAGACGTCCCCCTGTGGCTTAACCTTTCACTTATGTCATCATAGGGATGGTCACAGGTGATTCTGGTATAGTTAAGTTTGGCGGCATGGTGGGCAGAGGGATGCAGTATCAACTAGATATGACGTAAGCTATCTAACTTGATAATGAGTAAAAAAAATTTTTTTTCCTGCAATTTGCTTAATCGGGACCTCTAGGTCCCGCATCATTTAGACAGCGGAGCTGAGGATTCTCCTTTAAAGTATAAATTTAAGGATAACTGGATCCATATGTTAAAAGCGAAGAAAGGTTTCTATCAAGTTAGTTTAATTTGTAATAGTGTGTGGATGTCCAGAAAAGCTCTTTTGTGTGGACTGCCATTTTACTGCTTCTTTGTAGAGCAAGGTTTTTGCGTGTGAAATGAATAGCAGTTTTGAGGGATGATCTGAACACAGGTAGGGACATTAGTGATGTATCTTGTTGCAGATGCTACCTCTCAACCTTTTGTCACTGAAATGAGGGACACAGACACTTAAAATGAGGGACACATCCTCCAACATGGAGATACAAGCTCAGAATACTGTGGAAACCATTGTGTTTACTTGTACACAGTTTATTTTTGATTTCTCAACTTACAATATCATGAATTTCTTCTTTAAAGTCTCAGTTTACAGCACATTCTCTGAGTGGGCAGCACCTTTACAATGAGAAAAGGATAAGGGACAGTGCAGTTTTGAGGTGTAAAATGAGGGACAGCCCTCATAATCAGGAACAGTTACAAGGTATGCGGCCTGCAGATACAAACAATATTACAATATTCCAAGTACAAACCAGTCTATACTTTAGAAATAATGCATTTTTTCGCTCCTCATGGTATAATTTTAGGCAGGGGGATTACTCCCCTCAACTTTCTCATCTCACCATGTGCTCTCAGTGCTGTGGAATCTCCATGTTCCTCTCTAGGGTTACCACCCATCCTGATTTCATCAGAACAGTCCTGGTTTCTGTGTGCGTGTGTGTGTGTGTGGGGGGGGATGTAGCATACCTCTCAGCTTTAAATTCATAGCGCTAGCCTTCACATTTCAGAGAAAATGACCAGAATGTGTAGCAGTTTCTTATTTTAAAGAATAACATGTCTAAGAATGGTAGGCCCTATATATTTAGTGTTAAGCAATGTTTCTGTAATGGACCTGCTCAGTTGGCCCCACCCCTGCACTCAGAAACCTCACAGGAGAAGTGACTCCAGGAGGCTTCTGGGGAAAGGAGGAGCATCAGGTTCTGGTGCGTTTTCTGTGTCCTGTGGGCTGTCGAGTTTCTGGAGCGACAGCCCCAGGCACAAACCAAGACAGACCCTGAGCATGGCCTATAAATGTTGGACTGTGCTGGAGGAGGGGAGATCTGGTGGCAACCTCATGGTGGAGAGGTCTGCAGTGCTGGGAGTGGATGCAAGCTGTGCCATCCTACATGTCGATTGTGGATAGCAAATGGCGAACAGGGCCACTGAGTCCCAGCAAAGAAGAGTGGCAACTGCCTCCAAGCCAGCAAGTGCACGACACTGAAGATACAGTGTGCAGAAAAAGACCGAGGGCTGCTGATCCAGGTCCTGTTGCAGGTACTACAGCATGGTGCTGGGCTAGTTCCAGAATAAAGGACTGTGAATCTTCAGATAGGTGGTTAGTGCAGGAAAGAGGGCAGCAAGCCTGAAACATACCCCTTCCAAGCGACCTGCATTCATGAGCCACAAAAAAATCACACTTTAACAAAATTTGAGTTTTAGTGCTTTTAATGCCAATCCTAAAGTGTGGATGTGGACAGTCACCCCACATCACTCGACTGCCCCAACACTCCGAATCAGAACTCTTCATCAGGGGTCGTGGTTACGGCAGAATAATCATCACCAATATATTCACATGATTCATGAATAAACATGAGCCATTATGAATGTTAACAATTCAAAATACTTAATATCAATACAAAATTCTATACAGTTCAAAATGGTTTATTTAATTCACTTAGTAGTCCTAAATCCAATTTCATGACAAATGCCTATTGCAAACAGATAAATATACAATCTAAGTGATTTTTCAGAAAAAGTGAGAATGGAGACGATAGCAATCTGCCCAAATCTAGCTCCTTGTCAAGAGAAGAGACGAATAGAAGGTACCTAAAAGAAAAGACAGGTATAGCTGTTAGTCAGCATAGCTAAGCTGGGTGAAAGAAATATTATTACATGGATTAAGGCATTAAATTGTGTATAAAATATGAAACCAAACAACATTTAAAGGTCAAATCAGTGTGACTGTCAAGAGACCTTCAGTATTACTGTAATAGGGTGCCACTGTTATGACAGTTATAATAAATAAAACATAAGAAAAACTCTTGGAGAAAAGATGCCCTCCCCCTGCCATTTTGACATTTCACTCTATTCTGACCTCTTTCTTTTTATTACTGTCTTGTTTTTTCCTGTCAGGGTGGCCAATCTGACAATCTCTTTCTCTCCCCTTTGTTGCCCCTGCTGCATCCCCCTAACGAGAAAATGCTTAATGTTAAAAAGAGAAAAACATGCAGGGTATTTCTGCTGCCCAGGAGAAGTGCTATTTATGCATATTCATAGCATATGGAAGTGCTTTATGTTTTAAAAAGAAATGTTTTACCTTGTTGCCCTTGTGACAGCGATTACCAGTGCTTAGGCAAAAAAACTCCTGACTGGGAGTAAAGCCCGGAGTGTAACTCGTGCTCAAAAAAAATGTTAAATAAAGTATTTTGTGCTTCGGAGCAGTACTATTGCTGCCAGCTGCTCTGAAGCCTTCTTTTGGTGTCCTGCTGCTGGAAAATGGAGTGAAGCCCTGTGGCAATATAACCACAGTAGTGGTTTAATGAATGGAGAAGCAAGAGCCAAGAAGGAGGCTCTTATTCTTTCCTCCAACCACAGGAAGCAATACATTCGAAGTAACAAGTTGGGGAACCGGGTGAACATGGAATATAAGTCCCGTAGTGTCCCCAAATAAATAAATGCCCCAATAATGTTGGCAGCCCCATAGGTAAAGGAAGGGGCTGCAGGAGTGGGAAAAATGCAGCAACTGCTCAAATGAAATGGGAGCCCGACGGCTGCAATTTCAGCTGTCAGCAATAAGAAATAAAGTGTGCAGCTCCTAGAGAAGTTGGTGGTGAGGCATGCAGAGCCTACCAAATCTCTAAGGGAGAAGTAATAATGTTGAATAAATGCAACCATGGAGTGTTGTGGACCTGAAATAAAAAATGAAAATGAACTTGGTACATGGAAACAGACTTTTTTTGTCTCTCATTTGAAATGCATACAGTTTGGAATCCTGAAGTTGGCAAAGGAATAGAAAATAAGGAGTGCACCCTTAGTATTCTATTCCCCTGACCTATTCAAAAATTCCAATATTATTATATAATATATTTAGGAGGTCTTCATCTTTACCCGGTCTGCAGATAGAGCAGTCTAGAGGGCCAGCAGCCCATGAAATGGCTGTTTTTATAGGACTCCTAGGAAGTGAGGTCACCCCTGGTGGGTGGAACCTAGGACCCTCGTTATGGAATAACCCCTGAATTAGGGTTATTATGAGAGTTAGAGCCCATAAAAGAGTAAGGGATGAATAACTAAAAGTAGATACTGTGTAACTGACTATGTACCTGGTTACTAGAAGGGTAGAGCTCTATATGTAACCCAAATATTAAGGTATATGTGTTAATGAGGTATCACATGTTAGTGATGTCACTCCAAAATTGCTATATAAACTCACCACTAGGGGCTATGACAGACAGGTGGTTCAGTAGTTGCTGAACACAGAGTGAGAAGGAAGTGTGAAAGCTTACACACTACAGAGATATTGCATCTACAGAAAAGAACATAATTCTTGCAGAAGAATTATTGTATATCCTGATTGTTTTGGTGTGGAGGACTAACACCCTTAGTTTTCCTTTCTGAAAATATCTTGTTTATTTTTTTTTTTAGTTTTTTGTTTTGGAACAAAATGATAAATGCAGTCCCTGTGTTTTTCATGCACTATATATACTGTCTGGTGGTCTTTTATTGAATCCCACGCGACTACAGTTACATTGTAAATAATGTGAGACACAAAACACTATTTACTAAACAATATTTCATAATGTAAAGTCATAACATATTATTACAAGCTAAAAAGAGTGACTTAATGTAGGACAACTAGCCAGGTATGAGTTCAATCCAACAAATAAGGTTTCATCTCAATGGTCATTTAATCCTTGGGGATTTAACACCTTTAAAGTATAGATCCAAAAGCTTTCCCTTTTTAGAAGGTGATTTGTTCTATTACCCCATTTTTAAGGGATTTCACACATTCATTTCCAATTACTGTAATTCTGGGTTAGAATTATGAATCTTTGAAAAATGCATTCCTACAGGGGTATCCTGTTTGTTGCTGGATATCGATTTGACATGTTCCTGAATTTGCTGTTTAAGTGGTCTAACTGTCCATCATATGCAGACCAATTTACAAGGGCACCACGGAACATAAATCGTAAACAGTGGATCACAGGTGATGCCAGTGTTGGGTAAGTTACTTTTTCTATTACTTTCTATTTCTTTTAGAAACTTGATCCAGGAAGCTCTGTGTAGTCTCCAACAAGGATGGAGAAGTACTAGAAAAAAATAATACACGTGACAGTTACAGTTACTTATTTCTTTTTATACAAAAATAATAAAAAACTATAACAGATGACATTTATTTGAAAGTAATAGGTTAGTTACTAGTTACTTTCAAATAAATGTAATTTATTTATTGTATAATCAGATTTACAACCTTTGAGCCAGCGGCTCGTTTACAAAGGTACCTCGACACAGAGAGGACACACATGGTTAACATAATTTACAGAGTACAGTCAAGACAGAATAACAGATTTTTTACATATTTACAGAATACAGACATACAGAGTCAACATAGTATTACATAGGTTGCATGAACAGAAATACATAGTATTACATACAATTACTTGAATACGTGTAATTAATAAACATTTCAAGTAGTACCAGCAGGTACTGGCAGAGGAGAGAGGGCCCGGGGGGGAGGGAGTGGGGTAGGTGGGTGTTCAGCCCAGTGGGCCATGTCAATAGTGCCAGAAGAAACCACAGAGTATCTTTTAGTGACATGTGCAGCAGCGGGTGTTGGACAGCAGGTCTCGCAGCTTTGAAAGGGTAATTTTGGCGGTATTGGAAATGGCTGCAGGGAGTGAGCTGAACCAGGTAGGGGCTTTGTAGTTGAATGACCTCTGAGCCCGGGGGGTCCTAGTTCTGGGCACTAGTAGAGTGACCTTGTCTGAAGTTCGGGTGGTGGTTCTGGGGGGTGTAAATTGGATGGAGGCAGACACCCCAGGGGGGTAGAGCCCAAGAAGAATCTTCTTGGTAAGCTGGCCGGTTTGGTAGCGGATGCATTCGTCGAGGTTTAGGAGTTTGGCCATGTCACAGAGTTGACAGGTGTCGGTGAGTCTAGGGGCACTGATCAGTAGCCTGCAAGCCTTAGTTAGCGTGAGTCTAATCTTGCAGAGGGCAGTGGAGTCAGCAGCACCATATACTAAGAGGCCGTAATCAATAAGGGACATTACTGTGGATGTGATAGTGAGCCTGAGTGCATCAGGTGGGAGGCAGTCCTTGTGCTGGTAGAGGATGCCAAGGCACGCGTTTGCAGCAGAAGCAATGGCAGTAATGTGGGCATGAAAAGTGAGGGCAGAGTCAAATGTGATTCCAAGGTATTTGTACGAGTAAACTTGTTCGAGTGGTTGACAAGTGCTGGGGAAGATTTGGAGGGGACTTTTGCTGGCTTTGTTCTGGTGGTGGGCGAAAAGCATTGCCGTAGTTTTTTTGAGGTTCATTACTAGTCTGCTCTTCTTAAACCAATTCTCAGCATCATTGAAAGAGTGCTGGAGGGAGTCTTGGTGGGAGGTGAGATTTCTGTGAGCTGCAAAAATCATAGCATTGTCAGCATATAGTAGAATATTGCCAGAACAGGCACTAGGCAAGGCGTTTAGGTACAGGCTAAAGAGTAGTGGTCCCAGGAGAGAGCCCTAGGGAACCCCTGAGTGGATGAGGATGGGTTTCTGAGAGCACCCCATTGTTTCTGACATGCTGGGAGTGGGCTGATAGGTAGCTCACACACCAGGAGAGGGGGCCAGCAGAGAAACACGTATGGTTGAGGGCATTTAGTAGGAGTGGGTGGGAGACAGTGTCAAAGGCCTTAGAGAGGCCAATGAACACTGCCCCAACTACGGAGCCGAGGTCTAGGGAGGCGTGTAGGAAATTAGAGAACTCCATTAAAGCTGTGCCTGTACTGTGACCAGCATGGAAGCCATGTTGTTTTGGACACAGGGGCCTGGATATTCAGACTGCGCCAGGCTGTGGCACAAGCCTGGGCACAGTGCAACTTGGCTGCGCAGGGGCGTTGACTGGGTGATATTCAACGGATCTGTGCCATGGCACAGCATCGTTGAATATCGCATCCTAGCCACCCGCAGTGCGCATGGTGCAGTGGCACTGCACCAGCGCAAGTGGCTAGAGTGGAGCAGGGGGATGCGCTAGCACAAGTTCCGTTATTACTACTCGCAACAACCGCGATATTCAAAAGTGCACATGCAAATGGGGCCATAAAGTATGCAAGGCGCAAATGGGGCCACTTGCATGTCATTATGGTCCCACTTGCATGCAGGTGCGCCGATCCCCGGTGACTTGCGCCTGGCGCCCCGCCAGGCAGCAGTCATCAGAGATCGACGTCCCCTGCACAGCGCGGGAAAGCGCCCCTCTGCCCCACTGCGGGCATATGTAGATTGAAATAATCATCCCATATCCCTGGTGGTCCAGGACCGCTTGCAGCCTGATCGCGGGCATATGTTAAATTACATATGTTCAATATTCCTGGAGGTCCTGTGGACCGCTTCACCCCCGATCACGGGCTTAAGTATGAAATTCAAACGTCCAATATCCCTGGTGGTCCAGTGGACCACTGTCCGCCCGATCGCGGGCATATATTTAAATAAATAACCTCTCATATCTCTGGTGGTCCAGTGGACTGCGCGCAGCCTGATCGCGGGCATATGTTTAAATAAATAACGTCCAATATCCCTGGTGATCCAGTGGACCCCTTGCAGCCCGATCGCGGGCATAAGTTGAAATAAAAGAAGTCCAATATCCCTGGTGGTCCAGTGGACCGCTTCACACCCGATCACGGGCATATGTTGTAAAAAGTAGAGGTCCAATAACCCTGGTGGTCCAGCGGTACCCATCTTCCCACCCGTCCACTGAGCCCCACCGCCCCCCGGTCAGCGGTGGTCGGCAGCACCCCACCCGCCTGCCACTGTATGGAAGGGCTGTACACACATTGGTCCAGAGCATGAGCCAATGGGCATACAGCCCGTACCGTACTACACATTCCAGATATGTGAATGGATCATTCACATATCTGGACTGTGTATGCGATGCGACTGCTGCGCCCGATGGCTCACGCTGTGGACCAGTGGCGAGAGCCCTTCCATACAATGTCAGTCCACGGCGGCGGGATAGCAAGAGGGTGGCATGCTGCCCGCCGCTGACCGGGGCAGGGCGGTGGTGCTTGGTAGGCGGGTGGGGAGGGGGTTCTACTGGATCACTAGGGTTATGGACCTCTACTTTTTACAACATATGCCCGTGACCAGGCGTGAAATGGTACACTGGACCACCAGGGATATTGGACGTTATTTAAACATATGCCCGCGATCAGGCTGCAAGCAGTCCACTGGACCACGAGGGATATGGAACGTTATTTATTTAAACATATGCTCGCAATTGGACTGACAGCGGTCCACTGGACCACCAGGGATATAGGACATTATTTAAACAGATGCCCGCGATCAGGCATGGGGGGAGGGACGCCGCCACGCAGGTGCAGTCGGAGTTTGGGTGGCCACAGCTACTGTGTTGTGCCCTGCCATACAGCAGCTCACATGTGGGTGGCCAGTCGTTGTTCCTTTCTTTTTGGCTCACCTATGTGCAGTGCAAGTAGGGGCTGTGCATGCATTGACTCAGCACATCCTGGGCTGAATATCGGGATGTGCGGAGTATGCATGGGCATGCCCCCTCACCTGCGCCGCATACATTACTGATGCTCTCCGGCACAACGGGATTTATTTATTTTATTTATTTATTGGAAACAATCGGAATTACAAACCTTTGAGTCACAGACTCTTTTGCAAAGGCTCCACGTCGGTTACAAAGGGTGGAGGGAAGACAGATACAGTAGAGAACATACTTGAAACAGATAGAATATACATAACAAAATCACAGGAGTATTCCAGGCAAAACTTAATGACTGATAAGGGCCAGGCACAATCCCCGTTTGAATATCGCGCCGGGGCGCAACCCTTCTGAATATCCGGGCCAGAAAGTTATATTTTGCTAGATATTCGTGAGTTGGGTGGCCACCACTTTTTCTAAGGCTTTTGGGGATGGAAATTGGCCGACAGTTGCTGGAGGCAGACCGTCACCACTTTTGGTGTTAATCAGTAAAAGTTACGTCTTACTTTTGTATAAAAAAAAAAATAAGTAATTTTAACTGTAAAGATGTATTACCCAGTACTTCTCCGTTCTTGCTAGTGACTGCACAGAGCTTTCTGGAACAAAATATTAAAATCTATTAACTAAGTTGATAGAAACACCCCTTACCACTGCCTATATGGGGCCCACTATTTGTAGACATATCAATGTTTAAAATAATAAAGTGCTACAGATTCTGCCCATTTGCTCTGATTTCTCAAGGCCAGTGGTGTGATTTTTTTTAATGCTGAGAGCGAGGTATGGTAAAGGGAACGTGGTGCTGCCATTGTGCTCACTACCACCCCTCCTCCCCCGGTCCAGTTCTCGAGACCCTACCTCTATAAGTGCACGGATTGCCCCGTCTGTCACATTTCTATCATATTAGTTAAATGTTTTAATAATTTCTGTATCCAGTAATACATCCAACGTTACGAGGAGCATCAGCAAACCTCTGTGAAGCAAGGGTAAATTTTAGTTTGCAAATGACAGCGCTATGCCGCTGCGACATTCATAGCAGTTCAGTTGAGACTGAGGTAGGATGTGCCATGGAATAGTTGGTCAGCTGCGAATGGAAAGGGAACATTGTTTAACCAGGACCTATGTTATTTAAACGTCTCACTGGAAGGACGAAAACAGCAACTTCTTCACTTGTAAAATGTTTCTGTTCGCCTAAACAGCATACTTTCCTTCAGTATCCCATACGTGCCCTCTCAGCGTAGAACCAGAAGAAAAGTCCTTGCCGGTACCTCCGCCTCCCGGCTTCCCTTTGAAAACTCTGACGCCTAGTAATGACGTCAAGTACCTGTCGCGGCGTCCCTAGCCTAGCGACCGAAGCAGCAACGTCTCCCAGTAAAGCCAGTGTTCTGTGATGGGGATGTGGTCCGAGATTGCTTACTAAATTATTCCCTAAACGATCTCCTTTCTAGTATTATTGCATAGTGTTGTTGTAGGACTACTTTATCAGCAGGTCTCGCGTATTTAGCGCACATTTGTGTAAAATAATGTTTTCCAAAAGAAAAGGAGGACATCAAAATGTGCAAAGTATAACAGATGATCTGAAACCAAAGGTAGGGGCGGACGTTTGTTTAGTTTAGTGACATCTTGTATTGCAGATGCATGCAATAGTGTACGATACTTAAGGCTATTCTGTATTTTAGAAATAAATGTATTGTTTTCAGTCATGGGGGGGGGGGGGGTAGATCCGTCTACTTTCTCTGTCATAGCACTTTCTCCCTTTAGCGTTCTCATTACAGTTCTAGCATTGCAGGTTCTCCGACTCTGTCCTGTGGAGTCTTCGACTTCTCATTCCTTCCTGCCCACACATTTTTGTAACCATTACTGTCACACATGCACAAATGCCCTTGATGGCTGCATCATCTAGAACCAAACACTGTGTGATCTTGGGCAAGTCACTTAACCTCTGTTCATCTTCTGCGGAAGTGGGTACTAGGAGGACCCCACTGGAAACTAGATTTTTATCTGGACAATCCATGGGTAATCCCTTACATTTGGGCACCTTGGCCTGCTTTCACTGGGTGCTAGCCAGGGCAGGCATAGCCCAGCGAGACCTTCCATGTGTAGGTATATGATGGTATTTTTGGCAGAAGACTCCCCTATAACAGTACCCACAGTTGCCACCATACAGCCCAGGCCCCCAGCCATGGGGTGAGTACAACTCAGACCTTGGCTCTCACAAGAACAAAATACCCCAACACAGTTGCATTATTTTACTGACAAGTCATCAGTTACACAGCGGGAACCACAGTCTTGGGTTTCTTTCCATTCTGGCACTATACAGACATGACAGACATATTTTATACTGTTATTCATGTGTTGTAATGTGTATAGATGTACAGAGCACTTGTTGAAAATAGTGATACCATTGTCCCTAATGTTTGTTCCTGTATAAAAATAAAATTATATCTATCATATCTATGTTTGATCCTGACCCTGGACATGAGTTAGGACCCTTGGGGCTCCTTGCTAAAGGTTATACCCTGCACTCACATATGGAACCACACGGCCCCCTCTATTCCTTTTTTCACTTGGATCCACATGCACCAGTGGGTGAGGTTATACCTTGGGTCAGAGCCTGATGTACTGTGCACAAATTTGTTAGCGTTTCAACCGCTGTGCTACAACTTTAGGTTTGTTGATAGGTTTCACATCTTTGGCAGCCTGGTACCTGGTTAGTGAGTGAGGCAGGCAGCATCCAGTGCTGGAGGGACAGTTATTTACACCTGTACAAATTGGTGGCTGACGCAGCAAGGACCAGTACTTAACTCACCGTTGCGGTGTTCATGGGTTTCCTGATCCTGAGCCCTGCAGGGTTACAACAAAGCATATGTACAGTAACATTTAACCCTGCATCTGCCACATTCTGTCAAGAAGGTCCCTATACACATCAGGGTTGTCAGACAGTGACATGAGGGCATTGGAGTACCATTGGGGAACACAGGAGAATACCACCTCTGTGCCTTTTTGCCTCTCCTGGCCCCTTCTGTGTGCCTTACTCTGTCATCCTGTCTGTGACCTTTAGGACAGGAACATGCCTGGTTGCAGGGCCTGGCCAATAAACTGTATGTGATGCAAGCTGTACATATACAAAATGTAAGGATATGATTTGTTACTCACTAAGGCAAACAGTGCCTTCCAGTGAGTGCATATCTACAAAGCATTCATGCAAAAGCTCTCTGCTGAAAAATTGACTTGGTCAAAGTACATGGGTGGCACTGCTCTAGAGTCATCAGCTATAGCTGCACAGGAAGGTGTGGCTGTAAAGGCATGGGGCATTAGGCCTGTACTATATCCTGTCCACCGCATGTGAAAGGTCATGTGTCCTGTCCACTACAGAACCACCAAACTGATAGAGACACTGCAGTATGATTGGCTGGTTAATGGAGCATACGATGTATACCAGACTTGGGAGGCCAAGGGTTCCTGTACTGCAGCATTGTGTACAGGTGTGTTGTGATTACAGAGTCACGTTCGTTTCTCCAGAGTTGGTTCTGGTGGGCCTGGCCATAGTGACACAGGAGGGCAGATAAAGCGCAGTAGATCTGGTGAGCCACCAATGCCAGTGTGCTTGTCAGTGGTGTCCTACTGTGTGTCCACTATGAAAATGAAGAGGTCCACACATGGAAGGTCATGGAGCCTGTTCAGGTAAGTCACTGCTGGTCATTCCATGTACACTGTAACCTTAATGGCTGTTGTCTAGTTTTAACTACAGTGTAGCATTCTTTGAATTATGTCCCTGCTGTTTTTCTGTGGGAAGGTGGCTGTGATGGCTGTGGAGTTGCAGGAGAGTTGGCAAGGACAGGGATGGGAGAAATTGTTATGGTTTGTATCGCTTGTTGACTTCCTGTTTCCATGTAGTTAATTCCAGGTCGCCCCTGAAAAAGGGACTCCTAGTCTCCATGGGCCTTCCTGGTCATCAGAAACCAATTAATCAATCAGTCAATAAATAACTAATTGATGATGGCCTCACTTGGTTGAAAGCTCCACCTCGCTCCCACCTCAGACGACCCCCCAACCCCCTCTTATCTAATCAGTCTACCTGTTAATATGTACTAGTTTGATGTGTATAAGTTCAGATTTTACTATTACTGCCTGTGTATGTGCTTCAATGTGTTTCTTTTTTTTCTCTGTAAATCTTGTATTTTTGTAATGTTTGTTCAACACTGTCGTTGAACTTTTGAAAAAGTCCTTGGCTCAAAGGTATTAATCCCAAACTGAAATAAATAAAATGTGCCATGTCTGCAGCTACTGTATGTCCTTGAGTTGGCAGTGCATGCCTGCATGGATGAGCATGGCTTTATTTGGTAAACAGCAAAGCCATACCTAGTGGATGAGTGCCCATGGTGGGGGGCCTGCCATTACTGCTAATGCTTGCGGTAATGGTCCTGTAATGTGTTGTCACAGGGATATTGTGGTCTGGTCAGGAGGATACTGCTCAGCAGGAGTTGCATTGACGACTAGGGGCACCTACTAGATCAGCCACCGGTAAGGCCAGGGAACTGGCATCTGTGGTGATATTCTTAGAGGCAACATACAAGGGCACCACGGCTGGCACATTTAGGATGCCTTGTGGAATCACTTGGCTTGGGGGGGTGCAATAGCACCATCTACTGGGTGTGGGAAGGCATCAATCATTCAATCTTTATTTTACCAGGTGAAGCACCATTGAGCGAGCTCATTTGCAAGGTGGACTTGGACAAATGCACATAAAAGTAAACAATATACAAAGGAAAAAGATGGGTGTACAATCAATGAATACAATGTGGAAGAATGTTCCAGCTACCTAACTGGAAGATCCCAAAAAGTAAAGGCGGAAGGCTTTTTTTCTGCTGCCTTGCCAGTTGCAAGAGGAGTCCCCCAAGGATCCATCTTAGGCCCTATCTTGTTTTCTTTGTACATTAATGAGTTAGATGCTAACATATCTACATCCAATCTGCACTTTTTTGTGGATGATACTGTGTTATATACTTCTGGCTCATCGTCTGAAGTCAAGGGAGTGCTTCAAGCGGACTTCGCACAACTTGAGCATAATCTAATAAAGGCAAAGCTTCTACGCAATGCTAAGAAGACTAAAGCGATGATATTCTCCCTCAGTGCTGTCACAGGCCCTTCCAGTATCCTTGCCCAAGACTTCATTGTCACCACACTAAACGAGCCTCTGGAAGTTGTAACCAAATTTAAATATCTGGGTATCTGGATCAACAATAAATTATCTTTCAATGACCACATCGAAGATGTCTCTAGAAGGTTAAAAGCAAGGTTAGGTTTCTTCTACAGAAATAGGCCCCTTTTTCCCCTTGAAACTCGAAACAAGCTTGTACAGGCCACTTTTCTCCCCCTACTCGACTATGGCGATGTAATCTATTCCTCCACCACTCTTGTAAATGTAAGTAAACTGGACATTCTTTATTACCATGCGTTACGTTTCATTACCAACTTCCCTTACCGTTCGCATCACTGTGACTTATATGCAGCTGTTGGTTGGACATCCCTTACTACTAGACGCCTGCTCCATGCTGGGCTATGGATTCTTAAACTGCTCCTGCAGAAATTGCCAATCTATCTCTCTTCCCTTATTAGTATCTCACATAGTGCATACTCGTTAAGAAAATCTGACTTTATTATGCTTGACATACCAAGGACGCGAACCTCCTTTGGTAAACGTGTTATTGCATATGCCCTTCCCTCTATTTGGAACCAATTACAAACCGTACTGAAACTAACTAGCACAGTTTCAATAAACTTCTACAAATTGCTAAGTTCAGCCAAAATAAAAGACACCTGCAACTGTCATTAAGTCTCTTCCTTCCCCATGTGTGCCATATTTATCCACTGGTAAGGTATAACTGCTTTGTCATATGAACTGCTTTCCCTTCTCCTTCCACTCCTGGCTTTATCTATGCTTACGCTCCACTCTACTCTATCAAATCACTCCTCCCCCCCCATAACAGTTGTAGTCTGTTTGTTCTAGCTGCCAAAATATATGTATTGCACACACCAGTCATCATGTTTTATTTATCAGTATGCAACCTGTAAGTTGCTTCCCTGTGTCATATTAATGTTTACCACCTGCGGTCACCCTATGTGGTACCCTTGTATGTATATCCAGCCTGTATCATGTAACGTGCATTTCATGTATATACTGTTATTATCTCTCTATGTTTGTACTTTAAGTGTTTATGTCACAGGACCTCCTTGTGAATGAGCTTACTCAATGGAGTTTTCCTGCAATAAACTTGAACTTGAAGAGGGCATAAAACATAGTACAGTATTAGGCAAGGTCTATACAGGCAAATATGCAAGAGGCTAAGAAGAAATATTGTCAGTATACATTATTATACAGTATGTACATGAACAGTTTAGGAAAAGGGGAAGGAGAGGTGATAGGGAGAAGAAGGGAGAAGGAATGATAAACAGGGAATCACAAGGCCTGGGGACGGATGTCTGCCACTTAGTTCACTGGCCTCCCGGGGTTGGGGGGGCAGTTACAGGATTCTATAAAGGAATTAGAGAATAGTTTTTTGAAGGAGGAGAAGGTTGTCAGGGCAGCCAGCTTCTGAGTGTTTTGTAATTTGTTCCATAGGTGAGGGAGTACATAGCTTATAGACGTTTTACCAAAATGTGAATTAACTTTAGGAGTGTATAAAGAGATAAATGAGAGGGTCTGTGCAAGGAGTAGTTGCCTACAGCACATAGGGGCAAGCAGTCAGAGATATACTGGGGAAGCTTATGTGTGATAGCTCTAAAAGTCCAAAAGGTGGCATTTCTTTGCCTTCTGAACTTGAGGGATGCCAGCATACTGCGGCAGACAGAGAGCAGTGGTGGGTGAGGTATGGTAGATCAGAGGTAAATCTCAAAGCTTGGTGATAGAGGGAGTCAAGTTTAGAGAGTGCAGAGGCAGAGCCTTGGCCATAGAGGAAGTTGGCATAGTCCAGTAGGGAAAGAAAGGTGGTTTGGACCAGTCTTTTTTTGACATTGTGGGATAGGAGATGTTTGATCTGGAAGAACAGACCCAATCTCTGCCTTAACTTCTTCGATAGTTCCTCAGTATGGTCAGAGGATGTAAGCTTGTGGTCTGTCTAAAGCCCCATATATTTAAATTTTGTCACATATTCAATAGGTTCTCTCAGAAGCGATAGAGTCTGCGGCGTTAAGCTATGTAGGGAAGGTTTTTGACCTGTGGCATAAGCTGAGAAAAGTATGGTCTTCATTTTTTTTGCATTTAGAAGTAGTTTTTGGCTCAATAAATTTAACTGCAGCTGATTAAGGTCCACCACTAGGTCCATACAGGCCTGCTCTGGGGTGGGCCTAGCAATATAGATGACTGTGTCATCGTCGAAGAGATGAATGTTGGCTGCTTTGATTCCAGAGTCAGTGTTGTTAATGTAAAGAGTAAAGAGCAGTGGTCCTAAAATGGACCCTAGCAGCACACCTTTTTGGAGCAATTTTAGGGGAGAGAGATCCCCTTGGGCTTTAACTTGTTGGAATCTCCCAGAGAGGTAACCATTGAACCATTTCAAGGCAGAAGAATCAAGGCCAGTGCTTTGAAGAGTGTCCAACAGCAGGCCATGGTCCACTGTATCGAATGCCTTGCTAAGATCAAGAAACAAGGCACATACATATTTGTTGACATCCAAAGAATGTTGCCAGTCTTTGGTTACCTTTGAGAGTGTGGATAATGTGCTGTGACAAGCTCTGAAGCCTGACTGGGCAGGGTTAAGCAGATTGGTGGAGTCCAAGTACTTCCTAAGCTGCACGTTAACCACTTTCTCGAACAGTTTAGAGAGAATGGGAAGTAAAGGTATCGGTCTGTAATTGTTTAGATCACTTGGGTCACCAGATTTGATATGGGGAATAACATGGGCAGTTTTCCAAATGGGAGGGAGGTCTTCTTGGGCAAGAGATAGAGTAAAGAGGTGGGTTATAGGTGCTGATAATACATGGGAGGCGAGCTTCAGGAAATAGGGGTCAATAAGGTCAGTGCCCGCACTTTTCTTGGTATTCGGGGCTAGCAGTCGGGTTTCCACTTGTTGCAGTGACACAGGGCTAAAGGAGAAGGCCATGTCAGGGATAGAGTTAATGCTAGTGGGTCTAACAGTATCCTGACTGCAAAGTTGTGTGCGGAGGTTGTAGGCAGGTGAGGAGTCAAAGGCGAGCCCAGCGGTGGCTAAGTGGTTGTTAAGCAGATCTAGGATTGTCTGTCAGTGAATGTGAAGCCACCAGAGGGGATTTTGTCTGGGAGAGAATTTGCCGATTCATGCCCTTCTATATTCTTAATGGTCTTCCGAACTTAGAAGCACACTTAGATGATGAGTCCAGCTTGTTTTGAAAATACTTAGCTTTTTTGGATCTAACAAGTTTAATTCAAGCATTCCTAGCCATTCTGAAAGCCAACCAGTCAGCAGGGAGCTTGGTTTTATGTGCTTTTCTCCAAAGAACGTTCCTATTAAGTAAAACGGCCTTCAGGTTGTCCGTAAACCATGGGCACAATTTTTTCATTGGCGAACTTTAACCAGCAGATGCGTCTATCTATGTAAAAGTACAATCCTTTGAAAGTTCATAAGCTTCGCACGCTGACTTGACTAGATAGAAATCTTGCCAACTAGAGTTTTGTAGTTCAGAAAGGAATGCTAGAGGAGCAAAGTTACGTTTGCTTCTTTTGTATATATGGGAGACTGGTTTGGGAGCAAACCTCACACAAGTGATGGAAATATGGTCACTAAGGTCGGTAAAAAAAACACCTGAATGGGTGAAAAGGTGAGGCTTATTAACTAGAATAAGATCAATTAAGGTTCTGTTGGCAGGGATTTTCTTAGTAGGGTGTGTGACTTCAGGAATTAGTTAAATAAGGTTGAAGGTGTCACATAGTTCTTTAAGGGGTTCAGAGCTTGCTAAGAGCCAGTCGAGGTTGAGGTCTCCCAAAATGATGACTTCTGAGGTCAAAACGTTCAGTTCATTCTGTACGTGGTCTGGTGCCTTTAGGCCTGCTAAGGGTGGGTGGTAACATCCAATAATGCAAAGAGATTGGGAGGAAGAGAGCTGAACCTTCAGGGTCAAACTTTCAAACTCCTTAGGCAAAGAGGTTGAATTGGTAGTGGTCACCAGAAATGTATCTAGTATATATACAGCTACTACTCCCCCTCTAGTAGGACGGTCAGTTTGGAAGATGTTATAGGACGGAATGTTTATCGCATCCAGAGTACAGTAATGGTTCTGTAATGTGTCATCACAGAGATATTGTGGTCTGACCAGGAGGATACTGCTCAGCTGGAGTGGCATGGTGTGTTCTGTGGGCGCCTGTAAAGGCATTGGTTCTTTGGTGCCTGTTTGGGTGAGATGGGGTTGGGACATTGCACAGTGTGCTGTAGCTGTGTTACAGGTCATGTGTCTGATTCTGTACAGTGACATAAGTATAACTTGTTTTACATCGTCACTGTCTCATCTGTTTATTCATTTGTAAGTGTGCAGTGTGCATTGTGCTAAAGTGGCACTAGGTGCGGCACTGTTGTGATGATGTTCAGCTTCCTCTACTCTCATGGTGGGGGAGTGTTGGAGGACTCGGAGACAATACCCTTGACATGTGGATAGTCTACCATTATGGCTGTGTTATTGCACTTTTGTTTTCGATCTTTCAGACTGCTACTGCTGCCTCTGCAGTCGGGAGTGAGAGGCCCTGTTTTCTGCACATGGAAACATGTATATCCCACTAAAGTTAGGCATGTGTCGTGACTAAGTTGCATATGTCTGGTAACGCTCCTGTCCATTGGTGCTCAGGCAGGAAATGCTGACCCTTCTGTATGGTAAATACAATGTTCTGTGAGTAAGCATCTAGCTGGCTTCTGCAACTTTGGTGCAAAAGCGCCTACACATGTTTGCTACAGAGCTGCACAAGTCTCCAGGAGATTCTGTGTCGATCAGGCCCTTTAAACTTAAAAACCTATTCGTTTGTAGGGAAAACTGGACATTGTACCTTTGTGAGAATATTGCCACAGCCAACTTGTATTCTTGGTAACACAGTACTTTAACATAGCAATATGAATTTGTAAGGGATTCTAAATCCATCAGGTCCATCTCTGCTTCATGCAGGGACCATGAAATATGCTTGCAAATATGTACTTATTCATAGGGCTTTCCCAAGCACCCTAGCTCCCAGGGTACCCTGTAATGCCCTTGGTAAAATGTCTTTATATTCCTTCTCTCCACTAGTAGGCTGTTACTTAGGCTTACCACCTTATGGGAGAAAAAGTACCTTCTAACGTTACCCCTGATTTTACAGTCTTTGAGCTTTGGAGCCTGTTTCTACTTCCTTCTGGACCACACAAGATCAAACACGTCTGTCTGTAAGATCATCTCCCCTGCTGTACTGCTCACTCCAATGTGCTGCACCCCAGCACTCTTCCAGTCTTCTTGACAGCAGTCACATACTGCTTGCCATGGTTTAGCCCTTGTCTAGGGTGGCTTTGGTACTCTTCCTCCTCTACTGCAGCAAGAGCCTCAAGCAGTGTGTAGGTCCAACCTCTGTTTCCTTCCCTAAGTGCTGCATTCTGCACTTAGCTACACTGAATCAGAGATTGTTAGTCAGTTTGTTTAGGTCCTGCAGAAGTTTGCCCATTTCTCAAAGGAGTCTACCTCCCTGGCCAAAGTAATGCCATCAGTAAACCTAAGCAGCCTTCAGCTTCCAGAACATTGATGAAAACATTGAAAAGCAGTGGCCCAGCATCGATCATGGAGGCATGCTCCTGAGTACCCATCTCTTCTCAGAGAAGTACCCTTCAGCCACTACCCTCTGCTTCTTGCCTCCAAGCTAGTTAGCAAGCCACCTTGTATATACCCTGTGTATACCAGAAAATTAAAAACTCTCATACTTCACATATATTGTAGCCTGGAAATTCAGATGCCATTTGGTTTAGTTACTGTAAACTAGTAGCCTTTGAAATATACTCACAGAACAAAATTGTACAGTGCCCAGGAAAGAAAATATAAATTCCAATCAGTCTATCCATGCCAGTAGCTGCTACCTTAGTTAGGCTGTTTCCTGAACAGACAGAGAATAACAGTTTATTGAGATAAACATTCAGATTGGTAAGGCATGAAATAGCAACAGGGCTTAAAATGCGGTTTCAGCTCCAGGGGGCATTTTGGGTGAGATTTTCTTTAAAAAACTGTTATTTTGTTTACTGATGTGTGTGAGCGTTAATAAACATTGTACTTTGAATTTGGTGTCTTCTGTTCTTCCTTGCTTCCTTGTTTTGGGGCTTCAGACTAGAAACTGGATGTCAGGCACAACGGACAGTACGGACAGACTCATTACAGAGACTAAACATAGGAGAACAGACAGTCAGTGAATTATATTAGCAGCCAAATGAAAACACAAAATACTGGGCTACAACCTCCCTCCCTTAAACTCAAATTGGCCCCCTTGGTCTGCTGAGTGCGTAGCCTGAGGCGTGACTCTCTCTGCTTCTGCTCTTCATGTTTTAGCCACGTGTGTGCAGCTTGTTCAAAATCTACAGTGCCTGTACTGCCACACAATTCTGAGATCTTCAGGTTTTGTGCATTTTTATTGTTCATAGAGTTCCTGCATTTGGATTGTATTCAGTTCTGAGTAGTGAAGCAGTGTTCACAATTTCTACACTAGTCACAGGTATGACCATTGCAATCTGATACCGCTTTTCAAACTTTGGAAATGCACCTGGGTGCTCTTTCAGTACAACTTCAGCAAACTGCTGGAATGACAAGAGGTTGATAGTAATCATTTGAGATCATGAAGTGTTTTAGTAAAAAGTATTCCCTTTCTGCAGATTCTGTAGCTAGGTTAGACAAGCATTTGTCAATGACGAATGTTTGCTTGCTGGCATTAGCAGTGGAAATGCAGGAGTTAGACAGATGCAGTATAGGAATGGCAGTGATGTATTGAAGTAATGCCAGCTCCACCCTCACCCTGCAGAGATGGACAGGCATTGCGGTATGTATTTTGGTTGTCACCCGTAATGGTCACAACATTTCAGCTCACCCTGCCCTTTAGACACTGACAAGTGTTGAGGTGTGCCTTGGAGTATTCGGGCTTTACACGCACCTCATTCCGTAAAGAAATATGCTGAAATGGGTGCAGTATAGGAGAATGGTGTGAACTCCAGGGCCAAAGAGTCCAAGGTGTACCTTGATGCCTGTCACTGGCTGCAGGGTGAGGGTGGGGTTGGGTTAAACAATTGGGAATAGAGTGAGCATTACTGTCCACAATCCTGACTTTGGAAACACGGTGGCTTTTAATATATATATTTTTTTTTTTTTTATGTTGGTGGGTAACTCTCATAACCTGCATATTTAAAACTACGGGTGAACGTTCTATAGGAGGATATAAATGGATACAATATGAAGATGTGAACTCTGCAAGACTTTGTTGAATTATGTATTTACTGGTTCAGCCATCGTGGTCTCAGCCCCAAAATACTCATAAACACAATCGCAGGGAACTGGAAGACAGGGTGCCACACCTCCAGAAACTCGGATGATGGCACTATGTTTCTTGCACATGCTTGCAAGCAAACATAAAAATGGGTGAGAATATGACAAAAAAAAAAAATTAAAGTTACCTGGTGGGTCCTGTGCAAAGCAAACTTCTAATTTCTAAAAAAAAGTAAGGAAATTGAATGCAAAAAACCTCCCAAAAACAAACAAAGGGGGGTAAAATTATGGGACAGTAATGCATATATTAGATAATATTAGGAAGCCATAAATGGAGGGCAATGTGGCATATAGTTTTTTTCAGCCCTATTGCTCCCCCTTCCCCAGACCCCAACATCTTGGGACCATACCCTTTGGGTCTGCTGGGGCCCTGCACAGAGAAAGTTAGGAAGCAAGGGGGGGTTGCAAGGCAGCTGGGGGGGGGGGGAGTATATCTTTCAACCTCTCAGCATTAAAAATCTTAGCACTTGCCTTCAAAAATTATAGCGAACGGTCAACATGTGTAACACTTTCTTATTTTAAGCAATAATATGTCTACAGATAGCGGGTCCCATATAGTTAGTGATACAGAATGTTTCTATCAACTTAGTTCAATGATGTAATAGTTTGTGTGTGCAGAAATAGCTCTAACATTATGAGGAACATCAATAAACCTATGCAGCGCAAGGGTAAATTCGAGTGTGAAAATCATAGCGCTATGCGCAATTCATAGCGGTTGAGAGGTGTGGGGGGCAGTTGGGGGTGGGCAGCCTAATAGGCACAGAAAGGGAAAGGAAGAAACTGTTCTCAAGAAATCACACTAGTCTGTTGTAATGCAGAAGTTAAGGCACGTTTATTTGTCCAGACTTTCAGCAGGAAAATTATTGGAGGACAGTCTAAGCCCTAAAGCAGACTGCCAACAGTTTGGGCAAATAAATTTGCCTAAACTTTTGTGTTACGAGGGGCTCCTGGTGTTATTTCACGAGTGCAGTTTCTTCATTTTCCAGCATAGAGAAAGTTATAACTGACTGATCTCGTACCCAAATGAGGTTATGACCGATCTTCTGCTTTGCACAGAGCCCTGCGCAAAAAAAAAAAAAAAAAAAAGTAGTTCTTTCTGATCATGCGGCCCCTCCTCAAGCAGTAGACAGGCGGGGCATGGCCCGGGACAGGAAGCTTGAAGCAGCACACCCATGGGTTACAGCCCAGTAGCTTAGTTTTGGATTAGGAGGGTAGAGAATCGTGAGCATTAGATTGAAAAAACAACCTTGTTTCACATTTGCCTCCTTTAGTGGCTTTGTAGCCCTATGCATTGTAGTTTTTTTCGCAATGACTAGATAGGTAGACAGACAGTTAAAACAAACACGCAATGTAAGGCAACCTTATAGTATAGTGCATATTGTGTACTCCAAAACTATAGCAAGCAGTGGGGCTCGATCAGCTCTCATGTCGCCTGTTGATTTACTGCACACTTATTTATTTATGTATCACAATATTTCACATACCTAAATAAGGCGGTAGCATATGGAGGTACAGTACAGTGCATTCCTGGAATTAGTCCTTAAAAATAGCTTGCTGTAAGCAGGGGGATCTTACCTACAGTATTATTTACTTTAATGCCATAACATCAACATTACTTTGAAATAGGTTTGCTTTCATAGTCTGCAATTAATGTTTAACTTTTCTTTTTTGTTGTTGTTGGTTTGTTTGTTTGGAAATGGGAATGTTTTCGTTAGACAGGTTGTAAGCATTTGTTTGGGACTACTGAATTAACTGGTGTCACAAGTGCAGCCCGAACACACACAGTCACACCTTTCTTGATGGCTCTACATCCCTGGCATACAGGCCCCATGCTTACTGTGGCAGAGTGGATCTACATTCTGCGGCAGGGCAACTGCTGATTCTGCGGCAATTCTGTGGCTGTATTCAAAAAAGGTGTTAACACCAGCGGGTAGTGCAAGCAGCATTTATGAAAATAAAAAGTGATCTAATTTATACAAGCTAGGGCCAGAGTTTTCTGGTGGTTACAGACTGCTGTGCTTCACCGATGTGAGATAGTATGTGTGTGTGTGTGTGTGGGGGGTCTTGCCTGTGGCATGGTAGTCTGAGTTTTTATGCTTGCCATGAATTTATGTAGCCCTTTTCCTCTGTAGGCAGCCCGTCACCAGTTTATTTTTAATATCTTGATTACGACTTTTGGAGTTCTCCCAGTGTTGTAAGCCCACAGCCATTAAATCATAAATTAAATAAATACATTTATTTTTTACTATTTTTATTGAATTTTGTTGACCGGTAGGCCTACGAGACTAAGTCCCTTTTTTCAGGGGCAGGGGGATACAGATAGTAACCAACTGAAATTGAATCGGATTAAGCTGTTGGTGGTATTTTTGGTAAATAAAGACGAATTCCCAGAATTTACAATCCTATCTAGGACAGCTTGAATGGGGGTGCAGTTTCAGTTCTCTAATTAAGTGAAAGTCATGTAGCACCTTGTTCTGCCACCACGAGATACACTTGAAAGCACAGTCCACCAAAACTGGTTATTTAAATTTCTGCTTTTGTTCCTTGCTCTGCTGCAATCAGTGCTGGTCTTGGAGCGGTGGAGAGGGCATTTATGATTTGGTGGAGCCTTCCCTAAGAATGGATGCCAAACCCTGAGGGCGGATCCAGCGCACAGGGCATTGGAACATGGACCTGGGATGCCGCTCACAAAAAAGGAAGACCACTGGCATGCACTAACAGCCCCCTGAGCCAATATTAATTTGTCAGAGCTCCCCCCAGAATGGATGCCAAAGTCAATATTAGGTGGGAGCTGCAAAACTTGAACAAGGGATTGCGGCTTCTGTTTCTAGCTCTGCCGCAATCTGTGCTGGTCTTGTAGCAGGTCAAAGGGTCTGTGCTTCACTAATGTGAGATCCCGTGTGTGTGTGAGTTGGGGGGTGAACTTGTCTGCGGCATGGTAGTCTGAGTTTATAATGTTTGCCTTAAATTTATGGAGCACAGTTCCTCCATAGGCAACCCACTACCTGTTTAGTTTTTAAATACGCAGAATACGAGTTTTGGAGTTCCCCCGATGGTTTACAGTAGGCCCACAGTTGCTGCTTCATAAATAAAATATAACTGCATACCAATTAAAAAATAAACAGATATCAGGTTGCCTATATTTTATTTATAAATCTCCAAAATTGCGGCCTCAGAGCTGCCCGCGGTGCCGTACTAAACTAATTACAACTGCATACCAAAGTGCATACGGCTACTCGCACATAGAGGCAGAAATAAATCCCACTACTAGGGGACACTCATTTAATATATTTTATTTTCACCCCACCAAAACACAATGTCAGCATTTTCAAGCCCACTTGCTCTTTATCAAGGTCTTGATAAAGGCAAGTGAAACAAGATGACAATATTGGTGAAATAAATAAAATATATTAATGAATATCTATAATGAGACTATTTCTACCTCTATGAATAACTATGCGCTGATATCACGATTATGATGTTAATCTGTTTACCGTGAAACTCTGAACTGAAGACCTAAATAAAATATAGACAACCTGATATCTGTTTATTTTTAACTCCATAGACAGCCTGCTACCTGTTTATTTTTAAATATGCAGTGTGAGTTTTTGAGTTCCCCCCGATGATTTACAGTATGCTCCACAAATAAAATATAGGCAGCCTGATACCTGTTTATTTTTTAAATATGGAGAGTGTGAATTTTGGAGTTCTCCTGATGGCGTACAGCATGCTCACAGTTGCTTGCTGCTTCATAAATAAAATATAGACAGACCGCTACCTGTTTATTATGCAGAGTGCGACTTTTGGAGTTCCTCCAATGATATAAGCCCACATGCTGAAATCGGTTCCAAGACTGAATCGGGCTAAAGAATACAACATCACCTTCCCCAGTATGAATGCCAGTTGTGAAACTAAGCAGCAAATTCAGAGGATCACACTCATTCTAATTATGACGGGTGCTATTGATCCTACACCTGGGAGGCAATCTGACGCAAAGAGACTGATTAAAGCTGTAGGAATAAAATGGGAAGTAGTATTTTTATGCTTGCAAGGAATTAATTTGTTTAGCCAGTTATTCCATAGGCAGCCTGCCACCAGATTATTTTTAATGTCCAGTGTGATTTTGGAGTTCTTCCGATGATTTATGCCACATGGAACCAGCTCTCAGACTTGAAGTTGCGGTTCATTAGATCCTGAGGGGGACACAAAGATACTGATGGGGGGGGGGGGATTCACAGGTGATCACAAGTGCATTTTTACTTCATTTCGGCATTTTAACTTTTTAACTTCATTTACATACAGTGGCTAGCATACAGTTGCTGCCGCTGTGTGGATGTGGGATTGGTCAGGAAAGCACCCCTGGGCTCGGTCAGGTGGTGATGTCAAAGGGCCACTAACTTAGAGAAATGGCCAACGTGGAACCCTCCCTCCTGTATAGGCACTGATCGAAACCGGGGATCGAGAGCAGCTTCCTCTTATGGAAAATGTATGAGAATGGCTGAGCAGCTCAGCGGTTCCAGAGGCAGCAGCAAACGTAAAGGGAAGGAGACTTCGTTGGTGAGGTGTACCCTGCCGATAATGTAACTTCAACTGCAGGTGAGCAGATACGGCTGCAAATAATATATGGTGATAAGAACATTGCACCCAAATTTAAACAGTGCAAAAAAGCAAAATTCCTAGATGTTCTTCAAACATTTGATGCACAGAATGGCAGATTCTTGTTTGCGCTGGTAGACTTTTTAAAGGAATTTAACTACCATTAATTGCCACTTAAAACGTGATTTCCTTTTATGAGAAGCACTGTTACAGTTTATTAACAATGGTACACAGTAGCATTTGTTTCCAAACTGATCAGCACCCGAACTGCTTGTCATTTGATATAATGGACTATTCTGTCACGCTGTGCTCCAATGTGATAACATCATTCATCAAATAAGACAGCTAAGTGGTGATTGACAGTGCAAGTATTCCTTTTGCAATACTAACACAGTAATACATCTTTATACTGTATACAGCATGGTCCAGAGAGGACAAGCTACTCTATAGCCTCAGATTTACCTGTGGTTTTTTTTCTGGAAAAAAAAATCTGAAAAGTGTAGAGCACTTTTGTAAAGATGTGCAAAGAAAGTGCAAAACAACTTCGAAAAAAAGTACATCGAGGCTATAGAATATTGCTAGCAGTTGCAGAGTGGGTCCACTAAATGAAGCAACTGTCGTCATACAAGCAAGGAAGGTAATTTTCTGCTGACACATGTCCGTGAATCTATGAAAACTATATGCATATGGTAGAACAGTATGGTCACAGAAATAGAGAAGTGGTGATTCATTTAAAATATATGTTTTGGTCAATTGCGGAATATGTGTATATATATATATATATATATATCATCGGTGGTTTTATACATTTTTGCACACCTTTTATCTGATTAACCGTATAGTGTAAAATTTCAATTTTTATGATCTCTCAACGGATACAATGTGTTCTCTCATTTGCCACTCTCTCTCACACTTATCAGATGTTGCCGACTTCACCGTGACTGGCAGAAATTAAAAATAATAATAAACATGCTTGTTTGTTTATATGTGAAGGGTCAGTGGAACGCCAAAAGAACAGTCTATAGGTTATAGTCTTTTTTTTTTAATAAAATGACATGTACCCTTTTTATCAAATGAAAATTGAGTTTGTCCTTACGAATGTTTTTATCTGTCTGCTGTATCTGTCTGCCTGTCTATCTTCACAGAGTCGACTACTACAGAATTTTAAGCATTTCAACATTCCAGAGCTAGCATGTTCATGAGCTGTGTTTTTCCTGTTATGCTTCAATCAGCAGAACATTTAGAAGTCTATAAACTTAGGAATACTGTCCCCATAACTCGGGGAGGAATTGTGTGTTGAGTACGCTGGACGGTGAACGTTTTCTCTGTGGCTCCTTGATTGCTACAGTAGCTAACTCAGCAACTACAGGTATAGTATACTGACACGATGACACCGCACAACTCCGATTCCCTTCCTTTTATGCAGTATAATGCAGTGTAAGTCTTTCCCTTATAAATGGTACTACAGTAGTACCATACACAACATACACTCAAGTAACTCAGCCCAGAGCATGCAAGATACATGTTTTAAGCGTATTTTGCACATAATATAAGCTGGAGCTTATGTTGTATATATAGTACACATTTATTTTAATTTCTGGCACTTTAACACAGTGGCTTTTAGCATTTATTTTTTTTTTTGTTGGTGTGTAACTCTCATAACCTGCATATTTAAAACTACGGGTGAACGTTCTATAGGAGGATATAAATGGATACAATACGAAGATGTGAACTCTGCAAGACTTTGGATTATATATTTACTGGTTCAGCCATCGTGGTCTCTGCCCAAAAATACTCATAAACACAATCGCAGTATTACCAGCAGGAGAAAGAAATTAAGAGGTGAATTGCAAGCTGATTCAGCCATACAGAGCACACAGTTTGACTGTAATAAAACATCCCCAAAATACTGTTCGTTGAATTGCAAATGTCAGATGTAGCACATGGAGGATATTACTCTGTAAAAAAAAAAAAAATGAAAAAAAAGGCACCCCATGGGCCATAAGAATTTTTGCCACGCTGGGGTGGGCTCCCAGCGTGGCACCTGGAAGGCTGTTGGGAGGGCAGGGAGAGAGCGCTTCAGTTATCTGATTGTGCTCACTGCAGGGTCTCTCCCTTTCATCTGTACAGCACTGCATTTTCAACTGCTGTCATGGACAGCTGCAGCATTCATTGGCGAACTGTGGCCGCGCCTGCAAACACAGTGAGGGAATTGGAAGACAGGGTGCCACACCTCCAGAAACTTGGATGATGGCACCATGTTTCTTGCACATGCGTGCAAGCAAAGATAAAAAGTGGAAGTGCTTCAGTATTCTGTCTAGCGAATCTTCACCATACATAGTGAAACAATCTGGCTGCTGTTGTTTCGATACTGCAGCTCTCCTGGGTTCTAAAATGGAGAAACAGCTTAATATGTCTAAGGTCTTTTGGGGGGAAACAAATTCTGTCCAGTTCATCAATTAAAGCACTGATGTATGTGCTTTTTAAGTTGTCAAAAGCTGGTCTCTGGATCGTGAATGTCAGAGTTTACCACCTTTGTATTTATTGCTTTCAAGATCAGTACTGAAAAAAGTGTCTCTCTGATGGACCTGGGTTTTCAATTAGAGACCTTACAGCATCTTTAGCACTCGTGATCACTGGTAGCACAGTAGAGAAATTGAGATTTTTATCTTTGGAAATGTTTTGAAAGAGACCCAATATTTATTTATTTGCGTTTGTTTACCAGGTAAGCACACTAGACACCAAGTGCCTATTTTCAGGTGTGACCCGGGAGATTACAAAAGTACATTCAAGAACATCAGGCAAAAAACAAGTACAAGGTATAATCAGGAGCAACAGACAAGGGAAGGGCAATACAAGAACATCAAAAGGATGTACATTGCAAGCGGGAGGATTACAACAGCATGATAAAGGCAGTAGACAACATACTATGGCAACATCGTCATAAAGGTGGAACAGTAGATAGAACAGTATCACAAACACGCAAGATGTCCAGCATTACGTGAGAAAGAGCCACAAAGTTAAACTGACATACAGTCAGCAACAGTCCTTTTACTTTGTCACTGTCAGTGAATTGGAAGAAGACATACTGCATGTTTTAACACATCTCTTAACGATTTTAGAGTCCTGCATACAGCAGACACTGCACCATAAATGGACGGTCACCAAACTACACGAGGCTGACAGTATTTCAGAACTGGGTCTTCCAACTGTTTCTGTAGTTCATGCAGTTTGTTGCTTATGATAGCAGAACTACTGATAAAATTGAAATTGGACCACAAGTCTTGATAGTTTTTCACTTGTGCCACAGGCTTAGCTGCCTCACTGGCACAACAAAGCCAGCCAGTGGGCTTATACAGTGTACTCCAATTAATTTTCAGGGTTATGATCAGTTATTAGTTTTTGTACTACATCTTGATGACAATCAGTCATAACTGATGCTCCATCAGCACAGACAGCAGCAGCTGTTTTTTACCAGTACTGCCCTTGTCATTCAGAAGTTGACAAAGTGCCCTGTAAATAGTCTCAGCCTTTCCATTACTTACTTCTGCGTTGCAGTAAAAGCGAGTAAATGGGGTAATGTGTAAGTATGGTATGTAAATTATGGGTCTCTTGCTGTTGCTGATGTCTGTGGATTCATCCAGTACGAAGCTTACCACTGAACTATTCATCACAGCAGCGTTCAGCTTCTCCACCATGGTCTGTGCAGTGGCCTCATGCATTTCGGACAGTCCAGCCACATTCATTTAAGTGCTGTAAGCCCCATCTGTTTTGAAGTCTTTCAGGAATGGACATTCTGTTTCCTTCAGAAATTGAACACATTTGACAAACATTATGTTAGGCAGTTTATTTTCAGCAACAAGATATGTGGTTCTTAAAAGTCCTTTAAGTTGCTTATCACTCTGTAGTAGCCACATTTATTGCCATGGCAAACTGATTTGATTCGCTATCCTTTTTGAGTTTGTCGTGGCGTGCAGGCACAGACTAACCCATTGCTATAAGAGGTGCTATACAGGGGTGTGTCCAATGGAGAGCTCCATTTCTAGGGGCAGGTCAGTGGTAGGCGAAGCAATCGGCAGGCTGACGATGACTCCCTTTCAGCTATTGGGGCAGAGTTGGACAACTTTTCAAGGGACAGAGCCACACCAGTAGTGGCGTGGCTCGGTCCTTTGATGTTGCATTCCTGGTTGGCATTCACACTGCTGTAGCTTACAGCAGTGTGAACGCTCTGAGCCCAGGTTGTTGGCATGCCCCCTTGCCAACTGTTAAAAAACAAACCAGCAGGGGTGCCCAATCCCCCTGTCAGCATGTGCCCTCCCAGTTCATTTCCTGACAGGGGAGCCAACTCTCCATCGACATAATGTCCCTTCCCCCCAATTTGTTGTATGTCGAGGGGGTGCCCAGTCCCTTTCGGCTCTTGTCCTCCCCCCAACACTTGGTATTTGCCGACAGGGGTGCCCAATCCCCATCAGCTACAGCTCCCCCAGGAAACACTTAGGTGGCACGCTGGGATTCCACCCCAGCATGCCAAATGTCCCTGTAAGAAAGAAAACCTTTCCGCAACATTTTTAATTTTTTTAAAACCTGCAAACAAGAAAACGGTCCCTCGTTGAGTGTGGTGGCCCCTTCCCCAACTCACGCCCACCCTCTGCGGAGGTCTCAAAATACCTTTGTTGAAAATTTTGTGACAAAAGTCCATATTTATTTCGTTTTTGTTAACCAGGTAAGTGCACTAGCCATAGCAATGACTATTTTCAGGCATGATCCGGGAGAGTACAAAATGAGAAATACAGGCAAAGTCATTACAATGTTGGCTTGACATATTTGACAATATATTACCGAAAGATACTGACACAGTAGGTGCATTAACAGCAAAGAAAGAGACATAGAACAACAGTTCAAGTTATAAGGCTACAACATAAAACCAAAACTGAGGAAAAAAGTAACAGTAAATATAAAAATATTCAATCGGTACTGAAAATGAGGAGTAAAGGGAGAAATAACAGTAGGGGGGATAGCTGTAGAGCTGTTGGAAATGGGGTTTAGGATGAGGCAGAATGAGGAGGTAGGTCAAGACAGGTAGAAAAAGTGCTTAGTGTATGGCATTGTAAAGTAAGAGGTAGGCAAAGCAATTCTAGGAGGGTAACTGTGAGCTAGGGTGGTTTGAAACAGAAGCACTTGCAAGAAGTGCTGAGATGGTTGCGCAGCCCTTTCTTAAAGCATGCGTGGGACATGGATTGGCGTAGGACTAGTTGGAGGATGTTCCAGTAACGGGGGTCATGACAGGCGAAAACGCATGCTCCTTTGGGGGTGTTATGTCTGGGGATGACTACTGGGGCATGGTCAGCAGTCTGCAGCCCATAACAAGGTGCCAGATTTTGGAAGGGGTGAGCCAGGGGTCTGGGGACTTGTTGTCGGATAATATTGTCAGTGACAGAGCCATAAGCATAAAGCCTAGTCTCAGAGGGTGGGAGCCATCCAAGGTCTGAATATAGAAAACAGTGGTGTTTCAGTCGATGAGAGGTGGATGCATATCAGCATATGTTGTTATATGTGACATCCCACTTTTGAAAACTAGATTTGCATGTGGATGTAAATGTAACAACACCATAAGTAAGTGTGGGCAGGAGTATGCCATGGGCAATGGCAAGCCTAGCTGAGGGCATGAGTGCATAGCTGGTTCGGTAGGCTATACCCAGTTTGGAATTGACCAGCTTACAGGTCAGGTTGATGTGGAGGTCAAAGTTTAGTGATGGGTCAAGTGTGACACCCAGATATTTAACTGCTGAACCATTCATGGAGGAGACTTTGAAATTTGGGTAGGAATGTTTGAGTTTTGCCTGTGATCCAAAGATCATAGCTTGGGTTTTGGCCTCGTTTAAGACCAGCTTGTGACTAGAAAGCCACTGTTGGATATGCTGGAAATCAAGAGAGAGTTGTAGATTTATGTTATTGAGGCTCTTTGCGCTAGTGTAAAGCACAATGTCATCAGCATATAGTATAGAGGTTGTCCTATGGAGGTTAGAGATAATGTTATTTATGAATATGGAGAAAAGTATATATAATGACTGTTACGAGCGTGCGTTGTGCAGTTTCAATGCATACTGGTAACGTTGCGAATATATAATATTTTCACTCCAGGTTTTCTACATTGGTATTTTTTTACACCTCCTCATGAATGGTACAGCTATCATTTTTCACATCCTGGCCAAAATGTGTTTTCACACTTCTAGCACAGAATAGTGTGGTCGCCATGGGAAATCAGTGTTTGGGACAGATTAAGAAAATCACAGTGACACTGTTCATGAGCGGAGGTCCCAAAATGCCTATCTTGAAAAGTTGGTGACAAAAGTCCATAAAATGACTATTTTTACGAGCATGCATTGTGCTGTTTCCATGCATACTCGTAACGTTGAGGATTTGTAATATTTTCACTCAAGAGTTTCAACATTGTCAGTTTTGCACACCTGCTTACGAATAGTACAGCTGTCAGTGTTCACATCCTGCCTGAAATGTGTTTTCAAAATCTGGTGCACAATGGTGCAGGTCACTGTGGGAAATCAATGTTCGGGACAGAGTAAGAAAGTCATAGTGACAGTGTTCATGAGCAGAGGTCAAAAACATGCCTATGTTGAAATTTTGGTGGAATTATTCCACTAAATGACTGTTATGAGCATGCGCTGTGCAGTTTCCACGTACGCGTTCGAGCATTTTTAATATTTTCTTGCCAGATGTTCAACAATGCCATCTCTTCACACGTCCTTATGAATGGTACAGCTGTAATTTTTCAAATCCTGCCCGAACTGTGTTTTCGCACACCTGGTGCAGAATGGCGCGGTTGCCATGAGAAATCAATGTTTGGGACAGATTAACACAATCACAGTGCCACTGCTCATGAGCAAAGCTCCCAAATGCTTTCACGAGGTGGGGGTCACAAAAGGCCATGTTGAAAATGTGTAGTGCAAATACCAACATACGCCTGGGGGCATTAGGGTTTCTAACCATAACATCCCCCTCCAACCCATGGTGGGGCTCCAGTGCCCTCATTTTCTCTAAACCGCAGACACGTTGTCACTCATCAAAGCCAAATCACAAATTGAGGAAACAGGTTTGCACTTCACTGTATTTCAGCGGGACTGTGAACTTGGTGACATAACTTGTTCTTCCTGCTGAGAACTGTAGTCCTGCCAGTCGGTGTGTACTAACAGCAATTTCAATGACGAACTCTGGCATTGACAAATGCTTTTTTTTAAATGCATTAGCATGAGCACTGCTACCAGAATCTCTTATTAGGGTTGATGTCTTGTAACAAGTGCTTTTAAAAGGAATGGATGCATTAAACTTACAAACAGAACAGCTCATCTGATCACTGTCTTTGTCGAACAACAACCAGCTGTACGTGGTTAGCCACCTTTACTGGACTTTATCTTGTTTTAAGAGGAGCTGTTGCAGGTTGGTGCAATGTTTGTTGTGTCTGGCTCATCAACTGTTAAGTCTTTTGTCTCAAGTTCTGGTCTTGTGCATCTACTACTCCTCCTCCTTCGTCATATGTAGCCTTTGATAGTGTATGGTGGAACACTATTCTAACTCGTTTTTGCACTTAGTCTAAATGTTATTCTACCACACACAGAAGAATGAATGCAGTGTAGTTCTAACCATCCATGCAGAACAGTGTTCCATTCATTTAGAATGAAAAGTTTGAGCTGTGCTTCAAATGCAGCACTAAAAAACTGCCCCATAGCGATATTATTTCAAATGGCTCATTAACAATGAAAATAGCCCCAGCTGGCTTTCAAAAGGGAGCAGTTCATTATCAAAAACGGAAAATGCAGAATCAACCAGATATATTCAGACATAGAAGCACTAAGTTGGTGGATGGGATTCATCATATGTGTTACAAGGACAGACTGAAAGTTTTGGAGCTTTAGCCTCTCGAACTCAGAAGACTTAGAGGGGACCTCTTGTTAATGTACAAAATTCTGGAAGACAAGCCTTTATTAAACGACTTGGGACTGGTTGTTAATTATAGAGAAACACGCCTTAGAAGTCATCACCCTCAGCTCATGCTGACCAATCCAAAAGGCCTACACAGACATAGTTTCTTTACTCAACGTATTATCCATTGTTGGAATACCTTACCTAGTACAGTAGTGGATGTAGATGCCTTCAGTTCCTTTAAGGACAAATTGGATAAATACTTAATCAACGATCTATTCCATCGGGCTCATTGACCCAGATATGAGAGAAGTGTCCGTGTCCCATGGGCTCACAGCCTTCTGCACTTCTTAAACAGTCCTAGTATGAACTCCATTAAGAAGTTTCTGCCTCCAGTTCGTTTGTTTGCTCACTAAGGAAGTCATCTGGCTGCCATGTTTTTTTTTTCTTGTAAATTCCTCCTACTCTAGAGCGACAACCAATGGGAGTGTGTGCTGCTAACGTAGGAATACCCAGTCCCTAGCAACCACACAGCTCACCATATGAATAAGCCATAACTCCCAAAATATAAAATGGGAGACAACACTTTCTTTTCTTTTTTTTTACTTTATGTATTCCTCCTCAAACTGCGGGGTGTTAGCGATAGTTCCCCCATCCGTTTGGACCATGACTTTACTTTCACTCCCAGTACCTATGCTTGACCCCCTCCATTCCTCCCACAGGCTGCTTCACGGCGGGTACTTACCCCACCACTGCGAAACCTGGGGGTCAGGATCTGGGAGAAGTATCCCGAGTCAGAGTGGCGTGGCGCTGACAGGACCAGACTTCAGCTAGTGTGCTGGAGGATTTTTCCATGTACTGGTTCCACACTCCACAGCACGGGCATGCAGTGGCATCAGTGATGCTGCCATGCGTGCTTCTGCGCACTGCATGTCTGACACCAGCCCGTACCAACCCCACAGTGAACCGCCGCCTGCACCGACCCTCAGCCACCACCAGGAACCAGTGCAGCTGCAGTTGTCCCTCTCCACCCTCCCAGGAGGAGGAGAGCAGTCCCTTGGAGGCTCAGTCCACCTCCTCCCCTCCCAGCTGACCCTCTGACACCTGAGGTCGCTTGTGACCCTGAGTCTTCGGCGTGGTATAAGGTGTGGCGTCCAGCGCCTAAACCCTCAGCGCCACTGGGCCGGCTCAACACTTTCTTTTTCAATGAAAAAAATATATTTAGAAATCCAAAAATGGTATTTAAATAATTTGAGGGTCACCATACACTATAAAAATACAAGATGGGCAATCATATGCAGAACCAATGTGTTCTGCCACCTCGGGGTCCAGTTCCCATAGACATCTCGAGTTTTGTTCTCGAAGTCACAGAGAATCAGACCCTTCTGTGGCAGAACACCCTGGTTCTGCATGGTTGCCCATCCTGTATTCTCTTTTTCTGGTACTTGTTCTTCCTCAGAGGCCTGTTGCATGTTTGGTTGCTTTCTTTTCATCGAGGCCAATAAGACCTTCCCACCTATCACTTTTTCAGAAAAAAAAATACTTTTTTTATTTTTCCTTACAAAATATCTATGTCTTGGTTGGACTCACCCAGGTAAAAGACCTTCCCATCCAGTTGCTTCACTCAGAAAAGTTTTTTTGTCTTTTTTTTATAAAAATAACCCTTGTCTTGGGACTTACTCAGGTAAGACCTTCTCACCTAGTTACTTCACTCAGAAACGTTTTTTTTTTAATATAAAATAACTCTTTTTGTCCTTTTTGGTCATAAAACCAAAAAAAATAACCCCTTCGTTGTTTTGGGACTCACCCAGGTAAAATACCTTCCCATCCAGTTGCTTTACTGAGAATTTTTTTTTTTTTTTTTTTTATATAACAAACCTTTTCTTGGGACTCACCCAGCTAGAGCTTTCCACCCAGGCAGTAGGCCTTCTTGGCACATACACACTTAGGGACCAGCTTTTCTTTTTGGTACACACAATCGGACACATAAGACTGAGCATGAACCTTCAAACCCCTTTCATTTCCCACAGTTCTTGGAAAAGTTTTTTTTAATTTTTTTCCTTTTTTTTTTATTATTCTTCTTTTTTTTTTAATCCAGCTTGTTTTAGGATATACCCAGGTCATGGACCTTCCACCAGTCCCACCCTTCACTTGTTTCCCACAGCTCTACCCAACTTTTTTTCTGTGTTTCTGTTTTTTTTTTGTATAATTTTTTTAATAAATACAACTTGTCTTGGGATATACCCAGGTCATGGATCTTCCCATCCTTTAGTTTCACTCCCCAAAATGTTTTCTGACAGTAAGCAACTTGCTGAAAGCTGTGTCAACTTCTGAATGACAAGGGTAAAGTTATGCCTTAGGCCCCTTTGTATTTCACTCACCAGATCTTTATATATATTTTTTTTGCACAGGCCCACTGAGTCTCTGGCCAGCCCTCTAGCCCACTGCCCCGCACCAACGGAGCCGCAGTTTACCATCTGGGCAGGTGGTGGCTCGCTGTGCCCCCCCCCAACACATCTAGGCATCGGGTGGGCCTTTAGGCGGTGGCAGGAGACCAGTAGGGGCTATGCTTAATTTTTCAGTTTCTGGGATCGGGAGGCGTGATGTGCAATGATACAAGGGTGGATCCCTGCCTAGCGTCTGCATGCCTCCCAGCCTTAACCTCAGCACAATGGTAAGCCGCCCCCATGGTCACTCAGGGGTGCTACACCGGGAGGCATGGCCTCCCCCTTCCCTGGAGATGGAGAGTGTGCAGTTGCCACTCAGTCTGTCTCCCCCTGGCCGATACTCTAGCCTCTCAGGCTCATTCCTGAACCCAGGTCACTGGCGCCACAAGTGGTGGCTGCACAACTGCGCAGATGGACTGGCCCCACCAGACCTTTTTTAGCTTAGTATTTTGTGTCTTCATCAGCTGCTTCAGTGACTGCCATGTCACAGTATTGTGCCTGCTGCATCAAGTGTTTTTTTCTCCCATTTTCGGCAGTTTTGAACAACCGCTGACTGACTGGAGTGTTTTCTGCTGGCTACCTGCCCTCTGTGTCCTGCTACTGATAATGTACGAGTTAATTATTGTAAATCTTTTTTTTTCTGGTAGCCAGTTTCAGGAGCATTGTTAACCCTCTTGTTGCTGCCCAGCTGCCCTACATTAAAGTTGGTACCAGCCGGTCGTGTTGTCCTCGAGTCATTACCATCTCTGTGTTCCTTCTCCTCATTGACTCCTTCTCGACTCTTCCCTCTTCCTGGTTTCCTCACCAAATGGCGTCTCCTGCTCAGTGCTTCAATGTCTCTCTAGTCCCTCCACATGAGCCACTCCCTTGAGATCGATGGAGGGACAAGAGGCACGTACACTAGACAATCAGGGACTGCGGCAGCCGCAGTGGGTCAAAGGACACAAAAAAAAAAGACAGTGGCAAAGTGCACTTTGCTACTGCACTATAAGGGAGCATGTGTGAGCGAGATTGTCCTGCATGGGGAGGGGGTCAGAATTTGCAAGAGGGTGTAAAAATATTGCGATTTGCACAGTCCTCCCCTTCCCCCCACAGTTTTATGCCCTGTAGCAATATTGGTAGTTGAACAAGAAACTTTAGTCCAAGATTACTTCAGATTTGCTGTCAACATGTCCAGTATTTTGACCCTTACAATTAGCATTTACTGCAAGAGGTGTTTAGTTGGATACAAATAAATTCATGGTTATTTCTGGAGTCAGTAAGCAATGGGCCTGTGTTCTTAAGTAATTTTCTTTTCCCCCAATTTCATCAGGGTAAGGTTGCCTTACAGGAGAAGCTACTGGCTGAATTTTCACCTTTTTTTTACCAAGTCCTAATACAACAATAAAGCATAAGACTATAAAATGACCAGCATTTGGACAAAAAATATATTTGGGTTTCTTAATTTTGTTTGTAAGTACAAAATGTGCTAGAAGAATGGGTGTTAACAAAAGCTCCTCTTGGAAGTATACTCCCTGGTGTTCCTAAACTGTTGGTGTATTGCTGAATAGTTTCTCAATTTAAGGACATGGGCCACAACCACATGGATGATTCTTTCCTAAGCTGGTCAAAGTTGAGCTTTACATACATTTTCCAAGTTTTGACCCCACAAGATCTGCTTTCTTGCCAGGGCCTCCAGAGAATCTGTTACTTAAGACCAAATGTTGACTGTAGGCACCTCCAGCTATGCTGTTATCTGGCCTCCTTGGGGCTCCAGTACAGTCAATTGCCTGTCTCCTTCCCACTTCTGCTTAGACCTTTATTGGGGACTCTACGTGGGGAACAGTAGGGGCTTCTCATTGGGAATTTATACAGTAGGATTATAACACTGTCAAGAACTTCATCTGCTCATATTCTTTATAAATTAACTGCTGAGCTGGAGATACCTATTACACTAGTTAAAACCAGCCACACCCCCATTAAAGATTACTACCTCAGTGAAAAGGTGTGACTTTGTCTGGAAATACTGGAGTCATTATTTTTGTACCCCTATTGTTCAGGCCTAGTTTATGAGGCCACAGTATGGGTTTTACTGGAGATATTGTGGGGAGAAGAACACTAATCATGTCTGTATTTTTTAGACCTGTCCTGTGCTCCAGGACATTTGGAGGAAACTGGATGGGATATTTTCAGATATGTTCATTATGCCACATTTATGTACTCCATAATTAGTAAAGTATGGCTTATCCCCAATGAAGGAACTCGAATCTGTCCCTGCAGTCTTTTATATTACTGACATATATTTTAGTAGCCAAGAAGAGCATTACATATGTTTGGCTAAAATCCTCCCCGCCTTCCATTTCCCATTGCAGGGACATAGTCTACAATATTTACTGTATGGAGCTTATCACTGCTACCCTGTAGGGGAAGCTGCAACAGTTTAGGGATAATGGCAGCAGTGGGTGATCTGCATTGTGGCTCAGGATGAATCCTTTGTTCCATGAGAGGGCCAATGGACAGCATGGAAGTTTTACTCTCTTACCCTTCAACTGGCTTTTTGTTTTGTTAATCCTGGCATTTGAACGTGGGAGTCATTTGTTAACGCTGTCTACCTGATCTAGCAGACACAATGACTGACACATGGGAATATTTAAAATGATTCAATTTATTTTACTGCCACTGGACACAAATTTTTTTTTTTTTTATAATTATAAACATCGAAACATGGAATTTACCAGCAGATAAGGACTGCTTGGCCCACCTACTCTGCCCATTTTTTCCTACCTGCAGTATCACCACAGTCCCTACTTGATCTCTGACTCTTTCTTTCAAAATGAATGTGGACCAACTAATCCCTAATGCTGTTGCTTTTCTTAAAGCTGATCCTGGGTGCATTACCTATCATACATGCTAAGTTTGGATCACTGCACAATACGGACAAATTCATATATATGACATTCCCTGTTCATTCGGCCAAGTCTTTGAATTCAGTCTTGCTACATACAGTAGTTTACATCTCAGTTTGTGATATATAAATAAGTTTCAGGCATCAGTAATTTATGGATGATCCCTTACAAACTTCCCTGTTTAAATAGGAGGGGCTGACCTTTTGCTTGCCCCCTGAAGGTCCCAACACAAGATGAAGCACTGGAGTTTGTAGGCATTCACCCATGGAACATCTGTAACATGGGTCATTCCTGTACCATGGTTATATACCAATCTTGAATTTGTAATTTTTCTACATTGTCTTGGTACTTTTGTATTTTTGGAGTGAATGGCAAAAATTTGTGCCAACAAAGTAGGCTCTAATTTCAATGTAAACATAGTGTGCTGTGTGAATTTTCCTTAATGTGGACATGAACTCCTAGAGTGCTCTCTCTGTTTTGTGTTATGATTTGGTGTAGGGGGACCACCCCATGAGAGTACCAGCCCCTGCACTTGGAACAGCTCTTCTCTTTTGTATCTAGCCTAATGGATTCTTCCTCTCTCACCGATCCCCGTGTCACTCATAATGTTTACTGATGAATTTTCTTTCATACAGACATTCTGTACCCTGTTATTATCTTTGTATATGTTTGTTCTTTTTTATTACAAAATAAAAACCTTTAGGTAAAAAAAAAAAGTCCTGTTGATGTAAGGGTGTATAGTATGAATGCCAGTATGCTTTTGATGCCTAGCTATAATGCTGCACAGGTACTGTATAATGCCAAACTAGTAAAGATGGATATTTTCTTCTGGCCTGCTGCCTGCTCATAGAGAATTGGTTTGCACTGTATAATTCTTGTATTCTACTGACAGATTCATTTCAGAAACAGTGATGATCAAGGCTATCTCAGTTGAGCCATAATACAATGGACTGTAAGTTGGCAGCATCAGGACCTTGTGGGAAGCTTTTGCATGATTTGGCCACTGACATCGACGTTCCTGTTTGTTGTTGGTGCAGCGTGTCACCAGTTTTTATTTATTTGTAGTTTTAGACCAGAAAGGCACACTAAGCTATGCTAGCTTGTTTCCAGTTGCATCCTGGGTGGGTGGGTTGCATGGACTAGTGCTGATCTTTTACTTCTATGTGGAGAATGACCAGAGCTGGGATGAAGGGTTTGGCCACTACCACTTGAGTTCTTTTTTTTTTCCACCATCGAGTAAATGTCAGACCAGTGGAAGCTGTTTTTCCATCATCGTATCCTTGCAAATGGAATATATTTTGATTTGGTAGCTACTCCTTCAGGAATTGTTGATCATCAGTGTATGTCAATGCCAAGTAAGGGGCCTGTTTTGCCATTGTTGCTATAGAAACTCAGTTTGTCACACGTATACTTACTAGTTGTGAATGTTGTTTGGTCCTGTCCCACAGTGTGAAAAACTTTACAATCAATGCTTGTGAAATGTTTTGAAGCATTTTTTGGAGAAAATGTTCAATAATGCAGTGTTTGCCAAGTTGTCAAATACTCTGCTGCCACTGAAAAAGCGGAGCTTATCAACAGCGAAAAGGGGGATCCTCGAAGTCAGCACATAAATCAACAGTGAGGTTTGTCTCTGGTTCGGAATCTTCACTATCATCGACGGGGAGCCACCGGAGTCAATAGGAATCGGACAGCTTGTTGTCTGGTAGTCAGTGTTGTTCCCCCATCTGTCAGTGAGTCAGATTCCCTCTCACTAGTGACGCAAGTCAAAAGATTCTTCAGGTTCAACAGTGAAACAGGAGGGTTCGGCCTCTGCAGTGCCAGAACCCCAACTTGCCAAAGATTTGGATCAGATAGCAAAGGCACTGCAGCCTCCCTGTAGCACCTTTGGAACTCTGTCAGTGCTGGCGATGGGGGCAGTCACATTGCTATCACTGGCTTTGGCCCTTGTAGCAGAATTCTCTGACTTAATAAACAGATTGCAGTCTACCATGCTGCAGTTGACGAGGCAGGCCACTCCTCAGCCACCACCTCAAGTAATGCTGGCTGGCCATGCCATAACTCCTCGGACCCCTCCTCAAATGTCTATGAATGACTCATCAGCCTCCTTCCCTGGAGGAAGAGGAGCATGAAGAATACAGTCCTGACCTACTGAATGAGAAGGAGGAAGATTGGGGGAGAGGAGGACACGGGTTTTTATATCCAGGGGAGTAGGACATTTGGCTGGCCGTTGTTACCTCAGGTAGTAAAGATATGTTCCTGTATAGGTCCTGATTTTCTGAGGACCCTACTGTCCAAGCACTGATGCGGCAAATTGAGGAGGCTTTGAAATTCTTCTTGAAGGAAGAAGATTCTTTAAAAAATAATATGTGTGATTTGTTTTTTGGAGGTGGTAAAGTGCCTCCTCAGTGGTTGTCTTTCCTATCCATACCACTGTGGGGGGGGAGCGCCACCCTGACTGCCTGGCACAGACCCAGAGCTGTTCTTTGCTGGCTGTCTCTAGGAAGACAGACAAGCAGTATTTAGCCTTTAAGGATAAAGTATTACTTTACCTAGCCAGATGTTGATTCAGTCGTGATCATGACTCTCCATGACAGGTGTCGAGGGTGGTCCCTAGAAGATGAACACCTCACCCTTTAGTAAGGATTTCAGGAAATTGTACATTATATGCAAACACACCTTTGCCTCATTCTCCACTGACCTGCACATTGTTAATTATCAGGCTTATGTGACAAAGTATTAAAACCACATATGAAGAGAGATGAGCTATATTGTTAGCAGTATGACTGGCCTTTAAAGGGGAATAGTCAGTACAAAAGGCCCCACACGTATGTGTGAAACTTGTCCCAATGTGCACTTTGTGTGGAAAAACATTTTTGTTTACTAACTGTTTACTGTAATATAGTAGGTTGTATCAGACTGATTTTGTTTACTTCTAGGCTGACATCATCTATTACTACAAATCCCAGAATCCTCTGCAGCTGATATTAAAGCAGTGGCAGCAGTTGAAAATTCAATAGCCTGCAGTGTATGTTGGAGCTTTTATACTCTCTGATCAAGTGACAGCGCTAGGGGTTTTAAAATATGGGTCAAATTAGACCCACTTATGTAAAAAAATATGGGTCGAAATGAGAAATAACTGGGTCAGAACCTAATCAGAAATGCAAGTTTCACTAGTACAGAAGTTAAAACTTGTCAAGAAAAAAATACTTGCGCCAGCCCAGTGGCACTGAGGGTTCAGGCGTTGAACACCACACCTTGTGCCGCGCCAGCGATCCGCATTCGGGAACGAGCACAGGTTGCCGTGGGTCGGCTGGGAGGAGAAGTATTGAGCATCCAATGGACTGCTGTGCATCTCCACGGAGGGGGGAATACAGCGGCTGGTGCTCGCCTGACTCCTAGCGGAGGCTGGGGCTCAACGGCATGGAGCTGCATCACTGGGGCCGGGGGGTGCAGACGCTTGACTGGTTCACACATGGGAGCATGCACGGGCTCAGTCATTGGCATCATTGCATGCTGCTCTCCCACAAGAGGGGAAAACGGAAAATAGCTCCAGATGAATTAAGCTGTCCTCTCAGCACCACCCCCGAGAAGGCACCTCCCTGGCAGTTGTCCATTTCGAGGTGGGTCGAGTCATTCCCCACCACCCTGCCACGAAGGGTAAGTTGTGGATGCATAAGGGAGGGGGTCTGTTCTTCGATGGTTAGTGCCGAGGTGACATCTGATGGCAGGCTTGCCGCCGGGAGCTCTGGAACGAAATACCAGTATAAAAAAAAAAGAAAATATTTTTCCTACTATTCAATTTTCCATGTTTCAGCTATAGTTAAAGACCAGGTGCACCACTGTGGACCCACTGTCAAGTGGAAAGTGAGTCATTTATGGGCAGGCTGCAACTTTTTCCCTTTTTGCCCTATCTAGCACTGTCCCTGCTCTGATCAGATTTTTACTGGTTCTGCTTTTCTGCAGGAGTTAATTACGGTTCTCTTGTGACTGTCCTTAGCCTGGGGGGGACAGTGGACCAGGAAACAAAAGATCAGAGCTTATATTTAAACTCTAACACGCACTGCAGGCTGTTGAAGCTCCCACTGCTCTGATGATAACTGCTGGGAATTCTGGGATTTTTAGTATTGCTGAACCCAGGGTAGATTCCCATTTGGACTAAAGAACTCTCTATTTTAGAAGGTAGAACTAATGTCTGCAGTGTTTGAAAAATGGTGACTGTGGGCAACTACAACTTAAAGCTCCCACCACAGCAGCAGCAGTTTATGGAAGCCCTCTACAAAATGCCCAAAGAACATGGAAAATGGGGTCATCGGGCACCGCTCTTCCTCCTTCTGATGAACTCTGTATCCCCCTTTGGATCCTCAAGGACTTTGGTGGGGGGGGGGGCATGATTTCTCTGTTTCTGCCCCAGTCTCATAGCCAGTGACCACAGACAGATGAGACTTGGATATTGTCTGACACAGATACAGCCAGGAGTTGGTTTCACACTCCCCAATTACCTCTCCAAGGTCTTGTGTCCCCTTGAGCAGTTAACCATTGTGCAGGAGGAGGTGCAAGTTTTACTGTGCAAAAAGGCCATTTAGTCTGTCCTCCCAGCAGAAATAAACCAGTGGTTTTACTCCAGGAAATTCCTGGTACCCAAAAAAATCAGACTTCTAGCCTGTATTGGACCTCAGTAGGCTAAATAATCATGTGATATACAAAAAGTTCCACACACCATTCCTAGGCTCCCTCTCTTGTTGGAAGGAGATTGTATCTGCACACTGGATATGCAGGATGCCTACCTGAACATCAGTATCGGGCACTACCTGTGGTGGTTCCTTCACTTCTGCCTGGAAGGACAACACTATGAGTTCTGGGTCATGCCCTTTAGATTATTGTTGTGTCACGTGTCTTTACCAAATGCTTTTCTGTGGTGATCGCTCCAGAAGAAACTGTCTTTCTCTACCTAGACTGTCTCATGAAAAGAGCTTCAGCAGCCAGGGTAGAATACACCTTTACACAGCACCATATAATTGTTGGACAATCTGGGGGTGCTAGTGAATGTGGAGATGTCTGTTCTGATCCCTTGCCAGAAGCTCCAGTATTTAGGGGCAGATGTGAATATAGTCCCTGTGAAGGCCTTTCTCCTTGTGGACAGGGCAATGATAACTGAGGAAGCTTTGGTGTGTTGCAGTGACCAGGTTTTAGCCTGCATTATGCTTCACCTCCTGGGCCTCATGGTAGCCACCATATTTACGGTTTCTTTGACTCCCCTGCATATGAGGTTTCCTCAGTGGTTGCTTCAGGCTCAGTGGTCTTAGTCCTCAAAGCCACTAGACCATCTTTTTGCTATTTGCCATTCTCTAAAGGATGTCTTGCTGTGGTTACAGAAAAGGGATCCCCTGCTTGTGGGTTCTCCTTTTCTACCACCTCAGTCACAGGATGCCTTACTATGGATGCTCCAACCAGGGTTGTTGTGCCCATGTAGGCCCTTAACAGAACTAGGGGTCCTGGTCTCTGCTAGAACAAGGGCTTCACATAAATGTGCTGGAAACGAGGGCTGTTCGATACAAACTCAAGGCCTTGACCTGTTTTATTCAGAGGATGTCTTTTCTGATATAGTCAGACATTCAGAGTGTGGTATATTCCCCTGATCAAATGGTTGTACACACTTCTACCCTCTGTGCTGACAGATACTGAAAGTGTGGGAATGGGCGGTAGCCTGGGAGGTCTCGCTCATTGCTGTGCATGTTGCCAGCTCGATAAATGTCTTGCCAGCCAGCCTAAGCTGGTCTGTGGTTCATCCCATCAAGTGGCAACTGAGTCAGACCGTAGCCAAACAGCTGTTCAACAGTTGGAAAAGGCCAGAGTTGGACCTTTTCGTATCCCCACACAATGTAAAACTGACATTTTCCTGTTTGCTGTCTCCAGGGTATGGTATTTTTTTGGTAGAATGTGATGTATCTCTTGGAAAGGGAGATTTCTCTATGACTTTCCTCCTCTGCTTCTTATTCAGACTGTCCTGACTAAGCTCAGTAAAGAACCAGCCAGAATGATCCTGTCGGTACCCTTGTGGCCCAATCAGATCTGGCCTGCACTACTGTGGAAGCTGGTAGTTGAGGCTCCTACTTACATCCATTTACAGAAGAAAGGGTTCTGAAAGAACTCTTAAAACTGAAGGTGGACAAAGCAATGGGGCCTGATGGGATTCATCCCAGAATTCTAAAAGAACTAAAGGTAGAACTAGTGACACCACTGACTACCCTTTTTAACGAATCATGGGAGGATGGGGTGGTACCCGAGGACTGGAGGAGGGCAGATGTGATTCCCTTCACAAAGTGGGAGCAAGGCAGAAGCAGGACACTATAGACCTGTTAGTTTAACCTCAGTGATAGGAAAATTATGGAATCACTTCTAAAGGAAAGAATTGCCGAGTATCTAGAGGCCAGAGGGCGGGACCCTAGGCAGCATGGATTCACAGCAGGAAGGTCATGCCAGACGAATCTGATAGATTTCTTTGACTGGGTGACCAAAGTAGTAGATCAGGAGGGGCTGTGGACATGGCCTACCTAGACTTTAGCAAGGCATTTGACACAGTCCACACAAAAGATTAATATACAAGTTAGCCAGCCTGGGGTGGGTCCCAAGATGACAGCCTGGGTAAAGAATGGCTGGAGAATAGGACACAGAGAGTAATAGTAAATGGAGTCCACTCAGAAGAAAGGAGGGTTACTAGTGGGGTACCGCAGGGTTCAGTATTAGGACCGGTCCTCTTCAATGTCTTTATAAGCGACATTGCAGAAGGACTGGAAGGAAAAGTATGTCTCTTTGCAGATGACACTAAGATCTGCAACAGAGTTGATGCACAGGGTGGGGTGGAAAGGATGAGAAGGGACTTGGCAAGGTTAGAAGAATGGTCAAATGTATGGCAGCTTAGATTCAATGCTAAGAAGTGCAAGGTAATGCACCTGGGAAACAAAAACCCAGGGGAAGAGTACACAATGGGGGTTGAGATACTAACAACAACAAAAATGGAAAGGGACCTGGGGGTAGTCATATCAGGTGACCTAAAGATGGGCAAGCAATTTGAGAGGGCAGCAAGGAGGGCTGGGGGGATACTGGGATGCATAGGGAGAGGCATCACCAGTAGAAAACAGGAAGTTATTATCCCTCTGTGCAGACAGCTGGTGAGACCCCATCTGGAGTACTGTGTGCAGTTATGGAGACCCACTCTCCGCAAAGACATAGACAGGATGGAAGCTGTCCAGAGGAGGGCAACTAAAATGGTGCAGGGTCTGCACGGAAGACATTGAAGAGAGACTTAAGGAGCTTAATATGTATAGCCTCGAGGAAAGGAGGGAGGATATGATAGAAACTTTCAAGTACCTCAAGGGAATCAACAAAGTCCAAGAGGTAGTATCTTTCAAAAAGAGGTGTGCAAGAACAAGAGGCACAATTTGAAGATAGGGGGCGGCTCAGAGGTAATTTAAGGAGTATTTTTCACAGAGAGGTTGTGGATGCATGGAGCGGCCTTCGGAGGAAGGATTGTGGAGTCAATATCAGTGGTGGAATTCAAGCATGCATGGGATAGTCATAAGGCAATTCTGGGGGTTGGGGGTAGGAAGAAATAGGCTGCTGGTTAACTAGGATCTGCAGCTTATCCAGTAGGTAGGGAAATGGGCAGACTGGGTGGGCCAAGCGGTCCTTATCTGCCGTCAAATTCTATGTTTCTATTGCCAGTCAAGAACTGAAGCAGATGCTCTCCTGGTACCAAATTGGTGCTCTGTGAGTTAATTAGACCCCCTGAGGAAGCTCTGTTGAGTGAAGCATCAAGGTATGTGGGACAGCGGAATTCAGCTCCCTACATTTGTGCTTTGGTGATACAAAATCTGAGTGTATCTATTACGCGAATAAATCACATCTGGAGTACACATTCACGTCTTATGTGAGCAATTAAATCACAGAGCACCAGTTTGGTTCCAGGAGTGCATTTGCTTCAGTTCTTGATTGTCAGTAGTTGGGGTCCAGCACAGCCCTTCATTTGTACCCAGCCCTACACCGGTGAGCACTGTGTTCACTTATGTTGCTTTTTCCATTTACACTGCCCCTCCATCCAGGCCTTCTATATAAGAACAAAGCATACTACTTCATCTGGACATCCAGTCCTTGTGGCTGTACGCCTTTCTCCTGTGGATATGTAGGTATCTTGGTTTGGGAGTCTCAGCTGAGGTCTTATTTATTCTGCGTGCTGCTAGGAAACCTTCTCCCTGATGTGGAAGAAATTTACTATGTGGTACCAAGCAGCATTCTTGATATTCTTCACTTGCCAGTGCAGAGGATGTCAGACTATCTCCTGACTTTCTTTTGGTCAGGATTGCAGTACTCCTTGGTGAAGGCTCACCTGTTGGCCATTTCAGTCTTTCATGCCTCTTTCAGGGACAATTCTGTGGCCCAACTGGATGTGTTCCATAGGTTCCTGAAGGCCTGTTGTATGTGGCTTCTCTGGTCTGCAAGTCTGTTCCAGTTTGGAACCTGAACCATGTGCTTGAATCACTGACAGAAGCCCTTTTTGAGCCTGCATTGTCCTATGACAAGAAGTATCTTTCATGGAAGACTTTATTCCTTGTGGCTGTTACCTTGGCCAGTCTGGAATGTGTCTGACTTGGTTTGGGACTCTCATTTCCTGGTGTTTCACGGGGATCCAGTAGATTTGCGTACTCACCCTAAATTCTTACATAAGGTGTGCCTGGTGTGTCCTTCCCTTTGTTTGCTAGTAAGAGTTTTCTCTAATTAGCCTGCTGTATGGTAGTTTTATGGCCCCTGGGGATCTCCATCATAGCAAGGTTTGTTGCTCTTCTTTTTCCTACAGTGCCTCCTGTCCCATGTGACAGTGATGTGTCTGGGCCTACTGATTCATTAAAGACTAAAGAAAGCAGCCTTATGTTCTGGTCTCCACTAATAGCTCTAATTCAGTAATTTTGTTTTCTGGCTGTGTGTCAGGTCTAGCTAGCAGGGGTAAATGTTTTGCTTTTAAAACTTTTCATACGGACATACAAAGAAGCCAGTGGGAGAAGGCCATTTGGTCTATCAAGTCTGCTCATGTTGCAGGGTCCACAGCTTGAACTAATGTTCCTGCCCTCCCTCCCCACTCCTCCCATCCTCCCTACCCATGATCCTTACCTTCCCCCATGCCTATCCCAGCCTCTCTTAAACCTGCCCACTGTCTTCAATGAAATGACCTCTTCCGGCAGCGTATTCCAAGTTTTCATTTCATTAAACTACACACAGCCATGAAAAGCACAAAAATCACCCCAGATCACCAATGTTATAATTAGTAAAGACTCTAGCTGTTCTCTTACAGAATGACCCACTCAGTAAGCCCTCAAGTATTTGCTAAACTGTAAATGTAGCCAATAATGCTCACAGGAGAAAGAAAGTTACGTAATATCACAGGTTTGCTGTTGCAAAGTTGACTCTAAACCATTGCTTGTTGAATCCATGATCCTAGATACATCACTGTCACATGGGACAGGAGGCATTGGAGGAACAAGAACAGCAATAAACCTTGTAAAGCTGGAGATCCCCAGGGGTCATAAAATTAGCAGGCTCATTTAGAAAAAAAACTAATAGCAGACGAAGTGATGGACACAGTAGGACTACATACATAAATCAAAACACTCTGCACAACATATGTTTTTGCAAATTCTGATGGGTGTACTCCTTTAAAGCCCAGTTGAAGTGGTGTTGCACCCTTTCGATGCCCTCAGACTCCTTTGCACTATCTGGAAATACCACAGACTGCGTCTAGTTCTCTGCTGTTTGTTTCTTTGGTTCTGGCACCAGGGGTAAGCCTGTTTTCAGACAGTGCCTCTCCAAATAGATCTTCTCTTGTATATTGTTCTGCTACTGGCAGGCAAGGCAGGACCTGCCAGGTATTGTTACAGGGCATGCTACCAGGCGCATGATGACCTCAGTGTTTGTGGTGTGGTTTATGTCTGTCTCAGCCACAGACATTTACAGGACTGCTGCCTGGCACAGGACACATACTTATATTAAGTAGTACATTCTGGATCTGGTGTAAATGAAGGCTGGGTTTGACCTAGTTGTCTTGTAGGGTCTGCTCTTCTGAAGAGTTTGTCCACTGTTTGTCCTGACCATCCAGTGATTGGTAGTCTTCCAATGTATTATGACTTCATGGGGATATTCCTGAAGAAGATTGATTAGTTACATACCAGTAATAACAGATCTTTGAGAAGATCGCCATATAGCCATACTTTTCCCCACCCGCCTCTCCCCTGGTGTGGCCCTGCACATTCAGACTGTTTATATCAGTGCCTCTACTAGTTGTGTGGTGTGCAATGTTTGCTTCGCTCCCCGTGCCTCTCTGTGTATAGGTGGTGGGAGCAGTTCCAGTCCTGCTGTTGGTGAAAGTTTGAACTCCATTCACCAACAGTGGGAAATGGAAGTATTTAGGTCCCACCCGCACTACATAGGTAACACTGTGCACCAATGATGTGCACTTCGACACATCAGTGTGGGTGACCCTGTTGCACAAAAGCCTCCCATGAGCTCCTGACATAGACTACTTATAGTCCATTGTATTATGACTGTATGGAGATCCTTGCAAAGATCTTCTGTTACTGGTAGGTAATGCACCTTTATTGTTTTCAAGGCAGGTGAACTTGCATCAGCTGGAAATGGTAACCAAAGAAAACAAGATGATGAAAAAAGAATGGCAGTCGTATCACAAAAACAACAGGAAAGCATACAGATTCGAGAGAGTGGAAATATTATGAAGTAAGTCCAGAAAACCAAACATTAGCCAGGCTTACACTTTAACTCTTTCCTGAAAAGGTTAAAAAAATCCTGTGTGCTTAACTATTGATTCTATGCTGAGCTGAAACATTAGCTTGTTGGTTTTAACTTTTTTTCCTGGTTTGATGATTTTATTGTTTATAATGTTGTATACAATGTATGTAGGGATTCCACTACTTAAATAAATGCATTATTTTCTCGAGACTTGGACCCAAGTGAAAGATAAACAGTGTTATTCATATACATTGTATTACCTTCTGCCTCAGGAAGCACTGTCCCCTTCCCGCTCCACCAGAGCATATGCTGTTCCGGCCCCTAAGGTCCCTCAGCCAGCTCTACTTGGCTGACTGGTCCGGAGTCTTTACTGACCCAGACATCAGCTCGCCTTGGTGGCCTTCAACTCCATTTTCTAGATATTTGGAACTCGCATGCCCCCACTAAAAAAGCTGCGTCTCTGGTGAAGGCACCTTCACTGTCTCTCCCCCCATCTGGTGAAACTTTTCAAAGCTAGAGACAAAGCTTGGAAAGTGTTCAAAGCCTCTGCGATGGACTCTGATCTCCTTATGTACAAATCACTAAGGAACAGATGCACAAAGGCTGTGCGCTCCACTAAAGCTGGCTTCTTTAAGGCTCAGCTTGAGTATTGCAGCCCCACACCGGCTGCCTTCTGGAAAACTCTCCATTCCCTGCTTGGCTGTGCTCAGCAGGCTCCTTCCCCCAGCACGGGCTCCACTGATGATGGCTCGGAAGCCATAGCATCTTCCATTGATCACTTTTTCACTACCTGCACCCTACCCCAAGGCCAACCGTCCACTCCTCTCTCCCCCCTCTCCACTGGCACCTGCACATCCCTTCCCTGCCCAAGACCAGAGGAACTTCAGATCCCCACTCTTCCCTTCCCTACCTTGGTGCCCACCCCTCCATTCATCAACCCATCTGCACCTTCCTCTATCGCATCCACAGAGGTGCTTCATGCACTTAGATCCTTAAGCTCCACCAAACAAAGTCCAGATGGGATTAACCCCATCCTCCTAAAAATCTCTGCTCCCACCATAGTCCAGCCAGTTACTCACATCATTAACCTCTTCCTCACCTCTTGCTCCTTGCCGAAGGCCTGAAAGTTAGCCAAAGTTATCCCCTTTCTCAAAGGGGGTGACCTCTCCTTCCGTGGCAACTACAGACCTATTTCTCTCTATCCCTCCCTCTGCAAAATTCTGGAATCCCTCATCTCAAAGCGAGTAAATCAATTCCTTGCCTCCAGTGGCATCTTGTTTCTATGCTAATCTGCTTTCCGTCGCCTCCACTCCACTTCGTCCTCCCTTCCTCGTCTTGCCAACCTCATCCACTCAGCCACAGATAAGGGTCATCTGACACTTGCCATATATATAGATCTGGCCAAAGCCTTTGATTCTGTGGCTCACAAACTACTCCCTGAAGACCTCTTAGCTATAGGACTATCCCCAACCTCCATTGAATGGTTTAAGGTCTATTTAATGGATAGGCGTCAATTTGTCCAGCTAGAGGATACCAAATCTGCTCCTCTTCCTATCTTGGCTGGCGTTCCTCAGGGGTCAATCCTTGGTCCTGCCCTATTCTCAATCTTCGTAAGCAATCTCCCCTCTGCCTGTTCAGTTTCACACGTTCAAATTTACGCTGATGACACCGTTATCTTTGCTTCTGTCCCTTCCCTGGCCCAGGTCGAACCCATCTTCCAATCTGACTTCATGAACACCCTAAAATTGCTGGAGGACAAATTGGTTAAATGCAACACTAAGAAAATGGTTGCCATGGCTTTTGGCTCGCCCAGAAATTAGCCAAAATAACAACTCCTCCCACCTTATACACCCACGAATGGCTCCAAAATTACAGTAGTCTAGTCATATAAATACCTAGGAGTTTGGCTGGACCCCAAATTAGACTTCTTCCTACACCTGGAAAAGATTCACAGTAAACTACGTCCAAAATTAGGAATGCTGTATAGGCACAAGCACAGTCTCTCCCTCCGCATCAGGAGGGAAATAGTCTCTAAGCTCATCCTCCCCTCATCTGACTATGCCAATGTGGTTTATAGCTCAGCGCCACAATCCTCCCTCACCAAATTAGACCCACTATTTCATGCCTTTTGCAGATTTGCCTCGAACCTCTCATACCGCTCTCACCACTGTTTCCTTTACCAAGCCACCTCTTTACTGTCACTTAATGACCGCTGCCTGATACATTGCGCTTCCTTCGTCGCTAAGTACTGGTTCAATACCCTTCCCTCCTACTGCTGCTCCTTACTAGCTCCTGCTCCTAGTACAGGCTACTCCCTGCGTTCCTGTGACCACCGCTGCTTTGCCTTGATCACACCCCGCTCACATGCTCACATTAGCCTTTGCCCATCGTTTCCCTACCCAGTGGAACTCTCTTCCCCTTACTGTCTTACCCAAGGCTCCATCCATCAAAAAGTATTTCAAGCATCTCCCCCTCCCCACTTGCCACTGTTTCCACTGTCCTTGAATGCTGTACACTACATTCATTCTGACCCTTTTCCTTTTTTCCCTGCTGCTCCTGCTCTACATATATACTTGCCATATATAATCTTGCTCATCTCATGAATGTATATCTATATTTTGTGTATATTGTTGCACAATACCTGTGCTCTTGTGTCTGCCTCAGTACACCAAGATGGTTTTGTTAGTTCATGTATTGTTTCTCCTAGTGTTCTACTGCTCGCTGGCAGATATATTGTTAGACCCTACTTCTGTGCATGTTACTTAGTCACTGTATATTTTTCATGTACTCTTGCTCATCCTATGAATGTATATAAATGTGTACCTATATTTTGTGTATATTGTACCCTCTCCCCCTTCCCCTGGTCGCACCTGGAAATGAGCTTCGGGTCAGTGTGCCTTTCCCGGTTACCAATCTTTAAATAAATAAATAAATATTCACCCAATGGATAGATAACACTGTTTATTTTTCACTTGCCTACAGCACAGTCAACTTAATTGACAGCCCATTCTGCCAATCCCACAATGAATCAGCCTTTAATTGTCACACACAGCACAGACATTGTATATACAGAACATACAATTAACTGTATTCAAATATGCTATTAATTTCCATTCATGAGGTGGAGGGGCTTTCATAACTCACTCATGGCTTTCAAACAACATGAAGTCTTGCTGTATTATGACATATGCAGTGAGTCCCAACCTTCGAACTGCTCCGGAGGTGAAAGAGTTAACTTTCCATGCCAGGCATGGAATGCTGAGCTCGAGCTCGGTTGAAACTCTGTCTGTTGTTCTTCAAACTCAAACCGTCAGATTCTTTACTCTGCCTCACTGAACAGTCGCTCCGGAGATTTCTCCTTCTGCTCGGTTAATTTTGTCAGTTAAAGTATTGTTTTTCTCGGTTCTCGACTGAATTTAAACTGCAACTGGTCAGTTCAGACTCTGTCTGTGGTATTTGTGAGTACTAGATAGGTTTCACATTAATTTCTATTCTGTGTGGAACTTGTAAACGGTTTATCGGTTCGGTTTGAACTGATCAGGTTGTTTAAAATATCTTAATCTGTCATTTAGAGTGTGGTTACGGTTCTTACGTTCTAAAAAAGCGGATTTTATTACGTTTTGTCCACGACCGTGACACGGTTGGGAACCGATAAGAGGGTCTTACCTGGTGGATTGCCATAAACGGGTAAGTTTGGTTAGGACTGGCATTATGTCTGAGAAACCCAAAAGAAAAACCGGGCCCACTGGGTTTCAACACTGCAGTGTGTGTGGGGAAGTCTTTGCCAAGGCTGACCCCCACACCACCTGTGTTTATTGTCTGGGGTTTGACCACCTCAGTGCAGACTGCCAGATATGTAAAGTTTTTCTGCAGCTACCCTGGAAAAGAGAGTTGGTAGGCTCAGGGAAGGGAGGCCAAAGTCCCGCTGGGCGGATGGCCAGCCGAGTTGATTCAACGAACGGAGGAGTCTCTCTGACCGGGCAAGACTTCCTCGGGCAAAAGGAGAGCCAACTCTGAGGTAGGGTTCCAGCAAAAGGACTAGGAAATCAGCTGGTGTGGAGCCAAAACTTTCCTCTCCAACCGCTGAAGAAATAGCCAAGGATTAAAATTGTCCAGTCGCTTTCCCCGGTTCTGACCGAACCGGCACCATCGGGTAAGCGCCCGGTTCGGCCGGTTCCACCGGTTCAAGAGTATGATTTAGAGGAGTATTATGAACCGGAGGAAGGGGAAGAGGAGTATGAGGAAAGTAAATGTGGATTTGAAAGTCTGCATGTGCCCATTGACCCGGACATCTCCCCAGACAGACCTTCAGGAGTGTCTCCTAGGCTTTCTGAGTCCCTTTCTCATTTTATGTTTTATAAAAAAAGTGGCTGAAACCCTCCAGCTCCCTATGGAGGAAGCTGTGGATGATCACGAAGAGCCTGACTATGTGAAAATGATGGATATCCCAGAGTCTAGGAGACTGTCTGTTCCCTTACATAAATCTTTTGGGAAACAGACTTTTAAAATTTTAAAAGCTCTTCACACTATACCTCCTGTGGATAAGAGAATGGACAAGAGGTACACATTGTCAGGCTCTGATACGGAGTTCCTTACACAACAATGCAGCCATGTTGGGGTAGTGCAGGCTGCAGCCTGTGACAAAATATTCCCTTGGCTTCACACCCCCCGCACAAGGACTCCAGGAGGATTGATGCTATGGCAAAGAAACAGTACATGGCAGCATCCTTGGGACTCAGACAGGCAAATTATATGGCTTATGTTGCTAGATATCAAAAATCCAGATGGGATACTGTTATGGCTTTAGCAAAACAGGTCTCTGGCCAGCTTGCCAAGGAGCTGGAGCAGGTGGCTGCTGATGGTATTGAGGCATCCAAGGTGCAATGCCATGCTGCAGTGGACTCAAATGATGCGTCATCAAGAGTCATGGCTACATCCGTGGCACTTCGCAGAATGGCTTGGCTCAGATGTACTAGCCTGTCACTGGATACCCAGACTAAGGCCATGGATTTTCTTGTTGTGGGTAATTCTCTGTTTGGGGAGCAGACAGAGAATTACGTGAAGAAAATGGATGAGTATAGGACTACCTGTAAGAGTGCACAGGCCAAGGAAAGGCAGGCCACTCCTCAAAAGCAGCTTCCCAGGGGTAGGGGCAGGCCCTTTCATAGGCCTTTTTACCAAGCCCAGGCCTCCTCTTCTGCTTATGCCCAGAGGGGGTTCTTTAGAGGGAGAGGCAGACGGGGTACAAACAGGCCTGCTTCCACCCCTCATCCCAAAGCCCCTGCCAAGCAGGCACCCTGATGGAGTTGCCAGGGCAGATTCTCAGCTACCTATAGGGGGCAGGCTGGCTTACTTTGTCCGGGACTGGGAGTCTCTGACATCAGACAAGTGGGTTCTGGAAGTAGTAAGCCAGGGACTGGTTCTCAGCTTCAAAAAGCTTCCAAAGATGAGAACCAGATGCTTTCCACCTGCAAATCCACCAGAGGCACTTGCCCTAGAGGCAGAGGTCTCTTCCCTCCTGGCTGTCAGAGCTGTGGAAAGGGTTCCACCCCTACACCAGGGCAAAGGGTTGTGCTCCAGGTACTTCCTTACCCCAAAAAAGACAGGAGAATGGCGGCCCATCCTGGATCTCAGATATTTAAACAAGCACCTTTTAAAATCAAAATTCAAAATGGTGACTCTGGGAATTATTCTACCCTCTCTAAGGCCAGGGGACTGGCTAGCGTCCCTGGACCTCAAGGATGCCTACTTCCATATTCTCATGAGAAGCTCCCATTGAAAGTACCTCAGGTTTGAGCTGCCCTCAGGCCATTACCAGTTCAGAGCAATGCCCTTTGGCCTCACCTTTGCTCCAAGGGTATTCATAAAATGCCTGGCAGTAGCAGTTGCTTCCCTAAGAAGGCAAAAAATTGCCATCTTCCCTTACCTGGATGACTGTCTCATAGTAGGCCAGTCTCCAGACCAAGTCAAGTTACATCTACAGATAACTCAGCAACTGCTCACCTCTCTAGATTTCCTTTTGAATCTTTCAAAGTCAGTAGAGCCTGTCCAGCTCCTCACCTTCATAGGCACAGAGCTGAACACAGAGAAGGCCAGAGCCTTCCTTCCTTTGGACAGGGCAAAAACCCTGGTCTCTCTGGCCTCCCCATTCACCCTGCAGGTCTCTCAACCAGCAAGGCATTTTCCACAGCTCCTGGGGCACATGGCTGCTTCTACAGCAGTAGTGCAGGGAGCAAGATTTCAGGTGAGGGACATCCAGTTCCATTTAAGAGCCTTTTGGTCTCAAAGGAAAGACCCTCTAACCAAATTGATCCAAGTGACTCGAACCCTGATCCAGGCCCTGCAGTGGTGGCAGGATCAGAGCACTCTGAGGCAAGGTGTTCCTTTTGTCCCTCAGTCTCACTCCTTAATCCTTACTACAGATGCATCCCTCTTGGCGTGGGGAGCTCACATGGGCGACCTGACTACCCAGGGATTGTGGTCCCCTCAGGAATCTCTGCTCCACATCAATCTGTTGGAACTCAGAGCAGTTTTTCTAGCACTTCAAGCTTTTTCCAAATCTGTTCAGAACAAAGTTATACAGGTCAGAACAGACAACATCACCACAATGTGGTACATCAACAAGCAAGGGGGCACTCGGTCTACGGCCTTGTGCACCAAAGCAATGAAGTTGTGGTCTCAGGCTTACTCCCTGAACACTTCCCTTATGGCAGTTCACCTCCCAGGCAAGGACAATGTCCTGGCAGATGCTCTCAGCAGGATTTCCCAGGGCCATCACGAATGGTCACTGGACCCCCTGATCTTAGAGGTGGTATTTGCCAGATGGGGCACCCGCACATAGATCTTTTTGCAGCCCCAGACAATCACCAACTTCCCCTTTTTCGCTGCAGGCCCCTAGTGTTGGGCTCAGTCCCTCTGGATACCTTACTACTCAATTGGGAAGGGAAGTTTCTCTATGCCTTCCCCCCTTCCCTCTCCTGTTCAAAGTGCTAGTCAAAATCAGATCTCAACCCTGCAAGATGATCCTAATTGCTCCAGACTGGGCCAGACAGCCTTGGTATCCACTCCTACTGTCCTTAGCAGTCCATCTTCCCCAGTGTCTTCCCAGGAATCACAACCTGTTAACCTGTGCTCAGGGGGTTTGGTACCTGAACCTCAAATCTCTCAATCTCAAGGCCTGGCTCTTGAAGAGTTAGAATTTGCTGATCTACACCTATCCCAAGGTGTAATGGATATCCTGTAGGCTTCTAGGAAACCTTCCACCAGGGCTACTTATAATTCCAAATGGAAGAGGTTTTCCATATGATGCTCTGGGAAGCATATTTCCCCATAATCTGGTGATTTACCCACAGTCCTGGATTATATGGTCCACTTAAATACCTTGGGGCTGAGACCAGCCACCATAAAAGTGCATCTGGCAGCTGTGTCTGCTTTTCTTTCAGCAGGTAAACCCTCTTCTCTTTCAGCTCATCCTGTATTCTCCAAGTTTTCAAGGGATTGCTTCACACCAACCCTCCATTCAGGGACCCTGCTGCTGCCTGGGATCTTAATATTTGCATTGCCCAGCTTATGCAACCCCCCTTTGAGCCCTTGTCTTCAGCAGAGCTTAAGTACTTGACTTGGAAGACTGTGTTTCTGGTAGCCATCACTTCTGCCAGACGCATAAGTGAGTTACAAGCTTTGTCAGTGCAGCCTGATTTTATCTCCTTTCACAGAGATAAGGTGGTCCTCAGGACCAACAGGAAGTTCTTGCCTAAGGTGGTTTCAGATTTCACCTTAATCAATCTATATCTCTTCCAGTGTACTTCACTGACCATTCCTCCTCTGGTGAGAGGCTGCACAAGCTAGATGTGAAGAGGCCTTAGTTACTACATAGAGCATACCAAGGGTCACAGGTTTGACTCCTTCCAACTGTTCCTCACTTATGGTGAGGTCGGTAAAGGGAAACCTGCCACTAAAAGATCCATTGCCAGGTGGATTGTGTTTTGTATCCAATTTTGTTATGAAAAACTGGGTAAGGTTCCTCCCTCAGGCCTGAGGGCTCACTCTACCAGGGGTACAGCTTCTTCCCTGGCTGCTGCCAGGGACATCCCTATTCTAGAGATATATCAAGCAGCTACCTGGAAAACAGTTCACACTTTTACCAAGCATTACTCCCTGGATATCCAGGCTAGGAGTGATGCTCAGTTTCATATGGCTGTGCTTCAGAGCCTATTTCCTAAGTAGGTTCTGTTCCTCCTCCATGGAGGTACTGCTTTGTAGTCTGCATGTCATAATATGAACTTCATGTTGTTTGAAGAAAAATTACTCACCTTGGTAATGTTGTTTCTTCTAATGGAGTCTTGCTATATTATGACCTCCCACCCGCCCTCTCAGAACCTCTGTTTTTGGGATGTGGGTGGGCAGTGCAGTGTTGGCACTTAGTAGGTACCCACCTTGTTGTTTTCACCCCTCCTTTCAGGGGGTGACTGGGTGTTGTGTTTTTCATTTTTTGGGTCTCCTGACTTGAGTCTTTGTTTTGGGACCAAAAAATGTGTTCTTATGTTTAGTAGCCAGTTGGCTAGGGTAGGTTTACAGCTTCCACACAGGACCTCAGTGAGTTTAGCTCATAAAAATCGGACGGTTTGAGTTTGAAGAACAACAGACAGAGTTTCAACCGAGCTCGAGCTCAGCGTTCCATGCCTGGCATGGAAAGTTAACTCTTTCATCTCCGGAGCAGTTCGAAGGTTGGGACTCACTACATATGTCATAATATAGCAAGACTCCATTAGAAGAAACAACATTACTATGGTGAGTAATTTTTTCTTGCCCTTCGTGAGTTATGGTCTCACCCCCTCACTCATGGAAATATACGGCATATTTGAACACAGGTCATTATATATTTTCTATATAATTTTTACGTTTTTATTAGGAGAGTTGATACATACTATAAGGCATAAACAAATGACATACATGCCATTTACACAGGTTCAGGTCCTGCAAGTAAGGTACAGTTATGAAACAAACAGTTGCTATTCTTAATTGTTGTTTTTATGTTGGTTCCACATGGTTGCTGCCCCCATAAAACATTACACACAGTTCATCACAATTGGGAATCTGGTAATCTTTGTGCAAGAAAGTCTTGGGATCAGTGAACATGAAAAATGAATTACCATTTCAACTTGGAGAGTTGATCTCTTTAATTCCGGGTTGAGATGTGCTGATGGAACAGTTTGGGGAGGCATGACCTGCACTTTATCACATAAGTAGAGGGCGTCAGCTTCCAGTGTTATCTGTCTCATATCATGTTTCAGCTTTAAGGGTCCCATATTTATATATTTAGTAGCAGCTAAATGGGGCTTTGCACCTTGCTTAACAAATGCTTCACACTGGCCATGCTCACACTTGCAAAGTCACTTGCAAATGTAAGCCTAGTGTATACTTGAAGCATGTCATTCTTATTGAGCAAGCATTAAATACTTAATTAATTAGTTGGAATGGCATGCTTCCTGCAACTGTACTGATAGGTGGCATATGTGAAATAGCTCAAACAGTATGAATTATGCCTTCTGCATTCTCCACTAAGCACCAAGGATGTAATCTTGGTACCCAAACAGGGGCTATTGATCAGGACCTGGGCTCGCTGTTGTGTGAAACATAGAAACATAGACTTTGACAGTAAATAAGGACCGCTTGGCCCATCTAGTCTGCCCATTTTCCCACCTACAGGATAGGCCGCAGATCCTAGTTAACCAACAGCCTATTTCTTCCTACCCCCCACAAGAATTGCATTATGTCTGTCCCATGCATTCTTGAATTCTGCCACAGTTTTAGACCCCACATCCTCCTCAGGAAGGCTGTTCCATGTATACACTACCCTCTCTGTGGTGTTTGTGGGGGGGGTGGGACAACCACAGCAGCAGGCTAGCAACAGTGCCAGTAACCTGATTGTTCATTTTTGGGCTTCAAGAGACTGATTTACAAATAATAGAGGTTCAAAACTACACTGGGATGTGGATTGGAGCATGTATGTTGGGTCCCTCATCCATGATAGAAGTGATAAGGCTACAGGCCCTTTGGCCATAATGGGGGTAGTAGTTTGTAACCCCAAATTTGATCCTGTGTGCAGGTGCTAATTTCTTGAGTTAGTGTCTACACTGCTAGATTTGCAGATCATTAGGTGCTGCCTATGTTGTGATGGACTCATACTGATGTGACCCTTAGGCTCCCAGGCACAAACTGTAGATCACAAACCACTTGCTTTGTTGATCAAGAGTATCCAATATAGGGTCTTGTATTCATTCTCTGCCCCTACCAAAACAGAAAATACATATTGTCGTGGGGAGGCAGAGCAAGGCAAATGCATGTTAAGATTTACCTGACAGTTGGTAACATTTTTGCTAAAATCTTAATATTTAGCAATAGCCTGAGGCCAGCAGTTTTTTACACTTGGCTCAGCCAGGAGATTTTTCCTTTTGCTAGCCTAGTTAGCCATTATTTCCAGTTACTCCTCTGATTGTCCGTGTGAGTGTGGGAGTAGACATTAGGTGTTGTTGATCTCGTTGTTTACACTGATTTATGTATTTATTTTTGGTTGCCTGGGAAAGGAGGGCTAGGCTGTTTGGCCTATTTTCGGCCTTATTCCCGGGGAGGGGGAAACAGATGCAAACTGACTTGCTGAATCAGGTGAAGTTGGTACTATTTTTCGTAAATGGGGGAAATTTGGCCAGGATACTGGGGAAGGTCTCCTACTGTTTTCGAGAAGTGCCATGGGATCTTGAATGTCTACCTTAATAACCACCAGAACAAGCAGATGGGAGCTCGGTTTTAACATTTAATCCAAAACACAGCCCCTCAGGAGCGCAGCAGTCCTCTCATGGTGCACTACAGTGTCTATATTGGTGTTAACCGCAACTTCCTGGTGTGCGGAAGGAACCCACAACTTTATAATTTTTGGCCATAGAGGTGAGTGTGCAACCTGATGATCCATTGGCACTGTTTATGTCTGCATGTAGCTGATTTATTTTTGTTTTAAAAATATTTTACCAGCCAAGCTGGCATAGGACAAAGACCTATGACATAGGGAGGCAAAGATGACTGCAGTGCAAAAAGAGAAGTTACATTATTACCATAACTGAAGATCTTCCAGAATATCTTCTCCATGGAATACCACTCTTGGGTCTTGGGTCTAAGCTGGAGATGCTAGGACCCTGTAGGAGCAAGTCTTTTTGACATGGGGCCAGCAATGGCTACTGGCTCATAGCACCTAGTGATACTGTGTGCTGACATGCACCTGCCAGTAATCAATGCTGGCCCCATCTTCTACCTCAGTTCAGTCCACCAGGAGAGTAAGAAAAGTGGGGGCAGGCTATGCTGGTGGGATGGATGGGATAAAGGGATGGGAAAAGTACTGTATATAGGAAGAGGAAAAAATAAATGATTATAACCCAACTACCAACCTATGGGGGAGAGAAAAAGGAGTACATATATGTTCTTTGTAAAACTTTGTTAATCCACTAGTTAGGGTTGAAGCGACAAAAGTAGGGAAACGTGGCGTTAAGGTTTCAAACAACATGAAGTCTTGCTATATTATGACAATTGCAGTTTGTCCCACCATTAGAACTGCCCCGGAGGTGAAATGGTTAAATTCCATGCCAGGCATGGAACTTGGAGCGCGAGCTCGGTTAGAGAAGCTCTGTCTGTGTAATTTCAAACTGAAACTGTCAGATTCTTTATTCCGCCTCACTGAACAGTCGCTCCGGAGATTTCTCCTGCTGCTCGGTTCATTTCTCGGTTTAAACAGTGTTTTCTCGGTTAAATTCAACCGAGAGTATTATTATTTTAACCGCAAACTGATCGGTTCAAGCTCTGTCTGTGGTATCGTAAGTAATAGACAGGTTTATTTCTGTGTGGAACTTGTAAATGTTTATCGGTTCGGTTTGAACCGATCAGGTTGTTTTAAAACTTTAAAAATCATCTGTTTAATAGCTTTTAGAGTGCGGTTCCCGGTTCTTATTGGTTCTAAAAAGCAGGGATTTCATTGCGTTTTTTTTCCACGACCATGACGACGGTTGGGAACCGATAGTGGTGTCTTGCCTGGCACTGCCGTTAAAGAGCAAGTTTTGGTTGGCTGGCATTATGTCTGAGAACCCAAAAGAAAAACCGGGCCCAATGGGTTTCAACACTGTGGTGTCTGTGGGGAAGCCTTTGCCAGGCTGACCCACACACCACATGTATATTGTCTGAGGTTTGACCACCTCAATTCAGACTGCCAGATTATGTAGAATTTCCTGCAGCCACCTGGATAAGAGAGTTGGCAGGCTCAGGAACAAGAGGCCAAAAGTCCGCTGACCCGGATGACAGCCCGTTCGTGCCAACCGACCGAGGGAGTGCCTGACCAGGGCGCGAGACTTCCTCGGCAACGTAAAGCTGACTCAGAGGAGCCAGTTCCAGTAAAGAAACAAGAAAATCAGCAGGTGTGAGTCCAAAATTCCTTCTCCAACTGCTGCAGAGATACAAGAGCTATACAAATTGTCCAGTCACTTTCTCCGGTTCCATCCGAACCGCCACTGTCTGGTAAAAGGTCGGTTCGGCCGGTTCCACCGGTTCAAGAATATGATTTAGAAGAGTTTTATGAACCAGAGGAGGGGGAGGATGATTATGAACAGTATGAATGTGACTTTGAGAGTCTGGGTGTGCCCATTGAACCGGACATCTCCCCAGACAGACCCTTAGAATCTCCCCTTACGCTTTCTGAGTCCCCTTCTCACTTTATGTTTTATAAAAAAGTTGCTGAAACCCTCCAGCTCCCATTGGAGGAAGCTGTGGATGAGCAAGAGGAACCTGATTTTGTAGAAATGATGGATATTCCAGAGTCTAGGAGATTGTCTATCCCCTTGCATAAATCATTTAGGAAACAAACAATAAAAATTTTAAAAGCTCCTAATTCTGTGCCTCCTGTGGACAAAAAGATGGACAGGAGGTACACCTTGTCAGGTCCTGATACAGAATTCCTTTCACAGCAATGCAGTCATGTTGGTGTAGTTCAGGCTGCAGCCTGTGATAAAGCTAATATTCCCTTGGCTTCACATCCTCCTGACAAGGACTCCAGCAAGATTGATGCCATGGCTAAAAAACAATACATGGCAGCGTCCTTGGGACTCAGGCAAGCAAATTACATGGCTTATGTGGCAAGGTACCAAAAATCTAGATGGGACACTGTCATGGCTTTGGCCAAACAGGCCTCTGGCCAGCTTGCTAAGGAGCTGGAACAGGTGGCTGCTGATGGCATTGAGGCATCCAAGGTGCAGTTCCATGCTGCTGTGGATTTTAATGATGTATCCTCTGAGTCATGGCTACATCTGTAGCTTTTCAGAGGGTTGGCCTGGCCTGGTGTACTAGCTTGTCACAGGATACCCAGACTAAGGCTATGGACTTTCCTGGTAGGAAATTCTCTGTTTGGGGAGCAGACAGAGAATTATGTGAAGAAAATGGATGAGTATAGGACTACCTATAAGAGTGCTCAGGCCAAGGAGCGGCAAGCCACTCCTCAGAGGCAGACCCCTGGGGTAGAGGTATGCCTTTCACAGGCCTTTTACCAAACCCAGGCCTCCCTGCTTATGCTCAGAGGGGTTCTTCAGAGGAGAGGGCAGGGGTGTAAGCAGGCCTGCTCCCACCCTCAGCCTAAAGCACCTGCCAAACAGGCACCCTGATGGGGTGCCCAGGGCCGTCTCCTTTACCTGTAGGGGCAGGTTGGCTTACTCGTTCAGAACTGGGAGTCTCTAACATCAGACAAGTGGGTCCTGGAAGTAGAGTCGGGGTCTGGTTCTCAGCTTCAAAAAATTTCCAAAGATGAGAATCAGATCTTTCCACCTGCAAACCCTCTAGAGACCTTTACCTTAGAAACAGAAGTCTCAACCCTCCTGGCTCTCAGAGCTGTAGAAAGGGTTTCTCCCCTACATCAGGGCAAGGGTCTATACTCCAGATATTTCCTTACCCCAAAAAAGACAGGAGAATGGCGGCCCATTTTAGACCTGAGATATCTGAACAAGCACCTTTTGAAACCAAAGTTCAAAATTTTAACTCTGGCAATGATTTTACCTTCTCTAAGGCCAGGGGACTGGCTAGCTTCCCTGGACCTCAAGGGTGCCTATTTTCATGTTCTAATCAGAAGCTCCCACCGAAAGTACCTCAGACTCAAACTGCCCTCAGGTCACTATCAGTTCAGAGCAATGCCCTTCGGCCTCACCTCTGCCCCAAGGGTATTCACAAAATGTCTGGCAGTAGCAGTTGCTCATTTAAGAAGGCAAAGGATTGTTGTCTTTCCCTATCTGGACGACTGGCTCATTGTAGGCCAGTCTCCAGAACAGGTCAAATCTCACCTGCAAGTTACCCAGCAGCTGCTCACCTCTCTGGGCTTCTTGCTCAATCTTCCAAAGTCAGTTCTGGAACCTGTTCAGGTACTCACCTTCATAGGTGCAGAATTGGACACAAAGCAGGCCAGAGCCTTCCTACCCTTAGAGAGGGTAAGGAACCTGGTGGCTCTGGCCTCCTCCTTCACTCTGCAGGTCTCTCGACCAGCAAGGCACTTCTTACAGCTCCTAGGGCACATGGCTACGTCCACAGCTGTAGTGCAAGGGCAAGATTTCAGATGAGGGACATCCAGTTTCACTTGAGAGCCTTTTGGTCTCAGAAAAAGACCCCTTTCCAAGTTGGTCCCAGTGACTCAACCTGATCCAGGCCCTTCAGTGGTGGCAGGATCAGAAGCAATTTAAGACTGGGGTCCCTTCATTCCTCTGTCTCACTCCTTGACCCTCACTCACGGATGCACCCTTCTGGGATGGGGAGCCCACATGGGCGACCTCTCCACTCAGGAGTGTGGTCCCTCAGGAATCTCTGCTCCACATCAATTTGCTGGAACTCAGAGCTGTCTTTCTAGCACTTCAAGTGTTTTCTCGTCTGTTCAGAACAAAGTGGTACAAGTCAGAACAGACAACACCACTACAATGTGGTACATCAACAAACAAGGGGCACTCGGTCTTCGCCTTGTGCACCAAGCAATGAAGTTGTGGTCTCTGGCTATTCCTGAACACTTCCCTCATAGCAGTTCACCTCCAGGAAAGGACAATCCTGGCAGATGCTCTCAGCAGGTTTCCCAGGGCCATCACGAATGGTCTCTGGATCCTCAAATACTGGGGATAGTTTTTGCCAGATGGGGTACCCCTCAGATAGATCTTTTTGCAGCCCCAGACAATCACCAACTTCCACTGTTTTGTTGCAGGCCCCCAGTGTTGGGCTCACTCCCCCTGGATGCCTTTCTCCTAGACTGGGAAGGGAAGTTTCTTTACGCCTTTCCTCCCTTCCCTCTCCTATTCAAGGTGCTAGTCAAAATCAGATCCCAGCCTTGCAGGATGATTCTGATTGCCCCAGATTGGGTCAGGCAGCCCTGGTACCCACTCCTTCTGTCCTTAGCAGTCCATCTTCCCCTGTGTCTCCCAGGAATCACAACCTGTTAACCTGTGCCCAGGGAGAGTTTGGTATCGAACCTAAATCCCACAACCTCAAGGCCTGGCTCTTGAGGAGTTCAGTGCTGACCTACACCTTTCTCAAGGTGTTCTTGAAATCCTAAAGGCTTCTAGGAAGCCTTCCACTAGAGCTACTTATAATTCTAAGTGGAAAAGGTTTTCCATCTGTGTTCTGGGAAACATATTTCCCGGAATCTGCTGATTTGCCCACTGTTTTGGACTATATGGTCCATCTTAATTCTTTGGGCCTGAGACCAGCTACCCTGAAAGTACATTTGGCAGCTGTCTCTGCTTTTGTTTCAGCAGGAAAGCCCTCCTCTTTCCGCTCACCCTGTATTTTCAAGTTTTTAAAGGATTACTTCATTCTAATCCACCTTTTAGGATCCGCCCTGCCCTGATCTTAATGTTTGCATTGCTCAGTTAATGCAACCCCTTTTCGAACCTCTGTCTTCTGCAGAGCTTAAGTACTTAACTTGGAAAACTGTTTTCCTAGTGGCTATCACTTCTGCCAGGCGCATAAGTGAGTTGCAAACTTTGTCAGTAGAAACTGACTTTATTTCTTTCCACAGGGATAAGGTAGTCCTCAAGACTAACAGGAAGTTTTTGCCTAAGGTGGTTTCAGATTTCCATCTTAATCAATCTATCTCCCTTCCAGTGTTTTTCACTGACCATTCCTCCTCTGGTGAGTGGAGATTGCACAGTTTAGATGTTAAGAGGGCCCTAAGTTACTATATAGAGCGTACCAAGGGTCACAGGTTCGAATCCTTCCAACTTTTTCTCACTTATGGTGAGGTTGGAAAAGGGAGACCTGCCACTAAGAGATCAACTGCCAGGTGGATTGTCTCTTGTATCCAATTTTGTTATCAGAATCTAGGGAAAGTTCCCCCTTCTGGCCTGAGGGCTCATTCTACCAGAGGTACAGCCGCATCTCTAGCTGCTGCCAGAGACATCCCTATCTTAGAGATATGTCAAGCAGCTACCTGGAAAACGGTACACACTTTCACCAAGCATTACTCCCTGGATATCCAGGCCAGGAGGGATGCTCGGTTTAACACAACTGTGCTTCAGAGCCTATTCCTAAGTAGGTTCTGTCCCTCCTCCATGGAGGTACTGCTGTGTAGTCTGCAATTGTCATAATATAGCAAGACTTCATGTTGTTTGAAGAAAAAATTACTCACCTTAGTAATGTTGTTTCTTCTAATGGAGTCTTGCTATATTATGACCTCCCCCCCAGCCTGCCCCTCTCAGAACTTCTACTTGGGTATGGGGTGGGCACTACAGTGTGGGCACTTGTTTATACCTATTTTATGTTTTTCCACCCCCTTTTTTCTTGGGGTTTTTTGGGGTGTTGTGTTTTGTTTTATCTTTTTCTTATCTTATTTCTGGCCCCTGACTTGAGTCTTGGTGTTGGGGCCAGGAATATGTGTTAATATGTGTTAATATTTAGGTAGCCAGTTGGCTAGTGTAGGTTACAGCTTCCACACAGAACCTTAGTGAGTTTTGCTCGTAAAGATCTGACAGTTTCAGTTTGAAATTACACAGACAGAGCTTCTCTAACCGAGCTCGCGCTCCAAGTTCCATGCCTGGCATGGAATTTAACCATTTCACCTCCGGGGCAGTTCTAATGGTGGGACAAACTGCAATTGTCATAATATAGCAAGACTCCATTAGAAGAAACAACATTACTAAGGTGAGTAATTTTTTCTTCCAACCCTAACCCCCCTCCCACCAGTCAGCAACAGGAAAAAACATTACTGTCTTACCGCTCCTGTGTCTTCGCTAATCAGGCATGGGGTGTACCTTGGGGTTGTTAGCCCTAATGCTCACCCCAGTCGACCATGAAAGAAGCTGAGAAGTATAGAGCATATAAGAATGGGGTGAGCGTTAGAACTGATAACCCCAAGGCATACCCCATGCCTGATTTGCAAAGACTCAGGAGAGGTGAAACAGTAATGTTTTTTTCCTGTTGTTGTCTGGTGGATGGTTGGGGGGGTGTTAGGGTCAAAAACCTTAATGCTACATTTCTCTACTTTTGTCGCTTCAACCCTAACTAGTGCATTAACAAAGTTTTTGCAAACAATTTCCTCACTTTTTGAGAAAGTTTAATTCTATCCTCATTTGTCTGTGTGAACACAGGGCCCTCTGGGCCCTGCGCTCTCATCCCTTCATCCTGTCTTAGATGCGTACACACATGTTGGTGTGGAAGAGCAGATCCCAGAGGGTCCTGTGCTTGTATTTGTAGTAAAACAGGGAGGAACTTGTCAGCAAAGCCTTCTTATTACCCCACCTCATGAACTCGGTAATGAAAATGTTGAAATCTCCCAAAACGTGATTCAGTGTTACCGCAACACCATTGTGTGCCACGGGTGTGAAGAGAGAGTTTGGCCAGGGTTTGAGAAATGACAGCTGTCACATTCATGAGGTGATGTAATGGGGAATGGGAAAATTGTTTAACCAGGAAAGGCACACTAAGTCACAGTTTGTTTCCACAAGGAAGTTAAGTGACTTGCCCAGGGTCATACAGTATGCAAGTGAGAGATTATGGGATTCAAACCCAGGTCTCCAGGTTTACAGCTCAGTGCTCTTAACCACTATGCTACACTGATGTTTTTTTTTAATTCTCTTCCCCCATTTCATGCCCCAAGGAATCCACTCCTGGGATCTCTTCAGCTGAGTCCCGATGTAGTGTGGACCCAGCATCATTCTGCTCTGGACTGGGACATTTTTGTCATTGGTTTACTCCCAGTCCCATCCCCCTGAGGGCACCAATGCAGAGGACTGACGTCCAGACAGGCAGCGTACGTACACAAATCGCTGTCAGGCATCCACAGCACCTTCCCAACCCCCAGCTCCCAGGTAGGGAGTTGTCCCATGCTTCCACCAGTGGCAGTGCATGTGGGCATCTCTGCCCTGGAACCCGCCCCCCCCCGGAGGAGGAGAGCATCCATGGAAATGCTCAGTCTTACCTCCCCCGACTGACCCCTGGTGGGCCAAGTCCGTTCTTGAACCCAGGTCACTGGCATAGTGCAAGGTGTGGCATCCAGCGCATCAACCCTCAGCACCACCAGGCCTGCTTTACACCAATGTTTTTGTTGAAAATGTTGAGTCATTGGCCGGCCCAGTGGCACTGAGGGGCTGGGCGCCTCACCACGCGCCACACTGGTGACCCATGTACAGGAATGAGTATGGGTCATCGGGGGTCAGTGGGGAGGAGATGGATCAAGCATATGAAGGGCTGCTCTCCATCTTGGGAGGGTGGGTAGGACGTGGTCGGCGCACGTCTGACCACTAGCGGAGGCTGGATCTTGGTGTTACACTGCCACAAGCATGGGGCACAGTGCACGGTAGATGCTTGGCGGAGATGCGCGTGGATGCATGCAGGTGCCCACCGCTGGCATCATTGTATGCTGAACGTTTGTAGGGAGAACACGAGGAAAAAGCCCCTGATGGCTGGTCGTAGCGGCTTGATGGCTGTCCCCTGGTGCTTTGACTCCAGAGGTAACACCCCTACCTAAAATCCTGCTCAGTGGGTGAGTAGGGGGCTTTCCACAGCCTCGCCACAGGGGGTTAGCCTTGGGAGGTGCAGAGGGTGAGGGCCTGAAGGAGCAAAGCACAGGGACGGAAGACGGATGAAGAGCCGACCAGGGCCAGGAAGGGGAGAAAGTAACAGCAAAAAAAAACAAACCAACACATTTTTGAGTCAAAATATTTCAAAATTTCAATGTATGTGCATAACTTTGGCAATTCAGTTCAAGTTTATTGTTTGTCTCAAAGAATCTTCAACAAGTAGACATACAAACAATACAAAAAAAAAATACATATACAAAAACACATATACATATAGAAAAATATGTAATTTCATTGTTCCATAATTTCTCTAGTATTCCCCTATCCAATTACTCTATAAGTTTCTTTAAAAGTTTTAAGGATAATATTATATTAAATTGCACTACTAATTTTCTTCCTAATTGTACTTGCTGCCTGGAAGAAGTTTGCTGTTCTTTCAACAGAATGTTCATCTTGTGTGTGTATTAATATGAGAGTCAGAGTTGCACAATCAGTATCATACATAGTATTTATAAAAGGACCAAGCCAATACAAGCATTCCTTATTATACCAGGCACAGTGCCACATAACATAAATTAAATCTTCACGTCCACCAATTGTACAGCTACAGTTTTCATCTGTAGTTTTTTTTATATCTACATCTTAAAACACTGCAATCAAATTGCTCAGATTTATATATGATAAAGGTTCTTGTAAGAAGAGGATCAGTCAGAACATCAAGGTAGGCTTTATATACAGAGTTAAAATTATTAAATGCAAACCATTTAGAGTAAGCAGAATTCTTCATTAATTCTAAATCTTGCTTTTCCCAATTGTTTCCAATTTTTTTAGTCACATATTTTTAGTATTTATTACTTAATAGAAGTTGCTTCTTAGCATACCTTGCTAGTGCTTCTAATTTATATATTTTTAATAATTGTACAATCTTTGAATACCAGAATCCCTGCCTGTATCCCATATCAAATCATTTCTGTTTTTCCTCCATACATGAGATGGTAATTCTAGATGTCAAGAGCCTTGTTATTCATATCCAAAAGTTGACCTGTCTAATATCACATAGAGCTTTAATATTAGTAACTCCTAACTCTGACCTTATATATGATCAAGGACATGACTTCCCTACTTCCAATATGTTCCTTAAGTTTTTAAACATAGGGGTAGTGAGTGTTTCCATATACGAACATATGAACATACGAAATTTGCCAGCAGATAAAGGCCTAGAGGTCTATCAAGTCTGCTCGAATGTGCAGCTAGCACCCCTTATTCTGCAGCTGCCCCTCCCTTCCACCCTTCCCCTTCATTAACCCTCCCCCTTGTCCTGTCCCATCCTCGTTTGAAGCAGTCCATTGTTCTACTGCATACCACTTCAGCAGGTAACGCATTCCACCCAGCCACCACCCTCTCTTTAAAAAAGTGTCTCCTCATCTCCCTTCTGAACCTTCTCATTCCAGTCTCATATCATGGCCCCTGGTGGCCCTCCCCTCCCTTACTTTGAACAGCCCCTCTGTACCCGTCTTGTTTATTCCTTTCATGTATTTAAAGGTTTCAGTCATGTCACCCCTGTCTCTCCTCTCCTCCAGTGAGTACATGTTCAACTCCTTCAACCTCCTCTCATATGATAAGTCCCCCAGCCCCTTGATCATCTTTGTATGGACCACTTCCCAAATTTCTATGCCATATAACAGTTGGGATTCAAATTTAGATTTAATTACATTAATCAAAGGTTTAATACTTGTTCCTCCATATATATTATTAAAACGGACTAGTCCCAGCATTGGCACTTTCTGCCCCTCTACCGTTGTGATGCATTATACTATTGGCTTTGCTATGTATTGTTACTAAAAGCCTAGGGGAGGTCCTATACCCCTCATGTTGACCCTTGGGCCTGTATGTACCCTATGCTATGTGACCCACTGTTGTTGCATCTATGCTAATCCCTACACTATGTACTACTGCTTTACAATCCCTTGTTGTTTTATTCCACTGTTGGAGCATGTTGTTCCGGTTTGTAATGTTGACTATGTATTCTCTCATGTATACCTTGTAATTCTCCCGGGTCGCACCTGAAAATAGGCACTAGCTGTCTAGTGTGCTTACCCGATTACCAAAAGCAAATAAATAAATAAATAGTTTTATTTAAAGTTTCTAAACATCTTTGAAATTGATGATTCCATAGTCCTTTTTCATTAAATTCAACCCCTAAATATATATACGTTTTAACTATTTCTAGTTTTTTACCCTGTAGGAACCAGACACCATCCTTCTTTTTACTATCGGGGCTAATAACAAGTATTTTAGTTTTAGTTAAGTTTATTTTAAGTTGTAATTCTCTAGATCTATCTTCTAGTAAGTTAATGTTTTCCTGCAACCCCTTTTGAGTCAGAGAGATTAACAACAGATCGTCTGCATAGGCAAGAACTGAACAAGATTGATTCTGTATTTTAGGGGAATCCACAGTTTGATTTCTTAATTCTATTATTAGCCCATCAATATATACTGCAAATAAAATGGGGGCTAGAACACAGCCTTTCTGACTCCTCTATTAATTTTAAAAGGTGCAGAAAGTTGTCCACCCAGTCCCAATCTTACCTGTGCCCAATTATTATCGTATAAAAAATGTATTAAATTAACTAACACTTTATCTATTCCCTGTTTCAGTAATATGTCCCAGAGCTTTTTCCTGGATATAGTGTCAAGTGCTGTTGAATAATCTACAAACATAACATACGTTTGCTTCCTAAGGCGAACATACTTCTCTGTCAAGTGAGAACGTATATAAATATTATCCAAAGTTGAATATTCCTTTCAGAATCCAGATTGGTATGGGGACAGCCCGCCTGTTATTTGTATTACTTCATTTAATCTGTTAAGAATTATTTTAGAAAATATTTTTAAATTGTTATCCAATAAACTAATTGGTCGATACATAGCAAGATTCTCTTTATTACCCTTTTTATGTATAGGAATTATATGTGCTCCTTTCCATGTATACGGGTATTTGTTTTCCTGACTACATTTGTTATACAAAGTTGTCACCACTCTACTCCAATAGTTCTCAGACTTTGTTACAGTGAGCCTCCCCAAATCCATGGAAAAGATTTTGGGCCTTCCCCAAAAATTGAAATAATCTTGGGCCTCCCCAAAGAAAAATAATGTACTGTACTTTGCACAGTACTCCATGAATACATTGAAACCCCTTGAAGTACTTGGCTCACATTTAGTTCTTTTGTCTTATACTGATGTGGAACCTTTGAAAAAGAGCTCCTGTGCTCAAATGTGTTATCTGAATAACAAATAAATAAAATAAACAAATATTATCATTCAACTTATTGTAACCCCCCCCCCAACAGGCCAACCTATGTACTCTGCTATTTTCATTCTTGAACCATTGTTACCCCTTGTTGCAGTACCTTCATGGGTCAGACTACTTTCTCTGTTTCCTCTCTATATGAAATAACCTTTCTACATTGCCTCTCCCCCTCCTTTCGTGCTCCTAAGCAACCTCTCTGGGATTACTTTGTTACTTCCTGCTATTGCTCTTGGCACTTCTATGCTCAACCCTTGTATTTGGGCTGTTCTGCCATCAGTCTACAAATTGATCGATTACCACCTCTCATTATAAGTTTATTGTTCATATTTGTTTGCACTGTTGTTCACTGTGTATTTCTTGATGGTTTTGCAGTTACCTTTTGACATGTATTTACTCCCTACCCTTCCCTGGGTACACCTAAAATGAGCCTTGGCTCATTCACCTTCCCATGTCACCTATTAGTAAATAAATACATTAAATTCACCTACTATTATCCTCTTTCGGTTTGCATCATCTCATCACACAAAATATATAAAACTCAAAATTTAAATACAGTACTTTTTCTGACTTGCTTTAGCCTCCCCTGGAACAGGTTGGGGCCTCCCCAGGGAGGCTGGCCTCACCATTTGAGAACCCCTGCTGTACTCTGTGCTCCTATATTACACTGATAGACTTCTGCTGGGATGTTATCTGGGCCCGGAGCGTTCTGTAATTTCAGTGAGTTAATGGCTGGGTATACTTCTTGATAAGTGATTTCTAAATTTTATGTCCCTGTTATTTTATATGTGTTACTAACTAAATTGGGATACATAAAGATCTGGGTAAAATAATTGATCCAGATAGCTTCTGTTATGAATATATCCATACCATCTTTATAATTAGCTGTACCTCTTGTCACTAGCTGCCAGAGTCCTTTTTGATCCCTGTTGGTAATCACCCTATTCATTTCTTCCCACTGCTTTTTATAATAACTTTTTACTTTGTCTTTTCAGAAAAGCCTTGTATTTTTTTAGATTGATTAATAAGCTTCAACAGATCTTTATTTTTGTGCCTCATATACTGTTTATTTAATTTTCTTAATACTTTTTTATGTTTTACACATTCTTAATCAAACCATCCCCTTATTTTATCATTATTTATATTAACAGTACGCTCCAGCTTAGTCCTTATTCTATCATATTCTATCTGAGTTTATCAATCAACTGTTCAACAGTACATATTCTCAGGGACTCTAAACTCTCTGTTAAGAATGAGTTGCTAATAATATCTAAAATATTATAAGATGATTCTGACTTTCATATAATTTTTTAATTTTTTCTGATTTCCATATAAATTGGTGGATGTGATGCAGATGTCTGTGTAGTTCTCTTTATTTTAATTTTGGGCACAATAGGGAAATTGTCACTTTCTGTTCTTGAATTGACAGTCAAACTTTCCCAAAATTCGATAGATCCTGTACATAGTGCTAAATCTATCAGTGATGCTCCTCTAGTCAACGAATAGGTGCATTCCCCCAAATGGTCTCCTTTTAGCCTTCCATTCAGCAGATATAAGTTACATTATTTTAATATCTTAATCAACACAGTGCCAACTTTATTAATTTTCTTATCTTTAGTTTCTCTTTTATCCCAATGGTAGGGGGATATTGCACATTGGTAGAAGGAATTGTCTGCTAAACCATCAAAGTTACCTATGCGAGCATTTAAATCCCCAATTAATAAAATTTCCACTTCCGAAAATTTAATCATAGTTTCAATTAGTAGGATACCCAATTGCTCCCATATGGCCACATTATAAGATGGGGACCTTTCTGGAAGGATATAATGATTTATTACTATTAAACTCTGACTCTTCCATTTCAGCAATACAGCGATAACATTATCACTGATCACAATGCATTCACTATACACAAAACTATTCAAATTGATATATATGGCTATTCCGCCAGAATTTCTGCCCACTTAGCTATCTTTTTTTTCTGACGAATGTATAACCTGGAAGCCATTTATATCAATTTGATCATTTATACCATGCCAGGTCTCCTGTAAACAAATTACATCATGGGCTATTATATACTTAAGCCAATCATCTTCCTGTTGTCTTTCTCTGATACCTGCTATATTCCAATAAATAAATTGAAAGGTTCCACTAGTATTGCTATTTAAGATAGAATCCAGCCCTAGGGTAGTTTCCATGGACATCTCTCATTCTGGTACCCTCAAATGTCAATCTGGTAAGCCAGCTAGAGATTGAAATTTGTTTTTGACTGGAAAATTGATTTACATCACAGTTTATCCCTAATTTTCCATTATGACCATCTAAAATGTTTAACTCTATTAAATTTAGACATGTAGCATCCAATATTGATGTTTTCCTCAGAATTTGTTCTGTAATTTCCCTATTCTTAACTACGATGTTAACTTAAGACCCCCTTCCTACTTGTTCACTTGTTAATATATAATCCCTACCTAGCCAAACATGTAAAAAATTCCTTAAGAGACTGCATATTTCTCTAGTTAATTTTCTGTTTCCCTATATAAATTATTTAAACCAAAGAATGTAAGTTCCACAGACTTTTGTTCTGATTTCTCAAACTCTGATTCAGGAATATTAAATAAATGCCTGTTAGGGAATGTTAAAAGAATCTCTTTATCTTGAAGAACTGATGCATTTAGCCAAACATAATTGGCAATTCAAGGTGAATAAAAGTGGTTATCAATTAGCTAGGCCGAGTCAACTCATATATTTGTTATCTCCAGGATTTCCTCTGGGTTAATATCTAGCTCCATCTGTATTTTTAATTTCTCTACCACTTGCCTTGTTTGGTGTTCACCTTCTAATTGAATCCATCCACTTGCAGCCAAAATCCTAACTATTGGGATAAAATCTGTAGGCTCTACTAGATTACTACCAATTACTTGTCATTCATCCTTTCAGGACTGCCACATTTCTCATAATGAAGGCTATCCTCATTATTTCCATCATACATTAATGGTTCTTCAGTCTCTTTGGTCTGTGCATCATTTACAATATTTACATTGTTTACATTCTTAACCCCCAAATCGTTATTTTATTTTGCTATTTCCATTTCTAATTGACGTAAATGTATAGTGAATTTAGAATAAGTAGATAATTCACTATTTGTTGGAGAAGTGCATAAAACTTTTTTTGTGCACAGTTCCTGATTTCCCTTTAATACCGTTTGTTTGACCTTAACTTTTTCTTTGACCGGAGTTTGATTCTCTTCCTTAGATCAGTTACTACTGAGTTTGCTTCAATAGCTACTCTCTTTTTCTTCTTAGTTTTGGTCTTTTTCACTGCCACATTACTCTTCCTACCCCTTCTATGTTTTTTTTTTTTATCGGACTAGCTGGTAAATGTATACTATCGAAATCAGGTCTAATCACATCAGTGTTCATGTAGGATTTTCTCTTATCCCCTTCTACTTTAGTTTCTGTGGTCTCAGTTAGAATTGCTCTAATTTGAACAATTTCACTTCTAATTGTTTCAATTATTTCTTTATTCAGAAGAACCTGTTCCATGATCAGAATGTTAGCTGTGTGATGATGTGATAGCAAATTTATTAATTTGTCACTCAAATAGCTTTATTGATAATCATACTTTAAGCCATCATCAGATTTTACATCACACACTTTTTGACACTTCTTGTACAGCTCCATTGTTTCATTTTGTTCATTACATTGTTTCAAGCCTGAAATTATACACCACGAGTCCCTTGAAACTTCCCCAATGACAGTATTTTCCTTTGTTTGATATTGTTCATTATCCCACAAATCTGGTGTTGTTTCATAGGGACTAGTTGGAACAGCCATCTCTTGACTAATTGAAAAATTAGTTATCTTTTCCTCCTTATCATTACTTAGAACTGAATGATTTTGTTCAGTTTCTTGATGCCTAGTATTATTCTTCTCCACTATTCCTTCTATTAATGAAAGATCAGGTATAGACCTAATATGTGTCATCTATGTTGCCATTTCTAAGGAGTTACAGGATTTATTTGTGGGAGTAGAGGTTCTACTAATGTTAGAACCCTCTTTAAATTTATTTAAATGATCCGTGATTTTAGTCTGTTTTGTCTGTTTCATCTGTTTAATCTGTAGTGATTTAAAAGAAGGTGTTTCACTTGTTAAAGGGGACAAATGTGGATTATTCATTCAAACAACATGAAGTCTTGCTGTGTTCTGACAATATGCAGTTAGTCCCAGCACTTGAACTGCTTCAGAGAGGAAAGAGTTAACTCTATGCCAGCGCATAGAACGTTGAACTTGAAATCGGTTCAGACCTCTGTCTGCTGCACTTTCAAGTGTAACTGTCAGATTCTTTACTCCACCTAACCGAACAGTCGCTCTGGAGATCTCTCCTTCGTTTTCGGTTCGGTATTGGTAAAACGTCAGTTTTATACCATTATTCTTTATATTTTCTTCAGTTCAGATCCCTGTCTGTGGTACAGTAAGTGTGTAGATAGTGGACTTATTATTTAGTACTGTGTTTTGTGTGGAAATTGTAAAAAAATAAAAAGAGTTTTTCTATCGGTTCGGTTGAACCGATCGTTGTGTTACTTTATTTTATTTTTTTCTGTTTAGTGTGAGGTATCAGTCCTTATCAGTGCTAAAAAAAAATGTGTTTTTCACTATTTTTTTTTCAAATACCTGTAACACGGTTAGGAAGCGAGTCTTGCCTGGCTGAAGCCGAGTAAAGGGTAAGTTTGTTTAGGATGGCCACGTCTGAGAAACCCAAAAGAAAAACTGGGCCCTCTGGGTTTCAACACTGCAGTGTGTGTGTGTGTGTGTGTGTGTGGGGGGGCTTTGCTAAGGCTGATCCCCACACCACCTGTGTTTATTGCCTGGGGTTTGACCACCTCGATTCAGACTGCCAAATCTGTAAGAATTTCTCTAATGCCACCCTAGAAAAAAGATTGGGCAGGCTTGGAGAAAAGGAGGCTAAGAAGTTTTCTGACTCGGATGGCCAGCCCAGTTTGGTTCTGACCGAACCTGAGGGAGTGCCCTCTGACCAGGGCGAGACTCTATCGGGCAAAAGGAGAGCCAATCCCGAGGGGTCAGTTCCAGTAAAAAGAAAGAAAAAAGATAAATCAGCTGGTTCGGATCCAGAACAGCATCATCTAACCACTGAAGAAATTGCCAGGGCGATTAGTATTGTGGAATCACTCCGTCCGGGTTCCGACTGATCCGGTGCCATCAGGTAGGCCTTTGGTTTGGTCGGTTCCTCCAGTTCTGAATTATTCCCCTGAAGACTATTACGAACCGTATCTGGAGGGGGATGAATATTATGATGATAATATCGATGATGATGGTATGGAATGTCTGGATGAGCCCATAGAACTGGACAGCTCCCCAGACAGACCTTCTGGTGTTTCCCCTCCTAGGCTTCCTGAGTCTCCTCCCCACTTTATGTTCTACAAGAAAATGGCAGAAACCTCCAGCTTCCCTTGGTTGAAGCTGTTGAGGAACAAGAGGAGCTTGACTATGTGGAGATGGTGGACATCCCAGAGTCCAAGAGATTGTCTATTCCCCTCCATAAATCTTTTGGGAAACCAACACAAAAACTGCTTAAAACACCAAACTCTACTTTCTGTGGACAGACAAATAGACTAGAGGTACATGCTGTCAAGCTCAGGTATAGATTTCTTGTACCAGCAATGCAGCCATGTTGGGGCTGTGCAGGCTGCAGCCTGTGATAAGGCTAGCATACCCTTTGCGTCACCCCCCGATAAGGATTCCAGGAAGATATGTGCCATGGTTAAAAAGCAGTATTTGGCATTCTCTTTGGGACTCAGGCAGGCTAACTACATGGCTTACACAGCCAGATACCAGAATTCCAAATGGAATACTGGCTAAACAGGCTTCCCCCCCCAGCTAGCCAAGGAGCTGGAGGAGGTGGCTGCTGATGGGATAGAGGCATCAAAGATCCAGTTCAATGCGGCTGTGGACTCCAGTGATGTATCATCATGAGTCATGACTACATCTTTGGCTCTTCGGAGACTGGCTTGGCTCAGATGTACTAGCCTCTCACAGGACACCAAGGCTAAGGCCATGGATTTCCCTGTAGTGGATAATTCTCTGTTTGGGGAGCAGACAGAGAATTATATGAAGAAAATGGATGAGTACAGGACCACCTATAGGAGTGCACAGGCTAAGGAAAGGCAGGCAACTCCTCAGAAACAGCAAGCTAGGGTGAGGGACAGGCCTTTCTACCAAGCACATGCCTCTTCTTCCTTTCCTGAGAGGGGGTTCTTCAGAGGGAGAGGCAGAATGGGGATGAGCAGAGCTGCATCCTCCTCTTAGTCCAAGGCTCCTGCCAAGCAGACACCCTGATGTGTCAGCCCGGGTTGACTCCCCTCCTCCAGTAGGAGGCAGGCTGGCTTACTACTTCCAGGCCTGGAAGTCTGTTACCTCAGACAAGTGGGTCCTGGAGGTAGTAAGCCAGGGGCTGGCCCTCAGCTTCAAAAAATTCCCAAAGCTGAGGGTCAGGTCTTTTCCACCTGCAAACATTTCTGAAACCATTGCCCTAGAGGCAGAGGATTCCACTCTGCTGCCTCTCAAGGCTATAGAGAGAGTTCCGGATGTACACAGGGGCAAAGGTCTGTATTTCAATACTTCCTTACCCCAAAAAAGACAGGGGAGTGGAGGCCCATCCTAGATTTAAGATACTTAAACAAGCACCTACTCAAGCCAAAATTCAGAATGATGACTCTGGGAATAATTCTTCTCTTTCTGAGGCCAAGGGATTGGTTAGCCTCTTTGGACCTCATGGATGCCTACTTTCACATTCCCATCAGGTGCTCCCTCAGAAAGTACCTCAGGTTCGAATTGCCTTCAGGTCATTATCAGTTCAGAGCAGTGCCCTTCGGGCTAACATCAGCACCAAGGATATTCACAAAATGACTAGCAGTTGCAGTGGCCTTTTTAAGGAGACAAAACATCTCCATATTCCCATACCTGGACAACTGGCTCATTGTGGGACAGTCTCCAGACCAAGTCAAGTCAAACCTGCAAGTGATCCAGCAGTTGCTCACTTCTCCAGGATTTCTTCTTAATCTTCCAAAGTCAGTTCTCAACCCAGTGCAACTTCTCACCTTCATAGGGGTAGATTTGGACTCTGTCCAAGCAAGAGCCTTTCTTCCTCCAGCAAGGGTTAAGGTCCTTACAGACCTGGCTTCTTTCACTTTCTGGTCTCTTGACCAGCAAGGCATTTTATTCAACTCCTGGGCCACATGGCAGCCTCCACTGCAGTGGTGCAAGGTGCCAGATTTCAGATGAGGGACATTCAGTTTCATTTGAGGACTTTCTGGTCCCAGAAAAAAAAAAACCCTCTAACCAAACTAATTCCAGTGACTCAGACTCTGATCCAGGCTCTCCACTGGTGGTTGGATCATAACAGTCTCGGACAAGGAGTCCCATTCATCACTCAGTCTCATTCTGTGGTTCTCACCACAGATGCCTCTCTCCTGGGATTGGGGGGGGGGCTCACTTGGGAGTCCTCACAGCACAGGGAGTGTGGTCCTTTCAGGAGTCTGTACTTCACATCAGTCTTCTAGAACTCAGGGCAGTATACCTGGCTCTACAAGCTTTCTCAGAATCAGTACAGAACAAGGTGTTTCAGGTCAGGATGGACAACACCACCCCCATGTGGTACATCAACAAGCTAGGAGGCACTCAGTCTATGGCCTTGTGCACAGAAACCATGAAATTATGCTCCCTGGCTTATTCTCTGCAGACATCTCTGGTAGCAGTCCACCTTCCAAGGAAGGATAATGTGCTAGTAGATGCCTTGAACAGGATTTCTCAGGACCATCACAAATGGTCCCTGTATCCCCTAGTGTTAAAATGATTTTTTCAAGGTGGGGCACTCCAGAGATAGATCTATTTGCAGCCCCAGACAATCACCAGCTTCCTCTCTTTTGTTGCAGACCCCCAGTCTTGGGCTTAGTCCCCCTGGATGCTCTACTTCTGGATTGGAAGGGGACATTTCTGTATACCTTCCCCCCTTTCCTCTGTTATTCAAAGTTCTGGTCAAGATAAGGTCACAATCTTGCCAAGTGATCCTGATTGCTCCAGACTGGGCCAGAGAACCTTGGCATCCTCTTTTACTGTCCCTGGCAGTCCATCTCCCCTTAGCTGTCCCCAAGAATCACAATCTGTTAACCTCTTCTCAGGGGAGAATTTGATACCCCAACCTTTGGTCTCTCAACCTCAAGGCATGGCTCTTGAAGATGGCTCATCTTAATGGGTTAGACCTCAGACCAGCTACCCTGAAAGTACACTTGTCAGCTGTTTCTGCATTCCTCTCAGTGGGGAGGGCTTCCTCATTTGCATCCCATCCTGTGTTCTGCAAGTTCTTTAAAGGATTGCTCCACACTAACCCTCCTGTTAAGGATCCTACTCCTGTTTGGGACCTTAATGTTTGCATTGCTTAGCTTATGCAACCTCCCTTTGAGCCTTTGGCCTCAGCAGAACTTAAGTACTTGACTTGGAAAGCTGTGTTTCTGGTAGCTATTACCTCTGCCAGGTGTATTAGGGAATTACAAGCTCTGTCAGTGGAGCCTGATTTTATCTCATTCCATAGAGATAAGGTGGTCCTCAGAACCAATAGGAGGCTCTTACCAAAAAGTGGTCTCAGATTTTCATCTGGTTAGTCCATGTCTCTTCCTGTGTTCTTCACTGATCATTCTTCTTCAGGAGAGAGAAGATTACACAGTTTGGATGTTAAAAGGGCACTTAGCTACTACATTGAGCGTACTGAGGCCCTCGGGTCTGACTGTTCTCAGCTGTTTCTCACTTATAATGAAGTGGGAAAGGGTAGACCTGCTACTAAGAGAGCTATTGGCAGGTGGATTGTCTCTTGTATATAATTCTGCTATGAAAAGCTAGGCAAAGTACCCCCCCCTCAGACCTGAGGGCTCATTCGACTAGAGGTACAGCTGCTTTCCTGGCTGCTGCCAGAGATATACAGTACTCTTATTAGAGATATTCAAATAAGCCACCTGAAAACAGTCCATACTTTCACCAATCATTACTCTCTGGATATCCAGGCTAGGAGTGATGCTAGCTTTGGTACAGCAGTACTGCAGAGCCTATTCCCAAAATAGGTTCCGTACCTTCCTCCATGGAGGTACAGCTTGGTAGTCTGCATATTGTCAGAATATAGCAAGACTTCATGTAATTTAAAGAAAAAAATTACTCACCTTAGTAATTGTGTTTCTTCTAATGGAGTCTTGCTGTATTCTGACCTCCCGCCTTGCCTCCCCTCTCAGAACCTGGTTTTTGGGAAGTGGGCTGGCAGGTACAGTGTTGCACCCCAGAGGTGCACTGGCCTTCCCCCCATTTAGGAAGGGGGAGTGCATTGTGTTTTCATTGTTTTTTGTAGAAATATTGTTCACTACCTGGTTTTTGTTTTGGAGTTCTCCGGCTTGAGTCTTTGGGGGGCTCAAAACATTTGGTTGCCTTTTGGCTAGTAGTTTTACAATTTCCACCTAGCAGGTGTAGTTTAGTTAATATTAGGTCATAAGAATCTGATTGTTACACTTGAAAGTGCAGCAGACAGAGGTTTGAACTGAGTTCGAGCTCAACGTTCTATGCTCTGGCATAGAGTTAACTCTTTCCTCTCCGGAGCAGTTCAAGTGCTGGCGCTAACTGCATTTTGTCAGAATACAGCAAGACTCCATTAGAAGAAACACAATTACTAAGGTGAGTATTTTTTTTCTTCTCTGTAATCTAGTGTTCACCATCACAGATAATATTACAGTTTACCTAATAGTCACTAACAATGTAAAACATCTGACCAGGAATAAATTTTCCAGAATAAAATTTGGCTGAAATAATTTACAAAATCAGCTGGGTCAAGTCAGACTTATAACAGTATAATATTAACAATGTATAAGATAGAGGTTTCACAAAATCTCTAGGAGCAGCAGTCTTCCAAGCGTCTAGCTTCAGAATCTCCCAGACACTACCAAAATATTTGAGTATTTGAATACAAATTACTTGGGTGTCTAAGTTGTTCGTTATAATAATTTCCTCGTTTATCCACTTATCCATCTATCCATTTCAGATTCTTCTCAAAATTCAAGTTCTAATTATCAGAGTCATACAACTGAGATCTCAAAAGTGCCCGTTTGGAAAATTATGCCAGTTAATGCAGTCTGTACTCCGCAGTCAATGTTCTCGTGGTCTGGAGCTCAGAATGACTTATTAATCGTTATATAACTCAAATCAGGAGAGAAATGATTGTTCATGCAGACATCTGGGTTAGTTCAAGAAACTTGCACAGGTTAGTACCTGCTATCCATGAATTCTGTTCTTTTAACCGTAGCTTCAAATCTTGATAGAATTAAAAAAAAAACAAGAGAAAAATGAGAACATCAGGATACTATATAATGTTGTAAGATGCTATAAAGCAATCACTATAAATTAGTCTATTTACCCAGAGTAAACTGACTAAAACAAAATTTCTATCTAGTTTCAAGATCAAAATCAAAAAATTCAAAATTTAATCTTTATATCAAGCTCAGCATGTGCGTTTGTCTATTGCTTGGCTACTTACTTAAAAGCTTTTATTGTCTGTTCACTGCACATGCTTCCCTTTTTAGATGTCAAGGCATTTATACGCCCAGAAAGGCAAATTGCAGGTTGATTTTGAAATCTTACTCTCTTAGAAGAGACCTGTTTCTAAAATCAAAATGTCCTTATTCTAGCACATTCAGATAAATAAACGCTCTACGTCTCTCAGCAACTGCAGCTCTCAGTCCACTGCTGTGTTCCACTACAAGACAGCAATCTGATCGGGAAATGCCACGCATGCACTATAAGTGCAAAGCAGTAAATCATGTGACTCCCTGAGGCACAAAAATTAAAAAGAAATGTTTATAAACCTTAAAATCTTAACCTAAATAAACTATCTATTAAAAAATAAAACTAAAAAAACTAAAAACAACGAACAATATAAAAACAAAATAAAAAACAGCTGAACACAGCTAAGTAAAAGAAAAACATTCGTTCTCTCTGCAAATTTTGCACTTAACTACAAGGATGTATAAGTAAACAAATTGTAATAAAAACACAAGCAGAAAGACGTAGTCACTTATATAAAACACAGACTCCACAGACCACTTGAGACAGGGATAATTTTCATCTGCATTTAAACGAGGGTCTGTCTCTCGGCTGTGTGCTGAGTAGGAGGATAAGAAAGTCAAAAGTTTCTTCTTTTAGTTTTTGGCTTCCTCCTTTGCAGTGAAACACTCTGCAGTGATTTCCTTGCATCTCCCCTACAGTTCAGCTAATCTCACCTCAAAACTCTAGTCCTGCAAAGGGAGAGAAAGAAAGGAAGACAGCACTGGGGAGACCAAGAAACAGCCGCACAAGGCAGCCCGGAAAGGCTACACACTCAGACAAGTATGAAAAGCTAGGATGACATACCTTTTCTGGATAAAAATGAAGCTTAGTGAAGCGCCTGCTATTACTAGTTACTCCTCAGCTGGTCAGCTCACAGCGGCTCTGTAACTCCTCTCAGCACTCCTGATGCCACCATCTGGAACTTTGGCATTGTTCGATATTTTGACCCCAGAATTTCAGCATAGCCTTCTTATGACCCCACCTGATGAACAAGGGTGGTGAAAATTCTCAGATCCTGCCCGAAAGGTGATTTCTCCAGGTGACTGCAAAAATCGTCTTTCCAGACAGATTTGTGTAATTTCACTGACATTGTTCACGCGGTCTCCAAAAGGCCATCTTGCAAATTTGGTGCACAAATATGCAAAAATGGCAAAATTATTCACCAGAGTTGAAAACCCCATTGAAATACATTGATTCCCCATACAAAAAATTATCTTTTTTTCGTGAGTCATCATACGAAACAAGAATCTTGTTTCATATCATGAGTACAAAACAAGATATATAATCTTATATAAGCAGGCCAGGAACATCAAACAAACTACCTTCGGGTGCAACCACCTACTACTACTCCTCACTACCTCATTTGGCATTGCTGGTACAATACTCGTCCTTTTGTTCTGCAAATTTTGGACTCCTCGCTGTTCTGTCTGACCCTTTGTATGAATGCCCTTTATTAATCCTCACTTTCCTTCTCTCCCTCAGCCGAGGAACTGCCACCCAGGCTCTCGGCTCCTAAGCCACAGGATTCCCGGCTACCAGGTGGTCGGCGCCCCTCTAGCCGATGCTGGAGACTGCAGACATGGACCCAAGGTCCTACAAGGTACGGCAACTGCTGCAACCAACCGGATTGTGAGCGCTCCCTCGGACCACGCTCTGATTGGTCCCTGGCGGAAGCCGGCTTCTGTTCTTTGATTTTAAACCCTAAAAATGTTTATGTTGGGACAAATGTTAAAAAGCCGAAGTGTTAACCCAGTCTGTAATTGAAAGGACTTGAATTGTGGTTTGGGAAAGAAATCTAGTGTCTACAGCCCTTTCCCTGCATACGTGCACTGGCCCTAGACACTTTTGGGTGCCAAAGTAATACACGTCCTTTTGTTCTGCAAATTTTGGACTCCCTGCTGTTCTGTCTAACCCTGTATGTGAATCCCCTTTGTTAACCCTCACTCTCCTCTCTGTCAGCCGAGGAACTATCACCCAGGCTCCCAGCTCCTAAGCCACGGGATTCCCGGCTACCGGGTGGTCAGCACCCCTCTAGCCGACGCTCGAGACCGCAGACACGGACCCAAGGCCCTACAAGGTACGGCAACTGCCGCAACTTTTTCGACCGCCTCCCCTCCCCACCTCAGCTGGTTATTAAATACAGTACCTCCTGCCAAAATATTAGTCCATGTCCCCTGGAGCAGTGCCTCACCAATAGAGACTTAGCTTGTGGTCCCCTCTTCTCTGTCCAGCATACGGGATCCAATTCTCAGGGCCTTGCCTTACTAAAACGCATAGGCTCTCCTTGGCTGTGCCTTCACCACTAAATATTTTTAATGCTATCAAATTTGGGTCAACCTGGATTGGAAAGCTACTGATAAATTGCATTAATCCAGCAACCCCACTGGCCCCTGGGCTAATTGAGTGGCTCCTTTTTTGAGGTACCATCATATCGGGCCCTATATGGCTCCTTATACTGCCCCTTCTTCTGCTGATACCAGCTGCCCAGCATTGGACACCTGAACTACCATTATGTTTGGTCTACAATGGCACCTTGTGCTGTATACCACATGGCAACTTATCCTTTAATTGTCTCCGTGATTCCAAGTACCAATACCTCGAACCCTGCTCTTGGACCACACATACCAGTAGTACTTATAACACTCCCCCACCACAAGGCCCACCTCTCACCACGTAGACTTCTATCTCCTCCCCACCTATTGTGGTAGGGGTACTAGCTCTTGCTACAACAGATCAGCTCTTCTATGGTGGATACTTTCCAGTCCCTAAAAACATCAGATCTACTAGATGGGAGAAAGGCAGGTATTACAAGCTTATAATTAGCGCCTTAGAAAATCCTACTTATCCTCCTGCTATGTTCAGGGCAACGAGAACTCAACCCTGGCCCCCCAGAAGCTATTGCTTTACAGCAGAACTAGCAAATTTAAAAGGAATAAGCTCCTTGCATATTAACGTATGTAGCCTCCTTAAAAAGATAACCTTAATACAAACCTGGGTAAATCATACCTCTCCTGACATACTTGTGATTTTTGAAACTTGGCTTAGACCCAGCACCACTGATAGAGAAGTAAACATACCCAACTATGCCTTGTTCAGAGCTGATAGGCATGCCAGAGGAGGACGGGTAGCTATCTACTTTAAAGACAAATTTTATGCTTTCTGACTATCCTCGGCATCTGTCGCCAGCGAATTTGAATGCCTAATTCTTGAAGTGGAAATTACACAGACTACTGCACTCTGCATAATAGAATGCTACAGACCACCGTCTGCTGGCCTACAGCTTGTGTCATATCTAAGTGACAAGTTGGGACAGGGGCTGTCAGAAACTATTATTTTAGGAGACCTCAACTTTGACTGGCTGTCTAACACAGCTGCCCCCCTTGCATCCGTCTGTGATGAACATGGGCTGACGCAACTTATTACTGAACCAACACGCCAAACGTGAAGAACCCTCAGTAAAAGTACACTTTGGATGTACTAATGGTGAGCAAACCTCATCTCTTCTCCCATGCTGATGTCTTTTCTCAAATGCCAGCGAATTATTGTTTTATTGGGAGTAAGATCCATCAACAGCCCAGCACCCATCAGCAAGTTCTCTATGAAGAGATCCAGGCGCAACTTCAGTGAACATGCCTACCTAAACGAGCTTAAGTCCCCCTGAGTGGCAGATTTCTACCTGCCAAAACAATTACGCTAGCTTACAATATCTTCCACAACATTCTATCAAGGGCCTTAATAAATATGGTCCCTGATTAAAGTTCGAACCAGGACCAAAACCTGTAAATGGTTCACCCCTCAGATCAAGTCCTTGCTTCTAGAAAGAGATAAACTCTGGAAAAAAGCGCGCAGACTGAACACTGCAGAGGATCGGAACCAGTTCAGGAGACTATGAAATTTATGTACCAAAACAATCAGAGAATCGAAGGCCACCTTCTTCAAATCCGAACTCAACTCTGCCACAAAGAGCCCAATCAAGCTCTGGAACACAATCAATGATCTGCTAGGTCACTCCCCAAGAAATTCACTCCCGACCAAGATTACCTCTGGCATCTTGACTATAACCGAAAAGATGGATATACTTGACGCATTCAATAACCACTTTGCTACTGCAGGCATGGCATTTGATAACTCCCCTGCAAACATACTTCGCTCCCAGACTGCCAGCCAACTGCCTGAAACTCAGGTAGTTTCGCCACCTTTTTCGCTTCAACCTGCCCCACTGAAAGAGGTAGAGGACCTCTAGCTTCAGTTAGATACTAGAAAAAATGCTGGGGCCGACACCCTTGACCCTTACTTCCTAAAAATTGCCTACCACGTACTAGCAGTACCCATCACCCACCTTTTTAACTTATCCCTGTCTCAGGGCACCTTACCACCTATATGGAAGACAGCACATGTCATACCACTGTTCAGCTCAGGTGACCCTGGCGATCTCAATAACTACAGGCCAATTTCCTTCCTTCCGGTCCTGTCCAAGCGCCTAGAGAAAATTGTAAATGTACAGCTGAGGACTCACCTTGAGTCTAGGGAACTGCTAAATCCTATGCAGTCTGGATTCAGAACTAAACACAGCACTATCTCAGCCCTTGCCAAAGTTACTGACGACTGGCAGCATAATCTTGAGAACAAAAACTTTATTTGTGCTCTTTTCCTTGATCTAAGCAAGGCTTTTGACACAGTCGACCATAGTCTGCTCCTCTCCTCCCTTCAAACCGTAGGTGTGGACCCCTCCTCTCTGCATTGGTTTACTGACTATCTTACAGGGCGCTTCAACAAGTTAAAGCCAAAGGAGGCCTGTCCTCTTAAAACTCTTCAAAGAGGGGTACCTCAAGGTTCTATATTAGGCCCTTACTTTTGCAATCTACATTAATAACATCAACTACTGTATAAAAGAAGCCAACATCCATCTGTTTGCAGATGATACAGTTCTCTACGTGAGTTGCCCAACACCTGAAGTTGCCTGCAGTGACCTACAGTCAGAATTCAACTTTTTGCAAAGCCAACTCCTCCAAAAAAAGCTACTCCTTAATGCCAAAAAAACTAAAGCGATGGTCCTCTCCCCTTTTATCCATACAGCTAACCCTGTGTCCAGTGGGACAGTTCCCCAAATTAACACAGTTCTAGGTGAAAAACTAGAATTTGTTACAAAATTCAAGTATCTGGGAGTTTGGATAGACCACAGACTCTCCTTCATTGAACATATTGAGGACTTGCTAAAACGACTTCAGCAAAGGCTTGGATTGTTTTTTAGAATCAACCAATTTCTCATCAGAGTTGCCAAGAAACATCTGGTCCAATCCATTTTCCTATCATTGGTTGATTACGCTGACTTCCTCTACAGCCAATACCCCAACTCTTACATGGCTAAACTGGACACACTCTACCATCGAGCAATGAGGTTTATAATGGGACACCACTTCGACACGCATCACTGCACCCTATATGTGGCAGTGGGGTGGACATCACTAAAGTTCAGGTGCCACAGAAGCGCTGCTCTCTGGACCTATAGAGCCATCTCTAATAAGCTGCCTTACTATATCTCCTGCTGTCTTCCCCTGAGTATAATTGAGAAATATGCATCAAGAAGTTACTCAGCTATTACACTTAAAGTACCCAAAGCAAAATCCCACTTTGGCAGGGCAGCCATAAGCTTCGTGCTACCTACCTTATGGAACGATGTGCAAAAAACCCTCAAATTAAGCACTCTAATCGGTATGAATGCCTTTAAGATGCTTTATTGCCGTACAATCAGAGAAGTATGTAACTGCTTCACCCACTCAGACCCAGTACTGATGTCTGCACTGGTATATTGCCACGCCTAGACCCAATTTTAAGTACTGACCCCCCAGCTTGCTCCTCACCAGCCTAATTGTTCTCTCTCTCTCTTATCCCCACCTTATCAACACTAGGCCCGTCCATCCCCTTATTCTTCCTTTCCCAACCTTGGATAGGAGCTCACTACCCTGGGTTGTGACATCCTACCATGCCCCGTACTTTATAGCATTCAATCCCAGGGCTCACACATACTCCTTTTCTCCATCCACCTTCTCTACATCCCATTTTACCAACTCCTTTCTGTGCACCGTGCCCTCCTAGCCTTTCTCCCCACCTCCCTCCCTTCCCCCCTACCTTCACCTCTATCTGGTGTATATATATTTTTTTCTTCTGTTACTTCCTCCTGCAACCTTAGATAACCTGCTTTATCTTCCTATAGACACTTCTATGTATGTAAATACTGTGTAATCTGTACAATATCTGTATAATTCTATGTACATATGAACTTCTTTTTCTTCCTCTCTGTAAAGAGTATTATCTGTATTGACTTGTAAGTACCTGTATTGACCTGTATATACAATTGTTCATGCTCCACCCAGGTCCATCTCACAAATGAGCTTCTGTTCAACGATGAACGCCTGGTTAAATAAAGACTTGATTGATTGATTGAATCTTAAAAAAAAAACATCATTTTAATGGCATTTCTGCAACAGTTAAGTGCAGAATCCAGCTAAGGGGGTCCAAACAAGCAAGTTACATGTGTTAGTCACTCTCAGGAATGTCATTTTTGTGCGTTTTCAAATTTAAATTTTTATGGGAAAAGAGTCAGCAGGATGGTGACAAATGAAATGTGATTTTCTCCTCATGAAAAAGAATTGGCTCCATATTAAAAAATAATTCTTTTTTTGATTCATATAGCTATTTTTAAGTGCTTACTGAGCATGCTCAGAACCAGTTATTCAAATGTTCGAAATTAAATAACTTAGGAACGGCTAATGTTTTTGTTTTTCACCAAACAAGCAAAAGGCACATCTGTGGGCCAGCCCCTTTCTACCCAGAAAATTTCAGCCCAAAATTCCAAACCGTCTGGGCGTTAGCCAAGTCGACAGAAAACCTACTCAAACCAATGAAAGAAAGAAATTCTCCAAAATTCACTTTCAAACCCCAGGAAATCTTACTGTATTCTGACCAATGCAGTATGGTCTCACCATAGGACTGCCCTGGAGCTGAAATGGTTAATAGAACCTATGCAAATGATGGAATACTAGGCTTGAGCTCGGTTTTCAAACCACTGTCCCTGGTAAACAATCTCTAATTGTCAGATTCTTTACTCCGCTTGCCTCAGCAAGATGTCTCCGGAGGGCTGTCCTTCATCTCTTGAAGAAAGTTTATTTTCTTGGTTTTTTATACCAGTACATTTATTTAATTAGGTGTTTTTATCACTGTCCTTGGTTTTCAGGTAGTAATTGTTTAGGTTTTAGTTTGTAGAGGGTAAGTAGTCGTTTTTCTCCCCAGTTCCCTAACTGAGGGGAAAACGACAGTTCCCTTTATTTTTCCTTTTATTTTATCTGTTAGTTTTAAGAATTTCCAACTCGGTATAGTTGGTAGTTATCTAAAAACTTATTCCGGAGTAATTGTCTGGTCTGTAGGGCCCTTATTTCAACCGGGGTAACTCCTGGACTTATACTTTTAAAAAACTGGTTTCTTTTACGGTGTAATAACCGATGGGGGGGGGGGGGGAAAGGTCTATTTGGTCTTTCTGTATACCTTTTCTTATGTAACAGAAACAAAAAAAGAGAACAGGACCCACGGGTTTCCAGCACTGCACAGAGTGCGGGGAAGTGTTTGCAAAGGCTGATCCTCACTTTATTTGTTTGGTCTGTTTGTGGTTTGACCACCTTCTTACAGACTGTGAGATCTGTGCTAATTTTCCTCAGTCCACCCTTGATAGACGGTTAAAGAGACTAAGGGAAAAAATGTTGGATAAGGCCACTAACCCAGCTACTGAACAGTCTGCCGAACTGGAGGGACATCCCTGTGACTGGGGCGATAGCTCCACAAAAAAGAGAACCACGGATATGACTGCTGAAACGGCCATCGCGGTTAAGAAAAAGCGCAAAGTTAAGCACCAGGAAACGCAACTGGTCCCAACAGCGGTTCCTTCTGGCGAAGAGATCACGAACATGATTAGAATTATTCAGTCTTTGCAGACTCCGGTTGCGGTTGATAAACAGCTGGTTCAGCAAACTCCCAGTTCACAAGTCCCCGGTTTAATAGACCAAGGTGGGGAACAGTTTGGGGATATTAGTCTTGCTGAAGAACCAGACGATGATTATGGGGATGATGATTATGACAAGCCTATAGAGCCAGACATCTCTCCTGACCCACACAGACCTGATTCCCCTAATAAGGGAACTGAGGATTTTTCCTCATACTTTGCTTTTATGAAGCAAGTTGCCCAGTCTCTTGACCTTCCATCCCATGAGTCTCTGGAAGATGAGGAGGAAGAAGACTATAAGGAAATGATTGATGTTCCTGCATCAAAAAGGCTACTCCTCCCTCTGCACAAGTCTTTGAGGAGGCATACCATGAAAACTGTGGACACTCCCACTTCTGTCCCTCTAACTGATAAGAAAGTGGACAGGAAATATTGGGTGGATAAGTCTGGGGCCGAATTTTTGTTTGGCAGCCATGAAGGTGTGGTTCAGGCTGCAGCTTGGGACAAAGCTGGCATCCCACCCCCTGAGAAAGATTCCAGGAGGATGGACTCAATAGCAAAAAAGGTTTATTTGGGCTCCTCCCTAGCCATTAGGCAGTCATCCTATATGACATATTTAGCCAGATATAAAAAATCTGTGTGGTCTACAGTACTAGAAATTGCCAAGTCTGTTCCCCCTCCAATGGTTGCTTACCTGGAGGAAGCAGTTAAGAGGGGCATTGAAGCTTCAAAAACCCAGTTTAAGATGGCAGTGGATTCAGATGACACTGCATCCAGGCAGATGGCTTCAGCAGTGTCCTTGAGAAGGTTTGCTTGGCTGAGAACCACTAACCTCTCACAGGACACGCAAAATAAGGCCTTGGATTTTCCCTGTGACCCTGCGTCTCTGTTTGGACAACAAACAGAGGCATATTTGAAAAAAATGGATGATTACAAAGCTGCTTACAAAAGTGCAGTTGTAAAGGAGAGAACTGCCAACCCTCAAAGGTACCATTCTGGGGTGGCAGGGGCAGGACTCATTACAGGCCTTATTTTCAGCTCCAAGTCTTTCCCCAGTATCAGCCTAGGGGATACTTTTTTGGGGGCAGGGACAGGAGGGGCACTGGCTGCACTAGCCCCACTGTCCAGCCAGTAGCTCAGTCAAAGCAAACTCCCTGAGCAGAATGTCCGGGTCACCACTCCACTACCAGGCTGGCCCACTACTTCCAGGAATGGAAAAACATTACCACAGACAAGTGGGTTCTGGAAGTAGTGGGCCAGGGACTGGCCCTCAGCTTCAAAGCCAAACTAAGCCTAAGGTCAAGGGCTTTCAAGCCCTCTTCCCCATCAGAAACAGCCTTACTGGAAAAGGAAGTGTTATCCCTTCTGCTGCTTCAGGCAGTAGAACCAGTCCCTGCCATTCAAAAAGGCAAGGGCCTGTATTCCAGATATTTCCTTCCACTAAGGAAAACGAGAGTGGCGTCCCATTCTGGACCTCAGATACCTGAACAAGCACTTGGCAAAACCAAAATTCAGGATGGTCACTCTATTTACCATTATACTTACTCTAAGGCAGGGAGACTGGCTAGCATCCCTGGACCTAAAATATGCTTACTTCCATATTCTAATCAGAAGGTCTCACAGAAGGTACCTCAGATTCAGGTTGCCATCAGGCCATTATCAATTCAGAGCAATGCCCTTTGGACTAACATCTGCTCCAAGGGTGTTCACAAAATGCCTAGCTGTTGTGGTGGCACATCTAAGATGGCTAGGGCTGTCAGTGTTTCCCTATGTGGATGACTGGCTCATTGTAGGCCAGTCACAGCAACAAGTGAGAGAGGTACTCTCAATCACTCAGACCACCTTGTCCTCCCTGGGATTCTTAGTCAATCAAAAGAAGTCTGTTCTAGAACCTGTGCAGGTGCTCCAGTTCATAGGAGCAGAATTGGATACAAGGACAGCAGCGGCTTACCTTCCTTAGAACAGGGTGGACAGCCTTATTCAAATAGCCAGGTCTTTCTCACTGCAAGTTTCCAGGCCAGCAAAGCATTTCCTGCAGCTGTTAGGGCACATGACAGCCTCCACTGTAACTGTCCCAGGAGCCAGGTTTCAGATGAGACACATTCAGTTTCATCTCAGAGGGTACTGGTCCCAAAAGAAAGATTCCTTATCAAAACTGGTCCCAGTCATGGCCACCCTTATTCAAGCTCTGCAGTGGTGGCAGGTGAAAGAACATCTCAGACATAGGGTACCTTTCCTACAGCAGTCCCCTTCTCTGGTGCTTACCACAGATGTTTCCCTTCTAGGGTGGGGAGCACATCTAGGGGATCATACTGCTCATGGCATGTGAGGGAAGCAGGAATCACTTCTGCACACCAGTCTACTGAAGCTCAGAGCAGTTCTTCTGGCACTTCAGTCCTTTGCCACTCAGGTGGTAGGAAAGGTGGTACAGGTCACAACAGATAACACAACCACCATGTATTACATAAACAAACAGGGAGGCACAAGGTCAACCCCTCTTTATACAGAAGCTATGAAAATTTGGACACTAGCATACTCTCTAAAGGTGTCCCTTTCAGCTGTTCATCTTCCGGGCAAGGACAGTGTCCTGGCGGATGCCCTCAGCAGGATAAACCAGAATCACCACAAATGGTCACTGAACAGGCAGGTCTTACAGACCATTTTCAGGAGGTGGGGCACCCCAGAAGTGGATCTCTCTGCTCCCCCAGACAATTACTGGCTCCCAGAGTATTGCTGCAGACCCCTCAGCAGGGGCACAATCCTTTTGGATGCACTCCTGTTGGATTGGACAGGGAAATTCCTGTATGCTTTCCCTCCATTCCCTCTACTACTGAAAGTGTTGAACAAACTCAGGCTTCAACCAGCCTCAGTGATTCTCATTGTCCCAGACTGGGCCAGGCAGCCTTGGTACTCCATACTTCTCTCAGTGTCAGTAGCCAAGCCAACCATTCTTCCCAGGAGGTATAATCTACTGACCCCCTCTCAGGACAGAATCATGTACCCCAACTTATTATCCCTCAGACTCAAGGCATGGCTCTTGAGGACCTACAGTATGCAGACTTGCATCTTTCATAAGGGGTTATGGACAAATTGAGGGTTTCTAAAAAAAGCCTCCACTAAGAAAACATGTCTCTAAATGGAAAAGATTTTCCTTCTGGTGCCAGGGCAGAGGCCTGGATCATTCTCAAGATAGCATTTCTGTTGTCTTGGACTATATGGCTCATTTGCACTCCACAGGTTTAACTATTTCCACTCTGAGGGTGCATTTAGCAGCTGTTTCTGCTTATTTATCAGCAGGGAAAACTTCTTCCTCCTCTTTGGCTTCAAAGCCAGTGTTCAAAAAATTATTCAAAGGGCTGCTACACTTACACCCGCCACGAAGGGAGCCCACACCCATGTGAGATTTGAATATTTGCATTGCTCAGCTCATGCAACCTCCATTCAAACCCATGTCATCAACAGACCTGAAATATGTGACTTGGAAAACTGTATTTCTGGTTGCCATCACCTCTGCCAGGAGGATCAGTGAACTCCAGGCTTTAGCCACAGAGCCAGGATAAATCACAGCTCATAGGGACAAGATAGTCCTTAGAACTAACAGAACGTTTTTGCCTAAGGTGGTATCAGATTTCCACCTAACCGGTCAGTTACCTTGCCAGTGTTCTTTACAGATCATTCCATTTCTGCTGAATGTAGGCTGCACAGCCTTGATATAAAAATGGCAGTCAGTTACTATCTCAGCCACACAAAGGGTCACAGACAGAACCAAACTCAGCTCTTCCTTACCTTTGGTGAGGTAGGGAAAGGAAAACCTGCTACAAAACGATCCATTGCCAGATGGATTGTAACCTGTATCCAGTTCTATTAAAGCAAGGTGGATAAAGAACCACCTGCAGGCCTCAGGGCCCATTCAACTAGGAGTACTGCAGTCTCCCTAGCAGTAGGGACATTTCCCTAGTAGATATCTGCAAAGCTGCAACTTGGAAAACAGTCCACACATTTACAAAGCATTATTGTTTGGATGTCCAAGCCAGAGGTGATGCCAGGTTTGGCACAGCAGTCCTGCAGAACCTGTTTCCTGAATAGGTTATAGGCCCACCTCCAAAGGCACTGCTTGGTAATCTGCATTAGACAGAATACAGTAAGATTTCCTGGTGTTTTAAGAAAAAATTACTCACCTTAGTAATCTTTTTTTCTTTCAAGGGAATCTTACTGTATTCTGAGCTCCTTCCCTCCCTTCCTCCCCTTCTCATACCTATGGTCACTGCATTACAGCTGTGCTACAGTTGTTGCAAACCTGTGGAGCATGTACTCTTTCTATTTTGGGCATCTGTGACTTGAGTCTTCTGGGATGCCTAGGAATTTTTGGAAGTATCTGAAATGGGTAATTCCCACATAATTTTCTCCTGCCATTTCTGATGCAGGGAGGTTCTTATTATTGTTAATATTATTACTAATTGTATTATTATTATTCTCCATTAAGAGGAAACAATTTAGTGCATGCTTCATAAGAATCTGATGGTTAGAGATTGTTTACCAGGGACAGTGGTTTGAAAACCGAGCTCGAGCCTTGCAGTCCATTATTTGCATAGGTTATATTAACCATTTCAGCACCGGGGGCTGTCCTATGGTGAGATCATACTGCATTAGTCAGAATACAGGAAGATTCCCTTAGAAGAAACAAGATTACTAAGGTGAGTTTTTTTTTGTTTTGAACTATCTGTATCTCAGAATCTGTACATCTGACTGGAATGAGACTTGGCACATCAAGAGATCTACCTCCACAAGACTGCACATGCGAAATGTCATCCAAATCCATTGAACATTTGCGAAGTTATTGAAGTGCAAAAATTGGGGTTTAACATTGAAGTGCCCATACAACCCTGACTATAGCGGCGCGACTGTGCCACTATAATATATCTGACTACCAACCTATAGGGAACAAAAAGAGGAAGATAGATATTATAGTAGTGTGGTAGCACCACTATAGTTAGGAATCAGCTGTCACTTGTATGTTAAACTTGAAATGTTGCACTTTAATAACTACAGTGCTTCAGCCAATTTGTGTGAAGGTTTGCATGCGCTATCGGGGACCAAAGATCTCTGGCTGTGACAAGCTACAAGCTTCTTTCTGGTTGGATGTGTGTGAGTGCGGCGATACGGAATGTAAAAAAATGTTAAATTATAAAGTTTTGTACAAGTTCTTTGTCACCACGTTTCTCAAAAACAGCTTAGGAGTTTGGTCTGAAATTTGTAGGGTATATGGGGTTGGGGTTGTCACGAGCCCCTGGCCCTCAAACCCCGGGCAGCCCGGTAGAACCTCCTGTTTGCAGAGAGGATCCCCTTTTTAAGAACTCGTGAGCAGGAATAAGGGGTTCCAAAGATTTACCAGCCTTCCATTTCCAGTGGGAGGGTGGAATGTGTAGTTTCGAGTTCCCTTGACTTTGCGCTACTTTCAGTATTTGAATCCCGCCACGGCCACTGGCTGTGTCTTGCCTAAGTAGTTTTGTATGATAGCCGAGCAGCTATTAAGGCACAGTTTTTTCCAAAACTCGTCTGTTAAAATGTTAAATCACAATCAGATCCCTAGGCAGAATTGATAAGAACATCATAAAAGTTTACTTAAAATAAAAGCCATACAGAAATGTGTACAGTTTGGAAGAACTTTGAAATGCAGACAATAACAAAAGTAAAACTGAATGATTTACAGAAAACACTAGATACTGTTTTTGTAAAACTATACCTTGTTCTGACGTTAGAGTCCAGACAGGATTTTAAATGTCCTTGTAGAGAAGAGTCCTTAAGCAACAGTTTTGTAGTAAGTGTTTTTTCTAAGTCAGTTCCTCTGAATGTCCTTTAAAAAAAAAGGCTTCAGGTGCTCTCCTTGGAGTAAAGTCTTGGTTTCCAAAATTCTGTCTTAAAATCAGAATTTTCTGTTCAGTATGTGACAAGTCAAACTTTCCACACATTCTGGTCTGGTTTTAGAGATTTTTTCCAGGCCTACACAATTACTTCTGGTCTTCAAGTATATGCCAGCTGGACAGGTGATCTGTCCCCCAGCTAAACTGTTTATCAACTGCTATGAGTTCAAAATGTGTGTCTTTTACATACAGGCTGGTCGTCTTCAAGCCACACCCACAGTGTGATGGGGTGCAACAGTTTACCTTTCCCTGTAGGTGTCACTGTGGTTCCATGTCAGGTTTCATGTCAACCCCAGTGACATCTGGTTCATGCATTTAGCTAACCCCTGACCCCTAGGTCATCCCCCTGACCTCTTCCTGTGATGAAAAGCTAGATACCCAGTTTTCTCTAAGAGTTATGATTTCCTGGGTCCATAAAACTGTCTCCCTTATCTAGATATGTACCAGATTCACCCTAGTCATTAGAATAATTAAGGCTATTTTGTAAGTTCATTCCTAAAAACCTTTTAAAGAGACAGTGTCTTAATTCTAAAGTACATTACAGCATATACAGTATGAACCGACATTAATGGATATAGGCCTATCATGCAACATTTCTCCCTTCTAAAACAGAACCTGAGGGGAACAAGCCCCTATTGGAGGCAGTTTCTCCCAGCTCTGTTATAGATCCAGTATGCGTGATAGGCCATCTGTGTTCCCATTTTTAGATCCAGGCCCATGCAAAATCTCCATGTCATAATCCTGCAAGGCAATACTCCATCTCAGAAGTTTCCTGTTTGTTCTTCCCATTTGGCCCAACCATATTAATTGGTTGTGGTCTGTTTGAACCTTAAAATGCCTCCCATAAAGGTATGGTTCCAGTTTTTTAAATGCCCAAACTAAGGCAAGACATTCCTTCTCTACTGTTGAATAGGCCTGTTCCTGTGAAAACAGCTTCTTGCTTAAGTATACAATGGGGGTGTCCTCTCCCCTGATTGGATACTTGGCTGAGGACTGCCCCTATTCCCACATCTGAGGCATCAGTCTGTACCACAAATGGTCTGTTGTAGTCTGGGCTAGCCAGCACTGGGGCCCTGCACAGCAAGGTTTTCAGCTGCGTGAAGGCCTGCTCACAGTCTGCGTCCCATTTTGCCTTCCTAGGCTTATTCTTTGTCAGCAACTGAGATAAAGGAGAGGCCAGGGAGCTATAGTTGGGAACAAATTTTCTATAATACCTTGCCGTCCCAAGAAAGCTCCTGACTTGTCTCTGGGTTTCAGGTGTAGGCCATGATGCAATAGCCTCTATATTTGCTTGGTTTGGGCGAAGTTGGCCTCACCCCACCACATGTCCCAAATAAGCGACTTCTGCCATGGCCACCTGACACTTTTCCATATTAATAGTCAGACCTGTGGCCTGTATTCAGCCCAACACCTCCCTCAGGTGTATCAGGTGTTTCTCCCAGATATTGCTGAAGATAGCAATATTGTCCCAGTAGGTGAATGCAAAGTCCTCCGTATTCTGTAACACCTGATTTACTAACTGCTGGAATGTAGCAAGGGCATTCTTCATCCCAAAGGGCATGACCTTGAACTCGAACAGGCCGATTGGGGTATGAATGCTGACCTTTCCCTAGCCCTGTCAGTCAGTTCCACCTGCCAATATCCCATTGTTTACCTGCTGGACTACCTTATATGGCCCTGCCCACTCAGTTTGCAGTTTGTCCTTTTGGACCAGGATCAGAACCATTACCTCCTGTCCTACCCCATACGACCGAGCTCTGGCTCCATGATCATACTAGGTCTTTTGTTTTTGCTGGGCTGCTGCCTGGTTGCTCTGGACCATGCCCGTAAGCTCCTTCAGTGTCTCCCTGAATTTTAACACATACTCCACTATGGGAGCCCCCTGGGTGACATGCTTACCTTCCCAGTTCTCTCATATTAAATCTAGAGGTCCCCCTCACCCAGCTTCCATACAAAAGCTCAAAGGGTGAAAACCCAGTTGACTCTTGTGGCAGTTCCCTGTAGGCAAACAGCAGGTGGGGCAACTATTTCTCCCAGTCCCGCCCATGCTGTTCTGCAAATGCCATAAGCATAGTTTAAAGGGTCCCATTAAATCTGTCTTACAAGACCATTGGCCTGTGGGTGGTAAGGTGCTGTGTGCCTCTGTACAACACTACATTTCTCCCACAAACACTTCTTTAGTTCTGATATGAAGTTACCCCATCGATTGGAGATAATCTCCTATGGAAACCCAACACAGGAGAAAATCCCCAGCAAAGCATTTGCCACCTTGTCCACCTTAGTGGAGGACAGCACACTGGCTTCGGGATAGCGGGTAGCATAATCAACAACTGTCAATATATACGTTTTTCATGAGGAACTTGGGGTATTCAAAGGATCCACAATATCCATTCCATCCTTCTGGAATGGCTTCTCCACAAGTGGTAAGGGAATCAGGGCAGCCTTGGCTTTACTTCTGGCCTTCCCTATTTCCTGACACCAGTGACAGGATTTGCAGTATTCCTTCACCTGCTGGTAATATTGGGCCAATAGAGATTGTGGGCTAAGCACTGCGTAGTGCGAGCAATGCCCAAATTTCTGGACATGGGAATATCATGAACTACCTTGAGCAATAACCCATGATACTCTTGGGGAACAACAAGTAGCCTGCCAATCACCCCTGCCTCTGTCCTGATGTCCTGTGTGTATAAAAGTCTTTTGTCCTAATACACCCTATGTTTTCTGTCACCTCCCTGTGTCCCAGCAGACTCTGCACAGGCCCTCAGCTTCTCTAAGCTAGGGTCTATCCTTTGTGCTGCTACTAAATCTTCCCACTTATCCAGAGCATGGGGCATGCCCCCATCAGCTCCCAGGCTTAGGTCCATAGCTGTGGCAGTAGAGGACTCAGTATCACAACCTTCCCCTTCCCCCAGGCTATGTGTCACCCTTCCCTCCTGAGAGCAACCTTCAGTAGCATTTGGGTTAACTGCCACTAGAGGAAGTTCCATCCCCCTGTTATTACCCTCTTTTACAAGAGCTACAGGTTGGCTGGCCTGTCTCCCAATCCCTCATGTCTGAATTTCTGTGGGGTCCTGATGATCACAGGAGTCTCTATTCTTTTGGCTTCTGGTCAAGGCACAAACCACTCCCTGTGAAACATCATTCCCCACAATAACATCCAGAATTAAGTTTTTCAGCTACAGCCACTTTCCTTACCCCTTCACCTACATCTCTCCAATCCAGGGTAACACTGGCTAATGGGTCAGTTTTCCTTTCCCCTGTGTAATCCCTCACAGAGACAAACTGATTTGGCAGTATTTGTTCAACCCCACTAAATCCCCTTTCACCAAGGTAAGAGATGCTCCTGTATCCCTTAGCCCCCTAGTTTGTACCCCATTCACCATGACTGGGTGAATGTGCCTCCTCATATTGTCAGGGAGAGCCTCAGCAATACAGTGGGCTATTGTCTCTGATTGCACAGGCCCTTTTACCTTCTGGGCTTTCTTAGGACACTGCCTAGAGAGATGGCCTATCAGGTGACAATACCAGCATTCATCATGTTTCTTGTCCCCAGCCTCCCTTTTGGGCACCTGGGGATTTCTTTCTTTCTTTTTGCAGTGGCCCTGTGGTTTTTGGTTGTCCAAAATGCCCACGTTTCCCTTTCTCCCCTGAATTCCCATTGGGAACAGCCCTGCTTTGAGCATAGCAATCTGCCAACTCTGCAGCCTCTTTGGCAGTCTTAGGATCTCGATCCTCTAACCAGAGCTTTAAGTCAGGTGAGCAAATCCAATAAAACTTTTCAAGCAATATCACCTCTTCAATAGCTTCAACAGAATCTGTTTTCACTCCCTCCCACCAATGTTTTAAATATTGATACTGTTTTGTGGCTGCTTCCTCAAAGCTCATTTCTGACTCCTTTTGGAGTTTCTGGAACTTTGCTCTGTATACATCAGGGTTCAGATCATATTTTTTTAATAAAGCAGTTTTTTACTTGTCAAAATCTTTACTTTCAACATTGTCCATGTGCCCCAATGCTCCCCTTCCCTTGCCGATATGTAGTGGAGACTGGTGGAAGCTCCAGGTCTCTTTGGGCAGATTGGCCTGGATACAGACCCTTTCAAATGAATTTAAAAATGTGTCCATATCCTCTTCCTCTTTAAACTCCACTTTAAACTGTACAATAGCTGAGCAGTACTGTCTGTCAAGGCACACAGTCTTTTCCTTCTGCTAAAATGTTAAATCACACAATCAGATCTCCAGGCAGAGTTGATAAGAAAATCATAAAGGTTTACTTAAAATAAAAGCCATACAGAAAAGTCTACAGTTTGAAAGAACTTTGAAATGCAGACAATAACAAAAGTAAAACTGGATGGTTTACAGAAAACACTAGATACTGTTATTCTAAAATTATACCTTGTTTTGATGTTGGAGTCCAGACAAGATTTTAAATATCCTTTTAGAGATGAGTCCTTAAGTAACAGTTCTGTAGTAAGTGTTTATTCTAAGTCAGTTCCTCTGAATGTCCTTTAAAAAAAAAAGTCTCAGGTGCACTCCTTGGTGAAAAGTCTTGGTTTCCAAAATTCTGACTTAAAATCAGAATTTTCTGTTCAGCATGTGACAAGTCAAACTTTCCACACACTCAGGTCTGGTTTCAGAGATTTTTTTCCTGGCTTACACATATACTTCTGGTCTTCAGGTATATGCCAGCTGGACAGGCGAACTGACCTCCATCTAAACTGTTTATCAACTGCTCTGAGTTAAAAATGTGTGTCTTATTTATTTATTTCTATTATCGGATACACCTTTGATTCAGAGACTCCTTTGCAAAGGTTCCACATAATAGATACATCAAGTATTACACAGGAGAGAGAAAACATAGGAGTCTAGGCTTAAGATTGCAATATGAATTAGACATACAGTACTAAGTAAGCAAAAAAAATCTTGGAGCTGGTAAGCCCACCGTCCAACACTATACAAGCAAGGAACTTCAGAAATGATTACCAAACTAGGCAGTGGATAATTTGCCAGAGCAAGACAAGGAAATGCAGAAACAGACAAACAATTGGATAATTTGTAAGTACTTCCATATAGTGAAGGGGGGGGTTAGGGACTAGGTGGGAGGGGTAGGGAAAGGCAGGGCAGGTGGAGGGAGGAGGAGGAGGAGGAGCTAGGGGCAGTCACAAGAGGACCGCAACAGGAGCAGGTTTTAGAGGTGGGTCTTGAAAGGACCCAGTTTTGTTTCATGTAGGACGGGAGTGGGAAGCTCATTTAGCCATTTAGGGGCCCGACACTGGAAGGCCTTTTGGTCAAGGGAGGTCCTATAGTGGGGGGGTACTTCTACATGTGACTTGGCAGTCAGACTTATACATACAGGCTGGTCATCTTCAAGCCACACTCACAGTGTAATAAAGTGCAACAGTTTACTTTTCCCTGTAGGTGTCACTGTGGTTCCATGTCAGATTTCATGTCAACCCCAGTGATGTTAGGTCCATGTATTTGGCTTAACCCCTGACGCCTAGGTCATCCCCCTGACCTCTTCCTGTCATGGAAAGCTGGATACCAATTTTTCTCTAAGAGTTATGATTTCCTGGGTCCATAAAACTGTCCCCCTTATCTGTATACGTACCAGATTTACCCTAGTCATTAGAATAATTAAGGCTATTTTTGTAAGTTCATTCCTAAAAACATTTTAAAGAGACAGTGTCTTAATTCTAAAGTACATTACAGCATATACAATATGAACCGACGTAAATGGATATAGGCCTGTCATGTGACAGGGGTCACAGATGTGTCTTTTGAAGGTTTGGTGAAAAAATATTAATCTGTTCAAAATTTATTTAACTTTAAAGTTTCCCATTATTTCCTATGGGAAAAGTTAGATGTGCCATGTGAAACAACTGTTTTGTTGCCACGAAAGCAGTATTTTTTGTCGCAAATGCAGAATGTAGTGTAGAGATTCCACTATTTTATTTTCAGATAGTGAGGCAAATAAATTGTAATATTTCAAAAAATACTGAGAGATAGTAAACCCCAACACTTATGTTTACCTAATCGGGGCCCAAGGAATCAAATTCTGGGATCACTTTTTAAAAATATTGCTCAGAAATGTCTTTATTTTATCCATGGAATTATTGTGTCACAAATTGCGGAACAGTTTTGCTCGTAACTCATGACATTTGCCGCAATTTGTGAACTAAGTTTTTAGTTCTTTTGCAAATTACGAAACACAAGCTCAGAACAGGTTTCCTTGTTTAACAATTTACAAAATAGCTATTTTTTATATAGCTGTTTCTTTGTCACTTTATAACAAAAAAACAGTTTGGAATTTTGGCCTAAGAGTTTTAGGGTACAAAGGGCTTGCCCCACAGATGTGCCTTTTGGTGGTTTGGTGGAAAAATACTATTTTGCTGCATAGTTCAAGTGTAAACTTCATGAACTCCTACAGGCTAGATCCAATTGATTGCTTTAATTAATCTCCTTTTCCCCGTCCACAGAATAGCAGTGAACACAGGCCACATCCCTGCCCCAACATTCAACACTCCACCTTCCACTCAGCACTAATTTCCACCCTCGCTCACTGTCATCCTGTCTCTCTACTGGCTTCCCTGCTGTCCTTTCCCTCACTACCCCCTTCCTCTCTTTCTTAATGGCCTATAGACTTCGCCTCAGTCCTACTGCTATAGTTCTTCATGTTCACCCCTCCCTGCCACCCCTCACTCTCCCCCTCCTCCTCCCCCTCCACCCACCCTTCACTTACCTTCACTCCTTCTTTATTCCTCCCTATCATCTCTTGCCATCGTATCCTTACTACCTTAGTCCTGATCTACTCCAATCACCCACTTAATTTCATCTGGTTACCTTTTATGCCACCTGCCAACCTCCTTCCCTCTCCTAAAACTTATCTGTAAACCCAGTCATATGGAAGATGGAGTTATCCTGACCTTTTACCAACTCAGTACCTATATGATCATAAAAACAGAGCATAGACTGTACATTGCTTGCACTGTTGTCTATAGCCAACTGATTTGTCACTGACAAGGTGTTTGGCTGCATCTCATTGTATGTAACTGTATGCTAAGTGTACCAATCAATTTTTTTTCTTTGTTATTGTTCATCTGTGTTTATTGACGTAGAACCTATGTAAAAGTGCTCCCGGGCCCAAAGGTGTTGACTCCGAAACTTTCATAAATAAATAAATAAAATAAATAGTTGTAAGACTGTAAAGTTTCAGCACATCCCATAGGATAGAGTTGTAATGGTCAGGGTGCCTTTTGGCAGCTACATCTTGAAAATGCTTGAAAATACGGACTGGCTGCTACTCTCAGCTTGTTTTGCATGTTTACAGACTTTGTTTGAAACTGTTGGTGAATTGTAATGAATGGGGCAAAGGTGACTGATACTGTGGCATACATTCAGAATGTGTCAGCAGTACTGCTTTGGAGGACCCTGTTCTCCCACCACTCATTAGGGACTGATGGTACGCTCCCACATGGAAATGAGGGAGAATTACAATAGGCATGGATGGGAGCATGTGCTCCCACTACTCACTATGGACCAGCCCCTGTGCTCCCACCACTCACTATGGACTGATGGGAGCGCAGGGCTCAGAGGGCTCTTCACTCCAACACAGAAATGATATTGGGGCAGGCAAATAAGGATATGATTATACTGTCTGAAAAGTAAGGAAATTCGTTGCTAAAAACTTCATTAATGCATCAGTTAGGGTTGTTACTAAGGTGACAAAAGCAGGAAAATGTGATGTTAGTGTTTCCAACCCTAACACCCAACCCCTACCCTGTAGACACTGACAGGAGTTAGGGTGTGCCTTGGGGTCATCAGCCCTAACGCTCACCCCATTCTCCTATATGTACCCATCTCAGCTTATTTACTTATGGGATGGGGCAAGCATTAGGACTGATGACCCCAAGGCACACATCCCCACTCCTGTAAGTGTCTGCAAGGTGAGGGTGGGGGGGTTTGGTTGAAACCCTAATACCACATTTCCTGCTTTTTTCGCTTTTAGTAACAACCTTAAATTGATGGTAACAAAGTTTTTGATATTTATACATATATATATATATTGCAAATACTTATGTTACTGCAGACATGAAGAATGCAAAAATATTAGGGTTTTTAGTCTCGAGAGTCTTGGCGAAATGAATTGTGGGGTCTTCCTTGGGGTTGTCAACCCTAATGTCCTCCCCCCAGCATGGCGCTCTCCCTGAGACTTGCAGTCAGTACAGCTCAGTGTTCGCTCTGGAAAGTAAAAGAGGAGCCATGAATGGTGAAAATGTCATACTGATAAGAAATAATGTTGAACGTAAAAGCACAGCTACATTCAAATGAACATTTCAGTTCTGCAGAGGAACATTTGATTTAATATGTGCTTTATGTGTGTCTCAATTCCAATAGAAGAGTCTATGATAAAGATCTTAGGTAAGTGTCTGTTTCCTACAGACACCGGGGTATTTAAAGTGGCATCACAATTACAGTAATTATCAGTTGGTTAAACTGAGCATCTGTTTGATGTTTAAATCAGCTCAGGTGTATGAGTGTAAATACAGTCAGGAGGTAAGGTGCAGTATGTGCCGTCATTAACTTCTAGCACTATCTGGTGGTTTTCTATGGTGGTGGTGTTCATATATATATATATATATATATATATATATAACGCTCAGAACTGAACTGTGATTGGCCTCCGGCTCCAGACCCTTCCTTCTGATTGGTGACTCCAAACTTGTTGCTTTTCTGAGCTTGGTGTCCATTCACTTGCACTGCTCAGTGCAGAAATTTTACACCTGCCCCCCTCCTCCCCTCCGATCTTTATTAAATAGTCTCTTCGCTCCGCCTCCTGCCCTAAGGACCCTCTCCTGATCTTTCCTCATCTCCTGTTCCCACAGCTATTTTCTCTCCCCCTCAACTCTACGTTTCCCTTCTAGCTTTTGCTCTGGTACAATAGCCTAGTCCAATAACCACCTTACCCTTGTTGTTTCCCTCATTATTTTGTTATCCTGCTCTGCTCTCTGCTACCTCCTACTTTCTCATCCCTGTTTTCCTTCTCAGATATGCCTTTCGCCTATCAACTTTCCCTGTCCTTTCTAACACTCCTCTTTTTTCCTCCTCTATGCCATCTTCCAATTTCTTCCCACCCCACTCTACCCTACCCTCCGACTATCCACATACACCACCTCCTATCTGGAACTATGGATTACTCCCCCATCATCACCTATTGCACCCTCCTGTTAAGGGTTGGCTAACGATGACAAGCTACACTAATATTCTGAGTGAAGTTCACCCTCAGCTTCTTGCCACCACCACCATTTGGGACCTAGGCGGCTGCACTTTGCTTACCATGACAAACAACTGGTGTGCTATTCTTTACTCTATGAATTACAACGAATGTCTCTCAAACTACGCTCCTCCTCCTCCTCCTCATATCTGGAAGCGTCCATCCTAATCCTGGCCCCGCCTCATCCAGTTCTACTAAATTTACCAAATCTGAAGTGGGTCTCACCATCGCCACCCTAAATATCTGCAGTCTCCTTCCAAAACTGGCCTCCCTTCAAATCTTTGCTGGCCAACACAACCCTGACATTCTAGCCATAACTGAAACATGGCTGAAACCAAACATTCCTGACTATGCAATCTCTCTGCAAGGTTACAATGTTATCAGATTGGATCGGACTTCCAAAAGAGGTGGTGGTTGTGCAATCTACATAAAAGACTACCTCACTAGTCACCATGCTAGTTATCCCTCCACAAACACCTCAGTGCAACTCCTTCCTATCAAATTACTCCTAGGTGCACAAAATAAAGTTCTCACTGTCGTGGCTGTCTATATCCCACCTAATGATCCTGGACCCGGCCTTTAGACTGTCCTCTAATTCCTAAGTGGGCAACCTCCTGACTCTGAGCTCCTTCTACTTGGTGACTTTAATATCAACTGGCTCGCCTCTGATGTAGGGTCCTACAAGGATGCTTTACTAGCAGCTAACCTTACGCAGATGATAAGCTCCCCCACTAGAAAGAACTACAAATCAGGGACAAGCACCCTCATTGACTGGATCCTAACAAGTCACCCTGCCTGTATAAGAAATGTTGCTGTTTACCCCGACTCCCTCAGTGACCACTCTCCTGTCATTTGTACATGGTCAAATAAGTTCCAAAAGCCGCCTCCAAAAACCATTTTTAGTAGAGCACTACCCTTTGGCAACCTTACGCATCTCAAGGCATGTCTCAGGCAGCAAGACTGGTCTCTAATTTACAATACCCAAGATGTTGACACAGCCCTTGACTACTTTATCACTACTTTCAATGCCGCCTGTGACACCTATGCTCTTGTTAAAAAGTGCAAAATCAAAGCACTCTCAAACTCCTGGTCACGGCCAAGCTCCTGGCACAACTCAAGGATCGGGATCACCTCTGGGCTATTGCAAGAGCTACAGGCTCTCCAACAGACTCTCAAAACTATAAACAACCTCGCAATAACTGCACTAAGCAAATCCGACTGTTGAAGAGCTCCTACTACACGAATGCCCTCTCCAACTCCTGGGGTACTGGGAAATCTTTCTGGGACAACATAAGAAATGTCACTGGTAAACAGACTAAGTCCTCTCCCACTCTAATGACTGTTGATGGAGTCACTACCCTAGACCCTATGATCATGGCAAAGACCCTTAATGAAACCTTCACAGACCTTAGTGGGGTTCTCCCTACGAATTCTTCTCTGAACCTGTCTCATCAAATCAAACACCTCCCGCTACCTCTCCAACCAAACCCCCTTTCCACTTTAAATTAGTCAAGGCACATGATGTCTACAAATATGTTAAGAAGGCTATCTCCAAATCCCGAGTAAGTAGTGATACTATTGACCTCAAACTTCTGTCACTTACTCTGGATGTGGTGCTGCTCCCACTTACAAAAATCTTTAACCTCTCACTCTGCCACAGTCAATTTCCCAGCAAATGGAAATCAGCACTTGTCACCCCTGTATTCAAAAATGGTGACAAGTCCCTACCTGGTAACTACCGACCCATATCTATACTCCCACCTCTCTCAAAGGCCCTCGAATGGATGGTGGCAGACCAACTCACTGACGACCTTCAAAAGTATAACATCCTCTGCACTCAGCAACATGGTTTCAGGAAAGGGCATAACACATCGACTGCCCTCTTGGAGTTCTCAGGTGCTATCCACAATGCCTTGGACAATGGTTACCAAACCGGAGCGGTTTTCATTGACTTAACAAAGGCATTCGATACTGTTCACCATGGCTTACTCGTCAAACAACTACAATTCCTTGGCCTCTCTCAAAGCTCTGGAGACTGGGTTAAAAGTTATCTCTCACAACGTACCCAAGCTGTCAAAATCGCAGGAGCTGTCTCAGACCCTAAACCAGTTCTCTCAGGTGTTCCCCAGGGATCCATTTTTGGGCCCTCTTCTTTTCAGCATTTTTCTAAACTCACTTCCCAACTCATGCCCTGAACAAATAATCTTATATGCTGATGATGCCGTAATTCTAACCTCTCACAAAGACCCAGAACCACTATACCACCGCCTTCAATTTGCTTTTACCAAAGTTGAGAAGTGGTTCCTTGATCACAAACTGGTCCTTAACCGCAAAAAAACAAAATCAATGCTTTTCTCTAGCCCACAAAACAAGAAAAGGCAACTACCACTCTCTATCAATACATATCTGGAAAGTACTCTCGAACAAGTGACTACCTTTAAATATCTTGGAATCACCTTTGACCAAGGCCTGACCTTTGCTACCCACATTGAAAAGACAGCAAAAGTGGCAAACCAGCATATTGGTATCTTGTTCCGGAACCAACAGTTCCTTACCCAACCTGCACTTAGGGTTGCTATTCAAAGCTCTGTCATCCCAATCATTGACTATGGCTTAATTACATATGGGGCTGCCTCAACCACCTCCCTTAAGCGCATAACAACCTCCCTCAACAAAGCCTGTCGACTGTTCACTGGTGCACATAGACGCACTCACACTTGTGAGCTCTACACTGAAACTGGTTGGCTGCAACTCTCAAACCGCCTAAAGTATCTTACCTGCCTGATGGCTAAAAACCAACCATGGGCCTTACCCCTCCTTGTATCCAAGACCTGCTACTCCCAAATCCTTGCATCCGTCTCACTAGAGGATCAAATCATCAACCTTGCCAGGTTCCCCATTGCCGGACTACTCAGGGCCAATGATCATTTGCTTACTGTGCACCTAGCTGGCTAAATGTCATAAATACCCTCATCTCACCCTCTACATCCCTGGGAGTTTTCAAAATACAGCTCTACTCACACCTCGCTGCCTCCAGCTCCTGTGACTGCCTTGATTAAATTACTCCCTTCTCTTTTTTTTTTTTCTCTTCCTCTTTCCTCACTACATTATTCTTGACAAAGGCATATGTGAGGCTCTTTCTCACTATTGACTGTTCCCCTTCTCTCCCCCTACTCTCTCAATTAGTATATTCTCTTTTGAGACTTTTTTCCCATAATCTATTTTTGTTTTGTTTAAGAAAAGTATTTTTTTCCCTGTCCTGTACTTGTTTTGTATATTTTTAAGGTAATGTGTTATTTCTCTTTGCTTGTGACAATATTCAACTTATTTGCCATACTTTGTAACTACACTTGTTTTGTACTCAATTGACGTGGAACCTTTGTAAAAGAGCCTTTGGCTCAAAGGCATTAATTCCTAGAACAAATAAATAAAAAATATATATATATATATATATATATATATGGAATTTATTGTGTTATCAGTGGTAAATATACCTATATACTTTGCACCTGGGTACACCTGTCATCCTGAGAAAGGGGTATTAGAACACCCCAAAATGTTGGTGGGTTCGGGTGACTTATATTATCTGTGTACCATTATAAATACACATTTTTATCCTGCAAAGTGGCTGAGTGGTCACCTGTTTCTATGTTCACAGATTGTTTGGGCTTTCATTGACTACTCTGTGATGTGAGTCCGTCTTTCTACCTAGAGAGGATGTGGACATCCCTTGATGATATATCTATTTCATGCCTTCCCATTCCTTGCCTTTCATACCTTCTACTTGAACAGGGATCCTGCCAAACTCTGTGGAGCCTGCCATCCAGCTTGCATCTGTGTATGCTGAGATTCACAGGCCATGGCTCTCCGGCAGTTTGCAATACATCTCTCCCATTGAATGAAGCTAGTTCCTCCTCCTGTGGTGCCATTTCCATGGTGCAAGGTTGAGTGGTGCTGGACTATGGGAGGAGGGAAGGGACACCTCCTTGTGGTCAGTGGTCCAAGAGGCAGCAGCTGTTGCTACTCAGAAATGTGCTCCCACCCCACCATGAGTGTGCTCCAGCGTCAGCGCTGGGCCTGATGTTGGTTCAGCCATGGCTTCCCACCAGTAGCCCCCTTGGTTGATTCTGAAGCTGTAAATGGAAGAAAAGACTAGGTGGGTTTTTCCAGGTTTAAAAACATTTCCCAGCCCCCTGGTCCATCAGAGATTGTCTGCTCCACAAGGAGAGCAGAGAACCTTCCCCAAGGTAGAGCGAGTGTCCATTGGAGAGTTCCTACTGCCTCTGCCACTCCTTAGTAGGATCCCGTGCTCAGAATTGAACTCAGGGTCTCCTGAATGGAAGGCGAACACCTTAGTCGGTCTTATTCTTTATTAATGGAAACGTGCATGAATAAACGATCCTTGACCCTCCGACTTCATTTAATCATGCTTTTCTGTATGCTGAAGCTATTGTCCTCTGTTAGTGACATCAAAACCAGTGGTTATGGAAATGATTATGGTGTCACAAATAGAGAATAATAATTTCAAGTCTCAGGAATCCCTCATTATGCTTAACGTATGCATTTTAGCCTAGCAGGTTAAAGTGCCCAGACGCGCATGCATGGAATTTGGAATGAAATTCAAACTCTGCCCACTAGGTGTTGCTGCATTCCACAGCCTAATGTCCGATCTCTTTTGCTGCCTGCAGAAGCAAGTCACCCCGAAGAGCTCTCTTCAGCTTCTTGCTCTGTATATCGGTGGCGTGCATAAAGTATTTGTTTTTTCTGTTTTCCTATTTGTTCAGTAATTTGCCCTACAGTACTTTTTTTTAATAGTTTTTAGGATTTTACCTGTTTTTCCTAAGGTCTTGGGAACTGGAGAGCTCCATTATGATTGTTGACATTGATGGTGTATTTAAAAGTGTAACTATTTAACTTTATTTCATTTTAAATACTTTGCTTCTGTGCGGGTTTAATGTCATCTCAGTTCCACTATCTAGGAGCCAAGATGCAGGACACAAGCCTGAGGTTGTGTTTTTTCTTCACTTAAAAAATGTTCTTTCAATGTTACTTTTTTTTTTCACTCTAGTTATTCTAATTCCCCTTTTTATGGTGCTGTGCTCTGTTGGCTAGGTCCCTCCTTCTGGGAACCAGAAAGCTGGATGCGAATCGCTACTTGGGTAGTGGTAGTTTTCTCAGCTTAAGTCTGTTACAAGATGATGAAAGAAGAAAGGATACATTATTCTTAGAAGAGTTTTAACATATTTCCTAAGTCTGAATTGCAGTGAGTGTTCTCTGGTCCATCACAGTCCTTGGAACCGAAAAGCTCCGTTGTCAGTGTTGACATTGACGATGCATTTAAAATGGTAGCTCTTTACACTTTATTTCATTTTAAATACTTTTCTTCTGTGCTGATTGAGTGTCATCTTAGATCTACTATCTGGAAGCCGAGATGCTAACACTGAAGCATGAATATGAATGCTGAGTACATCCCGCTAATAGTTCTGCTGATTTTAAATCGTGCAGACTATACAGTATGTAGAAAACCATATTATTTGTTATAAGGACCTCAAGAATAGAGTGGTATGCAGCAGTAGTGTTTGGTTTGTTACCTACCTCTAATCATCTCATCTAGGTATTTATTTATTTGTTATTACAGACTAGGCAGACTATCAGTTCTGTGGCTAGTGAATTTCTCCATTTCAAGACTTTATACTTGTGAATGCGCAGCAAGATATATAAAAAAAAAAGCATGTCACTGCCCCTCCTGCTGAAAAGCAAAAGGAGACACTAGTGGACAAAGTGCAACTGCCCATCCCGCCTCAAAGCAAAAGGAGACACCAGTGGACAAAGTCAAATATATAATGAGAAAAATGCCAGTGCCCCTCCTGATGGAAAGCAAAAGGAGATGCCAGTGGATAAAGTAAAATATAAAGAGGAAAAGTCCACTGCCCCTCCTGCTGAGAAGCAAAAGGAGATGCCAGTGGACGAAGTAAAATAAAAAGAGATTGTTACTTCCTTCAGATACCTTGAGGTCTGTCTAGATCACCATCTGAACTTTTCAGCACATGCGGATACAAGCCATAAAAACCTACACCCCAAGCTTGGTGCCTTCTATAGAAACGAGGATTGTGTTCCTCCATCAACCAGATGCGCTGTTGTATAGAGAACTATCCTTCCCACCTTTGACTATGCAGACATAGTCTACAGTACTGCCCCCAAAACTGCTCTGGCCACACTGGACGCCCTTTTCAACTCCTTCTGCCACTTCATATTACCCTGCCCCTCTCATACTCACCACTGTGATCTTTAAAAACCATGTCCCTCCCTTCACTGGAGTCCAGGCGGCTGGCACATTCTGCTACTTTTTAATGGCTAAGTTCTGGTCAGGGAATCTCCCCTCCTATCTGTTCTCCTTCATCTTTGCCTCTCCTCTGAGCTCATATTCCCTTCAGAATACTGACTCTCATTCGTTCGCCATCCTCCACTGCTCCACCACTGTTGGTCAGTCTGCCTTTCAAACAACATGAAGTCTTGCTATATTCTGACATATGCAGTGAGTCCCAACCTTCGAACTGCCCTGGAGATGAAAGAGTTAAACTTTCCATGCCAGGCATGGAATGCTGAGCTCGAGCTCGGTTGAGACTCTGTCTGTTGTTTTTCAAACTCAAACCGTCAGATTCTTTACTCCGCCTCACTGAACAGTCGCTCCAGAGATTTCTCCTTCTGCTCGGTTCATTTTGTCGGTTAAAGTACCGTTTTCTCGGTTTTCGACCAAAATTAAACGATAACCTGTTGGTTCAGTCTCTGTGGTATTTGTGAGTACTAGATAGGTTATATTTTACTCTATTCTGTGTGGAGCTTGTAAATGGTTCATCGGTTTGGTTTGAACCGATCAAGTTGTTTAAAAAATCTTAAATTGTACTTTTAGAGTTTGGTTTCCAGTTCTTATCGGTTCTAAAAAAACGGGTTTTATTACGTTTTTTTCCACGACCCGTGACACGGTTGGGAACCAATAAGAGGGTCTTGCCTGGCGGATTGCCATAAAAGGGTAAATTTGGATAGGACTGGCACTATGTCTGAGAAACCCAAAAGAAAAACCGGGCCCACTGGGTTTCAACACTGTAGTGTGTGTGGGGAAGTCTTTGCCAAGGCTGATCCCCACAACACCTCTGTTTATTGTCTGGGGTTTGACCACCTCAATGCAGACTGCCAGATTTGTAAAAAATTTTCCTGCAGCTAACCTGGAAAAGAGAGTTGGTAGGCTCAGGGAAAGGGAGGCCAAAAAGTCAGCTGAACCGGATGGCCAGCCCGGTTCGGTTCAAACCGAACCAGAAGGAGTGCCCTTTGACCAGGGCTAGACTTCTTTGGGCAAAAGGAGATCCGACTCTGAGGAGTCAGTTCCAGCAAAAAGGACTAGAAAATCAGCTGGTGTGGAGCCAAAACTTTCCTCTCCAACCGCTGAAGAAATAGCCAAAGCGATCAAAATTGTCCAGTCGCTTTCCCCGGTTCCGACCGAACCGGCACCATCAGGTAGGCGCTTGGTTCGGCCGGTTCCACTGGTTCAAGAGTATGAGTTAGAGGAGTATTATGAACCGGAGGAGGGGGAAGAGGAGCATGAGGAGAGTGAATGTGGATTTGAAAGTCTGGATGTGCCCATTGACCCGGACATCTCCCCAGACAGAACTTCAGGAGTGTCTCCTCCTAGGCTTTCTGAGTCCCCTTCTCATTTTATGTTTTATAAAAAAGTGGCTGAACCCCTCCAGCTCCCTATGGAGGAAGCTGTTGATGATCAAGAGGAGCCTGACTTTGTAGAAATGATGGCTATCCCAGAGTCTAGGAGGCTGTCTATTCCCTTGCATAGATCTTTTGGGAAACAAACATTTAAAATTCTGAAAACTCCTAACACTATGCCTCTTGTGGATAAGAGAATGGACAAGAGGTACACATTGTCAGGCTCTGATATGGAGTTCCTTACACAACAATGCAGCCATGTTGGGGTAGTGCAGGCTGCAGTCTGTGACAAGGCAAATATTCCCTTGGCTTCACACCCCCCCAGACAAGGACTCCAGGAGGATTGATGCCATGGCAAAGAAACAGTACATGGCAGCATCCTTGGGACTCAGACAGGCAAATTATATGGCCTATGTGGCTAGATTTCAGAAATCCAGATGGGACACTGTCATGGCTTTAGCAAAACAGGTCCCTGGCCAGCTTGCCAGGGAGCTGGAGCAGGTGGAGGCTGATGGTATTGAGGCATCCAAGGTGCAATTCCATGCTGCAGTGGACTCAAATGATGTGTCAGCAAGAGTCATGGCTACATCTGTGGCACTTCGAAGAATGTCTTGGCTCAGATGTACTAGCCTGTCACAGGATACCCAGACTAAGGCCATGGCTTTTCCTGTTGTGGGTAATTCTCTGGTGGGGGAGCAGACAGAGAATTATATGAAGAAAATGGATGAGTATAGGATCACCTATAGGAGTGCACAGGCCAAGGAAAGGCAGGCCACTCCTCAAAGGCAGCTTCCCAGGGGCAGGGGCAGGTCTTTTCATAGGCCTTTTTACCAAGCCCAGGCCTCCTCTTCTGCTTATGCCCAGAGGGAGCTCTTCAGAGGGAGAGGCAGACGGGGTACAAGCAGGCCTGCTTCCACCCCTCAGCCCAAAGCCCCTGCCAAGCAGGCACCCTGATGGGGTTGCCAGGGCCGATTCTCAGCTACCTGTAGGGGGCAGGCTGGCTTACTTTGTCCAGGACTGGGAGTCTCTGACATCAGACAAATGGGTCCTGGAAGTAGTAAGCCAGGGACTGGTTCTCAGCTTCAAAAAGTTTCCAAAGATGAGAACCAGATCCTTTCCACCTGCAAATCCATCAGAGGCACTTGCCTTAGAAGCAGAGGTCTCTTCCCTCCTAGCTCTCAGAGCTGTGGAAAGGGTTCCACCCCTACACCAGGGCAAAGGATTGTATTCCAGGTACTTCCTTACCCCAAAAAAGACAGGAGAATGACGGCCCATTCTGGATCTCAGATACTTAAACAAGCACTTTTTAAAACCAAAATTCAGAATGGTGACTCTGGGAATTATTCTACCCTCTCGAAGGCCAGGGGACTGGCTAGTGTCCCTGGACCTCAAGGATGCCTACTTCCATATTCTCATCAGAAGCTCCCATCGAAAGTACCTCAGGTTCGAGCTGCTCTCAGGCCATTACCAGTTCAGAGCAATGCCTTTTGGCCTCACCTCTGCTCCAAGGGTATTCACAAAATGCCTGGCAGTAGCAGTTACTTCTCTAAGAAGGCAGAAAATTGCCATCTTCCCTTACTTGGACGACTGTCTCATAGTAGGCCAGTCCCCCAGACCAAGTCAAGTTACACTTACAGATAACTCAGCAACTGCTCACTTCTTTGGGTTTCCTTCTAAATCTTCCAAAGTCAGTTCTATAGCTGTCCAGCTCCTCACCTTCATAGGCGCAGAGCTAGACACAGAGAAGGCCAGAGCCTTCCTTCCCCTGGACAGGGCAAGGACCCTGGTCTCTCTGGCCTCCTCTTTCACCCTGCAGGTATCTCGACTAGCAAGGCATTTTCTACAGCTCCTGGGGCACATGGCTGCTTCTACAGCAGTAGTGCAGGGAGCAAGATTTCAGATGAGGGACATTCATTTCCATTTGAGAGCCTTTTGGTCTCAAAGGAAGGACTCTCTGACCAAATTGATCCCAGTAACTTGAACCCTGATCCAGGCCATACACTGGTGGCAGGATCAGAACAACCTGAGACAAGGGGTTCCCTTTGTCACTCAGTCTCACTCTTTAATCCTTACTACAGATGCCTCCCTCTTGGGATGGGGGGCTCACATGGGCAACCTCACCACCCAGGGGTTGTGGTCCCCTCAGGAATCTCTGCTCCACATCAATCTGTTGGAACTCAGAGCAGTATTTCTTGCACTTCAAGCTTTTTCCAAATCTGTTCAGAACAAAGTTGTTCAGGTCAGGACAGGCAACACCACCACAATGTGGTACATCAACAAGCAAGGAGGCACTCAGTCTATGGCCTTGTGCACTGAAGCAATGAAGTTGTGGTCTCTGGCTTACTCTCCCTGAACACCTCCCTCATGGCAGTTCACCTCCCAGGCAAGGACAGTGTCCTGGCAGATGCTCTCAGCAGGATTTCCCAGGGCCATCACGAATGGTCACTGGACCCCTGGTCTTGGAGGTGATATTTTCCAGATGGGGCACCCCACAAATAGTTCTTTTTGCAGCCTCAGACAATCACCAACTTCCCCTTTTTTGCTGCAGGCCCCCAGTGTTGGGCTCAGTCCCCCTGGATGCCTTAGTTCTCAATTGGGAAGGGAAGTTTCTCTATGCTTTTTTCCCCCCTTCCCCTCTCCTGTTCAAAGTGCTAGTCAAAATCAGATCTCAACCCTGCAAGATGATCCTGATTGCTCTGGACTGGGCCAGACAGCCCTGGTATCCACTCCTATTGTCCTTAGCAGTCCATCTTCCCCTGTGTCTTCCCAGGAATCACAACCTGTTAACCTGTGCTCAAGGGAGGGTTTGGTACCTGAACCTCAAATCTCTCAATCTCAAGGCCTGGCTCTTGAAGAGTTAGAGTTTGCTGATTTACGCCTTTCCCAAGGAGTAATGGATATCCTGAAGGCTTCTAGAAAACCTTCCACCAGGGCTACTTATAATTCCAAATGGAAAAGATTTTCCATATGGTACTCTGGTAAGCATATTTCCCCAGAATCTGCTGATCTTCCCACAGTCCTTGATTATTTGGTCCATTTAAATAGCTTGTGGCTGAGGCCAGCTACACTGAAGGTGCATCTGGCAGCTGTGTCTGCTTTTATTTCAGCAGGTAAGCCCTCTTCTCTTTCAGCTCACCCTATATTCTCCAAATTTTTCAAGGAATTGCTTCACACCAACCTTCCATTCAGGGACCCTGCCCCTGCCTGGGACCTTAATGTTTGCATTGCTCATCTTATGCAACCCTCTTTTGGGCCTTTGTCTTCAGCAGACCTTAAGTACTTGACTTGTAAGACTGTGTTTCTGGTAGCCATCACTTCTGCCAGACGCATAAGTGAATTATAAGCCTTGTCAGTGAAGCCTGATTTTATCTCCTTTCATAGAGATAAGGTGGTCCTCAGGACTAACAGAAAGTTCTTGCCTAAGGTGGTTTCAGATTTCCACCTTAATCAATCTGTGTCTCTTCAGTGTACTTCACTGATCATACCTCCTCTGGCGAGAGGAGGCTACACAGTTTAGATGTGAAAAGAGCCCTTAGTTACTACATAGAGCATACCAAGGGTCACAGGTTTGACTACCTCCAACTGTTCCTCACTTATGGTGAGGTTGGTAAAGGGAAACCTGCCACTAAAAGATCCATTGCCAGGTGGATTGTCTCTTGTATCCAATTTTGCTATGAAAAACTAGGTAAGGTTCCTCCCTCAGGCCTGAGGGCTCACTCTACCAGAGGTACAGCTGCTTCCCTGGCTGCTGCCAGAGACATCCCTATTCTAGAGATGTGTCAAGCAGCTACCTGGAAAACAGTTCACACTTTTACCAAGCATTACTCCCTGGACATCCAGGCTAGGAGTGATGCTCGGTTTGGCACAGCTGTGCTTCAAAGCCTATTTCCTAAGTATGTTCTGTCCTTCCTCCATGAAGGTACTGCTTTGTAGTCTGCATATGTCAGAATATAGCAAGACTTCATGTTGTTTGAAGAAAAAATTACTCACCTTAGTAATGTTGTTTCTTCTAATGGAGTCTTGCTATATTCTGACCTGCCCCCCCCCGCCTGCCCCTCTCAGAACCTTTGTTTTTAGGATGTGGGTGGGCAGTGCAGTGTTGGCACTTAGTAGATGCCCACCTTGTTGTTTCACCCCTGCTCTTCTTGGGGTGAGTTGGTGTTATGTTTTTCATTTTTTGGGTCTGCTGACTTGAGTCTTTGTTTTGGGACTAAAAAATGTGTTTTATGTTTGATAGCCAGCTGGCTAGTGTAGGTTTACAGCTTCCACACAGGACGTTAGTGAGTTTAGCTTGTAAAGATCTGAGGGTTTGAGTTTGAAGAACAACAGACAGAGTCTCAACTGAGCTCGAGCTCAGCGTTCCATGCCTGGCATGGAAAGTTTAACTCTTTCATCTCCGGGGCAGTTCGAAGGTTGGGACTCACTGCATATGTCAGAATATAGCAAGACTCCATTAGAAGAAACAACATTACTAAGGTGAATAATTTTTTATTTCCTATCATTGTCCTAACCATTGGAATGCCCTCCCCTCCAATATCCATAACTTTCTTTTTCTGTGGGAGGTTAGAGAAGAGAACGGTCTTTGTTGTTTGTAATTGATGACTGGTTTGTTGTTGGAGAACTAGCTTTCAAATGACCTAAAGATATTTGAAGAGTGGCAGTAAGGCTGGCAAGGTCAGAGTTTTTGGAATATATGATTGCATTATTGGCATAGAGGAGTATGTGGGATGTCTGGCAAGCACTGGACAGTTGAATTGTGAAGAGGCCAAATAGGAGTGAGGCCAAGATGAAGCCCTGAGAAACACCAATACACTCCCTTAATGTTGGACAAAGATTTATCGATCTTTACCAGCTGGGATTGATTGGTGAGATAGCTGTGGAACCAGATATCTGTGTTGTGTGACAAACCCAGGTCAAGGAGTTTGTTAAGTAGGAGCTTATGGTTGACCAGGTCAAAAGCTTTAGCAAGGTCAGTGTATGTAGCTCTGACTAGGTCACCATTGTCAAAGGCCTCATGAACATAGTTCATTTATTTCAACAGTGCTGTGTTGGTGCTGTGGATCTTCCAGAATTTGGACTTGAAAAGTCAAAGATTCGTCAATAAAGTGCTAGAGGAACTCAAATTCCTTCATCATGAATTCCTTCAGTGCCACAGAGCTGTGAAGGAGGAGACCTGTTCTTTTCAGTGGAAAGAAAGATCTGATGTCATGGAATGGAGCTGGAGGTAATGTCTCCCGGGTGGTGGGAGGAGCTTAGTTTGAAGACTTCTGATAACTCGCCTTTCTATAGGATGTCAGCCAGAGAGTGGATAGTGAACTGTATCCATGTTGTTTGAAATACATTTGCATACAGGTATGCTCATTGCATCGTCAACTTTATCTGCCCTTGCTGTTTGTCCTCCTCTGAAATAATAATCCTCTTTGTGACATCAGAATAAGTTCCACTACGATTAGTTGTAATGTTATAAGTAGAGGATAATTATTTCACAGCAGAAATAAGCATCATGAACAGATGATGTCTGAGAGAAACATAGAAACATAGAAACATAGAATTTGATGGCAGATAAGGACCACTTGGCCCACCTAGTCTGCCCATTTTCCTACCTAACAGATAAGCTGCAGATCCTAGTTAATCAACAGCTTACTTCCTCTTACCCACCCCTAGGACTGCCTTATGCCTGTCCCATGCATTCTTGAAGTCCCCCACTGTTCTTGACTCCACGACCTCCTCAGGGAGGCTGTTCCATGCATCCACAACCCTCTCAGTGAAAAAATACTTCCTCACATTACCCCTGAGCCGTCCCCCCTCTATCTTCAAATTGTGCCCCCTTGTTCTTGCACATCTCTTTTTCTGGAAGATGCTACCCTCTTGGACTTTGTTAATTCCCTTGAGGTACTTGAAAGTTTCTATCATGCCCTCTCCCTTCTTTCCTCAAGAGTATACATATTAAGCTCCTTTAGTCTTTCTTCAGATGTCTTCTGGTGCAGACCCTGCACCATTTGGTTGCCCTCCTCTGGACAGCCTCCACTCTGTCTATGTCTTTGATGGAGATGGGGTCTCCAGAACTGCACACAGTACTCCAGATGGGGTCTCACCAACTGTCTGTACAGAGGATAACAACTTCCTGTTTTCTACTATTGATGCCTCTTCCTATGCATCCCAGTATCCCTCCAGCCTTCCTTACTGCCTTCTCATTGCTTGCCCACCTTTAGGTCATCTGATATAATTACCCCCAGGTCCCTTTCTATTTTACTGTTGTCAGTATCTCACCCCCATTGTGTACGCTTCCTGGGTTTTTGTTTCTCATGTGCATTATCTTGCACCTTTGCATTAAATCTGAGCTGCCATACATTTGACCATTCCTCCAACCTTGCCAAGTCCCTTCTCATCCTTTCCACTCCATCCTGTGTATCAACCCTGTTGCAGATCTTTGTGTCATCTGCAAAGAGACATACTTTTCCTTCTAGTTCCTCTGCAATGTCACTTATAAAGACATTAAAAGGACCGGTCCAGTACTGAACTCCTCATGTACTCCACTAGCAACCCTCTTTCTTCACTGTGTACCCATTTACTACTACCCTTTGTGTCCTGTTGTCTAGCCAAATTTTATCCAGGCTACCACCTTGGGACCCATTTCAAGGCTGGCTATCTTGTGTATTAATCTTTTGTGGGGACTGTATCAAATGCCTTGCTAAAATCTAGGTAGGCCATGTCCACAGCCCCTCCCTGATCTACTACTTTGGTCACCCAGTCAAAGAAATCTATTAGATTCTGGTCTGACACGACCTTCCCATCGTGAATCCATGTTGCCCTCGGGTCCTGTGCCCCAATGGCCTCTAGGTACTCAACAATTCTTTCCTTCAGAAGTGATTCCATCATTTTCCCTACCACTGAGGTCAAACTAACTGGTCTGTAGTTTCCTGCCTCTGTCCTGCTCCCACTTTTGTGAAGAGGAATTACATCTGCCTCCTCCAGTCCTTTTGGGTACCACCCCATCCTCCCATGATTTGTTAAAGAGAGTAGTCAATCTATGTCACTAGTTCTACCCTTAGTTCTTTTAGAATTCTTGGTGAATCCCATCAGGCCCCATTGCTTTGTCCACCTTCAATTTTATTAGTTCTTTCAGAACCCTTACTTCTGTAAATGGACTGGTATTGACCGCCATCTTCAGAGTATTTCTCTTGTTTGGTTTAGGTAACTCTCCTCCTCTTCCTTTGTGAATACTGAGCAGAAATATTCGCTCAGTAACCCTGCTTTTCACTGTCACCCTCTCCCGATTCCCTCCTTTATTAAGCTTCAGTATCCCTACTTTGGTCTTTCTTCACTCCCTAATGTACCTATAAAAGGTCTTATCCCCCTTATTAACAGAATTGGCTATCTTTTCTTCGGTTTGGGCCTTTGCTATTCTGACTACCTTCCCAGCCTCTTTCTGCTTTAACTGATAAAGTTCTCTGTCCTGCTCCTTCTGTGTTTCCTTATATTTCCTGAATGCTGCCCTTTTCTCCTTAACCTTCCCTGCCACCTCTTTTGTGAACCATAGCGGTTTTTTCCTTCGTTGTGTTTTATTGATTTTTTTTACGCAGAGGCTTGTTGCCTCTGTGATGGCTGTTTTGATCACTCCCCATTGTTCCTCCACCCCTCCTTCTTGCCTGTTTGCTAGTGTTTTTCTGAGGCACTCTCTCAGTTTCCCAAAGTCAGCCCTCCTAAAGTCTAGTACTCTTGCTTTTGTATGGCTTGATTGTATGGCTCTGTTTATCGTGAACCACACTGTTTGGTGGTCACTTGTTCCCAGATGGCTACCCACTTCTAAATCTGAGATTCTTTCTCCATCCCCATTTGAAAGTACCAGGTCTAAGGAGAAGAAAAAAATCCTATTTTATTAAAATTGTCTTCGGTAGTAACAAAAGAAAGACTTTAAAATTCAGTAGGGGTATTGTGTATAATTGATTGAATTTGGCTAATGGCAAGCTTGAATGTGTTGATGGAAATCTGAAAATCTAGTTGCACCAAAATAGCAGATTGAAAGTGTTATCCATTTTTAAAACTAGTCTTTTCTTACTTACTATTTCTTTTTCACATAATTGGACAATTACCAGCAGAGTCCTTGCACGGGGTTACCTGGAACCTCTTAAATCCCTCCTTAGAGTGCAAGACTGGTCTCCAATCTACAGAGCGAAGAATGTTGACACAGCACTCAAACACTTCATCAACACCTATAATACTGCCTGCAACTCTCACGCACCTCTAAAAACACGCACCCCCTGGCTCTCTGTAGAACTCCTATCTTGCATGAAAATAAGGGACCACCTCTGGCATGTGTCCATGACACTGGCACACAATCTGACATCAAGAACTACAAAAAAGCTCGAAATGACTGCACTAGGTCCATCCGTCTAGCAAAATTTAAACAATATCAGGAAGTGTTTACTGAAACCTGGGGCAATGGAAAAGCTTTCTGGGATAATGTTAAAGAAATCACAGGTAAAACCTCGAAATCACCACCTACCATACTGGACTTAGATGGGATCACTACCCTTGACCCTGTAACTATTGCCAGTACTTTCAATAACGCATTCACGGACCTCAGCAGTGTTCTTCCACTGAATTTTTTGATACAGATGTCACCTTGCCCACCTCTGGTAGCACTCCCACACCAACTAGCCACCCCCATTCTACTTTAAAGTAATCTCACCGCAGGAAGCCCGTAAGTGCATCCTCAAGGCAATTGGTAAATCTAGCCACAGCGGGGATTCCCTCGATCTTAAACTGTTGTCCCTTACACTAGAGGAAGTGCTAGTGCCTCTTACCTGGATTTTTAATCTCTCACTTAGCCTTGCCTAGTTCTCTAAGAGATGGAAATGAACCATGGTAACATCGGTACACAGAAGCGGTGACAGGTCTCTCCACATGAGCTAATGGCCCCTCTCCATACTTCCTTCCCTCTGCAAGGCACTTGAATACATTGTAGCTGACCGACATAAACATAAGATCCAATGTACCCAACAACATGGATTCAGAAAAGGACACAGCACCTCCTCAGCTCTCATGGAATTCACTGGTTTCATACACAAATCTCTGGACCATGGACAAATAGTTGGGGCTGCATTTATTGACCTGACAAAAGCGTTTGACATGGTCCATCACCCCCTACTACTTGAACAGCTAAGCAACACTGGAGTTTCCACTGACTCTAATGCCTGGTTTAAAAGCTATCTGGAGAACCACATTCAGCAAGTCAAAACTGCCGATGTCATCTTGGACTCTAAATCATTTTGCTCAGATGTCCCACAAGGGTGCACCCTGGGCCCTCTACTATTTAGTCTCTTCTTAAACAATCTCCCAAGATCCTGCCCCGAACAAATCCTACTATGTGCAGATGATGCTGTTATCTACACAAGTCTCACAGACCCCATGCCTCTTGAAAGCCAGCTGCAATTCGGATTTGCATCAGTAGAGAAATGGTTCAGTGATCACAAACTGATGCTAAACTATAAAAAAAACTAAGCTCATAGCTCCCACAATAAACACAGGCATCATTCCCTGACTATCTCTAACTGCCTTAGGACCGTTCTTGAGTAGGTACAATATTTTAAGTATATTGGCGTCACCATCAACAGCAACTTATCCTATGGGGTGCATATTGACAACATTGCCAATGCAGTCAATACTTGCATCAGCCTCCTCTACAGACACTGGAACTCCCTTACACCAGAAGCCTTAAAGTTGGTCATACAGAGCTGTGTTACCTCCATTATCGACGATGGATTGATAATCTATGGATCTGCCACTGAAACTGCCCTCCGGTGCATTTCCACTGCTCTAAACAAGGCGTGTCACTTCATCTCAGGAGCCCACTGTCCCACGCACCCTTGCGATCTGTATGCCCAAACTGGTTGGCTCCAGCTCAAAGATTGCATCAAATATCAAACATGCATTATGGCCAAGAAAATAACCCCAGGCCTCCTACCACCTGGAATTCAAGGTCTTCTCAGCTCCACTCTTAATACCTGCCATACCCGTAGCTCTGAATCCCAGCTCTTTCTGGCCTCTCGCTGCCATACCTCCCAGAGATAAAGATTGTTCGCCTACAGAGTCCCTCTTTGGATGAATGCCCTCCACTGTGACATCTCCTCCAAATCCAAATTGGCCCCTTTCAAATCCAAGCTACAGTGACTACTCTCTGCCACTCATTCCTGTGACTGTTTCCACTAAATCCTTTTTGGCAATCTAAAACCTTAACACTTGATTACTGTTAAATCTCCTTAGCACCATTTCTGACATCCCCTCCCTCCCTGCTACCCTACTCCCTTCACCTTTCCTCCACACTACCTAATGCCCCCCCCCCCCATCTGTCCTGACAAGGCCTGTTGGCTGATTTCAGCTTACCTTATGATTTTACCAGTAACTGATAAAGCTTGTTTTGGCTGATTTTCTATTTACTGCATGCATTCCTGTGCATGAAACTGCTTAGTGTTACTCGTTTCTATTCTTTAATTCACTGTGAATGTCAACTATTGCTTTCTTTTCTTATTTACAATTATTTTACCATACCCTGTTTAGTCTGTAAACCTGTTGATTTCCTTTCTCTGTGCATACTGTTTTGCCATACCTTTTGTTCTGTTAACCTGTTGTATTATGCTGCTGATGTGGAACCTTTGTAAAAGAGCTCTAAGCTCAAAGGTATTTGTAATCCAAGATCTAAATAAATAAATAAATAATATTTTTATTCATTTAAACAGAAAAGTGAAAATACACAGCATACATTCACTCATTACCGTACATGAAAACTGTGAACACATTAACACACCCAATCAACAGATACAGACAGAAAAGGAAAAAACCCATAACAAACCACTGTAACTGTTATAAGTCCATTCCATTAATTTTGTGAAATATTTAAGAAGTATATGATTAAGGTAAAGTATATAATTAATATGCTAGCCAGTTGCATAGTTTCTTACTTATTATGTCTGAAGTATTTTCCTTTTCAATCAATCAAAGTATTTGTTTAACCAGGCAATCACCGTTGTGCAAGCTCATTTTCGAGGTGGACCTGGGTTTCTTAACAAGGAACAGGGGACAATATACATGGGATGCAACACACAAGAAAATAGTAATTAATATAAATAAAGTGAGATACAATAATACAGTATATACAAAGTATCAGCAGGTAGCATTGACAGTAGTATATGTTTGGAACAGAAGATACAGCTAGTTTTGGGTAGGACACAATTTTTCATAAAAGTTAAAAAATATACTTATCAGGTGCACCGAACACAAATGAAACCTAATATAAAAAGATATATAGTGATACAGTATGGAGAATTTGGAACTGGAACCAGGATCAAAGGAATGTGGAAGGGACAGATATGGGGGTAGAAAAAGGGGAGAGGGAAGAGTTGATTATAGATGTGATTTTGTTCATTAGAAAGTTTTTTTTCGTATGCTAGTATTAGGTTTGGTATGAAGAGCAGTGCTTTATTTTGCAGCCGACATATCCAGTTCTACAGTATTCCTCTTCATGCTTCATCAGCATTGTGACTTCATTCATTGTGACATCACTAGTAACCAGTGTGGCAGACGTTGAGTGGTTCTTCCTGAGCAGTTGTGATTTCTCAGTCAGGGAAGTCACAATGGTGATGAAGTATGAAGAGGAATAGAACCGCGTGTGTCAACTTCCAGACATAATGCTGTTCCACACATCACACCTTGTACTGTTTGGCAGAGCATCATCTAAATAATCGACAAAGGAAAAGTACCTCAGGCATACAGAGTAATAGGTGACATATTTATAGAGAATAATACATGGGCAACCATGCATAACAAGGCTGTGTTTCCATTGAGGGGTTCTGATACCATCATAGGGACCTTGTGAGCAAAGCTCAAGAGGTCCCTAATATCATCAGTATGCTGAGATGGAAACACAGCCGAGTTGTGCATGACTGCCCGTGTGTTATTTCGTGTAATATATGGTTTGAAACATTATAAAAAAAGCTGCTTTATCTTTCCAAGAAATCTTTAGTCTAAAAGGACTCTGTCAGTTTTTCTTTCGTTTTACTACTACATAGGCTGTAGTGTGTGTCTTGTTGGCATGGTAACCCAACAAACTGCCTTCATGCCAACAGGAGCTACAAAATAAATTGATACCTTTTGTTTGTGCAAAATGAAAACTAGAGCAGCTAATATTCTTCAACTGAAACTACCTCTGGCTGGAAACTGCGATACTGAACATAGGATTTGCAAGAAAGTGAGTCGTGCTCACAACAGAGGGAGGTGTACCTTACAATTGTTTTTGGTGTGTAGCAGATATGCTGCAGGTGGAGGCTACTTTAACTGAAAGGTGAAATAAGGAACTTAGAATTATCAGGAAAAGACAGTCTTTCAAGCAACGGAGGGAGGTGGATCTAGCTTTATGTTTGTTACAGTTCTTAAGATTTTCAGTGCAGGAAGAGTTTAAAGCACAGCTGACTTATTTTGGGGCTGACTGCTTTCAGAGCACAAACCACCAGGCTGTTTTGGGGCTGGGGAGGGTTACCTGTGTCTGACTTGGATGTCTGGATTTTTCTCTGTTTGATTAGCAGGGTATTTTCTCTGTCAAATTGTTGTGTAGGGCATCTTGCTGACAGGAGGGCAATCATCACAGCGTGGGTCAGAGCTCTTAGCTGATTGTTATGTGAGGGCACAGTTTAGGCCCAACCCCTTCCCACCCTCACCCCACCCACCCCTGGAAATAGTTCCTTTATACCTGGGGTTCTGACATAATTTCCTCAAGAGTGCAAGATGCATATTGCTGTCATATCCTCTAGCACACTGCACTGACAATATAAGCATACACATTGTATAATATATATATTTCTATATAACAAACCAATCACACACACAAACACACACAAAAAATAAATAAATAAAGTAGATAAACGTGGGGAGTAGTGCAATGTAATGGCTGTGGGGCAGCAGTCTTCTGGGAGTCTTTCTGGAGGCTGAGATGCTGCCCTATTTGCAGACAACTCTCTGCCCTGATGGAGGAAGTTGCTCATCTTCAGGCCACACTGGACAGTAGTAAGGGAGCCTTCCCCCAGGCCACACTGGATGGTAGGAAGGGAACCTCCCCCATCCTGGGAGCACCAGAGCCACCACCACTACCTCAGAGGTTGTGAAGAAAGCACAGCAGTTGGACCACAGTGAGCTCAGGGAGGGTGAGGATGGTGGAACAGAGACACACACAGTCAGTTGTTCCACTCCGCAATCCATACACCATTCTGGGGGAGCATAGCTCCCCTATGGATGCACCTGCAGAGGAGACTAAGGAGGCTGAGGATAGCTGTCACAAGGGAGGCCCACAGGAAGGAGGCAGAGGATACCACAAGGAAAGGAAGCAGCTCCTGGTGGGGGACTCAATTATTAGGGGGATAGAACTGGGGGAGGCAGGGAAAACTGAAGTAAGGTGCCTGCCTGGTGCCATGGCTTGGAGAGACAGGAAGCACATCCTCAGGATCACGAGAACAGCTGCACGGGAGTCTGAGCTGGACGTCATTGTCCACCTAGGGACAAATTATTTGGTTCAACATGAGATTAGAGCAGTGCAGAAGGACTTTGTAGACTTGGGGAGGGGCCTAAGACAAGTAGTACCCACAGTATCCTTCTCAGAGGTGCTGCCTGTCAATGGCATGAGTGAGGCGAGGGTACTTTGCACCTTGCAGTTTAATGAATGGTTGAAAAAATGGTGTAGATCACAGGGCTTTGGCTTCATTGGGGACTGGGGTTCCACCTGGAGGGACACCAGCCTATACTGGCAAGATGGTCTGCATCTGTCCAGGAAGGGAACAAGTCTTTTGAGCAGTCGGTTTAAATGCTTCATTGGCAAGCTTTTAAACTAGTCAAAGGAAGGGACTGATAAGCAGCAGGAAAATCCCAGCCTCTCCCTACAAAACAGGGTACTAAATGAGAAAAAGACCGAGGTAGAAAGGTCAGTGGGGGATGCTGCAACAGAAGGTAAAGCCATCAAAAAATAGAGAGCAATGAGTACCAATGCCCATAGTCTGAGTAACAAGCTTCCTGAATTAGTGGCCTTGATGGAGGAGGAACATCTGGATATCGTGGCAGTCACAGAAACACGGTACACACAAAACCATGACTGGGACGTAAACATACCAGGATACACTATCTACAGGAGGGACAGGGAGGGTAAAAGAGGAGGAGTAGTAGCTCTTTACATAAGGGAAGGAATCAAAGCAACAGAACAAAAGGGAAAACAGGGAGGAGGAGAAGAAGCACTGTCGGTAAATTTGGAGACCGGCAATGGCACCACAATCCACACAGGGGTTGTATACAGACCCCCTTCTCAGGGGGAGGAACTGGACAAGGAAATTATAGAAAGTATACTTAGAATGGCAGAAAAAGGAGAGATATTGCTGATGGGTGATCTGAATATGCCAGATGTTAACTGGAGTGCAGTTGCAGCAGCCACTTCGAAGACTGGGGTTATTCTATATGCCTTACAGGGGGCATGCCTTAGGACAACTAGTATTGGAGCCCACTCGAGAGGGCAATCTTAGACCTGGTTCTCCAAATGGAGATGAAGAGAGGATCACAGATGTAGAAGTGGGTAGCCATCTGGGAACTAGCGACCATCGAACAGTATGGTTCACAATAAACACAGCAATAGAGTCAAGCCATACAAAGGCAAAAGTACTGGACTTTAGGAGGGCTGACTTTCACAAATGGGTGAGTGTCTAAGGAATGCACTAGCAAATGGGCAGGAAGGAGGTGGAAGAACAATGGGGAATAATAAAACTGCCATCACAGAAGTAACAAGCCTTTGTGTGAAGCAAATAAACAAAATGAAATGATGTAAGAAACCACTATGGTTCTCAAAGGAAGTGGCAGTGAAGGTTCAAGAGAAAAAGAAAGCATTCAGGAAGTACAATGAATCACAGAAGGAACAGGACAGAGAAATGTATCAGTTAAAGCAAAAGGAAGCTGGGAAGGTAGTCAGAACAGCAAAGGCCCAAACCGAGGAAAAGATAGCCAACTCAGTTAAGAAGGGGATAAAACCTTTTATAGGTACATCAGGGAAGCGAAGGAAGACCAAGGAGGGATAGTGAGGCTTAATAAAGGGAGGGAGGGTGGGCAGAGGGTGACTGTGAAAGGCAGAGATACTAAACAAATATTTTTGCTCAGTATTTACAAAGGAAGAGGGGAAGGTACCTAAAACAAACAGTAGAAACACTCTGGATACAGAAGTTGATACCAGCCCATTTACAGAAGAAAGGGTTCTGAAAGAACTCTTAAAACTGAAGGTGGACAAACCAATGGGGCCTGATGGGATTCATCCCAGAATTCTAAAAGAACTAAGGGTAGAACTAGTGACACTACTGACTACCCTCTTTAACAAATCATGGGAGGATGGGGTGGTACCCGAGGACTGGAGTAGGGCAGATGTGATTCCCCTTCACAAAAGTGGGAGCAAGGCAGAAGCAGGAAACTACAGACCTGTTAGTTTAACCTCAGTGGTAGGGAAAATGATGGAATCATTTCTGAAGGAAAGAATTGTCGAGTATCTAGAGGCCAGAGGGGCACAGGACCCAAGGCAGCATGGATTCACATCAGGAAGGTCATGCTAGATGAATCTAATAGATTTATTTGACTGGGTGACCAAAGTAGTAGATCAGGGAGGGGCTGTGGACATGGCCTACCTAGACTTTAGCAAAGCATTTGACACAGTCCCACACAAAAGATTAATATACAAGTTAGCCAGCCTGGGAGTGGGTCCCAAGATGACAGCCTGGGTAAAGAATTGGCTGGAGAATAGGACACAGACAGTAATAGTAAATGGAGTCCACTCTGAAGAAAGGGGTTACTAGTGGGTCACCGGTTCAGTATTAGGACTGGTCCTCTTCAATGTCTTTATATAGCGATATTGCAGAGGGACTGGAAGGAAAAGTATGTCTCTTTGCAGATGACACAAAGATCTGCAACAGAGTTGATGCACAAGGTGGGGTGGAAAGGATGAGAAGGGACTTGAAGGTTAGAGGAATGGTCAAATGTATGGCAGCTTAGATTCAGTGCTAAGAGTGCACAGTAATGCACCTGGGAAACAAAAACCCAGGGGAAGAGTACACAATGAGGGGTGAGATACTAACAACAACGAAAATGGAAAGGGACCTGGGGGTAGTCATATCAGGTGACCTAAAGGTGGGCAAGCAATGTGAGAGGGCAGCAAGGAGGGCTGGGGGGGATACTGGGATGCATAGGGAGAGGCATCACCAGTAGAAAACAGGAAGTTATTATACCTCTGTACAGACAGCTTTTGAGACCCCATCTGGAGTACTGCGTGCAGTTCTGGAGACCCAGTCTCCGCAAAGACATTGACAGGATGGAAGCTGTCCAGAGGAGGGCAGCTAAAATGGTGCAGGGTCTGCACCGGAAGACATATGAAGAGAAACTTAAGGAGCTTAATATGTATAGCCTCGAGGAAAGGAGGAGAGGGGGACATGATAGAAACTTTCAAGTACCTCAAGGAATCAACAAAGTCCAAGAGGTAGCATCTTTCAAAAAGAGGTGTGCAAGAACAAGGGGCACAATTTGAAGATGGGGGGGCAGCTCAGAGGTAATTTAAGGAAGTATTTTTTCACAGAGAGGGTTGTGGATGCATGGAACGGCCTTCCAGAGGTGGTTGTGGAGTCACAAACAGTGGTGGAATTCAAGCATGCATGGGACAGTCACAAGGCAATTCTAGGGGGTGCGGGTAGGAAGAAGTAGGCTGCTGGTTAACTAGGATCTGCAGCTTATCCATTAGGTAGGGAAATGAGCAGACTGGGTGGGCCAAGCGGTCCTTATCTGTCGTCAAATTCTATGTTTCTATGTTAGAGCAGTTTGTTGTGAAGACTGCCAAATTATACCCCCGCATCCTAGAGTGTGATGGCACACTGTGCTGCAGGTAAACTCATTTATGAACAAGTTGGGAATTTTCAAACCGCGGGAGATAAACACTACTTCAGATACTAGCTGCAGTCCTGAGTTTGGCAATGTGAATCTTTTTCCCCCGGAGTCTCCTCCTCCCGTTCACCTCTCCCCCATCCCTTGGGACTGCTGTCACCTCCGCCACGTTCACCCTGGAATCCTCCCCCCCCCCCAGGTGGGGTCACTGGGATGGGCCACATCAAGTACTCTTCCAAATGGTGATGTGTTTTGCAGTCCGGTGGTGGTATGGATCCTCAGGCTCGGCTTTGTGGGGTTGTGCTACTGGATTCGGCATCCATTTTTGTCCCCTTAGTGATGGGAGGTGTGTCGTGCAGTGACATATGGACGCACATGCCCATGTCCAGCACACCTCTTGGAACTACTAAGCCTCGCCTGCACTGGTCCCCAGCCTCCACTAGGAGTCGATCGCAGACCAAGTGCTTCCCTGCCCTCCCCCTGGAGGAGGAGAGCAGTCCGTTGGATGTGATCCACCCCCCCCCCAACCGGCCCTTCAGCTCCCCGAGCTCACATCTGGACTTGGTCTTCAGCATCACAAGGGGAAATCCAGCCACTGCACCGTTGGGCCGGCCTGGGCAATGTGAGTCTTTAAAGAAAACGAGCAGTCTAACTGTACTTGGTTACCAAAAAGAAAAAACAAATTAATTAAAAATTGAGAATGTGATTATTTTTTCATTTAGAGAATTGAAGCCATGATTTTGGGCATGCCCAGAATCATGGCTTCAGTTTTCAGAATCAAAAATTACCAGGTTAGAGTGCTTGTTGGTAATCTGTGGGAGTCCAGGTTGCAATAAGTACTGGGGAGATGGACGTCGGTGGTGTGGGAGTGGGGCAGGAGCTGAGCAGCTGCCCAGACGTCCAGTTGGAATAAACAAAGGATGGAAAAAAAAGATTCACATTGCTGAACTCAGGACTGCAGCTAGTATTAGAAGTAGCGTTTATCTTCTATGGCTTGAAAAATTCCAACTTGTTCATGGACGAGTTTTCCCACAGCTCGGCATGCCATCACACTTAGGGACGCATGGGAGTATCATCTGACGGTCTTCACAGCGGGGCCGCTCTTGTACAAAAATGGTATCAGTTTAGTTATTTTGTAGCTTCTGTTGCATTGAAAGCATTTTGTTGGGCTACTTTGCCAACAGGACACATACTACTAGTAAAACGAAAGAAATGTTGACAGTGTCCCTTTAATTTGTTATTATTACAAAAAACAAACAAAAAAAAAACAGAAACTCACCCTTAACCAGCTGCTGAAAACCCACCCGGGGATAGGGGAGGTCCTGTTTTTTAAAATGATGAAACAACAGAACATTTTGTGTTAAGGAAGGTTTTAGGTTTTTGTGTATAGGGAAACTAAAAATAAAAAAGGTAGGTGGCATGAGTTTCCATTCTAATCAAGACAACATATTTTTTTTGGTGCAGTATTTGCTACTGCTAAGCAACTTGAATCACAAATTGTACTGAGAAAGTAATAATGTGACGTACTGGGAATTGAACTCAGGCCCCTGGAATATTGTCCCGGAGCTCTAACCACTGAACTACAGGCTGACATGGTTTGACCTGGGGTTCCCGGACATACTTCCGTCCTCTGATTTTGTTCCTTTCTTGATTTCTTTCTTTCTGCAATTTGTGATTTAAATTGCTTGCTGTGGCTAATACTGTACTGAAAGAACATGTAATTGTCATCTTGATTATTCCTTGTTGCAGGATGTACAATGCCAGAGAAAGGAGGCATGTCTGGGAACCCTGGATCCAGCCATGTGAACCTTTAGCTCAATTGTTACAACACCAGGATGGTATTCTGAGGGCCTTAGGTCATTTCCCAGTAGGCCACATTATTTCTTTTTCATTACAATTAGTGGTTTAAATTGCGTAGTAGTGGCTAATACTGCACCAAAAAAACAATTAATTGTCATCTTGATTATTCGTAGTTGCAGGATATGCAATGCCAGAGAAAGAAAGTGTGTCCAGGAACCCCAGGTTCAGACATGTGAGCCTGTAGCTCAGTGGTTAGACCACAGGGACAGTATTCCAGGGGCCTGGGTTCAATTCCCAGTTGATCACATTATTTCTTTCTCACTATAATTTGTCATTCTAATCGACAAAGCTGTTGTACCACAGAAGGATACAACAACAGTCTATGACCTTCAAATTGTGGCACAAAAGCTTTTTAGTTAGGATGAAAATCCACGCACAACAAGGGGTAACCATATATTATTTAAAAGCTGATATTAATTTCAGGCAGTATGTTAGCCTTTTAAATAGCAGGTTTGAAATACATCAGACAGAGGATTTTGAAGAAGAAAGTAGGATAATGAGGCTGCCAGTCAAAGTTTATAAACTACTTCTGTGTTCTAACCAGGGAGCAACATATTCTTTAGTTACCTGAACTTCTATGCTAGAACGACACTAATATCAGTCATCATGATGAATGACACTTCCATTTTCATTCTTAGAGATGAAAAGAGTCAGAATGTTGCTCAGAAAGAAGAAGAGGAAGATGATGAGGAGGAAAGTGAAGAAGAGGAGGAGGAGGAGGAAGAAGAGGAAGATGAGGAGGAAGAAGAAGAAGAGGAGGAGGAGGAGGAGGAAGAAGATGAATCGATAGAAGATCATCCAACTATAAAAGATTTCATTTCTATTGGTGACCTTGTTGCCCAGCAAGATGGTGATCTTTCATTTAAGGTAAAGATGTCCTTTTAAGTCACTGCATATTGTGTAGTCTCAGAGAGGAAAATCTAATCCTAATCTAAATTATCATGCACTAAGAGCTGTTATGAGCACAAAGCAAGCCCATATTATTGTAGTTCTTATTTAGCTAGGTTTTTCATTTGTACAGCACATTAAAGGCTCAGAATGCTTTCCAGTACAGTATAATATGCTCAAGCAAGCAACATAAAAATGTGAGGAAAGTAGGCCATAGAATGGAAGGATGATGAGTTATCTGAGGAGGATGGGAATAAAAGGTGAAGATATAGGACCAAGAGAAGAGACTTAAGAATGATTTTTTATGATAATTAAATTACATGCTACGGAGCTGACAGAAAGGGGACTAATGAGAGACGGAAAGAAAGGCATAAGAGAAGGAGGACCATGGACTGTCCTTTCTGATAAGTCCCAGCTCCATGACAGTACATCATTTAGCCTGCCACAGATATGGAGGATAATGTTCTAACTGAGGGGAGGTAAGTAAGATTGTTGGGAAGAGTATTGGGTTGAGGGGATATGGACAAGGGAAAGGTTTATGAATGTGTGTCTTGGTGAAGTGGGGCAAAGTGGGACATACAGTAGGAGTCTGTAGAGGGTGGCAGACTGCTGACTGACTCCTACTTCCTGAAGGTATATCCATCTACCTGCCTGCACTGTGCTGCAAGTTACTTAGAAATAGCAGGCTGTGGGGTCATTTGAACTGTGAGCTGATCCTGCCATCAAACTGCAAATATGGATGTGCTGCTTGTTTTACACCACGTGCTTTGCTTTTAAATACAATTGCTGTTTTATTTATTTAAAAATTGGTAACCGTGAGAGGCACACTGAGCCAAGGCTGATTTCCTAGTTTGACCCAGGGGAAAGGGGAACGGAAGAAGCACAGTTACAATTAAAGTGCAGCCAGTTAGCGGATGAGGTTTTAGTGAGGATGACATAAAGAGCAAAAGTTGAGTGCCATATATACAAAATGGCAAAACATTGCATATGGAGGACAAATAAACATACAAATCATCTGTGCAAATTGGGCAAACTCAAAAGGTGCCTAGTGCCAGAGTGAAGGAGGCTGAGTTGGTGCTGAAAGTAGGAGTCAAAACAGGTTGATGAACTTCAGCGAGGTTGCCGGAACTGTGAGGGTGGGGGAGGGAGAGTTACGGAGTTGTCAAAGCCAGGCAGAGGTAAGGAAGCATTCAGGAAGAGAGTTGGCAGGAGTAGGGGGTGGCGGAGGAGTTTTTGCTGGTGTCTAATTGAAGGCAGGGAGGGAAAGATGAATGGGAGGGGGGTAGTTGGTTCCAGAGGAAGGGGAGGCAGTATGAGAAAGCAGATATCCCAGTTAAGGAGTGTTGGTGGGAAAGGGGGAATGTTTGCAGGTCCATTTTGTGCAGGGAATAGGAGGAAGAGGGGGATGGGAGAGAGGAGATCGGATAGGCATTAGGGGAGGGACCCAAACCAGTATTCAGAGATGAGAGAAGCACAGTGGAACTGGCAATGTGAGGGGAGAGGGAGGATGTATAGGTAGCAGTGGTGAGTATGAGAGCGTGAGTTGGTAGCAAAGCACAGAAGGCATTGGAGAGGGTGTCCAGTCTGGCAAGGGAGGTGGAAGTGTGATGCCATAAACCACACCCGCATAGTGGAAAACCAGGAGAACCATTTTGGTAACCAACTCCCGGTGAACCAGGGTTATAGAAACATGGTTCACCAAGAACCACACGTGGGATGTCATCATCCCGGGGTACATACTATTCCGGAAGGATCGAGAAGGTAAAAAGGGAGTGGGGCTAGTCTTGTATGTAAAAGAGGACATCAAGGCAACAGAAATCCAAATGAAGCAAAGCAAGGCAGAGGCACTTTGGATTACCCTCAGGGCTGAAGAGAAGGCCCCAATCCAGATTGGAGTTATCTACAGACCCCCATCCCAGGAAGCTGATATAAAGAGCTCATAGAGACCATCTTGATGATGACAGACAGGGGAGAGTTGCTGATTGTAGGGGACTTCAATCCGCCAGGTGTGGACTGGTCCTCATATACAGCATCCTCCAAATGAAGCAAAGATGAAGTCCCCAACCAAAAACAAAGCAGTACTGGACTTGATGCTCACAAACAGCACAAAAGTCTCAGATGTGCAAGTAGGGGTCAGTCTGGGGACCAGTAACCACAGGACAATCCAGCTACCTGTGGACAAGGTAGAATATAATAGTTACACTAAAACCAAGGTTCTAGATTTCAGGAGAGCTAACATTCGTGAAATGAGATGTATAGTCACATAGTTTCATAGATGAGTACAAGTTCAAAAGGCATTAGCCCATAAAGAACTCGCCACCAGGTTAGTGGTGGAAGATATACTTTCTATCACCCATATACAAATCGAATCTTTTTTTAAACTGTTCCACATTTTCACTTGTAACAATGTTTATGGGGAGTGAATTCCATATCAGAGGCACCCTCTGGGTAAAAAATCTTGAGTGCTTCGTTGTTTTGCACAAAGCAGTTTTTAACTTAAAATTATGGGATCTTGTATTATTATTAGTTAGATGTCTTTTCAGACAAATTGTTTCTAACATAGATTCTTTTTGTAGAGCTTTAAAGGTGTAGATAAAATCACCCTTAGGACTCTATATTCTTAGGAGAATAGCTCAAGTGATTTAAGTCTGCACTTATAGTCTTTGTTAGCCATGTTCTTAATCCTTTTGGTAATCTTCCGCTGAACTTTGTCTGTCATGATTTGGCAGCCTATTGATATACGAGCACAGAAGGGTGCACAGTAGTCCAGATGTGGACACACTAGGCCAGTGTATAATGGCAGAATGACCTTGGGATCTCTGCTTTTGATATGCTTTAAGATGTTTCCCAGTATGCCGTGGCACTTTTTGACTGTTTTATTTGTGTGTATACAAAATTTTAGATTATCTGATATTGTAACACCTAAATTCTTCTCTTCTGTTGTAACTGTTAGCTTTGTGTTGTTCATAAAGTAGGTAGACCAAGTGTTATTCTTCCCCATGTGCATGATCTTACATTTTGCAACATTGAACCTCATTTTGTTGTCAACTGCCCAGTCACATAGTTTATTTAAGTTATTTTGCAAAGTGGCTATAGACTGGGCATTGTTTACCACGTACCCTAGTTTGCAATCATCAGCGTACTTATTTATCCATCCCCCATCAGATGTCTGCATACTGGAGACCAGCATATTAAACAGCAGAGGTCCCAGCACAGATCCCTGGGGCACTCCACTAGAGACAGGACTCCAGTTGGACTCGTGTCCTCTGATAACGACTCTCTGTTGTCTATTGTACAGCCAAGATGCAATCCATTTTATTAGTTTAATGTCCAAATTTATATTAACTAGTTGCTCAATGAGGGTTTTATGAGAGACCGTGTCAAATGCCTTTTCATAATCCAAAAATACAACGTCCACTGGCATTCCATTATCTAGAGCATCACTGACCGGTTCAAAAAAATTGATGAGCTTAGTTAGGCACAATCTGCCTGGTGCGAAACCATGCTGGAAAATATCTATACATCCTGTGATCCTAATATGATTTACAGGTTTATGTTGTATAAGCCTTTCCATGATTTTGCTAATAAGGGAGGTTAGACTGATAGGCCTGTAGTTACAGGGTAGTCGTTTGCTACCACCTTTGAAGATTGGTGTGATATTGGCCTCTATCCAGGACTGTAGTACACTTCCCTCCTTTATTGAGGTATTAAATAAAAGAGTTAGGGGGCCTGAAAGTTCTTTGGAAAGTTATTTTAGAAATTTTGGGTTGATGCAATCAGGACCTGGAGATGTATTAACTTTAATCAAGCTGATGGCATCCAGTATGTTCTGTTCAGTGAACAATGTGGGTGAGTCATTGGTAGGTTGTATGTCTATGTTTATGTTTTCTTTGGGTTTAAATATATTCCCAAAGTACTGACTGAGTTCTTCAGCCATCTCATTTTCATCAGTAATTATTTTTTCATTTGAGTTTATTGGACCAATTCCTCTCTGACTTTCTTTTAGTGAACCAATGTAATTATAAAACTTTTTCTTATTATCTTTAATATTTTTTGCTAGGTTTACTTCTAACCTCTGTTTCGCCATTCGAATAAGTTTTTTTTTTTTTTTTTTTTTGGCAGGTGCCGTAAACCTATTCCAGGCAGTATCTTTTTGACTCTTACTGTATTTACAGTATGTTCTATGTTTTTTTTTTTGGATAGTTCGCTTAATTTCATTGGTCCACCATAATGGTATCCTTTGTTTATTATTGTTGTATTTGACGCGGTCTGGTACCCATTTGTTTATACAAAATTCCAGTTTGGTTATAATTTTATTCCATATTTGTTCGTGATCACGCTTTTTTAGGGTACTATGCCACTATGCCTGTCCATCAGATTATTATGTTATGATAAAATTCACACCTATATAACAGGACCTTCTCCCATCACACAGCGGGCACCCAGGAATAAGAGGAAACGCTCTGACCACTCACTATCCCTGTCCCTTGGTGCCCTCCTCAAATTAATCTTCTTCCTTCTGATCTGCATTGGTACTATTGAAATAAATCCTGGCCCCATTGAAAGTTTATTTTCCCCTGCTGACCTATCCTTCATAAATGGCCTAAGCTTCCTACATTTCAATGCTTGCAGCCTCTTAAAAAAGTTCTCCTTAATACAGGCTTGGGTGGCACATACTCTACCTGACTTCCTGGTCATCTCTGAATCTTGGCTCAGACCTACAACAAAAGACAGTGTTGTAAACCTTCCCAACTATCAGCTCTTCAGAGCAGATCGCCCTTCCAGGGGTGGTGGGGTGGCCATATACATTAAGGACACCATCTCTGCAACCTGCCTCATCAACACATCCGAACCAAAGGAATTTGAATGTTTGTCAATCAAAATATCCCTTCCTAACATGTCTTCATTTAAATTGATTGGCTGCTATAGGCCCCCCTCTGCAGGCCTCAAACTACTATCTCACCTAGGGTCAATACTCAATCTAGGCTCTGAAGATACCATCATCCTTGGTGATTTGAACTTAAACTGGCTATCTAATGTATCTGCACCATTGGTAACCTTTTGTGACACCTATGGATTTACACAACTAATTAAAGACCCAACCAGGGTTAACCTAAAAAACTCTAGCAACAGCTCACTCCTGGATATTATGTTGGTAAACATGCCTCACTTATATTCGCATGCAGGAGTACTACCGAGTGATGTAAGTGATCATTGTCCTATAGCTGGCATAAGATCTACACTCAAACCACCCAATCCTGCAGAATTTGTCCTCAAAAGGTCAAAAAAGAAATTCAATATCTCAGGATACCTCCATGACTTGAGTAATACAATATATTGGCAAGATTTCACCTACAACCTCAGTTGAAACAGCTCTCCAGACCTTAAAGAACATTATCACTAATGCTCTCAATATTCATGCACCAATCACCAGTATCAGAACTAAAGCAAGATCCTGCCCTTGGTTCACCACTGATCTTAAAACAGCCTTGTTAACCAGAGACAAACTGTGGAAAAAGGCAAGAAAAACAAAGGATACCAGAGACTGGCTAAATTTCAGAAAAGCAAGGAATTCATGTACAAAACAAATAACTGCCAAAGCTGCCTATTATAGAGCTGAATTGGATGCCTCCTACAATAACCCAATCAGACTCTGGGGTACTATAAAAGGAATTCTGGGCCAAAACTCTACTCCTGCCTTAACCTCCAAACTGCTACTAAATGACACAGAAATTACGGGCAAACAAGAAATCCTAAATACCTTCAATGACCACTTCACCACAGCTGGCCTAGCATTTGACTCATCACCAAATCTCCTGAGATCTTCCTTGAACCTTCAATCCACTGTGGGACAAAGGCTACTTCAACTTTTTCCTTCAACCCAATATCCTTGAAAGAAGTGGAAGACCTCCTCTCTAATTTAGATACTTCTAAGAGTGCAGGTACAGACTCCCTGGACCCTACTTCCTTAAAATTGCATCTACGTCTTATCTGCCCCTCACTCATCTTTCAATCTTTCCCTAACCACTGGATCTATTCCCTCCACTTGGAAAACAGCTCAAGTAGTTCCATTACTTAAATCTGGTGATCCCATGGACCTCAACAATTACAGGCCCATTTCCATCCTATCAGTACTATCCAAGATGCTCGAAAAATTAGTAAACTCACAATTAAGGGACTATCTGGATAACAATAACCTCCTAAATTCAGCACAATCGGGATTCAGATCAAGGCATAGCACCATTTCTGCCCTAGCCAAAGTAACTAACGATTGGCAGATTGCCTTGGATAAGAAGAACAGTACCTGTGCTGTGTTCCTGGATTTGAGTAAAGCATTTGACACAGTGGATCATGAATCATTAATCACCTCCCTTAGCTCACTAGGACTGGATTCTCTCTCACTCAACTGGTTTAAGTGCTACCTATCAGATAGGTCACAACTGGTAAAAAATGGAAATTACCTATCCACCTTAAAACCACTGCTAAGAGGTGTACCCGCAGGCTCTATTCTTGGCCCCATCCTCTTTGCCATTTATATTAATAATATCGATGCCAACCTCACTCAATCTAACATTCATCTGTTTGCTGATGATACTGTATTATATGTCAGCAATCCCTCATTACCTAAAGCCTGTGAGCTGTTACAATCTGAATTCTCCATCCTGCAACACAATCTACTGGATAAAAGCTACTTCTAAATGCCAAAAACAAAAGCTATGTTCTTTGCCACAAAGGTTGCTCTGCCACTACCCCATCACCCACCACCCTACAATTATCCTCCCTACTTGGAGAGAAGCTGGAATTTGTTGATAACTTCAAATACCTTGGAGTCTGGATTGATAACAGGCTTGACTATTCTGTCCATATTGAAGAGCTACTAAAAAAACTGAGACAAAGGCTTGGTCTATTTTTCAGAATAAAACACTACCTTAACAGAGACTTCAAAAAAAGATTAATCCAGTCATCATTCCTATCCCTCATTGATTATGCTGACTTTCTCTATGGCCATTGTTCACTCCCCCTCTTAAATAAGCTGGACACCCTGTATCCTAGATCCATCAGATTTATTACTGACCTTCCCTCCAGCACCTCATTTGCTCTCTATATATGGCAGTCAACTGGACATCACTACAACACAGAAGAAATAGGAATGCTGCAATCTGGATATTCAAAGCTTTATCAGGCAAACTACCCACCTATATCACAGACTGTTTTGCACATTACTTCTAGGCCATACACCTTAAGGATCAGTAAACTCATCATACTAAAGGTCCCCATGCCTGCACCCGGTTTGGGAGGGCGCTATCAGCTACTCACTAGCAGTTGCATGGAACTCACTCCAAAATCCATGAAGCTAAATAGCCTCTTACCTTTAACATCCTTCAAAGATTATTCTCCACCCTATTTCCAGAACTCTGCAATTGCTTTTATAAGGCCTAATCCCCTACCCTACCTACCCTCCCCCCCTTTCCGTGTTCCATTATGTTAGTTCTACTTCTACTTTCCAGTCACCTGATATACTCTCATAAAAGCCAATTAGGCCCTATAATTTATATATTATGCCTGCTATACCCACTGTCTCCTTTTGCTTACAGGTTAAATGGTTTTACTGTGCCTTGTATATATGTAAATTGTTGTATATTATCACTTTATGTCATTGTACTACTGTTTATGTTATTCTTGTCTATGTAAAAATACTTGTACTCTTATTTGTATGACCACTCAGGTCCATCTTGTAAATGAGCTACGCTCAATGATGTTCGCCTGACTAAATAAAGATTTTGATTGATTGATTGATTGATTTAGATCCTCTTCCCCAGTCCCATGTGGCAAAATAACCTTTGATGCTTTTGTGGTCTGCTTTGTGATAGTTTTTTATTGCTGTTTTCCCATTGTTACTCAGAGCATACCTTTGGACATTACATATTAGCATGTTCTGGTCACTGTCACCCAAAGGTGGCAATATTATCGGAGAGGAGACTATATCTGTATTATTTGTGAAAATTAAATCCAGGATATTGTTGTTCCTTGTTGGGTGTGTTACCAGTTGTTCTAAGCCAAGTTGAAAGGTGGTTTCTAAAAAATCTCCTTTCAAATAGTCCCTTAGTCTCAAGGGTTGCCCAATTTATGTTTGGGAGGTTGAAATCACCCATTAGTATCAGTTCATCTGAAGCTGCCCTGTTTTCTAACTGTTCAAGAAATATTAAATTAACCTCCTGTCCTAGGTTAGAGGCCCAATAACCTAAGCCAAAAGTCAAGCTTTTGTTGTCAGATTCTATCCTGGTCCATAGAATTTCAGCACTTGTATCATCCACGTTTATCTGGTAGCTCTTGGGTTTAGCTGATTATAAAGTGCTATACCCACACCTTTTTTATTCTGTCTGTTTTTCAGGAACTTAGTATAGCCTGGTATGTCCATGTTCCAGTCATTGTCAGAGAACCAGGTTTCTGTAATACTGCATACATCAATATTTCTTGTTGTTAAAACGTGCTATAATTTGTCCATTTTACTCATTAAGCTTCTTGCATTGATCAATAAGATCTTTAGTTCGTTTGGGTTGGACAGCATAACTGGAGTTTGATCTGATCTAGTATTACTAGAATTTTCTAGTATATTTGCGGTTTTTATGCTATATTTGTTCTTTTTTTCTTTTCCCCTTCTCATTTTTTAATTTTTTTTATTTACCTTTTAAGTATTTTTTTGTTTTTAATTTTGACAGAGGGTTGTAAGTTTGGGTAGGATGCAAAAGGATATTGAGAAATGAGCCCCACCCCCCCACATTTTAGTTAAACTGAGTTATGTAACTGTTTATATGTTGGCCTACAAGCTGGGACCCTAGTTTGCTCAGGTGCAGTCCATCTTTGCTGTACAGATAGTTATTATCAATAAATTCCTCCCAGTGCATAATACACCCTACTTCCTGCTTTGTGCACCACTGTCTTAGCCAGTTTTTAATCTGCTTTAATTTCCATGTTTGCTGGTATGTGGCTCTTGATATAGGAAGTATTTCTGAGAAGGCAAAGTCGCAACCAAGTTTCTCAAGTTTGTTGATTAGATTAACCATTTGCTGTTTATTCTGCTGGGTATGTTGCTGTAACACAGTGTTAGCCCCAGCATGTGTGATCACTAATTTTGGGGACTTCTCATGATAAAGTATATCACTAGTCATTTTAGTAATGTCAGATATTTTGGCTCCCCTAAAGCATGACATAGTCTTATTTTCTTTATCTATGTTACAAATTGCTCTGTCTAGTCCTTTAACAGTGGAATCCCCTAGAACGAAATCCTGCGTTTTGTGACATTGTTCTGCCTCAGTTTCCATACGTATGGGTGACGCATCAGCTTCATTCTGTCCTGGGTTTACAGGTGGTATTTCTAACGTTATCAACGGTTCGTCTGGGGGCAGGATATACTGTTATTTATATTTGTGCTGTTTGTCTCAGTGACTTGTGGAATAGTCACTGACCCAGTCAACTCTGCCACAGCATTACTTGCTGTATCTGCACATACTTCCTGTGGAACATCTTGGGCAAGTGGGTCAAATGAGTTTGAGAGTTCTAAGGTGAAATGATTTGCTTTTCTGCCTTTTTTCTTCTTTGGTAATTTTAAGTTTTGGACCTGATACCATGCATCTTCTGAGTTGCTGGATGCCAGAAACTCAGAAGATGTTGAAGACTGTTGGGAGGCCTTAAAAACTGCTTTAAATACAGCTGCAGCTACATACACTAGGCAGATCATCAAATCCAAAAGAAATAAAAATCCACTCTGGTTCACCAAGGAAGTTGCAACCAAAATCAAGGAAAAAAGAAGGGCTTTTGCAAAATATAAACAAACTAAAAGTGAATTAGATAGAGAAGACTACAAAAACAAGCTGAGTGAGGCAGGAAAGGCAGTTAGGAGATCATAAGTGCAGATGGAGGAGAAAATAGCACAAGGGGTCAAGATGGGAGACAAAACCTTTTTCAGATATATAAGGGAAAAAAGTAAGAGTAAGGGGGGAATAGTCAGGTCAGCAACAAAGGAAGGCAAGATGACAGAGACAGACGAAGACAAAGCAGAGTTACTAAATTATTTCTTTTGCTCGGTCTTCACCATAGAAGACAGCAGGAAGTATCCTACACTAAGTAGGTCGGTACACAACTCCACAGGAGCAGACACAAGACCCTTCACAAGGGAAAGGGTCCTAGAAGAGCTGAATAGGCTCAAAGCAACGGGGCCAGGTGGCATCCACCCTAGGGTGCTGAAGGTGCTTCAGCAAGAACTTGCCACACCACTGGCTGAGCTTTTCAGCAAGTTACTGGAAAGTGGAATAATACCTCAGGACTGGAAAAGGGCAATATTAGAACCTTTACACAAGAGCAGAAGCAGGGAAGAGGCAGGAAACTACCAACCGGTCAGTTTGTCCTTGGTGGTAGGAAAAATTATGGCGTCGTTGCTAAAAGAGAGAATAGTGAAGTACCTGGAGGACAGCAGAAAGACTGACCCCAGGCAATGTGGCTTCACAGCAGGATGCTCTTGTCAAGCTAATATGATCAACTTTTTCGACTGGGTCACCAGAGCAGTCGAACAAGGAGGAGAAGTGGACATTGTGTACCTGTACTTAAGAAGCAAAGCCTTCGACACTGTCCCCCACATAAGGCTAGCTAACATATTAGAGCATACAGGAGTTAGTCATAAGATAGTGAACTGGATCACCAACTAGCTGCAAGATAGGACACAGAGAGCGCTTGCCAATGGATCGATATCAAGGGAAGGCAAAGTGACTAGTGGCATTCCATGGGGGTCTGTGCTGGGACCTATCCTCTTTAACATATTTATCAGGGATATTGCAAATGACTTGAAGGGAAGGTTTTCCTGTTTGCGGATGACACAAAACTCTCTAACAAAGTAGACACACAGGAGGGAACGAAAGGTATGGAAGCAGACCAGAAAAAACTCGAGAAATGGTCCAGGGATTGGCAGTTGAAGTTTAATGCCAAGAAGTGCAAGGTTATGCATATAGGATAAAGAAACCCAGGGATAAAGTACACACTGGGAGGGCATCAGTTAGAGAAGACAAAGACAGAAAGAGACCTCTGTGTAGTCATCGCGGATGACTTAAAGGTTGGAAAACAGTGTGAAAAGGCAGCACAGAGGGTGAGTGGCATCCTTGGATGCATTGGTAAGGGAATTACAAGTAGAAAGAGCGAGGTTATCATTCCTCTCTACAGGTCCTTGGTGAGGCCACATTTAGAGTACTGCGGTCAATTTTTGAGGCTCCACCTCAAAAAAGACATAGACCACCTGGAGACAGTGCAGAGAAGGGCTACAAAGATGGTGCATGGACTGCAGCATTATCCATATGAGGCAAGACTCGGGGAACTAAATCTGTACACCCTTGAGCAGAGAAGAAACAGAGGGGACATGATCAAAACTTTTAAGTACATTAAGGAAATTGACACAACACAAGCAGGAAACCTCTATAAGCAAAACAGGGATGTGCGTACAATGGGGGCACAAATTGCATCTGGTGAGAGGCAGGTTCAAAAGCAACCTCAGAAAGTAATTCTTTACAGAAAGGGTCATAGACCCATGGAACAGCCTACCTCAGGAGATGGTGGAATCTAAGACTGTATGCAAATTCAAACTTGCATGGGACAGACATTGTGGACACATCGGGGTGCAGTCTAAATAGGAAGGGGGACAGAAACACGGGCAGACTAGATGGATCATTTGGTCCCCATCTGTCGACACTATTCCTATGTTCTTATGTTCCTGTAAAGACAGTCCTTATTGTGGTGCAGGGCACAAAGGTTGGTGTAGAGTTTGGCACATATGGCATAGAGAAGTAGTGAGTAGTGAAGTCAGGCATGCTATCTAACCACATACCAAGGTACTTAAAGGTTGGGACAACTTCAAGCGGTGTGCCATGTAGCATGGAGAAGATAGGATGGGGGCAAGCTGGGCCAGCTTATGACTTGTACCAAAGGTCATAAACACATTTGTTTTCTAAGTTGACCTGAAGTTGGTTAGACTGGAATCAGTGCAGAACATTGTGAAAGTCTTGCTGAAATGAGACTTCCAGAGATACAGTCAAGGGACTGGAGTGTGCAGAGAACTGTGTCATTTGAATACATGTTAATATGCAAGTTCGCACAGACAGACGGGAGGTTGTTTAGGAAGATGGAGAAGAGGATTGGACCCAAAATGGAGCTCTGTGGGGTCCAGGCCTGGATAGGAAGGAGTGGGGAGATGGCATCTTCTACATGTACCAACTGTTGATGGTCCAAGACGTAGGAATGGAACCAGTCAACAGTGGGGGCTGAGAGGCTGGCAGAACTCAGCTTATACAGGAGGAGTAAGTGGGACACTGAATCAAAGACTTTAGCCATATTAATGAAAATGACCACTATGATGTTCCCCTGATCCATCCCTGAGAGGATGGAGTCAGTGACCCTAAGTAGGAAGGTGATAGTGGAATGATCTTTCCTAAAGTCAGCCTGGAAAGGGGAGAGGAAGTTGGAGGAGTGGAGGAAGTTTGCAGGCCATGAGTAGATTAGTTTCTCCTGCAGCTTTGCAAGAGGGAGGAGAGAGATAGGGCAGAAGTTGCCAGGTGTGGATGGGGTCACCCCTTTGTGGAGGGAGAGAACGTTGATAGTCTTCCAAGACTGAGGGACAGTGCAAAGGGTGAAGGAGAGAATTAGGAGGTGAGTAACGGGGTGACGGGGGAGATGATGGCAGGAGCTGACTGATGAAGAAGTTTAGGGCTAAAGACATCTGGGCTAGATTAGGAAGAGGTGAGGGAAGAAAAGGTGAGCAGGGTCTCCTGGGAAGAGATGGGGGAATCCAACCTGGGGGGCAGTGAGGTAGGGAAGACTGACGAGAAGGGGGAGAAGAGAAGAGAAGAGCCAGGAGGTGGAAGGGAGGGGAGAGCACAAGTGGTAAAAAACTCATTGAAGTGAGCAACAACACAGGGAGGGTCAGACACTGTTGTGCCATTAACGACGAGGACAGGGCTGGGGGGAGGGGGTCAAAAAGGGAATCAATCACCGTCCAGAATTTGGCTGGGAAATTAAGATTATTCTGGAGGTTGGCCTTGAAGTAGAGGGGACTTGGTGGTGCAAATGGCATTAGTAAAAATGTTCCTAAGCACCCTGTACGACAGGAAGTCCAACAGGGAGTGGGATAATTTATACCCAGCACAGGCTTGGTCATGGGTCTTGCACAAGTCACTGAGATTGAAAGTGATCTGGAGTAGTGAGAGGATTTAACCCTGGATTTCCTGATGGGGTGTATTTGTCTGGCTGCTCCTTTGTTCTACTTATTTTGTTAACTGCTTGACTGCTGCTTTACTTTCCACTTGTAAATGCTGCTGAGCATTGGAGGGTAGAGGAACAGAAGCCGGAGAAAAGTGCAGGGAAAAGTTTATTTTTATTGCTGTTTCTATTTTTAAAAATGTGTTTTTGGGGACTGTGGGGGAATGGGAGGTGGGAGGATGCCTGCAGTGGGAGGGCTGAGGGAGGGAGGGAGTTTAGACAGACCAGCTGGCACCGTTGGTGAGCCCAGTGGGCCATGTGGCTGCGGCTGTCCAATAGGGAGGCTGTAGTTTTAGACCTCTAAAAGGCAGGAACTGTTTCCTGAACCCTCTCTCCACTTAATATTGCTGAGCGTCAGAGGGCAGAGGAATGGAAGTTGGAGATAAGTGTGGGAAAAAGTTTATTTGTATTGCTGTTTCTATTCTATTTTTAGAAATGTGTTTTTGGTGACTGTGTGGACCATGGCGGGGGGATGAGAGGCAGGACGATGCCTGCAATGGGAGGGCTGAGGGAGGGAGTTCAGCCAGACCAGCCGGCGCCATTGGTGAGCCCAGCGGGCCACATGGCTGCAGCCCTCCAATAGGGAGTCTACCCTGAAGCATGAGTGCCACAAAGCAGGAATGTGGCGTCTACCTAAGTGACATCATGGGATGCTGGCTGGTCATCTGCATGGAGGACTGCAGACTTCAGGCCATATTGGTTGCTGGAAGGTAGGTAAGTTTAAAATGGGGGCAGCAAACACACACTGTCGGGTTTTGCTAAGGGTTTGCAACTGATCCCTATCGTTATACGTTCACATGAAGAAGCCAGCAGAAGAAAGCCATTTGGTCTATCAAGTCTGCTTGTATTGCAGGGTCCACAGCTTGAGCTGATGTCCCAGCCCTTCCTCCCCACTTCTCCCATCCTTCCTACCCATGATCCTTACCTTCCCTGTATGTTTATCTCAGCCTCTCTTAAAGCTGCCCACTGTCTTCCATGAGATGACCCCTTCCAGTAATGCATTCCAAGTGTCCACAACCCTCTCTGTGAAAAAGTGCTTCCTGACCTCCCTCCTGAACCTCCCACCATCCAGTTTAAGACTGTGCCCCCTCATGTTATGGTTGCCATTCAGCTTAAAGAGACTCTCCTTATCAACCTTATTTATTCCTTTCAAGTACTTGAAGGTCCCAGTCATGTCCCCTATCTCGCCCCTGTCTTCCAGGGAGTACATGTTCAGTGCCCCCAACCTCTCCTCGTATGCCTTTCCCCGCTGACCCGCAATCCTCTTTGTAGCCCTCCTCTGGACTTTCTCCAGCAGGTTAATGTCCTTTTTGAGATGTGGGCACCAGCACTGAACTCCATACTCTAGATGCAGCCTTACCAGTGACCTGTACAAGGACAGTATAACCTCCTCTCTCCTACTACTGATCCCCCCAGCTATGCATCCCAGCATCTTGTTTGCCTTTGCTGCAGCTTTCTTGCACTGCAAGGAGTGTTTCAGATCACTAGTGTTCATCACTCCCAGGTCCTTCTCCTCCTCTGTTGCAGATACTCGGACTCCACCCAGGTAACATAGAAACACAGAAACATAGACTTTGATGGCAGATAAGGACCGCTAGGCCCATCTAGTCTGCCCATTTCCCTACCTACAGGATAGGCCGCAGATCCTAGTTAACCAACAGCCTATTTCTTCCTACCCCCCACAAGAATTGCCTTATGTCTGTCCCATGCATTCTTGAATTCTCCCACAGTTTTAGACCCCACAACCTCCTCAGGAAGGCTGTTCCATGCATCCACTACCCTCTCTGTGAAATAATACTTCCTCACATTGCCCTGAACCGCCTCCTTCTATCTTTAAATTGTGTCCCTTGTTCTTGCAAGTCTCTTTTCTGAAAAATGCTACCCTCTTGGACTTTGTTGATTCCACTGAGGTACTTAAAAGTTTCTATCATGTCCCCCCTCTCCCTTCTTTCCTCAAGGGTATACATATTAAGCTCCTTTAGTCTCTCCTCATACGGCTTCTCTTGCAGACCCTGCACCATTTTGGTTGCCCTCCTCTGGACTGCCTCTATCCTGTCTATGTCCTTGCAGAGATGGGGTCTCCAGAACTGGACACAGTACTCCAGATGGGGTCTCACCAACTGTCTGTACAGAGGGATAACAACTTCCTGTTTTCTGCTGATGATGCCTCTCCCTATACATCCCAGTATACCCCCAGCCCTCCCTACTGCCTTCTCACATTGCTTGCTAACCTTAAGGTCATCTGATATGATTACCCCAGGTCCCTTTCCTTTTTTGTTGTTGTTACTACCTCCCCACCCATTGTGTATTCTTCCCTGGGTTCTTGTTTCCCAGGTGCATTATTTGCACTTCTTTGCATTGAATCCTAGCTATACTTCTGATCATTCCTCCAACCTTGCCAAGTCCCTTCAAACAACATGAAGTCTTGCTATATTATGACAATTGCAGTTTGTCCCACCATTAGAACTGCTCCGAAGTGAAATAGTTAACTCCATTCCATGAATGGAACTTAGAACCTGAGCTCTAAAGAGAAGCTCTGTCTGTGTAGTTTCAAACCTGAACTGTCAGATTCTTTACTCCGCCTCACTGAACAGTCGCTCCGAGAATTTCTCCTACTGCTCGGTTCATTTCTCGGTTTAAACAGTGTTTTCACGATTCAATTCCAACGAGAATAGTTTTATTTTAACCATAAAACCGTTGGTTCAAGCTCTGTCTGTGGTATCGTAAGTAATTTCATATTTTAATTCTGTGTGGAACTTGTAAGTTTTATCGGTTCGGTTTGAACCCATCAAGCTTGGGTTAAAGCTTAAAGTTTTTAAATTTGAGGTTTTAGAGTCGGTTCCGGTTCTTATCGGTTCTAAAAAGCGGATTTCATTATGGTTTTCAATACCGTGACACGGTTAGAAACCGATAAGGTGTCTTGCCTGGCACTGCCGTTTAAAGGCAAGTTTTTCTGGTTAGGCTGGCATTATGTCTGAGAAACCCAAAAGAAAAACCGGGCCCACTGGGTTTCAACACTGTGATGTCTGTGGGAAGTCTTTGCCAAGGCTGACCCACACACACATGTGTTTATGTCTAGGGTTTGACCACCTCCAGTCAGACTGCCAGATTTGTAAGAATTTCCTGCAGCCACCTGGAAGAGATTGGGCAGGCTCAGGAGCGAGAGGCCAAAAGTCCGCTGACCGGATGGCCAGCCCGGTTCGGTGCCAAATCGAACCGGAGGGGAGTGCCCTGACCAGGCTAGACTTCCTCGGAAAATGTAAAGCTGGCTCGGATGAACCAGTTCCAGTAAGAGAATGAAGAAAGTCAGCAGGTTTGGAGCCCAAAATTCTTACTCCAACTGCTGCAGAGATAGCAAGCTATTCAGATTGTCCAGTCACTTTCTCCGGTCCGTCCGAACCGCCACTATGTGGTAAAAGGTCGGTTCGGTCGGTTCCATCGGTTCAGGAATATGATGTTGAGGAGTTTATGAACCAGAGGAGGGGGAGGATGATTATGAACAGTATGAATGTGACTTGGAGGGTCTGGGTGTGCCCATTGAACGAACATCTCCCCAGACAGACCTTTAGAATCTCCCCTATGCTTTCTGAGTCCCCTCTCATTTTATGTTTTATAAAAGTTGCTGAAACCCTCCAGCTTCCTTTGGAGGAAGCTGTGGATGAGCAAGAGGAGCCTGATTTTGTAGAAATGATGGATATACCAGAGTCTAGGAGATTGTCTATTCCTTTGCATAAGTCATTTAGGAAACAAACAATAAAAATCTTAAAACTCCTAATTCTGTGCCTCCTGTAGATAAAAAGATGGACAGAAGGTACACACTGTCAGGTCCTGATACAGAATTCCTTTCTCAGCAATGCAGTCATGTTGGGAGTAGTTCAGGCTGCAGCCTGTGATAAACTAATATTCCCTGGCTTCACATCCTCCTGACAAGGATTCCAGGAAGATTGATGCCATGGCAAAAACAGTACATGGCAGCATCCTTGGGACTCAGGCAAGCAAATTATATGGCTTATGTAGCAAGGTATCAGAAATCTAGATGGGATACTGTTATGGAATTAGCCAAACAAGCCCCTGGCCAGCTTGCTAGTGAGCTGGAGCAGGTGGCTACCGATGGCATTGAGGCTTCTAAGGTGCAGTTTCATGCTGCTGTGGATTTTAATGATGTTTCCTTTAGAGTCATGGCCACATCTGTAGCTTTTCGTAGGTTGGCCTGGCTCAGGTGTACTAGCCTGTCACAGGATACCCAGACTAAGGCTATGGATTTTCCTGTGGTGGGAAATTCTCTGTTTGGGAGCAGACAGAGAATTATATGAAAAGATGGATGAATATGGGACTACCTATAAAAGTGCCCAAGCCAAGGGCGCAAGCCACTCCCCAGAGGCACACCCCAGGGGTAGGGGTAGAGCCTTTCCACAGGCCTTTTACCAAACCCAGGCCTCCTCTGCTTATGCTCAGAGGGGTTCTTCAGAGGCAGAGGCAGGCGGGCGTGGGCAGGCCTGCCCCACCCCTCAGCCTAAAGCACCTGCCAAGCAGGCACCCTGATGGGGTGCCCAGGGCCGATTCTCCTTTACCAGTAGGGGGCAGGTTGGCTTACTTCAGTCAGAACTGGGTGTCTTTAACTTCAGACAAGTGGGTTCTGGAAGTAGTAAGCCAGGGTCTGGTTCTCAGCTTCAAAAAGTTCCCAAAGATGAGAATCAGACCTTTTTTACCTGCAAGCTCTTTAGAGACCCTTACTCTAGAAGCAGAGGTCTCAACCCTGTTAGCTCTCAGAGCGATAGAAAGGGTTCTTCCCCTACACCAGGGCAAGGGTCTGTACTCCAGATACTTCCTTACCCCAAAAAAGACAGGAGAATGGCGGCCCATTTTAGACCTCAGATATCTGAACAAGCATCTTTTGAAACCAAAGTTCAGAATGGTAACTCTGGCAGTGATTTTACCCTCTCTAAGGCCAGGGGACTGGCTAGCTTCCTGGACCTCAAGGATGCCTATTTTCACGTCCTAATCAGAAGCTCCCACCGAAAGTACCTCAGATTCGAACTGCCCTCAGGTCATTACCAGTTCAGAGCAATGCCCTTCGGTCTTACCTCTGCCCCAAGGGTATTTACAAAATGTCTGGCTGTAGCAGTGGCTCACTTAAGGAGGCAAAGGATTGCTGTTTTTCCCTATCTGGACGACTAGCTCATTGTAGGCCAGTCCCCAGAACAGGTAAAATCTCACCTGCAAGTCACCCAGCAGCTTCTCACCTCCCTGGGCTTCCTGCAAATCTACCAAAGTCGGTTCTGGAACCAGTTCAGGTACTCACCTTCATAGGTGCAGAATTGGACACAAATCTGGCAGAGCTTTTCTCCCTTAGAAAGGTAAGGAACTTGGTGGCTCTGGCCTCGTCCTTCACTCTGCAGGTCTCTCGACCAGCAAGACACTTTTGCAGCTCCTGGGGCACATGGCGCGTCCACAGCTGTAGTGCAGGGAACAAGATTTCAGATGAGAGACATTCAGTTTAACTTGAGAGCCTATTGGTCTCAGAGAAGAGACCCCCTTTCCAAGTTGGTCCCAGTGACCCGAACCTTGATCCAGGCCCTCCAGTGGTGGCAGGATCAGAGCAATTTAAGACTGGGGGTCCCCTTCATTCCCCTTTCTCACACTTTGACCTTCACTACGGATGCTTCCCTCCTGGGGTGGGGAGCCCACATGGGCGACCTCTCCACTCAAGGAGTGTGGTCCCCCCAGGAATCTCTGCTCCACATCAATTTGCTGGAACTCAGAGCTGTCTTTTTAGCACTTCAAGCGTTTTCTGCTTCTGTCCAGAACAAAGTGGTACAAGTCAGAACAGACAATACCACAACAATGTGGTACATCAACAAGCAGGGGGGCACTCGGTCTTCGGCCTTGTGCACCGAGGCAATGAAGTTGTGGTCTCTGGCCTATTCCCTGAACATTTCACTCATAGCAGTTCACCTTCCAGGAAAGGACAATGTCCTAGCAGATGCTCTCAGCAGGATTTCTCAGGGCCATCACGAATGGTCTCTGGATCCTCAAGTACTGGGGATAGTCTTTGCCAGATGGGGCACCCTCAGATAGATCTTTTGCAGCCCCAGACAATCACCAACTCCACTGTTCTGTTGCAGGCCCCAGTGTTGGGCTCAGTCCCCTGGACGCCCCTTCTCCTGGATTGGGAAGGAAGTTTCTTTATGCTTTCCCCCTTCCCTCTCCTATTCAAGGTGTTAGTAAAAATCAGATCCCAGCCTTGCAGGGTGATTCTGATTGCCCCAGATTGAGGCCAGGCAGCCCTGGTACCCCTCCTTCTGTCTCTGACAGTCCATCTCCCCTGTGTCTCCCCAGGAATCACAACCTATTAACCTGTGCCCAGGGAGAGTTTGGTATCCGAACCTCAAATCCCTCAACCTCAAGGCTTGGCTCTTGAGGAGTTAGAATTGCTGACCTACACCTCTCTCAGGGTGTTCTTGAAATCCTAAAGGCTTCTAGGAAGCCTTCCACTAGGGCTACTTATAATTCTAAGTGGAAAAGGTTCTCCATTTGGTGTTCTGGGAAGCATATTTCCCCAGAATCTGCTGATTTGCCCATTCTGTTAGATTACATGGTCCATCTTAATTCTTTGGGCCTGAGACCAGCTACCCTGAGAGTTCATTTGGCAGCTGTCTCTGCTTTTGTTTCAGCAGGAAAGCCATCCTCTCTTTCCGCTCACCCTGTATTTTCCAAGTTTTTTAAGGGATTACTTCATACTAATCCACCTTTTGGGATCCGCCTGCCTGGGACCTTAATGTTTGCATTGCCCAGTTAATGTAACCCTTTGAACCTCTGTTTTCTGCAGAGCTTAAATATCTAACTTGGAAAACTGTTTTCCTAGTGGCTATCACTTCTGCTAGACGCATAAGTGAGTTGCAAGCCTTGTCAGTAGAAACTGACTTTATTTCTTTCCACAGGGATAAGGTAGTCCTCAGGACTAACAGGAAGTTTTTGCCTAAGGTGGTTTCAGATTTCCATCTTAACCAATCTATCTCCCTTCCAGTGTTTTTCACTGAACATTCCTCTTCTGGTGAGAGGAGATTGGACAGTTTGGACGTTAAAGGGCCCTTAGTTACTATATAGAACGTACCAAGGGTCACAGGTTCGAATCCCACCAACTTTTTCTCACTTATGGTGAGGCTGGGAAAGGGAAACCTGCCACTAAGAGATCAATTGCTGGGTGGATTGTCTCTTGTATCCAATTTTGTTATCAGAAACTGGGCAGAGATCCCCCCTCTGGCTTGAGGGCTCATTCTACCAGAGGTACAGCCGCGTCTCTAGCTGCTGTCAGAGACATCCCTATATTGGAGATATGTCAGGCTGCTACTTGGAAAACGGTACACACTTTCACCAAGCATTACTCCCTGGATGTCCAGGCCAGGGGAGATGCTCGGTTTAGCACAGCTGTGCTTCAGAGCCTATTCCTAAGTAGGTTCTGTCCCTCCTCCATGGAGGTACTGCTGTGTAGTCTGCAATTGTCATAATATAGCAAGACTTCATGTTGTTTGAAGAAAAATTACTCACCTTAGTAATGTTGTTTCTTCTAATGGAGTCTTCATATTATGACCTCCCTGCCAGCCTGCCCCTCTCAGAACTTCTACTTGGGTATGGGGTGGGCAGCCTAGTTGGCACTATTTTATGCCCCTTTTATGTGTTTTCACCTCTTCTTGGGGGTTTGGGGTGTGGTGTTTTTCTTTTTTCCTTATATTTCTCTCTATATTGTTAAATTATACTATTAATTCTGGTCCCTGACCTGAGTCTTTGTGTTGGGACCAGCAATGGGTGTTAATATTTAGGTAGCCAATTGGCTAGTGTAGGTTACAGCTTCCACACAGACCTTAGTGAGTTTTTGCTCGTAAAGATCTGACAGTTCAGGTTTGAAACTACACAGACAGAGCTTCTCTTTACAGCTCGTGCTCTTAAGTTCCATTCATGGAATGGAGTTAACTATTTCACCTCCAGAGCAGTTCTAATGGTGGGACAAACTGCAATTGTCATAATATAGCAAGACTCCATTAGAAGAAACAACATTACTAAGGTGAGTAATTTTTTCTTTTCATCCTTTCCACGCCTCCTTGTGTATCAACCCTGTTGCAGGTAGTACTCTGTACTGCGATTCTTGGCTCTAATAAGTATAACTTTAAATTTTATCTAGTGTCAACTTATAAGTATATAACAGATCAGAGATCTGCTAGGGAGGGCAATCGGCTCCCATCTTGGACCAACCCACAGGGGTACTTCAGGCAAGGGAATGTCCCATCTTTGACTAGGCCACAAGGGTACTACAGGCAGGGGAGTGCAGCTGGCCCCTGTTTAAGGTCAGCTCAAATTTGTATTAGGCTAGGTAATCTGTAAGATTGCAGCTGGTCCCTATCTAGGGTCAGATTACATTTGTATTGAGGCTCAAAATAGCAGTAGAGGGGTTGGAGCAACTACAGTTAGCTGTCTAGGCTAGCAGGGAATTTTAGGTAAGGGTGTAGCTGGTTCCTATCTAGGGTCAGCTTACATTTGTATTGAGGTTCAAGATAGCAGTAGGATGGTTGGCGCAACTAGAGATAGCCATCTTGGCTATGGGGGAATTGTGGGTAAGGGTGCAGCTGGTTCCTATCTAGGGTCAGTTTACATTTGTATTGAGGTTCAAGATAGCAGTAGGTTGGTTGGAGCAACTAGAGCTAGCTGTCTAGGCTATTGGGGAATTGTGGCTATTGCAGCTATCCCCATTTGGATTATGTACAGAATTCTGTATCTGGAGGGTGAGTGGGCTGGGGCCTGGAGGACGTGGGGGAATAGGAACCTGTTCAGTCATCAGGATAGGGGGAGAGAGAGTAGTGTGCTGTAATGGCAGTGGGGTGACAGTATACTTGGGGACAGTGTGTGTAAAGGGGGTCTGTCCAGCCTGCAGGAACCTGAAGCACCTAAGGTTAGAGGTTAGGCAGCTCAGATGGGAGTTGGGGAGTCTGGCGTGGAGTGTAGGTGGAACAGGTAGGGGAAAAAGAGACAGATGGGGGATGCCCAAGTGAGCTAGGTCAACATGCAAGGGAGGGGTGTAGAGTGGATCACCCAGGTTCTATGGATGCCCCAACCTCAGAGGGCATGGGATCAAGGGAGGGGGAATGTCAAGTGGTGAGGAGGAGGAGGGAACCCTGAGAGGTGCAACAGGAGTGGGAGCATTCAAAAGGTTGCTCTTAAGGAATACATTTCAACCATTGTCCTGTAGTTGGGGGGGGGATAGGAAGTGGGTAGAGAGGTTGGAGTGCGGGCAGCTGGACTGGGGGGGTAGGATGGGAGAAGGGGTAGGACAGTACAAAGCAGCCAAGGTGGGTGGGAGAAGAGAACAGAGGAATGGAGTAGGAGTTGGGGGAGGGAGGAGGTGACAGGATGGTGGAGGAGGGGGGTGTGTGTGTGGGCCAAAATGGAAAGGTCAGGGAAGGGGGTGGGAAGGCAAATGGAGGGGCAAGTAGGGGCAGTGGGGGAGGCAGTCAAGCAGGGGTTGGGGAGAACAGGGGGGTGCCCATGATGGAGGGGGAGCAGTTAGGTGGTGGAGAAGCTTGTAAGGTAGGCAGAGAAGGAAAAGAGGGAGACAGGAATGGTGTAGGTGCCTTCTTTACTTTTGACTACTCCTTACAGAGGGGCTTCAAGTTTAGAGGCAGAAAGGGATCCCAGGCATATGGACACAGCACCAGCACAAAAGGGCTAGGCGAAACAGAACCCTTGACAAGTTTGCACAGGCTGATTCATTATTTCCAGGCATGGGAGAGAATTACCACTAACACGTGGGTCCTGGAAATAGTGAGTCAGGGTCTGAGTCTGCAGTTCAAAAATTTCCCCAAACTGCAGACACAAAAAACCTTCACACCCCGTGCCCTGACAGAAAGACTCCTGTTGGAGTTAGAGATAAAAAAAGTTGATACAAGCAAATGCAATGGAGAAAGTCTCCTCTCACAGTGAAAAAAGGAACTTTACTCAAGATAATTCCTGACCCACAAGAAAAATGGGGAATGGTGACCTATTTTAGACCTGAGATACTTGAACAAGCACCATAAAAAGGAAACGTTCAAAATAGTAACACTGGGATCAGTGTTTCCTTCTCTGCAACAAGTAGAGTGGCTGGGGTCCTTGGATCTGAAAGATGCATATTTTCACATTCCAGTCAAACCCACTCACAGAAAGTACCTCAGATTCAGAGTAGGGAACTGCCACTACGAGTTCACAGCCCTAATCTTTGGCCTGTCTTTAGGCAAGGCAAGGCAAATTGTATTTATATGGCACACAATCCCAGAGGCTCTGGGCGCCTTACAGGGAAACACAATAAAATAGGCAATAAAATGATAAAATTACATTCGTACAATTTTGAATAAATAAAATATAAGTCAGTTTAAAAACTTTCCAGATACCATAATCAGGGACCGAGCAAAAATGTGGTGAAATTCAGTATTCATTAAAAGGCAGGCTGAAGAGGTGGGTCTTCAGCCACTGCTTAAACACCTCTACCGAGGGGGGCTCCCAGACTGCAGATGGAAGCAAGTTCCGCAGGAACGGCCCAGAGATGCTGAAAGCACGATCTCCTGAGGTCCTGAGCCAAACCCTGTGAACGTCCAGGAGGCCCCTCAAGGAGTAGCTGAGGGAGCAAGCATAGGTCACCGATGTCAGGTGCTCTGACAGATAGTCAGGACCCAGCCCATATAGGGCCTTAAAGGTGAGAAAACCCACCTTGAAAAGGACCCTCCACCTGACCAGCAGCCAGTGCAGGGCACGCAGAACTGGAGTTACATGACTGTACCTTGATAGACCTGTCAGCAACCGGGCTGTTGCATTCTGCACCAGTTGCAGTCAGTGGAGGGTCCCTCCCATGACCCTGAAGAACTTTAGCTCCCAGAGTGTTCACAGATTTTCTAGCCATAGTGGCAGCACATTTGAGGAGGCAAGGGGTGGTGGTCTTTCCTTGCTTAAACGACTGGTTAGTATCTGGAAAGACACACCAGGAGCCATGTCCTCCTTTCCTTTCACTCAGCACACTCTGGAGGACCTGAGATTCCTACTAAATGTCCAGAAGTCACAGACAGAACCTGTTCAGGTTCTGGACTTTATAGATGCAGAGTTGGATGCCCGCTGAGGGAAGGTATTCCTTCCTCGTGAAAAAATGGCAAACTTGATAGTGCTTGCAAGTTCCTACAAGGCAGAACAATCCAGACCTGCAAGAGACTTCCTCCCTTTGCTGGGGCACATGGCCTCATCCAGTGGAGTAGTACATGGTGTCACATTCCAAATGAGAGCTATCTAGTACCACTTGGGTTCCGTGGGACCCACTGGTCCCAAAGGTGGGACCCACTGTCAAAACTAGTGCCTGTGTCAAAGTGTCTGTTAAGGGCACTAAAGTGGTGGAAGGAGGAAGATAGCCTCAGAGAGGGGATTCCCTTCCTCCAGCAATCACCCATGGTTGTCCTCACTACAGATGCCTCCCTCCTTGGCGGGATGCCCATCTGGAGGATCTCACCGTAAGCAGGGTGTGGAGCGCACTGGATTTTCAGGAGCACATAAACGTCAGAAGGGGATAGGGAGAAGTACCAGGAGAAGCAAAGGGAGGTAGGGAGGTCAGTAAGGGAAGCCAAAGCTCAGACAGAAGAACACATTGCAAAATCAGTGGGTAGAGGGGACAAAACCTTTTACAGGTACATAAGTGAAAAAAGAAAGACAAAGGGAGGGATAGTGAGACTGAAGGGGGAGAATGGGGGCCGCGTGGAGGATGACAACAGTAAAGCTAACATATTGAACAGGTATTTCTGCTCAGTCTTTACTGAGGAAGAGGAGGGTAATGGGTCTGAAGGGAGTACAAGGGGTGAGAGTGATGCAGAAATGGACACAAGTCCCTTTACACGAGAAAGGGTCCTGAAGGAACTGGAAGTAATAAGAGTTGATAAAGCAATGGGGCCAGATAGGGGTGCACCCAGGGTCCTTAAGAACTAAGAGGTGGTGGCTGAACCTCTGGCTATCCTGTTTAGCCGATCACTGGAAACAGGGAGGTACCCAAAGACTGGAGGACAGCAGATGTAGTCCCCTTATACAAAAGTGGGAACAAGAGGAAGCAGGGAACTACAGACCAGTCAGCCTCACCTCGGTAGTGGGGAAGATCATGGAAGCACTACTGAAGGAGATTGGTGGAACATCTGGTTGTCGATGGACTACAAGACCCAAGGCAGCATGGTTTCACCAGGGGGAGGTCATGTCAGACCAACCTCATTGAATTTTGACTGGGTGACTAGGGAGGTGGATCAGGGAGGGCAGTGGACATGGCCTATCTGGACTTCAGCAAGGCCTTTGACACTGTGCCACATAGAAGACTATTACACAAACTGGGGAATATGGGTGTGGGCAGGACAGTAGTGTGGTGGGTAGGTAACTGGCTGGGTGGCAGGACACAGAGGGTGGTGGTAAATGGCTGTCACTCCACAGAAGGAAGAGTGACCAGTGAGGTACCACAGGGATCAGTGCTGGGACCGTCCTATTCAACATCTTCATCAGTGACATTGCAGGGACCTAGAAGGCAGAATTTCACTGTTACGCTGATGACACAAAGCTCTGTAACAGAGTAGACACACCAGAGGGTGTAGACAGAATGAGAGGCGACCTGCAGAAACTTGAAGAATGGTCAGGGGTTTGGCAGTTGAAATTCAATGCAAAGAAGTGCAAATAATGCATATGGGGCACAAAACCCTGGCACAATATATCAGTTGGGGGTGAGGATATAGCATGCACCAAGCAGGAAAGGATCTTGGGGTTGTCATCTCTGATGACCTCAAAGGTAGGAAACAGTGTGACAAGGCAGCAGGTAAAGCAAATAGGATGCTGGGATGTATGAGCAGGGCATCACCAGCAGGAAAAGGAGGTCATATTCCGCTATACAAGACACTAGTGAGGCCCCACCTGGAGTACAGTGTACAGTTCTGGAGACCATACCTACGTAAGGACATAGACAGGGTAGAGAAGGTTCAGAGGAGGGCAACAAAGATGGTGCATGGATTGCATCACAAGTCCTATGAAGACAGGTTGAAGGAACTGAACATGTACTCCCTGGAGGAGAGGAGGAGAGAGGATATGTAGAGACATACAAGTATCTTACAGGGAAGAACAGGGTGCAGGAAAACACTATTTTTAAGCGAAAAAGATGTTCCAGGACTAGAGGGCATGGGATGAAGTTGGAGGGAGGGCGATTGAGAGGAAACATGAGAAAGAATTTCTTCACAGAACAGGTGGTGGACAAGTGGAACACCCTGCCAGAGGAAGTGGTGGGGGCTGAAACAATCACGGGATTTAAGAATGCATGGGATAGACATAAAGGAATTCTGGAGGTCAGGGGTAAGGGGCAACAGACTTCTAGGAAAACAAACTGAACTTACAAGCTCAAATGGGCAGACTGGGTGGGCCATAGGCCCTTATCTGCCGACACTGTCTATGTATCTATGTCCTGGAGCTCAGGGCAGTGTATCTGGCAATGCAAGCCTTTTCTTCCCACATCAAGGGTCAGTCCGTCCAGGTCAGGACAGATAACACCACTGCCACATATTATATCAACAAGCAAGGAGGAACAAAATCTTTAAAACTGTGCATTGAAGCAGATAAGATATGGAACCTAGCCTATTCCCTAGGGGTGCAACTATCAACAGTACATCTGCAAGGGAAAGGCAACGTTGTGGCAGATTTCCTGAGCAGACTCAGCACGAGGCACCACAAATGGACCCTGAACAAACAGGTGCTGGCTGCAGTGTTCAGAAGGTGGGGCACACCAGAGATAGACCTGTTTACATCCTGGGAAAACTACCAGCTCCCTTTGTTCTGTTGCAGACCTCTTTTGGTGGGAACAGTCCTAGAGGACACCCTAATCCTTGTTTGGGCAGGAAAGTTTCTTTATGTCTTTTCTCTGTTCCCACTCTTACTAAGGGTGCTGCTGAAACTGAAGGGAGAGTTTGCAGCAATGATTCTAATAGCTCCAGATTGGGGCAGGCAGAATTGTTACTCACTTCTCCTGTCCCTCTCCATCAAACACCCTATCATCCTTCCCTTGAGGTACAAAGTGATGTCCTTGTCCTAAGGATAATGTTTCCAGATATGAGAACCCTGCGTCTCAGGGCATGGTTTTATTTGATTTGATTTGATTTAATTTCATTTATTTAGGGTTATAACCATTGAGCATAGCTTATTTGCGATGGTGGTACGTGTGAGAAATACATGACATAATATCACAAAAACAGTATAAATACAAATTACAGTTTTTAAAAAGTTGCACATATGGCATAAATTACCAATATAAATACAAGTGATTACAATTGTTAAATAATTTCACACACAGTCTAACATTTGTATAGACAGGTTATACAGTGCAACAGCAGCTTCCCTGAACTGAAATGGAGTGCAAAAAACAATGTTTCATGGCTGCAACTGGAGGAGGTTTTGAATCCAGTAATCTTAAGTTCTTGCAGAAGTTGATTTCACAGAGTAGGCACAGACTAAAAAAGTACATTGGTCTTTTAGTTCTTGGGACCACCTTTACTCATGAACACGAGTTCTTCAAAGAGGAGTCAGTTTTCCTCTGGGATAATCTGTTACTCAACTAATCTGGGACTAGACCCAAAACACTTTTATATGGTAGCAAAAACTTGTGTTAACTTCATTCAATTAGACAAGGGTATCTTTCCTAACCTGATATAGATGTCACAATGATGAGTGTCCTTAGGACAACTTTAAATTAATCTAACAAGGTAGTTGTACATTACCTCAAGCTTGTGTAACCTGTCACTAGAAGCATCGTCATAAAGTTGTCTGCGTAGTCAGACAATGGGAAAACCTGAATCTGGACTATTTATTTTTAATTGTTTTGGAGTCCGAACAATTTTGATTTGTACTTCTGATGGTTTTTAAAGAGCTAGAGTTCTGTGGGCTAAACCTCTCTGAAAAAGTTTTGGAAGTGCTTAAGGTTTTTAGAAAGCCAGCAACCAGGAAAACCTGTCACAAAGAGGAAAAGATTTTCTCTGTGGTGCTCCTCTATGCAGCTCAGTCCATTTCAGGCAGACCTCCTGCAGTCTCAGACTACCAGGTACACCTACAGTCCATGGGTCTCAGTCTTGCAACCCTGAAGGTGCATTTGACAGCACTGTCGGCATACGCTTCAGCTGGGAAGAACAGGTCAGTGGCCTCACAGCCCATTTTTAACAAATTCTTTAAAGGCCTTATTCACCTGTACCCTCCAGTAAGGATCCTGTCCCACCATGGGACATGAGTCTGTGCATTGCTCAGCTCATGGAGGCTCCTTTCAAGCCCATGGCAACTGCTGATTTGAAGTATATCACCTGGAAAGCAGGTTTCCTGGTGGCTGTGACATCTGCCAAAAGGATGAGCTAGCTGCAAGCCCTCTGCATATATCCTAACTATACCATTTTCCACAGGGATAAGGTAGTCCTAAGAACAAATAGAAAATTCCACCCTAAAATGGTGTCTGAATTTCATCTGAACCAGTCAGTTGTACTTCCAGTGTTCTTTACAGCAGAATTCAGTTCAGGAGAGTAAATGCTCCACAGTCTGGATGTTAAAAGAGCGTTAAGCTACTACTGGGGCCTTACAAAAGAAGTAAGGTCCACTAATACTCAGTTATTTGGTGACATGGGTAAAGGCAAACCAGCATCCAAGAGAGCCAGTTTCTCGTTGGATGGTCTCCTGCATACAGTTGTGTTACAGCAAAGCTGGCAAGCTGCTGCCTAAAGGCCACAGGGCACAGTCCACACGGGGCACCTCAGCCTTTGTGGTAGCATAAAGAGGTATTTCCTTGCAGGGAATCTGTAGGGGAGATATGATTGAGACCTTCAAATTTCTGAAAGGGATTAATAAAGTAGACTGTGCAGGGCTATTTAGCAGGAACACTAGCTCAGTGACACAAGGGCATGACTGAAATTGAAAGGGAGAGCTTCAGGAAGGACTTGAGGAAATATTTTACCAAAAGGGTGGTGGAGCCATGGAACAGCCTGCCTGCCGAAGTGGTGGGTGCCAGAACTGTAGAGGGCTTCAAGCATGGGTGGGACAGAATAAAAAGAATAATAGCAAGATCCACACCGAATGAGGGGAAGGAGTTGGAGTTGGCAGACCCATTGGCAAAACTGTTCACCAAATCCTTGATGAGCGGCGTGGTGCCCAAAGACTGGAAAAGGGCAACAGTAGTCCCACTCCACAAATCGGGCAGCAGGGAAGAGTCTGGGAATTACCCATCAGTAAGCCTCATGTCTATAATGGGGAAATTGATAGAGACACTACTCAAACAGAAGATCATAGCATTCCTTGAGGCTAGCAGCCAATAGGACCCCAAGCAGCATGTATTCATGGCGGGAAGGTTGTGCCAAACAAATCTGGTTGAGTTTTTTGACTGTGTTACAAAGATTTTGGATGGTGGTGGATGTGGTCTACCTGGACTTCAGCAAGGCATTCGACCCGGTTCCACACAGAAGGCTGTTAAAGAAGTTAGACTACACAGGGGTTGGCCCAAAGGCCACAAAATGGGTACAAAATTGGCTACAGGGCAAAATCCAGAGGGTGCAGGTAAATGGAGCACTATAGTCAGAGGGTTGGGTGACCAGTGGAGTGCCCCAGGGCTCTGTACTGGGGCCTCTGCTCTTCAGTGTTTTCATAGCAGACATCACTAATGGACGAGAGGGAAAAGTGTATCTGTTTGCGGACAACACCAAGATATATAACAGGGTGGACACCATAGAGAGAGTAGGCAAGATGGAATCAGACCTCAAGAAACTTGAAGAATGGTTTGGAGCATGGCAGCTGAGATTCAGTGCCAAAAAGAGCAAAGTCATGCACATAGGAAAAAGGAATCCAAGGAAGGCGTATTACTTGGGAGTGGAAAGACTAGCTGCCTTCAACCAGGAGTGTGATCTGAGAATCATAATCTCAGACAACTTGAAAGTGGGAAAACAGTGCGAGAAGGCAGCACTGAAGGCCAGATGAATCACAAGCAGGAGAAGGGAGGTGGGCCTGCCATTGTACAGATCACTGGTCAGGCCACACCTGGAGTACAGTGTCCAGTTTTGGAGGGTTCTCCTCAAAAAGGACAGAGACTGGACAGAGATGGTGCAGAGAATGGTGACAAAAATGATTCAGGAATTGCGTGAGATGTTCTGTGGAGAAAGACTGAGAGAACTGAACATGTATTACCTGGAACAGAGTAGGGAGAGGGGAGACATAGTCGAAACATTCAGATACATAAAAGGCATAAACATGATGCAGACACAGGAACTTTTTAACTTCAAGGAGGGCAGCAGGGGCTAGTCCAGTGGCACTGAGGATTGAGACACTGGACACCACACCTCACGCCACACCAGCAACCTGGGTTCAGGAGCGAGCCTGGGTCGTCTAGGTCAGCAGGGGAAGGAGAAGGTTGAACATCTGGAGGACTCCTCACTTCTGGGGTGGGTTCTGGGGATTTCCCCTGTCAGTGGTGGCTCCTGATGGAGGCTGGGGGGGGGAGAAACACATAGGGCAGGGACAGCCATTGGAGTCTGGTGTCAGCAGGCATCTGTGGGAGGGGGCAGGCTCACTCCCTCTGTGCGTCAATGCCATTGCATGGCTGCATCAGGGGATGGAACAAAGGAAAAATGTCCCTGCCTCCTGGTAGGTGAAGGGGGATTCAGGGGCCGGCCGACCACGCCCAGTGCTGGGTCTCTCCGTCCACATCCTCTGGCTCTCTTCCCTGCTTGGTCGCTCTGCTAGATTATAGATAGAGCACCAGGAGGAGTAGGTGGTCACACCTTGTGGGGCTCAGTTGGGCGTTCGGGCAGCAGAGGAGAGGTGGCCACCAGAGGAAGGATGGAAGACTTCAGGTGGGTGAGATTATGGCCGAAGCCAAGTAACCCTCTGGAGAGGGTCTAGGTAAAGGCAGCGTATGAGTATAATGAAAGTTGTCAAAAAAAAGGAGGGCAGCAGAACCAGGATATGATCTAAGGCTAAAAGGAGGGAGGTTTTCTACCAACGTCACAAAGTTTTTCTTCACAGAAAGGGTGGTGGACACCTGGAATAGCCTGCCCCCAGAGGTGGTGGAGGCTAACACAGTTGTGGGATTCAAGAATGTGTGGGATAGACACAAGGGAGCCCTCACACCAAAGGGCAGCTGGGAGGTAAGAAAAGACAAAAACACCATCACCTTCTATGTTTCTATGTTCTATGTAGGGAGGGGAGTGGGGGGAGGGGGAGAGACAAGTCCCTGGATGGATGCTAGGTTGCAGGGTAGGGTAGGATAGGATAGGCAGTCATGGGCAGACTGGATAGATCTTTAATCTTTATGTGCCATCATTGGCTATGTTTCTGTGTTTCTATGTAAAGCAGTTACCTGGAAAACAGTACACACTTCCACAAAGCACCAATGTCCAGACATTTAGTCCAGAAGGGATGCCAGCTTCGGCACCACTGTTTTGCAAAACCTTTTGCCGAAGAAGGTTCTGTACCTAGCCTCCCAAGGTGCTGCGGTGTAGTCTGCAGTTGTTAAGCACAGTGAGGGATTCCTGGGGCTTGAAGAAAAAATTATTCACCATAGTAATGTTGTTTCTTCCAAGGGATCCCTCAGTATGCTTAACAATCCCATCCCTACCTCCCTTTCCAGAACCTTGAAAAGATTCTCACAAGAATCATTTCTTTTCAGTTTATTTGAACATTACTTGTCATAGTACCTTACAATTGATGCTCACTGATCTAATCTTTTTAAATCTGTTCTGCCACATTTAGATGTCTCCCAAGACTCCAAACTTTTGAATAATTTCTGGGTAATCATTTAGCTACTTTAGTTGTCATTGCTAAACTTAGTTTAAAAAATAAATCTGACAGAGGGCAGAGGTGAGTGTGACCATACGGCAGAGTTTTGGACTTCATTCTGCTAGCACCTGGCTGCTCAGTCTCCAGTTTTAAAGTCTTTCTTTTATTCTTGTATAATTTCTCCCTCTCTCTTTTGTCTCTGGCTGTAACCCAGTCCCCTGATCTAGCTGCCCTTTTGTTTCACCAGCCATCTCCAACCCCTGCTGTTTCTTTCTGTCTCTGTCTTTCTCTCGCCACCTCCCCATCTGCCCTCTTTTCCTGCTATTTATTTAATTCTCTTCCTCTCTTTCTTCCCACAGCCTCCTAGCCCCTGACAGGGCTTGAGTCCTCTGAGGTGGCGCTACTCTCCTATGCGCTGCTGCCCATCCCGCTACTGAAGCTGAATTCGCCAGAGAAGCCCCTGCTTAAAGGTACGAACCTGAACCTGCTGTAGATTTTTTAAATTTTAGGCACACTCCAGTTTGGCTGATCCTGATTGGCTGCCCACTGGGCCAGTGCAGTCTGATTGGTCCCCTTGCAAGCCTGCTCGCTCAATTTTTGTGTCTCTGTATTTTTCCTGGTTTCTCTGCTCTTTCTTGCCTCTAACCTTCTGTATACCTTATATTTTTGTCCCACCTGCCCTCCCCAGCTCAGACCTCTATTAAATATACCTAAGTCCCGCCCACAGTTAACTTTTCCCTTCCCATTGGTTCTTTCTCTCTGATTTCTCCTCTGTACTCATGGGGCCTCTATAACTATCTGGGACTCACCTACATCTACTTTTAACTCCCAGTAGTTCCATAATGCTGCCATCTAACCTCTTACTGGGCCTGCTCTCCATCCTTACTCTACCTCTCTGCGCTGGCTCTTTAGGAGAACACCTACCTTACATGTCCAGTCTCTGGATAAATAAATACCCACTGTCAGTTTATGGGACCTACACAAGCAACATCGACCATTATCTTAACCTGCAACCCTCTCCTGGACCACACAACCTCTGGGTGATACTCCAGCCCTCCATGAAAATCTCCCAATTCCTCGGACCATCATTTCTTTTAACCTGCACTCTTCACCAAGACAGGAAAAATCCCCTCAAAAAAAAGGGCACCGGCACACCTTAGGAAATACCTCGTAGCCTTTCTCAAATGCCTAATACTGATATTACTGCTTCTCTTCGGCAATATTCACCCTAACCCTGGACCCCCTCTGATGGCATCAGTGACGTCCCACAGTACTGCTTCTCTATCCTTGGCTAGCATAAATATCGGTAGCCTCCTTCCAAAGCTCAATACCCTCTCTGCCTGGATCTCTCAACATAGCCCTGACATATTATCAGTCCTTGAGACATGGCTGACCCCCCAAGATCCCTGACTCCACTATTGCCATTCCTGGTTACACAGTCTTCAGGCAAGACAGGCTTAGCAAGAAAGGTGGGGGCTGTGCTGTTTACCTAAAAGAGGTGACAATGAGCCATGTACTGACCTTACCTAGCTCTGGGAACAATATCCAGATACTTGCCACCAAGGTGCTGCTTGGCGCTCATAATAAGGCACTGACCATTGCATCAGTCTACATCCCACCTAAACTGACTAATCAGGGTCTTCCCATTCTCCTTGACTGTATAAACTTCCTAGGTCGCAGCTCAGAAGTTATAATGCTAGGGGCCTTTAATATCAGTTTGTTGGCCCCCTGTACAAGCAACTATAAGGACGCCTTGGTGGCTGCCAACCTTGCACAAATGGTCTAGTCACCCACCAGGATGGACTACAGGACGGGGACCTCCATGCTTCTAGATTGGGTTCTTACCAACTGACCTGAACACATCTCTAAAACAGAAGTACTACCGGACATCATAAGTGACCATTTACCTGTTGTATTCCTCTGGTCTAACAAATTCAACAACCCCCACCAAAAACCATTGTCAGCAGAATATTACTGCGTGGTCTCTTAGGTCCTCTAAAAACTCACCTGCATTCACTTGACTGGTCTCCAGTTGATGTTGCACAGGATGTGGACGCAGCCCTTGAATACTTTATTACTGCCTTTAACTCAATTTGTGATGCCCATCCTCCTTTCAAGAAGCATAAGATTAGGGGTTCTGTCATCCCGTGGGTGACCCTTGACCTCCTGAAACAGAAGAAATCCCATGACCTGCTCTGGTACCACACCAAGGCAACAAATACTCTAGCTGACACTCAGGCCTACACATCAGTGTGGAATGCCTGTACAAGAGCTATATGCCAAGGGAGAGCCAACTACTACAGAAACGCCCTTGCCAACACCTGGAATGATGGGAGAAAGTTCTGGGGTAACCTCTCCAAAGTAATTGGGAAAAACCCCAAAGTTGCACCCACAATGCTGAACATTGATGGCTCTGTCACCTTGGATAAAGTAACCATTGCCAGCGTGTTCATCACCTACTTTTCTGACCTTAGCCACGTTTTCCCCTTAACTGTTTTGATCCAACACCTACTGCATCCCAGCCTGATATCCCACATGCCTCTCAGCAGCACCCACCTTTTTATTTCAAGGCAATCTCAGAAGGTCTAGCCAGAAAACTCCTACTCAAGAAGACTAGGTGCAGTGGAGACTCCCTTGATTTAAAACTCATCACCCAGTCCTACCCCCTCCTTACTAAAATCCTTAACCACTCTCTTATGCTCTCACAATTCCCCTGTAAATGGAAGTCTGCTGTGGTGACCCCTATCTACAAAAGTGGTGACAAGACCCTAGCAAGCAACTACAGATCTATCTCCATCTCTCCCCCAAGGCCTTGGGACGGATAGTTGCAGATCAACTCATTGATTATCTGGAAACATATAACCTTCAGTGCCCACAGCAGCACATATTTTGAAAAGGGCACAGCACCAACACTGCTCTCCTTGATTTCACCACCTGCATTCACCATGCTCTTGATCACAACCAACTGGTCGGCGCCGCCTTTATTGACCTGACAAAGGCATTTGATACCATCAGTCACTCCCTGCTAACTGGACAACTATCACACCTAGGACTCTCATCGAATGCCACCCACTGGTTTTAAAGCTACCTCTGTGACCGCTCACAGCAGGTCAGAATCGGTGAATTCCTCTCGACCTCCATTCCAGTCCAGTTGGGTGTCCTCCAAGGTTCTATCCTTGGCCCCCTGCTATTTAACATCTTTTTGAATGACCTCCCTGCCTCGAGCCACAACAGAATTGTCCTGTATGCGGACGATGCAGTCATCTTCATAAGCCACTCTGACCACTCTCACCTGCAGCTGCAACTGCAGCAAAGTTTTGCTGAAGTTGAAACCTGGTTCATATTGAACAAGCTCATCCTTAATTACTTAAAAACCAAAACAATGCTGTTCCATGGTACACACAACAAACACAAACAACTGTTAGTCAACAGTAATAGAGGCTGTACGCTGGAACAGGTTGAACAGTTCAAGTACCTCGGTGTGACCCTTGACTGCACTCTATCTTACACCATGCATATTTGTAACACCACTAAAGCTGTGAATACACGTATAGGCCTGCTCTACAGGCATAGGCACTGTCTGACGGACAAAGCCTTAAACCTTACTATCCAGAGCTTGGTTACCTCCTTATTCAACTATGGTCTTGTGGTTTATGGATCAGGCTCTGACACTGCCCTCTGGTGCATAGCATTAACCCTCAGTAAGGCATGTCGGCTCCTAACCTCATCTGCTCGACTCTTGCACACGTGATATCTACGAACAGGCTAACTGGCTGCAGCTATCAGGCAGACTAAAATATCAGACCTGCATCCTTGCAAAGAAGACTTCACTGGACCTTCTGCCACTTTCAGTCTGTACTGACCCCTCACTTTGCCACCCACCTAACCAAGAGTTCAGATAGCCTAGCCTGCTCTGTTCCCTGCTGCTGGACCTCACAAGGACAGCACTCCTACAAAATAAGGGCCTCAAACTGATTCAACTCCCTTCCAGTTGAAATCACCAACACCTCGAATTTCAGCTCCTTTAAGTACAAACTTTGACAGCATTTGGTTGCCAGTGCCTATTGTGACTGCTTCACCTAACTGCTCTGCCTGCTCTCCTGGCTCCCCTCACACTTATGTGCTCTTCCAGCACACCTTTCACTTCCCATTATATCTTTCAAACAACATGAAGTCTTGCTGTATTCTGACAATTGCAGTTACTGTAGCTCCAGCACTTGAACTGCCCTAGAGAGTAGAGGGATACATTTCTATGCAGGGCATAGAACGTTGAGCTCGAGCTTGGTTGAAGACTCTGTCTGCAGCACTTTGAACCCAAACTGTCAGATTCTATAGTGCGCCTCACTGAACAGTTGCTCCGGAGATTTCTCCTTCTGCTCGGTTCAAAAGTCGGTTAAAGTTGTCTGTTTATTCCAAATTATTTTTCCGCATTGTCAGTTCAGGTCTCTTTCTGCGGTACAGTAAGTACTTTAGGTAGTTTCTCTGTATTTTTGTGGAAATTGAAAATTGTAATTCTCGATTGGTTCGGCTGAACTGATCTATTAGTTTAAATATTTTTAGTGTGTGGTTACCGGTCCTTATTGATTTAAAAAAAAAACTTAATTTTTGTGTTTTTTTCCAATACCGCTAACATGGTTAGAAACCGATAAGGGAGTCTTGCCTGGCAGTTGCCTTATAAAGGGTAAGTTTGGTTAGGCTGGCCATATCTGAGAAACCCAAGAAAAAAAATGGGCCCACTGGGTTTCAACACTGTAGTGAGTGTGGGGAGGTCTTTGCTAAGGCTGACCCCCCCCCCACCTGTGTTTACTGTCTGGGATTTGACCACCTCGATTCAGACTGCCAAATTTGTAAAAATTTCCCTAAGTCTACCCTGGAAAAGAGATTAGGTAGACTTAGGGATAAGGAGGCCGAAAAATCTGCTGACCCGGAAGGCCAGCCTGGTTCGGTTCCTACCAAACCAGAAGGAGTGCCCTCTGACCAGGAGGATACTTCTTCAGGCAAGAGGAGAGCTGATCCTGAGGGATCGGTTCCTACAAAAAGAAAATGCAAAGAAAAATCGACTGGTTTGGATCCAGAGGTCCATGTTCCGACCGCCAAAAAAATAGCCAGGGTGATTCGGATTGCTGAATCGCCTCGTCCGGTTTCGACCGATCCGGCGCCTCTGGGCAGCGGTTTGGTTCAGTCAGTTCCTCCGGTTCAAGATTATACCCCTGAAGATTTTTGTGAACCGGAGTTTGAAGAGGAAGGGAATTTTAAAGAGGATGGTGATGATTATGAAAGTCTGGATGTGCCTGTGGAACCGGACATCTCCCCAGACAGACCTTCTGGTGTTTCCTCTCCTAGGCTCTCTGAGTCCCCTCTCCAATATCTGTTTTACAGAAAGGTGGCTGAAACGCTCCAGCTTCCTATGGAGGAGGCTGTGGAGGATCAAGAAGAGCCTGATTTTGTTGAAATGATGGACATCCCAGAGTCCAAGAGACTGTCTGTCCCCCTTCATAAGTCCTTTGGGAAGCAGACACAAAAAATTCTAAAGTCTCCTAATTCTGTACCTCCTGTTGACAGAAGGATGAACATGAGGTATACTTTATCAGGTTCAGATATGGAGTTTTTCTACCAGCAATGCAGCCATGTTGGGATCGTGCAGGCTGCAGCCTGTGACAAGGCTAATATCCCCTTGGCTTCACACCCCCTCAGACAAAGACTTCAGGAAAATAGATGCCAAGGCAAAGAAGCAGTACATGGCATCATCTTTGGGACTCAGGCAGGCTAACTATATGGCCTATACAGCCAGGTACCAGAAGTCTAGGTGGGACACTGTACTGGCATTGGCTAAATAGGCCTCCCCCCCAGCTGGCCAAGGAGCTGGAGGCAGTGACTGCTGATGGGATTGAGGCATCAAAGGTACAATTTCATGCTGCTGTGGAATCCAGTGATGTGTCATCAAGAGTCATGGCTACATCTGTGGCTCTATGGAGGCTGGCTTGGCTCAGATGTACTAGCCTCTCACAGGACACCCAAGCTAAGGCCATGGATTTCCCTGTGGTGGGTAATTCTCTGTTTGGGGAGCAGATGGAAAGTTACATGAAGAAAATGGATGAGTACAAGACCACTTATAGGAGTGCACAGGCCAAGGAGAGGCAGGTAACTTCTCAAAGGCAGCAAGCTAGGGGCAGGGGCAGGCCTTTTCACAGGCCTTTCTACCAAGCACAGGCCTCTTATTTTTCTTAGGGGGGTTCTTTAGAGGGAGAGGCAGAAGGGGATGAGCAGGGCTGCATCCACTCCTCAGCGTAAGGCTCCTGCCAAGCAGACACCCCGATGTGTCAACCTGGGTCATTTCCCCCATTCCTATAGGGGGCAGGCTGGCTTACTTTGTCCAGGACTGGATGTCTGTTATCTCAGACAGGTGGATCCTGGAGGTAATAAGCCAGGGACTGGTTTTCAGTTTCAAATAATTTCCGAAAATGAGAGCCAGATCCTTTTCACCTCAGAAACTCTTGCTATGGAGGCAGAGGTTTCGTCTCTACTGGCCATAGGGGCCATAGAGAGAGTTCCTACCCTACACAGGGCCAAAGGTCTTGTCGTGGAAATTTCCTACTTGTTATACAGAGACAAAGAAACAGTCTTGTGCAGAGTTCAAACCATTTATTCACGTATGCATACGGAGAACCAGCTCCACATGTTGTTATTGCATAGCTCCGATTACAATAGTAAGCCTCCTTCTCTTATATACTTGCCTAGTCACATAACAGTGTCCTGGCACAACTTCATTGGACAGTAAACTTCATACAATACTGCTGTTAGTTGCTGATTGGTTATGCTAGTACTATGTTAAATACAATACTGCTGCCACTTACTGACTGGTTATGCTAATTATTATGCTAACCTACTTTAGCCACATCATCTATAAGGCATGCATACATTACTACAAGGAAATGCTTGCTATGGAATTTTCCACCTTCCACCAAGGACATGCTTGCTATGGAATTTTCCACTATCCACCATTTCATGAAGATTGTTTCAGTTCTGCAGCCATTTTGTGATGCTTTCTGCACAGTTACATTGTGCAGCACTAGGTCTGTTATAAAACTTTCCTCTACACCCCCCCCCTTGATACTCTATCAACTGCTAAAATTCAATATCACAGTTATAGTAAGGCAATTCTTGCGCATTTTGTTTTACTATGTCATAATTATGTATCACAGGTGATTGTACAGTTGGTGTAGGTGGGTTACAGGCTGTGTTACACATTTTCGTAAGCACCAGCTTTACACAAAGCACAACGAGCCATATACATAACAAGGCGATAATGCCAGCAGCAACATATGTCATTATTGTCGATCCCCATTGGCCAAATACATTTGTAATCCATCCCCATGGATTCCAGTCACCCTCAGACTTATTTTCGCTCACAATTTTATTCTGTAGTTGCTGTACTTTGTGCAAAACTTCTGTCATGTTATCAGCCACATTTGGTACATAGGTACAACATTCTTCTCAATTATTGCACATACCCTCCCTGGGCTGCTAATACATAATCAAAGCGGCTCGATTTTGTAATGCTACTAGTCTTAATGCTTTTGTTTCGGCACTCAAAGGGTGAGGCCTTCATTGGTTTCTTTACCAGGGTTTCAAGTTCGTAGCTTAGTTGATCAATATATTGCATGCTTTGTAGCACCCCAGAATAGGAAAAATCCTGCAGCTAACTTCTCACCCACTGGCACTCTTCTCTTGGTGCTAGGTACTCCAGAACCTCCAGCACCTATGGCATGCTTTCGGCGGCGCATGCTAAGGTCATCGCCCTGTAATACATTATTATCATTTGAGGGCACATACACTTAGTACGGATGGGTGTAGTGTAGCTAAGTAACAGCACCCGATCCATCCTGTTGGTAAAAACACATACGCCTTTACCCCACACACCCAGTACAGGCCAGACAACGTACCAAACTTTTTCCCTTCTTTAAGCTCAATTGGAAAATATATACCCTTACCATACCGCGTTGTCATGTTACCGTCGGTTGTATTATAGGTATGAGAATAATTTTGTTCTTCATAATAATTATTAGAACAACTAGACACCCCCACTTGTATATTTGCTCCTGTCTATGTCCAACTCCTACACACACAATAGGGGGCCTGGGTTTTTGGCCTGTGATCTAGGTACAAGGGTTTTAAGGGGGGTTCCCATTTTTGGGGACTTATACCAGGTGGCAAAGTGGTGTCCTTTAAATACAGTAACTTTGCCCTTATTTAACAAGCTCGTGGACCAATTACCTTCACTATCCTTTGCATGTGCCATAGTAAATAAGAGTAAATATGTGTCATACCAGACCAAGGGTACAGGCTGCAAGTGCAGTCCTATGGCTGCAGAAAGTGGGGAATGCGCACACACAAAACAATCACTTAGGTTAGTGTTAGTAACATGTAGCTTCATTAGAGTCCACCAGGTATTAGTGGTGTGTAGGGGTTCAAGGCTGCGGCTGCATCTCACAGTCTTGTGGTTTACTTTAATACTTATCAAAGTCAGAAGAACCACAGCGGCTCCCAGCACGCATGCCACCCCTGCAGTCAATAAAACAGTCTTTTTCTTCATCTGTTCTCGATGGCCGTCGCCAACCGACAATGGGATGCGTGGATCCATGTGTCTCTCTCTGCGATCTTTACAGCAGTCGGTGTGGTATGGAGCACTTGGAAAGGGCCTCACCACCGGGGATCACTCCACTTCTTTTGCCGCAAGTCCTTTATCACCACGAAGTCTCTGGGCTGTATGCGGTGTAGCGCTGCTTCCGGATTTGGCACAGGCAAGGCCGCCTTTACTCTAGGGTAAAAAGATCTCAACACAGCATTAAGGGATAAACAATAGGCAATCATTTTGTTATTTATACCGTGCAATGTTAACCTGCTTTGGGGAAAAGGTGCATTAGTCATTCTCAGAGGCCTACCCATCAGAATCTCGTGTGGTGACAGACCCATCTGCATTGGCTTACCTCTCATACTCATTAAGGCCAAAGGCAGAGCCTTCACCCAATCAAGTCCTGTTTCTGCCATCAGTTTGGTTAATTTTACCTTTAAGGTTTGGTTTGTCCTTTCCACAGCCCCTCCAGACTGTAGATGGTAGGCACAGTGAGTTCTTAAATCAATTTTCAAAACCTCACATAGGCACTTGATAACTTCGTTTGCAAAATGAGTACCATTGTCACTAGATATACGCGAGGGTAGGCCCCAATGGGGTATAATATCCCTCAATAGGGCCTTTGCCATCACACACGCAGTGCTTCTTTTAGCAGGGAAAGCCTCTACCCACTTAGGTATAACCAAACAATACCTGTAGCCCTCACAAGGGCTTAGTTCAATAAAGTCCATCATTATATGCTCAAACGGTCCTGTAGGAGAAGGATGGGCAGAGGGGGTTACTTGGAGTCCCCTGCCAATATTATTTTGCATACACATAATACATTTTTTACAAAGGTTTTCAGCATACGAAGAGAAACCTACAACATACCAGTATTTATTTACAAAATCCACCATCCCCGCTTTTGACACATGGTCGACTCCATGAGCCAACTTGGCCAAAAAGGGAAACGTGACTGCTGGTAGGCAAAGTCTGCCATCGGGCGTCACCCATAGTTTTGCGGTGGCGTCATAGGTGCAACGTGTTTGCCAGTTCTTTTTCTCCTTTTTATCAGCAGATCGTTGTATTTCAGCTACATCACTGGCAGAAAAAAGATTTACTGGTTTTACTTCTTGAGAAAGCATTAACGGTAGTGGGACAACATCAAGGAGAGCTGCTCTTTTCGTAGCTGCATCAGCTCGGGTGTTTCCTTTTGATACAAAGTCAGAAGCAGATGTGTGCGCTTGGCATTTCTTGACTGCGACAGCCCTAATCATTTGAATGGCCATCAACAGGTTTTCTGCTAGTTTCGCATGCGCAATGGGCTTTCCTGACGAAGTCAGGAACCCCCTATTTTTTCATAGTGTTCCAAAATCATGCACTACTCCAAAGGCATACCTGCTGTCCGTGTAAATGTTAATGGTCTGTTTTTTTGCTAAGACACAGGCCCTGGTTAATGCCAATAGCTCAGCGGCCTGGGCTGACAAGTGGGATGGCAGCTTATGGCTCTCTAGAGTAGTGCTGTCAGTGCATACGGTGTATGCCACAATTGGACAACCTTGCCCATCTCGTTGAGCCAAGCCGTCCACAAACAGTTCCAGGTCTGCGTTAGTCAGCAGTACATCAGTCAAATCAGGTCGAGGTCTGCAGTCCGAGTCAATTACTTCTCCACAATCATGTACGTCACTGTCCTCCGGGGTAGGGAGGAGGGTAGCCGGGTTTAAGGTAGTACAACGCTTAAGGATAACATTTGACATGGTTAGTAACACATTCTGATATTGCAGTAAGCGAGCAGGAGTTAGACGGGTGGTGCGGGCCTGCAGTATAATTGAGTGTACTGTATGTGGCACATGTACAACTAGAGGGGAAAACCCCACCAAATCAGAACAGGCCAGCACCGCCTCGGTAGCAGCGGCAACAGATTGTAGACATGACACCATTCCTCTGATTACCGAGTCTAAATGCTTAGAGTAGTAAGCCACCGGCCTTCTTGCATCCCCATGCAATTGTGTTAGTACAGCAGACATAAACCCATTCCTTCCATCCACACAGAGGTCAAATGGCTTGTTAAAGTCAGGCAGCCCTAGACAAGGTGCTGACGCTAAAGCCAATTTTAATTGTGTGAAACATGCCGTTAATTTGTTTGTCCACTTGACCTCATCTTTCATTTGCATACCCTTGCCGTGGATGGCATCTTGCAAGGGCTGTGCCAAGAAGGCATAATCCTTCAGCCAGGCTCTGCAGTAGCCCGCCATACCCAAAAAGGACATCATTTGTTGTTTTTTTATCGGACGGGGCAATTTGGTAATGGCCTCAATTCGTTCTGGGGCTAGGGCGCGCCCTTGCGCTGACAGCGTATGACCTAAGTACTTTACCTGTTCTGTGCACAGTTGTAGGTTACTTTTTGATACCTTGTGCCCGTTTTCGGCCAAAAAGAGTAACAGCGCCTTTGAGTCCTACTCACATGCTTCCCGCGAGGGGGAGGCAAGTAGCAGATCATCAACGTACTGTATCAACACACTCCCACCTGGGGCACAAAGGCAGACAAATTGTCACTCATTTGAGCCGAGAACACAGCCGATTCAACATACCCCTGGGGCATCCGAGTCCATGTCCACTTTTTCCCTTTATACGTAAATGCAAACCATTCTTGGCTCTCGGGCTCCACAGGAATGCTGAAAAAGGCATTTGCTAAGTCTATAACTGTAAAGAAACAACTATTTGTAGGTACTTGAGACAGAACAGTGACAGGGTTCGGGACCACAGGCGTTCTGGCATGAACAGCAGCATTTACCAGTCGCAGGTCTTGCACAAACTGGTAGGTGCCATCTGGCTTTTTCACTGGTAGAATAAGAGTGTTTACCATAGCATTGGGACATGGTATGATAACCCCCCCTCTCTACCAATGCTGCATGCACAGGTGCAATTCCCTCTTCTGCTTCCCTTCCAAGCGGGTATTGGTGTTTCTGGGGCCTATAGGAGTACTTTGGTGTGACTGATAAAGGTTGTGCATGTTTTATTAATCCTACATCGGTCTTGGAAGTGGCCCATAGACTATCTGGCAGCTCATCTAGCCAAGGAGGTAACCTATCATTTAGTTTACTTTCTTTTTCCTTAGTAACCTGTCCAATTGCCTTTATCTCTAGTTGTACTGACACTTGCTCACATAGAACATACTTATAACACCCTGTCGATGGCGACACCCATCTGTCACCTTCTTGCTCCCAGTCGCTTAGGTTTTTCATGTGCGCCACCCACGGCCCCAAATCCTTCCACTGTTCCCCTTTTCCCTTTACAAGTGAGATGTGAGGGGCTGCCCCTTCCACTACATAGGCTTGTTGTTGCTCAGCAGTAAGTTCTACAGCTGCAGCGCAGTGGTCATGTGCTACTTATAGGTCTTTTACTTGTAACTCATCTAGCACTGGCTGAGTACTCCATCTACTTGTCTCGTACCCAAAATCCCTCACACCTTTTGCATAGTGAGCAGTACAGTGGAGATGGTACTGTAGTTCCTGTGCACCCCCTGTCAATTTAGCAGCCCATTCTATCAATGAGCCCACTTGCTCCTCACCTATAAGCTTCCAACAGTATAGCCAGTCACTTGCAGTCACTGTCAAGGGAAAAATACCAGCTCTGGCTGAGGTCACAGAGAGTCCCACATTACTTATACTTATAGTCATGTTTAGCTTAGCCAATAAGTCTCTACCTAGTAGGTTTACAGGGCAAGCCTCACTATACAAGAACTTGTGTCGTATCGTCAGCTTGTTACACTGCACAGTCAGGAGCTGGGTTAGATGCTCGTACATAGGTATGCCTGAGGCGCCCACGGTTTCTACCACGGTGTCGCTGGGACGCAGGTACAGTTCACAGGTTCGTATCACAGACAATGATGCACCAGTGTCTACCAAAAAGGAAACATTCTTGTTGTCAACAGTTAGTGTCAATTTTGGTATTTTAACTGGGTCAGGGGTGAGGGAGAGGATTGCTTGATATTGTCCCGCTATTTCCTAGCGATTGTACGTTGGCGGTTGCAGTTCATACAAACGGTTGTGCACAGTAAAGTTGGCAGCGGAAGGGGATAGTTCTTACTGGGTGGCTCCCCCTTCCTGGGGACAGTTTCTGTCGATGTGACCCATTTGGTTACAGCGGTAGCAGCGGTACTGGCTATGATCACCCCTCCCTCGCTCTGCCTGGGGACCTCCTCTTCCTCGCCCTCTCCCTCTGCCTCTTCCTCTACCCCTACCTCCTTCATAGTACATTAGCTGCGCCTTTACTAGTTTCTTCTGATCTTTTTCTTTGTTTCCCCTCTGTTGTCTCTCAGAGTGTTCAGCATACGGCAAAATCTCAGCTAATGATTTTGTCTCCCATCCAATACAATCAGTTGTAACTCCTTTTTTTATCTCAGGCAAAAGTCCACTACAAAAGGCATGCCCCAACAAATTTCCATACGCTGTATCACCAGGCTTCACCCCCGAGTGCTGTTTAAATATAGTTTCCAGTCTCTCTCTATATTCCTGCACTGTCTCGCCTGTTTTCTGCTTTGCGTAGGATGCGGGGCCAATCAGTAGTTTTCTTAAACTTAGTCTGCACTGTCATCCAAACTGCTTTGCAGTTGGTTTGCTCTATCATCTCTGCAGCATCCATATTCCAATTTCCTTGCACTCATTCCACTGGAATTTTAAAGTTCTCCTGAAACATTCAGTCATTTCTCAGTGGACAGGTCATACATTGCAAATAGGGCTTGCATCTCCCTCTATGTACATCTACATCTTTCCAAGGGCGGTATACCTTAACTGTGTCAGTCAGTTCGTCAGGGCTCCAAGGTCTCTCTACTCCTATCCGGAGGTTGGCTACATCAGCCGGGTTAGGGTTGGGGTAATATACTAGTGGCATATTAACTACAGGGTCCTCCCTCTTAGCCCTTAATCTGGTCTTTACATAACCTACTGGAGACCAGACTTCTTGTTGCCCACTATGCGGTCCCATTTCCATGCTAGTTGTATCGGGCTCTACCTGTGCCTTGGCAGGCATCTGTCTAACATTTCCAGGATATCCCGGGGCCACCAGTCCACCTCCCACCGCCCCCTGATCTGGCGGCAGGGCGGTGGGTTGAGGAGCCGGTGCCGCCGCAGCAGGCGAGGGCTGGTGGGGGGGTGGTGTATCATTTCTTTTTGGCTTTCTTTTCCTTTTCTCCTGCTCTGTTTCTTGTTTTACCATTATGCCCTTCACTGACCTTTCATACCTACTTTCTGCTTCTCTTTCTCACCTATTGAACTTTGTCCAATCTATTACTACTTTCTTTTGTTTGCTTTCTACCTTTTCTAGAATGCTCCTTGCTTCTCATGAAGACATCCAGGCTAAATGTTCCTGTTAGGGAAATAATCCATCTGTTCTCAGGTTCCATTCCGGGATCTCACTAATTGAGTTGTTCCCATACTTATCAGCCATACATTTTACTGGTCCACACAGGGAATCAGGCAACTTTCCCTTGCTTTGTTTCGCCCCCATGTCACTGTCCTGTGTTTAGTTTATGTATTACACTTTACACCCTTCTTGCTTAGCTCTGTTCCCGGGTTAGCATCACAGTTAAAACTCAAACCCCCTTTTTAAGTTACTTTTGTCCCAACAATTCAGGTCCTGGACTACTTTTGCTACAAAAGCTCAAACTTATGTTTTGGTTACTTTTGCCCTGGCAACTCAAGCCTTCTGACCACTTTTACTAAAAGGACTCAAACTTGTCTGAGGTTACTCTTGTTTTAACAGCCTAAATCTCTAGAGTTTTACATCACTGTTTTACCACTTTACTTTTATGTTACCTTTAAACTACTTTTACTTAGTTTGGAGTCAACACAAGAACTTTCGTACTTTTTTTTTGGTTGATCTGCGCCGTCCTGGTTGGTGCGTCCTCGCCCGAACAGCCCAAAGCGGGTCCTTGCCTCGTCTTTGTGAGGTGGTCTCCCTGCAATGTCCCCTGGACATCCGTCGGCGTGCTTCAGGTCTTATTCCAGTGAAGACTCCACCAAACAGAGCTGTGCAGATCCTGCCGACTACGCCAAGATTGTCGTGGAAATTTCCTACTTGCTATACAGAGACAAAGAAACAGTCTTGTGCAGAGTTCAAACCATTTATTCACGTATTCATACGGAGAGCCAGCTCCCCATGTTGTTATTGCATAGCTCCGATTGCAATAGTAAGCCTCCTTCTCTTATACACTTGCCTAGTCACATAACAGTGTCCTGGTACAACTTCATTGGACAGTAAACTTCATACAATACTGCTGTTAGTTACTGATTGGTTATGCTAATACTATGTTAAATACAATACTGCTGCCACTTACTGACTGGTTATGCTAATTATTATGCTAACTTACTTTAGCCACATCATCTGTAAGGCATGCATACATTACTACAAGGAAATGCTTGCTATGGAATTTTCCACCATCCACCAAGGACATGCTTGCTATGGAATTTTCCACTATCCACCATTTCATGAAGATTGTTTCAGTTCTGCAGCCATTTTGTGATGCTTTCTGCACAGTTACATTGTGCAGCATTAGGTCTGTTATAAAATTTTCCTCTACAATCTGTACTCCAGGTACTTCCCTACCCCAAAAAAGACAGCGAAGTGGCGACCCATCCTAGACTTAAGATACCTGAACAAACATCTTTTAAAACCAAAATTCAAAATGGTGACTCCAGGAACAATTCTTCCCTCTCTACGGCCAGGGGACTGACTAGCCTCTCTGGACCTCAAAGATTCCTACTTTCACATTCCCATCAGGTGCTCCCACAGAAAGTACCTCAGGTTCGAATTGCCCTCAGGTCATTATCAGTTCAAGGCAATGCCCTTTGGCCTAACATCAGCCTCAAGAGTGTTCACAAAGTGCCTGGCAGTAATATGGCCTTCTTAAGAAGAAAAAGGATTTCCATTTTTCCATATCTGTACGACTAGCTCATTGTGGGCAAGTCCTCAAACCAAGTCAAGTCAGATCTGCAAGTGACCCAGCAAGTATTCACTTCCCTGGGGTTTCTTCTCAACCTTCCCAAGTCAGTTCTTGAGCCTGTACAGCTTCTCACCTTTATAGGAGCAGAGCTGGATACTGTCAAAGCAAGAGCTTTCCTTCCCCTGGAAAGGGCAACAGCCGTTATACAGCTGGCTTCTTCCTTCCTTCCCCCTTCTAGTTTCTCGACCAGCAAGACACTTCCTCCTGCTTTTGGGCCACATGGCAGCCTCCACGGCAGTGGTCCAAGGTGCCAGGTTTCAGAGGAGGGATATTCAGTTCCATCTGAGGGCCTTTTGGTCCCAAAGGAAAGATCCTTACCAAATTAGTTCCGGTTACTCAGACTCTAGTCCAGGCCCTTCCGTGGTGGCAGGATCTAGACAAGCTGAGGCAAGGAGTTCCATTTGTCACTCAGACTCACTCTGTGGTCCTCACCATGGATGCTTCCCTATTGGGGTGGGGAGCCCATCTGGGGGCTCTCACAGCCCAGGGACTGTGGTCCCCTAGTAATCCCTCCTTCATATTAATCTCCTGGAGCTCAGGGCAGTTTTTCTGGCCCTGCAAGCCTTCTCTCAGTCAGTACAGAACAAGGTGACTCAGGTCCGGACAGACAACAACACCACCATGTGGTACATCAACAAGCAGGGAGGCACTCAGTCCATAACCTTGTGCATGGAAGCCATGACATTGTGGTCCCTAGCTTATTCTCTACAGACCTCCCTGGTGGCAGTCCACCTTCCAGGGAAGGACAGTGTGCTAGCAGATGCATTGAGCAGGATCTCCCAAGGCCATCACGAATGATCTCTGGACCATCTGGTGTTGAAAGTCATCTTTTTGAAATGGGGCATTCCAGAGATAGATCTCTTTGCAGCCCCAGACAATCACCAACTTCCTCTGTTTTGTTGCAGACCCCCAGTCTTGGGCTCAGTCCCTCTGGATGCTCTGATTTTGAACTAGGAAGGGAAATTTCTTTATGCCTTCCCTCCCTTTCTGCTACTCTTCAAAGTTCTGGTCAAGATAAGGTCACAACCTTGCAAGGTGATTCTGATTGCTGTGGACTGGGCCAGGCAGCCTTGGTACCCCCTGTTGCTGTCCCTAGCAGTCCATCTTCCCCTGTCTCTGCCAAGGAATTACAGCCTGTTATCCTCCTCTCAGGAGAGAATTTGGTACCCCAATCTTCAGTCCCTCAATCTCAAGGCATGGCTTTTGAAGAGTTAGAATATGCAGACTTGCATCTGTTCCAAGAGGTTCTGGATATTCTCAAAGCCTCTCGAAAGCTTGCCACCAGAAATAACTTATAACTCCAAATGGAAGAGATTCAGCATTTGGTGTTCCAGGAGGCACATATCCTCAGACACTGCTGATTTGTCTACAGTCCTGGATTATATGGTTCATTTTAATGGCCTAGGCCTCAGACCAGCTACTCTCAAAGTACATTTGTCAGCTGTTTCTGCTTTTCTGTCAGTGGGAAAGCCTTCTTCACCGTCCTCTCACCCTGTATTCTGTAAATTTTTTAAGGGATTGCTTCATACCAATCCCCCCTTTAGGGATCCTGCTCCTGCCTGGGATTTGAATGTTTGCATTGCTCAGTTTATGCAACCTCCTTTTGAGCCTATGTCCTCAGCAGAGCTTAAGTACTTGACTTGGAAAACTGTGTTTTTGGTAGCTATTACCTCTGCCAGACGTATCAGTGAACTGTAAGCTCTGTCAATAGAGCCTGACTTTATTTCATTCCATAGAGATAAAGTGGTCCAATAGGAGGCTCTTACCCAAAGTGGTTTCAGATTTCTATTTAAACCAGTCTATGTCTCTTCCTGTATTCTTCACTGATCACTCTTCCTCAGGAGAGAGGAGGTTACACAGTTTAGATGTTAAAAGAGCCCTTAGTTACTACATAGAACTTACAAAGGGTCATAGGTTTGACTTCCTTCAGTTGTTCCTCACTTATGGAGAAGTAGGTAAGGGCAAACCTGCCACTGAGAGAACTATTGCTAGGTGGGTTGTGTCCTGTATACAATTCTGCTATGAGAAACTAGGTAAAATTCCACCCTCAGGCCTGAGGGCTCATTCCACTAGAGGTACATATGCTTCTCTGGCTGCTGCCAGGGATATTTCTTTGCTAGAAAGTTGCCAAGCAGCCACCTGGAAAACAGTCCATACCTTTACCAAGCATTACTCTCTGGATATCCAGGCTATGAGTGATGCTCGGTTTGGCACAGCAGTACTGCAGAGCCTATTCCCAAAGTAGGTTCTGTCCCTCCCCCATGGAGGTACTGCTTGGTAGTCTGCAGTTGTCAGAATACAGCAAGACTTCATGTTGTTTGAAGAAAAAAATACTTACCTTAGTAATTATGTTTCTTCTAATGGAATCTTGCTCTATTCTGACTTCCATCCCTCTCCTCTCAGAACCTGGTTTTTGGGAAGTGGTGGGCAGGTGCAGTGTTGCACCCCAGTGGTGTCTTCAGCACACTTCCTTTGATGTGGGTGCTTTGTGTTTTTATTATTTAGTAATCTTTTTCATGCTTTACTACCTGTTTTTTTTTTGGGGGGGGGGTTTCCGGACTTGAGTCTTTTTTTGGGAATTTAAAAACTTTTTGTCACCAGTTGGCTAGCAGAACATTTCAATTTCCACATAGGTCAGTGAGTTTTAGCTTGTAAGAATCTGACGGTTTGGGTTCAGAGTGCTGCAGACAGAGTCTTCAATCGAGCTCGAGCTCAGTGTTCTATGCCCTGCATAGAAATTTAACCCTCTACTCTCCGGGGCAGTTCAAGTGTTGGAGCTAACCGCAATTGTCGGAATACAGCAAGACTCCATTAGAAGAAACATAATTACTAAGGTGAATAATTTTTTCTTCCCATATACCATGTCAGCCTTCCCTAGCCAATCCATTGCCCCCCTGTTTCCTCACACCTTGGTCGCCCCTGATTTCTGCTACGTTTCCATCATCTATGATCACACCTAGAATCTACCTATGTCCCTCTCTTGGCCTTTGCAAGATCACTACATCGCATGTATCTGTCCAGAATAATTGTGTACAAAGTTTGTGTTTTTTTTTCCCAACTGCATCACTTATTTAATTCACATTTTGTTCCTTGACAAAGCCGTTGGTGACTTCTTGTATGAAAATGTATTATGTTTACCTGTATTTAATTGTTTGTTCTTGTCTAAATTACGCAGTGTCCTTGACATGGAACCTTTGTAAGTGTCAAGTTGCTCAATGGTGTTATCTGACATTTCAATAAAAAAAAAAAATTCTAAGATTCCATATTAAGCATAATATCCTAGTCTCTGTTGCAGCTCATTCTAAGGGAATGACTGCAGTTGTTAATCATATTGAAGGATCCCTTATATAAGAAACAACACTACTACGGTGAATTGTTTTTTCTTTTCCGTTATATTAGTGAGAAAAGGCACAAGAAAGATGGGATTGTTAGACTCAGGAAAGGGGACAGGTGGGTACAGGAGAATGGGGGCAAAGCAGAAGTGGCAAACAAGTACTTCTATTTGGTCTTCACCAGGGAGAGAGATGGACCAGTGCCACTAGAGGGAAGAAGAGGCGATCGGGAAGGGAAGCATGCATGGATGTTTTGATAGAGGTGGATTAGGTGAAGAAAGGGTTGCTAGCATTAAAGGTACATAAATCCCCAAACCCAGACAGTACACACCCAAGGGTGCTGAGGGAGCAGGTGGAGGAGCTTGTGGGTCCCTTCGCTGACCTGAACAGTAGTTCACTGGAGTCATGAGTGGTACCACAGGACTGGAAAATGGCACATAGAAACAAAAACAGAATTTGTTGGCAGATAAGGATCACTTGACACACCCCATCTGTCCATTTTTTGCTACCTACAGTATCATCACAGACCCTACTTGATCTCCAGCTCATTCTCTCTCACCTTTTCTTTCCACTAAGATTCCCTTATGCCTGTCCCATGCATTCTTCAACCTCACCACTGTTTTGCCTCCACCGCCTCCACTGGTAGGCTGTTCCAGGGATGCGCCATTCTTTCTGTGAAGAAGTACTTCTTCACATCTCTCCTGAAAGTACCCCACTCCAGCTTCAAAGCATGCCCCATTGTTGTTAAGCACTTTTTTCTGAAAACTACTTTCCTCCTGTACCTTATTTATCCCTGAGGTATTTAAAGTTTTCTATCATATCCCCCTCCTTTGTTCTAGGGTGTAAATACTGAGTTCCTGTAGTCACTCCTCATATGACTTTTTATGCAGACCCTGCTCCATTTTAGTTGCCCTTCTCTGGACCACCTCCACTCTGCCTGTGTCCTTCTGGAATCTGGAGATGTGGTCTCCAGAACTGGAATTCTAGGTGAGGTCTTACCAGAGAGCTCTACAGAGGCAACATCACCTCCCTCTTTCTGCTGGTGATACTCCTCCGTATGCAAATCAAATCAAATCAACTTTATTTTTATAGCGCCTTTCAAAACCAAGGCGCTGTACATAGAACCAAATACATAAAAATAAGATTAAAACAAGAATTTTAAAACAGATCATCCATGACTAGGGAAAGCTAAGCTAAATAAATACGTTTTTAACTCAATTTTAAATCTATCGACAGAAGCCCACTATCCCTCCCATCTGCCTTGTTCCACTTCTTGGCCACCTTTAGGTCATCTGGTATGATCACCCCCAAGTCTCTCTCCTGCTTGGTTGTTGTCAATAACGCTTCTCTCATTTTTGTAGTCTGCCCTTGGATTCTGTGCCTGAAGTGCATTATAGAAACATAGATTTTGACAGCAGATAAGGACCACTTGGCCCATCCTGTCTGCCCATTTCCCTACCTAATGGATAAGCTGCAGATATTAGTTAACCAGCAGCCTACTTCTTCCTACCCCAACCCCCTAGAATTGCCTTATGACTGTCCCATGCATGCTTGAATTCCACCACTGTTTTTGACTCCACAACCTCCTCCGGAAGGCGCTCCATGCATCCACAACCTCTCTGTGAAAAATACTTCCTTAAATTACCTCTGAGCTGCCCCCCTTCTATCTTCAAATTGTGCCCCCTTGTTCTTGCACACACCTCTTTTTTTGAAAGATGCTACCCTTTTGGACTTTGTTGATTCCCTTGAGATACTTGAAAGTTTCTATCATGTCCCCCCTCTCCCTCCTTTCCTCAAGGCTATACATTTTCAGCTCCTTAAGTCTCTCTTCATATGTCTTCCGGTGCAGACCCTGCACCATTTTAGTTGCCCTCCTCTGGACAGCCTTCATCCTGTCTGTGTCCTTGAGGAGATTGGGTCTCCAGAACTGCACGTAGTACTCCAGATGGGGTCTCACCAACTGTCTGTACAGAGGGATATTAACTTCCTGTTTTCTACTGGTGATGCCTCTCCCTATGCATCCCAGTATCCCCCCAGTCCTCCTTCCTGCCCTGTCACATTGCTTGCCCACCTTTAGGTCATCTGATATGACTACCCCCAGGTCCCTTTCCATTTTTGTTGTTGTTAGTATCTCACCCCCCATTGTGTACTCTTCCCCTTGGTTTTTGTTTCCCAGGTGCATTACTTTGCACTTCTTAGCATTGAATCTAAGCTGCCATACATTTGACCATTCCTCTAACCTTGCCAAGTCCCTTCTCATCCTTTCCACCCCATCTTGTGCATCAACTCTGTTGCAAATCATTGTGTCATCTGCAAAGAGACATACTTTTCCTTCCAGTCCCTCTGCAATGTCGCTTATAAAGACATTGAAGAGGACCGGTCCTAATACTGAACCCTGCGGTACCCCACTAGTAACCCCGCTTTCTTCAGAGTGGACTCCATTTACTATTACTCTCTGTGTGCTATTCTCCAGCCAATTCTTTACCCAGGCACTCATCTTGGGACCCACTCCCACGCTGGGTAACTTGTATATTAATCTTTTGTATGAGACTGTGTCAAATGCCTTGCTAAAGTCTAGGTAGGCCATGTCCACAGCCCCTCCCTGATCTACTACTTTGGTCACCCAGTCAAAGAAATCTATCAGATTTGTCTGGCATGACCTTCCCGCTGTGAATCCATGCTGCCTAGGGTCCTGAGCCCCTCTGACCTCTACATACTCAACAATTCTTTCCTTCAGAAGTGATTCCATCATTTTCCCTACCACTGAGGTTAAACTAACAGGTCTGTAGTTTTCTGCTTCTGCCTTGCTCCCACTTTGTGAAGGGAATCACATCTGCCCTTCTCCAGTCCTCGGGTACCACCCCATCCTCCCATGATTTGTTAAAGAGGGTAGTCAGTGGTGCCACTAGTTCTACCTTTAGTTCTTTTAGAATTCTGGGATGAATCCCATCAGGCCCCCATTACTGCTTGTCCACCTTCAGTTTTAAGAGTTCTTTCAGAACCCTTTCTTCTGTAAATGGGCTGGTATCAACTTCTGTATCCAGAGTGTTTCTACTGTTTGTTTTAGGTACCTCCCCCACTTCCTTTGTAAATACTGAGCAAAAATATTTGTTTAGTATCTCTGCCTTTTCACAGTCACCCTCTGCCCACCCTTCCTCCTCTTATTAAGCCTCACTAACCCTCCCTTGGTCTTCCTTCGCTCCCTGATGTACCTATAAAAGGTTTTATCCCCCTTCTTAACTGAGTTGGCTATCTTTTCCTCGGTTTGGGCCTTTGCTGTTCTGACTGCCTTCCCAGCTTCCTTTTGCTTTAACTGATACAGTTCTCTGTCCTGCTCCTTCTGTGATTCCTTGTACTTCCCACTTCTACATCTGTGATCCTCTCTTCATCTCCATTTGAGAGAACCAGGTCTAAGATTGCTCCCTCTCGAGTGGGCTCCAATACTAGTTGTCTAAGGCATGCCCCCTGTAGGGCATCTAGAATAACCGCACTCTTCGAAGTGGCTACTGCAACTGCACTCCAGTTAACATCTGGCATATTCAGATCACCCATCAGCAATATCTCCCCTTTTTCTGCCATTCTAAGATTCTTTCTTTCATTTCCTTGTCCATTTCCTCCCCCTGAGAAGGGGGTCTGTATACAACCCCTGTGTGGATTGTGGTGCCATTGCCGGTCTCCAAATTTACCCACGGTGCTTCTTCTCCTCCCTGTTTTCCCTTTTGTTCTGTTGCTTTGATTCCTTCCCTTATGTAAAGAGCTACTCCTCCTCCTCTTTTACCCTCCCTGTCCCTCCTGTAGATAGTGTATCCTGGTATGTTTATGTCCCAGTCATGGTTTTGTGTGTACCATGTTTCTGTGACTGCCACAATATCCAGATGTTCCTCCTCCATCAAGGCCACTAATTCAGGAAGCTTGTTACTCAGACTACGGGCATTAATGCTCATTGCTCTCCATTTTTTTATGGCTTTACCTTCTTTTGAAGCATCCCCCACTGACCTGTCTACCTCGGTCTTTTTCTCATTTAGTACCCTGTTTTGTAGGGAGAGGCTGGGATTTTCCTGCTGCTTATCAGTGCCTTTCCTTGACTAGTTTAAAAGCTTGCAATGAAGCATTTAAACCGATTGCTCAAAAGACTTGTTCTTCCTGACAGATGCAGACCATCCTGCCAGGCATAGGCTGGTGTCCTCCAGGTGGAACCCCAGTCCCAGTGAAGCCAAACCCCTGTGCTCCACACCATTTTTTCAACCATTCATTAAACTGCATGGTGCAAAGTACCCTCGCCTCACTCATGCCATTGACAGGCAGCACCTCAGAGAAGGATATGTGTGTGTGCTACTTGTCTTAGGCCCCTCCCAATTCTACAAAGTCCTTCTGCACTGCTCTAATCTCATGATTAGCCAAGTCATTTGTCCCTAGGTGGACAATGACGTCCAGCTCAGACTCCCGTGCAGCTGTTCTCGTGATCCTGAGGCGCTTCCTGTCTCTCAAGCCATGGCACCAGGCAGGCACCTTACTTCAGTTTTCCTGCTCCCCAGTTCTATCCCCTAATAATTGAGTCCCCACCAGGAGCTGCATCCTTTCCTTGTGGTGTCCTCTGCCTCCTTCCTGTGGGCCTCCTTGTGACAGTTGTCCCTCAGCCTCCTTAGTCTACTCTGGGTGCATCCATGGGAGCTATGCTCCCTAGAATGTATGTATGGATTATGGTGTGGAACAACTGACTGGGTGTGCCTCTGTTGCAACATCCTCACCCTCCTGAGCCCACTGTGGTCCAACTGCTGTGCTTTCTTGCAACCTCTGAGGTAGTGGTGGTGGCTCTGGTGCTCCCTGGATGGGGGAGGTTCCCTTCCTACCGTCCAGTGTGGTCTGGGGGAAGGTCCCCTTACTACTGTCCAGTGCGGCCTGAAGACGGGCAACTTCCTCCCTCAGGGCAAAGAGTTGTCTGCAAATAGGGCAGCATTTCAGCCTCCAGAAAGATTCCCAGAAGACTGCTGCCCCACAGCCATTACATTGCACTACTCCCCACATTTTTTTTGTGTGTGTGTGTGATTGGTTTGTAATATAGAAATATATGTATATTATACAATGTATGCTTATATTGTCAGTGCAGTGTGCTAGAGAGGATATGACAGTGATATGCACCTTGCACTCTTGAGGAAATGATGTCAGAATCCCAGGTATAAAGGAACTATTTCCAGGGTGGGTGGGGTGAGGGGTGGGAAGGGGTTGGGCCTAAACTGTGCCCTCGCAAAACAATCAGCTAAAAGCTCTCACCCACAGCTGCGATGAGTGCCTTCCTTTCAGCAAGATGCCCTACACAACAATTTGACAGAGAAAATACCCTGCTAATCAAACAGAGAAAAATCTACACATCTAAGTCAGATTATTTAGCACTTTTTCACATTAAAACCCAACTGCCATAGCCTTAATCACTCCTCTAGTTTCTTCGGGTCTCCGCTTATCCTTTGTATCCCCCCTGGAGTGTTTATACTGTTGCAGATCTTTGAGTCATCCGTAGAGACAGACCTTCCCCTCCAGTTCTTCTGCAATGTCACTTACAAAGACAGCTTCTCTGCCATGTCACTTATGAAGACATTAAAGAAGACCGGTCCCAAAATTGATCCCCAAGGCACACCACTGGTCACCCTCATAGAGACATAGAAACATAGACTTTGATGGCAGATAAGGACCGCTAGGCCCATCTAGTCTGCCCATTTCCCTCCCTACAGGATAGGCCGCAGATCCTAGTTAACCAACAGCCTATTTCTTCCTACCCCCCACAAGAATTGCCTTCTGTCTGTCCCATGCATTCTTGAATTCTCCCACAGTTTTAGACCCCACAACCTCCTCAGGAAGGCTGTTCCATGCATCCACTACCTTCTCTGTGAAATAATACTTCCTCACATTGCCCTGAACCACCCTCCTTCTATCTTTAAATTGTGTCCCCTTGTTCTTGCAAGTCTCTTTTCTGAAAGATGCTACCCTCTTGGACTTTGTTGATTCCACGAGGTACTTAAAAGTTTCTATCATGTCCCCCTCCCTTCTTTCCTCAAGGGTACATATTAAGCTCCTTTAGTCTCTCCTCATACGGCTTCTCTTGCAGACCCTGCACCATTTTAGTTGCCCTCCTCTGGACTGCCTCTATCCTGTCTATATCCTTGGGAGATGGGGTCTCCAGAACTGGACACAGTACTCCAGATGGGGTCTCACCAACTGTCTGTACAGAGGGATAACAACTTCCTGTTTTCTGCTGATGATGCCTCTCCCTATACATCCCAGTATACCCCCAGCCCTCCCTACTGCCTTCTCACATTGCTTGCTAACCTTAAGGTCATCTGATATGATTACCCCCAGGTCCCTTTCCTTTTTGTTGTTGTTACTACCTCCCACCCATTGTGTATTCTTCCCCTGGGTTCTTGTTTCCCAGGACATTATTTTGCACTTCTTTACATTGAATCCTAGCTGCCATACTTCTGACCATTCCTTCAACCTTGCCAAGTCCCTTTTCATCCTTTCCACGCCTCCTTGTGTATCAACCCTGTTGCAGATCTTTGTGTCATCTGCAAAAAGGCATACTTTTCCTTCCAGTCCCTCTGCAATGTCACTGATGAAGACATTAAAAAGGACTGGACCCAATACTGAACCCTGTGGTACCCCACTAGTAACCCCCCTTTCTTCACAGTGGACTCCATTTACAATTACCTTCTGTGTCCTGTTGTCCAGCCAATGTTTTACCCAGGCTACCACCCTGGGTCCCACTCCCCTGAATGAATTCTGTTTACCACCATCCTTTGTCACCTATCCCCTAACTAATTTCTTACCCAGTCTACCAACTTTATGCCCACTCCTAATCTACCCAGTTTGCTTAGTAGTCTCCTATGTGGAACGGAGTCGAAAGCCTTACTGGAATCTAGGTAGACTATGTCCTCCACTCCACCTTAATCTAATTCCTTGATTACCCAGTCAAATAAATCTGTCAGATTCATTTGACATGACTTTCCCCCTCATGCATCCATCCTGCCTCAGGTCTTGTAACCCACTGGATTCAAGATATTCCACTGTCTTACCTTCAGCAGTGATTCCATTAACTTTCCCACTACTGATGTCAGGCTGACTGGGCTATAATTGCCAGCCTTCTCGTTGCTACCTCTTTTGTGATGTGGGACTACATCTCCCCTCCTCCAGTCCTCCAAAACCACTTCTTTTTCAAGTGGACTGTTAAATAGGACTGTCAGAGGTGCAGCCAGTACCTCTCTGAGCTTTCTCAATACCCTTGGATGCACCACGTTTGGTCCCATTGCTTTGTCCGTTTTGGGATTTGCGAGTCCCTTCAGGATTCCATCCTTTGAAAAAAGACTAGTGTTCACCTCCCTGCCTCTAGCAGGCATGTTCATTTTAATGTTAGAATTTTTTCTCATATTGTACTCCTCCATAAGAGCAATCCCAAGGATGACCCAGGGAACTATAGACAAGTCAGTCTGACCTCAATTGTGTGCAGGGTCATGGAGACCATACTTAAGGAAAGGTTAATAAAATATCTGGAAAAGAATGTCCTCCGGGGTGACCAGCAACATTGGCTTATGGGAAGGAGATTGTGTCAAACAAATCTGATTCTCTTCTTTGATTGGGTCACTAAAACAGGGGCCAAGGGCCAAGTGGTGGACATCCTTTACTTGGACCTCAGCGAGGCTTTTGACTCTGTACTCCACAAGAGGTGGATTTGAAAGATCTGCGGGTTAGTAAGAAGTTGGCCGACTGGGTGGAGAACTGACTGAGGGGCAGGCCCTGAGTGTCGTGGTGGAAAGTCAGCCCTTCTGCACCAGGAAGGTTACCAGTGGGGTCCTCCAGGGCTCGGTGCTCAGACCAGTGCTTTTCAGTGTCTTTATCAATGATATTGAGGATGGCATTAAAGGCAAACTTTGCCTGTTCATGAGCGACACCAACCTCTATGGGAAGGTGGATACAGTAGAAGGGGTACAGGATCTAAGGGAAGACCTAGAAAAGCTAGAGAAGTGGTCCAGAATTTGGCAACATGGCTTCAGTGCAAAGAAGTGCAAGGTTATATACATCGGAGCTGAGAACCCAAGGACTGAGTACAGCCTGGGGTGGTCCAGGTAGCTGAATCTGAGGAGGAGGAGGATCTATGGGTGAAGATCACTAGTGACCTGAAGTACTATGCAGTGTAGGAAAGTGGCATCTAAGGTTGCATTCCCAAGAAGATCAGCAGTAGGTGGGAGGAGATGATACTACCCTTGTACAGATCATACGCAGGGCCACACCTGGAGTACTGCATGCAGTACTGGTGCGCATACCTTAAAAAGGACATTAACCTGCTGGAGAAAGTCTGGAGGAGGGCTACTAAGATTATCAGGGTCCAGTGGGTAGGACATACAAGGAGAGGTTGGAGGCCCTGAATATGTAGAGAGGGGGACATGATTGAGACCTTCAGATATTTGAAGGGAATAAATAGTGTGAACAAGGAGGGTTTCTTCTTCAAGCTCAGCGGGAATCAAAATACAAGGGGACACAGCCTCAAGTTGGGGAGGTTTAGGAGAGAGGCTAGGAGGCATTTCTTCATGCAGAGGGTGGTGGCAGGCTGGAATGGTCTTCCTGAGGAGGTAGTTTTATTGAAAACGGTGGGCAGCTTCAGGAGGGACTGGGATAAAGTTAAGGGGAAAATGAAGGTCAAGAAGAGGGTGGACAGAGGGGAGAGGCTGGTCAGGGAGGGGGGGGCAGGGTCATTAGCTGACACTGAGGACCCTGCAATATGAGCAGACGTGATAGATCTAATAGCCTTATTCTGCTGGTTTTGTCGTGTGTTCATACTGTATGTACTAAGTAAGGAGCTGATCCATATTTCATGCTCCCACTGTTTGAACCACCCACTCGAGTGTCTCTCTGTTTTGCCCATTTTTATGGCTGTGGGTGTAGCCCAGCAGACGTTTTGCATTCAGAAAAGGACTAATGTCATTTTTGCTACCAAACAACGTGATAGAGTGTTAAAAATAGATTCCTGTGCTGAAGCCTCATTACTGCGCTGCCTGTGTGTGTATAGGAAGCTGTAGAGCACTGTTTTTCCTCTGGCATGAGGAGTTATTGAACCCACAGAAAGTTAACTCATTATCTTCTGGCAGTTATTCTGTCTCAGATTACCAATGCATAGTACAGACGTCATAGAAAGCTATTGGAAGTAGAATGAGTTAAACGCTTCCTGGAGTGTTCTGCATAACAAATAAGATCTGCTGTGCCATCAGCCTTCATGAACACCTCATTAAGCCATTTGACACTACCATTCTAAGAGCAGTCATTTTGCTACTTCGCAGGACATTCCATAGCAAAGAGTCCCAGTGATGCCTGTTTCCAAATAATACACCAACTTCATTCTCTCAAGCAGGCAGTTCTGGACTACTGTTTATATTCTGCTGAAAATTCTTAGCCTGCAATTTGTGACTATAGGTGTTTACAACTGAATGATAGTAACCACATTTGCTTCACTTGCAAATAGGTAGCCATGTGTGTGCCTAATTTTTGGTTGACTTATTTTATTATTTTTGTTTATTTAGCTTTTGTTAACCAGGTAAGTACACTAGACAAACACATGCCTGTTTTCAGGTACAACCCGAGAGAGTACAGGAAATCAAAGAACCTACAGAGTACAAACTGAAGCAAGTAGGGCAGATACACTGATGTTGGGAGAAGCATAACATACAGAGTAAGATATCTCAGGTTACGACAGTAAGCATAGTCAATGTAATAAGGTACAGAGTCACTGACACAACGTCACCAGCAATATATATATATATATATATATATACAGATATATACAGAATTTACACATTTTTACACATAGAATCTGATCAGTTCATAACATGCTGTATTGTGATTAAATGACTGATAAATGGGGGCTTTGGTTTCTTTTACAAATTAATTTTTCCTGACCATGGATATACTAAAATAAAAATTTCTCAACAAAGTGTTTAAAAATAAGGAGTTTAGCAGTCATTTAGTTGATGTGGTGTAAGGAGCTGCTCCCTGGAAAATTACCTGGTTTTTTTGGGGGGGGGGCTGCCACAAGCAGAATGGGACTTCATGGATGTGGGAGCTCATGGCAACAGAAGAGGTATGTTGGCATTAAAAGCTTAATGCGGTGGATGTAGAGGCACCACTATTTGAGCATGACTTTGGTAGAGGATTAAATGTGACTTAAGAGTGGGGAATCATCAGGAATTGAGTGAGTCTTGGTATTTTTAGCATAATGGTTTTCTGAAACTTCATCCTTCAATGAGTTAGACTCTGCATCCATCTATACAGTATATCACTAAGCCTCATGCACTGGGGTCTGGGTAAAAACCAGATCACTAGACCCCGACCAGAGCTGTAAAATCTGGACTGGGCACAGCTTGTGCAAATATTGCTGAGCCACTCACTCCAGATGAACTGGTCTGTTTTCAACCATGCCAAGGAAGGGTTGAAAAACAGGCTTCCAGGAGTGGACCAGATATGTACAGTAAAAGTCAGACTAAACAGTGCAGTCAGAGTGACTGGACTAGCAGTATTTGTGCAGGCTGCACCTGGTATGGCCAGTTTGGATTTTTAGAGAACTGCTGTGATTCAGGTCTGTCAGTCCAGTTTTTAATCAATCAATCAGTTTTTATTTTATACTGAAAGGTATGTGAGCAAAAATGCCCATTTACACAAACGTCCAGTTAAGCATAAAAAGAGAACAGAACACCAGGTCAAACAATTACATAGTAAAATACAGTATAAACAGGTCTAATGCAGCGATCTTGAGGGATATACAGAAGAAAGGGGAAGCAAATAAATAACTGACAAATTTACAGCATGGGATATAGTTGGTGGTACAGTTCAGGAACATGAGCAATTGGATGATGCGTTGAAAAGAAGTGCAAGTCTTGCAGCACCTAGATCCTGCATGCAGATGAGCATTCCCACTGTGTGATCTGCCTAGGCCTCAAACATCAGATCAAGGACTGTGCGCCTTGCCAATCCTTCAACCAACCCTTCAACCAGGCCACATGGATTAGGCAACAGAAAAAGCTCGAAGCTCACTTCCTGGAGAAGTACCTAGCTTTGATAGAAAAGAATCTGCAGAATCTGCGAGAAAATCCTCTCCAATGCCAGAACCCAAAAAGAAGAAAAAGGACAAGGGAGGCATTGAGACCAGGATAGGTCTCCATCCACTTGGTGGTGACCATCAGGCACCACTGACACCGGAGGGGCTTCCACTTTGGTAAGTACCCCTACTGCCACGTCTCCTACCACTCTGGCGGATCAGACCACAGCCTCCCTGCCTGCTTTACTCATGATTAAGTTGGGGCTCTTCTTGGATGACAGAATCCCTGTTGTGCTCTTTAGGCCCATATCTTCTTCAGGGTCTATCACCAGTAGCCAGGTTGATAAGTCACTCTCTGGCCCCACTGAGGAGTGCACGGTCACAGCCGGTAAGGTTGGACTCCAGCTCTGCTGTTGCCTGCATGGCCCAGGCTGATAAGTCAAAAGTTAGCTCTTCTGACGTCTGCACGGTCATGGCTGATAAGTCGCTCCCCAGTTGCTCTGGGGACTGCACAGCTGAGGCTGTCCTGTCAGCATTGCAGGATACCCCAACATTGAGTTGAGCCAGCAGCCGGACGCGTAACAGTCTTTAGAGGGTTCCTTGCTCCCATTGACCCAACCAGATCTTCTGGGCTTGCCTGAAGATCAAGAGTTAGAGGTGGGCACTAATCTGGAGGTTCCCTCTCCTTCACTGGGTCAGTCTCATCCTGGTTCACCCACTCGGGACCTCCTCAACCCAAGATGCCTTGGACAACCAAGTTCTGCCATCTTGGACTCCGGCTCCCCAGATGACAGCGAGTCATCCATCAGGTTCTACTCACGCCCCGACACCAAGTGACTCTATGCCAGGTGACCCTTCAGGGCATGTCTGGCACTCCAGCAATTCCTCAAATGCTGAACGGCCTTCCATCAGGCCCCCAGGCACCAAATCTTCCGGTGCTGGACATTTCTGTGCCTGATCCAGTGCCATCCCCTTTGAATGTCCCTACGTGGTCAATGCCTGGTCCTTCTGGACATCCTGCTAGGCCTTCGGCCCAACCTCCTGCCGAGCCTTCAACTCCACCTCCGGCTGGACCTATGGACAATGTTCCAGACTATCCTCCGTCACAATACCCAATGTACCCTTTGCTGGGGTATCCAATGCCTAGTCATCAACCTCATTATGTACCAGGGTACCTGACAATGGGCTATGTCTAATCAAGGGTATGCTCTTTCTGGCTTTCCCTACTCCTGTCAGGCTCATGGATATCCTCAGTATCAGATGCCGGACCATCCATTATATCAGCCATCTCCCCTTCCACCACCACCTTCTCCTCCTCCTCAGCCTTTGGCTCCACAGCAGCCTGAGGCTGATGTCCAGGCAGTGTTTCAGACCCTGATTCAGGAGGCCAGGACTCAACTAGCCTCGGAGCTTAACCATCAGAACCAGTGGCAGCCTCAACTCCCGCCTGCTTTCTGATCCCTAGATCAGCCTCTCCTGTGGATTCCTGCCTTTCCGGAGAAGGCTCCTCTAGACACCAGGTCAGGGATAAAACCCAGAAAACTCCTCTAAAAGGGGTTCAGACCCCCAGCAGACACTCTTTGGACTCTGATTCCGACTTGTCCTCCAGCTGTGGTATACATACACCTTTAGAGCCTCAGCCTAAGAAGTCCCCTCCGGAGGACCCTTCCTTTGCAGAACTCCTCATAACTATACAAAATGCCTGCGGCTCGGCTATCCAGGAAAAGGATCCAAAGCAGGAAAGGCTTGCGGAGCATCTAAACATGACTGACACAGCTCCTATGCCCATATTGCTTTGGACTGCGCCCCATGAAGACCTGATGTCCACTATCTGGCAACAGCCTTCCACAATTCTGGCTGTTTCAAAAAAGGAAAACAGGATGTACCACCCTCCAGATGGGGTCACACACCTTACTGACCATCCTAATGCAGTCTCGGTTGTTATCACAGCTGCCCACAGTCCTCTAAACCTAAACATTTGAGCATGTCTCCTCCTGATAAAGAGTGTAAGCAGCTGGACAGTTTCTGTCGCAAGATATGTTCCTCCTCCACTTGCACCCTCAGGTCCCCTAATTATGTGGCTCATATGGTTTCCTGCCAGAAATCTTCCCTGACTTCACTTGAGACCAAACTGGAAGCTATCTAGGACCAGGAACTTAAGGCTGAGATTGTCAAGACAGTGAGAATGGCTAAAATCTCCTGTCGTCATAGACTCAGTTGCTTGTACCACAGCCACTGCTGTCTGCATTAGGTGACATTCATGGCTCAGGACTGCTGGCCTGGCACAAGACTTCCAGACCTCCATCCTTGATGCCCCTTTCAGGGGATCCGTGTTATTTGGAGGTGACACCAAGAACATTATCACTGAGTTGCAGGACTGCGGTAAATCCATCTGCGATGTCTGCTTCATGTACCGAGGGGCTTATAAAGGCAAACAGCCTTTCTGTCGGCAACAGAGACACCAGACCAAAGAGGCCCCTGCTAGACACCAGGCCAAATGCTGGTATCCAGCATCGAGGAAACCCTACTCCCCCTGCTGAGTCCCAGAAGCCTCACAGAGGAGCTACTGGCTGCCTCCTCTTGGCCTTCTGACTCATGGGGGCCCCCCACCTCCTCCAGATCCTCTAGAGGAACCAGTGGGGGGGGATTTGCCCTCCACTTTCTGGGTCTTAGGACATAACCACTGATTCTTGGGTCCTTCAGTTAATAGCAAGAGGTCACACCATAGGGTTCCTAGACAGGCCTCCAGACAACCCCCCAGGCCTCTCCCATTATCCTCCAAGGCACCTGTCTCTGATAGGGTACGAGATCCAGGCTCTTCTGCAAAAGTCAGCCATAGAGTCCATGGCTCCAGCGCAGATAGGAAGAGGGTACTACTTCCATTTCTTCCTAGTGTCCAAAAAGATGGGTGACCTAAGACCCATCTTGGACTGCAACATGTTCAACCTGTATGTCATGTACAAGAGGTTCTGCATGCTAACCATCCAGGGACTTCTGCCCCTGCTCCACAAGGGCCACTGGCTTTGTGCACACTGGACATGCAGGATGCTTACCTGCACATCCCTATCTTCCAGACCCACCACCGTATTCTTCAGTTTGCCTTCTAGGGGGAACATTACCAGGTCAATTCTCCCCCTTTTGGCCTATCCTTGGCACCTTGGGTTTTTACCAGGTGCCTAGCAGTGGTGGCTGCAGCCCTATGCCACAGAGGGATCTAATTGTGCCTGTAGCTGGATGTATGGCTTCTGTCAGCCCCATCACAGAGCAGTTTGAGAGAGTCCCTCTCCTTCACCATGGACCTCTTTTCCAGACTTGGAATAACAGTCAATTATTCGATGCTGGCCCACCGGCGCAGCGGTTGGATTTCCGCTTGCGACGCCGGTGACCTAGGTTAGGGAGTGGACCTAGGGAGTTGTAGGTCTGGCTGGGGGGAGAAGGATTGAGTATCCCATGGACTGCTCTCCTTCTCCAGGGGAAGGGTTGGGTGAGTGTCCGGTGCTTGATGGACCCGTGGCGGAGGACGGGGGTACCACAAGCAATCGGCACCAGAACGTTGAGGGATGGGGCAGATGCTGGACATCACTGCACATCCCTGCCTCTGGGGCAGACCAGAAAAACACTCGCCAACTGCTCCAGATGACACTTCCCCGGCACCTGGCCTCTATAGCTCTCCACTGCTCCGCCGACCAGTTACGGCTCCGCAGCGCCACCGAGGCCCCTGGGGGAGCGAGGGAGGTGATGGCAGTTACTGCCGGCACTTTCCTCTGTCATAGATGGGCATGAAATGGTGCCGTGGCCCCGCCCTGGGTGTAAGCCGGGGGATATTGGTGGAGGCATCCATTGGAGAGCGAGGTAGGTGCCTGGAGAGAAGCCGAGGAGTAGAGCGGCCGACGGACAAAAAACCCCAAAACATTCAATTATCCCAAGTCCCACCTTTCCCCTCCCAGCACCTACAGTTCATTTGGGGCGGTGCTGGATATGGTCCAGGGCAGGGCCTTCCTGTCATCGGACAGAGCGGAGACCCTGCAGGAACAGGCCAGATTAGTGACCAACTTACGTTGGACCACAGCCCGGGTTGATCATCTTGTCTTCTTGGGTTGATGGCAGCTGTGATCCCTACAGTTTCTCTAGCCAGACTGCATAAGAGGGTGACCCAATGGACTCTTTATGTCCAATGGGATCAGCAGCTGGACAACGTGGACCACAGGGCTCTAGTGTCCGGGTACATGAAGAAGGCTCTTCTTTGGTGGCAGCAGTTGTCCAGTCTCTCAAGGGGGGTTCCTCTTTCAACCCCCTGCTCCTGCCATGGCCCTTACAATGGATGCATCATGTCAAGTCTGGGGAGCCCACCTAGGAGACCATCAGACCCAGGGAACATGGTCTTAGCTGGAAGCGTCTCTACACATCAGTGTGTTAGAAATGAGGGCGGTGCTGTATGTCCTTCAGGCCTTCCAGCCTCTTCTATGTCCGGGGACACTCCTGGTTCAGACTGACAGTATGTTTGTGGTCTGGTACCTGAACAAACAGGGAGGCACTCACTCGTACCCTCTATGCCAGGAGGCGATGTGAGTGTGATACTGGACAGTTCAGCATGACCTCCACTTGACTGCTGTCCATGTGCTAAGCGTCAGCAATGTCCTGGCAGACAGTCTCAGCCACACCACTGTCAGGGCTCATAAGTGGGAGTTAAATCAAGAGATGGTCAAATGCTTATTCGACCTGCGGGGTTGGCCGGGGATAGACCTCTGCGTCTCCCCATCCAACACAAAAACTACCCAATATTTGATTGCTCATTCCCGGGTGTGGTGTTTTTTGGTGAGACACACTATCTCTTTGCTTCACAGGGAGGTTCTTGTACGCCTTTCCTCCCTTCCCAGTGCTTCAGAGGGTTCTCCTGAAGTTACAGGTGGAAAGGGCTCACATGATTCTAATAGCTCCTCTTTGGTCTCATCAGATTTTGTTCCCTCTGCTTCAGTAGCTGTTGATGGAACCCCCAGTAACTCTGCCTCTCCGCCATGATCTTCTGACTCAGAAGCAAGGCAGACTGGCACATCTGGGCTTCAAATCCTTCCACCTGCATGCATGGCACCTGTGGTCATATGTGGAATAACTCCCGTTGTTGTTATTTTTTTACAAAAATTATCAACTGTGTAGACGCATTTGTAAAAAATGAATTATAATAGTGACACTTTTTGAAATGTTATTTGACTTCCCATACTCATGCTTGTCTACCCACTTACTCAGTATCCTACTTGTTTCTGTCCTTGTACTAACTAATTCCTGTTGCTTCATATCAAGGGGTTGTTGATTTTCATATTGTGTGTGCCTGGGGTGGAGCAGCAATAAAAGATAAGCTATGCAATACCCTCAATAACATACCTACCCCAGTTTACTTTTACCCAACGCTCATTTTTAGGCCTTGTACAGTAAGATCTTCCTTCAAGAGAACAACTTGTAATGAAATCTGTAAGATTTACATTGACATTTGGGTATATGCAGTTTTATATTATACTAATTATGTGTGTGTGCGTGTACTGTATAGCAATCTCTAAAAAAATCAATTAAACACATCAAATGTCTTCCAAAACAAGTCTCAACATTGTGTTTATCTTCCACCTTGTCGCAACATATAGTTGTCTTAGCAGTGTTTGCAATTAAGGTACAGTACCTTCATGTATGCGATGGCCCGGTTCTGTTAAGTTGACTGCTATAACAGTGCATAGAATAAAATGTGAAACATATAGGAAACTGTAATACAGATGGTGATGTTGTTATATCTGCTGTTTCTCAATGTACCATACTTTGATTCAGTTAGTGTATGCAATGGCAATTCATGTTTATGTTTAAGCCCATGAAACACCCTTATCTAGTTTAATGCATTTACAGCCATAGTGGATCTGCCAGATCTTGTTAGTAAAGCAGTAAACCAAACAAACCTTAAACTCCTCCTAGTAACTGGCTAAGGAGGAAAATGACAAATAAACTGTATTACAAAAGATTTTATTACTTATAATGTCACATGTAAGGTAGAGTGCTGTGCATATAGCTCAGTGAGAGTGAACCTCTGCAGCCTGTACAAATCACCTGATGCCGTTTTGTGTCAAGACAGGCACTTTTTCAGGGCTGTGTATCAGCTGGAACACTAGCCTTTTATAGCCCGCCCAGGGATGAGATCGCTATGAGGTCAGTAATTCAAAAAAATTCAAACATTTTAAAGTGACTCATGACATACAAATGCATAAATAGTTACCAGTGTTAAAAATAATAAAAGGTGTTTCAAACCCCAGGAATCCCTCAGTATGCTTAACTATTGCAGTAAGCCAGCTAGGCTTGACTGCCCTGGACAGTGGAACTTACGTAAATGAGAGAGTACAGAAGTAGAATGTAGAACGCTGTTCAAATCTCTGCCTCTAGGTGCTGCTGTGTTCTACGGCTTACTGGTCAGATTCATTTCTCCGCCTGACTAGCAAGACGCCCTGAAGAGCTCTCCTCAGCATCTTTGCTGCAAGTCTGTTATTTTCCACATAATTTGCTTAGGTTTATTTTATTTCTCCACCTCTTAGTTTTAGCTTCTTTTAACTATTTTATTCTTTGATTAGCGCCTTTCTCCTGTTCCTCGGCTGTTCCCGGGAACTGGAGAAATCATTGGTTTTGTTTTTGCGGTTTTCTTGTTACCACTTTTTGTTTTTATATATTTCTACCTTCAAGCTCTCTTTCTTTATATTTTTGCTGTTATTTTACAGTTTCATCCCGGTTCCACTGCTCTGGGAACTGAGACGCAGTTGTTATTTTTTCTCATTTGAGAACAGTAAAATGTCACTGTATATTTTGGTTCACTTATTTTGGAACCAAACTGCATTTTCTTCTTTTCCCTTTGGGGAACCACTTTTTTTCAGTAGACATTCTCTATCTTGATTTCAGCAAGGCCTTTGACTCTGTGGCCCTCAAAAGGTTGATCAGGAAGTTGGTGGATCTATGGGTTGCGGAAAAGATTGCCAGATGGGTATAAAACTGGCTGAGGGACAGAACCCAGAGGGTGGTTGTAGGGGGAGAGTTATCTGGCACCAAAGAGGTAATCAGTGAGGTCCCGCAGGGCTCCGTGCTAGGGCCTTTATTGTTCAATGTCTTTATCAGTGACATTGGGGATAACATTAAGGACAAAATGTGCCTATTCACAGATGACATCAAGCTCTGCGGGACAGTGGACATAGCTGAAGGGATACAGGACCTACAGGAAGATCTGGAAAAGTTGGGGAGGTGGTCCAGGATCTGGCAGCTTGGCTTCAATGCCAAGAAATGCAAAGTTATGCGTGTTGCAGCCAAGAATCCCAGGACAGAGTGCTACCTGGGTGAAGTCTGAGTATCTGCATCAGAGGAGGAGGAGAAGGACCTGGGAGTGATGATCACTAGTGACCTGAAGCACTCCACACAGTGCAAGAAAGCAGCAGCAAAGGTAAACAAGATGCTGGGATGCATATCTAGAGGGCTCAGTAGTAGGAGAGAGGAGGGTATACTGCCCTTGTACAGGTCATTGGTAAGGCTGCTTCTAGAGTATGGAGTTCAGTACTGGTGCCCACACCTCAAAAAAGGACCTTAACCTGCTGGAGAAGGTGCAGAGGAGGGCTACAAAGATGGTAGTAGGTCAGCAAGGTAAGGCATATGAGTGAGGACACTGAACATGTACTCCCTGGAAGACAGGAGAGAGAGAGAGAGAGGGGACATGATTGGTGCCTTTAGGTACTTGAAAGTGATAAATAAGGTTGATAAGGAGAGTCTCTTTAAGCTGAGTATCAACCATGACATGAGGGGGCACAGTCTTAAGCTAGAGGGTGGGAGGTGTAGGAGGGAGGTCAGGAAGCACATCTTCACAAAGAAGGTAGTGGACACTTGGAATGCACTGCCAGAGGAGGTCATCTCATTGAAGACAGTGGGCAGCTTTAAGAGAAACTGGGATAGGCATGGGGGAAGGTAAAGATCATAGGTAGGGAGGATGGGAGGAATGGGGAGGGAGGGCAGGGACAGTAGCTCAAGCTGTGGACCCTGCAATATGAGCAGACTTGCTAGACCAAGTGGCCTTCTTCTGCTGGCTTCTTCTTATGTTCGTACAGTATGTTCGTATGTTCCTGACAAATTGTCACATCAGATAGACCCTAAAAGAGAATAGGACCTATGGGCTTCTCTTTTCAGATATCTGTTTCCAACTCCTGGCCAAGGTAGATGGCCATGATTTGTGATTAAGTGCCTAGGTCCAAGTCACATTTTTGCAGCAGGTTTTGCCCTAAAACAGTTGCGAAAAGGGCTAAAAAAAGCTAAAAGAAATGGATTCCCAGTCCCCCTCTATGTCACCTAAGCACTCCGAAGAAGTTCCTTTCTTACACAACAAACCTTCAGAAAGGCCCTCTAAGACACTTCTGATCCTAATGTTCCTGATAAGGCAAACACTCACCATGCCAAGCATAAAAGACCCTCTGGGCAGGCTCTGGAACTGGTTCCTGCCAAAAAAAAAAAATCACTGCACCTCCTGCTGAAGAAGAAAAGAAGCTCTTTGTAGACAGGCTTAAGATGCCCTCTGTGGAGGACATGGCCAAAGTTTGACAAATCTTTCAGGCATCCCAGGGTATGGGTACCCTTATGGGAAAGTTAAAACATAATTAGTGTAATGTCTGATCTTGGGGCACTGAAGTCCGGCCCTCAGACACCTTATCGGTTGGTATTACTGGCATCAGATCTGCAGTGTCTGGTGGTCTGGCATCCGGTTCCTTTGGAGGAGGCTGCTGTGCGTCAGGTATCCCTGTGTCTAGGGAATCAGTTGCAGGGGCCATTGGCCATTCTTTGACTGGTGGCGCGTGCTCCTTCTCCAGTGCAGAGTCGGAGTGTACGGTGGTCTGTCTTCCTTCGGAGGCAGATGACACACATTCCTTGGGTGGGGGAGGCATCCAGTACCTGACGACCTCCTGGCATTTCATGAATTTGTCCAGTTTCATATGCTTCTCGGATGACCCAGAATGCTTGGGGGCGCCGGACTTGGTAGATTTTCCTGAAGCTAACACCTGTCCCCTCATGGTTCAACCATTGTTTGTGGGGTCGGTGAGCCAAGGGGACCTGGGTGGACAGCTGTCCTGGGAAGAAGACTACCTACCTTTTGCATGTGTTGAGATGGTCGACTACTAGTGGTCTCTCCCGAAGCTGCCTTGGTACCTGGGGGGATGGACTCTGACCTCCCGATGGAGGTGGAGGTAGTAGATGCCAGGTGAGGGGACTTTGGGCAGTACTCCAATCTGGTCCTCTGCTTCTCCCAGTGGTTGTGTTTCCCTCCTGATCTCTTCTCCTTGGGGGTAGACTCCCTGGCTGAGGAGGATGAACTATGTCCCGATGGGACCTTCTGCATGGCGGCTACGTGCTGCTGGAGTAGATAAGCCTTCAGAATGTTGGCATGGTGAATCCTGGTTTTGTTGTTGAACTGTTGGCAGTGCAAGCAATCGTCAGGCCGGTGGTCTCAGTATATGCAGATCAGGCAGGCAGAGTGGCCGTCCTTTGCCGGGATCTGCTTCCCGCATGCACACTTAGATTTTCGCTACTGTGTCAATGAAGACATGCACTTAAACTGGCGAAAACTGTTGAAGAAAAATACTATTTTATAGAAAAAACTGCATGATGCATGAGAAAAAGGCGGTTGGCTGCGACTATATTGTCCGTGGATCCGATGTTAGTGGGTTGACGGTGGGAAAAGAACTGAGGTGGTGCCGGGGGACTGCCCCTTATACCACATCTGACATTGGAGTAGAGACGGCATCGGGGGCACTGTCCCGCCACAGACTGCTAGCCAGAAGGTTTTTCCATGGGGTCCTAACGGCTGGCAGCCTTAGTCCTAAAGGTATTACCTGCTACAAGAACTCCTCTTGAAGATCTACTGTTACGGTAAGTTCTTATGTAACTATACATTCCTAAGTTTTTTATTATAATGGAGAGTTGCTCTTTAAGCGTACTGAGGGATTCCTGTGGTTTGAAGAAAAAATTACTTACCATAGTAATATTGTTTCCTGGGGCTCTTACTATTCTCTGTTTTCATAAACAACATGCCAAATCACTGTAGTGAGGTGAACATGCTCCTCTATGCAGACGATGTTGAAAAATAATGTGGGGTGCGACCGCACCAGGGAGTGGCTGTGCGCAGGTCAAAAAATAGAACAGTAGGGCAAGCAAGAGACTGGCACCTTTGCCCAGGCAAAAACGGAGACTTTCTGTATTTAAATATCTTGATATGAATCGGCCATAGAAATTCAAAATGAAGTAAAGAACTCAACAGTTGCAGTAGAATATTCAAATAAAAGTGGTTCTTTTTATTGAAGTGCAGACAAAAGTGATAAAAATGCCAGTCCCCCGGCCCTCAGGTGATGCAGCACGCACATGGACGTACCAGGAAGTTGTCCTTCTCGTGAGGGAGCTGGCATTTTTATAACTTTTGTGACTGGTGATTTCTTCACTTCATTTTGAATTTGTACTGTTATTTGCAGATGGTGCAGTGCTCTACAGGTCCTCCAAGGACCTGTGCTCCTTGTACAGTTCTCTGACAAGTGACCTGTAACTCTTCGAGAGTTGGCTGGCCAGCAACAGACTTGTGCTTAATAGCAAAAAGACTAAGGCTATTGTGTTCGGCCCCACAAGCCTGGGGCCAGACAGAGCCTCTCTTCTAACTTTTAGCCTATCTACTAGCCTCTCCAGTGGCACAAGGATTGATGTAGTAAACACAATAAAGTACTTAGGCATTACTTTAGACCAGAATTGCACTTTCATGACACACATCGAACTACTGACTAAGACACTAAATCAGAAGCTGGGGCTATTGCACAGCCTTAGCCCTTTCCTCACACAGGACTCCTGGCTAAGGATTGCAACTGGTACCCTACTACCCACCCTGCTGTATGGGTCACCAGTGCTACTCACAATAAAAGGTGGGGAAATGCAAAAACTTAGCACCATTTATCACAGGGTGTACCGATTTGCCTTGGGAGCCCACCCTAGGGAGCACCACTGCCAGATGCTCCAAGCCCTGTCCTGACCTCCACTGAAAGGACACCTTGAGTACCCATCTTTATGCCTTGCCTGCAAGCTGAGGTCAGATTCTGCACCACCAAGCCTAGTCAGTACTTTATCTGCCAAACAAAACAGCAGGCTCCTTAGATCCTCGAGCCGGCTACTCCTCACTGTGCCTAGAGTCAGGTTAACCCTGGCACAGAGGTCATTCTCAGCCAGCATCCCACCTCTCTGGAATACTCTCCCAGCCAATATACAGTCATGTAATTCCCTCGAGGGGGGGTATCAGAGCTTAACCAGTGCACTTGCTACCGTTGAATAGTGTACCTTCTTCTGTATTTCCCTACTGAAACATTTTGTCTGTAACCACAAATGTATCCTAATTGATAATCTATGCTGAATGTTGAAAACTGTCAAACTGTAAACTATAATTTGTGTTATAAACACTGCAGTGTTCTGTTGCACACCATTCTATGCTCACTGCATACCTGTCTGCTGAAAACTGAGCTCACTTACAAAATGTCATCCTGAACCTGTTGTGTAACTTTATGGATTGTCCACCTACAGTTAACCCTGGGTCACCCCTGAAAAAGAGACTGTCATGGTCTCAGCGGGTTTACCCAGTTACCAAAAATTAAATAAAAAAATTGTTTCTTCCACGGGATCCCTCAGTATGCTTAAACCTCCCTCACCTTCCAGAACCAGAAAGGTTTCTACAATAATCAGTGCTGGTTCAGTCCTCATTTGTTTGAATTTTGCCTGGTCTTCATTCGCAGTTCTTCTGTATGTCTGTTGTCTGCCTTGGCTTGCTCTTAAGGCAACCATTCCTTTTATTGTTTTTAGCGTAGTGTAGGTTAGGATAGGTTAGTGTAACTTGGGGCTGCTTCGAAATGAATCTGACCAGTCAGCTGTAGAGCACAGCAGCACCTAGAGACAGAGATTTAAACAGCACTCTACATTCTATTTCTGTATTCTCTCATATACATTAGTTCCATTCTCTGTGGCAGTCAAACCTAGCTGGCTTACTGCAACAGTTAAGCATACTGAGGGATTCCCGTGGAAGAAACAGTATTACTATGGTAAGCAATTCTTTTTTGTGCTCATCCCACTGATGAATCGCCAATGCTATTATTATGTCAATTAGAACAGTGCAGCAGTTTCTGGTTATAGCTGCACTATATTGTTATCAATAGTCCAGATTTTGCTTTGCACAATTGAAGAAAGATTTGGCATGTACATCCTCCCATGTGTTGCTTATAGAATCTAGAGGCTTCTGTACAAATTAATAGCATCAAAGGATGGGATGGGTAATGCAAAAACTTTGAAGTCCTTTCAAAGTGCACCATGGTGGGGCTTGAAGCTGCACACAATATACAGACAAACAAAATGATGTTAGTTATGTCACATAGGAGATCCATAATACTGTACATAAGCCATCCTCTATATATGGCAACCATCAAGTTAAAGTCACATATATATATATTTATATATACACATATACATGTAACCCCCTTGTTACCCGTGGTTACTAGAATCCCAGTAAGACCTAGTGGTAGGCAGGGAAGGCAGCTTGTGAAACTCCAGTTAAATGGGTTTCACACTGTCTCACTCTGTTCTCAGTCACAGCTGAGACTTGAGAGATGACATCACCATAGAACTGTCACAGCTGCATAAGCCACATTGGAATCTGGAGCACAGGGAGTGAGTTAGAACTTTGGGAGTTTTCAAAGTCAGTCTTCGGTTTTGTTTTGAAGAAGAAGGAAGTCTTCTGTTTACCTCCAAGCAGGAAGGAAGGAAGTGTTTTCTGTTTACCTCCTTGGGAGAAAGTTAGAGTCCAGTATTAAGTGGTGGAGACCGCTGTCCAGGTCTCAGTGCCCCCTCCCTCGGGGGGGGGGGGAGCAAAGTCCCTCTGTGGATTCCAGGGGCAATCCCCTAATTTCCGCTACAGAAGAAAGCTGCCTTTTTACAGTTTCTGTTCTGGTATTATAACAGTGAAAGAAGTGGTACTTCGCCTGTGGGGCACCTGCAACGAAAGGGTGAGTGTTTTGCTCTATTTGAGAGGGCAAACAATATGTCTCTTCAGTTTGGAAAATATGGAGAAAGCTGGGATGTGAACTACTATTTGGGAGGCCTATTGTACTAGGACAAACAAATGAAGTAGTTTAAAGTCTGAATGGATTTCAAGTAATGTTGTAGAGGGGTGCTTCAGGTCATCCACCGTTTAATCTACATTTCCGAAGTTTAAGTTTCTATTTGTCCAGAGAAATGGCCGGGTATGGGCTGTGGGAGCTGGAGGTGGGAACATCCCTCATCTTTAGTAACCAGGTCCACCTCTACAGATTTCTTCTGTGATTGCTACTTGCCTCATGCGCCTGGCCAGTGATGAGGTAGGTACCCAGACGTGGGTCGCAAATTGGAAAATCTCTCTAAGAGTCTCAGACTCTAAGTGGTGTGGGGAGCCACAGTTTGGGAAATCATTCTCCTTGTTTGATGGGAGTCACAACAAGTAATTTGGGTTCATTCTTTAAATGGACCGTCAGTCAAGTGGCCGGGCAGGGGATCCGGGCCAGTCGGGCTGTGTATCCAAAGCGCATGCAAGTCCGGGCTGAGTGCCTGGTGGGTCCAGAGCCAGACAACAGTAGAAATGGGTTCATTCTTCAAGTGGACTGCCTTGTAGTCTCTAATCTGCATTTACAGTGAACGTAGCCCTTTGGGGGTCCATCTATGCTTTGTTATGTTCTGCTAGTTTTGAATAAAAGCCACACTGAAAAATCCCAATCCTGGTTCTGGACATTACAGTTATTGCTTCCTGTAGTTGGATTTACTTGGGTGCCCCTGTGCAGAGTAGCCAAACCTAGGTCCCCTTGTGCCAGGTAACCTCATCCTCCCCGAACCCAGGTCCCCACCAGGTATTGCTGCCAACGCCAACAGCATGCCACCTGTCGTTTTAGTAAAAAGGCAGGGGTGAGGGGTTACAAAAATGGAGGCACCGCTTTGGATTTGTTCGGGAAGGAAGGTGCTTGGGCAAGTGGTCAAGCATTTTGGCTATCTGGCAGTGGGTAGACCAAAAAAGCTGAAGCAATTTCCCTAGTGTGTTGCTGTGTGCTGTGAATCTTGTGCTGCTGTTTAAAAAATGCCAACTGTTTACCAAGGAGCTGTAAAGCCAAAGAGCGTGCCCTTGTCCTGCATCATCAAAATTGTTTACAGCATTTTTGTCAGCTTTTAAAATGAATTTCTGTAAAGGAAAGTGTGGAAAACTAGGGGTAGCAACAAAGAACTGGTGCTCTGGACGTTTGAAATGCTTTTAAAATTAATTTCTGTGAAGGAAAGTGTGGAAGACTAGGGGTAGCAACAGGGAAATTGTGCCCTGGACGTTGGAAATGCTTTCTGTGCAAAGCTAGAGACTGCAGAGTTAATGGCAATGTTACATGGTTGAAATGGGCTCCCGGCGTGGAGTCAGTTGGGGAAAAAAAAAAAAAAAGTGCATTTTACAGTTTGAATTTGACTGCTCGACGATCGCCGTGAGGAGAGGCGCCCTTGCAAGGAAGAAGAGGCTCATTTGTATGGCGTCGTGTGGTTGGTCAGTTTGCCATTGGTCCTGCCCCTCAGCCAGCTCTTCTGAGTCTGCCTCAGCATTCGAGAGGGAGACAGAGAGTAGTGCGTGTACTGGCAGCAGAGGAGTGTCGCAAGGATTCAAAGTGCTGTAAACATTCAACAAGTGACTTTTTTAGTTTAAAATCGGGCTCAACCCGCAAATCGATCATGAAATTAGTGAATTTTGTGGTTAAAACGACGATCGCGGAGACTGCCCGCCCGTTTGCATTCCGAGGCCTTCAAAATCTGGCTGCAGGCCGTTTTACCCCATCGCAGCAAGTTGCTACAATAACAGTGAGTAAACCTTCATAAAACTGCTCAAACAGTGATTTTCAGTAATGCCATATAAAATGTGTGTGCAGCAGTAGTCGCTTTGCAAGTAACGACTGTGTGATGTCCTGCCAGCAAGTACAAGTCTGTAAAGCCATTGAATGTGTGCATAGCAATGAAAGTAGCCTCAGTTTAAAGTCTGCAGCCAGAGAGAGACTGTGGGATATAAAAAAAAAAGTGCAACACTAGTAGAAGCAGGCAATCCTGTGCTGAAACCTGAAGTTTTAAGGGACTGTGAATTAAATGAATGTTGCCAGCATGTGAAAAGTCCAAGGAAAATCCTGTAAATGTGTGTAAAGTCAGAACAAAGCAAGTTGTGCAGTTTGAGTAAAAGTTATCAGTAGCTGGTGTAAATCGGGTGTGCAGTGGCTTGACCCAGATTCTAAATGTTGATGTGCAGGAGTGCTGCCGCCGCCATTACAGGGTGGGGTAGTAAAGTAAACACAGCAGCAGAGGAGTCATTTTAAAGCTACAGAGTGTGTTCATTAAAGTAGGACTTTCAGTTACAGTGAACTTTTGTTTATTTTTCTGCAGTTATGGCCTCAGGACCAGCTCGTTACCCGGATCATGCCCGGGTTCCAGTAACAGCAGCAGTAAAATGACTGAGAGATATTGAAAAGTGGTGCTATGGAGGGCAACTCCTCCTGATGTGGCAATTCTAATTATCCAGTGCGTGTATGCAGATATTCTTGAGTGCTGGAAGATGTCTTCATGATTCCTCACTGTTCTGGATGTCTACAAAAATATGGCTTGTCCGAGCGCCTCAAATTCGTTTGGCTCCCACATGGACAAAAATTCAGGAATCTGCAGTTGGCAGCACACAGCACCAGGCGGAGCCTGTGGAGGAAGGTCCCTCTGGGGAGTGTGGCACAAAGCTAGAGGGTGCTGAGTTAGAGACTGAACCTGAAGTTGAAGTTTTGGATGCTGGATCTCAGAAAGAAAGTTCGGATAAAGCATCAGTAGACCCCTGGGTGGGGGCCTAGCCCAAGTCTCTTAGGTGAAGATGAGATGCGGGAGGCCTTTGAATGGGAGGTGTCGACCTCCACTCCTAGTGATGAATGGATAGTCTTGGGGGTGAGAACGACTGCTCACTCCTGGGCTCAGATCCTCAGTGAAGAGGAAGATGAGGGGAACCTATGTGGCCTTGTGAGAAAGGAGCAGGTACACAGCCTCAAGATCTTGCCTCGGAGGAATGTGTTCAAGAAGGTGGTGATGCCACTGCCCTGGCTTTACAAGAGGAAGAAGTCAGGGATCTTTTTAATTTCTTTGAGGATGCGAAGCTGGCAGAACCAGGACTGGCCACCCCCAAGCCAGGCCAGCGGTCTTAGATTGACCAAAGCAAGTAAAGAGGAGAGACTGGTTCGTAGAAAGGCAAATGAAATCTATGGTATGACCTTTCCTACCTTTCCTCAGAGAGTCTGGGAGGAGATTGAGGACTGCAGGAAATCCTGGATCTGGGATGAAGCAATGAAACATGTGCATCCTGGGGCTAACCAGCATGTAAAGAATAGACTGTTCCACGAAAAGTATATGCAGTGGAAGAGAGGCAGAACACTGTTTATGGACAGAGTGAGAATAGTAGACGGAGAGGGACGTGAAGTCTCCCACTGTGTGAATTATGTGCGTCCAGATGGGGTAATAATTCAAGCCCCTGACCTCAGGTACTATTGGCCTCAGTGCAAGGACCTCCCAGTAATTAAGCCCGTGCCTACAAAATGGAGAGCCGAGCAGTGGAAGTCAATACTGCCACACTAGACTGTGAAGTGCCCTTATTGATCCGCCAATATGAATAACCAGGGACTCAGGTGCTCCACATTCATCAGTCTACAGTGTACTGTCCTGTTCAGCAACCATCTACTGGCCCACCAGATGACTTCAGATCCAGAGAGGACACCAGCTCAGCTGTTTCCTGTTCATCGCCTGGTAATCGGATGACGTCGGACCAGCTGTGTTTTCTTTTTGTTCCTGTTCTAAGGTTCCTTCTCCAGAGATGACATCAGCCCAGCTGTTTTTCAGGTGTGCCCTCCTGTGGTTCCCGGAAGATGTCCGCCCAGCTGTATCAGAAGAAATGCTGCCAGGGAGAGTCTTCAGCCGTGGACAAGGTTGGTGCTGTTCGTATACTACAAATGGCTGGTAAGTCCAAAAACATTTTTTCTATCTTTATGACATTGCAGTACACACCCTACACTACAGACTTCAAAAATGTGTGAACTGTCCGCAAAGACTGTCCCCTTCGGGACTTTGACCTTTTAGAACTATGCTTCACGGGGCTCCAGCCCAGGAGAGGTTCTTTATTGGACTAGCCTTCAGGCCTTGTGGTCACTAGTTGGGACTTTTAGGGCACTCTATCCCCCCAAATGTGTATTGTAAATAATGTCTGTATTGTATTCTAATGTAAATACTGTTTTTTCTACCTTTTTCTAAAAAATCTTTTTGGGATTGTTCAGTGTTTTTGTATGGTAGGGGTTGTTGTTTAGGTAGACTGTGTATGCAGATTAGGAGTGTGTTTTGTTTTGTCTTTTTCTTACAGGTGTTCCTGGGAAGACAGAAGAGAAGACAAGATGAGGAAGAGGGGCTCATCGGAGTTCCTCGTCAGTGCTTTATTGTGTAGAATTTAAAGTACTGTGTTGTTATTGTTATGGTTGTTACTGTATTAACCCTTTTCCTTCCACAGGTGTGGCTGTGGGGGTAGGGAGGAAGTATTAATTGGTATTTTAATGGTTGTGGTTGCAGGTTGCCCAAGGTCGGGGAGGTCCTCGGGTTTTGTTTTTGTTTGGGATGTTATGTTAGAGGCAGATAGGTTTTCCCTAGAGGGTTAGGGGGGGATAGACAGGCTGTGGTCCTGAGTGGCCATAGAGACTGCAGTACTGATCTATCAGGGCTATGCTCTGGACGGTTCTACCAGAGCCACTAGGTGTCCATAGTAAGTGAATAGAGTAGAAGCTGATATGTCAGCTACAGGCCTCTAAGCCCTTAGTGTTGCCTGCCTGTGCTTGCACATGGTAGGAGGGGGCCTGATCACCCCCCTCCGCAGGTAGCACATAGGGTGGGATGGCCTAAGGCTGGGTGCATAATGACTGGGGACAGTCATTTTCCTGTCAAGGCTAGTGTAACCCCTTGTTACCGGGGTTACTAGAATCCCAGTAAGACCTAGTGGTAGGCAGGGAAGGCAGCTTGTGAAACTCCAGTTAAATGGGTTTCACACTATCTCACTCTGTTCTCAGTCACAGCTGAGACTTGAGAGATGACATCACCATAGAACTGTCGCAGCTGCATAAGCCACATTGGAATCTGCAGCATAGGGAGTGAGTTAGAACTTTGGGAGTTTTCAAAGTCAGTCTTTGGTTTTGTTTTGAAGAAGAAGGAAGTCTTCTGTTTACCTCCAAGCAAGAAGGAAGTGTTTTCTGTTTACCTCCTTGGGAGAAAGTTAGAGTCCAGTATTAAGTGGTGGAGACCGCTGTCCAGGTCTCAGTGCCCCCTCCCTCTGGGGGGGGGGAGCAAAGTCCCTCTGTGGATTCCAGGGGCAATCCCCTAATTTCCGCTACAGAAGAAAGCTGCCTTTTTACAGTTTCTGTTCTGGTATTATAACAGTGAAAGAAGTGGTACTTCGCCTGTGGGGCACCTGCAACGAAAGGGTGAGTGTTTTGCTCTATTTGAGAGGGCAAACAATATGTCTCTTCAGTTTGGAAAATATGGAGAAAGCTGGGATGTGAACTACTATTTGGGAGGCCTATTGTACTAGGACAAACAAATGAAGTAGTTTAAAGTTTAAAGTCTGAATGGATTTCAAGTAATGTTGTAGAGGGGTGCTTCAGGTCATCCACTGTTTAATCTACATTTCGAAGTTTAGGTTTCTATTTGTCCAGAGAAATGGTTGGGTATGGGCTGTGGGAGCTGGAGGTGGGAACACCCCCCATCTTTAGTAACCAGGTCCACCTCTACGGATTTCTTCTGTGATTGCTACTTGCCTCATGCGCCTGGCCAGTGATGAGGTAGGTACCCAGACGTGAGTCGCAAATTGGAAAATCTCTCTAAGAGTCGCAGACTCTAAGTGGTGTGGGGAGCCACAGCTGAGAAAATATTCTCCTTGTTTGATGGGAGTCCGAAGGAAGTAAGAAAACAAATCTCTCTAAGAGTCGCAGACTCTAAGTGGTGTGGGGAGCCACATTTTGGGCAATAATTTTCCTTGTTTGATAGCAGTCACAGCAAGTAATTTGGGTTCATTCTTTAAATGGACCGTCAGTCAAGTGGCCAGCAGGGGAGCCGGGCCAGTTGGGCTGTGTATCCAAAGTGCATGCAAGTCCGGGCTGAGTGCCTGGTGGGTCCAGAGCCAGACAACAGTAGAAATGGGTTCATTCTTCAAGTGGACTGCCTTGTAGTCCCTAATCTGCATTTACAGTGAACGTAGCCCTTTGGGGGGTCCATCTATGCTTTGTTATGTTCAGCTAGTTTTGAATAAAAGCCACACTGAAAAATCCCAATCCTGGTTCTGGACATTACAGTTATTGTTTCCTGTAGTTGGATATACTTGGGTGCCCCTGTGCAGAGTAGCCAAACCTATGTCCCCTTGTGCCAGGTAACCTCATCCTCCCCGAACCCAGGTCCCCGCCAGGTATTGCTTCCAACGCCAACAGCATGCCACCTGTCGTTTTAGTAAAAAGGCAGGGGTGAGGGGTTACATACATACATCAGTTTTTCTCTGTATTACATTATTTGACTGGATGACTAAAGAATTGGACAAGGGCCACCCAGTGGACCTCCTATACTTCAACTTTAGCAAGCCTTTGATTCCATGCTGCTTAGGTGGCTGTTGAAAAAGTTGGGAAGATCTAGGCACGGCCCAGCGTATAGTTAGTTGGGTAGGTAATTGGCTAATGGGAAGGAAACAGAGAGTGATAGTTAATGGAGTGAGACTTGGAGAGGGAGCGGTCACTAGTGGTATACCCCAGGGCTTGGTCTTAGGCCCGGTTCTATTTAATACACTCATCAGCGACATTAGGAAAGGCATCCAGGGTAGGCTCACCATCTTCGTGGATGATACGAAGCTTGGCAGTAGGGTGGACAGTGCAGAGGCAGTTAGGGACCTTCAAAAGTACCTACAGAGGCTCAAAAGATGATCCAACATCTGGCAGCTGAAGTTCAAGACGAAGATATGTAAGGTGATGCTCCTGGGTAAGGGTAACCTGATAACAGAATAGTGGCTTAATGGAGTCCAGCTCTGTACCTCACATGAAGAAAGGGACCTAGGAGTCATCATCTCGGACACCCTTAAGCAATCCAGCCAATGCAACAGAGCTTATAGCAAAGTCAACAAAATGTTGGGATGTACAGGGAGGTGATCCTCCCGCTCTACAGATCCCTGGTGAGGCCTCACCTGGAATACTATGTCCAGTTTTGGAGTCCTCACCTAAAGAAGGACAAGGATAGACTAGAGGCCATACTGAGAAGGGCAACCAAGATGATACATGGGCTCCATAAGCTCTCATATTCATAGGATTCATAGGACAGGAAGAAGTCAATAGCTGACGCCAGTCACACTTGCCATTTTTCAATAGAGTAAAGTCATCGCTTAAAGGCACTAGACATGTACTCGCTGGAAACTAGGAGGGAGAGGGGGGATATGATTGAAATGTTCAGATTTATGAAGGGCATAAACAAGGTGCCCTATTCTGAAGTCTTCAACAGGATATCAGACTCAAACACAAAGGGACACGAATGGAAACTGAGAGGAGGTCGCTTCAAGAGGAAGTTAAGGAAAGACTACTTTTCAGAAAGGGTGGTGGAACCATGGAACAGGTTGCCTGATGAGGTGGTAGGAGATAGGTCAATGGCGGCATCCAAACCTGGGTGGGGAAAAGCAAGGGCTACCTTAGACTGCAGGAGGTTGAAAGAGTATAAAACTCAATGTGAGGGGGCTAGGACACATGACCACTAGAAGGCTTAGAATCCATTGGGCAGACTTGATGGACCCTTGGTCTTCTTCTGCTGTATTTTTCTATGTTTCTATTTTATATGTTCATTAAATCAACATCTCTGACCCAGTCCTTTGGATTAAGCTGACCAATAACATTGATGCTGGTTTTACAGCATTAAAGACCCTGAAACATAAGCCATTCTCCGTATGGCAGCAAAGTGTTTACCGTTATAATTCTATATGTACATAAAATTAACATCCCTGACACAACCCTTTAGATTGTGCTAGTCAATAGCACTGTGTTACTTTTACAGCATTAGTCACCCCGATACAAAAGCTTTACTTTATATGGTAACAAAGTAGTTACCCAGTCGCCAATACACAGTTGCATTTCCTGCCATATTTGCATTGTATCATCATCCCTGACATAACCCTTTGGATCAAAACAGCCATTGACAAATAATGCACAGATATATACAGTTAACTTATCCAGCTCCCTTCTTGATATTTAGTGGAGAATTCTCAGGTAGCCAGTATTTCCAAGATTAACCAGCAGCAAGTACCACATTGGAGCATTTGTGAAAAAGCTGAAATCTGAAAGCACTCATTGAGGTTTGGAGTACACAGTCCCCCAGTTTCACCATCCAAAATGATTCTCTTCGGAGAAGAAGATTATTTAGATCCCCACCCTGTGGTCCCAAATTGACCAGCTCTATTCCTTTGAATTTCCAAGTATGAGATTCCCCCCCACTTGTGAATTTGGTGTGTACTCTGCTAGAATGTTGGTTGTGTCCCCTGCTTAAATTTCCCTAACATGTTCTCCTATCCTTAATTTAAATGTCAGTATTTTTTTCCAATATAGAATGCCCCACATTCAGAAACTGCCATATAGATGACACTGGTAGTATTGCACATGATGAGGTTTCTAATCTCAAACCTTCTGCCACTAGTCAGGTGTTCAAAACGTTTGTCCTTGATAATGAATTTATAAAATTTACAGCGGCGACACATGGCTCAGTCTCTAGGTTTTGTTCCCAGCCAAGATAGATTCTCATGTATAGGCTGCATGGACTGCACCAGTATATCCCTTTGATTTTGGCTCTTCTGAAAACCATTTGTAGTGGCTCACTAAGGCTATGACCTAAAACTGGGTCGGCTGTATTACTAGTCAATTTTTCTGGATTACTTCGGTAATCTGTCATGTCTGTGCACTATATGGTGTAATAAATTTCATCCTCTATGCTGCACTGTTTGTCTCTCTCTCTCTCTCTCTCGCACATGGGGAGTTAAGAGGCGAGGCCTGTCTTGGCTTCTGGCCCAGTTTTCTACTTCTCTGTTTCCCTGTTATACCCCCTTTGTATGAACCTTTTGGACATCTCTTGTGCTCTGATTTCATATAAATCACACTCACTTCAGTTTCTGTGAATGCATAGCAATTGGCTGCGGGGTATGTGTCAAATGAGATGTCTAGGGTGGCTACCAGAAGCCTGTAAAACTGAATTCTGGTCAGTCTCCTTCTGGAATAAATCTGTGATCACATTCCTGTTTAGTCCTGTACTGATCTGCAGACCCAGTGAACTAATGCTGTGTGCATCATATTTTAAGGTAAACCTGAGATTCGCGTTGCTGTATGAAGGTGTATAGCTTAGTAGGGGTACCCTCACCAAACCAGTATGAAGTCGTCTATATAGCTTCTTCACAGAATAAGATGTTTACAGAAGGGATTTAAATCTGGTTGCTGTATCACAGTTTTTTTCCCATAGCCCTAAGTGCAGAGTTGTGTAGCTTGGCGCTGGTGATGTACTATTGCTGTCCCCATCCACTGTAGAAAGTGATGACCCGAAAATGTACATTATTACACTTGAGAACAAACCTTGTACCTTAAACCAGAAAAATCTGTGACAGCCTCATCCAGATCTCATACCTGTTCCAAGTTGTAACGTGTAACCTCCAGGCCACCCTTGCGTGGAATATTGATATACAAAGCATCCACATCGAGGATGGCCAGAAAGCTACCAAGCTCCAGGTCCAGGTTGTCCAGTACCAGCAGTGCTTCTGCTGAGTCTCTGAGATTCAAAGGTAATCTGGCAACAAGGGGCTTCAATTGACTGTCTACGTATTTTGATAGCATTTCAGTTAGGCTCCCACAACTTGATATTATTGGGTGCTCTGATGGGGTCATATCATTGCTAAAACTGGATGTTCAGCTGTCAGATAATTTTTGTTCTCCTTACAAATAACCCCCATACTGCAAGCTAGTCCCCAAAATGCATCTGTTTCCTCCTTAAAGAGCTAGTGTACTGCTTAAAATTAAAAGTAATTTTCGGATGCAGTCAGCTATCACTTCCAGTATCTAAAGTATTTTTTTGTTTTGTGTTTGCTGATTAGAAAATTGTCCACCTGGCAGTACTGGGGTGATGTGTGGAGCACTACTCTTTCTGGTGGGGAAAAAAAAAGTCAGTTCTATTCCTCCCACTACATCATCAGAACTGAGACCAAACACCTTGAGGCACCACAACCCTTGCAGCCCGAGCAGTGACTTGTACAAGTTGCCAGTCAAAATGCAGGAAATTGTGACATCACTAGTAAACCGGGAGAGCCAGCCCCTACTGCTTCATGTGAAAGTGAAACCTTGCAGTAAGAAATGGTTCTCATTGATTACTAGTGATGTCATAGTCATTGTGGTTTCAGTGTTGATGTAGTGGGAGGAACAGAACTGAATTGTTTTTTCCTCCAGACAGAGTGCTGCTCCACACATCACCCCAGTACTGTCAGATGGAAAATCTTCAAATTAGCAAACAAAAAAGAATAAATACTTGAGATATAAGAAGTGATGGCTGACTGCATCTGAAAGTTACAATTAACTGCAGGCAGTTTCCAAGAAGTACACTAGCTCTTTAAACTTGTTTGTTGTGTTCCTATTCAATTTCATGCAACTATTTGAATCCTCTAGTTGCCGCCATATTTCCTGCTCATAAGCTTTCGTATCCATTACAACAACAGATCCCTGTTATCAACAGGTGTTTAGTGATAGTTGATTTTTGTTTCAGATTTTCTAAAGCCCTGCATTCTTCATTACTGGTGTTAAAATGAGCTCTATTCCTGCTATTTTGTAATTCCCTTAGATCTCACTCACATAACTGTTCAAATGAAATTGGGGGGCAAAAATGGATCTTGGCTTAAGCCCTTTATTTGAACCTGGGGCTAACTGTGCACCTTCAATGTTATTAACATTTTTATATAAAAACAAAATCAGATTTAGTTTACATGTAAAGTTATACAGGTCAATAAGAGTTTCCGATGGTTTAAACTCTGCAGTCAAAGCAAAAGATGGGCCTCTGTGCAACACTGTAATTTAGTATCTGTTAAACGATAAGAGAAGATATTCACCACATTGTTTTCTGTGTCCCCCTCTGTTCTGCTCTATCTGTGGTTGGTGTCATGATTGGGAGTTCCTGGTCTGTTGTTGCTGCCCTTTGTTCCTCAGTACTCATCTGCCTGTAGTTCCTTCCACCTCATCTTCCTCTTTGTCTGTTCGGTTTCCTCCCTCTGATTTAATGAACCTTATTCGGCTACTTCAGCTTGGTGTTCTGTATCACTCTGGTTAATCTTCTAAAAAAAAAACAAAAAAACATTTTGATCCAGTGCTGTCTTTGTCCGAATCCACATTGGTTGGTATTGAAGCTGTGTTTTTAAGAATAGACTTGGGAGAAACATGGTTATTTTTCTTATTATGCCAATCAAATATCTGATCATTTTCATAGTCCTGTTTGTCCCTTTTACATTTCCCGTCCTTGGTGGCCTTAACCAATATATATGTATTTTTTCTACTTTTTTTCAAGATTCATAAAATATTTATTTCAATGTATTTATTTATTTATGTCTTTGGTAACTGGGTAAGTGAAATTCAGGGTCTTCCTTAAAGTGACACTGTCAGCTTTTAGCTAATTTTTATAACTCCAATGGAAAATCATGCCTGCATATATCTGTATTATTAGAAATCCTGTTGGTTGATCATGTTTATTTTAAAATATCATTTTAACCTTTATTTTAAAAATATTTATATCTGCCCATCTCAAATGAAATCCTGGGTGGTTCACTGGTGCCACATATGCATTTCTAACATAGCATGGAAGTGCCAGTAAACTCGTGCATGAACAAGTTTGAATTTTCTGGTGTTGTGTAATCTGTTTTCTAATAATGAACACTTTTCTGAGCATGTAAAAGTCGATGTGCTGCTGAAACAAGCGTTCTAACATATCAAAACTTTTATTTGAAATAGAAAGCCATGACATGAGCCATTCTATAAGTGTAGTGACAACCTCCATGGTGCTGCATTCGTTGAGAGATTTAAGCTTGTGACCTTGTGCCTCATTACACACTATAAGGGTGCCTGAATCTCTCAGTGAATGTGCATCCTATCATGTGCTTTTGCCTATAAAGATATATATATAGATGTGTGTATATATATATATATATATATATATATATATATATACACATACATACATACATGTATGATCACAGAGTGGCTTGACTCAGAATATGTAATGCATCTCCAAGTGTGAGAGGATAAGACTATAATTCGTGAGTGGCAAAGTCAAGAGTGAGCTATGAGAATCCTGCCACTTACAAGTGATTATAAATTAGTTTGAGTCAGGCCCCTGCGTATTTGAGTCATACAACAGCAGTTTGTCATTTATACCATTTAAATCTGTTTGTGTTAAAATTAGATTTTTCAGTACTTCATAGTGGTATTGTGCTGTCATCAGCACTGTGAAAGATGCTTTCTAATTGGTTCAGTTTTCAGTAGTGATATACCCATCCTTCAGGATCTCAGTTATGATCTACACTGCAACTGTTCCTGTTCCCACGGTCTGGAAGCATGCCACTGTTATACCCTTAACCAAAGGTGGCGACCCCACTTCCACTGCTAACTACAGGCCCATCTCTCTCTCCTCCCTGTCTTTGTGAAACTCCAGGAATGCCTCGTACTCTCCCAACTCTCTAATTTTCTCACTGAATCCAACTTCTTCAGTCTGGTTTTAGAAAGCACCACTCTATGGCCACTTCCCTGCCAAGGCTTTTCTACTCCGTCCTATCTGGGATAAACAAAGGGCTTATCACCTCAGTCATTTTTGTCGATCTAGCCAAAGCGTTCGACACTGTCTCTCATCCCCTGTTGTTATCATGCCTTTCTGCGGCCGGCCTATAAGAGCTTGCCACTAACTGGTTTCGAGCCTACCTGTTAGGCAGAACTCAATCTGTAAGAATCGCAGATTCTACCTCCCTTCTGCTCCCTATTGACACTGGTGTCTCACAAGGTTCCGTACTCGGCCCTATCCTTTTTTCCATCCTTCTCAATGACCTGCCTCAAATCTGCTCATCATCCCCCATTCACATGTATGCAGATGACACAGTCCTGTTCACCTCTAGACGGACACACATGGAGGTTGCTACCAGCCTTCAGGCTGATCTCAGTAAAGTTCAACTCTAGTTTAGCTCCCACCAACTCTCCCTCAATGCCAAAAAGACAGTTTCCATGACCTTTGGCACCAGGCAGAGACTATCCAGGCTCACCAGCCTCCCAAACTTCCACACCCTAGAGGGGACAGTCTTCGAAGATGTAACTACCTTTAGGTACCTAGGGGTCTGGCTTGACCAACACCTATCTTTTTCTGTCTATGTTGATGCTATCCTGAAGAAACTTCACCCCACGCTCAGTGCTCTCTACAGGAACTGCAGTAGCCTCCCGCTACATGCCAGACATGAAATTGTGCAGAAAATGATCTTACCAACCTTCGACTACTGTGATATAGTCTATGGTGCTGCCCCAAGTCCATACTACCCAGACTAGACCCCCTCTTTAATGCTTCCTGCCACTTTGCCCTCGATGCCCCCACCCGTGCACATCACTGCAAGCTCTACTGACCTTCCCCTCCCTTATCAACTGGTGCTTGCTCCGTAGTGCTAAATTTACATCAAAATTCTGTCTCAGTTCCCTTCCACACTACCTTGCGTCCTCTCTAGCAGCTCTGCCTACCCCCTCTCATGCCCTCAGGTCAACTGACCACAGACTACTGGCAATTCCTCATCGGCATACCCCAGCGAGACAATTCCCTTTCTCCTACCACCTTCCCAAACTCTGGAACGACCTTCCGGCCTAAATCCATCACTCATCCTCAATCCACTCCCTATCCGCCACCCTGTTTAACTTCTACATGGTAAATTGCTTATGTAAATGACTCCATTACCTCACTGCTCCCCTACCACAGCGTTTCTGCCTATCTATAATGGCCTGCCCAGCAGTGTACAGCAACTGCTATAAATGCTGGCTTAGACCACCATCCTGCACACTTGTCTGATTTGCACTTAAATACTGTTGTCACTGCCTCCAACTGGTCTCCTCAGAGCACTACTGCTGTCTAGTCTTGTACTCCACTGTATTGATGCAACATAACCCATTCTTGTCTCCTATTCCTTTTTGTACCTGTTATTGATTTCATCCTACATATGTATTGATGCAACATAATCTATTCTTGTCTCCTTTTCCTTTTTGTACCTGTTCTCGATTTAACTCTATGTATGTCACAAAAAAAAATTACACAAGAGTTGTAATCCTTGCACATTGTAACTATTATTCCATGCCACACTACTGTATGTATACTTTGCTATCCTTCTGTAATCCCACCCCCCCAGTCGCACCATGAGACGAGCATCCTGGTTGCTCAGTGTGCCTTTCCTGGTGAAACATTTCAATAAATAAACACTGTACCCAACAGCAAGCGTAATATGCAATATACTGTATGTACTTCTTTGACATTTCCATCAAATAGATGGCCCATGAGCTACAATATCTTTCATGGGGGTGCCTTTGTACAGCAGAGTAAAACAAAATGTTTAATACCCGGTCCACAGTAGGTATGGTATTCACAGAGTCTGGCCGCCCTGTCTGTATGCTCCAGTCACTGGAGGGCACCGGGGGTTGGGGACGGTGGACCTGGGATGCGGAAGCCCAGGTTGACCACTGAGTGCATCCCTGCATTATGTGAGCAGGGGATTGTGGGATTCAGTAATTACAATAAAAAAAAAAAGTAAAAATCTAGTGCCATTATTTTCAGACATGTATGCTATATCTGTAGTCTTGGTGGGCAGCATCTGGGTGGGGTGTACCCATTTGGGGTTGTAGATTTTCAGAAGCAGCATTGCTAGGGGACACACAAGGCTTAGGCAGCTGCCCCCTTGCTTAGTGGCTTCACCTTCCTGGATGCCTCGGCAGCGCGTTGATTTTGCTGTGGATGGTTGCAGAGCGCAACCACACCCTCTGGCAGCCCCTACTGCTGGGGTGGGGGAGGTGTCACCAGATTGGATCAAGGCTACCATTTGTTGGTGGAAGATACCTGTCTGTGCATGCATAGAGGGACCTCTGCAAATCCTGGATTGCACTATGCAGCTGCGTAGGGTTTGTAGGGTTCTGTTGATCTGGCTTATGCTTATTCAGCAGTTCAGTGCAGTAGGAAATGTAGCATGTGTACATACATACATACGTTATAGTTTTTACAGTTTATTTATCCTGGCTAGCCTTGAGATATGACAGCTTCTTTTCATTTGGGTCCTGCGTCTACACAGTTTTATTGCTCAGTGATCTGAGGACAGGAAGTTCAAGTGAGTTTTGTCACAGAAAACAAATAACATTTTCATTTTTTTGTCTTTGTTGTCTGCGTAACTTTAGAAAGGTACTCCTCTCACCATACTCGACAAAAGGCCTGATGGCTGGTGGCTGGCTGAAGACCCAGAAGGAAACAGGGGCCTTGTTCCAAAAACCTTTCTACAGGTCAGTGCCTTTTTACAATTTACTGGTGGACAGTTTCACAGAAACTCTGTGAGATCCAGGACCTTATTAAGTTCCTCAGGTTGGAGTGTCTTCGATTTGAAAATCCAAAGGGATTGCTGTCTAAGCATAGCTTTAAGTTTGTTCCCTTCTTGAATAGGAGGGACCTACTTTGGTACAGTAAATTTCAAATCTTTTCCATTACACCCATGTTCCTGCTCAAAATGGGCACCTACTGAAGATTCCTTCTTACCACCCCTAATGTGCCTCAGGTGTTCTAATAAATACTCCTTTTCGCGATGTTACGTATGACCCATGTTCAGTCTGTTACATAGGCACACAAGCACCTAGATCACAAAAGTAGTCACACGTTGAACAAATGTCCAATATCCACTGTGTGGTCATATACAGGGTGTTACAAATTGTTCCCAGTACACCTGCAACAGGTATAGAAACCTGCTGGTTTATGGGCAGCTAGAAGATCAGCCTACTGGGATCGTGACTAAAATGACTGTGCAGTAAAATGTCCTTTAGATTACGAGCCGTGCCTAGGCCTCTCAGTAAATACCCCAGAAGCTTGGCATTGTTTTGGGGCTGGAGAGGTTTACCTGTGTCTGACTTGGATGTCTGGATTTTTCTCTGTTTGATTAGCAGGGTACTTTCTCTGTCAAATTGTTGTGTAGGGTATCTTGCTGACAGGAAGGCACTCATCGCAGCGGTGGGTGAGAGCTTTTAGCTGATTGTTTTGTGAGGGCACAGTTTAGACCCAGCCCCTTCCACCCCTCACCCCACCCACCCCTAGAAATAGTTCCTTTATACCTGAGGTTCTGATATCATTTCCTCAAGAATGCAAGGTGCATATCACTGTCATATCCTCTCTAGCACACTGCACTGACAATATAAGCATACACATTGTATAATATATATATTTCTATATAACCAATCACACACACGCACACACAAATACGAACAAACAAACAAAAAAAAGCAGATAAACATGTGGGGAGTAGTGCAATGTAATGGCTGTGGGGCAGCAGTCTTCCGGGAGTCTTTCTGGAGGCTGAGATGCTGCCTATTTGCAGACAACTATCTGCCCTGAGGGAGGAAGTTGCCCGTCTTCAGGCCGCACTGGACAGTAGTAAGGAAACCTTCCCCAGGCCACACTGGACGTGAGGAAGGACCTCCCCATCCAGGGAGCACTAGCGCCACCACCACTACCTCAGAGGTTGTGAAGAAAGCACAGCAATTGGACCACAGTGGGCTCAGGGAGGGTGAGGATGGTGGAACAGAGGCACACCCAGTCAATTGTTCCACTCCACAATCCATACACCATTCTGGGGGAGCATAGCTCCCCTATGGATGCACCCACAGAGAAGACTGGTGACAACTGTCACAAGGGAGGCCCACAGGAAGGAGGCAGAGGACACCACAGGGTAAGGAAGCAGCTCCTGGTGGGGGACTCAATTATTAGGGGTATAGAACTGGGGAAGCTGGGAAAACTGAAATAAGGTGCCTGCCTGGTGCCATGGCTTGGAGGGACAGGAAGCGCATCCTCAGGATCACGAGAACAGCTGCAAGGGAGTCTGAGCTGGACGTAATTGTCCACCTAGGGACAAATGACTTGGCTCATCATGAGATTAGAGCAGTGCAGGAGGACATTGCAGAGTTGGGGAGGGGCCTAAGACAAGTAGCACACACAGTATCCTTCTCAGAGGTGCTGCCTGTCAGAGGCATGGGGGAGGCAAGGGTAATTAGCACCATGCAGTTTAATGAATGGTTGAAAAAATGGTGCGGAGCACAGGGGTTTGGCTTCATTGGGGACTGGGGTTCCACCTGGAGGACACCAGCCTATACTGGCAGGATGGTCTGCATCTGTCCAGGAAGGAACAAGTCTTTTGAGCAGTCGGTTTAAATGCTTCATTGGCAAGCTTTTAAACTAGTCAAAGGGGGAGGCACTGACAAGCAGCAGGAAAATCCCAGCCTCTCCCTACAAAACAGGGTACTAAATGAGAAAAAGACCGAGGTAGAACGGTCAGTGGGGATGCTGCAACAGAAGGTAAAGCCATCAAAAAATGGAGAGCAATGAGTACCAATGCCCGTAGTCTGAGTAACAAGCTTCCTGAATTAGTGGCCTTGATGGAGGAGGAACATCTGGATATCGTGGCAGTCACAGAAACATGGTACACAAAACCATGACTGGGACGTAAACATACCAGGATACACTATCTACAGGAGGGACAGGGAGGGTAAAAGAGGAGGAGGAGTAGCTCTTTACATAGGGAAGGAATCAAAGCAACAGAACAAAAGGGTAAACAGGGAGGAGAAGAAGCACTGTGGGTAAATTTGGAGACTGGCAATGGCACCACAATCCGCACAGGGGTTGTATAGAGACCCTCTTCTCAGGGGGAGGAAATGGACAAGGAAATGATAGAAAGTATACTTAGAATGGCAGAAAAAGGGGAGATATTGCTGATGGGTGATCTGAATATGCCAGATGTTAACTGGAGTGCAGTTGCAGCAGCCACTTAAGACTGGAGTTATTCTAGATGCCCTACAGGGGGCATGCCTTAGACAACTAGTACTGGAGCCCACTCGAGAGGGAGCAATATTAGACTTGATTCTCTCAAATGGAGATGGAGAGAGGATCACAGATGTAGAAGTGGGTAGCCATCTGGGAACTAGCGACCATCGAACAGTATGGTTCACAATAAACACAGCAATAGAGTCAAGCCATACAAAGACAAAAGTACTGGACTTTAGGAGGGCTGACTTTGCCAAAATGGGTGAGTGCCTAAGGAATGCATTAGCAAATGGGCAGGAAGGAGGGGTGGAAGAACAATGGGGAATAATAAAAACTGCCATCACAGAGGTAACGAGCCTTTGTGTGAAGCAAATAAACAAAACAAAACGATGTAAGAAACCACTATGGTTCTCAAAGGAAGTGGCAGTGAAGGTTCAAGAGAAAAAGAAAGCATTCAGGAAGTAAGGAATCGCAGAAGGAGCAGGACAGAGAACTGTATCTGTTAAAGCAAATGAGGCTGGGAAGGCAGTCAGAACAGCAAAGGCCCAAACCGAGGAAAAGATAGCCAACTCAGTTAAGAAGGGGATAAAACCTTTATAGGTACATCAGGAACGAAGGAAGACCAAGGGAGGGATAGTGAGGCTTAATAAAGGGAGGGTGGGCAGAGGGAGACTGTGAAAAGGCAGAGATACTAAAAAATATTTTTGCTCAGTATTTACAAATGAAGAGGGGGAGGTACCTAAAACAAACAATAGAAACACTCTGGATACAGAAGTTGATACCAACCCATTTACAGAAGAAAGGGTTCTGAAAGAACTCTTAAAACTGAAGGTGGATAAACAGTGGGGCCTGATGGGATTCATCCCAGAATTCTAAAAGAACTAAGGGTAGAACTAGACACCACTGACTACCCTTTTAACAAATCATGGAGGATGGGGTGGTACCCGAGGACTGGAGGAGGGCAGATGTGATTCCTCTTCACAAAAGTGGGAGCAAGGCGAAGCAGGAAACTACAGACCTGTTAGTTTAACCTCAGTGATAGGGAAAATGATGGAATCACTTCTGAAGGAAAGAATTGTCGAGTATCTAGAGGCCAGAGGGGCACAAGACCCAGGCAGCGTGGATTCATAGCGGGAAGGTCATGCCAGATGAATCTGATAGATTTCTTTGACTGGGTGACCAAAGTAGTAGATCAGGGAGGGGCTGTGGACATGGCCTACCTAGACTTTAGCAAGGCATTTGACACAGTCCCACACAAAAGATTAATATACAAGTTAGCCAGCCTGGGAGTGGGTCCAAGATGACAGCCTGGGTAAAGAATTGGCTGGAGAATAGGATACAGAGAGTAATAGTAAATGGAGTCCACTCAGAAGAAAGGAGGGTTACTAGTGGGGTACCGAAGGGTTCAGTATTAGATCCGGTCCTCTTCAATGTCTTTATAAGCGACATTGCAGAGGGACTGGAAGAAAGTATGCCTTTGCAGATGACACAAAGATCTGCAACAGAGTTGATGCACAGGGTGGGGTGGAAAGGATGAGAAGGGACTTGGCAAGGTTAGAGGAATGGTCAACTGTATGGCAGCTTAGATTCAGTGCTAAGAAGTGAGGTAATGCACCTGGAAACAAAACCCAGGAGAAGAGTACACAATGGGGGTGAGATACTAACAACAACAAAAATGGAAAGGGACCTGGGGTAGTCATATCAGATGACCTAAAGGTGGGCAAGCAATGTGAGAGGGCAGCAAGGAGGGCTGGGGGATACTGGGATGCATAGGAAGAGGCATCACCAGTAGAAAACAGAATTTATTATCCTCTGTACAGACAGCTGGTGAGATCCCATCTGGAGTACTGTGTGCAGTTCTGGAGACCCAATCTCCGCAAAGACATAGACAGGATGGAGGCTGTCCAGAGGAGGGCAACTAAAATGGTGCAGGGTCTGCACCAGAAGACATATGAAGAGAGACGAAAGGAGGTTAATATGTATAGCCTCGAGGAAAGGAGGGAGAGGGGGGACATGATAGAAACATTCAAGTACCTCAAGGGAATCAACAAAGTCCAAGAGGGTAGCATCTTTCAAAAAAAGAGGTGTGCAAGAACAAGAGGGCACAATTTGAAGATGGGGGGGGGCTCAGAGGTAATTTAAGGAAGTATTTTTTCACAGAGAGGGTTGTGGATGCATGGAATGGCCTTCGGAGGAGAAGTTGTGGAGTCAAAATCAGTGGTGGAATTCAAGCATGCATGGGACAGTCATAAGGCAATTCTAGGGGTTGGGGGTAGGAAGAAGTAGGCTGCTGGTTAACTAGGATCTGCAGCTTATCCAGTAGGTAGGGAAATGGGCAGACTGGGTGGGTCAAGCGGTCCCTATCTGCCGTCAAATTCTATGTTTCTATGTTTCTATGTTCCAGTACATGCCAATGTTTCAACAACATTTTTTTTATTCTAGGGGCTAATTTAGTGAATTCCAGGATAAATTAAAAAGTTGCTTTGCCCCCTGCACTCTGTTTCTTGGCACCAGCAAGGTCTTAGTCTTGGTTATTTGTCCCTCCAAATGCTATATCCAAATCCACTTTGTCATAACCTCATAAAAGCAATCTTTCTCTAAGTTCATTTTCTTGGGCTTCAAAATGCAGTGGTGTGATACAGCTACGCTTTAAGTGAAGATATTGCCCATAAGGGATTCTCTTAATGAAGGACTTGGGGTGGGCACTATGAGTATTCCGGATTGTATTCCCTGCCATCTGCTTTCCAAAGTCCATAGAACCCACTGTTTTTATCTTGAGTTACATAAAGTTCTAAATCAAGGAACTGAATCACCTTCTCCTGCACAGAGTATGTAATACTCAAGTCTGTGGAGTTGTTGATGTACTCCAAGATAAGAATAAATCAGCTTGTTCTTCCGTATCCTGTCGGATGATTAATATTTAATCCATGTACCTTTACCCAGGGCTCCAGATAAGATTTTTTGGGGATAAGTACTGTACTCCTCATTATGAAAGTGAGGTGAATAAAACCAAATTCAGATCTATACAAATGTTTGGATGGCATGGAGTAAGGAGTACATTTTTAAAAACAATGTGGTTCTAGATAAGAATTTATCAGGTGCCAGTAATACTCCAGATAATGTTGGGAGGTAGGAGTAATTTACTCACCAGTTTTAAAATAAAGTGAATAAAACAAAATTGGGATGGGTACGAATGCTGTAAATCTGGAAAAAAAAGGCTCCTTTTGAATCGCCGGTCATGTTATGAAGCACTATTCTTTGGAGTGTGGAGTATTTATAAATGTTGGGTAAGTATCAGGATTTATTAAAAAAAATTTCTGAAGAGTATTTCCTAAAATTAAGTAGGTAAAGGGTCTGAAAGCTGGCTTCTCCCAACCACCTGGGTGGTATATCCCTTGGCTCTGCCCCTTGACGCCAAAGCTTGCTCACTGGAAACAGCGGGTTGTGCATTGAAGCTGAGGAGGTTGGGTGGGTTTGTGTGGACGAACAACATATACCACTCCTAGAACTACTGTTACAGGTGAGTAACCTGTTTTTCAAACAACATGAAGTCTTGCTATATTATGACAGTAGCAGTTTGTCCCACCACTAGAACTGCTCCGGAGGTGAAATGGTTAATACCATTCCAAAATAGAACTTTGAGCACGAGCTCTAAGAAGCAGCTCTATCTGTGTAAATTCAAACCTGCACTGTCAGATTCTTTACTCCGCCTCAGTGAACAGTCGCTCCGGAGATTTCTCCTACTGCTCGGTTCATTTCTCGGTTTAAACAGTTTTTCTCGGTTCGATTCAACCGAGAATAGTTTTATTTTAACCGAAAACCGCTCGGTTCAAGCTCTGTCTGTGGTAATCGTAAGTAAATTAAAGGTTTTGTCTGTGTGGAACTTGTAAGTTTATCGGTTTGGTTTTGAACCGATCAGCTGGGTTAAAACTTATTAATTTTAAGTTTAACATTTAGAGTGCGGTTCCGGTTCTTATAGGTTCTAAAAAAGCCGGATTTTATTAGGTTTTTTCCAATACCCGTGACACGGTTAGGAACCGATAAGGGTGTCTTGCCTGGCACTGCCGTTTAAAGGGCAAGTTTTTCTGGTTAGGCTGGCATTATGTCTGAGAAACCCAAAAGAAAAACCGGGCCCACTGGGTTTCAACACTGTGATGTCTGTGGGGAAGTCTTTGCCAAGGCTGACCCACACACCACATGTCTATTGTCTGGGGTTTGACCACCTCCAGTCAGACTGCCAGATATGTAAGAATTTCCCTGCAGCCACCCTGGAAAAGAGATTGGGCAGGCTCAGGGAACAGAGGCCAAAAGTCCGCTGACCCGATGGTGCCCGCCTCGGTGCCAACCGAACTGGAGGGATTGCCCTCTGACCAGGGCGAGACTTCCTCGGCCAAAAGAGAAGCTGGTTCTGAGGAACCAATTCCAGTAAAGAAAACAAGAAAGTCAGCAGGTTTGGAGTCCAAAACCCTTTCTCCAACTGCTGCAGAGATAGCAAAAGCCATACAAATTGTCCAGTCACTGTCTCAGGTTCCGTCCGAACCGCCACTATCTGGCAAAAGGTCGATTCGTCCGGTTCCAGTGGTTCAGGAATATGATGTTGAGGAATTTTATGAACCAGAGGAGGGGGAGGATGATTATGAACAGTATGAATGTGGCTGGGAAGGTCTGGGTGTGCCCATTGAACCGGACATTTCCCCAGACAGACCTCTAGAATCTCCCCCTATGCTATCTGAGTCCCCATCTCATTTTATGTTTTACAAAAAAGTTGCTGAAACCCTCCAGCTTCCCTTGGAAGAAGCTGTAGATGAGCAAGAGGAGCCTGATTTTGTAGAAATGATGGATATTCCAGAGTCTAGGAGATTGTCTATTCCTTTGCATAAGTCTTTTAGGAAGCAAACAATAAAAATTTTAAAAGCTCCTAATTCTGTGCCTCCTGTAGATAAAAAGATGGACAGAAGATACACATTGTCAGGTCCTGATACAGAATTCCTTTCTCAGCAATGCAGTCATGTTGAGTAGTTCAGGCTGCAGCCTGTGATAAGCTAATATCCCCTGGCTTCACATCCTCCTGACAAGGATTCCAGGAAGATTGATGCCATGGCGAAAAACAGTACATGGCAGCCTCTCTGGGACTCAGGCAAGCAAGTTATATGGGCTTATGTAGCTAGGTATCAGAAATCTAGATGGGATACTGTTATGGAATTAGCCAAGCAAGCCCATGGCCAGCTGGCTAGGAACTAGAACAGGTGGCTGCTGATGGCATTGAGGCTTCTAAGGTACAGTTTCATGCTGCTGTGGATGTTAATGATGTTTCCTCTAGGGTCATGGCCACATCTGTAGCTTTCGAGGTTGGCCTGGCTCAGGTGTACTAGTCTGTCACAGGATACCCAGACTAAGGCTATGGATTTTCCTGGTGGGAAATTCTCTGTTTGGGGAGCAGACAGAGAATTACATGAAAAAGATGAATGAATATAGGACTACTTACAAAAGTGCCCAAGCTAAGGAGGCGGCAAGCCACTCCTCAGGGCATACCCCAGGGTAGGGGTAGGCCTTTCACAGGCCTTTACCAGACTCAGGCCTCCTCTGCCTATGCTCAGAGGGGCTTCTTCAGAGGCAGAGGCAGACGAGGTGGGCAGACCTGCTCCCACCCCTCAGCCTAAAGCTCCTGCTAAGCAGGCACCCTGATGGGGTGCCCAGGGCCGATTCTCCTTTACGGTAGGGGGCAGGCTGGCTTACTTCAGTCAGAACTGGGCTTCTTTAACCTCAGACAAGTGAGTTCTGGAAGTAGTAAGCCAGGATCTGGTTCTCAACTTCAAAAGTTTCCCAAGTTGAGAACCAGACTTTTCTACCTGCAAGTGCTTCAGAGACCTTTGCTCTGGAAGCAGAGGTCTCAACCCTGTTGGCTCTCAGAGCAGTGGAAAGGGTTCCTCCCCTGCACCAGGGCAGGGGTCTGTATTCCAGATACTTCCTTACCCCAAAAAAGACAGGAGAATGGCAGCCCATATTAGACCTCAGATATCTGAACAAGCATCTTTTGAAACCAAAGTTCAAAATGGTAACTCTGGCAATGATTTTACCCTCCCTAAGGCCAGGGGACTGGTTAGCCTCCCTGGACCTCAAGGATGCCTATTTCCACGTCCTAATCAGAAGCTCCCATCGAAAGTACCTCAGATTCGAACTACCCTCAGGTCATTACCAGTTCAGAACAATGCCCTTCGGCCTTACCTCTGCCCCAAGGGTATTCACAAAGTGTCTAGCAGTGGCAGTGGCTCACTTAAGGAGGCAAAGGATTGCTGTTTTTCCCTATCTAGACGATTGGCTCATTGTAGGCCAGTCCCCAGAACAGGTAAAATCTCACCTGCAAGTTACCCAGCAGCTTCTCACCTCCCTGGGCTTTCTGCTAAATCTACCAAAGTCGGTTCTGGAACCAGTCCAGGTACTCACCTTTATAGGGGCAGAGTTGGACACAAAGCTAGCCAGAGCTTTTCTTCCCTTAGAAAGAGTGACGAATTTAGTGACTCTGGTCTCCTCCTTCACCCTGCAGGTCTCTCGACCAGCAAGACACTTTCTGCAGCTCCTGGGACACATGGCTGCATCCACAGCTGTTGTGCAGGGAGCAAGATTTCAGATGAGAGACATTCAGTTTCACTTGAGAACCTATTGGTCTCAGAGAAGAGACCCCTTTCCAAGTTGGTCCCAGTGACTGAACCTTGATCCAGGCCTCCAGTGGTGGCAGGATCAGAGCAATTTAAGATTGGGGGTCCCTTCATTCCCCTGCTCACAATTTGACTCTCACTACAGATGCTTCCCTTCTGGGTTGGGAGCCCACATGGGTGACCTTTCCACTCAGGGATGTGATCCCCAGAATCTCTGCTCCACATCAATTTGCTGGAACTCAGAGCTGTCTTTTAGCTCTTCAAGCATTTTCTGCATCTGTCCACAACAAGGTGATACAAGTCAGAACAGACAACACCACAACAATGTGGTACATCAACAAACAGGGGGCACCGGTCTTGACCTTGTGCACGAGGCAATGAAGTTGTGGTCTCTGGCCTATTCCTGAACACTTCCTCATAGCAGTTCATCTTCCAGGAAGGACAATGTCCTAGCGGATGCTCTCAGCAGGATTTCCCAGGGCCATCACGAATGGTCCCTGGATCCTCAAGTGCTGGGGATAGTCTTTGCCAGATGGGGCACCCTCAGATAGATCTTTTGCAGCCCCAGACAATCACAAACTTCCTCTGTTCTGTTGCAGGCCTCCAGTGTTTGGCTCAGTCCCCTGGATGCCCTTCTCCTGGATTGGGAGGAAGTTTCTTCATGCTTTCCTCCTTCCTCTCCTATTCAAAGTATTAGTCAAAATCAGATCTCAGCCTTGCAGGGTGATTCTGATTGCCCGGATTGGGCCAGGCAGCCCTGGTACCCTCCTTCTGTCACTGACAATCCATCTTCCCTTTGCCTCCCCAGGATTCACAACCTGTTAACTTGTGCCCAGGAAAGGTTTGGTATCGGACCTCAAATCCCTCAACCTCAAGGCCTGGCTCTTGAGGGTTAAAGTTGCTGATTTACACCTCTCTCAAGGTGTTCTTGAAATCTAAAGGCTTCCAGAAAGCCTTCCACTAGGGCTACTTATAGTTCTAAATGGAAAAGGTTTTCCATTTGGTGTGCTGGAAAAATATTTCCCAGAATCTGCTGATTTGCCCATTGTATTAGATTACATGGTCCATCTTAATTCCTTGGGTCTCAGACCAGCTACGCTGAGAGTCCATTTGGCAGCTGTATCTGCTTTTGTGTCAGCAGGAAAGTCATCCCTCTTTCCACTCACCCTGTGTTTTCCAAGTTTTTAAGGGATTACTCCATACTAATCACCCTTTAGGAACCGGCCCCTGCCTGGGACCTTAATGTTTGTATTGCCCAGTTAATGCAACCCCTTTGAACCTCTGTTTTCTGCAGAGCTTAAGTATCTAACTTGGAAAACTGTTTTTGGTAGCTATCACTTCTGCTAGACGCATAAGTGAGTTGCAAGCCTTGTCAGTGGAAACTGACTTTATTTCTTTCCACAGGGATAAGGTAGTCCTTAGGACTAGTAGGAAGTTTTACCTAAGGTGGTTTCAGATTTCCATCTTAACCAATCTATCTCCCTTCCAGTATTGTTCACTGATCTCCTCTTCTGGTGAGAGGAGGTTGCACAACCTGGATGTTAAGAGGCTCTTAGTTACTATATAGAGCGTACCAAAGGTCACAGGTTCGAATCCTCCAACTTTCCTTACCTATGGTGAAGTTGGGAAAGGCAAACCTGCCACTAAGAGATCAGTTGCCAGGTGGATTGTCTCTTGTATCCAATTTGTTATCAGAAACTGGGCAGAGATCCCCCTCTGGCTTGAGGGCTCATTCTACCAGGGTACAGCTGCATCTCTAGCTGCTGCCAGAGACATCCCTATATTAGAGATATGCCAGGCTGCTACTTGGAAAGCGGTACACACTCCAAGCATTACTCCTGGATGTCCAGGCCAGGAGATGCCGGTTTGGCACAGCTGTTCTTCAGAGCCTATTCCTAAGTAGGTTCTGCCCCTCCTCCATGGAGGTACTGCTGTGTAGTCTGCTACTGTCATAATATAGCAAGACTTCATGTTGTTTGAAGAAAAAATTACTCACCTTAGTAATGTTGTTTCTTCTAATGGAGTCTTGCTATACTATGACCTCCCCCCCAGCCTGCCCCTCTCAGAACTTCTACTTGGGTGGGGTGCAGGCAACTTAGTGTGGGCACTATTTTATGCCCTTTAGCGCTTTCTCCCTTTTGGGAGTTTGGGTGTGTGTGTTTTATTATACTGTTGTTTTATTCTCATGTTGTTAGAATTGTGTTAGTAGTTCTGGTCCCTGACTTGAGTCTTGGGTGTTGGGACCAGCAATGGTTGTTAATATTTAGGTAGCCATTTGGCTAGTGTAGGTTACAGCTTCCACACAGACCTTAGTGAGTTTTTGCTCGTAAAGATCTGACAGTTCAGGTTTGAAATTACACAGATAGAGCTGCTTCTTAGAGCTCGTGCTCAAAGTTCTATTTTGGAATGGTATTAACCATTTCACCTCCGGAGCAGTTCTAGTGGTGGGACAAACTGCTACTGTCATAATATAGCAAGACTCCATTAGAAGAAACAACATTACTAAGGTGAGTAATTTTTTTCTTCTAGGATTATGGATATGTTGTTCTATCCACACTAGTTGATAGACTCCTAGCAGTTCTCCGGGAGGAGGGAGGCAAGGCGCACACCTCCTACTTGGGAAACGGAGATTGGAAAACTGAGGCCCCAAAACAAGTGTGACTCTAGGTCAATGTGGTAATGGGAAATGAAGGTGTTTGCTGACTTCCAGGTAGCAGCCCTACAGATATCCTGGATAGGGATATCCCTAGAAGCAGCCACCGATGCAGCAGTAAGGCAGGTGGAATGAGCTCTTATCCCTATGGTAGGCTCCTTGCCCCGGTAACAGATCAATGCAGGATGCTATCCATCTGCCAATCATCCACTTTTCTGCAGGTCTGCCAGGTGCGGCTTAAGCGTAGGTGTCAAACAGCTGGCAAACCTCTACCCGCACTTCAGCCATATGCTTCTTGTAATAAGACAGCATCCGTCACAGGTCCACATTATGGAGCCTGTACTCGGCCTCAGAGGTGTAACTGGGAGAGTACACTGGCAGAGTCAACACCTAATTTAGGTGAAACTTTGACACCACCTTTGGAAGGAACTTCGGGTTGAGGTGCAGGACAACCTCCTCCCTGTGGAAGACCAGATAGGGAGACTCAACAGAGAGCACCTGGAGCTCCCCGTCCTTCTGGCTGACGTGATAGCCACCAAGAAGGCAGTTTTCCACGAGAAGTGTGACATCTCACACCTGTGCACTGGTTTGAATGGCTTGCCCATGAGCTTTGCCAGTATCAGCAGTATTTATTTATTATTTATTTAAAATTGTTGACTGGGAAAGGCAGACTGAGCCAAGTCATGTTTCCAGGAGTGACCCGGGTACAGTGAATGGTTACCCAACATAAGTTGAGGATGTTCCTTACTTGGGTACTGACCTTTTTGGGCTGGGTGTTGAGAGCCACCTTACGAGGATTGAGAAGTCCAGTGCCACCCTGTTCTCTGTTTGTCCTCGCAGAAGGACCCCAGTGCCAGCAAATGAAGGTGAAGCCCTTTTCATTTTGGCACTTTCCACCCCAGCAGCCAAAGCAGCAGCAACCCAATCGGGTTAGTCCCAGGTCTGGCAGCCCAAGCCCAAATCAACCAACCAGGGCGCCAAGAAATCTGGAGGCTGGGGCACAATTACTTCTCCCGCAGCTGGTGCTGGATCCGCCTTCTCAACGGCTGCTTAGTGACGGGTTGGGGGGCCTCTGCCACCTGCCCGCCACACATCTGCCTCAGCTTGCCTTGGGGGGTCGGCTTCACCATTTCTGGTACGCCTGATCTGCTATTACTGTGGACAGATGGTTGCTCGATATGGTGGGTCAAGGTCTGCCGCTCGACTTCGAGGCTGTCCTGCCCTTTCAGGCCCATGGCCCACACGAGTCCGTGGGTTCCCCGAACATGTTGTCTGCCCTTATGGAGAACATTGCTCACCTGCTCAAGAAAGGCACAGTGGCCCATGGCCTGGACGCTGCAGCCATTGAGGGCTTTGTATCCAGGTACTTCATGGTCCCCAAAGTAGGAAAGTACAGTTATGTAAGAGCTTACTGTAACAGTAGATCTTTGAGAGGGGCTGTTGTATATCTTTGAGAGGGGCTCTTGTAGATCTTCCTGAGGAGCTTTTGTAGATCTTCGAGAGGAGCTCTTGTAGATCTTTGAGACAAGCTCTTGCAGCAGGCAGCACCGGTGGAGCTAGGCCGCCAGGCACTGGGACCACGTGGAGGACTTCTGGCTAGCGGTCTACAGGGGAACCACCGCCGACGTTGGCACGCCAACTTCCGTCCTATAGTATAAAAGGGGTGGTCCCCCAGATCACCTCATTTCTCCCATAGGAGACCCTGACATAGCCAGAAAAAAGAGAACCGAGGCGGTTCCTTAGAACTAAGGAAAGCAGAGTAGCCATGAAGGGGAAAAGGGAATCTGGGGGGGGGGAGCAGTGTCTGCTGCAAGAGCTTCTCTCGAAGATCTACTGCTATGATAAGTTCTTGCATAACTGTACTATCTTTCTTTGAGGGGGCTCTTGCAGCAGGCAGCACTGGTAGGACTGAGTCCCAAGCAGTAATGGAACTGACCCTATGAGCAGGGAGGAGCAAGAAATCGGGCAGAGAACATTTATGGAAGAAGGCCCTAAAGGACTACAAGTCTGAAGCCGGCCCTATGCCTAGAGGCAGTGTCCAGACTGTAATGCCTGATATAAAGGTATGGACAGAACTACCAAGTGGTGGCTGCACAAATGTCTGCAGCGGACACATCTCTGAAAGAGGCAACTGAAGCAGCCATACCCCTGGTAGAGTGGCCTTCGAACGGTCCCGTCAAAAGCTTGTCATGCTTGTAGTAGCAGTAGACAATACAGTTAGCTAACCACTTAGACAAACACTGTTTGGAAGCAGGAGCCTCTGATCTCCTCGGGGCAAACAAAATAAACTGATCAGTTGTTTGGATAGAGTGGATGCGATACAGATAGTACTGGAGCACCCGGTGGACATCCAGAGTGTGAAGCAAAGCCTCCCCTGATTAGAATACTCAGGATAATAAACAGGTAGGTGGATGGATTGATTCAGCATAAACTGAATTACTCTTTCGTACCAAAGCTTGGCTAGTTCAAATCCAGGCTCTGCCTACTCCTCTCTGCCTCTAGCACCTGCGACTGTCTCCTTTAATCCGCCCTCCTTACCATTACCCAGTCCTTGTCTCAGCTCTTTCTACATAGCACTTCTATTATCTATCCCCAATCTCCTGCAACCCCCTCCCCCTGCACCCACTCCACCGCCTGTTGCTCTCTCTGTGATGTGACAATGCCTGTGGCTGCTCTTACCTTTTGTGTGCTTGCCATGTCTTGTAACACTGTTTACCGTGTCACTGCCTCTGGCTTTAGTTTTACCCAAATGTATGCATCCATATTCATGTAACTGACTGTTAACCTGTTATCCTGCCTTTGTTACTTAATTGTCTTTTTTGTTGTTATTGTACTGCAGCTGACGTGGAACCTTTGTAAAAGAGCCTTGGCTCAAAGGTACTTGTAATCCTAGATTAAAAAAAAAAACGGATCGGGGGATTGATGCCCCATACTGGATCTGCATGACATGAACCAGTTCTTGAGGAGGTGCAAGTTTAGGATGGTCACCCTAAACCAGATAATCCCATCTCTGAAGAGGGCATGTGGTTCTGCTTTCAGACCTCCAGGACGCCTACTTCCACATCCCTGTCCATCCCACTGGCAGACCTTCAGTTCTGCTTGGAGAGGGTACTGTATGAGTTCCTTGTCATGCCGTTCCACCTTTTCTCAACCCCCGAGTCTTAACCAAGTGCATCACAGCAGTGGCAGTTTTTCTGAGGTGCCCCAGAAACATGGAAACATAGAATTTGACGGCAGATAAGGACCGCTTGGCCCACCCAGTCTGCCCATTTCCCTACCTAATGGATAAGCTGCAGATCCTAGTTAACCAGCAGCCTACTTCTTCCTACCCCCACCCCCTAGAATTGCCTTATGACTGTCCCATGCATGCTTGAATTCCACCACTGTTTTTGACTCTACAACCTCCTCCAGAAGGCCGTTCCATGCATCCACAACCCTCTCTGTGAAAAAATACTTCCTTAAATTACCTCTGAGCCACTTCCCTCTATCTTCAAATTGTGCCCCCTTGTTCTTGCACACCTCTTTTTTTGAAAGATGCTACCCTCTTGGACTTTGTTGATTCCCTTGAGGTACTTGAAAGTTTCTATCATGTCTCCCCTCTCCCTCCTTTCCTCAAGGCTATACATATTAAGCTCCTTAAGTCTCTCTTCATATGTCTTCCAGTGCAGACTCTGCACCATTTTAGTTGCCCTCCTCTGGACAACTTCCATCCTGTCTGTGTCTTTGCGGAGATTGGGTCTCCAGAACTGCACGCAGTACTCCAGATGGGGTCTCACCAGCTGTTTGTACAGAGGGATAATAACTTCCTGTTTTCTACTGGTGATGCCTCTCCCTATGCATCCCAGTATCCCCCCAGCCCTCCTTGCTGCCCTCTCACATTGCTTGCCCACCTTTAGGTCATCTGATATGACTACCCCCAGGTCCCTTTCCATTTTTGTTGTTGTTAGTATCTCATCCCCCATTGTGTACTCTTCCCCTGGGTTTTTGTTTCCCAGGTGCATTACCTTGCATTTCTTAGCATTGAATCTAAGCTGCCATATATTTGACCATTCCTCTAACCTTGCCAAGTCCCTTCTCATCCTTTCCACCCTACCTTGTGCATCAACTCTGTTGCAGATCTTTGTGTCATCTACAAAGAGACATACTTTTCCTTCCAGTCCCTCTGCAGTGTCGTTTGTAAAGACATTGAAGAGGACCGGTCCTAATACTGAACCCTGCGGTAGCCCACTAGTAACCCCCCTTTCTTCAGAGTGGACCCAGGGTCCAGGTCCACCCATACCTGGACAACTGGCTGTCAGTCCAGCCCAGGAAGTGGTGGAGCAGTCCAGGGACCTGGCCCTCCAGACTTATTCAGCCTTGGGTCTACTTATCAAACAGGCCAAGTCAGAACTCAACCCCTTGCAGACCATTTACTTCATCATGACAGAATTTGACTCCCTCTGGGCCAAGGCCCAACTCCCAGTGGACTGGGTAGCATACTTTACCTCCTTAGCCCAATCATTTCAGACTGGGCACTCACGCCCAGCCTAGGACTTTCTGCAGCTGCTGGGGTACATAGCGGGCTACACCAGCGGACCTGCTGTTGGATGCCCTCAGCAGTGGGAGCTGGCCCTCTAGTGGTCTTAGTGCTTTGGTCACCTGGACCAGTCGGTTGTGCCCACCTTAGGGCACATCTGTATTTATAGGTACCTAACTGGTACTGAATTCGTGTGTGCTCAGAGGACGTGTGCTAATTAATGTGATTGTCGTAGAACCACAGAGGAAAGATAGTAAAGAGGGGAAAAAATACTTTGTTTTGCTTGGGTGGCTAAAGAGTTAATTAAGGGAAGGCAAACATCGGATAAGATGGGAGTGGTGCAGTGCAGTGGCTGTGAGCAGCTGTCTTCTGGGAGACATTCTAGAGGCTGCGGTGCTGCCCAATCTATGGGCACCTCTCTGGGTTGAGGGCGAAGGTTGCTCATCTCCGAGCCAAGTTGGCTAGGATTTGGGAGATCTTCTCCCCCACCCAGGGACCACCAAGGCCACCCCCACTGCCTCAGAGGATGCCAGTAAGGAGGGTCAGTTGGATGACAGTGGGCTCCAGGAGAGTGAGGGAGGTTGGGCAGAGGCACATCCCACCTGTGGTTCCACTCTACAACTCCTTCACCATTCTGTCAGAGCAGGGCTATCCCATGGAGGCACCCGCAGTGGTGGACAAGGTGCATGCAGGGAACCGCCGCAGTGGAGACCCCTGGGGGGGAGGACAAGGAAAGAACTCCTAATGGGGGACTGTAGCAATGGGGGGGAATGGGGTGAGTGAGGGAGGAGGGAGAAAGGTAAGGTGCCTACCCAGCGCCACTGCTTGGAGGGATAGGAGGCGAATCTTAAGGATCGCTGGGGAAGCAGCATAGGAGGGTGTACTGGATGTCATTATCTACCTGGGGACTAATGACCTGGCTGAGAATGAGGTTAGTGCAGTGCAGAGGGAGTTCACTGAGTTGGGGAGGGGTCTTAGATTGGTGGCAGGCACGATAACCTTCTTGGAAGTGCTACCTGTTTACGGCATGGGAGAGGCCAGGGTGCTCCGCTATGCACCATGGGATTCAATGACTTGCTGAAGAACTGGTGTGGAGTTGAGGGGTTTGACTTCATTGGGGACTGGGGGCCCACCTGGAGAAATGCAGGCTTGTACGTAAGAGATGGTCTGCATCTTTCCGGGCGTGGGGGGGGGGACCAGGATCCTGGGTGAAAGGTTTGAATCTTTCATTGGCAAGCATTTAAACTAGCCAAGGGGGAAGCAGAAATAAGCAGGGAAAACCAGACTGCCCCCCCCCCACACATACTAAGGTAGATAGTAAAAAGGATCCTAAGAATGAGAGTACACAAAGGAATGAAACAAGGGGCAAAGCTTGGGGATGCACAGGGGGAAGCGATAGGACTGGTACTAATATGGGTGAAACCATCAAAACATGGAGGGCCATGTGTAAAAATGTCTGTAGTCTGGGTAACAAGATCCCTGACCTAGTGGCCTTGATGGCAGAGGGAGACCTGGATATTGTGTCAGTCATGGAAACATGGTACACAGGAAGCTATGACTGGAATATTAACATACCTGGGTACACAGTCTACAGGAGGGATAGGGAGGGTAAAAAGGGAGGAGAGGTGACTATCTACATCAAAGAGGGGATCAAAGCAACTGAGATAAAGGGGAAATAGTGAAGAGAGGAGGCACTGTGGGTCACCCTGAAGACAGGACATTTTGGATGCCCTGCATGGGGCAGGCCTCAGACAGCTAGTGGTGGACCCCACCCGTGTTGGGGCAGTATTGGACCTGGTGCTCATAAATGAAGGCAGAATAACAGATGTTTTGGTGGGCAGCCATCTAGGGTCCAGCTATCACCATACAGTATGGTTCAAGGTAAAAACAGTAGACAAGGCAAGCCACACAAAAGCAGAGGTCTTAGACTTCAAAAGGGCAGACTTTGCAAAAATGGGAGAATGCCACAAGAAAACATTGACAAAGGAAGGGGGGTAGAGAAGCAGGGAGAGCAACTCAAGAGAGCCATAAAAAAGGCAACAAGCCTTTGTGTGAAGCAAGTTAAAAAGAAAGAATAAAACATTATGATTTTCTAAAGACGTGGCAGGGAAGGTTAGAGAGAAAAAAACGGGCATTCAAAAAACACAAGGAAACAGAAAGAGGAAGACGGAACTGTAACAGACAAAGCAGAGGGAGGTGGGGAAAGCGGTCAGAAGTGCAAAGGCACAAACAGGAGAAAGGTTAGCCCAGACAGTAAAGGAAGGGGACAAAACCTTTTTCAGGTACATTAGGGAAAGAAAAAAGACCGAGGGGGAGGGATAGTGAGGTTACGCAAAGTAGGTGGGTAGTGGGTAGAGGAGGACTTAGATCCTGAACAATACAGTGCTTCCGCTCAGTATTCACAAAGGAAGAGGAGGGGGGAGAGACCTAAATTAAGAAGTAGAAGCACACAGGGAAGAGAGGAGAACACCAGTCCATTCACAGGAGAAAGTACCAAAGGAACTCTTGAAACTGTAGGTGGACAAGGCAATGGGGCCAGATGGGATACATCCCAGAATACTAAAGGAACTCAGAGAGGTGATGGTGACACCACTGAAAGCCCTGTTCAACAAACCACTGGAGGAGGGAATGGTGCCAAAGGACTGGAGGAAGGCAAAAGGGATACTCCTTCACAAAAGCGGGAGCAAGGTAGAAGTGTGAAACTATAGACCAGTCAGTTTGACCTCAGTGGTAGGGAAGATGATGGAATCAGCGTTGAAGGAAAGGATTATAGAATATCTAGTGGCCAGTGGGGCGCAAGACCCAAGACAACATGGATATACAGCAGGAAGGTCCTGTCAAACAAATCTGATAGATTTATTTGACTGGGTGACAAGGGAAGTAGATTGGAGAGGGCCGGTGGATATGGCTTACCTAGACTTCTAGTAAGGCATTTGACAAAGTCCCACACAAGAGGTTAGTAAAAAAGTTGGACAATCTGGGAGTGGGTCCGAAGGTGGTAAACTGGATCGGAAATTGGCTTAGCAATAGGACACAGAGGGTAGTGGTAAATGGAGTTAAATTGGAGGACAGGGCGGGTGACCAGCAGGGTGCCACAGTGCTGTGGCCGGTCCTCTTTAATGTCTTTGTAGGTGACATTACAGAGGGACTGGAAGGAAAGGTATGCCTTTTGTAGTTGACACTAAGATCTGCAGTGGGGTTGATACTGGGGAATGAGAAGAGACTTAGGCAAGTTGGAGGAGTGGTCAAGACTGTGGCAGCTCAATTCAATGCAAAGAAGTTCAAAATCATGCACCTAGGGAACAGAAACCCAGGGGAGGAATACATGATTGGGGGGGGGATTACTAGTAAGGACCAAACTGGAAAGGGAGGGACCTGGGGATGGTCATAACAGATTACCTAAAGGTAGCCAAACAATGTGATAAGGCAGTGAGGAAAGTTAGTGGAATGCTGAGGTGCATAGGAAAAGCTATCACCAGTAGAAAACAGGAGGTGGTGATGTCACTGTACAGACAGTTGCTGAGACCTTGTCTGGAGTACTGTGTGCAGTTCTGGAGACCACATCTCTGGAAGGACATAGGGTAGAGGCAGTCCAGAGGAGGGCAATGAAAATGGTGCAGGGACTGCAACAGGAACCATACAAGGAGAGTCTGATGGCTCTCAGTATGTATACACTGGAGGAAAGGGAAGGGGATATGATAACTTTTAAGTACCTCAAGGTGATTAAAACAGTTCAGGAGCACAGCATCTTTCAGAAAAGGAGATATGCATGAACAAGGGGGCACAACATGAGGCAGGGGGGAGACTCTGGCAATGTGAGGAAGTATGTTTACACAGAAAGTGTGGAGGATGCATGGAACAGCCTTCCTTAGGATGTCGTAGGGGCAAAAACAAAAGGTGAATTCAAGAATGCTTGGACAGACAGAAGGCAATCATAGTGATTGGAAGGAGAAGGTAAACTACAGATCATATAGGGTCTGGAGTTTATAAGTTGGTAAGGAAATGGGCAGACTAGGTGGGCCGAGCAGTCCTTATCTGACATCAGATTCTATGTTTCAAACAACATGAAGTCTTGCTATATTCTGACATATGCAGTGAGTCCCAACCTTCGAACTGCCCTGGAGATGAAAGAGTTAAACTTTCCATGCCAGGCATGGAACGCTGAGCTCGAGCTCGGTTGAGACTCTATCTGTTGTTCTTCAAACTCAAACCATCAGATTCTTTACTCTGCCTCACTGAACAGTTGCTCTGGAGATTTCTCCTTCTGCTTGGTTCATTTTGTCGGTTAAAGTACCGTTTTCTCGGTTTTCGACCGAAATTAAACCGTAACCTGTCGCTTCAGTCTCTGTCTGTGGTATTTGTGAGTACCAGATAGGTTATATTTTACTCTATTCTGTGTGGAACTTGTAAACGGTTCATCGGTTCGGTTTGAACCAATCAAGTTGTTAAAAAATCTTTAATTGTATTTTTAGAGTGTGGTTACCGGTTCTTATCAGTTCTAAAAAACGAGTTTTAACATTGCCTAACGACTCACTGACACGGTTAGGAACCGATAAGAGGGTCTTGCCTGGCTGGATTGTCATAAAAGGGTAAGTTTGGATAGGACTGGCACTATGTCTGAGAAACCCAAAAGAAAAACCGGGCCCACTGGGTTTCAACACTGTAGTGTGTGTGGGGAAGTCTTTGCCAAGGCTGATCCCCACACCACCTGTGTTTATTGTCTGGGGTTTGACCACCTCAATGCAGACTGGCAGATTTGTAAAAATCTTCCTGCAGCTACCCTGGAAAAGAGAATTGGTAGGCTCAGGGAAAGGGAGGCCAAAAAGTCCGCTCAACCGGATGGCCAGCTCGGTTTGGTTCAAACCGAACCAGAAGGAGTGCCCTCTGACCAGGGCTAGACTTCTTCGGGCAAAAGAAGATCTGACTCTGAGGAGTCAGTTCCAGTAAAAAGGACTAGAAAATCAGCTGGTGTGGAGCCAAAACTTTCCTCTCCAACCACTGAAGAAATAGCCAAAGCGATCAAAATTGTCCAGTCGCTTTCCCCGGTTCCGACCAAACCGGCACCATCAGGTAGGCACTCGGTTAGGCTGGTTCCACCGGTTCAAGAGTATGATTCAGAGGAGTATTATGAACCGGAGGAGGGGGAAGTGGAGTATGAGGAGAGTGAATGTGGATTTGAAAGTCTGGATGTGCCCATTGACCGGACATCTCCCCAGACAGACCTTCAGGAGTGTCTCTTGTGAGGCTTCTGAGTCCCTTCTCATTTTATGTTTTAAAAAAGTGGCAGAAACCCTCCAGCTCCCTATGGAGGAAGCTGTGGATGATCAAGAGGAGCCTGACTTTGTAGAAATGATGGATATCCCAGAGTCTAGGAGGCTGTCTATTCCTTGCATAAATCTTTGGAAACAGACATTTAAAATTCTAAAACTCCTAACACCATACCTCCTGTGGATAAGAGAATGGACAAGAGGTACGCATTGTCAGGCTCTGATACGGAGTTCCTCACAACAATGCAGCCATGTTAGTAGTGCAGGCTGCAGCCTGTGACAAGGCAAATATTCCCTTGGCTTCACACCCCAGACAAGGACTCCAGGAGGATTGATGCCATGGCAAAGAAACAGTACATGGCAGTATCCTTGGGACTCAGACAGGCGAATTATATGGCTTATGTGGCTAGATATCAGAAATCCAGATGGGACACTGTCATGGTTTTTAGCAAACAGGTTCCTGACCAGCTTGCCAAGGAGCTGGAGCAGGTGGCTGCTGATGGTATTGAGGCATCCAAGGTGCAATTCCATGCTGCAGTGGACTCAAATGATGTGTCATCAAGAGTCATGGCTACATCTGTGGCACTTCGAAGAATGGCTTGGCTCAGATGTACTAGCCTGTCACAGGATACCCAGACTAAGGCCATGGATTTTCCTGTTGTGGGTAATTCTCTGTTTGGGGAGCAGACAAAGAATTTCATGAAGAAAATGGATGAGTATAGGACCACCTATAGGAGTGCACAGGCCAAAGAAAGGCAGGCCATTCCTCAAAGGCAGCTTCCCAGGGGCAGGGGCAGGCCTTTTCATAGGCCTTTTTACCAAGCCCAGGCCTCCTCTTCTGCTTATGCCCAGAGGGGGTTCTTTAGAGGGAGAGGCAGACGGGGTAGAAGCAGGCCTGCTTCCACCCCTCAGCCCAAAGCCCCTGCCAAGCAGGCACCCTGATGGGGTTGCCAGGGCCGATTCTCAGCTACCTGTAGGGGGCAGGCTGGCTTACTTTGTCCAGGACTGGGAGTCTCTGACATCAGACAAAATGGGTCCTGAAGTAGTAAGCCAGGGACTGGTTCTCAGCTTCAAAAAGTTTCCAAAGATGAGAACCAGATCCTTCCACCTGCAAATCCATCAGAGGCACTTGCCTTAGATGCAGAGGTCTCTTCCCTCCTAGCTCTCAGAGCTGTGGAAAGGGTTCCACCCCTACACCAGGGCAAAGGATTGTATTCCAGGTACTTCCTTACCCCAAAAAAGACAGGTGAATGGCGGCCCATCCTGGATCTCAGATACTTAAACAAGCACCTTTTAAAACAAAAATTCAAAATGGTGACTCTGGGAATTATTCTACCCTCTCTAAGGCCAGGGGACTGGCTAGTGTCCCTGGACCTCAAGGATGCCTACTTCCATATTCTCATCAGAAGCTCCCATTGAAAGTACCTCGGGTTCGAGCTGCCCTCAGGCCATTACCAGTTCAGAGCAATGCCTTTGGCCTCACCTCTGCTCCAAGGGTATTCACAAAATGCCTCCAGTAGTAGTTGCTTCCCTAAGAAGGCAGAAAATTGCCATCTTCCCTTACCTGGATGACTGGCTAATAGTAGGCCAGTCTCCAGACCAAGTCAAGTTACACTTACAGATAACTCAGCAACTGCTCACTTCTTTGGGTTTCCTTCTAAATCTTCCAAAGTCAGTTCTGGAGCCTGTCCAGCTCCTCACCTTCATAGGTGCAGAGCTAGACACAGAGAAGGCCAGAGCCTTCCTTCCCCTGGACAGGGCAAGGACCCTGGTCTTTCTGGCCGCCTCATTCACCCTGCAGGTGTCTCGGCCAGCAAGGCATTTTCTACAGCTCCTGGGGCACATGGCTACTTCTACAGCAGTAGTGCAGGGAGCAAGATTTCAGATGAGGGACATTCAGTTCCATTTGAGAGCCTTTTGGACTCAAAGGAAGGACCCTCTGACCAAATTGATCCCAGTAACTCAAACCCTGATCCAGGCCCTACAGTGGTGGCAGGATCAGAACAATCTGAGATAAGGGGATCCCTTTGTCACTCAGTCTCACTCTTTAATCCTTACTACAGATGCCTCCCTCTTGGGATGGGGGGGCTCACATGGGTGACCTCACCACCCAGGGGTTGTGGTCCCCTCAGGAATCTCTGCTCCATATCTATCTTTTGGAACTCAGAGCAGTATTTCTAGCACTTCAAGCTTTTTCCAGATCTGTTCAGAACAAAGTCGTACAGGTCAGAACAGACAACACCACCACAATGTGGTACATCAACACGCAAGGAGGCACTCGGTTTACGGCCTTGTGCACTGAAGCAATGAAGTTGTGGTCTCTGGCTTACTCCCTGAACACTTCCCTCACGGCAGTTCACCTCCCAGGCAAGGACAATGTCCTGGCAGATGCTCTCAGCAGGATTTCCCAGGGCCATCACGAATGGTCACTGGACTCCCTGGTCTTGGAGGTGATATTTTCCAGATGGGTTTCCCCACAGATAGATCTGTTTGCAGCCCCAGACAATCACCACCTTCCCCTTTTTTGCTGCAGGCCCCCGGTGTTGGGCTCAGTCCCCCTGGATGCCTTAGTTTTCAATTGGGAAGGGAAGTTTCTCTATGCTTTTCCCACCTTCCCTCTCCTGTTCAAAGTGCTAGTCAAAATCAGATCTCAACCCTGCAAGATGATCCTGATTGCTCCAGACAGCCCTGGTACCCACTCCTACTGTCCTTAGCAGTCCATCTTCCCCTGTGTCTTCCGAGGAATTACAACCTGTTAACCTGTGCTCAGGGGAGGGTTTGGTACCCGAACCTCAAATCTCTCAATCTCAAGGCCTGGCTCTTGAAGAGTTAGAATTTGCTGATTTACACCTTTCCCAAGGTGTAATAGATATCCTGAAGGCTTCTAGAAAACCTTCCACCAGGGCTGCTTATAATTCCAAATGGAAAAGATTTTCCATATGGTGCTCTGGTAAGCATATTTCCCCAGAATCTGCTAGTCTTCCCACAGTACTTGATTATATGGTCCATTTAAATAGCTTGGGGCTGAGACCAGCTACACTGAAAGTGCATCTGGCAGCTGTCTGCTTTTATTTCAGCAGGTAAGCCCTCTTTTCTTTCAGCTCACCCTATTTTCTCCAAGTTTTTCAAGGGATTGCTTCACACCAACCCTCCATTCAGGGACCCCGCCCCTGCCTGGGACCTCAATGTTTGCATTGCTCAGCTTATGCAACCCCCTTTTGAGCCTTTGTCTTCAGCAGATCTTAAGTACTTGACTTGGAAGACTGTGTTTCTGGTAGCCATCACTTCTGCCAGACACATAAGTGAATTACAAGCCTTGTCAGTGGAGCCTGATTTTATCTCCTTTCATAGAGATAAGGTGGTCCTCAGGACTAACAGGAAGTTCTTACCTAAGGTGGTTTCAGATTTCCACCTTAATCAATCTGTGTCTCTTCCAGTGTACTTCACTGACCATTCCTCCTCTGGCGAGAGGAGGCTACACAGTTTAGATGTGAAAAGAGCCCTTAGTTACTACATAGAGCGTACCAAGGGTTACAGGTCTGACTCCCTCCAACTGTTCCTCACTTATGGTGGGGTTGGTAAAGGGAAACCTGCCACTAAAAGATCCATTGCCAGGTGGATTGTCTCTTGTATCCAATTTTGCTATGAAAAACTGGGTAAGGTTCCACCCTCAGGCCTGAGGGCTCACTCTACCAGAGGTACAACTGCTTCCCTGGCTGCTGCCAGGGACATCCCTATTCTAGAGATATGTCAAGCAGCTACCTGGAAAACAGTTCACACTTTTACCAAGCATTACTCCCTGGACATCCAGGCTAGGAGTGATGCTCGGTTTAGCACAGCTGTGCTTCAGAACCTATTTTCTAAGTAGGTTCTGTCCCTCCTCCATGGAGGTACTGCTTTGTAGTCTGCATATGTCAGAATATAGCAAGACTTCATGTTGTTTGAAGAAAAATTACTCACCTTAATAATGTGGTTTCTTCTAATGGAGTCTTGCTATCTTCTGCCCCATATAAGCCCTGCCCCTCTCAGAACCTTTGTTTTGGGATGTGGGTGGGCAGTGCAGTGTTGGCACTTACTATGTGCCCACCTTGTTGTTTTCACCCCTTCTTTTCTTGGGGTGAGTTTGTATTATGTTTTTCATTTTTGGGCCTCCTGACTTGAGTCTTTGTTTTGGGACCAAAAGATGTGTCTTATGTTTGATAGCCAGTTGACTAGTGTAGGTTTACAGCTTCCACACAGGACCTTAGTGAGTTTAGCTCATAAAGATCTGACGGTTTGAGTTTGAAGAACAACAGACAGAGTCTCAACCAAACTCGAGCTCAGCGTTCCATGCCTGGCATGGAAAGTTTAACTCTTTCATCTCCGGGGCAGTTCGAAGGTTGGGACTCACTGCATATGTCAGAATATAGCAAGACTCCATTAGAAGAAACAACATTACTAAGGTGAGTCATTTTTTCTTCTGTGTAATGACACAGCCAATGTGGGATGCCATTCAGTAGTGGCTAGTCCCGGAACACCTGCAGGAAGGAGTCCTATTCGTCTGCCCAGAACCGATGGTCTTTCTGACGACTGGTGCATCTCTGGTGGGTTAGGAAGCCCACGTGGGGGACCACACTGCCCATGAGCTCTGGACCCCCCAAGGAGTCCCAGTACCACATCATTCTGCTGGAGCTCTGTGCAGTACATCTTGCTCTGACAGCATTCGCTCCATTGGTTCAGGGTCAGGTCGTGCAGGTCCAGACAGATAATACCACAATCATGTACTGCCTTGGCAGGCAGGGCGGAACACATTCCCTCTATCTATGTCAGCATGCCCTCTGCACATGGATCCTCATGAGCAGTTTGGATGCCAATCTCCTGGTGATCCACATGGTTGGAGCCTCCAGTCAACTGGCAGACGCCCTCAGCCGGATGGGCAAGATGTCTCACGCGTGGTCCCTTCATCAGGAGGTGTTGAACCATCTGTTCTCCCAGTGGGTCACTCCCCTGTTTGACCTGTTCACCTCCTGGGAGAACACAAAGCTGAGGCAGTTCTTTTTGTACCTCCCTTTATGCGGAATGCTGATGTGGATACCTTTGCGAGGCCCTGAACCCTGGGTCTCTTTTACGCCTTTCCTCCCTTTTCCTCTGATCCACGGGTTGCTAGTCTAGGCACAGGGGGACAAGGTGCAGGTGATCCTGGTAGCCCCCGGACTGGCTCGCCAGTTCTGGGTTTTGGATCTCCCTTAGCCTCAGCAGCACCCTGGCCTCTGTGGTGCTCTGCTTTATGCTTGACTTGCTCTCCTGTCACAAGGGGAAGGTCTTACACCTGGACCTTGTGTCCCTGCATCTGACAGCCTGGTTTGTGAGCAGCTAGAGTTCCAGGCTTTGGGTCTCCTTGGGGAGGTTCTCTGAGTTGTGAAAGCCTCGTGGAAGTGGTCAACCTGTCAGTGCTATGCCTTCAGATGGAAGCACTTTTCCATTTGGTGCCAGGGCAGGGAGCTAGACCCCCTGTCCTGCCCCCTGGCTAACATTCTGGACTACCTGTGGTCCCTCTCTCAGTTGGGCCTGACATCAGTAACCCTCACAGTGACCTGGCAGCCATCTCTATGTACCGGATGTGGGCTGGTATGCCAACAGTACTACAGAAAAAGGTGGTCGGGCACTTCTTTAAGGGTCTGGACCACCTGTCCCTGCCAGTGCGTAAACCTCCACCACGACCACCGTGGGACCTGTTGCTGGTCTTGGCAGTGCTTATGGGTTAACAAGTCAAACCAGTGCACAGGTGTGACATCTCTTACCTGTTGTAGAGAACCACCTTCTTGGAGGCTGTCACCTCCACTAGAAGGATCAGTGAGCTCCAGGCTCTCTTAGTGGAGTCTCCTTACTTGGTGTTCCACAGGGACAAGGTTGTCCTCAGCTCCATTTAGAAGTTCCTTCTGAAGGTTGTTTTGGAGTTCCACGTGAGTTAGGTGATCAGTCTCCCAGTGTATTTCACCTGTCCAACTTTGAAGGCCAAGCACAGGTTCCATATTTTGGACCTCAGGGAGGAGCTCGCTTATTATATGGAGTGAACGGCTGGAGTTCGGGAAGAGTTTCACTTGCTCTTTGTCACCTACACTGAAGCCACACCTGGCAGACTGGCAGCTACTGTAAGTAGATAATTGGCAGGTGGATCATCTCCAGCATTGACCTCTGCTATAGGTTGGTAGGGAGTCTCCCATAGGGCTTAGGGCTCGTGCCACCAGACATACTGCTGCCTTGGTGGCTGCCTCCAGGGACATCCTTATCCAGGAGATCTGCAGGGCTGCTACCTGGAAGTCAGCACACACATTTTTCTTTCATTACCATATCAACCTTGAGTCACACTGGGATGCTGGTTTTGAGATCTCAGTTTTCCAATCCCTTTTTTCTAAGTAGGGGTGTGCACCTTGCCCCCTTCTCCTGGAGAACTGCTAGGGGTCTGCCAGAGTGTGGATACTGCACCATATTCACATCCCTAGAAATGAGGTTTACTCACCTATAATCGTAGGTCTAGGAGTGGTATATGATGCACTTTCACACAATGAATTCCTCCTTCCAGCTTGCAAGATCTGACGTCATGGGGTGGTACCATGGAGGATACCACCTGGGTGGAAGGGAGGGGATTAGCTTGAAGACTTTCTGACTAGATTTAAAGGGAAAGAAAGACTGTAAATGTGTAGATGTGCACCATATACCACTCGTAGAAGTATGGTTACAGGTGAGGAATCCTCATTTCTAGGGAAGTGGATATGGCGAACTTATCCACACTTCTGGCAGTGTCCTTTCCCCTTTAAGGCTTACTGGGAAGTCTTCAAGCTGGCTCCTCCCACCCACCTGGGTGGTAACTCCCTCAGCACCACCTCATGACGTTAGATCTTCCTTTCTGCTGGAAAAAGAAGGTTCTCACCTCAGGAATACTCCTATATTCCCAACTCTTATGCAGTATACCTTTAAGGTCAGATCTGCCTGGAGATACAATGCTATGCAAATGGTGGAATCATTGGCATGAGACACTTTTCAAATGCTGCCACCTATCAACTGCCTGTATTCTAACCCTCAGATTTCTCTCTCTGCCTGTCAAGACCAGATGCCTGGAGATTTCCTCTTCATCATCTAGTTTAAGAAGCCATTATTATTAACAAATACTTAAGTATTTTCCATTTATTTTCATTTGCTGCCTTTTATCAGTGTTATTTTAATAACCGTTAGTTTATTTAGTTAGTTTTGTATTGTTTTCTCAGTTCCTCTCGGTTCGAAATAACCGTTGAGGAACCGAGGTACTTTTAGTCAGTTTTGTGGTTTTTTCCTCCATTTATTTAATGGTTTCTGTAACTTTTGTGTGTTTAAATCTTTATTTTTTAGAACCGATAAGTTTTGTTCTGAACCGTTAATCCTGGTTCTATTCCTATCAATTCCTGGTTCCGCTCGGTTTCTCCGATCGGTTCCTGAACCGACCACAACCGATAAATTTGTTGTTTTTTGAATTTTTAAAACTTGTAGTGCTTTGTGGTTGCAGTTTTTCTCCATTATGTCAGAAAAACCTAAAAAGAGAACCGGGGAACCTGGTTTTAGAAATTGTTCTGAGTGTGGTGAAGCCTTTGCCAAGGCAGATAAGCACTCTGTCTGTGTTTTCTGCCTGGGTTTTGTCCATCTAAAGACTGACTGTGTCATTTGTAAATTTTTTCCAGACAAACCATTGGAAAAAGGTCTGGACAGATTGAATAAGAGATTCAAGGGTCCCTCTGGCTCCGACCAGCCAAAACCCTCAGGGTCTGTGGGTGACACCACAATTTCTACTATTTCTACTCCTGATACGGGTAAAAAGAAACCCTCTGAACCGGCTAGCTCTCCAGTTCCGGTTAAAAAAACTAAATAAGACGAAGTACACTGAACCCCCTGTGGAAAAGGGGACTTCTGTGATGCCTGCCACTGTGCCTTCTCCCTCTGAGATTGCATAAGCAATAAGAATAATGCAGACCTTGCAGTGTCTGCTGCCTGTGGTTTCACAGTCTCCAGTCCAGACTTTTGCACCTTCCAACCCACCCTCTTTTCCTGAGCAGCGTGGTGAAGAGGAGGAGGAGGAAGAAGAAGATGATGAGCCTACAGAGCCTGCGGTCTCCCTTGAACAGGAGTTTGGCTCCCCTCCCAGGACCACAGAAGATTATTCTTCCCATTTTTCCTTCATCAGGAAAATTGCTGATGCCTTGGACATCCCTACCACTGAATCTGTAGAGGATGAGAAGGAGGCTGAATATCTGGAAATGATGGGGCTGACTCCTACTAAAAACTGTCACTCCCCATCAACAAGTTCTTTAAAAGAGATATTTTAAAACTCCTCCAAGCTCCTGGGTCTGTCCCTCCTTTGGACAAAAGATTGGATAAAAAGTATCAGCTTGACATAACAGGAGCTGAATTCTTATTTTCACACCCTGACCACCAAGGGGTGGTGCAAGCTGCAGCTTGTGACAAGGCTAAAGTCCCTCTGACTTCCCGCCCTCCAGAGAAGAACTCCCGGAAAATTGAAAGTATGGCCAAGAAAGGTTACCTGTCAGCCTCTCTGGCCATTAGGCAAGCTATCAGGCCTATGCAGCCCAGTACCAGAAGGCTCTCTGGCAGTCTGTCCTGGACATGGCTGAGAAAGCACCATCTTCTCTTTCGGCAGACCTAGTTGAAACTGCTAGGTTTGGCTTGGAAACAGTCAAATACCAGTTCCAGATGGCAGTAGACAGTAATGAGACTCCTGCAAGGTGGATGGCAAATACCATCACACAGAGAAGGTTTGCTTGCTTGAGAGCCACAAACCTCACACAGGATACCCAGAATAAGACTCTAGATTTTCCTATGGAGGGCAATTTCCTATTTGGCAGCCATAGAGAGGCCTGCATGAAGAAGGTGGGTGAGTATAAGGCCACCTTCCATAGCAATTCTGCAAAAGAAAGACCCTCCACCTCCTCTAGACCCTTCAGTAGGGGAGGCAGGGGCAGACAGTTTCATTCCAGGCCTTTTTACTAGGCCATGGTACTTCCTCGGGCACCCCAATACCCACAGCAAGGGTATTTCAGGGGTAGGGGTAGAAAAGGTGCCAGGCGTGGTGCCTAGTCTCAGCCCCAGTCCAAGCAGGACTCCTGACTTCATCGATCAGACTGTCTCTCCTTTGCCAGTAGGGGGCAGGCTGACCTATTTTTTCCAGAATTGGAAAACCATCACCACAGACAAGTGGGCTCTAGAGCAGCAACGGCTCTAGCCACAAATGGTTACCAGGGACAGCCGGGGCACAACAGATGGTAGCCAGGGCACTTATATATTGTTACTATGGGGGAATCTCTGCATCATATGGGGCACCAACTGGGGCACAGCATTTTTTTTACCAGGGCACGTGCCCTGGCGGGCGCTGGTGTAGAGCCGCCACTGCTCTGGAGATTGTGGGTCAGGGCCTGTCTCTAAGTTTCAAGTCCTCCCCAGTTCAAAAAACAAGAGTTTTCAAACCAGCTTCCCTCCTGGAAAGCAAAAGGCTGGAAAAAGAGGTAAAACACATTCTTTCACTAAAAGCAGTGGAACCAGTTCCTCTGCATTAAAGGGGAAAAGGACGTTACTCAAGGTATTTTCTCACACCAAATAAAAATGGAGAGCTGTGGCCTATCTTGGATCTCAGGGTCCTCAACAGGTTCCTAGCAAAACCAAAGTTCAAAATGGTAACTTTGTCTTTGATTCTGCCAGCACTCCAAAAAGGAGATTGGCTGGCATCGTTGGACCTAAAAGATGCCTATTTCCACATCCCCATAAGAGAATCTCACAGAAAGTTTCTCAGTTTCAGACTCCTATCAGGTCACTATCAGTTCTCAGCTCTTCCCTTCAGTCTCACTTCAGCACCAAGGGTGTTCACAAAGTGTCTGGCTGTGGTAGTGGCATACTTTCGAAGGCAAGGTGTCTCAGTATCCCATTATCTAGACGACTGGTTGGTGGTTGGAAAGTCACCACAACAGTTAACAGAGCATCTCCAACTCACTCAGCAACTTCTGGAGACTCTGAGGTTTCTTTTAAACCCAGAGAAATCAGTTCTAATTCCCTCTCAGATTCTGCAATTCGTAAGAGCAAAATTGAATGCCAAAGTGGGCAGAGCATTTCTACCCAGAGACTGGGTAAAAAGGATCCTGCAGTTGGCAGACTCTTTCAGGCTCAACATCCCAAGGCCTAAGAGCTCATTGGTGCCAACAAAATTATTCCTTGTTAAAGCTCATTCATGTAACAAAAACATTTATCCATGCTCTTCAGTGGTGGAAAGAGGAAGCCAACCTCAGAGAAGGGGTCTCTTTCCAAGAAGAACTTTCTTCAATGATTCTTACAACAGATGCATCCCTCCTGGGCTGGGGGCTCATCTACCAGAGCACACTACCTAGGGCACTTGCTCAAGTGCAGAGACTCTTTTACACATAAACTTGTTAGAGCTCATGGCAGTGTTTCTGGCAATGCAAGCTTTCAAACCACTTATACAGGGAAAGGTAGTGCAAGTCAGGACAGACAACACTGCCACCATTTACTACATAAACAAGCAAGGGGGAACAAGGTCAAGCCTCCTTTGCACAGAGGCTATGAGAATTTGGACCCTAGCTTACTCACTGGGCTCCTTACTTCTGGCCATTCATCTGCCAGGCAAGGGCAATGTTCTGGCAGATGCCCTGAGTTGACTCAGCCAGGACCATCACGAATGGTCCTTGAACAGGCAAGTGGTGCAGACCTTATTTAGGAGGTAGGGCACCCCAGAAATAGATATATTTGCCTCTCATTAGAGTCATCACTTACCTCAGTTCTGTTGCAGCCCTCCAGTAGTGGGCACAGTTCCTCTAGATGCACTTATTCTGGATTGGTCAGGGGAAATTCCTGTATGCATTCCCTCCATTCCCTCTGGTATACAGGATGCTATTGAAACTCAAGTCTCAGCCAGCAACAATGATTCTGATGGCCCCAGACTGGGCAAGGCAGCCATAGTACTCCTTGTTACTGTCCATGTCAGTGGACAAACCAATACACCTTCCCAGGAGGCACAGTCTTCAACCAGGGGAAGCTCCTGTATCCGAACCTCAGTTCACTCAGGCTCAAAGCTTGGCTCTTTAGGACCAAGAGTATGCTGGTTTACATCTTTCTGAATCAGTTATGGATGTTTTAAGAGGATACAGGAAATCCACTACCAAGAAAACCTATGCTGCAAAGTGGAAGAGGTTTTCTATTTGGTGCTCTAGTAGGAGTATGGTGCCAACCCAGGTAGGAGTGCCGGGGGTAATGGACTACCTAGTCTATTTACATTCTTCAGGCTTGCAGCCTTCTACACTAAAGATTCATTTGGCTTCAGTCTCGGCCTATGCTTCTGCAGGCAAGCCTGTTTCTTTGGCATCAAACCCCATTTTTAAAAGATTCTTCAAGGGCCTTTCACATATGTATCCACCCAGAGGGAACAGATGCCAGCTTGGGACCTTAACATTTGCATTGCTCAACTCATGGCCCTTCCCTTTGAGCCTATGTTTTCAGCACCCTTGAAGTACTGTATGTTGCATGGAAAATTGTTTCTAATGGCCATCACTTAAGCTAAAAGGATTAGCGAGCTCCAAGCTTTATGCATTGAAAATGACTACTTTGCCTTCCACAGAAATAAGGTAGTCCTTCAGACAAATAGGACATTTCTTCCCAAAATGGTTTCAGACTTCCATTTGAACCAATCTATTACTTTGCCAGTGTTCTTCACTGACCATTCTTCTTCTGATGAACGTAGGCTGCATAGCCTGGATGTCAAAAGAACTTTGAGCTACTACATGACAGCCACTAAGCCCCATAGGCAGGACAGAACACAACTTTTCCTCACTTATGGGGTTGTGGCAAAGGGTAATCCAGCATCTAAAAGGTTCATTTCTCTTTTGGATTGTTCAGTGCATCCAATTTTGCTGTTCAAAGGTGGGCAAGGGAGCTCCAGCAGGGCTTAGAGCCCATTCCACAAGGAGTACAGCTGCAATTCTGGCAGCTGCAAGGGATGTACCCTTGGTGGATATCTGTAAAGCAGCAACCTGGCGAACAGTACACATATTTGTTAAGCATTACAGCTTGGATATGCAGGCTAGGGCTGATACCAGGTTTGGTACAGCTGTCCTGCAGAGCCTGTTTCCAAAATAGGTTCTCCCCACCTCCTAAGCTACTGCTTTTTAGTCTGCAGAAGAGTTAGGAATATTGGAGTATTCCTGGGGTGAGAAGAAAAAGTTACTTACCACAGTAACCTTATTTCTCCCAGGGGACACTCCAATATTCATAACTCTCCCACCCTGGGTGGAGATATCCAGACTAGATCAGATTACTATAAATTACTGGAGGCTGCAATTTTTTACAGACACAAAGCACATTTGCTTGACCTGGAAGGACACTACTTCTTTATTCAGCTGTGAGCTGTGTGAGAAATTCTATATTGCACTTGATATCTGCAACAAACGTGCACTTTTGCTTAATTCTGTGGGAGGTGAAACTAACTACCCTTGGTAATTGCTTTTTATTCACATATTTATTTAGTGTTTAACCAAGAAGGGCTTGCAAACTCTGTTTATCTTGTTAGTAACTGAAGGATTTAAATACTGCGTTTGGGTAGATCCTTGGAGTAGCTAGATTGTCTACTAGGATTTTCTGACAGTTAAACTATTTTAAATAAATTACAGGTGGCTGAGGAGTTGAAAAGGTGCTTGTAAACTCTGCTTATCTTGGAAGTAACTTCACAAGTGTTTGAATACTGCATTTTGGTTGTCCCTTGAGGGTAGCTGGATTGACTACTAGGATTTTGGGACAGAAACTATTTTTAAATAATTTACTGGTGCGTAGGAGTTTGTGATAGTTAAACTATTTTACTGTGGTTAAGGAGTTGTCATAGAAAAACCTGCAGTGTGAAACAGGAAAAGACAGTCTTTCAAGCAACAGAGGGAGGTGGATCTAGGTTTACGTTTGTTTGTTACAATTCTTAACATTTTCAGTGCAGGAAGAGTTTAAAGCACAGCTGACTTATTTTGGGCTGACAGCTTTCAGAGCACAAACCACCAGGCCTGTTTTGGGGCTGGGAAGGTTCCTGTGTCTGACTTGGATGTGTGGATTTTCTCTGTTTGATTAGCAGGATATTTCTCTGTGAAATTGTTGTGTAGGCATCTTGCTGACAGGAAGGCACTCATCGTAGCGGTGGGTCAGAGGTTTTAGCTGATTGTTTTGTGAGGGCACAGTTTAGGTCCAACCCCTTCCCACCCTCACCCCACCCACCCCTGGAAATAGTTCCTTTATACCTGAGGTTCTGACATCATTTCCTGAAGAGTGCAAGATGCATATCACTGTCATATCCTCTCTAGCACACTGCACTGACAATATAAGCATACACATTGTATAATATATATATATATATAAATTTATATATATTTCTACATTACAAACCAATCACACACACACACAAAAAAAAAAAAAATAAAAAAAAAATGTGGGGAGTAGTGCAATGTAATGGCTGTGGTGCAGCAGTCTTCCGGGAGTCTTTCTGGAGGCTGATATGCTGCCCTATTTACAGACAACTCTCTGCCCTGAGGGAGGAAGTTGCCTGTCTTCAAGCCACACTGGACAGTAGTAAGGGGACCTTCCCCCAGGCCACACTGGATGGTAGGAAGTGAACCTCCCCCATCCAGGGAGCACCAGAGCCACCACCACTACCTCTGAAGTTGCAAAGAAAGCACAGCAGTTGGACCACAGTGGGCTCAGGGAGGGTGAGGATGGTGGAACAGAGGCACAGCCAGTCAGTTGTTCCACACCATAATCCATACACCATTCTGGGGGAGCATAGCTCCCCTATGGATGCACCCACAGAGGAGACTAAGGAGGCTGAGGACAACTGTCACAAGGGAGGCCCACAGGAAGGAGGCAGAGGACACCACAAGGAAAGGAAGCAGCTCCTGGTGGGGGACTCAATTATTAGGGGAATAGAACTGGGGGGAGCAGGGAAAACTGAAGTAAGGTGCCTGCCTGGTTCCATGGCTTGGAGAGACAGGAAGCGCATCCTCAGGGTCACGAGAACAGCTGCACGGGAGTCTGAGCTGGATGTCATTGTCCACCTAGGGACAAATGACTTGGCTAATCATGAGATTAGAGCATTGCAGAAGGACTTTGTAGAATTGGGGAGGGGCCTAAGACAAGTAGCACACGCAATATCCTTCTCTGAGGTGCTGCCTGTCAATGGCATGAGCGAGGCGAGGGTACTTTGCACCATGCAGTTTAATGAATGGTTGAAAAAATGGTGTGGAGCACAGGGGTTTGGCTTCATTGGGGACTGAGGTTCCACCTGGAGGGACACCAGGCTATACTGGCAGGATGATCTGCATCTGTCCGGGAAGGGAACAAGTCTTTTGAGCAATCGGTTTAAATGCTTCATTGCAAGCTTTTAAACTAGTCAAGGGGGCACTGATAAGCAGCAGAAAAATCCCAGCCTCTCCCTACAAAATAGGGTACTAAATGGGAAAAAAGAGCGGAGGTAGACAGGTCAGTGGGGATGCTGCAAAGAAGGTAAAGCCATCAAAAATGGGGAGCAATGAGTACCAATGCCCGTAGTCTGAGTAACAAGCTTCCTGAATTAGTGGCCTTGATGGAGGAGGAACATCTGGATATCGTGGCAGTCACAGAAACATGGTATACACAAAACCATGACTGGGACATAAACATACCAGGATACACTATCTACAGGAGGGACAGGGAGTGTAAAGGAGGAGGAGTAGCTCTTTACATAAGGAAGGAATCAAAGCAACAGAACAAAAGGAAAACAGGAGGAGAAAGAAGCACTGTGGGTAAATTTGGAGAACCGGCAATGGCACCACAATCCGCTGGGGATTATACAGACCCCCCTTCTCAGGGGAGGAGAAATGGACAGAAATGATAGAAAGAATACTTAGAATGGCAGAAAAAGGGAGATATTGCTGATGGGTGATCTGAATATGCCAGATGTTAACTGGAGTGGAGTTGGCAGCAGCACTTCAAAGTGGGGTTATTCTAGATGCCCTACAGGGGCATGCCTAGACAACTAGTATTGGAGCCCACTCGAGAGGAGCAATCTTAGACCTGGTTCTCTCAAATGGAGATGAAGAGGATCACAGATGTAGAAGTGGGTAGCCATCTGGGAACTAGCGACCATCGAACAGTATGGTTCACAATAAACACAGCAATAGAGTCAAGCCATACAAAGGCAAAAGGACTGGACTTTAGGAGGGCTGACTTTGCCAAAATGGGTAAGTGCCTAAGGAATGCACTAGCAAATTGGCTGGAAGGAGGGGTGGAAGAACAATAGGGAATAATAAAAACTACCATTACAGAGGTAACAAGCCTTTGTGTGAAGCAAATAAACAAAGCAAGCGATGTAAGAAACCACTATGGTTCTCAAAGGAGTGGCAGTGAAGGTTCAAGAGGAAGAAAGCATTCAGGACGACAAGGAATCACAGAAGGAGCAGGACAGAGAACTATATCAGTTAAAGCAAAAGGAAGCTGGGAAGGCAGTCAGAACAGCAAAGGCCCAAACCGAGGAAAAGATAGCCAACTCAGTTAAGAAGGGGGATAAAACCTTTTATAGGTATATCAGGGAGCGAAGGAAGACCAAGGGAGGGTTAGTGAGGCTTAATAAAGAGGAGGAAGGGTGGGCAGAGGGTGACTGTGAAAAGGCAGAGATACTAAACAGATATTTTTGCTAAGTATTTACAAAGGAAGTGGGGGAGGTACCTAAAACAAACAGTAGAAACACTCTGGATACAGAAGTTGATACCAGCCCATTTAGAGAAGAAAGGGTTCTGAAAGAACTCTTAAAACTGAAGGTGGACAAAACAATGGGGCCTGATGGGTTCATCTCAGAATTCTAAAAGAACTAAGGGTAGAACTAGTGACACCACTGACTACCCTCTTTAACAAATCATAGGAGGATGGGGTGGTACCGAGGACTGGAGAAGGGCAGATGTGATTCCCTTCACAAAAAGTGGGAGCAAGGCAGAAGCAGAAAACTACAGACCTGTTAGTTTAACCTCAGTGGTAGGAAAATGATGGAATCACTTCTGAAGGAAATAATTGTTGAGTATCTAGAGGCCAGAGGGGCTCAGGACCCAAGGCAGCATGGATTCACAGTGGGAAGGTCAGCCAGACAAATCTGATAGACTTCTTTGACTGGTGACCAAAGTAGTAAATCAGGGAGGGGCTGTGGACATGGCCTACCTAGACTTTATCAAAGCATTTGACACAGTCCACACAAAATTAATATACAAGTTAGCCAGCCTGGGTAGGGTCCCAAGGTGACAGCCTGGGTAAAAGATTGGCTGGAGAATAGGACACAGAAGTAATAGTAAATTGAGTCCACTCTGAAGAAAGGGGTTAGTAATGGGGTACCCCGGGTTCAATATTAGACTGGTCCTCTTCAATGTCTTTATAAGCAACATTGCAGAGGGACTGAAGGAAAAGTATGTCTCTTTGCAGATGACACAAAGATCTGCAACAGAGTTGATGCACAAGGTGGGGTGGAAAGGATGAGAAGGGACTTGGCAGTTAGAGGAATGGTCAAATGTATGGCAGCTTAGATTCAGTGCTAAGAAGTCAAGGTAATGCACCTGGGAAACAAAACCCAGGGAAGAGTACACAATGGGGGTGAGATACTAACAACAACAAAAATGGAAAGGGACCTGGGGTAGTCATATCAGATTACCTAAAGGTGGGCAAGCAATGTGAGAGGGCAGCAAGGAGGGCTGGAGGGATACTGGGATGCATAGGAGAGCATCACCAGTAGAAAACAGGAAGTTATTATCCTCTGTACAGACAGTTGGTGAGACCCCATCTGAGTACTGCTTGCAGTTCTGGAGACCCAATCTCCACAAAGACATAGACAGGATGGAGGCTGTCCAGAGGAGGGCAACTAAAATGGTGCAGGGTCTGCACCGGAAGACATATGAAGAGAAACTTAAGGAGCTGAATATGTATAGCCTCGAGGAAAGGAGTGAGAGGGGGGACATGATAGAAACTTTCAAGTACCTCAAGGGAATCAACAAAGTCCAAGAGGTAGCATCTTTCAAAAAGAGGTGTGCAAGAACAAGGGGCACAATTTGAAGATAGAGGGGCGGCTCAGAGGTAATTTAAGGAAGTATTTTTCACAGAGAGGGTAGTGGATGCATGGAGCAGCCTTCGGAGGAAGGTTGTGGAGTCAAAAACAGTGGTGGAATTCAAGCATGCATGGGACAGTCATAAAGGCAATTCTAGGGGTGGGGTAGGAAGAAGTAGGCTGCTGGTTAATTAGGATCTGCAGCTTATCCATTAGGTAGGGAAATGGGCAGACTGGGTGGGCCAAGCGGTCCTTATCTGCTGTCAAAATCTATGTTTCTTTGTTTCTGCCTCCCTGTTTTAAGAACCAGTGGCCTCTGTATTCCATGCTGTACCTTAGTGTTTGCATGCCACATTCTGCTTTAATTAGAACTTGTTCTTAACATTTTCTCCTTTTCAGGTTATTCTGACATAGGAGCCTGTGGAGTTGTTTATGATAGTTTTTTTTTTTATATATATATATTTCCTCCAGTTGGAGGTTTGGGTAGGGAATTTTGAAGTTAGAATTTTATATATTTTAAATTTTGGGCCCTGTCTTTCAGCCGTCCATGAAATCTGAGGGATAGAATGTATGCAGTTGTTAGGTGGCAGCATTTGAAAAGTGGCTCATGCTAATGATTCCATCATTTGCATAGCATTCTGTCTCTGGGCAGATCTGACCTTAAAGGTATACTGCAGAAGAGTTATGAATATTGGAGTATCCCCTATGAGAAATAAGGTTACTATGATAAGTAACTTTTTCTTCCCTCCTTACCACTCTTGGCTGTATAGCCCCTTTGCTTCAGAAACCCTTTGCTTTGCAAATTATTGTCTTCAGGCGATTTCTTCACCTCATCCGTGATAGATGACTTGAAGTTGGCACTGGGATTTAAAAATTACGTGTGCAAGCAGAAGATGTCCCAGACGAACCTGCACACCATGTATGTCTACTGCCTGTTCCACGAACATGATCCCCAGGCATGTGACCTATGTCACACCTTGCATCCTACCACGTTGGAAGACTTCTTTTGGGGCACCCTGATGAACGGGATTCTCCTGTTAAATCTAAAGACACCTGTCGGGTGGTCTCTGTGGCTGTGGGGTTCGCTGAACAACTTGTGGTATTTGAAGATGCTGCTGCTCGGGCCGTGAAGCATGCCTCTTCGGCCTTTCTGCTGCTTCCTTTAGGCACCACCTTTTTGGGGGCATTTCAAGATTTGTGCCAGGCTCTTCCCACTTTTGGGCAGGGTCCTGCTTCGGGCTGAAAATCTAAGTCTAAAATAGAGACTAGAGAAAAAGTGTTGCCTTTGATTGCGGGATCGCAAGTGCTCTTGGGCCTCAGATTCTCGTGTTTCTATGGAGGTTTCGACTATGTTCGATCCTTCAGCCCAGGCTGCTGGCTCCACAGTCTCCCCGTCGGGCCAGTTGGTTGAGACACTCATTGACCAACCTGTCTAAATTTTTCTCAAACCAGTTGACCTGTTACTACCAGATGAGGCCGATACCTCACTCTCTAGTACTCCGGTCCAGTGTATTACTTTCTTGGGAGGGTTGGCTCAGAATGCTGATCCGCTTCCTCCCCCTTGGGATCTGGTGAACCTGGAGGATCGTCAGCTTTCCTGGGCTCCCTCTGAGACCCACCACCGGCGTCCCCGATAGTTGAGGTCAAGGTCCCGATCCAGATGTCTAGAGTCAAGCAGCCCACATCAGCATCAGTGTTCCTGCTCTCGATATTTTGGCAAGCAGCGTTGCTGCTACTCCTCCTCTTCTTCCCCCTTGAACAAGGAGGGGCTAAAGAGCAAAATGCATCAACACTATGAGGAACTCATGTGGCACCAGCTAATGTTCTCAGGAATTAAGCAGCTCCCAGCTCCCACCCCCGCTATTACTTGGCTACCACCACCCAGGCCCCAGCCTTCTCCAGCTCCATTGGATCTACCTCGGCCTGTCCTGGCCTCTCCACTGATTCAGGTGGAGCGGCTGCCCAAACAGCCACCCATGGGTCCTCACCCTAAGGGTGCCCGTACTGCCCTCGGGCTTTCAGGCAGCTGTCAGTCACCGTGACTCCCGATAGACCCCGTAGGATCAGCGGGCACTCTGGCAGTCGACTGTTCTTCTATGAATCCTTAGAGTCGGAGGGCTTCTCCTTACACTCCTGTCTACTGGATGCCAAATTGGCTCAGAATTTGTCAGTGGAATCGAAGCAGAAAGGACTCAGTACTCTTTGTCAAACATAAAGTATTCGTATGCCACCAGATTTCTTCTTTTAAAAATTTATTGTGGTGAAAATAAGCAATATATCTGGTGTAGCCTGAGGAGACTACCACAGACCAACAATTCACTCAAACTGAGTGATCTGTCAGGGTGTGAAACATTGGGCTGTGGTAGTCTCCTTCTGTTAGTTATGCCCCTTCCAATGTAGGCCAACATACCATTTGCCTTTCCCACTCACCTGGGTGCACTGGTTCCCCACCTTAAGATTGCTTGATATAATAATCCTCAGATCCCTCTCCTTCCTTGATTTCCTCCCCCTCCAAGGGTATAAGCTACTCAAATGTTTTTCCACCCCAGGTATATCACCACACATTTTTTTGCATTGAATTGTAGTTGCCAGGTTTCCAACCACCTCTCCAGCTTCTCCAGATCTTGCCTCATGGCCTCCACTCCACCTTGGGTGTCCACCCTATTACAGACCTTCATATCATCCACAAATAGGCACATCCTACCCTCTAGTCCTTCTGCTAGATCACTGGTATAAATGTTAAAACGTAGGGGTCTCTGTACAGACCCTTGAGGCACCCCACTTGTTACCACTTTTACCCTGGGATATACCCCATTTACCACCACTGTTTGGCTCCTTTCTGTCAACCAGTTTTCTGTACACCTAGTTACATTCTGGCCCACCCCTAAACTCTTCAGCTTATTTACTAGCCTTCTGTGCAGGATGGTGTTGAAGGCCTTACTGAAGTCCAGATAGACCACGTCCACCGCCACTCCCTGGTCCACTACCTGCGTCACCCAATCAAAAAACTCTATCAGGTTGGTCTGACATGACTTCCCATTCATGAAAGCGATGCTGCCTTTTGTCCTGCATACCACTGGCCACCTGGTAGTCTGCCGCCCTTTATTTTATTAACGTCTCCATTATCTTTCCGACCACCGAGGTGAGACTGACAGGGTGGTAGTTTTCGGCCACCTCCTTGCTTCCCCCCTTGTGTAGTGCAACTACCTCTGCTCTCTTCCAGTCCCCAGGCATCCACCTTGTATCCATGGGCAAGTTAAACAGTCTTGTCAAAGGTGTTGCCAGCTCCTCCCTCAGCTCACGGAGTACCCTTGGGTGCAAGTCATTCGGTCCCACTGCTTCATCCACCTTTAACCTGCCCAATTCCTCCCTTACTCTGTCGATTGTGAACATTCTAGAATCCATTCCCCTCCAGCTCTAGTCCTCTACCCTCACCCTCTTTCGTGAAGATCGAACAGAAGTAGCTATTTAATACCTCTGCTTTTTTGAAGTCCCCGTCCGGTTTTATTTCTCCCTCCCCCTCAATCTCATAATTCCCTGCTGTGCCTTCCTTCTTTCTCCCACATACCTAAAAAAGGTTTTATCTCCCCTCTTGGCCTGCTTTGCTAGTTTCTCCTCAATGACCTCTTTAGCCCTCCTTATCTTCTGCCCTGCCTCCCTCCTCTTCTCTCTATGTGCCTCCCTATCCTCCTCCCGTAGTGTCATCTTATACCTCCTGAATGCCTTTTTCCTCTCTCTGACCACCCCTGCCACCTACCTTGTAAACCATAGAGGTCTCCTCCTTCTTCTGTTCTTCCTAACCTTCTTGACACAAATTTCAGTGACTTTCAGCACCCCTCCCTTAATAGCTGCCCATAATTCCTCCACATCCTTTATATTCCCCATCCCTGACATTTCTTCTGTCATCCAGAAACTCGGAGGTCGAGGCCTGGCTGGCCCTTTAACCGGTCTCTCCTCCGGCTCCAAGCCTGCCCAGTGACGGGATGGGGGTGCCACCCTTATTCCTGTCCTAACTCCCTGGGTCCTCTCATGGGGTTCCAGCTCTGCCACTTCCATTCTGGTCCACTGTTACCATGGACAGGTGGGTCCTCGAGGTGGTAGGTCAGGGTTTGCCTCTAGAGTTGGAGACTTACCCGCCTTGCTGAGTCTGTGCGCCACGGGGAGGACATGGTGTCTGCTGACATTCTGTCAGCCCTTCGGGAAGACATTGCCCAGCTGCTCCAGAAGGAGGTAGTGACTCCTGTCTTGGACCCTTCAGTACACCCAGGGTTTGTCTCCAGGTACTTCCTAGTGCAAAAACAGATGGGGGGGGGGGCTGGTGCCCCATCTTATATCTGCATGACCTGAACAAATTTAACAAAAAGTTAATAATAATGGCAGATTTTAATATGAATTGGTTGTGAAGAGACTCATTGAAGTTAAGGGAGATTATCATTAATCAAAGGTTAATTCAAATAATTGATGCCCCTACTCAGATTCATTATGAAACTTGGAATACATCTTTGCTTGACTGAATTATGGTCTTAGATACCAACAAAACTGCACAGTATGGAGTTTTACTGGATGGTGTCAGCGACCATAGTTCTGTCTATTGTTATTAGTCAGCCAAAAAGAAATCCATTCTTCCTGTTTTTATACTGTCACCTAACTTAAGAAAACTGGATGTTGACAAATTTAAGCTTGCCATGGCCTCTGTTGACTGGTCTGGCATGGAACAGTCGATGGAAGTAAGTGAGTGAGGCCTTAGTTACTTTTTGTTCTTTTTTAAATTCAGTTTGTGATAGGTTTGCCCCATTGAAGAAGTCTAGGATCAGGGATAACAAACAAGACTGGGTTAGCCCTGAGCTCCTTGAACTAATGAGAGAAGGCAAACTATGGAAATCCTATAGGAAATCTCCTAGCCAAGCTATGCTTATTTCTTATAAAGTAGCCAGAAACATATGCAAAACTATGGTGCAGAGGTAAAAGTGAACCCATTTTATAGAGAGGCAGAGGGAATTTAAAGGGACAAGCATCTGAGAAACTTGGAAATTAATTAATGAGCTCACTGGCAAAAAATGTGCCTCAACAACCCAGTGCTTAAATACCCTGGCTGAGATTATGACTGATACACACTTAATTGCACAGGAGTGCAATTATTTTTTTTCAGACCTCTCCAAGTATATACCTGATGATACTTTGGATTTAATTGCTCCACTAACAGATGACTTAGATCTGGCTTTTCCAAAATTTTATTTTAGATCTCTTGCTCCTGATGAGGTCTTGAAGAACCTCTTAAAGATGGACCCTCACCCTTCTCTTGGTAAAAAATGAGACAGATTTCCTTCTTGTGAGGATCACTGAGGGCATCCTGTGCTCTCCTTTATGTGCTATCTTTAATTTGTCTCTTTGTTTTTTTTGTTTTTCCAACTGTTTGGAAAGATTCAGTTGTCTCAATTCTCAAATTCGGGGACTCCACGGATGTGCATAATTTTTGCCCCATTTCATTACAGGCACCTCTCTCGAAAGTACTAGAATCTTTGACCAAATGATGGCGTACTTGTCCAATTATAATATATTTACGCCTGCCCAACATGGATTCAGGCCAGGACACAGTGCATTGACCGCCTTGGTGGGGTTCACGAGTGCAGTGCATATGGCCCTAGATAATAGGCTTCTTTCTGGGGCTGTGTGCGTGGACCTCACCAAGGCCTTTGACTTGGTTAACCATGGCTTATTGCTGTCATCCCTGGCAAAACTTAGTATATCTGGAGATGTTGGGTGGTTCAAGAGTTATTTGAGTAATCACTCAAAGGTAACTAAAATCAATGGTCACTGTTCATCCCTGCTTCTGTTTCACTGGCTGTCCAACAAGGTTCTATATTGGGTCATCTTTTGTTTAGCTTTTTCTTAACACTCTTTCTTCTGTTTGCACTAAATCTCAAATAATACTTTATGCAGATGACGCAGTGACCCTCACGATTGGATCTGATCTCAGTACTGTCCAGAGCAATTTGGAATATGATTTTTTGAAGGTTCAGAATTGGTTTATTAAAAATAGTTTAGTGTTAAATGAAAAGAAAACAGAATCAATGGTCTTCATTAATCCCAGAAAGAAATTGAACAAGGATCTTATTCTTTCATTGCATACAACAAACAGTGTGGAACTAGAACAGGTCAAGCAATTTAAATACCTTGGCCTTATAATAGATAAGGGCATGACTTACAAAGACTGGGGGCTCTCTGTAGATTGAACTCTTTATTCATTGTATCAACTAGAAGGCTACTGGCCCTAAGTTTCCTTTTACCTGTTATAGACTATAGTCTGCTTTTTTACTACTCTACTGGGGAGGGGTTATTATCTAAGGTCAGAGTTCTTTTAAACCAGATAGCTAGGTTTTCCACTCAGGTGTCACCTAGGACACACCACTTTAGCCTGCTTGGGCAGGCAGTTTGGCATCCTCTTGAACATCGATGTAAATTTCAGCTTGGACCATTGGCTAAAAAAGTAACGATAAATAAGGTACCTATTTCCCTGTCTTCAACATTTAAGAACAGATTAGTTCTGTCACTACTCGATTGTCTGTTCGACATTTTTTTACCATACCAGGAATGAGAACATCCTCAGGTCAAAAAACCCTTTCTTATATTCTCCCATCCTTTTTTAACTCTCTGCAGTCTATATTTGACTATATAGAAGCCTCTTTTTATACATTTAGACTAAAGCTGAGAGAGTACGTAACAGTTGAGAGTTAGTGTAAATGTTTTGCTTAGACACTGTTTGGATGTGTGTTGATAAATGCTTGTTCCATGTACTTTGCTGTATTTTATATTATTGCTTGTATCTTTTGTATGCACACTGCCCATGTAGACAGGTCTTTGGCCCATGGTCTTGCCAGTTTAAATAAACAAAACAAACAATTTCTTTGGCTGCACACTTTCAGGATGGTCACTTTGTCTCAGATTATACCATTTCTGGAGCAGAAGATGTGGTTCTGCTCTCTGGATCTTCAGGACGTGATCTTCCATGTCTCAATCCATCTGTCCCACTACCAGTTCCTTTGGTTCTGAACAGAGGGGATTCTATACGAGTTCTAGGCCATGCTCTTGAGCCTGTCCTTGACTATTATCAGGACCTTCACCAAATGCATTGCAATGGTGGCAGCCTACCTGAGGTGCTGAAGAGTCCGGGTATACTCCTACCTGGATGACTGGCTTATAACGGGTCCCTGCAGGGAGGAGGTGGAGTGGTTTAGGATCTGGCCCTCCAGACCAGCATGCCCCTTGGCTTCCTGGTCAACGAGGCCAAGTTGGAACTTGTGCCCTGGCAGTTGATTCACTTCATCGGGGTGGAGCATGACTCTTGCAGAGCCAAGACTCGGCTTCCAGCACATCAGGCAGAGGCTCTCTCCTCCTTTGCCTGATCATTTCAGGTTGGGCAGTTGCGCCTTGCTCTGGACTTCTTGCGCCTCTTGGGATACGTGACGGCATGCACCAGCATGGTCCATTGGGCCCAGTGGAGAATGCGCTCTCTGCAGTGGGAGCTTGTCCGACAATGTTCTCAGCGCAAGGGTCACTGTGACCCAGCTGATATGGTACACCCTCCAGTGGTGGTTAGTCCCGGAATGTCTGCAGGAAGGGATCCCATTTGTCCGCCCAGAGGCGACAGTCATCTTGACGATTGATGCCTCCCTGATGGACTGGGTTCCCACCTGGGGGAACACAGAGTGCATGGGCTCTGGACCCCGAGGAGTCCCAATGCCATATCAACCTGCTGTAGTTTCAGGCAGTTTGGCTGAAGCTGACAGCCCTTTGCACCACACATTCAGAGTCATGTCATACAGGTCCAGACGGACAACACAGTAAAAATGTACTACCTCAACAAACAGGGCAGAACACACACCTTTTCACTGTACAGGGAAGCTCTCCATATCTAGACCCTTGTGCTCAGCCTAGACGTCAATTTCCTGGCTATCCATGTAGTCAGCATCTCCAACCAGCTGGCTGATGCCTTCAGCTATATGGGCGAGGCGTCTCACGAGTGGTGTCTCCATCTGGAGGTAGTACACAGCCTGTTCTCCCAATAGGACACCCCTCTGGAGGACCTGTTTGCCTCCAGGGAGAATGCAAAGCTGCTGCTGTGCTGTGCCTGCCCCCTCAGCAGAGAACACTGCAGGGGGATGCTGTCTCAAGACCCTGGGCCCCAGGCCTTATCTATGCCTTTCCTGCATTCCCCTTGATCCACAAGGTGTTGCTGAAAGCCAGGATGGACAAGGCATGGATGATCTTGGTGGCTTCGGACTGGCCCCACCAGTTTTGGTACCTCGATCTCCTCAGCCTCAGTAGCAGGCTGCCGAGGTGTCTCCCTCAATGCCTGGTCCTGCTCTTTTGCAATCAGGGGAAGGTACTCTATCTGGACCTTCAATCCCTGCACCTGACATCCTGGTTCCTGAGTGACTAGAGTTCAAGGCTTTAGGTTTCTCCGGTGATGTCCTCACTGTGGTTTAGGCTTCTCGGAAGGAGTCGACCCAGAAATTCTATGCCTTCAAATAGAATAGGTTCTCCATTTGGTGCCAGGGTAAGGGGCTTGATCCTTTATCTTGTCCAGTGGCTAGCATTCTTGACTACCTTTGGTCAGTTTCTCAGTCAGGCCTTCCGTCAGCGACCATTAAGGTGCACCTGGCAGCCATCTCTGCTTACTGGGCGTGGGCCGGTATGCAATCGTTGGCACAGGCGAAGATGGTCTGGTGCTTTTTTAAGGGCCTTGACCACATTTCCCCTCTGGCACATGAACCACCATCACCTTGGGACTTGTTGCTGGTGTTTGCAAAGCTCATGGGCAAGCCACTTGAACCAGCGCACAGGTGTGAGATGTCTCACCTGTTGTGGAAGACTGCCTTCTTGGTGGCTAGCACATCAGCCAGAAAGATCAGTGAGCTCCAGACATGCTCGGTGGAGTCTCCTTTCCTGGTCTTCCAGAGGGACAAGGTTGTCTTTTGCCCCAGTCAGAACTTCCTCCCGAAGGTTGTATCTGATTTTCACCTTAACCGTGATCAATCTCCTGGTGTATTTCTCCAACCACTCCTCGGAGGCTGAGCACAGGCTCCATACTTTGGACCTGTGGTGAGCGTTCGCCTGTTACAAGGAACGCTCAGCTGGAGTTTAGGGAGAGGTTCATAAGCAGTTTGACACCTACTCTATTTTGTGCCCAACTTTTATTCCCCAATACAGGAATAATCTCCTTTTCAAGATCCAACATAACCGGCAAGTCAACATTCATTAATTCATCAGTCCTGTTAACAGAAATGTCAGCGTCCACCTGGAGACCGGCAGCCAAGCAGATGAATGGCAGGTGGATTGTATCCTACATCGACCTCTGCTATAGGTTAGTGGGTAGGGAGGCTCTCGTAGGGCTTAGGGCTCATTCTGCCTATCATATCACTGCCTTGGTGGCTGCTTCCAGGGACGTCCCTATCCAGGAAATCTGCAGGGCTGCTACCTGGAAGTCAGCACACACCTTCATTACCCACTACCATATCGACCTTGAGTCATGCTGGGATGCTGGTTTTGGGACCTCTGTTCTCCAGTCCTTATTTCATAAGTAAGGTGTGCGCACCTTGCCTCCCTCCTCCCGGAGAACTGTTAAGAGTCTGCCAGAAGTGTGGATAGGAACACCATATCCATGTCCCTAGAAAAACAGGTTACTCACCTGTAACAGTAGTTCTTTGAGTGATATATGGTGTACATCCACACTGACCCACCCGACCTCCCCTGGCAAGCGGCAAACTGGTCTTTCTTCAAGCAGGCAAGATCTGACATCGCAGGGTGGTGCCGAGGGAGTTACCATCCGGGTGGGTGGGAGGACCCAGCTTGAAGACTGGCAAACCTTAAACGGGAAAAGACACTGCCAGAAGTGTGGATGTACACCATATACCACTCCTAGAACTACTATTACAGGTGAGTAACTTGTTTTTCTCTCACTTCCATGTTACTATCCATATTTTGTGCCAAACTTTCATTCCCCAATACAGGAATAGTCTCCTTTTCAAGATCCCAAATAACAGGCATGTCAACATTCATTAATTCATCAGTCCTGTTACCAGAAGTGTCAGTGTCCACCTGGAGTTCCAGATTCAAATGGCTAGAAGAAGAATCATTGTTAAAGTCACAATTATTTATCACAGTGAGTTCTGGTTCAGAATAATTAGTCACAATAGTTTGTTTCTGATGTGCATCATCCAGTTGTTTATCATCTGTGCTCACATTAATGGTTGAGATTAAATAGCTAATCTAATGGGTTACAGTCTTGTCTGTTTCTGTGCAGCACCCTGTTTTTTTGTGTTTCAGAATATAGTCTCAGGTTCAGTTTTTAAAAGCTTTTAAACAATTCAGCTTGTACTGCAAAAAGTGTTCACAGGAGGGAAAGAGATGAACCTTAGAACACTTTTCAAAACTTTCTCTTGGGGGTTTAGTCAAAACAATCTCTGTTAAGTTTATAATTTCTTTCCCTGGGGGTTCCTGGAGGACCTCCTTATGCCTGTTTCCACCGCCCCTCTCCCCCACACCCCTGTACAGCACCGTGTTTTCCTTTTTGTTTTGAATTGCTTTTCTGTTTCTTTGTCTGTGGTTTTCCTCTGGTCTGTGGTTTTCCTCTGGCCAAGGTCTGACCTTTAAAAAAAAAAAAACAGATTTTTTTTTCACTGTTCCCTTCTCCTGCACTTGCACTATCAAATTAATCTTCTGATCTTCCTGTATTTAAATCAGACTGTTGCTTTTGCATCCTAATTACACTTTTGCTTCAGTTATTTTTTTTTTCTTGATCTCGACATACTAAAATTTTGGCCTCTCTCCCAACCATAGGCTTGTCATGTTAGGTAGTCTTTTTCATCCCTACTAAAAACTTTTTTTTGCCTTCAGCTGCCTCAGTCTCTTGCTTAAGCAACAGTTTGTTCAGCCCTTTTCTCTTCTTTTGAACTCTGTGGTTTCTTTATATTTTTTCAGGCCCCCTGACTCTGTTTCTTTTCTTCTTGGGCTTTAATGCAGTTGAACTTGTTCTCCTTAATTAAAAATACCAACACGTTTAATGGCACACTCATTCAGTGCGTTCTCTCATTCCTCTGGTTTCATATACTGATTTCAGAAATAAGCACTCTTTCAAGAACCACAAACAATGGGCCCGATTCTAAAATGATGGCGCAAGTCAACACCAAAGGTGACTTGCGCCAGACGTGGTTGCGCTAGGGACCCTGCGCCAGATTATCTATCAGGCAGGGTCCCCACGGCTAAGTCCCACGACTTGCGCCGACCATACTGGTACGTCAAATGGAGGGTGTACCGGAACGGTTGGCTGCAAGCATGTGGCTTGCCCAAGTGAAGGGCGCAAGTGCCCCACCCCCACACACATATACACACTGTACAACCCTACAGAGCTAGTGGATCCCAACCCCCCCACCAATGCCCCGATCCCCCAAACAAAAAACCCCGCAGGGCTATCACCTGCCCCTCCATGCCTGATTCCCCAAAGGTATGTCCTATGCCCAGAGCCTAGCATACCCCCTCCATGCCTGATCTCCACATAATTACAAAGGCCCGCACAGTAGCGCCTCTCTCTCCCCAGAATTGCATTATGTAAAAAGAAAATAATATAGCCCCAATCTCCTGGTAGTCTACATTGGCCCCTACCTCTTACCCAGTGGTGCCAGTCCACCCGCACCCTCCCGACCCTTACTTAGTCAGCGACTGGCACAGCCCACTTCTCACCACCACGGCCAGCTGCTGATTTGAGTTCTGTATGAGTACGTACTACTGTAAATGTATGCGCTCAATGATGCAGCCTCCTAATATGGAGTCTCATAAGACTGACATCATGTGTGTTTGCTTTAGCGTATCTAGACCTTAGCATTATGAGCTGCCAATCCTAGATTTCGAGGTATGTATGTTCCCAATAGAGCAGGCTCAGAGATATTACAGAAAGCTTGACATTGTCGTTCTTGAAGCAGGGCATCTTACTGGTTATTACACAAGGATTTGAATCTAATAACTAGCAACTGAAGTCAGTTTTTGATGCCTCAGACACAGTGGCACTTGAATCGGCTGCTGGGATTTGTATGTGTAGACATTTTTGGCTAAGAATAGCAGGGTTAGCCTCCAGTGTCCAACAGATGATTATAAATGTCCTGTTTAACAGAACCTATCTCATTGGCCAACATGTGGAGGAGGGATTTAAGGAGTCCAATGAAAAGAAAACATCCCATAAGAATAGGGAGGGAGAGGATGTGACTTATTCCACTGACAACAGCCATTTCATCTCACTGTCACCCAGAGAAGCTTCCACCATAACAGTTTAAGCCTAAGCCCTTTCAGCAGCAGTAGAGAGGAAACTGCAGTAGAGGGCTCAGACAGCGAAGACACCCAGTGCTGCCCTCTGACAGGATGCTAGCCTCATGCCCACCCCAGTTGTCTGTTGAGGTGAAGAACTCTTCTCTAGTGGGGAGGCGACTGGCCCTATTCTATCAGCAATGGGAGGCCACTACCACGGACATGTGAGTCTTGAAGCTTATTCAAGACAGGTACCCCCTGGAACTGATAAAGCAACCTGCAGACCACATTCCAGGGAGCCTGCATCAGCTGACAGGCCCTATGGCAGACCTCTCCTGGTGATAGTGGAGTACCTGCAAAACAGAGAAGTGAATAAAGTACAGGAGTTAGACCAGAGCAAAAGCTTTTACTCCATTTACTTCCTCATCCCCAAAAAGATGGGCAATGTGCATTCGATGCTAGACCTCTGTCAGCTGAACAGGTACATGAGGGGCAAAAAGCTCAGTATGGAATCATGGTATCTCTTGTACCATAACTGAGACCACAGGATTGGTTAGTGTCCCTGGATATGCAGGGTACCACAAATACCTTCTTTTTTATGAGGGTCTCTAACATTATCAGTTCAAAGTCCTGCCCTTTGGGCTGGCATCGGCACGGCATGTCTTCACCTAATGCTTTGCAGTGCTTGTGGTACACCTCAGAAAGAAGCTGGACAACTAGCTTATTAAGTGTTCATCCAAACAGCAGGAAGAGACAGTAGTGACCTCCACATGCCATTTTCTGATGTCCATGGAGTCCTACACAGTGTCCAGAAATCAGAGTCGATTCCCACCCAAGGAGTGCAGTTCATAAGGACAGTCCTAGATTACACTCAATCACAGTCCCACCTCCCTGAATACAGAGTGGAATCAATAGTGCACTTGGCTTGCTACTGTATGTCAGAGGAAGCACTTGAGTGACACTGCACTCAGTGCAGAGGATGATGTGACTCATAGCAGACACAGTCTTCACAATATCCCTTGCGAGGCTGCATACGCAAACATTCCACTGAATGCTCACCATAAGATTGTCATAGGCATCTCAGCTGCTGGATCATACCATATGGGTAACAGAACCTGTCTTTTTTCCTTCTGTGATGATCCTTGAAGGAATATATTTTTGAATGGTTAAATTTTTCCTTTCCAGAGCCACAGGTGACTACAACCGTGGATGCTTCCTTATCGGGCTGGGGTGCACACTCGTGGAGTCTTCAAACCCAAGGAGTGTGATTGGACTCGGAATGTCACCTCTATGTTAATGTGTTGGAGATGATGGCCGTTTTATATGGAGTACAAGCCCTGTTGAACCTAGTTTGTCACAAACTATTTCATCTCAATACAGACAATACATACCATGTTCTACAGTACTTCACTGCACAAGTAGGGACTCACTCCTGTTCGCGTTGCAGAAAAACTATGAGAGTCCGGTAGTGGTGCTAAGAGTACAAGATCCTTCTCCAGGCAACTCATTTATCAGGGAAAGAAAATGTCCTGGCAGACAATCTCAGTTGAACAGTAGCAGACCCTCACTAATGGTCCCCATTCAATGACTGAGGCATACCAGAGTGTGAGCTTTCTATGTCCTGCCACAACACAAAACTACCACGCTTTTACTCCATAAATCCAGAGCACAGCACTTTTTGTCAGGATGTGTTCTAGCTGCAGTAACCAGATTAATTTCTTTCCACCTTTTTGCCGCCCGTCCTCATCCAGAGGGTAGTCCTCAAGTTGGAGGTCCACAGAGGAAAAATGATACTGATAGCACTGGCTGGCCAAGGCAGATATGGTATCCCTTGCTACATCAGATGGCGATTTAGTAACCACAGGCCTTACCCCTGAGAATGACTCTCCTGACCCAGTTCTGTGGTCTGCTACTGTAGTCTATCCGAATCGCCAGTCCCTGCATCTGTGAGCATGGCTCATGAGGAGACAGGAGTAGGCAAGTTTCAGGTGTCCCAGTGATTCTCCTATGTCCTTTTGATAGTTCATAAGCCTTCCACAAGGAAAGCTAATAGAGCTGAGTGAAAGTGTTTTTCCATTTGGTGTTCTAGGAACTCCAAAGATGCTTTCTGCTGTCCTCCAAAGAGAATTATCAACTATCTCTTGGGCCTTTTCAAGTCTGGTTTGTAGTACCCATCAGTCTGAGTCCACTTGCTGGCCACCTTGGCCTATCATGGGCTAGTGGGAACTTTTCTCTTTGCTCAGCTCCCTTGTTTCGGAAGATTTCTGAGAGGTATCCTGCACATCAACACTCCATAAGGAAATCTGTCAATAATTGGGATCTCAGTTTGGTGTTGGGCATGCTTACCCTTAAACCCTCTGAACAGGTAGCTACGTGTAATATGATGTAGCTCCATAAGAAAGGAAAAAAGCACTCAAAGCAACCGTATGTAACAGTGAAACTGCCAGAAATACAAAGAACCAAAATGACACTGCGCAGAAGTGCCAAGCTTATACAGCTGCACATTTATTTAGACAGAAAGTGCAAAGGCTTCAGCTCTTCAGGGTGTGCTACCCCTTCATCAGGGAGCTAAGTGCCACTTAGCTCCCTGATGCTGGAGCTTTTGCACCTTCTGTCTAAATAAATGTGCATATACATAAGCCTGATGTTTTTGTGCAGCGTCATTTTGTTTCTTAACATGATGTAGCTGACTGGGGAAACAGTGATTGTAGTACAGTAGCTATCACCTCTGTGCACAGAGTTTCTGAACTACAGGCTGTAGTGACAGATCCTCCATATGTTGTGTTCCATAAGGAAAGAGTGGTACACATCCTAAATTCCTGCCAAAGGTGGTATCGGAGTTCAACTCAGTCAGTCTTCGGTGCTTCCCACTTTCTTTTCCAAGCAGCAGAACCTGGGGGAAGTAGTGCTGCACTCTTTCAATGTCAGGAGAATCCTCTGCTTCTACTCAGTAGAACAAAGGACTGCAGGCAAGCCTTTTAAGTAGTTGTCTTGTTCTCTCCCAGTTGAATGGGACTCCCTGTCTCTAAACAGTGCTTGTCGAACTGGATTGTTATTTGCATTCACTACTGCTGCATGTTAGTGGGATAGCAGTTGGAAGGCTCCATCAGAGCTCATGCCACCTGAGCATTTGCTATCTTGATGACTTTGCTGTATGCAGTATCTGTTTCAAAGATATGTGTGTAGGTAGGGCCACTACCTGGAGTGGTAGTCACATTTTTACCAAACACTATGCTCTAGATACCCATTCCATGAAACATGCAAGTTTCAGTCTGGCTATATTATAGGGCCTACTCTCCTCGTGAGTCCTAGGTCATCAGCCAACCTAGTCAAGGGGATTTTCTAAGAGCTTGCTAGTCAAGACCAAAGAGTAGGACTCTATGGCGATGATTGATTCTTGGAAGATAGCAAGGTAACTTACTAGAACTTAAGATAGTCAAGAATATTTTCCCCATAGAGTGACACTTACCCACCCTCCATCCTCAGAACTCACGTCAGTTCCATATGTTGTCTTCGTCCTCTTCTCGAATGGGTACAGGCTATGATTACATTTGATGACATTTGTTGTTGTCCCTTCTTATTGGGACCAATGGACTATCTTATGGCCTAATGTTCTTCATTTCTGTTTTATAGATAAATAACTTGGGTCTTCCTCCTCCTTTCTAAGAAAAAAAAAAGTACTGGGGTGGTTGGGGTCAGCACCTCTTTATACCCTGCGGGGATGCGAATGATGCCATGCATCAGTGCTAGGCACTGGTACTGCTGATTCCAAATGTTGTGGTTCCTGTGTGGTCCTATTGCTTCTGGCTGTAGGACCAAACAATAGTACTATGTGAAGAAGATATTCTTGAAGATATGTGTTGTCAGTTTTAGACCTGTTTGGGAATGTCAAAAAGTCTTCTGATTTTACTTCGAGAGGCTCTTGCAGTAGGTACTCACATATAGGACTAAGCCGCCAGGTGCTAGGACCACACAGAAGAATTCTAGGTAGCAGTGTCCAGCGGGGGGCCCCCCGATGTCACGTGACTGATGTCAGCGTGACACTATATAAGGAGTGGTCCCCACACCCACCTTCCAGTTCTTTCCCTCTGTCGACCTGAGTACGTTGGACCTTGCGGAAGAACGCTGCTTCTGTCGATGTCATCTTTGGAGGAGTATATTTTCAAGCAGTTTAACATTTCAATCATTATTTCTTGCTTTTTGTATAACAAAAATCGTCATGTATGTGGTCTCCGACACCTTCAGAATCGCATAAGAACAAGCACGACTCCTGTGGAACTCAGCTTCCTCACAAGGACAGCCATTCCCTTTGCCTTTTTTGCCTGGGCCTAGGCCACAAGGTTGAAGGGTGTGAGCATTGCGAGAAGTTTAACGTGGCCACACGTAAACATAGGCAGCAGTCCCTGGAAGCCCATCTTTTAAAAGAAAAAATGGGCAAAATGGAGAAGGAGCTCAAGAAACTCAGGCAATCATTGTCTTCTCCGAAGGGCCACCATAAAAAGAAGAAGGACAAGGAGAGACATCAGGACTGGGAAGGGTCTCCAGCCATCCTGCCACCTCCCACTGGAGTTGCGGCCCTTAAGGTAACTTCCCCTCTGGGAGGTTCACCTTTGACGACCGCTTTGGTGGCTACCAAATGGCCATCAACTCACCCGTCCGGCTTGGGCTTCGGCCTGATGGGAGCCTTCCGGGATCAGGAGGCACCCACCTCCTCTATGGCCTTAAAGATTTCAAGGCCTAGCAGTACGAGTGGGACTGGTAAGTCGAGTTCCGGCTTTGCTGGTTCTCGCATGGCTGTGGCTGCTAAGCTGTCCGCTGGCTCCTCCGAAGGATGCCCAGCCCTGGATCCTCCGTCAGGCCCTGACAATAGGCCTGACAGAGAGGAGACGGCCCAGCTGACATTTGATATGCAGCTGACGAAGGAGACTACTCCTACATCTCCCTTGCCGCTGGTAGAGACGGTATCTCCAGCTGCCCCTGCGGGGGATGTGGAGGCAGGAAATTGCCCGTCGATGAGGGTTTCATCACCCCCTCTACTGGAGCCTCAGATGCCAGAGCCATTGTCGGACCAGATGATTGTCCTTCCAACTCCCTCAGGCATTTTGGTCCAACAAGGTCCTCCGTCCAGCTCAACGCCAGGATCATCGGGACCCTCTTGTCTGCCTCCTCTGTTGGGGCCTTCCGAACACCCCGTGGGATGCGGTATGGACCTGACGATCCCTCCATAAGGGCCGATCCTGGGCCCTTCAGCCCCTCATCAAGCCCTCTATCAGGACCACCTGGAAACTCTTACAGGCATCCAACACTGAGCTATCCTCTTCAGTACCCAACACCAGGATACCCAATGCCACAGTATCCGGTGTCAGGATTTCAAGTACTGGACTACCCTCCATCGGGCTTCAATTACCCCTGCTATGAGTACCTCAGCTATGGGTTTAATAACCCTCCACCCCAGCCACAAGTGGACTTGCAAACGGTCCTTAAGTCCTGGTGGGCAGAAGCAAAGTTGCAGCTCATGTCGGAGCTGGAGAAGTGTCATTTTCCAGGCCAATGTCATTTTCGAGGCCTGTAGACCTTACACTTCCAGCCATCAGCTCTCATAGTGACCAGGATTCCTGAGACTTGGATAGCGACATGGTACACTCTGACTCTGATTTGGAAACACCTACACCGGAGGACCCAAAACGTATAGAGTCTCCCAAATCCCTTCCAGAGGACCTTTCCTTTCCTTTCTAGAGCTCCTCAGGAAGATTCAAGCAGCCTATGATTGGTGCACAGTTGCCCAGGATCTGCAAAGGCAGAAACTGGCAGCTCATCTAGATTTGGCAGACTCTTCTCCAAACCTCATTACAACCTGGATAGAGCCGCATGAGGATTTGGTTACCACTCTTTGGAAACAGCCTTCCTCACTAGCCCCAGTAGCCAGAAAGGTAGATAGACTTTATAAGTCTTCTGATGACAGAGACTATCTTAGTCCCCATCCCAAAGCCGACTCTGTGGTCATTAGTGCGGCCCATGATCAGCCTACTAAACTGAAATACCTTAGTGCTTCCCCCCTTTAAAGAATCTAAAATTCTGGATCAGTATGGGAAAAAGATTTATTCTTCTTCCACCTTGGGAATCAGGGCACTGAACTACGTCGCCAACATGGGAGACTACCAAAAATCTATCCTTGGTCAGTTGGAGTCCAAGGTAGACTCCCTTCAGGATTCCACCTTAAAAGACGAGATGGCAGATCTAATCAGGTCGGCTAGATCTGCATGTCAGCACATGTTACATGCCACGTACGACGTGGTGGATGCTGCAGGTAGGGGCTCAGCTTCTGCTGTTAGTCTGAGATGTCACACGTGGTTTCGGATCTCAGGCCTGGCACCTAAGGTCCAGACGGCCATACAGGATGTGCCCTTTAGAGGGTCAGTTCTTTTTGGTGGAGATGTCAAGGACATAATCACTGACCTCCGAGATAAGGACAAGGCCTTACGGTCTGTACAATTATTGTACAAACCTCCACAGAAACAGCCATTTTGGAGACAGCAATGTTGTCAACAAAGACCAAATCAGAACCGACGTCAGAACAAACGTCGGGCAACGTTGGCTGCTAGAGCCCCCCTGGCTAAGTCCCACAAAGCCTTGGGAGCTGTAGTCTCTGCCTTGCCCCCTGCCTCCTGACTCCTTAACCCTCCCACCTCCACTGGTCTGCTTCCCAGAGTAGCCGATAGGGGGAAGTTCTCCTATCACCTACCAGAGTGGGAGAAAATAACAATAGACTTGTGTGCTTCAACTGGTGGCAAAAGGCCACACAGTAGAAGTCACAGACAGATCTCCAACAAGACCTCTGGGTCGTTCATTTTACCCACCCCACCACTTATCCTTGGTAAGAGAGGAGATCACTTCCCTGCTGGCAAAAGCAGCAATTGAACCTGTTCCCATAAAACATCAAGGGAAAGGTTACTACTCACATTTCTTCCTGGTTCCCAAGAAGACAGGCGACCTTGGACCAATTCTAGATCTGAGCTGTTTGAACCTCTTTGTTCAATACAAGAGATTCAGAATACTGTCTCTTCCCAGCCTACTTCCTTCCTTACAGAAGGGTCAGTGGTTCTGTGCCCTGGACATGCAGGATGCATACCTGCACATCCTGATCTGTCTATCACACCACAAATTCCTCCACTTTTGTTTTCAGGGGGAACATTTCCAGTACAAAGCCCCACCGTTTGGCCTTTCTTCGGCCACAGAGTGTTCTTGAAATGCCTAGTGGTGGTGGCAGCCTTCTTGCAAAGGCAGGGGTTCCAAGTTTTCCCATACCTGGATGATTGACTGATCTCAGCCCCATCCAGGGAGACCCTAGCCAAGTCTCTGCAGCTTACCCTAGACACTTTCCATTGGGTGGGAATTACAGTCAACTATGCCAAATCCCACCTGGTCCCTACCCAACAACTCCAATTTATTGGGGCAGTTTTGGACACAGTACGGGGTAAGGCTTACCTGCAGCAAGACAGGATAATTACATTGCAGCACCAGGCACACAGTGGTCTCCAAAAAGAAGACATCAGTCAGAGTGATTCTTCAGCTGCTAGGGCTTATGGTAGTGGTCATTCTTTCGGTCCCCTTAGCCAGACTCCAGAGATCAGATGATCTAGACCACGAGATCTTAGTTTCAGATCGCATGGCAAATGATCTCTTGAGTTAGCTAGAACAGGACAACCTCTCCAAGGGGATTCCGTTTCATTCAGACAATCCCTCACAAACCCTAACAATGCCTGGGACCTCACAAGACGCAAGGCCTTTGGTCCCATGTCGAACTGTCTCTTTATATCAACATATTCAAGATGGGAGCAGTGTTGAATGCGCTCGAGGCCCTTTCAACATCTCATTCATCTGGGTCATCTTATGATTCAGACAGACAACATGTGTGTAGTCTGGTACATAAACAAACAAGGCGGAACCCGCTCTTATCCCCTTTGCCGGGAAGCAATGAAAGTGTGGTACTGGGCGGCCAGACACAACATACATCTGACAGCAGTCCTTGTGCCAGGTGTCCAGAACATCCTGGCAGATACACTCAGTCGCACGCAAGTCAGAGCACACGAGTGGGTGCTCAGACAGTTGATGGTAAACAACGTCTTCGCAAGGTGGGGAAGGCCTCAAATAGATCTGTTCGCCTCCCCACTCGACGCAAACTACCAACCTTCTGCTCGCTTGCTCCAGTGCGTGGTGTTTTCTGGTGAGACGTGCTGTCTTTTTGCTGGAGGGGGGGGGTTCGTGTATGCCTTCCCTCCACTCCCGTTGATTCAGAGAGTACTAATGAAACTTCAGGCAGAAGGAGCACGAATGATCCTCATCACTCCGTTCTGGATGAGACAAATTAGGTTCTCTCTACTGTAACAACTGTCAGTGGAACCTCCATTTCCACTGCCGGTTTCTCAAGATCTCTTGACAGAGTAACAGGGGGACCCTGGTCTATCCAGGCCTCAAGTCCCTTCATCTGCACACATGGCTCCTATTGACATAGCTGCTGCTCATTTTGGGGTCTCCCAGAGGGTAGCAGAAATTCTGGTGGAGGCCAGGAAGCCCTCCTTCAGAGTTACATATTTATTTATTTAAGAGATTTATCACAAAGGCATGCTGAGCAGAGTACCGCTCGATTCCAGATGCGCCCTGGGGGTAGGGAGTTTACAATGGTACAGTAATACAGAAGAAACAAAAACATACATAATGTGTTTGGGACGAACAATGGATGAGGCAGTCACGATATAATAGAGTAGGTACATTTTCATTAGCATTATAATAACATTAGGTGCAGACCTAAAATGGAGTAACTGGACTGTGATAACAGCTGGTAGTTAGGAATTGAGATGGGGTTCAATGGGAGGGGGGGGAACAGGAGCAGTTGGTAGAGAAGTGCGTTTTAAGAAGAGCATTCCGTTGACGAGTACTTGTGGTGTGTCTAATATCGGCTGCCAGGGAGTTCCATAATTTGGGCAACCTGAAGCTGAAAGCAGCTTGGCCAGACCAGGTGGATCTGTGTGGAATGTGCAGGAGCCTAACGTCTATCTTTCTGAGAGCGTAGGCAGGTGGGGAGAGGGTGGTTAGGGAGGATGACAGGTAGGAAGGAAGTGTCTGCGACCAGAACTTAGCTGAGGTTCTAGCACAGTGAAGCAGTTGTCAGTTATGTCGACAGGGGAGGTCCAAAGACTGGTAGAGGTCACAGTGATGGATATTGGGAGGCGGGTCCAAAGAGAACCAGGAGAAGGAGTTGAAGAGGGGATCAAGCTTAGCTAAGGAAGTTTGGGGGAGGCGGCACAGTAGACAGCATCATCGTAATCCATAATCGGGAGGATTATTTTTTGGACTATAGCTAGTCTGGTTGGTAGAGGTATGCAGTTCTTGTTCCGGTAGAGGGCTCCCAGCATGGGATGCAATTTTTTGTGTAGAGCATGTATATGCGCTGAAAAGTCAAGGTACTGATCTAACCAGACACCGAGGTAACGATGTGAAGTGCAGGCCATGAAATGGAAAAGGTTTTCAATCTGGGCGGATTCGAAAGGGATAGAACCTTTCTACTGTTCAGTCACGAAGGTCTTAGATTACATGATGCACCTCTGTAATTCGGGTCTTTGCTATTCAACCCTGAAGATCCACCTTTCAGCCATTTCTGCCTATCACATTCCGATAGGACAAAAGACTTTGGCCCAATTGGAAGTATGCAAAACTTTCCTGAAAGTGATTCTCCATCTGAAACCACCAATACGGAGCTCTGCTCCTCCTTGAGACTTGAATTTCATTCTCAAAAAACTCACTCTGATGCCTTTCGAGCCGGCAGCAAGTTCAGATATGCGCTACCTTTCCTGGAAAGCTCTTTTCCTAGTAGCCATCACTTCAGCTCAAAGAATCTGGGTGCTTCAGGCTCTGATGTGTAAGGTACCTTACCTGATTTTTCACAGAGACTGGGTGGCTCTGCATACCAATTCTGAGTTCTTACCCAAGGTGGCATTTGAATCCACTTTGACCCAGTCTCTGGACTCGACAGTGTACTATCCGGAATACTCCAACAGGGGGAAGCACTTCTGCATATTCTGGATATACACAGAATTCTCAGGTACTATACGGACATGACTAAGTCTCTCCATAAGATTGACCAATTGTTTGTTTCCTTTGCATCCAAAAGAGAAGGTGCAGCTGTTTCTAAACAGAGTTTTTCCAAATGGTTGGCAAACTGCATTACCTTCTGTTACCAGAAGTGCAACAGAACTCTTCCGGGTCAGGTTAAAGGACATTCATCCAGAGGCATGGCTGCTTCTGCTGCTTGTTTCAGGAATGTTTTAGCTGCAGACATTTGCGCGGCTGCAACTTGGAGTTCTGTCCATACTTTTACTAAGCATTACAGCCTGGACATTGCGTTGAGGCACAGAGTGGGCTTTGGCCTTGCTGTCCTACAAGGGCTCCTTTTTTGAGTACCCCTGAGTTGCTGGAAAACTCTTTCCTGCCTCCCATGTCTCAGACTTGTCTCAGGTCACTGCTTGGGACTCAGTCCTATATGTGAATACCTACTGCAAGAGCCCTCTCGAAGTAAGACAGTACAGTTGCGTAAGAGCTTGCTGTAACAGTAGATCTTCGAGAGACGCTCTTGCTGTAGGCACTGCTTTCCCTAACCCAGCCTCCCCTTGAGTTTCCTTTTGCGGTTCTTCATATTTTTTAGTCATTACTGGACTCCAGGAGCCCTGTCCTTTTCTCCTGTCACACATTTGTAGGTCTCTGGTGGGAGAACTGGAAGGCGGGCATAGGGACCGCTCCTTATATAGCGTCACGCTGACATCAGTCACGTGATGTCAGGGGGTAGTCCCCTGCTGGACACTGATAGCTAGAATTTTTCCATGTGGCGCTAGTGCCTGGCGGCTTAGTCCCATATGTGAGTACCTACTGCAAGAGCTTCTCTCAAAGAGCTGCTGTTACGGTAAGTTCTTATGTAACTGTACTTTTTTGTGGCATTATTGTCAGTCTTACACGAGAGGCCAAGGACTGAATGGGCATGGAGTCTGAGCTACCTTCTCATGTAACAGAGGTGGTCTCCCATCCTAGATCGGGGTGAGATATAATGGCTAGGCAGTGTGACAAAGTTTGTTTTACTGCTGGTATAAGGCTTTGGGCTCCAGTCCTGAAAATGTGTGACTTTTCACTGAGAAAAATGTAATAGTTGAGAATTAGCGTTGTTATACTATGGAAGATATGGTAAATCGTTATGTGCTGTGTCTGGATTTCACCACCCATATTGATGCCAACTTTGCCCTAAATTAGGCACCCTCTCCTGGCACAAAAACAGTCTTCCTCTCCCTACCTGCCATGTGCTTGTTACCAAAATGATCCTACCCACCTTCGACTATGCAGATGTGGTGTACGGCACTGCCTCTCGGTCATCCTTAAACAGACTTGACATTCTATTAAACTCCTTCTGCCATTTCACCACTGCTTTTCCCCCTCTTACTCTTCACTGTCTTCTTTATTCTGCCCTATCATTTGCTCCCCTGCCTCACCAGAGAATGGTGCACTGTGCCTCGTTTGTGGCCAAGTTCTGGTTTGGTACCCTCCTCTCTTCTCCCGCGTCACCCAAGCTGCCTCCTCAACTTACTCCCTTCGGCACTGAGACCCTCACCCCCATGCTGTCTCTAGTAAATCAGTGTTTTCTTTCTGTTTCCCCTCTCTCTGGAATAAACTACCCCCTGACCTCCATCTATGCTTCTCCCTTTTCTCATTCAAAAAGCTCCTCAAAACTCCTCTCACACCAGTCATGCTCACAGTGTCCTCAAGCATCACCCACTTAATGTTGCAGATTGTTTGTTTGCTATGCCACTTTCATGTTTTTTTTTGCACCTGCTATTTGTAATTTTTTTTTGTGTGTGTGTAAATGCAATCCTCCTTTTTTTCCCCCAAGTATGCTCTTACTGTTTTACATTCACTTACTCATGCTGTATATTATTTGCTGTTTGTTGGTCTTACCATACGTTGCTTTTTTGGTCTTGTAACCCTGACACATGTTTCTTTTTGAATTACTCCTTGCTGTATTTTTTTTACTGATGTTTTGTTACTGTTGTGTTTTATTATTTTCCTTTTGTTCCCCTGTCCCCGGGTCGCATCCGGAAACTAGCCTTGGTTCAATGGTGCTTTTCCCGGTTATCAACTTTTAGATAAATAAGTAAAATAAAAAGTAGAGAAGTTCACAAACTTTGTTTAATTAATTAAGTCATTAAGATATTTATGCAAATGTTACTAGTGCTTTAGCCTCTCTATAAAATTTACAGGTAAAAACTTGTATGTACTTTTCATAACATCATGTCAGCTTTGATTTTTGTGTGTAGGTGTACAAGAGGGATGGAGCAATGCAAGAATCAGCAAGTGAAGTGGACGATGGTGAAGAGGATGATGATGAAGAGACAGAAGACACAGAAGGCACACATAAGAAACAAATGTAAGGGGATTATACTGACATATTAAACAGCCTGCTTATTTATGTAGCACATATGAAAAATGATAGGCCTACAACAAAAGCATTAACTATTTTGTTATTAGCTGCCAACATTAATATGTTTTGTTTCTTTGCCAGCAAAGATCTAAGATCTTAGATGAAACTGTGGACTATTCTAGTTTTGTGGTCAGCTTAAGCGGCGGAGGCTGTCTCCTAAGTGACCTTACTGGAGGGCATTAGTTTGATTCCCAGTTGTCAAATTATTTTTTTTTCTCATCAGTTATGTTTCAGATATTTAACAGTAGCTTCTACTGCATCAATAACTATTTACCATCAAAGTTGTTGCTATCTGCAGGATTTTCTGTCTGAGAAAGAAGTTGACTATGGAAAACTCAGGCTAGTCAAGTCAGCCTGATAGCTAAGTTTATAGAGCCACAGAACAGCATTGCCAGGGTCTGAGTTACATCGACAGAGGAGCATGATTCTAGCAGCCTGCTGTCTGGCTCATAGTAGGGTATAAGAGTCGTGATAAATGACCAGTTTTTCCGGAAGCCCTATTGACAGAAGTTGAAGATAGAATTTTAATTTGGAAACATATTATAAATCATGAGGAAGAAATGTATCCTGACTATAAAATCAAAATGTTTTACTTTTCAAAACATTAGAGAAATCCCCGTGAAAGAAATGGAGTATGCCTTAACTGAACTTAGAACTTCATAATTTTAGAAATGTTTACAAGAGTCACCCTCTTATGGCTATAAAAGTCTCTGGAATGTTTAGAAATAATCATAATTGGCTATGAATACTGTTTTGATTTTATTATACAGTACTTTGCAGCTTCCATGGATTTTGGTTTTAGAATGGTGTTCCATGTTGTTTGAAGTCTATACTCCATTAGGTGGCATGCCTTTTGAAGCAGTTCAGTTCTTCAAGTTCCCTGGAGTGTGGCTAGACAGTAAGCATGACTTCTCAGCCCACATTGATACATCATGCAAAACTCTGTCCCAAGCTCGGTGCCCTGCACAGCAACAAAGACTGCTCCACATGTCTGCAGGGAGCTTGTTACCACAATAGTGCTCCCTGTCTTCTACTACATGGATGTGGTCTATGATGCTGCCTCTTCCACTTCCCTTGCCAGACTGGACACCCTCTGCAACTCCTTCTGTTGCTATGCTATGAACTACCCCCCCCCAACACACACACCATTGTTCACTGTATTCATCCCTATCCATCCTCCCTTTGCCATCATACTGTACTGCCTTCATATCCAAATACTGGTTTAGATCCCTTCCCTCTTACCTCTCCTCTTTGCTTTCCCAACTCTGCATCCTGATTCTTGTTCCATCCATTCAAGGGACCATCGCACTTTTGCCACTCCTGACCCTTGCTCCTCTACTGGGCAGTCTGCCTTCTCCCATTGATTTCCCTCACTCTGGAGCCAGCTCCCCTCCTCCCTCCACATCTCCCCCATCCCCTGGCTCCCTCAGGCACCAGTTGCAACTCCAGCCCCTCCTCCTAACACTTCCTAGTCCAAGCCTTAATCATCCTGCTGAGTCTCTGCTCCAGCCTTGGGTTCGCTACCACACCACTACAGTTTTCTCTACCCATTACATGGTCTGGCATTAAATTGCCCTACAGATCAATCACCTGTTGTCAATATTTTTGTTCACTGTGTATTGCTGCCACTTCTGAATATACACTTATTAGGTGTTTTTATTGAGCTGTACTGCACTTTGTTATTTGAATATACCAAGTTTTGTATTTATTCTAATCTTGTACAGTCTTTCTATCAAAAGTTGTTCCACTTTTTTGCTATTATGTATTGTGATGCTGTTGTTCCACTTTTCCACTCTCCCAGGCCGTACCTTTAAATGAGCCTTGGCTCAGTGTGGATCTCCCGGTTACCAATTTTCAAATCGATCAATAAATAAATACATAGATACGTACAGTACATATTGCAGCATGCTACAGCTGAGTGTTATACCAACTTAATAGTTACGTGTTTCCACGGCATATGCTAGTTCTGATATGATAGCTTTTCGGATATGACTTAAAATGTAATTCGTCTCTTTTTTTTCCCTGTATTGAAAGCACTAATTGGAAGACGGTTAAGAACGCTATTACACAGGTAGGCTTTTGTCAGTTTTTCTTCTTAATGAATAACTCTGCACTTCAGCATGTGCTTTTTCATAACTTGAGATTTTTCAGCTGTTCAAAGTTACTAGAGAATTTTTTTTTGTTTGTTTTCAATGTTTGTTTTCAAGAGTTACAGCACATCTTGATAGTCCATCTGGAAAGTCTGTATAGAAAACATTTGAGAACATTTGCATCTCCCCTGTTAAGCTCACAGTGCCTTTGTTTATGACATCATAGTGCTCACCATGGCAGCAGACTGTGATGTCACAAACTGCAGTTGTGTGGTTCTCTGGGGAGAGTCACATACATTTGAAAGACTCAGTGAAATAATTGCTGCATTATCTACAACATTTAGTAGATCAACAGTAGGGAAAAGTAAAAAAAACAACAAAAAAAAACCAAACAGCAACAACAATAACTAGAAAACAAAATAAAGAGGATAATGTATGGGTATCTATCAGTAACCAGTTTGTAATGTATGGTAGAACGCTGTTAACCTTAGGAAATCATCATTTCCTAAGGTTGTTAACCTATCGATGTGATGTAGATATGTTGTTAACCTATTGATCCTATGTCACATTGATAGGTTAACAACAGTAGTCTGCACATGTGCGCTTTTTCGATGAGAACGACTGAGAAACCGTGAGGAAGGACTGAAGGGCTGTGGCGGTGACTTTTAAAAATGTAGCCGTTTTACTTTTTAAGTGGGACCATACACTATAAAAAATAATGTATGGTCCCTCTATTGGCAACCGGTCAATTTTAACTGTCTCGAGGTTGCCATGGCGACATAAACCTCTCGAGCTTTGCTCTTGAGGTTTACATGGTTGCCCTGGCAACCTCTCAACTGTTAGCTGATCAGTTAATGATAGAGAACCATACATTATCCTCTATGTTAACCATCGAGAGGTTACCATGATAAGCGTTTGAACCTCAAGAGCAAAGCTTGAGGGGTTTAAGTCACCATGGCAACCGCAAGATGGTATAACAAACTGGTTGCCGATAGATGTACCATACATTATATTTTGTAGTGTGTAGTACCCATAACGATTACAAAAATTATGACGCAGGTCCTTGCTTGTTATTTCAGTCACCGCAGCTCTGCTCCAGGTCATGCTTTCACCACTGCTGTTAGTTCAAGTTGTGTGCATGAACAGAGTGATCCTCGTTGTTATATCATCGATGTGACATACCATCAGTGGGTTAACAATATAATAATGTTAGTAAAATATGGATTTCAACATATAACAACGTTCTAACATACATTATTAAAGCATAACTGGTGTAGATCTAGTATTTTAAGTTTGTTATTGTGCTAGAGAAGTTACATAGAAACATAGAGGATAGTGTATGGTCCAGTATCCACAACAAGCATGTGTAGCCATCAAGAGGCTTTCTATGGTGACCATTTAAACTTCGAGAGCAAAGCTCAAGAGGTTTTGGTCACCATGGCAACCTCTTTTATAGTGTATGGCTCACTATCAGCAACAAAAACTGAGTCTGTCTTATTGAAATAGCAGTGCAGTGCCCATACTTTGACATTTTATTTTCACCACTGCTGTCTTCTGGGTCCAGCACTCACTGCCGCCGCTGTCTCTGTAAGGTTCACGTAACTCGCATACATGAATGCGTTCCAAGTTGTTGTGCTGCACTACCTTCGTAACTAGTGCAGCAGACTAGCTGATGTAGTTAGTGCAGCACAGCAACATTGCTGGAGGGATGGATTTCCATCCCCAACAATGTTCCACCATACACTATAAATAGAATGGTAGATGGGAGGCCATCTACAACAAAGCTGTGTTTCTATCGAGGTAGTGCAGCTTGAGAGGTCTCTGTAAGGTCAGCAACTACCAAGATGGAAAGTCAGACTTGTTCTAGATGGCCTCCCATATACTATTCTTTAATAGTATAAAGACAGTGTCTGTTCTGTTTCAGCGTCGATGTCAGCGCTTCGAGGACTGTCGGGTCGGTCAGTTTGACCGTTGAGCAGCATTATTTATTTACTGAAAGAGATTTACCAGGAAAAACATACTGAACCATATACTGTAGCTCATTTCCAGGTGAGTCCTGGGGGAAGGGGAGAATATATAAGCAACTCAGTAAACTGATAGCAAAAAGCACAGCTATGTACAGTATGTACAGTAATGTAAATGGTAAATTACTAAACAAGAACGATAGATATCAAAAGAGCAGAAAGAAAAGAGGGGAAAGGAGTAGGGAGAGGATGAAAGAGAGTGTGAATAGAATTGAGGCAGTAGTGAAGGGGGAGACAGGGAAGAAAAGGGTTGGAGGGAGGAAGGTAGAAGAAGGAGGGTGGAAGAAAGAGAAACAAGGGAAGAGGAATAAGTGAGGAGTTAGAAACATTTAGTAGTAGTAAAATAGTAGCTTGGGAACTGGCAGCAGTTGGGAAAAGAGAAAGGGGACAGGACATTAGACTAAGAGCAATTGCAGGTGGGAGATATATGGGCTTGGAGTAATAAGCAGAGAGAGTGTTTGGAGGAGGCAGAGCAAAATGTAAGGGGAAGAGAGTTCTGGATTTTAGGGAAATGGTAAGAGAAGGCATTTTGTCCTACAAAGGATTTACAAGAAGGGAGCATTAGGGAACGATAGCTTGAGTTATGGAGAGAGTAAGAGGAAGGAGGCATAGGGGAGAGAAGAAAACTGAGTTTGGGGGAGGACAGCCAGAATTTAGAGATAAATGAGGCTGTGTGATGTCAGATTGATGGTACAACACGTTTTTGGAAGTGTCAGAAATCTATAGAGAATAGACGCTGTCTATATACTATAAAGAATTTGTTGGCAGATAAGGACTGCTTGGCTCATCCAGTCTGCCCATTTTACCCTACCTACAGCATCACCATAGTCCCTGTTTAATCTCTGGTTCTTTTTCTTTCCTCCCATTTCTTTTCATTGAGATCCCCTGATGCATATCCCATGCGTTCTTGAACTCTATCACTGTTTTCACCCCACCATCTTGGCTGGTAGGCTATTCCATGAATCCACTACCCCTTCTGTGAAGGAGTACTTCCTCACATTTCTCCTGAACCTACCCCCTCCAGCTTCATGGCACGTCTCCTTGATCTTGTGCATCTTTTCTTCTGAAAAATACTTTGTTCCTGTACCTTATTTACCTCTGTGATGTATTTAAAGGTTTCTGTCATATTCCCCTCTCTCTTCTCTCTTCCAGGGTGTACGTATTGAGCTCCTTTAGTCTCGCCTCATAGGGCTTGTGATGTAGACCCCTTGTGATGTAGCAAGAGTTGCTCTTTAAAGCACAGTCCTGATTTGCTTCACTGATTCTTTTAACTAAATGCAGTCTTGCTGTTGTCAGTGGTACATGATCATAATTGACGAGTTTAGAGGGCCTTTGCCAAGATTGTTCCTGGGGAGAGGGGATTCTTGTAGTGGGGTGGTAGAGCTGGAATATCCTGTATGCGCAAAGCACACAAAAACGTGTACATAAAGGCTACAGGTCTGGGAAGCTCTGGGGATTAGATGCTGTCTGCTGCATTTTGGGACTTTATATCAAAGATAAAATGCACTTACCTACGTACTCAGTTCACGTTCCACACTTAAGTCATCCACAGGGCATGCTCTCATCTTTTCTTCTGCAGGAAAGAACATGTCTCCTCCACAGATCCTACTTTTGAATTAGGATTCTGCAGTTTTCAGACTTTGTTAGATTTTCTCAAATTCTTTTTGATTTTCTTTTTGACCAGTTGCACTACAACTCCAGCTTCTTGCTCTATTGATTACAGTATTAGAATAGAAGATGGCACCAGGGTTTAAGTGGTGTGTAATTTGCAGATTCACTTTGTGAGTTACCAGTGGTCAAGAGGCCTGTGTCTGCAGGCTACACTGGAAATTCCAGTGTGAGAGGTTCTGGATGCACTGAAATTCCTTAATAAAAACAAGTAACGAGGCCCCGGTGATTTGCACCTGTTTTTGTTAAATAAATTGACCTTAGAACTGGCTGATCCAATTACTGAGATATTCAAAAGGTCGTTGGAGAAAGGTGAGATACCAGATGACTTGAGGAAGGCCATTGTGGTGCCTATCTTCAAGAAGGGTAGCAGGGCACAGAAGGTAAATTATATACATGTGTGCTTTACCTCTGTGCTGGGGAAAATTATGGAGGCCATATTGAAAACATTCATTGAAGAGCACTCGAGTTGGATGGGTGTGTGGAACATGAACCAACACAGCTTCAGAGTGGTTAGCTCCTGCCAGACAAACCTGATAAGCTTTTTTGAGAGGGTGAGTAGAGCACTGGACGAGGGCAGGCCTGTTGATGTGGTGTACCTGGACTTTGCAAAAGCTTTTGATGTGGTCCCCCATGCGGAATTGATTAATTGCTTAGTTGACTATGATCTAAGTAACTGAACTGTTATGTGTATTAAAGAGTGACTGAAGTGCAGATCACATAGAAGTTAAATGAAGTTGACTCAGGTAATAGAGATGTCATGAGTGGGGTTCCCTAGGGGTCAATACTGGGGTCTGTGTATGTATATCACTCGTATGAACACCACAAGGGACGGGTGGATAAGTAAGTTTGCGGATGACACTAAAATGGGGCATCTGGTTGAAACCAGTGATCGTATACAAGATTTACACGAGGAATTAAATGAAATATATCAGTGGGCAGCAGAAAGAGAAATAAGATTTAACTTGGACAAATGTGTGGTCATACACATTGGAAAGAGAAGTAGGAGGGAAAATTATAAAATCAGCAACTATAGTTTCAGATCCACAGACAATGAAAGGACGTAGGGATAATAGTACCCGGTGATCTCAGACCTGATGAACACTGTAATGAGATCATTGCCAAATGCAGTAGAATAATGAGGTGTGTATGGAGAAATATCACGAGTAGGAAAAGAATGTAGTGTTGCCCATTTAAAGATCTCTGGTGGGACCCCATTTGTGACATTGTAGACAGTTCTGGCCACCTCAGGATGTTGGTCACACTACTGAATTAGAAATGGTGCAAAGAAGAATGACCAAAATAATTATTGGGCTGAAGGATTTGGAATATAATGATAGACTGAACAACCTAGGACTCTTTTCACTAGAAATGAGGTGACTGAGGGGTGATTTCATAGTAGTTTGCAAGGCACTGCATAATACTGACCTGAGACACTGTCTATGTATTGAATTTAAGAACAAATCAAGAGAAATCAGAGGTCATAAGTTTCAAATACAAGGTAGGCATTTTGGGACAACCAACTGGAAGAATTGGTTCACACAGAGGGTGGTAACATATTGGAATATATTACCACATAGAATAGTAAATGGTCCAAATTTAGTCACATGTAAAAGTAGGTTGGGATGGCGCTAATGAGCAGCTAACTGAGCGGTCGCGTCTCCCACCTGCTCCGTCTCGATAGCCGTTAATAAAAGATAAAAGTGATAGAATTTCTCACCCCAGGGTGGCGAAAACTGTATCAGCGGGTGTAGGAAGACATGATGGATGAATTTTAACCCCATGCCCTCAAGAGCCAATGGGCACCAGGAAAACCGAAAGAAGTGGGTGCGCTGTCTCAAGGCGTAGGAGAATGCAGGCCTGGTTTCACTTTCGGCTGCGGAGATTGCGGCGCTTGGAAAGGAACTAACAGGGCAAGTGATTACAGCTCTGGAGCCGAGATTAATAAAGCTGGAGGATAAGTTGGATGGCAGGCTGCAGAAGATTCTGGAGCAGCAAGCGCAGCATGGAGCCAGGATAGTGGAGGCGGAGGAAAGAATCTGGAGACTGGAGGATGAGGTGTTAATGGTCCCTGGGCAAGTACACGCCCTCCAGAAGGAGCTGGAGGAATTCAGGGAGGCATTTGATTACCAGGAAAATTACCACAGACGACTGAATTTGCGCTTGAGAGGACTGCCAGAGGGGATGGAAGGGAAGGATGTCCTGGATTTTTGTAGCAGGGTGCTGCCAGAGTTACTAGGCATTAAGGCAAAGAATGGCTGAGTGAAAATGGAAAGAGCACACCGGGCGGTTATGCCACGGCCACCGGCGGATCAGCCTCCCCGCCAGATCATAATGCGCTTTCATAATTTTCAGGATCGGGAGGCTTTCTTGATAGAATATTGGGTGAAGGGGTCCCTGAGTTTTGAAGGCCATAGGCTGTATCTATCGCAGGACTACTCAGCGTGTTTATTAAAGAGGAGAAAGGCGTTTAATGGGCTTATGGCCCAGTTGAGGAATCTAAAGGTGGAAAACTTCCTTCAAACAACATGAAGTCTTGCTATATTATGACAGATGCAGTTTGTCCCACCATTAGAACTGCTCCGGAGGTGAAAGAGTTAACTTCCATGCAGTGCATGGAACTTAGAGCTCGAGCTCGGTTAAAGAAGCTCTGTTAGGGTGGTTTCAAACCGAAACCGTCAGATTCTTTACTCCGTCTCACTGAACAGTCGCTCCGGAGATTCCTCCTGCTGCTCGGTTCATTTCCTCGGTTTAAAGCGTCTTTTCTCGGTTAAATTCAACCGCGATATTATTTATTTTAACCGCAAACCGATCGGTTCAAGCTCTATCTATGGTATGGTAAGTAATAGATAGGTTTTCTGTGTGGAACTTGTAAATGTTTATCGGTTCGGTTTGAACCGATCGAATTGTATTTAAACTTGGTTTTGAAGCCTTTTAAGGCTTGTTAGAGTGCGGTTCCCGGTTCTTATCGGTTCTAAAAACGGATTTCATTACGGTTTTTTCCACTACCCGTGACACAGTTGGGAACCGATAAGGGTGTCTTGCCTGGCACTGCCATCAAAAGGGCAAGTTTTTGGTTAGGCTGGCATTATGTCTGAGAAACCCAAAAGAAAAACCGGGCCCACTGGGTTTCAACACTGTAGTGTCTGTGGGGAAGCCTTTGCCAAGGCTGACCCACACACCACATCTGTTTATTGTCTGGGGTTTGACCACCTCAATGCAGACTGCCAGATTTGCAAGAATTTCCCTGCAGCTACCCTAGATAAGAGAGTTGGTAGGCTCAGGGAACGAGAGGCCAAAAAGTCCGCTGACCCGGATGGCCAGCCCAGTTCGGTGCCAACCGAACTGGAGGGGGTGCCCTCTGACCAGGGCCAGACTTCCTCAGGCAAACGTAAAGCTGACTCTGAGGAGCCAGTTCCAGCAAAGAGAACTAGAAAGTCAGCAGGTGTGGAGTCCAAAATCCCTTCTCCAACTGCTGCAGAAATAGCCAGGGCAATACAGATTGTCCAGTCACTGTCCCCGGTTCCTTCCGAACCGCCACTATCTGGCAAAAGGTCGGTTCGGTCGGTTCCACGGTTCAAGAATATGATATAGAAGAGTTTTATGAACCAGAGGAGGAGAGGATGATTATGATCAGTGTGAATGTGACTTTGAAAGTCTGGATGTGCCCATTGAACCGGACATCTCCCCAGAAAGACCTTCAGGTGAATCTCCCCCTAGGCTTGCTGAGTCCCCTTCTCATTTTTTGTTTTATAAAAAAGTTGCTGAAACCCTCCAGCTTCCTTTAGAGGAGGCTTTGGATGAGCAAGAGGAGCCTGACTTTGTAGAGATGATGGATATCCCAGAGTCCAGGAGATTGTCCATCCCTGTACATAAATATTTTAGGAAACAAACAATAAAAATTTTAAAAGCTCCTAATTCTGTGCCTCCTGTAGATAAAAAGATGGACAGGAGGTACACTTTGTCAGGTCCTGATACAGAATTTCTCTCACAGCAATGCAGTCATGTTGGGGTAGTTCAGGCTGCAACCTGTGATAAAGCTAATATTCCCCTGGCTTCACATCCTCCTGACAAGGATTCCAGGAAGATTGATGCCATGGCCAAAAAACAATACATGGCAGCGTCCTTGGGACTCAGACAAGCAAACTATATGGCTTATGTTGCAAGATACCAAAAATCTAGATGGGATACTGTCATGGCCTTAGCCAAACAGGCCCCTGGCCAGCTTGCAAAGGAGCTGGAGCAGGTGGCTTTTGATGGTATTGAGGCATCTAAGGTGCAATTCCATGCTGCAGTGGATTCTAATGATGTATCCTCTAGAGTCATGGCTACATCTGTGGCTTTTCGTAGATTGGCCTGGCTCAGGTGCTTACTTTGTCACAGGATACCCAGTCTAAGGCTATGGATTTTCCTGTGGTGGGAAATTCTCTGTTTGGGGAGCAGACAGAGAATTATATGAAGAAAATGGATGAATATAGAACCACTTATAGGAGTGCACAAGCCAAGGAACGGCAAGCCGCTCCTCAGAGGCAGCCCCCAAGGGGTAGGGGCAGGCCTTTTCACAGGCCTTTTTACCAGACCCAGGCCTGCTCTTCAGCCTATGTTCAGAGGGGGTTCTTCAGAGGGAGAGGCAGATGGGGTACGAGCAGGCCTGCTCCCACCCCTCAGCCTAAAGCCCCTACCAAACAGGCACCCTGATGGGATGCCCAGGGTCGGCTCTCCATTACCTGTAGGGGGCAGGCTGGCTTACTTCGTCCAGGACTGGGAGTCTTTAACATCAGACAGGTGGGTCCTGGAATTAGTGAGCCAGGGTCTGGTTCTCAGCTTCAAAAAATTTCCAAAGATGATAGCCAGATCTTTTCCACCTGCAAACCCTTTAGAGACTCTTGCTTTGGAAACAGAAGTCTCAACCCTCCTGGCTCTCTGAGCTGTAGAAAGGGTTTCTCCCCTACACCAGGGCAAGGGTCTGTACTCCAGGTACTTCCTTACCCCAAAAAAGACAGGAGAGTGGCGGCCTATCCTGGACCTAAGATATCTGAACAAGCACCTTTTAAAACCAAAATTTAAAATGGTGAATCTGGGAATGATTTTACCCTCCCTAAGGTCAGGGGACTGGCTAGCTTCCCTGGACCTCAAGGATGCCTACTTCCATGTTCTTATCAGAAGCTCCCATCGAAAATACCTCAGATTCGAACTGCCCTCAGGCCATTATCAGTTCAGAGCAATGCCCTTCGGCCTTACCTCTGCCCCAAGGGTGTTCACAAAATGTTTGGCAGTAGCAGTTGCTCATCTAAGAAGGCAAAAGATTGCCATCTTTCCCTACCTGGACGACTGGCTCATTGTGGGTCAGTCTCCAGACCAGGTCAAATCACACCTGCTAGTTACCCAGCAGCTGCTTACCTCTCTGGGCTTTCTTCTCAATCTTCCAAAGTCAGTTCTGGAACCTGTCCAGGTACTCACCTTTATAGGCGAGAACTGGACATCAAAGCAGGCTAGAGCCTTCCTTCCCTAGAAAGGGTAAGGACCTTGGTGGCCCTGGCCTCGCCCTTCACTCTGCAGGTCTCTCACCAGCAAGGTATTTCCTGCAGCTCCTAGGGCACATGGCTGCTTCCACAGCTGTAGTGCAAGGAGCAAGATTTCAGATGAGGGACATTCAGTTCCATTTGAGAGCCTTCTGGTCTCAAAGAAGAGATCCTCATCCAAGTTAATCCCAGTGACTCGAACCCTGATCCAGGCCCTTCAGTGGTGGCAGGATCAGAGCAATCTGAGACATGGTAGCTTTCATCCTCTGTCCCACTCCTTGACCCTTACTACAGATGCATCCTCTTGGGATAGGGAGCTCACATGGGCGACCTCTCCACCCAGGGTTATGGTCCCTCAGGAATCTCTGCTCCACATCAATCTGTTGGAACTCAGAGCTGTTTTCTAGCACTTCAGGTTTTTCTGCATCTGTTCCAGAACAAGTGGTACAGGTCAGAACAGACAACACCACTCACAATGTGGTATATCAACAAACAAGGGGCACTCGTGCTTCGCTTGTGCACCGAGGCGATGAAGTTGTGGTCTCTGGCTTATTCTCTGAACACTTCCCTCATAGCAGTTCACCTCCCAGGCAAGGACAATGTCCTGGCAGATGCTCTCAGCAGGATTTCCAGGGCCATCACGAATGGTCACTGGATCCCTAGTACTGGGGATAGTTTTTGCCAGATGGGGCACCCTCAGATAGATCTTTTGCAGCCCAGACATCATCAACTTCCACTTTTTTGTTGCAGGCCCCCAGTGTTGGGCTCAGTCCCCCTGGATGCCTTTCTCCTCGATTGGGAAGGGAAGTTTCTCTGTGCCTTCCCCCCCTTCCCTCTCCTGTTCAAGGTGCTAGTCAAAATCAGGTCTCAGCCCTGCAAGATGATCCTGATTGCTCCAGATTGGGCCAGGCAGCCCTGGTACCCACTCCTTCTGTCCTTAGCAGTCCATCTTCCCCTGTGCCTCCCCAGGAACCACAGTCTGTTAACCTGTGCTCAGGGGAGAGTCTGGTATCCGAATCTCAAATCCCTCAACCTCAAGGCCTGGCTCTTGAGGAGTTAGAGTTTGCTGATCTACAACTTTCTCAAAGTGTTCTCAAAATCTTGAAAGCTTCTAGGAAGCCTTCCACCAGGGCTACCTATAACTCCAAGTGGAAAAGATTTTCCATATGGTGTTCTGGGAAGCATATTTCCCGGAATCTGCTGATTTACCCACTGTATTGGATTATATGGTCCATCTTAATTCCTTGGGACTGAGACCAGCTACCCTGAAAGTGCATTTGGCTGCTGTCTCTGCTTGCTTCAGCAGGGAAGCCTCTTCTCTTCTGCTCCACCCTGTATTTTCCAAGTTTTTAAGGGATTGCTTCATACTAACCTCCATTCAGGGACCCTGCCCTGCTTGGGATCTTAATGTTTGCATTGCTCAGCTGATGCAACCCCTTTGAGCCTCTGTCTTCGGCAGAGCTTAAGTATTGACTTGAAAACTGTGTATTTAGTAGCCATCACTTCTGCCAGGCGATAAGTGAGTTACAGGCCTTATCAGTGGAGACTGACTTTATTTCCTTTACAGGGATAAGGTAGTCCTCAGACTAACAGGAAGTTTTGGCTAAGGTGGTTTCGGATTTCCACCTTAACCAATCTATTTCACTTCCAGTGTTCTTCACTGACCATTCCTCCTCTGGTGAGAGGAGGCTGCACAGCTTAGATGTTAAGAGGGCCCTAAGTTACTACTACATAGAGCGTACTAAGGGTCACAGGTTTGACTCCTCCAACTATTTCTCACTTATGGTGAGGTTGGGAAAGGAGACCTGCCACTAAGAGATCCATTGCCAGGTGGATTGTCTCTTGTATCCATTTTGCTATCAAAACTGGGTAAGGTTCCCCTCAGGCCTGAGGGCTCACTCTACCAGAGGTACAGCTGCATCTCTAGCTGCTGCTAGAGACATCCCTGTCTTGGAGATATGTCAAGCAGCTACTTGGAAAACAGTACACACTTTCACCAAGCATTACTCCCTGGATATCCAGGCCAGGAGGGATGCTCGGTTTGGCACAGCCGTGCTTCAGAGCCTATTCCCTAAGAAGGTTCTGTCCCTCCTCCATGGAGGTACTGCTGTGTAGTCTGCATCTGTCATAATATAGCAAGACTTCATGTTGTTTGAAGAAAAAATTACTCACTTTAGTAATGTTGTTTCTTCTAATGGAGTCTTGCTATATTATGACCTCCCAGCCTGCCCCTCTCAGAACTCTACTGGTATGGGGTGGGCAGTACACTGTTGGCACTTATTGATGCCCCTTTATGTTTGGGTGTTGTGTTTTATTTAGTTATTTTATCTTATTTTTCTGGTCCCCTGACTTGAGTCTTGGTGTTGGGACCAGGAAAATGTGTGAATATTTTAGTAGCCAGTTGGCTAGTGTAGGTTACAGCTTCCACACAGAGCCTAGGTGAGTTTTGCTCGTAAAGATCTGATGGTTTCGGTTTGAAACCACCCTAACAGAGCTTCTCTAACCGAGCTCGTGCTCTAAGTTCCATGCACTGCATGGAAGTTAACTCTTTCACCTCCGGAGCAGTTCTAATGGTGGGACAAACTGCATCTGTCATAATATAGCAAGACTCCATTAGAAGAAACAACATTACTAAGGTGAGTAATTTTTTCTTGTGTACCCTGTCACATTAAAATTCAAGCATGAAGGGGCGACATACTCTTTTTGGGAGCTTGAAAAAGCGGAGGAATTTGTGAAGGCCCTAAGGAGAAGAGTGAGTTGAAGGACTGCCGGTGAGCTGGGAGGAATCTGGTAATCGAGCTGGGTGAAGTTTGCTTCTGGTTGGACTATATTAATGTATGTTTAAAGTTGGAACTGGTTTTCTATTCAGGCGGTTGATGTCGTTGCTCCTTGTTCATCTGAGAGATCCACGAGGAACGAGATAAGGCTGTCAGCCTAACTGTGATCGAACTTGGGAGTGTCTCCTTTTGCCCTGCCTTCTTGATTTTTCAACTCTCTGACTATGGTGGATACATTGGCTTTGAGTATTTGTCAGAAGACCGGGACTGTAGAGAGAGAGAGAGAGAGGCCTTGAGTATATCGTCTGGTACTGTAAGGTAGGAGCGGGGGAGGGCCTAGCGCATATGATTAGAAGGCGCGGCCTGGCCCTCGTGTCCTAGATGATACTCAATACTTTATTCTTCCAGTTGCCTTGTTAAGTTCAAATCTGAAGCAGGGGCACTGGATGCCAGGGTGAAGGGAGCCTGGGAGCGGGGGCTTTGGAGGTGGAGGGGATGGGGCAGTTGGGTGGGTTGGGTGTTGGGGGTGGGGTGTTTGCACTGTAGGGTAAACAACAGGCCTGGTATGTTGTTTTTTTTGTTGCAGGCGTGGGACCCTACCACTATCTAGAACAAGGAGGGGGCTAGGCAAGGGTGGAGTGTGAGGCGAGACTGACCCATCTGTGGCATGGATTGAGCACAGTGCCCATATTAGAAGTAGACGACGGGGAGCGATAGGTATCCTCACACTTGGTAGAGCGGGGGAGCGAAGATAAACTTAAGGAACAGCGGCAATGTAGGACTTAAAAAAAAAGAAAAAAGAAAGGGAAAAAGAAGAGAAAACAAAAAGTCCGTAGAGTGGGGAATTGCCCGTGCCCGTGCTTCTTTGGAGAGAGACATTGTCCTTGCCTCTCTAGAGGAGAGAGAGAATAAAAGTGGTAGAACTATCCGGGGATGAACAGGCCAGGATACAGGGAGTGACCTAGGGAGGGTGGGACGAGGGGAGTCGAGGAGGGCACATAAAACCGGGCCTGGAAGTAAGGAAGGGAAGCATGATTACCTACTGGATTGGGGGGTCAGCTGGAGAGATAGTGAGTACATTAGAGGGAAAGGGGGGTTGGGACAATTGTGATGGGGGGTAGACGGGTGGCTTGGGTTTTAGAGTCACTTCAGTGGGGCCACATGGGGGGAGGATTCTAGTGCAAAGGGAACATGGCTGGTGGGAGGAGCGGTGGGACGCGCATCTCAGTTGTGGAGGAGTATATTTGTTTATCTGTTTCTTACGAATAAACACTTGTGCTATGTTAGCAATTAGTGTAACTAGTGGGAGGAAGGCTGAGGGGGTTGGAAAGAGGAAAGACCAAGGAGGGAGGGGAGGGTGGTGGGAGTGGGGAGATATACCAGAGACGTAAAGTTAAAAATGTTTTTCTTGATAGGGTTACTACTGTTGTTATTACTGTTGTTATTGTAGATGTGTATAAATTTTGTTTTGGGATGCAGTCGACTGTGTGGAAATCAAAGATAATATGTAAGCCTGTGCTTCAGTACCATGAGAGGAAGAAAGTGTACAGGGGCACATTAAATGGGAAATGGGGGGAACCTGGAAAGACGCCTGCGAAGGGATGGGGCTGCAGTGAACCTTAACGTTATTTCTTGGAATGTAAAAGGTATAGCAAGCCCAGTAAAGAGGACAGCGCTGCTGACTGCATTGCGGCGAAGAGGGGAGCAGGTGGCGATGTTACAAGAGACCCACCTAACGGATGTCGAGCATGCCAAGTTGGTACGAAATTGGGTGGGAAAATGTTTTGCAGCCTCCTACTCCTCTCACATGCAGGGAATAGCGATACTTCTGCACAAGGGCCTGATGTTTGAAGTGAGGAGGGTGGTGAGGGATCCAAAGGAGGGCAGATATACAGTATCTTTGTCACGGGAATGTGGCAGGGGGAGACACTCACGTTTGGTTGTGTGTATGCACTGGCACTGCACGACCCGCAGTTTTATACCTCTTTGCTGGGCCTGCTAGTCAGGGAGCAATTCCCTGGGCTTATCTTAGGAGGAGGTTTCAGTTGGACCATGGATGCATGCATGGATCACTCTGCAGGCAAGGGGCGGGTGTCAGAGGCTATGAGTCAATGGCTGATAGGGATGGCAGACCTAGACATGGTGGATAGCTGGAGAGCGGTTAAACCCAGTGCGAGAGAGTATACATTCTATTCCAATCCCCATAAGACCTTTTCCCGTTTGGACTATGTTTTCTTGCCCAGGGGATGGGTGGGTAGGATTGAAGAGATAACCCACAGCCCCATTTTCATCTCAGACCACGCTATGGTTGTCCAGAAGATATCTGGGAGGGAGGCAGAGAGCAGACCAGTTACTTGGAAGTTTCCTAAATACTTGATCAAGGACCAGACATTTAAGGAATATCTAGTAGAACAGTGGAAGCTGTATACGGAGATGAACTCCACGAGTGAGGTCTCTAGTATTACCTTTTGGGATGCAGGGAAAGCTTTTATGAGGGGAGCTATAATAGCCTATGTGGCCAAAATTAAGAAGCAGAGTAGGTGTAAGAGGGAGGAGCTGGAGAGGCAAGTGAAAGAGCTGGAGAAGCGGTTAGGTGGGGGAGAAGGGGGAGGAGCTGCTAGATCTTTGGTAACAGCGAGGGAGGCCCTTAATGCCTTGCTAAGGGAGGAGGCGGGGAAGACGTGGTTCTATTGCCAAACAAGGGTGTTCGAATGGGTGAACAAACCAGGGCGCATGTTAGTAAGGCTAATGAAAGTGGGTAGGTGCCCTACAAGGATATTGAGGGTTAAGGGAGCGGCGGGACAGGTCCTCACTAGTTCGAGAGATATAGCAGATTGTTTTAGGAGCTTCTATGAAGGACTATATAGGGCGGAATATAGTGGGAGGGAAGAATGCATATGGGAGTTTCTAGATGAAGTACCTTTGCAATGGGTCACAGATGAACAGAGGGAGCTGCTAGCACAACCCATCTCAAGAGCGGAAATTCTAAGAGCTATACAGAAATTGCAGGAAGGTAAGGCTAGTGGGCTAGACGGTTTCCCTGTCGAGTACTACAAGATTTTGGGGGGGTCAGCTGGCAGATACTTTGTGTAAGGTATTCAAGGAGACAGAGGAGGGTGGCGTTCCGGAGCTACCTGACTCCTGTTATGAGGCAACTATCTGCTTGACACATAAGGGGGGACAGAATGAGCTGGACTGTTCGGTGTACCGGCCTATTTCCCTCCTTAATATGGATATGAAAATCCTGGCCAAGGTCTTGGTCATTAGATTAGAAAATATACTACTGGAGGTGGTTCACCCAGACCAGACCGGGTTCATTAAGAGGCGTCAGTCTTATCATAATATGAGGAGGCTGCTGAACGTGCTGTGGTGAGCCGGTCGGAACGGAGGGGGGATGGGGGTGGTCTTCCTGGATGCTGAAAAAGCATTTGATAGGGTGGAATGGGAGTACCTCTTTGAAGTGATGGCCCGGTTTGGTCTGGGCGAATCGTTTATAGGATGGGTTAAGGCTATGTACCTCAGGCCAAGTGCGCGAGTTACAGTTAATGGATGCTTGTCCGAGAGATTTGCCTTGGGGAGGGGCACGAGACAGGGGTGCCCGTTGTCTCCCCTATTGTTCGCTTTAGCGATCGAGTTCTTTAGTGGCGCCCATACGCCAGCATACAGGGGTAATAGGGGTAAGGGATGTGGAAGGGAGAGAACATAAGGTTGCGCTATACGCGGATGATATGCTGCTATTTCTGGGAGATCTGTATAGTTCCTTGGGGCACTTGATGAACATTATCGAGAGATTTGCTGGTTTCTCCAGGTATAAGGTCAATATTAGGAAGTCTGAAATAATGGGATTCCCAAATGTGAGCCAAGAGGTGCAGCGAATGGGGTTCAAGGTAACTCAGACAGACTTTAAATATTTCGGGGTCCGAATAGGGTGAAGATGGGGGGAGCTGTATAAGTTGAACTACTATCCCCTGATAAAAACGGTCCTGGCAGATCTCAAGCGATGGACGCCGCTTCCTGTGTCCTGGATAGGGAGGATTAATCTCATAAAAATGAATATTATGCCCCGCATTATATACCCCATGCAAATGCTCCAGTTGAGACTGACAGTGGGGGACGTGAAACGGTAAGAAAGGGGGTTTTCGAATTTTATTTGGCAAGGCAAGAAGCCCAGAATTAGCTTGATAAGGCTCAAGGCGGATAGGACTAAGGGAGGTTTGAATTTCCCAGATTTAGGTACATACTACAGGGCAGTGGAGCTTAGAGGGATAGCTGACTGGGTCCATAGACCAGGTGTGGCTAGCTGGGTAGGTCTGGAACAGGGAGGGACTCTAGGGAGGCTTACAGCTTACCTCCATAGCAGGGGGTTGCAGGCATACAGGACCCTGGGGGATGGGGACCCATTAGTTAGGGAAACGCTAGAGGCCTGGAACCGCCTGTGGAAGCAGAGAGGGATGGCGCAGAGGGAGACTGTGTTGCTCCCGATAGCGTGGAACCCTTTTTTTGTGCCAGGAATGGAAGACAAGGGGTTCTTAGAATGGGAAAAGGGAGGAGGGACATATATAGGGGCTCTGTTGGAGAATGGAGAGCTAAGCGAGTTTGATAGGATTAAGCAGGGTTTGAGGTTGGAGACATCCCAATTGTTTCGGTACTTGCAGGTGAAAGCATTTGTAGGTAGGATGGGAAGGGGAGATAGGGGAAGGCTGCACCCAAATAGGATAGAGCAGATGGTTTGCCAAGCCAAAAAAGATTCTAAAGGATTTATTGGAAAAGTGGCTAAACAGGATAAACAGAGCTTGCCAGACATGACGGCGACCACAAGGGCTCTTTGGGAGAGGGACTTGTGGCAACAAATCTCGGAACAGAATTGGAAGATAGTTTTAGGGATGCCGGAAGGGATCATGGTGTGTAATAAGTTTAAGGAGGCTTTCTATAAATTCTTGCATAGAATATATTGGCCCCCAGTGGCGGTTCATAGAGTGCATCCCGCGATATCACTGCATTGCCGGAGATGTAACAGGGGGCTGGGTACCTTCTTCCAGTGCTTCTGGTCATATCTGGTCCTGATCAAATTTTGTGGGGGAGTAGTACAGGGGGTGAATAAGGTGGCGGGGGGACGGCTGACTCGGGACCCATTGGTTTGTCTGTTTGGTATAGAGATAGTGGAAGGGGAGGAGGAGTGGCTATCGTTACCGAGATGGATAAGAGTTTTATTAGTATTGGCCAGGCACTGTATACAGAATATTTGGGTCACGGGGAACGGACCTACAGTAGTGGAGTGGAGGAGAATGGTTATCCGCTCTTTAGCACTGGAGAGGCTCACATGGGCCGTAAGAAATAAAGAGGAGCTGTTCCTGAGAGAATGGACCCCCTTCCTGGCATCCCTGGGTATGACCGAAAATTTGATGCTCCGTTCAGGGCTCAATATTTAGGCCCCGAAATACTCTCTCACTGGATGGTTTCTATTGCATGATATTTGCTGACTGTTCCCTGGGATGTGTTCTTTGACACCTGTGTTATATATAAAATAAAAAGGTTCTCCTGGATATTTTATTGTTTAGGTGAAAGCGAATACTTGACTGTATAAGGCAGTATAGACTGTAACACACACTTGATTGCATCCAAATCAGTTAATCCAAATGAGTTAATTTAAATGAGTTAAATGGTAATATATGTATAATATACGTATGTGTTGTGTTAATATAGGATATGTATTCTTTGTGTATTTAGGATGTGTGTCTTATTGTTTACTTTATTGTCTGTAGCTATATGTCGTGTATGTGCTGTTTGTAAGAGAAAATTTCCAATAAACAGAGTATACAAAAAAAAAAAAAGTAGGTTGGGTAAATATTTACAAGCGGGGGGGGTTTGCTTCCAGTACATATTGATTGTTTAGCAGACAGGCAAGACAGTCTTTTACGCCCTCCTGTCAATTTCTCTTATGTTCTCATGTTCTAATATGGAGACCTACCCACGGATGGAAATACTGGAGGATTCCTTACCTGGCACACAGCTTTCCTCATTGCCTAGCCATGCTGGCCTCTTGCTCGCCATCTGGCAATACCTGGTTCTTTCTTTGCTCCTTCTCGCAGGATGGACCACAACTACATGGTCCCCCTGGGAGGTTATACCAGGTTTATGAAGCATCCTTCTCTAAGGAGTTTGGTTGCAGTTGTGGTTTTCCACAAGGCCAAGAAGTAGGGAGAGTCAGACAAGCCCCCAGACAAGGACTCCCAAGAGACAGGCCCACTTCAGATGCAGAGTCTGTGTGGCAGCATTCCTGGGCATTTGGCAGGCCAGCTACCCTATGTGGCCCTGATAGTTAGGTTTGAGTGACCGTCAGGTCTATGGCTTCTCCTACATGAATATAACCAGTGGGACTTCATGGACATCCAGGACATGGGATGCTCCATGGTCAAGTACAGCTACAGGTGGCCCTTGATTCTGCTGACATCCACAGCAGCATCTGTTTTGTTATATCACCAAACATGGCTGCATCTTTCACCCTTCACTCAAGAAAGCCAGCATAGGTTGGCAGACTTTCTCTTTGCAGGGAAGGACCTGTTTTGGCTGGAGGCCAGGGGGCACAGGGTACCTTACTTAGATGGTGAAGTCCAGTGTTAATCTGGACTTGGTCACTGTGATTATTAGCACAAAAGAGACCCACAAGCAGTGATTATGGAGTGGTGGCTCCTTCCATGGTTCCTTTCATGGCTCCCAGGGTCAGCTTCAGCCACAGAAGCAACAGATGCAACAGTATCATTAGTACCGCCAGTTTTGGGTAAGGTCAGTGGTAAGACTAGCAGTGGCACTTCTAATGGCAAGGCCTCCAGGTCCGTATACGAAGACACGATGAGATGGGTTGAAGGTTCCTATCCCCCAACGCAGTTCTGAATGTGATAGGTTTAGGATTGTCTCTGGAGTTTGAGACCCCTCCCCTCCTTGTTGGCCCTGTGCAGATCTGGAAGACATGCTGTTGATGAGTCTCAGCACAATCGAATGAGGTTCAACAGTTGCTAGTGTGAGATGTGACAAAATCTGCCCCAGAAAGTCAGGTTCAGCAGGGGTTCATCTTACTGTACTTTCAAACCCCCAGAAATCTAACTGTATTTTGACATATGCAGTATGGTTCCACCATAGGACTGCCCTGGCTCCAAAATGGTTCATAGAACTTATGCTAATGATGGAATGCTAGGCTTAAGCTCGTTTTTCAAACCACTGTTCCTGGAATACAGCCTGCAACCATCAGATTCTTTACTCCGCTTGCCTAAGATGCCCTGGAGAGCTTTCCTTCGTCTTTCTTGAAGATTTAATTTTCCTGTTTTTAAAGTACCAATTATTTTTTTTCATTTTTAAAGTACTGTCCTTGGTATTACAGGTAGATTAGTCTAGATTTAGAGTTATTTCGAGAAGTTTTTCGATTCCTTGCCGGTTCTTCACAACCGGGAAGAAACCAAACTCTTCTTTATATTTTCTCAAGTAAGTATCTTAGAAAATCGACTTCTCTGGGCCGGTTTCTTAGTTACATTTAATTTGTGCTGGGAACCAGGGTAACTCTCGGTTCTCACTTCGGTTGCTGAACTGACTGCAGAAAAGAAAAAAAAAGAGACAGAAGTCTTTGTTTACAAGTGTGTGTATTTGGCTCGGAGAAACCCAGTTCAAGGTTTTTTAATGTTATGTCACAACTCAAGAAAAGAACTGGCCCTACGGGTTTTTAGCATTGCACAGAGTGTGGTGAACCATTTGCTAAAGCTGATCCGCACTTAATTTGTGTTTTCTGCCTTGGGTTTGACCACCTGAATGTACAGTGTGAAATTTGTAAAAACTGTCTCCAGTTGTTGCTTGATAGGTGATTGAGCCAACTGAGGTAAAAGATGTCTGATAAGGCTGCTGACCTGGCCTTGGTTAAACCGACTCCTTCTAACTCTAAAGAAAAACCCAAGAAATCGGACGAACACCCCTCGGACAAGGGTGAAGGTTCCCTGGGAAGAAAGTGAACCGTAGAGACTGCCATTGAACCGGCAACATCTGCTAAAAAGAAAAAGAAGGAAAAGCACTCGGAGAAGGAACTGCAACCAAATGCCATCAGGATAATTCAGTCACTGCAAACTGGTACCTTGGTTCCAGTCCCGCGATCCAGTTCACATCATCCACTGGTTCCAACTTCGGGTCCCTCCTCAGTTCCCTTGAACATTACCCTGATATTTATGGTGATGATGATGATGATGAGGAGGAGGAGGAGGAGGAGGAGGAGGAGGAGGAGGATTTTAGAAAGCCCCCTGAATTGGATGCTTCCCCGATGCTCAACGCCCTAACTCCCCTGATAAGGGACCAGTTTTCTTTCATGAAGCAGGTGGCACAGACTCTGGACCTCTCCACTCAGGAATCTACAGAGGAGGAGGAGGAAGAACCAGATTGCATGGAAATGATGGATGTACCAGCAACTGTGAGGTTGCTGCTGTGGCACATGGACAGCTGGTTCTGATTTCAATATGATATTTTTTCTGCAATATAAAATATGTAAGGGAGTGTCTGGCAGGAGAAAATGCTGTCTTGCTGAAATTGACACATCAAAGCCTGTCAGGGATAAGTTCAAAGGACAGGAGATAGTTTAAACTGCAGATATCTGAAATGCAATTACTTTGTCAATTTGCTTTGAAGACAGGAAACACAGAATCATAGACTTTGACGGAAGATAAGGACTGCTTGGCCCATCTAGTCTGCCCACTTCTCTACCTACAGGATAGGCCACAGATCCTAGTTGACCAACAGCCTATTTCTTCCTACCCCCCACAAGAATTGCCTTATGTCTGTCCCATGCATTCTTGAATTTTCCCACAGTTTTAGGCCCCGCAACCTCCTCAGGAAGGCTGTTCCATGCATCCACCACCCTCTCTGTGAAATAGTACTTCCTCACATTGCCCCTGAACTGCCCCTTCTATCTTTAAATTGTGTCCCCTTGTTCTTGCACGTCTCTTTTTCTGAAAGATGCTACCCTCTTGGACTTTGTTGAGTCCACTGAGGTACTTAAAAGTTTCTATCATGTCCCCCCCTCTCCTTTCTTTCCTCAAGGATATACATATTAAGCTCCTTTAGTCTCTCCTCATATGGCTTCTCTTGCAGACCCTGCACCATTTTAGTTGCCCTCCTCTGGACTGCCTCTGTCCTGTCTATGTTCTTGCGGAGATGGGGTCTCCAGAACTGGACGCAGTACTCCAGATGGGGTCTCACCAACTGTCTGTACAGAGGGATAACAACTTCCTGTTTTCTGCTGCTGATGCCTCTCTCTGTGCATCCCAGTATACCTCCAGCCCTCCCTACTGCCTTCTCACATTGCTTGCTAACCTTAAGGTCATCTGATATGATTACCCCCAGGTCCCTTTCCTTTTTTGTTGTTGTTACTACCTTCCCCCCCATTGTGTATTCTTCCCTTGGGTTCTTGTTTCCCAGGTGCATTATTTTGCACTTCTTTGCATTGAATCCTAGCTGCCATACTTCTGACCATTCCACCAACCTTGCCAAGTCCCTTCTCATCCTTTCCATGCCTCCTTGTGTATCAACCCTGTTGCAGATCTGTGTGTCATCTGCAGAAAGGCATACTTTTCCTTCCAGTCCCTCTGCAATGCCACTGATGAAGACATTAAAAAGAACTGGACCCAATACTGAACCCTGCGGTACCCCACTAGTAACCCCTCTTTCTTCAGAGTGGACTCCATTTACAATTACCTTCTGTGTCCTGTTGTGCAGCCAATGCTTTACCAAGGCTACCACCCTGGGACCCACTCTCAGGCTGGTTAATTTGACTATTAATCTTTTGTGTGGGACTTTGTCAAATGCCTTGCTAAAGTTTAGGTAGGCCATGTCCACAGCCATTGCCTGGTCTACTACTTTGGTCACCCAGTCAAAGAAATCTATTAGATTCGTCTGACATGACCTTCCCACTGTGAACCCATGCTGCCTTGGGTCCCATGCCCCACTGGCTTCTAGGTACTCAACTATTCTTTCCTTCAGAAGTGACTCCATCACTTTCCCTACCACAGAGGTCAGACTGACAGGTCTGTAGTTTCCTGCCTCTGTGTTGGTTCCACTTTTGTGAAGGGGAATCACATCTGCCTTCCTCCAGTCCTAGGGTACCACATCATCCTCCCATGATTTATTAAAAAGAGTAGCCAGTGGTTTCACTAGTTCCTCCCTTAATTCTTTTAGAATTCTGAGGTGAATTCCATCAGGATCCATTGCTTTGTCCACCTTCAGTTTTAGGAGTTCTTGCAGAACACTTTCTTCTGTGAAAGGACTGGGATCGACCACCCTATCAAGAGTGCTTCTGTTAATTGGATTAGGCACTTCCCCCTCCTCTTTTGTGAATACTGAGCAGAAATATTCATTCAGTATCCCTGCTTTTTCACTGCCCCCCCTCTGCCCACCCACCATTCATTCTATTCAGCCTCACTATCCCTCCCTTTGTCTTTCTAAACTTGCTGATGTACCTATAAAATGTTTTATCCCCCTTCTTGACTGAATTGGCTATCTTTTCCTCAGTTTGGGCCTTTGCTATTCTGACTTCCCTCCCTGCTTCCTTCTGCCTTAACTGGTACAGCTCTCTGTCCTGCTTCTTCTGTGTTTCCTTATACTTCCGGAATGCTATTTTTTTCTTCCTGACTTTCACAGCCACCTCTTTTGAGAACCATAGTGGCTTTTTCTTTCATTTTGATTTGTTTATTTGCTTCACACAAAGGCTTGTTGCCTCTCTGATGGCAGTTTTGATGATCCTCCATTGTTGCTCCTCACTTCCTTCTAGCCTGTTTGCTAGTGCTTTTCTGAGGCACTCTCCCATCTTGCCAAAGTCAGCCCTCCTAATGTCCAGTACCCTCACTTTTGTATGTCTTGACTCTGTAGCTGAGTTTAACGTGAACCACAGTTTGATGGTCACATGTTCCCAGATGGCAACCCACTTCTAGATCTGAGATCCTCTTACTGCCCCCGTTTGAGAGTATGAGGTCTAAGATTGCTTCCTCATGAGTGGGTTCTGAAACTAGCTGTCTGAGGCCTGCTACCTGTAGGGCATCAAGAATGGCCCTGCTCTTGGATGTGGCTGCAGAAAATGTGCTCCAGTTAACATCTGGCATATTCAGGTCCCCCATCAACAGTATATCTCCTTTCTCTGCCATTCTAAGAATGCCTTCTATCATATCCTTGTCCATTCCCTCCCCCTGACATGGAGGTCTGTACACAACCCCTGTGCGGATTGTGGTGCCCTTTCCAGTCTCCAAGGTGACCCACAGTGCCTCCTCGCCTCCCTGTTTACTGTTTTGCTCAGTTGCTTTTATCCCTTCCTTTACATAGAGAGCTACTCCTCCCCCTCTTCTCCCCTGCCTGTCTCTCCTGTAGGTTATGTACCCTGGTATGTTAACATCCCACTCATGGTTCTCTGTGTGCCATGTTTCTGTGACTGCTACAATATCCAGGCATCCCTCTTCTATCAAGGCCACCAGCTCAGGGAGCTTGTTGCCCAGACTACGGGCATTGGTACTCATTACCCTCCATTTCCTGATGGCCTTACTCCTTTTTGCCCCATCCCTGTCCTTCTTGCCTTTGTCACTTTCTCCATTTACCCCTGCCCTTCTCCCTATTGACACCTCTATGTTGGTGTTTCAAACAACATGAAGTCTTGCCATATTATGACATATGCAGTGAGTCCCAACCTTCGAACTGCTCTGGAGGTGAAAGAGTTAATTTTCCATGCCAGGCATGGAACTTTGAGCTCGAGCTCGGTTGAAAACTCTGTCTGTTGTTCTTCAAACTCAAACTGTCAGATTCTTTACTCCGCCTCACTGAACAGTTGTTCTGGAGATTTCTCCTTCTGTTCGGTTCATTTTTGTCGGTCAGAGTATTAATTTTTCTTTTTTTTAACAGAATTTAAACCGCAACCGGTTGGTTAAAGCTCTGTCTGTGGTATTTGTAAGTACTAGATAGGTTTTACATTTACTTTCTGTGTGGAACTTGTAAACGGTTTATCGGTTCGGTTTGAACCGATCAGGTTGTTTTAAAATCATTAATCTGTCTTTTAGAGTGCGGTTCCCGGTTCTTATCGGTTCTAAAAAAGACGGATTTCATTACGTTTTTTTCCATGACCCATGACACGGTTGGGAACTGATAAGAGAGTCTTGCTTGGCGGATTGCCATAAACGGACAAGTTTGGTTAGGACTGGCACTGTGTCTGAGAAACCCAAAAGAAAAGCGGAGCCCACTGGGTTTCAACACTGCAGTGTCTGTGGGAAGTCTTTGCTAAGGCTGACCCCACCACCTGTGTTTATTGTCTGGGGTTTGACCACCTCAATGCAGACTGCCAGATTTGTAAAATTTTCCTGCAGCTACCCTGGAAAAGAGAGTTGGTAGGCTATGGGAAAGGGAGGCCAAAAAGTCCGCTGAACCGGATGGCCAGCCCGGTTTGGTTGAAACCGAACCGGAGGGAGTGCCCTCTGACCAGGGCGAGACTTCCTCAGGCAAAAGGAGAGCTGACTCGGAGGAGTCGGTTCCAGCAAAAAGGACTAGGAAATCAGCTGGTGTGGAGCCAAAACATCCCTCTCCAACCGCTGAAGAAATAGCCAAAGCGATTAAAATTGTCCAGTCGCTTTCCCCGGTTACGACCGAACCGGCACCATCAGGTAAGCGTACGGTTCGGTCGGTTCCACCGGTTCAAGAGTATGAGTTAGAGGAATTTTATGAACCAGATGAGGGGGAAGAGGAGTATGAGGAGAGTGAATGTGGATTTGAAAGTCTGGATGTGCCCATTGAACCGGACATCTCCCCAGACAGACCTTCAGAAGTGTCTCCCCCTAGGCTTTCTGAGTCCCCTTCTCATTTTATGTTTTATAAAAAAAGTGGCTGAAACCTTCCAGCTCCCTATGGAGGAAGCTGTGGATGATCAAGAGGAGCCTGACTATGTAGAAATGATGGATATCCCAGAGTCTAGGAGACTGTCTATTCCTTTGCATAAATCTTTTGGGAAGCAGACAGTAAAAATTCTAAAAACTCCTCACACTATACCTCCTGTGGATAAGAGAATGGACAAGAGGTACACATTGTCAGGCTCTGATACGGAGTTCCTTACACAACAATGCAAAAGGCAAATATTCCCTTGGCTTCACACTCCCCTAACAAGGACTCCAGGAGGATTGATGCCATGGCAAAGAAACAGTACATGGCAGCATCCTTGGGACTCAGACATGCAAATTATATGGCTTATGTTGCTTGATACCAGAAATCCAGATGGGACACTGTTATGGCTCTAGCAGAGCAGGTCCCTGGCCAGCTTGCCAAGGAGCTGGAGCAGGTGGATGCTGATGGTATTGAGGCATCTAAGGTGCAATTTCATGCTGCAGTGGACTCTAATCATGTGTCATCAAGAGTCATGGCTACATCTGTGGCTCTTCGCAGAATGGCTTGGCTCTGATGTACTAGCCTGTCGCAGGATACCCAGACTAAGGCCATGGATTTTCCTGTTGTGGGTAACTCTCTGTTTGGGGAGCAGACAGAGAATTACATGAAGAAAATGGATGAGTATAGGCCACTAATAGGAGTGCATAGGCCAAGGAAAGGCAGGCCACTCCTCAAAGGCAGCCTTCCAGGGGCAGGCCTTTTCATAGGCCTTTTTACCAAGCCCAGGCCTCCTCTTCAGTTTATGCCCAGAGGGGGTTCTTTAGAGGAAGAGTCAGACGGGGTGCAAGCAGACCTGCTTCCACCCCTCAGCCTAAAGTCCCTGCCAAGCAGGCACCCTGATGGGGTGGCCAGGGTCGATTCTCCGCTACCTATAGGGGGCAGGCTTGCTTACTTTGTCCAGGACTGGAAGTCTCTAACATCAGACAAGTGGGTCCTGGAAGTAGTAAGCCAGGGACTGGTTCTCAGCTTCAAAAAATTTCCAAAGATGAGAACCAGATCCTTTCCACCTGCAAATCCACCAGAGGCTCTGGCCCTAGAGGCAGAAGTCTCTACCCTCCTGGCTCTCAGAGCCGTGGAAAGGGTTCCACCCCTACACCAGGGCAAAGGGTTGTACTCCAGGTACTTCCTTACCCCAAAAAAGACAGGAGAATGGCAGCCCATCCTTGACCTCAGATACCTAAACAAGCACCTTTTAAAACCAAAATTCAAAATGGTGGCTCTGGGAATTATTTTACCCTCTCTGTGGCCAGGGGACTGGCTAGCGTTCCTGGACCTCAAGAATGCCTACTTCCATATTCTCATCAGAAGCTCCCATCGAAAGTACCTCGGGTTCGAACTGCCCTCAGGCCATTACCAGTTCAGAGCAATGCCTTTCGGCCTCACCTCTGCCCCAAGGGTATTCACAAAATGCCTGGCAGTAGCAGTTGCCCACCTAAGAAGACAAAACATTGCCATCTTTCCTTACCTGGACGACTGGCTCATAGTAGGCCAGTCTCCAGATCAAGTCAAATTACATCTTCAGGTAACTCAGCAACTGCTTACCTCTCTAGGTTTCCTCCTCAGTCTTCCAAAGTCAGTTCTAGATCCTGTCCAGCTTCTCACCTTTATAGGCGCAGAACTGAACACAGAGGAAGCCAGAGCCTTCCTTCTTTTGGAAAGGGCAAGGACCCTGGTCTCTCTGGCCTCCTCATTCACCCTGCAGGTCTCTCAACCAGCAACGCACTTTCTACAGCTCCTGGGGCACATGGCTGCTTCTATAGCAGTAGTGCAGGGAGCAAGATTTCAGATGAGGGACATCCAGTTCCATTTGAGAGCCTTTTGGTCTCAAAGGAGAGACCGTCTAACCAAATTGATCCCAGTGACTCGAACCCTGATCCAAGCCCTTCAGTGGTGGCAGGATCAGAGCAATCTGAGACAGGGAGTTCCTTTGGCCCCTCAGTCTTACTCCTTAATCCTTACTACAGATGCATCCCTCTTGGGGTGGGGAGCTCACATGGGCGACCTCACTACCCAGGGATTGTGGTCCCCTCAGGAATCTCTGCTTCACATCAATCTGTTGGAACTCAGAGCAGTTTTTCTAGCACTTTAAGCTTTTTCCAAATCTGTTCAGAACAAAGTTATTCAGGTCAGAACAGACATCACCACCACAATGTGGTACATCAAAAAGCAAGGGGGCACTCGGTCTACGGCCTTGTGCACTGAAGCAATGAAGTTGTGGTCTCTGGCTTACTCACTGAACACCTCCCTTATGGCAGTTCATCTCCCAGGCAAGGACAATGTCCTGGCAGATGCTTTCAGCAGGATTTCCCAGGGCCATCACGAATGGTCACTGGATCTTCTGGTATTGGAGGTAGTATTTGCCAGAAGGGACACCCCACAGATAGATCTTTTTGCAGCCCCAGACAATCACCAACGTCCTCTTTTTTGCTGCAGGCCCCAAGTGTTGGGCTCAGTCCCTCTGGATGCCTTCCTTCTCAGTTGGGAAAGGAAGTTTCTCTATGCCTCCCCCAACCCCCTTCCCTCTCCTGTTCAAGGTGCTAGTCAAAATCAGATCTCAGCCCTGCAAGATGATCCTGATTGCTCCAGATTGGGCCAGACAGCCTTGGTACCCACTCCTTCTGTCCTTAGCAGTCCACCTTCCCCTGTGTCTTCCCAGGAATCACAACCTGTTAACCTGTGCTCAGGGGAGAGTTTGGTACCCGAACCTCAAATCTCTCAATCTCAAGGCCTGGCTCTTGAAGAATTAATAGTTTGCTGACCTACACCTTTCCCAATGTGTAATGGATATCCTGAAGGCTTCTAGGAAGCCTTCCACCAGGGCTACTTATAATTCCAAATGGAAGAGATTTTCCATATGGTGCTCTGGAAAGCATATTTCCCCAGAATCTGCTGACTTACCCACAGTCCTGGATTATATGGTCCATTTAAATACCTTAGCTGAGACCAGCTACCTTAAAAGTGCATCTGGCAGCCGTGTCTGCTTTCTTATCAGCAGGTAAGCCCTCTTCTCTTTCAGCTCATCCTGTATTCTCCAAGTTTTTCAAAGGTTGCTTCACACCAACCTTCCATTCAGGGACCCTGCCCCTGCCTGGGATCTTAATATTTGCATTGCCCAGCTTATGCAACCCCCTTTTGAGCCTTTGTCTTCAGCAGAGCTAAAGTATTTGACTCGGAAAACTGTGTTTTTGGTAGCCATCACTTCTGCCAGACGCATAAGTGAATTACAAGCATTGTCAGTGGAGCCTGATTTTATCTCCTTTCATAGAGATAAGGTGGTCCTCAGGACTAACAGGAAGTTCTTGCCTAAGGTGGTTTCAGATTTCCACCTTAATCAATCCATGTCTCTCCCTGTGTATTTCACTGACCATTCCTCCTCTGGCGAGAGGAGACTGCACAGTTTAGATGTCAAAAGAGCCCTTAGTTACTACATAGAACGTACCAAGGGTCACAGGTTTGACTCCCTCCAACTGTTCCTCACTTATGGTGAGGTTAGTAAGGGGAAACCTGCCACTAAAAGATCCATTGCCAGGTTGATTGTCTCTTGTATCCAATTTTGCTATGAAAAACTGGGTAAGGTTCTTTCCTCAGGCCTGAGGGCTCACTCTATCAGAGGTACAGCTGCATCTCTGGCTGCTGCCAGGGACATCCCTTTCCTAGAGATATGTCAAGCAGCTACCTGGAAAACAGTTCACACTTTTACCAAGCATTACTCCCTGGACATCCAGGCTAGGAGTGATGCTCAGTTTCTTTAGCTGGCAGAGCCCTATTTCTAAGTGGTCACCCTCCTCATGGAGGTACTGCTGTGTAGTCTGCATATGTCATAATATAGCAAGACTTCATGTTGTTTGAACAAAAAATTACTCACCTTAATAATGTTCTTTCTTCTAATGGAGTCTTGCTATATTATGACCTCCCCCCGCCTGCCCCTCTCCGAACTTTTGTTTTTGGGGTGTGGGTGGGCAGTGCAGTGTTGGCACTTAGTAGATGCCCACCTTTTTGTTTCACCCATCCTTTTTGGGGTGAATTGGTGTTGTGTTTTTCATTTTTTGGGTCTTCTGACTTGAGTCTTTGTTTTAGGACCAAAAAATGTGTTCTTATATTTAGTAGCCAGTTGGCTAGTATAGGTTTACAGCTTCCACACAGGACCTCAGTGAGTTTAGTTCGTAAAGAGCTTGAGTTTGAAGAACAACAGACTGAGTTTTCAACGGAGCTCGAGCTCAGAGTTCCATGTCTGGCATGGAAAGTTAACTCTTTCACCTCCGGAGCAGTTCGAAGTTTGGGACTCACTGCATATGTCATAATATAGCAAGACTCCATTAGAAGAAACAACATTACTAAGGTGAGTAATTTTTTTCTTGCCGCACTTACTACCATGATTTTGGGGGGGCTAGGATTTCCCTGCTCCTTTCCAGTGCCTCCCCCCTTGGCTAGTTTAAATGCTTGCCAATGAAGCATTTAAACCTATCACCTAGGATCCTGGTTCCCCTCCTGGACAGATGCAGACCGTCATGCCAGGATAGGCTTGCATCACTCCAGGTGGACCCCCAGTTCCCCATGAAGCCAAATTCCTGAGCTCCACACCAGTTTTTCAACCACTGATTGAATCCCATGGTGCAGAACACCCTAGCCTCTCCTATGCCATAGATGGGCAGCACCTCCGAGAAGGTTACCTTGCGTGCTACTTGTCTAAGGCCCCTCCCCAATTCTACAAACTCTTCCTGCACTTCTCTAATCCCTTTCCTAGCCAGGTCATTTGTCCCTAGATGGACAGTGACATCCAGCCCCTCCCCTGTGCAGCTGCTCCGGCAATCCTGAGGATTCACTCCCTGTCCCTCCAAGCCATGGCGCCAGGCAGGCTCCTTACCTCCCTCTCCCCTTCCTTCCCCAGTTCTACCTTCCTAACAATGGAGTCCACCACCAGGAGTTGTTTTCTTCCCCTGCGAGGTCCCCTGCCACCCTCCTGTGGGTCTCCTTTGTGGGTTCCCAGCATCCTCCTTGGTCTCCACTGCGGGTGCCTCCATAGAGGAACCACACTTTGCCAGAATGGCATAGGAATTGTGGAGAGGTACAACTGGAAGGATGTGCCTCTGTTTCACCACCCACACCCTCCCTGAGCCCACTGTGGTCCAACCGCTTCTCTTTCTTGGCAACCTCTGAGGCAACGGCAGTGGCACTGGTGGTCCCTGGATGGAAGAGGAGGTCCCACGGATCCTGGCCAACTCAGCCTGGAGATGAGCAACCTCCTCCCTCATCCCAGAGAGGTGCCTGCAGGTGGGACAACACGGCATCCTCCAGAACGTCTCCCGGAAGACTGCTGCTCCACAGCCACTGCACTGCACCACTTCAATCATGTCTTATTTCTGGCCCCTTAACTGTTTGCAATCCTTACTCTTTCCTCTGTTTTTTTTCTCTCTCTCCTTACTTTCTGCCTGTGTGCTCTTTAAGTTCCTGACTATCCTGTTTTGAGACGAGAATATCCTATATTTCTAAGTAGACCCCTTACTTGCTCAGAGGCAGACCTCCAGCAGCTAGAGGGGTCCGGAGAGCTACTCTTGCCCTTCTAGGATGGTGGGTCTTTGGTGGCTCTGTGGTCACTCACTTTCTGCTCCCAAACAGGAAGTTCCTGATCTTCCCTTGTCAATCTTCACCATTCATTACTTCCTGGGTGTAAGCCGGAGGCGCGCACCCGTCACGGGAGCTTTTTTTTTTTTTTTTTAAAGTTGCCTTAACGGCCCGCCTCGAGAGCGGCGCCATGCGTTATGCGCGAGGGCGGCCGTTATAGCGACCTTCCAATCCTCCTCCAACTCAGTTCTGTTTCTCCCGCCTCGAGGCAGCACCTGTTTCGAGCTCCATATTTTGATCATGTGATGCGACTCCTCTTTCCCGCACACTCGACGCCAATCGGTAAGACCGTTCTTTTTTATTTCTAAAGCGGCGCCGGGTGTGCTTTCCTACTGTTTTTTCTTGTTGATTTCGCGTTATGTCCGGTTCCGGAGCTAAACGTGTTTCGAAGACGGGCCGCGCCCCTATGCGTCGGTGTTACTGTGGCCGGCATTTCTCCGTCTCGGACCGGCATGACGTTTGTCTTCGTTGCCTGGGACCCAACCATGACATGGATTCGTGCGACGCCTGTTTCTCCATGGACCGCTGTGTCCTCGAAGTCCGCGCGTTCAAGCTCGGCAAAGCCCTCCCACCTGGGGACGGCACGCCTCAAGGGATTCTCAGGTAAGGTCTCTAGGCCCTTCCCGGGTCCCTCCCGGCCTATACGGTCTGAGGAGGAGGGGTCCCTCGCCTTTTTCTGCCGAGGAGGAGGCCCTTCCGCGTGTCGGGGAGCGTCGAGTCCCTCCCGGGGCCGTGGCGCCGACACCGCCCGGCAGTCACTCTTCGAGGTGCAGGCTCCCCGTGGCGAGGCCTCGACTTTGGGCCTGGCTCGGTGGATCTTCGACGCCGCCTTCGCGCCTGCTGGATCCTGGCGCCTGCTCCCCGTGCCGGTGATCGGCTGCGCGCGCCGCTTCCGCGCCGCTTTTGAGTGATCAGAGCGCGCCATTGGCGGCGCTAGTTGGATCCCGGCGCCTCTCAGGGCACGTGTGATCGGGCGCTTTGGCGTGCCGCTTTGGGCCTCGTGCCATTCGTGGCGCCGATGGACAAGGCGCCTGCCGGGCGGTGCCGCCGCTCGACGCTCGGCGCCGTGGCCTTGTCCTTCCTCCAGGGCGGTGCCGGCCTTGCCGGGCCTGCTGGGGGTGGAGCTAGGCCTGGCTGTTACGCGTGAAGGAGGCGAAGCGCGCCCTTGGTACTGGGCTGCTCATGTCTGCGGGCTCAGGGACCCGTGTGGCCAGTATTGAGGTCCTGCTGATCTCGCCTTCCTCGGAGGGCGATGATTCAGACGTGGTGCTCATCCTGGCACCCCCACTCGGCAGTCTGGGTCCCCGGTGGCAGAGGTGCCAGGCGGCACAGCGGGCCTCCTTCTGTCCCCCTTCCGGCTGCCTCCTGAGGGTTCCCCGCTGGGTGGCCGGGAGCCCGGGGCAGGCGTGGGGTGACGAGGGGAGGCTCCTCTCTGAGGTCCTGCAACAGCTACCTTACGGGTGCTGTTGCCTCTAGGGACAGGGGACGCTGTGGTCGAGGAGGAGGGCCTCCTGAGTCCGAGGGGTGAGGGGCAGGGGTCTGCTGCTCGGTCTTTGGCCACCCGGGGTGGCCAGGGAGCCGGGCAGAGCCTCGCCTCCTCCAGGGTTCTAGGTGTCCCCGCGCGTGAAAGTGGACTGCCCTTCTGGATCCATGCAGTCCCGGGCTGGCTATAGGGAGGTTCTCCCCAGGGCTCTTCCAGGCTCCGCCTTCCCAGAGTTCCGTTTCTGCGGCCTGGTCTGATATCCGGGATCCCTTTTCCAGGGCCCTTTCCCGGATTCCAGAGCCTCGCAGAGAGCAGTTACTGCTTAATGGAGGTGCCCCTCTCCCATCTCTGCCTTCACTCACCCCCGCCTCCCAGGCTATGTCGGTCCTAATGGGTCCTATATCCTGGGGGCAGTTCAGGGTTCTGTGGCTGCTTTCCTCATATGTTAGATACATGCATGAGCTGGTCTTTCGACTCTCCCCACCGCCAGGAATCTCTGGGCATTCCAGTTCCCCATCATCCTCGCCTCCTCCTCCCGAGGGAGAGGAACCCCTGCTCATCTGTCCTCCCGATGCTGATTTCACAGAATATCAGCTGCTTCTCTCGAGGATGGTGAGGGATCTCCTCGGATTTCCTACGCTCAAGAGACAATACCGAACGGGAGACGTAGAATTCCTTGGTGAATCTAGTGCCCAGCATCTGGTGGTACCTTCCTGGCCTATCCCTTCCAGGAGGCGCTGCCTATCCGTCATGGCAGTCCCCTGCCGCTTCTTCCCAGCCTCGGTGGACTGCCAGCGAGGTATTGTGCCCCCTCTGAGTCTCTAGGTTCCTTCCCAACCCGGCCCTCAGGTTTGCATATCGATACTCCTTCTGGGCGCCGCTGACTGGCGCAGACGATCACCACCGGATTCGGACTCTCCAGTTCGACCGCTAGCTAAGAGGTGCTCTTCTTCTCGAAGGACGAGTGCATGTATTGCATCACATCAGGCTCACCACGCTGCTCACAACCGCATCTGTGGTCGATGATGTCCCAGCTGCTGGCATCTATGCCTGACACGGAGCAAACCAGACAAGCCGCGTCTTCCTCCATGGTAGGCCTGGAGCTGGCAAGACACTAAGCAGCATCTATGACGCCAATGAGGTGGCTTCCGGCTTGCGGGACAGCGATCTGCATCAGGCGGACGGCATGGCTTCGCTCTTTTCCAGGTTGTCTCACCCTGGCCCGGGCGAGAGGGTGTGATTCGGCCTGCCTTCCGGGGACCTGCTTTTTTCTTCCAGAGCAAGGAGACTTTTTACAGGGGCTCCTCCGCCTCCTCGCCCTCGGGAGGCACCTCCTAGCTCTTTCTCCCACTTAGGCTTTCTGAATAAGTCAGGGTCTTCCTTCTGTTTCTCACCAACAGAAGGCTGGGGTCTTGTTCTCAGGGTATGGCCTCTTCCTCCAGGGAAGAGGAGCTTGGTATCACTCAGAAGTAATGAATGGTGAAGATTGACAAGGGAAGATAGAAAATTACATACCCACCGTAATTTTTGATCTTCTTGTATCTTCACCATTCATTACTTACACCCGCCCACCATCCCCTCAGTGGCCTCTTCCTGTGGCTTCTCCACCTCCGCCTCCTTTCTCTCTCTGCATTTATATAAAATATAGGAAATTGCTTCATTTTCCAAAAAAAAAAAAATATAACAAAAGTAAAAAAAAAAAATATTCTGGGGGTTTAAATCCAGAAAATTATTTACTCTAAGATTCATGGGCCATCTCATGGATTGCACCATATCAGACTGCACAACTATCTCTTGCTATTCTTATGGCAAGGTACCTCTTGGGTTGTTTGGCCTGGCTCAGGCTATTCAGTTTTGATCCTGCAATCCGTGTTCAGATAGTTGCCCTGAAATCTAATCCCTCTATTCTTGCCTTGTAGAGCAGAGGAACTAGTACGCCTGTTCCTTTCTCTCTAGAAAAAAAAAATGCTGAGGGAACTCTCTCCACTGCTATAGGCATCTTGGCATCTGGGTCATGCATCTAGTAAAAAAAAAAAAATTTTTATCTGTAAAAAAAAAAAAAAAAAAAAAGGAAAAGGAGAAATCAAACAAGAAGGCAGATGAGAAGGTAGGCTATCCTTCTCGCTGTTTTGCTAAGTGGTTTCTCCCTTAGGTGTCCTCCTGGACAATTTTACAGTAGAGCTCTGCTGACCATATTCAATCTTAGCTAGCCTAAGCCTTGGCCGCCTTAGCCAGTCGTGTCTGGGTCCTGCTTTTCTTGGAACGCCTGAAAGGCTTACATTTTCCATTTCAAACCCTGAGCAGCGCCCCATGCTGCGGGGTTTTATTCTTCCCTCCTCGCTGTCCTCCAGTTAGAGGCCTTCCACGGCCAGGAGCCCGAGGTGGTGTCAAGAACAATGGCATGTTGAAGATGAGGACTATCTCTTCTGAGTTCTGTTCAGCGGTTCGTGAACCTTCTTCAGCTCTATCTCCGGGATTCTTGCTTCCCTTTAGTCGAGCCTTCAGCTACAAGCTAACTATGCTCAGAGCATTCTGGTCCCTTCAACATCCCATCTCTCTTCTCTTTCTTCTTCTTCTTCTATTTCTCATTTCCTTACTCATCTCCTCCTAGAGTCGCCCAGTAAGAGGCCCTGCACTCCCAGGCTAGATGTTCTTATCTCCTGTCCTTCCTCCATCGGCTTATTCCTTTTCAGTTCATTCTTCCTTGCTTTTGCTATCCCTCGCTATTTTGCCTCGCTATCTCATATTTTCTGCTTTCATTTTGCCCTCCGCTCACAGAACTGAGTTGGAGGAGGAGTCGCTATTAACGGCCGCCGCCAGCATGACGCATGACGCCGCCTCGAGGGCGGGTCCGGTAGGGCAACTTTAAAAAAAAAAAAAAGCCTCGTGATCGGTGCGCGCCCGCTTACACCCAGGAAGTAATGAATGGTGAAGATACAAGAGAAGATCAAGAATACGGTAGGTACGCACTTTCCTTGTCAGTCAAATCCCATTCCCATAAAAGTAGAACTAGCTTTGGGTGGGAGGGAATGAGGGCAATATAGTCCCAGCAGAGAAGTCCAGTCACACAGCAGTCCTTTCTCCTAGTGTCTTCTGCCAAGTTATTACCAATATATCCATTCATGACGTCCTCAGGGAAATCCTTTGATTTGCACTAGGTGTCATGAAAGAAGGAGAATATGCATGTGTTGGGGTATCTCCCAAGATAGCCAGTAAATACATCAAATAAATTTTGATGTCTATTTGAAGCAGGTCCCAAACTAAATTAGGAAGTCCAATGTGCATTGGCTTGGGGTATCCAGTGAATGACATCAAAGAGACTTTTGATGTCTGGGTGAAGCAGATCACAGACCGGTTTTGGCAAGTCACATGAAGAGAGGCAATTCTTTTATGTCATCTATTATTTTTTTAAATATCTTAGTAGGACATCTTATATTATAAAATATACATTGTAATACACCAAGTCGGAGTTAGGTGACCTCAGAGGGAAGGCTGTCTCAAGACTGCTTTTGAATATACTGGGCAGACCTTACAGAGGGACATTCATTTTCTGACTGAGAGAGAGAAAGAGAGAGGAACATCGAAGCACTGAAAGATTAAGAAAGTAAGAATACAATTAGCTAAGACCAGTCTGAGTGTATGAATTGTAGGAATTTGCACTTTTTAAGCCTGTTTTGTTTTTAAGGCTGTATGTGTTGGGATATCTTGTTCAGTATTTTACTGTTTTCCTATTTTACCTATTTTAAAGTAAAGATATATATTTTAAAAACAGAAACTGCCTGGTGTGCCTTGAAACTTTTTTTATATATAAGTGAAGCTTAGATGGTTATAGTTGACACTGTGCATGAGCTTGTGGTGGTACCAAACTGGGAAATAGAAAAGAGTTCTCTAGGTCTTGCATAGAGTTCTAAGGGTTCATTTTGAAATACCTGGTTAGGTGCCCATAGGCAAAAATATCTGGCCCCCCCGAAGACCAAATTATTTGAGCCTGATAATTGTGAATGCTGACAAGAGGTTATCAGTTTGAATCCCTCCAGAACTTGGGACTAAGGTGACTCGAACCCACAAAACAGACAAGAGGGTTACCTTGTTCTGTTCACTGTTCACGATTCTACGCTCAGAGGCTGGCACTTTGGGAGTAGAGGGCTGACCTGCTGAGTGGGTTTGTGACAGATTGGTTGGCAGCGGTGGCATAAAACGTTTGGTGGTATAAGCTTTATTGTTCAGTGTGTCAGCTTGAGACTGTTCAGCTCACTTGGAAAAAAGAAAGACAGTGTTTTATTTCAAAAGGAAACATAACTATATCCCTTGGCTTACAGTCAAGTTCCTACCCATTTTATTTTTTTCTAAAGTGCCAGTCAGAGTAGCAGTAGTCATGAAAGATGGTTTTCAACTACAGCAGGCACACTGTAGAATACTTAAAGCAGTTGTGTAGGGACAGAGGAGTCTCGCTCGAGGTGACTGCCAAAAAAGCAGAACCTCATGGAGGCCCTGATGGTAGCAGATACCCAGAGCAGCAAGTCACCGACCGTGACTGAAAAAGACCAAACCTCGAGTGTGGCAGGGCTAGCGGCCAGTGCTGTGTCCAGGTCCATTGAGGAGGACAGCAAGGCCAATGTCAGTGAAGGGCCACAGCAGCAGGGGATGGTTACCAGTATCCTGAATCTGGAAGTGCTCAGGCTGCAAACTGAGTTGCGCAGGATGGAGCTGGAATTCCAGGAGAAGAGGGCGCGAGAGAAGCAAGAGGCAGACCATGAGGTAGAGCACAGACACCGAGAGGCAGAGCGAGAACAGCAGGAGGCAGACCGTGCGGAGCGTGAGCGCCAGCGAGCTGCAGAGGAGAAGAGAGAGGAGCGTCAGTGGCAACACGAAATGCAGAAGCTACGACTCCAACCAGTAGCACCAGAGCAGGTAAATGGCTTGGGTTTAACTGGGACTGCAGGACTGGGTTACAAATTGAACTCCAAATTAATAGCCAGATTTAAAGAGGGGTTGGGTATGGATGACTTTTTAATTTTTTTTGAAAAAGTTTGTATTCAGGCTAAAATTCCTAGAGAGTCCTGGAGCTTCCAGCTATTCCCACTACTTACCGGGAAAGCTCGGGATGCAGTGGGTCAAATGGACAATGAGGACAGTAATAATTACAGCAAACTAAAAGCAGCACTGTTAAAAAAGTTTGAATTAACTGCTGAATCATACAGAGCTAAATTCCCTAAGCTCAGGAGAAGCCCTGATATGAGCTATGAGGAGCTAGCCATGAAACAACGTCAGTTTTTAAAACATTGGTGGGAAGGAATTGAGGCAAACGGTTGATAAAATTGGAAATGCGATTTTATTAGAACAGTTTTATTGGGCATGCCCAGCAGAGCTAAAAACCTGGCTAGAAGACCGAGATCCCAAAACAGTGCAAGAGGCTGTGGAACACTCGGACCACTATGCCAAGAGCAGACCTGTTTCTGTAAAGAGATTGCTCCTGCTCTCCTTAAAACTATTTAACTATATTCTCTCCTCTGAGCCATTGGACCCTTCCTTGCTGGAAGCTACTATAATTTTAATTCCCAAGTCAGATAAGCCTAACTTGGATCCAGCTAACTACAGGCCAATTTCACTACTTAATTATGATATTAAAATTTTAACTAAAATTCTTTCCTTGAGAATTAAACAGGTCTGGCAGGTTTTGGTGAGTAACGAACAAGTAGGATTTGTCCAGGGAGGTCAGCTATGGATCATATGCGTACCTTAATCACATTTTTTCGGTATGGTTCGGGAGTCCCAGTCTCATGGCTTTAGTTGCCTTTGACGCAGAGAAGGCCTTTGATCGGGTTAGCTGGGAGTTCCGTGGTCTACTTTAAATAAAATGGGTTTTCCAGAGAAGTTTATTCAGTGGATAAAGGCGATATATAGCTCGCCTTCTGCCAGGGTCTATTGTAATGGGGTGTTCTCATCTCGATTCTTCCTGTATTCTGGCACTTGTCAGGGATGTCCTTTGTCCCCTTACTTATTTAATTTATATCTGGAGCCCCTGTTGGTTCATATTAAAACGTCACCCAAGATCTCAGGGTGTGTCATTGCTCAACGGGAATTGACCCTATCCGCTTTTTGCAGATGATACTTTACAATCTCTCAAACCCTGAATCTTCCTCACCGAGGCATTGCAAATTGTTAGTCAGTTTGGTAAGCTAGCCAATTATAGGTTGAACTTATCCAAATCGGTGATATTTCCACTCAATTCACTCTTGCTCTAGGCTAGTGTATCTCAATTTGGTATGAAATGGGCCTCGAAACACCTTAAATACCTGGGCATTCATCTGTCCGGGATGAGGAGATGATTAAAAGCTTAACCTGGGTGATCTGTTGGATAGAATCCAAAAGATCTTAACAGATGGGACAACCTTCCCCTTGCTATAGGGGGCTAATCAGCATAATCAAATGAATGTACCTTCCACAAATTTTTATCCCCTGAACCTTCTCAACATATGGCTTCCTAAATCTCTTTTTCAGAAAATACACTCAATGGTGTCCAAATTTATTTGGGGTGGTAAACAACCTAGAAGGTCTTTCCTCAAGCTCTGCTTGCCCAAAGAAAAGGGAGGCCTTCGCTTGCCTAACTTTGGGTTCTACTACTGGGCCAGTCACTTAGCTAAACTGGTAGGTGGATTCGCTCTCCCAATGAATATTATAAGCCCATTTGGTTAGAGTTAGAGCTTAAACTATTGGAGGATTGCAATATATACCCTCACCATATTTTTATTATAGTTGCTCCTCACTACCGGAGGATATCCGTAACTCATAATAGGGTTGTCTGTTAAAATTCTAACTCAGTACTGGAATTTCTTTAAACTAGTATACCAAGGATGTGGCCCAACCACTAGTTCCTAACCCTAATATTAGAATCGGCGGTCACATGTTGTCGTTGATCTGGCTCCCACAAATCCAGGATTGTTCGTGGAAGATCTCATGTTCAGGATCCTTGGCTCCTCTGGGGAACTGTTAACAAAATTGAACATCCTCCCCAGAATATTTTCAAAATTTACCAATTGAGACACCTTAGGTAAAAATTTCGGGCTGGTGAGACCATCCTCTCAAAATAGGGCCTTTCCTGGAACAACTTGGGACTTGTGTCACAAATCCCTCACAGTATAGCTCGGCTATATAATTATCTTTGCTTACAAAATTCCTGATCCTTAGCTGGCTCCAATGTATGGGCCTCCTAGTCTCTGAACCTTCTATGTCTTGGAGCCAAGTTTGGCTGATGTGTACAAATATATTACCTTAGACAGGAATAGGCTATACAGTTTTACATTTTAAACAATATGTATTACACACCAACTAAGTTAGCTAAATTTGACAGATCAAAATCTGACAGATGCACAAGGTGTGGCGTGGGAGTGGGGGAATCTACTACATATATTTTGGTTTGTGTTAAAGTTGCCCCATTATGGCAGGCAATTCGGAATAGTCTGGATCCGACTCTGGGTCTGGAGGATCTATTCACAGCTGAAGTTTGTGTACTTGGTCTGTATTCTAATATTAGAATCAAAGAACGGAAATTCCCATGGCCATAATTTCAATGGCAGTTAAAGGCTAGTTCTCCGGCACTGGCTACAGACCAAGTGGCTATTTCCTATAATAGAGTGGCTTGAGGAAATCTCCTCATGTTTCAAGATGGAAAGATTAATAGCCAGTTCCAGACACGCTTATGCCTACCTTTCATAAAAAATAGGGCAAGTTATACGCTTTGTACCTTCATTGAACTCTACTTGGTTCCTCTTGACTCGTCTTTTATGAGATGTCTATATGTGGCTAACTGATGTCTACTAAGTATCATTCCATGGCACGGATAATTGCTCTTCAGGGTAACCTGGAGTTGGGGTGACCTTCCCAGGGGGTTGGGTGGGTTTTAAGTTCTGGCACATGTTCCTGTCATGCTTCTGTACATTGTCGAGGTTATGTCCTGTTTTGTTCCGGCATCTGTATTTCATTATTTTTATTATGTCAAATCAATAAAACTTTGAATTACAAAAAAAGAGCAGACCTGCTCTGAGAGCAAATGGGGCAGGTGTGGTAGCACAGAAAGGGAAAAACGCTTCTTCACGGCAGCTAGAACCTTCACTGCCTCCACTGAAACCAGTTAGCTCTAGGTTTCAAAGAAAAGATTTCTCTGAAAGAAGAAATGAATGCTGGTTATGTAAAAAAACTGGGCATATTACCAGACAGTGTCCCAAAAAGGCCAACAATAATACACAGAACGGTACCAGGAAAGAAGTAGGTTGCTTGTGTGTCCCTGGAAGCATGCCAGTGAACATGAGGGAACACATGCGCCCAGTCATGGTGAATGGTGTACAGACGCAGGGGGTTAAGGGACACAGGGGCATCCCTGAAATTGGTGAAAGGGGATCTGGTTCAGCCTGGTCAGCTTATGCCCAATAAATACGTCACTGTACAGGACTTTGTGGGTGGGGTGAAACATTGCCCCTCGCTAGTGTTCTCCTAGACTGGGGTGAAACAGGGGGAACTGTGCAACAGATGGCTGTAACCAAAACATTAGCAGTGGTTGTTATCCTGGGTAACAATCTCCAGCAGGGGATAATATGTGCAGTTACCCGTAGCCAAGTGGTAAGGGAAAAATTGTTGCTCCCTGAACCCCACAGAAACCAGTGTGGAAACCACAGAGAGGCTGGTTCCCCAGCCTGTATCTCCAGATGAGGTGACTGATAAAAAGGGGGTAGAAATTTCCGCAGTAGCCAGTAACCACACAGCTACAGAGGGTTACTCTGAAGAGGGAGGGGTGACCCCTTGTCAGAGGGTTGGGATTGACAGTGATCCTGAGGGCCCTGACGCTAGTGCTAGGTACCCTAGTTTAGTGACTGAAGGGACCTGTCCCAGGCCTTGGGACTGTGTGAGGGGTTTGCAGCTGCTCAGAGGAGTGACCCCTAGTTTAGAGAAGCTGAGGGCTTGGGCAGACTCTGACGGAGCACAGGGAGATGATGACAGACATAAGGTTTATTGGGAAAGTGGACTTATGTATACTCAGGCAGTACAGACAGAAGGAGGGATGCTTGGCAGGCAGCTTGTCGTTCTCCAGGGGTATCGTGAGGAGTTGCTCAAAATTGCACATGATATTCGCTTGTCTGGTCATCTGGGAATCACGCGCACTATGCAGCAGTTAGCCCAGAATTTCTACTGGCCTAATTTCACCTACTGAAGGAGTATTGCAGGTCTTGTCACCGGTGCCAAGAAATAGGGGAAGGCGGGCAAGAATACCCAATTTGCCCTGATTCTGTTGCCCATAGTGGAGAAGCCATTTCAGAGGGTGGGAATGGATATTGTGGGGCCTTTAAATAACCCCAGCTCGTCAGGGAAGAGATTCTTCCTGACTGTGGTGGATTATGCCACCCGATACCCAGAGGCAGTCGCCCTGTCCTCACTAAGGACAGACAAAGTGACAGATGCCTTACTTGAGATTTTCTCCTGTGTTGGGTTTCCGCAGGAGGTAATCACTGATTGAGGGGGTTCCTTCATGTTGAACCTAATGAAATGTTTATGGGAGAAGTGTGGGGTGGTGCAGAGATGCATAACACTATATCACCCACAAGCCAATGGACTTGTGGAACGATTCAATGGTACCCTAAAGTCAATGCTCTGGGCATTTGCTGAACAGCATGGGAGGGACTGGGAGAAATACCTTCCCCACCTGTTGTTTGCATACAGGGAGGTGCCCCAAGAGTCGACAGGATTTTCCCCCTTTGAACTCTTGTATGGACCCTGGGTACGTAGGCCCCTAGACTTGATCTGGGAGGACTGGGAAGGCAAGCACACCACCCTGGGAACTCCCATAGTGGATTACATCCTTAGGTTTAGGAAAAGGCTGAAGGAGCTTATGGGAACAGCCCAACAGAAACAAAAAGTATGGTACGACCGCTTAGCCAGAGCTTGCTCGTACATGGTGGATCAGGAAGTCATGGTCCTTATTCCGGTAGGGAAAGACAAGCTGCAGGCTGAGTGGGCAGGACTGTACAAAGTGGTTAGGAAGGTAAATTACGTGAACTACATTGTGGAGTTACCTGACCGTAGACAGACAGAAAGGATGTACCATGTCAACATGATGAAGCCATATGCAAATAGGGCTGACGTGGTGTTTGCAGTGTATAGTCATGGGGAGGGGATGGATGAAGGAGACCCCCTTCTGGACTTGCTGGAAGAGAGGAAGTGGGAGTCCTCTGTAGAGGCAGTAAAATTGTCTCCCCAGCTGACCCTGGGCCAGATCCAGAAAGTAAGGGAGGTTTTAGCAGACTTTGCCCCCTTGTTTAGCGCCAAGCCTGGACTAACCCCCTTAGTGACACACGATGTGGAGACAGGGGCACAGACGCCCATATGGCAGACAGCATATCAGGTGTTAGAGGCTGTCCAATAGGACATTAGGAGGGAAGTGGAGGAGATGCCGTATTTAGGGGTAATCCAGAGATACCACAGTCCCTGGGCCTCACCCGTAGTCCTTGTACCCAAGCCAGATGGCTCAACTCATTTCTGTGTGGACTATCATGGACTAAATGCAGTCACGAAGTCCGACGCCTACCCAGTGCCCCGGACGGAGAACTCCTGGACAAGTTGGGGGGGGGGGGTGACCTACCTTACGACCATTGACCTGACAAAAGGGTATTGGCAGGTAGAGTTGACAGACAGAGCTAGGGAGAAGTCGGCCTTCATCATTCCAATAGGCTTATTTGAATTTAAAGTAATGCCTTTTGGAATGAAGAATGCCCTAGCCACTTTCCAAACGTTGGTGAACCAGGTGTTAAATGGTGCTGAGGAGCACGCTGTGGTGTACCTGCATGACATTACCATCTTTAGTACCTGCTGGGAGGAACACCTATCCCACCTTAGGGACGTGCTGGGCAGGATACAGAGGGTCCGGCTCACTGTCAAAGACGAGAAGTGCCAGGTGGCCATGGGAGAGGTGTCATGTGGTAGGCCAGGGGCAGCTCCGTTCTAACCAAATAAAAATAGAGGTAATACAGGCATGGCCCAGACCAGAAACTCAAAAGCAAGTCAGGAGTTTTCTCAGGATAGCAGGGTAGTATAGAAAATGTGTCCCCAATTACAGTGCCCTGGCTGCTCCCCTATCTGACCTGACAAAGAAGAGGATGCCCAAGAAAATTACCTGTGGCCCAACCTGTGAGGAAGCCTTTTCCAAACTAAAGGAGGCACTGTGCAGTGCTCCTGTTTTGACAAGTTCTGACTATAGCAAAGCTTTATAGTTCAGACTGATGCCTCAGACATGCGTAATGGGGCAGTACTGAGTCAGACATCCAGCCAAGGGAGGGATCACCCAATAGCCTACCTGAGTAAAACGTTACTTCTCAGGGAGCAGGCATACTCCACGGTGGAAAAGGAGTATCTGGCCATAGTGTGGGCCCTAAAGAAATTTGAGCCATACTTGTATGGGCAGCATTTTGTGGTGCAGACTGACCACAACCCCCTGGTTTGGCTGACGCAGATGGGGAAAAACAATGGTCGCTTGCTAAGATGAAGTCTTGCTTTGCAGGGATATGACATGACCATTCTACATAGGGCTGGAGTGACCAATCAGAACTCAGATGGGCTGTCTCGTGTGTATGAGGAGTGAACTGTTTTGGGAAGCTCATCCCGTGCAGGGAATAGACCCCCCAAATTCAGTCTAGGTGGGGAGGATTGTGGCACGTGGACAGCTGATTATGATTTTAAGTATGATGGTTTGTCTGCAATATAAAATATGTAAGGGAGTGTCTGTCAGGAGAAAATGCTGTTTTGCTGAAATTGACACATCAACCCCGGGATAAGTTCAAAGGACAGGAGGTAGCTTAAACTGCAGATATCTGAAATGCAGTTACCTTGTCAATTTGCTTTGAAGCCAGGAACTAGTATATCCATTCATGACGTCCTCAGGGAAATCCTTTGATATGCACTAGGTGTCATGAAAGGAGGTGAATATGCATGTGTTGGGGTGTCTCCCAAGATAGCCAGTAAATACATCAAAGAGATTTTGATGTCTGTGTGAAGCAGGACCCAGACTAAATTAGGAAGTCCAATATGCATTGGCTTGGGGTATCCAGTGAATGACATCAAAGAGACTTTTGATGTCTGGGTGAAGCAGGTTTTGGCAAATCACATGAAGAGAGGAGATTCATTTATGTTACCTATTATTTTTTAAATATCTTAGTAGGACATCCTGTGTTATAAAATATAAATTTTAATACACCAAGGCAGAGTTAGGTGACCTCAGAGAGAAAGCCGGCTCATGACTGTTTTTAAATATACTAAGCAGACCTTACAGAGGGACATTCATTTTCTGACTGAGAGAGAGAGAGAGATGAACATCGAAGCACTGAAAGATTAAGAAAGTAAGAATACAATTAGCTAAGACCAGTGTGAGTGTATGGATTGTAGGAATTTGCATTTTTTTAAACCTGTTTTGTTTTTAAGGCTGTATGTGTTGGGATATCTTGTTCTGCATTTTACTGTTTTTCTATTTTACCTTTTTTAAAGTATAGATATATATTTTAAAAACAGAAACTGCCTGGTGTGCCTTGAAACTTCTTTTTATATAAGTGAAGCTTTGATGGTTATAGTTGACACTGCATGAGCTTATGGTGGTACCAAACTGGGAAACAGAAAAGAGTTCTCTAGGTCTTGCATAGAGTTCTAAGGGTTCATTTTGAAATACCTGGTTAGGTGCTTGTAGGCAAAGATATCTGGCCCCCGAAGACAGAATTATCTGAGCCTGATAATTGGGTACGCTAACAAGAGGTTATCAATTTGAGTCCCTCCAGAACTTGGGACTAAGGTGACGTGAACCCACAAAACAGACAAGAGGGTTACCTTGTTCTGTTCACAATTCTATGCTCAGAGGTTGGCAATTTGGGAGTAGAGGGCTGACCTGCTGAGTGGGTTTGTGACAGCTACTACTCACCCATAAGTCTCTAAAGAGACAAGCCACTAGAGTTTTGCAAACCTCCGCTTCCATTCCCCCAGTGGACAAGAAGATGGATAGAAAATACTTGGTGGCCAAGGCTGGAGTTGAGTTCCTTTTTGGGCATCCCAGTCATGAAGGGGTGGTGCAGGCTGCTGCATGTGATAAGGCAGGCATTCCTGTGGCATCACACCCACCTGATAAAGATTTTAGGAAAATGGATTCTATGACCAAGAAGTCTTACTTGGGTTCTTCTCTGGCCATTAGTCAGGCCACTTCCATGGCTTATGTTTCCAGATACCAGAAAAGTCTCTGGAATATGGTTTTTGGAGATTGCTAAGGCCTGCCCTACTCCCAATGGCATCTGACCTAGCTGAGGCTGTGGAAAAGGGCATAGAGGCTCCCAAGTACTAATTTCGGATGGCAGAGGATGCCAGTGACATTAACGTCAGTGTCCCTACGGAGATTTGCTTGGCTAAGGGACACTAACCTATCCCAGGACACCCAGGCGAAGGCCTTGGATTTTCCTAGTGAGCCCACATCCCTCTTTGGTGGGCAAACGGAGGCCTGCATGAAAAAGATGGATGAGTAGAAGGTAGCTTACAAGAGTGTTGCTGCTAAGGAAAAGGCAGCAATACCTCAGAAGTACCAGAGTAAAGGGGGTGGGGGTAGAACCCACTACAGACCTTTCTTCCAGACTCAGGCTCTCCCAGCCTATCAGCCAAAGAGAGGGTACTCCAGTGGCAGGGGCAGAAGGGGCAGCAATTGAGCTGGCCCCAGTTCCCAGCCAAGTGCACAAGCAAAGCAGACCCCGGGGGGGGGTCTGCCAGGGTTGCCTCTCCATTTCCAGTAGGAGGCAGGCTGGCTCCCTACCTCAAGGCTTGGAAATCCATCACCATAGACAAGTGGGTCCTGGAGGTAGTGAGCCAGAGTCTTGCTTTGAGCTTCAAGGTCTTACCCAGGCTGAGGGCAAGAGTTTCCAGACCTGCCATCCCATTTGAAGCAGTTCTATTGGATGCACAAGTAGCAAAATTCCTTTAGGAGAAGGCAGTGGAACCTGTTCCCATGGCCCAGAAGGGAAAGGGACTCTACTCAAGCTACTTCCTCACTGTCAAGAAAACAGGGGAGTGGCAACCGATACTGGATCTCAGATATTTTAACTGGCATTTGACAAAGCCAAAGTTCAAAATGGTCATTCAGGCTGCTATTCTCCCTACTCTCAGGCAGGGAGATTGGCTGGCATCCCTGAACTTAAAGGATGCTTACTTCCACATTTCTATCAGGCAGTCCCACAGAAAATACCACAGGTTCAGATTGCCATCAGGCCATTATCAGTTCAGAGCCATGCCTTTTGGCCTGACTTCTGCTCCAAGAGTGTTTACAAAGTGTCTAGCAGTAGTGGTAGCATACAAAGAGGCAGGTAGTTACAGTTTTACCATACTTGGGCAGCTGGCTAGTGGTAGGCCAGTCCCCCCCCAAGCAGGTCAAAGATACACTGACCACCATTTAGGATACCCTGCAGTCCTTAGGCTTCCTGGTAAGCCAAAAGAAGTCAGTGCTGAGACCAGTTCAGCTCCTGGAATTTATAGGACCAGAATTGGACTCACTAAGAGGAAAGGCATTCCTCCCTCAAGGGAGGGTAGGTAGCCTTGTACAGTTGGCCAGTTCCTTCCAGCTGCATATTCCCAGACCAGCAAGGCACTTTCTCCAGCTGTTGGGACACATGGCTGCATTAGCAGCAACAGTGCCAGGTTCTAGGTTCCAGATGAGGGGCATCCTGTTCCATCTCAGATCTCCCTGAATACAGAGAAGAGATTACCTGTTAAAGATAGTGCCAATTACAGGAACTCTTCTTCAAGCACTCCAGTGGTGGCAGGAAAAGGACCAGCTTCAGAGAAGATGTGCCTTTCCTTCAGCAACCACCAACAGCAGTGCTAACAACAGGTGCCTACCTCCTAGGATGGGGTGCCCTCGTCGGGGAGCACACTGCACACGGTACTTGCTTCCAGCAGGAGTCTCTGCTTCACATGATACTGCTGGAACTCAGGGCAGTTTATCTAGGCATTCAGTCTTTTGCTTTGGTGCTGCAGGGCAAGGTGGTTCAAGTCAGAACAGACAGTACAACCACAATGCTCTACATCAACAAGCAAGGGGGCACAAGGTCATCCCTCCTGTGTACAGAAGCCATGAAAGTATGGAATTTGGTCTACTCCCTGGGGAACTCCCTATCAGCAATTCATCTCCCAGGGAAGGACAATGTCCTCACAGATGCCCTCAGCAGGATCAACCAAAATCACCACGAGTGGTCACTAAATAGGCAAATCATGCAAATTGTTTTCAGATGGTGGGGCACCCCAGAGGTGGACCTCTTTGCAGCCCCAGACAATCACCAACTGCCACTGTTCTGTTGCAGGCCTCCTGCAGTGGGCACAGTGCCTCTAGATGCACTACTGTTGGATTGGACAGGGAAGTTTCTGTATGCCTTCCCTCCATTTCCTCTGTTGCTCAGAGTACTGAACAAGCTCAGGGTTCAGCCAGCGGCAATGATCCTCATAGCTCCAGACTGGGCCAAGCAGCCCGGGTATCCACTGCTCCTGTCCCTGTCAGTATCCAGATCAATCTCCCTCTGCAGGAGGCACAACCTACTGACCTCCTCACAGGGCAGGATCCTTTACTCCAATCTCCAGTCCCTCAGGGTCAAGGCTTGGCTCTTGAGGACTTAAGAGTATGCTGACCTACACCTCTCTGGAAGGGTTCTGGAGGTCCTCAGAGTTTCTAGAAAACCCTCTACTTGGAAAACTTACACCTCTAAGTGGAAGAGGTTTTCTGTTTGGTGTCAGCAAAAACATAAACTGTAGCCAGGCTGGCTTGCCAGTCATTTTGGATTATCTAGCACACCTTCATCCCCTCGGCCTCAGACCATCTACCCTTAAGGTACACTTGGCAGATGTCTTTGCTTACCTCTCAACGGGTAAGGGTTCATCTCTGGCTGCTAAACAGGTATTCAGAAAGTTTTTCAAAGGTCTGTTACACTTGCATCCCCCATACAGGGAGCCAGCTCCCGCATGGGACTGCAGTATGTGCACTGCCCTGCTAATGCAGCCACCCTTCAAGCCCATGTCTTCAGAAGAGCTTAAATATGTGACATGGAAAACAGTGTTCCTTAGAGCCAGCACCTCAGCCAGGAGAATTAGTGAGCTCCAGGCCCTGTCCACAGAGCCAAATTACATCTCAATCCCTAGGCACAAGGTAGTCCTCAGGACTAACAGGAAGTTTCTCCCCAAGGTGGTATTGGACTTTCACCTGAATCAGTCCATCACTTTGCTAGTCTTTTTCACTGACCATTCCAGTTCTGAGGAACGTAGGCTGCATAGCCTATATGTCAAGAGGGCTATCAGTTACTACTTGGATTATACTAAGACTTATAGTTAGGATAGTACTCTGCTCTTCCTGACTTATGGAGCAGTGGGCAAGGGCATACCTGCCTCAGAGAGGACCATTGCACGATGGATTGTTGCCTGTATTCAGTTCTGCTACAGCAAAGTACATTGGTGAGAGAAGAAGAAACAAAGACCAGATTGTGAAGATTAAGAAAGATAGGGTAGGTGGAGAAGGGGAGGACCAGACAGAGGCACTGAATGAGTATATCTGCTCTGTGTTCATGAAGAAAAGAGATGTGCAGACATCCCATGGGAAGGATGGAGTGGGTGGGGGCAACTGATATCAGAATTACAGAGGACAGGGTACTGGAGAAAGTAAGGGCACTGAAGGTGGACAAGGCACCGGGGCCAGATGGCATTCACCCTAGGGTACTTAGGGAGCTAGCGGAGATTCTGGCAGGACCACTGGCAGACCTGTTCAGTACATCACTGGATGCAGGATGCATGTCAGAGGACCGGAGGCTGGCCCATGTGTTGCCCATTGATAAAAGTGGCCCAAAGGATGTTCCAGGCAACTACAGACCAGTGAGTCTCTCTTCAGTTGTGGGGAAACTCATGGAGTCAGTTCTAAAAGAGAGGCTGGTGACCTTTCTGGAAGACAATGGGCTCCAAGATGGCCATCAGCACGATTTTGTATCAGGCAGATCCAGTCCGAAGAACCTATTCGAGTACTATGACTGGGTTACCAGGGAACTGGACAGGGGCCATGCAGTGGATATCTTATATTTGGACTTCAGCAAGGCCTTTGACTCGGTGCCGCATGGGAGGCTGGGGGACTGGAATACATTGAGGTGGGGACATAAATGGTCAACTGGATCACCAACTGGCTGAGGGATAGGCAGTAAAGGGTGGTGGTGGGGTAAGTCTCATCACCAAGGGACGTTACGAGTGGGGTGCCCCAGGGTTCAGTACTGGGACTAGTGCTGTTCTGGATATTCATAGCTGATATCTCAAATGGGATCCGAAGTAGTATCAGTCTGTTCACAGACGATACTAAGATCGGTGCTGTGGTAGATGACATAGAGGGGTGCAGGGGGTGGCAGGAAAATCTGACCAAGCTACAGGAATGGTCAGAGATATGGCAGTTGGGGGTTCAATGTCAAGAAGTGTAAGGTACTGCACTTTGGAGCAAGGAACCAGGGGAGGAAATTTCAGTTGGGAGGGGTACAGTTGGAAAGCACAGTGGAGGAAAAGGATCTAGGGTACGAATAACGGGGAGTATGAATCACTCGGCTCAGTGCAGGAAGGCGGATGCAAAGGCAAACAAGATGCTGGAGTGCATAGCGAGGGGGATCTCCTCCAGGCACAGAGAAGTGATCCTACCCCTGTACAGGTCACTGGTCAGGCCACACCTGGAATACTGCATGCAGTACTGGTGTCCATTCCTGAAGAGGGACGTCAGATTGCTGGAGGGGTGCAGCATAAGGCAATGAAGATGATCCAGGGAGTTAAGGGAAAATCCTACGAGGAGAGGCTGGGAGAGCTGCAAATGTATTCCCTGGAAGAGAGGAGGGATGGGGGGATATGATCAAAACCTTGAAGTACTTAAAGGGTATTAACAGGATTAAGGGATTCTTCAGATCAGAAGGGGGAGGGACACGAGAGGGCATTGGCTGAGACTGGGGGAGGAGTCAGGAGGGAAATCAGGTGACACTTTTTCATGGAAAGGGTGGTAGACAAGTGGAACACTCTGCCCGAGGAGGTGATGTCGTGTAGAACGGTGGGAGTATTTAAGAGAGGGTGGGACAAAGTGGGGGGGTGGTTATGAGGAGGGGAGGGTGGGGTAGCTGCAAGTTGAGGGGCTAGCTGCACAATTGAGCAGACTCGCTAGACCGTGAGGTCTGTTTCTGCTGGCATTTCGTATGTTCATATGTAAGTAGGCAAACAACCTCCTGTGGGCCTTAGGGTTCACTTTACAAGTTTTACAGCTGCATCTATAGCAGCTGCAAGAGATATTCCTTTGTTGGAAATTTTAAAAGCAGCTATCCAGAATCTGTTCTTACATTTACCAAATACTATAGCCTGGATTCCTAGGCCAGAAGTGTTGCCAGATTTGGTACAGAAGTACTGCAGATCTTGTTTCCTAAGTAGGTTCTCTGCCCTCCTCCAAAGGTACTGCTTGGGTAGTCTTCATATGTCAGAATACAGTAAGATTTCCTGGGGTTTGAAGAAATAAATACTTCTCATGGTAATCTTGTTTCTACCTCTCCTACTGGAAGCTATGGGCACTGCACTACAGTTGTCCATGCTGTTTGAAACTTGTGCGTTTCTTGATTGGGACATTTGTGACTTGAAATCTTATCTGTGTCAGTCTTCACCATTCTTCACAGATGGGTACCTGGCCGGAAGTCAGGAACCTGTGAGTTTTTTTTTTTGCATGGGCGAGCTAACGCAGGGACGACACTGCTGGTCTGTCGCCAGGGTTGGTTGTCAACTGTTGTCGGCTCCCCACCTCATCAGTTCTTCGTCTCCCACCATAGAGATCGCACCTTGTGAGGAGCCTGAGAAAAACTGTGCCATAGCTTGAGGCCTAGTTTGTTCGGCCTATTTGGGGTCGAAAGTCTGTTGGTTCTGTTTCACCACGCCGCTCAAGGCCGCTGACTGGTAAAGCTGTTCCTTTTATTCTGTTTTTATTCAGCAACATCGAGTACTGTTTTTTGTTGATTTTTCCGGTAGATCATCTCAAACAACATGAAGTCTTGCTGTATTCTGACAATTGCAGTTAGCTCCAACATTTGAACTGCCCCGGAGAGTATAGGGTCACATTTCTATGCAGGGCATAGAACGTTGAGCTCGAGCTCATTTGAATACTCTGTCTGCAGTACTTTGAATCCAAATTGTTAGATTCTTTACTCCACTTCACTGAACAGTCGCTCCGGAGATTTCTCCTGTTGCTCAGTTCAAAGATTCGGTTAAAGTGTCGGTTAAAGTCTCAGTTTTCCGAATTATTTTACCGCGATTCGGTTCACTCTGTCTGCAGTACAGTAAGTACTTAGATTTTTTTTTGGGATTGTGGAAACTGTAAAAGTCCCGATCGGTTCGACTGAACCGATCCTTTAGGTCTTTTGATTTAGTCATTTTAGTGTGTGGTTACCAGTTCTTATCAGTTTAAAAAAAAAAAAACGTGTTTTTAGCGTTTTTTTCTAACACTCGTAACACGGTTAGAAACCGATAAGAAAGTCTTGCCTGGTGGTTGCAAAAAAAGGGTAAGTTTGGTTAGGTTGGTCGTATCTGAGAAACCCAAGAAAAAAAAAAATGGGCCCACTGGTTAACACCGCGGTGAGTGTGGGGAGGTCTTGCTAAGGCCGATCCCACACCACCTGTGTTTACTGTCTGGGGTTTGACCACCCTATTCAGACTGCCAACATAAGACCCTTTTCCCAAGTCTACCCTGATAAGAGATTAGGTAGACTTAGGGAGAAGGAGGCCGAGAAACTGCTAACCTGAAGGCTAGCCCATTCGGTTACCACCGAACCAGAAGGAGTGCCCTCTGACCTGGGTGATACTTCTTCGGGCAAGAGGAGAGCTGATCCTGAGGGGCCAGTTCCTACAAAAAAGAAAAGAAAGGAAAAATCTGCCGGTTCAGATCCAGAACTCAATGTTCCGACCGTGGAAGAAATTGCCAGAGCGATTCGGACTGTGGAATCGCTTTGTCCGGTTCCGACCGATCCAGTCCTGGTTAGTAGGGGTTCGGTTCGGTTAGTTCCTCTGGTTCAGGATTATGCCCCTGAAAATTTTTATGAACCGGATTTTGAGGAAGGGGCCTGTGAACAATGTGAGGATTATGATAATGAGTGCTTAGAAAGTCTGGATGTGCCTATAGAACCGGACATCTCCCCAGACAGACCTCTGGTATTCCCCCTCCTTGGCTCTCTGAGTCCCCTCCCCACTTTCTGTTTTACAGGAAAGTGGCAGAAACCCTCCAGCTTCCTATGGAGTAGGCTGTGCAGGACCAAGAAGAGCCTGAAATTATGGATATCCCAGAGTCTAAGAGACTGTCTAATCTTACTTCGCGAGAAACAGCTCTTGCAGCAGGTTACACCATTAGGACTGAAGCCAGCAGGCGCCAGGACCCCAAGGAAATTTTCTAGCTAGCAGTATTCAGTGGGGACCGCCTCCAACGTCAGTCCCACCCCCAAAACCAGGCATAGTGCATATGGAGGCGGTCCCCCATAATCCTCAGTTCTTTTCCCGCCATTGACTCGCCAGCATCGGCCTCTCTATCCCTTTCTAGCGCACAACGACTACAGAACTTTCGACAAATATTTTCTCCACACAACTGATGTCCTGTCCAACTCCATCTCTTGAGGGTCACCTTTCGAAGTGTACCTGCGGAAAGCAGATCCCTTTCAAGAATCCTCACTCCTCCTGTGTGCGTTGCCTAGGCCCAGACCACGACACCAAGGCCTGCACCTTTTGCCAGGGTTTCAATAGCCGCATCAGGATCTGCCATCAGAAGGCACTTCAGGCATATCTTCTTGAAGAAAAACTAAAAAGGATGGACCAAGAACCTTCCTCCAGGGGAGAATCTTCATCAAAATCCCACAAACATCGGGACAAGCACTGGGAGAAGGTGAGGTCTAGGTCCCCAACGCAGCCTCGGACTCCTGTAGCTCCGGCTCCAGATCAGACCACTCTCCCTCCAGGGCTCGGTTGCAGCCCCCATTTAAGATCAGGTCTTCAGGCAGCTCTTCCTCGCTCCAGCCTCTTAAAACATCGAGGCCCTCGGCTTCCTCAACCCCATCCAAGGCCTCTTCAAAGTCTGCTGAGCGACATAAGTCATCTTCCTCCACCCGACGTCGGGACACTGACACAAGGTCAGTCTCCCAACCGCCCAGAGGTCCTGATCCGGCACCCAGAAAGACCAAGGACCTGACATCCCTAAAATGGACGTCGGACCCAATGTCGGCTCACCACCCAACGTTGGCCAGACATTCAAAATCAGCTCGGCGCTCACAGGAGCTGATGACACCTGCTAGACACCCATCATCGGCCAGGCATTTTCCAGGTCCGAAGACGTCAGCCAGGGGACCGACGTTGGCAACTCCGGAGCGGAACACCGCACCCCTGTCACCGGCAGACGCCGCTCATAGGGAATCGACAGAGAAGGACACCCCACAGCTCAAAGACCAGGCGGGCGACACCAAGGATGCCGGGCTCCCACAGAAACTCTCCTTGGACTGGGAGACCCCCAGGGACCCGACGCCCGACCCCGGCGACAGACTACCGGCGCCAGGCCTGTCGTCGGGCATGAACATCGCAGAGGTAAAGGAGCTCTTTACCTTTTGGTAGAACACCATCAAGAAGGATGTGGTCCCCGCCCGTCCTCCTACTACTCCTACTCCTATTCCTCCTCCTCCTCCTACCCCTTCACCGCCTACGCCCCCTCCTCCACCTAAGGGGCCAGTAGGATGACCACCATCCCCCAAGAAGCAGACTCCACCTCCTAGGGGCAGATCTACAGACAGGAGATTGCCTCCCTCCAGATCTTCTTCAGGGTTGCCCATCCCCAAAGGACCCAGACGATGCCAGTATACTCCGGGGGAGAATTCCAGATCAGATACTTCGGAATACTCCAGATCTCCTTCTTCACTCAGCATCTCCTCTCCTGACCCACATGACCTCCCCAGGTCTCCACCGGATGATCCCTCTTTCGCTGAGATTATGAGGCACTTCCAGGACAACATGGGGTGGGATGCTGAGGACCTTGACCCTGAACGACAATGCCTTGCCTGCTGCCTTCGACAAAGAGACCCATAGCCTTTGGTAGTGTCACCCTTGGTGGACACCTTCGCAGACGTCACCAAGGCTGCGTAGAAGCATCCACACTTCACTCCTGCAGTACTGAAGAAGGCTGACCGCCTGTACAAGGTTTCTAGAGAAGACCAGTACTTAGTGGAGCAACCTCTGGCAGATTCCCTGGTCATCACGGCCTCACATGACCGGTCTCAAAGGCCCCAGCATGTAAGCACTCAGCCACCGGACCAGGAATCCAAGCAATTGGATGCCCTGGGGAGGCACAAATATGCGGCTGCTACATGCACCATCAGGTCTCTGAACTACCTTACCCATATGGAACAGGGCCAGGACCTGGTTGAAAAGCTTCCCCATGGTGACCAGAAAATGGAGCTCCTCAACCTACTCCGCACCGGGTCAGATGTGGGGACCCAAGTGCTTAGAGCCGAATATGATTCCGCGGACTCTTCGGCCACAGCTGCAGCTTCAGGCGTTTGTCTCCTGAGACACTCCTGGCTCCATGTCTCTGGCTTCACCCCAAACATACAGAAGAATATTCTAGACGTCCCATATAATGGCGAGGTACTCTCTGGTGAATCCTCAGAGAAGGTAATCACCATGCTCCAGGATGCAGGGAAGGCAGTCCGATCTGTACAGGCCATGTACAGATCCAGGCCTAGTTCCTTTCGTAGAAACCAGAGCTGTTTTTGTGGCTGGCTACAAAGGCAGCAGCAACGTTCCGGCCAGCAGCAGAGGGGCACTTTTTCACGCAAGGCCCAGGCCAAATCGTCCCCAGGCAGAGGTCAACGTTACACAAAGTCAATCCAGCCCGCAGGGACTAACACTGCCACAGCATTACTCCTTCCTGGCTCCCGCCCCTCCTCTGGATCAACGGGCAAGGAAAGTCAGGGGTCACATCGCTTGCCCCTTTTTAGGGTGGCAGTCGATCACCACTAACAGGTGGGTTCTCCAGTTGGTCAAGAAAGGCCATTGCATAGAGTTGCTAGATGACCCACCTACAAGACCTCCCCTTCTCTCCCGTTACTTGGGTCAGCATGCCATGCTTATACAGCAGGAGGTGCTCGCACTTCTGGAAAAGAAGCTATAGAGCACGTACCAAGGAACCAGAGGGGACTAGGATATTATTCTCACTTCTTTCTGGTTCCAAAGAAAACAGGGGACCTCCATCCAACACTGGACCTCAGCGACCTCAGTGTCTCAGTCTCGTACATGCTCTTCCTCATGGTGACCCTCCTGGGTCTAATTCCCATGCTGAAGCAGGGCACTTTTCTAGCTTCCCTGGACATGCAGGATGCCTTCCTGCATATTCTTATTGCTCAGGCGCACAGGAGGTTCCTGCACTTCGAGTTTCAGGGCTGCCATTATCAGTTCTGAGCTCTTCCCTTCATGCTGTCATCGGCACCTTGGGTGTTCACAAAGTGCATGGAGGTCGTAGCCGCATCTCTGAGGAGACTGGGCCACTACGTGTTCCCCTACCTGGATGACTGGCTTCTCATGGGGCCCTCTCGGGAGGCCCTGATGTCTGCCATTCACTACACTCAGTCTCTGTTTGAGATGTTGGGCATTATCATCAATTATGACAAGTCACGCCTGGTTCTGTCCCAGACTCTGCAATTCATAGGAGCAGTTCTGGACACCGTCCAGGGGAAAGCTTTCCTACCCCCGGACAGAGCAGAACTCATCAGATCCCTCATCAGGGACTTTTCGTCGAAGAAGACCGTCCCGGTCAGACTGGTCCTTTGCCTACTCGGACACATGGCTGCAGCCATTGCAACAGTCCCGCTAGCCCGTCTCCACATGCGGGTAACCCAGTGGATGTTACAGGTACAATGGGACCAAAGGCAAGACCATCTGCAGCATCCAGTCTGGATCACGAAGACTGTAATTTGAGATTGGCAATGGTGGCTGGATTCAAGGAACCTCTTGGCGGGAGTCCCCTTCATAGCGCCATCCCCGACTGTGACACTCTCCTCAGATGCCTCAGGGCTCGGTTGGGGAGCACACCTCGACGGTGTCCTGTCTCAGGGCCTGTGGACAGCCCAGGAGTCTCATCTCCACATAAACATCCTGGAAATGAGGGCAGTTCTTTACGCCCTGCAGGCCTTCCAGTCGGAGATTCCACCGGGTACACTTCTGTTATACACAGACAATTCCGCGGTGATGTATTACCTCAACAAACAAGGAGGCACCCATTCCTACCCACTTTGCAGGGAGGCCATGAGAGTGTGGGATTGGGTCTTACAACACGGCACAAACCTTATTGTCGTTCATGTTCCGGGAGTGGACAATGTCATCACAGACAGCCTGAGCTGCTCTCAGGTCTGAGTCCAAGAATGGGAACTACTGCAGGAAGTGGCAGAGGATCTGTTTTGCAGATGAGGTACTCCAGAGCTAGACCTTTTTGCATCCCCATCCAATGCAAAACTGCCCAATTTTTGCTCGCTAGATCCAGGGCCTGGTGTTTTCTGGCGAGACACGTTATCCCTCTCCTGGGCGGGCAGATTCCTCTCTGCCTTTCCTCCTTTTCCATTGATCCAGAGAGTTCTTCTAAAACTTCACAGGTAGCAAGCAACGCTTATACTGATCATGCCCTTTTGGTCCAGACAGATCTGGTTATCTCTCTTGCATCAGCTATCCCGGGAACCTCCAGTGCCTCTACCAATCGGCTCCCATTTGCTGTCTTAGGAGGCGGGTTCCTTAGTCCATCCAGACCTACGTTCCGTGAACCTGCATGCTTGGCTCCTACAGACACAGCTATGATGCAACATGGGGTCTCGCAAGAGGTGGCAGACGTTCTTACTGCTGCCAGGAAACCGGCTATCCACACGACCTATGCCATGAAGTGGCGCAGGTTTTGCTTATGAGTTCAAGCACGTGGCCTTTCGCCTTTGGACTGTCCAGAAAAGCTGGTACTGGATTACCTGCTGTCCCTCTTCTACTCCGGCCTGGCTTACTCCTAGATTAAGGTACACCCCTGTGCCATTTCAGCCTACCATGTCCCTATAGGTTAACGCACTGTGGCTCAACTGGACACGGCATGTGCCTTCTTGAGGGGTGTCCTCCACCTTAGACCCCCGATTAAGGATCCAATCCCACCATGGGATCTACCCTTCATCTTGAAGCAGCTCACGCTGCAACCTTTCGAACCAGCCGCAGATTATGAGCTACGTTTTCTCTCTTAGAAAACGTTATTTTTAGTTGCCGTTACTTCGGCCAGAAGAATTTGTGAAATGCGCACACTTATGTGCAAAGAACCTTATCTGGTTTTCCTCCAAGACAGAGTATCCCTAAGGACTAATCCTAAATTTCTGCCTAAGGTGGTCTCAGCTCTCACCCTTAATCAGGACATCGATCTACCAGTGTATTTTCCGAAATACTCTAATCGAGGAGAGGCCCTCCTGCACACTCTGGATGTGCATGGGTGTCTTAGATACTACCTGACCAGACCCAAACATACCGAAAATCGGACCAACTTTTCGTTTCCTTTGCCCATAGGATGATGGAAGCTTCTGTTTCAAAGCAGTTGCTGTCCAGGTGGCTTATTCAGTGCATTAAGTTCTGTTACCAGAAGCGCAGCAAACCCCTTACCAGGCATGGTTAAGGATCATTCCACCAGAGGGGTGGCTACCTCTTTTGCGGCGTTAAGGAGTGTGTCCACCTCAGCTATTTATGCTGCAGCTACTTGGAGCTCCGTACACACTTTCATCAGGTATTACAGCCTGGACATTGCATCGAGGCGAAGAGCAGGGTTCAGTCTAGCAGTCCTTCAAGGACTTCTGTCATAGGCTCGATATAATTCGAGGATTTCTACCTTTCCTCCTTCTGATGGTGTGTGATTACCAGTATTGCTTGGGAATCGGTCCTAATGGTGTAACCTGCTGCAAGAGCTGTTTCTCTAAGTAAGATAGTACAGTTATGTAAGAACTTACCGTAACAGTAGATCTTTGAGAACAGCTCTTACAGCAGGTACTTTCCCTCCCACCATCCCCGCTGGAGGTAGGTTGTAATCACAGCATCCTTCTCCTAGGATAGGGCATTTACTGTCGTTTTGTTTGCCATTTGATGGCGGATCCTCGGTCTCCTCTTCTGATGTCATTCAGCGGCCGTGAGTCTCCGGCGTGAGAACTGAGGATTATGGGAGACCACCTCCATATGTACTACGCCTGACGTCAGGGGCGGGACCGATGTCGGAGGCAGTCCCCTCTGAATACTGCTAGCTAGAAAATTTCCGTGGGGTCCTGGCACCTGCTGGCTTCAGTCCTAATGGTGTAACCTGCTGCAAGAGCTGTTCTCGAAGATCTACTGTTACGGTAAGTTCTTACGTAACTGTACTTTCCCCTTCATAAGTCTTTTGGGAAGCAGACTCACAACATTCTAAAGTCTCCTAACTCTGTAACTCCTGTGGACAGAAGGATGGACAAGAGGTATACTCTGTCAGGCTTGGATACGGATTTTCTTTACCAGCAATGCAGCCTTGTTGGAGTAGTGCAGGCTGCAGCCTGTGACAGGGCAGGCATTCCCTTGGCTTCACACCCTCCAGTTAAAGACTACAGGAAGTTGGATGCCATGGCAGAGAAACAGTACATGGTATCCTCTTTGGGACTCAGGCAGGCTAATTATATGGCCTATACAGCCAGGTACCAGAAGTCCAGATGGGACACTGTACTGGCACTGGCTAAGCAGGCTTCCCCTCAGCTGGCCAAGGAGCTGGAGGGGGTGGCTGCTGATGGGATCGAGGCATCCAAGGTTCAGTTTCATGCTGCTGTGGACTCCAATGATGTGTCATCAAGAGTCATGGCTACATCTGTGGCTCTTCAGAGAATGGCTTGGCTCAGATGTACTAGCCTTCCACAGGACACTCAGGCTAAGGCCATGGATTTCTCTGTGGTGGGTAATTCTTTGTTTGGGGAGCAGACAGAGAATTACATGAAGAAAAATGGACGAATACAGGACCACTTACAGGAGTGCACAGGCCAAGGAAAGGCAGGCAACTCCTCAAAGGCAGCGCCAGGGGCAGGGGCCGGCCTTTTCACAGGCCTTTCTACCAAGCGCAGGCCTCTTCTCCCTTTTCCCAGAGAGGGTTCTTTAGAGGGAGAGGCAGAAGGGGGATGAGCAGGGCTGCATCCAACTCTCAGCCTAAGGCTCCTGCCAAGCAGACACCCTGAGGTGTCAGCCCAGGTCGACTCCCCCATTACAGTAGGAGGCAGACTGGCTTACTTCATGCAGGACTGGAAGTCTGTTACTTCAGGCAAATGGGTCCTGGAAGTGGTAGCCAGGGACTGGTCCTCAGCTTCAAAAGATTTCCAAAGCTGATGCCCAGATCTTTTCCACCTGCAAGCACCTCTGAATCCCTTGCCTTGCAAGCAGAGGTTTCATCTCTGTTGGCTCTAAGGGACATAGAGAGGGTGCCTTACCTAGACTGGGGCAAAGGTCTATACTCCAGGTACTTCCTTACCTTAAAAAAGACAGGGGAGTGGTGACTCATCCTGGATTTAAGATATCTGAACAAACATCTGTTAAAACCAAAGTTCAAAATGGTGACTCTGGGAATAATTCTTCCCTCTCTAAGGCCAGGGGACTGGCTAGCCTCCTTGGATGTCAAGGATGCCTATTTTCACATTCCCATCAGGTGCTCCCATAGAAAGTACCTCAGGTTTGAATTTCCTTCAGACCATTATCAGTTCAGAGCAATGCGCTTTGGCCTAACATTAGCTCCAAGGGTGTTCACAAAGTGCCTAGCAGTAGTGGTGGCCTTTTTAAGAAGGAAGAAGATTGCAGTGTTTCCATATCTGGACAACTAGCTCTTTGTGGAACAGTCCCCAGACCAAGTCATGTCAGACCTCCAGGTGACCCAGCAAGTGCTTACTTCCTTGGGGTTTCTTCTCAACCTTTCCAAGTCAGTTCTTGAACCTGTACAGCTTCTCACTTTTATAGGAGCAGAGCTAGATACAGTCATGGCAAGAGATTTTCTTCCCATGCAGAGGTTTACAGCCATTTCAGAGCAGGCCTCCTCTTTCCGCCTTCTGGTCTCTCCACCAGCAAGGCATTTCCTTCAGCTTCTGGGTCACATGGCAGCTTCTACAGCAGTGGTCCAAGGAGCAAGGTTTCAAATGAGGGACATTCAGTTCCATCTAAGGTTCTTCTGGTCCCAAAAGAAGGATCCTCTTACCAAATTAGTTCCAGTGACTCAGACTCTGATCCAGGCACTTCAATGGTGGCAGGATCAGGACAATCTCAGGCAAGGGGTTCCTTTCGTCAATCAGCCCCACTGTGTGGTCCTTACCAAAGATGCTTCTCTGTTGGGGTGGGGAGCCCATCTCGTGGCTCTCACAGCCCAGGGACAGTGGTCCCCTCAAGGGTCTCTCCTGCATATTAGTCTTTTGGAGCTCAGGGCAGTGTTCCTGGCTCTGCAAGCCTTCTGTCAGTCAGTGCAGAACAAGGTGGTACAGGTCAGGACAGACAACACCACCACCATGTGGTACATCAACAAGCAGGGAGGCACTTGGTCCATGGCCTTGTGCACGGAAGCCATGAAACTATGGTCTCTGGCTTACTCTCTGCAGACATCCTTAGTTGTAGTCTACCTTCTGGGAAAGGACAATGTGATAGCAGATGCACTGAGTAGAATCTCCCAGTGCCATCATGAATAGTCTCTGGATCCCCTGGTGCTAGAAGTGATTTTTTCCAAGTGGGGCACTCCAAGGATAGATCTCTTTGCAGCCCCGGACAATCACAAATTTCCTCTGTTTTGTTGCAGACCTTCAGTACTGGGCTCAGTCCTTCTGGATACTCTGGTTCTGAACTGGGAAGGGAAATTCCTCTATACCTTCCCTCCTTTTCATCTGTTGTTCAAAGTTCTGGTCAAAATGAGGTCACAATCCTGCCAACTAATTCTGATTGCTCCAGACTGGGTCAGGCAGCCATGGTATCCCCTGCTGCTGTCCCTAACAGTCCATCTTCCCCTGTCTCTCCCCAGGAAGTGCAATCTGTTAACCTCATCTCAGGAGAGGATTTGGTACCCCAATCTTTGGTCCCTCAATCTCAAGGCGTGGCTCTTGAAGAGTTAGAATATGCAGATTTGCATCTGTCCCAAGGGGTTCTGGACATTCTCAAAGCCTCTCGAAAGCCTGCCCCCAGAAAAACTTACAACTCCAAATGGAAAAGATTCAGCATTTGGTGTTCCAAGAAGCATATATCCCTAGACACTGCTGAATTGTCTACAGTTCTGGATTATATGGTTTATCTTAATGGTCTAGGCCTCAGACCAGCTACTCTCAAGGTACATTTGTCAGCTGTTTCTGCTTTTCTGTTGGTGGGAAGGCCTTCCTCTTTGTCATCTCATCCTGCATTCTGTAAATTTTTCAAAGGATTGCTTCATACCAATCCTCCTTTTAGGGATCCTGCTTCTGCCTGGGATATGAATATTTGCATTGCTCAGCTGATGCAACCCCCTTTTGAGCCTATGTCCTCAGCAGCACTCAAGTACTTGACTTGGAAAACTGTTTTTGGGTACTGTTACCTCTGACAGACGTATCAGTGAATTGCAGTCTCTGTCAGTTGAAGCGGACTCCATTTCTTTCCATGGAGATAAGTTGGATCTTAGAACCAATAGAAGGTTCCTGCCTAAAGTGGTTTCTGATTTCCACTTAAACCAGTCCGTGTCTCTTCCTGTGTTCTTCACTGATCATGCTTCCTCAGGAGAGTGAAGTTTACACCGTTTAGATGTTGCAAGAGCCTTTAGTTACTACATAGAACATACAAAGGGTCGTAGGTTTGACTCCCTCCAGTTGTTTCTCACTTATGGGGAAGTTACTTGCCACCAAGAGAACTATTGCCAGGTGGATTGTGTCCTGTATCCAATTCTGTTATGAGAAACTGGGCAAAATTCCTCCCTCAGGCCTAAATGCTCATTCCACTAGAGGTACAACTGCATCTGTAGCTGGCGGCCAGGGATATTCCCTTGTTAGAAATTTGCCAAGCAGCCACCTGGAAAACAGTTCATACCTTCACCAAGCATTACTCCCTGGATATCCAGGCTTGGAGCGATGCTAGATTTGGCACAGCAGTGCTTCAGAGCCTATTCCCAGAGTTGGTTCTGTCCCTCCTCCTTGGAGGTACGGCTTGGTAGTCTGCAGTTGTCAGAATACAGCAAGACTTCATGTTGTATGAAGAAAATATTACTCACCTTAGTAATTGCGTTTCTTCTAATGAAGTCTTGTTGTATTCTGACCTCCCTCCCTGCCTCCCCTTTCAGAACCTGTTTTTGGGAAGTGGGTGGGCAGGTGCAGTGTTGCACCCCCAGAAGTGTCTTCAGCACACTTCCTGTTGGGTGCTTTAGTTTGGTTATTAAGAATTTGTTATGCTTTATTACCTGGTTTTTGTTTGGTTTTTGGGTGTCCTGACTTGAGTCTTTCTTTGTGAACCTAGACCGTTAGTTGCCAGTTGGCTAGTAGAAATTTTACAGTTTCCACATTCTGATAGTTCAATGAGTTTTTAGCTTGTAAGAATCTGACGGTTTGGATTCAAAGTACTGCAGACAGAGTCTTCAACCGAGCTCGAGCTCAGCGTTCTATGCCCTGCATAGAAATTTAACCCTATACTTTCCGGGGCAGTTCAAAGGCTGGAGCTAACTGTAATTGTCAGAATACAGCAAGACTCCATTAGAAGAAACACAATTACTAAGGTGAGTAATTTTTTCTTCTGGTTCGGGGGGGGGGGCAAAACGTTATCTAAGACGGGGTGGCCTCCTATGCACCAGTGCCCCTGCAACCGCTGTTACTCTGTCACGGACCTTCATGATCGGTGTCTCCACTGCCTTGGCCCATCTCACGACATGGATAACGGCAACACCTGCTTCTCCATAGACCGCCATGTCATCAAGTTGCGTATGTTTAAAATAGGGTGCACGCCGTCGACCTTCGGGGGATGGGCACACAGTCGAAAGGCCAAAGTGCAGACACTTGACCCTTCTTCCAGGTCCCCTCCTGGTTCTGTATGGACCATGGAGAAGGGGGCCTCCACCTCTCTTAGCTTTGCTGCGGCGGGGGCTCCTTCCACAGTGCAGGAGGCCCAATCCAGCCCTTCCAGGGGTCAGGCGGGAGACATTGCCCCGGCAATCGTCTCCTCAGAGGTGAGGGCTCCCCTGGTGTCATGCCCTGGGGCCTACTGGTCTGGGCTGGCACCGTCCTCAGTGCCGTCTGCTGGCACCATTTCGGGGTTCAGAGCTGCTTGTGGTGCCATGGCCCTGGGTGACGCCATGGTCATTGCCAGGCTGTTTCTGTGCCATTTCTGCTGTTGGTACTGCTTGCAGTGCTGATGATGGGAAAGGCACGATAGGAGGTACATCTGTGGTTTCTGGGACTGTTTCTGGTCTTGGTGCTGAGACTGGGGACGGCACTGTCTCCAGCTCTGGTGCTATTCATGGTGCTGGGGAGGGGGATGGCACTGTGGTCGGTGCTATCTCTGGCTTCAGCACCATTTGTGGTGCTGAGGGGGAGTCGGGCACTGTCGCCATCACTGTCTCTGGCTGTGGTGCCATTTGCAGCACTGGGGAGGAGGGTGGCGCTAGCGTCAGTGCCGACTGTGGCTTCGGCACCGTGGTTGGCACCATCTCTGACTCTGGTACTGTTCGTGGTGCTGGGGAAGGGACCGGCACTGGCCGAGGTGCCGAGCCTGGGATTGGTGCCTCTCGCGGCTCTGAGATGGACAGGGGTCGGAGGGTGGTGTGGCATGAGACCTCAGTTTTCACCTCCTCAGAGGAGGATTCCAGGTCAGATTCAGACTGGCTCCTTGGAGTCATCTGACCCCTCTTGGCCTCCCTCTGGGGGTGGACAACTCCTTCTGATTTTTGGGTCAGTGGCATTGACCAGCTAGCAGTGGTCTAGGCCGCCGCTGCTGCACAGCCTGGAGTCGGGGGGTTGTCTGTCCCTTCAGCTGGGGCACCACCTTCTTTGGAGTGCCTGAACTGTCCATGCTTAGGACAGCCTGGAGCAGTTTTGGAAGGGGAGGGTGCTGCACGATGTTTAGGCTGGTGGTTATGAGGCAGAGTGCTCTTTTGGAGTCCGAATGGTCGAGCGGCCTGAGTTCTGTGTGGCAGCGTCTTCCTGGGACCCACCTAGGTTCAGGGAGGAGACGTAGTGTGGATCCTCACCTTTCCCCATCTCTCTCTTCGAGAGGGATCTCTTTCTTGGAGGCCAGGGACTGTCCTACTGGACTCTCACAATCCTGGTCACCTCACAGGGGGGATTCTTCCATAGGACATGGTCTTAGCAGTTCCGGTGGGGTTGATCAGCTGTTGACTGCTGGGCTTTCCCGGTCTCCTTTCCAGTTGGGGGTATTCACTAGGCCCTCCTGCCCGGACAGAGGACATTCCTCTTCTTTGAAGGATTTGGCCCCTGTTCCTCTGTCTCCATCCCCCTGTCTCCCTGGTGTTGCCGGTTCTAAGGGACTCTTGACCTGGGAGCAGTTCAGGGAGTCAGCTGCTCATTTTCCAACATATATCAGGACCATGGATATAAGGGTGTTCCACCCTCCTCCTGAGCAGCCACCCCCTGAATTTCTGGAGTCATCTGCTTCCTCATCCCCCTCCTCGGAGGGAGAGGAATCATCTGTTCATATTTCCCCTGCGGCTGATCTTTCTTCAAATTTGCGCTTCTTCGCGAGGATAATGGACAATCTCCAGATCACCCCTGGCTCAGAAAGCAATACGGAGCATTTGACACGTGCCTTTTTAGGCGAGTTTGATGCAGCCAACCTGGTGGTTCCCACCTGGCCTGTCCCCTTCCGAGAAGCGTCACTGTGTTTCTGGCAGCATCTCTTTTCCAGTGTTCCAGCCCCAAGGGAATTGTGCCAGAGGTATTGCATCCCCCGGAGTCTTCAGGTACATGCCTCACCCACTTTCGTGGTTGATGCATTTGGATACTCCTTCTGGCATTCAGACCCCTCACCATGACTTCCCCCAGATTTGGACTCTTCGGATTTTGATTTCTGGGGTAGGAGAGTTTTCTACTCAGCATGGATCTTGTTGTCCATCGCAGCTCATCAGGCCCACTGTGCATCCTATGACAGGTTCTTGTGGTCCAGGCTAGGTCAGCTCCTAGCCTCTCTGCCTGATACAGAGGTAACCAGACAGGCCATCGCAGTTTCTGCTCAGGGCCTGGAGCTAGCAAGGCACCAAGCAAGGGTATCGTATGACGCCAACGAGGTAGCTTCCAGAGTCGTTGGGACAGCGATCTGCATTAGGCAGATGGCATGGCTTTGTCTTTCCCAGTTGTCACCCATGGCCCAGTGTAGGGTGATTTCCTTAGTCTACCGGAGAACCCATCTTTTCTCCCATAGGGTGAGATGACAGCTGTCAGGGCACGTTCCTTCCCCCTCTGGGGGTGTCTCGATCTCACTCAGACCACTCTTGGACCTCCGCCAGGCCCATAGGGTTTCTCTCCTTCATGTGTATCCCCACTGGGGGCCAAGAGGCTTAGTCTCTTAGGTCCTATCGGCCCCTCGGGGCCTGCATCTCTCATCTGTGATGAATGGTGAAGATTGACACAGATAAGATATGAAAATTATATACCCACCGTAATTCTTGATCTTTCTATGTATTGCCATTCATCACAAAATCCCACACACCATCCTCTGGGCCTCAGTGTCTCTGGTTCCTCCTTCCTCTGTGTGTCTCTGTCTCCTTCCCTCTTTCCTTCCTTTGCCTGGGATGGGGGACCCTTGAGACACACAGGGTGGACCTCAACTTACAGCTTGGGGTGGGGAGGGGGTGAAGAGCTTCTCCCTTATTGCCTCGTGGCCTACTGCCCCCTTTTGGGCTAAATGGTGAGATGGAGCCCCCTTTTCCCCTCTTCTTCTTTTGTCCTCCAGGACTAATCCCAATTCTTTTGATTTTGGGGGAGGTTCTTCTTCCAAAGTTCCTTCAATCCCTTTTTCCTTTGGATAGGGGAGAGGACATGACTTGACTCTTGGCCCCCCAACCTTCCTTCTCCCTGTGACTAATCCCTTTGGGATAGTCATCCTCTGCCAGGAGTTCTCAAATGCTGTGAGCAAACCTTGCTTGCCTTGCCAGGTTGTTCTCTTAAACTCTACTTCTCTGGGCAGATGGTTAGAACTTGTTCAGGGTTAACTTGGGGAGGGGTCCAGACTGCAGGGTCAGTGGACACTGTCCTCTCCCCTCCCAATATGTTTTCTTCTCCTCTCCTTCTTCCTACCCCCTGTTCTTTCCCAGAGATTGGGGCCCCTCCCAATCCCTTAGTTTCCTTTCCTCCTTCACTCTGTCCTCTCAGTTGCTTGTTCCTCCTGTGTTTTGTATATCCTTTCCTTTTATCTGTCTCTTGGACTCTCTTGTCCCATCTCTCCCTCCCTCCCTTGTTTCTCACTCTACAGTGACTCAGAACTGACAAGGGGGTGGCACCGATAACAGTTGATGACCAACCCACAAGCACCACGTCGTATGTTGGCCTCGAGGGCGGTGCCATCATTGTGTCTGCTCCACCCATGCAAAAAAAAAAAAAGGGCTCCCATGAGGTCCTGACTTCCAGCCAGGTACCCATCTGTGATGAATGGGGATGATACACAGAGAGTTCAAGAATTATGGTAGGTACGTAATTTTCTTTTTTAGTGATGCCCACACTTTTAAATAAAAGAGGATTGTTTTTTGGGGGTGTTAGTTATTTATTAGGATAGTTTAGATTTATTATGCATGCTTCATAAGAATCTGATGGTTGCAGGATGTATTCCAGGGATGGTTGTTTGAAAACCGAGCTTGAGCCTAGCTCTGGGGCAGTCCTTTGTTAAGACTATACTGCATATGTCAGAATACAGTAAGATTCCCTTGAAACAAACAAGATTACTATGGGAAATACTTTTTTCTTCTAGTACCGAAGCAGTTGAATGGCACCCCATTAAAGCTTTGTGGATTCTCAAGTTCCATCTGCAAACAAAAGTTTTGCATGGTAACCCTGAAACATTCCATCCTTGGAGCCCATGGCTTAGTTTTGCTTCCTGGACTTCCAGAACACGTATTTCCACATCCCAATCTGTCGTACACACAGGCGGTTCTTTAGATTCTGAGTGAGTGGACCTCCTATCAGTTTCAAGCTAGGCTGCTTTGCCTATCATTGGCCCATAGGGTGCTCACCAAGCGACTTTTAGTAATGTCAGCATTCCTTAGGCGCAGGAGTGTCAAGGTGTTCCCCTACCTTGATGCCTGGCATCTCATTGGCAGTTTGGTGAAGAACAAGGAGTGAGCCAAGGACCTGGCCATCCAGACATTCCAGAAACTGGGTCATCTCCTGAACCTGGTCAAATACGAGCTGACTGTGAAGCAAGTGAATATGTTCTTTAGAGTGGAGATAGCTTCACTGAAAGCCAGAGAACATCTATCTGCCTCTGTACCTAGCTAGGGAATCTGTCATCCTTTGCCTTGTCATTTCAGGTTGAGCAATTGTGCCTGACCTAGGGAGCTCCTACCAGGCTTCATGATCTTTGTCATTGTAGTGGTCCATTGGATCTGCTAGCATATGAGAGCCATCCAGTTGGTGTTAGACTGCCAGTGACTCCAGATACACTCAGCCCTGGAACAGATGGTTCCAGGAACCGAGCAGATGCTGGATACCATCCTGCGGGTGTCTGTCCCCAACAAGTCTCACAGAAGGAATCCCATTTGTTCAAGAAGAGCCAACAGATGCCTTCATAGTAGATAGGGAGGCATCTACAGGGCTGCAGGGCACACAGCATTTGATTGCCATGCAAAGCCAGTAGGCACATGAACCAAGTTGTGCAGGTCAGCATAGACAACATAATCACCATGCTCTACCTGAACAAGCATGGTAGTACACAGTCCTTTCCATTATGTCAGGGGCCACTAAAGATTTGGAGCTTGGCTTGCTTACTGCAAGTAGAACTATTGTCAGTCAGTGCTACGGGGAAAAGAACCAGCTGGCAGACACCCTCCATTGTTTGGGATGTCATGGTATGAAATTCTGATGATATACTAACCATCACATGTGATACAGTAGTTATTGTTATACCATGGTATTACGGAAGTAATTTTTATACAAAAAAAAAAAGAAGCCTCCTTAAACTGTTGCATCAGAGAGAGTTAACATGGAGTGGACAGTTGTCCCTGAAAATACTATACATTTAGTTGAAAGGTCTGAATATTGCAGTATACTGTGAACCACGGTTATTGTGGTATCAAAAATTGCTCATGGTGTCAATACTGTGACTTCCGATACCACGGTACACCATAAAACTGTGATACCATGACATCCCTACCCACAAGTGATTGCTACACCAATAGGTGGTATCCCAGATTTTCCCAGCACGGGGAATGTCTTCTGTGGGCCTGCTCATTTCTTGGGATAACAGGAAGGTGAAGCTGTTATGCATCCCTCCCCTTCTAATGGTCATACTGCTGGTGGATGTGTTTGCCCAGTTGTCTATAACGGGCCGGGGGTCTGTATGCCTTCCCTCTGTTTACCCTGGCCATAAAGTGGTCCTCAAGGCTCAGAGGTACTGGATGTCCATGATCCCAATAGCTGTGGACTGGCCTCATCAGTTCTGGTCACAGAGCCGTTTCTAGTGGGATCTTCACCCTGCAAAAACATAACCAAAAAAAAACCCACAACAGAAGGAAGAGTCCTGTTCCAGTCAGTGACCCAAATATAACCTAGCAGATGACTGGACAAAAGATCTCACTCCCTTGATAAGTATAGACATGTGGTCATTTAAAACCATTTAATTCATTTATTTATTTAGCTTTTGTTAACCAGGTAAGCACGCTAGACAAAACAGATGCCTATTTTCAGGTGTGACCTGGGAGAGTAAAAAGATGTACATGTTCGTACAGAGAAACAAGTAACATCAAGTAAAATAACACAAGCAGTTAAGAATTGAACAAGGTTACAGGAGAGAGTGTACAGACAATACATATGGCTAACAACAGGGCAGCAAATTAAACACCATACTGTAACAAAGAGTGCATACATAACAGAACCAGGGGCAGGCAATGCAAGCCAGTGGAGCTTGCACAGGGACACTAGAAAGTGCAAGACGTAGTTGTCCAGCAACAAGTACTAAGCTTGGGCGATAGGTTATTCAGTGGTTTGGGACAGCCACATGCCATGGAGAGCTTCAGGTAATCCCAGAGAGAGTTCTGGAAACAGGTATGGGAAGGGGAAGAGCGGACCTGGGTGGGAATGGAGTTCCATATTCTGGGTGTACGATGAGAGCAAAGCCCTGTCACCCATTTGCATATGGGTAGCAGGGACCTTAAGAACTGCTAAGCCAAGCGACCCAAGGGAATATGCGGAGGAAGCAGGCTTGAGGAGCTCAGCCAGTACCGGGGGGGGGGGGAACGGTGACAGTTCTAAGTATCTTGTCCGTGAAGCATCCCAGGACAAAGCTCCTGTGGTTCTATGGGGAGCGCCAGGTAAGTTTATTGTACAGGTCAGAGTGGTGGGTGAGACGAGGGGCAGAAAGTGCAAAGTGACAAATGTTATTGTAGGCTACATCCCACCTAGAGAGGTGCACCTTGGCAGTTTGCACAATCAAGATAAGCCAATAACAGAGAGTAGGGAGAAACACACCTCTGGCCAGGGCAAGGTGAGCGGCAGACGTGAGATTTGCTGTGTAGGCCAGGCACAGTTTGCTGTTTACCGTCCTATGTACATTTTGGATATGCTGGGTGAGGTCAGGCTGGGGCTCAAATGTCACCCCCAGGTACTTGATGGAGTCAGTAAACAGCACATAGGTTCCATCAATTCCAGTAACACACAGGAGAAGCTTTTATTTTAGCCAGGGATCCAAAGAGCATGGCCTGTTTTTTTTTTTTAAGGCTGAGGACAAGCTTGTTGACTGTAATCCAGGACTGGATGTTACAAAAGTCAGCACTTAGTTGGTGGTTGATGATCTCAATGTCACGGGAATGGGAATGGGTAAGGATAACCAAGTCATCTGCATATAGTGTGGAGCTACAGTGTGAAGAGATGGATGGAAGATTGTTGATGAAAACAGAGAAAAGGAGGGGTCCTAGACTAGACCCCTGAGGGACTCCAGAAGTTACTGGGGTGGACTCAGAGAGGGCCTTACTGAATTTCGTAAGTTGCTGTCTTCCCTGGAGGTAGTTGGAGAGCCACCTAAGGACGGGGACAGACAGGCCAGGGGACCAAAGTTGAGAGCTAAGGAGTGCATGATCAGCTAGGTCGAAGGCCTTGGAAAGGTCAATGAAAATGGCACCAGAGAGCTTTCCTAGGTCTATGGCTGCCCTGATCTCAGATGAGACAGTATCAAGGGCGGATTGAAAGTGCTATGCCCCTTGCGAAAGCTATGCTGCACAGGTGACAGTAGCTCATGGGCCTGAATATATTCCGTGAGTTTCCCTGCAACAACTTTTTCCAGAAGTTTGCTGATGGCTGATAAAATGGCTATGGGTCAGTAATTGTCAAGGATCTTAGGGTTACGATGCTTAAGAATAGGGACAGCCCTAGCACCCTTCCAGAGGTCAGAGATATTTCCAGAGATGAGTGACATATTGAAGATATGTGGTACCTACAGGGCAATGTATGAGGCACCAAGATGTAGGAGCTTAGGCTCCATATTATCATGGCCAGCACTTGAGTATGGGGAGAGACCAGAGAGAAGTCTCCGCATCTCCTCGACAGTCACTGCCCTGAAATAGAATAAGGGATGGGAGGCAGAGACTGGCTGAGGGGCAGTGGGTAAACTTGTTTTTCACTTGTGCAAGCAGAGAATAATGAGGTGAATGCAGACAGGTCAGAAAAATGGGAATTGAAGGCATTAGTAATGGTTATGGGATTATTACAGTTTGATGCATTAATGATCATATTGGTGACACCACATTTGGAGGAGCCACTTAGAGTATTTTTGATGTTCCTCCAGACATTTCTAGGGTCCCTAGCTGAACTTAGCAGGGCAGATTTACAGAATTCACTCTTGGCAGCTCTAATAGCTTTTCTTACACTCATTCCTGAGCCTCCTATACTGCTGAAAGATAACCAAATCCTTTGAGGCCTTGAAGTTGGCCCAGCGCTTGTCCCTGTTCCGCATGAGGGCCAGTAGACTCCCATGGAGCCACTTAGTGATGGATCCCCTTACCCTCCTTCCGATAAGGGGGGGCATGTTTGTGGTAAGGAAGTTATTTACAGCAGTGGAAGAGTCAGGAGCTTTTAACACAGCTGACCAGTCAGTGAGCCCCAGGTCCTCATGTAAGGATTCCAGGTCAGACTTAGAGAAGTCCCTCACTAGGATAATTTTGTAGGGGATTTTAGGAGGGGAGATCTTCCATACACAGTGTATGGGGATTGTGATCCGAGATAGAGTCAGGAAGGGTTGCAGAACAGGCAAGTCTCTTGGGTCTGTTAGACATCACCCAGTCAAGGAGGGAGCTATTCTCACCAGTGATAGACATTCTAGTAGGCTCCCGAATAAGCTGGGAGAGGGAGAGGCAAGCCAGCAGAGGCTCATACTTAATGTATTTTTTTTATTAATTTTGGTAACCGGGTAGGCCCGTTGGGCCCCGGAGGTCCCTTTTTCAGGAGCGACCCGGGTGAACATTACATGTTATAGACAATTCAGTTATACAGACACAGAGTAATTGCATAGATAACAGTGATTATTGTACGTATACAAGATATTCAGCAGTATATACAGTTGTTCACAGTGGTACAATATAAGCAACCAATTTAGGAGTTGGGCGGGGAAGGGAGGAGGGTGGGTAAGTATTTCCACCAAGCCAGTTTAGATTAAGGTCACCTAAGATCATCAGTTCATTATCACCGACCTTAGGGCCGACAGCATCAAGGAGGTAGGATAACCTTTGCACACCACACTTGGGAGGGTTGTAGGTACATACAATATGCAACTTTTTAGTGTTGCCGAGTAACAGTATAGTGTGAAGCAATTCACTAGGAGGCAACAGGGGTTGCTGGTGGGATACGAGGAACAGAGTTAAGTGACTCTTATAGTAAATCAAGATCCCACCACCTCGCTTCTTCCCTGGATGGTTAAGCTTCATGAGATGGAGGCCAGAAAGTGCACAGGTGGAGTCGGGGTAGAAGGCTTCAGCCATGTCTCAGTAATGCCAAAGATGTCCCTCTTGTAGTGAGTAACCCAGGCAGCAAGCTCAGCCAGATTGGGCAGGAGGCTGCGGATATTAAGGTTAGCCACTGTTACCCCTTTGTCCGATAGCCAGCCAGAAGAAGAGGTGGAGGCATGGAAGGTAGGGAAGAGGAGGGGCCAAGGTGTAAATCAATATTACCAGTCAGGACTAGGAGCACCAGTAGAAGCCAAAGAAGGTACCTTAAGGAGGGGTGATCCCTGCAGGTCAGTGGCTTATGAAAAAGGTGTTTGATCACTATGGAGAGATACAAAATATGCCTAAAGTCAAGACAGTAGATAGGCCAGAGGATCAGGCTATCAGGTTTGAAAATGTGAAGTTGAACTCAGAAGGCAGTTTGAGTATTCCCCTGAGATCCCCTGGGAGAGAGCAACAGTCTGCGATGAATAGAGCAAGCATAGGGAGGTAATTAGGCTAATGAAGAGGACATGGTCAGCGGAGGAAGGCTTTGCGGCCACCACAACGGGGTTGGAGGCTGACATATTTGAGTGTACCTCTCTGAGGAGCTAGACCAATGCAGTAGGTGGTGGAATAGTTGGGGTAAGTCTGAGCTAACCAAACAGGAGAATAAAAAAGCTAGTGAAGCTTGCTTTCAGCTTCACAGAGTGAGCCCAGGGGAGAAATCCCAAACACTGCTTTCCATCAGACTCCCCAGCAAGGGAAAGTGGGCAACAGAGGTATGCTTTATAGAGGGACACCCCACCAGCTTCAACAATTATACTATATTCAGTAGGAATTATAACGTTGGAAGTCAGCCAAGTGTAAACAGACAGCAGGCTCTGAGCTGTGAGCAAGTACCCTTATCACAAAAATACTGATACCATTATAACAGATAACTTGAGCAAACCTAAATATCCAATACTAGTAGGGTCATCATAACAGAACAAATTATATTTGTGCTCAAAGTTCATTTAATATGGTAAAGTCTGGGAAACACCAGAGTCATGGGAGAGGACCACCTCCAGACTGGGCAAGGTAGAGATAGGAGGGGCCAAGCTGAGTATTTAACAGGGAGGAGAACTGGGTGGGAGGGCGGCTAAAACTTCAACAAAAGTTCTTTTGCTGCTCTGTGAATCAGAGGAGGACCACTGTGCTGCTTTTCAACCAGTGCATCTCGCACCCTGCAAGAAAGGAAATCCAGCAATGGTCAGGTTCAGTGCATGGGGAGGGGACCAGCGACAGACTATCTTCCTCTCGACCCCCCCACAAGGAGTGAGTGTGGATTCCAGCTGCAGTCAAGCTACTACACAAGTGGGTCCAGGTAAGGTTGCTGGCTCAGGATTTATAGCGCAGCCAGCAGGGAAGTCTGTATCCAGGAGACACTGTATGAGTTTGGAAAATTGGCGCCCGCCAACTGGTTCAGAGGCGCTGATAGGGTAGAAAGCAGGACCCAGAGCAGAAACTGTGACCTGCTGCAAATCAGAGACGCACTGCTTCTGCTCAGGGGGAACGTCCTGCTGTGCATCACAAAAAATCCTTCTGCTGCACTGTGAAACAGGGAAGGACCGCTGTGCTACTTTTCAGGAAGCGCTCCTTGCACCCTGCAAGTAAGGAGATCCAGCGATAGTTCTTCAGTGAAAGTTCTTCTGCTGCTCTGTGAATTTGGGGAGGACTGCTGTGCTGCTTTTGAGCCAGTGCACCTTGCACCCTGCAAAAAAGGAAATCCAGCGACAGTCAGGTCAGCACAGAGGAAGGGGACCAGCGACAGACGGACCAGTGACAATCTTCCCCTCGACCCCCCTGAGGAGTGAGCGTATATAATATATCTCTCTCAAGGTTCATCAGGGAAAGGGAATGAACTAGACAGATGAACAATTCAGAAAAATAAATCTTATTATTTTTCATGTGCACTAGAAAATCTAACACCTTGTTAATTAATTAATTTATGCATAGGTGGTGTTGGCCTCTTTCATGTTAAGTCCTAGACAACTAATTCTGTCTGAATTATATGCATCCTAAAATTCTAACTGTGAATGGTACTGATACTTTCTAGTGTATGTTAATACTGCCGCCAGGAGTATGATTACCGTTGTAAGGGAGGTCACATGCACATTCTAATAGTATGAGAACCGCAAACTGAAGGTGAGCAGCTTTAATACCCTAGGGGTGTAAGTGAGACCACTCACACAACCATAAGGTTGTTTTGGTAGCAGTATTAATATATTTTTGATTGAAATTGATCAATAGTATATTAAAATTAAATAAATACTGCCTACAGGATTACAAACAGCACAGGTTCATCGAGGGAAGGTCATGCCAGATGAACCTGATCGAATTCTTTGATTGGGTGACGAGGGTCAGCGATCAGGGAGGGTTGATGGACATGACCTATTTGGACGTCAGCAAAGTCTTTGACACTGTCCCTCACAGGAGACTAGTGGGTAAGTTGTGCAGTTTAGGGGTAGAGAAGAAAATAAGGTGCCGGCCTGCCACTGTCTGTGCCACTTATCAGGTGAATCTCCTCGCACCAAAGAACATCAAAGTGCTGCCATATTTGCTCAAGTAAAGCTGCTCGGTAACGACGAAAGTAACAAACAAAAAAAAGAAAAAAGGACACATCATTTGACTTAATAGATAATGAAGAGCTAGATGCAATCTTCAACACTCTCAAACAGCAATACAGCCCCATACCCAAAGCAAATCTACTATACCACGACTTACATGCTCCGGTAGTCCCTCTGTCTTCAGCGGCTGAAACCGCCGGCATCTCCACTGGCACTCTGCCCGCCACAGCATCACCATTCCCCGCAGCACAGAACTCGAAATCCGCGGTCCTCACCGTTGTCGTCCAACCAGCCAATCCTGAGGAGAAAAAAGGCAACGTCACCAGGAAGTAACAGACGAAGAAATGTTGCACCTAGAAAGAGAAAGGCATAAGATAGCAACACAAAAGCAAACTCAATGGGCAATAAATGTTTTTTTTGACTGGTGTTCACAAAAAGGTAAACAAATACACTTAAGCACCATAACTCCATCACAATTAAATAACGTACTTCGAGAGTTCTACAGTACAGTCCGTAACAGTGATGGCAATGAATACTGTCTCACTAGTTATACATGCCTAAGAGCTGGACTAAATCGATATCTAAACAACCCTCCCCTAAGTCAGAGCTTTAATGTAATGGCTGACACAGAATTCAGCACAGCTAACAACATCTTTAAAGGTGTAGTAAAATGCTTCAGAAAAGAAGGTAAAGACAAAACTCAGCATCACCCTCCATTAACAATCAATCAGCTCACTCAACTCAGAAATTCTCCAGCCTTAACACCAGTCACAGCCACAGGTCTTGTAAAAAAAAAAAAAAAAGTCTGGTTAGACATAGTTTTACATTTTGCTCGCAGAGGAAACGAAGGCATAAGACAGCTGACAACTCAATCCTTCAAAATAAAAACCACAGAAAATGGTGAAGGATATCTAACTAAAAGTTTCAACGAACAAAGTAAAAACCATAAAGAAATAAATGACCCAACAAAACAATTTACCAGAGGATGTATGTTCGCACAACCAAACAATCCTCTCTGTCCACTCAGTAGTTATAAGAAATACCTTTCCAAACCACCTACAAATCCACCTTCTCTAGTCTTTCATCCCAAAAATGTGATCAGTCACTCCTCAACGACATGCCAGTGTGGTACACAGCAGAGCCCATGGGAGTTAACTTCCCAGCTAACATGCTGCCTCGTATCTGTAAAGAAGCACATTTTGACACTATCTTCACTAACCACTCGCTCCGTGCTACTGCAGTCACCCTTTTAAGCAATTCTGGCATGGAAGCCAGACAAATAATGACTATTACAGGACACAAAAGCGAAGCTTCACTAAAGAGCTATTGGCGCCCAAATCTCCAAGAGTTCAAAAAATGGGGACAAATCATCCATGGAGAAAGCAGCAACGAATATCGATACCCTCCATCCGAACCACACTGTACCAAACAAATCAATACTGCACAAACAAGTGTACCTCTGCCATCTCCAACCACTTCTGCTGAAGCACAAAGAAGCATGATAACTACAAGCAAAATCAACCAAGACGAAAAAAATGAAGATCTTGCAACACTTCCTCACCCACCTCAACAAGCTGCGCATCTTTCCACAGCCACCGGAAACAACGAATCAGATGACCACGCACGCCCGAAAATACCCTCCATAGAAAAGCTCGTAAACTATGGAACTATAAATTTCATCTGCAAATAGCAAGTAAGACAGCACACCTTTCGAACAACTACTCTTCCGATAAAAAAAAAAAAATAACCACTCTTTCTTTTTCCTCCTCTCCAACAGGTCACACCACACACATACAACATTGACAGCATTTAAAGCAACAGAGCCTGCACTTGAAAACCTACAAAGTCTGCTTACAAGTTATGAACTTTTAGAAAATAAAGGCTGCAATTATAACAGTTTCTCAGTTTTCAGTTAAAAATACCTAAATGTTCATCTGTGTTCCACTTTTCAATAACAAAGACTGCAACCTTCGTCTGTTAAAATCTATTTAACTGTGCACCTATGTATTCCTTTTCACAATAAATTAATTTTTCTCTTCCAACCAATGGACTACTTTTCTGTAGTGGATGAATATCTTCTCTATAAAAATATATTTTTTAATAAAACTAAACAAAAATCTCAACAATTGCCTAAATCTCAAACAATTTACCATAGTATAATCTCAATAAGCCATTTGGGGGTGTGGGTTATCGGGGGATTTACCATGGCTGGGACAGATTTACCTCGGCTCGCCCTCATTGGGCAAACCACCCCAGCTGTGGTAAATCCCCCGATAACCCACACCCCCTCGTGGCTTATTGCTTAAATACTGCACATAGGGCACAAGAACCCAAAGGCACCCAAAGGCCATGTATACACTGGGAGGAGAGGAGGTTTTTGTAACAGAGCAGGAGAGGGGTCTGGGGATTATAATTTTGGACAACCTAAAGGATGCAAACCAGTACAACAAGGTGGTTGGAAAAGCAAGCGGAATGCTAGTGGGCATAGGGAGGGGTATTACAAGTAGGAGAAGGGAGGTGACAGTGCCCCTTTACAGGTCCATGGTTCATCCCTACCCAGAGTATGGGGTACAGTTCTGGAGACTTCGCCTACAAAGGGATATAGATAGGGTGGAGAGAGTTCAGAGAAGGGTGACCAAAATGGTGCAGGGCATGAATCAGAGGACCTGTGAAGAGAGGGTGGAGGAGTTCGACCTGTATCCCCTGCAAACAAGGGGAGAAAGAGAGAGAGGAAAAGAGAGGGAGATCTCTGTAAAATGAAGTTCACTTAATTTGATATTTTGTTGTTGTTTTCTGTTGGAGCTACGTCAGTGCTGGCTACTGTAGGGGTTATGATAGGTGAAAGGGTAAGGAGTCTGTGTGAGGAACTGCTTATTTTTTTTATTGTTTTTTTATGTGCTCATGTTTTGTGTTTCCCTTTAACTTTATGTAACTTTAGTTAGCTTTTTAAATTCCTCGGACATCACAGGTCAGATTACACCCGCAGTTGTTGTTGTTCTTCTTCTACTAACAGTATCATGGCAGCCTCCATAAGGTATGAGAAGAATGAGGAAGACTGAGCAGTTGATGTTGATATACATGGAGTGGGCTGGAAGAAGCTAGCTGATGTTGCTTTTAATGCAGCTGGTGCAGCTGCTGTGGCTGGACGGAAGACGTCTGTTATGGTTCTCTGCTTTTTTTCGCTTAGTGCTGAAGCAACAGCTGCTCCCAGGTCCCTGTCTGACCACACTGCTGACACCACTCCATTGCCATTCTCAGCCCTCCCAGTGCATCCATTGTTGACACCGATCAGACTGCTTGACTGTTTGCATTGACACTGCTGCTTTCATCTTCTCGGTCTGTGCCTTGAACAACCGTATTCACCAACTCCTTGTCTGTGGCTCGCCAACAGTAGCTCTTTATCATCCATGCCTACAAACTCAACGAATACAGTGAGATCCATAAAGGCAGGTGCAGAAACATCTTCAAACAACATGAAGTCTTGCTGTATTCTGACTATATGCAGTTAGCCCCAGCACTTGAACTGCCCCAGAGAGTAAAGAGTGAACTCTATGCAGATGCATAGAACGTTGAGCTCGAGCTTGGCATTCAAACCTCTGTCTCTAACGTTCTGAAGTGTAACCATCCGATTTTTCACTCTGCCTAACTGTGAAGTCACTCCGGAGATTCCTCCTGCACTTTGTTTCAGTATAAGTTTAAATCGGTCGGTTTTATCTAACCGCTTCTTTATTTTGGTCTTCTTACCTCTGTCTCGGTAACAGTAAGTGGTAGTAGTAGGTAGTTGTTGTATTACTGTGGAAATTGTTTTCACCTTCGGTTTTTCTCCAGTCGGTCTGGTTTGGAACCAAGCCCCTTTCTATTTGTGTATTGTTTTTAATTATTACTGTGGTTTCCGGTACTCCTCGGTTCCTAAAAAAATCCGTCTTTCTGGATTTTTTTAACCGACCCGTGACACGGTTGGAACCAATCAGTTTTTAGTTGCCTGGCATAATAGGTGGTAAGGGTAACTTTTCAGTATTCCGGCATGTCTGAGAAACCCAAAAATAAAACTGGTCCCACTGGATTTCAGCACTGTACTGAGTGTAAGGAGGCCTTTGCTAAGGCCGACCCTCACCTTGTCCGTGTTTACTGGCTGGGGTTTGACCACCTCAAAGAAGACTACCAAATTTGTAAAAACTTTCCCAAAACCACTCTGGAAAAATGTTTGAGTAGGCTAAGGGAGAGGGAGGCCGAGAAGTCCACTGACCCGGATGGCCAGACTGGTTCGGTGGTTGCCGAACCTGAGGAGGGCGCCCACTGGCCTGGGCGTTACCTCCTCTGGCAAAAAGAGAGACAATTCTGCGTAATTGGTTCCTAGCAAAAGGAAACACAAATCAGCCAGTTCGGATCCTACTTCCCACAGTCCATCTGCTGAGGAGATTGCTAAAGTGATTTCTGTAGTTCAGTCACTTTGCCTGTTTTCGACCGAACCGGCAACGTTTCTCAGAGGTTCGGTTCGGTCGGACATAGTCGCTTCTGACATTGATCCGGAGGCTTTCTATGAGGGCGATTGGGATGGAGAAGAAGAGTATGATAAAGAGGAAGATGAAGGACTAGATGAGCCAGTAGAGCCTGACATTTCCCCAGACAGGCCTTCCAGTGTGTCTTCTCCCTGACTTTCTGAGTCCCTCTCCCATTTCTTGTTTTACAAGAAAGTGGTTGATACTCTTCAGCTCCCAGCTGAAGAAGCTGAACAGGATCAGGAGGACCCTGACTTCATGGAAATGATGGATGTCCTAGAGTCGAAGAGAGGGTCTATCCCTCTGCATAAATCCCTGGGGAAACAGACACAAAACATTTTGCAGTTTCCAACTTATATACCTCCTGTGGGTAAAAAGATGGGCAGGAGATTGTCAGGTCTTAGAACAGAATTTCTTACAACTCATTGTAGCCATGTTGGGGTAGTGCAGGCTGCAGCCTGTGACAAGGCAAATATTCCCCTGGCATCTCACCCCCAGATAAGGATTCTAGGAAAGTGGATGCCATGGCCAAGAAACAATACTTGGCATCCTCTTTGGGACTCAGAGAAGCCAATTATATGGCATATACAGCCAGGTACCAGAAATCAAGGTGGGATACGATTCTGGAACTGGCTAGGAATGCCCCTCCCCAGCTAGCCAAGGAGCTGAAGATGGTATTGAGGCATCCAAGGTCCAATTTCACGCTGCTTTTGACTTGAATGATGTGCATTCCTGGGTCATGGCTATATCTGTCTCCATGAGGAGATTAGCTTGGCTCAGATGCACCAATTTGTCACAGGATACCCAGACTAATGCTATCGATTTTCCTGTTACTGGTAACTCTCTGTTTGGTGAACAGACAGAGGCTTACATGAAGAAGATGGATGAGTACAGGACCACCTACAGGAGTGCTGCAGCAAAAGAGAAGCAGGTCACTCGTCAGAGGCAGCAGTTTAGAGCTGGCAGAGGCAGATCTTTTAACAGGCCTTTTTACCAAGCCCAGGCTTCCTCTTCTTTCCAACAGATGGGTTTCTTCAGGGGAAGAGGCAGACGAGGGATGTCCAGGACCTCAGCATCCACTTAGTCCAAGCCCCCTACCAAACAGACACCCTGAGGTGTCAGTCAGGGTCGCTTTCCCAATTCCTGTAGTGGGCAGGCTGTCTCACTATTCCCAGGCCTGGGATTCCATTACCTCAGACAAATGGGTCCTGGAAGTAGTGAGCCAGGGACTTGTTCTCAGTTTCCAAAGGTTCCCAAAAGTGAGAGCAAGAACTTTCAGCCCCCTCTTTCCCTTGGAGACAAAGGCCTTAGAGACAGAAGTCTCCTCTCTTCTGCTCATGCGAGCAGTAGAGAAGGTACCTCTTTCTAACAGGGGAAAAGGACTTTATTCCAGATACTGCCTCACCCCAAAAAAGACAGGGGAGTGGCGACCCATCCTAGATTCAAGGTACCTCAACAAACACTTAACAAAACCAAAGTTCAAGATGGTGACTCTGGGAGTAATTCTTCCCTCTCTGAGACCAGGAGACTGGCTAGCCTCCCTGGATCTCAAGGATGTCTATTTCCACATACCCATTAGACATTCCCACAGAAAGTACCTCAGGTTCGAGTTACCATAAGGCCATTATCAGTTCAGAGTCATGCCTTTCGACCTAACATCGTCTCCAAGGGTGTTTACCAAGTGCCTGGCAGTAGTGGTAGCATTCCTCAGGAGACAAGGTATCCTTCTGTTCCCATACCTGGACGACTGGCTCCTAGTAGGTCAGTCCTCAGACCAAGTCAAGTCAGCCTTAGAGGTCACCCAAAGGTTCCTGGAGTCCTTGGGCTTCATTCTAAACCTAGAAAAGTAAGTTCTGGAACCAACTCAGCTGCTCACTTTCATAGGGGCGGACATAGACACTACTCAGGCAAGAGCATTCCTTCCTCTTTCAAGGGTTTAGTCTCTAGTCACTCTGGCTTCCTCTTTTCAACCTCTACTTTCTCGTCCAGCCAGACACTTTCTTCAGTTACTGGGCCACATAGCAGCTTCCACAGCTGTGGTCCAGGGATCAAGGTTTCAGATGAGAGATATTCAGTATCATCTTATATCTTACTGGTCTCAGAAAAGGACCCTCTCTCCAAATTGGTTCCAGTGTCCTAGACTCTTGTTCAGGCACTTCATTGGTGGCTGGAGGAGGACAACCTTCGGCAAGGTGTTCCTTTCATTAGTCAGGTTCCTTCAGTGACTCTCACCATGGACGCCTCTCTCCTAGGCCGGGGGGCCCACCTGGACCAGCTTACAGCTTAGGGAACCTGGTCTCACCAGGAGTCCCTCCTTTACATAAATGTTCTGGAGTTGAGGGCTGTCTTTCTAGCTCTGCAGACATTCTCAGCTGTGCTTTAGGGGAAAGTAGTACAAATCAGAACAGATAATACCACAACCATATGGTACATCAACAAGAAGGGAGGCACTCAATCCTCAGCCTTGTGCATGAAGGCCATGAAGCTATGGTCTCTGGCTTATTCCCTTCAGGCTTTCCTGGTGTCTGTACACCTGCTGGGGAAGGACATCATTTTAGCAGATGCTCTCAGCAGAATTTCTCAGGGTCATCACGAATGGACCCTGAATCCCCTGCTCCTTCAGGTTATCTTCAAAAGGTGGGGGATTCCAGAGATAGATCTCTTTGCAGCCCCAGACAATCATCAGCTTCCTCTCTTTTGTTACAGGCCTCCTCTACTAGGCTGTGTACACCAGGAGGCTGTACTATTGGATTGGACAAGCAGGTTCCTGTATGCATTTCCTCCTTTCCCTTTGATTTTCAGGGTCAAGATCAAAATCAGATCTCAGCCTTGCAGGGTGATACTGGTGGCACCAGACTGGGCCAGACAGCCGTGGTATCCTCTACTACTGTCGTCAGTGACAAGGTCTCTGTGTCTTACCAGACAGTTCAATCTGCTGACATCCTCTTGGGGGAGGATCCTCTATCCTAATCTTCAGGCTCTTAGGCTCAAGGCCTGGCTCTTGAAGGGTTAGAATATGCACACCTAAACCTTTCTCAATCAGTTTTGGATATTCTAAAGGTTAGTAGGAAACCTGCTACCAGAAAAACTTACAATTCCAAGTGGAAAAGATTTGGTTTTTGGTGTTCCCAGGTTCCTGTTCAGCCAGAATTAGCTGACATTGCTACTGTATTGGACTATCTGATGCATCTTAATAGTTTAGGCCTTCGGCCCACTACTCTTAAGGTGCATTTGGCAGCTGTGTCTGCCTTCCTTTCAGCTGGGAAGAGTTCTTCCCTAGCTTCTCATCCAGTCTTCAAGAAGTTCTTCAGAGGTCTGATGCATGTTAATCCTCCCTTTCGAGCCCCAACTCCTTCTTGTGATCTGAACGTCTGTATAGCACAGCTTATGCAGCCCCTTTTTGAGCCTCTATCTTCAGCAGAGATGAAATACTTGACATGGAAAACTGTATTCCTGGTAGCTATTACCTCTGCCAGGAGGATCAGTGAGTTACAGGCTTTATCAGTGGAACCTGATGTTATTTCTTTCCACAGGGATAAGGTGGTCCTTCAAACTAACAGAATGTTTCTTCCCAAAGTGGTATCAGATTTTCATCTGAACCAATCTATGTTATTGCCTGAGTTTTTTGCTGGCTATTCTTGCTCTGGGGAAAGAAGATTACACAGTCTCAATGTGAGAAGGGCCCTTAGTTACTATGTGGAGCATACTAAGGCCTATAGAAATGGATGTTCTCAGTTATTTCTCACCTATGGTGAGGTGGGAAAGGGCAAACCAGCCACCAAGAGAACTATTGCCAGGTGGACTGTTTCCTGTATCCAGTTCTGCTATTCAAAGCATGGGAAAGAACCTCCTCCCTCAGGCCTGAGGGCTCATTCTACCAGAGGTACAGCTGCTTTAGTCGCAGCAGCTAGGGATATACCTTTAGTGGAAATTTGTAAAGCAGCCACCTGGAAAACTGTTCACACATTTACTAAGCATTACTCTTTGAACATTCAGTCTAGAAGTGATGCTAGGTTTGGCACAGCTGTGCTGCAGAGCCTGTTCCCAAAACAGGTTCTGTGACTCCCTCCTCCAAGGGGCTACTGCTTGGTAGTCTGCATATAGTCAGAATACAGCAAGACTTCATGTTGTTTGAAGAAAAATATTACTTACCATAATAATGTTGTTTCTTCTAATGGAGTCTTGCTGTACTCTGACCTCCCTCCCTGCCTCCCCTCCTAGAACTTAGTAGTTTTGGAATGTGGATGGGCAGGCCCAGTGCTGCACCCCAGAGGTGTACTTGGCTTGCCCTATCTTATGGGTTTTATTAATGTTTTAATCTCAGTACCTACTTTGGTTTTACATTTAGCTTTCTTTTTGGGGTTCTCGACTTGAGTCTTTTGACCCTGAAAACAATTTGTGACAGCCATTTGGCTTACAAAGTTTAAATAATTTCCACCTGTTACTTTTATTAGTTAGTGCTCGTAATAATCTGATGGTTACACTTCAGAGTGCTGGAGACAGAGGTTTGAAAACCGAGCTTGAGCTCAACGTTCTATGTTTCTGCATAGAGTTAACTCTTTACTCTCCGGGGCAGTTTGAGTGCTGGGGCTAACTGCATTTAGTCAGAATCCAGCAAGACTCCATTAGAAGAAACAGCATTACTATGGTGAGTAATTTTTTCTTCCAGGGCAGAGTTCGAAGCAGTGTTGGGGTCACTGACTGTGTTAGCGCCGAGCCCTGCTTTTATGAAACAATTCGCAATTGTGCTTGCTTTGACAGCTCCCCATGCATGATGCAGCATGTAAATAGAGTCCAGCAAGTTAACCTCTCGTTCAATTTCTGTAGCATGAGCTGCCTCGCCTTTGTCAGTGCTGGTCAGAATTTTACCAGCCACACAGGCGTGATCGTGCCCTTTCAGGTTTTTTATTACGTCCATATCCAGGAGCTGTAATATGGATGTAGTGTTGGGTGGGCGGAAGACTAGTTTTATGAACTTAAGTCAGTGGGCAAGCTCATGGGGATGTGCGGAGCAATTGTTTATAAACAACAACATTTTTCTTCTGCTCCTTCGGAGCTCAGATTTCCAAGTTAGGAGCCAGTTCTGGAAAGTAGCACTGGTCATCCAGGCATTGCTTGTGACTCTATAGTTTACAAGCATCAGTTGCACATCTTTGGGAAAGCACCTCTCATGTTGGCTTTTCTTGATATCCTAAAGTTTCTTTTTTTCTAGGGTGGTGGATATGTTGTTCTGGCCACACATCCTGGCATGTTCTTTCCTTTTAAGAATCTTGCCGAAGGTCTAAAAGTTGGCTTCTCCCACCCACCTGGGTGGTATAACCCTTGGCTCCACCCCTTGACGCCAGATCTTCTTTTCCACTGGAAGTCAGGTTCCCTCCTTACCACTTCCACGTTGAGTAGGCCCTGACACTTAAATCTTCAGATTATCGTCCTAAACTAAAACTTGTTGAGAGTTCCACTGCATCTGTTCATGATCATGACTGCAAAGGAGGACAAGTCCTCAGCCCGGTTCCGTCAGTGCCCTGTGGGCAGAAGATGTCTCGCACCGACCTGCATGTATTGTGCGTCTACTGCCTGGGCCACGTTCACAATACCCAGGCCTGCGACTTTTGTCGCTTGTTCCAGCCGAACATGTTGGACGATCATCTTGCGCGCTTACAGCTCGGGCGACCAGAAATAATCTAAAGAGGCCCGTTTGGTCTGCAGCTGCGGGGTCCACTGAACAACTTGAACAAATGAAGGCCTTCGTGGAGTAGGCGGCTCGTGCTGCTGAGCAGTCCTCTTCTGCATTGGCCTTTGTTCCACTCAAACTGGGCTCTACCTTTACAGGCTCCTACAAGGAGTTACATACTAACATACTATTTGCCAGCAGATTAGGCCTTACGGTCCATCGAGTCTGCTCGAACCTGAGATCCTTAGTTGGGTGCCGAGGCTCTCCCATCCCATTGTGCTCCAGAAACCCCTATCATCCATCCCCACCCCCCGGGACAGGCCATCATCTGATACACCCACTTTCTGTGTCTGTTCTACCCTCTCTTGAAGCCCTCCACTGTGGATCTCTGAACCAGTTCGTCAGGCAGTGCTTTCCAAGGGTCCACCACCCTCTCAGTGAAAAACCTCCTCCTCTTTCCCCCCCTCACCCTTCCACCTTCCAACTTCAAACCATGCCCTCTGGTGATACCTCCCTGCTTTAGTCTAAAGATCCTCCATGTTTACCTATTTATTCCTTGAGGTACTGAAGACCTCCATCATGTCCCCCGTCTCTCCTCTCCTCCAGTGAAAACAGGCAGAGTTCCTCAAGTCTGTCCTCATACGTCAAATTCCTAGCCCTCATATCATCTTAGTTGCCCTCCTCTGTACCCTCTCCAGGAGCTGTATGTCCTCTTCAAGTGTGGTCTCCAGTACTGTACACAGTACTCAAGGTGTGGTCTAACCAGTCCATTGTACAGCTGCAGAATCACTTCCTCTCCTAGAGGTGATTCCCTTATGATGCATCCCAACATCCTGTTTGCCTTGCTAGCCGCTCCCTGCACTGCTCAGAGTTATTCATACATGCATCCACCATGACCCTAGGTCTTTTTCCCTGTTGAGGCCTCCAGTGCCTCCCCTCCCAGGGTGTACCTGTGTTTAGGGTTTCCCCGACCAAGATGCAACACCTTGCACTTCGTGATATTGAAATTTAATTTCCATGTGTGAGCCCAGCTTTCCAGGGTGTCCAGGTCCCCTTACAGGGCCAGCCTCCCCTCTTCTCCCTCAACTACTGCTTCCATCTTGAAGTCATCCGCGAAGAGACTTATTTCACACCCTATACCCTCCCTGATGTCCGATATGTATGCATTAAACAGGATCAGACCCAGGACCGAGCCCTATAGTACCCCACTACCAACCTCTCTAGGGTTCGAGAGCTCCCCACAGACCACTACTCTCTGGATGCATCCAGCTAGCCAGTTTTCAATCCATCTGACCATCAAAGGGCCTACTCCTAACCTCATCAGTTTCTCCACCAGACCATTGTGGGGGACAGAGTCAAACGCCTTGCTGAATTCCAAGAATAATACATCCACAGGCTTTCCCCTGTCCAGTTCTGATGTTACCCATTAGTAGAACTCCACAAGATTGGTTTGACATGATCTACCTGGCACAAACCCATGTTGCCGACTATCCACACCTCCCACCTCCTCCAAGTACACCCCCAATCGTTCCTTTAGTATACTCTCCATTAATTTTCCCACCACCGAAGTCAAACTGATGGGTCTATAGTTACCTGGTACTTCCCTCAACCCCCCTTTATGGATTGGCACCACATGTGCCTCTTGTCAATCCCTAGGTACCCTCCCTGTCTCAAGTGACCTGTTGAAGAGCTCCGCCAGGGGTGCAGCCAGTATGTCCGCCAATTTCCATAGTACTCTCGGCTGAATGCCATCCGGCCCAGGAGATTTGTCTTTCTTTAGGGCCTTGAGGGATAACCACACCCTTTTGGCGGAGATAGCATCACCCGTCCCCTCCACCTTACTGGCCTTTTTATCCTTATCCAGATGTGATACCCCTGGGGTACCTCTCCTCCCTCTTGCTCCATTTCTGTTGCTCCTGATCCCACTCACTGCCGCTCTATCCTCTTCGTGCCTTGCTTTGTAGATATCCCTCCCCTCCCTAGTGAACACAGAGGCAAAGTACTGATTAAATACCTCTGCCTGGTCCCTTGCCTCTTCCACCCACCCTCTTTCTGATCTCAATCTGCTGAGATGGCCCTTAGTTTTCTCTGCTCCCCAATGTACCGGAAGAACCCTTTTCCTCCATGTATCCCTCCAGCCAGCCACTGCTCTTTACTGGACTTTGCTCCCCTCACCATAAGGGTGACTTTTCTAGATGCAAGATGGTACATTTCCTTATCCCTATCCCCTCTTGTTGTTTTATATTTTTTGTAGGCCGCCTTCTTTTCTCTGACTGCTACCTGTACCTCACTGGACCACCAGCATGGTTTATGTGACCTTGCTCTCTTACGTTTCAACTTAGCGCAGATCCTGACTGCCTCATGAAGTCCCCGTTTTGTGACCTCCCATCTCCTTTCCACACTTGTCATTGATGTAATCCCCTTCAAGTGATCCTTGAGAATATTTCCCATGCCCACAAAGTCTGCCCCCCTGAAGTCCACTGCCAGTGTCCTAGATCCCCCATGCTTATTTGAAAACCAGACAGTATTGTGGTCGCTCCCAGTCAGGGGGTCCAGTACAACCAGGTCCCTTACCAGATCCCCATCTGCCAGAACCACGTCCAGGACATGCCCCTCCCTTGTGGGCTCCATCACATGCTGTGTTAAGAACACATCCTGGAAGCCATCCAGCAGCCTCTGCTCCTTGGCCACCTTAGAAGACATGGTTCCCCAGTTTGTACCTGGCATATTAAGATCCCCCATCAACACCACTCCTTCCCCTTTTGGTCCACACTGGGCAATGATGTTGTCCAGCAAACCATCCTCTAGAACATCACTCATCCCGGGGGACCTATATACTACACCCAGCTTGACCTTATCTCCTGCTGGAGAGTTGTGCCAGTCTCTTTTGAGTAAAGGGGAGGGCCCGTCAGCTTCGCACAGCTCCCATTGCCAAAAAAAGGAACCTAAGGAGTCGAGAGATAAGTCTCGTCAACATCATTCTTGGGATCGAGAAAGGTCTCAGTCCCTGGAATCTCCTGTTTCGACTTTGGTTGAAATTATGGCCTTGGTCGCTAGCTTCACGGTACCCTGTCAGACCAGCTGGCTAGGACACAGGATGAAGACCCGGTCAAAATAATTATTGACCCCATTGACCCATTGTTGCTGGATGAGGACTCCGGTCCTGATCAGACCTACCAAGGAGGAAATCCAGCTTGCTGGGAACCTTCCTGCTATCGACCGTGGGTTTCTCCAGCTCCTTTTGAGCACCCCCATCAGTCCCCCTGACGGTCGAGGTCTCTGTCATCCTCGACCAATAGGTTGAGAAGAACTCATCAGTGTCATTCTAGGCATTCTAAGAAGTGGCACCACCACTATTCATTCTCGTCCTCCTAGGAAGAGGAGAGGCTTCGGCGCAAGTTGCGTTGACACTACAAGGATCTTATGTGCAACAATTGGTGTTCACTGGGCCAAAGTCATCCCAGGCTTCCACACCATCCATCACTTGGCTGTCACCATGTAGGCAAGTGCTGACTTCCTCAGAGCCGTCCAACACCGTTTCTCCACCTATGGAGCCAGTGAAGGCCCTCCCAACTCGGCCAAAACCAGCCTGTCTGCTCACTGTGGTGGAGAAGCCACCACCTAAACAGCCTCCCTCCAGGGCTCCTGTTAAGGAGTCTCTGCCCATTAAGGGCCTCCCGCTTAGGCTGTCGGTCACCCTTTCTCCCAACCATCCGTAGCGGGTCGAGAGTGAGTTGGGTGGTTGGCCGATCTATTGGAACTCTTCAGAGTCCGAGGATTCCTCCTTGCACTCTCATCAGTTTGATGAGGCTTCAATTGGGAGTCTCTTGACAAAGGACAGTCCCACATCCTTGATGCGTATTCTCAGTCTCATCTCTGAATCCACGAGGATGAAACTGGAGCCTGTCCAGAAACGGGCTCAGTATCCTCTAACAGATATTCTGAGTAAAGAGGATTCTCAGACTGATGACTTCCCAATAGCCAAAGCAATTACTGGCCTGGCTATGAAGCTATGGCAGCACCCTGCCTTGTGTCCCGCACCATTAGCCCACATGGCCCGCAAGTATGCAGTTCCCATCAGTACCCTTCCGGGGTTCATAGAGCACCCCTCTGCTGAGGGGTTGGTGACTGAATCTGTGTTTCGGTGCTCAGGAAATTCAGGAGACTCTGATAGACCTCCGGGCAAAAAGTCTAAAAAACTGGACCATTCTGTCCGAAAAGTCTATGCTGCCTCTTCGTTTGGTCTCCATCAGGTGAGCTTGGCTGTCATCATGGCACAATTTCCCATGCCCTCTTGGGCTTTCTGGATGAAGTGCTTCGTCATCTCCCTGTGGACCTTCAGACTACAGTCAAGCAGGTTCAGGATCAGGGTCAGGCTGTTGCAAAGCAGCAACTCCAGATGGCTGTGGACATTGGGTATTCCTGTGCCCATTCAGTAGCTGCCACAGTCGCCATGCACCGCAGGGCCTGGCTGAGGATCTTGACCTCTATGGTGGACACTCAGCACAAACTGGTGAATGTTCCTTTCCTGTGTACCGACTTATTCGGTCCAGGAGTCGATGGTTACCTCCAGTGTATCGAGAAGTCCAGTGCCACCTTGGACTCCATTGCCTCTGCCTAGAAGGAATCTCAGGGTTCCAAAAAGAAGCGTAAGCCCTTTTGACCTTCTGCCTCTGCAGCCTAGCATCCCCAATACTAATTGGGGTGGCAGCAAAAGCAGGCTCAATCTTGGCACTCTCGGCCCAAGTCAGTGGCTTTGGTAGTCTGTAAGCCCGAAGGGAAGGGTTCCGGTGGTCCCAGGGCTGGATCCTCCTCCTCCATGCCTGCCTAGTGACTGGATGGGGGTGACCACCCTTATGCCCATCACGCCTACTCTGGGTCCTCCCATAGGAGGCCAGCTCCGCCACTTCCTTTCCACCTGGTCTACTGTCACAACAGACAGGCGGGTATTGGAAGTGGTTGGCCAGGGTCTGCCTCTGGTATTTGAGCAGTACCCACCAAGCCAAGCCCGTGCCCCATGGGAGGAGAAGGTATCCATGGACACTCGATGGGCTGTCCAAGATGACATCACCCAACTCCTCCCCTCCACAAGGAGGTAATGGTCAGAGTTACAGATCCTCCATCAACCCAGGATTCGTTTCCAGATTCTTTCTGGTCCCGAAATGGACGGGGGTCTGGTGTCCCATTCTAGATCTGCATGACCTGAACAATCTACTCAGATCTCGCACCTTCAGGATGGTAACTCTGTCTCAGATCATACCATCTCTTGAGCAGAACATGTGGTTTTGCTTTCTGAATCTGCAGGATGCATTCTTTCATGTCCAGATCCATCCGTCACACCAAAGTTTCCTCTGCTTCCAAGTGGAGGGAACCCTCTATGAATTCCAAGCCATGCCGGTTGGCCTGTCAATGGCACTGAAGGTCTTCACCAAATAAATTGCAGTAGTGGCGGCCCATCTTCAGCATTGAAAGGTCAGAGTGTACCCCTCTCGACGATTGGCTCATAGCAGGTCCCTCCAAGCAGGAGATGGAGAGGTCCAGGGATCTGGCCCTCCAGACTTGCATCAACCTTGGCCTCCTGGTCAATGAGACCAAGTCAGAACTGTTGCCCTCTCAGGTGATTTGCTTCATTGAGGCAGAGCTTGACTCTTGCCAAGCCAGAGCCATGCTTCCGATGGACAGGGTGGAGATTCTCTCCTCCTTTGCCCTATCATTTCTGATTGGGTACTTGCGCCCTGCCTGGGACTTCCTGAGACTTCTGGGCTACATGACGACCTGTACCTCCATGGTCCGATGGGCCCGGTTGCATATGCGCCCCCTACAGTGGGAGCTGGCCAGCCAGTGGACTCAGAGTCTAGGTCATTTTGACCAGCTGGTCACTGTAACCCAGGAGATGTGGGATGCTTTCCAGTAGTGAACTGTCCCAGAGCATCTGCAGGAAGGGATCTTGTTTGTCCATCCTGATACGATGGTCATCTTGATGACCAATGCCTCTCTCACGGGCTGGGGTGTCCACATGGGGGACCACAGAGTCCACAGGCTCTGGACCCCAAGGAGTCCCAATGTCACATCATCCTGCTGGAGCGCCAAGCAGTTCAGCTGGCACTGACTGCATTCCTTCGAGGCCAAGTGGTTCAGGTCCAGATGGACTACACCACGACCATGTACTGTTTCAACAAACAGGGCAGCAGGCACTCCCGGCCTCTGTGCAGAGAAGATCTCCAAATCTGGACCCTTGTGAGCTGACTGGAGGTGGATCTCCTGGCCATTCATGTGGCAGGAGCCTCAAATCAACTAGTGGATGCCCTCAGCCATGTGGGTGAGGCATCCCATGAATGGTCTCTCCATCCAGCGGTAGTACACAGCCTGTTCTCCCAGTGGGGTACCCCTTAGGTGAATCTGTTTGCTTTCAGGAAGAATGCCAAGCTGAGGCTGTTTCATGTCCTCCCCCTCAGCAGGGCTTGCTGCAGGAGGATGCCTTCTCAAGGCCATGGACCCCATTCCTCTTTTATGCCTTCCCTCCACTTTACTTGATCCACAAGGTGCTCCTCAAGGTGAGGAGGGACAAGGCACAGGTGATCCTCAGCCTTAGCAGCAGGCTCCCAAGGTGTCTTCCCATATGCCCAGACCTTATCTGAGTCAATCAGGGGAAGGTCCTCCACCCAGACCTTCAATCCCTGCACCTGACAGCCTGCTTCCTGAGAGGCTAGAGTTCCAGGCTTTGGGTCTGTCCGAAGATGTTCTCACTGTAGTTGAGGCATCCAGGAAGGAATCGACCAGAAAGTGCTATGCCTTCAAGTGGAAGAGATTCTCCATCTGGTGTCAGGGCAAGAGGTTGGACCCTTTGTCCTGTCCAGTGGTTTGCATTCTAGACTACTTTTGGTCTCTCTCCAAAGGGGGTCTGTGGTCCACCAGCCTTAAGGTGCACCTGGCAGCCATCTCTGCTTACCGGGTGCGGGCCGGTCAGCAAATAGTGGCACAGGAGAAGGTGGTGCTTCTTCAAAGGCCTCGACCATATTCCCCCTCTAGTGTGTGAACCTCCACCACCATGGGATCTACTGATGGTATTGGCAAAGCTCATGGGCAAGCCATTCAAACCAATGCAGAGGTGTGAGGTGTCTCACCTGTCATGAAGACTGCATTTCTGGTGGCTATCACATCAGCCAGAAGGACTGGGGAGCTCCAGGCACTTTCTGTTGAGTCTCCCTATCTGGTCTTCCACAGGGACAAGGTTGTCCTGTGCCCCAACCCGAAGTTTCTTCTGAAGATTGTGTCAGAGTTTCACCTGAACCAGGTAATGACTCTGCCTGTGTATTACCCCAGTCATACCTCGGAGGCCGAGTACAGGCTCCATACTTTGGACTGAAATGAGTGCTGTCTTATTATAAAGAGCACTCGGCTGGAGTTCAGGGAGAGGTTCGCCAGTTGTGTGTCACCTATGCTGAAGCTGCACCTGACAGATCTGCAGCCAACCGGACGATTGGCAGATAGATTACACCATGCACTGATCTCTGCTATAGGTTGGTGGGTAGGGAACCTCCCGTAGGGCTAAGGGATCATTCCACCTGCCATAGTGCTGTGTCGGTCGCTGCTTCTAGGGACGTCCCCATCCAGGATATCTGCAGGTCTGCTACCTGGAAGTCAACAAACACCTTAATTTCCCATTACCGCATTGACCTCTAGTCATGCCGGATGCTGGTTTTGGGGCCTCAGTTCTCCAGTCTTTGTTCCCTAAGTAGGAGGTGTTCGCCTTGCCTCCCTCCTCCTGGAGAACTGCTAGGAGTTTGCCAGAAAGTGTGGATAGAACAACCTATTCCCATCCCTAGAAACACAGGTTACTCACCTGTAACAGTAGTTCTAAAAGTGTGGTATATGTTGTTCATCCACACTGACCCACCCAACCACCCCGGCTTTGTCGCACAACCTCTGCGGGCAAGATCGGGCGTCAAGGGGCGGAGTCGAGGGTTATACCACCTGGGTGGGTGGGAAGAGCCCGCTTTTAGACCTTCTGGCAAGATTCTTAAAGGGAGAGGACATGCCAGAAAGTGTGGATGAACAACATATACCATTCCTAGAACTACTGTTACAGGTGAGTAACCTGTGTTTTCAGTGCTAGTCTGGTTCTCACAGCAGAGTACAGATATCCGGTCTTTTTTATTTTTCCCACCACTTGGTGTTTCAAAGCATGTCCTCTGTCAGGGTACCTGCGGTAAATAAGCAGGTTTCATCAGCATTGAAAGCATCATCTGGTGGGTACCCTGACAGAATTCCTGGAAGAACTTCTGTTACCCAAGTCTGGGCTGCTGTTGTGTCAGCATCCTGTTTTTCGCCATGTCCACGTTTAAAAACAATTTAATTCCTCAACTTCCATCTGGAGAGCCAGCCATTGGTAGCTTCAAAGTTACTGTGTCCCATCTGTGAAGCTAACTCTACGGCTTTTGCTTTAAGCTTTGGACCTGAAACACTAGCCCCCTTGTCCAATGCTTGTGTAAACCACAGCATCAGTGCATCCTCCACCTCACTGTCCTTCCCCTCCCGCTTTCTTTTTCAGGCAGGGTTGCTGTTGGATCGCCATTCTGCCAGGATGGCATCTCAGTTCTTGCTTATTTTTCCAGCCTGGCTCTTTTAAAATTTAAACTCGGCAGCAACAGAAGATAGTGAGCGGTTCGGGCTACTCAGCACTTCCAGAACTCGCATTCTGTCAGCCAAGGTGAGTTCATTTCAGAGTAAAGACATCAGGGCAGGAATAGTATACAATGTAGCCATACAGCAATGTGAAGCACAGGACAGCAGCATGGAAACACAAAGAACAGGTGATTTTTTAAGGTGATTACAGTGGTTGTCATAAACATTAATAGGTGATTAAAGGCAAGTAAAAGATCAGAACAGTTGACTGCACTGTCCCACTTGAGTGGCTTTCTGCTAAATTGATGTCCCACTGTAACGTTTTCTGTATCCAGCACTATTCATATTACAAAATCGGTTCCTTGTGAAATGTCCCATTCAAGCAGGCGTCTCGCTTATAGGCATGCCATTTATGTGTCATGTACTTTACCTGATGGGAATGAACGAAGTGAGGGAAGGGAGCATCTTCTAGATGAAAGAAAATCCAAAAACTAAGGGGCACAGCTTAAAGTTGGAGGTTGGAAAATTCAGAGGAAATAGGAGGGGGCACTACTTTACATAGAGGGTGGTGGGCCTTTGTAATAGGCTACCGGAGGGGTTAGTGGAGGTAAAAACAATAGGAGAGTTCAAGAGGGTGTGAGATAACTGCAAGGGTTTAAACAAGAAACTGAAGGATAAGTTCCCTCAACGAAAGAAGGAGGCTGGAATGCGCATGGGCGGGGGGGCGTAAGGTGTGAGGGTCAAGGCTACCAAGGCTACCTATGGGGAGGGGATGGGGCAGACTGGATAGGCCATTGGCGTCCTTTTCTGCCGACAGGTTTCTATGTTTCTAAATGTGTCCATTTTCAGGGCAGCTGCACATGAGACACTCTTCACAGAGTAAGATAGTTTCTCATGCAAGAAGAAGGGGCTGCCCTGATTAACCAGGAGTTCTCTCTCAAACTGTAATTCTCAACTTAAATAAAAGTTTACCCAAACAGGCTGTGATTGCATTGATCATAAACAGAATACTAAATACACTTAATGTCAACATTTCTGGATAATTTTTGTAAGAGAAATTAAATAAGAGGAAGCTTCCTTACCTCCATGGGAGCTCCTCTGAGGCACTTTTATAATGTTTCATATTGCCCCCCCCCAAGGAAGGGAAGGGATTGTAATTTGCTCCAAAGAGCTGACAACATGATCCCTTCCACTTCTATATTGCTGGCTGTGCCCCCACCCTCCAATGTTTTGTGACATCTCTATATGGAGAGCGCAGAGTCATGCTCCATTCAAGTCTACGGAGCATGGTTCACAGAATCCACTTTCTGGCCATTTAATGGGACATTTGGTAAAATCGGAGCCCAGGTTTAACTAAGAATGTCCTCTTATTTGACAGCAGCACTGAGAAAGGTGCTCTTTGAAGTACCAATTATCTATTAAAGAGCTTCTTGTACCTTACCGCTTATCGTTCGGCTGACGAGGGGTTGCTGGAGATTCCAAGGATGTCTTTGAAATCTTCTGGGGCCCGTGCATTTATGCACGTGGCCCTGACCCTTTGGAATTCTCTACCCTATCAGCTTCGGGAGTGCATGACTGTGGGGGTTTAAACAGGCACTGAAAACCATTTTGTGGTGCCATGCTTTTGGTGGCACTGAATAATTTGGATACTCTGTTTTATTTTATTGTCATGTTTACAGTTTTTATCATGATCACTCTTATCTTTTTATAAAGCACCCTGATGGCTTGAAAGACACTTGTGCAAAATAAAATGTATCATTATTATATTAGAAAATTTAGATATAAAGCCCCCCCAAAATTATTTCCTTTATTTATCAAAAAAAAGTATATGAAAATGTGTTTCATTCTAACAGTGTTTCTGCTTTTGTTATTTGAACATAATGCTTGAAACATATTCCGATCTACTTTTTAATATATCTGTTGTAGGAACATAAACTTAGGAACACAGAGTTTGATGGCAGACAAAGACCGCTTGGCCCACCTATTCTGCCCATTTTCCCTACCTACTGTAACACTGCAGATCCTACAGTATATAATCCCTGCCCCCCCCCCTTTCCTTACCACTAAGGTTCCTTTATGCCTATCCCATGCCTTCTTGAATTGTATTACAGTTTCCCCTCACCACCTCCGCTGGATGGCTGTTCAAGGCATCCACCACTCTTTCTGTGTAGAAGTACTTTCTCACATTTCCCGAGTCTGTAAGTTTCATAGCAAGGCCCCTTGTTCTGGAGCATCTTTCTCTCTTAAAAAAGGCTTCCCTCTTTAAAGTAAAGGTGGGATTTTATTAAAAAACATTTTGGGCTTCATAGACCGTTACCCTGGGGTGGTGATAGCCCTTCTGTGTTAAAATTATAGATTGTAATGCACTGTTTAAAGTTTGGGAAGGGATCATAATTCTGGCTGAACTGCCTGCCAGCTCATCTCTTCCCACTTCCCGGTTTGTCTGCTCCGCCCCTGCTCTCCCACGTTTTGTGAAGTGGAACCAGGTAGAGTGCTGGGACATGCCCCATTCAAGTCTATGGGGCTCATTTTCAGAATGTTTTTATCAAACTTTAAACTACCTTTTGATAAAAATGAATGCCACCACCCAAGTAGTAGGGTCCCTATTAGTTGAGTGGTGGCTTTCATTTATCAAAGATAGTTTAAAGTTCTGTAAAATGTTATGAATACGAGCCCCATAGACTTTATAATGCATTCCCACACTCTCCTGGTTCCATGTAACAGACTGTAGGATGCTGGGTGAGCAAGTGATTAGATGTGGGAAGGCATTGGCTGGCTGGCAGTTCAGCTCTAATTAGGATCCTTCCCAAACTTTAAACAGTGAGCACAGTTCTTAATTTTAACACAGAGGGCCTGTCGCCGTCCTAGGGTAGAGGGCTATGAAGCCCACAATGTTATCTCACACATTTACTTGAACCTTATTTATACCTATGAAATATTTAAAAGTTTCAATCATGTCCCCTCTCTCCCTGCTTTCTTCCAGGTTGTACATATTGAGGTCCTTCAGTCTCTCCTCATAGGGTTTTTGATGCATACTCTGCACCATTTTAGTTGCCCTACTTTGGACCACCTGTACTCTGTCTATGTCCTTCCAGAGATCTGGTCTCCAGAACTGGACACTGTACACCAAGTGAGGTGTCTCCAGTGATTTATATAGTGGTATGACCACCTCCTGCTTTCTGCTGGTGATACCCCTCCCTACGCACCCTAGCATCTCACTGACTCTCCCCACTGCCTTGTCACACTGTTTGGCCACCTTTAGGTCATCAGATATGATTACCCCCAGGTCTCTTTCCTGTTCGGTAGTTGTCATTACCACTCCCCCCATTTTGTACTCTGCCACTGGGTTTCTGCACCCTGAGTTCATGATTTTGCACTTCTTTGCACTGAAACTTAGTTGCCACACTCTTGACTACCTCTCTAGGTTTCCTTAGATCCCTGTTCATCCTTTTCACCTCCTGGGGTGTCTACCTGATTGCAGATCTTAGTGTCATCTGCAGAAAGGCATACCTTCCCTTCTAGCTCCTCTGCAATGTTGCTAATAAAGACATTAAAGAGGACCGGTCCCAGTACTGATCCCTGTGGCACCCTGCTGGTCACACTTCCTTCCTCGGAGTGGACTCTGTTAACCACCACCTACCCAATGCAGGCATTAGTGCTTTTCATGCATTTACAATAATTCAGTTATTTAGAAGACAAAAGCAGTCACTTACATTTAAAATGTAAAACGGTTCCAGAGAACAGCCAGATATTCTAATCTTACTCTTAGCCTCATATTCTAATCTCGATGAGAATATCCATCTGTTCTGTGGAACTGTTTTACATTTTAAATGATTTTCAACCAGTTGATCACTAACTCTCTTTCTTGTTTCAGAAAGGAGCCGAAGGCATTTCACTGAATTCTGTATGTCTCTATGTACTTTGTCACATATACAGTATATGCAATTAATCCCGGGTCACCCCAAAAAAGGGACCTCTGGTCTCAGTGGGCCTGCTTGGTTACCAAAATGTAATAAATAAAATAAATAAGTGAATTACTGTACAGTAAATGAATGAAAAGCATTAATGTCAAAAATAGATATATTTTTTTGGATAAATGGAGGGAATTATGCTTATCTGTTTGATCACCAGTTCTGGTATCAGAATCTCCTTAGCCTTAGCAGCACCTAGGCAACCTTAGCTGCTCCCACTCGGACTGGATCTGCTCACTTAAACCATGTTAGAGCACTTGTTTTGCAAAAAGATTGCCTTTGCTGAGCTCAACACTATCAGAGCATGCATTATGTTATCAAGTATTAAAAAATTCAAAACTCACTCATAACTGAGATTACCCGTGGTTTGGCACCATATGGTATCATGGACATGAGGAAGCACTGGCCAATTGGGTGTCAAAGGGGGTTGCCTTAAATGTAATTTTGCCTGAAAAATTAATAAATGGAAATATTCTGCTAATCATGTGGAATTTATGCATTTTGTGGTTATATTAATGGCAACAGGTCAAGTGTTGAAATATACTTTAGAAATAAAAACTGACGGTGCCCCTTTAAAAGTATCTATGTGCACCAAGTCCCGTTGTCATAGCACACATTCAGAATGCATACATAACTGCTGAACTATGCTCAGCAGCAGCACAACGAATACCAGCAAGCAAACTTGGTTGGCATTGGCTAATGCTTACTTATAATAAAGAATGCACATTTACATGGAAACAAAAATCACTGACCCCTCAGACTTCATTTGCTTTGGCTGCTTATCTACACGTGACTTCATAATCTCTGGATTAGGAAAGATATAGACTGGCTGGAGACGGTGCAGTGAAGGGTGACAAGTATGATCTAGGGCTAACGGGGCAGGTCGTAGGAGGAGCGCCTCGAGGCACTGAATATGTACAGTCTGGAGACCAGAAGGGAGAGGGATGGTATGATAGAGACCTTCTAGTTCCTGAAATGTACAAACAAGGTAAACTGAGCGGAATTATTTAGCATGAGTACCAGTTTGAGGGCACGAGTGGAAACTGCCAGGAGGGAGGTTCAGGATGGACCTGAGGAACTATTATTTTACAGAAAGGGTGGTTGAACCATGGAACAGTCTACCTGCCAAGGTAGTCAGCACTAAAACTGGTAATGGTTTCAGGCATAGTTGGGACAGAGTGAACGGCGTAGTGGTTACGCTGGGTGACAGATTCTGGGAGGGGATCATGGAGGTGGCTGGGGAGGGCTAGGACCCTGGATGGTCATTAGGTCCCGAGGTTAGATAAGAGACCACAGGAAGACTGGATGGATCATTGGTCATTTTCTGCCGTGATTGTTTATGTTTCTGTATTTTCACAGCAACAAATTGCAATGGCACAAACGGAGGATTATGATGTTGAGTATAAATAAGCAGCCACAGTAGATACATTTTAAGGGGCAGTTATCCTGGTTTCATGTTAATATGCATGGGTATTGTGAAAATGGGAAGCTAGCTGCAGAGAATATAGGAAATATTAGCACAAATATATTTACAAATGATGTTTTTTCTGACATTTTCACTGTGACATCAGGAACTCTTTAAATGCAGGGCTGTATCTTCCATTCAGTGATATCCACTGTTCTGATAAGTTGTGGCTGGTTTTTTTTTTTTGATTCAGAGAATATGTTTTATTGCTTTTTTAATGCTTCTGAGTGAGTCTTGGTGTCAAAGCCTTTACTGGATGTAACTTTATGATCTAGGGTTTCCTCGACATCCAGCTGTATAATGTCATTTTCTGCTGCTCTGCATTGATTAGTAAACGTTGTGGAACAGTGCAAACTGACATACGAACATATGAATTTGCCAGCAAATAAAGGCCTTATGGTCTATCGAGTGTGCAGCTAGCAACCCTTATACAGCAGCTGCCCCTTCCCTCCCCTTCTCTTACCCTATCCCATCCCCTTTTGAAGCAGTCCTCTGTTCTACAGGATACCACTTCCACAGGCAACACATTCCACCCTGACATCACTCTCTCCGTAAAAAAGTGTCTTCTCATTTCCCTCCTGAACCTTCCCCCTCCGATCTGAGATTGTGACCACAAGTGTCCCTACCCCCACTTAAATTGAATAGTCCCTCCATGCTTGTCATGTTTATTCCCTTCATGTACTTGAAGGTTTCAATCATACCCCCAACCCCGTCTCTCCTCTCCTCCAGTGAGTACATGTTCAACTCCCTCAGGCTGCTCACATAGGGTATGTTCCCCATGTCCCTGGATCATCTTTGTTGCTCTGTGCTGAACCCCCTCCAGCAACTTAATGTCCCTCTTCAGGTATGGGCGCCAGTACTGCATGCAGTACTCCAGGTGTGGCCTAACCAGTGACCTATACATCAGCATGATCACCTTCCCTCTCCTTGAAGATATAGCTCTGGCAATACAACCCAGCATTTTGTTGGCCTTTGCAGCTACCTTCCTGCATTGTGCTGAGTTGTTCATTGAGCCCATTATAATCATCCCCAGATCCTTCTCCTCCTCCTCCTCCTCTGTCATGGCTAGCTGCCCCCCCCAAGCTGGTAGCTCCTTTTTATTTTGTTTTTTTGCCCCAAAATGTAGCACCTTGCACTTTTTGGCATTGAACCAACTGCCATGTGTCCAACCAGGTCTCCAATTTTGACAGATCATCCTGCAACCCATGCCACCCTCCTAGGTCATCCACTACTGCTCCCATCTTGGTGTCATCTGCAAAAAAACTGATTTTTCTCTTGATGCCCATTGAGATGTCTGATATGAACAACCCAAACAACACCGGTCCCAGCACTGAGCTCTGTGGTACTGTGCTTGTCACTACCCTTGGAGATGAGAGCTCTCCTCCCACCACCACCTTCTGCTGCCTTCCCTGTAACCAGTTTACTACCAATCCCACCATTTTCACCCTTGCACCTATACCTGCCAGCTTACTACCCGGCCTCCCGTGCAGCACCGAGTCGAATGCCTTACTGAAGTGATGACATCATGGGATGTCGAGGAAACCTGGAAACAAACCTTGGGAACACTAAAAAGGCAGAATGCAAAACTCACTATAGCTGTAAATAAAGGCATAAAATACATTTTTGAGGACAAAACTGCCAAAACGTATCAGAAGATTGAAAATGATTACTAGAAAGAAACATTAGAATTATTTGAATGTTCAAATATTGAAAATGGTTTCCTATCACCTTCGAGGCTTTCACCACAGTAGTGAAAACATTATCAATTTGTTTGGTCACTTGAGGAATTTATTGTTTTTTGGCTGTGTGGCTAGTGGGGATACAGCCACCAGAGGAAATGTGGCTACAGGTGATAATCTCCATCTAATTAATTGTTTAAAATTAATTTTACCTTGTTTCAGTATTAGGACAGTTTGTTTATAAATGTCTCAAAAAGGCCTCCTGTTTTAAACTGAAAATTGTATTGAATTATTTGTAGCAAATTAGTGCCACTGACGTTTTGACAACCATGGGAGCTATACCTGCAGGATTTAGACCTTCTACGCTTGCCCAGCTTTTAGAGGAAGGTAAGAACTATTGTAGTGAGTTTTTAAAATATTTTAGTCAACATTTTTTTAGTTGTGCTGTCATGTTGTAATGTTCTTACAACCTCTGGCACATCAAGGAAGACTTAAAAAAATCATCATATGTAGACATAATTCAGCTTTTCTCACAACAATATTCAGAACAGCTAATCCAACTCTTGCATCATTTCTGCATGAGGTGTGATGCCCTCTGGAGCTTATTAAATGAACTCTCTCTCTTTCTGCCAGTCTTGAGCAGCCAGCCAATCCCTAACAGATCTTTAGTTTCCGCTGAAGAGAGCTGTTGCCCCAGATTCTGCTCCTGCTACTCAATGGTTAAGTGCTTAAGCCTTCTTAATTTTATTACTGTTTACAGCAGTTTTGTTGTTATTGGTATAATACTCTCTCCCAGTCTGTGTTTTTTACAAAACTTATGGCAGATCGCTGTTTTTCTCATTTCTTTTTCACTGCTGGGAACCAATAACTAGGCCACAAACTGCTCTGGTCACTAAGACAGTGCTTGGATAGCAGTTCCCTATTTTCATCCTGTCAGCTCCCTGTTTTGAATGAATTTAAAAACTGCTTTAATTTTACTGTAAATTCTTCACTGTCTTTTTTTTTTTTTTAATCCAGCTATTTGACCCCTGTCACCACCTCCCACCTACTGGGTGACGGGGGACATCAGTCTCCAGACCTGCGTTTCCTTTCCCGACACTCCCAGCAATCCCCCATGGCCCCCCCGTGCACAGGGCTGAGTTGAAGGGCATCAACTTTCCCTCCCCCCCCGGAGACCAACATCTAGACTCCAGGGGGCTAGCATGGGTGCTGCAGGACCATCATTGATCCTGCTGGCTCCAATTTTTAACTATTGTTTACCTGCCCTTTGCCGTGGTTGCCCACGCACGTGTGGAGGCACGCGCATGCAGCAACCTGCAGCAGCCTTCCATCTGTAGTCACCCCAACTGCACTACCTCCGGGCCTCCACCTGGGGACAGCCTTGCAGCAGGTGTAGCTGGGCCCCCACCCGGGAGGGGAGAGCTGCCTTATGGCTGCTCACTCCATCTCCCAGCCTCCCCCTCGCCGACCACCGATGACTCGGGCTCATTCCCGAACCCGGGTCGTTGGCATGGCACGAGGTGTGGCATCCAGCGCCTCAACCCTCAGTGCCACCGGGTCAGCAAAATTCTTTACTTTCTGAGGTTGTTTAAAACAAATTAAACTAACTGACAAAGACTGGCCACTTCTGACAGCATTGGTAAATTTTGCCTTTTACTGGTAAATATCTAGTCATCTCACAGAGGCTGTGGTTCACTTTTTCCTGCCAACTTTCAATGACTGAGGTCGGTCACAGTTTCAATGGTTTCCTTCCTGAAGTTATGTCTGAGTTGGGAGTTGGGAAAGCTTAAAAAGAAAATGGGGCCTACTGGTTTTAAAATGTTCAAAAAGTGTGGTACCATTTTACTTGGGGCAGATGGGTACTCTGAACGCTGTAAATGTTTAGGCACATCACACGACTGGCAGAATTGTGAATTAAGGTTTTCTGTTTTAAAATACAGAAAAGGACACAGTCTGAAAGGCAAGCTTTGTTCGCTGCAGCATTTCTGTCTAACTCCAAAGTGTGTTCCCATATAAAGGCTGCGAACCCTTTGGTTCCAGTGCCAGCAGAATCAGTTTCTCCAAAGGATATAGCCATTAAGGCAGAATCCTTGAAGAAGACTACAGAAGAGCACAAACCCTCAGCTGAGAAATGCTGTAAAAAAAAAAAAAAGAGAGAGAGAGAGCAAGATTTGCTGAGGAGTCAGTGTTATCTACAAGCCTGAAGAACCTCAGAAAAAAAAAAAAACACTGAGCAAGAAAAGGAGAAACTAACCAGAAGTGCCGCTATGGAAGAGTTTAAACAAATGTAGGAATTTTTTCAAACAGTGAAAGAACAGGCTACTAAACTGCCCCCCTCCAGCCCGCCCCTCCTAGTATTGCTGAATACAGTGATGAGGAGGAAAAAAAACCCATCACACTTGATGCCACTGGGAAAGAGGATTTATTGGTTCCCCTCCCAGGGCACTTGATTTCAAATCATAGTCTGCCTTCTTAAGAATAATGACAGAGATGATTAATCTTACAACACGAGAAGAAGATGAATCAGATTTTTGGGCATGCTGGGATTTACTTCAACTAAGAGAGCATCTATACTTGCCACATTAAAGAAAATGAGTAAAAACTGCTGGAACCTTTCACAGTGATGGCTTTCAGTAAAAAGGTAGAGAAGTGGTACCAGGTCACATGAACTTGCTCTGAGTACCTTGACAAATACTCAGCCCCAGAAGCTTAGTCCTGGCTGCAGCCTGTGACCAACACAAAACGTTCTTTTCCTCATCACTTTCAGACAGATGCAAAGAAAATGGATGCATTAGGAAAACATTCCTACTCATCAGCCTCCTTGATAATCAGATAAGACACTTTCATGAGCTACATTGCACACTATCAGAAAGCTCCGTGGAAACCGATTTTAACCTTTTGTAATAGCATGCTTTGTGATGACATAGAAACATAGAATTTGACGGCAGATAAGGACCGCTTGGCCCACCTAGTCTGCCCATTTCCCTACCTAATGGATAAGCTGCAGCTCCTACTTAACCAACAGCCTACTTCCTCCTACCCCCCCACTAGAATTGCCTTATGTCTGTCCCATGCATTCTTGAATTCCCCCCACTGTTTTTGACACTATGACCTCCTCAGGAAGGCTATTCCATGTGTCCACAACCCTCTCTATGAAGAAATACTTCCTCACATTACCTCTGAGACGTCCCCCCTCTATCTTCAAAATGTTCCCCCTTGTTTTTGCACATCTCTTTTTCTGACAGATGCTACCCTCTTGGACTTTGTTGATTCCCTTGAGGTATGACAGGGCACAAGCCCTGTAGCTGGTGAAATTAGGACTAGCTGCTGCTAACGGTCACTCTCAACAAAGCATGCAGGCTTCTAATGGGGGCTGACCAACTTACACACACTTGTGACCTGTATGTTCGGGCAGGATGGCTTCCTCTCCTCAGCCGGATCCAGTATCAAACCTGCCTCTTAGCCAAAAATGTCCTCCTCGGGATCCTGCCCCAGGGGTTGAAAAGCTCCTCATTGATCACCACAGCACCCAGGAAACTAGAAGTTCACAACAACAAACCTTCCTGGTCCCTAGATGCTGGACTACAATGGGCCAGAGGGCTTTTGCTCACAAAGCTCCACAGTGGTACAGTACTCTCAACAAAGAAACACTTACAGCTGCTGCTCTTGGCCCTTTTAAAGGACAACTCTGACTACTCCTAATTTCAACTAGTCATTGTGACTGCTTCACCTAATCTTGGCCCTACACTCTCTGCACTCTACTTTAGTTAGGACAGCTACCTCCCCTTGCCATGCCCTCTTTCTCCTGTCACCCCCTGCTCACCCTTCCCCCCACTACCCTTTCTCACTCCCCTCCCGGCACTTACTGACAATTATCCTCACCTCCCTCCCCAGCACTTACTGACAATCATCCTCAGTTCCTTCCCCCAGCACTTACTGACAATCATCCCTCACCTCCTTCCCCTTTGCGCTCCTACCATCACCCCTTACCCTTCGACAGTGGCCTTCCAGCCTGCCTACCCCCACCTTCCCTACCATCTCACCAGCAGCACTTATTTCAAAGGTTGCCCTTGGATGTTGTCTCATTCTGCCTAATCATTGGCTCATTTTGAGGTGCTGTAATTAAGTAAGCCTCAGCCTCTTGTGTCTTTTTCTTGTGTAACTGTGTAATTATGTCGACTTTTGTATGTATGTTTACCTTCCAGTTCCTCGACATGGAACCTTTGTAAATGAGCAGTTCCTGCTCAAAGGTATTTGTAATCCTAGATTTCAATAACAAAATAAAAAAATCATGTACAGATATCTGTATATATGGTACAGCTACAAAGGCTGTGGCTAATTCAGTGGACACAGGGAGATGTGCCAAGCTTAGAACCACTGGCTCATCACGTAATGTACAGAATAAGGCTGCTGACTTCCCCTTTGAAGTATCTACACTTTTTGAAGATCAGGCAGAGAGCTACATAACAAAAGCTGACAAAGACAAAACAACTTTAAAAACCTGATGAATAAGGAGAAAAAGACTAAAGGGTACAACATCCTTTGGAAGGAGAGGTGTGGGAAGGGGTTGTTACCAAAGACAGTACAAATTACAACCCTGTAATTTCAGAAACTTTCCAACAGAGGCAAGAGGTTGTGTGGGAAAAGATAGGCTTCCACTGCAGACACCCCTTAAGCTAAAACTAATCTCTAACAAGTTACGGGTTGCCAATCTCCAGATCTCAGTAGAGGTCTGCCTCTCCCAATACCTCCATCACTGGCAGTCCAAAACAACAGATGAATGGTTTTTGGAAATGCGGGGAGGATCTCTCTGTGTTTCACAGAAATCCCAAAGCAGAGGAAAATAAATTCAAACCAAAAACAGAAGAGCAGCAGCTTCAGTTGGAGTTAGGTATCGAAAAGCTGCTTGCTCAGGAAGCAATAGAGAAAGTACCAGTAAAAGGGTTGGGAAAAGAATTCATCCGGTACTTCCTGACAAAAAAGAAATCGGAAGGAATGCCAATCCAGTCTCAACCTGCGGTGTCAACATGCACATAAAAAAGGAGCAGTTCAGGATGGTCACCTTAGAAATAGCAATTCAGTCAGTACAGGGAGGGGAATGGCGCTTGTCACTAGACCTAAAAGATGTTTACTTCAGTGTTCCAGTGAGGAAGTCACTTCTTCAGGTCGTGTGTAGGGATAAATCAATATCTGCACAGGGCAGTGCCCTTTGGCTTCACTTCAGCCCCAAGAATCTTCATGAAATGCATGGCTATAGTAGCAGCAGCATTAAAAAAAGTTGGCTTCACAAATCTGTCCATACTTAGACGACTGGTTAGTGTGTGGGGAAAAACATGAGAAACAGAAGCATCATTACAAAAGGTTATGGAAATGATGATGCATCTGAGGTTTCTAGTAAGCGTAGAAAAATCCATTCTGGAACCAGTTCCAATTCTAAACTTTATAGGGGAAGAATTAGATACAAGACAAGCCAGAGTGTTTCTGCCCATAAAAAAAGGGTAAACACCCTGATCACGTTTGCACACATTTTCCAAGCAGGAACAAAAAGGTCTGCATAAGAGTTTCTGAGGTTACTGGACTGTATGTCAGAAACAACTTCAGTAGTACTGTGGGCCAGGGTAAGTACATGAGGGACATTCAGGGGTGTCTGAAGAAACACTGGTCTCATCTGAGACAGCCACTATCCATACTAATCCCAGTGACAGACACTTTGGTACTCTCACAATAGGGGTGGAAAAATATGGATCACCTGAGAAGGGAAATATCTTTCCGATACCAGTCACACGCTATAGTTTTGACAACAAATGCCTCCCTGCAGTGATGGGAGATCATATTTCAGACCAAACAGTGCAGGGGTGTCATTGAGGCACAGCATGGGAAAACCAGGAGCAGTTTCAGAATTCTCAAATAGCATTTTATTTTTCTCAATAACAGCAAAATAAAAAAAGAAAAATTATTCAGTATAACTGTTTACAAAGGCAGTACAAACAGAGAAAAGTAAGTCCTTCTTCTGAGGATAGCTCTTGATTTCAGGTTTCAGTCTCTCAGTTTCTCACTCTCCTTGTCTCTCTAGCAAAAGCATTGCTGGTCTTTTTATATCAAGTCTTTGCCTCACTGACATGCTGCTTCTCACAGAATTTTCTTGTCAGTTTTCAGAATGTTCTTGTGAGTTTTGATGGAGGTGCAAAAAAAGAACATAGTGACTCAGAACTGACCTCTTGTTTACAGTTCTGCAGGAGGCTTAAAAACTGCATCTCAGGTTAATACATTGAGTTCCAAATAGCTTTTTGCAATCATTTCAACAGTATAACAAACTATATACAGTTTTAAACAAAGGTATCCCAGTATCAATGACATTTCCACATAAAGATTCACATATATTTTTATACCCACAGATATGCAAGGGGAAGAAAAGACAGAACAGCAAGGGAAGGCAGAGAGATAGAGAGAGGTGCAGAATTGCGAAATCGTTGGAGTGATCAGTTCCTAGGTCTCGCAAGAAAATTTGGTTGCGCAGCCAGACAGAGAAGAAATAGACAAGGAGAGGATAGAACAGACCCTTGCATTTAAACTCTTTCTACATAACAAATGGGACAGGGCCTTATTCGGCCCTGTCACAAGGGGACATGGAGCAAATCAGAATTTCAGGAACACACAGACCTGGTAGAAATCTGAGCAGTGCTCCTCTCCATTCAACACTTCTCAGCAATCCTGAGGGGTCCGGTCCTGCAAATCAGGATAGACAATACAACAACGCTGTACTACATAAACGGGCAGGGGGGAATAAGATCTCAACACTGTGCAAGGAAGCATTAAAGATCTGGGATCTAGCTTACCAACTCCAGGTTCAAATATCAGCTGTTCAGGTAGCAAGAAAGGATGAAACTCTGGCAGATTCATTAAGCAGAAGGGAATGGTTTCCCACAAAGGGTCACTGAAGCAATGATTCAGATAGTAGTCTGGCATTGGAGTCTCCCAGAGGTTAATCTGTTCGCCTTGTGACGTAACAAGAAATTGCCCCTTTTGCTGCGGAACCCCATCTTGGGGCACATTCCTAGAGGATGCCCTGGATTTCTACTGGAGGACTAGATTTCTGTATCCCCCCCCCTCCTGCAATTGCAGGAAGTTCTCCCTAAAGCAAGGACAGACAGGGTAACAGTGATCCTAATTGCCCCAGACTGGCCAGGGCAACCTTGATACTTTCTTCTCCTGCAGATCCCAGGAAGACTACCCAATGTGCGGAGACCTCCTGATGCATTCCAGGGGTCTGGTGACTCACACATATCTGGATTCCCTTTGCCTGAGGGCTTGGCACCGGAAACCCTAGAGTTCTCGGAACTAAATATTTCACCCCAGGTGATGGATATCCTGAAAGTGTCCAGGAAACTTTCCACAAGGAAAACATATACTGCTAAATGGAAAATAGTTTCCTTTTGGTGCTATAGTAAATTATGTGCAGGCAGATATTCCTCTGATTTGAGACTGTTTATCATACTTGAAATCCCAGGGTTTAAGACCAGCATCACTAAAGTTACATGTATCAGCAATTGCTGCTTACAGGTCCAAAGCAGAAGGAAAACCTTTTTTATCACATCAGATGTTCAAAAGGTTTTTCAGAGGCCTTATTCGCGTAGCCATCCATTGAGGAATCCTGTCCCAGCTTGGGACGTCAGTGTGGTCACTTTACAGCTGATGTTTTCTCCCTTTGAGCCCATGGCTACTGCAGAGTTAAAGCATGTCACATGGAACACTTTGTGTTTTGTGGCAGTAAGCTCTGCAAGGAGGATAAGCGAGTTCCAGGCCCTAAGTATAGAGGCAGAATTCTTAGCATTCCATAAAGAAAAGTAACCCTCGAGACAAACATTACTTACCACCCTATGGTGATATATGAGCTCCATTTGACTCAGCCCATTACATTACGCATGTATTTTAAGAGGCCAGACACAAACAAAGGAGAACAAGCTTTGCAGAGTTTAGGTGTAAAGAGGATCATCCATTTTTACATGGACAGAACTGTCTATTGTGGTAACGATATACAATTATTTGTCACTTATGGGGAAGTGTCACAAGGGCACCCAGCCAGTAAATAAACTATGGTAGATAGTGACTACAATTGCATACTGTTATGAAAGAGCAGGTAAGGTAAACCTGAGGTTATCGAGGCACTCTCCACAAGAGAAATCAACTGCATATGCAGCTGTCGGAAAAAAATATGCCATTAGCTGAAATGTATAAGGCTGCCACTTCGTCTGCAGTGCATACATTCATTTCTCATTATAGATTAGACATCCAAGCAAGAGAGGATGTGTCATGTTTAGTATCTCAGTACTGCAGAATCTGTTTCCTGAATAATCCTAAAATCCTCCAACCCAGGGTACTGCTTTGACTGTGCAAGAGTTGCGATTCAGCAGCTATTCTGATTATTGCTGTGAGAAGGAAAATGTACTGTAGTATCTGCTTTTCTTATACATGAACAAAACAGCTGCTACGACTGTCACTTCCCCTACTCCTCTTTTTAGGATTATAGAAACATAGGTTAGGGTATTTTGTGTGAGGGATGCCACAGCTTGAGCTTTATGTTGTGCCATAGCCTTTTTCTTTGAGTGTGTTGTTTGTTAACAAATTGTTTTTCTCATTTATGCAAATTTGACTGATTACATACTTTGTTCTAGCTGGACTCTCCAGTTAAATGATCTGTTGGAGATTGGCTGGCAACTTAAGACCAGCACAGAGCAAGTGTTCATTTAAAAAATGTTCTAAGTTGCAGGGCATCACACCTCACGTGGAGATGATACAAGAGTTGTACTAGCTGTCCTATATTTGCTGTGATTCTCTCCACTCTATCTTCATTACTAAGAATGGTTGCATGAAAACAGAATGTTTATCCCTTATACCATGACAAAAAAATAAGTTGGTCCTCTTGATTTTTCTGTTATGTTGTTCAGAAAAGGATTTTTATTTACATTGACTCTGTTTGACATAAATATTTACCAGGTGATCATGTCAAAGGAGGTCAACATGGAGTTTTTGACCCGATTTTTATCCTGGACAAAACATACAAGCTGTGTTTACTATAATTAACAAATTTAAGCTTGTGGAGGAAAAGTAATGTAAAAATATTTTGCTCGCCACTTCAGGAAAAGCCCAGAACAATCTGAGGCTCCATAAATAATTTGTTTGTCTGGCTGTAGACTTGTTTGCTTTTGCAGCTTCTCTACTTCTCAAGGAGGGATGGGTGAAGTTGGGCTGCTATGCTTAGTGCAAGTTTTATGGTGAAGTCCAAAAACATAATAGAGGTTCACCCTTCGCAAAACACTTACTCCACAGGGAAAAAAAAAACAGAATGCTGTGATATTTCGCCAGTGAACTGTGCTATGTGAAGTGTAGCAGCATGGTTCCAGAATGTAAAAAGTAGTTTGTATCCCCTTCCCCCACAGTCCTAGTTTGATAAATATTTACCCTACTACACCCCAACCCATGTTGCGCCCATATTGCACCCTAATTCCCCCTGCTCCCTTGAATGTGCCGGCTTAGAAAAGACACATGAACTAGCCAAAGGAGACAGCTACCAACGCAGCCTTCTCACACTACCTGGGCTATTTGCAGTTTGAATGATTGAAAGTGAGGGTGCCTTCAATACTGTGAGCACTCTCTCATTGTTCTATTCAGACAGTAGCTAGTCAAGGTAATGTGTGCATTGGAAGCAGGAAAGGCAGTAAGACAGGCAAAGGCCCAAACCAAGGAAACACTAGCATGAACAGTAACATAAGGGGACAAGACTTTCTATAGATACATTAGTGAAAGGAGAAAGTCCAGAGGGAATATTGCTAAGATCAAAGGGGATAAGGGGGAGTGTGTGTGCAGGAGGACCAAGGTAAAGCATCTATCCTAAATAGATACTTCTGCTTAGTATTTACTAAGGAGAAGGTAGGGCAGGGCCCACAACTCAGCACCATGGACACAGGGGGGAGGGAGGTATGCACAAGTCCCTTCACAAAAGAAAGGGTCCTACAAGAGCTCACTAAGCTCAGGGTGGGACAAGGCAATAGGACCTGATGGCATACATCCCAGGGTACTAAAGGAGCTAGAGGTGGAACTAGCAGAGCCATTAGCAGAACTGTTTAGTGAGTCTCTGAGCACAGGAGCGGTCCCAGAAGACTGGAGAAGGGCTCATGTGTTCCCACTGCACAAGAGTGGCAGCAGGGAGGAGGCAGGGAACTACAGACCAGTCAGTCTTACCTTAGTAGTGGGCAAGATTATGGAGGCACTCCTTAAGGAAAGGATAGTGCAGCACCTGAAATCCATAGGAGCACAGGATCCAAGATAGCATGGGTTTACAAAAGGAAAGTCCTGTCAAACTAATCTCATAGATTACTTTGACTGGGTAACCCGAGTGGTGGACCAAGAGGGTGCAGTTGATGTCGCCTACCTTGACTTCAGCAAAGCTTTCGATACTGTTCCACATAGTAGATTGATTGATAAGCTGGTTAGGCTCAGGGTGGGTCAGAAGTTGGTCAGCTGAGTGGCAAACTGGTTGGTGGGCAGAAAACAGAGTGGTGGTAAATGGTATACAGTCAGAAGAGATGCAAGTCACAAGTGGGGTGCCTCAGGGATCAGTCCTGGGACCAGTCCTCTTCAGTGTCTTCATCAGTGATATTGCAGATGGGCTGGAGGGTAAGGTTTGCTTGTTTGCAGATGACACCAAGATCTGCAACACAGTAGATGATCCAGATGTGGTGGGCAGAATGAGAAGAGATCTGGAAAAACTGGCAAAATGGTCTGAAGAGTGGCAGCTGGGGTTTAACACAAAGAAGTGCAAGATCATGCACATAGGGAAGAGAAACCCTGAAGCTACCTATAGGTTGGGAGGGGAGTTGCTGGCAATCACAAGGGAAGAAAGATACTTGGGCATCATCATCACATATGACCTGAAATCGTCCAAGCAGACCACTAAAGCAGTAGGTAAGGCTAGCGGGATGTTGGGGTTTATTAGTAGGGGTATCAGAAGTCATAAGAGGGAGGTAATAGTTCTTTTTTACAAGACACTGGTTAGGCTTCATCTGGAGTACTGCATGCAGTACTGGAGGCTGCACCTGCACAAGGACATTAACAAAATAGAGGCAGGCCAGAGAAGGGCAACCAAAATGGTGCAGGGACTGCATCAGAAAGCATACGAGGACAGATTAATGGAGCTCAATATGTATACCCTAAAGCAAAGGAGGGAGAGAGGTGATATGATCGAAACATTCAAACATCTTAAGGGCATTAACAAGGTGAGAGAGTCTAACTTGTTTCAATATAAGAAAAATAGCAGGACAAGAGGACGCAGCATGAGATTAGAGGGAGGCCGATTAAGGGGTAATGTGAGGAAGTTCTTTTTCACAAAAAGGGTGGTGGATGCGAATACAGTGCAGGGCATCAAACAGGCATGGGATAGGCATAAGGGAGCAATACAGATGAGTATGAATAAATAGGCCCTTGACAGAGTAAAGGCATCTGGCACATTCATAAGGTAGAAAAAATGAGCAGACTGGATAGGCCTTGCGGTCCTTATCTGCTGTCAACTTCTATGTTTCTATCTCACTGTCTTCTTGAGCAGTTTCACCCATGGGGGAGGAGGGTGAGAGTTAAGGTACTACATGGGTTGGGGAAAAAGAATATTTGTTTACTACTGGGACCATTGGGGGAGAAGTGGTGGAGTTGGGGTTCTGTGTGGATTGGGGGGAAGGTGGATGAATATTTGCTTTGATGGAAATATGGGGAAGGAGGAGTTGGGAGCTAAGGGGATTTAGGGAAGGGAGAGAATAAACTGTTTTTAACTAATCATACAGTGTGGAGGAGGGGAAGAGATGGACTGCTTCAAGGGTAGGGGGAAGGGTTAAGTTTGTTTTTACTTAATTTTTTTTTTAAACAGGTATTTTCCCACTGTGCTTATAGCAAATTTGATAGTGGGCCCTGCAGGTGAACTGAAGTGAAACTTCACTGGTGAAATACACTTTGCCATGCTTCACAAAGGTTTTTCGTGAAGCTGGTGAATGAGCAGCTCTTCAGCGTCCCTCTTGATGATGCAAAGTTTGTTACTTAGCCACATCTTTGCCAGCTAAGTTGTACATCACATCTCTCATCTTAAATCATAACCCTCTGCTTGTGACATCACAATTTGTTGCTGGAGAAAAGATTATGATGTGACAGGCAGATGATTAGGACTATAGGTGTAAGCAAGCAACAAAACCTGTTAATGTATAAAGGGCAGAGATCCTATTTTATGTATTAGTGTTCTTAGTAATAAAGAGAGAAAACTTTCAAAAAATAGTTTATAAATTAGCTGAGTTGTGCCTAAATATGGTAGGCACAAAGGGTGGTTTTGCCCGCACTAAACAGTATGAGCCTCAGGTAAGAGCTGTTTCCCATAAGTGTATGATTACCAGTCAGTAAGGGGTTGGTTAGGTGTTTTGGCTGTATTTCAAGTTTAAAAAAAAAAGCACAAAAACTTATTGGTGGCTTCCCTGCCTGTGCCATTGAATCACATCACGGCAGGGAGTGTGCGACCCATATGGTATTTACATAGGCCCTAGCCAATCAGAAGACTGGATTTCCTGATTCAGTTTTATCAGAAATAATATGATGCAAAAAGGGTTTACAGTGTCCCTTTAATTGGTAAACCATAACAGGGGGGTGGGGTTTTATCTGGTAAGGCCCCTTCCCCCCGTGCACGTCAGGTGAGAGCTGTTTGCCATAGAATGTAATTACCGATTAGTAAGGGGTTAGGTGTTTTGGCTCCATCTTAAGTTTAAGAATATTAAAAAACTTACTGGTGGTTTCTCTGCGTGTACCGTTGCATCATACCATGGCAGAGGGCACGCAATATGTGTGGTGTTCACATGGGCCCCAGCCAGTAAGAAGACTGGATTTCCTGATTCAGTTTTATCAAAGATTTCCCTCTGGGCTCTGAGGCTATTGAACAAACAGTACCATAACTTGCTATTACTTCTTTCTAGTTTGGGCTTTTGTGTTTTACAGGAGAACAGTTTCGTTCAAGTTACTATCTACAGCCTGAATTCAGTCAGTCTCAGTTAGCTTTCAAAGATTTACTCTGGGACCGAGAACAAGGCAGTGTAAGTATCTTATCAGCAGTGATTAACAAAAGCAGCTTTAATATGTAAAGAGCAGATGTTTACTAAAATCAGATGTTTACAAATGTCATGGTAACAGTAATTTCATTGCACTTTGGTATTTTGTAGGTATTTGTCTTCGTCCCATTGTAAATCACGTATCTTTACAGCACTTCACTCTTCACAAATGGGTTACCGTCACTTGATAAATTAGAAAATGCACTGATGTTTGGCATTGTCCCATTGCTCCTCTTCTTAAATATTTCTCATTATAAAATGATAGGAGAAATCCTGAAAACTAATTGGCAGAAGCAGTCTTTGACCTGTGATAATATTGTAGTATGTCACTGCATGTCAGACCTAAGTACCAAGATTAGACATTATTCAACACTTCGGGTCCATCTTATAATTGCAGTAATACACTTCAGAGTGCAGTATATTTATTTATTGAATTTATTGAAATTTGTTGACTGTGTAGGCCCACTGAGACTAGTGTCCCATTTTCAGGGGGGACTTGGAGTTCACCGCAGGACAGTCCTCTGTTGATACAGAAACCAGACTTCAGCATGACTTCAATAAAGTTCAGCACTGATTCACCTCCCATCAACTCTCCCTAAATGCCAGGAAGACAGTCTCAATGACCTTTGGCACTAGGCAGAGACTCACTCAGCTTCCCTCCCTACCCTCCTTCCATACCTTAGATGGGACTGTCCTTGAGGACACCTCATCCTTTAGGTACTTGGGGGTTTGTCTCGACCAACATCTCAACTTCTCTGGGCATGTGAATGTCGTGCTGAAGAAACTGCGCCCCAAGCTTGGTGCCTTATACAGGAACCGTAGCTGCCTCCAGCTACAGGCCAGACATGAACTTGTCCAGAAGATGATCCTACCTATCTTTGACTACTGTGATGTAGTCTACAGTGCCATTCCCAAGTCTTCCCTTACCAGATTGGACACCCTTTTTAACTCCTTCTGTCGTTTCGATCTCGACTCCCCCCTTGCACACACCACTGCTCTGTGTGCCACTCCCTGGCTCTCTCCCCCCCTTAGAAAATTGCCATCATCTCCATTGTGCCAAATTCATGTCTAAATTTTGGTTTGGATTGCTTCTCTCCTATCTTACCTCCTCTCATACCATCCCCTCCAACCATTCCATTAGGTCGCATGACTCTCATCCGTTAGCAGTTCCACGTCGGTCAACCGCTGTAGGCAAAATGTCCTTCTTGCATTGCTTCCCCAATCTATGGAACTCTCTTCCTCCCCAGATTCACCTCTCTTCCTCACCACACTCCATCTGCCTAGCTCTACAAAACTTCCTCTCAGTAAATTGTACTTGTGGATAATCTCCACCCTCCTGCTACCAAACTCTGCTCGGATCACCAGCTAGCGGTGTGTAATAATAATAATCATAATTTTATTTCTTAAGCGCAATTCAACAAATATCAAAGTGCTGTACAATGCACACATGTATGTTAATAATCCCTTCTGTTAGCTGTTCAAGAGATACAGCACTTACCTGATCACCTTGTGGTTAGAAATCGCAATATATTACTGCCCTAATATGCCCTCTATCTTCTGTAATTTCTGCACTGTTCACAATGTCATCGACCACTGTATAAATTGTACTAATGTTTAGTTCAGTTGGGATGTGTTATGTACAGTATGTATGTTTATATGTACTCCCTTTGTACCCTCCCTCCTAGGACGCACCATGAGATGAACAACTTGTTGTTCAGTGTGCGTTTCCTGGTGAAACATTTTAATAAATAAATAAAAATGAACATACACTACTTTAACATAAAAGTATACACACATGACAGGGATGTTCAGAAAACAGATAAGCAGGTGCAAGATAACTCAGCTGCGCAGTCACAGAACAATGATACATCCATGCTTGATTACACATTAAGTTATATGACATGTGATAAGATTCAGGTTTCAGGGTTACAGCATAAGTGATAATAGGTCTGACCAATCAAGCGCTCTTCACATGAAAGTGCTTGTTACCATGGGGAATTGCTTGGTCTGATACAAGGAAGTGCAGATTCATTGACTACAGTCACAGTGGTCGCCAACGAGCAGATGGCACTTGAGGGTAGTTTTGAAGGTGGCTACAGAAGAACATTTTAAGACCTCTAGCAGTAGACTGTTCCAGAGGTTTGGCACAGAATTAGCAAAGGACCTGCCACCTGTGTTGGTTCAGGCCCTTGGAACCTCTGGCAGTGGGCAGATTTAGGACCTAAGAGTCTTTTTCTGGGATTTGGGCTGGAGGATGCGTAGAAACTGGGAGGGGCAACAACTCTGAACATCTTTTTATTATTATTTATTTATATTTTAGCCCCAATTTTACCCCTGTTTTCCCGACCCTGCCCGGTTGTATGCGTGCGTGTGAAGGGGCGTGCACGTCGTGGTGCTGGGATGCCCTCCCACTGCTTGCCGCCTACTCGCCTGCACTGCCCGCGGACTTCCATCTGGGGCACTGGAACTACGGTGGGTGACACGAGTCTTCCTGGGAGAGGAGAGCTGCCTTTCAGCTGCTCAATCCTCCTTCCTCCCTGCCCCCCCAATGCTGGCTATCCGACAAGGACTATATAGGCTAATCTTGCCCCAGTGGAGGGCCTGCTTTGGGTGCAGCAAGCACATCACAGTGATGGGCTCTAGGCTGTGCTCCTGCCTCAAAACGTGCCGCTTTACGGTATAGTACCTGGAATCTGTTATGTCCTGAATCTCACAGTGGTTGTAGGAGTGGGGAATCATAGAGTAAAACAGGCAGTGGTGTACTGTTGGCAGTGGCCAACCATGCCTCATTACTAAGGGACCCAGTTAGCTTATATAGCAGACCCATGTTTTGGTGCAGAGATTTAGTCACAGCCTGGTCATGAGGTTTAAGTGCAATTTGCTGGTCAAGATGGACCCCAAGGTATTTCATGGAGTCAGTCACTTCCAGCTGAGAACTGGCCAGAGAAGATATCTATAGAAGAGTTTGTCTCACTTTGCACAGGTACATGGAGCTAAACAACATAGTTTTTGTTCTCTTGAGGTTAAGGATAAGCTTATTGTCTAGTAGCCAGCCCTCCAACTTCCTAAAATCAGCACTCAGGCCAGTGCCAATGTGATTTAAATCTGTTGAGCTTCTGTACCTATGACATTGTCCACATACAGTTGAAGCTTGGCCCCACAATTGTTTGGTGTGTCATTAATAAACTGAGAGAATAGCAAAGGGCCCAGGATGGATCCTTGGGGAACTGCTGTGGATACTGGTTTAAGGGTCAACATACTTCCCCTCCACTTTACTAGCTGCATTCTGTCTGTTAGGTAATGCTTGAACCAGTTGCATGCTAGGTCTTCTAGACCTATATGTCTGAATTTGGACAGCAGAGGCTCATGGTTCATAAGGTCAAATGCCTTGTTTAGGTCCATGAAGATGGCTCCGGTCACTAGTCCACGGTCCATAGCTCCAAATATATCAGAAGTGATACGAACAAGAGCAGTATCTGTAACATGACCTTTTTTAAAACCTTGCTGGGCATCAGACAATATGTCATGTAGTTCCATGTAATCCTGGAGCTGGGTGTACACCAGCTTCTCTTGAATCTTAGCCAGTGTGCTAAGAAGAGATATGGGTCTGTAGCTTTTGACTAGATCTTTTGCTCTGCCTTTGTGTATGGGGACCACTTAAGGCAGTTTTCCATTTGTCAGGAAAGGAGCCCAGAAGAAGGGATTTATTACATAGGTTTTTGAGGGGCATGACTATGATAGGGGCTGTTATTTTCAGAAACTTGGGTTCTATTTTGTCGAAGCCTGGCCAACCTTCTGATTTGATCCTTCTAAACTGGGCAAGTCTGGTAATCAGACGGAAGTGAAATTGAGGAGAATGGTTGTAAGGGAAATGGCTCAGAATCCTAGATTGGGTTGTTAGATACCTGTCCAGATTGGTGAAGAAATTGTTAAAAGCATTAGCTCAGGCTACAGGTTCAGATAGCAATTTCCAGCTACTGTAATGTCATGTGCATTATTTTCTGAGCGCCCGTTCAGGAGACCGTTGATCTTTAGAGTCAGAAAGATTCCTGGCCTGGAGATTCCTGATATATTTATTTTTGGCATTTTTAGGTCCTGCTTATAGGAGTTTCTTAGAGCTTAGTATTTATTCCAGTCAGCAGCTCCTCTTGAGAGCTTATATTGACCCCAGGCCTTCTGAGTTTCAGATTCCTCCTTAGGTATCAATTAGTTAATCAATCAAAATCTTTATCCAGGCGATACATCGTCGAGAAGAACTCATTTACAATCTAGGTATATCATGGTATATCATAGATTAGATGACAAAATGTACTGCAAAACCTGGGGAAGATAAATAATCCTTAAAAAGGTGTACCCTAGTAAATTACAATAGTTGACTAGTATATTTATTGATTTCTTTGTAATTGATGACCAGGAAAAGCACACTGAGTTGTGACAGCTTGTTTACGGGTGCGTCTTGGCAAATGGGTTACATAGACCTGTTTTACTGACAAGGAGAATGTTGGTCAGGACACAAGGAAAATCTCCTTCCTTTATGATAAGTGCTATGGGATCTTTAACCCATTTGGACAGTCACCAGAGATGAGCAGGAAGGACCTTGGTTTCATGCGACATCTGAAAGAAGGAACATCAGCTGTGCAGCACCCTTCATCTCCCCCATCATGCTATACTACAGTCTGTGTATTGGATGTTAACCCAAGTTACCAGTGTGGGACTGGAACCCATGACCTTCAAAACTTTCTGCATCATAGGTGAGCGTGCAACCTATTGAGTTGCTGACACTGCTAGAATAGAATATGTTAATGAAATGACATGTTAAAATGGATGCCTGCGCTCTGAGTTTAGGGGTGCAGCATATTGGTTTAAAGGCTATGATAATGCAGACAGCATTTGGGAGGGGCACACTGGAATCTGTTTCTGAGCCTTGTATGGAGGGTGTGGAAGGGGAAATGGATAGGGCCTTACACTTGCTAGTAACATTTGCTAAGAAAGTATGCCAAGAATGAGCTTCTTGTTTGTTTGCATTGTATCTGCTATGGCTATGTATCCATTTCCATGTGTTTCCCCAGAACTCTGCCCCAGCTGCTGCTGCTAGAGCATGTAATGACATCCAACTTCAATCTGACACAGAGGCCTCAGAGGCCCAGCCCCGTCCTGTTCGTAATGGGGCCTCGTGGTGTTTCAGTGTGATGCATCGCTTTAGCTCCCCCTCCAAGGAGATGCAACTACCTACCACTAGTCTATTGAGCTAGAACGTATCAGGTCACTCCTGAACCCAAGTCTTATGCATGGCAGTGCATTGGTTTTGCCATGTATCACTGGGCAGGGTGCTGCAGATGACTCTTTGTTGGAACAGCCTTTGGAAGGGTTAATAATCTCTATATTAAATGTTTGAACTTAACTGTAATAGATTTATAGACTTCATCTTGAGATATGATGTCTTTCATTCATACAATATATACGTTTAGTCACTGCAAAAAACTGTGGTAATGCACAAACTACCACAAAAAGAAAGGAAACTCGTTGCAAAAAAAAAAAAAAGCTATGTTAATGCACACATTAGGGTTGAAGAATGCAATGTGGACAAAGTAAGGAAATGAAGACCATTAGGGTTTGGAGTCTCAGGAGACCTGGAGAATAGGTGGTGTGGTGTTCCTTGGAGATGTCAACTCTAATACCCATACCCTCCCTCTCCAGCCCGTAGCCTCCTGTCTGAAGCACAGGGTACAGCTCCAAGTCAGTGCCTCATAGGATTAAATTCTTTGGAGGTAGTGAAGTATGTCTGGCTACATGTAGCCAACGGAATCAATTCTAGCCTTCGACACGTAGGGCCCTGCCCTGTGTAAAGCAAGAAATCATGTATGTTTCCTCTGGGGAGGGGGTGGACATTAAGGTTGGCATAGAAACATAAACTTTGATGGCAGATAAGGACCGCTTGGCCCACCTAGTCTGCCCATTTCCCTACCTACTAGATAAGCTGCAGATCCTTGTTAACCAAAGGCCTATTTCTGCCTAACCCCCACAAAAATTGCCTTATGTCGGTCCCATTCATTCTTGAATTCCCACACTGTTTTTGACCCCACAACCTCCTCAGGAAGGCCGTTCCATGCGTCCACCAGCCTCTCTGTGAAAAAATACTTCCTCACATTGCAATCCCAAGGAACACCCCAACACTGATTTGTCAAGAATCTCGAGACTCATTTCCGTACTTTGTCCACTTTGCATCTTTCAGCACTAATGTGTGTATTAATGTAATTTTTTTACAGTGAATTTTCATTCTTTTTGTGGTAGTGGAATCATATTCTCATTCACACATGTCCCATTGAGACCTGTGAGAACAGATGCAGACACACAGGGCCCATTAGGCCCTGCACTTCCATGGGACTATGGATGCAGATAATCCACAAGGCTGTCTAGGGCCTTGTGGGCCCTGCATTTTCATGTGCGTATAGATGCAGACACGCAGGACCAAGAGTCCATCTGACTTCTGTGCAGATATGGGTGCAAAGGCACATGGTTCTCAGCGCAGTATGCCAAGAGAAGAGTTGTCTTCACTATATGGTTACTTGTTGCCCATGTGGCCACCACTGTACCATCCCCCCCCCAGGCCAGGGTTGGTACCTCATGGCTGTGCCATCCCCCCAGCTTTGGCTCATCCTGCTGACTCACTGAGCTTGCCCCCAACCTCAGCTCACTGGCATGGGATTGCAGTGGGTTACCTACTGGGCCAGTGGCCTGCCCTGCATACAGTGTTTCTTCATAAATGTTTTTTTTTAACATTTTGACTCCAAATTTTCAACATGGTGATCTTTTCAAGGTTATCTCTTCTGTTAGGCCACACCTTTGGAACTAGTGTGATGACAACATGGAAACTTTTGCAAGCTAAGGGCTGCCCATGATGATGTCATGCATCAGCATCTATACAAACATGACCGCCCCTATCTCTCCTCAGTTCTTTTCCTGCTCTGGATCATCCTTGTCTGACCTGCTGAGGAAATATGAGCCAACTAGCTGTTGTAATTTTCTTTTATTTTATTTTTCTTAACATCAGTGTTATTTTGTTGTTTCTGCCTGCTGCTCAAACATACCATGTTTTGCTACTGTGAGTGCAGTGAGAACATTTTTAAAGATGACACACATGAGGTATGTGTCTGTTGCCTAGGCCTTTCTCACAACACTAGAACATGTGAAATCTGCCAGAGCTATAACTAAGCTACTAGGTGACACCAAAGGAAAGTACTGAAAACATTTGTCCTGTCCTAGAGAAAACTTAGGCATCTATGGAGAAAGCACAAAGCCAGAAATACTCCGTTTGACCAAATCATAGTTGATGTAGCCTAAGGACTGGGAGAGGGATTGGTCGTGGTTAGGCCATAAGCACACACACAAGGATAAAGAGAGATAGAGCCTCTTCCCTGGCAAGGTGCCGGTTGCTGCTGCCACCTTCAGGTACTAAACAAACATGGCAAAAAACAAGCACTGCCACAGCTCTAACCGAGGCCATACACTTAAGTTCATATTGCTGATTTAATTTCTTTTATTTAATTCCATCAATGAACGTGCCCCAACATTTTGCCAACTAATGGCTTCTTCTGGGGAACTGTTAAATAATAAAGGGAATTTTTAATAAGCCAGTTAACTTTTCTGGAATATGTGAATACCGTTATACAGTCAAAATTACTCATATCATTCTTTAAATCTATAAATCTTTAAATCAATCACATAATGAACTTGTTTTATACATTAAAAATGCATTTCCAACTTACGTAATATTTAGAGATATTATTTAATACTCATTAATTCCTGAACAACTGCTAGCCCAAACTGGTAGTCATACGTGCAAAAGGTTACCTACTTTTACCTGGGCCTAAGCTTGCAGATGTCTGCTACATAAATTTTCCTTGTGTTCAGTATAACCTGATCTGCAAGTAAACATCACACAGAATATATACAGTATTCTCAACCTGAATTACATCATAATCTTGATATTAATATCCCAGTTATACATCATTACTAGAAAATATACTCTCATAAAGTATCTATTAGATTATCACATTATTAAACTCATTACTATACTTGTACGGAACAGCTTACGTGATTTAAAATTTATCTAAAATGCTCTCAGTGTTTAACCATGTCTAAAAGAACTTGTACATTTTAATTCAAAGTACACAGCAGTATCCTGAAGTTTCAAAGCGTAGTGATAGTTTTAAACACAATAGTTTTACATGCTTACTTCTAAGGGAGACTGCAGCTCTTTTCTCCTTTGTGGAGTGAATGATATACTTTCTTAAATCGCTAAGCCAGAAGGGGAAGGAAACATATTCAATTCACTGCTTTACAGTAACTGGTAATTGATATTTTTCTTTTAAACTTAGATTGTGGGCTTTTAGTGACACTGTAATTTATTTGCTGTCTTTACTTAGAATTGTTTTTGGGCTGTTGAAAATTTAAAACGTAGTGGTGGTGTATTTCTTTGCTGTCTTTAATTGCTGCAAATTTAGTCTTGGCTTGTCTGACTTGCCCTGTAGTTTAGGTGAGGGGTGTTAATTGTCTGGCCTCTGACCTCAGCTACGTGATAACTGGAGGTGGGGCTTAGTCAGAGTTGAGGTAGCAAGTGAGTTTTCTTTTCTCAGAAGAAGCCAGAAGGGGAAGGAAATATATTCAATTCAGTGCTTTACAGTAACTGGTAATTGCTATTTTTCTTTTAAACTTAGATTGTGGGCTTTTAGTGACACTGTAATTTATTTGCTGTCTTTACTTAGAATTGTTTTTGGGCTGTTGAAAATTTAAAATGTAGTGGTGGTGTATTTCTTTGCTGTCTTTAATTGCTGCAATTTTAGCTTCCCCTCCTCCCCTTCCCCCAACTCTTAATTATATGCCCTGTTAAATCTGATTGACAGGAGCTAAACACAGGATAGTAAGGGTGTGGAGTAGGAGGGGCATAAGGGGGAAGAAGCCCACCCTCAGCACGACAAGTGTTTTGACTCATTTATTTATTTATTGGTTTATTTTCTTTTTTTAAAAAGAAAAGTATCTGAGGATCAGTGGCAAGATTTTTAGGACAGTAAATTAATAAAAAGGGAACTAGGAGAGCTTCAGTAACGGACAAGTAGTGGAACTGCAGTATAATGTGGGGAGTGGTGCAATGCATTGGCTATGGGGCAGCCATATTCAGGGAGACCTTCTGGACACTGAGGTGCTGCCCTGTCTGCATGCATCTCTCTGGACTGCGGGATAAGGTAGCCAGACTCAGAGCGGAAGTAAACTGGGTCAGGAGTACCATCACCCCTATCCAGAGACCGCCCTGTCCAATGCAACTGCCTCAAAGGATACCAAGAACGAGGAGCACTTGGATGACAGTGGGCTCAGGGAGGGTTAGAGTGGTCAGGCAGAGGCACATCCCAGATCCTATTCCACTCAAGAACTCATATGCCACAATGGCAAACGGGGACAACCAAATAGAGGTACCCAGAGAAGTGGAAGGAAAGGATGTGGAGGTTAGTCAAGGAGGTGACCTCAGCGGGGAGAGCAGTGGACCCCAGAGGAGGAGGAAGTGAATCCTGTTGGGGGACTCCATCATAAGAGGGGTCCAGCTAGGAACACAGGAGGGGGAGAACAGGGAGGTGAGGTGCCTACCAGGTGCCACGGCATGGAGAGATGGATGGAAGGAAGATCCTGGGGATCACTGGGAAGGCAAGACGGGAGGGTGAGCTGGGTGTCATTTTCCACCTAGGTACTAATGACCTGGCAAATGGGGAGCCAAAGGAAGTTCAGGAAGAGTTTAGGAAATTGGGGAGGGGTCTCAAGCAAATAGCTACTTCTGTCACTTTCTCAGAAGTACTACCTGCAAGAGGCAAGGGAGAGCATAGGGGTGCATGCCCCATGAACTTTAACTCATGGTTGAAGAACTGGTGCTGTGAGGAAGGGTTTGGATTCATTGGTGACTGGGGACCCACCTGGAGGGATGGAGGTTTGTTCAAGTCTGATGGCCTGCATCCATCCTGGAGGGGAATCCAAACACTCAATGATATATTTAAATGCTACATTGACAAGCATTTAAACTAGCAAAGGGGTGTGGCAGGCCAGCAAGGAGGGTACCTACTTGCTCACCCCCCACAGCTAGCAGTGGAACCAGTGAACAGGAGGAGTGGCTATCTCTACAAAGCAGTGTGCAAAAGATGGAGTGTACCCAAGAGGTGGATCGGCAGAAAGGGGCAAAATTCAGCAGAAGGACAGACAGCAAGGAGAACCAGGGATAAAGGACAACCAAGGAAGGGGCTGGAGTAGAACAGCGAAACAGTCTAGGAGGTCAAATCATGGAAAGCCATGTGTGCTAATGCCAGAGCCTTAGCAACAAGATGGAAGATCTGGAAGCTGTCATGGTGCAGTCAGACCTGGACATTGTGGCCATCACTGAAACCTGGTGTAATGATAACCACGACTGGGAGATGGCCATACCTGACTACAACATATTCAGAAGAGACAGGGCAGGCAGAAAGGGAGGAGGAGTGGCACTGTATGTGAAAAATGACATAAGGGCCACAGAGATCCAGGAGGAACAAAATAGGGGAGAGATACTGTGGGTTAAGCTGGAAAGGAAAATGGGGCCAGCCATCCGCACAGGTGTGGTCTATAGACCACCAGCCCAGGAGGAAGAAACAGATAGGGAGCTGATGCTAGCCATCCAAAGGATGGCAGACAAGGGTGAGGTAATACTGGTTGGAGACTTCAATATTCCAGACGTGGACTGGAGCATCCCAGCAGCAGCATCAACTAGGAGCAGATTTATCCTGGACTCCCTTCAGGGTGCCTTCCTCAAGCAACTGGTCATGGAACCAACTCGGCAGAAGGCAATACTGGACCTTGTGCTCACAAACAGGGACAGTGTGATGGGGGTAACAGTGGGGGAGCACCTGGGGAACAGTGACCACCAGTCATTGTGGTTTGAAATCACAGAAAGAGCAGAACCAAACCACACAAAAACACGTACCCTGGATTTTAGGGGGCAGACTTTGGGAAAATGGGGAGATACTTGAAAGAGGCATTAAGGGGAATGGGGCAGGAATCAGGGGTTGAGGAACAGTGGGCAGTATTTAAAATGGGGATTACAAGAGCAACAGAATTATGCATTAAGCAGGTTAGCAAGAGGAAAAGGAAGAGGATACCATTATGGTTTTCCAAAGAGGTAGCAAAGAAAGTGAAAGCCAAAAAGATTGCATTCAGGCAATACAAAAAGACACAGGCAGAAGGGGATAGGGAGAAGTATCAGGAGAAGCAAAGGGAGGCAGGGAGGTCAGTAAGGGAAGCCAAAGCTCAGACAGAAGAACACATTGCAAAATCAGTGGGTAGAGGGGACAAAACCTTTTACAGGTACATAAGTGAAAAAAGAAAGGCAAAGGGAGGGATAGTGAGACTGAAGGGGGAGGATGGGGGCCGCGTGGAGGATGACAGCAGTAAAGCTGACATATTGAACAGGTATTTCTGCCCAGTCTTTACTGAGAAAGAGGAGGGTAATGGGTCTGAAGGGAGTACAAGGGGTGAGAATGGTGCAGAAATGGACACAAGTCCCTTTACTCGAGAAAGGGTCCTGAAGGAACTGGAAGTAATAAGAGTTGATAAAGCAACGGGACCAGATGGGGTGCACCCCAGGGTCCTTAAAGAGCTAACAGAGGTGGTGTCTGAACCTCAGGCTATCCTGTTTAGCCGATCACTGGAAACAGGGGAGGTACCTAAAGACTGGAGGACAGTAGATGTAGTCCCCTTATACAAAAGTGGGAACAAAGAGGAAGCGGGAAACTACAGACCAGTCAGCCTCACCTTGATAATGGGGAAGATCATGGAAGCACTACTGAAGGAGAGACTGGTGGAACATCTGGTTGTCAATGGACTACAGGACCCAAGGCAGCATGGTTTCACCAGGGGGCAGTCATGTCAGACCAACCTCGTTGAATTTTTTGACTGGGTGACTAGGGAGGTGGATCAGGGGAGGGCAGTGGACATGGCCTATCTGGACTTCAGCAAGGCCTTTGACACTGTGCCACATAGAAGACTATTACACAAACTGGGGAATATGGGTGTGGGCAGGACAGTAGTGTGGTGGGTAGGTAACTGGCTGGGCGGCAGGACACAGAGGGTTGTGGAAAATATCTGTCACTCCACAGACGGAAGAGTGACCAGTGGGGTACCACAGGGATCAGAGCTGGGACCGGTCCTATTCAACATCTTCATCAGTGACATTGCGCAGGACCTAGAAGGCTGAATTTCGCTGTTTGCTGATGACACAAAGCTCTGTAACAGAGTAGACACACCAGAGGGTGTAGACAGAATGAGAAGGGACCTACAGAAACTTGAAGAATGGTCAGGGGTTTGGGAGTTGAAATTCAATGCAAAGAAGTGCAAGATAATGCATATGGGGCACAAAAACCCTGGCACAATATATCAGTGGGGGTGAGGATATAGCATGCACCAAGCAGTAAAGGGATCTTGGGGTTATCATCTCTGATGACCTCAAGGTAGGGAGACAGTGTGACAAGGCAGCAGGTAAAAAATAGGATGCTGGGATGCATAGCGAGGGCATCACCAGCAGGAAAAAGAGGTCATAATTCCACTATACAAGACACTAGTGAGGCCCCACCTGGAGTACAGTGTACAGTTCTGGAGACCTTACCTCATAAGGACATAGACAGGGGTAGAGAAGGTTCAGAGGAGGAAACAAAGATGGTACATGGATTGCATCACAAGTCCTATGAGGACAGGTTGCAGGAACTGAATATGTACTCCCTGGAGGAGAGGAGGGAGAGGAGATATGATAGAGACATACAAGTATCTTACAGGGAGGAACAGGTGCAGGAATACACTATTTTAAACGAAAAAGATGTTCCAGGACTAGAGGGCATGGGATGAAGTTGGAGGAGGGACGATTCAGGAGCGTGAGGAAGAATTTCTTCACAGAACAGGTGGTGGACAAGTGGAACACCCCTGCCAGTGGTGGGGGCTGAAACAATCACGGGATTTAAGAATGCATGGGATAGACATAAAGGAATTCTGGAGGTCAGGGGTAAGGGGCAACAGACTTCTAGGAAAACGTAAACTGAACTTACAAGCTCAAATGGGCAGACTGGGTGGGCCACAGACCCTTATCTGCTGACACTGTCTATGTATCTATGTATTTATGTAAAGAGTGTTTGAAAATAGGAGCCATTAAGGACTGCACGAAAATACTTGTAAGATTTGCGTGCTTAAACACACAATATTCACCTGGACTTCTAGGGTTTTTTAATGAAAGCTTGCGTTTCTTTTCTTGTGACCAAAAGTCCCAAACTGTAAGCCTTGCATCATGAAAAATCACTCTTATTACAATATGCCATGTATGTTTAAATGCGGCCGTCACTAGCCATAGTACCTGCGTGGAAAAGCGGTTTCCAGGCAAGTTTGGTTGCCAGGCAGTGAAGTAGTAGTATTCCTACGTCTGCTGATCTCATCAGCACGCATTTCTACTCGGGTATAAGAGGGCAGGGCTTGAGCCTCACTCTTTCTGCCACATTTAAATTGGAGGGGCCTGTAGGGTGCCAGAGAAAATACAAGAAGTAAGTTCTTTGGCCTTTTAATTGATTAACAAACAACCATTTTACCAGAAAGTAACGATTAGTCACTGTCTCATGATGCAAGGCTTACAATTCGGGACTTTTGGTCACAAGAAAAGAAATGCAAGCTTTCATTAAAAGACCCTAGAAGTCCAGGTGAATATTGTGTGTTTAAGCAGGCAAATCTTACAAGTATTTTCGTGCAGTTCTTAATGGCTCCTATTTTCAAACACTCTTTAGCGATTGAAGAAAGTATATCATCCGCTCCACAAAGGAGAAAAGCGCTGCAGGCTCCCATAGAAGTAAGCATGTAAAACTATCAAGTTTAAAACTATCACTACGCTTTGAAACTTCAGGATACTGCTGTATACTTTGAATTAAAATGTATAAGTTCTTTTAGACATGGTTAAATACTGAGAGCATTTTAGATAAACTTTAAATCATGTAAGCTCTTCTGTACAAGTATAGTAATGAGTTTAATAATGTGGTAATCTAATAGATACTTCATGAGAGTATATCTTCTGGTAATGATGTATAACTGGGATATTACTATCGAGATTATGATGTGAACTCAGGTTGAGAATATATATTCTGTGTGATGTTTACTTGCAGATCAGGCTATACTGAACAAGAGGAAAATTTATGTGGCAGACATCTGGAGGCTTAGGCCCAGATAAAAGTAGGTAGCTTTTTGGCACGTATGACTACCAGTTTGGGCTAGCAGTTGTTTGGGAATTAATGAGTAGTAAATAATATCTCTAAGTATTAAGTAATTTGGAAATGTATTTTTAATGTATAAAACGAGTTCATTATGTGAATGATTTAAAGATTTATAGATTTAAAGAATGATATGAGTAATTTTGACCGTATAACGGTATTCACATATTCCAGAAAAGTTAAAAATTCCCCTTTATTATTTAACAGTTCCCCAGAAGAAACCATTAGTTGGCAAAACATCGGGGCACGTTCATTGATGGAATTAAATCAGCAATATAGACTCAAGTGTGTGGCCACGGCTAGAGCATTTGCAGTGCTTATTTTTTGCTTAGACTTTACACACCTTGGCGACCAAGCTCCATGTTAGTCACTTCCAATTGGATCAGTAAGATTACCCATGGACACTTCTCCTTTGCAACTAAACAAACTTGGCAATTGACTGCTCCGGTAGCAGTGAAGCCCGCCTCCCACCCGACCGTTGAGATACCAAGATCAGGGCTTGGCTCAGGCAGTGCTGTACCTACTATGGATGGGTCCCAGCCTGTCTCAACTTCAGTTGTGATGGCCCCTGGTCAGTGTGTCGTTGACACTCAAGTGGTACAGGCATAGTTTTTGAAGATGTTGCAACATATTTTACAAGGCTTACCTGTGCAGCCTGTGTTGTCAACAGGTGTTACTGGTTCTCAGCCTCAGTTTACCCCATCTTCCACTACACCACAAATACATAATTTTTAATGGCCGTCAGCATTGTCAGAGCAGTACTTGGTTTCCGTCATTAACAGACAGGTCGAAAACGAGGTGGAATATAATCCTGCCCTTATTATGGAGGAGGAGGATTATGAGGGAGAAGATTATAAGGGAGAACAATATGTATCATGTTCCAGTTCTGCCCTCTCCTCATGTAGTGAGGATTCTGTGGTATATACACCCAGATCTCCTCTTGAGAGTCCTATATTTCAGTCTGTGCTGCAGCAAATGCAAACTACCACGGGCTTTGCTGTGGAGAAGGGGTAGGACTCCACTCCACAAGGAAATGTGATGGAATTTTTGAAGGACCCTGTACTCCATCCATTATTATTTCTCCAGTTTATCCTGCACTGGAGGATGCTACATTTTCTGCATGGTACAGGCCTAACACCATTGTCAGCTGTACCACGAAAAGCTGACAAGCAATACCCTGCTCCTTCTGCCAGGCCTTATGCCAGTCAACCAGAAACAGAGTCAGTGGTTATTATGGCTGCCCACAATAGCCCCAGGGCACGTAAGCCATATGAGTACTCTGCCTCCTGACAAAGGCTCCAGGACTCTGGATGTGATGGGCAAGCATACTCATGAGTCCTTAGAATTGCAAATTACCAGGCCCAGATTATTAAATATCAGAATAGCCTATGGAAGGCTGCTAGAACTGCAGCACAGGCTATGCCACAAAGCTCTGCCAAGAATGAATTGATTAAAACTTCGACTTCTGGTGCAGAGGTTGGCAAACACTTGCTCTGCTCAGCATATGATGTGTCTGATGCTTCTTCCAGGGCGGCTGCATTTGGCATTTGCATGAGGCCTTATTCTTGGCAAATGGGTAGCTGGATTTGCAAATGATGTACAGCAGGCAGTTTTAAATGCCTCTTTTAGGTGGAGCAAACTATTTGGCTGTAAATTTGAAGAGGCGTTGAGAGGCCTTCAAACATCTAAAATGACACTGAGGTCTGTCAAATCCCTTTATCCCATGCCTGCTAGGGATCATGGAAGGGGATCCTTTGGACAGCCTGCTGCCAGAGGTGGACATCAAGCCTACCATAAGCAAGGCTGAGGTAAGTATAGTGGGCTCTTGCCAGGCCCCCTCCCCCCAGGTGCCCATTCCAAAGCACACAAGGCCAATGGAGTTGGTGAAGCTGCTCCCATCGGTTCAACCTGACTTGATTCAGATTACCCTTACACCACTGTTCCCTCCAGGTGTGGTTGTAGCAAGCCAACTCTTCCGACATCTCAGACATTGGAGGAGGTCACAACAGATGAATGCGTCCTGGAGGTAATTGCAAAGGTGCATGCTCTGGAGCTTTACAGGCCCCCTCTCAGAGCATCCTTCACTTCCTTCCAGTCAGCCTCCAGGACATTTATCCCTTCTGAAAGATGTGCAGACGTTAATACACAAATGTGCTCTAGAACCATTTCCTCCTCGTCAGAAGAACAAAGGTTTCTATTCCAGATACTTTCTGGTTCTCAGATGGACAGAAGATCTGTGGCATGTTTTAGATCTGAGAAGCCTAAACTTCTACACAGAATACATGAAGTTTCACATGGTCTCCCTGCAAGCTCTGATTCTCTTGTTGCAAACAGGGGATTGGCTTTGCTCCCTAGATATGAAGGATGCATACCTTCATATCAAGACCAGAAAGGCTCACAGACAGTATCTCCACTTTATGCTGGAAGTGGAGCATTAACAATTCAGAGTATTGCTCTTTGGCTTATCTTCTGTGCCTCTTTTGTACATCTTCTAGGACTCATGGCATCAGCCATTGTCGTTGTGCCACTGGCCCGCTTACACATGAGGATCCCTCAGTGGACACCAAGGGTCCAATCGGATCAGCTGATTGATGAATTGGACCAACTGGCACTCATCACGACTCCATTGTGCAGGACACTGATGTGGTGGATGGACCACGACAACCTATTAAAGGGTGTTCCATTCCTTATTTCAACTCTGAAGCAGATTCCCCCACGGATGCCTGGTGGCGGGTGCACCTGTGGTCCTTTCAGACACAGGTTCATGGACCCAGGTGGAAGCGAAGTTGCATATTAATGTCCTGGAGATAGGGATGTCTTGTACAGCTTCCAGGCATTTCAGGAGCATCTGACTCCAGGTCCTCTGTTGATGCAGATGGACAGTGTCAACGTGATTCATTATATCAACAAATGGGGACACTTATTCCTATCCACTTTGCAGGGAAGCAATGCAAATGTGGTACTGGGCACTGGAACGTGGCATAGACCTGTTAGCCATGCATCTCCCAGGTGTCCAGAATGTCTTGTAAGACAAGTTAAGCAGGTCACAGTCTAAGATGCACAAATGGGAACTGCTGACCTCAGTGGTAGACAACCCCTTCGCCAGATGGGGATGTCCAGAGTTGGACATTTCTACATTCCTGCACAGTGTAAATTTGCCACATTTCTGCTTGCTCGCTGCAGGGCCTGGAATTTTCTGGCAAGACACATTGTCCCTCTCTTGGAAAGGGAAATTTCTGTATGCATTCTCTCCTCTTACACTAATATAAAGGGTATGACTTAAAGTAAAGATGGATGATGCCGTCATCCTCATTACTTCCCTATGGCCAGGTCATATATGGTTTTCACTTCTGCAGCAGCTGGCAGTAGAGCCCCCGATTGCTCTAGCTTGGTGCTGGGGTTTGTTGTCACAGAACAAGGGATCTTTGTTCATCTGGATCTGAAATCTCTACATCTGCATATATGGCTCCTGAAGGCGTAGCCATGACACATTTTGGTGTAAGGTTGCTGATGTGCTGGTTCAAAGCCCAGGAAATCTTACTGTATTCTGACATATGCAGTATGGTCTCACTATAAGACTGCCTCAGAGCTGAAATGGTTAATAGAATCTATGCTAATGATAGAATGCTAGGCTCAAGCTCAGTTTTCAAACCACTGTCCCTGGACTACATCCTGCAACCATCAGATTCTTCACTCCACTTGCCTAGTACAGATCATAGGTATCATAGGTATGTTCAAGCCAGAAGATAGAATCCTACCCTATAAGGCTTGCCTATCCATAATTTAAAATATAAATTTATTATTTCCAAAGTGATGATCCAAACTGCTCTTAAACCCATTCATGGTAGTAACTGCTCTTAAACTCATTCCTTGTAGTACTGTCTACAATATTCATTGGAAGATTATTCCAAACTCCAACTACTCTACAACTGTACCCATGTTTATGAAAATTATGATTCCAGGTTTGCTGATATAGTTGTTTTTTATGCTTTCTAGTACTAGTTCTACATAAATTATGTCAATAAGACCCAATTCTTCCAGGAGGACTTCATCCTTCATGATTTTGTAAAGCAAACAAAGATCACCCCTTAATCTATGGTAATATAAGGAAAATAGATTTAGGCTGACCAGTCTATCATAATAGCTTTTGTTCTTTAATCCTTTTATTTGTTTTGTTAATTTTCTCTGCACCCCCTCTAAGGATATAATATCTTCCTTATTTTGTGGTGACCAAACCTGAACACAATACTCCAACTGTGGTCTAACCAGTGCACTATAGAGTGGAATTAATACCTTCCCATCTCTGCTAGCTATATGTTTAAATATACAATTTAAGTTTTGAGTTGCTTTCCTAAGTTGAATCCTGCAATGTGATCTAAATTTTAGATCATTAGTGACTGTAATCCCCAAATCTCTTTCCTTTTTCACATCCCCCAAGGGGGTACTATCCAGTAGATATGTCTCTTCTTTATTGTTTTTACCTAGATGCATAATCTTGCATTTAGTTATGTTTAATAACAGTTTATTTAGGTTAGTCCATGCAAGTATTGAGTCCAGGGCATGTTGTAAGGTAGCCTTTTGTTCTGCATCTTTAACTACTGACCCCAGCCTACAATCATCCACAAATTTATACATCCAGATATTACGATTACTAATTTTTAATGAAGTGATGTATGTATTAAATAGACTAGGTCCCAATACTGAACCCTGGGGGACTCCACTGGAAATAGAAGCCCCGGCGGAATATTCCCCATTGATAACCACTCTCTGCCTTCTATCCTGGAGCCAATTCGAGACCCAATTACAAATATTACTAGTTAGATTAATGCCTTCTAGTACAGACAGTAATTCTTTATGTGGCAGTTTATCGAAGGCCTTTGCGAAATCAAGGAAAATCATATCCACAGAATTACCTATATCCAGTTCTCTATTTACCCTTTCATAGAATGCCAGTAAATTAGTCTTGCATGATCTATTTTTTGTGAACCCATGTTGCAGGGGATCAATCATATCCTTACTAACAAGATGTTCTGTTAGTATGTCTTTAATTAGATCTTCCATTATCCTTCCTAATGTCGAGGTCAAACTAATGGGTCTAAAATTTTCTGGTAGAGTTCTAGGCCCTTTTTTTAATATAGGGACAATATTAGCTAGTTTCCAATCATTAGGGACCAACCCAGAATTTATAGAGGCCTGGAAGATATAAGTTATTGGCTCTGAGAGCTGTCCATCTTTCTTGAATATTTTATTTTCTCTGGTTTTTGAAGTTCATTTTATTTCTGTTCATTTTTAAAGCATTGTCCCTGGGTTTACAGGTAGATTAGTCTAGATTTAATGTTATTCTTGTAAGTTTTTTGGTTTCCTGTTGGTTCATTCAACTGGGAGGAAACCGAACATTTCTTTACATTTTTAAAATGTAAATTTCTGTTTAAAACTCTTCCCTGGGCTGGTTGTTTGACTTTATTGGGTTTTAGAAAGAAACCGGGGTAACTTTTGTTTCTTTTGTTGGTCACTGAACCAACCACAAAAAAAAAAAACTTTGTTTATATGTGTGGCTTTCTGACTCACAGAAAACCCACTTTTTAGGGTTTTTTCTTAGTTGTGTCAATACCCAAGAAAGGAACTGGCTCAACGGGTTTTCAGCATTGTACAGAGTGTGGTGAACCGTTTGCTAAAGCAGGACCTCACTTGATTTGTTTTTTTTTTTGCCTAGGGTTTGACCACCTGAAGGCAGATTGTAAAATTTGTAAAAGTTTTCCTCAGTCGACGCTTGATAGGCGTTTGAACTGACTGAGAGAAAAAATGTCCAATATGGCTGCTGACCCAGTTTTGGATAAACTTTCCTCTTCTCAAAAAGAAAAACCCAAGGAACCAGATGAACAACCCTCTCACCAGGGTGATGGTTTCTCGAGTAAAAAGAGAACTGCAGGCACTGCCTCTGAACCGGCAAGTTCAGCTAAGAAGAAAAGGAAGGAAAAGCACTTGGGTAAGGAACCACAGCTGACAAGCCTGTCGGTTCCTACTGCAGAGAAAATAGCTAACACTATCAGAATCATTCAGGCACTGCAAACTAGTACCGTGGTTCTGGTTTAGCGGCCTGGTTCACAGACCTCGGTTAAGGGTCTGGGTTCTTCCTCAGTTCCCAGTTCCTTTGAGCAGTTTGCTGAGGGTTATGCTGAGGGTGAAGATGAGGATGATGATGAGGACTTTGGGGAGCCTCCTGAACTGGATGTATCCCCTGACCCCAAGTGTCCTTACTCCCCTGATAAAGGAGCTGAGGATTTTTCTACCCACTTTGCTTTTATGAAGCAAGTGGCACAAACTCTGGACCTCTCCACCCAGGAATCCACAGAGGAGGAAGAGGAGCCAAACTACATGGAGATGATACTGATGAAGATGGAGATGATGAGATGCATATCTAGAGGGATCAGTAGTAGGAGAGAGGAGGTTATACTGCCTTTGTACAGGTCACTGATAAGGCCGCATCGAGAGTATGGAATTCAGTGCTGGTGCCCACACCTCAAAAAGGACATTAACCTCCTGGAGAAGGTCTAGAGGAGGGCTACAAAGATGATAGTGGGTCAGCAGGATAAGGCATACGAGGACAGGTTGAGGGCACTGAACATATACTCCCTGGAAGACAGGGGAGAGAGAGAGAGAGAGGGGACATGACTAGGACCTTTAAGTACTTCAAAGGGATAAATAAGGTAATAAGGAGAGTCTCTTTAAGCTGAGTGGCAACCTTAACATGAGGGGGCACAGTCTTAAGCTGGAGGGTGGGAGGTTTAGGAGGGAGGGCAGGAAGCACTTCTTCACAGAGAGGGTGGTGGACACTTGGAATGCACTGCCGGAAGAGGCATCTCATTGAAGAGAGTGGGCAGCTTTAAGAGAGGCTGGAATAGGCATGGGGGAAAGTAAGGATCATTGGTAGGGAGAATGGGAGGAGGGAAGGCAGGGACAGTAGCTCAAGCTGTGGACCCTGCAATACAAGCAGACTTGATAGACCAGATGGCCTTCTTCTGCTGGCTTCTTCTTTTGTTCATACTGTATGATGGATGTGCCAGCAACAAAAAGGTTGTTGACCATCCACAAATCCCTAAAGAGACAGGCCTCTAGAATTCTGCAGACCCCCACTTCCATTCCCCCAGTGGACAAGAGGATGGACAGAAAGTACTGGGTTGCCAAGCCCGGAGCAGAGTTCCTGTTCAGACACCTCAACCATGAAGGCGTGGTGCAGGCTGCTGCATGTGACAAAGCAGGTATTCCCCTGGCATCACACCCACCTGATAAGGATTCCAGAAAGATGGATTCTGTGGCCAAGAAATCCTATCTGGGTGCCTCTTTGGCCATTAGACAGACAACTTATATGGCTTATGCATCCAGATATCAAAATAGTCTCTAGAACACAGTTGTAGAGATTGCCAAGGCGTGCCGTGGACCCATGGCATCAGACCTGTCAGAAGCTGCAAAAAGGGGCATAGAGGCCTCGAAATGCTAGTTTCGGATGGCACTGACATTGCAGCCAGGCAAATGGCAACTTCAGTGTCCCTGAGGAGATTTTCTTAGCTGAGGGCCACTAATTTGTCCCAGGACACCCAGACAAAGACACTGGATTTCCCTTGTGAGACCACATCTCTCTTTGGTGAGCAATCAGAGGCTTACATGAAGAAAATGGATGAGTACAGGGTTGCCTACAAGAGTGCTGCTGCTAAGGAGAAAGCAATAATACCTCAGAAGTACCAAAGCAAAGGGGGTAGGAGTAGAACCCATTTCTGACCTTCCAGTCTCAGGCACTGCCAGTCTGTCAGCCTCAGAGATGGTACTTCAGAGACAGAGGCAGAAGGAGCAGCAGCCGTGCTGGCCCCAGCACTCAGCCAAGTGCACAAACAAAACAGACCCCCTGAGGGGTTTGCCAGGGTTGCCTCCCCAGTTCCAGTAGGAGGCAGGCTGGCTCACAATCTCCAGGCTTGGGAATCCACCATCACAGACAAGTGGATCCTGGAGGTAGTGAGCCAAGGGATTGCCCTCAGTTTCAAGGTTCTACCCTAACTGAGAGCAAGAGTTTTCAGGCCTGCCACCCTATCAGAAGCAGCTCTGTTGGAAGAGGAAGTAGCAAAACTCCTTCAGGACAAGGCAGTAGAGCCTGTTCCCTTGGCCCAAAGGGGAAAGGGTCTCTACTCAAGATACTTCCTCTCCCTAAAGAAAACAGGGGAGTGGCCACCCATACTGGATCTTAGACATTTAAACAGGCATTTGACAAAGCCAAAGTTCAAAATGGTCACTCTAGCTATGATTCTCTCTCCACTAAAGAAGGGAGATTAGCTGGCTTCTCTGGACTTAAACGATGCTTACTTCCACATTCCCATCAGGCAATGTCACAAAAAGTACATCAGGTTCAGACTGCCATCAGGCCATTACCAGTTCAGAGCCATACCTTTTGGCCTGACCTCTGCTCCAAGGGTGTTTACCAAGTGCCTAGCGGTAGTGGTAGCACACTTAAGGAGGCAAGGGATTGCAGTTTTCCCATACTTGGATGACTGGCTAGTGGTAGGCCAGGCCCCCCAGCAAGTAGAAGAAGCACTGGCCAATCACTCAGGATATCTTGTGTAAACTGGGCTTCCTGGTAAACCAGAAAAAGTCAGTGCTGACACCAGTTCAGCTCCTGGAGTTCATAGGGGCAGAGCTAGACACTCTAAGAGGAAGATCCTCCCTCCCTCAGGGAAGGGTGGACAGCCTGGTGCAGCTGGCAATTTCTTTCCAACTGCATACCCCCAGACCAGCAAGGCACTTTCTTTTGCTGTTAGGACACATGGCTGCATCAACAGCAACAGTGTCGGGTTCCAGATTCCTGACATCCAGTTCCATCTCAGATCTCATTGGTCACAGAAAAGAAGTTCCCTGTCAAAAATGGTACCCGTCACAGGAACCCTTCTCCAAGCACTACAATGGTGGCAGGGAAAGTGTGCCTTTCCACCAGCTGCCACCATCAGCAGTCTTAACAAAGGATGCCTCCCTCCTAGGATGGGGTGCCTACCTAGGGGGAGCACACTGCACATGGTACCTGGCTCCAGCAGGAGTCTCTGCTCCACATAAACCTGCTGGAACTCAGTGCAGTTTATCTGGGCATTCAGTCCATTGCTTCAATACTGCAGAGCAAGGTGGTTCAAGTCAGAACAGACAATACAACCACAGTGTACTACATAAACAAGCAAAGGGGCACAAGGCCCCCCCACCCCCCGTGCACAGAAGCCATGAAAGTGAGGAATCTGACTTACTCCCTGTGGATCTTTCTTTCAGCAGTTCGCCTCCCAGGGAAGGACAACGTCCTCGCAGATGCCCTCAGCTGAATCAACCAGAACCACCACGAGTGGTCACTGAACAGGCAGATCCTGCAAGTGGTGTTCAGAAGGTGGGGCACCCCAGAGGTGGACCGCTTCGCAGCCCCAGACAATCACCAGCTGACACAATTCTGTTGCAGGCCCCCCTGCAGTGGGTACAGTCCTTCTGGATGCACTGCTGTTGGATTGGACAGGGTGGTTCCTGTACACCTTTCCTCCAATTCCCCTGTTGCTCAGAGTACTGAACAAGCTCAGTGCTCAATCAGCGACAGTGATCCTCATTGCTCCAGACTGGGCCAGGCAGCCCTGGTATTCCCTGCTACTGACCCTGTCAATATCCAGACCAATCTCCCTACCCAGGAGGCACAACCTATTGACCTTCTCTTAGGGCAGGGTCCTTTGCCTCAATCTCCAGTCCCTAAGACTCAGGGCTTGGCTCTTGAGGACTTAGAGTATGCTGACCTGCACCTCTCTGAAGGGGTGCTAGAGGTCCTTAAATGGGAACTGTCATCAACAGGGTTTCTTAATGTCTGAAAGCCCATGAAAGCTAATTTGAGTGAGCAATTGTGTTTATGTGTGAGTCTTTGCAGTCCAGAGTTATTCATATGTAAATCAGCCTGTAATTAAGGGCTAAGGGCAGCCACAAGTTTCAGGCTCTTGATGGGAAATGATGTTGCCAAGGAACTTGGCCCTCCATTTACTGTAGGTTAAATAGGAAATCATCTGTTTTATTAAGTGTGTTTGAAGGTGTTATTACAACACTTTCTACATTTATAAGAATTGTTTTGTATGTGCATTGAAACTAGTGCGTTATCTTTACATTTCAAACTGTTAATAAAAATAATCCATCTTTAGGATTGCCTAGGCTATACTGCCAGCTGATCATTAAAAACTACACATCTCAAGGCTGGTTCTGTGGTGTCAACAGGTATTGGGGCCCCATATCAGGATTTCTAAACCCTGGCTGTGCTCATGTCAGTACAGATTTCTGGGGCTTCCACAGCACCGACTTCTGTCTTATTCCATTCTCTCTCTTATAGCCTTGTCTCTTATAATTTTGGGTGTGAACTCATGTCTGCAAAATGCAAACGTGGCTACAAACCTACTGGCCTGGCATCATTGGACCAGCCTGAAATGTGTAGTTTTTGACTAACAGCTGGCAGCATAGCCTAGAGCTTAAAGCAAAGAGCTGTGAACAAGCTTCATTCATCCAGCAGAATAGGTTTTGATTCCAATATGCTCTACTTGTATATTGTGTGACTAGAGCAAGACATTGCTTCACATTTTGGATGTTCACAGAATACCGAGATACTATGTGAATCACACCAAGAACTGTGGAAAATCCTCTTAGCTTTTTGTTTTGTTCACCCTTGGGAAAGAGGCTCCTGTGTCTAAACAGTGCCTGCCCAAATGACTGGCACATTGTAGTACGTTCTGTTATGGGAAGTACGGTAAGAAACTTCTGGTGCAGTTCGTGATCACTCCACAAGGTGCATGACCTTGGTTGCTTGTTTCAGAAATGTTTCTGCTGCTGACATTTGTACTGCAGCCATGTAGAGCAGTATCCACATCTTCATTAAGCATTATACTCTGGACATTGTCTTTCATAGACAAGCAGGTTTTGGCCTACTGTAGCTGTACTACAAGGCTTGCTGTCTTGAATCAGATAGTACCACCCTTTCAATTAGCTTTTTGGACTACTTGGGACTCATTCCAAAGATGTGGCCTAACGGAAGAAATATCCTTGAAGATGATACAACAGTTATGCACTTACTGTAACAGTAGATCGTTGAGAGAATCTCTTCCATTAGGTCATGCCATCCCTCCCTCCATCCCCCTAGGGTGGCATCACAGATTTCTGTCTTATCCATTTATGAAAGCATGGAGTACCAGATGAGGGGGTGCAGGACACAGTAGCAAGGACCCCTCCGTATCCTTTGCATGCCCCTCCAGATTCACCCCCTGAATGCAGTGGAAACAACCACCCCATCATGCTGCCCCAGCCCTCTGGGCAGACAGGGAGGACTGGGGGTAGCCATGTGGGCAATAAACATAGAATTTTGTGGTCCCATACCATCTCACAATCCTCTGCTCCGTGCAGGGCAGAGGATCCATTAGGGGATTAGGATGGGTAAATGATTGGATGTCCTCCAGTCTGCCCCAGCGCAGCTGTGTGACCAGGGGGCAGGGCCATGGACAGGCACACGTCTGAGGCCAGCGTTCGTGCATACCGGTCAGTGTGCACCTGTTTAGGGGTGTGGAACTGTGTGGGTCGGGTATGCACAATTCATACGTACTCGGCTTAGCATTAGTACATAGCCCCCCATAGTGACTGTCTGACTCACTTGGCATGTTCATATCCTTATGATTCTGTGGTGTCGGAACAGTCTAGGATTCCTACCATATCGCTATCCTGTGGTAGGGGTGCACATCATTTCCCATATGTTTGAATTGCCTTTCCCTATAGACAACGTTAGAGCTAACAGAAAAGGAGATTATGGTAAATACGAATAGAATCTCCTTTGTTAAGATGAGCACATACAAGCCTGTGGAGGGGAAACCTTTCAAAATTTGTCCTGCTGCTCCAGCAAAATTTATTTATTTTTATTTATTTTATTTCTCGGACTACAATACCTCTGAACCAGAGGCTCTTTTACAGAGGTTCCATGTCAGTTTACATTTTACAAAGATCACATGACAGATCAAGAACAAAACAGCTTATATAACAATTAGACATTGCAAAAAAACAGTTTATATATCAATTAGTAGTAGTAGTAAAACTTATTTTTATACAGGGTAATGTCATTTAGGTAAAAGCCCAGTTTGAAAGACAGTCCTGTTATTGTTTGAGAAAAAGAAAATCACATACAAGTAACACACTTACATACACAGTCAAACAATTATACATCCCAAAAGGTTAACAGTACATATCAATAGGAATTACTAAATATAATGTACATAAGACAAAATCATAAAAGGCAATCCACAAGTTTTATATATTTCATACAGATATTAAAGTGCTACCATCTACCTACATGTACATCTAAATTGATTTATTTCATTTATCCATTGACGTGCGAATTATATATGGCAAATTATTCCAATATTTTGACGCCTGGTAATTCAATGTTCATACCCCATGTCTATTCTGAATTTTAAGGGTATACATTTTTTCTACATGGACCGTCCTCTTAATCGTATCACTCTTCCTTTGCTTATCAAATAATGTTATATTTATATAATGGTTTGGAAAGAGCACATGATATTTATATATTCATTTTTGCCATGATCTAATACAGTTAATATCCAAAGACTGCCATTGCAGTTGAGACAAAAGTACACAATGATGGATTCTGAAATTACTCTGTAATACATATCTAGCCAGTTTATACTGTACCCTGTCTAATTTATTTCTGTCTAATTTATTAATTATTTATTTGCTGTACGATATACAAGATCACCATAAGTTAACACAGGCATGATTAATTGCTCTGCCACAGCTTTTCGAGCGTTCTTTCCTAGACATTTTGTTGTTCTATGTAGTGCTCCTATTCTTCTGTTTACCCTATCTACTAATGTATTCACATGAGCATCAAAAGACATTTGAGTATCAAAAACAATTCCCAAATAACAGTATTGATCTACCTGCTCTAATGTTTCATTACTATCTATTTTTATTATAATTATTCCTTTACTTTTGGATGCAAAATGCATTTTCTTAGTTTTCTATGTATTCATAATCAGGCCCAACCTGGTGAACCACTCCCTCATATTATTAAAATCAGTCTGCAGTTTGTGTTATAATTCTTGGGTACTAGAACCAGATGCAATAAGGGTGGTGTCATCGGCATAAAGTCTCACCTGTGAGTTTCTCACCACTCGAGGCAAACTATTATTAAACAATAGAAATAACAGGGGTCCTAATGTGGACCCCTGAGGTACACCTCTATTTATAGCTCTGCTAGATGATATACATCCCAAGACCATAATTCTCTGGGTGCCCCCTTCAAGGTAAGACTGTAGCCAGAGCCGGGGTCCATCTGTAATACCCATATTTTCTGCAGTTTGCAGCAAGAGGGAGTGGTTCACCAGGTCAAAGGCCTTCGACAAGTCCACAAAAATTGCTGCTGTTTCCAAACCAGAATGTAAAAATGTATTGATCAGATTATTAAATTCTACAAGCGCTGTAGTAGTTGAATGTGCTTTCCGAAACCCTGATTGATATGGTGTAATCATGTTACATTTATCCATGTATTCCATAATTTGTGTATGGACATGTCGTTCCAAACATTTAGACAAAATGGACAAAAACACTATTGGTCTATAGTTATTAATTTCCGATGCTACCCTCCCCCCCTTAAAGATAGGAATCACTTTACTTTCTTTCCAACTTTGTGGAAAGATGCCTTCTTGTAAACTCCAGTTAAATATTTGTGTTATGACTGGGGCAATTTGATATGCAGCTAGTCTCAAAAACCTTCCCTCCAAACCATCAGTTCCTACAGATTTATGAGTATTCAAGCTTCTCCAGCTTTTACAAACTTCAGTTATACTCAGTAATTTAAATCTAAAAGGGGATGAACATTTTTACTATCTCCAATTAGTTCCTTGTCTAATCCTAACTTACTTGCATCTGTATCATAACCAGGTAAATCCACAAAAAAATCATTTAACAATTTTTCTACTTTATAAGAATTGTTTAACTGGTGTCCTTGTACTTCAACAACTAATTTTTTTGTCAAATCCTTTCTCCCTGGGTCCAATAAGCTGCTAATATTCTGCCCAAACTTCCTAGGATTGTTATCTCCGTGTATTTTATTTTTATAATAAGAGGCCTTTGCCTCCTTTATTAGTTGTTTACATCTGTTTCTCTCCTTTTTAAATATTATCCAGTCCCTCTCCTGCCTAGTTCGCTTAGCCTTACTCCAAAGTCTTTTTTTTTACCCTTAAAGACTTCATCAGCTTTTTGTTTATCCAAGTTAGTCTAACTTGCTTAACCCTCATATTCTGCCTTGGAGCATGAGAATCACATATTCTATTGAAAGTATCTGTAAATTATTGTACTGACAAATCCATTTCTGGTATAAGTAAACACCTGTCCCATTTTTCCCGACCTATATCTTCTAAAAATTCTTGTTCAGAAAATGTTCTTAAATCTCTGGTCCTCACATAGTTTGCATGGTCAAATAGTCCTTGTATTTGTGAGACTAAGATAGTTCCCAATATCGAGTTATGATCCCCAATATAAGGAGGCAGAACTCCCAAAGTACCATAGAAGAAGTAAAACGTAAATCCAAAATGGTTCCTTTTGTTGTAGTTTTAGTATGTCTCGTAGGGGTGTTTATGTGTTGGGTAACTCCAAGAGCTGATACAGTTTCTTTTAATTGGTTACCACGAGTACCTAACCAATTACAATTGAAGTCCCCAATTAACACTAATAATTTATCCCCCAAGATGTTATGTAGTTTATTTATTACACCCTCTATACATTCTATTTTAGTTTTAGGTGGGGACTACATGACAGTAAATACTGTCTTCAATGATCTAACTACAACACCCAGATATTCTGTTATTTTCAGAGCCCCTCATCACTAGTTCCATATAACCCAAACTATTTTTAAGATAGAGCAACACCCCCCCCCCTTTTTGGACCTGTCAGAACAAAACAGTGTATAACCAGGCAAAAGTTAAATTCCCCTTCATCCATTGTAGGTACGAGCCACGTTTCTGTCAAGCCCAAAACATCTGGGGCTTGCTTGTTTACCAACACATTTAGTATAGCCATCTTAGATCTCAAACTACGTGCATTGTCATGAAGCACCTTAATTCTTTCATTCATTGAACCCGGATTTAGTTCCACATCACCCCCCAAGATTAATAAGCATGTCATTACGATACTCTGATTTCCCTGAAAGTGTCTGTGCAATTCATATGGATTACCAATTTTTACCCTACCATGTTGATTAAACTTTTTCCACGTATTAGTAAATAAATTCCTTCTTTTAAAACAGTGTACATTACCCTGTTTTAGTACTGGCCAATAAAATCCATTTGTCTTTGCTTTGCTTTCTAATGGGGTAATATAACTCATAAGACAAAGCAAAAACACCACAGACATCATGACCCGTGTATACATGTTTAGAAATAAATTCACTATACTCCTAATATAGATTTTTAAAACAACTTCAACATCAGTTCCAACTGTCAGATCCTATTTCTCTTATGTACACTAACACATGGTTAAAACCATCTGACTGAGGAATTACAATAATATAGCTATAACTTAAACTTTTCCTAACATCTTCAGTAGTTTCACCACTTTCAAACACTTTTTTTTGTTAGGAGTGGTGCTCGCGCTTGCGAGTGGCGTGGTAATTTAAACCCCTCGGTCCCCGCCTCCAGTGATGATTTCAACAATCAGCTCCCCGAGCCCCCCTGATAACAATGTCATTAAGCCAGTCATTACAAATAGAGGGCATCGTGCTATGTAAAGGCTGATAAATCAGAGTAAAATGCAAATTGGGGGGTTACAGCAGCCCAGGAATGGCTTTGTCAAGATGCATGGGGAGGTTTAGAGAAAAAAGGAAGGGGAGGGGAAGTGATGGCGGGATAGGCAATGCAGATCAGAGGCGTAAGGGGCATAAGAAGGAAGGAGGGAGTGAGAGGAGGAAAGCAGGGGCAGAAATTGCTTTGAAAGGTGGCGGAAGAAAGAGACGGAAGGGGGTAGGATGTTAAATTACAAGAGGTATGAGGGGTTAAAGATCGGAGATGAAGTAAGAAAGTGCAAATAGGTAGTGAGTATAAGGAAAGGCATACTGGGAATATGTTTGAGGGGGAAGGGGTACACACTGTGAACAGGGGTTGTGTGCGAGTGGTGGCAGAAAGAGGGCTAGGTTTCAAATAGGATGGATCAGCATAGGGAGGAAAATCACAACTGCACTGAGCAGTAAGGTGTTGGTGAAGCTGGTGTTTAAAAGGGCCGATCTTAGGTTGGTCATGGATCGACAAGAGGATATCATTTAGCCAGCTAGATGCCCTAAAATGAAATGAGCAATGGGCCATGGAGGTTCATTAGAACGGGACTTGGAAAGTCTGGTTGGACATTCCACGGGTGTGGTGAGGGGTTGTAGCTTGGTTAAGGAGTTTTCAGAAGGCAGGAGGGGTTAGACCAAGACATATTTTTTTTTGCCAACAGGTAAGTCTGATATTTTTTTCCTCCCCTGGAGGTGGAGCCAGTTTGACCTGGCGTACAACTCACAAGTGTGAGTGAGTTTATGGGCCCCTGTAGCTAGCCTACAGGTCTTGTTAAGGGCTATATTGACTCTTTTGAGCGTGTTATTTGTGACTGCACCATATCAATCAATCAAAGTCTTTATTTATCCAGGCGGTCATCGTTGAGCAATGCTCATTTGCAAGATGGATCTGGTTAGAACACGTACACAAGGTTGAACAAACCACACAGTGATAATACATTCATGATATGGACAGAGCCACACAATAATATTACATACGAGTAAAAGGTACACCAAATACTATAGGCATAGATAATACAATGCATAAGTTCATATAGACGTGGGATAGTACAGGCAGGGTACAAGGTACAATACACATATACATACCAAGTGGAGACTACAGGGACAGGGTAGTGGGGTTGAAAATGAATAAGTAATGCAGGGAAGGAAAGTGCTTGGGCAGCAGAATGGACCAGGGGGAGTAGTGGGGCAGGACGGGCTATGAGGGTAATAAGAGAACAGGGTGGGGGAAGGAAGGTAGTGCAAGGGAGTGGGAAGGGAAAAAGTGGAACGCTGGGTACAAAGGATGGAGAGGGAAGCAGCTAAAGGGGTTATCTCAACCAGAGGGTTGGAGTGCTCCATATACAAGACCATAGTCAATAACTGAAAGTATTGAACTAGTGATTGCTAGGCAAAGTGCATTGGGGGTAGCAACGTGGTCAACATGGGAGGTAAATGACAGTGAGGAGTCAACATATTCCCAGGTATTTGAACTGCGGGACATGTTCAAGGGGAGAGTTTAGGATGTTACAAATAGGCAACTGGTGTGTTTCATGTCTATTGTGCGGGCTGGAGAAAAGCATGTTTTTTGTTTTTTGTAATTCAGAAGTTTTGGTCAGAGAACCAGTTTTCAACAGCTAGAAAATTAAGCTGTAGTTGAGATTTAAGGGGGAGGTGGGTGGGATGACTAGAGAAGATAATCGCATCATCCGCATAGAGTAATAGGTTAGTTGAACAAGACTGAGGAAGGGTGTTAAGGAATGAACTAAAGAGCAGAGGGCCAAGGATCGAGCCTTGTGGTACCCCAGAAAGCACTCATCGGCAGTCGGATAGCACGTCACTTATTTTGACTTGCTGGGTTCTGTCACCAAGGTAGTTCTGAAACCAGTTAGTTACATCAGCCGAGAGACCCAGGGTAAGGAGTGATTCAAGAAGGAGGGTGTGGTTGACTGTATCAAATGCTTTAGTGAGGTCGATATAAATCGCCCCCACTAGGTGTCCCCGATCAAGAGCATTGTGTATAAAACCAGTGTATTCAAGAAATGTGATGGTGCTTTGCGTCTTCCAAAACCCGAGCTGTTGTGGGCATTGAAGTTGTTATTTAATTTAATTTATTTATTTGTTATTTTTTATACTTGTAAGCAGGATGAGCAAAACTGCCCGTTTTCACCAGTGACAAGTTACAAACAAACTTAACATACTAATTAAACAAACATTTAAGAACAGTACAAAATACAAAAAAAAATTAACAATCAGTTATTAACATGTACATGTGCAAATATCATTATCCATCAACCAATGTTTTAGTCTAGTTTTAAAAGACCACAATGTCGTACTCTCAACAATATCAACAGGCAATGAATTAAAAAACAAAGGAGCCCTAAATAAGATAGATCTCTGGCCAAAAGCAGTTCGATACAATGGGATTTCATAAGAACATTTAACCTGAGATCTAGTTCCACAGGAATTAAAAGACCTAGGAAATTGTAATGAGACTACAGGAGAAATAAGGCTGGCAGTATAGCCTAGAGGTTAGAGGAACGAGGTGAGAACGAGCTTGATACATCCAGCAGACCAGACCTAAGTTTGATTGTCACAGCCGCCACTTGCATACTGTGTCTCTGAGTAAGTCAGTTAACCGCCCAGTGCTCCCAGATCGCTCCTGAAAACAGGCACTTGTGCCTAGTGGGCCTTACCTGGTTACCAAAAGACTAAAAAAAAGGCCATTCTTTACCTTGAACATGAAAATGCCAATCTTGTCCAAAATCCGATTTTTAAGAGATAAACTATATGAACATTCAAGCAAATAGCAATGGTGTGTTCGAAAAGGGGCATAAAGCATAGAATGGAATTATAGGTTACCTTAAGTTTATTAAATAAGTGACCAGAGAACGAGGAATAAATGATTATACCATAATCCAAGACACTCAAAAAAAACTATAAGCAAAAACCTTGATTCTCTGGTCAAACACTGCCTAACTCTATAAAGAGAACCCAATCTCTGGTGAAGGGTCTTTCTTAATTTATTCAAATGAAGTTAAAATTTTAACTTTGAATCAAAAATTATCCCCAAATATTTAAAACTATCCACCAATTCAATCACTCTACCATCCAAAGTAACGATATGATGCAAGCTATTAGGCCCAATAATCCCTTTAGAAAACAACATGGCCTTTGTTTTACTTGGAGTAAGTACCATAGAATTCAGAAGCAACCATTTTTGTAAAAAATTGAAATCAGATTACACCATATCCAAGGTATCATTAGGAGTGGAACCTACACTGTAAATTACTGCATCATCTGCATAAATTATCATTGACGAGTGTGAATAGACCAAAGGAGCCGAATTCATGTAAATTGAAAAAATCAAAGGGCTGAGTATGGACCCTTGAGGAACTCCACACTTAATAATACTAGAAGAAGTAGTACTATCACCTATACGGGTACAATGAAATCTGTCAGCAAGGTAATTATAATACCAAGAAATAACATTATCAGAAAAGCATAAACCAGAAAGAATGCCATTTAACAGACCATGTTCGACCAAGTCAAAGGCATTGGTGAGATCCACAAAAAGAGGTGGTTTGTTCCATGGCCCCACCACCCTCACTGTGAAGTATTTGGTAAGCTGATCCGAAACAATGCGTTCCAAGGCCTTAGAGAGAGAGAGAGGGGGGAGAAGATGGAAATGAGGCAGTAATTAGAGGGCTAGGATTGGTCACCACTCTTGTGGATAAGAGTAACCACGGCTGCTTTCCAGTGCCTAGGGAACTGCCCTAGGCAGAGGGACAGGTTAAGTAGGTCAGTTAGAGGGGCAACGACTGCATCCAGGGTTAATCTGAGTAGTTTGAGATCCAGTGAGTTGCTACTGGATCTTGCTTTGCAAAACACTGGACCTAGGTATTTTTGGCATCCTAACGGTGATTCTCTTGAAGTGGAGAAAGGGAGGGAATGGGGGGGGGGCGTTACTGGCCTGGGCTTTGAAGGGAGGTACATTAAAAAAGTCAGTGGGGCGTATGTCTTCGAGGTCAGAGAAGGCATTGTTAAAGTTGTCAGCAATGCTTTTGGGATCATGGATGGTATCTCCATTAACTTCAACCATGGAGGGGGAGGATTTACTGGGTGAGCCCATAAGATCCTTAGTGTTGTCCCAGAATCTCCTGCCATCACCCCAGGAGTTAGTTAGCTGATGCTTAAAGTGGTAAATTTTTGCTGGGCAGATTTTACGGGTACAGTTATTCCTGGCCATTCCTGGCTACTTTGTACAGCTGAACATCAGCCTGTTTCTCAGAAAATTCAAGGATCACAAAATATATATATTTCCTGACCTTTTCGACTGTCCCCTTTTTGATGCACATAGAATCATAGAAATCTGACGGCAGAAAAGGGCCTCTCTGGCCCATCGAGTCTGCCCTTTACCCCTCCCTCACTCGTCACCTTTGTCAGTGGACATCTCCTTCCCCCCACCGGCCAACCCCTTATGTCTGTCCCATGCCCTCTGGAATCCCTCCACCATTTCGACCCCCACCATCTCCTCAGGTGGTTTGTTCCATGGTCCCACCACCCTCTCCATGAAGTAACACTCCCTCACATTAACCCCTATGTACGAATGGTGCGGAGTGGTTACGCACGCGGTATCTGGGGCGAGTAGCCAGTCCGCACTCACTGCACCACCCACACACGGTGCACCTACGGGGGGGCACTCAGCACATACACCGATCCCATGCTGATCGATGAGCAACACGCCTGGGGCGCTGCCCGGCACTGTGCGCCTTGCATTAGCGCATAGTGCTGGCCACGGTGGTGCATAGGGGGGCATGAGGTATGTCAGGAAGACCCATCCATAAACTCCCTACATGCCCTGTACACACCCCGGGAGGACACGCCAAAGGACAGAGTGGATAGCCCTGCTACACACTGGTGCCACAGCACACAGATGCCCAATGCCACCTTCTCACCCCAGCACACAGGGGTGAGTGTGGCATGGAATGCCCCCCCTGTAAATCCATACCCCTTGCAGGGGCACCGGCATGGGCTGAGGCCCTTCCCCACCAGTTGCATCATGTCCCCCTCCCACTACCGGTGGTACAGTCACCCCCCCCGGGCCGGTCAACATTGGCCACCAGCCCACTGCACTGCTGTGGTGCCATTGGAGGGCCGGCAGCATTGCCCCCTTACTACCTGCCACAGCCACTGGCCCTTGGACATCCAAGGGGCACACTGCCAACCTGAACCATGCTGTGCAAGAGATCCACTGGCAGACCCATGCTGGGCATCCGATTGTATGCCCGACAGGGTCCGTGACTCTGCCCGCGCCCGTCCTGCGTGGACCTGCACGTTGGGGCGGCGGGGCCGCAGACAGGTGGCTGGCATTAGTGACTGCAGGTACTGGGGCACCTGTCCGTGGGTGCACAGCTCCGCGGCTGGGGTACGCACATTTCGCATTTCCCTACAGCCCTATCGTGCATAGGGGCTATTGCTCTTAAATCTTCCTCCTTCCAATCTTAGACTATGACCTCTAGTTTTAGCACCCACTTTTCTTGTAAATAAGCTCCCCTCCCTCACTTTATTAATCCCCTTCACATACTTAAATTTTTCTAGCATGTTCCCCCTCTCCCTTCTAGTCTCCAATGGGTACAGATCCAGTTCCCTCCACCTCTCCTCATAGGGCTTCCTATGCATACCATGCACTGTCTTAGTTGTCCTTCTCTGAACCCTTTCAATCCCATCTAAGTCTTTGTGTGCATGAGATCCCTAGAACTGGACCCCCGTACTCCAGGTGAGGTCTCACTATGGTTTTATAAAGAGGCATCAGCACCTGCCTCCTTCTGCTTGTTGTATCCCTCCCTGTGCACGCCAGCATTCTATTTGCCTTGCCCACCACCTTGCTGCATTGGTTATTCACCTTAGGGTTGTTTGATATTATTATCCCCAGATCCCTCTCCTGCTCTGTTGGTTTAATTTCCTCCCCCCAAGTTTCCAACCACCCTTCCAGAATCTCCAGGTCCTCCCTCATGGCCTCCACCCCCCCCCCGGGGGTGTCCACCCTATTGCAGATCTTCATATCATCTGCAAATAGGCACACCCTCCCCTCCAGCTGCTTCGCTATATCACTTATAGATATTAAAAAGGAGGGGGTCCCAGTCAGGGCTCCAGATAAGGTGTGTACCAGCCTATTTTACTCACCTCATTGTAGGAAATACTCTTCAGAAATTTTTTTAATGAGTACCAGTACTCACACACCAAAGAATAGTGCTTCATAACATAACTGGTGATTCAAAAGGAACATTTTTTTGCCAGATTTACAGCACTTGTATGCATCCCACTTTTGTTTTACTCACTATGTTTTAAAACTGGTGAGTAAATTCCTACCTGCCAACATTATTTGGAGCATTGTTGACACCTGAAATTCTTATCTAGAAAAAAAAAACTAAATTTTGTTTTTAACAAATTTACTCATCAGTCCACTCTAGCATGACATGTGTACACATCTGAATTTCGTTTTACTCACCTCACTTTCAAAATGAGGAGTACAGGTACTCATCCCAAAAAATCTTATCTAGAGCCCTGGTCTCAGTACTGACCCCTGGGGCACCACGTTCGTCACCTCCTTCTCCCTGGAATGCACCCCATTAACCACCACCCTCTGGCTTCTGCACTTCAACCAGTTTTCCACCTACCTACTGTAGTTATTTTCTATCCCACCCCTAAGCTTTCTAGCTTATTTACCAGCCTTCTGTGAGGGATGGTGTTGAAGGCCTTTCTGAAGTCCAGATATGCCATGTCCAATGCCCCTGCCTGATCGACCACCTCCCTCGTAACTCTGGTCCCCTATCCTCCCCCTCCACCGTGAAGACAGAACAGAAGTAGCTATTAAGCACCTCTGCCTTCTCAAAGTCTCCCTCCACTCGTACTCCCTCCTCCCCCTTACCCGTACTATCACCTGCCTCGCCTTCGTCTTCTCTCCCACTACCTAAAAAAAGTTCTATCCCCCGTTTGGCCTGCCTAGCAATTCTTTGTTCTGTATCAGCTTTAGCACTCCTAATCTTCTGCCCTGCCACCCTCAGCTTCTCTCTGTAAGTCTCCCTGTCCTCTTTCCTCTGTGTCTTCTTATATGTTCTGAATGGCACTTGCTATTGGCTAACAAGAGTCAGGGCTGTCTCCTTTTCTATCTTAAACCTGAACATCTAGTTACAGAATTCCCAGGATCTAAACCAGAAATATCAGTTTCCTTGAGCTCTTTGATCTTACAATCAATTGGAAAAACACCTTGGTTCCTCTAGGCAGAAAGCATGTCAATCACGTAGCACAGTGTTCAGTCTCTAGTATTATTCTTATGCTTGTACAACTTCCTCATCAGTGGTTGCTTCTGTACTATTTTATATATGATCTGTTAATTTTTTGTCACCATGTCATTATATATGTTTACAGATTCGGGCAAGACCAACTCATGTATCACTGATGTTAACGTTATGGAGTTGCAAGATGGTTCCTCTGCCTGGAACAAGCATACAGGTTCTGAGCCGACATGTTCGTTTCAGTGTTTTTGATGGTAGTAAAGTAAGTGATCCTGCTTTCACTCTAATCTGTGTGTGCTTCTAAAACTGGTTAATTTTCATGCTATATACAAAACACTTTTCAAAACAATAATATTATAATCTCATTGTTTGTAAATGTGTAGCCACACTATATAAAAAAGAAAGGCACCTTTACATTTTATAACTTGGCAAGTAGGTAGAGAGGAAATTCTATGGAGAGGCATGCAGAATTAACCCTTAGACTGCCAGAATATTTAGAATGTATAGGTTTTTAGGACACGTATACACGGCGGCACAGCAAGGGTTAAAAGCATAAATACACCTATTATTTATTTATTTATGTTCTTTTTTTTTTTTTTTTTTTTACAATTTATTTACACAGGCTAGCCCACTGAGATGCAACATATTGCTTCTAGTGGGATGCTGCTTCTGTCCATTTCTGCAGCTTTGTGGATTGGAATACTGAGAGGTTAAAGAGCATGTGTTCACTTCTAATAAATAGACAATCAACTTTTTTATTGTGTTTTAATGTATTAGAAATTATTTTCTACTTTTATAATAACATATTTGTGCAGTGGAACAAATAGTTAAACTGCCTGTAAAAAAATTCAGTAGAATTCTGGTATTGTCACGTCAGAAAATACCAACTACTTAGGACCCCAGTGCGTTTGAATGAAAAACTATAGGTATATTTCTGTCTTTTCCAAAACAAATGGATACGTTATCTAACAAATTGTACCTTTTATATGTTTTTAATGCTGTGCTCCATCTGTATGATTTAACATTTTTTCAAATAGTAATTGATTAGCTTCTTCACTTCCTCCCAGGTAAAATTTGGCATGGAAGTAAATATCACTTGCTAAATCATAAAACAAGTTATCACATTCACATATTTCCACTCAATCTAACATATTTTGGTGGAAGAAAGCTTTACTACTTTATAAAAATTTGTTAACAGATTTGGAGTTTCCCATTAAAATACATGCCAGCATTGCCAGTAAATAATTTTTGACTTCACAGTACGACAGTTCTGTGAGATTTTTTTATCTGTACTGAAGTTGGCAAACTAAAATTACTTAATGAAAAAGGTACAGTAGGTAAAGAAACGAACAAAAGCAAAACACTTATTACTAAAGTATCTAAAGGCCCCAAACTGTTATTCTGTAAGTTATATATCCTTACTAGGCACATTGTCTTGAGGCGACTTAGAAGCACAGAAACATAGACAATGATGGCAGAAAAAGACCACAGGTCCCTATGTGCCCTGGGACCTATTGCCCATGCAGGGTCCACCCCTGCATCCCTCCCTACTGCTGCTGACCCGAACAACCAAGAAGCCTTTCACTCTGTCCCAGCTCTGCTTAAAACCATATGTGGTCTTGGCACCCACCACCTCCTCTGGCAGACTGTTCCACAGCTCCACCGCCCTTTCTGTTAAATGGAACTTCTTCACATCCTTCTTAAACCTTGCACCCGCTAATTTCCACTCATAGCCTCGTGTTCTTGACTATAGGCATTGTAAATAGTTGCCCACAGTTCACCTTTTTTATTCCCTTCAGGAAGTTGAAGGTCTCTGCCATGTCCCCTCTCTCTTGTCTGCTCTCCAGTGAGTACATGTTCAGTGCCTTGAGACGATCACCATTAAGATCTGCCCTGTTGGCCTTGAATCATGTTGGTCACCCTGCGTTGCACCATCTTCAGCATGTCCATGTCCTTCTTTAGATGAGGACTCCAGAACTGAGCACAGTATTCCAGATGTGGCCACACCAGTGACCTATATTGAGGTTGTAGTATCTCCCTTTTCCTGCTGTCAACACCCCTTCCGATATACCCCAAAATCCCATTAGCCTTACTACAGGCCTTGTTACACTACAGTAGCTTGATTGTTTGAGGAAGTCACTAATGATGACTCCCAGGTCCTTTTCATCTGCTGTAGCGCTCAGTTTAACCCCACCCATCCAGTACATTGTCCTGTTTTTTGGCCCCCTGGTGCATCACTTTCCATTTTTTGGCATTGAATTTCAACTGCCAAACCTTAGACCACCAATCAAGCCTTTGTAGATCCCTCTGCATCTCCCTGATCCCATTGGCACTATCTACCTTATTGCAGAGCTTCATATCATCTGCGAAGAGACACACCTTGCCCTGAATGCCCTCTCCAGTGTCGTTAATTACATATTGAAAAGGTCAGGACCCAGGACAGTTCCCTTTAGCACCCCATTCGTGACATCCCTCTCTTCCACTTTGACCCAATTTACCTCCACCCTAGGCTGTCTCTCCTTCAACCAGTTTCCTATACATCTGTGTCCCTAGCCACATCCCATTTGTGACCTCCCTCTCTTCCATTTTGACCCCATTTAGCTCCACCCTATGCTGTCTCTCCTTCAACCAGTTTCCTATACATCTGTGTCCCTAGCCACATCCCACTTGTGACCTCTCTCTCTTCCATTTTGACTCCATTTAGCTCCACTCTATGCTCCCTCCTTTAACCAGTTACCTATACATCTGTGTCCCTAGCCACATCCCACTCGTAACTTCCCTCTCTTCCAGTTTTTCCCCATTTACCTCCACCCTGTGCTGTCTCTCCTGCAACCAGTTTCCTATACATCTATGCTCCTAGCTGCACCCAGGTCCTCCTGCTTCTTCAGTAATCTTCTGTGTGGCACCAAATTGAAAGCCTTGCTGGAATTGAAGTAGAGTAAATCCAGAGCATGGCCCTTATCTACTACCATTGTTGTCCAGTCAAGGAAAAGCATCAGGTTGATCTGACAAGACCTCCCTGCCACAAAACCATGTTGTTTACTATCTTGTAGATCATTGCTGTCTAGGTAGTCCACAAGGTCCTCTTTGATCAGGGAACCTGACTTATGAGGATAGGTTGTGGGAGTTGGGGATGTACCCACTGGAGCTCAGGAGGATTAGGGGAGATTTCCTCCTGATGTATAAAATTACAAGAGATAGTGAATTAATGACCACCCTTAATTTCAAAATTAATAGTAGGGCCATCACTCTAAGGAGCCATTGCTACCAACTGATGTTGACATACCCAAAAAGAAATCTCAGGAGATATTTCTTTACCCAGTGAATAATCCCACTATGGAACAGCCTCCTTAGGAATATAGTCGTAGCCAATACCTTAGCATGTTTTAAATACAGACTTGACCAATACCTATTAACTAAATATGGGACAACATCACCTGCCAGTGCATGAGATGGACACTATGGGCTAAGTGCCTTCTCTTCATCTTATTACTCCTAGTATAGTATAATGACTCCATCAGTTTACCCACTACAGAGGTAAGGCTGACAGGTCTGTAATTCCCCGGTTGCTCCTTGCCCCCCACCTCTTGTGTAGTAGGACTATGTCTGCTACTCTGCAGTCTTTTGGAACAACCCCTGTCTGAATTGAGCTGTTGAACAGCACTACTAGGGGTTCAGCCAATTGCGCAGCTAATTCCTTGAGCACCCTTGGGTGCATCCCATCCAGTTCTGGGGCTTTATCAGTCGTTGGGGCTTCAAGCCACTTCTGGGCCCTTTCTCTGGTGAATACTGGCTTCTTTGTATCAGGAATGCCCCTGACAGCCACCTTGATGCCACTTTCAGTCAGTAGCCTGCTGTCTTCCCTTGTGAATACAGAGCAGAAGTAGTTGTTAAGGATGGCTGCTTTTTGTTCATCTTCCTCTAGTACCCTCCAGTCCTCTTGTAGCCTGACATTACCCCTTTCTTCCTTAATACAGCTGAAGAATTGTTTTTCCCCATCCTTGACCCCCTCTGCAATATACAGCTCTGTGTCTGCCTTTGCCTCTTTAGTTTTTATTTTTAATCTCCCAATTTCTCATCCACGTGCTTTTCCTTGTACCTAGGGAAAGCCTTTTTCTTGGCCCTCACTGCTTCACTGACCCTGTCTGAGAACCATATTGGTCTCCTTTACCTGTTTAGTTTTGTAACAGTTCTCATGTACGACCTTGTTACCTCATGATGTTCCCCTTTATTGCCCCATCTTTCCTCTACACCGATGCTGTCAAAAACAAACAAAAAAACGGCACCAGCTGCAAGGTACAGTATATCATGAGAGTCTTGATATGGAATGCTGCTGTACCATCAGTGTCATATAAATATAGTACAACAGCATTTTTTGATGGTAAATTTATATAAATAACACTTATAATAATGCTTAAGGATATACTATTAAATATTAGCAAACTTTGTAAAAAGGAAAAATTAATCATCTGTCTTGAAACAGCTGTATTTTCCATTTTTTCCTGAATTTCTGAGAGCGTCCAGAATCTCTTTCAGCTACACACAGTTTCTTATCCTACCCAAGGTAGCCTTCATGTGTGTTTCTGAAGAGATCTATCTTCCTGCTCCAAGTCTCAGTGAGATTCCTTCCTCCCCCACATTGACAGTGTAGAGCAGACCCGGTGAATGTGGGGACATCTTCGACCTACATCCTCCACTTTTCATTGAATATTTCCCTTATCTTCTATGCCAGGGGTGCTGTTGGTGACAACCGATGCACTGTTACATAGAGAATAATGCATATGTAGGTGTGTGATATGCAATTTTTCTACACACCCAAGGTGTGTGATAATATATAAACCTCGAGAGCAAAGCTCGAGAGGTTTATATATTGTCACACACTGAGGGTGTGTAAAAAAACTGCAGATCATACACCTTCATATGTGTTATTTTTTATAATAACTGGTGTTAAGTAAGTAAACAAAGCTCAGAGTCTTAGCATTACATGCTTCCTGCATTGCTGATTCGACCTCTGTTTAGGCTCCATGGCATGCTGGTTGTTATGACGACAAGGTGAAGGTTCAACAGCTTCTCCATTGTTTAAAGTTTTAAAAAAAACTGTGAACGGTTAAATTCTCTGAGTTGGTAAGTACCTTAGCGTGGTACACACAACTCGGCGCGACACAGTAAAAGCCATATCAACTCGCAGGTTGATATGACTGTGCCATATCAACTCACAGGTTGATATGACTTTGCCATATCAACTTGCAGGTTGATATGACTTTTTACAGGTCTCAAAAACGGGTTGATATCAGGGGTCACAAGTTATTATATGACCTGTCCTACACTCCCACCCAACAAACCACTTCCAACTGCACTGCCGCCAACAGTAAAACAGCAGGAGTTTCTACCTTCCCACCCCAGAGAAGGGGAGAGTAACAAACTTGTATCAGCTCAAGGCTGACTCAGCAGCATAGTGGTGAGCGCATCTGCTTACACTATGACAGACACAGGTTCATGCCTTAGTATAGAATCCCAATCGGGACTGGCAGGGGTTGTGTTCTGTACCGGAGGCTTGTAGGATACCTCTGGGTTGGGTTTCTGGAATCTGCTACTGCTTTGCAACCTCTGGTGGGCCAGAGAGTGGCAGTCAAGCAGGAAAGACACCCCCTTTCTTGTTCTTTCTGGCATTCATCTGGGGTCTGTGAGCAGGCCATGAAGGTGGCCCTGGCACCATTCTTATGTACTAAAGTCATGCACAGGGCATTCTGGTAGCTGTACCTCACTGCCTGCTTACATCTTTGGCCTGGCCACATGAGGGAGCTTTATCACAGGGATAGGTAGCTGCTGGGTTTGATTGCGGCAAGAGGAGGCATGCGTAAAAGGATTCTCTCCTCGGTATGCACAGTGGTGGGGAAGAGGAGCTGCAGAGGGTGCATGGTGGAAGGTATACCATAGGAAGCAAATCAGTGGAAAAAGAACTTAGGGACTTACCAACGTTTGCCATAACAAATGGGAATAGTAACCTGTAGGTGTTGTGAATCAGTCTCTCATCATTCAAACTGCCAAATAGTGCTGTTTTCATGAAAAAATCCTTTTATTTTGGTGCTCTGCTTCATTTGCATAACTGGACCTTTTTCCTCAGTGCTGAAACACCTAACTGTGACATCATACCAGGAAACAAAGTTATTAAAGGAACAGTGTTACTTTTAGTTTTAGATAGACGTAATCAGCTATGTACTGTGCCCGCAGTGCCTCACTATGTACATTAGTATACAGGCTATTATATTTCTGTGCTCACTGCAGGAATAGGAGACTGCATCTCTCAGTATAGAAGTCTTGCAGCTAGATATGGTGTACACAATGCATTGTTGTGAAAATAATCATACAAAAGCTTATATTTTTGACACCACTACAGAAATATGACAGCATCTCACAGAAAGGAAATTGGAAAACAGGTTCTTATTTTACCCACAATGCCTTGCTATGTATATTTACATATAAGTGCTCATCACTATCAACATATGGGACTGTACTTCTGAGTAAGGCACATTTAAATCAGCATTATAAATTACCCAGAATTCCTTGGTTCTGTATGTAAAACATTAACAGCTCCCTGGTATGACATCATTCTGGGGTTGTGGCCACACACAGAAAACTGGAGGACAAAACACTAATGAAACATAAAAAAATGACTATGACAGAATTTGTTTACAAAACAAATTGCAGCTGCAACATCTGAAGCGTGGCTGGCAATGGCATACTATTTGAAAAAGGCATTTGGGGAACATTACTATATCACTTTAAAACAAGCATTTGTCAATGCCGAATGTTGTCTTGCTGGCATTGCCATTGGTAGTGCAGGAGTTAGAGATTCATAATGGAATGGCAGTGAAGTATTGAACTGATGTCAACCCTATCCCACCCTGCAGAGACTGACAGGCATTGGGGTGTGCCTTTGATTAAGTTGGCCATAATGCTCAGCCATTTGCCTCACCCTACCTGCAGACACCAAGTGTCATGGTGTGCCTTGGGATCTTCAGGCCTTCCGCTACCCCATTCCATTAGGAAATACACTGAGATGGGTGCAGTACAGGAGAATGGGGTGAACTTTGGGTCGAAGAGTCCAAGGCACACCTCAATGCTGCCACTGGCTGTAGGGTGGGGATGGGGTGAAATGGCATGAGCATTGCAAGCCGACAATCCCAAGTCACACCCTGGCCTGTCAGTCTCTGGGGTGGAGGCGTCTGGTTGGAAACCCTAACGCCCGACATTTTGGTATTTTCACTCCAAATTTTCAACATGGGCTTTTGTGACCCCACCTCCATGAACAGTGGCACTATCAGTTCATTAGCCAAAATGTGATTTTACAGCGACTGTGTCATTTGGCGCCACAGGTGTGAAAACACATTTTGGGCAGGATTTGAAAATGACAGCTGTACTGTTCATGAGGTGGTGTGAAAAAATGGCAATGTTGAAAATCTGGAGTAAAAATATGAAAAATTAGTGAAGTCCACGAGCTTGCATAGAAACTGAGTAACACATACCTGTAGCACAATTATTTGGGGATTTTTTTAGCAAATTTTCAACATAGGTATTCTGGGACCTCCACTCATGAACAGTGGCACTGTCATTTTGTTAATCTGTCCGAGTTGATTTCCCACAGCGAGCATTGCCATTATGCGCCAGATGTGCGGCCATTTTGGCAGGTTGTGAAAAATGGCAGTTGTACTATTCATAAGGAGGTGTGAAAAAATGACAGTGTTGAAAATCTGGAGAGAAAATATTTAAAACTGTCAAAGTTACGCGTGTGTGTGGAAACTGCACAATGCACGCTCGTAACACAATCATTTTCTGGAATTTTTTCACCAAATTTGCAACATAGGCTTTTTGAGGCCCCACCTCATGAACAGTTGCACTGATGTTTTGTTACTCAGTCTTGAAAGGTGATTCTGTGCAGTGACCGTGAAATGACCTTTCTGGACCGAATAACAAGATGACAGTGCATGTGTTCATGAGGTGGGGTCCCAAGAACCCCATGTTTAATTTTTGGAGCCAAAATTCAAAAACATGGCTGAGATATCCACCTAAGCTGAAACGCCCCATTGATGCCATCATACAGCTTACCGGCATTTCTTCGTTTTGCAGTTCAGCTTTGAAGAGTCCAGACATGTTCCTGTTCCACTGAAGATTGCAGCGCTGGACCTCCGGAGGTAAGTATGGGGTGCGGGTGGTGTGGGAGGTGGGGTGCGCAGAGGGTGGGTGCGGGTTGGGGAAGGGGGCACCGCAGACAACGAGGGACCATTTTCTGATTTTCAGGTACAGAAAAAAACAAAACATTGTGGACGGTTTGATTTCTTTACAGGTGAAATAAAACAAATGTTGGGCACACTGGGGTGAGCTCCCAGTGTGCCCCATATTTCGAGGGGGGGGGGATTTCAGCCACACTGTGGTGGGCTCCCAGTGTGCCACACAGTGGGCATGGGGGGAGGAACATGCCGACACGGTCAGCTTTGTGTGAGTGGCGGCACACTGAGTTGGGCTGCTGGTGTGCCACACAATGTGGGAGGTGGAGGACATGCCGACCCGAGGATTGCACCACCCCTGTGTCAGGTTTGTGTGGGGATTTGGAGCCGCCGCCATGTTTATTGAAATGTTTCACCAGGAAAGGCTCGTATAGAAGGCGTGTCATCTCTGCCGCTGCATGATGAGCTTGTCTCCGATTGCAGCGGCACATTTCTTTCAAGTTGGTGGCACTTTACATAATTAGTGCATCAGCACTAGCATGCTGACTAATTGGGGAATGAGGGCGCACCTACAAAAGTGTGCCCTGCATTCGCCAACACTGACACCTCTGCATTTCTGCTACTAATATAGATGTTGCTTACATCGCAGCAAGACAACGAGAAAAAACTTGTTCCAACTCTTCTATTTTTCCGGCTTCTGATATTTGACATTCACCTTGAATCCTATTTTGTAATATATTTCAAATGCAATTCCTAGTGCTTAAACTCTTGAAACATGTCAAAGGAATCAATTAGTGGCAGACTTTTCCTGACCTTCTAGGGAAAAAATATATCTGCCACATACATAAATGATACAGTTGAAATTTATGACAGAAGTCGTGGATCATTCTTTATTAGAGTTGTGCAGAATATAAAATTCTGCCTGCGGAATGACCATTCCGATTCGTGAAAATTCTGCGGAATTTTGCCAAATTTTAAAATTTCAGTGATTTCATTATAATTTTAAAAGTACACATCCTAATAACACCAAATTTGGAATGTAAACAGTACCCAAAGGCTTACAAAAGTGTACCAAATTTCAGAGTCATAGGTTGAAAGGGGCGGAGTTGTGGGTGGCCAAACATTTAATCACAATTTAATTTTCAGTTATTTTGAGATAGTTTTAAAATTTCTTATCAAATTTCTCCACAATGTCAGGATTTAGAAAGCATCCAGCATGGTATATGCACCATGTTTTTTTTTTTAATTCTCTATTTTACTCCCCTGCTGCTAGCCTCCTGGTACCTTAGCCGGTCACGGACCGTGGACCTTCCACCTCCACAACGACCCGCGACCCTCCGATACCCCTGGATTTACCCCCAGGGTGGGGTGCGGCCGCTAGACTTCCCAACACACGAGACAATGGGATAGGTCAGAGGGCCAGCCTGGAGGCTAATTGAAGCCATGGTGGGCTTCATCTAGGGTGGCCAGAAGCTGCTCTTTTTCTTGTTTTCCCTGGGGGTGGGGATGTGCAGTGGCGTCCTGTGTTGCCCATCCCTGAATGTTCTTGGCCCAGTTGCTTGCACAGCCCCGGCCTCCTCAGAGGGTCCGTTGAGGCGCGGTCACCTCCCCACCCTCCCACTGGAGAGGATAGCAGTCCTCAGGATGCTCCATTCCCCCCCCCCCGGCCAGCCCTCCAACGACCCGGGTCCATTCCCGAACCCGGGTCACCGGTGTCGAGCGGAAATCCAACCGCTGCACCGACAGGCTGGCATATGCACCACGTTTTAAGTATCAAGCTTCAGTGGGAGCTGAGTTAAAGGTATATAAACATTTTACCAAAATTTAGATTTATGTAATCTTAGCATAATGTTGATAGTATTCATTGAAATGTTATCAAATTTGACAGGTATGCAAGTTATCACTACATTTGTATATCTATGTAGTTTCAGATTTTTTGCTTCAAATGGGACTGAGTTATAGCCTGCCAAACGTTGCCAAAATTAAAATTTCAGTTATTTTCCTCTAATTTTGAAACAACATATCCAAATTTAACCAGAGTTGAAACATTTAAACTAGTATACCACATGGTCATTTCTGAAAAAGTTCATATTTTCAGCTTTAAATGGGATTGAATTAAAAGTAGTCAAACTTTCACAACATTTAAAAATAACATATTGCTATAATGTATACTCCAAACTTATAAATCTCTGAAACTTTAAAACTAGAGAATGCAGTAATATTCAATTTGGCAAGTCCTTAGACCTTACAAGGAGATGTGTGTGCCAATTTTATTGATTGCTTGCTGCCAGAAATTGCAAAATAACATCTGTACTTAAAGTCAAATCCCACGAGTCGTTGTGAAAATTGTAAAATTTCGTGAAAATTCCATAAAACTGAAATTTGATCATTTTACTCAACCTTATCTGGGGGATTTTAATTAAAGGATGGGGTATAAGAGGCAGGTAGTGCAGGGGGGGTCACCAGGTTCAGGAGTTAGATGCACAGTTTCGCCAAGAAATAGACCGTTGAGCTGGGTAGCACAACAGTGGTGGATCCCCAGGTTGTAGCAAGGAAGCACACACAGAGTGTCAGCAATTCCAGCCTGAATGCAGGATATTTAAGGATCACATCCAGTAAATTTATGATCCAGGGAACCTGATGTACATGCAAGTCTGGTACTTAGAGGTACTCAAAAATATGTAGTGGGGAAGATGGTGTCTGGGGCAGCACTAAGGAAGAATTCTGGCTGTTCCCACAGGGTAGGTCAATAGGAAAAGGAGTAGGTGACTCATGTTTTAAGGGAGTTTGTCTCTGTAAAGAACAAAGAGGATTTCAGTGGAATCAGTAGATCTTACTTGAGGAGGGCTCTTGCAGTAGGTAATTACATATAGGACTGGCCTTGACGGGCAGGGGCCTCACCAGGAATTTCTAGCTAGCAGCCCTGGTGAGGGACCGCCCCACGTCAGGTGACCCGGCATCATATGATGTCGGTATAAAGCGAGTCGGTTTCCGCCTTCAGTTCTTTTCCGCCGTTAGCTCGTGCAGTCACCTACTTGATAAAGTTCGTGCGTCGTCCAGCCCTATCTTTGTCGGTTTACAAAAATTGGTTATTTTTTTTCTTATAACGTCAGGTCATCATTCGGTGTATGTCATCCCCTACACCCTCCGAGCACAAAAACAAGTGCGCTCGTCTGCGGCCCAACTGCCACACAAGGACGGCCATTCCCTGTGCTTTTTCAGCCTAGGCCCCGATCACCGGTCAAGAAGTGCCAACACTGCCTCAACTTCAACGCGGCTGCAGCGGCGCCAACAATCCCTGGAAGCCCATCTTCTCAAGAAAAGATGAGTTCTATGAAAGGAACTAAAAAGCTGAGGCAGGCATCCACTCCCCGAAGGACATCGGAAAAAGAAAGACAAGGAGAGGCACCGGGAGAAGACCTCCTCTACCGCGTCTCCCTCAGGAAACGCAGGGACTCAGGTAACGTCCCCCCCCAGGGGACCGCTCCTCGACAGCCGCCTCGAAGGTTTCGGAGGCGGTGTCGGCCCGCCCGTCTGGCTCACGCTCGGGCCTTACGGGTGCCTCCGGGCTATTGGAGGCCTCCACCCCCGGTTTGGCCGCAGGCTTGCGGCCTACTGGCGTGGGCGACTCCTCTAAATCGGGCATTGGCTCCTCCGACGTCCGCATGGAGAGGTTGGTGAGCACCCAACCCTTCGGGCGGTGCGCAGCCTCTACCCCACTGGACTGGGCTGACCCTTCCCCTCAGCCCACCTCTGGTGATAGCTCCTCTGGTGCCCTCTGAGAATACTTCCCTCAAACCGCCGCGTCGGCTCCTCCGGCCTTTCGGCTGACCCGGAACCAACAATGGACCCCTCACGTTCAGTGCGTACCCAGTTCCCGCAGCCTGCTGCCGTCCGAGACAGAGTCACCCAGCCTGACCCGAGTTTCTCTCCTCCATCCCGGGTGATGTGAGGATCTTCCTCCTCCGTCAGAGCCCCTCCTTTGGAACGGATCTGGCATTGGTCCCCAGGCACCGGCCCGATGCCGGTACCTCTGCCGTACCTCCGGCGCTGGCCCGATGCGGTTCTACTGGCCCAGGAGACATCCCGTCTGGATGTCCCCTCGATGGGCCTCGCCTTCAGGCCTCAATGTGGACCCACCCGTGAGAGCCGCCGGCCGGGCTGTCTGCTCCGGCAGCCCCCCCCCGGCTCCAGGGTACCCGCTGTCTTATCCAACGCCGTCGTACCCGGGACCGCAGTATCCAGCGCCGCAGTACCCGACGCCAGTCTTTCTGATGCCGCAGTACCCGACGCCACAATACCCGCAGCCGGGTTTTGGATACTCTCCTTACGGGTATAACCCGTACACTTTCCCCCTCCTCCTCCACCTCCACCGCCCCCACAGCCGCCGGTGGATCTGCAGGAGACTCTGGCCTCCTGGTGGGCCGAGGCCAAGGCTCAGCTCACCAAGGAGGTCGAGAGCCACCTTATGACAATGGTGCCGCCCCAGGTTCCCGTACGTCCGAGGCGGCACACTCCCTCTCCACCTCCGGACTCCAGGGCTCTCCCGTCTGGGTCCAGAGAGGGGCAGGATATGCGTTTACGGATACTACCCAAGGAACCCGTTCCTCCCCCAAATCGGGTCAGGGAGTCTTATTCTTCTTCTTCCTCTTCACTCTCAGATTCCTCGGACTCTTCCGAAGGATGCGAGAGAGATGACGAGCCCGCTTTCCGTGAAGCCCGGCCGAGGACTCCTCCAGTCTCCTCCGGAGGATCCATCTTTCTGAGTTGGTTAGAAAATCCAGGAGGTGCACCAGTGGCACTCTTTAGAACCAGATCCTCAGCAACTGAAACTTGCTGAACATCTGGATCTGCCCGTGACAGCTCCTACATTATAGTGCCACCCTGGATAGAGCCTCACGCTGACCTTGTCACCCACGATATGGAAACAGCCGTCGAGTTAGCCCCACTTCCAGGAAGTCAGACAGGCTATACCAGGCTCCTGAGGGTGTTGACTACCTGGACTCTCACCCTCGGGCCGACTCGGTCGTGATTAGCGCCTCACATGGCGGTCGGCATACCCAAAGCATCTTAGCTCGTACCCTCCTGATAGGAATCTCGGCTTCTGGACCAGTATGGGAGAAAGATTTCGCCTCCTCCACACTGGGAATTGGGCCCTGAACTACATCGGCCATGGGGATTACCAGAGGCTGTCCTTACTCAGGTGGAATCAAGCTGGACTCCTTGCCTGACTCCCAAGTCAAACAGGAGTTAGCCGACCTTATCCGTTCTGCTCGTTCGACCAGTCGCCACATTTTGCGGTGACATACGATGCAGTGGACACTGACGGGGAGCTCCGCTTTGCCATGGGTCTCGGCATCATGCCTGAGCTCAGCGTGTCGGGGTTGGTCCCGGAGTGCAATCCGCTATTCAAGAGGCACCTTTCGGGGTCGGTGCTTTCGGGGTGATGTCAAGGACATCATCACTGATTTGGGAGAGAGGACGGCTCTGAAATCAGTGGATTCCATGTGCCGTCCCCAACAACAGCAGCACCGTCCCTTTATGGCGGATTGACCAAAGCGAAACCACAGGAAGGCGGGCTACCAAACATCGGGTCCCTCGCAGCTGCCAGGGCCCCCGCCCAAAAAGCAGCGGTGCTTCAGCTGGGCGCTGCCCCACACCATCTGACTCCTTTCCTCTCCCTGCCTCTGGACTTCCCAGAGGAACCGGTAGGAGGAGGTTTCCCCCCACCTTCCGGGATGGGAGAGGATAACCACGGATTCTTGGGTGCTCCAGCTCATAGCGGAAGGGCATTCCATAGAGTTTCTTCAGAAACCACCCCGCCACCCACCTCTGAAGTCGTCCTATTCAAGGGAACATCTTCCTTTGGTCCGGGAAGAAATCTCGGCTCTTCTCACGAAGCAGGCAATAGAACCTGTCCCCCTTCATCTTCAAGGGACGGGTTACTATTCCCATTTCTTCCTGGTCCCAAAGAAGACGGGAGATCTCAGACCTGTTCTGATCTCAGTTCCTGAATCTTTTATGTAGAATACAAAGGTTCAGGATGCTCTCTCTGAGAGCCTTCTGCCCCTCCTTCGGCCGGGTCAATGGCTTTGTGCACTGGATATGCAGGATGCCATCTGCACATTTCCATTTGCCTTTCTCACATAAGTATCTTCATTTTTGCGTTTCAGGGGACCACTACCAATTTAAAGGCGCTCCCCTTTGGTCTATCCTTGGCCCCACAGTATTTACCAAATGCCTGACTCTGGTGGCGGCCACCGCATACAATGGGAGTACAGGTGTTCCCTTACCTGGACGACTGGCTCCTGGCGGCCTCATCAGGGAAGAACTCCTGCGTTTTTCTCCCTCACCCAGCAGGTTTTCACTTGCCTGGGTATTACCATCAACCATTCAAGTCTCATCTGGATCCTTCCCAGCGGCTACACAGTTCATGGAGACTATCCTAGATAGACCGTGAGCAAGGCCTTCCTGCCTCGGACAGGGGTGGCCTCGCTTCAAACCCAGATTTCCCTGCTATCAGAATGCAGGAGGGTCTAGGCAGTCGGTCCTCCGTCTTCTGGGGCTCATGGCAGCCGTTATTCGCGGAACCCCTCAGCCTCGACTCACATGAGGATCTCTCAGTGGACTCTTCACTCTCAGTGGGATCAACTTGTGGACGACCTAGATCAATTAGTTCTGATCTCATCGCCGATGGTATGAGCCTTGCAATGGTGGATGGTTCGAGAGTACCTGTTTCGGGGGGGGTCCCTTTCTTTCATCCTCCCCCTCCCAGACTCTGACTACAGACGCGTTGGGCGAAGGTTGGGGAGCCCATCTAGGTCCTCATCGGACCCAGAGCTCATGGTCCAGGCTGGAACAAGTTCTCCACATCAGTGTGCTCGAGCTTGAGGCTGTGTTGTCGCTGTCTAAGCCCTTCACCAATACATCCTTCCTGGCCACCTAGCCGTCCAGATGGACAACATGTGCGTAGTGTGGTACATCAACAAACAGGGAGGAACTCGGTCCTACCCTCTATGCAGGGAGGCAATGAGGGTTTGGGATTGGGCAACACAACACGACCTTCACCTAACTGCGATTTATGTTCCAGGAGTCGACAACACTCTGGCAGACAAGCTAAGCCACTCTTCTGCTCTGGCACACGAGTGGAAACTGGACCAAGGGGTACTAGACGATCTCTTTCAGCTTTGGGGGACTCCGCAGGTAGACCTGTTCGCCTCCCCCCAAAATGCAAAACTTCCCACTTTTTGCTCGCTCGTTCCAGAGCGAGGCGCTTTCTGGAGTGACGCTCTGTCTCTAGACTGGAAGGACAGATTCGTCTATGCTTTTCCCCCAATTCCTCTGATCCCATGAGTATTGCAGAAACTAGCCTCAGAAGGAGCGAGAATGATTCTGATCGCTCCTTTCTGGCCCAGGCAAATCTGGTTCTCTCTTCTACAGCAATATTCAGAGGATCCTCCTCTTCCTCTTCCTCTACCTCTATCTCGAGGTTTGCTGACCCAGGATCAGGGGACCCTGGTTCATCCAGGCCTCAAATCCCTTCAACTACATGCATGGCTCCTGCAGACCTACCTCAACCCGTTTGGAGTGTCTCCAAAAGTGGCGGAGATTTTAGTGAGGCTAGGAAGCCATCCATCAGGTCCACTTATGCCATGAAGTGGAAGAGATTCTCTATTTGGGCAGCTTCCAAGAGCGTGGAGCCTTTCTCCTGTTCAGTGGCTTTTCTGCTGGAGTACTTACGTCATCTGTTCGGCCTGGGTCTCAGCCATTCCTCCTTGAAGGTTCACATGGCAGCTATCTCAGCCTACCATGTTCCCTTGAGAGAAGCTTCAGCTCAACTGGAGGTCTCTAAGACCTTTCTCAGAGGGGTCCTCCATCTGATGCCCCCCATCCGTACTCCTGCCCCCCTTGGGACTTGAATTTTGTTCTCGAGAAACTTACTCTTCCTCCCTTCGAACCTGCAGCTTCTGCAGATTTAAAATTTCTTTCGTGGAAGACGCTCTTCTTGGTGGCCATTACTTCGGCTCAAAGAATCTCCGAGCTTCAGGCCCTGATGTGCAAAATCCCCTACTTGATTTTTCACAAAGAACGAGTTGCTCTTCACACGAATCCTAAGTTTCTACCTAAAGTAGTAGCAGAGTCTACTTTAAATCAGTCCATAGAGCTACCTGCCTTTTTTACACAGTACTCTAACCAAGGGGAATATTTACTCCATACTATGGATGTTCACCGGATTCTGAGATACTACACCAACAGGACGATGGATCTCAGAAAGACTGATCAGTTGTTCGTCTCTTTTGCTCATAAAAGGGAAAACAATGCTGTTTCCAAGCAATGCCTGTCTAAGTGGTTGGCTCATTGCATCACTTTCTGTTACAATAAGATCCTCCCGGGTCAAGTCAGAGGCCACTCCGCAAGAGGAATAGCTGCCTCTGCGGCTTGTTTCAAGAATGTGTCTGCGGCAGACATATGCACTGTCACCACCTGGACTTCAGTCCATACCTTTACTGAAACATTGTGTTTGGACATTGCCTCTCGCCGAGAGCAGGCTTCGGCTGCTGTCATGCAAGGCCTCCTGTCTTGAGGCTTGCGGCTAGGGTTACTTTTAGAGTAGTTCCCTCCTCCTGGTGCCTTTTCCTTGTTCCAGACTGCTTGGGATTCAGTCCTATATGTAATTACCTGCTGAGAGCCCTCTCAAAGTAAGATAGTACAGTTACATAGAACTTACCCGTAACAGTAGATCTTGAGAGAGGCTTTTGCCGTCAAGTATACCTTCCGCCCTCCACCCCTAGGCTTTTCAGCTCCTTTCCAGGAATGGAAACATCCGCTTCTCTCTTGTCCGGGCCTTCCTGGCCTGTGGCGGAAAAAGAACTGGAAGCGGGCATCCGGGACCGCCTTTATACCGACGTCGTAAGACGCCGGTCACCTGACGTGGGGGCGGTCCCTCACCAGGGACTGCTAGCTAGAAATTTTTCCATGGGGCCCTGCCGCCCGGCCAGCGTCCTATATGTAATTACCTACTGCAAGAGCCTCTCTCGAAGATCTACTGTACGTAAGTTCTTACGTAACTGTACTCTCGGAGTCATTCAAACAACATGAAGTCTTGCTGTATTCTGACAATTTGCAGTTAGCTCCAGCTCTTGAACTGCCCGGAGAGTAAGGGTTAAAATTCTATGCCAGGCATAGAGACGTTGGTCTCGAGCTCGGTTGAAAAACTCTGTCTGTGTCCTTTTGAAACCAAACCATCAGATTCTTTACTCCACCTCACTGAACAGTTGCTCCAGAGATTTCTCCTTCTGCTCGGTTCAACCGCGGTTAAAGTGTTGGTTTTAGTCCAATTTTCATTCCGATTTTTGGTTCGAGACTCTGTCTGTGGTACCATAAGTACTTAGATTAGTATTGTGGACAGTTATTGTGGAAATTGTAAAGTGTTCAATCGTTCGGCTGAACCGATCCTTTAGTAAAATCCTTGTAAAAAGTTAGTGTGTGGTTACCGGTCCATATCAGTTTTAAAAAAAAATGTGATTTGAACGTTTTTTTCCATCACCCGTGACACAGTGAGAAACCATTAAGGGAGTCTTGCCTGGTGGTTGCCTTATAAAGGGTAAGTTGGTTAGGTTGGCCATGTCTGAGAAACCCAAGAAAAAAATGGGCCCACTGGGTTTCAACACTGCAGTGTGTGTGTGTGTGGGGAGGTCTTTGCTAAGGCCGACCCCCACACCACCTGTGTTCACTGTCTAGGGTCTGACCACCTCGATTCAGACTGCCAAATTTGTAAGAATTTCCCTAAGTCTACCCTGGAAAAAAGGTTAGGTAGACTTAGGGATAAGGAGGCTGAGAAATCCGCTGACCCGGAAGGCCAGCCCAGTTCGGTTCCTACCGAACCAGAAGGAGTGCCCTCTGACCAGGGCGATACTTCTTTGGGCAAGAGGAGAGCCGATTCTGAGGGATTGGTTCCTACTAAAAGAAAATGAAAGGATAGATCGGCTGGTTCAGATCCAGAACTGCATGTTCCGACCGCCAAAGAAATAGCCAAAGCGATTCGGATTGTGGAATTGCTTTGTCCGGTTCCGACCGATCCGGCGCCTTCTGGCAGGGGTTGATTCGATTCAGTTCCCCGGTTCAGGATTATTCCTGAAGATTTTTATGAACTGGAGTTTGATGAGGAGGGGGACTGTGAAGAGGATGATTACAGTGGTGAAAGTCTGGATGTGCCTGTGAAACGGACATTTCCCCAGACAGACCTTCTGGTGTTTCCCCTCCTAGGCTTTCTGAGTCCCCTCCCCACTTTCTGTTCTACAGAAAAGTGGCTCAAATCCTCCAGCTTCCTATTGAGGAGGCTGTAGAGGATCAAGAGGAGCTTGACTACATAGAGATGATGAACATTCCAGAGTCTAAGAGACTGTCTACTCCCCTTCATAGGTCATTTGGGAAATGGACACAAAAAATTCTTAGGTCTCCTAACTCTATACCTCCTGTTGACAAGAGAATGGACAAGAGGTACACCTTGTCAGGCTCAGATATGGAGTTTCTTTATCAGCAATGCAGCCATGTTGGGGTAGTGCAGGCTGCTGCCTGTGACAAGGCAAACATCCCCTTGGCTTCACCCCGCCAGACAAAGACTCCAGGAAGATAGATGCCGTGGCAAAGAAGCAGTACATGGCATCATCTTTGGGACTCAGGCAGGCTAATTATATGGCCTATAAAGCCAGGTACCAGAAGTCCAGGTGGGACACTGTACTGGCACTGGCTAAACAGGCTTCCTCCCAGCTAGCCAAGGAGCTGGAGGGGGTGGCTGCTGATGGGATCGAGGCATCAAAGGTGCAATTTCATGCTGCTGTGGACTCCAGTGATGTGTCATCAAGAGTCATGGCTACATTTGTGGCTCTTCGGAGAATGGCTTGGCTTAGATGTACTAGCCTTTCGCAGGATACCCAGGCCAATGCCATGGATTTCCCTGTGGTGGGTAATTCTCTGTTTGGTGATCAGACAGAGTATTACATGAAGAAAATGGACGAGTACAGGACCACTTACAGGAGTGCCCAGGCCAAGGAGAGGCAGGCAGCTCCTCAGAGGCAGAAAGCTAGGGGCAGAGGCAGGCCTTTTCACAGGCCTTTCTACCAAGCACAGGCCTCTTCTTCCTTTTCTCAGAGGGGCTTCTTCAGAGGGAGAGGCAGAAGGGGGATGAGCAGGGCTGTGTCCACCCCTCAGCCTAAGGCTCCTGCCAAGCAGACATCCTGATGTGTCAGCCGGGTTGACTCACCCATTCCATAGGAAGCAGGCTGGCTTACTTTGTCCAGGACTGGATGTCTGTTACCTCAGACAAGTGGGTCCTGGAGTTATAAGCCAGGGGCTGGTTCTCAGTTTCAAAGTTTTCCAAACTGAGACCCAGATCCTTTCCACCTGCAAATACTTCAGAAACCCTTGCTTTAGAGGCAGAGGTTTCATCTCTACTGGCCTTAAAGGCCATAGAGAGTTCCTACTCCATACAGGGGCAAAGGTCTGTACTCCAGGTACTTCCTTACCCCAAAAAAAGACAGGGAGTGGGACCCATCCTAGATCTAAGATACCTAAACAAGCACCTAATAAAGCCAAAATTCAAAATGGTGACTCTGGGAATAATTCTTCCCTTTTCTGAGGCCAGGGGACTGGCTAGCCTCCCTGGACCTCAAGGATGCCTATTTCACATTCCCAATAGGTGCTCTCACAGAAAGTACCTCAGGTTGAATTGCCCTCAGGCCATTACCAGTTCAGAACAATGCCCTTGGTCTAACTTCGCTCAAGGGTGTTTACAAAGTGCCTAGCAGTAGTGGTGGCCTTTTAAGAAGGAAAAGGATTTCTGTTTTCCATACCTGGATGACTGGCTTCTGGTGGCCAGTCTCCATATAAGTCAAGTCAGATCTACAGGTCACCAGCAAGTTCTCACTTCACCGAACCAGTACAGCTTCTCACTTTTATAGGGGCAGAGCTGGACACCCTCAAGGCAAGAGCCTTCCTTCCTTTGGAAAAGGCAAAAGCCATCTCTCAGCTGGCCTCTTCCTTTCTTCCTCTGGTTTCTCGACCAGCAAGACATTTTCTGCAGCTTCTGGGCACATGGCAGCTTCCACAGCAGTGGTCCAAGGGCCAGGTTTCAGATGAGGGACATTCACTTCCATCTGAGAACCTTTGGTCCCAAAGGAAAGATCCTCTTACCAAGCTAGTTCCTATTACTCAGACCTTAATTCAGGCCCTTCAGTGGTGGCAGGACCTGGGCAATCTGAGGCAAGGTGTTCCATTTGTCTTTCAGACTCACTCTGTAGTTCTTACCCCAGATGCTTCCCTTTTGTGGTGGTGAGCCCATCTAGGGGCTCTCACAGTCCAGGGACTGTGGTCCCTCAGGAATCCTTCTTGACATCAATCTCCTGGAGCTCAGGGCAGTACTTCTTGCCCTACAAGCTTTCTCTCAGTCAGTACAGAACAAGGTGGTTCAGGTCAGAACGACAACACTACCACCATATGGTATATCAACAAGCGAGGAGGCACTCGGTCCACGGCCTTGTGCATGGAGGCCATGAAAGTATGGTCCCTGGCTTATTCCCTGCAGACTTCTCTAGTAGCAGTCCACCTCCTAGGAAAGGACAATGTGATAGCAGATGCATTGAGCAGGATTTCCCAGGGCCATCACGAATGGTTTCTGGATCCTTTGGTGTTGAAGATGATTTTCTCAAGGTGGGTACTCCGAGGAGATAGATCTCTTTGCAGCCCCAGACAATCACCAACTTCCTCTGTTTTGTTGCAGACCTCCAGTCTTGGGCTCAGTCCCTCTGTATGCTCTGATTTTGAACTGGGAAGGAAGTTTCTTTATGCCTTCCCTCCTTTCCTCTATTGTTCAAGGTTCTAGTCAAGGTAAGGTCACAACCATGCAAAGTAATTCTGATTGTTCCAGACTGGGCCAGGCAGCCTTGGTACCCTGCTGCTGTCCTTAGCAGTCCATCTTCCCTGTCTCTTCCCAGGAATTACAATCTGCTAACCTCCTCCTCAGGGAGGATTTGTTACCCCAATCTCCAGTCACTCAATCTCAAGACACGGCTCTTGAAGAGTTAGAGTATGCAGATTTACATCTGTCCCAAGTGGTTCTGGATATCCTCAAGGCTTCTCAAAAGCCTGCCACCAGAAAAACCTACAACTCCAAATGGAAAGGTTCAGTATTTGGTGTTCCAAGAAGCACATTCCCAGACACTGCTGGAGTTGTCTACAGTTCTGGATTACATGGTTTACATTATGGCTGAGGCTCGAACCAGCTGCTCTCAAAGTTCATTTGTCAGCTATTTCTGCTTTCCTGTCAGTGGGGAAGTCTTCCTCTCTGTCATCTCACCCTGTATTGTGTACATTTTTCAAAGGATTGCTTCAGACCAATCCCCCTTTTAGAGATCCTGGTCCTACCTGGGATTTGAATATTTGTATTGCTCAGCTGATGCAACCCCCCTTCGAGCCTATGTCCTCAGGTTGCTGTTACTTCTGCCAGATGTATCAGTGAATTGCAAGCCCTGTCAGTGGAGCCTGACTTCATTTCTTTCCATAGAGATAAGGTGGTCCTTAGAACCAATAGAAGGTTCTTACCTAAAGTGGTTTCTGATTTCCACTTAAACCAATCTGTGTCTCTTCTGTGTTCTTCACTGATCACACCTCCTCAGGAATTGAGGTTACACAGTTTAGATGTTAAAAGGGCCCTTAGTTACTACATAGAACGTACAAAGGGTCACAGGTTTGACTCCCTCAGTTGTTCCTCACTTATGGGGAAGTAGGTAAGGAAAACCTGTCACCAAGAGAACCATTGCCAGATGGATTTTGTCCTGTATTCAATTCTGCAAAAACTGGGAAAAATGCACCTCAGGCCTGAGGGCTCATTCCACTAGAGGTACAGCTGCATCTCTGGCTGCAGCTAGGGATATCCACTTGTTAGAAATCTGTCAAGCAGCCACCTGGAAAACAGTTCATACCTTCACCAAGCATTACTCTTTGGATATCCAGGCTAGGAGTGATGCTAGGTTTGGCACAGCAGTACTTCAGAGCCTATTCCCAAAGTAGGTTCTGTCCTCCTCCTGGAGGTACTGTTTGTAGTTCATAATTGTTAGAATACAGCAAGACTATGTTGTTCGAAGAAAAAATTACTTACCTTAGTAATTGTGTTTCTTCTAATGGAGTCTTGCTGTATTCTGACCACCCTCCCTGCCTCCCCTCTCAGAACCTATTTTGGGAAGTGGGTGGGCAGGTGCAGTGTTGCACCCCAGGGGTGTCTTTAGCCCATTTCTGTTGTGTTGGGTGCTTTGTATTTGTTTAATTAAGAGGTTTTTACTTCTTATTGCCTGGTTTTTGTTCTTTGGGTTTCCTGACTTGAGTCTTTTAGTAAGTCTTTGTTGCCAGTTGGCTACTAGAGGTTTACAATTTCACATTATATAGTCAGTTAGTTTAGCTCGTAAGAATCTAATGGTTTGGTTTCAAAAGGACACAGACAGAGTTTTCAACTGAGCTCAAGCCCAACTTTCTATGCCTGGCATAGAATTTTACTTCACTCTCCGGGCGAGTTCAGGAGCTGGAGCTAACTGCAGATTGTCAGAATGCAGCAAGACTCCATTAGAAGAAACACAATTACTAAGGTGAGTAATTTTTTCGTCTGGCTATGCTAAAAGAAAAGGGGAGGGGATAGTCACTCAGAGAAGAACAGCAGGACTACAAAACGTTCAGCCCAGCTTATCAAATGAAGTAGTGATACGTGCATTGTTTTTTTGTAATTTAAATTTTTATTATGTGCATTTTTCACGTTAACTTCACAAAAAGAATTCTGGATGCTTCATCTATATGCTACCATAAATATGTGAGAAAATGTTACCAATATTTTTTTTTCTACTGCAGTTTAAAACAGCTAAACCAATTTATCCAAGTTATGTTAGACACCAGGATACACCAGGATACACTGATTGTGGATATGCATGTCAAATGTTAAGTCTGTGCCTGCAAGAGCAGAAAAGCTACAAACATCCACATTTTGAAGTTTTGACCCTGTAACTTAAAATCTCTGATCCAATTCTCTCCATATTTAGATAATTCTATAAGCATTACAAAAAGGTTATTTGTGCTAATTTACACATGTCTAGCTCCAGAGGTTCCCGAGTTATATGTAGATAAAATATTTTCACGAAATGTCACGCAAAAAATAAAATGACAGATTTTGAGCACATATGATTTTGAGATGATGCATCATATTCTCATGAAATCTGACACATTATTAGCACACCTATCATCAAGGAATCACACCAAATTTAAGATCTCTGACCCAGTAGACGACTGAAGTATATGCAGATAAACATGTTCATGAAATTTCACACAAAAAATAAAACAACAGACTTTGAGCACCTATCATTTTGAAACTGTCTATCTGACTTTCATGATATATGCGCGTTTCTAGCCATCTAAACTAAGAGTGAGCGTGCCAGATTTCAGTGCTGTAGCTTAGACAGTGACAAAGTTATGACCAAATAACTAAATGTTAAAAATTCAGCAAAAGCCCAGAGAAATTTAATGGAATTCTGCAAAATGTTGTTAAAATTCCACGAATTCAGAATTTTCCCATTCTGCACAGCTCTATTCTTTATGTCTTGTGTGGTACATTTAATGTGCAGAGAATTTTCCCATGTCATTACCTGAAGTGAGTAATCTGGCACATTAAGGCAGGTTTTGCTCTGACCAACAAACCCATGCATGCTTAATTAATCACAATTCTTCAATAGTTATTGATCAGGCGGGGAATGCTGGAGAATCCTGGCAAATCCTTTCTCAATCCAGGTTATGTTGCTGAATTTATAAGGAATGTTTGCTTTGCACATAGCATAGAAGTGGCTGAAAACCTCTTAGGTGGAATCCGTCCCCCTTATATCATGGAATCTTGAGAGGCAAAATGTGTATATTTGTTTGCACCAGGATAGTCCATGTAGGTGTGGCACCTAGTTTTCAAGAGGGTTCTTAGGCACAGTTCAAAACAGCAGCAGCAGTAGCTGCAAGAAGTTTTCCATAAATTACTTGGTTTACAAATGTACATTTGGCTACACAAGTGAATTAGTTAGGATTCCACTGATGTAAAGTTAACATTACTAGCAGAACTCCATAGTTACAAATTAAATTTCTAACCCTAGGACTCCATCAGCGAATTCACAAAAGTGCAGTCATTCCTCAGTAATAGGAGTCCAGGAGACTGGAACGTCATGCTAATTGTGGGACATTAGACTCATGTTCAAACTCTGCTCAGTGGTCACCCTCCACCCTGCCTCCTAACATCAGATTTATTTCTCATCTGAAGAGCAGTCACTCTGAAGTCATCTCCACAGTTCTGACTGGTTTATGGTTTTATTATTTTAATTTAAACTACTTAATGAACTATTTTTTGTTACTTTTTGATAACTCTGCTTTAGTTAGCATGTTACTATAAATTGTTGAAATTAGCAGTTTCTCTCCGGTTCCTAGTTGGTTCCTAGGAACCAGAGACTACTGCTGTTCAGTGCAGTTCCTGCCTTTAGGGAACTACAATATTTCTGATATACTGTACGTAATTTTTAAACCCTTTTTGTAATTTTATCAAATTACCACTCCGTTCCTAGTTCTAGGGAACCAAGATGTTATTTTCTAACTATTCTTAACTCAGTATGTCTAAGGTGATATGTACTGTAGCGGTTCTCATTTAAAGGAACTGAACCGCAGTTTCAAATAAGCACTTACTTTTAACATATATCAGGCTTGTTAAAAAAATATATAGTTTTTTTACATTTGGGAACCAGTAGCATTTTTGGGTCTTCAATGTTTGGCATGACTGATCGCCCTAAAATGAAAACAGGACCTACAGGCTTTAAAAATTGTACTATCTGTTTTCAGCTCCTGATAAAGGAAGACTGCCATGAACTTTGTTAAAGTGCTTTGGTCCAGACCATGATTTTTTGAATTGTGATCTAGAAACGTTTTGCCCTAAAACACAAACAAAAAGTCCTGAAAAAATAGAAGATCTTATGGCTTCTCAGTCTGCCACCATGTCACCAAAAGACTCTGAGGAGGGTCTGCCCCTCAGAGTAAGCAGCAGTCCCTGTCAAAGGGCACAGAAAAGAAACATAAAGCTGCTAACATTGGATTAGGAACCAGGGTGTCCAAGGGGGCTACCCTGATTACGGCAAAGGTAAAAGAGCCTCTGAGCAGACACTGGAAATGGTGCCTGCAAAGACACTGGAAATGGTGCCTGCAAAGAAAAAACAAAAACAAAAAAAAAAAACTTGTCTTTTTCTCTTCTCCGGAAAAAAGGAAAGGAGCAGACAGTTGACTTAAAGAGAAATGCCCTCAGCAGAGGATATGAAAAAGGCATGCTAATTTTTCCAGGCTTTGCAAGCTATGGGAAATCTCATCAATGTGCCTTCCTCCCTCCACAAGCCTACGCTTCCATACCCAATGCCTGTGGAGAAGGAAGAAGTATATTTTGAAGATGATGAGGAGGGGAAACCTCTGGAACCAAATGGTTCTTCTGAGCAAGAATTTGGCTCTCCTCCTAGGCCTTCACAAGACTATACCTCGCATTACTCCTTCGTGAGGCAGATGGTAAATACCCTCAACATCTTTTGCCAGGAAACTGAGGAAGATGAAGAGGAAGTGGAGTTCACTGATATGATGGGACTAGCCCCCACAAGGAGGTTGCTACTTCCCAGCCACAAATCCCTCAAGAAAGCCATTAGCTAGGTCATTTCAGCACCTTCCTCAACTGCTGGCATTGACAAGGAATTTGAAAAAAATGTAACAGGTTGACAGACAGGAGGTCAAGTACCTGTATTCACACCCTGCTCATGAGGGAGTGGTCCAGACTGCCGCTTGTGACAAGACCGGAGTGCCTCTTTCCTCCCAGCCTCCTGAGAAATATTCCAGGAAACTGAATAGTATGGAAAAGTGTTTGCATCAGCTTTGTTGCTACTAAGGCAAGCAGTTTACTTGGCATACGCAGCTCAATATCAGAAGGCCCTTTGGAACTCCATACTGGCAGTGAGTGAAAAAACAACTGGTGACATAGCTCAGAACATGGCTAACACAACTAGATCAGCCATAGATGCTACAAAGTACCAGTTCCATGTGGCAGTGGGCACAAATAACACTGCTTTAAGGGTTCTGGCCCATGCAGTGCACTTAAGGAGGATTTCCTGGCTTAGGACTACAACCCTATCCCAAGATGCATAGTCAAAGACTATGGATTTTCTCTTTGAAGGGAACTCCTTGTTTGGTGACAAAACAGAGGCTTACATGAAAAAGGTGGTTGAATACAAAGCCACCTACAAGAGTAACACTGAGACGTAAGACCACCACTTCCTACAGGCCTTATGGAAGGGGAGGTAGGGGTGAGGGCTACCACCCAAGGTCATAGGCTATAAGTACCCACCACAAAGAGGCTGCTATAGAGGCAGGGGCAAAAGAGGCTCTAGATATGCAGTTGCAGCTCTAGCCTACTTCCAGGAGTGATCAAAGATTTATTTATTTATTGAACTGTTTCACCAGGAAGGCACACTGAACAACAAGTTGCTTGTCTCACGGTGTGACCTGGGGGGAGGGGTCCAATGTGGAATGAGAAACAGAGAATTACAGATACAGAGAACAGGTACAGTATGGAGCATTTGATCAAAATAATACACAATAGTGAGCAGTACAGACAATTGCAGCATGAGACAATTGAATACAGCCAGTGGGTGGGCACAGGTACATGTAGCAGTAGACCTGTCAGATAGTAATGCAACAAAACAATCATAATGCCATGATGTTTTAGTGCTGTGCTCATAGATAGTAAACAAGTGCTAAGTGTAAACAAGGCCAGGAGGGGGCAATTGCCAAAAAATAGAGAATCGAGGGAGGAGACTAAGATGAGCTGGAAAGGGAGATGTGGGTAGCATAAGAAGGGGAAGAGAAGGAGAGGGAGGGGGTGGGGGGGGGCGAGACTGCCGAGACCAAGTTCCCCTCCAGGTTGTAGAGAACCCTGCAAAGGGGGGTGGGGCAGGATCAGGTGGCAGGCAAGAACAGTGAAATTAAGAAAGCTGGAAGCAAGCCAACAAAACCTGTTTCTCCTTCAGGATGCATGAACCCTGCAAGGGGATCTGGGTGTTGGTGAGCTGGACAGGGTAGAGAGGTGGTTAGGGAGGATTAAAGCAGGTACAGCTGGAAGAGAGGAAGTTGTACAGAGCAGTACCTAGAGAGTAGATGAAGGAGGAGTGCTGTATTTGTTGGGGAGAGCATTCCAGGATTAGGGAAGCAGTGGGAGAAGCCAGTCTGGCCGATGAGGGTAGATCTGCATGGAACCAGCAGGGTGCAAGTGTCAGTAGATCTCAAGGAATGAGAGGGAGGGAGGGGGAGGGGGAGGGGCCGTAAGGGAAGATTGGAGGTAGGGAGGGAGTTCACCAAGCCAGAATTTGGAGGTCAGTTTGGCACATTGGGAGAGTCGCCGGTTGGACAGTGGAGGAAGGGCAAGAGCATAATAGAGGTTGCAGTGGTCAGTACAAGAAGAGGCATTAAGGGCAAAGCGGCAGAAGGAGTTAAAGAGAGAGTCCAATTTGGCCAGGGAAGATCTGGGAGCAGCACCATAGACTACATTGCAGTAGTTGAAAATGGGGAGTATCATCTTCTGGACAAGTTCACGCCTTGCAGTCAGCAGAATGCAACTGCGGTTCCTGTACAGGGCACCAAGCTTGGGGCGCAGTTTCTTCAGGATGGCATTGATGTGTACCAAGAAGTTGAGGTATTGGTCAAGCCAAACCCCAAGGTATCTAAAAGAGGATGTGTCCTCAAGGATTGTCCCATCAAGGGTGTGGAAGGCTAGAGAGTCTCTGCCTGGTGCCGAAGGTCATAGAGACTGTCTTCTTGGCATTGAGGAAGAGCTGGTGTGAGGCAAACCAGAGCTGAATCTGGTTGAAGTCATTCTGTAAGCTGGTTTCCACAGCTGCAGGGTTACTGCTGGAGCTGTACAAGACAGTATCATTGTTATACATGTGGATGGAGGAGGTGGAGCAGGCTGTGGAAGGTTGTTTATGAAAAAGAGGAAAGCAGGGGACCAAGCACTGAGCCCTGGTTGACACCAGGATCAATAGGGAGAGGAGGGAGGTAGAATCTGAGAGTCTTACTGATTACGCCCAACAGCTGAGGTAAGATTTAAACCAGTTTGGGCAGATGAGGCCAGGCCTGCTGTGGAGAGGAAGCCAAGAAGGAGGGTGGGAAACAGTGCTGAATGCTTTGGCTAGGTCAACAAAAATGGCTGAGGTGATAAGGCCATTGTCCATCCCAGTAAGGATGGAGTTGGTGAGCGAGAGGAGGAGGTAGTAGTAGAATGGTTCTTCCTAAAGCCCGATTGGACAGGGTAAAAAGGAGGAATCAGAGAGAAAGGAGGAAAGTTGGGAGAGAGCGAGGTGTTCTTGAAGTTTACAAGGGTAAGAAGGAGAGAGATGGGATGATAGTTGCCCAGAGCAGAAGAGTCACGCCTTGGGGAAAGGAATAACTACAGCGTGTTTCCAGGAGGTAGGGACTTGCACTGACATAAAGGAGAGGTTTAGGATTAAGGAGATAGGATAGGCAATAGCAGAAGCGAAGAGGTAAAGAAGTTTAGGATCGAGGTCATCCGGATAAGAACCTTTTGATGGGTTCAGGGAGAGCAAGGCACTTAGAGAGTCAGTGGGGGAAATGAGGGAGAAGGAGAAGAGGTGGGAGTCAGGTGAGGGATTGGGAGGAGAGGAAGGGAAGGTGGTAGGTTGGGGAGGGAGCTTAGAAGAGACTTAGCACAGGATGTGTAGTAGGCGTTAAACTCACTGGCCACAAGCATGTATCCGACACCAGGGAGTTGTTGATTTTGAGAATGGGAGGGTGAGAAGGAGGGAGAAAGAGCATGGATCACCCATCACAGTTTGGAGGGAATTGATGTTTGTGTGGAAAGAGGATTTGCAATACTCGGACTTGGCCAGTCTGGTAGCTTTGGTACGTGAGTTGCAGAGCATACAGTATGTAGTGTAGTCGCTGGGGAGCTTTGATGTTTTGTGGTTTTCCCAGGCACGGTCATGCTGTCTTAAGCAGGCCAATAATTCTGGGGTAATCCAGGAGAGGTGTAAACCTCTAACTCTGGTCCACCTGAAGGGAGCAGAAGTGTTCCAGGTGGTGATGAATTTATCCCTGAAATAAGCAACGGAGTAGTCAATGGAGGGGGCAGAAGACAGAGGGGCCCAGTCAGTGGAGGCAAGCTCAGACTGAAGTGGGGCAAGATCTAGGGATTTAAAGGAGCGAAGCTGAATCATTTTATGAGGGGGTTTAGGATGGTGTACCTTGCAAACCAGGAAGATTGGATTGTGGTCGCTAAGTGCATCGGGGAGGATACCTGACTTGATGACGCAGTGAGGGTGAGCAGTGAGTGCCCAGTCAAGTAGGGTGTCGTTATGAGTTTTATGATTTGGGTGTGTTGGCTCCAGGATGAGTTGGGTGAGGTTGAGTGCATCAATGTCGTTCCGAATCTTACTCGACTTAGGTCTGAGAGCCAATTTATGTTCAAGTCACCCAAGATGAGCAGCTCACCTGAATGCAAGATGGAGATAATGGAAGATATAAGTTCAGCAGCGACTGGGGGGTGGAGATGCTTGGGCGACAGTAGATGCCAGCTATGAAGATTGGGACAGTGAAAGGGAGAGTAATATGTGTGACTAGGGCCTCATAGGTTGCAGGGATGGAGGACGAGAGCATAGTTGTAGACTGCAATGTAGACTGGATGTACATGGCCACACCCCTGCCCAGTCTTGCCTGTAGTGGGAGTAACCAGGAATAGCGATGAAGTTGTCAGGGATTTTACCTGTGAGCCATGTCTCAGTTATAATTAAAATGTCAGGAGTGTAGGAGCCCACGAGAGTTTGGATGAGGTCGATTTTGCGTAGCAGGCTGCAGATGTTCAGGTGGCTACATTTCGCCCATTAGGGATAGCCGAGGAGGCCAGGGGGCTGGGTCCATTAAAGTGTGGGTAGCAGCCAAGGAGGAAACAGATGGGGGCCAGGGTTCGGTGGATATTTCCTGATGAGAGAGGAGGAGGATGGCTAGGATGAGGTAATGTAATTCAGGACATTTGTATTGTAGCTTGGAGTTTGGGGGGATGGGGACGACCACAGACAAGTGGGTTCTGGAAGTAATGGGCATGGGTTTGTCCTGCAGCTCAAAAATTCCTATAACTGTAGAATCCAAAGTTTCTAACCTCAATACACCAACAAAAAATTCTGTTGGAGTTGGAGGTAAAGAAATTACTGGAGAAATTACTGTAGAAGAAGAAGAAGAAGAAGAATCAGCATTTATATGGCGCTTTTCCATACAGTATCCCAAAGCGCTTTAGAAGCAATGCTAGACTGGTAGTGAAATGACTGAATGTGTAAGCACAAACAGTGTAGAAAGTACCTGCCACACTGCGGGCAAGGGTCTTTTTCCATACTTCCTGACTCACAAGAAGATATTGAGTGATGACCCATTTTAGACCTGAGATACCAGAACAAACACATAAAAAAGGAAAGATTCGGAATGGTCACACTGGGCTTGGTGATACCATCTTTACAAATGGGAGACTGGCTAGGGTCATTGAATCTGAAAGATGCTTATATTTACATACCAATCAGACCCACTCACAGAAAGTATCTCAGGTTCAGGCAAGGGAGCTGCTAATACCAGTTCACATCATTTCCCTTCGGCCACTTCAGCACCAAGGGTTTTCACAAGGTGTCTAGCTGTGGTGGACGCACATCTGGGAAGGCAATGTGTGTTTTTTTTTCCCCTACCCGGATGATTTGTTGATCTCAGGAAAAATGTAACAAGAAGCAAGGTCTGCGTTACAACTGACAGTAAACATATTAGAGAGAAAAGAAAGGAAAAGGGGAAATTGTTTAACCAGAAAAGGCACACTAAGCTGGAACTTCTTTGCCCGGTGTGACCTAGGAGCACAAGAAATGATGATTCTCAGAGCACCAGACTGGGCCAGGCAGACCTGGTGTTCCATGCTGCTGTCCGTATTCAGCAAGCCTCCTGTCAGCCTGCCACTGATAAACAATCTGCTGACACTATCTCAGGGCCAGGGTAACAGTCCCAGACCTAAGAACTCTGTGCTTCAGGGCATGGTTTTGAAGAGCTGGAGAACTTGCAGGAATCAATCCTCACCATTGATTCACAGTAGTGGGTCTTAGATGGTGTCGTTAGAACCCCATGGGAGGCTGAACATTTCAAGAGGGCTGGTGCTGAGGTAAGCTGCATGCATGCGCTTTCCATGAGACTGGCTTGTGGTGCATGGTTTACCATGGCACCAGCCCTCAACTGCTTCACTTCCCTTATTCCCGCTGTTTAATCGCATCACTGACAACATCGCTCACCCGCTGGAGTCATAACTTCATGTCTGTACAACAACAGCACTCTGTTCTTCTCAGCTTTAGCGTTTAAAGCTAGAGTTTATTTTGTATACATTTTCTGTCAGTCTCTCAGCCCTACCAAGTCAACAGTCGATAGCCATGGAGAACAACAGTAGGCGGCCTTCTCAGGCGAGCTGCTTCAGCAATGGAACCCCATCCTGTCCAGTTTTCCCATCAGGAAGAGTTCTGATGATAGTCCAGTGCTTGGGAGGAAGAACAGTCCTCCTGGAAGCACAAAAAAAAGCAAGCCCATTCACGATCCCGGTCGGGTTCTCAGTGCCACTCGGCCTCAAGTTCTTCCTCTTCCTGTCAGAAGGGGAAGAAACTGTACAACTTGAGGTTGCCCTCTGTGAGGTCTGCCACGAGATCCTCAGTCTCCTGGAACCAGTGGCCCCCACCAGCGCCATTGGCATTACAAGAGGCCTCTAGTACTAGGAAGTCTCAGGCTCAGAGCTCTTCTTTGTCCATAAATGGTGACTCCGGTGGGCAGTTCCACCATTGGGCAGCTCTTATGGAGCAGTGGGTGCAGCGTCTGGCTCATTTGCCTCTGCTAGTGGTACCAGTCCCTGGCTCTTCAGGTTTGGTGGAACTGGAGCTGCAGATGGGGTCCTCAAGCTGGGTCGAGTGTTTAGCTCCGACAACACCCCCTGGGCCCTTACCGGTGACTGTGCCACTGACATCTGTGCCACTGGCCACACCCCTATTTGTGATGGGACCAGCTGTGGTACCACTGCCGGTCACTTTGGTGCAGGCTGGGTTGTTGGCACTGAGACTGGCACCTGTGTAGGCACCAGGTATAGTCATTCTGTGTGTGGTCCAGTGCTGGTTCTGGTGCCACCCTCGATGCTAGGGATCTCTCCAGCACTGTATTCAGTTCCAGTTATGGTGCTGCCTCTGGTACTGGCCCCTTGTCCCTTGGGGCTGGTATCATCAGTGTTGCCAGGACTGCATTCTGTATTGGAGGGCCTACAGTTCCCACCCTCCATGACCCTCCCTCCGGGGAGAAGTGGAGGAGACAGATCTGAACCTCTTCATTTCTGAGAGTGGAAGAAGATCGTTTCTTTAGCCTGGACTCTTTGGACCCAGGTCCTTCTTTTCCATGGGAGGATCTAACTTCCCAAGCTTTGCTCAAGAATATGCATTCTGCACTTAATTTTGAGCCGTCAGCCACTGACCCAGGTAAATGTCTCCATCTGTAGAAGTTAAACATTTCTACCATACTGGTCAATTTAGTCCCTCCTATTCCACCTGCATTCGAAACCTTGTCAGATGGGGTCTGGAATAGACCTGCTTCTACCCCTTCTGTCTGCAGTCAGATAGAAAGGAAATACACTGTTCCCAAGGATAGACCAGTGTATGTTTCTTAACTTATAGCTGACGCTATTGTTATTCTCACTGAGAATGATAAAGCCATTCTTTCTCAAGAAGTCACCACACACCCTAGCAAGGCATCATGCAAGACTGATGCTATGGGCAAGTGGGTTTTCACAGCAGCTACCTTTATGCAAATTGCTAGATACCAAGAGAATTTTTCCAAATATGAGTATACCTTTGGAGCTTGCTTAAGTCTCTGGCAGGGTCCCTGTCAGATTCTGAAATTAAGCAAAAGATTCTGCTGGCTGCCACACATGAAACTGAGCCCAATAGTCATCAGCTCAAAGCTGCTGTGGATGCCTTTAATACTGCCTCCAGCTCTGCTGCAGCAGGCATCTGTATCAGAATGCATTCCTGGCGGGGGGGGGGTCCAAAACAAATCTGTCTCCCCAGCCTCACAAGAAGGTGCAGCGGGAGGCACAGATGCCAAAAGCACCCAGTGCCACCCTCTGAAGCTCTAGCCCCAGTCCTGCTTCAACTGCCCAAGGCAGACCTGTCCTCCTCTGGGGGGGGGGGGGCTGATGCAGTTTTACTGTCTTTGGGAGTCCATTACAACTGACAAGTGGGTCCTCAGGATCATCCAAGGAGGGATACTCCCTGGACTTTACAGAAAGTCCTCCAGACTATCCACTCAGAAGGCAGCCCCTCTTATCAGCCTATATGTCAGAGCTTCTGGTGCAGGAGATTGCAGGCCTTCTGAGCAACAGGGTAGTGGAAATAGTGCCAGAGTTATAATGAAACACAAGCTTCTACTCCCACTACTTCCTAATGCCTAAGAAATCAGGGGGTATGCGCCTCATTCTTGATCTCAAAATCCTGAACAAGTTCGTGGATTGAGAAAAATTCAAAATTATTTCTCTGGGGTCCCAGCTTACTTTGCTAAAGCCTCCGGTATGATTAGCTTCCCTGGATATGCAGGATGCATACCAGCACATACTGATGCACCCCAACCACCACAGATATCTCCAACTGGTTGCTCTGTGACAACATTACCAGTTCAGAGTCCTGCCTTTGGGATTCCTCAGCACCTCAAGTCTTTACAAAGTGCTTTGCAGTACTCATAATGCACCTGAGAAAAACTGGGACTCCAGGGTTACTGCTACCTGGATGATCAGCTGATAGTTCATCTAGGCAGGAGACAGAACAGGCAGTGGCCATGGCCTCTCAGTTCCTTACCTCTATGGAGGTTCTGCTGAATCTAGCGAAATCTCAGTTCCAACCCTCACAGCATTTTCTATTGATAGGAGCTCTTCTGGATATAACCAAGGCCTGGGCCTCCCTTTCAGAGAGTAGAATACAGGCAATCCTGCAGATGGCATGCTACGTAATGATGTACAAATCTTTTCAAGACCACTCCATGCAATGCATATTGGGTCTGATAGTCTCTTCAACGTTCACAGTGCCCTAGCACAGTTGCTCTTAAGAACGACTCAGTGGATGCTCAGTGCACAGTGGTCACAAGCATCACATCCTCAGACCTACCCCATTTAGATGACCAAGCCTCTGGTTCGGTCACCCACATGGAGGTCAGTGGAGGACAATCTCCTCCAGGGCTTTCCCTTTTCCCAACCAGAGCCTCTGGTGATCTCACCATGGAAGCTTCCCTATTGGTGTGGGGGGCCCACTGTCTGGGTCTTAAAACACAAGGTGTGTGGCACCCGTCAGAGACTCATCTCTATATCAAGGAGGTGCAAGCTTTTGTACAGCCTGCGAGCCCTAGTGGATCTTGTCTGCCACAAAACAGTCCTCCTCCAGACAGACAAAGATCTGTGATGTATTACATTAACAAGCAGAGGCGCACGTATACCCTCTCTGCAGGAGGCGATGTGTGGAAATGGTGCCTGGAGCAGGATCCTGCTGCAAGCCATTTATCTGCCAGAGTCTGGCACACTCTGGCAGACAAGCTCAGCTGAACAGAGGTCAATCCTCATGATTGGTAACTAGCTGCAGATGTTGTGAGATCACTGTTTGACAAGTGGGACACCCCAGATGTGGACCTTTTTGCATCCCTACTCAACGTTACACTGCCTCAATTCTGCTCAGAAATCAGGACATGGTGTTTTCTGTCAGGATGCATTCAGACTGCAATGGCAGAATTTGTTTCTGCATGCATTCCCTTCAATCCCCCCCCAGTGCAAGGAGTATTGTTCAAACTTGAGGCGCACAAGGGCAAGATAATACTGATCATCCCTTGCTGGCCTCAACAGATATGGTCTCCTCTGTTGAGCAGACTATCTATCAGCAAACTGAGGATTCTTCCACTCAGTATGGACTTATTGACTCTGGGTCACCTGGTCCATCCCAATCTGCATGCCCTTCACCTTTAGGCCTGGCTTCTGAAGAGATAGAAGTAAACAGGTACAAGGTATCTCAGAAGGTCTATGACATACTTTTGGTTGCCATAAACCTTCCACTAGGAAGACTTACACAGAAAAGTGGAAAAGATTTTCCATCTGGTGCTCCAAAACCTGCATGGACCCCTTTGGGTGCCCACCTGGCAAGATTCTGGAGTACTTGCTGGACCTTTCTGATGCTGGCCTACAGTATTCTAAATTTGAGGTCCACTTGTGTGCTGTTTCTGCATACCATAAGCCCATCAGTACCCTCTGTGTAGCACAGCTGCCACCATTCAAGAGGTTCCTTGTGGGCATGTTATATACAACCCTTCCCATCAGAAAACCAGTGGCTGCCTGGGATATCAGTCTTGTGCTAGATATGCTCACCTGCAAATCTTATGAGCCCCTTGCGACATGTGAGCCGACATTTTTAACTTGGAAAGCAACAGTTCTAGTGGGCATCACTTCTGCTTGTAGAGTGTCTAAAATCCATGCCTTAGTCACAGATCCTCCATATACTGTTTTCCACAAGGACAAGGTAGTTCTCTGCATACACCCTAAGTTCCTTCAAAGTGATGCTGGAGTTCCATCTGAATCAGCCACTAGTGCTGCCTACCTACTTTTCCAACGTCCAGCATGGAGCGCACTCTTCATTCTCTGGATGTAAGAGGTCCTTAGATTTTACCTGGACAGAAATAAGAATTCAGGCAATCCAAACAGCTCTTTGTCTCTTTGATCCCAATTAAAAAGGGCAGCATGTTAAAATCAAGACCTTTCTGCCTGAATTGTGAGCTACGTATGCCACTGGTTTGCCATGTCCCAAGTCAAGCCTGAAGGTCCAATACGTGCCTACTCCACTAGGGCAGTTGCCACAACGTTGGCAGAGATTTGCTGTGTACCTATCAGCGATAAACTGCACAGCTGCAACTGCGAACGCAGTGCACACTTTTGTCAAACACTATGCCGTGGATGTCCATGCCAGGCAACATGCCATCTTTGGCAGGACAATCCTGAATTGACATCTGTCCTGAGTGAGCACTTGGCTCCTACTTCTTTAGTCTGGGGGATTTTGTCTAAGCTTGGTACTCTGACCCACAAGTGTGAGCCAGTGGAGAAGAGTGATTCCTGGAAGATAGGAAAATTACATACCGTAATTCCTGATCTTCTTGGAGTACTTTCACTACTGATTCACATGCCCACCACTATTCCATCACCATCATGCCAGTAAGTTTGATTGATCTTTAGTCCTTGTTCTTGATTTGGCCTGTGAAGACACTGTGTTACTGGTTTGCTAATCCTTCTTATGCAGGTCACCAGGGCAATCTTATGCCCTTAGGTTAGTGCATAGGTACTTGGTAGGTTATTCTTCACCTCCTCTGTAAAAAAGGTACTGAGGTGGTTGAGGGCTGGTGCCCAGGTAAGCCATGCAGGGTGAGCCAGTCTTGTAGTGCTGTGCATATGTGCAGTTTACCTTGGCGCCAGCTCTCCTGAAAAGTTCTGACTCCCACAGGGTCCTAGCACCTCTGGCTAAGACCCACTAGTGTGAATCAATGGTGAAGATATTCTTAGAAGATCAAGAATTATGATGAGTACATAGTTTTCATTTTTCTGGGCTAAATCTTTCAGAGGAAGTAATGAGAGTGTTGAAGGTTTCTAGGAAGCCAGCAACAAGGAAAACATATAGAAACATAAACTTTGATGGGCAGATAAGGACCATGGCTCCACCCAGTATGCCCATTTTTCCTACCCACTGGATAAGCTGCAGATCCTAGTTAACCAACAGCCTACTTCCTCCTACCCTCCACTAGAATTGCCTTATGTCTGTCCCATGTATTCTTGAATTCTCCCACTGTTTTGACCCCACGACCTCCATGGGAAAGGTGGTTCATGTCCACCACCTCACTGTGAAAAATACTTCCTCATATTGCCCTAGAGCCATCTCCCTCTATCTTCAAATTGTGCCCCTTGTGCTTGCACATTTCTTTTTCTGAAAGATGCTACCCTCTTGGACTTTGTTGATTCCCTTGAAGTACTTGAAAGTTTCTATCATGTCCCTCTCTCTTCTTTTTGTCGAGGGTATGCATATTAAGCTCCTTTAGTCTCTCTCTCTTCTTATGGCTTCTGGTGCAGACTCTGCATCATTTTAGTTGTCCTCCTCTGGACTGCCTCCATCCTGTCTATGCCCTTGTGGAGATGGGGTCTCCGAACTGCCTGTACTCAGATGGGGTCTCACCAACTGTCTGTACAGAGGATTAATAACCTCCTGTTGTCTACTGGTGATGCTCTCCCTATACATCCCAGTATCTCCCCAGCCCTCCTTACTGCCTTCTCACATTACCTGGCTACATTTAGGTCATCTCATATAGACTACCCCAAGTCCTTTTCCATTTTTGTTGTTGTTAGTACCTCCCCAACTGTACTCTTCCCTGGGTTTTTGTTTCCCTAGGTGAATTACTTTGCATTGAATCCAAGCTGCCATACTTTTGACCATTCCTTCAACCTTGCCAAGTCCCTTCTCATCCTTTCCACACCCCCTTGTGTATCAACCCTGTTGCAGATCTTTGTGTCGTATGCAAGGGCATACTTTTCCTTCCAGTCCTCTGCAATGTCACCTATAAAGACATTAAATAGGACTGGTCCCAGTACTGAACCCTGCGGTACCCTGCTAGTAACCCCCTTTCGGCGTGGACTCTGTTTTACTATTACCCTCTGCATCCTGTTGTCCAGCCATTTTTACCCAAGCTACCACAGTGGGACCCACTCCCAGGCTGGTTAACTTGTTTATTAATCTTTGTGTGGGATTGTGTCAAATGCTTTGCTAAAAGTCTAGGTAGGCCACGTCCACAGTCCCTCCCTGATCTAGTACTTTGGTCAGCCAGTCAAAGAAATCTGTTAGATTTGTTTCATGACCTTTCTGCTGTGAATCCATGCTGCCTTGGGTCCTGTGTCCCGTTGGCCTCTAGGTACTCAACACTTATTTAGTTCAGAAGTGATTCCATCATTTTCCCTACCACTGAGGTCAAACTAATGAGTCTGTAGTTTCCTGCCTCTGCCTTGCTCCCACTTTTGTGAAGGGGAATCACATCCACCCTCCTCCAGTCCTCAGGTACCACACCATCCTACCATGATTTGTTAAAAATGGTAGTCAGTGGTGTCACTAGTTTTCCCCTTAGTTCTTTTAGAATTCTGGGGTGAATCCCATCAGGCCCCATTGCTTTGTCCACCTTCAGTTTTAGGAGTTCTTTCAGGACCCTTTCTTCTGTGAATGGACTGGTATTGACCCCCCCTATCCAGAACGGAGGAGGTTTTCTTTCTGAAGTGCTACAAGACAGATTGACCCCATCAGGACAGATCTGTCTACAGTTCTGGATTACCTGGTTCACCTCCAGACACAGGGCTTGAGGCCATCAACCGTGAAGTTGCATTTGGTGGCAGCATTGGCTTTACACAGCAGCTGGCAAGACAGGTCAATGGCTTCACAACCCATTGTCAAAAAAATGTTTCAAAGGCCTTGATCATCTGTACCTCCCATGAGGGACCCTGTCCCTCCCAGGGACTTGAATGTTTGTATTGCCTATGGCGACTGCTGCACTGAAGTATGTCACTTGGAAAACAACTTTCCCGGTGGCAATGACATCTGCTAGGAGGGTGAGTGTGCTACAAGTCCTTCACACAGATCCAAAATATGTCATTTTTCATAGGGACAAGGTAGTCCTGAGAACAAACAGGAAATTCTTCCCTAAAGTGGTGTCTGAATTCCTTCTAAATCAATCAGTTTCCCGTCCCGTTTTATTTTTCTGAAACATTCAGCTTAGAGGAACAAAAGTTCCACTGCCTGGATGTCAAAAAGGCATTGAGTTACTACCTGGACCACACCAAAGCTGTGAGATCCGCTAGCACTCAGCTGTTTGTCATTTATGGTAAAGTAGATAAAGGCAAACTAGGATCCAGGAGAACCATTTCTCATTGGATAGTCTCCTGCATGTAGTTCTGTTGTTACAGAGTTGGTAAATTACCACCGAGAGGACTTAGCGCTCATGCTACAGGAGGCACCTCTACCTCTATGGCAGCATAAAGGAGTATCCTCCTACAACGAATTTGTAAAGCAGCTACCTAGAAAACAGTACACACCTTCACAAGACACTACTGTCTGAACATACAGTCCAGAATAGATACCTGCTTTGGCATTGCTGTCTGTTGTCGAGGCACAGGTCAGGAAGCATAGGAAAACCAGGAGCAGTTGTAGAATTCTCAAAAGTGTTTATTAGTACTAGCAGTAACATAAAAAAATTAAATTGTTCAGAATCACTATTTACAAAGGCAGAATGAACAGAGGATCCATCTGAGTTTTCCTTCAGTCTCTGTGTGTCTCCCAAAACACTGCAGCTCTCTGTCTTTCTTATAAGTCTTTGCAACCCCCGCTCCTTAACAAGTATCCTGTTTTTTTCTAAAATGTTCTTGTAAGTTTCAGGCAGGTACAGCAAGAACACAATGTCCCAGAACTGACCTCTTGCATACAGCTTCTCGGGGAGTTTACAAACTAGCTTCTCAGGTTAACTCCTTGAGTTCCAAACAGCGTTTTGCAATCATTTCAACAATATAACAACATACATTTCAACAGTAAAACTATATACATTTTTAAACAAAGGGATCCCAGTATTAGTTACATTTCCACATAAAGATTCACATATATTTTTATACCAATAGATATGCAAGGGAGGAAAAGACAGAACAGCAAGTGAAGACTGAGAGATAGCGAGAGGCAGAGAATTGCAAGACCATCGGGGTGATCAAATCCTAGGTCTCATGAGAACATTTTGTTTGCACAACCGTACAGACAAGAGACAGGAAAGAAAAAACAGAACAGATCCTTGCATTTCAAACTCTCCATAACAACTGGGACAGGGTCCTATTCAACCCTGTCACACTGTCTTACAGAACCTTTTGCCTAAATAGGTTCTGGACCCAACTCCCAAGGTACTGCTGTGTAGTCTGCACTTTTGTGAATACACTGATGGATTCCTGGGGTTAGAAGAAAATTACTCCCGTAGTAATGTGATCCATCAGTAGTATTCACAATCTCTTACCCTGCCTCCGCTTTCAGAACCTGGAAATAGGTTCAGATGAGAATCCTCATGTTCTGTTTGCTTGAGCATTACTTATTGCAGTGCCTAACAATTGTTGCTCAGTAGTCTGATTTTAAATCTTTTACTATATGTAATTGTTGCTCTGCCTACAGTATATAAAATTGTTCTGCCTTGTTTTAACATTTTTCAAAGTTTTTGGAAAAATGTAAAGATATTTTGTAGTCTTTTAGCTATTTCTAGTGGTCACAGCTCACCCTAGCTTTAGAAATAAATCTGACATTAGGAGGCAGGGTGGAGCATGACCACAGAGCAATTTGAACTGATTCTAATGTTCCATAGTTAGCATAAGTTCCAAGTTCGGGGCTGCTCATTCTTGGGAATGATTGCAGTTTTGTGAATACTACTGATGGATTGAAACAGTATCTCTACAGTGAGTAATGGTTTAATAGTGTACAATTACACAGCATTTAAGGGGAAAATGATCTTTGTAATAGAAAACTTCAGGATGTGGGCAAGCTAGGAAGTGTGTAGTATTACTGTAGGTAGTAAGGCCTAGCAGTTGTGTGGCAGCTATTCACTGAAGATGTAATGGATCACCTTATTATTCCTTGTGGCAGTTGTATGTTTTTTCTAAATGCTTATGCATAGATGGCTTGTTATGGGCAATGCAGCCCACTCTCTTCCTCTTGTCTGGCCATGCATTCTAGATGTTGGGTGCTGCTACATGAAATGCTTTTTAATGGTCATTTACTTTGTTTTGAGGACATGGAGGACTTCCCTTGGCTGTGACCTTAGCCTGTAAATAGGGATGATTTGGGTGAGCAGATCACTAAGGTAGTTGGAGGATGTGCCTTTAATACATAATAAATAGATATACCCCAGTGTAACTCTTCTATCTTTGAGGGGTACAGTTCCAAGTGACTTATATAGGTTCAAGGTCACAGTGGTGTGTTGAATGACACACATCCAGTGTAAACCTACATGCTTGATTGTATAGTAGCTGACAGCTTATCATATAGAAACAAAGAAAGCTGTTTTCTGATTGGTTAGCAGTCCTTGGGTGGTGACACAACTACCCATGGGCACAAACTAGTGCCTGCGTAAGTGCCCAATCATAGTTGTTGAGAATTCCTGTACTACTCATTCTAAATCATTTTTGAATAGCTGCCATTGTGTGCCTCATTTAACATGACTGAAAATAGTAGCTGCAATGTCAAATGTCCCAGAAAGTCACTTTAACTTGCTGCTAGATGAAATAATAAGTACATTTAGTGATGATTGTCAAGCCCCAGCAAAAGAAAGTGACACTGCTGTTATTTTACTGACACAGTGCTAAGCTGTGAAACTGGCCGGCAGTGTGACATAACGGCAAGTGAAAGTGCCACTGAAACCTGCCGAGAGTGGGGAGATCAGCAGCTTTTTTCTTAAACCATGATAAGGAGCTGTTTTTAAAGTTGAACCCACTCCCTTCGTGATGGCTCCCTCCCCCCGTCCAGTCATGTTCAGCACCCACACACCTAGATGCCCAATCCCCAGTGTCAGTAAACCTTAATTGTTTTTTTTACCCTGAAAAGGAAACAGTCCATTGTCGATGTCTAACTCCCCCTGGTCCCATCACCCCCTGCACCTGACCCCACACTCAGCACTAACCACCCCACAAATCCCTCATACCCTCACTCACCTACAGAGGGTCTCTCAGCATAGATCCACTTTCACCCCAAAATACCGCCTCCTCCTCCTCCTTGAAGCGCCACCGCGAAATGAGGAAACAAGGTAAGGACCGTCTATTTATTTTCAATATGTTTTGAACTTTTACTCATAACTTTGTCATTTAAAAATATTTATGCACCAAATTTTCAACATAGCCTTTTTGGGACCCCACCAGAACAAGGTAGGTGAAAATGTTCAATTCTCACCCCAGGAATACTCCAATATTTCTAGCTCTGTGCAGTACGCCTTTAAGCTAGATCTGCCCGGAGATGGAACATTATGCAAATGATGGAACACCATTGGCACGTGACACTTTTCAAATGCAGCCCCTATCAACTGCATACATTCTAACCTCTCAGATTGCATTCTCCACCTGTCAAGACTAGACGCTCGGAGAACCTTAGCTCAACATCTCGTCTTGAAGACTTATAAAAAACATGTATAAGTATGCCGGCCCGGTGGCGCAGAAGGTTGAGGCGCTAGTGCCTTACCTCGTGCCATGCCAGTGACCCGGATTCTGGAATGACCTCGGGCCACCGAGGTGCTGGCTCGGGGGGAGGGATGGAATGGGATTGAGCCTTGGCTCTCCCTTCCATGGGGTGGATGCCCGCTTCACTGTAGTCCCCCTCCCACTGGGTGGAGGCCCGGTGGGTAGTGTAGGCAGTCAGGAGTGGCGACAAAAGTCTGGGGAGGGCAGAGGGGCCACTGGATCCTGGCGTGTGCGTGCGCCTCCATGCACATCCAAGCATGTGTATACCGTGGCCCCGGGGGTGAGTAAAAGAAAAATGAAAACTATATTTGGGAAAAAAATATATATATATATAAGTATTCCTTATTTTCATTTGCTGCCCTAATCTTTTGTTTTAGCTTAACCGTTAGTTAATTTTAGTTAAATTTAGTTGTTTTCTTGGTTTCTCCGTTCGGGATAACGGAGGAAACCGAGAATTTTAGTTTAGAGCAGAGTTTTGTGACAGAGACCCCTTTATTTTAGTTTAAATAAATTTTTTTGTGTTACCGCTAATACTGGTTACTGAACCGATAACCTCGGTTCTTTTCTGTACCAGTTCTCGGTTCTGATTGGTTCCCCAATCGGTTCCTGAACCGACTGCAACTGCAAATTATTATTTAAAATTTAAAATCCTTTTTGTGGTTAGCGTTTTTATGTCAAATTTGGTGAAATGTCAGAAAAACCTAAGAGAAAAAACAGTGAGCCCGGTTTTAAAAACTGTACCGAGTGTGGAGAAGTACTGTATTTGCCAAGGCAGATAAGCACACTTCTTGTGTGGCCTGCCTTGGCTATGAATATTTAAAGTCTGATTGTGAAATATGCAAGACCTTTCCTGGAAAAATGCTTGAAAAATGTTTAGAAAGGCTCAAAAGAAGTTGCCTCCACCTAAGGGTCCCTCAGGCTCTGACCATCTGACACCCTCAGTTCCTGTGGGTGAAACCACAGAGACTACTGCCTCTACCCCTGATGCGAGTACCCAGGTCCTTGGGAAAAAGGCCTGCTGAACCGGCTAGCTCCCCGGTTCCATTAAAGAAAACTAAACACACAGAACCCCCTGCTGGACAGCGTTTGGGGACTTCTGTGATGGCTGAAAATATGCCTTCTCCACAGGAGATTGCACAGGCATTCAGAGTCCTGCAGTTCTTACAGGGGATGCTGCCTGCTGGAAAGCAGGCACCAGTTTAGACCCCACTAAACAATCTTCTACCCAATCTTCCTTCCATGAAGAAATGGAGGAGTATGGGGAGTATGAGGAAGAGTGTGAAGGGGAGCCTATAGAGCCTGAAGTCTCCCCTGAACAGGAGTTTGGCTTACCACCCAGGGCCTCAGAGGATTATTCATCCCACTTCACATTTGTCAGGAAAATGGTGGATGCCCTTGACGTAACCACCACTGAAGTGATAGAGGATGAGGAGGAAGCAGAATATTTAGAAATGATGGTGATAATGCCCATAAATAAATGTTTGCTTCCTGTGGACAAGTTCTTTAAAAAGGATGTTTTTAAGATCCTCCAAACACCTGGTTCTGTCCCTCCTTTAGACAAAATGCTGGACAAGAAATATCAGCTGGACAGGGAAGGGGCTGAATTTTTGTTCTTTCACCCTGACCACCAGGGGGTGGTACAAGCTGCAGCCTGTGACAAGGCAAAAGTACCTCTATCATCTCATTCCCCCAGAGAAAGATTCCAGAAAAATTGACAGCATGGCCAAGAAGGGTTATCTGTCTGCCTCCTTGGCCATTAGACAAGCAATTTCAGGCCCATGGCCAATATCAGAAGTCTCTGTGGCAGTCTGTCATGGCTATGGCAGATAAAACCCCATCAAGTCTGCTGACTTAGCTGAGACTGCTAGGTTTGGCTTAGAAGCAGCCAAATACCAATTTCAGATGGCAGCAGACACTAATGACACTGCTGCCAGATAGATAGCTAACACTGTTGCTCAGAGGAGGTTTGTCTGGCTAAGAGCCACAAACCTTAATCAGGATACACAGGCCAAGGCTTTGGACTTTCCTGTTGAGGGTCATACCCTCTTTGGAACTCAGACAGAGGCTTACATGAAAAAGGTGGACGAGTACAGGGCCACCTACAAAAATCAATTCTGCCTAAGAAAGGGCCTGTCCATCCACTAGACCCTATAGAAGGGGAGGCAGGGGTAGACCTTTCCACACCAGGCATTTTAACCAGGCCATGGCTGTACCCCAGGTTCAGCAGTACCTACAGCAGCGGTACTTCAGGGGCAGGGGCAGAAGGGATTCCAGGCATGGTTCCCAGTCCCAGCCTTAGGTTAAGCAAGACCCCTGATATGTCTTCCCAGGCTGCCTCCCCACTACCAGTAGGGGCAGGCTGACTCACTATTTCCAGGCTTGGAATCAAATCACCATAGACAAGTGGGTCCTGGAAGCAGTGAGTCAGGATCTGTCCCTAAGCTTCAAAACCCTTCCCACTCTAAGAACCAGAGTGTTCAAGCCAGCGTCCAATGCGGAAAGGAAGCTGCTGGAAAAGGAAGTACAAAACCTACTGTTGGCAAGGGCAGTGGAACCTGTTCCCCCACAACAAAGGGGAAGGGTTTTTATTCAAGACACTTCCTCACAACAAAGAAAATGGGGAGTGGCAGCCTATCCTAGACCTAAGGGTGCTAAACAGGCACTTAATAAAGCCAAGGTTCAAAACGGTAACCTTGTCACTGTTTCTGCCAGCACTCCAAAGAGGCAATTGACTGGCATCTCTGGACCTAAAAGATGCTTCAAACAACATGAAGTCTTGCTGTATTCTGACATATGCAGTGATCACCAACCTTTGAACTGCCCCAGAGAACAAAGAGTTAACTTTCCATGCAGGGCATGGAACGCTGAGCTCGAGCTCGGTTGAAGCCTCTGTCTGCTGTTGTTTAAACTCCAACCGTCAGATTCTTTACTCCGCCTCACTGAACAGTCGCTCCGGAGATTTCTCCTTTGCTCGGTTCAAAAAAGTCGGTTAAAGTGTCGTTTTTTTCGCTCGGTTTCGACCGAATTTCTGCTACTGAATCTGTCGGTTTAAGTCTCTGTCTGTGGTACCGTGAGTACTAGATAGGTTTTTGTATTAGTTTCTGTGTGGAACTTGTAAACATTGGTTCGGTTCGGTTTGAACCGATCAGGTTTGTGTAAAAAACTTCTGTCTTTATTAGAGTGTGGTAACCAAACTGTATCAGTTCTAAAAAAGACGGATTTCATTACGTTTTTCCAAGACCAATAACACGGTCAGGAACGATAGGGTGTCTTGCCTGGCGGATATTGCGAAAAAAGATGCATGTTTGGTTAGGATTGGCCATGTCTGAGAAACCCAAGAAAAAAAGGGCCCACTGGGTTTCAACACTGTAGTGTGTGTGGAAGCTCAGCAGGGCTGATCCCCACACCACCTGTGTTTATTGTCTGGGTTTGACCACCTCAGTTCAGACTGCCAAATTTGTAAGATTTCCCAAAGCTACCTTGGATAAAGAGGAGGTAGACTGAGGGAAGGAGGCCGAAGTCCGCTGACCGGATGGCCAGCCTGGTTCAGTTCCAGACAGAAGGGTGCCCTCTGACCAGGGTGAAACTTCTTCGGGCAAAAGGAGAACCGATTCTGAGGAGTCGGTTCCGGTTAAAAGAAAGAAAAGGGATAAATCATCCGGTTCGGATCCACAAGTTCTTTCTCCAACCGCTGATGAGATAGCCAAAGCGATAAGGATAGTTCAGTTGTTAACTTCGGTTCCGGACGAACCGGCACCATCTGTCAGGGGCTCGGTTCGGTCGGTTCCCCCGGTTCCGGATTATACTTTAGAAGAATTTTATGAACCGGAGGAGGAGGAGGGAGAGTATGAAGATGATGATGATGGTGATTATGAAAGTCTGGATGTGCCTATTGACTTGGACATCTCCCCAGACAGACCTTCAGGTGTTTCTCCTCCTAGGCTTTCTGAGTCCCCTTCCCACTTTATGTTTTACAAGAAAGTGGCTGAAACCCTCCAGCTTCCTATGGAAGAAGCAGTAGAGGATCAGGAGGAGCCTGATTTTGTTGAGATGATGGACATCCCAGAGTCCAGGAGATTGTCTATTTCCCTCCATAAATCTTTTGGAAAACAGACATTTAAAATTCTAAAAACTCCTAATTCCATACCTCCTGTGGACAGAAGAATGGACAAGAGGTATACTCTTTCAGGCTCAGACACGGAGTTCCTTTCCCAGCAATGCAGCCATGTTGGGGTAGTGCAGGCTGATGCCTGTGATAAGCCAAATATTCCCTTGGCTTCACACCCCCAGATAAGGACTCCAGGAGGATTGATGCCATGGCAAAGAAACAGTACATGGCAGCATCTTTGGGACTCAGGCAGGCTAACTATATGGCCTACACAGCTAGATACTAGAAGTCCAGGTGGGACACTGTGCTGGCTCTAGCTAAACAGGCCCCTTACCAGCTTTCCAAGGAGCTGGAGCGGGTGGCTGCGAATGGGATTGAGGCATCCAAGGTGCAATTTCATGCTGCTGTGGACTCCAGTGATGTTTCATCTAGAGTCATGGCTACATCTGTGGCCCTTTGGAGGATGGCTTGGCTCAGATGTACTAGCCTATCACAGGATACCCAGGCTAAGGCCATGGATTTTCCTGTCATTGGTAATTCTCTGTTTGGGGAGCAGACAGAGAACTACATGAAGAAGATGGACAAGTACAGGACCACCTACAGGAGTGCTCAGGCCCAAGAGGCAAGCCACTCCTCAGAGGCAGCATTCCAGGGCAGGGGCAGGCCCTTTCAAAGGCCTTTTACAAGCCCAGGCCTCCTCTTCTTTGCTCAGAGGGGTTCTTTAGAGGGAGAGGCAGACGGGGTATGAGCAGGCCTGCTTCCACCCCTCAGTCTAAAGCTCCTGCCAAGCAGACACCCTGATGAGTCTGCCCAGGCCAATTCTCCAATACCTGTAGGGGGCAGGCTGGCTTACTTTGTCCAGGACTGTAAAGTCTTTAACATCAGACAAGTGGGTCCTAGAAGTAGTAAGCCAGGGACTGGTTCTCAGCTTCAAAAAATTTCCCAAGATGAGAACCAGATCCTTTCCACCTGCAAATCCATCTGAGGCCCTTGCCCTAGAGGCAGAGGTTTCTTCCCTCTTGGCTCTCAGAGCCATAGAAGGGTTCCTACTACACAGCAAGCAAACGATTGTACTCCAGGTACTTCCTAACCCTAAAGACAGGAGAATGGCGGCCATTCTGGATCTAAGATATCTAAACAAGCACCTTTTAAAGCCAAAATTCAAAATGGTGACTCTGGGAATAATCCTGCCCTCTCTAAGGCCAGGGGACTGGCTAGCCTCCCTGGACCTCAAAGATGCCTATTTTCACATTCCCATCAGGTGCTCCCACAGAAAGTACCTCAGGTTCGAGTTGCCGTTGGGCCACTATCAATTCAGACCAATGCCCTTTGGCCTAACATCAGCCCCAAATGTTATCACAAAGTGCCTGGCAGTAGTGGTTGCTTTCCTAAAGAGAAAAAATATCTCCATCTTTCCATACTTGGACGACTGGCTCATAGTGGGTCAGTCTCCAGACCAAGTCAAGTCACATCTTCAGATAACTCAGCCACTGCTCACTTCCTTAGGATTCCTCCTAAACTTTCCAAAGTCAGTTCTCAAGCCAGTACAGCTCCTCACCTTTATAGGGGCAGAGCTGGATACAATAAGTGCAAAGGCCTTCCTTCCCCTGGACAGGGCAAGGACACTAATAGAACTGGCCTCTTCTTTCACCCTTCAGGTGTCTCGACCAGCAAGGCACTTCTTGCAGCTCCTGGGCCACATGGCAGCCTCTACAGCAGTGGTCCAGGGGGCAAGATTTCAGATGAGGGACATTCAGTTCCACTTGAGAGCCTTCTGGTCCCTGAGAAAGGATTCCCTTACCAAACTAGTCCCAGTGACTCGAACCCTGATCCAGCCTTTGCAATGGTGGCAGGATCAGGACAATTTAAGGCAGGGAGTTCCTTTTGTCACTCAGTCTCATTCACTAATCCTCACCACAGACGCCTCCCTCTTGGGCTGGGGGGCCCACTTGGGGGATCTTACCACCCAAGGGCTGTGGTCACCTCAAGAGTCTCTGCTTCACATCAATCTCTTGGAACTCAGAGCAGTGTTTCTGGCACTGCAAGCTTTTTCCAAGTCTGTACAGAACAAGGTAGTCCAGATCAGAACAGACAATACTACCACAATGTGGTACATCAACAAGCAAGGGGCACTCGGTCTACGGCCTTGTGCACAGAAGCAATGAAGTTATGGTCTCTGGCCTATTCCCTGCAAACTTCTCTGATAGCAGTTCACCTCCCAGGGAAGGACAATGTCCTAGCAGATGCTCTCAGCAGGATATCTCAGGGCCTCCACAGAATGGTCCGTTGATCCCTAATTTTGAAAGTGATTTCTCCACATGGGGCCTCCACAGATAGATCTTTTGCAGCCCCAGACAATCACCAACTTCCTCTCTTTGCTGCAGACCCCAGTCGTGGGCTCAGTCCCCCTGGATGCTCTGGTTCTGAATTGGGAAGGGAAGTTCCTGTATGCTTTTCCCCCCTTCCCTCTCCTGTTCAAGGTGCTAGTCAAGATCAGGTCTCAACTGTGCAGAGTGATTCTGATCGCTCCAGACTGGGCCAGACAGCCCTGGTATCCACTGTTGCTGTCCTTAGCAGTCCACCTTCCCCCGTCTCTTCCCAGGACTTACAACCTGTTGACATCCTCTCAGGGAAGGATTTGGTATCCGAATCTCATCTCAATCTCAAGGCCTGGCTCTTGAAGAGTTAGAGTTGCTGATCTGCACCTCTCTCAAGGTGTTCTGGATATTCTTAAGGCTTCTAAAGCCTTCCACCAGAAAGACTTACAACTCCAAATGGAAAGGTTCACTATTTGGTGCTCTGGTAAGCATATTTCTCCAGAATCTGCTGGGTTGCCTACAGTCCTGGACTATATGGTTCATCTCAATGGCTTGGGACTCAGACCAGCTACACTTAAAGTACATTTGGCAGCTGTTTCTGCCTTTTGTCAATAAAGCAAGCCCTCTTCTCTATCAGTCCATCCTGTATTTTGCAAATTCTTCAAAGGTTGTTGTACACATTCCTCCCTTCAGGGACGCTGCTCCTGCTTGGGACCTTAATGTTTGCATTGCTCAGCTTATGCAACCCCCCTTTGAGCCTTTGTCCTCTGCAGAGCTTAAGTACTTGACTTGGAAAACTGTGTTTTTGGTAGCCATTACCTCTGCCAGGCGCATCAGTGAATTGCAAGCCCTGTCAGTGGAGCCTGATTTCATCTCTTTCCATAGAGATAAAGTGGTCCTAAGAACTAACAGGAAGTTTTTGCCTAAGGTGGTTTCAGATTTCCACCTTAATCAGTCTATGTCTCTCCCTGTTTTCTTCACTGACCATTCCTCCTCTGGGGAGAGGAGGTTGCACAGCCTGGATGTAAAAAGAGCCCTTAGCTACTACATAGAGCGCACCAAGGGTCACAGGTTTGAGTCCCTCCAGTTGTTCCTCACTTATGGAGAGTTCAGTAAGGGCAAAGCTGCCACTAAAAGATCTATTGCCAGGTGGATTCTCTCTTGTATACAATTCTGCTATGAGAAATTGGGTAGAACCCCACCCTCAGGCCTGAGGGCTCACTCTACTAGAGGTACAGCTGCTGATATTCCTATCTTAGAAATCTGTCAAGCAGCCACCTGGAAAACAGTCCATACATTCACCAAGCATTACTCTCTGGATATCCAGGCTAGGAGTGATGCTCGGTTTGGCACAGCAGTACTTCAGAGCCTTTTCCCAAAGTAGGTTCTGTCCCTCCTCCTTGGAGGTACTGCATGGTAGTCTGCATATGTTAGAATACAGCAAGACTTCATGTTGTTTGAAGAAAAAATTACTCACCTTAGTAATGTTGTTTCTTCTAATGGAGTCTTGCTGTATTCAGACCTCCCCCTCCCTCTCAGAACCTGGTTTTTGGAATGTGGGTGGGCAGGAGCAGTGTTGGCACTTAGAGGTGCCCTTTTCTCACCCTCCTTTATTTTGGGTGTGTGTTGTGTTTTGTTTTTTGGGTTTCCTGACCTGAGTCTTTGCTTTGAAACCAAAAAACCCTTTTTTAACAAATTTAGTTGCCAGTTGGCTAGTGTGAGTTTACAGTTTCCACACAGAATGCCTAGTGAGTATAGCTCGTAAAGATCTGACGGTTGGAGTTTAAACAACAGCAGACAGAGATTTCAACAGAGCTCGAGCTCAGCGTTCCATGCCCTGCATGGAAAGTTAACTCTTTGTTCTCCGGGGCAGTTCAAAGGTTGGTGATCACTGCATATGTCAGAATACAGCAAGACTCCATTAGAAGAAACAACATTACTAAGGTGAGTAATTTTTTCTTACTTCCGCATCCCCATAAGGGAGTCTCAAAGAAGGTACCTCAGATTCAGACTCCCTTTGGGTCATTACCAGATCTTACTTCGAGATACAGCTCTTGCAGCAGGTTACACCATAAGGACTGAAGCCGGCAGGACCCCACAGAAAACTTCTAGCTACTGTAGCTATACCCAGCGGGGGACCACCACCAATGTCAGTCCCGCCCCCGACGTCAGATGCATCATAAAAGGGGCGGACCCCAGCATTCCTCAGTTCTTTTCCGCCGTCAGCCATAGCGTCAGCTCCCGCACGGACGCCTTCAACCTCGAACAATCCCAGAACTTTGCCTTTTCTAGATGTCTTCAAAAATATCCTCGCATGTCTTCGTCCCCGACTCCTTCAACGAAGGACACCCCTCGAAATACGCTTGGCAAGTAGATCCCCTTTAAGGACAGGCATTCGGCCTGAATGCGGTGCTTAGGCCCAGACCATGATACCAAGGCCTGCACCATCTGCCAACAGTTTAATAGTCGCACGATGATCCTCCGCCAGAAGGCCCTTCAAAATTTCCTTCTTGAGGAAAAACTTAAACAAATGGAGGGAGATCCATCCTTCCGAGGGGAATCGTCCCATAAGTCGGGGAAACATAAGGAAAAGAGTCAGGTCAGGGATAGGGAGAGATCCCTCAACCATGCCTCGGACTCCCGGGCCAGCTCCGGATCCAACCACTCAGACAGGTCCCTCTCCCGGGCCAAGTCCCAGCCCCCACCGGTCAAGATTCAGACCTCGGCTGGGTCAGGTATCTCCGTCTCTTTGCAATCTTTGAAAATTCGACCCAAAGACAACCAACCGTCCGGTTAAGCCACACGGTCTGAGGTTTCAGACTGGCACAAACAGTCGTCTCTGTCAGTCGCCAAAGCAGGCCCCGACTCCCAGGACCAGCGTCGGGACACCGACCTCAGATCGGTCTCCCAACCTCCAAGGGGCTCAGAAGCTCCTCCTAGACATACCAAGGAGCTGACATCCCTGAAGTGGACATCAGATAGCAAGCAGCTGTCAGACCCGACGACCGCCAAATGTCCAGAAGATCTAATGCCACCCCACCTTCTGCACCAGATACTGGACGCCGGGCACGTCAGAGGAAGAAGTACCAGATGTCGGTACACAACAGGACACTGATTACCAGACGGGTGAAGTGGAGGACCCTGGGTTACCCCAAGACCTGGCTACAGGTCAGAACCCCCCTTAGGCACCGGTGCCTGATCCCAAGGATGGAAAGACACTGATGATGGGGCCGTCATCCAGTCTAAATATAAAAGAGGTGAAAGAGCTAGTCACCTTTTGGTGAGACACCATCAGGAAGGATGTTGTACCCCCAAACCCCCAGAGGAGGTTCCCCCTCCTAGGGCGCTGTCTCCTGAGCCACCCCCTAAGGAGACTACACCACCACCCAGGGGTAGGTCTCGCGACAACAAACCTGGGAACTGGAAGCAGCAGATCTCCAGGACCCCTCCATGGTCTCCAAGTGTACATGGGTGCAAGAGACCCAGGAGAAGATCCTGCTCTTCTTCTGGTGCGGACTCCCACCCGGAATCTTCAGAATCGTCCTGGTCCCCCTCACCATTCAGTATCCCGTCACCCGACCCCAGTGACCTACCCAGGTCGCCACCAGATGACCCCTCATTCGTGGACATAATGAGGTACATTCAGGAAAACATGGGTGGGATACCAAGGAGTTGGACCCAGAAAGGCAATGCCTGGCTAGGTACCTCCAGCAGAAGGACCCGAAGCATGTGGTGGTTCCACCTTTGGTGGACACCTTCCAAGATGCCACGAAGATGGCCTGGAAGTGACCTTACTCCACACCGGCAGTTCCTAAAAAGGCAGATAGCCTCCACAGGGCCCGTCCGGACGACCCATACTTGCCAGCAACCCATGGCAGACTTCCATGTGATAAAAGCCATGCATGATAGATCCCAATGCCCACAGCATCTGAGCACCCAACCACCAGACCAGGAATCTAAGCAATTAGACTCCATGGGGAGGTGCATGTATACAGCTGCTACATGCTCCATCACGATCCCTGAATTACCCTACTCACATGGTGCAATTCCAAAATGCACTGTGGGATCAAGGACAGAACCTCCTTAAGGATTTTCCAGATGGAGACAAGAAGGGGAATTGCTGAACCTCATTAAACGGGCTCAGACTTTGGGATGCAGGTCCTCAGGGCAGCTTACGACTTGTGGATTCTGCAGCCTACAGGTGTTTGGCCTCCAGACACTCTTGTTAGAGGTCTCCGCTTTACACCAGACGCTCAAAAGGGTATTTTGGACATTCCTTACAATGGCTCTGTTCTCTTCGGAGAAGAGTCTGAAAAGGTCATCACCAGACTACAAGACGCTGGGAAGGCCATCAGAATGAGACAGGCTATGTACAAGCCAAAGTCTGGCCCCTTTTGGAAGGGCCAAAATTGTTTTCATGGCTGACAGGGCAGACAGCCACCCCATTCAGGCCAGCAATCCAGGGGCAATTTCGACCATAAAAATCAGCCAAGATTTTCTGGAGGCCAAGGTCAGCGCAATCAGAAAGTCAACCAGCCTGCTGGACAAAACACCACCACAGCATGACTCATTCCAGACCCGTGCCCCACCTCTGGATCAAAGGGAAGAAAGGGCCAGGGTCTCTTTGCTTACCACCTTCCAGGGTGGCAGAGGATAACCTTCGACCGGTGGGTTCTGCAACTCATCAGTTGAGGACACTCTATCGAGTTCCTCAACCTCCCACTAACAAGGCCTCCTTTGCGCTCCCGTTATTCGGTGCAACACGCCTTGCTCATCTAGCAGGAGAGCTCTGCACTCCTGGAAAAGGATGCCATAGAGATCGTCCCATGGAACCAGAGAGAAAGGGGATACTATTCCCACTTCTTCCTAGTTCCAAAGAAAGCAGGGGACCTATGCTCGATCCTGGATCTCAGCAATCTCAACACCTCGGTGGCGTACAAGCGCTTCCGCATGGTCACCCTTCCGGGCCTCATCCGCATGCTCAGGCAAGGCGCATGGCTAGCGTCACTGGATATGCAGGACGTGTACCTCTATCTCCCCTTCACTCGACTACACAGGAAGTTCCTACGGTTCGAGTTCTTGGAGCGCCATTACCAGTTCTGAGCGCTTCCATTTGGCCTGTTCTCGGTGCCACGCGTTTTTACCAAATGTCTGGTGGTAGTGGCAGTGGCCCTCAGAAGACAGGGCCACTGTGTGTTCCCATATCTGGATGACTGGCTTCTCATGGCCCCCTCTCGAGAGGCACTGATAAGGGCAATCCAGGATACTTGTTCCCTATTCGAGTCACTGGGTATCACCATCAATCAGGAAAAGTCGTCCCTGGTTCCCACTCAGAGGTTACAATTCAATGGCATGGTTCTAGACACCCACCAAGGAACAGCCTTTCTGCCCGATGACAGGGTAGGCATTCCGGACTCTGTCTGGGACCGTCACCTCGAAGAAGCAGGTTCTCACGAACCATGCTCCGCCTATTAGGACACATGGCGACAGCTATCGCCACAGTCCCTTGGCCCGCCTCCATATGAGGGTCACTCAGTGGACGTTGAGAGCTCAATGAGACCAACGACAGGATCATCTGGATCAGGTCATCAGGGTCACAAAGCCAGTCCTTCAGGACTTGCAATGGGGGCTGGTCCGGAGCACCGCACTAGAGGAGTCCCCTTCTTGACACCCACTCCATCTCTCATGCTCACCATGGATGCTTCAGGGTCTGGATGGGGAGCTCACTTCAATGAAACCAGGACTCAAGGAACCTGGTCCCTCCTGGAGTCACACCTCCACATCAACATCCTGGAGATGAGAGCAGTCCTGCATGCTCTACAGACCCTGCAGTCAGAAATCCCACCAGAACAAGTGTTAGTCCAGTCGGACAACACCTCAGTGGTATACTACATCAGCAAGGAGGGAGGCACTCACTCCTACCAGTTTTGCAGAGAGGCAAAGCGAGTGTGGGATTGGGTACTGCAGCACGGCACCCCGATCACAGCAGTACACGTTCCTGGTGTCTGCAACACGTTTATGGACCTGTTAAGCTGGTCGCGAGCCAGAGCTCCCGAATGGGAGCTGCTGCAAATGGTCACAGAGGCTCTGTTCCTCAGAGTGGGGGACATCAGACATAGACCTTTTTGCATCCCCATACAACTCAAAACTGCCCAAATTTTGCTCGCTAGATCCAGGGCCTGGTGTTTTCTGGTGAGATGCATTGTCCCTCTCCTTGACGGGCAGGTTTCTCTACACCTTCCGGCCCTTCCCTTTGACCCAGAGGTTTCTACTCAAGCTTCAAGCAGATGGAGCGACAATGATTTTGGTGGCACCCTTTTGGCCCAGACAAATCTGGTTTCCGCTGCTCCACCAGTCGGCTCAAGAGCCTCTGTTTCCTTTACCGGTCAGCTGCCACTTGCTGTCCCAGGAGGCTGTATCTCTGGTTCACCGAACCTCAAATCCCTGAACCAGCATGTTTGGCTCCTAAGGACAAGCCATTCTTAGGCAAGGAGTGTCTCGGGGCATCGCTGACATACTGGTAGCAGCTAGGAAGCCCTCCACTCAGGCTACCTACACCATGAAATGGCGCAGGTTTTGTCTTTAGACCACCGCTCAGAATTTTGATCCGCTCCGCTGTCCCGAGAGGTCAGTTTCACACAGGATTAGCCTACTCCTCCTTGAAGGTGCACCTCTGTGCCATATCTTAATAAAGGAGAGGGAATGTGGGTAGAGGGTGACAGTGAAAAAGCAGGGATACTGAACGAATATTTCTGCTCAGTATTCCCAAAGGAAGGGGAGGGGGAGGTACCTAAACCAAACAAGAGAAACACTCTAAAGACGGGGTCAATACCAGTCCATTTACAGAAGAAAGGGTTCTGAAAGAACTAATTGGACAAAGGAATGGGGCCTGATGGGATCCACCCAAGAATTCTAAAAGAACTAAGGGTAAAACTATTGACACTGCTGACTACTCTCTTTAACAAATCATGGGAGGATGGGGTGGTACCTGAGGACTGGAGGAGGGCGGATGTGATTCCTCTTTACAAAAGTGGGAGCAGGACAGAGGCAGGAAATTACAGACCAGTTAGTTTGACCTCAGTGGTAGGGAAAATGATGGAATCACTTCTGAAGGAAAGAATTGTTGAGTACCTAGGGGCCAGCGGGGCACAGGACCCAAGGCAGCATGGATTCACAATGGGAAGGTCATGTCAGACGAATCTAATAGATTTCTTTGAGTGGGTGATCAAAGTAGTAGACCAGGGAGGGGCTGTGGACATGGCCTACACCAGATTTTAGCAAAGCATTTGATACAGTCCCACACAAAGATTAACACAAAGTTAGCCATCCTTGAGTGGGTCCCAAGGTGGTAGCCTGGATAAAAATTGGCTAGACAACAGGACGCAAAGGGTAGTAGTAAATGGAGTCCACAGTGAAGAAAGGAGGGTTACTAGCGGGTACGCAGGGTTCAGTACTGGGACCCGCCCTTTAATGTCTTTATAAGTGACATTGCAGAGGAACTGGAAGGAAAAGTATGTCTCTTTGCAGATGACACAAAGATCTGCAACAGGGTTGATAGACAAGATGGAGTGGAAAGGATGAGAAGGGACTTGGCAAGGTTGGAGGAATGGTCAAATGTATGGCAGCTCAGATTCAATGCAAAGAAGTGCAAGGTAATGCACCTGGGAAACAAAAACCCAGGGGAAGAGTACACAGCAGGGGGGTGAGATACTGACAACAGTAAAAATGGAAAGGGACCTGGGGGTAATTATATCAGATGACCTAAAGGTGGGCAAGCAATGTGAGAAGGCAGTAAGGAAGGCTGGGGGGATATTGGGATGCATAGGAGAGGCATCAGTAGAGGAAACAGGAAGTTGTTATCCCTCTGTACATATAGTTGGTGAGACCCGATCTGGAGTACTGTGTGCAGTTCTGGAGACCCCATCTCCGCAAAGACATAGACAGAGTGGAGGCTATCCAGAGGAGGGCAACCAAAATGGTGCAGGGTCTGCACCAGAAGACATATGAAGAAAGACTAAAGGAGCTTAATATGTATACCCTTGAGGAAAGAACGGAGAGAGGGGACATGATAGAAACTTCAAGCTACCTCAGGGAATCAACAAAGTCCAAGAGGGTAGCATCTTTCAGAAAAAGAGATGTGCAAGAACAAGGGCACAATTTGAAGATAGAGGGGGGACGGCTCAGAGGTAATGTGAGGAAGTATTTTTTCACGGAGAGGGTTGTGGATTCATGGAACAGCCTCCCTGAGGAAGTTGTGGAGTCAAGAACAGTGGGGGAATTCAAGAATGCATGGGACAGACATAAGGCAATCCTAGTGGGGGGTAGGAGGAAGTAAGCTGTTGGTTAACTAGAATCTGCAGCTTATCTGTTAGGTAGGAAAATGGGCAGACTAGGTGGGCCAAGCGGTCCTTATCTGCCGTCAAATTCTATGTTTCTATATCGACCTATCATGCACCAGTTGGTCAACGAACTCAAGCTCAGCTAGAAGCGTCACATGCTTTTCTGCACGGTATCCTGCATCTGAGGCCCCCACCAAGGACCCGATTATCCCTTGGGATCTTCTTTTTGTCCTAGAGCAGCTTACGCTACCTCCTTTTGAACCAGCTGCAGATTGCAAGCTACGCCTTCTCTCTTGGAAGGCATTATTTTTAGTTGCCTTTCCCTCCACAAGAAGAATTTCGGAGCTCCAGGCGCTCATGTGCAAAGAGCCTTATTTGATTTTTCATAAGGACAGAATGTTCTTAGGGACTAATCCTAAGTTTCTTCCCAAGGTGGTCTCAGAATTAACTTTGAACCAGGATATCGACCTTCCAGTGTACTGTCCTAACTACACCAATAAAGGGGAAGCTTTACTGCACACTTTGGATGTGCACAGGATTCTCAGGTTTTACCTGACCAGGACCAGACCGCACTGACAGTCTGATCCAGGGCCGGATTTACCCTGCTATGGGTCCTATGCACAGCAGTAACCAGGGCCCCCCCCTCCCCAAATACCCTCCTGGTCCATCCACACCCCCACCCTATGTGGCCATGCACCCCCCAGCCATTGGTTCCCATAGACATCAGCATCATCCACCCCTTGGGCCATCTGCGTCCCTCCAAAACCTGCTTTCAGCAGTTCAGTTGTACTTGACTCTCTCTCCCTTCAGTCTGCAGAGACAATTATTATAGCTAAGAGAACTGTTTGAATCAGATAACTGGGGCTGTCACTTTAAAGCAGACAATTCAGCCTTGTAAACAACAGGCAGTATAGCGCAGTGGTTTGGGTCTCTGAGCTGGAAACCTGGAGACCCGGGTTTGAATCCCACAGCCTCCACTTGCATACTGTGTGACCCTGCCTGAGCAAGTCACTGTCATTTAACTTCCTTGTGCTCCCACCCAGGTCACACCTGTAAAGAAGCTTTTAGCTTATTGTGTCACTCCTTATTCCTGGTTAAAAAAAAAAAACAGGGAGGGGAATGTCCCTTAAACACGTTACAGTGCCCCTTGCAGACGCAAGTGGGATTAATGGATTGAGTTGTACCTGTCACTGCATGGCACAAAAATAGTGATACAGTGCCTCTGGCGGAGGGGAAATGATGGAGTGCACTATTCCGGTCACACACACACACACACACACACACACTAGTATAATGAGGTGTAGGCTACCCCCATTTTCCTGCCTCAAGCACCATGCCTCCATTGCAGTCAGAGTTAGTGCCCAGTGCAGTCACAGTGACAAGGGCTTACCAACCAACCCAGTCCCTCATTTCTCATGATGGTTCAGATACTTGGCATCAGATGACCTGACTTGCTGTGTTCACACAACCCCTGTACCAGGCCGTAGTCTCACTCTACCCACAATTAGCTCTATACGTAAGGGAAGGGATCAAAGCTACAGAACTAAAAAGTAAAGGGGGAGGACAAGAGGCACTCTGGGTCACCTTGGAGGCAGGGATTGGCATCACAATCCACACAGTGGTTGTATACAGACCCCCGTCTCAAGGGGAGGAAATGAACAAGAAAATGATGGAGGACATTCTCAAAATGGCTGAAAAGGGGGAGATACTGTTGATGGGGGACCTGAATATGCCAGATGTTAACTGGTTGACATGTACTGCAGCCACATCCAAGAGCAGGGTCATTCTCGATGCCCTGCAAGGGGCAGGCCATAGACAGCTAGTGCTGGAACCCACTCAGGAGGAGCAATACTAGACCTGGTACTCTCAAATGAAGAGAGGATCACAAATTTAGAAGTCAGTAGACATCTGGAACAAATGACCACTGCACATTGTGCTTCACAATAAGCACAACCATGGAGACAAGCCGTACAAAACCAAGGATACTGGACTTTAGAAGGGCCATCTTTGGCAAAATGGTGAATACCAGGAATGCACTAGCAAATGGCCAAAAGGAGGGGTGGAAGAACAATAGAGAAAAATCAAAACTGCTATCATAGAGGCAACAAGCCTTTGTGTGAAACAAATAAAGAAAACAAAGCGGAGTAAAAAAACACTATGGTGCTCAAAAGAGGTGGCAGGGAAGGTTAAAGAGAAAAAGGCTGCATTCAACAAGTATAAGGAATCACAGAAGGAGCACAACAGGGAACTATATCAATTAAAGCAGAAAGAAGTGGGGAAGGCAGTCAGAATAGCAAAGGCCCAAACCGAGGAAAAAATAGCCAACTTGGTTAAGAAGGGGGATAAAACCTTCTATAGGTACATTAGGGAGCATAGAAAGGTTAAGGAAGGAATAGTGAAGATTAATAAAGGAGAGGGGAGGTGGGCAGAGGGAGATAGTGAAAAGGCGGAGATACTGAATGAATACTTTTGCTCAGTATTCACAAAAGAAGATGAGGAGGAGTTACCTAAACCAGACAATCGAAGCACTCTGGGTAGGGGGTTGACACCAGTCGATTACAGAAGAAAGAGTCCTGAAAGAACTCCTAAAACTCAAGGTGGACAAAGCAATGGGCCTGGACGGATCACCACAGAATCCTAAAAGAACTAAGGGAGGACCTAGTGACACCACTGACCACACTTTTTAACAAATCATGGGAGGATGGAGTGGTACACAGAGGACTGGAGGAGGGCAGATGTGATTCCCCTTCACAAAGCGGGAGCAAGGCAGGAAACAGGAAACTACCAGACCTGTAGTTTGACCTCAGTGGTAGGAAAATGATGGAATCCTTCTGAAAGAGCAATTGTTGAGTACCTAGAGGCCAGCAGGGCACAGGACCCAAAGCAGCATGGATTTACAGCAGGAAGGTCATGTCAGGCCAGATCTAATTGATTTCTTTGACTGGGTGGCCAAAGTAATAGACCAGGGAGGGGCTGTGGATGGCCTACCTAGACTTTAGCATGGCATTTGACACAGTCCCACACAAAGACTAATAATCAAGTTAGTCAGCCTGGGAGTGGGTTCCAGGGTGGTAGCCTGGGTAGCAAACAGGCTGCACAACAGGACACAGAAAGTAATAGTGAATGGAACACATTCCGAAGAAAGGGGGGTTACTAGTGGAGTACCTCAGGGCTCAGTACTGGGTCCAGTCCTCTTTAACATCTTTATAAGTGACATTGCAGAGGGTCTGGAGGGAAAGGTATGTCTCTTTGCAGATGACACAAAGATCTGTAACAGAGTTGATACACAGGTGGGGTAGAAAGGATGAGAAGGGACTTGGCAAGGTTGGAGGAATGGTCAGACATATGGCAACTTAGATTCAATGCAAAGAAGTGCAAAGTAATGCACCTGGGAAACAAAAACCCAGGGGAAGAGTACACAGTAGCAGGGGAGGTACTAACAACAACAAAAATGGAAAGGGACTTGGGGTAGTCATATCAGTTGACCTAAAGGTGGGTAAGCAATGTGAGAAGTCTGTAAGGAGAGCCAGGGGGATACTGGGATGCATAGGACGGGGCATCACAAGTAGAAAAAGGGATGTGGTTATCCTCTGTACAGACAGTTGGCAGACCCCATCTGGAATACTTGTGCAGATCTTCCTTGTCAATCTTCACCATTCATTACTTCCTGGGTGTTAGCGAGATGGCGCACCGCCATGGGCTTTTTTTTTTTTTTTTAAAGTTTGCCTAGCAGCGGCGCCCTCGAGGTGACGTCATCGCGTATCATGCTGTGAGGCGGCCGTTAGTAGCGACCGACCCTCCTCCAACTCAGTTCTGTTTCTCCCGCTGTCGAGGCAGCACCTGTCTGCGTGAAGCGCTTCAGTGTTTCTCTCTTCATAGTTACCGACTCCGTTTTCCCTGCTTTCAGCGCCGATACGGTAAGACTGTTCTTTTTCTATCTTCGTAGCGGGTGTATTTCCTACTGTGTTTAGTCTCGTTGGTTTCGCGTTATGTCCGGTTCTGGAGCTAAGCGTTCTTGAAAGCAGGCGCGCCTCGTGTCCGGTGCTCCTGTGGCGGCATTTCTCCGTCTCGGACCGGCATAGCGTTTGCCTTCGTTGCCTGGGACCCAACCATGATATGGTTAGATGCGATGCCTGTTTCTCGATGGACCGTCGGCGTCCTCCGAAGTCAGCGATGTTCAAGCTCGGCCAAGGCCCTTGACTTTCGAGAGAACCCGCGTCGCTCACACATGAGTCTCAGTCGAGATCTTTATGCCTTCCCGGGTCCCCTCCGGGCCTACTTCTGATCGAGGAGGAGGGTTTCCTCATCCTATCTTGCCGAGGAGGAGGCCCCTTCCGCGGTGTTGGGGCGTCGTAGCCCCTCCGGGGCATGGCCCCAGCACCGCCTCGGCAGTCACCTCTTCGGAGGTGCAGGCTCCCCACGTGTCGAGGCCCTTGGCTTTTGGGCCCGGCTTGGGTGGACCCTCGACGCCACCTCGCGGCGCCGTTTCGGATCCCGGCACCGTTCGCGGTGCCGGTGATCGCGGCGCCGTTCCCAGTGCTGCTTCGTATCCCGGCGCCGTTCGCGGTGCCGGTGATTGGAGCAGCGCCATTGGCGGTGCCGCTTTGCGGCTCGGCACCATTCGCAGTGCCGGTGGACATGGCGGTGCCGTCCCGGTATCCCGCTCCGCCTCCCTGAGCTGCCGGCGGCGCGGTTGGCCTTCCCTTCCCCGGGCGGTGCGGGCCTGCGAGCAGCTGGGGTGTCAGAATGAGCCTTCCTGCTGCCGGCGTGGGGGCGGGTAAGTAAGCCCTGGTACCCGGGCCGTTCGCGGCCCCGTGGCTCGGGACCCTGGGGTGGCCAGCATCGAGGTCCTGCTGGTCTCGTCCTCCTCGGGAGGGCGATGACTGATGTGGACCCATCCTGGCACCCCATTCTTGGGATCTGAGTCCTCGGTGGCTAGAGTGCCAGGCGGCAGACCCCTCCTCTGTCCCCCTACCGTCGTCTCCTGGGGTTCCTCGGCTGGGGTGGCCGAGAGTCCTGGGGGCAGGCGTGGGGTGACGGAGGGGCTCCCTCTCTGGAGGCTCGGTGGCAGCTACCCCGAGGTGCTGTTGCCTCCTCTAGGGACAGGGGCGTTGCAGTCGGGGAGGAGGGCCTCTCGGAATCCGGGGTTGAGGGGCAGGTGGCCTGCTGCCCGGTCTTCTTTGGCCACCTCGGGGTGGCCAGGAGCCGTAGTGCAGAGCCCGTCCCTCCCCAGGGTTCTAGGGTGTCCTCCGGCGGCGTTGTGCGGACTGCCCTTCTGGATCCATGCAGTCCCGGCGCTGTCAAGAGGGAGTTTCTCCCCAGGGCTCTTCCAGGCTCCGCTTCCCAGAGTTCCGTTCTGCGGCCTGGTTTGATATCCGGGATCCCTCCTACTAGGGCTCCTTTCCCAGTTCCAGAGCCCTATGAGAGCAGTTGCCTCCTCGGGTGCCCCTCCCCATCTCTCTGCCTTCACCACCCCCGCTCCCGGGCCATGTCGGTCCTACGGGTCCGTTATCCTGGGAGCAGTTCAGAGGTTCTGCAGCAGCCTTCCCCTCATATGTTAGATACATGCATGAGCGGGTCTTTCGACTCTCCCCACCGCCGCAGGAATCCTCTGAGCATTCCAGCTCCCCATCATCCTCGTCTCCCTCCTCTGAGGGAGAGGAACCCCCTGCTCATCTGTCCTCCGATGCTGATTTCACAGAATATCAGCGTTTCCTCTCGAGGATGGTGAGGGATCTCTGGATTTCCTATGTTCGGAGAGACAATACCGAACGGGAGACGCGTGAATTCCTTGGTGAATTCAGTGCCCAGCATCTGGTGGTACCTTCCTGGCCTATCCCCTTCCAGGAGGCGTCTATCCGGTCCTGGCAGTTCCCTGCCGCTTCTTCCCCAGCCCCGGCGGACTGCCAGCGTAGGTATTGTGCCCCCTCTGAGTCTCTAGGTTCCCTTCCCAACCCGTCCTCAGGTTTGGTATACCTGGATACTCCTTCTGGGCGCCGTTGCCTGGCGCACGACCGCCCACCGGATTCGGACTCTCTCCAGTTCGACCGTTGGGGCAAAGTGTTCTCTTCTTCTGTAGTGCATGTATTGCATCACATCAGGCTCACCACGCTGCCTATAACCGAATTTGTGGTCGATGATGTCCCAGCTGCTGGCATCTATGCCTGACACGAACAAACCAGACAAGCTGCCAGCTCGGCCGCTGGTAGGCCTGGAGCTGGCAAGACACCAAGCAAGGGCATCTTATGACACCAACGAGGTGGCTTCCAGGCTTGCGGGGACAGCGATCTGCATCAGGCGGACGGCATGGCCCGCTCTTTCCCAGGTTGTCACCCCTGGCCCGGCGTGGGTGATTGCTCCGCCTTCCGGGGACCGTCTTTTCTCTTCAGAGCTAGGAGACTTTTACAGGGGCTCCCTCCGTCTCCTCGTCTTGGGAGGCACCTCCTAGCTCTTCTCCCACTTAGGCTTTCTGAATAAGCCAGGTCTTCTCCTTCTGTTTCTCACCAGCAGAAGGCTGGGGTCTTGTTCCCTCAGGGTGTGCCTCTTCCCTCCAGGGAAGAGGGCAATACTCACCAGGAGTAATGAATGGTGAAGATTGACAGGGAAGATATGAAATTACGTACCTACGTGAATTCCTGATCTTCTCTTGTATCTTCACCATTCATTACTCTCCACCTACATCCCTCAGTGGCCTCTTCCTGTGGCTTCTCCACCTCCCGTCTCCTTCCTCTCTCTGCAAAAAAAAAAAAAAATTTTTCTTAAAACTAGGAAAAATTGCTTAATTTTTCAAAAAAAAAAAAAAATAAAAAAAAAAAATCCTTATTTTTGGGGGGTTCTAATTTTCCAGAAAAATTAATTACTCTAAGATTCATGGGCCATCTCTGGATTGCATTGGCGATCAGACTGCACAACTATCTCTTGCCGTTATCCTGACAAGATATCTCTGGGGTTTTGGCCTGGTTCAGGCTATTCAGTTGATCCTGCAATCCTGTGTTCCAGATATTGCCCTGAATCAACCCCCTCTATTCTTGCCCTGCAGAGCAGAGGAGCAGCACGTCTGTCCCTTTTTCTTTTAAAAAAAAAAAAAAGGGAAAAAATGCTGAGGGAACTCTTTTCGACTGCTATAGGCATCTTGGTTTTGGGGTCATGCAACCAACCTCAAATTTCTTTTAAAAAAAAAAAAAAGGAAAAACAAACAAGAGGAAATGAGAAAGTAATCTCCTTCTCGCTAGTTTGCATATTGGTTTCTCCTTTTAAGTGTCCTCCTGGACAATTTTACAGAAGAGCTGTGTGACCATATCCAATCCCGGCCAGCCTAAGCCTTGGCCAGTCTGTCTGAGTCCCATTTCTATGTTCAAAACGCCTGAAAGGCTTACATTTTCCTTTTCTAAGTCCCAGAGCAGCACTCCTGCTGCCTGGGGTTCCTTTCCTCCTCGGGTGTCCTCGAATTCTAGGCCTGTCGCGGCCAGGAACCCGAGGGGTCAATCAATAAGGCATGTTGAGGATAGGACTATGCCTCCAGAGTCTGTCTAGCGGGTTTGGTGAACCTTCTCTTCAGCTCTATCTCCGGGATTCTTGCTTCCTCTTAGTCGAGCCTTCAGCTCTAAGCTAACTATGCTCGTTGGGCATTCTGGTCCCTTCAACATCCCATCTCTCTCTCTCTTCTTCTTCTTCTTCTATTTCTCATCTCCTTACTTTATCTCTCCTCCTAGAGTCGCCCAGGTAAGGAGGCCCTGCAGTCCCTAGGCTAGGGATACTTTATCTCCTCTGTCCTTCCTCCATCGGCTTATTCCTTTTTCAGTTCCTTCTTCCTTGCTTTGCTATCCCTCGGCTATCTTGCCTCGCTATCTATATTCTCTGCTCTCACTTTTGCCTCTCCGGCTCACAGAACTGAGTTGGAGGAGGAGTCGGTCGCTACTAACGGCCGCCCCTCGCGCATGACGCATGGCGTCGCACTCTAGAGGTGCCGTTAGGCAAACTTTAAAAAAAAAAAAAAAGCTCCCGTGGCGGTGCGCGCCTCCGCTAACACCCAGTAAGTAATGAATGGTGAAGATACAAGAGAAGATCAGGAATTACGGTAGGTACGTAATTTTCATTTTGGAGACCCCATCTATGCAAGGACATAGACAGGATGGAAGCAGTCCAGAGGAGGGCAACTAAAATGGTGCAGGGTCTGCATCAGAAACCATATGAAGAGACTGAGAGAGCTTAATATGTATACCCTTGATGAAAGAGCGGGACGGGGACATGATAGAAACTTTTAAGTACCTCAAGGAATCAACAAAGTCCAGGAGGGTAGCATCTTTCAGAAAAAGAGATGTGTAAGAACAAGGGGGCACAATTTAAAGATAGAGGGGGGACGGCTCAGGGGTAATGTGAGAAAATTGTTTTTCATGGAGAGAGTGGTGGATGCATGGAACCGCCTTCATGGGGAGGTTGTTGGGTCTAAAACAGTAGGGGAATTCAAACATGCATGGGACAGACATAAGGCAATTGTAGTGGGGGTTGCAGGAAGTAGGCTGTTGGTTAACTAGAATCTGCAGCTTATCCAATAGGAAGGGAAATGGGCAGACTGGGTGGGCCAAGTGGTCCTTATCTGCCGTCAAAGTCTATGTTTCTTACCACTTCTCCACTCATGCAGGAACATGAAGAGATAGCCCCAAAGCCATCAGGAGACTCCTTGAGGGTTAGTCTGTAACATTTCCTCCTCTCCATAGTCTTGGGCCTGAGTCTCCAGAGACCCACCAAAAGGAAACCAGTGCCACCAGAACCCAGGCCCTGCCACCATTTCTTGTCCCACAGGCACCTTAGCCAGAAGTAGCCAGAGCACACCCATAGGTTCTAACTGGCACTGATACACAATGGTACCCTGGACTGGGATGCACACCAAGAACTGGAACTGCTCTCTGATTGGCCAGGGACCCTATTCATATGCCACTACCTGATAAGAATCATTTTCCTCCCAGCTGGCACAAGGATATAGTGCCACTAAGCGAACACATATTGCAAAACAGACTGTACCTCAGTAAACATTTAGAACACATTTCAGAACCTGTAAGTGCACTTTAATCGAGGCACATTATTTTATCTGCAGGCCAAGTGGTACAGCCCCAGTGTAACCCTACATTATTTTTACTTTACATGCGTCCTGGTAACAGCTGTTTTGACAGCTGAGTTGCAGGTGCATAAGGAATACATTTTAAAAACATATATGAATCTGAAGGCTATTCAGACCACGCAAACACACCCCTCCCCCTCCACACACACACACTTCAAGCAGTTCTAAAAATTATTACATTATGGCTTGCACTGGAGGTCCCAAACTATATTACTGATCCACAACATATAGGAAACTAGTGGAACACATATTTCAGTCTATATAAACAGACAGACTAAAATGCTGAAACATAAATCAGTTTAACATAACACATTATGGGGACTTCCTGCTTAGAGCTTTACAATAAAGAGCTCTGCATTACCTTATTGTCAAGCCACTAGCATTACTCATGTCTCAAACATTTTAAAAACTGAAGTGCACCGAATCTTTCTGTTCTAGACTCACACAATCTATTTTGCTAAAATAACTCATGCATTATATAGACAGTATTTATTTCTGTTGCTTGCATCACTCATGATTAACTTACTAGTCCTCTGCTCTGGCCTGCTGCAGTCTGCAGACAGACAGTGGTGGCTTCCGACTCCAAGTTCCTACGCCGGGCTCCTCTGGTTGTCCCCACTGACTGCATCCCACACCCACACTCTCCAACTAGAGTCGGTCTCACCGTCCCAGTCCAGAGAAACGCGTAGAACTGAGGTTAGGTTAGGTAGAATAGGGTCTCCGAGAGAGAGCCATGATCATCCGGCAGCACACGGCACCACTGCTGGTGATATGTGATGGCGCAGTGACTCCGACCATGATGACTTGTCTCAGGACTCTGTGACCCGTCACCCATCTCGCTGCTGGCTGCCTGCTCAGGACTTGTCTTGTCACTGACCTCACCTACCCAGAGAGGTTAAATAAAAATTAAATTCCCCAGCCTGGCGCCAGCTGCTGCTGCTTTTAGTGCTCCCACCAGTGGCCTGTCCCATCACAACTATCGTTTTGAGGCCTCGATTGCTCCATAATTTGTAACTGGTGCCAAATTGAATCTTCCAGCCAGCCAGTACTGCTGCTGGGCTTGCGCCGCGTTTGCTGATACACACTTCATGTGGTTCATCTTCATCATGTCAAAGGCGACACACACACACACACACACACACACTGCTCTCAGCAGAGTCAAGTGCTGGCATGACTTTTTCTAGTCTCATAGAAAAGGGAACTTGGAGCAGCCTGAAGGGCCCCCAAAACACAGGGCCCTAAGCACGGGGTAGTTGGTGTAATGGTAAATCCGCCTGGTCCGATCAGCTGTTTCTGTCTTTTGCCCACAGGATGTTAGGGGCACCTGTGTCAAAACAGACACTTTCCAAGTGGTTGGTGAACTGCATAGCCTTCTGTTACCAAGTGCAACAAACCCTTACCAGATTGGTAAGGCCATTCTACTAAGGGCTGGTGCCTCCTTGCTGCACTGAAAATGTTTCAGCGCCTGACCATTTGTGCAGCTGCTACTTGGAGTACAGTGCGCACCTTCATCAGAATTACAGCATGGACATTGCCTCCAGACGCAGATCGGGCTTCACCTGGCAGTCCTCAAGGACTTTTGTCCTAGGCGGTTTTCTTTCCTGGATTTCTCCTATCCTCCTCCCAGAGGGTTAGATAACACCCTTTACTGCTTGGGAATCTGTCCTTATGCTGTAATCTGCTGCAAGAGCTGTATCTCGAAGTAAGATAGTACAGTTACATAAGAAGTTACTGTAACAGTAGATCTTTGAAAACAACTCTTGCAGCAGGTAGTTTCCCTCCCACCTTCCCCTCAGGAGCTTTAGTTTGACGCAATGCTGTCTCAGGACACACACACACATTGCTTAGTCTTCCACTGGAAGCGGATCCTCGGTCTCCCCTTCAGAATGACATTGCTATGCTGGGAGTCTCCTGCGGGAGAACTGAGGTAGGCTGGGGGATCGCCCCTTTTATGATACATCTGACGTCGGGGGGCTGGGTATAGCTAGCTAGACGTTTTCCATGGGGTCCTGCCGCCTGCCGGCTTCAGTCCTTATGGTGTTACCTGCTGCAAGAGCTGTTCTCGAAGATCTACTGTTATGGTACGTTCTTATATAACTGTACTTTCTCAACCCTGCCGTTTGGTCTCACTTCGGCTCCAAGAGTGTTCACAAAGTGCCTGGCAGTGGTTGTGGCACACCTGGGAAGGCTAGGTGTCACAGTTTTCCCATTCCCGCATGACTGGTTGATGGTCGGAAAATCACCACAAGTAAGGGAACATCTGTAGCCCACCCAAGGACTCCTGGAATCACTGGGTTTTCTGATAACTCTCAAAAAGTTAGTCCTTCTACATGCACAAGTGCTGCAGTTCATAGGAGCAGAATTAAATACCCAGGATACCCTCTGGACAGGGTAAGAAATATTTTGCAAATGGAAGACTTCTTCAGCCTGAACAGATCAAAAATTGCAAGATAGTTTCTACAGCTCCTGGGCCACATGGCAGCCATCACTGGCACAGTCCTGGATTCTAGGTTCCAGATGAGAGACATTCAATTCCACCTCAAGGCACGTTGGTGTCAGAGAAGAGATCCTCTCTCAAAGCTAATCCCAGTAACAAAAACATTACTTTTTACATCAGGCGTCCTTTAGCATCAGTAACTATTGCAGTTAACTGGCTAGCTAGCACTGCCCCAGAGGTGGAATGTATGGTGATGAGTTTTATGAATTATCCAATCAGACTGAAGCTAGAGAATGTGCTGAACAGTGAGAGGGAAGGAGGCTTCTTAAGGTTCAGAATTTTTTCTCCGCTGGATTGAGTAACACTGCCTCTGAGGTGCTCTCTGTTCTGACAAGAAAAAGTTGTTTTCTTGATTCTGGTAGCTATTTCTTTTGTTTTTCTATATTTCTGAGTGAGCTGAGTATTTCTTGTTAGTTCTAGCAGTTTCCGGGAACCGCGTTATTCCCTCAGTTCCGCGGTTCCTTGCAGTTCCCTTTTTCTTTATTTTTAAAAAAGTTTTAGTTATCGCGTCTAGTGTTTCTGCTGTTCCGTTTTCTTGCTTTTATTAATTTTTATCGTGGTTCCCTTTATCAAGTGGGAACCGAAGGTTCTACTTACTTTTTACCTCAGAAAAGTCACAGTTCTTTTCCGCAAGGGAACCGACCATTGGACCTTATATTTAAATGATTCAGCATTCTATTTAGGGGTTGTCTGTAAATTGGGCATGTCAAAAACCCCAAAGAAAAGGACTGGACCCACAGGTTTTAAAAATTGTTTAATCTGCCATAGAATTTTAGCTAACGCTGATACTCACAACCTGTGTTTAAAGTGCTTAGGTCCAGATCATAACTGTGTTCTTTGCTCCAAATTCTGTTAAAACATTAAGAAATAGAGCAAAAGGCTTAGAGAAATGGCAGAAGAATGGTCTTCATCTGGTCCCAAACACAGACCCAGGGCTACTGATGAGGGCCTTTAGAAATAAAAATAATTCAGGTGCTGATGAGGCATCTTTAAAGTCAAAGCCTGGTACAGGTGCTGATGAAGTGCCTTTGAAAACAAAAACACAGATCCTGGCACTGTTGAAGAGTCATTTAAAAATAAGACTAAAGGAGCTGATGAAGTTCTTAAATCAAAAATATGAGAATTACTGATGAAGTGCCTGGTTCTAAGAGGAAGCCTGAATAAGTCACCGATGAAGTGGCTACTAAAAAGATTTGTAAAGAAAAGAATCAAATCCCATTGCTCCTCCAGGCGGTGCCATAGGCGAGGCTGCAGTGGGAAAGGAACACAGATAAATCAAAAAACATTGAACCCCAGGAGGGCATCCCTGAAGATTTTCCAGGTGAACTTCCCTCCATGGAGGACATGGCAAAAGCCTGGCACCTTTACCAGACTATCCAGGGCATGGGTACCCTTTTTGGTGCCTCTGATTTTCCCAGACATATCCCCCCCCACTGCACCCTCAGCTGAAGGGATTGATGAGGGAGATGACAATGATGATTTCTATGGTGCCCCTAATGACATTTCAGAGGCAAGGTCCCAGAACCCAATGTGTCACGGATCCTAATTTTGGGGCATCTCCTGATCAGGAGGATACCTTCTCCCTGTTCTCCTTTCTGCAACACATGGTGGGCACCCTTGACCTCCCCTCTCAAGACTCTAATCAGTGTGAGGAGGAAGACCGGGACTACAGGGAAATGAAAGTTCTCCCCCTCCTAAAAGTTAGTTCTCCTATTTACAAACCTTTCAGGAAGAACACAATGAAAATTCTTCAGAACCCTACATCTGTGCAAGGGGCTTAGAAAAGGGCTGATAAAAGTACCAGTTTTCTAAACTGACACAGAATTTCTGTTTGTTCTCCGCAGTCACGAGGAGTGGTGCAACAAGCGGTATGTGACAAGGCTGGTGTCCCCTTTCTTCCTAGTTCTCTGAAAAAGGCTCTAGAGGCTGGATTTTATGGCCAGGATAACATGTACTTCAGCCGCTCTCCTACTCCGCCTTCCCTCTTACATGGCTTACACAGCCAAATATCAAAAGCTATGGAACTCAGAGTCCTAGCCATAGTCAAATGGGGCTCAGATTCTATGGCTAAGGATTTGATGAAGCAGCTAAGATGGCCTTGGAGGCCACAAAGTATAATTTCCACATGGCGGATGATAGCAGTGATGCAGCCCTCAAGGTTATGGCCAGGCTATTTCCCTGAGGCGCTTGCTTGGCTCAAGAACAACAAACCTGTCACAGGACACTCAGTCAAAGTTATGGACTTTCCCTGCAACAGAAATGTTCTCTTTGACTCCAGGACTGAGGAGTGTATGAAAAGGTGGACAAGTACAAGGCAACCTATCAGAGCAGTGCAGCCAAAACTAAGTCTCAGGCATCTGAAAACCTAAACACAGGGTAATAGAGACAGAGGCTACTTTCCCAGACCCTATTACTCCTTCCCTCAGTTTGACCTCTCACAGTTCAGAGTTACTTCTTAGGAAGAGGCTGGAGGGGTCAGAGGAGATCTACCTCTACCCCTCTCCTGCCACCCAGCAAAAGCCCTGACTCCTCAGCCCAGGTCGCCTCCCGCCTGCCTGTAGGGGTAGCCTCCCACTACCTCCAGTTCTGGACCCTCATTACCACAGATAGGTGGGTCCTGGAGGTAGTGGAAAAGGCCCTGTCTCTTCAGTTCAAAAAGATGCCAGCCCTAAAGAAAATTCAGCTTTCCAAACCTCTAACTCCAACAGAGAGGATTCTGTTGGAGATGGAAGTAAAGCATCTTTTGGAAGTAAAAGTAATAGAGAGAGTGCCTACCCATCAGAGAGACAAAGGACTGTACTCCAGGTACTTCCTGACTCAAAAGAAAAACGGGGAGTGGTGGCCTATTTTAGATCTCAGATACCTAAACAAGCGCCTTCTGAAACCCAAATTCAAGATGGCCACTCTGAAGTTGGTGATCCAGTCTTTACAGCAGGGAGACTGGCTAGCCTCCCTAGACCTCAAAGACGCATACTTTCATATCCCCATCAGGTTGTCCCACAGGAAGTTTTCCCTTCAGGACACTACCAGTTTGCAGCCATGCACTTCGGCCTGACATCAGCACCAAGGGTGTTCACAAAATGCCTGACTGTAGTGGCAGCTCATTTAAGAAAGAAGAGGATCTCCGTCTACCCATATCTGGATGACTGGCTCATAGTGGCGAAGACTCCTTTTCTAGAGGCGGCTTTTTCCTTAGAGACACTCTGCAATCCTTGGGATTCATTATAAATCAAAGAAATCCCATTTGGTACCAGCTCAGCTCCTTACCTTCATAGGAGCGCAGTTGGAATCATTGCACAGCAGAGCTTTTCTATCTGTGGAAAAGATTCAGATTTTTCTGTCAGTGGAAAACTCTTTTGTCCTGGTACAGCCCAGGCCAGCCAGACATTTCCTGCAGCTACTGGGCCACATGGCATCCATGACAGCTATGGTCCCGGGGTCAGGTTTAAAATGAGGGACAGTACCTAAGGTCTCACTGGTCCCAAAGCAAAATTTCCCTGTCCAAACTAGTCACAGTCACAAAAAACTTCCTTCAGTTTCTGGACTGGTGGAAGGACATTGCCAGCCTTTCAGTAGGAGTTCCCTTCAAGGTTTCCTCCCCGTCCAAAATCATTACTACAGATGCTTCTCTTCTTGGATAGGGAGCTCACATGGACAGCTGTTCTGTCAGTGGCTCTTGGACTCCACAAGATTCACAGGCCGTCATCAATCTGTTGTAACTCAGGGCCGTTTATCTGGCTCTCAAAGCATTTACTTTAAAGATAAAGGGACATACCGTCCAAATCAGAACAGACAACACCACTGCTGTGTTTTACATAAACAAGCAGGGTGGCATAAGTTCCACAATCCTATGCCTAGAGATCATGAGGATTTGGGGCCTAGTCTATTACTTGGGAGTCAATCTGTCAGCCATACATCTCCCAGGAAAAGACAACACCCTGGCGGATGCTCTCAGTCGCATCAACCAGGGACACAGTGAATGGTGTCCGAACAAACAAGTGTTGGCCACAGTGTTTAGGAAGTGGGCACCAGAGGTGAATCTGTTCACCTCTTACCTGAACCATCAACTTCCTCTGTTCTGTTGCAGTCCCCCAGCACTGAGAACTCTTCCAACAGATGCCTTAGCTCTGGAGTGGACGGGAAGTTTCTTTATGCCTTTCCTCCATTTTTCTGATTTTCAGAACTTTGTTAAAGCTCAAAATCAGCGTGCAGCAATGATTCTGGTGACACCAGATTGGCGAGAGCAGGCATGGTACCCTCTGCTGATGTTTCCTGCTGTAAGCCTATTCACCTCCCTCTAGTCACTCCCTCCTGTCGCTTCCCCAGACAGGGTGTCATACCTAGATCTGAAACCTCTTCACCTCAAAGCCTGGCTGTTGAGGGTTAGAGGTCTTATCTGTGTCAATCTTCACCATTCATCACAGATGGGTACTGGCCGGAGATCAGGACCCCGCGGGAGCCTTTTTTTTTTTTAAAGATAGGCGGGGCCGATGCAGCATCGGCGCCGTCCTCGAGGCCGACGTACTACGTGGCGCTCGAGGATTAGCCGTTAGGCTGCATCGACTCCGCCTGCCTACCAGTTCTTCGTCTCCCGCCGTCGAGGTCGCCTCGTGGGAAGCCTGAAGAAGCCTTATTCAAAATTTTAGGCCTTGAAGCCTGCGTCTTTAGTCGTCGGTCTACTAGTTCTGTGTTTGCCTCCACTCGACGTCACCGGTAAGATCTTTCCTTTTTATTACATTAAAGCGACGTCGAGTCTGTTTTTTGGTGTTTTTTTCTCCGTAGGTCATGTCGCGGTTGGAGGGCAAAAAAATCGCAGAAGATGGGGCGGCCCCCTATGCGTCGGTGCCCGTGCGGCCGCAAGTAGTCCGTCACCGACCAACATGACCGGTGCCTTGGCCCGCTACACGACATGGATTTGTGCAACGCCTGCTTCTCGATGGACCCGCCGAGTTTTGGAACGATGCGCGTTTAAGTTGATGACACCGCCGACTTCGGGGTAGGCAGCGCTTTCGTCGGGCCAAGCGGCGTTCTCGGCACCTCCTCCGGGTCCCCTCCCGGTTCCTATACGGACTGCGGAGGAGGCCTCGGCCTCTTCTAGCCTGGCAGTGGCGAGGCTCCTTCCAGCGCGCAGGAGGCCCATCCCTTCCCCGAGGCGGGCGGGGCGCTGCTCGGCAATCGCTCCCGGGGTGAAGGCTCCCCGGTGTCGCTCCAGCGGTCTGCTGAGCCGGGTCAAAGCCGTCCTCGGCTGCCGTCATTGGTGCCGTCGGGGCCTCGGTGCGTTTGCGGTGTTGAGGTCCCTGTCGGCGTCGGCGCCCGCTGGCGCTGACCTGCCCCGCGGCACCGTGAAACCGCCTTCAACGTTGTCCTTCTACCATGCTCTCACCTGGCGCCATCCTCTGCGCGAGGTTGTTGCTCAGCGCCATAGGGCCTTTGAGTAGCCGTCCGCCAGCGCCGTACGTAGGCGCCATTGGGACTCCGCGCCGCCCGCCGGGCGCTGAGCGGTCTCACGGCGCCAATGTCGGTGCCGTGGTCAGAGCCGAGTCCTCGGGTCGCCGACGCCGCCTTTGGTCCTTGCTGCCGCGGTGGCGCCGGTGGCCTGGCAGCGTCGGCTCCGAGACTGGGGTTGCTGACGGCGCCGTCCTCCGTCCCGGTGCTTCCCCTGACACCGGTGGACCTGATGGTGCCACAGCTGGCCCTGGCCTAGGACTTCTGGCCCAAGCTACCCTGCCACCTTCTGCTGGCACCGCTCGCGGTGCTGTGGACCGGGCAGGGATTGCCTTGGCTCCTGGACCCCTCGGGAAGGTGTCCCTTCCTCGACCCCCTACTGTTTGGCTTAGGGCCTCAGACTCTTCCTCTTGGTCGGAGTCCAGCTCGAGTCGAATGGGCAGTCACACTCTTGGGGTTGTCTGCAAGGAGGACGAGCTGGTGGTTTCCTCTTCGGTCGCGGCCAGTCCCCTCAAGGTGAGTCGGGTTTCTTCTAGGGCTAGGGTCAGTGGTGCTGACCAGCGGCTGTGGTGTGCCACCATCGCGCTTGCAGCCCTAGCCTTGGGGGGTTCCTTGACCCCTCTGACGTGGTACCCCCTACTGTGACATCTCTCCCGGTCAAACTTTGGGGCCCTATCGAGAGGACCACGGGAGGAAGGTGCTCCTTCGGGATTGCTCCTTCAGGAGTGGCCCTGGAGTGCGGAGCTGCCTAGACTGGCCACTGAGGGCTAGGACCCTTCGGATTCGAAGGGTCGAGGGGTATAGGTTTCGCCGTCCCTTCTCGGGGACGTACCGGGTCCTGGGCGGAGCCGGATCGGACTTCGCCCTCCTCGGGTTCCTTGAGAGGGTCCCATTCTTTCGAGGCAGGGGACCATCCTTCTGGACCTTCACGGCCCCGGTCGCCTCACTTGGGGGATTCTTTTGGGCGCAGTCTAGGCAGTACCGAAGCGGTTGTGCAGCTGTCGACTGCGGAGTCTTCCAGGACTCCCCCCGCGGGAGTCCGTGGTCCGCTCCTTAGCCTTGGCAGAGGTCAGCCGACTTCTTCTCTCGGCTCTGTCCACTCCCCTCTGCCGCCTTCTCCTGCATTCCCAGGTATCTTTGGTCCTAGCGGGCCTCTCACCTGGGAACAGTTCAGAGAGGTGGCTGCTTGGTTCCCTGCTTATGTTAGGGCTTTGGACAGCCAGGTTTTTCAACCTCCCCCCGAGCAGCCACCCTCCGAGCCTATGGTGACCTCCAGCTCCTCATCCCCCTCTTCTGGGGGAGAGGAACCTTCTGTCCACATCTCTCCTGCTGCTGATCTCTCTGAGTATCAGCGTTGCCTCGTGAGGATGATAGAGGACCTTCACCTTTCTCCTTCTTCTGTGCGCAATCCGGAGCATGCGGCGCACGCCTTTCTAGGCGATTTTGGGACAGCCACCCTCGTGGTGCCGCCTTGGCCCGCTCCCTTTGGGGCGTCCATCGTTCTGGCAGAGGCCCTTCTCTGGAGTTCCTGCCCCTAGGGACCTCTGCCAGAGGTATTCTGCGCTCCCCGAGTCTCCAGGCTCCTTTTGCCTCCTCCGCAGTCCGGATTGACGCACCTGGACACTCCTGATGGGCTTCGCGCCCTCCGCGTGACCGGCCCCCAGATCAGGACTCCTCGGATTTTGATTTCTGGGGGAGGAGGACTTTCTACTCGGCACGGCTGCTTCTCTCCATTTCTGCGCATCAGGCCCACTACGCTGCCTATAACAGGTACTTGTGGTCAGCGCTAGGTCAGTCCTAGCCGCTCTGCCTGACTTGGAGCAAACCAGGCAAGCCATTGCTCTCTGCCGCGTGGCCTGGAGCTAGCAAGGCACCAAGCAAGGGGCATCTTACGGCGCCAATGGGGTAGCTACCAGGTTGGTGTAGGGACAGCGATCTGCACCAGAAGATCAGCATGGCTTCACCTTTCCAGTTGTCACCCTTGGCCCGGCGTAGGGGTGATTTGCTCCACTCACCAGGGAACCTACCTCTTTTCCGTAGAGGCGAGGCGGCGTTGTCGGGGCAAATTCCTTCCCCCTCCGGGGGAACCCCATCTCGCTCTCCCCTTTCTAGGGCCTCCTCAGGCCCAGAAGGTTCCCCCCCTTAGTGTGTCACCCACTGAGGGCTAAGGGACACTGTCCCTTAGGGTGCAATCAGTCACCCCTTCGGGGCGCTTGATACTCACCCATCTGTGATGAATGGTGAAGACTTGACACAGATAAGATATTCAAATTACGTACCTACCGTAATTATGATCTTTCTGTGTATCTTCACCATTCATCACAATCCCTCCCACCATCCCCCTTGGGGCTTTAGTCTCTGGAATCCTCCTCCCTCTGTGCCTTCCCTATCTTCACTGCATAGGTGCCGGAACCTCTGGGGGGAAAGGGGCGGTAGCCCCTCCACTTGTTGTTCCTGTATGGTTAAAACCAGTATAGGGAAAGTGCCCTTTCTTCCTTAGCCCCCCTCAACTGTTGCCATCTTCCGGCACCCTTGCTTGAGTGAGATTAGTTGAGACACACAGGGGGGGACAGTCTTCCCTAAGGGGTATAGTTTGAGTGGCACTCCTCTCTTCTACATATCTTCTCCCCTACGGGGTAGGAGCTGGTGGTTGCCCTCCTTCTGTTATCCATCTAATCAAAAAAATAAAACAAATTTTTCCTTTTTCTTTTTTTCACCAAATATCTCTTTAGAGAAAGAGTACTGAGTCCCTATATCCTGTCCTTCTCCAGAATAGCCGACTCTGCTTTGGGGTATTGCCAGTCATTCTGTGCCTTGAATTCTGGCAAAGAGCTTTGCTAACTCCTTGCAGTCCCTATATAGTCTGGTGATGGACAAGGGTCCTGGATCCCTGTTACCTCTCACTCTCTCTCTCCTGAAATTCTCTCCCCCTTCCCTCCCTTCTTCCGTTTCCAGAGATTGGGGCCCCTACCCAATCCCCCTTAGTCTTACTTCTTATATGCTGTCCTCTCAGTCGTTATTTCTCCTTTTAGTTCAGTTTCTCTCCTTTTCTGTCCCTTGGACTCTCTTGTCCCACCCTCCATCCCTTCCTCTTACCTCTCCGTGACTCAGAACTGGTAGGCAGGCAGGTCGATGCAGCCTAACGGCCTAATCCTCGGCCGTCGTAATCGTCGGCCTCGAGGGCCGGCGCCGATGCTGCATCGGCTCCGCCTATCTTTAAAAAAAAAAAAAAAAAGGTCTCCTGTGGGTCCTGATCTCCGCCAGTACCCATCTGTGATGAATGGTGAAGATACAGCAGAAGATCTATAATTACGTGAAGTACATAATTTGAATTTTCTGGACACTCAGTACTCTGAGCAAGTGCTGAAGATCCTGAGGATGTCCAGAAAGCCTAGTACAAAAAAGACTTATGCAGCCAAGTGGAAAAGATTTTCCCTCTGGTGCAAGAAGAAGCACATTAATCCTTTTAAGGCTTCAGTTCCTAATATTTTGGATTACTTGGTACACCTACAGGACTCAGGTTTGAAGCTTTCCTCTTTGAAGCTTCATCTAGCCTCTGTTTCAGCTTATCTCTCTGTTCGGAAAACCAAGTCTCTATTTTCACAACCAGTCTTGAAGCAGTTTTTCAGAGGTCTCCTTCATGTCCAGCCTCCAATTAGGGAGCCTGTCCCTCCTTGGAGCATGAATCTCTGTATTGCCAAGCTTATGGAGCCACGCTTTGAGCCCATGGCTGTGGCTGCCATTAAGTATGTGACTTGGAAAATCATGGTTTTAGTGGCCATTGCCTCTGCTAGAAGGATCTCAGAGTTAGATAGATACTTTATTTTAAAACGCCCATTTCCTTAGATTCTGGGCACTGTACAATAAAACAGTACAATAAATCATACTAAAATACAAACATAAAATCACTATAGCTGGGAGCAATAATCTGTCTATCAAATTTAAAAGAATACACTATTGATCAATCAATAAAAGTTTGCTGGAACATTTTCAACCCATTCTTAAAGGCTTCCACCGAGGGAGCCTCCCTTAAGTAACCAGGCAGTGAGTTTCACAGGGTAGGCACAGCCACAGAGAATACCCTATCCCCCGAATGCCACAGCCTAACCCTGGGAACTCGAAGGAGGTCTCCCCCGGCAGAACAAAGTTCCTGGGATGGATGGATGGTAGGGAACAAGGAGACCTTGCAGATAGACAGGCCCTCTGCACTGAGCCCAACTACTTTATTCCCCACAGGGACAAGACTGAGCTCAGGACAAACAGGACATTTTTGCCCAAGGTGGTCTGAGAGTTCCACCTCAATCAGTCCATCACTTTGCCTGTGTTCTTTATGGAGAAATCCACTCCAGGGGAGCAGAAGCTCCACAATCTGGATGTCAAAAGGGCCCTATTCTACTACTTGGAGCACACCAAGCAGTTCAGGGGCTCATCTACACAGCTGTTCCTCACCCATTGGGAGGTAGGTAAGGAAGGCCAGCCACTAAGAGAGCTATCTCTTGCTGGATAGTCTCTTGCATTTGGTTCTGCCACTGTGACAAGGCTGGTAAGCAACCCACTGAGGGCCTCAGAGCCCACTCTACCAGGGGCACTGTTGCCTCGGTGGCAGCTGTTAGGGACATTCCCCTTCTGGAAGTCTGCAGAGCAGCAACTTAAAAGACTGTGCACACTTTCACTAAGCATTACTGCGTAGATGTGCAATCTGGATCTGATGCCAGGTTTGGCAAGGCGGTACTGAAGATCCTTTTTCCTAAATAGGTTCTCTACCCGCCTCCCAACTGTACTGCTTTGTAGTTTGCAGTAGTTACTGATACTACAGGACCCCTGGGGTAAGAAGAAAAAATTACTCACCATAGTAATCTTCTTTCTTCCAAGGTGTCCTTTAGCATCAGTAAGCTCCCACCCTTTTCTTCCCAGATAACCTTCAGAAGAAGGCTCTGACTTTTGCCTTAAATTATTCAGTGCATTAAACGTTGGATTGCATTTTGAGCAAAGTTTTTATGGTTCTGGTTCTGGTTATTATATGTGTTTACATCCTGTTCGTTCTTTCCAGTGGGGCATCTGCCCATTCTACCTTCAAAGAAATTCTGAAGTCTCCTTCCCTTTCACTGCTCAGCACATTCTCTAGCCTCAATTTGATTGGATAATTCATAAAACTCATTACCATACATTCCACCTCTGGGGCAGTGCTAGCTAGCCAGCTAACTGCAATAGTTACTGATGCTAAAGGACACCTTGGAAGAAAGAAGATTACTACAGTGAGTAATTTTTTCTTCAGGTCCTTCAGCGGTGGAAAGAGGAAACCAACTTAAGGGAAGGGGTTCCTTTTCAGCAAGAGTCTCCATTAATGATTCTCTCAACAGATGCATCACTACTGGGGTGGGGTGACCATCTAGGGGGTCACACCACTCACGGCACTAGGTCCAGTGCAGAGTCACTCTAGCATATAAATCTGCTGGAGCTCAGAGCAGTGTTGCTGACAGTCCAAGCCTTCACACCGCTAGTGCAGGGGAGGGTGGTACAAGTCAGGACAGACAATACCACCACAATGTATTGCATAAACAGGCAGGGAGGAACAAGGTTGGGTCCTCTCTGCACAGAAGCTATAAGAATTTGGAGTCTGGCCTACTCCCCAGTAGTTTCCCTTCAGGCCATTCATCTGCCAGGCAAGGACAATACCCTAGCAGATGCTCTGAGTCTGATCAACCAGGCCCATCATGAATGGACCTTGGACAGACAGGTGTTGGGAGTGATTTTCAGAAGGTGGGGCACCCCAGAGATAGATCTCTTTGCATCCCACGAAAACCACCACCTGCCTCAGTAGCCCCAGCTTGGGAAACAATATCCCTGGATGCTCTGGCTCTGGACTGGTCAGGGAAGTACCTGTATGCGTTCTCTCCCTTCCCCCTTTTCCCCCTGGTGTACAGAGTGCTACTCAAGTTCGAGTCCCAGCCAGCATCACTGGTCTTGATAGCACCAGACTAGGCCAGGCAGCCATGGTACTCTCTGCTGCTGTCCGTGTCTTTAGCTGAACCAATACACCTTCCTCAGAGGCACAACCTGTTAACCTCCAGTCAAGGGAGGCTCCTGTGCCAGACCTCAGATCCCTCAGGCTCAAGTCATAGCTGTTGAGGGCGTAGAGTATGCAGGCTTGCATCTCTCTGAAAGTGTTCTGGACTTTTAAGGGGTACAGAAAGCCCTCCACCAAGAAAACCTACACCTCAAAATGGAAAAGGTTTTCTATCTGGTGCTCCACCAGGGATGTGGTGCCAGCACAGGCAGGAATTCCAGCCGTGCTTGACTACCTTACCCATCTGCATTCACTGGGCCTTCAGCCCACTACTGTAAAGGTCCACCTAACCTCAGTGTCTGCTTACACCTCAGCTGGAAAGAATGCCTCTATGGCACCGAACCCTATTTTTAAGAGGTTCTTTAAAGGTCTAGCTCACTTGCACCCCCTCACAGGGAACCGGTGCTAGCCTGGGACATAAATGTGTGTATTGCCAAGCTCATGGGTTCCCCCTTTGAAACCATGTCTTCAGCTCCTTTGAAGTATGTCACATGGAAGACAGTTTTCCTAGTGGCAATTACTTTGGCCAGAAGGATCAGTGAGCTCCAGGCTCTCTGCATTGAACAGGACTACATTTTATTCTACAGGGACAAAGTGGTCCTGTGAATAAACAGAACATTTCTTCCAAAGGTGGTCTCGGACATCCACTTGAACCAGTTCATTGCCCTACCTGTTTTCTTCACTGAGCATTCAAGCTCTGGTGAACATAGACTGCACAGTCTTGATGTCAAGAGAGCTCTTAGCTACCACATGACTATCACTAAGGCCCATATACAGGACAGGAAAAAGCTGTTCCTGACTTATGGGGATGTGGGAAAAGAAAGTCTAGCATCTAAGAGGTCCATTTCTCAATGGACAGTTCAGTGCGTTTTTAAGTTTTGTTACTCAAAAGCAGGAAAAGAGCCTCAGCAGGCTTGAGGGCCATTCCACAAGGGGTACTGCTGCTACTTTAGCAGCTTCCAGTGATGTCCCATTGGTGGACATCTGTAAAGCAGCTATCTGGAGAACAGTACACACCTGCATGAAGCACTACAGCTTGGACACGGGCTAGAAGTGATGCCAAATTTGGCACAGCTGTCCTATAGTGTCTATTCCCAAAGTAGGTTCTTTGCCCACCTCCGAGTGTATTGCTTCTTAGTCTACATAGAGTTAGGAATATTGGAGTATTCCTGGGGGTGAGAAGAAAAAATTACTTACCATAGTCATCTTGTTTCTTCCAGGGATACTCAGTATTCATAACTCTGTAACCAAGTATAGTGCCACACTCTGGCATTTCTGTTTGAAACTGTGTTCTTCATTTGTTTTATCCTCTTCAGGTGATTCTGACATTTGGGGTGCTTTTGTGGTTTCCCCTCCTGTTGGAGGCTTTTGGGTGTTAAGTTTATTATTATTATTATTATTATCAGTATTGTTATTATTATAGTGTTATATAGGTATCTTCCTCATGGGGCCTGTCTTGTCAGACGTTCATGAAATCTGAGAGGTTAGAATGTAGGCAGTTGATAGGGACAGCATTTGAAAAGTGGCACATGACAATGGTGTTCCATCATTAGCATAACGTTCCATCTCCGAGCAGATCTGGCTTAAAGGCATTCTGCATGGAGTTATGAATATTGGAGTATCCCATGGAAGAACCAAGATTACTATGGTAAGTAATTTTTCTTCCGGACTGAAAAGTGATTTTGCAGTTGCTCCATGAAATCACCCTTTGGGCAGTATTTGAAAAAATGTAACCTACCAGGTTCATGAGTAGGGGTCATAAAAATACTATGTTCAAAATTTGGGGCAGATGACAGTATCTTGAGTGAATGTTGACGTTTTTCAGCGTTCATTCATAACTTCACTATTTTTAAATATTCTGAACCCAGATTTGCAGCATGGCCTTTTTGGGATCCCACATCATGAATGTGGTAGGTGACCAAATCTATCCTGAAAGGTGATTTCACAGTTGCTCCACGAAATCACCTTTCCGATGGGTTAGAACAATTTCACTCCAGGTTCACAGGTAGAGACATAAACAAAATGTGCTGAGAATTCATAGGATTCATAAGAGGATTTTCAGTCAAGAGCTTTCACCATAAAGACTCACCAATATTCATTGGTTAGATCGGTATCAAAGTACCTGTCAAGTGCAACCTTAAAGGATTCCATCATAGGACTATTAATAGTTTCAGGAGTGCATTCCATGTATTCACAACCCGTTGATTTGAACCACTTTCCTCTTTTAGTAGAATTGTATATTTCGTTTCGCTACGAACTTAGCCCTCTGGCTCTGGATTACAAATGTTGTGTACTGTGCATTTTTCCATCACAGGACCCCAACCAGCTGCAACCCCGGGCAACTGTCCTGGCTAGCCCATCTCTTCTCTACCTGGGTACCAGAGGTGGACAGTGTGGAGGGACTCAAAGTGCATGCATAACTGCTTGAGTGATATAACCTTTAAGCTAATTAACCTGATTTTGCCCCTCCCTTGTTCAAGTCCTCTGAATAAATCAGATCTAACTTTTTCTGCATGTAATCTGACTGTGGTTCCAGTTTGTGCTCAAAGTACTCTACTGTTGCTATTTGCTGTGCTTAACCTTGTTTTACAGGGGTCCCCAGTGTCGAGCCAGAGGAACCAGCCCTGGTGGTAAGTGCAGACAGTGTGGGTACTTGTGTGATGAACCAGGGGTATTGTGAAAGTGATTATTGTACAGTGTTCAGGCCACTAGAGGGGAAAGAGGGGGGGTTACAGTGTCCCGGAGGGCTGTGGCCAGGTTAGCTTGATCACCACCAACCCTGACCTCTGGGTGGAGGCACCCGTTTCAGAACTCAGGCCCCTTAACCTGTTGCTAGCCAAGCAGGCAGGGGTTGTAGCCCTTGGGATATCGCCACCTAGGGGTTACACATACACATAAAAAATATTACAAAAACAAAATAAACATATGAAAAACAATAGTAACATTCAATCAATAAACACCACAAGATTACTATGTCACAAAACAATTACATTCATCCTTATCATAAAACCGTCTCCATAAAAGTTTTTAAAGGTAAATAGAAAGTGCACTTAACAAGGTGGGAAGGAGAATTAAAAACAATACTCTCTAGATGAGTCTAAGTTAAATGATGCCCCAAACAGGTAAACGCTCCTCCAAGCTGGCAGGAGCCTAAAATTCCTTTTCAATGCCTCCGCTCACTAGGGCACTGAATTTATCCGCCAGGGACTGGACCTGACGTTAGTCCCACTTCCGGGAATGATCGGGAATTAAAACACTAATATTTAGCCGCTATACACTTAAACAGCAGATAAAACCACTGTCAGAGTGCAGTAGAATGCTCAAAGGGCCCTCTAACTGCACTAACAACCTTCACAATGAATTTGTTCCACAGAGCTTTGCTGAGTTCAAAGATCACCTACCGACACGGAACAGTATTCTCCTAGGTGATTTATTTACTCTCTGAGATGACTCTATGCCAAATAATTCCCAAAACAGTTACAAAATGCTCCTCTGAGCTGGCTTCAACCTAAAATTCTTTTTCAAAAAATCTTGTGAAAAATATGATAAAATGATCAAGTTATGAGCGAACATTGAAATTGTTCTGTGTTCACTCACAACTTTACTATTTTTTAAATATGTTGACCCCAGATTTTTAATGTGACATATTGGGACCCCACCTAATGAACAGGAGGTGACATTTTCAAATCTGCCCTGAAAGGTGATTTTACAGAGTTAGTGTGAAATCACCTTTGGCCCTAATTTGAAAAATTTCACCTTACTCACAGAATCATAGAAATTTGACAGCAGAAAAGGACCCTTCCGGACCATCTAGTCTGCCCAACCCTCCCTTTCACAACCCCCTCCCCACCTGTCCCCACCCTCCTCCAATACTCAGTCCCATATGTCTGTCCCATGCCCTCTTAAATTCCTCCAGCATCTCGGCTCCCACCACTCCGTCCGGCAGTCTGTTCCAGCGCTCCACCAACCTCTTTGTGAATAAGCGCCCCCTCACATGGCCCCTGAACCTATTTCCTTGCAATCTGAGGCTGTGCCCTCTAGTTCTGGCTCCCTCCTTCCTCCTCAGTCAACCCCCTTCACCTACTTTACTGATTCCATTTACATATTTAAAGGTTTCAATCATGTCCTCTCCTTTCCCTCCTTGTTTCCAGCATGTACAGATTCAGCTCCTTACACCTCTGCTCGTATGTCTTCCCCTGCATACCCTGCACCATCTTTGGTGCCCTTCTCTGAACCCTCTCTGATGCATCTATATCCTTGCGGAGGTATGGTCTCCAGAAGTGAACCCCATACTCTAACTGCAGCCTCACCGTGGCTTTGCAGAAGAGCATTATAACCTCCCTCCTTCTGCTAGTAATGCCTCTGCCTATGCATGCCAGCATTCCATTAGCCCTTCCTGCTGCCCTACTACATTGGAAATCTACCTTAAGGTTTGAGAGACTATGATCCCCAGATCCCTTTCCTGCTCAGTTCTTTGCCCCCCCAACGTGTACCCCACTTTGTGTTTTCCTCCCTAGGTGCATCACAGCACACTTCTTGGCATTAAGCCTCAGCTGCCATTTCCTGGCCCTCCTCGGCGTCTTGAGGTCCCTCATATGTCATCAATCCCTCCAGAGTGTTCACCCTATTGCAGATTTTTGTATCATTGGCATATGGGCACACATTCCCTCTCAAACCCTCCATAATATCACTGATGTGGATGTTAAGAGGCGGACCCAAACTGACCCCTGTAGCACTCCACTCCTCACCCTTACCATATCAGAGTGCACCCATTAAGCACTACCCTCTGAGTTCTCCCTACTAGCCAGGCCTCCACTCAGCCTGTTATTTTCCTCCCAACCCCGTTTTCCATCTTGCTCACCAACCTCCTATGAGGGATGGTGTGGCTCTGCTGAAGTACAGATAGGCCATGTCCACCGCCCCTCCCTGGTCGATTACCTGAGTCACCCTATCAAAGAACTCAATTAGGTTGGTCCGGCATGATTTCCCCTTGGTGAAGCCATGCTGTCTGCTGTTCTGCAAGCCACACTCCTCCAGATAATTCACCACCCTCTCCTTGATTAATGCCTCCATTACTTTCCCCACCACAGATGTGAGGCTGACTGGGTGGTAGTTCTCCTTCAGCTCCCTGCTACTTCCCTTGTGCATGGGCACTACATCAGCCCTCCTCCAGTCCTCCAGCACCCTCCCTGTAGCCAGGGACAGGTTGCAGAGCCTTGTCAATCCTCCCTCAATTCCTTGAACACTCTGGGGTGCAACCCATCGGGCCCCATTGCCTTGTCCACCCATAGTCTATCTTGCTCAGCCCTGACCCTATTGATAGTGAATGGGCTCTCATTCACCCATTTGCTCTCCTCACCCTTAAGCGCTAATATATGGCCCCTGCCTTCCACCTCCTCCATGAACACCGAACTAAAATACTCATTTAGTGCCTCTGCCTTTTCATGGTCCTGCTTCAAGTTTATCCTCCCCCCACACTAGCAATCCCCTGCCCTGCTCTTTTCCTCTCCCTCGCATATCTAAAAAATGTTTTCAAACAACATGAAGTCTTGCTGTATTCTGACTATTGCAGTTAGGTCCTGCCATTCAATTGCCCCGGAGAACAAAGAGTTAACTTTCCATGGCCAGCATGGAACATTCAGCGCGAGCTCGGTTGAAGCCCCTGTCTGCTGTTGTTTAAACTCCAACCGTCAGATTCTTTACTCCGCCTCACTGAACCGTCCTCCGGAATTTCTCCTTTGCTCAGTTCAAAAAAGTCGGTTAAAGTGTCGTTTTAACTCGGTTTCTACAATTTCTGCTACTGAACCTGTCGGTTTAAGTCTCTGTCTGTGGTACTGTGAGTACTAGATAGGTTTACATTTAGTTTCTGTGTGGAACTTGTAAATATTGGATCGGTTCGGTTTGAACCGATCAGATTAATCTTAAAAAGTTTTGAATTTATTAGAGTGTGGTAACTGGTCCGTATCGGTTCTAAAAAAATGGATTTAATTACGTTTTTCAAGACCCGTAACACGGTCAGGAACCAATAAGTGTCTTGCCTGGCGGATTGCCATAAAAGGGTAAGTTTTGGATAGGATTGGCCATGTCTGAGAAACCCAAGAAAAAAAACGGGCCCATTGGGTTTCAACACTGTAGTGTGTGTGCGTGTGGGGAAGCCTTTGCTAAGGCTGATCCCACACCACTTGTGTTATTGTCTGGGATTTGTCCACCTCGATTCAGACTGCCAAATTTGTAAAAGTTTTCCCAAAGCTACCCGGATAAAGAGGTAGGTAGACTGAGGTAAGGGAGGCCAAGAAGTCCGCTGACCAGATGGCCAGCCGGTTCGGTTCCGACCGAACCAGAAGATAACCTCTGACCAGGGCGAAACTTCTTCGGGCAAAAGGAGAGCTGATTCTGAGGAGTCGGTTGTGGTTAAAAGAAAGAGAAGAGAAAAATCATCCGGTTCGGATACACAAATTCTTTCTCCAACCGCTGATGAGATAGCCAAAGCGATAAGGATAGTTCAGTCGCTAACTTCAGTTCTGGCCGAACTGGCACCATCTGGAAGGGGCTCGGTTCGGTCGGTTCCCCCGCTTCCGGATTATACTTTAGAAGAATTTTATGAACCGGAGGAGGAGGAGGGAGGGTATGAGGATAATGATGATGATGGTGATTATGAAAGTCTGGATGTGCCTATTGACCCGGACATCTCCCCAGACAGACCTTCAGGTGTTTCTCCTCCTAGGCTTTCTGAGTCCCCTTCCCACTTTATGTTCTACAAGAAAGTGGCTGAAACCCTCCAGCTTCCAATGGAAGAAGCAGTAGAGGATCAGGAGGAGCCTGATTTTGTTGAGATGATGGACTTCCTAGAGTCCAGGAGATTGTCTGTTCCTTCCATAAATCTTTGAAACAGACATTTAAAATTCTAAAGACTCCTAATTCCATACCTCCTGTGGACAGACGAATGGACAAGAGGTATACCCTTTCAGGCTTGGATGTGGAGTTCCTTTCCCAACAATGCAGCCATGTTGGGGTAGTGCAGGCTCCTGCCTGTGATAAGACAAATATTCCCTTGGCATCACACCCCCCAGATAAGGACTCCAGGAGGATTGATGCCATGGCAAAGAAGCAGTACATGGCAGCATCTTTGGGACTCAGGCAAGCTAACTATATGGCCTACACAGCTAGATACCAGAAGTCCAGGTGGGACACTGTGCTATCTCTGGCTAAACAGGCCCCTGACCAGCTTGCCAAGGAGCTGGAGCAGGTGGCTGCAGATGGGATTGAGGCATCCAAGGTGCAGTTCCATGCTGCTGTGGACTCCAGTGATGTTTCATCTAGAGTCATGGCTACATCTGTGGCCCTTCGGAGGATGGCTTGGCTCAGATGTACTAGCCTATCACAGGATACCCAGGCTAAGGCCATGGATTTCCCTGTCATTGGTAATTCTCTGTTTGGGGAGCAGACAGAGAACTACATGAAAGATGGGCCAGTACAGAACCACCTACAGGAGTGCTCAGGCCAAAGAAAGGCAAGCCACTCCTAAGAGACAGCATTCCAGTGGAAGGGGCAGGCCCTTTCAAAGGCCTTTTTACCAAGCCCAGGCCTCCTCTTCTGCTTATGCTCAGAGGGGGTTCTTCAGAGGGAGAGGAAGACAGGGAATGAGCAGGCCTGCTTCCACCCCTCAGCCTAAAGCCCCTGCCAAGCAGACAACCTCATGGGTCTGCCCGGGCCGATTCTCCAATACCTGTAGGGGGCAGGCTGGCTTACTTTGTCCAGGACTGGAAGTCTCTGACATCAGACAAGTGGGTCCTGGAGTAGTAAGCCAGGGACTGGTTCTCAGCTTCAAAAATTTCCCAAGATGAGAACCAGATCCTTTCCCTGCAAATCCATCAGAGACCCTTGCCCTGGAGGCAGAGGTTTCTTCCCTCCTGGCTCTCAGAGCCATAGAAAGTTCCTACCCTACACAGGGCGAATGATTGTACTCCAGGTACTTCCTAACCCCCCAAAAAACAGGAGAATGGTGGCCCATCCTAGATCTAAGATATCTGAACAAGCACCTTGTAAAACCAAAATTTAAAATGGTGACTCTGGGAATAATTCTGCCCTCTCTAAGGCCAGGGGACTGGCTAGCCTCCCTGGACCTCAAAGATGCCTATTTTCACATTCCCATCAGGTGCTCCCACAGAAAGTACCTCAGGTTCGAGTTGCCCTCAGGCCACTATCAATTCAGAGCAATGCCCTTTGGCCTAACATCAGCTCCAAGGGTGTTCACAAAGTGCCTGGCAGTAGTGGTTGCTTTTCTAAGGAGAAAAAATATATCCATCTTTCCATACTTGGACGACTGGCTTATAGTGGGTCAGTCTCCAGACCAAGTCAAGTCACATCTGCAAATAACTCAGCAAGTGCTCACTTCCTTAGGATTCCTCCTCAACCTTCCAAAGTCAGTTCTCGAGCCAGTACAGTTCCTCACCTTTATAGGGGCAGAGCTGGATACAATAAGGGCAAGAGCTTTCCTTCCCCTGGACAGGGCAAGGACCCTTATAGAACTGGCCTCTTCATTCACCCTTCAGGTGTCTCTACCAGCAAGGCATTTCCTGCAGCTCCTGGGCCACATGGCAGCCTCTACAGCAGTGGTCCAGGGGGCAAGATTTCAGATGAGGGACATTCAGTTCCACTTGAGAGCCTTCTGGTCCCTGAGAAGGATTCCCATCAATCTCTTGGAACTCAGAGCAGTGTTTCTGGCACTGCAAGCCTTTTCAAATCTGTACAGAACAAGATGGTTCAGATCAGAACAGACAATACCACCACAATGTGGTACATCAACAAGCAAGGAGGCACTTTCGGTCTCTGACCTTGTGCACAGAAACAATGAAGTTGTGGTCCCTGGCCTATTCCTGCAAACCTCTCTGATAGCAGTTCACCTCCCAGGGAAGGACAATGTCCTAGCAGATGCTCTCAGCAGGATATCTTAGAGCCATCACGAATGGACCCTAGATCCCCTAGTTTTGAAAGTGATTTTCTCGAGATGGGGCACTCCAGAGATAGATCTTTTTGCAGCCCCAGACAATCACCAACTTCCTCTCTTTTGTTGCAGACCCCCAGCCTTGGGCTCAGTCCCCCTGGATGCTCTGATTCTGAATTGGGAAGGGAAATTCCTGTATCTTCCCCTCCCTCTCCTGTTCAAAGTGTTAGTCAAGATCAGGTCTCAGCCATGCAAAGTGATTCTGATTGCTCCAGACTGGGCCAGACAGCCCTGGTACCCACTGTTGCTGTCCTTAGCAGTCCACCTTCCCCTCTCTCTTCCCAGGAATTACAACCTGTTGACATCCTCTCAGGGGAGGATTTGGTATCCGAACCTCAAATTTCTCAATCTCAAGGCATGGCTCTTGAAGAGTTAGAGTTTGCTGATCTACACCTTTCTCAAGGGGTTCTGGATATCCTTAATGCTTCTCGAAAGCCTTCCACCAGAAAGATTTACAACTCCAAATGGAAAAGGTTCACTATTTGGTGCTCTAATAAGCATATTTCTTCAGAATCTGCTGGGTTGCCTACAGTCCTGGACTATATGGCTCATCCTAATGGCTTGGGACTTAGGCCAGCTACACTTAAAGTGCATCTGGCAGCTGTTTCTGCCTTCTTTTAAGTAGGCAAGTCCTCTCCTCTGTCAGCCCATCCTGTGTTTTGTAAGTTCTTCAAGGGATTGCTGCACACCAATCCCCCCTTCAGGGACGCTGCTCCTGCTTGGGACCTTAATGTTTGCATTGCCCAGCTTATGCAACAGCCCTTTGAGCCTTTCTCCTCTGCACAGCTTAAGTACTTGACTTGGAAAACTGTGTTTTTGGTAGCCATTACCTCTGCCAGACGTATCAGTGAATTGCAAGCCCCATCAGTGGAGCCTGATTTCGTCTCTTTCCATAGAAATAAAGTGGTTCTAAGAACTAACAGGAAGTTTTGCCTAAGGTAGTTTCAGATTTCCACCTTAATCAGTCTATGTCTCTCCTGTTTTCTTCACTGACCATTCCTCCTCTGGAGAGAGGCTGCACAACTGGATGTTAAAGGGCCCTCAGCTACTACATAGAGCGCACCAAGGGTCACAGGTTTGAGTCCCTCCAGTTGTTCCTTACATATGGAGAGGCCGGTAAGGGCAAACCTATCACTAAAAGATCTATTGCCAGGTGGATTGTCTCTTGTATACAATTCTGCTATGAAAAACTGGGTAGAACCCAATCCTCGGGTCTGAGGGCTCACTCTACTAGAGGTACAGCTGCTTCCCTGGCTGCTGCCAGGGATATTCCTATCTTAGAAATTTGTCAAGCAGCCACCTGAAAAACAGTCCATACATTCACCAAGCATTACTCTCTGGATATCCAGGCTAGGAGTGATGCTCGGTTTGGCACAGCAGTACTTCAGAGCCTATTCCCAAAGTAGGTTCTGTCCCTCCTCCATGGAGGTACTGCTTGGTAGTCTGCAATAGTGAGAATACAGCAAGACTTCATGTTGTTTGAAGAAAAATTACTCACCTTAATAATGTTGTTTCTTCTAATGGAGTCTTGCTGTATTCTATCCTCCCGCCTCCCTCTCAGAACCGGGTTTTGGAATGTGGGTGGGCAGAGCAGTGTTGGCACCCTAGGGGTGTCCCTTTTTCACCCTCCTTTATTTTAGGTGAGTGTTGTGTTTTGGGTTTCCTGACTTGAGTCTTTGCTTTGAAACCAAAAAACCCTTTTTATATAAATTTAGTTGCCAGTTGGCTAGTGTGAGTTTTACAGTTTCCATACAGAACTTCTAGTGAGTACTGCTCGTAAAGATCTGACGGTTGGAGTTTAAACAACAGCAGACAGGGGCTTCAACAGACTCGCTGAGCGTTCCATGCTGGCCATGGAAAGTTAACTCTTTGTTCTCGGGACAGTTGAAGGCAGGACCTAACTGCAATAGTCAGAATACAGCAAGACTCCATTAGAAGAAACAACATTACTAAGGTGAGTAATTTTTTCTTTTCCCCACTCCGGGCGCTTTTGACTATTTTCTCCTCAGGGGCTGCTTTGCCCTTCTGATCTTCCTCCTTGCCAGACTCCTCTTCTCTCTGTACTCTTCCCTATCTGCTTCTCCAAGTGTCCTCTTAAATTTTCTGAAAGCCCTCCTCCTTTCCCTGACTGCCCACACCACCTCCCTAGTGAACCAGAGTGGTCTCCTCCCCCTCTTGCTCTTCCTGACCTTCTTTATGCACATTTCTGCTGCTTCCTGAATGCCTTCCCTGATAGCTTCCCAGAGTTCCTCCACTTCCCCTATCTTCTCCATATCCTCCATTTTTTCCCTATCTTTCTCATCTTATTAAAGTCTGTGTGTCTGAAGTCCATGACTGTCCTATTAGTCTTACTTGTCTCCCTCCCAGCCCTGACCCTGAACTGTACCATGCTGTGGTCACTGGTGCCCAAGGCTTCTCCAACCCGCACCTCCTCCACCCTCTCCCGTTAGTCAGGGCCACCGTCCAGTAAGTTGTTTCCCTCGTTGGTTCCTGACCAGCTGTCGAAGAATACCTCCTGCAACTCGGCTAATACCTCCCTGCTCCTTGCCAATGCTGCATCTGGGATTTCCCAGTCAACATCTGGGAGGTTCGGATCACCCACCAGTAGCAGTTCACCTTTCTGTGCCATCCTTGTGATTGCCTGAGTTAGCCATCTATCGTCTTCCTCTCCTTGCACAGGTGGCCTGTATACCACCCCCAGCTGCAGGGATTCACCCGTCTTCCTACCTAGTGTTACCCACAGCAGCTCAGTCTCCCTTCCTCCTCCTGCCCTTCATTAACACTGATGCCTTCCTGATGTATAAGAACCCCTCCCCTTTGTGCCTTCCCTGACCCTTTTGAACATTCTATAACCTGGAATAATTGTTTCCCAGGTGTGATGCTCTGTCCACCAGGTCTCACTTATTGTGACTAAATCTAATCTCTCATCCCTCATAATGGCCTCCAGGTCTACCATCTTACTTCCTAAACTCCTGGCTTTTGCTGACAATCCCTTGCACCAGTCTCCCCCTTTGTTTCCCCGTGCACCCATCTCCCTTTTGCCCAGCCATGTAGTGCTATCCTGGGGGGGCTGGTAGTCCCCCAAATTTTCCTTCTCGTGGAGCAGATTTGTCCCCACCTTCCCAACCTAGTTCAAATTGTAGGTATCCGCTATGTATTCTCCTAGCTTGCATTTCAGTACTGCTACCCCTCCCTATTCAAGTGCAGTCTGTCCAGTGCAAATAGGCTCTCGTCCTCCCATGTAGCTCCACAGTCCCCTACCAAGCCATATCCCATTTACTCACCCCACCCCACCAGCCACTTGTTGAACTCCCTAATCCTTGACTTCCTATCAGTGCTTGCCCTCGGTACTGGTAACACCTCTGAGAATACCACTGATTTAAACCCCAGACTGCTACAGTATCTAGCTAGAGCTCTGAATCTAGCCTGCACCTCCATCAGGCTACTTCCTGCCAGGTAATTTGTTCCCAGGTGGAACAGCAGGTGCATTTTCTCATCCTGCTGCCTCCACTTTGAGGGAATATAATAATAATAATAATAATTTTATTTATAAAGCACCTTTCAATGTGTCAAGGTGCTGAACAATTTTCAAACAATCCAAAGCTCTAAATAAAATTCGTAAAACATCCATAAAAATCGGCATAATTAATAAATAATGAATGACCTTTGCTGCTGTTGTGCCTGGCAGATACTCCACTGACACTGTGCTATTTTTGTCTGCCCTTCTCCCCACCTAATCCCTTTTATTATAGAGTCCCCAACCAGTAGGACCTTGCTCTCCATCTCCTTCTGATCGCATCTCCCTACCATCCTTCCCCAACCCCTGCATTCTATTTCCTACCTTATTATCAATTCCCTTTGCCCATTTCGCTTTCTGAAACACTGTCCTCACTTTGTGCTCCCCAGCTTTGCATCACCCAGGCTCTATCTGTCCAGCTGCCCACCTCTGCCCCTCCATTTCTAACTTTTCTCCTCCTTCTTTATCTCTCCTGCCCATGTCCTGCCTGATTTACCTGGGGACCTTCCTCCTGTCCTCCCTCATTCAGCTTTTGCTCCTCTGAACCAGAGCATGCTGTCCCCACCCCTCTGGGCTTGCCTGTTGGTCTTACCTGATAGGGCCTCCCCTTTTCCAATTGTTCTGCACCTTCCTTCCAGTTGTTCTGTCACCTACTATACCAGATTCATAAGGTGTGTCAGAATATGAGGTTAAATTATTAAGAAATAAAAAGTTATGGCGTAACACTGAATTTTTCAGTGTTCAGTCATATCTTGCTATTTTCCATATTTTGATCTCAAATTCCCCAAAACATTTTTCAGTATAATAATCGTAATCCTACATAAAATCATTTTCATTTTTAAATTCATATCTTTGTGACCAAGTAATTTTCAGTGTTCCGGGCTTGTATATAAGTGCAATAAGACACTCTAGGGCGTGGATAGTAGTATGATCACTGTACCTCCTGGGGCAATAAGGCACTTGGCCTGCGGCCTTGTGCCTCATCACACCCCTGGGCATGTGATGATCACACTGCTACCCACACCATGTTATGTCTTATTGCTTACTTATGTACTGTTGTTTGACATGCTGTCCCGTAGGCCACATTAGCATACTCTAAGGGAGAAGACATCACATTAGGATCAGTTTTCTGGTTTGGATGTCCAGGTTGAAAGGGCTTTGTCCATGCCCGCACATACTTGAAGCTCTGACTTATTTCTAGGCACTCCCTTTCAGTTGTATGTCTTTTAAAGTCTGCATGGTTTCCATGTTTATTTGGGAAGTTCATTACTTTGGTTTTCTATGCGTTTAATGGTAGCCTGTTTGCAAACATCCAATTCTGCACATTATCAAATACTCTGTTGTTGTTTACTTGGGGTCCCTCTACTCTGAGACCTAGAGCTAGTGTATAGCATTGTGTTATCTGCATGTAAGTGGAGATTTATATCAGTGCATGCCATAGGGAGGTTATTCACAAAAAGTGTAAATGAAAGGGGTCCCAGCATAGACCCCTGTGGTACACCAAGAATTAATTCTGTAGAGTCTGATGCACTTCTGTTTATGGGACTTTCACTACCTGTGTCCTTCCCATCAGGTAGTTTTCCATTCAGGTCATTGAGGTTTCAGACATTCCTATTTTCTCTAGTTTTATGAACAGTAATTTGTGGTCTGCTATTTGAAATGCCTTTATTAGGTCTATGAAAATGGCACCAGTGAGATTCCCAGAGTGCGGTGCATTTGCAGCCACATCTGTACATTTTAGCAGGGTAGTGGATTGTTCCCCAGAGGAAGAGTTTTTTTATGTCGAAGTGCCAGCGCATCCATCTAATGTTGGTCGGCTAGCTGTTAAATGTGAACAGTGTATTCTTTTTTACATACTTTTTGGAGTTTGCTCTTTCATTATCAGTGCAACCAATATGCAGTCGTGTCTGCTAATAAATGCAGTTAATTTGATAAACACATTTCGGACTGTTGGGTGCTTGCCTTTTGGTGCCTGTTGTCAGTATATTTTGCAGGCACTTGGTATCATGGTAGCGTGTCAATGGTGGTAGAGTGCCATGCTTGAAACCACACTGTTCTAACAGAAATCATTAGAATAGCCATTTCAACTCTGTGCATTATCTCCACATAAGGAATGGGGCCCTGGAAGTCAGAAATCATTTTGAACTGATTACTGTGGAAGTAATCATGATGTCTTTTAGCAGCTTTTAATGATTTATGACAGTTTTAATCTTGTTTGTTTATTGTTTTATGTATTGTACAGGCGCTTTGGTTATGAGAAAAGTGCCTTATAAAAATAAAGAATGAATGAATGAATGAATGAATGAATGTCAGTAGCGGGAGATTATGCTATCACATGTATAGAATGCAGCAAGTGCAGCTGAAGTCCAAAGGACAATGATTCTGTTTGTATGCAAATTTCCTTAGTGAATAAGGGAAGGTAAAAATAGGAAATACAGGAAATAAAACTAGAACTGTGTGTAGTTTCACAAGTTTTCAAGAGCTGCAGCCACTGAGTTTACAGGTCGGTGGTCGCGAGGGTGCTCAGAGCTGCCCTCTCCCTGAGGATACCCACGGCAACGAAGCACAGCCCCATGGAGTTTGTGACGTCGGTGGTCACGAGGGTGCATGGAGCTGCCCTCCCACCAAGGATACCCACAGCAACATAGCATAGCCCCACGGAGTTTGCGATGTCAGTGGTCGCGAGGGTGAGGATACCCACGGCAATGAAGCACAGCCCCATGGAGTTTGCGACATCGGTGGTCGCGAGGGTGCACGGAGCTGTCCTCCCCCCGAGGATACCCACGCCAACGAAGCACAGCCCCACAGAGTTTGAGGCGTTGGTGGTCGCGAGGGTGCATGGAGCTGCCCTCCCCGAGAATACCCACGGCATGAAGCACAGCCCCACGGAGTTTGAGGCGTTGGTCGTCGCGGTGCAGGAGCTGCCCTCCCGAGGATACCCGGCAACGAAGCACATCCCCACGGAGTTTGTGACTTGGTGGTTGTGAGGGTGCACGGAGCTGCCCTCCCTCTGAGGATACCCATGGCAACGAAGCACAGCCCCATGGAGTTTGCGACATTTGTGGTCGCGAGGGTGCATGGAGCTGCCCTCCCACCCCGAGGGTACCCACAGCAATGAAGCACAGCCCCATGGAGTTTGCGACGTCGGTGGTCGCCAGGGTGCATGGAGCTGCCCTCCCCAAGGATACCTGACAGCAGCGCACAGCCTCACAGTTTGCGGCGTTGGTGGTCGCGAGGTGCATGGAGCTGCACCTCCCCTGAGGATGCCCACGAGAGCAGGCACAGCCCACAAGGTTTGCGGCGTCGGTGGTCGGCGAGGGGTACGCAGACTGCCCTCCCCGAGGGATACCCACGGCAGCAAAGCACAGCCCACAGAGTTTGCGACGTCGGTGGTCGCGAGGGTGCACGGAGCTGCCCTCCTCCCGAGGATACCCATGGCAACGAAGAACAGCCCCACGGAGTTTGCGACATCGGTGGTCGCGAGGGTGCACGGAGCTGCCCTCCCCCCGAGGATACCCACGGCAATGAAGCACAGGTACTGAGATGGCAGAGCGTCCACGCTGCTCGGATACATTAGTTGTCTGTTGCCTTAAGACCTTTTTCTACCCCACACGAATGTTGATAGTTTTTGTGGGATTTTAAATTGTGATCTTTTGTGACTTTCTAGCTGCTACTGAGATGTTACCTTAAGTGTAAAACCGTATCCCTGCATGAGAGCTTATCCTCCACAACACTGTAGTTACCTGTACTGTTGTAATTGTGTTTTTTTTGAAGCAGTAGGGGACTTTTAAATATGTGTCCTTAGTTTTAGCAGGGGACAAAAGTATCTCTTTAAATGCATCAGTACTCTATGATGTCTTGATACTAGAAGGTAGCCCTGAAATTATTTTTAAGTTTAAAGTGTCCTGAGCCCCTGTCTTCTGTAACATTGCCTGGGATAAAGAGGGGATGAAGCCTTTAGGTGCAAGCAATCATTTTGGCACCAGTCTCCCATTTTGTAAACGTCCCCCGAGTCCTTGGCTTTTGCTCTTTATTTATGCCGGATTTAAGTGAATAACCAAGCCAACTTTTCCATCCGCAGATTATCAGAGATCACCACTAGCGGCCGCTACAGCAATCTCTTTGTTCTTGCTGCATTAATTCCACTCTTGAAACGTCATGCCATACAAAGCTTTTAAATCAATGCTAGGGTTAGCTCTCCTTGTTACACTTGCATCCCTACCACCCACGTTCCACCCTAATCCCCAGCCTGGTGCCCCCCCAACCTCTCCCCTTTCCACTGCCACCCTAGTCACAGCTCCACCACTATAAACAACAAATCCCCCCCCTGGGATTACACTGTCCCTGGACTCCTGGCCCATCCATTATCCCCCCATCCTTCCACCCTGGGCTGGCCATATTGAAACTACACACGTCAGGCCTTTTCACACAACATCCCCAGTCTCCCTTACCCCACCACAAGCCTATAAAAGCACTGCAAAACCTAAAATTGGTACTAACCTTAGTACTCCTACTCGTTGGAGACATTGAGCTAAATCTTGGACTTGCCCCCAACACTAGCCAAGCCCCCACTGGCCAGCTACACAGAGGCGTAAAATTAGCCCACCTAAACATACGCAGCCTCCTACAAAAAATGCCTCTATTACAAACACTAGTTCTAACACTATGCCTTGACATCCTAATTATCACCGAGACCTGGCTGAAACCACACAACCTGGATGCTGAAGTAGCTCTTCCTGGATACTCCATCATCCGCCAGGACCGCCCGGGCACTAAGAGAGGTGGTGGTACAGCCATCTACTTATCCTCCCAGGTACAATTCTCACCTGTCTCGCTACCTGCCTTCCTGGAAAATATTGACTCCATACTAATAAAAAATCTCCTTACCGTATTCCATCCCTATCTTTATAGCAGGGACCTACTGTTCCCCTGACTCCCTTGTAAACTCCATAGCAACTCACCTAGACACCTTAAAAACCATTACCTCAGGTGGAGAGCTTCACATCCTCGGTGATTTCAATTTAAACTGGCTCACCAGTGCTAGCACCAAACTCCAACACCATGTAGCTAGTTTAAACCTGACTCAACTCATCACTGAGGCCACGCGGCTAAACCACAAAACTCAAAACCACTCCCTGCTCGATTTAGCCCTCACTTCTCATCCACACAGGATTATAATCTCAGGCCTCCTACCGGACTCTCTGAGCGATCACCATATGATATATATAATACATAAAATATTCAAAGCTAAGTCACCCCCTCCGAAAACTCTCCTTATTAGATCATATAAATCCCTTAACCTAAATGGTCTCCTACTTGACCTAGCGAACTTAGATTGGTCCTACATACCCAGGGCCCCTTCCATGGATCACGCCCTTGACTTCTTCAAGTCAAAATTTCTTGCCGTCTGGGACTACTATGCTCCACCCAGAAAGGTTAGAGTCAGGGGAGCTCATCTGCCGTGGATCACTGCCGACCTCATGGAGCACCTCCGTGTCAGAGATCAGGCGTGGAAAACATATAAGTCATCGGGGATGCATGTTGATCACCTACACTATCGAACGCTTCGGAATGCCTGCACCAGGCTTATCCACCAGGCTAAAGCTCACTACTTCGCTTCATCCCTCCAAAAAAATTTAAACCATCCAGCCAAGTTCTGGAGGTCTATAAAATCACTTTTCTCCCCTCCCACCCAGCCACCCACTCCTGCCCTAGATGTGGGTGGCTCAATCATAACTGAACCACTAGCAGTTGCCACGGCCTTCAACACTGTGTTTACTAGCAGCGGATCCCCGCCTTACTCAAATCCCCCACCTGCTACACACAACGTGTCTTCCTCCTCCACACTCACGCCAACCCCTCACCCGACCGTCTCCTTCTCCCTGGTTACCCCACAAGAAGTACTCAAAGCCCTGCTTGCCCTAAATCCCTCCAAGGGTAGATGCACCACAGGCATGGATGCCAAAATGCTCTACCTCTCTGCACCCGCTATCACCATGCCTCTAGTGTCTCTTTTCAACCTCTCTTTCACCTCTGCCTCTATACCTTCCACAATGGAAGCATGCTACTGTCATCCCCCTCCTGAAAAGTGGTGACCCATCCTCCCCCAGCAACTACCGTTCAATCTCCCTCCTACCCACCCTAGCCAAGATTCAAGAACACCTCGTTTTCTCCCAACTCACCACCTTCCTTGACTCCTCCTCCTTCTTCACCCCTTACCAGTCTGGCTTTAGAAAATCCCACTCCACTGTCATGTCCCTCCTCAGATTCACAGATTCCATCCTCACAGATATGGATAAAAGTCATATCACATCTGCCATTTTCATCGACCTAGCCAAGGCATTTGACACAGTCTCACATACCTTCCTTCTGTTGAAACTCTCTAAGGCAGGCCTCTCCAGTGCGGCTACACACTGGTTTAGCTCATACCTGGGTGGCAGGTCCCAATCGGTAAAAATTGGCGCCTCCACCTCAAACCCCCTCCCTGTCTCCATTGGTGTCCCCCAAGGCTCTGTCCTTGGCCCTATCTTATTCTCCATTTTTCTCAACGACCTTCCATCGACCTGCCTGCATGCTGACATTCACATGTACGCAGATTATACAGTCCTGTATGCCTCAGGACACTCCCCACTGGAAGTTGCATCCAAGATCCAGCAAGATTTCACAGAAGTCCAGCACTGGTTTCGCAGAAATCAACTTATTCTAAATGCCAAAAAAATTATCTCCGTGACCTTTGGCACGAGACAAAGACTCTCCCGCCTCCCTGCTTTCCCCACTCTCAAAACACTTGATGGGACCCCCCCTACAAGTCTGCACCTCTTTCAGATACCTAGGTGTCTGGCTGGATCAACACATAGACTTTTCTACGCACATCGAAGCAACCCACAAAAAACTACACCCTAGGCTGGGGGCGCTATACCGGAACCGCAGCTGCATCCCTCTGCCTGCCCGCAAAGAGATACTACAGAAAATGATCCTCCCTATTTTTGACTACGGGGACGTAGTCTATAGTTCTGCCCCTAAATCCACCCTGGCTAGACTGGATTCTCTTTTTAACTCCTTCTGCCGCTTTGCACTGGATTGCCCTCCCTCCACTCATCACTGCGACCTCTACAGCTACCTTAACCTACCCTCCCTTGTCAATAGGCGCCTTTACCACTGTAACAGACTTACAGCCAAATTCTGGACCCAGTTACTGCCCTCCTACCTAGTCTCTACCCTAACAGCTCAAACACCATCAACATACTCACTCAGAAGTTTCGACTCCCGTCTACTACAAATCCCACACATGGCTACCTCTGCTGGACAGTCGGCTTTCAGAGTCCATCTACCAAAACTTTGGAACTCTCTGCCGGCTGTCATCCGGCTCTCTCCCTCCCCTCGGCAACGAATCTGCCTTCTAAAAGGGCAAGTCCCCACTAGCTGCTCATGTCAAACTTGACGTGCACTAGCATGGGCCTTGTCCATTGGTATGCCCAATGTAAAGGGCCAACCCCCAAATGCAATCTATGCTGCCCACTCTAATGCTTAACCACCATTTTGTTTGCCGTTACCTTCTGTACATATTCTGCCTAATATTATGCTGTGCATTCTCTGTTTCTTGCCTCCTGTACATACTACCTCTAGAGTTTTATCACTGTTAATTATAAAACCTTGTACATACTGTATGTAACTTATGTAAACTTTTGCTGCTCTCTAATTTCTGTATGTTTACTTGTATGTACTTATCCCGTTCCCTCTGCCCCCAGGACGCATCTGGAATCGAGCGGTAGTCTGCTCAGTATGTCTTTCCTGGTAAAACTTTTAAATAAATAAATAAATAAAATGTGTCACAGGCTCTGCAAAGGGTCTGCAGTACTGTGGGTACATCAGTCAGTCAGGGCCTGTGCCTCTTGAATTGGATTTAATCTTAAAGCATGCAAACCAGAGATGGGAGCTCATTAAGGAGGGGATACTAGAGGCTACCAGTTCTTGTAGCAGGACTTGGAGTAAAAAGGCCAAGACAAAAAGGCCAAGCTGGATGAGCAAGGGGGTTGTGGAAAAGGTGAGGAGAAAATGTGTGGTCTTTAGGAGTTACAGGAAATCGGGGGGGGGATTGGGAGGAGTACCTGCAGGAGGCAAGGGAGGTTACAAGAGTAGTAAGAACAGCCAAAGCCACCAAAAAGCTCAAGGCTGGCACATGGCATTAAGAAGGGGGAGAAGAGCTTCTTCAGGTACATCAGGGAGAAAAGAAGCTGTAAAGAACAGATAGTAAGGATTAAGAAGGACGGGCGATGGGGGAAGAAAAGGCAGAAGCACTTAATGACTACTTCTGCTCGGTATTTACGAAAGAGAGAGGGAGTGCTACCCAAGGGGTTAGGGCGGCAGTAAAATCTGGGAAGGGAGTAACAGATGATGTGATCACAAAAGGTAGAGTGCTGGAGGACTTGAAAGCTCTGAGGGTGGACAAGGCACTAGGGCCAGATAGCATTCACTCCAGGGTACTGAAGGAGCTAGCAGAGATCCTGGTGGGGCCCTTGGCAGGCCTACTCAGTGCCTCACTGAGTTTGAGATGCATACCCAAGGATTGGAGGTTGGCTCATGTGGTTTCCCTGCATAAGAGTGGCCTGAAAGATGAACTAGGCAACTGTAGACTGCTGAGCCTCACATCCATCGTAGAGAAGCTAATGGAAAACAATCCTGAAGGAGAGGCTGGTGTCCCTGCTGGAGTTCAGTGGGCTGCAGGACAGTAGACAGCATGGCTTTGTCACAGGCAGATCCTGCCAAACCAACCTGGTAGATTACTATGACTGGGTAACTAGGCCGATGGACAAAGGCCATGCAGTGGATGTCCTGTACCTGGACTTCAGCAAGACATTCGATTTAGTGCCACATGGGAAACTTGGAGGCACAGGGGCGGGAGCATAAATGGTGGGATGGGTGACAAACTGACTGCAGGGAAGGCAGCAGAGGGTGGTGGTGGAAGGGGAACTCTCATCCCCAAGGGTAGTAATGAGCGGGGTTCCACAGGGCTCGGTGCTGGGACCAGTGTTATTTGGGATATTTATTACAGACATTTCCATGGGCATCAAGAGCAGGATCAGCCTGTTTGCCGACAACACTCCAAGACAGGGGCGGTGATGGATGATATAGAGGGGTGGCAGAGTTTGCAGGAAGATCTGAAAAAGCTGGAGACCTGGTCGGACACTTGGCAGCTGGGGTTCAGTGCCAAAAAGTGTAAGGTACTGCATTTTGGGGCACAAAATCTAAGGAGAAACTACCAACTGGGGGGAGTGCAGCTGGTGGAGACTGAGGAGGAGAAGGATCTAGGGATGGTCATCATGGGATCAACGAACAACTCAGCACAGTGTTGGAAGGCAGCAGCAAGGGCCAACAAAATGCTGGGTTGCATCACAAGGGGAATAACGTCGAGGAGGGGGAGATGATTCTGCTGCTGTGTAGATCATTAGTTAGACCTCATCTCGAATACTGCGTGCAGTACTGGTGTCCATACCTGAAAAGGGACATTAAATTACTGGAAGGGGTGAAGCGTAGGGCAGCTAAGATGATCCAGGGACTGGGGGACTTACCCTATATGAGTAGGCTAAAGGAGTTGAACATGTACTCGCTGGAGTGCTGAAATGAATTGTTATCAACCAGCTTGTAGAATACTTTCACAAATACTGAAGGCCGCAGAGAAGGGTGAAGTGGCAGTAGTGGGGGGACTTCAACCTGCCCAGGGTGGACTGGAGTGTACCGGATACAGCATGTGCCAGGAGTCCGACAGAGGGGATATGATCGAGACATTCAAGTACATGAGAGGGATAAACAAGACTGGTACAGGGGGGCTATTCAGGGTAAAGGTGGGGAGGCACACTTGAGGCCATGACATGAGATTGGAAGGGGGAAGGTTCAGGAGGGAAATGAGGAGACACTTTTTTACAGAGAGGGTGGTGGCAGGGTGGAATGCATTACCAGCAGAGGTGGTAGCCTGTAAAACGGTGGGTTGCTTCAGAAAGGACTGGGACAGGGCAAGAGGGAGGATCGGGGGTGGTGAGGAGTGAAGGGCAGCTGCTGAATAGAGCTGCTAGCTGCAGAATTGAGCAGACTCTATAGACCAAATGGCCTTTTTCTGCTAGCAAATTTCGTATGTTGGTATGCAGTACCAAAGTCAAGCAGAAGAGGGAACACTTCCTCAACTTTTCCACTTGGAAAGAACGTGTTGTTTGAAGCAAAAAAAAAAAAAGAGCATTGTGAGACACATCTGTTGTTTTCAAAACAGAATATTGTGACATATTCTGCTGCTTGCCAAATAACTCATAGTTTTACAGTCAAGCAGCATTTGTGTACAGCTTTATAGGTTAAGGGAGCACACCAAACCGATCAGAGCTTGCCTTTCCTCTGTGTGTGAGACACTCTTATTCTTTCAATTGTCTCATGTGCAGCAGCCCTGGAAATAGGCATGTTTGAGTAAGATTTTTTCAATATTTATTATTGATTAAGCTCGATCAATAATATAGTATATGGCTGATGAGACCACTCTTACAGTTGAAAGAATGGTGTCACTTACATTCTTAGGGTATCAGAACTGCTCACCTTCGGTGTGCGATTCTGAAACCCTATGAATGCACGTAAGACCTCTCTTAGAACTGTAAGAGTGGGCTTGTCGACCGTATTAACATACAGTGTTGTTTGATGTAGTGTTTCTCAGTTGGCCCGGACTTTCATGCTAAATCTTAATTTTCAGAAATTGAGATGACAGTTGTTCCATACAAAATTACAAAATTCCATGTAAACTGTTTTCACATCATATGGGCATGAAGAGAAACATCTGTTTGCTTTATGAGATATAATATGATATATTTAATATACTATGATTTAATATTTTATACATTTAATATTTCCAATAGTGTTTAATATTTAACATGTTTAATATGATACAGTGTTTAAACTGTTAGCATAGAACAGATGTTGATGGTAGAAGAAAGGCCCATCAGCCCATTGACGGCCCATCAGTGTTTAGTGGGGGGAGTAGGGCACGTTGCAAATGGGGAAGGGGGAAGCATATGGAAACAAAGAGGAAGCAGAAAGTGGAGGAAAAGATGAGGGCTCAGACACAAGGTAGAAGGTGGTATCCCTGAATGCATGTAGTCTTGTAAACAAGATGGATGACCTGTAGTCGCTACTTGCAGCGTGGACACTGCAGCAAAAACTGGGACTTGGGCCACACCTAACCATGACTGGAACCTCTCAGTTCAGGGACATAAACTTTACAGGAGGGACAGAGCAGCAGGCAAAGGAGGAGGGGTGGCAGTATACATTAGAGAGGGTGTAACAAGTACAAGGGAGGAGTCAGAAGAGGGAAGGGCGGAAGCAATGTGAGTCCAATTACAGACTGGTAGAGCGAGGAAGGTGAGGTTTGGGGTGGTTTACAGACCACCCAGTCAGGATGAAGAAATGGACAAGGACCTGAATTCACAAATACTGAAGGCTTCAGAGAAGGGTGAAGTGGCAATAGTGGGGGACTTCAACCTGCCCAGGGTGGACTGGAGTGTACTGGCTACAACATGTGCCAGGAGTCGGAAACTTCTGGAAGTGATTCAAAATGGGTTCCTGACTCAAGGTGTCACTGAACTAACCCGGGAAGAGGCAACCTTTGACATGGTGCTCACAAATGGAGAGCATGTACAGCATATAACAGTTAAGGAGCTACTGGGTGGAAGTGAACATCGCTCGGTGTGGTTCTGGCTGGACATGGGCAGGGAAAGTGTCCCCACTAAGACCAAAATCCTGGATACTACCCACAGAGTATGCACAAGGGTGTGGTGCTAGGAAACAACCATAAATAGTAAAAAGCCAAAGTTTCCTGCACACACTAACCTGAAGAAAGGGATGCCGCATCAAATCTATGTGCAAAAATTAACATTTATTAAGATAAAGTGCACGCCTGCTCCATACCTCAGCTTGACATGTTTCGGACTGAAAGTCCTTCCTCAAAAACTAATTTCTCAAAGCTACAACTCTTCTTATATATGGTAAAGACAAACATGTGATCATCACACCTCACAGTTAAACACCTTATGATTGGTTAAGGTATATCTCACATTGTTACAAATAACTTATTTTAAAAGAACCTTAGATCTTATTTCGAGTGGGAGCTCTTGCAGCAGGCTATAACCATTTGGAGTAATGCCACAGGCCTTAGGACCCACCGAAAAAATTCTTAGCTAGCAGTACCCAGCAGGGAACGCACCCGGACGTCGGCTGCACCCCAGTGTCGGTCACGGTACATAAGGGAAGGGCCCCCGGCTCCACCCCAGTTCTTTTCCCACCATGACCCGCTCACATTGGGGAAGTTCTGGCTATCCAGCCCAGCAAAAGAAAGAAATGAGAAGATTCTGGACGAAATTTATTCTTCTTCATTGAGTTTTTCAACGAGTTTATCGCCCTCGTCCCCCACTACAGTCCAACATATGTCATCGCAGTCGCCGGTTTACTCTGGGCCCAAGAGGAATAAGTGCCACTGTGGACACCAAATCCCTTCGCAAGATGGCCACACCAAGTGCGTTTTCTGCCTGGGTCCAGACCACAACAGCGTGACCTGCTCCATCTGTCAAGGCTTCACCAGCAGGACAAGAATTAGGTGCCTGAAGGCCCTAAAAGCCCATCTTCTGAAAAAAAATATGGATGTCCTGCACAACTCAGGGGATAAGGGCAAGCATCGGAACAAGTCCCACAAGTGCTCCCGCGACAAGGACCGTAGCTGGTCCCATCATTGTTCCCGATCTCGGTCCCGCTCTCACTCTTCCTGCAAGAAGGCCACTCCCTCTTCGGGCTCAGAGGACCATTGCAAGCACCCAGAAGGCTCCAAGGTGCTTAACCCTCCTGCCAAGAAACTGTCGCCAGCCAAGGCAGGCACATCGGGGGAAAAATCAAAACCTAAGGTGGCTCCTCTAAGAGTTACCCCCCAGACCTCTTTGGCGCATGCTACGGCCCCGCCTAAGAAGGTCTTGACCTTACCCAATGAGGGCAAGCTGCAGAAGCGAAGAAAGTTACCCCGGCACCAACTTCTGTGAAACCGACGTCGGACCCCGTACCGACGCCAGTAGGGACTGTCGTGGTCGAAGACCCCGCGGCAGAGGCAGCCATGGGGACTTCCAAATCTTCCACCTCGCAGGTTTCTGTGAGAGATTCCCCCTCCCACGACCTACCTGACCCGGCTTCCCCACCTCCTTTTCCAGGGTCGTCAGGCTCAGTCTTTACCAAAGATGGGCTACAGGAGCTTTTCACCTTCTGGTGGAGTCAGGTGAAGAAAGAACAGTCTCCACCAAAGCCAGACTCGAAACCAGACCCTAACTGACTGGACAACGCTGATCCCAAGGGCCTTCCCACTCCTTCCCCACGGAAGACCCCTGAACAGTCACTGCCGGGCCTGCCCTCGAAGGTGCGTTCCTGGTCCCGATCTGCGATCCCTCTTCGGCAACCCTCCAGATTGGGCAGCCGTTGGTATCGGTCCTGGTCCAGGAGCCGTTCCCACTCTTCTAGGCGGGCCTGCTCCCACTCCCGATGTCGGACTCCTGACCGACGTCAGTCGTTGCTTCATCATTGGTCCCTTAGCCAACGCCGGTCCAGTAGCCACCAATGCTCGAGCGGGGGGAGTCCAAGACACAGCTCAGGCCATTTAAGGCCCAGTAGCAGATCGTCTACCCCTCCTTCTTCCTCATCCCTCTCAGAGGTCGAGGGTTCCCCGAGAAAGAAGGACCAACCCCGCTTGCCTCCTGATGATCCGACCTTCATAGATGTCATGAGGCACATCCAGGCCTACAGTGAATGGGAGATGGAGGATCTGGATCCGGAATGCCGCCAACTGGCTAAATACCTTAGGCAGAAGGAGCCCAAACCTCTAGTGGTGCCTCCTTTAGTGGACACCTACCTAGATCTCACCAGAATAACTTGGAAGCACCCAGCTTCAGTCCCAGCTGTTTTGAAAAAGTCAGACAGGCTGTATAGGGCCCTGAGGGATGAATCTTTCCTGGCAGAACACCCTCAGGCAGACTCATTGGTCATTACGGCTGCCCACGACAAGTCGGAGCAGCCTAAGCACCTCAGCTCCCAGACTCCTGACCCAGAATCCCGCTACTTGGACCAGGTGGGCAAGAAGGTTTACTGTGCCTCCACCTGCTCCATTAGATCCCTCAACTTCCTCACTCATATGGTCTAGTACCAGAATGAGTTATGGGAGAGAGGACAGGAGTTAGCTAATGCCTTGTCAGATTCCGCACAAAAGATGGAGCTTCTGGACATCCTAAATTCGGGCTCGAATGTAGGCACACATGTTCTCTGTGCCTTGTACAATACCACAGATACGGCGGCCAGAGTGGCAGTGTCAGGTGCCTGCCTCCGGTGCCACGTCTGGTTGAGAGTCTCGGGCTTTCACTGGGATCTGCAGTCCGGAATCCGGGACCTCCAGTTCCAGGGTTCCGTCCTCATTGGGCAGGAGACAGAGTCTGTTATCTCTCATCTCCAGGAGTTGGGCAAGTCTATCTGGTTCATCCACAAATGTACAGAGGGGACCAGAGACAAGCAAGACTACGCCATTTCGGAAGCCCTCCGGTGCTCAAGCCCGTGGTAACCAACAGGGCCAGAAAGGCAGCTTCAAAAGGAGGGCCGGCAACCAGCAACCAGCAACCTGGAGGTGCTCCTTTTCATGGCATCAAGTCCTCCCAAGCCTCTCTGCCCACTCCTGGCTCTGTCCAATGACTCTCTCCCAACCCCCCCCTCCGGAGGAGGTACTGGGGGGCAGTAGGGGGTCGCTTCTCCCTTCACCTGCAGGGTTGGAGCTCATACGCTGGAGTTCACTGAAATTCCCCTAGATACTCCACCAAGGTCCTCAAGATATCCTCCTTCTCACATACCTCTCATAGAAGGAGAGATTCAGGCTCTCTTGCTAAAAAAGAGTGATAGAACTGGTCCCTCTGCAGCAGCAGGGAAAGGGATATTACTCTCATTTTTTCCTAGTTTCAAAAAGACACAAGATCTTCGTCTCATCCTGGACCTCAGCTCTTTAAACAACTACGTAGAGTACCGAAGGTTCCAGATGGTTACCCTTCCAGGTCTTATTCCTCTGCTGCACCAGGGAGACTGGCTCTGCTCCCTAGACATGCAAGATGCGTACATGCACATTGGGGTCCCCACCCCCCACAGGAAGTACCTGAGGTTCCACTTCCAGGGGGAGCATTATCAGTTTTGTGTTCTTCCGTTCGGCCTCTCCTCTGCTCCTCGAGTCTTCACCAAGTGCTTGGCAGTGGTAGCTGCAGCTGTAAGGTGCCAGGGACATTATGTCTTTCCTTACCTCGATGATTGGCTGCTTGTGGCCCCATCCAGGACACGCCTCATCCAGGCTCTCGGAGACGCCTATACTCTGTTCTGAGAGGTGGGGATCACTCTGAATCTTCTGAAGTCTTCCCCGGAGCCCAGCCAAAGATCCGTTTTCATTGGGGCAATCCTGGACTCAATCCAGGGCATGGCTTTTCTACCTCCAGAGAGGGGTCGATCGCCTGCGGGAGATAGCTGGATCAGTCTTAGTAACCACTCAGGTCCAAGCAAGGACCTTCCTCAGACTTCTGGGGCACATGGTGGCGGCCATCCCTGTAACTCCCGTGGCTCGCCTCCACATGAGAGTCCCACAGTGGATGCTCAGGGTGCAGTGGGATCAATGCTCAGACGACTTAGATCACATGGTCAAAGTCACGGAGCTGGCCAAGAGGACCCTACATTGGTGGCTGGACCCTCTCAATCTAGAGAAAGGGGTCCTCTTTCATCAGGAGCCCCCAAATCAGACCCTCATGATGGATGCGTCAGATCCGGGATGGGGGGTGCACTTAGGATCCTGCCACACAAAAGGGGTCTGGACCCCAGAGGCGCGCGACCTTCACATCAATGTCCTGGAGATGTGAGCGGTCCTCTGTGCGCTGCATGCCTTCCAAGAGGACCTTGTCCCAGGCTCTCTCCTAGTTCAGATGGACAACATGGCGGTCGTCTTTTACATCAATAAGCAAGGGGGGAACACACTCCTACCCCCTATGCAAGGAGGCGATCAGAATTTGGTACTGGGCGCTGGAGCGTCACATCTTTCTGTCTGCAGTGCACGTTCCAGGTGTCCTAAATGACTTGTCAGATAGCCTAAGCAGGTCTCAGTCCAAGGCACATGAGTGGGAGTTGCTACTATCAGTAGTGGACCAGCTCTTCGACACATGGGTTCGTCCAGAGCTGGACCTCTTTGTGTCCCCACGGGACGCCAAACTGCCAATTTTCTGCACGCGAGAGCCCGTTCCTGGTGCTTTCTGGACAAACATGTTGTCCTTTTGTTGGGCAAGGAGGTTTCTTTACACCTTCCCTCCTTTCCCTCTCATTCAGAGAGTACTGTGGAAGATACAGGCCAAGGGAGCTCGGATGATTCTAATCACCCCATTGTGGCCTCGGCAGATTTGGTTCCCACTACTCCGGCTGTTGTCTCCGGAACCTCCAATACCACTGCCAATATACTCGCAGTTGCTGTCCCAGGATTGGGGCATGCTGGTCCATCCGGATCTCAGGTCTCTGCATCTTCATGCTTGGCTCCTGCAGACATAGCAAGGTCAAGGTATGGGGTCTCCCAGGAGGTGGCAGACGTTCTCGTCTCAGTGAAAAAGCCCTCTACTCACGCCACTTATGCTATGAAGTGGAAGCGTTTTTGTCTCTGGGCTTCGTCTCACCATCTGGATCCCCTTACCTGTCCGGTGAACTCAGCATTACAGTATCTCCTCTCTTTATACCAGTAAGGCTTGAGCTACTATTCAATAAGGTGCACATGTGGGCCATCTCTGCATATTATGTCCTCTTCGGGGATAGAACCTTGGCCCAACTGGATGTGGCCTGCACCTTTTTATGAGGGATTCTGTATATGAGAACTCCAATTAGGGATCCTATCCCTTCTTGGGACCTCCTGTTTGTGTTGGAGAAACTCATGCTCCCCCTGTTTGAACCAGTGGCTGAGTGTGAGCTGCGTTACCTTTCCTGGAAGGTTTGTTTTTTAGTTGCTGTTACTTCGGCTCGAAGGGTTTCCGAGCTCCAGGCTCTGACGTGTAAAGAGCCTTATTTAGTTTTTCACAGGGAAAGAGTTTCCCTCAGAACAAATCCTAAGTTCCTTCCTAAAGTGGTCTCGGAGTTGACCCTCAACCAGTCTGTTGACTTTCCAGTTTATTTTCCTTCTCCTTCTAATAGGGGAGAAGCTCTCCTTCACACACTGGACATTCACAGGGTGCTGAGATACTACCTCAAGCGCACGGCTGCACACCGTAAATTGGAGCAACTGTTTGTGGCCTTTGCACCACAACACTTGGGCAACCTGGAGTCTAAGCAGATGATTTCTAAGTGGCTTGTCCACTGCATTGTGTTTTGCTATGACAAACACAACAAACCCCTTCCGGGCTGGTTAGGGGTCACTCCACCAGGGCAGTCTCAGCTTCTTTTGCCGACTTAAAGAATGTCTCTATAAGAGACATATGTGTAGCTGCCACCTGGAATTCTGTGCACACTTTCGTGAAGCACTATTGCCTGGACACTGCATCCAGATGCCGTGCCGGTTTTGGCCTGGTAGTCCTTCAGGGACTTCTTTCCTAAGTTGCTATGTTTCCAGCATTTCCCATCTTTCCACCTCCCAGGGTTAGGCACCTCCTTGATGCGGGACTGCTTGGGATTCAGTCCTAATGGTTATAGCCTGCTGCAAGAGCTCCCACTCGAAGTCAGATAGTACAGTTATGTAAGAACTTACCGTAACAGTAGATCTTCAAGAGGAGCTCTTGCAGCAGGCGTTGCTTTCCTGCCCTCTATCCTCCGAGTGAGGTGTTCAGCACATCATCTACAGGCTTTGCTTCTTTCTCTCATTAGGGCCCATTTACGGGTCTTGGCGGGGGAACTAGGGTGGAGCTGGGGCCCGCCCCCTTATGTACCGTGACGGATGTCAGGGTGGAGCCGATGTCAGGGGGTGGTCCCTGCTGGGTACTGCTAGCTAAGAATTTTCTGATGGGTCCTAAGGCCTGCGGCGTTAGTCCTAATGGTTATAGCCTGCTGCAAGAGCTCCTCTAGAAGATCTACTGTTACGGTAAGTTCTTATGTAACTGTACTTTCACACACCAGTGTTTCTAAAAACATGTAGACTTCACGTTAAGGTACACATGCTGCATAATAAAATCAATTACCTAATAAAGGGGCAAGAAAATTATTCAGCCCAAGTACATCATCTTGAAAAAAGTTTGAGAAAACATTGGCATGTTTTGTCAGTGGATACAGGGCTCAAAGAACTTGCAGATCTACCTGTGAGGATGTGTTAGAGGAAAGCACCCACTTTAAGAGACATTTTGGTACACAGCAGTTTCACTGATAATAAAAAAATGAGCAATTGGCTGCAACAGCCTGTGGGGTGTTTTAAATGTAAAAGGTGTGCCAGTATCTCGGTATGTTCTGCCCTCAACATTTTCTAGTTGCAATTCTGAAAAAATGTTTTAGATTAAACAGTGCATCACATGTAACACTGAAGGTGTCATATACTTGGCAACGTGCAGCTGCAGTGCTTTTTATGTGGGCAAAACTAAAAGGTGTTTTAAAACCAGAGTTGGTGAGCATGTGAGGGCTCTAGAAAAGCAGGATATTACATACGCTACAGCCCAACATTTTGTAAACTCTCCTGATCTAGAACAACATCAGTTTAGTTTTATAGCTATAGGTAAAGTTTGCAGGAACCCCAGAGGGGGAGACTTCGAGAACCTGATGTTAATTAGAGAGAATTTTTGGATTGTTACTCTGAATGCTACAAGAAAACCTGATTTAAATGCACACCTTGATATACGCCCATATCTAAAGAAAAAGAAGAAGAAATGAATCTTTATAGATATACTATATGGAGTTAAGAAGTGGGGATGCTCTCTGTTGTTTGATTTTCATGTCTTTTTAAATGTACTAGTCATTCCTCCATTTTTTGATAGTAGTACACACATTTATATTTCTTTTTCTTTGGCAAGGTGACTATTTGAACTTTAGCCTGATATAATAATATATGCTTGTTGATATGTGTAGCCTCCATGTATGGGAGGAAACTATTTTTTTTTTCCCAATGAAATTCGATAAATGTATAACGTCCAGGGGCTATACATTTGATAATAATAGCATGGTTTATGTATTTTCTTTTTTCCCCTCCCCCCTTCTACCCTGTACCCCTCCTCCTTCCTACTCCCCTTCCTCTTCTACCCCATCCTTCTCCTCCTCCTTCCTTTACCTGTCTTGTGTCATACCTGTGCCTTTATCTATTGTCATCTTTTTCTTTATGCTGTTTATGCATGAGATAATTTTCTTGTCCCTTTTTAGGTAATTGATTTTATTATGCAGTATGTGTACCTTAATGTGAAGTCTATATGTTTTTAGAAACACTGTGGTGTGAACTAAGGTTCTTTTAAAGTAAGTTATTTGTAACAATGTGAGATATACCTTAACCAATCATAAGGTGTTTAACTGTGAGGTGTGATGATCACATGTTTGTCTTTACCATATGTAAGAAGAGTTGTAACTTTGAGAAATTAGCTTTTGAGGAAGGACTTTCAGTCTGAAACATGTCAAGCTGAGGTGTGGAGCAAGTGTGCACTTCATCTTAATAAATGTGAATTCTTGCATGTAGATTTGGTGCGGTGTCCCTTTCTTCAGGTTAGTGTGTGTGCAGAAAACTTTGGCTTTTTACCAAAATCCTGGACTTTAGGAGGGCGGACTTCAGGAGAATGGGTGAGGTACTAAAAAGTTACCTAGTGAAAATTACAGCAGCCATTGAGGTGGACCAGAAATGGACTATTATTATTAAGGAAGAATTATGGGCTGCAATGGAGGAGTGTGCTAGATACATGGGGAAGAATGCACGGTCAAAGCACCCAGCTGGTTCAGCTCTGAGGTAGCCCAGGCATGAGGAATAAGTGGCTGGCCTATAGGAAATTCAAAAAGACCAGGAGAGAGAAGGACAGAGAAAAATACCTAGGGCTGGTGCGGTAGGTGGGAAGGGTAGTTCTGACAGCCAAGGCGCAGAAGGAACTACAGGTAGTGGAGGGTATTAGAAGGGGAAGAAGGCTTTCTTCCACTACATGAGTAAGAAAAGAGATAAGAAAGATGGGATAGTTAGACTAAGAAAGGAAGACGGGTGGGTGGAGGAGAATAAGGAGTTATTGAATGAATACTTCTGCTGTGTCTTCATGAAGGAGAAAGATGAACCAGTGCTGACCCAAGTAAAAGGGGACCAGAAGGGGGAAGGAGGGTAGATGGGGAAATAGAGGGTGAAAGAGTGAAGAAAGGGTTGCTAGCATTGAGGATAGACAAATCACTAGGCCTCGATGGAGTACACCCTAGGGTGCTGAGGGAACTGGCAGGGGAGCTTGTGGAGCCACTCGTGGACCTGTTCTTTTGTTCACTAGAATTGAGCATTGTACCGCAGGACTAGTGAATGGCGCATGTGGTGCCCCTCCACAAGAGCATTCCCAGGGACAAACCAAGGAATTACAGACCGGTCAGTCTCACTTCGATAGTTTGCAAGCTAATGGAGACCATACTGAAGGACCGATTGATAGAGCATCTGGAGGAACATGGTCTCCAGGATGCAAGGTAGCATGGATTTATGGGAGGCAGTTCTTGTCAAATGAATCTGTTTGAATTTTTTGACTGGGTAACCAAAACAGTAGCCAGGGGCCAAGCAGTGGACATCCTCTACCTGGATTCCAGCAAAACCTTTGACTTTCTACCCTACAGGTGGCTGCTTGGGAAGTTGGAAGACCTCGGAGCTGGGGAGAAGATGGATAGGTGGGTGGAAAACTGGCTAGGGAACAGGACCCAGAAGGTGATGGTGGGGGGAAAGTTGTGTAGCACCAGGGTGGTCACAAGTGGCATCCCGCAGGGCTCGGTGCTAGGCCCAGTGCTTTTCAGTGTTTTCATTAATGATATTGGGTATGGAATCAAGGGCAAAATGTGTCTATTTGCGGATGTCACCAACATCTGTGGGAGGGTGGACTCAACTGAGGGAATACAGGACCTTAAAGAGGACCTAAGAAGACTTGAAAGGTGGTCTGAGATCTGATGACTGAGCTTCAATGCTGAGAGGTGCAAGGTTATGCATGTTGGAGCCAAACCCCCAGGACAGAGTACTGTCTGAGAGGAGCCCGGGTATCTTCCACAGAGCAGGAGAAGTATCTGAGGTTGATGATAATTAGTGACCTGAAGCATTCTACGTAGTGCAAGAAGACAGTGGCAAGAGCAAAGAGGATGTTGGGGTGCATAGCCAGGAGGATCAGCAGTAGGTGACAGGAGGTGGTATTGCCCTTGTACAGGTCACTGGTGAGGCCACATCTGAAGTATGCAGTCCAGTTCTGGCACCCTCAACTGAAAAAGGATATCAGCCTGATAGAGACGGTCCAGAGGAGGGTTATGAAGATTATTGCAGGGCATGCAGGATAAATCGTACGAGGAGAGACTGAAGGCTCTAAATATGTACTCCTTGGTGGGCAGAAGGGAGAGGGGAGACATGTTTGAGACCTTCAAGTACTTAAAAAGGATTAGTAGGGTGAAAAAGGAGGGTCTCTTTAGGCTAAGCTACAGCAGAACCACAAGGGGCACAGCCTTAAATTGGGGGAGGTTAAGAGGGAGGTCAGGTACTCTTCTTCACAGAAAGGGTGGTGACCAAATGGAACATACTGCCAGAAGAGGTGATATCATTGAGCATGGTGGAAAGCTTCAAGAGATGCTGGGAGAAATATTGGGTGAGGATAAAAGTCATCGGAATGGAGGAGGAAAGGGATGCAAACCCTGCACAATGAGCAGACTAGATAGACCAACAGGCCTAATTCTGCAGGCCCATCAAATCTGCCCAGTACTTACCTGCATTCACACCCAGCCTAATGTTGAACCAGAGCTAGTCTACTGATAGCCCTGTCTGTATTTCAGCAACTCCCCCAAGTCCTCTTATCCACATCCCTCAACTGCCCACCCTGCCTCATTCATCTGGTTTGGACCTTTCCCCTGTGCCTGTCCCAGCAGTGTCTGAAGCTGGCAATGGACTCTGTGCCAAGCACTTCTGGCAACACATTCCACTTCACCACCCTTTCTGTACAAAAGATCTTCTTTACAAGCCTCTTGAAGTATCCCCCACCAGTTGCCATGTACAGTATGACTTCTTGATGGTGACCTGTGATAACAGCGACTGTAAAAATGGTGATCAATTTGGGCAACTGCACTTATGGCGACATGGGGTCCCCAGTGCACCCCAGGTTAGTATATTTAGAAGGGGGTGTGAGGGGCGAAGCCCCTGAAGATACAGGAATTGCTATGTCTGCACTCACCCAAAACCACTCACCATTTTCATGAGTCGCTGTAAAAGTTTTGCCATTTTCACATGCGACCCTTCTTGATACTTTGCCCACACATCTTAGGGCACTGATGTCAGTTTACTCCTTAGGTACTCAAAGTTCATATTAAAGAACTGTGTCTTGCTCTGTAGTTTGGGGAAGGGGTGATAACTGTTCTGGGGCCTCAGCTAGTTGATAATTGAATGTGGGACTGAGTCACATTTCTAGCTGCAGGCTGCTTTGTGCTTGTTATACCAGACTCACTACTGCTGGTGCTGCCTTAAGCAGAGTCTGCCTGTTTTTGTCACAGGAGAAGAAAAGGCTTTTTTTTTGTTCGACATCATGGATAGGGGTACGTTGTGGTGAAACTTGTTTGAATTGGACTGTTTATTATTGACTGAAGGGTATATTTGAGAGCAGCCATAAAGAACTGTATATTGCCCTGTAGTTTGAGGGAGGAGTGATAACTGTCTGGCCTGGGGCCTCAGCTAGTTGATAATTGGAGGTGGGAAACTTGAGTCGCATTTCTGATTACAGGTTGGTTTTGACTTGTTGCCAGGGCTAACTGAGCAGCTCTGACTTGGGGTTAAATTCCAGCAATCACCCAGGGTGTTCCATCGCATGAGCAGGACAGACCAGGAGTGGAGCATGCAGCTGTCATAAGGCATTTGAGTGGGACAGGAGTGGAGCATCTGTCTTTAGGCATCTGAGTGGGGCAAAGCCAGAGTGGAGCATCTCTCTTAAGGCTTTTGAGTGGGACAGGACAGGAGTGGAGCATCTGTCTTAAGGAATCTGAAAGGACAAAACAGGAGTGGAGCATCTGTCTTAAGGCATCTGAGTGGGACAGAACAGGAGTGGAGCATCTGTCTTAAGGCTTCTGAGTGGGACAAAGTAGGAGTGGAGAATCTGTCTCAAGGCTTCTGAGTGGGACAGAACAGGAGTGGAGCATCTGTCTTAAGGCTTCTGAATGGGACAGAACAGGAGTGGAGCATCTGTCTTAAGGAATCTGAGTGGGACAAAGTAGGACTGGAGCATCTGTCTTAAGGAATCTGAGTGGGACAAAGTAGGAGTGGAGCATCTGTCTTATGGTGTTTGAGTAGGACAAAGCAGGAGTGGAGCATCTGTCTTAAAGAATCTGAGTGGGACAAAGTAGGAGTGGCGCATCCGTCTTAATGCATTTGAGTGGGACACAACAGGAGTGGAGCATCTGTCTTAAGGCATCTGAGTGGGACAGAGCAGGAGTGGAATATCTGTCATAAGGAATCTGAGTGGGACAAAGTAGGAGTGGAGCATCTGTCTTAAGGAATCTGAGTGGGATAAAGTAGGAGTGGAGCATCTGTTTTAAGGCGCTTGAGTGGGACAAAGTAGGAGTGGAGCATCTGTCTTAAGACGCCTGAGTGTGACAGAACAGGAGTGGAGCATCTGTCTTAAGGCGTCTGAGTGGGACAGAACAGGAGTGGAGCATCTGTCTTAAGATTTCTGGGTGGTACAAAGCAGGAGTGGAGCGTATGTCTCAAGGCATCTGAGTGGGACAGAACAGGAGTGGAGCATCTGTCTTAAGGCATCTGAGTGGGACAGAGCAGGAGTGGAACATCTGTCATAAGGAATCTGAGTGGGACAAAGTAGGAATGGAGCATCTGTCTTAAGGAATCTGAGTGGGACAAAGTAGGAGTGGAGCATCTGTTTTAAGGTGCTTAAGTGGGACAAAGCAGGAGTGGAGCATCTGTCTTAATGTGCCTGAGTGGGACAGAACAGGAGTGGAGCATCTGTCTTAAGATTTCTGGTTGGTACAAAGCAGGAGTGGAGCATATGTCTTAAGGTGTCTGAGTGGGACAGAACAGAAGTGGAGCATCTGTCTTAAGGCATCTGAGTGGGACAAAGCAGGAGTGCAGCATCTTTCGTAAGGAATCTGAGTGGGACAGAACAGGCGTGGAGCATCTGTCTTAAGGCATCTGAGTGGGACAGAACAGGATTGGAGCATCTGTTTTAAGGCTTCTGAGTGGGACAGAACAGGATTGGAGCATCTGTCTAAAGTCTTCTGGGTGGTACATAGCAGGAGTGGAGCATATATCTTAAGGCATCTGAGTGGGACAGAACAAGAGTGAAGCATCTGTCTTAAGGCTTCTGAGTGGGACATAGCAGGAGTGGAGCATCTGCCTTAAGGTGTCTGAGTGGGGCAAAGCAGGAGTGGAGCATCTGTCTTAAGAAAGCTGAATGGGACAGAACAGGAGTGGAGCATCTGTCTTAAGGCATCTGAGTGGGACAAAGCAGGAGTGGAGCATCTTTCATAAGGAATCTGAGTGGGACAGAACAGGAGTGGAGCATCTATTTTAAGGCATCTGAGTGGGACAGAACAGGATTGGAGCATCTGTCTAAAGTCTTCTGGGTGGTACAAAGCAGGAGTGGAGCATATGTCTTAAGGCATCTGAGTGGGACAGAACAAGAGTGGAGCATCTGTCTTAAGGCTTCTGAGTGGGGCAAAGCAGGAGTGGAGCGTCTGTCTTAAGAAATCTGAGTGGGACAAAACAGGAGTGGAGCGTCTGTCTTAAGGCATCTGAGTGGGACAGAACAGGAGTGGAGCATCTGTTTTAAGGCATCTGAGTGGGACAGAACAGGATTGGAGCATCTGTCTAAAGTCTTCTGGGTGGTACAAAGCAGGAGTGGAGCATATGTCTTAAGGCATCTGAGTGGGACAGAACAAGAGTGGAGCATCTGTCTTAAGGCTTCTGAGTGGGGCAAAGCAGGAGTGGAGCGTCTGTCTTAAGAAATCTGAGTGGGACAAAACAGGAGTGGAGCGTCTGTCTTAAGGCATCTGAGTGGGACAGAACAGCAGTGGAGCATCTGTCTTAAGGAATCTGAGTGGGACAAAGCAGGAGTGGAGCATCTGTCTTAAGGAATCTTAGTGGGACAAAATAGGAGTGGAGCGTCTGTCTTAAGGCATCTGAGTGGGACAGAACAGCAGTGGAGCATCTGTCTTAAGGAATCTGAGTGGGACAAAGCAGGAGTGGAGCATCTGTCTTAAGGAATCTTAGTGGGACAAAATAGGAGTGGAGCATCTGTCTAAAGGTGTCTGAGTGGGACAAAGCAGGAATGGAGCATCTGTCTTAAGGCGTCTGAGTGGTACAGAGCAGGAGTGGAGCATATGTCTTGAGTTATCTGAGTGGCACAAAACAGGAGTGGAGCATCTGTCTTAATGCATCTGAGTGGGACAGCACAGGAGTGGAGCATCTGTCTTAAGGCATCTGAGTGGTACAAAGCAGGAGTGGAGCATCTGTCTTGAGACATTTGAGTGGAACAGAACAGGAGTGGAGCATCTCTCTTAATGCATCTGTGTGGGACAGAACAGGAGTGAAGCATCTGTCTAAGGCATCTGAATGGAACAGAACAGGAGTGGAGCATCTGTTTTAATGCATCTGAGTGGGACAGAACAGAAGTGGAGCATCTGTCTTAATGCATCTGAGTGGGACAGAACAGGAGTGGAGCATCTGTTTTAAGGCATCTGAGTGGAACAGAACAGGAGTGGAGCATCTGTTTTATTGCATCTGAGTGGGACAGAACAGAAGTGGAGCATCTGTCTTAATGCATCTGAGTGGGACAGAACAGGAGTGGAGCATCTGTTTTAAGGCATCTGAGTGGGACAGAACTGGAGTGGATCATCTGTCTTAAGGCATCTGAGTGGTACAAAGCAGGAGTGCAGCATCTGTCTTGAGGCATCTGAGTGGGACAGAACAGGATTGGAGCATCTGTCTTAAGTTCTGGGTGGTACAAAGCAGGAGTGGAGCATCTGCCTTAAGGAATCTGAGTGGGACAGAACAGCAGTGGAACATCTGTCTTAAGGCATCTGAGTGGGATAGAACAGGAGTGGAGCATCTGTCTAACGCATCTGAGAGGGACAGAACATGAGTGGGGCATCTGTCTTAATAGTTCTGTCACAGTGAGCTTTCTGCTGTTTGTACTGAGTGTTTCATCTAGAATGCTGATAGCCTGTTTGCTGCCCTGCACTTTAATGTCCCTTATAAGTAATCCTTCTCATTAATATTTTTTCATTTGTGAATTAAAGGACTTTATTTATAATTATGTCTTCTGTCATCTTTTCCTCATTAATTATTTACAGTAGTAAAAAATCAGTTAAAAGCAAGCTTTTTATAGTGTGTGGTAGCCACCCGCATTGCTATCTAATGACAGCACTGGAATTCAGGATTGCGGGTGCGTCAAACTATTTACCCGGGGCGCTGTTAAGCACACTATCGAGTAGACGTGTCCTCCTCGAGCTCTGTGAGATATATTAAATAATTATATTTTTTTACAACTTTATTACGATTTTGTTCCAGAATTTGGATACTAGTGAAATCAGGAACTTTGGCAGTATTGATTGGTACCAAAGTTTACTATGGGGAAGACGCAGAAAAATGCTCCTATCGGCTCAAAGTCCCAACCTCCAGTAGTGAACCAGGCCGTTGTTCCTGCATCAACCGAGAGCAACGTGGAACCCCCTTGGAAGGCCTTACACGTTTCAATGAAGGATATAGATACTAACGTGGAGACACTGCTCCAGCGATTTGGGGAACAGGACCTTAAAATAGAACAAGCCTTGAAAATGGCTGCTACGGCGGAGAATCTGGCAACGCAAGCTCTATCTACCACAACAAAGCTGGTACAAGAAAACAGCCAGCTTCGGTATCATCTGGAATCGCTGGAGAAGATCATTCGAGACCCTAATGTGAGGCTGATCAGACTACCTAATGGGGTGGAGGGGCCGGACCTCTTAACCTTTTTGAGGGATTGGCTACCTGGTGTACTGCATCTGGACCCAGAACTGGGGACTCGTTTCTTGAAAGCCTACCGGATTGCCCCTCACTCAGCAGATGCACAGAGAGACTTGCCGCGCACTGTTCTCCTGATCACTGATGGAGCTGCAACCAAAGAACTGATCATGAAGGCCACACGTAATACAGATCGCCTCAACTATAATGGATCTACTTTGCACATTTTTCCAGATGTGGCATACGCTACTCATGCCCGATGTAAAAATTTCGATGGGGTCTGGGCAAAACTGAAAAGTCTGGAAGTGGCGCATTCCTTATTAATGCCAGCATGCCTGAGGATCTACTATGGTGGACATGCCTTTCAGTTTACCGACCCAGTGGAGGCCGGTAAATGACCTGGAAAAATCCAGAAGGAATTTGAGGCTTCTCGTGCTGGTGCATTGGAATCTGGATCGGAAGATGAAACGGACACTTGACTTTGGTAAGCTGCAAAGGCAGCCAGTACATCTCTGGCTAACTTTAGAGATGTGGGTCCTGTTTGCTATCTCATGTTTAGAATGATTTAATTCTGTTGTTTATTCCTGGATGAGTGGTTCACACCACATTCATTTTCTTGTTGTATTTTGAGATTAAATTTCTATTTAGTATATACTAGCCAAAGTAAAAATGGATCATTCTGATAGCTGTGAAGAGTATCTGATTCTCTACCTTTATATTCACATTTTTTCAGTATATATATCTGATATCATCAGAGTTTTTGAGGGGACATTAACATTTATGGACTTTAAGAATGTTTGGAATTGGGGCCAAATCAGCACAGGTTGTTGACTCTCATTTTCTGGTCAAAGTTTTATGATCTGGACTGACCCCCTCCTCTTGTAGTGTGTAGCTATTCTTCTATTCATATTGTAAGTAAAGCTGTTTATTGGATTCCCCCATATCCTTAATTAATATTTCTAGGCTAATGACTCTTTGTACCATTGAATGCCTCCTGCTATATGTGATGTCTGACGTATAGTAAATGCACTTGTATGTTTATTTGCAAATTAATAACCAGAAAATGAAAAACAAAAGGTACTTTACCTACCGCGCTGTTTTGTGGTTATAGAGTCAGAGAAATATAAAACCACATCATGCATGGTATCATTCGAAAGTTCTGGCTCTCTGTAACACCCCGAAGCATGTCTCTTAGTTTCGCGACACTGTGAGCCAGAATATAAGCCTGTGATCCTGACAACCACGATTTTACCATGAAGAAGTGCCGAGGGAAGGATTTTTGGACTGTGACTAGGAAATATGAAGTGTTGTGTTCATAATTCTCAAATTTGGTATATTTCCATTCAGCACAAGTCTGATTATATGGTTTTTAAAATGGGATGGTGTGCACTGCTGCAGATTCTGCATGTCTGTTAGTTCAAGTATAAAAATACGATGCGTAGCAGCAGCAAATGTTCCCCATTCAAACGCCAACGTTTCACGTAATCCTTTACGCTTTTTCAAGGATTATGTGAACCATTAGCGTTTGAATGGGGAACATTTTCTGCTGTTATGCATCGTGATTTTATACTTGAAATAAAATTGCAAGTGAATCCTTGCACTGGTCTGGTTTGGACTGTGTAGCCATACTTTCTTTTTTGGTCTTCACTGATTTACGTAGTGGCTCCAGTCCTCGGTTTTATGTGCTGCCTTTTTTTTTTTTTTTATGTCTGATGTTAGACTTTGAGACCCCAAGTCGTCGATGGCAAATCGCGCATGCTGTGAGGAGAAATTCAGTTCCTTTTTACTCCTGTCAGCTCCGTAGTTCCTTTATACTGATCAGCATAAAAGGAGGAGTTTAATATTGCTTACAAAACTTTATTTTGGTCTTACAATAAAATACCACCTGTTTTTTCTATTTTTCATTTGGCGTCTGTTCTATACTCAGCCTTCCATTTGCTGGCTTATAGCGATGCCCAGTTATGCATTGGTAGTGCTGTTCGGATGGAGCTCAGCTCCATTGCCACTCGCTGCATCACTTAATTAACTTTACCAGCACTGCTGGTACTGTAACCCTCTCCCCCGTTTCCCACTACTCCAACTCGTCAACACACCGCATCTCCTTTTTTGAGACTGATCCTGCGATTAACGCCCCCCGCTTTTACTGACCCCGTGTTACCCTGCTGCTTCATACTCCTGATGTGCATCACTGACTTGCCCACTGCAGTGTCTCACTACAACTCTCTCAGTTTTCCACTGCTTGTTGTAGGTACCCTGCATCTCAACTAATTGTTTTAAACACTGACCTTGCCTGTGAATCTTGTAATTTACCCCATCCCTCCTGCTGCCACTCACTCCCATGTTTTCCCGCTACCTCTTTGTACCCATGTCACTCTCATCCATGTCCAACTTGTATTCAAACTCCGGTCTAGATGTGAGATGCTGCAGCAGGCTGTCATGGATTACGCAACCTCCAGTAAAAAAAACATGGACTTGTTTTGTACACCTCGTCGAGAAACTCCCAGTGGAGAGATGAAGCAAGGTGGTGGTGGTGAGGCGCTAATGCGGTGAATGGGGATCGTTTGTCATTGTGTCCTGTGGTGTCTGAGGAGGGCAGTAAATGGGAAAGAATGTGGTGGTGGTAGTATGAGGTTGGCGGTACTGTCATCTAGTACACTTGGCACTTTTGGAGGAGTAGTGCTGAAGCTGTGGACAGTGATTAAGGACCTCCTAATTGCAAATGTTATCTGTTTGGATGTCTGTCATGCTTTAGGTTATGTCCATGTAGTGCAGCAGTAAATGAGCCTCTGTGTCCCACTGGAGGGTGGATGGCTGCCTCCATTATGGATGTTTATGTAGTGTAGTGTTAAAGTGGTGGGCTTTAGTATACTAGTGCCTAGTTGTGGCTGTAGTTGGGTGGTGGTGTGGGGAAGGTAGTTTATGGGATGTACATTCCATTTGTGGCAGTGCTGGGGCTTATCCTATAAGTCCGGTGGGGGAGAGTGACAGGTACAATTTGGAGGGCAGTGCTGGAGCTATGTGTTAATGCATGGTTTGTAGTATGTTATGACCGCTTTTTGCCATTTGTAGTCTTGTGCGAGGGGTGTATGCATGCTGTCTTCGTATGTATGGGATTTAGTGGTTTAGTGTGTAATGATGACTGACATATTTTGCATGTTATCTGTATTGGTGGTGTTTTTGGGGCTGGTGTGCATGTTCCGATGTGCAGGTGTGTGGGGCATAGTGTGTAATGTGACTGGAGTGGTGTATGCATGTTTGCTGGTGGGTGTGGTGCTTCATGTGTAATTTGGTTGTATGCGTCAAAGTGATGAAATAGTGTGAGGTGTAAGCGTGTGTGTGTGTGTGGTTTCATAGTCTGTAATGTAATGTGACTGGTGTTTACATGCTGTACTGGTGTTGAGGGTGCTCTTGTTGTTTGAGAGGTGTATGCATCCTGTCCCTGTGTGGGGTGGAGGCCCTTGTGTTGTTTCCTGACTGTTCCTAGAACGAGGCTTAAATCAGCCGGTGATAGAGCTTTTAGTGCTGCAGCTCCCGTTCTTTGGAACTCATTACCAGCTTTGGTCAGGGAGGCTCCCACTATAGATGTCTTTAAGGTTCGCCTGAAGACACTATTATTCTCACAAGCATTCAAAGTTTAGAGTATGATTTATCTTATAGTTTGCGTATTATTATTTAATTTTTGAATGTATGATTATGTTAAATATTTTTAAAAATTTGTACGTCGCCCAGAGCCTCTGGGATTGGGCGTCTTTTAAATAAATTTTCCTTGCCGTGCCTAATATGGTGGTTGGAGTAGCAACGTGGTGCAGTGTGTGTTAGGGTTTTAGCATTTAACCTAACATAAATTTCTGGTAGCCTAGTGGTCTCTCCTCCCCTCTCCCCTCCCCCGTTCTGTCTCTCTGGTCCTTTAACGTATAAATCATTGGTAGTCTAGTGTACTGGTCCCCCTCACCGATCAGTGGTCTCCCCCCCCCCGCACAGTCTTACATCAATGCCAATTGCACATCACACCTCTCCACACTCTCCCGTTACTGGCACTGGTCTGCATCGATCTGTACAGCTCTCCTCTCACCTGGTGGCTGCCATATGAGCTGTCATTGCGTGCACTCACTGTAGAAATGGCCATTAGTGGCCATCAGTAACCGGGCTTAGTGGGGTTCGGGGAACTGAGATGTGAGTAGGCAGGTCAGGTGGGGGGGTAACTATGAGACTGTACTGAGGGGCAAGTTGTTTTTTTTTTTTTTTACACAGCCCACGGTGTCTTTTTGGGGCATGTGGGGACCACTAGACTACCACTGTGATCTATGTTAAAGTACCGGAGGGATTGATTGGGGAAGGGGGTTTAGGGGACCACTACAGTACCATGGATTTTTATGTTAAAGGAGCATCTTCTGCACTGAACAATCAAGGGGACCGGTCCACTCCCTCTTCCAGGGATCAATCAGATCTCACCTTTTCCCCTGTTGCTCCACCCATGCCTGATGATCAAACACCTCGCTCTCCGGCAGGTACAGTGGTTCCTCAGTTCTCTAAGGTGGAACTTACGGGGCTTTTCCAGTTTTGGTGGAGCCAGGTAAAGCAGGATGTCCTTCCACTGCAGTCGGACCCTACCCAAATTCAGATACAGATAAGGACCAGGGTCGGGGGGACAAACCATCCTCATCCACCCCAAAATCTAAGTCTCCCTCACATAGTCCCACCGACTCCCATGGCAGGACGTTGCATAGGGAACAGCGTCACCAACATTGCACCCACTCACTGAGCACTTACCGATGTTGCTCCTCCAGCCGTAGGCGGTCAGACAGCCAACGTCAGTTGGATAGCCGTCACTCCACCAGCCATCACCCGGTCCCACAGCCATTACTGGTCCTACAGCCATTGCCGCTCTGGTAGTGGACGGTGTTCATCTGAGAGGTGCAGGTCTTCAGGTTCCAGATCTGCTTCCCTCCCTTCTAGTGATCCTGGTTTGGACTCTTATGCTTCAGATTCCAACCGTTCTCCTTTGAGAGAAAGACATGTATCACCAGAGGAGAAGGACACCCCTAGATCACCTCCTGACAATCCTACCTTTATGGATATCATGAGGCATATCCAGACCTCCAACAGATGAGAGACTGAGGATCTGGATCCAGAGTGCCAGGGGTTGGCCAAGTATCTGAGGCAGAAGGAGCCAAAGCCCTTGGTCATTCCTCCTTTAGTGGATACGTTCCAGGATCTCACCCGGATCACCTGGAAGCATCCCTCTACCACTCCGGTGGCCTCTAAGAAGTCAGACAGGCTATACCATGCACCGAAGGATGAGCCTTTTCTGGTGGAACACCCTTAGGCGGACTCAGTGATTATAGCAGCTGTTCACGACAAGTCGAAGAAGCTGAAACACCTCAGTTCACAGCTTCCTGACACAGAGTCCAGATTTCTAGACCAGGTGGGCAAGAAAGTTTATTCTGCCTCCACCTGTTCTATTAGATTGTTGAACTTTCTCACACATATGATCTAGTACCAGAATGCGATGTGGGAGAAAGGCTTAGAGGTTGCTCAGGCCCTGCCAGACTTGGCTCAGAAAGCCGAGCTTCTGGATATAATTAAATTGGAATCAGACATAGGCACTTTTGTCCTGAGGGCCTCGTACGATACTGCAGATACGCCTTCTAGGGCAGCAGCTTCCGACATTTGCCTTAGATGCCATGCCTGGCTCAGAGTCTCTGAATTCTCACAGAATCTGCAGTCCGGTATCCTGGACCTTCCATTCCAGGGTTCTGTTTTATTTGAGGAGGAAACAGAGAAACTGATCCCCCTTCTCCAGGGATCCGGGAAATCTATCTGGTCCATCCAAAAGATGTACAAGAGGGACCAGAAGACTTTTCACAGATGGCCTTTTCGGAAACCCTCAGGGCAGAACACCCACAACCAATCCCAGCAGAAGGGAGGCTTCAAGAGGAAAACGCCAACCGAAACTCCTGAGAGCTCTGCCTCTAGAGGCCCCAAGACACCCCAGCCCTCTCTGCCTGTTCCCAGATCTGCCCTATGACTCGTTATCTACCTGTCTTTGAAGCACAGGTCAGGAAGCATAGGAAAACCAGGAGCAGTTGTAGAATTCACCAAAAATATGTATTTGTATTAGCAGTAACATAAAAAATAAAATTGTTCAGTATAACTATTTACAAAAGCAAAATAACATAGTGGAGATCCATCAGAGTTTTCCTTCAGTCTCTGTGTCCAACTTGCAAGCAATTGCAGCTCTGTCTTATAAGTCCTTCCAACCTCCCATTCTTAACAAGCATCTTCCAAAGTGTTCTTGTATATTTCATGCAGGTGCTGGTCAGAACACAGTGTGCCTGAGCTGAGGCCTCCTTTCTACAGCTCTTCTGCAAAAGGCTTAAAAATTGCACTCAGGTAACCCCTGAGTTTCTAATACTTTTTGCAATAATCTGAAACTATAATTATATACATTTCAAAAATTAACACTATATAATTTCTAAACAAAGGGATCCCAATATCAGTTACGTTTCCACATAATGATTTGCATATATTTTTTCATATCAGCAGATATGCAAGGGAGAAAAAGACAAACAGCAAGAGAAGACTGAGAGATAGCGAGAGGCAAAGAATCGCGAGACTGTCATGGTGGTCAAATCCTAACTCTCACAGGAAATTTTGGTTGCACAATCAGACAGACAAGAGACAGGAAAAGAAAGAATAGATCCTTGCATTTAATCACTTTCTCCATAACAAGTGGGGCAGGGTCCTAATCTACCCTGTCACATACACCCCCTTCTTAAGAGGGAACCTGTTTTATCAAACAGGTTTCCAAAACATTCTATTAATTCTCTATATTAGCTTTTATCAGAAATTAAGCACATGTGCATTATCCTTTTTTCTATAACAGTACAGCAAACAGTAAAGTTTAAACTCGTACATTTGTTTTTCAACCTTCAGAACCCTCAATTCCCGATTCATATGTTGACAGAAAATCAGCATTGCTATTCTCTTTACTGGATTTGTGTATCACCTTGAATTTAAATGGCAGTAGTGCCAGGTACCACCTTGTGATTCTGGAATTTTTATCTTTCATTTGGTTAAGCCAACACAGAGGATTGTAATCTGTTATAAGTACAGAGTCAGTTCCTAGCAAATAAAACTTAAGGGAACTCCGTGGCCCACTTTGCTGCTAAACATTCCTTTTCAATAGTGAAGTACCTTTTCTCTCTGTCATGCAACTTCTTACTTATGTACAGAATAGGATGTTCTTTCCCAGCTATATTTTGACTCAGGACTGCACCTAGGTCTACCTCTGATGCATCTGTTTGTAACAAGAATGGTTTCTCAAAGTCTAGGCTCCTTAAAATGGGCTGAACATAATGCAGTCTCAATGGCTTGAAAAGCTTTATCGCACTCTGGGGTCTATTTCACATTATTTAGGAACTGTTTCTTTGTCAGTTCAGTTAGGGGAGTAGCTAACTCAGCAAGGTTGGGAACAAATCTCCGATAATAACCAGCTAGCCCTAAAAATAACCTGACATGTTTCTTGGTTTTAGGGACAGGGCTGTTAGTTACAGCTTCTAGTTTAGAAACCTCTGGCTTAACTTCTCCATTTCCCAACACATAGCCCAAATATCTGATTTCCTGCATGCCCAGTACACGTTTGATAGTATTAATAGTCAGACCTGCATTTTTGATAGCTTGGATAGCTGCTCGTAGATGTTCCCGGTGGCTTTTCCAGTCTTGACTGTACACTACGACATCATCCAGGTATGCAGCACAATAACCAGTGTGAGGTGATAAAATTACATCCATGTACCAGTGGAATGTAGCTGGTGCACCACGTAAACCAAATGGCATGGTGGTGAACTGATAGAATCCAACAGGAGTGGCAAATGCAGTTTCGTCTGTGGAATCTTTAGTTAAAGGTATTTGCCAGTAACCCTTGGTGAGATCGAGTGTACTAATATACTTTGCACTCCCCAGTCTGTTTACCAAATCATCTATTCTAGGCATAGGATGACTGTCAAATTCTCACACTTGATTAAGTTTCCTAAAATCAAGGCAGATTCTAACACCCCCTTCTTTTTTGTTTGCAATTACCGTTGGAGATGACCAAGCACTCCTCGACTCCTCTATGATACCCAATTCTTTCATTTTTTGTATTTCCTTAACTACGTCAGCTCTTAACCGCTCTGGTAACCTGGTGTCTTTTGCCTAATAGGACGAGCATTCCTTGGCACTATTACGTGCTCAACCCCTTTTGCTTGGTCTGGTACTGTGGTAAAAGTACTGTTAAATGTCTTTAGCACATTACGAATGTCTGCAGTTTGTTCTGAGGTTAAGGAAACAGTCACCTTTACAGCATCAGCATTTACAGTTTGTTCCAGTCTATCATAAGCTACATCAATATCTTCTTTATCAGTTTCTGGTAAAACTAGCGAAGTAGCTTTTGGCATTTTCAACCCATTTCTTGAGGAGGTTAGCATGGTATATCTTAGTAGGATTTTTCCTGTCATAGGTCTCAGTCTCGTAGTTAACGGTGCCAGTACGTCTAAGAACCTTATAAGGCCCTTGCCACTTCATTAACAGTTTATTTTCTGTTGTGGGTAACAGTAATAAAACCTTTTCGCCTGGCTCGAAAACCTTTTCTTTTACCCCATGGTCATAATATACCTTCTGCTGGTTTTGGGCTTCTCCCTGATTACTATGGGCAATTTCAACATATTTTGCCAGCTTCTTTCTTAGGGCACACATATAAGACATTATAGATTGTTTCTGAGTGGGGTTATCTTCCTATGTTTCTTTTATCACATCCAGTGGCCCTCTTGGCTATCTACCATACAGCATTTCAAATGGTGAAAACCCTGTTGATGCCTGTGGCACTTCACTGTAAGCAAAAAGCAGGTAAGGCAAGTATTGGTCCCAATCTTTCCCTTCCCATTTTACAATCCTTTTTAACATGCGTTTTAGAGTTTGGTTAAAATGCCCATCAAGACTCTCTGTCTGAGGGTAATAGGGAGAGGGTCTTATGGCAGTGATACCTAGTAGTCTGTACAGCTCCTTAAGTAATGCAGTACCAAAATTACTACCCTGGTGAGTAATAGTCTCTTTTGGTACGCCCATCCTGCTGAAAAATTTTGCAAGCTCTGCTGCCACTTTTGAAGCTGTGACAGTACGCATTGGAACTGCTTCTGGGTATCGAGTAGCATAGTCGCATACTACCAAGATAAATCTATTACCCTTTTTACTTTTGTCTAAAGGACCAACCACATCCATGGCAATTCTCTCAAAAGGTACATCTATCAAGGGTAGAGGCACCAGGGGCACCTTGTCTTTTCTAGTGACTAGGGCTACTTTTTGACACTCAGCACAGGAATTACAATAAGTAACAATATCTTCATGAATTCCAGGCCAGTAAAATCTATACAGCATTCTGGCAAGGGTACGATCCCTCCCTGAGTGACCAGCCATAGGAATATCATGTGCTATCTGTAACAACTCTGTTCTATACTTCTGTGGTATAACCAATTGTTCTGTCTGTCTGTTTCTGTGTCTGAGGTTTAACCCAAACTCTGTACAGTAACCCATTACATTTTTTAAACATTGGTCCAACCTGTTTTGGTTTCACTCCCGTCTGCTTAAAATAACACTGGAGAGAAACATCATTAGCTTGCTCTGAAAGAAAATCACAATCAGTTATCAGCTTAGTTTCAACATTTTCATATTTTAACCCTTCATGTCCATCAGTCATTTGTTGCCACAGTTTCTTCAGGCATCGTCTTTCTTTCCTGGATTTCCAGATCTTGGAACTGTGCTCAACAAGTCCCAATCAGAATCACTGAAAGGAAAAATGTCCTCACCTTCTGAAATTTTCTTTGCCTGAGCTCTTGTCACCACTGCTGCTGAAACATCAGGGTTTACTCCTCCTTTGATTAACTCAGAAAATCCTGGAAAGTAATTTCCAATAATCACAGGTATAGATAACTTAGGTACTACCCCCACTTTCATTTGTTTCGACACACCCTTAATGGTCAGCATCACTTGGGTGGTGGGATAGTATCGAGTGTCCCCGTGGATGCAGATGTCACCAGTACCTGGTCCTTTTGCACAGTGTTTTCCCAGCACCTCAACATGCACTAGGGTCTGTCTGCTTCCCGAATCAGTGAGTCCCTTTACAGTCTTATTCCCCACCTTCACATCTGTTAAGTACTTGCCCCAATTTGCCAGGGACAAATCTGCTCCAGTGCCCATCTCCTTACTACGGCAGTTTCTCGCAATATGGTCTGGCTTATTACAGTTATAGCAAATAACGTCTTTGGGCACAGATTTGTTACCCCCACCAGAGTTCTTAATAGACTTGGAGTTTAAATGGGAAAAATAGTGTCTTACCAGTGCTTGGCTATTACCTCATTGCTGTGGCATCTGTCTGGCCATTTGGTAGTCCTCAGCCAAAGAAACAGCCTTTTGACCACTTTCTGGCTGGTGTCCCTTTACCTTAAGCTGCACATCTGTAGGCAGGATGTTGATGAATTGCTCCATTGCAAATGTATCGATGATCTGTGGGACTGTTGTGCCCTCTTGTTGGAGTAATTTTATCAGGAGTTCTTTGAGTCAGGTGAAGGCTTCTCGAGGATTGTCGACTGAGTTGTACTTCAGAGATTTAAATCTCTGCCTGTAGGTCTCTCCTGAGATGTCATACCTTTTCAGGATTTCGCTTTTCACCAGGTCATAGTTTTCTGGCTCTGCAGTGTCCATATTGCTATAGGTAAGTTGGGCTTTCCCTGTCAGGTAGGGTACCAGTCTGATTGTCCATTGCTGCTTTGACCATTGGCAGGCTATGGCAACTCTTTCGAAAGTTGTCAGGTATGCCTCGATATCATCCAAGGGACACAGCTTCCTAAGTTTAATGGCTTTTAAGTTGCATGTGTTTCGTTGCTCATCTGGATCTCTGCCAAATCCTTTGCCTTTAATAGCTTACAAGGCATCCAGCCATCACTGCTCCTGTCACTGCATATCTTCTCTCCTCTTTGTGCTTTTAAACGTTGACTCTCTTTTTCTCTCTGCTTCTCCATCTCTTTTTGTTGTATAGTCCACCTTTTGAAAAAGTCCATCAGGCTTTCAAGTCCTGTCACTGCCTGTTCTTTTTCCATAACTTGTGCTGGCTGTACAATCTCAGCTTGGACTTCTGTTTCTGTTAGTTTGGCTGCCATTCTCCTGGTAACCACTCCTGAACTTGCTGATGCAGAATCCATTTATTTCTCTGTGCTTCCCTGGTACTAGGTCCAGTACCCACACACGAAACTCCTGGCTTAGAGTATACACGGCGTAAATGCCACTTAGGCTGACACCATCTGTCGTTGAGGCACAGGTTTGGAAGCTTAGGAAAACCAGGAACAGTTGTAGAATTCACCAAAAATATTTATTTGTACTAGCAGTAACAGAAAAAATAAAATTGTTCAGTATAACTATTTACAAAGGCAAAATAAAATAGAGGAGATCCATCAGAGTTTTCCTTCAGTCTCTGTGTCCAACATGCAAACAATTGCAGTTCTGTCTTATAAGTCCTTCCAACCCCCCATTCTTACAAGCATCTTCCAAAGTGTTCTTATATATTCCATGCAGGTGCTGGCAGGAACACAGTGTGCCTGAGCTGAGGCCTCTTTTTCACAGCTCTTCTGCAAAAGGCTTACAAATTGCACTCAGGTAACCCCTTGAGTTTCTAATACCTTTTTGCAATCATCTCAAACTATAATTATATACATTTCAAAAATTAACACTATATGATTTCTAAGCAAGGGGATCCCAATATCAGTTAAATTTCCACATAATGATTTCATATATTTTTTTTATTAGCAGATATGCAAGGGAGAAAAAGACAAACAGCAAGGGAAGACTGAGAGATAGCGAGAGGCAGAGAATTGCAAGACTGTCGGGGTGCTCAAATCCTAGGTCTCACAGGAAATTTTGGTTGCGCAACCAGACAGAAAAGAGACAGGAAAAGGAAAGAACAAATCCTTGCATTTAAACATTTTCTCCATAACAGCTGGTGACAGGGTCCTATTCTACCCTGTCACACTGCCCCCACCCGTGGAGGCCATGGGGAGGCAGTAGGAGGTCGTTTCTCCCTCTATCTAGAGGGATGGAGAAACATCACCACAGACCTGCCGGTGTTGGATCTAATCAGGAGTGGACATACTCTAGAGTTCCTTCAGATCCCTCTGGACAAACCACCAGGGTCCTCCATTTATCCTCCTTCTCACATGTCCCTTACAGAAGGAGAGAGCCAGGCCCTTCTGCAGAAGTGGGCACTAGAGCTAGTGCCCCCCTCCGGAACAACAGGGGCAGGGCTATTACTCTCATTTCTTCCTGGTCCCGAAAAAGACCGGAGACCTTCGGCCCATTCTGGACCTCTGCTCTCTAAACCTCTTTATAGAGTACAAATGGTTCAGAATGGTCACTCTGCCAGGCCTCATTCCCCTCTTGCACCAAGGGGACTGGCTCTGCTCTCTGGATGGTGTAGGATGCCTACCTACACATAAAAGTCTTTCCTCCCCATCGGACGTTTCTTAGGTGCCACTTCCGAGGCAGACATTACCAGTTTCGAGTCTTACCTTTCGGCCTCTCCTACACTCCTCGAGTCTTCACCAAGTGTCTGGCAGATGTGGCTGCGGCTCTCCATTGCCAGGGCCACTACATCTTCCCCTACCTAGATGGCTGGCTCCTGGCAGCTTCTTCCAGATCTCAACTACTTTGCACGCTCAGAGACACCTTTACACTCTTCTGAGAGCTGGGGATCACTCTGAACCTTCCAAAGTCACCCCAATGGCCCAGTCAGTGACTTCTTTTCATCAGAGTGATCCTGGATATGGTTCAGCGTATGGCCTTCCTCCCAGAAGATGGGGAGGTCACCTAAGGAGTGTAGCCCGAATGGTATCCATGTCTCCCCAGGTCCCAGCCAGGACCTTACTCAGACTTCTGGGGCACATGGCGGCAGCCATTCCTACAGTTCCTTTGTCCCACCTCCACATGAGAGTTCCCCAGTGGACACTCAGGGTGCAATGGGATCAGAGGTCAGATGACCTAGACCAGCTGGTCAGGATCTCCAACCCAGTCCAAAGGACTCTTTCCTGGTGGCTGGACCCCTCCAACCTGGTACGAGGCATCCCCTTCCGGCAAGATCCCCGAGACAGATTTTGACTACAGATGCCTCTGGTCTCAGCTGGGGTGCTCACCTGGAGAACAGACAGACCCAGGGGACCTGGCCTCCAGACAAGCAAATGTTCCACATCAATGTCCTAGAGATGTGAGCAGTCCTGAAAGCCTTACAGACATTTCAGATGGACCTTTTGCTAGGCCCTCTTCTCATCCAGACGGACATGTTGGTAGTGTTCTACATCAGCAAACAAGGGGACACACATTCTTACCCCCTTTGCCAGGAGCCGATGAGGGTCTGGTATTGGACACTGGAACACCACCTAGACCTTACCACTGTTCATGTTTCAGGCATCCAAAACATCTTGGCCGACAGCCTAAGCTGGTCCTTCAGTCAGTAGCAGATCAACTATTCGACAGATGGGGCCGTCTAGAGTTGGACCTCTTTGCGTCTCCACTCAATGCCAAACTGCCCAGTTTCTGCTCACTAGAACCCGCACCTGGTGTTTTTTGGCCAGATGCTTTGTCCCTCATTCGGACCGGGAAGTTGCTGTATGCCTTTCCTCCCTTTCCCATTCTCCAAAGGGTTCTCCTGAAGTTACAGGCAGAAGGGGCGGAAATGATCCTCATCACTCCCTATTGGCCTTGGCAGATTTGGTTCCCACTACTTCAGCAGTTGGCAGTGGAGCCTCCAATACAGCTGCTGCTGAGCTTACACTTGCTATCACAGTATCAGGGCACCCTGTTCCATCCAGACCTCAAATCCCTGCATCTTCATGCACGGCTCCTGCAGACTTAGTTAAGTCTAGGTATGGGGTTTCCCAGGAGGTGGTGGATGTTCTTGTCGTAGCGAGAAAGCCCTCAGCTAGATCCACTTATGCCATGAAGTGAAAAAGATTTTGTCTGTGGGCTTCACCCTGTCACTTGGACCCGTTTACCTGTCCCATGACCTCTATCTTAGAGTATCTGCTCTCCTTATTAAACCAAGGCTTGAGCTACTCCTCCATTAAGGTACATCTTTCTGCAATTTCTGCTTACCACGTACCTATTGGGAGAAAAACCCTCACCCAGCTGGATGTGTTCTGCACTTTATTGTGGGGCATACTACATATTAAGCCTTCCATCACAGATCCTGTACCATCCTGGGATCTCCTTTTTATGCTCGAAAAACTCAGTCTTACCCCGTTCGAGCCTGCCGCGGACTGCAAGCTTCACTTCCTTTCTTGGAAAGCATTATTTTTACTTGCTGTTACTTCTGCTCGGAGGGTTTCCGAGCTTTAGGCACTGATGTGTAAAGAGCCTTATTTAGTTTTCCATAAGGACAGGGTGTCCTTATGTACTAACCCTAAGTTTTTACCCAAGGTAGTGTCCGAACTTATGCCGAATAAGGACATTAACCTACCAGTATACTACCCTAATCACTTGCACTGAGGGGAAGCACTCCTGCATACTTTGGATGTCTACAGGGCGCTACGGTATTGCCTTAACCGCACTGCTCCACACCATAAGATGGACCAGTTGTTTGTGGCCTTTGCACCTCACTGCCAAGGCACCTCAGTGTCTAAACAGACCTTATTTATGTGGCTGGTAAATTGCATTGTCTTCTGCTATGACAAGTACAACAAACCTCTTCTGGGCTCGGTAAGGGGTCAGTCCGCTAGGGGAGTGGCTACTTCCTTTGCATCAATGCGTAATGTCTCAATAGCGGACATCTGCGTAGTGGCTACCTGGAGCTCAGTGCATACCTTTATCAAGCACTACAGCTTGAACATTGCCTCTAGGAGAAGGGCAGGTTTCGGACTGGTGGTCCTTCATGGCCTCCTATCCTAATGCCTTCTTATGGCTATTGCACTTCAGCCTCCTCCCGGACCTATTTTGATCATTTTCCGGGACTGCTTGGGACTCAGTCCTTATGGTAATAGCATGCTGCAAGAGCTCTCATTGGAAGTAAGATAGTACAGTTATGTAAGAACTTACCATAACAGTAGATCTTTGAGAGGAGCTCTTACAGCAGGTGCTGCTTTCCCTCCCTCCTTCCCCCTGGTGAATCTCTGCATCTTTTATGGCAAGCTTCTGCCCGGTCTGCCTGCTGGCCTTGCCAATAGGTCTCCCATGGGTGAACTGAGGTGGGGTTGTGGACCATCCTCTGTTATACCATTGGCCAGCGTCGGGGGGTGGTCCCTGCTGAAGACTGCCAGCTAGAAGGTTTCCTTGGGGTGCTAGTGCCTGGCAGCATAGTCCTTATGGTAACAGCCTGCTGCAAGGTTCCTCTCGAAGATCTACTGTTTCAGTAAGTTCTTACGTAACTGAACTTTTTTTCCCTCTGGGGATGTGAGAACCTCCTCGGTTCCCCATCCTTTATGTTAGTTGGGTCTCTGGCGAGCGAACTGAGGTGGTGCGGGGGGACGGACCCTTTATACCACGGATGATGTCAGGGGTGGGGCTGACATCAGGGGGGTGATCCCCCCCCTTAGACTGCTAGCTAGAATGTTTCCGTGGGGTCCTAGTGCCTGGTGGCATAGTCCTAATGGTGTTACCTGCCGCAAGAGCTGTTCTCGAAGATCTACTGTTACTGTAAGTTCTTAGGTAACTGTACTTTTGTTCTTGAGAAGCTCACTCTGCCCCCCCCCCTTTGAGCCTGCTGTGACTTGCGAGCTGCGCTTTCTGTCATGGAAAGTGTTATTTTTAGTTGCCATTCCTTCTGTTCAGAGGATTTCCGAGCTTCAGGCCCTTATATGTAAGGAGCCTTATTTAGTTTTCAACAAGGACAGGGTGTCCTTGCGGACTAATCCTAACTTTTTGCCAAAGGTGGTCTCTGAATTTTCTTTAAACCAGGATATCTACCTGCTGGTTTATTACCCGGAGTACTCCAATAAAGGGGAGGTGCTGTTGCACATATTTGACATGCATCGAGTACTGCGTTTTTTATTTGGATTGTACCTGCGAAATCCAGAAAGACAGATCAGGTATTTGTTTCTTTTGCCCCAAGGATGTTAGGGGCTTCAGTAACTAAGCAATGGTTGTCCCAAGTGACTGGTAAACTGTATTGTGTTTTGCTACAGCTGGTACAACAAACCCCTTCTGGGCCAGGTGAAAGGACACTCCACCAGGGGGATATATATTCCTTCACATTACTAAAGAATATGTCTGCCTCAGGCATTTGTGCAGCTGCCACTTGGAGCTCTGTCCTCACCTTTGTGAGGCACTACAGTCTGGACATTGCCTCACGCTGCAGGGCCAGTTTTGGATTGGCTGTTCTTCAGGGTCTCCTCTCATGATTGGAATTAGATTCCCTCATTGACCACCCTCCTACCAGGGTTTCTCTCCTCTACTGCTTGGGACTCTGTCCTATCAGTGTTACCTGCTGCAAGATTGAATCTCGAAGTGAGACAGTACAGTTATATAAGAACTTACCATAACAGCAGATCTTCGAGAGGAGCTCTTGCAGCTGGTGCTGCTTTTTCCCTCCCTTCTTCACCCAATTGCTTTTTCTCCACATCAGACACCCTCGTTTCTCGGTTCTCCTCATTTCCTTCCTAGCTGGTCTCCTGTGGGAGAACTGGGGTTGGGCCAGGGGCCGCATCCTCTTATACCATGGGTGATGTCAGGGGCAGGCCGATGTAGGGGACTGTCCCCCACTGGGTATTGATGGCTAGAAGTTTTCCATGGGCTTCTGGCACCTGCTGGCTTCAGTTCTATAGGCGTTACCTACTGCAAGAGCTCCTCTTGAAGATCTACTGTTACAGTAAGTTCTTACATAACTGTACTTTTATTATATTTTTTGTGGCTTTGAAAACCTTTAGAGTGTTCATTTTTCAGAAGTTGTCTATGGGACCATTTTATATTATAAGCAATAAAGAAGTCAGTGGACATGTGTGGTACTAGGTTTACTCCACTGTCAGGTGGCTGAAGGCACTGGACTTCGTCTCATGCCTCACTACAACCCTGACTGTGGGGTAAACCTAGTAGCACCAACACCCTGTCATGCCTTATTGTTTAACATGGTAATGGTGGCAGTGTTAGCAAGTGTGATCATAGTCGATCGGCACCACTTATGCCCCACACCCCAATCAGGTATGCCAATATTCAAATACACTGGCACAACTCGAGCACACCAGACAGGCGTCTTGACATCATGGTTGACCTTGAAGTCAGTATGCTAGAGTGATTATGCCTGTGCATCTAGACAGTGTAACAGGATGTCTGGATCATGAGTTGTGCCTGCCTGTTGTGATGTCAATATGCCTGATATTGGTTGGTTCAGAAGTAGTCAGATGGGTACAAAACTAGTTACAAGGCAGAACCCAGAGGGTACAGGTTAATGGAATGCAATTGTCGGAAGGCAAAGTGATCAGCGGGGTGCCCCAGGGCTCAGTGCTTGGGCCTCTGCTCTTCAGTGTTTTTATAGCAGGCATCACTGACAGACTGGAAGGGAAGGTGTGTCTGTTCGCAGATGACACCACGATATGTAATGGTGGACACCTCAGAAGGAGTGAGCAAGATGGAAGCTGACCTCAGAAAACTAGAAGATTGGTCTGGAGTGTGACAGCTGAGATTTGATGCCGAAAAGTGCAAAGTCATGTGCATAGGAAAGAAAAATCCAAGAAAGGAGTATTACATAGGAAGTGAAAGATTGGTGGCCTCAAACCAGGAATGAGATCTGGGAATCATAATCTCAGATGACTTGAAGGTTAGTAAGCAGTGTGAGAAGGCAACATTGAAGGCCAGCAGAATGCTGGGCTGCATTGGGAGGGGAATCTCGAGTAGGAGGAGAGAGGTGGTACTACCACTGTATAGATCACTGGTCAGGCCTCACCTGGAATACGGAGTCCAGTTCTCGAGGCCTCACCTCAGGAAAGACATTGACTGGGTGGAAACAGTACAGAGAAAGATGTCAAAAATGATTCAGGGTCTGCAATACATGTCCTATGAGGAAAGACTTGGGGCAATGAATATGTACTCCCTGGAGCAGAGAAGAGAGAGAGGGGACATGATTGAAACATTTAAGTACATAAAAGGCATTAACAAGGTACAGTCAGAGTAACCTTTTCACTTCAAGAAGGGCTCCAGGACCAGGGGACATGACCTCAGGCTGCAAGGAGAGAGGTTCTCTACCAGCACCAGGAAGTTTTTCTTCACAGAAAGAGTGGTGGACGCCTGGAACAGCCTGCCCCAAGAGGTTGTGGGAGTCACACTGTGGGGGGATTCAAGAATGCATGGGTTAGACACAAGGAAGCCCTGTCTACAGAGGGCAACTAAAGTGTCAAAACAGGTGTAAAACAAATGGGCAGACTAGATGGACCTAGCGGTCTCTTTTTGCCGTCAACTACTGTGTTTCTTTGTTTTTGATAGGGAGTGGGTAAGTGGTGCCTGTGTTAGCAAGCAAGTGTGCCAGGACATCGTGGTAATCTGACACCACTCACGCACACCGGCAGCCAGGCATCGTTTCAACACCAGTTGCACACATTACAAGTCAGCTGTTCTGCATGAATGGTGACACAGTGCATATAGTCATCCCAGTACAGTCATCTCTCTCGAACACCACCAGTCAGGCATCCTTACATGGTAGTCCACCAGCATCGCTTGCGGCCCACCCCCAAGTGGGTGTGTGAGCGATGCCAGTACCAGTTGTGTGTTCATCGTTAAGTGTATCGGGATTGGCGTATAGTGTTCCTACCACAGGTATCTGGATGTAGCATGTCTGCAATCTAACAGCCGTACGCGTGTGCTTCGGCTGCATGTCTTTGTCCTGCTCGTGCTGTCTCTGGTACTACTGTTGCCACTGTCCCAGCCGTCTGACCTTTAGGACGTCCTTCAAGTTTGGTGCAGTGTTCCTAAGGTAGGTGGAATAAAAAGTTAATGTGGGTTACCAACATTGCGTGTATTACTATACATTAAGGAATATTCAGGTAATGTGTTTCAACAAACTTAAATGAATTTTCCAGGATCTCTGTAGTACTTGCATAGCCTGGTTAGATAGGTTGGCAGAAATCTCTCTCTAAATCTTTTGTAAAGCCTACACAGAGTGGGAATGGATCGTAGTTTAGACCCAACAAGGTGGCCAGCCGATCCCTTCCACCTCCCTATTGCTCTTCTGCATCCCCGCGCTCAGTCAAGTAATGACGTGTGCCCAGGAGAACCAAACTTAAAGGTCAAAGGTTGTCCAGAGATAACAGCAGGCAGAGAGTTCAACCCGCATATATTATACCATGTATCAGTCTAATGGATAACAAAACTCTAAGATTCTCTGCTCACTAAATTATATGTCAAGTGAAGAAACCTCCCAAAGACACATACTTCAAGAGTGAAGTAACAGTACATCAGTAAAAGCTAGCTTCAACTCTGCTCAGAACTTTGTTAGTTTGTGAATACGGCCTATGACAATAAGATGACCCTGGAAAAAACAATTGCATGTCAAAGTGTAACATATTAGCAAGTAAAAATTAAAAAATGAGCCCCAAAAATACAGCATCAGAAATTCTCTTTACATGGCATATAGAATGATGAAAGTGATGTTTACTCAAAGTGAGCAAGTGTATCACACTGATGAAAGTACAACTGATTGGAGATATATTCCCAACATACTCTCAACCAACTATTATGTTCCAGAAACCTTAAGGCCTTCAGTGTTGCAACAAGATTTTATACATGATAATATCAAGTGTCAGTGTAAGTGCCAGAAACAAAGAAGTACTAGTCAAGGACCCCCAAGAAATTGAGACTATGCTGCCTGATATGTTCAGATTTCGATAAATTCTCAGTGTATAATCAAAATAATACATATATAGAAACAGTCCAAGGGGTCTAAACAAATATTCTTAGGAATTAAATCCCCCCACCTGGGGAAAGTAACTACTTAAAATGAAATGTATGTACATGAATCCTAGTACACCATCAGTTGCACCATCACTACAATAGTTACCCAAAAAGGAATTACACCTGTCATGAACTCCCAAGTAAATGAGACAGTGCATCTTAATAAGTACCTTTAAGTAGAAGAATGCTCAGAAGCTTCATTAATGGATTAAAATGTCCATCACTTGACTGTGTACGTTGGACTAAGACAGTAGTTTGAATGAACAAAACTGAACATTCACACTTTTTACTTACTATGAATAAATGATGTGTTTTTAAATTGAACTGTCTTTTTTTCTGGTTTTATTGAACATACATTTCATGCTAAAATCTTGTGTCTTTATGTGTAACAAATAGTGCCATCGTGCGTCACTCTGAACGGAAACAGAATTTTTTTTTCCTAATACTGCAGCCGCAACCCCAAGCTGCCAGAATAAATCAAGTCCTGCATCAAATATACATCGCTGAAATAGGTGAAACTTCCAAATAGCTTTTCCTTACACTGTAAGTAATGTGGAATAAGTGTAGCCTGTATTACAGTGTTCAGATATATTAACTTTAATAAATAATAATATCTTTATTTATATAGTGCCTTTCAGCTATCAAGGCGCTGTACAGCAAGAATAAATAACACAGTAAAATCACAATAAAAAAGATAAGTACAGTACTTTGCTTTGGCTGTGGTGGCCTTGTTATTGTTTTCTGCTGGTGTCTGCACCTTCAGTTCTTATTTAGCTTCTTTGGTGAAGGCTCAGACAGGAAATGCATTTTGATCCAGATTTCTGGTATTAGTCCTTCAAATTTATTTATTTTTTTATTTTATTTATTGAGATCTTGTATAATACCTGTGAGTGGATGCTCGTTGAAAGGTTCCACGTCAGATACATTAGACGACAAGGTACAATACTGTGCACAAATATATAAATACCGAGAAAAATATACATGGAAGTTACAGAATTCAAACATAAAGCACTAGGTATGCTGAGGCATTGTGCAATGTATGCCCATGTCAAGAAGATAAGTAGATAAGGATACATTGGGAGTGGGAGGGCTAGGTGAGCAGAGCACAGAGGGCAGGAAGGGAGGGAGGAGGGTAGGGAGAGGTCAAGGGGCAGAGGTAGGGAGGGGTAGGGAGGTGGGTGAAGTGCTGCAGTTTTACTATCCTGTCATGACAGAGGCAAATGTAAGTGCTAGAGGCAGATTGCTGCTGTGTGTTGAGCCTTAGCAGGGACACCTGCAGCTACTCATATCAATGAGGTGCTGGCACAGTCTATGTTTAAAAGAGCCAATCATTGAGGAGCTAGAGATCTCAGGGGCAGTGCATTTACCCAGAGTGGTGCACAGTGTGAGAATGCACACTGTGCCATGGTAGTGCAGCATCTAGGCACTTAGAAAATTTGAGTAGTGGAGCTTTTGGTTTGTCTGGTATTCATAGGCAGTGTCAGCAGGTTCTGCACCCCTGTTGGAAGCAGATTTAATGTGGCTTTTTTGGCAAGAAGGCAGGTTTGATACCTGATTCTGTCATTCAGTTGAAGCCTGCCAGCCCGGGCATAAAGTTCATAGGTGTGTGAGTCTTGGTGCACTTGTGAGTAGGCAGCAGGCTTTGTTTAAGGCAACTGGCAGCCGCTGGAGCACATTGTTGGTAGCAGAACTGGATATGGCCAGCCCATAGTCTTTGAGGGCGACAACTGAGCTGCTGATTGCCAGGTTTAAAGCTTCATGGGTTAGGCAATGCCTGTGGTGGTAGAGGATCCCGATTCTGGTATTAATAGCTCTTGCAGTGACATCAATATGCTGGGAGAAGGACAGGGAGGAGTTGATTGTAACCTCCAGGTATTTGAAATGTGGGACGAGCTTCAGTGTGTCACCACTGTCATTCCTTATTGCCAGGGGGTAGGTTTTTAGCTTGTTTTGGGCTGTGGAATAGAGCATGGTCTTTGCTATTTTATAGTTCATGACCAGTCTTTGCTCTTTAAACCACTTTTCTGCAGATACGAAGCCATTTTGGAGATCAGTTTCAAGGAGTTCAGGGCACAGGTTGCTGGTAAAAATCACTGCATCTTCAGCATATAGGAGCATGCAGCAATGGCAGGAGGCCGGGGATTATTTAAGAAAACACTGAACATCAACGGTCCCAGAATGGACCCTTGTGGTACACCAGATCTGACAGGTTGGCTGTCTGATAGGACTTCCCCAATCCTGACATGCTGGGAGCGGCGACTCAAGTAACTGCTAAACCAGTTCACAGTTTCAGGTGCGAGTCCAGTGTCAAACAGCTGCTTGAGGAGGTGCACATGATGAACTGTATCAAATGCCTCTGATAGGTCAGTGAAGGCTGCCCCTACAAGGTGGCCTTGGTCTAAGGCGTTATGGATGAATTTGGTAAATTCTAGTAGGGCTGTGACGGTACTGTGGTTGCCCCGGAACCTGTGTTGCTCTGGGCATAGAAGTTGGTATTGATTAAAGTATTCCACCATCTGGTCAGCCACAATCTGCTCAAGAGCCTTGGAGAGTGGTGGGAGTATGGAAATTGGTCTGTAGTTATTATGTAAGGACCTGTCCCCACTTTTGTGTAAAGGGGTTACTGTAGCAGACTTCCATCTTTGGGGGAATTGGGAGTGGAAGAGGGATAGGTTAAGTATTCTAGTTAGTGGTCCAAGTATTTCATCCAGTGGCAAGTGAACAAATTTGCGGTCCAAGGAGTCCCCACTGTGCCTAGATTTTCCGAGAACCTTTTCAAGATATTTCCTAGCATCTGCTTCAGAGACCATTTTAAAGTGGAATAGCGGCTGGTTAGGTGGTAGTGCAGACAACCTCGTATTGTCCCATGGGTTGGGGGGTATTGAAGAAGTCTCTGGGGAGCACACTTTCTAAGGTCAACAAAAGCATGATTCAGTGAGTTGGCAATAAGCAGAGGGTCCAAGGTTGGAACCCTCTCAACAGTAAGCATAGCAGGGGGAGTTTGGGTTTCTTTCCCTGTGATGTCTTTAAGGTTGACCCAGAAAGACTTGCTGCCGTTCCATGAGTTAGAGAGGGCTTCTTTGTAGTATGTACTTTTTGCATGGCGGATAGCTTTCGTACAGTCATTGTGGGCCTTTTTTATATCATTGAATGTTTGCTGTAGTCCCTTGTGCTCGTATTATTTGCCAGACATGATCTCTTAAGGCAGATTGCTCCAGGAGTTCAGGGCTAATCCAGTGGTTAAATGGCTCTTTGGATTTTCTTGTAGTAACTGGTGCATGTTTGTCACAGACAGCATTAAATTTTGACACAAAGAGGTCAAGTGCGATGTCCACATCATTGGTTTTATGGAGGTCCATCCAGTCAAGGAGTTTTAGGTTTGACTTTAGTTGTGGGAGGTGATCTTTTAGTAGAAGTCATTTTTTTATGGTTCTGGTGGGGGGTTTGCAGTAGTTGTTGTTCCAGTTGCATTTGATAGGAGAGTGGTCACTCAAAGAGATGTTGAGAATGGTGAGTTTGGAGATATGAGCAGGACAGTTGCTGAGCACCCAATCCAGCAGTGTGCTGGTGCCGGTCTTGTAGTTGACTCATGTCAGAGTCTCCACCATTTGGGAGAAATGGATAGCAGATAGGGTATCCTTAATAGAGGTGGAGGCAGGTGAGAGCCAATTTATATTAAAGTCACCTAGCAGAACAGTTTCTGTGTTTAGACTCAGAGTACTGATATAGTCCAGCAGGTTGCTGACACCGGTCGTGGTTAATTTTGGTGGAGTATATACTGATAGTAGAGTAAGCACTCTATTGTGTGCCCCTAAAAGCAGTCTAATGGTCAGAGCTTGCAGGTTGTCACTGCTACATTGGGGGGTTAAGACGTGTCCCTGGAGAGAGAGTCTTTAGTGTAGGTGACACAGCCCCACCTCTTTTTGAGTGTTGGTCCTGTCTGTACAAGGTGTACCCAGGAAAAACGATGGCAGTGTCTGGTATCTTCAGGAATAACCAGGTTTCCACTACAGATAGCACATCTGGGTTATGACGAGAGACCCATATCTTCAGGCATTCCATTTTTTGGAGGAGGCTGCAGATGTTTAGAGAAGTGAGCACAAGTCCTATGGTTTTTCGTGGTCGAGCATTGGAGTTATGTGGTGGGCCAGGGTTGGGGTGCACATTGATAGACAGAAGTAGGAGTAGTAGTAGTAGGCAAAGAAGTTGTTACGGTATAAATTTATTAAGTAGAGACTGCTGTCTTTTACTGGGCATGCAGGCTTCGGTGTTACCAACGTGGATTACAAAACCATTGAGGAGTGGTACCATGGAGGAATTTTTGGGTGGGTATTCCAGGCCTGTGATCATAGAGGGTAACTGATGGAGGCTGTAGGTTTCATCAGGGTAGAAAGCGGTAACTGTTCCATATACATTTAGGATTACCGCCACATGGGTAGCTTGAGTAGATTGATGGGTCCATTACAGGGGCCCATGGAGGTGATAATGGTGAGTACAATGAAGCATTGCAATAATCCAGTGCAGGGTTTTAAATAATTGATTAGCAGTTTTTTTCTTGGGACGATGCTAACTGTACAGAAAGTATTTATATAGATTTTCTAGAAGAGCTATGTTTGTTAAACACAGTGAGGAAAGAGCTATTCATTTTCAAAAAGTTTTAGCGTTTTTATGAGCAAAACGCTAATCAGTTTTTAGAGTTAAATAACACCCTGCAGTAGAAGTGGGAGACATTGTTGGTCCACAGGGAGGCAGTGAGTTTGGTATTGGGGTAAGGCACCGGGTGAGGATTTCTTACTCAAATTAGTCTCAGAGAGTGTTTGTGTGAGCTGATTGACAGAGCTGGAGAGTAGGTAAAAAGCTAATCAGGGAGTATCAGAGAGTAGCGGCACAGTCTAGGACACGAAAAGAGGAGATAAGGAATTCAAAACAAGAAAAGAAAAAGATGACCTCTAGCGGGGAACAATGATAACCTGCAAGTGGAAAAGTAGGCAGATTAAAAAAAAATGCATGTGACAATGTTTGAATTTTGAGCTCTTTTATGTGGCAGAAGAATAAATCAATAATTCATTAATTTATACTGTTTCAAAGTGGTGGGCCAGGGTTGGGGTGCAGATTGCCAGACACCTAGCAGAACAATTTTGGTGTTTAGTCTCAGAGTACTGATGTCATTTTGTTTTTCAGTTTCATTTATTTCTTTCATTTTATAAATAGTGCATTTTTCAGCGGGAAAATGTAAACTTAGTGATTTTACTTTTTCACAGATTAGGCTGTGCATGACAGATGTTGGTAAGTTAAGTGCTGATGTGCTAGGCATTAATCAACGGTCAGTTGACAGTTTTTAACCAATAAATTTGTCTAATTTCATGTTTGTTTTAGAGAATATTTAATACAATGTGTTAGGCATTGCTTGTTACGTAAGCTATAACCCACAACAGGGCATGGGTATACTGGGCATTAATGCATGTCCGAGGTGGGTTGTGAGAGTAACCGCCAACTACCTGGAAAGTGCATTAATGCCCAGTATACCCATGCCCTGTCGTGGGTTACTGAACTTATGAAATAAATTGGGTTTTACCTGGAAAAAAAATCAGAAACAGTATAAATTAATGATTTAGTGATTTATTCTTCCGCCACATAAAAGAGCTTGAAAGCCAAACATGTTCACATTCATTTTTCAAATCCTTTGTTTATTCTTCGCTTATTTCTGGTTTGAAATATGTACTTTTCTTACATATTGAACTAAAACATGTTTTTCTGATAAGAAAGGATTAATGAAGCCAGGCATCAATCAAACCTAAAACATGTAACCATTTTTTTTCCTCAACTATTTGGCCAGGCAATACTGTCGACTGTGCCCATTCCATCAACTGTCTACAGTAAACACAGCAGAACTATGACACTGTACATGATGCATGGACATCTGATGTTTCCTTCCAATCCAAGACGCAGCTAGGTTCACAAGCTCATTGCAGTCCCCAAGAAGTCTGCCTTCAGTCCTCACATAGAAGCCCCACCTCCAGTCGCCTACATAGAAGTCTCACCTCCGATCCCCCACATAGAAGCCCCACCTCCAATCCCCTCACATAGAAGCCCCACCTCCAATATCCCGATTAGAAGCCCTGCCTCTAATACCCCCACCTAGAAGCCCACCTCCATTCCCCCACATAGAAGCCTGGCCTTCGATGCACCCACATAGAATCCCTGCCTCAAATCCCAACATGGAATTCCTCACCTCCAATCTCCAATAGAAGCCCCACCTCCAATCCCCCACATGGAAGCCCCAACTCCGATCCCCCACCTAGAACCCCCACCGCCAATACCCAACCTTAAAGCCCCACCTGCAGTTTGCCACCCTAAAAGCTCTGTTTCCAATACCCCACCTACAAGCCCCCTCCGATCCCCACAGAAGCCCCCACCTCCAATCCCCACAGAGAAGCTCTGCCTGAGATCCCCCACCTAGAAGCCCCACCTCCAGTACCTCAGTTAGAAGCCCCACCTCCGATACCCCCACCTAGAAGCCCTGCCTCCAATACCCCACCTTGAAGCCCCACTTCCAATCCCTGACGTGGAAGCCCCAACTCTGATCCCACCACATAGAAGCCCCTCCTCCAATCTCTGACATAGAAGCCCTGCCTCATATCCCCTCACCTAGAAGTTCCACCCCAATCCCCCGCCTAGAAGCCCAGCCTCTGATCCCCCCACATAGAAGCCCTACCTCTGATCCCCACCTAGAAGTCCTGTCTCCAGTACCCCACATGGAAGCCCCCAACCGGATGGGGCACCCTCCAGTATACGGCTACAATAAACTGCAGATGGGAAAGTGGTCTGCTTAAAAAAAAAAAAAAACATACTTGACAGCTTATTTAGATGAAGGAAACAAATACCACCTGTACTCCTCCACAAAAAAGTCCTACCTCCAGTCCCTAAGGGAAGAGGTAAAGAACAAGTGCCTTGGCTGGGATTGTCTCCAGTCTGTCCGGAATATGGTTCAAATAATAAATCAGCAATAGTCAAATATTACGCAGTGGCTATACACATGTTTTTACCAGCTGACATCCCTTTCCACTTATTCCTTCCTGTATTGTATATACTTAGCCTCTAACTACATGGTCTTAAAGACTAGAACAGCCATTGGGCAAAAGTGTCAGGTGGTACACTGGATATGTCCTTGCTTTACAAGCAAAGGGTCGGAGGTTTGATTCCCAGGGAGAACATATATCTGCCATCTTTTTTAGATAAAGGGAAAAAAACTGTTTTGAACAGGGACTTAAAATTAAAAAAAATAGTTGTTCTTCCACTCAAATGATAATCTTTGGTGGCAAGGAGTTAGAATAATGAAAATAGTGGTGAATGTCATCTTTCTAGGAGAGAAAATATTCTTTTCAAACAACATGAAGTCTTGCTGTATTCTGATAATTGCAGTGATTCCCAACCTTTGAACTGCCCCGGAGAACAAATAGTTAACTTTCTATGCAGGGCATAGAGTGCTGAGCTCGAGCTCGGTTAAAGTCTCTGTCTGGAGTGATTCAAACCTAAACCATCAGATTCTTTACTCCGCCGCACTGAACTGTCGCTCCGGAGATTTCTCCTTCAGCTCGGTTCGAAAGTCTGTTAAAGTTTTCAGTTTTCATCGGTTTTTAAACCAGAAAAAGTATCCGCATAGTCGGTTCAGTCTCTGTCTGTGGTGCCGTGAGTACTAGATAGGAATTATTGTGTTTGTATGTGTGGAACTTGTAAAAGTGCGTCTCGGTTCAGCTGAACCGGCCATTTGATAGTGAAATTTGCTTGTTTACTTAGTGTATGGTTACCGGTTCTTATCAGTTCTAAAAAAAAAATGTGTTTTGAATCGTTTTTTTCCAATACCCGTGACACGGTTAGGAACCGATAAGGGAGTCTTGCCAGGTGGTTGCTGAAAAAAGGGTAAGTTTGGTTAGGTTGGCCATGTCTGAGAAACCCAAGAAAAAAAACGGGCCCACTGGGTTTCAACACTGCAGTGAGTGTGGGGAGGTCTTTGCTAAGCCCAATCCCCACACCACCTGTGTTTATTGTCTGGGGTTTGACCACCTCGATTCAGACTGCTAAATATGTAAAAACTTTCCAAAATCTACCCTTGAGAAGAGATTAGGTAGACTGAGGGAAAAGGAGGCCGAGAAGTCTGCTGACCCGGATGGCCAGCCTGGTTCGTTTTCGACCGAACCAGAAGGAGTGCCCTCTGACTAAGGTGATACTTCTTCAGGCAAAAGGAGAGCCAATTCCGAGAGATCGGTTCCGACAAAAAGAAAATGCAAAGATAAATCAACCAGTTTGGATCCAGATGTTCATGTTCCGACCGCCGAAGAGATAGCCAGAGCGATTCAGATTGTGGAATCGCTCCGTCCGGTTCCGACCGATCCGTCTCCTTCTGGCAGGGGTTCAGTTGGTTCCCCCGGTTCCAGAGTATACTCTTGAAGATTTTTATGAACTGGAATTTGAAGAGGAAGGGGAATTTGAGGATGATGATGTAAGTGAAGGTCTGGATGTGCCTGTGGAACTGGACATCTCCCCAGACAGACCTTCGGGTGTTTCCCCTCCTAGGCTTTCTACGTCCCCTTCTCACTTTATGTTTTACAGAAAGGTGGCTGAAACCCTCCAGCTTCCTATGGAGGAGGCTGTGGAAGATCAAGAGAGCCTGATTATGTAGAGATGATGGACATCCCAGAGTTCAGGAGACTGTCTATTCCCCTCCATAAATCTTTTGGGAAACAGACACAAAAAATCTTAGTCTCCTAACACTATACCGCCTGTGGATAGAAGAATGAATAAGAGGTATACACTTTCAGGCTCAGACACGGAGTTCTTATATCAACAATGCAGCCATGTTGGGGTAGTGCAGGCTGCTGCCTGTGACAAGGCAAATATTCCCTTGGCTTCACACCCCCCCTGACAAGGACTCCAGGAAGATTGATGCCATGGCAAAGAAACAGTACATGGCATCTTCTTTAGGACTCAGGCAGGTGAATTACATGGCCTATACAGCCAGGTACCAGAAGTCCAAGTGGGACATTGTACTGGCACTGGCTAAACAGGCCTCCCCCCCAGCTTGCCAAGGAGCTGGAGGCGGTGGCTGCAGATGGCAATGAGGCATCTAAGGTTCAGTTTCATGCTGCTGTGGACTCTAATGATGTGTCATCAAGAGTCATGGCTACATCTGTGGCTCTTTGGAGGATGGCTTGGCTCAGATGTACTCGCCTCTCACAGGACACCCAGGCTAAGGCCATGGATTTTCCTGTAGTAGGTAATTCTCTGTTTGGGGAGCAGACAGAGAATTACATGAAGAAGATGGATGAGTACAGGACCACTTACAGGAGTGCTCAGGCCAAGGAAAGGAAGGCAACTCCTCAAAGGCAGCAGTCTAGGGGATGGGGCAGGCCTTTTCAAAGGCCTTTTTACCAAGCATAGGCCTCTTCTTCCTTTTCTCAGAGGGGGTTCTTCAGAGGGAGAGGCAGAAGGGGGATGAGCAGGTCTGCTTCCACTCAGCCTAAAGCCCCTGCCAAGCAGACACCCTGATGGACCTGCCCGGGCCGATTCTCCTATTCCAGTAGGGGGCAGGCTGGCTTACTTTGTCCAGGACTGGCTGTCTATTACATCAGACAAGTGGGTCCTGGAAGTAGTAAGCCAGGGACTGGTTCTCAGCTTCAAAAAATGTCCAAAGATGAGACCCAGATCTTTTCCACCTGCAAATCTCTCGGAAACCCTTGCCCTAGAGGCAGAGGTTTCTTCTCTCCTAGCTTTAAGAGCTATAGAGAGAGTACCTACCCTACACTGGGGCAAAGGACTGTACTCCAGGTACTTCCTGACCCCCAAAAAGACAGGGGAGTGGTGACCCATCCTAGACCTAAGATATCTAAACAAACATCTTTTAAAACCAAAGTTCAAGATGATAACTCTGGAATAATCCTTCCCTCTCTAAGGCCGGGGACTGGCTAGCCTCCCTGGACCTCAAAGATGCCTACTTTCACATTCTCATCAGGTGCTCCCACAGAAAGTACCTCAGGTTCGAGTTGCCCTCAGCCATTATCAGTTCAGAGCAATGCCTTTTGGCCTAACCTCAGCCCCAAGGGTTTTCATAAAGTGCTGGCAGTAGTAGTTGCCTTTCTAAGAAGGCAAAGATTTCCATTTTCCATATCTGGACGATTATAATAGTGGGTCAGTCTCCAGACCAAGTCAAGTCTCACCTGCAAGTGACCCAGCAAGTGCTCACTTCTCTAAGATTTCTTCTCAACCTTCCCAAGTCGGTTCTCAAACCAGTCCAGCTTCTTACCTTTATAGGGGCAGAACTGGACACACTCAGAGCAAGAGCCTTTCTTCCTCTAGAAAGGGCAAGGGTTCTTATGGAACTAGCTTTTTCCTTTAGCCTTTGGGTATCTCGACCAGCAAGGCATTTCCTCCAGCTCTTGGGTCACATGGCAGCTTCAACAGCAGTGGTCCAAGGGGCAAGATTCCAGATGAGGGATATTCAGTTCCACCTGAGAGCGTTCTGGTCTCAGAGGAAGGATTCCCTTACCAAACTGATCCCAGTGATTCTGACCTTGATCCAAGCCCTCCAGTGGTGGCAGGATCGGGACAATTTAAGACAAGGTGTTCCTTTAGTTGCTCATCCTTGTTCAGTGGTCCTTCAAACAACATGAAGTCTTGCTATATTATGACATATGCAGTATAACCCCAGGTTAGAACTGCTCCGGAGGTGAAAGAGTTAACTTTCCATGCAGGTCATGGAACCTTGAGCGCGAGCTCGGTTGAACACTGTCTGTTGTAGCTCAAACTTAAACTGTCAGATTCTTTACTCCACCTCACTGAACAGTCGCTCCGGAGATTTCTCCTGCTGCTTGGTTCGTTTGTCGGTTAAAAAGTGTAATTCTCGGTTTATTTTACCGAAATTAACCGCAATCAGTCGGTTCAAGCTCTGTCTGTGGTATTGTAAGTAATAGATAGGCTTATTTTATTTTCTTCTGTGTGGAACTTGTAAATGTCTTTTTCGGTTCGGTTTGAACCGATCAGATGGGTTTTAAATTAACTTTCTAGTCCTTTAGAGTGCGGTTCCCGGTTCTTATCGGTTCTAAAAAAAACGGATTTTATTACGGTTTTTTCCACGACCCGTGACACAGTTGGGAAATGATAAGAGAGTCTTGCTTGGTGGATTGCCCCTAACGGGCAAGTTTTGGTTAGGCTGGCACTATGTCTGAGAAACCCAAAAGAAAAACCGGACCCACTGGGTTTCAGCACTGTGGCCTCTGTGGGGAAGCCTTTGCTAAGGCTGACCCACACACCACCTGTGTATATTGTCTGGGGTTTGACCACCTCAATGCAGACTGCCAGATTTGTAAGAATTTTCCTGCTGCCACAGTGGAAAAGAGAGTTGGTAGGCTCAGGGAAAGGGAGGCCAAAAAGTCCGCTGACCCGGATGGCCAGCCCGGTTCAGTTCCAACCGAACCTGAGGGAGTGCCCTCTGACCAGGGCGATACTTCCTCGGGCAAACGAAGAGCCGGCTCTGAGGAGCAGGTTCCAACTAAAAGGGCTAGAAAGTCAGCTAGTGTGGAGCCAAAAGTTTTTTCTCCAACCGCTGAGGAAATAGCTAAAGCTATTCAATTTGTCCAGTCTCTTTCCCCAGTTCCGTCCGAACCGACACCATCAGGGAAGCACTCGGTTCGGACGGTTCCACCGGTTCAAGATTATGACTTTGAGGATTTTTATGAACCGGATGAGGGGGAAGAAGGGTATGAGGAGAGTGAATGTGATTCTGAAAGTCTGGATGTGCCCATTGAACCGGACAGCTCTCCAGACAGACCTTCAGGGGTTTCCCTCCCCAGGCTATCTGAGTCCCTTCTCATTTTATGTTCTATAAGAAAGTTGCTGAAACTCTCCAACTCCCTGTTGAGGAAGCTGTTGATGACCAAGAAGAGCCTGATTATATGGAAATGATGGATATTCCAGAGTCTAGGAGACTGTCTATTCCCTTGCACAAATCTTTTAGGAAACAGACAGTAAAAATTCTAAAAACTCCTCACTCTATCTTTCCTGTTGATAAAAGGATGGACAAAAGGTATACATTATCAGGCTCTGATACGGAGTTCCTCTCTCAGCAATGCAGCCATGTGGGGGTAGTGCAGGCTGCAACCTGTGACAAGGCTAATATTCCTCTAGCCTCTCACCCTCCTGAAAAGGATTCCAGGAGGATGGATGCCATGGCAAAGAAACAGTACATGGCAGCATCTTTAGGACTCAGACAAGCAAATTATATGGCTTATGCAGCTAGGTACCAGAAATCCAGATGGGATACTGTGCTGGCACTAGCAAAGCAGACCCCTGACCAGCTTGCCAGGGAGCTGGAGCAGGTGGCTGCGGATGGTATTGAGGCATCCAAGGTGCAATTTCATGCTGCAGTAGACTCTAATGATGTTTCATCAAGAGTCATGGCTACATCTGTGTCTCTTCGCAGAATGGCCTGGCTCAGATGTACTGCCCTGTCACAGGATACCCAGTCTAAGGCTATGGATTTTCCTGTTGTGGGCAATTCTCTGTTTGGGGAGCAGACAGAGAATTATATGAAGAAAATGGATGAGTATAGGACCACCTATAGGAGTGCACAGGCCAAAGAAAGGCAAGCCACTCCTCAAAGGCAGCATGTCAGAGGCAGGGGCAGGCCTTTTCATAGGCCTTTTTACCAAGCCCAGGCCTCCTCTTCTGCTTATGCCCAGAGGGGGTTCTTTAGAGGAAGAGGCAGAAGGGGGTTTGGTAAGCCTGCTTCTACCTCTCAACCCAAAGCCCTGGCAAAACAGGCTCCCTGATGGGGTGGCCAGGGCCGATTCTCCACTACCGGTAGGGGGCAAGCTGGCTTACTTTGTCCAGGACTGGAAGTCTGTAACATCAGACAAATGGGTCCTGGAAGTAGTAAGAGGACTGGTTCTCAGCTTCAAAAAATTTCCGAAGATGAGAACCAGGTCCTTTCCACCTGCAAATCCATCAGAGGCACTTGCCTTAGAAACAGAAGTTTCTTCCCTCCTGGCTCTCAGAGCTGTGGAAAGGGTTCCACCCCTACACCAGGGCAAAGGGTTGTACTCCAGGTACTTCCTTACCCCAAAAAAGACAGGAGAATGGCGGCCCATCCTGGATCTCAGGTATCTAAACAAGCACCTTTTAAAACCAAAGTTCAAAATGGTGACTCTGGGAATTATTTTACCCTCTCTAAGGCCAGGGGACTGGTTAGCCTCCCTGGACCTCAAGGATGCCTACTTCCATGTTCTCATCAGAAGCTCCCATCGAAAGTACCTCAGATTCAAACTGCCCTCAGGCCATTACCAGTTCAGGAGCAATGCCCTTCGGCCTCACCTCGGCCCCCCGAGGGTGTTCACAAAATGCCTGGCAGTAGTAGTTGCACACTTTAAGAAGGCAAAAGATTGCCATCTTTCCTTATCTGGACGACTGGCTCATTGTAGGCCAGTCCCAGACCAGGTCAAACTACACCTACAAGTAACTCAGCAACTCTACATCTTTAGGTTTCCTTCTCAATCTTCCAAAGTCAGTTCTGGAGCCTGTCCAGCTTCTTACCTTCATAGGCGCAGAACTGAACACAAAAGAAGCCAGAGCTTTCCTCCCTCTGGAAAGAGCAAGGACTTTGGTCTCTCTGGCCTCTTCTTTCACCCTGCAGGTCTCTCGACCAGCAAGGCATTTTCTACAGCTCCTGGGGCACATGGCTGCTTCTACAGCAGTAGTGCAGGGAGCAAGGTTTCAGATGAGGGACATTCAGTTCCATTTGAGAGCCTTTTGGTCTCAAAGGACAGATCCTCTAACCAAATTGATCCCAGTGACTCGAACCCTGATCCAGGCCCTCCAGTGTTGGCAGGACCAGAGCAATTTGAGACAGGGGGTTCCCTTCATTCCCCAGTCTCATTCCTTGACCCTTACTACAGATGCATCCCTCTTGGGGTGGGGAGCTCACATGGGTGACCTTACTACCCAGGGGTTGTGGTCCCCTCAGGAATCTCTGCTCCACATCAATTTGTTGGAACTCAGAGCAGTTTTTCAAGCACTCCAGGTTTTTTCCACATCTGTTCAGAACAAGGTTGTTCAGGTCAGAACAGACAATACCACTACAATGTGGTACATCAACAAGCAAGGGGGCACTCGGTCTACGGCCTTGTGCACCGAAGCAATGAAGTTGTGGTCCCTGGCTTATTCTCTGCACGCCTTCCTTACGGCAGTTCACCTCCCAGGCAAGGACAATGTCCTAGCGGATGCTCTCAGCAGGATTTCCCAGGACCATCACGAATGGGCACTGGATCCCCTAGTACTGGAGGTAGTATTTGCCAGATGGGGCACCCCTCAGATAGATCTCTTTGCAGCCCCGGACAATCACCAACTTCCCCTTTTTTGCTGCAGGCCCCCAGTGTTGGGCTCAGTCCCTCTGGATGCCTTCCTACTCAGTTGGGAAGGGAAGTTTCTCTATGCTTTTCCCCCCTTCCCTCTTCTTTTCAAGGTGCTAGTAAAAATCAGATCTCAACCCTGCAGGATGATCCTTATTGCTCCAGATTGGGCCAGGCAGCAGCCCTGGTACCCACTCCTCATGTCCTTAGCAGTTCACCTTCCCCTGTGTCTCCCCAGGAATCACAACCTGTTAATCTGTGCCCAGGGGAGAGTTTGGTATCCGAACCTCAAATCTCTCAATCTCAAGGCATGGCTCTTGAAGAGTTAGAGTTTGCTGACCTACACATTTCCCAAAGGTGTGGAAATCTTGAAGGCCTCTAGGAAGCCTTCCACCAGGGCTACTTATAATTCAAAATGGAAAAGATTTTCCATATGGTGTGCTGTTAAGCATATTTCACCACCAGAATCGGCTGGCGATGCCCGCGATTCTGGATTATTTAGTGCATTTGAATTCTTTGGGGCTAAGACCAGCTACCTTAAAAGTGCACTTGGCAGCTGTGTCTGTCTTTTCTCAGCAGGTAAGCCCTCTTCTTTTTCAGCTCACCCTGTGTTCTCCAAGTTTTTTAAAGGGTTGCTTCACACCAACCCTCCGTTCAGGGACCCTGCCCCTGCTTGGGATCTTAATATTTGCATTGCCCAGCTTATGCAACCCCCCTTTTTGAGCCATTGTCTTCAGCAGAGCTTAAGTACCTGACTTGGAAAACTGTGTTTCTGGTAGCCATCACCTCTGCCAGGTGCATAAGTGAGCTACAAGCATTGTCAGTGGAGCCTGATTTTATCTCCTTTCACAGAGATAAGGTGGTCCTCAGGACTAACAGAAAGTTTTTGCCTAAGGTGGTTTCAGACTTCCACCTTAATCAATCCATGTCTTTTCCTGTGTACTTCACTGACCATAGAGGAGATTACACAGTTTAGATGTCAAAAGAGCCCTTAGTTACTATATAGAACATACCAAGGGTCATAGGTTTGAATCCCTCCAATTGTTCCTCACTTATGGTGAGGTTGCTAAAGGTAAACCTGCCACTAAAAGATCCATTGCCAAGTGGATTGTCTCTTGTATCCAATTTTGCTATGAAAAACTGGGTAAGATTCCTTCCTCAGGCCTGAGGGTTCACTCTACCAGAGGTACAGCTGCGTCCCTGGCTGCTGCCAGGGACATCCCTATCCTAGAGATATGTCAAGCAGCTACCAGGAAAACAGTTCACATTTTTACTAAGCATTACTCCCTGGATATCCAGGCTAGGAGTGATGCTCGATTTGGCACAGCTGTGCTTCAGAGCCTTTTTCCTAAGTAGGTTCTGTCCCTCCTCCATGGAGGTACTACTGTGTAATCTGCATGTGTCATAATATAGCAAGACTTCATGTTGTTTGAAGAAAAAATTACACACCTTAGTTTAGTTAGTTTATTGTTCTAGGAATTACTACCTTTGAGCCAGAGGCTCTTTTACAAAGGTTCCACGTCAGTTAGGTACAGTACAAAAGGTTACATAGATAACACAACAATTTGTGTTGTGTCAAGAGCAAGAAAACATATACAAATACATATCAAATCACTTGTGCAAAGGACATGAGATATCAATAATCACATTATTATTATAAGAAAGAGGTCATGCCAGATTAGGAGAAACAAATAGGAAAAAGTCCAGAACAGAGAGGGTAAGTGAAAGGTGTGGGGAGCAGACAATAGCAGGAGAAAAGTTTCCAAACATGTCTTTGTCAAATAACGGAACAGGGTGGGTAGTGAGAAAATAGGAGGTTTAATCAGGGCAGTCACAGGAGCTGGAGGTGGCAAGGTGAGAGAAAAGCCTTGATTTGAAAATACCTAGAGAGGTGGAGGCAGTAATATGAGTGCTGAGGGCATTTAGCCAGCTGGGGGCACGATAGGCAAATGATCTTAGTAATGTTGTTTCTTCTAATGGAGTCTTGCTATATTATGACCTCCCCCCCAGCCTGCCCCTCTCAGAACTTCTACTTTTGGGATGTGGGTGGGCAGTGCAATGTTGGCACTTCATAGATGCCCACTTTATTTTCACCCCTTTTTTAGGGTGCTTAGGTGTTATGTTTTATTTTTTCTTTCTTGAATCCCCTGACTTGAGTCTTTATTTTGGGATCAAGAACAAAAATGCGTTTTTGTAGTTAGTAGCCAGTGGGCTAGTGTAGGTTTACGACTTCCACACAGAACCTTAGTGAGTTTTGCTCGTAAAGATCTGACAGTTTAAGTTTGAGCTACAACAGACAGAGTGTTCAACTGAGCTCGCACGCAAGGTTCCATGCCCTGCATGGAAAGTTAACTCTTTCACCTCCGGAGCAGTTCTAACCTGGGGTTATACTGCATATTTCATAATATAGCAAGACTCCATTAGAAGAAACAACATTACTAAGGTGAGTAATTTTTTCTTACCACGGATGTCTCTCTCCTGGGCTGGGGAGCCCATCTGGGGTCCCTTACTGCCCAGGGGCTGTGGTCCCCCCAAGAATCCCTTCTCCACATTGATCTTCTAGAGCTCAGGGCAGTTTTTCTGGCTCTAAAAGCATTCTCACAGTCAGTACAGAACAAGGTGGTTCCAGTCAGAACAGACAACACCACCACCATGTGGTACATCAACAAGCAGGGAGGCACTCGGTTGATGGCCTTGTGCACAGAAGCCATGAAGTTGTGATCCCTGGCTTATTCCCTACAAACCTCTCTTGTAGCAGTTCACCTTCCAGGCAAGGACAATGTGCTAGCAGATGCACTAAGCAGGATTTCTCAGGGCCATCATGAATGGTCGCTGGACCCTCAGGTGTTGAAAGTGATTTTCTCAAGGTGGTGCACTCCAGAGATAGATCTCTTTGCAGCCCCAGACAATCACCAACTCCCTCTTTTTTGTTGCAGACCTCCAGTCTTGGGCTCAGTCCCTCTGGACACCCTGATCCTGATTTGGGAAGGGAAGTTTCTGTATGCCTTCCCCACTTCCCACTCCTGTTCAAAGTTTTGGTAAAAATAAGGTCTCAACCTTGCAAGGTGATTCTGATTGCTCCAGATTGGGCCAGACAGCCCTGGTACCCCCTGCTGCTGTCCCTAGCAGCCCATCTTCCCCTGTCTCTTCCCAGGAATTACAACCTGTTAACATCCTCTCAGGGAAGGATTTGGTACCTCAATCTTCAGTCTCTCAAAGCATGGCTCTTGATGAGTTAGACTTTGCAGGTCTGCATCTTTCCCAAGGGGTTCTGGATATCCTCAAGGCTTCTCGAAAGCCCTCCACCAGAAAGACTTACAACTCTAGATGGAAAAGATCCAGCATTTGGTGTTCTAAGAAGCATGTTTCTCCAGACACTGCTGTATTGCCTATGGTTCTGGATTATATGGTCCATCTTAATGGCCTAGGCCTCAGATCAGCTACTCTCAAAGTACACCTGTCAGCTGTTTCTGTGTTTTTGTCAGTGGGGAAGTCTTCCTCACTATCTTCCCATCCTGTGATCTGTAAATCTTTTAAAGGATTGCTTCACACCAGTCCTCCTTTTAGAGACCCTGCCCCTGCCTGGGAGTTGAATGTTTGCATTGCTCAACTCATGCAACCCCCCTTTGAGCCTATGTCTTTAGCAGACCTTAAGTACTTGACTTGGAAAACTGTGTTCCTGGTAGCCATTACCTCTGCCAGGCGTATCAGTGAATTGCAAGCCCTGTCAGTGGAACCTGATTTTATCTGATTTCACAGGGATAAAGTGGTCCGTAGAACCAATAGAAGGCTCTTGTCCAAAGTGGTTTCAGACTTCCATTTAAACCAGTCTATGTCTCTCCCTGTTTTCTTCACTGATCATTCTTCCTCAGGAGAGAGGAGGTTACACAGTTTAGATGTCAAAAGAGCCCTTAGTTACTACATAGAGCGTAACAGGGGTCACAAGTTTGACTCCCTCCAGTTGTTCCTCACTTATGGAGAAGTGGGAAAGGGCAAACCTGCCACCAAAAGATCTATTGCCAGGTGGATTGTGTCTTGTATACAATTCTGCTATGAAAAACTGGGAAAAATTCCACCCTTGGGCCTGAGGGCTCATTCCACAAGAGGTATAGCTGCTTCCCTGGCTGCTGCCAGGGATATCCTCTTAGAAATGTGTCAAGCAGCCACCTGGAAACAGTCCATACCTTTACCAAGCATTACTCTGTGGATATCCAGGCTAGGAGTGATGCTCGGTTTGGCACAACAGTACTTGGAGCCTATTCCCAAAGTAGGTTCTGTCCCTCCTCCTTGGAGGTACTGCTTGGTAGTCAGCAATTGTCAGAATACAGCAAGACTTCATGTTGTTTGAAGAAAAAATTACTCACCTTAGTGATTATGTTTCTTCTAATGGAGTCTTGCTGTATTCTGACCTCCCTCCCTGCCTCCCCTCTCAGAACCTGTTTTTGGGAAGTGGATGGGCAGGTGCAGTGTTGCACCCAAGGGGCGTTTTTTGCTTGCACCCTCCTCCTTTTGGTTTGGGTGCTGATTTATGATTGTTATTTATAGTACATTGGATTTTGGTTTTTGGGTTTCCTGACTTGAGTCTTCCTTGGGAATCCAAAACGTTTTCAGCCAGTTGGCTAGTAAGAATTTTTACAATTTCCACATAGAAATGTTAGTTTAGTTGTGCTCGTAAGAATCTGACGGTTTAGGTTTGAATCACTCCAGACAGAGACTTCAACCGAGCTTGAGCTCAGCATTCTATGCCCTGCATAGAAAGTTAACTATTTGTTCTCCAGGGCAGTTCAAAGGTTGGGAATCACTGCAATTGTCAGAATACAGCAAGACTCCATTAGAAGAAACATAATTACTAAGGTGAGTAATTTTTTCTTACTTGCTACCAACCACTTTCCATATTACTTCTAATACTTTATATACTTAGTCTCAAACTAGAAGCCCCACCTCAAATCTCCCAAAATAGAATTGACTCCAGTCTGCCTGGAATATGGTTCAAATAATAAATCAGCAATAGTCAAATATTACGCAGTGGATATAGGCATGTTCTTACCAGCTACCATCCCCTTCCACTTATTCCTTCCTATATTGTATATACTTAGCCTTGAACTACGTGGTCTTGAAAACTAGAACAGCCTTTGAGCCAGGGCCTCAGGTGGGACACTGGATATATCTTTGCCTTACAAGCTAGAGGGTCAGATGTTTGATTCCCAGGGAGGACATATATCTGCCATCTCATTTAAATAAAGGGAAATAAACAGTTTTGAACAGGGACTTAATAATAAAAAAAATTACTTATTTTTCCACTCGAAGAGACAATAATTAAAATAGTAGTGAAAGTAGTCTTTTTTTTTTTTAGAAGAAAAAGATAGGCTTTTACCATCTACCAACCCCTTTTCCTTAGTACTTGCAATACTGTAGTTTGTCCTGAACTACACATTGTAAAAGACTAAGCTAAGCAATAGGAACAGGGGTTTCAGGTGACACACTGAATGTGTCTTGGCTTTGCAAGGTTTGATTCAAAGTGAGAAGACACATTTACCATCTTATGAAGAATATTCAAGAATTATACATTAGCCATACTCATGCTTTTACCGTACTTGTCCCCTTACTACTTCCTATAGGCTACAATAATTAGCCCCAAAAAATCTGCTAGAAAGTTATGCAGATAGTATAGCCTAGTGGAGAGAGCACTGATCTATGAACTGAACGACCAATGAGCCATAGGTTTGAATCCCACAATCGCCACAAGCACAGTGACACTGAACAAATCACTGCATACAGATCAGAACCACTCCACTCATGGACATGGAAGCCCTGCCTGCAATCCCCCACCTAGAAGCCCCGCCTCAAATCCCCTACATATAAGCCCTGCGTCCGATCCCCACCTAGAAGCACAGCCTCCAGTCCTCCACCTAGAAGCCCTGCCTCCAATCTCTGACATGGAAGCTCCACCTCCAGTCCCCCGACATAGAAGCTCTGCCTCTAATCCCCAATATGGAAGCCATGCCTCCAATCCCTCTCCAAGAAGCCCCACCTCCAGTCCCCCACCTAGAAACCCCACCTGCAATCCCCACATAGAAGCCCCGCCTCCAATCCCCTACATAGAATCCCTGCCTCTGATCCCTCACCAAGAAGCCCTGCCTCCAATACCCCACTTAGAAACCCTGCCTCCAATACCCCACCTGGAAGCCCTGCCTCCAATCCCCAACATGGAGGCCCCACCTCCAATCCCCCACCTCAAAGCCCCGCCTCCAGCCCCCCACCTAGAAGCCCTGCCTCCAACCCCCCCACATAAAAGCCCCACCTCCAATCCCTGGCATGGAAGCCCCACCTTGAAGCCCATCTCCTTCCCCACATAGTAGCCCTGCCTTGAATCCCCACCAGAAGCCCAACTTCCAATACCCCCCATAGAAGCCCCACCTCCAACCCACAACAAGGAAGCCCGCCTCCAATATCCCACCTTGAAAGCCCACCTCCAGTCGCTGACTTGAAAGTCCCATCTCCAGTCCCCCACCTAGAAGCCGTGCCTCCAGTTCCCCACCTAGAAGCCTCACCTCCGGTCCCCCAACTAGAAGCTCTGCCTCCACTCCCCCCACATAGCAGCCCTGCCTCCAATCCCTGACATGGAAGCCCTTCCTCCAATCTCCAACGTGGAAGCCCTGCCTACAGTACCCCACCTTGAAGCCCTGCCTCCAATACCTGACATGAAAGCCCCACCTAGAAGCCCCACTTCCAGTCCCTGACATGGAAGCCCTGCCTCCAATTCCAGACATGAAAGCTCACCTCCAATCCCCGACCTAGCATCCCTGCCTCCGATCCCAACATGGAAGTCCCTCCTTCTGTCCCCACCTAGGAGCCCCACCTCAAATCCCCCCACTTGCTCTACCTCCAATACCCCACATAGAAGCCCGGCCTCCAGTACTCCACATAGAAGCCCAGCCTCTGATCCCCCACGTAAAAGCCCTGCCTCTAATACACCACATAGAAGCCCCAACTTCATTCCCCCACCTAGAAGCCCCACCTCCAATCCTGCCACTTAGAACCGCCTCCTCCAATCCCCAACAGAGAAGCCCCACCTCCAGTCCCCAATGTGGAAGCCCCACCTCCAATCTTTCACCTAGAAGCCCCACCTCTGTTTTCCTCACCTGGAAGCCCCACCTCCAATGCACCTCCTAGAAACCCCACCCCAGTACCCTACCTAGAAGACCTGCCTCTAATCCCCACATAGAAGCCCCACCTCCAATTCCCCACATAGAAGTCCTTCCTCCGATCCTCCACCTAGAAGACCTTCCTCCAATATCCCACCTAGAAGTCCCTCCTCCAATCCCCCATGTAGAAGCCCCAACTCCAGTCCCCCACATAGAAGGTCTGCCTCCAATTCCCCATATATAACCTCTGCCTCCAGTACCCCACTTGGATTCCCCACCGCCAGATGGTGCACCCTCTAGTGTATGGCACAGATTAACTTCAGATGGGAAAGTGTGCTGATATATTTGATATCTTATTTAGATAAAGGGGCATCTGAGTGGTACAAAGCAGGAGTGGAGCATCTGTCTTAATGCATTTGAGTTGGACAGAACAGGAGTGGAGCATCTGACTTACGGCATCTCAGTGGGACAGAACAGGAGTGGAATATCTTTCTTAAGGCATCTGAGTGGTACAAAGCAGGAGTGTAGCATCTGTCTTAAGGCATTTGAGTGGGACAGAACAGGAGTGGAGCATCTGTCTTAAGGCATCTGAGTGGTATGAGTTGCCTCATACTACTAACTGATGCCCCATTCAAAATTTCGGTTTCCAACTTGCACCAAGGCCAAAACCCCTCCTTTATTGACTGCTACTTCTCCTACTCTGCTCGGGAAACACTGAACTAAACCCAGGCCCACCTACTTCTCTGGACACCCCTTGGACCTCCCACAATACAAAGGTATTAGCTTTCTTCATGTTAATGTCTGTAGTTTACTAAAGAAGCTCGACCTTATACAGACCTGGGCTCTACATGCATCTCCTGATTTCTTCATGATAACTGAACCCTGGCTCATGCCCTCGACCCCAGACAAATCTATCAACATATCTGGATACAATACCTACTGATGTGATAGACCAACTAGAGGAGGGGTCGTAATATATGTTAAGAGCAAATTCACAGTCACAGTCATTGATTGTACCTCGCAGGCTAAAGAATTTGAATGCCTGGCAGTAAAATTATCCATCTCCAACGAGAAGGCACTCCTTATTACAGCATGCTACCAACCACCTTCTGGTGGCATGGCCCTCCTGCCACATCTCCGAAGCGTACTTGACTTGGCTAACACTGAGTGTATTCTAATGGGGGATCTCAATCAAAACTAGAATGATGATAGCTCCAAGAAGCTGAAGGATCTCTGTGATGCAAATGGACTGGTACAAATGATGCCTGCAATCACCAGACCCAACAGAAAAAATCCTGAGCGTAGCTCCCTTCTGGACCTCATGTTAGTAAACAAGTCTCACAACATCTCGCATACCAGAGTATTCTTCAATGACATAAGTGACCACTGCGCTACTGCCTGTATCAGACACTCTCCCCAAATAAAACCATCTGCTAAATTCAAATTGAAAAGATGCCTGAAAAAGTTCTGCCAGAACGCTTTCCTGAAAGACCTAAGCAACATCAGATGGCAGAATTTCTACCTAGCCCCCTACCTTAATGAGGCATTTAATAACTTTCCTAGCCTCTTAATGGGGCTAATAGACAAACATGCCCCATTAAGGCTGATCAGATCTAAAAAAAGACCTCCTGACCGTTTTTTTCCCATGCTGAAGAAAGCACTTAAGGACAGAGACTACTGGTGGAAAAGAGCGAGGAAATCTCACTTGGAGGCAGACTGTCTAGCATTTCGCACCTCTAGAAATGCCTGCACCAAATTAATTAGGTCTGAAAAAGCTAGATATTTCCAAGCAGAACTAGAAAGCAACAAGAACAACTCTGCCAAATTTTGGAACATCCTTAAACAGGTTGAAGGTCATTCTACTGACACATCCCTTCCAGTCAAAATTGTGTCTGTGGGAACTACCTACATGGACAGAGCTGCTATATTAGAGCAGCTCAACGAACGGTCTGCCACTGCAGGGCTAGCCTTTGACACCTCGCCCATCAACAAACCCAGCCTGCTAGGGGACTCCACTGCTGACCCTATTGTTAATCTCAACCCTAACCAACCACATCCCACCCCTTCCAGCTTTCTTACAGTCATGTTTAAACAAGTAGAGGACCTTCTTCTGTCTCTGGACACTAAAAAGAGTGCCGGTGCAGACAATATTGAACCATACTTCCTAAAACTTGGCCATTTCTACTTGACCGCCCCCATCACCCATTTATTCAACACCTCCCTGAAGCAGGGTGAGCTACCTGTGTCGTGGAAAACTGCCCACATCTTACCATTATTCAAGTCTGGGGATCCGACCGATCTGAACAATTACCGCCTCATTTCTATACTATCCGTCCTTTCAAAACTACTTGAAAAAATTGTCAACGCCCAAATTAGAGAACACTTGGATTTGCAGAAATTGCTAAACCCGGCGGAGTCTGGCTTTAGAGACAAACATAGCACAGTATCTGCCCTTGCAAAAGTAACCACAGATTGGCAAATTGCCCTGGATTCTAAGAAGCATATATTTGCCCTCTTCCTTGATCTTAGTAAGGCCTTCGATACCGTGGATCATATAACATCATGCTTACTGCACTGAGTAATATTGGTCTTGATAGTTCTGCCATCAAATGGTTCACCAACTACGTCACCAACAGGTTACAATAAGTCAAAGCTGCAGGTGATCTGTCTCCACAAAAATTTCTTTTACGAGGTGTCCCCCAAGGCTCCATCCTGGGCACAATCCTCTTTGCAATCTATATCAATAACCTGGACTCACATCTGTGCACAGCCAATGTGCACTTATTTGCAGATGATACTGTACTCTACACTACAAACTCATCCTTGGACTTGGCCCATGAGAACTTACAGCAAGACTTCACCACTCTCAAATATAACCTCATCAAACACAAGCTCCTCCTCAACGCCAAAAAGACTAAAGCCATGATTCTGTCACCAAAGGCAGCCTTCGGATCAACACATATCCCCCAGATCCTAACGCTTTTAGATGAACCCCTTGAAATAGTTGATACCTTTAAATACCTAGGGTCCTGGCTGGATAATGAGCTTAACTTTCTGTGCCACCTGAATGAAATCTCGAAAAAACTAAGGCAGCGGTTAGGCTTATTCTATCATATTAAACATCTGCTTACCTTAGAAGCCAGAAAGAGACTAGTACAATCCACATTCCTACCCATACTGGACTTTGCTGACTTTCTCTACAGTCATTACCCCTCAACGGTACTCAACAAACTTGACGCCCTTTACCACCGAGCCTTAAGATTTATCCTTAACCTACCCCGTTGTACTCATCACTGTCTACTATACCAGGACTCAGGATGGCCCTCACTCTGAACTAGGAGGAAAAGAAATGCTCTCCTCTAGCTCCTTAGAGCACCATCTGACAATCTTCCTGCATAGATTTCGAGCTTCTTCGAACGTGCCAAGGGATCTTATGGCTTAAGACATTTCTCCATACTCTGTTTCCAGATTCCTAGAGGGAAAACAACCTATGGCTTGGCAGCAATCAATTTTTCAATCCCATCACTTTGGAATGCTATGCGAAGTTCACTAAAGCTTTCCTCACTTTCAAGTCTTTTCACATTCAAAGCTCTGATAGCTGATTATCTGAAGGAAACATTCCGCTGTTTTAGGTGGCTGTGATCCCTTAGCTTCTGGTTCTTCCCACAAATTCTATGTTCAGAATCTCACCAACCTCACACCCATAGTAAGGGATACCCAGCACTTACTAACCTATCTCCCCTAATCCTGGTCCTCATCAGTCTATTCCCTCCTACTAGCACACTTTCACTCCCTTCTTTCGGACATACGAAATTTGCCAGCAGATGAAGGCCTAGAGGTCTAACAAGTCTGCTCGAATGTGCAGCTAACACCCTTTATTCTGCAGCTGCCCCTCCCATCCACCCTTTCACCTTTCTTATAATCTTTTCCCTTTCTCCTTACTTATTATCAAAAAGGTACTAGCTTCTACTTAGTGGAGGCAGCCTAGGATTGTTGTCTCTTCTCTCTCCTGTGAACTTTTTTAGGAATTGTAATTGCATGTAACTATGTTAGACCTGTATGTGTAGGCCTACATGACCTACACCTGTACAATGTTTCTGCATTGTTGGCTACCGCATCTGTGACCATGTATTGTATTGTATTAATGTCCAGGACCACTTTGAAAATGAGCTTGCTCAATGGTGTTTATGCCTGGTTAAATAAAGTTGATTGACTGAAGCAGGAGTGGAGCATCTGTCGTAAGGCATCTGAGTGGTACAATGCAGGAGTGGAGCATCTGTCTTAAGGCATTTGAGTGGCACAAAGCAGGAGTGGAGCATCTGTCGTAAGGCATTTGAGTGGGACAGAACAGGAGCGGAGCATCTGACTTAAGGTGTCTGAGTGGGACAGGAGTGGAGCATCTGTCTTAAGGCATCTGAGTGGTTACAAAGCAGGAGGGTAGCATCTGTCTTAAGGCATTTGAGTGGGACAGAACAGGAGTGGAGCATCTATCTTAAGGCATCTGAGTGGTACAATGCAGGAGTAGAGCATCTGTCTTAAGGCATCTGAGTGGTACAATGCAGGAGTGGAGCATCTGTCTTAAGACATCTGAGTGGTACGATGCAGGAGTGGAGCATCTGTCTTAAGGCATCTGAGTGGTACACTGCAGGAGTGGAGCATCTGTCTTAAGGCATTTGAGTGGGACAGAACAGGAGCGGAGCATCTGTCTTAAGGCATTTGAGTGGGACAGAACAGGAGCGGAGCATCTTACTTAAGGCATTTGAGTGGGACAGAACAGGAGTGGAGCATCTGTCTTAAGGCATTTGAGTGGGACAGAACAGGAGTGGAGCATCTGTCTTAAGGCATTTAAGTGGGACAGAACAGGAGCGAAGCATCTGTCTTAAGGCATTTGAGTGGGACAGAACAGGAGTGGAGCATCTGTCTTAAGGCATCTGAGTGGGACAGAACAGGAGTGGAGCATCTGTCTTAAGGCATTTAAGTGGGACAGAACAGGAGCGGAGCATCTGTCTTAAGGCATTTGAGTGGGACAGAACAGGAGTGGAACATCTGTCTTAAGGCATTTTAGTGGGACAGAACAGGAGTGGAGCATCTGTCTTAAGGTGCCTGAGTGGGACAGAACAGGAGTGGAGCATCTGTCTTAAGGCATTTGAGTGGGACAGAACAGGAGTGGAGCATCTGTCTTAAGGCATTTGAGTGGGACAGAACAGGAGTGGAGCATCTTACTTAAGGCATCTGAATGGGACAGAATAGGAGTGGAGCATCTGTCTTAAAGCATCTGAGTGGGACAGAACAGGAGTGGAACATCTGTCTTAAGGCATCTGAGTGGGACAGAACAGGAGTGGAGCATCTGTCTTAAGGCATCTGAGTGGGACAGAGCAGGATTGGAGCACCTGTCATAAAATGATTGTGGACGTCTGCAGATAATCTGCAGGAGACACCAGACCAAGGTAGGAGAAAACACATTAGTGATTACATTGTACTGCCACCTATATAGTTCCACCTGTCTTGATCTTAAGGTGGGGTCATAAAAAGACTGTGTTGAACATTTGAGGCTAGGATGTCCAAACCAGCAAAGTTAGGAAAAGCACTGGAATTTTTGCAATGTTTACTCATAACTTTGTGAATTTTTGCAGACTTTGTCCCCAAATATTTAACATTAGCCCTTTTGGTACCCCACCTCATTAACATTACAGGTGTCATTTCCGAATACCCGTCATAGTATATTTCTGCAGTCACTCTGTAAAAATCACCTTTCAGATGGGATTAAAAAAAATCCTCCTGTCTTGATCATAACACGAGGTCATAAAAAGACTATGTTGAAAATTTGGAGTCAAAATGTCAAAAAACAATAACGTTATGAAGAAATGTGAACTTAAAAAGGTGTTCTTTATTCTGATCACCATTTTTTAGTCTCTGTACCCATTGTTATAGTGGAACCCAAAGTCTATGAGACAACGACTGTTGGGGGAAGTAAGGTCAGCCGATAGCCTCAAGGCACTGTTGTTCTGACTTGTGACTGCATGCAAGCAAGTGTGTTCGGTATTGACAATGCCTGTTTTTTTTTTTTTAAGAGTTCAGAATTAACAAGTGGTTTTCACTGAGGAAGGTGAGCATAATATACTCTCTGCTTTGGCAGAGCAGCAAGAAAAACTACCTGTGTCATCATTACTCTCCTCTGCTGCTTCTATCTGCGACCATCTCCTGCATGACTGATACCGTGTACTTAAAATTGTTGTTCTTGATTGCTCAAAAATAAATGAAAGGCTGCAAATCTATGGCTAAATCTTTGCAGAAATCAGGAGTGGCAGCGGTGGGACCATCATCAGGAGATGACCCTGCAATCCAGCGTATACTCTCGATTGTACAGAGTATGGAGAAGATTGATGTAATGAATGCAAAGTTGGCTGCTTTAGATTAAAAGATGTGGAAACTCGGATGGAACAGCAATGAAGCATAGTGTAGCCTCTCTAGTTTGGAACAGTCTATAAATAAATTAAGCCATTTTGTGACATGGAGGAGAGTGAATATCTTTCCAGTGCTGTAATAGCACTATTTCAGATTGATGATGACCAAAGTCACAAAGATCAGTGTATTCCAGTCAAATTGGGATTGTGACTGGAATGCAGGCTCTGGCAGCAAAATTCCTGGGTTGAAAGGGAAGTCCACTCCCAGTAGGAGGCAGTATACCATAAAGGTTAAGGGCACTGAGCTGCAAACCTGGAGACTTGGGTTTGAACCCCATCAGCCACACTTGAATACTGTGTGATCCTGAAGAAGTCACTTAACTTCCTTGTGATGTCTTGCCGAATTAGTGACCAATCTCCAACCTCCCATTTTTGGGGAAGGTTGTTGAGAAAGTGGTGGCTCTGCAGCTTGAGGTGCACCTTGCAGCCTGTGACATCTATGAGCCATTCCAGTCTGGATTTCGGTCAAGGGATAGCACCGAAATGACATTAGGGTGCAAAATGATCTCCTCTGGATGAGAGATAGAGACCAGTCAATTCTCGTTCTCCTTGATCTCTCCTCAGCATTCGACACTGTGGACCACGTAGTGCTACTGGGTTGCCTCAGGGAGCTCTGTAGACTCACTGGTACTATTATCGAATGGTTTGAGTCCTTCTTCATGGGCAGGATGCAACGAGTAGTGATGGGGAATTTCTCCTCCTGCCCACAGCCCCTGTCTTGTGGAGTTCCCCAGGGTTCGATCCTGTTGCCTATGTTGTTCATGGTGTACATGCTTCCCCTGGGTGAGATTATTAGACATTATAGCTTGGGCTTTCACTGCTATGCAGATGATACCCAGTTGTATATGTCCTTTGCTCCTGGGACGAGTGACGCTGTGGAGGTGCTTAACAAATGTCTGTCCGAGATCCAAGACAGAATGTCCTCTAACTGGTTGAGACTCAACCCCAACAAGACGGAGGTACTAGTGATTGAGCCTGGTTGCTGGTATGATGTGGTTGCTGCCGGATTGGGAACGGGGCTGTTTTGCGGCCCCACCCAGTTGGTAGCTTCCGCTAAGGTGAAAATCTGGGCATCATCTTTGACGACGGTTTGACACTTGAGGCTTAGGTGTCATCCATCATCTGGAGTGTGTTTTACCACTTAAGGAATGTTGCCTGGATCAAAGCCTTAATTCTGTCTGGTGATCTGCCCTCACTGGTGCACACCTTGGTTATATCAAGTCTAGACTACTGTAATGCTCTATACTTCAGGGTCAGTGGAGCGATTCTCTGTCAACTGCAGTTGGTGCAGAACACAGTGGCCAGGTTGCTGACAGGCCTTCCGAGGTCCTGCCACATGACCCTGATCCAGCGTGACCTGCACTGGCTGCTGGTCAGGTAGAGGATTGCCTTCAAGGTGGACTTGCTCATCTTTAAGGCCCTATACGGTTCGGGCCCTGGTTACCTGAGTGACCTCCTATCCCCTGTCTGCCCTGTGTGTTCACTCCGCCTCTCCACCGAGATCCGGGGAGTAATTTTAGGGAGAACGGAGGGACAGGTCCCCCCAACATCATTGCAGTCTTCTTAAGTAACTTACTGTAAAATCCCTTTATAGTGGTGTCCCCCCAACTATTACATCAAAGTTACTGCTCTCAGTGAGGGCCTCGTGGCAGTTCCCAGGGCCTGGCTAAAACCTGTGGAGATTGTGCATTTGCGGTGGCCGGCCCGGCCCTTTGGAACTCAGTACCAAGATCCTTGTGGGAGGCTCCTTCAGTGGAAGCTTTCAAGTGTGGACTGAAGGCCCATCTATTTAGAGAAGCTTTTGGAAGCTGTCGTCTATCATTGATATACTGTACTGCAATTTTACTGATATTTATTTATTGAATTTACTGACATGTCATGACCTGTTTACTGCTATTGCTGATACTGTGTATGTCTTTTTTTTTTTTTTAACTATGTATTTATACTCCTGCTTGCCTCCCTTCTCCACTCTCTCTGGCATCCTACCACCCGCAGGCCTCTCTCCCCATCGAGATCTGCCCCTAGAGCACCTGACACCACACACAATCTTACCCCTGGTATACCCCCCGAGTAGGGGTGAGGAGGAACACCCCTTACCTCCCCAAACCAGCACTCTGAATTTGTGGGGTCGGTGCAGCGGAGTCTGTTCGACGAGCCCGGAGACCTTGCCGGTGAGGTGCCTTCGCCTAGGAGAAGCCGAGGTGTTTTTTTCCCCCGGTTTCTTTCCCCCCCGATGTCGGCGTGCATTGAGGAGCTATGAGCCAGGAGGCACGCTGAGACGTACCTCCCTGCTCCGCCCCTCTGCCGACATCTACCCAATCCATTTGCAGCTGCTCCATCTACTGTGCTGTCCACCCAGGCTCCCCAGGTGGTAGCATTGCAGTGGGAGCCTGCAGACCCCTCCCCGCCCGGAGAAGGAGAGCTGCCGTCGGGTGCTCTATCCTTCTCCGCCCCATTCGACCCCCAGTGACCCGAGCTCGTTCCTGAACCGGGTCACCGGCATGATGTGAGGTGTGGCATCCAGCGCCTCAACGCTCAGCACCACTGGGCCGGCTCTGTGTATGTCTTTTGCATCTCATCTCTTGTAAAGCACCCAGAGCCTCCGGGATTGGGCACTTAAAGTGATTTTCCAATATTTGCCATAACAAATGGGAATAGTAACCTGTAGGAGTTGTGGATCAGTATCCTACCATTCAGACAGCCAAAACGTGCTGTTTTCCATGAAAAAAATGCTTTTATTTCTGTGCTCTGCTTCATTTGCATAACCCATCCCTTTTTTTCTTAGTGCTGCAACTCCCAAGCATGACATCGTGCAAGGGAAATAAAAGTTTTTAAGTAATGTTTTGAAACAGAGACATCTGTTGGTCAGTCTTGGCATTACAGACATCTACACTACCAACATAGGAGACTACATCTCTCAGTAAAGAAATCTTGTCAGCTAGATACCATATGCACAATGACTTATTTTGCAAATAAACATATGAGAGCTTTTATTGTTGAAGCCACTACAGAAATCTGAGACTGCACCTCACAGTAAGGGAATTGGAAAACAACTTCTTATTGTACCCACAATGCCTTGCTGTGTACATCTACATGTTAGGTGCAGTCACCACCACCACCAACATAAGGGCCTGCTCCTCTGAGTAACTAACATTTACATCAATGTTATAATTTACCCAGAATTCCTTGGTGCTGTATGTAAAACATTGACAGTTCCCTTGCACGACATCATTCTGGGGGTGTGACTGCACACAGAAAACTGGAAGGCACAGTGCTGATAAAACATAAATAAAAATGACTGAGACAGATTTCATTACGAAACAAATTGCAGTTTCAGCATCTGAAGCATGGGTGGCAGTGGCATACTATGTGAAAAAGGTATCTGCGAAAGCTCACAAAATCACTTTAAGAAATAAACATTTACTTACTTACTTACTTACTTGTGCTCCCAGGTCACACCTGGAAACAAGGTCTAATTTAGTGTGTTTTTCCTGGTTAAACAGTTTCCCCTTTCCCTTACATTACCAACAAGAGCCCTAATCATATTTCAGTAGTCCTTTATAACTGAACATGGGACCCAGCATATGAGTGAATGTTCCTCTTGAATTTTGGGATTTCTGACACCTATCGCAGAACGAAGTTGAAAAGTTATTAACTTAACTGGAGTATGCTATACTCTATGAATTAAATTATATTGGATCTGTTTAAACTTGTTGCATTTACTAACATATTTTGGTGATGCTGGCAACATAACCTTTGAGTATTAGAGTTTGCAACTCCTTTTCCCATGCTCCATGCTCCCCTTAGTCTGGGCAAATCATCCATTTTTTTGCTATTTAACAAGTTGTAAATCTTGCTTATCATTTTTTCACCTGTTATGTTATTCTGAAGTAAAGATCCTAATGGTGATAAGGGAATGCCCTCAAAATGGCAATAGCTTCTTTTATAAATTTGTTTATTTGCAGCTATACTAAATACTGTCCCTGTGGGAGTCTGAAAGTGTGTCTAATATATTTGAGATTGGCAAATCGATCAGTGAAATGTAGGAGTCAGGATATGCCTTTTCTCTGCCTTACCTTAAAATATTGATTATTAGAAAATGGCAAGAATCAATTCTAAAAGCTGATTGGCTCAGACAGGCTCCAAGCTGGGCATTTATTTTTCAATAAAAGCCCAGCTAAAAATAAGAGCCAGTCCAAGTGCCACTTTACAGTGTAGCATTTTCCAGAGGTGCCCAGCCTGCTTTCTAATTGGCTGAAAGCACCTGAGAAAATTTGAAAAACCCGCCATGTTTTTTTCACTCGCTTAGCGAGAAGCACAGCTGCCCCCAACAGTACTGCATTCAGCGTTGACAGCTGCTATCCTCCCATGACTCAAGTAAAAAAAAAAACTCTTTTGCCATTAAGTGGCACTACATAGTAAATCCTTCAGTCCGATCCTAAAAGCTGCTCGCTGTACTGCCATACAAACTGTTATCGGCGAAACAACCATGGAGCACGACAACAGCGGTATTTCCTTGGTTTTTATACCACACACGGATGTCCATCTGCAGTATGAAAAATTAAGAAAATACCGGCGTTCTCATGCACAGTACCGCTGTTCTCATGCACAGTAGCGGTGCTGGAGATATCACAGTCTCTGCTTTACCACAGAGAAGCGAGCACCAGAGATGAGTAATTTACTTTGCCCTTTTCTTTTTTTCCTCTCCTACCACAGACAAATGGGGGTAGGTACCTCACAAAAAAAAGCATTGTCTTGCAGGTGGAGGAACTATTTTATTATAAAAATGATTGTAAACAACTTTATGTTCATTATTTTATTACATTTTTTTTTTTACAGTGGCCATTTTCTAAGAGCAATAATACCCTCCAGGGTGGGCATTATTGGAAATACCGGACCTTCCAGGGGCTATAAGGCCCTCCGCCTGCGGCGTCAGGCCTCGTACGCCCTGGGCGGTCGGTATTCCAATATGCCACCTGACCTATGTTAACTACCTCTACAATGGCAAGGAAAATTCATGTATTCTGATTGGTCAGTGTGTGCCTGGCACAGTGATGATATTACACAATAACATCACTGTATTAAGTCCAGGCACACACATGACCACATGACACACCATAAAACAATGCCTGTCCTGCAGAATTCACTGCTGCTCTCTGCCGTCGCTATAAAAAAAACTGCAGCCCCCCCCAGTCACACTAAATGACTTCAATCCCTCCCTCAAACAAACTTACCACCCCACAAATAGCAATTTTTTGAAAAACTACCAATACTGGCTACAACAAAACAGAAAGCGCACCAAGCATTGTCGTTTAATACACTGACACACCGAACAACTTCTCTGCTGCGCGCTCATAGATCCTCGGTTCCCGCCTCTCACAACTCACTGCTGCACCTTTGCCATCCTCCTGTAGTGTTCTCCCGGTACAAATGAGGAAAGCTAGTTAGTGTACCGGGAAAACCTAATCTACAGCTTCAAGTATAAAAAAAAACGTCTTGTCTTGCTTCTCCTGTACTCACCACTAAAAGTAAATGAAGCCGTGACACCTCAGTTCCAACAGCACGATTACGAAATTGGGACATCGAGTGTGTCTCATAACTGCCAACGGACTCCAAATGAGCTAATTAAACCGAAAAATAAAAAGTCAAACAAACGTCAGCTGCATCCCATTTTCACCGGCGGAAGAATGGGGGGTGCGGGTCAAACTATCATAACCAAATTAAATTGCGAGCAGTGTCAGACTGGGCAGACCACACTGATTCTGCTAACAGCTCCATCTACTGGCAGAAACAAATACTGGACTTTTTTTTTAAAGCATAGTCCTCCACCCATAAAAAATTAAATAAAAATGCATAAAAATGTTTTTATTTTCTTTTTTTCTGTATAATTAACAACCAAGCCATTGTATAATAGCAATAAGGCACTCCAGGGTGTGTGTTATTGTGTAATAACGTCACTCCTGGGGTGGTGGAAGCACTCGGCTTTGCCTCGTGCTTCGACCCACCCCAGGAGTGACGTTATTATCAATAACACACACCTGTCGCGGCTCATTGCTTGGAAGACATTGAAAATGTGTATTGTACATAATCAGTGTATCTGTATATTGTGGATTTGTATTTTACTTTAGGGATGTGTGAGCCTCATGCATATCCTCACTGAGTTTTTTTTAAGAAAAAGAGACGCTCATATTATGGTTCTTATGGAGGTTTATCCAATATGTGGCTTCTCAGATCATCCCATGGTGTAGTTTGTTTTTTAGTTTCCTATGCAGTAGATGGATTTTCTTCTAAGTGGAGACGTAAAAACAGTGATTTAGTTTTGGCAACAACATAATAGGGCTGGAAGTTTGGAAGAGCAAGCCTTTTCATGTCAGCTAGGTGGTACAGCTTGACCATTGCCATTCTGTTTTTTTGTGTTCGCCATGCGTGCAAGTGCAGTGAACACCCTTGGTATGAGAATGAGCCTTTGGGGGTGTGACACTGTCTGCCCAATGCAGAGCAATGTTGTAGGGGTGCGACAGAGCCACGTCAATCAACACCCAGGCTGACTATGACAGAGTTTCTGGCTTGTTGGGTGGGGTGGGCACCAACTTCAAAAGAAGTTGCTGTCCTTTTGATCCATGCTGCCCAGCCAGCCAGGCTGATCTGTCATGGTCAGTGTGGAATGTGTGTCTGCAACAGAGAAAATCGTCCATCGATGTCTATTGCTGGCAGCCCTAACTGTCTCCCAACATGACCCTCCCTGTCAGCCCCCCCCACACACACACACAAACAGTAGTGACACTGGGGGTGCTCAATCTCCCAATGTCTTTCCCTAAAATAAAGAAAACTGTCCCTCGTCCTGTTTGAAAACCATCCATTTAAATCTGTTTCCACCCCCCCCCCCAAAACATAACATAGTGACACTGGGGGTGGCCAATCCCCCGGTGTTCTCAGCATAACTGTCCCTGAAATAAAGAAAACTGTCCCTCGTTTTTTTCCCCTGGCAAGAAGAAACTCGTCCATCAACATTTGTTGCGGTGCCCCCCCCCAAACATTACTCAGTGACACTGGGGGTGCCCAATCCCCCAGTGTCCTCAAGTGTTTAAACAGTGTCCCTCCCAGTGACACTGGGGTGCCCAATCCCCCAGTGTCCTCCATTAATATGAAACTGTCCCTGAAATGAAGAAAACTGGCTCTCATTGTTTTTTTTTAAACCTGAAAAAAAGAAAACCGTCCATCGTTGTCTGCTGCGCCATTAACCACCCTCCATCCCACCCTCCAACTCAGGACCCCTCCCCGCCCCCATACTTACCCACAGGAGGTCCAACACCATACTCTTCTCTGGACATGAACCGTCTTCACTCTTCAAAGCCCAACCGCGAACTGAGGTAAGCACTTCAATGTATTTCAATGGGGTTTCAGTTTCAATGTATTTCAATGAGGGTTTTCAACTTAGTGGCATAACTTGGCCATGTTTTAATATTTTTGCCTTAGATTTTCAACATCCCTTTTTGGGGACCCCACCTCATGAACAATTAAGTTACATAAGGCAAGTCTGCCCCGAAAGGTGATTTCACAGCCACTGTGCAAGATCACCTTTTGTGCAGGGGTTGAAAGTTTTCTCCACCTTTGTTCATGAGGTTGGGGGTCATAAGAAGGCTATGTTGAACATTTGGTGTAAAAGTTTTAGAAAACAATGAAGTTATGAGCCTGCATTAAAATTTGTGAATGCAGGCTCGTAGCATTGGCAATTTTCAATATTTTGACCCAAAATTTTCAACAGTCATTTTTTCACAGCCCCTCATAAATGTGACAGCTGTCATTTTTCAGATCCTGTCCAAAATGTTTTTTTTTCATCCTGTAAGATGATTTTGCAGCCGCTGCGCACATGTTCATAAGGTAGAGTCATAAGAAGGCTATGTTGAAAATGCTGGGCAAAAATATTAAACAAAGTTGTGAGCCTAGGTTGAAATTTATGAACACAGGCTTGTAACTTGGGTAATTTTCAATATTGTGACCCCAAGCTTTTAACATTGCCATTTTTTCACATCACCTCATGAGTGTGACAGTTGCAATTTTTTAGATCCTGGCCAAAATATGTTTTTGCATCCCGAAAGGTGATTTAGCTGATGCTGCAACAAATTGCCTTTCAGGCAGCAGTTAAAAATGTTCTCCATCTTTGTTCATGAGGTGAGGTAATAAGAAGGCTACGTTGAAAATTTGGTGTAGAAATATTAAAAAACAACAAAGGTATGAGCCTGCGTTGAAATTTGCGAACATAGGCTCATAACTGATCATTTTTAATATTTTGACCCCAACTTTTCAACATTGCCATTTCTTCACAGCATCTCATGAATGTGACAGCTGCCATTTTGCAGATACTGGCCAAAATATGTTTTTGCATCCTGAAAGGTGATTCTGCAGTTGCTGTGTGAAATCATCTTTCGGCAAGGAGTTGCACATTTTATCTGCACTTGTTCATGAGGTGGGGTCATAAGAATGGTGTGTTGAAAATTTGGGGGCACAAATATTACCAAACAAGACAGTTATGCTGCCCAACATCTTCACTTCTACTTTGTATTCTTAAATGTTAATAATATGATTCCTTCACTGAAGCAATTTTCAGACACCCCTCTTATGACTCCAGTACACATAGTGAACATTCGGCATTGACAAATGCTTGTTTGTTGTTTCATATGACTCTGTTTATTCACTTGGCCAGAGTATTAGATGTTTCTTTTGGAACTTTAATTAGTAATGTGTTTTTCCCCATACAACTGTTTGACTGCCACTGTTGCCTGCTTCAGGTCTGCTTCCCAGCTACCCCAACCCCGACTGCCACTCCCCTCCTTGTCAAGATAGCAAGAATCCACATGGGGTAGGGTCCAAGGGTGGTGGCGCTGTCATTAATGGCAGCTATTCATCATTTTTTTCCCTGTTTCTCCCCCCCTAACCCCAAGCATCAGGCCATGTCCTAGCAGACCTCACACACAGCCAGCATGGCCCTATGGAGGTGCAAGCTCCCCAGCCCACAGTGGAGGTTTCTGGTGCGGCAGAACCCAGATGCCCATCCATCCCTCCCAGCTAGGAGTGCTTCCCCATCCCCCCCTACCTGGCTGACTCCCGAGCCCGATCCTGAACTCAGGTTGCTGTCATGGGAGCGAGTAGTGCTGCCCACTGGGCCATCAGGTGGCAATGTTTGAAACAAAAATAAAAGTCGTGGGAGGAGGTTCATTTTATTTATTTTATTATTCAGTTTTTGTTGACCAGGTAAGTGCACTAGACAAATCCTGCCTATTTTCAGGCACGACCCGGGGGAGGGGGATACGGATGAATGCCAACTGACCTTGAGCCAGATTAAGCTGTTTGTGGTATTTTTAGTGAATAAGGGAAATCTGGCCAGGACACCGGGGAAATTCCCCTACTGTTTGACCAGTAGGGGGCAAGCCACCTTGCTGCAAGATGTCCACTGCTGGCGAGCATTCAGAGGAGAAGGCTGTAGGTGCTGCAGGCGAGGAGGCCGAGCGGCACATAGAGTCAGAATCTCAGCTAATTACTTTTCTTGATATGGATGGAGAAGATGTTTTTCATGAAACGATATTGATGAGTGAGTCTTTCAGTGTGTTGCCTGCTTTTGCCAATGAAGAAAGAAAAGATGGGAGCTCCTTTATTGCTGGGACAGCAGGGGCTCCTGTTAGTTCAAACGCTGCATGTACTCGAGCAGTAGTCTTTCAGACAGCAACAGATTCCCCTGTCACACGAGACGTCCAGCTTGACAGCAGGAATGCAGAAGTGAGTGCAAAAGAACCTGGGATGCATACAAGTAAAGCACAGCCGGTCTCAGGGTGTGGAAATACTGAAAGTGTTTTTTGGTCGGCTGGCAGCGATATTGTAGGAATTACAATGTGCCTAAAGCCTTCTGAAGTTCCAACTGCTTTGGACCCACTGGTTAGTGAAAAGCCCGCTCCCCCTATTTCTTCTATGCCAATATCGGTGAGTACACCTCAAACTAAAACGGTCATTAGACCGGTGCATTTACATGAAGAAGCGGGCTTTGTCTTTAATCCAGCAAGGGTTGGTGACATGATTACAACCTTCCAATCTTCTATAAAATACCAAACCAAAGTAAATAATCAGGATGGGGTAACAGAATTTTGCTTTGGTAAAGACTCAACCCCGTGTACAGACACTATGCAACAGAAAGCTGCTTCTAAAATGAATGAGAATATAACATTGTTAACTCCAGAGGTTCCTGTTGTTCTTCCTGACATGATTACTGGTTCCCAGCTTCATGATGAGACCTGGTCTCCACAGGAAGCCTTATTAGCAGCTGGCTGGAAGAAAACAGCTAAAGGGGTATGGACTCCCGACCTAGAGTGGGATCCCTTGCTTGATTTACACAGTGGCTCTCCTGGGTGGAAACCAGGTGGAGCAAAAGGGTGCTTAACAGAAGGAGGGGATAAAGAAAAAAGTTTGTTGAATAAAGAAATACCTGTTGGACTTGACTTAAATAAGAACTCAATGAATGGTAATGAAAATGCTTCTGTGGTACCTAAGACTGGAGCTGAGCTAAATGATAATAAACTCCTAATGTCTGCTTTATTTTCTCAGTCTAAAAGGGAGGTAGGCGCAACGCTGTACGTATAAGATATAAAAGTGGTCTGGCAGAGAGACCAGACAGGTATTATGTGGGGAAAATTCTTATAAAAGATTCTTTACATTTCTCTCCTAGGGATGTATTTGCTTTTATCAGGAGAAGATAATTATGATATCAGCTTTAGCTCTGCTTATTTACTGGATCTTTTCTGGGAAAGGTATGGCCAAGTGAAATTCTCCCCGACATGGACTCCCTTTTTAGTCATTCCCCTCACTAAACCGTTAATTAAAAATGTTACAGTAATGTTTAGGAATGAAGGAGTCCATGTCGAGGATATTACTTATTGGTTATCCCAGAAATGTGATATTCAGAGTGATCCGGAACCCATTTTGGATTCCGAATGATTCTGGACTGGGGGATGGAAGTTCAGAGTTAAATTCGACAGTCTGAGGTTGGGGTAGAGCATATCCCTAATTCTTTTCTGTTGGGAAGGGATAGGGGGGTTTGTTTCTACAGTGGCCAGCCCAGAGCATGCTATAAATGTAGTTCAAAAACACATCTTTCTAGCACATGTGATCAGCCTCAATGTGATAATTGTGGGGAAGTGGGTCATGTAACAATGCAATGCACTAATCATACCAGATGTGACCACTGTGAGGAGTACGGACATGCTTTTAGAGAGTGCTCTTGGGCCGCTAAGAATAAGGCCTCTTGTGGAAGCCCGGACCTGATTATTCAACAGGCCCAGGAAGCCATGGAGGGAATAACAGGAGAAACTATTGGAATGGAACCCCCCCCTTTACCTCTTAGGACAGTGGACACTCACCCTGTGGTTACTGTAACCCGTACTTCTGCCTGTCCTGAGCCAAAACTTAAGTCACTCAAAGTGGAGAAAACAGTAAATGATGCAGACCTATTGAAGCCAGTCTGTTATACAGAACCAGAAGACAAGTCAGCAATTGCCTCTGTGCATCAACCGCCATTACCTCCAAGGTGGTCTAGTAGGAACTCCAAAGTAGTTCCAATCCCTGTTATTGGGCAAATTGAATCTCGGAATTCCTATTCAGCCCTTTTTACTACATGGGGAGACTCTGAAATGGAGGTTGGGGACTCTGATTCTCAAAAATCAGTGCAGGATGCCTTAGGGGCCCCCATAGCAGACTATAAAGAGAAAAAAAAAGAAAAGACGGAAAAAATGAGGTTTGGCTCCCCTAATCTGGTTTTCATGTTGGGCTTTCTTTGGGCTTCTTTAAATACGCACAGTATTTTGAATAATAATAATAAAAGACATGCTGTTTTCCATTTGGTGCATGATAGGCATACAGTATTTCTATATGGTTTTTGCAGGGAACCTGGATGTTCTTGAGGGAACAGATTTCTTCTTTCAAAAAAGATTGGCCATGGGGACCTTCTTATTGGTCCTTTGGTAGAGAAAAAGCGGATGGTATTGGGATTCTTTTTAACTCTTATGAGTTTGTTCTTCATAAATTAATTGATTTAGTACCTGGTAGGGTATTAATCATAGACGTTAAATGGCAATCTAATACTTATAGGCTGATTAATATCTATAACCCTCAGATGAAAGCAGCTAGGATTACTTGTATGAAAGACATACAGCCGTATTTAGTCACCTCTTTACCTATTCTCTGGGGAGGAGATTTTAATTGTAGTTTATCTTCAAAGGGTGCTTCATCCCAAAAAAATTATTGTGATACTAACTGCTTAAAGTCAATTATTAGACTTGCAGATCTAACTATTTGTAATCAGTTAGATAACAAAGGCCCTGGATGTACATTTTTCATGGGGAATAAGGGGTCTACCATTGATTATTTATTTTCTTCTAAAAACCTCCCAATTAAAGGTTTTGCTAAGGTACCAGTAGAGTTTTCTGACCATCTTTTACTCCAGGTGGAGGTAGAGCCCCATTCTAAACAGTATCATCAGGGAAAAAGATGAAAATTAAATACTTCCATCTTACAGGAGCAGCTTGTATTAAATTCTGTTAGGCTAATCCTAAATGCCAGATTATCTGTGAGTTTTTTGTATCCAGATCTAGTGGTATGGTGGCAGGAAACAAAGAATGACTGCATTAATTGGTTTAAAGCATATGGGATACGTCAGAGGAATTCCAATTTTCTAACTTACTTAAATCTGAGAACTCAATTACAATATTTAATCTTGGTAGCTAATTCCTCCAGGCAGAATTTTTCTTTGCAGATTGATAATATCAAATTACAAATGAGGCACTTGCAATACGATAGAGCTAGAACATTGCAGGCTCTTATTAATAATCATATGAAAAAATCAGTCATAGGAGGCCCTTATGTTCTGTGTAAATCGATTAGAGACTCTTCAACTCTAGATTTTTTTAAACTTAATACAGGTAAAGTAGAGGATATAATATCCATTAGTACTAGTATTGAAGCACATTTTCAGGATCTACAACCTCAAACCTATCCATCACTTCAGGAGACAAAAAATTGTTTAGGCCCTCCCCCCTCTTTAGGTGTAGATCAGGTAATGGTTACTGACATGAAAAAAACTTTTTCTTCTCAGGAAATTGAAGTAGTGCTTGCTAGCTTAAAAGACAACATTTCTCCAGGTTTGGATGGTCTATCAAACCTTTTTTTATAAAACTTTTCATACAGAAATAGTAACCTGTTTAACTTTAGTATTTAACAAATTCATAACTGGGGAACCTATCCCAGTTTTTTTTTCTGAAGGGTTGCAGATTTATATTTTTAAATCTGGGGATAGAGGGGACATACAGAACTGGAGACCAATAACTCTGCTGAATTCGGACTATAAAATCTTTGCCACCTTAATCAATAGTAGACGTAAAAACATGGCAAATTTAGTCATTTCACCAGTCCAGCATTGTGGGTTATCTAACAGGAGAATTCAGTCAGTTCTTTTTATAATAAGAGATTTAATTGAACATTTGGCTCATACAGGGAGAACGGGCTGTTTGCTTTCTTTAGATCTTGAGAAAGCTTTTGATAGGGCGAGTCACTTATTTTTGTTGGCAAACTTAGAATATTTTGGGGTTCCTAAGGAATTACTCAACCTAATTAAGTCCTTATATGCATCAGCTAAAGTATATCCTGTTATTAAAGGGACACTGTCAACCCCCTTAGGTCTCAAAGTGTCCCTAGTTTAAAAAACATATTTTATGATTGCCAACATTGTGTAATGATTGTTGATGTAGCTGGTAGTTTGATTTTAACTCATATTTTATTTACAAAAGTTAAAAACAGACTGTCCAACATATTGGGGTTATTACACCAAAACAGGTTTATTTACATTCCTTGATCAGCTCTAAATACATCTTTCCTGGACTTGGGAACACCTGCAAAACAGTCTAGCCCCTCGTGATACCGTGGGAGTTTGGGAGGCTACTTCCTTATCAGTGACTGAACTTTTTGGGTGTGTTTCTATTGCCCAAGAAGCATGCAGTAAGAACAGAACCAGGACTGTAAACAAAAACAAGGTTGTTTATAAATATACAGTGCCATGCATTTCAGTTCTACTAAACAAGAAGACAGCCAAAACAAACAGCAACATCAGTGAATTTTAGAGAGAGTAAACAATCATAAAATGTGGGGTTTCAGCTAGAAATAATATGATGAAAAACAGGTTGACAGTGTCCCTTTAAAGGAAAGATAGGGAAAGGGTATGTAATTAAAACTGCGGTTCGGCAAGGCTGCCCTTTAAGTTCATTATTGTACATTTTTTCTTTAGAACCACTTATTAGAGCAGTAAGTCTCACCCCTAAATGGGATGGATTTCAAATTCCTCAGAGAAACTCTTTTCTGACAATACAGGCATTTGCAGATGATGTATGTCTATTTTCCAAAAACATAGAACAACTTGGATGTTTCTTTCAAGAATTCCAGATGTATGCTGCTCTCTCTAATGCAAAAATTAACTATACCAAATCAAGAGTTTTTTTGATGGGATGTACATATCGGACCCCTTTTCAATTCAAGACTATTAACATCAGAACCTATTTCTATTTTAGGGGTTGTCCTTGGGCCACAAAACCTTCCTGATGATAATTGGGTAAATGTGTTAAATAAGGTAGAAAGGAAAATAACTAGATGGAAACAGTTTCGGTTTACTAAAATAAAAATAATTCAGATTTTAAAACAATTTATTTTGCATTGTCTACAGTATATAGCTGTAATTTTCCCCCTGCCCTCCCATCTAGAAACAAAACTATATAGCATCTGTTTTCAATTGTTATGGGGTAATAGACTTAATCCAGTCAAACGATGTTATATGTATCTGGATAAAACTAAGGAAGGGGTAGCTCTTCCAAAGGATTAGGTGTGTATGTGGGGGGTGGAGCTGGCAAACTGTCAGTAATTTCCAACAGAAAGAAGGGTTAAAAGGTCAGGTTAGTTGATATCTTGGAGGTAGAAGACTTGGTTTGCTGGCCAAGGCACCTAGCTTCACCTGAGCTCTTTCCTTCTAAGACGGCTTGAAAGGCAGAGTGAGAAACTTACCAGAGCAAGGGAAAAGGATTAAGACTTCTTTTGGCCAAGCAGATTTACTGTATGGTGTTGTTTTTTTTTTTACTCACAGGGATTGCTACTGTTTGTTGCTAACATTTCATTGTTTTATTTTTCTCTGTAGCAAAGTGTTTCTCCACAGCGTATATCTTCTCTGAAATTATTACAATTGGCGTTTACAGGTTTTACAGTTTTATCTAACATTAGGATAAGCTTTCAGGGTTACTGCATTTGTTGTTGACTGATTGTTTCTGCTCTTACCTCCTTGTTCTTTCGCCCGTGGTTCTTCTTTTTCGGCAGGGGAAGGGCCCAACCATACACTACACTCCTTTTATAGGGTACCACAGTTGTGACATTTCTGTGGCAGAACAGGAAGAGGCGGATCAGTGGGCACATCCACAGTAAGCTCATTTACAGGGCACTAGTAATTTAACTTGTTATAACAAGTTAAACAAAAACAAAACACAATCAAACCATTACTTGCATTTTCTTCCTTCTAATTACTCTGACTAGGTTATAAACCCAGCAGCTTATCTGGAATGGATATCATTAACTGCAGGTACTGTGGAACAATTTTCAGGAGGACAGTCTTACAGGGTTTAGAACACTGTCCTACATGCTGGGCCATTGGAGATCTTAGGGCTCAGCTCCAGGCAGCATGGGCAGAGATTGCACGCCTCAAATTTCATATTCAAGAGCAAATACATTATAAGAACCACCCGCCATTTCCCTAGCATCCAACAGAAAAACCTCGACCGCAGAGGGTAGTTGGTCCAGGAGGTTGGCAGGTGGTTAGGAGGGGCAAATCGGGTGCCCCATCACTCTCTGCTCTCCAACATATTACCTCCAAAAACCATATAAACACTACAAACAGGTATCTGCCTCTATCTCTGAAATCAAACAAAGAGGCAGAAGACACTGCAGAGCAGGATACTCGGCACAGGAGCTAGCACAACAAAACTCACCCAAATCAGAACCAAAACAAAAAAGCAAAAGGAAATCCAAAAACTACAGTCATAGGAGACTCCATGATTGGGGAGTTGATACCCATCTCAAGCCAGGGTAATGGTCAGATGTCTCCCAGGTACATCAGCATGGAGAGACACTGACCACATTGCTAAATTGTTCACAAAGCAGGAGAAAACATTGATGTCCTAGTACACATAGGGACTAATGATCTCACCAGCCGGTCAGTTGTGGAGACCAAGGAACACCTGACCAGGCTGGGTGACAAACTATCATCCATTTCGTCCGGCATCTCCTTCTCTGAGATCTTGCCAGTCTGGGAGGGGGGGCAGATGGACAGAAGGTCAGAGAAGGGGAGATAGGGGAGCTAAACACGTGGCTCAAGGGCTGGTGTCAGGAAAAAGGACACCGATTTGTAGGGAACTGGCAACAGTTCTGGGAGCGAAAGTTCTTTAAATTTGATGGACTGCATCTGACTAAGGAGGGAGTCAGTGCATTGGGGCAGAAGTTTGACGTCTTCGCAGAATATTTAAACTAGCAAATGGGGAGAGGGGTGCAGCACCCCATACGTCGAATGGGAAGAACACCCCTCCCCCCTCAGCTAGTGGTGAAACAGGGATTCAGCATGTTTGCAGTTCATTTGCATCACCAGGTAAGAAAAAAGGTTTGTCTCCCCATACGACAGCACAGGTGTAATGCCAAACCTCACCAACAACCAACACACCGAAATCTGGCCAATGGAAAATCATGTACACAATGCTCACAGCCTGGAAATAAGATCCCAGACCTGCAGGCAATAATGTCAGAGGCTAAACTGGACATAGTAGCAATTAGTGAGATGTGGCTTACCAGTAACCACACTGGGAGACTTCAGTACCTGGCTATGTATTGTTCAGGAAAGACCGAGGTGCAAAAAGGGTGGGGAGAGTGGCCCTGTATGTCAATGAAAATATCAAAGCTAAAGAAATTCAGAATACACATAAGGAGCCAGAAGAACATGGGTCACCCTGGAAATAGGAAATGGGACAGCCATAAGAACTGGGGTTGTCTACAGGCCCCCAGACCAGGGGAGGACATAGACACTACTGTTAGAAGCTATACAAAACATGACAGCTAAAGGGAGGTTCTGATAATGGGAGACTTCAACATGCCAGATACAGATTGGTCAATACCAGCAGGAACATCTGCCAGAACTAGACACATAGTGGATTCCCTGCAGGGGGAGGGCCTCAAACAACTGGTACAACAACCCACAAGAGACAGGGCTATCCTAGATCTAATACTGACTAACAGGGAAGGGATCACAGATCTCCAGGTAGAAGGTCACCTGGGGGCCAGTGACCATCACATGGTATGGTTCAATTTGGCTACTACATCTAAATCATCCCATTCTAAGGCAAAAATATGGGACTTCAGAGGAGCTGACTTTGATAAGATGGCCAACAGAGTTAAGCTAGCCCTGGCAAAAAGAAACACAGGTGAGGGGTACAGGCAAAGTGGGCAAGCATTAAGGATGCAATACTTGAAGCAACATCCCATTGTGTTAGACAGAAAAGGAAGTGCAAAAGAAGAAGGAAACCACTTTGGTTCTCAAATACAGTAGCAGAAAAGGTCAGAGCCAAAGGCTGGCCTTCAGGAAATATAAAGGAACACAGCGGGATGAAGATAGGGAGGCATACCAAACTGCCCTAAGGGAAGCAGAGAAGGCAGTAAGGCAGGCAAAGTCCCAAACTGAGGAAACACTAGCGAACAGTAAAAGAAGGTGAAGCTTTCTATAGATACATTAGTGAAAGGAGAAAGTCCAGAGGGGTATTGCTAAGCTTAATGGAGAAAAGGAGCATGTGAGGAGGAGGACCATGTAAAGCATCTATCCTAAATAGATACTTTTGCTCAGTATTTACTGAAGAGAAGGTAGGGCAGGGCCCACAGCTCAGCACCATGGACACAGGGGGAGGGAGGTGAGCACTACTCCCTTCACAAAGAGGGTCCTACAAGAGCTTGCAAGCTCAGGGTGGATAAGACAATGGGACCTGATGGCATACATCCCAGGGTACTTAAGGAGCTAAAGGTGGAACTAGCAGAGCCATTAGCAGAACTGTTTAGTGAGTCTCTGAGCACAGGAGAGGTCCCAGAAGACTGGAGAAGGGCTCATGTGATCCCACTCCACAAGAGTGGTAGCAAGGAGGAGGCAGGGAACTACAGACCAGTCAGTCTTACCTCAGTAGTGGGCAAGATTATGGAGGCACTCCTTAAGGAAAGGATAGTGCAACACCTGGAATCCATAGGAGCACAGGATCCAAGACAGCATGGGTTTACAAAAGGAAGGTCTTGTCAAACTAATCTCATAGATTTCTTTGACTGGGTAACCAGAGTGGTGGACCAAGGGGGAGCAGTTGATGTCGCCTACCTTGACTTCAGCAAAGCTTTTGACACTGTTCCACATAGAAGATTGATAAATAAGCTGGATAGGCTTGGGGTGGGTCAGAAGTTGGTCAACTGGGTGGCAAACTGGTTGACGGGCAGAAAACAGAGAGTGGTGGTAAATGGTATACAGTCAGAAGAGATGCAAGTCACAAGTGGGGTACCTCAGGGATCAGTCCTGGGGCCAGTCCTCTTCAACATCTTCATTAGTGACCTTGCAGATGGACTTGAGGGTAAGGCTTGTCTGGTTGCAGATGACATCAAGATCTGGAACAGAGTAGATGATCCAGATGGGGTGGGCAGAATGAGAAGAGATCTGGATAAACTAGCAAAATGGTCAGAAGAGTGGCAACTGGGATTTAATGCAAAGAAGTGCAAGATCATGCACATAGGGAAGAGAAACCCTGAAGCCACCTATAGTCTGGGAGGGGAGTTGCTAGCAGTCACAAAGGAAGAAAGAGACTTGGGCATCATCATCACTGATGACCTGAAATCATCCAAGCAGACCTCTAAAGCAGTAGGTAAGGCTAGGGGGTGTTAGGGTGTATTAGTGGGGTATCACAAGTCGTAGAGGGAGGTAATAATCCCTCTTTACAAGACACTGGTTAGGCCCCATCTGGAGTACTCAGTGCAGTATTGGAGCACACCTTCAAAGGACATTAACAAATTGAGGCAGTCCAGAGAAGGGCAACCAAAATGGTGCAGGGACTGCATCAGAAGACATATGAGGACAGATTAACAGAGCTCAATATGTATACCTTGAGCAAAGGAGGGAGAGAGGTGATATGATCGAGGCATTCAAACACCTTAAGGCATTAACAAGGTGAAAGAGTCTAACATGTTTAAATATAAGAAAAATAGCAGGACAAGAGGATACAGCATGAAATTAGAGGGGGCCGATTAAGGGGAAATGTGAGGAACTTCTTTTTCACAGAAAGGGTGGTGGATGCATGGAATGACCTACCTCAAGAAGTGGTGGCTATGAATACAGTGCAGGGCTTCAAACAGGCATGGGATAGGCATAAGGGAGCAATACAGATGAGTATGAATGTAACCCCCCTGCAAATGGGGGTTCCCAAAAGACTTCCAGGAGCTTGCTTGGATGCTCCAAGCCTGAATGGTGTTTGGCGTTTAAGCCATTTATCAGTGAGTGTTTTTAGAACCTCTGGTACTGTCTCTTTAAGAGCTGTCTGCTTGCAGACATAATTAGTTGTATGGGGACTGTGTGTTTCTTTGATTGAGTACCACTCAAGCTGCTGCCAATTCACTCCATTTTTGCAGTCACTAGGAGTGCAAAGGGAACCTATCTGAAAGATGTAACTGTTTGCCAGAAATCATTTACAGTAATAATGAAATTACAGTTTGTCTAACCTGCTTTCTTTTGCAGTCAGAACTGTGTCTGCCTAGTTCCCCATTCTGGTTTTGAACTGCTGAACTGGACCAATCAGTGTGGGGTAAGCTAGCTCTAAAATGGTGCCTTGGACGAATCAGAACTTGGACTCATAATCTGAGCCAGCCCCAAGAGGATTGTATGGGCAGTGACTCTGGGAGATGTAGTTTGAGACGTGCCTTTTGGACCAACAGCAGCAGTCTATTGTGAGTGACAGCCAATCCAGTCAAGAACTGGGAGGAACTCAAAGGAAGTGCCGGTTTTGTCTGTTGGGAGTTTCAGTTGAGCTTTGGCAGTGAAGGGGAAAGGAACCCTGTGCTCCTTCAGTGCACAGTTTTAGTCAAAAACATGTGTAAGGTCCAGAGTTCCGGTCTGCAGCTTGTTAGGACTGAATCCGTCCTGTGAAGAGAATCAAAGGATATCTGAAGAGTAGAAACCAGGCTCACCCTGTAGAAGACTGGAGGAATTGCTGAAAATTGCACTCGGTCTGTCAGGAACTGAATCTGCTGTGTGTTCTCCCGGGTATTGTGCAGTAATTGCGATCGGGATACAGATGCAGCCTGCCTGGTATAGTGCTTTCTTTTTACCATATAAATGTGCGAAGAGGTTTGTGTACCTCAAGTGAATCCTGCTGCCATTAAGTGACTTTTGCCTGTGACTGTTTACCATATAAATGTGTGAGGAGTCTCTTGGAGCTCAAGGGTAGCCCTGCTGACATTGAAGGACCCTATCTTATTTGGAGGTCGTGAGTACTAATTCAGGGTCGCTCCCTGTTGAATTGCCACATTAAATCCAAATGGAATTACTGTACTGCTGACTGTTTAATTCTCCTTTTCTCTGTGTGAAAGGGCCCTACCAGCTGCCACGGTTGGACTAGCCACTAGGGCTTGGGTACCCAGGGACAGTAACTGATAGGGATAGGCCTGTGCACAGAGCCATAGGTAGATGAGTAGAGTGATAAGCTAATTAACCTGATTTCCCCTGTCCGTTATATCCCCTAAATAAATCAGGCTGCTTGTTTCAGCAAAGTTATACTGCCTGAGTATTTGTCTATGTTAAAGTACTGTACTGTGATTGTTGCACTGTATCTTATTTCACAGGAGGTCCCAGTGCGGAACCAGTCCTGGGGTAGCGTATACTGTAAGGTAATTCTGATGACTGTGTGGGCGCACTAGTGGGAAAAGGGGGTTGCAGTGTCTGAAGGGCTGTGACAAGTTAGTTTAACTATTGTAAACCCTGACCTCTGGGTGGAGGCACCCGCCATTGGATCCAGGCCCCTCAACCTGTTAGTGGCAAATCAGGCAGGGGTAGTAGCCCCTGGGATAGCGCCATCTAGGGGTTACATGAATAAATAGGCCATTGACAGAGCAAAGGCCGATGGCACATTTATAAGGTAGAAAAAGAAATGGGCAGACTGGATGGGCCTTGCGGTCCTTATCTGCCGTCAACTTCTATGTTTCTATGAGTAGGAATGGTGGATCCGTTTGTTTTTGGTTTTTCATTATTTTTTTCTCCTTCTTTAAAAACTAGTTTAGGAGTATCAGTCAGCCATGAGGGACAGTAGTTTAGGGAAGCATTAGGACAATATCTACCTGTATCAGCTTGGCTACACTGTGCACCAAAATTGAACCCCCATATTTCTCTACCAAGTTTTTTTAGGCCTGCTGCTCCGAAACTCTATAAATGGAAGGTAACAACAAACCAGATTAGTGGAAGTTCATCTCAGAAATTGTACAAAGAGGTTATATCTAACATCTATCCCATAGTTCCTGGTTTTAAGAATTGCCCTTCAGCATTGAATCAGAAAATACTAGCTCAGTTAAACAATCCTAGACTACCTCCATATATGTGGGAAGTGCAATGGCTCATTATGTATGGGCGCTTAAACATTAGAGGGATGGCAAAATATAAGGCTAAGGCAGAGAGGAACTGCCCATATATAGAATGTATCAATCAGGAGGAAACTATGGAACATTTTTTTTGTATTGTTCTTATTCAACAAAATGATAGGCTATTTGGCAAAGAAATGGAAAATGGATTGGTTGGTAAAGCTATCTTATGAGATATTAGTAATTGGTAATTTTCCTCCAAAGTTAAAAAGATATGAGGAAGGAACACTATGGGTGTTGATAGCTTGTTTGAGATTTTGTCTCTGGCAAGTTCGATGACAATGAGTGTTATATCAAAAAAAGACCTCTGTGGAAGGGTATTGTATGTATGTATCAAATGAATTACAAAAAGTATATCTTAAAGGTAGGCAACAGTATAATATAGAAAAAGTCAAGAAATGGTGGAAAGGATTTTCACATATTCTTAAGTATAGAGAAGACAATATTCTTTAAAGATTCGGATTAATGTATATATGAATTCTGTGATTTATTTCTTTTACTTATTGTCCTTCTTTTTAACCCCTTTGGTAAAGGAATAGAGTGCGAGGTTTTGGAAAAAAAGAAAAAAAAAATCTGGATTGTTTTGTTTTCTCTTGCTTTTTATGTTTGACACTTAATTTTTCTTTTTCTTTATTTGATTTGTTACTTACAGTATCTGTGTTTGGTCGTCTTGTAATATTTGTATTATGCCTTATTGTAAATAAAATCACCCCTACTCTTTTCGATAAGTGCCATGGGATCTTTAACATCCATCTGAACTACCACCAATCCAGGCAGATGGGACCTCGGTTTAACGTCTCATCCGAAAGACGGCACCGCAAAAGTACAGCACCCCTCTCATGCTGCACTAGTGTCAGTACTGGGATATTAACCCAAGTGCCAGATTTGGGAACTGAACCCATAGCCCTCTGATCTCCCGGCCTCAGAGGCGAGTGTGCTACCTACTGAGCTACTGATACTGATATTCATTTATGTTTACCTCTCCCATTAAGGTAAGTGAGAGTGTTAGAGTCTTCCTGACGAAAGATAGGTAAAATCCGGTCCCCACTGCAGTCAAAATATTGCATCTCAGTTGGGCTATCCTGAATAAATAAATTGTAAAATTAAACAAAATATGGACAATAAGGGAATCATTTTCTTTGTCTAGAAGCATGGTGTGTTGAAACATTCTTTTTATGACTCCTTAGGTCTTGAGCAACATTCATACAGTTAGAGCTACATGGAATCAGAAGAATCCTAAGATGTGGTCCTTTTCACCAAGGGTATGTATACTTGTGAAACACTGATTCTTCAGGTTTATGGAATGTAATATATTTCACCACCACTATATGGTGGTCACTTTAAATGCAGGATCACAAAGGTACATACGTGCAACAGTCTAAAATGTTGAAAATAATTGTTGGAATAACAACTTGATCTCACTTCGAGATAGAGTTCTTGCAACAGGTAATAACTGTTAGGACCATGCCGCCGGGCACTATGACCCACGGAAAAATTCTAGCTAGTAGTCCAAGATGGGGGACTGCCCCCGACATTGGCTCCAGCCCCGACGTCATCCTCAGTATATAGGAGGTGATCCCCCGGCACCACCCCAGTTCTTTTCCAACCGTCAACCCTGCATTTCAGCTCCACGGACGCCTCCTGCTACTGTTGACTGCCATTTTTTCTTGACGCTCCACACAGTTCAATTCCTTCGAGTTTCTTAATGGCCTCTTTATGTCTACCGAGTCTACCTCTTCTACACCACGTCATAAGGCAAAGTGTGCGTGCAGCAAACAAATTCCGGCCAAAGATGGCCATTCAGCTTGCCTCCTATGCTTGGGACCGCAGCACAAGTTGGATGACTGCCCGCACTGCCTCAGCTTTAACAAGCTCACCTGCATTCACCGTCTGAAGACGCTCAAGGCCTCATGTGCAGGAACAGCAAGTGACCATGATGCAAAAATCGCACTCTGGGCACAGTTCTCCTTCGTCCTCCACCCACAGTGCCTCCCCAAAGGAGAAGAAGCACTCGGGCAAACATCACTGGACAGATAAGGACAGGCCCAGGTCAGACTCATGGTCCCGTTCCCCGCACAAGAGCTCCAAGGCTTGGCATAGCTTGGCAGAAGACACCAGGAGAAAGGACTGCTGTGTGACTGAACTTCTCTGCTGGGACTATATTGCCCTCCTTCCCTCCTCTCCACCCCCCACCCAAAGCTAGTTCTATTTTTATAGGCACAGGATTTGACTGACAGCAGGAACTTCCTGTTTGGGAGCAGGAAGTGAGTGATCACAGAACCACCAAAGACCCACCATCCTAGAAGGGCAAGAGTAGCTCTCCGGCCCCCTCTAGCTGCTGGAGGACTGCCTCTGATCAAATAAGTGGTCTACTGAGAAACATAGGATATTCTTGTCTCAGAACAGGACAATCAGGAGCTTAAAGGGCACACAGACAGAAAGTAAGGAGAGAGAGAAAAAAACAGAGGAAAGAGTAAGGATTACAAACAGTTAAGGGGCCAGAAATAAGACATGATTGGAGTGGTGCAGTGCAGTGGCTGTGGAGCAGCAGTCTTCCGGGAGACGTTCTGGAGGATGCGGTGTTGTCCCATCTGCAGGCACCTCTCTGGGCTGAGGAGGAGGTTGCTCATCTCCAGGCTGAGTTGGCCAGGATTGTGGGACCTCCTCTTCCATCCAGGGACCACCAGTGCCACTGCCGTTGCCTCACAGGTTGCCAAGAAGAGAAGCGGTTGGACCACAGTGGGCTCAGGGAGGGTGAGGGTGGTGGAACAGGCGCATCCCCTCAGTTGTACCTCTCCACAATTCCTATGCCATTCTGGCAAAGTGTGGTTCCTCTATGGAGGCACCGCAGTGGAGACCAAGGAGGATGTGGGAACCTCCACAAGGAGACCCACAGGAGGGTGGCAGGGGACCCTGCAGGGAAGGAAACAACTCCTGGTGGGGGACTCCATTGTTGGGAAGGTAGAACTGGGGGAGGAAGGGAGAGGGGTAGGTGCCTGCCTGGCGCCATAGCTTGGAGGGACAGGGGCCGAATCCTCAGGATTGCGGAGCAGCTGCACAGGGAGGGAGCTGGATGTCATTGTCCACCTAGGGACAAATGACCTGGCTAAGAAAGGATTAGAGAAGTGCAGGAAGAGTTTGTGGAATTGGGGAGGGGCCTTAGTCAAGTAGCATGCACGGTAACCTTCTCAGAGGTGCTGTCCATCTATGGCATAGGAGAGGCTAGGGTGTTCCACACCATGGGATTCAATTAGTGGTTGAAAAACTGGTGTGGAGCTCAGGGATTTGGATTCATTGGGGACTGGGGGGTCCACCTGGAGTGATGCAAGCCTATACTGGCATGATGGGCTGCATCTGTCTGGGAGGGGAACCAGGATCCTAGGTGATAGGTTTAAATGCTTCATTGGCAAGCTTTTAAACTAGCCAAGCGAGGAGGCACTGGAAAGGACAGGAAATCTAGCCCCCAAATAATCACGGTAGTAAGTCGGCAAACACCAACATAGAGGTGTTGATAGGAGAAGAGCAGGGGTAAATGGAGAAAGTGACAAAGGCAAGAAGGACAGGGATGGGGCAAAAGAGAGTAAGGCCATCAGGAAATGGAGTGTAATGAGTACCAATGCCAGTAGTCTGGGCAACAAGCTCCCTGAGCTGGTGGCCTTGATGGAAGAGGGATGCCTGGATATCGTAGCAGTCACAGAAACATGGTACACAGAGAACCATGACTGGGATGTTAACATACCAGGGTACATAACCTACAGGAGAGACAGGCAGGGGAGAAGAGGGGGAGGAGTAGCTCTCTATGTAAAGGAAGGGATAAAAGCAACTGAACAAAAGAGTAAACAGGGAGGAGAGGAGGCACTGTGGGTCACCTTGGAGACTGGAAAGAGCACCACAATCCGCACAGGGGTTGTGTACAGACCCCCATGTCAGGGAGGGAATGGACAAGGATATGATAGAAGGCATTCTTAGAATGGCAGAAAGGAGATACTGTTGATGGGAGACCTGAATATGCCAGATGTTAACTGGAGCATATTTGCTGCAGCTACATCCAAAGCAGGGCCATTCTTGGCGCCCTACAGGTGGTAGGCATTGAACAGCTACTTTGGAACCCACTCGTGGGGAGCAATCTTAGACCTCGTGATCTCAAACGGGGCAGTGAGAGGATCTCAGATCTAGAAGTGGGTTGCCATCTGGGGACAAGTGACCATCAAACAGTGTGGTTCATGTTAAACTCAGCTACAGAGTCAAGCCATACAAAAGTGAGGGTACTGGACTTTAGGAGGGCTGACTTTGCAAGATGGGAGAGTGCCTCAGAAAAGCACTAGCAAACAGGCTAGAAGGAGGTGTGGAGCAACAATGAGGAATCATCAAAACTGCCATCACAGAGGCAACAAGCCTTTGTGTGAAGCAAATAGACAAATCAAAATGAAAGAAAAAGCCACTATGGTTCTCAAAAGAGGTGGCTGTGAAAGTCAGGAAGAAAAAGATAGCATTCCGGAAGTATAAGGAAACACAGAAGGAGCAGGACGGAGAGCTGTACCAGTTAAGGCAGAAGGAAGCAGGGAGGGAAGTCAGAAAAGCAAAGGCCCAAACTGAGGAAAAGATAGCCAACTCAGTTAAGAAAGGGGATAAAACCTTTTATAGGTACATCAGCAAGCGTAGAAAGACAAAGGGAGGGATAGTGAGGCTGAACAGAATGAGCGGTGGGTGGGCATAGGGGACAGTGAAAAGCAGGAATACTAATTGAATATTTCTGCTCAGTATTCACAAAGAGGAGGAAGTGCCTAATCAATTAACAGAAGTACTCTTGATAGAGGGGTCGATCCCAGTCCTTTCACAGAAGAAAGGGTTCTGCAAGAACTCCTAAAACTGAGGTGGACAAAGCAATGGGTCCTGATGGAATTCACCCAGAATTCTAAAAGAATTAAGGGAGGAACTAATGAAACCACTGGCTACTCTTTTTAATAAATCATGGGAGGATGGTGCACCAAGGACTGGAGGAAGGCGGATGTGATTCCCTTCACAAAAGTGGGACAAGACAGAGGCAGAGAAACTACAGACCTGTCAGTCTGACCTCTGTGGTAGGGAAAGTGATGAAGTCACTTCTGAAGGAAAGAATAGTTGAGTACCTAGAGGCCAGTGGAGCACAGGACCCAAGGCAGCATGGGTTCACAGGGGAAGGTCATGTCAGACAGATCTAATAGATTTCTTTGACTGGGTGACCAAAGTAGTAGACAGGGATGGGCTGTGGACATGGCCTACCTAGACTTTAGCAAGGCATTTGACACAGTCCCACCTAAAAGATTAATAGCCAAATTAACCAGCCTGGGAGTGGGTCCCAGGGTGGTAGCCTGGTTAAACATTGGCTGGACAACAGGACACAGAAGGTAATTGTAAATGGAGCCCACTCTGAAGAAAGAGGGGTTACTAGTGGGGTACTGCAGGGTTCAGTATGGGTCCAGTCCTTTTAATGTCTTCATCAGTGACATTGCAGAGGACTGGAAGGAAAAGTATGCCTTTTGCAGATGACACAAAGATCTGCAACAGGGTTGATACACAAGGAGGCGTGGAAAGGATGAAAAGGGACTTGGCAAGGTTGGAGGAATGGTCAGAAGTATGGCAGCTAGGATTCAATGCAAAGAAGTGCAAAATAAGGCACCTGGGAAACAAGAACCCAGGGGAAGAATACACAATGGGTGGGGAGGTAGTAACAACAACAAAAAAGGAAAGGGACCTGGGGGTAATCATGTCAGATGACCTTAAGGTTAGCAAGCAATATGAGAAGGCAGTAGGGAGGGCTGGGGGTATACTGGGATGTATAGGGAGAGGCATCAGCAGCAGAAAACAGGAAGTTGTTATCTCTCTGTACAGACAGTTGGTGAGACCCCATCTGAGTACTGTGTCCAGTTCTGGAGACCCCATCTCCATAAGGACATAGACAGGATAGAGTTAGTCCAGAGGAGGGCAACTAAAATGGTGCAGGGTCTGCAAGATAAGCTGTATAGGAGGAGAGACTAAAGGAGCTTAATATGTATACCCTTGAGGAAAGAAGAGAGAGGGGGGACATGATAGAAACTTTTAAGTACCTCAGTGGAATCAACAAAGTCCAAGAGGGTAGCATCTTTCAGAAGAAGAGACTTACAAGAACAAGGGGACACAATTTAAAGATAGAAGGAGGGCGGTTCAGGAGCAATGTGAGGAAGTATTATTTCACAGAGAGGGTAGTAGATGCATGGAACAGCCTACCTGAGGAGGTTGTGGGGTCTAAAACTGTGGGAGAATTCAAGAATGCATGGGACAGACATAAGGCAATTCTTGTGCGGGGTAGGAAGAAATAGGCTGTTGGTTAACTAGGATCTGCGGCCTATCCTGTAGGTAGGGAAATGGGCTGACTAGGTGGGCCAAGTGGTCCTTATCTGCCGTCAAAGTCTATGTTTCTAAGGCTTCCAGCTGGATGTCGGATTCTGCCCTCCCAGGGATTTCGACCACTAAACCCTCCGCCTCTACTCAGGCCTAAGGCGGAGGTTCGGGACAAGGGCCTTCCCAGGCTCTCTCTTCAGTATCTCTGGCTGTCAGACCCCACAAACAAAGGCTAGAGTCTAGGGCCGAGGACTTGGCCTCTTCTAGTTCCACTTTGATGGGCGTCTGTCCAGACCCCGCCATCAGTAAGGTCTTTTCCTCCGGTTTGTCAGCCAAGGTTGATGACCATACTAGGCACCAGGGTTATAAGCTCATCAAGGAAGCACCCTCTGCACCTAAACTATTGTCGGCCATCTCTGCGGACCAATGACAGCCTCCGGCGGTGTCAGTCTCCACCCCTCTGGAGTCAGACCAGACGTCAATCTCCAAGCCATCGTCAGCCCCGCTAGGGCGGCACAGACCTCCGCCATAGGACCTGATGACTGCTGACCTGATGTCTGGTCCCACCAAGCCTACGACCACAGGGCTTGACACCCAATTGTCAGCCAAGTCCAATGCATGTGACACTCAGACAGAGGACCAGACGTCAGGTAATTTGCCCGTCGGCAGCCTGATGCCAGAAACCCTTCAGACTTTGAGGCCAGCTAACCCGACATCATACTAGCCATCAGGTTCAATGGTCCCTTTAGGGGAAGTAAGAGCACTCTTTTCCAGCTGGTGAAATACAGTTAAGACCTACGACCCAAGTCTGAACCCACGGGAGCAGCGACAGTTTTTCCGCAGCCACAGCTGACACCTCCCCACAGGACTGTGTCGCCACACCCGACGCAAGACCACCCAACTTCAGGTGGCTCAGATCAGGGCTGTGACGGACGTTGGAGACACAGATGTCACCCTCCTCGAGGTCTTCCTCCCGCAGGCAGAGTACGTCTAGCGACCGTAGCTCCCAAGGGCGGAGCAGGTCAAGCGGACGTCGCTCCTGACGTCGGAGTAGGTCCACCGACCATCACTCCGAACCTTCAAGTGCCTACAGTGGTTCGTCGCACCTTATGACTCTTCCAAGGATGACTTCCATCTGCCTTCACTGGATCCGAAAAAGGATTCACCCAGGTCTCCGCCTGATGATCCCACTTTGCTCAAGATTATGAGGCATATCCACTTCCTCAACCAGTTGGAAACGGAAGAACTGGACCCAGAAAGGAGATGCTTGGCTAAGTTTTTGAGAGCTACTGACCCAAAACCATTAGTCATTCCCCCATTGGTGGACCCATTCCAGGATGTAACAAAGCTGGCATGGAAGCATCCTTCAACTACTTCTGCTGTGCCCAAAAAGGCTGACCGCCTATACAGGACCCCAGAATTGAGCCCCACCTTGGTGAGCAGCCCAAGGAGAACTCCATAGTCCTTACAGCAGCTCACAGCAGGTCACAATAGCCTAAGCATACCAGCTACCAGCCACCAGATAAGGTATCAAAAAACACTGACCAATTTGGGTGGAAGGTGTACACTTCTTCCATCTGTACTATCAGGTCTCTGAATTTCTTAGCACATACGGTCATTTACCAGAAGTGCCTGTGGCAGAAGGCTACAGACCTAACCAAGACCCAGCCAGATTCTCCCAACAAGTCAGAGCTTCTGGCAGTCCTGCAATCTGGGGTAGATGTGGGCAATCATGTCCTCAGATGCTCGTACGATGCGGCAGATACAGCAGCCAGAGCTGCAGTCTCAGGAGTATGCCTCAGGCAATATTCATGGCTTCAAGTGTCTGGGTTCCAGCAGGACCTGTGGGACACTATCTTGGATCTGCTGTTCCAGGGCCCTGTGCTTTTTGGGCAAGAGGCTGAGAAAATCATCACTGGCCTACAGGACTTAGGGAAGGCTGTCTCTTAAGTACACAGATGAACAAGTCTGAACCGTATCCCCCTAGGCACCGGCCCTTTCAGAGACACCAGTGACAGCAAGCAAACAGACAGCAACAGCGAGAAGGGTTCAAGAGAAAAGCACCCTCTCAGACACCAGGAACCCAGGGACACAAACAGCTAAGCAGTCCAGAGCTTCTCTCCCCACCACGTCGGCCTCCGCCTGACTTCTGCCCTCCCCATCCAGCAGAGTCAGTATGGGAGGTAGTGGGAGGGCGGTTCTCCCTTTACCACGCAGGTTGGGAGAACATCACGACAGATCAATGGGTGCTTAAATTATAGAGAAGGACTATGTCCTGGAGTTTCCTCAGCTACCCCTGAACAATCCACCAGTCCACATAGTCAGCTCTCCATCCCATGCATGTCTCATTTGGGTGGAGATACAGGCCCTCCTGCCAAAGTGAGCGATTCAAGTAGTACCGGAATCCCAGAGGGGCAAAGGTTACCACTCTTGCTTCTTCCTGGTTCCGAAGAAGACACGAGACCTTCATCCCATCATGGACCTCAGTCAATTGAACATCTTTAAAGAGTACAAAAGGTTCAGGATGGTGACACTCCATGGGTTGCTTCCCATGCTGCGCCAAGGAGATTGGCTCTGCTTCCTGGACATGCAGGATGCGTACATGCACATAAAGATCCTGCTGTCCTACAGGAAGTATCTCTGATTCACATTCAAAGGTGAGCACTACCAGTTTAGGGTCCTGCTTTTTGGCCTGTCATCGGCACCTAGGGTATTTACCAAGTGCTTGGCAGTAGTAGCGGCAGCTCTCAGGAGACAGGATCATTACATCTACCCCTACCTCAGTGACTGGCTACTAGCATCTCCATCCAGAGAACAGCTATGTCAGACCCTGGAGTGCACCTTCAAGATGTTTCAGGACCTTGGGATAACTCTGAATCTCCCAAGGTCAACCCCTTGGCTATCCCAGAGACTCCAATTCATAGGCGCCATCTTGGATACAGTTCAGAGGAGAGCCTTTCTCCCTTCAGACAGGGCAGATTGCCTTCAGGCGCTGGCTTGGCGATTAACCTCCATAGACCAGGCTCCAGCCAGAATGGTACTACAACTCCTGGGTCATATGGCTGCTGCCATAGTGACCGTGCCTCTCGCTCGCCTGCACATGAGAATTCTGCACTAGAACTTCAGGGTGCAGTGGGACCAGTAAAGCGACAGTCTCGACCAGAAGGTCAGAATCTCCAAGGCAGTACACCAGACCTTACTATGGTAGCTGAATCCCACATGCTTGGTGATAAGGGCCCCCTTCGGAACCCCTCCTCAACAAGTTATCACCACGGATGCGTTGGGCATGGGATGGGGTGCCCACTCCGGGAGCAATCAGACCAGGGGTCTTGGACTCAGACAGAATGCTCTTTGCATGTAAATGTTCTGAAGATGAAGGCTGTGCTGTATGCCTTACAGGTATTCCAGGATGACCTCTGCCCAGGCCCAGTTCTAGTCCAGATGGACAACATGCCCATGGTTTTCTATCTCATCAAGTGGGGGGGGGGGGGGCACGCATTCATATCCCCTGTGCTGAAAGCCATGACGGTCTGGTACTGGGCAGTAGATCACGGCCTGGAACTGTTCACGGTACATGTCCCAGCTATTCAATACACCTTAGCAGACAGCCTCAGTCGCTGGTAATCCCAGGCTCATAAATGGAAACTACTTCAAGAGGTAATAGACAACCTATTCAAAAGATGGGGGCTCCAAAGCTAGGTCTCTTCGCGTCCCCACTCAATGCCAAAACAGCCCAATTTCTGCTCGCTAGAGCGCCAGGGCTTGGTGTTTTTGGTGAGATGCGTTGTCCCTCTCTTGGACTGGGAGGTTTCTCTATGCCTTCCTGCCCTTCCCCCTTCTGCAGCAAGTCCTTCTCGAGCTATTTTATTTTATTTTTATTTATTTCGTTTTTGTTAACCGGGTAGGTACACTAGACAGCATAACTGCCTATTTTCAGGTACGACCCGGGAGATTACAACAAAGGGTACGTAGACAATATTAGATATAACAAAACCTTATGGGAACAAGTAGAAGTTAGACATAGTACACTTATACAACATTTTTAGCAATGACAGTACATATGCAGGAATCTATATGTAGTAACAAAATAGCAATATAAGTGCAAATAACTAACAGTCTTAAGTCATACAACTAGTGAGTAAGTGCTAGAAGAGAGGAAATAACAAGATTTCCAGGTAGGTTTGAGAGTAGTAGAGGTTGGAGCTGGTAGGCATCTAGGAGGAACCAGTAAGGAGTAGGTGGACAGAGGACAGGAGCAGGGTTCAGAGCTTAGAAGAGCCATACAAAGCTCCTGTTTGAAGCTGTGTGGAGAAGGGGAGATTCTTAGACTTAGTGGAAGGGAGTTCCATAGTTTAGGGGCCCAGCTAAAGAAAGCATTCTCCCCCATTTTGGTTTTACATCTCGTATGGACAAGAAGGGATTGGTCAGCTGATCTCAGTGGGTAGGCAGAGATCACAGGTTTGAGCATTAGAGCCAGTTTGTCAGGTATCTGGGAGGAGATTATATTCTTTATAAAACAGTAAGAAGTAAACTGTCGGAAGGCTGAGGGGGTAAACCATCCCAGACTGGAGTATAGTGTGCATCGGTGAGTAAGTTGGGGCAAAGACAAAGCAAAATGGCAAATGCTGTTGTAGCAGACATCCCACTTTCGGAGGAGCCCTCCAGTAGTTGCTGGAAAGGCTATTAACCCATACGCCAATTTGGGTCTCAGGATCTCCTGTGCAGTGGCCATTCTCGTCGTGGATGTTAGGCTATGTCTCACCTTGTATGCCAGTCCAAGTTGAATATTGACAGATTTAATGACTGAGGCTAGGTGCAGGTCAGAATTCAAGGTGGGATCAAGGGTTACTCCTAGGTATTTAAAAGAGGTAGCTGTGTTAAGGGGAGAGCCATCTAGCACTCTGATACTTAATGGTTGGGTGCAAGACCGAATTTTTGAACCTGAACCGAACAGCATAGTCACCATTTTATTTTTATTTAAGACAAGCTTGTTTTGCAATAGCCAGCTCTGAAAGGTATTGAAATTACTATTGAGATTCAGGTTGATATCTGAGAGGTTTGAGGAGGATGAGTAAAGAACAAGATCGTCTGCATATAGCAGACCTGGGCAAGCACCAGTGAGTGGTGGGATGCTGTTTATGAAGACTGTAAACAGAAGAGGACCAAGAATCGAACCCTGGGGCACTCCGATCCAAGTAGGAGCAAGAGGGGACTTGGCATTTCCGATCTGGACAAATTGTTGCCGCTCTGAAAGATAATTTTGGAACCAGGCGGTGACAGAGGGTGAAAAGCCTAGGGATGACAACTTTGATAGGAGCAGCGGGTGGTCAACTAAATCAAACGTTTTTGTAAGATCAACAAAAGTAGCCCCAGTGAGAGAGCCTTTGTCCATAGCGAGTCTGACATCATTTGTAAACTGTATGAGAGCAGTGGATGTACTGTACCCACGTTGGAAACCATGTTGGTCAGGGGTGAGGAGTTTGAAGGAGTAGAGGTAATCCGAGATCTGGGTAGCAACAATTTTCTCCAGTATTTAGAGAGGATGGCAATAGGACAATAGTTATCCAGGTTAGTGGTGTCTCCCTTTTTGTAGACCGGTACAATACTAGGATGTCAGAGGGCCAAAAACAAAAGGTGAGTTCAAGAATGTTTGGGACAGACAGAAGGGAACCCTAGTGATAGGAAGGAGAAGATAAGCAACAGATCATGTAGGATCTGGAGTTTATACAATAGGTAGGAAAATGGGCAGACTACAGTAGGTGGTCTGAGCAGTCCCTATCTGCCATTAGATTCTGTGTTTCTATGATACAGTCGGAAGGAACCAGCAACCATGATTCTGGTAGCGCCATTCTGGCCCAGACAGATTTAGTTCCCGCTTCTTCAGCAGCTGGTGGTAGAACCCCCAGTTCCACTTCCTCTGTCCTCTCAGTTGTTATCTGAAGAGCAGGGCTCTCTAATTCACCCCATTCTGAAGTCTCTGCATCTCCATGCATCCAAGGTGTTAGTATTCACAAGAAAACCATCTACTAGGGCCACATACGCCATGAAGTGAAAGCGGTTCAGCCTATGGGTTGCTGCCCATGACATTGACTCCTTCTCATACGAGGTGAACTGGGTCCTGGAGTATCTCTTATCCCTGTCTGATTCAAGTCTCAGCTACTCATCCATAAAAGTACATCTCACGGCTATCTCAGCCTATCATGTACTGGTGGATGACAGGACCTTGGCACAGCTGGATCTATCACATACCTTCCTGCAAGGTATCCTGCACATCAAGCCTCTCATTCGGGGCCTGGTTCCCTCATGAGATCTGCTGTTTGTGCTGGTGAAGTTAACATTGCCCCCCTTTGAGCCAGCCGCAAGTTGCGAGCTTCGCTTTTTCTCTTGGAAAGAGTTATTTTTAGTTGCTGTTACCTTGACCCGGAGGATTTCCAAGCTCCAGGCTCTCATGTGTAAGGAACCATATTTGGTTTTTCATAGGGACAGGGTGTCCCTTCGCACAAACCCTAAGTTTCTCCCGAAGGTGGTGTCGCAATTTACTCTCAACCAAAACATTAACCTGCCTGCCCGCTACCCCGAATACTGTAACAAAGGGGAGGCATTGTTACATTCTCTAGATGCACGTAGAATCCTTAGGTATTATGTTGACTGTATGTGGTCCATAAGGAAGTCAGACCAATTGTTTGTGTCCTTTGCCCAACAGATGTTAGGGGCACCAGTTACCAAACAGACTGTGTCCAAGTGTCTAGTCAACTGTATTGTGTTCTGCCATGAAGCATATGGCAAAGCCCTTCCGGGCCCAGTTAGAGATAATTTGACTAGAAGGATAATGACATCTTTTGCATCTCTCAAAGATGTGTCAGCAGCAGCTCTTTATGCCGCAGCCACCTGGAGTTTGGTACACACCTTTGTCCGGCAGTACAGTTTAGACATCGCTTCCAGAAGGAGGGCTGGATTCAGCCTGGCAGTCCTCCTGGGATTGCTCTCATAGGAGCCCAAGGGCATTCTTACATCCACCGCCCGTCTGACCTGGTGTTATCCCAGTACTGCTAGGACTCAGTCGTAATGGTTATTACGTGCTGCAAGAGCTCTATCTTAAAGTGAGATAGTACAGTTACAGAAGAACTTACCATAACAGTAGATGTTTGAGAAGAGCTCTTGCAGCCGGTATGCTTTCCCTCACTCCTTCCCCCAGTGCTTCTTCCTGTATGTCCCTATTGGGATGACAAAGCCTCCTTGGTTTGTCCTATCCTTCATGCTAGTCGGGTCTCTGTCAGATGAACTGGGGCGGCGCCGGGGGACTGCTTCCTATATATTGAGAATGACGTCGGGGTGGAGCCAACATCAGGGGTGGTCCCCCGTCTTGGACTGCTAGCTAGAATTTTTCCGTGGGTTCCTAATGCCTGGCAGCATAGTCCTAATGGTTATTAGCTGCTGCAAGAGCTCTTCTTGAAGGTCTACTGTTACGGTAAGTTGTTACGTAACTGTACTTTTTTCAGACATTGCAATGTGCAGTCTAGACCCTTTTTACTGATAAACTTGTTTAGCTTTGATATTTCCACACAGTAAGGGTATTGCACCAAACATCTGCCTTCGTGGTTACAGTTTCAATTTATAATATAATTGCTGGCTCTCAACATAGCTGACAGGATGCAGTGAAATTTTATTTTGGATTTTTGTTTTATCCTTTTCTGCTCAAATCCTCTGCCCCTACTTCCTTTTGGCCAGGGTCTGACCTTCCCCTGTTTCCCAAGAGAGGTCTCCTTGACTCCAGTCAGACTGCTGGCATAGGACAAACCATGAGGGAGGCTTCCTTCCCACAGTAGGCACTGAGGCATCCCTTGGCCTTACTCAGGTTAGTTCTGGCCTGGAGGCATCTGGAGGACTTGCCTGGGGTTAGTGGCATGTAACTGCATACCTGGCATCATCCTCACGGCAGGGTTTTTTTCCCTCTTATTTTTAGACTGTCCACCTCCTTGCCTCCTGATATGCTAATGCATTTTTTACATGTGCTAGTCTTGGAAGGCAGGGAAGGGGGACATTGTTGTACTCACCCATGACATCCAAACCCAGCATTGGAGTACCTGGTGCAGCATGACAATGCCAGCTATGGCTAAAACTTGGGGCTCCCTCTGGTGCCCCTTTGTCAGGCTGCTTGTGAAATGTTCTTGTAAAAACTAAAGCACCATTGCATGATAGTGGTGAAAATTTTGACCTACAGTATACTTTTTATTTATATTTTCAATTGCCCCTTATCTCCTGACTTGTATGATACCCTTTTTTTAACCATTTTGAGTCTGCTTTTTCATTTGTTTATTACAGTTGAAGTGAGAAAAGGAGCGTTTCTTTTAATATAACTCGGAACAGGCTTCATCAGTATTCCTATTTGTTTTTGAACACACGTTGTTTGCCATCACTTTTCCTGTGACTGCAATGGACTGTTATGCAGCAGACAGTGCTCAATGACCTTATGGGACAACATGTATACAATAACAACTGAGAATACTGATCAAATCATGCTACAAGCCTTATTAAAAGGAGTGCTCTTTTTATTATTTCAAATGTGAAAAGAATGTTAAAACAGACTCCAAACTGAAAAGAAGGTGCATATATCGAGGGACAATGGGCAATCTAAAAGAAAAATAAAGTAAGGGTCAAAGTTTTCACGCTATCATGCAATAGCTGCTTTGCTAAGTACGGAGGAAAACCTTTGTAACGATGAAGGTTAAGGATTTGAAGCAGTTTTCACTTTTTGCTGTGTAAGACACCACAGGCAGATGTCAATGAACTGTGTCGGTATTTTGGGCCACAGATGGATGACTCTGGCCCAAATAGGTTGCAGAACTGGTCTGTGACATTCTTCCTACAGATGGGTTGAAACTAATCTCACAGTTTTATAATACAAATTGTGTTAAAAATGGAGCATTAAGTGTTACCCTGGTTGCTTGATGGGCTGCCTTGCAGGTGATTTCAGTTTAGGGGCAGACTTGGGTTGCTACACCGAAAGGCAGTCCGTGGCTGAGGGAGCTGCTGATGGCAGTGTCGGCAGTAGGTTCTGGTGCCACAGTGAGCCCTGCGGAGGCCTAGCGAGTTTGTTGCAACTCAAGAGCATGCTGTACATATGTGAGTCAGCCTCGTGCTGCATACCCGTTCCTAGGGAGATGGGAGGCGTGTGGTGAAAACAGGGTGTAATATCCTGGGCTCTGTCAGGGTAAAGGCTGCTGGTAATCTTGTGCCCCCCGTAATGCAGCCATACTGCCTGCTTGCTGGATCAGATGCTGGGACAGGGGAGAACGACCCTCCCTGTACCCTTTACCGTGGAAGGAAAGCCATGGGGGAATTGCAGCCACAGTGGGGCTAGTTGCTGATGGGACCGAGTGGTTGCTGGTGACAATTTGAGTGAGAGACATGAGAGTCCAAAGGGGATAAACCTCAACAAAAACCAAAAATGGACTGTGTGGGCCTACAAACTTTTTAAAAGTAGAGATCTGATTTTCCCAGTACAAGATTTTGTTTTTTAGTTCACCGTGCTCACACTAGAACTGATACACGTCATGTTGAAACTTTTCCAGATTGCTGTACTAGGTGGGCCATGTGAAAAGTTTACCCAGGGGCAGTAAGCTAGACAGTCTGAAGACAGGGTCACATTAAGGCAGTGGAGAGGGTGCAGTGCAGGGCCACCAAAATGATCAGGGGTGTGGAGGATAAACATTGTGTGAAGAGACTGGAGGCCCTTACAATGTTCACACTGGAGAAGGGGGGGGGGCATAATCTCAATCTCGCTTACACTGAGTGGTATTAACCTAGTTGAACAGACAGAAATGTATATTGCTCTGCTTTCTCCTCTTAAGACACTTTCCCCCTTCTTCCTTACTCACCAACCACCACCAACCTCTCTGAATCCCTTCTCAGACTGCCTCCCCTGTCCCCCCTCACCCTCCCTCTTCCCTCTTTAGTCACTTACTTTGACTCCTTCCCCTCCCTGGTCAGACCTGTACACATCACTCTGCCAAGCCCCCTGTTACCCCATCTCCTTCTTCCCCAACTCTTGCTGTACCTCCCAGCTGCCTGCTCCCCCACTCTCTCCTCCTCCCTCACCTACTCACTCTAGTTTACCCTCATCCTCCTCTCTAAATCTCGAGGCCCTCGTCCGCTGTGTCTCCCTCTCCCCCCCCCCACTCATGCTCTTCCAAAAGGTCTAAGTATCTCCCCTCCAATTCTCCCTTTACCCTCTCCTCTTACTCCATTCTGGGAATGTTGAAATAAACCCGAGTCCTCCTCCCTCTCAAACCCCCTCTGCACTGCCAAAGGGTCTATGCATTTTTCATCTAAATGCAAGGAGCCTCCTACCCAAAATGGATGCCTAAAAGTCTGGGTCATCCAACACACCCCGATGTACTGAGTCTTGGGTCTCTGCCAAGATCTCAGACTCATCCCTCTCTATTCCTCATTACAACCTATTCCGCCAGGACTGCGGTAAGCTTAGAGGCGGCGTGGCGATCTACACTAGGCAATCCCTCTCTTGTTCCATCTTCCACAGAGATGCATGGCCCTCCTCCCATGAGCTTCTTATTGTCCTCCTCTCTCTTCCCTCCACCCTCCCAATCTACATAACAGTACTTTACTGCCCTCCCAAAGCACCCCACAACTCCATTGTCAAGTGCATCTCCTGTCTCCTCACACACAGGCAAAGGTGAGCTCATCCTGCTTGGTGATTTCAATCTGGACTGGCTCTCCCCATCCTTCAAATCGAATCATTAAACCTCTCTCAGTTGATCTCAGAACCAACACGTCTGGACCCCAAATCTCCAAATCACTCTCTCCTCAACTGGGTGCTCACCTCCCACCCTCACCACATTTCTGCCCCTGAAGTTCTCCCCGACGCCCTCAGCGATCACTGCATTGCATTCTGTGTAAAAAAAGCTTCTACTCCCCAATCAGTCTCTAAATATATATGGTATCATCTCTCCACACCCTGAACTCTAATTCCCTTCTCCAGGATTTAATTTGTACAGACTGGTCTCCTATGTACTCAGCCCTTGACGTCGACACAGCACTTCAGTTATTCTCTGAAACCATAACCAGAATCTGGAACATTCATACTCCCTTAAAAAAGGCAAGAATAAAGTGTTGCCACCTCCCCTGGATAACACTGGACCTTCTCTCCCTCTGTAGAACCTGAGACAAGCTCTGGGCTCAGTTCAAGGCTTCCCTCTAACCCTCGCATTTTCAACTTCTACAGGCCCCATAGAAATACATGCACCCAGGCCATCAGAAAAGCCAAATCAATGTTTTTTTGAAGTCCCAGCTTCAGGCAAGATCCAGTTCTCCATCTAACTTCCAGAAAGTTCTCTATTCCCTCATAGACCTTCCCGTTGCTCAAGCCCCCCTTGTCGTAAAATTTGAAGGAGCGACAGTTTCTGACTCTGCTTCAATCACTGAGACCTTCAACACATTCTTTACCACCTGTGCCCTCCCCGATCATCCCATTCCCTCCCCCACAGGTTCCCCTCCCAACCCTGCTGGGTCTGGCTTCACCTTTCCTCATATTTCCTCCCAAGAGGTTTACAAGGCACTAATGTCACTTAACCCTACAAAAGCTAGTCCAAACGACCTCCACCCCAAGATTCTTAGTTAATCAGTTCCAGCTATTGCATCCCCCCTTGCTCATCTCCTTAACCTCTGCCTCTCTACCAGTTCCATCCCGCAGGCTTGGAAATTGGCCATGGTGCTCCCTCTCCATAAGGGTGAGGATCCCACCTCGCCTGGCAGCTGTAGGCCCATATCTTTCCTACCTTCTCTCGCCAAGCTCCAGGAGTCTGTTATCTACTTGAGGCTCTTGGAACATCTCTCTGTAACTGACAGTCTTTCTCCCTTCCAGTCTGGTTTCAGGAAGCAGCACTCCACGGTCTCCTCCCTGTTCAATGTTACCGACACGATCCATTTGGCTGTGGACAAAGGCCTTGTCACTGCAGCCATTTACGTGGACCTGGCAAATGCCTTTGACACTCTCTCTCACAACCTTCTAATCCATAAACTTCATTCCTCTGGTCTGGCTCCATCTGCCACTAATTGGTCCAGATCGTACCTTCAACACAGACAGCAATCTGTACTAGTAGGAAATGCCCACTTCCCTCCTCTTCCAATCCTAGCCGGCATCCCCCCAAGGTTCCTTACTGGGCCCCATTCTATTCTCAGTATTCATAAATTACCTCCCCTCCATCTGCTTCCTGTTCAGAATCCATATGTATGCAGACGACACTGTGATATACTTCTCCAGTCCCTCTGCCACAGATGTAACTGCCCCCCTTTAGCGTGACTTCAACAAAGTACAGAAATGGTTCCATCAAAACCAGCTAAAAGTAAATTCCCCAAAAACTGTATCGATGTTCTTTGGAGCAAGGCAAAGATGGTGTAATTTCCAACCCCCCCCCACACACACACACACCGTTACCACATTGGATGGCTCACCCTTAGAGTCAGTTAGTTCTTTCAAATATCTAGGGGTCTGGTTGGATAGCAGCCTTGACTTCACAGCCCATGTAGACTCCATTTGCTCCAGACTTCGCCCTCCACCAACACAAAGAATGCCTCCCAGTGTCAACTCACCAAGACTTAGTCACCAAAACCATTCTCCCTTTAATAGACTATGCCAGGGTTTCTCAAATGGTGAGGTCAGCCTCACAGGGGAGGCCCCAACCTGTTCTAGGGGAGGCTCAAGCAAACCTTAAAACGTACTATATTTAAATGTCAAGTTTTGGATGCTTTGTGTGAAAGGATGCAGCAAAGTGAAAGCGAATAATGGCATGCGAATTTATGTACAAAATGGTTACTAGGAAAGACACGCTCAACAAACACTTGTTCCTTGGTATGACACGGGTGAAATACAATTCTTGGAAACTGTGCAAAACAAAATTCAAAATAATGCAAATGATTAGGAACAAGGTAACAAATGACCCATTATACTGGTTGCAGAAAAGCACAAATACAAAGGCTAAGCAGAGAGATACTAGGAGCAAGAGCAGGAGGGAGCAAAATGGTCCCCGAGAAGGTGTTTAAGAGCAGGGTAAAACTGACAAAGAAAACAGTCTGACTCATGGAGGTATTGCAATGAGGAGTAAATAGGGTCCAAAAGTCAGAAGTGTGGAGCGAGTAGGCTGACTTGGGGAGGGAGTTATAAAGAGGGAGAATGAGAATAAACTCAACTACTCAAATGCATTTCATTGTATTTTTCCCTGTAATGTGCAAAGGATGATAGTTGTTCTAACTATGGGGAAGCCCAAAATTATTTCTATGTTAGGGGGGAGGCTCAAGATCTTTTCCAAGGCTTGGGGGGGTCTCACTGTGACAAAGTGTGAGAACTCCTGGACTATGCTGACATGTCACTAGCTAGACTTGATACTCTACTTAACTCATTCTGACATTCTACCATCTCCTTCCCCCTCTCACTCATCACTGTACCCTTTACTCCTCCATCTCCCTTATGCCTCTACCCATTAGACACATTCTGGTTTGGGACACTCCCCTCATATCTCAACTCTTGCCTGTGACCAGTTAGCTCCTCCACATTCTCCCTTCGTTCCAAAGATTCTCAAATGATTCTCAAATGTTCTACCTTCCACATCCTCGCACATGCTCAGGTCAGGTAGCGTTCTCTTACCATCTCCCTCACCTCTGGAATTAACTTCTTTGGGACACCCCGCAACTCCCCTACCTTCACTGCCCTTAAATCCCTGCTCCAAGATGTTCCTGCCTCTACATGCACTTGCCCTTCTCTCCTTCCATCCTCCCCACCCCTTCCAATCCAGTCTCCATACCTCCCTTTGGTACTGCGTCCTTGTTTAACTAAGGCATCCAGTCTCCCTGGTCTCACCTCCTTTGAAATGCTTAATTCTCAAAGCAACATATCTTCCACTGTCATTGTCTGACTTTAGTGCTTATACACCATACCAGATTTGCCTTGTACATTACTGAACTATTGTATTTATATGTTATTATTGTATTCTGTTGCTACTGTATATGTTTTTTATTTACTTATCCACTCCATAATTTGTACATAACTGTATTATCTGTACTGTACCAAATGTTTTTCACCCTGTATGTGGTCTTTCTCCTTGGGTTGCACCTGGAAATGAGCCTTGGCTCAGTGTGCCTTTCCCAGTTACATATTTTTAAATGAATAAAATTAAAATTGTGATGTGCTGCAGCAGGACGCAGGAACATGCCTGAAACTCAAAGGTGGTAAATTCATGGGTCATGGTAGGAGACATTTCTTCTCCCAGAGGGCGGTGACAGCAACCTACCCATAGAGACAGTGGACGTGAAGGCAGTGCAGGCAGTCAAGGTAAGCCTGGACACATTTCTACTTAATAAGGGAATCACAGGGTGCTCTGTGTAGTAGGGTGGGTGGGAGATCTGTATAAATTATGTTTGCACAGCATACTTGTTGGTTCCTGCTTTTGAAGCAGGTGTGGCGGATTTGATGGACCTAGGGTCCCTTCCAACCATACATTACTATGTTAATGCATTACTACAGTATGCATGTGTGCGCACTGGGGTAGGGCAGAGTGACAGCACAAACATGACCAGTAACAGAATAAAGTATCTATTGAGCCAACCATTGTTTAAACAGTGCACTTCCTCACTTTTCTGAACATAAAATGTATATCTATTCAATCCTGCTAGCCAACCGCACTGAGCATATTCTCTCAGTCAGCACTCTTGCTGATGCCATTACTGACCACCACCCAATGTTTTGCATCTGGGGCCCGGCTCCCACACCCCCTAAAACCCCGTGCATCATTACTTTTCGCAATTATGCCAACCTGAATACTGAAAGCTTTCTTCACGATGTGATGAATATTGACTGGTCCAGTCTTTATAATACTAGGAATGTGCAGTGCATACCTCTCAACTGTCCCTGATTTTCAGGGACGTCCCTGATTTGGCCCAACAATTTTCCTCTGTCCCTCGTAAAATTGGTGCTTTTGTGACAGAACAGTGGGGATTAAAAGCACAAAATAATGTCAAACATTAAAGTTACAGACTTGTTCTTCTTCAGAAAATGCATCTTAATACAAATCCCTTTATTCTATCAGCTTTTTGAATGAATAGTACCAGTTTTTAAGATGTGTCCCTGATTTGGGGTCTTTGTCCCTGATTTTTTTAAGCCTTGTCCTTGATTCATGAGGCAAGAGGTTGAGAGGTATGGTGCAGTGCACTCTTAGCATTTTCATAGCTAATTTCACAGCTGTACAGGATCTTCCCCCCCCACCCCAGATAACCCGCTGAGTTAAAGGGAAGCCTACCAGATGGCTAAAAAAAGATCTGTCAAAAATAAAAGATCGAGACAAATGCTGGAGTCGTTTCAAATCTTCTAATCTACAGGAGGACTATAACACATATAGGAGGTATAGAAACACCTGTAAAAAGAACAAAAGGGCAGCAAAAAGCACCTATTGCAAAAATCTATTAACCAATGCATCAGGAGATCCCAAAAAATTCTGGTTCCACACAAAAACGTTCCAGGGATCCGCCCACCCCTCAACCCTAAATGATATGATCCTAAATGGAGCCCACTGCAACAACCCCCAAACTATTGCTAACTTCTTTAATACTCAGTGTGCAAACCTCACCAAATATACATCCTCCTTCTCTACCTCTCGCAAACTGGTACCTTCTACACGCTCCCAGTGTGAACCAATGGCACCCTCCTTTTACTGTAAGGCCATTTTCTCATCCTCCTTCCTTCTTGTATCAGTGTATAACTTGTCCCTGAGCCACCTACTTATCTACTGCCCTAAATCTCACCCTCCCTCACCCACCTATTCCTTGTATACCCACAGCATCTCATTCCTTCGCTCCTAGTATTATCCCAGTTCCAGACTCCCCCTTTACTGGCTGCCCACTTCTCCCGACACATGTCTCCCCCTTGATACGCCTAGGTCTTTTTAAACTGACTATGTATGTCTCTTCGCTTGTAGCATCCACTTCAACTAATCTCTTCGCTGTACTATAATGCCTTTACCTTACAGGAATACTAAACCTTGTATGTTGTTGTATCTGGTATAAATGTTTACTGACTTGCTACCCTATTATTATGTATACCCTTACCGACTGTCTTTTACCTGAATCCAAATGTATTTTTACTTATCCTGCCTATTGCAGGCCTACCTGTACTGTTGTATTCTTGCATCTACTGTCTATTTGTCTGTATATAAATGCATTGTTACTTGACTTACGTAATGCAGGTCCACCTTGTAAATGAGTTTGCTCAATGGTGTTCGCCTGGATAAATAAAGGATTTGATTGATTGATTGACTGATTACTCAGAGGGAGGTCATAAAACTTCTCGGTAAGATCACAGACAGCACAGCTACACAGTCTGATGGTATGGAACCCAGGCTGCTAAATATTGCTGCGCCACTCATTGCTGCTCCCCTTGCCAGAATCTTCACACTCTCCGTGTGTCAAAGCACAGTCCCTGACATGTGGAAAATAGCACAAGTCTCCCCCACCCATAAAAAAAACTACCCCAAAGATTCCTCCAACTGCAGGCTCATAGCAGTCTTGTCAGTGCTATGCAAAATATTAGAGAAACTAGTGGCCACACTGACCGTTGAATTTCTCTTAAAAAGTGACCTCCTGACAGCTGCCCAGCACAGCTTTCGCAAAGGTCACAGCATCTCAATTGCCCTACTGAAATTTACTACGGACACCCTCACTGCCTTGGACTCAGGTCTTCTTGCTGGGGCAGTCTTCATAGACATGACTAAGGCTTTTGACCTGGTAAATTACTCACTTCTTCTTGACAACCTCCACTCTATGGGCTTTACAAAAAAACATTGTCAGCTGGTTCAACAGCTACCTGTCAAATAGGGTCAAAATTGTAAAGTTCAGCCCTACCCTTTCTGATCCTGCACCAGTTAATATTGGTGTTCCTCAAGGCTCCATCCTTGGGCCACTTCTCTTCTCTATTTTCATCAATAACATCACATCTGATCTCCCTGACACCTCTTCTCTACTCTATGCTGATGACATTGTCTTATATGCCAGCCAAAAAGTGTACATGACATCAACCTGCGGTTCTCCTCCAGCTTCCAACATACTCAAATCTGGCTTCGAGACCACAAACTTGTACTAAATGAGGCAAAAACACAATCGATGCTATTTGGACACCTCTTTCCACCAAAAAACTGAAAACCTGCCTAGACTATTTCAGAGTCTCCTGCTTAGATGGCTCACAAATTACCTCAGTGACTGTGTTCAAATAACTAGGGGGTCACCCTTGACCAATCATTAAGCTACAAACTACACATACAAAACACATGTAAATCAGTAAATTCCAAACTAGGCTTAGCATACTGGACTAGTTATGTACTAACCCCTTCAGCGAGAATGGCCACAGCCTGGTGCATACTTCTACCTACCCTCACCTATGGAGCTGCCATGTACGCTGCCTTGCCTAAATCAAATCTCCTCATATGGGATATCACCTACAACAACATCTGCTGGAATGCCTCATCCTCCCACAGGCTGAAACACCACTGCCTCCTCTATTCGGATCTAAACTGGTTATCCCCCGATGCTACTAGACTTTACTCCCTCAACTTCACTGTTGACAGCATCCTGGGGTCCCGTACCCCCTCAACTCTGGTTTAGCTGCTCACCTACCAGATCTCCAACTGCGGCCTGTGCTCAGCCAACAAATCCCTGCTGTGTGTCCCCAAATGCCATACCACTAAAGGCTCTAGAGCTTTTGCCCACCACGCCCCCCAGCAATGGAACTCTCTTCCACTGGAAGTCCATCTCACATCTACACACAGTGCTTTTAAAAAAGCACTCTGCCGGCACCTAAGCTCTGCCAGCTAATGTACCTGCTTTAAGCCTCCTTAGTTCCTATCTCGGAGCACTTCGCTGCTGTCTGCCAATACACCCCAGTGATACAACCACTTCCTGCCTTACTCCCCCGCCTCTTGCCCCATCCATCAATTCCCCTTTCTCCCAATGTCTGCCCCATTCCCAGCCCTCAAAACCCATACTGTCTTACCTCCTAACCTCTGCATCCTATCCCCCTGCACTTATCTCCCATCTCTAAATATTTTTGCTAGGGTCATACCTGCGGCATTTATGTTATGAATTTTTGCCGTATTGTTTCTAGTGTTCCTCCTAGCATATCATGTGACAGTTACTGTTTTGCTTGCTAACACTGTTCAGATGCTACAATTGTAACCACTCCTATTGATCCTACTCTGTACACCTTATGCACTTAATGACTTGTTTTCACCTCTGCTGTATTGCAAAGGTTCTGTATCCTGATACCACCTGTTATTTGTTACATCTGTCATGTTCTACAACTCTTTGTTAATGTTACCCCAATGTTATTTGATATTTGTTTAACCTGTAATGTTTACCCTGTAACCTCCTGGGTCATGCCTGAAAACAGTCATCTCAATGGCTAGGTCACCTACCCGGTAAACAAAAACTAAATAAATAAATAAAATATATTTTATTTTTCCTTCTTTTAGGTCACAGGGATTCTGCCCAGTCTGCTTGATGGTGACTGTTTTGTCCGATCAAATTCTCAGTCTCCTGACATTGGCATTTTGTTTGAACTTGGGATCACCTACACTCGCAATGTAAGTTTTCTTATCAAAAGGTTTATATGTTAAGTAGAGGAATTTAGGACATTGTTAAAATGTAAGAAGTAAAAAAAGATGTAGAAGAATAGATGGGTTTGGTAATGGGGTTTTATCACATATTTTCTGGGATGTGTGCTTACAGCCTTACAAGAGACATGTATGCATATACTAAATGGAGTGGAGATACTGAAAGAATAGATTCATGTGATAATATGTGTGATGTGCAAATATGAACAGACCCAAACAGGTGTGAATCCTACAGTCCTGTTTCACTCCAGGTTGGGGGTTGTGAATATACAGCTGTTTTAAAAGAGCAGAAGTATTATTCCTAAAGTTGATTCAACTGAATCTATCAAGTTTCATCAGTGGTTGATGAACAAGTGAAAATACTATATCTCTAGACTTCTGATCATACAACAGAAAGTAAAAGAGGAAAAATTCTTGAGGTTTTCATCACCAGGATGTAGAAAAGGTTGTTGATATTATCCTAGGTATTAATACTGTATAAATTCATTTGAAAAAATGTAACAGAAAGTGACGGTAGATAAGGGTCGCTTAGCCCATCCAGTCTGCCCTGTTACAGCATGTTGTGCTGCTTTTGCTGCAGACACTTCTGAGTCTATGTCACTTTTATTTCCACCCCTTTCCTATCCCTTATGATTCCACTGTGCCTATCCTAGGCTTCTGAATCCCACTACTGTTTTTGCTTCCACTACCTCCACTGGAAGACTGTTCCAGGCATCCACCACCCTTTCTTTTTTTTTTTCTATTCAAAGTTTATTAATCATTTTGCATCATACAGAGGACTAATCAAAAATAGTACAGGATACAAGTAATACATAGCCGGTTCATAGAGTAGTCCTCCCCCCCTCCAGCAGCCACCCCACACCCCCAAGTCTTGCACTGAAGAAAAAAAAGCTAACGAAAGCCCTTGAACGTGTTAGTCATGAGTTTAAAGTTAGGCAGTTTGTAAGGAATAAAGTGTTTGCAGGGGGCCCCAAATTTTTTTTAAATCTGGTAGTAGTGTTCTGAAGACTAGCAATTGTTCTCTCTGATCTAAGATTAGCCAATAATTCTCTCAGCCATTCGGTTTAAGGGATAGCTTCACTGTCCTTTCAGTGTTTCAAAACCAGTTTTTTGACTGATAGTGATATTAGAGCCATGTGAAACCTGCAGGCCAGAACTGGAATCTCCGAGAAGTCTCCCAGGAGACACACTTTGGCAGAGAAGAAATCACTGAGACCTAAAAGGGGGTCCACTCTTTGTTTAATGAGTGTCCATAGAGGAGTAATTTTGGGGCAAGTCCTGAAAATATGGAGCAAATTGCCTTCAGCTTGTTCACATCTGGTGCACATAGGGGTAAAGACGATACCGCATTTAGCCAGTTTCTGTGGAGTATAGTATAGGTTGTGTAGTATGTGGAACTGCATAAGCTGGAGTCTATCCTGTGTGATAAACTTATGACACCCCTGCCATAAGACTGGCCAGTTTATGACTATCTCGGGTGGAAAAAGGGGAGCCCAGTAAATAGATGGACCAAAATGGTCTGGGTAAATCCAGTCATAAAGGGCATTAAACATTTTGGACACAGCATGTGAGAGGCCAACTAAAGGGACCATCCCAGAGATAAAGGTGGGCTTTTAGACAATAAAGGGACATCCCCTATGGTTTTCATCAAAAGATGGCGTAATTGGAAGATTTTAAAGATGTTGGGATTTGGAATACCTGACTTCACTAGAATCTCGGGTGAAGACAACCACGATCCCATTGCTTCATTTAGGAAGTAAGAGAGAGTACAGTTAGCCAGCTGTGAGACCCACCACCCTTTCAGTAAAGAAGTATTTCCTCACATGTCTCCTGAACCTACCCCTGTCTAGCTTCATATCATGACCCCTTGTTCTAGAGCAACCTTTCTTCCGAAATATATCTCCCACCTGTACCTTATTTGTCCCCGTGAGGTATTTAAAGGTCTTGATCATACCTGAGGTGTTTAAAGATCTCACTTGCCAAACACGGTGGCATTTGCGCGGTGTAGATGCGGCAAGTGCGATAAGTGCAAGGGAGTCTAAGGGAGTGTGGCAGGCTCCCCTCAACCCCCCTGGCACTTTAAAAGCTCAGTGGGCCATGTAGAGTATCTGGTCATTATGACGGGAAGAGCCCTATAGTCCACATTTCCATCTGGTAGGCTGCTGTATTCCTGGGAGATATGAGCTATGTGGCAGTGGGTCTTTGGAGAGACTACAGGAACCATAACTATTTTCGCTGCACTGTGTTTTGTTTTATTCAGAGACCGTGTGAACTCATGCTACTAGAGTGTGATGCTGCTAAACCCCTTATTGACTTTGGGAGTTAACTAAACTTGCTGACAGTCTTGGGGTGCATTTTAATGCTGTGGAGATTTTAATATTTAGCACTGCTGGTTTGAGTCCCTGCTGAACTGCTGTTTAAAAGTGATTACTTGTGTGCTGCTGACAAAGTGTCCTAAAGTGTACTGTTCAGGGTGTTTGAGCTGTCCTTCCGAGAGTGGAGCCGATTAATTAAGTACAGCTGCTGCCACTTCAGTAATTGCACCCTGCTCATAGCCCTGTTGCTAGATACAGACTAGCTTCTTCTACCTGTTGCTAGCTGCACCCCCCCGATTGGTGGTGGAAGCCCAGTCTGTGGGGTTGAAGTGTTTAAAAATCTCACTTTGCCATTTGCTCAGTGTAGGTGCGGCAAGTGCGATAAGTGCAGGGGAGTCTAAGGGAGTGCGAGGGAGGTAGGGGAGCAGGAGTGTTTGATTATAATACTGTTGGTGCTGTAAGTATGTTATAATAAGAATGTGGGACGCTAAGTGTTTACCTGTTTCAGTCAATCAATCAATTATTTATTCAGGCGGACATCATTGAGCAAGGCTCATTTACAAGATGGACCTGATACGGTCAAGGTTCAATGGTTGGTACATTAGGAGATATATACAAAACACTTGTAATTAAACAGATACAGTAATATAAACATATATACAATAATCGAAGGGCAGAGGTTGATTAACCCTAACAGGACAAGGTAGGATACAAGAAAATACCCTAGAAGAATCCAGTATATACAAATCCCAGTAGAGGAGCCAAGGTAAGCAAGCAACATAAGGTACCCAGAATTACAGGCTCCAGGGAAAACTAAAGCAGACAAACAAATATAATGATTGACTGACTACAAAAAAGTGGTGATTACAGCCTCTGACAAATGACATGGAAGGGCTGGTGGGTGTGTATTCTTTGGGGGGAGGTTGGTATATGTGGATCATATTGAATTATATAGGTTTGGCACCGGGAACACTGCCTCATATGAGACAAGTGATTTTTGCTTTTCAGATTGCTTAGTTGTTGATGTTGTTACTGACTCATGGCAATTGTTGAGGAGCCCTATGCCCATGAGACAGTATGGGAATAGGGGTTACTTTACTTGTTTGCACTATGGCATGTTGCTTTGTTCTAAATTGGGTAACTGTGTTTCAACCACCTTTCTGGGGGTTAGTGTCTCCAAATGTTTAGGGATTTCTAGTACCGTGGCAAGAATGGACCCCATTCTTTAGCCAGGGCATATTCAAAACTCAAGAAATTAGTACTGTATTAATCTTTGATGTTTGCTGAGAGCGCTCTTCTCAGCACACGCAACGTCCCCAAAATGGCTTCCCTTTGAAGTTCATAAGGTATCACAACTATTGGTAACATATTTAAATGTGCCTGAAAGTTCTTTTTGATTAGTCCCATTGCTCCAAGCACTACTGGAACAATTTGTGTGTCCTTATTCCACATCAGTTTGGTTTCTGACTGCATATCTTGGTATTTCATGATTTTGTGTCTCTCTGTACGCAGCACACTGTAGTCACTAGGGGCGGCTATTTCAATCAGTAATGCTACCTTTGTTCTTTTTTCTTGTATTACAATATCGGGTTTTCTTGTTTCTACTTTCTTGGCTGTTGGTATTGGGTGATCCCATGTGATCATTACTGTTGTTAGTTTCTGGTGATGTTGAATCGAATCCAGGGCCTTGCTCTTTAGATTCTATGTCTTCCTCTCAAGCATCGTCTTTGAATAATTGTTTGAAATCCTGTCATGGATTTAAAATTATCCATTTGAATGTTCGTAGCTTAATCCCTAAGATTTATTTATTTAGTTTTTGTTAACCAGGTAGGTGCCATTAGCCAAAACATGACTATTTTCAGGCGCGACCCAGGAGAATTACAATAAGCAGGGAGAACAATGGAATACAATTTGTTGTGGGGTAGAGATGTAATACATACAGAGCTAAACAAGGTTTTACAATCACATGATTAGGTAAAATTAAAAAATAAATGCTAAAACAAGGTTTTACAATCACGTAGATTAGGTAAAAACAATACTTGTAGAATCAGTGAGAAAAGTTGCATATGGCTGATAGATTATCGGGTAAGGGTAACTGCTGTACAGACAGGCTGAGACAATAAGTGTCTAGAGTAGTAGACTAGAAAGGTCAGGATAGTTGGAGAATCGGTTTATTGCAGCTTGGGATGTGGGTGAAAGTAGGCAGAAACTCAGGGTGGTTTGAAGCAGGAACAGGAAGTCTGACTGAAGAGGAAAGAGCGATACCTGCGTTTGAACTGGGCATGACTGGGGGCTAAGCGGACATCAAGAGGCAGGGAGTTCCAGAGTTTAGGCGCCGCATGAGAGAAAGCAAGAGTTCCTTTGTTAGATTTACATCTGGGTATTTGAAGCAGTGATTTATCAGTTGATCGTAGGCCATGAGAGGAGGTTAGTGGAGTAAGTAGGGATGCCAGTGAAATTGGGGAGCCTGCTTTAATGATATTATCTGCCAGGGAGCCAAGGGCAAGGGTTCTAGCCAAAGTAGGGGGGAGCCAATTTAGATCAGCATAGAGTGTGCAATGGTGTTTTGACCAGGGAGAGGCCGATGCGTAGCGGCATATGCTGTTGTAGGTAGTGTCTCATTCTCTAAGCAGAGTTTTGGGTGCATTAAGATAGGTAGCTATCCTGTAGGATAGTGATGGGAGCAGAATTCCGTGGGCAACTGCTAGCCTTGCTGACTGTGTAAAGACAGAGCTGGTTTTATATGTTACTCCTAGTTTGGCGTTAACTGATTTGCAGGTGGATGTTATATGCTGACCAAAATTGAGATTCTCGTCGAGGAGGACACCTAGATACTTGAAGGCGTGAACTGGTTCGAGGACCTTTCCATCCTGGCCAGAGACTGCAAATTTGTCACGGGTATTACTTAGTTTGACAGCAGAGCCAAGCAGCATAGTATGCGTTTTTTCAGAATTCAACATTAGCTTGTGGTGGAGGAGCCAGGTTTGGGTGGACTTAAACGCAGTAGTAAGGGTTTGGTTTATATTTTAGATATTCTTGTCACTACAGTACAGGACCAGGTCATCCGCATAGAGGATAGCCGAGCAGCCGGGAATATTCGGAGAGATATTGTTAGTGAAAATAGAGAAGAGAAGCGGTCCTAATATAGATCCCTGGCGAACGCCTAGATTAATAGCCCTAGGGCTAGATAGCGCAGAGTTGAACCTCACAAGCTGAGTCCTATTTGACAGATAGCTTTTAAACCAGGGAGTTGCGTTGTGAGAGAAACCAAGGGCTAGGAGACTGTCGAGCAGAATAGGATGATCAACAAGGTCAAAGGCCTTTGTTAGGTCAATAAAAACTGCTCCCGTGAGGTGCCCTTTGTCCATTGCAGTTAAGGTGTCATTTGTCAGGTGAAGCAGGGCTGTGGAGGTGCTATGACCCTTTCAAAAGCCGTACTGAATTGGTGAGAGAAGGTTATGCTTAGACAAAAAGTCAATGACTTGTCTTGATACTAGTTTTTCCAGGATTTTACTTAGGACTGAGAGAATAGCTATTGGTCGATAGTTGGTCATATCACTTTTGTCCCTTTCTTATGGATTGGAGTGACACGTGCCATTTTCCAGATGTCAGGGACAGCACCATGGCAGAAAGATAGGGTAAAACTCCTTGATAGTGATAGGGCAACAAATGGTGCAGCAAGTTTGAGGAGTTTAGGTTCAAGCCCATCAGAGCCCACACTAGTATTGTCAGGGATGGCATCTAGCAGGCCCAGACGTCAGATTTTGATATTGCCTTAAAATAGAAATGCGGGGTAGGTTCAGTGACGGGGGAAGGGGGGTAAAGGCTGGCTGTTCATGAAGACGGATGTATAGCTTGACAGGTCAGAGAATACTTTGTTAAAGGCCTCCGCTATGGTCCTAGGGTTAGTACAGTGAATGCCATTTATGAGCATATCGTCTGCCAGCTTAGTTTGCTTTGTTCCTAAGAATGTTTTTATATGAGACCAGAATTTTCTAGAGTCTCCAGTAGCTTCCATCAGAAGCCCCTTACAATAAGTGCTTTTAGCTTGTCTAATCCGTTTTTTTACAGTCACTTCTCTGGATCCTGTTAGAGTGGTAGTCAGCAGTGAGTCCAGTTTTTCTGAACCGCTTCCAGCTCTTGTCTCTGGCATGTAAGGTTGCCAGTAGATCTTTGTGCAGCCATTTAGTTGGTGTAGCGTGCACGCATTGGATCACTAGGGGTGTATGTCTGTCTTGGATAGAACAAAAGCGGTCTATAAAGTGGTTCAGAGCTGTCCGCACATCAAGGGACTGGGAAAGGTAGGACCACTGTATGGATGAGATTTCATACAGGAATTTAGCCTGATCCAGATCAGCGTAGTTCCTGAAAGTGATATAACGTAGGGGCGAGGACTGGGAGCTGGAGTGTTGCCAAACACAATAAATGGGGGAGTGATCTGATATTTGTCAGGTAGGGTGCCAGCATCTACAATTCTGTCCATCCTGTTTGTTAACACCCAGTCAAGTGAATGTGCTAGATGTTGTATTAGGGAGACCTTCGTGGGCTCTGTTATGACTTGATGTAGGCTATAATTCTGGATTGTAGATAGCAGTTGGCTATGCATTTGTCCCAGCCAGTTTAGGTTCATGTCCCCTAAAATAAGCAGTTCATTGTGACCTGCTAGTTTTACCGAGTCCTCCAGTAAATTTAAGAAGGCAGATAGCCCACCTGGGGTGGGTTATAAGCAAGAACTATATGTAGGTTTTTTGCACCCAAGTGAAGGAGAGCATGTAGAGACTCGCAGGCGGAGGATTGGGGTACAGCAGTATGCATGATGTTGAGGTGAGTTTTATAAAACAGCGCAACAACCCCCCCTTAGAAGATCGTCTGTCATTTCGGAGAAGGCCATAGTTAGATAACGTGCAGATTGAGTCAGGGGTGGAAGACTTGTGCCATGTTTCAGAGAGGCACAATATATCAGGGTTATGGGTGGAGACCCAAGCCTCCAGTTCCGTAAAATTGCATGTGAGGCTCCTAATATTTAGATGAGCTATGCGTATACCCCCAGAAGTGGCCCAGGAGGTATTGTGGCATGGCTGAGGATGTACAGGACTTGGGTTTTGTTCCACATCCCCTGCCATTAGGATCGCCAGCAGCAAAATATACCATAGTTTTCTGTGAGTAACAGGAGAGACCATGGTAATTATGGAGCAGAGTCTGTGATCTTGGTAGTAGGCCACTAGATAGTTGATAAATCTTGAAATAAATAGTGAAGTTAGATCAAGGTTGACGGCTGGTCTAACCAGCATGTTAGAGAATAGGAAATCTCCAGGGGAGTGTTGCAGCCTAGTGGTGCTATGAGGACAGGGTGATAGTGAGAGCTTGGCAAGGGAACAGAGCAAGAGACTGGTAACTAGAGAGACCAGGAATTTATGTGCCATAATGGAGTCGGGGAAAGTGCAGCTGTAGAATGTGGGAAGAATTAAAACTGCCTAGAGCAGCTGCGAGCATCGGGGCATGCATTCCAGTGAGCAGGAATAGTTAACCGATGACCTCTAGTGGTGGTAAAAGATAAGGAGCTAATGGGAAAATAGCCTGTTAGGTTAAAACTGAAATTGACACGCACAGCCTATAAAAGGAAATGCCGAGATAGGCGAGGGTGGGGTGGTGGGAGCCAGCAGACAGCCGGCAGGGCCTCTACTCCTGATGTAAGGAGCAAATTTGGCAAATTCAGTCTATGCCCTGCGATCAGAAATTCTGAGCCCTGACACACAGTTACACCCAGCCCCTTGTAGAGCAGACTGGAAAGAAAAACGGGCTGTTCCGATTTAGATTTAGATTGTACTTCATTAAATCAAGTAGTGACCTCAGTAGCTTCCAGCTAGGGACTGCGGGCAGCGGTAGCTGCGTAGCGGAGAAAAAAGGTGCCAAGATTTTTTTAATGCTCCTCTGCTCAGGAGCAGCGCCGAAGAGTCCAGCAGGGCAGGCAGCACGGACCGTTGTCCGGAGGAATTACCTTTGTTTTAGATTCATCTTTTAGGGAGCAGGAAGTCTCCTGCAGGCAGGACCACCAAATCCTCGGCGGGCGAAACGGCTTCTCGGGGCTGTGGAGGATCCTGGGCACACCTGAGTGGGGCGGACAAGCCCTGAGGGAGAGAAGAAAGGAGGGGATTTAAGTAGGGAGAGGAAAAAGGCAGAGTCACAGAGATTACACAAGGAGAGGGGCCGGGTATGATATAGGTAGCAAAACAATATAAAAAATTACACAAAGAGAGGGGGCGTGTATAATATAGGTAGCAGTAAAACACGATAACTAAGCAAATACATTTCTGTATTTTAGCTGGTTACACTTCAGTAGCCTTATTCCTGATGTAAGGAGCAAATTTGGTAAATTCAGTCTATGCCCTGTGATCAGAAATTCGGAGCCCAAACACACAGTTACACCCAACCCCTTGTAGAGCAGATTGGAAGGAAAAACGGGCTGTTCCGATTTAGATTGAGATTGTACTTCATTAAATCAAGCAGTGTCCTCAGTAGCTTCAAGCTAGGGACTGCGGGCAGCAGTAGCTGCGTAGCGAAGAAAAAAGGCGCCAAGATTTTTTTAAACGCTCCTCTGCTCAGGAGCAGCGCCGAAGAGTCCAGCAGGGCAGGCGGCACAGACCGTTGTCCGGAGGAATTACCTTTGTTTTAGATTTGTCTTTCCGGGGGCAGGTGGTCTCCTGCAGGCAGGACTACCAAATCCTCGGCAGGCAAAACGGCTTCTTGGGGCTGTGGAGGATCCTGGGCACGCTCGAGTGGGGCAGACAAGTCCTTCATTTTAGATTCTGCTTTTGGGGGCAGGGGCGGTCTCCTGCAGGCAGGACTACCAAACTCGGTGATGAAACGGCTTCCTGGCTGTGAGATTATTGAACTTGAACAGCTTATTGCTCTATATCTGCTTAATATTGTTGCTTTATTAGAAACGTGGTTGAAGCTGGGGGTGCCCGATAATGTGTGTCATATTGAGGGTTATAAAATTTTTAGGGTAGACTGTAAAGGCCGAAAAAGGGTGGTGGGGTCCTGATTTATTATAGGGATCATTTAGAAATAAATTTTTTAAGGTCTAGTGAGGATTTGTGTTGTGATACCGATTGGTTGGTTTTGCAATTTGTTCTTGGAGGAAAGAAGAAGTTAAATGTGGGCTGTTTGTACAATCCCCCTCAATGTGGTCTTCAGGAGCTTAAATATTTTTTGGATGTTTGTGAAGTTTATTTAAAGTAGAGTGATTCTGTTGTTGTTGGCGATATGAATTTAAATTGGAGGGCTAATGACCATGGGGTTCGAATCTCGTTCTATCTTCTGACTCAGTGTATAAATGTGCCAACCCCATCTCAATTCCATCTCACAGAGTCATTCTCTGTTGGAATGGAAATTGACTAATAGAGTGGGGAGAGTGAGGGCCTCTGGTGTCTTGGCAGATTACGTAAGTGATCACATGGTCACCTTTTGTGTCCTAAATTTTCGCTGTCTTAAACCCCCTCCTTCTGTGTTGCAGACTAGATAATTTAAAAGGATAGATTATTCCCTGTTATATTCTTCTTTGAGGTTAATTGATTGGTCATTTCTTGAATGTATTCCAGATGTGGATATGGCTCTAGATTTTGTTTGCAGCCAACTTCTTCCCATTCAGGAATCCCTTTTCCCTTTGCGGACCGTTCGGTGTAGAGGTTCTCCTACTGGATGGTTTGGGCCCAGCATTAAGAAATTAATTAATAAGTGGGATAGTGCTTGGACTAAATTTAAATTATCTCCCAGTAGAGTTTCAATGGATCTCTATTGTGGACTTCGGAATTTAGTCTCTCAAGCTGTTAGAAATGCTAAAAAAAGCTTATTTTAGGGATCACTTTGAAGATAGCTGGGCAGATCCAAAGAAGTTTTGGAATAGCGTAAATTCTTTACTTTCTCCTAAATCAAAATCTGACATCCAGAAATTAAATGTTGACAACAAAGAAATTGGTGACTTGCCCGAAATTGTTAAATTGTTGAATTCTAAATTTTCAGATCTTTCTAAGTTTAGATCTTTTTTCTCAGGCTGGTAATACTAAGTCCTTTTCTTCTGTTGCTTTGGTAGATGGACCCAGGTTTTTGTTTAAGGAAGTAATATCAAATGACGTTTTTCATCTTCTGCAGTCTCTCCCAAATAAAGGGATAGACTGTGGGGAATGGTTGGATGCCCGCTTCTTAAAATTGGCTATCCCCTTTATTACGGATCCCCTTTGTTAAATTTTTACTATGTCATTGGCCACAGGTGTTTTTTCCCTGTCCTGGAAGAAAGCTAAGGTGGTTCCAATTCCAAAAATGAGCTGTGCTACTTCCATGGATGATTATAAGCCAATATCAATACTGTGCATCCCCTTAGCAAACTACTTGAGTGTTTAGTGGCTAAGCAAATTGATGCCTAGTTGGTTACCCATGAGTTGTTGTCAAGGCAACAACATGGGTTCCGTAAGCACTTTGATATGGGCACGGCCTTGGTTGGGTTCACGAACACCGTCCTTCATAGGTTTGAGAAGAATTTGATGACCGGAGCGGTGTTCGTGGACCTAACCAAGGCTTTTGATTTGATTGATCACGGTTTGTCCTGAATAAAATTGAAAGATCTGGGGTTTTCTGATGTCGCTGTATCTTGGTTCTATGATTATCTGAGTAACAGGTGTCAATTTGTTCAAGTAGGTTCTGTGGTTTCTGATGTCATGCCAATTAGTTGCGGTGTGCCTCAGGGGTCCATTTTGGGTCCTCTGTTATTTTCTATTTTTATTAATCAGCTTCCTGGAGTTTGTAGGTTTAGTGAATCACTGCTTTATGCAGATGATCTTGTAATTTGTGCTCAGTCAAATTCTGTGTCTGAATTTTCTTGTTCCCTAGAAAAGGATTTTGGTGCTGTTTGTTCTTGGCTTACTTTAAATGCTATGGGTTTAAACTCAGCTAAAACAAAAGTTATGTTATTTGGCACGCAATTTATGTTGGTAGACACCCCAGAACTGAGGATACCTGATTTTCAGGGTGGTCTGCTTGAACAAGTGTTTCAATTTAAGTATTTAGGCACACTATTGGATCCCAGTTTGAACTTTTCACCTCAGATTCAGTCAATGGTTAAGAAAGTAAATCAAAGAATAGAGGTGTTATACAAATTCAAGTCATTCTTCTCACAAGCAACTAGATTAGCAATTGCTATTGGTTCTCTTCTTCCATATTTTGATTACAGTTCTTGTTTATACTGTAATATAGGTACAAAAGAAATGCAAGCACTAACTGTGGCCTATAATAATATTTGTAGATTTATTTTAGGAGCCCCCAACAGGACACATCGGTGTAATCTTTATTCTCTGTTGGGGTGGTTTTCCCCTAGTCGCAGAATATAGTATTTTGTTGGCTGTCTGATGTATAAATGTTTTTACTTTGGCTCTCTTTTTCCTCTTTCTGATCTTGTTGTAATGAGAGAATTGCTTCCCAGCCTGAGGTCAACTGACGGCCCCCTATATTTTGTCTATAGGTCTCGGCTTAGATCAAGCTCTAGAGTTTTTTCAATAGCAGCACCATTGTATTGGAATTCACTCCCACTTGATGTTAGGATTGCTCCCTCTGTTTTGACTTTTAAACAAAGGTTAACAAGTTATTTATTACATAAATCTGTTTGTAACTGCAATTTGTAATTTGTATTTTTGGTTTTGTATTGCTGTTGATTGTATTTGTGTATTTTTCTATGTTTTTTTGTCTGGGTTGGGTCTGAAAAGGGACCTTTGGTCCAGAGCTTTTGCCCGGTCACCAAAGAATAAATGAAATGAAAAAAAAAATGAAATGAAAAAATATCCCCCCTCTCCCTCCTCTCCTCCAGGGTATATATATATTTAGTTTCTTTAGCTTCTCCTCATAGGGTTTTTGATTCAAACCCTGTACCATCTTGGTAGCCCTCTTCTGGACTGCCTCTAATCTGTCTGTCTTTTTGGAGATGTGGTCTCCGAAACACAGTACTCCAGGTGGGGTCTTACCAATGCCCTATATTTGGGGCAACACCACTTCCCTCTTCCTGCTGGTGATACTCCCACCTATACACCTCAGCATCCCACTAGTTCTCCTGATCACTTTGTCACATTGTCTGGCCACCTTCAGGTTATCTGATATGATTACTCCCAGGTCCCTTTCCTGCTTGTTTTTTGCAAATATCCCCCCCCCCCCATTTTGTGCTGCACCCCACGGGTTTCTGTGACCCAAGTGTATCATTTTGCACTTTTTTTGCATTAAACCTTAGCTGCTGAGCTGGCTCCATGGTGCTAGATGACAGGGGATTGCCTGGCACACTGGCAACCTGGTTTCGCATCACGAGCCTGGGGCGACAGGAACGGAGGCCGGTAGGGAGGACTGAAGAGTGCCCTTGGGCACTCTCCTCCTGGGGGGAGGGACTAGGACATGCCACCCTTTGGCAGCTCTTGGTGGCCAGTTTGGCATCGTGCAGTGTGGCATGGGTGATCACATGCCGCATGCACGAGCAACCAGGACACTGCGGCGTATGTCCAATGTGGGTGAGGGGAAAAATGGAAAAATAGCTACCTTGCTACCAGCTAATGGTGGCCCATCCTTCCAATGCTGCAATAGCCGGGAAGCCCCCATGCTGTGCTCTCACCACCCTGGTGAGGAATGCAGAAGGCATCTCAGGTCGCTGAAGTCTCCCCCTCCCAGTAGCCGCTCCAGAGGTAGGGGGGCCCCCACTTCCCATCGAAGAGATACAGTGGGTCAGTTGGAGTGATAGGAAGAGAGACAGTGGATAGTGGAATGGGGGATCGTGGCAGCAGTAGGTACTGGCCTCCCGAAGGAGTGGCCGGAGAGGCTGGCTAGGGCAGGTGAAAAAAAAATAAGACAAAAAAAATTACTTAGCTGCCAAACTTTTGACCACTCCTCCAGCTGTTTTAATTCTCTTTCCATCCTTTGCACCCCCCTCCTTGAAGTGTCCAGTCTGTTGCAGATCTTGGTGTCATTCACAAAGAGGCAGACCTTCCCTTCCAGTTCCTCCCCAGTGTTGCTAATGAAGACATTAAAGAGGACTGACCCCAGTACTGACCCTCTGCGGTACCCCACTGATCACTCTCCCCTCCTCAGAGCAGACTCCATTTACCCCCTCACTCTTCCTCCTATCCCCTAACCAATTTCTTACCCAGGTTGCCACCTTATTGCCCACCCCCATACTACCCAACATGTTTACCAGCCTCCTACGTGGAACGGTGTCAAAGGCCTTACTGAAGTCCAGGTAGGCCACGTCCACCGCCCCTCCCTGATCCAACACCTTGGTCACCAGTCAAACAAATCTATCAGATTTGTTTGGCTCGACCTCCCCTCTGTGAGGCCATGCTGCCTGGGGTCCTGCAGTCTGTTGGATTCCAGGTGTTCCATGATTCTTTCCTTTAATAATTTCCCAATAACCGAAGTCAGGCTGACAAGCCTATAATTTCCCGCCTCCTCCTTACTACCACTTTTGTAAAGCGGGACTACGTATGCTGTTCTCCAGTCGTCCGGGACCATGCCAGTCTCCAGTGAACTGTTAAACAAGTCTGTCGTTGGTGCATCTAGCACCTCTCTGAGTTCCTTTAACACTCTTGGATGCACTCCATCTGGCCCCATGGCTTTGTCCACTCTCAGATTAGCGAGTGCTTTTCTGACCCTCTCCTCAGAAAAGGGACTGGTGTTGTCCACTTCCTTCCCCTCCAAGCTCTTGGTGCTTATTTGTGGTCTTTCCCCTTCCCCTCCTTCTGTAAAGACTGAGCAGAAATATTTCCTTAAGATGTAACAAACTGTTTAGGTTGAATTAAAGCACTGTATAGCACTCATACAGCAGTGGTAAAAAATGAATATAGTGTACTGTCAGGAATTAAACTTGCAAAAGAGAGACAGGAACAGAATGCCATATATCCTATATACCGTTGGGAGAGCGAACCCCCGACAGCGAAACTATAACAGCGACACAACTCGTTCGACAGCCACAGTATTGAAAGGGTTGTCAGAGTGCTGTACCAATACAGCGACTCCCGCTGTAAGGCGCTCTCCACCGTAATCCGCCCCCCCGGAGTTGACAATCTGTAAGTCTGGGGGCTGTGGTGGGGGGTATCATCACTGTAGAGCTACATACATTGAATTGTAAATCATGGGATTCAGAATCCCGCAGGAAGCTTTTATAGCGGGGGCTGCCAAGTCCCTGTGTGGCCAGCGTCATACTTCAGCACTGCTTATATGTAATGTTGGCAGCCTCATCTATTACATTTCTCTTTAACCCCCTTTCGAGTAAATGGTGAATACTGTGGGGACTCCATTTTCAGCGTCCATGTTAGTCATCGAGGTGGTTTGCAGTCTGATACCTATCTTACTGTTTTTTCCTCACTACCGGCTACAATGCCCCACTCCTTTTGTTTGTCACTGCAGTCTGCATGTTATTTTTTGACAGTTTATGGTGTCAGAGCCAGTGGTGGAAAACTTTTTCGTTGTACATGTGGCAACAAGATTTTCAGTTGGCACCCACGACCGACACCTTGAGTGTTTGGGTGCGTGCCATGCCATTAACCAGTGTCTGGTTGGCTAGATCTTCATGTGGGTCACTTGGAAAAGCAGGACAATGGTGTTGGCTGAGATTCTTTTCGAAAGAATGGAGAAGAAAGTCTAGGTAGTCTCTGGTGAGATGTCCACTGTCCTGTCTGCTTCAGGTAAGAAACTGCTTTTAAGAATATTGGAGTCACGATTAGCTGAAAAATCACCATTGCAACATCAGTATGTCAAGCAGAAGCATCAGGGCTTTGCCAAATACCAATCAGATTTGAGGTTGTGCTTGACCTCATTAGACTCTCCCTGACATTCTGCTTTGGCTGGCTTTGTTTGTGGTCTCCACTTCCAAAACATGCAGCTCAGCCCAATGCAGGATGTATGACTTCTGGCCTGAATTCTAATCTTAGAGGTGTCACGTGCATGCTCTCAGGTGGGCCAGAAAAACAGGAAAAAGGCTGGTATGTCTAGTTGGGAGGATGCAGCCACGCCTGTCCCCCCAATGGCCTATGTGGATTATGCTCCCCCACATCCGGAACACCTCTATACTTCTAGCTGGTCAGGGCTGCTGGGTGGAAGGTTTCAGTGCCTACCAAGGCACTAAAATAGTAGGGCCCCCCCCAGGAGATAGTATTTGGGTGGGTCCCAGGACTGAGGTACCAAGGCTGGAACCAGTGTAGATGATGATATTCACCGGGGTTATCTCAGTCATCAGGTCACACAGTAGGAACTTTACTGTCGGTGAAGGGGAATCCATACGGAAGATTTTCAGCAGTAAAACTGGGGACACCCATGCGTCGACTTCTGTTGATGGTACCAACTCTATAAAGGTGTGAGTGGCCCCGCTCCATCCTCAGTTCTTTCCCGCCATCTGCTGGCTCACATGGGTCTCTGTGGAGTCTCCGATGCAGTATTCATGCCATCTTTCGCCTATGGCTTTTTCTGCAATATTTTTCGGAGTCTCTTTTTTTTGAAGAGATTCCGCCAACTTGTTATGTCAAGAGTTAATCCTTCTACCTCTCTCTTCCATCGCTGCCACTGTGAAAAGAAGATTGCCTCCACTGATGCGTATTCTCTCTGTGTCTGCTGTCCCCTGCCAACGCTGGGGCTGCAGCCAAGTGCCCCAGAAATGATGGACCGGCCCAAGTGGGTGGCTCTGCCTCCACTTGACTCCTTGCCGGACCCACCCTCTTTTGGTCCCGGACCAGGAGGCGGTGGTCGGAGGTCGGTTCTCCCTCCATTTGAATCAGTGGAGAACTATAACTTTAGATGCATGGATTCTGCAAATCATAGAGCAAGGGCACACCCTGGAGCTCATTATGCATCCTCCAGAAACCCCTCCCCCACCCTCCAGTTATCCCCTGGCTCATTTGCCTGTTCTCCAGGAGGAGGTGCAGTCCCTTCTACACAAGCAGGCCATCAAACCAGTTTCCCAGCACCAGAGAAACAAGGGATTCTATTTCAGGTTTTTCAAACCCCAGGAAATCTTACTGTATTCTGACTTATGCAGTATTGTCCTTCCATTGTACTGCCCCGGAGCCGAAATGCTGAATAGAACCTGTGCTAATGATGGAATGCTAGGCTCATGTTCGGTTTTCAAACCACTGTCCCTGGTAAACATTCTACAACTGTCAGATTCTTTACTTCGCTTGAACAGTACAGACGCCTCGGAGAGCTCCATCTTTCTTGAAGATTTTATTTTTTCTTGTTTTTTTGAAGTAAAATTTATTTCTGTTTGTTTTTTAAAGCACTGTCCTTGTGTTTACAGGTAAACTAGTTTAGGTTCAGTGTTATTCCGCTACGTTTTTTCAGTTTCTTTTTGGTTCATTTAACCGGAAGGGAAACAAACTTTTATTTACGATTTTAAAAAGTAAATTTCTGTATTTTATTCTTTCCTGGGCCGGTTGCTTAATTTGGTTATTTTGAGGGAAGCCGGGGTAACTCTTGGTTTTCTCAGCGGTTGCTGAACTGACCACAAGGTAAAAAAAATAAAAAAAAGACTTAAGCCTTATTCATTTGTGTTTCTCAGAGACCCATTTCTTGGGGGTTTTACTGGTTTTATCACTAACCCAAGAAAAGAACTGGCCCAATGGGTTTTCAGCTTTGTACAGAGTATGGGGAAACTGTTTGAAAACAGATCCTCATATTAATTTGTGTTTTTTTGCCTAGGGTTTTACCACCTGAAGGCAGATTGTGAAATCTGTAAAAGCAAAAACTTTTCCTCAGTCGACGCTTAATAGGCATTTGAACCAACTGAAAGGAAAATATCTGAGAAGACTGCTGAGCCAGCTGTGGACAAAATGTCCTCCTCTTATAAGGAGAAACCGAAGGAACCAGTTGAACAACCCTCTAACCAGGGTAATGGTTCCTCGGTTAAGAAAAAGAACTGCAGACACTGCCATTGAACCGGCAAGTCCTGCTAAGAAAAAGAGGAAGGAGAAACACTCTGTTCAGGAACTGCGACCTACAAAAATGCCGGTTCCAACCGCAGATAAATAAACGCTATAAAAATTATACAGGCGCTGCAGTCGGTACTGCGGTTCCAGTTCAGCGGCCCAGTTCACAGACCTCGGTTCAGGACCTGGGTTCCTCCTCAGTTCCCGGTTCATTTGAACGGTTTGCTGAGGTGTACAAGGGAGGATGAGTTTGAACCTAGTGTTCCCCTGATCCTCTACATCCTGACTCCCCTGAGAAGGGAGCTGAGGTTTTTCCTCTCACTTTGCCTTAATGACAAGTGGCACAGACACCGGTCCTCTCCACCCAGGAATTTACAGAGGAGGAAGAGGAGCCAGACTATATGGAAAGGATGGATGTGCCAGTAACAAAAAGACTGTTGCTGGCCATCCACAGGTCTCTGAAGAGACAGGATTCTAGAATTTTTATAAAACCCCACTTCCATTCCTCCAGTGGACAAGAGGATGGATAGGGAGTATTGGGTGGCTAAGTCTGGAGCAGAGTTCCTTTTTGTACACCCTTAGCCATGAAGAGGTGGTGCAAGCTGCGGCTTGTGATAAGGAAGGGATTCCCCTTGCATCACACCCACCGGATAAAGACTCCAAGAAAATGGATTCTATGGCCAAGAAATCCTACTTAGGGGCTTCTTTGGCCATTAGACAGGCCACTTATATAGCATATGTCTATTGGACTAACTGAGACAACTAATTTGTCCCAGGCCAGACAAAGGCATTGGATTTTCCTGGTGAGCCCATATCCCTTTTTGGTGGACAAACAGAGGCTTACATGGAAATGGATGGGTACAAGGTAGCTTGTAAGAGTGCTGCTGCAAAGGAGAAAGCAGCAACACCCCAGAAGCAAGATAGAGGGAGCATGGGCAGAACCCATTACATACTCTTCTTTCAGGCCCAGGCATTGCCTACCTATCAACCTCGGAGAGTGTACTTCAGAGGCAGTGGCAGAATGAGCAGCAGCCATACTGGCCCAGCACTCAGCCAAGTGTACAGACTAAGTAGACCCCTGAGGGGTCTGCCAGAGCCGCCTCCCCACTTCCAGTAGGTAGCAGGCTGGTCCACTACCTCCATGCTTGGGAATCCATCACTACAGACAGATGGGTCCTGCAGGTAGTGGGCCAGGGGCTTGCCCTCAGGTTCAAGATCCTGCACAAACTGAGGACAAGGTTTTTCAGACCTTCCAGTCTATCAGAAGTAACTCTGTTGGAAGAGGAAGTAGCAAAACTAATTCAAGACAAAACAGTAGAGCCTGTTCCCTTGGCCCACAGGGAAGGGGTCTCTGCTCAGGATGATCACTCTGGCTACCATCCTCCCTACACTCAGGAAGGGGGATTGGGCCAGCATGCCTGGACTTAAGGACACTTACTTCCACATCCCTATCGGGCAATCACACAGAAGGTATCTTAGGTTCAGATTGCCATCAGACCACTACCCGTTCAGAGCCATTCCTTTCAGCCTTACCTCTGCTCCAGGGGTGTTTACCAAGTGCCTAGCAGTGGTAGTAGCACACCTAAGGAGGCAAGGGGTTATAGTCTCCCCATACCTGGATGACTGGTTGGTGGTAGGCCAGTCTCCTCAGTGGGTAGAGATGCACTGATCACCATCCAGGATACCCTGTGTATGCTGGGCCTCCTGGTAAATCAGAAAAAAGTCAATGCTAACACCAGTTCAGTGCCTGGAGTTCATAGGGGCAAAACTGGACACTCTGAGAGGAAGGGCCTTCCTCACACAGGGAATGGTAGACAGCTTGGTGCAGCTGGCAGGCTCAGTCCAGCTACATACCCCCAGACCACTGAGGCATTTTCTACAGCTGTTAGGGCACATGGGTGCAGCAACAGCAACAGTGTCGGGGTCAAGATTCCAGATGAGAGAAATTTAGTTCCATCTCAGGTCTCACTTTTCCCAAAAAAAAGAGAATCCCTGTCAAAGATGGTCCCAGTCACAAGAACCCTGCTGCAAGCTCTGCAGTGTGGCAGGAAAAAGACAACCTCAGGGAAGGGTGTGCCTTTCCTCCAGCTGCCACCAGCAGCAGTCTTAACAATAGATGCCTCCCTGTTAGGGTGGGGAGCACACCAAGGGGGACACACTGCACATTGTATCCGGCTCCATTAGGAGTCCCTGCTTCACATAAAGCCTGCTGGAGCGCAGGGCAGTTTATCTGGGCATACAGTCCTTCGCTCCAATGATTCAAGGCAAAGTGGTTCTGGTCAGGACAGACAATACAACCACAATGTACTACGTAAACAAGCAAGGGGGCACAAAGTCCGCCCTACTGTGCACAGAGGCCATGAAAGTGTGGAGTCTAGCTTGCTCCCTGGGATCTCCCTCTCAGCAGCCCACCTCTCAGGGAAGGACAGTGTCCTGGCAGATGCTCTCAGCAGGATCTACCAAAACCACCATGAATGCAAGTGGTGATCAGAAGGTGAGGTACCCCAGAGGTGGACCTCTTCGCAACCCCAGACAATCACCAGCTACCACAATTCTGTTGCAGGACTTCTGCAGTGTGCGTAGTCCCTCAGGAGGCACTGCTGTTGGATTGGACAGGGAAGTTCCTGTATGTCTTCCCTCCATTTCTCCTGTTGCTCAGAGTGTTGAACAAGCTCAGGGTTCAATCAGCAACAGTGATCCTCATTGCTCCAGATTGGGCCAGACAGCCATGGTATTTTTCTGCTGCTGACCTTGTCAATTTCCAGGTCAGTCTCTCTACCCAGGAGACACAACCTATTGACCTCCTCGCAGGACAGGGTCCTTTACCCCAACCTCCGGTCTCTCAGGCTCAGGGCTTAGCTCTTGAGGACTTAGAGTATTCTAGACAACCCTTCTACCAGAAACACTTACCCCTCTAAATGGAAGAGGTTTTCCATTTGGTGCCAGTAAAAAGAGATAAACCGCTGCCAGACTGATTTGTCAGTCGTCCGAGAGTATATGGCACACCTTCATTCTCTCGGCCTTAGGCCTTCCACCCTCAAAGTACAATTAGAAGTTGTCTCTGCTTACCTCTCAGCTGGTAAGGGGTCATCTCTGGCAGTTAATCAAGTGTTTAGAAAGTTCTTCAAGGGTCTCATGCATTTGCATCCCCCTCATAGGGAATACACCCCAGCATGGGACCTCAATATATGCATTAGAAGCAGTATTTCGCAAAACTTGTAAAAGAGCCATTAACCATGGTGAAGAAAAGCCCTCTATGTACCATGTTCCTTTTTCTTTTAGACATGCTAAAGGTAGATAATTTTTTAAGTTATTTATTATTCTGAGCCAATATGATGTTAGCCTTGAGTTAATTAGGGATACCAAAGGGAGTCTACCTAGTTCTGCTCTTACAACAACGTTGGCCATTGAAGGAGGCACTTGAAGAATGGCTTTGTAATAGTACAGTAAGGGCGATTCAAGTTGTGGATAATGCTTAATTAAAGAAAAAAAATAAAAAAATTATTTCTTTTAACAGTCAATTGACTCAAGGAAACCTAAAAGAGGTAACATGTCTTCGTAATAAAGGTTTTAATGAGACAACTGTCACATGTTATACAGTGTTCCTTATTCAATTATCAACTAACTAAAATTCTTAAGGATTTCTTGATCAGATATGCAGATTCAACACATGACCCAGTCTTTATCCTGATGCATCCTGGAACAGTAGAAGAAACTGTAACGATTGCAAAATTTATAGCATATATAATAAGTTCAATAAAAAAAAGCTTATGTTAAGAGGGTTAGAAATGAGTGATGTAAATGCACATGTAACCCCTAGGTGGTGCTATTCCAAGGGCTACTACCCCTGCCTGCTTGGCTAGTAGCAGGTTAAGGGGCCTGAGTTCTGAAATGGGTGCCTCCACCCAGAGGTCAGGGTTGGTAATGACCAAGCTAACCTGGGCACAGCCCTCCGGGAAACTGTAACCCCCCTATTTCCCCTCTAGTGGCCTGAACACTGTACAATATAACTTTCACACTACCTCTGGTACACCACACAAGTACCAACACTGTTTGCACTTACCCCCAGGCCTGGTTCCTCTGGCTTGATCCCGGGAACCCCCTGTAAAACAAGGTTAAGCACAGCAAATAGCAACAGTACAGTACTTTGAGCACAAACTGGAACCACAGTCAGATTACATGCAGAAAAAGTTAGATCTGATTTATTCAGGGGACTTGAACAAGGGAGGGGTGAAATCAGGTTAATTATCTTAAAGGTTGTATCAATCAAGCAGTTATGCATGCACTTTGAGTCCCCCCACACAGTCACACCTCTGGGTACCCAGGTGGAGAAGAGATGAGCTAGCCAGGACCGTTGCACGGGGTTGGCCGGTGTCGCAGCTGGTTGGGCCCTGTGATGAAAAACACAATATGCACAGTACACACTATTTGTAATCTGGAGCCAGAGGGCTCAGTTCGTAAAGGAAAAGAAACAAGAAGACAATCAGATGACACACTCAGCTTAAGCTGTTGTTGCAGGGAGCTACCCTGGTATTTACTCACGATACCCAAGACTGGACACAGGCTGGACGAAAATCAAGACTGCAGGTCGTTGATCTGGAATGCCAGGAGAAGCAGGGCACACACGAGCTGCCGAGGCGTCGTTCCTGTTCAAGCGTGGAGTAGGGGGCTGATCCCCAGGCAGGTCTCTCATCGATGGCTTCTCTGTGCAGTGGGTAGTCTGGCTGGGCCAGTCTGGTAAGGCCCAGACTGCATGGAGACAAATTCAGATGCAGTCCATTTTGGGCTAGATACAGCTTCCAGCAAGCAGAACACAGTTCACACAGTGGGGAACTAACTCACGACCCACCAGCAGCTCACAGCACATTTACATGAAAGGGAATTCTACTGTACCAGGCAAAACGCTCCCCGGTCACAATCGCAAAGTCTCTGCACACACCGGGAGCTTAGGGGTAGCTGGAACTCCTGACAGGCCGATCGCATTCAGCAAAATCTTCGTTCTTCTTCAGGTTGAGCCTGGCCCACTTCAGTAGCTTACTTTAGTCACACAACTCGGATTCAGTCTGAAAACAATTCTCTTTCCCCTCTCAGGGCAGCAGGCAGTAGGCCAAAATTCAGACCTTTCCACAGAGACTGTCTCAAGCATCTTGCTTCTTTAGCTCCCAGCTTAGATCTGATTCAAACTGCAGCAAGCCTGGGAATTTCCCCAAGATCCAAAAGGTTCAGTTGGCTGATTCGGTTGTCAGTCCAAGCAAGAGCGCCCCCTTCAGTTGTAAAAAGGCATCAAAAGCCCAAAACTACAATTCCTACAGATTTTTTCTTCAGACAGCTCCTGTAGTCCGGCTCCATTTTAGGTCCCACCAGAAATGATTGGTCCAATTCACAGTCCTGGGCCAAATGGTGGGGAATAAACAAGACAGTCCTTGCTGCAAAGAAGGCAGGTTAGACAAACTACCTTATCATTAACACTCTAAATGATTTTCAGCAGATAGTTACATCTTTCAACAGAGCTCCCTCTCAGATTACTTATAACTGCAATCCATGCAGCTCTTAAAGAGACAGTACACAGAGGCTATACCGGCACTCTCTGGCAATACATTTAAACTGCTAAAATGCAGGACACCAGCCGGGCAGTGAGCATTTAGGCAAGCCCAAGGAAGACTTTTCAGGAACCCCCATTTGTAGGGGGGGGTTACACCCTTCCCTGCCTGGAGAAAACTTGGTGTCCGCGTCAAGTCTGTACCACCCTGCATCAGTTAACATAAACTTACTACTTTACTATACTGTACATTTCACTACACTTCCAAATGTACCCATTCTGACAATATATCAGGCATATTTCCCATAGGTAATTTACACATTACTATGCAGAATCATGTAATAACTTCTTGTACATTAAACAATGTCAGAGGGGACCCTTCCCTATCAGTTAACTTGGGGCTAGACGGGGCAGAGGCACCATACCTAGAAGGCAGAACAATTAACCTGGAATTAGGCTCAGTTTGGATGGTGAGCTCTGAGAAACATAAACCCCTTTGTGGACCACATTGAGTGGCCACTGGCCTCCCAGGAGAATCATAACTTAAGCGGACTACTGGCTTGACAGCTCGGCCAGTCCTTCTAGGGGAAACAACCACAGTCTCTGTACTCTCAACACTGGTTCCTGGAACTTTCATCACTTGTGAAGGGTGCCTCTGCCTGGGTAGGAATGTCCAAACTTGGAGCACTGTCAGTCCCTTGCTCTGTAGGCTCTGTTTCTACAACACTTGGCTCATTTTGAAGACACTCTGTTACTGAAGGGGGGTTGTCAGCACTCTCATAGTGTTCCTCAAGTTCTGGCATGTCACCAGAAAGACTCATACCATCAGCCTGTCTTTCAGGCAAATCATAGTTTCACAATACACAAAGACTTACCACCTTCAGATGTGATACTTTGCACTTCACTTTCAGGGAGCATTGGCTCCAAGGATGATGCCGGGAGGTTAGGTAGTCCAGAAGGCCCAGCTTCATCTCCATAATTCAACACAGAATTTCCATGAAACAACTGACTCAGTTCATATGAGGGGTAATAGGCATTATCACACTCAATGTCATCCGAGTTAGACTGACAGTCACTGTCATTCTGGGCCTTCTCCGGGGGAAGTCTTAAATCGGCAACCACGGGGGCAGGCTGACTCTGTCTCTTTCTTGCAGCAGCACGAGTCACTGGTCCAGGGGAGTCAATCTCGTCGGGTTCAGCCTCAATTATTACTTGACCAATAGGTAGCAAGTGGTTACAGTGCATGGTCTTGACAGCTTTGGAGTTATTCTCTGGGCGCACTTTGTACACTGGCAAATCATCCAACTTTCCAACTACGACATGAGGAAGATGGCGCCATTGATCAGCAATTTTGTGTTTACAATGCAATCCTAAATTTCACAACAACACACGGTCTCCAGGCCTACGCTCTTGAGCCTTTACTTTTCTATCATGTCTCTCTTTGCTGGCTAGATTTCTTTTGGTATCCATTGTCTGGGCCAGTTGATAGGCATGGTTCAATTGAGCTTTCAGTTTTTGTACATATTGCAGGTAATCTTCAGCTCGGACCCCATTGGGAAAAACCCCAAAACAGACATCGACAGGCAGCCGGGCCTCTGTCCCGAACATGAGGCGGCAGGAAGAGAACCCGGTAGCATCATTCTTCGTGCAATTGTATGCATGTACCAAGATGCTAATCTGCTGGCTCCATTTATGCTTATCTTTTGGGTGGAGGGTGCCTAGGTTGTCTAGCAGGGTGCGGTTAAAGCGTTCTGGTTGAGGATCCCCCTGCGGGTGATAAGGGGTGGTTCTTGACTTTCGCACCCCCCATAGAGAGAGCATTTCTTTGATTAGCTGACTCTCAGAGTCCCGGCCCTGATCAGAGTGAATTTGCTGGGGGGCACCATAGTGGACAAGGAAATTTTCCACTAGCACCTTGGCCACGGTAGATGCCTTTTGATCTTTGGTGGGAAAAGCTTGTGCATACCGTGTGAAATGGTCCATAACCACTAACACATTGCCAATGTTTCGCTGATCAGGCTCTAAACTCAAGAAGTCTATGCAGACTAGTTCCATTGGGGTGCTGGTAGTAATGTTAACAAGGGGGGGCAGCCCTCTGAGGCAGGGATTTTCTCTGCAGGCAGCGATTACAAGTCCTTACATGGTGCTCAACATCAGCCCCCATCTTGGGCCAGTAGAATTGAGATCGTACTAGGTCAAGGGTCCGGTCGATACTGAGGTGGCCCATATGATTGTGGAGGGACCTCAGTACCAAATCTTTGAAGGCTGTGGGCAGGACCAATTGTTGCTTGTCTATTTGGCCTCCCCGATCAACTGTCTCTCTATACAACAACTGATTAAGCAGCTTCAACCTGGGGCCTTCTTTAAACAATAAAGCGGTTCGCAGATCAGAGGAACACAACTTGGACATATCTTTTCCTGCGCGAAGGGCTTCAAGTGCTGGCTGAATCATAGGATCTCGGGATTTAGCCCATTGAATGCTGTCATTGTCAAACTGAGGTAATGCACTAATATCTAGAGCAGAGAAGTGGCAATACACAGCCGGTATGCAGGTGTCAGAGGGGCCCAAGCAATCTACTAAGCAGTCCGCTGTGTCCATAGACATCTGTTCATTTCTATCAAACTTTTGGCACAGTGCTCCGATGTCAGGTTCAGACAGCCTGACCCAGTCGCTCTTGGAAATGGGCCTCCGGGATAGGGCATCAGCATCTATATGATTCAGGCCCAGTCTGTATTCAACAGCATAATCATATGTTGACAATGCAGAAAGCCACCGGTGCCCCATGGTGTCTAACTTAGCAGAAGTCTGTACATTGGTCAACAGGTTATTGTCAATCCTCACCAATATTTTCGTCCCATAGAGGTAATCATGAAATTGGTTGACAATGGCCCATTTTAACGCAAGGAACTCCAACTCGTGCACAGGGTAGTTTCGCTCTGACGGGATCAAGCTCCTACTGGCAAATGCCATTGGTCTCAAACCATCCTCATGGTCTTGATACAGTACAGCTCCTAGACCCTGCAGACTGGCATCAGTATGCAGCACATAGGGTTTGGTGGGATCAGCATAAGTGAGGATGGGGGCGTGGGTGAAATGGTATATGACTTTGTGGAAAGCTGCTTCACAGTCAGGCATCCAACGGGACCTGATAAGTTCACCTGGGTGGAGATATGCTTTGCCTGGTTCTTTGACGGACCCTTTTTTGTATTTCCAATTGGTAGGAGGGTAACCCTGGGTAAGATTCAAGAGTGGCCGAATCACTTTGGAATAGTCCTTTATGAACTGGCGGTAGTAGCCACAGAATCCCAGGAAATGTTGTAGTTCTTTCAAATTGTGGGGCTGGGGCCAAGTAGTCAAGGCTTCAACTTTACTAGCTTCAGTCTCTATCCCCTCTTTAGACACTATGTGCCCCACATACCTCACAGAGGTTTAGAAAAACTGGCACTTGTCGATGGACAGCTTGAGGCCAAAATCTTCCAGTCGGTCTAGTACTTTGAACAGTCTACTCTCATGCTTCTCTAGGGAGCACCCGAACACAATGACATTGTCCAAGTACACCAGGCATTCCAGCAAATTCATGTCTCCCACCGTTCGTTCCATCAGTCGCTGGAAGGTGGCTGGGGCACCCGATATCCCCTGTGGCATTCTCAGGAATTCGTAGAACCCCAAAGGACAGATGAAGACTGTCTTCTCATGGTCCTCCAGAGCCATCGGAATCTGGTAATATCCACTGCGAAGATCCAATATCGAGAACCATTTGTTCCCACTCAAACAATCCAGAGCATCTTGTATACGGGGCATGGTCCGCCGATTCAGAGTTCAGTAATCAACACACATTCTCACAAATCCATTCTTCTTATGCACAACCACAGTGGGAGAAGCATATGGGCTCCTGGATTCTTGTATCACATCAGCCGTGAGCATTTCCTGCAAGTGTCTTCTCACATCGTCTATGTCTGCAGGGGCTAGGCGTCGAGACCTCTCTTGAAATGGCTGTTCATCATGCAGGCGTATGTGATGCTCCACACCCTGGACACATCCCATGTCCCATTCCTTCAACAAAAACACTTGATCTCTCTGGGCAAGTTTCTGGCTAATTCTAGTCTTCCATTCAGCTGGCAACGGGGAGTCGCCAAAATCAAACAAGTTGGGAGTCACTGTGTCTGTCTTGCCAGGGTGCTTGTTGCTGGGCAAAACTGCAGTGTCTGCGCAGTGTACCATAGCTAGGGTGCATCCTCCTCTGTTCACCCAGATCTCCCGATCTGAAACATTATGAATCTGGACCATCACTCATCGTGCATAGGCATGAGCATGAGCTGGCAAGATGCTGGGCTTAACCAATAATCATTCCGTCAGTTTTCCATCGCCTGGCATGTCCAACATCGGTATTTTGTTCTTGACATCTTTGCGGAGGCAGACCTCCCCTTGAACGGTACACTGGGCAATGGGGCCAGTACCATTGAATCGGGATCCTTCTTCCACATGACCCCTACCGGTTCATCCTGGTCCACTCCCTTGGGGTTCTGTTGCTAATCATAGACCCTCTTAATCAGAGCGGGAATTCTTAGGGCCCTCCCAGTCCGTCGCCCTTGTTTCTCATGACAGAGTTGTGCCAGTCTCCCAAACATATGGGCGTTGGTCCCAGTTAACAGGGGAACCCCTTCATACAGTCCAGTAGGGGGACACACTAAGGCCAGTGTCTCAACTTGCTCCTCTATACCAGTTACAGCTGCAGGAAATGACAACCAGAGGCAGACATATCCTAGGTAGGTATAAGACTTGTCGCTCAACCCCTACACATGTAGGCCTTCCATGGATTGTAAGGGTGCAGCAGATAAGTGTTTGTCATACCAATCCTGAAATACAATGGTCATTTGCGACCCACTGTCCAGCACAGCCCGAGTAGGAATACTATTCACAGCCACGGTAGTCTCCATTGAAGGGCCCACTATTTTGGACCAGTCTGGAGGGACAGCAGCAGGGGCCTGGATGGACGATTTAGCTACAAAGGGGTTTGAGTTAGGATGTCTGAAGTCTTCACTGCGGTCATTTCGTGTACCCCTTGACCACTGATTCATTTTCCGAAGCTCTCATTGAAGCCAGTTCACCACTTTCTCTAAGTCTTTCTGAGACCGGCATTCCCTCTTCATATGGCCATCCTTTCCATAGTTGTGACAAATGATAGACTCCTGGGTCATCCTTGGAGAGAACACTGCATGAGGAACTGAAGTAGTAGCAAGGGATCTGGGTCCAATATCTGCTAGCAGCGGTGAGAGGGGTGCAATGTTTCTCAATAGTTCCTTTAGGGTGGCAGTCAATTCTTTGATTTCAGCCTGGGAGCTACCCTCGGTAGAGGATGCCTGAGGGTGCACACCAACCCCCGTGGCAGTCACATCCTGAGAGGAACCAGAATCTTGTTCCATGGGGGAACCTTTGCAGAGGCTCCCACCTTCAACTCTTGGATTTCCTTTAATAGCTCGACTTTCAAAAACTGAGCCCAGGGCAGGAAGTCCTTTGCATTCTCAGAGTGCTTGTTAGGTGCCGACTTTTGCCCCTGAACCCCACTTGGCTGATCACTCTCTGTCACTTACGCAGTAGCAGCAGATATTGGTGAAATTCCCCCCAGGGTCACCTTTGCTCAACCCCCCGAATTTCTTTCATTAGCTCGTTATTAGAGGGGGGCGATTCTAGTCGGTTGGCGAGGCGCAACTGAAGCAGTAACAATTCTAAAAATGGAGCAGACTTAAGGATCCGGTCCAGCCTAGTTCGATCTAATCCATTTGATGGCAAACTACCCTTTATGAGGCACTCTTGTAGCAGCTTTTCAAGCCGAGGTACATACACAGACAGTGACTCCCCTGAGTACTGCTGGGCGTTTCTTACTCTCCACCACAGGTCCTCATCTAAATCCGGGCTCCCATACACATTCTCCAATGCAGCAAGATAGTCCTGTGCAGCTACTTTGGGGTTATTGGCCCGCTTGGCACAGATGGTAGCCAGGGCAGGACCTCGGAGGCTCTCACTCAACGTCTTTTGTTTCTCTGCTTCTGAGCATTGCCATTCAAGTACTAGAGGGGCAACATAGTCTATCCAGGTCTCCCAGTCATCCTCCCCCTTGGGGTGGGGAGGGTGCCTGAGAAGATTCTGAACCTTCAGTAGGAGTCATGACTAATGGCAGGTACAGATATAGGGGCCAGCATTGGCACGGGCACAGAAGGTGGGGCAGTAACAGATACTGGAGTGGGAGGGGGTGTTGGGAAGGGAACATCCCAGTTGGCAGGAATAGTTTCTTAAAGTCCTTTACGGTTTTCCCTTCCTCCAGCAACAACTTAGCAAATTTCTTCTCAAAAGTCTCAGATAATAGGGGGAGCTCATCCTCCCCAGGGTCTTTACTGTCTCTAGTTTCACCTTCACCTCTGGCAGGCACTTCGCACCCTACGCTCCTCCTCCCTCCCCCAGCTAGTTCCCCCAACTCTATGTCTATCCCTCTCAAGGAGGTCCTTTTCATTTGCTGCTGTCTCTGATTGGAGCGCCCTCCTTCCCCACATCCTGACTTGTCCTTCTCTTCCTCCTTTCAAGTCCAAGGGGGGAGGCACTGGAAAGGAGCAGGAAAATCCTAGCCCCCCCCAAATAATCACGGTAGTAAGTGCGGTAAACACCAACATAGAGGTGTCGATAGGGAGAAGGGCAGGGGTAAATGGAGAAAGTGACAAAGGCAAGAAGGACAGGGATGGGGCAAAAGGGAGTAAGGCCATCAGGAAATGGAGGGTAATGAGTACCAATGCCCATAGTCTGGGCAACAAGCTCCCTGAGCTGATGGCCTTAATGGAAGAGGGATGCCTGGATATCGTAGCAGTCACAGAAACATGGTACAGAGGAACCATGACTGGGATGTTAACATACCAGGGTACATAACCTACTGGGAGAGACAGGCAGGGAGAAGAGGGGAGGAGTAGCTCTCATGTAAATGAAGGGATAAAAGCAACTGAACAAAAGAGTAAACAAGGAGGAGAGGAGGCACTGTGGGTCACCTTGGAGACTGGAAAGGCACCACAATCCGCACAGGGTTGTGTACAGACCCCATGTCAGGGGAAGAAATGGACAAGGATATGATAGAAGGCATTCTTAGAATGGCAGAGAAAGGGAGATACTGTTGATGGGAGACCTGAATATGCCAGATGTTAACTGGAGCACATTTGCTGCAGCCACATCCAAACAGGGCCATTCTTGATGCCCTACAGGTGGCAGGCATTAGACAGCTAGTTTCGGAACCCACTCGTGAGGGAGCAATCTTAGACCTTGTACTCTCAAACGGGGGCAGTGAGAGGATCTCAGATCTAGAAGTGGGTTGCCATCTGGGGACAAGTGACCATCAAACAGTGTGGTTCACGTTAAACTCAGCTACAGAGTCAAGCCATACAAAAGTGAGGGTACTGGACTTTAGGAGGGCTGACTTTGGCAAGATGGGAGAGTGCCTTAGAAAAGCACTAGCAAACAGGCTAGAAGGAGGTGTGGAGCAACAATGGGGAATTATCAAAACTGCCATCACAGAGGCAACAAGCCTTTGTGTGAAGCAAATAAACAAATCAAACGAAAGAAAAAGCCACTGTGGTTCTCAAAAGAGGTGGCTATGAAAGTCAGGAAGAAAAGATAGCATCTCGAAGTATAAGGAAACACAGAAGGAGCAGGACAGAGAGCTGTACCAGTTAAGGCAGAAGGAAGCAGGGAGGGAAGTCAGAATAGCAAAGGCCCAAACTGAGGAAAAGATAGCCAACTCAGTTAAGAAGGGGGATAAAACCTTTTATAGGTACATCAGCGAGCGTAGAAAGACAAAGGGAGGGATAGTGAGGCTGAACAGAATGAACGGTGGGTGGGCAGAGGGGGACAGTGAAAAAGCAGGAACACTGAATGAATATTTCTGCTCAGTATTCACAAAAGAGGAGGGGGAAGTGCCTAATCTAATTAACAGAAGCACTCTTGATATCATCATATCAGATGACCTTAAGGTTAGCAAGCAATGTGAGAAGGCAGTAGGGAGGGCTGGGGGTATACTGGAATGTATAGGGAAAGGCATCATCAGCAGAAAACAGGAAGTTGTTATCCCTCTGTACAGACAGTTGGTGAGACCCCATCTGGAGTACTGTGTCCAGTTCTGGAGACCCCATCTCCACAAGGACATAGACAGGATAGAGGCAGTCCAGAGGAAGGCAACTAAAATGGTGCAGGGTCTGCAAGAGAAGCCATATGAGGAGAGACTAAAGGAGCTTAATATGTATACCCTTGAGGAAAGAAGGGAGAGGGGGGACATGATAGAAACGTTTAAGTACCTCAGTGGAATCAACAAAGTCCAAGAGGGTAGCATCTTTCAGAAAAGAGACGTGCAAGAACAAGGGGACACAATTTAAAGATAGAAGGAGGCGGTTCAGGGGCAATGTGAGGAAGTATTATTTCACAGAGAGGGTAGTGGATGCATGGAACAGCCTTCCTGAGGAGGTTGTGGGGTCTAAAACTGTGGGAGAATTCAAGAATGCATGGGACAGACATAAGGCAATTCTTGTGGGGGGTAGGAAGAAATAGGCTGTTGGTTAACTAGGATCTGCGGCCTATCCTGTAGGTAGGGAAATGGGCAGACTAGATGGGCCTAGCGGTCCTTATCTGCCGTCATAGTCTATGTTTCTATGTTTCTATAACCTGCATGCCTATCTTGCTGCCTCCCCCTCCTGCCTCTGCTTCCGCTGAAGCTCCTAACCTCCCCCCCTCGTCTGACCTCTGACCCATACCACCTCTCCCCTTCCCTCCCCACCATCCTTTCGTCAGCCCTACTCTCCTCGTCTAATGTGCTCAAAGTGTGACATTCTATTGCGCATGTATAGTTATAAATCATAATGTATATAGATTTTTATAGATATGTAAATATGGTGTACATAACTAGCTCAACTGTATTGTATCCACTATACAATGTATGTCAAATTGTATCCACCGTACAATGTATGCCAAATTTAATACTGTAATGTACTGGCTCCCTGTACAAATGCACTGCTATACTGTACCATCTATGACCCTGGGTCGACCCTGAAAAAGGGACTGTAATTGTCTCAGTGATCTTACCCGGTCACCAAAACATAAATAAATAAATAAAATTAATAAATAGTTATCACTCTCCAGGCAGCTGGGGCCCCTTCTGGGGCAATAGTCCATGACACTTTGGAACTGTCCACTGGGTCACTACACTCTACTAAGGCCATGAAAGTTTGGGCGGTCAAATCAGCCTGTCGCCCCACCACCACAGCGTTTGTTAAACATTCAACTTTGGAAAGTACTCCTTCTACTGCGTCTTTACCAATGTTCAGGGGAATATCCAATACAAGCAGGACATTGTGAGGATCAATCTCCTGCCCTGTACACCACCCCACCAACTGGTGCACAGCCTCTTCTGTTGGGGTAGCCATTTATGTTTGACAATAATTCATAATTTCGGCCACTAGAAGACACAAAATCCCAGCAGTGAGACTCCAAGATGTAACCCCTAGGTGGCACCATCCCAAGGGCTACTACCACTGCCTGTTTGGATAGTAGCAGGTTAAGTGGCCTGAGTTCTGAAACGGGTGCTTCCACCCGGAGGTCAGGGTTGGTAGTGGCCAAGCTAACCTGGGCACAGCCCTCCAGGACACAGTAACTCCCCCTCTTTCCCCTCTAGTGGCCTGAACACTGTACCATAATCACTTTCACAATACCCCTGGTACACCACACAAGTACCCACACTGTTTGCACTTACCACCAGGGCTGGTTCCTCTGGCTCGACCCCGGGGACCCCATGTGAAATAAGGTTATGCACAGCAAATAGCAACAGTACAGTACTTTGAGCACAAACTGGAACCACAGTCAGATTACATGCAGAACAATTTAGATCTGATTTATTCAGGGGACTTGAACAAGGGAGGGGCAAAATCAGGTTAACTTAAAGGTTATATCAATCAAGCAGTTATGCATGCTCTTTGAGTCTCCCCACATAGTCACACCGCTGGGTACCCAGGTGGAGAAGAGATGGGCTAGCCAGGACCGTTGCCCGGGGTTGGCCTGCGTCGCAGCCCTGTTGGGGCCCTGTGATGGAAAACACAACATGCACAGTACACACTATTTGTAATCTGGAGCCAGAGGGCTCAGTTCATAAAGAAAAAGAAACAAGAAGACAATCAGATGACACACTCAGATTAAGCTGTTGTTACAGAGAGCTACCCTGGTATTTACTCATGATACCCAAGACTGGACACAGGCTGGACGAAAATTGAGACTACAGGTGGTTGATCTGGAATGCCAGGAGAAGCAGGGCCCACACAAGTCGTCGAGGCATCGTTCCTGTTCAAGCGTGGAGCAGGGGGCTGATCCCCAGGCAGGTCTCTCATCGATGGCTTCTCTGTGCAGCAGATAGACTGGCTGGGCCAGTCTGGCAAGGCCCAGACCACATGGAGACAAATTCAGATGCAGTCCGTTTTGGGCTGGATACAGCTTCCAGCAAGCAGAACACAGTTCACAAAGTGGGGAACTAACTCACAACCCACCAGCAGCTCACAGCACATTTACATGTAAGGGAATTCTACTATACCAGGCAAAACGCTCCCCAGTCACAATCGCAAAGTCTCTGCACACACCGGGAGCTTATAGGTAGCCGGAACTCCTGACAGGCTGATCGCATTCGGCAAAATCTTCGGTCTTCTTCAGGTTGAGCCTGGCCCACTTCAGTAGCTTACTTTAGTCGCACAACTCGGATTCAGTCCGAAAACTGTTCTCTTTCCCCTCTCAGGGCAGCAGGCAGACATGAAGGCCAAATATCAGGCCTTTCCACAGAGACTGTCTCAAGCATCTTGCTTCTTCAGCTCCCAACTTAGATCAGATTTAAACTGCAGCAAGCCTGGGAAGTTCCCCAAGATCCAAAAGGTTCGGTTGGCTGATTTGGCTGTCAGTCAAAGCAAAAGCTCCTTCTTTAGTTGCAAAAAGGCGACAAAAAACCTAAACTACAATTCCTACAGATTTTGACTTCAGACAGCTCCTGTAGTCCAGCTCCAATTTAGGTCCCACCAGAACTGATTGGTCCAATTCACAGTCCCAGGATAAACAGGACAGTCCTTGCTGCAAAGAAGGCAGGTTAGACAAACTCCATTGTCATTAACACTCTAAATGATTTTCAGCAAATAGTTACATCTTTCAACAGAGCTCCCTCTCAGATTACTTATAACTGCAATCCAGGCAGCTCTTAAAGAGACAGTACACAGAGGCTATACAGGCACTCTCTGGCAATACATTTAAACTGCTAAAACGCAGGACACCAGTCGGGCAGTGAGCATTTAGGCAAGCTCAAGGAAGACTTTTTGGGAACCCCCATTTGTAGGGGGGGTTACTCACAAATTAATCAAATGGGCTTCGAGATGATTCTGTGTTCTATCAACATTTATATTTTTGCTGAGAAATGCACGCTGTAACAATGTGTTTTTAAAATATTAAAGACACTAGAAAAACTAAAATGTATTTATATGCTGCTATGTATTTAACTTAAGAAGTTTGTAATGTCCAAAATGTTTATAATTCTTGGAAGAGCAGCAATAAACTTGAAAACTTGTAAACTTGTATATGCATTGGCTAGCTAATAAAACCACCATTTGAGCCTATGTCTTCAGCAGAGTTTAAGTATGCGACATGGGAAACAGTGTTCCTTGAAGCCATCACCTCAGCCAGGAGGATCAGTGAGCTCCAGGCCTTGTCCACAGAGCCAGATTACATAGCAGTCCATAGAGACAATGTAGTCCTCAAAACTAACAGAAACTTTCTGCCCAAGGTGGAGTCGAACTTCTACCTGAATCAGTCTATTACTTTGCCAGTCTTTTTCACTGACCACTGTAGTTCAGGGGAATGTAGACTGTACAGCCTAGCTGTCAAGTGAACTATAAGCTACTACTTGGGTCACACAAAAGGTCACAGGCAGGATAGCACTCAGCTCTTCCTGACCTATGGAGAAGTGGGAAAGAGCAAGCCTGCCACAAAGAGGTCTATTACCGCTGGATTGTTGCTTGTATTCAGGCCTGCTACAGCAACTTAGGTAAAGAACCCCTGCAGGCCTTAGGGCTCACTCTACAGGAGGTACAGCTGCCTCGATAGCAGCTGTAAGAGATATTCTTTTGTTTGAAATTTGTAAAGCAGCTACCTGGAAAACAGTTCACACCTTTACCAAACACTACAGCCTGTATTCCCAGGCCAGCGGTGATGCCAGGTTTGGCACAGCAGTACTGCAGAGCCTGTTTCCTAAAGAGGTTCTCTACCCTCCTCCAAGGGTACTGCTTGGGTAGTCTGCATATGTCAGAGTACAATAAGATTTCCAGGGGTTTGAAGAAAAAATTACTTATCCTAGTAATCTTGATTCTTCCAAGGGAATCTTACTGTATTGTGAGCTCCCATCCTGCCTCTCCTGCTAGAACCTATGGGCACTGCAGCACAGCTGTCCATGCTGTTGTAAACCTATGAGTGGTACTCTTGTTGGGCTTAGTGACTTGAGTCTTAGTGTGGCCCATATTTTTAAATGAAGGGGTTTGTTGGTTGTTAGTTATTTAATTGTTAAGGTTAGTATAGATACCTTGTTAGTATTCACGCTCCATAAGAATCTGACAGTTGTAGAATGTTGACCAGGGACAGTCGTTTGAAAACCAAGCATGAGCCCAGCATTCTATCATTAGCACAGGTTCTATTAACCATTTCGGCTCCGGGGCAGTATAATAGAAGGACAATACTGCATACGTCAGAATACAGTAAGATTCCCTTGGAAGAAACAAGATTACTATGGTAAATAATTTTTTCTTCCTTGTCCCCAAAAAGACCATCGATTTGAGGCCCATTCTGGACCTAAAGGACCTTAATCTGTCTGTCCAGTACAAAAAGTTCCGGATGGTAATTTTGCCAGGCCTGATGCCCCTTCTCAAAAAAGGGGACTGGCTCTGCTCACTGGACATGCAGGATACCTACCTGTACATCTCAGTCTTTCCTCCTCACAGGAAGTTTCTCCGTTTTGCCTTTCGGGGTGAGCATTATCAGTTCAAGGTGCTGCCTTTTGGCTTGTCCTCTGTGCCGTGAGTCTTTACCAAGTGCTTAGCAGTGGATGCAGCTGCTCTTAGAAGGGAGGGTCTATATGTTTTCCCTTATCTGGACAATTGGCTCCTAAAGGCCCCATCCAGGGAACAGCTTTTACTAACTCTGGAGCGGACTGTCCGGCTCTTCCACTCCCTGGGCATCACTGTCAGTCTGCCCAAGTCAGTTCTGGTACTGTCACAAAAGCTGCAATATATAGGGGTGGTTCTGAACTCGGCACAAGGGAAGGCCTTCCTGCCCCCAAAACCGGGCAGAGTGTCTTATAGCCCAAGCTCAGAAAGTTGCTCAAAGCCACTACAAAAGGATTGGATAAACCAGTGTAACCCCGTTACAAATGGGGGTTCCCGAAAAGTCTTCCTTGAGCTTGCCTAAATGCTCACTGCCAGGCTGGTGTCCTGCATTTTAGCAGTTTAAATGTGATTGCCAGAGAGTCCCTGTATAGCCTCTGTGTACTGTCTCTTTAAGAGCTGCCTGGCTTGCAATCATAAGTAATCTGAGAGGGAGCTCAGTTGAAAGATGTAACTATTTGCTGAAAATCATTTAGAATGATAATGATAATGTAGTTTGTCTAACCTGCCTTCTTTGCAGCAAGGACTGTTTTGTTTATCCCCACCACTTTGGCCCGGGACTGCCGAATTGGACCAATTAGTACTGGTGGGACGTAAAATGGAGCTGGACTACAAGAGCTGTCTGGAGTCAGAATCTGTAGGAATTGTAGTTTTGGGCTTTTGGTGCCTTTTTGCACCTGAAGGGGGAGCTCCTGTTGTGACTGACAGATGAATCAGCCAACCGAACCTTTTGCAGCTTGGGGAAATTCCCAGGCTTGCTGCAGTTTGAATCAGTTCTAAGTTGGGAGTTGAAGAGGCAAGAGCTTGAGACAGTCAAGCAGCTGTGTGAGTAGTTTTGCGTGGGAGAACTGTGGAAAGGCCTGAGTTGTAGCCTGCATGTCTGCCTGCTGCCCCTGAGAGGGAGAGAAGAGAATTGTTTTGGACTAAATCCAAGTTTGTGAGAACGAAGTAAGCCACTGATTTTTTACCAGGCTCATACCTGAAGAAGACCGAAGATTTTGCTGAATGCGATCAGCCTGTCAGGATTTCCAGCTGCTTTTGAATCTCCGGTTTGTGCAGAGATTTTGCGATCATGACCGGAGAGCAGTTTGCCTGGTACAGTAGAATTTCCTTATATGCAAATGTGCTGTGTATTGAAAGTGGGTCGTGATTTGGTTCCCCACTGTGTGAACTGTGTTCTGCTTGCTGGAAGCTGTATCCAGCCCAAAATGGACTGTATCCGAATTTGTCTCCATTTGGCCTGGGCCTTGCCACACTGGCCTAGCCAGATTACCTGCTGCACAGAGAAAGCCATCGACGAGAGACCTGCCTGGGGATCACCCACCTGCTCCACGCTTGAACAGGAACGACGCCTCGGCGAAACGTGTGGGCCCTACTTCTCCTGGCACTCCAGATTAACCACCTGCTGTCTCGATTTTCGTCCAGCCTGTGTCCAGTCTTGGGTATCGTGAGTAATCATCAGGGTAGCTCCCTGCAACAACGGCCTAATCTAAAAGTGTGTCATCTGGTTGTCTTGTTGTTTTCTTTTTATGAACTGAGCCCTCCGGCTCTGGATTATGAATAGTGTGTGTTGTGCATGTTGTTTTCTTCCATCACAGGGCCCCAACCAGCTGCAATGTTCCTGGCTAGCCCACCATTCTCTGTCTGGATACCCAGAGTGTGTGACTGTTTATGGACCCTGAAGTGCATGCATAACTGTTTGATTGATACAGCCTTTAAGTAAATTAACCCGATTACGCCCCTCCATTGTTCAAGTCCCTTAAATGAATCAGATCTAACTCTTTTTTTGCATTTACCGTTTTTGTAGTTTCAGTTTGTGCAAGAGTACTATACTGCTGTTATTTGCTGTGTATAACCTTGTTTTACAGGGGGTCTCCAGGGCCAGGCCAGAGGAAAGCCCTGGTGGTAAGTGCAAATAGTGTGGGTACTTGTGTGGTGTATCAGGGGTATTGTGAAAGTGCTTATTGTGTATTGTTCGCCACTAGTAGGAAGGGGGGTTACCGTGTCCGGGCGGTGCCCAGGTTGACTGACCACTACCAATCCTGACCTCCGGGTGGAGGCACCCGTTTCAGAACTCAGGCCCCTTAACCTACTATTAGCCAAGCAGGCAGGGGTAGTAGCCCTTGGGATAGCGCCACCTAGGGGTTACACCACGATCAAACGATGGCTTCAGCCTGACTCCATTTCTTAAAAAGAAATGCTGAGTATGATAATCGTGGACCATATAGACATCAGCTTTTAACATAGGTTTTTTGGATATCAGAATGCGGGATTGAATGAAATAAATGCTATGATTTAAATCACGTAATGATTAAGGAATGCACATTTATTTGTTGTTTTAAAACAGTTACTAGTTTGAGCATATTATTATTTTTGACCTCCCACATGGGTGAATTCTGTACAATCTCTACGTAGTGAGAATGCCTCCATAGTGAATGCAGTAACCTCAGTGTCCCTGATAGATGCTGAAGTTATTCCACCATAGGGCTCAACAATACGAGAATTTGAACTGACTCAGTTGACCTCCCTTTTTAGATATATATCTGTTCATGTCGAGCTAGATGAGCAGCATCTTGCTTCACTAGTACGGCTTGACGTAAACATAAAAACACAATGGCACCAGAACAGTAAGCGTACGGATCACTTGCCCATGGGTGCCCTACATGTTTATAGTCTCCTCTGGTGCACTGAAACTGAGTAGCACAGTGGTCACTTACATAAGGAATTGATATAAGACATCTAATAAATGTACATGACACTTTGGACAGCTGCAACTTCTCATTGTTTCACTGAAAAACTGCCCTTGAATCTGTGAAACAGCATCTTGACCCCTGTGACCTCCCGCATTAAAATCAACGCTGGTGCACTGAATAAATAAAGTAGCACAGTGACTGCGGACACAGTGATCCTTTTATTTTCATTTGGCATTCCTAGATATGTTACTTTAAATATATGCAGCTTTGCATTGTTTTACTGAATCTCTCCTGTAGAGAAAATGCTCTGAGTTAACAATTCACTGCCTACATACTTCTTTGACCTCCTGGATAGAGTGTTGGGTCAATTAAGCAGCATTACTATAACCTGACTATGTTATATTAGCAATTGGTTACCAGGTTAAATTCAGATGATGGTATGCATTGTTTTTAATCATAAATGTGTTTTTTGCGGTTTTTCCCATAGGTGTGTGTATGAACAATCAGTTATTAAGAGTAACTGCTGATAATTTATTTTTACTATTTAATGGGTGTTCACACACATGACCGGCCTCCCTGAGGAAGATAAACATGAAATCGGTTGGGGCTGTTTGGTGGTGTATCAGATCTCCTGTCTGAAGTTTCAAGTGTTGGACTTGAACTCTGAGCAAGGATGAAATAAATTACTTTTGTCATTACAATGGTGTTGGTGCCGCTCTTTTCTGGAACTCCCCCCTCTGGTGCGAGTAGCCTTATTTGATTTTTCACAAAGACAGGGTGTCTTTGCACATGAATCCTAAGTTATTCCCTAAGGTGGTCTCACAGTTTACACTCAACCAGTCTATCCACCTTCCTGCTTATTTTCCTGAGAATGCCAATCCAGGGGAGGCACTGTTCCGTACGTTAGATGTGTGCAGAGCTTCGAAATACTACTTGCTTTGGACCAAGGAAAGTCAAACGTCGAAGCAGTTGTTTGTTTCTTTTGCCCCAGGTAGAGAGGGCACTTCAGTTTCTAAGCAATGTTTATCCAAGTGGTTGGCTAATTGCATTGTGTTTTGCTTCAACAAGTACAGCAAAGAATTACTGGTGCTGTCTAAGCTCATTCCATCAGAGGCATGGCTACCTCTGTGGCTTGTTTCCAAGGGGTCTCAGCCACTGACATCTGTGCAGCTGCCACCCGGAATACTGTCCATACTTTCACCAAGCACTACATTCTGGACATTGCCTCAAGAGCCCATGCAGGTTTTGGCAGGCCTGTGCAGCAGGGCCTCCTGTCTTAAGGTTATGGAGAGCCCTTTTCCCAGACTATCTATCAGTACCTGTTACTACTTGGGACTCGTTCCTATGGTGTGACCTGATGACTGAGATAACCCCGATGAAGATGAAGCAGTTACGTAAGAACTCACCGTAACAGTAGATCTTCAGGGGTATCTCAGTCATCAGGTCTGCTTTCCCTACCACCATCCCCCTTTTGGGGCTCCTGTCTAGGAACTGACTGTCTGGTGTATCCAGCCTTTCACATAGGTCTGGGCACCTCTCTCTCTCTCCTTGGTCCTCCATGGCTAGAGCTATGCTCCCTTTGTCCCTGGGGGAAAGAACTGAGGAGGGAGCAGCACACTGGCATCACCCAGAACAATGCTTCATCTGCTGGGTCTCATGGAGGCATCCATTTGTGTTGTGCCACAGCTGCACATGTGGGCTCCCCCATGGATCCTGAAGTTCCAATGGACTCACATCAGTCATTCTAGTACCACATCAGTGTCTGCCCCTCTCACTGGAAGGAACTGTTGTTGTTCAACTGTACCTTTAATGAAATCTGCTTTGGGTCACAGTTCTCTTTTGAAGTTGTCAAGATATGGAACTCTATTCCTGTTGATGTGGAAACTGTGTGTAAATCTTTTTTCTTTATTTAGCTAACAGTAGCAGTCTGTCAATGTTTTAATTGATTTGTACATATATATATTCTTTGATGTTGCATGTCTTTTGTATTCTTGGCATTGTTACCCCACATCACCCATGAAAATGGGCCATCAGGCTCATTGGGCCTTTTCTGGTTATAATAATAATAAAAAACAACTTTATTTATATGAATCACAATTCAAACATATCAAAGCGCTTTTACAACAGTTAAAACCACAAACATTTTTAAAAAACCCTTAAATAACAAACTCCAAAACTTAATGATCAGGATAGGCAAGAGAAAATAGGTGAGTTTTCAAAGCTGATTTAAGGCTCTCCATAGTCTGGCACCTCCTTATCCAAGGAGGTAGAGAATTCCATAGGGTAGGAGTTGCAAAAGCAAATGAATGGGCTCCAGAGGCCTTCAGATGGACCCTGGGAATCTTAGGCAATCCCTCCTCGGCAGAGCGGAGTGGACGGAGGGAGCGGTGGAGACAGAGGAGCTCTTGCAGATAACTCGGTCCTTGTCCATGTAGGGCCTTGTAGGTTAGTAAACCAACCTTGAAGGTGATCTGCCACTGAACCGACAACCAGTGCAGGCCACGCAGCACAGGTGTGATATGGTTAGATCTAGGAAGCCCAATCAGCAATCTGGCTGCAGCGTTCTGCACCAGCTGCAAGCGGCGGATATCAGCCACCAGAAGCCCTAGGTAAAGGGCGTTGCAGTAATCCAGGAGGGAGGTCACAAAGGCGTGGACCAGGGTCGGAAAGTCACCAGGCAGAACCAGGTACTTGATCCTTATCAGTCAAATCAAGTCAGATGGTGGAAGGTCATGCGTTATTTGCTTCTGGGGGCCCCATTTCTGAAAGCTCATTTGCAGGTGGTCCTCATTACAGATACTGCTAGACTCAGTGGGGTGCTTGTTTGGAGTCCTTACAGACCCTGGGTGTATGGTTCTCGGTGGAGAGGGACCTCCACATCAGTGTCCTGGAAATGAAGGCAGTACTGTACAGGCTATGAACCTTCACACTACATCTCAGGAACAATATTTTGGTGGTGAATGTAAAAGGGTTGACTTGCTTCAAACAACATGAAGTCTTGCTATATTATGACATATGCAGTATAACCCCAGGTTAGAACTGCTCCGGAGGTGAAAGAGTTAACTTTCCATGCAGGGCATGGAATCTTGGGCTCGAGCTCGGTTGAACGCTCTGTCTGTTGTAGCTCAAACTTAAATTGTCAGATTCTTTACTCTGCCTCACTGAACAGTCACTCCGGAGATTCCTCCTGCTGCTCGGTTCATTTGTCGGTTTTAAAGTGTAATTCTCAGTTTATTTTACGAAATTTAACATAATCGTCCGGTTCAAGCTCTGTCTGTGGTATTGTAAGTAATAGATAGGCTTTTGTTTATTTCTTCTGTGTGGAACTTGTAAGCGTCTTTTCGGTTCGGTTTGAACTGATCAGATTAGGTTTAAAATTACTTTCTAGTCCTTTAGAGTGCGGTTCCGGTTCTTATTGGTTCTAAAAAAGCGGATTTTATTACGGTTTTTTCCATCGACCGTGATACCGTTGGGAACCGATAAGAGGGTCTTACCTGGCGGATTGCCATAAACAGGTAAGTTTGGTTAGGACTGGCACTATGTCTGGAACCAAAAGAAAAACCAGACCCACTGGGTTTCAACACTGCAGTGTGTGGGAAGTCTTTGCCAAGGCTGGCCCACACACCACTAATATTGTCTGGGGTTTGACCACCTCAATGCAGACTGCCAGATTTGTAAGAATTTTCCTGCTGCCACCGTGGAAAGAGAGTTGGTAGGCTCAGGAAAGGGAGGCCAAAGTTTGCTGACCGGATGGCCAGCCAGTTCGGTTCCAACCGAACCTGAGGGAGTGCCCTCTGACCAGGGCGATACTTTCTCGGGCAAACGAAGAGCCAGCTCTGAGGAGCCGGTTCCAACTAAAAGGACTAGAAAGTCAGCTAGTTTGGGGCCAAAAGTTATTTCTCCAACCGCTGAGGAAATAGCCAAAGTTATTCAAATTGTCCAGTCTCTTTCCCCAGTTCCGTCCGACCCGACACCATTAGGGAAGCGCTTGGTTCGGACGGTTCCCCCGGTTCAAGATTATGATTTTGAGGATTTTTATGAACCGGAGGAAGGGGAGGAGGGGTATGAGGAGAGTGAGTGTGATTTTGAAAGTCTGGATGTGCCCATTGAACTGGACATCTCTCCAGACAGACCCTCAGGAGTGTCCCCTCCCAGGCTATCTGAGTCCCCTTCTCATTTTTTTATTTTACAAGAAAGTTGCTGAGACTCTGCAACTCCCTGTTGAGGAAGTTGTTGATGATCAAGAAGAGCCTGATTTTGTGGAAATGATGGATATTCCAGAGTCTAGGAGACTGTCTATTCCTTGCACAAATCTTTTAGGAAACAGACAGTAAAATTCTAAAACTCCTCACTCTATCCTCCCTGTGGATAAAAGGATGGACAAGAAGTATGCTTTATCAGGCTCTGATACGGAGTTCCTCTCCCAGCAGTGCAGCCATGTAGAGGTAGTGCAGGCTGCAGCCTGTAGCCTGTGACAAGGCTAATATTCCTCTAGCCTCTCACCCTCCTGAAAAGGATTCCAGGAGGATGGATGCCATGGCAAAGAAACAGTACATGGCAGCATCTTTGGGACTCAGACAGGCAAATTATATGGCTTATGCAGCTAGGTACCAGAAATCCAGGTGGGATACTGTCCTGGCCCTAGCAAAACAGGCCCCTGACCAGCTTGCCAAGGAGCTGGAGCAGGTGGCTGCGGATGTACTGAGGCATCCAAGGTGCAATTTCATGCTGCAGTAGACTCTAATGATGTTTCATCAAGAGTCATGGCTACATCTGTGTCTCTTCGCAGAATGGCCTGGCTCAGATGTACTGCCCTGTCACAGGATAGTCAGTCTAAGGCTATGGATTTTCCTGTTGTGGGCAATTCTCTGTTTGGGAGCAGACAGAGAATTATATGAAAAAATGGATAGTATAGGACCACCTATAGGAGTGCACAGGCCAAAGAAAGGCAAGTCACTCCTCAAAGGCAGCATGTCAGGGGCAGGGGCAGGCCTTTTCATAGGCCTTTTTACCAAGCCCAGGCTTCCTCTTCTGCTTATGCCCAGAGGGGGTTCTTTAGAGGATGGGGTAGAAGGGGTTCTAGTAAGCCTGCTTCTACCCCTCAACCCAAAGCCCCTGCAAAACAGGCTCCCTGATGGGGTGGCCAGGGCCGATTCTCCACTACCAGTAGGGGGCAGGCTGGCTTACTTTGTACAGGACTGGAAGTCTTTAACATCAGACAAGTGGGTCCTGGAAGTAGTAAGCCAGGGACTGGTTCTCAGCTTCAAAAAATTTCCGAAGATGAGAGCCAGGTCTTTTCCACCTGCAAACCCATCAGAGGCACTTGCCCTGGAAGCAAGTTTCTTCCTCCTGGCTCTCAGAGCCGTGGAAAGGTTCCACCATACACCAGGGCAAAGGTTGTACTCAGGTACTTCCTTACCCCAAAAAAGACAGGAGAATGGCGGCCCATCCTGGATCTCAGGTATCTAAACAAGCACCTTTTAAAACCAAAGTTCAAAATGGTGACCCTGGGGATTATTTTACCCTCTCTAAGGCCAGGGGACTGGCTAGCCTCCCTGGACCTCAAGGATGCCTACTTCCATGTTCTCATCAGAAGCTCCCATCGAAAGTACCTCAGATTCGAACTGCCCTCAGGCCATTACCAGTTCAGAGCAATGCCCTTCGGCCTCACCTCGGCCCCGAGGGTGTTCACAAAATGCCTGGCAGTAGCAGTTGCTCATTTAAGAAGGCAAAAGATTGCCATCTTTCCTTATCTGGACGACTGGCTCATTGTAGGCCAGTCTCCAGAACAGGTCAAACTACACTTTCAAGTAACCCAGCAACTGCTTACATCTCTAGGTTTCCTTCTCAATCTTCCAAAGTCAGTTCTGGAGCCTGTCCAGCTTCTCACCTTCATAGGCGCAGAACTGAACACAAAAGAAGCCAGAGCCTTCCTTCCTCTGGAAAGAGCAAAGACCCTGGTGTCTCTGGCCTCTTCTATCACCCTGCAGGTCTCTCGACCAGCAAGGCATTTTCTACAGCTCCTGGGGCACATGGCTGCTTCTACAGCAGTAGTGCAGGGAGCGAGATTTCAGATGAGGGACATACGGTTCCATTTGAGAGCCTTTTGGTCTCAAAGGACAGATCCTCTAACCAAATTGATTCCAGTGACTCGAACCCTGATCCAGGCCCTTCAGTGGTGGCAGGATCAGAACAATCTGAGACAGGGGGTTCCCTTCACTCCCCAGTCTCATTGCTTGACTCTTACTACAGATGCATCCCCCTTGGGGTGGGGAGCTCACATGGGCGACCTTTCCACCCAGGGGCTGTGGTCCCCTCAGGAATCTCGGCTCCACATCAATTTGCTGGAACTCAGAGCAGTTTTTCTAGCACTCCAGGTTTTTTCCACATCTGTTCAGAACAAGGTTGTTCAGGTCAGAACAGACAATACCACTACAATGTGGTACATCAACAAGCAAGGGGGCACTCGGTCTACGGCCTTGTGCACCGAAGCAATGAAGTTGTGGTCTCTGGCTTATTCTCTGAACGCCTCCCTTACGGCAGTTCACCTCCCAGGCAAGGACAATGTCCTAGCGGATGCTCTCAGCAGGATTTCCCAGGGCCATCACGACTGGGCACTGGACCCCCTATTACTGGAGGTAGCATTTGCCAGATGGGGCACCCCGCAAATAGATCTCTTTGCAGACCCAGACAGTCACCAACTTCCCCTTTTTTGCTGCAGGCCCCCAGTGTTGGGCTCAGTCCCTCTGGATGCCTTCCTCCTCAGTTGGGAAGGGAAGTTTCTCTATGCTTTTCCCCCCTTCCCCCTTCTTTTCAAAGTGCTAGTCAAAATCAGATCTCAATCCTGCAAGATGATCCTGATTGCTCCAGATTGGCCAGGCAGCCCTGGTACCCCTCCTCATGTCCTTAGCAGTCCACCTTCCCTGTGTCTTCCCAGGAATCACAACCTGTTAACCTGTGCCCGGAGAGAGTTTGGTATCCGAACCTCCAACTCTCAATCTCAAGGCATGGCTCTTGAAGAGCTAGAGTTTGCTGACCTACACCTTTTCAAGGTGTATTGGATATATTGAAGGCCTCTAGGAAGCCTTCCACCAGGGCTACCTATAATTCAGAATGGAAGAGATTTTCCATATGGTGTGCTGGTAAACATATTTCCCCAGAATCTGCTGGTGTGCCTGATCCTGGATTATTTGGTACATTTAATTCCTTAGAGGCTGAGACCAGCTACACTAAAAGTGCACTTGGCAGCTGTGTCTGCCTTCTTATCAGCAGGTAAGCCATCTTCTTTTTCAGCTCACCCTGTCTTCTCCAAGTTTTTTAAAGGGTTGCTTCACACCAACCCCCCGTTCAGGGACCCTGCCCCTGCTTGGGATCTTAATATTTGCATCGCTCAGCTTATGCAACCTCCTTTTGAGCCATTGTCTTCAGCAGAGCTTAAGTACTTGACTTGGAAAACTGTGTTTCTGGTAGCCATCACCTCTGCCAGGCGCATAAGTGAGCTACAAGCATTGTCAGTGAAGTCTGATTTTATCTCCTTTCATAGAGATAAGGTGGTCCTCAGGACTAGCAGGAAGTTTTTGCCTAAGATGGTTTCAGACTTTCACCTTAATCAATCCATGTCTCTTCCTGTGTACTTCACTGACCATTCCTCCTCTGGTGAGAGGAGATTGCACAGTTTAGATGTCAAAAGAGCCCTTAGTTACTATATAGAGCGTGCCAAGGGTCACAGGTTTGAATCCCTCAATTGTTCCTCACTTATGGTGAGGTTGGTAAAGGAAACCTGCCACTAAAAGATCCATTGCCAGGTGGATTGTCTCTTGTATCCAATTCTGCTATGCAAAACTGGGTAAGATTCCTCCCTCAGGCCTGAGGGCTCACTCTACTAGAGGTACAGCTGCGACTCTGGCTGCTGCCAGGGACATCCCTATCCTAGAGATACGTCAAGCAGCTACCTGGAAAACAGTTCACACTTTTACTAAAGCATTACTCCCTGGACATCCAGGCTAAGAGTGACGCTCAATTTGGCACAGCTGTGCTTCAGAGCCTATTTCCCAAGTAGGTTCTGTCCCTCCATGGAGGTACTGCTGTGTAGTCTGCATATGTCATAATATAGCAAGACTTCATGTTGTTTGAAGAAAAAATTACTCACCTTAGTAATGTTGTTTCTTCTAATGGAGTCTTGCTGTGTGAAACCTCCCACCCTGCCCCTCTCAGAACCTCTATTTTTGGGATGTGGGTGGGCAGTGCAATGTTGGCACTTCATTGATGCCCACTTTATTTTCACCCTTTCTAGGGTGCTTAGGTGTTGCTTAATTTTTCTTTCTTGAATCCCCCGACTTGAGTCTTTGTTTTGGGATCAAGAACAAAATGTGTTTTGTAGTTAGTAGCCAGTGGCTAGTGTAGGTTTACGGCTTCCACACAGAACCTTAGTGAGTTTTTGCTCGTAAAGATCTGACAGTTTAAGTTTGAGCTACAACAGACAGAGTGTTCAACTGAGCTCGCGCTCAAGATTCCATGCCCTGCATGGAAAGTTAACTCTTTCACCTCTGGAGTAGTTCTAACCCTGGGGTTAGACTGCATATGTCATAATATAGCAAGACTCCATTAGAAGAAACAACATTACTAAGGTGAGTAATTTTTTCTTCTATGCTCTTTGCAGGATGCAGAGTTTTGGAGTTAGTCCTGGAGCACAACATGCAACTCTCAGCAACATATTTGGCAAGGCTATAGAATGTGCTCACTGACACTCAGCTGTTCCATGACTCAGACTAATGACTGGAATCTTTGAGGAGTCATGGTGGAACTTTTGCTCCAGTGGTAGGGTAGGCCAGAATTGGACTTGTTTGTGTCCCCAGAGTTGAACCTGTTTTCGTCCTCACACAGAGTAAAACCACTATTTTTCTGCTCACTTGTTCCACTGCTTGGAGTTTTCTGCTGAGATGCGGTGTCTCTCTGTTGGAGAAGGAGGTTTTTGTATGCCTTCCCCCGATCCTGTTGCTACAGCAGACACTGGACAAGCTCAGGAAGAAGTCAGCCACCATGTTTCTTGTAGCTCCTATGTGGCCCAGAGAGATCTGGTTTCCCTACTATGTAAAATGGCTATATAGCTTCCATTTGGTTGCCCCACAGCTCAGATCTGCAATCTAGTTCCAGTGCAGACCACTGCTGTCAGATGTTCCATGACTGCAACTCTGTACATGTTTGCTGCAGACTTTGAGGTCACACATTTTGGTGTCTCTCAAGTGGTGTTAGCCATCCTTCTGGCAGCTAGAAAGACTTCCCCTTGACACCGTTCACTATCTGATGTCCGTCCAAGTCCTTGGACCCATTTCATTGTCCAGTCCAGAGGGTCTTGGAACACCTGCAGGAGTTGCAGTATTCTTCCATTAAGGTGTATTTATTAGCTATTTCAGCTGGTCGTGCACCCATTAATGGGGAGACTATTGCTCAACTGGAGGTATCCTGGAGATACTAAAAGGCATCCTTCACACCTACCCTCTTGTTTACAAGCCTGTTCCAGCTTGAACCTGGCTCCCAGGTGCAGTACCTTGCATTTTCCTGCATTGAACCTCAGCTTCCACTTTCTAGACCACCTTTCCAGAGCCTCCAGGTCCCCCCTGTAGGGCCACCCTCCCCTCCTCCCCATCCAACACTGCCCCCAGTTTTGAGTCATCTGTGAAGAGACTCATCTCACTCCTGATACCCTTCCTTATGTCAGAGACGTAGGCGTTGAACAGGAGGGGCCCAAGGACCGATCCCTGAGGCACCCCACTAATGACCCTCCTTGGGGTTGAGACTATCCCGCCAACCACGAGCCTCTGGGTCTGCTCCTGGAGCCAGTTTCCTATCCATCTGATCATCTGGTTCCCCACCCCCATTTCTCCCAGGTTATCCAACAGGCCCCCATGAGGAACAGAGTCAAACGCCTTGCTGAAGTCAAGAAAGAGGACGTCCACTTGTCTACCCAGGTCCAAGGCACCTGTCACCCAGTCATAGAACTCCATAAGATTTGTCTGACATGATTTCCCCGGGACAAATCCATGCTGCCTATCGTCCAGGCACCCCAACTTTTCCAGGTGCCCCCCCCAGCCTTTCCTTGACAATGCCCTGCATCACCTTGCCCACCACCGATGTCAGGCTGATGGGCCTGTAGTTCCCTGCCACCTCTTTTGATCCCCCTTGTGGATAGGCACTATATGCGCCACCTTCCAGTCCTGGGGCACCCACCCTGTCCTCAGAGAGATGCTGAAAAGCTCCGCATGGGATTTTTCCAGGACATCCACCAGTTCCTTCAGCACTCTGGAATGTAATTTATCAGGCCCTGGTGCATTCTCTATCTTAAGGGACCTTGAGGATCCTGTTCCAGGGGGCGCATTACCAATTCAGAGTATTGCCCTTTAGCTTGTCTCCTGAGCCACTGGTGTTTACCAGATGCTTGGCAGTGGTGGCAGCAGCCCTTTGCAGGGAAGGTCTGTATGTCTTTCCCTACCTGGACGACTAGCTTTTGAAACATACCTTAATCTGTGTTGACGCCTTGTCAATGTCTACAGTACATCAGAGCAGCCTTCCTGCCCCTGAACAGGGTCCAGTGCTTGATTGCCCAGGCACAGCTAGTACATGACAGCCAGTATGTCTCGGCCAGGACATTTCTTTGGTTCCAGGGCCTTATGGCAGTGGCCATTGTCACAGTACCTTTAGCCAAACTGCACATGAGGGATGCCCCAGTGGACCCTAAGAGTCCAATGAGACCAGCTCACAGACGATCTAGAACAAAGGGTTCTAGTCATTCTCCTGTACGCAAAGTGCTCAAGTGGCAGATGGAACCCAGCAATCTGTTAAAAGATGTTCCCTTCCTGATACCCTTCTAACAACCGATGCCTCAGGGATGGGCTGGGATGCACACCTGGGCCTCCATCAGACACAAGGTACATGGACCCCAGTGCAGAGCACCTTGCACGTAAATGTTCTAGAAATGCAAGCTGTCCTGTATGAGCTACAGGCCATCCAGACTCATCTGTCCCTGGGTCTTCAAAGATGGACAACATCAGTGTGATGCATTACATCAACAAGCAAGGGGGGGACTCACTCTTACCCACTATGCAGGGAAATGATAAGAGTTTGGTACTGGGCCTTGGAACGCGGTCTAGAACTGTCAGCAGTACATGTTTCAGGTGTCCAAAATGTCTTAGCAGACAGGCTAAGCAGGTCACAGTCCAGGATGCATGAATGGTGTAACCCCTAGGTGGCACTATCCTAAGGGCTACTACCTCTGCCTGTATGGCAATACACAGGTTAAGGGGCCTGAGTTCGGTAATCGGGTGCCTCCACTCAGAGGAATGGTATTGGGGTAGCTTAACTGCTCTGGTATAGTCCTCTGGGATGCTATAACATAGAAACATAGAAACATAGAATTTGACGGCAGATAAGGACCGCTTGGCCCACCCGGTCTGCCCATTTCCCTACCTACTGGATAAGCTGCAGATCCTAGTTAACCAGCAGCCTACTTCTTTCTACCCCCACCCCCCAGAATTGCCTTATGACTATCCCATGCATGCTTGAATTCCACCACTGATTTTGACTCACAACCTCCTCCGAAGGCCATTCCATGCATCCACAACCCTCTCTGTGAAAAAATACTTCCTTAAATTACCTCTGAGCTGCCCCCCATCTTCAAATTGTGCCCTCTTGTTCTTGCACACCTCTTTTTTTGAAAGATGCTACCCTCTTGGACTTTGTTGATTCCCTTGAGGTACTTGAAAGTTTCTATCATGTCCCCCTCTCCTCCTTTCCTCGAGGCTATACATATTAAGCTCCTTAAGTCTCTCTTCATATGTCCTCCGGTGCAGACCCTGCACCATTTAGATTGCCCTCCTCTGGACAGCTTCCATCCTGTCTATGTCTTTGAGGTGGGTCTCCAGAACTGCACACAGTACTCCAGATGGGGTCTCACAGCTGTCTGTACAGAGGATAATAACTTCCTGTTTTACTGGTGATGCCTCTCCTATGCATCCCAGTATCCCCCAGCCCTCCTTGCTGCCTTCTCACATTGCTTGCCCACCTTTAGGTCATCTGATATGACTACCCCAGGTCCCTTTCCATTTTGTTGTTGTTAGTATCTCACCCCCATTGTACTCTTCCCCTGGGTTTTGTTTCCCAGGTGCATTACCTTGCACTTCTTAGCATTGAATCTAAGCTGCCATACATTTGACCATTCCTCTAACCTTGCCAAGTCCCTTCTCATCCTTTCCACCCCACCCTGTGCATCAACTCTGTTGCAGATCTTAGTGTCATCTGCAAGAGACATACTTTTCCTTCCAGTCCTTCTGCAATGTACGCATAAAAGACATTGAAGAGGACTGGTCCTAATCTGAACCCTCGGTACCCGCTAGTAACCCTCCTTTCTTCTGAGTGGACTCCATTTACTATTACTCTCTGTGTCCTATTCTCCAGCCAATTCTTTACCCAGGCTGTCATCTTGGGACCCACTCCCAGGCTGGCTAACTTATATATTAATCTTTGTGTGGGACTGTGTCAAATGCCTTGCTAAAGTCTAGGTAGGCCATGTCCACAGCCCTCCCTGATCTACTCTTTGGTCACCCAGTCAAAGAATCTATCAGATTCGTCTGGCATGACCTTCCGCTGTGAATCCATGCTGCCTAGGGTCTTGTGCCCCTGGCCTCTAGATACCGACAATTCTTTCCTTTAGAAGTGATTCCATCATTTTCCTATCACTGAGGTTAAACTAACAGGTCTATAGTTTCCTGCTTCTGCCTTGCTCCCACTTTTGTGAAGGGAATCACATCTGCCCTCCTCCAGTCTCGGTACCACCCCATCCTCCCATGATTTGTTAAAGAGGGTAGTCAGTGGTGTCACTAGTTCTAACCTTAGTTCTTTTAGAATTCTGGGATGAATCCCATCAGGCCCATTGCTTTGTCCACCTTCAGTTTTAGAGTTCTTTCAGAACCCTTTCTTCTGTAAATGGGCTGGTATCAACTTCTGTATCCAGAGTGTTACTACTGTTTGTTTTATGTACCTCCCCTCTTCCTTTGTAAATACTGAGCAAAAATATTTGTTTAGTATCTCTGCCTTTTCACATTCTCCTCTGCCCACCCTCCCTCCCTTTATTAAGCCTCACTATCCCTCCCTTGGTCTTCCTTTGCTCCCTGATGTACCTATAAAAGGTTTTATTCCCTTTTAACTGAGTTGGCTATCTTTTCCTCAGTTTGGGCCTTTGCTGTTCTGACTGCCTTCCCAGCCTCCTTTTGCTTTAACTGATACAGTTCTCTGTCCTGCTCCTGCTGCGATTCCTTGTACTTCCTGAATGCTTTCTTTTTCCCTTGAACCTTCACTGCCACTTCCTTTGAGAACCATAGTGGTTTCTTACATCGTCTTGTTTTGTTTATTTGCTTCACACAAAGGCTCGTTACCTCTGTGATGGCAGTTTTTATTATTCCCATTGTTCTTCCACCCTCCTTCCCACCCATTTGCTAGTGCATTCCTTAGGTACTCACCATTTTGGCAAAGTCAGCCCTCCTAAAGTCAGTACTTTTGTCTTTGTATAGCTTGACTCTATTGCTGTGTTTATTGTGAACCATACTGTTCGATGGTCGCTAGTTCCCAGATGGCTACCCACTTCTACATCTGTGATCCTCTCCATCTCCATTTGAGAGTATCAAGTCTAATATTGCTCCCTCTCGAGTGGGCTCCAGTACTAGTTGTCTAAGGCATGCCCCTGTAGGGCATCTAGAATAACTGCACTCTTAAGTGGCAGCTGCAACTGCGCTCCAGTTAACATCTGGCATATTCAGATCACCCATCAGCAATATCTCCCCTTTTTCTGCCATTCTAAGTATACTTTCTATCATTTCCTTGTCCATTTCCTCCCCCTGAGAAGGGGGTCTGTATACAACCCCTGTGCGGATTGTGGTGCCACGGCCCAACAACCCTTCTAGTGGCCTAAGTAATAACACAATGGTACATTCACATTCAGTAGGTAGCAGTAATAATGTGCTCACACCCATTTGACTTACCACCAGGGCTGGATCTGCTGCAACTGCCCTGGAGACCCCCTGAAAATAAGCTCAGCAATGCAACAATACAACCTTAACACTGTAACTCAACTGATAATATGCACACTAGCCAGGTTAAGCATAAAAAAGATAATCAGATTTATTTAGGGGTGGTGAACAAGAGACGGGTGTGAATCTAGCAAACAGTTAGCGATCTGATTTAAATCAGGGTTGTCTGGCATGCACTTTAAGTCCCAATGTGACAGTTCAACAACCCTGGGTACCCAGTATATCATGCAGGCTAGCCTGAAGCATTGCCCCAGGGTGGCTGGCGTTGCAGCTGATGTTGGGGCCCTTAAGGAAAGAAAAACAGTTAAGCATGCACACAACCCAATAATTTGTAGTCCAAGCCGGATGGCTCAGTCCGTTGCAAGAAATAAGTAAAGAAAACAATTAGATGATACCGCAATGATTTTTGCTCTCTTCCCAGGGAGCTGCCCTGGTTTGTACTCATGTCATGCTACCAGGACCTGGATGCAGGACATGTGAGTTGTAGACCTCATGGTGGTGATCAAGGAGGCTGGATGAAGCTGGGCCGACATGACTCATCTCCGGGTGGTTGCTACCTGCTCGATGGTGGTGGGCAGGGGGCCAAATCCCCAAGCTGGTCTTTCGTAGAGATGGTCTCTGATGCAGGAATAGCAGCCTAGGCCGAGATGGCAGGGTCCATGCAGGATGAACAATTCTGAAAAAGTTTGTGATCGTCTGCTGGTGAAGCCTCCAGCTGGCGTAACAGATTCTACCATGGGGAACCAAATCGCGACCCATGAAACCTTGCACAAAGTCATCCACGTGCTGCGTGACTGCTGATGCAGTAAGGCAGATTTGGCAGGTTGGAGACAGATTTAAAGAACTTTTTTAAATATTTTATAATTGCTGCACAATCTTGGGGCTGGGGTAGCTGGGAGGTGTAGCTCAGGACTCCATATAGTGAACTACAGACTTCTGGGTTCGCTACACAGACTCGGGGAGCTACACGGGGGCTGAGCAAATTCTTCCTTCAGTACAGACCCACCAGAACCTTATATTGCCCACAAGTGCAGGAGCCATTTTGGCTGTTTTGTTTTAGTTGTCACAAAGGTGATTTTTAGTTGCATTAGGAGCGGAGCTCGTAGACGGAAGTCATGTGACCTACTGACTTCCTGGGACACAGCTGATATAAAGGGCGCCCAGTGTTTAGTGGGGTTCCTTACATAAACTCATCCACATGCTGTGTGACTGCAGATGGAGTGAGGCAGATCTGGCAGTTGGAGACACATTTAAATAACTTTTTTAAATATTTTATAATTGCTGCACAATCTTGGGGCTAGGGTAGCTGGGAGGTGTAGTTCAGGACTCCATATAGTGAACAACAGACTTCCAGGTTTGCTACAGGGACTCAGGGGATACACATGGCCTGAGCAAATTCTTCCTTCAGTACAGACCCACCAGAACCTTATATAGCCCACAAGTGCAGGAGCCATTTTGGCTGTTTTGTTTTAGTTGTCACAAAGGTGATTTTTAGTTGCATTAGGAGCGGGGCTCGTAGACGGAAGTCATATGACCTACTGACTTCCTGGGACACAGCTGATATAAAGGATGCCCAGTGTTTAGTGGGGTTCCTTACACAAACTCGTCCACATGCTGTGCGACTGCAGATGCAGTGAGGCAGATCTGGCAGTTGGAGACACATTTAAAGAACTTTTTTTAATATTTTATAATTGCTGCACAATCTTGGGGCTAGGGTAGCTGGGAGGTGTAGTTCAGGACTCCATATAGTGAACAACAGACTTCCAGGTTCGCTACACAGACTCAGGGGATACACATGGGATGAACAAATTCTTCCTTCAGTACAGACCCACCAGAACCTTTTATAGCCTACAAGTGTAGAGGCCATTTTGGCTGTTTTGTTTTAGTTGTCACAAAGGTGATTTTTGGTTGCATTAGGAGCGGGGCTCGTAGATAGAAGTCACGTGACCTACTGACTTCCTGGGACACCGCTGATATAAAAGACACTCCACGAGAGCGGGACATGCACGAGAGGGGTGCGTGGGCGGTTGCCGCGTGCAAAAATGCACATCAGAGTGTGTGTGCAAGTGTCCACAGGTGAAGCAGGGAAGAAGGGCCAAAGTAGTAACAACTGTGGGTAAGACCTGCTACGAACCACGTAATTGTACGAACACAGTTACAGCTAGGGCTGTAACTAGTGGATTGTGAGAAGTTGGTCAAACGTTCCTACTCTTGTACCTCGAACTGATGATAATTAATCTTAACTTAGGATTCATGGATACAAATGTAGTAAAGCTGGAGGGGGGGCTTTGGGCTTAAAGTGTATGATCTGCAGAAAAATAAGCACAGAATCGGTTAATGAAGTGCTCTTCTTTACATGTGAGAAGTGTACTCAAATTAAAGATCTAAAACGTAAACTGCTGGAGGCAGAAATTAAAATAATATTACTACAACAAAATGCATTTCTTCATGAATCAAAAACAAGTCAGGAGAATGAACAAGTAGGAACTGAGATTTTGGATAAAGATATGAGGAAGAGAAGACGTGATACTGAGCAGAAAACGGACTGGTAAATGCAGGAAAGAAAATAAAAAAAAAGGGAGGAGAAGAGCGAGAGGTTTTAGATTGGAAACCCGCAATAGTTTTGAACCACTACTGTTGCTAGATACAGACAGCTCTGGTATAAATGGGCAGGAGGACGATACAAACCATATAGGGAAGAACCAAGTGCTATAGATAAGGCAGGCCCGAGTGGTGTTTGTGTATCATCAAATATGGTGACACAAGAGACATTAGAAGATAGCAGTAAAACACAAGGCACGAGTGACATGGCCAGGGGTTTAAATGGGAGATGTGAAGCACGACAGATTAATATGGAACAAACCAAATCTAGTGAACAAGAAATGGACATTGCACAATTACACTCCTTGATACACTTTGTCGAGATGGCAGATACATCCCAAACCTCTCATACACTGAAGAAAGTGTAGGTTCTTGGTGACCCGATTGTGAAATACACCAATAGATGCACATCTAGTTCCAACAAAGAAAGTATTGCTACTAGCTATTTTATAGGAGCAAAGATACGAGGTAGTAAGGACATGTTGAAAAATGTAATAAAGAAAAGGGATGGTACAGCTACTGAATAATATTAAGGTGTCAAGGACAAGAAGTGCTAAAAAATGAATTTAGGGAAATATGGAGAGAAGCACAGAAATTCAACTGCAGGGTATACATCTCTGAAATGTTACCTGTCCCAAAAGAGAGTAACTTGAACAACAATAAGATCAAGGAACCGAATAACTGGCTAAGACTGTGGACACTTCAGGAAGACATTGGGTGCATTACTCATTGGGAAGATTTATTTATTGAAAATGTTTCACCAGGAAAGGCACACTGAGCAAAAGATGCCCGTCTGACGGTGCGACCTTGGGGGGGGGGGGGGTTACAGTGAAGGAAGATATACATACTACAGTTGAAATTAGGACTAGAACAATACAGACAATGAACATAACTGAGTGCGATTACTTTTGAGCTTGTTACATAAGGAGAACAGTACAAAACATGATAATCAAGGACAGTGGTATACATAACAGGGTACACATCTAGGGCAATACATCATTACATAAGTGCCAGTAACAGAACTTGAACTGAAGCGAGATGCACCAAGTTGGCAGTGGGAAATGGAAAGCGAAGATAGGGGTAAAGGAGAGGTGGACTAGTAAACACTAGGCGTATGGGGGGGTGCTTTAGGTGAGATGGTGGGGGAAGGAGAAGGGAGATAGTAGCAGTGAGTAAGACTGAAGAGTGTAGGTTATTTGGAAGGTGGGGAAGAGAGAGATATTAGAAGTGAATAAATAGAGTGTAAGCATAGGGTTTTTAGGGCAATGTATAAGCCAGACAATTAGGCGAAAGCCGAGCCACTGGTCAGGCGCAAAGGGGGGACGAGGGAAGAGAATCCATCAACGGGAGGGAGGTCGGGGCAGTTACAGTTTGGTGCAAGGAAGTTAGTGAGGGCAGAGGATAGAGAGTGTTTGGATGAAGAATGGCGGATCTGGGCTGGCAGGCCATTCCAGAGTTTAGGGAAGAGGTAAGAGAAAGCCGATTGGCCTGCGGTGGTCCTTCGGTGAGGGATGACTAATAGCCTAGAGTCAGTAGACCTGAGGCGAGGGTGGAGGTAGATGGGAAGATAGGGAGGATCGAGGTAGGGAGGAGGGAGGGAGGAACCAAGCTAGAAGTTGGGCGAATTTAGCACTGTGAAGTAGGCGCCGGTTACTTAGGGATGGCAGGGCCAGGGAATGGTAGAGCTCACAGTGATGGGAGCGGGGGAGGGCATTGAGGGCAAAACGGCAGAAAGCGTTAAAGAGGGGGTTCAGTCTGGCTAAGGTGGACTTAGAGGCAGAGCTGTAAACCACATCGCAGTAGTCGAAGGAGGGTAGAATCATTTTCTGGACTAATTCGCGTCTGACAGGTAACGGGAGACTAGCGCGGTTTCTATAGAGAACACCAAGTTTTGGGCGCAGTTTTGATATGATGGCATCCATGTGTGTGGAAAAGGAGAGGTGGCGATCAAGCCAAACCCCTAGATACCTGAAGGAGGGCACTTCATCAAGGATGGTGTTATTTAGGGTATGGAAGATCAGAGGGGGGATGTGAGTCTGGATAGACGCTGTCTAGTGCTGAAAGACATAAAGACAGTTTTCTTGGCATTTAGGGAGAGTTGGTTGGAGCTGAACCAGTGTTGTATTTTGTTGAAATCGGTCTGAAGTTTAGAGGTGACTTCTTCGTAGGTACGGCCGGAGGTAAAGAGGACTGTGTCGTCAGTATACATGTGGATTGCGGTAGTGGAGCAAGAGTTAGGCAGATCATTTTGAAGGATGGAGAAGAGCATGGGGCCAAGGACTGAGCCCTGGGGAATGCCGGTGGTGATGGGGGGGGGGGAGGTGTAGTCAGCTATTTTAGTGGATTGGGTTCTATTTTGTAGGTAGGCACTGAACCAGTTTGTGGCGGACGCTGCTAACCCAGCCCCTGATAGGCAGGATAGTAGGAGGGAGTGGGATACCGTGTTGAAAGGTTTTGCTAGGTCAATGAAAATAGCGGCAGTAATTAGTCCTTTGTCTATCCCAGTGAGGATGGAGTCCATAAGTCTTAGTAGGGAGGTGGTGATAGAGTATTTTTTTCTGAAACCGGACTGAAATGGAGTGAAGAAGTTAGTTTCTGAGAGAAAGTGGGAGAGTTGGGATAGTACTAGGTGTTCCTGGAGTTTGGCGAGGGCGGGGAGAAGGGAGATGGGACGATAGTTAGTTGTGGAGGTAGGATCACTACATTTTGGTAGGAGTAGGATGGTGGCATGCTTCCATTCAGAGGGGAGTGACTCTGTGATGAATGAAAGATTTAGTAGGGTTGCGAGGGGAATAGCGATGGCGGGGGCAGATGAGGAGTTTGTCATCGAGATCATCGGGGGATTTGCCTTTGGAGGGGTTCAGGGAGCGAAGGGCATCTAGGGTTTCCATGGGGGAGATGTGTCTGAAGGAAAAGGGGTTCCGACCAGGCGGTAGGGGAATAGCTGTCTGGGGAGTGGGTGTGGTTACAGGAGGTAGGGAATCTAGGAGGACTGTGGTGTAAGTAGTGAAATAGGAATTAAACTCGGAGGCCACCTTCAGGGGGTCGGAGAGTAGAGTCCCTTGGGCGAAGAGGAGAGGTGGGGGATTTGCTGTCTGGGGGAGAGAAGGGAGTTAATGACTTTCCAGAATTTAGAAGGTCTCACAAGATTTGCATTTAGGGTGTTGTTAAAATATTCGGCCTTAGCTAAGCGGATGGCCTTCGTGCACTTGTTGAGGAGCATGCGGTAGGTGATATTGTCGCCTAGGAGGAGCATGGATTTGTAATTGTGCCAGGGCTTGTCACAGGCTTGTTGGCAAGCTGTCAGCTCAGGGGATATCCAGGGTAGGTGAGATCCTCGGACTCTAGCCCGGCGCAGGGGGGCGTGTTTGTCCCAGGCGGTAAGGAAGGAGTTCCAAAAGTGTGTAAGGGCAGAGTCCATGTTAGAGCAGCTTGAGCTCGGGTCCCAATTAGAGTGAGCTAGATCTTCCAGGAGGGGGGAGAGGTTTAGGGATTTATGTAACTGTTGGAATATAAATTTGGGAGGGGATTTAACTCTGTGGATTTTGCGGACCAAGTAGATTAGGTGGTGGTCACTAATGGAATCAGGAAGGAGGCCCGAACTGATGACGCGGTGTGAGTGGGATGTAAGCGCCCAGTCAAGGAGGGAGTGGTTTCCGGACTTATGGTTTGAGCGTGTAGGTTCCACAATGGTTTGGTTAAGGTTGAGAGCAGTTATCTCAGTTCGGGTTTTGTTAAAAGTGGGTGCTAGCCAGTTGTAGTTAAAGTCACCCATAACATATAGTTCACCTGACTGGGCAAGAGATGAGAGCTGGCACAGAAGGTCAGTGACTGTTGTGGTTGGCGTGCCTGGGCAGCAATAAATAACAGCCACAAAGATAGGTAATGAGGAGGGGGGGACAGTTTCACCATAAGAAGCTCATAAGCTTTGGGTTCAGCTCTTGTAAGAGAGACAGAGAAGTGTAGGGCTGATCTGATGTAGATAGCCACCCCTCCACCTCTGGAGGGCCGGTCTTGCCGAGTGATGGTAAACCCTGGAATACGATGGCAGTATCTGGGAGGCTGGGGTTTAGCCAGGTCTCAGATAGGATGATTATGTCAGGGGCATGGTGGGCAGCTAGAACCTGGAGCTGATCGAGCTTAGGGGCTAGGCTACGAATATTTAGATGGAGGAGGTGTTAACCTCAGGGAAGGGAGCCAGAACGAGTGTCGGTGGTGGCCTTGGCTGAGGGGTTAGGCATGGGGTGGCAGGGGCCAGAGGTTGGAGTTGGGCTGGGATTGGGGTGTATATCCTGTAGCCAGTAGTAATAGGGCAATGGTTGGAGTGTGTAGCGTGAAAGCGGAGGGACTGGGATTTGCCGTCTCTGCGGTTGGAGGCGGCAGTAAGCGGGACAGGCGGAGGAGTGGGTACTGGAATGGGGAGAGAGACCAGAGGACAGCCAAAGGAATAGACCAAGGAGGAGGAGGGGTACGTAGAGAAATGGGACCAGGAGATAGCTGGGAGGGATGCTGTGGACTTATAGGGGGCATTTGTAGGATGAGTCAGAACAGCAGGTGGGGGGGTGCAGTGTAGCAACTTAGAAGGGGAGTTAAAATGGGAAGGGAGAGTAGAATGGAGAAGATCAGAAGTAGAAGGGTTATTGATTGAGACATTTTACCAGGGACAGGAGTCACTGATATGGAGTGAGGAGAGGTCCAGGCTAGTGTGGGGTAATGTAGATAGAGGGAGAAGTCAAAGAGGCGAGAAGCGTTAGGTAGAGTAGCTGGGCGGGGGGAAGAGGGGAGGAGTAGAACTTGTAGGACAGGGATTGGAGTAGGTAGAAAGGGGTGGGGTAAGTAGCGTATTTAATAGGTGGCCTGGGAGGGGGCTGGGTGAGGCGGGACAAAAATAGCCCAGGAGAAAGAAGAACGAATCCCCAGGTGAGCGGTCACACCGGTAATCCACCAGGAGTGCTCCACGGGTCGGGTAGCAGCTTGGCTGAGCAGGCGCTCCAGTCGGAGGAGAGGGCTGAATCTCCGGTCCATTCAGGGGCCATCAACAGGGTAGGCGCACCAATCGGAGGAGGCGCTATAAGCTGGGTGGCTGAGAGTAGTTAGCGGTGTTTATCTTAGAGCTGAACCGGGAGGCAGGACCAGGAGGCCGGGAGGGAAGCATCGGGTACTGTCGCTGAAGGCGGCGCTGATGCCACCAGGCTCCGTGGGCGATGCTCGGGGCGTGGTAGGCTCCTGGGGGGGAAGCAAGGAGAGATTTGTAATTAAGTAGGTGAAGGGAACAAAGGAAAGCAGGAGACAGGCTGGAATTTACAGAGGGGGTTGGGGTGCGAATACGGGACAAAGGACAGGAATTTGCAATTCTGGAGGTAAGGCCATATGGAGGCAGAAGTTAGATGGGCGGGGGAGGGGGGCAGGCTACCAAAATGGAGCGAGTGCAGGAGAAGGGAGAGGAAAAAAAGGTAGAGACTGGAAGGTGCCAAGGAGCGTGAAAACAGTAGTTTTGGAGTTTAGGCAGAGGGAGAATGGCAGGCTTGTTAGGAGGGTAGAGGAGAGTGCACAGCAGGAGTAGAGAACAGGCACAAAGTAAGGCAGGAGTAGGTAAAATAGCTAGTTATCTAGGCTTAGCAAAAGCGAGGGGTGAACTAGCTATAAAGTCTTCATGAAAAGGCTGTAACATTTCAACTTAAACTGTAAGGTAGCAGAGAATATAACAAGTAACACATAACCAAGGATTCCAATTACAGGTCTTTTGTGCTAGCTACTATGGCCTCAGTATGCAGTCCAAAAATAGCCCAGGAGAAAGAAGAACAAATCCCCAGGCGAGCTGCCACTCCGGTAATCCGGCAGGAGTGCTCCACAGGTCAGGTAGCAGCTTGGCTGGCTCAGCTGAGCAGGCGCTCCAATCGGAGGAGAAGGCTAAATCTCCGTTCCAGTCAAGGGCCATTAGCGGGGTAGGCTCACCAATCAGAGGAGGCGCTAGAAGCTGGGTGGCTGAGAGTAGTTAGTGGTGTTTACCTTAGAGCTGAACCGGGAGGCAGGACCAGGAGGGCAGGAGAGAAGCGTCAGGTACTGTTGCTGAAGGTGGCACTGATGCCGTTGGGCTCCGTGGGCTCCGGTAGGCTCCTTAGAGCTGAACTGGGAGGCAGGGTCAGGAGGTTGAGAGGGAAGCGTCGGGTACTGTCGCTGAAGGCGGCGGTGCCGCGGGCTCCGTGGTGCGCCGCTCGGCGCGCGGTAGGCTCATTAGAGCTGAACCGGGAGGCAGAAACAGGAGAGCGGGAGGGAAGCGTCGGGTACTGTCGCTGAAGGCAGCGCTGATGCCGCCGGGCTCCATGGGTGCCGCTCGGGCTCGTTAAGCTCCTTAGAGCTGAACCGGGAGGCAGGACCAGGAGGCTGGGAGGGAAGGGTCAGGTACTGTCGCTGAAGGCGGCGCTGATGCAGTTGGGCTCCGTGGGCGCCGCATGGGCATAAATGATCAAACATATTTTTGCAAGGCTGGGATGCATTTGAGTAGGAAGGGAAGTAGGAAGTTAAGACTGGACTTTAAAAAAATTGTGGATAAAAGTTTAAACTGAAAATGAAGGGAAGAGGGTTTAAACCAACAGGGGTTAGGGAAAGGCTTGTATGTGAACAAAAAATCAGAAGGAGTTAGGACTGCTGGCTTAAGGATATGGTCACTAAATGCTAGGAGCCTGAATCTTTGGAAAAAATCTGAACTTGAGATGATGATGATTAACAAGAAGGTGGATATTTGTTTGACAACTGAAACATGGTGGGATCGAGAAACAAGTTGGAAGGTAAATATTGATGTGTACAAACTATATTCCAGGGCAAGGATAAATAAAAAAGGGGGAGGAGTGGCTATGTACATTAGGGACACAATAAAAAGTACCTTGTACAGCAACATTTGTGGCAGTGACAGTATTGAGTTTCTTTGGGCTGTCATCCAGGGACCTGTTGATAAAAAAAATTACTTTTAGGGGTAGTCTACAGACCACCGAACTCCAAAAAAGAAATTGATAACATTATGTTGCAAGAAATCAAAACTATAACAGCAGAAGGCGATGTGGGAACTTGACCATCCTGAAACTGATTGGTTACAACACCCTTCCAGAAATACGAGTGCTGGCTGCTTCCTGGAAATGTTGGAAATGTCCGGGCTATCCCAGATGGTACATCAGCCAACTAGGGGCGACAAAACACTTGATCTAGTTATTGCAAACAGGGACGACCTAGTACAAAAGGTTAAAGTTTGTGAAAACTTAGGTAACAGTGATCACAATGTAGCAGAGTTTATTTTAAAAAATAAGCTATTGCGTAACAGAGGGACAACAGCTGTAAAAAATGATAACATAAGCAAATTTTACCAAAATCAGAAAATAACTAAGTAAATGGGACTGGAGTACTAGTTTTGAAGCTAAAAGCGTTGAACAAATGTGGAATGAACTGAAGCATAAGCCCTTACATCTGGAGAAGAAATATGTACCAGATAAAAAAAATGTATAACAAAGAGGCAAAAGACCACCATAGTGTACCAACAAAGTACTCAGATTAAGTAAAATGAAAAAGAAAACTTTTGACAGATTGAAAAGCTTGGGAACTGGTAATGCATTACATCACTACAAAGCAGCACTAAATAAGCTGCTGGCCTTAGCTGGGCTAGCTGCCCCGGGAGCAGCCCCCTGCCGACTCGCCGACTCATCTAAGTTGCTGGCCTTAGCTGGGCTGGCCGCCCCCAGAGCAGCCCCCTGCCGACTCGCTGACTCACCTAAGCTGCTGGCCTTAGCTGGGCTAGCCGCCCGCGGCGCAGCCTGCTGCCGACTCATCTAAGCTGCTGGCCTTAGCTGGGCTAGCCGCCCGAGCAGCCCCTGCTGACCTCACGACCATCTAGCCACTGGCCTTAGCTGGGCTAGCCGCCCCAGGAGCAGCCCCCTGTATACTAACCAACTCATCTAAGGTACGCATTCGGACAACTGCAGAGGACCCAGCATTTCTTTATTGCATCCCTGCTGCTGGAATTTGAACTTGGCGCCTTTTTACTCAGCTGTTGCTCCGCTGCTAGCAGGACCCGAGTGCTCTTCAGTCGCTTGTTCCACTGCACTAGATCGGAAAACTGCTGGCCAATTTATTTCTAAATCTAAATGACCCTCAATGCTTGTCCAAATTCATTTATTTTTTTTAACCCATGGCTTGCCTACCCGGCATTGCAATTGATCAGGGAACTGCTGCCTAAAGTATTTCTAAAAGCTAAACGGGTTGCCTAAATTTAGCTCTAAAGCTAAACTGCTCTCAGTGCTGGTCCAAATTTAATTATTTCTCAAACTCGGCTTGATTACCTCTCGGGAGTGTATCCCAGCTACCACAAATGGGGCTGAATTCTGCTAGCCTTCTGCCTGATCTTGGCAGCAGCTAGTTTAACTGATTAGATCAGCCCTGCAGCTGCTTTGCGGCTGCTCCCCACCCACACCCAGTTCCCTCCCACCCTTTGCTGGTGTTGAATATATAGCCACAATTTATCATGTGGACTGCCTAGGAGGTACAAAAATATTCTCTCCTTAAGTTCTCATCTGCAGGTTATATCTTATAACCACCAGAGGTCCTCATTTCATTGTTCAGCCTTAATGTACGTACAATAGCCTGCTGTAAGCTGTACTTCCTTGTGCTGGCTGTGCTCTGGTACTTTGGCTCTCTACCTCCTCTCCTGTCTCAGTGTCCCCATTTGAGTTAAGGATGACGGTACTGATTAAATGCCTCTTCACCTTTCTCTCCTTACTGGCTCTAGACTCATTGACACTAATTTTTTGGACATCCCTACCTGCACTGATGCCTCCCTTAATAACTTTGCATACTCAAATATGTTACTGCAGAAATCCTCTGCTCTGGTACCCCATTAGGCCTCAGTAACAAACCCATAGGATCAATTATTAAGCTCCTGATCCAGAAGAAAATCATCAACCCTGGCTATGCTTCTCGTGTGATCATGCATACCACAATTTGGATTGTTACTCTCACTGTCGGGCGACATTCAGCTCAACCCTGGCCCCATGGGCACTCCCAAACAACATAATCCTGTCTTCTCTCCCCTCTTGCCCCAGTCTCCAGGACTGTCCCTTGCCCACCTCAATATCCGAAGCTTAACAGCCAATTTCCCTGAGCTTGAAGCTTGGGTACAAGTTAATAACCCTGATATCCTAGCCTTATCCGAAACCTGGCTAAAGTCATCAGTCCCTAACTCCGCATGTGCTCTCACAGGGTATAACATGCTTCATGCTGATCGTCCCACCTCTAAGAGAGGGGGTGGCCTAGCACTGTATTACAAATCTCACCTTAATGTGTCTCTTGGCCAGCCACTTAGCCACAGTGACGTTCTGCATTCTCTCCTACTTATGGGAGGCACAAAAAAACTTCACATTTTTAACGTCTACATACCACCGAGAAACAGCAAACTTGGTCTTGACGACTTCATTGACCTAATACCAACAGTATCCTTGAAAAATGACATCATCTGTCATGGGGATTTCTGCCTGGACTGGCTTGGCCCAAATGCCTCTCACCTAGAATCTACCATCAGTAAGGCCAACTTAACCCAACTTATCATATCTCTGACTAGAATTTCTCCCAATGCTACCAGCTGCACGTTCATAGACTGGATACTTACTAACAGGATGGACCGGATCAACTCATCTGGAGTCGTAGCTGACTTCATCAGCCACCACTGTCCCATATACTGCATGTGGGATGCCTCTCCCCAATCTTATCCCCCTAAAGTACTATCCTTCTCAAACTTTGCCCTCCTGGACCCAGTCGCCCTTCTTCGAGACCTTTGTCTTGTTGACTGGTCCCCTATTTTCACCACTAACAATGTCAACAGGGCTACTGAATACTTCACCAACTCCTTACTCTCCCTACAGAGGAGACATATCCCCCTCTCTACCTGTAGGGTTAAAGGCAAACCTACTAAGTGGCTTAGGCACCCTCTACTCCAACACCTAAAGCAGAAGGATAAGTTATGGGTGAAATGGAAATCCACCGCACTGCCCTCCGACTATGAGGAATATCGCGCTTTGAGGAATACCTGCAAGAAGGAGATTCAGTTGGCCAAAAGCATCTACTACCGTGAACTACTTCGGTCCTCCACATCCAATCGAAGACATATTGGTCCTGAATTAATGAAATCCTGGGAAGTGGCAGGCCACAGATTCTGAGGGAAATGCTGGTGAATGATGTCAGCTGTAACCACCTCTCTATTATTCTCTGTCTTCACTGAGCTTCCCAATATCCCTCGGGCCTCGCCTCATGGCCCATAGACAGCACATCAGGATACCACTGAGACTAATTTCTTCTGTTTGCATCTCCCATGATAGTCTACCTATAGCTCTCTGCCTCGCCTGGGTCGCAGAGTACTGGGTTCTCTCCGGATTCCCTACAATGAGGTCCTCCGAGCATGATCTCCAGTGGGGAACTGAGGAGAGGAGGGGCCGCCCACGTTTATGTAGCAGCCGATGCCTGACGTCATTGAGGGCGGTCCCTGGTGGACTGCTTGCAAAAGCTTCCATGTGGTCTTAGTGCCTGGTGGCTATAAGTTGTATAGGTGTGGCCTGATGAAAGAAATTCTCTCGAAGATCTACTGTTACAGTAAGTACGTAACTGTTCTTTCTGAATGCATTCCCTCCAATCTCTCTGATTGAGGGTACTGCTCAAGTTGGAGGCTCAAGGAGGCTAGATGATTCTAGTGGTCTCTTGTTGGCCTCAGCAAATATAGTACCCTCTCTTGAACCAGCTGTCTGTCAGCAAACCGAAAGCTCTACCACTCTGAGCAGGCTTGGTGACTCGGGCTCAGGGCCCTGTAGTCCATCCCAACATGCCTTCTCTCCATCTCCAGGACTGGCTCCTGAAGAGATAGAAGTGAACAGGTTCAAAGTTTCTCAGGGAATCTCTGCGATATTTCTTGCTGCATACAGTATAAGCCTTCTGTTAGGAAAACATGCTCAACTGGATGGAAGCAGTCTTTGATATGGTGGTACAAAATCTCCATGGACCTTTCAAGAGTCCTTCTTAGAAGAAGGATTTGAAGTACTTGTTGGGCCTTTAAAGAGCACCTTTCCTGGCTTATTTATACTAATTCAGTATGAACTGTTACCAACCCCGCCTCGGAGTTCCTAGATACATAAATCTTAATTTTTAGAGCCATAGTTTTTGGAAGGAAGGGATCATATTTTGGCTCCATATAGCCAAGCTGCTGATCCCTTCAGTTCTGAGCACACCTGCTTACTCGTGATGTGTTATATGGGGCGCATGGGCAAGCTCCATAGATTACTACAGGGACTGGATTTAAGTATTTTTAATAGTTCAGGGTCCAATTTGGAAAAATCAAGGTCACGCTTACTAACAGCGGTCTTGTTAGTTGAGTGTTGGCCTTGATTTATCTATTAACGCAGTGAACTATTAAAAACTACTCTAAATCAGTCCTATATAATCTATGTAGCATGCCCATGCTCGCCATATAATTACATGATATAACATGCTAGCTGGGGCGCCAAGACAGGGAAGTGAAGGATTGTTAGCTCGCCCATGGAGCCAAATATGATCCCTTCTCCTCAAAACCTTAGTAACATAGTAATATAGTATTTGGCAGCAGATAAGGACCACTAGGCCCACCCAGTCTGCCAGTATTTCGTGCCTGCATCAGTTCATCGCTGACCCTACTTGGTCATTGGCTTTAGCCTTTCCTACCCACCTCTAGGGTTCCCTTGTGCCTGTCCCATGTATTTTTGAATCCTCCCACTCTGCTAGCTGGGGATTGGCAGTATAGCCAAAAGGTTAGCATAACAAGCTGTGAATGACCTTGGTACATCCATCAGACCTGGGTTTGATTCCCACAACCCCAACTTGCATACTGTGTGACTCTGAGCAAGTCACTTAACTTCCCCAGTGCTCCCAGGTTGCCCCTGAAAACAGACTCATGTGCCTAGTGGGCCTTTCCTGGTTACCAAAGACTAAAATAAAATAAAAATAAAATAGCTCCCACTACTTCCTGGGATAGACTGTTCCGTGCATCTACCACCCTTTCTGTGAAGAAAAACTTCCTCACATTCCCCTTTATCCTGCTTTCTTCCAGTCTCATATCATGCCCCTTGTCCTTATACACCTCCAATACTGAAAGATGTTGCCTACTTGCACTTTGTTTATGCTCTTAAGATACGTGAAGGTTTCTATCATATCTTCCTGTTCCCGTCTGTCTTCCAGTGTATGCATATTGAGGTCTTTTGATTTGTCCTTGTATGCCTCTTGGTGCAAGCCCTGCACCATCTTTATTGCCCTTCTCTGAACTGCCTCCACCCAGTCTATGTCCTCACAAAGATGCGGCCACCAGAACTGTACACCGTACTCTGGATGAGGCCTCACCAGCATTTTGTACAGTGGCATCACCACCTCCCTTCTTCTGCTAGTGATACCCCTTCCTGTGCACCCCAACATGCTACTGGCCCTTCCCACAGCCTTGGTACACTGTTTGGACACCTTTAGGTCATCTGAAGTGATTATCCCTAAATCCCTTTCTTCTTTGGTAACTGTCAGCAACTCCCCCCTCATCCTGTAACTCTCTGCAGGGTTTATGTGCCCCAGGTGCATGATTTTGCAGTTCTTTGCATTAAATTTTAATTGCCATACATTGGACCAATTTTCCAGCTTTCCTAGGTACCTCCTCATTTTCTCAACCCCCCCACGCCGAAGTGTCTGCCCTGTTGCAGATGTTGGTGTCATCTGCAAATAGGCAAACCTTCCCCTCCAGCCCTTCAGCCATGTCACTAATGTAGACATTAAAAAGGACTGGCCCCAGGACTGATCCTTGAGGCACCCCACTGGTTACTCCCCTTTCCTCGGATTGGATCCCATTAACCACCACTCTCTGCTTTCTGTCTCCCAACAAATTTCTAACCCAGTTATCCACTTTGTGGCCCACCCCCAGGCTACCATGACTCTAAAAAACATGATTTATATATGTATGGAGGAACTCCGAGGGAGGTAAGGGTTCATACAGTGTTTTAAGGGGCATTTTGGAAAATGGCAGGAAAGGTGCTCTCTAAGACTTGGGACCACTGTACTCCACAGTCAAGGTCCACCTGTCTGCTGTTTCAGCATACCATGAACCTGTGGGCACCCTTGCTCCAGCTCAGTTGCTAATATTCAAAAGGTTCCTCATGGGTATCTTGCACACAAAACCACAAAACTCCTGATATGGAAGCAAGTGACTCCCTGGGATCTCAGTCTTTTTTTTTTTTTTTGAAATCTGTTTTTTAACCTCCCTTCATCCTGCACCCAGTCTCCACTCTCCACTCCTTCAAGAGACACATATTGCAGTCTCCTCACTTTGTGACCTGCCCAATCTACCCCAGAGAGTCCCCATCAAGCCATGGCTATACCCTCCAGACGGGTATGGGACAGGACAGCTACACCCCGAGAATTTTGCATGTGTCGGACTCACCAGGACATCAGGCAGGCATGAGCAATCAGGGTCTCTGCTGTTCAGGTCTCCGCCATCTAGGAGACCGGGCACAGTAGTTTCCCTGTTCCTGGGGGAGTGGCAAGCACCCAGGCATCATGGCATCACCGCTGACGTCGCCACTCCCATCCCCTCAAGTTGCGCTGCTGCGTTGCTGTGCCGGCTTCTGCTAGAGGCCAGGCAAGTGCCGAGCAGAGACCCCTCCCCTCGGAGAGGCAGTCCATCGGCGCTCGATCCTCTCCCACCCCTGCTGACTCCCGACGGCCCGGGCTCATTCCCGAACCCGGGTCACTGGCACAGCGCGAAGTGTGGCATCCAGTGCCTCAATCCTCAGCCCCACCGAGCCGGCTGGTCTCTTTTTTTTTTTACTCTGTTTCTAGCACCGGTGATAGGGCATCTCTCAAGTGTACTCACACAGCCGCAGCCTCTACCCTCTGTCTGAAACCTCTTCCACCGGGAGGACAGTGGCTGAGCACCCCTTCCCCAAGCCCACAGATCCATCGAGGCCCCTGGGGCAGAACCACCTCAATTACCCAGTGACCTTTCTGAAATTAGAGGGACAGTCCTAGGCTGGGTTGAGGGGCTCAGGAGAGTCGGTGGAATGGTGGTCCAACGATGGGATGTAGGTATTGGATCCCAGGGTCACTGTCGCCTCCCTAGGTCCTCCGGGGTTTTTCCTTTTTGCTGTCCCCCCCCCGGAGCACGGATGTGTAATAACATCTGTGCACTACTGTACAGGCATCCCCCACTGCTCCACCCCCTGTTACCGCGTAACTCCTTGCAGTGCCTCCGCTCTCCATCAGGGACCACTGAGGAGCAATGCAAGGCCCGGTACCCAGCCCTGGAGAGGAGAGCAGTCCCCCAGATGCTCAATATTCTCCCTTGTCTGCCAACCCCCGGTGGCCCGAGTCCATTCCCAAACCCTGGTCGCCAGCATGTCACGAAGTGTGGCGTTCAGCGCCTCAACCCTCACCGTCACCGGGCTGGCCCTGGGATCTCAGTCTTGTGCTCGACATGCTCATGCATGAACCCTTTGAGCCAGTTGTGACTTGCAACATGAAATTCTTGACTTGGAAAGCAGCATTTCTTGTGGCCATACCTCTATTTGCTGAGCATCTTCAGTCCATGCTGTTGTCACAGATCACACCGTATACTGGTTTCCATATGAATAAAAAAGGTTTTCCAAGAATCATTCTTCACCATTGAGTCACACTGCTGGTTCTGGTTCTGGAGCTGGGGGCACTAGGACCCTGTGGGAGCAATCGTTTTGCAGAGAGGAAGGCAACATCCACTACTGACAGCGCCTGTGCACCTCACATGGTGCCACTTGCGTCAACCAATAACCGTCACTGGCTCCCTCACATATCTCAGTTCTGATCTTCCAGGAATCATTCTTCACCATTGATTCACACTAGTGGGTTCTGAGCCAGAGGCACTAGGACCCTTCGGAAGCCAAAACTTTTCAGGAGGGCTGGCGCGGGGTGAGCTGTATGCAGTCGCAGCACTGTGAGACTTGGTAATGCTACATGGCTCACTTCGGGACTAGCCATCAGCCACCCCGGTTCCTCCCCCCCCCCCCTTGCCTTTGCGTGTGCTTCAGTTATGACTCTGCTCACTCTCTGGGAGTCCAAACCTCATGTCTGTATGACAACAGCATTCAGTTCTTCTCAGTTTCTACAATTTTAGCTTAGGTTTTATTGTTTTTATGTCAGTTTAGCTATTTTGAGAAACTGTTTCATTGTTGCTGTTGTTTCAAACAACATGAAGTCTTGCTGTATTTTGACTAAACGCAGTTATCCCCAGCACTTGAACTGCCCCGGAGAGTAAAGAGTTTACTCTATGCAGAAGCATAGAACATTGAGCTCGAGCTCAATTTTCAAACCTCTGTCTCTAGCACTCTAAAGTGTAACCGTCAGATTTTTTACTCCGCCTAACTGTGAAGTCGCTCCGGAGATTCCTCCTGCACTTTGGTTCATTATCAGTTGAAATCGGTCGGTTTTGCCTAACCATTTCTTTATTTTGGTCTTCTTACCTCTGTCTCGGTAACAGTAAGTGGTAGTAGTAGGTAGTTATTGTATTATTGTGGAAATTGTTTTTTTGCCTTCGGTTCTTCTTTGGTCGGTCTGGTAAATTTTACTGTGGTTTCCAGTACTCATCGGTTCCTTAAAAAATTCTGATTTCTGGTTTTTTTTTAACCAAACCGTGACACGGTTGGAACCGATCAGTTTTTAGTTGCCTGGTGTAATAGCTGGTAAGGGTAACTTTTCAGTATTCTGGCATGTCTGAGAAACCCAAAAGGAAAACCGGTCCCACTGGGTTTCAGCACTGTACGGAGTGTAAGGAGGCCTTTGCCAAGGCCGACCCTCACCTCGTCTGTGTTTACTGTCTGGAGTTTGACCACCTCGAAGAAGACTGCCAAATCTGTACAAACTTTCCCAAAGCCACTCTGGAAAAACATTTGAGTTGGCTAAGGGAGAGGGAGGCCGAGAAGTCTGCTGACCCGGATGGCCAGCCCGGTTCGGCGGTTGCCGAACCTGAGGGGGTGCCCACTGACCTGGGCGATATGTCCTCGGGCAAAAGGAGAGCCGATTCTGTGGAATCAGTTCCTAGCAAAAGGAAACGAAAAACAACCAGTTCGGATCCTACTTCCCATGGTTCATCCGCTGAGGAGATTGCTAAAGCGATTTCTATTGTTTAGTCGCTTTGCCCGGTTCTGACCAAACTGGCAACGGTTCATAGATGTTCGGTTCGGTCGGACATAGTCGTTTCTGACATTGATCCAGAGGCTTTCTATTAGGATGATTGGGATGGAGAAGAAGAGTATGATGAAGAGGAATATGAAGGCCTAGATGAGCCAGTAGAGCCTGACATCCCCCCAGACAGGCCTTCCAGTGTGTCTCCTCCCAGACTTTCTGAGTCCCCTTCCCATTTCTTGTTTCACAAGAAAGTGGTTGATACTCTTCAGCTCCCAGCTGAAGAAGCTAAACAGGATCAGGAGGAACCTGACTTTATGGAAATGATGGATGTCCCAGAGTCGAAGAGAGTGTCTATCCCTCTGCATAAATCCCTGGGGAAACAGACACAAAAAATTTTGCAGTTTCCAACTTCTGTACCTCCTGTGGATAAAAAGACGGACAGGAGATATACCTTGTCAGGTCTTGGAACAGAATTTTTACAACTCATTGCAGCCATTTGGAGTAGTGCAGGCTGCAGCCTGTGATAAGGCTAATGTTCCCTGGCATCTCACCCTCAGATAGATTCTAGGAAAGTGGATGCCATGGCCAAGAAACAATACTTGGCATCCTCTTTGGGACTCAGACAAGCCATTATATGAGTATATATCAGCCAGGTACCAGAAATCGAGGTGGGATATGGTTCTGGAACTGCTAAGAATGCCCTTCCCCAGCTAGCCAAGGAGCTGGAGGAGGTGGCTGCAGATGGTATTGAGGCATCCAAGGTCCAATTTCACGCTGCCGTTGACTCGAATGATGTGTATTCCAGGGTCATGGCTACATCTGTCTCCATGAGGAGATTAGCTCGGTTCAGATGTACCAATCTATCATAGGATACCCACATTAAGGCCATGGATTTTCCTGTTGCTGGTAACTCTATGTTTGGTGAACAAACAGAGGCTTACATGAAGAAGATGGATGAGTACAGGACCACTTACAGGAGTGCTGCAGCAAAGGAGAAGCAGGCCACTCCTCAGAAGCAGCAGTTTAGGGCTGGCAGGGGCAGGCCTTTTAACAGGCCTTTTTACCAAGCCCAGGCTTCCTCTTCTTTCCAGCAGAGGGGGTTCTTCAGGGGAAGAGGCAGACGAGGGATGACCAGGACCCCAGCATCCACTCAGTCCAAGCCCCCCCAAACAGACACCCTAAGGTGTCAGTCAGGGTCGCCTCCCCAATTCCTGTAGGGGGCAGGCTGGCTCACTATTCCCAGGCCTGGGATTCCATTACCTCAGACAAATGGGTCCTGGAAGTAGTGAGCCAGGGACTTGTTCTCAGTTTCAAAAGGTTCCCAAAATGAAAGCAAGATCTTTCAGCCCCTCTCCCTTGGAGACAAAGGCCTTAGAGGCAGAAGTCTCTCTCTCTGCTCATGCGAGCAGTAGAGAAGGTACCTCTTTGTCACAGGGGAAAAGGACTTTATTCCACATACTTCCTTACCCCAAAAAAGACAGAGTGGAGACCCATCCTAGATTTAAGGTACCTCAACAAACACTTAACAAAACCAAAGTTCAAGATGGTGACTCTGGGAGTAATTCTTCCTTCTCTGAGACCAGGAGACTGGCTAGCCTCCCTGGATCTCAAGGATGCCTATTTCTACATACCCATCAGACATTCCCACAGAAAGTACCTCAGGTTCGAATTGCCCTCAGGCCATTATCAGTTCAGAGCCATGCCTTTCGGCCTAACATCAACTCCAAGGGTGTTTACCAAGTGCCTGGCAGTAGTGGTAGCATTCCTCAGGAGACAGGGTATCCTTCTGTTCCCATACCTGGATGACTGGCTCCTAGTAGGTCAGTCTCCAGGCCAACTCAGGTCAGCCTTAGAGGTCACCCAAAGGCTCCTGGAGTCCTTGGGCTTCATTCTAAACCTAGAAAAGACGGTTCTGGAACCAACTCAGCTGCTCACTTTCATAGGGGCGGATATAGATACGACCCAGGCAAGAGCATTCCTTCCTCTTTCAAGAGTTCAGTCTCTAGTCACTCTGGCTTCCTCTTTTCAACCTCTAGTTTCTCATCCAGCAAGACATTTTCTTCAGTTACTGGGCCACATGGCAGCCTCCACAGCTGTGGTCCAGGGAGCAAGGTTTCAGATGAGAGATATTCAATTTCATGTCACATCTTACTGGTCTCAGAAAAAGGACCTTCTCTCCAAATTGGTTCCAGTGCCCCAGACTCTAGTTCAGGCACTCCAGTGGTGGCTGGAGGAGGACAACCTTCGGCAAGTCGTCCCATTCATCAGTCAGGCTCCTTCACTGATTCTCACCACGGATGCCTCCCTCCTAGGCTGGGGGGCCCATCTGGACCAGCTTACAGCTCAGGGAACCTGGTCTCACCAGGAGTCCCTCCTTCAAATAAACCTTCTGGAGTTGAGGGCTGTCTTTCTAGCTCTGCAGACATTATCAACTGTGGTTCAGGAGAAAGTAGTACAAATCAGGACAGACAATACCACAACCATGTGGTACATCAACAAGCAGGGAGGCACTCGGTCCTCGATCTTGTGCATGGCGGCCATGAAGGTATGGTCTCTGGCTTATTTCCTTCACGCTTCCCTGGTGGCTGTACACCTGCTAGGGAAAGACAACATCTTAGCAGATGCTCTCAGCAGAATTTCAGGTCATCACGAATGGACTCTAAATCCCTGGTCCTTCAGGTTATCTTCAACAGGTGGGGGACTCCAGAGATAGCGCCCTTTGCAGCCCCGGACAATCATCAACTTCCTCTTTTTTGTTGCAGACCTCCTCTACTGGGCTCTGTACACCAGGAAGCTCTACTATTGGATTGGACAAGCAGGTTCCTGTATGCATTTCCTCCTTCCCTTTGATCATCGGGGTTCTGATCAAGACCAGATCTCAGCCTTTCAGGGTGATCCTAATGGCACCAGACTGGGCCAGACAGCCGTGGTATCCTCTACTACTGTCATTGTCAGTGACAAGGCCTCTGTGTCTTCTCAGACAGTTCAGTCTGCTGACATCCTCTCAGGGGAGGATCCTCTATCCCAATCTTCAGGCTCTCAGGCTCAAGGCCTGGCTCTTGAAGAATTAGAATATGCACATCTAAACCTTTCTCAATTGGTTTTAGATATTCTGAAGGTTAGCAGGAAACCTGCTACCAGAAAAACTTACAATTTCAAGTGGAAAATATTTGTTTTTTGGTGTTCCCAAATACCTGTTCAGCCAGAATTAGCTGACATTGCTACTGTATTGGACTATTTGGTGCATCTTAATTGTTTAGGCCTTCGGCCCACTACACTTAAGGTGCATTTGGCAGCTGTGACTGCCTTCCTTTCAGCTGGGAAGGGCTCTTCCTTAGCCTGTCATCCAGTTTTCCAGAACTTCTTCAAAGGTCTGATGCATGTTAATCCTCCCTTTCGAGCCTCTACCCATTCTTGGCATCTGAACATCTGTATAGCACAGCTTATGCAGCCCCTGTTTGAGCCTCTATCTTCAGCAGAGCTGAAATACTTGACATGGAAAACTGTATTCCTGGTAGCCATTACCTCTGCCAGGAGGATCAGTGAGTTACAGGCTTTATCAGTGGAACCTGATTTTATTTCTTTTCACAGGGATAAGGGGGTCCTTCGAACTAACAGAAAGTTTCTTCCCAAAGTGGTCTCAGACTTTCATCTGAACCAGTCTATGACACTGCCTGTGTATTTTACTGACCATTCTTCCTCTGGGGAACGAAGATTACACAGTCTCGATGTAAAATAGGCCCTTAATTACTATGTGGAGCATACTAAGGCTTATAGGAATGGATGCTCTCAGTTATTTCTCACCTATGGTGAGGTGGGAAAGGCCAAACCAGTCACCAAGAGAACTATTGCCAGGTGGATTGTCTCCTGTATCCAATTCTGCTGTTCAAAAACTTGGGAAGGAACCTCCCTCAGGCCTGAGGGCTCATTCTACCAGGGGTACAGCTGCTTCGTTCGCAGCAGCTAGGGATATACCTTTAGTTGAAATTTGTAAAGCAGCCACCTGGAAAACTGTTCACACATTTACCGAGCATTATTCTCTGGACATTCAGTCTGGAAGTGATGTTAGGTTTGGCACAGCTGTGCTGCAGAGCCTGTTCCCAAAATAGGTTCTGTGACTCCCTCTTTCAAGGGGGTACTCCTTGGTAGTCTGCATTTAATCAGAATACAGCAAGACTTCATGTTGTTTGAAGAAAAAAATTACTTACCATAGTAATGTTGTTTCTTCTAATGGAGTCTTGCTGTATTCTGACCTCCCTCCCTGCCTCCCCTCCTAGAACCCAGTAGTTTTGGGATGCGGGTGGGCAGGCACAGTGCTGCACCCCAGAGGTGTACTTGGCTTGCCCTATCTTATGGGTTTTATTTATGTTTTAGCTCTCTACCTACATCGGTTTCATATTTAGCATTCTTTTTGGGGTTCTCGACTTGAGTCTTTTGACCCTAAAAACAGTTTGTGCAGCCATTTGTTTGCAAGAGTTGAAATAATTTCCACCTATTACTTTTATTAGTTAGTGCTCGTAATAATCTGACGGTTACACTTCAGAGTGCTAGAGACAGAGGTTTGAAAACCGAGCTCGAGCTCAACGTTCTTTGCTTCTGCATAGAGTTAGCTCTTTACTCTCCTCTCCGGGGCAGTTCAAGTGCTGGGGATAACTGCATTTAGTCAGAATACAGCAAGACTCCATTAGAAGAAACAACATTAGTATGGTAAGTAATTTTGTCTTTGTGTTGATTGTTGTTGACCACATGCAAAATTCTTAATGAAAAGACTATACAAAACCAAAAAAAAAAAGATTAGATTTCTTCAGTCTCTTCAGCCCTACCGAGTCACTGGTCGACGGCCATGAACTTTGATGGTAGGGAGCCTCATCAGGCAAGCTGCTGTGGCAGCAGGGTCATGTCTGGTCCTCCTTCCTCTCCGCAGGAGGGTTCTGACATGATGGGTGGTCCTGTGTTTGGGAGGGAGGACAGCCTTCCTGTAAACACAAAAAGAAGTGGGTCCGTTCACGATCCTGGTTGGAGTTGTGGTGCTAGTCAGCCTTAAGCTCTTCCTTTTCCCATACGAAGGGGAAGAAACAGTACTGCTTGAGGTCGCCCTCTGTGAGGCCTGCAGCGTGGTCTTCGATGTCCCAAAGCAGAAGGCCTTCACCTGCATCGTCGGTGTCGCTGACAGCTTCTGCTTATGGGAGGCTGAGATCTCTGGCCAGAGTCCCTCCCTGTCTATCTGCAGGAACTCCGGCGGGCAGTTCCACCAGTGGTCAGCTCTTATGGAGCAGTGGGTACAGCATCTGGCTCATTTGCTTCTGCCTGTGGAGCCAGTCCCAGGCCCTTCGGGCAGGGAAGGGCAGGGCCCTTAAGCAGGGTAAAGTGTTTGGCTCTGTCAGTGGACCTAGGACCCTTGATGGTGACTGTACAACTGACTTCTGTCCCACTGGCCACACCCACATTCAGTGTCACTGCTTTGGGACCAGCCATGGTACCTTTGTCGGTCACTTCGGTGGTGGCTGGATCATTAGCACTGGGGTTGACACTGGGTCTAGACCTTTTGGGGTCTGGCCCAGCATAGTCCTCGGTGCCCACTTCGCTGCCACCCTTGGCACCGAGAGACCTCCGGCACCGGATTCAGTCCTGGTCACGTCTTTGTCTCCAGCACTGACACCTCTTTTTTGAGGTCGATGTTGCCTATGCCACGGTCTGGATTGGGGATTCTGTGATCCCCACTTCAAGATCTCTCTTCCAGGGAGGATAAGGAGGAAGATGAGTCTGACCCTGAACTCATTATTTCTGAGAGCAGCAACTATGACTTATTGTATAGCGTAGAGTCTTTGGACCCAGGCCCTCCTCCTGTTCCTCAGGAGGATGTCTTTGCAGGCTCTCCTTTGCATCAAGTATTTTACCCTTGCTTTTGAGCCTTCAGCTTTTGACCCTAGTAAATGTCTCCATTTGGAGTGGCTGCACTTTTCCACCATACCATTTAATCTGAGTCCCTGCATTTGAAACTCTTTTAGATGCAGTATGGAACAGGCCTGCTTCTATTCCCTCAGTCTGCAGACAGAACATAAGTACACTGCCCTTAAGGACAGACCCATTTACGCTTCTCAGCCTATTGCGGACAAAATTGTCATCTTTGCAGATGATGACAAGGCTATTCTCCCTCAAGAGATATCTGTGCACTCCATTAAGAAGGAGTCATGCAAGATAGATACTACCGGCAGGTGGACTTTTGCTGCAGCTACCTTGAACATGAGAATTGCCAGCTACCAAGGGCATTTTTGTAAGTATGAGTACGTCCTTTGGTCCTCTCTTAAGTCCTTAGCAGAATCTGATCTGGATTTTGACACTAAACAGAGGATCTTGCAAACAATCACCCATGACATCGAGTCTAACAGTCAGCAGCTCAGGTCAGCTTTTGATGCCTTTGACACTGCCATGCGCTTAGCTGCAGCAGCCATCTGTATCAGAAGGCACATCTGGCTTCAGACTTCGGGTTTTTCTCAGGATGTCCAGCAACAGGTAATGAATGATCTTCATTGAGGGTATCTCTTGTAGCAGGTCATACTGTTGGGTGTCTGCCAAAGGGCACTCTCGTCGACAGGAGCTTCCACCAGCAGTGTAAAATGGGGGCCACCCACAGTGATGTCACATCATGCATATATATAAATATGTGGGTGGCCCCTAGTGGCCTCAGTTCTTTTCCCGCCATCTCCCAGCTCACTTCACGTGCCGCTTTCGCCACTAGTGTGTCAACGCTATCATCAATGAGAAAAGTTCATGATTTGTTATTTTTACCTATGTCTAGTTCTGACTCCCTGTTCTGCAGGTGCCGTTGTGGAAAGATTTACTACTACAACAATCACTCTCTCTGTGCGCGCTGTCAGGGGGCTGCCCACAATGTCCGCTCCTGTGCACATTGCCAGGAATTTAATCAAGCTACTTGTCGACGACTCCAGGAATTAGAAGCCTACCTCACGGAACAAAAAGTTGCTCTCCTTGAGAAGGAAGTGCAGTCCAGCTCCTAGTCTCGGCCACTGTTGACGAGCTCCCAGACCTCTCAAGCAAAGCACCATTCATCAAAACACGAGCACTGAAACAAAGTCAAACTGAGTGGACATGTTAAGGATCCTTGCCCATTGAACGCTTCCATCCCAGGTCACTCATTGATGGCTCAGACCTCTCCCACTCCAATCCAGAAGACACAGATGGTCCTCACTGTTCTGGCCTAGAGTATGGAGGCCTCCCATGTTGACCAACCTACTGCTTCATCTATGACCACTTTGCTGGTAATGCCGCCAGTGACTCTGACTCAGGCCTTGTCTGTCCTGATCATTACTCAGCTCCCTTTGCCGACTACTACTCATTCTTTGATGACCCAGCCCTCCAGCATGAGCTCGGGTTCTATGTCAGTGATTACAGCTTTCAAGCATTCATCCGTGTTGCCCTTTTCCACCCCTACTAAACTATCCTCTAGCATGGCTCAGAGGTTCACTTTGATGGCTTTACCATCTTTACTGCTGCTGTCTAAGCCCGTTTCTTACAGGGGCTCGGTGGGTCAGGAATCAAACATGGCTACTACTTTGGACTCCCGGCTCCAACCACAGCCCAGGCCCAAGGCCTCTGTCTTGCCCCCTTCTAGCCTGGGGTCTACCAGAGTGCCACCACCACGCCCTTGTTGACAACTCCTGCTGTCGATGTGGCCTCTGTAGACCAGACTGTCTTGGAGGTTTTGAAAGCTATGCAACAACCTCCTGCACAACCTCCCGCCTCTCCCTCTCCCCTGCCTTGCAAGTGGGTGTGCCTGGAGCCTCCTCCTCCTCCACCCCCCCTCTCCTTTCAGCCACTGGGGCAGGAGATCTGGAAGATTATGAGGAGATAGAAGATGAGGATCTGAACGATGGTGATTGCATGTGCCACCCTTCTGGTGCCTCTACTTTGTCCTCAGTGGACAAGGATCCAGGGCTCCATACCCCTTGCTCTCCTCCCGATGACCCTTGTTTCATGGATATTATGGCCTAATTGCAATAGATCATGGGTTCCACCACCACTGAGCATTACAAGCACCGCCAAAATCTGGCAGATTATTTGGATTTACCTGAGGACCCGGCTATTATGGTTCCTCCCCTCATCCAGGCCTACCAGAATGCTGTTTTTGTGGCCTGGCACCACCCTTTCACAGTCCCGCTTGTGCCTAAGAAGGCAGACCGCCTTTATCAGGCTCCCACTGACCACCCCTTTTTTGCCTTGGCTCCACAGGCAGATTTGGTGGTTATTAATGCTGCCCATGATACGGCCAAGCGTCCCAAGCACTTGAGCTCTTTGCCTCCGGACAGAGAATCCAGAAAATTTGATCTAATGGAAAATGGGCCTACTTGTCGTTCACCCTTGTTATGCATATCTTCAATTATATGGGGCACATGCTAAAGTACCAAAACGCCCTTTGGACTTCTGCTTCAGACATGGCAGCCAAGCTTGCCCAGTCCCCTGAAATGGACCGGTTACTGGCTACCCTTAAGATGGGTGCTGGTTTTTCTGACATCTCCTCCATGTGGATTATGATGTTGTGGATACCTCTGCCCATACATCAGCTATGGGTATTACCCTCCACCACCATGCCTGGCTCCATATGTCCGGATTTACCCCAGATGTGCAACAGACCATCATGAATGTGCCCTTTAATGGGCACAAACTGTTTGGTTAAGACACAGAAACTATTCAAAATGATTTACAGGCCTCGGACCACATACTTCATATGGTATGCACCATGTACCATACTCCTCAGCCTACCTCACAGCACAGGCCCTACCAAGCCTTCCAATTTCAGAGGGCTTCCCACCAGCAGGGTATAACCCATCAGGCCCAACCTCTTGGCTGTACCTTTGCCTCCGCCTCTATAGGGTGCCTGGACCACCCCTGCTGCAGCCAGCGCCGCCCCTCCATCCTTTTGACTCTTTAGCTGGCCTCCCCTGCCCTCCTCTGTTAGCCTTGGAGGCTGTGGGCAGTCGCTTCTCACTACATTTGGAGGCGTGGCAATGGATCACCTCAGGCGAATGGGTCCTACCGATTATTCATACGGACCATACCTTGCAATTGACTATGACGCTTCACCACACACACACACACACACACACACACACACACACACACACACACACACACCTTGGCTCTTGCCCTATCCTCTGGACCACGTTTCTTTGCTGCTGGAGGAACTTCTGTCTTTAATTCTAAAACAAAACAGGCGGTCTAGCCTGTGCCTCCTGATGCTCTAGGCTAGGGCTTCTACTCCCATTTTTTTCATGCCCAAACACATGGGCGATCTTCGCCCTGTCTTGGACCTCAGAGACCTCAACTGGTGCATCCAATAAAAAAGATTTTGCATGGTCACCTTAACAGCAGCTCTACCCCTTCTAAATAAAGGGGATTGGCTTTGCGCACTCAACATGAAGGATGCTTACCTTCATATCCAGATCCATCTGGCCCAACACCAGTACCTCCAGTTCAAGCTCTTAAACTTCCATTACCAATTCTGGGCTGTGTCCTTCGGCCTATCCTCAGCACTATGGGTCTTCACAAAGTTCCTGGCAGTAGTGGTCACCAACCTTCATCGTCAGGGCCACTACGTGTTCCCATACCTAGATGACTGGCTGATCAAAGCTTCATCTTCATACCTGGCTCCTGAGGACATCTTCATAGCTCAGCAACAAGTCTCTGCCTCTGTTGCTGCCATTCTGCTGGCCTCTAGGAAGGCATCCACCAGAAAGACTTATGCTACCAAATGGTGACTTTTGCCATCTGGGCAGTCAACAAGGGCTTGAATCCCTACCCCTGCCAATACCTACAATCTTGGAGTACATTTCTGCCCTCTCCACTCAGGGATTAAGCTACTTGTCCATCAAAGTTCATTTAGCCATGGTCTTGGCTTTCCATGAACCCATTGGGATCCGCCAGGCCACCCAGATGGACCTCACCAAGATGTTTCTCAAGGGCATTCTACATCTGAAGTTCTCCTGTTAGGCATCCCTGTTCCATCCTAGGACCTCAACTTCATCTTAGAAAAATTGACCGTTGAACCATTTGAACTGGCAGCTACCTGTGACATGTGCTTCCTAGCCTGGAAAGCCCTTTTCCTGGTGGCTCTACGCATGTTAGAACTTCAAGCCCTCATGTGCCATGAGCCATATCTGATCTTTCATAACGACGTTCTTTCTGAAGGTGGTTTTGGACTTCACACTCAACCAATCCATTAACTTACCTGTTCTCTACCGGGACCATTCTAACCTGGGAGAATCGCTTCTCCACACTCTGGATGCCCACAGCATCCTTCATTATTACCTTGCTTGCACCAAGCCTTCTCGTAAACCCAAGCAACTCTTTGTTGCTTTCGCTCCTGGCAGGGAAGATCACCCTGTCAAAAAACAAACCTTATCGACTTGGCTCGCCCATTTTATCACCTATTGTTACAACAAGCCCCTTCCTGGAGCTGTGCACGCCCACTCCACCAGGGCTCTTGCTACCTCCACTGCCTGCTTCAGAGGTGTCTCCATCACCGATATCATGTGGTCTTTTGTCCATACATTTATCAAACATTACAGTCTTGATTTGGCTTCCAGATGCTACTCCTCCTCCTTTGGCTGTGCCATCCTGCAGGGCCTCCTGTCTTAACCGCCCTTTCTATTTAACTGCTTAGGAATCATCTGAAGAGTGTGATATGCTGCAAGAGATGCCCTTGATGAAGATAGTACAGTTTTGTACTTACCATAATGGTAGATCTTCAGGAGGATCTCTTGCAGCAGGTCATGATCCCACCCTCCTTCCCCCTCCTTTTTGGGGAGAGCTGTCTTCTATTTCAATCTCCTTTGTCCTATGGGGCGATATCTTCATTCTCCTTGGTTCCCCCTTGGTGTCCTGCTCCATGAGCTGGTCGCTGGCTGGGAACTGAGGCCACTAGGGGCCACCCACATATTTATACATGTGCATGATGTGACGTCACTTTGGGTGGCCCCTATTCAACACTGCTTGTGAATGCTACTGTTGACGAGAGCGCCCTCTTGGGGACACCCATGAGTATGACGTGCAGCAAGAGATCCTCTCAAAGATCTACCATTACGGTAAGTATGAAACTGTACTTTCCTTTCGATGGCATCTACCTGTTTGGACAGCAGGTGGAAAAATCTTTTGAGGCCTCTATAACGGCCATTAAGGTAGGGGAGCCCAAAACAAATCCCAGCCTCCTCAACTGCAAAAGAAAGCGCAACTGAAGGTACAGGCCCCCAAAACACCTGGTCCACCCTCTGAAGCCTTGTCCTGGTCCTGCCTCAGCTGCCTGAGGTAGACCTCTTCTCTCCAGCAGGGGGGCGTTTGACTCTGTTTTACCATCAGTGGGATTCCATCACAATGGACAAGTGGGTGCTCAAGATTATCTGAGAAGGATACTCCCTGAATTTTAAAGAAATCCCTCTGAATTATCCACCCTGAAAACAACCCGTTATCAGCTCACACGTCAGAGCTTCTGGCACAGGAGATTGCGGGCCTTCCAAGCAACAGGGCAGTGGAAGTAGTCCCAGAGTTGGTGCCAACATAAGCTTCTATTCCCATTACTTAGTTGTACCAAAGAAGTCAGGGGCACGTGCCCAGTTCTCGACCTCAGAAACTTGAACAAGTTCATGGAGTGAGAAAAGTTCAAAATGATCTCTCTGAGATCCCTGCTGTCCCTCCTAAAGCCCCAGGATTGGTTAGCCTCCCTGGATATGCATGATGTTTATTAACATATTCTGGTGCACCCCAGTCACCACAGATTCCTTCGGCTCATGGTGGTGTTAGGTCAGTGTTCTCAGTTAAGAGTCCTTCCTCTTGGGCTGTCCTCTGTGCCTCGAGTTTTTAGAAAGTGCTTTTTTGTACTCACGGCTCACCTAAGAAAAGTAGGACTCCAAGTCTATCCATACTTGGATGACTGGCTCATAGCCAGTCTCTCCAAGTGAGAAATGGAACAAACAGGCTTGTGCCTTCTTTACAGAGCGCAGGAAAAAAGGAATTCTGCAGATGGTGCACTACATAATGGAGTGCAAATCAGTACAAGCCCACTCCCGTCAGCGCATGTAGGGTCTGATAACCACAGTGTTCACAGTGCCCCTGGCACATCTGCACTTGAGAACAGCTCAGTAGATTTTATTTATTTATCTAAAAGTTTCACCAGGAAGTGCATACTGAGCAGTAAATGCTCATTTCCAGATGTGTCATGGATAGGAGGGGACAAGGATATACAGCAATAAATACAATAATGAATACAAGACAGATACAAAGTATTACATAGACGAGAGATACACATTAGCATTTAGATGACAAAACTGAATAACATAGTCATAATCTGACATTACAACATAAACAATAAGTGCTGAGACTAGATTAAACTAACCTGTGGGTAACATAGCTAAGTGCTAATCTGCTGCCTACAAGAAGGCAAAGCAAGAGTGGGGAAAAAAGGTTAAAAACACTTGCAAGAGGGGGAGAAACAGTCATTCAGGAGGGAGGAGAGAGCCCGAGGAGAAGCAGCATGATAGATGGGTTGGGGGAGGAAGTTCCAGATTTTGGAGAAGTGGTAGGAGAATGCTGCCTGTCCAGCTGAGATGGACCTGGGAGGGATGGTTAAGGTACGGAGGTCAGGGTTTTCACGGAAACAGTGGTGGACAAATGGAACACCTTACCAGACAAGATAGTGTCCTGTAACACAGTGGGCAGTTTCAAGAGGGGTTGGGACAGGGGAAGGGGAGGGATACTAGGAAGGGGGGCAGGAGGGGCAGCTGCGAGATGAGGGGCTAGCTGCACACTCGAGCAGACTTGATAGACCATGAGGCCTCTTTCTGCTGGCAGTTTCGTATGTTCGTATATTTATAAGGTTTCTTAGTGCCTGAGTGGAAGAAGGTTTGAGGGAGATGGAAGAGGAGAGGTAATGGTATGGAATGTGAAACCAGTATTTAGCAATAAAGTTAGCACTGTGGATAAGGCATCCATCAGCTAAGGAGGGAAAGGAGAGAGACTGGTAAAGGGTGCAGTAAAGGGGTGTGGGGAGGGCAGTCGAGTGAAACATCAGAATGAATGAAAAAAGAGTCCAACCTGGTTAGGGAGGATTTGGGAGTAGATGTTCTGTACTTAACGGTCACAATCATCGTACCCTCAGTCTTATCCCATCAAGGTGACGAAACCTTTGGTTTGGTCACTTGCATGGTGGACAGTGGAGGAACACCTCCTCCAAGGCTTCCCTTTTTCCCAACCTGAGCCTCAGGTGACCCTCACCACGGATGCCTCCCTGTTGGGATGGGGAGTCCACTTCCAGGGCCTCCACACATGGTGTCTGGGGCCCTTCAGATACTTGTTTCCATATGAACATGTTGGAAATGAGAATTGTATTGTCTGGCCTACAAGCATCGTGGATGTTGTCAGCCACAAAACAGTCCATCTTCAGACAGGCAACAAGTCTGATGTATTACATCAACAAACGGGGTAAGTGCACTTTAACCCTCTGTGCAGTGAGAGTATGAGAGTAGTGTCTGGATCAGTGAATCCTAATCCAGGCAGTCTATCTGCTGGGGCTGCAGAATGTTCTGGCAGGTGACATAAGCTGAACAGAGGCCGATCCTCACGAGTGATCATTGGCACCAGACATCATGAGATCGCTGTGTGATGAGTGGGGAACTCCAGATGTGGACTTTCTTGCATCCCCACCTAATGCCAAACTGCCTTGATTCTGCTTCAGAAATCCAGGACATGGCATTTTGTGTCAGGATGCATTCAGATTGCAGTGATAAAATCTCTTTCTGTATGCATTTCCTGAGATCTCTCCAGCACAAAGAGTATTGCTCAAACTGGAGGCACACGGGGGCAAGATGTTTCTCATCGCCCCCTACTGGCCTCAACAGATATGATTCCCTCTGTTGAACAGTCTCTTAGCATACTGATGACCCTCTCCCTCAGGATGGGCTTATTGACTCAGGGCCCCCTGGTCCATCTCAGCTTGGGCTCGCTTCACCTTCAGTCCTGGCTCCTGAAGAAATAGAAGTGAGCAGGCACAATGTGTTTCAGAGCATCTCTGAGAGACATTTGGCAGCCTGTATGCCTTCCTCAAGAAATATTTGTACAGCAAAGTGGAAAAGATTTTCAGTCTGGTGCTCCACGTCCCACATTGACCTCTTTTGTTTTATTTATTTAGTTTTTGTTGGCTTGGAAAGGAGGACTGGACAACTCTGCTTATTTTCCACCTTGTCCCAGGGGAGAGGGAAAAAGATGGATGCTAACTGACATTGAATGAGACTAAGCTTAGTGATATTTTTAGTGAATGGGGGAAATTTGGCCAGGACACCGGGGGAATTCTCCTACTCACCAGTAGGGGAGACTCTGGCCATCAGTCCAAGATGGCCACTGCAGGTATTCTTCTGGGAGAGGATTTATGTTACTGAGGTAGAGGAGCAGGCCTCCTCCCCTGCCTTAACTTCGCTAGAGGCTGTTGAAAATGCGATCATAATAGACGAATTCCAAGAGGAAGGTATGGGCTCAGAAATTTCTTTCTCTATGGAGGATTTGTCAAATAACAAGGACGTTAATTTACCCACAGAAAATGCCAAGCCTGTGAAAGAGCACGGAGCAATGAATTCACCTGTTGTACAGAAAAATTAACTTATTTTCTCACAAATAGAAGAAGAGGCGCAAAGCCTGCAAATAAAAAAGAGAGGACTATGAGCCAGAATTGCCAAGTTAAAAAACATTATAGATCGAGGGAGCGCTCCTTTCTCCTGTGCAAAAGGCGTTCTTATTCTGTGAAGAGCGTCTCACGTGCAGATGCCTTGGAAACGGGCACGTTCTGGGAATTTTTTTTAAAAATATATTATTGATAAGCTTCGATCAATAATATATCGTCCCCATCGTCACTCGTTGCTGGCTTGGTTCATTGCCTTCAGCGAGCCAGAACAACTCAGCTTTGCTTCGCTGTTCTCGCTTAGCTGAAGGCACGTGAAACCACTCATTTTCAGCAACGAGTGGCTCCAGGGGACGTATTAACGCATAGCCCAGTACCTGTCAGTGGAAAACAGCAGTCTGTTAGCTTGGAACAGCTGCAAGATGACGCAGCTTCCAGGAGGAAACAGCTCATGTATTTTACCCCAGGGTACAACAGATAATCAAGAAGAGCATGCTAGCACCAGCAAAAGAGCTGATATCACAGAGCTGCAACCAGAAGGAGAGACACCTCCTCCTTCTAACATTCAACCCTTTGAAGTGTTGAACTCAGATCATAGGGACAATGATCTCATCTGAATGGGTCCTACAGAAGAGACTCTCAGGGACCCCAACCAAAGAGCTTGGTTAGAGCCCATGTTTAGGCTCTCAGACTTATTCCAGAACAAAGGAGAGTCAGCCCCTAGAAGGAACGCAGTCTGTTTGATTAATAAAGGGGGCTTGAAAAACCCACCAGACGGATTGTATTTGGCTAAAAAGTTATTGAAAGGGTCAATGAAATTTTTTTCATCAGACATCTTTGCCGTAATTCATATAGGGAATGCTAATTATGACGTTAGCTTTAAAAACGTTACAGGGCTAGACAGATTTTGGGCGCAATACCAGAACCTAAAAAATACCCCCGTTTGGATCCTTTTTTGGCTATTCCACTTACAAAACCCTTGGTTAAAAAATATTACTGTCATGTTTCATAATGAGTGTGTTGATGTGGAGGACATCTTATTTTGGCTGAAACAGAGGTGTAAGGTATTGGATAGGCCTCCCATTCTTGACAGTGAACAGATATGGAATGGGGAATGGAAAAAAGCACAGAGGGTAGCCCTTTTTAAAGAAATACAGCCATTTTCGCATACGACCCGGTTGATTGTATGGGCAGGAGATTTTAATTGCAGCTTGTCTCGATCAGACAAAGGTTTGTAAACTGATAAGCTCTTTTGTGATTCAGTGGCCCTACAAAATATTGTGAATACAGCAGGGTTGGTGGACTTGTATAGGAAGCAATTTCCGACAGGAGGGCACAATTATTTTAGGGGCCCTCTTTCTATCCGTATAGATTTCATTTTTACTTCCCCCACTCTAAGGCCCTGTCCACACTACACTGAAAACTCCCCTCTGTAACGTTACAGAGGGTCCAAACCATTACCACAACGGTTTGTGTTTACACCTGTAACGTTACAGGAGGTGTTTTCATAACCGTTGTTGAAACCACTTATGAGGTGGCTTCAACAAAGGTTATGAACGCGGTTTTGCCTCTGTAACATTACCAGCAGTAGTCTGGATGCGTGAGCGTGTAGCCCCAGCATTGCCCTCAGTGCAGCATGAACTGCATTGTGGGATAGGGTGCTCACCGTAACAGTCACCTGTCGCTCACAATGTGGACCGGCTCTAATGGTTCCGAACTGTTATCATGATGGTTCACTGGCAGTGTGGACACAGTGTAACGTTTACCGTCTGTAACGGTTTGAAACCATTATAGGGTTTTAGTGGTGTAGTGTAGACAGGGCCTTAGAATCCAGAACCTGGTAACTCAGGCATGGGAATTTTTGGACCACAAATCCATCTCTATTCAAGTGGAGTAGGAAAATTCCCCTAGATGCAAAAAGAACATTTGGAGGTTAAATGAATCTTTATTAGATAACCCTTCTGTGCTACAGGCTTGGAGGAGGGATTGGGAAGCCCGGCTCTCTGTAGTGGGGTGTTAGGAAGATCTGGTGGACTGGTGGGAGGATACAAAAAATGTATGGCAGAGCTTTTTCCAAGCACAATCAAGAGATATGGGCAACAGAGAATATTTAAGTTATTTACAATTGAGAGACCAACTGCAAAAACTGATCTCATTAACTGAGATCAGTAAGATTGATTATGGGAAGCAAATCCAAAGAATTAAAAAACAGATATGAGAGAGAGAGTCAATATGACCAGGAAAAATCTCTAGACCAGGAACTGAGATTCAGCACACAAGTAAAAAAAAAGGTCCTTTAGACCCATTTAAAGAATGTAAAAAGAGAGTAGGGCGCAGGTTAATGACTGAACTGAAAGCAAAATCAGGCCAAACCACATCCTCCCTGGTACAGATGGTAAAATTAGTGGAAAGTTATGTGGAATCTCTGTTTGGTACTGCCCCGCAAACAACTTTTGACCCAGTGTTCATTAAATCTTTGAATCTCCCACAAACAGATCTGAGCTAGATGCTCGAAGCTTATCCGAAGAGATTTCAGTAGAAAAATTTCCTCGGCCATAACTAGTTTAAGAAAAGATACTGCACCAGGTTCTGATGGGTATGGGGCTGGCCTTTATAAAGCTTTTAAGGAAGAACTAGCCCCAGTTCTGGTGATTTTATTTAATCACATGCTGGGGTCTAACAATTTGGCAGATTCTATGGGGGAAGCAGTACTTATTCTGTTATATAAGAAGGGAGCAAGAGAAGAACTATGCAACTGGAAGCCATTAAGCCTCCTAAACAGTGATGTTAAAATACTAAGTAAAATACTGCTGAATAGGCTTTCCAAGGTGTCAACAAAGTTGAGAAGCCTGGCACAGACTTGCACAATCCCATTCAGAGGTCAGCAAGATAATTTAATAACTGTAAGAGAAATTAATCAGAGAAGGAATACATTTAGGTTACAAGGGTATGTATTTGGGCTTGACCAAGAGAAAGCTTTAATAGGCTTTGTCATTCCTATCTTTTTAAGGTCTTAAAGGCAGTTGGCATACCTAAAACTTTCATTGATTGGATCAGTTGTATCTATAATAAATCTAGTCTCATCCTCACAGTCAATGGCTGGCGTGGGAGGAAAATCAGGGTTATAAGAGGTATGAGACAAGGTTGTCCACTTAGCCCACTGCTATATACTTTTGGATAGACATTTTCATTAGGAATATCAGTTCCAATACAGATATCATAGGCCTTTCCCCAGAAATGGGCAGATACCCCATAAAGAGTCTCACTTACGCGGATGACATTATACTGACCTTAGCCCTTGGCACTGGGGAGGAAGCCCTCACTGAGTTAGTGAAAACATTTTCTGAGATATCAGGCCCAAAAATAAACTACAGGAAAAGCCATGGCATCACATTAGGGGTTACTCCTATCCCGGAGGGTAACAAGTTTGCTGGATTTTCCCTTTCCCACGACCCCATAAGTATATTAGGGGTAGAATCTGGTCGAATATGACCATTATCAACTGGGGGACAGGTATAACTAGAGCAAACAGGCTGGTGTCCAACTGGAGGGGCCAGAAAATTGCAAAGAAGAAAAGAGTGACGTTAACTAAGACATTACTAGTACCTATTTTTTTCTATATAAATTACGTGTTCCCACCCCCCTCACACCATTATAACAGCCATTTGTAGTGTATTGTTTCAAGCCTTATGGGGTAGTAGGCTAGATCCTATAAAAAGGGAATTAACCTATAGAAAGATTCAGGAAGGAGATATTGGTATGATAAACCCTACAGTTTCTTTACAAGCATATTTATTAACCATAATTTGGGGGGAGATTTAAGACCAGGTGAGAAACTATGGAAACCATTTGTATTAGAATGATTAACCCCATGCCTGTATCCTTGGGCACTAGGGAGACCTAGATTACCGAAAAGTACTGCCAGTGTATCAAAATATGGTTTAGAAGTAATAAAAAGTATCATAACATGGAGTTTAACAGAAATTCAGATACAGACTCTGGATAGAAAGGTCATTTATGGTAACATCATCCAGGTTGAAAGGAAAGAGGAAGTGATTTTTCCCCAATGCCCAGTCTCAAAATTTAGCAGCACCTTAAGTCAGCTTTCTAACCCTAGGTTACCTGGGTTCATCTGGGATATGGTATGGCTAAATAACTAAGGAAGACTCGGTGTAAGAAACAATAAACATAAAAAGGTAATTGATAGCTATTTCCTTAGGGAAGCATGTGTACAGATATTAGAAACCCAAGAACACCTTTTTTGGAATGTTATTACGTTAAGGAATTTTGGGTATTTATAGTTAAGGAATGGGGGAACCCAGTTCACATGATTGTCATATTCGGAACTGATGTATGCCACAGCTCTAGGAGGATGGGGGAGATACAACATATGTACTTTATATATTGTATTTGAAGTTATAAGATATTACATTTGGCAGGTTAGATGATTCTGGGTAACACAGCAGAGGTGGGTATCTTACATCGAGTTGCTGAAACATGTTAAAATAACTCTGAAGAATATTCTTCGGCAGGATATGAAGAATTACTCTTTAGAAAAGGTTAACTTATTATGGGCACAGTGTATGCGCTAGGTAGAACAGTGATAGAATGTAGCCTACCTGGAAAGTACATTTTGTATGACTACATAATATGTATTGTAAATACATACCTCCCAGGTACAAAGATCGTTCGCCTACAGAGCCCCTCTTTGGATGAATGCCATCAACTGTGACATCTCCAACAAATCCAAATTGGGCCCTTTTAAATCCAAGCTACAGTGACTACTCTCTGCCACTCGCTCCTGTGACTGTTTCCGCAAAATCCTTTTTGGCAATCTAAAAGCCTAGCACTTAATTACTGTTAAATCTCCTTAGCACCATCTCTGACATCCCCCCGCTACCCTACCCCTTCACCTTTCCTCCTCTCTACCTAATGCACCCCCCCCCATCTGTCCTGACAAGGCCTGTTGGCCGATTTCAACTTACCGTATGATTTTACCAGTAACTGACAAAGCTTGTTTTGGCTGATTTTCAATTTACTGTATGCATTCTAACCCCAGTAATGCTCAGACCATTCATAACTTTGTGCAGTCATCCTGATGGGTTGGACTGCCCGGAGAGATGGAACACATGCAAATGATGGAATTCTTTGCACATGAGCATCTTTCAAATACTGCCTCTACCAACTGTAGTGTTCTAAACCCTTCAGATTTTTCTCTCCGCCTGAAAGTCTGGTCGCTCGGAGTCTCTGTCGCCCTCTTTCGCATGAAAGAAGAAAGAAAAGTCATAAAAACCATAAGTATTTTTAGTTTTCTTTTACTGCCTCTATTAATTGTTAGTTATTATTGTTTAAATTGTTCTTTTCTCGGTTCCTCGTGGTTCGGTATAACCGTGAGGGATCCGAGTTAGTTTTAACTTAGTTTCGGTTCTCTGATTAAAGAACCTGTTCATTATCACTAAAATGTGGTCCTAAAAGATTTTATTTGTAACCGCTTTTTATCGGTTACAGAACCGCTGAGCCGGTTCATTTTTTCATCTCCTTTCTCGGTTCCTTATCGGTTCAGGAACCGACCACAAAAAAAAAAAAAAAAGGCAAAGCTGTTTAAATTACCACATTAGCTTTGGTATTTTGCATTTGGAGGTTTTTCACTTTATCTTTCACCATGACTGAGAAACTTAAAAAGAGAACCGGGGAGCCTGGTTTTAAAAACTGTTTGAAGTGTGGAGATGTGTTTGCCAAGGCAGACAAGCACACCTTATGTGTGGCTTGTCTGGGTTTTGAACATTTGGACCAGGAATGTGAGATATGTAAAACATTCCCAGAAAAAACTGTTGAGAAGTGCCTTGAAAGGCTTAATAAAAAGTTTCCAAGGGGTCCCTCAGGCTCTGACCAGCTGACACCCCAGTCTGTTCTGGTTGAATTAACCAGTGCTTCTACCTCGCCCTGATACAGGCGAAAAAAAGGGCAAAAAGAGGGAAAGAACTGGCTGACTCTCGGTTCCCTCAAAGAAATTAAAGAAGCTCAAACATGCAGAACCCTCTCCTGCTAAACCAGGGACTTCTTCGCAGCAGCCTGTAATGCCTTCGGCTCAGGACATGGCCCAGGCATTTAAAATTATTCAGGCTCTGCAGAGCATCATCCCTCAGCCTCCTGCCCCTTCCCAGGGTCCCCAGGTTGCTGCTACTGTGTTGCCCCCTGATCCGCAGCAACACTATTTTGAAGAAATTGAGCTTTAAAAGGAGGACAAACCTATTCCCCCAGAGGTTTCCCCTGAGCAGGAATTTGGCTCGCCTCTCAAAGTGTCTGAGGATTTTTCCTCTCATTTTTCTTTTGTAAGGAAAATGGCAGATGCTCTGGATATTGCCACAACAGAGCAGGTTGAGGATAAGGAGGAGATTGAGTACCTCAATATGAAGGGTTTAACACCCACAAAGGCCCTCCTCCTCCCAGTGTATAAATTCTTCAAAAAGGATGCTATGAAGCTCCTCCAAACCCCAAATTCTATTCCTCCAATTGACAAGCGAATAGATAAAAAATACCAGCTCGACAGGGAGGGAGCTGACTTCTTTTCCCACCCTGATCATCAAGGTATTACAGCAAGCTGCCTGTGATAAGGCTAAAGTCCTCTGTCCTCACACCCACCAGACAAGGACTCCAGAAAATTGGACAGTATGGCCAAAAGGGCTGTTTATCAGCCTCGCTGCCATGAGACAGGCCACTTTTCAGCTTATGCTGCCCAGTATCAGAAATCCCTGTGGCAGTCGGTACTGGCAATGTCCATGAAGGCCACCCCACCCTTGTCAGATGACCTGGCTGAAACTGCCAGGTTTGGGCTAGAGGCGGCCAAGTACCAGTTCCAGATGGCTGCTGACCTGAATGACGCTGCAGCCAGATGGATGGCTAATACAGTGGCTCAGAGGAGGTTTGCTTGGCTTAGGGCTACAAACCTCACTCAGGATACCCAGTCAGAGGCCCTGGATTTCCCATTAGAGGGAAATGCCCTTTTTGGGAGTCCACAGTGGCCTATATGAAAAAAGTGGATGAATATAAGGCTACTTATAGAAATAACTCTGCTAGAGACAGAGCTTCCTCATCCACTAGGCCCTATGGAAGGGGGGGCTAGGGGTCGTTCCTTTTTATCAAGACCTTTTTTCCAGCCAGTAGCCATGCTCCAATACCAGCAGTATCCCCCACAGGGCTACTCAAGGGGTAGGGGTAGAAGGGGCTCTAGGCGAGGGGCTCAGCCACAACCTCAACCCCAGCCTAAACAGAACCCCTGAGATGCAAGCCACCTCCTCCCTACCTGTTGGAGGCAGACCGTCCCATTTCCTTCCCCTCTGGTCAACCATCACCACAGACAAGTGGGTATTGGAGGTAGTGGGCAAGGGTCTGTCTCTGCAGTTCAGATTTCTTCCTCGAAGACACCCCAGGGTTTCCACTTTCCCACCCCTAGCACAAATTTTGTTGCTAGAGGCAGAGGTTCAGAAGCTGCTTCAGCACAAAGCAGTGGAACAAGTCCCTACAACCCTGAGAGGAAGAGGTTTTTTACTCCAGATACTTCCTAACAACAAAGAAAAATGGGAAGTGGCGGTCAATTTTGGATCTCAGAGCTTTAAACAAGCACTTAAAAAAGCCAAAGTTCAAAATGGTCACTTTGGCTCGGATTCTGCCAACAATCCAAAACGGGGACTGGCTGGCATCTCTGGACTTACAGGACGCTTATTTCCACATCCCCATAAAGGAATCTTACAGAAAATATCTCAGATTCAGACTCCCATCAGGTCATTATCAGTTTGCAACCTACCCTTGACCTTTCCTCGGCACCAAGGGTGTTTACAAAATGCCTAGCAGCTGTGGTGGCATTTCTTCGAAGACAGTGAGTGACTGTCTTTCCATACCTGGATGACTGGCTGGTAGTGGGCAAATCACCAGAGCAGGTCGCAACCTCTCTAAGGCTCACACAGGATCTTTTGGAGTCCCTGGGTTTCATAGTAAACCAGAAAAAATCTGTCTTCACCCCTACACAGATTTTACAGTTCATAGGGGCAGAGATTAGCACACTACAGGCCAGGGCCTTTTTACCACTAGACAGGGTGCAAAGTCTTCAGACCATAGCAAACTCCTTCAGATTGCACGGTCAAAAAACAGCCAGGCAATTTCTGCAGCTCTTGGGTCATATGGCTGCATCCACAGGCACAGTGCAGGGTTCCAGGTTTCACATGAGACACATCCAGTTTCACCTCAGGACTCATTGGAGTCAGAAAAAAGATCCCTTTTCAAAACTCATTCCAGTGACAAGGCCCCTGTTACAAGCCCTCTTGTAGTGGAAAAAGGAATCCAACCTAAGACAGGGAATCCCCTTCCAGAAGGAGGATCCTTCACTAGTCCTCACAACAGATGCATCCCTGCTGGGCTGGGGAGCCCATCTAGGGGAGCACACAACTCAGAGTACCTGGTCAGAAGCAGAGTCCCTCCAGCATATAAATCTGCTAGAACTCAGAGCAGTGCGGCTGGCACCAAAAGTTTTCTCTACACTGGTAATGGGCAAGGTGGTACAGGTCAGAACAGACAATACCACCACTATGTATTACATAAACAAGAAGGGTGGCACCAGATCAGGTCCCCTATGCACAGAAGCCATGAGAATTTGGGCTCTGGCATATTCTCTAAAGGTGTCCCTGCAAACCATCCATCTGCCAGGAAAGGACAATATCTTGGCAGACACACTGAGTCGGATCAATCAGTCCCATCACGAATGGACATTGAACAAGCAGGTGGTACAGGTAATTTTCAGCAGGTGGGGCATTCCAGAGATAGACTTGTTCGCATCCCACCAGAACCACCAGTTGCCTCAGTACTGTTGCAGGCCACCAGCCCAAGGCACAATCCCTCTGGACGCCTTGGTACTGGATTGGTCGGGCAAAGTTTCTCTATGCATTCCCCCCTTTTCCTCTAGTTTTCAGGGTACTGCTGAAACTCAGATCCCTCTCAGCTTCTTTGATATTGATAGCTCCAGATTGGCCCAGGCAGCCATGGTACTCTCTTCTGCTCTCCATGGCAGTGAGCAGGCCAATAACCTTGCCTCTCAGGCACAATCTTCTAACCTCCAATCAGGGAACATTGCTGTTCCCAAATCTCAGAATCTCTTCACCTCAAAGCATGGCTCTTGAGGTTGGAAATATAAGCTTGAACCTTTCTGAAGCTGTATTAAACATCTTGAAAGGTTACAGGCCTTCAACTAAGAAAACTTATTCTGCTAAGTGGAAAAGATTATCTTTCTGGTGCTCTACTAGAAACTTCACCCCAAATGATGCAGGGGTCTCAGTGGTGTTGGATTATCTAACTCATTTCCATTCACAAGGTCTGCAAGCCAGTTCCTTAAGAGTTCACCTTGCAGCAGTATCTGCATACCTGTCTGCTAGGACAAAGGTATCTGTAGCATCAGATCCCATTTTCAAAAGATTTTTCAAAGGCCTAATGCATTTGCACCCCCCTCACAGGGCACCAGTGCCCGCTTGGGATCTTAATGTATGTATAGCAGGGTTGATGCGGGCTCCTTTTGAGCCCATGGCTACAGCACATTTAAAGTATGTTACCTGGAAAACAGTTTTCCTGGTAGCAGTTGCTTCAGCAAGAAGAATTAGTGAGCTTCAGGCTCTCTGTGTTGACCAGGACTCCATTTCCTTCCACAGGGACAAAGTAGTCCTCAGAACAAACAGACAATTCCTTCCCAAAGTGGTTTCAGACTTCCATCTGAACCAATCAATCACTTTGCCTGTCTTTTTCACAGATCATGCCAGCTCTGGTGAAAGAAGGCTTCACAGCCTGGATGTGAAAAGAGCTATCAGCTACTACATGACAGCTACTAAAGGCCATAGGCAAGACAGGAAACAACTTTTCCTTACATATGGGATGTTGAATGGGCAAACCAGCCTCAAAAAGATCCATTCTCAGTGGATTGTCCAGTGTATTCAATTCTGCTACACTAAAGCAGGTAGAGAGTCCCCAGCTGGGCTGAGGGCTCATTCAACAAGAGGAACAGCTGCCACTATTGCAGCTGCTAGGAAGGTGCCATTGTTGGACATTTGTAAAGCAGCTACTTGGAAATCAGTACACACCTTTACAAAGCATTATAATTTAGATATTTTGTCCAGAAGTGACGCCAAATTTGGCACAGTAGTCTTGCAAAGTCTGTTTCCAAAATAAGTTCTGTGCCCACCACCAGGGGCTACTGCTTGGTAGTCTGCACAAAGTTATGAATGGTCTGAGCATTACTGGGGTTAGGAGAAAAAATTACTTACCATAGTAATCTTCCTTCTTCCCAGTGATACTCAGACATTCATAACTCCCTCCCATCCTCCCCTTCCAGAACTTCAGCCTCTGCATTCAGCATGCTAGTGCCACATAGCCATTCCTTCTGGATACATTTTCTCTATGCTTGATAGATTTTAACAGAGTTTTCTGTCTCTCTTAATAGTTTTTCACACTGTATGGTGAACATCATTATTATATATAGATATAGTTCCTCCCTTGGAGTTTTTTTGTAGCAAGTTTTTATTAGGCTAATCCTAAAAAATGTTTATTAATTAGATGTCGGATTTTTCCATGTTGCCTGACATCCAGGCTTCTTACAAATCTGAAGGGTTTAGAACACTACAGTTGGTAGAGGCAGTATTTGAAAGATGCTCACCTGCAAAGAATTCCATCATTTGCATGTGTTCCATCTCTCCAGGCAGTCCAACCCATCAGGATGACTGCACAAAGTTATGAATGTCTGAGCATCACTGGGAAGAAAGAAGATTACTATGGTAAGTAATTTTTTCTTCCTGTGCATGAAACTGCTTAGCGTTACTCGTTTCTATTCTTTAATTCACTGTGAATATCAACTATTGCTTTCTTTTCTTATTTACAATTATTTTACCATACCCTGTTTAGTCTGTAAAACTGTTTATCTCCTTTCTCTATGTATACTTTTTTGCCATACTTTTTGTTCTGTTAACCTGTTGTATTATGCTGCTGACGTGGAACATTTGTAAAAGAGCTCTAAACTCAAAGGTATTTCTCTCTCCAGTCCGTCCATTTTGTGGAGGTCATGAGGGCATTTTATTGGAGCCCTCCCCCGAGTTGAAGAGCTGCCCCCCGTCACACAGCATTATCTGCAGCTCTCTCCGGTCGGTCCGTTTTGTGGAGGTCACGAGGGCATTTCATTGGAGTCCTCCCCCGAGTCGAAGAGCTGCCCCCTGCCACACAGCATAATCTGCAGCTCTCTCCGGTCGATCCATTTTGTGGAGGCCGCGAGGGCATTTCATTGGAGCCCTCCCCCAAGTCAAAGAGCTGCCTCCCACCACACAGCATAATCTGCAGGTATGGATTCACCCACTCCAAGGCAGTTCAGTTCTGCACAGAGGAAGATTTTGGGCACCAAATTTGAATCTGGCCACTCGGAGTCGACAGTTGAAATCTGTTTATTTTTCTCTCATCGTGCTTCCCTGCACTAACACAGAGACTTTTAGCTATATCAGGTTGCTTAAATGTTGCAATAATCCCTAATTATCTCGGGTCTGTGTCTGTTCGAGTGAACCCATTTGAACTGCTGTGGCACCAAATGTAATAGTTGACAGTAGCAGTAAAAGGAAAAATATTTTATTCCCTAAGTTTAATTTAGGCTGCATATTAACAAGTAAATTCTTGCATTGAGTTGGGAACCTGCTCTCACAAATTAACTTAGTGACGCAGCTGAGCATAGCCCCCCCTCACGCTTACCTTTTAACTCCTGTTCCCTCTTATTTCCCCAGCTCTCTCCGGTTGGTCCATTTTGTGGAGGTCATGAGGGCATTTCATTGGAGCCCTCCCCCGAGTCGAAGAGCTGCCCCCCGCCACACAGCATAATCTGCAGGTACGGATTCACCCGCTCCAAGGCAGTTCAGTTCTGCACAGAGGATATCCCCACTGACGCTTCACGTCAGCTGCCCCACCACCCCCACCACCACTCTTGGCAATCTATCCTTTATATAAGTGAAGTCACATTACTTTTCAAAACCTATCAGCCTAGTTTCCCATTTGCAGGTTATTCCTTTCAACCTTTAGAGGTCGCTATAACTTAAGGTAAATATATGAAACATAAACCCCTAATTCTCTCACATTCTTGCCTCTCCACGATGCTACCTCTATTCTTAACTTCATTCCTTATCCTTGTCCCCCTTTTGTCCAACCCTCAGTCTTCGTATCCTGAGTCCTTGGACAGACAGGCTCCTTGCCTCAGTTTACCTTCTAACAATTACACCTCCATTACTTTGGCTGACACACTCCCCGGTTGCCACTTCCACACTTTATTAGTTGGCCCCACTATACTGCCACCCACCTTCCATATTGGCCAGCTAGCCCTATTGCCCCATCTTCATATGCATCCAGCTGTTATCGGTAAGCCTTATACCACCCCCCGTAGGCTTTACGGGGCTACGCACAACACCAAACTTCTGATCACCCTATTGCTTCTTGTAGCAGGTGACACTGAGTTAAACCCTGGACCCGCTCACCACCACACCCCAAGCACCCCTCTGCCACCCCAGCTCCCTTCAGGCCTAAAAATTATCCACCTAAATGTATGCAGCATTCTACGTAAAATATCCCTACTCCAGTCACTCATCCTGTCTCTCAATCCAGACATGCTGATTGTTTCTGAAACCTGGCTGAAGCCCTATAACCCTGACTCGGAATTTTCTATACCTGGCTATTCACTCATCTGACATGATCGTAAGGGCAATAAAAAGGGGGGGTGGCTTAGCCATGTACATTACCTCCTCAGTCCAGTTCATCTAGGTCACCCTGTCACTGCCCTGAGTCCATTGATGCACTTATGGTAAAACTCTCCCTCCCCCTCTCTATTCCTATTTTCATAGCAGGCAACTACTGCACACTTGACCCCAATCCTCCGACCATACTGGATCACCTAGCCACTCTACATTCACTGGCTTCTGGAGGTGAGCTCCATATACTTGGGGACTTTAACCTAAACTGGCTTGCTGCGACTAATTCCAAGCATCGTGACAAGGTGACTGCCCTAAACCTAGCTCAGCAAATCTCCGAACCCACTCAGTTAAACCACAAAACATTGACTCACACTCTCTTGGACTGGGCCCCCACCTCACACCCTCACAGGATTCTAGCTTCAGGCCTGCTACCAGACGTCTTAAGTGACCACCATGGCATCTATTTGTTAAAAAAAATCCACAGGCCTAAACTCCCCCCCCCCCGAATTCTTATGACTAGATCCTATAAGACCTTGGAACTCCCCTCTTTACTGGAGGACTTGGTCATCTCTGATTGGTCATTCATCAGCCAATCCACATCTATTGATGCGGCTCTGGAGTTTTTTAAGTCCAAGTTCTCTGCCGTTTGGGACAGCTGTGCCCCACTCAGGAGAACCCGAGTCAGAGGCGCACGCCTCCCATGGATCTCAACTCAAATCCTGGCCCTTCTCAGGAGTAGGGATAAAGCCTGGAAATCCTTTAAGACTTCGCAATCTCCAGTTGACCTTCAGATTTATCGTGCATTACGCAATACATGCACTAGGGAAAGCCGCCTAGCAAAAACTAACTATTTAAAAGTCTCCTTCAACTCCACCCTACATCAAACCTGCCAGATTTTTGAAGGTGGTAAAATCACTTCTCAGCCCACTTTCGCAGCCCCCCTCTCCTACCCTACAGGTAGGAGGGTTCCCCATCACTGACCCACCAGCGATGGCCTAACAGTTCAACTCTCACGTCACAAATTGTCATGCTACTCCCCTGTCACCACCTAATCCTGTGCAGCTACCCAGCTCTGCCTCCCCAACCCAGCCACGCCCACAGCCCACTCATTCTTTTTTCAGCACATCACCCAGGACGAAGTATATAATGCATTGATCGCCCTTAATCCTAATAAGGGTAAATGCCCAACCGGGTTGGACTACAAAATGCTTCACCTCTCAGCCCCCACCATAGCCAACCCCCTGGCTGCCCTATTCAACCTATCCTTCTCCCTTGCTGAAGTCCCCTCTGAATGGAAACATGCCACTATTATCCCTCCACAAGGGTGGGCATACCTCCAACCCAAGCAGTTATCGACCCATTTCCCTTCTGCCCATCCTGGCTAAACTCCAAGAGCATCTAGTCCTCTCTCGTCTGTCTCCCTTTCTTGACTCTTCCTCCTTCTTTACCCCCTTCCAGTCCAGCTTTAGGAAATCCCACTCCACCACCTCCCTTCTCAGGCTTACTGATTTCATCCTCACTGGTATGGATGCTGGCCACTACAGAGGCGCCATTTTTATTGACCTGGCCAAGGCATTTGACACCGTCTCCTACCCACTCCTCTTGTCCAAACTCACTGGCACTTGGCTGTCTAGCTGGACTTCCATTTGGTTCCACTCGTCTCTTGTAGGCAGGTCCCAATCTGTCAGAGACAGCTGTGCCATATCTGCCCCCCTCCCTGTTACCTCTGGGGTGCCGCAAGGCTCCATCCTTGGTCTACTCCCATTTTCCATCTTTCTGAATGACCTACCATCTGCCTGTACACTCACCTCCATTCACATGTATGCGGATGATACTGTGCTGTATACATCTGGCCCCTCGGCCGCAGAGGTAATGACCAGTTTGCAAAATGACTTTACTAAGGTACAGCTCTGGCTTTGCTCTAATCACCTATCCCTCAGTGCCAAGAAAACTGTATCAGTGACCTTTGAGACAAGGCAGAAACTCTCAAGGATTCCTTCACCTATCACTTTCCACACCCTAGAAGGGACGCCCCTCGAGGCCTGCACCTCCTTCAGGTATCTCGGTGTCTGGCTAGATCAGAACCTAAACTTTTCTACACATATTGACTCTATACTCAAGAAGCTGCACCCCAGGCTTGGCGCACTGTACCGCAACCATGCCAGTATTCCAGTCCCTGCCCGGAGGGTCATCATGCAGAAAATGATCCTCCCTGTCTTCGACTACGGAGACGTTGTCTGCTGTGCTGGTTCTAAGTCCACATTAGCCAGACTGGACCCCCTCTTCCACTCGTTTTGTCGCTTTGTCCTGAACAGTCCCTACTCCACCCATCATTGCACCCTCTACCAATCCATGACCCTTACATCCCTAGACACCCGCAGGCAGTCCCACTGTTTCAAGATCTTGGCCAAATACTAGTCCCAGCTGCTCCCCCCCACCTCACCTTGGCCCTAGCCAACCCTAGCACCCCGGCATATACACTCAGAAATAATGACTCAAGGACCTTAGTTGTCCCACATCGATCCTCTGCCATGGGTCAGGCAGCCTTCAGCTACCGTAGACCTAAGCTGTGGAACTCCTTCCCCGCAGACATCCGTCACTTCTCTTCCTCCCCCATCTTAACTCCATGCTGCTTGCCCACTTCTCTCCTACCTGCTCATGTGTCTAGGCCCCATTACACCTCACACTTGGGGCTGCCTTAGCTGTGCATCCTATGAACATATAATTGTTGCTTAATCTTTCCTAATATACTTACTGAATTGTATTTAAACTATGCCTGTTTCAAGTCTGTATCACCTGTTCGCTCATGCTATTCTTGTCTCTGTATCAGCCCTCATGTCCCTAATATGTATCATGTATTATGAAATCTGTATCTTACTTTGTATTTGCTTACCTGTCAAATGCTTACGGTGTACCCCTTCCCCCCAGGACTCAGCTGGAATCGAGCAGTAGCCTGCTCAGTATGCCTTCCTGGTTGAACGCTTAAATAAATAAATAAATTTGTAATCCGAGATCTAAAAAAAAAGATATATACATATTACCTTTTGATTTCTCAATGTTTCACTATGAAGTAACAGAAAGTTTTCCTGTTTTGCTATATGGTGAATGTTTATGTATACTGTATATTGTCATGCATTGTTATTGACAGTAGTCCTCTTACCAATAAAAATTCCCCCTACTCTTTTTGAGAAGTGCCATGGGATCTCTAACATCCATCTGAACTACCACCAGAACAGGCAGATGGGACCTTGGTTTAACATCTCATCTGAAAGATGGCACCTCAGGGTGCAGCACCCCCTCATGCTGCACCACAGTGTCAATATTGGGATTTAAGTGCCTGGTGTGGGAATAGAACCCACAGCCTTCTGATCTTCCGGCCTCAGAGGTGAGTGTGCTACCTGCTGAGCCACTGACACTGACCGGGACAAGATTTATTGGATGTTTCTAATGCTGGTCTGCAGTGCTCCACAGTCAAGGTCTATTTGTTTGCTGTTTCGGCATACCACAAGCCCATTGTTACCCTTTATTTGGCTCAGCTGCCACTCTTTAAGAGGTTCCTTAAGGGCATTCTGTACATGAGGCCTCCAGTCAGAAACCTGTAGCGGCCTGGGATATCAACCTTGTTTTGGACATGCTCACCTGCAAGCTTTTCAAGACCCTGGCAACTTGTGAGCTGAAGTTTTTAATTTGGAAGGTGGCTTTTCTAGTGGCCATTACCTCTGTTCGCAGAGTTTCTGAAATTCATGCTTTGGTGATGGATTCTCTGTATATTGTTTTCCACATAAACAAGGTAGTCCTCTGCACAAAGCCCAAGTTCTTACCCAAGGTGGTGTTGGAGTTTCATATAAATCATCCTCCTGTACTGCCTACATACTTCCTTGACTTCCAGAAATAAGGAGAGCACATTCTCCAATCTCTGAATGTGAAGAAAGCCTTCAAGTTCTACTGGACAGAACTAAGGACTTCAGTCTCAACAGTTCTTTATCTCCTTTGATCCTAATCGGATGGGACAACCTGTTACAATCAAGTGCATTTCTGTTAGTCATTTGCCTTCATCACTTCTGTGCTATGGCTCAGGTCAAGCTGGAAGACCATGTATGTGCCTACTCCACCAGAGCGGTTGCCATGTCCCTGGCAGAGATTTGCCCTGTTCCTGTGGGGGACATTTGCAGAGCTGCAACTTGGAGCACAGTACACGTTTTTTTAATCACCCGAGAAAGAGAGGAAGGGGGCAAAGAAATTGAAAAAACACTGTCAGACCCCCATCATCCATCATTGCTCCATGTGGGAAACCCATTGTAGCAACAGATGGCATCAGTGTTGCTGGACCAGCCTTGGTGGCTTTCATGACATGGATGTGTGCCATGCTTGCTTCTCTATAGGCCACCGAATTTTAGAAATCCACACTGTGAAGTGGGTTTGCCTGATCCCCACTTTCAGAGGCAGGTGTTGGAAATGTGAGGCCATGGCACAGCCTCTGAGCCCCTTCCCATCACCTCTAGTGTTGAGGAAGCAATGGGTCCTCTTCAACTTGGCCTCACAGATGGGTCAGAGGCCCCGGGGGATGTGTCTGGTGGACAGTCAGCTCCTGGGCAGTGGGCTGTGCGCCCCTCCCCCGTCTGTCTGTCCTGAACAGCAATCTCCCTGGTGGTGAGGCCGAAGCTATATGCTCAGTCTGCACTGGTGGATGGACACCTCAGTGTTATAGCCTGGTGCTGCCCTGGTTCCTGACACCATTTACAGATTGCTCGGTGAGTGAGGTGGTGCTGGCCGCGATGTCAGGTCCCCTCCTGACACTGCTGGTGGTGTCAGGAAAGGGACTGGCACTGAGGCCATATTGTCGAGGTGGTAGTGATGGCCTCTGTCTTGAGTAGTCCTAGTGGATTCAGGCATAGGGACAAAGACACCCCTGGTTACGGGCACAGCACTGGCCTTGGTGTTGGTCCTAGGCCCAACACCGGCTGCAATGCCAGTGTCACCCTTGAGGCTATCCCTGACCTCAGTGCCATTTGTGGTACTGGGCCAGCCCCTAATGATGTTTGTGGTGCTGGAACTGGGGATAGTTCTGGGGTCAGTGTCAAACCCGGCAACGGACCCCACACCTGGGCAGTGCTGTCTGTGGCACTGGAGAGGAATCCACTTTTAGGCCAGTCGAGGCTGGAGGACGGCCTGGAGGTGGAGTTCTCTCTCTCTGGACTTATGTGCCAAGTCTGCCACCATTGAGGACCGGAGCTTACCCAAGGTTATTGTACAGCTCCACTCTCCTCTCCTGGGGGAACTCCCCCATAGGCACTGACCTAGTTGATCTTGTATTTTAGGTCAACCTTGCTCTGGCAGTCCTGCCAGGCCCTCCCCTCAGACAAGGTCCCCTGAGCATCCATACTGCCCAGATGTAGGTCTTGGAGCCTCTGGCTCCTGTTTCCCTCTTGGCTCTATACTACCTCTGCCAGAACTACCAGGTATCATGGGCCTTCTGGGGCCAGTCATCTGGAGTTGGCATGGGAAGGGTGGCTTGTAGTAATACCATAGGTATGCTGCTGGGGTTCATTTTCAACTTTGCCTCCAGGCACCATCCTCTTCCATATCCAGCACAACCTCTCCATCAGCATCCTCTTCTGAGGGCAAGGAATCATCTATACATGTCCTCGGCCTCTGAGTACTCCCTGTCACTATCAAGTACATTTCCTTTTGGACTGTGAATTGCATCCACCATTGCTATACCAGGGCAGGAGTAAAGCTGGAGGGCAAGGTGCATGCCCATTGCACTAGAGCAGTAGCCACCTCCTTAGTGGAGATTCGCTCGGTGCCTATTACACAGATCTGCAGGACTGCTACTTTGAAGCACAATGCATACCTTCACCATTCATTGTGCACTGAGTTCCCATGCCAGGCAACATGCCATTTGTGGCAGGACACTTCTGAATGTTTTGCTGTCCTGAGTGAGTACTAGACTCCAGCCTCCCTAGTCTTGGGGACTGTTTTTCTGAACTTGATACACTGACCCACTACTAGAAATCTGTGGAGAAGATTGATTCTTGAAAGGTATAAAAGTTACATACTTACTATAACTGAGGATCTTCCAAGAGTCAGTCTTCACCATTCATCACTGGTGGGTCTGTGCCAGAGGTGCTAGGACATGCGGGAGAGTATAGCTTTAAGATTTTTGAAGTGGGGGAGCCAATGTTGGGGACAGCACTGCCCAGGAGGCAAACATATGAAGTGGCACTCGTGGACTGGCCAGTAACTGACGCCGGCTCCCCCCCTTCTCAGGTCTGTTTTTCCTGCCGTAGAGGCTGCATCTCCATGGGAGCATTCTGCAAACTGTGTCAGTTCTGCCACAGCTTTACTCAGTGCCATACCACTTTTTTTGATGCACCATTTGTTCAACGCTGCTTCACTACTTTTCTCCTTCTACCTCCCTAGTATGGCGCTGAGTACTTTTTTGGCTTGTTTTTGTTGTTTTCTGTGCCTATTTCAGTCATGTCCAGTCCAGGGCCTACAAAGAAGAAATCCGGTAAAGGAAAAGGAATGGAACTTCCCTCTGTGCTTCAGTGCCCCAGTAGAAGACCATGTCCATTCCTGATGGCCATTACTGCTGTTTCACCTGCCTGGATCGTGACCACGATATGGATTGTTGTGACACTTGCTTTTCTGTGGACCTCCGTACTCTCGAGCTTTGGGAAATGAGGTTGGGGAGGGACCCTCCAACATTCGGAGGCCGGCTTCTCACCAGGGATGCCAGGATCAGGTCTCTGGGCTCTTTGTCTGAGCCCCTCCTCAGTACTATACATACAGAGGAAGACCAGGCTTTGGCTAGTCCTCATCTCACTGAGATGGGAGGCGTGCAGGAGGGGTTTGTGGGACAACTGGCCTCCTTCGGGGGGCTGGTTGCACACCCCTCCCAGTCCGGCCTGGACAACCCCAGTGGCGGCATCACAGCTATACGTTGGGCCTGCACCCATGGGTGCCTTGGCAGCACGGTCCAGTGCTGCTTAAGCTCCTGGCACTAAGGCCAGTGCTGGTGACTGGGGCAACACCATCCGTGTGGCTGGATCTCCTCCTGCTGTCATTTTCGGCACTGGGAGATGAAGGGTCCCTGGGGTGGCCCAGCTGGCAATCTCCCATATCTCATCCTCTGCCCTGGAGGACAAGGATCGGGATGATCCTAACTTGCTGCCCGACTCTAGTCAGCTAGTGGACTCTTCTGGGCCTAGTTCAAGGCCTACAGTATCGGTGGAGCCTAAGAGTCCTGTTCCCTCCCATGCATCCCATGGTGCCATGTGCGGTTCCGGGGATGTGTCTGGTGCTGACTCTGGCACGGGTGGGGATGGCAGCACCGGGTCCGGTGCCAGGTTGGGGACTGGTGCCGACTCAGGTTCTGGTGCCGTACTTGGCTCTGCCTCTGATTCCGGCACCATTTGCGGTGCTGAGGGGGCTGCTGGTGCTGCTCATGGCACCAAGTCCCCCTCACTCCCTCTCTCTAGCTCTGCAGTTGCTGTTAGGCCTTTTCTGAGGGGCAGAACCCTCTCTGGTGAGGTGGGGGTTCAGGAAGTCTCAGTTCGTGCCATGCTGCATGTTCAGAGTGGCTGGGGGCTCTGGCAGGAGTCGCAGCATCAACTCGGGTCATCTTCTACGAGGCTATCTCTTGCAGCAAGCCACTCCTTTGGAACTATAGCTGTCAGGCACTAGGACCACATGGAAACTTTTCTAGCTAGCAGTCTACAAGGGGCCACCCATGATGACAATGTTAGCCTATGTCAGTACTCTTATACATACGTGGGCGGCCCCACGCCCTCCTCAGTTCTTTTCCCACCATCGGAAATCGGACTCCGTGGAGACTTCACTGCGTCAGTCGACTACCAAATCTTTTTCTTTTCTAAAATCAGTTTATATTTTCAGACATGCTTTTCGTTTTCTTCTTCTTTCTCTGTTGTCATCAGACACCTCCTCTTCCCTTATCTTTGAGAGTGGTGGATTTCCAAGGGGCCTACGACTGTTAGGCCCACCGTTTCAGCCTAATCTTCAATCAAGCTCCTGACGACTAGCCCAGAAAACATCTGCACAGGTCGCCTTTTGGCAGGGCAGGCTTCGATGGAAGAGCCCCACTGGGTCACTGATTCTTTTTGCAGGCTCCCCAGGACCTCCAGAGCCTACCAGATGACTTCAGGCCTCTATCTTCCTCCCAGGTGGGGGATTCTCCTGTCCGGTACTCTCTGCTGGTCATTGCTGCTCTTGGTGCCGACCGTGGCTGTGTCATCGTCCGGTTTGGTGGTGACGTCTCCTGTCATCTAGCACCTTCTTTACCACAAAGCTCAGCTCTGGCAGTGTTCTCTGCTGGCCTTCCTACGGCCAGCAATGGCCCATTAACACAATAGCTGATGTGGCCAGCCTAATGTGGCTTCCTGCTGGACCTTTCATGTCCGGCGTTTACGCTTTGATGCAGGGGCTATAAACGATGTTGGTAGTCCTGCAGCCCAGACCTCAGGTATCGCAGGCTGGTTTCCGCAGTGACTTTTGCCGGACCTTCTATGGCCAGCGTCAGCCTGTCTATCCCGGGACTCTGGCTCTCTCGTCAATGACACATGGTGACCTGCTTTGCAGGCCATCGTTGCTGCCCTCTGCTCTCCATGCAGTGAGCTCTGGTGGCACACCCAGAGGGGTCCTGTCGATGTCGGGGCTGCTGTCAGCCCCGTCAATGTTGCAAGTCCTGCAGCTGAGACATCAGAACCCCTAAGGTCTGCTGGCAGGGAAATCTGCCCCCTGAGTGGTGCTGGTCCATTGACACTGGGTTCCAGTCTCCCCCTTTGATGTCGCTATGCACTTCTGTGGTGCAAGCCAGCGTTGACATGCATGAATCAGGTGCCTCTCAGCCAGCATGCATGGCACCTCAGGATATAGCTGCTTCCCATTTTGGAGTTTTCTCCAGAGTGGCACAGGGGCTAGAAAACCTTCTACAAGGATGACATATGCCATGAAGTGGAAGCATTTCTCCATTTGGGCCACCTCGAAGGGTTGGGACCCCTTTTTGTGTCCCGTTCCTCAAGTCGTAAAGTATCTTTGGCACTTATATGACTTAGGCCTGAGCTACTTGTCACTTAAGGTTCACCTGTCAGCTGTTTCTGCTTACCACACTTTGGTGGAAAGTAAGACAGTAGTTCAACTGGAGGTTTTCAAAACCTTTCTGAAAGGAATCCTCACCTTAAATCCCCGGTGCGCAGCCCCGCACCACCGTGGGACCTTAATTTTATTTTGGAAAAATTGACTCTGTCTCCATTCGAACTGGCTGGTTCTTGTGATATGTACTACTTTTCCTGGAAAGCACTATTTTTGGTGGCAGTTACTTCTGCTGGGAGGATTTCCGAGCTTCAGGCCCTGATGTGTAAGGGGCCTTATTTAATTTTTCATAGAGACTGGGTGACTCTTCATACCAACCCTCAGTTCTTACCTAAAGTGGTTTCTGAATTCATGTTGAACCAGTCGATTCAACAGCCAGTGTACTACCCCGAACATTCCAGTTGGGGGGAGGCAATTCTGCATACACTGGATGTTCTCAGAATCCTGCATTATTATACTAACAGGACCAAGTCTGTCCAGAAATCGGACCAACTTTTCGTTTCTTTTGCACCAAAGAGAGAAGGTGCCGCAGTTTCCAAACAATGTTTATCCAAATGGTTGGCAAACTGCATTGTTTTCTGTTACCAGAAGCATGGTAAAGCACTCCCGGGGGAGGTTAAGGGGCATTCCACCAGAAGCATGGCTGCCTCTACTGCTTGTTTCAGGAATGTGTCAGCCACTGACATCTGTGCCACGGCTACTTGAAGTTCTGTCCACACTTTCACAAAGCATTACAGTCTGGACATTGGCTCTAGGTGCAGGGCAGGCTTTGGCCTAGCTGTATTCCAGGGTCTCCCGTCCTGATTTTTCTGCCTTCTGCAGATTCATTCCTGCCTCCCGTGTTTCAGTTTTTCCTCTGATTCGCACTGCTTGGAACTCGGTCCTTAAGGTAATTACCTACTGCAAGAGCCCTCTCGAAGTAGATAGTACAGTTACATAAGAACTTACCGTAACAGTAGATCTTTGAGAGAGGCTCTTGCAGTAGGTAATTTTTTTCCCCTCCCTCCATCCCCCTAATTTTTCTTTGTTGCTCTTTTTCCATGAGCTCATTCTGGGGTCCAGGAGCCTCTTTTTCCATTCTTCTGTCGCTCCTCTTTTGAGGTCTCCAGCAGGAGAACTGGAAGGCGCGGGTGGGGACCGCCCACTATATAAGGTCATGCTGACGTCCGACACATGATGAGTGGGTGGTTCCCTGTCAGACACTGCTAGCGAAAGTTTCTGTGTGGTCCTGATGCCAGGGAGTGCAGTCCTCAAGTTAATTACCTACTGCAAGAGCCTCTCTCGAAGATTTAATGTTACGGTAAGTTCTTACATAACTCTACTTTCTAGTCACTTCTTGTATCCAAGAGGTTCTCTAGTGGTGGATGGACCCCAGCCATTTGCTGAAAGGGATTCCCTCCTCATTTCGTCCCCTCAGCAGATTCTCACCTCGTATGCTTCGGGGCTCGGCTAGGGGACACTTCTGGGGCCTTGCCAGACACATTGACTAGGGTGGAGGTTTCCCGCCACATAAGCATCCGAGGGGTAAGGGCAATTCTGTATGATTTACAAGGCCTCCTGACCCATCAGTTCCCTGGCCATCTGTTGGTGTAGATGGACAATATCAGTGCAGTGCACTAGATCACAAACAAGGGGGGACTTCTTCATATCCTACATGCCAGGAAGCGATCATGAGAGTCTGGTATGAGACTCTAGAACACAGTCTAGAGCTGTTGGTGGTCCAAGTTCTAGGTATCCAAACCACCTTGCAGACCGGTTAAGCGGGTCACAGTCCAGAACGCATGAGTGGGAGCTGGTAACCTCAGTGGCCGAAGACCTGTTCGACAGATGGGGTCGTCCAGAGCTGGATCTTTTTGCGTCCCCACTCAATGCAAAGCTGCCACATCCCTGCTTGCTCACTCCAGGGCGTAGAGTTTCCTGGCAAGACGCATTGTCCCTTTCCTGGAAAGAGAAGTCCATTTACAGCCTCCTCCCCTTTTCCCTATCCAGAGGGTTTTGATCAAACTTTAGATGTGTGGGGCCACTCTGATCCTCATGGCTCCCTCCTGGCATAGTTGGATCTGGTTCCCTTTACTGCAGTGGCTGACTGTGAAAACCCTGTACCTTGGCCTCTGTGCCCTGGCTTGCTTTCACAGGGGTAGGGCCCTCTAGTTCATCCGGACCGCAGGTCTCTTCCTCTCCATGCGTGTCTCCTCTAGATATAACCATTGCAAGGCCTGGAGTTTCCCAGCAAGTGGCTGGTGTCCTGGTGAGAGCCACAACACCCTCCACCAGGGCCCCTTCTTTCATGAAGTGGAAGTGCTTTTGCTTTGTGGGCTGCATCCCACCACCTAGACCCTTTCACTTGTCCAGTGACTCAGATTCTCGAGTACTTGTTCTCCCTATGTGATGCCGGACTACAGTATTCTTCCATTATGGTTCACCTGTCAGCCATATTGACCTTCCACATGCCTGTTGATGGCCCCACGGTGGCCCAGCTGGATATGCACCCTACGTTTTTGAGAGGCATCCCACACTTGAAGCCTCCCATCTGCAATCTAGCTCCTCCTTGGGATCTGATTTTTGTGTTAAAGAAGCTTACTTTGGCTCCATTTGAGCCAGCCGCAACTTGCGAGCTGTGCTTTCTGTCATGGAAAGCGTTATTTTCGGTTGGTATTTCTTCTACTCTGAGGATTTCAGAGCTCCAGGTGTTCATGGGTGAACCTCCTTATTTGTATTTCCACAAAGGCAGGATGTCTTTGCATACCAGACCTAAGTTTCTGCCTAAGGTGGTGTCTGTGTTCATTCTTATCAATCCATTCACCTACCTGTGTATATTCCGGTGCATGCCAATCAAGGAGAAGCATTGCCCCATACCTTAGATGTACATAGAATACTCAGGTATTCTGTTTACTGTATAAGGGACATTAAGAAGTCCTCATAGCTGTTGTTTTTTCTTTTGCTCCTGGGAAAGAGGGCATCCTGGTTTCAAAGCAGTCCTGTACAAATGGTTGGCCCACTCATTACCTTTTGCTACAGAAAGCACGGTAAGGAACTTCCTGGTCCTGTGTGAGGCCACTCAATCCAAGGTATGGCCACTTCGGTTGTATGTGTTAGGAATATCTCAGCTGCTAAGATTTGGGCAGCTGCTACCTGCAGTACTCTCCACACATTCCCTACACACTACAGTCTGGACATTGCCTCTAGAAGACAGGCAAGCTTCTGCCTAGCTGGACTACACAGCCTCCTTTCGTGGGCCTGTTGCTTTTGGACACCCAGTCTGTTCCTCTGTCGATAGTGAAAAAAAACAAATAGTGCGCAAATAAATTGTGGTGCATGCCAAAAAGCTGCCAGCTTAATTTACTAAAATGAAAGATCAGACTCACACTCGAGAGTTTCAAAATGAAAAGCAAAGTGCTAAATTTATTCCTTGCAGGAATGCCAAGCAAAACCAAAAGCTCCTGCACTTTGACACTAATCCAGGTCTTCCTAAGGGATCATGTTTCTCTATCAGTACTGCTTGGGACTCGTTCCAAAGGTGTGGCCTGCTGCAAGAGATATCCTCGAGGAAGATAGAACAGTTACATAAGAATTTACCGTAACAGTAGATCTTCAAGAGAATCTCTTGCAGTCAGCCATGCCACTTCTCCCTCATCCCCCTTACTTCTCTGTGTCTGTCTCCTTCTCCAGGGTGGTTTGCATGCTGTCTCTCAGTTTTCAGTGGCAGGAACCTCTGCCCTACCTCAGTTTCTACAGCGGACATCCTTTATGTCTGGTCGAACTGAGGAGGGTGCGGAGCTGCCCACGTATATATAGGATTGCTGGTTTCGGCTGACATCATCATCATGGGCAGCCCATTGTAGGCTGCTAGATAGAAACTTTTCCATGTGGTCTTAGTACCTGACGGCTATAGTTCCAAAGGGTGGCTTGCTACATGAGGTTCTCTCGAAGATCCACTGTTATAGTAAGTTCTTATGTAACTGATCTTTCTATGGACATGGATATGTTGTTCAATACACACTTGTTGGCAGGTTCCTTGCCGCTTTAAATGTTGCCGGAAGGTCTTCAAGCTGGCTCCTCCCACCCACCCGGGTGGTAAAACCCTCGGCTCTGCCCCATGACGCCAGATCTTCCTTACTGCTTGGAAGCTCAGGTTCCCTCCTTTGCACTCTGTGTTTTAGGCCTGGATCCACACTCTCCGGAATTTCCGAAACTAATTTTAAAATTTACAAGACTCCGGTCTTTGTCTTCCCTCGTAGCTGCAATGGACAAATCGGCTCCCAGCTTCTGTCGGTGCCCTTGTGGGCAGAAGATGTCCCGGACCAATCCGCACTCCACATGCGTCTACTGCCTAGGGCTTGGACACAGTTCGCAGTCCTGTGAATTGTGCAGGTCTTTCTCTGCTTCGGTCTTGGAGGACCACGCTGCCAGACTTCTTCTTGGGTGCCCTGAGAAACGGTACCAGCCGGTCAAGTCTAAGGAGGCCCATTGGGCGGTGTCCGCGGCAGCAGTCTCCACAGAGCAGTTGGAGCAGATGATTGCCCTCAAGGAGGAGGTGGCCCAGGCCGCTTTTTCTTCCTTCTCCTCGGTCACAGCATTTATCCCACTCTACTTGGGCTCCTCCTACACTGCTTCTTTTAAGGAGCTTTGTCATTCCCTCTCCACGAAGGGAGAAAGGCCATCAGGACATTCAAGTCAGTCCAGAAAGAAGGACTCTAAAGGTAAGTCCCACCGTCGATGTTCGTGGGAGCGGGAGAGATCCCCTTCACCGGACCGTCAGATCTTGACTTCGGTTGAGGTTGAGGTTGCAGCTGCGGCTGCTGGCTTCACGGTGTCCCCGTCAGGTCAGCCGGCCGAGACATCCGTCAACGTGATCGATATGTTTCTCAACCCATTGGACGGTTTGTCACTTGGAGATGCCAACAGCCCTTTTTCACCAGTTCCCCCGGTGGTTACCGAGGACTTGCCTGTGCCTCCTGTGCCGAAGTCCCCAGTTAAGGTCCCTGCACGGAAGGAGAGGCAGGTTTCCCCTGTTCCCTCTTTGGCCCACCCTCGGAATCCCCGAAGGTCTCGGTCTCGGTCCTCTTCCAGGTCCAGCCGGCCCCGTCGACATTGGCGGTCTCGGTCTCAGCACCATGGAAAGCGGCGTCGCTGGTTGTCCTCTTCGGAGGATAGGCTCCGGCGCAAGTTGCGTCGGCGCTGTGAGGACTTGATGTGGCAGCAACTTTTACTGACCGGTAACAAGCCGACTCTGTCGCCTTTTCCGGCCATTAAGTGTCTGTCACCGGAGCAGCCGAAATAACCCCTCGTGGTAGCCGAGGAGCCGCCCCCGGTGTAGGTTGTTCGTCCAAAACTGGCTGCTCCACCCATTGTGCTGGAACCTCCGCCTCCACAACCGAAGACTGGGGCCTCGACCTAGGATTCTCAGTCAAGTCAGGGCTTGCCCCATAGGTTGTCAGTCACCCTCACTCCTGATCGACCTTGGCAGGTGGAGTGTGGCTCAGGCACTTGGCAGCTTTTGCAGACTCCTCTGAGTCTAATGATAACTCCTCCCTGTTCTCCAAGCCGATTGACCTGGAGTCTACAGGAGGCCAGTCAGTGGACAAGAGCCCATCCTCATTTCTGGGTGTGCTTTGACTCATCTCAGAGTCTACTGGGATGCAGCTTGAGCCTCTCCAAAAATGAGCTAAGTATCCCCTTATGGAGATACTGGACCGAGAGGATTCCCCTATGGAGGCCTTTCCGGTAGCCGAAGCCATTGTTGGCTCAGCCCTGGAGTTGTGACAGTGGCCAGCATCTTGTCCCGTGCCTTCATCCAGGATGGCTCGAAAGTATGCGGTCCCCACCGGTTCACTCTCCGGTTTCTCGGAGCACCCCTTTGCAGAGGGGTTAGTGACCTATAGCGTTTTCCGGCGTTCCGGGAATGCTCGGGACGTGGACAAACCGCCCGATAAGGAATCCAAAAAGTTGGATTACTCAGGGTGGAAGGTTTATGCTGCTTCCTCCCTAGGCCTTCGTGAGGCTAGCTTGGCTGTACTGATGGCACATTTCTCACATGCCCTTATGGGCTCCCTGGATGAGGTGATTCCTCATCTCCCGGCTGACCTTCAGATAACGGTCAAGCAGGTGCGGGATCAGGGAAGGGCGGTGACTAAACAACAGCTCCAAACTTCATTGGACATTGGTGACTCTTGTGCCCGGTCAGTAGCGACCGCAGTGGCCATGCGCCACAGAGCTTGGCTGCATATCTCCACCTTCACGGCGGACACCCAGCACAAGCTGGCAGACATTCCCTTCCTGGGCACCTACTTGTTCAGGCCCGGGGTGGAAGGCCATCTCCAGAGGATGGAGAAGTCCAGTGCCAGCTTGGACTCGGTCACGTCTGGCCAGAAGGACAAAGGCCACCCGCAGCAGCGTAAGCCCTTTCGCCCTTCCGCTCCTGTGGCATGTCCGGCCCAGCAACACCAGCATCAGGGCCAGTAGGCTCACACTTGGTGTCCTAAGGCCAAATCTGCCACTTCCTCTAGTAGGAAGCCTGGAGGCAAGGGTCCAGGAGATACCTCAGCAGGCCCTTCTTCCAAGCCTGCCCAATGACAGGCTGAGGGGTGTCGCCCCCAACCTCGTCACTCTTCCCCGGGTTCCCCCCATGGGGGGACAGCTCCGCCACTTCTTTTCCACCTGGTGCGCTATCACCATGGACTGCTGGGTGCTAGAACTGGTTGGCAGGGGTCTGCCTCTGGAATTCAAGCAGCTCCCCCCCATAGAGCAGTCATCCCACGGGGGGGCTATGGGTTCCGCAGCCTCTCTGTCGGCTCGTCGAGCCGACATTGCCTTGCTTTTCCAGAAGGAGGTGATCAGCGAGGTGGAAGACCCCTCTCCAGACCCAGGGTTTGTGTGCAGGTACTTCCTGGTCCCAAAACGGATGGGGGGGGCTGGTGCCCCATTCTCAACCTGCACGACCTGAACAAGTTTCTAAGGCCTTGCACCTTCAGGATGGTCACGCTGGCTCAGATCATTCCATCCTTGGAACCAGGCATGTGGTTCTGTTCTCTGGACCTTCAGGACATGTTCTTTCACGTCCCAATCCGTCCGTCTCATCAGCGATTCCTCCACTTCCGGGCAGAGGAATCTCTCTATGAGTTCTGGGCCATGCCCTTTGACCTCTCTCTAGCTCCCTGGGTCTTCACCAAATGCATGGCAGTGGTGACAGCATTCCTGCGGCGCCGAGGGGTCCGGGTGTACCCTTACCTGGATGACTGGCTGATTGCAGCCCCCTCCAGGTTGGAGGTGGAGCGGTCCAGGGGTCTGGCCCTCCAGGTCTGCTCTCAGATTGGCCTCCTCATCAATGAGGCCAAATCAGAACTCATGCCATCGCAATGATTCAGTTCATTGGGGCAGAGCTCGACTCTCTTTGAGCCAGAGCCTGGCTCTTGGCAGACAGGGCTGAAGTCCTTTCCTCCTTTGCCCAGTCATTTCTGGTTGGGCAATTGTGCCCTGCCCGGGACTTCCTGTGCCTCCTGGCACCCTGCACCAGCATGGTCCGTTGGGCCCGCTGGCATATGCGTCCCCTGCAGTGGGGGCTGGCCAGCCAGTGGTCACAGCGCTCCAGTCCCCTGGACCAGCTGGTGACAGTGACCCAGGAGATGTGGGATGGCCTGCAGTGGTAGGCTCATCCCAGCTCACCTGCAGGAGGGTATCCCATTCGTCCACCTCGAGCCGACGGTCATTCTAACAACTGATGCCTATCTGATGGGTTGGGGTGCCCATCTGGGGGAGCACAGAGCCCACGGCCTCTGGTCCCCTCAGGAGTCTCGATGCCACATCAACCTGCTGGAGCTTCGAGCAGTTCGACTAGCCCTCACCGCCTTCGCTCCATTTGTACAGGGTCTGGTGGTTCAGGTCCAGATGGACAACACCACGACCATGTACTATCTCAACCATTAGGGCGGGACACACTCCTTGCCTCTGTGCAAGGAGGCTCTCCGCATCTGGTCTCTCGTGATCAGCCTGGAGGCGGATCTCCTAGCCATCCATGTGGCAGGAGCCTCCAACAGTCTGGCCGATGCCCTCAGCCAGATAGGTGCTGCTTCTCACAAGTGGTCTATCCTGTCGGAGGTAGTACAAGACCTGTTCTCCCATTGGGGCTACCCTCAGGTGGACCTGTCTGCCTCCAGGGAGAATGCGAACCTGAGGCTGTTTCATGCCCGCCCCCCTCAGCAGGGCTCGCTGCTGGGGGAATGCCTTCTCGAGGCTGTGGACCCCAGGCCTCTTCTACGTCTTCCCTCCATTTCCCTTTATCCACAAGGCACTTCTCAAGGCGAAGAGGGACAAGGCGCAGGTGAATCTGGTAGCCCCAGACTGGCCCCACTAGTTCTGGTACCCAGATCTCCTCAGCCTCAGCTCCAGGCTGCCGAGACGGCTTCCAGCCTGCCTGGACCTGCTCTTAATCGACAAGGGGAAAGTTCTCCACCCAGACCTTCAATCCCTGCACCTGACGGCCTGGTTCCTGAGTGGCTAGGGTTCCAGGCCTTGGGTCTTTCCGATGAGGTCCTCAACATTGTTGAGGCATCCCCTAAGGAGTCGACCAGAAAATGCAATGCCTTCAAATGGAAGAGATTCTCCATTTGGTGTCAGGACAAGGGGTTGGATCCTTCTTCCTGTTCCTTGGCTAGCATTCTAGACTACCTGTGGTCCCTTTCTCAGCTAGGGCTTCAGTCAACGACCCTTAAGGTGCACCTGGCAGCCATCTCTGCTTACCGGGCATGGGCCAGCAAGCAGTCGGTGGCACAGGAGAAGGTGGTCGGGTGCTTTTTCAAAGGCCTTGATCACATATCCCCTCTGGTGCGAGAACCTCCACCTCCATGGGATCTACTGCTGGTATTGGCTAAGCTCATGGGCAAGCCATTCGAACAGATGCACAGGTGTGACATCTCTCAACTGTCATGGAAGACTGCCTTCTTGGTGGCTATCACGTCAGCCAGAAGGATGGGAGAGCTCCAGGTGCTTTCCATTGAGTCTCCTTATCTGGTCTTCCACAGGGACAAGGTTGTCCTTCACCCCAACCCGAAATTCCTTCCGAAGGTGGTGTTGGAGTTTCACCTTAACCAGGTGTTGACTCTGCCATTGTTCTACCCCAATCACACCTCAGAGGCCAAATATAGGCTCCATACTTTGGACCCTAGAAGAGCGCTCTCTTATTATATGGAGCAAACGGCTGAAGTTCGGGGAGAGGTTCGCCAGCTGTTTGTCACCTACGCTGAAGCCGCACCTGGCAGACCTGCAGCCAAGCGGACAATAGGAAGGTGAGTTATCTCCTGCATAGATCTCTGCTATAGGTTGGCGGGCATGGAGCCTCCCAAAGGGATAAGAGCTTATTCTTCCCGCCATACCGCTGCTTCGGTGGCTGCTTCTAGGGACGTCCCTATCCAGGAAATCTGCAGGGCTGTTACCTGGAAGTCAGCACACACTTTCATTTCCCATTACCACATTGACCTAGAGTCATGCCAGGATGCTGGTTTTGGGACCTCGGTTCTCCAGTCCTTATTCCCTAAGTAGGGGGTGCGCACCTTGCCTCCCTTCTCCCGGAGAACTGCCAGGAGTCTGCCAACAAGTGTGGATTGAACAACATATCTCCGTCCCTAGAAATACAGGTTCAAACAACATGAAGTCTTGCTATATTATGACTGATGCAGTTTGTCCCACCATTAGAACTGCTCTGGAGGTGAAAGAGTTAACTTCCATGCAGTGCATGGAACTTAGAGCGCGAGCTCGGTTAGGAAAGCTCTGTCAGGGTAATTTCAAACCGAAACCGTCAGATTCTTTACTCCGCCTCACTGAACAGTCGCTCCGGAGATTCCTCCTGCTGCTTGGTTCATTTTCTCAGTTTAAAGTGTTTTTTCTCTGTTAAATTCAACCGCGATATTCTTTATTTTAACAGCAAACCGATCGGTTCAAGCTCTGTCTATGGTATTGTACGTAATAGATAGGTTTTCTGTGTGGAACTTGTAAATGTTTATCAGTTCGGTTTGAACCGATCAGATTGCATTTAAACTTCATTCTGAAGCGTTTTAAGGCTTGTTAGAGTGCGGTTCCCGGTTCTTATCGGTTCTAAAAAACCGGATTTCATTACGTTTTTTTCCACGACCCGTGACACGGTTGGGAACCGATAAGGGTGTCTTGCCTGGCACTGCCAACAAAAGGGCAAGTTTTTGGTTAGGGGTGCATTATGTCTGAGAAACCCAAAAGAAAAACCGGCCCACTGGGTTTCAACACTGTAGTGTTCGGGGAAGCCTTTGCCAAGGCTGACCCACACACCACATGTGTTTATTGTCTGGGGTTTGACCACCTCAATGCAGACTGCCAGATTTGCAAGAATTCCTGCAGCTGCCCTAGATAAGAGTTGGTAGGCTCAGGGAACGAGAGGCAAAAGTCTGCTGACCCGATGGCCAGCCCGGTTCGGTGCCAACCGAACGGAGGGAGTGCCTCTGACCAGGGCCAGACTTCTCGGCAACGTAAGTTGACTCTGAGGAGCCAGTTCCAGAAAGAGAACTAGAAAGTCAGCAGGTGTGGAGTCCAAAATCCCTTCTCCAACTGCTGCAGAGATAGCCAGGGCAATACAGATTGTCCAGTCACTTTCCCCGGTTCCCTCCGAACCGCCACTATCTGGCAAAAGGTCGGTTCGGTCGGTTCCACCGGTTCAAGAATATGATATAGAGGAGTTTTATGAACCAGAGGAGGGGGAGGATGATTATGATCAGTGTGAATGTGACTTTGAAAGTCTGGATGTGCCCATCGAACCGGACATCTCCCCAGACAGACCTTTAGGTGAATCTCCCCTAGGCTTGCTGAGTCCCTTCTCATTTTCTGTTTTATAAAAGTTGCTGAAACCCTCCAGCTTCCTTTAGAGGAGGCTTTGGATGAGCAAGAGGAGCCTGACTTTGTAGAGATGATGGATATCCCAGAGTCCAGGAGATTGTCTATCCCTTTACATAAATCTTTTAGGAAACAAACAATAAAAATTTTAAAAGCTCCTAATTCTTTGCCTCCTGTGGATAAAAAGATGGACAGGAGGTACACTTTGTCAGGTCCTGATACAGAATTTCTTTCACAGCAATACAGTCATGTTGGGGTAGTTCAGACTGCAGCCTGTGATAAAGCTAATATTCCCCTGGCTTCACATCCTCCTGACAAGGACTCCAGGAAGATTGTGCCATGGCCAAAAAACAATACATGGCAGCGTCTTTGGGACTCAAACAAGCAAACTATGTGGCTTATGTTGCGAGATACCAAAAATCTAGATGGGATACTGTCATGGCCTTAGCCAAACAGGCCCCTGGCCAGCTTGCAAAGGAGCTGGAGCAGGTGGCTGCTGATGGTATTGAGGCATCTAAGGTGCAATTCCATGCTGCAGTGGATTCTAATGATGTATCCTCTAGAGTCATGGCTACATCTGTGGCTTTCTAGAGATTGGCTTGGCTCAGGTGTACTACTTTGTCACAGGATACCCAGTCTAAGGCTATGGATTTTCCTGTGGGAAATTCTCTGTTTGGGGAGCAGACAGAGAATTATATGAAGAAAATGGATGAATATAGAACCACTTATAGGAGTGCACAAGCCAAGGAACGGCAAGCCACCCCTCAGAGGCAGCCTCCCAGGGGTAGGGGCAGGCCTTTTCACAGGCCTTTTTACCAGACCCAGGCCTCCTCTTCAGCCTATGTTCAGAGGGGGTTCTTCAGAGGGAGAGGCAGACAGGGTACAAGCAGGCCTGCTCCCACCCCTCAGCCTAAAGTCCCTGCAAACAGGCACCTGATGGGATGCCCAGGGTCGGCTCTCCATTACCTGTAGGGGGCAGGCTGGCTTACTGCGTCCAGGACTGGGAGTCTTTAACATCAGACAAGTGGGTCCTGGAAGTAGTGAGCCAGGGTCTGGTTCTCAGCTTCAAAAAATTTCCAAAGATGAGAATCAGATCCTTTCCACCTGCAAACCCTTTAGAGACTATTGCTTTGGAAACAGAAGTCTCAACCCTCCTGGCTCTCAGAGCTGTAGAAAGGGTTTCTGCCCTACACCAGGGCAAGGGTCTGTACTCCAGGTACTTTCTTACCCCAAAAAAGACAGGAGAGTGGCGGCCCATCCTGGACCTAAGATATCTGAACAAGCACCTTTAAAACCAAAATTCAAATGGTGACTCTGGGAATGATTTTACCCTCCCTAAGGCCAGGGACTGGCTATCTTCCCTGGACCTCAGGATGCCTACTTCCATGTTCTTATCAGAAGCTCCCATCGAAAGTACCTCAGATTCGAACTGCCCTCAGGCCATTATCAGTTCAGAGCAATGCCCTCGGCTCACTCCTGCCCCAAGGGTATTCACAAAATGTCTGGCAGTAGCAGTTGCTCATCTAAGAAGGCAAAAGATTGCCATCTTTCCCTACCTGGACGACTGGCTCATTGTGGGTCAGTCTCCAGACCAGGTCAAATCACACCTGCAAGTTACCCAGCAGCTGCTTACCTCTCTGGGCTTTCTTCTCAATCTTCCAAAGTCAGTTCTGGAACCTGTCCAGGTACTCACCTTTATAGGTGCAGAACTGGACACAAAGCAGGCCAGAGCCTTCCTTCCCCTAGAAAGGGTAAGGACCTTGGTGGCCCTGGCCTCGTCCTTCACTCTACAGGTCTCTCGACCAGCAAGGCATTCCCTGCAGCTCCTAGGACACATGGCTGCTTCCACAGCTGTAGTGCAAGGAGCAAGATTTCAGATGAGGGACATTCAGTTCCATTTGAGAGCCTTCTGGTCTCAAAGAAGAGATTCCCATCCAAGTTAATCCCAGTGACTCAACCCTGATCCAGGCCCTTCAGTGGTGGCAGGATCAGAGCAATCTGAGACAAGGGTGCCTTCATCCTCTATCCCACTCCTTGACCCTTACTACAGATGTGCCTCTTGGGATGGGAGCTCATGGCGATCTCTCCACCCAGGGTTATGGTCCTCAGAATCTCTGCTCACATCAATCTGTTGGAACTCAGAGCTGTTTTTCTAGCACTTCAGGTTTTTTCTGCATCTGTTCAGAACAAGGTGGTACAGGTCAGAACAGACAACACCACTACAATGTGGTACATCAACAAACAAGGGGGCACTCGGTCTTCGGCCTTGTGCACCGAGGCGATGAAGTTGTGGTCTCTGGCTTATTCCCTGAACACTTCCCTCATAGCAGTTCACCTCCCAGGCAAGGACAATGTCCTGGCAGATGCTCTCAGCAGGATTTCACAGGGCCATCACGAATGGTCACTGGATCCCCTAGTACTGGGGATAGTTTTTGCCAGATGGGGCACCTCAGATAGATCTTTCGCAGCCCCAGACAATCATCAACTTCCACTTTTGTTGCAGGCCCCCAGTGTTGGGCTCAGTCCCCTGGATGCCTTTCTCCTCGATTGGGAAGGGAAGTTTCTATGCCTTCCCCACTTCCCTCTCCTGTTCAAGGTGCTAGTCAAAATCAGGTCTCAGCCCTGCAAGATGATCCTGATTGCTCCAGACTAGGCCAGGCAGCCCTGGTACCCACTCCTTCTGTCCTTAGCAGTCCATCTTCCCCTGTGTCTCCCCAGGAACCACAATCTGTTAACCTGTGCTCAGGGGAGAGTCTGGTATCCGAATCTCAAATCCCTCAACCTCAAGGCCTGGCTCTTGAGGAGTTAAAGTTGCTGATCTACAACTTTCTCAGGGTGTTCTCGAAATCTTGAAAGCTTCTAGGAAGCCTTCCACAGCTACCTATAACTCCAAGTGGAAAAGGTTTTCCATATGGTGTTCTGGGAAGCATATTTCCGAATCTGCTGGATTTACCCACTGTTTTGGACTATATGGTCCATCTTAATTCTTTGGGACTGAGACCAGCTACCCTGAAAGTGCATTTGGCAGCTGTCTCTGCTTTCATTTCAGCAGGAAGCCCTCTTCTCTTTCTGCTCACCCTGTATTTTCCAAGTTTTTAAGGGATTGCTTCATACCAATCCTCCATTCAGGGACCCTGCCCCTGCTTGGGATCTTAATGTTTGCATTGCTCAGCTGATGCAACCCCCTTTGAACCTCTGTCTTCGCACAGCTTAAGTATTTGACTTGAAAACTGTATTCTAGTAGCCATCACTTCTGCCAGGTGCATAAGTGAGTTACAGGCTTTATCAGTGGAGACTGACTTTATTTCCTTTCACAGGATAAGGTAGTCCTCAGGACTAACAGGAAGTTTTTGCTAAGGTGGTTTCGGATTTCCACCTTAACCAATCTATTTCACTTCCAGTGTTCTTCACTGACCATTCCTCCTCTGGTGAGAGGAGGCTGCACAGCTAGATGTTAGGAGGTCCTAAGTTACTACATAGAGCGCACAAGGGTCACAGGTTTGACTCCTCCAACTATTTCTCACTTATGGTGAGGTTGGGAAAGGAGACCTGCCACTAAGAGATCCATTGCCAGGTGGATTGTCTCTTGTATCCAATTTTGCTATCAAAAACTGGGTAAGGTTCCCCCTTCAGGCCTGAGGGCTCACTCTACCAGAGGTACAGCTGCATCTCTAGCTGCTGCCAGAGACATCCCTATCTTAGAGATATGTCAAGCAGCTACTTGGAAACAGTACACACTTTCACCAAGCATTACTCCCTGGATATCCAGGCCAGGAGGGATGCTCGGTTTGGCACAGCCGTGCTTCAGAGCCTATTCCCTAAGTAGGTTCTGTCCCTCCTCCATGGAGGTACTGCTGTGTAGTCTGCATCAGTCATAATATAGCAAGACTTCATGTTGTTTGAAGAAAAAATTACTCACCTTAGTAATGTTGTTTCTTCTAATGGAGTCTTGCTATATTATGACCTCCCCCCCAGCCTGCCCCTCTCAGAACTTCTACTTTGGGTATGGGGTGGGCAGTCCACTGTTGGCACTTATTGATGCCCCCTTTTATGTTTTCCACCCCTTCTGTTGGGGTGTTTGGGTGTTGTGTTTTATTTATTTTATCTTATTTTTTCTGGTCCCCTGACTTGAGTCTTGGTGTTGGGACCAGGAAAATGTCAATATTTTAGTAGCCAGTTGGCTAATGTGAGTTACAGCTTCACACAGAGCCTTAGTGAGTTTTGCTGGTAAAGATCTGACGGTTTCGGTTTGAAATTACCCTGACAGAGCTTTCCTAACCGAGCTCACGCTCTAAGTTCCATGCACTGCATGGAAGTTAACTCTTTCACCTCCGGAGCAGTTCTAATGGTGGGACAAACTGCATCAGTCATAATATAGCAAGACTCCATTAGAAGAAACAACATTACTAAGGTGAGTAATTTTTTCTTACTCACCTGTAACAGGGGTTCTAGGAGTGGTATATGTTGTTCATCCACACCTCCCACCCGACCTCCCTTGCTTCGACGTGCAACCTGGCTTCCAGTGGGCTAGATCTGGCGTCATGGGGCGGAGCTGAGGGTTTTACCACCTGGGCGGGTGGGAGGAGCCAGTTTGAAGACCTTCCGGCAACATTTAAAGCAGCAAGGAAACTGCCAACAAGTGTGGATGAACAACATATACTACTCCTGGAACTCCTGTTACAGGTGAGTAACCTGTATTTTTCGCCCCCCCCCCCAGAACTGTCTGAGCCTGCAGTAGGTGGGGAAAGGGGCCACCTTATGGGACCTGTATGGCTCCAACCTCCCCACCTGAGGGATTCCTCCTGAGGGCACCATCCTAATCGCCCCTCCATGATGGGCATTCTTTGGTGGGTGAGTTTCACAGCCCCCTCTGCATGAGAGGTCACCTGTATGCTCTCGCAGCCCTGGCAGAGGACCTGGCCTGGTCCATCATGACCCTCCTCCTCCTTTGCCTCCTCCACCACTACTCCCAGGTATTTCTGTCCTGGGAACAGTTCAGGGCCATGGCGAGTCCTATCCCTGTCTATCTTAGGACAATGGATGAGGCCATCTTTGGCCTGAACCACCAGCACCACCTCCCCCTGAGTCCATCTCCACCTCATCCACATCTTCCTCCACTGAGGAAGAGGATACTTTCATCCACTTCACCTCTTATGCTGATTACTCCAACTATCAGTGCATCCTTTTGGGGATGTTGGAAGAGCTGCACGTTTCCCACTTTGCTGGGTGCAGTCCTGCTCGAATGACGCTGTCCTTCCTTGGGGAGTACAGTTCTGACACTACTGTCATATCTCCATGGCCCTAGATATTTATGGAGGTGCCACGGAATGTCTGGCTCTATCCTTCCCCCCTCCCTCCAGTTCTAAGGGACTGCCAGAACAGGTATTGCGCACCCCAGGGGTCCCCAGGTGCCATGCCTTGCCCCACTTCTGTGGTACAGATCCTGGATACCCCTTCTGGGCATCATCACCCATAGCACGACCGTCCCCCTGAGTCAAACTCAGCCAGGTTTGATCGTTGTGGTAGAATAATTTTTTCGATCATGTGCACTGTGCTGTGCATTGCAGCACACCAGGCACATCAGGCTACCTATGGTAGACACCTGTGGGTGATGCTAGGACAGCTCCTAGCATCCGTGCGAGACTGTTCGGCAACCAGACAAGCCATTCGCCTTTCTGCCCAGGGTCTGGAGCTGGCAAGACACCAGTTGAGGGCATCTTATGACACCAGCGAGGTAGTCTCCAGGCTGGTAGGAACTGCAGTCTGCACTAGGCGGATGGCATGGCTTCACCTTTCACGGTTGTCACCCACGGCCCGGCATAGGGTGATTGCCTCACATTTTCAGGGAGCCCATTTCTTTTCCCACATGGTTAGGCGTGAGCTTGCAAGGTACATTCCTGCTCCCAGTCCACGGGAGCCTCCTCCTACCCCGACCAGTCTCGGACCTCGCCAGACTCATGAGGGGCCCCTGCCTCGATGTATTTCTCCCACAGAAAGCTGAGGGAACAACCATTTCCCTCAGGATTTGCCAACACCATCCAGTGGTGGCTTGGCACTCTGACCCACCAGTGATGAACGGTGGAGATTGATTCTTGGAAGATATGAAAATTACATGCTCACCGTAATTCTTGATCTTCCAGAATATCTACACCATTCATCACTGAATCTTGCCCACTTTCCCCATTGATGGCTAGGCTCTGGGTAATTTCCTCCATCTTTTGTCTTCCCCCTTCCTTTGGTGTTTAAAAAATATGGGGGGGCATCAGGACGCAAACACCTTGGATAACTTGTTTCGTGGTTTTGGTCACCCCTGTGCAACCCCTCCCCCGCACAAAAAAAAAAATTTTAGGGGGAAGGCGCTTCTACCCTTCTGGATATCTTTGCCCCATCTTTTTCGGCACCTCTTGTGTCAAAAAAAGCAAGTATTTGTCAATGCCGAATGTTTACTTGCTGGCATTAGCAGTGGAAGTGCAGAAGTTAGACAGATGCAGTATAGGAATAGCATTGAAGTATTGAACTGACACCAACTTGACCCTCACCCTGCAGAAATGGACAGGCATTGAGGTGTGCCTTTGGGTCGTCACCCATGACGGTCTTGACATTACACCTCACCCTACCCTTCAGACACTGCCAGGTGTTGAGGTGTGCCTTGGGGTGTTTGGGCTTTACATTCACCTCATTCCATAAGGAAATACGCTGAAATGGGCACAGTATAGGAGAATGGGGTGAACTCTGGGGGCAAAGGGTCCAAGGCGCACCTCGATGCTTGTCACTGGCTGGATGGTGGTGGTGGGGGGTGCAGTGGCATGAGCATTACTGTCGACAGTCCCAAGTCACACCCCTGACATCTGTCAGTCCCTACAGGGTAGGGCATTATGGTAGAAAACCCTAACGCCCTGGGCGTTTCCTGGTATTTTTACTCCAAGTTTTCCACATGGGCTTTTTGTGACCCCACCGCATGAACAGTGACACTATCACTTCGTTAGGCTTAAAGGTGATTTTTGCACAACGACCGCGCCCATTTGTACCACAGGTTCAAAACAAATTTCGAACAGGATGTGAAAAGTGACAGGTGTACTGTTCATGAGGAGGTGTAAAAAATGGCATTGTTGAAAATCTGGAGTGAAAATATAAAAAAACTTCTGAAGTCACATGCGTGCATAGAAACTGTGCAACGTACACCCGTAATGAAATTAGTTTGAGGATTTTTTACAGCAGATTTTCAACATAGGCATTGTGGGACCTTTGCTCATGAACAGTGTCACTGAAATTTTCTTACTGTATCCTGAACACTAATTTCCTACAGCGACCGCGCTATTCTGCGCTGGAAGTGCGAAAACACATTTCGGCCAGGGTGTGAAAAATGACAGCTGTACTGTTCATAAGGAGGTGTGGAAAAATGTCAATGTTGAAAATCTGGACTGAAAGTATTACAAATTTGTGAACTTACGAGGGTGCGTGGAAATTGCGCAATGCACGCATGTAACACAGTTGTTTTATGGACTTTTGTCACCAAATTTTCAACATAGCCATTTTAACACCTCTGCTCATGAACAGTGTCACTGTGATTTTCTTAATATGTCCTGAACATTGATTTCACAAACCGACTGCGTCAATGTACGCTACATATGCGAAAACACATTTTGAGCGAGATGTGAAAAATGACAGCTATACTGTTCATAAGAAAGTGTGGTAAAATGGCAATGTTGAAAATCTAGAGTGAAAATATTACAAATTCGCAAAATTACGAGTGTGCACAAGAACTGCTCAACGCACGCTTGTAAAACATTAATTTGTGGGAGTTTTTTCACCAAATTTTCAACATAGGATTTTTGGGGGCCTGCTTCATGAACTGTGACACTGTCATTTCAGAATCGTCCCAAAGGTGGTCCGCCGCAGTGATCAAATCACCTTTCGGGACCAAATAACACAATGACAGTGACTGAGTTCATGAGGTGGGGTCCCAAGAACCCCATGTTAAAAATTGGGTGGAAAATTTTCCAAAAATGCACAAGATATGCACCAAAGTTGTAAAACCTCTATTTGTGCCATTATACAGCTTACCGGCATTTCTTCAGTTCGCGGTCTGCTTTGAAGAGTGCAGACGTGTTTCCGGTCCACCGGAAGATCATCGCGCCGGACTCCGGAGGTAAGTATGGGGTGAGGTGGGGAGGTGGGGCACTCAGAAGGTGGGCATGGGTTGGGGGAGGGACGTCAAGACAGTCAGCAAAGGAACGTTTTTTTCTTACAGGTCTTTTTTTTTTTTTAAAGATGACGCGGGACTGTTGCCATGCGGGGTGGGCTCTCAGCGTGGCACCTGGAAGGAATTGTTTGGGGGGACAGTGAAGCCGACGAGAGTTGGGCACCCCCTCGGCCATACAGTGTGTGTGGGTTGGGGGTGTGCATGAGCATGCTGGGTGGGCTCCCAGCATGCTGCTGTTGGGGGATTGAGCTGTCTTATGACAGCTGTTTCAGTGCCAGCGTGGGCACTTTGCATACTGCCGTGACCCAGTGCAAATTACTTGCGTTACCACCGCTGATTGCAGTGGTTTTTAAGCTTTCAACTGTATGCTACTGCATCTGGATGGCTGTCATAGACAGCTCCGACATTCATTACCATGGTGCGGCCGTGCCTGCAAAAGGCAGCAGGGCATTGGAAGTGGGGGAGGCACACCTACGAAAACTCGTATAGTGGCACTATGTTTCTTGTACATGCGTGCAAGCAAACGTAAAAAGGAAAAAAATTCCTCTTTCCTAGATCTGAGCCAGAGGTGCCAGGATCCTTCAGGAGCTAGAACTTTTCCGAGTGCTGGTGGCATGAGTATTCCCCCCCCCCCCCGTGCAGGTCACTGGCACATGCCCATTGGTATACACTTGCACCAGCCCCCACCACCGCAGTAGTACCTTTTTGACTGAGGAGGCTGCAGCATGAGAACAAACCTATAAGAAACCTATGCATTAACTAAGGGCTACATCTCTCTTTCTCTGAGTGCTTCTTAGTAGTTCTTCCTGGATATACAGAGAGAACATAGGAAGGGGATTCCTTGGAATTTCCTACTCCTACCTCTTCTGGGGGAGGACTTTCTGTTCTCCGCCTTGCCCTTGGGGGGTAATTCCTTTCAATTTTTTCTCTGCCTTCTCTGAGCTGTTTAAGATCTTCCTGGGCATAAGTCTCCACCACTCATTCACACTAGTGGGATTAGCGCCAGAGGCACTAGGACCCATCGGGAGCAAACTTTTTGCTGGAGGGTCGGCGCGAGAGATGGCGCTGCGAGGCACGGCGCCGCGAGCAGCGGCTCGAGCGGTAATGACTATCTCGGCGACACCCTCCAACTGCCTCAGTTCCTTTTTTTCCCACCGGCGAAGTGCGCTCAGTGACGACGTCGTCGCTTGATGGGAGAGTCAAACTTCAAACTAGCGCATAGTTTTCAGTTTGTTTTTTTGTAACATTATCACGATAGTAGTATCGCTTAATTTTATTCTATTTTCGTTAAATTTTTCTAATATTTTAAATTTAACTTACTTGAAGAAGTCTTGGCCTACTGGACGGAGTCGACCATGAGCAGGTCAGGTGACGGTAGGGAGACTTCGTATGAAAGCTGTTCAGTCAGCCGGGCTGGGTCCGGTCAGCCTCCTTCTCCTCAGCGGGGTTCTGACAACGGTCAGTCCGATGCCCGGGGGGATGGCGGTCCCCGTGCCGCATAAAATAAACGGTCGATTCTCGGGCGCTGCTCGCCTCGGGCTCTTCTTGGCCCCCAGGTCAAAAAGAGAAGGCATCACCTCGAGGTCGCCCTTCGTATGTGCTGACGACGGTCGGGTTATCGCTAAGAGTTGCCGGTCTCCTTCTTCGAGTCGCCAACTTCCGGATCGCTGCCCCTCGACATCAGAGCCCCTCCCGCCTATAGGTAGGGCTCCAGATGAGCAGTTTCATCAGTGGGCCGCTCTTATGGAGCGATGGGCTCGGAGGTTGGTTCTTCTGCCTGGCTCGGTTGCCTCAGAGCCCTCGGGCTCCTCCTGCGATCAGGTAGGGCGGTTGGACCTTCCTAGTCGCAGCGCCTTCTTCGGTGCCAGCGACTCCGTGCTTAGGTGTTCCCCCTCACATGGCTGCGGCGCAGGGGGCCACACCGATGCCCTTATCTCCTGGTTTTTTTCCTCCTCTAGCTTTCCAGGTTCCTGGGGCTTTTCCGGCGCCTTCCGCAGGGTCTGTTGTCTTGCCGGCGCCGTTTTCGGTGACGCTGGGTCTTGCGGCGCTGTCTGCAGCGCCGCGTGGCCTCGCGGCGCCGCCGGCAGTGCCGTCTGGTCTGGCGGCACCCGCGTGGTCATCGCGGCGGTTATCCGGCACCGTTGGCTTCAGCGGCTCGTCTGCGCGCGCCGGGCGGGCACTTAAGTGGTTCACAGGCCCTTCACGCCTGCGTGCCTCGGGTGCTTGCCAACCCTGCTTGTTGCCTCGCGCCCGGAGCCCTCGGGACTCTCCTGTTTTTCTGCTATTTCCTCCTCTCCTAATTTTCACCTTTCCTGTCCAAACAGTCCTTTCTGGACCATCAGGAGATGATGTTGAGCCTGACCCAGACCTTCGTTGGGTGATGAAGTGGAGGAAACAGGATCTTTCTTTGCTACAGAGCCTGTGGTCGAGGACCTGTCCTTTAAGTCTCTGTTGAAGAACCTGAGATCCACTCTTTCTCTCCAGACTACAGACATCGATCCTGGGAAGATATTAAGACTCCAGTATCTTCATGCTTGGAGATCCCTATGTTTGACTCCTCCGATCCAGCCTTCCTTCGAGACGCTGTCTCAAATGGTATGGAATAATCCTGCTCTTATTCCCCCAGTGGCTAAATCCATTGATAAGAAGTATTCAGCTCCCAAGGATCGTCCCATTTTGGCATCCCAAGCCTTTGCGGATCCTATTGTAGTCCTGGCAGAGAATGACAAGGTTGTTCTTCCTCAAACTACTACAGCTCAACCTATTAACAAAGAGTCTCGTAAGATTGATACATTAGGTAAGAGAGTCTTTGCTGCCTCCACTCTAAGTATGCGTATTGCCAGTTATCAAGGCTATTTTTCTCAGTATGAGTATATCCTGTGGCACTCTATGAAAAGAATGGTTGAAGCTCTTCCAGATTCGGACTCCAAGTCAGAGCTTCTTCTGACCGTTATTAGAGGTATTGAGTCCAATAACCAACAGGTCAAAGCCACCATGGACGCTTTCGACACTGCTTCTCGCTCAGCAGCCGCGAGATTTGTACTCGGCGCCATTCTGGCTGCGTACTTCTGGCTTCACCTAATGATGCTCAGCAGCAGGTAATGGCACTGCCTTTTGATGGCTCCTATCTTTTGGCCCTCAGGTGGAGCAAGCCTTAGAAGCCACTCAGAAGACTAGATCGCCATTAAATTGGCCAGACCTCCGCCTGCCCCCTCTCGGGGGCATGTGAACAGACGTCACTTTCATAGTCGTCAGTCCTTTCGAGGCAGAGGCAGGGGAAGCTTCCCTAAAAGCCAACCTGCCCAACCTCAAAAGAAGACGCAGCAGAAAGCGCAGGGGCCTAAAGCTCCCAGCGCCACCTTATGAATTGCTGTCCCAAGTTCCATCCACTCTGCCCGAGGTGGAACTTTCTCCTCCGGTGGGAGGTCGTCTGATGTACTTCTACAACCAGTGGAAGTCCATAACTTCGGACAAATGGGTCCTTCGGATAATTCGCGAGGGTTATTCTCTCAATTTCTTGAAAACCCCCCCGAATTGTCCTCCCAGACGACAACCCAGGTTGTCAGCCTCTCAGTCAGACCTCCTCACCGCGAGATCCAGGGCCTTCTGAACAACAGGGCAATAGAACTGGTGCCCCGCATCTATGAAACACAGGGTTCTCCCATTACTTTCTGGTTCCAAAGAAATCTGGGGATGCGCCCCATTCTAGACCCTCAGAAAGTTAAACAAATTCTCCCCAGGAGAAATTCAAATGATTCCCTAGGTACCTGTTACCCTTGCTGCATCAGTCACGACTGGCTGGCCTCCCTGGATATGCAGGATGCTTACCAGCATATCCTCGTCCCACCCGACCCACCGAGTTCCTCAGGTTTGTAGCTTTGGGTCAGCATTATCAGTTCAGAGTCCTGCCCTTTGGGCTATCCTCGGCGCCGCAAGTTTTTACAAAGTGTTGTGCAGTTCTCGCAGCGCATCTCAGGAAGATCGGACTCCGAGTGTTTCCTTACCTGGACGATTGGTTTCTAGCAGCCCTTCCAGCCAAGGGACTTTGGAGCCTGCAAACGACTTCTCGTCTTCTCATGTCCATGGGAGTTCTGCTGAATTTGAAAAATCTCAACTGCAGCCCTCCCAGAGGCTCCTTTTCATAGGGACGCTTCTAGACACCTCTTCCGCGAAGGCTTTCCTTCCAGAGGACAGAAGACTCGACATCCTTCGGATGGCCTGTTACATTGGGGAGAACCAATCGGTTACAGCTCTCTCGATGCAACGCATGTTGGGTCTCATGGCGTCCTCGGTGTTCACTGTACCCCTGGCCCGGTTGCACATGAGAACCACCCAATGGATGCTCTCCACTCAGTGGTCTCCGACCTCTCACCCCCAGTCTTATCCCATCAAGGTGACGGAGCCCCTTCAAAGGTCTCTCACCTGGTGGTCTCAAGAGAGCAATCTCCTGGAAGGATTCCCCTTTGCTCCCCCGGATCATCAGATCTCCATCACCACAGACGCATCGCTAATGGGATGGGGAGCTCACTGTCACTCCCTCCACACTCAAGGTGTATGGACTCAGTTCGAAACTCATCTCCACATAAATGTCCTGGAGATGAGAGCAGTCCTCTATGCGATCCGAGCTCTGAAGGATGTCCTTTGTCACAAGAACATTCTCCTTCAAACGGACAACAAAGCTGTGATGTATTACATCAATAAGCAAGGCGGTGCTCATTCTTATCCCCTTGCAGGGAAGCAATGAGGTGGTGGGAGTGGTGCTTGGAGCACAAGTCTCTGATTCAAGCGGTTTATCTGCCAGGTATACAAAACAACCTAGCAGATCACCTCAGCAGAACGGAGGCAGACCCTCACGAGTGGTCTCTCGATCCAGCCGTAGCTCGGTCTCTGTTCAAAGAGTGGGGGACTCCAGACCTGGACCTTTTTGCATCCCCACTCAACGCAAAACTGCCTCTCTTCTGCTCCAGAAATCCAGGGCCTGGCATTTTCTGTCAGGATGCGTTCAGGCTGCGGTGGACAAAACGCTTTCTTTACGCCTTTCCACCGCTTCCTCTAATCCAGAGAGTACTCCTCAAGTTCGAGTCTCAGGGGACCAAATGATTCTCATTGCTCCCTCCTGGCCTCGCAGCTATGGTTTCCTCTACTCAACAGTATGTTGGCAGCCTCTCGAGACCACTTCCTTGCAAATCAATCTTTGACTCAGGGTTCGTTGGTCCATCCCAACCTGAAATCACTTCACCTTCATGCTTGGCCCTGAAGAGGTGGAAGTGAATCGGTTCAACGCTCGAGAGTCTCAGACATCCTTCTGGCTGCTCCATACAGCCATCCGAAAACGACGCTCCAAATGGAAACGTTTCTTCTCTGGTGCAAAGTCCTCTTGAATCCTTTTCCTGTCCTCCTGACAAGGTTCTGGAGTATCTTTTGACCTATCAAACTCAGGTCTCCAGTACTCCACAGTTAAAGTTCACCTTAGTGCCATCTCAGCGTTCCATGAGCCGGTTTCTTCCTTGACTCTGGCTCAGTTACCTATGGTGAAGAGATTTCTTAAGGGTTCTTCATACCAGACCCCTGTTAAGCGTCCAGTTGCAGCCTGGGACATTAACCTGGTGCTGGACATGCTCACTCAGGCCTTCAACCCCTAGCTACCTGTGAGCTAAAATTCTTACCTGGAAGACTGCCTTCCTGGTGGCCATTACCTCAGCCGCAGGGTCTCTGAGATACATGCCCTGGTTACGGACCCTCTGTATACTGTATTCCATAAAGACAAGGTAGTTCTCCATTACTCATCCTAAATTTCTTCCCAAGGTTGTGTCAGAATTCCATCTAAACCAACCTCTGGTACTTCCGCTTACTTAGCTAATTTCCAAAATGAAGGGCAGGCTCTTCATTCCTTGGATGTTAAGAGAGCCTTGCGGTTCTATTTAGATAGAACCAAGGATGTTCGCAAGACTCAGCAACTGTTTGTTTCTTTCAGCGACACCCGGCTGGGTCAACCTGTCGCTAGCAGATGCATCTCTTCATGGTTAGTGGCATGCCTTGGCATTGCTATTCCATGGCTCAAGTTAAATTAGAAGGTAGAGTAGAACTCACTCTACTAGGGCGGTCGCGGCATCCCTAGCGGAAGTCGCAATGTTCAATTGCAGATATCTCGCATACACCGCCACCTGGAGCTCAGTGCATACCTTCGTTAAGCATTATGCACTGGATGTTCATGCCAGGCGTCATTCCGCATTCGGCAGAACTATCCTTAATGGACTTCTGTCTTAGTCGCATGAGCTCTGGCTCTCCTGCCGCCCTTTTGGAGGATTATCAGCTTGGTACTCTCCCACTGGGTGAATGAGTGATGGAGACTTATGTCCAGGAAGATATGAAAATTACATTACCTACCGTGAATTCTTGATCTTCTTGGACGAGTCTCCTCACTCATTCACCTGCACCCTCCATCCCCGAGCTCACCGCTGTGTTGGTCTCACTCCTCAAATCTTTAGGCCGTGAAGACTTCTTGTTGACCCTTCTTACGGGTCGCACGGAATATCTTATGTCCGTTTTAAGGTTAGATTTACTCTTACGTTAGTTGCGCTGCACCTCCTTGGTAAAAAGGTACTGAGGCGGTTTGGAGGTGATAAGCGAGATAGTCATTACCGCTCGAGAACGCCATGGCGCCCGTGCCTCAGCAGGCGCCATCTCTCGCCGACTCTCCAGCAAAAAGTTTGCTCCCGATGGGTCCTAGTGCCTCCGGCGCTAATCCCACTAGTGTGAATGAGTGGTGGAGACTCGTCCAAGAAGATCAAGAATTACGGTAGGTACGTAATTTTCATATTTTGGAGCCCTGGGTTAGCCTTCTCTCCTCTCCTCTGGAATCAAGGCTTCTCTCCATATCACTTTGGTCACATGGGGCTTACCATTACCACTTCTGGTCCTTCTTTCTCAGTTTGACACCTCAAACCTGCTAGCTCCTCCCATGGCTCCTACGCCTACTTATCAGCCCAGAGTATTTTTCTTTTCCTTGCAAATCTTCTATAACTAGTCCTATTTGGACTGCTTCCCTATTGGCATCAACAACTCAGGCAGTGTCAGACATGCTCTCTCTGCACTCTGGGAGCAAGTCAGCTCTTCTGAATCTCTTCAGTTTAGACCGAGAACTGGGGGTCGTTTCTCTCTCTCTCTCTCTCTCGTTCTCTTTCTCTTTCTTTCTCTCTCCCCTTCTCCCTCTCCTTCCCTTTTTCTTCTGCAGCTGCCCAGTTGTCCTGGTCATCCTTGACCACCTTAAAATCCCTCTGCTCAGAATAATTTCTCTCTGGTCGTTTTTTATTACTTGTTCATTTTATATCCTATATCCTTTACCTTATCCCCTTGGGCTTCCTTGCTCCACCCTTTCTATCATTTTGCCCTTTCTTCCTCTACTAAGTGGACAGAACTGAGGAGAAGAGAGACGGCATCTGTTACTTGCAAGTCCACAAGCGTCATGTGATACGTTTGCCTCGTGGGCCACACCATCTCCGATGTCAGCTACGCCTCTACAAAAATCTTAAAGCTATATGCTCCCATGGGGTCCTATTGCCTCCATCACAAACTCACCAGTGATGAATGGTGAAGATATTCTGGAAGATCAAAAATTACAGTACGTTCGTAATTTTCATCTCTTCCTCAATATCTTCTCCATAGATTATCACACCCACCCAAACTTACTACAGTAACTGTTGTACAGTATTATAATAGCTGGCCCTCGTCTTTTCCCACAGGGAAACCGGGTTATAATTTTGTCGTTGTAACAAGCTGGTTATAACGACGAACACGTACCCAGTTTTCCTAGTTCGGCACATGCACCGATTGAGATCTTCCTCTTCTCTGCGCCATTCCCCACCATCCTGCTCCTCAGCGCTGCACCCGCTCCAGTTCCCCGACACAAGCAGTCAGCGGTAAGTTCTTTTTTATTTTTAACAAAAAGATCACTGGGCACAGAATCTACATTGTCAGTAGGATATAATAAAAAAAAACAACTAAACACTTTGAGCGACCATGGACCGTGCTGAAATCCCAACAGTCCACGGCTCGAAACAAACCCATTTATTTTGTATAATTGCTGTGGCGAATAACTGATCCCAGCAATTTCCACATAAAGGGATGGGTAGGTGGTCAAAACTCAAATTGAGACTCGCGGATGCTTTACAAACCTCGACCGCCTCGGGTTTATGTGGCATCCACCCTCGGGAGGTAATATCCTCATTATAACCACCTACCCATCTATTATTCTCATATTATCTTCCACCCTTTTCTGTTAGTTGGGAGTTGTGAAGACACTGTGTTTTGTTTGGTTGTGTTGGTCCTTGTTGTACATACGAACATATGAAAAGCCAGCAGAAGCAGGCCTTACGATCTGTCAAGCCTGCCTGATTGTGCAGCTAGCTCTCAACTTGTAGCTGCCCCACCCTCCTACCCCACTTCATCACAAACCCCTCTCACCCTGTCCCAACCCCTGTTAAAGCCACCCACCGTTCTACAGGATACCACCTCCTCAGGCAGAGCATTCCACTTGTCAACCACCCGTTCAGTGCAAAATGTCTCCTGATTTCCCTCTTGAATCTTCTCCCCTCTAATCTCAGCTGATGCCTCTCGTATCCCCCTAACTCTTCTAAGCTTGAAAATCCCTTCTGTATTAGCCTTATTTATCTCTTTAAGTCATTTAAAGGTTTCAGTCGTACCCCCATCCCTCCTGTCCTCCAGGGAGTACATGTTCAGCTCGCCCAATCTATCCCCATAGGACTTTCCCTCCAATATCTGGATCATCTTGGTCACCCTACATTGCACCCCCTCCAACAATTTGATGTCCTTCTTCAAGAATGGGCGCCAGTACTACACTCAGTACTCCAGGTGCGGCCTGACCAGAGATCTGTGCAAGGGAAGGATCACCTTCCTATTTCTGGAGGAGATTTCCCTCACTATACACCCCAGTATCTTGTTGGCTTTTGCTGCCACCATCCTACACTGAGCTGAGTTGTTCCTGCTGCCCATTATAAGCACCCCCAGATCCTTTTCCTCCACGGCACTTTCCAACTGCACCCCTACCAGCTGATTGCACTTCCCCTGGTTCCTAGCTCCAAAATGCAGTATCTTGCACTTCTTGGCATTGAACTGCAGCTGCCATGTTTCCAGCCACTCCTGTGGTTTGGTCAGGTCCTCTTGCAGCCCCTTCCACCCTTCAGTGTCATCTACCTCAGCTCCCATCTTCGTATCGTCAGAGAACAGACTGACCCTACTCTGGATCCCGCGTGAGATATCAGCTATGTACTGTATATCTTAAACAGCACTGGTCCCAGTACAGATCCCTGTGGCACCCCACTCACCAGCAGGGCTATCTTATGCCCTTAGTTAATGCATAGGTTTCTTATAGGTTTGTTCTCATGCTGCAGCCTCCTCAGTAAAAAAAGGTACTGCGGTGGTGGGGGGCTGGTGCAAGTGTATACCAATGGGCATGTGCCAGTGACCTGCACGGGGGGCGGGGGGGCTACTCATGCCACCAGCCCTCAGAATAGTTCTAGCTTCTAAAGGATCCTGGCGCCTCTGGCTCAGAGCCATTAGTGGTAATCTGTGGAGAAGATAATTAGGAAGATCTTCAGTTATGGTATGTATGTAACATTTCTTGTCTCTCTGCCCACCAGCACCGTCTACACTATTTAGGCCGAATAGCTGCACAGCAAATACAAGCAATCAAACATGCTTGGCACTGGCAGATGCTTGTATATGGTCGTGGTTGATCTATTCATTATAGTATTGAACGGGGATGTTGATAGGGTCTGCAAACACCAGGGGGCCCTGTAGCACCCATACTAGAAACAAAATAAAAGGTTAGGAGTTATTAGAGAAGATCTTGGGCTAGATTTTGGACTATAGCCCTGAATGTAGTAGTCTAGCCACACCCCTGGTACTAAACTTCAACTCCCTTGCAAAGATTTTTGACAGAATTTTTAAAATTTTGGCTGTATGTTTAAGATGTGTCACTCTATATACATACCACACTGCAAATCCTTTTGATTTTTCTCTACTTTTTTTGTGTTCTAGGCAACTGGTGAACGAGGAGAGTTAAGCTGTGGCTGGACTTTTCTTAAATTATTTGACAGCAGTGGAGCCCCCATTCCTCACAGGTACATCAGTTTTTATGACAAAGGTAGAGCTGAGTTACTTTGGATCCAGAGGTTACATAGGGACTGGAACTAACTTGAACAACATTCCCCCACCCCTTACAAAATTGCATTAGAAACACAGAAAATAGAAACATAGAATTTAACGGCAGATAGGGATTGCTTAGCCCATCCAGTCTGTCCATTTTTCCCTACCTGCAGTTTCACTGCAGACCCTTCTTGATCTCCGGCTCTTTCTCCCTCTCCCCTTCGATTCCCTTATGCCTGTCCCATGCATACTTCAACCCCACCACTGTTTTTGCCCCCACCACCTCTACTGGAAGGCTGTTTCAGGAATCCACCACTCTTTCTGTGAAGACGAACTTCCTCACATCTCCCCTAACTCTATCCCCCTCCAGCTTCATAGCATGTCCTCTTGCTGTTGAGCACCTTTTTTTGAAAATACCCCCGCACCTTTTTTGCCCCTGTGAGTTATTTAAAGGTCTCTATTATATCCTCCTCCTCTCTCCCTTCTCTCTTCCAGGGTGTACATATTGAGGTCATATGGTCTCTCCTCATAGGGCTTTTGATGCAGTCCCTGTACCATTTTATTTGCCCTCTTCTGGACTGACTCCACTCTGTCTTCCTCCAGAGACATGGTCTCCAGAACTGGACACAGTACTCTAGATGGTGTCTTACCGGTGATCCATACGGAGGCAACATCACCCCCCTCTTTCTGCTGGTGATACCCCTCTCTATGCACCCCAGCCCACTAGCCCACCCAAGTGCCTTGTCACTCTGCCTGACCACCTTTAGATCATAAGCTATGATTACCTCCAGGTCTCTTTCCTGCTTAGTGATCCTCAGTACCACTCCCCCATTTTGTACTCCGCCTCTGAGTTTCTGTGCCCTAAGTGCATTATTTTACACTTTTTCACATTAAAACCCAGCTTCCATACCTTTGACCACTCCTCAAGTTTTCTCTGGTCTCTGCTTATCCCCCCCCCTGCCGATTGTCCACCCTATTGCAGATTTTGGAGTCGTCTGCAAAGAGGCAGACCTTCCCTTCCAGCTTTTCTGCAGTGTCACTTATAAAGACATTAAAGAGGACTGTCCCCAGCACTGATCCCTGAGGCACCCCGCTCCCCCTCAAACTGAACTCTGTTTACCACCACCCTTTGTTGCCTGTTCCCTAACCAATTTCTTACCCAGTTTGCCACCTTTGGACCCACTCTTAAGCTTTCCAGCTTGCTTACTAGGTTCCTGTGTGGAACAGATTAGAGTTCCTGCACCTTTGCTGTCTTTGCCATTGAATACTACAGGGTTGTTCCACCACCTAGAAGTGACAGTTCCACTGTTTATGAAACTAGAGGTGAGAATTCTTCCACATAAACATTTGCACTATAACTACTGGTTAGATCAAGCAGAGAAATGAGCACTTACAACCATTTAGAGAGCGTGACAGTGTGTCAAACTGGCATGTATACCAGTACATTGAGTGACTTACTGGTTACAACATACCTGGGAGAAAATGTTGCCAGATACATGGCGTTATTTCATTGATAACTTATCTACTATCAAAATAACTTTTTTTGTCTTGCTAGTACAGTATTCATATTTCACAGACAATATCACATAGGTTATAAATAGATGCTCTCTCATGGGTGGCTATCAGATATAGTTTTTATCTTCATGAGTGGTCACTGACCTCGCTGCTCATAAGGATCAAGATGTCACTGACCACGGATGAAGATAAAAACAATATCTGAGAGTCTCCTGTCAGAAGTCCAGTTTACACAATCTACTTTGGTGCTTTTATAGAAACTGCGGCAGCTGCGTGGTTCAGCAGAGTGTGAGGTGCAATACTCAGTGCGGCTACAGGGTGACGTACCCCTCTAGCAAGATAAACATGATGACGTACCCGGCTAGCAAGATAAGAAATGTATCTAGCTAGCTAGTGTTCTGTGCCTGTGATAGCATGTTTTGTCTTATTGAAGAAACGCTAATGAGTATTTTATAAACAATATGTCTTACTGCTATGCTTAGCCAGTGGGATAGAAGCTGAAACACTGCTGCTTGATGACATCATTGTGGGGTTAAAAAAAACAGCCGCCGACCCAGGTTTGGGAACGAGCCTCGGTCGTCAGGGGTTGGGGGGGGGTGGAGGCCAGGTGATGGATTGAGCAGCCACTGAACTGCTCTCCTGAGTTGGGACCCAGTCACGACCGCTGCAAGGCTGCCCCCGGGTGGCAGCCCGAGGATAGTGAAGATGGGAACGGCTCGACTAGAGAGAGGGTGCTGTGGATCACTGCGTGCACGTGCGTCCACACGTGTTCGGGCGGCCACTGCAAAAAGGGGAGGGGAGAACAGTGGAAACTTGGAACTGGCAGGCTCCATGGTGGCCTTGTAGCTCTCGTGCTGGACCCCCAGAGTCTAGATGTTGGTCTCCAGGGGGAAGGAAAGTCGACGCACTTCGTCCTTGGCACTGCCACGGGGGTTGGGGGGCAACCCATATGGGACCTACCAGGTGGGTTGGTGTCAAGAAATCAGGGACCGGAGACTGAGCCCCTCCGAGGGAGGTGCTGGAGCAACCTGCCAGACCCTCTGGAAGGGGAAAAAAAAGGATTTAGTGTAAAGTATAATTTCAATTTACTTGCAGTTTCTCCCATTCCTGATTGTTTCCTGGGAACTGGAGGAGGCTGCAGGTCAGCTCGGTTCCAGCTTTTAGGAAACTGCATGGTATTCCCTTATTTTTACAGAATATGAGAGGAAAAAATGTTTAAACCGCATTTTGTTCAGTGGTTTACTATTTTTTAATTGTGGTTCCCACTAAGATGGAACTGTACGTCTCCAATCACTTAATTTTTTTTAATCTGGTAAGAAAAATCACCTAACGGTAAATGTGTTTTTGTGCATTTTTTTGGGGGGTAAATTGGGGGTCCCTGGTACTGGGAGCTGAGACTTACATATTTTTTCCTGTCAGAAACTATTTGAGCCTAACATAGAAACATAGACATTGTCGGCAGATAAGGACCACCTGTTCCATGTAGTCTGCCCGTAAGCCCTTGTACTGGATTACTGCTTCTGACCCACCCACTGCTATACCTCTGTGGTTCCCCATGCCTGTCCCAAGCATGCTTGAATCCATTCACTGTGCTCGATCCCACCACCTCCTGAGGCAGACCATTCCATGTGTCCACCACCCTCTCTGTGAAGAAGAACTTCCTCACATTCCCTCTTAACCTCCCACCTTCCAATTTCATGTTATTCCCCCTCATTCTTGTGCTACTCCTGTATTGGAAAATGTCTCCCCCTGCACCTTGCTTATACCCTTAAGATACTTGAATGTTTCCATCATGTCCCTCTTTCCTGACTCTCTTCCAGTGAGTACATATTGAGGTCCCTTAATCTCTCCTCTAAGTCTTGTGTTGCAAGCCCTGTACCATCTTAGTCGCCCTTCTCTGGACTGTCTCCAGCCTGTTAATGTCCTTATGAAGGTACGGCCTCCAGAACTGCACTCAGTACTCCATGTGAGGCCTGACCATGGTTTTAAATAATGGCATCACTACCTTCCTCCTTCTGCTGGTGATACCTCTGCCTATGCACCCCAGCATGCCACTGGCCCTCCTAGCTGCCTTAGCACTCTGCTTTGACATGTTCAAGTCATCTGAAATAATAACCCCCAGGTCCCTTTCATCCTTTGTGACTGTCAGCAACTCCCTCCCCCCATCCTGTAGCTTTCCCCAGCCTATGTGGTTCTGAGGGAATGTAGTAGTGTGTTATTCTTTTGGGGAACCGAGATAGTTTCTTTAGGTCATCAGTGCCTGGCAGGACTGATAGACCTAAGAAAAAGAAAATGGATGGCTCCATGGTGCCGGGAAAAGAGGTTCGCATGTCATGCTGGCAACCCAGGTTTGCGCCTGAGCCCGGGACGACAGGAGCAGAGACCAACAGGGAGGGCTCAGAGCTTTTGCAGGGACGCTCTCCCCCTGGGTGGTGTGGGCAACAGCCTGCATCACCCTCGAGTGGCTCCTAGTGGCCGGCCGTATGATGACGCACCTTGCGACGTGGGTGATCACACGCCACAGATGCGTTTGGCCAGGACTCTGTGGGTGTGTGGCTTCAATGGGGGAGGAGGGGTGTCTGGGGTAGAAAACAGGAAAACACCCACCTGGCTGACCAGATGACAGCTGCCGGTCCCTCCACGTGCCCTGAAGCCCTGAAGTGTCTGTACCCGTACAGACCCCTGCTGTGCTTGGGATACATGAAGCCCTTCAGGGTGAATCCCTTCCCCTGGCAGCCCCCTCAGGGGTAGGGACCCTCCTGACAAAGGGTTACGTCGGGTTACCCAGGGACATGGCAGCAAGGGACGGTGGATGGCGTTTGGGAACTCGGCGATGGTGGTGAGGGCCTTGGCAGCCAGAAGGAGTGGCCGGCCATGGGGTCAGAGGAGCACGATAAAGAAAACAGGACGAACAGGCTTTAAAAATTGTACAGATTGCTTCCAGCTCTTGACAGGGGCAAACTGCTATGATCGCTGTTTACAGTGCTTGGCTCCCGATCATGATTTGCACAGTTGCGAGCTCTGTATAAAGTTTTGCCCTAAAACTCAACAGCAAAAGGCTGAAAAAGGAGAAGAGTTTATGGCTTCTCAGACTGCCTCCATGTCACCAAAACAAAATAAAGAGTCTGAGGGACTTCCTAATGGTGGTGGAAAGCATACATCAAGGGTTCGTCTTCTGAAATATACAGCAGCTGTCCCTTTCAAAGGGGACAGAGAAAAAGGGTGAAGCTGCTCAGCCATCAAATAAGCATGGTAAAGAGGGCAAAGAGGATACCTGGGTGTGTGAAATGGGGAAATCCGAGTCTAGTGATGGCAAAATTAAAAAAACTGTAAAAGAGCCTCGGAGCAGGCTCTGGAAGCAGGGTCTGCCAAGAAACAAAACAAAAGGAAAAGAATGTCCTTGCCAGTCCTTCTGAAAAATGAGAGGAGCAGGCTTTGGACTCAAGACAAATGCCCTTAACTGAGGATATGGCAAAGATGTAGCAATTTTTCCAGGTCTCCCAGGTCATATGCCTGCCCTCCCCTTCCCCAGGTGCTGGCTCCAGCCTACCTGCCTGTGGAGGAGGAGGAGGAGGAGGAGGAGGAGGAGGAGAAAATGGACTATTAAGAGGAGGAGGAATGAGGTGAGCCTGTTGAACCAGATGGTTCACCTGAGCAGGAATTTGGCTCCCCTCCAAGACCTACGGAGGATTACTCATTGTTTTTCTTTTTAGTTAGACAAATGGTGAGCACCCTCAACATCCCTCCTCAAGAAACAGAGAAGGATAAGGATGATGCAGAATTTATGGATATGATAGGGTTAGTTCCCACAAGGAGTCTGCTGGTCCCCAAACACAAATCACTGCAAAAAGCCACTTCAGAAATCATGTCTGCACCTGCTTCAGCTGCAGCTTATAGATAAAAAGGTTGACAAAAAGGTTGACAAAAAGTATCAGGTGGATAGATGGGGGGTTGAATACCTGTATGCCCACCCTGGTAATCAAGGATTAGTTCAAGTGACTGACTGTGAGTGGGTTAATGTTCTCTTCTCTGCACAGCCCTTGAGAAGAACTCCAGAAAATTGGATACTATGACCAAAAACGTATATACATCAGCTTCCTTGCTCATCAGGCAGGCAGGCAGCTTCTCAACGTACATAACCCAGTACCAGAAAGCGCTGTGCAATACAGTGCTCACACTTGCTGATAAGACTGATGATGAGTTGACACAGGATCTGGATGCCCCAGCAAGGTCAGCCCTGGATGCCACCAAATGCCAGTTCCTCACGGCTGGGTACACTAACGACACTGCTTCAAGGGTCCTAGCTCATGCAGTGTCATTGAGGTGATTCTCCTAGCTTAGGGCAGCTGTCCTTTCACTGGACACTCAGACCAAGGCCACGAATTTAGTGGGCAGGGGTAGGGGCTATTTTCCAAGATCCTACATCACCTATGCCCCTTATGAGTACCAACCCCAGAGAGGTTACTACAGGAGCAGAGGCAGGGGAGGGGGCTCCAGATGTGCTGCAGCAGCACCAGTCCCCAAGCCTCAGCCAGAACAAAACCCATGACAGTTCTACCCTGGTCGCCCAAACATTGCCAGTGGGGGGAAAGCTAGCCCAAAACTTCCAGGAATGGGTAAACATTGCCATAGACAAGTGAGTGCTGGAGGTGGTAGGTCAGGGATTGTCACTGCAGTTTAAAAAATTACCCAAGCTGCAGAAACACAAAACTTTTCCAGCTCAATCTCCCGCAGAACAAATTCTGCTGGAACTGGAAGTAAACAAACTGCTGCAAGCAAAAAAGCAGCGGAGAAGGTCCCTGCCTCACAGTGGGGCAAGGGTTTATTTTCAAGGTACTTCCTTACGCACAAGAAAAGTGGAGAGTGGTGGCCTGTTTTAGACCTCAGATATCTGAGCAAACACATAAAAAACACAAATGTTCAAGATGGTCACACCGGGCACAGTGATCCCATCCTTACGGCTAGGGCCACTGGATCTGAAAGATGTCTGTTTTCCGTATCACGTTGTAACAGCGACGGGAATACCACGAACACCATTACAGTGACAAAATCAGCAGTTCGCTGTAATGGTCTGCTGTGTTCCCGACACTGCTGTCTCCGGGGATGTCGCCCCCTCCCTGAATCAACTTCAACTCAGAGTTGATTATCTATAATGCGGGGGTGGTGGGTGAAGCCCCCCCAAAACACTTGCTTCCCCGGATGGCACAATGTTGACTGTCGGCATTGTGCTGTCACTGTAATGCCGAGCAACACAATTTGTGTTGATGCAGCTTGGTGGAACCCCTATTTTCACATTACAGTCAAGACTTACCCACAGAAAATATCTCAGGTTCAGGCTAGGAAACTGATAGTATCAGTTTGTAATCCCTCCATTTGGCCTCACTTCAGCACCAAGGGTCTTCACAAAGTGCGTAGCCATAGTTGCGGCACACCTGAGAAGGCGAAGTGTGGTAGCTTTTCCCTACCTGAATGACTGGCTAGTCTCAGGAAAAACAGAACAAGAGACAAGGTGCTTTATTCAGAAGGCAAAAAGCACCCTGGAAAAACTGGGATTTCTGATAAATCTGCTAAAGCCCGAAACTGAACCTGTTCAGATGCTGGACTTCATAGGCGCAGAACTGGATACCCTGCAGGGGAAAGCCTTTCTTCCTCGGGGGAGGGTCGCAACCCTGATTGCCACAGCAAAATCCTTCACAGGGATTTTCTACAGCTACTGGACTACATGGTGCATTCACAGCTGTGGTCCTCTGGGCCAGGTTTCAGAAGAGGAACATTCAGTACCACTTAGGAGGCCACTGGTCTCAAAGATGGGATCCATTCACCAAGCTAGTGCCAATCACAAAGACATTGGTTTGGGTACAGTAGTGGTGGAAGGACAAAAGCAGCCTCAGAGAGGGCATTCCCTTCCTCCAGCAATCCCCAACAAGTATCCTTGCAACAGATTCTTTACTCCTAGGGTGGGGCATCCACCTGGAGGACCTCACATTAAGTAGCATCTGGAGTCAGCAGGAGACCCAAGGAACATATAACATATGAGTCTCTTGGGACATAGGGCAGTATTTCTGGCAATGCAGACCCCTCCCAGCTTTAAGGTCAGTCTGTCCAGATCAGTACATACAACACCACAACAATGGACTACATAAACAAGGAGGGAGGTACAAGACTGCATAGAGGCATTGAGGATCTGGGAGCTGGCTTACTTCCTAGATGCAAAGATCTCTGCAGTACACTTGCCAGGCAAATCAGTATCCTGGCAGACCCCCTAAGCAGAATCAGCCAGGGAAACCATGAATAGACCCTGAAACAACCTGTCCTGTCCACAGATCTTCCAAGAATCAATCTTTACCATTCATTGCTGGTGGGTCCACGCTGGAGGCATCAGGAGCCCATGGGAGCATACACCTTTAAAGCTTCAGAGGCAGAGGGACCGACGTTAGGGACAGCACTGCCCACAAGGCAAGCGTATGACATGGTGCTCATCGGCTGGCCAGTGACTGACACTGGCCCCCCTCCTATCTCAGTTCTGTTCTTCCCGCTGTCGAGGTAACTCTCTGTGGGAGCATTTGCCATTTTCAACTGCATCACATGGCCTAATTCTGTTTGTTGCCACTCGCTTGACGCTGTAACACTTTTTTCAGCTTTTCATCTCTGCGTTTTTTCTTTCTGTCTCTTTTACAGCGCTGAGCCTTGTTTTTGCTGGTTTTGTTTTCTTTCCGTAGTCAGTCATGTCCAGATCCCAGGGGCCTTTAAATATGAAGAAGTCATCTAGCAAGAAGACGGAGTCTCCCCCAACGTGTCAGTGCCCCTGTGGGAAAAGCATGTCTATCCGGGATCGGCATGACCATTTCTAGGCCTACTTTGGAGCGGAACACGACATTGACCACTGTGACGCCTGCTTTTCCATGGACTTCCATACTTTAGAGATGTGCGTCACGAGGTGTGGTCAGTCACCCCTCCCCCCTCACCTTTGGAGGCAGGCATCGCACTCGGGACTCTAAGGTAAGGTCCCTGTGCTCTTCTCCTGAGCCCCTCCCCAGTACTATGCACACTGATGCAGACTAGGTGCCTTCTTTTCCTTGTCTCGCCAAGATGGAGGGACTTGGGGAAGGGTCTGTGGGACAGCCCCCCTCCAGGAACCAGTTGCACACCCCTCCCAGTCCAGTACCCCCTCAGGGGTCCAGACACCCCCAGTGGTGAGATTGCAGCTATACGCTGGGCCTACACCGTTGGGTCCCTTAGGGCTGTGGCCTGCTGCTGTTTTGGGTCCTGGCAGTGAGGCCAGTGCTGATGAGTGGAGCAGCACCACCCATGTAGCCGGGTTCCCTCCTGCTGCCGCTTGCGGCACTAGGAGAGGGAATGACTCTGGAGTCAGTGGCCCATTGGAGGTCTTCTGGATGTCATCCCCTGAGCAGTCAGATGATCGGAGACCAGGATGAGCCCCGACTGGTTTCCGGGCTCTGGTGAGGAAGAAGACCTTTCTGGGCCTAGCCATTGGCCTTTGGCATCTGTGTCATCGTCTCTGGGTTATTGTTGGTCTGACACTGAATACACTCATTATTAGCAGTTCCTTTCAGAGATGTTGAGGGAGTTGCAGCTGTCCCATTTTTCTGGTCACAATTGTGCATGACTGACGCTGTTCTTTGGGGAGTACAGCGATGACTACACAGTCATATCTTCATGGCCCAGGCCTTTTGCATGGGCGTCGACAGATGTCTGGCTCCATCCTTCTGTCCATTCTCCATCCCCAAGGGACACGCAGTGTAGGTATTGCGCACCCCTGGGGTCACCAAGAACCATGCCACACCCCTCTTCTGGGGTCCATCTCCTGGACACTCCTTCTGGGTATAGGTGCCCAGTGCGCAGGCGTCCCCCAGAGTCGGACTTAGATGAGTTTGACACTTGGGATCATAGAGTCTTCTCAATGACATGCACCATGTTGTGCATTGCTGCACACCAAGAGCACCAGGTGTCCTATGGCAGGCACTTGTGGGTGATGCTGGGGCAGCTCCTGGCATCCTTGCCAGATGGTGAGCAAACCAGACAAGTCATACACCTTTCTGCACAGGGCCTGGAGCTGGCGAGAAACCAATCAAGGGCATCTTACAATGCCAGTGAGGTAGCTTCCAGTCTAGTGGGAACTGTAGTCAGCATCAGGTGGATGGAGTGGCTGCATTTTTCCAGGTTGTCATCCTTGGCCTGGCATAGGGTGATTGTCTAACAATTCAAGGGGGCCCACAGGGTGCATTCCTGCTCCCAGGTCATGGGAGGCTCCACCTGCCCCTGACCAGTCTTGGGTTTCGTCAGGCCCATGAGCGGCCCCCACCTGTCTGTGTTTTCCCCCACAGAAGGCTGAGGGAACAACCATTTCCTTCAGGGTTTGTCAACACTGGCCTTGATGGTAGCTTGGCACTCAGACCCACCAGTAATGAATGGTGAAGATTGAATCCTCCCTTGTCAGTCTTCACGATTCATTACTGCTGTGTTGAGGCGCACCCACCACAGGGAGTGTTTTTTTTTATTTGAGGCAGAGTCGGCGAGACGGTGCCACCCCTCGTAGAGTGACGCAATACGTGGTGCTCGAGGGTGCTGTTAGGTGCTGCAGACACCTTCTCCATCCCAGTTCTGTTTCTCCTGCCGTCGAAGCTACACTTGCTGCGCGAGAGTGTTAGTTTGCTACGCCATTTGGCCTTCGGTTCTGCTCGAAGCTTCTACCTTTGTCCCAGTTCGATTCTTCCCGACGCCGTTGACCCCGGTGAGACCGTTCTTTATCTATATTTTGACGGTGCTGGGAGCTTTGCTGTTTATTGTTATTTTTGCACCATGTCTGCTTTGGGAGCTAAACGTAAGTCGAAAGCGGGCCATGCCCCCATGCATCGGTGCTCCTGTGGCTAGCATTTTTCCGTGACGGACTGGCATGATTTCGGCCTTCGTTGCCTGAGACCCAACCATGATATGGATAGATGCGACGCCTGTTTCCTGATGGACTGCTGTGTTCTTGAAGTCCGCGCATTCAAACTCGGCAAGGCCCCGATGACTTTTGGAGGATGGCATCATTCTCGGGCTTCCCAGATCAGATCTTTAGACCCTTCCTCGGGGTCCCCTCTCAGGCCTGTACGGTCTGGTGAGGAGGAGGTCTCCTCATCTTCAAGCCTTGCCGAGAAGGAGGCCTCTTTTGCAGTGTCGGGGGAATGCCGTGGCCCCTCCCGGGGTCACGTTGGGGACACCACCTCAGCAGTCACCTCTTCGTAGGTGCAGGCTCTCCCAGTGTCATGGCCCATGGTTTCTGGGTCCGGCACTGGTGGACCCCTACGCTGCCTACCGGCACCGTCTTGGATCCTGGCGCCATTCACGGTGCCGGTGATCGGGGCAGCGCCGCATGCAGCGCTGGTTTTGTTCTCAGCACTGCCCGCGGTGCTGTGGACCCGGTCGAATCCATCTGCGTCACCCGTGTTGAGTTTTGGTGCCACAGGTGGTGCCGGTGACTCGACCGGAGCCAACGGCGGGTTGGGCCAGGTTCTGGAGCCTCGGGCAGTGTGCCAGGTGTGGCTGGCGTCGCAGGCGACACCGACGTCGTTCGCAGTGCCGTTTCTCAGGGAACTCTTGCGGTGGCCTGCATCAAGGTCCTTCTGGTCAACTCTTCTTCAGAAGCGGACAATTCAGAGGTTGACCTGGCCTGGCTCCCTGATTCTTCAGAATCAGAGTCTTCTGTGGAATGCGGTGTCAGAAGGCCCAGCGCCCCCATTCCTGAATCTCTACAGCGGTCTTCCTCTCAGGACTCTCAGACTGGGGGTGGTCTGAAGTCCATGGGGGAGGGTGGCTTGGGGGTCAGGAAGGACTATCCTCCCAGAGGGGGCTGTGACAGCTGCCAATTACGGTGCTACTGCACCTTCTCAGGGTGGACTGAGGGTCCTGTCTTTGGGGGCCCCCTCGGGAGGCCTCAGGATCGATGGACCCTGTCCCTGGGGTTGAGGAGGAGGAGGGCGTCCTCAGAGTCTGAGGGGTTGAGGGGCCAGGGTAAGGGGCGTCGGTGCCCTCCTGCAATCCCTCGGGCTGCAGGCAGGAGCTGTAGCGCTGAGCCCTTCCTCTCCCTCTTACGCTCAAGGGACCCTTCGGATGGCATTGCCATGGGTTGCCCTTCTGGATCCATGCAGCCCGAGATGTGTCACAGGGGAGATTCCCCTTCTAGGCTCTTCCAGAGTTCGCATCCCCAGGGTTACGTCTTGCGACCTGGTTTGATCTCCGGGACCCCGCCAGCTCGGGCTCCGTTTCCTGGATTTCAGAGACTTAGCAGAGGATAGTTGCCTCCTCGTAGGTGCCCCTCTCCCATTCCTCTGCAGTAACCCCCCTCTCTTCCAGGCCATGTCATTCCTACGGGGCCGTTATCCTGGGAGACATTCAGAGGCACTGCGGTGGCCTTCCCATCACATTAGATATATGCATGAGTGGATTTTTCGCGTCTCCCCACCGCTGCCAGGAGTCTTCTGGACATTTGAGTTCCCTATCCTCCTCGACTCCCTCCTCAGAGGGAGAGGAACCCTCTGCTCACCTTGCATCTGATGCTGATTTCACTGAATATCAGTGCTTCCTATCATGGATGGTTGGGGATCTTCGTGTCTCCTATGTCAGATGTGACAATACTGAGCGGGAGACGCGTGAATTCCTCAGTGAATTCAGTGCCCAGCATTTGGTGGTGCCATCCTGGCCTATTCCCTTTCAGAAGGCATCTGTCTGCACCTGGAAGTCTCCAGACGACCCTATCTAGCCCCGGCAGACTGCAGGAGGAGGTATTGTACCCCTTCTGAGTCCCTAGGTTGTCTCCCCAACCCGCCCTTGGGTTTGGTGTCCCTACAGACTCTTTCCAGGCACCGCCGCCTGGAGCACGACTGACCACCGGACTCAGATTCTCTACAGTTTGACCGGTGGGGGCAAAGAGTGTTCTCTTCCTCTCGTGCAATGCTGTGCATTGCATCACATCAGGCACACTATGCTGCCTATAACAGGCATTTATGGTCAATGCTATCCCAGCTTCTAGCATCAATGCCTGATACACAGCAATCTAGACAGGCCATTGTCCTCTCTGCTATAGGTCTGGAACTGGCAAGGCACCAAGCAAGGGCATCCTATCACGCCAGTGAGGTGGTTTCCAGGCTTGCGGGGACAGCAATCTGCATTAGGCAGATGGCATGGCTTTGTCTATCAAGATTGTCACCCCAGGCCCAGCGTAGGGTGATTCGCTCCACCTTCTGAGGGACCCGCCTCTTTTCTCCCAGGGCTAGGAGGCTTCTGCAGGGGGCTTCCTCCGTCCCCTCGTCTTCATGGGACACCTCCTAGCTCTCCTCGGCCTTATGCTTCTAGTCTAGTACGGCCAGAGTTTCTTCTTCCTGTTTCTCACCAGCAGGAGGCTGAAGGTCTTGTTCCCTCCGGGTTACTCTAGTCCCCCTCCGGGGAGGCTTGGTACTCACCCAGCAGTAATGAATGGTGAAGATTGACAAGGGAAGGTATGAAAATGATGTGCCTACTGTAATTCTTGATCTTTTCTTGTATCTTCACCATTCATTACTGAATCCTGCCCACCTTCCCCTCATGGGCCTCCTGCTTGTTCTTCCCCCCCTTCTCCTCATGGCCCTAGAGCCTAAAGCCTAAAGCCCTAAAACTGGGTCTTCCATTCTTCTCTCAGAACAAATAGCATAAATCTAGAAGGCGAGGGGAACGAGTAGGATTTGTCTTTCTCCTGAGGGAACTCTTTCAGATTACCCTTGAAGGTGCCCTGCAGGTCCCCATCTTGGACCATGTTTGCTCAATCACCAGTTAACAAGGCTACTCTTAAACAGTCCTGTTCTTGGTCCAGGATCCCGTTGGCATCTCTAGATATTGTCCTGTCTTTGCCAGTCTGTGCTAGTCAGACTCTTTCTAGCATTTTTAATTTGCCTTTTGGAACTGGTGATCTGATTTTGCCTCTGCCTCCCGGGGAGTTAGAATGAGTTTCCTACTCTACCGTGTCCACCTTCCCAAAGGGGTGCCCTCGGTAGGGCTTAAACCCCCACACACACACCAGTATTGATGCACAACAATGCGCTAGTGGGGTCTTTTCTCTCTTATCATAGTTGGGCGCTCTCCCTCAGGAACAGATTAGGTGCCTAGGCAATCTGTGAGCTCTCAGCTTGAGTAAGGGGGTTGGGGATAGCGGGAGGTGTAGAAAGTCTGCCTTTTGTGTATCAAGCTGTGCAAAAAGGTTCGGCTGAACCTTCTTCAGCCAGTTTTTGTTGATGGGATCCTTGCTTCCTTGCCTTGGTTCTGAGCTCATAAGCCTTTAAGCCAGCTTAACTCACAACTTGGCAGAAATTTTCCCTCTTCCTCTCTCTTCTTCTTCCTCTCCCTCATCTGTTACTTCCTTGGAGCTGTCTCAGGGGTGAGGCCCTCCAGTCCCTTAGGATAGGGTTCTCCTCTTTCCTGTCCTCTGTCAGCTTATTCCTTTTTCAGTTGTTTCCTTTCCTTTGCCTATCCCTCGGCTCTCTTGCCTTGCTCTCTTTTTCCTAATCATTATTTTGCCTCTCCGGCTTACAGAACTGGGATGGAAGAGGAGTCTGTAGTGCCTAACGTCCACCCCTCACACACCATGTAGTGCGTTGCTCTCGAGGTCCCCCCCCCAAAAAAAAACACTCCTGTGGTGGGTGCGTGCCTCTGGCTTACACCCAGCAGTAATGAATGGTCAAGATACAAGAGAAGATCCAGAATTACGGTAGGTAAGTAATTTGCATTTCTTGAAAGATATGAAAACTATGTACTCACCGTAATTCTTGATCTTCCAGAATATCCTAACCATTCATTACTGCAACCCACCTGCCCACCTTCCCCTGCAATGACCAGGCTTCTGGGCAGTCATTCCTCTTTCTCTAGCTTTTGCCCCTCCTTCTTAAAGCAGCAGTGTTTGTTAATGAACATACACATTTTTCAGTAATAAGGTTTGTCTGGCAAACAGGGCCGGCTTTAGAGTTTTGGGGGCCCTCAGTAGGATTACTGAAGTCATAGGGCTCCCCTACTTGGTCGACCTTCACCCCATATGTTTGAATGTAACCAATACACACATAATTTTATTCTATCATCAGTACAACCAGGGGTATTTTTACATTTTTTAGGAGGACACAGCAGTATTAGTCCATGGGGTTGTTCCTTCTATCACATCCATCGCCACCCATCTGCCTGTTATTGGCTTGGTCATAGCTTAGTAAGGCATTTCTTGACATCAGGATGCCACATCAGAAGGTGTTGCACAGCCCTGTGTTACCGTTTTAAGAAGACAATAAGATTTAAGAAATTTAAAAATAATTAAGATAAATTGCTCTGACTTGTGCCCTCCATAAGAAGTAGTCTTACAAAGCATCGCAGGGTTCGCTGGTGCCTAAAATTGGCTATGCTGCAAAAAGTATGAAGATACACGTTTTTCGTTTCATTCTCATTCATACTTGAATCAAGATATGGGGTCTTGAAGTTTTTTTAAATTGCCACACCAATGCCACACCCTTGCCATGCCCATGCCACATCCACCATGAAAATAATTATATATTTTGTGCTGTTTGCTATCAGAAACATGCGGAAGAATCATCCTAATGCAACTACAGCATGAATCTGGCATGCACATTCATCAAGTAACACCAGGGGAAGAGATTTTTTTAAAATGGCAAATGACAGCCATCTTTAATGACATGAGTCATCAATTATAAGATCAGCTATAAAAATTGTTACATACCTGAGAAAACCAAAACTCTACGAGCATGAATCTTAGCCGGTCAGAAATACATTTATGCTAAAAAAAACTGTATGGTTAATTTTTTCATCTACTAACAAATACTGCTGCTTTAAGTTAAAAAAAAAAAAAGAAGGAGGCATATGGGGGGCAAACCATCTTGAGGGGCCTTGCTCTCTTCCTGTGGCCCTAAAAAACATTCCCCCCAAAAAAACTTTCAGAGTCTTTCGTATCCCATAACCCCTCTAGTTCCCCATTAGTTGTTAAAAAAACACAGACAAATGGACCATGTCCACCTCAGGACAAATGACCTAGCTAGGCATGAGATCAGTGCAGTGCAGGATAAATTTGTGGAGTTGGGGAGGGGCCTCAGACAGGTAGCAAGCACGGTAACCTTCTCAGAGGTGCTGTCAGTCTATGGCAGGGGTGAGGCTAGGGTACTGCACACCATGCGGTTTAATGAATGGTTGCAAAACTGGTGCAGAGCACAGGGCTTTTGCTTCATTGGGGACTGGGGTCCACCTGGAGATGAAGGTCTCTACTGGCATGATGGTCTGCACCTGTCCAGGAAGGAAACACGCTCCTAGGTGACAGGTTTAAAGGCTTCCTTGGCAAGCTTTTAAACTAGCCAAGGGGGGAGGTGCTGATAGGAAACAGGAAAGTTCAAGCCTCCCCCCGCAAAGCATGGCAGGTAGTAGGGTAAACACTGAGGTACAGAGCTTGACAGAGGGCAGGACAGGGGTAAATGGAAAAATGGACAAGGGCAATAAGAGCAAGGATGGGGTAAAAAAGGATAAAGCCAACATTAAATGGAGGGCAATGAGTACCAATGCCTGTAGTCTGGGAGACAAGCTTCCAGAGCTAGTAGCCCTGATGGAAGTGGAACACTTGGATATTGTGGCAGTCACAGAAACATGGTACACGGAGAACCATGACTGGGATGTCAACATACCAGGGTACACAATCTACAGAAGGGACAAGGAGGGTAAAAGAGGAGGTGGAGTAGCTCTCTACGTAAGGGAAGGGATCAAAGTAACAGAACTAAAAAGTAAAGGGGGAGGACAAGAGGAACTCTAGGTCACATTGGAGACAGGGAATGGCATCACAATCCGCACAGGGGTTGTATACAGACCTCTGTCTCAAGGGGAGGAAATGGACAAGAAAATGATAGAGGGCATTCTCAAAATGGCTGAAAAAGGGGAGATACTGTTGATGGTGGACCTGAATATGCCAGATGTTAACTGGGCAACATGGACTGCAGCCACATCCTAGAGCAGGGTCATTCTCGATGCCCTACAGGGAGCATGCCTTAGACAGCTAGTGGTGGAACCCACTCGGGAGAACAATATTAGACCTGGTACTCTCAAATAGAGAGAGGATCACAAACTTAGAAGTCAGTAGACACCTGGGAACAAGCGACCACTGCACAGTGTGCTTCACAATAAACACAACCATGGAGACAAGCCATACAAATACAAGGATACTGGACTTTAGAAGGGCTGTCTTTGGCATAATGGTGAATACCTGAGGAATGCATTAGCAAATGGCCAGAAAGGAGGGGTGGAAGAACAATGGAGAAAAATCAAAACTGCCATCATGGAGGCAACAAGCCTTTGTGTGAAACAAATAAAGAAAACAACGCAGAATAAAAAAACACTATGGCTCTCAAAAGAAGCGTCAGGGAAGGTTAAGGAGAATAAGGCTGCATTCAAAAAGTATAAGGAATCACAGACGGAGCACGACAGGGAACTGTATCAATTAAAGCAGAAAGAAGTGGGGAAGGCAGTCAGAAAAGCAAAGGCCCAAACCGAGGAAAGGATAGCCAACTCAGTTAGAAAGGGGGATAAAACCTTTTATAGGTACATTAGGGAACATAGAAAGGTTAAGGGAGGGATAGGGAAGATTAATAAAGGAGAGGGAGGTGGGCAGAGGAGACAGTGAAAAGCAGAGATAATAAATGAATACTTTTGCTCAGTATTCACAAAAGAAGAAGAGGAGGAGTTACCTAAACCAAACAGTAGAAGCACTCTGGATAGTGGGGTTGATACCAGTCCATTTAAAGAAGAAAGAGTACTGAAAGAACTCCTAAAACTCAAGGTGGACAAAGCAATGGGGCCTGACGGGATTCGCCCTAGAATCCTAAAAGAGCTAAGGGAGGACCTAGTGACACCACTAACCACACTTTTTAACAAATCATGGGAAGATGGGGTGGTACCTGAGGACTGGAGGAGGGCAGATGTGATTCCCCTTCACAAAAGTGGGAGCAAGGCAGAAGCAGGAAACTACAGACCTGTTAGTTTGACCTCAGTGGTGGGGAAAATGATGGAATCACTTCTGAAAGAAAGAATTGTTGAGTAACTAGAGGCCAGCGGGGCACTGGACCCAAAGCAGCATGGATTCACAGCAGGAAGGTCATGTCAGACAAATCTGATCGATTTCTTTGACTGGGTGACCAAAGTAATAGATCAGGGAGGGGCTGTGGATATGGCCTACCTAGACTTTAGCAAGGCATTTGACACAGTCTCGCACAAAAGATTAATAATCAAGTTAGCCAGCCTGGGAGTGGGTCCCAGGGTGGTAGCCTGGGTAGAAAACTGGCTGCACAATAGGACACAGAAGTTAATAGTGAATGGAACATATTCTGAAGAAAGGGGGGTTACTAGTGGAGTACCTCAGGGCTCAGTACTGGGTCCAGTCCTCTTTAACGTCTTTATAGGTGACATTGCAGAGGGTCTGGAAGGAAAGGTATGCCTCTTTGGATGACACAAAGATCTGTAACAGAGTTGATACACAAGGGGGGGTAGAAAGGATGAGAAGGGACTTGGCAAGGTTGGAGGAATGGTCAGACATAGGCAACTTAGATTCAATGCAAAGAAGTGCAAAGTAATGCACCTGGGAAATAAAAATCCAGGAGAAGAGTACACAATAGCAGGGGAGGTACTAACAACAACAGTAATGGAAAGGGATCTGGGTGCAGTCATATCAGATGACCTAAAGGTGGGTATGCATTGTGAGAAGTCAATAGGGAAAGCCAGGGGGATACTGGGATGTATAGGGAGGGGCATCACAAGTAGAAAAAGGGAAGTGGTTATCCCTCTATACAGACAGTTGGTGAGACCCCATCTGGAGTACTGCATGCAGTTTTGGAGACCTCATCCACGCAAGGACATAGACAGGATGGAAGCAGTCCAGAGGAGGGCAACTAAAATGGTGCAGGGTCTACATCAGAAACCATATGAGAGAGAGACTGGAGAGCTTAATATGTATACCCTTGATGAAAGGAGGGACAGGGGACATGATAGAAACTTTTAAGTACCTCAAGGAATCAACAAAGTCCAGGAGGGTAGCATCTTTCAGAAAAGAGATGTGTAAGAACAAGGGGCACAATTTAAAGTTAGAGGGGCGGCTCAGGGGTAATGTGAGGAAATTCTTTTCACGGAGAGAGGGTGGACACATGGAACCGCCTTCCTGGAGAGGTTGTGGGGTCTAAAACAGTGGAGGAATTCAAACATGCATGGGACAGACATAAGGCAATTATAGTGGGGGGTTGCAGGAAATAGGCTGTTGGTTAACTAGAATCTGCAGCTTATCCAGTAGGTAGGGAAATGGGCAGACTGGGTGGGCCAAGTGGTCCTTATTTGCCGTCAAAGTCTATGTTTCTATGTAGGATTCTTCTTATCCCTGCTCTTTTTAGTTCCTCCTCTTGTTTTACAAAAAAAAAAAGAGAGAGGAGAGCAGAGGAGAAACGGGGCAGACGAAAGCCCTTCTTTCCCCCTTTTATGTGGCAAGGACTCTATAGTTGTTTGCTGTTAGATAAGCCCCCTTTTTTCATCCCTTCTCTCTAGGGGCAAAGACTTGCAGGAGAGCAGGCATAGTAAGGGACCAGGAAATACACTGGGAGTTGTAGCCCAAACTCCCTTACCTGGTACATCTTTCTTTCCCTTGTACAGCTTTCTTTCCCTTGCAGTTTGCCTCCTGCGCTTCCTTCCAGGTAGTTTACTATATTTATCTTTCTCTTAATCCCCTCCTTTGGGGTAGTCTTTACTAAGTGAAAGGGAGCATGCAGTAGGGGAATCATTCAGCTTCCGTGGTTTCCTTTACCCAGCAGCTGTCCTTCTAGCGGGGACCTCCATCTCTGAGTTATTTTCTTTCCCTTCTTAGGGGTTGCTCTGTTACCTTTCGGGCTCCTAGGTGTCTCTCTTTGGCTTGAAAACCTGCACTGGTGGTGCGTTTCATGGGCCTGTAATGCCACTGACAGGCCTTTCAAGAACAAGGGCTCTTACTAATTTCCTCCCATATTATACTTTGATCATATGACATCCTTGAGCCTCTGATCCTCTGTAGAAACATAGAAACATAGAAGTTGATGGCAGATAAGAACCACAAGGCCCATCCAGTCTGCCCATTTTTTTTTACCTTATGAATGTCCCATAGGCCTGTACTCTGTCAATGGCCTATCTATTCATACTCATCTGTATTGCTCCTTTATGCCTGTCCCATGCCTGTTTGAAGCCCTGCACTGTATTCATATCCGCCACTTCCTGAGGTAGGCCGTTCTATGCATCCACCACCCTTTCTGTGAAAAAGAACTTCCTCACATTACCCCTTAATCAGCCTCCCTCTAATCTCATGCTGTGTCCTCTTGTCCTGCTATTTTTCTTATATTGAAACATGTTAGACTCTTTCACCTTGTTAATGCCTTAAGATGTTTGAATATTTTGATCATATCACTCTCTCCCTCCTTTACTCTAGGGTATACATATTGAGCTCCATTAATCTGTCCTCATATGTTTTCTGATGCAGTTCCTGCACCATTTTGGTTGCCCTTCTCTGGACTGCCTTCATTTTGTTACTGTCCTTGTGCAGGTGCGGCCTCCAGTACTGCATGCAGTACTCCAGATGGGGCCTAACCAGTGTCTTGTAAAGAGGTATTATTACCTCCCTCTTACGACTTGTGATACCCCTACTAATACACCCCAACATCCTTCCCACGGGGTCCTGATGCCTCAGCACAGCTGTAGTTCTCATACCTGCGTATGGAGAGCTCTGCCTCCCTCTGGCAACACAGTTGCAGGATTCACAGCTCTGCTGCTGTTTCTGGATCTTCAGGAAGCTACCTCCTGCCTCTAGAATTTTCCCCATCCTTGGTTGGTCCTAGAATTTTTGAGCACCTTGGACTTTGCCTGAGAGTTGTTTAGTCTCTTGAGAGCATAATCAAATTTTTTCCTATGGTTGGGGTACGTCATCTCTTTTGACAGCACTATTCTTCTCCTGGGAGCTCGGGGTCCTCACTGCACCCTCCTCTCTTTCTCTCTCTCTCTCTCTCTCTCTCTCCCCCGTCCAGTTGACCTGGTCATCCTTTAACTGCTAGCACAGTCTGCCCTCCAGCTCTTTCTTTCTCCTCAGATAGAAAACTTTTTATTCTTCTGTTCCTTTTATATTCTGTATCCTTTTCTCTATCTCTTGGACTTCCTTGCCCCAAACTTCCTCTTTTTTCTTACTCTTTCTTCTCCTGGCCAACAAAACTTGGGGGAGGGGGGGGCCTGCCATCGGTTATTGGCCAGCCTGCAAGTGCCACATCATACGCCTGCCTTGTGGGCTGCGCTGTCCCCCGACGTTGATCCCCCCACCTCTGAAGCTTTAAAGGTGTACACTCCCATGTGGTCCTGATGTCTCTGGTGCAGGCCCACCAGTAATGAATGGTGAAGATATTCTGGAAGATCAAAAGTTACGGTGAGTACATAATTTTCATTTTTTGGAAGATGGGCACTTCAGAAATAGACCTGTTTACTTCATGGGAGAACAATCAACTCACAAAGTTCTTTTGCAGGCCACCAGCCAAGGGCACAGTTCCAGAGGATGCCCTAGCCTTGAAGTGGACAGAGACATTTCCGTATGCCTTCCCACCATTCCCACTCATTCAGAGAGTGCTTCTGAAGCTCAGGAGAGAGCCAGCAACAATGATTTTAATAGCCCCAGACTGGGCCAGGCAGAACTGGTACTCAGTGCTCCTGGCCCAGTACAGCAAGAGTCCTGTCATCCTGCCACTGAGTTACAACCCACTGAGCCTATCTCAGGGCAGGATAACATATCCAGACCTCAAGACATTATGCCTGAGGGCACAGTTCTCAAAGAGCTAGAGAATTCTGGGTTGAACCTATCAGAAGAGGTTCCGAGGGTGCTTAAAGATTCCAGGAAACCAGCAACCAGGAACGCATACTCTTGTAAGTGGAAGAAATTATCATACTGGTGCACCACTAGAAAGATAATCCCAATGCAGGCAAAGTTGCCTACAGTCCTAGACAACCTAGTACACTTGCAGTCCTTAGGCCATCAACATAAAGGTACATCTGGCAGTAGTGTCAGCCTACACATCAGCAGGCAAAGGCAAGCCATTGGCTTACCAACCTGTTTTTAAAAGGTTCTTTAAGGGCCTCAACCATCTATACCCTCCTGTGAGGGACCCACTCCCTTCATGGGACCTGGACATCTGCCTTGCTCTGTTGAATGAGGCTCCCTTTGAGCCTATAGCTACTGCTTAGTTAAAATATATTGTATGTGTAACCCCCCCGTTACCCGGGGTTACAAGAATCCCAGTTAAATCTAGTGGCAGGCAGGGACAGGCAGCTAGTGAAACTCCAGTTAAATGGATTTCACTATGTCCTGCTCTGTTTTCAGTCTCTGCTGAACTGGAGCTATGATATCATTTAGAACTGTCACAGCTGCATAAGCCACACTGGAATGTTGCAGCTAGGGAAGTTAGGATAGAATGTTGGGGAATTTGAAGTCAGTTCAATAGTGGGCTCAGTAGAGTAAAGAGGTGTGCTGCTGCTGCAGGCCCTCATAGCCCTCAGCTCTGACAAAGAGCTACATTTTTGTTAGAGGTGTGTGTTCTCACCCGAAGAGGAACACAAGAAGAGCCAAGTGAAGTTGTAGAGACCGCTTCCAGGGGTTCAGGGCCCCATCCCTGTGGGGATGTAGTGAAGGATTCAGCCTACTTCCAGGGGCAATCCCCTTGTCCGGCTAGGGGAAGAAGAAGCTGCCACATTTTAAGTTTGTGCTGAGGCACCAGAAGTTCAAGGATGAGATTTCTTTGAAGAGAAAAGCTTGTGGGGCACCTGCAACCAAGGGATGAGTCTGCTCTGATAAAGGGCCAATATGTTTTCACCTGAGACAAGACAAAGTTAAGTGACTGTTACTGTGGGGTCAGGAAAAGACAGCAAAGTACAGTTTTTAACGTTGTGGGAATTAGACTGCTTAACTCTGTGGGGGTCTAGAGGAATGGATACAGCCACTTTGTAAGTATGTTTCAAGTTCAGCACAAGTGGGATGGAAGAACAGTAGATTAAATGTGATATACATTTAAAGAGAATCTACACAGTAAAGTGTTTTCAGAGGATGAGGTGTTAAAGTCCAGAGAAATGGCCAAGTATGAATTACGGGAGCGGGAGGTGGGAGACCCCCCCCATCAGTACTAACCAAATTCACCTCTACAGGTTTGCTTTGGGACACCTGTTGGTTTCTCTCTGGTGTGGGATTGATAAAGAAGATTCCCTGATAGAGCCAGAAGTGCTCAGAGGTGGTTTAGGGAGCCACCGAGAAATATTCCATGCTTTATGGAAAGTGTCCAAGGGCTGGCTTGATAGCCGACCTATGGAAGGAAGGTAGTCCAGAGGGCTGGCAAGGGAGCCAAGCCAGGGAAACTGAAAAAGAGTTGAGTTAGGGCAGAATGCCCAAAATGTTTTGAAACCTGAGGTTTTCAGTGGAAAGAGGATGTGTTCTGATCTCCATAAATTTGCATTCCAGGAGTGTAGCCCTGTGGGGGTCCATCTATGCTTTGTTATTCTGTTTGATGTGAATAAAAGCCACACTTTAGAATCCCAACTTCTGGTATTGGACATTACAGTTATTGCTTCCTGTGTCCGGAGTTATTTGGGGGCCCCTGTGCAGAGTAGCCAAACCTAATCTCCAAGTTTCAGCTTATAAAAGTGGAGGCATCACGTCATAGGACCCAGGCCCCTCAACCTGTTCACTAGCTACACAGGCAGGGGTAGTAGCCCTCTCAGTTTAGTGCCGACTGGGGGTTACATCATGGAGGCTACTGCTGGGATTCTGTTGAAATTTGGGAGAAGGAACAAGAAAGGTTGCTCGGGTGATGGCTAGCATTTTGGCTGTCTGGCAGTGGGTAGCCCAAAAAGCTGAGGCAATGTAAACTAAATGTGCCACTGTGTGCTGCTGCCTATGTGCTGTTGTGATATTGCCAACTGTTTACCAAGGAGCAGTAAAGCCCGAATGTGTATGCCCTTGTCCTGCATCAAATTACAGCGTTTGCCAGCTTTTTTAAGTATTGTTGTGACTGAAAAAAGTATGGAAAACTGTGGGTAGCAAAAGGAAAATTGTGCCCTAGACGTTGGAAATGCTTTCTGTGTGGACTGAGAGACTTGTGCTTAATGGCCATGAAAAATGGTTAAAATGGGCTCCCGCCGTGGATTCAGTTGAAAAAAAAAAAAAATGTGGTTTGCAATTTAAATTTTGCCTGCTCGACGATCGCCATGAGGAGAAGAGCATCTGAGAGGAAAGAAGCTCATTTGCATGGCGTCGAGTGATTGGAGAGATTGCAATCAGTCCTGCCCCAAGCCAGCTCTAGAGCGACTGCAGAGCATTCGAGAGGGAGAGAGAGTGGAGTGTGCGAACTGGCTTGTTAGGAGGAGCGTCGCGGTGATTGAAAGCGCTGTAAAAAGTTAAAATCATACCTTTTCTGTTTAAATTCGGGGTCAACCCGCATCTCAATCGACTGGACTGTGAGTGTGGTGTTCAGAGGGACAATCGGCAGGACTGCCAACCAGCTTCCTTCCAGAGGCCTCCAAGACTGGCTGCAGGCCGTTTTTTCCATCGCAGCAAACAGCTACTGATAACAGTGAATACCATCCAAATTAAATAGCTCAAACGGTGTGATTTCACCAAAAAGCCAGCTGAATCTGTGTGTAGCAGTGTAATCGCTTTGCAAAGAAGGACTGTGCCAGCTTAACCAGCTAAAGCAAGAATTCTAAGCAACAGACTGTGAGCATAATTATAGGTTCAGCGTCAGTATAATTTTCAGAGCCATGTGAGAGACTGTGAGTTGTATGAGATATGCAGCAAGAAATACAGGCAATCCTGTGCTATGAAACACTGAGGCCTTAAGGGACTGTAAGCTAGAGCAATGTCTTCAGCGAGTAAAAAGTCTGTGGTAAATCATATAAATGTGCTAGGAAAAAGAACAGTGCAAGTGTGTGCAGTTTGAGCAAATTTATTAGTAGAGTGTGTAAATCGGATGCGCAGTGGCTTGACCCATTTACAGAATGTTGATGCGTAGCAGTGCTGCCGCCGCCATTACAGGGTGGGGTAGTATGTAAACACAGCAGCAGAGGAGCCATTTTGAAAAAAAAATTTTCATTGATGTGGGACTTGCAATAACAGTGAGCGCTGTTTGTTTTTCTCTGCAGTTATGGCTTCAGGACCAGTCCGCTACCCAAATCATGCCCGGGCTGTGATAGCAGTAGAAGTTGACAAGCTAAGGGACATTGAGAGATGTTACTACGGGGGACGACTGCCTCCTCATGTGGCGATTCCTGGATATCCAGTGCGAGTATGTGTGATGTGCTTAAATGCTGGAAGGGATGTCTTCATGGTACCTCACTGTTCTGGGTGCCTAGAGAAATATGGTTTGTTTAAAGTGCCCAAGATTCATTTGGCTCCCACATGGACAAAAATTCAAGAATCTGCAGTTGACAGCACACAGTACCAGGCAGAGCCTGTTGGAGAAGGCCCCTCAGAGTGTGGCACAAAGCAAGAGGGTGCAGATATACAGACAGAACAATGTACTGATGTTTTAGAGTCTGAGTCTCAGAGAGACATAGCGGGAAAAGCATCAGTAGACCCTTGGAGAGAGGGGCCTAGCCCAAGTCTCATAGGTGAAGATGAGACAAGGGAGGCCTTTGGATGGGAGGTTTCGACCTCCGCACCAATCGAAGAGTAGACAGTCTCAGCAGTGAGGACGATTGCTCACTCCTGGGCACAGATTCTCAGTGAGGAGGAAGAAGAGGGGGAACCTATGTGGCCTGAAGAAGAAGGCGTGGGTTCACTGCCTCCAGTTCTTGGCTTAGAGGAACGCATGGAAGAGAGTGGTGACTCTGCAGCTCTGTCCCCACCAGGAAGAATTAGAGATCCATTCTGCGTCACATTGAGTATGCGTAGCTGGCAGATCCAGGACTGGCTGCCCCCGAGCCAGGCCAGAGGTCTCAGGTTGACCAAAGCTAGTAAAGAGGAAAGACTGGTTCGTAGGAAAGCGAATGAAATCCCTGGAGAATCGTTTCCTACCTTTCCTTGGAGAGTCTGGGAGGAGATTGAGAAAAGCAGGAAATTCTGGATTTGGGAAGAGGCAATGAAACATGTGCATCCTGGTGCAAACAAGTATATCAAGAACAGAATGTTTCAAGAGAAATACAGCCAGTGGAAAAGAGGCAGGACACTGTTTATTGACACTGTTCAAATTGTGGATGGAGAAGGACATGAAACCTTTCACAGTGTGGATTATGAGCACCCAGACGGGGTAATAATTCCAGCATCTGACCCGTTGTGCTATTGACCACAATGCAAAGACCTCCCTGCGAATGTGCCCATGCCTACCAAGTGGAAAGCAGAGCAGTGGTAGCCAGTGCTGCCATCCAGCAGTACCCATGTTGTTAAGCCAGACTGGTGTTCCAGGAACCAGATGCCCCACATTCATCAGTTTTACAGTGTACTGGCTTTCCAGATTCCATCGATTGACCTACCAGATGACTTCAGATCCAGAGAGGACACCAGCCCAGCTGTATCCTGACTCATTGCCTGGGTATCGAAAGACTTCAGACCAGCTGTTTTCCTTTTTGTGCCTGTTCCAAGGTTTCGTCTCTAGAGATGACATCATCCCAGCAGTTTCCAGATGTGCTCTCCTGTCGTTTTCCGGAAGATGTCCGCCCAGCTGTATCAGAAGAATGCTGCCAGCTGCCAGGGACAGTCTTCGGCCGAGGACCAGGTGTGGTACCATTTTCATTTTACAAGGGGCTGGTAAGTCCAGACTTTTTCTATTCTTATGACATTGCAGTACACACCCTTCACTAGCAGACTCCAGATGTTTGAACTGTCCTCAAAGACTCCCTCCTTCGGGACTTTGGCCTGCTAGAACTGTGCTTCACCGGGCTCTGGCCCAGGAGAGACTCTTGAGTGGACTTGCCTTTGGGCACTGTGGTCACTAGATGGGACTTTTAGGGCACTCCACCCCTCAAATACTGTGTATTGTAAATTATGTCATTGTTTTCTGCTGTTTTCTAATGTTTATACTGTTTTTTCTACTTTTCTAAAAAATCTTTTTGGGGATTCTCCAGTGTTTTGATGGTAGGGGTTTAGATAGACTGTGTATGCAGATTAGGAGTGTGTTGTCTTTCTTTTTCTTGCAGGTGTTCCTGAAGAAGATAAGAAGAAAAGACAAGAAGAGGAGGAGGGACTCAGCGGAGTTCCTCAGTAGTACTTTAGAGTGTAGTGTTAAAAGTACTGTTGTTGTTGGTTACTGTGTGCAAGTTTTCCTTCCACAGGTATGGTTGTGGGGGAGTGTGGGAGTAATGCATAGTGTATGGTATTAGCACCTGGTATGTGGTTGCATGGTGTCCAGGGTTGGGAGGCCCTGTTGTTTTTTTTTTTGGGGGATTTTGAGTTAGAGGCAGACAGGTTTTCCCTAGATGGCTAGGGGGGATAGACAGGCTGTGGTTCTGAACAGCCGTAGAGGTCTCAGCACTGATCTATTAGGGCTATGCTCTGGACAGTTCTTCCAGAGCCACTGGGTACCCATAGTCAGCGGGTAGAGTAGAGGCTGATGCATCAACCGATGGCCTCTGGGCCCTTAGTGTTGCCTGCCTGTGCCTAGCACATGGTAGGAGGGGGCCTGATCACCCCTCTCCGTAGGTAGCACATAGGGTAGGATGGCCTAGGCCAGGTAACTAATGACTGTGGGCAGTCATTTTCCTGGGCCAGGGTGAGTGTAACCCTCCTGTTACCCAGGGTTACAAGAATCCCAGTTAAATCTAGTGGCAGGCAGGGACAGGCAGCTAGTGAAACTCCAGTTAAAGGTATTTCACTATGTCTTGCTCTGTTTTCAGGCTCTGCTGAGCTGGAGCTGTGACATCATTTAGAACTGTCGCAGCTGCATAAGCCACACTGGAATGTTGCAGCTAGGGAAGTTAGGATAGAATGTTGGAGAATTTGAAGTCAGTTCAGTAGTGGGCTCAGTAGAGTAAAGAGGTGTGCTGCTGCTGCAGGCCCTCATAGCCCTCAGCTCTGACAAAGAGCTATATTTTTGTTAGAGGTGTGTGTTCTCACCTGAAGAGGAACACAAGAAGAGCAAAGTGAAGTGGTAGAGACCGCTTCCAGGGGTTCAGGGCCCCATTCCTGCGGGGATGGAGTGAAGGATTCAGCCTACTTCCAGGGGCAATCCCCTGGTCCGGCTAGGGGAAGAAGAAGCTACCTAATTTTAAGTTCGTGCTGAGGCACCAGAAGTTCAAGGATGAGATTTCTTTGAAGAGAAAAGCCTGTGGGGCACCTGCAACCAAGGGGTGAGTCTGCTCTGATAAAGGGCCAATGTGTTTTCACCTGAGACAAGATGAAGTTAAGTGACTGTTACTGTGGGGTCAGGAAAAGACAGCCAAGTACAGTTTTTAATGTTGTGGTAATTGGACTGCTTAACTCTGTGGGGGTCTAGAGGAATGGACACAGCCACTTTTTAAGTATGTTTCAAGTTCAGCACAAGTGGGATGGAAGAACAGTAGATTAAATGTGATATATATTTAAAGAGAATCTACACAGTAAAGTGTTTTCAGAGGATGAGGTGTTAAAGTCCAGAGAAGTGGCTGGGTATGAATTATGGAGCGAGAGGTGGGAGATCCCCCATCAGTAGTAACCAAATTCACCTCTACGGGTTTGCTTTGGGACACCTGTTGCTTTATCTCAGGTACTTGGCCAGTGCCTGAAGAAAGTACCCAGATATGGGATTGATAAAGAAGTTTCCCTGATGGAGCCAGAAGTGTTCAGAGGTGGTTTAGGGAGCCACAGAGAAATGTTCCATGCTTTGTGGAAAGTGTCCAAGGGCTGGCATGAGAGCCGAGCCATGGAAGGTAGTCCAGAAGGCTGGCAAGGGAGCCGAGCCAGGGAAACCAAAAAAGAGTTGAGTTAGGGCGGAATGCCTAGAGTGTTTCGAAACCTGAGGGTTTCAGTGTAAGGAGGATATGTTCTGATCTCCATAAATCTGCATTACCAGGAGTGTGGCCTCGTGGGGGTCCATCTATGCTTTGTTATTCTGTTGGATGTGAATAAAAGCCACACTTTGGAATCCCAACTTCTAGTACTGGACATTACAGTTATTGCTTCCTGTGTCCGGTGTTATTTGGGGGCCCCTGTGCAGAGTAGCCAAACCTAATCACCATGCCGAGTGACACCTTTCTCTCCAAATTTCAACTTATAAAAATGGAGGCACCGCGTCATAGGACCCAGGCCTCTCAACCTGTTCACTAGCTACACAGGCAGAGGTAGTAGCCCTCTCAGTTTAGCGCTGACTGGGGGTTTCATATGGAAAACCATTTTCCTGATTTCCATGGCATCTGCTAGGAGAGTAAGAGGGTTGCAAGCCCTCTGCACAGAACCAAACTACGTAATCTTCCACATGGGCAAAATAGTCCTTAGAACCATTAAACAGTTCCTACCCAAGGTGGTATTGGGATTCAAACTCTGCTGTATGATCATGCTCTCCCCTGCACTGTAACATCAGATGTATTTATCTGCCTGAAGAAAGCAGTCACCATGAAGTCTTCTCTTCAACTTCTGACCAGTTTATGGTTTATTATTAAAAAATGTTATAAGTATCTTTGTGCTAGTTACCTTATCGATACTCTGCATTAGTTAGATTGTTTAGTGTAAATGTCAATTTTGTCTCATGTTCCCTATCAGTTCCCAGGTACCAGAGAATGCCATTTTTGGTGTGGTTCACACTTTTAGGGAACCACTCTAATTTACTATTTCTTCACTTAAAATACAAAAAAGTTGAATCACTTTGTTGTTTTTATTGATTATTATTCTCGGTTCCTCATATTTTGGGAACCAAGCTGATATAAAAAAAACCAAAAAAACTGTGCTAGGTTTTTTTTTTCATTTGTGGTTTGAATTTAAAGGGAACTGAACCGTTTAAAACTTTGTAGGGTGTTTTACTATTTAAAATCTTTCCCTTTGGGAATCACTATGTTTTCTCAGGGCCATTAGTGTTTGGCATGACTGATAGACCCAAAAAGAAGACAGGACCTACATGCTTTAAAAATTATAGAGTTTATTTACAACTCCTGGCAAAGGCAGACTTCCATGAGTTGTGTTTAAAGATCTTCCCTTGTCAGACTTCACCATTCATTACTGCTGGGTGTAAGCTGGAGGTATGCACCTGCCGCGGGAGTTTTTTTTGGGGGAGGAGAGTTGGTGCCCACAGTGCCACCCACGTGGCTGACGCACTGTACAGAGCATGCAGGTTGGCTGTTAGGTGCCACAGACTCCTCATCCATCCCAATTCTATTTCTCCCGCCATCAAGGTCATACCTGCTGCATGAGTCAGAGCTTATAGTACGCCATTAGGCCTTTGCCTTCAGTTGATACCTTTCCTTCATCCCAACGCAGTTAGAATCTGGTAAGACCATTCCTCTGTCTTTTTTTTAGTGGTGCTGGAATCTTTGCTAAAGTTGTGTTTTATTTCGCATCACGTCTGGTTCTGGGGCAAAACATAAATCTAAAGTGGGCCTTGACCCCATGCGTCAGTGCCCTTGTGGCCAGCAATTTTCTGTTTTGGACTGGCATGATATTTGTCTGTGATGCCTGGGACCCAACCACAATAAGGACCACTGTGACACCTGCTTCTCCATAGACCGCCATGTTCTGGAAATCCGTGTGTTCAAAGTCGGCAGGGCTCCGCTGACTTTTGGAGGACAACGTCACTCGCAGGTTGCCAAGGCCAGGACTCTTGACCCTTCTTCCAGCTCTCCTCCCAGGTCTGTATGGCCCAGTGAGGAGGAGGCCTTCTCCAATTCTAGCCTTGCCAAGGAGGAGGCTTCTTTTGTGGTGCTGGAGGAGGAACACGGTTCCCTGTGGAGCCACATTGCTGGCGCTGCCCTGGCAGTCACCTCCACAGAGGTGCAGGCTCCCCCAGTGTCGCGGCCCATGGTTGCTGGCCTGGCACTGGCGGACCCTCAGCACCTCCTTCCGGTGCCGTCTGGGATCCCTGTGCTGTTCATGGCACCGGTGATCAGGGCAGCAGCACCACTGCCAGGGGCTCCCCCGGGGGCACTAGTCTGGAGGTCTGTCTCATCGCCTCCTCTTCGGAGGAGGATGACTCAGAGGCGGACCTGGACTGGCGACCTGATTCTTCGGAGTCGGGGAGCCCCTTGGGATGTGGCACCAGGCGGCCCTGTTCCCAAGTCCCCGGAGCCTGTTGTTCTCAAGGATCCTTTGGCTGGAGGAAGCCATGAATCCATTGGGGGTGGCAGCTCTGGAGCCCAGGGTGGGGTGTCCTCCTCTGGGGAGGCTCAGGCAGCTGCTGTTCCTGGTGCTGCTTTGGCCCTTCAGGGGGTTGGGGACCCCCTCTTCGGTGGTCTCCTTCGGGGGACCTGCGGGATCAAGGGACTCCACTGCTTTGGGGTTGAGGAAGAGGGCTGCCTCTGAGTCCGAGGGGTTGAGGGGCGGGGGTGAGGTGTGGATGACCCCTTCCACTACCCTGCTGGGAGGGTGGGATGGAGTTGTAGTGCTAAACCCCGCCTTTCCCTCAAGGTCTCGGAGGCACCCTTAGTTGGCAGCATGGAGGGTTGCCCTTCTGGACACATGCAACCCCAGGCATGTCACAGGGGAGACTTCCCTTCAGGGCTCTTCCGGAGTTTGCCATCTCAAGTTGAGCCTTCACAACCTAGTATGCCCTCAGGACCCACCTCACCCCATTCGGTGGGATCAGTCTCTGGGTCTCAAAGCCCTGGCAGAGGTCAGGCACTCTCAGTTCAGTGCCCTTCACCCATCCCTCTGCAGACACCTCCTCCTTTGCTGGGCTAGGTGGGCCCCATGGGGTCCTTAACCTGGGAGATGTTCAGAGCTACTGCGGCGGTCTTTCCCACTTATGTCAGGGCCATGGATGAATGGGCCTTTTGCCTGTCTCCCCCACTGCAGGAGTCCTCTGGACACTCAAGCTCCTCTTCCTCCTCATCTCCCTCTTCCGAGGGAGAGGAACACTCTGTCCACCTGTCCCCCAATGCTGATTTCACTGAGTATCAGTGGTTCCTTTCAAGGCTGGTACAGGAGCTTCACATCTCCCATGTTGTGAGGAGCAATACTGAGCAGGAGATGCACTCATTTCTCAGTGAGTTCAGCGCTCACCACCTGGTAGTGCCCTCCTGGCCTGTTCCTTTCCAGAAAGCGTCTGTCTGAACCTGGCAGTCTTCAGTCGCCCCTTCACCAGCCCCAGCATACTGCAGGAGATGGTATTGCACCCCCAAGGAGTCTCTAGATTTCCTACCTCACCCTCTTTCAGGCCGGCCAGCCCTAGACACTCCCTCCAGGCATCAGCGCCTGGTGGATGACTGACCCCCAGATCCAGATTCCACAGAGTTCGACTGGCGGGGACAAAGTGTTTTCTCTTCAGCCGATGCGTTGATGTTTATAGGTTCTCATCAGGCACACCATGCTGCCTATAACAGGCACCTGTGGTCGATGTTAGCTCGGGTGCTAGCATCTTTGCCTGATTCAGAGCAATCTAGACAGGCCATTTCCCTCTCTGCTCAAGGTCTGGAGCTTGCAAGGCACCAGGCAGGGGTGTCTTACGATGCCAATGACGTGGCATCCAGGCTAGCAGGGACAGTGATCTGCATTAGGCAGACAGTGTGGCTTCATCTATCCAGATGGTCACCTGTTGCCCGGCAAAGGGTGATTTCCTCCGCTTTCTGGGGAACCCAACTTTTCTCCCGCAGGGCGAGGAGAGTTGTTCAGGGGCACCCTCCATCCCCCTGGCCACAGGGGACTCCTCCTCACCCTGAGCAGCCTTAGACCCTTACGGTCTAGTATGGCTAGGATCTCCCCATCCTGCATCTTTCCTGCAGCAGGCTGAAGAATCTGTTCCCTCAGGGCTGTGCCAGGTCCCCTCCTGGGGGAGTGGGGCTTCGTACTCACCTAGCAGTAATGAATGGTGAAGAGTGGCAAGGGAAGATATGAAAATTACGTATCTACCGTAATTCTTGTTCTTCTCTTGTATCTTCACCATTCATTACCGATTCCCACCCTCCATCCCCTCATGGGCCTCAATTTTTGGGCATCGCCTTCACCCTGCTCCCCCTCCCCCTCCTAGAGGCCAGTTGGGGGCTGCGTCCCCCGGTACCTCCAAGCTTTCTGTTCCTTCTCTGAAAGTCACAGAACGTTCGCCCTGGAGGATGGTGAGTAGGGTCTTCACCCTAAACCCTGTGAGGGAACTCCCTTGGATTCTTTTCAGTATGCACTGGGGTGTCCCCCTCTTAGGGCTTGGATAACCCTCTGGCTTATGTCACCTCTGGCTGTCTTTGTATCAGTGCAATCCTAAGAGAGTCTGTGGGACCTCCTCCCTATCTTTTCTTATGGCACTGATGTCCCGTGGTTCTCTTCCCCTGAAGTGGGGACGACGCCAGTACCCCTGTGGGAACATTTCTACCAGATTTCTTTCCCTACACCTAAGTCAGGACTCACTCATTTTCTGAGCAGGACTGATTGCCCTTCTAGGGACAGTCTTTGAGACCTAGGCTGTAGGACATTCTTAACGCTCACAGATAAAGGGTGAGGGGAAAGGTCTGCCTTCGACAAGTCTACAACTCCTTTAATCCCCTTTAGATCTTGGTTCCTTAACCTGTTTTAATTGGCGGGATCCTTGCTCCCTTGTCTTCAGTCCCATTGGGGTTTTGAAATTCTCAAGGCAGTGGTCTTACAATTTATCATGGCAGACAGCCCTTCTCCTCCCCCTTTATCCTTTAGTCTCATGTCTTCTACCTTTCCTCTTTCTATCCATTGCCTTTTCCTTCTTTTGAGCCTGCCCACAGATTGAGGCCCTAAGGCCGGTGAGGGTAGGATTTTCTTCTCTTTCTGTCCTCTCTTCGGCTTATGCCTTTTTCAGTTTATATCTTTTCCGTTTTCTGTCCCTCGGCTCACTCGCCTCACTCTCTGTGTCTACAACCTGTTTCTTGCTCTCTGCAGGGCCTAATGGCCAACTCACATGCTCTGCACAGTGCCTCAGTCACGTGGGCGCTGCCATAGGTGCCGACTCCTCCCCCCCCAAAAAAAAACTCCCATGCGGGTGTGCGCCTCCGGCTTACATCCATCAGTAATGAATGGTGAAGATACAAGAGAAGATCAACAATTACGGTAGGTACGTAATTGTCATTTCCTGGGTCAACCCCAGTTTTGCCTGTTGTGAGCTTTGTATTAAGTTTTGCCGTAAAACACAAAAGAAAAGGGCTAAAACATCGGAAGACATTATGATTTCATAGTCTGCCTCCAAGTCATCCATCTAAAGGCTCAGAGGATGGTCCAGTCCCTCAAAATAAGCAGTGGTCCCTGTCAAAGGGGACAGAATTGAAATATCTTACTTTGAGAGGGTTCCTGCAGTAGGTCTTTACAAGTAGGACTATGCACTGTGGCATTAGGACCGCATGGCAAACTTGTAGCTAGCAATCACCAGCTGGGACTGCCCCCAGCGTCAGGTGATAGACATCAGCGTGACTATAAATAGGGGCGGTCCCCCGCCTGCCCTCCAGTTCTTTCCTGCCGTCGACCTGAATTGTTGGACCTCATGGTGAAACAGCTTCAGTCGCCTGCCTTTTTTTTTTTGTGTGTAGTTACCATTTGTTTTTTTCCATCCTTGAGCATTGCATGTCATCTTGTCGGCTCAAGAAAAAGTGCTCCAAGTGCTATGCGCAGATCCCGCATGGGAATGATCACTCCTACTGCGTCCTCTGCCTGGGGCCTAAGCAGCAGACCGCAGATTGTTCTATCTGCCAGGTCTTCAACCAGGCCACATTACACCCGTCACCAGAGGACCCTTGATATCCATTTATTGAAACATCGGCATTGATGGAAAGAGAGCTCCAGGAGCTGAGGGAACGATTGTTGTGACCTGCCCTGGAAAAGAAAAAGAAGAAGGAGAAGGAGAAATGCCAAGAGTGGAGCTGTTCTCCTCGGTGGAGAAGCAGCCAGACAGCTGATGCTATCTCAGGTGGGGCGTCCACCGCATGAGTATCCTACCCTCCTGGGCCTCCGTCCGCTCCAGCGGATCAGACACCTTCTCCATCCCCAACCGAGGTCAGTGGGCAGTCGAGGATTTCTTCTTCTGAGGAGGTAGTTGCGGTACCTGCTGTTAGCTCAGCTGATAAACCGTCCTCCGGCTCTGCCGCTGGGCGCCCAGCCCAGCCCGATCAGCCTGACCCTAGCCTCCCAGCTTCTGTCAGCCCAGCCGTGTTCTGTAAGTCGACCGTCAGCTCCTCCGATGCCCACCAGACCGTCACCTCTAAGTCAGTCGCTGGCTTGCCCGACAACTGCGTGGTGACTGCTCTCCCGTTGGACTCCCTTGTGGTCCCTGACACCCGGCAGAGCGAGCTTGCACATTCCCCACCTTCCCGCGAGGGTTCTCCCTCTAGGGAATCACTGACCCCACCCAATCTTTTTGGGCCTGATCTCCAGGAGTCCCTAATGTCGGACATCCACGAGACTCCTGCCTCTCTGGCAGACCTGTCAACGGGGGCCCTTCCGGACTTACCCCCCCTCGACAGTCTCGGTCACGCCGTTGGATAGGCACCCAACACAGATCCCTTGCTGGACCCTCTTGGGGATGGGATGGACCAGAATATTTTTTGGGGATGGGATGGACCAGAATATTAATGGACCTTCGGGGGTTACACCTCCGACCCCAGACCCGCCAACAGACCCAAACCCCAGTGGTCCCTCGGCACCGCCACCGTCGGACCTTACACTCCTCCTCCTTCGTTGGGCCCAAGGGGTTACTACTCTGGCTGCACACCGCAGTTTCCCCAGTTCCCAACGCCGGGGGGTCCAACGCTGGGTTACCTGACTCCGACACCAGGTTACCCGACGCTGGGTCATGCTCTCCAGTACCAAGGCTACCAGTACCCATACTGGTACGAACCATCTAGCTACCCCTCTTATCCTGTGGGCTACCCAGGATACCCTCCACCACCTTCTCAGCTGGAACACCAGGAATCCATCCTGGCTTGGTGGAAGGACACCAAGTCCCAATTCCTACAAGAGTTCAGTCCCACTTCTTCCTAGTACCCAAAAAGATGGGAGATCTCAGGCCAATCCTAGATCTCAGCATGCTCAGCCTTTTCATAGAATACAAGAGGTTCTGCATGTTGACACTCCAGGGACTCTTGCCCCTGCTCCAATCAAACAATTGGCTGTGTTACCTGGATATGCAGGATGCATACCTACATATCCCCATTCTTCCAGCCCACCACTGCTTTCTGAGATTCTCTTTCCAGGAGGAGCATTTTCAGTTCAGAGCCCTCCCCTTTGGCCTCTCTTCGTCACCATGGGTTTTCACCAAGTGCATAGCGGTGGTAGCGGTGACTCTGCTTTACAAGGGCATCTATGTGTTCCCATACCTGGACGATAGGCTGTTTTTAGCCCCATCCCAGGACAGTCTGAAGGATTACCCTTTCAAACAACATGAAGTCTTGCTATATTATATTGCTATATTGCTATATGGGGGCTGTGTCTTCTATTTGAAGGATTCTCTCATGGGGCTACCACTTCCCCCACCTGACCTCGACCATAAGGCCCAGGCACTTACTCTAAAGCTGTCCCCTGACCCAGCTAGAGGCCCATTATTCCTAACCGTAGCCTACATACCCCCCAAGAACCAATCCCAGGCCCTGGGCCCACTAATTGACTACCTCACCTCCCTACCCAACTCGTCGGACCAAATCTTGGTGGGCGACTTGAATATAAACTGGCTCTGCCCCTCGTCCTCCTCCCACCGTGAGGCTTTCGATTCAATTGACCTAACTCAACTGGTCACACAGCCTACTAGAAAAAACCCTGGGGGGGACAAGCACCCTCCTGGATGTGGTCCTCACCAACAGGCCAATCCGCATCCACAACATCCAAATCCTCCCTGACTGCCTCAGTGACCACTCCCCTGTGCTTTTCAACTGGGAAACCCCTCGGCCCTCATCCCCGGTCAAAACCACCTTTCGAAGGCGGCTTAGGCCTGGGGACTCATAGGCCTTAAGCGCTTCCTTCCACACTGATTGGTCCCTCTGGCGAGGACAACCAACATTGACTTGGCCCTGGCCTTCTTTGTAAACACTTTCAACTTTGCCTTGATATCTTTGCTCCCATAACTGCTAGGAGGTCCAAAGTGAAACATGCCTTGGATCACCCCTGCCCTACTGTGGCAACTTAAGCAGCGAAAATCTTTGGCACCTTGCTGTTGCTGCTGGCCCGTTCGGCTGACGAGCGGTCCTATGCTGGCCCGCGGCCAGTGCACCTGGGCCATCCGCAAAGCAAAGGCGGAATACTACCAAGCCTCTCTTACCTCCTCCTGGGGGAACCCCAGGTGCTTCTGGGACAACATCAAGCAACTGAATGGTCACTCCCAGTCCCCCTCTCCTTCTCTTCTCAACATCAATGGTACCGTCTCCTCTGACCCTGCCCTCATTGCCACCCACCTCAATAACTCCTTTACCGACCTTAGCTCAGTACTTCCTGGTAACTTTTTCAGTCCACCTCCTCCATCTGTACCACCACCCATTGCCCGCCCCTCTTTCCACCTGCGTCGTGTCACCATGCAAGAAGCTAGGCCTTACTTGCTAAAAGCCCTAAAAGGTAACACCATCGATAATGACTCACTTGATCCCTGCCTTTTACGTCAGGTCCTCTCACCAATTACGTGCATTTTCAACAAATCACTCTGTCTCGGACAATTCCCCTCTGCCTGGAAGATTGCCACAGTTACCCCTGTCCATAAAGGTGATGACAGGACTCTTCCGGGTAACTACCGACCCATCTCAATCTCTCCCCTCTCTAAGGCGTTAGAAAATTATGGCATCCTCTGTAAGTCACTAATGTTCTCTGCCCCGAACAACACGGGTTCAGAGCAGGTCATAGTACCAATACAGCACTCCTGGAATTTTCAGCTTCCTCCATGCCTCCTTGGACTCTGGTGCCCTGGCTGGTGCTATATTCATTGACCTGTCTAAAGCATTTGATACCGTTTAGCATCCTCTTTTGCTCTCCACCCTCGACCTAATAGGCTTTGCCTCGGGACCTGTTCCTGGTGCACCAGCTATCTCTCCGCCCACTCCCAATGTGTGAAAGTCAGCGGTACTCTCTCTGAAACGGCACCCGTCACTCTGGGATGCATGAGGCTCAATTCTTGGACCCCTACTATTCTCACTCTTTCTTAATTCCCTACCCAGCAGTTGTGCGGGTAAGATGCTTCTCTATGCTGATGATGCTGTTCTCGTTGCCTCCCACAATGACCCCATGCTGCTACAGAACTCCTCCAACTAGTCTTTGACTCTGCAGCTACCTGGTTCACTGAGCATCAACTTATTATCAACCTTAAGAAAACAAAAAGCGATGCTCTTCTCCCACCCCAAAATAAGTACAGCAAGTTTCCTTAGCTGTCACTCCACACATCAATCGTCATTGACCAGGTGCAGTCCTATAAATATCTTGGTATAACCTTTGACCCTGCTTTCATTCCATGGACATATATCTGCCCTAAATTCTGTCGCCAACTCCACGGCTAGGCATTCTTTACCGGCACAAGAAATGCCTCCCTCCTGATGCCCTCCGCCTGGCTGTCACCTCCTCTGTCATGTCTCTCAATGACTATGGCCTTCGGTCTATGGCTCAGCAGATCAGACTGCCCTCAACAAGGTTCGCCTCACAGTTAATAAGGCCTGCAGACTTATCACTGGTGCTCCCAGACTCACTCACACGTGGGCTGTACACCCTGGCTACCCTACTCAACCTGGAAGAAGCGACTCATGTATCAGACATGCCAGCTCACCTTTAAAGCCAGTGGCCTATCCCCCATAGGCCTATCCAACATGCATAGTACTGCACCCCGGCCCTGATCACGCGCGGCTGGGTAAAACTACCTAGTTATTCCGAGCCAGGACCTCTCAAGGTCAGAGGCATTCCCCTACCGTGCGCCCTACTGGTATAACTCCCTCCTGCCAGTGTCTCAAACTCACTAACCTTAGCTTGCTTTAAGCCCAGGCTCAGAAACTTCCTGCTTAGCTCTACTTAAATGCAACTGCCGCTAGCCTAGCGTAAAAAAAAAAATACATATATATATATATATACTCTGTTTGACAATGCTCACTGAAGGCGGCTCCCCCCTTCCTTTCCTACTAATTCCTCCTCCCCTATCTCCCTCCCTCTACTCCACTAGCTCTCCCCGACCATAAGTTTTGCACCTTTTGTTATCTTTTGCTTCGTTGGAGATTGTATTCTATTGTAACAAAATTGTAATTGAACTGTAACTTTTTGTTTGTAGTACTGTGTCCCTTGTACTACTGTTCTGATGTCCTCTTTGTGACGAGGTACCTTTGTAAATGAGCCTCTGGCTCAAAGGTTTCTAAACTGATGTTTAACTAAATAAATAAATAAATAAATATTATGACATATGCAGTAAGTCCCAACCTTCGAACTGTTCCGGAGGTGAAAGAGTTAACTTTTCATGCCAGGCATGGAACGCTGAGCTCGAGCTTGGTTGAAACTCTGTTTGTTGTTCTTTAAACTCAAACCGTCAGATTCTTTACTCCGCCTCACTGAACAGTCGCTCCGGAGATTTCTCCTTCTGCTCGGTTCATTTTGTCGGTTAAAGTATTGTTTTTCTCGGTTTTCGACCGAATTTAAACCGCAACCGGTCGGTTCAAGCTCTGTCTGTGGTATTGTGAGTACTAGATAGGTTTACATTATTTCTATTCTGTGTGGAACTTGTAAACCGTTTATCGGTTCGGTTTGAACCGATCAGGTTGTTTTAAATTATCTTAATCTGTGATTAGAGTGTGGTTACGGTTCTTATCGGTTCTAAAAAATGGATTTTATTCGTTTTTCCACGACCCGTGTTCACGGTTGGGAACCGATAAAGAGGTCTTACCTGGCGGATTGCCATAAACAGGTAAGTTTGGTTGGGACTGGCACTATGTCTAGAAACCCAAAGAAAACCAGACCCACTGGGTTTCAACACTGCAGTGTGTGTGGGAAGTCTTTGCCAAGGCTGAGCCCCACACCACTGTGTTATTGTCTGAGGTTTGACCACCTCAATGCAGACTGCCAGATTTGTAAAAATTTTCCTGCAGCTACCCTGGAAAATAGAGTTGGTAGGCTCAGGAAAGGGAGGCCAAAAGTCCACTGAACGGATGGCCAGCCAGGTTCGGTTCCAACGAACCAGAGGAGTGCCCTCTGACCAGGGCCCAGACTTCCTCGGGCAAAGGAGAACCGACTCTGAGGAATCGGTTCAGCAAAAGGACTAGAAAATCAGCTGGTGTGGGCCAAAACTTTCCTCTCCAACGCGGAAGAAATAGCCATAGCGATTAAATTGTCCAGTCACTTTCCCGGTTCCGACCGAACGGCACCTTCAAGTAGCACCGGTTCGGCCGGTTCAGCAGTTCAAGATTATGATTTAGAGGAATATTGTGAACTGGAGGGGGGGGAAGAGGAGTATGAGGAGAGTGAATGTGGATTTGAAAGTCTGGATGTGCCCATTGAACCGGACATCTCCCCAGACAGACCTTCAGGAGTGTCTCCTCCTAGGCTTTCTGAGCCCCCTTCTCATTTTATGTTTATAAAAAAGTGGCTGAAACCCTCCAGCTCCCTATGGAGGAAGCTGTGGATGATCAAGAGGAACCTGACTATGTGGAAATGATGGATATCCCAGAGTCTAGGAGACTGTCTATTCCCTTGCATAAATCTTTTGGGAAACAGACATTTAAAATTCTAAAAACTCCTCACACTACACCTCCTGTGGATAAGAGAATGGACAAGAGGTACACATTGTCAGGCTCTGATACGGAGTTCCTTACACAACGATGCAGCCATGTTGGGGTAGTGCAGGCTGCAGCCTGTGACAAGCAAATATTCCCTTGGCTTCACACCCCCCGGACAAGAACTCCAGGAGGATTGATGCCATGGCAAAGAAACAGTACATGGCAGCATCCTTGGGACTCAGACAGGCAAATTATATGGCTTATGTTGCTAGATATCAGAAATCCAGATGGGATACTGTTATGGCTCTAGCAAAACAGGTCCCTAGCCAGCTTGCCAAGGAGCTGGAGCAGGTGGCTGCTGATGGTATTGAGGCATCAAGGTGCAATTCCATGCTGCAGTGGACTCAAATGATGTGTCATCAGAGTCATGGCTACATCTGTGGCACTTAGCAGAATGGCTTGCTCAGATGTACTAGCCTGTCTGGGATACCCAGACTAAAGCCATGGATTTTCCTGTTGTGGGTAATTCTCTGTTTGGGGAGCAGACAGAGAATTACATGAAGAAAATGGATGAATATAGGACCACCTATAGGTGCACAGGCAAAGAAAGGCAAGCCATCCTCCTCAAGGCAGCTTCCCAGGGGCAGGGGCAGGGGCAGGCCTTTTCATAGGCCTTATACCACAGCCCAGGCCTCCTCTTCTGCTTATACCCAGGGTTCTTTAGAGGAGAGGCAGGCAGGGGTACAAGCAGGCCTGCTTCCACCCCTCAGCCCAAAGCCCTGCCAAGCAGGCACCCTGATGGGATTTGCCAGGGCCGATTCTCACCTACCTGTAGGGGCAGGCTGGCTTACTTTGTCCGGGACTGGGGTGTCTGACATCAGACAAGTGGGTCCTGGACGTAGTAAGCCAGGGACTGGTTCTCAGCTTCAAAAGTTTCCAAGATGAGAACCAGATCCTTTCCCCTGCAAATCCACCAGAGCACTTGCCCTAGAGGCAGGGTCTCTTCCCTCCTGGCTCTCAGAGCTGTGGAAAGGGTTCCACCCCTACACCAGGGCAAAGGGTTGTACTCCAGGTACTTCCTTACCCCAAAAAAGACAGGAGAATGGTGGCCCATCCTGGATCTCAGATACCTGAACAAGCACCTTTTAAAACCAAAATTCAAAATGGTGACTCTGGAATTATTCTACCTCTCTAAGGCCAGGGGACTGGCTAGCATCCCTGGACCTCAAGGATGCCTACTTCCATATTCATCAGAAGCTCCCATCGAAAGTACCTCAGGTTCGAGCTGCCCTCAGGCCATTACCAGTTCAGAGCAATGCCCTTTGGCCTCACCTCTGCTCCAAGGGTATTTACAAAATGCCTGGCAGTAGCAGTTGCTTCCCTAAGAAGGCAAAAAATTGCCATCTTCCCTTACCTGGACGATTGGCTCATAGTAGGCCAGTCCCCAGACCAGGTCAGGTTACACCTACAGATAACTCAGCAACTGCTCACCTCTCTAGGTTTCCTTCTGAATCTTTCAAAGTCAGTTCTAGAGCCTGTACAGCTCCTCACCTTCATAGGTGCAGAGCTGAACACAGAGAAAGCCAGAGCCTTCCTTCCTTCCTTTGGACAGGGCAAGGACCCTGGTCTCTCTGGCCTCCTCATTCACCCTGCAGGTCTCTCGACCAGCAAGGCAATTTCTACAGCTCCTGGGGCACATGGCTGCCTCTACAGCAGTACTGCAGGGAGCAAGATTTCAGATGAGGGACATCCAGTTCCATTTGAGAGCCTTTTGGTCTCAAAGGAAAGACCCTCTAACCAAATTGATCCCAGTGGCTCGAACCTTGAACCAGGCCCTACAGTGGTGGCAGGATCAGAGCAATCTGAGACAAGGGGTTCCTTTTGTCACTCAGTCTCACTCCTTAATCCTTACTACAGATGCATCCCTCTTGGGGTGGGGAGCTCACATGGGCGACCTCACTACCCAGGGGTTGTGGTCCCCTCAGGAGTCTCTGCTCCACATCAATCTGTTGGAACTCAGAGCAGTTTTTCTAGCACTTCAAGTTTTTTCCAAATCTGTTCGGAACAAAGTTGTACAGGTCAGAACAGACAACACCACCACAATGTGGTACATCAACAAGCAAGGGGGCACTCGGTCTACGGCCTTGTGCACCGAAGCAATGAAGTTGTGGTCTCTGGCTTACTCCCTGAACACCTCCCTTACGGCAGTTCACCTCCCAGGCAAGGACAATGTCCTGGCAGATGCTCTCAGCAGGATTTCCCAGGGCCATCACGAATGGTCACTGGACCCCCTGGTGTTGGAAATGATCTTTGCCAGATGGGGCACCCCGCAGATAGATCTTTTTGCAGCCCCAGACAATCACCAACTTCCTCTTTTTTCCTGCAAGCCCCCAGTGTTGGGCTCAGTCCCTCTGGATGCCTTAGTCCTCAATTGGGAAGGGAAGTTTCTCTATGCTTTTCCTCCCTTCCCTCTACTGTTCAAAGTGCTAGTCAAAATCAGATCTCAGCCCTGCAAGATGATCCTGATTGCTCCAGATTGGGCCAGACAATCCTGGTATCCACCCCTACTGTCATTAGCAGTCCATCTTCCCCTGTGTCTTCCCAGGAAGCACAACCTGTTAACCTGTGCTCAGGGGAGGGTTTGGTACCCGAACCTCAAATCTCTCAATCTCAAGGCCTGGCTCTTGAAGAGTTAGAGTTTGCTGATTTACACCTCGTCCAAGGTGTAATGGATATCCTGAAGCTTCTAGAAACCTTCCACCAGGGCTACTTATAATTCCAAATGGAAAATGTTTTCCATGTAGTGCGCTGGAAACATATTTCCCCAGAATCTGCTGATTTACCCACAGTCCTGGATTATATGGTCCACTTAAATACCTTGGGGCTGAGACCAGCTACCCTAAAAGTGCATTTGGGAGCTGTGTCTGCTTTTATTTCAGCAGGTAAGCCCTCTTCTCTTTCAGCTCATCCTGTCTTCTCTAAGTTTTTCAAGGAATTGCTTCATACCAACCCTCCATTCACGGACCCTTCCCCTGCCTGGGATCTTAATGTTTGCATTGCTCAGCTTATGCAACCTCCCTTTGAACCTTTGTCTTCAGCAGAACTTAAGTACTTGACTTGGAAGACTGTGTTTCTGGTAGCCATCACTTCTGCCAGATGCATAAGTGAATTGCAAGCTTTGTCAGTGGAGCCTGATTTTATCTCCTTTCATAGAGATAAGGTGGTCCTCAGGACTAATAGGAAGTTCTTGCCTAAGGTGGTTTCAGATTTCCACCTTAATCAATCCATATCTCTTCCAGTGTACTTCACTGACCATTCCTCCTCTGGCAAGAGGAGGTTGCACAAGATGTGAAGAGCCCTTAGTTACTATATAGGCGTACCAAGGGTCACAGGTTTGACTCCTCAACTGTTCCTCAATTATGGTGAGGTTGGTAAAGGAAACCTGCCACTAAAGATCCATTGCCAGGTGGATTGTCTCTTGTATCCAATTTTGCTATGAAAAACTGGGTAAGGTTCCTCCAGGCCTGAGGGCTCACTCTACCAGAGGTACAGCTGCTTCCTGGCTGCTGCCAGGGACATCCCTATTCTAGAGATATGTCAAGCAGCTACCTGGAAAACAGTTCACACTTTCACCAAGCATTACTCCCTGGACATCCAGGCTAGGAGTGATGCTCGGTTTGGCACAGCTGTGCTTCAGATCCTATTTCCTAAGTAGGTTCTGTCCCTCCTCCATGAAGGTACTGCTTGATAGTCTGCATATGTCATAATATAGCAAGACTTCATGTTGTTTGAAGAAAAAATTACTCACCTTAGTAATGTTGTTTCTTCTAATGGAGTCTTGCTATATTATGACCTCCCCCCTGCCTACCCCTCTCAGAACCTCTGTTTTTGGGATGTGGGTGGGCAGTGCAGTGTAGTGTTGGCACTTAGTTGGTGCCCACCTTGTTGTTTTCACCCCTCATTTTTTGGGGTGCTTGGTGTTGTGTTTTTCATTTTTTGGGTCTCCTGACTTGAGTCTTTGTTTTGGGACCAAAAAATGTGTTCTTATGTTTAGTAGCCAGTTGGCTAGTGTAGGTTTACAGCTTCCACACAGGACCTCAGTGAGTTTAGCTCGTAAAGATCTGACGGTTTGAGTTTGAAGAACAACAGACAGAGTTTCAACCAAGCTCGAGCTCAGCGTTCCATGCCTGGCATGAAAAGTTAACTCTTTCACCTCTGGAGCAGTTCAAAGGTTGGGACTCACTGCATATGTCATAATATAGCAAGACTCCATTAGAAGAAACAACATTATTAAGGTGAGTAATTTTTTCTTCCTTCACCCTGGACTTTTCTCCAGACATGGCATCACTGTCAATTACCCCAAGTCTCAACTGTCAGCCTCCCAGCACCTCCAATTCATAGGAGCAACACTGGACACGGTCCAGAGCAGGGCCTTCCGTCTCCCTGACAGGGCAGAGACCCTTATCCTACAAGCCGCTCTGGTGGCCTCCTCTCGTGGACCACAGCGCGCTGTGTCTTACGACTGCTGGGCCTGATGGTGGCCGCCATACCCACAGTCCCATTGGCCAGACTGCACATGAGGGTGACCTAATGGTCTCTCTGAGTCCAATGGGATTAACGCTTGGACGACATGGACCAGATGGTGCTGGTCTCCAACAGCCTGCAGAGGGATCTCCTTTGGTGGCAGGACCTTTCCAACCTCTCAATGGGGGTCCCATTCCACTCCCCGTCTCCTGCCATGACTCTCATGTCAGATGCATCGAACAACGGATGGGGGGCCCACCTGGGAAACCATCGAATAGAAGGGACTTGGTCCCCCACAGAGGAGAATCTTCACATCAATATCCTGGAGTCAAGAGCAATGCTCTATGCTCTCCAGCATTTCAGTCCCTCTTAGTTCCGGGAACACTTCTCATCCAGACCGACAACATGGCTACGGTCTGGTATATTAACAAACGGGGGCACCTGTTCATACCCTCTTTGCAGGGAAATGATGCGGGTGTGGTGCTGAGCTGTTCAACATGGCCTATCCTTGACAGCAGTCCATGTGCCAGGTGTTCACAACATTCTAGTGGACAGTCTCAGCCAATCAGCCGGCAGGGCTCACGAGTGGGAATTAAAGCAGGAGGTAGTGGAAGATCTCTTCCTTCAGTGGGGTAAGCCAGAAATAGACCTCTTTCCTCCCCATCCAATGCAAAACTACCCAGCTTTTGCTCGCTCATTCCCAGACGTGGTGTTTTTTGGTGAGACACACTGTCTCTATCTTGGACAGGGAGATCTAATCTGTGTCAAGTCTTCACCATTCATCACAGATGGGTACTGGCCGGAGATCAGGACCCCGTGGGAGCCTTTTTTTTTTAAAAGGATAGGCGGAGCCGACGCAGCATCGGCGCCGCCCTCGAGGCCGACGTACTAAGTGGCACACGAGGATTAGCCGTTAAGCTGCGTCGACTCCGCCTGCCTACCAGTTCTTCATCTCCCGCCGTCGAGGTTGCCTCATGGGAAGCCAGCTGAAGAGTTTTTCAAAATTTTAGGCCTTAGCCTTTTGTCGTCGACAGTCCGTCGGTTCCTGCTAGTTCTAGTCTGCCCTACTCGATGTCACTGGTAAGATCTTTCCATTTATTTTACAGTTTAAGCGACGTCGAGTCTGTTTTTGGTGTTTTTTTCCGTAGGTCATGTCGCGGTCGGAGAGCAAGAAGTCGTCTAAGGTGGGGCGGCCGCCCATGCGTCGGTGCCTGTGCGGCCGCAAGTACTCCATTACCAACCAGCATGACCGGTGTCTCTCGTGTCTTGGCCCGCTTCACGACATGGATTCGTGCAACGCCTGCTTCTCCATGGACTGCCGCGTCCTCGAACAGCACGCGTTTAAAGTAGGGCGAGCTCCGCCCGACTTTCGGTGTAGCCCTGCACTCGTCGGGCTAAGCCGTGTCTCTGCCTTTCCTCCGGGTCCCCTCCCCGTTCTGTACGACCGAGGAGGGGAGCCTCGACCTCTGTAGCCTCGGCCTCTTGTAGCTAGCCTTGGCCCAGGCTCCTTCCACGCGCAGGAGGCTCGTCCGCTTCCTCCCGGGGCGGGCGGGGAGGCGCCCTTATGGCAATCACCCGCCCGGGGTGAAGGCTCCCCGGTGTCGCTCCACGGTCCGGAAGGCCGGGCCGATGCCGTCATTCAGTGCCATCGTGGCATTCGGCGCCGTTTGCGGTGCTGTGGGTCCTGTCGGTGCCGATGGCGGCGCCGACTCGTCTTTCGGCGCCATGGGCTTTGTCGGCGCCATTTGCGGTACCGACCCTGCTCATGGTGCCGTGACCCTGGAATTGGCGTCGCCTTTCGCCATGTCTTGCCTCGGCGCCATCCTTGGCGCTGAGGTTGAGCATGGCGCTGTAGAACGCCGAGTCGTCCGCCGGTGCGTCCTCGGTGCCATTGGTGCTCTCGGTTGCCGCTACTTGGCGCGTCGAGGTCTGCGCGGTGCCGTGTTCGATTGCTAGTGTGCCCTTAGAGTCATCGGCGCCCTTTGGTCCTCGGTCTCGCTCGCGGTGCCGAGGGGCCTGGCGGCGTCGTCGGCACCGAGCCAGTTGCTGGGGCTTCTGTCGACGCCATCTCTGTTCCTGGTACCGCCCCTGGTGCCGGTGGACTTGACAGTGCCGCAGCTGGCCCTACTTCAGGACCTTTGGCCCGTGCTGCCCTGCCGCCTTCTGCCAGTGCCGCTTGCGGGGCTGTGGAGGGTGCAGGTGCCGCCTTGGCCACTGCTTTGACTTTTGGGCCCTTTGGTAAGGTCGCCTTCCCTCGCCCTCCTACCGTCTGGCTTAGGGTCTCAGACTCTACCTCTTCAGAGTCGGAGTTGGGCAGTCACACCCTTCGGGGTTGTCTGCAGAGGAGGACGAGCCGGTGGTCTCCACGACGGGTCTCAGTCAGCCCCCTTCTGAGGTGGGTCTGGTTCCCCCCGAGGTTAGGGTCAGTGGTACTGACCAGCAGGCTGTGGTGCATGCCACCATTGCCATGCAACCTGGCCTTGGGGGGTTCCTTGACCCCTCGGTGGTGGTACGCCCTCCGGTGGTGTGTCTCGATCGCCCAACTTTGGGGCCTATCGGGAAGCCCACGGGAGGGAAGGGTGCTGCTCCCTGGGTCTCCCTTTTGGGGGCAGCCCAGAGTTGCCAGCTTCCTAGGCTGGCCCTTTCGAGGACTAGGACTCTCTCGGACTCCGAGGGGTCGAGGGGTGTGGGGTCAGTGCATTGACCTTTCTCTGGGACCCACCCGGGCCCTGGACGAAGCCAAAGTGCGGACTTCCACCCTTCCCCTTCTGGTTCCTTGAGGGGGTCCCATTCTTTGGAGGCAGGGGACCGTCCTTCTGGACCTATACGGCCCCGGTCACCTCACTTGGGGGATTCTTCTGGGCGCAGCCTAGGCAGTACCAACATAGTTGTACAGCTGTCGGCTGCAGAGTCTTCCAGGACACCCTCCGCGGGGGTCCATGGTCCGCTCCCTAGCCCTGGCAGAGGTCAGCTGACTTCCTCTCTCGGCTCTGCTCCCTGCCCCCCGCCGCCTTCTCCTGCGTTCCCAGGTATTCTTGGTCCTAGCGGTCCTCTCACCTGGGAACAGTTCAGGCGTGGCTGCTCCGGTTCCTGCCTACGTTAGGGCCATGGACAGCCAGTTTTCAACCTCCCCGAGCAGCCACTCCAGGCGCATGGTGACCTCCAGCTCCTCATCCCCTCTTCAGGGGAGAGAACCGTCTGTCATATCTCTCCTGCGCTGATCTCTCTGAGTATCAAGCGTTCTCGTTGAGGATGCTGGAGGACCTTCACCTCTCCCTGTCCATGAGCAATCCTGAGCATGCGGCGCACGCCTTTCTAGGCGATTTCGGTGCGGCCACACTTGTGGTGCCGCCCTGGCCTGCTCCCTTTCGGGAGGCGTCCATGCATTTCTGGCAGAGGCCCTTCTCCAGAGTTCCTGCCCCTAGGGACCTCAGCCAGAGGTATTGCGCTCCCCCAGAGTCTCCAGGTTCTATGCCTCATTCACAGTCCGGATTGATGCACCTGGACACTCCTGACGGGCTTCGTGCCCTCCACCGTGACTGGCCCCCAGATCAGAACTCTTCGGATTTTGATTTCTGGGGGAGGAGGACTTTGTACTCAGCACGGTTGCTTCTCTCCATCTCCGCTCATCAGGCCCACTATGCAGCCTACAGCAGGTTCTTGTGGTCAGCGCTGGGTCAGATCCTAGCTGCTTTGCCTGACTCGGAGCAAACCAGGCAAGCTATCGCAATCTCTGCATGTGGCCTGGAGCTAGCAAGGCACCAAGCAAGGGCATCTTATGACGCCAGTGAGATAGCTACCAGGGTAGTAGGGACAGCGATCTGCACCAGGAGATCGGCGTGGCTTCGCCTTTCCCGGTTGTCACCCTTGGCCCAGCGTAGGGTGATTTGCTCCGCTCCCAAGGGAACCTATCTCTTTTCCCGTAGGGTGAAACGACGTTTGTCGGGGCAAATTCCTTCCCCCTCTGGGGAGACCCCGTCTCGCTCTCCCCACTCTCGGGCCTCTTCAGGCCCGGAGGTTCCCCGCAGTGTGTCACCCACTGAGGCTAGGGACACTGTCCTTAGGGTGTAATGATCAGCCTTCCGGGGGCTTGGTACTCACCCATCTGTGATGAATGGTGAAGATTGACACAGATAAGATATAGAAATTACGTACCTACCGTAATTATGATCTTTCTGTATCTTCACCATTCATCCTAATCCCTCCATCATCCCTGGGGCTCCAGTCTCTGGATCCTCCTCCCTCTGTGCCTACCCCTCTTTGTGAGCGGGGTAAAGTTGGGACACACAGGGGGGTAGTTTTCTTTCCCAAGGGGTACAGTTCTAGTGGCACTTCTTCTCTACTACTTATCTTCACCCCTACGGGGTGAGAACTGGTGGTTGCCCTCTTTCTGTTATCCATCTATATTAACAAAAAAAAAAAAAAAAAACTCCCTTTTTCACCAAATATCTTTACAGAGAGAGTACTGAGTCCCTGTACCCAGTCCTTCTCCAGAATAGCCGACTCTGCTTTTGGGGTATTGCCAGTTATTCTGTGCCTTGAATTCTGGCAAGTGAGCTTTGCCACTCCTTGCAGTTCCTATACAGCCTGGTGACGGACAAGGGTCTTGGATCCTTGTTACCTCTCACTCTCTCCTAAATTCTCTCTCCCCCCTCCCCTTCTTCATTTTCCAGAGATTGGAGCCCCTACCCAATCCCCTTAGTCTTACTTCCTCTATGCTGTCCTCTCAGTCATTATTTCTCCTTTTAGTTCAGTTTTTCTCTTCCTTTTTCTGTCCCTTGGACTCTCTTGTCCCACCCTCCATCCCTTCCTCTTACCTCTTCGGCGACTCAGAACTGGTAGGCAGGCAGAGTCGACGCAGCTTAACGGCTAATCCTCAAGCACCACGTAGTCGTGGGCCTCAAGGGCGGGCGCCAGATGCTCGTCGGCTCTTCCTTTTAAAAAAAAAAAAAAAAAAGGCTCCTGCGGGGTCCTGATCTCCGGCCAGTACCCATCTGTGATGAATGGTGAAGATACACAGAAAGATCATAATTACGGTAGGTGCGTAATTTCTATATTTTTCCCTCCCTTTCCTATTCTGCAGAAGGTTCTGCTGAAGCTATAGGCAGAGGGGGTGCAAATGATTTTCATTGCCCCCCATGGCCTCGGCAGATATGGTTTCCACTGCTACAATAGCTAGCGCTGGAACCCCCATTACCTCTTCCTCTCTCTCATGATCCTCTATACCAGGAGCAGGGCACCCTGATACACCCGAGCCTCAAATCGCTCCACCTTCATGCGTGGCACCTTTGGACATAGTGGTTTCCCGCTATGGCGTCTCCTCCAGAGTTGCTTAGGTCATAGTGGAAACCAGAAAACCCTCCACTAGATCCACGTATGCTATGAAGTGGAAAAAATTTTCTATCTGGGCCACAGCCAAAGGCTTAGACCCATTTTCCTGCTCGGCTTCCCAGGTCCTAGAGTACCTCTTGCACCTGTCAGAATTGGGCCTCAGTTATTCCTCTCTGAAGGTCCAACTCTCTGCAGTTTTGGCCTACCACTTTCTGGTGGAGGGCAAAACTCAGGAACCTTTCTGAAGGGGATCCTCCACCTCAAACCTCCGGTCCGGAATCCTGTTTCCCCCTGGGATCTTAATTTTATTTTAGAAAAAAACTTACTTTGATCCCTTTTGAGCCAGCAGCAAGTAGTGATATGCGTTATTTATTTATTAAATTTTGGTGACCGGTTAGGCCCACTGAGCCCCGAAGGTCCCTTTTTCAGGGGCCACCCGTGATAACAATACAAGTTAAAAGAATGAACAAGGTGGTTACAGTAAAGAAAAATAGTGGATACAGGCATGGTTACAGGCATGGTAAAAGAAAAGCAGTGGATACAGGCATAGCTTACAGGCACAGTAAAAGAAAAGCAGTGGATGCAGGCATGGGTACCGGCATGGTTATCATCATGTCACATAAGCAATTGGTTACCTGGTGTGGAAAATGCTCTTTTTAGTTGCTGTCACTTCAGAGTGAAGAGTTTCAGAGATTCAGGCTCTAGTTTGTTGAGAGCCTTACTTAATTTTCCACAGAGACCGGGTGGCTCTGCGGACTAATCCTTCCTTTCTTCCGAAGGTAGTTTCGGAATTCACCCTAAATCAAAATGTTGAACTGCTGGTGTTTTACCCAGAACACTCCAACAGGGGGTAGTATCTCCTGCACACCCTTGATGTGCATAGGAATTTGAGATATTACATCTCAAGGACTAAGGAGGTTCGCAAGTCAGATCAATTCTTCGTAGCCTTTGCTCCGAAGTGCCAGGGCAAGGCTATTTCAAAACAGACTTTGTCTAGGTGGCTGGCAAATTGCATTCATTACATTTACCAGAAGTACGAGAAGCCCCTTCCAGGGACGGTGAAGGGCCACTTAGCTAGGTTAGTGGTCACTTCCACTGCCTTTTTCAGGAACGTGTCCACTGCGGACATATGCGCAGTGGCCACTTGGTCCTCTCTCCACACTTTCACAAAACATTACAGCCTGGACATTGCTTCTAGGCGCAGGGCTGGTTTTGGTCTAGCAGTCCTCCAAGGACTTCTGTCATGAGCAGCCTGTAGTTGGCAGACATTTTCCTCCTCCCGGAACCTAGACTCCGACTTCTTCTTTTCAGTTGACTGCTTGGTATTCAGTCCTACTTGTGAAGACCTACTGCAGGAACCCTTTCGAAGTAAGACATAGCAGTTACGTGAGAACTTACCATAAAAGTTGATCTTCGAGAGAGGTTCCGGCAGCAGGTCTAGATTTTCCACCCACCTTCCCCCATCTCCTGTGTTTTTTCCTCTTTATTCCCTTCCCAGGACTTTGTTTTATCCACGGCTCAGGGTCCCAGGAGTTTACAACCCTTTTTTTCCCCCTGCTTCCTCATTAGAGGTCTCCAGCGGAAGAACTGGAGGGCGGACAGGAGACTGCCCCTATTTATAGTCACACTGACGTCCGTCGCCTGACGCTGAGGGCAGTCCTTGCTGATGATTGTTAGCTACAAGTTTGCCATGCGGTCCTGATGCCAGGGGGCACAATCCTACTTGTGAAGACCTACTGCAGGAACCTCTCTCGAAGAGCTACTGTTACAGTAAGTTCTTACATAACTGCTATATAAAGCTGCAAATGATGGTTCAGAACTCATGGTGTCTGAAAGGGTGAAGCCTGAATCCAGTAAGAATAAAAGAGCCTCAGAGCAGACGCTGAAGCTAGCACCTACTAAGAAGAAACAAAAAGAAAATCATGTAGCTGTCCCTTCTCCTGAAGAAGGAAGGGAGTCAAAAGTGAACAAGAATAATAAGCCCTAACTAAAGGTCATGACTAAGGTATAGCAATTCATCCAGGCATTCCAGGCTATGGGGAATTTCATTAATATGCCTGCCCTCCCTCCAGCTCCGGTTCCATACCCGGTGCCTATTGGGGAAGAGGTAGAAATGTATTACAAAGAAGAAGAGGAGGAGGGAGAACCCATAGAGCCATATTATGGTTCTCCTGAGCAAGAACTTGGCTCACATCCTAGGCTTTCACATGTCTATACCTCTGTGACAGGGTTGAATGAGACCCTGTCACATTTGTGATGTAGAAAGAGCTAAACGCAAAGATCTGTTCTATCGTCCTCTTTTCTGTCTCTTGTCTGACTGCGCAGTTGTCAAATTTTTCTCTGCCTTCACTTGCTGTTTCTATCTTTTCTTCCCCCTTGCATATATGAAGTAATAAAATATGTGTGAATCTTTATGTGAAACTGGGATCTCTTGGTTTGAAAATGTATATAGTTATAAACCTGGAATGCAACACTAGCTCTTTTGCACAGCTGTCAACAGCATGTCAGTTCTGGGACACCATGTACTGTTTTGTTGCACCTGCAAGGAAGGAAACTGACAAGAACATTTTCTAAAAACAGGATGTCTCCTTAACAAGTTCCCAGGCAAAGACTTATAAAAAGAGCAGCAATACTTTTGCTAGGGAAAGCAAGACTGAAACTTGGAATTAGAGATATTCTCAGATGAAGGACTTTGTTTTCTGTCTTTACACTGCCTTTGTAAATAGTTATACTGAACAATTGTATTTTTGTTTTACTGTTATTGGAAAAAATAAAACACTGCTTGTGAATTTTATACCTGCTCCTGGTCTTCCTGTGCCTCGACGACAGCCTCCTACTATATCTTTTTGAGGCACATGAAGACAGACCAAAGGAGGGATACTGAGGCTTAATAAAGGGGAGGGAATGTGGGCAGAGGGTGACAGTGAAAAAGCAGGGATACTGAATTAATATTTCTGCTCAGTATTCACAAAGGAAGAGGAGGGGGAGGTACCTAAACCAAACAAGAGAAACACTCTGAAGATGGGGGTCGATACCAGTCCATTTACAGAAGAAAGGGTTCTGAAAGAACTAATAAAATTGAAGGTGAACAAAGTAACGGAGCCTGATGGGATTCACCCAATAATTCTAAAAGAACTAAGGGTAGAACTAGTGACACTGCTGACTACTCTCTTTAACAAATCATGGGAGGATGGGGTGGTACCTGAGGACTGGAGGAGGGTGGATGCGATTCCTCTTCACAAAAGTGGGAGCAGGACAGAGGCCGGAAACTACAGACCAGTTAGTTTGACCTCAGTGGTAGGGAAACTGATGGAATCACTTCTGAAGGAAAGAATAATTGAGTACCTAGAAGCCAGTGGGGCACAGGACCCAAGGCAGCATGGATTCACGATGGGAAGATCATGTCAGACGAATCTAATAGATTTCTTTGACTGGGTGACCAAAGTAGTAGACCAGGGAGGGGCTGTGGACATGGCCTACCTAGATTTTAGCAAGGCATTTGATACAGTCCCACACAAAAGATTAATACACAAGTTAGCCAGCCTTGGAGTGGGTCCCAAGGTGGTAGCCTGGATAAAAAATTGGCTAGACAACAGGACATAAAAGGTAGTAGTAAACGGAGTCCACAGTGAAGAAAGGAGGGTTACTAGTGGGGTACCACAGGGTTCAGTACTGGGGCTGGTCCTTTTTAATGTCTTTATAAGTGACATTGCAGAGGAACTGAAGGGAAAGTATGTCTCTTTGCAGACGACATAAAGATCTGCAACAGGGTTGATACACAAGATGGAGTGGAAAGGATGAGAAGGGACTTGGCAAGGTTGGAGGAATGGTCAAATGTATGGCAGCTCAGATTCAATGCAAAGAAGTGCAAGGTAATGCACCTGGGAAACAAAAACCCAGGGGAAGAGTACACAATGGGGGGTGAGATACTGACAACAGTAAAATTGGAAAGGGACCTGGGGTAATTATATCAGATGACCTAAAGGTGGGCAAGCAATGTGAGAAGGCAGTAAGGAAGGCTGGGGATACTGGGATGCATAGGGAGAGGCATCAATAGTAGAAAACAGGAAGTTGTTATCCCTCTGTACAGACAGTTGGTGAGACCCCATCTGGAGTACTGTGTGCAGTTCTGGAGACCCCATCTCCGCAAAGACATAGACAGAGTGGAGGCTGTCCAGAGGAGGACAACCAAAATGGTGCAGGGTCTGCACCAGAAGACATACGAAGAAAGACTAAAGGAGCTCAATATGTGTACCTTTGAGGAAAGAAGGGAGAGAGGGGACATGATAGAAACTTTCAAGTACCTCAAGGGAATCAACAAACTCCAAGAGGGTAGCATCTTTCAGAAAAAGAGATGTGCAAGAACAAGGGGGCACAATTTGAAGATAGAGGGGGATGGCTCAGAGGTAATGTGAGGAAGTATTTTTTCATGGAGAGGGTTGTGGATGCATGGAACAGCCTCCCTGAGGAGGTCGTGGAGTCAAGTACAGTGGGTGAATTCAAGAATGCATGGGACAGACATAAGGCAGTCCTAATGGGGGGTAGGAGGAAGTAAGCTGTTGGTTAACTAGGATCTGCAGCTTATCTGTTAGGTAGGAAAATGGGCAGACTAGGTGGGCCAAGTGGTCCTTATCTGCCATCAAATTCTATGTTTCTATGGTTAATACTCTCAATATTTCCTCACAGGAAACTGATGAGGATGAAGATGATGTTGAATTCATGGATATATTGGGCTTAGAGCCCACTAAGGGGGTTGATGCTGCCCATCCATAAATCCTTCTGGAATGCCACTTATAAAATCATGTCAGCACCCACATTAGCTGCTGGCATAGATAAGAAAATTTAGAAAAAATATCAGGTTGACAAACAAGGCTCTTAGTACCTGTATTCCCACCCTGATCATGAGGGGTGGTCCAGGCTGCTGCTTGTGGCAAGGCCAAATTGCACCTTTCTTCCTAGCCTCCTGAGAAAGATTCCAGGAGACTGGATAGCACAGGCAAAAAAGTTTATATGTCGGCGTCACTGCTTCTGAGGCAAACAGCTTACCTGGCATACACAGCATAGTACCAGAAAGCCTTATGGAGCTTCATCCTGTTACTGGGAGAACGGGCTACTGGGAGACTTGGTACGGGATATGGCTGACACAGCTAGGTCAGCCATAGCTGCCACAAAGTACCAGTTCCATATAGCAGTGCATACTAATGATGCTTAATCTAGGGTCATGGCCTGTGCAGTGTCTCTAAGAAGGTTTGCTTGCTTAGAACTACAGATCTATCCCAGGACACACAGACAAATGCTATGGATTTCCCTTGTGAAGGAAATACCCTCTTTGGTGATAAAACACAGGTTTACATGAAAAAAGTGGACGAGTATAAAACCACCTACAAGAGCAATACTGAGCAAGAAAATGCCTCCCCTTCCTACAGGCCTTACGGAAGGGGAGGTGGGGGTAGGGGATACTACCATCATGTTTATGCTCCCTATGATTACCCTCCACAGAAAAGCTGCTATAGGGGCAGAGTTAGAAGGAGAACTAGTCATGCTGCTACAAAACCAGCACCCAAACCCCAAGCAAAGCAGAACCCCTGGCAAGCCCGCCATGGTCGCTTACCCACTGCCAGTGGGAGGAAGACTGATCCACTGCTTACAGGAATGGACAAAAATTACCACAGACAAGTGGATCCTAGAAGTAGTGAGTCAGGGTTTTTCCCTGCAGTTTACAAAGTTTCCAAAACTTCAGAACCCAAATATTTTTCAGCCTCACACACCAGCAGAAAAAATCCTGCTGGAGTTGGAGGTGAATAAATTGCTGCAACGTCCTAACCCTCAATAAAAGTGGGGAGTGGTGACCTATTTTAGACCAGAGATGCCTGAACAAAGACCTAAAGAAAGAAAAATTTAAGATGCTAACACTGGGCTCAGTGATTTCATCTCTACAAATGGGAAACTGGCTGGGATAACTGGGTCTGAAAGACACCTACTTCCATATAGTAGTAAGGTCAAATCACAGAAAATTCCCAGGTTCAGCTTAGGGAACTGCCACAGCCAGTTCACAGCCTCTCCCTTTGGCCTCTCCTCAGCTCCAAGAGTATTCAAAAAATGCCTAGCTGTGGTGGGAGCACATTTGAGAAGGAAAGGGGCGGTGGGAGCACATTTGAGAAGGAAAGGGGTGGTGGGAGCACATTTGAGAAGGAAAGGGGTGGTGGTTTTTCCTTACCTGGATGACTGGTTTATCTCAGGAAAAAAGCAGGGAACAAAGTCCTCCATAATACGCACCCAAAATGGATTCGAGGATTTAGGCTTCCTCATAAACTTTCCAAAAGTCTCCCATAGTACCAGTTCAAGTTCTGGACTTAAGCAGTGCAGAGGTGGATACCATGCAAGGGAGGGGCATTCCTTCCTCCAGCAAGGGTAACAAATCTGATTGCAATGGCAGAATCCTTCAAAGCAGGTCAGCCAAGGCCTGCAGGGGATTTTCTAAGGCTACTAAGCCACATGGTCTCCTCTACAGCAGTGGTATCAGGATCCAGAGTCCAGATGAGAGATATTCAGTACCATCCAGGGGTCAGCTGGGCTCAGAAGTAGGACACCCTACTCAAATTGGTGCCTGTTACAAAAACTTTGTTAAAGGCACTGGACTGGTGGAAGGAAGAATGCAACCTCAGAGAGGGGATCCCCTTCCTTCAGTGATCCCTTACAGTCATTCTCTCAGCAGATACCTCCCTCCCAGCCTGGGGTGCCCACCTGGAGGATCTTACTGTGTGTGGCAGCTGGAGCACATAGGAGACTCAAGAGCACGTGAATCTTCTGGAACTTAGGGCAATGTACTTGGCAATGCAGTCATTTTCCTTTCCTTTCTGTGGTCAGTCTGTCCACATCAGAACAGACAACACCTCAACTATGTACTACATAAACAAGCAGGGAGGAACCATATCTTCAAAGCTGTGCACAGAAGCCATGAAGACCTGGAAGCTAGCCTACTCCATGAAAGTGCAACTATCTGCAGACACCTACCAGGGAAAGACAATGAACCAGCAGACTCCCTGAGTAGGATCAGCCAAGGAAATCACGAGTGGACCCTGAACTAGCAGGTGCTAACATCAATATTCAGATGGTGGAGTGTACCAAAAATAGATCTATTCACCTCCTAGGAGAACAACTAGCTCCCATTGTTTCATTGCAGACCCCCAGCAGTGGGTTCAGCTCCTGAGGATGCACTAGTCCTCATCCCTGAAAACAGTATTAATGTGCATTATTTAAGTGCATTTAGAATCTCTCTTATAAGGGCATCGTGCAATCCTTTGAATTTAATTCAACATGGCATATTATGAGGGATCTTTTTAATATATGAGCATCTTGCCTGTTTACAGACAGAGTGCACAAAGCATGCAAACATACCTGAAAAATTGTTAATATGCATTATTGAAGTTTCAGATATTTGCAACTGCTGTACACTCACAACTTTCTCAAGATAAAACAGTTATTAGACAGCTGATTGAGCATTTTTTATTGGTGGAGCTTTCCTGAAATTAACTGAACATTTTACGTCATTAAGTCACACCAGGGCATTGACATCTTGGTCTCCAGCTGCACTTTCAGGTCTGGTGTTTTCGTAGGCTAAAGCCACTAGCAAAACAGACTTGATATGTTGATACATATAGATTCAAGAAGTTTGCCATACAGTAATATGACTGAAATTTAAACTTAAGTGTTAACAACCAAACAATGTTTTTGTGCTTGTCCAGCCCAGTAGTTGTGTTTTTCCGTATCTTTTTTTTTTTTCCTGAGTTCTCTAGTCCCGTTTGGGAGACAGTTAACAGAACATTATATATCTGGGAGCTGGAACTTGTGCTTTGTTTCTTAATCCCTCAGATGTATCTGTGTTCAGAATCCTCCAATTTACAAAGGAGCTGGGTCTAAAAGACAAGATTTTATGCAGGCATGCAGACAGGGCCTTGTCTTTTCTGCCAGGTTGGAAATTGATGACATCTCAGTGGAGCCTGTTGGTTGGTCAGTGAGACCATTATGCTATATCACTCTTGTATCAGGGTCCTTCAGATGCTACTTTTTCTGTAGAGGTTGTTCAACATTGTGCAAAACGTGACTTAGATTCTGATAGATTTCTAGGTCTTTAGAATGCCTCGACTCTGATTAAAGTTTAGCAAATTCTTCAAGGCCAAGTTTGTCGGGATCTGGACCTTGTTTCGGCCACAACCATTGTGACTGGTGACAGGGGTATATTGCAAGAAATGAAGTGTAAGGTAGGTCCCTGGGGGAGGTTTCACCAGGTGGATGTGGTTGATATCAGCAATTTAATCACTATGTGTAGCAACACTTCCAAACCGGACCCAGTGATTTAATTGCTAGTATGCATAACACCACTTCCAGAGTGGATCTAGTGCTAACTCAACTTATCAAGGCTGAATTTGGCACTTTGGTACTGATCATTATGGACATCCTTAATGCTTCTTTGAGTGAAGGAGTTCAACCTTTGGCCTTGAAGTGGGCTGTGGTGAGGCCCCTGCTCAAGAGGGCATCATTTAACCCTAGCAACTTTGTAAACTATCAACCAGTCTGCAGTCTTCCATTTTTATGTTTGCTTGCACGCATGAGCAAGAAACATAGTGCCATCATCCGAGTTTTCGGAGGTGTGTCACCCCCTCTTCCAGTTCAGTCAGTGTGTTGGCAGGTGCGGCCTCAGTCCTCCAATGCATGCTGGAGCTGTCTATGACAGCTCCAAAATGCAGTGGCATACAGTTGAAAGGGGGAGCTATGCTTCAGTGAGCAGCGATCAGATATCGCCTGCTCATGCGCAGCTCCCCCTACACACACACACACACACACACACAAACACATGCACGCATACTGCGTGCTGCTCCCCCCACGCACACACTGTATAGCCGACGGGTGCCCAATCCTGGCTGTGCTGCATCCCCCCAAAGTTTCTACATGCCACGCTGGTGCCCACCCCAGCGTGGCAACCATGGTATAGCCGACGGGGTGCCCAATCCTCCGTCGGCTCCACTGTCCTCTCCCCCAGAGTACAGGGTGCCACGCTGGGAGCCCACCCCAGCGCGGGGCAATAGATGCTATGGCCGACGGGGATGCCCAATCCCCAGCCGGCTCCACGCCCAACCAGCTGCCCTTGTGCCACGCCTGGAGCCTACCCCAGCATGGCAAACATCCCGCTGTCATTTAAAAAAAAAAAAAACAACCTGTAAAGAAAAACAGTCCCACGCAGTCTCCCTGCCCCCACAACCCGCACTCACCCACTATGCACCTTGCCTCCCCACACCCCTCACCCCATACTTACCTCGGAGTCCGCGCCACGATCTTCGTGGACCGGGAACACGCTCTGCACTCTTCAAAGCTGACCGCGAACTGAGGAAATGCCGGTAAGCTGTATAATGGGATAGATAGGGTTTTTTCAACTTTGTTGCATATCTCAGGCATTTTTGAATTTTGCACCAAATTTTCAACATGGGTTTTGGGACCCCTTCTCATGAATGCTGTCACTGTCATGATTATTCGGTCTCGAAGGGTGATTTCGCAGTTACTGTGCGTAAATCACCTTCGCACCGGCCAACGTAAATGACACTGCCAGTGTTCATAAGGCGGCTCTCAAGAAGCCTATTTTGAAATTTGGTGGAAAAATTCCAAAAATGACTGTTTTACGAGCGCGCAGCAAGCAGCCAGTTCCCACGATGCCTCGTGAAAGTTTGCGAATTTCAATATTTTCACTCCAGATTTTCAACATTGCCATTTTACCACACCTTCTTATGAGCAGTACAGCTGTCATTTTCACATCTCACCCAAAGCGTGTTTCTGCCCATATGGCGCACAATGGCATGATCGATTGTCTGAAATCAATATGCGGGACAAATTAAGAAAATCACAGTGACACTGTTCATGAGCAGAGGTTCTTAAATGGCTATGTTGAAAATTTGGTGAAGAAATTAAATAAAATGACTGTTTTACAGCGCGTGCGTTGCAATTCCTAAGCACCCGAAGTTCGCAATTTTCAATATTTTCACTCCAGATTTTCAACATTGCCATTTTACCACACCTCCTATGAGCAGTACAGCTGTCATTTTTCACATCTTGCCCAAAATGTGTTTCCGCCTATGTAGCGCACAATGGCACAGTCGATGTAGCGAATCAATGTATGGGACACATTAAGAAAATCACAGTGACACTGTTCATGAGCAGACATCTTAAAATGGCTATGTTGAAAATTAGTGAAAAAATTCCTAAAATGACTGTTTTACGTTAGCGTATGCTATGTAGTTCCTTATGTATGTTCGTAAGTTTGTAATTAATATTTTCACTCCAGATTTTCAACATTGCCATTTTATTACACTTCCTTATGAACAGTACAGCTGCCATTTTTCATATGTCGCCCAAAATGTGTTTTCGCACATGTAGCGCACAATGGTGCTGTTGGTGTGCGAAAGCAATGTTTGGGACATATTACGCAAATCACAGTTACACTGTTCATGAGCAGAGGTCTTAAAATGGCTATGTTGAAAATTTGGTGACAAAAGTCCATAAAATGACTGTGTTATGAGTGAGCATAGCGCAGTTTCCACTCACCCTGGTAAGTTAATGACTTTGTAATATTTTCAGTACAGATTTTCACCAGTGGCATTTTTCCACACTTCCTTATGAACAGTACAGCTGTCATTTTTCACAACATGGCCGAAGTGTGTTTTCACACTTTCAGCGCAGAGATGCGTGGTCGCTGTGGGAAATCATTGTTCGGGACAGATAAAGAAAATCACAGTGACACTGTTCATGATCGGAGGCACCAAAATGCCTGAGTTGACAATTTGCTGTAAAAATCCCAACCCTAATTATATTACGGTGTCGTTGCCAGTTTCTATGTACATTTCATTACTTCACCAGTTTTTTAATATTTTTACTGCAAATTTGCAACATTGCCATTTTTTACACCTCCCCATGAACAGTACAGCTGTCATTTTTTACATCCTGTTCGGAATGTTTTTGTACCTGTGGTGCTAAATGCCGTAGTCGCTGTGCATAAGCAGCTTTCGGCTAACAAACTGATATTGCCACTGTTCATGAGGTGGGGTCACAAAAAAAACATGTTGAAAATTTGGAGTGAAAATACCAACGAATGCCTGAGGTATTAGGGTTTCCAACCATAACGCCCAACCCTGTAGAGAATGACAGGCATCAGGGGTGTGACTTGGAATTCTTGCCTGTAATGCTCATACCATTCCACACCCTGCAGCCAGTGAGAGGCATCGAGGTATGCCTTGGACTCTTCGGCCCCAAAGTTCACCCCATTCTCCTATATCGCACCCACCTCGCTGTATTTCCTAATGGAATGGGGTGCGCATAAGGGCCAAAGACCCCAAGGAACACCGTGACACTTGTCAGTGTCTGCAGGGTGGGGTGTGGTGAAATGGCGTGGCTGTTATGCCTGACGACCCAAAGGCACACCCCAATGCCTGTCACTCTCTGCAGGGTGGTGGTGGGGTTGTCTTCAGTTCAATACTTCACTGCCATTCCTATTACGCAGCTCTGTAACTTCTACACTACCACTGCCAATGCCAGCAAGCAAACATTCAGCATTGACAAATGCTTGTTAGTGATTGTAGTGGAGAAAGTGATTGCAGAACAACTAATTCATCTTGAAAACAATGACATCTATGTGATATTTCAGTCTGGTTTCTGTAGGTGTCATGGCACGGAGAAAGCAGTTATCAGTGTGTACAGTAATCTCCATCTGGTGAGGGACTGAAGGAACATTTTGGTTCTTTTCCTTCTTACTTGCCATCGACATTTTTAAGTTTTTTTTTTTCCTTTGTGTATGGGTTTAGTGCTCGTGAAAGGTGCAGGATTGACAGCACTGGAACCAGAAGTCCTCTGCTTATCCACATGACAGGTACAGCACAGCGATCACAGTGCAAGCTTCCCCACACTGCCCCGCCAGTGTGCCTCAACCCTGCTAAGGAGGGTCCACCATATAGGTGAGAGAGTAGTTCAGACTCCATGCCCATTCAGTGTTGGTGTCTCATGTAAGACTGCTAACAAGGGTGCCAATTAGTGGTAGTTGTGTTGGTGGTTTTGTGATGTGGACACCTGCCTACTGGGAACTGAACTGAGACCACCACAACTCATTACACACAGGCCACTTAACAGCCTTCATATGATAATGGCTTTTAGCCATTGCTGACCTGTGTTGGGTTTGAACCAGCGACCTACAGGGGAAAGGCTCCGTAACCAGCTACCAGTCCACTGAGCCATCCAGTTCCCTTCCTGCCACTTGCATTTGACATTGTTGATCAGCTTGTGTAATATTCAGGCTTGAGGGCTTGTCTGGGACTGTTCTTCAGTGATTTTGGTCATTCCTCGACAGCAGAGAGCAGTCGGGAGGGGGTGATCAGGTGTTTTCAGTTATGGCCAGCGGCCGTAGACTGTGGAGTCCCCCAGGTCTCTGCCTTGTCACTTGTGTTGTTCGTAGTGTGTATGTGCGCCTCTGGGGGAGATAATAATGTAATAAAGTGTGAAGTTTTGTTACTATGCCATTGATACTCAGCCGTATCTGTCAGTTGTGTCTGAAGAGCTACCTGTTGAAAATCAAATCCAGGATAGCCTCCAGCTGGTCGGAGCTGAACCCAGGGAAATCCAAATTGCTCCTTTCAGGTGTGATTATCAGTAATATTACCCCTTCGGTGGTGTCTCAGGTTCCTGAGTGTTGATGGTTTTGAGCTGTATGCTGAGAGGAAGTACAAAGTCGGTGTGGTCCTTATTGGGCAGCTGATGTTTATTTCTTGGGTATTGGCCCGTAGTCAGGGACTGCTTTTACCACTTTAAGAATTTTGCTAGGCATCACTCCTTTCTGGATGCTGCTGACCTCTGCATGTTTATGCAGGCCTTTGTTTCTCTTCAGTGGCACTACTGTAATTGCTCTATAAGGTCTTACCTTGTGGCCGGCTGCACTGTCTGCAGCCGACTCAGAGTGTGGTGGTGAGGATTCTGACATCCATCCAGAAGGTATCATATTATAACCTCACTCTGTGCTTTGGGTTGGCTGACTATTATGTAGAAGGTTGGCTACGTGGACCTTTTATTAGCTCATAAAAGCCGTGGAAAGACTGGGCCCTCAGTATTGCAGTGTGCTCCTGACCCTCCCTATCCCTGCTGGAGCAGTTAGATCCATGGGGTAGCTGGTTTTAAGGGTGCCACCATCCAGAAAAGTTCACTTGTGACTGAGTTTTTGCATTGTGGTCTCCACTCAGTGGAACATGCTGCCTTTTGAAGTCCATATGGCACCATCCCTGTATGCTTTTAAAACGTGACTTAAGCAGTACCTTTCTGCTCAGGCATTGCCCCAATTTGTTATTTTTCCAGTTACTCATAATTTTTATGACCCTTTTTACTGAGACCCATTTCAGTTATTTATAGAAACATATAATGTAGTGGCAGAAAGAGACTGATAGTCCATATTATATTACCTCACCCCTGGACCTAGTTTCCTGGGGGATTGTCCTGCCCACCAGTAACCCCTGCCTCCAGTGTGGGACTGTGAGCCCTCTTGTTCTGTCCCAACCATGTTTGAACCCATTTTGGCACATGCTCCCACCAGTTCCTCTGGCAGTCTGTTCCATGGCTCAACCACCCTCTCGATGAAGCAGAACTTCCTCGCATCCCTCCTGAATTTACCTGACTAACCTCCAATCGTGCTCTCTTGAGACTGCAACCATATTTCAAAAATGTCTTCACGTTTCACCTTGTTTATATCCTCAGAACCTTATATGTCCCTATCATGGCCCCCCAATGTCTGGCTTCCTAGAAACGTGTTAGGCCACCAGTGGTTCCTCATAGGATCTGCCTTGTCCCCCTACATCATCTCTTTCAATGTCCCCCTCAGAAGGCAATGAATTCTTTCTCCAGTTGCCTCATCTGCCAAGTACATCTTCTACCAGTGTTTTGTGGGGGAGATGTTACAGGCCTTAGGTCTTACTGCAGTCGCTAGAGACCTGGGGCACTAAATCATTGCATGCAGAGTCCAAGTTTTAAGTGGCACACTTGATTTCCATTTACAGAATTTGAATGCACAGTCACTTAAATTACAGCTTATTCAGTTTATTCATAGATGCCAACTTATCAAATTTTCATTTAAGCATGAGAATCCTTATTAGTTCTGAAGTGATAGGAAGGATGACCTTACTTCTCTCGAAAGCCATAATCCTGTTGCCCTGCCTTTGGGTCTCCTGGGAGTTCCCAACACTGATCTCTGTGTCATACATCCTTGGCCTAGGGCCACGGAAAAGGCTACCAGGACTGTTTAGAAATGCCTCTGTGCCTCACCTCCCACCCCCAGGGACTTCCAAACAAGGTATTGTGCACCCCCTGGGTCTGTGGGTGTTACACCTCACTCCGCTTCAGGTTGTCCAGACCCACTTTGGGCCACAGCACCTGAGGCACAACCGACCCCCTGGGCAGGATTCATCAGGTTTCAATGGCCTATGGAGAAAGTTCTTTACCTCAACACAGTCTCTCCTAATCATTTCAGTGCAGCAGGCAAACATGACAGCTTACCGGCGTTGCATGTAGCTGCGGATACACTTTTTTTTAGCTGCAGCACCTGACTGTGAGATCACCAGGCAAGTTGTCGATATTTCCATATGAGACCTAGAGGCAGCACAGCACCAGTTGTGAATGACTATTACAGTATGCACTGCAAGTCCATTGGTCCACAGTGTGGACCAGTGGGCTTGCAGCTTTTACTGTAAGTTGTCATTCTATGGCAGTCATGAGGTATGCAGGGTTTGCTACTGCTCACCAATGATGGAGGGGAGCTGGGTGGGCAGGGGTCCTGTGTGAGAGTGGGGTGCCACTGGACCACCGGGAATGTCTTGCTGTCAGTTTCACAGGGCAATCACAGTTCACGGGGAGGGGAGGAGGGAATACCACTAAACTACCAGGAAGTCTGAAACATTTATTTCTTGGTGATCAGGGCTATGGGAGGGAGGAGGTACCACTAGACTACTAGGGAAGTCTGAAACATTTATTTTTCAATGATCGGGGCTACAGGGAGGGAGGGGGTACCACTAGACTATGAGGGAAGTATGAAACATTTATTTCTCACTGATCGGAGCTATGGGAGGGGTAGGGGTGCCACTAGACCCCCTCTGGCAGTACCACATGCTGTGCAGGGCGCCATATGCATTTCGCTGGCCTTCCTTGCACAGCACATGCAAATCGTGCCATAATGACATGCAAATGGCTCCATTTGCACCTTGCATGTGTCATGGCTCCGTTTGCATACTGCTGGCTGAATATCAGGAAATTGCATACAGCATAACTCTGTTGTACTGGCGCAGTTCCCATTCCTGGTATTCAGCCCTGTCTGGGGGGGGATGCGCCAGCGCATCATATCTGCGCAGTGCGCATTACCTGATATATTCAGAGGAGATGCGCCATGGCTCATCTCTTTTGAATATATCCCTGAGTTGCACCAGCGCAACTCAGCTATGCTGCGCCACCACGTGTGCCATTGCCAGCCGCAATTCTGAATATCGGGGCCCCAGAGTCTTTTCAGCCTTGATGCTTCTCTCTCTTTTTTCGTCTTTCAGTAGAGATGACGTGTTAGTTTTATAAGCAGAAACAGATTTTATTTTGCCAAAATTATTTTTTAAAGGGGAACATTTATAAACAGTGCCCATCATAGTCTAACGAGGCATGAAAAGCTGCTTTAAATGGTGTATTGGGCGTACCTATGACTGGCAGTGGTCCAGAAATCTCGGTGACTATGTCTGTTGCATGTTGATACTACATTTCCAGCATTTTTTAACCTTATGTCATCTGTGAGGGGAAAACTGTGCTTAACTACACATGGTTAGGCACAGCTTCACCCTCTGTGACATCACAAGGTTCTTAAAAACTCTCTCTGTAATATCAGTATAGGGCAGACTTAGCCATCAATATCTCTGAACTGCTGCCAGGTATAAGTAAGACCAATATCTCATTTAAAAGAACTTTTCATGGGATTTCAGCAGAATTCTATGCGCCCCTGTCTGCTAATGTAAATATGTTACACCAAGTGTTAGAATAATGAAAAATAGCAAAGTTGGGGTAAATTTACTGGATTTGAAAGTTACATATCTGCAAGTCTAACATCATTCTAAATACATTTTTGTATTCTGTAATGATTTTATATTTATATATATATATCTTTATATCTATCTATCTATATATATATATATATATCTTACACAACTCTTCTGTGGCTAACCTGCAGGCATGAAACAGTCTGACAATCTTCTTATTGTATTTTTCCAGGCAAATCATTTCAATTTTCTCCCTGCGGTCCCACCCACATTCTCTCTTCACCTGCCACTCCCAAGGTGGTCAGATAAAACCACTGCCAATACTAGTAGTGAGTGCATCCTGTGTTATGGACAACTGGGAAGTTCGGACTGGTGTTGGAGCTTATGTACCCTCCCATCAGTAGGCCCATGCACCTACTGTCGCTGGCAGGCACCAGCAAAACTGAGGGGTTCCTTATGGATCAGTTCCTGTCTCCCAGAATCCACAGGGGGTGGCCTTTCTGCATGGAGTGGAAGACTCCCATCCTGGAGGTGAGAGGTTTTCCTTGGGACTGCCTCTCTTCCTCAGGCCACAGCCGGCTGGTGTTGAGGGTCGAAGGCGTGAACCCATGACCCTCCAAGCACAAGGCAAGTGTCTTAACCACTAGGCTACCAGAGTGGTTTCATTCTAACAACTCTGTACACGAGAGCGAGAATGAGTGACAGGCTCACATCCCATGGTTATTGGTCATCTGAGAATGTGATTGATAGTCTGTAAAACAACAAAATATGTGATGCGATCCTAACTTTCGAGTGAACACTTGTGAGTTAGAACGCCCACTTTGCTAATCATCAGGCTTATGGATCGGCACAGACTTTACCTCTACAGGCCAGAAAGCATGGTAGACATATAACTTGCCCAAAGAAAATGGCTACTCTCAAATACAGGTAAGGCTGAGAAAAGTAACTGAAAAACTAATAATATGCACATTATACGTGGTTCATCATAGTGGTTATTGTTTGCACATTGTGCTTAAATAAATATTGAGTATATAGTGAACAGAAAAATACATTTAAAACTGGTTTGAATAATTCAGCACCACTTACTACCACAACACCCATTGATTTGAAAGGATTTATACTTGCTTGAGTGCTTTTGCAAAAAGAAAATGTCACATTCCAAAAATGCTAAGAATTGTCAGATAAATGTTCCTAAAATTAAATGTGATGTTTGATTTTGCAGTTCAAACTTTTTGTGTTTTACTGTATCAACTGATAATTAACTTTTTTCTATTTCTAGAACATATGAACTGTCTTTAAATGGTGGCACTCCATATGAGAAGGGCATTGATGTAGACCCTGCATTAGCAAGAAGAAGTGAGTGTATTTTAAATTGTGATTAAAGTAAAAGCCAAGTGTCCTGCTAAAAAGCAGGCAAAAGGTATACTTACTTAAAAACTGAATTCCACAGAGTTAAGTTGTGCAGCCATATTGCCATCAGTGCAGCAGGCTGTCATTCATGGCATGTGAGCTAGCGGACTACTTCAGGCGCATCTTCTCAAACATGGCGGGTATCAGTCTTGTAACTAAAGAGGAAACAAAAATGTAACAGAAATTTTAACAACATCATTGTTTTCATTTGCTTACTACCTTAGGCAGAAAGTCTGCGTGTGCTCTCTGCCCTGGAAATTGTAGTAGTTTAAACCAGTCCCGGCACTGATCACACAACCCCTGTGCCCCAGCTGCCCAATGAATTTCTGCTGCCAGAAAGACTCAAAGCCCCAGGCTTGGCTGTTCAAAATCCTTGGTATTGTAAGAACAAATGGTTTGATACCTTTTATTGGACCAACTAGGATGTTACAAAAAGAACAAATAGCTTTAGCTTTCGGACCAACAAGTCCTGCTTGGGAAGCTTAATATTAATATTGGTAATATTGGTATTGTAAGGTAGTTTAGCATACAACTGCCCCATTTGAGATCAGGGACCAGATTCACAAAACATTGCCCTGGTGCAAACTGGATTTTGTGCTGAACTGGCATTCACAAAAGCCTGGTTTGCACCGAGGCAAAGTGTGGAGGGGGCCGCAGTGAAAATGAGGGGGAGGGACTACATAACGGCGCTGTCTCATTCACAAAGCATTTGCTCCGTGCAAGGGCCTTTTGCAGGTCCCCTTGTATGGAGCAAATATTGCTGACCAAGACCTTGCTTTAATTCCCCGCAACCCTAGTGGCTGGCAGAGGTACTGCAGCCCCCCCCCCCGGCCCGTGAATGCTGGTCAGTAGCCCCAGTATACAAATTATATTTCCCTGGTGTCCAGTGGTTCCTCCCACGCACCAATTGCTGTTCCCAACACAAAAATAACCCACTGAAATCTTTCCTGGTGTCCAGTGGTCCTTCCTCCTGCTGATCGCCATCCCCAACACGGAAATAATCCATTGAAATCTTCCCTGGTGTTCAGTGGTCCCTCCCCCTGCCCATCATCATCCCCAATACAGAAATAAATTTATTAAAATCTTCCCTGGTGTCCAGTGGTCCCTCCTTCCGCCGATCATTGTCCCGATCCAGATAATACATATATGTCCCTGGTGCTAGTGGTGACCACCCCCTCTGCATTCGCTGATCGCTAGCCCCAAATTAAAATTGTTACATTTTCCTTATGGTCTAGTGGCCCCCCCCCCATCAATCACTGGCCCATATAAAATACAGAATTTCCCTGGTAGTCTAGTGATCCCCTCCCTATCCCCGATCTGGCTGTATACTAGCATACTAAAATGCCAGCAGAGTAGGCCTAATGGTCTTTCGTGTCTGCTCGTTAGTCAGCCCCCATACTGGGTGCCAACTTTGCTGTCCCCCCAGCCCCTTGTGTTACCCTCCCCCTATACCTGTCCCAACCTCTCTTGAACCCATCCACAGTCTCTTCCTCCACCAGTCCCCTGGGCAGAGCATTCCATGGTTCTACCACCCTCTCAGTGAAGTAGCACCTCCTCCTCCTCTCCCTCCTGAGTCGCCCCCCCAGCTTCCACCTGTGCCCTCTAGTTGCCCCCATTTCCTTTGGAACACCCCGACTGAGCCTCCCCTGTTTATCCCCTTCATGTACTTGAGGACGTCTATCATGTCCCTCCTGTCCTCCAGAGTGTACATTTTGAGCTCCTCTAGCCTCTCCCATAAGTCCTTTCCCCCAAGCCCCAGATCATTTTAGTTGCCCTCCTCTGGACCCTCTACAGGAATGCAATGTCTCTTTTTAAGTGCGGTCTCCAAAACTTCACACAGTACTTGAGATGCGGCCTAACCAAACATTTATACAGAGGGAGGATCACTTCCCTCCCTCTGGAGGCAATCCCCCTAGCGATGCATCCCAGCATCCTATTTGCTTTGGCCGCCGCCCTCCTACAAGTCTCAGAGATGTTCATTTTGACATCCACCACCACCCTCAGATCCCTCTCACCCATCCAGGCTTGTAGCATTTCTCCCCCAGGGTATACACTTGGACCAGGTTTCTGGCCCCCAGGTGCAGAACCCTGCATTTCCCTGCATTGAACTTCAGTTTCCACTTTCTCGACCACCTCTCCAAAGCATCCAGGTCCTCCTGCAGGGCCACCCTCCCATCCTCCCTATCCACCACCACCCCCAGCTTCGAGTCATCCGTAAAAAGACTAATTTTGCTCCTGATACCCTTCCTTATGTCAGAGACATAGGTGTTAAACAGGAGGGGCCCTAGGACCGATCCCTAGGGGACCCCACTAATGACCCTCCTTGGAGATGAGACTAGCCCCCCCAACCACCACCCTCTGAGTGTGCTCCAAGAGCCAATTTCCTATCCATCTGATCATCCACTTTCCCCACTCCCATTTCCCCCAATTTAGCCAGCAGGCCACTGTGAGGTACCGAATCAAACACCTTGCTGAAGTCAAGAAAGAGGACATCCACCGGCTTACCCTGGTCCAGGGCACCCATCACCCACTCATAGAACTCTACAAAGTTTGTTTGACATGATCTTCCCGGGATGAAGCCATGATGTCTATTGCCTGGTACCCCAATTTCTCCAGTACCCTCCTAGCCTTTCCTTGATAATACCCTCCATCACTTTGCCTACCACTGACGTCAGGCTAATGAGCCTATAGTTCCTCACCTCCTCTCTTGATCCTCCCTTGTGGATAGGCATGATATGGGCAACCCTCCAGTCTTGGGTACCCAACCCGTTCTCTGAGAGATGTTGAAAAGCTCCGTCAGGGGGGCCTCCAGGACATCCACCAGTTCCCTCAGCACCCTGGGATGTATTTCATCCAGCCCTGGTGCTGGGTTTCCCTCACTCTCTCTACTGGGATTTCCCCCTCCACGTCCTCCCCCTTGGCCCTCTGATCCGCCTTTCCACCTTCTGACTCCTGATCCCTAGACTAGTCTGAGTTCCTGATCTGAAAGGGTCCTGCCCTCTCCTCAGATACACCATCCTTCCCCTCAATGACGCAGCCCCACCATCCTCCCTGGTAAAAACTGAGGCAAAGTACTCGTTCAGTACCTCAGCCTGCTCCCTCACATCCTGTGCCCATCCCTCCCCTGTCCTAATCCTGCTAATCTGCCCCTTCCCTCTCCTTTTTTCCCCAGTGTATCTAAAGAATCCCTTGTTCCCCCTCCTGATTTCCCTGTGCAAGTTCTGCTCCTTTCTTGCCTTAGCCGATCTCACCACCCTGGTAACCCTCCTGGTCATCATTTCATACTCACCTGATCCTTTCGCTCCATGAGTGCTTGAAGCGCCTATAGGCAGCCTTCTTTTCCCTCACCACCCCCTGAACCTCCGGGGTCCACCAACAGGGTTTCCTGGCCTTACCGAATTTGCTCCTCAGTCTTGCACTGAACTTGGTAGCCTCCTGCACCTCTCTCCTAATGATCTCTCACCTACTGTCAGCATCCATGCCTGGCCTTATCTCGTCTAAATGACCCTTAGGGATCCTTCCCATCTCCCTGAAATCCGCACCCCTAAAGTCAATTACTACCATCTTTGTACGGCCTTCCTCCCCCCCAGGTCCAGGAAAAACCAGACTGTGGCATGATCACTCCCTGCCAATGGGTCTCTCACCTCCAGGCCCCTAATCTGGTCACTGTCCGCCAGGACTATGTCCAGTATCTGGGCCTCCCTAGTTGGCTCCCTCACCTGCTGGGTTAGGAACTCATCCTGGAAGACATCCAGCAACCTCTGCTCCCTGGCCACTGGGGACATCATATTCCCCCAGTCTTTTTCTTTCATGTTTAGGGCCCCCAGCACCACTACCCTTCCCTTGCCCAATCTACAGTGTCCCATAACATTTGCTACCAGACTCTCCTCCAGGTCTTCCGCCAGCGTGGGGGTTCTGTATATCACCCATATTTTTACTCTTCTTCCCCCCTGCATTTGCAGGATGACCCTAGATCGCCTCCATGCTCCCCTCCACCTCCTCCACCCCTCCTATACCAATGCCATTTTGGACTATCAGTGCTTCCCCCTCCTTCCTTCCCCCGTCCTTCCTGAACATAGTGTAGCCCTCCAGGTTTAGGTCCCAGTCGTGCCTTTGGGTGGCCCAGGTCTCAGTGACAGCTGCCACATCCACTGCCCCCTCAGCTAGCATTGCCAGGAGCAGGTATCTTATTTCCCAAGCTCCTGGCATTTATCAGGACCACCCTCCACCTCTTTCCCCTCCTCCCATTCCCCACCCTCATGCTTCCGTGTGGCTGCATGCTCTCTCCCCCCTGGACCCTACCTGTTGGTCTTTTTTTGTATCCCTCCAGCCCTTTAGGGGAGTGGAGACAGAGTCCCTCTTCTACTATCGGACCCCCTGCAATAGCCCCTTCTTCCATCCCTCCCCTCTTCACAAGTTTAAACCCCACCTTTCGTTGATGAACCCTTCTGTTTTCAGCTTTAGGATTTCCCTCCCTTCCATATTGAGATGGAGCTTGTCCCTAGTGTACAGCCCCTTATCGGCCCAGGTTGCACCCCAGTCCCTCACCAGCCTGTACCCCTTAGCCTTACACCACTCCCTGAGGCACTGATTCACTAACCAAACTTTTTGTTTGTTCGCCCCACTAGCCCTTGGCACCAGCAGGATTTCCGAGAAGGAGATCGAGCATTCTATGGAATGGCAAACCCTGGCTAGCTCCCCAAACCTTGCCTGTGTCTCTAATTCACTATTTCCCTCTCTGTTGTTTGTGCCCAGGTGCACCAGTATGTCCGGAGAACCTCCATATTCCCTTGCCAGTGAATATACCTCGTGCTTGGCCTTGTGCACTGTCAGGCCAGGGTGACATTTGGTTCTTACCAGACAGGCTTTACCCTCCCCCTGCCCCTCCCATTTGATACCCCTGATACATGGAATCCCCCAACAGGAGCAGTCTAACCTCCCCCTTACCTCCATGCTCACCCCCCAGGTTTCCCCTACTTCCATGCCCTTCCTCGTCCTTTTTTCTGGCCTCTCCCCCAGCCGGCTCCTCGTGCCTCTCACCATCTGGGTGTCATATGCTGGCATCTTCCTATTGTCTCTGACCACCCCCTCTCCTCTGGTCCTGGGCATCCCCCCCCACACAGTGTCCTTTTTGGCATCACTATCCCCCCTCTTGACTGGTCCTTCCGCCCTATCTGCTGGCCTAGCCTGGCTCTTACTCCCTTCCATCCTGTCCACGTTCAACACCCCTGCCTGCCATGCCCCTGGCCCAAATCCTCAGCTCCATTTGCTGCTGCCTCCCTTGTTCACCTGATCCTCCTCCTTGCCCTGCCCCCACCCCCATCCCCTGATCTGTCCGGGCCCCGCATCTCTCGCTTTCTCCCTTCATGCCCACACTTCAAGTTATATTTTTCCCTGTTGTGTAGTGGCCTCCCCCACCCTGAAAGGTAGTGGCCCATCAATCCTTGTCCCCCATCCCGACCCCAACCACGCCTTGATACAGCCCTCTCCTCCATCACGGCGGTCCTGCTGTAGGTTGCCAAAATAAGCGCATACTGTATACAATATGCACTCATTGATTGACAGCTAGATCACAACCTGACCATGAAGAAGTTGTACAAGCAGTTGCATGTGAAAAATCCCAGGTGTCACTGTTAGCAGTGCCACCAGAAAAGGATTATAAAAAACTTGACAAGGAAAGTGTACACCACAGCAACCTTGCAGTTGCTTTTTGTTACCTATGTTTTATCCCATGTAACATTTGTATGCACTCACCCTATGTTTATCTACTGTAATCACATTTATGTACCCACTTAAGTATGTTGACCTAACCTTTGTATATGTGTCTATGACGTGGTGCCTTTGGAAATGAGTCTCTGACTCAAAGGTTGTAAACCCAAAAGTTCAATAAATAAAAAATAAATAAAATAAGGCAAGCTGCTTATATGGCTTACACTGCGTAATACCAGTGTAACCACCCAGTCCCCTGGAGTTACCAGAATCCCATTAGTGTCAGTGCTAGGTAGGGAAGGCAGCTGGTGAATAACTAGTTAAATGTTTTTTCTATCTGCTCCCTCTCTGTTTACTTGGTCTCAGCTGAGAGGAGAGAGGTGATGTCATTTAGAACTCTCGCAGCAGCATAAGCCATGGTAGCTACTGTAGCTGTGAGCGGGGTGCTTTAGAATTTTCAGTTAGTGTTGAGCCAGGAGTCTGTGAGTGGAGTTCAGAGTGAGCATTTGGAGGAGTGAGGAGCTGCAGTGTGGGCTTTGTGAGGAGAGCCTATTTTTCTCACCCTAGTGCTGAGAACCATCTGCCTGCCAGTAGAAGTGGTGGAAACCGTCGTCTAGCAGGAGTTCCTGATTTTTCTCATCCCCTGTGCGATGAGAAGGACTGCAGAATGGATCCAAGGGGCAATCCCCTTACTTTGATCAAGGACATTGAAGCTGCTTGTTTGTGTACAATCGTGAGTAATCTGACTTTGGGTATCCCAGGAGGACTGTACCTGTTTCTATTTGGGATGTACTCTGATAAAGTGAAATATGCACCAACTTCTGTTCTAGTTTGAGTCTGTTCTCTCATCTAGATTTAAAGTTGACTGACAATCGTAGAGTCCCCAGAGAGCCTTGGCACATTGTTCGGGACTTTAATTTACACTCAGAAGTAGTGTGTTTCTTATGCAGGATGTGACAGACATTCCAGGATGCACAGTTCCACTATGTTACTAAAAGTTTGAGGAGTAACTCTGAAAGAATGGCTGGGTATGGACGTGAAAGCAAAAGGTGGGCAACCCCCCCCCCCATCTGGAGTGATCAGTTCAGCACTACAGGTTTCATAAGGGTGCCTGTTTATTCAGGACATAGTGGGCAATGCCTGAAGAGAAAGTTTACCCCCTGGTGTGGGTTGTGCTAATTTTGAGCACCAGTGTGTTCCGTCATGGCCAGTTGCCACATTGAACTGTTTAAATCCTATGCCATATGGGAATTGTGTGCTCCGTTGTGGCCAGTGTCACCTGAAGAAATGTGTATTTCAGCTGAGGCTTTGCCGCCGAAGAGAGTTCAAGGTCCTATGCAATATGGGATGTGTAGAGTTTCTGTCCACTACAGACTTTTGTCGTTCTGCTTTGCCTTGTACCACGAAGTGTAAACCATTGGGGGTCCACCTTTGCTTTAGTGTACCATCTTTGGAATAAAGCCACACTCTAGAACCCCAGCCTGGTTTGTTATTTTCTTTTTATTCAGTTTCCTAAAATTACAAACATTTACAGCACATTTAATTTGGTTGTGTCTATACATAGGTACAATAGGAATGGATACAAATCAAACATACCATTTCACAGAATAAGGATCACAGAGGTTAATAATTTATGCTGTATAAGAGTGGTAAAATTTATTACAGCCTTTGTAACTATGTGAGGTAGAGTCCACGCCGTCTGGGTACAAGCTGGGAACTGCCTCAATAATTTCAAGTTTGGCTCATGTGGCTAGTGTAAATGTGAGCAGACATTGGTGCTGGAATAGAATTGTTATGTGTTTTCTTTGCAGCTGTTGAGGAGCATGTCATAAGTGAGGAAAAATAGGGGAGGAGAGGAAGGGGAGGGAAGGGAGGTAAAAGGAGAAACCTCGAAGGGTTGTCTCGTTATTTTAAGCAGTGAGTTTAATGGGGGGGGAGGAAAGGGCTGGCAGAGAAAACAGTAGGGTAGGTTTTGAGGGGTTAGGAAGGTTCACTTATCTATGGGACAAATGTTGTATCCTTAAGTAAATAATATAAAAGCCATCTATTCCACCTTAAGTTAAACTTTTCTTCTTGGTTGTTTAATCTATATGTAATCTTCTCCATGTAGTAAATTTGCTTTGTTATAGACAACCAGTCCATGAGAGTGGGAGGGACAGGGGTCAGCCATAGTTTGGTTATGGCTTTTTTTCCCTGCAGTGAGAAGGATGGCTAAAAGGTGGCGGACGTTCTGATCCTTAAGGTCATCAGGGAAAATTAAGAGAATGAAGAGTTTCGGGGTGAGCAGGAGATGCATTCCAAAGATTGTTTGGAGCTCCTGCTGTAGGGATTGAATAAACAAGGTTAATTTAGGGCAGCCATGCATTATATGTGTTAGGTGAGCAATGTTCTCACCACATTTCCGCCAACAAGCAGCTGAGCTACATTAGGTAAAATGACTGGTAACCGCTGGTGTATAAAAATATCTAACAAGAAATTTCCAAGCATATTCTCTCCATTGATGGGAACTTGAGGTGACACTTGTTGAACATGCCTGTTGCCATTGGCTTGTTGTTATTAGTACTCACTCAAGCTGCTATTTCTCCAAGGTATTATCAAGTTTGGAGGATAAGGGAAAATCAGGGCTCTGATAGAGAATGGATATTATAGTGCCTCTGATTTGGGTTGGAGAGTAGGACTTGCATAGATACAATCAACTGGGGCCAACAATCAGGGTTATGTATCCGGGCTGAGAGGGAACCATGGTAGTGCCTTGGCTGTAAGTACCTATAGTAATGGGAATTGGGCAGGCCAAATTTGTCTGTATCTCTTGAAAGGACCATAATTTCATCGGTCAGAATCTGGAATAGGTATCTAAGACTGTACCTTTACCATAAGCTTTGAAAGTATTCGTCTAACTAATCTCAAGCTGGAAGTTAGTGCAAAACCGCTATCGGCATATATAGCGGAATAAAGGGAGAGATCTGGTATTGCCTTCTTATTTGGTGCACCATGTCAGGATCCTATATTTAATGTCAGGAGGCAGGTTCTGACATTCAGTCGCGAGACTGTCCTAGATTAGAGTGACGTTGAGATACTCAGTCTCTGGAACGGCTGCCCACCCAGTTCTGCCCAGTGTATCATGATCAGTTATTTGCCTGGCAAAGGTGTGTAGCAGGTGTGCGAGCTTGCTAGTAACGGTAAAAATCAGGGAGGGATAGACCTCCTAGAGTTCTTGGCATGGGTAAAAGTTTAAATTTGACTTCTAGGTCTACGTCTGCCCAAATGAAGTGAATAATCTCTGTCCCATTCCCAAATACAGATGGCTGGGACTGTGATGGGAACATCAGTAAAAGGTACAGCGCCTAGAAAGAGCAAACTATTCGGACCAGGTCTATCTTCCTAGATAGACTTAGCGGAGTGTACTCCAGTTAGAGAGGTCTTCCCTAAGGCTAGGAGTGTGCGGGGTGTGGTTAAGGTCTATAAGAGTCCTTTAATTCTCTGGTGAGGTTTATTCCCAAGTATTTTAGCTTCCTTATATCCCACTTACATGGGAATTGTTCCCTGATTTTTGGGTCGGGGGTGTAATGAAAGGTTAAGATCTCGGTTTTTGTGATGTTCACCCTATACCCGGAAAGGTCCCCGAACTCAGCCAGTAGCTGACTGACCTTCGGGAGTGAGGTGGACGGGTTTCGCAGGTAGAAAAGAACATCATCCGCATAAAGAGTGATACAATGCTCCTCCCCCCCAGCCCTGACCCCAATGATGTCTTTTGAATTCCTGATTAGCTGTGCTAATGGCTCCATATATAGGGCAAATAGGAGGGGAGACATGGGGCAGCCCTGCCTGGTGCCCCTATGGAGGGAAAAGGGAGCTGAATGATGTCCAGCGACCTTCACCCAAGCTGTAGGCGAGGTATAAATATTTGTGATGACTTGAATCAGTGCATTGGGGAGGCCCATAGCTTCTTCCATAACCGCATATAGAAAAGGCCAATAAACCCTATCAAAGGCCTTCTCGGCATTCAGGCTTACTAATACAGCTGGCGAATCTGAGGAGTGCATCTCACGTATGATATGATAGGTTCTTTTAATACTATCTGTAATAGTGCGCCCACCCACAAAACCTGTTTGGTCTTTATTAATGATTTGTGGAAGAATAGCTTCAACCGGCAGGCCATGATTCCATAAATAGCTTATAGTCTATATTCAATACCGAGATTGGCGGTAGGATTCACAGAGCTGTGGGTTTTTCCAGGTTTGGAGAGTACTGAGATAGTGGCATATGCCCAGGTTGGGGGTGCTTCACCTTGTAGGACCTGAATTGCAGGTTTTGAGCAGTGGAGATAAAAGGGCTGTTTTACTGCTTTGTAAAATTGAGATCCATAACCATCAGGGCCTGGGGCTTATAGTTTTGGCTCGCAGAATCACCCCACTGAGTTCCTGTGTTGTAATAGGCATAGTAGTCGCTGGCTTGTTCCTGTGGAATACTGGGGAGGGCATCACTTAGAAATTTCCCTATGGAATTGGAGGATATATGGTTCCTCAGGGTATATAATGTTGTATAATATGCAGTGAATGCGTCCACAACATCGCTGAGTTTATTTAAGGGTCTGCCTCCTATTAAGTAGTAGTGTGGGTATGCTGATAGTTTCCTTTGTTTCCTGATTTGATACGCCAATAATCTTGTGGCTCTAGGCTCTCACTTATAGTATCCTTGACTAAGAAAGGACAAAGCAATTTCTGTCTGTCATAGAGAGTCTATCTAGTTCTGTTTAACTTGTTTAATTTGCGGAAGGGCTCGAACTATCACCTTGCTTGTGCAGCAATTGTAGAAAATGTAATGTATCTTCTAGCTGTGTTTTATGTTGCTCATGCCTCTTCATCCAGCTGTGACGTATATTTTATGAGGTGACCACTAAGAACTGTTTTTATTGAATCCCAAAGAATAGCTGGTGGGATGTCTGGGTTGACATTATCAGTTAGAATTTCAGAGATTTTGTCTGTGATAAACTCCTTAAACCTATTAGATTTTAAATGTATAGGGTTTAGTCGCCAAATGACTTTTTTTTTCTGAAGACCCACCTTCCAAGTGCTTATGATGGGTGCATGATCTGATAAGGTTATATCTCCAATTTGGGTATCAACCAAATAATCTAGATGTTCTGTTTGAGTGAAGGTTAAATCTATTCTTGAGTAGGTTTGATGAACAGCTGAATAATGCGAATAGTTCCTTGAATGTGGGTGAGTAAACCTCCATGTGTCAACCCAGCCAACCTGTGACAGGAATCTAGCGAGGTACCTCTGTTGTGGGGTTCTCCTAGGGATATTAGGGTTAGAGGAGTCTTTCTCTGGTCTAGGGAGAATATTGAAGTCTCCTGCAAGTAAGAGAATGCCACTAGCGAATTGGGTGATTCTGTCTAACAGACCCTTCAACTCGCCCACCGGTAAGTCTGGGGGGAAATAAGCATTTGCAAGAGTAACTTCAAACAACATGAAGTCTTGCTATATTATGACAATTGCAGTATGACCACAGGTTAGAACTGCTCCGGAGGAGAAATAGTTAACTTTCCATGCAGGCATGGAACTTAGAGCGCGAGCTCGGTTGAAAACTCTGTTGTGCTTCAAACGCAAACTGTCAGATTCTTTACTCCGCCTCACTGAACAGTCGCCTCCCGGAGATTTCTCCTTCTGCTCGGTTCATTTTGTCGGTTTAAAAGTATTATTTTTGTTTTAGCCAAAATTAAAACCTCAACCGTCGGTTCAAGCTCTGTCTGTGGTAATGTAAGTAATAGATAGGTTTTATATTTATTTTTTCTGTGTGGAACTTGTAATTCTTTATCGGTTCGGTTTGAACCAATCAGGTTGTATTTAAAATCTACTAGTCCTTTTTTAGAGTGCGGTTCCCGGTTCTTATCAGTTCTAAAAAAAACGGATTTCATTACGTTTTTTTCCACGACCCGTGACACGGTTGGGAACAGATAAGGGTGTCTTGCTTGGTGGATTGCCATAAACGGGCAAGTTGGTTAGACTGGCATTATGTCTGAGAAACCCAAAAGAAAAACCGGACCCACTGGGTTTCAACACTGTAGTGTTTGTGGGGAAGCTTTTGCTAAGGCTGACCCACACACCACATGTGTCTATTGTCTGGGGTTTGACCACCTCAATTCAGACTGCCAGATTTGTCACAATTTCCCTGCTCACCATAGATAAGAGAGTTGGTAGGCTCAGGAAAGGAAACAAAAAGTCTGCTGACCGGATGGCCAGCCTGGTTCGTGCCAACCGAACGGAGGAATGCCCTCTGACCAGGCGATACTTCCTCAAACAAGCAACCGGTTCTGAGGAGCCAGTTCCAGCAAAAGGACTAGAAAGTCAGCTAGTGTAGAGCCAAAAGTTCTCTCCCCAACTGCTGAGGAAATAGCTAAAGCAATTCAAATTGTCCAGTCTCTCTCTGTTTCAGACCGAACCGACACCTTCAGGTAAGTGCTGTTGATCGGTTCCACAGTTCAAGATTATGATTTTGAGGATTTTATGAACCGGGGAGGGAAGAGAATATGAGGAGAGTGAATATGGTTTTGAAGATCTGGATGTGCCCATTGATCCGGACATCTCTCCAGTTAGACCCTAGGGGTTTCTCCTCCAAGGCTTTCTGAGTCCCTCCTCATTTCATGTTTTATAAAAAGTTGTTGAAACTCTCCAGCTCCCTGTTGAGGAAGCTGTTGATGACCAAGAGGAGCCAGACTATGTAGAAATGATGGATGTTCCAGAGTCTAGAGACTGTCTATTCCTTCATGATAAATCTTTTGGAAACAGACAGTAAAGTTTTAAAACTCCTCACACTATACCTCCTGTGGATAAAAGGATGGACAAGAGGTATACCTTATCAGGCTCCGGCGCTGATTTCCTCACTCAACAATGCAGCCATGTGGGGGTAGTGCAGGCTGCAGCCTGTGACAAGGCTAATATTCCCTAGCTTCACACCCCTGAGAAGGACTCCAGGAAGATTGATGCTATGGCAAAGAAACAGTACATGGCAGCATCTTTTGGGACTCAGACAAGCAAATTATATGGCTTATGCTGCTAGGTACCAGAAATCCAGATGGGATACTGTGCTGGCCCTAGCGAAACAAGTCCCTAACCAGCTTGCCAGGAGCTGGAACAGGTGGCTATGGATGGTATTGAGGCATCCAAGGTGCAATTTCATGCTGCAGTGGACTCTAATGATGTTTCATCAAGAATCATGGCTACATCTGTGGCACTCACGGGATGGCTTGGCTCAGATGTACTACCCTGTCTCAGGATACCCAGTCTAAGGCCATGAATTTTCCTTGTTAGGGAAATTCTCTATTTGGGGAGCAAACAGAGAATTACATGAAGAAAATGGATGGATATAGGACCACCTATAGGAGTGCACAGGCCAGAGAAAGGCAGGCCACTCCTCAAAAGCAGCTTCCTAGAGGCAGGGGCAGGCCTTTTCATAGGCGTTTTACCAAGCCCAAGCTTCCTCCTCCGCCTATGCTCAGAGGGTTCTTAGAGGGAGAGGCAGATGGGTACAAGCAGGTCTGCTTCCACCCCCTCAGCCCAAAGCCCCTGCCAAGCAGGCACCTGATGGGATTGCCAGGGCCGATTCTCCCTCACTGAGGGGGCAGGCTGGCTTACTTTGTCCATGACTGAAGTCTTTAACATCAGACAAGTGGGTCCTGGAAGTAGTAGCCAGGGACTGGTTCTCAGCTTCAAAAATTTCCAAAGCTGAGAACCAGATCTTTCCACCTGCAACTCCATCAGAGGCACTCGTCCCAGAGGCAGAGGTCTCACCCTCCTGGCTCTCAGAGCTGTGGAAGGGTTCCTCCCTACACCAGGGCAAAGGTTTGTACTCAGGTACTTCCTTACCCCAAAAAGACAGGAGAATGGCGGCCCATCCTGGATCTCAGATATTTAAACAAGCACCTTTAAAGCCAAAGTTCAAAATGGTGACTCTGGGAATTATCCTACCCTCTCTAAGGCCAGGGGACTGGCTAGCTTCCCTGGACCTCAAGGATGCCTACTTCCATATTCCCATCAGAAGCTCCCATCAGAAGTACCTCAGGTTCGAGCTGCCCTCAGGCCACTACCAGTTCAGAGCAATGCCCTTCGGCCTCACTTCTGCCCCAAGGGTATTCACCAAATGCCTGGCTGTAGCAGTTGCCTACCTAAGAAGGCAAAAGATTGCCATCTTTCCTTACCTGGACGATTGGCTCTTAGTAGGCCAGTCCCCAGACCAGGTCAATTTACACCTTCAGATAATGCAGCAACTGCTTACCTCTCTAGGTTTCCTTCTGAATCTCTCAAAGTCAGTTCTAGAGCCGGTCCAGCTTCTTACCTTCATAGGCGCAGAACTGAACACACAGGAAGCCAGGGCCTTCCTCCCCCTGGACAGGGCAAAGACCCTAGTCTCCCTGGCCTCCTCATTTACCCTGCAGGTCTCCGCCAGCAAGGCATTTTCTGCAGCTCCTAGGACACATGGCTGCTTCCACAGCAGTTGTGCAAGGAGCAAGATTTCAGATGAGGGACATCCAGTTCCATTTGAGAGCTTTTTGTTCTCAAAGAAAGGATCCTCTTACCAAGCTGATCCCAGTAACTCGAACCCTGATCCAAGCCCTACAGTGGTGGCAGGATCAGAGCAACCTGAGACAAGGGGTTCCTTTTGTCACTCAGTCTCATTCTCTAATCCTTACTACAGATGCGTCCCTCTTGGGCTGGGGAGCTCACATGGGCGACCTCACCACCCAGGGTCTGTGGTCTCCCCAGGAATCTCTGCTCCACATCAACCTGTTGGAGCTCAGAGCAGTTTTTCTAGCACTTCAAGCTTTTTCCAAATCTGTTCAGAACAAGAGTATTCAGGTCAGAACAGACAACACCACTACAGTGTGGTACATCAATAAGCAAGGGGCACTCGGTCGGCCTTGTGCACCGAAGCGATGAAGTTGTGGTCTCTGGCTTACTCCCTGAACACCTCCCTTACGGCAGTTCACCTCCCAGGCAAGGACAATGTCCTGGCAGATGCTCTCAGCAGGATTTCCCAGGGCCACCACGAATGGTCACTGGATCCCCTGGTCTTGGGAGTAGTATTTGCCAGATGGGGCACCCCGCAGATAGATCTTTTTGCAGCCCCAGACAATCACCAACTTCCTCTTTTTTGCTGCAGACCCCCAGTGTTGGGCTCACTCCCACTGGATGCCTTAGCCCTCAGTTGGGAGGGGAAGTTTCTCTATGCCTTCCCTCCCTTTCCTCTCCTGTTCAAAGTGCTAGTCAAAATCAGATCCCAATCATGCAAAGTCATTCTGATAGCTCCGGATTGGGCCAGACAGCCCTGGTATCCACTCCTGCTGTCCTTAGCAGTCCATCCTCTCCTGTCCCTTCCCAGGAATCACAATCTGTTAACCTGTGCCCAGGGAAGGGTCTGGTACTCGAATCTCAAATCTCTCAATCTCAAGGCTTGGTTCTTGAAGAGTTAGAGTTTGTTGATTTACACCTTTCCCAAGGTGTAATGGATATATTGAAGGCCGCAAGGAAGCCTTCCACCAGGGCTACTTACAATTCCAAATGGAAAAGGTCTTCCATATGGTGCTCAGAAAAGCATATTTCCCCAGTCTCTGCTGATCTACCCACAGTCCCGGATTATATGGTCCACCTGAATTCTTTGGGGCTGAGACCAGCTACCCTGAAGGTGCACTTGGCAGCTGTGTCTGCTTTTATTTCAGCAGGTAAATCCTCTTCCCTTTCAGCTCATCCTGTTTTTTAAGGGGTTGTTTCACACCAACCCTCCATTCAGGGATCCTGCCCCTGCCTGGGATCTTAATGTTTGCATTGCTCAGCTTATGCAACCCCCCTTTGAGCCCTTGTCTTCAGCTGAGCTCAAGTACTTGACTTGGAATACTGTGTTTTTGGTAGCCATCACCTCTGCCAGACACATAAGTGAATTACAAGCGTTGTCAGTGGAGCAGGAGTTTATCTCTTTTCACAGAGATAAGGTGGTCCTTCGGACTATTAGAAAGTTCCTGCCTAAGGTGGTTTCAGATTTCCACCTTAATCAATCTATTTCACTTCCAGTGTACTTCACTGACCACTCCTCCTCTGGGGAGAGGATGCTGCACAGCCTAGATGTGAAGAGAGCCCTTAGTTACTACATAGAGCATACCAAGGGTCATAGGTTTGACTCCCTTCAACTGTTCCTCACCTATGGCGAAGTTGGTAAAGGGAAGCCAGCCACTAAAAGATCCATTGCCAGGTGGATTGTTTCTTGTATCCATTCTGCTATGAGAAGTTGGGAAGTTCCCCTCAGGCCTGAGGGCTCACTCTACCAGAGGTACAGCTGCTTCTCTGGCTGCTGCCAGAGACATTCCTATTCTAGAAATATGTCAAGCAGCTACCTGGAAAACAGTTCACACTTTTACCAAGCATTACTCCCTGGACATCCAGGCTAGGAGTGATGCTCGGTTTGGCACAGCCATGCTTCAGAGCCTATTTCCTAGGTAGGTTCTGTCCTTCCTCCATGGGGTACTGCTGTGTAGTCTGCAATTGTCATAATATAGCAAGACTTATGTTGTTTGAAGAAAAATTACTCACCTTAGTAATGTTGTTTCTTCTAATGGAGTCTTCTATATTATGACTCTCCTCCTGCCTGCCCCTCTCAGAACCTCTGTTTTGGGGATGTGGGTGGGCAGTAAGGTTGGACTTTTTTTTTAATGCCCACCTTTGTTGTTTTTCACCTACCTTTTGGATGAATTGGTGTTGTGTTTTGCATTTTTGGTCTCCTGACTTGAGTCTTTGTTTTAGGCCAAAATGAGTGTTTATGTTAGTAGCCAGTTGGCTAGTGTAGGTTTACAGCTTCCACACAGAACCTTAGTGAGTTTTAGCTCGTAAAGATCTGACAGTTTATGCTTGAAGCACAGCAGACAGAGTTTTCAACCGAGTCAGCTTCTAAGTTCCATGCCTGCATGGAAAGTTAACTATTTCACCTCCGGAGCAGTTCTAACCTGCGGTCATACTGCAATTGTCATAATATAGCAAGACTCCATTAGAAGAAACAACATTACTAAGGTGAGTAATTTTTTCTTCTACCCCACTAATCCGTCCCCGAAGGAGGACCAATCTACCATTAGGGTCAATCCATCTAGCGTCTAATTGCCAGGTGACCCATTGAGGAATTAATATTGCGACTCCTCTTCTCCTGCCACCCCTGTAAGAGGAACCGAAGACTTCGCCTCTAGTGATCCGGCTTAACTTTGCATGCTCTGCGTTACTTAAATGGGTCTCTTGCAGATATATAACATCTGCTTTGGATTTCCTGACCTGCGAGAGAATCCTAGCCCGCTTAATTGGGGAAGCGAGCCCATTAACATTCCAAGAAAATAATTTCAGTGGATAGTCCTGCATTTTTGGTAGATAAGTTTGGGACAGGTTAACACAGAGATAATTCGCAGCAGAGAGATATCTGTTATCACTACTCTTTGTACCTTGAAAATTCTGTAGCAGATTAGACACAACCGTAAGTTAACAACTATATAGAAATTATAAGCAGTTTCAATAAGTTTCATCATAAAAACAATGATTAGAAGTCGGCTGCCTCTAAACTGGCAGCTTAATCGAACAGTCAAATTAATGTGAACTGCTGCAAGTAAAGGCATTTTCATAGTGGTTAATGCAATATTAACTAATAGTAACTTAACCAATCTTGCATCACCCATCTATTAACTATCAAACTTGGCTTCCAGGTACCGAGAGCTTCCCAGCTGGCCGGGGTTGGGATGAATCCCACCTAGATGAGTATCTTATGTAAGATACCCAAGGGCACTTCTAGAGCCCGATTATTTATTTATTTATTTATTGAAGTAATCAGATTTACAACCTTTGAGTCAGCGACTCGTTTACAAAGGTACCTCGTCATTGGGGGGGGGGGGAGACAACAATAAGTGAGGTTTAGGACAGGGATTACATACAGGTGAGATACATACACACGTGGAGTTACAGGCAGCAATTGTACAGGCACATGCATATGTTGAGATACACGCATCATTAAATAGCATTTTACACATCAATATATATAACATCATTGTTACAGTCAGTATCCAGTCATCTATGGGATCCAAAGGGCACAGGGCTAAGTGGGGCAGGGTTTTGGTCAACTATCGACATTTACAACATCGACTGTCAATAATATGTTGACGGAGGGCGATTTTGAACCGACCAATCCTAGGATCTTAGTGATAGCCTCGGGAAGGGAGTTAAACCGGGGGCGGGGGCTTTATGATGAGAGGATCTTTGGCAGCGAGAGGTTCTTGCCCTGGGAACTATGAAAGTGGCTGCGATGGAGTTATGGGTTGGCAGGGGCCAGACAGCCAGCTGCAGTGGTGCAGAGACCCCTGGTGGGCAAAGCCCTGACATGGATTTTTTGGCCAGCAGGCAGGTATGATATTTCAGTCTTTCCTCAAGAGCGAGTATGTTAGCGGTAGAGTATAGCAGACAGGTGAGAGTTATGCTGTTAGCACCGGTAAGGAGCCTACAGGCTTTGTTAATAGAGGTCTGGACTTTAGATAAGGAGGAGGGATCAGCCGCTGTGTAAATAGGAAGTCTGTAGTCGGCCAGTGACAACACCGATGAGGTAATGGCTAATTTTAAGGCAGATTCCGGGAGGCAATCTTTATGGTGGTAGAGGAGCCTGATCCTGGAGTTCATGGCTGATGACAGGGCTTTTAGGTGGGCGTGGAATGTAAGGCCTGGGTCAAAGGTGACGCCCAGGTACTTATAGGATGTTACCTGTTCTAGTGGGAGGAGCATGCTGGTGGTGATGTGAAGGGGAGTGTCCTTGGCGCTGTTTTGCGATGTGAGAACAGCATGGACTTTGTTTTCTTCAGGTTCAGGACTAGTCGATGATTATTGAACCATTTTTCGGCTTGGAGGAAGGTGCTTTGCAGCGTGCCTTGGAGTAGGAGCGGGTCAGAGTGTGACGCTAGGATTACTGCATCATCAGCGCAGAGCAGTATTTTGCTGGAACAGGAGTTTGGGAGGGCGTTTAGGAATAGACTGAAAAGGGTGGGTCCAAGGATGGAGCCTTGCGGGACCCCTGAGAGTACTGGTAGGTTGGAGGAGAGGGTCCCATTTAGTTTAACTCTTTGGGGCCTGTTATGCAGGTAGCTAGAGAACCAATTCAGTGGGCCAGATGAGAGTCCCAGTTGGCATAGGGAGTTTAACAGCAAGGGGTGGCACACAGTGTCGAATGTCTTAGATAGGTCTATGAATACTGCCCCTGCAAGTTGTCCCTTGTCAAGCGTAGAGTGTATGTGGTGGAGAATTCCAGAAGGGCAGTGATCGTAAGTGGCCAGGACGAAACCCATGTTGCTCAGGACATAAAAGGTTGTGCTTAGATAGGTATTCTGTGAGCTGTGTGGATACTATTTTTCTAAAGCTTTGGGGGATGGAGATGGGCCTATAGTTATTTGGTAGCAAACGTCCTCAGACTTATGGATGGGGATTACTTCAGCGTGCTTCCAAGCATCCGGAATTGACCTAAGCATAAGGATTTGTTTATGATAAGCGTGAGGGGGATTAGCATGACATCCAGTGTAAGGCGGAGCATCTTGGAGTCAAGAGGGTCATTACTTGAGTTATGGGAGGCGAGTGACTTTATAAAAAAAGGTTTGGCATCGGGGGGTGAGATCGTCTGGAAGCGGAGTAGTGGCCTTGAAATGTGAGTGTGGGTGGACGTGGCAACCGGGTCAAAAAAGTGGGCAGGGAGAACTGCACTTCAGTCCGTGAAGGTTTTATTAAGGCAGTCTGCAATTCATGTTAGGTCTGTCGAGACAGCCCCATTTATGTCAATCTGAGACGGAGGGGGGGAGCGGGTTTTACCATACAGTTCTTTAATGTTGTCCCAGAAGGTTCTGGATGAGCCCCAGGAGGATGTCAACGCAGCCTGATAGTATTTAGCTTTTGCCTGCTTGATGGCCCAGGTGCATTGGTTACGGGCTGCCCTATAGGCTTGTCTGTCAGCCACTCTACCAGAGTCGTTTGCTATGTGCCAGAGATTATCCCGCTTTTTTAGTTGCTGGATCAGAGCAGGGGATATCCATGCAGCAGTCCGCTTTTTTTCCTGGATGTGGTGATGGGGCAAACAGATCACAGGCGGATGAAAGCCTGAGTGAGGCAGGTTAGGCAGAGTTTATGTCTGGCACACAGGCCACTGGGGTCCAGTTGACTTTGTGCGAGGTGGCTTGAGGTTGTCAAGACCCCTGGGAGAAACTCATGCTGAGGGTGCTGCTGTACACAGGGCTGAGAGTGGGGAGACCAAAAGCAGATGACAGGGGAGTGGTTGCTAAGTGAGTCCGAAGGACAAGATGGATGCCACTTTATGTGGTCAGTTAGGAGAGGATTACGCCCAAGAGGGAGCTGGTTCCCGTTGCTTTGTTAAGACAAGTGGGCCGGGTGACCAATTGAGACAGGTCAAGGGCTGCAAGCTCATCCTTTATAATATCAGACGAGGGGCTGAGCCAGTTGGTGTTTAAGTCACCCAATATTAGTTGTTCAGCCTTCTGGGGTAAGGTGGAAAGATAGTCAAGGAGGGAGGTGACCGCTAAGTTTTTTGTACTTGTGGGTATGTAAGCCATGGTTAGGTATAGGGGGCCACGACCAGGGTAAGGAGTGATTTTAAGAGTAATGGCTTGCGCCCCATGGTTGAGCTCAGGGGCAGGGAGGGCATGGCCCGGGATCGAGTCATCGAGTAGATAGCACACCCCTCCACGCCTGCCCATCCTATCGGCCCTGAACAGGGAAAGCCTGGTAGAGAGACAGCTGAGTCAGGCATGAGTGGGGAGAGCCAGGTCTCTGCTAGCATGAGGATGTCAGGGGAGGCGAACCCAGCATTGAGAGCTGCAGTTTCTTGGGGGAGACTGCATATGTTCATGAAAGCATTGAGACCTCTGCCACTGGTGGGCTTAGGTGTGCAGAGTTGGCGGGCCCAGGGTTAGGGGTGCACATTGCCGGAGAGCAGGAGCAGCAGAAAATTAGGCGCCTCACAGGGTAGTTGCTGCTGAGGGTGGGGTGCATTCAGCTGCCGAGACCCCACCAGGGAGGTACATGGGATGGGAAGAGAGAAAGAACCGGAGACGCTTAGCGAGGAGATTGACCACATGTGATAGAGTACATGATACTGGGGGTAGCGCTAGGTGGTGGGTGGGTGGGGTAGGAGGTAGTCCAGGGTTCGGGATGGATTTGGGGATGGTGGTAGTCCAGGCACGGGATGGATTTGGAGGGGATGGACTGAGGGGTAGATGTGCAATAAGCTGAGGGAAAACAGGGTATTGAGAGTGGGGGCTGTGGTTTGGACGGGGGCAGGTCAGTGGAGATATAAAGGTTGAAAGTGAGCAGTGGTGCCGTGGGTAAGAGGAGTACCAGTATAGTAAGGATCATGCTTAGTGAGTGATATATCATTCGAGAGAGTAGAAAATGAGTGCAGGTTCTCTAGTGCTGGAAGAGTATAACCAGCAAATGGGAAAGTCGACTGATTGGTTCTGGCTCCCATGTGAGTAACCCATAAAAAAGGAGAGCCCACCAAGGGTGGTGGTGGGGGCGGCAGGGCTTCCTCCCCGCACTGAGGAGAGAGAGGCTAGCAGAGCGAGCCTGAAAAGGCGCCAACACAAGTTTAAACCGACACAGGATTGTCCACAGTTAGGCGAGCTCCCGACGGTCGCGACTGCAGCAGGGCACTTTGCTGGTAAATTTACCTTGCAGCTTCTGTCTTGTTTCTGGGCAGGGAGGGCTTTTCTGTCTGGCCCTCGCGACCTCCAGCTCCTCGGGGAGGGGGTGAATCTCGCTGGTTTAGCAGGGAGGGCAGTTCAGCGCAGCCCTCGACCTCCGGCCTCGGGGAGGGGGCCTGAATCTGTAGGGAGAGGAAAAAGCACAGGTTAAGTAGGCAGGTAGAGGGATTAGCGTGAGGGGTGGGCAGTCTTAGGAGGGTGAAAGGCTACTAGCCCTGCAGCTGCAAGACTAGGAGAGCGAAAATTACTACTACAGTTTACAACAGGCTAACCACTTTATCCTTTTCCTTTTTTTTTATCTAAGGCTACAGAGTTAATCAGGCTAGCTACCTTAGGCACAGGAAAATTACAGAAATTGTACAGTCATCAGGACAACCTGGCACTGAGTAGAGAGGCTAGCAGAGCGGAGCCTGAAAAAGGCGCCAAACAGAAGTTTAAACCGAATACAGGATTGTCCACAGCCAGGCGAGCTCCGACGGTCGCGACTGCAGCAGGGCACTTTGCTGGTAAATTTACCTTGCAGCTTCTGTCTTGTTTCTGGGCAGGGAGGGCTTTTCTGTCTGGCCCTCGTGACCTCCTGCTCCTCGGGGGGAGGGGGGTGAATCCTAGCGGTTTAGCAGGGAGGGCAGTTCAGCGCAGCCCTCGTGACCTCCGGCTCCTCGGGGGAGGGGGCTTGAATCTGTAGGAGAAGGAAAAAAGCACAGGTTAAGTAGGCAGGTAGAGGGGCTTAGCGTGAGGGGGTGGGCAGTCTTAGGGAGGGTGAAAGGCTAGTGGCTCTGCAGCTGCAAGACTAGGAGAGCGAAAATTACTACTACAGTTTACAACAGGCTAACCACTTTATCCTTTTCCTTTTTTTTTTTTATCTAAGGCTACAGAGTTAATCAGGCTAGCTACCTTAGGCACAGGAAAATTACAGAAATTGTACAGTTCATCAGGACAACCTGGCACTGAGTGAGAGAGGCTAGCAGAGCGCGAGCCTGAAAAAGGCGCCAAATACAAGTTTAAACCGAATACAGGATTGTCCACAGCCAGGCGAGTTCCCGACGGTCGCGACTGCAGCAGGGCACTTTGCTGGTAAATTTACCTTGCAGCTTCTGTCTTGTTTCTGGGCAGGGAGGGCTTTTCCGTCTGGCCCTCGCGATCTCCAGCTCCCCGGGGGGTGAATCCTAGCAGTTTAGCAGGGAGGGCAGTTCAGCGCAGCCCTCGCGACCTCCGGCTCCTCGGGGGGAGGGGGGCTCGAATCTGTAGGAGAGGGAAAAAAGCACAGGTTAAGTAGGCAGGTAGAGGGGATTAGCGTGAGGGGGTGGGCAGTCTTAGGGAGGGTGAAAGGCTAGTGGCTCTGCAGCTGCAAGACTAGGAGAGCGAAACTTACTACTACAGTTTACAACAGGCTAATCACTTTATCCTTTTCCTTTTTTTTTTTTATCTAAGGCTACAGAGTTAATCAGGCTAGCTACCTTAGGCACAGGAAAATTACAGAAATTGTACAGTTCATCAGGACAACCTGGCACTGAGTGAGAGAGGCTAGCAGAGCGCAAGCCTGGAAAAGGCGCCAAACAGAAGTTTAAACCGAATACAGGATTGTCCACAGCCAGGCGAGCTCCCGACGGTCGTGACTGCAGCAGGGCACTTTGCTGGTAAATTTACCTTGCAGCTTCTGTCTTGTTTCTGGGCAGGGAGGGCTTTTCTGTCTGGCCCTCGTGACCTCTAGCTCCTCGGGGGGAGGGAGGGGGGTGAATCCTAGCGGTTTAGCAGGGAGGGCAGTTCAGCGCAGCCCTCGCGACCTCCGGCTCCTCGGGGAAGGGGGGCTCGAATCTGTAGGAGAGGGAAAAAAGCACAGGTTAAGTAGGCAGGTAGAGGGGATTAGCGTGAGGGGGTGGGCAGTCTTAGGGAGGGTGAAAGGCTAGTGGCTCTGCAGCTGCAAGACTAGGAGAGCGAAAATTACTACTACAGTTTACAACAGGCTAACCACTTTATCCTTTTCCTTTTTTTTTTTTTTTTATCTAAGGCTACAGAGTTAATCAGGCTAGCTACCTTAGGCACAGGAAAATTACAGAAATTGTACAGTTCATCAGGACAACCTGGCACTGAGTAAGAGAGGCTAGCAGAGCGCGCGAGCCTGGAAAAGGTGCCAAACACAAGTTTAAACCGAATACAGGATTGTCCACAGCCAGGCGAGCTCCCGACGGTCGCGACTGCAGCAGGGCACTTTGCTGGTAAATTTACCTTGCAGCTTCTGTCTTGTTTCTGGGCAGGGAGGGCTTTTCTGTCTGGCCCTCGTGACCTCTAGCTCCTCGGGGGGAGGGGGGTGAATCCTAGCGGTTTAGCAGGGAGGCAGTTCAGCGCAGCCCTCGCGACTCCGGCTCCCCGGGAGGGGGCCTGAATCTGTAGGAGAGGGAAAAAAGCACAGGTTAAGTAGGCAGGTAGAGGGGATTAGCGTGAGGGGGTGGGCAGTCTTAGGGAAAGTGAAAGGCTAATGGCTCTGCAGCTGCAAGACTAGGAGAGCGAAAATTACTACTACAGTTTACAACAGGCTAACCACTTTATCCTTTTCCTTTTTTTTTTTTTTTTTATCTAAGGCTACAGAGTTAATCAGGCTAGCTACCTTAGGCACAGGAAAATTACAGAAATTGTACAGTTCATCAGGACAACCTGGCACTGAGTGAGAGAGGCTGGCAGAGCGCGAGCCTGGAAAAGGCGCCAAACACAAGTTTAAACCGAATACAGGATTGTCCACAGCCAGGCGAGCTCCCGACGGTCGCGACTGCAGCAGGGCACTTTGCTGGTAAATTACCTTGCAGCTTCTTTCTTGTTTCTGGGCAGGGAGGGCTTTTCTGTCTGGCCTCACGACCTCCAGCCCTCGGGGAGGGGGGGTGAATCCTAAGCGGTTTAGCAGGGAGGGCAGTTCAGCGCAGCCTCGAGCTCCGCTCCTCGGGAGGGGGGCTCGAATCTGTGGGAGAGGAAAAAGCACAGGTTAAGTAGGCAGGTAGAGGGATTAGCGTGAGGGTGGGCAGTCTTAGGGAGGGTGAAAGGCTAGTGGCTCTGCTGCTGCAAGACTAGGAGAGCGAAAATTACTACTACAGTTTACAACAGGCTAACCACTTTATCCTTTCCTTTTTTTTTTATCTAAGGCTACAGAGTTAATCAGGCTAGCTACCTTAGGCACAGGAAAATTACAGAAATTGTACAGTTCATCAGGACAACCTGGCACTGAGTGAGAGAGGCTAGCAGAGCGCGAGCCTGGAAAAGGCGCCAAACACAAGTTTAAACCGAATACAGGATTGTCCATAGCAGGCGTAGCTCCCAACGGTCGCGACTGCAGCAGGGCACTTTGCTGATAAATTTACCTTGCAGCTTCTGTCTTGTTTCTGGGCAGGAGGGCTTTTCTGTCTGGCCCTCGTGACCTCCAGCTCCTCGGGGGAGGGGTGAATCCTAGCGGTTTAGCAGGGAGGGCAGTTCAGCGCAGCCCTCGCGCTCCTTCTCCTCGGGGGGCTGAATCTGTAGGAGAGGGAAAAAAGCACAGGTTAAGTAGGCAGGTAGAGGGGATTAGCGTGAGGGGGTGGGCAGTCTTAGGGAGGGTGAAAGGCTAGTGGCTCTGCAGCTGCAAGACTAGGAGAGCGAGAATTACTAGTACAGTTTACAACAGGCTAGCCACTTTATCCTTTTCCTTTTTTTTTTTTTTTTTCTAAGGCTACAGAGTTAATCAGGCTAGCTACCTTAGGCACAGGAAAATTACAGAAATTGTACAGTTCATCAGGACAACCTGGCATTGAGTGAGAGAGGCTAGCACAGCGCGAGCCTGGAAAAGGCGCCAAACACAAGTTTAAACTGAATATAGGACTGTCCACAGCCAGGCGAGCTCCCGACGGTCGCGACTGCAGCAGGGCACTTTGCTGGTAAATTTACCTTGCAGCTTCTGTCTTGTTTCTGGGCAGGGAGGGCTTTTCTGTCTGGCCCTCGCGACCTCCAGCTCCTCGGGGGGAGGGGGGTGAATCCTAGCGGTTTAGCAGGGAGGGCAGTTCAGCGCAGCCTCGTGACCTCCGCCCTCGGGGAGGGGGCTGAATCTGTAGGAGGGAAAAAGCACAGGTTAAGTAGGCAGGCAGAGGGATTAGTGTGAGGGTGGGCAGTCTTAGGGAGGGTGAAAAGCTAGTGGCTCTGCTGCTGCAAGACTAGGAGAGCGAAATTACTACCTACATTTACAACAGGCTAACCACTTTATCCTTTTCCTTTTTTTTTTTATCTAAGGCTAGAGTTAATCAGGCTAGCTACCTTAGGCACAGGAAAATTACAGAAATTGTACAGTTCATCAGGACAACCTGGCACTGAGTGAGAGAGGCTAGCAGAGCGCGAGCCTGGAAAAGGCGCCAAACACAAGTTTAAACCGAATACAGGATTGTCCACAGCCAGGCGAGCTCCCGACGGTCGCTACTGCTGCAGGGCACTTTGCTGGTAAATTTACCTTGCAGCTTCTGTCTTGTTTCTGGGCAGGGAGGGCTTTTCTGTCTGGCCCTCGTGACCTCCAGCTCCTCAGGGGGAGGGGGGTGAATCCTAGCGGTTTAGCAGAGAGGGCAGTTCAGCGCAGCCCTCGCGACCTCTGGCTCCTCGGGGGGAGGGGGGCTCGAATCTGTAGGAGAGGGAAAAAAGCACAGGTTAAGTAGGCAGGTAGAGGGGATTAGCGTTAGGGGGTGGGCAGTCTTAGGGAGGGTGAAAGGCTAATGGCTCTGCAGCTGCAAGACTAGGAGAGCGAAAATTACTACTACAGTTTACAACAGGCTAACCACTTTATCCTTTTCCTTTTTTTTTTTTTTTATCTAAGGCTACAGAGTTAATCAGGCTAGCTACCATAGGCACAGGAAAATTACAGAAATTGTACAGTTCATTAGGACAACCTGGCACTGAGTGAGAGAGGCTAGCAGAGCGCGAGCCTGGAAAAGGCGCCAAACACAAGTTTAAACCGAATACAGGATTGTCCACAGCCAGGTGAGCTCCCGACGATCGCGACTGCAGCAGGGCACTTTGCTTGTAAATTTACCTTGCATCTTCTGTCTTGTTTCTAGGCAGGGAGGGCTTTTCTGTCTGGCCCTCGCGACCTCCAGCTCCTCGGGGGGAGGGGGGTGAATCCTAGCGGTTTAGCAGGGAGGGCAGTTCAGCGCAGCCCTCGCGACCTCCAGCTCCTCGGGGGGAGGGGGGCTCGAATCTTGCAGCTTCTGTCTTGTTTCTGGACAGGGAGGGCTTTTCTGTCTGTCCCTCGCGACCTCCAGCTCCTCGGATGGAGGGGGGTGAATCCTAGAGGTTTAGCAGAGAGGGCAGTTCAGCGCAGCCCTCGCGACCTCCGGCCTCGGGGAAGGGGGGATCGAATCTTGCAGCTTCTGTCTTGTTTCTGGGCAGGAAGGGCTTTTCTGTCTGGCCCTCGCGACCTCCAGCTCCTCTGGGGGTGAATCCTAGCGGTTTAGCAGGGAGGGCAGTTCAGCGCAGCCCCGCGACTCCGCTCGCGGGGAGGGGCTCAAACTCAGGAGAGGGAAAGCACAGGTTAAGTAGGCAGGTAGAGGGATTAGCGTGAGGGGCGGGCAGTCTTAGGGGCGGGTGAAAGGCTAGTGGCTCCTGCAGCTGCAAGACTAGGAGAGCGAAATTACTACTACAGTTTACAACAGGCTAACCACTTTATCCTTTTTCCTTTTTTTTTATCTAAGGCTACAGAGTTAATCAGGCTAGCTACCTTAGGCACAGGAAAATTACAGAAATTGTACAGTTCATCAGGACAACCTGGCACTGAGTGAGAGAGGCTAGCAGAGCGCGAGCCTGGAAAGGCGCCTAAACACAAGTTTAAACCGACACAGGATTGTCCACAGCCAGGCGAGCCCCGACGTGTCACGACTGCAGCAGGGCACTTTGCTGGTAAATTTACCTTGCAGCTTCTGTCTTGTTTCTGGGCAGGGAGGGCTTTTCTGTCTGGCCCTCGCCACCTCCAGCTCCTCGGGGTGAATCCTAGCGTTTAGCAGGGAGGGCAGTTCAGCGCAGCCCTCGCGACCTCCGGCTCCTCGGGGGGAGGGGGGCTTGAATCTTGCAGCTTCTGTCTTGTTTCTGGGCAGGGAGGGCTTTTCTGTCTGGCCCTCGCGACCTCCAGCTCCTCGGGGGGTGAATCCTAGCAGTTTAGCAGGGAGGGCAGTTCAACGCAGCCCTCGCGCTCCCCGGCTCCTCGGGGGGAGGGGGGCTCAATCTTGTAGATTAGGTAAGGGTTAAAGGGTGTTGGCTAGTCACTTCCTATAGCCATACCTACACGGGGAATTCTGAGGGGAGACGTTCTAGGCTTCTGAACATCTGGTTAGTTCCTTATGGAAAAGCAAGGGGTAAGGGGGGGGAGGGAAGAGAGGGAGAAGAGAGAAGAGGAAAAAAAAAGGGGGGGGAGGAGGGAAGGGTTAACATAATAAGGAAGGGTTAGTACAAAAGGCGGGACCAGGACAGCCCACCATCGCTGGTGGCATTACTGATATCCAGAGGTGGCCATTCCTCTGCCTATAAGGGGATATCCAGCACCAGAGTGAAATAGTAAGAAGTTCCAGAGCAGGGTAGATAGCCACAACATCAGACCCAGAATGTCCGAGAGAGAAGAGAGGAAGCACAGAGAGGCCAGAGCCACAGGGGGAGAGGGTTAGTATTGTTGAAGCGACACAGACAGTTAGTAACGTATGCATTCATAAAATTGAATCCTAAGGTAACCCGCGGAAGGTCCGTTTAAAGTAATCCAGCGGACCAAAGTGAGTTAACTGGACTGTCCTGTTAGGTGGCATCGCTACTTTCTCTCAGTCCTCACGACCCATATTAGGTATTGATGGGAGCTCCAGTTCAAGGAGTGCAAAGAACAATCGAAAGCTAAGGGACAGTCCCTGGCACAGAGTTCAGGTGTCTTTCCTAGATCGCTCTCGTAGGGTGTTTGCAATTTTGCGGATCGCCTCCATCCCCTGCCGCTTCCTGGAATCATGTTGACCGGTCTGCCAAACCTGCTGAGTTAGCTTAGCTGCCAGGGTTCCCTTGCGTTCCTACCGGAGGGAATTTGAACCTCGATGTGATATTTCTTAAGAGCTTCGGCTGCTTCCTCGGCAGAGGTAAAGGTTAGCTGACCATCTGGATGAAAAACCACTAGTTTGGCGGGGTAAGGTGTCCTGAAACGAATGCCCGCTTTTTTAAGCTCTTTTAACATGGGAGCGTAAGCTCTGCATCTCATCATGGTCTCAGGGGCGTAATTGTTCTCAAAGTATAGCCTGTGCCCTTTGTATATGACTTGGCCGCTTTTCCAGGCAGTGTGCAGTACACCTTCTTTTCTTGGCGAAGAAATCAGACCAAAATGGTAGCAGGCCCTTGACTCCGGGTGTTTGGGTCCCAGCGTTCGATGAACTCGCTTGAATTCTAAGGTGGTTTCATCTGAGACCTCCAAGGTCTGTTTTAGTAAAAGGCTAATGAATTTATGAGGGTCAGCCCCCTCTTCTCCCTCAGGGATCCCCGATAATCTGATATTATTCCATCTGTTGTGGCTCTCGGAGTCTTACGCACGTTCTTGCAGTGACTGAATACATTGGTTAAGTTGTAATATCGCTCTCGCTGCCCTGTCAATTCTATTATTGGAATCTGTACAGTGTTGCTCCATTTGCTCCTGCCGCCTCTCTAATTTCCCGATATCTGCTCTCAGTGCTGTAGTTGTTAGTCGGAATTCGCTTCTGAACTCATGTAGTTCCTTGAGGACTGTAGTCATCTGCCATTGCAGAGTGCCGAGAGGGAGAGGCTCAGAGGGATCACTACTGTGCCACGTGGTCTCAGAGGCCTGTGAAGCTTCGCTACCAGAGTCAGAAATTCCATCAGCATCGGGACTCGTCGAAATCTTTTTATTACTTTTCTCCCCTCTTTTAGACATTATGAAGCCTCTGTTGAAGTTTTCAAATGTTTTGTCCCCGATTGAGGCTGTACTTTCGGAGGTTTTTAATCGGCTGTTCAGAGAGCTCGTGAAATAGGCTCACATTGAGAGGGTGACGTCACCGGAAGAACCCCAGCCTGGTTTGCACATTCTTGTTACTGCTTCCTGTGTGGAATTACTGGGTAGCCCTCTAGAAGTACAGACATAGCATAGCCCTAAGCAAAAGTTCTCTCCTCAGGACCTGGGTATAGTGGTCACATATGTAGTATTTGCTTTTGTTCAACCCCACCCCTTTCTAACCTCTAGAAGTAAACACCCTGGTATACATTCCCAAACCTAGGGATGGTATCAAAAAGTGTCCAAAGTAGTTTGGGTGCCCAGTCAAGGGTACCAAGGGGTAGCTTACTGTGCAGAGTAGCGGGGGGGGGGGTGTTACACCAGAGAGCTCTCTCAAGCACTGTCCAGACACTCAGTGAGAAAGTGGGTGGTGGCATTGACAGTGACTGACTGCCGAGCATGCATTGGAAGTCACAGCATATCAGTTTCATATGTCTGTGGACTCAAATGACACAGCCTGAAGAGTTCTAGCACATGCAGTGACTCAGAGGAGATTTGCTTGACTAAGAGCAATCATCCTTTCAGAGAATGCAGAAACCAAAGCTATGGATTTTCCATTTGAGGGACAGTCTCTCTTGACTAATAAGACAGACATCTATACAAAGAAGGCTGATGAACAAAAAGCAACCTACAAAAATTTGACCCAGAAGGAGAGAGCTTCTGCTTTCTTTAAGCCATATGGAAGGGGAGGTAGGGGTCCTAAAGACCTAATTCTTACTATGACTACCCTACTCAGAGGGGTGCCCAAGGAGACAGAGGCAGGAGAGATGCCAACTAGAGGCAGGCACCTGCTCCTAAGCCACAAGAGAAACTGAATTCCACTCTGTGCCAAATGTTTTTGAGCAACCCTTTGCTCTTTCTCAAGGCATGCCTTGAGAAAGAGCAAAGGGTTGCTCAAAATCGTTTGGCATGGAGTGGAAGTGCTATACTCTGTAACGCAGTTTTTATCTGTTTTTAAACAATAAATATGTGTCCTTTTTTGCATCAGACAACCAAGGGTGTGTTTTTTTTTTTTTTATGACCTGTGGTAGCTTTAGCACAGTCTTTTCCTACAAATGTAAAAATAAGCATCTTTCAGACCCAGGGATCACATCCAGTCTCCTTTTTTGCAGTGATGATACAACTGATCTTATCTGTGTCAGTCTTCACCATTCATCACCTTTGGGTACTTGGCCAGAAGGTCAAGACCCTGCGGGTGCTTTTTTAATTTTTTGGGATGGGCGAAGTCGACGCGACCGCTGGCACCGCCCTCGAGGCCAATTTACTGCGTGGCGCTTGCGGGTTGGCTATTGGGTGTTGTCGACTCCGCCCTCCTGCCAGTTCTTCATCTCCCGCTGTCGAGGTCACCTCATGGGTAGCTGAGAGAACATTTCTAGAGGCCTACCTCTGCTGTTGAAGCCTTTGACCGTTATGCAATTTGTCGACTCCGTGTCATAATCTGTCGATTCCGTGTTATCCTGCCGGTTCTGTTCGCTCTACTCGACGTTACCTGGTAAGACTGTTCTTTTTCTCGTAGATCATGTCTCGGTCGGGGGAGGGCAAGAATGAATGGCTCCCCCATGCGTTGGTGCCCATGCGGCCGAAAATACTCCGTCACCGACCAGCATGACCGTTGCCTCGTGTGTCTTGTCCTGCTTGATGACATGGATTCGTGCAACGCCTGCTTCTCCATGGACCATCGTGTCATTGAACAACGCATGTGGAAAGTTGGATGAGCTCCGCCGACTTTCGGGGGACAGGCACACACTCGCCGCATTCTCTCGGCCTTTCCTCTGGGTCCCCTCCCAGTTCTATATGGACCGAGGAGGAGGGGGCTTCTGCCTCTTGTAGCCTAGCCGTGGTAGAGGCCCCTTCTGCGGTGCAGGAGGCCCAGTCTGTCCCTCCGGGGGATGGGTGTGAGGCACCACCATGGAGTGCTGCCTCTCGGGGCAAAGGCTCCCCCCTGGTGCTCGACCCTCAGCCCGGAAGGCTTGGTTCGGCACTGCCCTGATGCCAGTGTACGGTGCCATCTTGGGCCTCGGCATCATGGGCCTTGATGGCACTATTGTTGGCACCGGTCTGTCACTCTGTGCCATTGCTGCTGTCGGCTCCATTCGCGGTGCCGATGGTGCTAGTGGCACTGTGGAAGGCTCTACAGCGCCATCCATGACTGTCTCTCGCCCTGGCGCCGTCCTCGGTGCCATGATTGAGCACGGCACCATGTCCAGCTCTGGAGTGACGATATGGCACCATAGGGGTTTCGGAGCTCGATGCCATCCCGTGCCAAGAGCACAGTCGGGGCTGTCATCAGCACCGTCTCTGTCCTCAGTGCGCTCGGCGTCGCCATGGCCAGTCGGCGCTATGGGGTTTCTGACCTTGGCGCGCGTTTGTGGTGCTGAGCATGGTCAGAGCTCGCTATGCACCGCTCTCTGGTCTCGGCATCGCCAGGCGCGCCTGTACGGGTACAGCGCCATGACAGGCTCTGGCTCCCGCTGCTGCCATCGTTGGAGCCGGTCTTCTTTGCACCATTCGCGGTGTGGCTGGGGATGTTGGCACCGACTCTGGTGCAGTCTCTGGTTCTGTTGCCCTTTTCAGTCAGGATGGTAGCGGGCGTCCACGCACTGTTTGGCACAGGACTTCAATCTCCACCTCTTTGGAGGAGGAATTGGACTCTGAGTCAGACAGGCAGTCTGACTCTTTGGAGTTGGCTGCTGAAGTGAACACCTTGGCAGTGTCCTCGACAGGCCGGGGCCAGCCTCCCTCTGAGGCACGGACAGTGACTCCCGGGGCCAGGGTCAGGGGTGCTGACCAGCAGACAGTGGTGCAGGCCACCATTGCTCTGCAGCCTGGTCTCGGAGGGTTCTCTGACCACTCAGCGGTGGTACCCCTTCATGTGGTGTGCCTGGATCGCCCAACTTTGGGGACGATCGGAGCACCCATGGGAGGGAAGGGTGCCACTCCCTGGATAGCTCTTTCAGGGGCTGACCAGGGCTGCCAGCTGCCTAGGCTGGCTCTCTCGAGGAGGAAGGCACTCTCGGATTCCAAGGGGTCGAGGGGCATGGGGTCCCTGCAGTGGCCTTTTTCCGGGGCCCACCCGGGCTCCGGGAGAAGCTGTAGTGCAGATCTCCACCCTTCCCTTTTGGTTTCCTTGAGAGGGCCCCATTCTTTGGAGGTAGGGGACCGTCCTTTTGAACTTTCATGGCCCCGGTCACCTCATAGGGGAGATTCTCCGGGGCACAGCCTAGGCAGTTCCAGTTTGGTTGATCAGCTGTCGGCTGTGGAGTTTTCTGGAGCTCCTTCTTACCTTAGGGCTCCTGGTGCGCTCCCTAGCCCAGGCGGATGTCAGCCGATTCCTGCCGATTCCTGTTGTCGGGTATGCCCCCACTCCTCTGCTGCATTCTCTTGCGCTCCCAGGTATTCTTGGTCCTAGCGGTCCTCTCTCCTGGGAGCAGTTCACAGTGGTGGATGCTCAATTTCCCTCTTATGTTAGGGCTATGGACAAACAGGTTTTTCAACCTCCCCCTGAGCAGCCAGCTTCTGAACTCTTGAGGTCCTCTAACTCCTCATCCCCCTCTTCTGGGGGAGAGGAGCCGTCTGTCTTCATCTCTCTAGCTGCTGATCTCGCAGAGTATCAGCGATTCCTCGTGAGGATGTTGGAGGACCTGCACATCACCCCTCCCACTCAACACAATCCAGAGCACTCGACGTGCGCCTTCCTAGGCGATTTCAGTGCGGACACCCTTGTGGTGCTCCCCTGGCCTGCTCCCTTTTGAGAGGTGTTATTATGTTCCTGGCAGAGACCCTTTTCCGGAGTCCCAGCCCCTAGGGATCTCTGCCAGCGGTATTGTGCCCCCCCCCCACGGAGTCTCCAGGTTTCATGCCTCATCCTAGCTCCAGGGATTGACGACTGATACTCCTGACGGCTTCTGCGCTCTGTACCGGGACTGCCCTCAGATCAAGATTCCTTGGATTTTGACTTGGGGAGGAGGACATCTCATTCTGGCACGGTTGCTGCTTTCTATTGCAGCACATCAGGCCCACTATGCATCCTATGACAGGTTCTTGAGGTCCAGGCTAGGTCAAATCCTAGCTTCGATGAATGACACGGAGGAAACCAGACAAGCCATTGCACTCTCTGCACGTGGCCTGGAGCTAGCAAGGCACCAAGCAAGGGCATCATATGACGCCAATGAGGTGGCTACCAGGGTCGTAGGGACAGCGATCTGCACTAGGTGGTCGGCATAGCTGCGTCTCTCCCGGTTGTCACCCTTGGCCAGGCGTAGGGTGATTAACTCCGCTCACCAGAGAACCTATCTTTTCTCCCGTAGGGTGAGACAGAGTCTGTCGGGGCAACGCCCCACTCCTCCAGGGGTTCCCTGCCTCACTCTTTCCTACTCGGCCTCTCCAGGCCCATGAATGTTCTCCTCTTAGTGTGTCACCCACTGAGAGTTAAAGGACGCAGTCCCTTAGGGTTAAACCCCTTTGGGGGTTCTGCATCACTAGCAGATGAATGGTGAAGATTGACACAGATAAGATATGGAAATTACGTACCTCACCGTAATTTCTGATCTTTCTGTGTATCTTCACCATTCATCACAGTCCCACCCTCCATCTCCTGGGCCTCAGTCTCTGGGTCCCTCCCTCTCTGTGCCATATCTCCCTTTCTGTTAGTCAGAGTGGGGGTAAGCTGGGGGCACATAGGGGACTCATTTTCTTTAGGGGCAGAGTGGTTGGGATGTGGGGGTACTCCTCTTCAGTAAAGCTTCTGCTCCACCCCGTGGGTGGGGGCTGCTGTAGCTGTCCTCCTTCTTTCCTTCTCCCCACAATCCTTTGATTTCCTTGTCCTTTGGACATAACCTCAATTAATTTAAGAAATTAGGTTTCTTACACCAAAATCTCCTTTTGAGAGGGGGGAGATATCCCTGTATTCTGTCTTTTCTCCAGAATAGCCGATTCTGCTTTGTGGGAGTTATTGCCAGTGATTCTGTGCAATGAATTCTGGCAGTTAGCCTTTTGGCTACTCCTTCGCAGTCCCTATACAAACTGGAGACAGGTCAAGGTTACAGGGTATGTTTCTCCTGTTTTTCTTCCCTCTCACTCTTATCCTTATTTCTAAAAATCCTTAACCCACCCTCCCTCCTCCTTTCTACTTCCAGAGATTGGGGCCCCTACCTGATCCCCTTAGTCTTCAAACTTGTTCTGTCCGCTCAGTCGTTTATTTCTCCTTTTATTTATATATCTTTTCCTTTGTCTGTCCCTTGGACTTCCTTGTCCCACCCTCCCAACCCTTTCTCTCACCTCACAGCGACTCTGAACTTGAGGGAGGGCAGAGTCGACAACACCTAACGGCCAACCCATGAGCCATGCAGTGCGCCGGGCTCTTAAGGTCGGTGTCATGGTGTTGCTGACTCGCTTCATCCGCTAAAAAAAAAAAAAAAAGCTCCTCAAGAGGGTCATGACCTCTGGCCAAGTACCCAAAGGTGATGAATGGTGAAGATACACAGAAAGATCAGAATTACAGTAGGTACGTAATTTCCATATCCCAGTGTTACCATTTTGAACTTTGCCTTATTTATGTGACTGTTCAGGAACCTTAAGTCCAGAATAGGCAGCCAATCCCCATTTTTTTTTTTGTGTTGAAGTATCTTGAGAATAGGCCTCTTCTCCACTGAGATGGAAGGGCATTTTCTGTGGCTTTCATCCTTTCTAACCCCAGGAATCCACTAATATTTATTACTCTTGCAGTGCTCCCTTAAGCCACCACTGCCCCAGAGAGAACAGAATGCTATGCTAATCATGGAATGTTTAGCTTGTGCATCTATTTTCAAACTGCCCAGTATCAGCTGCCTATATTCTACCTCAGATTTATTTTCCCTGCTGCAGAGTTCAGATGCCTTGGAGATCTCCTCAATCAAGACAGATTCCTGTAGTGCATAGAGCAAACAAACTTAAGTATTTTTTTGTTATTTTTCATCACTGCCTAGTGTCATTGTTCTTCAGTGTTTTATACCTCATTCGTTTTAAATTTAAACTTGTTTATCAGTTCCTCACAGTTCCTTTGAACTGAGGGGCAACCGATCTTCTTTTTTTATATAATCGGAACCTTTTTAGAGGGTTCCGGTTACTTTATTCTTTAATTTTATTTAATTTTAACCTCTTGTGAACTGAGGTTTATCAATTTTCCTCAGCAGTTTTTCATTTCCGGATTCGATCAGAACCAATAGTTTTTTCACTTTATCGGTTCCTGAACCGACCGTTATTCTATTGAAACCGACCGTAAATATTTAAATTTAGTCTGTTTTTTGGTCGGTTACTGGTTCCTGTTTTCTATAGTGTCAGACAAGCCTAAAAAGAAAACAGGACCCCTTGGGTTCAAGAATTGCTTGAAGTGTGCAGAGGTGTTTACCAAGGTAGACAAGCATGATATTTGCTTGATCTGCCTTGGGCAACAGCACTTCAATGAAGACTGTGATATTTGTAAGTCTTTCCCTGTTAAGACAGTGGAAAAATGCAGGGAGGTGCTTAAAAGAAAACTACAGGAGGGGTCCATGGGCTCTAACCAGTCCACCCCCTCTAAGACTGTGGCAGTTCCTTCCAGAGCCTCTAAATCCACCCCGATACGGGTGAGGGCTCTGGCAAGAGAGGCTATCAACTGGCTAACTCCCCTGTGCCTGCCAAAAAATTAAAGAAAATCAAACACACGGACACCCCGGCTGAAATGCCTCATGGGGTCCCTCAGGTGTCTATCAATACTCCTTCTCCTGCTGATTGGACACAGGCTTTCACCTTACTCCAGATGCTGCAGGGTTCATTACCCCCTCAGCAGCCTGTGATTACTACTGCTGAAAAATCAACTGTTATTACCCCTCTTTTGCCCACTGCTACAGTGGCATATGAGGAGGATGACCAAGATGAGGAGAGAATTGAACTGGAGGTGTCACCAGAACAGGATTTTGGCTCCCCTCCCAGACCCTCAGAGAATTTCTCTTCCCATTTTTCTTTTGTTAAGAAAATGGTAGAGACCCTGGATCTGCAAACAGCTGAAGAGATCCAGGATGAAGAGGAGGCACAATACATGGAGCTTATGGGGCTGACACCCTCAAAAAGGCTCCTTCTGCCTATCTACAAATTCTTTAAGAAAGATGCTTTAGAAATCCTAAAGGCTCCCAATACAGTCACACCCACAGACAAAAAGTGTGTCAAGAAGTATCAGTTAGAAAAATCTGGTGCTGAGTTTATTTTTAGTCACCCAGACCACCAGGGTATTGTACAGCAGGCTGCCTGTGAGAAAGCCAAAACTCCCTTATCCTCTCACCCCCCTGAGAAGGATTCGAGAAAGGTGGACAGCATGGCAAAAAAGGGGTACCTTTCAGCATTCCTGGCAATTCGTCAAGCCAGCTACCAGGCCTATGCAGTCCTTTTCCAAAAAGCTCTCTGGCAGTCAGTAGAGGACAATGCTGAGGCTAACCACTCTTTAACAGTGTCAGAGCTGCTAGACACAGCAACATTGGGCTTGGAGGCTTCCAAATACCAATTTCAGATGGTAGCTGACACCAGTGATACAGCTGCAAGGTGGGAGCCTCCCTCCCTGGTTCTCACAATCAATGCTTCCCTGCTTGGTTGGGGTGCTCACTAAGGGGATCACACCATCCACGGTACTTGGGAGAGTGCAGACTTACTCCTGCACATAAACTTGCTGGAGTTAAGAGCTGTTTATTTGGCCCTTCATGGTTTCTCTCATCTCATACAGGGAAAGGTGGTACAAGTCAGAACAGACAATACCACAACAGTGTATTACATCAACAAACAAGGAGGGACAAGGTCCACTCCTCTGTGTACAGAGGCGATGAAGATATGGAGCCTTGCTTACTCTCTAAATGCCTCTCTACAGTCAATTCATCTGTCAGGCAAGGACAACACCTTGGCAGATGCCTTGAGCAGGATAAACCAGGCCCATCATGAATGGGCATTAAACAAGCAAGTGGTGAATGCTCTATTCAGGAGGTGGGGGATCCCAGAAATAGACCTTTTTGCTTCCCACCAAAATCACCACTTACCTCTTTTTTGCTGCAGGACCCCAGTAAAGGGGACAGTTCCAATGGATACACTGATTCTGGATTGGACAAGCAGGTGCCTCTATGCCTTTCCTCCTTTTCCTCTGATACTCAGGGTGCTCATCAAGCTCAGGTCACAACCAGCTTTGATGATTCTGGTAGCCCCAGATTGGGCAAGACAGCCTTGGTACTCCCTGATGCTCTCAATGTCTGTGAGCAAACCGATTCACCTCCCTCAGAGGTACAGTCCACTGACTTCCTTTTGGCGAGGGGAGGGTAGTGTACCCCAATCTCAGGTCTCTCAAGCTTAAGGCCTGGCTCTTGAGGACTTAGAATATGCAGAACGCCAATTCTCTGAAGCAGTTTTAGAAGTCCTTAAGGGTTACAGGAAGCCTGCCACCAAGAAAACCTATGCCTCAAAATGGAAAAGATTTTCCATTTGGTGCAGTGACAAGGGTATAGTCCCAGCCCAGGCCAGGATACCAACCCTGGATTATTTGTCTCACCTGCACTCCCTGGGGTTGCAGCACTCAACTCTGAAGGTGGATCTGGCTTCAGTTTCAGCATACCTTTCAGCTAGAAAGGATACTTCCCTGGCATCAAACCCTATATTCAAAAGATTCTTTAATGGGCTCTCTCATTTCTTTCCCCCTCACAGGGAACCAGTGCCAGCATGGGACCTTAATATTTGCATTGCCCAGGTTATGCTTCTGCGCTTTGAACCTATGACATCTGCAAAGCTTAAATTTCTTACCTGTAAGGTAGTTTTTCTGGTAGCAATCACTTCTGCCAGAAGGATAAGTGAGCTACAGGCCCTCTGTGTGGAAAAGGACTATGTTTCTTTCCACAGGGACAAGATAGTGTTGAGAACTAATAGGAAGTTCCTCCCCAAGGTGGTTTCTGACTTCCATTTGAACCAGCCTATAACATTGCTAGTTTTCTTTACTGAACGCACTAGCTCAGGTGAGCGTAGATTGCACAGTTTGGATGGAAAAAGAACACTGAGTTATTACATGACTCATACTAAAGATCATAGGCAGGACAGACAACTGTTCCTCAACTATGGGGAAGTAGGTAAAGGTACTCCTGCTTCAAAGAGAAGTATCTCTCGATGGATAGTCCAGTGTATTCACTTTTGCTACTCAAAGGCAGGCCAGGTTCCTCCCTCTGGTCTTAGGGCCCACTCTACAAGGGGCACAGCTGTCACTATTACAGCTGCCTGAGAGGTACCTCTAATGGAAATATGTAAAGCAGTTACCTGGAGGTCAGTCCACACCTTCACTAAGCATTACAGCTTGGACTCCCAGTCCAAGAGTGATGCTAGATTTGGCACAGTAGTCTTGCAGAGTCTTTTTCCTTAATAGATTCTGACCCACCTCCTTGAGGTACTCCTACATAGCCTGCAAGAGTAATAATAATAGTGGATTCCTGGGGTTAGAAGAAACAATTACTCACCTGTAGTAATCTTGTTTCTTCCAAAGGGATCCACTAATATTATTACTCCCCACCCTTACCTTCCCTTTCAGAATCAGTAGCAAGAAAAAATCCTCTCCACAGCTGCTAAGATGTATAGTTAGAGTGGCATGCCACCTGCTGGCACCTTATAGCAATGTCTTAACTTGTAGGTTTTTTCTAAAGGCATATCTGACTTCAGAAAAAAAGGGGACATTTGTTTATTCTAGTCCTTTGGTTAATGTTGTTGTTTGCCCAGTTGGGCATTATTTTTCTATTTATTATTTTTCATTGCAGGCTTCTAAGAAATCTGAGGTACAATGTAAGCAGTTGACACTGGGCAGTTTGAAAATAGATGCACAAGCTAAGCATTCCATAATTAGCATAGCATTCTATTCTCTCTGGGGCAGTGCTGGCTTAAGGGAGCACTGCAAGAGTACTAATATTAGTGGATCTCTTTGGAAGAAACAAGATTACTACTGGTGAGTAATTTTTTCTAACAGCTTCTTTACCTCCAACTCTAGTAGGATTTTTTCCAGTAGCTGGAGTGAAGGAAAAAGTTTTGGGCTTTTCAGTTTTGGAAAACTTTTGAACTGAAGTGCCACTCCCAGACTCATTACTTCCAACACCCACTTGTCCGTGGTGATGGATTTCCATTCTTGGGAGTAATGAGACAGGCAGCATCCTACTGGTGGAGAGACTATGGCGGCCCGCACAGAGCAATCAGGAAGTGCTGTACTCTCTAATGTGGTTTTTACCTGTTTTTACACAATAAATATGTGTCCTTTTTTTGCATCAGACAACCAAGAGTGTGTTTTTTACAACCTGTGGTAGCCTTAGCATGGTCTCTTCCTACAATTTTGCAAACTCATGCCCGGAGCTTGGCGTTTCCTCTGGTAGTCACCTTCACCATTGGGCTTCTTTTCACATCCCTGTAAAACCCTCTCAGAGAATATTTCAGGATCAGGCTGGGAAAAGGCCAGTACCAGTTCATAGCAGTGTCTTTTGGGCTGACCTCAGCTCCAAGGGTGTTTACTAAGTGCCTAGCAGCAGTGGCTGCATGCCTGCAGAGAACAGGTGTAGTAGTGTTCCCCTACCTGGATGACTTGCTAATTACAGGCAGGTCAAGAGAGGAAGCATTGAGCTCTCTGGCATTGGTAAGAGATATCCTGGGGCACCTGGGGTTCCTCCTGAATCTAGAAAAATCCCAACTAGAACCCAGTCAAGTGCTGGTGTTCATAGGGGCAGAGTTAGATAGTAGTAGTAGTAAAAAAAATGTCATGCAGCAGGAATAGGAGACTCAACTGAGACTAGCTCATTTCCAGTGAGGTCCTTATTGCAAATAGGTTGCAGGTGTTACATAAACAAAAAAAAAAATAGTTACACAAAAGCGAAGTAAGAAATGGCAGCTAAAGGTAAACAGGTCTAAGACTAAAAGAAAAACAAAAAAGAAAAAGCCAGTGGCGCTCAGACATTTAGAGGTTCTGAAATGATGCACCCAGTGTAATCACTGTAGAGACAACTAAAGAACCAGTGCTTAAAAGAGACCACTCGTACAAAGTCAAAAATAATGCCAGAAGTTTTAATGACGTGCACAGATCCAAACTGCTGGACACAGGTACCCCAACGATTCGAGCCCTTGTGGACTCTTTGTCGGGGGGGGGGGGGGGGGGGATTCTAAGACTGACGACATTAAGGCATTAATCTTTCACGTGCTGCATATTCTGAAATGTTTAATAAAACCATCCACAAGGAAATCTCAGTCTTCATAATGGAAACAGTTGTAATTATGATGTTCTGGAAAGGGTGTATCTTCATGGACTTAAAGCTTTCATTGTTTAGTCACACTTCTGGATTCTACATCGGAGGCGCTAGGATCCTGTGGGAGCCAAAAATCTTCAGGAGGGTCAGCGCTGAGATAGGATTGCACATGCACAGCACCGTGAGACTGGCTTGTGCTGTATAGGCTATCTCAGCGTCGACTCCCTAACTGCCTTAGTTTCTTTTTTCCCCGCCGTCAAGTGTGCTTCAGTGACAACGTCGCTCACCCACGGGGAGTCAAAACATTATGTCTATATGACAGCAGCATTGGTTGTTCAGTTTCAATAGATTTATTATTTATTATTTAAAAAAAAGAAAAGAAGGAAAAATAATTTCTCTCAGCCCCACCCATTGACAGAGTTGACCATGGACGGTCTCAGTGATGATAGGGATGCTTCTGTGGAAGGCTGTTCTGGCAGTGGGGCTGTGTCTGGTCCGCCACCCTCTCCAGAGGGGGGTAGGGGGGTCTGACCACAGGCAGTCTGGTGTCCGGGAGGGTGGACAGTCCTCCCGTAGACACAGATAGAAGTGGGCCCATTCTCAATCCAGGTCGGGGACCCAGGGCTGCTCGACCATGAGCTTTTCCTCTTCCCTTCGGAACAAGAAGAAAAGGTACTGCTCGAGGTCACCCTCTGATATGTCTGTCAGGGAGTCTCCAGTTGTCGAGAGCCCTCTGGGTTCCCTAGTGGTTTGTGCTCTCAACGGCCTAGACCCTTGCCACTGGAGCACGTCTCTGTCCTCTTGTGGGGCTTCCGGTGGACAGTTTTGTCATTGGACTGCTCTCATGGAGCAGTGGGTTCAGCGTTTGGCTCATTTGCCCTTGCTGGTGGCCCTGGTGCCTGGGCCTTTGGGCTTTGGTGCTGCTGGGCTATGACTGGAGCTTTCAGACCGGGATCTGCATTCAGCGCCTTCTCTGGTGCCTGGTGCAGTCGACACTGGCCCCATGTGCCTCTCCCCCTCACACTGTTTCCTGCAGGGGTTGGCACAGGTATCTACTCCCTATTCCTCTTTTTTCAAGGAATGCCAGTTATTGGGCTCTTTGGTGCTGCGCATGATGTTGGAGTCATTGGTGCTGCATTTAGTGCCGTCTTCGGTGCCATGTGCGACGCCATCTTCAGTGCCGCATATGGTGCCATCGACTTTGGTGCCGCATGTGTCGCCGTTGGCTTCTTTGCCATGTGTCTTGCAGTCGGCTTCAGTGCCGGGCTCGGTTCTGATCCTTGTGTCACTGGTATATCCTTAGCCCAGGTTTGGCCTTGGTGGGGCAATTCCTGATTTCTCTGGGCGGATGTGGAGCTTGACAAGTCAGATCCTGACCTCATAATGTCTGATAATGGCGATGATGACTCATTTTACAGCTTGGACAAGAAGTCCTCGCATCTAACTGAACCCATAGTTAAAGACCTGTCTTTCCAGTCTTCTTAAACACATGGGTCCTGGTCTGGCTCTACAGACCTCCGATGTAGACCCAGGAAGGCTTTTGCAACTCAAATTTCTCCACATTCCTAATGTTCCAAAGAACCTTATGCTTCCTGTACCACCCTCTTCTGAGACCTTGTCACAGGTGGTGTGGGAGAGGCGAGCCCTGATTTCTTCGGTGGCCAAATCCATAGACCGAAATTGTGCCCCCCCCCCACAAGGAGAGACCTTTCTTAGCTTCACAACCCATCACAGATGCTCTGGTTGTCCTTGTTGAGAATGACAAGGCTGTTCTCCCTCAGGAGTCAACAGCTCGTCCTATCAACAAGGAATCTCATAAAATTGATGCCTTGGGGAAACTAACTTTTGCTGCCGCAACCTTGGGTTGCAGATTGCAAGTTATCAGGGGCATTACTCTCTGTATAAGTACATCCTTTGGAACTCCCTCAAGGCCTTAGTGGAGAACCTGCCAGAGTCTGACTCCAAAATGGAGCTTATGCAGACTATTACCCGGGGCATAGAGTCCAATAGACATCAGCTCAAAGCTTGTATGGATGCCTACGACACTGCCTCCAGGGCAGCTACCACTGGGATCTGTGTCAGATGGTGTTCCTGGCTTAGAACATCAGGATTTTCTTCTGATGCTCAACAGTAGGTTATGAATGTCCCCTTTAATGGTTCTCACCTTTCAGCACTTAAGTGGAGCAAGCTGTAGAGGCCGATCAGAAGACCAGGACTGCCATTAAGACAGCCAAGCTGGCTCCTTCCACCACCCCCCCGTAGGGGCAGGAACCACCATCAGTTTCGCAACAGGCAGTCCTTTCGTGGTAGAGGCCGAGGGGCCTTTAATAAAATCCAGCCTCCTCAGCTGCAAAAGAAAATGCAGCAGAAGGCACAGGGCCTGAAAGCGCCAAGTGCCACCCTCTGAAACATTGGCCCAGACTGAGCCTCAACTGCCTGAGGTGGATCTACCCTCCGAAGTGGGAGGTTGTCTGACTCACTTTTACAGCCAATGGCAGTCTGTCATGACAGACAAATGGGTCCTTCAGATTATCCGAGAGGGGTACTCCCTCAACCTGTTGGAGATTCCTCCCGACTGTCCGCCCAAGCGGCAACATAGTCTCCCTACTACACAGTCAGATCTTCTCACTTCAGAGATTCAGGGCCTACTTTGAAACAGGGCAGTGGAGCTAGTTCCCTGGGAAGAAAGGAACAAAGGGTTCTACTCTCATTACTTTCTGGTCCCAAAGAAGACAGGTGGCATGTGCCCTATTCTCGACCTCAGATAGCTGAACAAGTATTTGTTCAGGGAGAAGTTCAAGGTGGTCTTCTCGGAGACTCTTCTATCACTTCTCCAGCAGCATGGCTGGCTTGCGTCACTGGGCATGCAAGATGCTATCCAGCATGTTCCTGTGCACCCAAGTCACCACAAGTACCTCTGCTTAATGTCCTTGGGTCAGCACTACCAATTCAGAGTCCTGCCCTTTTGGCTGTCCTTGGTGCCTCAAGTCTTTATAAAGTGTTTTGTGGTTCTTGCCACACACCCTCAGAAGCTGGGCATTCCAGTCTTTTCTTACCTGAATACAAACTTGTTTTTATGTATATGATGTACAAACTATAGCCTATTTGTAAGATTGTACTTATTGTGCCTTGTATTATATGTTCATCTTACTTTTGTATGTTATATACCTGTACCTGACCCAGGTCTACCTTGTAAATGAGCTGTCTCAGTGGTGTTTCGCCTGGATAAATAAAGATTGACTGATTGATTGATTGATTGAATGATTGGCTCATTGCCAGTCCATCAAGAGAACAGATTCAAGAGGCAGTATCCACGTCATCTCAGTTCCTCACATCCACAGGAGTACTGCTGAACTTGGAAAAGGCACAGCTTCAAGCCTTTCAGCGGCTCCTCTTCATAGGAGCCCTTCTGGATACCTCCAAAGTGCTGGCCTTCCTCCTGGAGGACAGGAGAAGCGACATTCTCCAGATGGCTCGTTTCATCAGAGAAAACAACTCTGTACAAGCCCACTCCATGCAGCTGATGCTGGGCCTAATGGCCTCTTCTATCTTCACAGTGCCACTGGCCCGATTACACATGAGGACTACTCAGTTAATGCTCAGCATGCAGTGGTCCCCTATGACACATCCGCAGTCTTATTCCATAAAAGTGAAAGAACCTCTAGCGAGGTCACCTGCTTGGTGGATTCTTGAGGGCAGCCTTCTTCAGGGTATCCCCTTTGCCCCACCGAAGTCTCAGATTACCATTACCACGGATGTATCTCTGCTCGGGTGGGGGCTCACTGCCAGGACCACTGCACTCAAGGAGTGAGGCCTCAGGAGGAATCTTATCTGCACAGCAATGTTTTGGAAATGACAGCAGTCCTGTACGCTCTTCAAGCCCTAGAGAAAGTCCTCTCTCACAAAGTAATTCTTCAGATGGACAACAAGGCAGTGATATGTTACATCATCAAGCGGGAGGAGAGTGCACTCCTACCCCCTGTGCAGGGAAGCGATGAGGGTATGGGAGTGGTGTCTTTAACACAGCGCTCTGATCTAGGTGGTTTACCTGCCAGGAGCCCAGAACAATCTAGTGGACCACCACAGCAGGACAAAGGTGGACCCTCACGAGTGGTCGCTCACACCAAACGTCATGCAGTCGCTCTTCAATGAGTATGGCAGTCCGGACGTGGACCTTTTTGCATCCCCACTCAATGCAAAACTGCCTCTGTTTTGCTCCAGAAATCCAGAACCTGATGTTTTCTGTCAGGATGCATTCAGACTGCGGTGGACAAGATGCTTTCTGTACACATTTCCCCCCACTACTCCAAATTCAGAGGGTGCTGCTGAGATTAGAGGCGCAGGGTGGCAAGATGATCTCAGTTGCACCTTACTGGCCTCATGAGATCTGGTTTCCATTCACCAGCAAACTGTTGGACTGTCCTCCAAGGCAACTGCCTCTACGGATGGACCTCCTGACACAGGGATCTCTAGTTCATCCCAGTCTGCACTCACTTCATCTCCTTGCCTGGCTCTTGAGGAGATGGGGTGGGCAGGTTTAAAGTTTCTCAGAGAATTTCCCAGATTCTCTTTGCAGTGCGTACGCCCTCCACCTGGAAAACATACGTAGCTAAATGGAAGTGCTTTTGGATTTGGTGTGCTAAGGTCCCCCGGATCCTTACTGATGCCCACTGTATAGTTTTAGAGAATCTGTTAGACCTTTCAGATGCAGGGCTGCAATATTCTACATTAAGGTACATCTCTGTTCGCTTTCTGTCTTCCATAAGCCAGTCCAGAACATGTCCTTGGCTCAGCTTCCTTTGTTCGAAAGATTCCTCAAAGAATTCTGCATACTAGGCCCCCGGTTAGGAAGCCAGATGCTGCCTGGGATATTAATCCCGTGCTGGATTTGCTCACTCGTAAATCTTCTGAGCCTCTAGTCATGTGCGATTTGAAGTTCCTGACCTGGAAGACCTCCTTCCTGGTGGCCATCACTTCTGCTCACAGGGTCGCTGAGATACATGCTCTCATCACAGACCATCTGTACACCATCTTTCACAAAGACAAGGTGGTACTCCGTACTCACCCTATGTTCCTACCCAAAGTGGTTTTGGATTTCCACCTCAACCAGCCCTTGGTTCTGCCAACTTACTTTGCTAACTTCCGAAATGAAGAGAAACGCATCCTTCATTCCCTGGATGTTAAGAGAGCCCTACAATTCTACATCAATAGAACTAGGGACATCCGTCAGTCTAAGCAACTCTTTGTCTCTTTCATCATGGCCTGGCTGGGCCAGCCGGTGTCCATCACATGCATCTCTGCCTGGATAATGGCATGCCTTCGCCATTGCTATTCCATGGCCAAGACTAAGTTGGAAGACCAGGTATACGCCCACTCAATTAGAACGGTCGCTGTGTCTCTGGCATTGATACGCTCTGGTCCGATAATGGAGATTTGCAAAGTGGCAACTTGGAGCTCAGTGCTCACGTTTGTGAAGCACTATGCTCTGGATGCCCATGCCAGACAGCATGCTTCCTTTGGATGGACAATCCTTAATGGGATTCTGTCCTAACATGAGCTCTGTCTCCTGCTGCCCAGCTTGGGGTATTGGTTTAGCTTGGTACTCTAACCCAGAAGTGTGACTAAATGGTGAAGACTTAAAGTCCAGGAAGATATGAAAATTACAAGCCTAACATAATTCTTGACCTTCTTGAACAAGTCTTTCAAACAACATGAAGTCTTGCTGTATTCTGACAATTGCAGTGATTCCCAACCTTTGAACTGCCCCGGAGAACAAAGAGTTAACTTTCTATGCAGGGCATAGAATGCTGAACTCGAGCTCGGTTGAAGTCTCTGTCTGGAGTGTTTCAAACTTAAACCGTCAAATTCTTTACTCTGCCTCACTGAACGGTCGCTCCAGTGATTTCTCCTTCAGCTCGGTTCGAAAGTCGGTTAAAGTTTCAGTTTTCGTTGTTTTTTTAAACCGAAAAAGTATCCACATAGTCGGTTCAGTCTCTGTCTGTGGTGCCGTGAGTACTAGATAGGAATTGTTCTGTTTTTTCTGTGTGGAACTTGTAAAAGTGCGGCTCAGTTCGGCTGAACCACCCATTTGATAGTGAAATGTTGTGTTTTGTGTTGTATTACTTAGTGTGTGGTTACCGGTTCTTATCGGTTCTAAAAAAGAACGTGTTTTAGTATGTTTTTTTCCAATACCGTGACACGGTTAGGAACCGATAAAGGAGTCTTGCCTGGCGGTTGCCATAAAAAGGGTAGGTTGGTTAGGTTGGCCATGTCTGAGAAACCCAAGAAAAAAAACAGGCCCACTGGGTTTCAACACTGCAGTGAGTGTGAGGAGGTCTTTGCTAGGCCAATCCCACACCACCTGTGTTTATTGTCTGAGGTTTGACCACCTCGAGTTCAGACTGCCAAATATGTAAAAACTTTCCCAAATCTACCCTTGAGAAGAGATTAGGTAGACTGAGGGAAAAGGAGGCCGAGAAGTCTGCTGATCCGGATGGCCAGCCCAGTTCTGTTTCGACCGAACCAGAAGGAGTGCCCTCTGACCAGGGCGATACTTCTTTGGGCAAAAAGAGAGCCGAATCCGAGGGATCGGTTCTGACAAAAAGAAAATGCAAAGACAAATCGACCAGTTTGGATCCAGAGGTTCATGTTCCGACTGCAGAAGAGATAGCCAGGGCGATTCAGATTGTGGAATCGCTCCATCCGGTTCCTACTGATCCGGCTCCTTCTGGCAGGGGTTTGGTTCGGTTGGTTCCCCCGGTTCAAGATTATACCCTTAAAGATTTTTATGACCCGGAATTTGAAGAAGAAGGGGAATTTGAGGATGATGATGTAAGTGAGGGTCTGGATGTGCCTGTGGAACCGGACATCTCCCAGACAGACATTCAGGTGTTTCCCCTCCTAGGTTTTCTGAGACCCCTTCTCACTTTATGTTCTACAGAAAGGTGGCTGAAACCCTCCAGCTTCCTATGGAGGAGGCTGTGGAAGATCAAGAGGAGCCTGATTATGTAGAGATGATGGACATCCCAGAGTCCAGGAGACTGTCTATTCCCCTCCACAAATATTTTTGGAAACAGACACAAAAAATCCTAAAGTCCCCTAACACTATACCTCCTGTGGATAGAAGAATGGACAAGAGGTATACACTTTCAGGCTCAGACACGGAGTTCTTATATCAGCAATGCAGCCATGTTGGGGTAGTGCATGGGCTGCTGCCTGTGACAAGGCAAATATTCCTTGGCTTCACACCCCCAAGACAAGGACTCCAGGAAGATTGATGCCATGGCAAAGAAGCAGTACATGGCATCTTCTTTGGGACTCAGTCAGACGAATTACATGGCCTATACAGCCAGGTACCAGAAGTCCAGGTGGGACACTGTACTGGCTAAACAGGCCTCCCCCCAGCTAGCCAAGGAGCTGGAGGTGGTGGCTGCAGATGGGATCGAGGCATCTAAGGTTCAGTTTCATGCTGCTGTGGACTCTAATGATGTGTCATCAAGAGTCATGGCTACATCTGTGGCTCTTTGGAGGATGGCTTGGCTCAGATGTACTAGCCTCTCGCAGGACACCCAGGCTAAGGCCATAGATTTTCCTGTAGTGGGTAATTCTCTGTTTGGGGAGCTGACAGAGAATTACATGAAGAAAATGGATGAGTACAGGACCACTTACAGGAGTGCTCAGGCCAAGGAGAGGTAGGCAACTCCTCAAAGACAGCAGTCTAGGGGCAGGGGCAGGCCTTTTCAAAGGCCTTTTTACCAAGCACAGGCCTCTTCTTCCTTTTCTCAGAGGGGGTTCTTCAGAGGGAGCGGCAGAAGGGGGATGAGCAGGGCTGCATCCACTTCTCAGCCTAAAGCCCCTGCCAAGAAGACACCCCGATGGGCCTGCCCGGGTCGACTCTCCTATTCCAGTAGGGGGCAGGCTGGCTTACTTTGTCCAGGACTGGATGTCTGTTACATCAGACAAGTATGTCCTGGAAGTAGTAAGCCAGGGACTGGTTCTCAGCTTCAGAAAATTTCCAAAGATGAGAGCCAGATCTTTTCCACCTGCAAATCTCTAGGAAACCCTTGCCCTAGAGGCAGAGGTTTCTTCACTCCTAGCTTTAAGAGCCATAGAGAGAGAGTACCTACCCTACACTGGGGCAAAGGACTGTACCCCAGGTACTTTCTGACCCCCAAAAAGACAGGGGAGTGGTGACCCATCCTAGACCTAAGATATCTAAACAAACATCTCTTAAAACCAAAGTTCAAGATGGTGACTCTGGGAATAGTCCTTCAAACAACATGAAGTCTTGCTATATTATGACATATGCAGTGAGTCCCAAACTTTGAACTGCTCCGGAGGTGAAAGAGTTAACTTTCCATGCCAGGCATGGAACGCTGAGCTCGAGCTCGGTTGAAAACTCTGTCTGTTGTTCTTCAAACTCAAACTGTCAGATTCTTTACTCTGCCTCACTGAACAGTCACTCCGGAGATTTTCTCCTTCTGCTTGGTTCATTTTGTTGGTTAAAGTATTATTTTCTCAGTTTTTTGACCGAATTTAAACCGCAACCGGTCGGTTCAAGCTCTGTCTGTGGTATTGTAAGTACTAGATAGCTTTTACATTTAATTCTTCTGTGTGGAACTTGTAAACAGTTATTGGTTCGGTTTGAACCGATTAGGTTGTTTTGAATTATATTAATCTGTCTTTTAGAGTGTGGTTACCGGTTCTTATCGGTTCTAAAAAAAAACTGATTTTATTACGTTTTTTTCCATGACTGGTGACACGGTTGGGAACCGATAAGAGGGTCTTGCTTGGCGGATTGCCATAAATGGGCAAGTTTGGTTAGGACTGGCACTATGTCTGAGAAACCCAAAAGAAAAACCGGGCCCACTGGGTTTCAACACTGCAGTGTCTGTGGGGAAGCCTTTGCCAGAGCTGACCCACACCACCTGTGTTAGTGTCTGAGGTTTAACCACCTCAATGCAGACTGCCAGATTTGCAAAAATTTTCCTGCAGCTACCCTGGATAAGAGAGTTGGTAGGCTCAGGAAAGGGAGGCCAAGAGATCCATGACCGGATGGCCAGCCGGTTCGGTTCCAACGAACCGGGTGATGCTCCTCTGACCAGAGGCGAGACTTCCTCGGGCAAAGGAGAGGCGACTCGGAGGAGTCGATTCCAGCAAAAGGACAAGAAATCAGCACTGGTGTGGAGCCAAAGCGTTCCTCTCCAACCGCTGGTAAAGCGGATTAAAATTGTCCAGTCGCTTTCCCGGTTCCGACCGAACCGGCACCATCAGGTAAGCGTATGGTTCGCCCGGTTCCACCGGTTCAAGAGTATGATTTAGAGGAATTTTATGAACCGGAGGAGGGGGAAGAGGAGTATGAGGAGAGTGAATGTGGATTTGAAAGTCTGGATGTGCCCATTGAACGGACATCTCCCCAGACAGACCTTCAGGAGTGTCTCCTCCTAGGCTTTCTGAGTCCCCTTCTCATTTTATGTTTTATAAAAAAGTGGCTGAAACCCTCCAGCTCCCTATGGAGGAAGCTGTGGATGATCAAGAAGAACCTGACTATGTGGAAATGATGGATATCCCAGAGTCCAGGAGACTGTCTATTCCTTTGCATAAATCTTTTGGGAAACAGACAGTAAAAATTCTAAAAACTCCTCACACTGTACCTCCTGTTGATAAGAGAATGGACAAGAGGTACACATTGTCAGGCTCTGATACAGAGTTCCTTACACAACAATGCAGTCATGTTGGGGTAGTGCAGGCTACAGCCTGTGACAAGGCAAATATTCCCTTGGCCTCACACCCCTGCAAGGACTCCAGGAGGATTGATGCCATGGCAAAGAAACAGTACATGGCAGCATCCTTGGGACTCAGACAGGCAAATTATATAAGCTTATGTTGCTAGATACCAGAAATCCAGATGGGATACTGTTATGGCTCTAGCAGAACAGGTCCTAGCCAGCTGCCAAGGAGCTGGAGCAGGTGGCTGCTGATGGTATTGAGGCATCTAAGTGCAATTCCATGCTGCAGTGGACTCTAATGATGTGTCATCAAGAGTCATGGCTACATCTGTGGCACCGCAGAATGGCTTGGCTCAGATGTACTAGCCTGTCTGAGGATACCCAGACTAAAGCCTGGATTTTTCCTGTTGTGGGTAATTCTCTGTTTGGGGAGCAAACAGACAGAGAATTACATGAAAGAAAATGGATGAGTATGGGACCACCTATGGGAGTGCACAGGCCAAGGAAGGCAGGCCACTCCTCAAGGCAGCCTTCCAGGGGCAGGGGCAGGCCTTTTCATAGGCCTTTACCAAGCCCAGGCTTCCTCTTCAGCTTCGCCCAGAGGGGGTTCTTTAGAGGAGAGGCAGATGGGGTACAAAGCAGACCTGCTTCCACCCCTCAGCCTAAAGCCCTGCCAAGCAGGCACCTGATGGGGTGGCCAGGGCGTTCTCCACTACCTGGGGGCAGGCTGGCTTACTTTGTCCAGGACTGGAAGTCTCTCACATCAGACAAGTGGGTCCTGGAAGTTGTAAGCCAGGGACTGGTTCTCAGCTTCAAAAATTTCCAAGATGAGAACAGATCCTTTCCACCTGCAAATCCATCAGAGCGCACTTGCCCTAGAGGCAGAAGTCTCTCCCTCCTGGCTCTCCAGAGCCGTGGAAAGGGTTCACCCCCACCAGGGTAGATTGTACTCCAGGTACTTCTTTACCCCAAAAAGAACAGGAGAATGGTGGCCCATCAATCTCAGATACTTAAACAAGCACCTTTTAAAACCAAAATTCAAAATGGTGACTCTGGGAATTATTCTGCACTCTCTAAGGCCAGGGGACTGGCTAGCGTCCCTGGACCTCAAGGATGCCTACTTCCATATTCTCATCCAGGCGCTCCCATCGAAGTACCTCAGGTTCAAGCTGCCCTCAGGCCATTCAGTTCAGAGCAGTGCCCTTTGGCCTCACCTCTGCTCAAGGGTATTCACAAAATGCCTGGCAGTAGCAGTTGCCCACCTAAAGAGACAAAAATTGCCATCTTCCTTACCTGAACGACTTGGCTCATAGTAGGCCAGTCTCCAGACCAAGTCAAGCTACATCTTCAGATAACTCAGCAACTGCTTACCTCTCTAGGTTTCCTTCTAGAATCTTCCAAAGTCAGTTCTAGAGCCTGTCCAGCTCCTTACCTTCATAGGCGAGAACTGAACACAAGGAAGCCAGAACCTTCCTGCCTTTGGGCAGGGGCAAGGACCCTGGTCTCTCTGGGCCTCCTCATTCACCCTGCAGGTCTCTCGACCAGCAAGGCATTTCTACAGCTCCTAGGGCACATACTCGCTTCTACAGCTGTGGTGCAAAAACAGATTTCAGATGAGGGACATCCAGTTCCATTTGAGAGCCTTTTGGTCTCAGAAAGGACCCTCTAACCAAATTGATCCCAGTGACTGGAGCCTGATCCAAGCCCTACAATGGTGGCAGGATCAGAGCAATCTGAGACAGGGGTTCCTTTGTCACTCAGTCTCACTCTTAATCCTTACTACAGATGCATCCCTCTTGGGGTGGGGAGCTCACATGGGCGACCTCACTACCAGGGACTGTGGTCCCCTCAGGAATCTCTGCTCCACATCAGCCTGTGGAACTCAGAGCAGTTTTCTGAGCACTTCAAGCTTTTTCCAAATCTGTTCAAGAGCAAAGTTGTGCAGGTCAGAACAGACAACACCACTACATGTGGTGCCATCAGCAAGCAGGCAGGCACTTTCCGTCTATGGCCCTGTGCACCAAAACAATGAAGTTGTGGTCTCTGGCTTATTCCCTGAACACCTCCCTTATGGCAGTTCACCTCCCAGGCAAGGACAATGTCCAGGCAGATGCTCTCAGCAGGATTTCCCTGGGCCATCACGAATGGTCACTGGATCCTGGTCCTGGAGGTAATATTTGCCAGGTAGAGCACCCAAGATGAATCTTTGCAGCCCCAGACAATCACCAACTTACCCTTTTGCTGCAGGCCCCAGTGTTGGGCTCAGTCCTCTGGATGCCTTAGTTCTCAACTGGGAAGAAAGTTTCTCATCTTCCCCCTTCCCTCTCCTGTTCAAAGTGTTAGTCAAAATCAGATCTCAGTCCTGCAAAGTGATTCTGATTGCTCCAGATTGGGCCAGACAACCCTGGTATCCACTCCTACTGTCATTAGCAGTCCATCTTCCCCTGTGTCTTCCCAGGAATCACAATCTGTTTACCTGTGCTCAGGGAAGGGTTTGGCACCCGAACCTCAAATCTCTCAATCTCAAGGCCTGGCTCTTGAAGAGTTAGAACTTGACATCTACACACCTCCCAAGGTGTAATGGATATATTGAAGGCTTCTAGGAAGCCTTCCACCAAAGCTACCCATCTACATTCCAAATGGAAGAGGTTTTCCATATGGTGCTCTGGGAAGCATATTTCCCAGAATTTGCTGATTTACCCACAATCCTGGATTATATGGTCCATTTGAACACTTTGGGGCTCAGACCAGCTACCTTAAAAGGTGCATTTGGCAGCTGTGTCTGCTTTCATTTCAACAGTAAACCCTCTTCTCTTTCAGCTCATCCTGTATTCTAAGTTTTTCATGGGATTGCTTCACTTAACCCTCCATTCAGGGCCCCCTGCCCCTGCCTGGGATCTTAATGTTTGCATTGCTCAGCTTGTGCAACCTGCCTTTGAGCCCTCTCTTCAGCAGACCTCAAGTATTTGACTTGGAAGACTGTGTTTCTGGTAGCCATCACTTCTACAGACGCATAAGTGAATTACAAGCTTTGTCAGTGGAGCCTGATTTTATCTCCTTTCATAGAGATAAGGTGGTCCTCAGGACTAACAGGAAGTTCTTGCCTAAGGTGGTTTCAGATTTCACTTTAATCAATCTATTTCTCTTCCAGTGTACCTCACTGTGAACCATTCCTCCTCTGGCGAGAGAGGAGGCTGCACAACTTAGATGTGAAGAGAGCCCTTAGTTAGGCTACATTGAGCGTACTCAAGGGTCACAGGTTTGACTCCTCCAGCTGTTCCTCACTTATGGCGGTGAGGGTTGGTAAAGGACATCTGCCACTAAAAGATCCATTGCCAGGTGGATTGTCTATTGTATCCAATTCTGTTATGAAAGCTGGTAAGGTTCCTCCCTCAGGCCTGAGGGCTCACACTCTACCAGAGGTACAGCTGCTTCCCTGGCTGCTGCAGGGACATCCCATTCTAGAGATTTGTCAAGCAGCTACCTGGAAAAACAGTTCACACTTTTACTAAGCATTACTGGCTGGACACCCAGGCTAGGAGTGATGCCTCGGTTTCAACACAGCTGTGCTTCAGAGCCTAGCTTCCTAAGTAGGTTCTTTTCCCTCCTCCATGGAGTACTGCTGTGTAGTCTGCATATGTCATAATATAGCAAGACTTCATGTTGTTTAGAAGAAAAATTACTCACCTTAGTAATTGTTTCTTCTAATGGAGTCTTGCATGGCTATGACCTCCCTGCCTGCCCCTCCAGAACCTCTGTTTTGGGATGTGGGTGGGCAGTGCAGTGTTGAACTTAGTAGATGCCACCTTGTTTCACCCTCTCTTTTCTGGGGTGACTGGGTGTTGTGTTTTCATTTTGGGTCTCCTGACCTGAGTCTTTGTTTTGGGACCAAAAATGTGTTGTTATATTTAGTAGCCAGTTGGCTAGTATAGGATTTACAGCTTCCACACAGGACCTTAGTGAGTTTAGCTCAGAAGATCTGACAGCTTGAGTTTGAAGAACAACAGACAGATTTTTCAACCGAGCTCGAGCTCAGCTGCCCATGCCTGGCATGGAAAGTTAACTCTTTCACCTCCTGAGCAGTTCAAGGTTAGTACGCATTCCATATGTGCTATAATATAGCAAGACTCCATTAGAAGAAACAACATTACTAAGGTGAGTAATTTTTTATTCCCTAAGGCCAGGGGACTGGCTAGCCTCCCTGGACCTCAAAGATGCCTACTTTCATTCCCACCAGGTGCTTCCACAAGAAAGTACCTCAGGTTCGAGCTGCCCTCACGCCCACTATCAGTTCAGAGCAATGCCCTTTGGCCTAACTTCAGCCCAAATGGTTTCACAAAGTGCCTGGCAGTAGTAGTTGCCTTTCTAAGAAGGCAAAGATTTCCATTTTTCCATATCTGGACGATTGGCTAATAGTGGGTCAGTCTCCAGACCAAGTCAAGTCTCACCTGCAAGTGACCCAGCAAGTGCTTACTTCTCTAGGATTTCTTCTCAGCCTTCCCAACTCAGTTCTCGAACCAGTCCAGCTTCTTACTTTTATAGGGGCAGAACTGGACACACTCAGAGCAAGAGCCTTTCTTCCTCTAGAAAGGGCAAGGGTTCTTATGGAACTAGCCTCTTCTTTCAGCCTTCAGGTATCTCGGCCAGCAAGACATTTCCTCCAGCTCTTGGGCCACATGGCAGCTTGAACAGCAGTGGTCCAAGGGGCAAGATTCCAGATGAGGGATATTCAGTTCCACCTGAGAGCTTTTTGGTCTCAGAGGAAGGATTCCCTTACCAAACTGATCCCAGTGACTCTGACCTTGATCCAAGCCCTTCAATGGTGGCAAGATCAGGACAATTTAAGACAAGGTGTTCCTTTTGTTACTCAGCCTTGTTCAGTGGTTCTTTTCACGGATGCTTCTCTTCTGGGCTGGGGAGCCCATCTGGGGTCCCTCACTGCCCACGGGCTGTGGTCCCCCAAGAATCCCTTCTCCACATCAATCTCCTAGAGCTCAGGGCAGTTTTTCTGGCTGCCCTAAAAGCTTTCTCTCAGTCAGTACAGAACAAGATGGTTCAAGTCAGAACAGACTACACCACCACCACCATGTGGTACATCAACAAGCAGGAAGGCACTCGGTCCATGGCCTTGTGCACAGAAGCCATGAAGTTGTGGTCCCTGGCTTATTCCCTGCAAACCTCTCTTGTAGCAGTTCACCTTCCAGGCAAGGACAATGTGCTAGCAGATGCACTGAGCAGGATCTCTCAGGGCCATCACGAATGGTCCCTGGACCCTCAGGTGTTGAAAGTGATTTGTTCAAGGTGGGGCACTCCAGAGATAGATCTCGTTGCAGCCCCAGACAATCAACAACTCCCTCTCTTTTGTTACAGACCTCCAGTCTTGGGCTCAGTCCCTCTGGACGCCCTGATTCTGATTTGGGAAGGAAAGTTTCTGTATGCCTTTTCCCCCTTCCACTCCTGTTCAAAGTCTTGGTCAAAATAAGTCCTCAACCTTGCAAGGTAGTTCTGATTGCTCCAGATTGGGTCAGACAGCCCTGGTACCCCCTGTTGCTGTCCCTAACAGTCCATCTTCCCCTGTCTCTACCCAGGAATTACAACCTGTTAACATCCTCTCAGGAAAGGATTTGGTACCTCAATCTTCAGTCTCTCAATCTCAAGGCATGGCTCTTGAAGAGTTAGAGTTTGCAGATCTGCATCTTTCCCAAGGGGTTCTGGATATCCTCAAGGCTTCTCGAAAGCCCTCCACCAGAAAGACTTACAACTCCAAATGGAAAAGATTCAGCCTTTGGTGTTCTAGGAAGCATATTTCTTCAGACACTGCTGGATTGCCTACAGTTCTGGATTATGTGGTCCATCTTAATGGCCTAGGCCTCAGACCAGCTACTCTCAATGTACACTTGTCAGCTGTTTCTGCATTTTTGTCTGTGGGGAAGTCTTCCTCACTATCTTCCCATCCTGTGTTCTATAAATTTTTTAAAGGATTGCTTCATACCAGTCCTCCTTTTAGAGACCCTGCCGTTGCCTGGGATTTGAATGTTTGCATTGCTCAACTTATGCAACCCCTCCTTTGAGCCTATGTCTTCAGCAGAGCTTAAGTACTTGACTTGAGAAACTGTGTTCCTGGTAGCCATTACCTCTGCCAGGCGTATCAGTGAATTACAAGCCCTGTCAGTGGAACCTGATTTTATCTCATTTCACAGGGGTAAAGTGGTCCTTAGAACCAATAGAAGGTTCTTGCCCAGAGTGGTTTCAGACTTCCATTTAAACCAGTCTGTGTCTTTACCTGTTTTATTCACTGATCATTCTTCCTCAGGAGAGAGGAGGCTACACAGATTAGATGTCAAAAGAGCCCTTAGTTACTACATAGAGGCGTACCAGGGTCACAGGTTTGACTCCTCCAGTTGTTCCTCACTTATGGAAGTAGGAAAGGGCAAACCTGCTACCAAAGATCTATTGCTAGGTGGATTGTGTCTTGTATACAATTCTGCTATGAAAAACTAGGAAAAACTCCACCCTCAGGCCTGAGGTTTCATTCCAAGAGGTACAGCTGCTGCCAGGATATCCCTCTCTTAGAAATTTGTCAAGCAGCCACCTGGAAAACAGTCACATACCTTTACCAAGCATTACTCTCTGGATATCAGAGCTAGGAGTGATGCTCGGTTTAACACAACAGTACTTCAGAGCCTATTCCCAAAGTAGGTTTCTGTCCCTCCTCCTTGGAGGTACTGCTTAGTAGTCTGCAATTGTCAGAATACAGCAAGACTTCATGTTGTTTGAAGAAAAAATTACTCACCTTAGTAATTATGTTTCTTCTAATGGAGAATCTTGCTGTCTGATCCTCCCTCCTGCCTCCCTCTCAGAACCTGTTTTTGGGAAGTGGGCAGGCAGGTGCAGGCTGCACCCTGGGGTGTTTTTGCTTGCACCTCCTCCCTTTTTGTTTGGGTGCTTATTTATTATTATTATTTGTAGTAGACTGGTTTTTGGTTTTTGGATTTCCTGACTTGAGTCTTCCGTGGGAATCCCAAACTTTTTTCAGCCAGTTGGCTAGTAGGAATTTTTACAATTTCCACATAGAATTTTTAGTTAGTTGGGCTCGTAAGAATCTGACGGTTTAAGTTTGAAACACTCCAGACAGAGACTTCAACCGAGCTCGAGCTCAGCATTCTATGCCCTGCATAGAAAGTTAACTCTTTGTTCTCCGGGGCAGTTCAAAGTTTGAGAATCACTGCAATTGTCAGAATACAGCAAGACTCCATTAGAAGAAACATAATTACTAAGGTGAGTAAGTTTTTCTTACCGTTTAGTCACACACCCACCCACCCACCATTCCCTGGGTTCACTCATTCTGTTTCTGGTTTTTACTGTCTCATTGGGTTTGGGTTGTGAAAACATTGTTTCAGTTGACCTATCTTATGCGGGTCCGTCGGGCTAACTTATGCCCTTGTCAGGTTAGGTTTTCCTAGTTTTATTATGCTGCACGTACCTGGGGGAAAAAGTTACTGAGGCGGTTGTGGGTTCGATGCTGAGATAGCCTATATGGCGCGAGCCAGTCTCAAGGTGCCACGCATGTGCAGTCCTATGTCAGCGCTGACCCTTCTGAAGATTTTTGGCTCCTGCAGGGTCCTAGTGCCTCCAGCATAGAACCCAGAAGTGTGACTAAATGGTGAAGACTTGTCCAAGAAGATCAAGAATTATGATAGGTACGTAATTTTTATATCCTCCCTGGAAGCTGATTAGTTCTTGATTACATGGAGCACTTGCACTCAATTGAGCTTAAAAATTCATTATTGAAAGTCCTCCCAGCGACAGTATCAGCTTTTCTGTCTGCAGGGAAAAGTGAATCTCTGGCCTCTCAGCCTGTGTTTAAGAGATTTTTCAAAGGCTTGCTTCACTTGTAACCACCAGTCAGGGGATCAGTCTCTCCCTTGGATTTGAATATCTGCCTGGCACAGTTGGTACAGGCTGCATTTGAGCCAATCTCCTCTGTGGACCTGAAGTTCTTAGTAAGGAAAGCTCTTCTCCTCATACCCATGAGTTCTGCCAGAAGGGTGAGTGTGCTTCAAGCCCTGTGTGCAGAACCAAACTACATCATCATGCAGAGATAAGGTTGCTGTTAGGACTCAGAAAATTCTTCCCAAAAAATGGTATCAGAATTTCATTTGAACCAGGCAGTTACATTACCTGTGCTATTTCCTGCACATTCCAGTTCAGATAAACAGAAATTGAATTACCTGGGTGTCATAAAAGCACTCAGCTACTGTCTTGACAGAACAAAAGGCATCAGGACAGATAGCAACCAGCTGTTTGTCACTTACGGTGAGGCTGGCAAGGGCAAACCTGCAACAAGAAAGACCATGTCAAGAAGGCTGGTCTCTTGCATCCAGTTTTGTAATGAGAAAGCTGGTAAGCAGCTCCCCTTGGGTCTCAGAGCACATTCCTCAAGGGGGCACTGCAGCATCAGTGGCTGCCTCGAGGGGCGTTCTGTTGGTAGACATCGGCAAAGCAGCTGCTCAGAAAACTGTTCACACATTTACAAAGCATTATGGTCTGGACATTCTGTCTAGAAGAGATGCAAAGTTTGGGACTGTAGTCTTACAGAACCTTTTCTGTATAGATTCCAGACTTCCCAGCCTCCCAAGATACTGCTCTGTAGTTTACATTTTTTGTATGGCATCACTATTGGACTCATGTTAGAAGAAAAAAATGACCGCAATAATGAAGGTCCAATAGTGAGCCTTTACAGTCTCATCCCTACCTCCCATTCTAGAACCTAATAAGTAAAAGGTTCACTATTTAATAGGTTTTAAATACTCATTTCTGCTTGACTCCAAAAAAAGAAAAACACTGAAGTTGACGGAAGATAAGGACCGTGTGGCCCACCCAGTCTGCCCATTTTGCCTACCTATCTCAAAACCACAGATCCTAGTTGATCTGCAGCTCATCCTTTTTTTCCTGTCTCTAAGGTACCCATATGTCTGTCCTATGCATTCTTGAATTCCTTAACTGTATTTGCCCCCACTGTCTCCCTAGGGAGGCTGTTCCAAGCATCCATCACTCTCTCTCAGTGAAAAAGTACTTCCTCATGTTGCCTCTGAACCCCACCCAGCCTCATCTCATGCCCTCTTGTTTTTACACAACATTTTTGAAGGATGCTACCCTCCTGTACCTTGTTTACACCCCTGAGGTACTTGAATGTTTCTATCACGTCTCCACTGTCCTCCAGGGAATACATATTTAGTTCCCCCAGCCTCTTCTCATAGGTTGTTTTATGCAGACCCTGCACCATCTTTGTAGCCCTCCTCTGGACTGTCTCCACTCTGTCAGTGTCCTTCTGGAGATGTGGTCTCCAGAACTGGACACAATACTATAACTGAGGTCTCACCAGCCATCTGCTCAGTGGCATAACCACCTCCTTCTTTCTGCTGGTGATACATCTCCCCGTGCACCCCAGCATCTTACTGGCTTTGCCCACAGCCTTATCACATGGTTTGGTCACATTTAGGTCATCTGATATGAGTACCCCCAGGTCCCGTTACTGCTCGGTGGCTGCCAGTACCCCCCCCCCCAATTTTGTACTCCTCCCTTGGATTTCTGTTCCCCAAGTGCATGGCTTTTTAACATTCAGTCTTAGCTGCGATACTTCAGACCACTCCTCCAATCTGCTTAGGTCTTTTCTCATTTTTTCTACCCCCTTTCGAGTGTCAACCCTGTTGCAGATCTTTGTGTCATCTGCAAAAAGACATACTTTCCCTTCCAGCCCTTTTGCAGCATCACTAATGAAGACTTGGAAAAGGACTGGCCCCAAGACTGATCCCTGTGGCACCCCACTGGTCACCTCCGTCTCCTCCAATTAAACACTATTTACCAGTACCCTCTGTGTCCTGCCCCTTAAACAATTTCTGATCCAGTTTACCACCTGGGAGCCTATGCCTATGCTGCCTAACTTGTTTGCCAGCCTTCTGTGAGGGACAGTGTCAGAGGCCTTATTGAAATATAGGTAGGCCACATCCACTGCCCTTCCTTGATATACTTCCCTGGTCACCCAGTTAAGGAAATCAATTTGATCTTCCTGTATGTATCTTCACCATTCATCATGGTGGGGTATATGCCGGAGGCGCTATGACCCCACAGGAGCTATTAGCGTTCAAATTTTTTGTTTGGGGGAGGAGTCAGTGTTGAGGCTGGAGCTGCCCTCAAAGACAACGCGCAGTGTGCTGCTCAAGCGTCAGCTAGTAACTGACGCCGACTCCTCCCTCACCTCAGATCTTATCTGTGTCAGTCTTCACCATTCATCACCTTTGGGTAATGTGGCTGGAGGTCACAACCCTGTGGGAGTTTGTTTTTTATTGGATGGGCGGAGTCGACGCACCATCGGCGCCACCCTCGAAGCCAACGCACTGCGTGGCGCTCGTGGGGTTGGCCATTAGGTGTCGTCGACCCCACCCTCCTGCCAGTTCTTCATCTCTCACCATAGAGGTCACACCTCGTGAGGAGCTACAATCAACAGGCCTAGCTTTTCTGTGTCATTGATGCCGAAAATAATTCTTCGACGCCGACAAATATTCCTGCCGGTTCCGCTTCGCCACCACTCGACGCTGCTGTGGTAAGACTGTTCCTTTTCTTTATTTGTCAGCAACGTCGAGTCTTTTGTTTAACTTGTTTTGCCATGGATCACGTCTCAGTCAGGGGGCAATAAATCATTAAAGACGGGGCTGCCCCCTATGCATCCGTGCCCATGCTGCTGCAAGCACACCATCACCGACCAGCATGATTGCTGCCTCGTGTGTCTTGGCCCACTTCACGACATGGATTAGTGTGATGCCTGCTTCTCCATGGTCCACCATGTCATCGAGCAACGTGCATGGAAAGTTGGATGAGCTCCGCTGACTTTCGGGGGATGGGCGCACACTCATCGGGCCAAGCTGCGGTCTCTCTGCCTTTCCTCTGGGTCCCCTCCTGGTTCTGTATCATCCATGGAGGAAAGGGCTTCTGCTTCTAGTTGCCCTGCCATTGCAGAAGCCCCTTCCACGGTGCAGAAGGCCCAGTCCGCCCCCCCTGGGGGGTGGGCGGGAGGCACTGTTCTGGCAGTCGCCCCTTCGGGGGGCGAAGGCTCCCCCAGTGTCATTTCCTCAGGCTGGGAAGCCTAGGTTTGCACCGTCCTCAGCGCTGTCTGTCAGTGTTGTCTTGGGCCCCAGCGCTGCCCTGATGGTGCTGTGGTCAGCACTGGTCCGCTGCTCTGCGCTGTCTCCACTGTCATCACCGTTTGAGGCACTGATGGTGTTGATGGCGCCGGGGGAGGTTCTACGGCATCATCTTCGACTGTTTCCAGTCTCAGTGCCATTCGCGACACAGAGACTGGGGAGGGTGCTGTGTCTAGCTCTAGTGCCACTTGCAGCACAGAGTGAAGACATGGTGCCATGGGAGGTATTGGCTTCAACACTGCTCGTGGCACTGAGGGAGCTGTTGGTGCCATCGTCGGTGCCGTCCCTGACTTCGGTGCTGCTCACGGCGCCGTGGGTCGGGATTGCGCCATGGCAGGCATTGACTCCATTTCTGCTACTGCTCCTGGCACCGTGTCTTCTTTGGGCACCATTCACGGTGCTAGTGGAGAGTTCGGCACCGGCTCTGGTGCAGACATCTGGACTGGTACCTCCGCCGGTCGGGATGGCAGCGGGCGTCCGCGTACAGTCTGACACCGGACTTTGGTCTCTACCTCCTTGAAGGTGGACTCCGAATCTGGTTCCGACCAGCTGTCTGACTCTTTGGAGTTGGCAGCCTATGTTGACACCCTGGTAGTTTCCTCGGCTGACCGGAGCCAGCCCCCCTCTGAGGAGCGGGCAGTTGCCACCAAGTCTAGGGTCAGGGGGTGCTGACCAGCAGGCAGTGGTGCAGGCCAAAATTTCTCTGATCCTGGGCTCAGAGAGTTTTCTGCCCACTCAGTTGCGGTACCCCCTCAGGTGGTGTGCCTGGATCATCAAACTTTGGGGCCGATCGGAGCACCCATGGGAGGGGAGGGGAGGGTGCTACTCCCTGGATAGTCCGCTTGGGGACTGACCAGAGTTGTCAGCTGCCTAGGCTGGTGTTTGTGAGGAGGAGGGTGTTTGGATTCCGAGGGGTCAGGGTGCCTTGCAGTGGCCCTTTTCCGGGACCCACCCGGGTTCGGGAAGGTGTCAGACCTCCGCCCTTCCTTCTTGGTCTCCTCGAGAGGGCCCTGTTCTTTGGAGGGAGGGGACCGTCCTTTTGGAATTCCACGGTCCTGGTCACCTCACGGGGGGGAATCTTCAGGGCACAGCCTAGGCAGTTCCAGCATGGCTGTCGGCTGTTGAGTTTTCCGGAGCTCCCTCTTCCCTTGGGACTCTAGGTGTGCTCTCTCGCCCGGACAGAGGACAGTCGATTCCTGTTGTTGGCTTTGCCCCAACTCCTCTGTCATCTTCTCCTGCTCTCCCAGGCATTCTTGGTCCTAGCGGACCTCCGTCCTGGGAGCAATTCAGGGCTGTGACTGCTCATTTCCCTTCATATGTCAGGGCAGGTGTTCCAACCTCCCCTGAGCAGCCAGCCACTGAATCTCCGAGGTCCTCCGCTTCCTCATTCTCCTCTTCGGGAGGAGAGGAGCCCTCTGTCCACATCTCCCATGCTGCTGATTTCGCGGAGTATCAGCATTTCCACGTGAGAATATTGGAGGGCCTGCATGTCACCCCACCCACTGAGCACAATCTGGAGCATTCGACACGCGCCTTCCTCAACGATTTCAGTGCAGACACCCTTGTGGTGTCCCCCTGGCCTGCTCCTTCAGGGAGGCATTGTGCGTTTCTGGTAAGACCCTTTTCGAGTCCAGCCCCTAGGGATCTCTGCAGAGGTATGTACCCCAGAGTCTCAGGTCATATGCCTCATCCTCAGTCAGGGCTGATGCAGCTGGACACTCCCGATGGGCTTTTCGCCCTCCACCGTGACTGGCCCCCAGATGCAGATTCCATGGATTTTGGCTTCTGGGGGAGGAGGACTTTCAACTCGGCATGGTTGCTTCTTTCAATTTCTGCACATCAGTCCCACTATGCTACCTATGATAGGTTCCTATTGTCCAGGCTAGGTCAACTCCTAGCCTCTATGCCTGATTTAGAGTTAACCAGACAAGCCATTGCACTCTCTGCACATGGCCTGGAGCTAGTAAGGCACCAAACGAGGGCATCTTCCGACACCAACAGGGCAGCTTCCAGGGTCATAGGGACAGCGATCTGCACTAGGCGGACAGCATGGCTGCATCTTTCCTGGTTGTCATCCTTGGCCCGGCGTAGGGTAATTTCCTCCGCGTACTGGAGAACCCATTTTTTCTCCCATAGGGTGAGGCGGCGTCTGTCGGGGCAACCTCCTGCCCCTTCCAGGGGTTCCCCGTCTCACTCTCCCCAATCTCGGGCCTCTCCAGACCCATGAAGGTTCTCCCTCCCAGTGTGTCACCCACTGAGAGCTAAGGGACTCAGTCCTTTAGGGTCTAGGCCCCCTTGGGGGCTCGGTACTCACCCAAAGGTGATGAATGGTGAAGATTGACACAGATAAGATATGAAAATTACGTACCTACCATAATTCCTGATCTTTCTGTGTATCTTCACCATTCATCACAATCCCATCCTCCATCCCCCTGGGGCCTCAGTCTCTGGGTCCCCCCTCTCTGCACCCCTTCCCCCCTTTCTGATGGCCAGGAGCAGGGTGACCTTGGGCGCATGAGGGATTTTACTCTGACAAGGGAGAGGGATCTGGGAAGGCACTTCTCTCCTCAATGCTTCGGCTCCACCCCTTTGGGTGGGAGTTGGTGGTTGCCCTCTCTTCATTTCTCTCTCTCCTCCTCTATCCTGCTCTGTTCTTGTCCTTAGGGACTCATCCCTTAAATTAATTTAAGAAACTTTGTTTCTTACCTCCATATTTGGTTTCGGAGGGAGTATAGCCCTGTATCCTGTCTTTTCTTCCAGAATAGCCACTTCTGCTTATGTTGGAGTATATTGCTAGTGATTCTGTGCCTTGAATTCTGGCAATGCAGCCTTCTGGCTACTCCTTCGCAGTTCCTATACAATCTGGAGGCAGATCAAAGGTTCAGGGTATGTCCTCCCCCTCCCTTTTTCTAATTTTTCCCTCCCTCCCTTCCTCTTCTTCTACTTCCAGAGATTGGGGCTCCTTCCCAATCCCCTTAGATTTCTAACTCTGCTTCTGTCCTCTCCGTCGTTTATTTCTCCTTTTAGATTGTATAACTTTTCATTTGTCTGTCCCTCGGACTTCCTTGTCCCTCCCTCCCAACCCTTTCTTACTCTACGGCGACTCAGAACTGGTGGGAGGGCAGGGTCGATGACACCTAACGGCCAACCCATGAGCGCCATTCAGTACGTCAGCCTTGAGGGCAGTGCCGATGGTTAGTTGACTCCTCCCATCCCCCAAAAAAAAGCGCTCCCGCAGGGTCATGACCTCCGGCCGCATTACCCAAAGGTGATGAATGGTAATGATACACAGAAAGATCGGGAATTACGGTAGGCAAGTAATTTTAATTTCTGTTCTTTCCGCGATCGAGAGTGCACCTCTTGGGAGCTGAAGAACAACTGCGTAGTTCGCTGTTGTTGGACGCTACTGAAGTTCTGTTTGTACTCGACTCCGCAGAGATCTGCAAATGGTTGAGACCATTCTTTTTTGTTTATTTTATATTTGTGAATTTGTTTCTATGGTGTTGAGTCTGTTTCTTGTTTTATTTGATTTTGTACGAAGTCAGTCATGTCCGGTCCGGGGCCTAGGTCAAAATCTAAGATGGGACATGCCCCTATGTATTGGTGCCCCTGCGGCAAGTCCATATCCATTACAGACCACCATGATTGATGTCTTTCTTGCCTGTGTCTTCAGCATGACATGGACAACTGCAACATGTGCTTCTCCATGAACCGCCGGGTCTTTGAAACTCGTGCATTGATGATGGGTCAGAAACCTCCTACCTTCGGAGGGTGCTGTCAGTCCCAGGACACGCCAAGGCGAGAACTCTGGACCCTTCCCCCGGGTCACCCTCCATTACTATACATACCAGAGGACCACAAGCCACTGACAGTGCCGGTCTTACTAGCGCCTCCAGTTCACCAGAGGGGTCGGGTGGACATTCGACCTCCTCCAGGGGGGGTTGGTTGAGCACCCCTCTCGGTTGTTGGCCTCCTCGGAGCCATGACCAACCCCGGTGTCGTGATCGGAGCTACACGCTGGATCTGTACCGGTGGGGCCCTTGACTCAGTCCACCGGCTCCACTCCACCTCCTGGCACCATTTCCGGAGCCGGTGAGCAGGGTGGTGCCGAAAGTGCAATGCAGCCTTCGTTCAGTGCCGCGGGCAGTTCTGAACCTGGTAGGATGCGAGGAGTGGCCCTCTCTCCCAGTCGCCCTGCTTTCTTCCTGTTCAGAGGAGGAGGAGGAGGAGGAGGATGGGTCTGACCCAGACTGGTCACCCCCCCCCCGAGGAGCTCTCAGGCTCTGAAGAGTCTCGCCTCCCTACAAGGCCTAACGGCATGGCATTGAAGGTTTCTTCTCCTCCTCTGACTGGCTCTGTCTCTGGGGCCGCCACCTCTGAGTCCTCTGGCACTGTTTGCGGTGCCGGGGACTCTTGCAGCACTGTGGGACAAGGCGGTGGTGTCCCCAGTGCTGTGGAAAAGGGCGGCGCTATCCTCGGTGACGTGGAAAAGGGCAGCACCATCCCTGGTGCTGTGAGGAAGGTCGGCTCCAATGGTGGAGCAAGGTCGAGGGACAGTGCCGGGTTTGGAGGCGGTGCCACTCCAGATGTTGAGTCAGAGGCTGGCACCTCTGGAGGGGCTGAGTCTGGCATTGAAGCTGGGAGCAGTGTCACTTCTATTCCCTTGTTAGGGGTTAAATTGGGGGTTGCTAGGGCAGGTTTGCAGACACCTGTGGTTCCTTCAGTGTTGCCCCCCTTGATACCTCAGGGACGGACAAGGAACAGGTCTCTTTCTGAGGGTGAGGGCTTGAGAGCACCTGGGATGGCCCAGGGGTCTTCTTTCAGAGCTGCTGGTGGCTGTGGTAGGAGCCACAGTGCCGATCCTCTCATGTTTTCACTCTCCTCAGGAGAGAGGGCCTGCATCTGGTGGGGTTAGGGGCTGCCCGCAATAGCCAGAAAGACCTCGGTCTCCTCAGTTTGGGGCTTCTTCCTTAGGGCACCACTTGGGTCACACCTGCACAGTTGTGCGACCTTCTGTGGCTTCGTTACACAGCCCCACCCTCTGAGAGAGGTTGCATGAATGTTCCTGAAGCCCTAGCAGGGATCCTCCTCTGGTTTGCCAATCTTCTCCTCCTCCTTTGGATCCTCTGCCCAACCCATCTGCTCTCCCAGGCATTTCAGGTCCTTCGGCGCCCCTGTTGTGGGATCAATTGAGGGGCTCAGCTGCAAACTTTCCTCTCTACCTTAGAGCTCTGGACCAGGTCATTTTTAGACCTCAACCCCCTGCTGCACCCAGACCTGAATCGAGCTCCTCTGCCTCCTCGTCTTCCTCTCCTGAGGAAGAAGACTCCTCGGTCCACTTGTCCTCAGATGCTGATATCACCAGCTATCAGCGGTTCTTGTCAAGGTTGATGGAGGAGCACCACATTTCCAATTTCTCAAGTCGCCATCCTGCCCATGTGACATGGGCTCTCCTGGGAGAGAATGTGGTCATTCCTCCGCGGCCTGTTCCTTTTCAAGAAGCATTCCATTGGGACTGGCAGTCTCCTGCTTCCCTGCCCTGAGGGACTGCCAGCACAGGTATCATGCCCCCTTGGGGTCTCCAGGCACCTTACCTCACCACACCTCGGGAATAGTCTCTGGATACCCGCTCTGGGCATCATCACCTGAGACATGACCGTCCCCCTGAGTTTGACTCAGCTGAGTTTAACCGCTGGGGGAGAAAGAGCTTTCCCTCACTGCATCTCTTTTTATGTATTTCAGCACATCAGGCCCATATGGCTGTCTATGCTAGACACTTATGGATGGTGCTGGGACAGCTCCTAGCCGCTTTGCCTGACACGGATGCAACCAGGCAGGCCATCTGTCTTTCTGCTTCTGGTCTAGAGCTAGCAAGGCACCTCTCAAGAGCGTCTTACTAATGAGGTAGTTTCTAGGTTGGCAGGATCTGCAGTCTGTGTGAGATGGGCAGCATGGCTTCACCTTTCTAGGTTATCACCCTTGGTCCGGCATAGTGTGATTGCCTCCCCTCTTTCCAAGGAGTCCATTTTTTCTCCCGTAGGGGGAGGTGGGAATTGGGGCACCTTCCTTCTCCCAGGTCTCGGGAGTCCCCATCTCATCCTGACCAGTCTCGGGCCTCTCCAGGCTCGTAAAAGGCTTCTCCCCAGGCCTGTAAGGGGCTTCTCCCCCTGTGGTCCTCCCCAACAAAGGGCTGAGGGAATGTCTACCCTCAGGAATTTGCCAGGTCCTCTTTGGGGGGCTTGGTACTCACCCACCTGTGATGAATGGTGAAGATACATACAGGAAGATATGAAAATTATGTACCTACTGTAATTCTTGATCTTCTTGTATATCTTCACCATTCATCACTGCTTCCCTCTCCCACCATCCCCTCTGGTGCCTCAGCCTCTGAGCAGTACCTCCTCCCTGCTTGCTCTCTCCTCTGTGGGACCTTGTGGAGTAAGCCCTTGCTTCTCTACTTTGTTCCTTCTGGGAGCTTCTTCTCCTTGTGAGGGGAGGACAAGCAGGATCACCCCCTTTTGCCCTTGATAATGGGGGCTCGGTCCCTCTTTCTCTCTGTCTTGCGCTCAAGATGAGAGTTCATTTCCTCCGAGCCTTTAGATCTGTGGGCATGAAGGACCCGAGGACCTCTCCCCTTCTCCTTAAACCAATTGGTTGACCTAGGACAGTGCCTCTCCTCCCAGGAACTCTTCTCCCTTGCCTTGCTCGGGATCTGTTTCAGTGTTAACAACTCCTGGATGTAAAATTCTTTTGGGAGGTTCTTTATCTTGGGGTGGACTCTGTCCCTGCCCTAGTGCCCTAGGACAACTTAAGAGACCCCAGCACCCTACTCTCTGGGGACTTGGTTAGGCACCTCCTATATTTCCTCTTTTGGGGTAATTTTTCTGGGGCTAGCTTAGCTCAAAACAGCCCAGTCTCTTCTCAGTTTGAGACAGACCAATCTCCCCTGTTAAGGAGTATCTGGTGAAGGTAGGGGTGGAGCCGGCCTTGATATCCTTCTTTTTCCCTGGGGAAAGTGGGGTGTTGAGGGACCTCTAATCTTCCTTTGCTATCTCTTCTTATTCTGATTCTTTTTCCCTGAACTCTTCCCACTTCTCTATTCCCAAGGACTCCCAAGGGGTTGGGGCCCCTTCCTATGCCACACCATTAGGTAACCTCCCTCTCCTCCTGTGTCAGCCTTTTCTCCTTTCTGTTTATATCCTTTCCTTTTACTATCTCTAAGGCTCCCTTGCCCCACCCTGTATTTTTTCTCTATTGCTAATTTCACTCTCTCTCTCTCTTTCTCTGGTGGACAGAACTGAGGTGAGGGAGCAGTCGGTGTCAGTTACTGGCTGATGCTCGAGCAGCACACTGTGTGTCGCCCTCAAGGGCGGCACTGGCTTCGACACCAACTCCTCTCTCAAACAAAAAATTTGTAAGCTAATAGCTCCTGTGGGGTCACAGTACCTCCGGCGTATACCCCACCAGTGATGAATGGTGAAGAAATACAAGAAAATCAAGAATTATGGTAGGTACGTAATTTTCATATTTGTTTGACATGACCTTCCCGCTGTGAATTCATATTGCCTTGGATCTTGTGCTCCACTAGATTCAAGCAATGACACTATCCTCTCCTCTAACAGTGCCTCCATTAATTTCTCTGCCACTGAGATCAGGCTGACTGGTCTGTAGTTGCCTGCCTCTTCCCAGATTCCACTTTTGTGGAGAGGGACCACATTTGTCCTCCTCCTCCAGTCTTCTGGGACTGCTCCCATCTCCAGTTAACTGTTGGATAGGGTGGTCAGCGGGGCAGCCAGCACATCTCTGAGCTCTTTTTGTATTCTGGGGTGAATCCCATCTGGCCCCATTGCCTTATCTGTTTTCAGTGTCCCGTATTCCTCTAAGAGTCTTTCTACTGTGAAAGGAGTGGTGTCCCCCTCTCTTCCATGGTTGCTTCTGATGCTGAGTTTTGAACCTTGGCCTTCCCCTTCCTTGGTGAAAACTGAACAAAAGTATTTGTTCAGTACTGCTGTTTTTTCTGTGTCCTCCTCCATGCACCCCCCTTCCTCCTCCTTTATCCTGACAATCCCACTTCTAGCCGTCTTCCTCTTGCTGATGTATCTGAAGAAGGTCTTGTCACTTCTCGTTATAGCCTGTGCTGTGTTTTCCTCCGTTTGCACCTATGCGCTCCTGACTGCCCTCCCTGCCTCCCCCTGCTTCTATAGATACTGCTTCCTGTCCTCCTCTCTTTGTGTTTCTTTGTATCTCCTGAAGGCCCCCCCTCTTTTCTTTCACTTTTCTGGCCACTTCCTTCGAGAACCAAAGTGGTAGTTTCTTTCTCTTTCTCTTGCTTTGTTCTGCACTGCTGCACAGTGTAACCTAGTGGTGCTGCCGTTAAATTAGTAAACTGAGCAAAAACTGATAAAGCTCACCCGCCCTTGACCACCATACTTACATAAAATGAACATACTCTCACCAGACAGAAGCAGAATCATATGGGCTATCAGCATTTTTATTCTTCATCCCAGACAGAGTTCTTGCAAATGCTGGTGTGAGTACAAAACATGCAGTAGCAGGTACAAGGTAGTGCAGTCAGCTAATCTGAATTGACTGAGATTTCACCCATATTAATTGGGCTTCCTCAGACTCTGATTCTACTTCCATTCTGGTGCATATATGTTCATTTTATACAAGTATGATGTTTGAGGGTGGACATGCCATATCTGGTAGGTACGTAATTTTCATTTCTTCCCACTGTTGAGTGCACACGGTGGGAGCATCACTTTAGTTCAACCGTCATTGAACTTCGTTTGCTACTGTGACATTGCTGAAGTGTTTCTTCTGTGGTGTTAACTTTGTTTTCTTTATATTACCATGATGTTCAAATCCAAGAAAAAGAAAAAGGGGGCCAAAAAAGTCCCAGTTATGCAGTATTCTTGTGGGAAAGCGACTGTCGCAAATGGACCAACATCAAATTTCTGTTTCTGCCCTGTCTCTGAATATGATATGGATTCCTGTGATGCCTGTTCTTCAGTGGATATCTGTACCATTGAATTTTGTGCGCTAAAGCTGGGTTGGATGATCCCCACCTTTGGAGGTACACCAATAACCTTTTTTGCCAAGTTTAGGATCGTAGGACTGTCCCTTGGGCCGCTTCCCGTGCCACTGGTACCAAGGAAGTACTGGGCTCATCCCGACCTTTGAGGCCCTAGAGGCTGGATCTGATGGATAGTTGGCTCTTTCTTGGCAGCTGACTGCAAACACCCCTGTCCATTCGCCCTGGACAGTGAAAATCCCCGGTGGTGAGACTGAAGCTATACGCTCAGTCTGCACTGGAGGACACCTTGGTGTCACAGCTTGATGCCGTGTCAGCTCCTGACACTAAACGTGGTGTTGATGAATGGGGCGGTGCCAATTGTAATGTCTGAGTCCCCTCCCAGTACTATTCATGGTGCTGGGAGAGGGACCGGCACTGGGGCTGGGTGATGCTGTGTTGTGGAGGTGGCAGTGTTGCTCTCTGACTCAAGTAGCTCTCATGGCTCCATGGATAAGGGCAGAACTGACTCTGCTGTTTGTTCTGGAACCAACACTGGGCAGGTTGCTGTTGATGGCACTGCCCTCAGATCTGTCCTCGGTTCCGGTGCTGCCTGCAGCACAGGACCAGCTTCTGATACTGCTTGCGGTGTCAGGGGTGGGGATAGATCTTGGGAAGGTGGCACTGGGTCTGGCACCAAGGATGTTGCCGGCCATGGAACAAGGAGGTCTCCTGTGACTGGCTCATCTTCTGACACAGAGTTTGATGCCAGAGGCAGCACCAGCTCAGGGAAATTCTTCCTCACATTTCCTCTGGATTGCCCTCCCTCCAACTTCATCCCATGCCCCCTAGTCCTGGAACATCTTTTTTACTGGAAAATAGTGTTTTCCTACACCCTGTTCCTCCCCATAAGGTACTTGTATGTCTCTATCATATCACCTCTCTCCCTTCTTTCCTCCAGGGAGTACATATTCAAGTCCTTCAGCCAGTCCTCATAGGACTTGTGATGCAATCCCTGTACCATCTTTGCTGCCCTCCTCTGAACCTTCTCCACCCTGTGTATGTCCTTACATAGGTAAGGTCTCTGGAACTGGACACTGTACTCCAAGTGGGGGCCTCATTAGTGTCTTGTATAGTGGAATTATGACCTCCCTTTTCCTGCTGGTGATACCCCTGCCTATGCATCTCAGCATCCTAGTTGCTTTACCTGCCGTCTTGTCGCACTGTTTTCTTACCTTGAGATCATCAGAGATGATAACCCCGAGGTCCCTTTCCTGCTTGGTGCATGCTATATCTTCACCCCCAACAACAAGAAGTCTAGCTGTATTCTGACAAATGCAGTTAGACTGATCGGTTGGACTGCCCTGGAGAACAAAGAGTTAAACTCTGTGCAAACGCATAGAACATTGAGCTCGAGCTTGGTTTTCAAACCACTGTCCTCATTACGTTCTAGTAACTGATCAGATTCTTTACTCCGCTCACCAGTGAAGACGCCTCAGAGATTTCTCCTCGTTGCCTTCGGTTAAAGCTGAGTCTCGTCGGTTTATACGACTACTGATTCTTATTTTCTCAGTCATGCATTCTCAAACCGCTGTCTCCGGTATCGTGTACGTTCCTAGGTTAGTAAGTGTTCAGTTTCTGACCGGTTTCACTGACCGTGAGGAGACTGAACTTCATTTTCCCTCTTTTTGTTTAAATTGTATTTGAATTTGGGATCTGGTTCAAAGCCCTGACCAGAACCAAGTTTTTTCTCGGTTCTTTTTGCTAGCACTAAACCGTTGGCCAGTTCAGGACTTTGTATCTCTTTACCCGACCTAACTAAGCCTTCAGGGGTAATTTTTTTCTTAAGTTTACTTTCTTTATCCGGGCCTAAGCCACTTAGGATAAAGCAGACACTGGAAATTTTGCTTAACTGGCCTAACTAAGCCACGGAGTTAAGCACTAAATTTTAGGGTTACGTCAGAGAAACCCAAGAGAACAACCGGTCCCACTGGGTTTCAGCACTGTACTGAGTGCAGGGAGCAATTTGCTAAAGCTGATCCGCACTTGGTCTGTCTGTACTGCCTGGGATTCGACCACTTGCAACCAGACTGCGATATTTGTAAAAATGTTCTCAGCCTACTATCGACCGACGGCTTAGTAAACTGAGAGAAAGGATGGAAAAGACAGTTGAGGGCGGTTCTGGTTCAACTGAACCTTCGGATCCGACAACGGAACCCACAGGCCAGGGTGGACCGTTGATGGGTAAAAGACGTTCTGAGTCAGTTTCTGAACCTGCACAGTCAAAAAAGAAAACAAATGCTGTGATTTGGAACAACGCAAGCATTCGGTCCCGGTTCCAACTGCTGAGAAAATTGCAAATGTCATACGTATTGTGCAGTCTTGGCAACCTGGGTTTGGCGAACTGTCGCAACCAACGGTTCCGGATACCGGTTCAACTCCTTCAGGACCCACTGATCCTGAGGAGTATTATTTTTCTGAATGTGAATATGATGAGGAGGATGAGGATGAAGGGAAGCCCATAGACCCGGAGGTTTCCCCTGACCATCCCCAATATGAATCCCTTCCTAGGCCTGTCTCTGAAACCACTTTCCATTTTGCCTTTATGAGACAGGTGGCTGGGACCCTGCAGCTCTCTGTACAAGAAGCCAGGCAGGAAGATGATAAGGAAGAGGATTATAGGGAGATGATGGATCTTCCTGTATCCCAGGGACTTTCGATTCCTATCCACAAGTCCCTAAGAAAGCAGACTTTGAAAATCCTCCAAACCCGTAGTTCTGACCCTCCTGTGGATAAGAAGATGGACAGGAAATGTTTTTTGGCTACCAATGGTACTGACTTTTTATCCAGCCATTGTAGACATGGGGTGGTACAAACTGCAGCCTGTGAGAAGGCTGGCATTCCCCTGTCTTCTCATCCCCCTGACAAGGATTCCAGAGAGTTGGATTCCCTTGTCAAGAAAAATGTACTTGGCATCTTCCTTAGGTATTAGGCAAGCCTCCTATATGGCTTATGCCCTCAGGTATCAAAAGTTCCTTTGGGAAGCTGTGAAACAACTAGCAAAGAAGGTTCTGCTGATCTCCAGGAGTTGGTCAATAAGGGGGTACAGGCATCAAAGTCCCAGTTCCACATGGCTGTGGACTCTAATGATGCAGCTTCTAGGGCTATGGCATCTGCTGTATCCCTCAGGTGTTTCTCCTTGCTCAGATGCACCACCCTGTCCCAGGATACACAGAAAAATGCCATGGACTTTACCGTTGTCCAGAATTCTCTGTTTGGGGAACAGACCGAGGCATACATGAAGAAAATGAATGAGTACAGAGTGGCATACAGGAGTGCTTCAGCAAAAGAGAAAGCTGCCACTCCTCAAAAGCAGAAGGCCAGGGGCAGGGGTAGACCTTACCCCAGGCCTTTCCATCAGACCCAGGCTTTTTCCTCTTACCAACAACCCAGGGAGTTCTTTAGAGGGAGGGGCAGGAGCGGTGCTGACAGGGCTGCCTCCACCCCCAGTCTGCTACCCCAGCTAAACAGACACCCTGAGGAGTCTGTCCGGGCCACCTCCCCTACCTCTGTAGGAGGTAGACTGATCTACTACCTCCAGGCCTGGCAATCCATTACTTCAGACAAGTGGGTCCTGGAGATAGTAGGTCAGGGTCTTGCTCTCAGCTTCAAGCTGCTCCCAAAACTACCATCAAGAACTTTCAAACCTTCCAGCCATATAGAAACAGCCCATGTTGGAGGCAGAGGTTTCCACTCTTCGACTCTCAAAGGCAGTGGAGCCTGTGCCTTCTCAGCACAAGGGCAAAGGGTTGTACTCAAGGTACTTCCTAGCAGCAAAGAAAAATGGGGAGTGGTGGCCCATTCTTGATCTCAGATTCCACAACAAGTATCTTACAAGGCAAGAGTTCAAAATGACAGCCCTGTCTACTATCCTACCTACTCTCAAGCAAGGGAACTGGCTGGCATCCCTGGATCTAAAGGATGCCTATTTCCACATCCCCATCAGACAGTCTCACAGAAGATATCTCAGGTTTCAACTGCCTTCCAGCCACTACCAGTTCAGGGCCATGCCCTTTGGGCTGACCTGTGCCCCAAGAGTATTTACAAAATGTCTGGAAGTGGTAGTGGCATTCCTCAGAAGACAAGGGGTTTCAGTTTACCCCTATCTGGACGACTGGCTGCTGGTGGGTCAGTCCTCTCAACAAGTCACAGAAGCACTAAATCTCACTCAGGACACTCTTCAGTCTCTAGGGTTCCTGGTGAATCTAAAAAAGTCTGTCTTGACCCCTGTACAGGTGTTAGACTTCATAGGGGCAGAGCTGGATACCATTCAGGCAAGAGCCTTTTTGCCCCATGCAAGGGCGCAGGCTCTTGTCGATCTGGCAAAATCCTTCCACCTTCGATTCCCTCAACCAGCAAGATATTTTCTACAGCTCCTAGGTCACATGGCCTCCACCACAGCTGTGGTTCCAGGGGCCCAGGTTCCAAATGAGGGATATTCAGTTCCATCTGAGATCCTTCTGGTCCCAGAAAAGGGACCCTCTCTCCAAACTGATTCCAGTGTCTCCCACCCTTCTGTTAGCTCTTTAGTGGTGGCAGGAGATGGACAATCTCAGAGTAGGGGTTACCTTTCTCTCTCAGGCACCCTCTCTGGTGTTGACAACAGATGCTTCCCTGCTGGGCTGGGGTGCTTACCTAGGAGAGCACACAGCCCATGGCACTTGGCTTCCTCAGGAGTCTGTCTTGCACATCAACCTTCTGGAACTCAGAGCAGTGTTTCTGGCTATCCAGGGGTTTGCCAGTCTCTTACAGAGCAGGGTGGCTCAGGTCAGAACAGACAATATCGCCACCATATACTACATCAGCAGGCAGGGGGGAACAAGATCCTCATTGCTGTGCACAGAATCCATGAAGATTTGGCATCTGGCATACTCCCTGAATATGTCCCTGTCAGCAGTTCACTTGCCAGGGAAGGACAATGTACTGGCAGATGCTCTCAGCAGGATCAACCAGGCCCATCACAAATGGACCTTGAACAGGCAGGTCCTTCTCTCAGTGTTCAGGAGATGGGGGGTGCCAGAAATAGATCTCTTTGTAGCCCCAGACAGTCATCAGTTGCTACTGTATTGCTGCAGGCCTCCACTCCAGGGCTCAGTTCCACTGGAGGCCCTCCTTCTGGACTGGTCAAACAGGTTCCTTTATGCTTTTCCCCTTTTCCTTTGATAGTCAGAGTCCTGGTCAAACTGAGGTCTCAGTCTGCCACCCTGATAGCCCCAGACTGGGCCAGACAGCCATGGTACTCAATGCTACTGTCTCTGTTGGTGACCAATCCCATTTCTCTCCCCAGGAGGTACAACCTGCTGACATCCTCTCACGGGAGCATCCTGTAGCCCAATCTTCAGTCTCCGCCTCAGGGCTTGGCTCTTGAGGACTTAGAATATGCAGACTTGCATCTCTCTCAGTCTGTCCTAGACATATTAAGGGGGTCCAGAAAACCTGCCACTAAGAAAACCTACTCCTCCAAGTGGAAAAGATTTTTCATCTGGTGCTCCCAGAAGGGCCTGGATCCGCAGTAGGCTGGTGTACCAGCACTTCTGAATTACCTGGTGCATCTTCAGTCTCTGCATCAGCAACCATCTACCTTGAAGGTACACCTGTCAGCTGTCTCTGCATACCTTTCAGCAGGAAGGGGCTCCTCCCTGGCTGCACACCCAGTTTTCAGAAAGTTTTTTAAGGGTTTGCTGCATCTTCACCCTCCTCATAGGGAACCGATCCCTGCATGGGATCTGAACATATGCATAGGCCAGTTTATGTAGCCTCCTTTCGAACCTATGTTTTCTTCAGAACTCAGGTTTCTTACTTGGGAAAACTGTATTTCTAGTGGCCATTACTTCTGCTAGAAGGATCAGTGAGCTTCAGGCCTTGTCAGTGGAGCTCAACTATATTACATCCCACAGAGATAAGATTGTGCTCCGAACCAATAGGAAATCTTTCACTAAGGTGGTTTCTGATTTCCATCTTAATCAATCCATTACTCTTCCTGTATTCTTCTCAGAGCATTCCAGCTCAGGTGAACACAGGCTCCACAGTCTGGACATAAAAAGAGCTATTACCTATTATATGGATAGGACAAAGTAGCTAAGGAAGGATTGTTCCCAGCTGTTTCTTACCTATGGTGAAGCTGGTAAAGGCAGGCCAGCTGCAAAAAGGACTGATGGATTGTAGCTTGTATCCAGTTTTGTTACAGCAAGTTGGGTAAGGACCCACCAGCAGGCCTTAGGGCCCTCTCTACTTGGGGAACTGCTGCCTCAGTGGCAGCTGACAGGGAAGTCCCCTTACTTGAGATCTGTAAGGCTGCCACCTGGAAGTCTTTCCATACATTCACTAAACACTACAGCCTGGATATTCAGGCTAGGAGTGATGCCAGGTTTGGCGCAGCAGTACTGCAGAGCCTATTCCCCAAATAGGTTCTGTGCCCACCTCCATGGGGCGCTGCTTTGTAGTCTGCATTTGTCAGAATACAGCAAGATTTCATGTTGTCTGAAGAAAAAATTACCATGGTAATGTTGTTTCTTCTAATGGAGTCTTGCTGTATTCTGACCTCCCACCCTACCTCCCCTTCAGAACTTGGGGAAAGGGTGGTTCTCTGCAGCACCTATGGGATTTAATCCAGTAGTGGGTACTGGTTTTCTTTGGGTATCTGTGACTTAAGTCTTCTACATGCTCTTTATCTTTTCTTGGTTGTGTTGCCCCTGAAGGGGCTCCCTGTATAAGCTTAGTTAGTTTTTTGCCTATATCTATAGTTTTCACTTCGTTGAATCTGATCAGTTGCTAGAACGTACCAGGGACAGTGGTTTGAAAACTGAGCTTGAGCTCAACGTTCTATGTATTTGCATAGAGTTTAACTCTTTGTTCTCCAGGGCAGGCCAACCGGTCGGTCTCTAATTGCATTTGTCAGAATACAGCAAGACTCCATTAGAAGAAGCAACATTACCGTGGAAAGTCATTTTTTCTTCCCGGGTATTTGTGCCCCATATGCATTATTTTGCACTTTTTTGCATTAAACTTCAACTGCCAAACCCTTGGCCAATCTTCAAGCTTCTGCAGGTCCCTCCTCATTCTGTCTACACTCTGTGGGACCAGCTGGATCGCAGAGTTCTCCCCTGGCCCTGTGGCCCTGTGGCTGAGCCCATCTCTGGTGAAGACCAGAGCTGCCCTGAGGGGACTAAACAGTGCAACAAGGGGGGAGGGGTGGAAAGGATGAGAACAAGGAAGGGTGGAAAGAATCAGAAGGGACTTAGCAAGGTTGGAGGAATGGTCAAAAGCATGGCAGCTTAAATTCAATGCAAAGTAGTGCAAAGTAATGCAGATAAGGACTGCATGGCCCACCCAGTCTGCTCCTTTCTCTACCTATTGGATAAGCTGCAGATCCTAGTTAACCAACAGCCTACTTCTTCCTAACCCCCACCAGAATTGCCTTATGTCTGTCCCATGCATTCTTGAATTCCCCCATTGTTTTTGACCCCATGACCTCCTCAGGAAGGCTGTTCCATGTGTCCACCACCCTCTCCATGAAAAAATACTTCCTCACGTTGCCCATGAGCTGTTCCTCCTCTATCTTCAAAGTGTGCCCCCTTGTTCTTGCACATCTCTTTTTCTGAAAGACGCTACCCTCTTGGACTTTGGTGATTCCCTTGAGGTATTTGAAAGTTTCTATCATGTCCCCCATCTCCCTCCTTTGCTTGTGGATATACATCTTAAGCTCCTTTAATCTTTCTTCTTATATCTTCTGGCGCAGACCATGCACCATTTTGGTTGCCCTCCTCTGGACAACCTCCACTCTGTCTATGTCTTTGCGGAGATGGGGTCTCCAGAACTGTACACAGTACTCCAGATGTGGTCTGACCAACTGTCTGTACAGAGGGCCAACAACTTCCTGTTTTCTACTGGTGATGCCTCTCCCCTATGCATCCCAGTATCCCCCCAGCCCTCCTTACTGACTTCTCACATTGCTTGCCCACCTTTAGGTTGTCTGATATGACTACACCCAGGTCCCTTTCCATGTTTGTTGTTGTCAGTATCTCACCCCCCATTGTGTACTCTTCCCCTGGGTTTTTGTTTCCCTGGTTCATTACTTTTTGCACTTCTTTGCATTGAATCTAAGCTGCCATACATTTAACCATTCCTGCAACCTTGCCAACTCCCTTTTCATGCTTTCCACCCCACCCTGTGTATCAATCCTGTTGCAGATCTTTGTGTCATCTGCAAAGAGACATACCTTTCCTTCCAGTCCCTCTGCAATGTCACTTATAAAGACATTAAAAAGGACTGGCCCTAGTACTGAACCCTGCGGTACCCCACTAGTAACCCCCCCCGTCTTCACTGTGGACTCCATTTACTATTACCCTCTGAGTCCTGTTGTCCAGCCAGTGTTTTACCCAGGCTACCACCATGGGACCCACTCCCAGGCTGGCTAATTTGTTTATTAATCTTTTGTGCAGGACTGTCAAATGCCTTGCTAAAATCTAGGCAGCCCCTCCCTGGTCAACTACTTTAGTCACCCAGTCAAAGAAATCAATTAGATTTGTCCGATATGACCTTTCTGCTGTGAATCCATGCTGCCTTGGGTCCCGTGCCCCACTGGCCTCTAGGTACTCAACAATTCTTTCCTTCAGAAGTGATTCCATCATTTTTCCTACCGCTGAGGTCAAACTGACAGGTCTGTAGGTTTCTACCTCTGTCTTGCTCCCATTATTGTGAAGGGGAATCACATCTGCCCTCCTCCAGTCCTCAGGTACCACACCATCCTCCCATGATTTATTAAAAAGGGTAGTTAGTGGTGTTACTAGTTCTTCCCTTAGTTCTTTTAGAATTCCGGGGTGAATCCCATCAGGCCCCATTGCTTTATCCCCCTTCAGTTTCAAGAGTTCTTTCAGAACCCTTTCTTCTGTGAAAGGACTAATATCAACCCCCTTATCCAGAGTGCTTCTATTGACTGGATTAGGTATCTCCCCCTGCTTTTCCATTGTGAATACTGAGCAGAAGAATTTGTTCAGTATCCCTGCCTTTTCACTGTCGTTCTCTGCCCAACCACTTTCCTCTTTATTCAGCCTCACTATCCCTGCATTAGTCTTTCTTTGCTCGCTAATGTACCTAGAAAAAGGTTTTATCCCCCTTCTTAACTGAGTTGGCTACTTTTCCCTCGGTTTGGGCCTTTGCTATTTTGACTGCCTTCCCCTCTTCCTTATGCTGTAACTGGTACAGTTCTCTGGCCTGCTTCTTCGGTGTTTCCTTATACTTCCTGAATGCTATCTTTTTCTCCCTAACCTTCCCCACCACTTCTTTTGACAACCTTAGTGTTTTTTTTCTTTCGTTTTGATTTATTTGCTTCACACAAAGGCTAGTTGCCTCTGTGATGGTGATTTTGACTTTCCCATTTTGACAAAATCAGCCCTCCTGAAGTCCAGTACCTTCACTTTTGTATGGCTTGACTCTACAGCTAAGTTTATCATGAACCACACTGTTTGGTGGTCGCCTGTTCCCAGATGGCTACCCACTTCAAGATAGGAGATCCTCTCTCCATCCCCATTTAAGAGTACGAGGTCTAAGATTGCTCCCTCCCGAGTGGGTTCCAAAACTAGCTGTCTGAGGCATCACCCTCAGTAAGGAGCATCGAGAATGGCCCTGCTCTTGGATGTGGCCAGCAAAAGTGCTCCAGTTAACATCTGGCATATTCAAGTCCCCATCAACAATATCTCCCTTTCAAACAACATGAAGTCTTGCTATATTATAGACATTAGCAGTTTGATCCAGCTCTAGAACTGCCCCGGGTGAAATGGTTAAAACCATTCCAAAATAGAATTTTGCACGAGCAGCTCTATCTGTGTCATTTCAAACTTGAACTGTTAGATTCTTTACTCCGCCTCAGTGAACAGTCGCTCGGAGATTTCTCCTTCTGCTCGGTTCATTTCTGGTTTTAAAAGTGTTTTCTCGGTTGGATTTAACGAGAATAGTTTCTTAACACATAAAACTGTTCGGTCAAGCTCTATCTGTAGTAACCGTAAGTAAATGAAGGTTTTGTCTGTGGGAACTTGTAAGTTATCGGTTGGGTTTGAACCGATCAGTGGGTTAAAACTCATTTAAAACTAAAGGTTACTATTTTAGAGTGCGGTTCCGGTTCTTATCGGTTCTAAAAAACTGATTTATTCGTTTTCCAATACCCGTGACGGTTAGGAACCGATAAGGGTGTCTTACCTGGCACTGCCGTTAAAAGACAGAGTTTTGGTTAGGCTGGCATTATGTCTGAGAAACCCAAAAGAAAACCGGGCCCACTGGGTTTCAACACTGTGATGTTTGTGGGGAAGTCTTTGCCAAGGCTGACCCACACACCACATGTGTTTATTGTCTGGAGTTTGACCACCTCCAGTCAGACTGCCAGGTATGTAAGAATTTCCCTGCAGCCACCCTGGAAAAAAGATTGGGCAGGCTCAGGGAACGAGAGGCCAAAAAGTCCGCTGACCCGGATGGCCAGCCCGGTTCGGTGCCAACCGAACCAGAGGGAGTGCCCTCTGACCAGGGCCAGACTTCCTCGGGCAAAAGAAAAGCTGGTTCTGAGGAACCAATTCCAGTAAAGAAAACAAGAAAATCAGCAGGTCTAGAGTCCAAAATTCCTTCTCCAACTGCTGCAGAGATAGCAAAAGCCATACAAATTGTCCAGTCACTGTCTCAGGGTCCGTCCGAACCACCACTATCTGGTAAAAGGTCGGTTCGTCCGGTCCCAGTGGTTCAGGATTATGATATTGAGGAATTTTATGAACCAGAGGAGGGGGAGGAGGATTATGAACAGTATGAATGTGGCTGGGAAGGTCTGGGTGTGCCCATTGAACCGGACATCTCCCCAGACAGACCTTTAGAATCTCCCCCTATGCTGTCTGAGTCCCCATCTCATTTTATGTTTTTAAAAAAAGTTGCTGAAACCCTCCAGCTTCCTTTAGAAGAGGCTGTGGATGAGCAAGAGGAGCCTGATTTTGTAGAAATGATGGATATTCAGAGTCTAGGAGATTGTCTATTCCTTTACATAAGTCTTTTAGGAAACAAACAATTAAAATTTTAAAAGCTCCTAATTCTGTGCCTCCTGTAGATAAAAAGATGGACAGAAGGTATACATTGTCAGGCCCTGATACAGAATTCCTTTCTCAAGCAATGCAGTCATGTTGGGGTAGTTCAGGCTGCTGCCTGTGATAAAGCTAATATTCCTTGGCTTCACATCCTCCTGACAAGGATTCAGGAAGATTGATGCCATGGCAAAACAGTATATGGCAGCCTCTCTTGGGACTCAGGCAAGCAAATTACATGGCTTATATAGCTAGGTATCAGAAATCTAGATGGGTTACTGTTATGCAATTGGCCAAGCAGGCCCATGGCCAGCTGGCTAGTGAACTAGAACAGGTGGCTGCTGATGGCATTGAAGCCTCTAAGGTTCAGTTTCATGCTGCTGTGGATGTTAATGATGTTTCCTCTAGGGTCATGACCACATCTGTAGCTTTTCGTAGGTTGGCCTGGCTCAGGTGTACTAGTTTGTCACAGGATACCCAGACTAAGGCTATGGATTTTCCTGTGGTGGGAAATTCTCTGTTTGGAGGCAGACAGAGAATTACATGAAGAAGATGGATGAATATAGGACTACTTACAAGGTGCCCAGGCTAAGGGCGGCAAGCCACTCCTCAAAGGCATGCCCCAGGGGTAGGGTGCAGGCTTTTCACAGACCTTTCTACCAGACTCAGGCCTCCTCTGCCCTATGCTCAGAGGCTTCTTCAGAAAGCAGGGGCAGGCAGAGGGTGGGCAGACCTGCTCCCACCCCAGCCTAAAGCTCCCTGCGAAACAGGCACCCTGATGGCGTGCCCAGGGCCGATTCTCCTGTACCAGTGGGGGCAGGCTGGCTTACTTCAGTCAGAATGTGGGCTTCTTTAACCTCAGACAAGTGGGTTCTGGAAGTAGTAAGCCAAGGTCTGGTTCTCAAGCTTCAAAAGTTTCCCAAGTTGAGAAGCAGACTTTTCTACTGCAAGTACTTCAGAGACCCTCGCTCTGAAACAGAGGTCTCATCCTGTTAGCTCTCAGAGCAGTAGAAAGGGTTCCTCCCTGCATCAGGGCAGGAGTCTGTATTCAGATACTTCCTTACCCCAAAAAGACAGGAGAATGGCGATCCATTTTAGATCTCAGATATCTGAACAAGCATCTTTTGAACAAAGTTCAAAATGGTAACTCTGGCAATGATTTTACCTTCCCTAAGGCCAGGGACTGGCTAGCCTCCCTGGACCTCAAGGATGCCTATTTCCATGTCCTAATCAGAAGATCCCATCGAAAGTACCTCAGATTCGAACTGCCCTCAGGTCATTACCAGTTCAAAGCAATGCCCTTCATTACCTCTGCTCAAGGGTATTCACAAGTGTCTAGCAGTGGCAGTAGCCCACTTAAGGAGGCAGAGAATTTGTTTTTCCTATCTAGATGACTGGCTCATTGTAGGCCAGTCCCCAGAACAGGTAAATCTCACCTGCAGGTCACCCAGCAGCTTCTCACCTCCCTGGGTTTCTGCTAAACCTACCAAAGTCGGTTCTGGAACCAGTCCAGGTACTCACCTTTATAGGGGCAGAATTGGACACAAAGCTAGCCAGAGCCTTTCTTCCCCAGAAAGGTAAGAATTAGTAGCTCTGGCCTCTTCCTTCACTCTGCAGGTCTCTCGACCAGCAAGACACTTTCTGCAGCTCCTGGGGCACATGGCTGCATCCACAGCTGTTGTGCAGGGGAGCCAGATTTCAGATGAGAGACATTCAGTTTCACTTGAGAACCTTTTGGTCTCAGAGAAGAGACCCCCTTTCCAAGTTGGTCCCAGTGACTCGAACCTTGATCCTAGCTCTCCAGTGGTGGCAGGATCAGAACAATTTAGAAGCGGGGTCCCTTCATTTCCCCTTCTCACGACTTGACTCTCACTACAGATGCTTCCCTTCTGGGTTGGGGGCCCACATGGGCGACCTTTCCACTCAAGGAGTTTGGTCCCCAGGAATCTCTGCTCCACATCAATTTGCTGGAACTCAGAGCTGTCTTTTTAGCTCTTCAAGCTTTTCTGCATCTGTCCACTAAGGTGATACAAGTCAGAACAGACAACACCACAACAATGTGGTACATCCAACAAACAGGGGCACTCGGTCTTCGGCCTTGTGCACGAGGCAATGAAGTTGTGGTCTCTGGCCTATTCCTAGACACTTCCCTCATAGCAGTTCATCTTCCAGGGAAGGACAGCGTCCTAGTGGATGCCCTCAGCAGGATTTCCCAGGGCCATCACAAATGGTCCTGGATCCTCAAAGTGCTAGGATAGTTTTTGCCAGTTGGGGTATCCCTCAGATGATCTTTTTGCAGCCCCAGACAATCACAAACTTCCTCTGTTCTGTTGCAGGCCTCCAGTGCTGGGCTCAGTTCCCTGGATGCCCTTCTTCTGGATTGGGAGGAAGTTCCTCTAGCTTTCCCTCTCTCTATTCAAAGTACTAGTCAAAATCAGATCTCAGCCTTGCAGGGTGATTCTGATTGCCCAGATTGAGCCAGGCAGCCCTGGTACCCCTCCTTCTGTCTCCTGACAGTCCATCTTCCCCTGTGCCTCCCAGGAATCACAATCTGTTGACTTGTGCCCAGGAAGGTTTAGTATCGGACCTCAAATTCCTCAACCTCAAGGCCTGGCTCTTGAGGAATTAGAAGTTAGCTGATTTAACCTCTCTCAGGGTGTTCTTGAGATCCTAAGAGGCTTCCAGAACCCTCACTAGGACTACTTATAGTTCTAAATGGAAAAGGTTTTCCATTTGGTGTGCTAGGAAAAATATTTCCCCAGAATCTGCTGAATTGCCTTTTGTTAGATTACATGGTACATCTTAATTCCCTGAGGTCTCAGACCAGCTACCCTGAGAGTTCATTTGGCAGCTGTGTCTGCTTTTGTGTCAACTTGGAAAGTCATCCTCTTTCCTCTCATCCTGTGTTTTCAAGTTTTTAAGGATTACTCCTACTAATCCTCCTTTAGAGAACGGCCCTGCCTAGGACCTTAATGTTTGCATTGCCCAGTTAATGCAACCCCCTATGAACCTCTGTCTTCTGCAGGCTTAAGTACCTAACTTGGAAAACTGTTTTTCTAGTGGCTATCACTTCTGACCAGACGCATAAGTGAATTCAAGCCTTGTCAGTGGAGACTGACTTTATTTCTTTCCACAGGGATAAGGTAGTCCTTAGGACTAATAGGAAGTTTTGCCTAAGGTGGTTTCAATTTCCATCTTAATCAATCTATCTCCCTTCAGTATTTTCCTGATCCTCCTCTTGGGAGAAAGGTTGCACAGCCTGGATGTTGAGGTTCTTAGTTATTATATAGAAGATACCAAAGGTCACAGGTTCGAATCCCTCCAACTTTTCCTTACCTATGGTGAAGTTGGGAAGAACAAACCTGCCACTAAGAGATCAATAGCCAGGTGGATTGTCTCTTGTATCCAGTTTTGTTATCAGAGAAAGTGGGCAGAGCCCCAGGTTTGAGGGCTCATTCTACCAAGGGGTACAGCTGCGTCTCTAGCTGCTGCCAGAGATATCCCTTTATTAGAGATTTGCCAGGCTGCTACTTGGAAAACGGTGCACACTTTTTACCAAGCATTACTCCCTGGATGTCTAGGCCAGGAGAGATGCCTAGCTTTGGCACAGCTGTTCTTCAGAGCCTATTCCTAAGTAGGTTCTGCCCTCCTCCATGGAGGTACTGCTGTGTATTCTGCTAATGTCTATAATATGCAAGACTTCATGTTGTTTGAAGAAAAATTACTCACCTTAGTAATGTTGTTTCTTCTAATGGAGTCTTGCTATATTATAGACCTCCCCCAACCTGCCCTCTCAGAACCTCTACTTGGTGAGTCTGGGCAACTTAGTGTGGGCACTACTTATGTCCTGTTAGCATTTTGTCCCTTTGGGACTTTGGGTGTGTATGTGTGTATCAGCGTGTGTGTTTTATTATACTTATGTTCCATTTTCATATTATTAGAATGGTGTTAGTATTTCTGGTCCCCTGACTTGAGTCTTGGGTGTTGGGACCATCAATGGTTGTTATTATTTAGGTAGCCATTTGGCTAGTGTAGGTTACAGCTTCCACACAGACCTTAGTGAGTTTGGCTCGTAAAGATCTGACAGTTCAAGTTTGAAATGACACAGATAGAGCTGCTCTCGTGCCAAAATTCTATTTTGGAATGGTTTTAACCATTTCACTCCGGGGCAGTTCTAGAGCTGGATCAAACTGCTAATGTCTATAATATAGCAAGACTCCATTAGAAGAAACAACATTACTAAGGTGAGTAATTTTTTCTTCTCTGCCATCCTAAGGATGTCTTCTATCATTTGCTTGTCCATTTCCTCCCCCTGAGACGGGGGTCTGTATACAACCCCTGCACAGACTGTGGTGCCATTTCCAGTCTCCAGGGTGATCCACAGTGCCTCCTCTCCTCCCTGTTTACCCTTTAGCTCTGTTGCTTTGATCCCTTCCCTTATATAGAGAGCTACTCCTCCTCCTCTTCTTCCCTCCCTATAGATTGTGTACCCTGGTATGTTGACATCCCAGTCATGGTTCTCTGTGTACCATGTTTCTGTGACTGCCACTATACCAGGCATCCATCTTCCAACAGGCCACCATTTCGGGAGCTTTTTACCTAGACTACTGACATTGGTACTCATTACCCTGCATTTTTTATGGTTTGTTTCTTTTGCCCATCCTGTCCTTAATGCCTTTGTCTTTTCTCCATTTACCCTGCCTTCTCCTATCAACTGCTCTAGCTTGGTGTTTACCTCACTAACTACCCTGATTTTTTGGGGGCTAGGATTTCCCTTCTCCTTTTCAGTGCCTCCTCCCTTGGCTAGTTTCAATGCTTGCCAATGAAGCATTTAAACCTATCACCTGGGATCCTGGTTCCCCTCCTGGATAGATGTAGACCATCGCACCAGTATAGGCCTGCATCCCTCCAGGTGGAGCCCCAGTCCCCAATGAAGCCAAATCCCTGAGCTCTGCACCAGTTTTTGAACCAGTCATTAAATCCCATGGTGCGGAGTACCCTAGCCTCATCCGTGCCATAGACAGGTATCACTTCTGAGAAAGTTACCATGTATGCTACTTGTCTAAGGCCCCTTCCCAACTCCACAGACTCCTGTTGCACTGCTGTGATCCCATTCTCAGCCAGGTCATTTGTCCCTAGGTAGATAATGACATCCAGCTCACTCCCCCTTGCAGCTGCTCCCACGATCCTGAGGATTCATTTCCTGTCCCTCCAAGCTATGGCGCCGGGCAGGCACCTTACCTCCCTTTCCCCTCCCTCCCCCAGTTCTACCTTCTCACAATTGAGTCCCCCACCAGGAGTTGTTTCCTTCCCATGTGGGGTCCTGTGCCATCCTCCTGTGGGTCTCCATTGTGGAGGTTCCCAGCATCTTCCTTGGTCTCCACTGCAGGTGCCTCCATAGAGGAACCATGCTCTGCCAGAGTGGCAAATGACTTGTGGAGAGACACAACTGGAGGGATGTGCCTCTGTTCCACCACCCTCACCGTCCCTGAGCCCACAGTGGTCCAACCACTCCTCTTACTTGGCAACCTCTGAGGTAGTGGCGTATGTCAGTGTTGTGGCGAATGCAGGGGATACTTGAGTGGATGCGTCCCTCAGTTGCCAGTCAGTGAGCATGCTGGCGATGATAGCAGCTTCAAAGAGAGCCAAGGAGTTGAAATGAATCTGCCGTTGCAGTCATGGACAGTTTCGTCATTGCAGCAGCACCTCCCTCCCCCTCACAACCCCTTCAGATACTGCCTCGTGCTGATCAGTCTGTCCCCCGGCCTTGCTCTACAAGAGCAACTTGTTTGTTCGCTGTGCCTTTCTTGGTAAATCATTTTAATAAATAAATCAGCCCCTGTGCAGCTTTCCACATTGGCAGCTCCTGCTACCTGCCACACACTCCCCGAGTCAGCATGTCCCCCCCCCCCCAACAATGTGGCACACTGGGAGCCCACCCCAGGGTGCCCAGATAATTTTTTGTATATTTTTACTTTTATGACACAGGGATGCCCCCCCCACCCACCCAAGCTCACTGTCTTTGCTGACGGAGTGCCAAATTCCTATCAGCATCATGTTTCCTCTCCCCAAGCTCACTTTCTTTACCAATGGGGTGCCCAATCCCGTCAGCATCATGCTCCCCAAACTCATATGGCACACTGGGATCCCACCCAGTGTGCCCCAAAGTTGTTATTTTTTAACCTGTAAATTAAGAAAACCATCCCCCATTTTTTTTTATATCTGCAGAAAAGAAAATGGTCCCGTGTAGTCTCCCCACTGCCCCTTCCCCCATCCCACTTAACATCCACCTCTCCACTCCCCCCATTACCCCATGCTTACCTCCAGAGGTCGAGGGTGGCAGTATTCTGCAGAGCAGGACATGTTTGCACTCTTCAAAACTGACCAGCAAACTGAGGAATCAAAGGTAGGCGTGCATAATGGCTGTCAATGGGAGTTTCAATTTATGTTGATTTCTCAGCCATTTTTAAGAATTTTGGCCCCAAATTTTCAATGTGGGGTGCTTGGGATCCCACCTTGTGAACTTGTCACTGTCATTTATACTCGGTCCCAAAAGGTGATTCGCGTGGTCATAGGAATCACTTTCGGGACTGATTAATGAAATGACAGTGCCACTGTTCATGAGGTGGGGTCCCAGAAAGCCCATGTTGCAAATTTGGTGAAAAAATTCCAACAATTGATTGCGTTATGGGCATGCGTTGTGAAGTTTATACGCATGTTTGTAACTTTGCCAGTTTTTAATATTTTTACTCCAGATTTTCAACATTGCCATTTTTTCCCACCTCCTCATGAACAGTACAGCTGTCATTTTTAACATCCTGTCCAAAATATGTTTTCGCACTTGTGGTGCTGAATTGCACAGTCGCTGTGTGAAATCATCTTTCGGGATTGAGTAATGAAAAGATAGTGCCACTGTTCATGAGGTAGGGTCCCAAAAAAGCCCATGTTGAAAATCTAGAGTGAAAATACCAACACACACCGGGGTGTTAGGGTTTCCAACTGTGACAACCCACCCTGTAGAGACTGACAGGCGTCAGGGGTTTGACTTGATTTCATCGGCCGTAATGCTCACGACATTCCACTCCCACCCTGCCACCAGTGACAGACATTGAGGAGTACCTTGGGGTTTTCGGCCCTAATGTTCACCCCATTCTCTTATACTGCACCCATCTCAGCTTATTTCCTTATGGAATGGGGTGAGTGTAAGGGCCGAACACCCCAAGGCACACTGCAACACCTGTTGCTATCTGAAGGGTGGGTGAGGTGGAATGGCTTAAGTATTATGGCAGACAACCCAAAGGCATACCCCCAATGCCTTTCAGTCTCTGCGGGGGGGGGGAGGGTGGCATTAGTTCAGTACTTCACTGCCATTCCTATTATGCACCTCTCTAACTCCTGCACTACCAATGCCAGCAAACTAACATTTGGCATTGACAAATGCTTATCATTGTTGCCATCTCATTTGCAAGGGGGTCCACTGTTGGATTTCCTGTTTTGCTGCTTCTGCCAGATCCATTTGCTCACTGTTGCTGTGCTGTCTTTTTACCTATCACTGTCCATACTCTTCTGGTCAGTGGTAAGAGGCTGTGGCTTGATTTTAGATCCATTATCCTTTTGCCACGTAGTAGGCCCACTCCTTAGTCTCCAAGTTGGTAGTCGAGTTTTAATTGTTTTTTTCATTTTTATATCCTATATCTGTTTACTCTCCCACTGGGGTAGAAAGTATTTAGCCCTCTTTTTTTATTTTCTCTCCATTTTGTTTCTCTCGTGGCGAACAGAACTGAGGTTTTCGAGGGAATCGACTATAGTTATTGGCAGGCGCATGGCACCATGTCGGTACGTGCTGCATGTGAGTGTTGTCAGTAACCAACACTGGCTCCCACCATAGAAGAAAAAAGCCTCCCTGGGGTCCTAATGCCTCTGGTCTTAGATTCATATATGTGAATCAACGGTGAAGATATTCACGAAGATCAACAACTGTAGAACGTTATTTTCATTTTTTGGCTCTGTATTGGACCCATTAGAAGAAACATCATTATTACGTTGAGTGCTTTTTTTTCTTTCTTCTTATTACTGCTACCATGCCATCCTCCCCTCATTGAATAGACATAAGTATCTCAGTACTTAACAGTCTATTACTGTTGCTGTTAATGAATAGCACTCATTAGGGGGTAGAAAGAAGTAGGCTGCTGGTTAACTAGGATCTGCAGCTTATCCATTAGGTAGGGAAATGGGCAGACTGGGTGGGCCAAGCGGTCCTTATCTGCCATTAAATTCTATGCTTGTATGTTTCTATTTAAAAGCAGCAGTACTTGTTAGTTGGCATAAAATTTCATCATATAGTTTATTAGCAAAACTGTATTTCTGGCATCCTTAGTCATCCTATGTGTATTTTGTAATTTTGTTTTAGATATTGTTAAGAAAGTTTTCATAGCTAACTTCATAAGGAATAACTCAAGTCATTAAGGATGGTCACCACTCACAATTTCTAACAGTCTCTTCCATTGAGATTACCCATTGAATGCATATTATACTAGACTCATGGGGACAGATTTTCAAAGGGCCCTTAGATCCATGCAAGCTGCATCAAACAACCAGCTTGAGTCCGATCTAGGAGCGCCAAATACTGTACGGCACACTTCACAAGAAAAGCGTTCTCTGTGACAAAGTCCCCCAAACTGATGCAAGAGGTCCACTGCATCAACAAAATGGCGTAAGGGATGAGAATGATGCAAGCTGCACCAAAATAAATGGTGCAAGCTGAGTCAAAAATGGTGCAAGCTGTGTCAAAAAAATGACTCAAGAAAGAAAATAACGCAAAGTAAGTATAAAAATGGTGCCAACTGAGTAATAAATGGTGCAAGCTGAGTCAAAAAAATGCTGCAAGCTAAGTAAAAAAAAAAATGGTGCAAATTGAGTGAAAAATGACACAAAGGACAACAATGACGCAAGCTAAGTAGAAAAAAAAACTGCAGATGAAATAGCCAAGACTAAGCCCCAAATATGTTCTAAACTAGTCCTGCAGGAAAGTACTAGCCCTTAATAGTAGCACAGTCAGGTCTGACCACCTACAGTGGGTCTCTTTGTGTGCTTTAGTGTCCCTTAGACCAGCTCTGGCTGGTCTAACAGCGACATGCATCTTAGGCACAAGGTCAGGACTGGCATTCTCTGAAAATCCCAAATAAGGAGATGATGCATCATTTCGGTGACGCAGGCATCCCTTCCGACGTGGTGCAGGCATTTTGTTTGGTGCAAGCATGGGGCAAGCCACTCTGGTGCATGTAGACCTGTTTTTGACGCTAGCACCATTTGAAAATCAGAACTGGTGCAAGGTTTGATGCAGCCTGCTCCTTGCGTCAGTTGTTTTTGAAGCAAGTACCTTGTGTTATTCTCAGGCCTTTGAAAATCTGGCCATGGTGTGGATGTATCAAGATGGTGCTACCACATGTTTCATATGGTAACTAGCAAAGCACAGTACCAAGGCATTTAAAAAAATGTTTATGGTGGACATGGCATGGAAGTGGAAACTTTTAAAAACTTCAGAATCTTATATTCTAGTTTAAGAAAGAAGAAAAACAATGGTTTAGCCAGAAAAAGCATTATTTTTGAAAACAAAAGGCACATGGTGATTAACACTGTTTAAAAAAAATTCTTTATAGCGATGTTTAAATTTTGTGTTAAGAAAATAATTATGTTCAAAATGAATATTTCTATATATATTTTTTTGTTTATTTTTTTGTTTGTTTTTCGCTTACTTTGTATTTAGCAGTAGGACTGCTTAGTTTTTCCTGATTATTGATCTGGCAATTGAGGCACAAGTGTTTGATCAGAGTTGGGACAGGCTCAAACTGCTCCAACGTTCCAGGGCACAGAGCACGTACATTCTAGCTGCTTAAAATATTAATCATGTGACAACATTGATAAGAAGAACTATAGTATGGTGTATGTGTTTTACTATACAGCCAGAGATGATCAATTATGTCCCTAATGGCTTGCCATACTATAGTTGCAAAGTACGTATATTTTCCTGCATTACTGTCGTTTTCTGCAGGATTTTTCCAAACAAGTTGTTGTAGCTTTTTTGGCAATTTTAGATCTTACTCTAGTCATTCAGTGGAAGACATCCTATTTTCAGGGCAGTTTTAAGACTTTTAACACATTGATTCTTATGGATCTAATAATTAGAGCTGGCTTGATCTGCCATAGTGTCAGTCAAGTGCAACCAATTTGCAGAATTTGTATTTGCGAAACTTGACAGAGTTACTATGGAACTTTTATTTATTGAGTGTCTCCTCTCCGGTATAAGCCTCTAGAGATGCAGCATTGCCTTTACAAAGTGGGGTCCTGGGGACAGCTGCAGTATCACTTCCACAAAATATGAAGAAGTTGCGTATAGAGGATTAATTGCAGTACAAATGGAGTGTCAGACAAAACATGGATTTATGTTGCCTAAGTAGGCATACACAGTGTTACAATACAACTGGAACATCCAACAGCGGGATTACCGGGGCATTGTAGGAAGTGAAATGTGTCATTGGTTTAGCAGTAAAAGTAAAATGAAGAAACATGGCGGAGGTTTGGCCCTCTGATTTCATATGATTCTCAACTATCCAACAGTGTGCTCTTTATGAGCTGTGTTACAGTATAGTAGTTTAAGGCAACCAAACGTATTGCCATTCAGAGAAGATAAACAGCTGCAAGGCTTCAGCTCTTTGTAAACAGGTTAAGATAGACAGATAGATAGATAGATAGATAGATAGATAGATAGATAGATAGATAGATAGATAGATGGATGGATGGATGGATGGATAGATAGATCAATATCAGTTTCATCTGGTTCAAGGTCAGTTGACATTCATCTGTTTCCCCCCCCCCCGGGTCGTGCCTGAAAATAGGCAGGATTTGTCTAGTGCACTTACCCGGTCAACAAAAACTAAATAAAATAAAATAAATAGATATAGATAGAGCAACAGATAGATAAATAGATATATGTAACCCCTAGGTGGCGCTATCCCAAGGGTTACTACCACCTGCCTGCTTGGCTAGTAGCAGGTTAAGGGGCCTGGGTGATGAAATGGGTGACTCCATCCGGAGGTCAGGGTTGTTAGTGGTCAAGCTAACCTGGGCACAGCCCTCTGGGACACTGTAACCCCCCTCTTTCCCTTCTACTGGCCTAAACAATATACAATAATTACTTTCACAATGACCCTTATTCACCAGGCAATCACCCACACTGTTTGCACTTACCACCAGGGCTGGTTCCTCTAGCTTGACCCTGGGGACCCCATATAAAACAAGGTTAAGCACAGGAAATAGCAACAGTACAATACTTTTGGCAGAAACTGGAACCACAGTCAGATTAAATGCAAACAAAGTTAAATCTGATTTATTCAGGGGACTTGAACAAGGGAGGGGTGTAATCAGGTTGATTTGCTTTAAAGCTATATTAATCAGACAGTTATGCATGCAGTTCAGAGCGTCTACACAGTCACACACTCTGGGTACCCAGGTAAGAAAACGGTGGGCTAGCCAGGAATGTTTGCAGCTGGTTAGGGCCCTGTGATGGAAGAAAGCAACATGCACAACACACACTATTTGTAATCCAGAGCCGGAGGGCTCACTCAGTTCATGTAAGAAAAGGCAACAAGACAATCAGATGACAACACTTTTAGATTTAGCTGTTGTTGCAGAGAGCTACCCTGATGTTTACTCACGATACCCAATCCTGGACACAGGCAGGACGAAATCGAGACTGTAGGCTGTTGAGCTGGAGTGCCCAGAGAAGCAGGGCCCACACGAACCACCAAGGCGTCATTCCTGTTCAAGGCATTGAGCAGGGGGCTGATCCCCAGGCCGGTCTCTCGTCTATGACTTTCTCTGTATAGCAGGTATTCTGGCTGGGCCAGTGTAGCAGGGCCCAGGCAAATGGAAATGGATACGAATTCAGTCCGTGGAGCTGGATACAGCCTCCAGCAAGCAAAAAACAGTTCAGACACACAATGGGGAATCAAATCATGACCCACTATAAGCACACAGCACATTCACATGTAAGGAAATTCCACTGTACCAGGCAAATGGTTTTCCAGTCGTAATTACAGAGTCTCTGCACAATCCAGGAGTTCAGAGGTAGCTGGAAGTCCTGACAGGCCAATCGCATTCAGCAAATCTTCAGTCTTCTTCAGGTTAAAGCCTGGCCACAATTCAGTGGCTTAATTCGCTCTCCAAATTCGGATTCAGTCTGAAAAAATAAAAACACAAGTTCCCTCTCAGGAACAGCAGGCATGCATGTAGGCCAAACTCAGGCCTTTCCACAGTTCTCCCTCACGAATCCACTATGGATTGCTGCTCGAACTATCTCGAGCTGTTACTCTTCACTTCCCAACTCAGATACAACTGAAACTGCAAGCAGTGTGGGACTTTTCCCACGATCCAAAAGGTTCGGTTGGCTGATCTGTCAGTAAGTCACAACAAGGCCTCCCTCCAGGTTATTTTAGGCACCAAAAGCCCCAAACTACAATTCCTACAAGTTTTGGCCCCACCAAGCCCCTGTAGGCAGGCTCCATTTTAGAGTCCCAAATGTACTGATTGGCCCATTCTGCAGTCCAGGACCAAGATGATGGAAACAAACAGAACTGTCCATGCTGCAAAGTAGGCAGGTTAGAACAAACTGCAATATTATTACTACTCTAACAAATGATCAGCAAGCAAGTACATCTTCTAACAGAGCTCCCTCTCAGATTAATTATGACTGCAATCCAGGCAGCTCTTAAAGAGACAGTACACAGAGGCTATACAGGTACTCTCTGGCAATACAATTAAACTGCTAAAACGCAGAACACCAGCTTGGCAGTAAGCATTTAGGCAAACTCAAGGAAGACTTTTCAGGAACTCCCATTTGTAGGGGGGTTGCACCCTTCCCTGCCTGGAGAAAACTTGGTGTCCGCATCAAGTCTGCACCATCATGCATCGTTTAACATAAACGTATTACTTTACTATACATATTCACTACACTTCATGATACTATATCCATAAGGACAATACTTATGCATATTTCATACAGGTAATACTGATTCCATTATGATTAACATACTTGTGACATCACAATACTGATTCATGTTATAGCTTCCTATACATTAAACAATGTAGGGGGAGGCCCTTCCCTATCAGCTAACTTGGGGCTGGATGGGGAAGGGGCACCATACTGAGAAGGAATACCAATCATCCTGGAATTGGCCATTAAGCTCAGTTTGGGTAGTGAGCTCTGAGAAATATAAATACCTTTGTGAACCACATTGAGAGGCAAATCCACTGGCCTCCCGGGAAAATCATAACTGAAACGCAATACTGGCTTGACAGCATGGCCAGTCTTTCTGGGAGGAACAGTTACAGTCTCTGTACTTTCAGTACTAACTTTGGAGCTCTCATCATTCATGGGGTGCCTCTGCACGGATGGGAATGTCCAAACTGGGAGCACTATCAGCTCCTTGGTCTGTAGGCTCTGTTTCCACAACATTTGGCTCATTTAGAGAAGGTTCTGGCACAGTTAAGCTTTGTGGCATTGAAGGGGGGCTGTCAGCACTCTCATATTGTTGTTCAAGTTCTGGTATGTCACCAAGGAGACTCAAACCATCAGCCCCATCTTTGGGCAATTCACACAGTTCCACAAAACACAGAGAGTCCTCAACCTCAGATGTGATGCTTTGCACCTCACTTTGAGGGAGCATTGGCTCCAAGGACGAAGCTGGGGGGTTAGGCAGTCTAGAAGGCCCAGCTTCATTCCCACAATTAGTCATAGGGTTACCTCGAAACAGTTGACTCAGTTCATGGGGGGGGGGGGTAATAGGCATTGTCACACTCACTATCGTCAGAGGTGGACTGACAGTCACTGTCATTCTGGACCTGCTGCGGGGAAACATCAACTCTGTAACTACGGGGGCAGCACCACGAGTCACCAGCCCTGGGGAGGCAATGTCTGCTGGCTCAGCTTCAATAATAACTTGGCCGATAGGCAGCAAGTGGTTACAGTGCATGGTCTTGACAGCTTTGGAGTTATTCTCTGGGCGTACCTTGTATACTGGTAGATCATCTAACTTTTCAACTACTACATGAGGAAGATGGTGCCACCTATCAGCAATTTTGTGCTTGCCATGTAGTCCCAAATTGTGTAACAACACACGGTCTCCAGGCCGTAGCTCTTGAACCTTGACTTTCTTGTTGTGCCTCTCTTTGTTGGTGAGATTTCTTTTAGTGGCCATTGTCTGAGCCAGTTGATATGCATGGTTCAATTGAGCTTTCAATTTCTGTACATACTGCAGGTAGTTTTCAGCTTGGACCCTATCTGGAGAGACCCCAAAACAGACATCAACTGGCAGGTGGGCCTCCCTCCCAAACATGAGACGGTAGGGGGAGAACCCAGTAGTGTCATTTTGGTGCAATTATACGTGTGCACCAAGGTGCTAATCTGCTAAACTCACTTATGCTTGTCTTTTGGGTGGAGGTGCCCAGCATGTCTAGAAGGGTGCGGTTAAAACGTTCTGGTTGAGGGTCCCTCTGCGGGTGATAGGGGATGGTTCTTGACTTCTGCACTCCCCACAGAGAGAGCATTTCTTTGATTAGCCGACTTTCAAAGTCTCTGCCTTGGTCAGAGTGGATCCACTGGAGGGCACCATAGTGGACAAAGAAATTTTCCAGTAGCACCTTTGTCACGGTAGAGGCCTTTTGGTCTTTAGTTGGAAAAGCTTGTGCATACCGTGTGAAATGATCCGTAACCACTAACACATTGCCAGTATTCCACTCAGGTTCTAAACACAAAAAGTCTATGCAGACCAGTTCCATGGGGGTGCTGGTAGTAATATTAAGAAGGGGGGCAGCCCTCTACGGCAGGGCTTTCCTTTGTAGGCAACAACTGCATGTCTTTACATGGTGCTCAACATCGGCCCCCATCTTGGGCCAGTAGAATCGAGATCGTACCAGGTCAAGAGTTCTGTCATTACCGAGGTGCCCCATGTGATTGTTGAGGGACCAAATCTTTAAAGGACGTGGGCAGGACCAACTGCTGCTTGTCTACTTGACCACTGCAATCCACTTTCTCTCTGTATAACAACTGATTGTGTAACTTCAACTTGGGGCCTTCTTTAAACAATAGGGCAGTTCACAAGTCAGGGGAACACAACTGGGACACATCTTTCCCCGCATGCAGGGCATCAGGTGCTGGCTGAATCATAGGATCTTGGGATTGAGCCCACTGGATGCTGTCATTGTCAAATTGAGGTAGTGCACTAATATCTAGAGCAGAGAAATGGCAATAGGCAGCCAGTATGCAGATATCAGGAGGGCCCAAGCAATCTACTAAACAGTCCACTGTGTCCGTAGACATCTGTTCATCTCTATCAAACTTTTGGCACAATGATTGGATGTCAGGTTCAGACAACCTGACCCAATCACTCTTGGAGACTGGCCTTCATGACAGGGCGTCAGCATCAATATGGTTCAGTCCTGGCCTGTATTCGACAGCATAATCATAGGTTCAGACAGCCACCGGTGCCCAGTGGCATCCAATTTAGCTGCAGTCTGTACATAGGTCAATGGGTTATTGTCGGTCTTCACCTGTATCTTTCCCTGTAGAGGTACTCATGAAACTGGTGAACAATGGCCCATTTTAGGGCAAGGAAATCCAGCTTGTGCACAGGATAGTTTCATTCTGATGGGGTCAAGCTCCTGCTGGCAAAAGCCACTGGCCTCAAGCCATCCTCATGGTCTTGATACAGCACAGCTCCTAGTCCCTGCAGACCAGCGTCCGTATGCAGCACGTAGGGCTTGGTAGGGTCAGCGTGGGTGAGCTGGTATATGACTTAGTGGAAGGCTGCTTCACATTCGGGTGTCCAGTGGGGCCCAACCGGTTCACCTGTTCGGAAGTATACTTTCTCGGGTTCTTTGACAGGCCCTTTCTTGTATTTACGGTAGATAGGGGGGTAACCCTGGGTGAGATTCAGGAGTGGGTGAATCGCCTTGGAATAGTCTTCTATGAACTTGCAGTAGTAGCCACAGAACTCCAGGAAACGTAGTTCTTTCAAGTTATGGGGCTGGGGCCATGTAGTCAGTGACTTGACCTTACTGGGATCGGTCTGTATCCCTTCTGCAGATACTATGTACCCCACATACTTCACAGAGGTTTGAAAAAACTGGCACTTGTCAATGGACAGCTTGAGGCCGAAGTCTTTCAATCGGTCTAGGACTTTAAACAGTCGGGTCTCATGCTCCTCTAATGTGTGTCCAAACACAATGACACCATCTAGGTACACTAGGCATTCCAGCAAGTTCATATCTCCCACCACACGTTCCATCAGTCGCTGAAAGGTGGCCAGAGCACCCAAAATCCCCTGTGGCATTCTCAGGAATTCGTAGAACCCCAAAGGACAGATGAAGGTGGTTTTCTTATGGGCCTCTGTGGCCATCAGAATCTGGTAATATCCGCTGCGAAGATCCAATACTGAGAACCATTTTCACCCATTCAAGCAATCCAGGGCATCTTTTATACGGGGCATGGCATATTGTTCTAACCCCAGTAATACTCGGGTAATTCATAACTTTATGCAGTAAGCCTTCTAAGCAGAACTGCCCAGAGAGATGGAACATATGCAAATGATGGAATCTTTTGCATGAGCCACTTTTCAAATGCTGCATTCTACTAACTGCCTTTTCTCTAAACCCCTCAGATTTCTCTCTCTGCCTGTCAAGACTAGACGCTTGGAGATCCTCTCCTCATCATCTTGTTCTGATGTAAGAAAACTTATAATGTATACATAAGTATTCTTTACATTTCATTTGCTGCCTTTTGCTTTTTGTAATTTTAAGTAAACTCATAGTTTTAGTGTTTAAATTGTAAGTTTTCTCGATTTCTCCCGGTTCGGTACAAACGGGGGGAAACCGAGGTTTTTTTTACATTTATCGGAGTTTTCTGACTAAAAAAACTCCATTAGTTATGTTTAATTTTATTTAATTTAGCTTGTTTTAAGAACTGCTAATACTGGTTCCTGAACCGATAGCTTTGGTTCATTTACTTTGGTTTCTGATCAGTTCCTGATTGGTTCAGGAACTGACCACAAATGTTAAATAAAGTTTAAATAAATACATTTTTTAGCGGTTACAACTTTTATCGGTTTTATATGGAAAATGTCAGAAAAAACCAAAAAGAAAACTGGTAATCCCGGTTTTGAATCATGTGTTGAGAGTGGTGATATATTGCTAAGGCAAACAGTCTTTGTTTGCCTCTCTGGACATTTATATTTCCAAGCAGAGTGAAATCTGCATTACATGTCCGGAGAAAACTATTGAAAAATGCCTGGATAAGGCTAAAAAAAAAAGTTATCACTACCTAAGGGTCCCTCTAGCTCTGATCAACAGACACCCTAAATTATTGTGGCTGAAACCACAACAATTATTGTAACTGCTACCCTGAGGTGGGTATACAAGCAGTTCCTAAGAGACTTGCTGAACCGGCTGACTCCCTGGTTCTCTCAAAGAAATCAAACACAAAACCTCCTGCGGGAGAGCATTTGGGGACTTCTGTGCCTGCTATAAAGCCAATCAAATCCTGCAGAAATTGTAAAACTTTCAAGGAGAAAAAGTGGAAAAATGCCTGGAATGGCTAAGAACAAAAAAAAGATAAAAAACAACACACGTTTAAGCTTGCAAGGGCTGTCTGTTTCTCAGCAGCAGACCCCTGCAAAGCAGTATGTCTCCTCTGCTCAGTCTTCCTATTATTAAGAAGAATAATAATAATATATGTTTATGATTAAATAGAAGAAAGGGGAACCTATTAAACTGAGGTTTTCCCTGAACAGGAGTTGGGCTATTCCCACAGAGCGTTTGAGGATTATTCCTCACTTTTTATATTGTGAGAAATGATTGGGCTGACACCCACTAAAAAAAAAAAAGCCTCCTTCCTGTGAATACATTCTTCAGGAAAGATACTTTAAATATTCTGCAGATTCCAAGCTCTGTCTTCCCCTCTTGAAATAAGCTGGATAAGAAATATCAGCTGGACAGGAAGGGAGCTGAATTTTTATTCTCCCACCCTGTCCACCAAGGAGTAGTACAAGTGGCAGCCTGTAACAAGGCAAAGATACCCTGGCTTCCCATCCTTCTAACAAGGATTCCAGAAAAATTGACAGCACGGCTTTCAAGCCTTTGATGCTCAATACCAAAAGTCACTATGGCAGTCTGTCCTTGCTATGGCAGTCAATGCTCGGACTTCCCTGCCAGATGATCTAGCTGAAACAGTTAAGTTTGGTTTGGGAGCAGCCAAATACCAGTCATATGGCTGCTGCCTTTCTGGCACTGCTGCCAGCTGAATGGCAGATACAGTTGCTCAAAGGAGGTTTGCCTGGCTGAGAGTCACAAACCTCATTCAGGATACCCACACCAAGGCTATGTATTTTCCAGTCAAGGGTAATTCCCTCTTGGAGGAAAGATAAAGGCTTGCATGACAAAGGTGGATGTATACAAAACCGCCTATAGTAGCTATTCTGCAAAAGAAAGCTTCCCCTCCACTAAAACATATGGAAGGGAAGGCAGAGACCAATCATTTCACACCAAGCCTTTCATTTATCAGGCCAGAGTTGTGCCTCAGTATCAGCAGTACCCACAGCATGGGTACTTTAGGCACCACAGTGAGTTAGGGATTGTCTCAACAGTTCAAATCCCTTCCAGCAGTTAAAAAAAAAAGAGTTTAAAAACCATCAACAGATGTAAGGATAAAACTCCTGGAAAAGAGGTTCAAAACATGTTACTGTCAGACAGTGGAGCCTGTCCTAGTACAGCAAAAGGTACCACAAAGAAAATGGGAAGTGCTGGCCTGTCTTAGACTTCAGGGTACTAAATAAGGCCAAAGTTCAAAATGATAACTTTGTCACTGATTTTGCCAACACTAGACAAGGGAATGCTTGGCATCACTGGACTTAAAGGGTGCTTATTTTCACACTCCCATAAGGGAGTTTCACAGAAAGTACCTCAGGTTCATACTCCCATCAGGTCACTCCCCGAGAGTGTGCACAAAGTGCTTGGCAGGGGTTATGGCACACTTTCGAAGACGAGGTGTCACAGTTTTCCCATACCTAGATGACTGGCTGGGGGTTGTAAAATCATACCCAGCAAGTGGGAGCATCTGCAAGTCACCCATGGGCTCCTAGAGTCTTCAGGGGTCCTGATAAATCTAAAGAAGTTCTGTCCTTCAGCCTGCTTAGGCACTATGGTTCATAGGAGCAGAGCTAGATACCTTGCAAGGCAGGGCATACCTGCCTTTCGGCAGGGCAAGATGTATTCCACTGATAGCAGGCTCATTCATCCTCAACAAACTAAAGGCTGAAAGAGTTTCTTCAGCTACTGGCCCCATGACACCTGCAACTGGCATAGTCCTGGAATCCAGGTTATAGATGAGGGACATTCAGTTTCACCTCTGGGTTCACTGGGAGAAAGGTCCCTCTTTCAGAACTAATTCTGGTAACAAAAAACATTTGTTACAGGTCACTCAAAGGTGGAAAGGAGAAACCAACCTGAGGAAAGGGGTCCTTTTTTCAGCAAGAGTCCCCATCAGTTGTTCGGTCAATAGAGGCATCTCTTCTAGTGTGGAGCTCCCATCTGGGGGTTCACAACATCCCAGCACAGTCACTTCTGTACACAAACCAACTGGAGCCAAGATTAGTGTTACTGGCACTAAAGGCTTTCACACAACTAGTACAGGGAAGGTGGTACAGGTCAGAACAAACAATACCACCACAATGTATTACACAGACAAGCAGGGATGGATAAGGTCAAACCCTTCCTGCACAGGACTCATGATAATATGGAGTCAGTCTGGGATGCTCCATGGGGGGGGGGTTCCCCTGCAGGTTATTCATCTGCCAGGCTAGGACAATACCTGAGCAGATACCCTGACTCAAATCAGCTAGTCCCATCACGAATGGGACTTGGACAGTCACGTAGTGCAAGTAATCTTTAGGAGGTGGGGCACCCCAGAGGTAGACTTGTTTGTGTCCCACCAGAACCACCACCTGCCATTGTACTATAGCAGACCACTGGATACGGGAACAATCCCTCTGGATGCTCTGGCTCTGGATTAGTCAGGGAAGCATCTACATACTCTTCCTCCTTCCCTATGGTGTACAGAGTATTTCTTAAGCTCAGGTGCCAGTCAGCATCAGTGCTCTTGGTTGCACCAGACTGGGCCAGGCAGCCGCGGTACTCTCTGCTACTCTCCGTGTCTGGGTCTGAACCAATACACCTTCCTCGGAGGCACAATCTGCTAACCTCCAACCAAGGGAGGCTCCTGTACCCAAAACTCAGGCTCGAGACATGGCTCTTGAGGGCCTACAATATGTAGGCTTGTATTTTTCTGAAAATGTCTTGGACATTTTAAGTAGTTACAGGAAGCCCTCTATTAAGAAAATCTATGCTTCAAATGGAAAAGGTTTTTTCTATTTGGTATTCGGCCAGCATATGCTGGGGTCCCAGCTGTGCTTGATTATTTTCCTATTTATATTCATTGGACTTGCAGTCCAGCACCCTTAAGGTCTACCTAGCTGTAGCATCAGCCTGCATATCAGCTAGACAAAATGTTTCAAGTCGCTCCAGATCCTATCTCCAAAAGGCTCTTTAAGGGCTTCACCCATAACAGTACAGGCTGGTGTCCCAGCTGTGCTGGACTATCTTACCTATTGCATTTACTGGACTTACAGTCCAGTACCTTAAAAGCATATACTTATATTTCAGTGAACAGCATGCTTCTGTTTCTCTGGCCTCAGACCCTGTCTTCAAAAGGTTCTTTAAAGGCCTATCCCATTTGCACACGCCCTCACAGGGAACCGGTGCCAGCATGGTGCTCAGATGTGTGTATGGTTGGGCTCATGGGTTCCCTTTTTGAGCCTATGTTTTCAGTTTATTTGAGATATGTCACATGAAAATAGTTTTTTCCTTATGGTAATGACTTTTGTCAGAGAAATCGGTGAGCTCCAGTCTCACTGCATTGAACATGACTACATTTCATTCCACAGAGACAAAGTGGTCTTGAAAACAAACAGAAAGTTTCTTCCTAAGATGGTTTTTAATTTCCATTTGAACCAAACCATTACCTTACTTGTCTTTTCACTGAACACTTTGGTTCAAGTGAAAGGAGTCCTCATAGTTTGGACGTCAAAGAGCTCTTAGCTACTGCTTGACAGCCACTACAGTCCATAGGCAGGCCAGGAAACAGCTGTTCCTGACCTATGAAATGTGGGAAAGGGTAACCCAGCATCAAAAGGTCAATTTATTTGTTGGATAGTATCCATTTTTTTCTGTTACTCTAAGGCTGGAAAGGAGCCCTCAACAGGATTTGAGGGCCCATTCTACAAGTGGCACACCTGCTACCATAGCAGCTGTGGGGGATGTTCCTATGGCGGACATCTGTAAAGCAACTACGTAAGAACAGTACACACCTTTATGAAGCACTATAACCTGGATGTTCAATCTAGGGATGATGCTAGGTTTGGCACAGCAGTCCTGAAGAGCCTGTTTCCAAAATAAAGTTCTGTGCCCACCTTCAGCGGTACTGTTTTGTAGTCTGCATAAAGGTATGAACTACCTGAGTATTACTGGGGTTAGAAGAAAAAATTACTTACTATAGTAATCTTGTTTCTTCCCAGTGATACTCAGGTATTCATAACTCCCACCCTGCCTCCCTTTCCAGAACATTTTAGCCTCTGCACTCCTGTATACTGTGCTCTCATGGGTATAAATGCCATTTCTGGCACATATGTTGTGATTGTGTTCACTATTGTTATCCTCCCTTGTCAGGTGATTCTGACATTCAGGGGTATTCTTTCATATGCTATACCCTCCTGTTGGAGGCCTTTTCTGGGTGTTAAAGGAGTTTCTACTATAATTATTATTATGTTTATTATTATGTTCAATATTGTTATTATCATTGTTACTTGGTCCTTGTGGGCCTGTCTTTCCAGGCTTCTAGGAAATTTGAGGGGTTTAGAGCAAAGGCAGTTAGTAGAATGCAGCATTTGAAAAGTGGCTCATGTAGAAGATGCCACCATTTGCATATGTTCCATCTCTCCGGGCAGTTCTGCTTAGAAGGCTTACTGCATAAAGTTATGAATATCTGAGTATCACTGGGAAGAAACAAGACTACTATGGTAATTTTTTCATCTCAGGCGGTCCGCCGGTTGCGGGTTCGATAATCAATTACGCACAACCACAATGGGAGAGGCATATGGGCTCCTTGATTCCTGTTTCATGCCAACAGCGAGCATTTCCTGCAGGTGTCTCCTCACATCGTCTAAGTCCACTGGGGCAAGGCATCGGGATCTCTCTTGAAATGGCCGGTCATCATGCAGGCGTATATGATGCTCTGTACCCTGGACACACCCCACGTGCCATTTTTTTAACAAAAACACTTGGTGTCTCTGGCCGAGTTTCTTCCTAATCCTAGCCTTCCATTCAGCTGGCAGCAGGGAATCACCAAAATCAAATAAGTCCAGGGTCATTCTCTCCTTTTGGCCAGAGTGCTTGTTATTGGGTAATACTGCAGTGTCTGCGTGGTGTACTGTAGCTAGAGTGCACCCTCTGTTCACCTGGACCTCCTGATCTGACACATTTCGAATTAGGACCATCACTCATCGTGCATAGGCATTGGCACGGGCAGGCAAGATGCTGGGTTTAACCAATAATCCTTCTGGCAACTTGCCATCACCTGGTTCTTTATGTTTCTCTTTAGGCGGACTTCTCCATGGATTGTGCACTGGGCATTGGGGGCCAATACCAAGGAGTCAGGTTCCTTTTTCCATACTAGCCCCACTGGCTCATCTGGGTCCTCTTCATTGGGTTTCTGTTGTAAGTTATATGCCCTTTTTACTAAGGCTGGAATTCTTAGGGCCCATCCAGTCAGCTGCTCTTGTTTCTCACGGCAGAGTTGTGCTAGTCTCCCAAACATGTGGGCGTTTGTTTCAATTAACAGTGGAACCCCATCATACAGTCCAGTGGGGTGGACACACTAGAGCCAGTGTCTCTACTCGCTCCTCTACACCAGTTACAGTTGCAGGAAAAGACAAACAGAGGTGAACGTATCCTAGGTAGGGATAAGAACTGTCGCTCAGCTCCCACACATGTAGACCATCCAGGGATTGTAATGGCACATCAGCTAAGTGTTTGTCATGCCAGTCCTGAAGTAAGTGGTCACTTGCAACCCACTGTCAAGCACAGCCCGAGTAGGAATACCATTCACAGCCGCAGTAGTCTTCATTGAAGGGCCCACTATTTTGGACCAGTCTGGAGGGACAACAGCAGGGGCCTGGACAGACGATTTAGCCACAGAGGGGTTTGAGTTAGGATGGCCAAAGCCTTCACTGTGGTCATTTCGTGCACCCCTTGACCACTGACTCGTTTTCCAAAGCTCTCCTTGAAGCCGGTTCACCACTTTCTCTAAGTCCTTCTGAGATCGGCATTCTCTCTTCATATGGCCATCCTTGCTGCAGTTGTGGCAAATGACAGGCTCTCGGGGCATCCTTGGGGAAAACATAGCAGGGGATGCTGGAGCATTGACGGGAGATTGTGATCTGACTTCTGCTGATAGTGTACCATTCTCAAAAGTTCCTTTAGGGTGGCAGGCAATTCCTTGAGCTCAGCTGAGAAGCCGCCCTCAATAGGGGATGCCTGAGGGTGCACCCCCACCCTCATAACAGTCATGTCCTGACAGGGGCCAGGGTCTCTGTCAGCAAGGGATACCTCAGGCAATGCACCCGGTTGTACTTTTCTGACTTCCTTCAGCAACTCCTCCTCCCACCGTTTAGCCCATGGTGGGACACTCGTAGTGGTCTCCATTTCGGAAAGGCCTTCTGGTGCCATGATCACATGAGTTGCGCTCACCCCATAATTACAATCTCCCTCTTCACCTTCTACCTCCCAGAGTTCTTTTATCAAGTCACAGAAGTCAGGTGGGTTACCTCTCCTATCCTGGAGCCTTAACTGGATGATCTGCAGTTTGGAATGCTTGGCATGTTGCAGTACAGTATGTGCCCCAGTCTCACACGGTTCAAATCACTGGTGGCTACCCCACCTTTCCGGTAAGCTTTCTGCAGAGCTCTTTCTAAGCGAGTAACATACACAGACAAACTTTCCCCCTTCCATTGTTTGGTACCTTGGAATTTCCACATCAAAGTCTCCCCTGCCTCAATGCTCCCAAAATTGCCTTCAAGTACAGATAGGTACTTATTAGCAGATGCATCAGGGTTCGTGGACAAAGATTTAATGGCTTCAAGGGTGGGGTCCCTCAAACTTTCTATGATTCTTTTCTGCTTCTCAGCCTCCGAACACTGCCACTCGGGTATCAAGGGGGAATCGGCCAATCCAGGTCTCCCAGTCATCCTCCCCCGGGGGGGTGGGAAGGGTGCCCGAGAAGATTCTAAGCCTTCAGTAGGAGTCATGACTAATAGCAGGTACAGATATAGGGGCCAGCATTGGCATGGGTATAGAAGATGGGGCAGTAACAGGTGCTGGAGTTGGAGGGGGTGTTGAGAAAGGAACACCCCAAGGGGGCAAGAATAGTTTCTTAAAGTCTTCTATGGTTTTCCCTTCCTCCAGCAACAACTTAGCAAATTTCTCCTCAAAAGTCTCAGATAATGGTGGGAGCTCATCCTCCCCAGGGTTTTTACTGTCTTTTGTTATCACTCTCCAGGCAGCTAGGACCCCTTCTGAGGCAATAGTCTGTGGCACTTTGGAGCTGTCCACGAGGTCACTACACTCTACCAAGGCTATGAAAGTTTGGGTGATCAAATCAGCCTGTCAACCCACCACCACAGGTTTTTTAAACATTCAACTTTGGAGAGTGCTCCCTCTACTGTGTACTTACTGGTACCCAGGGGAATATCCATTATAAGCCGAGCATTTTGGGGGTCGATCTCCTGCCCAGTTCACCACCCCACCAACTGGTGTGCAGCTATTTCTACTAGGGTAGCCATTAATCTTTAACAATAATTCGTAATTATTTTGCCACTAGAAGGCACAAAATCCCAGCGGTGCCTCCAAGATGTAACCCCTAGGTGGCGCTATCCCAAGGGCTACTACCCCTGCCTGCTTGGCTAGTAGCAGGTTAAGGGGCCTGGGTAATGAAACAGGTGCCTCCACCCGGAGGTCAGGATTGTTAGTGGTCAAGCTAACCTGGGAACAGCCCTCTGGGACACTGTAACTCACCTCTTTCCCTTCTAGTGACCTGAACAATGTACAGTAATTACTTTCACAATGACTCTTATTCACCAGGCAATCACCCACACTGTTTGCACTTACCACTAGGGCTGGTTCCTCTAGCTTGACCCTGGGGACACCTGTAAAACAAGGTTAAGCACAGCAAATAGCAACAGTACAATACTTTTGGCAGAAACTGGAACCACAGTCAGGTTAAATGCAAACAAATTTAAATCTGATTTATTCAGGGGACTTGAACAAGGGAGGGGCGTAATCAGGTTGATTTGCTTAAAAGCTATATTAATCAGATAGTTATGCATGCAGTTCAGAGTCCCTACACAGTCACACACTCTGGGTGCCCAGGTAGGAAAACGGTGGACTAGCCAGGAACGTTGCAGCTGGTTGGAGCCCTGTGATGGAAGAAAGCAACATGCACAACACACACTATTTGTAATTCGGAACCGGAGGGCTCAGTTCATGAAAGAAAAGGCAACAGGACAATCAGATGACAACATTTTTAGATTTAGCTGTTGTTGCAGGGTGCTACCCTGATGTTTACTGACGCTACTCAATACTGGACACTGGCAGGACGAAATCAAGACTGCAGGCTGTTGAGCTGGAGTGCCCGGAGAAGAAGGGCCCAAACGAATCTCTGAGGCGTCGTTCCTGTTCAAGGCGTTGAGCAGGGGGCTGATCCCCAGGCCGGTCTCTCGTTGATGACTTTCTCTGCGTAGCAGGTATTCTGGTTGGGCCAGTGTAGTAGGGCCCAGGCAAATGGAAATGGATACGGATTCTGTCTGTGGAGCTGGATACAGCCTCCAGCAAGCAAAACACAGTTCAGACACACAGTGGGAGAACAAAATCATGACCCACTATAAGCACACAGCACATTCACATTTAAGGAAATTCCACTGTACCAGGCAAATGGCTCTCCAGTCGCAGTTACAGAGTCACAATCTGGGAGTTCAGAGGTAGCTGGAAGTCCTGACAGGCCGATCACATTCAGCAAATCTTCAGTCTTCTTCAGCTTGAAGCCTGGTCACAATTCGGTGGCTTAATTCGCTCTCCAAATTCAGATTCAGTCCAAAAAAAACCCAACAAGTTCCATCTCAGGAACAGCAGGCAGGCATGTAGGCCAAACTTAGGCCTTTCCACAGTTCTTCCACGCGAATCCATTGTGGATTGCTGCTCGAACTATCTCGAGCTGTTACTTCTTCACTTCCCAACTCAGATCTAACTGAAACTGCAAGTAGTGTGGGACTTTTCCCAAGATGTAAAAGGTTTGGTTGGCTGATCTGTCAGTCACAACAAGGGCTCCCCCTCCAGGTTATTTTAGGGACCAAAAGCTCCAAACTACAATTCCTACAAGTTTTGGCCCCATCAAGCCCCTGTAGGCAGGCTCCATTTTAGAGTCCCAAATGTACTGATTGGCCCATTCTGCAGTCCAGGACCAAGATGATGGAAACACACAGAACTGTCCATGCTGCAAAGAAGGCAGGTTAGAACAAACTGTAGTATTATTACTACTCTAACAAATGATCAGCAAACAAGTACATCTTCAAGTTCAAGTTTATTACAGGAAAAAAACTCAGTTGAGCAAGCTCATTCACAAGGAGGTCCTGAGACATTTACACAGACATATGACTATCACATTGACAGGTGTAATCAACTGTAATTTGCCACGGTGAAAATATTAATCATACAGGTGTATTATAAAAGGTACAGTCTAGCAGTGCAAGGCCTAGTTGAGACATATTCCTTTTTTTTTGCAGTTAATCTTTTTATTGAAATTACATAAACATGACATAGTACAGCACAAAGGACTGTATATAGTAAAATATAAAATACAATTTGTAGTAATAAGAGAAAGGAGATATAATAGAAGCATGTGTACTATCATGATAGAGATAATACAGAATATTATACTGACTTCCATTTAATGTGTATACTATTAACCGTACTATATCAAGTAGAATAAAAATAGTGACAAAAGAGTAGGTATATGATAATGGTTACAAACTTGAAACAGTGAAAAAGAAGGAGCTGCAATAGATTACACCAAAAGAAGAAAAAGAAAAAAAAAAAGAAAAAAAAGAAGTTATAATATGTATATATATTTATGATTGGAGAAAGTTCAAATAGCTCTGCCAGCAAAGATAATATTCATTGAGTCTATCAATAATTAAGTAGGAAATTCTCTCAAAAGTTGAGACATATTTCTTGCGGCTAGAAAGGAAAAACAAATTGGTTAATTGTAGAAGGAAAACAAGTGGTAACTGTATAAGGTGACAAAGGAATGGGTGGCTAGTAGGGTTGGGTAAGATATACACAGGAAGGGAAGTCTATGGATAGGGAGGATCACAGGGGGAGTAGGACATAGGTAAGTAGGTTGGGGTATCATATTCTTTAGCATGTAGAAGCCCTATGCTAGATGGGCAGTTTCAATCCTGGCAAGGAAAGGACAAGAGACTGTTGGTAGATAAGTAACTGGCATAGAGTAGTGGGGTAGGCTTAGTGACAGTTCCAAGTATCTTTCGTTTTGGAAACTGTTAGTGCTTTATAGAAATTTAGTGATACAATACTAGTTTGTTTCAGCAAGGGCTGAAGATGGTTCCAAAAGGTAGGAAGGGTATATGAAATAGCTCGTTGGCCGAAGATAGTACGAGTCTTAGGGACAGTTAGCAGGACGGAGTCGGATTTCTTGAGAGAGTATGCACTATGTGAGATGTGGATAAGCGACATTATGTAGCTTGGGAGTTTGTGAAGGAGTGTCTTAAGGGTCCAGATACCAGCATGGATCAAGTGTCTGGTGGCGAGAGAGGTCCAGCCAACAGCTGCATACAGGTCACAGTGGTGAGTCTGGTAGGGGGAGTTGGTGATGAACCACAGGTCATGGTGGTAGAGAATGTCCAGCTTACTTAGGCTTGAGATTGCTGAGGAGACATAAATGAAATCTCCATAATCAAGCAAAGGAAGGAATGTGGCCTGGACAATTCTGGTTCGGGTCTCAAGAGGGAAGAGAGATCTATTTCTAAAAAAAATCCCAGCCGTGCTTTGAGCCTCTTAGATAAGTCCTCGATATGGTCATTAAAAGAGAGCTTGTTGTCGATGCAAATGCCAAGGTATTTAAATTTAGGTACGACTTTGAGGGGTTCTCCCAGGGAGGTAACAATAAAATCCTTTGGTGGGGCAGGTAGGGTGCTGAAGGATGTGTTATGTGAGAATATAATTGCCTTAGTTTTCTTTGCGTACAGGAGAAGATTGGTTTCAAGCAACCTGAGGCATACAAAACTGTATCATCTGCAAAGAAGTCAGACTGGAATTTATTACGTAGGAATCAAGATCGTTGATATACAGGGAAAATAGGATCAGGCCAAGGATGGAGCCTTGGGGGACTCCCCTAACAATCGGGAGGCGGGCTGAGAGAAGAGCATCAGCCTTGACTTTTTGTATCCTTCCAGAGTGATAACTGTTAAACCACTGTGTAGTAGATAGAGTTGCACCTAGATTAGCAAGGCAGGTAATTAGTAGGTTATGGTCCACAGTATAAAATGCTTTACTGAGGTCTAGGTCTTCTAACAGAGATCCCTCTCAGATTAATTATGACTGCAATCCAGGCAGTTCTTAAAGAGACAGTACACAGAGGCTATATAGGCACTCTGGCAATACATTTAAACTGCTAAAACGCAGAACACCAGCCTGGCAGTGAGCATTTAGGCAAGCTCAAGGAAGACTTTTCAGGAACCCACATTTGTAGGGGGGTTACATATAGATAGAGAGACAGATATAGATAGATCAGTGGACAGTTAGAGATAGATCAATAGATAGAAAGAAAAACAGACATAGATATAGATCAATAGACAGAGAGAGAAATCAGTAGATAGATTAGATGTATATAGGTAGAGTTAGATTGATGGATAGAGACAGATCAATACAGAGAGATCAATAGATAGATAGAGATAGATAGATAGATAGATAGATAGATAGATAGATAGATAGATAGATAGATGATACTTTATTTTTATAGCTCCCTATTCCGGGGCCTCTGAGCACTTCACATTAACAATTAAAAATAAAAAACAGTATAAACACACGATACAATAATCAGAAACCACAAACTCATTCAGTAGGAGCTAGCAGTAATAAACTTTAAATCTATCTATCATTATACTTTAAAATGAATTACTAAAATATATTTATAAATTAAAAGCCTGCTTGAATAAGAAGGTCTTTAAACGCTTTTTAAAGGTTTCCATTGAGGGTGCCTCTCAAAGATGGTTAGGCAGTGAGTTTCACAGGTTAGGTGTGGCAACAGAAAATGCATAGTCACCCAAATGCCGCAGTCTAACCCTGGGAACCCTAAGGAGGCAACTCTTGGCGGAACGGGGTGCCCGGGATGGATGATGGAGCACAAGGAGATCTTGCAGGTAGACTGGTCCCCTTTTGTGTAGAGCCTTATAGGTCAACAGACTGACCTTGAAGACAATCCTCCACCTAACTGACAGCCAGTGCAGTTCATGGAGGAAGGCGTGATATGCTCACACCTTCGCACGCCCTTCAATAATCTTGGTGCCATGTTCTTCACCAGCTGCAGCCGGTGGAGATGGCCTCCAGATAGCCCTAGGTGCAGAGCATTGCAGTAATCCAGCCTGGATGTGACAAAAGCATGTACCAGTGTGGTCAGGTCCTCAGATGGTATAAGGTCTTGGATCTGTGCAATATTCCTTAGATGGTAAAATCTGCTTTTAACAATGGCCAACACCCGAACATGCAATGTCAAGCCATCGTCGAAAGATCACGCCCAGATCCTTCACCTATGTGTTCCAAATACAAGGCCAGGGGAATCTCTCAACTTCCCCTCCCCACTATGACAACCTGGATCCACCATTAGCACCTCAGTCTTGAGTCGTAGACAGTTGTGAGTCATCCAAGTCTGGATCTCCTCCCGGCAGTTGTTAAATACAGAAGCTGCCATCTGGTTATCATGTGCACAGGACAAGTATCGCTAGGTAGCATCAGCATAGCAATGAAAACCAAGCCCATACCGCCTGATAATGTCTCAAAACGACAGCATATACACCGTTAACAACAAGGGCGACAAGACCGATCTCTATGGAACTCCACAGAGCAGAGGCTTTGGGTTAGATTAGGCTGACTCCATCATCACTCTCTGCACTCTGCCTGTCAAGTATGATCTGGGGAGTCACGTGATGCAGAGGAACTGAAAGCAGCTTGCTGCTGAGCTCCCACCCTCCGCCTCTAAAATCATTTATTTTATCGCGCTAAATTCGTCTTACCGGATCAAACGCAAGTGGAAAACACCCTAGATTACTTCAGGATCATCCAAAATATTTAGAATAGCGATCGGTGGCCCTTAAAAGTGATCGCGACGATGGAGTCTGAAATGAAGGCCGCTGGAGTAAAGCACACTTCCCACTTCACCGAAAAGGCCTCAAAAAGCCAGAAACACCAATCCTGGCCAAGCGACCAAACAACCGACCAGTGGAGCATCAGGCAATCTATTAACGGAGGAGTTTTTTACAAGAGCTGTCCCGCTAGAGAACGCTTCAGGAGATCTCTAAGGAGATCAGATCGCTGAGGCATGATTTCCGCTGACCTCTCGAGGAAAGTAGGCGACCTGAAGCAAGAACGCCTTCCCTGGAGCAATGGCAACACAGAGGGACCCAGAGATATCAAACCAAGACAGCAAGTCCAAAAGCTGCAGATGAAAACGGAAGACCTCGAGGGTAGGAGCAGACGGAACAATGTTCTAATTCTAGGCCTCCCGGAGTCGGAAGGGGGGGGGACACCTTGCGCTTCATTCTACAATTTTTCAACAAAGTAGTGGGCCCTTCTCCTATACACCAACAGTACCACATTGAAAGAGCCCACAGATCCCTCAGACCTAGACCACCTCCGGGCGCTCCTCCCAGACCCATTATCGTCAAATTCCTTAGCTATCTGGAGCGACAGCATATCCTCACGAAGGTTAAAGAACTGGAAGCAATTCATTGGAATAACACTAAGCTAAGGATCACTCAAGATCTTCCTTATGATGTCCGACAGAGACGTATTGCGTTCCATCCGACTGTCAAGAAGCTCATCGCTGCAGGAAAGACTTTTAAATGAATTACTCTGCCAAGCTCCTGGTCCAGATTGATGGCGATGGCATGCATATGAGAACCGGAGTCACCAACTGAGTTGTCCAAGCACTTCCCGGATTTGTTTAAATGACTTTTTCATTATTGTTGGGCCCTCATCTGTCTGGCTCTCTATAGGCTGATGAACTTTAGCTACCTAGATATAAATATCTCCTTCGACTTGTAGGATTGGTAGATAGATCAAGTTAGTTGTTACCTGTCTTAAGGCATGCGAGTGATCTCTGGAGGGAGGGTGTCTAGAGTCGAAGTAGGCATGAGGCCTGTTCAGCCTGCCACTGCTTTCAGCCGCACCTTCCTTGATCCTTCCTGGGCTTTGATAATCAGGGATGTGTTTCCGGAGGGCGCTTTTACTGACGGACCGTTTGGTCCGACGGTAGTGTCTCTCCCCATACTTCCACGTCCCCTGGCTTCCGGTCGGAACCTTGGCGGCCCTCCTGACGAAACCTAGATGTCCTGAGTCAACGGGATTCCTCTCAGGTACCCTTTCTGCCTCCTTAATTTGGCGATTACTACTGTGTGCCCAGTTCAGGCCGAAGGATGAGCTATTGGGGTTAGCTCTCCCCCGGGAACATAATCCGACCACGGAGGCCTCCTTCAAGACAGCGCCTTCCTATTTAAAGTTTTCAATCTCCACCTTTTGGAGGAAGGGGTGGGAGGCTCGGGCAGATGAGTCCCTCGGAGCCCTGCTTTGCGACCTTGTTAGGGTTTGGGGTACCTGATCTGGTGCAAACTACGAGGGTTAGTCCCTCTCTCTTTGGTTGGCTGTTAATAATTGTGGATCAGCTTGAATTCATTCATAGTGTAGTCTTCATGGTCTTTTGGGAGTATTTATGGTACCCAGTGGGGGGATAACCAGGTTTAGTTTTTTACTGTCATATTTTTCATGGTTCTGGGATTTGATTGTAAATAGTTTAGTGAGTTTAAATGGGCAAAAAACGGAGAGGTTAAGGGGGGGAGACACCGCCCGCCAGGTGCTTCGGGTAATAATGCTGGAAACTTTGTCTGGTTCAGGCTTAATTGCAATAGTATACGATTTGCTAGTTTTTCTGCAGTGGACTTTTGTACATGTTACTATTTGGGAGGGAGTGGGGTGCGTCGGGGTTAATAAGAAGGTGTCACCTACCCAAATTACCTATGGGGATACATGATCCAGCCTGTTTCAACATTTTTATCGAATAACAGATGGTCTCGGAATATATTAAAGTAGCTACCTGGAATATTAGAGGTATCAGGGAGGCGAACAAAGGAATCAGATACTACTAAATTGCTCCTTACTTGGGTTGTCATACTCTTTTACAGGAGACCCATATCACAGTAGCAGGCCAAATCCTAAGAATTAGAGGGTTTTCCCTGTTTTGTGGCAGCAATCCACCGATTCTAAAGGGGTAGCCTTATGATAAAAGGTAATGTGCCTTTTACACCAGAGAAGTGTGTCCAAGATCCGGGGTAGATATGTAATTGTACAGGGCCTCCTCTACAACTCAGATATAGTTCTCGGTGCCATATATGGCCCCGTCGGAGGTGACATTGACTTCTTGATGCACCTAACAGACAAACTAAGTGCCTTCTTACCAGCACCCTTCATCCTAGGGGATGACTGGAATATTGCCCCATCACAAGAACTGGATAAAACTTATAGGCCCTTGAATTCCCCGTCACCAGCGCAATTAGCGCTGCGGGAACCGTGTGGCATGTTAGGTTTGGAAGATCCATGGAGAGTGCTAAACCCTTCTACCAGGGGTTACACTTTCTTTTCTCCGGTCCATAACTCCTGGTCAAGGCTGGACTACATTTTGGTGAGCACCAGTTTCATAGCCAACATTTCCCTAACGGGCATTGAGCCTATTGTGATCTCTGACCACGCCCTAGCTTGGATTAGGTTCACACCAACTTCTCCAGGGCAACGTGACACTACATGGAAACTCAATACCCAGATTTTGAAGGATGAACAGTCCATTGCCCATATTCAAACTTTAATCCGGTCTTTTTTGGAGACTAACCAGGGCTCAGTTTCTAGATATGACCTAATATGGTGCTCACTAAAATGTTTCCTCAGGGGTGAATTCATTAAAATATCCGCTAGGAGGAAGAAACTCAGAGTAGAGAAGCTTGCCTTTCTATCTAGTCAGATTAAATCATCGGAGGAATCCCTTTCCTCTTCCAAGTCCCAAAAGAGTCTTGAAAACTTATATAAACTTAAGGATGAATATGAAGATCTAATCAAAGAAAAGACCGAATTTGCCATGTTGAAATCCAAAACAATATTTGGACCAGGGAAAAGCCGGGTAGGCTACTGGCCCTCAGACTCAGAGAAATGGAGTTCCAGATTAATTCCCGCTTGAAGGCAAGTGCGGCTCCATCAAGACCGGCCCAGGGATATTCATGATGTCTTTCGAACCTTCTATCAGAACCTGTATGGGATAGAACAGGTTCATCTTCACTTCCTGATATCAAAGCCTTCTTAGAGCAAATTTCCTTCCACATCTCAGGAGGAGCAATGTACTCTCCTTTTAGCTCCCATATCTTTGAGAGAGGTGGAGGATGCCATCCACAATCTTACCCAGATAAAACTCCCGACCCTGACGTACCTTCCAACTTCTATAGGACCTTTCGCAGTGATTTGGCACCAGCTCTTTTAGACCTTTTCAACTACATCCTCTTCTCTGACTTATTGGATCCATCCCTATTAGAAGCCACTATAGTTTTGATTCCCAAAGCAAATAAATCCTCCCTAGACACAGCCAATTACAGACCCATCTCATTACTCAATTGTGATGTTAAAATTTTATCCAAGATTCTTTCCTCGCATCAAGCAGGTGTGGCAAACAATTTTAAGCCCGAGAGCAAGTGGGCTTTGTCCAAGGCAGATCGGCAGCAGACCACATGAGAGTTCTCTCATATATTTTCCAGGAAGCCCAAAACACTCAAATACCCATGGCTCTAGTCGCCTTGGACACGAAAAAAGCCTTCGGTCGCGTAAATTGGGATTTCCTGTGGGCCACATTGGATAAATTTGGTTTCCCAGACAATTTTACTCAGTGGATCAAGGCATTATACAGAAGCCCCTCGGCTAGAATTTACTGCAATGGGGTATTCTCACCCCATTTCCAATTGTACTCGGGTACTCGACAGGGATGCCCCCTTTCACCATACCTTTTTAACCTTTATTTAGAGCCCTTATTAATACGTATCAAAACAGCTCCCAGGATCCTGGGTTGTGCCATTGCTCAACAAACCTTAACACTGTCGGTCTTTGCAGACGATATTCTGCTGCATCTGACCAACCGGCAGATTCCTACGTGAAGTCTTAGATATAGTAGAGCAATTCGAGCTGCATCAAATTATAGATTAAATCTATCTAAGTCTGAAATCTTTCCCCTCAATCCTTACACGCTTCAATCCAATATGGCCCAATTTGGCATGAAATGGGCCCCACACCATCTTAAGTATTTGGGTATCTATTTGGCCCGGGAGGAGGGGACAGTCAAGAAGCTTAATTTGGAAGACCTAGTGGACAAAATCCAATCCGACCTAAGTAGATGGAATAAGCTTCCTTTATCCCTTGGGGGAAGAATTAGCATTATTAAAATGAACGTCCTACCACGTTTATTTTATCCCTTGAATTTATTAGATATTTGGCTTCCCAAAGTCTTTTTCAAAAGCTACATTCAATGCTGATCAAATTTATCTGGAACCAAAGCACCCCAAGCGAGCTTTTACAAACTCTGCTTGCCCAAGGATAAGGTGGTCTCCGCCTGCCAAATTTTGAATATTATTACTGGTCTAGTCATCTGGTCAAAATGGGTAAGTGGCTTGGCGACTGTAATGCTAACTATGTACCTTTATGGCTTAATTTAGACCTCAAACTCATGGCGAAACACAATATAGACCCCTCCAGTATTTTTTACTGCAACTTCTCTGCCTTACCTAGAGATGTCCAAAACTCGGTAGTAGGCGTGTCGGTGAAAGTTCTGAATCAATATTATTCTGCTGCCAAATCCGATACAAAAGACCCAGGTCAACCACTGGTTTTTAACCCTAATATCAAGATTGGGACTAGCTGGCTGACACCGTTATGGTTACCCCAAATTCAGGAATGTCTGGTTGAAGACCTATATATACGAGGACGTCTTGGTACGTCGAGTGAATTGCTGTCAGCTTTAGACATCCCCTCACAAAAGATTTTCAAACTATATCAATTGAGGCACTTCATAAGTAAGGAATTTGGCACTCAGTTGCCAACTCCGGGGATTAATTCTCTCCTGACCCAGCTCAAAGAGTGTGCGGCTAAACCCCATGGAGTATCTAACCTATATCTACATCTTATGCATACCAACACCCCAGAGGTGTTGGTAGGCTCCAAAATTTGACTCCTATGATCCCGGGACCCTCCTTCTCCTGGGCTCAAGTCTGAGAGACCTATATCATATAACACCTAGATAGGAATAGACTCATTCAATTCTATATTATTAATAATATGATATTACACACCTTTGAAAAAGGCGAAATTTGACAGTTCTAGCTCCCCCAACTGCATCAGATGTGGTAAGGAATTGGGTAGTATCCCTCATATGTTTTGGTACTGTCTCAAGGTAGCCCCACTATGAAAAACTATCCGTGACAACTTAGATCCTACCCTAGGATTGTATAAATTTTTCACTCCTGAAATCTGTATATTGGGTAACTACTCCAGTATAAGAGTCAAGGAAAGGAAATATCACATGGCTCTTATCTCAATGGCGGTCAAAAGGTTAGTGTTACGCCATTGGCTGGATCACTCGGAGATCTCCTATTATGACTGGGTGGAAGAAATGTCCCTCTGCTTTAAAATGGAGAGATTGATAGCTAGTTCCAGACATGCCCTACCTACTTTTCAAAAGAAATGGGGTAAACTTTATGCTCTATACCTTCACTGAACCTCAGTTCCGTGATCACATAGATGCAAAATATCAGCGTTAGATAGGCCTCCCTCCTCGCGGCCTGGTAATTCTAGTCAGAGGCTATGTTCCACTGGAGTCGAACCACCTTGGTATTCAAGAGCAGACTGAGGCTTTCGTTGTAAGAAGCATTTTTTTCCCCCTTTTTCCTTCCTTCCTTTTTCCTTTTAGCGGTGACACCTTCTGGGGAGGGTGGGGGAGGAACATTTCATGGTTTATATACTATGTATTTTCTCGCTATCATGTGTATATTTGGTTGCATTTGGTCTGTGTTAATTGTTACCCTGCTGTCAAGTAAAATGAATAAAGTGAGAATTTCAAAAAAAAAAAAGTATGATCTGAACCATTTGATGACATTACTGGACAGGCCACACCAGTACCGCAGTCGGTCAAGCAGCAGCTCATGGTCTATGGTGTCAAATGCTGCTGAGAGATCCAGGAGGACAAAGATGGTGCGCTCTCTCCTGTCTTTTGCCATCGGGAGATCATTAAGCACTTTCACCAAGGAGGTCTCCGTACTGTGCCCAGCTCTAAATCCTTGCGCTGGATGGCCACCAATTTTTCTATAACCTTCCTTAAAAATGGGAGGCTTGAGACCGGTCTGTAGTTGCTGAGACAGTCCAGGTCCAGTGAGGATCTCTTCAATAGGGGTCTAACCAGGGCCTCTTTTAGGGCCGATGGGAAGACCCCACTCCTCAAGGAACTCCAGCAGATCTCAGCCACCACAGATCCAATCAGGTCCAAACATCCGACCACAAGTTGGGTTGGACCTGCGTGCAGATCACAATGTGTTGGTCATAGCCTCAACACAGTCTTCACCACCTCCTCCACTCCAACTGGATTGAACTCAGCCCATGCAGGAGGAGTGCTCTAACAAGCCTCATGATGAACTCCGCAATCCCTATGAGTGATGCTGGAGATCTCTGTTCTGATAGAGGACACTTTGTCAGTAAAGAATAGAGCAAACTCTTCACAACTTGTGCTCCACCCTGCGCCTCCCACACGGAGACAGGCAGGATGTAATAGCCCATCTCCCAAGCGGAAGAGCTGAGCTGGTTTGTTCCTTGCTGCAGCAATCTCCCTGGACAAAAAATCTGCCTTCTTTCGGGAGATTGCCCCCTGATAGTTGTTATAATGAGACCTCAGCGCCAATTTGTCCTCCATCAGGCCAGACCTCCTCCAACACCTCTCTAACCCCTTATCTTTAACTCCCTAAGTTCCCTGTCAAACCAGGGAGGTCTGTGACGAGTAGATAAGGGTCGGACATGGTGGTGCAATTGAATCAAAGGCGGCAGTGACAGCCCGATTATAGGCCACCACTGCCTCCTCAGTACCAATCGCACATGCAGCCTCCACACTTGATAGGTCCAGCTCTGCCTGTAGTCCTGTTGGAGACAGTCCATGTAAAGGCAGTACCAGATCATCTCCACAGAGGATGGACCTTCAGGGGGCCCCCAAACCTGAACCTCACGGTGCTATGATCCGACTAAACTACCAGATCTACACTGAAGTCGGGGACCTCAAGGCCCAAAGAAAACACCAGGTTTAGTGTGTGGCTGTGTGAGTGAGTCACTGAGGTGACCTTTTGTGCCAGGCCCAGTGCCTCCATACTCCTCAGGAAATCACACCCAAATGATGAGAGTTCGTCATCAACCCAGGCAATGAAGTCCCCCAGAATTAACCAGCTGGGAGACTCAAACACCAGGCCAGCGACAAAATCTCCGATCTCCCTCAAAAATGCACCCTCCCCACCTGGAGAGCGGTAGAGCAGGAGGATCCTGAAGCCCAGGCCAGCCCCCCCCCCACACACACGGCAACACACTCAAATGACCCAGTAGGACCCATAGGTAGCACTGTGAGGCCCAGGCTGGATTTAAAACAAATGGAACCCCCCTTGCCTCTGCGATCTGTTAGAGCTTCTGACACCACTGACCTCTGCCCGCTCCCTCCGTGCCTCTTCAAGGGGCCTCCTGGATGTTCCCAGGGTTCAGTTCCAGACTTCTGGAGATTGTGCTTTTAGCATTTCTGGGTGATCCCTGTGGAATGTACATCCATCTGCAGTCCGGGATGCCCCTTCAGTAGAGATGTTTAAGCGAAGGTTGAAGGCACACTTCTTTGGTCTGGCTTTTAATGAATACTGAATTCTAACATGTTGCTCGATCCTCGCTTATGATATTTTATTAGTTTTAAATTGTTTTGTGTTTTAGTTATTCTAAATTGTATTACTGACATTTTATATTGATGTAGTGTATGTTTTTTTATATATTCCTGTGAGGCACCCAGAGCCTCCGGGAGTGGGCACCATACAAATAAAACTTGCCTTGTCTTCCTTGGGGTGTGTATCACAGAGTACCCAGCTGGCACTGCTACCTGCAAAATGGGAGCAGCATTCTCATCCAGCCAGGTCTCCATGATGCAAGCCAGGTCTGCCAAGGCTATCAGATCCACCATTACGGCAGTCTTGTTCCTCATCGACCTGGCATTGCATAACACAACCCGAGTAGGATGAGGGGAGACTGCTGGATCAGCTATCTGCCCACTACCCTCAGTAGAGCCCTTGGGTATGGGAACCACACAGGGAGGACCCCTCTCTAATACCCATTTCGCCCCAGGGCATCTCCTTGGCCTTAGCACCTGAATCCATGACTCTCCGGCAGCCACTCTCGCAAACCCCCCTCCCGACCCCCCCTCTGAGCAATTCCCAACGCCCTGCACCTGCTGTATGTTTCTGCAGGAAGCGAGGGGAGCTTGAAGGGGCAAAGGTCACGGAGGTGGGCAGCTGAATAGCTGCACCATACTGACCTATCTATTCCCATGCACATACTTAACTAAAAATCCAAAACAAAATTATAAATACCCAGTGCAGTTTACAGTACCACACTCACATCCAGCCATTCACAGCACAATTCACACCAAACCCCTTAAACCCTGTTACTCATCCAGTCCCACCAGCAGTTACAATTACTTCAACACAAACCCAACCACCAAAACCCTCCCAACCATAAAACTCTTCAGCTAATATGTAATATGGGACTCTGCTTATATGGAGTTACCTTGATGTGGTAGACAAGCTTACTCGCACTTCAAACTGAAATACGGAACCACAAACCACTTTTTAGCAGTAGTAAAAAAGAAAGAAAAAAAAAATGACATGAGTTACGGGTCCTTTTGGTATTAATTTGGGAAGGGGGAAACACTGTAATTGACAAGTTTCTTGATTTACTCAAGTCTCTTGCAAGACAACACACAAAACCTGTACCTTTTCAGTTCTCATTCTGTCAAGGTTGAATAAACATTTACATTGTCATGGATTAGCACTGCAGTGCAATACAAACAAATGTTGATGTCATTGAAACTGTGCTTTTGTTCCTTTACAACGTGAGGCTGAAGACAAGTAAGCTGTCATAAATGTTTTTTTGGGGGCGACCTCTGTTACTAAAAACCTGCTCTTTAAGAATCTTACCTGACCTTTGAAGTATCAATCTTCACCATTTCTAGGGACATGGATATGTTGTTCGTCCACACTCATTGGCAGTATCCTTGCCGCTTTAAATCTTGCCGGAAGGTCTTCAAGCTTGCTCCTCCCACCCACCCGGGTGGTATAACTCTCGGCTCCGCCCCATGACGTCAGATCTTCCTTACCGCTTGGAAGCTCAGGTTCCCTCCTTAACGCTCTGCGTTTGCGACTGGTTCCTATTTCTCCGTTTGCGGATTTAAAAATAAAAATTTGCAAAAAGACTTCAGTCTTCGATCCCTCTCGGCTGCGATGGACAAATCGACTCCCGGATTTCGGAGATGCCCATGCGGGCAGAAGATGTCTCGGACGGATCCACACTCCACGTGTGTCTACTGCTTAGGCCTTGAGCACGACCCGCAGGCTTGCGACCTGTGCTCATCTTTCTCGGCCTACGTCCTCAAAGACCGTGCTGCCCGATTGCAACTGGGCCGTCCCGAGAAGCGTTTCCCTCCGGTGAAGTCCAAGGAGGCCCGGTTGGCGGTGTCCGCGGCGGCGGGCTCGGCGGATCAGCTCGAGCGGATGGTCGCCCTCGAAGAGGAGGCGGCGCGGGCCGTATCTTCCTCGGCCGCGGCATTTATCCCGCTCTCTCTGGGTTCTTCCTACACGGCTTCTTTTAAGGAGCTTTGTCTGTCCCTCTCCACTAAAGGAGAAGGGCTCGTGCCTGCTGGACCTTATTCTCGGTCCAAAAGAGGGACAGGTAGTCCCTCCTGCCGACGCTCTTGGGAGCGGGAAAGGTCCCTCTCCCGGCCGCCGTCCGTCGGCTGGTCGACTGCTGCTTCGCCACTGGCCTCACGGGTGTCCTCTGCCAGGTCAGTTGACCGAGTGACCTACTGATGAAGTCGAGATTTTCTCGACCCATTGGACGGGCTGTCGCTTTAGCAGCCGAGATTCCCTCTCCCGGTTCCCCGGGAGGAGTTGAGGATCCTGTGGGCTCGTCTGTGCCTCCGGTTCCGGAGCCTCGGATGGACCTTCCGAGGCGGCAAGGAGTGCGGTTCCGCCGACACCTCCCGCACCTACCCGGAAATTCCGGGACTCTCGGTCTCCGTCTGGATCTTCATGTCCAGCCGCTCCCACCGGCCATAGGCGGTCTCGGTCTCGGCATCACAAAGCGGCGTCGCCGTCAGTCTCGCCCTCCTCCTCGATGAGGGAGTCTTCAGCGAAATTAGCCGACGGTACGAGGACCTTATGTTGCAACAGCTCCTCCTGGCCGAATAAGCCGACCCCGCCTTCCCCGCCATTAAGTGGTTGTCACCGAACGGGCGACACAACCCCGACTTGTCCGAGGAGCTTATACCCAGGCCGGTTGTTCGGGCTAAAACCAGCTGCTCCACCGATCTCCGTGGAACCTCCGCCCACAGCCACCACTGGGGTCCACCAATGATTCTCGGTCGACTAAGGGTTTACCCCATCGGGTTGTCAGTTACCCTCACTCCCGACCCCACCTCGGCAGGTGAAGGTGGCTCAGGCCAGAGGAGCTTTCTCGAGGACTCTTCCGAGTCCGAAGATGATTCTCCTTCTTCTCCAAGCGACTGGACTTGAGTCTTCAGGAGGTCAGTCAATGGACGATAAGCCCTCGTCCTTCCTAGGACTGCTTGCTCATCTCGGAGTCTACCGGATGGAGCTCAACCCGCTTCCAAACGGGCCAGGTATCCCCTCATGGAGATTCTGGACCGAGGGATCTCACCTGGAGGCCTTCCGTGGCTGAGGCCATAGTGGGTCCGGCACTGAACTTTGGCAGCGCCTGCTTCTGCCCCCGCGCCGCCAGGATGGCTAGAAGTATGCGGTCCCTACGTTCCTTGTCCGTTTTTTCGAACACCCTCTGCTGAGGGGTTGGTTACCGATAGCTGCCTGCCACCGGCAACGCCTAGGGATGGACAAACCTCCTGACAAGGAGTCCAAGAAATTGACCACGCCGGGCTAAAAGTCTCACGCTTGCCCTTCGGCCTTCGCCAGGCCAGTTCGCCGGCCCTCATGGCACATTTTTCATGCCCTGTTGGGCTCCCTGGATGAGGTCATCCTCATCTTCCCGCCGATCTGCAGACTACGGTTAAGCAGGTGCGGGACCAGGGCAGGGCAGTGGCCAAACAGCAGCTCCAGACTGCTTTGGATATAGGGACTCATGTGCCAGATCGGTGCTGCCCCAGTGGCTATGCGGTCGGGCTTGGCTGAGGATATCCACCTTTACTGGATACCAGCACAAGTTGGCGGATGTTCCTTTTTGGGACTGACCTCTTCGGCCCTGGGGTGGAAGGTCACCTGCAGAGGATCGAGAAGTCCAATGCCACCTTGACTCGGCTCTTCCGCTCAGAAGGACAAAGGCCGCAAACCACAGCCTAAGCCCTTTCGTCCTTCTGTGCCCCCGGCGCGCCCGGCCCAGCAACGTCAGGGCCAGCAGGCTCGGCCTTGGCATCCCAAACCCAAGCCGCCGGCTTCCTCTAACAGGAGGCAGGGAGGAAAGGGCCCAGGAGGTCCCTCGGCCGGTCCCTCCTCCAAGCCTGCCCAGTGACGGGCTGAGGGGTGTCGCCCCATCCCGTCACCTTACCCCTGGGTCCCCCCGTGGGGGGACGGCTCCGGCACTTCCGTTCCGCCTGGTCCGCTGTTACCACGGACAGGTGGGTCTTGGAGGTGGTGGGAAGAGGCCTGCCTCTGGAATTCGAGCAGGCACCACCCTTCAGAGCCGTCGCCCCTCGGGGGGCTTCGGGATCCCCAGCCTCACTGGCGGCTCGTCGAGTCGACATCACTCTCCTCCTCCAGAAGGAGGTGGTAAGAGAGGTGGTGGACCCTCCTTCAGACCCAGGGTTTGTGTCCAGGTACTTCCTGGTTCCGAAACGGACGGGGGGCTGGCGCCCCATTCTCGACCTACACGACCTAAACAAGTTCCTAAGGTCTCGAACCTTCAGGATGGTCACTCTGGCTCAGATAATACCATCCTTGGAGCGCGGCGTGTGGTTCTGCTCTCTGGACTTGCAGGACGCGTTTTTTCACGTCCCTATCCGTCCGTCTCACCAGAGATTCCTTCGCTCGGCGGAAGGATCTCTCTTGAGTTCCAAGCCATGCCCTTCGGCTTGTCTCCAGCTCCCAGGGTCTTCACCAAATGCATGGCAGTGGTGACAGCATTCCTGCGGCGCCGAGGGTCCGGTGTACCCTTACCTGGACGACTGGCTGATAGCAGCTCCTCCAGGAAGGAGGCGGAGTGGTCCAGAGATCTGGCCCTCCAGGTCTGCTCTCAACTGGGCCTCCTTATCAACGAGGCCAAGTCGGAACTCGAGCGAGCAGGTGATTCTATTCATCGGGCGCAGCTCGACTCTCTTCAGCCAGCGCTGCTCCGCGGACAGGGCCGAGGTTCTTTCCTCCTTTGCCCGATCATTTCTGGTTGGGCACTGCGCCTGCCCGGACTTCCTGCGCCTCCTGGGTCTCATGGCGGCCTGTACCAGCGTGGTCCGTTGGGCCCGCTGGAACATGCGTCCCCTTCAGTGGGGACTGGCCAGCCAGTGGTCACAACGCTGCGATCCCTTGGACCAGCTTGTGTCGGTGACACAGGGGATGTGGAACGCTCTCCAGTGGTGGACCGTTCCAGATCATTTGCAGGAGGGCATCCTGTTCGTCCGCCCGAGCCGACGGTCTCTCTGTCGACCGATGCCTCTCTGATGGGTTGGGGTGCCCATCTGGGGGAACACCGGGCTCATGGCCTCTGGTCCCCGCGGGAGTCCCGATGCCACATCAACCTGCTGGAGCTCCGAGCGGTCCGCCTAGCTCTCACCGCCTTTGCTCCGTTCCTCCGGGGTCAAGTGGTCCGAGTCCAGACGGACAATACCACGACCATGTACTATCCTAAACCGCCAGGCGGGGCGGCGCTCCATGCTTCTATGCAAGGAAGCTCTCGATGATGGTCACTCGGCGCAGCCTGGAGGCGGATCTCCTAGCTATTCACGTGGCAGGAGCCTCCAACACCCTGGCCATGCCCTGAGCCGGATAGGGGCTGCATCCCACGAGTGGTCTCTCCTGCCGGAGGTAGTACAGCATCTGTTCTCCCTTTGGGGCACACCTCAGGTGGACCTGTTTGCCTCCATGGAGAACGCGAAGCTGAGTCTGTTTCATGCCCGCCCCCCTCAGCAGGGCTCGCTGCAGGGGGATGCCTTCTCGAGGCAATGGACCCCGGGCCTCTTTTACGCCTTTCCCCCATTTCCCTTGATCCACAAGGTGCTTCTCAAGGCGAGGAGGGACAAGGCGCAGGTGATTCTGATAGCCCCAGACTGGCCTCGCCAGTTCTGGTACCCAGATCTCCTCAGTCTCAGCTCCAGGACTCCGCGGCAGCTTCCAGCTCGCCCGGACCTGCTCTCAGTCAATCAGGGGAAGGTGTTCCATCCGGACCTTCAATCCCTGCACCTGACGGCCTGGTTCCTGAGCGGCTAGAGTTCCAGGCTTTGGGTCTTTCCGACGAGGTCCTCAATGTAGTTGAGGCGTCCCGTAAGGAGTCGACCAGAAAATGCTATGCCTTCAAATGGAAAAGGTTTTCCATTTGGTGTCAGGGCAAGGGCTTGGACCCTTCCTCCTGTTCCTTGGCAAGCATCTTGGACTATTTATGGTCCCTTCTAGTCAAGGGCTTAGGTCGACGACCCTAAGGGTGCACCTGGCAGCCATCTCTGCTTACCGAGGCGCGGGCCGGAAGCAGTCGGTGAGCAGAGAGAAGGTGGTCTGGCGCTTTTCAAAGGCCTTGATCACATTTCCCTCCAGTGCGGGAACCCCACCTCCGTGGATCTACTGCTGGTACTGGCAAAGCTCATGGCGGGCGTTCATTCAACCTATGCACAGGTGTGCTCTCTCTCACCTGTCGTGGAAGACCGCCTCTTGGTGGCTATCACGTCAGCCAGAAGGATGGGAGAGCTCCAGGCGCTTCCATCGAGTCTCCTTACCTGGTCTTCCACAGGGACAAGGTTGTCCTGCGCCCCACCGAAATTCCTTCCGAAGGTGGTGTCGAGTTTCACCTTAACCAGGTGTTGACTCTGCCGGTGTTCTACCCCAATCACCTCGGAGGCCGAATATAGGCTCCATACTCTTGGACCCTAGAAGGGGCTCGCTATTACAAGGAGGCGACGGCTGAAATTCGGGAGAGGTTCGCCAGCTGTTTGTCACCTACGCTGAAGCCGTGATCTGGCAGACCTGCAGCCAGCGGACGATAAGCAGGTGGGTAACCTCCTGCATAGATCTCTGCTATAGTTGGCGGGCATGGAGCCTCCCAGAGGGATAAGAGCTCATTCTACCCGCCATACTGCTGCAACGGTGGCTGCTTCCAGGGACGCCCTATCCAGGAAATCTGCAGGGCTGCTACCTGGAAGTCAGCAAACACCTTCATTACCCACTACCACATCGACCTTGAGTCACGCCGGGATGCTGGTTTTGGGGCCTCGGTCTCCAGCTCTCTTTCCCAAGTAAGTATATGGGGGTGTGTCTTGCCTCCCTCCTCCCGGAGAACTGCTAGGAGTCTGCCAATGAGTGTGGATGAACAACATATCCATGTCCCTAGAAATACAGGTTACTCACCTGTAACAGGAGTTCTAGGAATGGTATATATTTGTTCATCCCTACCACCCACCCGACCTCCTGCTTGACCAACCTGAGCTTCCAGCGGCCAGATCTGGCGCCATGGGGCGGAGCCGAGAGTTATACCACCCGGGTGGGTGGGAGGAGCAAGCTTGAAGACCTTCCGGCAAGATTTAAAGCGGCAAGGGTACTGCCAATGAGTGTGGATGAACAACATATACCATTCCTAGAACTCCTGTTACAGGTGAGTAACCTGTATTTATTCCCCCTATTGGGTCTGTGCCAGAGGCACTAGGACCCCACGGGAGCAAAAGCTTTCACAGCTTAGAGCTAGGGAGCCATTGTTGGTGATGGCCCTGCCCACAAGGCAGACATACGACATGGTGGTCCTGGACTGGCCAGTAGCTGACGCCAGCCCCCTCTCTACCTCAGTTCTGTTTTTCCCACCATTGAGGCAACACTGTGGGACAAACTACTGGAGCAAATTTCACCTGTATTCTTCACCTGCTCGATGCCTGGCTTGTTCACTACCCTCCACTGTTTAAGGTGCCGAGTCTCTTTCACTTTTCCATGTCCATTTTTCATTTTTTCCATCATCATCATCATGACTCTAGGAGCTCAAGAAAAAGAAGTCCAAGAACAGAATGGACAATCCCATTATGCATTGGTAGTCCTGTGGAGGGATATATTTCCATCCGAGACAGGCATGATGAGTGCGCAGCCTGCCTTGGTCCTAGTCACGACACCTGCTTCTCAGTGGATTACTGCACCCTTGAAATCCATGTAGTGAGGTGGGGTCTCGGGACCCCTACCTTTGGAGGCAGACATCAGACATGGGACTACAAGGTAAGGTCGATGGGCTCTTCCCCTGGTCCTCTCCTCAGCACTGTATGTGCTGAGGGAGATCAGGCCCCTCCTCCTCCTTCTCGCCCCACTAAGGCAGGGGAGGCCCTGAAGGAGGGGTCAGATGGACAGTCAGTCTCCTGGGGGACTGCCTGAGCACCCCTCCCAGTCCATAGCCCCTTCAGGACAACCGACACCCCCACTGGCGCAGCCAAAGTTATACCCTGGGCCCACACTGGCAAGCCCCATAGTGTTGCAGTCCGGCAACACCTCACCTCCTGGCACTATGGCTGGTGCCAGTGAGCAGGGAGGTGCCAAGTGTAAGACTGGGTCCTCTCCTGACACCACTTGTGGCACTGGGAGAGGTAAAGTTGTTGGAACCAGACCTTCGAGATGTCCAGTGGAGGTCTCCTGGATCTCCTTCCCTGAGTAGTGTGATGACCCAGTGAAGGAGATCAGGGGAGGCCTTGACCTTCTGGACTCTGCTGATAAAAAAGACCTACTGTTTCTTTGGTTGGCATCTGGTTCTGGTGCCGACTCTTGTGCCATCTCTGGTCCTTCTGGTGCTGCCTATGCCACGGGGGCATCCGGTGTTGTTCTCGACGCTGGGAAGGGAACTGGTGCCATTCCCAGTGCCAGTTTATTTGTAGCTTTGGAGAAGGTGTAGGATGTCTTCACAGGCCTAGCCCAAGGGGCAGAGCCAACTCAGGTGAGGTAGGCACTCCAAGGTCTGCAGCAGCGGCTCATTGTAGGTAGCAGCTCTGCAAGAAGTCGCAGCGACGACTTGGACCCCTGGTTCCTTTGGAATCATCTAACTCTGTCACTGGTGGGGACCGGGGCCACCCCATGGGACCTTCATGGCTCCACTTCCCCCAAGGGCACCACCTTGACCGCTCCTCGGCTGTTGAGCGATCGCTGCTGGATGAGATTGCCAGGTCCTCCCCCTGGGCAAGGTCCCCATAACATTCCCATAGCCCTGTCAGAGAACCTGGCCTGGTTCTTCACGATCCTCCTCTCCCCCTCTGCCATCTCCTCCTATTCTCCTAGGCATTCTGGCTTCTGTGGGGCCCCTGACCTGAGAACAATTCAGAGCTTCAGCGAGTGCTTTTCCACAGTATCTCTGGTCACTAGATCAGGCCATTTTCTGGCCTGAAACGCCAGCACCACTACTCCCTGAGTTCAGCTCATCCACATCTCCCACTTTCTCTTACAAGGAAGAGGACATTTCCCTCATTTATCCTCTGTCACTGAGTACACGAGGTACCAGCAGATCTTACTTTGAGTGGGAGCTCTTGCAGCAGGCTACACCATAAGGACTATGCCGCCAGGCACTAGGACCCCATAGAAAAATTCTTAGCTAGCAGTACCCAGTGGGGACCGCCCCCGACATCGGACTGCCTCCGACGCCTGCCAGTAGTATAAAGGGTGTGGTCCCTGGCTACATCCCATTCTTTTCCCGCCATCAACCCGTTCACATTGGCTCCACGGATGCCTACTTCTAACTAACTGCCATTTTCACAACCTTTTCTAAAAAGTTTTGTTATCATTATCGAGTAGTATACGGTGCATGTCTTCTCCATCATCCTCCAGTCAGCGACCAAAATCTAAGTGCACGTATGGGAAGCAAATCCTGGCCCGAGACAGTCTGCCTTATCTGCATGGGGCCCAACCATGACACCGAATCCTGCCTGTACTGTAAAAGTTTCAGCTGCCAGACTTGCATCCGTTGATTGAAGACATTGGAGACCTACCTTCTAGAACAGCAGCTGGCCACCATGCAAAAGACCCTGTTAGGCCTAGTTTCCCCATTCTTCGGGGTCTGGGACTCCTCACAAATTGAAGGAGAAAAAGTCCAGTGGAAAGCACCATCATCATAAGAAGGACAGGATGGACTCCAGGTCTCCGCATATGCAATTGGTCAACTCCAGTCCTTCCTCCCATGGGAGGTTGGACTCTGCCCCCCGCACACCCAAGTTTCCTCTGGGTTGCTGGCCTTGAAACCCATGGCATTGGTGTGTATGTCAGGTGGTGTTTCCTCGGGGCAAGGGCCTTCGGCCCCATCCCTTGGTCTTAGACCCTATAGCCATACCTCCGGGTCTAAGTCCAGGGATTCCACCGTCAAAGGGGCGGGCGCAACCATGCCACCCCTCATCAGGTGAAGGCTTCCTCCTTCTCATCGGATCATCTGGCTGGACCCGACAACAGGAAGCAGCGTTTGGAACTGGAGTACCACCCTGACGCCAGCTCAGCGAAGCATCGAGCATCAGACTCCTAGCATTCTACCCAGACATCTTCGATGTCCTCGCCTTCAGGGTCTTCCCCACCTCCTGCACCCCTTAAGCTACTGCCAGAAGGGTGCAGCTGCCTGCCAAGGGGATGCCTCCCCCAATGCCCGACCCATTGATGACGGGTGGCCGGACACCAGATCAGCCAGTCGACCTGCTGTCAGCTCCGACGTCACCCCAGGACCAGACGCTGGAGAAAACCAAAATCTCCAGAGCATATGCTGGCTCCCGACAAGCTATCAGGTCCACCGCCGAGATGCCTGATGACAGGTCTGAGACGCCAAGCCCATCGGCCCCAGCTATGGTCTCTCTGGCCGAAGTCAAGGATCTTTTCAATTCCTGGTGGGATATAGTCAGGAAAGACATCATCCCCAGGGAACCCCAGATTCCAACACCACAATCTCTCCCCACTGACTCCCCTCAGTGGCCCCTGCAGTCGTCCCTTCCCCCTAGGGACACGTCTCCTACTCAGTTGGGCGACAGGTCTTCCGAATGGTGCAGTCGTCATTCCAGATCATCCTCCAGGCATTACAGGAGGAGGCACCGGCATTCCCATTCCAGATCTTCCTCTAGGTCATCCAACTCAAATTCTTCTGCCTCCTGGAAATCCTCAGGGGACTTTTCCTCTCCTCCTCACCACCCTGACCCTCTGGGGGATTGGGGCCCCCCCCCCCGCACCGATTTTGGGTTCCAGCACCATCCGCGGTGCCAGGGACTCGGGAGGTGCCATTGGCGGTGCCACCGTGGGTTCCAGTACCATTTGTGTTACCTGGGACTCAGGTGGCGCCATTGCTGGCATCTTGGTCTGTGGCGGCACTGTTCGCAGTGCCGTCGGCAGCGAGATTCCTGGGGTTGCCTCTCTGGTGGTCATTCTGCTCGCCTCCTCCTCCTCAAAGGAGGATGACTCAGCGGCAGACCCGGACTGGCAACCCGATTCTTCAGAGTCAGAGGTCTCTGTAAGCCATGGCATCAGGTGGCCCAGGGTTCCTCTTCCTGAGTCCCCAGAGCAGATTGTCTCTGGGGTCCCATGGCTGGGGGTGGAGTGGGATCCCCTCTGGGTAGTGGTTCCGGGATTCTGGAGAGGGTATTCTCTTCTGTGGGGGTCCAGGCAGCTGCCATTTCTGGTGCTGCTGGGGTCCCTTGGGAGAGGGCAGAGGATCCTGCTTTTGTGGCTTCCCTCAGGGGCTTGCAGAGCAGGGAGTTCCTACGCTGGTTTCAAGAAAGAGTACTGCCTCAGAGTCTGAGGGGTTGGGAGGTCGGGGTGAGGAGCGGCGGCGCATCTCCACCGCCCTGCGGGGGGTGGGGAGGAATCGCAGTGCTGAACCCCACCTTTCCTTCGAAGGCTTGAGGGCACTGTCTGGTGGCAGCGCAGAGGGTTGCCCTTCTGGACACATGCAACCCCAGTCACGTCACAGGGGAGATTTCCCTTCTGGGCTCTTCTGGAGTTTGCTTTCTCAGCTTTCTTCTTCACAACCCGGTGCAGTCTCAGGGTCTCCAGTCATGATGACATCTTTCCCTGAATCTCAGAGCCCCGGCAGAGGCCTGACACATTCTTTTAGGTGCCCTTCACCCATCCCTCTGCAGACACCCCCCTCTCTTCCAGGCCACATGGGTCCTACAGGGCCCTTAACTTGGAGACATTCAGAGCTACTGTGGCAGCCTTTCCTTCATATGTTAGGGCCATGGACAAACTGGTCTTCTGCCTGTCCCCCTAGCCGCAAGAGTCTTCTGATCATTCGAGCCCCACTTCCTCTTCGTCTTTCTCTTCTGAGGAAGAGGAACTTCCTGTCCACCTGTCCAATGACGCTGATTTAACAGAATATCAGTGATTCCTTTTGAGGCTGGCCTCAGAGCTCCATATTTCCTTTGTTCGCAGGGACAATACTGAGTGGCAGATGCATGCATTCCTTAGTGAATTCAGTGCTCGCCACCTCATGTTGCCTTCCTGGCCAATCCATTTCAAGGAGGTGTCTATCTGCACCTGGCAGTCCCCAGCTGCACCTTCTCCAGCCTGGCAAATTGCAGGATACGGTATTGTGCCCCCCACGAGTCTTTATGTTCTCTACCTCACCCGCCCTCAGGCTTGACATCCCTAGACACTCCTTCTGGGCCTCTGCGCCTGGCGCACGATCGACCCCTAGATCCGGATTCCGACCGGTGGGTGCGAAGAGTCTTCTCTTTGGCTCGTATGTTCATGTGTATAGGTTCACATCAGGTACACCATGCTGCCTACAACAGGCATCTGTGGTCGATGCTGGCTCAGGTTCTGGCATCTATGCCTGATATGAAGTAGTCCAGACAAGCCATTGCCCTCTCTGCACAGGATCCGGAGCTTGCAAGGCACCAGGAAAGAGCATCTTATGATGCCATTGAGGTGACTTCCAGACTGGCAGGGACAGCGATCTGCATAAGGCGGACGGCATGGCTTTGTCTGTCCAGACTGTCACCCATTGCCTGGTGTAGGGTGACTTTCTCTGCTTTCTGGGGGACCCATTTGTTTTCCCGCAGGATGAGGAGGATTCTTCAGGGGCATCCTCTGTTCCTCCAGCCACGGAGGACACCCACTTGCACTCAGCAGCCTTAGACTGCCTCAGTCTATTGGCTAGGGTCTCCCCCTCCTGCTTTCCACCAGTAGGAGGCTGAGGATCTGTTCCCTCAGGGGCTGAACATCGCCCCTTCAGAGCTGGTATCACTCCAGCAGTAATGAATGGTGAAGATTGACAAGGAAAGATATGAAAATTACGTACCTACCATAATTCTTGATCTTCTCTTGTATCTTCACCATTCATTACTGAGTCCTGCCCACTTTCCCCTCATGGGCCTCAATTCTTGGGCTTCTTCCCCGCCCTGCTTGCTTTCCCTTCCTTGAGGCCAACTGGGGGCTGAGTCCCCCTGGAACCTCAGAGCTCTCTGTCCCTTCCTTGAAGTCACAGAGTGCTCGCTTCAGGGAATGGCGAGTAGGGTCTTTGCTCTAACCCTCTGAGGGAACTTCCTTGATTCTGTTATGTACTGGGTGTCCCCCGGTTAGGGGGTCCCCATCCTCTGCATTCATCCTATGACTATTTTTTTAATACAGTACTAAGAGAGTTCATAGAAACATAGAAGTTGACGGCAGATAAGGACCGCAAGGCCCATCCAGTCTGCCCAGTTCATGGGAGTTCTCCTTCTCTCCCTTTTCCTCTTTTGGCTATTCCATATTTCTCTCAAAATAGGAACTATGTCAGGACCCCATGAGGGTACTGTCAAAGTTTTTGTCATCAACCCCTAAGTCAGGTCTCACTCCTCTTCTGAGTGGAGCTGCTCCTCTTCTGGGGACAGCTGTGAACCTAGATTCTGGGTTACTTAGAATTTTGGATAAATGGAGAGGAAGGGAGGTCTGTCTTCAAAGCGGTAAGGACCTGTAGTCCAACCTTGGACTCTTAGCCCTCAACTGGTGGGATCCTTGCTCCTTTGTCTTCAGTCCCTGTTGGGATTTGAAAATCTTTCTGTCAGTGGTTTTCCATTTACCTGGACGGAATCTTCCTTCCTCATCATTTACCCCATTTTTTCTGCTTCTTCCTTCCTTTTTCCTATTCTTACTTTCTCTCCCTTAGAACTGCCCGAGGATTGGAACCCTGTGGTCACTTAGGGTAGGGTTCTCACTCTTTCTGCCCTCTCTTCAGCTTATTCCTTTTTCAGTTTATTTCCTTTCCTTTTCCTATCCCTCAGCTCCCTTGCCTCCTTCTATTCCTATAACCTATCCTTTTCCTATCCCTCAGCTCCCTTGCCTCTTTCTATTCCTATAATCTATTTCTGCCTCTCCGGCTTCACAGAACTGGGATGGAGGAGTCGTCTGCAGCGCCTAATGGCCACCCCTCATGCACTACGCAGTACATCACTCTCGGCGCCGACTCCTCCTCAAAAAAAAAAAAGAGCTCCCGTGGCCGGTGCATGCATCTGGCTTACACCCAGAAGTAACGAATGGTGAAGATACAAGAGAAGATCAAGAATTACGGTACATATGTAATTTTCATATCTTGGACTTCTTGCAAGAAGGCGTGGAGAAGGGTTTGGCCCTGAGCACTCTTTAAGAGGCCAGGTCTTCTCCCCCTTGGAGCATCTTTGGCATCTCTCTCTGTAGACTAATAGAGAGGTCAAGCGTTTTCTGTGTGCGGTTAGCAAGAGTCAGACTGTCTTCCGACCCCCGGTTCCTCCATGGGATCTAAATATGGTTTACAGTGCATTGTAAGGAGCCTTTCACCACTGTCTTCCATTCCACTGGATGTGTTGTCCTACAAGGTGTGTTTTTTTTTTATTGCAGTGTGCTCAGCTAGGAGGATTGGTACGCTCCAGACCTTGTCCCACAAGAAACCATTTCTTACTACATATAAGGAAAAGGTGGTACTCCGAACAGTCCCATCTTTTATCCCAGAAGTGCTCACAGCCTCCCATGTGAGCCAGGAAATATGTCTTCCATCCTTCTGTCCACAAACATCTCACCCAAAGGAGAAGGAGTTTCACAAGTTAGATTAGCAATGGGCTGTTAGGACATACTGCACCTCAACGGACAGCTGAGTTCCAGAAATCAGATAGCCTGTTTGTTCTCTGTGGAGCAGCCAAGCAGATCAAAAAGCCTCAAAGGCCACCCTATCTATGTGCGTGAGGCCCTTCATGGCTAAAGCTTAGGCCACAAGAAAAGAAGAGGCCCACGGCACTTATCAAAGCTCACTCCACCAGTGCTATGCCTACTGCCTGGGCAGAGAGGGGTGCAGCATCTGTTTTAGAGCTATGCAAGGCAGCTACATGGCCTTCCGTATGCTACAAATTGAATGTTCAGAGCTCTGCTGATGCAGCCTTTGGTCACAGAATACTGCAGGCAGCAGTTCACAGGTAATCTCTTACAGTATTGTTTTCTGACATATGGAATAATATTCTCCCTCCTCCCGGTTGTTTTCTGGGTACATGGCCTACCTAGACTTTAGCAAGGCATTTGACACAGTCCCACACAAAAGATTAGTAAACAAGTTAGCCAGCCTGGGAGTGGGTCCCAGGGTGGTAGCCTAGGTAAAAATTGGCTGAACAACAGGACGCAGAGGGTAATAGTAAACTGAGTCCACTCCAAAGAAAATGGGGTTACTAGCACGGTACCACAAGGTTCAGTAATGGGACCGGTCCTCTTTAATGTCTTTATAGGCGACATTGTGGAGGGACTGGAAGGAAAAGTATGCCTCTTTGCAGACGACACAAAGATCTGCAACAGGGTTGATACACGGGGGGGGGGGCGGAAAGGATAAGAAGGGACTTGGCAAGGTTGGAGGAATGGCCAAAGGTATGGCAGCTTAGATTCAATGCAAAGAAGTGCAAAGTAGTGCACCTGGGGAACAATAACCCAGGGAAGAGTACACGATTGGGGGGGGAGGTACTAACAACAACAAAATGGAAAGGGACCTGGAGGTAGTCATATTGGATGACCTAAAGGTAGGCAAGTAATGTGAGAAGGCAGTAAGGGGGGGAGGGGGGACATTGGGATGCATAGATAGAGGCATCACCAGTAGAAAACAGGAAGTTGTTATCCCTCTGTACAGACAGTTGGTGAGACACCATCTGGAGTACTGTGTGCAGTTCTGGAGACCCCATCTCCACAAGGACATAGACAGGATGGAGGCAGTCCAGAGGAGAAAAACTAAAATGGTGCAGGGTCTGCACCAGAAGCCATACAAAGAGAGACTAAAGGAGATTAATAAGTAGCCCCTTGAGGAAAGGAGGGAGAGGGGGGACATGATAGAAACTTTTAAGTAACTCAAGGGAATCAACAAAGTCCAAGAGGGTAGCATCTTTCAGAAGAAGAGATGTGCAAGAAAAAGGGATCACAATTTGAAGATTGAGGGGGGAGGAACAGCTCAGGAGCAACGTGATGAAGTATTTTTTAATGGAGAGGGTGGTGGACCCATGGAATAGCCTTCTTGAGGAGGTTGTGGGGTCAAAAACAGTGGGGGAATTCAAAAATGCATGGGACAGACATGAGGCAGTTCTAGTGGGGGTACGAGAAAATAGGCGGCTGGTTAACTAGGATCTGCAGCTTATCCAGTAGGTAGGGAAATGGGCAGACTGGGTGGGCCAAGTGGTCCTTACCTGCTGTCAAAGTCTATTTCTATGTACTGCTTCTTAGAACCTAGTGGTTATGACTTCTCATTGACAATGTAGAGTGCTACAGAAAAGAGAAATTTACTTCATACTTAATGTGATTTCCTTTTCTGTTAGCTCCAACATTGTCAATGGGACCCACGCAGAAGCCAGCTCCTGTAGGAGAATATTAGCCAGTATGCCAGAGGGGGATGTACGTTGTTTTAATTAAAACCCCCTATTATGACTTTTGTGCATCCCTCTGTTTTAATCTGCTGCACTATTTTTTCAAAAAAGAATGATTTCTCAATCTGACTGCGATCTCGCATCTTAACAGGTTTAGTTGTAACTCACTGTGAGTGTTTTTCTTTGATGAAGGTAGATCTTCCTGGACATAAAGTCTCCACCACTCATTCACACTAATGGGATCTATGCCAGATGTACTAGGACCCAGCGGGAACAAATTTTTTGCAGGAGGGCCGGCGCCAGAGATGGAGCCGCGAGGAGCGGCACTGCGAGCCTCTGCTCGTGTGGCAGTGACTTTCTCGGCGTCGACCCTCCAACTGCCTCAGTTCCTTTTTTCCCGCTGTCGAGTACGTTTCAGTAACGACATCACTCGCCTGCTGTGAGTCAAACTTCAAACTAGCAACATAATTCTCAGTTTTATTTTATTTTGTAGTATTTTTTGAATAAAGTACCGCTCATGATAATTTATTCTTATTAAAGAAAGAAGTCTCAGCCTACATTGAGGGAGTCGACCATGAGCGGGTCAGGTGACGGTAGGGAGACTTCGTATGAAAGCTGTTCAGTCAGCTGGTCTGGGTCCGGTCCGCCGCCTTCCCGGGGGGGGGATCTGACAATGGATTTGTCCAATACCCGAGGGAAGGGCAGTCCTCAGAAGCATAAAAGAAAAACGGTCGATTCTCGGCACCGTTTGGCCTCGAGCTCTTCTTGGCCCAGAGGGTTGGAGAAAAGAGAAGGATCACTTGAGTCGCCTTCTGATATGTGTCTGTGCATCAGACGGTCGGTCATTGGGTCTGTTGCCGACTCTCATTTGGAGTCGCCGGTTTCTGTTTCTGGTCACCGACCTCTTGGACATAGGAGCCCTTCCCCGCCTTCTGGTAGGGCTTCCGATGAGCAGTTTCATCAGTGGGTCGCTCTTATGGAGCAGTGGGCTCGGAGGTTGGTCCAACTGCCTGGCCCGGTCACTCCGGGGCCTTTGGGTTCTTCAGGAGATCAGGCAGGTTGATTGGGCCTTCCTGGTCATGCGGTGCCCTCTTCGGTGCTGTTGACTCCATGCTCAGGTGTTCCCCCCCTCACATGACTGCAGTGCAGGGGACCACACCGATGCCTCTATCTCCTGGTATTCTTTCTTCTTTCCTCAAATCCGAATTTTCACGGCCCCACAGGTTGGTGTCCAGTATCGGACGGTGTCGAGTGCTTCGCCGCACCATCCTCAGCTTGTGTGTGGTCTAGTGCTATTGAGTTTCTCTGTGCCATGTGCCTTTTGTCACCGTCCTTGGTGCTGCAAGTGCCTTTCGGTGCCGTGTTCTTCTTCGGTGCCATCTGGCCTTCGGGCGCTGTTGTTCTTCGCGCCAAGGCTATGCTACAGCCAATCTTCAGGCTTCTCCCTCCCGAATTATTTTCCTTCCTTTCCTGCTGACTTTCATTCCTTTCCTGTCCATACAGTCCCTCCTGGACTGTCAGGAGATGATATTGAGCCTGACCCAGATCTTAGACTGGGTGATGATGTGGAAGGAGCAGGACCTAATCCTGTTACAGAGCCTGTGGTCGAGGACCTGTCTTTTAAGTCTCTGTTGAGAAATTTGAATTCCACTCTTTCTCTCCAGACTGTGGACATCGATCCTGGGAAGCTTTTAAGACTCCAACACCTTCATGTTCCGGACATCCCTATGGATTTAACTTCCCCGGTACAACCCTCCTTTGAGACGTTGTCTCAAATGGTGTGGAATAATCCTGCTCTTATTCCTTCTGTGGCTAAGTCCATAGATAGGAAGTATGCTGCTCCCAAGGATCGACCTATTTTGTCCTCCCAAGCCTTTGTGGCTCCTGTTGTAGTCTTGGCAGAGAATGATAAGGTTGACCTCCTCAAACTACTACAGCTCGACCTATAAACAAAGAATCTCATAAGACAGATACTTTAAGTAAGAGAGTCTTTGCTGCATCTACCCTGGGTATGCGTATCGCCAGCTACCAGGGCTATTTCTCTCAATATGAGTATATTCTTTGGCATTCGCTCAAACAAATGGTTGAAGCTCTACTGGACTCGGACGCTAATTCAGAGCTTATTCAAGCCATAACCAGGGGTATCGAGTCCAACAACCAGCAGGTTAAAGCAGCTATGTACGCCTTCGATACAGCCTCATGAGTGGCAGCAGGCATTTGTACTCGCCGCCATTCCTGGCTGTGCACTTCAGGTTTCACGAATGATGCCCAGCAACAGGTCATGGCGTTGCCCTTCGATGGTGTGTATCTCTTCGACCCGCAAGTAGAACAGGCTCTAGAGGCCACACAAAAGACTAGGTCAGACATTAAATTGGCTCGACCTCCTCCTGTCCCCTCTCGAGGGGGAGTTTACAAACGCCAGTTTCATAACCGTCAGTCCTTTCGAGGCAAAGGCAGAAGTGGTTTCAATAAAAGCCAAGCCCCCTCAGCCTCAAAAGAAAACGCAACAGAAGGTGCAATGACCCAAAGCGCCCAGTGCCGCCTTCTGAGTTGTTGGCCCAAGTCCCACCTCAGCTGCCCGAGGGGGACTCTTCCTCAGCGGTGGGAGGTCATCTAACTCAATTCTACAATCTGTGGAAGTCCATAACATCAGACAAATGGGTCCTCCGGATAATCTGCAAGGGGTATTCCCTCAATCTTTTAGAAACCCCTCTGGATCGTCCCGCCAAATGACAGCCCAGGCTGTCAGTACTTCAGTCAGAACTTCTAGCCTCTGAGATACAAAGCCTTCTGAACAACGGGGCAGTGGAAGTAGTTCCGCTGGATCCACGGAACACAGGGTTCTGCTCCCATTACTTTCTGGTTCCAAAGAAAACCGGGGGCATGCACCCCATTTTGGACCTCAGAAAATTAAACTAATTTCTTCCCAAAAAGAAATTCAGAATGATATCGCTAGGAACCCTGTTACCTTTGCTTCATCAACACGACTGATTAGCCTCCCCGGACATGCAGGATGCTTACCATCATATCTCTATTCACCCAAGGCGTCACAAATACCTGAGGTTCGTGGCTTTGGGCCAGCATTATCAGTTCAGAGTCCTGCCCTTTGGGCTGTCCTTGGCATCGCAAGTTTTTACAAAGTGTTGTGCAGTACTCACAGCGCATCTCAGAAAAATCAGAATACAGGTGTTCCCATACCTGGACGACTGGCTTCTAGCAAGCCCTTCCAGGCAGGGAACCCTCGACACCATTGCCACTTCCTCAGACTTTCTCACGTCCATGGGAGTTCTGCTAAACCTCAAGAAATCACAGCTGCAGCCCTCCCAGAGGCTCCTTTTCATAGGAACTCTTCTGGACACCTCCTTTGTGAAAGCTTTTCTACCAGAGGACAGAAGGACCGATATTCTGCAGATGGCCTGATACATAAGAGAAACCAGCTCAGTAAGAGCTATCTCGATGCAGCGGATGCTAGGTCTCATGGCATCCTTGTTGTTCACTGTACCCCTAGCACGCCTGCACATGAGAACCTCTCAATGGATGCTCACTACTTAGTGGTCTCCTACCACTCACCCTCAGTCCTTTCTCATCAAGGTGACAGAACCTCTGAAGAAGTCACTCACCTGGTGGTTGCAAGAGGACAACCTTCTGAATGGGTATCCCTTTACTTCCCTCGAACATCAGATTTCCATTGCCACAGACGCATCCCTGATAGGGTGGGGAGCTCACTGTCAGACTCTCCACACTCAAAGTACATGGACTCAGGAAGAGTCCCAGCTTCACATAAATGTCCTAGAACTGAGGGCCGTCCTTTATGCAGTCCGGGCTTTGAAGGACATTCTCTGTCACAAGAACATTCTCCTTTAAACGGACAACAAAACAGTGATGTACTGTATTACATCAACAAGCAGGGCGGTGCTCACTCTTACCCCTTATGCAGGGAAGTGATGAGAGTGTGGGAATGGTGCTTGGAGCACAAGGCTCTAATTCAGGCAGTCTACCTGTCGGGAGTGCAGAACAAACTGGCAGACCATCTCAGCAGAACAGAGACAGATCCTCACGAATGGTCTCTCGACTCAACCGTAGTTCAGTCACTATTCACAGAGTGGGGAACTCCAGACCTGTACCTTTTTGCATCCCCGCTCAACACAAAACTGCCTCTCTTCTGCTCCAGAAATCCAGGGCCTGGCATTTTCTGTCAGGATGCGTTCAGGCTGCAGTGGACAAAACACTTTCTATACGCCTTTCCTCCTCTTTCTCTAACTCAGAGGGTACTTCTCAAGTTCAAGTCCCAGGGGGACAAAATGATCCTCACTGCTCCCTTCTGGCCTCAACAAATATGGTTTCCGTTACTCAACAGTATGTCGTTAACCCCTTCGAAAGCCCTTCTCCTTCAAATGAACCTTCTGACTCAGGGGCCTGTGGTCCATCCCAATCTGAGATCACTTCCCCTTCACGCTTGGCTCCTGAAGAGATAGAAGTGAACAGGTTCAATGTCTCTCGTAGAGTTTAATATTCTCCTGACAGCGTGCAAGCCAGCCACTAGGAAAACTGACAGTCAAATGGAAGCGTTTTTCACTCTGGCATGCAAAATCCTCTTTGAATCCTTTTTCCTGCCCACCAAATAAAGTTCTAGAGTATCTCTTAGAACTTTCAAATTCAGGTCTGCAATACTCTACAGTCAAGGTTCACCTTTGTGCCGTTTCAGCTTATCATGAGCCAGTACTTTCCTTGTCACTGGCTCAGTTACCTGTGGTTAAGAGGTTTCTTAGGGGTATTCTGCATACCAGACCTCCTGTCAGGTGTCCAGTCGCAGCCTGGGACATTAATCTTGTGCTAGACATGCTCACTCGAAAACCTTTTGAGCCTGTAGCTACCTGTGAGTTGAAATTCCTTACTTGGAAAACGGCCTTCCTGGTGACTATGACCTCGGCCCGCAGGGTCTCTGAGATACATACATTGGTCACAGACCCTCCGCATACTGTGTTTCATAAAGTCAAAGTAGTTCATAGGACCCATCCTAAGTTTCTCCTATGGTTGTTTCAGAATTCCATCTAAACCAACCTTTGGTCCTTCCTACTTACTTTGCGAACTTCCAAAATGAAGGGGAGCGTTATCTTCATTCCTTGGACGTCAAAAGAGCTTTGCATTTCTATTTAGATAGAGCAAAAGATTTTTGCAAAGCTCAACATCTGGTTGATCTTCCTGGACTAAGTCTCTATCACTCATTCACACTAGTGGGATAGCGCCAGAGGCGCTAGGACCAAGCGGGAGTCTAAAATTTTCTGAAGGGTCGGCGTCGAGACAGGACCCACGCGTCTGCAGCGGCTTTCACGTGAGACTGGCTCGTGCCTGTGGAGGCTATCTCGACATCGACCCTCCAACCGCCTCAGTTCCTTTTCTCCCGCCGTAGAGTGTGCTTGGATGTCGATGTCGCTTGTCTGCTGGAGTCTAAGTTTTTGTCTATACGACAGCAGCTTTTAACGTTTAATTTAATATTTTAAGTAGTAATTTCTTATTTTACGAACAAGATTATGAAGAAGAAGAAAAAGAAATTCTTTCCTGCCATCAATAGAGTCATCCTTGGATGGTAGCGGTGACGGTCGGAGGACTTAGTTTGAACATTTTTATGGCAGAGGGGCTGTGTCTGGTCCACCTCCCTTAATTAACGGGGGGGTCCGACTTCAGACAGTCTTGTGCTCGGGGGGGAGGACAGTCCTCCAAAGCACAAATCTAGCAGTTCTGGGGATCTGGCTCCGCTTAACCTCGAGTTCCTCTTCCTCGTTGGGGGAAGAAGAATCGGTGCCACTCGAGGTTGCCCGTTGGTACGTCTGCACGGGGATTGTTCATCGGGAGGAGCGATGGGCCTGAACCGACTTTGGTGGGTTCCTCTTGGCCTCGCTCCTAACGACTGCATTCTCGACTCCGAGCTCGATCTCTGTCCTTGTTGGAGCTCGGGTGGGCAGTTTCACCTCTGAACCGCTCCTATGGAGCAGGGGGTTTGACTTTCCAGTTTTTCCTTGCTCTGTTCCTGATTTCAGGACCTCTGGGCCTCGGAGCTGTTGGACCGGAGCCGGGTCGATTGGATCATGAATGGCGAGGTGCCCTCTTGGTGCCGTTGCCATCGTGACGACCCCTCATGCCTACCCCTCTCCCTTTTCCATGCAGGGGCCGGCACAGGCACCACCTTTTTCCTTTTCCCCATCTCAGGATTTCCATTGGCATTTTCCTTCGGCGCCGTGCCATGGAGCCATGGCTCGGTGCCTGGGTCAGCGCTGGGCCTCGGTGCCTTGGTCGCTGCTGTGCCTCTGTGCTTTGGTCGGCACCATCGCTCTGTGCGGTGCCGTGGTTGCTCTTGTTGCTGCTGTTGGTTGTCGGCACCGTCAGTGGTACCATGGGTGTCTGGGTGGCGCCATGCACCCGCGGGTGGTGCAGTGCACCCGCAGGCAGTGCACCCTCAAGCAGCGTGGGTGGCACCGTGGGCACCTGCTGGTGCCATGGGTGCTATGGGTGGCACCGGGAGCACCTGTGGATGCCATGGGTGGCACCGTGAGTGCCCCCGGGTGCCACAGGCACCATGGGTGTCACTGGTGCCATATGTACCGTGGGTGGCACCAGGGGACACCCGTGGGTGCTGCGGGTGGCACCACAGGTGCCCATGGCTGCCACTGGTGCCCTTGGGTGCCATGGGTGTCATGGGTACCATGGGTGTCGGGGGTGCCCTCGGGTGTCATTGCTACATGGGTGCCGGGGGTGCCTACGGGTACTGCCGCGCCTGCCCTTGGGTATCGCCCAGGTTGGCATAAGCACTGCTTGGCGCCCTCCTGTGCCACAAGTGATTCTGGTGCTGCACGGGTGCTAGTGGGTGCTGTATTGCAGAATTAGTGACACATTTTCCCTTTTCGGACTTCCTTTCCATAGAACTTGTGGCGGGATGTTTATCGCAGAATGAACTCCTGTTTTTCGGATTATTTTTTCCACACATCTTAGTGAGTGGCAGTCTATGTGGGATCTTGTGTCATCCAGCAGTTTTCTGCTGATGGAACAGTGCTGTACTGCTCTGCCAACAGAATCTCATTCTGCTCAACACTTTCTCGACTCCCTACATGGTACCAAGCTCCTCGACATCCTTCCTGATGGCAGAGTCTCTAGTGGCTCTGACCTAGACCTCTCTTGGAGGTCCTTCTAGGGTAGAAGTTCATCTAGATGGGTCTTTCCCTGTCCTTCCGGTCAGTGATACAGCGGACGACTCATTTTATATACTGAAGGGCACGTCCTCTCTATCATTAGAGTCCGTGATGGAAAATCTTTTCATTATTTCCTCAGTAATGGGGTCCACTGTAGTATTTCACACTGCATCTGTGGACCATACACTTCTGTGTCTAGACTTTTCAATCGTCAAGACAGTTACACGCTGTGGAACATTCTAATTTAATGGCCAGGAGCCGCTCTGGCTCTTCTGCTCCTTTGATGAGGGTATATAGCCCCCTTGTGATATTGCCCCTTCGGTGGTTTCTTCGGCACAGGTGGTTATCATCTCTCCAGCTGTGATTATTAGTCCAGTCATGATTTCAGTATGGACACTCAGACTCCTCCTGTACTCAGATGGAGAACATCTTTGTCATTTTGTATCAAGACAATCCTTGCGAAATAGCAGCCTGAAAGCCTTGTTAGGTTCAGACTAAAAAGAAAGAAACATTTTTTTTATCACAGCACAGGGCCTAGCCGAAATTACCCGATACCCCCGTTTTTGGATCTGGTCAGGTTCTACCTCAGCCCCTGAGGCGCTCATCTCCAGGGTACGGTAAAGAGTACCTGACTTCTTCTTCCTCTTGGGGAGTCCGATCCGGCGGCGGTATGGGTCATCTCTTTCTCTAAGAGAGATTTCTCTCATTCAGAGAAATTTTCTAGACCTAGGCGACTGCCCAGTCTGTTAATTCCCCTTTCTTTTTATCAGGCTTTCTTCTCTTGAGCAGAGCCTTGTAGCAGCAGAAGCGACTCTCCTCCGAATCGGAACTCAGGTTCCTGCTTCCTTGCTTGCTTAACTTAACAGGCGATTTTCTCCTTCTTGATGGAAGGTCAAGTAGGTCTTTTTTTCTGAGGTAGCTTCTCAGATATTCACACCTTCAGTTCCTGCGTACTGGTCCATGCCAGTCGCTCATGAAGCTATCCTCTTCAAGTGCGTGATGGAGTTATGATGTTTGTTTTTCAGCAAACAAACTAGAATCCTTTCCTAGTCCCTTCAGGGAAACCAGAGTGGGTAGTGCCTCACCGCATTGAGTCACTGCCGCTTCCAGTCACTTTCAACGAATAGGTTAGCCCTAACTTGGTCCTGATGTGCCCCTCTCGACGCACATCTGCCTCTTTTTTCCTTAGAAATCCAGCCCCTGTTTTTTTCTGTTGGAATGTTTTTTCCACAGTGGACACGTCCTCCTGTACACTTTTTCCTTTCTTCCCTGAGTTCAGAGACTGCTACTACAGTTGTACACACAGGGGCAGGATGATTCCTTTTGGTATATATAAAGTGGGTAGGATCTGGTTGTACTAGACCACCACGGGAGGCTTCTAAGTCGTGCTTGGCCTTCCATCAGAAAGATTCCTGTGACTAAGTGGAGACCATTCTCCTTGATGGGCTAAACCCACCTGGACCCCCTTGCTCACCAAGTAAGGGGTTCAAGTGCTCCTCGACCTGTTGTTTACAGGTCAGCCATACTTAATAGTGGGGGTTTCCATCTGCACTTTCCGGTCTACCCTGAACCAGTAGGCTTTACCTCCGACTCTTTCAGTTCCTGAGGTCCCTTTTACATCACATTAGCACATGTCTTTGATACTATTAATTTTGATCCTAGATCAAATTGTGAGGCCAGGTTCTTGCCGCTCTCCTAGAGTGGTTGCGGCTTCCTGGCAGACTTTCATTTTTATGTCCATTTCAGACTTCTGCAAAGTGGTAAGTTACAACTCAAGTGCTTATCTTGTAGGCACTATGTTCTAGTTGCTCTTTCCAAGACAGCTCTTTTTATTAGCAGGACAGTCCTTGGCTGCTCTTTCTGAGTGAACCCTATCGCCTACTACCCTACTCAGGGTTGTTGGTTTTAGCTCGATACTCTACCACTAGTGTGAATGAGTGATGGAGACTTAGTCCAGGAAGATATGGAAATTATGTACTTACTGTAATTATTGATCTTCTTGGACAGTCTCCATCACTCATTTACACACCAACCCACCATCCCCTGGGTTCACTCATTTTCTTTCCTGGTCTTCGTGGTCCTATGGTTCAGACTGTGAGGACATTGTTCTTTGACTTTTCTTACAAAGGTCATCTGGGCCCTCTCAGTCCCAGAAACTCAGGATGAGTTATTCTCATTAGTTACGCTGCGCCTCAGTCGAAAAGATTTTAGATGGTGGGACGATGCTGAATAGCCTATACAAGCGCGAGAGCTAGTCTTGCAGTGCCACGCATGCATGGTCCTGTCTCTGCACCACCCTTCAGAAAATATTAGGCTCCCGCTTGGTCCTAGCGCCTCCAGCGCTATCCCACTAGTGTGAATGAGTGATGGAGACTGTCCAAGAAGATCAATAATTATGGTAGGTACGTAATTTCCATTTTCTTTCAGCGAGACCCGGCTGGGTCAGCCTGTTGCTATCAGATGTATTTCATAATGGCTGGTGGCATGCCTTCGCCGCTGTTATTCCATAGCGCAGGTTAAGCTGGAAGGCAGAGTGTACCCTCTCTCTCTACTAGAGCAGTCACGGCATCCCTGGCAGAAATCCACAACGTGCCCATTGAAGATATTTGCAATGCAACTACCTGGAGCTCAGTGCATACTTCGGTCAAACACTGTGCCCTGGATGTCCATGCCAGATGACATGTTTCGTTTGGCAGAACCATCCTTAATGGACTTCTGTCCTAAATTTGTGAGCTCTTGTCTCTCCTGTCGCCCTTCCGGGGGATTATTAGCTTGGTACTCTCCCATTAGTGTGAATGAGTGGTGGAGACTTTATGTCCAGGTGCCTCCTCCGAGAGTGATGCATTGCGGCGTGATATGTGAGGCGAGGCCGCTAGGTGCCGCAGACTCCTCCTCCATCCCAGTTCTGTTTCTCCCGCCATCGAGGCTACACCTGCTGTGCGGAGTCACTGAATTGTTTTTGCGTCATAGGCCGCATAGCATTTTTCGACACCGCTCCTTCATCCCAGTTCATTCCCGACGTCGTCGACTGGTAAGATTGTTCCTTTATTTGATATTTCGATGCCGCCAGGAGCTTTGCTGATTAATTTTGTATCATGTCAGGTTCGGGGGCAAAACGCAAGACTAAGGCAGGCCGTGCTCCTATGCGTCGGTGTCCCTGTGGCCAGCAGTTTTCTGTCACGGACCATCATGATGTTTGTCTTTGGTGCCTGAGATCCTACCATGATATAGATCATTGCAACGCCTGTTTCTCCATGGATCGACACGTGTTAGAAATATGCGCATTTAAATTCAGAAGAGCTCCGCCGACTTTCGTGGGATGGCGTCGCCTGAGGGCCTCCCAGGCCAGATCTCTTGACCCTTCAACCGGGTCCCCTCCCGGGTCTATACGGCCTGGCAAGGAGGGAACCTTCTCCACTTCTAGTCTTGCCGAGGAGGTTGTTTCTTCTTCGGCGCTGGAAGAATGGGGTGATTGCTCCCAGAGTCACTCTGTCGGCTCTGTCCCGGCAGTCACCTCCACAGAGGTGCAGGTCCCCCAGTGTCGTGGCCCCGGGTGGTGGGGCCCGGCACTGGTGTATCCTCGATCTTGCCCGACCTTGCTGTGGAGTCTGGTTCCATCAGCGCCACGGGGACTCACTCGTGGTGCGTTTTGGTTATTACTGTTGTGGCGCCAGGGATTTCGGGGTGCCTCTTTGGGTTCGGTGCCATTCGTGGTGCCGGGTTCTCGGGCGGCACCATTGACAGTGCCGTTTTGGTTCTCGGTGCCATCTGTGGTGCCGGTGACTCGGGCGGCGCAGCCCGGGTTTCAGGTGCTGACGAAGCTGTGGCTGACTCCTCTGGCACTGTCGGCATTGCAGCCTTCGACAATGCCAGGCCTGGTGCCGTTTTGACAGAGTTCCCTCCGGTTGCTCCGACGGAGTCTGCTCTGGTTGACCCCTCTTCAGAGGAGGATGACTCAGGAGGGCCTGTCCGGCTACCTGAGTCTTCTGACTCGGAACCTCCGGTGGGCCAGAGCGCTAGGTGATCCATTATTCCTCTCCCCGACTCCCCAGAGCTGGTTAGCCTGGATGATTCTGTGGTTCAGGGTGGCCTGGAGTCTTCTGTGGTGGGCTCTTCAAGAGGCCCAAAGAGGATGCCATCTTCCCGGAGGTCCCAGGCAGCTGCATCACTGGTGCAGCTGGGGTCCTTCAGGGGAGGGTGGAGGATCCTGTCACAGTGAGTTCCCTTCGGGGGCTCGCTCAGCAGGGACCTCCCACACTAGTATGGAGGAAGAGGGCTGCCTCGGAGTCTGAGAGATTGAGAGGTCACAGTGAAGAGCGGCAGTGAGCCCCCACCACCCTGCGGGGTGTGGGGAGGAGTCGCAGCGCTGATCCCCGCCTTTCTCTCAAGGTCTGTACAGCGCCTTCTGGTGACGGTTCTGAGGGTTGCCCTTCTGGACTCATTCAATCCCAGGCCTCCTCCTCTTGTCTCTTCACAACCCGATGTGATCTCAGGGTCCCAAAGTCTGGCGGCATCACTACCTGGATCTCAGAGCCCTGGCACAGGCCAGGCACATACTATTAGGTGCCCTTCACCCATCCCTCTGCAACCACCGCCCTCTCTCCCAGGCCATGTGGACCCCACGGGAACGTTAACTTGGGAGACGTTCAGAACTACTGCGTCAGCCTTCCCATCTTACATCAGGGCCATGGACGAACAGGTTTTCCACCTGTCCCCTCCACCACAGGAGTCCTCTGAGCATTCGAGCTCCACTTCCTCCTTGACTTCCTCATCTGAGGAAGAGGAATTTTCCGTCCACCTTTCCTCCGACGCTGATTTCACTGAATATCAGTGGTTCCTTTTGAGGTTGGTTTTGGAGCTTCACATCTCCTACATTCATAGGGACAATACTGAGCGGCAGACGCTTGCATTCCTTAGCGAATTCAGTGCTCCCCACGTAGTGGTGCCTTCCTAGCTGATCCCTTTCCAGGAAGCGTCTATCCGCACCTGGCAGTCTCCAGCCACTCCTTCCCCAGCCTCGGCAGACTGCAGGAGACTGTATTGTGCCCCCCATGAGTCTCTAGGTTCTCTGCCTCACCCACCTTTGGGCTTGACATCCCTGGACACTCCTTCCGGGCCTCAGTGCCTGGCACACGACAGACCCCCGAATCTGTACTCTGCTGAATTCGACCAGTGGGAATGAAGGGTTTTCTCTTCAAGTCAAGTGTTGATGTGTATCAGTTCTCATCAGGCACACCACACTGTTTACAACAGACATCTGTGGTCGATGCTATCACAGACCCTAGCATCTTTGCCTGACTCAGAGCAGTCTAGACAAGCCATTGCCCTCTGTGCACAAAGTCTGGTGCTTGCAAGGCACCAAGTGAGGGCATCCTAAGATGCCAACAAGGTAAAGTCCAGACTAGCAGGGACAGTGATCTGCATCAGGCGGATGGCATGGCTTCGTCTCTCCAGACTATCACCCATTGCCCAGCATAGGGTGACTAGCTCTGCCTTCTGGGGGACCCGCCTGTTCTCCCACAGGGTGAGGAGGCTTCTTCAGGGGCAACCTCCCTCCCCCAGCCAATGGGGGACACCTCCTCAGAGGTAATGTGAGGATGTATTTTTTCACTGAGAGGGTTGTGGATGCATGGAACAGCCTCCCTGAGGAGGTCGTGGAGTCAAGAACAGTGGGGGGCTTCAAGAATGCATGGGACAGGCATAAGGCAGTCCTAGTGGGGGGTAGGCAGAAGTAAGCTGTTGGTTAACTAGGATCTGCAGCTTATCTGTTAAGTAGGAAAATGGGCAGACTAGGTGGGCCAAGTGGTCCTTATCTGCCATCAAATTCGATGTTTTTGTGTTTCTATGTTTCTCCTCATCCTCATCAACCTTAGACTGTTCCAGTCTGTTGGTTAGGGTCTCCCCTTCCTACTTTCCACCAGTAGGAGGCTGAGGGTCCTGTTCCCTCAGGGTCTATTCAGGCCCCCTTCGGGGGGGCTTGGTACTCACCCAGCAGTAATGAATGGTGAAGACTGACAAGGGAAGATATGAAAATTTATGTACTTACCGTAATTCTTGATCTTCTCTCGTATCTTCTCCATTCATTACTGATTCCTGCCCACCTTCCCCTCAAGGGCCTCCTTCTTCGGCGTCTCCCCCTCCCTGCTCATTCCTCCCCCTTCTCCCTTGGCCTTTGAGCCAAAAAAAAAAAAAAACCCTATCTTGGTTTTTCTTTCGTTCTTCTGAATGGATCTCTTCCCTCTGGGAAAAGGAGGAATGAGCGGAATTTATCTATCCTGAGGGAACTCTTTCTGATTGCCCTTAGGGGTGACCTCTTGGCTCATTCTTAGCCATGTTATTCAATTCACAGTTAAAGAGATCGTCCTTTAAAGGGCTCGGCCCCCTTTTCCCTGTCCCCTCTGGCAGGTCTTAAACTTCTTTTGTGTCAGCTTCTGCTGTTTTGGCGCTGTCCTGGCACTACAGTTATCTTGAGTTGGTGTTATTTGCCTTGCCACCAGGGAGTCCGATTGTGTTCCCACTTTATTCGTTACATAAAGGGGTGCCCTCTGTAGGACTCTCTCCCCTCCCCCCCAAACACTTCCGTGTTAGCATTTAACAAGGTGCTAGTGGGTTTCTTTTCCCTTCCTAGTTGGGCGCTCTCCTTTCGTAACAGAATTTCTGCCTTGGCAGTCTGTGAGCTCTCAGCTAGAGTTTAAAGGGTTAGGGATGGCGGGAGGTGTAGAGAATCTGCCTATTGTATCCAAGCTGTGCAAGTGGTTCGGTTGAACCTTCTCTCCAGTTTGTCAAGTGGGATCCTTGCTCCCTTTTTTTAATTCTGAACTTATAAGCCTTAAACCAATCTCTCAATGGGCAGAGTTCTCCCCTCCCAACATCCCTCTTTCTCTTCCCTTATCCTTCTTCTTTCTCTCCTCTATCTGTTCCTCTCTTGAAGCCGCCCCAGAAGTGAGGCCCTACAGTCCCTTAGGGTAGGCATTTCCTTCTTTTTTTTGTCCTCTACTGGCTTATTCTTTTTTCAGTTTATATCCTTTCCTTTTTTTTATCCCTCAGCTCTCTTGCCTCGCTCTCTTTTTCTTATCCTTATTTCGCCTCTCTGGCTAACAGAATTGGGATGGAGGAGGAGTCTGCGATGCCTAGCGGCGGCCCCTCGCACATCTCACAATGCATCGATCTCGGGTGGTGCAGACTCCTCTGAAAAAAAACAAAACCTCCTGTGGTGGGTGCGTGCTTCCAGCTTACACCCATCAGTAATGAATGATGAAGATACAAGAGAAGATCAAGAATTACGGTAGGTACGTAATTTTCATTTCCTGGATACCCCCTCTAAGCATAGATGTCCTGTGCCAATGCCCCCCGACTCAGAATCTGCAGAATGTGATGCCTGGGGCTGCAGAGTTTTCTTGGCAGCGTGCACCACGTTACGCATTTAACCACATCAGGCATCCTGTGGCAGGCATTTGTGGATGACACTGGGTCATCTCCTAGCATCCGTGCTGGATTGCAAGTCAAGTCAGACAGGCCATTCACCTTTTTCCACAGGGCCTGGAGCTAGCAAGGCACCAGTCAAGGGTGTCTTATGACACTAGTGAGGTAGCTTCCAGGCTGGTGGGAATAGCAGTCTGAATTCAGTGGACAGCGTGGCTTCATCGCTTCAGGTTGTCACCCATGGCCCGGCATAGGGTGTTGGCCTTGCATTTCCAGGGAACCCATTTTTCAAACAACATGAAGTCTTGCTATATTATGACATATGCAGTATAACCCCAGGTTAGAACTGCTCCGGAGTTGAAAGAGGTAACTTTCCATGCAGGGCATGGAGTCTTGAGCGCGAGCTCAGTTGAACACTCTGTCTGTTGAAGCTCAAACTTAAACTGTCAGATTCTTTACTCCGCCTCACTGAACAGTCGCTCCGGAGATTCCTCCTGCTGCTCGGTTCGTTTGTCGGTTTTAAAGTTTAATTCGGTTTATTTTACTGAAATTTAACCGCAATCGTCAGTTCAAGCTCTGTCTGTGGTATTGTAAGTAATAGATAGGCTTATTTATTATTTTTTTCTTCTGTGTAGAACTTGTAGACGTCTTTTTCAGTTCAGTTTGAACCGATCAGATGGGTTTTAAAATTACCTTCTAGTCCTTTAGAGTGCGGTTCCCGGTTCTTATCAGTTCTAAAAAAAATGGATTTTATTACGTTTTTTTCCACGACCTGTGACACGGTTGGGAACTGATAAGAGAGTCTTGCTTGGTGGATTGCCATTAACGGGCAAGTTTTGGTTAGGCTGGCACTATGTCTGAGAAACCCAAAAGAAAAACCGGACCCACTGGGTTTCAGCACTGTGGCCTCTGTGGGGAAGCCTTTGCTAAGGCTGACCCACACACCATTTGTGTATATTGTCTGGGGTTTGACCACCTCAATGCAGACTGCCAGATTTGTAAGAATTTTCCTGCTGCCACTGTGGAAAAAAGAGTGGGTAGGCTCAGGGAAAGGGAGGCCAAAAAGTCTGCTGATCCGGATGGCCAGCCCGGTTCGGTTCCAACCGAACCTGAGGGAGTGCCCTCTGACCAGGGCGATACTTCCTCGGGCAAACGAAGAGCCAGCTCTGAGGAGCCGGTTCCAACTAAAAGGACTAGAAGATCGGATAGTTTGGGGCCAAAAGTTCTTTCTCCAACTGCTGAGGAAATAGGCAAAGCTATTCAAATTGTCCAGTCTCTTTCCCCAGTTCCGTCCGAACCGGCACCATTAGGGAAGCGCCCGGTTCGGTCGGTTCCCCCGGTTCAAGATTATGATTTTGAGGATTTTTATGAACTGGGGGAAGGGGAGGAGGGGTACGAGGAGAGTGAGTGTGATTTTGAAAGTCTGGATGTGCCCATTGAACCGGACATCTCTCCAGACAGACCCTCAGGAGTGTCCCCTCCCAGGCTATCTGAGTCCCCTTCTCATTTTTTGTTTTACAAGAAAGTTGCTGAGACTCTGCAACTCCCTGTTGAGGAAGCTGTTGATGATCAAGAAGAGCCTGATTTTGTGGAAATGATGGATATTCCAAAGTCTAGGAGACTGTCTATTCCCTTGCATAAATCTTTTAGGAAACAGACAGTAAAAATTCTGAAAACTCCTCATTCTATCCTCCCTGTGGATAAAAGGATGGACAAGAGGTATGCTTTATCAGGCTCTGATACGGAGTTCCTGTCTCAGCAGTGCAGCCATGTGGGGGTAGTGCAGGCTGCAGCCTGTGACAAGGCTAATATTCCTCTAGCCTCTCACCCTCCTGAAAAGGATTCCAGGAGGATGGATGCCATGGCAAAAAAGCAGTACATGGCAGCATCTTTGGGACTCAGACAGGCAAATTATATGGCTTACGCAGCTAGGTACCAGAAATCCAGGTGGGATACTGTCTTGGCCCTAGCAAAACAGGCCCCTGACCAGCTTGCCAGGGAGCTGGAGCAGGTGGCTGCGGATGGTATTGAGGCATCCAAGGTGCAATTTCATGCTGCAGTAGACTCTAATGATGTTTCATGAGAGTCATGGCTACATCTGTGTCTCTTCGCAGAATGGCCTGGCTCAGATGTACTACCCTGTCACAGGATACCCAGTCTAAGGCTATGGATTTAACTGTTGTGGGAAATTCTCTGTTTGGGGAGCAGACAGAGAATTATATGAAGAAAATGGATGAGTATTGGACCACCTATAGGACTGCACAGGCTAAAGAAAGGCAAGTCACTCCTCAGAGGCAGCATATCAGGGGCAGGGGCAGGCCTTTTCATAGGCCGTTTTACCAAGCCTAGGCCTCCTCTTCTGCTTATGCCCAGAGGGGGTTCTTTAGAGGAAGGGGCAGAAGGGGTTCTAGTAAGCCTGCTTCTACCCCTCAACCCAAAGCCCCTGCAAAACAGGCTCCCTGATGGGGTAGCCAGGGCCGATTCTCCACTACCAATAGGGGGCAGGCTGGCTTACTTTGTCCAGGACTGGAAGTCTTTAACATCAGACAAGTGGGTCCTGGAAGTAGTAAGCCAGGGACTGGTTCTCAGCTTCAAAAAATTCCCGAAGATGAGAGCCAGGTCTTTTCCACTTGTAAACCCTTCAGAGGCACTTGCCCTGGAAGCAGAAGTTTCTTCCCTCCTGGCTCTCTGAGCCGTGGAAAAGGTTCCACCCATACACCAGGGCAAAGGGTTGTACTCCAGGTACTTCCTTACTCCAAAAAAGACAGGAGAATGGCGGCCCATCCTGGATCTCAGGTATCTAAACAAGCACCTTTTAAAACCAAAGTTCAAAATGGTGACCCTGAGGATTATTTTACCCTCTCTAAGGCCAGGGGACTGGCTAGCCTCCCTGGACCTCAAGGATGCTTACTTCCATGTTCTCATCAGAAGCTCCCACCGAAAGTGCCTCAGATTCGAACTGCCCTCAGGCCATTACCAGTTCAGAGCAATGCCCTTCGGCCTCACCTCGGCCCCAAGGGTGTTCACAAAATGCCTGGCAGTAGCAGTTGCTCATTTAAGAAGGCAAAAGATTGCCATCTTTCCTTATCTGGATGACTGGCTCATTGTAGGCTAATCTCCAGAGCAGGTCAAATTACATTTACAAGTAACCCAGCAACTGCTTACATCTCTAGGTTTCATTCTCAATCTTCCAAAGTCAGTTCTGGAGCCTGTCCAGCTTCTCACCTTCATAGGCGCAGAACTGAACACAAAAGAAGCCAGAGCCTTCCTTCCTCTGGAAAGAGCAGGGACCCTGGTGTCTCTGGCCTCCTCTTTCACCCTGCAGGTCTCTCGACCAGCAAGGCATTTTCTACAGCTCCTGGGGCACATGGCTGCTTCTACAGCAGTTGAGCAGCGAGCGAGATTTCAGATGAGGGACATTCAGTTCCATTTGAGAGCTTTTTGGTCTCAAAGGACAGATCCCCTAACTAAATTGATTCCAGTGACTCGAACCCTGATCCAGGCCCTTCAGTGGTGGCAGGATCAGAACAATCTGAGACAGGGGGTTCCCTTCACTCCCCAGTCTCATTCCTTGACCCTTACTACAGATGCATCCCTCTTGGGGTGGGGAGCTCACATGGGCAACCTTTCCACCCAAGGGCTGTGGTCCCCTCAGGTATTCCTGCTCCACATCAATTTGCTGGAACTCAGAGCAGTTTTTCTAGCACTCCAGGTTTTTTCCACATCTGTCCAGAACAAGGTGGTTCAGGTCAGAACAGACAATACCACTACAATGTGGTACATCAACAAGCAAGGGGGCACTCGGTCTACGGCCTTGTGCACCGAAGCAATGAAGTTGTGGTCTCTGGCTTATTCTTTGAACGCCTCCCTACGGCAGTTCACCTCCCAGGCAGGACAATGTCCTAGCGGATGCTCTCAGCAGGATTTCCCAGGGCCATCACAATGGGCACTGGATCCCCTAGTACTGGAGGTAGTATTTGCCAGATGGGGCACCCCGCAAATGAATCTCTTGCAGCACCAGACAATCACCAACTTCCCTTTTTTTGCTGCAGGCCCCCAGTGTTGGGCTCAGTCCTTCTGGATGCCTTCCTCCTCAGCTAGGAAGGGAAGTTTCTCTATGCTTTTCCCCCCTTCCCCCTTCTTTTCAAAGTGCTAGTCAGAATCAGATCTCAACCCTGCAAGATGATCCTGATTGCTCCAGATTGGGCCAGGCAGCCCTGGTACCCACTCCTCATGTCCTTAGCAGTCCACTGTCCCCTATGTCTTCCCAGGAATCACAACCTGTTAACCTGTGCCCAGGGGAGAGTTTGGTATCCGAACCTCAAATCTCTCAATCTCAAAGCTTGGCTCTTGAAGAGTTAGAGTTTGCTGACCTACACCTGTCTCAAGGTGTATTGGATATTTTGAAGGCCTCTAGGAAGCCTTCCACCAGGGCTACCTATAATTCAAAATGGAAGAGATTTTCCATATGGTGTGCTGGAAAGCATATTTCCCCAGAATCTGCTGGCGTGCCCACGATCCTGGATTATTTGGTGCATTTGAATTCCTTGGGGCTGAGACCAGCTACCCTAAAAGTGCACTTGGCAGCTGTGTCTGTCTTCTTATCAGCAGGTAAGCCCTCTTCTTTATCAGCTCACCCTGTGTTCTCCAAGTTTTTTAAAGGGTTGCTTCATACCAACCCTCCGTTCAGGGACCCTGCCCCTGCTTGGGATCTTAATATTTGCATTGCTCAGCTTATGCAACCCTCTTTTGAGCCATTGTCTTCAGCAGAGCTTAAGTACTTGACTTGGAAAACTGTGTTTCTAGTAGCCATCACCTCTGCCAGGCGCATAAGTGAGCTACAAGCCTTGTCAGTGGAGCCTGATTTTATCTCCTTTCATAGAGATAAGGTGGTCCTCAGGACTAACAGGAAGTTTTTGCCTAAGGTGGTTTCAGACTTTCACCTTAATCAATCCATGTCTCTTCCTGTGTACTTCACTGACCATTCCTCATCTGGTGAGAGGAGATTACACAGTTTAGATGTCAAAAGAGACTTTAGTTACTATATAGAACGTACCAAGGGTCACAGGTTCGAATCCCTCCAATTGTTCCTCACTTATGGTGAGGTTGGTAAAGGGAAACCTGCTACTAAAAGATCCATTGCCAGGTGGATGGTCTCTTGTATCCAATTCTGTTATGAAAAACTGGGTAAGGTTCCTCCCTCAGGCCTGAGGGCTCACTTTACCAGAGGTACAGCTGCGTCTCTGGCTGCTACCAGGGACATTCCTATCCTAGAGATATGTGAAGCAGCTACCTGGAAAACAGTTCACACTTTTACTAAACATTACTCCTTGGATATCCAGGCTAGGAGTGATGCTCGATTTGGCACAGCTGTGCTTCAGAGCCTATTTCCCAAGTAGGTTCTGTCCTTCCTCCATGGAGGTACTGCTGTGTAGTCTGCATATGTCATAATATAGCAAGACTTCATGTTGTTTGAAGAAAAAATTACTCACCTTTGTAATGTTGTTTCTTCTAATGGAGTCTTGCTATATTATGACCTCCCCCCCAGCCTGCCCCTCTCAGAACCTCTATTTTTGGGATGTGGGTGGGCAGTGCAATGTTGGCACTTCACTGATGCTCACTTTATTTTCACCCTTCTGGGTGCTTAGGTATTATCTTAATTTTCTTTCTTGAATCCCCGACTTGAGTCTTTGCTTTGGGATCAAGAACAAAAGGTGTTTTTGTAGTTAGTAGCCAGTGGCTAGTGTAGGTTTACGGCTTCCACACAGAACCTTAGTGAGTTTTTGCTCGTAAAGATCTGACAGTTTAAGTTTGAGCTTCAACAGACAGAGTGTTCAACCGAGCTCGCACTCAAGATTCCATGCCCTGCATGGAAAGTTAACTCTTTCACCTCCGGAGCAGTTCTAACCTGGGGTTATACTGCATATGTCATAATATAGCAAGACTCCATTAGAAGAAACAACATTACTAAGGTGAGTAATTTTTTCTTTCTCCTGCAGGGTCAGGCATCAGTGGGCATGGCGAATTCCTGCTCCCAAGCAACAGGTGCCTCCACCTGCCCTTGACCAGTCTTGGGTCTCACTGGACCTGTGAGGGGTCCTTGCCTCTCTGTGGTTATCCCCCACAGGAGTCTGAAGGAACAACCATTTCCCTCAGGGTGAGTTCACCGCCCTTATGGTGGTAGGCTTGGTACTCTGACCCAATAGTATGAATGAACGGTGAAGATCAGTTCTTGGAAGATATGAAAATTATGCACCTACCGTAATTCTTAATCTTCTAGAATATCTTCTCCGTTCATTCACACACTCGCCCTCCATCCCCCATTCACAAATGGCCAGATGTCTGGGCAGCTCACCCTGTCTCTCTCTCTTTTCTCTGTCTTCGCCTCTCCGTCCTGTTTTCTGGCTCTCTTCCCCTTTTGGGCTGTGGGCCTTATATTGGAAAACAAAAACAGAAAGTTTTGCCTCGCCCACTTTTGGGCTAGGCACCTCACACTTATTGGCTTGGCACCTCAAAAAAAAAAAAAAAAAACGGAAGGCTCTCTATGGTTTTCTTGTTGCAGTGATTCTCTGCACAAACCCTTGCCTTCTGGCTTTTGCTCTTTGGGGTCTGTTTTGCTTGTTAGTAATCATGAAACCAGCATGAGTTTTTACTCATCTTTATTGTGCAGCCATCTTAAACACACTGCTCCAACCAAACAAACTTCCCATAACACCCCACACTCTAGATGCTGTTTACAAATCATCAGCTTCTTACATTTACCTTAGAGACCATCTAATAAGTATGTTAAATTCCTATAACATCACAGGGTCCATGGCTTGTTTTCTTTATCCTTACAAGAGCAAGAGTAACCCTTTTCTTCTGTTTTTCTTGTTTTTCTAAAAGCAAAACAAAACCAATAAAAAAAGTGTGAAACAAAAAACTTTGCCTCTCCTCTTCGTGCCTTGTTGCACGAGGCCCCCAGCACAGAGCCTCTGTCTAAGGGCCTGTTAACCTTCCAGGATCCTATTTTCATTTTTTCTGTTCTCCTCTCAGAGGTGAAGATAGTCCCCCTTTTTGTTTTTCTTGTATTAAGAGAAAAAAGAATACAAAAAGAGTCAATCTTTCAGAGTTGTTTTCCTCTGTTACCTTAAAGAGTTGCTGATGCCTCAAAGAAAACTTTGAAAACATATAATATGTAGGTACAGTTCAACTTGTATTCCATGTATATTCTATAAATTTCTCCTGCACGTTATTTATTACTGAGGAAATTTGCATGAATTCATGATCTTTATACCTCAGAGTTCATCTGCTTCTGTAGCTTACTCTCTACTTCATGTCGTACTCCTCTGTTGTGACATAACAGTCTGTTGCCATGGAAGTAACTGTGATGTCACAAGCAATGCATTATGACTTCAGGTAAGGAGAAGGCAACAGGAATAGATGAACTCTTCAGGAGCAAAGAGCCTGTTTTCCTGTGGATTACATCAGTAATGTATAATGAGAAGGAGGAATACAGAACTAACGTGAAATACAAACCGAACTGTGTCTAAATATTATGTTTTGCTAAAGTTCTCCTGAAGGCTTCAGCTGCTCTTTAACTGACAAGAGATCGCTTCAGTGCTCCCAGGTATGTTTTCTGTCCACTCCTGGGCTCAGGGTGGTGGTCATGTGTTCCTCTAAATCACTTTTCTTGGGAACCGATGACTGTTTCCCATATCATCTCTGTAGGTACATCAATCCTTGGTAACATAGGCTTTTGACTTCTGGGTGCTTCCAGATCCCTGTCTTTCCTTGCCTCCCCCTTCTTTGGTGGGGGTCATTTCTTCCATCTGCTTACTCAGGTTGCCTTGGTCTTTTTATCAAACCTGCTACATTAGGACCTCCTTCCCACCCTGTTCTGGTAGTCAGGTTTTATTCTTTTGTTGTTTTTATATCCTATATCCTTTTACCTATCCCGTTAGGCAATTCTTTAGCCCTTCTCTTTCTTTCTCTTCCACTTTGTTTCTCTCCTGGCTAACATAACTGAGGTGGGGAGGGGGCTGGTATCGGTTACTGGCCAGTCCACGAGCGCCACGTCATATGTCTGCCTCGTGGATGGCACCATTACTGACGTCAGCCCCCCTTCCTCTAAGCTATGAAATCTTTTGGCACCACATGGTCCTATTGCCTCTGGCACAGTCCCAGTAGTGGGAATGAACAGGTAAGATATTCTGGAAGATCAAGAATTATGGTGAGTACATAATTTTCATTTTTGGTCACTCATTTTATTACACAACATATTTAACTTTCTTTTGCTTTTTTTTTTTAGCAAGTAACAGTGTTTTTCAACAGATGATGTCATCAAGGAGGCAGCCTCGACTCCTGATCAAACTTAGATCATTAACTTCAACAGCAAGGACTGTTCTAAAGTAAGTCATCATTATTTATGATTTTCAGCCACCACTTCCCCTGTAATTTTTCTCCCTAAGGTATTTTTGGATACAAGGTCCCCTCCTGTTGGAGGTGGACAGATTCAGTCATGCATGCCCTCCTGGACAACCCTCCTGCCGTCATCCTCTAACTAGCAGGTAGTTTCCGTATACTGTATAGAAACAGATGTATAAGGGTTATCCATGGTCAGATCTTCCTGGGCTCAAGCCTCCACCACTCATTCACACTAGTGGGGATAGCACCAGAGGTGCTAGGACCAAATGGGAGGCAAACATTTTCTGAAGAGTCGGCGCCGAGACAGGATCACGCATGTGCGGCACCACAAGACTAGCTCATGCCTGTGTAGGCTGTCTCGGCGTCAACCCTCCAATCGTCACAGTTCCTTTTCTCCTGCCGTCGAGTGCGCTTGGATGTCGATGTTGCTCGTCTGCTGGAGTCAAAGTTTTCGTGTATACGACAGCAGCTTTTAGCCATTTAGTATTCGTTTAATTTAACATTTTTAGTAGTATTTTCTTATTTCACGAAGAAGAAAAAGAAGATTATGAAGGAGAAGAAAAATAAATTTTCACCTGCCATCAACAGAGTCGTCCTTAGATGGTAGCAGTGACGGTAGGAAGACTCTGTTTGAAAGTTGTTATGGCAGAGGCGCTGTGTCTGGTCCGCCACCCTTTGCTAAAGGGGGGGTCCAACTACGGACAGGCCTGTGCTCGGGGGGGGGGGAGGACAGTCCACTGAAGCACGAACCTGGCGGCTCTGCTTAACCTCGAGCTCTTCTTCCTCCTCGTTGGGGGAAGAAGAATTGGTGCCGCTTAAGGTTGCCCTCTGGTACGTCTGCATGGGGATAGTCGGTTGGGAGGGGTGATGGCCTGAACCAACTTTGGTGGGTTCCCCTTGGCCCCGCTCTTAATGGCTGCATTATCTGACTCCAGACTCCATCTCTCCTCGATGGAGTTCCGGTGCACAGTTTCACCTTTGGGACGCTCCTGTGGAGCAGGGGGTTCGACTTCTGTCCAGATTTCCTGGCCAGTTTTCCTGATTTCTGGGCCTCAGAGCTGCTTGACTGGGGCCGGGTCGATTGGATCAGGATGTGTGCAGTACCCTCTTGGTGCCTTCGCCACCCATCGTGTCGACCCCTCATGCCTACCCCCTCCCTCTTTCCATGCAGGGGCGAGCACGGGCACCACTTTTTCCTTCTCCCCTTCTCCTCAGGATTTCTCCGTTGGCATTCTCCATGGTGCTGTTGGTCCTGGTGCCGCAGCTAATGCCATGAGTGATGCTGCAGGTCTGGTGCTGTGGAGCGGCGCCGTCGGAATTGGAGTCGGTGCCGTAGGCGGCACTGCTGGTGTTGGTGTTGGCACAGTTGCTACCGTGCGATGCTGCGGGTGCTATTGTTGGTGCCATTGGTTCTGTGTGCCGCTGGCAGTGCCGCGGGTGTCTTGTGGTGCCATGGGTGGTGCAGGGCACCTGCGAGTACCACGGGTGGTGCCAGGCACCCACGGGTGCTGCGGGTGGCGCTGCGAGCGCCTGCAGGTGTCGCAGGGGACACCACGGGTGCCGCGGGGACGCCGCTGGCACCAATGGGAGCCACGGGTGCCATAGGTGCCATGGGTGCCAGGAGTGCCTGCAAGTACCACCGCAGGTGTCCTCGGGTGCTATGGGTGCCTGCGGGTGCCCATGGGTGCTGGGGTGCCTGCGGGTACCGCCATGGGTGCCCTCAGGTTTCTTCCAGGATGGCATAGGCACTGTTTGGTGCCATTCTGTGCCACGAGTGATGGTGGTGGCACGGGGGGTGCCAGTTGGTGCTGTCTGGCAGAACTAGTGGCAGATTTTTCCTTGTGCAGACCTCTTCTTCCACGGAACTTGTGGCGAGATGTTTTCCGCAGAATGAAGTCCTGTTCTGTGGATTATTTTTCCACAGATCTTAGTGGTGGTGGTCTGCGTGGGACCTTGTGACATCCAATGGTTTTCTGCTGATGGAACTCTTTGTGCTGTTCTGCCAGCGGAATCCCTCATTCCGCTCAGCACTTTCTTGGCTCCTTACGTGGTCACCCTTCTTGATGGCGGAGTCTCTAGTGGCTCTGACCTAGACCTCCCTTTAGGGGTCCTTCTGGGGTAGAAGAGCATCTGGATGAGTCTCTCTCTGTCCTATTTGTCGGTGATACAGCGGATAACTCATTTTATAGACTGGAGGGTAAGCCTTCTCTATCCCCAGAGTCCGTGATGGAAGATCTTTTCAGTTGTTCCTCAGTGATGGGGTCCCTTATAGTATTTCAGACTGCATCCATGGACCAAATGCTTCGGCATCTAGATTCTTTTCAGTCGTCAGGACAATTACACTCTGTGGAACATTCTAATTCAATGGTCGGGAGCCGTACAGGCTCTTCCGCTCCTGTGATAGGGGTATTTAGCCCTCTTGTGATACTGCCCCTTCAGTGGCTCCATCGGCAACAGGTGGTTAACATTTCTTCAGCTGTGATTATTGGTCTGGTCACGATTCCAGTTATGGACGCTCAGGCTCCTTCTGCCCTGCAGATGGATGACATGTTTGTCATTTTTGTATCAGGCAATCCTTGTGAGATAGCAGCCTGAAAGCCTTGTCAGGCTCGGACTAATGGTAAAAAAAAAAGAAAGAAAGAAAATCATCACAGCACAGGGCCTAGCCGGAAATTACCCGATACCATCCTTTTGGATCCAGCCAGGTTCCACCTCAGCCCCTGAGGTGGTCGTCTCTAAACTACGGTGAAGAGTACCTGACTTCTTCTACCCCTAGGGGAAGTCCAATCCAGCGGAGGTATGGGTCATGTAATTTCTCCAAGAGAGAGATTTCTCTTATTCAGAGATATTCCCTAGGCCTAGGCGGCTGCCCAGTCTGTTGGTTTCCCTTTTTTTATCAGGCCTTCTTCTCTTGATCAGAGCCTCAGAGCAACTGAAATGACTCTCCAGCAAGTCGGAACTCAGGTTCCTAATTCCTTGCTTGCTTCAAGTTAACAGACGGCATGCTCCTTTCTTGACCGTAGGTCAAGTAGTTTGTTTTTTTTCACAGATGGCTTCTCAATATTCATACCTTCGGTTCCTATGCACTGGTTCGGTGCCAGTCACTCACGAAGTTACCCACTTCGAGTGGATGACGAAACTGGGATGTTTGTTTTTTATCAGCAAGCAAACTAGAGTCCTTCCTACTCTCTTTCAAGAAGGCCAGAGCGAGTGGTGCCTCACCGCATTGAGTCACTTCTGCTGTTATTCAGTCACTTTCAACGAATGGGTTGGCCCATACTTGGTCCTGCTGCATCCCCCCTTGACGCACATCTGCCTCTGTTTGCCTTAGAAATCCAGACCCTGTTTTTTCTTAGCAGGACAGTCTTTGGCCATCCTTTCTGAGTGAGCTCTATCTCCTACCACCCTACTCAGGGTTGTTGGTTTAGCATGGTACTCTCCCACTAGTGTGAATGAGTGGTGTAGACTTGAGTCCAGAAAGATATGGAAATTACATACTTATCATAATTGTTGATCTTCTTGGACGCAGTCTCCATCACTCATTTACACACCTGCCCTCTATCACCTGGGCTCACTCGTTTTCTTTCCCGATCTTCACGGTCCTACGGTTTAGGCTGTGATGACATTGTGCTTTGACCTTTCTTGCAAGGTCCATCTGGGCCCTCGCAGGCCCAGAAAGTCAGGATAAGTTATTTTCATTAGTTATGCTGCACCTTCTCGGTCAAAAAGGTACTGAGTCGGTTGGAGGGTCGACGCCGAGATAGCCTACACAGGCATGAGCTAGTCTCACGGTGCTGCGCATGTGTGGTCCTGTCTCGGCGCTGACTCTTCTGAACGTTTTTGGCTCCCGTTTGGTCCTAGCATCTCTGACACTATCCCCACTAGTGTGAATGAGTGATGGAGACTGTGTCCAAGAAGAGCAACAATTATGGTAAGTATGTAAATTCCATTTTCGTACGAGGAGGAGGAAGTGAATAAGGGATCCTACATAAGTGGGATGAGTCTTCCTTGGCTAGTTCCAGATCTTTCCACAATGGCATGTATCTAGGAAAGAGCCAATTCTAGGGATGTGTATATGATGTTCTATCCACACTGTCTGGCCGTTGCCAATCCCTTTAAGGACTGCCGAAAATGTCTTCTAGCTGGCTTCTCCCACACACCGGGGTGGTAACTCCCATGGCTCTGCCCCATGAGGCTAGATCTTCCTTTTCGCTGGAAGATTCAGGTTCCCTCCTTACTGCTTCTGTATTGAGTAGGCCCTGGCACTCAGTTCTTTGGATTTACTTCCAAAACTTACTTTAAAACTCATTAGAGTTCCATCTTTGCTTTGATCTTCAATCGCAACCACGATGGCGGACAAGACCGTTCCCAGGTTTCACCGGTGCCCTTGCGATCAGATGTCATCGTGTATGCACCCTCGCGCCTCATGCGTCTACTGCCTGGGCCACGATCACGATCCGCAAGCCTGCGACTTTTGTCGGCCATTTCACCCAAATGTTCTCGATGACTGCGCTGCCCGCCTGAAGTTGGGCCAACCAGAGAAACGATACCCGCCAATCAAATCAAAGGATGACCGTTGGGTGGTCTTCGTGGCTGTGGGGTCCACCGAGCAGTTAGAACAGCTCAATGCCTTCGAGGAGGAGGAGGTGGCCCAGGTCGCTGCTCAATCCTCTTCTGCCTCGGCCTTTGTTAGGCTTCAGTTGGGCTCCACCTATTCGACCTCCTTCAAGGAGCTGTGCCAGTCCCTCTTGACTAAAGGAGAGGGCCCTACCGAGTTGCACAGTTCTCGCTCACGCAAGAAGGAGTCCAAGAAGGACAAAGAGAAGACTCTTCATCGATGCTCCTGGAACCAGGAACATTCCCGCTTGCAGGAAACTCTGGTTTCAACTATGATTGAAACTGCATCCTTGACCGCTGGTTTCACGGTAACCCTGTCAGACCAGTTGGCTGAGACGCCGGCTGACAGTGCGGCCAAAATTTTTCTCAACCCTGTCGACCGGTTGTCATCTGAAGAGGCCGACAACTCTCTTTTCAGAACTCCAGTCCTGCCAGTGACCACTAATGGGTCAGCCCAGCTTACTGAGCTGGAACCGCCGGTCATCAACCGAGACCAGGAGGAGTTGCGGATCTCCCCAGCTCCCTCCAAGACCCCTTGTTGGCACCACTGATGGTCAAGGTCTCGGTCATCTTCAACTTTGGAGTCGAGCAGGTCCCTCCAACATTGGCGGTCTTACTCTCGACACCATGGTAAGCAGCACTGCTACTTGTCTTCATTCTCCTCAGGTGAGGAGAGGCTTCAGTGCAAATTGTGTCGATGTTACGAAGACCTAATGTGGCAACAGTTGGTTCTGTCCAGGCCGAAGCCAACACTGGCTACCACCCCAGCCATTACATTGCTGTCTCCTGAAAGACCGATGCCAACTCACCCGGCGGGTCAGGTTGACACAGTTCCTCCCCCAGCGGAGCGGTTCCAGACCGCGTCAGCTGGGCCAAAGCAGGCTTCTCCACCAATCATGGTGGAGCCGCCACCTAAACAGCCGCCAGCTGGAGCTCTGACCAAGGAGTCTTAGCCTGCCAAGTGACTTCCCCATTGACTGTTGGTCACTCTAACTCCCAACTGTCCGCATTGGTCAAGGGTGTCACAGGTGGCCGCCCGCTTTATGTGGAGTCTGAGGATTCCTCTTTGCACTCCCGTCCACTGGACATGGAGTCGATTGGGGATCTTTCCACGGATGAAGGCCCTACTTCATTCATAGGCATTCTTCAGCTCATTTCCGAATCTACGGGGAGCCCACCCCTGAGGAAGACCGAACGGTTGAAGCGCAGGGGCATCTGGTAGAGGATTTGCCTGTAGCTATATCTGCACCATTAAAATCAAATATTTTTGCACCAGTCAGCTGTGCAGTTTGCCTGTGTTTGGTGTACAGACGTTTGTGACTTCAAGTTCATGGACGCAGGCTAGCTACCTAGTCTGCATCCCACCTTGAGCTGTTGGAGCGCGAGTGTTCTTTTGAACTGATCGATTCTCCAATGGAGGCATTCCCAGTGGCTGAGGACATTGTTGGTCCTGACCTGCAGCTATGGCAGTGCCCTTGACCTGGATGGCCCGCAAGTATGCGGTGCCCACCAGTACTCTTTCAGGGTTCATGGATCATCCCTTGGCTGAGGGGTTCGTGGCTGACTCTGTGTTTTGGTGCTTGGGCTATACCGGAGATGTTGATAGAATATCAGACAAAGAGTCCAAGAAATTGGATCATTCGTCCAAATAGGTCTAAGCTGCCTCCTCACTCAGTCTCTGCCAGGTGAGCCCAGCTGTCCTGATGGCACACTTCTCTCATGCCCTATTGGGCTCCCTGAATGAGGTGATCCCTCACCTCTCTGCGGACCTTCAGACCACGGTCAAACAGGTCCGAGACCAGGGTAGGGCAGTGGTGAAACAGCAACTCCAGACAGCTCTGGATGTTGGTGATTCTAGTGCCTGCTCAGTGGCAGCCACGGTTGGCATGCGCCGTAGGGCTTGGCTGCGGATCTCAACCTTCACACCAGATACCCAGCACAAGCTGACAGATGTCCCCTTTTTGGGCACCGACCTATTTGGGCCTGGTGTGGAAGATCACCTCCAGCGCATTGAAATGTCCAGTGCCACCCTGGACTCTGTGATATCTGCCCAGAAGGATAACAAGGGTTCTAAGCAGCAGAAGCACAAGCCCTTTTGGTCCTCCACCCCTGTGGCCATACTTGCCCAGCATCAGTCTGGCCAGCAGGATCAGTCCTGGTGACCTTGTGCAGAGTCCGTGGCCTCAGTGTTCTGAAAGCCCAGAGTGAAGGGACCCGGTGGCTCCTCGGCCAGATCTGCCTCCTCCTCCAAGCCTGCACAGTGATGGGATGGGGGTTGCCACCCTCATACCCATCACACCTTCCCTGGGTCCTCCTGTGGGGGGCCGGCTCCGCCACTTCTTTTATGCCTGGTCCGCTGTTACCACGGACGGGTGGGTTCTGGAAGTGATCGGTCAGGATCTGCCTTTGGAATTCGAGCAGTACCCTCCAAGCTGAGCCCACACCCCATGGGAGGACTTGGTATCCACAGACACTAGGTGCTTCCTGATGCCAAAGCGGACAGATTCTAGCACCCTATTCTAGATCTACATGGCCTGAACAAATTCCTCAAGTCTCGCACCTTCAGGATGGTAACTCTGTGCTAGATCATACCACCTCTGGAGCAAAACATGTAGTTTTGCTCTCTGGATCTTCAGGACATGTTCTTTCACATCCCGATCCATCTGTGCCATCAAAGTTTTCTCCGCTTCCGAGCAGAGGGAATCCTTTATGAGTTCCAAACCATGCCTTTTGGCCTCTCCTCAGCCCCCAGGGTCTTCACCAAATGCATAGCAGTGGTGGCAGCTTAGCTGAGGCACTGAGGGGTCTGGGTGTACCCCTACCTGGATGACAGGCTGATAGCAGGTCCTCCAGAATGGAGGTGGAGTGGTTCATGGACCTGGCCCTCCAGACTTGCATTGACTCTGGCCTCCTGGTCAACAAGGCCAAGTCAGAACTCGTGCCCTAGCAGGTGAGCAGTTTCATCAGGGCAGAGCTCAACTTGTACTGAAGCAGAGTTCGGCTCCCGGCGGACAGGGCAGAGGTTCTCTCCTCCTTTGCCCAGTCACTTCTGGTTGGGCACTTGCACCCTGCACAGGACTTCCTGCGCCTTCTGGGTTACATTGCAGCCTGCACCAGCGTGGTCCGATGGGCCCGTTGGCATATGGGAGCTGGCCAGCCAGTGGTCTTCAAGCAAGGGTCACTTCAACCAGCTGGTCTCTGACCCAGAGAGATGTAGGACACCCTCCAGTGGTGGCTTGTCCCAAAACGTCTGGAGGAAGTGATCCCGTTTGTCCATGCCAAGCCGACGGTCATCCTGATGACCACCTCTCTGATGGGCTGGGGTGCCCACCTGGGGGCACACAAAGTCCATGGGCTCTGGACTCCCCAGGAGTCCCAATGCCACATCAACCTGCTGGAACTCTGAGTGGTTCGGCTAGCCCTGACTGCATTTGCTCCGTTTGTTCAAGGGCAAGTGGTCTAGGTCCAGACGGACAATACTACAACCATATACTACCTCAAAAAGCCGTGTGGGACACACTCCTTGCCACTGTGCAAGGAAGCTCTCCACATCTGGACCCTCGTGCACATCCTGGAGGCAGATCTTTTAGCCATCCATGTGGCAGGAGCCACAAATCAACTGGCAGATACCCTCAGCTGGGTGGGCGAGGCATCTCATGAGTGGTCCGTCCACCTGGAGGTAGTTCAGTCTGTTCTCCCAGTGGGGCACCCTTCAGGTGATCCTGTTCACCTCCAAGGAGAACACAAAGCTGAGGCTGTTTTCTGCCCGCCCCCCCCCTCAGCAGTGCTTGCTGCTGAGGGATGCCTTCTCGAGGCCATGGACCCCAGGCCTCTTTTATGCCTTCCCTCCACTTACCTTGATCCACAAAGTGCTACTCAAGGTCAGGAGGGACAAGGCACAGATGATCCTGATAGGTCTGGACTGGCCCCACCAGTTTTGGTACCCCAATCTCCTCAGCCTCAGCAACAGGCTTCCAAGGCATCTTCCAGCACGCCCGGACCTGTTCTCCATCAATCAGGGGAAGGTACTCCACCTGGACTTTAAATCCCTGCACCTGACAGCCTGGTTCCTGAGCAGATAGACTTCCAGGCTTTGGGTCTCTCGGAAGTTGCCCTCACTGTAGTGGAGGCATCTCGCAAGGAATTGACTAGAAAATGCTATGCCTTCAACTGGAAGAGATTCTCCATTTGGTGTCAGGGCAAGGGGGTGCCCCTTTCAACCTGTCCAGTGACAAGTATTTTAGACTACTTGTGGTCTCTCCCATGGGGGGGCTTCGGTCGACAACCCTTAAGGTGCACCTGGAAACCATCTCTGCTTACCAGGTGCGGGCCAGTCAGCAGTAGGTGGCGCAGGAGAAGGTGGTCTGGTGCTTCTTTAAGGGCCTTGACCACATTTCCCCTCCAGTGCATGACCCACCTTATTTACTGCCTCTTCGCCTACACAGGTAGCGTCTTATAGGGGTCAGGTGGACAGAGATTGGGACCCTGCTCTTTACCACCCTGGGGTGAGACCTGCTCATACTACGCGTCCCATTCCCTCTATCACCCCCCTAGTTTCCCAACATGCCCCCCTTCTCACCCCCCCTCCTTCCCAGGAACGGGACCTGACCAACGTAGTCTGACAGGTCTTGCATGCCATGTGGTGTACTCAGCCTTCTGAAGAGCTGGGTGATCCCCCCCAATCTCCTCCTCTTCCTCCACCTAAAAGATTTCATAGTGACAGGGATACCATGCTAGCCTGGTCTTCTCTTCCATTCGTAGAGAACTCTTTGTCAGATGACCAAGATTTGCCACCTGATTTTGCCGGTGATCTTGAGGATGAAGAGTTTCAAGATATGGATTTTCCTACCCCTGAATCCCCCTATTCTGAAATCTCTTCTCTGGATGAGGATCTGCCTCTGCCTTCAGCAGCCTCTCCCCCAGACGACCCGACCTTTAGTGAAATGATGGCTCAAATCCAAAAGGTCATGGGATTCTCCACTACTGAACATGATAAGCAACATAAACATCAAATTTCCAAAACAGCTAATTAATGCAGCTGAAAGGCTGCCACTGAGCCAGCAACCAGGAGTGTAAAGTATTTTGTCTGCTCCTTGATTTTTTTTCTCGAGCTCTTGCAAACACTTTTTACAAGCTGTCCCCCTTACAATACGCTGTAAACTGGAGTTGTCTCCCTCGCTCTGCAATTCCTTTTGTAGCAGCCACTTGAACTGATTTGGTTCGATAGTGATAGCGCGAGTTCAGCTGAGGTGGAGACTTCTATTTTAACCTAGATAAATTGCTCCCAGAGACGTGCAGTCTGTAACGCATGCAAATCGGGAGGGAGACTTGATTGTTTTTGCAGCGGCTCTATAGCGCTGGTTCAGCCGAAGTGGAGACTTCCTTTTAAATCTGATAATTTGCTCCCACAGACGTGCAGTCTCTAACGCCTGTAACTCAGGATGGAGACTTGATTTTTTTAATCTTGCCACATATGAGGACAAAACCGAACCACTGCACTCCAATTACACATTGCTTTCCCGTATTCGCTTTGCGACAGCTCCCCACCGCCCCCACCACACCACCCTTAGCCAGCTCTAGCTATATATCGTGAGATAGGAAGCCACGCCCGAACACGCCCCAAGCTGTAAATTAACTAATCTCCTCAGTTTGCCATTAGCAGGTTATATTTTCTTACAGCTAGAGGGCGCCTGAAATTTATTTTCACCTATAGCTCCAAATCTAACCTTGAAAGCTACATTAATCCTGTACTCCTCTCTCTTGAGACCTTCTTTCCCAAACATCCCACTTCTAATGACACTCTCTATAAATCTCAATATGGCCATTAAACCATGTGCCACATTTCTTTTAGTCTCAATTTTTCTTAACCTCTTATCGGTCCAAATCCTATACTACCTCCCAAGGAAACCACATGGCTGCACCCAAACTATCAACCCTAAGCTCTCCTTGGTGCAAATGCCATTTCAGTATCCCCGAGACACCTTCCCACTTCTCATTCCCCATAAGCTCATCTACCACCTAGCCTACTCTCTTCATAAATCCTCGGTGATTAACATTACCCTGCCCACCCCTTTCACCCATCATAAGTTATGGCACCTCCTAATCTTCCTGGACTAAGTCTCCTTCACTCATTCACACTAGTGGGATAGCGGCGGAGGCGCTAGGACCAAGGAAGCCAAACATTTTCTGAAGAAGTCGGCCGGGTGTAGGGACCAGGCATGCGTGTTGTACTGGCAGTCTGACTCGTGCCTGTGTGAAGCTATCTCGTCGACCCTCCAACTGCCTCAGTTCCTTTTCCCACCATCAAGTGCGCTTGGATGTCGATGTCGCTCGTCTGCCAGAGTCAAAGTTTTCGTCTATACGACAGCAGCTTTTAGTGTTTAATTTAACTGTTTAACTATTTAGTAGTAATTTTTTATTTTACGAACAAGAAGATTATGAAGAAAAATAAATTCTTTCCTGCCATCACCGGAGTCGTCCTTAGATGGTAGCGGTGACGGTAGGAAGACTTCATTTGAAAGTTGTTATGGCAGAGGGGCTGTGCCTGGTCCGCCACCCTTAAGTAACGGGGGAGGGTCTGACTATGGACAGTCCTGTGCTCGGGGGAGGACAGTCCACCGAAGCACGAGTCTGGCAGTGCTGGGGATCCGGCTCTGCTTAGCCTCGAGCTCTTCTTCTTTGTTTGGGGCAGAAGAATCTGTGCCGCTCGAGGTTGCCCGTTGGTATGTCTGCATGAGGATTGTTCATTGGTAGGGGCGATAGGCCTGAACCGACTTTCGTGGGTTTCCCTTTACCCCGCTCCTAACGGCCGTATACTCGACTCCAGACTCCATCTCTGTCCTCGGAGTTCCGGTGAGCAGTTTCACCTCTGGGCCGCTCCAGTGGAGCAGGGGGTTTGACTTTCCTTTTTTCCTGGTTGTGTTTCTGTTTTCGGGACCTCTGGGCCTTGGAGCTGTTGGACCGGAGCCAGATCAATTGGATCAGAATGAGCGTGGTGCCCTCTTGGTGTCTTCGCCATCATGTCAGCCCCTCGTGCCTACCCCCCTCTTCCTTTTCCATGCTGGGGCTGGCGCGGGCACCACCTTTCTCCTTCTCCCCATCTTTTCCATTGGCTTTTCCACAGTGTTTTTCCTGGCGCTGTGCCTGACACCTTGGTGGCACCGCAGATCCGGCGCCGTGCCACTGGTTTGGCATTGGTGCCATAGGCGGCACTGCTGGTGTTTGGATCGGTGCTGGGACTCGTCACCATGGATCGGCACCATGGCTCGGGACCGCACTCGGCACCGTGGGCTGTGCGGCGCCGTGGGTGTTGTCATTGTTGCCTTCATTGCCGGCACTGCTAGCGGTGCTGTGGGTGTCTCTCGGTGCCACGGATGCCCACAGGTGCTTGTGGGTGTTGTGGACGGTGCCGGACACCCACAGGTGGTGCCGGGCACCCACAGGTGTCACGGGCAGCACCGGGCACCCGCAGGTGGCGCCACGGGTGGCGCCGGGCACTCACGGATGCCGTGGGTGGCGTTGGGCACCCCATGGGTGCCGTGGGTGATGCTGGGCACCTACGGGTGGTGCCTGGCACCCACGGGTGGCATGGGTGCCATGGGTTTCTTGGGTGCCATGGTACCATGGGTGCCATGGGCATCCGGGGTGCCCTTGCATGCCATTGCTGCCATTGGTGCCGAGGATACCTGCGGGTCTGCCGTGGGTGACCTCGGGTGTCTCTCAGGTTGGCAGAGGTACTGCTTGGTGCCCTCCTGTGCCACGAGTGACGCTTGTGCCGCAGGGGTGCCAGTTGGTGCTGTCTGACAGAACTAGGGAAAGATCTCCGTTTGCAGACCTCTGTTCCGCAGGACTTGTGGCGGGATGTTTCTGTGGCGTGAAGTCCTATTCTGCGGATTATTTTTCCACACATCTTAGTGGGTGGTGGTGTGCATCGGGTCTCATCATCCAGCGGGTTTCCGCTGATGGGACTCTTCTGTTCTGTTCTGTCAGCGGAATCTCTCATTCCACTCAGCACTTTCTCAGCTTTCTACGTGGTGCCAAGCTCCTCGACACCCTTCCTGGTGGCGGAGTCTCTAGTGGCTCTAACCTAGACCTCTTTTTGGGGTCCTTCTGCGGTAGAATGGCATCTAGATGAGTCTCTCCCTGTCCTTCTGGTCAGTGATACAGCAGATGACTCATTTTATATACTGAAAGACACGCCCTCTCTATCATCAGAGTCTGTGATGGAAGCTCTTTTCAGTAGTTCCTCATTTATGGGGTCCAACATAGTGTTCAGACTGGATCTGTGGACCATATACCTCTGCGTCTAGACTCTTTCAGTCGTCAAGACAATTGCACTCTGTGGAACATTCTAATTCAGTGGTCGGGAGCCTCACATACTGTTCCACTCCTTTGATAGGGGTATGCAGCCCTCTTTTGATGCTGCCTCTCTGGTGGCTGCTTCAGCACAGGTGGTTAACATCTGTCTAGCTATTATTAGTCCAGTCAAGAGTTCAGTTATGGATCCTCAGGCTCCTCCTGCTCCTCACAGGGATGACATCCTTGTCATTTCTGTATCGGGCAATCCTTGCCAAATAGCAGCCAGCAACCTTGTCAGGCTCGGACTAATGATAATTAATACAAAAAAAAAGGGGGGGTCAGAATTATCACAGCACAGGGCCTAGTTGGAATTTCACGATACCACACTTTGGATCTGATCAGGTTCTGCCTCAACCCTGAGGCAGTCGTCTCTAAAGCTCAGTAAAGAGTACCTGTTTTCTTCTACCCCTAGGTGGCAGTCCGATCCAGCGATGGTATAGCTCACCTCTTTTCTCTAGAGAATTTTCTCTTATTCCGAGATATTTCCAAAACCTAGGTGTCTAACCAGTGTGTTAGTCCCTTTTGGTTTTTTAATCAGGCTTTCTTCTCTTGATCAGAGCCTCGCAGCAACAGAAGTGACTCTTCAGCAAGTCGGAACTTAGATTCCTACTTCCATGCTTGCTTCAACTTAACAGACAACATGCTCTCTTCTTGACCATAGCTCAAGTAGGTCTTTTTCTGAGGTAGCTTCTCAAGTATTCACACCTTCAGTTCCTGTGCACTGGTTCCGTGCCAGTAGCACTCGAAGCTATCCTCTCCGACTGCGTGACGGAGCGGTGATGTTTGTTTTTTTCAACAAAGCAAACTAGAGTCCTTCCTACTCCCTTCAGGGAGGCCGGAGTAAGTAGTGTCTCACCGCATTGAGCCACTTCTGCCGCTTTCAGTCACTTCAACGAATGGGTTAGCCCTAACTTGGTCCTGCTGTGTACCTCCTTGATGCACATCTGCCTCTATTTGCCTCACAAATCCAGCCCCTATTTTTTTCTGTCGAAATGTTTTTTTTTCCACAGTGGACACATCCTCCTGTACACTTTTCCTTTCTTCCCTGAGTTCAGAGACTGCTGCTACAGTTATACACACAGGGGCAGGATGATTCCCTTCTGGAATATGCAGTGACTAGGATATGATTCTACTAGACCACCACAAGAGGCTTCTAAGTTGTGCTTTGCCTTCCATCAGGAATTTTCAGTGATTTGGTGAAAACCATTTTCATTGATGAGCTAACCCCACCTGGACCTTCTTTTGCTCACCAAGTAAGGGGTTCAAGTGCTACTGGACCTGTTGTTTGCAGGTCAGCCATACTTGGTAGTGGGGGTTCTGTCTCCACTTTTCAGTCTACCCTGAACCTGTAGACTTTACCTGTGGCTCTTGCAGTTCCTGAGGTCCCTTACATTAGATTAGTACATGTCTTTGACACTATTAGTTTTAGTCACATACCAAATTGTGAGTCCGGGTTTTCACCTCTCTCTGATTGGTTGCAGCTTCCTGGCAGAGTTTCATTTTGTGCCCATTGCAGTCATCTGCAAAGTGGTGCGTTACAACTCGAGTGCTTATCGTGTAAGCATCATGTTCTGGATGCTCTTTACAAGACGGCTCTTTTTATTAGCAGGACAGTCCTTGGCCGTACTTTCTGGGTGAACCCTATCTCCTACCACCCTACTCAGGGTTGTGGGTTTTAGCTTGGTACTCTCCCACTAGTGTGAATGAGTGACGGAGACTTAGTCCAGGAAGATATGGAAATTACGTACTTACTGTAATTATTGATCTTCTTGGACAGTCTCCATCACTCATTCACACGCCCACCCACCATCCCCTGGGTTCACTCGTTTTTCTTTCCTGCTCTTCATGGCCTATGGTTCAGACTGTGAAGACATTGTTCGTTGACCTTTCTTACAAATGCCATCTGGGCCCTCTCAGGCCCAGAAACTCAGAATGAGTTATTCTCATTAGTTACGCTGCATCTCCTTGGTCGAAAAGGTACTGAGGCGGTTGGAGGGTCAACACCAAGATAGCCTACACAGGCGCGAGTCAGTCTTGCGGTGCTGCGCATGCGCGGTCCTATCTCGGTGCCGACCCTTCAGAAAATTTTTCACTCCCTCTTGGTCCTAGCACTATCCCACTAGTGTGAATGAGTGATGGAGACTGTCCAAGAAGATCAATAATTACAGTAAGTACATAATTTCCATTTCCTAGCCTTACTGTTAGCAGGGGACATTGAGTTAAACCCGGGACCCGTAACTAACCTGCCACGAAATAATACAACATGGAAAGACACCAAGGGACTCCACATTGCACACATGAATATTAGGAGCCTCCTTCACAATCTAGCTGAACTAGATGCATGGGTTGCTCAAAACCACCCCGATATCCTCTGCCTGTCGGAGACTTGGCTAAAACCCTCCACTGCTGATCCCCTCTACGCACTGCCTAACTATAATCTCATCAGACAAGACAGGCCCTCATCAAAACGTGGAGGTGGTGTTGCCATCTTCTATAAACAACACCTGCTGCTAGCCCAAAACGTACTACCTACCCTATCTCACTGTGAAGCGCTCCATGCAACATTATAACTAGGCTCAAAGAAATTATACATAATCTGTGCCTATAATCCTCCTGTTGGAGGGAGTAAGGGTCTAGAAGAACTCCTCTCACTAGTAGACAGCACCATTGGCCGTAACGAGGTCCTCATACTGGGAGATTTAAACCTTAACTGGGCTAGCAAATCAAATCAGTCCTCTCACACCTTGGTACAAGGCCACAACCTTCACCAGCTGATCTCTGACCCAACTAGGGTTATGGCTCCCCCTCGGACAAGCACTCTTATTGACTGGGTCCTTACAAACTGCCCTGACAGCATAATCAGTGCTGGTACCCTTCCGGATGTAATTAGCGACCACTGCCCAATCTACTGCATCTGGCGCTCTACTAGTAAACCATCTCTGCCTCTAAAACTCATTACGTTCCGCAATCTAGCCAACTTCAATCCAACACAGTTTACATACAACCTCTCAGTGATTGATTGGGCTTCCATATACACCTCAACTAATGACCAGGCGGCCCTTGACAGCTTCCTCGCCAAATTCTGTCAGCTCCAAGACACTCATGCTCCACGTGTCACTCGTCATTTTTGTAGAACCCAGACAAAGTGGCTAACTAAAGACCTACTGACCCAGATAAGGGCCAGGGACAAAGCCTGGTGGTGTTTTAAATCTACAGGGACTCAGCCACTACCGCTCTCTGAGAAACGCTTGTAAAAGAAACATCCACTTAGCTAAAAGCTCTTTCTGCAGGGACCTGCTAACAAAAGCCTCCAGGGACTCTAATAAATTCTGGTCCACCATAAAAACTCTCCTGGGTTCTAATCTCTGGGCCCACACAAGTGACATGCTGTTAAACGGCATACATTGCAACAACCTGGTAACTATAGCCAACTCCTTCAATCGCCATTTCTCAGATCTAACAAACTACCTGACCTCTTTCCCTTCTGGACACACTGCTCTGCCCCCTAGCGATACATAGAAACATAGAATTTGACGGCAGATAAGGACCACTTGGCCCACCCAGTCTGCCCATTTCCCTACCTACTGGATAAGCTGCAGATCCTAGTTAACCAGCAGCCTACTTCTTCCTACCCTCACCCCCTAGAATTGCCTTATGACTGTCCCATGCATGCTTGAATTCCACCACTGATTTTGACTCCACAACCTCCTCCGAAGGCGCTCCATGCATCCACAACCCTCTCTGTGAAAAATACTTCCTTAAATTACCTCTGAGCGCCCCCCTCTATCTTCAAATTGTGCCCTCTTGTTCTTGCACCTCTTTTTTGAAAGATGCTACCCTCTTGGACTTTGTTGATTCCCTTGAGGTACTTGAGCGTTTCTATCATGTCCCCTCTCCCTCCTTTCCTCGGCAGACATATTAAGCTCCTTTCGTCTCTCTTCATATGTCTTCCGGTGCAGACCCTGCACCATTTTAGTTGCCCTCCTCTGGACAGCTTCCATCCTGTCTATGTCTTTGTGGAGATTGGGTCTCCAGAACTGCACACAGTACTCCAGATGGGGTCCCACCAGCTGTCTGTACAGAGGGATAATAACTTCCTGTTTTCTACTGGTGATGCCTCTCCCTATGCATCCTAGTATCCCCCCAGCCCTCCTTGCTGCCCTCTCACATTGCTTGCCCACCTTTAGGTCATCTGATATGACTACCCCAGGTCCCTTTCCATTTTTGTTGTTGTTAGTATCTCACCCCCCTTGTGTACTCTTCCCCTGGGTTTTTGTTTCCCAGGTGCATTATTGCACTTCTTAGCATTGAATCTAAGCTGCCATACATTTGACCATTCCTCTAACCTTGCCAAGTCCCTTCTCATCCTTTCCACCCCACCCTGTGCATCAACTCTGTTGCAGATCTTTGTGTCATCTGCAAAGAGACATACTTTTCCTTCCAGTCCTTCTGCAATGTGCTATAAAGACATTGAGAGGACCCGTCCTAATACTGAACCCTGCGGTACCCCACTAGTAACCTTCCTTTTCTTCTGGTGGACTCCATTTACTATTACTCTCTGTGTCCTATTCTCCAGCCAATTCTTTACCCAGGCTGTCATCTTGGGACCCACTTCCAGGCTGGCTAACTTGTATATTAATCTTTTGTGTGAACTGTGTCAAATGCCTTGCTAAAGTCTAGGTAGGCCATGTCCACAGCCCTCCCTGATCTACTACTTTGGTCACCCAGTCAAAGAAATCTATCAGATTCATCTGGCATGACCTTCCTGCTGTGAATCCATGCTACCTAGGGTCCTGTGCCCTCTGGCCTCTAGATACTCAACAATTCTTTCCTTCAGAAGTGATTCCATCATTTTCCCTATCACTGAGGTTAAACTAACAGGTCTGTAGTTTCCTGCTTCTGCCTTGCTCCCACTTTTGTGAAGGGGAATCACATCTGCCCTCCTCCAGTCCTCGGGTACTACCCCATCCTCCCATGATTTGTTAAAAAGGGTAGTCAGTGGTGTCACTAGTTCTATCCTTAGTTCTTTTAGAATTCTGGGATGAATCCCATCAGGCCCCATTGCTTTGTCCACCTTCAGTTTTAAGAGTTCTTTCAGAACCCTTTCTACAGTACGGTACCAAAGGATAGTACCAAAGTACCAAAGACACAGTACCAAACCTCCACTCTTGCACCCCCCCCTTCAGGTTTCGGAGCGTTACAAGAGGAGAAGTGCTAAAACTGCTACTCTCCATTCCTGATAGTACCAGCTCGGGGTCGGATGGTCTTGAGCCCAGGCTCCTGAAAGCTGCTGCCCCTTTCATAGCCTCTCCTCTAACCAAAATCTTCAACCTGTCTCTATGCTGTGGTACAGTTCCAAATATCTGGAAAATAGCTAAAGTCACCCCAATTCCTAAAAAATGTGATCCTAAAGAAATCAAGAACTACTGTCCCATCGCAATACTCTCTGTACTAAGCCAAATCCTTGAAAAACTAGTTGCCACCCAATCAATAGAATACCTCCAGAAATATAACCTTCTTTCTAGCTCACAGCACGCCTGCCACAAAGGTCACAGCGCCTCCACCGCCCTACTCAAACTAACAAATGACATCTATACCCCTATGGACTTGGGCCTCCTGACAGGTGCGGTTTTCATCGACCTAACTAAGGCTTTTGACCTGGTCAACCACACCCTTCTTTTTTTTTTTTTTTAAATTCAAAGTTTATTAGTTTTCACAATTACACTTAAGAGCAGCTCCATACTCGACTAGTAGAAATACATATATGAGATGTCCAAACACATGTTAAAGAGACTGCTCCCCTCAACCCCCGTCCCCACCCCTCTACCCTACCCTCCCTCAGCACAGCTCAAATCATCTGAAGTATACACCAGCATAACCTGAATGATTACTTGGAAAGGTAGTCTAAACACAAAGCAGCGTATGAAAGGGTTCCCAAATTCGTTTGTATCTACTCAACCTATTATTTATACTAGCCACCATTTTCTCCATCCTAAGATTGGCCAAAATCTCTTTAAGACACTCTGAAAAAGGAATGTCTTCATTGTCCTTCCAGTGTCGAAGGACAACCTTTTTAACAGATAATGAAATTAAGGCCATATAATATCTTCTTGATGAGACTGGTATGGAAGTGTAATCTCCCAACAGACACACCTCCGGCGTGAAAAGATTGGAAAGGCCCAAGAGGGGATCCATCCTCTGCTGGATGTCACCCCAGAGGATAGAAACTTTCGGGCATGACCAAAATATGTGATACAGCGTACCTTCCTCCTGCCCACATCTGGAACAGGAGAAGGAATCTGCAAGAGCAAACCTGTAGAGTTTCTGGGGAGTATAATAAATATTATGCAGGATATGGAATTGTGCCAATCGCAATCTATCCTTCGTAATATATTTGTGAACATTTCCCCGAAGTGCAGCCCAATCTATTTCTAGTCTAGGGAAATACATTGCCCAATATGTCTTCGGTATAAATACCTCCGGATATTTGCAATTATATAAGCTTTTGTAAATATCGGATACCGAATGACGACGCCCCATCGATGATAGCAGCATGTTCTGGAACCTTTTCCTGTCTTGAAGAGGCGGGACCGGTCCAAACTCTTTTGCTAACAAGTGCTTTAGCTGGTAAACTTTAAAAACGGACTTAGTAGGTATGTCAAATCTGCTCATAATAGTAGTGACTGCGAGCCATGAGCCGTCTTGCGCCACTAACTGATCAAGTTTGACATTACCCAGTTGTGGGAGACAATTGAGACTGATTGGCTTGTTACTAATTTTTATGTTGGGGTTACCCCCAACGGTTGAGCCAAATCAGTCACCTGTCTGTATTTCATACTTAAGCATATCTGGGCATGTTGCTTAACCGAGATCGCCAATGGAGTAAGTTTCAACTGCGAGGGAAGGGCACTCTGCCTTATACGAAGCAGTGACAATGGTACCATGCCACACTGCTTGATAGCAGTTAGCTCTATTCGCAGCCACATAGGGAGTCCATCCTCTGGGTCAGTTTCACCCACATTCTCCAGCCATCTCAAGTATTTTACCATGTGACTCACCCAGTAATACAATATCAAAGATGGGAGGCGGAGACATCCTTTATCCTTGGGGGCAGCCAGCTTATAATATGCAATTCTGGGCTGTCTTTGGGCCCAGATAAAATTTGTTATTATTGCGTTGACTTTACGGAACCAGGAGATGGGAATCCACATATTGAGCAGATTCAATGGGTAAAAAATTCTGGGAAAGAAGTTCATCTTGATAAGGTTTACTCGTCCCCAAAGTGAAATAGATAGTTTGGACCATCTATTTAAGTCTACCTCTAAGGTTTTAACTAGCTCGTCCAAATTCAACTTTAAAAGCCGGGCCGGTTCTCTTACCACTTGAATACCCAAATATTTTAGGGAGTTCGGTGTCCAGGACATGCCACATTGAATGACTAGCGACTTATCTACTGAGTAATTAAGCGGGAACACCAAGGATTTGTCAACATTCAACTTATAATTAGAGAGCATAGCAAATTCCTGGACCACCTCCAGACAACGCCGGTATCGAATTGTCTGGATCTGTCAACTGTAATAATAGGTCATCAGCATATGTTGATATTTTGACCTCGTGTCCCTGAACAATCACACCTTGGATCCGGGAAGAGTACTTTATCCGGCGGATAAGGGGCTCTAAATATAAATTGAAGAGCAAGGGTGAAAGGGGGCAGCCTTTCCTGGTGCCTGAATAAAGTAGGACCTTTTCAGAAATCGCTCCATTAACCATTATTCTAGCTGAAGGAGCACTGTAGAGAGTTCTGATCCAATTCTGGAAGAGTTTCGGGATCTTACAAGCATTCAGGGCCCTAAGTAGAAAATTCCAATTCACTCTGTCGAACGCCTTCTCCGCATCCAGTGAGACTAAAACCGCCGGGTAAGGAGCGTCTCTGGTTGCGGAGAGAACGTGCGACAGAGTTCTAAGATGGTCCAGCAAGGAGCATCCTTTCATGAACCCCACTTGCTCTGGCCCTACCAAATTGGGTATCACTAATACCAGACGGTCCGCCAATATCTTAGCTAGTATTTTAATATCTTGATTTATTAGGGATATGGGGTGATAGCTTGCCGGCAGTTCTGGATTCTTCCCAGGCTTCAAAATTAAAACTATTAGAGCCTCCCACAAGGCTGGATCCGTTTGTGCACCGGATAATATATACTGAAATAGGGACATTAACATAGGAAGCAGTTGATTTAAAAATTTCTTATAAAAGTTGGCCGAGAACCCATCCGGACCAGACGACCTGTCGGAGGGTAACGCTTTGACAACTCTAATAATTTCCTCCGCTGTTATTGGGGAGATCAATCGGTCCTGTTGGTGCTCCAACAGAGAGGATAGTTCGGAAGCATCCAGGTAACTGTCCATGCTGGAATCAGATACCGAATTTTTAGCACTATACAAATTAGCATAGTACCTCTGAAACTCCAAGACTATCTCCTCCGTTGTTGTCATTAGCATGTTGTTTGTTGGAGAACGTATTGCCAGAATGTGTCTATACACCTCGATTTGCTTAATCCTCAATGCCAGCAGCCTCCCAGCTTTTTCACCCATATCTGAGTATGCCGCTTTGGCCTTAAGGATCTCAAATTCTGCTTTGTCTCTCAGTAATTCAAGGTAGTCCTCCTTTAATTTGACCAATTCCTGTTTTTCTAACTCAGAAAAGGATAGACCTACTCTTGTTTCTTTATACTGAATTTCCTGTAGTAACCCATTCAGCTTCTTATCTTTTTCTTTCTTCCTGTAAGTAGCTAAACTGATTAAGGTTCCTCTCATAAATGCTTTGAAAGCTCCCCAGAGCATATCTGGCCTAACAACAGAGCGAATTGGTTTCTCGAATTGTGCAATATGCTCACTAATTGTTTTGACCATTTTATCCTCTTTTATCATTTGGTTATTAATCTTCCACCTGAGAGATTTCTTAGGAAAGAAGGTGGCGCTAATTGACATATGACCAATGCATGGTCTGAGGGGGGACCTGGCTGTATAAGGGCTTCAACAACTCCGGGAAGGAGACTTTGAGAGAGGAATATATAATCAATACGAGATGCCGTATTGTGTACTGGGGATAGGAAGGTAAATTTCCTCTCTAAGGGGTGCAGTACTCTCCAAACATCGCAGAGGGCATACAGCTCCAAGAGCTCGGACAGAGCCCTTTGAGCTGGTGAGCGAACTCTACACGTGGAGGAGGAATGGTCCATCGAGGAATCAACAGCAACATTCATGTCTCCTCCTATGACCATCGGCAGTGCTAAATATGGTTGTAATACATCAGTTTCACAAAAAAGTCAGGGGAATCTAAATTGGGCCCATACAAAGTTCCCAGAAGAAGCTCAGTAGCATACAGATGGCAGTGAATAAACAGGAATCGACCCTGTGGGTCCCTGAGTACTTGTTTCAATACAAAGGGAACCTTCCTGTTAATCATTATCAGGACCCTAGCACTATTAGTGGCCCCCTTGGCGGAAAAGACGTGCCCGATCTGTAGGCGTCTCATGCAGTTGACCTCCGAGTCTAATAAGTGCGACTTCTGTATAACCGCAATATCTACAGATAACAGCTCAAGGTGCTTAAGGATTTTGTATTGCTTGACACGCTGCCTTAAACCCTTAACATTCCAAGTTGCAATCCTTATGGTATTAGCTATCTTTGCTAGGTGTGCAACAAGACCATATTTTAAATAAGCCCCCTAGTAGCATATCCACACTACAATCCCTATTGAGCTGTGCTGAGGCCCCAACCCCCCCACAGTCTTCCCCTGTCCCTCCCTCTCCTCCCTTACCCAAAAAGAGCATGAACGAACACAAACACCCCTCCCCACCCCCTCCTTCCCTCCCATTGATAGCCAAAACCCAGTCCCTCCCGCCTCGAACCCCCAAGGAATGTGTCACCTAAAATATAAGCTAGACATCTGCGCCCATCATCCTAAACCCTCCTGTCTATTCGTGAGCCTAGCGAGTCCTGCTGCGTCCAGAGCCATTACCTCCTGCAATCCCAAGACTCACAAAACTCATACAATCTCAGGGAGCATTACGTTCCAGCAAATGATCGTGCCCAGGCAACAGAGCCTACAATAAACACTTGCCCCCTAAGAAACTGCAAGTGAGAGCCCCCAATGTGGTCTCCGCCTGAGGCACTCTTTTCAGAATCATCTCTCAGGGAGCCGGACCCTCAACACCGCTGCTAAACTGTACCCCACTTAACACGGCTCTATAATGATCACAGTTCTTTGCCTGGGCTGGATAATGAGCCTTTGTCCGGCCGAAGCTTGCCTCTGACAATATTCAGTTTCATTAAGACAGCCTCCCCTCCCCTCCCTGAGAAGTTCAAACAAGTCCAGCCATGGAGAGAACTACTAAGTCCATCAGTCCTAAAGAAAAAAATAAGACACTCAGTCCATGATCTAATAAATGAAGCTTGTTTATATCTTGGAAGTCTTCATTCTCCGGACTTCTCTGACCGTGCGAGACACCCACAATTCACCTCCACTTTCTTCCCCGCATCATTTAGGCTTGAAAAGGTCGGGTACTCCTTTTGTAAAGCTTCGTGGCAGAATCCACATCCTCAAGGATACCCAGGCCCCGATGACATTATTTGAAGCGGGCGGATACCCCATGGGAATTTTATCCTGCCGCAATAAGTTTGGTCACAACAGGGTGGAAGAGTGATCTTCGTTGTCGCACAGATGCCGGTAGGTCTTGGGTTATTCAATTCTCTTGCCTTCTAAAAGAACTTGATCTAATTCTTTATCTTGGACAGCAAGTGTTGCTTCTCCTGATAGTTTAATAACTTGGCCATCAGGGCCTGGGTTGCTGACCAGGTGCTGGGATGAGGCATGGCGGTGTGCCCTCTCGAGGTGTCTACGAGGCTCCGTAGGAGAGGGCCCGTGATCTTTTCAAACAGCTTCTGCATGAATAGAACCATATTCTGGCCCTCCTCCTTTCAGGTATTCCTAGAATAACAATGTTGTTTCTTGGGATCTTCCTCTAAGTCCTCAACTTTCTGCTCTAGTTTTTGATCACGTTGGCGATTATTAACCGTGGCTTCTCGATCGACTACTGCGTCTTCTCCAAAGAGTTATTCAGGCCTCTGCATCCGAAACTTTAATATTTAGCTCCTCCAGCCTCTGACAATTGTTTGATCTCAGTCACAACTGCTTTCATGTCCTCTCGAAAGGCTGCAATTCTGCTCGGAATAATTCTAGTGTGAGAGGCGTTGATTCTGGCGCAGTCACTTGTAGGGTAGTAGCAGTAGACGCCTTGTCACTTCCCGTCGACTGGGCCTTGGGTCTCTTACCGGATTTCTCGGGGGAGACAGGCGGGGTGTGCCGAGGCATCACCGATCTCATTTCTGTATCCATTTCCCGGCACTAATTACTTCCACCACAACTCCAACAGCAAAAACGTCCTTCCCGGTATTACTAGTCGTCTTTCCAGGCGATTTATTCTAAAATGTTAGCTTAGGATTGCGGGAGCTCCAACCAGGCACTGCTACTCAGGCTGCAGCATCACGTGATCCCCCCCACACCCTTCTTCATGCAAAACCACACTCCTTTGGTTTCTCCTCGGATACCATTGTCTGGTTTGAAAGCTACCTGTTGGACAGAAAACAGGATGTAGTTTTCAACTCAGCCATATCGGATCTTTTACCGATCCATGTTGGAGTACCCCAGGGCTCCATACTTGGCACTTTGCTTTTCACTATATTCATTGATGACATCCCATTAACTGTACCGAACTGCTCATGTCTGCTCTATGCTGATGACCTAGTTATCTACCACAGTGCTAGAACTGCCGTTGACCTAAACCACCCTATTGCCTTGGACTTCGCGAATATTCAATTCTGGCTCACTGAGAATAAACTAGTTTTCAACTCTAGCAAGTCATACTCCATGCTCTTTGGCTCACCTGCTAGACTCAAATCAGATTACAATCCCCTTACAATCTCATGTCTTGGACGACTCCCCACTGACTACTGCCAAATCCTTTAAATATCTTGGTGTTACTCTTGATGAATCTCTTGACTTTGACCTCCCATTACCACTATCTGTAAGTCTGTAAATGCTAAGACAGGAAGTGCCTGATCGTGACTAGCTACCCCTCACCTCAGCCAGACTAGCTGTGGCACAAGGCTTCCTTCTCCCGGCCCTAGCATATGGCTCTGCAATCTACCTACCTATCTGCCTCAAAGTCCTCTCTCCATAAATGGGACACCACTTACAACAGCATCTGCCACTATGCCTCTGCATCACCACGTTACAAACACCATTGCCAGCTCTACACTGACCTAAAATGGCTTTGCCTCTCTGCCTATTGTCTCCAGTCCTTTGGCTCATTAATTGACTGTGTTGCCAGAACAGGTCTCCCCCTATCCCTTGCCTGCTCTCTAGAATCACAGCCTCTTGCCTATGGGCAACGATCGACTGACAAAGCCCTTCTGCACATTCCAAGATGCAGATCAAACAAGGGCGCACGCGCCTTCTCTTGCACAGCTCCTAAATACTGGAACTCTATACCCAATTCTATCCATCAAGTGACCACCCATGCTAGTTTTAAGAAACTTCACCGTGCGCATCTGCATACCGCTAACCCCTGCACTTGCTTTAACCCACCTTGAACCTTCACTTTCTCCTTGCCTTCTTCTTTTCTTTTCTAGATAATCCACTTCCTTGACACCTCTTCCCCCTCCTCTTTTATACCCTATCATGCCCAGTCTCTCATCACCTCCCTCTCTTTCTCTCCCTACCACTTTTCCTTCCTCTCCCCTGCTCATTAACCACTCAGTTTTGGCATTTATTGTACTGTTTTGCACTGCCTGTCTCCTTTTGATTTGTTTTTCCTGTGTTTACCTGTTCTAATCCGTATTATAATCTGCATACTACTGTAACTTTTTTCATTATCATTTTGTCAAAGCGATTGTCTCTCCATTCCCCAAGTATTGTTATTTCCCCCTGAATTGTGCTGCTTTCATGTGCTGCGTCACATGTATCTTGTATGTATTTAAACTGTTATCTCCCGGGTCGTGCCTGAAAATAGGCATTCTTATGCCTAGTGCACTTACCTGGTTACCAAAAGCAAAATAAAATAAACAAATAAAATAAATAAGGATATGGCAGAATACCTTGAATTACCTGAAGACCCTGTTTTAGTGGTTCCCCTACTAAAACCAATCTACCAGAATGCCATGCTGGCTGCTTGGCATCAGCCTTCAGCTATTACAGCTGTTCCCCGCAAAGCGGATCGTCTATATCAGGCTCCTCTAAACCACCCCTTTCTGTCTAGTATTCCAGAGGTAGATTGTGTGGTCATAACTGCCGCTCAAGACCGTACCAAAATACCCAAGCACATGAGCTCCTTACCTTCTGATAAGAAATCCCGAAGAATTGACTATCTGGGGATAAAGGTATTTTCCTCAGGTGTTATGAATATCAGAATCTTGAACTATATGGGTCATATGATTAAATATCAGTGTACCCTGGGGTCCTCTGCCATTGAGCTCATCAATAAGCTCCCTCCCTCCCTCACAGGACAGGGATAAATTATTTGGCTACAGTGACAACTAGTAATTCTACCTCCCATCACCTTCTCAGGTTGGGATATGATGCCATAGATTCCTCAGCCGGACTATCAGCCACTGGTATCACTCTGCGTCGCCATGCCTGGCTTCGTGTTTCGGGCTTTGCACCTGATATACAACATAAAGTAGCTAATGCCCCTTTAATAGGTCCAAGCTGTTTGGGCCAGGTACTCAAACTTTACTGGATGACTTACAGGCATCAGGCAGAACCCTCCGTACTGTCCATGGCATGTATCATACTTCAACTACCACCTACTATACTCAACACTCCTCTTATTCCAAAAGGGGTGGAAGATACAAAGGTAAGAATAAAGGCAGATTCAGAGGTTGTGCCCAATCCACCAGAGGCAACACCTCTGCTGCCCGGGGTGCCCACTCCCACCCTTCTGGCGGAGCTGCGCAGCTTGCCTCCCAGTGACCTACTAGGGCTTTCCCCTGCCTCCTTGACCAGGCCTCAGAGGCTGTAGGGGGGTCATTTTGGCCTCCATCTGGAGGCCTGGCAAATGATCACTTCTGACAATTGGTACTTCAGATTATACAGAAGAGTCATACTCGGGAGGATCCCCCCCCCACCCAAGCTCTTGCCCACCACGAAAGATTCATTATCCTCCAGATCATATACCCATCTTACAGGAGGAATTGATGGCCCTTTTGACCAAACAGGCCATTGTACCAGTGCCCCTTCTGGAACATCAAACAGGATTTTACTCCCACTTCTTTCTGGTGCCCAAACAAATGGGAGACCTTAGACCAATACTGGATCTCAGACAACTGAATCTTTACATTCAGTACAAACGATCTTACTTCGAGATACAGCTCTTGCAGCAGGTAACACCATTAGGACTGAAGCCGGCAGGTGGCAGGACCCCACGGAATTCTTCTAGCTAGCTATTTTCAGCGGGGACCGCCCCCGACGTCGGTCCCGCCTCCAACGTCAGGCTGTATACGCAAGGAGGTCCCGCCAGATTCCCAGTTCTTTTCCCGTCAGGTACTTGCATGTCTCGACCCTTCGCATTGTTTCTAGCACGCGACACACAGTTAAGTTCTTCCTTCAGGAAAAAGTTCATTTCTTCGACTCAGTTGCTGTCTGATGTCCTCTCCAACCTCCGTTGAAGGCCATCCCTCGAAGTGCGCCTGTAGGAAGCAAATCCCGTTCAAGGATCCGCATTCAGCCTGCGTCCGGTGCCTAGGCCCAGACCACGACACCCGGTCCTGCACTTTCTGCCAGGGGTTCAACAGCCGGACCCGGATCTGTCGCCAGAAGGCTCTGCAGGCGTTCCTGCTCGAGGAGAAGATTAAGGCCATGGACACCTCCAGGGGGAGTTCAGCAGAGAAGGCCCGAAAACATTCTGAAAAGCACAGGGAGAAGGCTCCATCCAAGTCCCCGTCTAGGGTCTCCGACTCCCGTAGCTCCGGCTCCCGGTCCGACCGCTTGCCCTCCCGGGCCCGTTCTCAGCCTCCCTCCACTGCGGTGAAGAAACCTTCGGGCTCCTCTTCCTCCTTACAGGCCAAGACCTCCAGGCCCTCTTTGTCCTCTTCTTCCAAGGCCCTGGTCAGGTCTGGGGACCGTCATCATCACCACATGTGTCGGGTTCCCGCCATTCCGAACCCGACGTCAGGTCTGCCTCCTTGCCTCCTCCTTCCCAGCGGAAGACCAAGGAGCTTACCTCGCTTAAGAAGCCGTCGGACCCGACGCTCGGCCCCGTCCGACGCCAGCGCATCACAGGTCCCAGGGGCCGTCGACCGCCCAGGCGCCCGTCGCGGTGAGCCTTACGCCCCTCGATGCCGTCGGCAGGAGGCTGACGTCACATCTGCGTGTTGAAGAGGACGGCCGCCTCCCTACCGGCGTCGGTCAGGAGACTATCACGGAGGAGGTTGGCGCAGCCGAGGCCAGACAAGCGAACCGGTCTTGTCACCTCCCAGGAACCCGTCCCCACAACCCGAGGCCCCTGAGGAGTTGACGACGGAACCCCGACGCACCGCCACCGCGCCCAGTCCATCATCGGCCCTTTTCTTTTTCTGAGGTTAAGGAGCTTTTACTACTGGTGGGATACCATTAAAGGATATAGTTCCCACACCTCCTCTTCCTCCTCCTCCTCCTCCACCTGCTACCCTCCGGCTCCTGCGCCCCTTCTCCGTCCGGGGCAGAGGGATGAGTACCTCTCCCCCAGGAGCCTACGGACCCTCCAAGGGGGAGACCAGATAAAAGGAGACCTCCGTCTAGATCTTTTTCAGGGTCACCCAGTCCCAAGAGACCCAGAAGACGTCGTCGTTCGCCTTCGACGGAGGATACAGGATCGGAGTTCTTGGCAAGATCCAGATTCCCCTGTCCCCTTCACATCCCCTCTCCAGACCCACAAGAACTTCCTAGATCTCCTCCGGATGACCCATCGTTCTCAGAGATCATGAGACATATCCAAGAGAACATGGGCTGGGATGCGGAAGACTTAAACCCCGAGAGACTACGCCTCGCTAGATATCTTCGACAGAAGGATCCCAAGCCTGTGGTGGTACCACCCTTGGTGGACACTTTTGTGGACGTCACCAAGGCAGCGTGGAAGCGTCCACACTCACTCCCGGCGATGCCGAAGAAAGCTGACTGCCTGCACAAGGCTCCCTAGGAGGACCAGTACTTGGCTCAACATCCTCTGGCCGACTCTCTGGTCATAACAGCCTCTCATGACTGGTCCCAGAGACCGCAACATTTGAGCACCCTGCCACCGGACCCGGAGTCCAAACAGCTGGACGCTATGGGCAGGCGCACGTATGCTTCCGCTACTTGCGCCATCAGATCCCTGAACTACTTGACCCACATGGTGCAGTTCCAAAATGCCTTGTGGGAACAGGGACTGGACCTGGCGGAGAAATTGCCAGAAGGTGAGCAGAAGGAGGAGATGTTACAGCTCCTCCATACGGGTTCAGGCAGTGAGACAGGCGCTCACGCCAGGCCGCGATGATTACGCGGACTCCTCGGCCAGAGCGGCAGCTTCAGGCGTATGCCTCCGGAGACACTTATGGCTCCGTGTCTCCGGATTTACCCCGGACATCCAGAAGAACATCATGGATGCCTCTTTCGAAGGAGAAGTTCTCTTTGGTGAACCCTCTGAGAAGGTTCTCACCAAGCTCCAAGAGGCTGGGAAGGCGGTGAGGTCGGTCCAGGCAATGTACCGACCGAGGCTTAGTTCCTTTCATAGGAACCAAAGCTGTTTTCGTGGACAGACACAGAGACAACAGTCCCGCACCGGTCCACAACAGAGGGGCTCCGTCCCAGAGCCCAGGGAAGACAGCCCTGCGGGCAAGTCAGCGTCCAGCTGCTGGCTCAGCCCATGAGCCCCTCCGCCACCACAGCCTGATTCCTTCCCGGCCCCCGCCCCTCAGGATCAACGGGACATCAAGTTCGGGGGTGTATTGCAATTATCTGCCAGGATGGCAGTCCATAACCACCGACAGGTGGGTTCTTCAGTTGGTTGAAAAAGACCACTTTATAGAATTCGCAGACAAGTCACCCTCGAGGCCTCCTCTGCTCTCCCGTTACTCGGGTCAGCACAAATTGCTTATCAGGCAAGAAACACTCGCGCTCCTGCAGAAGGAAGCGGTGGAGTATGTTCCAGAGAACCAGATAGGATCCAGATACTATTCCCACTTCGTTCTGGTTCCAAGAAAACAGGGGACCTCTGTCCAATCTTGGACCTCAGCGACCTAAATACATCGGTCGCCTACAAACGATTTCGCATGGTGACCCTTCAGGGTCTCATTCCCATGCTAAAGCAGGACGCCTTCTTAGCATCCCTAGACATGCAGGACGCCTACCTGCATATTCCTGTGGCTCAAGCGCACAGGAGGTTCCTGCGCTTCGAGTTTCTCGGCCACCATTTTCAGTTCCGAGCTCTTCCATTCGGACTGTCATCGGGCCCCAGGGTCTTTACCAAGTGCATGGCAGTCGTGGCAGCGTCTTTAAGGAGACAGGGCCACTATGTGTTCCCGTACTTGGACGATTGGCTTCTCATGGCCGCCTCCAGAGAGGCGCTGTTGCTGGCCATCCAGAGCACCCAGGGCCTGTTCCAGTCTCCGGGCATCCTAATCAATTACGAGAAGTCTCTCCTCATACCGTCACAGAAGCTGCAGTTCATAGGCGCAGTTCTGGACACCATTCAGGGGAAAGCATTTCTCCCAGACGACAGAGCGGAACGCATCAGATCCCTCATCAGGGATCTCTCGGCGAAGAAGACTGTTCCTGCCAGGCTGGTCCTTCGTCTGCTCAGACACATGGCTGCGGCCATTCCGACTGTCCCTTTGGCAAGGCTCCACATGCGGGTAACTCAGTGGATGCTCAAGGTGCAGTGGGACAAAAGGCAAGACCATATGCAGCATCCGGTCAGGATCACGAGCGCCGTGATTGAGACTGGCAATGGTGGCTAGACCCAGGGACACTTTCTCGTGGTGTCCCGTTTACAGCGCCGTCCCCGGAGGCAATCCTCTCCACAGACGCCTCAGGGCTGGGGTGGGGAGCGCACTTGAACAGGGTGCGGTCCCAGGGAACATGGACCCTCAGGAAGCCCACCTCCACCTCAATGTGCTGGAGATGAGGGAGGTCCTTTACGCCCTGCAGGCCTTTCAGTCAGAAATCCCGTCGAATACTCTTCTGCTTCAGACAGACAACACGGCGGTGATGTATTACCTCAACAAACAAGGAGGTGCACACTCTTACCCCCTTTACAGGGAAGCGATGAGAGTGTGGGATTGGGTAATCCAACACGGCGTGAACCTGATTGCAGTTCACGTTCCCGGAGTGGACAACACAATCGCAGACGGCCTGAGTCATTCCCAGGCCAGGGTACACGAGTGGGAACTTCTTCAAGGGGTTGCAGAGGATCTGTTTCTTCGATGGGGCACTCCAGAACTGGACTTAGCCTGCCCCTCATCCAATGCAAAACTGCCCAACTTCTGCTCGCTAGATCCAGGGTCTGGTGTTTTCTGAGAGACACGCTGTCCTCTCCTAGCTGAACAGATTCCTGTACGCCTTCCCTCCTTCCGTTGATCCGGAGAGTTCTTCTCAAACTGCACAGGGAGCACACAACATTGATCCTGGTAGCCCCTTTCTGGCCCAGGCAGATCTGGTTCCCCTTGCTCACGCAGCTGTCCCGGGAACCTCCGGTCCCGTTGCCCTTCAGCTCCCATCTCTTGTCTCAGGAGGAAGGTTCACTGGTCCACCCGGACTTACGTTCACTGAACCTGCATGCATGGCTCCTAGAGACATAGCCATTTTGCGACACGGGGTCTCGCAAGAGGTGGCGGAAGTTCTTTCCGCGGCCAGAAAGCCGGCAACGCATGCGATGTACGCCATGAAATGGCGCCGTTTTTGCTTATGGTCGCAAGCACGCGGCCTTTCCCCTCTAGGTTGCCCGGTGAAAGCGGTGTTAGAATACCTGCTTTCCCTTTTCCATTCAGGTCTCGCCTACTCCTCTATTAAGGTGCATCTCTGCGCTATCTCTGCTTACCACTCCCCAGTGGGACAGCGCACAGTGGTGCAACTCGACGCTTCTCGAGAATTTCTGAGAGGGGTGTTACACCTTAGGCCACCCATTAAGGATCCTGTTCCTCCATGGGATTTACTCTTTGTCCTGGAACAACTCACGCTTCCCTCTTTTGAACCTGCCGCGGATTGCAAGCTGCGTTTCCTGTCATGGAAAACGTTATTTTTAGTTGCTGTTACGTCAGCAAGGAGAATTTCTGAGCTTCACGCTGTCATGTGTAAGGAACCTTATTTGATTTTCCACCAGGACAGAGTGTCCCTGAGGATGAATCCTAAGTTCTTGCCTAAGGTGGTTTCTGCACTCACTCAATCAGGACATTGACCTGCCTGTATATTTCCCTAAATATTCTAATAGAGGAGAAGCACTGCTCCACACCCTGGATGTTCACGCTGTCTAAGGTATTACCTGAATAGGACTAAACAGCTATGAAGTCGGAGCAACTCTTCAGTTTCCTTCGCTGAGAGGATGGTGGCCAACCAGTATCAAGCAGTCCCTGTCTCGCTGGCTTGTCCAGTGTATATCATACTGCTATGATACAAGCAGAAACCCCTCCGGGTACAGTCCGGGGCCATTCCACCGAGGGGTGGCTACCTCCTTTGCAACGCTCGTTGCATCTCCTCCTCTGCCATTTTGCTGCAGCCACTTGGAGCTCTGTGCATACTTTTATCAGGCATTATAGCCTGGACATTGCTTCACGGTGAAGAGCCGGTTTTGGCCTGGCCGTGCTACAGGGTCTCCTGCCCTAGAGTCAGGACTTGGTATGGATTTTCCTAGTTTCCTCTTCCCAGAATGCTTACAAGCATTATTGCTTGGAAATCAGTCCTAATGGTGTTACCTGCTGCAAGAGCTGTATCTTGAAGTAAGATAGTACAGTTACGTAAGAACTTACCGTAACAGTAGATCTTCGAGAACTGCTCTTGCAGCAGGTACCTTCCCACCCACCTTCCCCCTTGGAGGAAGCATGGCTTTCCGAGCCTTTGGCAGGGGTGTACACCCTTTTGTCTTCTGATGGTGGATCCTCGGTCTCCCATTCTGATGTCGTCCTGCGGCCGGAAGTCTCCGGTGGGAGAACTGGGGAATCTGGCGGGATCGCCCCCTTATGTACTATGCCTGACGTCGGAGGTGGGACCGACTTCGGGGGTGGTTCCTGCTGAAAATAGCTAGCTAGAAGAATTCCGTGGGGTCCTGCTGCCTGCCGGCTTCAGTCCTAATGGTGTTACCTGCTGCAAGAGCTGTTCTCGAAGATCTACTGTTATGGTAAGTTCTTACGTAACTGTACTTTTCTGCATGATCACCCAACCTGTCATCATGCCGATCCTGAAACAGGGCGATTGGCTTTGTGCCCTAGACATGAAGGATGCCTACTTTCATATTCCCATCCACCTTGCCTATCACAAATATTTGCGCTTCCACCTACTGGGTCAAAATTACCAGTTTCGAACACTCCCTTTCAGCCTCTCATCAGCCCCCAGAGTGTTCACCAAGTGCCTAGCAGTAGTAGCAGCAGCCTTATGAAGAGAAGGGCACTTAATCTTACCATATCTAGCTGATTGGCAAATAAAAGCAGACTCCAAAGTAGCTCTGTTTGCCTCTCTAGATGCTACTTTGAAACTGTTCTGAGATCTGGAATCACTGTCACTTGGCCAAAGTCCAGTCCAAATCCGACATAATCTCTCCAATACATTGGAGCTGTTCTAGATACAGTTATAGCCAGGGCTTACCTCCCGCCTGCCTGGCAGGAGATGCATATAGCTCTGGTGTTACATATACAGACTCAGAAAATGGTCACAGCCAGACAAATGCTGCGCCTTCTGGGTCACATGTCCGCTGCCATCCCTATGGTGGCATTCACCCGTCTCCACATGAGACCTGTCCAATGGACCCTCCAGAATCAATGGCACCCAAAAAACAGGACAGTTCAAAGACAAAATTAGGGTCACTCTCTCTCTGAAGTCTACCCTAACATGGTGGACAATCAAAATCAAGGAATGCCTTTCCAGTTTCCCCCATGCAAACGTTGACCATGGATGCTTCCCTATGGGGATGGGGAGCACACTTCAGTCTTTTTCAGACCCAAGGCCAATGGCCCACTTCTCCCCATCCGTCTCATATCAATCTCTTAGAGATGAAAGCTGTCCGTCTAGTTCTCCAGGCGTTCTAGCACTACCTCGAGCCAGGATCATTACTGATCCAATCAGACAACACTGTAGTAGTGTTCTACCTCAACAAGCGAGGGGGTACAAAGTCTCGCACCCTATGTAAAGAGACCCTTGCAGTTTGGCAAGAAGCCATATGGCAACAATTGACACTAACAGCTGTCCACCTACCAGGACATTGCAACCAGTTAGCCGACTGGCTCAGTCGCCAGTCCACAACTCACGAATGGACACTTCACGAGCAAGTGCTCCAAGAAATCTTCAACTTATGGGACACTCCACAGATGGATCTGTTTGTCTTCCCAGATAATTACCATCTTCCCAGGTATTTTTCCATTATCCCAAATAGAAAAGGACGGTCTGTGGATGCTCTGTCCCAGCCCTGGACAGGTCTCTTCTTACATGCTTCCCCCTTCGTCCATCTCCTGCAATGGACTCTACTGAAACTACAGTTAGAAATGGCCACGATGATTCTCATAGCCCCAGTGTGGCCTCACCAGACGTGGTTTCCCCTACTTCTAGAGCTGTCAGTACGGGACCCTGTCCCATTGCTGATTAGACCAGACCTCTTGACTCAGTGTCACAGGTCTCTCCTACACCCCAACCTGAAGGCTCCACACCTTCACGCTTGGCTGCTGAGGACGCTTTCATAACTCGATTACACATGTCCTCTCCTGTTGCCAATATTCTCTTGGCCTCCCATAAGCCATCAACAAGAGCAACATACAATTCCAAATGGAAACGCTTTTCCATATGGTCAGCCTCTCGATCTTTGGACACTTACTTTTGTCTACTGGCAAAGGTTCTGGACTACCTGGCCTCACTATCTGAGTCTGGTTTAGCTCATTACCTCCTTTGCAGCCATTTTGTGTCAGGTAAACAATGGATAGTTTGGACTTCATATGGAGCTATTGGTGGTAATGAGTTGTTATTCTTCCATCAAAGTTCACTTGGCTGCCATCTCCACTTTCCATGAGCCTCTGGATGGCAGGTTACTGTACCAACATCATCTAGCTAAGATGTTTTTGAAAGGAATCTTACATATTAAAACTCCTATTAGAATACCCACTCCTCCGTGGGATCTCAATTTTATGATAGAAGAATTGACCCTTGAGCCTTTTGAGCCAGCAGTCACTTGTGACCTCCGTTTCTTTCATGGAAAACCCTTTTTCTGGTGGCTGTCACTTCTGAACGATGTACTTCCGAGCTTCATGCCCTCATGTGTAAGGAACCTTACTTGATTTTCCACAAAGACCGGGTGGTCCTTCATACCAACCCTTCCTTCCTTCCTAAAGTAGTCTCCGAACATACTTTCAATCAGTTCTTGGAGCTTCCAGGTCTACTATCCTGACTACTCCAATCAGGGTGAACATCTACTACATACTTTAGATGTCCATTATATATTACTCTACTATGCTAATTGGACAAAATCCATTAGAAAGACGTCTCAACTGTTCGTCTCTTTTGCCCCAGGTCGCGATGGTCTCCTGGTTGCGACATGTACTCTTTCATCCTGGTTGGCACATTGTATTTCGTTTTGTTACAAACAATACAACAAGCCTTTACCTGGACCTATCCAAGCCCACTCCCCTAGAGCTATGGCCACCACTGCGACTTGCTTTAAGGGAGCCTTCATTTCAGATATCTGCAATGTCGTTACCTGGTCCACGATCCATACATTCACAAGGCACTACAATCTGGATATTGCCTCACAACGTAGGACGGCCTTTGGCCATGCAGTCCTACAAGGTCTCCTATCATAACCGCCCTTCCACATGGACATTACTGCTTGGGATTCATCCCAAAAGTATTACCTACTGCAAGAGACCACTCCATGGAAGATAGTACAGTTTCGTAAAAACTTACCTGAACAGTAGATCGTTGAAGAGTGTCTCTTGCAGTAGCTTTGTTCCTGCTCTCCATCCCCCTCCTTCTCTAAGAGAGCAAGTTGTGGTCCATTGACTAGGGTTGGGACTCCTTTGGTACCTCGGCTTCCCCTCAGTCCTCACTTTGAGAGCAGAATCCAGCAGGGGAACTGAGGATACCAGGGACTGTCACAAACCCAGTCAGCAGGTCAGGCCCTCTGCTCCCACAGTGCCAACCTCCGAGCGCAGTCTTGTGAACAGTTAACAGAACAGGGTAACCCTCCTGTCTGTTTTGTGGGTTTGAATCAAACTTTGGTCTCAAGTTCTGGAGGGATTCAAACTGTGAACCTCTTGCTAGCACACCCAATGTACAGGCTCAGATAATTCTGCTCTTCGGGGGGGGGCAGATAACTTTTGCCTACGGGCACCTAACTAGGAGTACAAAATGAACCCTTAAAACTCTATTAAAGACCTCAGAATAAACTCTTACTTTTTCCAGTTTGGTAAAACCAGTAAGCTTTGTACACTGTCAACTTTAACCATGTGCGCTTCACTTGTCAAGAAAAAGAATTTCAAGGGCACACCAAGTAGTCTCTAAAGTAGATGTTTACTTAAAAGTAGATAAAAAAAATGTAAAATGTAAATACAGAACTATATATCACAAAAACATACAATCATTTAAAAGAACAAGGGTTAAAAAAAAGTGCAAAATTCCTACCACCAGACATAGACTTATATATCTGATGTATCTCTTCTAATAGTGCTGATAGACAGATGTTGTTGTCAAGAGAGTCCAAACATGTGTGTTTACAGGTCACTCACAGCATAATTAAAACACTGTCTTGAGCCTGCCTTCTCCATGATGTCACCCAGCTCCTCCTCTGTTTGTTAAAAATTATACAATCAGGATGTCATCACTCAGAAAGTAAATTAAGTAAGCAATAAGACACGACAGGGTGTGCGTTAGACAGTTTAATACACGGCTAGGATGCGTAGTGTGGCATGAGGCCATTGGCCGAGTGCGTCCAGCCTCCTAGCCGTGTGTTAAAGTGTCTAACGCACATCCTGGAGTGTCTTATTGCGCTTATGAAATGGTTATCTAAAATACAGATGTATGTCACAAGTAAATGCCTAATATTTAATAGTAAAACACTTACATGTTTATTTAATTTTCACTAAAATAGTTCCTCCGCCTGTTTGTTTGTTTTTTTAACTTGAGGACTTTTGAGCTGCTAAGGCATCCTTACTTGCACTTGTTATAGCAAACCCCACCCACTCTTATTTCATTTAGTTTAAACAGGAAGTTATGCTGATATTTTAAAATTGTACTGAAATGCACCTGCACCCTTTAAATCCCCTAGATCCCTGTTAGATGGACTAAATTTGTCAAAAGATGCAAGTCCAAGAGAATAAAGTGTGAGGAAACATCAAAACTAAAAGGTTTATGCAACCTGATCCACTTAACCTGTCACAGGAAACTCATAAATCCCTGTTTGTTTGTTGCCACTGCACCTAATGTAAATGAAAAAGAATACATTTAGCAGTTCCGATATATAGCACACTATTACTACCTTGATAGCAACCCGATACGATTGCCTTTTCCCGCTCATTTCCAGCTGGGTTTGCTCCGCTTTCATGATTGGGTCCTTTTTCGGGTCCATTTCTACCTGAATTCTTCTGGCAGTTCGAATGTTTCTGTGTGCAGGGATGCGAAGAACTGACCGAAAAGACTGAAGACAAGTTGTAAAGTGAAGTGGTTTTATATTCGTCGCGTTTCAAGCTCGAGAGTAGACTACAGTCAGTCAAGTGCGCTGTGGATGCTCTGCTCTCGGCTGGGGTTACTGAACTGCGCTCAGTCTCGGTCAGAAATCCCTGCCTTAATCAAGAAGGAAGACAAATACTAAAATTATTCTTATGAGGGAGTTGGGATTACCTAGAGTCGACTTGCAGGCTCAATGCAGTACTTATTTTATTTTTTACAGTTAGGCTGGCACCACTTGTGGCATAAACAAGATGGCTGCCTTTTGTTTTCTTAAGGTTCTGAGTGGGCAGCATCACCTAGATCAATGCCCACAGGGCACTGCTGGTCCTTTTTCCTGTGCATCAGAATAAATATCACATCCCTACTAGCCAGTCACAGCTCTTATTTTATGATGCCCATTTTATAAATAAGGTTAATTTCTAAGCCCTTCTTTCATCCATGAGCAACATCCTGCTTTTACGGACATCAGAGGAACATTCATGACTTTGCACCAGTGTGACATAACCTGGTTTCCTCCTCTAAACGTCATAAAATGGATATTTTCTATCCTGTCAGCTGGCAAGCTACAATTAAGCTAGATAAACAGGAGATGCTTAATTTAGGCCTCTTCTAGCCTGTAATTATCTCCTGGCCTTCCAGGTAACACGTTGTAGCTAAAACCTGGGAGGGGGTGTCATTCCACAGGCTGTTTCAGCATGTCTCATGAGAGACACTCAATAACACATTTTTATATTACAAAAATCATAGATTAATCAGAATCAGCTGTCTGAGTGTCACAGGGACTGTCCACACTTATAAAGGAAACAGGAAGCTGATGTCATGTGTGGGTGGTCCCTGGTAAAAAACTGCTAGAGCAGTTGTGCACCACACTGACCTCTGCTGGATACCAAAAAGTTACCTACTGCAAGAGACACTCCTCAAAGATCTACTGTTATGGTAAGTTTTTACGTAACTGTGCTTTATAGGAGTGGTATATGATGCTCATTCACAAGGATCCGCCCAACCTCCCCAACTTTGGCGCACAACCTCTGCTTCTAGCAAGGAAGATCTGCCATCATGGGGCGGAGCCATGGGAGTTACCACCCAGATGGGTGGGAGCAATCAGCTAGAAGATGTTTCCGGCAATCCTTAAAGGGAAAGGCAACTGCCAGACAGTGTGGATGAACATCATATACCACTCCTAGAACTACTGTTACAGGTGAGTAACCTGTTTTAAAACACTATTCTAAGTTGTGCAGAGAAATGATATGGCCTGAAATTTGGAAGGGCTAACCCTCCGTCTCGTTTAGGTAATTTTGGGGTAGCCTATCTATCCCTGGGTCATCCCGCTGCCAAAAGATAGTGGGAAAGAAGTATGTTCCAAGTTTTAAAACAACGCTGTGAGATCTGTAGAGGTAAGGTTCACATAATATGTAGAAACTGAAGCAGCAGTAATACATGGACACTACCCACCCGCTGCATCAGGAATAGTGGGATGGTCTTCCAGGTGTCCCCATCATGACTGAACTGATGGGTAAGGGGGTCAGTATTTAGGGATAAAAGTTGATTTGGTGTAGTTGGAATCTTTACCCGTAGGTATCTGAATGCTAACATTCCCCATCTGAAACAATACATAAATGTAGTCTGGGCAGGAAGGGCATAGTTCATTTGCAATACCTCTGTCTTACTGGCATTTCATTTCTAACCTGCATAAGTGCCAAAATGAGTCCGAGTATCCCATAGAGGTTGGAGAGATGTTTCTGGTAAAGATAAATACAGCAACAAATCATCAGCATGTAAGGCCAATTTGTGATCATGGCCTCCATTAGAAAGAGCACAAATGTCTAGGCTCACTCTGAGAGTTTGGGCAAGCGATTCCAAATACAGCACAAACAACATGGGCGAGAGGGGGCAACCCTGTCTCATGCCCCGCTGTAGCAGGAAGATCTAAGAGATATGGCCATTAATTTTAACATAGGCTTGGGGCTGGAAGTAAAACAGGCACAATGTCTGAATAAAGGAGCAAGAAATTGCATACAGTGAATGGTGGAAAACAAGGACTCCCATATTCCTGGTCAAATGTCTTTTCAACATCCAAACATGTGTAACCTCTAGGTGGCGCTATCCCAAGGGCTACTACCCCTGCCGGCTTGGCTACTAACAGGTTAAGGGTCCTGAGTTCTGAAACGGGTGCCTTCACCCAGAGGTCAGGGTTGCTAGTGGTCAAACTAGCCTGGGCACAGCCCTCTGGGACACTGTAACCCCCTCAGTTCCTGCAAGTGGCCCACACAATACACAATAAGCACCTTCATGATTGACACTTACCATCAGGGTTGATTTCTCCAGTTCGACTCTGAGGACCCCCTGTAAAACAAGGTTAGGCAGCACAAATGACAACAGTAAAACCTAAAGCACAAACCAGAAACACAGTCTGGTTGAATTGCAGAAAAAAGAGTAGATCTGATTTATTCAGGGGTCTATAACAAGGAAGGGGCGTAATCAGGATAATTGGCTTATAAACTACATTAATCACACTGTTATGCATGCAGTACAGAATCCCCCTCACACAGTCTCACACACACACACACACACACACACACACACACTGGGTACCCAGGCAAAAGGCAGATGGGCTAGCCAGTATCGTTGCCCGGGGAAGGCCGGCATCACAGCTGGTTGGGGCCCAGTGATGGAAGAAACAACATGCACACACACAATTTGTAATCTGGAGCCAGATGGCTCAGTTCATGAAGGAAAGGAACTAACAGAGGAATCAGATGACACACTTTGATTTAACAGAAAGTGCAGGGAGCTACCCTGATATTTACTCACGGTACCAAAGACTGGACATAGGATGGACGAAATGGAGACTGCTGACAAGTAGTCTGGATGGCCAAGGAAAAACAAAGACCCACTCAGCGCAGCAAGGCACTGTTTCTGTTCGGGCATGGGTGGAGGGCTGATCCCAAGCAGGTCTCTCATCGATGGCTCTTCTCGGTGCAGCAGGGTAGTCTGGCAGGTCCCTTGTGGCAAGACCCAGCCGCATGGAATCAACTGCGGATTCAGTCCATTTGTGCAGGCTACAGATTTTAGCAAGCAGCCCACAGTTCACACAGTAGGGAAATACAGCACGACCCACTGTATTCAAACAGCACATTTATATGTAACAGCAAGCAGCACACAGTTCGCACAGTGGAGAAATTCAGCACAACCCACTGTCATCAACAGCACAGTTATATGTGAAAGGTTCTACAATACCAGGTACACTGCTCCCCAGTCCCAATCGCAAAGTCACTGCTGTAACCGGGAGCTCAGAAGTTGCTGGAGTTCCTGACAGGCCGATCGCATTCAGCAAAATCTTCGGTCTTCTACAGGTTAAGCCTGGTCCCAATTCAGTAGCTTGTTAAAAGCACACAGCTCGGATTTAGTCCGAAACAGTTCTCTCTCTCTCTTTCTCTGGGCTGAAAACAGGCAAGCAGGCCAGAAGTCAGGTCTTCCACAGTTCTCCTGCATGAACTACTGTGCAAACTGCTGCTCGAACTAGAAGAGATGTTGCTGTCTCAGCTTCCAACTTAGATCTGCCTTGCCAGCAAACAGCTCAGGGAATTCTTTCAGATTGAAAAGGTTTGATTGGTTGGTTCTGCTGTCAGTCACAACATGCTCCCCCTGTTGGTGCACAAAGACGCCAACAGTCAAAACCTACGATTCCCAGAGGCTTGCTCCACATATTCCCCTTAGTTGCAGGCTCTATTTTAGAGTCCCCAAGTACTGATTGGTCCAGTTCGGCAGTTCAGAACTAAAATGGTGCAGCCAAACAGAACAGTCCTTGCTGCAAAGAAGGCAGGTTAGAACAAACTACATTATCATTACTACTTTAAATGATTCCCAGCAATCAGTTACATCTTTCAGCAGGGCTCCCTCTGCACAACTAACGATGGCAAAAATGGAGCGATTAGTCATGAGCCCGAGTGGGACTCGAGCATGGAAACACTCAGTCCCCCTCCCAGATTATTACTGCAAACAGGCAGCCCTTAAAGGGACAGTACACAGATGCTACTCAGGCACTCTTTAGCAATAACATTTAAACGGCATGGAATGTGCTGCCCAGGGGGCTGGTGGAGGGGTTCAAGAGGGGGTGGGACAGGCACAGGGGAATGGTTCTGGAAGCAAAAACCAGTGCAGTGAGAATATCCGGGACTGGGAAGAGAAAAGCCAGAGAGGGAGAGGGGGGCAGCAAGGTCAGCTTCCAGGGTGGGGGCTGACCAAACGAGCAGACACGAAAGACTGTTAGGCCTAGTCTGCTGGCATTTTAGTATGTTAGTATGGCTATAATGCCGAACACCAACCTGGCAGTGAGCATTTAGGCAAGCTCATGGAAGACTTTTTGGGAACCCCCATTTGTAGGGGGGGTTACACCCTTCCCTGCCTGGAGAAAACTTAGAGCGTCTGCGTCAAGTTTGTACTATCACAATAATTGCACTTGCAAATTATACTATACTTCTATACCATTAGCATGTTAGGCTTATAACTTCTGATGCATCAGTCAACATATTCAACCTTTACTATACACATTCTCGACATTTCATAGTACAATATCCATTCTGAATTACATTATGCATTTTTCACACCGGTACTTTACACAGCCTGCCACACAAAATCAGGTAATAACTTCCTGTACATTGAACAATGTGAGAGGGGGCCCTTCCCTATCAGCTAACCTGGGGCTAGACGGGACAGGTTCACCATACCTAGTGGGCAGGACAATTAACCTGGAATTGTTACTTAGGCTCAGTTTGGGCAGTGAGCTTTGAGAAACATACACCCCCTTATGGACCACATTGAGAGGCAAATCTACTGACCTCCCAGGGGCATCATAACTGAAGCACACCCCAAGCTTAACAGCTCGGCCAGTCTTTCTAGGGGGAACAACCACAGTCTCTGTACTTTCAGCAATAGCCTGGGGACTTTCATCACTTGAGAGGGGTGCTTCTGCCTGGATGGGGTTCGCACTTGGGGCACTGTCAGCCCTGGCTCTGTAAATTCTGGTTCTATAACACACCGCTCACTTGAACGGCACTCAGGCACTGGAAGGGAATTATCATCACACTCCAAGTATTCTTCAGGTTCTGGCATGTCATCAGTCTGACTCAGATCATCTGCCTCTTCCTCAGGTAAATCACACAGTTCCACCATACAGAGTGACTCAGTATCATCAGACATGAAACTGCGCACTTCACTCTCAGGGAGCATTGGCTCCAGGGACAAGGCTGGGCGGTTAGGCAGTCCAGAAGGCCCAGCTTCATCCTCACAATTGATCATGGAGTTACCTCGGAACAACTGACTCAGTTCATAAGAGGGGTAATTAGCATAGTCGCACTCACTCTCATCAGAAGTGGACTGGCAGTCATTATTGTTCTGGGCTTGCTGTAGAGGAAACCTGCAGTACATGACCACTGGGGTAGGTTGACTCTGTCTTTGTTTGGCAGCAGCCTGAGTCACCGGTCCAGAGGGAACAATCTCAGGGGGTTCAGCCTCAATCATGACTTGACCAATAGGCAGTAAATGGTTATGGTGCATGGTCTTGACAGCTTTTGAATCATTTTCAGGCCGCACTTTATACACGGGTAAGTCATCCAACTTGCGTACTACTGTATGAGGGAGATGGCGCCATTGGTCGGCAATTTTATGTTTACCATGCAGTCCCAAATTTCGTAACAACACACGGTCTCCAGTTCGAAGCTCTTGGGCCTTTACTTTTTTATCATATCTTTCTTTATTGGCTAAGTTTCTCTTTGCAGCCATTGTCTGGGCTAGTTGATATTCGTGATTCAATTGGGCCTTCAGTTTTTGTACATATTGTAAGATAATTTTCAGCTCGAACCCCATCGGGAGAGACCCCGAAACAAACATCAACTGGCAGCCGAGCCTCTTTCCCAAACATGAGGAGACAGGGAGAGAACCCGGTAACATCATTTCTTGTACAATTATAGGCATGTACCAAGGTGCTAGTCTGCTGACTCTATTTATGCTTGTCTTTTGGGTGAAGAGTGCCCAGCATGTCCAGCAGAGTGCGATTAAAGCATTCTGGCTGTGGGTCCCTCTGTGGGTGATAAGGGGTGGTTCTTAACTTCTGCATCCCCCCTCCCCAGGGAGAGCATTTATTTGATTCAGCGACTCTCAAAGTCTTTACCTTGATCAGAATGAATTCTCTGGGGAGCCCCGTAGTGGATGAAGAAATGTTCTACTAGCACCTTGGTCACGGTGGACTCCTTCTGATCTTTGGTGGGAAGGCTTGGGCATACCTTGTAAATGGTCTGTAACCACCAACACATTACGGTGTTTTGCTAGTTGGGCTCCAAACTCAAAAAGTCTATGCAAACTAATTCCATCGGTGTGCTGGTGGTGATGTTGACAGGGAACAGCTCTCTGAGGCAGGGCCTTTCTCTGCAGGCAGCGACTACAAGTCCTTACATGATGCTCAACATCGGCCCCATCTTAGGCCAGTAGAATCAAGATTGTACTAAGTCAAGGGTTGGTCGATACCGAGGTGGTCCATTTGATTGTGGAGGGACCTCAGCACCAAGTCTCTGAAACTGTGGGCAAGACCAATTGTTGCTTGTCTACTTGGCCTCCCCTACCCACTGTCTCTGTATACAACAACTGATTATTCAGCTTCAATTTAGGGCCTTCTTTAAATAGTAAAGCAGTTCACAAATCAGAGGAGTGCAATTTGGACGCATTTTTCCCTGCACGGAGGGCTTCAAGGGCTGACCGGATCATAGGATCTTGGGACTGAGCCCACTGAATGCTGTCGTTGTCAAATTGAGGTAGTGCACTAATATCTAGAGTGGTGAAGTGACAGTATGCAGCTGGTATGCAGGTATCAGAGGGGCCCAAGCAATCTACTAAGCAGTCCACTGTGTCCGTAGACATCTGTTCATCTTTATCAAACTTTTGACACAGTGCTCGAATGTCAGGTTCGGACAGCTTGACCCAATCACTTTTGGACATGAGCCTCCGGGATAGGGCATCAGCATCTATGTGATTCAGGCCGGATCTGTATTCAACAGCATAATCATAGGTAGACAACACAGAAAGCCACCGATGCCCAGTGGCGTCTAACTTAGCTGAAGTCTGCACATAGGTCAACGGATTATTGTTAGTCTTTACCAGTATCTTTGCCCCACACAAATATTCATGGAACTGGTCAACGATGGCCCACTCTAATGCCAGGAACTCCAGTTTATGCACAGGGTAGTTTTTCTCTGATGGGGTCAGACTTCTACTATCAAAGGCCACCGGTCTCAAACCATTCTCACGTTCTTGATACAGCACAGCCCCCAAACCTTGTAGGCTAGCATCAGTATGCAACACATAGGGTCTAGTAGGGTCAGCATAGGCGAGGATGGGAGCATGGGTGAGCTGATATATTATTTCATGGAAAGCAGCCTCACAGTCGGATGTCCAGCGGGACCCAAAAAGTTCACCCCGGCGGAAGTATACTCTTTCTGTTCCGGAGAAGGCCCCTTTCTTGTCTTTATGGTTTGTGGGAAGGTAACCCTGGGTAAGATTCAGGAGTGGGCGAATCACCCTGGAGTAGTCCTTTATGAACCGCCGGTAGTAGCCACATAATCTTAGGAATCGCTGTAATTCTTTCAGATTTTGGGGCTGTGGCCAGGTGGTCAAGGCCTCAACTTTACTAGGATCAGTCTCTATCCCCTCTGTGGATACTATATGCCCCACATACTTCACAGATGTCTGAAAAAACTGGCATTTGTTGATGGACAGCTTAAGGCCGAAATCCTCTAGTTGGTCTAACACTTTAAATAGTCGGCTCTCGTGCTCCAATGAACTTCTGAACACAATGACATCGTCCAAGTACACCAGGCATTCCAGTAGATTCATATCCCCCACTGCACGCTCCGTCAGCCGCTGAAAGGTGGCAGGGGCGCCCGATGTTTCCTGTGGCATTCTTAGAAATTCGTAGAACCCCAAGGGACAAATGAAAGCAGTCTTCTCTCGGTCCTCAAGGGCCATTGGAATTCGGTAGTATCCACTGCGAAAATCCAACACTAAGAACCACTTGGTCCCATTCAGACAGTCCAAAGCATCTTGTATACGGGGCATGGTGTATTGATCTGGGACAGTCTGCCAGTTAAGGGTTCGATAATCCACTCATATTCTTACTGTCCCATTCTTTTTTCGCACCACCACAAGAGGCGAGGCATAGGGGCTTCTGGATTCTTGTATCACACCAGCCGCAAGCATCTCCTGCAGGTATCTTCTCACATCATCTATGTCTGTGGGAGCTAGGCAGCGAGACCTCTCACGAAATGGCCATTCATCGTGCAGTCATATGTGATGCTGTGCTCCCTGGACACATCCCATGTCCCACTCCTTCAGCGAAAACACTTGGTATTTCTGGGCAAGTCTCTTGCTGATTCTAGCCTTCCATTCAGCTGGCAACAGGGAGTCACCAAAGTCAAAAAGGTCAGGGGTCACTCATCAGTCACTCTAGAGTGCTTGTTACTGGGTAACACTGCAGTGTCTGCACAGTGTATGGTAGCTAGAGTGTAGCCTCTGTTCACCCGAATCTCCTGATCTGACACAGTGTGGACCTGGACCATCACTCGTCATGCATAGGCATGAGCATGAGCAGGCAAGATGCTGGGTCTGACCAACAATCCTTCTGGCAATTTTCTATCACCTGGTGCATCCAGCATCAGTATCCTATTCTTGACATCTTTCCGTAAGTGGACCTCCCCTTGTAGAGTACACTGGGTGTTGGGGGCTAGCACCAGCGATTCAGGATCCTTCTTCCATACAACCTCGACTGGCTCATCTGGATCCACCTCCTCAGCATTCTGCTGCAATTCATAGGCCTTCTTAATCAATGCGGGAATTCTCAGGGCCCTGCCAGTCTGGTGCCCTTGTTTCTTGTGGCATAATTGTGCCAGTCTCCTGAACATGTGAGTGTTGGTCTCAATTAGTAGGAGAACCCCATCATACAGTCCAGTAATGGGACACACCAAGGCCAAGGTCTTGACTTGCTCTGCCACTCCAGCCACCGAGGTAGGAAAAGACAGCCAGATCCAAATATACCCAGAGTATGGATACGACTTCTCACTCAGTCCCCAGACATGCAGACCTTCCAAGGGTTGTAGGGGCACATCAGGCAGGTGCTTCCTGTACCAATCTTGAAACACAATAGTCACTTGAGACCCACTGCCAAGCATGGCTCGGGTGGACACACCATTCACTTTTACTGTAGTTTCCATTGAAGAGCCCACCACCTCGGACCATTCAGGAGGAACAGCAGCAGAGGCCTGGACAGATGATTTAGCCACATAGGGATTTGAGTTAATACTTCTTGAACCCTCACTGCGGTCATTTCGGGCACTCCTCGGCCACTGATTAATTTTCCTAAGCTCCCCTTGAAGCTGATTCACCACTTTATCTAAGTCCTTCTGAGACCGACATTCCCTCTTCAGATGGCCATCCCTGCCGCAGTTGTGACAAATGACAGATTCTCAGGGCATCCTGGCGGAAAACATTGCAGGGGATGCTGGAGCATCGACGGGAGATTGTGATCTGCCACCTGCTGGTAGTGTGCCATGTCTCAAAAGTTCCTTTAGGGTGGCAGTCAATTCCTTGAGCTCAGCTGAGAAGCAACTCTCCACAGAGGACGTCTGAGGATGCACCCCCGCCCCCATAGCAGTCACGTCCTGACTCGGCCCAGAGACTGCTGGTCAGCAGGGATGCCTCAGTGAACACACTGGTTGTACCTTTCTGACTTCCTTCAACAACTCCTCCCACCAGTTAACCCACAGCGGGCACTCTTAGTGGCCTCCATTTTAGACGGGCTTTTGGGTGCCGTAATCACCGGGACTGCACTCACCCCATAATCACAATCTCCCTCTTCACCTTCTACCTCTTGGAGTTCTTTTATCAAGTCACAGTAGTCAGGTGGGTTTCCCTTCCTACTCTGGAGCCTTAACTGGATGATCTGCAGTTTAGAATGCTTGGCATATTGCAGTATGTGCCCCAGTCTCACACGGTTCAAATCACTGGTGGCTACCCCACCTTTCCTGTAAGCCTTCTGCAGAGCTCTTTCTAAACAAGTAACATATGCAGACAAGCTTTGCCCCTTCCATTGTTTGGTACCTTGGAACTTCCACATCAAAGTTTCCCCTGATTCAGTGTTCCCAAAATTGCCTTCAAGTGCTGAGAGGTATTTCTGCGCAGAGGCCTCAGGATTTGTGGACCTCAAAAACTTAATGGCTACAAGGGCTGGGCCCCTCAGGCTTTCTATAATTCTTTTCCACTTCTCAGCCTCCGCACACTGCCACTCGGGTACCAAGGGGGTAACATAGTCAAGCCAGGTCTCCCAGTCATCCTCCCCTTGGGGGGTGGGGAAGGTGTCCGAGAAGATTCTCAGTCTTCAGTAGGAGTCGTGACTAATGGTGGGTACAGATATAGGGGCCAGCATTGGCGCAGGCACAGATGGTGGGGCAGTAACAGGCGCTGGATTGGGAGGGGGTGTTGGGGAAGGAGGAGGGCAACCAAAATGATTTGGGGCTTGGGGGACAGGACCTATGGGGAGAGGCTCGAAGAACTAAATATGTACACATTGGAAGAGAGAAGGGACCGGGGGGACATGATAGAGGTCTTCAGGTACAAGAAGGGGGTAAATAGGGGAGGAGCAGTCAGGGTGCTTCGAAGGAAGGAGGAGGGGGCAACTAGAGGGCATGGGTGGAAGCTGGAGGGGAAGATTCAGGGGAGAAAGGAGGAGGTGCTACTTCACTGAGAGGGTGGTGGAGCCATGGAATGCACTGCCCAGGGGGCTGGTGGAGGCAGAGACGGTGGAGGGGTTCAAGAGGGGGTGGGACAGGTACGGGGAAGAGTTCTGGAAGCAAAATCCAGTGCAGCGAGAATATCCGGAACTGGGAAGGGAGAAGCCAGAGAAGGCGATGGGGGAAGCAAGGTCAGCTCCCAGGGTGGGGCTGACCAAACGAGCAGACATGAAAGACCGCTAGGCCTATTCTGCTGGCAAAAAATAGAAATAGAATAGAAAGGAACACCTCCAGGTGGCAGGAACAGTTTCTTAAAGTCCTCCATGGTTTTCCATTCCTCCAGCAACAACTTAGCGAATTTCTCCTCAAAAGTCTCAGATAATGGGGGGAGCTCATCCTCCCCAATGTCTTTATTGTCTTTTGTTATCACTGTCCAGGTGACAGGGGCCTCGTCGGAGGCAATAGTCTGTGGCACTTTGGAGCTGTCCACCAGGTCACTACACTTTACTAAGGCTATGAAAGTTTGGTCGAGCAAATTAGCCTGTTGACCCACCACCACAGGGTTTTTTAAACATTCAACTTTGGAGAGCACTCCCTCTATGGTATCCTTACTGGTACCAAGGGGAATATCCAGTATATGCATAGCATTTTGGGCGTCGATCTGACCAGTACACCACCCCACCAACTGGTGTACAGCCACCTCTGTTGGGGTAGCCATTTATGTTTGACAATAATTAATAATTTTGGCCACTAGAAGAAGCTAATTCCAGCGGTGCCGCCAGATGTAACCCCCTAGGTGGTGCTATCCCAAGGGCTACTACCCCTGCCTGCTTAGCTAGTAGCAGGTTAAGGGGCCTGAGTTCTGAAATGGGTGCCTCCACCCAGAGGTCAGGGTTGGTAGTGGTCAAGCTAACCTGGGCACAGCCCTCCAGGACACTGTAACCCCTCAGTTCCTGCAAGTGGCCCACACAATACACAATAGCACCTTCATGATTGACACTTACCATCAGGGTTAATTTCTCCAGTTTGACCCTGAGGACCCCCTGTAAAACAAGGTTAGGCAGCATAAATGACAACAGTAAAACCTAAAGCACAAACCAGAAACACAGTCTGGTTGAATTGCAGAAAAAAGAGTAGATCTGATTTATTCAGGGGGCTATAACAAGGGAGGGGCATAATCAGGATAATTGGCTTATAAACTGTATTAATCACACTGTTATGCATGCAGTACAGAATCCCCCTCACACAATCACACACACACTGGGTACCCAGGTAAAAAGCAGATGGGCTAGCCAGGATCATTGCCTGGGGAAGGCCGGCGTCGCAGCTGGTTGGGACCATGTGATGGAAAAAGCAACATGCACACACACAATTTGTAATCTGGAGCCAGATGGCTCAGTTCGTGAAGGAAAGGAACTAACAGAGGAATCAGATGACACACTTTGATTTAACAGAAGGTGCAGGGAGCTACCCTAATATTTACTCACGGTACCCAAGACTGGACACAGGATGGACGAAATGGAGACTGCTGACAAGTAGTCTGGATGGCCAGGGAAAAACAGGACCCACTCAGCACAGCAAGGCGTCGTTTTCATTCAGGCATGGAGTGGAGGGCTGATCCCCACGCAGGTCTCTCGTCGATGGCGCTTCTCGGTGCAGCAAGGTAGCCTGGCAGGGCCCTCGTTGCCAGTCCCAGCCACATGGAATCAACTGCGGATTCAGTCCGTTTGTGCAGGCTACAGATTTTAGCAAGCAGCCCACAGTTCACATATTAAGGAAATACAGCACGACCCACTGTCATCAACAGCATATTTATATGTAAAAGGTTCTACAATACCAGGCACACTGCTCCTGGTCCCAATTACAAAGTCACTGCCTAACCGGGACCTCAGAAGTTGCTGAAGTTCCTGACAGGCCGATTGCATTCAGCAAAATCTTCTGTCTTCTGCAGGTTAAGCCTGGTCCCAATTCAGTAGCTTGCTTAAAACCACACAGCTTGGATTTAGTCTGAAACAATTCTCTCTCTTTCTCTGGGCTGAAAACAGGCAAGCAGGCCAGAAGTCAGGCCTTCCACAGTTCTCCAGCGTGAACTACTCAGCAAATGGCTGCTCGAACTAGAAGAGATGTTGCTCTCTTAGCTTCTAACTTAGATCTGCCTTGCCAGCAAACAGCTCAGGGAATTCCCTCAGATTCAAAAGGTTCGATTGGTCGGTTCTGCTGTCAGTCACAACATAGCTCCCCTGTTGGTGCAAAAAGACACCAACAGTCAAAACCTACGATTCCCAGAGGCTTGCTCCAAATATTCCCCTTAGTTGCAGGCTCCATTTCAGAGTCCCCAAGTACTGATTGGTCCAATTCAGCAGTTCAGGACCAAAATGGTGCAGCCAAACAGAACAGTCCTTGCTGCAAAGAAGGCAGGTTAGAACAAACTACATTATCATTACTACTTTAAATGATTCCCAGCAATCAGTTACATCTTTCAGCAGGGCTTCCTCTGCACAACTAATGATGGCAGAAACAGAGTGATTAGTCAGCAGCCCGAGCGGGACTCGAGCATGGAAACACCCAGTCCCCTCCCAGATTAATTATTACTGCAAACAGGCAGCCCTTAAAGGGACAGTACACAGAGGCTACAGAGGCACTCTTTAGCAATAACATTTAAATGGCTATAGCGCCGAACACCAACCTGGTAGTGAGCATTTAGGCAAGCTCATGGAAGACTTTTCGGGAACCCCCATTTGTAGGGGGGGTTACACATAGTTATAATAGCTGGATACTTGACTGGGTGGCATGATGGACCAGAAGATGGGTTCATTATATATTGTGCTGCATCTGTCTGGCCTGAACAAAACAAGTCTGCTCCTGAGCAATTAAACCTGGAAGGAGTTGATTTAATCTTCTTGCCAGCACAGACACAAAGACAGAGAACCAGGAAGGCAAAAGCAGAAACAGAGGAGAGAATTGCTAGGCAGGCCAAATGGGGAGATAAAACTTTTTTTTAGGTACATAGGAAAGAGGAGGAAGGCATGGCAGGGGATTGTATGAGTGAAGGGGGAGGGGGAGTACAGGTAGAGGGGGGACTTTGAGAAGGCAGAGGTGCTGAATAGGTACTTATGCCCGGTGTTCACAGTGGAGGGGGAGGGTAGGAGACCGGAGTTAAGGGAGAGGGAAAGGGAGGACATAAGGGTAGATCCTAGCCAGTTTAGTGACGACGGGGTAAGAGAAGAGTTAGGAAGGTTAAGGGTGGACAAGGCAATGGGTCTGGATGCCCTGCATCCTAGGGTACTCAGGGAACTAAGGGAGGAGCTGGCAGCACCTCTGGTGAAGCTGTTTAACTTGTCCCTGGATACAGGGTGGGTGCCTGAGGACTAGAGGAAGGCGGATGTAGTGCCACTTCACAAGAGTGGCAGTAGAGAAGTGGCGGAAAATTATCATCTGGTCAGCCTCATTTCAGTGGTGGGTGAGGTGATGGAGGGGCTGTTGAAGAAAAGGGTGGTCGGCTACCTTGTAAACAGTGGAGTACAGAACGACAGACAAGGTCATGCCAGATGAACCTAATTGAGTTTTTCGATTGGGTGACGAGGGCGGTCGATTGGGGGGGGCAGTGGACATGGCTAATCTGGACTTCAGAAAGGCCTTTGACACTGTCCCCCATAGAAGGCTGGTGAATAAGCTGGAAAGTTTGGGGGTGGGTCCGAAAATAACAAGGTGAGTGGAGAACTGGCTGAAGGACAGAAGCCAGAGGGTGGTAGTTAATGGGGCGCATTCCAGAGAGGAAGGAGTGATGAGCGGGTTGTCCCAGGGGGTCAGTGCTGGGACCCATTCTTTTTAATATTTATATCAGTGACATAGCGGAGGGACTGCAGGGGAAGGTCTGTCTATTTGCAGATGATATGAAGCTCTGCAGTAGGTTGGACACCCCAGGGTGGGTGGAGGCAATGAGGGAGGATCTAAAGATCCTGGAGGGGCGATCAGAAACCTGGCAGCTGCAATTCAATGCCAAGAATTGTACAGTAATGCATATGGGGTGTAATAACCCACAAGCCATCTACACATTTGGGGTGGGGAGAGAATTAGGGCAATTGATCAGAAGAGGGATCTGGGGATTATAATTTCAGATAACCTGAAGGTGGGGAACCAGTGCAGCAAGGCGGTGGGCAAAGCGAACAGAATGCTGGCATGCATAGGGAGGAGTATAACAAGCAGAAGGAGGGAGGTGATGATGTCCCATTATAGATCCATGGTGAGGCCTCACCTGGAATTTGGGGTCCAGTTCTGGAGACCTCACCTAGCAAGGGCATAGATGGGATGGAAAGGGTTCAGAAAAGGGCAACCAAGATGGTGCACTGAATGCATGGGAAGCCCTATGAGGAGAGGTGGAGAAAGTTAGATCTGTACCTGCTGGAGGTTAAGAGGGAAAGAGGGGCCATGATAGAAGCATTTAAGTAAGTAAAGGGGATTAATAACGTAGGGGGGAGCTTATTTACAATAAAAGTAAGCACTAGAACTAGAGGTCATAGTCTAAAGTTAGAAGGGGGAAGGTTTGGAGCAATGTAAGGGGGACGTTACTTCACTGAGAGGTGCAGGAGTCTTGGAACAGTTTGCTGGAAGAGGTGGTGGGGACCCGAAACAGTGGAAGGATTCAAGAGGGCATGGAACAGACACAAGGGTTGACCAGTGGGCAGAGTGGGAGATCTCTGGTCAAAGAGACAATTTTGGGGGTGAGGGCAGACTTGATGTGCCAATGGGGTCCTTTTCTGCCGCCAGATTTCTATGACAACAGTGCGTTATTTTGGTGAAAAATTTGACCTATACTTTTTTATTCTATTTTAAATTGCCCCTTATCTACTAACTTGTGTGATACCCTTCTTTGCACAATTTGAGTCTGCTTTAGTACTTTTTTCACATTTGAAATATCTTGGACCAGGCTTTCATCAGCATTCTCAGCTGTTTTTGTACATCAGTTGTTTAAAATAATTTATGTTGTGACTAAAATTAACTATTATGCAACAGGCAGTGCTCCCTGACCTTATGGGACAGTAGGTGTTCAAAAACAGCTGAGAATACTGATGAAAACCTGCTCCAAGCCATATTAAAAGGAGCGCTGCTTTTATTATTTCAAATGTGAAAAAAAAATACTAAAGCAGACTCAAAATGGAGAAAGAAGGGTATCAGACAAGTCAGAAGATGAGGGGCAATCTAAAACAGCATAAACAAGTATACTGTAGGTCAAAATGTTCACCGTATTCTTGCACTGCTGCTTTTTACGACTGCATGGGCGGAGCCCTGCAGATGTTTTGCATGTAGAAAAGGGCTGACGTCAAGTTTTCCGTCTGTGGAACTGTTTCTCCTCCGCCTGACCCTCCCCCAAGAAGCAAACCGCCCATGTTGTCCCTATGGACTGCAGCACTGCACTATATCACAGTGGGCGATTTTTATTTTTATGGGTGTTTTTTTTTTTTTTGTACAGGAAACCCCCCTTTCTGGCAGCGAGGGATGTCATGGGGATGGAGGGAGAGCCAGTCTGCAACAGTGCTCCCGATGTGCCAAACGCAAAAGCAGTTGCAGTAGCAGAGAGAGAAACGCAGCAGGTCACCGAAGCACCAAACGTAAAACAAGCAAAACTTGCACTGACAGAGGGGAAGTGCAGCAGGTCACCGAGGCGCCAAACGAAGCAAGTAGGATCACATGGCGCGGCACACCCTTTGTGCGCTATTGCTACATGGAAAGGGATCTAGGCCACCTCAACCTTGTTGAACTGTCCTACAAGTCAGGAGTAGCTACTGCAGCATCAGTGGCGACCGGTGGCATCAACTTTTCACAATTTATACAGTACCATGCCCAATATTAAAAATGTACTACATATTCTAGTAGTTTCCTCTGCATTTCCAAAGAGTCAGTGCTATGCAAAGATACATATTTCAGGATGTCGATCTTTTTAATACACACAGATTGGTGTCTTTGCAGTAAATTTAGACATCAAATCCGGGAGTATAACAACGCCGCCCCCTTGTGGCTAACCTGTTTTAGAGCCTTCATTTATGCTGCAGCCGCCAGTGTCCTGGAACGATCGCTCTGTTATCTGCGCTCTCCGTGTGTTGCTAGGATAACATGACGCAGTTGCCTTGGTTTCACGGTAGTGCACTTGCATGTTGTTCCCGGTGTCATGGCGGTTCTCCATGTAAACAGAGCTAGAGTTTAAGATATGTACTGAACTGAAGCACACACCTTTACAAATACCATGCAGCCAGAAAGAGTAAGTAGTACTTAGGTGTTAGTGGCCATCAGAGTTGCTGTATGTAGAAACTGTATACACAATAGTTCTTTCTCATAACTCCTGTATGTTGTAGTGACTAGAAGCTTTACGTTCAATTGCAGATATTCAGCTGCAAAAAGTTCAGGTTCTGTATTGAGGCCAATTTGCTCGTGAAATAGACAGCATTTGAGTAATGTACTGATAACCCGTAAGCTTCAGAGACAGCTGAATAGCAGTTATGGTTATCCTCAACTTGATTCACTAGAGAAAGCGGAACTTGATGTTTAGGCTGAATAATTGTTTAAAATGCACCACGTACACCAGTAAAGGTGCCAAAATTAGTGTTCATCCTATGTTTGCTTTAGGGATGGAAGTTGTTAACTGATCAGTATAACATTTATTAACTCAACCAAAGTAGCCAACCGATGTTGTGCCACTGAATAATATGAGGCACCAGGCACTGACTTATTATTTTTCCCAATTCTGGAACAATATATTGGATTCCATCAGTACAGTATGTAGGGGATTACAGGGTGTGCAGTTACAGGGAATAATGCAAGCCCTCAATGGTGGTTAGGGTGATGATGTAGATTATAGGGTTATGCGAAGGCGTCACTATTAGCGTACAGCTGAAGTTACCAGTTTGGTCCAGTTTCCCGTTCCTTTAATTTTTATTAGTTTATTTGAGTTGGGGGCTTTGCTGTCCACACCCTGTAAACAAAAAAAGGAAAAAGGAGTGGGAGGAGCAAAGCCCCCAACTCAGACTAACCAAAAGAGCACTGTATTCATGAAGCTTTTACTGCAAGCTTCCCACGCATACCTGATAAGCTATACTATCACTGTTGTTAGGCAGGAGGCGAGCTGAAGTGCCGCAGTGCAACCACCCAAGAAGTACAATATTTCCTTATGAACTCACACCCTGAATATGTTATCCTCCTTATAAAATGGGATTTTAGTATGCAGTAAGACACAACCGGGTGTGCTTTGAACAGATCTGACCACCTGCCCAGGGGAATACTAAGGCATGAGGCCACAGGCTGTGTGCCTTCAGCCCTTGGAAATGTGGTCAGATCTGTTTAATGCACACCCTGGAGTGTTACTGCACTTACAAAATGGGTTGCCTTTTTTTACGGCTGCATGGGTGGAGCCCTGCAGATGTTTTGCATGTAGAAAAGGGCTGACGTCATGTTTTCCGTCTGTGGAACTGTTTTTCCTCTGCCTGACCCTCCCCCAAGAAGCAATCCGCCCACGTTGTCCCTATGGACTGCAGCACTGCACTATATCACAGTGGGCGGTTTTTATTTTTATGGGCGTTTTTTTTTTTTTGTACAGGAAACCCCCCTCTCTGGCAGGGAGGGATGTCGTGGGGACAGAGGGACAGCCAGTCCACAACAAAGCTCCCAACATGCTGAATGCAAAAGCGGTTGCAGTAGCAGAGGGAGAAACGCAGCAGGTCACCGAGGCACCAAATGTAAAACAAGCAAAACTTGCACCGACGGAGAGGGAAGTGCAGCAGGTCACCGAGGTGCCAAACGTAAAGCAAGTAGGATCACATACGGCGGCAGCAGCAGCAGCATGAAGGGGAAATGCAGCTGTCTCTTTAAATTATTTGTCTAAAAAGAATTGGATGCCAAAGCGCTTAGGCTTGCTCTGCTGTGACATGCATCCCCCTCCCTGTCCCCTCTCCTCCCTCAGCTGTAGCCCACCTGTTGTGAGAATGACCCCACCTTCTTTTTACTGTCCAATTAGCATTCCAGGTGCTCGGTCTGAATCTGGAGCCGCAACCCCCTTCTTTGGCCAATCAGTTGCCAAGTTTCTCCATCTTACTGCAACTCCGGCAAGATACGGAGGACATCCGCGGTTGGGCCTGCCCATTTCCCATACAAACACAGAAGTGCTGGATTTTGTTTGGAAGAAGCAGGAGATAGAGAATGGAGCGTTGAATGTCCAAAACTGGCAACAGCAAAAAGAATCTGCGGATTGGACGTGTTGCTGACTTTCTGCCAGCCACCACCTGGTAAGTGCTTCTACCTCTCAGTGGCCGTCGCAGCACCGGCGAGACGAATTACTGATGGCTCCTCAGCTCACAGGGGCAATCCGATGCTGGTGTGGCTGGTGGTCTGCCAGCTTATTGCTGGATTCTAGTTGTTAGAATAGCGACACTCTCAGTACAACCCACCCTCCATTTCACTTCAAACAGTTACCGAATATGGAGAGCAACAAAAACCTCTCTCTTTGGACCCGATGAGATTGAAATAGGAAAAACATGCAAGTTCTTATCTCTAAAAATGAATGGCATCAGACCTTTTTTTTCCAGCACAAAGTGTCCTCTTCTCATATAGGAGGGAGTATGCTTCAACAAAACAAACACCTGTAATTATAGTCAAGAATCCCCCGGTATTATGCTGCTTGCTGGAAGAAAGCATGTGCCATGCAGGAGGCTGATCATATTCACATTTTGTGGAGCTGCCCAGTTTTACAGCCCTTTTGGAGTCAGATTACATTTTAAAAAAAACAGTCTGCCCATTTTCTTCACAAACTTCATTATGCAGCCGTGGTGGATCTGACAAGAACTTGTTAAGCACTGATATAGGTCAGTAGGAGGAGCAAGTGTTTTATCCTTCTGAGGTTTCAGAATGACAGACATGGTAGCCGACCCCATGCTGGAGGGATAGAAGTCCACTCCAGAACTTCCTACAGGTGTCCATAAGGTAGGCAGATGCTTGTCTCTAAATATTTTATAGAACTCGGGGATATCTGTCCAGCCTGGGCTGTTGCAACTTTTGAGAGCTGTGGTCACCTTTGTAAGGCACAGATTCATAGGCGAGGTCCTGGGCTAATGAGGAAGATGTAGGGAGTCCAGATAGGACCAAAGGTATGCATCTGACAGGCGGAGTCCTGGGAATATAAGGTAGCATCATATTTCCAAAATGTGTCTAAAATTTTCCCAGGGTCAGACAGAAGTTGAAATGTAGTTGAGTACCTAATCTGGGTAAGTGTCATTTGTGTAATATATCTTCTAAGGTGGAATGCCAAAACCTTTGATGCCCGAGACCCTCCCTCATAGAATCTTTGTTTTAGAAATCTCAGGGATATATCCATTTTACTGTCCAAGATCTTTTGAATTTCCTGCTTAAGTTTAGCAACTGTGGTGGCTGCATTAGCATCTCCCTGAGCATGAAAATGTGCTGTTGACAGTTGAGTGTTGAGGGAGATTAGCTTTTCTTCTCTGAGTTTCTTTTGTCTGGAAGTATAATTAATCAATTCTTCTGTTGCACAACTTTAAGTGTGTCCCAGAGGGTACTATGAGAGATGTCTGGCTATCATTATCAGCCAAAATATGCTTGATCTTGTCTCAAATCAGGTCTTGAAATTCTTCTGAATTCAAAAAGAATTATTCAAACACCAGAGAAGCCCTGAAAGACCTTTCTTCAAGGATGACTAATTGGGGTAAAACTTCTGTGCCTATTGCTCTTCCCAACCGCTCTGCTCCACCGATGAAGGATTGCTAGAGATTCCCAGGGTTGGCTGAAGACATCTGGGGCTCGAGCTTTCTCTTATGTAGCCCCTACCATGTGGAATTCTTTACCTCGTCGAGTTCAGGAGTGCCTGACTGTGGAGAGCTTTAAAGCTGCAATGAAAACTTATTTATTTAGTCTTGCTTTCTCCTTAACCTGATATCGATGATTCTGTCATTAATTGAATTTTAATTATCTGTGGTCTTAATCTATTTTGTTTACTTACTGTTAAAGCGCTTCAATACATGTGAATTGTGCTTTACAAATTAAGTTTATTGTTATTATTATGATCTTCTAATAATCAGTCTTTTTCATAAGGGTCTATGCTGAAGGTGCTAGGACATTGCAGGAGCCAGAACTTTTCTGGATGGCCGGTGGCACGAGTAGTCCTCATGCATGTCACTGCCCACGTATGCTGGTACACAAACAGTGCCAACCCCGACTCGCCTCAGTTCCTTTTTTCATGGGGCCAGAACTTGACCATCTGTATGACAACTGCATTCAGTTCTTCAGTTTTAGTTTTAAATACACAAGCATTTGTTTTTTTTGTGTCAGTTTAGTTAGTTTACCATACAGGAATTTGCAGTTTTCTCTCAGTCGTACCTCGTGATAATGGTCGACGACCATGGAAAAAGATGTGGAGCCTGAATAGGCAAGATCGTCCAAGAATCAATCATCACCATTCATCACTGGTGGGTCTTAGGCCAGAGACAATGAGACCCCATGGGAGCATATGCTTTTAAAAGTTTTGGAGGAAGGGGGCTGATATTGGAGACTGCACCACCCACGAGGCAGACGTATGGTGCTCGTGGACTGGCCAGTGACCAACGCCGGCCCCCCAGCCTCCTCAGTTCTGTTCCTCCAGTTGTCAAGGAAGGTACTCAGTGGGAGCATTCTGCCATGTTCTGCTGCTTCACCGGTTCTGTTTGTCGCTGGTAGCTCGACGCTGTATTATGTGTACAACCTCTCGTCGCCATTTTTTCTTTCTTTGTTTCCCTAGTACAGCGCCAAGCCCTGATCTTCCTGGACATAAAGTCTCCACCACTCATTCACACTAATGGGATCTATGCTGGAGGTGCTAGGACCCAGCGGGTGCAAACTTTTGAAGAGGGTTGGCACCAGAGATGGAGCCGCGAGGAAGCAGCACCGTGAGCCATGGCTCGTGCAGTGAAGACTACTTCGGCGTTGACCCTCCAACTGCCTCAGTTCCTTTTCTCCCCGCCATTGAGTGCGCCTCAGTGACGACGTCGCTTGCCTGCTGGGAGTCAAACTTCAAACTAGCAAGCATAGTTTTCAGTTTATTGTTTTGTTAATTTATCTTCAAAAGTACAGAGTAGATTTTAATTTACATTTATTGATTAATAACAGAAGTCTTCAGCCCTCCACTGACGGGGTCGAGCATGAACGGGTCAGGTGACGGTAGGGAGACTTTGTATGAAAGCTGTTCCGTCAGCTGGGCTGGATCCGATCCGCCGCCCTCCCCAGAGGGTGGGTCTGACAACGGACGGTCCAATACTCAGGGAGATTGGCGGTCCCCCTGAAAGCATAAGAGGAAACGGTCCCATTCGCAGCACCGTTTGGCCTCGAGTTCTTCTTCAGCGCACAAGTCGAGAAAGAGAAGGCATCATTCAAGGTCACCTTCTGCTATGTCTGCGCATCAACGGTCGGTCATTGGGGCTAGGCACAGGTCTCCTCCCCCTCTCAGAGTTGCTGATTTCTGGCTCCAGTGGCTGACCTCTTCGACATCGAAGCCTGTCCCCACCTATTGGATGGGCCTTCAATGAGCAGTTTCACCAGTGGGCTGCTCTTATGGAGCAGTGGGCTCAGAGGTTGGTCCAGCTGCCTGGCCCGGTCACTCTGGGGCCTTCGGGCCACTCGAGGGACCAGTAGGGTGGTTGGACCGTCCTAGTCGTGTGGCACCTTCTTTGGTTCCATCGACTCCGTGCTCAGGTGATCTTCCTGGACTAAGTCTCCATCAAACATTCACACTAGTGGGATAGCGCCAGAGGCGCTAGGACCAAGCGGGAACCTAAAATTTTCAGAAGGGACAGCGCCATGACAGGACCATGCATGCGCGGCACTGCGAAACTAGCTCACGCCTGTGTAGACTATCTTGGCGTCAACCCTCCAACCGCCTCAGTTCCTTTTCTCCTGCTGTCGAGTGTGCTTGGATGTCGATGTCGCTTGTCTGCCGGAGTCTAAGATCTTCCCGGACATAAGTCTTCACCACTCATTCACACTACTGGGATCTGCGCTGGAGGCACTAGGACCCATCAGGAGCAACCTTTTGGCCGGAGGGTCGGCGCCAGAGATGGAGCACGAGGAACGGCACCGCGAGCCTCAGCTCGCGCGGTAATGACTATCTCGGGGTCGACCCTCCAACCGCCTCAGTTCCTTTTTTTCCCCACCGTCGAGTGCGCTTCAGTGACGATGTCGCTCGCCCGTCAGGAGTCAAACTTCAAACTAGCAGCATAGTTTTCAGTTTTGTTATTTTGTAGTAATATCTTGATAAGTGTCGCTTAAGTTTATTCAGCCTACTTTGACGGAGTCGACCGTGAGCAGGTCAGGTGACGGTAGGGAGACTTCGTATGAAAGCTGTTCAGTCAGTCGGGCTGGGTCCGGTCCGCCGCCTTCTGTGGAAGGGGGGTCTGACAATGGTCAGTTCAATGCCCGAGGGGACGGGCGGTCCCCGCGGAAGCATAAAAATAAACGGTCGCATTCTCTGCACCGTTCGGCTTCGAGCTCTTCTTCGGTCCACAGGTCAAAAAGAAGGCATCACTCGAGTCGCCCTCTGATATGTCTGCGCGAGAGCGTTCAGTTATTAAGCATTGTCGTGTCCTCCTTCGAGTCGCCAGCCTCTGTTTCTGGTAGCCAACGTTGACATCGGAGCCCTACCCCGCCCGCAGGTAGCTCTTCAGATGAGCAGTTTCATCAGTGGGCAGCTCTTATGGAGCAATGGGCTCGGAGGTTGGTTCAGTTACCTGGCTCGGTCACTCAGGGGCCTTAGGGCTTCTTGGGAGACCAGGTAGGGCGGTTGAACTTCCCTGGTCGCACGTCACCGTCTTCGGTGCCGTCGACTCCGCGCTTAGGTGTCCCCCACATGGCTGCGGCGCAGGGGGCCACACCGATGCCTTTATCTCCTGCTCTTCTTCCTTCCTTACCTTCAAAGCCTGTTTTTCAGAGTCTTGGAGCATTTTCGGCACCCTCAGCATCGACGGCACGCTCGGCGCCGTCTTCTGCACTGGTGCTCTGTCGGCGCCGACCTCGGCGCCGTGCGGCTTCTCGGTACCATCCTCGGCGCTGTGCAGCTTCTCTGCGCCGTCCTCAGCACCGTGCGGCTTCTCGGTGCCGTCCTCGGTGCTGTGTGGCTCCTCGGCGCCATTTTCGGCGCCATGTGGTCCCTCGGCGTCGTTCTCGGTGCCGTGCGCTTTCACAGCGCCGGGGGCTCTAAGGGCGTCTTCCGCTTTTGAGGACTTCTCCTTTCACTCTTTTCCTTCATCCCTTTCCTCTGACTTTCATTCCTTTCCTGTCCATACAGTCCCTCCTGGACTGTCAGGAGATGACATTGAGCCTGACCCAGACCTTCGGCTGGGTGATGAAGTGGAGGAAGCAGGATCTATTACTGCTACAGAGCCTGTGGTCGAGGACCTGTCCTTTAAGTCTCTGCTGAAAAATTTGATTTCCACTCTTTCTCTCCAGACTACAGACGTCGATCCTGGGAAATTGTTAAGACTCCAATACCTTTATGCCCCAGAGATCCCTATGGATTTGACTCCTCTGGTTCAGCCTTCCTTCGAGATGCTGTCTCAAATGGTATGGAATAATCCTGCTCTCACCCCTTCAGTAGCTAAATCCACAGATAGGAAATATTCAGCCCCCAAGGATCGTCCCATTTTGGCTTCTCAAGCCTTTGCAGATCCTATTGTAGTCCTGGCAGAGAATGATAAGGTCGTTCTTCCCCAAACTACTACAGCTCAACCTATTAACAAAGAATCTCGTAAGATAGACACCTTAGGTAAGAGAGTCTTTGCTGCTTCTACCCTAAGTATGCGTATCGCCAGCTACCAAGGCTATTTCTCCCAATATGAGTATATCCTGTGGCACTCTATCAAGCAGATGGTTGAAGCTCTACCGGGATCGGATACAAAGCCAGAGCTTCTTTAAACCATAACCAGCAGGTTAAAGCAGCTATGGATGCTTTCGACACTGCTTCCCCTTCGGCGGCTGCTGGTATTTGTACCCGCCGTCATTCCTGGCTGTGCACTTCAGGCTTCACGAATGACGCGCAGCAGCAGGTAATGGCATTGCCTTTTGATGGTGCATATCTTTTCGGTCCTCGGGTAGAACAAGTTCTAGAAGCTACGCAAAAGACTAGGTCAGCCATTAAGTTGGCTCAACCTCCTCCTGTCCCCTCTCGAGGGAGTGTCAATAAACGTCAGTTTCATAACCGTCAATCCTTTTGAGGCAGAGGCAGAGGAGGTTTCCATAAAAATCAACCTGCCCAACCTCAAAAGAAGACAACAGAAAGCGCAAGGGCCCAAAGTGCCCAGCGCCACCTTATGAGTTGCTGGCCCAAGTCCCATCTCAGCTGCCTGAGGTGGACTTTTCCTCTCCGGTGGGAGGTCGTCTGATGCAGTTCTACAACCAATGGAAGTCCATAACCTCAGACAAATGGGTCCTTTGGATAATTCGCGAGGGGTATTCGCTCAATCTTGTGGAGACCCCTCCGGGTCGTCCTCCCAAACGACAGCCCAGGCTGTCAACCCTTCAGTCAGACCTTCTCGCCGCCGAGATTCAGGGCCTTCTGAACAACAGGGCAGTAGAAGTAGTGCCGCTGCATCAACGGAACACAAGGTTCTACTCCCATTACTTTCTGGTTCCAAAGAAGTCCAGGGGCATGCGCCCCATCCTGGATCTCAGAAAATTAAACAAATTTCTCCCCAAGGAGAAATTCAGAATGATTTCTCTGGGAACCTTGTTACCTTTGCTTCATCAACATGACTGGCTAGCCTCCCTAGAGATGCAGGATGCTTACCAGCACATGTCTATTCACCCGAGGCATCACAAATTCCTGAGGTTTGTGGCTCTGGGGCAACATTATCAGTTCAGAGTCCTGCCCTTTGGGCTATCCTTGGTGCCGTGGGTTTTTACAAAGTGTTGTGCAGTTCTCGCAGCACACCTCAGAAAGGTCGGAATACAGGTGTTCCCTTATCTGGACGATTGACTTCTGGCAAGCCCTTCCAGGCAGGGAACTCTGGATGCCGTAGAGATGACCTCTCGCTTCCTTACGTCCATGGGAGTTCTGCTGAACCTCAGAAATCGCAGTTGCAGCCCTCCCAGAGGCTTCTTTTATAAGGACTCTTCTGGACACCTCCTGTGCGAAAGCTTTTCTTCCAGAAGACAGAAGGAACGATATCCTTCAAGTGGCCCGTCACATCGGGGAAAACAACTCAGTCCCAGCTCTCTCAATGCAACGGATGCTAGGCCTCATGGCATCCTCGGTGTTCACTGTACCCCTAGCACGTCTGCACATGAGAACCACTCAGTGGATGCTCAGTACTCAGTGGTCCCCAACCACTCACCCGCAGTCCTATCCCATCAAAGTGACAGAACCTCTAAAGAGGTCACTCACCTGTTGGACTCAAAAGAACAATCTCCTGGAAGGGTATCCCTTTGCTCCTCTGGACCATCAGATCTCCATTACCACAGACGCCTCCCTAATGGGGTGGGGAGCTCACTGTCAGGCTCTCCACTCTCAGGGTACGTGGACTCAGGTCGAGTCCCAGCTTCACATAAATGTCCTAGAAATGAGCCGTCCTTTATATGCGGTCCGGAGTTGAAGGACATTCTCTGTCACAAGAACATTCTCCTTCAAGCGGACAACAAAGCAGTGATGTATTACATCAACAAGCAGGGCGGTGCTCATTCTTACCCCTTATGCAGGGAAGCGATGAAGGTATGGGAATGGTGCTTGGAGCACAAGGCTGTAATTCAAGCGGTCTACCTACCGGGAATACAGAACGAACTGGCAGACCGTCTCAGCAGAACAGAGACAGATCCTCACGAGTGGTCTTCGACTCAACCATAGTTCAGTCACTATTCAAAGAGTGGAGAACTCCAGACCTGGACCTTTTTGCATCCCCACTCATAAAACTGCCTCTCTTCTGCTCCAGAAATCCAGGGCCTGGCATTTTCTGTCAGGATGCGTTCAGGCTGCGGTGGACAAAGCAGCTTTCTTTCGCCTTTCCCTCTTCCTCTAATTCAGAGGTACTCCTCAGAGTTCGAATCCCAGGGGACAAGATGATTCTCATTGCTCCCTTCTGGCCTGGGCAGCTGTGGTTTCCACTACTCAACAATATGTTGTCAGTTCCTCCGAAACCACTTCCCTTCATATGAACCTTTTGACTCAGGGGCCGGTGGTCCATCCCAACCTGAGATCGCTTCACCTTCACGCTTGGCTCCTGAAGAGGTAGAAGTAAACCAGTTCAGTGTCTCTCGAAGGGTTTCAGATATTCTTCTGGCTGTGCGGAAGCCAGCTACTCGGAAAACTTACACAGCCAAGTGGAAGCGTTTTTTGCTCTGGTGTGCAAAGTCCTCTTTGAATCCTTTTTCCTGCCCACCAGATAAGGTTCTGGAGTACCTCTTGGACCTCTCAAATTCAGGTCTGCAGTACTGTACAGTCAAAGTTCACCTTAGTGCCATTTCAGCGTATCATGAGCCGGTTTCTTCCTTAACACTGGCTCAGTTACCTGTGGTTAAGAGATTTCTTAAAGGAATTCTGCATACCAGACCTCCTACAAGACGTCCAGTTGCAGCCTGGGACATTAATCTTGTGCTAGACATGCTCACTCGGAAACCTTTCGAACCTGTGGCTACCTGTGAGCTAAAATTTCTCACCTGGAAGACTGCCTTCCTAGTGGCCATTACCTCAGCCATGGGGTCTCTGAGATACATGCCCTGGTCACAGACCCTCCAGTATACCGTGTTCCATAAGGACAAAGTAGTCCTTCGGACTCATCCTAAATTTCTTCCTAAGGTTGTGTCAGAATTTCATCTAAACCAACCTTTGGTCCTTCCCTCTTACTTTGCGGACTTCCAAAATGAAGGAGAACGATCTCTTCATTCTTTGGATGTTAAGAGAGCTTTGCGTTTCTATCTAGATAGAACCAAGGACTTTCACAAAGCCCAACAACTGTTTGCTTCCTTCAGCGAGACCCGGCTGGGTCAACCTGTCGCTATCAGATGTATCTCAGCATGGTTAGTGGCATGCCTTCACCACTGTTATTCCATGGCACAGGTTAAGTTGGAGGGTAGGGTTTACGCTCACTCTACTAGAGTGATCGCGGCATCCCTAGCGGAAATTTGCAACATGCCCATTGCAGATATTTGCAATGCGGCCACCTGGAGCTCAGTGCATACTTTCGTTAAACATTATGCACTGGATGTCCATGCCAGACGACATTCTTCCTTTGGCAGAGCCATCCTTAATGGATTTCTGTCCTAGAAACGTGAGCTCTTGGTCTCTTCTGCCGCCCTCTCGGGGATTATTAGCTCGGTACTCTCCCAATAGTGTGAATGAGTGGTGGAGACTTGTGTCCAGGAAGATATGAAAATTACGTACCTACCGTAATTTTTGGTCTTCTTGATCTCCCACCACTCATCCTGCCTCCACCCTCCCAGAGCTAACTCTGTTGTTAATTCAATCCCTCAAATCTTTAGGCTGTGAAGACTTCTTTGTTGACCCTTCTTATACTGGTCACCGGACTATCTTATGTCCGGTTTTAGGTTAAAGCTATCCTTCTAGGTTAGTTCGCTGCACCTCCTTGGTAAAAGGAACTGAGGCGGTTGGAGGGTTGATGCCGAGATACTCATTACAGCGAGCTGAGGCTCGTGGTGCTGTTCTCATGGCTCCATCTCTGGCGTGACCCTCGACAAAAGTTTGCTCCCAGTGGGTCCTAGTGCCTCTGGCGCAGATCCCAATAGTGTGAATGAGTGGTGGAGACTCATCCAAGAAGATCAAGAATTACGGTAGAGTACGTAATTTTTCATTTTAAATCTATCACGACAGCAGCTTTTAGCGTTTAATTTAGTTTTTAAGTAGTACTTTCTTATTTTACAAACAAGAAAAGAAGATTATGAAGAAGAAGAAAAATAAATTATTCTAGGGACATGGATATGTTGTTCATCCACACTATTAGCAGGTCCCTTGCGCTTTAAATCTTGCCGGAAGGTCTTCAAGCTGGCTCCTCCCACCCACCCGGGTGGTAAAACTCTCGGCTCCGCCCCATGACGCCAGATCTTCCTTACCGCTTGGAAGCTCAGGTTCCCTCCTTAGTGCTCTGCATTTTTGACTGGTTCCTGAAAAGTTCGGTCTTGAATTTATTGAAGTGTCCTTTGAATCTTGATCTTTTCTTCTTCGCTCACGGATAGCTTTCCGGCCCGAGGCGTATGGTTGAGTTCCTCCAGGAGGGACTCGCACTCCACTCGCTTTTTTTGCCTGGACTTGGATCACGATCCTCAGGCTTTCAACTTTTGTTCTGCCCTTTCGGTCAGCTCTCCGGAGGACCGTGCGGCCCATTCGGGGCTCAGACATCTGGTAGTTTTCTCCACTCCGGAGATTCCATCGGACCGGCGGGTGTCCGCTTCGACTGTTTCTCTGCAGTCTGATCCTGCCGGGGAAGGGGCGGGTTTCCCCTCCCTCTCCCTCGGTTGCGGAGCTTATCCTGCTCTCCTTGGATTCTTCTCATGCAGCTTCGTTCAGGGAGCTTCATCATTCCCTCTCCTCCAAGGGAGAGGGAACCTGGAACCCTGTCGCTCGGCCTATGGCTATAGGGCCGCAGGCGGGGTCTCTTCATCGGCGGGAGCGGGATTTCTCCCCCTCCCTCATCAGCCGATGCTCGATTTCGGTTGAGGATTCGGCTTCGGCCACTGGCCTCACGGTATCCCTGTCAGGTCAGCCGGCCAAGTTCCCCGTTGACGTTGTCGAGTCTCTCGACCCGTCTTCCGGGGGGTCTGCTGAGGCTGTCTTCCCGCCGCCTTCGGCAGAAGCTGAGGCTCTGTCCTCCCCTTTGGGTCGACAGCCCTCGGTCCTTTCTTCCGAGCCGAGGGAGGAGCGGGTGCGCCCCGCTTCTTCCCGGGCCCGCCCTCTGTCCCCCCGAGGATTTGGGTCTCGGTCTCGGTCAACCTCTCAGTCTAGCCGCTCATGCCGATCTCGGCGTTCTCGGTCGAGGCACCGAGTTAAGTGGCTTTGCCGTTCTTCCTTGTCCCCCTCCTCGGATGAGGAGCAGTTTCGATGCCGTTGGCGTCGGTGTTACAAGGAACTTATGTGGCGACAGCAGTTGTTGTCTGGGTTTCAATCGACCCCAATTCATTCTCCGGATAGCAAGCAGCCGCCGCATGGTCGGCAGCCGTTCGAATCGGTCGAGGAGTCTTCTCCAGGGCAGGTTGCTCGTCCGACCCTCGCTGCCCCTCCGCCTTTGGCGGAGTTCAGGCCTGACCATGGCCTGTTCTTCAGGTCACTTGGTCCCCTCACTCCTGCCCGCCCCGGCGGACGAAGAGTGCCTCGGGCCTGCGGCAGCTTTTTGCAGACCCTTTGGAGCCTGGAGCAGGCTCTGCCATGTTTCCTAACAGGGAGGACCCCGGGTCTTCCCAGGAACATCCAGTAGACGACAGCCCATCGTCTTCAAAGGGTCTACCTCAGCTCATTTCAGAATTTACTGCAATGCAGCTCAAGCCCGTCTCGATCGGGCACCTTACATGGAAATTCTGGATCGGGGGTTCTTCCCAGAGAGCCTTCCCAGTGGCTGAGGCTATCATGGGCCCAGCCTTGGAGCTATGCGGCCTACTTCCTGCCCTGCGCCTTTGGCCAGGGTGGCTCGGAGGTACCCTATCCCTGTCGGTTCTCTGCCCGGTTTCTTGGAGCACCCCTCGGCTGAAGGGGTAATTACCGACGACGTTTTCCAATGTCTTGGAAACGCTGGGGATGTGGACAGACCCCCCGACAAGGAGTCCAGAAGGATGGACTATGTCGGGCGTGAGGTTTACGCTGCGTCCTCCCTAGGCCTCCGTCAGGCCAGCTCGGTTGCACTGATGGCACATTTCTCCCACACCCTTTTGGGCTCCCTGGATGAGGTTCTCCCTCATCTCCCAGGTGACCTGCAGACCATGGTTTGACAGGTGCGGGACCAGGGTAGGGCGGTGGCAAAGCAGCAGCTCCAGACGGCTCTGGATCTAGGCGACTCCTGTGCCAGATCGGTGGCGGCCGCAGTGGCCATGCGCCACAGGGCGTGGCTGAGGTTATCCTCCTTCTCTTTGGAAACCCAGCACGAGTTGGCGGACATCCTTCTGGGGACTGACCTTTTCGGCCCTGGGTGGAGGTACATCCATGGGCCCGAAGTCGATGCCACTCCGGACTCGGTCACTCTTGCCCAGAGGGTTAAGGGCAGCCGTCTTTGCATAAGCCCCTTTGCCCCCTGAGCCCTGGGGCCCCGGCCCAGCATGAGGGCCAGCAGGCATGCGCTGGGCGGCCTGTTGCCAGACCAGCATCTTCCTCCAAAAGGAAGCGGGGAGGCAGGAAACCGAGGGGCTCCTCGGCTCCTTCCCCCTCTAAGCCTGCTCAGTGACAGGCCAAGGTGCATTGCCCCGGCCCCGTCGTCTCAGCCCGGGTTTCCCCATGGGGGGACGGCTCTGCACCTTGTTCTGGAGGTATTTAAGGTGGATCCTGTCACAGGTTGCGAGCGGTTCCCCTTTTGAGCCGTTGCCCCATGGGGATCTTGAGTTCACTGCCCCTGTGTCGGTCATCCAACATGCCTGGCTCTCTAGTTAGAGGTGATCAGGAAGGCTGTGGATTCCCCCCCCCCGTTCAACCCTGGGTTTGCGTCCAGGTATTCCTGGTCTCATACGGACGGGGGCTTGCGCCCATTCTCCCGCACGCCTGGATGGTCTCTCTTCTTCAGACATCCCATCCTCAGGACGTGGCGTTTAGCTGTTTTCCTGGTCTCCAATATGTACCTACCCCTCGTTCCGTCCGTTTCTGGGGAGGCTCCACCCCTTCTTGCGGGGGAGCTCCTTACGAGTTCCTAGCACTTCCTTGCTCAGCAGTCTCTGCGGCATTGAAGGGTCTGGATGTCACCCCACCCGGAAGGCAGACTGGTCTCCCATTTTCGGGAGCCAAGTGAGAACTCGTATCTTAGTGGTGAAGCTTCTTCGGGACTAAGCTCGACTTTTGAGTCCGAGCTCGGCTCCGGGCGAACAGGGCCGAGGTTCTTCCTCCTTTGCCGGTCGGGTTGGCCGGGAAATTACGTCCTGTCAGGACCTCCTGCTCCTCCTGGGCCTCAGGGCGGGCTTCCCTTAGTGGGAGGGACCAGCCAGAGGTCTCAGCGCTGCGTCCCTTGGACTAGTTCGTGACTTACAACCCAGGAGTTAAGAGAACGCTCCCTTGGACCATTCTAACCTCGGCAGGAGAACATCCTGCTTGTTCGCCCTGAGTTGGCGGTCTTCTCCGACCGATGCTTCTCGGATGGGTGGGGTGCTCATCTTGGGGAATACAGAGTGCTTCGCCTCTGGTCCTCTTGCGAGTCCCGATGTCCTTCCTGCTCGCTGGAGACAGACGGTCCGCTTAGCCTGCACCGCTCGCTCCGCTTATACGGGGTCTACAGGTCTAAGTCCAAGTAGGACTATTCCAAGACCATGTGCTACCTACTCCGCCAGGTTGGTTATCCCCTTGTCTCGGTGCAAGGAGGTTCTCCGCATTGGGTTGTTGCGCAGTCGAAGGTTCCCAGCCATTTGATGGCAGGAGCCCGATTCCCTGGCTGCTGCCCTGAGCCGGGCATAGGCTGCGCCTCATGAGTGGTCTCCCCTGCCGGAGGTAGCACAGGATCTTCTCCCTCTTCCCTCCGGGGAGAATACCAGGCCGAGACTGTTTTTTGCCCACCCCTCAGCAAGGCCTGCTGCAGGGGATGCCATTGGGGCCACGGACCCCGGGCCCCTCCGTGCCTCTCCCCCATTTCCCTTGACCTACAGGCAAGGCGAGGAGGGACTTGACACAGGTGATGCTGGTAGCCCCAGACTGGATTGCCAGTTCTGGTATCCAACTCTCCTCAGTCTCAGCCCCAGGCTCCCGAGGCGGCCTCTAGTCCGCCCGGTCCTGTCTTTCCTTTTCAGGGGAAGGTTATCCATCTGGACCTTCAATCCCTGCACCTGTAGGCCGACCCCTGTGCGGCTAGGGGCCAGGCCTAGGGTCTTTCGGCAAGGTCCTCGTCTTTCGAGGCATCCTGCTAAGATGTCGGCCAAGATGCTCGTCCTTTAGGAGAAGTTCTCCTTTTTGATGATGGGATAGGGCGTGCCCTTCCCGTCCTAAGGCGAGCATTCGGACCATCTGCGGTCCATCCTTAGACCAGGGCTTCAGCGACGACCCTCTAGGTGCTTCTGCGGGTCACCACTGTCTTCGGGCATGGGCGGGAGGCAGCTGGTAGTCGCGGAGAAGGTGGTCTGGCACTTCTAGGCCTCGATCACGCCTCCCCTTTTGGGGAGAGTATCCCCGTTTCTGCGGGATCCTTGCTGGTATGGGCTTAGCTCATGAGCAAGCCATCCGAACCTTTGCACAGGTGCGAGTTTCCCCCACCTGTTGTGGAAGAACACCTTCTTGGGGCCACTCCGCCATCCAGAAGGCAGGGAGAGTTCCAGGCGCTCCTTTAACCTCCCTATCCGGTCTTCCACAGGGACTAGGTTGTCCTGCGCCCCACCCGAAGTCCCTCCGGAGGCGGTGGCAGAGTCTTCCCTTCGGGGGTATTGCCTCTGCCGGGGTTTATCCCCTTTCACACCTCGGAGGCCGTATTCAGGTTCCGTGGGAACCGTTTAACGCTCACCTCTTGGGAGCGTAAAGCTAAAGTTCGGGAGAGGTTCGCCAGCTGTTCATCATCTTCGCTGAAGCCGCATCTGGCAGATTTGCAGCCCAGTGGAAGACAAGCGGGCGGGTCACCCCTGCAAAGGTCTCCACTATAGGCAGGCGGGCATGGAGCCTCCCAGAGGGATAAGCGCTCTTTTTACCCGTCCTTCCGCTGCATCGGTGGCTGCTTCCAAGGACTCTCCGGTCCAGGATATCCTCAGGGCTTCTGCCCGGAAGCAGACTTTACCGTTCCCCTTCCACATTGACCTTGGGTCATGCCGGGGTGCTGGTCAGGGCCTCGGTTCTCCAGTCTTTTTACCTAAGTAGGGGTATGCGCCTTGCCTCCCGGAGAACTGCTAGGAGTCTGCCAATAAGTGTGGATGAACAACATATCCATGTCCCTAGAAATACAGGTTACTCACCTGTAACAGGAGTTCTAGGAATGGTATATGTTGTTCATCCACAAGACCCACACGACCCACCGAGCCTCCCCGGCTTCGACGCACAACCTGGCTTCCACCGGCTAGATCTGGCGTCATGGGTTAGAGCCGAGAGTTTTACCACCTGGGTGGGTGGGAGGAGCCAGCTTAAAGACCTTCCGGCAAGATTTAAAGCGGCAAGGGACTTGCTAATAAGTGTGGATGAACAACATATACCATTCCTAGAACTCCTGTTACAGGTGAGTAACCTGTATTTTCCTGCCATCAATGGAGTCATCCTTAGACGGTAGCAGTGACGGTAGGAGGACTTCGTTTGAAAGTTTTTATGGCAGAGAGGCTGCATCTGGTCCGCTGCCCTTAATTAACAGGGGGGTCCGACTACGGACAGTCCTGTGCTCGGGAGGGGGGGAGGACAGTCCACCAAAGCACAAATCTAGCAGTTCTGGGTATCTGGCTCCGCTTAACCTCGAGCTCTTCTTCCTTGTCGGGGGAAGAGGAATCGATGCTGCTCGAAGTTGCCCGTTGGTACGTCTGCACGAGAATTGTTAGTCGGAAGGGGTTCCCCTTGGCCCCACTCCTAATGGCTGCATTCTCGACTCCAAACTCCATCTTTGTCCTCGTTGGCTCTCCGGTGGACAGTTTCACCTCTGGGTTGCTCCTGTGGAGCAGGGGGTTTGACCTTTCCAATTCTCCTGGCTCTGTTCCTGATTTTGGGGCCTCCGGGCCTAGGAGCCATTGGACCGGAGCTGGGTCGATTGGATCACAATGGGCGAGGTGCTGTCTTGGTGCATTTGCCATCATGTCGAGCCCTGGTACTTACCCCTCTTTTTCTAAGCGGGGGCCAGCATGGGAACCACCTTTTCCTTCTCCCTTCTTTTCAGGATTTCCTTTGGCATTTTCCTTGTGCGCTGTGGTTGGTGCCTTGGTCGGGCGCCGTGGGTAGGTGCCATTGCTCTTGTGGTGCCATGGGTGCTGTTGTTGCTGCCATTGGTTGTCGACACGCCAGTGGTGCTGTGGGTGTCTAGGTGGCGCTGAGTACCCACGGTGGTGCTGAGCACCCATGGGGCGGCACTGCACCGTGGGTGCTGCAGATGGCGCTGTGCACCACCGGCGGCATGGTGCACCTGCGGCAGCGGGTGCAGGACGCTGCGGGCACCCATGTGTGCTGTGGGTGGCACCCACAGGTGCCACAGGTGCCATGGGTGGTGCTAGGGCAACCATGGGTGGCACCACAGGCACCCATGGGTCCCACGGGTGCCATTGGTGCCCTCAGGTGCCATAGATGCCACTGGTGCTCTTGGGTGCCATTTTTGCCATGGTTGTCATGGGTACCATGGTGCCATGGGTGTCAGGGGTGCCCTCGGGTGCCATTGCTGCATGGGTGCCAGGGGTGCCTATGCGTATTGCCGCTGGTGCCCTTGGGTAATGCCCAGGTTGGCATAGGCACTGTTTGGTGCCCTTCTGTGCCGCGAGTGATGCTGGTGCCACAGGGGTGCTAGTGGGTGCTGTCTGGCAGAATTAGTGACGCGTTTTTCCTTTTCGGACTTCTTATCCACAGAACTTGTGGCAGGATGTTTTCCACGGAATGAAGTCCTGTTCTGCGGTTTATTTTTCCGCACATCTTAGTGAGTGGCGGTCCATGTGGGATCTTGTGTCATCCAGCGGTTTTCTGCTGATGGAACTCTGCTGTACTGTTCTGCCTGCGGAATCTCTCATTCCTCTCAGCACTTTTCTCGGCTCCCTACATGGTACCAAGCTCCTCGACATCCTTTCTAATGGCGGAGTCTCCAGTGGCTCTTACCTAGACCTCTCTGCGTGTGGCCTGGAGCTAGGAAGGCACCAAGCAAGGGCATCCTGTGATGCCAGCGAGGTAGCTACCAGGGTCGTAAGGACAGCGATCTCCACTAGGCGGATGGCATGGCTACGTCTTTCCCAGTTGTCACCCTTGGCCTGGCGTAGGGTGATTAACTCTGCTCACCAGAGAACCTATCCCTAGATGTCCTTCTGGGTTAGAAGTGCATCTAGATGGGTCTTTCCCTGTCCTTCTGGTCAGTAATACAGCAGACGACTCATTCTATATACTCTATTATCAGAGTCTGTGATGGAAGATCTTTTCAGTAGTTCCTCAGTAATGAGGTCCACTATAGTATTTCAGACTGCGTCCATGGACCATGCACTTCTGCATCTAGACTTTTTCAATCATCAAGACAATTGCACTCTGTGGAACATTCTGATTTAATGGTTGGGAACCACTCACGCTCTTCTGCCCCTTTGATAGGGGCATATGGCCCCCTTGTGATATTGCCCCTTTGGTGGCTTCTTTGGCACAGGTGGTTAACATCTCTCCAGCTGTGATTATTTGTCCGGTCATGATTTCAGTATGGACGCTCAGGCTCCTTCTGCACTCAGATGGAGAACATCTTTGTCATTTTGTATCAAGACAATCCTTGCGAAATAGCAGCCTGAAAGCCTTGTTAGGTTCGGACTATTAAAAAAAAAAAAAAAATAAATTAAATTTATCACAGCACAGGGCCTAGCCTAGAAATTACCTGATAACCCCCCTTTTTGGATCTGGTCAGGTTCCGCCTCAGCCCCTGAGGCGCTCATCTCCAGAGTATGGTAGAGTACCTGACTTCTTCTTCCCCTAGGAGGAGTCCGATCCAGCGGTGGTATGGGTCATCTCTTTCTTCAAGAGAAATTTCTTTCATTCAGAGACATTTCCTAGACCTAGGCGACTGCCCAATCTGTTAATTGCCCTTTCTTTTTATCAGGCTTTCTTCTCTTGAGCAGAGCCTCGCAGCAACAGAGCGACTCTCCACGAGTCGGAACTCAGGTTCCTACTTCCTTGCTTGCTTTAACTCAACAGGCGGTATACTCCTTCTTGACCAGAGTCAAGTAGGTCTTTTCTGAGGAGTAGCTTCTCAAATGTTCACACCTTCGGTTCCGTGCGCTGGTTCCATGCCAGTCGCTCACCGAAACTATCCTCTCAAGTGCGTGACGGAGTTGTGATGTTTGTTTTCAGCAAACAAACTAGAATACTTTCTACTCCTTCCGGGAGGCCAGAGTAGTAGTGCCTCACGCACTGAGTCACTGCCACTTCCAGTCACGTTCCACGAATAGGTTAGCTTAACTTGGTCCTACTGTGCCCCTCTCGGCAGCACATCTGTCTCTATTTGCCTTAGAAATCCAGCCCTGTTTTTTTTGTCAGATTGTTTTTCCAGTAGACATGTCCTCCTGTACATTTTCCTTTCTTCCCTGACTTCAGAGACTGCTACTACAGTTGTACATACAGGGGCTCACCAAGTAAGGGGTTCAAGTGCTCCTGGACCTGTTGTTCTGGAGTCAGCCATACTGATAGTGGAGTTTTCCATCTTTCCGGTCTACCCTGAACCAGTAAGACTTTACCTCCGACTCTTTCAGTTTCTGAGGGTCCTTTATGTTACATTAGTATATGTCTTTGACACTATTACTTTTGGTCCTAGACCAAATTGTGAGACCAGGATCTTATCTGTGTCAATCTTCACCATTCATCACCTATGGGTTCATTGGCGGAGGTCATGACCCTCGGGGAGCTTTTATTTTTGGTAGGCAGAGTCAGCGCATCACCGGCGCCCTCGGGGCCGATGCATTGCCTGGCGCTCGCCGGGTTGGCCGTTAGGTCTCTGTCGACTCCGCCTGCCTGCCAGTTCTTCATCTCCACCGTGAGGTCACCCGTGGGAAGCAAGTTCAGTTTGAGGCCTATCACCTCCACGGAGTTCGTTTTACTGTCATTCTCGTACGCAATCCATCGGTGCTGTGTCCTGCGGTTCTGGTTGCCTTACTTGCGTCACTGGTAAGATCTTTCCATTTATTTTATTTCTTGGCAACGTCGAGTCTGTTTTTAGTGTTTTTTTTAATTCGTAGGTCATGTCTGGGTCGGCGGGCAAGAAGACTATGAAGACAGGATGGCCCCCCATGCGACGGTGCCCTTGTGGCCATAAATTTTCCGTCACCGACCGGCACGACCGTTGCCTTACATGTCTTGGTCCGCTTCACAACATGGATTCGTGCAACACCTGTTTCTCCATGGACCGCCGGATCATCGAACGATGCGTGTGGAAAGTGGGGCGAGTTCTGCTGACTTTCGGGGTTGGAGTGCGCTTGTTGGGCAAGCCGCGTACTCTTGGCCTTTTCTCCGGGTCCCTTCTTGGTTCTACATGGACCAAGGAAGAGGAGGGAGCCTCAGCTACTAGTAGCCTGGCCGTTGCAGAGGCTTCTTCTGCGGTGCAGGAGGCCCATCCCGCTCCTTTCAGGGCCAAGGCAGCAGGCACCGCCATGGCAATCGCCCCTTCGGGGGTGAAGGCTCCCCCGGTGTCAGACCCACAGTTCGCAAGGCCTGGGTCAGCACCATCCCTGATGCCATCGGTTGGTGCCGTTGCAGGCCTTGGCGCTGTTTGCAGCACTTTGGGCCCTGATGATGCCGTTCTCGGCACCCGGTTTATTGCACGGTGCCGTGGCTGTTGTCAGCGCCTTTCCGCGGCACCGATACGCTAACAGTGCCATGGGAGTCTCTACGGTGCTGTTTTGTCTGTATCTTGCCTCGGTGCCATCGGCGGCACTGAGGTTAAGCATGGCGCTGTGTCCTCGGACTTGGTGCCATGTGGGAATCGGATTCTGCTGTCGGGCGCCGTTGTTGGTGCCACCTCTGCCCCTCTGCACCATTCGGCGCCATGGGCTGGGCGGCACATCCTTGGCCCGATGGTGTCATGGGGCTGTCATTGTTGCCATCTCTGCCCTCTCGCTGCTCATGCGCTGTGGGGCCGGATGGCACCATGGCTAGCCCTGACTCTGGATCTGCTGTTCAGGCTGGGGCCCTCTGCGGTTCTGCTCGCTGAGCTGTGGAGGCACTGGCGCTGGTTTGGGCATGGTTTGGGTGTCTGGCACTCCCTTTGGCAAGAGGGCTCTGGGCGCCCTCCTCACGGGCTAGCACAGGGCCTCGGCCTCTACCTCTTCGGAGGTGGAGTCGGGTTCTGAGTCAGATGATCAGTCTGACTCCTTGGGGTTAACTGTTGGGCTGGGCAGCCCTGTAGTATCTTCGACAAGCCAGAGTCAGACCCCTTCTGAGGTGGAGTTGGTGGCTGCCAAGACTGGGGTCATTGGTGCTGACCAGTGGGCAGTGGTGCAGACCACCATTGCTCTGCAGCCCGGTCTTGGTGGGTTCACTGACCCCTCAGCAGTGGTACCCCCACCTGTGGTGTGCCTGGATCACCCAACTTTGGGACCGATTAGAGCACCTATGGGAGGGGAGGGCACTGTACCCTGGATAGCTCCTTCGGGTACTGGCCAGGGCTGTCAGCTACCTAGGCTGGCCCTCTCGAGGAGGAGGGCTCTTTCAGACTCCGAGGGGTCGAGGGGCATGGGGTCTGCACGGCGACCTTTTTCGGGGGCTCACCCGGGCTCTGGAAGAAGCTGTAGTGCAGATCTCCGCTCTTCCTCCTAGGTCTCTTTGAGAGAGCCCTATCCTTTTGAGGTAGGGGACCATCCTTCTGGACCTATATGGCCCCCGGTCGCCTCACAGGGGGGATTCTTCCGGGCGCAGCCAAGGCAGTACCGAAATGGTTGTTCAGCTGTCGGCTGTGGAGTCTTCCAGGGCCCCTTCTTCCTTGGGTGCTCCTGGTCCGCTCCTTAGCCCAGGCGGAGGTCAGCCGAGATCTCTTCTCAGCTCTGTCCCTTTCCCTCTGCCACATTCTCCTGTGCTCCCAGGCATCCTTGGTCCTAGCGGGCCCCTCTCTCCTGGGAGCAGTTCAGGGCTGTGGCTGCTCGGTTCCCAGCTTACGTTAGGGCATTTGACAGTCAGGTTTTTCTACCTTCCCCCGAGCAGCCACCCTCTAAGCAGTCGGTGCCCTCCAGCCCTTTATCCCTCTCTTCTGGGGGAGAGGAACCTTCTGTCCACATCTCTCCAGCCACTGATTTCGCTGAGTATCAACGTTTCCTCGTGAGGATGTTGGAAGGCTTGCATCTCACCCCTGCCACTGTTAGCAATCCAGAGCACTCGGCGCATGCCTTTCTAGGTGATTTCAGCGAGGCCGCCCTTGTGATGCCTCCCTGGCCTGCTCCCTTTCGGGAGGCATCCTTGCACTTCTGGAAGAGGCCCATCTCTGGAGTTCCTGCCCCTAGGGATCTCTGCCAGCAGTATTGTACCCCCTCCCGGAGTCTCCAGGTTCCATGCCTCATCCGCAGTCCAGATTGACGCAGTTGGACACTCCGATGGGCTTTGCGCCATTCACCGTGACCGGCCCCCAGATCAAGATTCCTCAGATTTTGACTTCTGGGGTAGGAGGCCTTTCTACTCGGCACGGTTGTTGCTTTCCATTTCTGCACATTAGGTCTACTATGCAATCTATGGCAGGTTCTTGTGGTCCAGGCTAGGTCAACTCCTAGCCTAATTGCCTGACATGGAGCAAACCAGACAAGCCATTGCACTCTCTGCGCGTGGCCTGGAGCTAGGAAGTCACCAGCGGGGCATCCGTGATGTGCGCGGTAGCTACCAGGGTCGTAATGGGACAGCGATCTCCACAGGCGGCAGGCATGGCGTCTTTCCCAGTTGTCACCCTTGGCCTGGCGTGGGGTGATTAACTCTGCTCACCAGAGAACCTATCTCTTCTCCCATAGGGGACGAGGCGGCGTTTATCGGGCAACTTCCTTTCCTCTGGGGGACCCCATCTCACTCTCCCCACTCTCGGGCCTCTCCAGGCCCTGAAGGTTCTCCCTCTTAGTGTGTCACCCACTAGAGCTAAGGGACTTTGTCCCTTAGGTGTAAAGAAAAAAAAACCTCCGGGGGCTCGGCACTCACCCATAGGTGATGAATGGTGAAGATTGACACAGATAAGATATGAAAGTGCGTCGTGCCATAATTATGATCTTTCTGTGTATCTTCACCATTCATCTCACCCCTCCATCCCCTGGGGCCATAGTCTCTGGGTCTCCCCCGTGCCCACCCTCACCCTCTCTTACTCAGGAGTGGGGTAAACAGGGGCACATAGGGGGATAATATTCTGGGTAGAGTGATCAACATGGGGGGCACTCCTTTTCTAGTACTTTAGCTCCACCCCTGTGGGGTGGGAGTTGGCAGTTGCCCTTCATTCTTTCCTCCTCCTTGTTCCTGTCCATCCTATTTTCTTTTCCTTTGGATTATTCTTTTAAAAAAACAAAACAAAGAAAAAACAGAAAAACTCCTTCCTCCTTTTCACCAAAAATCTTTCCTTCAGAGGTCATTGATTCTCTCTCTGTGCCCTGTCCTTCTTCCAGAATAAGCCAATTCTGCTTAGATGGAGTTTTTGTCAACCGTTCTGTGCCTTGAATTCTGGCAAGAAGCCTTTGGCTACTCCTTGCAGTTCTATACAATCTGGAGACGGATCAGGGCCCAAGATGTATTTAACTCTCTCCCTCCTCTTTCCTTGTCCCTCCCTACCTCCTCCTCTATTTCCAGAGATTGGGGCCCTCCCAATCCTTTAGTTTTTCCAACGTTCTATCTCTCTCTGTCCTCTCAGTTGTCATTTCTCCTTTTAGTTTTATATATTTTCCTTTTCCTGTCCCTTGGACTTCCTTGTCCCACCCTCCACTCCCTTCCTCTTACCTCTCCGGCGACTCAGAACTGGCAGGCAGGTGGAGTCAAAAGAGCCTAACGGCCAACCCGTGAGCGGCACGCAATGCATTGGCCTCGAGGGTGGCGCCGATGATGCGTTGACTCTGCCTACCCCCCCCAAAAAAAGCTCCCGTGGGGTCATGACCTCCAGTCAATGAACCCATAGGTGATGAATGGTGAAGATACACAGAAAGATCATAATTACGGTAGGTACGTAATTTTCATTTCTTGCCACTCTCCTAGAGTGGTTGCGGCTTCCTGTCAGACTTTCATTTTGTGCCCATTGCAGTCGTCTGCAAAGTGGTGAGTTACAACTTGAGCGCTTATCTTGTAAGCACTATGTTCTAGATGCTCATTCCAAGACACCTCTTTTTATTAGCAGGACAGTCCTTGGCCGTCCTTTCTGAGTGAACCCTATCTCCTACCACCCTACTCAGGGTTGTTGGTTTTAGCTCGGTACTCTCCCACTAGTGTGAATGAGTGATGGAGACTTAGTCCAGGAAGAAATGGAAATTACGTACTTACCGTAATTATTGATCTTCTTGGAAAGTCTCCATCACTCATTCACATGCCTACCCACCATCCCCTGGGTTCACTTATTTTCTTTCCTGGTCTTCATGGTCCTATGGTTCAGACTGTGAAGACATTGTTCTTTGACCTTTCTTACAAAGGCCATCTGGGCCCTCTTAGGCCCAGAAACTCAGGATGAGTTATTTAGTTAAGCTGCACCTCCTCAGTTGGAGGGTCAACACCCAGATAGCCCACATAGGCGTGAGCTAGTCTTGCGGTGCCGCGCATGCGTGGTCCTGTCTCGGCGCTGACCCTTCTGAAAATTTTAGGCTCCCACTTGGTCCTAGCACCTCCGGTGCTATTCCACTAGTGTGAATGAGTGATGGTGACTGTCCAAGAAGATCAGTAATTACAGTAAGTACGTAATTTCCATTTTTCCCCTCTCACATGGCTGCGGCGCAGGGGTCCACACTGATGCCTATATTTCCTGTTATTTTTCCTTCTTTTCCTTCAAATCACAGTTTTCAGAACCTTGGGACACTCTTGGAGCTGTCCACGGTGCCGAGGGCTGTCGGCGCCGTCCGTGGCGCTGGGGGCTCTGTCGGTGCCATCCATGGTGCTGTGGGCTCTGTCAGCACCGTCTGTGGTGCCGGGGGCTCTGTCTGTGCCATCCGCGGCACTGGGGGCTCTGTTGGTGCTGTCCATGTCACCGAGGGCTCTGTCGGTGCCGTCCGCAGCACCGAGGGCTCTGTCAGCACTCTCCACGGTGCTGAGGGCTCTGTCGGTGCTGTCTCCGGCTCCAAGGGATCTGCCGGCGCTGTCTGCGGTGCCGAGGACTCTGTTGGCACTGTTCAAGGTGCCAGGAGCTCTGTCGGCACCGTGGCCTTTGTTGGTGCTGTGTGCTGGGCTGTTTCTGATGGCGCTGATTTCTTTGGGTTCAGTGCCGTGTTCTTCATCGGCACTGATGCTTGGTGTGTCACGGTCCAGCCTCCAGGGCTTTTCAACTCCGATTCTTCCTCTTCTAATTTCCATGCTGATTTTCACTCCTTTCCTGTCCATAAAGTCCCCCCGGACTGTCAGGAGATGATTTTGAGCCTGACCCAGATCTTCATCTGGGTGATGATGTTGAAGGAGCAGAGATTAATCCTGCTGCAGAGCCTGTGGTCGAAGACCTTTCCTTTAAGTCTCTGCTGAAAAATTGAAATTCCACTCTTTCTCTCTAGACTATAGAAATCGATCCTGGGAAGCTTTTAAGACTCCAATACCTACATGTTCCGGAGATCCCTATGGATTTAACTCCTCTGGTACAACCATCTTTTGAGACCCTTTCTCAGATGGTATGGAACAATCCTGCTCTCATCCTTTCCGTGGCTAAGTCCATAGATAGGAAGTATGCTGCTCCTAAGGATCGACCCATATTGGCCTCACAAGCTTTTGCTGATCCCATTGTAGTCTTAGCAGAGAATGACAAGGCCATCCTCCCTCAAGCATCCTCAGCCCGGTCTATCAATAAAGAATCTCGTAAGATAGACACCTTAGATAAGAGAGTCTTTGCTTCCTCCACCCTGGGTATGCGTATTGCCAGCTACCAGGGCTATTTTTCTCAATGTGAGTGTGTCCTTTGGCATTCGCTCAAGCAAATGGTAAAAGCTCTGCCTGAGTCGGAAACTAATTCAGAGCTACTTCACACCATAACCAATGGGCATCGAGTGCAATAACCAACAGGTTAAAGCTGCAGTGGACGCTTTCGATACTTCTTCTTGAGCGGTGGCAGCGGGCATTTGAACCCATCGCCACTCTTGGCTACATACTTCAGGCTTCATGAATGATGCCCAGCAGCAGGTCTTGGCCTTACCCTTCGATGGTATGTATCTGTTCGGACCCCAGGTGGAACAAGCTCTCGAAGCCATGCAGAAGACTAGGTCAGCCATTAAGATAGCTCAACCTGCACCCGCCCCCTCTCGGGGGGGGGGTGGTGCCAATAAGCGTCAACTTCACAACCATCAGTCCATTTGGGGCAAAGGCAAGGGGGCCTATAACGAAAGCTACACCCCGCAGCCACAAAGAAAATGCAGCAGAAGGCAGAAGGCCCCAAAGCACCCAGTGCCACCTTCTGAGTTCTCGGCCCAGGTCCCACCTCAACTGCCCGAGGGTGGACTCTTCCTCAGCGGTGGGACGACATCTGACTCAGTTCTATGACCGGTGGAAGTCTATAACATCAGACAGATGGGTCCTTCGGATAATCTGCAAGGGGTATTCGCTCAATCTTTCAGGGGAAAAAAACAGATCATCCCCCCAAACGACAGCCCAGGCTGTCGGCAGTACAGTCAGACCTTCTTGCTTCCGAGGTGCAAGGTCTTCTGAACAACAGAGCAGTAGAACTAGTTCCCCTGGACCAACGAACCACAGGTTTCTACTTCCATTACTGTCTAGTTCCGAAGAAAACGGGAGGCATGCGCCCCATTCTCTATCTCAGAAAGTTAAACAAATTCCTTCTCAAGGAAAAGTTCAAGATGCTATCTCTAGGTACCCTTCTACCTTTGATTCATCAACATGATTGGCGAGCCTCCCTGGACATGCAGGATGCCTACCAACACATTCTTATACACCCAAAGTACCACAAATACCTGAGGTTTATGGCATTGGGTCAACATTATCAGTTCAGAGTCCTGCCCTTTGGGCTATCCTCGGCACTGCAAGTTTTTACAAAGTGTTGTGCAGTTCTCACAGTGCATCTCAGGAAAATCGGAATTCAAGTGTTTCCCTATACGGATGACTGGCTTCTAGCAAGCCCTTCCAGGCAGGGAACTCTGGATGCTGTAGCTAAGGCTTCAGACTTCCTTCCATCCATGGGAGTCCTGCAAAATCACAACAAATCACAGTTGCAGCCCTCCCAGATACTCCTTTTCATAGAAACTCTTCTGGATACTTCCTGTCCGAGAGCTTTTCTCCCACAGAACAGAAGGAGCAATACCCTACAGATGGCCCGATACATCAGAGAAAACAGCTCGTTTCAAGCTATCTTGATGCAGTGGATGCTGGGACTCATGGCATCCTCGGTGTTCACTGTACCCATAGCACGACTCGACATGGGTTTACCTATAGTGCTTCAACAGCAATAGCGCCAACATCCCCTACAGCGACTGCTACAGTGCCGACCATTGGCATTGTAGCTATGGGATATCCGCCCCAGTCTCTAGGATTCTAACTCTGAGTCAGAGTTGGACCGGGGGGGGGGGAGCAATCACCCAGCGAGGCAGTCCCAATCGGCACACTGGTGGTGTTCGCTGTCTGGGTTTCGCTGCAGGGATGGTACACCTTCCACATGAGAACCTCTCAGTGGATGCTCAGTACTCAGTGGTCCCCAACCACTCACCCTCAGTCCTTTCCCATCAAGGTGACAAAACCTCTAAAGAGGTCACTCACCTGGTGGTCGCAGGAGAACAACCTTCTGGAAGGGTATCCCTTTGCTCCTCCGGGTCATCAGATCTCCATTACCACCGACGCATCCCTGATGGGGTGGGGAGCTCACTGCCAGAATCTCTACACCCAAGGTACGTGGACACAGGATGAGTCCCGGCTTCACATAAACGTCCTGGAAATGAGAACCGTCCTCTATGCTGTACGGGCTTTGAAGGACATACTCTGGCAGACATAAGGCAGTCCTAGTGGGGGGGTAGGAGGAAGTAAGCTGTTGGTTAACTAGGATCTGCAGTTTATCTGTTAGGTAGGAAAATGGGCAGACTAGGTGGGCCAAGCGGTCCTTATCTGCCATCAAATTCTGTTTCTTGTTTCTGTCACAAGAACATTCTCCTGTCAGCGTGGCTCAGTTGGTAGCACATCTGCCTCTGGACCAGAAGGCCATGGGTTCTCGTCGCACACTGGGATTGGACTTGCACCTAAAAATTGCTGGCATCCGAGTGCAGTATTGGGGGGTGCTGTACTGCTGGGGTGTGCCGTCCTTCGGATAAGACATTAAACCGAGGTCCCTTCTGCCCATCCTGGTGTTGTCCTAGTGGGTGTCCAGGTGGAAATAAAAGAACCCAGGGCACTCTTCACAAAGAGCAGGGAACATTCCTGGTGTCCTGGCCAACATTCCCCTTCCCATAAACCGGTTCATGCAATTATCCAGGCTGTGTGTATGTGATGATGTGCGATATGACTGCCACCACACTTCACTACCAGTCTAGCATTGCTTGTAAAGTGCTTTGGGATACTGTGTATGAAAAGCGCTATATAAATGCTGATTCTTTTTCTTCAAATGGACAATAACGCAGTGATGCATTACATCAACAAACAGGGCGGTGCACACTCTTACCCCATCGTGCAGGGAAGCTATGTGAGTGTGGGAATGGTGCCTGGAGTACAAGGCTCTAATCCATGTGGTTTACCTACCATGTGTGCAGAACAAACTGGCAGACCGTCTCAGCAGAACAGAGACAGATCCTCACGAGTGGTCTCTTGACTCAACCGTCGCTCAGTCACTCTTCAAAGAGTGGGGAACTCCAGACCTGGACCTTTTTGCATCCTCACTGAACGCAAAACTGCCTCTCTTCTGCTCCAGAAATCCAGAACCTGGCATTTTCTGTCAGGATGCGTTCAGGCTGCAGTGGACAAAACGCTTTCTATATGCCTTTCCTCCTTTTCCTCTAATTCAGAGGGTGCTTCTCAAGTTCGAGTCTCAGGGAGACAGACTGGTTCTCATTGCTCCCTTCTGGCTTCGACAGATATGGTTCCCGCGCTGCTCAGCAGTCTGTCGGCAACCCTCTCGAAGGCACTTCCCCTTCAGACGAACCTTCTGACCCAGGGGTCCGTGGTCCATCCCAGTCTGAAGGCACTTCACCGTCACGCTTGGCTCCGGAAGAAATACAGGTAAACAGGTTCAATGTTTCCCATAGGATTTCCGGTATTCTCTTTGCTGCGCGTAAGCCAGCCACTATAAAGACCTACACAGCCAAATGGAAGTGTTTTTCTCTCTGGTGTGCAAAATCCTCTTTGAATCCTTTTTCCTGCCCACCAAATAAAGTCTTGGGAGTACATTTTAGACCTGTCAAATTCAGGTTTGCAGTACTTTACTGTCAAAATTCATCTCCGTGCCATTTCAGCTTATCATGAGCTGGTACATTCCTTGTCTCTGGCTCAGTTACCTGTAGTTAAGAGGTTTCTTAAAGACATTCTGTATACCAGGCCTCCTATCAGACATCCAGTTGCAGCGTGGGACATTAACCTTGTGCAAGACATGCTCACTCGGAAACCTTTTGAGCCTCTAGCTACCTGCGCATTGAAGCTCCTCACTTGGAAAATGGCCTTTCTGGTGCCCATCACTTCTTCCCGTAGAGTTTCTGAAATACATGTTCTGGTCACAGACCCCCCATACACTGTATTTCACAAGGACAAAGTAGTTCTTAGGACTCGCCCTAAGTTTCTTCCTAAAGTTGTCTCAGAATTTCATCTAAACCAACCTTTAGTCCTACCTACCTACCTACTTTTCTAACTTTCAGAATGAAGGGGAACATACCCTTCATTCTTTGGATGTTAAGAGAGCACTGCAATTCTACCTGGACAGAACAAAAAAAATTTGCAAGGCTCAACAACTGTTTGTTTCCTTCAGCGAGACCTGGCTGGGTCAACCTGTCACTATTAGGTGCATTTCAGCATGACTGGTAGCATGCCTCCGCCACTGCTATTCTATGGCACAGGTTAAGCTATAAGGCAGAGTGTATGCTCACTCTACTAGGGCAGTCACGGCATCTCTGGTGGAAATCAGCAATAAGAGGTTGAAGCCAAACTGTGCAAAAACCTTGGCACAGAGCGTGTATTTATTTATTTATTGAATTTTGATGATTGGGTAGGCCCACTGGGCCCCGGAGGTCCCTTTTTCAGGGGCGACCCGGGAGTTACAAATATTACAGGTAAAAGATGCAGTACATACAGATACAGTTCTTGTTGTAGGCAAACAGTCCTCATGGGCATATGACAGTTGATTGCGGTAAGCAGACTGACAAAACAGGGAATATCACATTAGTTACAAATGAAAAGACTTCTTGCTTAGTGAGTTCATATTGTATTAGCGGTGTGCACAGTGTCGGGGGGGCAAGTAGAATTTGGCTAGGTCACGTGGTTACCCGCCTATGGTCAATGGGGGGAGGGGACAGACTAACGCGTAAGTGCTGCCACATCAGGCGTATTGTTATGTCCTTGAGGTGGGTGCTTAGGCTAGCGGAATAGTGCTCTGTGGATCAGGTGCCGTAGCATAGGCATTTGCTCCTGTCTAGCAAGTATGACCTGAGTCTAGTTCGGAAACAGGATCAGGTGTCGTAGCATAGGCATTTGCTCCTGTCTAGCAAGTGGGACTTGAGTCTGGTTTGGAAGCAGGTTATCGACTAGGCTTCTCGAACCTCCGGTGGAAGGTTGTTCCAGTGGGAGGGGGCAGCATGAGCAAAGGACACGGACCCAGCCTTTGTCATAGAAACATAGATTTTGACGGCAGATAAAGACCACTTGGCCCACCCAGTCTGCCCATTTCCCTACCTAATGGATAAGCTGCAGATCCTAGTTAACCAGCAGCCTACTTCTTCCTACCTCCACCCCCTAGAATTGCCTTATGGCTGTCCCATGCATGCTTGAATTCCACCACTGTTTTTGACTCCACAACCTCCTCTGGAAGGCCGTTCCATGCATCCACAACCTTCTCTGTGAAAAAATACTTCCTTAAGTTACCTCTGAGCCACCCCTCTTCTATCTTCAAATTGTGCCCCCTTGTTCTTGCACACCTCCTTTTTTGAAAGATGCTACCCTCTTGGACTTTGTTGATTCCCTTGAGGTACTTGAAAGTTTCTATCATGTCCCCCCTCTCCCTCCTTTCCTCGAGGCTATACATATTTAGCTCCTTAAGTCTCTCTTCATATGTCTTCCAGTGCAGACCCTGCACCATTTTAGTTGCCCTCCTCTGGACAGCTTCCATCCTGTCTATGTCTTTGCGGAGATTGGGTCTCCAGAACTGAACACAGTACTCCAGATGGGGTCTCACCAACTGCCTGTACAGCGAGATAATAACTTCCTGTTTTCTACTGGTGATGCCTCTCCCTATGCATCCCAGTATCCCCCCAGCCCTCCTTGCTGCCCTGTCACATTGCTCGCCCACCTTTAGGTCATCTGATATGACTACCCCCAGGTCCCTTTCCATTTTTGTTGTTGTTAGTATCTCACTCCCCATTGTGTACTCTTCCCCAGGGTTTTTGTTTCCCAGGTGCATTACCTTGCACTTCTAAGCTGCCATACATTTGACCATTCCTCTAACCTTGCCAAGTCCCTTCTCATCCTTTCCACCCCACCTTGTGCATCAACTCTGTTGCAGATCTTTGTGTCATCTGCAAAGAGAGACATGCTTTCCTTCAGTCCCCCTCTGCAATGTCGCTTATAAAGACATTGAAGAGGACCCGATCAATATCTGAACCCTCAGGTGCCCCACTAGTAACCCCCCTTTCTTCAGAGTGGACTCCATTTACTATTACTCTCTGTCCTATTCTCCAGCCAATTCTTTACCCATGCTGTCATCTTGGGACCCACTCCCAGGCTGGCTAACTTGTATATTAATCTTTTGTGTGGGACTGTGTCAAATGCCTTGCTAAAGTCTAGGTAGGCCATGTCCACAGCCCCTCCCTGATCTACTACTTTGGTCACCCAGTCACAGAAATCTATCAGATTTGTCTGGCATGACCTTCCCACTGTGAATCCATGCTGCCTTGGGTCCTGTGCCCCTCTGGCCTCTAGATACTCAACAATTCTTTCCTTCAGAAGTGATTCCATCATTTTCCCTACCACTGAAGTTAAACTAACAGATCTGTAGTTTCCTGCTTCTGCCTTGCTCCCACTTTTGTGAAGGAATCACATCTGCCCTCCTCCAGTCCTCGGGTACCACCCCATCCTCCCATGATTTGTTAAAGAGGGTAGTCAGTGGTGTCACTAATTCTACCCTTAGTTCTTTTAGAATTCTGGGATGAATCCCATCAGGCCCCATTGCTTCCACCTTCAGTTTTAAGAGTTCTTTCAGAACCCTTTCTTCTGTAAATGGGCTGGTATCAACTTCCAGTATCAGAGTGTTTCTGCTGTTTGTTTTAGGTACCTCCCCTCTTCCTTTGTAAATACTGAGCAAAATATTTGTTTAGTATCGCTGCCTTTTCACAGTCACCCTCTGCCCACCCTCCCTCCCCTTTATTAAGCCTCACTAACCCTCCCTTGGTCTTCCCTCGGCTCCCTGATGTACCTATAAAGGTTTTATCCCCTTCTTAACTGAGTTGGCTATCTTTCCTCGGTTTGGGCCTTTGCTGTTCTGACTGCCTTCCCAGCATCCTTTTGCTTTAACTGATACAGTTCTCTGTCCTGCTTCTTCTGTGATTCCTTGTACTTCCTGAGATGCTTTCTTTTCTCTTGAACCTTCACTGCCACTTCCTTTGAGAACCACAGTGGTTTCTTACATCATTTTGTTTTGTTTATTTGCTTCACACAAAGGCTTGTTACCTCTGTGATGGCAGTTTTATTATTCCCCATTGTTCTTCCACCCTCCTTCCTGCCCATTTGCTAGTGCATTCCTTAGGCACTCACCCATTTTACATAGCGTCAGCCCTCCTAAAGTCCAGTACTTTTGCCTTTGTAGCTTGACTCTATTGCTGTGTTTGTGAACCATACTGTTCGATGGTCGCTAATTCCCAGATGGCTACCCACTTCTACATCTGTGATCCTCTCTTCATCTCCATTTGAGAGAACCAGGTCTAAGATTGCTCCTCTCGAGTGGGCTCCAATACTAGTTGTCTAAGGCATGCCCCCTGTAGGGCATCTAGAATAACCCCACTCTTCGAAGTGGCTGCTGCAACTGCACTCCAGTTAACATCTGGCATATTCAGATCACCCATCAGCAATATCTCCCTTTTCTGCCATTCTAAGTATTCTTTCTATCATTTCCTTGTCCATTTCCTCCCCCTGAGAAGGGGGTCTGTATACAACCCCTGTGCAGATTGTGGTGCCATTGCTGGTCTCCAAATTTACCCACAGAGCTTCTTCTCCTCCCTGTTTTCCCTTTTGTTCTGTTGCTTTGATTGCTTCCTTTATGTAAAGAGCTACTCCTCCTCCTCTTTTACCCTCCCTGTCCCTCCTGTAGATAGTGTATCCTGGTATGTTTACGTCCCAGTCATGGTTTTGTGTGTACCATGTTTCTGTGACTGCCACAATATCCAGATGTTCCTTCTCCATCAAGGCCATTAATTCAGGAAGCTTGTTACTCAGACTACGAGCATTGGTACTCATTGCTCTCCATTTTTTGATGGCGTTACCTTCTTTTGCAGCATCCCCCACTGACCTTTCTACCTCAGTCTTTTTCTCATTTAGTACCGTTTTTTTTTTTTTTTTTTTTTTTATTTAGTTGTTTAACCAGGTATAGCACACTAAGCTGGAAGCTTTTTTACAGGAGCGACCTGGGAGCACAAGGAGGTTAAGTGACTTGCTCAGGGTCACACAGTATGTAAGTGGAAGCTGTGGGATTCAAACCCACATCTGGTCTGCTGGATGTCACCAGATTTGCAGCTCAGAACCTTAGACCACTGCGCTATGCTGCCTCCTATTTTGTAGTATTTTTCCCATGGCTCATAGGTTATTCTATTGTATTTTTTGTTTTGTAGGGAGAGGCTGGGATTTTCCTGCTGCTTATCAGTGCCTCCCCCCTTGACTAGTTTAAAAGCTCGCCAATGAAGCATTTATACCGATTGCTCAAAAGACTTGTTCCCTTCCTGGACAGATGCAGACCATCCTGCCAGTATAGGCTGGTGTCCCTCCAGGTGGAACCCCAGTCCCCAATGAAGCCAAACCCCTGTGCTTCACACCATTTTTCCAACCATTCATTAAACTGCATGGTGCAAAGTACCCTCGCCGCACTCATGCCATTGTCCTCGCCTTCAGGACCTCAAGGAGAGTTTGGCCTGAGGTCCGTAGGTTTCGTAGGCTTCGTTTCACCGTTATAAGTCCACTGAGGCTTGGGGTGGTGTAGGTCCAATTAGCTTAAAAGCCAGGCAGAGAGTTGGGTACCTAAGGCGAGCTTCGAAAGATGGCCACCTGAGTCTAGATAATGACTCGCAGTGGTGACTCCTAGGGTGGGACAGTGAGGCAAAACGGACTATCTTATTATACAAGGTCTGTAGCTTGCTGATATTTAGCTTGGCCGCACCCTGGAGTACGGGGGCCACAAAGGTGAGTGTAGAGAGTAGAACACTCGACACAATGGCTGCCCTGGCTTCTGGGATCAACTGATCCTTTAGTCTGTAGAGGGTACCGAGTTTACCATGGATGACCTTAGTGACTTGGTCCACATGTTTTAAGGTGAAGCCTTGGTCCAGGGTAAGTACAAGGTATTTTGTGGAGGCAACAACTTCAAGTGTTTTGCCCGCCCTGGACTTGAGTTGAAGGAGCTGTGACCTTTCTTGGCCCAGGGATCTAGGTCCAAACAGCATCACCTTTGTTTTATTAGTATTTAGGACCATTTGGTTCCCTGTAAGCCAGGCCTCCATCTCTAGGATGTCCCTTTGGAAGGCAGTCCCCCAGGTCGTTTATGTTGTCAGAGGTTCTGTATATCACTGTGTCATCAGCGTACTGGATGACATTGGTGCTCCCACAGTGGTTATGCAGCTCATTTATAAATAGTGAGAACAGTAGGGGTCCAAGTATTGACCTTTGTGGTACCCCTTCTTTGAGTGGCAAATGGTCGGAGATATGAGATCTGGATTGTTTCTTTTTGTGACTCCAAGAAGAATGTCTATCCTCCTGGGTGTCAGACTGCCCACTGCCAGAGCACCCTCCCAGAGAGAGGTGGTGGTCAGATACAGCCTCATTGTCAAAGCAAATGAAAATGATGTACTCACTGTAATTCTTGATCTTCCATTATATCTTTGCCATTCATCACTGATGGGTCTTAGACTGGAGGCACTAGGACCGGTGGGACTGTATGATGTTGAAAGTTTTGGAGGAGGGGGGCTGACATTGGAGATGGTGCCGTCCATGAGGCAGACTTATGGCGTGGCGCTCATGGACTGGCCAGTAATTGACACCGGACCCCCAGCCTCCTCAGTTCTGTTCGCCTAGGAGAGGAAGAAAGGGAAAGAAAAACAAAGGCTTCGGACAAGGCTTGAGCCCAAGGGACAGAGAAAAGGATATAGGATATAAAAGGAATAAATGAATAAAGAAAAACCCAGAGAAGAAGATGATTCTGGGAAGAGGGTCTAAGAAATGGCCAAGGGTGACCAGGATAATTGGTAGCAAAAGAGAGAGACAGAGAGAGATAAGAGACAGACAGACAGGGAGAAGGAGGGGGGGAGGGTGGAGAAAGAGAGAGACTCAAATTCTCAGTCATAAAACAAGATTGTCAGAAGCACTGGCTTGCTCTTAGCCTTAAAGGGTACCTGACTCCCAAAAGGGAGCATGGCCCATGAATGTCAGAACAAGCTAAGGAGTGGGTTGCAGGGAAAGGAGTACCTCTCTGAGCTGAGAAACAGAAGAATAACCTATGAGCCATGGGAAAAAACACATAGCCAACCCTAGCTGTCCATCTGAGGAAACAAGGACCATAAGGGGTAAAGAATTATGAGTCCCATATGACCAAAACATAATATGGTAGAGGCAAGCCTCCCATTCCGACGGTCTGAAAGGCTGACCCAGGGCTCAAAAGTGCCCTAAAAAGGTTCAGCTTCTAAAGCCAAAAGATATAAGGAACATAGAAAATGCAAGCTCTGAGAGGCAAATGACCAAGAAAGGGTCCCATGTTAGGACAAAAAACAGGAATAGGGATCCCCAAGAAAGGATTGCCTTCCTTCAAACTTTCTCTCTAGACAAAAAAATCCCAAAAGCAGGGGACTAAGAGAAAGAGGTATAGCAGTACACAGAATAAGAAGAGGAGGTGGACTGTAATGGAAGAAGCTGAACTGGCAAAGGAGATGGGCTACAATACCAAAAATTCCTTGCTCCTAGAGCACCATCTCCTCCTGTAAGGCCTTGTCCCAAGAAGGACCAGAAAAGGTAGTCCAGCAGCAACAACTACAGAGCCCCCTCGAGCGAGGGGGTGGGGTGAGGAACAAAGGCTATAACACAAAAAAAGAGTTCTCTCTTTCTCCGAAGTCTTTCTCCTCTTTTTCTTTTTTTTAAGGAAAAAAAGGAAAAACAAGAACCAGAATGGATCCTTTCAACAACATTTTTTTTGTTTTGTCATAATTTTTTTTTTTTTAGCATAAAAAAAAAACATAGAAAGGGACTGGGTGAGAGCACCAAAACCAAAAATTCCCTTCCTCCTGAATTGTATTTTTGGAGGGGCCACATAGGGACATACAGAGGGAACAAGTCCTTGAAGGAGTTTGCCCCTTGATGTCTCCCCCTTTTTTTAACACAAAAGGGGGTAAGGCTGAAAGGAAGTGAAGGAGTAGACTGCCCAGAAACCTGGCCATTGTGTGGGAAGGCGGGCTGGTTGCAGTGATGAATGGTGAAGATATTCTGGAAGATCAAGAATTATGATGAGTACATCATTTTCATACCGATTAAGCCACTTAATAGGGATGGCTCCATTGCATCTCTTTTGTCCCGTTTAAGCGGTCGTCCCTAATGCCGGAAGTGACAAGAATTTCAACTTCCGTCACCATCTTTAGAACATTCCTCCATTGCATCTTGCGTTAAGCAGTAGTGAAAACCAATATTGTGCAGCAAAAACAATTCCTTTAATAAACAATCAATTGTACAGGTATTTAATCACCCGGTAGAAGGTCATAAACAGTACTGAAACCCAACCCCCTCCAAATCAAACACAGCACTCAGTATGCAGTCTTAAGTTCTGTTCACTGTTGAGTTTTAAAAAAGTCAGTCATTTGTCTCTGACATGAATCAGAGCACATTCTACTTGCTACTGCTGCTTCGACAGTCTAGAGTAAGTTCCATTCATCTACCTTACCGTGATGCTGACACCATGCCTGTAGAGAGTGGAGATGTGCTACGGTCTCGCAGTTCATCGGAACATCAAATGCGAACTCTTGGCTGTCTTCTCCTGTGTCCTCTTGGTCAAGCACATCCAGGTGTGCCCTCTTTAGACTGGAGCAGATGTCTTCAGTGGTTAATTCACCGTCCATTGGTAATGTAGCGTCCATATCCACCAGCTCTGTGAAATCGACCACCGACATGAATTCTGGCGTCACCACATCGCACGACGCTGATTGGTTGTCCTCGCCTTCTCCGGCCTCCAAGTCGGCAGCACTACGGAAAGCCTTCCGGAAGCAGTTTTCAATTGTTGCTGCTTTAACTGTGCTCCAAGCATTTTCGATCATGTAAATTGCGTCCAGGAGGGTGACAGCTTTTGTGATTTCTGAGGCCTGTGCATTACCACCTTCGTCGATTGCTCCAACAATTCGGGTTGCCATCAAGGAACAGTAATGTCCTTTTAAATTTTTAATAACCCCCATGTCCTTAGGCTGAATAAAAGGTGTCGTGTTTGGGGGCAGGAACGCAATCTTGATATGGGGGTAGCGGCCAACAATGTCAGGGGGGTGGTCAGGGCAACTGTCCAGCAGCAATAAAATTTTGCGCTTCCTTCTCCTAAGCTGTTGCTCCCATGTTGCTAACCATTCACCAAAGATCCAGCCTGTCATCCAAGCATTTGAGGAGGAGGTGTAGCTGACAGGTAGAGTTCTTTTGGGAGACATCTCGGTTTGTTACTTTTTCCAGTCAGCAGCAGGGGCCTTTTATCTGTGCCATCCATATTGGCACAGACCAACAGAGAGACATGATCTTTGGCTTTCTTACCCCCCTGAGCAACTCGTGATGTTTGTGCATGTGTCCGTGGTCAGGGTACCCTTGATAAAAAAGTCCAGTCTGATCCCCATTATAGACATCAGCTGGAGGGTATTCTCGGAGAAGTGTGGGTAACAGTTTACACCCAGTCCCCTGCGGCACCATTGTCAGCATCACCTTGCTCTCCCTGTTCCTTCTTGCACACTATAGCATGCCTCTGCTTCCAATGGGCCAGCCAGTCATCTGAAGCAGTAAACATTTCATAGTTAAGCTGAGCTGCTAACTCATTTGTCTTGTTTTTCATCAGTGGTACTGAGATTCTGGCACCTCTGCTAACCGCGTTATTGAACCATGTGAGGAGGGCTTCCTCAACATCAGAGTACTTTCTATCTCTCTTTTTTTTTTGCAGGGGGTTGCTGTTAGAAATCCACTTGGCCATGATCGCATCACGGTTCTGACTAATGCGACCAGCCTGACTTCTGGGTATGCCAAAGGCAGCTGCAACTTTTGAAAGTGAAGTTTTTGGACCTTGAAGTGCCTCAAGGACCTTGATTCGTTCTACCAAAGACAGCTCCTTGTGTTTTGCCTCCATGGTTAGATAGTGCATCTCAGTAACATGGTAAATAGCACTCTTTTTATGGGGTGAACTGACTGAAATGCGTCCCAATTAGCTGGAATTGGTGTCCCACTTAAGCAGCAGCTTCACCCAGGTAATATCATAAAAATCACGAGCTTAAAGCCTCTGTGAATGCCTTTGATGCAACAGCTCGCTCTGCAGTGGCAGTTGTGCGCATCAGGTGGCAATAATCGTGGCTGCGGACTGCTGGTTTCACAATAGACTTCCAGCAAAAGATTATGAATGTGCTCTTCAGTGGCACCTCTCTGGTTGGACAGAAGGTGGAACAGTCTCTTAAGAGTCTAACACAATGAGAATGGCTCTTAGGAATTCCAGGCTGGTTCCCCATAATCCACAAATGGATAGAGGATGTGATTCTTTTCACAACAAGCAATTCTTCTGTGACAAGGGTAGAGGAGCTCAAAATAATAAGTCCTAGGCTCCCCAGGCCGAGAGGAAAGCACAGTCAAAGGCACAAATGCCAGAAGCACTCAGTGCAATCACCTGAAGCTCCAGCCCCAGGCCTGCTTCAGCTGCCCAAGGCAGATCATTCCTCTTCATTAGGGGGATGCCTCGCCCAGTTTTACCATGAGTGGGAATCCATGTTGATGGATAAGTGGATTCTAAGGATCATCTGAGAGGGGTACTCTCCAGAATTGTTGGAAACCCTCCCCGACAATCCTCCAAGAAGGCAACTCCCCTTGTCAGCTCACTTGTCAAAGCTTCTGGCCCAGGAGATTGGGGGCCTGATAAGAAACAGGGCAGTGGAAATAGTGCCAGACTCAAAACAAAACACAGGGTTCTACTTGCACTGTTTCTGGTACCAAAGAAATTGTGTTTGGGGGGGAAGCACCCCATTCTCAATCTCAGGAACCTGAACAAATACACGGATGGAGAAAAATTCAAAATGCTTTCTCTGGGATCCTTTTTACCTTACCTGAAACATCAGGAGTGGCTAACATCACAGGATATGCAGTACGCATACCAGTACATACTGGTACACTCCAGCCACCACAAGTACCTCCAGTTCTTTGTGGAAGAGCAACATAAACAGTGCCATCAAATTATCAACTGATTGCCCTCCTTCCAGTGGTGTCAAAGGTTTATGAAAGACTTATTCACACACAACTGTATGTGGCAAGGGGGAAGGGTAAAGGAGAAATCAGACAAAGCACCAAAAGAAGAGGAGGGACCAGGCAGCAGGAATAGATCAGGATTTACCAAGGTGAGAAGGACATCATCCACATAAAAAGTGTCTTTATACTCCATACCACTAAGTGGGACACCCTCATCCTCAGGAGCAATACAAAGATCCGCAACAGGGGCTCCATATATATAACGCAAATAGTAGTGGTGATATCGGGCATCCCTGGTGGGTGTCTCGCTGCTGTGAAATAGGGGGAGGAGAGAGAGCTGCTAATGCAAATATATACCCTAGGGCTAGCATAAATATCCTTAAGTCAGGTTACAAAGGAGTCCTGAACTCAAGATGGACAGAGTGTCCCAGAGCAAGTTCCAGGATACCCTGTCAAAGGCCTTTTCAGTGTCCAGGCATAACAACACAGCAGATATGGACTTCTGAGCAACATCTTCAGTGAGAAACCGTGTTCTGCGGATGTTGTTTGTGGTTTGCCTCTGTCATATCAATCTAGCCTGGTCAGGATGAATGACAAAAGGAAGTATGCGGTCTGTCCTATGGGCCCAGATGGCCACATATAGCTTATAGTCTAAATTCAAGATTGAGAGTGGGCAATAAGAAAATGGAAGAGAAGGAGCTTTCTCTGGCTGGGGGATAGCTGAAATAGTACAGTTTTATCTTTTGAAATGGATAATGAAGGTAAGTTAATGTTCAATAAATGCTAAAATTCAATAAAGTTCATGTCTTTAAATGAGTGCAGCAAAGACAGAGCAACAGTAGACCCAACAGTGTCAAATATACTGAATCAAAGAGTTAGAGCAGCTCAAACTGCTGGGGCATTCAGGTCAATCTTCTGACCTGTCTGCTGCTTACTTGGTATTCAGTATACTTTAAATTTTTTGTTATTGCTAATTCTCTTTATGGAGGTTGACAATCCTCAGCATCACTATCCCCCACTTACCTCCGGAAAATGGACCACCATTGTGGGACATCCCCTCATCGCCATCAGTGGTAGGACTGCGGCCGCACCGCCACACACAGGATCCAGCTTCACAACGTATATGGGTCCCATCGTGGCCGGGCACACAGGGTGGAGGAGCTATCATCATGCAGCCTGCCCTCCCTGATTTTTCCCCAAATCCCACCCTGTAGGCAGCGGATGTGCAGTGACGTCAGCGCAGTGGGTGCATGCGCACCGCAGACTTCCGCTGACAGCCCAAGCTCTTTCTCTGTGTTGTCCTGGCTTGGTGTCCAGCCTCAGCTGAATGGTACACAGAGCTGGACCACAGTGGATCTCCCCTCCCTGAAGTGGAGAGTGGTACATAGAATGCTCTACCACCACCACCGGCTGACCCTTGGACTCCAGGACTAACTCCCAAACTCAGGTTGTCCGCATCTGGCCAGTACACATTTAATTGATACTGTTGTGGCTGACTCTTTGTTGCACTCATTAAGGACATGAACTTTATTGAATTTCAGCATTTATTTTACTAGTGAGTGCATCATTTACTTTGTTTATGTGTTTGTTTGCTTGCTTTCCCGGAATCATAGCTGCCCTTTTAATTGCACCGAGGCAAGCTGTGATCAAAGGGCTATTTGTTTGTAGAGTCCATTCAAGCTAAGGCCTTCTAGCCAAAGGGCAGAGTGGAGTCGATTGTTCAGATGATCTGTTACATCAGCACAATGGAAAAGTAAGAGTAAGTAAATAAGTAAGTAAATATTTATTTCTTTAAGGGCGCCCTTCCAAAGCTCAGGGCGCCTTTACAATATCAATCATAGAAAACAAAACCACAACTATAAACAACATCAAATTCAGAAAACAATCCAATATAATTTAAATCACTAAAAAAATGCTTGATTAAAAAGGAAGGTCTTTAAAGCTTTTTTAAAGCTCTCCACAGTCAGGCAATTGCGTATCTGGCGAGGTAGAGAATTCCACAGGGTAGGGGCCATAAAGGCAAATGTTCTTCCACCAGATATTTTTTAAGGTTATCCTGGGAATCTCCAGCAATCCCTCACCAGAGGATCGGAGGGAGCAGGAGGGACAGTAAGAAGTCAGGAGTTCTTTCAGGTAGCGAGGTCCCAAACCGTGTAGGGCTTTATAGGTCAACAACATGACCATGAAAGTGATCCGCCACTGTACAGGCAGCCAGTGCAATTCGCGAAGCACAGGTGTTATATGGTTGGACCTCGGGCTTCCAGTCAACAACCTAGCTGCCGTGTTTTGCACTAGCTGTAAGCGACGGATATCCACTCCCGGCAGCCCTAGATAAAGGGCGTTGCAATAATCAAGACGATTGGACACAAAGGCGTGGACCAGGGTAGGAAGATCCTCTGATGGAACCAAGTGTTTCACCCGTGCTATATTCCTTAGATGAAAAAAGGATGATCTGACTACGGCTGACACCTGTGCCCTCAGGGTCAAGCCCTCGTCAAATATAACACCAAGGTTATGCACCTGACCAGATGCCATGAGCAGGGTTCCTCCCAGAAATAAACCTGAGAGTTTTCCCGCCCATGGATTTGATATCCTTACCCCCGGTTCCACCACCAATACCTCTGTTTTCCCCGGGTTCAACCTCAGCCAATTAGCACTCATCCAGTTCTGTATCTCCTGGAGGCAGTTGTTAAACAATGTACTTGACTCAGACTCGTGCTCGGGCACAAAAGACGTATAGAGTTGAGAATCATCGGCATAGCAATGGAAACTCAAACCAAAATGTCTTATGATGTCCCCTAATGGAAGCATATACACTGCAAATAATGTGGGGGACAACACTGAACCCTGTGGCACTCCACAGTGTAGACAGCGAGAGGTCGAGGAATAAATCCCCGACACTACTTTCTGAGTCCTACCCTGCAGAAAAGATTTAAACCAACTGTGTACCACCCCCCTTAGTCCACAGAGAGATCACAAGCGTTCAAGCAGCACCCCATGATCCACAGTGTCAAATGCAGCTGAAAGATCAAGGAGAACCAAGATAGAACGAGTTCTCCGATCTCTTGCCATCAGAAGATCATTCAGTACCCGAACAAGAGCCATCTCAGTACTGTGCTGTTTCCTGAAGCCAGACTGGAGAGGGTCATAGATATTGTGGATGTTTAAATAATCTTCCAGCTGCAAAGCGACCACCTTCTCAATAATCTTCCCCAAAAAGGGAAGATTCGAGATTGGTCTGTAGTTTTCTGGGCAGTCGGGATCAAGGGAGGGCTTTTTCAGAAGGGGACGTACTATTGCCTCCTTCAAAGGATCAGGAAAGATCCCTCTCTCCAGTGATGCCACTACTATCCCAGTAAGGATCGGGCCGATAACCTCTACACACCCCACAAGTAGGCGTGTAGGGCCCGGATCCAACCCACAGAAAGTTGGGTGCAGAGTCTGGACGATTCTCACTATATCCATAACTACCGGTTGACTGAACGTGGACCAGGTCAAATGGGTACTTGTGTCCCTCGATTGGTCACTGCAAGACCAAATGGGGAGGCCCTGGCTGATCTCATCTCTGATAGCAGACACCTTATCAGCAAAGAACGTCGCAAACTCCTCACACTGTAATGGTGATAATGCTCGACCGGCATGAAGACAGACTGGATTGCACAGTCTGTCCACAGTCCGGAAGAGCTGGGCCGGTCTATTCCTTGCTGTAGCGATCTCCCTGGAAAGGAACTCTGCCTTCTTATGGGAGATTGCTAACTGGTAGATTTTATAATGATCTAGCAGTCTAAGCCTGTCAACTTCCAGGTGAGTCTTCAGCCAGCGTCTCTCCAATCTTCGGCCCTGTCTCTTCAACCCACGGATCTCTGCGGTAAACCACGGGGACTCGGGGTGAAGAGTACAAGCCCGAACAAAGAACAATGACATCCAGGGCCCCCACAACTGCCCTATTATAGGCCAGCACTAAAGACCCTGGATCCATGCTATCCATTGGAAAACCCGAGAAGTCCAGCTCCGTCATTAGGCCTTCCGAGGTAACTCCTCTTAAAGGACGGAACTGTACTATCTCCTTAGGGGCAGGCCTCTTTCGGGGGGCCATGAAACTGAACCTCAGGGCATGATGGTCAGACCAACCAATGGGCTTCACCTCCACATCGGAGATTTCCATCCCCAGATGGAATATCAGGTCCAGTGAATGTCCCCCCTGGTGGGTTGCAGTGGTAATAACCCATGTCAGGCCCAATGAATCAATCAATTGGAGGAGGTTTTGTCCAAAAAGCGAGAGGTCATCGTCGACCCAGGCATTGAAATCCCCCAGAATTATCCATCGGGGGAATTCCAAAACCCTCTCGGCGATGAAATCCGCCACCTCCCTCAGGAATTCTCTCCCATCTTCTGGTGGACGATAAATGAGGAGTATCCTGAATCCTGCACCTGCACCCACAATACATTTAAAGGAGTTGGTATATCCAACCGGCTCCTCCCTGAGGTCCAGTTCTTGTCTAAAACTCCCCCGCCCCTACGGTCCACTCTCGGGCGGTGAATCACCGAGAACCCGTCCGGAACCGCAGATCCCAAAATGGGGCCTGCATTTTCGTCAAGCCAGGTCTCGGTGATGCAAGCTAAGTCCACAGAAGCAACAAGATCTGCTACTAAAGCAGTCTTGTTTCTAATAGACCTAGCATTGCTTAACACCGCCGAAAGGACGGACTCAAGGATGACTCCGCTTCCTGCCTGATCAAGTCAGTGCCCTTGGGTATTGACGCAAGATATGATGGACCACGCTCCTGCATCCATTTCGCCCCAGGGCGCCTCCTGGTTCTAACTGTTCCTATCCGCCCACTCCTTTCCCATCCCCCCCAAGAGTTCCAGGATCTCCTATTCCCACCACTCCTACGTCTCGAAATGACAAGTGTTTGGCATTTCCTACACACTCTAAAGGAGTGCGGGACATTCAAAAGGTCAGAGATCCTTTAGTCTTGAGGGGGAGTACCACCTGACTGTGCTTTCACCAACCCAAACATTAAAAACCTATTAATACCACTAAAAATAACACTTTAATAATGTGCCCCCAAATCAACTTTACCAAAAACCAAAAAATAAATAATAAAACAAACAAAAACAAACAAAAACACAAAACACCACTCTTTTGATGAAAACTTCTCCACTTCCTCTCACAAAGTAGTGGAAAAGAGAGGCAAATTATTTACCAATCCCACCCACTGTCTCTCACACAGAGGGGAGAATAAAATACATTTTCAAACTTAATACTTGTTTAAACTAAAATAACTAAATTATAAAATTAAAATATTCAATCAACAAATCACTGAATAATCTTGATCAATCCAGCAGCTTTGTCATATCAGAAAAAGTTCATATCTCAGGGAGTCATAAATGTAAATTGGTCCTTCCTATGGGCTCTCACTTCCACGGAGAACCAAAAACAGTCATGTATCCCAACGAAGTTCTAAAAGGGAAACTCTAATGCAACTTATTATTTACTAATTGTAGATTCAAATGAAACAAACAAACTTGCTATTGTTCCCATATACATATTCACATGTCAAACCTGCAGGTTCCACATCCCCTCATAAATCCATAATCTTCACTCCAGCCAGAGTCGTGTTGGATTTATTTCCACGACCTCTCCCAGCCTCAACCCAGCCCCAGAACCCTTCCCCAGACCCGTTCAGCCAAACGGCAGCCCACCAGCTACTGCCTGACGAGCAGAAGCACCACAGAGCCGACCACCCTATAGCAGCAAGCCTGCAGCACACCACTGAGTCGGGCCAGGGCCGAGAAAAGACTCCCGGGAGGAAATGACAACTTGCCGTCCGACCAAACAACTGTCCGATTCCAACTGACTCCTTTGCAGAACCAGAGTACGATAATTCAATCTCCACTTAGTTAAAAGTCCCTGCAGCACAAGAACCCTCCTCCTTCAGTTCCACACCATCAGCTCCATTCTCCCCATCGACATCCCACTCTGAAACTCGGCACAGTCCAAGCACTGATTCAACTCCAAGCCTCACAACCCAACCAGCAAGGTAAAAATTTCTTATTGATTATGTCTCTGGTCTTACTTCACTGACAGTGAAAATTAGGGATTAAAAATGATTCTCCGTCTCAATCTCAGTCTCCGTCTCCGTCTCCCAATTCAAACAATTCTCCGTTTCCTTATTAGTTATACGGTAAAATTTAAGAACGATTTAAACGACTCTCGTTCCCCAGTTTAAAACGATTCTCCGTTTCCCGATTCACGCTGTTTTAAAGCAAAGTTAACAAGGGACAAAAAAGAAATCCTGCAGCTATTTCTCCTGCTGCTTACAGCCTGCCCAGCACGGCGGCCATCTTATAAACACAGAGCACCCAATGTACAGTGAATGTTGGCCCTTATGGCAGCCACAGTCTTTGCAGTACCCCTCGCTTGTTTGTTGCTTGTGCTTGTGCTGCCTAAGAACTTTTCATGTTCTTCTCACACAAAAATATTGTTCTTGCTGCTGATGCCACCCCCCAAAAGTCATACACAGTATAGTGTACCTGCCTGAGTGCCAGACATCCATCCAGTACCACTAAAATTCCCCGCCAACAGAGGACACCGAGATGAGATGTGTCCCAACCGGAATCAATGAATCCTTGTGAATGAAAGAAAAAAAAAAAACAGTCGATAATGACTCTCAATGATCAGATTCAGACCCCAGTCACCCGTGACCCCACTGCCGGCCCGGGAGGGAAGAGAGAGACAGACTATTAGAGAGAGCAGAGAAGACTAGGAGAGGAAGGACAGGAGGATTGGTTGGAGAGTCGGACTACTCGGGACTCGGAGAGAGCTCAGCTCAGCTCAATGTGAGCTGAGCTCTCTTCGAGTCCTAATGCTCCAACCAATCCTCCTCTCTCCTAGTCTCCTCTCTCTCCGTATAGTCTGTCTCCCTTTCTCCTCCCTGGCCAGCGGTGGGGTGACTGGTGGGGTCTGAAATCTGATCGAGTTATCATCATCGACTGTTTTTTTTTTTTCATTCAATCACAGTCATCAGGATTATTGATTCTGGTTCGGGTCATCTCAGTGTCCGGCGTCTGCGCTGCTAGTGCACATAGTACACCTGCACTCAAGTCACTGGCTGCCACACTAGTCCCAAGTCTCATGAGGTGACTCATCCAGTCCTCAGTCCAGACTCCAGAGAGTCCAGCCAGCCAGGCATTTTCTTCCCTAGTTTGTTCTAAGCTGGCAAGTAAGCTGTGGCAAGTTTCTACATCTACAATAAACTTGTTTAGTTAGGGCTTGTGCTACTGCCTTGCGGGTTGCTCGCTACTGGTGGCTGCCGGCTCACTCAGTCGTCTTGAGTCGGTCAGTTTTTTTTCATTAGACTTCAGTAGCGAGTCGCAACTTGCAAGTCTGACACAATCAATAAAAAAAAAGTATGGCTGGCTATTTAATTAAGTTTACTGCTATCATTATTTATTTTTCAACTAAAATGATTGGGGGGGCTTTAACTTAGATTGGGGGGCTGTAGCATCCCCAAAATCAATGTGGTGATGCCACTGATCTGCATTAGGTGGATGGCATGACTTTGCCTATCCCGGTGTCGCCCTTGTCCTGGAGTAGGCCGCTTGCCTCCCCTTTCCAAGGAGCCTACTTTTTCTCTCGCGGGGTGAGATGGAAGTTAGTGGGGTGCCTTCTCTCTCCCAGGCAGTGGGAGTCCCCATCTCACCCTGACCAGTCGCAGGCCTCTCAAGGTCTGTAAGTGGCTTCTTCCTCCTGTGCTCTCCCCACAGAGGGCTGAGGGAAGTCACATCCCTCAGAGAGGTGCCAATGTCTAAATGCTTGGTACTCACCCACCACTGATGAATGGTGAAGGTACATACAGGGAAGATATGAAAATTATTTACCTACTGTAAATCTTACCTGTGTCAGTCTTCACCATCCTTCACTGTTGGGTGTCTGCCGGAGCCAGGCATCCCGTGGGAGACTTTTTTTTTTGCAAGGAGGAGCTGGTGCCGTTGGCGCCACCCACGAGGCTGACACATTGCGCGGCACTCACGGGTTGGCCAGAAATGGTCTTTGGGTCCTCCTCCACCTCAGTTCTGCTTCTCCTGCCATTGAGACAGCACCCCTGCTCAAGACTATTCTGCACGGCCTAGTTTTAGTCGACGCCTCAAAGCCTTCGACAATGTTCTCTTCTCCTTCAACTCCGCCTTGGTTCTGCCTACTTAATGCTGTTCCAGATCCTGGTAAGATCTTTCCATTTTTTTGCGGTGTCAAGTCTTTGCTTGTTTTGTTTTATGTTACTGTGCCATCATGTCTGGTCATCGGGACAAAAAAACGACCTAAGAAAATGGGTCAGCCCCCTATGCGTCGGTGTCCCTTTGGCCGACAGATATCCATTACCGACCGGCATGATGTTTGCCTTTCCTGCCTTGGACTGCACCATGACATGGATTCCTGTGATGCCTGCTTTTCAGTGACCCACTGAGTTCTGGTGCACCGCACATTGAAAGTCGGCAGGCTTCACCGACTTTTGGGGGGGCATCGTTGCTCGCATCAGTCCAAGTGCAGGACACTTTACCTTCCCTCTGGGTCCCTTCCTGGGCCTATATGGTCTGGTGAAGAGAGGGCCTCCTCTTCTTCTTCGTGCCTTGCTGTAGAGGAGCTTCCTACCATGGTGCTGAAGGGCCAGTCCAGCTCCGTTTGTGGTTGAGAGCACTACTCTGGCAGTCACCTCGGAGGAGGTGTAGACTCCCTTGTTGTCGAGGCCCATGGCTGAGGGTCCTGGCATGGGGTGTTCCTCTGTGTTGCCCAATGGCACCGCTTCATATCCCAGAGTTGTTCATGTCTCCTGTGATTGGGGCGGCACCGGAAGGGGTGCAGGGCCGGGTCATAGTGCCGTGACTGGGGGAACCCTTGGGGCAGCCAGTCCAGAGCCCTTCTTGATCATCTCTTCCTTGGAGACAGATGATTCTGAAGTGGATCCAGACTTGAGGCCTGATTCTTCAGAATTGGAGGGTTCCCCACAGCCTTGCGCATCCCCATGTGCCCTCTCCCGCAACACAGGTAACTGTGACCCACGCTGGCTCTCGAGCCAATGGCGGCTTGGGGAGTCAGCTGCAGACTGGTGGTCCCACTGCTGCGGGGGTGGTGATTGGGTTTCTGAGCGAGGGGGTGGCTGCCGTCCCCGGTGCCATCCCTCCTCTTAGAATCAAGATCAAGCCACCCCCCTTCTGCGACTCCCCTCGGGAGTAGTCTGAGTTGGGGGGCTTTTTGGCACAGGGTGCGAGGAAGATAGCTTCCTCAGAGTCCACAGGGTTGAGGGAATGGGATGATGGACCTCGGCACACTTCCGTGGCCCTCCGGGGTCATGGAAGGAGCCGTAGTGCTGAGCCTTTTCTCCTAAGGAGGTCTCTTTGGGTGGGGCTGGGGTCCGCCCTTCTGGATCCCTGCAGCCCCGATCCCCTCATAGGGTTAAGTCCCCACCATTTTAATTCTTGGGACAGAACGGTGAATCTACAGACCTGAGGTTTTCCACTTATGCCATGTTCTCCTGTGGATTCTACTAACCCTGGCAGAGACACGTCACATCAGGTGACAGATTCGCCCATGCCTCTGTGCCCAGCAACCCTTCTCCCAGACCACGTTGGTCCTCTGGGACCTTTGACCCGGGACCAGTTCAGATCTCGTGCTGTGGCTTTTCCTCAGTATGTTAGGGCTATGGACGAGCAGGTCTTCTGTGCAGTTCCCCCGCCGCAGCCAGAGTCTGACTTATCAAGTTCCTCGACCTCCTCGTCTTCCTCCACAGGGGAAAAGGAGCCTAGTTTCCATCTGTCCTCAGATGCTAATCAGGCCCAGTACCAGTGCTTCCTGTCGAGGTTGGTCAGGGACTTGCACATCTTCCTTTCTGCAAGAGACAATACCGAGCATGCAATGCAAGCCTTTTTAGGTGAATATGGGGCGCACCAATTGGTGGTTCTGTCCTGGCTGGTTCCCTTCCTGGCAGCATCCATACTCCCTGGAACCAGCCCCTATGGACTGCCAGAGACGGTATTGAGCAACCGCAGGTCGCCATGTGCTTTGCTTATTCCACCTTCTGGACTGACATGGCTGGACACCCCTTTCAGGAATAGACGCCCAGTACACGACCAGCCCCCTGATACTGACTTTCGAGAGTTTGATCAGCTGAGGCAGAGAGTTTTCTTTGCTGAGCAGAGTCTGCTGGCAATTATCTCACATCAGACACACCATGCTGCCTATAACAGGCATCTGTGGGCAATGCTAGGTCAGGCTTTAGCATCACTGTCTGATTTGGAGGCTACCCAGCAAGCCATAGCCCTCTCCGCTATTAGCCTGGAGTTGGCGAGGTACCAGTCAAGGGCATTGTATGACTGGCTAATGGAGGTTCCCCCTCCCCCCTGTTCTCCCACACTGGGGGACTGAGGGAAGTTATTCCTTCAGGGTTTCTTGGGCCCCATTTGGGGGTGCCCAGTACTCACCCAACAGTAATGAATGGTGAAGACTGACACAGGTAAGATATGAAAATTACATATCTACCATAATTCTTGATCTTTCTGTGTATCTTCACCATTCGTCACTGAATCCCTCCTGCCTTTCCCTCGTCCCTGTGTCATACCGCCTCCCTACTCACCCCCTCCCTTGGGTTATTTCTTCCTCTCTGGCAGGCCACCAGGAGGCCTTCAGGAAGGCTTTGGAAATGGGCGAATGGGGCTCCATAGAGGTTTTTTCCTTAGGGTCTTCTGGTGGGCCCCACCTCTCTCCTGTCCTCCATGGGATGCCTTCATCCCATGAAGTCCATAGTCAGTTCCAGGATGGGTGGTTTTGGGCTGTCCATAACCCTCAGACCCCCTCCTTTTTCTTATCTGTTCTCTCTTCTGCTTATTCTTTTTCAGTTGCTCCTTTTCCTTTTGCTGTCCCTAGGGCTCCCTTTTCCCACCCTTCTTCCTCTATACTTTTTTCCTTCTGTCTCTCCAGCAAGCAGAACTGAGGTGGAGGAGGACCATGACCATTTCTGGCCAACCCGTGACCTACATAGTAATATCATTATAAATGGTGATGTGACGGCGTCCTTCAAAATAAAAAAAGTCTCCCACGTGGTGCCTGACTCTGGCAGACACCCAACAATGATGAATGGTGAAGATACGTAGGAAGATCAAGAATTATGGTAGGTACATAGTTTTCATTTCTTGATTTTCCTGTATATTTTCACCATTCATCACTGCATCCTGCCAACCATCCCCTCTTGGGTCTCAGCCTCTGGGGCAGTGCCTCCCTGCTTGCCTTCCCCTCAGTTGAGGCCAATTGTGGACAGAGTCCTCCAGGTCCATTGGTCGTTTGGGTAAGTGTCAGGAACCCACATTGGGGGAAGGGCAAGCAGGGGTTCTTGCCCTCTTCTGATATAGGCTCCTCAGAGCCCCTTCTTTGTGATCTAGATGGGAACCCCCTTCAGGTCTCTACCTTCTTCTCTGAAGACTGTCAGGGTTCAAGGCTGGGTCCCATTTGGACTCGGGATACTTTTCGAATCACTGAAAAGTAGAGGGGCTCTGGGGACCTACTCTCCCTTCTGTTCCTGGAGCCTTGGCTCCTGCATTCTGGTTGATCTGGCTGGGTTAACATGGGGCAGGGTCCCCCTCCTTCTATTCTCGAGAAGGACTCCCTTTAAACAACCCCTTCTCCTCCTACCTACTGGCTTGGAGTAGGTGAGGTAAAAAAAAACTAGGCCCCTTCTGCGAAGAGGCTTGGGTTTAAGGAGAGGGAGTCCTGCCTCGGGGTGGGTCCTGTCCCCACCTCTGAGTCCTTTTTGGGACAGAGTTGAGAGACTTTGGCACCCCTTCCTTTTCCCTTCTCCTATGGGTCAGAAGGGTGCGCCTTCTAGGTTAAAGCTCCACCTTTAAGTTGCTCTGCTGGGTAGTGTCCAGCCTGCACAATTGAGTCTTGCCTTACTAGTCCAGCTGGAAGATTGCTGTGCACACTCTCTCTCTCACTCTCTCTCCCTTTTGTGGTGGTTATTGTGGGAGTAGAGTCAAGTGGCAGAGTTTCTCTGATCCCAGGATATTCCTTAGCATCTTTGCGGAGAAGGAGTGCCATCCCGTCTCTCACCTTCTCTCCCTCTTTCTTTCTTTCTTTCTTTCTTTCTCTTTCTTTCTTTCTTTCTTTCTTTCTTTCTTTCTTTCTTTCTTTCTTTCTTTCTTTCTTTCTTTCTTTCCTATTCTTTGTCATTGTCCTTCTCTCCTTACCCTCCCTTCTCTGCCCTGTGGTTGGGCCCCCCCCATCCCATACCAACTTCCCTCCTCCTGTGGTCGACTTTATACCTCCTTCTGTTTATATCCTTTCCTTTCCTTTTACTGTCACTTGGGCTCCCTTGCCCCACCCTCCTTCTTTTCTCTTTCTCTTGTTTTCCACTCTCTCTGATGTACAGAACTGAGGTAAGGGAGGAATCAGCGTTGGTTACTGGCCAGCTCTCAAGTGCCAAGAATGTGTCGAGTATCGGCTATATAGAACTTCGGCAATTGACAAACAATTTCAACTGCATAGCAGCAACGTCTCTTCAGCTTCCACGAGGTGCACTCTTGATGACGGGAAGTACAAAACTGAGGTGAAGGAGGAGTCGGTGTCTCTTAGTGGCCAACCCTTGAGTGCCACGCAGTGCATCAGCCACGAGGGTGACGCCTTCATAGCTCCCTCCTTTAGAAAAATCTCTAAGCTTGACAGCTCCCCAGGGTCTTGCACCCTCTGGCATATATCCCACCAGTGATGAATGGTAAAGATATACAGGAAGATCAAGAATTACGGTAGGTACGTAATTTTCATTTATGTGTTCATGAAACACTACATCCAAGATGTTCGGTCCAGGAAACACATAGGTTTTTGGTGGACTGGACTACAGGTGTTACTCTTTCGTAGTCCTGACATCTCCAACCTCCTCTGTTCAGGAACTGGTAATGCTGGTCACTCAACCAGAGTGTTGTTCTATGGAGGAGATTGACCAGGGCTTATTTTAGAGTATGGCACTGTGGGATTACCACGTTATTTTATTTTGGAGGGGGCTGGGAATTACTTTTCCCCTTCAGCCCTACCCTTGTCTGTACTTCATCAATCATCCAGGGCTGGCCCTCCCTGGTGTTCCTCCCTGGCTTACCCTCCAGGGCAGAGCCTAAGGGGCCCCCCACATACTCCTTTGGATGCCACATCTGGTGTCCAGGGAGGCATCACGGTCAGCATGTACAGAGTTAGGGCAAGGCAGGCAACATTGTGCATGTCCAGCATTTTTTTGTAATGTTTATAGAGGCGTGATGTGCAGTGACACCGAGGCATGAGAATGCCATGCATCTGTCATGCCTCTCAACACAGTGAGCTCCAGCTTACCAAACCCCCAGCCTCCGCTAGGGATCACACAGGCAACGTCAGCTTCCCCACTCATACCCCCCCGGAGAAGGAGAGCAGTCCGTAGGACCCTCAATCCCTCCTCCCTCCCAGCTGGCCCTCCAACACTCCAGGCCTTCTGAGCCCAGGTCGTCGGCATCACAAACAGTAGTGCTATTGCTGCACTGGCGGGCTGGCCCCACCACGTTATTTCTTTAAATGTCCCTTTGTTTTCTATTGCCCCAGTACGCCACCCAATATGCTTAAGAGCACTAATACAAGGAGCTGCATTTACTTTCACTTCTTGAGTGGCTCTGAGTGGGTGCGTTAAAGTGCTGGATCAATATTGGGGGTGGGACTACATGTTGGTGTGGTGCGCATCCTTGACCAGATCTGTTGTACTAAGCGCATTCATCAGAATCCTGCCCCAGGTGCCTGCATGACCAGCATGAGAGTGTGCCAGCCGGCGGATGAGTGTGGGCATGGGAGTGGGATTACAGGACTGCACATGCCGCACTTGTTTGCCTGGCATGAGTACTGCCGGGGGGGGGGGCGGTCTTGTAGTTGCCGACATTCTGTCTGCTTAAGGCACAGTGTACTTCAGCTTACTATGCTGTTCGTGTTCCTGTAACACACATAGTACATTGATGATCGAAGAACGTGCAGCTGTGAGGCAGATGCACTTGGACAGCAGTCAGCGAGAGAGGGATGGTTATGGTTGTTTGGCACACTTGTGTGTTAGACCTCAGAGAGTTTAATTATTTTATGCTAGACAGGCAGACAGCCTACTTAATTAAATTTGTTATGTGACAGACATTACTGATAAAGGTTGCTTTGTTACATTGGTAGGGGAGCGAACAGCAAGATGTTATAACCTCTGACCCCTCCCCCACACAGGGATATTTTATTCAGCCTGCGAGAAAAAAAAAATTGAAAGGCTTACACTAAGAGAAAATTTGAATTGGAGCCTGAAAGGCATTGCAACTATTACCCAAGTTTTTGTTTAGGGGAAAGGAAACTTAAACGTCAGCGTCACAGGCAGTACAGCATTAGGAGGGATAAGGACAGCAGCCTTGGTAAGCCCACCAACTTGGACTGAGTAATGCTGCAGCTAAGTAATACCAGTTTGTCCACAACAGTTTACAAACTGACCAATCATTTTTCCAATTTGTCCCCTACTTTTCATGCCTGTGGAACATTATCCAGCTTGAAAAATGTCCTGAAATGAACCCTGATTGACTGTAGAAGGATAGGAAAGCTACTTACCCATCACTTGTAATCTTCTAGAGTATCTTCCGTCATAGTATCATACTCACATCCACCATCCCCGGACTCACTGATATTAGCAGTATTATGCGTTATCCCCAACAGGTGTATGGGCTGCAAAGATAACTTGTGTTTTCATCCCTTTTTACATGGACTTTTGCAATAGCTTAAGCCTTTTAGTTTTGACTAAATTTATTGAGAAAAATATTGTAATCGGTAGCTTTTCGATCTCCACCTTGGTAAAATGTTATTTCCCCCATCTCTTGCCTGGTTGCCAGGGATATGGACTATTTGCTGTTGCTGGTATCCTAAGGATACCAGAAAAGAGGTAGCAGAAAGGAGACTGGCAGGCCTTCCTGGACTTAACCCATTTGTTCCAGTAGCTGCCATATGAAGTTAGAACCATCCATTGCTGAACCCAACCCAAAATGGCCACCGGTAGAGAATGAGTCTTCGTCATTTATTCGTACTGCTGGGTTACTAGCTGGAGGCAGTGGGACCATGCTGGAGCCAAAAATCTTTAGGAGGGCTGGTGCCGAGGTGAGATCATGCATACATGGCACTGTGAGATTGTCTCACGCCTGTGTAGGCTATCTCGGTGTCGACCTTCCAGCCGCCTCAGTAACTTTTTTCCCCACCATTAAGTGCGCTTCAGTGACTACGTTGCTCGCCCGCCAGGAGTCAGATCTTTACGTCTGTATGACAGCAGCATGAAAAAATTACTCACCTTAGTAATGTTGTTTCTTCTAATGGAGTCTTGCTGTATTCTGACAATAGCAGTGAGTCCCAACCTTCGAACTGCCCCGGAGATGAAAGAGTTAACTTTCCATGCCAGGCATGGAGCAGCTGAACTCGAGCTCGGTTGAGACTCTGTCTGTTGCTGTTTGAACTCAAACCGTCAGATCTTTATGACTAACTCACTGAGGTCCTGTGTAGAGCTGTAAACCTACACTAGCCAACTGGCTACTAACATAATAACAAATTTTTGGTCCCAAAACAAAGACTCAAGTCAGGAGACCCAAAAAATGAAATAACACAACACCCACTCACCCAAAGAAAGGGTGATAACAAAAAAGGTGGGGCACCTCCTGAGTGCCAAAACTGCCACTGCCCACCCATATCCCAAAAACAAAGGTTCTGAGAGGGGAAGGCGGGGGTCAGAATACCGCAGGACTCCATTAGAAGAAACAACATTACTAAGGTGAGTAATTTTTTCTTCAAACAACATGAAGTCTTGCTGTATTCTGACAATAACGACTACCAAGCAGTACCTCCATGGAGGAGGGACAGAACCTACTTAGGAAATGAGCTCTGAAGCACAGCCGTGCCAAAGCCGAGCATCACTCCTAGCCTGGATATCCAGGGGTAATGCTTGGTAAAAGTGTGAACTGTTTTCCAGGTAGCTGCTTGACATATCTCTAGAATAGGGATATCCCTGGCAGCAGCCAGGGAAGCAGCTGTACCTCTGGTAGAGTGAGCCCTCAGGCCTGAGGGTGGAACCTTACCCAGTTTTTCATAAAAAAATTGGATACAAGAGACAATCCACCTGGCAATGGATCTTTTAGTGGCAGGTTTCCCTTTATCAACCTCACCATAAGTGAGGAACAGTTGGAGGGGAGTCAAACCTGTGACCCTTGGTATGTTCTACGTAGTAGCTAAGGGCTCTTTTCACATCTAAACTGTGCAGCCTCCTCTCACCAGAGGAGGAATGGTCAGTGAAGTAGACAGGAAGAGATATAGATTGGTTAAGGTGGAAATCTGAAACCACCTTAGGCAAAAACTTCCTGTTAGTCCTGAGGACCACCTTATCTCTATGGAAGGAGATAAAATCAGGCTCCACTGACAAGGCTTGTAACTCACTTATGCGTCTGGCAGACGTGATGGCTACCAGGAACACAGTTTTCCAAGTCAAGTACTTAAGCTCTGCTGAAGACAGAAGCTCAAAAGGGGGTTGCATAAGCTGAGCAATGCAAACATTGAGGTCCAAAGCAGGGGGCAGGGTCCCTGAATGGAGGGTTGGTATGAAGCAATCCCTTGAAAAACTTGGAGAATACAGGGTGAGCTGAAAGAGAAGAGGGCTTACCTGCTGAAATGAAAGCAGAAACAGCTGCCTGATGCACCTTCAGTGTAGCTGGTCTAAGCCCCAAGCTATTTAAATGGACCATATAATCAAGGACTGTGGGCAGATCAGCAGACTCTGGGGAAATATGCCTTCCAGAGCACCAAATGGAAAATCTTTTCCACTTGGAATTATAAGTAGTCCTGGTGGAAGGTTTCCTAGAAGCCTTCAGAATATCCATTACACCTTGGGAGAGGTGTAAATCAGCAAACTCTAACTCTTCAAGAGCCAGGCCTTGAGATTGAGAGATTTGAGATTCGGGTACCAAACCCTCCCCTGAGCACAGGTTAACAGGTTGTAATTCCTGGGAAGACACAGGGGAAGATGGACTGCTAGGGACAACAGGAGTGGATACCAGGGCTGTCTGGCCCAGTCTGGAGCAATCAGGATCACCTTGGGGTTGAGACCTGATTTTGACTAACACTTTGAACAGGAGAGGAAGGGGAGAGCGTACAGGAACTTCCCTTCCAATTGAGAACTAAGGCATCCAGGGGACTGGAGCCTAACACTGGGGGGCCTGCAGCAAAAAGGGGAAGTTGGTGGGATTGTCTGGGGCTGCAAAAGGATCTATCTGTGGGGCGTCCCATCTGGAGAATATCACCTACAAGACCAGGGGATCCAGCGACCATTCATGATGGCCCTGAGATATCCTGCTGAGAGCATCTGCCAGGACATTGTCCTTGCCTGGGAGGTGAACTACTGTGAGGGAGGTGTTCAGGAAATAAGCCAGAGACCACAATTTCATTGCTTCTGTGCACAAGGCCGTAGACCGAGTGCCTCCTTGCTTGTTGATGTACCACATTGTGGTGGTATTGTCTGTTCTGACCTGGATAACTTTGTTCTGAACAGATTAGGAAAAAGCTTGAAGTGCTAGAAATACTGCTCTGAGTTCCAATAGATTGATGTGAAGCAGAGATTCCTGAGGGGACCACAACCCCTGGGTAGTCAGGTCGCCCAAGTGAGCTCCCCACCCCAAGAGGGAGGCATCTGTAGTAAGGATTAGGAGTGGGACTGAGTGACAAAGGGAACTCACTGCCTTAGATTGTTCTGATCCAGCCACCACTGTAAGGCCTGGATCAGGGGTTGAGTCACTGGGATCAATTTGGTCAGAGGGTCCTTGCTTTGAGACCGAAAGGCTCTCAAATGGAATTGAATGTCTCTCATCTGAAATCTTGCTCCTTGCACCACTGCTGTGGAAGCAGCCATGTGCCCCAGGAGCTGTAGAAAATGCCTTGCTGGTCGAGACACCTGCAGGGTGAATGAGGAGGCCAGTGAGATAAGGGTCCTTGCCCTGTCCAGGGGAAGGAAAGCTCTGGCCTTTTCTGTGTCTAGCTCTGCGCCTATGAAGGTGAGGAGCTGAACAGGCTCTAGAACTGACTTTGAAAGATTCAGAAGGAAGCCCAAAGAGGTGAGCAGTTGCTGAGTTATCTGTAGGTGTAACTTGACTTGGTCTGGGGACTGGCCTACTATGAGCCAGTCATCCAGGTATGGGAAGATGGCAATCCTTTGCCTTCTTAGAGAAGCAACTACTACTGCCAGGCATTTTGTGAATACCCTTGGAGCAGAGGTTAGACCAAAGGGCATTGCTCTGAACTGGTAATGGCCTGAGGGTAGCTCGAACCTGAGATACTTTCAATGGGAGCTTCTGATGAGAATATGGAAGTAGGCATCCTTGAGGTCCAGGGACACTAGCCAGTCCCCTGGCCTTAGAGAGGGTAGAATAATTCCCAGAGTCACCATTTTGAATTTTGGTTTTAAAAGGTGCTTGTTTAAATATCTGAGATCCAGGATGGGCCGCCATTCTCCTGTCTTTTTTGGGGTAAGGAAGTACCTGGAGTACAACCCTTTGCCCTGGTGTAGGGATAGAACCCTTTCCACAGCTCTGAGAGCCAGGAGGGAAGAGACCTCTGCCTCTAGGGCAAGTGCCTCTGAGGGATTTGCAGGTGGAAAGGATCTGGCTCTCAGATTTGGAAATTTTTTAAAGCTGAGAACCAGTCCCTGGCTTACTACTTCCAGGACCCACTTGTCTGATGTTAGAGACTCCCAGTCCTGGGCAAAGTAAGCCAGCCTGCCCCCTACAGGTAGTGGAGAATCAGCCCTGGCCAACCCATCAGGGTGCCTGTTTGGCAGGGGGTTTTGGCTGAGGGGTGGAAGCAGGTCTGCTTGTACCCCTTCTGCCTCTCCCTCTAAAGAACCCCCTCTGAGCATAGGCAGAAGAGGAGGCCTGGGCTTGGTAGAAAGGCCTATGAAAAGGCCTTCCCCCCCCTGGGGTGCTGCCTCTGAGGAGTGGCCTGCCTTTCTTTGGCCTGTGCACTCCTGTAGGTGGTCCTATATTCGTCCATTTTCTTCATGTAATTCTCTGTTTGCTCCCCAAACAGAGAATTACCCTCAACAGGAAAATCCGTGGCCTTAGTTTGGGTATCCTATGACAGGCTAGTACATCTGAGCCAAGCCATTCTACGAAGTGCCACAGATGTAGCCATGACTGTAGATGACACATCATTGGAGTCCACTGCAGCATGGATGCCTCAATACCATCAGCAGCCACCTGCTCCAGCTCCTTGGCAAGCTGGCCAGGGACCTGTTTTGCTAAAGCCATGACAGTGTCCCATCTGGATTTCTGATACCTAGCAGTATAGGCCATATAGTTGGCCTGTCTGAGTCCCAAGGATGCTGCCATGTACTGTTTCTTTGCCATGACATCAATCCTTCTGGAGTCCTTGTCTGGGGGGGGTGTGAAGCCAAGGGAATATTTGCCTTATCACAGGCTGCAGCCTGCACTACCCTAACATGGCTGCATTGTTGTGTAAGGAACTCCGTATCCGAGCCTGACAATGTATACCTCTTGTCCATTCTCTTATCCACAGGATGTATAGTATTAGGAGTCTTTAAAATCTTAAATGTCTTGTTTCCCAAAAGATTTGTGTAAGGGAATAGACAGCCTCCTAGACTCTGGGATATCCATCATTTCCACATAGTCAGGCTCCTCCTGGTCATCCACAGCTTCTTCCATAGGAAGCTGGAGGGTTTCAGCCACTTTTTTATAAAACATGAAATGGGAGGGGGACTCAGAAAGCCTAGGAGGAGACACTCCTGAAAGGTCTGTCTGGGGAGATGTCCAGGTCAATGGGCACATCCAGACTTTCAAAACCACATTCACTTTCCTCATACTCCTCTTCTTCCTCCTCCTCCGGTTCATAATATTCCTCTACATCATAATCTTGAACCAGTGGAACCGGCCGAACCGAGTGCCTCCCTGATGGTGCTGGTTTGGTCGGAACCGGGGAAAGCAACTGCACAATTTTTATCGCGTTGGCTATTTCTTCAGCGGTTGGAGAGGAAAGTTTTGGCTCCACACCAGCTGATTTTTCCTTTCTAGTTCTCTTAGCCGGAACCAACTCCTCAGAATCGGCTCTCCTTTTGCACGAAGAAGTCTCGCCCTGGTCAGAGGGCACTCCTTCTGGTTCGGTTTGAACCGAACCGGGCTGGCCATCTGGTTCAGCAGACTTTTTGGCCTCCCTTTCCCTGAGCCTACCAACTCTCTTTTCTAGGGTAGCTGCAGGAAAATTTTTACAAATCTGGCAGTTTGCATTGAGGTGGTCAAACCCCAGACAGTAAACACAGGTGGTGTTGGGGGGCAGCCTTAGCAAAGACTTCCCCACACACTACAGTGTTGAAACCCAGTGGGCCCGGTTTTTCTTTTGGGTTTTCAGACATTGTGCCAGTCCTAACCAAACTTACCCTTTTAATGGCAATCCGCCAGGCAAGACCCTCTTATCGGTTCCTGACCGTGTCACGGGTCGTGGAAAAAAACGTAGTAAAATCTGTTTTTTTTTTAGAACCGATAAGAACCGGTAACCACACACTAAAAGTACAAATAAAGATTTTTTAACAGCTTGATCGGTTCAAACCGAACCGATGAACCGTTTACAAGTTCCACACAGAATATAAATTAATATAAACCTATCTAGTACTCACAAATACCACAGACAGAGACTGAACCGACAGGTTACGGTTTAAATTCGGTCGAAAACCGAGAAAAGCGGTACTAACCGACAAATTGAACCGAGCAGAAGGAGAAATCTCCGGAGCGACTGTTCAGTGAGGCGGAGTAAAGAATCTGACGGTTTGAGTTCAAACAGCAACAGACAGAGTCTCAACTGAGCTCGAGCTCAGAGTTCCATGCCTGGCATGGAAAGTTAACTCTTTCATCTCCGGGGCAGTTCGAAGGTTGGGACTCACTGCTATTGTCAGAATACAGCAAGACTTCATGTTGTTTGAACTAATTATTCGCTTTTAGTTTGACTTATTATTTACTATTTATTATTTTGAGAAAAAAACAAAGGAAAAAAGCCTACTGATGAAAGGAGTCGACCATGGATGGAGATGATGATGGTAGGGACTCTCTGTTGAAAGGCAGCTCTGGCAGCGGGGCTGTGTCTGGTCCACTGCCCTCTCTTGGGGGGGGGCTGACCATGGTCAGTCCGGTGTTTGGGAGGGAAGACAGTCTTCCTGTAAACACAAAAAGAAGTGGACCCATTCCTGATCCAGGTCAGGGACCCAGCACCGCTCTGCCTCAAGTGCTTCCTCTTCCCATCAGAAGAAGAAGAAACGGTACCTCTTGAGGTCAACCTCTGATACGTCTGCCAAGAGGTCTTCAGTGGTTAGGAGTGGTAGACCATCTCCGGCTCCTTCCGGTTCCCGACGGCTTCCACTCATGACTGCTGTGACTTTCTACACCTTCTCTGTCCTCTTGCGGGGTTTCCAGTGGGCAATTTCATCACTGGGCTGCTCTGATGTAGCAGCGGGTACAGCATCTGTCTCGTTTGGCCCTTCTGGTGGGTCCAGTTCCAGGGCCTTCGGGCCTAGGAGCCTTGGACACCTGGCTGGGTCTTTTGGGACAGGTTGAGTGTTTGGCACAGACAGTAGAATGCTCCATCTTGCCTGTGCCTGCGCCACCGGCGCCAGTCCCATGTGCCTTCCCCCCTCATTCTGTTTCCTCGTAGGGGCTAGTAAACAAGCTGGGTAGCTTAGGAGTGGGTCCAAAGGTGGTAAACTGGATAAGAAATTGGTTAGGAGATAGGTGACCGAGAGTGGTGGTAAATGGAGTTTACTCCAAGGGTGGAAGGGGGACCAGCGAGGTGCCTCAGAGATCAGTGCTGAGGCCGGTCCTCTTTAATGTCTTTATAAGTGACATTGCAGAGTAGCTAGAAGGGAAGGTCTGTCTCTTTGGGGTGACACCAAAATCTGCAATAGGGTGGACACCCCAGGGACAATGAAAAGGATGAGCAGAGACCTGAGAAAACTAGAGGAGTGGTCAAGGGTATGGCAGCTGGGTCTCAGTGCAAAAAAGAGCACAATAATACGCTTAGGGCATAGAAACCCAGGGGCGGAGTACAAAATGGGTGGAGTGGTATTGATGACCATCTACCAGGAAAGAGACCTGGTGGTAATCATGTCAGATGACTTAAAGGTGGCCAGGCAGTGTGACAAGGCAGTAGGGAGGGTGAGTGAGATGCTGTGATGCAGAGGGAGGGATATCACCAGCAGAAAGAGAGGGGTGGTGTTACCTCTTTATAGATCGCTGGTAAGACCCCACCTAGAGTATTGTGTCCAGTTTTAGAGACCACATTTCCAGAAGAACATAGAGTGGAGATGGTCCAGAGGAGGGCAACTAAAATGGTGCAGGGTCTGCAGCAAAAGTCCTATGAGGAGAGACTAAAGGAGCTCAATATGTACACCCTGCAACAGAGGATGGAGAGTGGAGATATGATAGAGGCCATTAAATACTTCATGGGGGTAAATAAGGTACCGGAGGATAGTACTTTTCAGAAGAAAAGGTGCTCAAGAACAAGGGGACATGCTATAAAGCTGGAGGGTGGTAGATTCAGGAAAGTTGAGAGGAAGTACTTCTTCATAAAAAGAGTGGTGGATTCCTGGAACAGCCTTCCAGCAGAGGAGATGGTGGGGAAAACAGTGGTGGGGTTCAAGAATGCATGGGATAAGGACAAGGGAATCATAGTGGAAAGGAAAGTGGGGAGGGAGAAAGAGCTGTAGATTGGCCATGGTCTACGGTAATAGTGTAGGTAAGGAGAAATTATTACATTACATTACAGATCATTACAGGGTCAATGAACAACTCGGCTCAATGTAGGAAGGCAGCTGCAAAGGCCAACAAAATGCTGGGTTGTATTGCAAGGGGTATATCCTTGAGGAGGGAGGAGGTGATTCTGCCGCTGTATAGGTCATTAGTTAGACCATACCTGGAGTACTGCGTGCAGTACTGGCATCCGTATCTGAAGAGGGACATTAAGTTACTGGAGGGGGTGCAGCGCAGAGCGACAAAGATGATCAAGGGGCTGGGGGACTTATCATACGAGAGGAGGTTGAAGGAGTTGAACATGTACTCACTGGAGGATAGGAGAGACAGGGGTGACATGATTGAAACCTTTAAATACATGAAAGGAATAAACAAGACAGGTACAGAAGGAGCTGTTCAAAGTAAGGGAGGGAAGGGACACCAGGGGCCATGATATGAGACTGGAGCGAGGAAGGTTCAGGAGGGAGATGAGGAGACACTTTTTTACAGAGAGGGTGGTGGCTGGGTGGAATGCATTACCTGCTGAAGTGGTATGCAGTAGAACAGTGGACTGCTTCAAACGAGGATGGGACAGGACAAGGGGGAGGGTTAATGAAGGGGAAGGGTGGAAGGGAGGGGCAGCTGCAGAATAAGGGGTGCTAGCTGCACATTCGAGCAGACTTGATAGACCTCTAGGCCTTTATCTGCTGGCAAATTTCGTATGTTCGTAAATGGGCAGACTTGATCGAGCAAGCAGTCCTTATCTGCCATCAAATTCTGTTTCTATGTTACAATGCTTGCTCTACATTGATTCTGTCTACCTGCCTTATTGTAAAATTGTATGCAATTGATCCAACCTATTTATTTGTACTTGTTCGGCTATATTTGTACTTGTTTGAATTCATTCCACTGGAACTCGCTTATTGTATTTGTTATGTTGCTTTGTAATCTCTGATCTTTCCTGTGTCAGTCTTCACTATTCATCGCTGATGGGTGATTGGGCAGAGACAAACACTCCATGGGAGCTTTTTCTTTTCCTTGGAGCGAGGAGCCGGCACTGTTGGTGCCGCCCACGAGGCCGATGTACTGCATGACGCTCACAGGTTGGCCAGAAACGGCCATTGGCTCCTCCTCCACCTCAGTTCTGCTTCTCCCACCATCAAGACAGCACCTCACCTGCAGCAAGTCAAATTCTGCTATGCCATTGCAGCCTTGTTCGCTGGTGTTGACCTTGAAGCCTTGGAGTCGCTCCTCGGAGCCGTTTTTCCCCGACACTTCGGATCCGTTCCTGCCGTCCACTCGGTGCCATTATTACTAAGGTTCATACTAAGGTACTGAGACAGCAAGAGAGACAAAGGCCCATGAGAGCTCTCATGCTAATCAAAAAAATCATAACATGTTTAAAATGTATCTGACAGCAAATAAGCGTCCAATCGTGCTTTAAATTCTGTTCTGTTTTTACTAATAATAATGTTGAGTGAAAGTTTATTCCAAGGGTTGATAACCCTTAAGGTGAAGAAAATTTTTTTTCCCCGAGTAATTAAAGGTTTTACCAATTGGTTGATGAGAGTGACCTATGGTGTCATATATAGTGTCTTTAAATTGTATTCCTAGATCTGTCATTAAAACTAGGTCCTAAATAATTTCATAAAGAAATAAGTCCCCATGTAAACGACGAGTCTCTAATTATAGCAGATTTAGGCTTTTTAATCTATTTTTGTAAGGCTGATTGTATATTCCTTTTATGTGTTTTGTATATTTTTGCTGGACTTTCTCTAACTGGTTAATATGAGACTGCTTATAAGTGCACCAGAGCTGTGACACATACTCAAGATGTGGTCTGGCATAAGCCCTGAACAGGGGCATCATTACCCTAGGATCTCTAGTGGTGATATTATGTTTCATGGACAAATAGCTTTGTTAGTTTTGTTAACTGACTCGTTAATATGATGGGCATATTCCAAATTATTAGAGATAGTTATCCCCAAATCTTTTTCATCAGTAGTGGTCACTAAAATACAGTTTCCTGGGACATATGTCCTCATAGGATTGTGTTGGGCCTAGGTGGCTGGCAGTATAGCCTAGAGGTTAGAGGAACAAGGTGTGAATGAGCTCGATACATCCAGCAGACCAGACCTGAGTTTGATTCTCACAACCTCCACTTGCATACTGTGCGACTCTGAGCAAGTCACTTAACCACCCAGTGGTCCCAGGTTGCCCCTGAAAACAGGCACTTGTGCCTAGTGGGCCTTACCCGGTTACCAAAGACTAAAATTAAAAAAAAAAAAAAAAAGGTGCATGACCTCGCATTTGTTATTATTTCGCTTAATTCCCCAGTCGATAACCCAGACAGAAATTATATCCAGATCACGTTAAATAGTGTCAATGTCATTGGCACTAGGTCCCCCAATTTTAATATCATCCGCATACTTGACGTGGAACATTTGTAAAAGAGCTCTTGTACTCAAAGTTATTCTCCGAAATGTTCAATAAATTAATAACTAAATAAAGGGTTGAGAACCTGAAAGTGCACTTAGCAGCAGTTTCTACATACATGTCCAAGGAAGGGACTTCTTTCTTGTCCCCAGATCCTATTACTAATTGTTAAAAGGGTTGTATCATTTATACTCCCCTTGATGGGACTGGGTCTTCACATGGACCTTAATCTAAGTCTTCCCCATGTTTTTTGGTCTGGTCTTTGAATCTCTGCATACTTGTGGCTTAAATATTCTAGTTTGGTAGACAGCTTTCCTTATTCTCTGTACTTTGAGTAAATGAGCTTCAGATTCTGCATTAACCTTGACTGTCTGGTTTCTGCAGAGACAAGATAGTTCATCATATCCAGAGTTCTTGCTTAAGAATGACTTGGAGTTCCATGTTCACCTGTCCATTTTGTCATGTGTTTTCAAGACCCAACACCAATGGGAGTAAGCGACCCTTCACCATCTTGACATGAAGAAGACTCTTGAGTTTTTATTTCTGTAGTACTGAACCCATTACAGACTTAGTAAAGCAGTTGTATTTTTACATTTGGAGGCTTTTCCCAGGCTGTCCAGAAGCAAAAAAGACCTCATGTCACTAAATTGTCTCTTGCCTTTGCTGTACCATGTCTCTTGCTCTGACCCTAAAGAACGGTGTGTTTACTCGACCAAGAGTATGACTAATTCTGTAGCAGTCTCTCAGTCCTTCCCTTCGCAGAGATCAGCAAGAAACATAGAATCTATTGGCAGAAAAGGACTGCTTGGCCCACCCAGTCTGCCTAAGTATTACTTATTTATGCTACCTCCGCAGACCCTATCTGGTCCCAGGCATCCCCCCCTCCACCTCTGTTCTAATTTACCCCTATCAGGGCTCCAGATAAAGTGAGTATGACCTATTTCACTCATCTCATTTTAGGAGCTACTTTTCAGAAAAAGTTTTTAATGAGTGCCAATACTCACCCAACATTTGTAAATGCTTCACATTCCACAGAATAGTGCTTTATACCATATTTGGTGATTCAAAAGGAGCATTTTTTCCCAGATTTACAGCAGTCGTACCCATGCCAATTTTGTTTTACTCAGTATATTTTAAAACTGGTGAGTAAATCATTCCTACCTGCCAATATTATCTGGAGCATTGTTGGCACCTGATCAATTCTTTTCTGGAAAAAAACTACATTGTTTTTAAAAATTTACTCCTTGCTCCAGTCCGTCCAGACACTTGCACACATCTGACTTTGGTTTTACTCACCTCACGTTCAAAATGAGGAGTACAGTACTTATCCCAATCTTATCTGGAGCCCTGACCCCTATGTTTATCCCATGCAAGCCTGAGGCCCTCCATCATTCTAGCCTCCGGCACTTCAGCTGGCAGTCAGTTCCATGCATCTGGCACTCTTTCAGTGAAGAAATATTTTCTCCCATCCTTCCTGGACTCTTCCTCCCTCCCTCCAGCTTCATCGCATGCCCTCTGATGCTGAAGCTCGTCCTCATTTGGAAAGGGCTTCCCTACTATGCCCTGTTCACCCTTGTGATGTACTTGTAGGTCTCAGTCATGTCACCTTTCACTCTCCTCTCCTTCAGGGTGCACGTGTTGAGATTCCCCAGTCTCTCCTCGTAGGGCTTCCCTTGCAACCCCAATACCATTTTGGTTTCCCTCTTGTGTACCACCTCTACCCTATGTCCTTTCTAAGGTGCAGTCTCTAGAACTGGACACATTACTCTAGGAGTGTACTGGAGAGTGATACAGCTGCAGCACCACCTACTTCTGGTGATGCCCCTCCCTATGCACCCCAGCATCCCAATAACCCTGCCTACAGCTGTTTCACACTGCACTGCCATTTTGAGGTCCTCCGATATAAAAACCCCAAGGTCCCTTTCCTGTTTAGCGGCTGCGGTACTCTCCCCCCAATCCATTACTCTTGCAGGGTTTCTATACCCATTGCATAATTTTGCACTTGTTGGCCTTCAACTGCAACTGTCACGTCTTTGACCTTTCATCAAGTTTTCCTAGATCCCTGCACATTTTCTCCACCCCTTCTGAGTGTACACCATATTGCAGATTTTGGTGTCCTCAGCAAAAAAGCATACCTTCCCCTCAAGTTCTTCTGCAATATCCCCAATAAAGATACTGAAGAGGATTGGTCCCAGTACTGAAACCTGTGGTACCCATTGATCACTCTTCTGTCCTCAGAGTGTATGCCATTAACCACCACCCTTTCTCCCCTATATGTTGACCAGTTTAGAACCCAGTCTACCAGTTTGGACCCCCCCTTATAAGCTGGTCAACTTCCTAGTCAGTATTCTGTGTGGCATAGTGTCAAAGGCCTTGCTGAAGTCCAGAAATTCTCTGTCCACTGCCGTATAGTGCAGTGGTTTAAGTCTCTGAGCTGCAAACTTGGAGACCTGGGTTTGAATCCCACAGCCCCACTTGCATACTGTGTGACCCTGAGCAAGTCACTTAACTTCCTTGTGCTCCCAGGTCGCACCTGTAAAAAAGCTTCAGCTTAGTATGCCTCTCCTCATTGAAATAAAAAAGCAAAACAACTCCCCTGGTCTATTTCCCTGGTCACACAGGCAAAGACATCTATCAGATTTGTTTGATCTAACAGATGACACTAAGATCTGCAACAGGGTGGACACTCCGGGAAGGATGTAAAAAATGAGGAGGGACCTAGGTTACCTAGAGGAATTATCTAGAGTGTGGCAGCTGAGCTTCAATGCGAAAAAGTGCAAAATCATGCATTTGGAGCACAAGAACCCAGGGGAGGCTTACGTGATGGGGGGTGGGGAGGGATACTGACAGTCACCAAATAGGAAAGGGATTTGGGGGTAATCATATTTGATTACCTAAAGATGTCCAAACAATATGCCAAGGCTGTTGGGAGTGCCAGTTGGATGCTGGGGTGCATAGGGAGAGGTATCACCAGCAGAAGAAAAGAGGTGCAGATGCCACTGTACAGAGCATTGGAGAGGCCTCATTTGGAGTACTGTGTCCAGTTCTGGAGGCTGCATCTCTGTAAGGACATAGACAGGGTGGAGGCAGTTCAAAGAAGGGCAACAAAGATGTTGCAGGGCCTACACCAAAAGTCATATCAGTATAGACTGGGATACCTCAATATGTATACCCTAGAGGAGAGGCGAGACAGGGGAGGTATGATAGAAACCTACAGATATCTAAAGGGTATAAATAGGGTACCAAAGGGTAACATCTTTCACAAAGGAGATGTTCAGGAATGAGGGGGAATGACATGAGGTTAGACGGGGTAGACTAAGGGGTAATGTTAAGAACGTATTTCTTCACGGAAAGGGTAGTGCATGCATGGAATAGACTTCCAGCGGAGGTGATGGGGGCAAACACAGTGGAGGAATTCGAAAATGCATGGGACAGGCAAAGGAGAACCCTAGCAATAGGAATGAGAAGGTAAAGCCGGAGATCAAGTAGGGTCTGCGGCTTTTGCAGTAGGTAGGGAAAATGGGCAGACTGGATGGGCCTAGTGGTCCTTATCTGCCGTCAATTTCTATGTTTCTATGTTTGGCATAACCTTCCCACTGTGAATCTGTGCTTCCTGTGGTTCTGCAGCCCACTGGATTATAGACGCTCAACCAGCCTCTCTTTCAATGGTGATTCCATTAGTTTCTCCACCACTGAAGTTAGGTTGACTGATCTGTAACTGCTAGCTTCCTCCCTGCTGCTACTCTTATGTAGAAGGACCATATTCACCCATCTCCAGTCCTCTGGAATCACTCCTGTTTCCAGTAAGCTGTTGAACAAGGTTGTCAGTGGGGTAACTAGCACTTCCATGAGCTTGTCAGTACCTGAGATGTATCCCATCTGGTCCCATAGCTTTATCCACCTTCAGGGTTGTGGGTCTTTCAGGATTTTTTCCTATGAAAATAGACTTGTGTCTGATCCCCCAGCCCTAATTCTTGCTTCTCTCTGGTGGCCTGTCTCCTTTTCCTCCTCTGTGAAGACCGAGCAGAAGCACTTATTTAATGAGCAGGTGTTCACTTCTAATAATTAGACAACTGACTTTTTTTTTTTTCGAATTTTATTTATGCTCCTCACCAGTCCCTTACATTTCCTCTCTGGTGTGGTCTCTCAGTCCAACCTGTATCCTGCCCAGCCTGAGATCCTCACTGGTCCAGACTTTCCATTCCCAGGTGCTCCTCCAACTCCTCCAACCACTCCGCCTCTGGGGTGGGACCACCCTAACTCCTCTGGCACTCTATCTAGCACCTAGAGGAGCAGCCGGGGAGAGGAGGAGATACTGAAGCCGGCCAGAAGAGATCTGGCAAAGGGCATGGGGGGTTGGCCACTGGACCCACCATCGCCTGTCTGGGTGCCAGGGCCATTTTTGCTTGTTCAGTGGTCCCGGGAGTGCAGACGTGCAGTGATGTCCAGTGCAGCATGGGTGTACACCGGCACCTGCCTGCAGGACATCTGCTGCTGCCCCCATACTCTCTGTAGCACGCACCGTGTCAGCCGAATCCGCCAATCTCCACTAGAAGCCGCCAAAGCTGCACAGTGCATACATCACTCCCCCGGGAAAGGAGAGCTTACCTGACGGCAGCTCAATCCAAGTCCTCCCCTTCCCCCTCACCGACCGACCCCCAGTGGCCTGAGCTCCCTCCCGAACCTGGGTCACTGGCATGGCACAAGGTGTGGCATCCAGCGCCTCAACCTTCAGCGCCACTGGGCCGGTGACAACAGACTATTTTATTTATTGTGTTTTGATGTGTTAGTAATTACATTTTACTTTTATAATAACATGTTTGTGCAGTGAAACAAGTGGGGTTTCACCTTTGCTTTTCATACTGCTTGCAAAAAAAAAAGAATTCAATAGAATTCATGTATTGTAATGTCAGAAACTGCCTTCTGTTTAGGAGCCCAATGTATTTCAGTGAGAAACTAAAGATATTTTTCTATCTTCTTCAAAAGAAATAGATACTTCTTTCAGCAACAAACTTTGCCTTTTATATGTTCGCACTATTAAGGTCTGTTTATATAATTTTACAATTTTTAGTGGTAGCTGGCTTCTGTTTTCTTCTTCCCAGGTAAAATCTGGTTATTAAGAAAACATCACCTGCTAAATTATAACAAAAGATCACTGGTCATTCACATATTTCTATTAAATATATAGCATATTGGTGGTAGAAAGCATTAGTTCTCAATAAAAATCTGAAAACAGGTTTGCAGTTTTCCGTTGAAATGCACTGCCAGCCTTCCAAGTAAAGATTGTGTGACTTCATAATACAAGAGTTCCATTGAATTCCTTTTTACTAGTAGTTGGCAAAATACCATTAACATGATGAAAGGGAAATGAAAAGAAACACATAAAAGCAAGCAAAATGATTACAGAGGAAAGAAAGGGCCCCAGAACTTCATTCTTTAAAAATATATACATCCTTACTAAGCACTTGCTCTTTAAAATGTTAGCTTTTTCTTGGCCCCCTTTGACACAGTCTCACCCTTCTGCCCTTCTAGTCTTCACTATCCCTCTCCCTGCTTTTCTCTTCTCGCCTACATATCCGAAAAAGTTTTATCCCCTTTAGACACACTCTAGCAATCCTGTCCTCTGTCTGTGCCTTTGCTCTCCTAATCGCCTTACTCACTTCCTTTTGCCTGGCTTAGTATACCTCCCTGTCCTCCTCCCTCTGTGTTTCTTTGTACCTCTTGAAAGCCACCCTTTGTTCTTTCACCAACCTTACCACTTCTTAACTATGAAAGTCTTTTTTTCCTTCTGCTCTTGCTTACCTCTTTCATGCACAGATTTGTTGCCCTATTTATACCCTCCCTTATTCTTCCCCACTGTGCCTCTACTCCTCCTTGGCAGTCCCCCTTCGAGGCATTTTCTGAGAAAGTCTTCCCATTTCTTAAAGGTCCAGGACCCTTGTCCTTGTGTGCATCATCTCTGCTCCATTCTTTATGTTAAACCACACTGTACAGTGATCACTGGTACCTAGGTTACTCCTCACTGTGACATCTGTGTGGTTTAACATAAGGAAAGGAGCAGAGATCATGCTCTTCCATGATGTACAAGCAGTACAACAATGGCTACAGAATAATAAGCTACTCCTAAATGTGTCAAAACTTAAGCCATGCAGTTTTGCCCTCCTACCCACTAAAGCTTAGAAACTATCAAACACCACTTCAGATCACATATCTAGATGGCACCCCACTTGAGCAAGTACATTCCTTCAATTACCTAGGAGTCACGCTTGGTCCTTCCCTTGATTTTCAACCGCATATAACTAAGACCTGTAAAGCAGTTAATGCTGGACTCGGCCTGATCTATAGAATTAGGTATAATCTAATTCAACACGTCATAGTACTCCCCAAGATCACATATAATATGGCAGTATATGCACCTTCTACATCTAAAGCTACAGTAACATCTGCCGTTTGCACTTGACTCAAACCGACTTTCCCACCTCTGTAAATTATATGCAAATCTAGAATGCCCCCCTAATGCTTTTGTGAATTGGCTCTAGGGAGCATTATTTACAGGGTTGTCAATAATCAGCAACCTCAACAACTCACAGAATGGATTACAGCTTACTCTAATCCAGGGGTTCTCAAATGGTGAGGCCAGCCTCCTTGGGGAGGCCCCAACCTGTTCCAGGGGAGGCTCAAGCAAGTCTGAAAAAAGTACAGTATTTAAATTTTGAGTTTTATGTATTTTGTGTGAAGAGATTAAGCAAACTGAAAGAGGGTACTAGTAGGTAAATTTTATGTATTTATTTACTAATACTTGATAAGGAAAGGTGAATGAGCCAAAGCTCATTTCCGGTGTACCCAGGGAAGGGTAGGGAGTGAATACATTTCAAAAGTTAACTGCAAAACAATCAAGAAATAGACAGTGAACAATAGTGCAAACAAATCTGAACAATAAACTGATAATGAGTGGTGGTAATTGATCAGTTTGTAGACTGATGGCAGAACAGCCCAGATACAATGGTTGAGCATAGAGTGCTAAGAGCAATAGCAGGAAGGAGCAAAGTAATCCAAGAGAAGTTGCTTAGGAGCAGGGAAAGAGGGGGAGAGGCAAAGTATGTAGGATGGTTATTTCATATAGAGAGGAAACAGAGAAGTAGTCTGACCCATGAAGGTACTGCAACAAGGGGTAACAATGGTTCAAGAAGGAAAATAGTGGAGCAAGTAGGCTGGCTGGGGGGTGTTCCAATAAACTGAATAATAATATTTGTGTATTTTATTTATTTGTTATTCAGATAACACCTTTGAGCACAAGAGCTCTTTTTCAAAGGTTCCACATCAGTATAAGACAAAGAATTGAATGTAAGCCAAGTACTCATAGGGGTTTCAATTTATTCATGGTGTACTGCACAAAGTACAGCATGTTATTTTCCTTTGGGGAGGCCTAAGATTATTTTAGTTTTTGGGGGAGGCTCAAAATCTTTTCCATGGATTTGGGGAGGCTCACTGTGACAAAGTCTAAGAACCATTGCTCTAATCCATACCGTCTTAGATTCTCAGACCTTGGATTGCTTACTGTGCCTAAAATAAGGACCAATATGAGGATAATGGCATTCCAAAACTTTGCCCCTAGAAGGTGGAATAATACACCACCTGGCATCCGCATTTCTGCTACTTATGTGGGCTTCAAGAAATCTTTTTGTAAGCACCTCTTACATACCACCACATGTAAATGCTTCCCTAACAGGTAGATTGCTAACTATGACACTGCATACTGCACCTTCTTGCATTGAACCTCATCTCATGTTATGTTGTTATACTGTGTACTTATTTCTGTAAACAGGACCTTTTGTATGATGGAAGTGTTTCTGTTCTCCTTCACTAACTGCACTTGTATATGTTGTATCCAATGTTATGCTGTAATTAAGTCATGCATTATATTCCTATTTGTTGTATTCGCCCGGGTTGTACCCGAAAACAGACAATTTCTGTCTAGTGTACCTACCTGGTTAACAATAACTAACTAAATAAATAAATAAATCTGCAGTGCTGTCCCTATTTCTTGGCACTATGTTCAGCACATCCCCATCCCTAGTAGGTTCTTTTACTAGCTGCCTGAGAAAAGCTCCCTGTAGGGAGTGAAGAATTTCCCTGCACCTAGCCGAAGCTGCAGCAGGAAGGTTCCACTCCACAGACTGAAATCCCAAACTATCAGCACCTTCCCCTTACCTGACATCCTGATGATAGCCTCCCCTAGTGTCTTGTCCATCTCCTTCCCTTGTGTTTTGGTCTGTACACTACCCCGGTATGGATAGTGGTCCCCAGATCCTGTCTCCACAGCACCTCCAGTCCCTCTTCACTTTGGTGCACTTGCATCTCAGTGACCTGTACTCTCTTCCTCACATATAATACCACCCCTCCTTCCACCTGTCTCTCCTGAACAGACAGTGGTCCAGTATGGCCATGTCTCAGTTATGGTGCTCGATGCACCATGATTCCATTATGGCCACTAGATCCAGGTTAGCCTCCACCATGAAAGTCTGTAAGTCTGGGATTTTGTTTCTGAGGCTTCTGGTGTTATCGCACATGGTGCTTCATGCCTTTGTGCCCCCCTGCTTGATGCCCTGTGTCTTCCTTCCTGTTCTGCCTTTGATGTTACCTGCAGCTCCCTCTGACTCACCCCCTTCTGTTTTCCTTTCTCCATTTCTGGTCCCTTTCGATCCACTCTTCTTCCCTACTTGAGTTGTATTCCTCTTTCTTTTCTTCTTCTTCTCCCTGTCCCTGATGTCATGAGTCTCAGTCCTTGGGGTGTTTTCACCACTCAGACCCTCTCTCTCTCTCTCGCTCTCTCTCTCTCTGTCATTTTACCATCTGTGGGGCAATTTCTGCATCCCTCGTTTTTTTCTTCTCCCCTCCTGTCTAGTTTAAATGCTCTTCCAAGTAGTTTCTAAACCTCACACCAATGACTGTGGTCCTCTTCCTAGCAGGATGCAGGTCATCTCCTTAATGGAGGCCTGCATCTCCCTAGGTTGATCCCCAGTCCCCGATGTAGCCAAAGCCCTCCAAGCACCATGGCTTCAGCCAGTAGTCCAAGGTCCTGGTATGGAATACTCTTGCTTGTCCCCTGCCCATAACAGGTAGCACCTTGAAAAATGCCATTGTGTGTGCCATCTGTTTAAGGACCCTCCTAAGCTCCCTGAAGTTTCTCTGTGCTGCCCCTACCCTCTCCCATGCTAAGTCATTTTTCCAAGATTGACAGTGATGTCCAGCTTCCTCCCAACTCCTTCTGCACTATCAATCCACAAGATCTGCTGTCCATTCCACCTAGCCCAGGAACCCCTTAGGCATCTCAGCTCCCTATCCTTCCTCATCCCAACTCACAGCTCTTTGTCCCTCACTGTAGAGTCCCCCACCAGCAGCTGCTTCCTCTTGTGCTCTGGGCCTCTCCCTCCCTCCTTGGAGCCTCTGTTTATGTGGTCCCTCCCTCCCTCCTGCCCTCCCACTGTGATGGGAACTTCCTTTTGGTTGCCCTGTTCCATCAATAGTAGTAGCTTTATTTATAAGGAGCCCTTCCCTGAAGGCTCAGGATACCGTACAGCGTGACAGACAATAAATGGATAAAACCAATCAGAAATAAATAAAACACTAAAATATATGTACACTGCAGCAAAGGGATAAAATAATACATCTGTACTCCCCAAAGCCCTGGTTAAACAGGAAGGTTTTCAGTCTGCTTCTAAAGGCCTCCACTGAGGGGGCCTTCCTCAGTCCCCAGGGTAGTGCATTCCATAACAAAGTACTAGCCACCTGGCCACCTCAGAGCTATGGTCTCCAGAGGACTTAAGCCAGGCCCTTGAGACTGAAACGAGACCCTCGGAGAGGGAGCAGAGGGAGCACAAGGACTGGACAAACCATGTAGGGCTTTATAGATTAGAAGATCAAACTTGAAGGTATCTCACCACTTCACAGGCAGCCAGTGCAGATCATGTAGTACTGAGATCACACGGCTAGACCTTGAAAGGACTGTCAGCAACCTGGCAGCTGCATTCTGCACCAGCTGCAAGTGTCATAGGGTACCTCCCCTAACCTCAAGGCAGAGCATATTACAATAATTGAGCCTAGGTGTCACAAATACATGCACTAGAGTCTGCAGATCTTCAGGAGGGATAAGGGACTTAATCCAATTGATATTCCTCAGATCATAAAATCCACTGTTAACTGCAGCTGACATCTGAGCCTCCAGTGTCAGCTGTTCATCAAAAATTACCCCCAGATTTTCCACCGTGGCAGAGGCCAACAGCCTGGATGACCCAAACTGAATCCCTATATTTTCCATGACTTCCTCCCCTTCTCCCTTCCAACCTGACTCAGTCACCAGCTCCTCAGTCTTATCCGGGTTAAACCTCAACCGATTAGACTCCATCCATTTCTGGATGTCAGCTAAGCATAAATTTAGCACCTCGACAGTGTCCAGTGTCTCTGGTGCAAAAGCCAAATGTAACTGAGTGTCATCTGCATAGCAGTGAAAACCCAGATTGTATTGTTGAATTATCCTTTCCAGGGGCAGCATGTATATTGCAGACAGCATGGGGGAGAGGACCAAACCTTGGGTACACGGCAAGGCAGGGGCATTGAGGATGATGAGAAAGTACCCATAACCACCCTCTGCATCCTACCCTGGAGGTAGGACTTAAACCAGTGGATGACCATGCCAGTGAGTCCTACATGCTCCCACAGACAATCTAACAACAACCCATGGTCCACAGTGTCAAATCCTGAAGAGAGATCATGGAGAATGAGAAATTAACTTTCCCCCTTGTCTCTTGTCTTAAGAAGGTCATTGTGCACTCTGACTAATGCTGTCTGAGTGCTGTGCCCAGATCTGAAACCAGATGGGAGGGGCTAATCGATGTTATGGGCTAAGAGTTGTGCCTCAAGCTACAATTCCACAACCTTCTCAATAACCTTTCCTAAAAAAGGCAGGTTAAAGGCTGGGCAATAATTCACTAGAACATCCGGGTCCAAAGCAGGCTTCTTCTAGAGGGGTCAAACCAGCACATCTTTCAGTGCTGCTGGAAAGACTCCCTCTGACAAGAAGCACCAGATTATTCTAGCAAGCACTGACTCCAGAGACCCCACGCAGCTCACTAGTAGACACATGAGGCCTGGGTCAAGTTCACAAACATGGGCCACAGCTTCAAAATCAGCTCTCGAACCTCATCCATCAAAATTTGGCAAAATTCCACCCAGCACTGCTGAATGCATTCATGAGATCCCTGCCTAACTTTGACAGACCATAACAGCTTGTCTGGAGAGATCCTAGCCTGAATAGACAACACTCTGTCCAAGAAAATTGAGCGAATATTTCACACCTAGCTGTAGGTAATGCTGTCACCGGCTGAAGACTGGCTTGATGAAACAACCTGTTCACAGTACAGAAGAGCTGAGTTGGTCAGTTTCTCCCAGCCGCAATCTCACTGGACAGGAATTCTACCTTCTTGCATGAGATTGCCCTTTGATATTCATCGTGATGAACTCTCAAAGCCTGTTTTTCCTCCTCAGCCCTAGACCTTCTCCAGCAACACTCTAGCCTATGACCCCTGGTCTTTAACTCCTTAAGCTCCCCATCAAACCATGGGGATCCTAAGCATGAGACCAGGGGTGGTACACAAATCTGTGCTACAGAATCAAAAGCCTCGACCACCATCCTGTTATATGTAGAAATCGCCTTCTCCAATCCCGTCTCACATGTTGCCAACATCTCTGTGATGTTCAGCATTGCCAATAGTCCTTCTGGGCCAAACCCTTTAAAAGAGTGATATTTAACAATCTCCACAGGGGGAGGACGATGGGAGGGGGCCCCGAAGGAGAACGTCACCATGTAATGATCCGACCAACTGATCAGATCAATCTTGAGGTTATTTACCTCAAGCCCCAGGGAGAAAACCAAGTCCAAGGTGTGGCCATTTTGATGAGTCGCAGAAGTAGCAATTTGTGCTAGGCCCAGTGATTCATCAGCTGGAGGCAATCACTTCCAAAGTGCGAGATGGTGATGGTGTTCCGCAGTTATATCAGTGGAGGAGTGTGCATCTCTCCCGGCCCCCCCCAACACCCATCTTCCTGGAGCCCATTGGGTCCATCTGCTCTGTCTCAGTCTAAACATCCTCTGGCAGAGTGGAAGCAGACTTGGTGGCCCCTAGGTGGGATGGAAGGTGTGCTGTATCCTTACCAGTTCAGCCTGGAATCCAGCAACCATGCCTGCAATGCATCCCAGAGAGGTGAGTACAGCTGGAACAGCACCTCAAACTCCAGAAGGTCTCCCAAAAGACTGTGGCACTACATCCATTGCACTTCACCACTCACATGATCACTACCCCTTTTGCTGTCCTCACTTCCTACCTACCCTAGTTTGTATTACCCCCTCTACCCTCTTGCTGATTACATGATACTCCTATCCTCACTTTAGTCTTTCCCTGAATTGACTTATTGATCTACCCTATATAGGATTAACCTTGCTTTTACTGTCCTAACCCCTTTTTCCACTCTTCTCCCCATGAATTTACTACCTACTTCCCTTTTACACTACAGCTACATAGACAAGAAAACTGACTATTAGCAGAATGTCACAGTGTAAGAGGACAACTAAGTGTCTTTTCCTACCTTGTCCAGCATCTGACCTGCAGAGTCCCCTGTGGACCTGTTGTCTTCCTGCAGACATCCCCAGAGTCAGATGTTCCACTTGTGCTCTGTTCCACTCATGGGATGAGATGCACTGGGTGAGTGATCAAATTCAACTGCCCTTGCTCAGCTTCCTCTCCTCTTTTATTGGCTGCTGTTCCTCACCTACCCTTTCAATCGCATAGCACCTTGCAATGGCATCACTCCCTATTCCTGCCTGCTGTACCAGGGAAAGAACACAAAATCAGGTTATAATGCTGTTAAAAATGAAGTGGTTAGTGCAAATTCTGTCCTGCTTACACTTCTAAGCTGGTGCTGTCTTGGTCACCAAAATGTGCTTAGAACCACATTTTTGATTGAATATACACCCCCCCAAAACTCAGCTTCTTGTTTCCCCCGATTAGCTTCTGTCTGGCATGTGTTTCTCCAGTTACATAGCACCTTGTAATGATGCCACATCTTCCTGGACATAAAGTCTCCACCACTCATTTACACTAATGGGAGTACGCCGGAGGCACTAGGACCCAGCGGGAGCCAAACTTTTTCAGAAGGGCCAGCGCCAAGATGGAGCCACAAAAAAGCGGCACTATGAGCCAGGCTCGCGTGGTATAGACTATCTCGGCGTTGACCCTTCAACGCCTCAGTTCCTTTTTTCCTGCTGTCAAGTGCACTTCAGTGACAACATCGCTCACCCGCCAGGAGTTAAGCTTCAAACTAGCAGCTTAGTTTTCAGTTTTATTATTTTGTATTTTATCACAAAAAGTGCCGATTACATTTAATATAATTACTTTTGTACAAGAAGAAGTCTTCAGCCGTCCATTGATGGAGTTGACCATGAGTGGGGCAGGTGATGGTAGAGAGACTTCGTATGAAAGCTGTTCAGTCAGCCGGGCCGGGTCTGATCCACCGCCCTCTCCAGAGGGGGGTTCTGACAATGGACGGTCCAGTGCTTGGGGGGATGGGCGGTCCCCCCAAAAGCATAAAAAGAAACGGTTCCATTCACGGCACCGTTCGGCTTCGAGTTCTTCTTCAGCCCACCAGTTGAAGAAGAAACAGCATCACTTGAGGTTGCCCTCTGGTACGTCTGTGCATAGACGGTCGGTTGTTGGGGTCAGGGGCTGGTCTCCGCCTCTTTTGGAGTCTCCGGTTTCTGTCTCTGACTGCGGGTTTCTTTGTCATCGGAGCCCCTCACCGCCTATTGGAGGGGCTTCTGATGAGCAGTTTCACCATTGGGCCGCTTTTATGGAGCAGTGGGCTCGGAGGTTGTCCTGACTGCCCGAACCGGCCAGTCCATCACTGGGGCCTTCAGGTCTGTCGGTTTCGGATCAGCAGGTGGGGTGGTTAGGACTTCCTGGTCATGTGGCACCTTCTTCGGTGCTGTCGACTCCGCGCTCCGGTGTCTATCCCCCTTAGATGGCTGTGGCGCAGGGGTTCACACCAATGCTTTTATCTCCGCCATTTTTCATTCTTTACCTTCAAATCACAGTTTGCAGACTTCTGTGGTGGTGCTGCTACCTATGGTGCTGGCTTCTCCGGTGCCGAGGTCCTTCTCTGTGCCACATATTGTGTTGGCACTGTCCGCGGCACCGCATGCCCTGTCAGTGCTGTCCTTGGCACCGGAGGTGGTGTCGACACCGTGTACGGTGCTGTGTGCCCTGTCGGCACCATCCTTGGTGCCGGGGGGTGGTGTTGGTGCCATGTACGGTGCCATGTATGGTGCCACACTCCCTATCAGCGCCATGCGTGGCATTGTTTTCCGTGTCGGTGCCATCTCTGTTCTCGGCATGGCTCTCTTCGACAGGACCGGGGGTGCTGATGGTGCTGCATAGTTTCCAGAGGTTTTTGACTCTGATTCTGTCTCTTCCTCTTCTTCCTCCTGGTTTTCATTCCTTTTCTGTCTATACAGTCCCCTCTGGACTGTCAGGAGATGATATTGAGCCTGATCGTGATCATCGTCTGAGTGATGATGTTGATGCCAGTTCTGCCCTGGGGGCAGGGATCAATCCTCCTGCAGAGCTTGTGGTGGAAAACCTTTCCTTTATGTCTCTGCTCAAAAATTTAAATTCTACTTTTTCTCTCCAGGCCGTGGAAATTGATCCTGGGAAGCTTCTGCGCCTCCAGTATCTGCATGTTCCAGAAATCCTTATGGATTTAACCCCTCCGGTACAGCCCTCTTTTGAGACTCTTTCCCAGATGGTGTGGAAGAATCCAGCTCTTATTCCCTCTGTGGCCAAGTCCATAGATAGGAAATATGTCTCTCCCAAGGATCTCCCCATCTTGGCCTTTGCTGATGCCATACTGATCCTGGCAGAAAATGATAAGGCTGCCCTTCCTCAGGAATCCACAGCCCATCATATAAACAAAGAATCTTGCAAGATTGACACCTTGGGTAAGCGGGTCTTTGCTGCCTCAATTCTGGGTATGCGTATTGCTAGCTACCAGGGTTATTTTTCTCAATACAAGTATGCTCTTTGGCATTCACTCAAAGCAATGGTAGAAGCTCTGCCTGAGTTGGAGGTTAACTCAAAGCTACTACAGACCATAACTAGAGGTATCGAGTCCATTAATCAACAGATTAAAGCTGCAATGGATGCTTCTGATACTGCTTCCAGAGTGGTGGCTGGCATTTGCACCTGTCGCCATTCCTGGCTGCATGCTTCAGGCTTTACGAATGACACCCAACAAAAAGTCATGGCCTTACCCGTCGATGGTATGTATCTGTTTGGGCCTCAGGTGGAGCAAGCACTAGAGGCTACTCAGAAGACTAGGTCTGCCATTAAGACAGCTAGACCCCACCCCCACCCTCTCAAGGAGGTGGGAACAGGCGTCAATTTCACAACCGTCAGTCCTTTCGTGGCAAAGGCAGAGGAAGTTTTAACAGAAACCATACTCCTCAGCTGCAAAAGAAAATGCAGCAGAGAGCACAGGGCCCAAAAGCGCCCAGTGCCACCCTCTGAGTTTCCGGCCCAGGTCCCACCTCAGCTGTCTGAGGGGGACTCTTCCTCGGCAGTGGGAGGACATCTGACTCAGTTCTATGACCAGTGGAAGTCTATAACATCAGACAAATGGGTCCTCATGATAATCTGCGAGGGGTACTCTCTCAATCTGTCAGAACCTCCCCCCCTCCAAGATCATCCTCCCAAGCAACAGCCCAGGTTGTCTGCTGTGCAGTCAGACCTTCTTGCTTCCGAGGTGCAAGGCCTTCTGAACAACAGGGCAGTAGAAGTTGTTCCGCTGGATCAACAAAACACAGGTTTCTACTCCCATTACTTTCTGGTTCCAAACAAAACTGGTGGCATGGGCCCTATTCTCGATCTCAGAAAGTTGAATAAATTCCTCTACAAGGAAAAGTTCAAGATGATATCACTCGGTACCCTGCTACCTTTGGCTCATCAACACGATTGGCTAGCCTCCCTGGACATGCAGGATGCCTACCAACACATTCTCATACACCCAAAACTCCACAAATACCTAAGATTCATGGAGTTGGGTCAACACTATCAATTCAGACCCTTTGGGCTATCCTCGGCACCTCGAGTTTTTACAAAGTGTTGTGCAGTTCTCGCGGTGCATTTAAGGAAAATTGGAATTCAGGTATTCCCATATCTGGACGACTGCCTTCTCCCAAGTCCCTCCAGACAAGAGACTCTGGAGGCTGTGGCCACGGCCTCAGATTTCCTCATGTCCATGGGAGTCCTGCTAAACCTGAAAAAGTCACGGTTGCAACCCAGCCAGAAGCTTCTATTCATAGGAGCCCTTCTGGACACTTTCTGCGCAAAAGCATTCTTCTCGGAGGACAAAAGGAGCGATATTCTACAGATGGCCTGCTTCATCAGAGAGAACAGCTCAGTTTCAGCTCTCTCAATGCAGCGGATGCTGGGTCTCATGGCATCCTTGGTGTTCACTGTGCCCTTGGCTCATCTCCACATGAGAACTTTTCAGTGGATGCTCAGTACTCAGTGGTCGCCAACCACTCATCCTCAGTCCTTTCTCATCAAGGTGACAGAACCTCTGAAATAGTCCCTCACCTGGTGATCTGAAGAGGACAACCTTCTGGAAGGATATCCCTTCACCCCTCTGGATCATCAGATCTCCATTACCATGGATGCGTCCCTGATGGGTTGGGGAGCTCACTGCCAGGATCTCCGCACCCAGGGTACGTGGACTCAGAACGAGTCTCAGCTCCACATAAATGTTCTGGAAATGAGGGCCGTCCTCTGTGCAGTCCAGGCTTTGAAAGACATACTCTGTCACAAGACCATTCTCCTTCAAATGGACAAGGCAGTGATGCATTACATCAACAAACAAGGCGGGGCACACTCTTACCCATTATGCAGGGAGGCTTTGAGAGTGTTGGAATGGTACCTGGAACACAAGGCTCTGATTCAGGTGGTTTATCTGCCAGGAGTACAAAATGAACTGGCGGACCGTCTCAGCAAAACGGAGTTAGATCCTCATGGGTGGTCTCTCGATTTAACCATTGTTCAGTCACTCTTCAAAGAATGGGGAACTCTGGACCTGGACCTTTTTGTGTCCCCACGCAATGCAAAACTGCCTCTCTTCTGCTCCAGAAATCCAGGACCTGGCATTTTTAGTCAGGATGCATTAAGGCTGCAGTGGACAAAATGCTTTCTTTATGCATTTCCTTCTCTTCCCCTAGTTCAGAGGTGACTGCTCAATTTGGAGGCACGGGGGGGCAGAATGATTCTCATTGCTCCGTTCTGGCCTCATCAGATCTGGTTTCCTCTGATCAATAGGCATACAGAAACCTCTCCGAAACCGCTTCCCCTTCATGCGAAGCTTCTGTCTCAGGGCCTGGTAATTCATCCCAACCTGAGGTCTCTTCACCTCCACACTTGGCTCCTGAGGAGATAGACGTGAACAGGTTTAATGTTTCTAAGGGTTTCAGATATCCTTTTGAAGTAGGTTAAAATAAGGGGATATTTATGCATATAATGTTTCATGCACTTTATGATTGTAGTATGTTAAGTACTGTTGACTATTTGTATCAGTAAATGTAAAATGGTATAAGTATGTAAAATGGTACTGTATTTATGTGTATTGTTATATGGATGTTGATTTTGAAACTCCTTTCTACAGGACCATCTTGTAAATAGGACTTTGTCCTAATGATGTGTAAATCCACCAATTTCCTGTCTAAAAATAAAGATTTTTACTACTACTACTACTAGCTGCACATAAGCCAGCTACCAGAAAATCCTACACAGCTAAATGGAAGCGTTTCTGTATCTGGTGTGCAAAATCCTCTTGGAATCCTTTTTCCTGCCCACCAAATAAAGTCTTTGAGTATCTCTTAGACCTCTCGAACACAGGTCTGCAAAACTGTACAGTCAAAGTTCATCTTTGTGCAATTTCTGCATATCATAAGCCAGTACTTTCCATGTCTCTGGCTCAGTTACCTGTAGTTAAGAGGTTTCTTAAAGGCATTTTGCATACCAGACCTCCTATTAGTCATCCAGTTGCAGCCTGGGACATTAACCTTGTGCTTGACATGCTCACTCGTAAACCTTTTGAGCTTCTAGCTACTTGCGAGTTGAAATTCCTCACTTGGAAGATGGCCTTCCTGGTGGCCATTACTTCTGCTCGTAGGGTATCAGAAATACACGCCTTGGTCACAGACCCCCAGTATACTGTATTTCACAAGGACAAAGTAGTTCTTAGGACTCATCCTAAGCTCCTTCCTAAACTTGTCTCAGAATTTCATCTGAATCAACCTTTAGTCCTTCCTACCTACTTTGCTAACTTCCAGAATGAGGGAGAGTGTGCCCTTCATTCTCTGGATGTAAAGAGAGTTTTTTGGTTCTATCTGGACAGAACGAAAGAAATTCGCAAGGCTTAGCAACTGTTTGTCTCCTTCAGCACGACCCAGCTGGGTCAGCCTGTTGCTATCAGGTGCATTTGAGCGTGGTTGGTGGCATGACTTTGCCACTGTTAATCCATGGCACAGGTCAAGCTGGAAGGCAGAGTGTACGCTCACTCTACCAGAGCAGTCACGGCATCTCTGGCAGAAATTCGCAATGTCCCCATTGCAGACATTTGCAATGCGGCTACCTGGAGCTCCATGCACAATTTTGTTAAACACTATGCCTTGGACATCCATGCCAGACAGCATCAGTCCTATGGCAGGACAATTCTTGATGGACTTCTGTCCTAAAAAGTGAGCTCCTCTCTCCTGCTGCCCATCTCAGGGGACTATTTTAGATTGGTACTCTCCCATTAGTGTGAATGAGTGGTGGAGACTTTATGTCCAGTAAGATATGGAAATTACGTACCTACTGTAATACTTGATCTTCTTGGATGAAGTCTCCACTACTCATTCACACACCCACCCTCCATCCCCCGAGCTCACTTCTCTGTTTATGGTCTTCACTCCTTCAGTCATTGGGCTGTGAAGACTTGGTTATTTGACCCTTCTTACACGGGTCATTCAGACTATCTTATGTCCGATTTTTAGGTTAGTCCTCTCTAGGTTAGTTACGCTGCACCTCCTCAGAAAAAAAGATACTGAGGTGGTTGGAAGGTCGACGCTGAGATAGTCTATACCACGCAAGACTGGCTTGCGGTGCCGCTTCCTTGCGGCTCCATCTTGGCGCCGGCCCTCCTGAAAAAGTTTGGCTCCCACTGGGTCCTAGCACTTCCAGCGTACTCCCATTAGTGTGAATTAGTGGTGAAGACTTCGTCCAAGAAGATCAAGAATTATGGTAGATATGTAATTTCCATTTCCTGTTCCTGTCTGTTTTTCAGGGAACAAATATAAAATCAGACAACAACATTGATGCCATTATAGAGTTCTAGACCTGGTTGGACCATACATGCCATGGATTACAGACTGAAGCCAGAACATAGAGATGCACTTCAGATAACAAGGGCCTTAATTGTCCCAAGGTTAGAATGTTACTAAAAAAATGGCTAGTGAAAACTCTGTCCTGCTTGTACTCCAAAGCTGGTGTTGTCTTTGCCACCAAAATGTGCTCAGAACCAAATTTTTTTTTGAATTTAAACCTCATATTCACTTTCGTGCTCTCCTCTGATTGGCCTCCATCTGTCACATGCTCCTCCTGTCACATAGCACCTTGTCATGGCGTCGCTTTCTGTTCCTGTGTGCTGTTCAGGTAGAGAACACAAAATCGGGTTAGAATGCTGTTACAAATTAATTGGTTATTGTAAAATCTGTCCTGTTTGCCCTCCTAAGCTGATGCTATCTCCACCACCAAAATGCACTACCTGAGCATCCACACATACACATTCTCCTCACATTTTGTTGTAGACCTGTAGTCTTGTTGAGATGCAGACTTTGTGTCTCTACTGTTCTACAGATCTTGTTTCCCCAAATAGCTGTGCTCACCCCTCTCCTCTCTTTGTGGTGTTCATAGTCTGTGCAAGTTTTGAAAATGATTGTCGGCAGAAGTGGCTGAGACTGAAGTGGGGAACTTTCAGCTTGCTTGGGATAGACATGGGAGTATATTAGATAGGATGCAGGGAGGTGGGAGGGTCGACGGTGACCAGATAGGGTGTGCAGAGACATATTAGGTAGAGAACAGCTGGACAGATTCGGTGGATTAAACATTCCTTTTCTGCCATCAAATTCCATGCTTCTATGTGTGTGGCTATAAAAGAATCTTATTTGTTAGAAGAAAAGGTTACTTCCCAGTAACTGAGTTTCTTCTTGTGGTTTCAATCTATAGTTCCACACCAGCTACCCACCCTGCCTGATGTGTGCTAGATTGGGAAACTGTAAAATGTATTTATTTATTTTTATTTAATTATTTAGTAACTGGGTAAGGCCCACTAGGCACAGATGCCTGTTTTCATGGGTGACCCAGGAGCACCGAGGAGGTGAAGTGACTTGTTCAGAGTCACACAATATGCAAGTGGAGGTTGTATAATCAAACCCAGGTCTGTCTGCTGTATGTACCAAGCTTAGAGTTCCTGTAAGGTGTTTGTTCCTTTGTGTGGCAAGATCTGATGGTTGGAGGGAGCCAGGCTCTTGTATTTGGGGTGGTACATGTAGTGTGGTTAAAATATTAGCTGTTGAAGAGCCACTAGTACTCTCACATTCTAAATTAGACAGGTAAGATGGTAGACATGAAGGGCCAAGGGCCCTCTTCTGCCGACAACGTCTGTGTTTCTTAAGGTCAGCTTCATGAGCCATTGTTTTTTCAGGTGTGTCTACATATGAACATACGAACAAGCCAGCAGAAGAAGGCCATTTGGTCTATCAAGTCTGCTCGTATTGCAGGGTCCACAGCTTGAGCTAAAGTCCCCGCCCTTCCTCCCCATTCTCCCATCCTCCCCTACCCATGATTCTTATCTTCCCCCTATGCCTATCCCAGCCTCTACATTACAATAAACAGACTAACAAGTAAATCATCTTTTATTAGCACCCTTCATTTCTTGAATATTCCTTCCACAGTTATTTAGGATTGTTACATTGTATGGATATGTGTTCATTTAACAAAAATCATGTATTCTTGACAAGTACACTCATTTCAGTTTAATTGTTTTTAGTCTCCTTCCAGACACACTGATTGGAAGCACATGTTACATCCACCTGCTGGCATTTTATCGGCAAATTCTAGCTGACACACTTCTTCGAGATAGAATTAGCATGCAGAATGCTGGTAAGTATAAGCTTGTATGGCAAATGCCCTTGATATGAAGATTATATACTTGCTGGTTAAGTTATTTAATAACTGGGTTGACAGCACTTTCAAATGCCGTAATAGCCAGCTTTCCTCATAATACATGGCCGTTTATTAAACCCATTCAAGTAAATGAAACATGTTTTCCTCGTTCATTTGTAAGTCACATAAATTGCGATTTCTTGCCATTGCACAATACATAGCCTCCGTTCTCAGTACAAAAAGTCTGTAATCAAATAATTGTTACAAAGTTTGTGAAGTACAGTACCACAGTAGAAAGAAAATATTTCTTCGTGGGCATATTTTGGCACTTGAACCATTTTCAGTTGCATTTTCAGAATGAGTCCCCCACCCAAAATAAAATAGTTTGCAAATGTATGTTTTTTTTTTCTCAGAGATGTTTTACACATTGGGTGGGATATTCAGACTGCGCCAGGCTGTGGCGCAAGCCTGGGCGCAGCACAACTGGGATGTGCCAGGGCACTGACAGGGTGATATTCAACGGTACTGCTGAATGGCCCAACACCATTGAATATTGCTCCGTGGCCACCCGCATAGCGCATGGTGCAGTGGCACTGCACCAGTGCAAGTAGCCAGAGAAGGGTAGGGGGATGCACTAGCGCAAGTGCCATTGCGCTAGGTACATCAACCACGATATTCAGCGGTGGACATGCAGATGGGGCCATAATGCATGCAAGGTGCAAATGGGGCCATGTGCATGTCATTATGGCCCCATTTGCATGCAGGTGCGCCAATTCCAGGCGACTTGCGCTTGGCGCCCTGCCAGGCTGCAGCCGTTGGGGACCGATGCCCCCTGCACAAGCAACAAAGTGCCCCAATGCCTGAACTCGGGCATACTTATGAATATTAAAGTCCAATATCCCTGGTGGTCCAGTGGACCGCTTCCAGCCCGATCGCGGGCATAAGTATTGAAAATTAAAAGTCCAATATCCCTGGTGGTCCAGTGGACCGCTTCCAGCCCGATCGCGGGCATAAGTATTAAAATATAATATCCCAAACCATCCCTGGTGGTCCAGTGGTACCCCCCTCCCCACCCGTCTACTAAGCCCCACCACCCCGCTCCCCCCACCGGTCAGCAGCGGGCGACAGCTCCCACCCGCAAGCTGCCCGGCCACCCGCCCGACTGACTGCATACAATGCGGCTGTCGCTTCGGTGGTCTACAGCGAAGCCAATGGGAATGCAGGCTTAAGTACCGTACTACATTCCTATAAAGTATAAAGTGGCCGTCCCCACCTGCTTTACGGTTGTTTCCGCCATTAGCTCATGTCAGCGCCTCGCGGTAAAGTTCAGTGCTCGTCAGCCTCAGTCATCAGTAGTTTTACCGAGTTATTTTCAATTTTTCAAATTTTTGTCAGGTACTCGTCGGTGTATGTCATCCCCTACACCCTCCGAGCACAAGAACAAGTGCGATTCATGCGTCGCCCAACTCCCGCACAAGGACAGCCATTCCCAGTGCCTCTTCTGCCTTGGCCCAGATCATCAGGTGGAGAAATGCCAGCACTGCCATAAATTCAACGTGGCCACCTGCAGACGGCGGCAGCAGTCCCTGGAGGACCATATTTTTAAAGAAGAAAATGTCCTCCATGGAAAAGGAGTTAAAAAAGCTCCGGCAGGCATCCACTTCCCCCGAAGGCCATGGCAAGAAAAAAGACAAGGAGACGCACCGGGACAAGGGCTCCTCATCCACTGTGTCTTCTTTGGGAGTTGCTGTGCTCCAGGTAATGTCCCTGCCCCGGGGAACCAATCCATGATGGCCACCTTGGAGGCTTCCTAGGCGGCGTCAGCCTGCCCGTCTGGCTCGCGCTCGGGCCCTTCGGGTACTTCCTAGCTATTGGAGGCCTCCGCTCCCAGTAAAGCTGCCGCTGTGCGGCCTACTGGTTCGAGATGCTCTGGTAAGCTGGACGTCGGCTCCTCCGACGCCCGCACGAAGACAGTCGATAAGTCGTCCGACCCCTTGGGGCGGAGTACGACCCCTCATCCGCGTGACCAGGCCGCCCCTCCTTCGCAACCTGCCTCAGGGCGACAGGTCCACTAAGTCGGATGTTGGCTCCTTCGGCATCCACCCGGACCCCACTGATAAGTCAGACGTCGGCTTGCCCGATGTCCGCAAGGCAGCTGAGCCAACACCGGACCCTCCCACGACCGCCATTCCTGGCTCTCCGCAGCCTTTGCTGCCCTCTGAGGACCCTGGGTCTCCTCAGCCTGACCCCGAGGATTTTTCCCCTCCATCCCTGGGCGATGCTGAGGTTCCTGCTGCGAACCCATCAGACCGTCCACCCGCTAGGCTGACTGACCTGATGTCGGCTCCCCAGACACCGGCCCTGACGCCGGTGTTGCCGACCACGGGCGACATCCTGCTCCTGGATGCCGCTCCAATGCCTGGCCCTCCGCCCACCATGCCTTCTGCTCCAGACCGGCCCACGGCCCTCTGGCCGGGCCGTCTGCTCCGGCAGACCCCTCGGTTCCTGGGTATCTGACCCATTGTATCCAACGCCGTCTTACCCGGCTCCGCAGTATCCGACACCCCAATACCTGACGCCGGCCTATCCGATGCCGCAGTACCCGGTGCCGGGCTTCCCGTCATCGGATTATGGATACGCACCTTATGGGTATAATCCATACCCATATCTCCCCCCCCTCCTCCTCCTCGTCCACCGCCCCCTCAGCCGCCGGGGGACTTGAAGGAGACTCTCGCCTCTTGGTGGGCTGAGGCCAAGGCTCAGCTCACCAGAGAAGGTGGAGAATCATCTCCCAATGATGGTGCTGGTTCCGGTTCCTGCTCGTCCGTGACCAGACTCCTCCCACCCCTGGACACCAGGGCGAGGCCCTCTGGTTCCAGGCGCGGAGCAGGACCACGCTTCCCAAGGGCTTCCCAAGGGTCCGTTCCTCCCCATGCCGGGAGAGAGAGGTCTTCCTCATCATCTTCTTCCTCCTTGGACACCTCAGGCGACTCCGGTGGTTGTTCCGGGCTGACTGACGTGCCACGCTCTCGTCTGAGCCCAGGCAAGGACTTCTCCAGTGCCCTCAGAGAATCCTTCTTTTACGGGTTGCTGCACAAAATCCAGGAGGTTCACAAGTGGCATTCCTTGGGCGGATCCCCAGTGTAAGAAACTCGCTGAGCATCTGGATCTGCCCGTGACAGCTCCCACCTTGGTTCCACCCTGGATTGAGCCTCATGCCGATCTTGTTTCCACTATTTGGAAGCAGCCGTCAGCTTTAGCCCCACTTCCTCAAAGTCAAACAGGCTATATCAGGCTCCCGAGGGTATTGACTTTCTGGATTCTCACCCTCAGGCTGATTCGGTCGTGATTAGCGCTGTTCACGGCCGAACAGCTATCCCAAAGCACCTGAGCTCATCTCCGCCTGACAAAGAATCCCATCTTCTGGATCAGTTTGGAAAGAAGATTTTTGCTTCTTCCACTCTGGGTATTAGGGCCCTGAATTATGTTGGTCATGTTTGGGATTAGCAGAAGGCCATTCTTAGTAAGGTGGAATCCAAATTGGACTCCCTTCCTGACTCTCAAGTCAAATTGGAAGTGGCTGACCTCGTCCGTTCTGCTCATTTGGCCAGTCGGCATATGCTTTGTGCTACATACGATGCAGTGGACAGTGCTGGTAGGAGCTCCACTTTCGCCATAGGCCTACGGCATTATGCCTGGCTCCGTGTGTCAGGATTGGTCCCGGAAGTACAGTCTGCTATTCAGGACGTGCCCTTCCGGGGTTGGGTGCTGTTCGGAGGTGATGTCAAGGACATCATCACCGGACTGCAGGAGAAGGGGGCTGCACTCAAGTCTGTGGACTCCATATACCACCCCCATCAAACGCAGTGCCGTCCCTTTCGCAGGCAGAATCAGCAAAAGGCGATACCCCAGGGAAAGCGGGCCAATAAATGCTGGGCCCCTTCGGCTGCTAAGCCCCCTCCGCCCAAAAAAGCAGTGGGTGCTTCAGCCATGGCGCTGCCCCACACCACCTGACTCCTTTCCTCTCCCACAGCCTCTGGGCCTTCCAGAGGAACTGGTAGGAGGGAGGTTTTCCTTCCACCTCCCGGGTTGGGAGAGGATAACTTCAGATTCCCGGGTGCTCCAGCTGATCGCAGAAGGACACTCAATAGAGTTTTTCAGAAACCATCGTCACCCTCCCCCAAGGTATGCTATGTACTCTAGGAACACCTTCTTCTGGTCCAGGAAGAGATTTCAGCACTTTTGCTGAAGGAGGCGCTAGAGCCCGTCCCCCTTCCTCTTCAGGGAATGAGTTACTATTCCCACTTCTTCCTGGTCCCAAAGAAGACAGGAGATGTAAGGCTGATTCTCGACCTCAGTTCCCTGAACTTATACGTGGAGTACAAAAGGTTCAGGATGCTCTCCCTACAGGGCCTCTTGCCCCTCCTTCGGCCGGGACGTGGCTGTGCACTCTGGATATGCAGGATGCTTACCTGCACATCCCTATCCGCCCTTCTCACCGCAAATACCTCCATTTTGCTTTTCAGGGGGACCACTACCAGTTCAAGGCCCTCCCACTTGGTCTTTTCTTGGCACCCCGGGTGTTCACCAAATGCCTTTCGGTGGTAGCGGCCTACCTGCATACCCAGAGGGTGCAGGTTTTCCCGTACCTGGATGATTGGCTCCTGGCGGCCCTGTCCAGGGAGGATCTCCTGCGCTTCCTTTCCCTTACCCAGGGGGTGTTTTTCTCCCTGGGCATCACCATCAACCACTCCAAGTCCCACTTGATCCCATCCCAGAGGCTCCAGTTTATCGGGGCGATCCTGGACATGGCCTCTGGCAGGGCCTTCCTGCCACCGGACAGGGCGGCCACACTCCAGGCTCAGGTCAGCCTGTTGTCTGGCCGCAGGCTGGTCAATGCCAGGTCAGTCCTTCGCCTCCTCAGGCTTATGGTGGCTGCAATCCCAACAGACCCTCGCGCTCGGCTCCACATGAGGAGCTCTCAGTGGATCCTTCGGTGTCACTGGGATTAATTGGTGGACGACCTGGACCAGCTTGTCCTAGTCTCCTCTCCCATGGTTTGGGACTTGCAGTGGGGGATGGTTCAGGAGAACCTTTGTCGGGGAGTTCCCTTCTGTCTTCCCCCCCTCCCAGACTCTGACCACAGATGCCTCGGGCGAAGGTTGGGGAGCCCATCTCGGACCTCACAGGACCCAGGGCTCCTGGTCCAAGCTCGAGAAAATGCTTCACATCATTGTGCTCGAGCTTCGGGCAGTGCTTTATGCTCTTCAAGATCTGCATCTGCATCTCCTTTCCGGCCACTTAGCCGTACAGACGGACAATATGTGTGTGGTATGGTACATCAACAAACGGAGGGACTCGTTCCTAACCTCTTTGCAGGGAAGCGATGCGAGTTTGGGATTGGGCAGTACAGCACAACCTCCACCTCATGGCAGTTCACGTCCCGGGGGTCGAGAATACCTTGGCAGACAAACTCAGTCGCTCATCTGCTCAAGCTCACGAGTGGGAACTAGATCAAGGGGTCTTAGACGATATCTTCCTACATTGGGGAACACCACAGGTGGACCTGTTCACCTCGCTTCTAAACGCAAAGCCCGACTTCTGCTCGCTCGCTCCAGAGCATGGCATTTTTTGGAGAGACACTCTGTCTCTAGATTGGAAGGACAGATTCATCCATGCTTTCACCCCAATCCTTTTGATTCCAAGAGTCTTACAGAAACTCGGTTCAGAAGGAGCTCGAATGATACTGATCGCTCCTTTCTGGCCCAGGCAAGTTTGGTTCTCTCTTCTGCAACAATACTCAGAGGAACCTCCTCTTCCTCTGTTGCGACTTTTACTGACCCAGGATAAGGGGACCCTGGTCCATCCAGGTCTCAAGTCCCTTCAACTGCACGCATGGCTCCTGCAGCCCTAGCTCAAGCCCGATTTGGGGTTTGGCCCCGAGTGGCTGAGATTTTGGTGGAGGCTAGAAAACCATCCACTACGTCTACCTATGTCACGAAATGGAAACGGTTCACAATCTGGGCCACTTCAAAAGATTTCGAGCCTTTCTCGTGCTCTGTTGTGCAGCTGCTGGATTATCTGCACCACCTCTTTGATCTGGGTCTCAGTCACTCGTCCTTGAAGGTACACGTGGCAGCCATTTCGACGTACCATGTCCCTTTTGCAGACAGAACGTTTGCTCAGCTGGAGGTCTCTAGGACTGTCCTTGGGGGGGGTTGTCCACTTGAGACCCCCTATCCGAGTTCCTGCCCCTCCTTGGGATTTGAATTTCATTCTCGAGAAGCTTACTCTGCCTCCTTTCGAACCAGTAGCCTCAGCAGACATGAAGTTCCTCTCATGGAAGACTCTCTTTCTAGTGACCATTACTTCTGCTCAGAGGATTTCCGAGCTCCAGGCCCTGGTGTGTAAATTCCCGTATTTGATTTTTCACAAGGAACGTGTGGCTCTGCACACCAACCCTAGGTTTCTACCCAAGGTGGTAGCGGAATCTACATTGAACCAGTCCATAGAGTTACCTGCTTTCTTTACGCAGCACTCCAATCAAGGGGAGTATCTCTTACACACTCTGGACGATCACCGAATTCTGAGATACTACACTAACAGAACAAAAGATCTCAGAAAGACTGATCAACTGTTTGTCTCTTTTGCCCACAAAAGTGAAGGCAATGCTGTTTCTAAGCAATGCCTGTCCAAATGGTTGACTCATTGTATCACTTTCTGTTATGACAAGTACAACAAGACCCTTCTGGGTCAAGTGAGAAGCCACTCCACCAGAGGAGTTGCCGCCTCGGTGGCTTATTTCAAGAATATGTCAGCAGCAGACATCTGCGCTGCTGCCACTTGGACTTCCGTCCATACCTTTACAAAACATTACAGTTTGGATATTGCCTCTCGCCGTAGAGCAGGCTTTGGGCTTGCTGTTCTGCAAGGCCTCCTTTCCTAAGGCCTTCACAGCTAGAGGATCTACTTTGAGTAGCTGTCCTCCTCCCGTTTGCTTCTTCTTGTTCCAGACTGCTTGGGACTCAGTTCTATATGTAATAACCTACTGCAAGAGCCCTCACGAAGTAAGATAGTACAGTTACGTAAGAACTTACCATAACAGTAGATCTTCAAGAGAGGCTCTTGCAGTAGGTAATACCTTCCCGCCCTCCATCCCCCTAAGCTTTTTTAGCTCCTTTTCCAGGTTGGGAAATATCCGCTTCTCTTTCGTCTCGTCCTTTTGGGCATTTGGTGGGAAAGAACTGGAAGGCGGGCGTGGTGCTAGCTAGAAACTTTTCCGTAGGGTGCTGACACCTCCCAGCGTCAGTCCTATAAGTAATTACCTACTGCAAGAGCCTTTCTTGAAGATCTACTGTTACGGTAAGTTCTTACGTAACTGTACTTTCAGCTGTTGGCTGTGGAGTCTTCCGGAGCTCCTTCTTCTTCTGGAGCTCTTGGTCTGCTCCCTAGCCCAGGCGGAGGTCAGTCGACTACACTTCTCGGCTCTGTCCCCATCCCTCTGCCGCATTCTCCTGCGCTCCCAGGTATTCTTGGTCCTTCCGGGCCTCTCTCCTGGGAGCAGTTCCCCACTTATGTCAGGGCCATGGACAGACAGCTTTTTCAACCTCCCCCTGAGCAGCCGTGCTCCGAACAGCCAAGGTCCTCTAACTCCTCATCCCCCTCTTCCGGGGGAGAGGAGCCTTCTAAAAACTTCATAGTTACCTCCCTAGGTGAACCCTAGGAAGTCGTACCTAAATTTAAATATCTAGGTATGTGGATAGACAACAAGCTTTCCTTCAACGACCACATCAAGGATCTATCAAAGAGGCTTAAAGCACACTTGGGTTTCTTTTTTAGAAATAGGACCCCCTTTTCTCTCACGACCCTCAAAAGACTTGTCCAAGCAACATTCCTTCCCTTGCTTGACTACGGAGACATTATCTTTATCTCCTCCCCAACCTTGGGCCTATCTAAACTGGACGTACTCTATCACTGTGCTCTTCGCTTCATTACTAACTCTGCGTACAGGACCCACCACTGTGATCTTTATGCAGCAGTTGGGTGGACCTCTCTTGCCACCAGATGCCTCCTGCATGCTGGCATTTGGACCCTCGAATTACTACTCCACAAACCGCCTGTCTATTTAATGTCTCTCATACACATCTAGCATAAGCCCTGCTCCCCTAAAATCTGTCTAATCCTACTAGATGTTCCCAGGACACGTGCCATAGCTGGCCAAGAGCTGTCATCGCCTCCCAAAACATTTGGAACCAACTACAAGCCATGCTGAAGCTAACCAGCATCGTATCAATTAACTACTACAAAACACTAGCTATCTCTAAACTAAAAGACATATATAAGTGCTACTAGGCTAATGCCAAGTCAACTCCTAGGTACCAACTGGCCCTCTACTTATTAAGCTGAAATGTGTTGCATGATTTAGGGCAAGGTTAAAGCTGGAATGTACTGCATATATAGCATAAGGACTTCTATTGTGTATACCTCTTGTATTACATATTTTTTCTTTGTTGTTCTACATTTTATATCTCCTGTCTATGTAATTTCGAACTGTATGTGTATATGCCTCAGGATCTCCTTGTGAATGAGCTTGCTCAATGGAGTCTTTCCTGCAATGAACTTGAACTTCTGTCCACATTTGTCCAGCTGCTGATCATGCAGAGTATCAGCGATTCCTCGTGAGGATGTTGGAGGACCTGTGTATCACCCTTCCCACTCAAAGCAATCCAGAGCACTCGGTGCATGCCTTTTTAGGCGATTTTGGCAAGGACACCCTTGTGGTGCCCCCCTGGCCTGCTTCCTTTTGGGAGGCATCGTTACGTTCCTGGCAGAGACCTTGTTCCGGAGTTCCTGCCCCCAGGGATCTCTGCCAGCGGTATTGCGCCCCCCTGGAGTCTCCAGGTTCCATGCCTCATCCTCAGTCAGGATTGACACAACTCGACACTCCCGAAGGGCTTCGCACCCTTCACCGTGACTGGCCCCCAGATCAAGACTCCTTGGATTTTGACTTCTGGGGTAGGAGGACTTTCTACTCGGCATGGTTGCTGCTCTCTATCGCAGCACTTCAGGACCACTACGCAACCTATGACAGGTTTCTGTGGTCCAGGCTCGGTCAACTCCTAGCCTCAATGCCTGACATGGAGCAAACCAGACAAGCCATTGCACTCTCTGCACATGGCCTGGAGCTAGCAAGGCACCAAGTGAGGGCATCGTATGATGCCAGCGAGGTAGCTACCAGGGTTGTAGGGACAGCGATCTGCACTAGGCGGATGGCATGGCTGCGTCTTTCCCTGTTGTCACCCTTGGGTGATTAATTCTGCTCACCAGAGAACCTATCTCTCCCGTGAGGCGAGACAGCGTGTGTCGGGGCAATTTCCTTCCCCTCTCAGAGAGGTCCCATCTCCTCTCCCACTCTGGGCTTCTCCAGGCCTCGAAGGTTCTTCCTCCTAGTGTGTCACCCACTGAGAGCTAAGAGACTCTGTCCCTTAGGGTTAAAAGAAAACCCCCTTCAGGGGGTCTCAGCACTCACCCAAAGGTGATGAATGGTGAAGATTGACACAGATAAGATATGAAAATTACGTACCTACAGTAATTATGATCTTTCTGTGTATCTGCTCCATTCATCACAATCCCACCCTCCAACCCCCTAGGGCCTCAGTCTCTGGGTCCCCCTCCCTCTCTGTGCCAGCCTGCCCCCCTCCTTTCTTTTGTCAGGAGTGGGGTAGACAGAGGCACATAGGGATGTTGTTTCTAAGGGGAGAGTGGTTGTAGGGGGCACTCCTTCTCCAGTGCTCTAGCTCCACCCCTGTGGGGTGGGAGTTGGCAATTTCCCTCCATTCTCTCCTCCTCCTCCTTGATTCCCGTCCATCTTTAATTTTCTTTGTCCAGTGGACATATTGTTAACAAAAAAAAAACAACTAAATTTTCTTTCATCAAAACTTTCTTTCCTGAGAGAGGGGGGATAATTTCCTGTGTCCTGTCTTTCTTCCAGAATAGCCGTTTCTGCTTTTGAGGTTTTTGCCCATGATTCCGTGCCTTGAATTCTGACAATGAGCCTTTTGGCTACTCCTTGCAGTTCCTATACAACCTGGAGATAAGTCAAGGTCCAGGGTATGGTTGTCACCTTTCTCCTTCCCCTCTCACGCTTATCCTAAATCCTTTCTCTTTCCTTTTTCCTATTTCCAGAGATTGGGGCCCCTACCCAGTCCCCTTAGACTTCCTTCTTATTCTGTCCTCTCAGTTGTTATTTCTCCTTTATGTTGTATATCTTTTCCTTTATCTGTCCCTTGGACTTTCTTGTCCCACCCTCCCAACCCTTTTACTCACCTCTCGGCAACTCAGAACTGGTGGGAGGGCAGAGTCAACAGCACCTAACAGCCAACCACAGGCGCCACACAGTGTGTTGGCCTCGGCGGTGCCGGCAGTCGTTGACTCCACCATCAAAAAAAACCTCCCGCCGGGTCATGACCTCCGGCCATATACCCAAGGTGATGAATGGTGACGATACACAGAAAGATCATAATTACGGTAGGTACGTCATTTTCATTTTTTCGCTCTCGTGATTTATGTGGTATCACACATTTTAGGTGTGAAAAAAACGTATAATGTACAGCACCCTATATGTTATTCTGTATGTAATATCTGTTGAGCTGACATTATAGCTGGAAACTAGAAGCTGTCAAACTCTGTTATACATGTGTGAATAATGAGATGTGTATAATGGAGTTTGATTCTTGAAGCATTTAAAGACATTTTTCCTAAGTACCAAAATGTTTTTTCTCTTTGTCCCTGTTCTGTTTTGCAGCAGTCTAGGTTTCTTGCAGTTACAGCCATACATTCTAAAAATAGCTGATTGGGAACAATCCCATCTCTAATGCTACCAGACAGTTTACTGAAATCTCAAATCTGTCACTGTTCAGCACTGAAGTAAAATTACTGAAAAAATGCTGTATCTCCATGTAGTGCTATTTAAATGTTCCCTGATGAATGCAAGGATTTGGCAGCTGTTGGAGAAATGTAGTGATTGTGGGGGACAGCTGGGTGACTGTGCCAGAAGCTGTGACTGACATTCATGGGCTAATTTCTCCAGAATTCGATTTACTGGTAATTAAAAAAAACATGGAGAAGTGGAATAACTTGTTTTTTATATTTGCACACCTTCAGTGTGGGGTGCCATAATAAACCATTTGAGCTTCACTGTCTATGTTTTTCTGGTTATCCCACACCTAAAATGTGTATAAAGACCTTATAATTACTGGCCACAATTTTTTTAACACGGGCACAGCGAGTTATAATTTGCCGTTATAACTACCTCGGCTAGTTATAACGGCAAACACGCGCTACTCTGCTCTAGAGCACAGCGCGAGACATAAGGAAGTAAACGACTTGCAGTCTCGCAGCTCGCCGTGCCCTGTCAGATCTACCGTTCTGAAACAAAACAAATACGGACCACTTTTAAAAAAGCGGATGTAAAATAGCGACAGCAACAGCACAAGATTCTTAAGAAATGGAGACAAGATTTTAAATAGTAGACTCCCATAACAGAACAATTTACAGTAAGGCATAATCTAAATACCAAAGAAAAACAGACAGTGACCTCCGTCTCAATTTTTTGCAATAATCTATTGAATTTGCAAATAAATGAATAAGGCAGTTGAAGAAACAAGTTTTTAAAATAATTAAAACTGCAATGTTGTACAACCACCACAAATAAATTCTTCATTATACCACAACTGCCTTATTCATTTTTTGCAAATTCAGATATTAAAATATATGACCAACTATAAAAAATAAAGTAATAAGCACGTGGTTATTTATGAAATTTTACACACACCCTCGGTGTGGGATGCCTATATAACCCCTCGGGCTTAGCCCTCGGGGTTATGGGCATCCCACACCTCGGGTATGTGTAAAATTCTCATAATAACCACCTGCCTATACATTATTCTCTATATTACACACACTTCCATATGCAGTATTCTATATATCTATGCCCGTTTTTGCTTCATGCGTTCACTTACATGATTGCAATACTATAAATGCTGTTTTTTTTTTCTTTGAAAGTGATTTCCTGTCCCTATTTAAAGTCAGTATAAATTCACACACTATTCTGCATATTTTTATACTCCGGGTTGTGCTGTTTGAATTTGTATTGTGTGAGTTAAGAAAAAGAACTGAAAAGTTTTCCAGTTTGGACAAAAAGTAAAACTTGAACAGACAATGCAACTGAACTTATTGAACATTTCTTAGTACTGTCTCCAGATTAAACCCCCAACCCACCACAGTAGCTTATGTAATTTATCCCCATAATATGCAAGATGGCCTGTTATAGTATACAATACTTTCATACTAAGGATCATACTAAGCAATGTAAGGAGCTAGGAGACAGGTTATCCCCCAAAATGCTCCTATTAATTATATTGTATAATACTGCAGATTGGCTTCAGACAAAATGAATCTATCCAAACGATTCTTAAATTTCAGTTTAGTTTTTACTAATAACAATCTCCTCAGGGAGCTTATTCCATGGGCCAACTGCTCTAAGGATAAAAAAAGTATTTTCATTTATTTTGCTTAAAATGTTTACCTATAATTTGTAAGGGATGACCCCTAATGTTATATGTAGTATCCTTAAAATGAAGACCAAGTTCTATTATAAGATTGGGATCTTTAGTGATGTCAAATAGAAACAGCAAGTCCCCAAGTAGTCTGTTCTCATAGGGGATGTTATGCAGATTAAAGATGTATTTAGTAAATGTACGTTGCACGTTTTCTAACTGAATACTGTTATATTTTTTATATGGGCACCATAGTTGAGATGCATATTCTAAATGAGTTCTAGCATAAGAATGAAATAAGAGCATTAACATTTTAGCATCACGTAGTTGGATGTTACGTTTAACAGACCATATGATTCTGTTTTTTTTTTAATTATGTAATTTATGTATTATTCTCAAAATCATCAGAGATTGTGATTCCCATGTCTTTTTCATCAGAGGATGCAATGAAGGGGGAGCCACCTAAAGTATAAGAATGACAAGGGTTGTATTTGCCTTAGTGTAAAGTTTTACATTTATTAGTAGTGAGCCTCATACTCCACTTAGTCACCCATTTAGAAATGTTATTCAGGTCATTCTGGAAGACTTTGACGTCATCGGAAACTAGACAGGGGCTACCTATCTTGACATCATCGGCATATTTTACTGAACAGGACAAAACATTAGTGGTCATGTCTGCAACAAAGGCTTGGAAAACAATTGGGCCCAACACAGAGCCTTGCAGCACATCACTTATTACTTTTCCTGGTCTAGACAGATGACCATTAATCAGAACTTGTTGGGATCTGTCTGATAACCAGATGTTTATCCAGTTAATAATATTCCTATTTAAATGTGGATTTGACAGTTTTTCTAATAGTGCCCAATGAGGCATAATGTCAAATGCCTTACTGAAATCAATATAGACAATATCACATGGGAAGTTATCATCAATAAGGCACTTATGTTTTCATAGAAACACATCAAATTGGCTAAACAGCTACGACCTTGTCTAAATCCATGGTGCTCAACATCATTTCCATTAGGAATATGTGTAAATATATCTTTAATAAGGCTTTCCAGTACTTTGCACACAGGCAAAGTTAGACTGATGGGTCTATAATTTTCCCAATCAGATTTTGAGACTTTTTTATACAGAGTAATAACATAGAAACATAGACTTTGATGGCAGATAAGGACTGGTTGGCCCACCTAATCTGCCCATTTCCCTACCTATTGGGTAAGCTGCAGATTCTTGTTAACCAACAGCCTACTTCCTCCTACCCCTCACTATAATTGCCTTATGTCTGTCCCACGTATTCTTGAATTGCTCCACTGTTTTTGACCCTATGACCTCCTCAGGAAGTTGGTTCCATGGCGTCCACCACCCTCTCCGTGAAAAAATACTTTCTCACGTTGCCCCTGCGCCATTCCCCCTGTATCTTCAAATTGTGCCCCCTTCTTCTTGCACATCTCTTTTTCTGAAAGATGCTCCTGTCTTGGACTTTGTTTATTCCCTTGAGGTACTTGAACGTTTCTATCATGTCCCCCTTCTCCTTCCGTTCCTCCAGGGTATACATATTAAGTACTTTTAGTGTCTCTTCATATGGCTTCTGTTGCAGACCCTGCACCATTTTAGTTGCCCTCCTCTGGACTGCCTCCATCCTGTCTACGTCTCTGGAGAGATGGGGTCTCCAGAACTGCATTCAGTACTCCCAGATGGGGCCTCACCAACTGTCTGTAAAGAGGAATAACAACTTCCTGTTTTCTACTGGTGATGCTTCTCCCTGTACATCCTAGTATCCCCCCCAGCCCTCCTTACTGCCTTCTCACATTGTATACCTACCTTAAGGTCATCTGATATGACTACTCCCATGTCCCTTTCCATTTCTGTTGTTGTTAGTACCCCCCACCACCACTGCGTACTCTTCCCTCTGGATTTTTGTTTCCCAGGTGCATTACTTTGCACTTTTTTGCATTGACTCTAAGCTGCCATATTTTTGACCATTCCTCCAACCTTGCCAAGTCCTTTCTCATCCTCTCCTCCCCCTTGTGTATCAACCCTGTTGCAGATCTTTGTGTCGTCTGCAAAGAGGCATACTTGCCAACCTTAAGGTCATATGATATGATTACCCCTAGGTCTCTTTCCATTTTTGTTGTTGTTACTACCTCCCCCCATTGTGTAATCTTCCCCAGGGTTTTTGTTTCCCAGGTGCACTACTTTGCACTTCTTTGCACGGAATCCAAGCTGCCATACTTCTGACCATTCCTCCAACCTTACCAAGTCCCTTCTCATCCTTTCCACGCCTCCTTGTGTGTCAACCCTGTTGCAGATCTTTGTGTCATCTGCAAAGAGGCATACTTTTCCTTCCAGACCCTCTGCTATGTCTCCTATAAATACATTAAAGAGGACCGGTCCCAGTACTGAACCCTGTAGTATTCCACTAGTAACCACCCTTTCTTTAGCGTGTACTCCATTTACTAGTGCCCTCTGTGTCCTGTTGTCCAGCCAACTTGTTACCTAGGCTACCACCCTGGGACCCACTCCTAGGCTGGCTAACTTGTTTATTAATCTTTTGTGTGGGACTGTATCAGATGCCTTGCTAAAGTCTAGGTAGGCCATATCCATAGCCTCTCCCTGGTCTACTACTTTGGTCACCCAGTCAAATAAATCTATTAGATTCATCTGACATGACCTTCCCACTGTCAGTTCATGCTGCCTTGGGTCCTGTGCCCTGCTGGCCTCTAGGTACTCAACAGTTCTTTCTTTCAGAAGTGATTCCATCATTTTCCCTACCACTGAGGTCAAGCTAACAGGTCTGTAGTTTCCTGCCTCTGCTTTGCTCCCACTTTTGTGAAGGGGAATCACATCTGCCCTCCTCCAGTCCTTAGGTACCACACCATCCTCTCATGATTTGTTAAAAAGGATAGTCAGAGGGGTCACTAAGTTCTTTTAGAATTCTGGGGTGAATCCCATCAGGCCCCATTGCTTTGTCCACCAACATAGGCCTTTTTCCACTCTTCTGGAACAAAATCTTGATTTAAACAGCCTTCAAACATGAGTTTTAGTGGATAAGCCAGACAATCTGCAAGGAAATACAGAATATGACCAGTTAAATTATCTAGGCCAGGTGACGTTTTACATTTTTAAGCTTGCAGTTTGGATAGTATGTCTTCTATAGTAAAAGAATGATGTACAGCATCTTTTTCGACATATGTAATGTTCTGGTGCTGTTTAGGAGTGAAGATATTACAGAATTGCTCATTAAATATATTAGCCTTAAGCAAATGATTCTCTATTAATTCTTCATTTAAGGAAAGTGGACCAACTTGGCTATCCTGTTTCTTTAAAGAATTAACATAAGAAAAAAACTGTTTACTATTGTTTTTGTTTGCGGTTTTTGTTTGCGGATGCAGCAAGACGTTGTTCCCACATATTTTTAACTTTTCTAATTTTGGATTTACATTTTTTCTGGATCTTAAGGAAACTGTTCCAGTTAGCATTCAGTCTATGTTTCAGAAATATAATTTGTTTTTCGTCTGTTTGCTAAGTTTCTTAACAACACTATTAAACCATTTAGGAGACTGTTTTATGTTATTATATTTTAATTTTGTCGGAATATAGATGTTACATAAATAATTTAATTTGGACTTAAAAAAAAAGCCAACAGTCATCAATTGATTTACTTTCAAATTCTATATTCCAGCCAATTTGTGACAATTGATCTTTAATTTCTGTAATAGTAGCTATGATATGAAGAAAGATTTTAGTAGTACCAGTGATAGGTGAGAAATTAGCAAGAAGGTCAAACTCTATACTCTTATGATCACAAGTAGATACTGGTGCAGAAGTAGTACAGTTTTTAATTGAAAGATCCTCTGTTCCAGTTACTAAATCCAGAATATGTTCACCCCTTGTTGGAGAGGAGACAAATTATTTAAGGTGAAGTCAAGTACAAATTGCAAGTAGTTTTTTGCCTTGAGAGTATGAGCTCCTTGTTCAACCCAGTTTATATCGCTAAGATTGAAATCACCAGTAATAATCAGGTCACCAAATGCTCCTACATTTTCAAATTCTAGTAATATTGCTTCATACAAATCTGGTGTACAGTCTGGTGGGTGATAACAAACTCTAATAACTACTGAATGAATAGAATTAAAAGATATTTTGACCCGTATAGATTCTGGGCTGGATATTCAAACTGTGCCATTCTGTGGCGCAAGCCCTTGTGTTGCTCAAAAAAGTTGCGCTGGGGTGTGGCCGGGGCGATATTCAACGGAGTTTCGCTATTGAGCAACTCCTTTGAATATTGCCCCCCCGGCCACAGCCACTGTGCATGGCGCAGTGGAACTTGCACCACCGCAAGTGATCAGAGTGGAGCATTTAAGATTCGGTGGTGCAAGTTCCAATGCGCCATGCGCAAATTTCCGATATTCAAAAGATGACATGCAAATGAATGAATTCATTCACATATCTGGACTGCCTTGTACGGTATGGGCTGCATGCCCATTGGCTCTGCTCTGAACCAATGGTAGTGCAGCCCCTACTGCTGATCAGTCGTGAGCGGCCAGTGCGGCAGGCGGGTGGGTGCTACTGCCCGCTGGCTGGCGGGAGAAGCGGGGTGGTGGGAGCTCCGTGGGTGGGTGGGGTGGGGGCCACTAGATCACCAGGGTAGTGGACCTTGGAGGGTTGACTCTACTGCCTGCGAACTGGCCGTGATCCACTGGACCACCAGGGATTTTGCTCTTTTGGGGGTGAACTCCATTCTGGCCGTGATTGGGCCAGTGGGGTTGGGGAAGTTTTCACATGTGCCCACAATCGGGCCCAGTTAAGGAGTTCATTTATATTATGCCCGCGATCGGGCCGGTGAAGTGTTCTGTGCCGTGATCGGGCTGGGGGTTACTATTATGCCAGCGATCGGGCTGCAGGGGGGGATACAGGAAAGAAGTGGAGGGCCACCCACAGGTGGCATCTGCTGTGTTGCGCCCTGCAATGCGGCAGCTCACCTGTGGGTGGCCCTCGACTTGATCCCTTGTTTTTTGGCTCAGAGTCGTGCAGGCGCAGGTTGGGGGTTGTGCCTGCACAACTCTGCACAGCCCGGCTGAATATCGGGCTGTGCAGTTTATGCATGGTTCCTCCCCCTCCGGTTGAGCATGCCTTCATTAGCATTGCGCTGTTGCTCAGCATGACTTGGGGGGCGCAACTGCCTCCTGCTGAATATCGCAGAATGGAGCAATTTCGGACTTGCGCAGGTGCAACCCTATTGCGCATGGCGCAACCCTTTTGAATATCCAGCCCTCTGTGTGTAATGAGTGTGTTTTAATATTGTCAGAAATATCGATGGAAGAAATATTATTGTTTACTATAACAGCAACACCATCACCCTTCTTTCCTTTTCTCTTTAATTTGTAAATATTATATTCTAGAAAACTGTAATCCCAATTTGATTTATCATCCCACCAGGATTCTATAATACATACAATGTCAATTTTATTCAGAGACATCCTGGTTTTAAGTTGATCTACTTGTTTTACTTAAGGACATAGTATTGAAAGACAGAAACTTGATCATTGAAGTATTACTTGAAGAGGAATTAAATTTATTGTGTTTTAGAGAAGTACAGTAGATATAGACCCCTTCTCCCCCAAAAGCAGCTAGCTTAAATATGAATTCACTGTGTCATTACTATACTTGCCAAATATGACATTGCCCCTACGGCTAAGGTGCAAGCCATCCCAGCAAAATAGTTCTTGGTGTCCCATCAAAATTTCCCAGAGAGTGATGCATTTAAAGTTCTGCCCTAGACACCAGTGACGTAACCAGTTATTAATGGTTTTGATTTTACAAGTATCAAAATAAGAAACTCTTGGTACTAGAATCTCTGAGAGGCAACTATCATAGTTTAGTTCAACTAGAATATTAGTAAGGACGACAAAATCTTGTTTGATGGAAGCTATGGATCTATGACAAGTGTCATTTGTTCCAACATGTACAATTACCAATGGTATTTCACCATAATTTTTTAAAATATTTTTAACCACTGAAATAAGGTTAGAAATTGTAGCTCCATGAAAACTAGAGCAAGTCCTGTTAGCTTTATCAGCATTGCACACTGTTCTAGCAGTGTGTTTTATCATGGAGTCTCCTAAGACAAAAACATGTTTCCGAGATGGAATATTGGGAGGGGGACAATTTCCATAGTGGGGTCAGCAAATGAAATAATACTATTGCTGCTTAGTACAGGGGTCAAAATATCCCCTCCAGTGGAGACTAAAATTGAGGTATTATGCCCATTTTCCAATTGTTGCTGAGATGGAGAGGAAGCAGAAGCTCCAAAAGAAGCAATTATATTCTCTTGAATAGATGTAGAATTGAAGACGCAGTCCACATCCGGGGGAACCGAGTCATCATTGAGAGTGATGGCGTGGCATCTAATCAGAATTAATGCATGGTTGGGGGGTGGCACAAGGCGAAGCATAAGCACCTACAATAACCCAACCATGCATTAAGTAAATAATAAGCCACAACAGGGTGTGCATTAAAGGATTTTTAGCCATGCCCCGAAGTGTAAAGGCCGCAGACCAAGGCATTATGCATGCGCATACATTAAAATCCTTTAATGCACACCCTGGAGTGGCTTATCACACTTATAAAATAGACCACCGTCATAAAAGAATTAGTTTGATTTACTCCGATAGGGATTAAGACGTATTTACTGTTTTCCAGAGCGTACAATATATTACCTCTAAAACATCTAAAAATGGAAAAAGTAGTCCCTATTAATGCATAAAATAGCATATCTCAGCAATAGATTAACTATTGCAGTACTTTGCAGTTAAAGTATTTATTAGTAGAGTTGGTTGAAAATAAATATTTTCTATGTGACATATAAAGTTTATGATATAAATGCACTGTAATATCTGTAAATTTGTAAAACATAAACAGTGTTTAAAACTTAATTTTCATTACACTGTAGTTATATAGTTTCATTGAAGGCAACCTTCTCTTTATTTTTGTTTTTCGCTTATATTTTATGGTCCAGTACATAAAAGGAAAACTGCTATAGGATTGAGGTGAAAGGTTAGTAAGAAATAAAAAACTTTAAACCTGCCAAGTTGCCTTTTCTTTGGTGGGGAAATGAGTTCATTTCACCTGAACACACCTCTATATGATTCAAATGTATGTGCTTTTATAAACATCAGCAATGTATTTGAGCAGTTTGAGTCTGCCTCTGCCTATGTGCAGTGTGTTTTCCCACCTTTTCTCTTTATTTATAAAGTATTACTGTATTGTCTACTTTCTTCATCCTGTTTTTTTTTTCTCTGTGTTTCCCCACATTCAAGACATAGAATGTTTTTCATGGAATGTTTACCATGGAAACAGGGATTCAAAATTCTGATCTTCCCTTGTCACTCTTCACCATTCATTACTGCTTGGGTTCAGCCAGAGGCACGCACCTGCCACGGAGGTTTGTTTTTTTTTTGCACCGATGGCACCACCCCGAGAGTGACGCACTACACAGTGCACGAGGGGTGGCCGTTAGGCGCAGCAGACTCCCCCTACATCCCAGTTTTGTTTCTCCCACTATCGAGGCTGCACCTGCTACGCGAGCAAAATAGGGTTTATACGCCACTGGCCTGTTTCGTCGTTCTTCGACGCCACCTGCATCCTAGTTCGTTTTTCTCGACGTCATTTTCTGGTAAGACTGTTCCTTATTACTTTTCTGACGGAGCCAGGAGCTTTGCTGTTTAGAGTGTTAATTTTGCATAATGCCCAGTTCGGGAGCTAAACGAAAGTCGAAAGCGGGTCGTGCCCCCATGTGTCGGTGCTCCTGTGGCTGGCATTTTTCCATCACGGACCGGCATGATGTTTGTCTTCATTGCCTGGGACCTAACCATAATATGGACAGATGTGACGCCTGTTTTTGATGGACTGCCGTGTTCTCGAAGTCCACGCATTTAAGATCGGCAAGGCTCCGCCGACTTTTGAAGGACAGCGCCGCTCTCAGGCCTCCCAGGTAAGAACTTTAGACCCTTCCTCCAGGTCCCCTCTCAGGTCTATATGGTGTGGAGAGGAGGAGGCCTCCTTGTCTTCCAGTCTTGCCAAGGAGGAGGCCTCTTTTGCGGTGTCGGAGGAACACCGTGGTCCCTCCCAGGGCCACGGTGGAGACACCACCTCGGCAGTCACTCCCCCGGTGTCGAGGCACGTGGTTGTTGGGCCCGGCGTGGGTGGACCCTCGAAGCCACTTTCCGGCACCGTCTCAGATCCCGGTGCTGTGAACGACACCGGTGATCGAGGCGGTGCCGTGTTGGCTCTCAGCACCATGAGCGGTGCCGTAGGCTCGGCCGACTCCACTGCCGGTGCTGTGTCAGGTCCCAATGCTGAGGGCGGTGCTGGGTACTTGACGGGAGCCGTGGGTGGATCGGGACCGGGCTCTGGCATTGTCTCTGGTGCTGGGGGGTCGACTGGCACTGTGGATGACACCGGCGCTGTTCGCAGTGTGGTTTCCTGGGAGACTCCTGGGGTGGCCAGTATAGAGGTCCTGCTGGTCGCCTCTTCCTCAGAAGGGAACGATTTGGATGTGTATCCTTCCTGGTTCCCTGATTCTAAGGGATCAGAGTCTTCAGTGGGACATGGTGTCAGGTGGCCCAGCGCACCCATTCCTCAGTCTCCACACAGTCCTTTTCTGAGTGCTCCCAGACTGGGAGTGGCCGGGAGCTTTTGGGAGGAGGTTGTAGAGAGGGGCTGTCCTCCCACAGGGGGCTGTGGCAGCTGCTGTCTCTGGTGCTGCCGAGCCCTCTCAGGGTAGACTCGGGGCCCTGTCTTCAGGGGGCTCCCCGGGGAGTCTACTGGATCGACGGGCTCTGTCGCTGACGTTGAGGAGGAGGGCGTCCTCTGAGTCTGAGGGGTTGAGAGGGCGCAGTGAGGCGGGCCAGCTTCCGCCTGCCACCCCTCGGGGTGTGGGTAGGAGTCATAGCGCTGAGCCCCACCTCTCCCTCTTGGGTTCGGCGGATCCCTCCGGTGGTGTTGCTGTGGGCCATTCTTCTGGATCCATACAGCCCCAGGCATGTCACAGGGGAGGTCCCCCTTCCAAGCTCTGCCAAGGTTTGCATTCCCAGGGTTTCGTTCTGCGACTTGGCTTGTTATCCCAGACCCCGCCAGCGCAGGCTCCGTTTTCTGGATTCCAGAGCCCCAGCAGAGGACAGTTGCCTGCTCGCAGTTGCCCCTCTCCTATTCCTCTGCAGTCACCCCCTGCTCTCCCAGGCCTTGTCGGTCCTACTGGGCCGTTATCCTGGGAGGCATTCAGAGGGTCTGTGGCGGCCTTCCCCTCATACGTTAAATGCATGCATGAGCAGGTGTTTTGCCTATCCCCTCCACCGCAGGAGTCCTCTGGATATTTGAGTTCCCCATCATCCTCGTCTCCCTCCTCGGAGGGAGAGGAAACCTCTGCTCACCTCTCTTCCAACGCTGATTTCACCGAATATCAGCGTTTCCTGTCAAGGGATGGTGCGGGATCTTCACATTTCATTTGCTAGACGTGACAATACCGAGTGGGAGACAAGTAAATTCCTCAGTGAATTCAGTGTCCAACATCTGGTGGTGCCATCCTGGCCTGTTCCTTTCCAGGATGCATCTATCCATTCCTGGCAGTCTCCAGCCGACCCTATTCCAGCCCCTTCTGAGTCCCTAGGTTCTCTCCCCAACCCACCTTCGGGATTGGCATACCTAGAAACTCCTTCCGGGTGCTGCCGCCTGGTGCATGACCGACCGCCTGATTCAGATTCTCTACAGTTTGACCGGTTGGGGAGAAGAGTGTTCAAACAACATGAAGTCTTGTTGTATTCTGACTATTGCAGTGATATCCAACCTTTGAACTGCCCTGGAGAGGAAAGAGTTAACTTTTCATGCAAGGCATGGAACGCTGAGCTTGAGCTCAGTTGAGACTCTGTCTGTTGTTGTTTGAACCCAAACCATCAGATTCTTTACTCCGCCTCACTGAACAGTCGCTCTGGAGATTTCTCCTTTGCTCGGTTCAATTTAGTCGGTTAAAGTGTCGTTTTTTCTCGGTATCAACCAAATTTATTCCATCTAACCTGTCGGTTCAGTCTCTGTCTGTGGTACCGTGAGTACTAGATAGGTTTATTATTGTTTGCTTCTGTGTGGAACTTGTAAACTTTGAATCGGTTCGGTTTGAACCGATCAGGTTTGTTTAAAAAAGTGTTTTTCTACTTTTAGAGTGTGGTAACCGGTCCTTATCGGTTCTAAAAGAAGCGGTTTTCTTTACGTTTTTTTCCACGATCCGTAACACGGTCAGGAACCGATAAGGGTGTCTTGCCTGGCGGATTGCTGAAAAAAGGGTAAGTTTGGTTAGGACTGGCCATGTCTGAGAAACCCAAGAAAAAAAACGAGCCCACTGGGTTTCAACACTGTAGTGTGTGTGGGGAAGCCTTTGTTAAGGCTGACCCCCACACCCCTGTGTTTATGTCTGGGGTTTGACCACCTCGATTCAGACTGCCAGATTTGCAAAATTTTCCCTCAGCTACCCTGGAAAGAGTAGGTAGGCTGAGGGAAAGGGAGGCCAAAAAGTCCGCTGACCCGGATGGCCAGCCCGGTTCAGTTCCAACCGAACCAGAAGGAGTGCCCTCTGACCAGGGCAAAACTTCTTCAGGCAAAAGAAGAACCGACTCTGAGAAGTCGATTCCGGTTAAAAGAAAAAGAAGGGATAAGTCAGCCGGTTCGGATCCACAAGTTCTTTATCCGACTGCTGATGAAATAGCCAAAGCGATAAGGATTGTTCAGTCACTAACCCCGGTTCCAACCGAACTGGCACCATCGGTTAGGGGCTCGGTTCGGTCAGTTCCACCAGTTCCGGATTATAATTTAGAGGATTTTTATGAACCGGAGGAGGAGGAAGGAGAGTATGAGGATAGTGATGGTGATTATGAAAGTCTGGATGTGCCCATTGACCCGGACATCTCCCAGACAGACCTTCAGGGTTTCTCCTCCTAGGCTTTCTGGGTCCCCTTCCCATTTATGTTTTACAAAAAAGTGGCTGAAACTCTTCAGCTTCCTGTGGAAGAAGCTGTATAGGATCAGGAGGAGCCTGATTATATTGTGATGATGGATATCCCAGAGTCCAGGAGGCTGTCTATTCCCCTTCATAAGTCTTTTGGGAAACAGACAACAAAAATTTTACAGACACCTAATTCTATACCTCCTGTGGACAAGAGAATGGACAAGAGGTATACACTCTTTCAGGCTCAGATACGGAGTTCCTTTCCCAGCAATGCAGCCATGTTGGGGTAGTGCAGGCTGCTGCCTGTGATAAGGCAAATATACCCTTGGCTTCACACCCCCACGATAAGGACTCCAGGAGGATTGATGCCGTGGCAAAGAAACAGTACAGCATCTTTGGGACTCAGGCAGGCTAATTATATGGCCTACACAGCTAGATACCAGAAGTCTAGATGGGACACTGTAATGGCTCTAGCCAAACAGGTCCCTGGCCAGCTTGCCAAGGAGCTGGAGCAGGTGGCTACAGATGGTATTGAGGCATCCAAGGTGCAATTTCATGCTGCAGTTTACTCCTATGATGTTTTGTCTAGAGTCATGGCTACATCTGTGGCCCTTCGTAGGATGGCTTGGCTCAGATGTACTAGCCTGTCTCAGGATACCCAGACTAAGGCCGTGGATTTTCCTGTTGTGGGTAATTCTCTGTTTGGGGAGCAAACAGAGAACTACATGAAGAAAATGGATGAATACAGGACCACCTATAGGAGTGCCCAGGCCAAGAAAAGGCAAGCCACTCCCCAGAGGCAGCATTCCAGGGGCAGGGGCAGGCCTTTTCATAGGCCTTTCTACCAAGCCCAGGCCTCCTCTTCTGCCTTTGCCCAGAGGGGGTTCTTCAGAGGGAGAGGCAGACGGGGTACAAGCAGGCCTGCTACCACCCCTCAGCCTAAAGCCCGTGCTAAACAGGCACCCTGATGGGTTTGCCCGGGCCGATTCTCCACCACCTGTAGGGGGCAGGCTGGCTTACTTTGTCCAGGACTGGATTTCTTTAACATCAGACAAATGGGTCCTGGAAGTAGTAAGCCAGGGACTGGTTCTCAGCTTCAAAAAATTTCCCAAGATGAGAACCAGATCCTTTCCACCCGCAAATCCTTCAGAGGCCCTTGCCCTAGAGGCAGAGGTCTCTTCCCTCTTGGCTCTGAGAGCCATAGAAAGGGTTCCACTCCTACACAAGGGAAAAGGATTGTACTCCAGGTACTTCCTAACTCCCAAAAAGACAGGAGAATGGCGGCGCATCCTGGATCTCAGATATTTAAACAAGCACCTTTTAAAGCCAAAGTTCAAAATGGTGACTCTGGGAATAATTCTACCCTCTCTAAGGCCAGGAGACTGGCTAGTTTCCCTGGACCTCAAGGATGCCTATTTCCACATTCTAATCAGAAGCTCCCACAGAAAGTACCTCAGGTTCGAGCTGCCCTCAGGCCACTATCAATTCAGAGCAATGCCCTTTGGCCTAACTTCAGCTCCAAGGGTGTTCACAAAATGCCTGGCAGTAGTGGTTGCTTTCCTAAGGAGAAAAAAAGATCTCCATCTTTCCATACCTGGACGACTGGCTCATAGTAGGTCAGTCTCCAGACCAAGTCAAGTCACAGCTTCAGATAACTCAGCAACTGCTCACTTCTCTAGGATTCCTTCTGAATCTTCCAATGTCAGTTTTGCAGCCAGTGCAGCTCCTCGCCTTAATAGGGGCAGAGCTGGATACAATAAAGGCAAGAGCCTTCTTTCCCCTGGACAGGGCAAGGACCCTTGTTACACTGGCCTCTTCATTCACCCTCCAGGTGTCTCGACCAGCAAGGCATTTTTTTTTGTAATTCAAAGTTTATTGGTATTTCAAAATACAGATTTTACATATAATTAAACAACTGTAAATACAATCTCAAAACATACAATGTAATTATGCTTTATCTATATCTAATACAATGTAATGAATGTGATAAACAAATATGAGATAATGGGAAATTGAAGAGAGAGAGAGAGGAAAGAAATGAGAATAAGAGAGAAAAAGGAAAGAAAAAAAAATAAAGGAGGAGACGGATCTGAATAGAAATCTTAGAGTTCTATATATTATTTAATACATATCCGACTTTATGAAAGTTAAGATAATATGTGGTGTTCCCTTATGTTAACCAAGTGCAATTATGAAGATGAAAGAAAATATATAATGATATTATATATTCATGCAGTTTAGTGGACATTTCATATAAGGATCCCAAATTTCTAAAAATTTGTCAATACGATTCATATTTACATAAGCAACCCTTTCATAACTAGCTCTTGTAGATAGGTCAAACAACCATTCTTTGATTGAAGGCGATGTCTGACTGTTCCAATATCTAAGGATAACATTCTTTGCTGTAATGAAGGCAGCAATCAACCATAATTGCTGGTATTCAGTCAAATCAGTAAATTCAGAACAAATGCCAAGAATTGTAAACTTTGCCGAACAAGTAAATGTGTGACCAAGAATTTTACTACAGATTGAAAGTACCTTGTTCCAAAATATGATAATATTTGGACAGAACCATAAAATGTGGGAAAGCGTGCCCTTACCTTTTACACATCTCCAACAATTATCTGTAGTAGCTAAGCCCAACCTAACCATTTTACTTGGTGTATAGTACCATTGATGAGTTATTTTGTATTGTGTGAGTCTGCCTTTGGCTTCCCTACATGCTTTTAGATTAATTTTCCACATGTTTTGCTATTCCTCAGGTGAGATATAGGTTTGCAGTTCTTTTTGCCAACAAGCTAAAAGTGATAAGTTTCGGTCAGGAAGTGAGTCAAGCATCAGAGAATATAATTTTTTATGACCGCTATTTGTAGAGCAAATTTTATCTAAAAAATGAGGTTGTAAGCCTGGGGAGAATGTTAGGTTTATTATGTCCCTCAATTGTAAATATTTATGGAATTCTGTTCTGGGGAGCTTAAATTTTGATGAAATTTGTGCAAAAGACATTAATGAGGATGTGCTTTGATCCCATATGTCTTCTAAAAATAAAATACCTGCTTTTTCCCAACTTTTCCATATTATACATTTTCCATCAATTTTAATCAAAGGGTTTCCCCACATTGGGCAGTGTAGGGATGAATTCGGAGACCAATTTAATGAGGAAGTTACTGTTTTCCATGAACTGAATACCTGATGCAGAATAGGGTTGGACAAGCATATCTTTGATGAGCTAGAAAAAAGGACAATCCTGGGATGGTTTCCTTTCAATAATTCTTTCTCCACTGATACCCATCCTGGGATATCCTGATTCTTATTTAGTCAAAGTGATTTGATACATTGTGCAGCAATGAAAGCATCATGTCTCAGTTTAAAATTAGGTAGGCTGAAGCCACGTTTTGTTTTTTGTTGTTGTAATTTACACAAGGAAATTCTTGGAGGTTTGTTTTCCCATAGAAATTTCCTGATCAGATTTTGAATTTTAGTAAAATATGTTTTGTGTATTCTGATGGGTAAATGTTGAAGAAAGTAATATATAACTGGTGCTAACATCATGTTAAAAGCTTGTATTTTCCCCCATAATGATAAATATATTTTGCTCCATCTGGTGAAGTCTGATTTCATAGATAGAATTAAAGTTGATTGAAAAGACTTGGGAAATGTTAGGGGAAATAAGTATACCTAGAAATTTTAAATGATGAGTTGCAGTTGTAATGTTATATGAGTCAAATATAGATTTGTCAAATACTTTTGCTAGTGGGAGAGCTTCCGATTTCTCAAAATTTATTTTAAAACCCGAGAAAGTAGCAAATTTCTGTACTAACAGTAGAATCTGAGGGATAGTAGAGTGTGGATTGGATATAGAGAGCAGTATGTCATCTGCATAAGCAGATATTTTTTGTTCTTTCCCTATCTTAATACCAGAAATTAAGCTGGATGAGTGGAATTTTATGAGGAGGGGTTCTAAGGCCAATAGGAATAAAAGAGGTGATAAAGGGCAACCTTGACGAGTACCTCTGAAAATCTGAAATCTAATTGAGGATATCCCATTAATTTTGACCCTAGCATATAATTTTGAATAAAGAATCTGCACCCAGTTACAAAAGTGGGCTCCTAAATTAAATTTTCCCAATATTTCCATTAGATAACTTCACTCTATCCTATCAAATGCCTTGTCAGCATCCAAAGACAAGAGAGTGGGGGAGATTGTGTTGGATCTTGCTTCATGAATAATATGTAATATTTTACGAAAAAGATCTGAACTGCGGCGCCCACTCACAAATCCTACTTGATCAGGATGAATAAGTTTTTGTATAACATAATTCAATCTGTTGGCCATAATTTTTTGCTAATATTTTACAATCTACATTAATAAGAGATATTGGTCTATAGTTGCCACAAGATGTGGGATCTCTATCCTTCTTATGGAGGACCACAATAGTAGCCTCTCTCATAGATGGGGGATAAGGCTTCCATTTCTAATGCATTGTCAAATACCCTGTGTAAAATTGGTGTAATCAGTTGTGTGGTGGCTTTGTAAAACTCACTAGAGAAGCCGTCTGGACCAGGTGCTTTAGCATCAGGAAGAGATTGGAATGCTTTGTGTATTGCCTCTAAAGAGATGGGCTTATCCAGTTTATTCTTGTCTTGTTCAGTAATTGTTGGCAATTTAATGTCTGCTAAAAATTGATCTAGGGTAGGTTGGTTCGTAACACCTTTGTTTTTATATAGATTTGAGTAGCAATCTTTGAAGACTTCCAGAATTTGGTCCGTTTTGTGCATTTGTAGGCCCTTTTTATTTTTAATTGTTGCCACTTTGGTTTCTTCTGATAGTTTTTTAAGTTTATGGGCTAGTAGTTTACCTTGTACCTCCCCCTGCCTCCCAGTAGGCTTGTTTAAGTCTAAATAATGCATATTCTGCTTTGTGATTTAGAATTGTATTGATCTCATATTTGATATCTATAATTTCTTTATATAAACTAAGATTACTAGACCCTGATGAAATAAAAGCCCCTTCTTTATTTTTTAGATTCCTTTCAAGTTTGGTAAGGTTTTCTTCACTTAATCTCTTTTTATGAGATGAATAGAATATTATGCGACCCCCTGACGTAAGCCTTGAAGGAATCCCAAACTATAGGGATGGGTACCTCCCCATTATCATTAAGTTGAAAAAATAGTTTGATTTCTTTCTGTAGCCAATTAAGGAAATCAGATGAGTTAAGTAAACTGCAATTAAACTTCCAATTTCTCTCTAATGGCACTTGTTGTCCAATTAAAAGGTTAATAGATATAGAAGCATGGTCAGATATGACAGCATTACCAATATAACTTTTAGAAAGGCCCTGTAACAAACCTTTGTTAAGGAAAATATAATCCAATCTGCTATGTGAGCCATGACAATTTGATGTAAATGTATAATCCCTTCCTTTAGGATTCATAATTCTCCAAGAGTCAACTAGACTGAATTCTTCACAGAATCTGCTCCTGGGCCACATGGCTGCCTCTACAGCAGTGGTCCAGGGAGCAAGATTTCAAATGAGGGACATTCAGTTCCACTTAACAGCCTTCTGGTCCCAGAGAAAGGATTCTTTGACCAAGCTAATCCCAGTGACTCGAACCCTGATCCAGGCCTTGCAGTGGTGGCAGGATCAGGACAACCTAAGACAAGGAGTTCCTTTGTCACTGAATCTCATTCTTTGATCCTTACCACAGATGCTTCCCTCTTGGGCTGGGGAGCCCACTTGGGGGATCTAACCACCCAAGGGTTGTGGTCACCTCAAGAATCTCTGCTTCACATCAATTTCTTGGAACTCAGAGCAGTGTTTCTAGCACTTCAAGTTTTTTCCAAGACTGTTCAGAACAAAGTAGTTCAGATCAGGACAGACAATACCACCACAATGTGGTACATCAACAAGCAGGGGGGCACTCAGTCTACGGCCTTGTGCACAGAGGCAATGAAGTTGTGGTCTCTGGCCTATTCCCTGAATACCTCTCTGATAGCAGTGCACCTCCCAGGGAAGGACAATGTCCTGGCAGATGCTCTCAGCAGGATTTCCAAGGGCCATCACGAATGGTCCCTAGATCCCCTGATTTTGAAAGTGATCTTCTCCAGATGGGGCACCCCACAGATAGATCTTTTTTGCAGCCCCAGACAATCACCAACTTCCTTTTTTTTGCTGCAGGTCCCCAGTGTTGGGCTCAGTCCCCCTGGATGCCCTAGTTCTCAATTGGGAAGGGAAGTTCCTGTATGCTTCCCCTCCTTCCCTCTCCTGTTCAAGGTGCTAGTCAAAATCAGGTCTCAACCCTGCAAAGTGATTCTGATTGCTCCAGACTGGGCCAGACAGCCCTAGTGCCCTCTCTTGTTGTCCTTAGCAGTCCACCTTCCCCTGTCTCTTCCCAGGAATTACAACCTGTTAACATGTTCTCAGGGGAGGGTTTGGTATCCGAATCTCAAATCTCTCAATCTCAAGGCCTGGCTCTTGAAGAGTTAGAGTTTGCTGATTTGCATCTCTCTCATGGTGTTCTGGATATTTTAAAGGCTTCTCGAAAGCCTTCCACCAGAAAGACCTACAGCTCCAAGTGGAAAAAGATTTACTATATGGTGCTCTGGGAAGCATATTTCTCCAGAGTCTGCTGGCTTGCCCACAATCCTTGACTATATGGTTCATCTCAATAGTTTGGGACTCAGACCAGCTACACTAAGAGTGCATCTGGCAGCTGTCTCTGCCTTCCTGTCAGCAGGCAAGCACTCTTCCCTTTCAGCTCATCCTGTATTCTGTAAATTTTTCAAGGGATTGCTGCATACCAATCCTCCCTTCATGGACCCTGCCCCTGCTTGGGACCTTAATGTTTGCATTGCTCAGCTTATGCAACCCCCTTTTGAGCCTTTGTCTTCAGCAGAGCTTAAGTACTTGACTTGGAAAACTGTGTTCTTGGTAGCCGTCACTTCTGCCAGACGCATAAGTGAGTTACAGGCCCTGTCAGTGGAGCCTGATTTTATCTCTTTCCACAGAGATAAGGTGGTCCTCAGGACTAATAGGAAGTTTTTGCCTACGGTGGTTTCAGATTTCCACCTTAAACAGTCTATGTCTCTTCCTGTTTTCTTCACTGACCATTCCTCCTCTGGGGAGAGGAGATTGCACAGCTTGGATGTGAAAAGGGCCCTTAGCTACTACATAGAACGCACCAAGGGTCACAGGTTTGACTCCCCCCAACTGTTCCTCACTTATGGTGAGGTTGGTAAGGGAAAACCTGCCACTAAGAAATCTATTGCCAGGTGGATTGTCTCTTGTATACAATTCTGCTATGGAAAATTAGGTAGGATGCCACCCTCAGGCCTGAGGGCTCACTCTACCAGAGGTACAGCTGCTTCCCTGGCTGCTGCCAGGGATATTCCTATCTTAGAGATATGTCAAGCAGCCACCTGGAAAACAGTACATACTTTCACCAAGCATTACTCTCTGGATATCCAGGCTAGGAGTGATGCTCGGTTCGACACAGCTGTGCTCCAGAGCCTATTCCCAAAGTAGGTTCTGTCCCTCCTCCATGGAGGTACTGCTAGTAGTCTGCAATAGTCGGAATACAGCAAGACTTCATGTTGTTTGAAGAAAAAATTACTCACCTTAGTAATGTTGTTTCTTCTAATGGAGTCTTGCTGTATTCTGACCTCCCCGCCTCCCCTCTCAGAACCTGGGTTTTGGGATGTGGGTGGGCAGGAACAGTGTTGGCACCCTAGCGGTGCCCTCCACCCTTTTAATTTTGGGTATGTGTTGTGTTTTGTTTTTTGGGATTCCTGACTTGAATCTTTGCCTTGGAACCAAAAACCCTTTTTATTAGATTTAGTTGCCAGTTGGCTAGTGTAAGTTTACAGTTTCCACACAGGATGCCCAGTGAGTTTAGCTCATAAAGATCTGACGGTTTGGGTTCAGACAACAACAGACAGGGTCTCAACCGAGCTCGAGCTCAGCGTTCCATGCCTTGCATGGAAAGTTAACTCTTTCCTCTCCGGGGCAGTTCAAAGGTTGGATATCACTGCAATAGTCAGAATACAGCAAGACTTCATTAGAAGAAACAACATTACTAAGGTGAGTAATTTTTTCTTCTCTTCCTCTCGTGCGATACTGTGTATCACATCTCATCAGGCACACCATGCTGCCTACAACAAGCATCTATGGTCGATGCTATCTCAGCTCCTAGCATCAATGCCTAACTCGGAGCAATCTAGACAGACCATTGCCTTCTCTGCTATAGATCTGGAGCTGGCAAGGCACCAGGCAAGGGCATCTTATGACGTCAATGAGGTGGCTTCCAGGCTTGCAGGGACAGCGATCTGCATTAGGTGGACGGCATGGCTTCGTCTATCAAGGTTGTCACTCCTGGCCCGGCGTAGGGTGAATCGCTCCACCTTTCGAGGGACCCACCTGTTTTCCACCGGAGCTAGGAGACTCCTACAAGGGCTTCCTACATCTCCTCATCTTTGAGGGACACCTCCTAGCTCTCCTCAGCCTTAGGCTTTTCGTTTGATTAGCCAAGGATCTCTCCCTTCTGTTTTCCACCAACAGGAGGCTGTGAGTCGTGTTCCCTCAGGGTTTTTTCTTGTCCCCCTGTGGGGGCTTGGTACTCACCCAAGCAGTAATGATGGTGAAGATTGACATGGGAAGATATGAAAATTACATACCTACTGTAATTCTTGATCTTCTCTTGTATCTTCACCATTCATTACTGATACTTGCCCACCTTCCCCTCTAGGGCTTCCTTCTGAGGCGTCTCCTCCTCCCTACTCGTTCCTCCCCTCTTCCTTGTTGGCCTTTATGCAAAAAAAAAAAAAAAAAATCTTGTGTGTCTGTTCGTCCGAACAGATGCCTTTCCTGAGGGAAAAGGGCAACAAGTGGAACTTATGCTATCCTCAGGGAACTCTTTCTGACTACCCCAGGGTGATTTTTGATCCTCTCTGGGCCATGCTGTTCAAGTAACAGTTTACGAGACCAGCCAGTTTCTGGCTATGTCTCCTTAAAGATCGCCTCTGACAAGCCCTGATCTCCTATGTCAGTCTCTGATACTTTCTCCCTCCTGACATTACTCTTCTAGAGTTGGCGATCTTCGCTTTGTCTTCAGGGAGTCCAATTGAGTTCCCATTCTTTCTTTATCCAAAGGAGTGCCTTCTTAGGGCATTACTCCCCTCCCCCCTCTACACACACTTGGGTGTTGACACTTAATAAAGTGCTTCATAAGCTTTTTCCCTTGCTAAGTTGGGCACTGTCCTCTCGGAACAGACTTTCTGCTTTGGCAGTCTGTGAGCTCTCAGCTACAGTGTAAAGGGTTGGGGATGACGGGAGAGATAGAGAATCTGCCTTTTATCCAAACTGCTGAAACCGCTTGGTTGAGCCTTCTCTCAAAAACCCATCTGGGGGATCCTGGCACTCTTGTTCTTGGTTCCGAGCTTATAATCCTTTAACCAACATCTAACTTGGCAGAGTTCTCCCTCCCAGCATCCCTCTGTCTTCTTTTTCCTGTTCTTCTTATTTTCCCTACTTATCTGTTCCTCCCTTGGAGCCGCCCCAGCAGTGAGGCCCTACGACCCCTTTAGGTGGATTCCCTTCTTATCTTCTGTCCTCTACCGGCTTATGCCTTTTTCAGTTTATATCCTTTCCTTTTTTCTATCCCTCGGTTCCCTTGCCTCGCTGTCTCTCTTCTTACCCTGTTTTCGCCTGTCTGGCTAACAGAACTGGGATGTAGGAGGAGTCTGCGGCGCCTAACGGCCGCCCCTCGCACACAACATAGTGCGTCACTCTTGGGAAAGGCGCCCGTCAGGCATAGCTCCCTCTATAAAAAAAAAAATACCTCCCGTGGCTGGTGCACGCCTCCAGCTGAACCCAAGCAGTAATGAATGGTGAAGATACAAGAGAAGATCAAGAATTACGGTAGGTATGTAATTTTCATCTCTGTTCCACTGGTAGAATGTTACTCTCCTAACATACTATATACACAGACAACAAAGGCCTGTTTTAGAGCCACAGACTCAATTATCTCACTGTCAGGGTAAGCAGAAGAGATTTCCCTGATGAAGAGGTAAAGACAGAAGGGGGATTTTTCACTGTTAGTAAAGAAACAGTTGTAATGAAAACTATAAACAATACTTAATGTTTCTGATTTGTTTATGTGTGTAAGGAGAGTGTGATGACCAGGGAAACAACATTTAATTCATTTGTTTTATTTTTTATTTAAGGTAGTTTTATTTTTAGGGCCCAGTTGAAGGTTTTTACAGTGTAAAGGTAACAGCCGTGTTTGTGATGGAAGACCAGTTCTAGTTGCAGGGGGACTGATGGAAGATAGTTCTGGTTATAGGAGGACTGATTTGTTCATTGTGTGATGTGGTTTATGACCAGGATGACTGTGCGTATAAAGAGATTTAATGTACAGTCAGCTGATGCCTCTTGACCAATGAGATTTCTAGATTTTTTCTTGCCATTTTATAATTCCCCATTAGATGCCACCTTCGGAGTGCCTTAATGCTCTTGTAACATGGTTTTGTTATAGTTCAGTTTGTTAGAAATGCACATTATATAATGAGAACAACAGTATGCAGAGAGAGTTTTGTTTGTTTAGAGATCTTTACTGCACTTTTCAAAACGCGAAGAACTGTTCATTTATACGCTGATGTCAAAAAATTATGCACATATTCAGAGATGACGGCTTTGTTAATATTATTTTAGATATATTTTCCACATGTGAATGGCTGCTATTGTCATACCCTGCATGGGAGGTATACAATGTCGTGCTCTAATTCTTCTGCTACTTAGCTATCTGAGTAATTAGCATATTGCCTGACTGTTTAGGTGCCGGACGCCCATCGGGTATCGCACCATGCAATCCTTTCCTGTTTGTCTATTTTGCCTGTTGCTGGTGCCCGTATATTGTGAAAGGGTTCAGGTGGCTATTTCTTAGGCTCTGTGCTGCAGTAATTCAAATTGACGGATCTTATCAGTGTCAGTCTTCACCATTCATCACCTTTGGGTACTTGGCCAGAGGTCATGAACCCCGTGGGAGCTTTTTTTTTCTTTTTTTGGATGGGCGGAGTCAACACACCCCCGGCATCGCCCTCAAGGCCGATGCACTGTGTGGCACTCACGGGTTGGCCGTTAGGTGTTGTCGACTCTGCCCTCCCACCAGTTCTTCATCTCCCACCGTCGAGGTCACCTTATGGGTAGCTGTGAGAGAGAGAAAACTTCTGAGAGGCCTACTTCTGTCTTGAAGCCTTCGTGTGTTGCAGTTCGTCAACTCCAAAATTGTCGACTCCGTGTCGCAGTCCATCGGCTCCGAGTTTATCCTGATGGTTCTGTTCGCTCTACGTCGGGTCTTTTTTGGTGTTCTTTTTCCATAGGTCATGTCTCGGTCGGGGGGCAAGAAAACTTTGAAGATGGGACGGCCCCCATGCATCAGTGCCCATGCAGCTGTAAGTACTCCGTCACTGACCAGCATGACCGTTGCCTCGTGTGTCTTGGCCCGCTGCACGACATGGATTCGTGCGATGCCTGCTTCTCCATGGACCACCGTGTCATTGAGCAACGTGCGTGGAAAGTGGGATGAGCGCCACTGACTTTTGGGGGATGGGCGCGCACTCGGGCCACGCCGCGTTCTCTCAGCTGAAAGGTCCGGGTCCCGTCCCGGTTCTGTATGAACTGAGGAGGAGAGAGCCTCTGCCTCTTGTAGCCTAGCCATGGCAGAGGCCCCTTCCGAAGTGCAGGAGGCCCAATCTGTTCCCCTCGGGGGACAGGTGGGCAGCACCGCTTTGGCAATTGCTCCTTCGTGGGCGAAGACTCCCCCAGTGTCATACCCTCAGCTTGGAAGGCCTGGGTCAGTGCCTTCCTCGATGCTGTCTGTCTGTGCCGTCTTGGGCCTCAGTGCCATGGGTCCTGATGGCGCTGTCATCGACGCCGGTCCATCGCTCAGTGCCATTGCTGCTGTTGGCTCTATTCGCGGCGCCGATGGTGCTTGTATCACTGCGGGTGCCGAGAGCACAGTTGGGGCCATCATCGATGCTGTCTCTGTCCTCGGTGCCGCTTGCAGTACCTTGGGGTGGGTCGGTGCCATGGGGGTCTCCAACCTCGGCACCATTCACGGCGCTGAGAGCACGGTTGGAGCTGTCATCAGCACCGTCTCTGGCACTGTGGGCCGAGACAGCGCCGTGACAGGCTCCGGCTCCGAGGCTGCAGCCATCGTTGGAGCCGTGTCTTCTTCTGTCACCGTTCGCGGTGTGGCTGGGGATGTCAGCACTGACTCTGGTGCAGTCTCGGTTTTTGGTGGCAGTCTCGGTTTTTGGTGCTTTTTTCAGTCGGGATGGTAGAGGGTGTCCACACACTGTTTGGCACAGGACTTCGATCTCCAACTCTTCAGAGGGGGACTCGGACTCTGAGTCAGACAGGCAGTCTGACTCTTTGGAGTTGGCTGCTCATGTGGACACCTTGGTAGTGTCCTTGACAGGCCGGGGTCAGTCCCCCTCTGAGGAGCAGACAGTGACTCCCGGGACCAGGGTCAGGGGTGATGACCAGCAGGCAGTGGTGCAGGCTGGTACCCTCTCATGTGGTGTGCCTGGATCACCCAACTTTGGGGCTGATCGGAGCACCCATGGGAGGGGAGAGTGCTGCACCCTGGATAGCTCCTTCAGGGGCCGACCAGGGCTGCCAGCTGCCTAAGATGGTTCTCTCGAGGAGGAGGAAGGGCACTCGCGGATTCCGAGGGGTCGAGGAGTATGGGGTCTCTGGAGCGGCCTTTTTTTGAGGCCCACCCGGACTCTGGGAGAAGCCGTAGCGCAGATCTCTGCCCTTCCCTTTCGGTTTCCTTGAGAGGGCTACATTCTTTGGAGGTAGGGGACTGTTCTTCTGGACTTTCACAGCCCCAGTCATCTCACAGGTGGGATTCTTCAGGGCGCAGCCTAGGCAGTTCCAGTTTGGTTGATCAGCTGTCTGCTGTGGAGTTTTCTGCAGCTCCTTCTTTCCTTAGGGCTCCTGGTGTGCTCCCTAGCCCAGGCGGAGGTCAGCCGATTCCTGTTGTTGGCTCTCTCCCCACTCCTCTGCCACATTCTCCTGCGCTCCCAGGCATTCTTGGTCCTCGCAGTTCTCAAGGTCTTCTCTCCTGGGAGTAGTTCAGAGCGGTGGCTGCTCATTTTCCCTCTTATATTAGGGCAATGGACAGACAGGTTTTTCAACCTCCCCCTGAGCAGCCAGCTTCTGAACACCCGAGGTCCTCTGACTCCTCATCCCCCTCTTCTGGGGGAGAGGAGCCGTCTGTCCACATCTACGCAGTCACTGATGTCACCGAGTATCAGCGATTCCTCTTGAGGATGTTGGAGGACCTGCACATCACCCCACCCACTCAAAACAATCCAGAGCACTCAACATGCGCCTTTCTAGGTGATTTCAGTGCGGACATCCTTGTGATGCCCCCTAGCCTGCTCCCTTTCGGGAGGCATCGTTACGTTCCTGGCAGAGGCTCTTTTCTGGAGTCCCAGTCCCTAGGGACCTCTGCCAGCAGTATAGTGCCCCCCCAGAGTCTCCAGGTTCCATGCCTCATCCTCAGTCGGGATTGACGCAACCGGACGCTCCTGATGGGCTTGGTGCCCTTCACTGTGACTGGCCCCCAGATCAAGATTCCATGGATTTTGACTTCTGGGGCAGGAGGACATTCTACTCAGCATGGTTGATGCTCTCTGTCGCAGCACATCAGTCCCACTATGCAACCTGTGACAGGTTCCTGTGGTCCAGGCTAGGTCAACTCCTAGCTTTGATGCCTGACACAGAGCAAACCAGACAAGCCATTGCACTCTCTGCACGTGGCCTGGAGCTAGCAAGGCACCAAGCAAGGGCATCATATGACACCAGTGAGGTAGCTACCAGGGTCGTAGGGACAGCGATCTAGGTGGACGGCATGGCTGTGTCTTTCCCGGTTGTCACACTTGGCCCAGCGTAGGGTGATTAACACCGTTCACCAGAGTACCTATCTTTTCTCCCATAGGGTGAGATGGCGTCTGTTGGAGCAACTTCCTGCCTCCTCCAGGTGGTCCCCTTCTAACTCTCCCCACTCTCAGGCCTCTCCAGGCCCGTGAAGGTTCTACCCCTTAGTGTGTTACCCACTGAGAGCTAAGGGACTCAGTCCCTTAGAGTTAAAACCTCCTTTGGGGGGGCTCGGCACTCACCCAAGGGTGATGAATGGTGAAGATTGACACAGATAAGATATGTAAATTACGTACCTACCGTAATTCTGACCTTTCTGTGTATCTTCACCATTCATCACAATCCCACCCTCCATCCCCCTGGGGCCTCAGTCTCTGGGTCCCCTTCCCTCTCTGTGCCCATTCCTGACCCCTCTCCTTTCTGTTAGTCAGGAGTGGGGTAAACTGGGCACATAGGGGATAATTTTCATTAGGGGCCGAGTGGTCAGGATGGGGGGGCACTCCTTTTTCAGTGCTTCGGCTCCACCCCTGTAGTGTGGGGGTTGGCAGTTGCCCTCCTTTTCTTTCCTTCTCCCCTTCTCCCCATCAATCCTTTGATTTTCATAACCTCAATTAATTTAAGAAACTAGGTTTCTTACACCAAAATTTCCTTTTGGGGGGGGGGGAGATATTCCTGTATCCTCTCTTCTTCCAGAGTAGCCGATTCTGCTTTTGTTGGAGTTATTGCCAGTGACTCTGTACCTTGAATTCTCGCAGTTAGCCTCTTGGCTACTCCTGCGCAGTTCCTATGCAATCTGGAGACAGGTCAAGGTTCCAGGGTATGTTTTCTTGTTTCCCCCCCTCTCACTCTTATCCTTATTTCTAAAATCCTTAACCCACCCTCCCTTCTCCTTTTCTACTTCCAGAGATTGGGGCCGCATACCCAATCCCCTTAGTCTTTCAAACTTTTTCTGTCCTCTCAGTCATTTATTTCTCCTTTTAGTTTATATATCTTTTCCTTTGTCTGTCCCTTTGACTTCCTTGTCCCACCCTCCCAACCCTTTTCTCACCTCTCACGGGACTCAGAACTGGCAGGAGGGCAGAGTCGACAACACCTGAAGCCAGCCCATAGCGCCACCAGTGCGCCGGCCCCAGGGTGGCGCCGGGGTCCATCGACTCTGCTCATCCCAAAAAAAAAAAAAAGCTCCCGCTGGGTCAAGACCTCCGGCCAAGTACCCAAAGGTGATGAATGGTGAAGCTACACAGAAAGATCAGCGTTACGGTAGGTATGTAATTTCCATTTCTGTGTACCGTGAAACTGCTGCTCTGGAACTGTTTATGTTTGTGGTTGTTTCTGTCTGTGGTGTGCTGCTCTCTGTTGCACTTCTGCTGGTTCCGGATGTCTATTCTGCGTTTATGTGTGCTGTGACAGTCACGAGCATTTAGGTGGGTGGGTGGGAAAGACAGGTACTTTGTGCTCTGCTACCGTCCCATTTGTTAGACACTGATCTTTTTCTTGTGTGGCTTTCAATGATAGTTCACTTTCAACACAGCATTATTGGTATGTTAATGCCGTGTTGAGATTGGGACATGTGACTTATTTCATCCAGTGGTTTTTCTGCTTTAGGTAGTGCTTCATTTTGCCATGCTACAATTTCTGTTGTTGTTCAGCTCAGCAGGTGTGTGTGTGGGGGGGTCCTGCATGGATCTTATTAAAATAATGCTTTCTGAGCTTTCTCTTCTGTTGTTGCTTGTGGAGGGGGATCAGGCATCATGATGTGATTGTGGTCAGTGAAAAATAAATCATTCTTGTTCTTAATATCAAGATCCTGCTGGCTGATGTTGTGCTGTATTTTGTATTTACACTATACACACACTACAGCCCAGCATCAGAATCAGCCAGCTTGTTGATTATTTTTATGAATTCTTAATTTCATTTTCACTTATCCCAATTACATCATAAGTAATCTTGCTGGCCCATCCCCCACACCCACACCCCAACAGCAACAACAGAAGGCCTCCGTCAGATCAGAAAGCAACTTAGTTATTGTAATTGAATCCAACTGGATCCCCCACACACACACACAGAATCACTCCTCCACTCCACTGTTGGGCTTGGTCAGACCAGACAGAGCCTCAACTGGGCAGCTGGATGAGATGGGTCCAGCTGATAATTGAAAGAAAAGGCTTGGCAAGGAAGATACGTAAGTGGCACTGCCAGTAGCCCATATCAGAAGGTGTTGCATGCTAGCAGACCTAATGTGTACTCTGTCATTCACATCTACGTGGACAGAAGACCACAGTGCCAGTGAGCAGCTGAAAGAAAAAAGACCTTTAGGGCTGTGGAGATCCCCCATTATGGGCAGCTTAAATAAAAAGCCCTTCAGGGCTGTGGAGATCCCCCATTATGGGCAACTTAAATAAAAAGCCCTTCAGGGCTGTATTGACACACTACTGTGGGCAGCTGAAAGAAAAAAGCTCATTGTGGCTGTGGAGAGCGACCAGAGAATGCAGCTGACAGAAAAATCTTTGGTGCTATAGAGACCTGCTGCAATGGGTAACTCAAAGCAAACAAGCCCTTTAGGGCTGTGGAGATATATAGGTCATTGCAGTCCCCATGTTTGTAGCTGACTTCATATAATAATGATAATATACTTTATTTATATAGCGCAGTTCTTGAAATCAAAGCGCTTTACACGAGAAAAATACAACACAAACAATATAAATCATAAAAAGTTAAAATATTAATAAAAACAGTTAAAACCCACCATGATTTTACAGGAATGCAAGATTAAATAGATGAGTTTTCAGAGCAGCCTTGAAGCTCTCCACCGTCAGGCACTCCTGAACCCGGTGAGGTGAAGAATTCCACAGGGTCGGGGCTACATAAGCAAAAGCACGCACACCAGATGACTTCAGCCAAACCTTGGGAATCTCTTTGGTGGAGCGGGAGGGGAAGTAGGGGCGCAGAATCTCTTGCAGGTAGTGCGGTCCCAGACCGTGTAGGGCTTTATAGGTTAGTAAACCAACCTAGAAGGTAATCCTCCACTGAACTGGGAGCCAGTGTAGCTCGTGCAGCACAGGTGTAATATGGCTAGATTGAGAAAGCCCAGTTAGTAACCTGGCCACCGCATTCTGCACCGGCTGCAGCCAGTGGATTTCTACCCAGGCAGCCCTAGGTATAGGGAGTTACAGTAATCCAGGTGGGAGGTCACAAAGGCATGGACGAGTGTAGCTAAATCATCAGGCGGGACCAGGTGCTTAATCTGGGTGATATTCCTCAGATAGTAAAACGAAGTCTTAACAACAGATGACACCTAAGATTTCAGGGTCAGCTGCTCGTCAAGAATAACGCCAAGACTCTGCACCCAGCCAGAGGTCCTCAGCTGGCAGCCTCCTAGTACAGGACCAGCCACTTGCCCTACCAAAGACCCCTCAGCTCAATGTCATGGGTCCACAACCAACACCTCAGTCTTGTCTGAATTCAGTTTCGATCAGCTGGCACTCATCCAGTTTTGGATGTCGGAGAGGCAGTTAAATACTGAAATCGCTAACTCTGATCGGGTGAAAAGGATATGTATAGTTGAATATCATCTGCATAGCAGTAAAAACTCAGCCCATACTGCCTTACAGTGTCCCCCAGCGGCAAAATGTACACCACGAACAACATGGAAGACAGCACAGAGCCCTGCGGTACCCCACGTGGCAGGGAAAATGGGTCAGAGAAAAAAATCCCTGACACCAGTGTCTGAAACCTGCCAGTGAGGAAAGATTGAAACCATCTGAGGACTGTACCCGACAGTCCGCAGATCCACCGCAGGCACTGCAGCAATATCCCATGGTCCATGGTGTCAAATGCCATGGAGAGATCCAGGAGGACTGAGATAGACCGACTCCTCTGATCTCTCGCTATAAGGAGGTCATTGAGCACCTGAACAAGGGAAGTCTCAGTACTGTGCCTCTTCCTGAATCCTGACTAGAAGGGATCATAGATGTCATGGATGGCAAGATGGTCTTCCAGCTGCAGCACAGCCACCTTCTTGATAACCTTCCCTGTAGTTGGCCAGACAGTCCAGGTCAAGAGAGGATTTCTTGAGGAGCAGAACCACCGCTGCCTCGTTCAGGGAGTCAAGAAACACCCTGGTCTCTAAAGAACACTGGACTATCTCAGCTAGGACCGGGCCGATGACATCCACACATCCCACAAGGAGACATGTAGGGCCCTGATCCAAACCACAGTAAGTTGGCCTCATACTCTGGATGACCATCATGACATCCGAGATCGCCACCTGGTCAAAAGCCGACTAAGCAGCCCGAGGAGATGTGACCTCCCACCGAGCACCGCCACTCCCATTGGTGCGGGTTTGACCAATCTCTGACCTGATGTCTGCAACCTTATCCGCAAAGAAGTGAGCAAACTTGTCACATTTCTCCTGTGACAACGCTTGCCATAACTGCAGACAGGCTGGATTGCACAGTCTGTCCACGGTTCTGAATAGCTGGGACGGTCAGTTCCGTGCAGCAATAATCTCAACGGACAGGAACTCTACCTTTTTACATGAGATTACAGATTGATAGTCTGCATAATATGCTAACAATCTAAGCTTGTCGGCATCATGGTCAGATTTCTGCCAGCGCCGCTCCATCCTTCACCCTACCCTCTTCATCTCCCTTAAAGCCCTATCGAACCATGGGAGCAAGGAAGAGTGGAAAGAGAGCAAATATGGACTGGAGCAATGGAATCCAGAGCCCCCACCACAGCCTTATTATAGACCTGAAGTAGGTTCTCTGGGTCCCAGCTTGCACCCAGTAACCCCGATAGGTCCAGTACCACCGTCAGGCCTTCTGGGGTCAAACCTCTTAATGGGTGATACCAGACCATCTCCAAAGGGGCATGCCTATAAAGGGGCACCTGGAAGTTGAACCTGATAGCACAGTGGTCTGTCCATCTGACCGGTTTCACCACTAGGTCGGAGCTTTCCATACTCAGTAGAAAAACCAGGTCCAATGAATGACCCGAAATACAGGTTGCAGAGCAAACCGCCTGTATGAGGCCCAATGAATTCATCAATTGGAGGAAATCTTGTCCAATATGTGAGAGTTCATCATCGATCCAGGCACTGAAGTCACCCAGCACCATCACTGGGGGACTCAAACACCATGTCGATAAAGTCTCGATTTCCTGCAAAATTGCTTCCCATCACGGTGGACAGTAAATGGGAAGAATTTTCACCCCATACATGCTCCCAGAATACACTCAAAGGATCGGGTCTCCCCCACTGAAACATCTATCAGGCCCAAGTCCATTTTAAAGCAGATGGCAACTCCCATGCCCCTATGATCCAATCTCTGGTCATGTATCACCGAGAACCCATCTGGAACTGCTGCCTCCAAAACTGAACCAGCATTCTCATCTAGCCAGGTCTTGGTTATGCAAGCCAGGTCCACTGACCCAACGAGATCAGCAGTCACTGCCATCTTGTTCTTAATGGACCTGGCATTGCTTAACACCACCCAGGTCAGATGGGACTCCAAAGCAGAACGCACCCCCTGCCCACTCATGATCGAGCCCTTGTATATGGGGACTAGACAAGGAGGACCTCTCTCCAGTCTTCATTTCACCTGAGGGTATCTCCTTCTCCCCACTACCCCTGTTCAGCCACCCCGGTCCTCTCCTCCCCGAGGTCCTGCCCCCCCTTATTCCCTCTCCTTACTATCCCCAATGCCCGACAATGACCATAAATGTCGGTGGATAAAGGAGGACAGTTAGAGGGGCGGAGGCCACGGAGCTCGATGTGCATCACAAGTCCTATGAAGACAGGTTGAAGGAACTGAACATGTACTCCCTGGATGAGAGAAGGGAGAGAGGGAATATGATAGAGACATACAAGTATCTCACAGGGAGGAACAGGGTGCAGGAATACACTATTTTTAAGTGAAAAAGATGTTCCAGGACTAGAGGGCATGGGATGAAGTTGGAGGGAGGACGATTCAGAGGAAACATGAGGAAGAATTTCTTCACAGAGCGGGTGATGGACAAGTGGAACACCCTGCCAGAGGAAGTGGTGGGGGCTGAAACAATCACGGGATTTAAGAATGCATGGGATAGACATAAAGGAATTCTGGAGGTCAGGGGTAAGGGGCAACAGACTTCTAGGAAAACATAAACTGAACTTACAAGTTCAAATGGGCAGACTGGGTGGGCCATAGGCCCTTATCTGCCGACACTGTCTATGTATCTATGTATCTGTGATGTAGGAGTAGCGCCTGACTGGGAGAGCCACTTACCAACACATGATCCCCCACCAATCCCAAGAGCCAACTTACTGTAAACTTAATAGAACAAAATAAAGTTACCTCACCTTACAAAGCAAACAATCCCCCCAGTAACTTCAAATAAAAACAATTACTCAAACCCACTAACTCACCCCTATTACTCCGACTTTTAACCCTGTTAGTCATTAGATCCAAACAGCTTCCAGGATATAGGTAAACTTTTGCAGGACATGGCAGTTTATAATTGTACTGCAGTGTGTCTCATCTCTGGAGGGAGAGAGGGGACATGATAGAAACGTTCAAGTACCTCAAGGGAATCAACAAAGTCCAAGAGGGTAGCATCTTTCAGAAAAAGAGATGTGCAAGAACACAGGGACACAGTTCGAAATTAGAGGAGGGACAGCTCAGGGGCAATGTGAGGAAGTATTTTTTCACAGCGAGGGTGGTGGACACATGGATGGCCTTCCTGAGGAGGTAGTGGGGTTAAAAACAGTGGGGGAATTCAAGAATGCATGGGGCAGACATAAGGCAATTCTGGTGGGGGTAGGAGGAAGTAGGCTGTTGGTTAACTAGGATCTGCAGCTTATCCAATAGGTAGGGAAATGGGCAGACTAGATGGGCCAAGTGATCCTTATCTGCCATCAAAGTCTATGTTTAACCCCTGTGATTCTTCTGGAGAGATTACACACTGCCTCCTGCCACACCCCACTGCCTGGATTTGGTATGCCTGTTTGTTCTGAGACAGCATCTGGACTGGAAGTGGCTGAGGCCACTGAGCCCCTGATCTTTGCTCTGAATCTCCTCGAAAGACCCACTCAAAGTTTCAAACCCTACTACCAACACCAACACCCTTCACCCACTAAACCAACCCACACCAAGAGCGAGACCAACACACTCAAGATTCACCGTCACAGAGCCCAGCTGAGGATTTGACGAAGAAAGGGGAGGCCACAATGCCAGGTCAAAAAAATTCTTTTTCTTTTTTTTTTTTTTTTTAATGCCGAATGCTAGTGGCCTGGTGCAAATTTGCAGATGATGTGTCATGCAGGGCTGGCACTTCTGAGAGTGACTACTCCAAGTCAGCGAGACACGCGACTCAGTCTGGGATGAGAGGCTGATGGCCCCAGATTCAGGTGAGCCCAAGTGAAAGTGCCTACTGTGGGGTCTGGTCTCTTGATCTGGCATGGGAATGGGAAAGGGAAAGGGTGTGCACATGAATGACACCTGATCATGTGACCTTGCTCAGTGCTCCAACAGTAACCACACGATCAAGTGACTTACCTTAACTGTCTGCAGTGCTGACCTCGGTTGGGTCTTAATAAGTGAATCATTTGATGCCCTGACTCGGAGGTTTTGTTTCAAAGTGTGGGGCCCCAGGCAGCTACCCCCACTGGCCCCTGCAAGGATGGCCTTGGCTGTGACTGTGGAGAGTGTCTTCCATGTGACTGTTGCGGGTATGGGGCAGTGCTGTCATGGTAGTGGGGCTTACTGCTGTGACCGTTGGGAATGGGGATTAGTTCTGTGACTGTCAGGGGTGTGTGCCCAGTGTAGTGACTGACAGTGGAGGGTGTCAGTCCTGTGACTGTTGGGGAGGAGTACAGTCCTGTGATTAAGGTGATACATACTGCAGCATCCCCCCAATAAAATGTTTTGCTTTGCCAGTTGACTCAGGCAGGCTCTCAGCCCTGTTCCCACCTCCCTTGTCTGCCACTCCCCTGTCCCAGACCACTGAGCTTAAAGTTCTCCATGGATTGCCCCCCCCCCCATGATAGGGCCAGGAAGGGGAGAGCCATCCTCCCCTGCCCAGTCACTCACCAGTCATCCGAGTGGTGGTGTGGGATAGAGGTAGGTAGGGCTTTATGGAGCCAGAGCTAGCCATTTCTGCATTTCCCCTTGGGTTCCTGCCTTCACCTGGGAGAAGCCAAAGGTCGAGTCAGCATGCCTCCTCACCCAGGGACAGGACAGCTATCTGATGAACGCTTAGACTTCTGTCCAACCCCTGGCAACCTGAACATGTTCCTGAACTCAGATCACTAATGTGGCAGGAGGTAAGGCACACAGTGCCTCACCCTCCATACCACTGAACCAGACCAGCTTTATACTGCAGCAACGGAATTATTTGTTACTAATGTGGCAGGCTGTCGGACAATGATGGAGCCACTGCACACCAGGGCATGATTTTTTATTAGCAGGCCCTGCGGTCAGAGTGTGGGATGTACCTGTGAACACTAGAGAATGTGTTAACTTTAATGGGGCCAGCAATCACAGGTGGATATTGTTATTGGCTGGCAGTTCAAAAGAAAGATTGAGCTGTTCAAGATTCCATATAAAAACAATTTCCCTGTAGATGGCTCCTAATCCCTGTAAAATAGCATTATGCAGCCTTGTTGGCTGTGACCAGAGTTTGTTTTTTTCAAGCGCCTTATGCTGTTTTTTATTGCTTCATGATGACTGGGGTTAAGTGCTAATTCTAGTCAGCTCACAACGACTGTGGTCATGGGTGCCACAAGATTGGGAAAGGTAGGGGTGCTCAAGGTCGAAAGGGCAGTTTTTAAGTTAACAGGGCAATTTGTTCATTAATCCCTGTTGATATACACAGATACAGTAATCAATATTTCTCTGGGGAAAAACATCAACAATAAATATGTTATACCATCTGTTGATGTGTAATATAAAGTATCAGTATTATACCAATTATTCTTTCATTTCTGAACTGGGATTGGTGATTTTGAAATTTTTAAAAGTTCTTGATCCTTGGCTGTTTTAAACATCTTGGTGTGATGCAGAGCTGTTTACCATAAGAAACAGGTGCTAGCACCATAATAACACAGCCACAATATAAGTATATTCCAGAGTAACTTCATTGGAAGTGATTTGAAATATTGAGAGTAGTAGGTAGCCATCTGTAAAAGTCACTAAATTATAAAAATTGTTTAACCCTTGCTATGCCGTGGACTGATATATCAGTCCAGAATTACTATGCATTCTAATTCTGTTGGCAGCCTAAGGGTTAAAACCCATTTTCCTAAATCACTGAGACAGTTAAAATATATTGACTGTTATTCTAATAATGTCAGAAATACATTTTTACATTTTTGCTAAAAAAAAAACTATATGGTCACATTTGTGCAGATTAACAAATACTACTGCTTTAAAGGAGAACTGCATTTAACGTGTAAGTGTGTGTTTTCTGTAGAAATGGATATTCAAATAATGATTTATGTTCTGCTATTGTTCCATCTTTACATCCAAATTCACCCATCCTGTCATACCGTTATACCTTATGTACAGCTACTGTGCTATGTTTTAATTTGTTATGTGTGCATCTGTTTTTGCGCTGTTGCTCCCTTAACCCCCAAGGAATGCATCTGAAACAAGCTGCTACTAGATCAATATGCCTTTCCTGGTAAAAGTTTGAAACAAATACATGAAATAAACATATTATTGTCCTTATAGGAAACTCAGTGTGTGCGTTTCTGGTTCACATACAGCAGGAAAGGACAATTTTAGAACTGTGATGCAGTTTTTCTTACCCCAGGAGTCCTTTAGCATCAGTAACTATAGCAGTTAGCTGGCTAGGTGCAACTGCCCCGGAGGTATGCCTTTCAGAGAATTAAAATGAGCTTGGGCATCAGTCAGTCAAAAAGCAGGAGGGGAGTATGCTGAGTGAGAGCAGCCCGAAGGACTTCAGAATTTTTTCTCCGCTGACTGAGCAACATTGCCCCAGAGGTGCCTCTCAACTTTACTTCTTGACAGCCTCCTATTTGCTTATCTTGGTAAAGTTTTCCTTACAAACTTAAATTTTTAGTGTGCTGAGTGTAATTTTACGATTTGTTTTAGCAGTTTTTCTTTTTACGCATCTGTGTTATTTTTTTACCACAACTGCATTATTTATATGACAAATTTGCCACATCTGCTTACTTTATTCCCGTTTTTTACTGCAGGTGCCTATTTTCGATTGTTCTTCACTTTTTTAATGCAATTCATGAAAGAACTGTCAGATTTTTTTGTTTTGCCTTCTTTTTTACCTCAGACCTCGCGGGTCCTTACCACGAGGCAACCAATTGTTTTTCAAATGTTGACAGTTGCTGCTGTGTTCTCTGAGGATTGGCAAGGTCAGGGATTCCCCGAACTACAGAAAACTGGACCTAAAAGTGTCAACTGTCACAGAACTGGCTTAACAGCATTTACAGAAACCTGTGCTCAGTTGTTGAGTGTTATTGCTGGGTTCTATGTAGACTGGCTTGTCAGAGATTCCCAGTACTACAGGACAGGCTTCACAGCATTTACAGAAACCTGTGCTCAGTTGTTTTTTGGTCCAGATCTATAGGTTTTCTTTGCACAAATTTGGCAACAGAGCAAAGAGACATAATTAATAATTATGGCTGGGGAAAAATCAAAGGCTACTGATGAGGGGCCATCTAAATGTAATAGCAATAAGAATTTAAGCAGGGGTGATGATGAAGCTTCCAAATCCCAGCCAAAAAATAAAGCTTCCAAAGGAACTGATGAAGTTCCTCACAAATTTAAAAATAATAAAAGTGTTGAAGTGTCTGTACAAAATAGGAAACATGATCAAGCTACTGATGAAGTGGCTAAAAAGAAACTCTGTCAAGACAAAAATGCCCCTGTTCCTCTGGCGAAAGCCAGTAGTGAGACAACAGGTGTCCTAAAGCATAAAGAAAAAACAAAGCATATACAACCACAGTCTTCGCAGGAACTCCCATCTGTGCAAGACATGGCAAAAGCATGGCAAGTTTTTCAGACCCTACAAAAGATGGGGTCTATATTTACTGGGGCTGGCAAGCACTCTTCCACAGTTCTCTCTTCTGGAGACCATGAGGGTGATGCAGATGATGATGATGAACATTTTTGGGATGCCCCTGACATGGATCTTGAGGGCCTTGAACCCCATGTGTCCCCAGATCCTCCTGTTGGAGCTTCCCCTGGTGACCAGGAGGATTCCTCCTTTATGTTTGCATTTATGCAGAATATGCTAGACACCCTGGACCTCCCTACTTAGGAGCCCATCCAGGACATGGATGAGGATGAAGATTATAGGGAGAGGAGAGGTCTCCTAACCCCTAAGGAGACTGGTCATGCCTATTTAGAAACATAGAAACATAGACTTTGACAGCAGATAAGGACCACTTGGCCCACCCAGTCTGCCCATTTCCCTACCTACTGGATAAGCTGCAGATTCTAGTCAACCAACAGCCTACTTCCTGCCACCCCCTACAACAATTGCCTTATGTCTGTCCCATGCATGTTTAAATTCCTCCACTGTTTTAGACCCAACAACCTCCCCAGGAAGGCGATTCCATGCATCCACCACTCTCTCCATGAAAAAAAATGTCCTCATATTACCCCCTGAGCCGTTCCCCCTCTATCTTTAAATTGTGCCCCCTCGTTCTTACACATCTCTTTTCCTGAAAGATGCTACCCTCCTGGACTTTGTTGATTTCCTTCTGGTACTTGAACGTTTCTATCATGTCCCCCCTCTCCCTCCTTTCATCAAGGGCATACATATTAGGCTCTCTCAGTCTGTCTTCATATGGTTTCTGATGCAGACCCTGCACCATTTTAGTTGCCCTCCTCTGGACTGCTTCCATCCTGTCTATGTCCTTGCATAGATGAGGTCTCCAAAACTGCACACAGTACTCCAGATGGGGTCTCACCAACTGTCTGTGCAGAGGGATAACCACTTCCCTTTTTCTGCTTGTGATGCCCCTTCCTATGCATCTCTGTATCCCCCTGGCTCTCCTTACTGACTTCTCACATTGCTTACTAATGCTTACTAATAATGCTTTCAGAAAAAATACCATGAAACTGCTTCAAACTCCGACTTCTGTGGCAGGGGTTGACAAGTGGGCTGAGAAGAAATACAAATTGTATAGAACGGGTACTGAGTTCCTGTCTGTACACCCTAGCCATGAGAGTGTACTAAAGCGGGCAGCTTGTGAGAAAGCTGGGGTCTTCTTGTTCCCCTTACCCCCGGACAAGGACTCCAAGAAAATAGAGTTCATAGCAAAGAAAATGTATACCACAGCTTCCCTGCTGGTCAGACTTTCTTCATATATGGCTTTCACAGCCAAATATCAGAAAGCACTATGGAATTCTGTCCTGGCCGTTACCAGCAGTGGGTCAGATACAAAGGTGCAGAAGCTGGTGGATACGACAAAAACTGCCTTGGAAGCTACCAAATGCCAATTCCACATGGCAGATGACAACAGTGATGCTGCCTCCAGGGCAATGGCTCACACCATCTCTCTAAGGTGATTTGCCAAGCTTAGAACTACCAGTCTGACCCCAGACACCCAGTCTAAGGCCATGGACTTTCCTTGCAATCAAAAAATGTTGTTTGATTCCAGGATGACAGACTACATGAAAAAAGGTCGATGAGTACAAGGCCTCCTGGCAGAGTCACTCCTCTAAACCTAACCCTACTGCCCCACAGAAATCCCACCCCAGGGGCAGAGGTTTTTTCCCAGGCCTTACACTCCTTACCTCCAGTCTGACTTCTCTCAGTACAGAGGGTATTTCAGAGGGAGGGGCAGAAGGGGCCAAAGAAGGGCCACCTCTACCCAGACTGCAGCCTTACAGTCTAAGCCCTGATGTGAGTGTCCAGGTCACTGCCTCTCTGCCAGCAAGAGGCAGACTCCCACTGTCTTCAGAACTGGTCCCTCATTACCTCAGACAGGTGGGTTCTGGAGATAGTGGAAAAGGGTCTGCCACTACAGTTCAAGTAGAAACCAGACCTCAAGCGTACCCAGGTGACAAAACCTCTACCCCCCCCCAACACAGGTGCTACTGTTGGAATTGGAGGTAAAAAAACCTTCTAGCTCTGCAAGCGGTGGAGAGGATCCTGGCCAAAGAAAAGGGCAAGGGTGTCTACTCCAGGTACTTTCTGACACATAAGAAAACTGGGGAGTGGCAACCTGTTTTGGATCTCAGATATTTAAACAAACATCTGCTAAAACCCAAATTCAAGATGGTCACTCTGTCACAAGTCATACAGTCCTTATAGCAGAGAGACTGGCTAGCCTCCCTGGACCTAAAGGACGCTTACTTCCATATACCCATAAGGAGGTCTCACAGGAAGTTTCTCAGATTCAGACTCCCATCGGGCAGCTATCAGTTCACTGCAGTGCTCTTTGGCCTGTCCTCAGCCCCAAGAGTCTTTGGCTTTGCCTTGCACTGGTAGCAGCACACCTCAGGAAACTGGGTGTCACTCTCTATCCCTGTTTAGATGATTGGCTCATAGTGGCAAAGTCTCCTTTTTGGGTCAAGGCATCCCTTTCCCTTATAGAATGCACTTTAGTGTCTCTGGAATTCCTGATAAATCTAAAGAAGTCTCACCTGGAACCCACCCAGTTGCTCACCTTCATAGGAGCTCAGCTGGACACTCAGAAAGGTTATGCCTTCCTTCCACAGGAAAGAATTCAAAGTTTCTTTTCAGTGGCAGATTATTTCTTCCAGGGACAGCCAAGACCAGCCAGGCATTTCCTCAGGCTCTTGGGACACATGGCTTCAATAACTGCAGTGGTCCCAGAAGTCGGGTACAGGATGCGACACCTGCAAGCCTACCTCAGAGCTTGCTGGTCTCAGGGAAGCAACAGTTGTTCAAAGCTGATACCTGTGACAGAGCAGTTCTTTCAGACTGTGCTTTGGTGGAAGAACCCTGCAAATTTGGCAGCAGGAGTACACTTCTAGGCTCCACTACCCACAAAGGTGATCACCATAGATGCCTCCCTCCTGGGGTGGGGAGCACATCTGGACAGTGCCTGAGTAAGTGGCACCTGGACTCTCGAAGAGTCACAGTTACACATAAACCTTTTGGAATTCAGAGCAGTCTTTGTAACTGTCAAAGCATTTGCTCCCATCACAAAAGAACAGGCTATACAAATTCGAACAGACAGCACCACTGCAGTGTTTTACATAAACAAGCAGGGTGTTACCAGATCAGGAATACTCTATTCGGAAGCTCTGAAGCTCTGGTCTCTCACCTTCTCCCTGGGAGTCAGCCTTTCAACTATTCACCTCCCAGGCAAACACAATACCCTGGCAGATACTCTAAGTCGCATCAGTCAAGGCCAGAGCAAATAGACTCTGAACAGACAAGTACTAGACACAGTGTTCAGGCAGTGGGGCACATGAGAAGTGGATCTGTTTGCCTCTCCCCTCAACTTTCAGCTTCCTCAGTACTGTCGCAGGCCCCCAGTCCCAGGAATGCTTTCCCTGGATACCTTGATCCTGGACTGGTCATGGAGGTTTCTGTACATATTCCCTCCCTTTCCCCTGATACTCAGGATATTGCTAAAACTCAGACAACAGCCTGCATCAATGATCCTGGTGGCTCCGGATTGGCCCAGGCAAGCCTGGTACCCTCTCCTTCTCTCACTGTCCTGCAGCAGGCCAATTCGCCTGCCACCGGCTCACTCCCTGCTGACTCTTCCTCAGACAGGAGTACATTATCCAGACACATTCTCTTCACCTCCAGGCCTGGTTCTTGAGGAGTTAGGGTTTCCATCCTCTCAGTACTCGGAACAGGTCCTTAAGATTCTGAGAATGGCTAAAAAACTGAACACAAAAAAGATTTATGCAGCCAAATGGAAAACGTTCTCCCTCTGGTGCAAGAGCAAAAAGGTCAGTCCCCTTACAGCTTCAGACCCTCAGCTGCAGGATTACCTGGTACACTTGCAGGCATCAGGCTTGAAACCATATTCCCTCAGACTACATCTGGCTGCAGTTTCGGCCCATCTTTCAGTGGTAAAGAAAAAGTCAATTTTTTCCCACACCATATTCAAACAGTTTTTCAAAGGCCTCTTACACCTCCAGCCTCCAGTCAGGGGGCCGGTTTCTCCTTGGAGCCTGAACTTCTGCATAGCCAGGCTCATGCAACAACCCTTTGAGCCTATCTCCACTGCACATATCAAGTTTGTGACTTGGAAGTCAGTCTTCCTGGTGGCCATTACCTCTGCCAGGAAGATTTCAGAGCTACAGGCCCTGTACGCTGAGCCTAATTACATTATTCCTCACAACGATAAAGTTGAGCTCGGGACAAATAGGACATTTCTGCCAAAGGTGGTTTCAGAGTTCCACCTAAACCAGTCCATTACTCTGCATGTCTTCTTTTACTGAGAAATCCACTCCTGGTGAGCAAAAGCTCCACGGCTTGGATGTCAAAAGAGCTCTCTTTTGCTACATAGAGCATACTAGGCAGTACAGAGGTTCTTCCACTCAGTTGTTCCTCACCTACGGGGATGTAGGCAGAGGAAGACCAGCTACCAAGAGAACTGTATCTTCCTGGACTAAGTCTCCATCACTCATTCACACTAGTGGGATGGCACCGGAGGTGCTGGGACCAAGTGGGAGCCAACATTTTTCAGAAGGGTCGGGGCCGAGACAGCTCCACGCATGCATGGCTCCACTAGACTAGCTCGCGCCTGTGTAGGCTGTCTCTGCGTCCCCCTCCAGCCACCTCAGTTCCTTTTCTCCCGCCATCGAGTGCGCTTGAATGTCGACGTCGCTCATCTGCCGGAGTCAAAGTTTTCATCTGTACGACAGCAGCTTTCATTGTTTAATTTAACATTTTAGTAGTAGTAATTTCTTATTTACAAACAAGAAAAGAAGATTATGCAGAAGAAGAAGAAAAAGAAATTCTCACCTGCCGTCAACTGAGTCTTCCTTAGACGGTAGCGATGATGGTAGGAAGACTTCATTTTAAAGTTGTTATGGCAGAGGGGCTATGTCCAGTCCGCCGCCCTTCGATAAACGGTATGGGGCGGTCCTAGCCACGGACAGTCCCTGTGCTCGGGAGGAACTAATCGAAGCAACTTAATTAGCAGTTCTGGGATCTAGCCTGCTTAATCCTCGAGCTCTTTTCTTCCTCATTGGGGGAAGAAGAATCGGTGCCACTTGATGTTGCTGTCTGGTACGTCAGCACGAAGATTGTTCGTCGGGTGGGGCGATAGGCTTGAACCAACTTTGGTGGGTTCCCCTTGGCCCCACTCCTAACGGTCACATTATTCGACTCTGGACTCCATCTCTGTCCTCGTTGGAGCTCCAGTGAGCAGTTTCACCTCTGGGCCACTCCTGTGGAACAGGGGGTTCGACTTATCCAGTTTTCCTGGCCAGTGTTCCTGATTTCAGGGCCTCAGAACCACTGGACTGGAGCCGTGTCGATTGGATCTCGATGAGCGCGGTGCCCTCTTGGTGCCTTCACCATCGTGTCAACCCTTCATGCCTACCCCCCTCCCTCTTTCCATGCAGGGGCCGGCACGGGCACCACCTTTTTCCTTCTCCCCTTCTTCTCAGGATTCTCCACTGGCATTTTCCACGGTGGTGTTTTTCCTGGTGCCGTGCCCGATGCCATGGGTGGCGCTGCAGGTCCGGCACCATGGCTGCTGGTTTTGGCGTCGGTGTTGTAGGCAGCACTGCTGGTGTTTGGGTTGGCGCCATGGCTTGGCATCTGTCGCTCTCTGTGGCACCGTGGGTGCTCTTGTTGCTGCCACCACTGGCGGTGCCGTGGGTGTCTCATGGCACCGTGGGTGGCACCAAGCACCTGCAGGTGGCACCAAGCACCCGCAGGTGCTGTGGGCGGCACTGGGCACCCGTGGTGTCACGGACGGCGGCGAGCACCAGCAGGTGCCGTGAGCACCGAGTGCCATGAGTACCATGGGTGCCATGAGTATCATAGGTGCCATGAGTCCATGGGTGCCCTCGGGTGCCATGGGTACCATTCGTGTCATGGGTGCCATGGTATCATGTGTGCCATGAGTGCCATGGGTGCTATTGCTGCCATGGGTGCCGTGGGTGTCAGGGTACCCTCAGGTGCCATTGCTGCCATGGGTGCTGTGGGTACCTGCGGGTACCGCCATGGGTGCCCTCGGGTGTCACCCTGGTTGGCATAGGCACTGCTTTGGTGCCCTCCTGTGCCACGAGGGATGCTGGTGCTGCAGGGGTGCCAGTTGGTGCTGTCCGGCAGAACTAGTGACGGATTTCCTTCTGCAGACCTCTTCTCCGTGGGACTTGTGGCAAGATGCTTCCACAGAATGAAGTCTTGTTCTGCGGAGTATTTTTCCACACATCTTAGTGAGTGGCGGTCTGCATGGGATCTTGTGATATCTAGTGGTTATCCGCTGATGGAACTCTTATGTACTGCTCTGCCAGTGGAATCTCTAATTCCACTCAGCACTTTCTCGGCTCCCTATGTGGTGCCAAGCTCCTCGACATCCTTCCTGATGGCGAAGTCTCTAGTGGCTCTGACCTAGACCTCCCTTAGGGGTCCTTCTGGGGTAGAAGTGCATCTAGATGAGTCTCTCCCTGTCCTTCTGGTCAGTGATACAGCGGGTGACTCATTTTATATACTGAAGGGCACGCCCTCTCTATCATCAGAGTCCGTGATGGAAGATCTTTTCAGTAGTTCCTCAGTAATGGGGTCCACCATAGTATTCAGACTGTATCAGTGGACCATACACCTCTGCATCTAGACTCTTTCAGTCATCGAGATAAATACACTCTGTGGAACATTCTAATTCAATGGTCGGGAGCTGCACAGACTCTCCGCTCCTTTGATAGGGGTATATAGCCCCCTTCTGATACTGCCCTTTTGGTGGCTTCTGCAACTGTGATTATTAGTCTGGTCACGATTTCAGTTATGGACGCTCAGGCTCCTCCTGCCCCTCAGAGGGATGACATCTTTGTCATTTTTGTATCAGGCAATCATAGCAGTCTGAAACCTTGTCAGGCTCAGACTAATGGTAAAAAAAAAAAAAAAGTTAAAATTATCACAGCACAGGGCCTAGCCGAAATTAACCAATACCACACTTTTGGATCTGGTCAGGTTCCGCCTCAGCCCCTGAGGTGGTCGTCTCTTACACTACGGTAAAGAGTACCTGATTTCTTCTACCCCTAGGGGGAGTCCAATCCAGCAGAGTTATGGGTCATCTCTTTTCTCCAAGAGAGATTTCTCTTATTCTGAGATATTTCCTAGACCTAGGTGACTGCCCAGTCTGTTAGTCCTCCTTTTTTTATCAGGCTTTCTTCTCTTGATCAAGCCTCGCAGCAACAGAAGTGACTCTCCAGCGAGTCGGAACTCAGGTTCCTACTTCCTTGCTTGCTTCAACTTAACAGACGACATGCTCCTTTCTTGACCATAGGTCAAGTAGGTCTTTTTCTGAGATGGCTTCTCAAATATTCACACCTTCAGTTCCTGTGCACTGGTTCCGTGCCAGTCATTCATGAAGCTATCCTCTCCGAGTGCGTGACGGAGCTGTGAGCTTTGTTTTTCTGCAAAGCAAACTACAGTCCCTCCTACTCCCTTCAGGAAGACCGTAGTGAGTAGTACCTCACTGCATTGAGTCACTTCTGCCGCTATTCAGTCACTTTCAATGAATGGGTTAGCCCTAACTTGGTCCTGCTGTGTCCCTCTTCAATGCACATCTGCCTCTATTTGCCTTAGAAATCCAGCCCGTTTTTTTGGTTTTTTTTTCCTGTCAGAATGTTTTTCCACAGTGGACACGTCCTCCTGTACACTTTTTCCTTTCTTCCCTGAGTTCAGAGACTGCTACTACCGTTGTACACACAGGGGCAGGATGATTCCTTTTCGGAATATGAAGTGAACAGGATCTGGTTCTACTAGACCACCACAAGAGGCTTCTAAGTCGTGCTTTGGCCTTCCATCAGGAAGGTTTCAGTGACTAAGTGGAGACCATTCTCCTTGATGGGCTAACCCCACCTGGACCTTCTTTGCTCACCAAGTAAGGGGTTCAGATGCTTCTGGACCTGTTGCTTGCAGGTCCGCCATACTTGGTAGTGGGGGTTTTCATCTGCGCTTTTCGGTCTACCCTGAACCAGTAGACTTTACCTTCGGCTCTTTCAGTGCCTGACATCCTTTTCCTGTTAGATTAGTACATGTCTTTGACACTATTAATTTTGTTCCTATACCAAATTGTCAGGTCAGGTTCTCGACGCTCTCCTAGAGTGGTTGCGGCTTCCTGGCAGAGTTTCATTTTGTGTCCGTTGCAGTCGTCTGCAAAGTGGTGAGTTACAACTCAAGCACTTATCTTGTATGCACTATATTCTAGATGCTTTCTCCATGACAGCTCTTTTTATTAGCAGAACAGTCCTTGGCCGTCCTTTCTGAGTGAATCCTACCTCCTCCACCCTACTCAGGGTTGTTGGTTTTAGCTCGGTACTCTCCCACTAGTGTGAATGAGTGATGGAGACTTAGTCCAGGAAGATATGGAAATTACGTACTTACTGTAATTATTGATCTTCTTGGACAGTCTCCATCACTCATTCATACACCCACCCGCCATCCCCTGGGTTCACACATTTTCTTTCCTGGTGTTCATGATCCTATGGTTCAGGCTGTGAAGACATTGTTTCTTGACCCTTCTTGCAAGGGCCATCTGGGCCCTCTCAGGCCCAGAAACTCAGGATAAGTTATTTTCATTAGTTACGCTGCACCTCCATGGTTGAAAAGGTACTGAGGCGGTTGGAAGGTTGACGCCGAGATAGCCCACACAGGCGTGAGCTAGTCTCGTGGTGCCGTGCATGCGTGGTCCTGTCTCCGCACCGACCCTTCTGAAAAATGTTGGCTCCCGCTTGGTCCTAGTGCCTCCGATGCTATCCCACTAGTGTGAATGAGTGATGGAGACTGTCCAAGAAGATCAATAATTACTGTAAGTACGTAATTTCCATTTCCCACTGGTTGGTCTCTTGTATTAGATTCTGCTATGAAAAGGCTGGTCATCAACCTCCCGTAGGGCTCAAGGCCCTTTCCAGTAGGGGCACTGCAGCCTCAGTGGCAGCAGCAAGGGACATACCCCTTCTGGATGTCTGTAAAGCAGCTACCTGGAAATCTGTGCACACCTTTGTGAAGCACTACAGTTTAGCTGTGCAGACCAGATCTGACGCCAAATTTGGCAGGGCGATTCTGCAGAGCTTCTTTCCTAAGTAGGTTATCTGCCCACCTCCCGCTTAGTACTGCTCGGTAGTCTGCTATAGTTACTGATGCTAAAGGACTTCTGGGGTAAGAAGAAAAAAGTTCCGCAGTAATCTTTCTTCCAAGGGGTCCTTTAGCATCAGTAAGCCCCCACCCTTCCTCCCCGGTTCACCTGTCAGGAGAAGGGCTCTGTTCTCAGTTCTCTTACCAATTTTTTTTTTTTCAACTGTCTTTGTCCTCCTATGGCAGGTCCTCCCTCATCATCCACCAACCTACCGGACTCGGGGTCTTTCAGGGGCTTGTAGCACCATGCGCACCCCAGCAGATCCCCAGAGCTGGTCCGGAGGTATCTTCCTCGGCGGACCACCACTTTTACCTCTGTTTCTCCCATGGCCCTACTTCCCGAGACCCCCGGAAGTGGTAGCGCATGCATGTGGAGGCGCACATTTACACCACAGCTCCAGATGGGGTCTCCTCCACCCTCCCCCGAACGGCCTAATGCCAAAGGTCCTCGGAGAGGCAACGCTTCTCCGGCCTCCACCAGAGGACGGCCAAGCTCTGAGGTACCTGCTACCCCTATACCCGAGGTAGAGGGCCGCCTGTTGGCAGCCTGTTCTAGTCTCCTCCCCCGGCAACCTCCGACAACCCAGGCTTGTTCCCGAACCGGGGTCATCGGCGTGGTGCGAGGTGTGGCGTCCAGCGCCTCAACCCTCTACACCACCAGGCTGGCTCAAATTTGTTTTTTTTTATTAGTGAGTTTTCATACTCATGTTGTTGTTATCCGTTTCCAGTTTTCGGACATTTGCATGTTTTTTTAATCCTGTTGGTTCAGTTTCTGGTCATGTGGTCATTTTCTTCGAAAAAATTCTGAAGCCCTTCAGGCTGCTGTCACTCAGCACACTCCCCTGCTGCTTTTTGATTGGCTGATGCTCAAGCTCATTTTAATGCCCTTAAAGGCATACCTCCGGGGCAGTTGTACCTAGCCAGCTAACTGCTATAGTTACTGATGCTAAAGGACCTCTTGGAAGAAAGAAGATTACTGCGGTGAGTAATTTTTCCATCTTTACTCAGCTGTTTCATTGTTGGCACTGTGGAACTCTGTGGCTGAAAGGGACATAAACTGCATTGTACAGTTCTAAAATGGTACTGACCACCACAGAAACACAGAATGTGATGGCAGGTAAGAGCCACTGGGCCCACCTAATCTGCCTATTTTTTTAATTTATTTTACCTCAAGTGTGTCAGTGAAACACCCACTGTGTTTTCTAAGTTGTGAGCAATGATGGAACGATAACAGAGTGAGAGCCATATTTAAAAACAGCTCTACAGGCAAACAAGACACAAGTTCAGCGCAGATCTCTCAAACATGCAGTATTTGTCAATATCTACAGCCAAGTAATGATAAAGTGAATCTAGCAACAGGAATGTAATATGTGGTGCCCTCTCCAGAAGATTCAGGATCTGAATCCCACAAGTGCCACTTATGTCTGGTAGTGTCCAAATCACTTAAAGGAACACTGTCAGGTTTGTAAGCAATTTTATGACCACTCTGTTTTTGATGCACATGTGCAGAATCCTGCTTTTACTTTTCAAGCTGCTATTTCGTTATGAAATACCCCTCGGTTTGCAAAATTACAGATATTGCAGAAATCAGCACACATCTAGTGATATTACCAGCTGTTTTTTTCAATTGCAACAAAACCTGCCAAACTCGTTCATGCACAAGTTCAGCAGCTTTTAACCTGCATCACTATCCGGGGCGTGCACAGAGGGTCACGTGGCACAGAACTGGTTGGACCGACTGAAATTAATTTTTTGTAAAAATTAATCCTTTCCTCTACAACAAGTACAGCTGGAAGTTCAGGTAAGAAATTGCTTCTGAAGTACTATTTATAGACCCAGAAAACAGAGGGGTCATAAAATTTCTTACAGACCTGACAGTGTCCCTTTAAACTCCCTGTGCTTAACCCCTCGCCTGTTTGAATCTGAAAATGAACTGCCGCACAGTGTGTCTTTCCTGGTCAACAGATTACATATAAAATTATGAATTAACAACAACAAAAAGGTTCCTTTCAACAAAAAAAAAAAGAAAAAGGCAAAACCTGATGCTCTTCTACATAGCCCTTATAAACTGGACCCCTTAAAAGCTTTTCAGCTCTCAAGAAATATAAAATATCACTCATGATTTTGCCCATCTCTCTGCCACCATGTATTTTCATTTTTCTTTCAAATTTAAAAGCCAGAAGCCAAGCCACAAATTGATCTGTTAATAGTATTACTCAGGAAAAAAAGCAGACACTGCTTCACATAGCACATCCTAGATCATCAGACCACCTTGCTGCCTGAAATAACCCCCTTCCTCCATACAATTTACAACTACACCGCCACCACCAGCATTTTAAACAAGAACCCAGATAACTAGAAATTCATTCTCAGAACACAGCTGTTGTTCGACCATTCTTTTAGAAAACAGAAATCTGTGAGCCTTCTCAAAATGGTAGGTTCTACTGAAAAACTAATAATGGCAGAGGAGTCTGCTGCAGGTCAATTCTAAATTGCCAGAGCGAAGATGAGTAGAACTAATAGCTGGACCCAATGTGAAAGTGATCACCACCCCCCTCCCCTCCAGCCTTTGCAAAAGCCCATTGCCTGCCAGAACTGCTCCTTGTATTTCAGAGTAAAAGCCCAGTCTAACAGACTTTATTACATTTCCTGCCCCCCACGACAGATTAGGGAGGGGAATTAACCGTTATTCCCATTTAGGGAGCTGTTGGGGGGTGGAGGAAGAATGCAAATATTCTGGACATCCAGACTTGTGGATTTAGATACATAAGCCATACTGCAGCCTTCCAAGACACCTGAGTTAGTGATAGAATTGCCTTTGGGTATCATCCCCTACCCCCAGCAAGCAAATCAACCACTGTAGGGGGATGGGTGAGGACTGGAATGCATCCAGAAACAAAATTCACCCTGCTCCACAACAGTAAAAAATGGAATGGCCATTCCGTAATGCCCCCCAAAATAAATGCCGAAACCAGAATAGTCCCTCAAATTAATTGCCACAACTAGAATGGCCCCTCAAATTAAATGCAGACCAACATGTTGTAAGTAAACTAAACCATACTGACTGGTCCCCTATCTCCTCAGCCTCCTCCATCAACTCTGCTGTAAATTATTTCAAAACTAAATTCCTCGAGGTATGTAACAAACACGCCCCCTGCCGCTGGACTAGAGTTAGGGGATCCCACCTCCCCTGGGTCACGGCTGTACTCATAGCCTGTTTACATGCCCGCGATATGTCCTGGTCTGTTAATAAATTCAGCCCATCCCCCCACTGCCTTCCAGAAATATCGTTACCTCCAAAACTCCTGTACCAGGGCTGTAAGGCTTGCAAAGGCCGACTATTTCACATCCACTTTCGAGGCCAACATTGATCACCCATCAAAATTGTGGAAGGTAGTCCACACTTTGTTCTCCCTCCCACCCAGCCCCCTTTACCTGTCCTCAAAGTGCGGGATTCCTCTGTCTCCGACCTCCTCTCTGTTGCCTTTCTTCTTTACCACCTGTGCTTCCTCTCTTCTCTCCTCCCTCCTCTTCTTCCCTGGCCTCATACAATTGCTGATCCTCAGGGCAGCCATCTTCTTCTATCTCCCCCCATTCTCCTTCACTCCTGTGACTCCCCCCTCCATCCTCAATGCCCTACTTGCCCTCCACCCATCCAAAGTAAAGAGTCCAGGTGTCCTGGATAGCAAGCTCCTCTATCTTTTGGCCCCTGCTTTCTCCTTCCCTCAGGCTGAACTCTTTGAACTTTTTTTCTCCTGTTCCTCTGTCTCTGCTGACTGGAAGTCAGCCACTGTTATTCCTCTCCTGAAAGACAGTGACCCATCTGCTACTGGTAACTACCTCCCCATCTCCCTCCTCCTTATCTTATCCAACTTACAAAAACATGCTGTTATATCCCAGCTCTCTCCCTTTTTGGACTCGTCTTCCTTCATCATCCCCTACCAGTATACTTTCCAGAAGAATCACTCCACAACTACCTCCCTCTTCAGGCTCACTGACTCCATCCACAATGGTATGGACCACGGCCTCTTCACCTCCGCAATTTCTGTTGATCTAGCCAAGGTATTCGACACAGTCTCCAACTCCCTATTACAATCCAAACTTATGGCTGCCGGCCTCTCTGAAGTGGCCATCAGATGGTTCAGTTCCTTCCTCGAGGGCAGGTTCCAGTCTGTCAAAATTGGCAACGCCCTCTACCCTCCCTTGCCTATAACAACTAGGGTTCCGCAAGGTTCTGTGCTAGGCCCGCTCTATTCTCCATCTTCCTTAATGACCTCCCCTCCATCTGCTCATCCGCATCCTTCCACATGTATGCGGATGACACGGTTCTTTTTACCTCAGGCCCCTCCACTGCTGATGTGGCGCACAGACTCCAGCTCAACTTTGATCAAGTTCAGCTTTGGCTATGCTCTAACCAGCTTTTCCTCAATGCCAAAAAAAACATATCCATGTCCTTTTGCATGAGGCAGAGACCCTCTAGGCTTCCCTCCCTTCGCACCCTTGATGGCTGCCCTTTGGAGGATGTCACCTCCTTTAGGTATTTAGGTATCTGGCTTTACCAACACATGAACTTCTCTGGCCATGTGGATGCTGTTGTCAAAAAACTGCACCCCAAGCTTGGTGCCCTGCACAGAAACTGTGACTGCATCCCACTGCCGGCCCACTGTGCCATCATCCAGAGAATGATCCTCCCAGTCTTTGACTACGGTAATGTAGTCTACAGTGCTGCCCCAAGTGGGAACAAAGAGGAAGCGGGGAACTACAGACCAGTCAGCCTCACCTCGGTAGTGGGGAAGATCATGGAAGCACTACTGAAGGAGAGATTGGTGGAACATCTGGTTGTCAATGGACTACAGGACCCAAGGCAGCATGGTTTCACCAGGGGGAGGTCATGTCAGACCAACCTTGTTGAATTTTTTGACTGGGTGACTAGGGAGGTGGATCAGGGGAGGGCAGTGGACATAGCCTATCTGGACTTCAGCAAGGCCTTTGACACTGTGCCACATAGAAGACTATTACACGAACTGGGGAATATGGATGTGGGCAGGACAGTAGTGTGGTGGGTAGGTAACTGACTGGGTGGCAGGACACAGAAGGTGGTGGTAAATGGCTGTCACTCCACAGAGGGAAGAGTGACCAGTGGGGTACCACAGGGATCAGTGCTGGGACCGGTCTTATTCAACATCTTCATCAGTGACATTGCGCAGGACCTAGAAGGCAGAATTTCACTGTTCGCTGATGACACAAAGCTCTGTAACAGAGTAGACACACCAGAGGGTGTAGACAGAATGAGAAGGGACCTGCAGAAACTTGAAGAATGGTCAGGGGTTTGGCAGTTGAAATTCAATGCAAAGAAGTGCAAGATAATGCATATGGGGCACAAAACCCTGCACAATATATCAGTTGGGGGGTGAGGATATAGCATGCACCAAGCAGGAAAGGGATCTTGGGGTTATCATCTCTGATGACCTCAAGGTAGGGAAACAGTGTGACAAGGCAGCAGGTAAAGCAAATAGGATGCTGGGATGCATAGGCAGGGGCATCACCAGCAGGAAAAGGGAGGTCATAATTCCACTATACAAGACACTAGTGAGGCCCACCTGGAGTACAGTGTACAGTTCTGGAGACCTTACCAACGTAAGGACATAGACAGGGTAGAGAAGGTTCAGAGGAGGGCAACAAAGATGTGCATGGATTGCATCACAAGTCCTATGAAGACAGGTTGAAGGAACTGAACATGTACTCCCTGGAGGAGAGGAGGGAGAGAGGGGATAAGATAGAGACATGCAAGTATCTTACAGGGAGGAACAGGGTGCAGGAATACACTATTTTTAAGCGAAAAAGATGTTCCAGGACTAGAGGGCATGGGATGAAGTTGGAGGGAGGACGATTAAGAGGAAACATGAGGAAGAATTTCTTCACAGAACGGGTGGTGGACAAGTGGAACACCCTGCCAGAGGAAGTGGTGGGGGCTGAAACAATCACAGGATTTAAGAATGCATGGGATAGACATAAAGGAATTGTGGAGGTCAGGGGTAAGGGGCAACAGACTTCTAGGAAAACATAAACTGAACTTACAAGCTCAAATGGGCAGACTGGGTGGGCCATAGGCCCTTATTTGCCAACACTGTCTATGTATCTAAGTGCTACTCTCACCAGACTGGACACCTTCTTCCACTCTTTTTGCCTCTGTGCTCTTGACTGTCCCCTCACACTCATCACTGCTCTATGTATCAGTCTCTCTCCTTTCCCTCTCTTGAGGACAGGCGCTGTGCCCAGTGCATCAATTTTGTGAGCAAATTCTGGTCTGGCTCTCGTCCCTTCTACCTCTCTACTTCTCTCTCCCATCCCCCCCCACTCCCATGTCCTCAGAAGCTCCAATGATCGTACCCTTGTAGTCCCCTCAGTCTCCATGACCATCAGCCAAGCTGCTTTCAGCCACTATTTCCCTAAAAGCTGGAACTCTCTTCCCTCAAGTCATCCACTTTGCCCCTTCCCCTTGGGCCATCCCCCACATTCTCAGAGGCCTCACTTCCCCCACCTGCAATTGCTCCTAATCCTGAAATTGCTCCAAATTTCATCACCCCACTAGTACTCCCAGCCCACCCCTTCTGATCCACCCCGACCACACACGTTTTTTTGAGATACATCATTGTTCGTAGGAACATGTGCCCTGAATGCTTTGCATTGCAACTGTATTTTTTACTCTAGTTATCATGTCTTGAACTAACCTATCTTTTTGACTGTTGCTCTTGTGAGCTGTTCCTGCTCTGTACTGGACTGCCAACTTGTATCTGTATTTGTGCTCGTATTATGCCTTATGTTGTGACTGTTTTTGCACTCTCAGGCTTTCATGCCTTATTCTGTACTGTTCCCCCTTCCCCCCAGGACACATCTGGAAATGAGCTGACAGCTCAGTATGCCTTTCCTGGTGAAACTTTTAAATAAAAAAATAAGAAGAATAATAAAAATAAACTAAAATGCCTATGATTTCATTATTGAATAATTTTCCACAGAAATAATTCTTACAAAAAGATCTATTCTCAGGTATATCTAAGAAATAAAGACACTAACTCCCATATGGTAAAATAAAAGATTATATATACTGTGTTACTGGCTCAGTATGTAGCACTGTGGCAAAACAAAAACAAGCTACCTGGAGCTCAGAATAGTATGGGAGCACTGTAGCTAAACAGAAACTGATCAAGTATTTGCAAATAGTGGAAGACACGTGCACAAAATGAAACCAAGGGCTCCACGAGTATTGTAGCGAGTGGTTTTACTGAGAGCTAGGAAAAGACCACACTAAACCTAACATTTCTAACCCTTGCAGATTCTTCCTCAGAGGGTTGCACAAATCCACAAGGGTTCAAAGCTGTGGGGCTAGTGCTGTCTTCTAGCACTCAGTAAAATCACTTGCTACAATACTTGCGGAGCCCTCTGTTTCATTTTGTGCACGTTTTTTCTGCTAGTAGCTCCCTGACCCCTGGAGACAGAAGACTGAAAGGTTGTGGATTCTAGCACGACACCAGATACTACGGGTTATACCCATAACTGATACTGTAGTACAGTAAGAGGAGTGCTGCATTGTTGAGGTGCTGTACTTCAGACAAGATGTTAAACTGAGGTCCATTCTGCCCATCTCTGATCACTGTCCAGGTAGAAGTTAAAGATCCTGTGACACTTACTGAAAAAGAGTAGGGAAGTTTTTCTGGTGTCATCACCAACTTTCCTCCGTTAGTAAAACAGTCCCCCGCCCCAGATGCATTTGGAAATAAGCTATCAAAGTTTAGTGTGCCTTTCCTGATCAAACATTACAAATAGGAAAACGTATATAGAAACCATTTTATGTGTACCAGTGTAAAATAAAAAAATTGATAAACAGACCACCCACACATATTTTTATTTTCAATTAAAACTTAGAATGATGTTCTTGTGTATATAATCTGTTGTCTCTACTAAAAAGAACATAAACAGTTTAATTTTAAATAATGCTTTTTTATTTTTGTCAAAAGTGAATATACCATAATCCGTTTTTACTAATATGTAATACTGAGGCTTCCCTTTGGGGTTGGGGGAGTTTGTTGCAAAATTGATGGGCAGTGAAGCACGGAGAAATAGTTTACTTCTAACCCCAGGAATTCTTCAATATGCTTAACTCTTGCAGTCAGCCTCCTTTGTTGAACTGCCCTGAAGATTATGAAATTTATGCAAATGATGGAACACTCATTTGCTCGTGCCACCATTCAAGCTGCTGCCCTTACCAATTGCTGCATTCTATAATGCTCAGATTTCGTTCTCTGCCTGCCTAGTAAGATGCTTTGGAGATGGCTCCTCAGAGTAACTGTATTGACATTATTTTCATGAAAAACAGTAAACCGTATTATTTTTACTTTAACTGCTGCCTTTATCTTAGTTATGCATGGTTTAGTGCTAGTTTTTAGCTTTATTTGCTTTAGTTTGCAGTTCCTCAGCAGTTCCTAGTAACCATCGAGGAACTGGAGTTAGCCCGTTATTTCTTAACTTTATTTACATTTGTTATGTGTATCTATGTATATATATATATATATATATATATATATTTATACAATAGTGGTGAGATGATATGCTATGAAGTAAATGGTGTTATTTTCACAGCCATTGTATAACCACTGTGATGACATCACCACTGTGGATTTATTTCCTGATAAACCCACAGTGTCTACATCACCAGCAAATACACAACAATGGCGATGTCACCAGAGTGAGACCATCTACACTGCAGCCTGCATTTAGTAGCTTCACAGTTTCTCTTTCTCACTGAATCCTGCAACTAACTCAATTAGCATTGTAAAAGACAATCACCTGTGCCCCATTGTTATTCTGACAATCCTAGCCCATTACTGTGCTGCTCTAAACTTCAAACCAGCCTCCTTCATAAACCAGTTTCTCTTCTGAGTGCTGACTGCAACAGTTTCTCTGTCTCAGTGAAGCCTGCAACTTACTGAATAAACAGTCTGTTTCTCACGCCTAGCTGCAGGTAATACAATTATCATTGCAAATCACATGTACCTGTTTCTCATAGTGTCTAACGGTCTCAGCCCATTCAGAAACACTAAGGCCCCGTCCACACTACACCGCTCAGGCCCCGTAACGGATGCAAACCGTTAGGTCGGGGAGTGTTGCAGTGTGTCCACTCTACGGTGGTGTCCATTATGGGTCTGGTACCGCTGGTCCACACTACGGGAGCCGGGTGACCATTATGGCGGTGCCCGATCCCACAATGCAGCTCGTGCTGCACTACGGGCCCTTCAGGGGACCATTACTTCCCGTCCACACTACTGCCGGTAATGTTACTGAGGTGGAAATGGTTTCATAACTGTTGTTGAAACCACCTCATATGTGGTTTTGACAACGGTTACGAAAACGCCTTCTGTAACGTTACAGGTGTAAATGCAAACCATTGCGGTAACGGTTTGTACCCTTTGTAACATTACAGAAGGGGTTTCATGGTGTAGTGTGGACAGGGCCTTATGCACACTCAGACCACACACAAACAGTGCTGTCAGTATAGCCTAGAGTTTAGAGTAACAAGCAATGAACAAATGTCCTACATCCAGCAGTCCAGACCAGTGTTTGATTCTCACAACTTCCATTTCAATACTGTGTGACTCTGAACAAATCAACTTAACTGCCCAGTGCTTCCAGGTCCCCCCTAAAAACTTACTCAGTTACCAAAATAAAAAGAACCAGAGTAAACAGGGAGAAAACACAGAAAAAAATGTTCCCAAAGGATAGTAGCCCTACTGTATAAATCGCACACATGATGTCGACTTGTGGAATATGGCAAACATTTGCAGTCGTGCAGAGTGAACTGCAATAATATCACTCTGCACTTGTGCAAATATTTTCCATATTCCACAGTCGCCCATCATGTATCCCCTATATATACATATATATATATAGACACACACATATTTATATATACAGTATATATATATATATATAAACTTAAGCTGGCCCCGTTTCATTACTTTTCTGTTCATTTTGGTTTCTTCTCTGTCAGATTGCGGTTTCTTTCCTGTGAGAAACCAACCATTCTACTCCTGTGGTCTGACAGGAACCGAATTATGTATTTAAATGTACTGTATACAAACTTCAGTTTGGGAACTGAGCTTAAGTTCAGATTTATTGGTTTTTAAACATGTCAGATAGATCGAAAAAGAAAACAGGGCCTACTGGGTTTAAAAATTGCTTAAATTGTGGGGAGGTGTTCACTTTAAGCACACAGATACGATTTGTGTTTATTTAGTCTAGTTGAACCACACTTTAAAGCAGACTGTGAAATTTGAAAAATGTTCCCAGCTAAAACCATTGAAAGAAGGCTGGAATATTACAAAAAGAAAATGACTACTCCAGCGGTTCCAGGGGATCAGGCTATGGATCAACCGAGCCCCTCGTCTTCCAAAATAGAAAAAACAGGAGTTGGTACCGACCGCTACAGATAAAGGTGAGCCTTCCAAACCGAAGTGTACCGGGGAACCGGCTGGTGACTCGGTTCCAGCAAAAAAGAAACATAAACAAAAACACACTGAGCCTTCTGCTGAAAAAGCGAAAGAGCTCCCGGTGCAAAAACTGGCCATGCCAGTGGCCGATGAAGTTGCTCAGGCTCTGCAGGTGGTCCAAGCCTTGCAGACTGTGGCTTCACAAGGTTTGGTACCGGTTCCAGTGCAACCGGTACTGGCAGTTTCGATGCTTCCAACATCAGTTCTGCCAGTGGTTCCTTCATCGGTTCTGTGCGCAGTTCCGCTTGCCCAGGACCCTTATTATGAGGAATATGATGAGGAGGAGGAGGAGGAAGAAGATGGGGAACCAGAGGTTTCCCCTGATCAAGAGTTTTATTCCCCTCCTAGGCTACCGGAGGACTATTCTTCCCATTACACCTTTGTGAAACAAATGGTGGAAGCCCTGGATCTTACCACTAATGAAACAATGGAAGATGAAGATGAAGAAGAATTTCTGAATATGATGGGTCTGGCACCCACCAATTGACTTTTGCTCCCCAATCAACTAATCTCTAAAGAAGCAGGTTATAAACGTTTTAGAGAATCCAAATTCTGTCTTGCCCATAGACAAGAAAGCTGATAAGAAATACCAGCTGGACAGATCAGGGGCTGTGTTTCTTTTTTCTAGCCCTGATCATGAAGGGGTAGTTCAAGCTGCAGCTTGTGACAAAGCTTGGGTACCCATGTCATCACATCCACTTGAAAAAGATTCCAGAAAAATTGACAGCATGGCAAAGAAAGGCTACCTAGCTGCTTCTTTGGCCATTAGACAGGCAAACTATATGGCCTGTGCTGCTCAATATCAAAAGACTCTGTGTAACTCAATGATGGCTATGGTGGATAAGGCACCCGAAGGGTTGGCTGCTGACCTGGCAGAAACAGCCAGGTGCAGGCTGGAGGCTACAAAGTACCAGTTTCACGTGGCAGTAGATGCCAAGTTACACTGCTGCCAGATGGATGGCACTTATAGGGGCTCTGAGGGGGTTTGCTTGGCTGAGAACTACAAACCTATAAAATTCTATGTTTAAACCTCTCTCAGGACACCCAAAACAAGGCCATGGATTTCCCATGCGAAAACAATTCCCTGTTTGGTGATAAAACAGAGGCATACATGAAGAAGGGGGACGAGTACAAAATCACCTAAAAGAGTAATGCCGCAAAGGAGAGACCCTCCACCTCCTACAGGCCACAGGGAAGGGATGGTAGAGGTAGGTCAGCCTAAGACAGACCATTTTTCCAGGCCCAGGCTACTCCAGAATACCCACACAAGAGAGGTTATTTCAGGGGTAGAGGCAGAAGGGGCTCCAGGCATGGGGATCAAGCCTCCCAGGCTAAATCCCAGCCAAACCAGAATCCCTGATGTGTTTGTCAAGGTCTCCTCCCCACCTCCAGTAGGGGGCAGGTTCATTCACTACTTCCAGGCATGGAAAAACATCACCACAGACAAGTGGGTCCTGGAAGTAGTGAGTCAGGGCCTGGCCCTCATCTTCAAATCATTACCCAGACTAAGGTCAAAGCTTTTCAGACCAGCTTCTACTACAGAAAGGGCACCTCTGGAGGCAAAAGTGGCCAAACTTCTGCAGTCAAGGGCAATAGAACCGTTCCCTTATCCCACAGAGGAAAAGGTTTCACTCTAGGTACTTCCTGACCTTAAAGAAAAATGAGGAGTGGCGACCCATCTTAGATCTAAGATCTTTGAACAAACACTTGGCAAAACCAAGGTTCATAATAGTAACCTTAACAATGATACTTCCCACGCTCCAGCAAGGAGACTGGCTGGCATCACTGGACTTGAAAGATGCCTACTTCCACATTCCAATAAGGGAATCCCACAGAAAGTACCTAAGGTTCAGATTGCCATCAGGTCACTACCAGTTTTCAGCTCTGCCATTCGGCCTAACCTCAGCTCTCAGGGCATTCACAAAGTGCCTGGCAGTGGTGGTGGCATACCTAGCAAGGCAGGGCATCGCAGTATTTCCCTACCTGGATGACTAGCTAGTCATGTGTAAATCATCACAGCAGGTAAAGGATGCTCTAAAGTCCACCCAGGATGCCCTAAAGTCTCTGGAGTTTCTAGTCAATGCCCAGAAATATTTTTTCCTGCTTGTTCAGGTGCTGAATTTCATAGGGGCAGAGCTAGATATCCTGAAGGCAAGGGCCTTCCTTCCTCAAGAGAGGGCGGACAACATCCTACAGATTGCTGGGACAGTCCATCTCAGCTCACCAAACCAGCAAGGCATTTCCTGCAGTTACTAGGACACATGGCTGCAGCCACAGGAACAGTCTTGGGGTCCAGATTTCAAGTGAGGGACATTCGGTTCCACCTCAGGACACATTGGTGCCAAAGGAGGGACCCTCTCACAAAGTTAATACCAGTAACAAGAACCCTACTGCAGGCCTTGCAATTGTGGCAGGACAGGGACAACCTCAGAGAAGGAGTTCCATTCCAGCAGGAGTCCCCCTCCATAGTGCTCACAACAGATGCTTCCCTACTAGGTTGGGGTGCACACCTGGAAGAACACACAATACTGTACATGGCACATGGTTCACGGCAGAGTCACTCCTGCACATAAACCTGTTAGCGCTCAGGGTAGTGTTCTTAGCACTGCAGGCTTTTGCATTTTTGATACAGGGCAAGGTGGTACAAGTCAGGATAGACAACACTACCACTATGTACTACATCAACAAGCAGTGAGGGACAAGGTCCAACCCCCTGTGTACAGAAGCAATGAAAGGCTAGAATCTGGCATACTCCCTGCAGGTGTCCTTGCTGGCCATTTATCTGCCAGGAAAGGACAACACTCTAGTGGATGCACTCAGCAGAATCAACCAGAACCACCACAAGTGGTCTCTAAACAGACAGGTATTACAGGTAGTGTTCAGGAGGTGGGGCACTGCAGAGACAGACCTCTGCCTCACAGGACAACCATCAGTTACCCAGATTCTGCTGCAGGCCACCAGCAAAAGGGACAGTACCCCTGGATGCTTTAGTGTTGGACTGGTCAAGGAGGAACCTATACACATTTCCTCCTTTTCCCTTGCAGCTCAGGGTCCTGATCAAGCTCAGGTCCTGGCCAGCCACAATGATTCTGATAGCTCCATATTGGGCCAGGCAGCCTTGGTACTCCCTGCTGCTTTCCCTATTGGTAGCCCCTGCCATACACCTCCCTCAGAGGCACAACCTCCTAACATCCTGACAAGGGAGGATCCTGTATCCGAACCTCAAGTCCCTCAGACTCAAAGCCTGGCTCTTGAAGACCTAGAGTATGCTGATTTGCAATTCTCTGAGAGTGTTATCAATGTCCTAAAGGGATCAAGGAAACCCTCCACTAAGAAAACCTATGCTTCCAAATGGAAGAGGTTTTCCATATGGTGCATTAATCATGGCGTAGTGCCTTCTCAGGCAGGGTTACCAGTCTTGCTGGATTACCTCACCTAGCAACATTCTCTGGGCTTACAGCCCACTACCTTTAAAGTCTACCTGGCTTCAGTCTCAGCCTATTTCTTGGCTGACAAGGATATTTCTATGGCATCCAACCCTATTTTCAAGAAGTTCTTTAAAGGGTTGGCCTCCTTGCACCCCCCTCACAGGGAAACGGTGCTAGCATGGGACCTCAGTGTCTGCATTGCCAAACTCATGGAACCCCTATTCGAGCCCATGGCTACAGTACATCTGAAATTTGTGACTTGGAAAACTGTCTTTCTGGTAGCTATCACTTCAGCCAGGTGGATTAGTGAGCTACAGACCCTATGTGTAGAGCTGAATTACATCTCCTTCCACAGAGATAAAAGTGGTTCTCATGCTGGACTGAGTCCTGTTGAGTCTGTCTGACAGAGTGTTTAGCACGCCTGGCACATGGACCGCAGGAAGAGTCGGGCTGTGGTCCAGAGCCCAATACCACACACATTGCTTCCCAGCAAAAGGGATACGAGTGTGTCCCACCCTGCTTGTTGATGTAGTAGACAACACTCAGATTGTCCAACTGTACCAGAGGTAGGCCTGGTGCTAGGTGCTCCTTAAATGCCTGCATGGCACAGAACACCACCCTCTTCTCCATGACATTGATATGCAGGGCGGCTTCCCGCTGGGACCAGGAGCCATGGGTTTAAAAGGGACCCATGTGTGCCCCCCAGCCCTGACCTGAAGCATCCATGGTCAGGATCTGAGTTGGGGAGAGGAATTTGAAGGAGACCCCTTGAAGAAGATTCGAGGGGTCCATCCACCACTGCAATGCTCTGCGTACTGTAGAGGAGACCAGGACTAGATGGTTCAGCTCATCTAGATGCTGGTCCTACTGTGCTCTGAGAGTCCACTGAAGGGTACGCATATGGAGCCTGGCTAGTGGAACAGTGGGAATAGCTGCAGCAGTTAGGCCCAGGAGCCTGAAGTACAGCCTGGCAGAAACGTACTGACTCTGAGAGACCTCTTGAGCTTGAGCAATAAGATTGTCTGTCCTGTTTTGGGGCAAGAAGGCCTTCCCCTGCTCTGAATCCAGGTCCACCCCAATGTACTGTAATCTTTGGGACGGCATTAGAACAGACTTGGGCAGGTTGACCATGATGCCCAGAGACTACAAGAGCTGGAGGATATGTTCCAGAGTCAACAACAGCTGTTCTCTAGATGGGGCCTTGAAAAGCCAGTCTTCCAGGTAAGGAAAGACGTACAGACATTTTGAGGGTTGCTGTGACGCTGCGAAGCATTTGGTAAAGACACACGACGAAGAGGATATGCCAAAGGGCAATACCTTGAACTGGTAATGCTCCCCCAGAAAGACAAAGTGGAGAAACCTCCTGTGAGAAAGAAAAACTGCAATGTGCAGATAGGCGTCCTGCATATCCAAAGAGCAGAGCCAGTTTCCGGTTTTGAGGACGGGCAAAAGACCTGGTAGAGTTACCATACGGAACGTTTTGTACCAGACGAAGAGACTGAGGTCTTTGAGATCTAGAATAGGCATCAGATCTCCTGTTTTCTTGGGAACCAGGAAGAATCTGGAATAGGGCCCCTGGTTTCTCTGTCACTTTGGCATCAATTCTGTCACCTGATTGTGCAGAAGAGTCTGTACTTCCTCCTGGAGAACAGGCAAATGAGCTGGGGGTAATTTAAGGGTGGCAGAGGGGTATCTGGAGGTTGCTGAGTGAGCTCCAGTGTATGATTGCTCTCTATAATCTACAGGATCCAAGCATCTGACATTATGGTTCTTCACTGACTCAAATGGAGGAAGAACTGACCTCCGACCACCACCTCCTGAGCCTGGACCAGAGGAGGGGGGGTCTGGCAAGGAGTCAAGCTGAGGAGGGTCCAGCTGTGGAAGTGGAACCCTCAGTTCTGGGACACTTGACTGCCGCTCCAGCCTGGGGTGAGCAGGCAAGGAGGACTGGGCTGTATGCATTCCCTGGGGATGAGAGCCTGTGCCTGGCCTGTTAGTCTGCCTACAAAAAGCAGAACACTCCCTAGCATGCTGCTGGGTGTGGTAGAAGGAGTGGACAGCTTAAGAGCTGTGCCAGAGCCCTGCAGATCATTAATGAGGTCCTGGACGTCTGGGCTGAAAAGTTTAGTGCCTTTAAAAGGGGCATTCAGCACCTTATTTTGCACATCAGCAGCGAACCCAGAAACTCTGAGCCAAGAGTGTCTACGTAGACAGATGCCAGTGGCAGCCGCCCTGGCAACTGTATCAGTTAAGTCGTAGATGGCTCTACTGAGATGCTTGCTAACATCCTCAGCAGTCTGAAAGCATCGAAGCAACTCTTGTTTCTGGGCACCATCCAGAAGGGTTTGGAAAGCAGTCTTGCCCTTCCTCCAGTTGGTGTTCTGGAACTTAACCATGTAGGACAGATAGTTGGCAATCCTCAAACCTAGGGTGGAGGAAGCATACACCCTTTTGCCCCAGAGATCAGTCCTTCAAGACTCCTTGTCTGGGGTCAAGGAGCTAAGGTGTTCAGGCACCTTAGACCTGCCTTATGCTGCCTTGATGACCACAGAGTCAGTCTCAGCTTGGCAACAAAGTATGGGAGGCCATGAGGGGCATTGTAGAGCTTATTAGCTCTACGGGCATAGCTGGCACCATGCCTGGTCTGTGCCAGTCTGCTGTAGTAGCATTCTTAAGTGCTGGAAGCATGGGAGGAATAATTTTGGGGGAAGATTCCGGAATCTCTAGGTAGTCCTCAAGATCCTTTCTGGTGGCATCTTCCTCCTCCTCTGTCTGGAACCCCATTGTGGAGGACAGTTGCTTCATAATATTAAAGAAGATAGCATCCCCAGGTGGGGACCTGGGGGTCTGCTTGACTGATTCTTCACTGACTGAAGAGGCCGTAGACTTGTCAGAAGAATAGTACTGGTCCTCTTCCTCTGCCTCCTCTTCTTCATCTGGGAGGATGAGGTCAGGATGATACTCCTCCTCGGCATCGACCTCCTCCTCCTCCTCAGGGTCTGTCAACGGACTCGCTGTCGACGGTCCGCAAGCAGGTTCCCGGGGTCGATGAATGGGTGTTGATGATGCAGGCGTCATTGACAGCACTAGCAACAAAGGCCTGTTAAAGGCAGCAAACTGCTGGGCTATAACACTGGTGAAGCGGATAAGAACTTTGTTCAAGTCCGCAGTCACCGGAGGAGGAGTCAACGGCACCATGGCTAACGAACCCGACTGTAGGCCCGATGAGCCCGTAGCCCTCGGTGGTACCTGATGACTAAGATCCCCTCTAAGATCTACTGTTACGGTAAGTTCTTACGCAACTGTTCTTTATAGAATGCAGCAGTTGGTAAGGACAGCAGTTTGAATGATGGCACAAGCCAATGAGTCTTCCATCATTTGCATAGGATCCATAATCTCCGGGGCAGTTCAACACAGGAGGCTGACTGCAAGAGTTAAGCATATTGAAGAATACCTTGGAAGAAACAAGATTACTACAATGAGTAATTTTTAATTTTTTGTAATGGGCTAAAATATAAAAACAGAGATAAAAATCTCCTTTTGACATACTTTTATTAACTGACTTGAGCTGGCTGGCTGATCAGTCAGACACTGGTAGGCCAGAGCACACTGTGTATCGAGACCAACAGATGACTGAGAGCCTGGGAGCAGAAGAGGGCACTGAAGGTACTGATCTCAGAACACTACCCCACACTGGGGGGTGGGGGTGGGGTCTCCCTACGATTGTTGTGCCTTAACTTTGTCTAGTGGCACTAGTGATGTGATGGGACAGTTGAGAAAAAGAATGTGAGAAAGTGCAGACGTCTGAGTGCAAACACTGGTTGGTGAAGGAACATCAGTGAGACTTCAAAGGGCAGGCCATCAGAGATGTGAACTGTGGAAGAGGTAGCAGCTGGAGGCCCACAGAACTGTAATGTGAGCAGTTAAGCATCAGTCAGCTGCTGATCACACCTACATTGTGACAAGAAGCGAGCGAGAGACTCTGTTTTACTGCAGTTCTGTTCCCATCAGCAGGCTTCAAAAGACTGTTAGTTGGAAAGGAAAAGTGGAGGAGCACCCACCCCACCTGTCCTATAGTTCTTGACTGGTCAATGATACAGTGCTTCTGTCTGGTTTATAGCACTGATAAATGAATTTCTGCTCTTAGTGACTGTAGTCAAAAAAATTTATTTGATCTTCTTACAACAACTGTGGTCAACATTATATAACCAGCTCTCAATGACTGAGGTTGGAAAGTTTGCTGAGGTGCCCTTTTCTGGTCTCATGTCTGAGTCAAAACAGAAACAGAAGCCTAAAAAATGTACTGGACTCACAGGATTTAAAAAGTGCTAAAAGTATGGCCACTGTTTGCCTAACTCTTACCAAATGTGACACAATGGCAACACCATGGCACAGCAATGGCAACACAGTGGTGAGCTACAAAATGTGCAATAGTACTACCCAGTGGTACCATGGTTGTACTGTGGTAGTTTACATTTTGATTATTTTTGTTGATATGGTAGGACAGTAGTACAATAGTATCACAATGGAATTGAAACAAACCACTGTGATACCATGAAAACCTTAATGGTAGTATAGTGGTAATCACAGTGGTATTGCAATGGCAAATGAGTGGTATTACAGTGGTATTCCGAAGAACTTTTTGTAAGGGAAGGCAGAAAGGCACTCGGAAAGCTCCAAATGTTTAGGTATATATCACAATTGCATTGGCATGGTCCCTTGCCACCTCTACCCTCCCCCCTCACTCACTCCCACGCCCTACTGCCCTGCCCCCTAGCGGCTCACTGCTCTGGCTTGGCCACTAGCCGCCTTCTGCCCACACCCCACTCCCCATCACCCTCTCACTTTGACAATGTCTATGACTGCTGCCACTCTCTCTCACCTCACCACCCTCCCCCACCTCCTGCCACCTTAGCCCCTCTCTAACTCCTTTTTGCCTACCTCCAACTATTCTCTCCGCTAACTTACTATATACGCAATCCAAGGGTATCTTACCTTCTATTGTTATGTTTTGTATGTATATGCCTGCTTGTATAAACCCTGTAATTATCGTCAATGTTTTATACTCTCTGTTGTATAATTCTTTGTAATACTGTCTTCAAACAACATGAAGTCTTGCTGTATTCTGACTATTGAAGTGATATCCAACCTTTGAACTGCCCCGGAGAGGAAAGAGTTAACTTTCCATGCAAGGCATGGAACGCTGAGCTCGAGCTCGGTTGAGACTCTGTCTGTTGTTGTTTGAACCCAAACCGCCAGATTCTTTACTCCGCCTCACTGAACAGTCGCTCCAGAGATTTCTCCCTCGCTTGGTCCTTCCTTCCCCTGGACAGGGCAAGGACCCTTGTGACACTGGCCTCTTCATTCACCCTTCAGGTGTCTCGACCAGCAAGGCATTTTCTGCAGCTCCTGGGCCACATGGCTGCCTGTACGGCAGTGGTCCAAGGAGCAAGATTTCAGATGAGGGACATTCAGTTCCACTTAAGAGCCTTCTGGTCCCAGAGAAAGGATTCTCTGACCAAGCTAATCCCAGTGACTCGAACCCTGATCCAGGCTTTGCAATGGTGGCAGGATCAGGACAACCTAAGGCAAGGAGTTCCTTTGTCACTCAATCTCATTCTCTAATCCTTACCACAGATGCCTCCCTCTTGGGCTGGGGAGCCCACTTGGGGGATCTGACCACCCAAGGGTTGTGGTCACCTCAAGAATCTCTGCTTCACATCAATCTCTTAGAACTCAGAGCAGTGCTTCTAGCACTTCAAGTTTTTTCCAAGTCTGTTCAGAACAAAGTAGCTCAGATCAGGACAGACAATACCACCACAATGTGGTGCATCAACAAGCAAGGGGGCACTCGGTCTACAGTCTTGTGCACAGAAGCAATGAAGTTGTGGTCTCTGGCCTATTCCCTGAATACCTCTCTGATAGCAGTGCACCTCCCAGGGAAGGACAATGTCCTGGCAGATTCTCTCAGCAGGATATCTCAGGGCCATCACGAATGGTCCCTAGATCCCCTAATTTTGAAGGTGATCTTCTCCAGATGGGGCACTCCACAGATAGATCTTTTTGCAGCCCCAGACAATCACCAACTTCCTCTTTTTTGCTGCAGGCCCCCAGTGTTGGTCTCAGTCCCCTGGATGCTGTAGTTCTCAATTGGGAAGGAAATTCCTATGCTTCCCCTTCCCTCTCCTGTTCAAGGTACTAGTCAAAATCAGGTCTCAACCCTGCAAAGTGATTCTGATTGCTCCAGACTGGGCCAGACAGCCCTGGTACCCTCTCTTGCTGTCCTTGGCAGTCCACCTTCCCCTGTCTCTACCCAGGAATTACAACCTGTTAACATGTTCTCAGGGGAGGGTTTGGTATCCGAATCTCAAATCTCTCAATCTCAAGGCCTGGATCTTGAAGAGTTAGAGTTTGCTGATTTGCACCTCTCTCAAGGTGTTCTGGTTATTCTAAAGGCTTCTCGAAAGCCTTCCACCAGAAAGACTTGCAACTCCAAATGGAAAAGGTTTACTATTTGGTGCTCTGGGAAGCATATTTCTCCAGAGTCTGCTGGGTTGCCTACAGTCCTGGACTATATGGTTCATCTCAATAGCTTGGGACTCAGACCAGCTACACTTAGAGTGCATGTGGCAGCTGTCTCTGCCTTCTTGTCAGCAGGCAAGCCCTCTTCCCTTTCAGCTCATCCTGTATTTTGTAAATTCTTCAAGGGATTGCTGCATACCAATCCTCCCTTCAGGGACCCAGCCCCTGCTTGGGACCTTAATGTTTGCATTGCTCAGTTTATGCAACCCCCTTTTGAGCCTTTGTCTTCAGCAGAGCTTAAGTACTTGACTTGGAAAACTGTGTTCTTGGTAGCCATTACTTCTGCCAGACGCATAAGTGAGTTACAGGCCCTGTCAGTGGAGCCTGATTTTATCTCCTTCCGTAGAGATAAGGTGGTCCTCAGGACTAATAGGAAGTTTTTGCCTAAGGTGGTTTCAGATTTCCACCTTAATCAGTCTATGTCTCTTCCTGTTTTCTTCACTGACCATTCCTCCTCTGGGGAGAGGAGGCTACACAGCCTGGATGTGAAAAGGGCCCTTAGCTACTACATAGAGCGCACCAAGGGTCACAGGTTTGACTCCCTCCAATTGTTCCTCACTTATGGTGAGGTTGGTAAGGGAAAACCTGCCACTAAGAGATGTATTGCCAGGTGGATTGTCTCTTGTATACAATTCTGCTATGAAAAATTAGGCAGAATCCCACCCTCAGGCCTGAGGGCTCACTCTACTAGAGGTACAGCTGCTTCCCTGGCTGCTGCCAGGGATATTCCTATCTTAGAGATTTGTCAAGCAGCCACCTGGAAAACAATACATACTTTCACCAAGCATTACTCTCTGGATATCCAGGCTAGGAGTGATGCTCGGTTTGGCACAGCAGTGCTTCAGAGCCTGTTCCCAAAGTAGGTTCTGCCCCTCCTCCATGGAGGTACTGCTTGGTAGTCTGCAATAGTCAGAATTCAGCAAGACTTCATGTTGTTTGAAGAAAAAATTACTCACATTAGAATGTTGTTTCTTCTAATGGAGTCTTGCTGTATTCTGACCTCCCCTCTCAGAACCTGGGTTTTGGGATGTGGGTGGGCAGGAACAGTGCTGGCACCCTAGAGGTGCCCCCTTTTTCTCACCCTCTTATTTTTGGGTGTGTGTTGTGTTTTGTTTTTTGGGTTTCCTGACTTGAGTCTTTGCCTTGGAACCAAAAACCTTTTATTAAATTTAGTTGCCAGTTGGCTAGTGTGAGTTTACAGTTTCCACACAGGACGCCCAGTGAGTATAGCTCGTAAAGATCTGGCGGTTTGGGGTCAAACAACAACAGACAGAGTCTCAACCGAGCTCGAGCTCAGCGTTCCATGCCTTGCATGGAAAGTTAACTCTTTCCTCTTCGGGGCAGTTCAAAGGTTGGATATCACTGCAATGGTCAGAATACAGCAAAACTCCATTAGAAGAAACAACATTACTAAGGTGAGTAATTTTTTCTTCCCTCCCACTGACATGGAACCTTTATAAACGAGCTCCCAGCTCAAAGGTGTTTAATCCTAGTTCTCAATAAATAAAAAAAATTAATAAATAAAACAATTGGCTTAATGTGACCTGTGCAACATTTTAGCTGAAACAACTTCCCCAAGTACCAGTCTAAGTCAGAGTCTGCATGGAAGCCCACTAAAAAGCATTAAATAAATCCTCAATTTAGGAACACTCAGATAAAATGGACTCCAAGAAAAGGCAGGCAGAAGAGTCATCCTCTCAGCCTAGCCTTAAAAAGTCCAAAAATGAAAAGCATATGGAGCCTAAATAAAGAAAAGGCAAATGAGCCCATTGTCCAGCCTGCTGTCAATGCTCAGATGCCTTCCATGAAGGAAGTCAACAAATGCGGCAAATCTTCCAAACCATAAAAGAACAGGCAGCCATGGTTCTCACTGCTACTTCAGATGTCCACAAGAACTCACACTCTACCCCATGTCAAGACCTTCTGACAATCTCGAAAGGTCAGTGAGCCAACTGAACATGGAATCCCTTGACCTGAGGCATGGTTTCCAGGGTAAGTGGATCGAACATGTACACCTCTACAGCGAACAACAGTACAGTGACAGGTCACTGTACTGTCACTGTGGGACCCCCAGCACTGCTTTCTGCTTTCTCGGGGTTTCACCCCTCAAATCAACTCTGACTCGAGTTGCTTATATATTAAGTATGGGGGTCTGAGGCAGAAACCTCACCTTGGGTTCGAGGCAAAGCCCCACAAAGAAACAAATGTTAATGTTGTTAAGGGGCTGAAGACTGTCCAACCTTCAGGAAGGTACCGGCACCACTTTGTCAGCTTTGTACTCACCCACCAGTGATGAATGGTGAAGACTTATACAGGTAAGATATGAAAATTACGTACCTACCGTAATTCTTGATCTTCCTGTATATCTTATCCATTCATCACTGCTTCCCACCCACCTTCCACTCTTGGGCCTTTGCTTCTGGGCAGTGCCTTCTCCCTGCTTGCCTTCCCCCCCAGTTGAGGCCAGCTGTGCGCGAAGTCCCTCTGGTACCTCCGGGCTCCCTGCCACTTCTTGACACACCAGGGGCCCACTACAGGGGGGAGGACAAGCAGGAGCTCTTGCTCTCTTTTTCCTTGGCTTCCCATGTCCCTCTTCTCAGTAGGGGAGATCTTCAGGTCTCCTGTCTGGGAGTTCTGCCTCTGGCTACCCTTGCGGGTCCCGCCTTCGTCTGAACCTCTCTGCTGAGATGGGGATGCCGAGGACCCTCTCTGTTTTGTTTTTCTTCTTTCTCCAATTGCAAGAGACACTCTCCTGGATCCCTTCTTCACTCAAAGTCCCTTCAGACTTCGAGACTTAGGAACCTCCTTGAGGTCTCCGTTTCCTATTAACTTCACCTCCCTTGTGATGCTAAATATAGGGTTTTGACCTCTTACACCCTGGGACATGCAGACGGTGGTGTTTTAGTCTCCCTTGGTCCACAGGGACTTCTGGAACATGGGGCATGCAGTCTCCTCCTCCTCTCTCCCCCCCCCCCCGAACAAACTAGGCTCCAACGTGTTTTTCTTATCTGGTCGGCTTATTTCTTTTTCAGTTTTTATCCTTTCCTTTTGCTGTCCATTAGGCTCTCTTGCCCCACCCTCCACCCTTCTTTTTCTCTATGCCTGTTTACTCTTCGGCGAGCAGAACTGAGGTAGTGGAGGGGACGACAGTGGTTACTGGCCAGGCTACAAGCGCCATGCAATGTGTCAGCCTTGAGGGCAGTGCCATCTCCAACATTGCTTCTCCTCCTAGGAGAAAAGCTTTCTATGCTAAAAAGCTTCCAGTGGGGTCCTAGTGCCTCCGGCGTAGTACCCACAAGTGATGAATGGTGAAGATGAACGGGAAGATCAAGAATTATGGTAGGTACATAATTTTCATTTCCTGGTGGCCCTTACCTCTACAGTGAGGGTCAGTGAGTTACAGGCACTCTGCATTGATCCTGCATACCTGATTTTCCACAGGGGAAAATGTGCTATTAGGATAAATGTGCAGTTCCTCCTTAAGTGGTGCCAGAATCCCATTTTAATCAGACTATTAACTTGCCAGTGTACTTCTCAAGAAACACTCCACACGTATGATATTAGTAGGGCTCTCAGTTTCTATAAGTCAAAAACCGAGAGCATTAGAAATGACAGCAGTTATAAAATTTATTTATTTAAATTTTGGTAACCGGGTAGGCCCACTGGAACCTTGAAGTCCCTTTTTCAGGGGCGACCCAGGATTAGTTACATGTACCTAGAGGGAGGGAAAAACCAATGCTTTGCCATGTACAGTACAGCAAGGCTTACATTGAGTGAGTAAACATACATTACAGCACAGAAACTGATACAACAATATCCAAGGCTTTTGGTTAAAAACATACAAATGACAGTTATTGACCTATATAAGTGCATAGACATTATTGCCATCAGGCTAGCGGACCTTTCCTTCCCATATGCTGTGTTATTTGCAGAGATTACACCCTAAATTGGGTTCCTTTGGGGGACCTTACGTGAAGCAGCAAAAATGTTAAGGAAATCCCTGCATCCTGATTGGCTAGGACACATGCATGGTGACATTACTACCAAAGGATCCAAAGGATACTTATTTTTATTTTGAAAGTTGTTTTTATTTGTAAAGTGTTTCTCAAAAACTTAAATTTTATCTCAGCAGATACAAGTAAACTCTTTAAGGACAATTACCAAAAGCTGTTCGAAACTCTCAAACAAAATTTGGCTACGTGGAAGCTGCTCTACTTGACCCTATTTATCAGAATACAAGTTACCACATATCCCCAAAAATCTTATTTCTATTCCAGACACTTCCTGTCCCTCTCCCAAAGTCTTTTTGAAATGCATTTTTAAAGGAGATCTCCAAATTCATATGGTTAGGAAAAAGGCCCAGAATGTCGATGAATTAATAAAGGAACAAGGGGGTTAGAGCTCCCATGTTTTAAAACATTCTATATGGCTGCACAGGTGGCATTTCTTGGCACCTGGGTTAAATACCGATATGACTCAGGGTGGTGTCAGATAAAGGATGCAGACTACCTAAACCTGCCCTTGTGGGCTGTTGTCACAGGTGTCTTGCCAGATAGGCTAAGCAGAGATATGGGCAACACCTGGACAAAACAGACAAAACTTTGCTCTGATGGAGGAAGATGACGGACTCCTTGACTATTTTGGGGCCTCTTACCATGATCAGCTATCGCAAACCTTTCTTTCCACCATAGTTAGATCAAGGGTTTAGCTACTGGGAGCATAGAGGCTTAACACACTTTGAGCAGTTTGTTTCAAATGTTAGATACTTCCCCTTTCAGACAGTCAAAGAAAAATTTCAGCTGAGGCTGGAGGACCATTTCTGATTCCTCACAGAGATATTTTATACTAGACCAAAATAACACAGAATGATCTGGAGCAATTCTTTTATTGGTTATTATTAGAATGACCACAGTAATGCTGCAATCTGATTGTTTTTCAGCATTCTGAGAGCCCTACATTAATCTCCTTATTCATATACCTGCATAGCCTGGTTGCATGTGCATTGATTTTAAAAATCAAGATCCTTCTTATTTTCCCAGCATTCTTTGTCTGGAAGTTACAGATACCATTAGAGCAAGGCTGACCGAGCCAATACTGTCACAACCAGCTGAATGTAAAAAAAACCTGCAAGTTTTCAAAATGATTTAAATTGTTTACAGATCCATTTTCCCCCTATTGTGTTGCTGTCAAAATCTGTAAGGTCCCACCTGACGAATGTTGCTGCTGCACTCTCCACAAGTGCTGCTGTTAGACTCCGGAAAATTCTGTTGTCTCAGAATACTGAGCCATACCTGGAGCCCTCCCCTCCCTTTTTGTGGGCACATGATTGACCTGGGTATCCAGTGTGCATGCCTGACCCCCCGACTCCCCTAAAGTGCGAACACAAACAGCTCCAATGAATCAGTGGCTGAGCTGAGGAGAGCAAACATCAGCCTCCTCAGTTAGCCTTAAAGGGACAGGCCCTGATTAACAGGGTGTTTCAAGCTAGAACCACGGTGCAGTTTAAAAACAGGCTGGTGTATGGTCAGGCAGGCTGGGGGTTTCACTTAACAGCTGCGGTGCGGCTTAGCAAACAGTGGAGACAGTTTCAGAGTGTGTGGGTGGGAGGGGATGGGGTTTCAATTAACAGCTGCGATGCCGCTCAAAATGTGAACTGATGGTGCCAGACTGAGAACGAGCTTGAGGGCAGGCAGTGGGTGCAGTTTACAGCCCCCACCACTGCTTAAGATGATTAACAGTGTTGCCGGTTTCAGAGCAGGCTGATGGAGGTTTTAAATTAAAAGTTGCTGTGTGGCTTACCAACAGAACCAGCAGTACTGGTTTCATACTGGGCGGGTGGTGGGGCTTCAGTTAATGGCTGTGGTGCTACTCAAAAATGTGAACTGGTGGTTCAGATTAAGAGTGGGTGCGTGGCTGATGCACTTAATAGCCACTGTGCAGTTTAAGATGATTACCACTGGTGCTGGTTTTTGGAGCAGACAGGCGGGGAGTTTTAAATTAACAGCCGCTGTGTAGCTTGCCAACAGAATTGTTGGTGCCAGTTTCAGAGCAAGGAGGGTATGTTTCATTTAACAGCCACGGTACAACTCAGGATATGAATCAGCAGTGCCACCTTTGGAGCAGGCATAGAAATATAGCAACATACACACTCCAGCAGAAAAAGACTGATAGTCCATCCGGTCTGCCTGTGGTTCCCTATCATTCCCTAGTATGCGCATGGGTGATGCTGGGGGTGCGATTCAATTAACAGCCATGGTGCCACTTGAGAGAGAGCGAGTGGGTAGGCAAGGAATTTAAATGAACACATGTGGTGCACATGTATGGCGAAGGGACTATTTTATGTTAATTTGAGGTAATAATGTAAAAAAATAAATAAATAACAATATCTGAGCTCCAGGACCTTCAGATCCAGTTATAATAATAGGAATAAGGAACTCTGGGGATTATGTTAATGTCCATTTCATCACTCCCTGGGGGCGTGTGGCATGTGGCACTCAACTGCTCCTTGTGACACATTTCACCACCGGGCGTGAATAACAGTGTAACCCATAGGTGGCACTATCCCAAGGGCTACTACTCCAGCCTGCTTGGCTAGTAGCAGGTTAAGGGGCCTGAGTTCTGAAACGGGTGCCTTCACCCAGAGGTCAGGGTTGGTAGTGGTAAAGCTAACCTGGGCACAGCCCTCCGGGACACTGTAACCCTCCTCTTTCCTTACTAGTGGCCAGAACAATACACAATAATCACTTTCACAATACCCTTGATACACCACACAAGTACCCACACTGTTTGCACTTACCACCAGGGCTTTTCCTCTGGCCTGGCCCTGGGGACCCCTTGTAAAACAATGTTATACACAGCAAATAACTCATAACTGGCCTTCCCCTCTCCACTTACCACTGTTCCCTATAAGCAGCTGTGGGATGGTCATCTCTTAAGCATAGGCGGAACAGAAATGCGGTTCTCTTGACGTTCAGAGCTATTACCAACAAACTTCCCCAATACATCGCTGACTGTCTGCCTCTAAGCTTGACAGGCAACTATGCTTTGAGAAGTTCCTCTCTGATTTCATTGAAAGTGCCCAGGGCCAACACATGGTTCGGGAGAGTGGCCATAGGTTTTGTGCTGCCTTCACTCTGGAACAATATACAGAAATCAATGAAACTGAGCACCCCTGTTAGTCTTGCGGATTTCAAGACCTTGTATACAAAAACTGCTAATGAGCTATGCAGCTGTTTCCCTCGTGCCTAGATGCTCTATTGCCTATTGTTTACCTGCCCACTGCATCACTACTTATCCCTGACCTTCCTCTGTTTTACTAAAATTCTTCTTTCATACTGCTTTCCTCACCCTTTCCTACCACCGACCTCCTCCAGATGTGTCCCCAGCCCGCTATCCTAGCACTCCTCCTAGAACAACTGCCCCCATACCTAATTCACCTTTGTCCGCGTTTTACTCCCATACCCTCTAAGCCCGTCTTACGCTTCTAAAATATTCTGATAATGCAACTGGCCTATTTATGTTGCTCCCATTACTTGCTTCTTTTCCCTCCAATTACTGTTAAGCCATCACCTGACCATACTTACCTTGGCACTGTATGTTCTCTCCCTCTCAGTGTTATGTATAATTATGCCTATTTATTGCCTGTACATAAATGTATTGTATTATTCTTTGACCTTGTGTGATTCAGGTCCACCAAGTAAATGAGCTTGCTCAGTGGTGTTCACCTGGATAAATAAAGACTTGACTGATTGATTGATTGATTGAAATAACAACAGTACCGTACTCTTGCACAAACTGGAACTACAGTCAGGGTAAATGCAAAAAAGATTTAGATCTGATTTATTTAAGGGGCTTGAACAAGGGAGGGGCGTAATCTGGTTAATTTGCTTAAAGGCTCTATCAATCAAACAGTTATGCATGCACTTCAGGGTCCATAAACGGTCACACACTCTGGGTACCCAGATGGAGAATGGTGGGCTAGCTAGGAATGTTGCAGCTGGTTGGGGCCCTGTGATGGAAGAAAACAACGTGCACAACACACACTATTTGTAATCCAGAGCCGGAGGGCTCAGTTCGTGAAAAGAAAACAACAAGACAATCAGATGACACACTTTTAGATTGGGCTGTTGTTGCAGGGAACTACCCTGATGATTACTCACGATACCCAAGACTGGACATAGGCTGGACTAAAATCGAGACAGCAGGTGGTTAATCTGGAGTCCCAGTAGAAGCAGGGCCCACACGATCTGCCAAGGCGTCGTTCCTGTTCAAGCGTGGAGCAGGGGTCTGATCCCCAGGCAGGTCTCTCATCGGTGGCTTTCCCTGTGCAGTGGGGTAGTTTGGCAGGGCCAGCATGGCATGGCCCAGGCTGAATGGAGATGAACGCGGATTCAGTCCGTTAGGCTGGATAAAGCTTCCATCAAGCAGAACACAGTTCACACAGTGGGGAACCAAATCACGACCCACTTTCAGTACACAGCACATTTACATGTAAATGATTCTACGGTACCAGCAAGCAGAACACAGTTCACACAGTGGGGAACCAAATCACGACCCACTTTCAATACACAGCACATTTACATGTAAGGAAATTTTACTGTACCAGGCAAACCGGTCTCCGATCACAATCACAAGGTCTTTGCACAAACCGGGGATTCAAAAGCAGCTGTAAATCCTGAAAGGCCGATCGCATTCAGCAAATCTTCGATCTTCTTCAGGTTAAAGCCTGGTCACAGTCCAGTGGCTTAAATAGTCTTCACAACTCAGATTCGGTCTGAATAAACTCTATTTTCCCTCTCAGGGACAGCAGGCAGACAGGCAGGCCAAAACTCAGCCCTTTCACAGTTCTCCCATGCAAAACTACACAGAACTGCTGCTCAGAAATCATTTGAGCTGTTACTTCTTCACTTCTCAGCTCAAAACTGAACCTAGCTGCAGTAGCCTGGGAAATTCCCCAAGATCCAAAAGGTTCGGTTGGCTGATCCTCCTGTCAGTCACAACAAAGGCTCGCCTTTCAGGTGCAAAAAGGCGTAAAAAGCCCAAAACAACAATTCCTACAGATTTTGACTCCAGACAGCTCCTGTAGTCCGGCTCCATTTTAGGTCCCACTAGTACTGATTGGTCCAATTCACAGTCCAGGACCAAGATAGTGGAGATAAACAAAACAGTCCTTGCTGCAAAGAAGGCAAGTTAGACAAACTACATTATCATTATCACTCTAGATAATTTTCAGCAAATAGTTACATCTTTCAACAGAGCTCCCGCTCAGATTACTTATGACTGCAATCCAAGCAACTCTGAAAGAGACAGTACACAGAGGCTATACAGGCACTCTCTGGCAATCACATTTAAACTGCTAAAATGCATGACACCAACCTGGCAGTGAGCATTTAGGCAAGCTCGAGGAAGACTTTTCGGGAACTCCCATTTGTAGGGGGGTTACAACAGGATAACCTTATTGTTTCTTATTGCTTAAATGGTGCTAAAGTCAAAGAAAGGCCAGAGTGATATCAGAGTTCTACAGACTATTATCTAAGCTGAAAAATCCTCCCATGAAAAAGTCAGGCTACGTTGGAAAATAGTGGTTTACCAATACCCACCAGTCACTGGTAAGAGACTAAACAGGAGCTGGGCCATTACAGCCTCTCCTACATGGAGACAAAGAAATGTGGTAGCCTTGTTAGTCAAGGAAAAAAATAAAATGTTGCAGGTGAATCCTATTATTGGACTAACAAAATTATTTCTGAGACTAGCTTTCGAGATATAATACTCTTTTCTTCAGGAGAGTGACACCACTGACTACCCTTTTTAACAAATCATGGGAGGCTGGTGTTTTACCTGAGGACTGGAGGAGGGAGGATGTGATTTCCCTTCACAGAAGTGGGAGCAAGGCAGAGGCAGAAAACTACAGACCTGTTAGTTTGACCTCAGTGGTAGGGAAAATGATGGACTCACTTCTGAAAGAAAGAATTGTTGAGTACCTAGAGGCCAGTGGGGCACAGGACCCAAAGCAGCATGGAAATAGGTGTCTGAGAGGAAGGAAGGAAGGCACTCTCCGGGGTGGAGGGTAAGAGTTGCAGGTGATTGTTTCTGGACAGCATATGAGACACACAGGAGGGTGGCCCAGGACCCACCAGGGAAGGAAACAACTCCTGGTGGGGGACTCAGTTGTTGGGGGTAGAACTGGGGAGGGAGGGGAAAGGGAGGTAAGGTGCCTGCCAGGCGCCAAGGCATGGAGGGACAGGAAACGAATCCTCAGGATCGTGAGAGCAGTGGCAAGGAGGAGGGAGCTGGATGTCGTTATCCACCTAGGGACGAATGTCCTGGCTGAGAATGGGATCAGAGCAGTGCAACAGGAGTTTGTGGAGTTGGGAAGGGGCCTTAGTCAACTAGCACACATAGTAACTTTCTCGGAAGTGCTACCTGTCTACGGCATGGATCAGGCTAGGGCACTTCACACCATGGGATTCAATGACTGGTTGAAAAGCTGGTGCAGAGCTCAGGGATTTGGCTTCATTGGGGACTGGGGCTTCACCTGGAGGGATGCAGGCCTATACAGGCGTGATGGTCTGCATCTATCCTGGAGGGGAACCAGGATCCTAGGTGATAGGTTTAAATGCTTCAGTGGCAAGCATTTAAACTAGCCAAGGGGGAGGTACTGAAGAGGAGAAGGGAAATCCTAGCCCCCCCCCAAAAAAAATCAGGGTAATTAGTGTGGTAAACACCAAAATAGAGTAGTCGAGAGGAGAAGGGCAGGGATAAATGGAGAAAAAGACAAAGGCAGTAGGGACAGGGATGTGGCAAAAAGAAATAAAGCCATAAAAAAATGGAGAGTAATGAGTACCAATGCCCGTAGTCTAGGTAAAAAAACTCCCTGAAATGGTGGCCTTGATGGAAGAGGGATGCCTGGATATTGTGGCAGTGACAGAAACATGGTACTCAGAGAACCATGACTGGGATGTCAACATACCAGGGTACACAATCTATAGGAGGGACAGGGAGGGAAGAAGAGGAGGAGGAGTAGCTCTCTATGTAAGGGAAGGGATCAAAGCAACAGAACTAAAGGGTAAACAGGGAGGAGAGGAGGCATTGTGGGTCACCCTGGAGACTGGAAATGGCTCCACAATCTGCACAAGGGTTATATACAGACCCCCGTCTCAGGGGAAGGAAATGATAGAAGGCATCCTTGGGATGGCAGAGAAAGCGGAGATATTGCTGATGGGGGACCTGAATATGCCAGATGTTGACTGGAGCACCTTTGCTGCAGCCACATCCAAGAGCAGGGCCATTCTCAATGCCCTACAGGAGGCATGCCTCAGACAGCTAGTTTTGGAACCCACTCGGGAGAGAGCAATCTTAGACCTGGTACTCTCAAATGGGGATGGAGAGAGGATCTCTGATCTTGAAGTGGGTAGCCATCTGGGAACAAGCGACCACCAAACAGTGTGGTTCATGATAAACTTAGCTGTAGAGTCAAGCCACACAAAAGTGAAGGTACTGGACTTCAGGAGGGCTGATTTTGTCAAAATGGGAGAGTGCCTCAGTAAAGCACTAGCAAACAGGCAAGAAGGTGGGGTGGAGCAACAATGGGGAAACATCAAAACCGCCATCACAGAGGCAACAAGTCTTTGTGTAAAGCAAGTAAATCAAAACAAAAGAAAAAAACACTATGGTTCCCAAAAGAAGTGGCGGGGAAGGTAAGGGAAAAAAAGATAGCATTCAGGAAGTATAGGAAACACAGAAGGAGCAGGACCGAGAACTGTACCAGTTAAAGCAGAAGAAAGCGGGTAAGGCAGTCAGAATAGCAAAGGCCCAAACCAAGGAAAATATAGCCAACTCAATTAAGAAGGGGGATAACACCTTTTATAGGTACATTAGGGAGCAAAGAAAGACTAAGGTAGGGATACTGAGGCTGGAAAAAGAGAAAGGTGGTTGGGCAGAGAGAGACAGTGAAAAAGTAAGGATACTGAATGAATACTTCTGCTCAGTATTCACAATGGAAAAGTGGAAAATACCTAATCCGGTCAATAGAAGCACTGGATAGGGGGTTGATATTAGTCCTTTCACAGAAGAAAGGGTTCTGAAAGAACTCTTAAAACTGAAGGTGGATAAAGCAATGGGGCCTGATGGGATTCACCCCAGGATTTTAAAAGAACTAAGGGAAGAACTAGTAACACCACTGACTACCCTTTTTAATAAATCATGGGAGGATGGGGTGGTACCTGAGGACTGGAGGAGGGTGGATGTGATTCCCTTTCACAAAAGTGGGAGCAAGACAGAGGCAGGAAACTACAGACCTGTCAGTTTGACCTCAGTGGTAGGGAAAATGATGGAATCACTTCTGAAGGAAAGAATTGTTATGTACCTAGAGGCCAGTGGGGCACAGGACCCAAGGCAGCATGGATTCAGAGGGAAGGTCATGTCAGACAAATCTAATTGATTTCTTTGACTGGGTGACCAAAGCAGTAGACCAGGGAGGGGCTGTGGACATGGCCTACCTAGACTTTAGCAAGGCATTTGACACAGTCCCGCACAAAAGATTAATAAACAAATTAGCCAGCCTGGGAGTGGGTCCTAGGGTGGTAGCCTGAGTAAAACACTGGTTGGACAACAGGACACAGCGGGTAATAGTAAATGTAGTCTACAGTGAAGAAAGGAGGGTTACTAGTGGGGTGCCGCAGGGTTCAGTACTGGGGCCGGTCCTTTTTAATGTCTTTATAAGTGATATTGCAGAAGGACTGGAAGGGAAAGTATGTCTCTTTGCAGATGACACAAAAATCTGCAACAGGACTGATACACAAGGTAGGGTGGAAAGGATGAAAAGGGACTTGGCAAGGTTGGAGGAATGGTCAAATGTGTGACAGCTTAGATTCAATGCAAAGAAGTGCGAAGTAATGCACCTGGGAAACAAAATCCCAGGGGAAGAGTACACAATGGGGGGTGAGATACTGACAACAACAAAAATGGAAAGGGACCTGGGGGTAGAAATATCAGATGTCCTAAAGGTGGGCAAGCAATGTGAGAAGGCAGTAAGGAGAGCTGGTGGGATACTGGGATGCATGGGGAGAGGCATCACCAGTAGAAAACAAGAAATTGTTGGCCCTCTGTACAGACAGTTGATAAGACCACATCTGGAGTACTGTGTACAGTTCTGGAGACCCCATCTCCGCAAAGACATAGACAGAGTGGAGGCTGTCCAGAGGAGGGCAACCAAAGTGATGCAGGGTCTGCATCAGAAGAAATATGAAGAAAGACTAAAGGAACTAAAGATCTATAGCCTCGAGGAAAGGAGGGAGAGGGGGGCATGATAGAAACGTTCAAATACCTCAAGGGAATCAACAAAGTCCAAGAGGGTAGCATCTTTCAGAAAAAGAGATGTGCAAAAACAAGGGGGCACAATTTGAAGATAGAGGGGACGGCTCAGGGGTAATGTGAGGAAGTATTTCTTCACAGAGAGGGTTGTGGATACATGGAACAACCTTCCTGAGGAGGTCGTAGAGTCAAAATCAGTCGGGAAATTCAAGAATGCATGGGACAGACATAAGGCAATTCTAGTGGGGGGTAGGAGAAAGTAGGCTGTTGCTTAACTAGGATCTGCAGCTTATCCGTTTGATAGGGAAATGGGCAGACTAGGTGGGCCAAGCGGTCCTTATCTGCCGTCAGATTCTATGTTTCTGTGGATTCACAGCAGGAAGGTCATGTCAAATGAATCTCATAGATTTCTTTGACTGGGAGACCAAAGTAGTAGACCAGGGAGGGGCTGTGGACATGGCCTTCCTAGACTTTAGCATGGCATTTGACACAGTCCCACACAAAAGATAAATGGGTCCTAAGGATAATTTGAGAGGGATACTCTCTAAAATTCTCAGAGACCTCCCCCAGGTTGTCCACCCAAGCGTCTGCCCAAGCTGTCTACCTCTCAGTCAGACTTTCTTGCTGCCAAAATTCAGGGCCTTCTGAACAACAGGTCAGTAGAAGTGGTTCTGCAGGCAGAACAGAACACAGGTTTCTACTCCAACTACTTCCTGGTTCTTAAGAAAGTTAAACAAATAGCTGTTCAAAGAGAAATTGAAGATGATCTTGCTAGGAACACTTCTGCCTCTGATTCATCATAATGATTGGCTAGTATCTCTGGACATGCAGGACGCCTACCAGCGTGTCCCAGTACACCCAAGCTACCACAAGTACCTGTGCTTTGTGACTCTGGGTCAACACTGCCAGTTCAGAGCCCTGCCCTTTGGGTTCTCCTTGGTGCCCCAAGTCTTTACAAAGTGCTTTGCAGTACTTGCGGCGCATTTCAGAAAACTCGGAATTCAGATGTACCCGTACCTGGGTGATTGACTCCTAGCAAGCTCTTCTAAACCAGGAATACAGGAAGTGGTTTTCATGGCTTCCAGGTTCCTCACATCTATGGGAGTTCTCCTGAACCTGGAAAAATTGCAGCTTCAACCCTCCTAACAACTTCTCTTCATAGGAGCTCTCCTGGACACCTCCAGGGCAAGAGCCTTCCTCTCAGAGGACAGGAGAAATGACATTCTCCAGATGGCTCTCTTCATCAAGGAGAACAACTTAATTCAAGCTCTCTCAAAGCGGCGGATATTAGGTCTCATGGCGTCGTCCATGTTCACGGTGCCCCTGGCCCACTTGCACATGAGAACCACACAATAGATGCTCAGTACTCAGTGGTCTCTGACCACACATACGCAATCCTTCCACATCAAGTTGACAGAGCCTCTAATGAGGTCACTCACCTGATGGACTCAGGAGGACAACCTTCTCCAAGGTTTTCCCTTTGCCCAACTGGAGGTGCAGATCACTATCACCACTGATGCATATCTGACCAGTTGAGGAGCTCACTGTTAGGACCTCCACACCCAGGGCCTATGGAGTCAGGATGAGTTCCATTGCACATAAATGCCTTGGAGATGAGAGCAGTCCTGTATGCTTTCCAAGTCCTGAAGGATGTCCTCTGTCACAAAGTAATACTCCTTCAGACGGACAACAAGGCGGTGATGTACTACTTCAACAAACAGGGTGGAGCACATGCTTACCCTCTGTGCAGAGAGGCCATGAGAGTGTGGGAATGGTGTCTTGAGCACAAAGCCCCGATCCAGGTGGTCTTCCTGCCAGAAATCCAGACTGATCTGGCGGATCGCCTCAGCAGAACGGAGGCAGATCCACATGAGTGGGCTCTCGACTCAAACATTGTGCAATCACTGTTCGAAGAGTGGGTCACTTCGGACCTGGACCTTTTTGCATTCCCACTCAGTGAAAAACTGACTCTATTCTTCTCCAGAAATCTAGAACCTGGCACTTTTTGTCAGGATGCATTCAGACTGTGGTAGACAAGACGCTTTCTGCACGCATTTCCTCCTCTTCCCTTAATTCAGAGGGTGCTGCTCAAGTTAGAGGTGCGTTGGGGGGGAGCATGATTCTCATTGCCCCATACCGGCCTCGTCAGATATGGTTTACATTAATCAACAGATTATTGGAGGTTCCTCCGAGACAACTTCCCCTTCAGACAGACCTCCTGACACAGGGTCTGGTGGTCCATCCCAAGCTGTGATCCCTTCATTTCCATGCCTAGCTCCTGAGGAGATAGAAGTGGGTTGGTTCAACGTCTCTCTGAGAATCTCAGACATCCTCCCAGCAGCGCATAAGCCATCCACTAGGATGACTTACATGGCAAAGTGGAAATGATTTTCCATTTGGTGTGCAAAGTCCGCCCTGGACCCCTTTGCTTGCTCACCAAGCAAGGTGTTAGAGTACCTTCTAGATCTGTCGAATGCAGGACTGCAGTACTCGACAGTAAAGGTGCACCTTTGTGCGATTTTGGCCTACAACGAGCCTATACACAATGTGTCAGTGGCTCAGTTACCCTTAGTCAAGAGATTCCTTAAAGGTATCCTATACACTAGTCCACCAGTCAGGAGACCGGTAGCCGGATAGGATATCAGTCTTGTGCTAGATATGCTCACCCATAAACCTTTTGAGCCTCTAGCAACCTGCGACTTGAAGTTTCTGACCTGGAAGGCAGCCTTCCTTGTGGCCATTACCTCTGCTCGCAGGGTGTCTGAAATACATGCCCTGGTCACAAACCCCTCATCCCCCGTACACAGTATTTCACAAGGACAAGGTGGTTCTCAGGACTCACCCTAAATTCCTTCCCAAAGTAGTATCATAATTCCACCTGAACCAGCCCTTGAGCCTTCTGACCTACTTTGCAAATTTCCAGAATGAAGGGGAGTGTACCCTCCACTCTCTGGATGTAAAAAGGGTTTTGTGATTCTGCATTGACAGAACGAAACAGATTGCAAATCCAAGCAACTCTGTCTCATTCAGCATGGCCCAGCTGGGTCAGCCTGTTGCCGTCAGATGTATTTTAGCCTGGCTGGGAGCGTGTCTTCGCCATTGCTACTCGATGGCACAGGTCAAGCTAGAAGGCAGGGTGTACGTCCATGCTACCAGAGTAGTCGTGGCATCCCTGGGAGAGATTTGGAATGTGCCCATTGCAGACATCTGCAGCACGGCCTATTGGAGCTCTGTGCACACTTTTGCGAAGCACTATGCCCTGGATGTCCATGCCAGACAGCATCCTTCTTTTGGCAGGACAATCCTTAATGAACTTCTGTTCTCAGTGAGCTTCTTTCTTCTGCCGCCCTTCTCGGGGTATTGCTTTTAGCTCTGTACTCTCCCACTAGTGTGAATGAGCATTAGAGACGTTAAGTCCAGGAAGATGTAAGCAATAAGACATGATGGGGTGTGCATCAGACAGATCTAATGCACGGCTAGGGGAATGTAGTGAGGCACGAGGCCACAGGCTGAGTGCCTCCAGTCCCCTAGCCGTGCATTAGAACTGTCTTATGCACATCCTCGGAATGGCTTATTGCGCTTATAAAACGAGCCTGTGTATTCTAAATGGGGGTTCTAGTTTTAGCTGTGCATTAGACACATCTAATGCATGGCTAACAACCAAACAGATTGCTTGAAATCCTTTGATCATTTTATAAATGAAAATTACCTACCTACTGTAATTCTTGATCTTCTTGGACAAAGTCTTCAGCTGACAGTGGTGCCGTGGGTGTCTATGTGGCACTGTGCACCCGCGGGTGCTGCGGGTGGCACCATGCACCTGTGGGTGGCACCTGTGGGTGCCATGGGTTCAATGAGTGGTGCTGAGGGCACCCATGCATGCCGCGGGTGGCACCATGGGCGCCCATGGATGCCACAGGTGCCACTGGTGCCCCAGAGTGCCAGGGGTGCCTGTGGGTGCCATTCTTTCCATGGGTGTCATGGGTACCATGGTGCCATGGGTACCATGGTACCATGGGTGTTGGGGGTGCCCTTGGGTACTGTTGCTGCATGGGTGCCAGGGGTGCCAGCGGGTACTGCCGCAGGTGTCCTCGGGTATCGCCCAGGTTGGCATAGGCACTGCTTGGTGCCCTCCTGTGCCACAAGTGATGCTGGTGCCACGGGGTGCTGTCTGGCAGAACTAGTGACACATTTTTTTTCTTTTCGGACTTCTTCTCCACAGTACTTGTGTCGGGATGTTTTCCGCAGAATGAAGTCCTGTTCTGCGGATTATTTTTCCACACATCTAAGTGAGTGGTGGTCCATGTGGGATCTTGTGTCATCCAGCGGTTTTCTGCTGATGGAACTCTGCTGTACTGCTCTGCCTGTGGAATCTCTCATTCCGCTCAGCACTTTCCCAGCTCCCTACATGGTACCAAGCACCTCGACATCCTTCCTGATGGTGGAGTCTCCAGTGGCTCTGACATAGACTTCCCTTAGAGGTCCTTCTGGGGTAGAAGTGCACCTAGATGGGTCTTTCCCTGTCGTTCTGGTCAATAATACAGCGGACAACTCATTTTATATATTGAAGGGTACATCCTCTCGATCATCAGAGTCCGTGATGTAAGATCTTTTCAGTAGTTCCTCAGTAATGGGGTCCACTATAGTATTTCAGACTGCGTCCATGGACCATATGCTTCTGCATCTAGACTTTTTCAGTCATAAAGACAATTACACTCTGTGGAACATTCTAATTTAATGGTTGGGAGCCGCTCAGGCTCTTCCGCCCCTTTGATAGGGGTATATGGCCCCCTTGTGATATTGCCCCTTCAGTGGCTTCTTTGGCACAGGTTGCTAACATCTCTCCAGCTGTGATTATTTGTCCGGTCATGATTTCAGTATGGATGCTCAGGCTCCTTCTGCACTCAGATGGAGAACATCTTCGTCATTTTGTATCAAGACAATCCTTGCGAAATAGCCGCCTGAAAGTCTTGTTAGGCTCGGACTATAAAAAAAAAAAAAAAAAAACAGGGCCTAGCCGAAATTACCCGATATGCCCTTTTTGGATCTGGTCAGGTTCCGCCTCAGTCCCTGAGGTGCTCGTCTCCAGAGTACAGTAAAGAGTACCTGACTTCTTCTTCCCCTAGGAGGAGTCCGATCCAGCGGTGGTATGGGTCATCTCTTTCGCCAAGAGAGATTTCTCTCATTTAGAGATATTTCCTAGACCTAGGCGACTGCCCAGTCTATTAATTACCCTTTCTTTTTATCAGGCTTTCTTCTCTTGAGCAGAGCCTCACAGCAACAGAAGCGACTCTCCACCGAGTCAAACTCAGGTTCTTACTTCCTAGCTTGCTTGAACTTAACAGGCAATATACTCCTTCTTGACAGAAGGTCAAGTAGGTCTTTTTTCTGAGGTAGCTTCTCAAATATTCACACCTTCGGTTCCAGCGCACTGGTTCCATGCCAGTCACTCATGAAGCTATCCTCTCCAAGTGCGTAACAGAGTTGTGATGTTTGTTTTTCAGCAAACAAACTAGAATCCTTTCCTACTCCCTTCAGGGAGGCCAGAGTGAGTAGTACCTCACTGCATTGAGTCACTGCCACTTCCAGTCACTTTCAACGAAGGGTTAGCCCTAACTTCGTCCTGCTGTGCCCCTCCTCGACGCACATCTGCCTCTATTTACCTTAGAAATCCAGCTTGTTTTTTTTTTTCTGTCAGAATGTTTTTTTCTGCAGCGGACATGTCCTCCTGTACATTTTTTCTTTCTTCCCTGAGTTCAGAGACTGCTACTACAGTTGTACATACAGGGGCAGGATGGTTCCTTTTTGGACTATGCAGTGGGTAAGATCTGGTTCTACTAGACCACCTCAAGAGGCTTCTAAGTCATGCTTGGACTTCCATCAGGAGGGTTCCAGTGACTAAGTGGAGGCTATTCTCCTTGATGGGCTAACCCCACCTGGACCCCCTTTGCTCACCAAGTAGGGGGTTCAAGTGCTCCTGGACCTGTTGTTCACAGGTCAGCCATACTTGATAGTGGAGTTTTCCATCTGCACTTTCCGGTCTACCCTGAACCAGTAGACTTTACCTCCGACTCTTTCAGTTCCTGAGGTCCCTTTACTTTACATTAGTACGTGTCTTTGATGCTGTTACTTTTGGTCCTAGACCAAATTGTGAGGTCAGGTTCTTGCCACTCTCCTAGAGTGGTTGTGGCTTCCTGGCAGACTTTCATTTTGTGCCCATTGCAGTCGTCTGCAAAGTGGTGAGTTACAACTCGAGCTCTTATCTTGTAAGCACTATGTTCTAGATGCTCTTTGGATCCGTGCATGAAAAAGGGTTACCAATGGATCCTAAAGTTTGTGATGCAGTACATATGCAGGATTTTGAATATAATACAGTCATTGATATGTGTTTTTAAAGTAGCGTATGTGAAGAGATACATAAGATAACATTAATGGAATCAGATGATTCCATATTAAAAAAAATTCAACTTTCATTATTCAAAATGCATGAATATTTGTGCAGTAATTTGTGACATGGCTACCCATGTGTGTGAACTAGTCTCTCAGTGTCATTTGACTAGACTTTTCTGGCAACAAATATATTTTTTGTAACTAATTCTGTGTCCTGCTCTCATTTATCACACATCCTTATTGTGCTGCCTTGATTCCCACCCACCTCCAGGGGGCTCTAAAGATGTGGTCTTGCATGTAACCATTAATGTCCCCTTGTGTTACGTCTGAACTTTTGTAATAATCTGTACGTTGATGCTATTTGTGTTGTATTTTTGTCCCCAGGTTACTTGCTGTATTTGTTTAGGTTACTACAGTGCATTGCCCTGTTTCTTTAAGTACACAGCATGATCACAAGCTGTCCCCTTTGCTCACCTGATCCTTTCCTGTCTCCCACCACCGGATGTTCATGCGTAACAGAAGCGGTCCAGGGGAGCCACTTGTGAAAACATTTGGGCACTTACATCAGCGTGAGATTGGGACAGGCCATAGGGGGATTTAAAAGACAATTCCTTGCAATTTCTAGCCCTTTCCTGTGATTGACTGCCTTGTCCTGAAGAGCTCTTGTCCTCCTGTGTAACCCTCGTTACATCACTATCCTCACTGTAGCAAGTAAATACCGATCATGCCTGCTGCCAAAAATACTTTTTTTTTTTGTTACTAGTTTTGATAATGTAAGCGAGCCGTTCGGGGGGTGGGGTTCATTAATAGTGCAGATGGACCCACACCCTGGATTTCCCTTTTTATTTATTTAGTTTTTGTTGACCGGGTAAGTGCACTAGACAAATTCTGCCTATTTTCAGGCACGACCCGGGGGAGGGGGATACAGATGAATGCCAACTGACCTCGAACCAGATTAAGCTGTTGGTGGTATTTTTAGTGAATGAGGGAAATTTAGCCAGGACACTGGGGAAATTCCCCTACTCTTTTCGATAAGTGCCATGGGATCTTTAACATCCACCTGATCTACCACCAATCCAGGCAGATGGGACCTCGGTTTAACGTCTCATCCGAAAGACGGCACCTCAGAAGTGCAGCACCCCGCTCATGCTGCACTACAGTGTTAGTACTGGGATATTAACCCAAGTGCCAGATGTGGGAACTGAACCCACAGCCCTCTGATCTCCCGGCCTCAGAGGCGAGTGTGCTACCTACTGAGCAAGTGACACTGACAATAATAAGTTTGATTATATAGAGAATAACGGATGGGGAATGGTTTAATATGAGAATTTAATGCACACCCGAGTTGTGGGATGCTACATAAACCCTGAGGGCGAAGCCCGAAGGGTTTATTAAAGCATCCCACAAAGAGGGTGTGCATTAAAGTCTCATATGAAACACCCTCCCCATCTTTTATTTTTTATAATAACAGAGCAGCAATTTTTCTCCAGCAGTTTGTGAGACTGTTTGGCCCCACCCACATACAGAATGTTGGCCAATGAGGCAGCAGCATTGTTTGACTGGCATGGCTCATGAATGTCATAACAACCAGCCGGGTGTTATGGAAAATATCAACCTGGTCAGTACATTGACAGAAATTGCTGATCAGTTATTATAATAAGATACAGATTATTTTTGCCTTCTTGATTTGGTGTAAAGGATGCCATTTGAATTAAAATGTGAATTTGAGACCTTAAACTTCTTTATGTCCTCTGTTCACCATGCAGTCTTCTTGAAGGAGTTGATAAGGAGGTTGCATAGATCAACTTTCTAAGTTACTATGCTTTATTTTAAATGCTTTTTTTATGTTTGGACTGTGTTTTACATGCTGCTGTTACAGTCAATTTTGGGGAGGGATGGAGATTGGAGTGTCTGGGATTAGCACACTGCATTATTTGGTTATTGGGGAGGGTTTGGTATCTGTATTTAATCCGTGGCTCATTATTTTTGGGATACTGATATTTATTTTGTGTTCTGGTTCCAATGTTGTATTTTAAATGTGCTTTTCATATTTTGGGATGGTATTTTACATACTGCTGTTACAATGATTGTTTTTCTTGGGAGTCATTAAAAAGATTGAGTACAGTGTCTGATATTTTTTATGGTTTTTGGTATTTAAAAAACAACAACATATTTTCTGTATTTACCTGGGCACTGCCAGTACAACCCACCAGCACTCCTGAATGTGCACTTCTTCCTACCAAAGAGTTGTATGAGCACTGTACCTCAGTACATCCCCAAATGTGAAACACTGCCCCTTAGAATATCGAACACTTCATCAAATCTATTACTCAGAAGCTCAGACCACTGTTGAAATGTGTGCCTCTGGGTTCACAAAGTTCGCAGTTAAATAAATAATACATTTTTCATATGAACTGCTATGCATTTTTGCTTTACAATGTTGTTGAATGTTGGACAAACCCTCTCTCTATGTGTAACAAGGGGCTTTTGTGAATAAAATGAGGAGCTGTTCCTCATGATGTGGTACAGCTGAGAGGTGTGGTATGATCAGATTTGCATGTTAGTTTGGTGCGCCCAAATTAGGCAACCACAAATTTAATTTTTTTTACCTTATTTGATTCTCCTTCGGGTCCCCACCTGTTGGCATCTATCTTTCAGCCTCACAGCTCGACATCAGGCAGCTAACCTCTTCTTCCCCCACAGTTTACCCTCCGTAGCAGGGTGAGGACCCCCCCCCCACTCAAACTCACCTTGACTAGGATTCAGATTCTGTGTGGTGCCATTTAGAGTTGGGGCCTGCGGCGGGTGGCTGCCATCATCCTGCTTGACCTGGGACCTCATTTTTCCTTGTCCTATGTTTCCCCTTGGGTACAGCGTGCAATGCTGGCAGTGGCTGTGCAGCGCACACTTCTACCCATGGGACGCTGGCTGGTTGCCAGCGTGGTAGTGGTTAAAGCACAGATGCCTCAGCCCTTCATGCCACTGGGCCAGTGGCAACCACAAATTTAGGTGAAGTGGTAGGTTTGACTGGCACAATCTTGACGGTTGTGATGGGCTATTCCATTGCATAATGTGTTTGTTACTGGCTTCTTTATTAGTGGGGTGCACCACTTCTGTTTTGCCATTGTGCATCACAGGGCACCCACAGCATTTTTTGTTAATCTGGGTATCAAACCATGTGGTCACCGATTATTTTTTTGGGGGGGGCGAGGGGGTGGTGCACTATTTGGTTTGTGTGTATCAGGTCTGATGACAATTTCTGATTGAGTCCCTGTGGTATGTTTTGTGGTGTGGCTCTGTTTTTGGTTGGCAGACGTCTGGAAGCATGCTTCCATTTTGCTTGCAGATGGCTAGATGCGTGCCTCCACTTGGCTTGCAGGTGGGTGTATGCTTCCCTTCATTTTGTTTGTAGATGGGTGGATGCGTGCCTTTATTTTGTTTTCAGATTTGTGTATGATTGCCTCCATTTTGATTTGCAGATGGGTGGATGCATGCCCCAATATGCTTATTTGTGTATGATTGCCTCCATTTTGATTTTCAGATGTGTGGATGCATGCTTCCGTTTTGTTTATAGATGGATAGCTGCATACCTTCATTTTGTCTGCAGCTGTGTGCATGCATGGCTTCCTTTTGTTACCAGATGGGTGTATGCTTGCTGCCATTTTGTTGGCAGACATGTGGATGCCTGGGTTCAGTATTTTACTTTGTTTTACTTTTTGGCAGATGGGATGTTGCGTGGCTCATATTGCATTCATTGTTTTTCTCCTTTTCTGTCTTCACTTAAGAAGTGATTTAATAATTTTAACAGCTTTGTTAGTAAATTTGAGATTGTTTTGACATTGGGTTTTGATTTTAGTATTTGAAAACAAAATAAATTTGTTTGTTTCATTTTTTTAGCTTGGATGACACCACCAGCAGGGTAACCCTACCTGCTATTTTGGTTTCGATTTCAAAATCACCAAACAACCCCAGATGTGCACTTTTTGTATTCAAACAGGTAGCTTGTACTGGGCTGGTGATCTTAGCAAAACCCATTTTGTGTGTGAGTATGTCCAAAACCCCCGCCCCACAAAAAAACAAACAGTTATGCATATTACACATGAATTTGCTACACAGTTACACAATTACCTGTTCATGCACAACTGAGTTGTATGCCTACATAGGCAACAACTAATGTTGGTGGGGTGGCTGGTTTGTGTGCTGTGATTCAGATGGTGTTTGAGTGATGCTGCAGTAGCTAACTTGTCTGGTGCTGCCTGCAGTATTCTATTTTTTTGCACATTTAAAGTATTTATTATTCTGCCTTTGTGGATTTTCTGCTGGCATCGCAGGGCAACCACAGCATATTGTTAATCATAGCACAACACTATATGGTCACTGTTTTTGGAGGGGTGGAGCTTAATGTTAAAAAGCACCCTTCCCCATGCTGCATGTTGTGGTGCCCTAATTAGGATACATTATTCTCTAGGCCATATTGGTCAGCCATATCATACATGCATGTGGTGGGTTTACACAACTTTGCCTAGCAAAAAAAAAAACTTACTGTGAAAACCAACTATACTCTTTTCTTCGGGTGTTGTCTGTGTTCAGTTTACATGGACAGTCCATTATTCAGGTGATGTGGACTGATGATGCCCTGATTAGAATGCATCCTTTAATTATGAACTTCTTTGAAAGACTCCATCAGGTATTTAGCTGCATGCCTACATACTGTCTGCACATGGGTGGTGATGTGCCTCCATGTTGTCCACAGATGGGTGGTGGCCTGCCTCCATGTTACCCACAGATGGGTGGTGACATGCCTCCATGTTGTCCACAGATGGGTGGTGGCCTGCCTCCGTGTTACCCACAGGTGGGTGGTGACGTGCCTCCATGTTGTCCACAGATGGGTGGTGGCCTGCCTCCATGTTACCCACAGATGGGTGGTGACATGCCTCCATGTTGTCCACAGATGGGTGGTGGCATGCCTCTGTGTTGTCTATAGATGAGTGGTGGCGTGCCTCCATGTTGTGTGCAGACAGGTAGTGGTGTGCCTGTGGTGCTTTAATGTCTCCTGTTACATGTGCAGCCCTGCTTTTATGTCCCCAGTTACATGTGCAGCCCTGCTTTTACGTCCCAAGTTACATGTGCAGTCCTGCTTTTATGTCCTCTGTTACATGTGCAGTCCTGCTTTTATGTCCTCTGTTACATGTGCAGTCCTGCCTTTATGTCCCCTGTTACACGTGCAGCCCTGCCTTTATGTCCCCTGTTACAAGTCCAGCTTCGTGGAGGCTTCTTCTCAGACCCTGAAATTGGAGTTATCCTACACCACACTACATTTATATAAGATAAGTCAAAGCATTAAGAAATGCTTATAATAATCACTATATTATGGAGTTTAAAAACTTACACTAATGTCACATGGTAGCCCTTTTTCACACATAGACTCTTTTACAAGACAGCTCTTTTTATTAGCAGGACAGTCCTCAGCTGTCCTTTCTGAGTGAACCCTATCTCATACCACCCTACTCAGGGTTGTTGGTTTTAGCTTGGTACTTTCCCACTAGTGTGAATGAGTGAAGGAGACTTAGTCCAGGAAGATATTGAAATTACATACTTACCATAATTATTGATCTTCTTGGACAGTCTCCATCACTCATTCGCACGCCCACCCACCATCCCCTGGGTTTACTCATTTTCTTTCCTGGTCTTTATGGTCCTATGGTTCAGACTGTGAAGACATTGTTCTTTGACCTTTCTTGCAAAGGCCACCTGGGCCCTCTCAGGCCGAGAAACTCAGGATAAGTTATTCTCATTAGTTACGCTGCACTCCTCGGTCGAAAAGGTACTGAGGCGGTTGGAGGGTCAATGCCGAGATAGCCTACACAGGCGCAAGCTACTCTCGCGGTGCCGTGCATGTGTGGTCCTGTCTCAGCGCCGACCCTTCTGAAAAAGTTAGGCTCCTGCTTGGTCCTAGCACCTCCAGCGCTATCCCCACTAGTATGAATGAGTGATGGAGACTGTGCAAGAAGATCAATAATTATGGTAAGTACGTAATTTCCATTTCTGCACTGACATCAGACCTGTGGGGCCTGTCTTGTATAGAAGCATTGCATGAATGTGTGCAGTGCCTGCTTCTCCATGGACTGCCATACCTTTGAGAACTGTGCATTGAGGTGTGGTCATTCGATCCCCCTTTCAGAGGTAGGCGCCACACATGTGCATACAATAACGGGTCATTAGACCTTTCCCTCTGCCTCTTCCCAGGACCTCTGGTCCCATGAATGAACAGATCTCTCCTCAACTTCACCACACTGAGGCATCAGAGACTTCAGTGGATGGGTATGGTGGACAGTCAACTCCTTATGGGCAGTCGACTGTGAACCTTCCACAGACTGCCTGTGCTGAGTAGCAGATGTCCTCAGTGGTGAGTCTGTGGCTGTATGCTCAGTCTACACCAGTGGACACTTTAGTGTCATCGCTCATGCTTTAGTCACTGTTTGCAGTGACAACATGGCGGAATGCATTGGGGATGATGCTGGACCTCCTCCTGACACAGTTCGCTGTGTCAAGAGAGGAACCGGTACCAAGGCTGTTGCCACACTTTTGCCATTTTGGATGTTGTCACCCTCCATGGGGAGTTGCTGATGGCAATGTCATCCCGGAGGTTGTCCCTGACTCTGGTATAATCCGTGACACCAAGAAGGGTGATGGATCTGGGCATGACGTCAAAGTCGGCACTGAGCATTGTGTCGAGGGTGATGCCAGCTATGCAGATGGGGATAACACTGTCTCTGAGGCTGCTGCCTGATCCTGAGCCCAGTGCCAGAGGCAGCACTGACTCGGGGGTCAGGTGGCAGCCCAGAGATGGAGTTTTCTCTGGAGCCATTTGATGTCACCGCCACCAGTGAGAACCAAGGTTGCCCTGTGGGACCTGTATGGCTTGCTCTTCTTACCTGGGGGTTCTCCCCATGGGCACTGATCAAGTCACTCCTCGGACGAAGGAGAACACCCTTCAGACAACTCTGTTAGGCCCTCCCCTCAGGCGAGGCCCTCTATGTGGTTCCAGAGTCCAGAATGAGGACACAGAGACCTGGAGTCTCTGCCCATTCTAGCGGGGCCTTGCCAATTCCTGGAAAGAATGCCCTTGCTGATCAGAACTTGTATTCCTCACCTTTTCTTCAGAGGTTTAAGCTGCCTACATTAGTAGACTCACTGAAGGTGTCTCTTTTGGCCCCCATTCAGGGGGAAGAGATCCCAGCTGATCTTAACTGTATCTGTCTTCACCATTCATCACTGGTGGGTGATACGCTGGAGGTGCTAGGACCCTGCAGGAGCTATTAGCATAGAGATTTTTTCTGTAGGGGTAGGAGCCAGCGCCAGAACGGTGCTGCTCTCGAGGCCAACGCATTCCGCGATGCTCGAGAGTTGGCTAGTAACCGACACCGACTCCTCCTCCACCTCAGGTCTGTGTTTTCCGCTGTTGAGAGTGCATCACCTTATGGGAGCTGAGCCTTTTTTCTGCGTATTCGAAAAACTTTGCCTGCTTCTACTGCTGAAAGGTTCTGCGCTGCCATTATTTAACGCCGTAGGACTTCTTGAATCTGGGTGAGACCATTTCTTTTATTTCTATTACTCATGGTTTCTACAGTGCCAAGTCTTTTTCTGTAGTTATATTTTGAGTTATTTCAAGACGATCATGTCTGATTCAGGGACTTCTTCCAAATACAAGGCGGAACCTGCCCCAATGCATTAATAGGTTCATAGGTAACTTACAAGCTCAGGAGGCAATAATGCCTTTTATGAGCTCGCCACCTCTTATTGGTGGAAAATATATATTTTTTGACCCATGTATAAGTCTAGATTTCTTTTGAACGCGGCCACTGAATTGCTTTCGATCACCACATCGGTAATGCATTCCATGTCAGTATAACTCTTTGAGTGAACCATTGACATCTGTTTTTGGTCCTATTTTGTGTCCCACTTAATTTTTTGTTATGCGACCTTGTATATGTCGTAGATAAATTTGGACATAATCCAATAGTATCAAATATCCTACTATCACTAAAGAGGGATTATTACCTTTTCACTCCTACTTTTAATATTCTTCAGGATACAGCCCAAGATCTGATTGCTCTTCTTGACTACATTTATAGTATGGACTTCAAAGGATAGTTTGTTAGTAATAGTAACCCCCAAATCTAATTCATTATCTGTTGTCTGCAATATTGTGTTATTGAATATGTAAGAAAAACATTTGTTTCGCTTGCCAAGATGCATCACTTTGCATTTCTATGCATTAAACAGTAATTTGCTTTTAATTGACCATGATTCCAAATGTGCAAGATTTTCTTGAAAATTCTGCTCTGAGGTTTGATCAGTTATGATGCCCCCGAGTTTACAATCATCTGCGTACTTAATTATCCAACATTGATCATTTAAAGGTAATAAAGATGATATCATGATATTAAAAAGTACAGGCCCCAACACAGAACCCTGAGGGACACCGCTAGTCACATATTCCCACGATGATAGATAACCCTTCAATGACACTTGTTGTTTCCTGTCAGTTAACCATGCTTTAATCCAATTTACTATAAGACGATGTATATTAGCTTTGATTAACTCTTGGATTAAAATTCCATGTGCCACAGAATCAAAAGCCTTGGAAAAATCTAAGAAGACTGTATCCACAGTTAGGCCGTTGTTCAGAGCTTCACTTACTGGCTCAAAAAAGCTTAGCAGGTTTGTGTGGCATGATCGCCCCTTAACAAATCCATGCTGTGTGAGATACTGTAGATTTGTCCAGTAGCAGACAAATGATTAGGACTTATCGTTGATGAAAACCGGTGGCTTTCTAAATCTTGTTGTAGGGCAGTTCAAAGGTCAAAAAAGTTGTACTATCGACGTGACGTCGGAACGATAGTACAACAGCTTTTAGCTTTGAATTGCCTTCTGATTGGCTCATACCAACAGGCTCGACATAAAAAATACTGGAAACATGGCGGCGGCAGTTTAGCGAGCGGCAAGTAGAGGACTCTGCCCGTTTTGACACGAGGAGCTACCATCGCTCCGTGTCACAAAAGTGATTTTTTTTATTTTAAAAAATACTAATGGTGACACCAGAGGGAGCAGAAGCGGCGACAAGTGAAACAAGCACCAGTGGGAGCAGGGAGAAGCAGGAGCGAGTGGCAGCAAGAGCGGGACAAATTTGAATGGAGTGGGAGTGGGGAGATGCTCAAGTGAGAAACATGACGGTAAAACAAGCCAGCAACGGAAACAAAAAAATGTTCATCAACAATAAGCCCTAAACCATATACTATATAAAACAGTGGATGGTCGCCTCATCTCACAGGTTAGCTGGGAGTTGATATGTCAAGAGACCTCTCGAAGGCGCCTCGAGGTCTCGATGATATCATCAACTCCCTCGAAGGAAACACAACCTTGTTGTGGATGGGCGACCATCCACTATTCTATATTTTTAAGAGTCCCTTTCCATGATTTTAGAAGAATTTGCAGTCAGGCTTATGGGCCTATAGTTCTGAACCAGATTTCTACTCCCTTTTATGTTTGCTTGCACACGTGTGCAAGAAACATAGTGCCACCATACGAGAATTCGTAGATGTGCCTCCCTACTTCCAATGCCCTGCTGCCTTTTGCAGGTGCAGCCCCACCATGCCAATGAATGTAGGAGCTGTCTGTGACATCGTTTGCAAATGCAGCGGCGTACAGTTGAAAGAACGAGCTGCAGTGTGTAGGCATATTGCATACTGCCACCGTCGGCAGTATGCAAAGTGCCTCCACGTTGCCACTGCAGTGCAAGAGCTGTCATAGACAGCTCCCCCCCCCCAACAAGTAGCACGCTGGGAGCCCACCCCAGTGTGCTCACACGCTCCCCCCCCACACACACAGTATGGCTAACGGGGGTGCCCAATCCCCCGTCGGCTCCAGTGCCCCCCACAAACAGCCTTGCAGGTGCCATGCTGGGAGCCCACCCCAGCATGGCAAATGTCTGTCTGCGGCCCCCCCCAAACACACTTCCAGGTGCCATACTGGGAGCCCACCCCAGTGTGGCAAAGCTGTCTGTGGCCGACAGGGGTGCCTAATCTCCCGTCGACTCCGCTGCCCCCCCCAAAAAAAACTTCCAGCTGCCACGCTGGGAGCCCACCCCAGCTTGGCAAACATCCCGCGTTGTCTTCCTACAAAGAAAGAACGGTCCCATGCTGTCTTGACCCCCAACCCCCACCCTCTGCGCACCCTTCCTCCCCACACACCCCCACCCCATACTTACCTCCAGAGTCTGGCAAGACGATCTTCTGTGGACCGGGAACACGTCTGCACTCTTCAAAGCTGACTGCGAACTGAGGAAATGCCAGTAAGCTGTATAATGGAATAAATAGGTTCTAGGGACATGGATATGTTGTTCATCCACACTCATTGGCAGGTATCCTTGCCGCTTTAAATCTTGCCGGAAGGTCTTCAAGCTTGCTCCTCCCACCCACCCGGGTGGTATAACTCTCGGCTCCGCCCCATGACGCCAGATCTTCCTTACCGCTTGGAAGCTCAGGTTCCCTCCTTAACGCTCTGCGTTTGAGACTGGTTCCTATTTCTCTGTTTGCGTATTTAAAAATAAATTTTGCGAAAAAGACTTCAGTCTTCGATCCCTCGCGGCTGCGATGGACAAATCGACTCCCGGATTTCGGAGATGCCCATGCGGGCAGAAGATGTCTTGGACGGATCCACACTCCACGTGTGTCTACTGCTTAGGCCTTGAGCACGACCCGCAGGCTTCGACCTGTGCTCATCTTTCTCGGCTTCGTCCTCGAAGCCGTGCTGCCCGATTGCAACTGGGCCGTCCCGAGCGTTCCCTCGGTGAAGTCAAGGAGGCCCGGTTCGGCGGTTTCCTTGACGGCGGCTCGGCGGATCAGCTCGGCGGATGATCGCCTCGAAGAGGAGGCGGCGCGGGTCAGATCTTCCTCGGCCGCGGCATTTATCCCGCTCTCTCTGGGTTCTTCCTACACGGCTTCTTTTAAGGAGCTTTGTCTGTCCCTCTCCACTAAGGGAGAAGGGCCTACGTCTGCTGGACCTTATTCTCGGTCCAAAAAGAAGGACAGGGGTAAGTCCCTCCGTCGACACTCTTGGGAGCGGGAAAGGTCCCTCTCCCCGAGTCGTCGACCGTCGGCTTCGGTCGACCGCTCGGCTTCGGCCACTGGCCTCACGGTGTCCCCGTCAGGTCAGTTGACCGAGACTCCCACCGACGAAGTCGAGATTTTTCTCGACCCGTTGGACGGGCTGTCGCCTTTAGCAGCCGAGATTCCCCTCTCCCCGGTTCCCCCGGGAGGAGTTGAGGATCCCGTGGGCTCGCCTGTGCCTCCGGTTCCGGAGCCCTCCGATGGACCATCCGAGCCGAAGGGAGTGCCGGTTCCGGCCGACACCTCCCCGCACCGACCTCGAAAATTCCGGGACTCTCGGTCTCGGACCTCTTCGCGGTCCAGCCGATCCCACCGTCATAGGCGGTCTCGGTCTCGGCACCGCGGTAAGCGGCGTCGCCGCTCGTCCTCGTCCTCCTCCTCGGATGAGGGGAGGCTTCGCGAATTACGCCGACGGCACGAGGACCTTATGTTGCAACAGTTCCTCCTGGCCGGAGTAAGCCGACCCGCCGCCTTCCCGGCCATTAAGTGGCTGTCACCGAGCGGCCGACACAACCCTCGACTTATCCGAGGAGCTATACCCAGGCCGGTTGTTCGGCAAACCAGCTGCTCCACCGATTCGGTGGAACCTCCGCCCACAGCCACCACTGGGGTCTCACCAAGGATTCTCGGTCGGCTAAGGGTCTACCCCATCGGCTGTCAGTTACCCTCACTCCCGACCGACCTCGGCAGGTGAAGGGTGGCTCAGGCCAGAGGCAGCTCTTCGAGGACTCTTCCGAGTCCGAAGATGATTCCTCCTTTTCTCCAAGCGACTGGACTTGGAGTCTTCAGGAGGTCAGTCAATGGACGATAGCCCGTCGTCCTTCCTAGGACTGCTTGGCTCATCTCGGAGTCCACGGGATGGAGCTCGAACCTGTTTCAAAGCGGGCCAGGCATCCCTCACGGAGATTCTGGACCGAGGGATTCTCGACGGAGGCCTTTCCGTGGCCGAGGCCATAGTGGGTCCGCACTGGAGCTTTGGCAGCGCCTGCTTCCTGCCCTGCGCCGCCAGGATGGCCAGGAAGTATCGCGTCCCCACCGGTTCCTTGTCCGTTTTGGAACACCCCTCTGCTGAGGGGTTGTTACCGACAGCGTTTCGCACGCCCGGCAGCGCCAGGGATGTGGACAAACCTCCTGACAAGGTCCAAGAATTGGACTATGTCGGGCGAAAAGTCTACGCCGCGCTCTCTCGGCCTCGTCCAGGCCAGTTCGGCCCTCATGGCACATTTTTCTCATGCCCTGTTGGGCCCTGGATGAGGTCATCCTCATCTTCCGCCGATCTGCAGACTACGGTTAAGCAGGTGCGGACCAGGGCAGGGCAGTGGCCAAACAGCAGCTCCAGACTGCTTTGGATATAGGGACTCATGTGCCAGATCGGTGGCGGCCGAGTGGCTATCGTCGTCGATGGCTTGGCTGAGGATATCCACCTTTACTTCGGATACCCAGCACAAGTTGGCGGATGTTCCCTTTTTGGGGACTGACCTCTTCGGCCCTGGGGTGGAAGGTCACCTGCAGAGGATCGAGAAGTCCAATGCTACCTTGGACTCGGTCTCTTCCGCTCAGAAGGACAAAGGCCGCAAACCACAGCCTAAGCCCTTTCATCCTTCTGTGCCCCCAGCGCGCCCGGCCCAGCAACGTCAGGGCCAGCAGGCTCGGCCTTGGCATCCCAAACCCAAGCCGCCGGCTTCCTCTAACAGGAGGCAGGAGGAAAGGCCCAGGAGGTCCTCGGCGGTCCCTCCTCCAAGCCTGCCCAGTGACGGGCTGAGGGTGTCACCCCATTCCCGCCACCTTACTTCCTAGGTCCCCCCTGGGGGACGGCCCGCACTCTGCTCCGCCTGGTCCGCTGTTACCACGGACAGGTGGGTCTTGGAGGTGGTGGGAAGAGGCCTGCCTCTGGAATTCGAGCAGGCACCACCCTTCAGAGCCGTCGCCCCTCGGGGCTTCGGGCCCCCAGCCTCACTGGCGGCTCGTCGAGCCGACATCGCTCTCCTCCTCCAGAAGGAGGTGATAAGAGAGGTGGCGGACCCTCCTTCAGACCCAGGGTTTGTGTCCAGGTACTTCCTGGTTCCGAAACAGACGGGGGGCTGGCGCCCCATTCTCTAATCCATACGACCTAAACAAGTTCCTAAGGTCTTCGAACCTTCAGGATGGTCACTCTGGCTCAGATAATACCATCCTGGGAACGCGCCGTGTGGTTCTGCTCTCTGGACTTGCAGGACGCGTTTTTTCACGTCCCTATCCGTCCGTCTCACCAGAGATTCCTTCGCTTCCGAGCGGAAGGATCCTTTTCGAGTTCCAAGCCATGCCCTTCGGCTTGTCTCCAGCTCCCAGGGTCTTCACCAAATGCATGGCAGTGGTGACAGCATTCCTGCGGCGCCGAGGGTCCGGGTGTACCCTTACCAGGACGACTGGCTGATAGCAGCTCCCTCCAGGAAGGAGGCGGAGTGGTCCAGAGATCTGGCCCTCCAGGTCTGCTCTCAACTGGGCCTCCTTATCAACGAGGCCAAGTCGGAACTCGAGCCAAAGCAGATGATTCTATTCATCGGGGCGCAGCTCGACTCTCTTCGAGCCAGAGCACGGCTCCCGGCGGACAGGGCCGGGGTTCTTTCCTCCTTTGCCCGATCATTTCTGGTTGGGCAATTCGCCTGCCCGGACTTCCTGCGCCTCCTGTCTCATGGCGGCCTGCACCAGCGTGGTCCGTTGGGCCTGCTGGAACATGCGTCCCCTTCAATGGGGACTGGCCAGCCAGTGGTCACAACGCTGCGATCCTTTGGACCAGCTTGTGTCGGTGACACAGGGGATGTGGAACGCTCTCCAGTGGTGGACCGTTCCAGATCATTTGCAGGAGGGCATCCCGTTCGTCCGCCCCGAGCCGACGGTCTCTCTATCGACCGATGCCTCTCTGATGGGTTGGGGTGCCCATCTGGGGGAACACCGGGCTCATGGCCTCTGGTCCCCGTGGGAGTCCCGATGCCACATCAACCTGCTGGAGCTCCGAGCGGTCCGCCTAGCTCTCACCGCCTTTGCTCCGTTCCTCCGGGGTCAAGTGGTCCGAGTCCAGACGGACAATACCACGACCATGTTCTATCTAAACCGCCAGGGCGGGACGCGCTCCATGCTCCTATGCAAGGAAGCTCTCCGTATTTGGTCACTGTGGCGCAGCCTGGAGGCGATCTCCTAGCCATTCATGTGGCAGGAGCCTCCAACACCCTGGCCGATGCCCTAAGCCGGATAGGGGCTGCATCCCACGAGTGGTCTCTCCTGCCGGAGGTAGTACAGCATCTGTTCTCCCATTGGGGCACACCTCAGGTGGACCTGTTCGCTCCAGGAGAACGCGGTTGAGACTGTTCCATGCCCGCCTCAGCAGGGCTCGCTGCAGGGGATGCCTCTCGAGGCAGTGGACCCCGGCCTCTTTACGCCTTTCCTCCATTTCCCTTGATCCACAAGGTGCTTCTCAAGGCGAGGAGGGACAAGGTGCAGGTGATTCTGATAGCCCCAGACTGGCCTCGCCAGTTCTGGTACCAGATCTCCTCAGTCTCAGCTCCAGGACTCGCGGCAGCTTCCAGCTCGCCTGACCTGCTTTCAGTCAATCAGGGAAGGTGTTCCATCCAGACCTTCAATCCCTGCACCTGGCGGCCTGGTTCCTGAGGCTAGAGTTCCAGGCCTTGGGTCTTTCCGACGAGGTCCTCAATGTAGTTGAGGCGTCCCGTGAAGGAGTCGACCAGAAAATGCTATGCCTTCAAATGGAAAAGGTTTTCCATTTGGTGTCAGGGCAAGGGCTTGAACCCTTCCTCCTGTTCCTTGGCAAGCATCTTGGACTATTTATGGTCCCTTTCTAATCAAGGGCTTAGGTCGACGACCCTAAGGGTGCACCTGGCAGCCATCTCTGCTTACCGGGCGCGGGCCGGGAAGCAGTCGGTGGCGCAGGAGAAGGTGGTCTGGCGCTTTTTCAAAGGCCTTGATCACATTTCCCCTCCAGTGCGGGAACCCCACCTCCGTGGGATCTACTGCTGGTACTGGCAAAGCTCATGGGCAAGCCATTCGAACCTATGCACAGGTGTGCTCTCTCTCACCTGTCGTGGAAGACCGCTTCTTGGTGGCTATCACGCCAGCCAGAAGGATGGGAGAGCCCAGGCGCTTTCCATCGAGTCTCCTTACCTGGTCTTCCACAGGGACAAGGTTGTCCTGCACCCCACCCGAAATTCCTTCCAAGGTGGTGTCGGAGTTTCACCTTAACCAGGTGTTGACTCTGCCGGTGTTCTACCCAATCACACCTCGGAGGCCGAATATAGGCTCCATACTTTGGACCCTAGAAGGGCGCCGCCTATTACAAAGAGCGCACGGCTGAAATTCGGGGAGAGGTTCGCCAGCTGTTTGTCACCTACGCTGAAGCCGCATCTGGCAGACCTGCAGCCAAGCGGACGATAAGCAGGTGGGTCACTCCTGCATAGATCTCTGCTATAAGTTGGCGGGCATGGAGCCTCCCAGAGGATAAGAGCTTATTCTACCCGCCATACTGCTGCAACGGTGGCTGCTTCTAGGGACGCCCTATCCAGGAAATCTGCAGGGCTGCTACCTGGAAGTCAGCAAACACCTTCATTACCCATTACCACATCGACCTTGAGTCACGCCGGGATGCTGGTTTTGGGGCCTCGGTTCTCAGTCTCTCTTTCCCAAGTAAGTATTGGAGGTGCTGCTCCCTCCTCCCGGAGAACTGCTAGGAGTCTGCCAATGAGTGTGAATGAACAACATATGCAACTTGAAATACAGGTTACTCACCTGTAACAGGAGTTCTAGGAATGGTATATATTGTTCATCCACACGACCAACCCGACCTCCCCGGCTTCGACGCACAACCTGAGCTTCCAGCGGGCCAGATCTGGCGTCATGGGGCGGAGCCGAGTTATACCACCCGGGTGGGTGGGAGGAGCAAGCTTGAAGACCTTCCGGCAAGATTTAAAGCGGCAAGGATACCTGCCAATGAGTGTGGATGAACAACATATACCATTCCTAGAACTCCTGTTATAGGTGAGTAACCTGTATTTTTCAACTTTGATGCATATCTCAGGCATTTTTGAATTTTTTCACCAAATTTTCAACATGGGGTTTGGGACTCCACCTCGCAGATACTTGCACTGTCATTTTGTTATTCAGTCCCGAAGGTGATTTCCACGGTCACTGCGCAAAACCACCTTCTCGGGACTGATGTACTAAACGACAGTGTCACAGTTCATGAGGTAGGCCCCAAAACCCTGTGTTGAAAATTTTGGGAAAAATTCCAAAATGACTGTTTTATGAGCATGCATTATGAAGTTCCACGCACTGTAAGTTCACAAATTTTTAATATTTGTATCTTTAACATTGCTATTTTACCACACCTCCCTATGAGCAGTACAGCTGTCATTTTTCACATCTCGCCCAAAATGTTTCTGCACATGTAGTGCACAATGGCGCAGTGTGCGAAATCAATGTTTGGGACAGATTAAGAAAATCACAGTGACACTGTTCATGAACAGAGGTCTTAAAATGGCTATGTTGAAAATTTGATGAAAAAATTCCCAAAAATTACTGTTTTACAAGCGTGCATTGCACAGTTCCTACGCACGCCCATAAGTTCGCGAATTTTAATATTTGCACTCCAGATTTTCAACATTGTCATTTTACCACACCTCCTTATGAGCAGTACAGCTGTCATTTTTCACATCTCCCCCAAAATGTGTTTCCATGCATGTAGCGCACAATGGCGCAGTCGGTGTGTGAAATCAATGTTTGGGACAGATTAAGAAAATCACAGTGACACTGGTCATGAGCAGAGGTCTTAAAATGGCTATGTTGAAAATTTGGTGGCAAAAGTCCATAAATGACTGTGTTACGAGCAAGCATTGCGCTGTTTCCATGCACCCTCGTAAGTTCATGACTTTGTAATATTTTCAGTCCAGATTTTCACCACTGGCATTTTTCCACACTACCTTATGAACAGTACAGCTGTAATTTTTCACAACATGGCCAAAATGTGTTTTCACACTTTCTGCGCAGAAATGCGTGGTCGCTGTGGGAAATCACTGTTCGGGACAGATTAAGAAAATCACAGTGACACGGTTCATGAGCGTAGGTCCCAAAATGCCTGTGTTGACAATCTGCTGTAAAAAATCCCCAACTAATTATATTAAGAGTGTGCTATGCAGTTTCTACGCACGCCGTGACTTCACTAGTTTTTTACTATTTTCACTGCAGATTCAACATTGCCATTTTTACACCTCCACATGAACAGAATAGCTGTCATTTTTCACATCCTGTTCGAAATATGTTTTCGTACCTGTGGTGCCAAATGCCGTAGTCACTTTGCAAAATCAGCTTTCGGCTAACAAACTGATATTGCCATTGTTCATAAGGTGGGGGTCACAAAAAACCCATGTTGAAAATTTGGAGTGAAAATACCAATAAACACCTGAGGCGTTAGAGTTTCTGACCATAACGCCCCACCCTGTAGAGACTGACAGGCATCAGGGGTGTGACTTGGGATTGTCGCCTGTAATGCTCATACCATTCCACCCCCACCCATACCCTGCAGCCAGTGAGAGGCATTGACATGTGCCTTGGACTCTTCGGCCCCAAAGTTCACCCCATTCTCCTATACTGCATCCATCTCACCGTATTTCCTGATGGAATGGGTGAGCATAAGGGCCAAACACCCAAGGCACACCGTGACACTTGTCAATGTCTGCAGAATAGGGTGTGGTGAAATGGCGTAGCCATTATGCCTGACAACCCAAAGGCACACCTCACCAATGTCAGTGCCGGCAAGCAAACATTCGGCATTGACAAATGCTTTTTTATATAGGGGAATAACAGTAGCTTGATTCCAAATGGGTATAGTTGAACCTGTACTTAGTGAAATATTAAATAAATATGTCAATGGCCCCTTTAACTGATTAACCGTATTTTTTAAAAAGATGGCTGGAATTCCATCCGGGCCTGCAGAACTATCTGCTTTATTATTTGCAATGACCTCTTTTACATCATTTGAAGTGAAATGTTTAAAATCATCCGTGGACTTGTAAGCAAAGAATACCATATTATCTTTTTTATTAAAGACTCTTGTGAAATATCTGTTCAATTCAGTCGCCATTTCAACTTCATCTGCTATTACTCCGTCAGTAGTTGTCAAGGGTCCAATGTTTGTAGTACTATTTTTTAAAGAAACTATGTAATAAAAAATGTTTTTTTATTATCTTTTGCTAATAGAGCTATCTTTTCTAGTAGCTGTTTTTTAGTTTTCCTTATTAAACTTTTACAGTAATTAACTTCTCCTTTATGTATTGCAAGGTTATTTATGGTTTGAATTTTTTTTTGTATTTCCTATATAATTTCTTTTTCTTTGTAATACTTCTTTTTGTTGATTTGTTCCACCAAATGCGAGTTCTTTTATTGTTGTTCATTTTATATTTAATCCTGTATGGCACCCAATTATTCATGCAAACAGTTATTTTGGAATGTAACTTCTGCCAAATTGTTTCCAAATTATAGTTGAAAAAATCGGCTAACCAATCCCATTTTCCTAAGTATTCATTAATTTTAATATAATCTGCTTTATAAAAAATTTTAACCTGAGTACAACCTCTATTCAAATGGTCACCCTTAATATTTACCTTTACTAAAACCATAGTGTGATCACTATTTGATAGGGGATGTAATACGTTGACATCAGTAATGTCTTCTGATATATTAGAGCAGACCAAATCTAAGATATTATTACCCCTCGTAGGTTCTTGAACCAGTTGTTCCAAATTATTTATTGTACAAAAATCTACAAATCTTTTTTCAAGATCAGTTGAGCATGATCTGTTTGCCCAATAGATTCTGGGAAAATTAAAATATCCCATTAAGATGTATTTATTTGTAATATCCATTTTTTTGATATCACACATAAAACTATTATTTTCATTATTATTTAAATTTGCCCCGTGGCAAGTCCATGATCGTAACAGACTGTCATGATTCCTGTCTTTTCTGCCTGGGTTCCCACTAAGATATGGATGACTGCAGTGCCTGCTTCTCCATGGACCACTGGGTCCTCGAAACGCACGCTCGTTGAAGGTGGTTTGGGATCCTCCCACCTTTGGGGGGCAGTGTCGGTCCCGGGACTCCAAGGACAGGACATTGGGCCTTTCCCCTGGATCTCCCTCCGGTACTATACGTACCGAGATGGAGCAGGCTTCGGCTGGTTCTGGTCTTGTTGGGACTGCAGGCCTGCCAGAGGATCGGACGGACAGTCAACCTCCCCTAGGGGGTCAGCTGAGCACCCCTCTCGGTCCATTGCATCTTTGGAAGCATGGCAACCCCCAGTGTCCTGGTCTCAGCTATACGCTGGGCCCAAGCTGGCAGAGTCCTCAGCACCACCTGTAAATGCCACCCTGGCTCCCAATTCCACGGGTGGTGTTGCAGTACATGCTAGGCCCGCCTCTGTGCCGGTCTCCCTGATCTCTTCCTCTTCGGAGGAGGATGATCGGGATGACCCAGAATGGCTACCCGACTCTGAGGAGTCCCTTTACCCGGTTAGGCTTAGCTGTGAGGTTCCCATTGTTGCACCTTCAGTGGGCCCTGCCCTTGGGGCCGACTCCTCTGGGTCTCCCTGTGCCACTGTCAGTGCTGGGGGCTCTCCCGGCACCGATTGCAGTGCCAGAGAGGGGGTGGCACCGAGGTCAGCGCTGGGCCGGGGGATGGCTGCCACACCTGGGGCCAGGTTGGACTCTGGCGGTGAGTCTGGTGCCGGCGCTGTGGGCGGCACCAGGATGGATTCTGGTACCAGGGTGGGGTCTGGGGCAGTCTCGACTGCCTCCTCTGGTGCTGGGGCCATCTCGGAGTCCCCCATTATGTGCACTCAGGAACAACTGAGGAGCAAGTCCCTCTCTCTCTGAGGGGGGGGGAGCTTGGGGGGGTCTGGGGTGGCACCTAGATCCACTTCTAGAGCTGCTGGTGGCTCTAGGAGGAGTCGTAGTGCTGATCCCTCACTCCTTCACTCTCCTCAGCAGGGGGGTCTGCAACAGGTGGGGCTAGGGGCCGCCCGCAAGGGACAGACCAGCTCCAATCACCCCATCATGGGGTCCTTTCTCTATGGCACCACTTTGGCCGCTCCTGTATGGTTGGGCGACCTACAGTGGGCACTTTACGCAGTCCCCACCCCCCATGTGGGGTCCCCTGCATGCTCCCGTAGTCCTAGCAAGGATCATGCTGTGGCTCGCCACACTTCTCCCCCTCCTTCGGATCCTCTGCCTCCTTTCTCTGGTCTCCCAGGTCTCTTGGGCCCTTCGGGGCCTATGCCCTAGGATCAGTTCAGGTCATTGGCAGCTGCTTTTTCACGCTATTTAAGAGCCCTGGACCAGGTCATCTTCCAACTAGAACCCCCTGCAGCCCCGGAATCTGAACCAAGCTCCTCTGCCTCATCTTCCTCCCTGGAGGAAGCGGATTCTTCGATCCACCTGTCCTCAGACGCTGATATCACCAGCTTTCAGCAGTTTCTGTTGAGGCTGTTGTAGGAGCTCCACTTGTCCCACTTTGCTAGTCACAATCCTGAACATGCGACTCATGGTCTCCTTGGGGAGCTCAGCCTGGAATCCATTGTTACTCCTCTATGTCCAGTTCCTTTCTCGGAAGCGTCACATTGGGTCTGGCATTGCCCCTCTTCCCCTTCTGCAGCCCTGAGGGACTGCCTGCACAGCTACTGCGCACCCCAGGGGTCGCCAGGTTCCTTGCCTCACCTTTCCTCTGGAATAGAGCTCCTAGATACCGCTTCTGGGCATCGTTGCCCAAGATACAATTGGCCCCCAAAGTCTGACTCAGCTGAGTTCGACCACTGAGGGAGGAGTCTTCTCAATGGTGCATCTTCTTTTGTGTGTCTCAGCATATCAGGCACATATGGCTGCCTATGCTAAGCACCTATGGATGGTGCTGGGACAACTCCTAATAACCTTGCCTGACACAGAGGCAAACAGGCAAGCCATTTGCCTTTCCGCTAGGGGCCTAGAGCTAGCGAGACACCAGGCAAGGGCATCTTATGACACCAGTGAGGTAGCATCTAGGCAGGCAGGAACTGTGATCTGCATTAGGCGGATGGTGTGGCTTCGCCTCTCCCGGATATCACCCTTGGCTCGGCGTAGGGTGCTTGCCTCTCCTTTCCAAGGGACCCACTTTTTCCTCCCACAGGGTGAGATGGGAGTTAGCGGGGTACCTTCCCTATCTCAGGCATCGGGAGTCCCTGTCTTGCCCTGACCAGTCGCGGGCCTAGCCAGGCCCATAAGGGGCCCCTTCCTTCCTGTGTTCCCCCCCCAGGAGGCTGAGGGAAGTTACAGCCCTCAGGGAGGTTCCAGTGCCTAAGGTGCTTGGTACTCACCCACCAGTGATGAATGGTGAAGACAGATAAAGTTAAGATATGAAAATTACTTACCTACCATATTTCTTGATCTTACTGTATATCTTCACAGTTTATCACTGCATCATGCCCACCTTCCTGTCTTGGGCCTCAGCCTCTGGGCAGTGTCCCCTCCCTGCTTGCCTTCCCCCCATTTGAGGCCAATTGTGGGTCTAGTCCTGCTGGCACTTCTGGGTCCACTGATCCTTCATGTGAGCGACAGGGACCGACCTATGGGGGAAGGGCAAGCAGGGGTACTTGCCCTCTTTTTATAGGGGCTCCTCAGGGCCCCCCTCCTCACGATCCTGATGGGGACCCCCTTTGGGTTTGTTGGGCCTGGATAATCCTGCCCTGGTCTTGATTGGCCTCAGGGATCATCTCAGTTGTTGAAAGGTGGAGGGACTCAGAAGACCTCCAGCCCCCTCTCTTCCTGGAGCCTTGACTCCTGCATTTCTAGTTAACCTGTCTGGGTTAACCTGTGACAGAGTTCCCCCTTTTTTTAATCCTATAAAAAGGGACTTCCACTTGGACGACTTTATGTCTCCCTCCTGCCATTCCTGGCTCAGAGTAGGTGGTGTCTCCCTTCTTGAAACTTAAGCCCCCCTTCTGTGGAAGAAGTCTGGGTTAGGGGGATCCTGCCCTGGGGTGGGTTCTGCTCCCACTCCTGACTTAATCAGGGACAGGAATGAGAGACCTATGGCCCCCTTTCCATCTCCAGTGGACCAGGAGGGTACCCTTTCAAGACTTAGCACCCTGACATGTAAACTGTTCTGCTGGGCCTGTGTCCAGCTTGTTCAGCATCCTTGCCTTGCCTTCAAATCCTCTCCAGCCTGGAAGCTTCTGTGCACTTTCTCTCTGTCTCCCTCTCCTGTCATGGAGCGCTCAGCAAAAAAAAAAATTATTTTGAAGGAATGGAGTCAAGCAGTGAGGACCCCTTCTGGTCCCCAGAGAGACCCTTGGGATCTATGTCAGGGGTGCCATATGCGTCTCTCATTTGCTCTCCCATCTCTCACTCTCTCTTTCCTGTTTTTCTTCTACTCTCCCTCCCCTTCTTCTATCCTTCCCTTAGCCTGCATGGTGCTTGGAGCCTCTTGACCCAGACCCCTAGGTAACTTCCCCTCCTCTTGTGGCCGGCTTTATTCCTTTTTCTGTTTATATCCTTTCTTTTTACTGTCCCCCTGGCTCCCTTGCCCCGTCCTCATCCTCTTCCTCTGTCAGTTATTTTCCACTCTCTCTGGCATGCAGAACTGAGGTGAAGGAGGAGGAGTCGGCGTCAGTTACTGGCCAACTCTCGAGCACCACACATTGCGTTGGCCTCCAGGGCAGTGCCGTCTGGGCATCGGCTTCTCACCCTAGAGAAAAAATCTCTAAGCTAATAGCTCCTGCAGGGTCCTAGTGCATCAGCGTATTACCCACCAGTGATGAATGGTGAAGATATACAGTTAGATCAAGAATTACGGTAGGTACGTAATTTTCATTTCTCTAGAGTGCCAAAGCTGCTAAGTGTCCGGGTCCTGGCAGTTTTATAACTAGATTTTATAAATACTTTTCTTCCCTTCTGGTCCCCTTATTGTCCTGTACTTATAAGCAAGTGGAAATAGGAAAAATGCCTCCCTAGAACTGGAACACTATCTCTGCCATTACAAAACCAGGAAATGATCCCTGTTTGTCATCATCATACCAGCCTAGTTCCATTTTAAATACTGATTATTACATTTTACAGCCATTTGGGCACACAGATTAGATGCCATTCTACCCACTCTTAGCAGAAGAGACCAATCTGGATTCATTAAGGTGCAACAAACATTTGATAATACTAGAAGGACACTCTTGCTGCCAGATTATGGAAATCAGTTGACCTTCCCAACAGTGGTCATCAGTTTAGTTGTCAAGAAGGCATTCAACAGGGTGTCCTGACCTTCTTTTTGGGACACCGTGTTGAACTTTGATTTCCTAATGCTTTTTATAGAGATGTTACAGAATTTATACTCGGCCCTGCAAGCCTGGATTCAGGTTAATGGGTCATTCTCTCAGTCTGTACATTTGCAGAGGGGCACACTACAGGGCTGCCCTTTCTTGCTTCTTTTATTTGCCCTTTACATTAAGCTCCTTATAGAGGCTGCTCAAATGGCAGAGGGGGTGGAGGGTATCCACACTGAGAGTAAAGAATTGAGACGCACATTATATGCAGATGACATTCTGTTAACCCTGCTGTCTCTGAAAGAACCTATCCCAGCAGTATGGGAATTCTTGGACCAATGTGAGGAGGAGGTGGTGGTGGTGGGTTTTAAATTGAATATCCAAAAAAATGGAGTGATTATGGTGGAATTACATAGAAACATAGAAACATAGAAGTTGATGGCAGATAAGGACCGCAAGGCCCATCCAGTCTGCCCATTTCTTTTTCTACCTTATAAATGTGCCATCGGCCTTTGCTCTGTCAGTGGCCTATCTATTCATAGTCATTTGTATTGCTCCCTTATGCCTATCCCATGCCTGTTTGAAGCCCTGCACTGTATTCATAGTCACCACTGCTTGTGGTAAGTCATTCCATGCATCCACCACTTTTCTGTGAAAAAGAATTTCCTCACATTCCCCTTAATCGGCCTCCTCTAATCTCATGCTGTGTCCTCTTGTCCTGCTATTTTCTTATATTTAAACATGTTAGACTCTTTCACCTTGTTTATGCCCTTAAGGTGTTTGAATGCCTCGATCATATCACCTCTCTCCCTCCTTTGCTCAAGGGTATACATATTGAGCTCCGTTAATCTGTCCTCATATGTCTTCTGATGCAGTCCATGCACCATTTTGGTTGCCCTTCTCTGGACTGCCTCAATTTGGTTAATGTCCTTGTGATTATACCCCCACTTCCCAGTTTATATCGAGGTTTATGTTTAAATGGCGTAGGACCACTATCAAATATTTAGGAGGTATTCTTCCCCATAATTTAGATCATTTGGAGTTGCAAAATTTAGAACCATTCACACAGCAGTTAACATTGGATATGGAGCGATGGACACATTTACCCCTGGGATTATTTGCCAGAGCAGATACCATACAGATGAATTTTTTGCTGTGACTATTATACTTATTACAAACTTTGCCTCATGTGCCTTTCTGTATTATTTTTGTTTATGGAACAAACTTATTTCCCGGTTCTTATGGCAAGGTAAACCGCTTAGGATCAGGTATTCGATTCTTCAGCTCTCAAGGGACCGGGGGGCTCAGTCTTCCCAATCTTAAACAATATGCTCTAGCCTGTCATTTACGTATACTATATTTTTGAATCTCCCCTACCTCTAGTTTCGATTGGAAGCATATTAGAAATGTAGAAACATAGAATTTGATGGCAGATAAAGACCGCTTGGCCCACCCAGTCTGCCCATTTCCCTACCTAATGGATAAGCTGCAGATCCTAGTTAACCAGCAGCCTACTTCTTTCTACCCCAACCCCCTAGAATTGCCTTATGGCTGTCCCATGCATGCTTGAATTCAACCACTGTTTTGACTCCACAACCTCCTCCGAAGGCGCTCCATGCATCCACAACCCTCTCTGTGAAAAAAATACTTTACACTCTGAGCCGCCCTCTATCTTCAAATTGTGCCCCTTGTTCTTGCACACCTCTTTTTTGAAAGATGCTACCCTCTTGGACTTTGTTGATTCCTTGAGGTACTTGAAAGTTTCTATCATGTCCCCTCCCTTCTTTCCTCGAGGCTATACATATTAAGCTCCTTTAGTCTCTCTTCATATGTCTTCCAGTGCAGACCCTGCACCATTTTAGTTGCCCTCCTCTGGACAGCTTCCATCTTGTCTATGTCCTTGTGGAGACTGGGTCTCCAGAACTGCACACAGTACTCCAGATGGGGTCTCACCAGCTGTCTGTACAGAGGGATAACAACTTCCTGTTTTCTACTGGTGATGCCTCTCCCTATGCATCCCAGTATCCCCCCAGCCCTCCTACTGCCCTCTCACATTGCTTGCCCACCTTTAAGTCATCTGATATGACTACCCCCAGGTCCCTTTCCATTTTTGTTGTTGTTAGTATCTCACCCCCCATTGTGTACTCTTCCCCTGGGTTTTTGTTTCCCAGGTGCATTACCTTGCACTTCATAGCATTAAATCTAAGCTGCCATACATTTGACCATTCCTCTAACCTTGCCAAGTCCCTTCTCATCCTTTCCACCCCACCTTGTGCATCAGCTCTGTTGCAGATCTTTGTGTCATCTGCAAAGAGACATACTTTTCCTTCCAGTCCCTCTGCAATGTCGCCTATAAAGACATTGAAGAGGACCAGTCCCAATACTGAACCCCGCCACCCCACTAGTAACCCCTTCTTCAGAGTGGACTCCATTTACTATTACCGCTGTGTCCTATTCTCCAACCAATTTCTTACCCAGGCTATCATCTTGGGACCCACTCCCAGGCTGGCTAACTTGTACATTAATCTTTTGTTTGGGACTGAGTCAAATACCTTGCTAAAGTCTAGGTAGGCCATGTCCACAACCCCTCCCTGATCTACTACTTTGGTCACCCAGTCAAAGAAGTCTATTAGATTCGTCTGGCATGACCTTCCCGCTGTGAATCCATGCTGCCTTGGGTCCTGTGCCCCTCTGGCCTCCAGGTACTCGACAGTTCTTTCCTTCAGAAGTGATTCCATCATTTTCCCTATCACTGAGGTTAAACTAGCAGGTCTGTAGTTTCCTGCTTCTGCCCTGCTCCCACTTTTGTGAAGGGGAATCACATCTGCCCTCCTCCAGTCCTCAGGTACCACCCCATCCTCCCATGATTTGTTAAAGAGGGTAGTCAGTGGTGTCACTAGTTCTACCCTTAGTTCTTTAGAATTCTGGGATGAATCCCATCAGGCCCCATTGCTTTGTCCATCTTCAGTTTTAAGAGTTCTTTCAGAACCCTTCTTCTGTAAATGGGCTGGTATCAACTTCTGTATCCAGAGTGTTTCTATTGTTTGTTTTAGGTACCTCCCTCTTCGTTTGTAAATACTGAGCAAAATATTTGTTTAGTATCTCTGCCTTTTCACAGTCACCTCTGCCCACCCACCCTCCCCTTTGTTAAGCCTCACTATCCTCCCTTAGTCTTCCTTCGCCTCCCTAATGTACCTAAAAGGTTTTATCCTTCTTAACTGAGTTGGCTATCTTTTCCTCAGTTCGGGCCTTTGCTGTTCTGACTGCCTTCCCAGCTTCCTTTTGCTTTAACTGATACAATTCTCTGTCCTGCTCCTACTGTGATTCCTTGTACTTTCTGCATGCTTTCTTTTTCTCTTGAACCTTCACTGCCACCTCCTTTGAGAACCATAGTGGTTTCTTACATCGTTTTGTTTTGTTTATTTGCTTCACCCAAAGGCTTGTTACCTCTGTGATGGCAGTTTTTATTATTCCCCATTGTTCTTCCAACCCTCCTTCCTGCCCATTTGCTAGTGCATTCCTTAGGCACGCACCCATTTTGGCAAAGTCAGCCCTCCTGAAGTCCAGTACTTTTTGCCTTTGTATGGCTTGACTTTATTGCTGTGTTTATTGTGAACCATACTGTTCGATGGTCGCTAGTTCCCAGATGGTGTATTGAAATACACTTGAATGATTTACATGATATTTTTTGATACCTCCTTGCCCATATAGCCAGACTGCCCCTCTATGGAACTTTCTACGTTTTGCAGCTAATACTGTAAGGGTTGTGGAGTAAGCTAGGGTCTACTGAAGTTTTTAAATCAGTTCTGATTCTCTGCTGTGATTTAACATTTGATGCAGATTTTACGCCAGCAGATACAGACTTTACATTTTGCCGGTGGTCCAGTTGGGACATATTCCAATTACTAGATGCACAGGGAGGTCTTCCAAGAATCAGTCTTCATTCATTACCAGATGGGTCTGTGCTGGAGGCACTAGGACCTCATAGGACTAATTTGAAGAGCTGTCGTCTAGGGGTCCGACGTTGGTGACGGCACAGCCCATGAGGCTGACGCATGACGTGGCACTCATGGAGTGGCCAGTAACCAATGTTGGCCCCCTGCTTACCTTAGTTCTGTTTTTCCCACCATCGAGGCAACATCTCTGTGGGAGCGTTTCTCAACACAGCTGCGTCAGTCAGTTTCTCGCCATCTATCTTGATGCCGTATCTTTTTCCTCACCTTCTTTCAACACTGTCTCTTGTGCTCTCTCTTTTTATGGTACTGGGCTCTTTTTTTTGCTGAATTTTGTTATTTTCCACTTCCCAGTCATGTCGGGTTCCCAGGGGCCTAAGAAGAAGGACAAATCCAAGAACAAAAAGGACACCCCACCTGTGGGAGGCCTGTGTCCATTTGGGACCATCATTACACCTGCTGGACCTGCCTCAGAGAGACCATAACAAGGACCACTGTGTTGCCTGCTTTTCTATGGACTTCCACACTCTTGAACTCTGCGCGATGAGGTGAGGTCAGTCACCCCCCACCTTTGGCAGCAGGCGTCACATGGGGGACTCCAAGGTAAGGTCCCTTGGCTCTTCTCTTGGCACTTCCCAGTTCTACACATGCCGAGGGAGACAAGGCCTCTCCTGTCATCATCTCACCGAGACAGAGAGCCTAAAGGAGGGATATGTGGGACAGTTGGCCCTCCCCATCAGGGAGTCAGTTGCGCACCCCTCCCAGTCTGTGGCCCCTTTGGGGCAATGGACATCCCCGGTGCTGAGTTCAGAGCTACAGTTGTGGCCAAAAATATTGGCGCCCTTGCAGTTTTTTCTAATAATGCACCATTCCTTCCAGAAAATTGTTGAAATTAAAAAATATTTTGGTATCCACATATGAATTTCTTTGGTTTGCAGTGGAATATAAACAAAAAGCAGAAAAATTTACTAAGTCTTAGCTTATTCCACACAGAAATCCTTAAATGGCCCGGACAAAATTATTGGCATCTTTTAGAAGTAGTTAGAAATAATTAGATTTCAAGCAGGTGAGTCTCCTTCACTTTGAAATTGAACTCACCTGTGGTGAATTGCAGGTGCCTGCAATATAAAAATCACTCATTCAACCAGTTTGAATAGAGAAAGGACTCATTCTCCTGTTTTGTGTCACTGTGTGTACCGCAGTGAGCATGGAGAAAAGAAAGACAGCCAGAGAATTGTCTGAGGAGGTCAGACAGAAGATTGTAGTAAGCATGGACAATCTCAAGACTACAAATCAATCTCCAGAGACCTTGATGTTCCTGTTTCCACTGCGTAATGTTATCAGGATGTTTAAGGCCCATGGCACTGTAGCCAACCTCCCTGGACGTGCGCAAGAGAAAACTTGATCAAGATTGCAGCAGGATTGTTCGAATGGTGGAGAAAGCACCTCGATCAACTACCAAACAGATTCAAGCTGACCTTCAGACACAAGGTACAACAGTTTCAACTCGCACCATCCGTCGCCAACTCAATGAGAGGGGGTTATATGGTAGGAGGCCCAGGAGGACCCCACTGCTGAGAGAGAGACATAAGAAAGCCTGACTGGGGTTTGCCAAAACACACCTGAACACGCCAAAATCCTTCTGGGAGAATGTCCTGTGGACAGATGAGACCAAATTAGAGCTTTTTGGTAAAGCACATCATCTCTATGTTTACAGAAAACAAAATGAAGCCTTAAAAGAAAAGAACACCTTCCCTACAGTCAAACATGGAGGAGGTTCAGTGACGTTTTGGGGTTGCTGTGCTGCCTCTGGCACTGGGTGCCTTGATCGTGTGCATGGCATCATGAAATCTGGAGATTACCAGGCCATTTTGGAGCACAATGTTGAACCCAGTGTCAGAAAGCTGGGTCTCCGTCGAGGTCATGGGTCTTCCAGCAGGACAATGACCCCAAACCCACTTCAAAAAGCACCCAGGAATGGTTCAAGACAAGACGCTGGACTGTTCTGAAGTGGCCATGCAATGAGTCCAGATCTAAATTCCATTGAAAACCTGTGGAGAGATCTGAAACAGCAGTTCGGAGAAGGCATCCTTCAAATCTGGGAGAACTGGAGCAGTTTGCACAAGAAGAGTGGGCAAACTGCCAGTAGAGAGGTGCAGAAGCTCATCCATGGCTATAGGAAGTGGTTGATTGCAGTTATTTTGACCAAAGGCTGTGCTACCAAATATTAAGTCTAGGGTGTCAATAATTTTGTCAATGCCATTTCTTTTCATTTTCTGATTTAAAAGGATATATTAAATTCTAAATCAAAAACAAAGGTTCTATAATATTAACAGAGAAATAAAGAATTGTGGAGACCAAATACTGTACTGTTGTTAATTTCAACTTATGTTTAGAGGAATTGTGAGTTATTTGAAAAAGTGTAAGGGTGCCAATATTTTTGGCCACGACTGTATATGCTGGGCCTACACCGGTGGGCTTCTTGGAATTACAGCCTGGCACTGGCATGGCTCCTGGTGGTAAGGCCAGTTCTGGTGAGTGGGGCAGGGCCGATTGTAAGACAGATCCCCTCCTGACACTGCTTGTGGCACTGGGAGAGGGAAAACCTGAGGAGTTAGACGCCCCAGAGACCTTCTGGATCTCATCCCCTAAACGGTCAGATGCCCTTGAGGATGAAGACTGGGATAATCCCCACTGGTTGCTGGGCCCTGACAAGGAGAGTTTTTTTCTGGACCTAGTTCTTGGCCTAAGTTGGGATCCATGTTGTCGTGGGGAGCTCCCTCTCTGTCAGGTGCCACTCATGGAACCTCCCCCTTTGTCTTTCGGTGCTTTCCACGGCACTGGGGATGGTTCCAGTGCCAGTTCCTGTACTGGGGAGGGGGTCAGTGCTGGCCACAGTACCAGGCCGGGTTCCTGCACCTTCCACAGTGATGATGAGGCCTCCAGTGCCTTCCCCTGTCACTGACTCTCTTTCAGCTCTGATGTTTGATGTGGAATCGACTTCGAGGCCTTGACCAAGGGGCAGAACCCTTTCTGGTGAGGTGAGGCCTGGCAGGTCTTGTTCTGCAACTTGCTCTGCGCCCAGGGTAAGTGACACCTCTGGCAGGGGTCATAGCACTGATTCAAGCCCTTAGACCCTACTGGAACTGTTTGGGCCTGTCGATGCAGATAGGAGCTGCCCAGTGTGTGACCATCCCCCAGAGCCGGACTCTGCAGAGTTTGATGCCTGGAATCATAGGGTCTTCTCAGTGGCACATACCATGATGTGCATCTCAGCACACCAGGTGGCCTATGGCAGGCACCTGTGGTTAACACTGGGTCAGCTCCTAGTGTCAGTCAGATTGTGCGGCAATCAGATGGGCCATTTGTCTTTCTGCCCAGGGTCTGGAGCTGACGAGGCACCAAGCGAGGCATGTTATGATGCCAACAAGGTAGCCTCCAGGCTGATGGAACTTCAGTTTGCATCAGGCAGACGTGGCTCTGTCTTTCCAGGTTGTCACCCTTGGCCTGACATAGGGTGATTGCCTCACTCTTCCAGGGGGCCTGCTTCTTCTCCTGCATGGCCAAGCATGAGCTTGCAGGGCACCTTCCTGCTTCTAGGTCACGGGAGCCTCTGCCTGTCCCTGATCAGTCTCGGGCCTCGCCAGGCCCATTAGGGGCCCTTGTCTCTTGTGGTTAACCCCCATAGGAAGCTAAAAAAAAAAAGAAAAAAACATTTCCCTCAGGGTGAGCCAGCACCACCCTCTGGGCAGTATGCTTGGTACTCTGACCCATATGATAATGAAAGGTGAAGACTGATCCTTGGGAGATATGAAAATTAGGTTCTTACAGTAATTCTTGATCTTCCAGAATATCTTCACCATTCATTACCACAGCCAACTCACCATCCCCCCCCAAATGACCAACCATCTGGGTAGCTCACCCTGTCTTTGTTTCTCTATCCTTTTCTTCTCTTAATTCATTCTCTCTTTGTTTGGTCCCTTTGCTCCTCCTTTGTCTGGAGCTGTGGGCACAAAAAAAAAAAAAAAAGAAACAAGGAAAAAACATTTCTGTGGGTCTTCAGCTCACCTTTTGGCTTCCTCGAACCAAAACAAAAAAGTAAGTTTTTGGTCTGAGTTCCCCTCTTGAGAGAGTCTGGGTAGCCTTCTTTTATGTTCCTTATTCTCTTGAGCAGAGCATAAACAAAAAAAAATTGTTCTTTCCATAGGATACCCTATGCCTTTCTTTTTCCTTGTTTAATTAAAAAGGGGGGGGGGAGTTCTTTTCTTCAGTTGGAAGAGGAGTCTGCTTTACCCTCCCTAGATAATTTTTCCCTTCTTTTCTTTTCCCTTCAGAAGATCTCCCTGCTTTTTGCCTCTTAGCCAGCTCGGCTCCGGTATCCTCCTCCTCCTTTCCTCTTAGATAACCCTCTGGGAAATAGGAGGGAATTTTCCGTTGTTAAAACACACACACACACACACCCCCACACACATGCATACAGGGGAACAGAGACAGGAGCTCCTCCCTCCACTCCTCAGGTTCTTTGCCACTCACTAATTAGCGGGGATCTACCCCTTCTAGTCAGTGTACTTCCCTTGTGGAGGGCCAGATCTGTGTTTCTCTACATCCCCATGTAACCCCCACCTACAAATGGGGGTTCCCAAAAAGTATTCCTTGAGCTTGCCTAAATACTCACTGCCAGGTTGGTGTCCTGCGTTTTAGCAGTTTAAGTGCGATTACCAGAGCCTGTATAGCCTCTGTGTACTGTCTCTTTAAGAGCTACCTGTTGCAGCATAAGTAATCTGAGAGGGAACTCTGTTGAAGGATGTAACTATTTGCTGAAAATCATTTAGGGTGATAATAATAATGTAGTTTGTCTAACCTGCTTTCTTTGTAGCGAGGACTGTTTTGTTTGTCTCTACTATCTTGGTCCTGGACTGCAAATTGGACCAATCAGTTCTGGTGGGACCTAAAATGTAGCCGGACTACAGGACCTGTCTGAAGTCAAAATCTGTAGGAATTGTAGTTTTGAAGGTTTTTCACCTTTTTTGCAACTGAAGGGGGAGCTCTTGCTTTGGCTGACAGCCAAATCAGCCAACCGAATCTTTTGGATCTTGGGGAAGTCCCGGGCTGCTGGCAGTTTTCAGTTAGATCTAAGCTGGAAGCTAAAGAAGAAGGAGCTGAAGTGATTTTGGGCAGCAATCCTGAGTGGATTCACATGGGAAAACTGTGAAAGGGCTGAGTTTTTGGTTTGCATGTGTGCTGCTGCTCCTGAGAGGGAGAGAAGAGAATTATTTTGGACTAAATCCAAGTTTGTGTGACTAAAGTAAGCTACTGAAGTGGGCCAGGCTCAACCTGAAGAAGACCGAAGATTTTGCTGAATGCGATCAGCCTGTCTGGAGTTCCAGCTACCCCTAAGCTCCTGGTGTGTGTAGAGACTTTGCGATTGTGACTGGGGAGTGCTTTGCCTGGTACAGTAGAATTCCCATACATGTAAATGTGCTATGAGCTGCTAGTGGGTTGTGAGTTAGTTCCCCACTGTGTGAACTGTGTTCTGCTTGCTGGAAGCTGTATGCAGCCCAAAATGGACTGCATCCGAATTTGTCTCCATGCGGTCTGGGCCTTGCCAGACTGGCCCAGCCAGACTACCCACTGCACAGAGAAGCCATCAATGAGAGACCTGCCTAGGGATCAGCCCCCTGCTCCACGCTTGAACAGGAACGACGCCTCTGCGAATCGTGTGGGCCCTGCTTCTCCTGGCATTCCAGATCAACCACCTGCAGTCTCGATTTTCGTCCAGCCTGTGTCCAGTCTTGGGTATCGTGAGTAAATACCAGGGTAGCTCCCAGCAATAACAGCTTAATCTGAGTGTGTCATCTGATTGTCTTGTTGTTTCATTTCTTTTACGAACTGAGCCCTCTGGCTCCGGATTACAAATATTGTGTACTGTGCATGTTGTGTTTTCCATCACAGGGCCCCAACCAGCTGCAACCCCGGGCAACAGTCCTGGCTAGCCCATCTCTTCTCCACCTGGGTACCCAGAGGTGTGACTGTGTGGGGGGACTCAAAGCGCATGCATAACTGCTTGATTGATATAACCTTTAAGCTAATTAACCTGATTTTGCCTCTCCCTTGTTCAAGTCCCCTGAATAAATCAGATCTAACTTTTTCTGCATGTAATCTGACTGTGGTTCCAGTTTGTGCTCAAAGTACTGTACTGTTGCTATTTGCTGTGCATAACCTTGTTTTACCGGGGTTCCCCAGGGTCCAGCCAGAGGAACCAGCCCTGGTGGTAAGTGCAGACAGTGTGGGTACTTGTGTGGTGTACCAGGGGTATTGTGAAAGTGATTATTGTACAGTGTTCAGGCCACTAGAGGGGAAGGAGGGGGTTACAGTGTCCCGGAGGACTGTGCCCAGGTTAGCTTGACCACTACCAATCCTGACCTCTGGGTGGAGGCACCCGTTTCAGAACTCAGGCCCCTTAACCTGCTACTAGCCAAGCAGGCAGGGGTAGTAACCCTTGGGATAGCGCCACCTAGGAGTTACATCTTGGAGGCTCACCGCTGGGATTTTGTGTCTTCTAGTGGCCGAAACTACGAATTATTGTCAAACATAAATGGCTACCCCAACAGAAGTGGCTGTGCACCAGTTGGTGGGGTGGTGTACAGGGCAGGAGATTGACCCTCACAATGCCCTGCTTGTACTGGATATTCCCCCTGAACATTGGTAAAGACGCTGTAGACGGACTACTTTCCAAAGTTGAATGTTTAACAAACGCTGTGGTGGTGGGGCGACAGGCTGATTTGACTGCCCAAACTTTCATGGCGTTAGTAGAGTGTAGTGACCCAGTGGACAGTTCCAAAGTGCCACGGACTATTGCCCCAGGAGGGACCCCAGCCACCTGGAGAGTGATAACTAGAGACCGTAAAAACCCTAGGGAGGATGAGCTCCCCCTATTGTCTGAGACTTTTGAGGAGAAATTTGCTAAGTTGTTGCTGGAGGAAGGGAAAACTGTAGAGGACTTTAAGAAACTTTTCCTGCCACCTAGTGGTGTTCCTTCCCCAACACCCCCTCCCACTCCAGCACCTGTTACTGCCCCGCCTATTGTGCCCATGACAATGCTGGCCCTATATATCTGTACCTGCCGTTAGTCACAACTCCTACCAAAGGTTGAGAATCTTCTCGGGCACCTTCCCTACCCCCCAAGGGGAGGATGACTGGGAGACCTGGATAGACTATGTTACCCCTCTAGTACTTGAATGGCAATGCTCAGAAGCAGAGAAACAAAAGAGGTTGAGTGAGAGTCTCCGAGGTCCTGCCCTGGCTGCCATCCGTGCCAAGCGGGCCAGTAACCCCGAAGCAACTGCACAGGACTATCTTGATGCATTGGAGAATGTGTGTGGGAGCCCAGATTCAGATGAGGACCTGTGGTGGAGAGTAAGAAACGCTCAGCAGTACTCAGGGGAGCCATTGTCTGTGTATGTACCTCGGCTTGAAAAGTTGCTATGAGAGTGCCTCAGAAAGGGTAGTTTGCCATCAAATGGATTAGATCGAACTAGGTTGGACCAGATCCTTAAGTCTGCTCCATTTTCAGAATTGTTACTGCTTCAGTTTGGCCTCGCCAACCGACTGGAATCGCCTCTATAACGAGCTAATGAAAGAAATTGGGAGTTGAGCAAAGCAATCTGGGATTTCACCATCACCTGCTGCTACTGCGCAAGGGACAGAGAGTGATCATCCAAGTGGGGATCAGGGGCAAACATCGGCACTTAACAAGCACTCTGATAATGCAAGGACTTCCCGCCCTGGGCCCAGTTTTTGAAAGTCGAGCTATTAAAGGAAGTCCGAGAGTTGAAGGCGGGCGACTCTGCAAGGGTTCCCTCCATGGAACAAAATTCTGGTTTATCTCAGGACGTGACTGCCATGGGGTTGGGGGTGCACACTCAGGCATCCTGTACCAAGGATAGCTCCCAGGCCGAAATCAAAGAATTGACTGCCACTCTAAAGGAACTATTGAAACACATTGCACCCCTCTCACCGCTGCAAGCAGATATTGGACCCCGATCCCTTGCTACTACTTCAGTTCCTCATGAAATGTTCTCTCCAAGGATGACCCAGGAGTCTATCATTTGTTACCACTGTGGAAAGGATGGCCATATGAAGAAGGAATGCCAGTCTCAGAAAGACTTAGAGAAAGTGGTGAACCGGCTTCAAGGAGAGATTCAGAAAATGAATCAGTGGTCAAGGGGTGCACAAAATGACTCCAGTGAAGGCTTCAGATATCCTAACTCAAACCCATTTGTGGCTAAATCGTCCATCCAGACCCCTGCTGCTGTCCCCTCCAGACTGGTCCAAAATAACGGGCCCTTCAATGGAGACTACCATGGCTGTGAATGGTATTCCTACTCGGGCTGTGCTGAACAGTGGGTCGCAAGTATTGAAGGACTGGTATGACAAACACTTATCTGCTGTGCCCTTCAAACAACATGAAGTCTTGCTATATTATGACTAATGCAGTTTGTCCCACCATTAGAACTGCTCCGGAGGTGAAAGAGTTAACTTCCATGCAGTGCATGGAACTTAGAGCACGAGCTCGGTTAAGAAAGCTCTGTCAGGGTTATTTCAAACCGAAACCGTCAGATTCTTTACTCCGCCTCACTGAACAGTCGCTCCGGAGATTCCTCCTGCTGCTCGGTTCATTTTCTCGGTTTAAAAGAGTTTTTTCTCGGTTAAATTCAACCGCGATTTTCATTATTTTAACCGCAAACCGATCGGTTCAAGCTCTGTCTATGGTATTGTAAGTAATAGATAGGTTTTCTGTGTGGAACTTGTAAATGTTTATCGGTTCGGTTTGAACCGATCAGATTGTATTTAAACTTCATTCTAAAGCGTTTTAAGGCTTGTTAGAGTGCGGTTCCCGGTTCTTATCGGTTCTAAAAAAGACGGATTTCATTACGGTTTTTTCGACTACTGTGACACGGTTGGGAACCGATAGGGTGTCTTGCCTGGTACTGCCAACAAAGGGCAAGTTTTTGGTTAGGCTGGCATTATGTCTGAGAAACCCAAAGAAAACCGGGCCCACTGGGTTTCAACACTGTAGTGTCTGTGGGGAAGCCTTTGCCAGGCTGACCCACACACCACTGTGTTTATTGTCTGGGGTTTGACCACCTCAATGCAGACTGCCAGATTTTGCAAGAATTTCCTGCAGCTACCCTAGATAAGAGAGTTGGTAGGCTCAGGGAACGAGAGGCCAAAAGTCTGCTGACCCGATGGCCAGCCCAGTTCGTGCCAACCGAACCGGAGGGAGTGCCTCTGACCAGGGCCAGACTTCCTCGGCAAACGTAGAGTTGACTCTGAGGAGCCAGTTCCAGCAAAGAGAATTAGAAAGTCAGCAGGTGTGAGTCAAAACCCTTCTCCAACTGCTGCAGAGATAGCCAGGCAATACAGATTGTCCGTCACTTTCCCTTGCCTCCGAACCGCCACTATCTGGCAAAGGTCGGTTCGGTCGGTTCCACTCGTTCAAGAATATGATATAGAGGAGTTTATGAACCAGAGGAGGGGAGGATGATTATGATCAGTGTGAATGTGACTTTGAAAGTCTGGATGTGCCATTGAACCGGACAGCTCCCCAGACAGACCTTTGAGAGAATCTCCCTAGGCTTGCTGGAGTCCCTTCTCATTTTCTGTTTTATAAAAAGTTGCTGAAACCCTCCAGCTTCCTTTAGAGGAGGCTTTGGATGAGCAAGAGGAGCCTGACTTTGTAGAGATGATGGATATCCCAGAGTCCAGGAGATTGTCTATTCCTTTACATAAATCTTTAGGAAACAATAAAATTTTAAAAGCTCCTAATTCTGTGCCTCCTGTGGATAAAAGATGGACAGGAGGTACACTTTGTCAGGTCCTGATACAGAATTTCTTTCACAGCAATGCAGTCATGTTAGGTAGTTCAGGCTGCAGCCTGTGATAAAGCTAATATTCCCTGGCTTCACATCCTCCTGACAAGGACTCCAGGAAGATTGATGCCATGGCCAAAAAACAATACATGGCAGCGTCTTTGGGACTCAGACAAGCAAACTATATGGCTTATGTTGCGAGATATCAAAAATCTAGATGGGATACTGTCATGGCTTTAGCCAAACAGGCCCCTGGCCAGCTTGCCAAGGAGCTGGAGCAGGTGGCTGCTGATGGTATTGAGGCATCTAAGGTGCAGTTTCATGCTGCAGTGGATTCTAATGATGTATCCTCTAGAGTCATGGCTACATCTGTGGCTTTTCGTAGATTGGCTTGGCTCAGGTGTACTACTTTGTCACAGGATACCCAGTCTAAGGCTATAGATTTTCCTTGTGGGAAATTCTCTGTTTGGGGAGCAGACAGAGAATTATATGTAGAAAATGGATGAATATAGAACCACTTATAGAGTGCACAAGCCAAGGAATGGCAAGCCACTCCTCAGAGGCAGCCCCAAGGGTAGGGGAGCCTTTCACAGGCCTTTTACCAGACCCAGGCCTCCTCTTCAGCCTATGTTCAGAGGGTTCTTCAGAGGAGAGGCAGACGGTACAAGCAGGCCTGCTCCGCCCTCAGCCTAAAGCCCCTGCCAAACAGGCACCCTGATGGGATACCCAGGGCCGGCTCTCCATTACCTGTGGGGCAGGCTGGCTTACCTTCCAGGCCTGGGGTCTTTAACATCAGACAAGTGGGTCCTGGAAGTAGTGAGCCAGGGTCTGGTTCTCAGCTTCAAAAATTTCCAAAGATGAGAATCAGATCCTTTCCACCTGCAAACCCTTTAGAGACTCTTGCCTTGAAACAGAAGTCTCAACCCTCCTGGCTCTCAGAGCTGTAGAAAGGGTTTCTCCCTACACCAGGGCAAGGGTCTGTACCCAGGTACTTCCATACCCCAAAAAGACAGGAGAGTGTGGCCCATCCTGGACCTAAGATATCTGAACAAGCACCTTTAAAACCAAAATTCAAAATGGTGACTCTGGGAATGATTTTATCTCCCTAAGGCCAGGGGACTGGCTAGCTTCCCTGGACCTCAAGGATGCCTACTTCCATGTTCTTATCAGAAGTTCCCACGAAAGTACCTCAGATTCGAACTGCCCTCAGGCCATTATCAGTTCAAGAGCAATGCCCTTCGGTCTCACCTCTGCCCCAAGGTATTCACAAATGTCTGGCAGTAGCAGTTGCTCATTTAAGAAGGCAAAGATTGCCATCTTTCCTACCTGGACGACTGGCTCATTGTGGGTCAGTCTCCGGACCAGTCAAATCACACCTGCAAGTTACCCAGCAGCTGCTTACCCTCTGGGCTTTCTTCTCAATCTTCCAAAGTCAGTTCTGGAACCTGTCCAGGTACTCACCTTTATAGGTGCAGAACTGTCACAAAGCAGGCCAGAGCCTTCCTTCCCCTAGAAAGGGTAAGGACCCTGGTGGCCCTGGCCTCGTCCTTCACTCTGCAGGTCTCTCGACCAGCAAGGCATTTCCTGCAGCTCCTAGGACACATGGCTGCTTCCACAACTGTAGTGCAAGGAGCAAGATTTCAGATGAGGGACATTCAGTTCCATTTGAGAGCCTTCTGGTCTCAAAGAAGAGATTCCCTATCCAAGTTAATCCCAGTGACTCGAACCCTGATCCAGGCCCTTCAGTGGTGGCAGGATCAGAGCAATCTGAGACAAGGGGTGCCCTTTGTCCCTCTATCCCACCCTTGACCCTTACTACAGATGCGTCCCTATTGGGAGGGGAGCTCACATGGGCGACCTCTCCACCCAGGGGTTATGGTCCCTCAGGAATCTCTGCTCCACATCAATCTGTTGGAACTCAGAGCTGTTTTTCTAGCACTTCAGGTTTTTTCTGCATCTGTTCAGAACAAGGTGGTACAGGTCAGAACAGACAACACCACTACAATGTGGTACATCAACAAACAAGGGGGCACTCGGTCTTCGGCCTTGTGCACCGAGGCGATGAAGTTGTGGTCTCTGGCTTATTCCTTGAACACTTCCCTCATAACAGTTCACCTCCCAGGCAAGGACAATGTCCTGGCAGATGCTCTCAGCAGGATTTCCCAGGGCCATCATGAATGGTCACTGGATCCCCTAGTACTGGGGATAGTTTTTGCCAGATGGGGCACTCCTCAGATAGATCTTTTTGCAGCCCCAGACAATCATCAACTTCCTCTTTTGTTGCAGGCCCCAGTGTTGGGCTCAGTCCCCTGGATGCCTTTTCTCCTCGATTGGGAAGGAAGTTTCTCATGCCTTCCCCCTCCCTCCTGTTCAAGGTGCTAGTCAAAATCAGGTCTCAGCCCTGCAAGATGATCCTGATTGCTCCAGACTGGGCCAGGCAGCCCTGGTACCCACTCCTTCTGTCCTTAGCAGTCCATCTTCCCCTGTGCCTCCCCAGGAACCACAATCTGTTAACCTGTTCTCAGGGGAGAGTCTGGTATCCGAATCTCAATTCCCTCAACCTCAAGGCCTGGCTCTTGAGGAGTTAGAGTTTGCTGATCTACAACTTTCTCAGGGTGTTCTCGAAATCTTGAAAGCTTCTAGGAAGCCTTCCACCAGGGCTACCTATAACTCCAAGTGGAAAAGGTTTTCCATATGGTGTTCTGGGAAGCATATTTCCCCGGAATCTGCTGATTTACCCACTGTTTTGGACTATATGGTCCATCTTAATTCTTTGGGACTGAGACCAGCTACCCTGAAAGTGCATTTGGCAGCTGTCTCTGCTTTCATTTCAGCAGAAGCCCTCCTCTCTTTCTGCTCACCCTGTATTTTCCAAGTTTTTAAGGATTGCTTCATACCAATCCTCCATTCAGGGACCCTGCCCTCCCTGGGATCTTAATGTTTGCATTGCTCAGCTGATGCAACCCCCCTTTGAACCTCTGTCTTCAGCAGAGCTTAAGTATTTGACTTGGAAAGCTGTATTTCTAGTGGCCATCGCTTCTGCCAGACGCATAAGTGAGTTACAGGCTTTATCAGTGGAGACTGACTTTATTTCCTTTCACAGGGATAAGGTAGTCCTCAGGACTAACAGGAAGTTTTTGCCTAAGGTGGTTTTGGATTTCCACCTTAACCAATCTATTTCACTTCCAGTGTTCTTCACTGACCATTCCTCTTCTGGTGAGAGGAGGCTGCACAGCTTAGATGTTAAGAGGGCCCTAAGTTACTACATAGAGCGTACCAAGGGTCACAGGTTTGACTCCCTCCAACTATTTCTCACTTATGGTGAGGTTGGGAAAGGGAGACCTGCCACTAAGAGATCCATTGCCAGGTGGATTGTCTCTTGTATCCAATTTTGCTATCAAAAACTGGGTAAGGTTCCCCTTCAGGCCTGAGGGCTCACTCTACCAGAGGTACAGCTGCGCCTCTAGCTGCTGCCAGAGACATCCCTATCTTAGAGATATGTCAAGCAGCTACTTGGAAAACAGTACACACTTTCACCAAGCATTACTCCCTGGATATCCAGGCCAGGAGGGATGCTCGGTTTGGCACAGCCGTGCTTCAGAGCCTATTCCCTAAGTAGGTTCTGTCCCTCCTCCTTGGAGGTACTGCTGTGTAGTCTGCATTAGTCATAATATAGCAAGACTTCATGTTGTTTGAAGAAAAAATTACTCACCTTAGTAATGTTGTTTCTTCTAATGGAGTCTTGCTATATTATGACCTCCCCCCCAGCCTGCCCCTCTCAGAACTTCTACTTTGGGTATGGGGTGGGCAGTCCACTGTTGGCACTTATTGATGCCCCCTTTTATGTTTTCCACCCCTTCTTGTTGGGGTGTTTGGGTGTTGTGTTTTATTTATTTTATTTTATCTTATTTTTTCTGGTCCCCTGACTTGAGTCTTGGTGTTGGGACCAGAAAAATGTGTGAATATTTTAGTAGCCAGTTGGCTAGTGTAGGTTATAGCTTCCACACAGAACCTTAGTGAGTTTTGCTCATAAAGATCTGACGGTTTCGGTTTGAAATAACCCTGACTGAGCTTTCTTAACTGAGCTTGCGCTCTAAGTTCCATGCACTGCATGGAAGTTAACTCTTTCACCTCTGGAGCAGTTCTAATGGTGGGACAAACTGCATTAGTCATAATACAGCAAGACTCCATTAGAAGAAACAACATTACTAAGGTGAGTAATTTTTTCTTACAATCCCTGGAAGGCCTACATGTGTGGGGGCTGAACGACAAGTCTTATCCCTACCTAGGATATGTCCACCTCTGGTTGTCATTTCCTGCAGCTGTAACTGGTGTAGAGGAGCAAGTCAAGACACTGGCCTTAGTGTGTCCCCCTACTGGACTGTATGATGGGGTTCCCCTGTTAATTGGGACCAACGCCCATATGTTTGGGAGACTGGCACAACTCTGTAATGAGAAACAAGGCGACGGACTGGGAGGGCCCTAAGAATTCCCGCTCTGATCAAGAGGGCCTATGATTTGCAACAGAACCCCAAGGGAGTGGACCAGGATGAACCGGTAGGGGTTGTGTAGAAGAAGGATCCCGATTCAGTGGTACTGGCCCCTAACACCCAGTGTACCATTCAAGGGGAGGTCTGCCTCCGCAAAGATGTCGAGAACAAAATACTGATGTTGGACGCACCAGGCGACGGAAAATTGCCGGAAGGATTATTGGTTAAGCCCAGCATTTTGCCAGCTCGTGCTCATGCCTATGCATGACGAGTGATAGTCCAGATTCATAATGTGTCAAATTGGGAGATCCGGGTGAACAGAGGATGCACCCTAGCTATGGTACACTGCACAGACACTGCAGTGTTGCCCAGCAACAAACCCTCTGGCAAGACAGATAAAGTGACTACCAACTTGTTTGATTTTGGTGACTCCCCGTTGCCAGCTGAATGGAAGACTAGAATTAGCCAGAAACTTTCCCAGAGAGATCAAGTGTTTTCATTGAAGGAATGGGACATGGGATGTGTCCAGGGTGTGGAGCATCACATACGCCTGCACGATGAACGGCCATTTCAAGAGAGGTCTCGACACCTACCCCCTGCAGACATAGATGGTGTGAGAAGACACTCGCAGGAAATGCTCGCGTCTGGTGTGATACAAGAATCCAGGAGCCCATATGCTTCTCCCATTGTGGTTGTGCGTAAGAAGAATGGATCTGTGAGAATGTATGTTGATTATCGAACTCTGAGTCAGCGGACCATCCCCGATCAAAACACCATGCCCCATATACAAGATGCTCTGGATTGTTTGAATGGGAGCAAATGGTTCTTGGTGTTGGATCTTCGCAGAGGATATTACCAGATTCTGATGGCTCCGGAAGACCATGAGAAGACAGCCTTCATCTGTCCTTTGGGGTTCTACGAATTCCTAAGAATGTCAGGGGGATACCTTCACCTCTACCTGGTGTATATTTTAATTTTTTTCTTCTGTTACTTCCTCTTGCAACCTTAGATAACCTGCTTTATCTTCCTATAGACACTTCTATGTATGTAAATACTGTATAATCTGTACAATAGTTGTATAATTCTATGTACATATGAACTTCTTTTTCTTCCTCTCTGTAAAGAGTATTATCCGTATTGCCTTGTAAATACCTGTGTTGACCTGTATATACAATTGTTCATGCTCCACCCAGGTCCGTCTTGCAAATGAGCTTCTGCTCAACGATGAACACCTGGTTAAATAAAGACTTGATTGATTGATTGATTGATTGCTTGATATTGGGCGCCCAGCCACCTTCCAGCGACTGATGGAACGAGCAGTGGGAGACATGAATTTGCTAGAATGCCTGATGTACTTGGACGATGTCATTGTGTTCGGGAGCTCCCTAGAAGAACATGAGAGTTGACTGTTCAAGGTACTAGACCGACTGGAAGATTTCAGCCTCAAGCTGTCCATCGACAAGTGCCAGTTTTTCCAAACCTCTGTGAAGTATGTGGGGCACTTAGTGTCTACAGAGGGGATAGAGACTGACCCTAGTAAAGTTGAAGCCTTGACTACTTGGCCCCAGCCCCACAATTTGAAAGAACTACAACTTTTCCTGGGACTCTGTGGCTATTACTGCCGGTTCATAAAGGACTATTCCAAAGTGATTTGGCCACTCTTGAATCTGAACCAGGGTTACCCTCCTACCAATTGGAAATACAAAAAAGGGTCCATCAAAGAACCAGATAAAGCATATTTCTGCCCAGGTGAACTTTTCAGGTCCCATTGGATGCCTGACTGTGAAGCAGCTTTCCACGAAGTCATATACCAGCTCCCACGCCCCCATCCTCGCTTATGCTGATCCCATCAAACCCTATGTGCTGCATACTGACGCCAGTCTGCAGGGTCTAGGAGCTGTACTGTATCAAGACCATGAGGATGGTTTGAGACCAGTGGCATTCACCAGTAGGAGCTTGACCCCGTCAGAGTGAAACTACCCTGTGCACAAGTTGGATTTCCTTGAGTTAAAATGGGCCATTGTCGACCAGTTTCATGATTACCTCTATGGGGCAAACATATTGATGAGGACTGACAATAACCCATTGACCTATGTACAGACTTCAGCTAAGTTAGACGCCACAGTGGCTTTCTGCATTGTCAACATATGATTATGCTGTTGAATACAGACCAGGCCAGAATCATATTGATCCTGACGCCCTATCCTGGAGGCCCATTTCCAAGAGCGACTGGGTCAGGCTGTCTGAACCTGAAATCCAAACATTGTGCCAAAAGTTTGATAGAAATGAACAGATGTCTACGGACACAGCGGACTGCTTAGTAGATTGCTTGGGCCCCTCTGACACCTACATACTGGCTGCGTATTACCACTTCTCTACTCTCGATATTAGTGCAGTGCCTCAGTTTGACAATGACAGCATTCAGTGAGCTCAATCTCGAGATCCTATGATTCAGCCAGCACTTGACGCCCTTTGTGCAGGAAAAGATGTGTCCAAGTTGTGTTCCTCTGATCTGTGAACCACTTTATTGTTTAAAGAGGGCCTAGGTTGAAGCTGCTTAATCATTTGTTGTATAGAGAGACTGTAGATCGAGGTGGCCAAATAGAAAAGCAACAATTGGTCCTGCCCACAGCCTTCAAAGATTTGGTTCTGAAGTCCCTCCACAATCATATGGGCCACCTCGGTAATGACCAGACCCTTGACCTAGTACGATCTTGATTCTACTTGCCCAAGATGGAGCCCGATGTTGAGCACCATGTAAGGACTTGTAGTCGCTGTCTGCAGAGAAAAGCCCTGCCTCAGAGGGCTGCCCCCCCTTGTCAACATTACTACCAGCACCCCAATGGAACTAGTCTGCATAGACTTCTTGAGTTTAGTGCCTGATCAGCGAAACATTGGCAATGTGTTAGTGGTTACGGACCATTTCACACGGTATGCACAAGCTTTTCCCACCAAAGATCAAAAAGCATCTACCGTGGCCAAGGTGCTAGTGGAAAATGTATTCATCCACTATGGTGCCCCCCAGCAAATTCACTCTGATCAGGGCTGGGACTTTGAGAGTTAGCTAATCAAAGAAATGCTCTCTCTGTGGGGGGTGCGAAAGTCAAGAGCCACCCCTTATCACCCGAAGGGGGATCCTCAGCAAGAACGCTTTAACCGCACTGTACTAGACATGCTCGGCACTCTCCACCCAAAAGATAAGCATAAGTGGAGCCAGCAGATTAGCACCTTGGTACACGCATACAGTTGCACAAAGAATGATGCTACCGTGTTCTCTGCCTACCGCCTCATGTTCGGGAGAGAGGCCCGGTTGCCTGTGGATGTCTGGTTTGGGGTTTCTCATGATGGGATCCGAGCCGAAGATTACCTGCAATATGTACAAAAACTGAAAGCTCAGTTGAACCATGCCTATCAACTGGCCCAGACAATGGCCACCAAAAGAAATCTAGCCAACAAAGAGAGCCATGATAGAAAAGTAAAGGCTCAAGAGCTTAGGCCTGGAGACCGTGTGTTGTTGCGAAATTTAGGATTGCATGGTAAACACAAAATTGCTGATCGATGGCACCATCTTCCCCATATCATAGTTGGAAAGTTGGATGATTTGCCAGTGTACAAAGTGCACCCAGAGAATAACTCCAAAGCTGTCAAGACCATGCACCGTAACCACTTGCCACCTATTGGTCAAGTTATAATTGAGGCTGAACCCACTGACATTGATTCCCCTGGACCAGTGACTCATGCTGCTGCAAGAAAGAAACAGAGTCAGCCTGCCCTCGTGGTTGCTGATTTAAGACTTCCCCGCAGCAAGCCCAGAATGATAGTGACTGCCAGTCTAACTCGGATGACAGTGAGTGTGATAATTCCTATTACCCTTCATATGAACTGAGTCAGTTGTTTCATGGAAATCCTATGTTGAATTATGGGGATGAAGCTGGGTCCTGAAGGTGAAGTGCAAAGTATCATGTCTGAGGATGCTGAGTCTTTGTGTATCATGGAACTGTATGATTTGCCTGAAGGAGAGAGGCTGATGGTATGAGTCTTTCTGGTGGCATGCCAGAACTTGAGGAACACTATGAGAGTGCTGACAACTCCCCTTTGGTGCCAGAGTGTCTTCAAAATGAGACAAGTGTTGTAGAAACAGAGACTACAGAGCAAGGGGCTGACAGTGCTCCCAGCTCCCAGCTTGGACATTCCCCTTCATGCAGAGGCACCCCCTCACAAGTGATGAAAGCTCCAAGACTGTTGCTGAAAGTACAGAGACTGTATTTGTTCACCCCAGAAAGACTGGCTGAGCTGTCAAGCCAGTGGTGCGCTTCAGTTACGAGTCCCCCGGGAGGCCAGTGGATTTGCCTCTCAATGTAGTCCACAAAGGTCTCTCAGAGCTCACGGCCCAAATTGAGCTTGATGGCCCATTCCAGGTTACTTGTTTTGCCCTTTCACCATGGTGCCCCTGCCCCATCCAGCCCCCAGGTTAGCTGATAGGGAAGGTCCACCTCTTGCATTGTTTAGAGTAGAAGAAGTTATTACATGATTCTGTATAGTAATGTTCAATTTACCTGTGTGAAATATGCATAATGTATTGTCAGAATGGAAATGATATAGTGAAGTACATTGAAATGTATCGTAAAGTGACAAGTTATGCCAATTGATGAATCAGATAGTACTTGTATAGCATGCTAATGGTATAAATGTCTTGTATATGTTGCATTTTCAATGTTATGATGGTACAGATTTGACGCGGACGCCAAGTTTTCCCAGGCAGGGAAGGGTGTAACCCCCCTACAAATGAGGGTTCCCAAAAAGTCTTCCTTGAGCTTGCCTAAATGCTCACTGCCAGGCTAGTGTCCTGTGTTTTAGCAGTTTAAATGTGATTACTAGAGCCTGTGTAGCCTCTGTGTACTGTCTCTATAAGAGCTGCCTATTGCAGAATAAGTAATCTGAGAGGGAACTCTGTTGAAAGGTGTAACTATTTGCTGAAAATCATTTAGAGTAATAATGTAGTTTATCTAACCTGCTTTCTTTGTAGCAAGGACTGTTTTGTTTGTCTCTACTATCTTGGTCCTGGACTGCAAATTGGACCAATCAGTTCTGGTGGGACCTAAAATGTAGTCGGACTACAGGAGGTGTCTGAAGTCTAAATTTGTAGGAATTGTAGATCTTACTTCGAGAGGGTTCTTGCAGTAGGTAATTACATATAGGACTGACGCTGGCCGGTGGCAGGACCCCACGGAAAAATTTCTAGCTAGCAGTCCCTGGCGAGGAACCGCCCCCACGTCAGGTGACTGGCGTCATACGACGTCGGTATAAAGGGTGGTCCTGGACGACTGCCTTCCAGTTCTTTCCCGCCGTTAGCTCGCGCAGCGCCTCGCAGTAAAGTTAGTGCTTACGTCAGACTTGCCTTTCGTTTGGTTTTACCCGAAAATAGTTATTCTTTTTCAAACTGGGTATATCGTAGTTATGTCTAGTCCCTACACCCTCCGAGGACAAAAAGCAAGTACGACGAATGTGGCGCCAACTGCCACACAAGGACGGCCATTCCCAGAGCCTCTTCTGCCTAGGCCCCGATCACCCGGTCGACAAGTGCCAGCATTGCCTAAACTTCAATGCGGCTATACGTAAACGGCGCCAACAGTCCCTGGAAGCCCATCTCCTCAAAAAGAAGATGTCTTCGATGGAGAAAGAGTTGAAAAAGTTGAGGCAGGCATCCACTTCCCCCAAGGGACATCGGAAAAAGAAGGACAAGGAGAGGCACCGGGAGAAGTCCTCCTCTACCGCGTCTCCCCCCGGAGACACTGCTCAGGTAATGTCCCCCCCCCGGGAGACCGTTCGAAGGCAGCCTCCAAGGTTTTGGAGGAGGCGCCAGCCTGTCCGTCTGGCTTGGCGCTGGCTTGCGGGCGCCCGGGCGAAAGGAGGCCTCCGTCCCGGTTCGGCCGCAGGCTTGCGGCCTACTGGTGTGGGCGACTCTCTAAGTCGGACATCGTTTCCTCCGGCGTCCGCATGGATACGATCGATAAGGCGGCCGACCCTTGAGGTGGCGCATAGCCCACATCCCCCAGACGGGCGGTCTCCCCTTGGCCCGTCTCCGGTGGGGAACTCCGTAAGCGGATGCCGGCTCCTCCGACGCCCGCCGGAACTGGGCCTTAAGCCGCGCGGCCGCCCTCCGACGCGCTGCCGGGCGAAGGAACCGATGACGACCCCCACGTCCGGGCTGCACTCCGGTTCCCGCAGCCTTCACTGCCATCTGGGAGCCTGAGTCACCCCAGCCTGACCCCAGGATTTCTTCCTCCATCCCCAGGCGATGCGGGATCTTCCTCCTCCGTCAGACCCTCCTCCTCCGGCGGTACGGATCTGACATTGGACCCCGGACACCGGCTCCGCCGGTACCACCGCACGCGGCTCCGCCGACGCCAGTCCACGCCGGCAGGGGACATCACTTCCGCCGGCCCTCCGGCCCTTACGTAGACCCGCCCATGAGGCCGCCGACTGGGCCGTCTGCTCCAGCAGCTCCCGGCTCCCAGGTACCTGCCGTCCTATCCGACATCGTCATACCCGGGACCGCAGTACCCAACGCCGTTCCTTCTGACGTCGCAGTGCCCGACGCCACAATACCCGACGCCGGGTTTCCCGCAGCCGGGTTTTGGATACTCACCCTACGGGTACAACCCGTACACCTTTCCCCCTCCTCCACCTCCACCGCCCCCACGGCCGCCGGTGGATCTGCAGGAGACTCTCACCTCCTGGTGGGCCGAGGCCAAGGCTCAACTCACCAAGGAGGTAGAGAGCCGCCTTACGACGACGGTGCTGCCACCAGCTCCCATATGTCCGAGGCGGCACGCTCCCTCACCGCCTCCAGATTCCAGGGCTCTTCCCTCTGGATCCTGAGAGGGGCAGGACATGCATTCCCGGATACCACCCAAGGAACCAGTTCCTCCCCCTAGTCGTGTCAGGGAGTCCTTTTCTTCTTCTGCTTCTTCTTCTTCCCTCTCGGATTCCTCGGACTCTTCCGATGGATGCTGCGAGAGAGACGACGAGCCCCGCTCTCCGTCTAAGCCCCGGCCGAGGACCCCTCCGAAGTCTCCTCTGGAGGACCCATCCTTCACGGAGTTGCTTAGAAAAATCCAGCAAGTTCACCAGTGGCGCTCTTTGGAACCAGACCCTCAGCAGGTTAAACTCGCTGAGCATCTGGACCTGCCCGTGACAGCTCCAACCCTAGTGCCACCCTGGATAGAGCCTCATTCCCACTTTGTTTCCACGATTTGGAAACAACTGTCGGCGTTAGCCCCACTTCCCAGGAAGTCTAACAGGCTATACCAGGCTCCTGAGGGTGTAGATTATCTCAACTCTCACCCTCGTGCCGACTCAGTCGTGATTAGCGCCGCTCATGGCCGGTCGGCACATCCAAAGCATCTGAGTTTGTCTCCTCCGGATAAGGAATCTCACCTTCTAGACCAGTATGGAAGAAAGATTTACGCCTCTTCCACACTGGGAATTCGGGCCCTGAATTACGTCGCACACATGGGGGATTACCAGAAGGCTATCCTTACCCAGGTGGAATCCAAGCTGGACTCCTTGCCTGACTCCCAGGTCAAACAGGAGTTAGCCGACCTCGTCTGTTCTGCTCATTCAGCCAATCATCACATTTTGCGGACGACATACGATGCAGTGGACACTGCCGGACGGAGCTCCACTTTCACCGTGGGTCTACGGCGTCATGCCTGGCTCCCGCATGTCAGGTTTGGTCCCGGAGGTGCAATCCGCTATTCAGGAAGCACCTTTTTGGCGGTCAGTGCTTTTCGGGGGTGATGTCAAGGACATCATCACCGATTTGCAGGAGAAGGAGACGGCTCTGAAATCTGTGGATGCCATGTACCATCCCCATCAGCAGCAGGGCCGTCCCTTTTGCAGACGGATTCGGCCAAAAGCGAAACCACAGGGAAGGCGGGCCTCCAAACGTCGGGCCCCCACAGCCGCCAAGCCCCCCCCCCCGCCCAAAAAAGCAGCGGGTGCTTCAGCTGCGGCGCTGCCCCACACCACCTGACTCCTTTCCTCTCCCACCGCCTCTGGACTTTCCAGAGGAACCGGTAGAAGGGAGATTCTCCCTCCACCTTCCGGGATGGGAGAGGATAACTACGGATTCTTGGGTGCTCCAGCTCATAGCGGAAGGGCACTCCATAGAGTTTCTTCAGAAACCACCCCGCCACCCACCTCTGAAGTCGACCTATTCAAGGGAACACCTTCCTTTGGTCCGGGAAGAAATCTCGGCTCTTCTTTTGAAGCTAGCGATAGAACCTGTCCCCCCGCATCTTCAGGGAATGGGTTACTATTCCCATTTCTTCCTGGTCCCGAAGAAGACGGGAGATCTCAGACCAATTCTAGATCTCAGTTCCCTGAATCTTTATGTCGAATACAAAAGGTTCAGGATGCTCTCTCTCTGCAGAGCCTTCTGCCCCTCCTTCGGCCGGGTCAATGGCTTTGTGCCCTGGATATGCAGGATGCCTACCTGCACATCCCCATTTGCCTTTCTCACTGCAAGTATCTTCGCTTTGTGTTTCAGGGGGACCATTACCAATTCAAGGCGCTCCCTTTTAGTCTATCCTCGGCCCCCCAAGTATTTACCAAATGCCTGGCTGTGGTAGCGGCCCACCTGCATACAATGGGAGTTCAGGTGTTCCCTTACCTGGATAACTGGCTCCTGGCGGCCCCGTCCAGGGAGGAACTCCTGCGTTTTCTCTCCCTCACCGAGCAGATGTTTACCTGCCTGGGTATTACCATCAACCATTCCAAGTCTCATCTGGATCCTTCCCAGAGACTACAGTTCATCGGGGCCATCCTCGATATCACTGTCAGCAAGGCTTTCCTGCCTCCGGACAGGGCAGCCTCTCTTCAATCCCAGATTTCCCTGCTAATGGAATGAAGGAGAGTCTCGGTGAGATCGGTCCTCCGTCTTTTGGGGCTCATGGCGGCCGCCATCCCGACGATCCCCCGAGCTCGACTCCACATGAGGATCTCTCAGTGGACTCTCCGCTCTCAATGGGATCAACTTTCGGACAACCTAGATCAATTAGTCCCAATCTCATCGCCGATGGTACGAGACTTGCAATGGTGGTTGGTCCAAGAGAACCTGTTTCGGGGTCCCTTCTTTCATCCTCCCCCCTCCCAGACTCTGACTACAGACGCGTCAGGCAAAGGTTGGGGAGCCCATCTAGGACCTCATCGGACCCAGGGCTCCTGGTCCAAATTGGAACAAGCTCTCCACATCAACGTGTTAGAGCTTTGGGCTGTGTTGTACACTCTCCAAGCCCTTCACCAATACATTCTTCCTGGCCACCTAGCCGTTCAGACGGACAACATGTGCGTAGTGTGGTATATCAACAAACAGGGAGGAACTCGGTCCTACCCTCTTTGCAGGGAGGCAGTGAGGATTTGGGATTGGGCAACACAGCACGACCTTCACCTATCGGCGATTCACGTCCCAGGAGTCAACAACACTCTGGTAGACAAGCTCAGCCGCTCCTCTGCCCTAGCGCACAAGTGGGAACTGGATCAAGGGTACTAGATCATCTTTCGGCTTTGGGGACTCCTGAGTAGACCTGTTCTTGCCTCCAAACGCAAAACTTCCCACTTTTGCTCGCCTGCTCCAGAGCAAGGCGCTTTCTGGAACGATGCTGTGTCTCTAGACTGGAAGGACAGATTCGTCTATGCTTTTCCCCCAATTCCTCTGATCCCATGAGTATTGCAGAAACTAGCCACAGAAGGAGCGAGAATGATTCTGATCGCTCCTTTCTGGCCCAGGAAAATCTGATTCTCTCTTCTACAACAATATTCAGAGGATCCTCCTCTTACTCTTCCTCTATCTCGAGGGTTGCTGACCCAGGACCAGGGGACCCTGGTTCATCCAGGACTCAAATCCCTTCAACTCCATGCATGGCTCCTGCAGACCTAGCCCAATCCCGTTTTGGAGTCTCTCCAAAAGTGGCGGAGATTTTGGTGGAGGCTAGAAAGCCATCCACCAGGTCCACTTATGCCATGAAATGTAAGAGATTCTCTATTTGGGCAGCCTCTAAGAACGTGGAGCCTTTCTCATGTTCAGTGGCTTTTCTGCTGGAGTACCTGCATCATTTGTTCGATCTGGGTCTCAGCCATTCATGCTTGAATGTTCACATGGCGGCTATCTCAGCCTACCATGTCCCCTTCGCAGGTAAAGCTTTCACTCAACTGGAGGTCTCCAAGACCTTTCTCAGAGGGGGTCCTCCATCTGAGGCCCCCCATCCGTACTCCTGCTCCCCCTTGGGACTTGAATTTTGTCCTAGAGAAACTTACTCTACCTCCCTTCGAACCTGCAGCTTCAGCAGATTTGAAATTTCTTTCGTGGAAGACGCTCTTCTTGGTGGCCATTACTTCGGCTCGGAGAATTTCCGAGCTTCAGGCCCTGATGTGCAAAATCCCCTACTTGATTTTTCACAAAGAACGAGTTGCTCTTCGCACGAATCCTAAGTTTCTACCTAAAGTAGTAGCAGAGTCTACCTTGAATCAGTCCATAGAGCTACCTGCTTTTTTGACGCAGCACTCTAACCAAGGGGAATATTTACTCCATACTATGGATGTTCACCGGATTCTGAGATACTACACCAACAGGACGAAGGATCTCAGAAAAACTGACCAGTTGTTCGTCTCTTTTGCTCCCAAAAGGGAAGGCAATGCGGTTTCCAAGCAGTGCCTCTCTAAGTGGTTGGCTCATTGCATCACTTTCTGTTATGACAAGTACAACAAGACCCTTCCGGGTCAAGTCAGAGGCCACTCCACCAGAGGAGTAGCGGCCTCGGCGGCTTGTTTCAAGAATGTTTCTGTAGCAGACATCTGCGCTGCTGCCACCTGGACTTCCGTCCATACCTTTACGAAACACTACAGTTTGGATATTGCCTCTCGTCATAGAGCAGGCTTCAGGCTAGCGGTTTTGCAAGGCCTCCTGTCTTGAGGCTTGCACGGCTAGACTTCCTTATTGGAGTAGTTTTCCTCCTCCCGGTGCCTACCTTGTTCCAGACTGCTTGGGATTCTGTCCTATATGTAATTACCTACTGCAAGAGCCCTCTCGAAGTAAGATAGTACAGTTATGTAAGAACTTACCATAACAGTAGATCTTCGAGAGAGGCTCTTGCAATAGGTAATACCTTCCCGCCCTCCATCCCCCTAGGCTTTTTCAGCTCCTTTTCCATTTAGGAAACTATCCGCTCCTCTCTCGTCCGGCCTCTTTCGGCCTGTGGCGGGAAAGAACTGGAAGGCAGGCGTCCGGGACCACCCCTTTATACCGACGTCGTATGACGCCGGTCACCTGACGTGGGGGCAGTCCCTCGCCAGGGACTGCTAGCTAGAAATTTTTCCGTAGGGTCCTGCCACCGGCCGGCGTCAGTCCTATATGTAATTACCTACTGCAAGAGCCTCTCTTGAAGATCTACTGTTATGGTAAGTTCTTACGTAACTGTACTTTTTGAACATTTTGTGCCTATTTTGCAACTGAAGGGGGAGCTCTTGCTTTGACTGACAGCCAAATCAGCCAACCGAATCTTTTGGATCTTGGGGAAGTCCCGGGCTGCTGGCAGTTTTCAGTTGCATCTAAGCTGGAAGCTAAAGAAGAAGGAGCTGAAGTGATTTTGGGCAGCAGTCCTGAGTGGATTTGCATGGGAAAACTGTGAAAAGGATGAGTTTTTGGCTTGCATGTGTGCTTCTGCTCCTTAGAGGGAGAGAAGAGAATTATTTTGGACTAAATCCAAGTTTGTGTGACTAAAGTAAGCTACTGAAGTGGACCAGGCTTAACCTGAAGAAGACCGAAGATTTTGCTGAATGCGATCGGTCTGTCAGGAGTTCCAGCTACCCCTAAGCTCCCGGTGTGTGCAGAGACTTGCGATTGTGACTGGGGAGCGCTTTGCCTGGTACATGTACATGTAAATGTGCTATGAGCTGCTAGTGGATTGTGAGTTAGTTCCCCACTGTGTGAACTGTGTTCTGCTTGTTGGAAGCTGTATCCAGCCCAAAACGGACTGCATCCGAATTTGTCTCCATGCGGTCTGGGCCTTGCCAGACTGGCCCAGCCAGACTACCCACTGCACAGAGAAGCCATCGACGAGAGACCTGCCTGGGGATCAGCCCCCTGCTCCACGCTTGAACAGGATCGATGTCTCTGCGACTCGTGTGGGCCATGCTTCTCCTGGCATTCCAGATCAACCACCTGCAGTCTCAATTTTAGTCCAGCCTGTGTCCAGTCTTGGGTATCGTGAGTAAATACCAGGGTTGCTCCCTGCAACAACAGCTTAATCTGAGTGTGTCATCTGATTGTCTTGTTGTTTCGTTTCCTTTACGAACTGAGCCCTCTGGCTCTGGATTACAAATATTGTGTACTGTGCATGTTGTGTTTTCCATCACAGGGCCCCAACCAGCTGCAACCCCAGGCAACAGTCCTAGCTAGCCCATCTCTTCTCCACCTGGATACCCAGAGGTGTGACTGTGTGGGGGAACTCAAAGCGCATGTATAACTGCTTCATTGATATAACCATTAAGCTAATTAACCTGATTTTGCCTCTCCCTTGTTCAAGTCCCCTGAATAAATCAGATCTAACTTTTTCTGCATGTAATCTGACTGTGGTTCCAGTGTGTGCTCAAAGTACTGTACTGTTGCTATTTGCTGTGCATAACCTTGTTTTACAGAGGGTCCCCAGGGTTGAGCCAGAGGAACCAGCCCTGGTGGTAAGTGCAGACAGTGTGGGTACTTGTGTGGCGTACCAGGGGTATTGTGAAAGTGATTATTGTACAATGTTCAGGCCACTAGAGGGGAAAGAGGGGGGGTTACAGTGTCCCGGAGGGCTGTGCCCAGGTTAGCTTGACCACTACTAACCCTGACCTCCAGGTGGAGGCACCCGTTTCAGAACTCAGGCCCCTTAACCTGCTACTAGCCAAGCAGGCAGGGGTAGTAACCCTTGGGGTAGCGCCACCTAGGGGTCACATCTAGGAATACTTTCTACCTCAGTTTCCAAAAGTTCCTCTCCTGCAGACTTATCTGGACCGCTGGGAGTGTTCAGATCCCCGTTGTTCGTTTTCCCTGCAGGGGGACCTTCCATTTTAACCTGCGCAGATTGACCTGTTCACCTTGTCATCGTACTACTCTAGGCCCTCCTTGCCATACTTTCTTCTTCTCCTCCTAGTAGCTCGACTTTTTATTGTTTTATTCTTTTTACAATATTCCTTTGCTCTGTTCCTTGGACTGTCTTGCCTCTCCTTTCTTTTCTCACACTTTATTCTTCTCCTGGCAGACAGAACTGAGGTAAGCAGTGGGCCAGTGTTGGTTACTGCCACATCATGTGTCAGCCTTGTGGATGGCACCATCACTGACATCTGCCCCCTATCTGGCAGCTCTTGAAATTGCTCCCATGGGGTCCTAGTGCCTCCGGCACAGACTCATCTGGTAATGTGTGATGAAGATATTCTGGAAGAGAATTACGGTATGTAATTTTTATGTTTGCCCTTTGGAACCTTACAGGACAAATATGGTCCGACTAATAGGGAGCATTTTTGCTTTCTTCAGTTTCAGGCATATTTGTTGAAGCAGGGCAGAGAAGCAGTAAAATTACCGACTCTTCTTCATTTGCTTAGTGATATTTTCATGGGGGCTGTCCGAGGAGATAGAGGAGGGCACATGATAGGTAATTTTTATTGGGCACTCCAAGAGCCCAAACATTTTGACTCAAAAATCTTACTTCAAAGATGGAGTAAGGATTTACGGCTGATATTAGCCCAGGGTTTTAAATAATTGATTAGCAGTTTTTTCCTTGGGACAATACTAACTGTGCAGAAATTATTTATATAGATTTTCTATAAGTACTGTGTTTGTTAAACACAGTGAGGCAAGAGCTATGCATTTTCACAAGGTTTTAGCACTTTTATGAGCAAAACGCTAATCAATTTTTAGAGTTAAATAAAACCCTGTTAGCCATATACTCTGGCTTAAACATACCCTTCATTCACTTAAATTTACCTTCTCTCAGACGTGGAGGGAGTTTGCATGGAAGTGCCAGAGCCTTTATTTTAAGACCTCTGCTATACAGGCTATCTATATGGCAGTAGCCTGGGGCCACTGTTGGAGGAAATGTGGAAAGCAAAAGGCAGATCAAGCAAATGTTTTCTGGGGTTGTCCAAAGCATACTATTTTTTTGGTAGATACTGAAACTCAGTTGTGACTTATTTTTTTCTGTTACCCACTCTATCGACTTTGCTGATATTATTACATATTCTTCCACAAGGGATACGGGCAAGGGGCAATTCTTCCCATTTATTATTTATTCTGTTGTTAGCAGCTCGTAAAATGATTAATAGATTATGGTTGCAGGAGGATATCCCTATCTGGGCCCAGTGATTGGTTATAGTTGACAAAATTTACCATATAGAAACATTGGTGTATTCTCGTAACAATAATCTGCCATGGTTTATGGCCCTTTGGCAGATGTGAATACTATATGTGATGAATGTAGACCCTTCGTTTGTATCTTAAACACTGAAAATGTAGCACAGAGGAGATATAATGCTGTTCTGTCTGATAACATTATGCTGAAATTATGACAGAAAGTTTAGATTTGTTACCAAATGTTGTTTTTATTCAATATGAATGTCTGATACTGCAGTAATTTGTCAAAGTGCCTAGATATTACTGTCTATAAGTTTAACAGTCTGTACAATTATTGATGGTCATGTTTTTACCAAAAGCAATGGGCAGTGTTGCTGTAATGTTCAGTTTATCTGTCCTATCATTGTGTATTATTAAAACCTCTTTTGTCTGTCCTATCATTATTGTATTGCTAAAACCTCTTTTAATAAAAACGAAACAAAAAAAAAGGAAAGGATGCCCCTCATTGATATGCCCTGATGTTTCTTCTTCAGACTATGCCTGACTATGCCAGGCTATCCTTTTTGGTGGGTATGCCCTTCTCCTTCTCTTATGCCAGCTGGGCTGTTAGCGCACTACCTGAAAGAGTGTTTGGTGAGAAGAACATATCTCGGCTCCATTTGGACTGTTCGGTTGCACAACTCCACACGTACCTGAGAAACATAGAAACATAGAATTTGACGGCAGATAAGGACCGCTTGGCCCACCCAGTCTGCCCATTTCCCTACCTACTGGATAAGCTGCAGATCCTAGTTAACCAGCAGCCTACTTCTTCCTACCCCCACCCCCCAGAACTGGCTTATGACTATCCCATGCATGCTTGAATTCCACCACTGATTTTGACTCCACAACCTCCTCCGGAAGGCCTTTCCATGCATCCACAACCCTCTCTGTGAAAAAATACTTCCTTAAATTACCTCTGAGCCGCCCCCATCTTCAAATTGTGCCCTCTTGTTCTTGCACACCTCTTTTTTTGAAAGATGCTACCTCTTGGACTTTGTTGATTCCCTGAGGTACTTGAAAGTTTCTATCATGTTCCCCTCCTCCTTTCCTCGAGGCTATACATATTAAGCTCCTTAAGTCTCTTCATATGTCTTCCGGTGCAGACCCTGCACCATTTTAGTTGCCCCCTCTGACAGCTTCCATCCTGTCTATGTCTTATGGAGATTAGGTCTCCAGAACTGCACACAGTACTCCAGATGGGGTCTCACCAGCTGTCTGTACAGAGGATAATAACTTCCTGTTTTCTACTGGTGATGCCTCCCATGCATCCCAGTATCCCCCAGCCCTCCTTGCTGCCCTCTCACATTGCTTGCCCATCTTTAGGCCATCTGATATGACTACCCCAGGTCCCTCTCCCATTTTTGTTGTTGTTAGTATCTCACCCCCATTATGTACTCTTCCTGGTTTTGTTTCCCAAGTGCATTACCTTGCACTTCTTAGCATTGAATCTAAGCTGCCATACATTTGACCATTCCTCTAACCTTGCCAAGTCCCTTCTCATCCTTTCCACCCCACCCTGTGCATCAACTCTGTTGCAGATCTTTGTGTCATCTGCAAAGAGACATACTTTTCCTTCCAGTCCTTCTGCTATGTACGCTATAAAGACATTGAAGAGGACCGGTCCTAATACTGAACCCTGCGGTACCCCACTAGTAACCCTCCTTTCTTCTGAGTGGACTCCATTTACTATTACTCTCTGTGTCCTATTCTCCAGCCAATTCTTTACCCAGGCTGTCATCTTGGGACCCACACCCAGGCTGGCTAACTTGTATATTAATCTTTTGTGTGGGACTGTGTCAAATGCCTTGCTAAAGTCTAGGTAGGCCATGTCCACAGCCCCTCCCTGATCTACTACTTTGCCACCCAGTCAAAGAAATCTATCAGATTCGTCTGGCATGACCTTCCCGCTGTGAATCCATGCTGCCTAGGGTCCTGTGCCCTCTGGCCTCTAGATACTGACAATTCTTTCCTTTAGAAGTGATTCCATCATTTTCCCTATCACTGAGGTTAAACTAACAGGTCTATAGTTTCCTGCTTCTGCCTTGCTCCCACTTTTGTGAAGGGGAATCACATCTGCCCTCCTCCAGTCCTCGGCACCACCCCATCCTCCCATGATTTGTTAAAAAGGGTAGTCAGTGGTGTCACTAGTTCTACCCTTTAGTTCTTTAGAATTCTGGGATGAATCCCATCAGGCCCCATTGCTTCATCCACCTTCAGTTTTAAGAGTCCTTTCAGAACCCTTTCTTCTGTAAATGGGCCGGTATCAACTTCTGTATCCAGCGTGTTACTACTGTTTGTTTTATGTACCTCCCCCTCTTCCTTTGTAAATACTGAGCAAAAATATTTGTTTAGTATCTCTGCCTTTTCACAGTCTCCCTCTGCCCACCCTCGCACCCCTTTATTAAGCCTCACTATCCCTCCCTTGGTCTTCCTTCGCTCCCTGATGTACCTATAAAAGGTTTTATCCCCCTTCTTAACTGAGTTGGCTACCTTTTCCTCAGTTTGGGCCTTTGCTGTTCTGACTGCCTTCCCAGCTTCCTTTTGCTTTAACTGATACAGTTCTCTGTCCTGCTCCTTCTGCGATTCCTTGTAGTTCCTGAATGCTTTCTTTTTCTCTTGAACCTTCACTGCCACTTCCTTTGAGAACCATAGTGGTTTCTTACATCGTCTTGTTTGGTTTATTTGCTTCACACAAAGGCTCGTTACCTCTGTGATGGCAGTTTTTATTATTCCCCATTGTTCTTCCACCCCTCCTTCCTGCCCATTTGCTAGTGCATTCCTTAGGCACTCACCCATTTTGGCAAAGTCAGCCCTCCTAAAGTCCAGTACTTTTGTCTTTGTATGGCTTGACTCTATTGCTGTGTTTATTGTGAACCATACTGTTCGATGGTCGCTAGTTCCCAGATGGCTACCCACTTCTACATCTGTAATCCTCTCCATCTCCATTTGAGAGAATCAAGTCTCAATATTGCTCCCTCTCGGAGTGGGCTCCAGTACTAGTTGTCTAAGGCATGCCCCCTGTAGGCATCTAGAATAACTGCACTCTTCAGTGGCAGCTGCAACTGCACTCCAGTTAACATCCGGCATATTCAGATCACCCATCAGCAATATCTCCCTTTCTCTGCCATTCTAAGTATACTTTCTATCATTTCCTGTCCATTTCCTCCCCTGAGAAGAGTCTGCTATAACCCCTGTCGCGTATTGTGGTGCCATTACCTGTCTCCAAATTTACCCACAGTGCTTCTTCTCTCTCCTGTTTACCCTTTTGTTCTGTTGCTTTTATTCCTTCCTTATGTAAAGAACTACTCCTCCTCCTCCTTTTACCCTCCCTGTCCCTCCTGTAGACAGTGTATCCTGGTATGTTTATGTCCCAGTCATGGTTTTGTGTGTACCATGTTTCTGTGACTGCCACGATATCCAGATGTTCCTCCTCCATCAAGGCCACTAATTCAGGAAGCTTGTTACCCAGACTACGGGCATTAGTACTCATTGCTCTCCATTTTTTGGTGGCTTTACCTTCTGTTGCAGCATCCCCCACTGACCGTTCTACCTCAGTCTTTTTCTCATTTAGTACCCTTGATTCCATCCCTTTTTCCTGATGAGAAAGAGGGGGTATATTTTGACTAACTAGTTAGTCAATCCTATGTCTGGTAGCACGGCGTTTTGGTACATTGTGCCATCTCAGTTGCAATGGGATCCCAGTTCAGGGCATTGCCTCGTGCTTTTCTGCCAGAGCCACATGCTTCAGGGCTGCTGCCTTTTAGATCAGTGTTCATCTCCTATCTGGCTAGTGATGTGAGGCGCTGGTTCCATAGCATGGCATGGGTCGATGTCTTAGATGATTGGGATAGGGAGTCAGACAGGGCCCAGTACAGGCTCTTCTCTCCAGTACTGAACTTGTATGGAGATGGCACCTCATCTCCATTGACGTCCTGTGATAAAGACAATGGGCTCGATTTTCAAAAGTCAGAGAATGCCGCAAGTCTCTGATGCACCAATCATATGCACGGGGTTTGCGGCATTCCCCCGGCGCTGATTGGGATTTTCACTCCCATGCACCATGTACTGCAAGTTAGACCAGCTGACCTTTGGTCTAACTTGTGGCATGCTGTGGATAATTTTTACAGGGCTTGTACCACAAATTTGGCGCAAACCACCATAAAGTGTGGAAAGTGTCGCAACTGTGCCTGATGTACTTAAATCGGGTGCAGTTGCGTCAAAGGAGTTTGGTGCAGCTGCGCCAAAGAATGGGGTTGATGCAGGTCTTGAAGCAAGCTCTGCGTCAACCTTTGAAAGAAAATCGAGCCCAGTGAATCATTTGGGTTACAAAAAGGTAGCTCAAGAGTGACCACCAGTGGCATGATGTGCAAACCACAGTGCATTCACTCACAGTTTGGTCATACAGTGCTGGATTTTTTTTTTTTTAGTTATGAGTTTTCTGTCCCCACTGCCAGCTGTCTCAGGAGGGCGTCCCCAGCCCCATCCCCCGGCGTCTACCAGCCGACGCTGACCAGAACCCAGGGCTTGTCCCCCCCTAGCGGGGTCAGTGGGGGGGTCCCTAACTCCCCCACCAAAGTCCGACTATAGTTGGCCAGCACCGTGGCTAGCCGGGGGCGGAGCCTGCGAGGCGCTCTCCGCCATCCTGCATGGCAGTCTATTTCCTCCAGTATTTCTCCCTAGGAGTCGGGATCAGTGCCGCCAGCGTGAGGGGGCACGACACCTCCTCCGCACGCCTCCAGGTGTCTGGCCCGACTCCTCCCAGCTGCAGTATGGCACCCTGTCCTTCAGCCTCCGCCGGGGGAGCGAGCAAGCGCCGACCATCAGGAACCCTCCTTCCCAAAGAAGGAGAGCAGTCCATTGGACGCTCAATCCTTCTCCTCCCCTGCCGACCCCCGATGGCCTATGCTTGTTCCCGAACACGGATTGCCGACATAGTGTGAGGTAAGGTGCCAGCGCCTCAGCCCTCAGCATCACCGGGCCGGGCTACAGTGCTGGATTTCCACAAAAATAATGTCACCTCAGGCTGAATGTGATAAAAAAAAAATATTTGTTCCTATATTTCAGTAATTCAATATTTTTTGAAAATGCGCATGTGATGGGCGTGAAACATCAGACTGTTTAACAGTTGTCACAGCTGTAGCTTTGTTGCTTTTATGTGCAATAAATATTGACTTTTTATCACACTCAAGGTGAGGGAAGCATTTTTATTTTGCAAATCCAGCACTGTGGGACTGAACTGTGAGTGAAAACAAGGAATAATTTTTTTTTCCGTACCCCCCTTTTCCTCGGATCCGTCCCGCCCGCTGCCCCCATGCCGAGGCTTGCCCCCCCTGGGTGGGGCTGCCGGGGGGGCTCCCCTCCCAACGGACACTGTAGGCAAGCCCCAGATTGCCCCAAGGGTCGGGGCCACGGGAGCGGGACCTACCTGTGGGTGTCGGAGGCAGTGGACAGTGGAGCGGGTCCTCATGCCAGTGGGGCTGGCTTTTTATGCTGCTTGCTGCCCTGGGGGTTGGGGATGTGCAATGACATCCAGCATCCGCCCCACCCCCTAATGTACTGGCGCTGGTTGCAGCGGTACCCACAGCCTCCACCAAGGGTCCATAAAGTGCTGGATGCTCTTCCTCTCCCTTCCCCCCGGAGAAAGAGAGCAGTCCCCAGGACACTCGCTCCTTCTTCCCTGGCTGGCTTTTCGACTCTCGGGTCCATTCCCGAACCTGGGTTGTCGGCTTCGCAAGCAGAAATCCAATGGCTGCGCCGACGGGCCAATAAAAACAAGAAATCATTTGTTTACCTCCCTTCTGCTGCTGACTATGTCCTGTACCAGCAATTCCTGGTGGACATGATTCAGGTGCTTGACCTTGAAACCCATACCAGCCACCATTCAGTAGCCCTCCCATTCGTACTTTTTGGAATTCGAAACATTGACATTATAGTCATTCCTCTTTAGCCTAGGGCCATGGAGGATGCGTCTAGGGCAGTGTGGAGGTGTCCACACCAATCTGGCCATTCCCAGAGAACTCCTTACATCATATTACACATCCACAGAGTCCACAGGTGAGGTACTTCCCTTTGGGACTTCAGATACTGCATGCTCCATCAGGCCACAGAGCCTCACAAGAACCAAGCTCCAGATGTAGATTCCTCCCACGCGGATGCCCTTTGGAGGAAGGCTGTCACCTCGGCATGCATCATCATGTGCATCTTTGCACACCCATCACATATGAACATATGAAATTTGCCAGCAGATAAAGGCCTAGAGGTCTATCAAGTCTGCTCGTTAGCACCCCTTATTCTGCAGCTGCCCCTCCCTTCCACCCTTCCCCTCCATTGACCCTCCCCATTGTCCTGTCCATCCCTTTTTGAAGCAATCCACTGTTCTACTGGATACCACTTCTGCAGGTAACGCATTCCACCCAACTACCACCCTCTCTGTAAAAAAGTGTTTCCCACCTGAACCTTCCTCCCTCCAGTCTCATATCATGGCCCCTGGTGTCCTTCCCCTCCCATACTTTGAACAGCCCCTGTTTATCTGTCTTGTTTATTCCTTTCATATACTGAAAGGTTTCAGTCATGTCCCCCCTGTCCTTCCTCTCCTCCAGTGAGTACATGTTCAACTCCCTCAGCCTCCTCTTGTATGATAAGTCCCCCAGCCCCTTGATCATCTTTGTCACCCTGTTCTGCACCCCCCCCAGTAACTTAATGTTCCTCTTCAGATACGGGTGCCAGTACTGCACGTAGCACTCCAGGTGCGGTCTAACTAATGACCGATACAGTGGCAGAATCACCTCCTCTGTCCTCGAGGATATACCCCTAGCAGTGCAACCCAGCATTTTGTTGGCCTTTGCAGCAGCCTTCCTTCATTGTGCTGAGTTGTTCACTGACCCTGTAATGAGCACCCCCAGATCCTTTTCCTTCTCCTCTGTCTGGGCTAGCTGCACTCCCCCCAACTGGTAACTCCTCCTTGAGTTCTTCACCCCAAAATGCAGCACCTTGCACTTTTTGGCATTAAACCCCAGTTGCCAGGTGTCTGACCAGGTTTCAAGCTTTGCCAGATCATCCTGCAACCCCTGCCATCCCCCTAGGTTATCCACCACCGCTCCCATCTTAGTATCACCCTAGGTCATCCACCACCACTCCCATTTGGTATCACACAGGTATCACATGTGCTGTGACCAATAACTGTTGCCTGTGGTTGCAGCTACACAGCCTGTGAGCTGCACTGCCACAAAGCATGACAGTCAGGCAGACCATTGACCTTTCTACCCAGGTTCTGGAGGTAGCACAGCTCCAGTTGAGAGCATCTTACAGCGCTGAGGTGGCCTTCAGACTAGCAAGGACTGCAGTCTGCATTAGGTAGATGTCATGGTTTCATCTCTCCCAGTTGGCACATTTAACCATATGCAAGGTGCTTAACTCACAATCCCAAAGGTGCTAACTTCTGCCCTAGAGTCGGGCGGGAACTTTCAGGGAACCCTCGTGCCCCTGTGCTACAGCAACACCCGCCTGGCGATAACCAGTCTCAGGTCTCACCATACGTGTAAGGAGTCCCTGGCCAAAGGTGTTTTCCCCCATGCAGGGGGCTGAGGGTATCTGTTACACTCAGGATGATCCTGCTCCTCCCTCAGACAGAAGGGAAAGCTTGGTACTCAGACCCATAAGTGAGAATCAGTGGTGAAGATCGTTTCCTGAAGATATGAAAGTTACGTACTTAACGTTACTGTTGATATTCCAGAATATCTTCGCCACTGATTACCGCACTCACTCACCATCCCTCACTTTTGCAAAGCCATGGCCTCTGCTCAACTCACCCTGATAGTGCTGGCCAGCAGCATCTAATGCCATGGCATCTCCCCAGTTGTACTTCCTATGGAGTTCTTTTTTTAAAAGGGATTGGGTATCCATTACTGGGTTTTCACTCCCACCAAAAAAAAAAATGAACAAACAAAAAAGACTCAAAACCGGGATGTGGGTTCCTTTTAAGACCCTCATACCTGCCAAAAAAGAGAGAGAAGGCAGCTCCCTTTCTCCCCTTTTCTTTCTTGTCCTTCTTCTCTCCGCCCAAGTTATATTCCTTTCCTGGGGTATAGCCCTATTAGTTGCTAAACGCACTCTGTTTCCCAGTACTATCTAGTCTAACTCCACTTGTTAGTTGCATTGTCTGTAGAAGAGTTCTGTGCACTGGATTGGAGCAAGAGCACTAGCTCTTACACAGGGTACATCTCTGTTGTTGCAGGAGCAGCAGGTCCTTTTGTCTGATGTTTCTTCATCTGACTATGCCAGGCTATCCTTTTTGGTGGGTATGCCCTTCTCCTTCTCTTATGCCAGCTGGGCTGTTAGCCCACTACCTGAAAGAGTGTTTGGTGAGAAGAACATACAGTATCTCTGCTCCATTTGGACTGTTCGGCTGTACAGCTCCACACATACTTGAGATTCCTTCCCTTTTTGCTGATGAGAAAGAGGGGGTATATTTTGACTAACTAGTTAGTCAATCCTCTGTCAGGTAGCACGGCGTTTTGGTACATTGTGCCATCTGAGTTGCAGTGGGATCCCAATTCAGGGCATTGCCTCGTGCTTTTCTGCCAGAGCCACATGCTTCAGGGCTGCTGCCTTTTAGATCAGTGTTCATCTCCTATCTGGCTAGTGATGTGAGGCGCTGGTTCCATAGCCAGATACCTCTTTTAGACCATCTAGTATGTCCTTATTCCCTTTAGTCGGAGGTTGGAGTTCAGGTTTTATTTTGTTGAAGATTGATAAATAAGCTGGATAGGCTCGGGGTGGGTCAGAAGTTGGTCAACTGGGTAGCAAACTGGTTGACGGGCAGAAAACAGAGAGTGGTGGTAAATGGTATACAGTCAGAAGAGATGCAAGTCACAAGTGGGGTACCTCAGGGATCAGTCCTGGGGCCAGTCCTCTTTAACATCTTCATTAGTGACCTTGCAGATGGACTAGAGGGTAAGGCTTGTCTGTTTGCAGATGACACCAAGATCTGCAACAGAGTAGATGATCCAGATGGGGTGGGCAGAATGAGAAGAGATCTGGATAAACTAGCAGAATGGTCAGAAGAGCGGCAACTGGGATTTAATGCAAAGAAGTGCAAAATCATGCACATAGGGAAGAGAAACCCTGAAGCCACCTATAGGCTGGGAGGGGAGTTGCTAGCAGTCACAAGGGAAGAAAGAGACTTGGGCATCATCATCACTGATGACCTAAAATCATCCAAGCAGACCTCTAAAGCAGTAGGTAAGGCTAGGGGGGTGTTAGGGTGTATTAGTAGGGGTATCACAAGTCGTAAGAGGAGGTAATAATCCCTCTGTACAAGACACTGGTTAGGCCCCATCTGGAGTACTGCGTGCAGTATTGGAGGTCACACCTTCACAAGGACATTAACCAAATTGAGGCAGTCCAGAGAAGGGCAACCAAAATGGTGCAGGGACTGCATCAGAAGACATATGAGGACAGATTAACGGAGCTCAATATGTATACCCTTGAGCAAAGGAGGGATAGAGGTGATATGATCGAGGCATTCAAACACCTTAAGGGCATAAACAAGGTGAAAGAGTCTAACATGTTTAAATATAAGAAAAATAGCAGGACAAGAGGACACAGCATGAGATTAGAGGGAGGCCATTAAGGGGAATGTGAGGAAATTCTTTTCACAGAAAGGGTGGTGGATGCATGGAATGGCTTACCACAAGAAGTGGTGGCTATGAATACAGTGCAGGGCTTCAAACAGGCATGGGATAGGCATAAGGGAGCAATACAAATGACTATGAATAGATAGGCCACTGACAGAGCAAAGGCCGATGGCACATTTATAAGGTAGAAAAAGAAATGGGCAGACTGGATGGGCCTTGCGGTCCTTATCTGCCGTCAACTTCTATGTTAGTATTTCTTATATTCTTTCCCTATCCTTTTGGGCTAGGAAAATTCTAGGCACTCTCTTATTTTTTCCGCCATTGGTTCCTTTCCTGGTTAACAGAACTGAAGTTAGTGAGGGAGCTAGCAACAGTTATTAGCTGGTGCACAGCACCACATGGGCAGGGGGTGGTACAGGCACCATGCCCAGTAACCGTAACCAGCCCCTTGGCAAAAGCATTGCTCCCAAGGAGTCTTAAGTGCCTTCAGCCTAGACCCATAAGTGGCAATCAGTGGTGAAGATATTCCAGAAGATCAACAGTGATGGCAGGTGTGTAACTTTCTTTACTATGGCACCATTCCTCATTAGGAAATTATTCATACATTTTGTTAGCTGTTCTAATCCAATAGAAGAAGAGCTTTTACTACTGTAAATTTTCCTTCCATTCCCTCTTGCACATCATGGGGGGATGGGGGGCAGAGAGCTAACATCTCCTACCTTGATTTTGCAGGTTACAGTTTCAGGGAAAGGGGAGGTATAAGGAAGGTATGTTTTTTTAAACTGTTTAAGGAAACGCATTATTGCATATTTTTTATTAGAGTATACCTGTTCTTTTTTCACAGTATGCCTGTTCCCTTAGCTAGGCTGAGAAGTACCTATTATGTGCTTACCAGCTTATTTTTACTAATAGGGACACTAGCTCTTGAAGCTCTAGTTATGTTCAAGAGCAGATCTGAAATACTTAATACAGTGTACCTGCTTCATTGGCTGCAAAGGATTAGATCCATTCGGTAGTGATCTTACTTTTTCATAATGTTCTTATGATCTTAGATACAATGTGTAAAAGCAACTCTTTAAATCAACTTAATTTCTAATTTTGGTCTTCTACTATGACAGGACCCAGTCCTATCATTTCCATTTCAGATTTTCTCGCAACGTCAGGATATTTTTACAGTACAATGTATTTGCCTGCAGTCTCACTAACTACTAGAAGATGTTATTTCATAGTTGGCATCGCAATGAACTTTTAAAATCCAGCCAATGAAAGAGCAGTTTACTTGTGAAGAAAAAAAAAAAACTGTCAAACTTTTGTTTATTTTTGTCTTACTCACTGCATTAAAATGTGCTAGGTGTGGTTTAGCTAGAAATTATTATTTTTTTTTGCAGGGCAAATAAGAGATGCAGGAGCCCCATACATAGTCACTGCTGGCGGTGGTACAAATTGGGGGGGGCAAGGAGGCACCCAGATCTCATACACTGAAAACTATCCGCGAAACTCATTCTTAGCTGTCGGGAGAAGTCCCCAGCAACTAAGTCACAATGCAAATAAGTTGACCAAATGTTAGTGAAAACCACTAACATTCTGTCTTACAACAGCCACAGGGGAAACATAGAAACATAGAATTTGACGGCAGATGAGGACTGCTTGGCCCACCCAGTCTGCCCATTTCCCTACCTAATGGATAAGCTGCAGATCCTAGTTAACCAGCAGCCTACTTCTTTCTACCCCCACCCCCTAGAATTGCCTTATGGCTGTCCCATGCATGCTTGAATTCAACCACTGTTTTTAACTCCACAACTTCCTCCGGAAGGCTGCTCCATGCATCCACAACCCTCTGTGAAAATACTTCCTTACATTACCTCTGAGCCCCCCACCACCATCTTCAAATTGTTCCCCTTGTTCTTGCATCTCTTTTTGAAAGATGCTACCTCTTGGACTTTGTTAATTCCCTTGAGGTACTTGAAAGTTTCTATCATGTCCCCCCTCTCCCTCCTTTCCTCGAGGCTATACATATTAAGCTCCTTTAGTCTCTCTTCATATGTCTTCCATTGCAGACCCTGCAACATGTTAGTTGCCCTCCTCTGGACAGCTTCCATCTTGTCTATGTCCTTGCGGAGATTGGGTCTCCAGAACTGCACACTGTACTCCAGATGGGGTCTCACCAGCTGTCTGTACAGAGGGATAACAACTTCCTGTTTTCTACTGGTGATGCCTGTCCATATGCATCCCAGTATCCCCCCAGCCCTCCTTACTGCCCTCTCACATTGCTTGCCCACCTTTAAGTCATCTGATATGACTACCCCCATGTTCCTTTCCATTTTTGTTGTTGTTAGTATCTCACCCCCATTGTGTACTCTTCCCCTGGGTTTTTGTTTCCCAGGTGCATTACCTTGCACTTCTTAGCATTAAATGTAAGGGGTCTGGGCAACAGAACATAACACCAGTCTCCTTGTGCTAGTCCATGCCAAGATGTTACTTCCGTAGTCATCTCCCTACTCCCTTACCTTTAGGTCCGTCTGTGTGCAGAGTCATGGCTATTATTTGGGTTCTCAAAGTTTTCCCTGGAGTACCAGTGGCCTAGGCCTATATCAAATCCCTTTTGTCCAGTGGAACCCTCACCCCACCCCACCCTACCTAGCACCGCTCAGCCAGGAGCTGATTTTCTTTTGCTGGTCCCACGTTATTGTTCCTTGCCAGCTCCTGAAGATTTGGGCATAGTGAAGCAACACCCCTATAGTCTGCTTGTTACAGTTCTACAGGCAGAGGGTGCTACTCAGCTATGTGCTGAGGACAGGGAAGGTTGCCATGCTTTCAGTATAACTATGTAGCCGATTTCAGTCAGTCAAAATCTTTATTTTGCCAGGTGGAACATCATTGAGACAAGCTCATTTACAACAATTACCAACAGGGTTAAGACATCACAGGTTGAGTGAATGTACATAACAACATAATAACATATAACCATTGCATGTGACAAGATACTTGCACCAGAACATAGCAATAGGTTCAACAGGAGGTACTGCCATTTAAATACATTTGCATGGATACAGATATACGGATGTAAGGTAATGAGCTTAAATTTATACAGTAAACATCATTGGAGGAGTCATAGTGAGCAGGAGTGGCAGGTCCTCTAGCGTCAAAGTGCGAAGAAGATTGAGATGTAATAGTCCTTTGGTAAGTACTGTAAGCACGGCCTGGCAAGGGGGGTGGGGAAGGCAGGTCAGCCAAGATAGGAGAGGGTTGGATTTGATGACACCCTCACCCCTTTCCCAGCATGGTCACAACTGAATTATTAATCACACAGGGAAAAGCTTGTGAACCCATAAAAAACACAGTGAAGTGCAAAACCACTTCTCAGCACTGGCCTGAACCTCCGGTGGCAAGCTGAATACCGATTGGCTGGTCTGTTTATGTTGCCTGGCCCTGATTTGATCTTTTCTTAGGACAGTGTTGGGACATTGGCTGGTTAGGTACCGGCTTGCTTTCCAAGCTCAGTCCCTGCTGCTGGTTCCCCATCGTGGGTCTACTCCTTGGCGCTCAGCCGCTAGTTTTTTTTTTTCCCATTAACAGTTTATATAGATCCGCCACTAGAGGGACCTTGTTCTTTCATTTTAAGGAAGTCTGCCCTCTTAAAGTCAGAGCATCATAACTAGCTACAAGCCTTCTAAAGTTACAGCAGCAATACTCCCTGTCTGCCTTCTAAAGTGTTCTTAGAAGCTTTTAGAGCTGTTGTAAGTTTGTTGGGCTGGGATCATGTGGCAGCTAACCTGCTGATCACCTAAGGGTTGCTCCACTAAGGGTTCCTTGCAACTTTTGTAACTCATTAACCCCACACACTTTATTTTACTCTGTCTCTCTGGCGATCTCTAACCTCTGCCATAGCTCTGTACCCATGTGACCTAATCTTGCTAACTTTGCTTATGTTGTTTGGACCCTACTCTCCCTTTTTGTACTGAGGGCTTACCTAACCTCTTTATCTCACTCTTTCTTTCCATCCTTTAGTATCCAAGTTCTCCAGTACCACAAAACATGGGTTGCTTAGGCTGGCTATCTGCTTTGATGTACATTGCCCTCTTCAGCTGTGTAGACCAGCTCATTGCTTTATCCTTACCACCCCCTCCATTGTATTGCACCTCTCCCCCACCCCTTGTCCTGTCTGGCCCGTCCCTAAGTTTATGCTTCTTCTTATTCCGTCTCCCTCGACCAGGTGCTGCTCTTTTTGGATTTTGGCTCCATAACAGTTTGTGCAGTCCCCATATCCCTTTTTTGTTGTCCTTGAGACTGCCATGCACCTCTGCTTGGGTCCGTGCTGTAATCCTCCTCCTACTGGTATGTTCCGGGGACATTGAGATTAACCCCGAGCCCCTTAGTCCCACTCTCACTCCTATTTCCGTAGTTTCTAACACACCATACCCCAAAGGCCTAAAAATAGCGCATATGAACATCTGTAGTATATGTCAGAAAATGCCTGAATTACAAGCTTGGGTCACTCAGAAGGACCCTGATATTTATGTATCTCTGAATCTTGGCTTAAACCTGATATCAAGCAGCATGAAGTGACTCTACCTGGCTATAACTGCTTTAGGAAAGATCAAGTGGACAAAAGGGCTGGATGTGTGCTTTTCTACACCCGGCTTGAATTGGATGCCACAGAACTTGCTACGCCTGATGCCATACCCACTACAATGGAAACCTTATTCATAACTCTAACTCTTGGTAAGCTCAAGAAGTTAATCATTGGGTGTGCCTACCTCCCACCCGATGTTGTCTCCATAGGTTTATCACCTTTTCTAATCTCTCTTACCAACCTCCCTCGTCATGATCTTGTACTTTGTGGTGATTTCAATAATGACTGGCTAGGTCCCTCTAGTAATAAGCTGCAGTTCTTGTTAGCTGACTCCAACCTATCCCACCTCATACCTGAGCCCACCTGTATCAATAATAAATCTGGCAAACATACATTGCTTGACTGGGTGGTCACTAACTGCCCTCTGAAGGTCAAAGCAGTGGGTGTGCTATCAGACTGTTTAAGTGACCATTCACCTACTATCTGTGTCTGGAGGAATAACTTCCCTAACCCACCTCCTTGTATCTGCCTTACACGGGACCTATCCAGGTTCGATGTTCGTAGTTTCCTCACCTCGATCAATCTCACAAACTGGAACCCTATTAAGACTCTTCCTGACATTAATCAAGCATTGAATTTTTTTATCTTTACCCTTTCACAAATTATTGATAAGCATGCCCCTCTCACAAAATGCAGGTCCAAGGGTGTTAAGGCTGCTTGGTTTACAAAAGATGTCAGGATCCTCATGTCCTTCAGGGACCAGGCCTGGCAGTACTTCAAAACAAATGGGTTGCCATCTGATTGGCAGTACTACAGACAGCTCCGCAACAAATGCAAGAGCTCTCTACAGAAAGCCAAACAACACCATTTCAAATCCTTACAAACAGAACACCTGTGCAACTCCAAGGAGTTTTGGAGACTGGTCAACTCCCTGAAAAAAGGTAAAACAGCTATACTCCCTAGCTCTCTTACCATCCAGGACATCATCCTCATTGACCCTCTATCTGTTGCCACAGGATTTAATAAATTTTTCGCTGATCTCAAAAAATATACCTCATTCTTTCATAACTTGTCTGCTCACCCCCCTCCCCCACGGCCTGTCTGGGGCTTGCCCTGATTTTCACCTAAATTGGTAACTCTTAAAGAGGTCCAGAGGCTGCTCTCCAATCTGAAACCTGAGAGCTCTCCAGGTCATGATACTCTCGAGCCAAAGTTTCTCAAGCTTGGTGCTCCTGCTATCGCCCGTCCTGTCCGTGACTTATTCAACAGAGCCATCTTATCCTGTACTGTTCCTGACAAATGGAAAGTTGCTGTCATTGTGCCAGTGCATAAAAGTGGACCCAACTCCATGGTCAAAAACTTTAGGCCCCTGACCAGGCCAGCTGTGTCCTCTGCATGCGTGGCCGTGGCTCCACAGGCCTGCCGCCTTAGCCACCTCCTCAAGCCGCTGCTGAGATCCAGCTCAGCCAGATCTAGCCCCTGATCGGGCCAGCCGTGTCCTCTGCAGGCGCGGCCGCGACTCCACAAGCCTGCTTCCTTAGCCACCTCCTCAAGCCGCTGCTGAGATACAGCTTAGCCGGATCTAGTCCCTGAGCAGGCCAGCAGGGTCCTCTGCAGGTGTGGCCATGGCTCCACAAGCCTGCCACCTTAGCCACCTCCACAAGCCGCTGCCGAGATCCAGCTCAGCTGGATCTAGCCTTGACCAGGCAAGCCATGTCCTCTGCAAGCGTGGCCACGGCTCCACAAGCCTTCCACCTTAGCCACCTCCTCAAGCCGCTGCCGAGATCCAGCTCAGCCGGGTGAGACTACAGCCTGGGCCGGGGAAACTGTGAGCAGTTGCCATTGGTCAAACGCTCACTGCTTCACTCCCTGATTGGACTCCTGCTTCGGTCTCAGCATCTGATTGGCCTTTTACATCTCTCTGCCTTTTTGTGCTTTCTGGGCTCAGCGCCCATTCAATTTAATAGCAGACTGCCTAAAAATGTTAATGCTTCGCTGTTCTAACGTATCTCTGTTTACCGATCTGTTAATTTAGCAGACTGCAGAAATATTTGAATGTTTACTGTGCTAGCGTATGTCTGTTTACCAATCTGTTAATTTAAGAGTGTTTTTGGTTTGCTGTACCTGGGTTAACACTTAGGCTGCTTAAAACTGTATTCCTGCACTATCTCTTCTTCCATACCCAGTGTCTTTTAATTTCCCTTGTTGCTTTCTACAGTCTAACACCTCGCCCTCCGTGGCGCCAGGACGAGGTTACTGATCTTTTTTGTCCTTGGTCTGCCCCCCCAACAGTTAATTCTCTCTCTCTCCCTCTCCGCCATCTCCGGCGCTATCCCCACGCCCCCTGATTTAGCTCCTGCGTCACCATCCTTTGTCTTCCACCATCTAAGGCTGACTCTGCTTCTCTGTTTTCCCTCTCCTAGAGCTAGCCCCTGACTGGGCCAGCCATGTTCTCTGCAGGCGCGGCTGTGGCTCCACAAGCCTGCCGTCTTAGCCACCTCCTCAAGCCACTGCCGAGATCCAGCTCAGCTGGGTAAGACTACAGCCTGGGCCAGGGAAGCCATGAGCAGCTTCCATTGGTCAAACTCTCACTGCTTCACTCCCTAATTGGACTCTTGCTTCGGTCTCAGCATCTAATTGGCCTTTTACATCTCTTTGCCTTTTTGTGCTTTCTGGGCTCAGCACCCATTAAATTTAATAGCACACTGCCGATAAATTTGAATGCTTCGCTATGCTAGCATATCTGTTTACCAAGCTGTTAATTTAAAAGTGTTTTGGTTTGCTGTACCTGGGTTAATGCATAGACTGCTTAAAACTGTATTCCTGCACTATTGCCTCTTTCATACCCTGTGTCTCTTAATTACCCTTGTTGCTTTCTACAATCTTAACACCTCGGCCTCCGTGGCACTAGGACAAGGTTATTGATCTTTCTTGTCCTTGGCTGCCCCCCCCCCCACAGTTAATACTCTCTCTCCTTCTCTGCCATCTCCAGCTCTATCCCCACGCCCCCCGATTTAGCTCCTGCATCACCATCCTTTGTCTTACACCATCAAAGGCTAACTCTGCTTCTCTGTTTTCCCTCTCCTAGATCTAGCCCCTGACCGGGCCAGCCGTGTCCTCTGCAGACGCAGCCGCGGCTCCACAATTCTTCCACCTTAGCCACCTCCTGAAGCCACTGCCAAGATCCAGCTCAGCTGGGTAAGACTACAACCTGGGCCAGGGAAGCAGTGAGCAGCTGCCTTTAGTAAAATGCTCACCGCTTCACTCCCTAATTGGACTCCTGCTTCGGTCTCAGCATCTGATTGGCCTTTTACATCTCTCTGCCTTTTTGTGCTTTCTGGGCTCAGCACCCATTAAATTTAATAGCACACTGCCGAAAAATTTGCGCCCGCCCCCCCCTCCCGACCTTAATTAAATAGACCTTAGCTCCACCCACCTGCCATTAGGACCCTCCTTCGCCTGATCACCTCGTATCCCTTGCTAGAACATCCCCCAACTCCACCTACTCTCCTGCTCTCCACCTTCCCTCATTCTGCTCCCTACTTCACCTTGCCATAACACCCTTTTCCCCTACTCATGATCATGTCCCCCCCAACTATCTCATCTCATTTCTCTTCTTTCTCACCTTTCTTCCTCCCCTCTTCTACCTCCCTGGAGCCTGCCACCTCTCTCCCCCTTCTACCTTCCACTTAATCATTTCCCTCCACCACCCAGGCACACTTCATTAAGGACTCTGTCCTTCCCTGGGGTCCCTCTCTATTATGGGTTGGCTGCCCCTGAGTACTCATGTATGGCCCGTGGGCTATCTTATCCCCACTCACATGCACGGCATTGCCCTGGGACATACGACAGAAACTTTGTATTCATTCCTGCAAGCAATGGAGATATAATCTTACCTACAATGAACTACGATTGTTTACTCTCAAGCTTCTGCTCCTCCTCCTCCTCCTTCTGATGTCAGGGAATGTCCACCCAAACCCTGGCCCATACTCCTACAGTTCTGCCAGCCATGGGAAACCTTTTGGGGCTCTCACACTCGCAACCCTCAACATTTGCAGTCTACTTCCCAAGCTTGATGCTCTACAAATCTTTGCTAACCAACATAACCCTGATATCCTTGCAGTTGTCGAAACCTGGCTGAAGCCCCAAATTCCCGACCCGGCAATTGCACTACAAGGCTACAACGTATTCAGGCTGGATCGGAAGTCCAAAAGAGGTGGGGGTTGCGCAATTTACATCAAAGACACTCTCTCTGGTCACCCCACTACCACCCTCCCCACAGACTCTACTGCACAGATTCTCCCCTATCAAAATATTCCTTGGGGCCAACAATAAAGCACTCACAGTCGTCTCAGTTTACATCCCTCCAAAAGACCAAAGGAAGGGTCTCAGTGCTGTCCTGGACTTTATCAGAACCCAGTCCCCCCGACTCAGAGCTCATCCTTCTTGCCGATTTTTATATTAACTGGCTCACATCTGAAGCAGGTGCTCTTAAGGGTGCAATCTCATCAGCTAACCTAACACAGATGGTCGACTCCCCCACAAGGAAGAACTACAAAACAGGCACTAGCACCCTCCTGGACTGGGTTCTTGCCAGCCATCCAACCCATATCTCCAGCACCACTGTCCTCCTGGATTCTCTCAGTGACCATTCCCCTGTCATTTGTGAATGGTCAAACAAATTTTGTATGCCCCCCCCCAAAGTCATCACCAGCAGAGTCCTTCCCCGTGGGCAACTGACCCATCTCAAATCCTGCCTCAGCCGGCAAGATTGGTCTCCCATTTACAAAGCGATGGATGTTGACTCAGCCCTTGACTACTTCTTCACCACATTCAGTGCTGCCTGTGACTCCTACGCCCCAGTCAGAAAGCGCAAAGTAAAGGCCCTCGGTAATCCATGGCTCACTGCTGAGCTCCTGTCACAGCTAAAATTGGGAGACCACCTCTGGGCTCTGGCAAGGGCCACATGTGCTCATTCAGACATACAGAACTACAAACAGGCCCACAACAACTGCACAAAATCTATTCGACTGAAAAAAAGTACATACTACAGGGAAGCCCTCACTGACACCTGGGGAAATGGGAGAGCGTTCTGGGACAATATTAAAGAAGTTACAGGGAAGCAGCCCAAATCCTCCCCAACTCTGCTAAATGTTGATGGGGCTACCACTCTTGACCCAATTGTCATTGCTAATACCTTCAATGCTACTTTCACTGACCTTAGTAGTGTTCTTCCCTCTGACTTTTTTACAGATAATGACTCTTCCTCGCCCATAAGCTGTCCTACCCCTTCCAAATATCCACCATTCTACTTCAAAGCAGTCAAGGTACATGAAGCCCGCAAATACATTACCAAAGCAATCTCCAAGTCCAGAACCAGTGGTGACTCGTTGGACCTTAAACTGCTGTCTCTCACCCTCGAAGAGGTTCTACGCCCATTAACCAGAATTTTCAACCTCTCTCTCTTAGCCTCAGTCAGTTTCCTGACAAATGGAAATCTGCTACTGTTACCCCGGTATATAAAAGTGGTGACAAGACCATCCATGGGAACTATCGGCCGATCTCTATATTACCTCCCCTCTCCAAGGCCCTTGAGCGAATAGTAGCAGACCAGCTAGCTGACTTCCTGGACAAATACAACATCTTGTGCATACAGCAACATGGGTTCAGAAAAGGACATAGCACATCAGCTGCCCTCCTGGAATTTACTGGAGCCCTTCAGAGCACGTTGGACAAAGGCCATCTAACCCGGGCAGTATTTATCGATTTGACCAAGGCGTTTGATACTGTTCACCATCGTCTGGCTACGGAACAGCTACTGAATGCTGGGCTCTCCCAGGACTCTACAACATGGTTTAAAAGTTATTTGGAAAATTGTTCACAAAGAGTAAAAATCGCTGGTGTACTCTTTGACACTAGACCTATTCGCTCAGGTGTCCCCCAGGGATCCATACTGGGACCACTACTTTTCAGCCTTTTCCTGAACTCCCTTCCGCAGTCTTGCTCTGAATAAATCATCCTCTATGCTGATGATGCTATAATTCTCACTTCCCACAAGGACCCCATACTCTTACAACACAATTTGCAGCTAGGATTCACCTCTGGTGAAAACTGGTTCACTAAACATAAGCTGATCCTAAACCACAAAAAAAACAAAATTGGTGCTTTTTTTGCAGCTCCCATAACAAGCACAGGCCACACCCCCTTAACATTACTACCTGCCTTGGAAATACCCTCGAGCAGGTGCAGTCTTTTAAATACCTTGGAATCTCATTTGACCCTAACTTATCTTATGTGACCCACATTGATAGTGTTGCCAAAGCTGCCAATACTGGTCTAGGCCTACTTTTCCGGAACAGGCAACATCTTACCCCGGAAGCCTTGAAGGTCACTGTACAGAGCTCAGAGATCTCCATCATAGACTACAGCCGTATCATCTATGGCTCAGCCTTTGCCACTACTCTCAGACGCATACCAGCCTCCCTAAACAGTGCCTGTCGGCTCATCACTGGAGCCCACCGTCTCATACATACATGTGACCTATATGCTGAAATGGGATGGCTTCAACTCTCCAACCATATTAAGTATCTAACCTGCACTATGGCAAAAAAAATAACATGGGTCTTGCTCCTCCCAGAGTCCAAGCTCTCCTGCAACCGAGCACTAATCCACGCAACACTAGAGGATCCGAATATCAGCTCTTGCAGGTCCCTCATTGTGGCACCTCTCAGGGCCAAAGATCCTTTTATCATCGGGCCCCCAGCTGGTTGAATGCTCTCAGTAACGACATCTCCTCCACCCCCAGTCTAGGCACGTTCAAATCCAGGCTCCACCTTCATTCTCTCTGCCTCTGGCTCCTGTGACCACCTCATCTAATCAGCCCTCCTCACCACTACCATAGCCTCCCCATGCTCTTCCTACATTGCACTTATTCTTATTCTTCCCTTGTCTCCCATTACCCCCCTTCCTCTCACCCCTCCTTCTACTAGCACTACTCTCTGTGATATTGACAATGCCGTTGGCTGCTCCTAGTCTCTATGTGCCCCCATTTGTTCTCCTTTATTTCCTCCCCTCTCTCTGTTTTCTCTGCCCTGGGTTCCCTATGTGTCCCCACTTAATTGCATATTATCTGACTGCTGAGCTGTGTACCTAAAATGTTGTAATTTCTGTTGTATTTTCCTGTATTGTACCGCTTCTGACGTGGAACCTTTGTAAAAGAGCCTTGGCTCAAAGGTACCTGTAATCCTAGACTTAAATAAAAAAATAAAATAAAAAATCTCCATTCTCTGCCCACTTGCCAAAATTCAGGAGCGCATAGTTTACAATCACCTTCAGAACTACCTGGAATTCCACAATATATTATCCCCCTTCCAACATGGGTTTAGAAAGAATCATAGTACCCTTACTGCGTTATAGAATGTGACCTCAGATATTGCTCAAGCCATGGATCAGGGATCTGCCACTGGGGCCGTCCTCGTGGATCTCACTAAAGCGTTTGATCTGGTAAATCACGGCCTCCTGCTCCAGCAGCTCCAGATACTTGGTCTTGACTCCTCTGCCTTCGACTGGTTCCAAAGTTATCTTACCTGTCATTCTCAGAGGGTCAAATGGGCTGATTCACTCTCTGACCTTAGACCTATAACCCATGGAGTCCCTCAGGGGGCCTATCCTGGGTCTCTTGCTGTTCTCCCTATTTATCAGTGACTTACCATACCATTGTGGAGGGGCCTCTGTGCACCTCTCTGCTGATGATGCTATCCTATATCACTCATCATTCAGCATTACCCACATTAATCAAGAAATTGCCTCTGATTTCACTGCACTGGAAGTGTGGTTTAGACATAAACAACTTGTCCTTAATACTAAAAAAACTAAATGCATGCCATTTACCCACAGATCCTCCTCCCTAAGTACCCTTACCCTTCTCCATATAACTTCTCTCAATGGAGATACTCTGGAATCTGTCCCTACTTTTAAATACCGGTGTAACCCCCCTGCAAATGGGGGTTCCCAAAAGTCTTCCAGGAGCTTGTCTGAATGCTCCAAGCCTGGGTGGTGTTCGGCGTCTGAGCTGCTTAACTGTGGTTGCAAGTGAGTGCTATTTGAGCCTCCACGTACTGTCTCTTTAAGAGCTGTCTGCTTGCAGACTTAATTAGTTTGTATGGGGGACTGTGTATTTAATGCTCAAATCCCGCTCGAACTGCGGAGTAATCTGTCCAATTTGCGGTCGCTGAAGGTGCAAAGGGAGCCCATCTGAAAGCTGTAACTGCCTGTAATCATTTAAAGCATTAGCAAAATTGTAGTTTGTCTAACCTGCCTTTATTGCAACTGGGACTCTGTGTCTGTTACCTCTCCATTTTGGACCTAAACTACTGTGCTGGGCCAGTTGGGTAAAGGGAGCCCTAAAATGGAGCCTGTGGACGAATCAGAACTTGGACTCTTAATTTTAGCCAGCCACAAGGGGATTGTATGGGCAGTAACTCTGGGAAATGTAGTTTTGACCTTGGCGCCTTGTTCTACCAACAGAGGGAGCCTTATTGTGAGTGACAGCTGAATCAGCCAACAGAATAGTGTGGAGCTAAAGGAAATGCCCTGCTTTGTGACTAGAAAGATTACCTCAGTTGTGGCAGCGAAGAGAGAAGGAGCTGTGTTCTTCTGTGGTGTATACTTTAGTGTGGGAAGCGCGTGTGAGGCCCTGAGTTTCGGTCTGCAGCCTTTGTGAGTGCCAGTTTGGACTGAATCCGAGTTGTGAGGAGAAAGAAGCACTAGAAGTGTGGAAACCAGGCTCACCCTGTAGAGGACTGGAGAAATTGCTGAATCGTGCTCGGTCTGTCAGGAACTGAAACTGCTGTGTGTACTCCCGGGTATTTTGCAGTAACTGCGATCGGGATCGAGGAGCAGCCTACCTGGTATAGTACTTTCCTTTTACATATAAATGTGCATAGTGCTTGTGGGGAACTGCTATTTCAAATCCCCTGTACAGTGAATTGTGTGCTGAAGCTGGAAGTAAACCCAAGCTTAATTCGGACTACATCTGTTTGCTATCAACTGCAGTGGGGTCCAGTCACAAGGACCTTGTCCTCATGCCTTGCTCTTCTGGCAATCCAGAGGGACATTCTCCATCCAATCCTCAGCTTGGGTGTTGTGAGTACAAATCAGGGTATTCCCCTGTAGCTTGTTTTTCAATCGCGAGTGTGTCATCTATTTCTTATTGTTTCACTGTTTCATGGACTGAGCCCTCCAGCTCTGGATTACAATGGGGGGTTGTGCATATATTTTCTTCCACAGGGCCCTATCCATCTGCACCTGTTGGCCAGCCCTGGGCAACGGACCTGGCTAGCCCCCCCAACCTGGGTACCCAGAGTGTGACTTTCCAGACCCTGTATGTGTGCACAGTACTGCAATTTAATGCCACTAATTAACCTGATTTCCCCCTCCCATGTTACTGTCCCCTAAATAAATCAGATTTGTTGTTGTCATACTATATACTGTCTGTGGTGGTGGTACTTATGGAAACAGTATTGTGTTTTGCTGTGTATGTTGATTAACCTCACTTTACAGGGGGTCCAACGTGCTGCTGAATCAGTCTCGATGGTAAGTGGTATCTGTATGAGTGAACAGTGTGTAAACGTGGGGTATTGGGGCTGTAACTCTGGTGTACTGTGTGAGGCACGAGAGGGAACCAAAGGGGATCACAGTGTCCCAGAGGGCTGTGATCAAACTAGTCTAACCACTACAAACCCTGACCTCTGGGTGGAGGCACCCGCCATAGAACCTAGGCCCCTCAACTTGTCAGTAGTCAAGCAGGTAGGGGTAGTAGCCCTTGGGATAGCGACACCAGGGGGTTACACCTGGGCATCACTCTGGACCCCTCATTTTCTCTACTCACCCATGTCTCCTTGCTAATTAAATCCCTGAACCAAAAGATAGGCCTCCTCTATTGCATTCATCCCTTTCTCATTGCTGCAGCTTGCCATCAGATTGCCTCGTTGTTCCTCCTTCCAGTCCTAACCTACGGTGCTCCTCTACTGCTTACTACCAGGGCTGCTGCCATGTCTCTTCTCACACAAGTGTACCATTGAGTAGGAAGATTCACCCTTGGGGTCACTGCCCATCACCATCACTGTGACGTCCTTTCCTCCCTGGGGTGGTTACCCTATGAATTAAGACTAAGATTGTCCACCCTGTGTTTCATGTTTAAACAATTTCACACTTATACTCCCCCCATCTTAGAGATATCATCTGCAGCAGAATTTCCCCACGTACACTATGGTCTGCCACACTTCCCTTCTTACAAAGGCCTACTGCTCAGCTTGTTCTTGTGCGTAGGTCCTTCCCCTTTGCTGCTGTCACTGACTGGAATTCCCTTCCCCCCTCTGTCCTGTCCTGTCACACTCTCTCTGAGTTCAAGACCGCTTACATAGAAACATAGAAACATAGAACTTGACGGCAGATAAGGACCGCTTGGCCCACCCAGTCTGCCCATTTCCCTACCTAATGGATAAGCTGCAGATCCTAGTTAACCAGCAGCCTACTTCTTCTTCCTACCCCCACCCCCTAGAATTGCCTTATGTCTGTCCCATGCATGCTTGAATTCCACCACTGTTTTTGACTCCACAACCTCCTCCAGAAAACCGTTCCATGCATCCACAACCCTCTCTGTGAAAAAATACTTCCTTAAATTACCTCTGAGCCGCCCCCATCTTCAAATTGTGCCCCCTTGTTCTTGCACACCATTTTTTTTTAAAAGATGCTACCCTCTTGGACTTTGTTGATTCCCTTGAGGTACTTGAAAGTTTCTATCATGTCCCCCCTCTCCCTCCTTTCCTCGAGGCTATACATATTAAGCTCCTTAAGTCTCTCTTCATATGTCTTCCGGTGCAGACCCTGCACCATTTTAGTTGCCCTCCTCTGGACAGCTTCCATCCTGTCTATGTCTTTGCGGAGATTGGGTCTCCAGAACTGCACGCAGTACTCCAGATGGGGTCTCACCAACTGTCTGTACAGAGGGATAATAACTTCCTGTTTTCTACTGGTGATGCCTCTCCCTATGCATGCAAGACTGCTTGCTCTCCGTTCTTACTGTCTCTGCTACATGCTCCTGCTATAATGGGCACCGATGACTGCATAGAAACGTAGAAACATTGAAGTTGGTAACAGATAAGGACCGCAAGGCCCCTCCAGTCTGCTTATTTCTTTTTCTACCTTATAAATGTGCCATCGGCCTTTGCTCTGTCAATGGCCTATCTATTCATACTCGTCTGTAGTGCTCCCTTATGCTTATCCCATGCCTGTTTGTAGCCCTGCACTGTATTCATATCCACCACTTCCTGAGGTAGGACATTCCATGCATCCACCACTCTTTCTGTGAAAAAGAACTTCCTTACATTATCTCTTAATTGGCCTCCCTCTAATCTCATGCTGTGTCCTCTTGTCCTGCTATTTTTCTTATATTGAAACATGTTAGACTCTTTCACCTTGTTAATGCCCTTAAGGCGTTTGAATGTTTCGATCATATCACCTCTCTCCCTCCTTTGCTCTAGGGTATACATATTGAGCTCTGTTAATCTGTCCTCATATGTTTTCTGATGCAGTCCCTGCACCATTTTGGTTGCCCTTCTCTGGACTGCCTTAATTTGGTTAATGTCCTTGTGAAGGTGTGGCCTCCAGTACTGCACACAGTACTCCAGATGGAGCCTAACCAGTGTCTTGTAAAGAGGGATTATTACCTCCCTCTTCCGACTGCACTTGTTACACACTTGCTCCCTCTCTTATCTGTTGGCAACTGTATGATTACTCTGCTATACTTGTTGGCAATCTATTAATTGCTCCAGTTCTGAACTGTAATTCTCTACTGTTTATGTATTTTGTATATACACTTGTGTAAATATTGTTCTTCTTCGCTTTTCTTTATTTTATGATACAATTTTAGTGTTATCAAAGACTACTATCATTTATTGTTTACATCCACTTGTTGAACTGTCTTTACCTGTTATGCCTATGTGTTTTTATCATGTTGTACTCCTGGGTTGACCCTGAAAAAGGGACTGTAATTGTCTCAGTGGACTTACCCGGTTACCAAAACTCAAATAAATAAAGCAAAGGACTTGTGCACTACGTGGACAATAGAACCTCTTAGTGACAGGCTTTCTCACATTAATCTTGGGTTACTTTTCTTTCAGTATTCCATAAGAGTGGAGGTGCTGAACCCAGAAAAAAAGCCTTTTGTCTTAATTTCATTTATTTTATTCAGTTTTCATGTACTCATAAATCCTATTAATCTCAGACTTAAAATCATAATTACATTATGTCATCGAGACGCAGGTCAGAAAGCATATTAAAACCAGGAGCAGTTGTAGAATTCATCAAAATGTATTTACTTACACTAGCAGTAACATAAAAATATACATTTGTTCAGTATAACAATTTACAAAGGCAAAATAAAATAGAATTTTCTTTCAGTCTTTGTGTCCCTTGTTCTTCTAATCTCTCTTGCAGTTGCAGCTTAGCTCTTATAAGTCTTTTCAACCCCACACTTGGCAAGCATCCTGTTTTTGTAAGTGTTCTTGTAAGTTTCAGGAGCTGCTAGAATACAGTGTGCTTGCTGAGGCCCATACAGCTTTTACAAAAGGCTGGAAGATTTACACTCAGGTAACCTCTAGAATTTACAATAGCTTTCTGCAAACATCTCAAAATATAATTATATACATTTCAACAGTAATACTGTATATTTTCCAGACACGAGGGATGCCAATGTCAGTTGCATCTCCATACAAAGATTTGCACATATTTTATATCAGTAGATATGCAAGGGAGGAAGAACAGACAGCAAGGGAAAACTGAGACACAGTGAGAGGCAAAGGATTGTGAGATTGTTGGGTTGATCAAGTCCGAGGTCTCACAGGAAAATGTGGTTGTGCAACCAGACAGAGAAGAAACAGAAAAGGGAAGAATAGCTCTTTGCATTTCAACACTTCCTCCATAACAACTGGGACAGGGTCCTATTGTGCCCTGTCACACAATTACAAGTAGTTTCGCTCCCTCCGTAAAGTTCTCATTTGTTATTGTTAATGTTTTGAGACTTATTGTATCTCTTCTTCAGAACATTTGAGGGCTGCTGATGTCCTCCAGAGTAACTGAGGGCTGTAATAAGATTCATTATGCACTGGACAGGAAAAAATCTTTAAAGCTGATTGATCGGCAACATTCCAGACCCGTACTTATAGTCCCTCATAACAGAATGGGTAAAAACCAGACCCCCAAGCAGAGGCTGTTTACCTACAGCAATATTCGTATGCCCTGTCAAGCCCTTCCTCACAAACACCCCTCATCTTCCTGTTTTTGGTCATGTGTGACCAGTTTCCTTATATAGCAACAGAAAAAAAAAACTAACTGTTCTAAATGCCCCAGTTGGTGTAATACATTTTAAAACATTGCAACCCATTTTAATTAATTATTTTGGGACAAGTGCTGTTCGTGAAACTCCAGGCACTGGAAGCATCTGCACATCGGGAACGTGTGTCTTTAATGCTGCCCACCAAAATCCTAAACTCTTCCACAGCCATTTTTGCATGTCAGAAGGGGATATAAATTAAGACTGTACTGCGAAAGTCCCTTTAATTTTGAACTCATAGATGTGTCTGTCAACTGAAATTGCACATGGGAAAGACATTAAAAACATGTCTGCAAAAATTCAGCTGAGATCTCGGCAGCGCTGATGCGCATGCTTGGGATCTCAGCTAAGTTTTTTCTGCCATGTTTTTAATGCCTTTTCGGTGTGTATTTTCAGTTCACAGACACATCTATGAGTTCAGAATAAAAGAGACTTTCACAATACAGACTTAATTTATATCACCTTGAGACATGCAAGAACGGCTGTGGATGAGTTTAGGCTTTCGGTCAGCACCGTTAGAGACATATGTTCCCGATGTAGAGATGCTTCCAGCCCTTGGAGTTCTGCACAGACCACTCATCACAAAGAAATTTAAGTGCCAAATAGTATTAAAACATATTATTATAGCTACTGGGGCATTCGCAGCAGTTAGTTTTTTTTTGTTTAGTTCTGCTGCAATAAAGAAACAGTTATTATAATTATCTGATTAATCACTCCAGCATTGGACTATTTTTTGCACTAATGTACTTCCAAAGTTTAAAAACAGTAAAAAAAAAAATTGTTAGACCTGTTGTTCTGTCTTTTTTTTTTGTTATACCTTTTTGCTGTGCCGGCTTGTCTCCGGGGTGAGCCCCCAGCCCTGTCCCCCGGCAGCCACCATCTGGCACTGGCCCTGCCCCAGGGCTTACCCCCCCGGTGGGTCCAGCGGGGTTCCCCAACCCCCACCAGAGACTGGATTCAGAGGGCCAGCACTGAGGCTGGCCAGGAGCTGAGCCTGCAAGGCAGACTCCACCATTCTGCTGCAGCAGCTTGACTTTCTAGATTTTTTTCCCCATGAGTCGAGGCATGCAATGAAGCCTGTGGAGAGGAGCACACACGCATCCACATGTGCTCCCCTCCAAGCATCTGCTCTGACTTCTCCCCCATATACAGTGCAGTGTCATGTCCCCCAGCCTCCGCTGGGGAGCAGACAGGTGCCAACCTCTGGAACCCCCCTGCCCCGGAAAAGGAGAGCAGTCCATCGGATGCTCAGTCCTTCAAACAACATGAAGTCTTGCTGTATTCTGACATATCCAGTTAGCCCCAGCACTTGAACTGCTCCGGAGAGGAAAGAGTTAATTTCTGTGTAAGGCATAGAACGTTGAGCTCGAGCTCGGATTTCAAACTTCTGTCTGTGGTGCCTCAGAGTGTAACCATCAGATTCTTTACTCTGCCTAACTGTGAAGTTGCTCTGGAGATTGCTCCTTCGCTTCGGTTCGGGTAAAGTTTCACAATGCATTGGTTTTTCAACCGATTTGTTTATTTTAGGTTTTGAGCCTCTGTCTACGATACAGTAAGTAGTGTAGATAGGCAGTGACCCATAATTTCTGTTTTTTCTCTGTAGAAATTGTAAACTTCGGTTCCTTTATAGTCGGTCCGGTTGGGTACCGACCCTTTGTGTTTAAATTTATTTTCTTGGTTATAGTAGTGGTGTGCCGGTTCCTATCGGTTTCAAAAAACCCTAACTTTTTTCGGTTTCTTTCCACAACCTGTGACACGGTTGGTAACCTATAAGGGTGCATTACCTGGCAAAACAAAGCTGTAAAGGGTAATTTTTTTCTAGCCTGGCAAAGTCTGAGAAACCTAAGAAAAAAAACAGTCCCACTGGGTTTCAACACTTTACAGAGTGTGGGGAGGCCTTTGCTAAGGCTGACCACCCACCTCGTCTGTGTTTATTGTCTGTGGTTTGACCACCTCAAAACAGACTGCCACCAAATCTGCAAACATTTTCAAGGCCACCCTGGAAAAAAGATTGGGTAGGCTAAAGGAAAAGGAGGCCAAGAAGTCCGCTGACCCAGATGGCCAGCCCGCTTCAGTTCTGACCAAACCTGAGGAGGTGCCCACTGATCTGGGCGAGACGTCCTCGGGCAAAAGGAGAGCCAACCTTGAGGGGTCGGTTCCGTCAAAAAGACGAAAAAAGTCAGCCGGTTCAGATCCAGAACCCCTTACTCCAACTGCTGAAGAAATAGCCAAAGCGATCAGTATTGTGCAGTCGCTTCGTCCGATTCTGTCCGAACCGGCGCCGTTGGTTAGGCGCTTGGTTTGGTCAGATCCAACTCCATCAGATTATGATCTGGATGCTTACTATGAATTGGAGTGGGAGGGGGACGAAGAATTACCGGGTGATGATGATGATGACAATGATTAGGGAGGTCTGGATGAGCCCATTGAACCGGACATCTCCCCAGACAGACCTTCCAGTGTCTCCCCTCCAAGGCTTTCTGAGTCCCCTTCTCACCTTTTGTTTTACAAAAAGGTGGCCAAACCCTCCGCCTCCCTATGGTTGAAGCTGCTGAGGAGGAAGATGGACATTCCAGACTCAAAGAGGTTGTCTATCCCCCTCCATAAACCCCTGGGGAAACAGACACAAAAGATTTTATAGACTCCAAATTCTTTACCTCTTGTGGATAAGAGAATGGACAGAAGGTATATGCTGTCAGGCTCAGGTACGGAGTTTTTGTCCAATCATTGCAGCCATGTTAGGGTAGTGCAGGCTGCAGCCTGTGACAGGGCAAATATACCTTTGGCTTCACCCCCCCCCAGTTAAAGACTCCAGGAAGGTGGATGCCATGGTCAAGAAACAATACTTGGCATCCTCCTTGGGACTCAGGCAGGCTAATTATATGGCCTACACAGCCAGATACCAGAAGTCCAGGTGGGATACAGTTCTGGAACTGGCTAAACAGGCTACCCCCCAGCTAGCCAAAGAGCTGGAGGAAGTGGCTGCTAATGGGATTGAGGCATCCAAGGTGCAGTTCCATGCTGCTGTAGACTCTAACAATGTAGCATCGAGTGTCATGGCTACATCTGTGTCTCTCAGGAGATTTGCTTGGCTCAGATGCACTAGCCTATCTCAGGACACCCAGGCTAAGGCCATGGATTTCCCTGTGGTGGGTAACTCTCTGTTTGGGGAGCAGACAGAGGCTTAAATGAAAAAGGTGGATGAGTACAGGACCACCTACAGGAGTGCACAGGCCAAGGAACGGCAAGCCACTCCTCAAAAGCAGCAGTTTGGAGGCAGGGGCATGCCCTTTCACAGGCCCTTCTACCAAGCCCAGGCCTCCTCTCCCTTCTCACAGAAGGGGTTCTTTCAAGGGAGAGGCAGGAGGGGGATGAGCAGGCCTGCATCCTCTTCCCAGTCCAAGGCTCCTGCCAAGCAGACACCCTGATGTGTCAGCCCGGGTTGACTCCCCAACTCCAGTAGGAGGTAGACTGGCTTACTACTTCCAGGCCTGGAAGTCTGTTACCTCAGACAGGTGGGTCCTGGAGGTAGTAAGCCAAGGACTGGCCCTCAGTTTCAAGAAGTTTCCAAAAATGAGGGTCAGATCTTTTCCACCTGCAAACATCTCCGAAACCACTGCTCTAGAAGCAGAGGTTTCCTCTCTGCTGGCTCTCAGAGCCATGGAGAGAGTTCCTACTCTACACAGGGGCAAGGGTCTGTACTCCAGATATTTCCTTACCCCGAAAAAGACAGGGGAGTGGCGACCCATCCTAGACTTAAGGTATTTGAACAAACATATCTTAAAACCAAAGTTCAAAATGGTGACTCTGGGAGTAATTCTTCCCCCTCTGAGGCTAGGAGCTTGGTTAGCATCCCTGGACCTCAAAGATGCCTATTTCCACGTTCCCATCAGGTGCACCCACAGAAAGTACCTCAGATTCAAGTTGCCTTTAGGCCATTATCAGTTCAGAGGCATGCCTTTTGGCTTAACATCGGTTCCAAGAGTGTTTACCAAGTGCCTTGCAGTAGTGGTGGCCTTCTTCAGAAGGCAGGGAATCTCTCTATTCCCATACCTGGATGACTGGCTCATTGTAGGACAGTCTTCTGACCTGGTCAGGTCAGCTCTTCAAGTCACTCAAGATTTGCTCAGTTCTCTGGATTTTCTTCTCAATCTGCCAGAGTCGGTTCTCGAACCAGTACAGCTCCTCACTTTCATAGGGATAGAGTTGGATAGTGTTCAAGCAAAAGCCTTCCTCCCATTAGCAAGGGTAAAGGCCCTTACAGATCTTGCTTCCTCTTTTCATCCTCTGGTCTCTTGCCCAGCAAGACATTTTCTTCAACCCCTAGGTCACATGGCAGCTTTCACTGCAGTGGTACAAGGAGCCAGGTTCCAAATGAGGGACATTCAGTTTCACCTAAGGTCTTTTTGGTCTCAGAAGAAAAAATTACTCACCTTAGCAATGTTGTTTCTTCTAATGGAGTCTTGCTATATTATGACATATGCAGTGAGTCCCAACCTTCGAACTGCTCCAGAGGTGAAAGAGTTAACTTTCCATGCCAGGCATGGAATCTTGAGCACGAGCTTGGTTGAAAACTCTGTCTGTTGTTCTTCAAACTCAAACTGTCAGATCTTTACGAGCAAACTCACTAAGGTTCTGTGTGGAAGCTGTAAACCTACACTAGCCAACTGGCTACCAAAATATTAACACATTTTTTGGTCCCAAAACAAAGACTCAAGTCAGGGGATCCAAAAAATGAAAAACACAACAGCAAACACCCCAGAAAGGAGGGGTGAAGAAAACAAGGTGGGCAACTACTAAGTGCCAACAGTGCACTGCCCACCCACATCCCAAAACAGAGGTTCTGAGAGAGGCAGGCAGGGGGGGAGGTCATAATATAGCAAGACTCCATTAGAAGAAACAACATTACTAAGGTGAGTAATTTTTTCTTCAAACAACATGAAGTCTTGCTATATTATGATATATGCAGACTACACAGCAGTACCTCCATGGAGGAGGGACAGAACCTACTTAGGAAATAGGCTCTGAAGCACAGCTGTGTCAAACCGAGCATCACTCCTAGCCTGGATGTCCAGGGAGTAATGCTTGGTGAAAGTGTGAACTGTTTTCCAGGTAGCTGCTTGACATATCTCTATGATAGGGATGTCCCTAGCTGCAGCCAGAGACGCAGCTGTACCTCTGGTAGAGTGAGCCCTCAGGCCTGAAGGGGGAACCTTACCCAGTTTTTGGTAACAAAATTGGATACAAGAGACAATCCACCTGGCAGTGGATCTTTTAGTGGCAGGTTTCCCTATACCCACCGCACCATAAGTGAGGAACAGTTGGAGGGAGTCAAACCTATGACCCTTGGTACGCTCTATGTAGTAGCAAAGGGCTCTTTTGACATCTAAACTGTGCAATCTCCTCTCACCAGAGGAGGAATGGTCAGTGAAGTACACAGGGAGAGACATGGATTGATTAAGGTGAAAGTCCGAGACCACTTTAGGCAAGAACTTTCTGTTAGTCCTGAGGACCACTTTATCCCTATGAAAGGAGATAAAATCAGGCTCCACTGACAATGCTTGTAGTTCACTTATGCGCCTGGCAGAAGTGATGGCTACCAAAAAACACAGTTTTCCAAGTCAAGTACTTAAGCTCTGCTGAAGACAAGGGTTCAAAAGGGGGTTGCATAAGCTGGGCAATGCAAACATTAAGATCCCAGGCAGGGGCAGGGTCCCTGAATGGGGGGGGTTGGTGTGAAGCAACCCCTTGAAAAACTTGGAGAATACCGGATGAGCTGAAAGGGAAGAGGGTTTACCTGCTGATAAGAAAGCAGACACGGCTGCCAGGTGCACTTTTAGGGTAGCTGGTCTCAGCCCCAAAGAATTCAAATGTACCATATAATCCAGAACTGTGGGCAAACCGGCAGACTCTGGGGAAATATTCTTGCCAGAGCACCATATGGAAAATCTCTTCCATTTCGAATTATAAGTAGCCCTGGTGGAAGGCTTCCTAGAAGCCTTCAAGATATCGAGTACACCTTGAGAAAGGTGTAGGTCAGCAAACTCTAACTCTTCAAGAGCCAGGCCTTGAGATTGAGAGATTTGAGAATCGGGTACCAAACCCTCCCCTGGGCACAGGTTAACAGATTGTGATTCCTGGGAAGACACAGGGGAAGGTGGACTGCTAAGGACAAAAGGAGTGGATACCAGGGCTGTCTGGCCCAATCTGGAGCAATCAGAATCACCTTGCAGGGTTGAGATCTGATTTTGACTAGTACCTTGAACAGGAGAGGGAAGGGGAAAAGCATAGAGAAACTTCCCTTCCCAGTTGAGAAGGAAGGCATCCAGAGGGACTGAGCCCAACACTGGGGGCCTGCAGCAAAAAAAGAGGAAGTTGGTGATTGTCTGGGGCTGCAAAAAGATCTATCTGAGGAGTGCCCCACCTGGCAAACACTACCTCCAGAATTAAAGGATCCAGTGACCATTCGTGATGGCCCTGGGAAATCCTGCTGAGAGCATCTGCCAGGACATTGTCCTTGCCTGGGAGGTGAACTGCCATGAGGGAGGTGTTCAGGGAATAAGCCAGAGACCACAACTTCATTGCTTCGGTGCACAAGGCCGTAGACCAAGTGCCCCCTTGCTTGTTGATGTACCACATTGTAGCGGTGTTGTCTGTTCTGACCTGTACCACTTTGTTCTGAGCAGATGTGGAAAAAGCTGGAAGTGCTAGAAAAACTGCTCTGAGTTCCAACAGATTGATGTGGAGCAGAGATTCCTGAGGGGACCACAATCCCTGGGTGGTGAGGTTGCCCATGTGAGCTCCCCACCCCAAGAGGGATGCGTCTGTAGTAAGGGTCAAGGAGTGAGACTGAGGGATGAAGGGAACCCCCCTGTCTCAGATTGCTCTGATCCTGCCACCACTGTAGGGCCTGGATCAGGGTTTGAGTTACTGGGATCAATTTGGTTAGAGGATCTCTCCTTTGAGACCAGAAGGTTCTCAAATGGAACTGAATGTCCCTCATCTGAAATCTTGCTCCCTGCACTACTGCTGTGGAAGCAGCCATGTGCCCTAGGAGCTGCAGAAAATGCCTTGCTGGTCGAGAGACCTGCAGAGTGAAGGAGGAGGCCAGAGAAACTAGGGTCTTTGCTCTTTCTAGAGGAAGGAAGGCTCTGGCCTGTTTTGTGTTCAGTTCTGGCGCCTGTGAAGGTGAGTAGTTGAACAGGCTCTAGAACTGACTTTGGGAGATTGAGAAGGAAACCTAGAGATGTAAGCAGCTGCTGGGTAACCTGAAGCAGCAATTTGACTTGGGCTGGAGACTGGCCCACTATGAGCCAGGTGTCCAGGTAAGGAAAGATGGCAATCTTTTGCCTTCTTAAATGAGCAACTGCTACTGCCAGACATTTTGTGAATACCCTTGGGGCAGAGGTGAGACCGAAGGGCATTGCTCTGAACTGGTAATGGCCTGAGGGCAGTTCGAATCTGAGGTACTTTCGGTGGGAGCTTCTGATGAGAACATGGAAGTAGGCATCCTTGAGGTCCAGGGACGCTAGCCAGTCCCCTGGCCTTAGAGAGGGTAAAATAATTCCCAGAGTCACCATTTTGAATTTTGGTTTTAAAAGGTGCTTGTTTAGGTATCTGAGATCCAGGATGGGCCGCCATTCTCCTGTCTTTTTTGGGGTAAGGAAGTACCTGGAGTACAATCCTTTGCCCTGGTGTAGGGGAGGAACCCTTTCTATAGCTCTGAGAGCCAGGAGGGTTGAAACTTCTGTTTCTAGGGCAAGAGCCTCTGATGGATTTGCAGGTGGAAAGGATCTGGTTCTCATCTTTGGAAATTTTTTGAAGCTGAGAACCAGTCCCTGGCTTACTACTTCCAGGACCCACTTGTCTGATGTTAAAGACTTCCAGTCCTGGACGAAGTAAGCCAGCCTGCCCCCTACAGGTAGTGGAGAATCGGCCCTGGCCATCCCATCAGGGTGCCTGTTTGGCAGGGGCTTTAGGCTGAGGGTTGGGAGCAGGCCTGCTCGTACCCCGTCTGCCTCTCCCTCTGAAGAACCCCCTCTGGGCATAGGCTGAAGAGGAGGCCTGGGCTTGGTAAAAAGGCCTGTGAAAAGGCCTGCCCCTGCCCCTGGAAAGCTGCCTCTGAGGAGTGGCCTGCCTTTCCTTGGCCTGTGCACTCCTATAGGTGGTCCTATACTCATCCATTTTCTTCATGTAATTCTCTGTCTGCTCCCCAGACAGAGAGTTACCTAACAGGAAAATCCATGGCCTTAGCCTGGGTATCCTGTGACAGGCTAGTACACCTGAGCCAAGCCATTCTGCAAAAAGCCACAGATGTAGCCATGACTCTTGAAGATACATCATTAGAGTCCACGGCAGCATGGAATTGCACCTTGGATGCCTCAATACCATCAGCAGCCACCTGCTCCAGCTCCTTGGCAAGCTGGCCAGGGACCTGTTTCACTAGAGCCATAACAGTATCCCATCTGGATTTCTGGTATCTTGCAACATAGGCCATATAATTTGCCTGTCTAAGTCCCAAGGATGCTGCCATGTACTGCTTCTTTGCCATGGCATCAATCCTCCTGGAGTCCTTGTCAGGGGGGTGTGAAGCCAAGGGAATATATGCCTTATCACAGGCTGCAGCCTGCACTACCCCAACATGGCTGCATTGTTGTGAAAGGAACTCCGTATCAGAGCCTGACAATGTGTACCTCTTGTCCATTTTTTTATCCACAGGAGGTATAGTATGAGGAGCTTTTAAGATTTTTATTGTCTGTTTCCTAAAAGATTTATGTAAGGGAATAGACAATCTCCTAGACTCTGGGATATCCATCATTTCCACATAGTCAGGCTCCTCCTGGTCATCCACAGCTTCCTCCATAGGGAGCTGGAGGGTTTCAGCCACTTTTTTATAAAACATAAAATGAGAAGGGGACTCAGAAAGCCTAGGGGGAGATACTCCTAAAGGTCTGTCTGGGGAGATGTCCGGTTCAATGGGCACATCCAGACTTTCAAAATCACATTCACTCTCTTCATAATCTTCCTCCCCCTCCTCCGGTTCATAAAATTCCTCTATTTCATATTCTTGAACCGGTGGCACTGACCGAACCGACCGCTTACCTGTTGGTGCTGGTTCGGTCGGAACCAGGGAAAGCGACTGGACAATTTTGATCACTTTGGCTATCTCTGCAGCGGTTGGAGAAGGGAATTTTGGCTCCACACCTGCTGATTTTCTAGTCCTTTTTGCTGGGACTGACTCCTCCGAGTCAGCTCTCCTTTTGCCGGAGGAAGTCTCGCCCTGGTCAGAGGGCACTCGCTCAGGTTCGGTTTTCACCGAACTGGGCTGGCCATCCGGGTCAGCGGACTTCTTGGCCTCTCGTTCCCTGAGCCTACCAACTCTCTTATCCAGGGTAGCTGCAGGGAAATTCTTACAAATCTGGCAGTTTGCATTGAGGTGGTCAAACCCCAGACAATAAACACATGTGGTGTGTGGGTCAGCCTTGGCAACGGCTTCCCCACAGACACTGCAGTGTTGAAACCCAGTGGACCCGGTTTTTCTTTTGGGTTTCTCAGACATAGTGCCAGCCTAACTAAAAACTTGCCCGTTTATGGCAATCCGCCAAGCAAGACACCCTTATCGGTTCCCAACCGTGTCCCCGGTCGTGGAAAAAAACGTAATGAAATCCTTTTTTTTAGAACCGATAAGAACCGGGAACCGCACTCTAAATGTAATTTAAATGAAGTTTAACAACAACCTGATCGGTTCAAACCGAACCAATAATACCGTTTGCAAGTTCCACACAGAAATAATGTAAAACCTTTCTATTACTTACGATACCACAGACAGAGCTTGAACCGACCGGTTGCGGTTTAAATTCAGACAAAATACGGTTTAGAAACCGAGAAAAGACACTTTTAACCGACAAAATGAACCGAGCAGCAGGAGAAATCTCCGGAGCGACTGTTCAGTGAGGCGGAGTAAAGATTCTGACAGTTTGAGTTTGAAGAACAACAGACAGAGTTTTCAACCAAGCTCACGCTCAAGATTCCATGCCTGGCATGGAAAGTTAACTCTTTCACCTCCAGAGCAGTTCGAAGGTTGGGACTCACTGCATATGTCATAAAATAGCAAGACTTCATGTTGTTTGAAAAAAGATTCTGTTACCAAATTGGTTCTAGTGACTCAGACTCTGGTCCAAGCTCTCCAGTGGTGGCTGGATCAGGACAATCTCAGACAAGGTGTCCCATTCCTCAATCAATCTCAGTTGGTACTGACCACAGATGCTTCCCTCCGGAGCTGGGGAGCCCACCTTGGACCTCTAACCCTCTAACAGCACAGGGTGTTTGGTCTTCACAAGAGTTTCTCCTTCATATCAATCTTCTGAAACCCAGGGCAGTATTCCTAGCCCTTCAGGCTTTCTCGGACTCAGTAAGGGACAAGATGGTTCAGGTCAGGACAGACAACACCACCACCATGTGGTACATCAACAAGCATGGGGGCACTTGGTCTATGGCCTTGTGCACGGAGGCCATGAAAATATGGTCTCTGGCCTACTCCTTGCAGACCTCCCTAATAGCAGTCCACCTCCCAGGGAAGGACAATGTGTTACCAGATGCTGTGAGCAGAATCTCCTAAGGCCATCACGAATGGACCTTGGATCCCCTCATACTGAAAGTAATCTACACCAGGTGGGACACTCCAGAGATAGATCTCGTCACAGCCCCAGACAATCACCAACTTCCCCTCTTCTGCTGCAGACCCCCAGTCCTAGGGACTGTTCCCCTGGATGCCCTGATATTGGATTGGAAAGGCAAGTTCCTTTATGCCTTTCCTCCCTTTCCCCTGTTGTTCAGGGTTCTAGACAAGATCAGGTCACAACCCTGCACAGTGATTCTACTGGCTCCAGACTGGGCCAGACAGCCTTGGTATCCTCTGTTGTTGTCCCTAGCGGTCTCACTCCCCCGTTTCTTCCCAAAAGACGTAATCTCTTAACTTCCTCTTGGGAGGATATGGTACCCCAATCTCCAGTCTCTCAATCTCAAGGCCTGGCTCTTGAAGAGTTAGAATATGCAGGCCTGCATCTTTCTCAGGGAGTTTTGGACATCCTTAAGGTTTTTTGGAAACCCTCTACCAGAAAAACGTATAATTCCAAATGGAAAAGATTCAGCATTTGCTGTTCCCATAAGGATATTCTACAGGATGCTGCTAGCATTGCTACACTTTTGGATTACCTAGTTCACCTCAATGGCTTAGGTCTTAGGCCAGCCACCTTACAAGTTCATCTAGCAGCTGTCTCTGCATTTCTGTCAGCAGGGAAGGGCTCTCCTCTGGCTTCTCACCCTGCCTTTGCTAAGTTCTTTAAGGTCTGGTTCATATCAACTCTCCTTTTAGAGAGCCTACTCCAGTTTGGGATCTCAGTACTTGCATTGCTCAGCTTATGCAGCCACCCTTTGAACCTCTGGCTTCGGCCTAGCTTAAGTACAGTACATGACCGGGAAAACTGTGTTTCTGGTCGCTATCACTTCTGCTAGGAAAATTAGTGAATCACAGGCCCTGTCAGTTGAATCTGATTTTATCTCATTCCATAGAGAAAAGATGGTCCTCAGAACCAATAGATGGTTCTTCAAGTTTCAAGTTTATTGCAGGAAAGACTCCGTTGAGCAAGCTTATTCACAAGGAGGTCCTGAGGCACATACACATGCAGTTCGCAATTACATAGACAGGAGATATAAAATGTAGAACAACAAAGAAAAAAAAATATATAATACAAGAGGTATACACAATAAAAGTCCTTATGCTATATATGCAGTACATTCCAGCTTTAACCTTGCCCTAAATTATGCAACACATTTCAGCTTAATAAGTAGAGGGCCAGTTGGTACCTAGGAAGTTGACTTGGCGTTGGGGGCCTAGTAGCACCTACATATGTCTTTTAATTTAGAGATAGCTAGTGTTTTGTAGGAGTTAATTGATACGATGCTGGTTAGCTTCAGCATGGCTTGTAGTTGGTTCCAAATGTTTGGGAGGGTGTATGAGACAGCTCTTTGGCCAGCTGTTGTACATGTCCTGGGAACATCTAGTAGGATAAGGTTGGATTTCCTTAGGGAGTAGGCGCTATGCGAGATGTGTATGAGAGATGTTAAATAGACAGGCAGTTTGTGGAGTAGTAATTTGAGGGTCCAAATGCCAGCATGCAGGAGGTGTCTGGTGGCAAGAGAGGTCCACCCAACTGCTGCATAAAGATCACAGTGGTGGGTCCTGTACGCAGAGTTAGTAATGAAGCGAAGAGCACGGTGGTAGAGTACGTCCAGTTTAGATAGGCTCAAGGTTGGGGAGGAGATAAAGATAATGTCTCCGTAGTCAAGCAAGGGAAGGAATGTTGCTTGGAAAGTCTTTTGCTGGTGTGAGAAAAGAGGGTCCTATTTCTAAAGAAAAACTAGCGTGCTTTTAAGCCTCTTTGATAGATCCTCAATGTGGTCGTTGAAGGAAAGCTTGTTGTCTATCCACATACCTAGATATTTAAATTTAGGTATGACTTCCAAGGGTTCACCTAGGGAGGTAACTATGAAGTTTTTAGGTGGGGTAGGTAGGGCACCAGACAAGGAAAGTCTCGAGAAAATCATTGTCTTGGTTTTTTTGGTATTTAAGAGAAGCTTGGCATTGATAAGGTTCAAGAAAATACAAAATCACACATGCCCACACAATGCAAAGCATCATGGGATGCATATGCAGATCACCACAGAATGTTATGCTGGCTCAACTTTAAGCAGAATTGCATGGTGCCGAAAGCCCTCTCACACAGTTTGCAAAGGGTGCCAGCAGAAGACATAGACACGTGTTTCGTCCTACCATGACTCATCAGTATGTCTCGTCTGTTTGACACCCCAGTGGAATGAACCAGCTACCCTAAGACGGTTTGTCTGGGTTATGTTGTGGTGAACCCATTAAAATAAAAAAACATTTAAAAGACAAAGAACCTCTGTGCGCAAACACTGAGGCAAGGGTTACCCCAAAGGGCATTTGGCTGGGAAGCCAAGTTTCAAGAAAATACAAAATCACACATGCCCACATTGATAAGGTTGCTTTCTAACTGGATAAAGTCAGCTTGGAGTGCTTCCCTGACTTCAGTCAAGGACGAGCCTGATGCGTACAAAACCGTATCGTCTGCAAAAAAAATGTATGCTAGATTTCTTTATGTGGGAGTCAAGCTGTTGTTGTACAGGGAAAAAAGGATTGTTCCTAGGATGGAGCCTTGAGGGACTCCTCTGGCAATTGGAAGGGTGGCAGATAGTAGGCCATCAGCTTTGACTTTTTGTGTCCTTCCTGTGAGATAACTGTTAAACCACTGTAAGGTAAGTGGAGTGGCACCTATGTAGGCAAGACAGGTGATTAGGAGGTGATGGTCTACAGTGTCGAAGGCCTTGCTGAGGTCTAGAAAGACTGCACCAGTAACCTTCTTGGTGTCCATAGCATGGATCCAGTCATTAGAGACTTTAGCCAAGGCTGAGATGGTACTGTGCTTCGACCTGAAGCCAGATTGGGCGGGGTTTAGGAGTGAATGTGCTTCGAGGTGATTTTTTAGTTGGTTATATATAAGTTTTTCCAGCACTTTGGAGAGAACGGGCAAGATAGAGATAGGACGGTAGTTGTTTAAGTCACAAGGATCTCCTAATTTCAAGAAAGGAAGAATATGGGCAGATTTCCAGCAGGATGGAACAGTGGCTGTGGTAATAGAGAGGTTGAAGATGTGAAGGATGGGGGCTGTGAGCTGGGCATAGCCTAACCGCAAGAAAAATGATTCAAGGCCATCGTCCCCTGCACTTTTCTTGGTGTCAAGGCTAAGAATTATGTCTTCGACTTCTTTGTAGCTAAACTGGCACAACTGGAAGGGATGAGGTGGAGTAGCATGTGTAGTATCTGGGCTAGTGCTGCTATTCACTCGGCTAGCGTATGGGGAGAAGTCGAATGCAGGGGACCCTGCAGGGGAAGGAAACAACTCCTGGTGGGGGACTCCATTGTTAGGAAGGTAGAACTGGGCAAGGAAGGGGAGAGGGAGGTAAGGTGCCTGCCTGGCGCCATGGCTTGAGAGGACAGGGAGCGAATCCTCAGGATTGCTGGAGCAGCTGCACAGGGAGGGAGCTGGATGTCATTGTCCACCTAGGGACAAATGACCTGGCTAAGAAAGGATTAGAGAAGTGCAGGAAGAGTTTGTGGAATTGGGAGGCCTTAGTCAAGTAGCACGACGGTAACCTTCTCGGAGGTGCTACCCATCTATGGTATAGGAGAGGCTAGGGTGTTCCGGCACTATGGGATTCAATCAATGGTTGAAAAACTGGTGTGGAGCTCAGGGATTTGGCTTCACTGGGGACTGGGGTCCACCTGGAGTGATGCTGCTCATACTGGCATGATGGGCTGCATCTGTCCAGGAGGGGAACCAGATCCTAGGTGATAGGTTTAAATGCTTCTACAGCAAGCTTTTAAACCAGCCAAGGGGAGGCACTGGAAAGGAGCAGGAGAAATCCTAGCCCCCCAAACAATCACAGTAGTAAGTGTGGCAAACACCAACATGGAGGTGTCGATAGGGAGAAGGGCAGGGGTAAATGGAGAAAGTGACAAAGGCAAGAAGGACAGGGATGGGGCAAAAGGGGTAAGGCCATCAGGAAATGGAGGGTAATGAGTACCAATGCCCGTAGTCTGGGCAACAAGCTCCCTGAGCTGGTGGCCTTAATGGAAGAGGGATGCCTGGATATCGTAGCAGTCACAGAAACATGGTACACAGAGAACCATGACTGGGATGTTAACATACCAGGGTACATAACCTACAGGAGAGACAGGCAGGGGAGAAGAGGGGGAGGAGTAGCTCTCTATGTAAAGGAAGGGATAAAAGCAACTGAACAGAAGAGTAAACAGGGAGGAGAGGAGGCACTGTGGGTCACCTTGGAGACTGGAAAGGGCACCACAATCCGCACAGGGGTTGTGTACAGACCCCCATGTCAGGGGGAAGGAATGGACAAGGATATGATGGAAGGCATTCTTAGAATGGCAGAGAAAGGGGAGATACTGTTGATGGGAGACCTGAATATGCCAGATGTTAACTGGAGCACATTTGCTGCAGCCACATCCAAGAGCAGGGCCATTCTTGACACCCTACAGGTGGCAGGCATTAGACAGCTAGTTTCGGAACCCACTCGTGAGGGAGCAATCTTAGACCCTCGACTCTCAAACGGGGCAGTGAGAGGATCTCAGATCTAGAAGTAGGTTGCCATCTGGGGACAAGTGACCATCAAACAGTGTGGTTCACGTTAAACTCAGCTACAGAGTCAAGCCATACAAAAGTGAGGGTACTGGACTTTAGGAGGGCTGACTTTGGCAAGATGGGAGAGTGCCTCAGAAAAGCACTAGCAAACAGGCTAGAAGGGGTGGAGCAACAATGGGAATTATCAAAACTGCCATCACAGACGCAACAAGCCTTTGTGTGAAGCAATAAACAAATCAAAAGCGAAGAAAAAGCCACTATGGTTCTCAAGAGGTGGCTGTGAAAGTCAGGAAGAAAAGATAGCATTCCGGAGTATAAGGAAACACAGAAGGAGCAGGACAGAGAGCTGTACCAGTTAAGGCAGAAAGAAGCAGGGAGGAAGTCAGAATAGCAAAGGCCCAAACTGAGGAAAAGATAGCCAACTCAGTTAAGAAGGGGATAAAACCTTTATAGGTACATCAGCGAGCGTAGAAAGACAAAGGGAGGGATAGTGAGGCTGAATAGAATGAACGGTGGGTGGGCAGAGGGGGACAGTGAAAAAGCAGGAATACTGAACGAATATTTCTGCTCAGTACTGTATTCACAAAAGAGGAGGGGGAAGTGCCTAATCCAATTAACAGAAGCACTCTTGATAGGGGGGTCGATCCCAGTCCTTTCACAGAAGAAAGGGTTCTGCAAGAACTCCTAAAACTGAAGGTGGACAAAGCAATGGGTCCTGATGGAATTCCCCAGAATTCTAAAAGAATTAAGGAAGGAACTAGTGAAACCACTGGCTACTCTTTTAATAAATCATGGGAGGATGGTGTGGTACCGAGGACTGGAGGAAGGTGGATGTGATTCCCTTCACAAAAGTGGGACCAAGACAGAGGCAGGAAACTACAGACCTGTCAGTCTGACCTCTGTGGTAGGGAAAGTGATGGAGTCACTTGAAGAAAAGAATAGTTGAGTACCTAGAGGTCAGTGGAGCACAGGATCCAAGGCAGCATGGGTTCACAGCAGGAAGGTCATGTCAGACTGAATCTAATAGATTTCTTTGACTGGGTGACCAAAGTAGTAGACCAGGGAGGGCTGTGGACATGGCCTTCCTAGACTTTAGCAAGGCATTTGACACAGTCCCACACAAAAGATTGATAGTCAAATTAACCAGCCTGGGGGGTCCCAGGGTGGTAGCCTAGGTAAAACATTGGCTGGACAACAGGACACAGAAGGTAATTGTAAATGGAGTCCACTCTGAAGAAAGGGTGTTACTAGTGGGGTACCAGGGTTCAGTACTGGTCCAGTCCTTTTAATGTCTTCATCAGTGACATTGCAGAGGGACTGGAAGGAAAAGTATGCCTTTTTGCAGATGACACAAAGATCTGCAACAGGGTTGATACACAAGGAGGCATGGAAAGAATGAAAAGGGACTTGGCAAGGTTGGAGGAATGGTCAGACGTATGGCAGCTAGGATTCAATGCAAAAAAGTGCAAAATAATGCACCTGGGAAACAAGAACCCAGGGGAAGAATACACAATGGGTGGGGAGGTAGTAACAACAACAAAACAGGAAAGGGACCTGGGGGTAATCATATCAGATGACCTTAAGGTTAGCAAGCAATGTGAGAAGGCAGTAGGGAGGGCCGGGGGTATACTGGGATGTATAGGGAGAGGCATCAGCAGCAGAAAACAGGAAGTTGTTATCCCTCTGTACAGACAGTTGGTGAGACCCCATCTGGAATACTGTGTCCAGTTCTGGAGACCCCATCTCCGCAAGGACATAGACAGGATAGAGGCAGTCCAGAGGAGGGCAACTAAATGGTGCAGGGTCTGCAAGAGAAGCCGTATGAGGAGAGACTAAAGGAGCTTAATATGTATACCCTTGAGGAAAGAAGGGAGAGGGGGGACATGATAGAAACTTTCAAGTACCTCAAGGGAATCAACAAAGTCAAGAGGGTAGCATCTTTCAGAAAAGAGACTTGCAAGAACAAGGGGACACAATTTAAAAGATAGAAGGAGGGCGGTTCAGGGCAATGTGAGGAAGTATTATTTCACAGAGAGGTAGTGGATGCATGGAACAGCTTTCCTGAGGAAGTTGTGGGGTCTAAAACTGTGGGAGAATTCAAGAATGCATGGGACAGACATAAGGCAATTCTTGTGGGGGGCAGGAAGATAAAGGCTGTTGGTTAACTAGGATCTGCGGCCTATCCTGTAGGTAGGGAAATGGGCAGACTAGATGGGCCTAGCGGTCCTTATCTGCCGTCAAAGTCTATGTTTCTATGCCAACCCGGCAGTGGCAAAGTGAAGGTTAAGTTCTTCTAGGATTCGCAGTCTATTTTCAACCATCCAGTCCTTGGCCAGAATCTTGGTGGGAAGGGAGGAAGCAGCAGGATGGCCTTCAATGGATCTCAGTGTCTTCCAGATTTTTTGGGTTTTCCCTTTGGCCTGCTCCAGAGTGGAGATGCAGAAGTTTGCTTTAGTAGCACGTACACTTTTAACACAGGCATTTCTGGCAGTTCTAAACACCTGCCAGTCTGCCGGGTCCTATGTGTGCCTGGCCCTAGCCCATAGCTTGTGTCTATTGGTAAGTGCAGATTTGAGCTCTTGGGTGAACCACGGATGCGAGATTTTCCGCACCCTCATTTTAATAAGAGGAGCATGCTTGTTAATTAGGGTGGTGAGGTTGTCATTTAGGACAGAGACGACGGCATCAGCAGATTTGGCAAGATATAGGTCTTGCCACCTGATCGTAGCTAGATCGTTAGGAAGTTTACCCAAAGTGGTCTCAGATTTCCATCTGAACCAGTCCATATATCTTCCTGTGTTTTTCACTGATCATTCTTCTTCTGGAGAAAGAAGATTACATAGTTCGGATGTTAAGGGGGCACTTAGCTACTACATTGTGCATACTAAGGCACATAGGAATGACTGTCTTTGTTTCTCACTTATGGTGAACTGGGGAAAGGTAGGCCTGCTACTAAGAGAACTATTGCCAGGTGGATTTTCTCTTGTATACAGTTCTGCTATGACAAGCTAGGCAAAACGCCTTTCTCAGGCCTAAGGGCTCATTCGACTAGGGGTACAGCTGCTTCTCTGGCTGCTGCCAGAGATATACCCTTGTTAGAGATCTACAAAGCAGACACCTGGAAAACAGTCCATACTTTCACCAAGCATTACTCTCTGGATATCCAGGCTAGGAGTGATGCTAGGTTTGGTACAGCAGTAATGCAGAGCCTATTCCCAAAATAGGTTCAGTACCCTCCTCCATGGAGGTACTGCTTGGTAGTCTGCATATGTCAGAATACAACAAGACTTCATGTTGTTTGAAGAAAAAATTACTCACCTTAGTAATTGTGTTTCTTCTAATGAAGTCTTGCTGTATTCTGACCTCCCTCATAGAAACATAGAAACATAGAATTTGATGGCAGATAAGGACCGCTTGTCCCACCCAGTCTTCCCATTTCCCTACCTGATGGATAAGCTGCAGATCCTAGTTAACCAGCAGCCTACTGCTTCCTACCCCAACCCCCTAGAATTGCCTTATGACTGTCCCATGCATGCTTGAATTCCACCACTGTTTGTGACTCCACAACCTCCACTGGAAGGCCGTTCCATACATCCACCACCCTCTCTGTGAAAAATACTTCCTTAAATTACCTCTGAGCTGCCCCCTTCTATCTTCAAATTGTGCCCCCTTGTTCTTACACTCCGCTCTTTTGAAAGATGCTACCTTTTGGACTTTGTTGGATTCCCTTGAGGTACTTGAAAGTTTCTATCATGTCCCCCTCTCCCTCCTTTCCTCGAGGCTATACATATTAAGCTCCTTAAGTCTCTCTTCATATGTCTTCTGGTGCAGACCCTGCACCATTTTGTTGCCCTCCTCTGGACAGCTTCCATCCTGTCTATGTCTTTAGGAGACTGGGTCTCCAGAACTGCACGAGTACTCCAGATGGGGTCTCACTAGCTGTCTGTACAGAGGGATAATAACTTCCTTTTTCTACTGGTGATGCCTCTCCCTATGCATCCCAGTATCCCCCAGCCCTCCTTGCTGCCCTCTCACATTGCTTGCCCACCTTTAGGTCATCTGATATGACTACCCCAGGTCCCTTTCCATTTTTGTTGTTGTTAGTATCTCACCCCCCATTGTGTACTCTTCCCTGGGTTTTTGTTTCCCAGGTGCATTACCTTGCACTTCTTAGCATTGAATCTAAGCTGCCATACATTTGACCATTCCTCTAACCTTGCCAAGTCCCTTCTCATCCTTTCCACCCCACCCTGTGCATCAACTTTGTTGCAGATCTTTGTGTCATCTGCAAAGAGACATACTTTTCCTTCCAGTCCCTCTGCAATGTCACTTATAAAGACATTGAAGAGGACTGGTCTAATACTGAACCCTGCTGATTGCCCTACTAACCCCCTTTTTTCAAAGTGGACTCCATTTACTTTACCTCTCTGTGTCCTATTCTCCAGCCAATTCTTTACCCAGGCTGTCATCTTGGGACCCACTCCCAGGCTGGCTAACTTGTATATTAATCTTTTGTGTGGGACTATGTCAAATGCCTTGCTAAAGTCTAGGTAGGCCATGTCCACAGCCCCCCTGATCAACTACTTGGTCACCCAGTCAAAGAAATCTATCAGATTTGTCTGGCATGACCTTCCCGCTGTGAATCCATGCTGCCTTGGGTCCTGTGCCCCTCTGGCCTCTAGATAGTTAACAGTTCTTTCCTTCAGAAGTGATTCCATCATTTTCCCTACCACTGAGGTTAAACTAACAGGTCTGTAGTTTCCTGCTTCTGCCTTGCTCCCGCTTTTGTGAAGGGGAATCACATCTGCCCTCCTCCAGTCCTCGGTACCACCCCATCCTCCCATGATTTGTTAAAGAGGGTAGTCAGTGGTGCCACTAGTTCTACCCTTAGTTCTTTTAGAATTCTGGGATGAATCCCATCAGGCCTCATTGCTTTGTCCACCTTCAGTTTTAAGAGTTCTTTCAGAACCCTTTCTTCTGTAAATGGGCTGGTATCAACTTCTGTATCCAGAGTGTTTCTACTGTTTGTTTTAGGTACCTCCCCCTCTTCTTTTGTAAATACTGAGCAAAATATTTGTTTAGTGTCTCTGCCTTTCACAGTCACCTCTGCCCACCCTCCCCTTTAGTTAAGCCTCACTATCCCTCCCTTGGTCTTCCTTCGCTCCCTGATGTACCTATAAAAGGTTGTATCCCCCTTCTTAACTGAGTTGGCTATCTTTTCCTCAGTTTGGGCCTTTGCTGATCTGACTGCCTTCCCAGCTTCCTTTTGCTTTAACTGATATTGTTCTCTGTCCTGTTTCTTCTGTGATTCCTTGTACTTCCTGAATGCTTTCTTTTTCTCTTGAACCTTCACTGCCACTTCCTTTGAGAACCATACTGGTTTCTTACCTCGTTTCGTTTTGTTTATTTGCTTTACACAAAGGCTTGATACCTCTGTGATGGCAGTTTTTATTATTCCCCATTGTTCTTCCACCCTTCCTTCCTGCCCATTTGCTAGTGCATTCCTTAGGCACTCACCCATTTCGACAAAGTCAGCCCTCCTAAAATCCAGTACCTTTGTCTTTGTATTGGCTTGACTCTGTTGCTGTGTTTATTGTAGAACCATACTGTTGGATGGTCGCTAGTTCCCAGATGGCTACCCACTTCTACATCTGTGATCCTCTCTTCATCTCCATTTGAGAGAACCAGGTCTAAGATTGCTCCCTCTCGAGTGGGCTCCAATACTAGTTGTCTAGGGCATGCCCCCTGTAGGGCATCTAGAATAACCCCACTCTTAGAAGTGGCTGCTGCAACTGCACTCCAGTTAACATCTGGCATATTCAGATCACCCATCAGCAATATCTCCCCTTTTTCTGCCATTCTAAGTATACTTTCTATCATTTCCTTGTCCATTTCCTCCCCCTGAGAAGAGGGTCTGTATTCTACCCCTGTGCGTATTGTGGTGCCATTGCGGTCTCCAAATTTACCCACAGTGCTTCTTCTCCTCCCTGTTTACCCTTTGTTCTGTTGCTTTGATTCCTTCCCTTATGTAAGAGCTTCCTCCTCCTCTTTTACCCTCCCTGTCCCTCCTGTAGATAGTGTATCCTGGTATGTTTACATCCCAGTCATGGTTGTGTGTGTACCATGTTTCTGTGACTGCCACGATATCCAGATGTTCCTCCTCCATCAAGGCCACTAATTCAGGAAGCTTGTTGCTCAGACTACGGGCATTGCTCTCCATTTTTTGATGGCTTTACCTTCTGTTGCAGCATCCCCCACTGACCTTTCTACCTTGGTCTTTTTCTCATTTAGTACCCTGTTTTGTAGGGGGGGGCAGGGATTTTCCTGCTGCTTATCAGTGCCTCCCCCCTTGACTAGTTTAAAAGCTTGCCAATGAAGCATTTAAACCGATTGCTCAAAAGACTTGTTCCCTTCCTGGACAGATGCAGACCATCCTGCCAGTATAGGCTGGTGTCCTTCAGGTGGAACCCCAGTCCCAATGAAGCCAAACCCCTGTGCTCCACACCATTTTTTCAACCATTCATTAAACTGCATGGTGCAAAGTACCCTCGCCTCACTCATGCCATTGACAGGCAGCACCTCTGAGAAGGATGCTGTGTGTGCTACTTGTCTTAGGCCCCTCCCCAATTCTACAAAGTCCTTCTGCACTGCTCTAATCTCATGATGAGCCAAGTCATTTGTCCCTAGGTGGACAATGACATCCAGCTCAGACTCCCGTGCAGCTGTTCTCGTGATTCTGAGGATGTGCTTCCTGTCCCTCCAAGCCATGGCACCAGGCAGGCACCTTACTTCAGTTTTCCCTGCTTCAGAACCTAGTTTTGGGATGTGGGTTGGCAGGTACAGTGCTGCACCTCAGGGGTGTACTTTGCACCCTTCCCCTTCAGGGTGGGGTGGTTGTTGTTGTTAAGGTTTACTTAGATTATATATCTTGTTCACTACTTGTTTTTTCTCTTGGGTTCTCGACTTGAGTCTTCTGGAACAAAGTTGTTGCCTGTTGGCTTATATGTTTTACAATTTCCACACTGGAAGTGTAGTTAGTTAGTTTGCGCGTAAGAATTTGATGGTTACACTCCGAGGCACCACAGGCAGAGGTTTGAAATCCGAGCTCGAGCTCAACGTTCTATGCCTTGCATAGAAATTAACTCTTTCCTCCCCGGAGCAGTGCTGGGGCTAACTGCATATGTCAGAATACAGCAAGACTCCATTAGAAGAAACACAATTACTAAGGTGAGTAATTTTTTCTTCTCTGTCTCACCAACCCCTGGTGGCCCATGCTTATTCCCGAACACGGGTCACTGGCATTGCGCGAGGGAAGGCATCCAGTGCCTTAGCCCTCAGCACCACCGGGCCAGCAGTATTTCTGTCTTTTTACTTTACTGTGGGGATCCAGTGCATAATTGTAATAATACTCTTGAGGGCACACTTTTGTCATAGGACATTGGCACTTCTCAGATATGCAAGGCACTCGGCTTTCACCTTGTGCCTCCCAATGCACCAAAGGCATGCCGATATCCTATGATAAGGCATGCCTTGATCTTCCTGAACTAAAAGTCTCCACAACTCATTCACATTAGTGGGACTACGCCGGAGGCACTAGGACCCAGTGGGAGCCAAAGATCTTCAGGAGGGCTGGAGCCGAGGTAGGACCATGCATGCGCAGCACCACAAGTCTGGCTCACGCCGTATAGGCTATTTCGGCATCGACCCTCCAACCACCTCAATTCCTTTTTTTCCACTGTCAAGTGCACTTCAGTGACGATGCTCGCCTGCCAGGAGTCAAATCTTCACGTCTATACAACAGCAACTTTAGTCGTTCAGTATTTGATTTAGTTTTAGTGTTTTTAGTAGTATTTATTTTAAAAAAAATATTTATATTTTGTGTTAAAGTTCTTCAGCCCGTCATCGACAGAGTCGACCATGTACGGTGCCTGTGATGGCAGGGGAACTTTGTTTGAAAGCTGTTTTGGCAGTGGGGCTGGATCCTGGCCAGCACCCTCTTCAGAGGGGGGGTCTCACCATGGGCAGTCCAGTGCTTGGGAGGAAGGGCGGTCCTCCCAAAAGCACAAAAGGAAGCAGGCCCATTCCTGATCCCATTCGGGGGCTCGGCACCACTCGTCCTTGAGCTGTTCTTCCTCTAACCAGTCAAAGAAGAAGTGGTACCACTCAAGGTTGCCTTCTGGTATGACTGCATGGAGATCATCAGTAGCAGGCAACAGGAGACCGACCCTGGCTCTGTCGGGGTTGCCTACAGCCTCAGTCCCAAACGGCCGCAGTCCTCGGCTCTGGAGTCCTTCACCGTCTCCTGGGGGGTCTTCTGTGAGCAGTTTCATCATTGGGCCACTCTTATGGAGCAGTGAGTTCGGCGGTTGTCCCAACTGCCCTTGCATATCGACTTGGTCCCGGGGCCTTCGGGCCTAGGAACTGCTGGCCTACGGGCAGAGTGGTTGGGTCAGCTTGATCATGCGACATCCTCTTAGGTGCTATCAACGCTGCTCCCTTGTGCCTTTCCCTCTTACATGGCTGTGGTCCTGGGCCTGCACAAGTACTGCATTTTCCTCCTACTCCTGTTCATACTTTCAGGTCTCTGGTTTTGGGTGTTGGGTTTGGGGACCCCTGGCATTCATGCGGAACTGGTTGCTGCATCACACGCGGCTCCCCTGTTGCCACATACGGCACCAGTGCCATTTTCGGCTCCGGCTCGTGCACTGGGGTTCTCAACTCTGATTCCAGGGGTAGCACCTCTGGCTCTTCTCCTTCTTTTCTCACCTATACTATCCCTTCTGGGGTAGAGGAGACTATGGAGACTATGTTGGAGTCTGATCCTGAGTTACCTCATAGATGATGTGGATGAAGACTCGTTTTATGGAGTTGAGAGTAAACCCTCCACTTCAGCGGAGCCTGTGGTCAAGACCTCTTTTAAATCTCTGCTGAAGAAAATGAATTCCACCCTTGCTCTCCAGACTTCTGAGGTGGACCCTGGGTAGCTTTTGCACCTACAATATCTGCATGTTCCTGAAATTCCTGTGGACCTGACACCACCGGTGCAACCCTCTTTCACAAGTGGTGTGGGACAGACCGACACTTATTCCTTTGGTGGTTAAGTCCAGAGATTTATTTATTTATTTATTTTAACCTCAGTTTAACAACCTTTGAGCCAGGGGCTCATTTACAAAGGTACCTCGTCACATAGAGGACAAAAACAGCGGAAGATAAGATGAGATAGGAAGTATGTTCCCCCTAAAGACAGACCAATCCTTGCTTCTCAAGCCTTTGCAGATGCCCTAGTGATTCTGGTGGAAAATGACAAAGCTGTGCTCGCCCAGGAATGCACAGCTCATCCGGTAAATAAAGAATCACATAAAACAGACACTCTGGGGAAGCGAGTTTTTGCTGCTGCTACCCTGGGCATGCATATTGCTAGTTACCAAAGCCATTTCTCTCAGTATGAGTATACCCTCTGGCATTCACTCAAAGAAATGGTCGGGGCTTTCCCGGAGTCAGATACTGACTCAGAGCTCCTGCAGACCATTACCAGGGGCATTGTGTCCAACAGTCAGCAACTTAAGGCTGCTATGGACACCTTTGACACTGCCCCTAGAGCAGCAGCAGCCAGGATCTGTAACCGGCGTCACTCCTGGCTGAGGACTTCAAGCTTTACTAATGATGTTCAGTACAGAGTCATAAATTTCCCCTTTGATGGTGTTTATCTGTTTGGCCCACAAGTGGTGCAGGGACTGGAGGCCACCCAGAAAACCAGGACTGCCATTAAGACTGCCAGGCTGGCCCCTGCTGCCCCTTAGTGGGGCGAGAACCGCCGACAATTTCATTACCTGCCATCCTTTTGAACCAAACCCCTCAGCTGCAGAAGAAAATGCAGCAGAAGGCAAAGGCCCCCAAAGCGCCCAGTGCCACCCTCTGAAGACCCAGCCCATGTCCCACCTCAACTGCCTGAGGGGGGGATTATACTTCAGCAGTAGGGGGATGACTGACTCAATTTTATGGCCAGTGGATATCCGTCACAGCAGACAAATGGGTCCTCAGGATAATTCGAGAGGGATACTCTGTCAATTTCTCAGAGTCCCCCCCCCCCCAGATCTTCCACTCAAGTGACAACCCACACTGTCTACCCCTTAGCCAGACCTCCTTGCCTCCGAGATTCAGTGCCTTCTGAACAACAGGGCAGTAGAAGTGGTTCCGCAGGCAGAACAAAACACAGTTTTCTACTTCTATTACTTCCTAGTTCCAAAGAAAACAGGTAGTATGCGCTGTATTCTAGACCTAAGGAAGCTAAAAAAATGCCTGTTCAAAGAAAAATTGAAGATAATCTTGCTATGAATGTTACTGCTCTCATTCATCAAAATGATTGGTTGGCATCTCTGGACATGCAGGATGCCTACCAGCACGTTCAGTGCATCCAAGCCACCACAAGTACCTACGCTTTGTGGCTCTGGGTCAACACTACCAATTCAGAGTCCTGCCCTTTTGCTTTCCTTGGTGCCGCAAGTCTTTACAAAGTGCCTCTTGGTACTCGTGGCGCATATCAGAAAACTCAGAATTCAGGTGTACCCATACCTGGACAATTGGCTCCTAGTGAGCCCTTCCAGACAGGGGACACAGTAAGCGGTTTCCACAGCCTCCAAGTTCCTCACATCCATGGGAGTTCTTCTGAACCTGGAAAAATCGCAGCTTCAGCCTTCCCAGCAACTTGTCTTCATAGAAGCTCTCCTGGACACCTCCAGGGCAAGGGCTTTCCTTACAGAAGACAGGAGAAATGACATTCTCCAGATGGCTCACTTCATCAAGGTGAACAACTCAGTCTGAGCTCTCTCGATGCAGTGGATGCTAGGTCTCATGGCATCGGCCATATTCACTGTACCTCTAGCCTGCTTACACATGAGAACCACACAGTGGATGCTCAGCACTCAGTGGTCCCTGACCACATACTCGCAGTCCTTCCACATCAAGGTGACAGCACTCACCTGGTGGACCCAGGAGGACAGTCTTCTCCAGGGTTTTCCCTTTGCCTCACTGGAGACGCAGATCACCATCACCACAGATGCATCTCTGATCAGTTGGGGAGATCACTGTCAGGACCTCTGAGGGCCTGTGGAGCCAGAGCGAGTCCCATCTGCACATAAATATTCTGGAGATGAGAGCTGTCCTGAATGCTGTCCGAGCCCTGAAGGATGTCCTCTGTCACAAAGTAATACTCCTTCAAACGGACAACAAGGCGGTGATGTACTACATCAACAAGCAGGGTGAAACGCACTTGTACCCTCTTTGCAGAGAGGCCAAGAGAGTGTGGGAGTGGTGTCTCGAGCATGAAGCCCTGATCCAGACAGTCTACCTGCTGAGAATCCAGAACGATCTGGTGGACTGCCTCAGCAGAACAGAGGCAGATCCACATGAATGGTCTCTTGACTCAAATGTTGTGCAATCACTATTTGAAGAGAGGGGCACTCTGGACCTGGACCTTTTTGCGTCCCCACTCAGTGCAAAACTGCCTCTATTCTGCTCTTGAAATCCGGAACCTGGTGCTTTCTGTCAGGATGCATTCAGACTGCAGTGGACAAGATGCTTTCTGTATCCATTTCCTCCTCTTCCCTTAATTCAGAGGGTGTTGCTCAGATTGGAGGCGCGGAAGGGGGCAGCATGATTCTCATCACCCTATACTGGCCTCGTCAGATGTGGTTTCCATTTATCAACAGATTGACGGAAGTCCCTCCAAGGCAAATTCCCGTACAGACGGATCTCCTGATGCAGGGTCTGTTGGTCCACCCCAACCTGCGATCCATTCAACTCCATGCCTGGCTCCTGAGGAGATAGAAGTGGGTAGGTTCAATGTCTCTCAGAGAACCTCAGAAATCCTCTTAGCCAAGCGTAACCCATTCACTAGGAAGACTTAGATGGCAAAGTAGAAACAGTTTTCCATTTGATGTACAAAGTCTGCTCTGGACCACTTTATTTGCCCACCAAGTAAGGTGTTAGAGTACCTCCTAGACCTGTTGAATGCAGAACTGCAATACTTGATAGTAAAGGTGCACCTTTGCACGATTTCTGCCTATAACGAGCCAGTACAGAATATGTCAGTAGCTCAGTTACCTTTAGTCAAGAGATTCCTTAAGGATATCCCACACACTAGGCTGCCAGTCAGAAGGCCAGTGACCACATGGGATATCAATCTTGTGCTAGACATGCTCACGTGTAAACCCTTTGAACCTCTAGCAACCTGTGACTTGAAGTGTCTGATCTGGAAGGCAGTCTTCCTTGTGGCCACTGCCTCCTCTCACAGGGTGTCTGAAATATATGCCCTGGTCACAGCCCCCCACCCGTACACAGTATTTCTCAAGGACAAGGTGGTTCTCAGAACTCACCCTAAATTCCTAACCCAAGTAGTCTTGGAATTCCACCTGAACCAGCCCTTGGACCTTCCAATCAATTTTGCAAATTTCCAGAATGAAAGGGAATGCGCCCTTCACTCTCTGGATGTCAAGAGGGTTTTGTGATTCTACATTGGCAGAATGAAAGAGATTCACAAATCCAAATGACTCTGTCTCATTCAGCATGGCCCAGCTGGGTCAGCCTGTTGCCATCAGGTACATTTCAGCATGGCTAGTAGCGTATCTTCGCCATTGCTACTCGATGGCACAGGTCAAGCTAGAAGGCAGGGTGTACGCCCACTCTACCAGAGTGGTTGCAGCATCCCTGGTGGAGATTTGGAAGGTGCCCATTGTGGACCTCTGCAACGCGGCCACTTGGAGCTCTGTGCTCACTTTCATGAAACACTACGCCCTGGATGTCCATGACAGACAGCATCCTTCTTTTGACAGGACAATCCTTAATGGACTTCTATCCTAAGTGAGCTCCTTTTTCCTGCTGCGCCACTCAGGGGATTGTTTTCAGCTCAGTACTCTCCCACTAGTGTGAATGGGTGCTTGAGACTTTTAGTCCAGGAAGATATGGAAATTACGTACCTACTGTAATTCTTGATCTTCTTGGATGAAGTCTCCACCACTCATTCACATGCCCAACCACCATCCCCCCAGCTCACTCAACCTGTTTTTGGCCTTCACTCCCTCATTGGCAGGGTTGTGAAGACTTTGTTGAGCTGACCCTTCTTACGTGGGTCCTACAGACTGTCTTATGTCTGGATTAGGTTAGCTTCCTAAGTTAGGTTACGTTGCAACTCCTCGATAAAAAAGGTACTGAGGCAGTTGGAGGGTCAGCGCCGAGATAGCCTATATGGCACAAGCCAGCCTCGTGGTGCCGTGCATATGCAGTCCTACCTTGGCGTTGGCTCTCCTGAAGATTTTTGGCTCCCACTAAGTCCTGACGCCTTTGGCATAGTCTCACTGGTGTGAATGAGCGGTAGAGACTTTGTCCAGGAAGATCAGGAATTACAGTAGATACGTAACTTCCATTTGTGTGTTATTGCTTAATTATAAAATGGATTTTAAAAATCATGAAACCTAATTGACTGAGGGCCATCTTAGCAGTGCTGTCATCTCAGCACAACAGCACTGGATAAAGATCCAGCAGCCTCTTCACAATAAAATAAATACTAATCACACATTCTGATTGCCATCACAAACATGGCTGCCACCTTTACTCACTAAAAACCTTCAGCTGGGCCCTAAAAATAAAACTGCCTTAAATTAAAAAAAAAAAACACATATATATGTGTGTGTATATATAGAGAATAATGCATAGGTAGGGAGTTGATACGGAGTTTTTTCACACACCCAAGTTGTGTGATAATATGTAAACCTCGAGAGCGAAGCTCGAGAGGTTTAAGTATTATCACACAACGAGGGTGTGTGGAAAAACTTCATTTCTAATCCCTACATATGTTTTATTTTTTATAATAACTGGCACCAAAACAAATTAAATATAAATATTACCACTTCGAGGAGACGCGAGCCGAAAACGCTCCTACTTCCTTACTAATAGGCACGCCTCCACGCTATTCAAAGACTGACATCACATAACGTGCTAGTGTGGGGGCGTGCCTACTAGTAGGCGCGTTTTGGCAGCGGGTCTCCGTGTTGCTTTTGCTGTGTTTGAAACTGTTCAGTTTGGAATGCAAGTGCTGCAGGCTTCTTGGCGCGAGACTGTAAAAGTTGATACGATTTTTGGTTGATACGACTTTTTACAGTTCTCAAAAACGTTGATAACAGGGATCACTAGTTATTATATGTATATATATCTATCTATATAGATAGATAGATATATATATATAATTAAATGTTTTTGTCCTCAATTCTGTTCATACACACACATACATAAGTTACAAAAATGAAGTACTACGGTACTTAGAATTTTAATGTCTGATGTTTCTTTGCCTCCCCACCTATTCTCATTTGCTTATCAGGGAAATATCTACTGTTTAACCTACTACAAAGAAAACAGCTCTGGTTCTATTTGAGTCCTTCTGTTGTGTGATTGTAAAGGTAAACATTCTGCCCGTGGAACTGAGCAGAGATTTGAATTATTGTATTCCATCCACAGTAAACACTCCATCTCTTGAATGTAGGAAAGATAGAAAATCATCATCATTCATTTTATTGGATAGCAAATTGAGAGAAAGTGCTCTCCTTTACAGTTCTGTGCAAACATCAATACAATACAGTGACAAAATATTACAAAAATACATAAAGATTCATATCACAGTAAATAAAACTAGATGGATCAATCAGTAAAACAGCATCATGCAGACAGTTCTGGTTATTCAACCAAAATGATTACAGTATTTAAAAATTAAGCTAGCAAGGAAGCCTAAAACGTGCAATAGGTAATAATACATTTAAAAAAATGTTTTGAATTGTGTCCCAGGTGTGTGCTACTGTAACAACGAATGTCATCTCCTATATTTGTTCTATGTTTTGGCATGTAAAATGAGTGATAAATAGTGGATCTTAAACTGTACTTGAAGTGTTTTGAACTGAAGAACATGTAACAAAAATGAAGGTAAGGTTTTAATATAAACTTATAAACAAACAAATACCATTGCAGTTCTCTCGTGCTCAGATAAGGAAGACCATCCAGCACTTGAATGTAACACGATCTACAGTATGCATTTTATAGGGCAGTCCTGTCACAAATAATGCATTATGTTAAAGTGGATCCAATAAATTAAGTATTGTACTTGTATGCCTATAAATACAGACTCCATAGTCTAACACAGGAAGGAACACTGATGTGTCTAACAGTTTCCTAAATGAATAATTAAAGTGAGATCTAGTTCTATAAAAAAATCCAAGTAATCTTTTTAGTTTGGAAGATAAATGTTGTACATGCAGATTAAAAGTTAAATGGTCATCAAGAATCAGACCTAGGTATTTGTATGAGTGGACTCTGGCAGTGGTTGCGCCTGTGATCCATTTTATTAATCGATCAGGTGCAGCCACAGATTTTTTTTGCAAATAATAACCATTGCGTCTTTTTTCCATTTAGTAGAAGTCTCAGATCTATAAGAGCTTTTTGTACGTTAAAGAAATCTTCTTGTAATGTGTCAAGAGCTAAATTTACATTGTTTTGTTGACTATACCTAATTGTGTTGTCTGCATACAGATAAATACTTGTATTTGAGGAACAGTGTTTATGGAGGTCGTCACATATAGCAGAAACAGCAGGGACCAATACAGATCTCTGTGGGACTCCCATGCTGATAATTGCCATACTCGAACGAATCTCTCTTACCTTAAACCCATTCTTACCAGTAGTACCATATGGCATTGGAACCATCCATTACTTAACCCGACCCAAAATGGCCGCACAAGATAGAATGAGTTTTAATACACTGTAACCTTGATGTTAAAGATCATGTGCAGTGGTTTTTACATATTTTTAATAAAAGCTTAAAAAGTTGCAGTTCAAGTCCTTGTGTCATGGTTAGTGTTTCCTGAAAATTTCACACTGTTTGATTTTGTGGTTTTCTTTAAATCAGCATTTGTTAACTTGCTCTGTAGTGGCTGAAAACAGTGGAGTTATTTCTGTCCCCTCAGTCAAACTTAGAGTGCGATGACATCATTTTGGAGTAGCTTGCTGTTTCAGATTCCCAATCAGAGCAGCACTCTGTAGAATTTATGGTTTGCTGAGCTCTCAGGTTTCTTACAACCCCAGTCTCTGGTTTGTGTTTAGATAGATCAGCTTAAAATATATAATTCTCTTCCTTTAAAAGCTGTTTCATTTAGTTTCAATGCTGAATTGAAGTAGTGGAAATCTTTTCTGTAGAAATCAGCATGTCTGTATCACAGCTCTGTTCTTTCTAGTCAAACCTCAATTTTTTTTCTAACTATGTAACACAGGGCTGTTTAATGAATATAAAATAAATCTAAATTTTGTTCATTCACAGAAAGTTTGTTTTTGACGTAGCCTTGATAAATATAATCATGTAAGAACATTTTTTTTTCATGTCAGATTAGCAAACAGGTGCTTGTCACATTCTGCTACAGTGTTCAAACACATGACCTGTCAGAAACTCACAAATTTCAGTTCTTTGGTGGTTTCTGTGTGAAAATACATCATGTATGTGTATAACTAAAAACACTATGTGGCTTCCCGATGCACCATGTCTCTGCCCCACAGTTGAGGCATCTGCAGTCTACTGCCACTAGTCCCCTGCTCCACAAGCCCCCGGCCTTCTGCTCCACATTCGAGGCTGCTGCACCCTGCTGCCCACTGTCTTCTCCCAGACAGTCAGGGATTGTGCACCCTGCTGCCTCCATCTCTTGCCTAAAGAATCGGGACTGCTGCACCCTCCCATCCTGCTGCCCTCTCTCCCCCACCCTCACAGTTAGGGATGCTGCACCTGTTGCCCGGTTCCTGTCTCCACAGTCAGGGCTGCAGTGCTGTGCTAAGCCCTAGAGTGCCAGATTCCTTGCCTCCACAGCTGGGGCTGCTGCACCATGCTGCCCTAGCACCAGAGGTGGGGCTTTTGATGCACCCTGCTACCCACTTCCATTGCCCCAAGCGGTCAGGGCACCATGCTGTCTTCTATCCCTGTCACCACCGACAGGGCTGCTGCACCCTGCTCCTTTCTACACAGTTGGGCTTGCTGTGGCCTGCTGTACCCTAGAGCCCCATGCCTCTGCAGTTAGGGCTGCTGCACCATGATCCCACTTACCACAAGATTCAGGGCATTTGCTGCACCCTGTTGCATGCCTCCACAGTTGAAGCACTTGTACCCTGCTGTCCCCCCTACCACCAGAGTCAGATACTTTGCTACACCCTGCTGAGACAGGAACAGGGGGCAACATGTGCAGTGTCCCTGATTGTGAGGATGAGGGTGAGTGAGAGATGGTAGCAGGGTGCAGCAACCCCAGCTGTTTGGGAAGGTGCAGCACAAGAGTAGGGCATTTGCTGCACCCTGTCCCCTGCCTGTGGAGGCAAGGGGCTCTGTGGTGCAGCAAGGCACAATGGTGGCAGGGGAAAAAGGACAGCATGGGGCAGAAGCCCTGACTGTGGGGCAGGACACAGGTGTGCATCAGGGTACAGCAGCCCTGACAATAGCACAGGGTGCACATTGTGCAGCAGCCCAGACCATTTGGGGCAATGGAAGTGCATAGCAGGGTTCAGCAGCCCCAACTGTGGATGAAGGCAGCATGAGACTCTAGGGTGTAGCATAGCACAGCAGCCCTGACTGTGGAGATAGGAACAGGGGGCAACAGGGTGCTGTAGCCCTGACTGTGGGTGTGGGGACAGAGGTCAGCACGGTACAGCAGCCCTGAATGTTCAGGCAGGAGATAAGGTGGCAACAGGATACAGCAACCCAAACTGTGGGACAGGGTGCAGCGGTCATGCCTGTTTGGGACAAGGGATGGGAAGCAGGGTGTAGCAAAAGATTTGACTCTGGTGGTAGGGGGACAGCAGGGTACAAGTGCCTCAACTGTGGAGGCATGCAACAGGGTGCAGCAAATGCCCTGAATCTTGTGGCAAGTGGCAGCATAGTGCAGCAACCCTAACTGCAGAGGCATGGGGCTGTAGAGCACAGCAGGCCACAGCAACCCCAACTGTGTAGAAAGGAGCTGGGTGCAGCAGCCCTATCTCTGGTGACAGGGGATAGAGAACAGCATGGTGCAGAAGCCTTGACTGTGGTGCAGAACACAGGGGGCATCAGGGTACAGCAGCCCTGACTGTGAGATGGGGTACACGTGGTGCAGCAGCCCTGCCCATTTGGGGCAATGGAAGTGAATAGCGGGTGTAACAAAAAGCCCTACCTCTGGTGGCTAGGGTAGCATGGTACAGCAGCCCCAACTGTGGAGGCAGGGAACCTGGCACTGTAGGGCTTAGCACAGCAAAGCACAGCACAGCAGCCCTGACTGTGGAGACAGGAACAAGGGACAACAGGTTCAGCTTCCCTAACTGTGAGGGTGGGGGGGGAGAGAGCAGCAGGATGCAGCAACCCCAGTTGTTTGGGCGAGGGGGGGGCAGGGTACAGCAGCCCTGATTCTTTAGGCAGGGGATGGAGGCAGCAGGGTGCACAATCCTTGACTGTGTGGGAGAAGATGGTGGAAAGCAGGATGTAGCAGCTTCAAATGTGGAACAGAAGGAAGGGGGGGCTTGTGGGGCAGGGACAGGTGGCAGTAGGCTGCAGCTGCCTCAGCTTTGAGGCAGAGACATGGTGAATCAAGATGCCACATAATGTTTCTAGTTACACCTAACAATGTATTTTCATGCAGAAACCACCAAAGAACTGAAATTTGTGAGTTCTGACAGGTGCCTGTCACACTCTGCTACAGTATTTCAAGCATATGTACTGTTTGTCAATCTGACATGAAAAGAAAATGTTCTTACGTGAAATCTATTTATGGAGGCTACATCAAAGACAAACTGTTTCTGTGAATGAACACAATTTAGATTTATTGTTATATACATTTAATAGCCGTGTTATATAGTTAGAAAAACAGTCTGAGTTTTGATTAGAAAGAACTGAGAGCTGTGATACAGAGAAGCTAATTTCTCAGAGAAAGATTTCCACTACTTCAATTCAGCCTTGAAATTAAAATGATTAGCTTTTTATGAGAAGATAATGTTACATTTTAAATTGATCTATCTAAACAGAAGCCAGAGACTGTGTTTGTAAAAAACTTGGAGAGCTCAGCAAACCATTAACTCTACAAACTACTGCTCTGATTGGGAATCTGAAACAGCAAGCTACTCCAAAATGATGTAATTTCACTCTAAGTTTGACTGAGAGGACAGAAATAACTCCACTGTTTTCAGCTACTGTAGAGCCAGTTAACAAATGCTGATTTAAAGAAAACCACAAAACCAAACGGCATGAAATTCTCAGGAAACACTAATCATGACATAAGGACTTGAATTTCAGCTTTTCAAGCTTTTATAAAACATATGTAAAAACTGTTGCATGTGATCTTTAAATATGAGTAAAACCAGATCAGTGCAGACAGACCCATACCAGATGTTTTACGTTTAAGTAAAATAGTGTGGTTCACAGTGTCAAATACTTTTGACAAATCTAAAAAAACTGTTGGTACAATGTGCCCCTTATCAAAAGATGTAAATTCATCATCAGTAATTTTTGAGATAACGAGTAGTGTTGTGTCCTTTTTTAAATCCTGATTGCAAATGTGAAATTATATATTATGTTTTGAAAAATACTGGATAAGTTGTACATGTAACAATCTTTCAAAAACCTTAGAACATATTGTCAGTATTGAAATTGGCCGATATGGATTTGGATCAGAAGAATCTTCCCCTTTAAAAATAAGTGTAATATAAGCAGTTTTCCAGTCAATGGGCAAATTTGAAGTTTGTAGTGAAAAATTAAACAGATAAGCAATGTGTTTAGATAATATTTTAGATGCAGTTTTGTAAAAAACGCAATATGCTATCACAGTCTGCCTCCTTACTTGTGTCTAATCAAATTTGCTGTTTAAACACTTCATATTCACTAATTTCTCTAAATAAAAACTTAGGCCTGTTGGATGTATTTGAGAAGTCTGTGTCTAGCAGTGGTAATACTAGTTCTGGATGTTCCCTTTCAAATTTCAGTTCAACCTCTAAGAAAAAGTTATTGGCCCAGATATTCAAAAGGGTTGCGCATGGCGCAACAGTGTTGCACCAGCCAACCCTACTGATGCGCCCTGGTGCGATATTTAAAAGGGAAATGTGCGCCTGCACAAATCCTGATGCGCCGGGGCACATCAGTAATGTATGCAGGCACAGGTGGGGGCGTGCCCATGCATAAACTGCACAGCCCGATATTCAGCCTGGGCCATGCAGAGTTATGCAGGTGCAACCCCTACCTGCGCCTGCACAAAGTTACACTGAAAAAAGGAACAAGTCGAGGGCCACCCACAGGTGAGCTGCCACATTGCAGGGCGCAACACAGCAGCTGCCACCTGTGGGTGGCCCTGGACTAGTTCCCGCCGCACGTGGCGGCGCCCCATGCCCTGATCGCGGGCTGAAGTGCCCCCATTAGCCCGATCACGGGCATAACTGAAAAGTCTCCCATTAGCCCAATCGGGCATAACTGAAAAGTCCCCCACCCCCGAACAGCCCGATCAAGATGCATAACCCAAAAGTCCCCCACCTCCGAGCAGCCCGATCACGGGCATAACTAAAGTCCCCACCCCCTCTCCGAGCAGCCGGATCGCTGGCATCAGACCTCCCTCCCCAAAGTCCAATATCCCTGGTGGTCCAGTTGACTCCGAGTAGCCCGATCGTGGGCGGCATCCTCACCCCCATGTCCGACATCCCTGGTGATCTGGTGGCCCCCATCCCACCGCCCACAGAGCCCCACCACACCCCCCCGTCCAGCCGGCAGATCACCAGAGATATTGGACTTTGGTGGGGAGGTCTGATGCCCACAATCGGGCTGCTCGGGGTGGGGACTTTCGTTATGCTTGCAACCGGCCACGGCAGGGGTGGGGGACTTTTCGGTTATGCCCGCGATCGGGCTGCCTGGGACTTTTCGGTTATGCCCGCTGCATTGGGCTGCAATGGGAGGGTGGGGGACTTTTCCGGTTACACCACATTGGGCTAATGGGGGAGACTTTCAGTTAAGTGCCCATGATTGAGCCGCTAATGGGGGAGACTTTTCAGTTATGCCCGCGAATGGGCTAATGGGGACTTTCAGTTATGCCCGCGATCGGGCTGCCGGGACACTACTGTTCTGCCCGCTATCGGGCTGCAGGGGGCGTCGGTCCCTGATGGCTGCTGCCTGGCAGGGCGCCAGGCGCAAGTCGTCGGGGATCGGTGCACCTGCATGCTAAAGGTATGCAAATGGGGCCATAATCAGATGCAAATGGCCCCCGTGCACCTTGCATAAATTATGGCCCCATTTGCATGTCACCCTTGAATATCGCGAGGTACTCGCGATGCATGCAATGGAACTTGCGCCACCGCATCTCAATGCTTCACTCTGACCACTTGCGCTGGCACAGTTCCACTGGCGCATGCACAGTGGGTGGTGGTTAGGGGGTTATTCAAGTTGCTCCGTAGCTTAAACTCCATTGAATATCGCCCTGGCCACACCCCTGCGCAACTATTTTGAGCGGCGCAGGGCTTGCGCCACAAAATGGCGCAGTTTGAATATCTGAGCCATTGAATACTTCTACCTGATGTGTGGCACTATATGTAATTTTGTCTTTATCATTTAGTGTTTGTGGCAAAGTGGACAATTTAAACCCCCCTTTCAGTGACTGTATACCTCTCCAGATCCTCTTTGGATCTCTTGTTGAGTCAGAGAACTGCTGGGTATAATAATTTGATTTTGCTCTCCTTATCTCCTTTGTGCGTTTATTTCTTGAGATTATATATGCTAATATATCATCAGTTGTATCCTTTATTTCCCTTGCTTTATTCCACAACTGCCTTTTTTCTTTAATTAGCTTTTTTTTTTTTCTGTGATCCATGGTATTGTTATAGTCCTGATCCTCTTCCTAACTAGTGGTGCTTGCCTATTTATAATTCCCAATAAAGATGTTTTAAGATAAATCCATACAGATTCTGTATCAGGGCATGTGTACATCAATGTCTAGTTCATATCTGCCACATCCCTAAAATATGCCTGATCATTAAAAAAAATCAGAATTTCCAGTGACTACTATTCAAACAGGGAAACACATTTTTAGGCTATCCTGGATATATGACATGTAACAGTGGTCACTGATGTCTGAGTCATGTACCGTTGATATATATCTGCTTGGTGTAGTAGATAAAATGAGATCCAAAAGCATCTCTTTTTCATTATTGGTTTTGTGTGGTCTATGTAAATTGACAATTTACATTAAATTTAATGCTGTAAATTGATTTACTATATCCTGTTGAGTAGATATCATATCCCAATTTAAATCCCCCATTAAAATAAACTCATAATCTAAATAAGGTGCAATTATTAAACTTAACGATTGTAAAACTCTTATAGTTGCAGATCGAGGTCTATAACAGACTGCCATATAAAAGCTAAATCTGCTAGCCCCTATAATTTGAGTTTGCCGTGGGATTGAGTTTGCTACTTTAATCTGTCCTTCATTGCTATCTTTAAGGTAGATTGCAACCCTCCCCTTTTCAGCCTATCTTGTCTATAAATGTTGTAATTACAAATGGAAATATCTGAATCTAGCACCTTGTCATTTAACCAAGTTTCCATAAAAGCAAACACATCTGGACATGTGGTAGCCACTAGTATCCTTAAGTAATAACATTTTAGTAATAAATTTCTAGTGTTCAAGTGAAGCATGCCTAAATTGGTTCTGGTACTAAACTCCCCCATAGTATAGTTGCTCTGAAGAGCCACTGGGTCTGGATTTAAATTAATATTTTCAGACAATAAAAGCAGGAGAAGTATAAATCATCTAGCCAGAGGAAACTCAGTTTTATCATGTTATCTGGAGTCTCACAGCAACACAATTGTTTTGTGGTAAAGATATACAAACAGATGTATGAGACGCTTGCTTTAGGAATAAACACATTTGCACATACCCCAAGCATGTCAGTGCAATCATTGTACACATTCGGCAGGAACACAATTGGAATAGCCCGTTGCTTTTTTTTTTTTTTTTAACTTCCTCAGGTTTATTAAAATCACATGTAAATGATACATCTGTTCCAATATAGCATTTTTGAGAGTATCTTTACAATAATCAAATTCTGTTCCTTTTAACTTCTTTAAGTTTTCCATCCTTCTATCACTTAACCAGTACAATATTTGTCATATTCTAACATCCTGTCTCATGAAATAGAGGAAAGATATTATGGGTACACTACATCGAGCCCTAAGCTCTTAGTTGGTGGGTACAGTTCATCATAGCGTGGCCCATGTTGTTGTCCCAGTTTTAATTTAAGTTCTTCTTTTCTTCTTCCGTCTTAATAACCTCTTTTCATCCTGGGAATTCTACTTGATATAGATGGCAGCGTTTATTTCCAGGTATTTCTTACCAATAGTCTAAACTTTTAAACAAACCATTTATAACAATATATGCTTTATTTATCATAACGAATGCACAGAGACTATTACCTTAAAAATATATGTGTGTCCCCAACCCTGTTTTAAGGAAAATCTTCTCCTTCCAATCCCCTTTTACCCTCAAACTGCCGACATCCCCCTCTGGCCTTCTGTATCTCCCAACACTCTCCCTTTGAATTATTTATCCCTCTTCTTCCCCACTTGCGTTTCCATCACTTACTACTGTTTCTCCACCTTGCATCTCCTTCCAATGATACCAGGGTCCCCAGATTTCTAGGAATGTATCCTTTCTTAGCTGAATGGTGTAAGTAATATTTCCTAGTCTCTCAATTTCCTCAACTTTGGAAATCCATTGTGGAAAGGTTGGTGGGTCTTGTTTTAACCATTTAATAGTGATGCATTTCAGTGCTGCGCTCCACAGTATCTGGTATAACTCTACACCTCTCCATTTTTGGGAGGAAAGAGTAGGTAATCCTAGAACTAGGTCTTGAAATGTATATGGTACAATTATTCCCCCCCCAGCTGAGCCAAGACCGCCTGGATCTGAGACCAGAACCGCTGTAGCTTTGCACATCCCCAGAATATATAATAATGTGTGCTTTGGACTTCCCCGCATAAACGTCAACAGGCGGATGACGCCTGTGGATTAAAATATTTGGTAATCATTGGAGAGCGGAAGAATCGGGTCAGGATTTTCCCATTGAATTCATGCCACGTCGTGGCCGAAGTCACTTACCATCCCCTCTGCAGGCGGCGCTCCAAATCTCTCCTAGGAATTGCCCTCATAGATTCTGCCTCCCATTTCTTCCTAACCTCTTCTAGCACCGGGATCCCCTTCTGCTCTGTGAGTACCCTGTACAAAATGGAGAGGTAAGGTAATTTATCTTTGATTCTTCTAGAGTCCTACCAGAATTCCTCAAGGGGGGTTAAGGCTCTGGTAATTTATTTGGAGGTTTTCTCCCATGTTGATAAAGTGTCGGGTTTGGAGGTATCTATAAAAGTCTTCCCTACGTAATGCAAAATGTTCTTGAAGTGTGGCATAGGCAAGGCAAGACCCTCTGTCTATCAGTTGTTTGAAGGTGGCTAGGCCCTTATTTTCCCAGAAAGCATATCATTGGTCTAACCTTGGGGGAACAAAACTTGTTGTATGTCTGATTAGAGACAAAGGACCTAAGGTGTTTGGGGTATTTGTTTTTTTCTTTAGTTTGAGAAGGATATGTATGGAGTGCTTTACCCAGGGGTTAGAAATTGTCAGCCAGTTCTGGGGATTAACATAACAAGTAGGGTATGTCCATATTTTACCATTAGGGGTTGATTCATTCTTGATGGAGTATCATCCAGAGTCGGTACGTTGTTTAGCCCATGTGATTAGTTGTGCTTCTTGTGCGGCCAGATAATAGTAATACATATGTGGTAGACCCAGAACTCCCATCTCCCTTGATCTCATCAGGGTACCAAGGGCTATCCTTGGGCATATACCAGCCCATATGAATTTAGAAATTTCTTTTGTAAGTTGGTTCCAAAACTGTGACGGTATGGAAATGGGGAGTGTCTGAAATAAGAATAGTAGTCTGGGCAAAACATTCATTTAAATAATTTGGATTTTGCCATAAAGAGAATGGGGTAGGAGCTTCCATCGGGCAAAGTCCGACCTTAAGACTTGGAGCAGTTTAAGGAGATTATTATGGTAGAGCTTGGATGTGTCCACCGAGACCTGAATTCCCAAGTATTTGAACGTGTTTTTCTTAGCCCATGTGAATGGAAAGGTTTCTCTTAACTGTCTAGTGAGGGTGCCACTCAGCACCACCCCTTCCGATTTGGATAGATTGATTTTATATCCTGCTTGGGAGCCAGATTTTTCTAATGCTTCCAAAAGATGGGGCAGAGAGCTCTGAGGGTCCTGCAGGAAAAAAAGGGAATTGTCCGCGTAAAGTGCCATTTTATGTTCTACTCCTCCAGCCCAAATATCCTTGATACATGGGTGTCACGGATCCAAATTGCCAATGGTTCCAAAGAGAGGGTGAATATCAATGGTGACAGGGGACATCCCTGCCTAGTGCCCCTCATGAGAGGTAGGCGGTTTGACAACATGCCGTTCACCTTAACCCTGGCTTCTGGTCTGTGATACGGTGCGGCAATGGCCTAAACAAATTGCTCTCCCAGACCAAACCTTGACAGGGTGGACAACATAAAGTGCCAATCCACCCTGTCAAAGGCCTTTTCAGCATCCATACTGATTGCTAACTGCAAGGCCGTAGAGCCTCTCTGTACTGTGATAAATATCTCCCTGAGATAAATCCCGTCTGGTCCAGGTGGACAGGGGTGAAAATGCAGCTCTGCAGCCTGTCTGCCAAAATACCCATAAAGATTTTTAAATCCACCGGTAACAAGGATATCGGGTGATATGAACTACAAAGTTCAGGGTTTTTACCCTGCTTTGGAATCACTGATATCTGGGCTAAGTTCCAGGATGGTGGAACCGGTTCCCCTTCCACCAGTATCTCATTGCAGGTGGCTGCCAGAAGGCCCACTATACGAGGCGTGAAACCCTTATAAAATTCTGCCACAAACCCATCTAACCCTGGCGCTTTACCATTTTTCAGTTGCTTGATTTTATTCGTAATTTCCTGGGCGGTAATTGGGTCGTTCAACCCTATCCTCGCAGAGTCTGCCAGGGTAGGTAACTTGAGGCCATCCAAAAAGGTTTCCACCGCTTTCCTGTGACCCAGAAAGGTCTCAGCTCTGTACAGATCTGTGTAGAAGGTTTCAAATCTCTGTACAATTTCTGACGGAGAGGTGGTAGCCTGCTCTGCCTTCCCCCCCTCCCCCCTTGCAGGCGAATCACTGCTCTGCTGGCCCTCTCCTGTCGAAGTTGCCATGCTAGCAATCTCCTCGCCCGGTTACCCTGTTCGTAATATTTTTGTTTGGAGTACCATAGTTGTCCCTCAATCTGGTGGTCTAGAATTTGGTTTAGGTCATGTCTTGCTTTATCAAGATCCTGTTTAACTTTAGGGTCATGGCTCACCTGGTGGGCAGATTCAAGCTGAAGAATCCTTTGTTCGAGCTGTACCCTCTGCTGAATTCGTTCTCTTTTAACTTTGGAGGCATATTTTATGACTTCCCCCCTAAGACAACATTTAAGGGCGTCCCATCTTATACCCTCCCTCGTCTCACCTCTAGGATTTTCCAATTCGAACTGCTGGATCTTGTTCTCTATTAGTTCTTTAAAATCTTCCCTGGTAAGAAGGCTCACATTAAGCCTCCAGCAGGAGTGCGACACTATCTGGGCCATAGAAATACTGAGGGAGACTGGCGCATGATCCGAAATGACTATTGGGCCTATGCAACACTATTCTACTCTTTGTACCCAATTAGTAGAGATCAAAAAATAATCTATTCTGGAGTAGACTTCATTACGTGGAGACTAGCAAGTGTAGTCCTGCCCTCGGGGGTGCAAAAACCTCCAACACTCCGTCAGCCCTAGTTCCTGGCCCAGTCTTAGGATAAGTTTTCCTGTTGGTGTTGCCCCTCCTTGGGTCCTCCCAGATCTGGCCAGTCCTGGATTTATGACTTCATTGAATTCCCCCCCAATTATTACCATACTGTGTGCATCTGAAACTGCTTCTTTGACAACTTTTTCCAGGAATGCCAGCCTTGGAGTTTCCTCATTTGGAGCATATATGTTTAATAGGGTGCAATCCTGACCCCTATAGCTCCCCCAGATCTGCACAAATCTACCCCCGGGTCTGATTTAACTTTTGAGACTATTAGTGGGACATCCCTTTTAATCAGTATTGCTACCCCCCTACGGTGTGGGCTGTTGATAAAGTGTGAAGTGTACACACTCCCCATCCAAGCTGTTTTCAATTTAAGATGCTCTTGAGCCATCAGATGCGTCTCCTGAAGGAAGGCCATGGTGGCTCCTCGCCTCTTCAAATCCTGCAAAATCTTGGCCCGTTTCACCGGGTTGTTAATTCCCCTTACATTTAGAGAAAAAACCTTTAAATCAGCCATTATCAATCACCCGGGTTTGGTACACACTACTTATGATCTTCAAGAGATGGGGACACACATCTAAAACGCTCCCTATAGTCATTCTGTGCATTGTTTCTAACATATAACTTTGTTTCACTAAAGGGTAACCTTTGTAGCATAACTTTAAATTTATAAACAATATATCCCAATCCAACGTCTTTGACTTCAAGATGTAATTGCCCTTTTACCACCTTCTCCAAACCACCTGTTTCTGGAGGCGTGGCTGGATGACCCCAACACTATGGGTCTTCCGCCTGGCTTTAGGCCAATCATTGCCTAATCACCAGACGGGCAGATCAAAAGCACTGTGTCTGCGTGCTCTAGGCACGTTATGAGCAATTTTCCAACCCACAAACTGGGAAAAAAGCTACCAAGAAAAATATGTGCCTGGTTTCACTAGGAAACACCATCCCCATCTTGCCGCAACCTATAATTGACCATAATTCACCGTTTCCTATAGATTCCTATCCTGCTCAAAGCCCTCCAACTATTAGGGTAGTCTAATCTCTTCCCCCTTCTCTGAACTCAGGGTAAAACTCTGTAGTGCAAACTTGGATCCCCCCCCAAGGTGTGGGTGAGAGTGTGGGAGGGAACTCCCTCCCCACACTGCCCCCCACTCTGTCCCAACTATCGGCCCACCAATGGTGGTATGTTCTATTATTCCTAGCAGTGTTATGTGGGTGGCCTCCGGTGAGCTTCAATCTGGGGAAGAAGCCTTTGCTACCCTAGAATGTAGGGAGAAACAGCCCCCGGGCCTCAAATTTTAATCAGGGTCACTTATTCTCTGTAGCCCCTGTATATAAAGGTACCCCCAAAAAAGGGGGAGGAAGGGTGTGGTGTGATCTCCATCCATATTAACCACCACAGATCGTGACCCAGCCCCTTGGCTCTAATCTATAGAGCCCAGGATGAGTGCCTCCATATGTCTAATCTCTGTCTATTCAGGCGCCCACCCATTCTCCAAGTTAATCTGCCCTATTTTGCCTGGCCTCCTTCCCACCCTTCAGCTCCTCCCAATCAGTATCGAGCACTACGATATTCCCAGTTGCAGTTGCCCATGTCATACCTTTACCCCTGCCCTCAAATTAGACCCCCCATGGCGTCCATGCTCGCTCATTAATTCGACTCAAGTTCTTCTCCTTTATATTGGGCCAGGACAAAGAAATCAGCTGAAGGTCATCCTGTATCCACCCTAGAAAAAATAAGAAAAGGGAGGAAGGACCCCCCCCAGAATGATTTAGATTGTCCCATCTTCCCTACCCACATCAGTGGGTGCAATAACTCAGATCTGCAGCAGTTTTTCCCCTCTTCCTAAAGTCACTCACAGTTAATCACCAGCAAGAAGTCCACATTCTTTTTCAAGTCGCTGATTCCGCTGGTTGGTCATTCTGATCCGGAAATTTCCCCATTTCGCCATTCTGTTCTGCTACGCATGTAGGCACGGCCATGCTAGCATCTCTTTGTGCGTTGAGTGAGTCCCACATACCGGAAGTACCCGGGCGATCATGCGGCTCCTTCCTTTTAGTTCCCACCTGGTGCCAGGCCCTTTCTATCAGGCGCTCCTTCTGCTGCATTGTATTGTGAGTAATCTCCATCCCCATTGAAATTAATAATTTGTGGGCTGCCTGTAGATCCGAAAACCGTTTGGTGCTGTTCTCTGTAACTACCATGAGTCTCGCCGGGTATTCTACGATCGCCCTCATTCCCTTTTGCTGTAATAAGCGCACCACCGGTAGCATTTTTCTGTGTTGTGCAAGGAGATGAGGAGAATAATCTTGCTCAAAGTAGAGACAGGTATCACCAAACAGAATCTCCTTTTTAGACCAAGCTTTCCTTAAGATCTCCTCCTTGGTGCGGAAATCCAAAAACGCTATTACCAGGTAACGGGGCCGGGCTTTCAGATCCCATGGCCTAAGTACCAGGGAACGGTGGGCGTGGATAATATTGAGAGGCTTATCCGCTGGGCAGCCCAGGATCTCTGGCAAGAATGACTTCAGAAATTGTGGCACTGGCCCCGTTTCTGTCCCTTCTGGGATCCCGTGGATTCAGACATTGTTCCGCCTGTTGCGGTTCTCCAATTCTTCAAGTTTTGCTTCCAGTTGTTGCCCTCTGCAATGCAGATCTAGCAGGGCAGCATTGTGGACATCTGTGGTAGTGGAGTAGTCGGCCAGTGCCTTTTCCATGTGGTCTACCTTCTGGGCGGTAAGTTCAATTTTCTTTCAGTCCTCTGTAGCTTTTGCCTCGAGTCTCTCTCTAACATGGCATTCATCTTCTGGAGGGTATAACAGAGCTGTTTGAACGTTATTGTGCATTCTTGCTCCTCCATCTCCTCCACGTTAGTTCCCTGTTTCGGCGAGGCTGGTGTTACGTGGGCCGCGGCCTGTATTCTGTTTTACTTGCTGTACGTTCGTTTTCTCCTTTGTCTTATGTCTGGAGGACATCTTACATGTTTTTTCTGCAGATCTGACAGCTGGATGGGTCAGATTTGTTAGTGATAGAGGTGGATTTGTCTTGCAGCAGGCTGGGATGTCTGAACTAAGCAGCCATTCAGTCAGTGCGCTCACCAGAAGTCCAATAACCCGTTGCTTTTCATGCTGTGTGTCCATGCAAACACCCCCCAATTTAGTATTGTGACACTCAGACTTCCTTTGACGTCAGCGCTGTAATGGCTGCTTAGCCCCGTAGCTCTGCTCCCCAGCCGACAATAATCACTGAAAATCACCAACAGCAACATGTCTTTGCCAGCAAAAATGAAAAGGAATAAACCGGGGAAGCCCCAGCCCACCCAGGTGCTGAAATTGTGAGCTTTAATCCAGGGGCAGGAGGGGGATGCGATGGATGCAACGGACACTCTACTTGACTCGCTTCAGACCGATCCGCATGGAGAGGGCCCTCATTCGGAACTTATTGAAACTATAAAGCAAACGGCCCGTACAGTCTCCAAGATAGATAAGTCCCTGGCCGAATTGAAAGCAGACATTAATAATATAAACCATAAAACTGATCAGCTGGAGCTCTGTGTCTCTCAAATATCAGAGCAGTCTGACCGCCATGATTGCCTGATCCTGTATCTACTAGCTAGAGACCGGGAGCTTACTCATCGCCTGGACGACCTGGAAAGCAGAAGTCGGAGGCAAAACCTAAGGATATACGGGGTGCCCGAAGGTTCAGAAGATAAGCACACAACAATGATTGATTTTCTCAAGGACCTCCTCCGAGACCTCCTTGATTTGCCAGCGGACTTCAACATTGAGATGGACCGAGCGCATCGGTCCCTTGCTCCCAGACCACGTAGCCCTGAGGCAAAGCCCTGATCTATCGTTGCCAAGATAACTTCCTACAAGGTTAAGGAGGAGTTGTTAAAAAAGCCTGGCAGAAGGGCCCGTTGAGTTATGCTGGCTCCCAATCTCTGTTGACAATGATCATACTACAGCAGTTCTAGAAGCCAGAAAGACTCTGTGGCCAGTGCTAAAACAACTCCAAGCTAAAATGTTAAAGCCCAGATTTTGTACCGGTGAGATTAGAAGTCATAACAGAAGCAGGGCGAAAATTTTCAAGATCTACTGGCTGCTTCCTCTTTTCTGGATACCCTGGGGATAACCTCGCCACCCCTTTTAAAAGAGAATCTTGAGAAGGACTTACTTGCCTCAGCCTGGTTAGTGGTGAAGAAGGGATCCTCCAGGCCCGGATCAACACAGAGGTCCCTCACGAACTTGCGAGCTGATGTTTCTGCCTTGCTCAGAAAATATGGCGATTCCTCTACGGTTAACAAGAAGGCAGCGCATTTGATGGACGACCCCAGGGACAATCTCTAAATGACAATCAACCAACAGTATTAATCACCTGAATGGTTTGGAACTGGCCTGCCTACATTAGCAAAAGTGGTCTTTTGACCTTTGAGATGCTTCTTTCATTTCTTCCCTTCCCCTCCCACGAGGCCTTGCTTTCCCTTAGTCGCACCCTTCGGCCATGTATAGCGCTTGATACACAATTCCTGGCTCAGGAACATTTTCTGAGAACTCAGGGCTTTGTGAGTACCCAATTTATGCACTAGCATGTGTTCTCCAGAGGAAGGGCTCTGATCAGGGGCCTCTTGGGGGATATTGGTGGGATGCTGGTACCACTGTGCCCCGTACTATGGAGGGGATCATGTTGGTGTACCCTCAAGTGGAGCCCATTTATCTCCATTTCCCGTTTATTGTCCCAGGACTTTCAGCCCTCCGAGATGGAGGCATAAGCTGCCGTCGGACTTGATGTGAGTGGTGTTCTCTAGCGGCCCCTAGGATGTGAGCGCTTGAGTCCTTGACTTCCTCTCCCTCTGCATCTGAGGAGTCACTGTTTCCATGGCCTGCAGGTGGGTGGCTCTGTACCTCCCGTGGCAGGGGACCGAGGGCCCTCTGTGATAGACTTTACCCCGCTGTGGGATGGGTGTTGGACTCTGGAGCCTCCCCGTTTTCGTGGGGTGACTGGGAGGGTGGCGTAGGCTTTGGGAGGGCACCCATGTATAGCAGCTTTGGGGCATGCTCCTGCACAATGGGGCGCTCCCCCTGTTCTAGGTAGTTTGTAATGGAATCACTTAGACCCCTGTCCATACGTTTTGCACCCCCCCTTGCTCGCGGGAGACTTTGGAACTCTGATTGCATGGGATGGAACCTGTGTGGGAGGCGCTCACTTGGAGCGGTCTGTTGGACAGCGCTGAACCCCTCTAGGGCGTTATGGCAGCCTTGAGGACTCAGATCCGCATGGCTGGATGTTGGTGTGGTAGGGAGGTTTGCTTGCCTCACCCCCAACCTGAGGAAATGACTATTGCCAAGAGAATTATTCTTAGACTATAATTGTCACAATCAAACTTGTCAGTTGTTCTTGCTAATGTCTGTGTGCAATTGTCGCATGGGGTCTTTGAGTCTTCTGAATCCCGCATTTTAGGTCCTGGTAAAGGTTCCCAGGCCCCTAGAGGGTTGCACTGGAGGGCCTCCCCCTTCCTTACTTAGTATCTGGCTTCTGGCTTTAGATAACCCCTTCGACTGGCATTACACTTTATTATACATCACCAAGGTATTATTTGTAGGTGATTTCACACTCTACTTAAAGTAGTAGACATGGCTGGGTCCACTCAGGGCAGAGCAGCCCAGATGGAGAGATTTTCTTGCTGAGTACAAGGCAAACTCTATAAGGGTTTGTACCCTAGAGTCGGTGGGTTTCTCCTCCACTATAGGAGCACCCACCACACTGCGCAACTGCAGTTGCCTAATGCTGGATAATAATAGCCAGCAGCCCCCTTGGAAGTCATTTAAACTTAGACTTGGGAAGAGAGATACGGGATTAAATAATCCTGCTCTCCCTTCTAACACTGTTCCAACAGGCCCTAGCACTGCTTTGGGCATTGTATATAGTTACTGTACCCTGTGGTGTTTTCCAGGGTGCCCCCTTGACTCAGAAGCTCTCTTCGAGCAGGAGGGATGAAGGGGGCAATTTAAGCCTGGTATTTTGTACAGTATTACTGTTATTTAAAGTTCATGTTTATAATAGTGTTTGGTTAGTTTTACAGGTTTATTTGTTGAGCTTCAGATTTAAAGAGATATGTTTAATGCTTAACCTAACGGTTACTATTTTCTGAAGCACATAAGCAGTCACATGTTCTCAGAAATTCAGGAAGAGGCTGTGGTAAGGTTTCAGGAGATCGGCTGGCTTAATGCAGAGGAAGAATTTATTTGGGAAACTAAATGGCTCATAAACACTTAAAAGTATACTCGTTGAATGTGAATGGTCTGAACAGCCCGGTGAAGCGATCCAGTATGATAACGTTGGCCAGGAAGTCAAATGCTGAGATAATTTATCTGCAAGAAACCATTTGAATACAACCGAGCATGGGAAACTACGAAGGAGAGGTTTCAAGCAGATTTTCTCCTCGGTTTTTCCCGGGGGTAGGAGAAGAGAGGTTGCAATATTGATTGCATCTCATCTCCCCTTCTGGAAAATGACCTTAAATCAGCTTTGTTAGCCAGAGACAAACTCTGGAAAAAGGCAAGAAAAACAAAGGATACTAGAGACTGGCTTCAATTCAGAAAAGCAAGAAACTCATGCACAAAACAAATAAGAAATGCCAAAGCTGCCTACTATAGAGCTGAATTGGATGCATCCTATACTAACCCATCCAGATTCTGGGGTACTATAAAGGGAATTCTAGGCCAAAATTCACCCTTCCTTACCCTCCAAACTGCTACTAAGTGACATAGAAATCACTGACAAGCAAGAAATCTTAAATACCTTCAATGACCATTTCACCACAGCTGGCCTAGCATTTTGACTCTTCACCTGCAAATCTCTTGAGATCATCATTAAAACCTTCAATCCACTGTGGACAAAAGGCTGCTTCAACATTCTCCTTCGAACCAATATCCTTAAAATAAGTAGAAGACCTCCTATCCAATGTAGATACTTCTAAGAGTGCAGGTGCAGACTCCCTGGACCCCTACTTTCTTAAGTGGCATTGCATGCTATCTGCCCCTCACTCACCTCTTCAATCTTTCCTAGCTACTGGTTCCATCCCTCCATATGGAAAACAGCTCAAGTAGTTCCACTACTTAAATCAGGTGATCCCATGGACCTTAACAATTACAGGCCCATTTCCATCCTACGGTACTATCCAAGATGCTTGAAAAATTAGTAAATTCACAGTTAAGGGCCTATCTGGACACTAACAGCCTCTAAATCAGCACAATCTGGATTTAGATAATCGCTAGCATCATCTCTGCCCTAGCCAAAGTCACTAACGATTGGCAGACTGCCTTGGATAAAAGACTAGTACCTGTGCTGTGTTCCTGGATTTGAGTAAAGCATTTGATACAGTGGATCATGAATCATTAATCTCCTCTCTTAGCTCTGTAGGCCTTGATTCACTCTCACTCAATTGGTTTAGGTGCTATCTCTCTGGAAGGTTACAATTGGTAAAAAATGAAAAGTACTTATCTACCTCTAAACCACTGCTAAGAGGTGTACGCAGAGAGCTCTATCCTAGGCCCCATCCTCTTTGCCATTTATATTAATAACATTGATGCCAACCTCTCAATCTAACATTCATCTGTTTGCTGATGATACTGTATTATATGTCAACAATCCCTCACCATCAAAAGCCTGTGAACTGTTACAGTCAGAATTCTCCATCCTACAACACAACCTATTGGAAAAAAATACTTCTAAATGCAAAAAACCAAAAGCTATGTTCTTTGCAACAAGAATTGCTCTGCCACTACCCATCATTCATCACCCACAATTATCCACCTTATTTGGAGAAAAGCTGGAATTTGTGGATAAATTCAAATATCTTGGAGTCTGGATTGACAATGAGCTTGACTACTCTGTCCACATTGAAGGGCTATTAAAAAGTTGAGACAAACGCTGGCCTACTTTACAGAATAAAACACTACCTTACCAGAGACTCCAAACAAAGATTAATCCAGGCATCATTCCTATCCCTTATTGACTATGCTGACTTTCTCTCGGCCATTGCTCACTCTCCCTCTTTAATAAGCTGGACACCCTGTATCATAGAGCCATCAGATTTATTACAGACCTTCCCTCCAGCACCATCATTGCTCTCTTTACATGGCAGTCAATTGGACATCCCTACAGCACAGAAGAAAAGGAATGCTGCAATCTGGATCTTTAAAGCTTTATCAGGCAAACTCCCTCCTATATCTCAGACTGTTTCACCGAATCACATCTAGGCCATACACCTTAAGGATCAATAAGCTCATTATGCTAAAGATTCCCAATACCTGCACCGGTTTGGGAGGGCTGCTATCAGCTATTCCTAGCATTTGTCTGGAACTCACTCCAAAATCTATGAATCTGAATACCCTCTTACCCTTATCATCCTTCAAAGATTATCCGCCCTATTTCCAGAGTTGTGCAACTGCTTCCATAAGGCCTAGTCTCCCATCCAACCTACCTCCTCCCTTCTGTAATCCACTATGTTTAGTTTCCTTCTTCTACCCAGTCAGTTATCACATTTCATATAAAAGCCTACAAAAGCCCTATTATTTGATTATTATCCTGCTATATCTATCCTCTTCATTTTTACAGGTTAAGTTATTTTACTGTGCCTTGTATATCTGTAAATTTTGTATATAGCTCTTATTTATTTGATTGTACTAATGTTATGCTATTCTCATGTCTTTGTAAAAACTTGTACCCTTATTTGTATAACCACTCAGGTCCATCTTGTAAATGAGCTACGCTCAATGATGTTCGCCTGAATAAATAAAGATTTTGATTGATTGATTGATTGAAAATAAAGGAATGGGCAGACCCAGCTGGCAGATTAATTATAGTGACAGGAACATTGTATGATCAGGAAATGACCCTGGCCAATGTTTATCTCCCTCCGGCCTCACACTCCCCCACAGTTCGATCCCTGATGGACAAAGTAATTGAGCTGACAAGGGGTATTGTGATTCTGGCGGGGGATTTTAACATTGCTCCAAACCCAGCTTTGGATACTTCTAAGACCCGGCAAGGCGTACAACAGGCCTCTCATAAATTTTTCAAACAGTTCATGGGAGGGGTTGGGTGGATAGACACCTGGCGGGCTCTGCACCCCAGAGATAGGGGTTATTCCTTCTACTCGGCCGTCCATGGAACCTACACAAGAATAGATCATTGCTATACTCAGAAGGAGCACCTCAGCTCCTTGGTTGAGGCCACGATGGGGCCCATAGTTTATTCGGATCATGCCCCCCTAATCACCGTGTGGGATCTGGGCTGGGAGAGGCACAACACTATATGGAGATTTAATCCTATTCACCTGAAAAGTGAACAATTTAGAGAATTTCTCAGAGACAAGATCAAGGAGATCATTCAGGATAACTCTGCTCAAGAGGTTCCCACTACGATACAATGGGACACTCCATAGCAGTCCTGAGAGGTCACTTGATAAAATATACAGCCAAGCTAGCGAAGACACGGAAGGAAAGACAAACACAACTGGAACAAACACTCCAGTTCCTGCAACAGGCTCACCAACAAAGTGATGACTCTGTCCTAGCCCAGAAAAAGCAGGCTAAGAGGAAGTTTGATTCTTTATGCCTGCAACAGACGGAAACCACCTTGGCATATTTGTGCCAGAGATATGGTGAGATCGGCCCTAGGGCCTCGCGCCTGCTGGCATATCGGCTCAGGCAACAGCGCAAACATGCCACGATTGCAGCAATAAGAGACCGTAAAACGGGGCTTCAGTACACTAATTTCAAAGACATATCCCAAGTTTTTTGTCAATACTATAAAACCCTTTATGCCCCGGATCATACGACTGACCCTATCCGCACTGACTCCTTTTTATCGGCCTTAAAGCTACCTACTCTCAGTCCTGATCAACAAAATAATTTAGTGAGACTGATCTCACTGGAGGAATTAACGCTCGCCATCTCCAGATCCAAAACTCAGAAGGCCCCAGGTCCAGACAGATACAGGGCAGAGTTTTATAAAGGCTTAACTCAGTCTATTAATAAACTTCTCCTAGAGGCTTTCAACGAGGTCCTTACAGGGGAGATCCCCCCCCCAGTTGGAAGTATGCAACTATATCAGTTATTCCTAAGCTGGGCAAAGACCGCTTACAGTGTGGGTCGTACAGACCGATATCAGTCCTCAACACGAACTATAAATACTTCATGTCCATCTTGGCCCGGAGACTGGACAACATTTTGCCGAGCCTGATAGACCTCGATCAGACCGGCTTCTTAAGTTCCAGATCAGCCACGGACAATGTACGGAGGGCTTTGCACCTGGTGCATGCGATGCAATCTCGGAGGGACCCGTCGGTCCTTCTCAGCTTAGATGCTGAGAAGGCCTTCGATCGGGTATCATAGCCATTCCTTTTTGCCACAATGGCAATGATGCGATTCCGGCCCCCCTTCATATCTATCCTGCAGAATATTTATCTGTCCCCAAAAGGCGTGTATCAAAATATCTGGCCATCACTCCGAATATTTTCCCCTTCTCAGGGGCGCACAACAGGGCTGTCCTATGTCCCCTGACCTATTCGCCATCTTCATAGAACCCTTGGTCCAAGCGATCAGAACTTCGCCAGGGATCTCGGGAGTGAATATAGATGGATTAGAACACCATGTAGCTCTCTACGTGGACAACGTATTCTTTTCTAAAGGGCTAAAGTAAGGACTATTCCTTACTAAACTCGAGCAATCCTTCCCTGCTGTCTTCCAGCTCCTGGGGGAGTTCGGTGCATGTTCAGGATACAGATTAAACACTGGCAAGATGGACGCCCTCACATTCCACTTTACCCCTCCTAAGCCATTAAGGGAAAGATACCCGTTCCATTGGGGACTTTCTAAGCTAAAATACTTAGGGATATACTTATCCCACCAAGTAACTGAGGCCTTTAATAATAATTACTGCCCCTTTACATCCCAGATGAAACAAGACCTTGAGAGGTGGAGTATACTCCCGCTGAATTTGATTCAGCGTATTGAGGTGGTTAGGATGGTGATCCTACCGAGAGCACTCTATCTTTTTCAAAATATACTCCTTAATTTACCGAACAGTCTTTTTAAGGTTTGGAACAAGGCTATTTCAAGGTTTATCTAGGCAGGAAGACGCCCTAGAATTAGAATGGAAATTCTCTCTCTTCCTAGGACTCAGGGCGGTCTGGCGCTCCCTAACCTAAAATTCTATTATTGGGCAGCCCATGTGGCATTTATTATACAGCGTTTGAGTGGAACGACCCCAGCTAGATGGAGGGAATTTGAGGAGAGTATTCTCCCTTGTCGGGAATACCATAGAGTAATTCTCTATAAAAACCCACCCTCGATTGACCAGACAACCTGGAGCCCTTGGGTCATATGCCAAATACAGGTTTGGTATTTGATACATAGGGCCTTAGGGATTGCGCCCTTCCTGATCATGTTATGCCCAATAGACTTATTGGAAGATTTCTCCCTAGCTCTTATGGATCATACATTTCGTAATTGGAGGCATACCCATCTCTCAAAGCTCTCACAACTTCAGAGGGGCCCCCTCTTTAAAGAATTAGGCGAGATTAGCCAAGAGTTTCATCTTCGCCAATCAGATTTTTTTCGATACTTACAGCTCAGAAATTTCTTTGAATCTCTCCCCTTTAACGTCCGTACTCCTGACAGGCACCCTCAGCTGATTCAGCTGATCCAGCAAGCAATAAAATCACAGGGAGTAGCACATGCTATTTCCACTGTATATAAATCACTGATGCAAGCGGCGGGTGGAGATACTCTGAGGATAAGGGAAAAATGGAACGAGGCTGGGGCATAAATTTCACCACAACAATGGAAATAATATGGTGCAAGACATCGAAAATCACCTACTCCCATGTCTGGAGGTTATATTCATGGCAACTACTAATAAGATTTTTCCGAACCCCAGTAATAACTTCACATTATCATACCTCCGGCGTGGCAGCCTGCTGGCGTTTATGAGGTGAGGCTATTGCTCACCACTCCCACATTCTATGGTCCTGTCCAAAATTGCAGCTCTTCTTGCAGGGCGTATTTAAGGAATTGGAAGACCTCTTTGGGATTAGACTACCTTATAGTGGTGATTTTTTTGTATTGCACTTCCTTCCCCATGGGATCGTGACCTCACTCCCAGTACTTGCTAAATATCTTGCTCCTGGCAGCGAAGAAGGCTATTACCAAGCACTGGCTTACGGTGATGGTGCCCACCCTGTCGGGATGGAGAGAGATTGTCAACCTCATATATAGATCTGAAAGAATGACCTATAATCTAAATGATAAGGCAGAGCTGGACTCTTTGAAATGGAGAATGGTCATACATATAATGGTCATACATATAATGACTAAGGACCCAAGTTGTGTGCCTTACCTTCGCCTGCAGACTGCCTGACTGCTCAGACCAGCTATTTTGGGCTCTCTTCCCAAGCCCCTAATTTACTTAGGCATAAATGTAATAAGAAACGTAAATCAACGGCGTGGGTAAGGGATGTGGAGGGGAAGGGGGGTAGAGGAAGATAGGAAGATTTTACTGCATGGAAGTCTAGAAACTGCTATCTGGGTATATGCTGCAGATGAGAGAAAGTTGTTTTGATAGCTCTGTGTCACTATGTACTCCTGAACTGAACCTCAGTATAATTAATGTATTAATGTATTAATATTGGTTTAAAACCAGATGAACTGTGACTGTTAAAGTATAAAAGTTTTCAATAAAAATGATATTTGAAAAAAAAATATTGTGACACTCAACACCGGTGTAAATATCAGTATCATTTTCAATAATTTGACAAAGTCGTATATTGACTACAAAATATTAAAACAGTCAAACCTAGTTTTTCTACCGAGTGTCACGCCACTCATGCTCATGCAGTGCACTCACACCCCCTACTTAAACTGCACAACCTGATTGGGCTCACTGCCATGCCCCCCTCCAACTGAGCAGCTGAGCAAACAGGACAAACACTCAGTCAATGCAGGCAAATGTCTGTAAACAGGGACACAGCTTTTGCCGTGTTCTGAAGTGCAGGATAACAAATGCTAAGCCTCAAAGGCACAGAGTAATCTTCTCTCTGCTGGTCTTTCTCACAGCTGACATTCTGCTCTCTTGGGCTGGCACAGGTTTTTGAAGGGCTGCCCCTCACCGCCGACTCAAACTACACTACCTGATTGGGCTTGCTGCTGAGACCCCCTCCGACTGAGCAGCTGAGCAAGCAGGACAAACACTCAGTCAATGCAGGCAAATTTCCATAAACACGGACACAGTTCTGTGGCTTTTGCCATGCTCTGAAGTGCAGGATAGCAAATGCCAAGCCTCACAGGCACAGAGTGATCTTCTCCCTGCTGGTCTCTCTCGCAGCTGGTGGAAAAGTGGAGAAAAGGGAGGGAAAAATATAAAGAAGAAAGGTGAGAAAACAGGTAAATGGGTGTGGGTTTGGTAACATAAAGGGTTTAAGGGCTAATTAAAAATAAATGTATGTTACTGTGCGTCATATTTGAACCTGAGATGTCATGACAGTGCTGGGATATGCTGGGACTATTTTGCTGGGGTGGATGAACATTTAAAAAAGGTCATAAAAATGTGTCTTTTTAATTTTTGTGTATTTGTTCACCTCTCCTTCAAAAAACAAATATCTTGGACCAATTTTATAATCACAATAAGACACTCCAGGGTGTGTGTCGTGGTGGGATAACAGCACTTCTCGGGTGGTTGAAGGCATTTGGCAATGCCTCATGCCTCACAACACATCTGAGGTGTGCTGTTATCCTAGCACAACACACACTCTGTCATGTCTTATTGCTTAAACAAAGGACAATAAAATATAGTTTCCAACTTTTCCAGTGCTTCTAAAATTAATTTAAACGAAGTATACATTTGTTACTTTAATAATTGTTGCAGGGTAACTGATGTGCTTTTGTCCTCACTTTAATATTCTTGACTGCGTTGTTTCAAATTTAAATTAGCATTAAAGTGCTATAGTAAGGTTCCTCAAATGCCTTTTTCACATAGTATGCCATTGCCAGCCATGCTTCAGATGTTGCAGCTGCAATTTGTTTTGTAAAAAAAAATATGTCGTAGTCATTTTTTATGTTTTATCAGCGTTTTGTCCTCCAATTTGCTGTGTGTGGCCACACCCCCAGAATGATGTCATACCAGGGAGCTGTCAATGTTTTACATACAGCAATAAGGAAATCTGGGTAATACATAACATTGACTTAAATGTGCCTTACTCAGACGTACAGTCCCATATGTTGATAGTTGTGAGCACTTATATGTTAATGTACATAGCATGGCATTGTGGGTAAAATAATAACCTATTTTCCAATTTCCTTACTGTGAGATGCTGTCTCATATTTCTGTAGTGGTATGAGCAATATAAGCTTTTGTATGTTTATTTTCACAACAATACATTGTGCATACCATATCCAGCTACAAGACTTTTATTCTGAGAGATGTAGTCTCCTATTTCTGCAGTAAGCACAGAAATATAATAGCCTGTATACTAATTTACATAGTGAGGCACTGTGGGCACAGCACATAGCTGATCTGTCTATCTAAAACTAAAACATGACACTGTCCCTTGAATAACTTTGTTTCCCTGGTATGATGTCTCAGTTGGGTGTTGCAGCACAGAGGAAAAAAAAAGGTCAGGTTATGCAAATGATGCAGAGCTCCAAAATAAAAGGATTTTTTTCATGGAAAACAGCACTGTTTGGCAGTTTGAATGGTAAGAGACTGATTCACAACACCTACAGGTTGCTATTTCCATTTGTTATGGCAAATGTTAGTAGATCCCTTTAAGGTTGGGACTCTTGGAAAAAAGATTATTTGCATTTAGTGGTATTGACTTTATCTGCTTCAGTTCAAACAGTATATTCTTTTTTAAAAGATGCAATTTTCTAACATAATTTACCTTGCTATCTTTCTTCTTTTGAGTTATACCTTCTCATGTTGGTGGTGTGCTTTATTCTGTTTAAAAAAAAAAAACAGAAAGTGGCAACATTCCATTAGTTAGTACTGTAATGATCAGTTTCTCTGTCTTTGCACCCTATACCTGAAATTCACAATCACCTGTGACAAAAAGGAAATAATGTTTCTGGACCTCATGGTTATAGTGTACAACAATATTTTGATTAAGGATCTTTACAGAAAACGATCTGACAGAAACACAGTATCACATGCTAGAAGCTACCATCCATTGAAATTAAAGGAGAGCATTCCATATAGCTAAACATTGTGAATAAAAAGAAACAGTGCTGCACCAGAACAATATAAAAACAATTATAGATCGAGGAAGCACTCCTCACCAGCCGGAAGCTCTGGAGCATTCCTTTCTTCTGCACGCGAGACACTCTTATTCTGTGAAGAGTATCTCATGTGCAGACGCCCTAGAAACAGGCACGTTCCAGGACAGTTCAAAAATATACCAAGAGAAAAGTTCCTGATGGACAAACTGAAACAGTAAAAATCTGGAAGAATATCTATGACTACAACACACTTGGACCAGGCTACCAATCAAGGCGAAACAATTTTCAAGGAAAAACAATGGCTCACGGCAAAAAAAAACAAAAAAAACACCAATATAAGTAACAAAATTGTCAAAACCCAGCACTGGGAACCTCACCCACCACCACTCACGTGGCTCACTATAAATTTTGAAAGATTTTATAACTGTGGAACTGTGTCCACTGTAGTAATGGAATAAAATCCAGGAGCACTAATAAAGACAAAATATATGAAATACAGGATTTAATAACCTGCAGCACAGACCATGTGATATATTACATTATTTGTCCCTGTTCCTTGTATTATGTTGGCTGTAAATTCATTGTCCTTCAGAGCCTTCTCACTATATGTTACTGTTATTGCACTGTACCAGTAGGTGACTGACCGCCTGTTTATATCTGCTTGTTCTGTTGTGCCATGTCTGTTATGACTTGACCGTACCCACTTATACTTTGAATGTACTGTATAACCTAGCATTACTGTGTTTGTATATTTTCTCTGTACCGTATTGTGTTTTGCCTGTCTGTATTTGCTTGTTTTGCCTTGTACCCTCCTTGGTCGTGCCTGAAAATAGGCATTTCTAATGTCAAGTGCACTTACCCGGTAATCAAAAACAAATGAATAAACATCACGACTGTTAAAAATTAGGATTTCTGAACACAAAAGTAGTATCAGAAGGAAAGATGAAAATTTTCCTTTGGCAAGACATTTCATAGAGTCACAACATCAAATTTCATCATTGAAGTTTTTGGGAATAGAAACAGTCACGAAACCAAGGAGGGAGGGGACTGGGAGAAACTGGTCCTCAAGAGAGAAAATTGGTGGAGTTTCACTTTAAATACCATAAACAGCAGATATGGACTAAATAAAAACTGATCATGGACAGCATTTCAGTGAATGTCTAGGTCTGTTTCATGCTGAAAAAAAGTTGTTAAGCTTATTTATATATTTATTTCTTGATATCATATCATATTGCTATATATACAAGTTTAATAAGTTCACTTCAACAATTATCAGGTCCCTTTTACTTGCCCCTCCACCCCCGAACTATGACCACTAGAAAATGGTGCTCCTTACATATTTATCAGGTATGGGTAATCAGAATAGCATGACCATTCCTCTTCTTTACCTAAGCATGGTATTATTTAAATTCAGGTTATGTAGAAACTAATATTTAAAAATATTTACCCTCAGTATCATCCCTGTCTTTACCCCCGCCCCTTTTTTTTACTTTAAATATTGTAGTAGAGTCACTGTCAAATTATGGGAGTCACAGAATAATTATGATACATAGAGACATTTTGAAATACAGTAACCGAACAACTGTAATATTAAAACAAAGCCTCAATAACAGCAAGAGAAATACAGTATAATGTAAGACCCCAAGATGATCTGCATTACTCCCACTAACTTGCCCTATATAGAGATCCATAAGGAATTACGTTTATTTCAGAGCTATATCCCTGCCCCGGAAGGACCTACCCACTCTGAGACACCTGGTAAATCCTCCATAGTACCATACTGTAAGAATTTAAGACATTGTATTGTTTATAATTAGCAGTTCTCTAAAGTCAGAGAAATCACAGAAGGGGAACCACATAAGCACTCAAGGAGTGCAGCTTCGGAAAGGGAACAGTGTGGTTTCCTTAGTCACCGAGCCACGGAACCACATCACTATTTGTGACGCAGTCTCGCAGGTGTTCCCTCTCTGACATAATAATTACGGTTTGGCCCCTTCTGTGCTTGCATAGAGAAACAAGCAAAACGCCAAGGACGTGTGGTTAATGGCAGCAGAGTCTGTGTTCTAGCCATGGTAAAAGAACTTATGGACGTGGATTTTCTTTTTAAGTACAATCATCGTGAGGGTTCAGAAACATCACCCAAGGACACTTGGTGAGACTTTCTCATTCTAATTTTTAACAAACAAAATACAGTATTTAACAAACACTATCTCACAAAGTGTTGCCACGTTAATGTTTTCAGAGAAAGAGTAAAGCATAACTCTAAAATCAGAAAGTATAACTCAAAGTAAGAGAGATAGCAAAGTAAATTATGTTTGAAAAGGACATTTTTTTAAATATGCTGCTTAAACTGAAGCAGATAAGGTCAGTACCACTAAACACAAATAATCTTTTTTTTTTTTTTACAGAACACCAACCTTAATGCCAATTTAAATTTGAAATACCACAGTCAAGAATATTAAATGTGGATATTGGAGTAACAAAGAAAGGTATACTTTAACATTAAAAGCTTTTAAAAAGTTGGAAACTATAATGTAGTGTCGTTTGTTGAATCTTATTACAGCCCCTAGTTACTCTGGAAGACATCATCGGCCCTCAAATGTTCTGATGAAGAGACACAATAAGTCTCAAAACGTTAACAATACAAATTCAAATAAGAAATTCATGGATGGACAATACTACAGGAATGTAATTATGGTTTGAAGTCCAATATTAATGTGTTAGTGAGTACATGAAAATCGAATTAAATATATGAAATGAAGACAAAAGACTTTTTTTCTGGGTTGAGTGCCTCCATTTCTTATGTAATACTATTAAACCAGCCTAGGAGGCACTCCCTATCGTAAGCATTTTAAAAGTGAACCCTGCTCCTACCACATTTCTTTATAGAATCGTAGAGGAGTACAAGTGTTTAGCTGTAGGCCATGTGCCTCGCCATGTCTTATTCCAAATAAGCACATTTTTTATCCCCCATAAATATGTTCAGAGATATCTTAAAGGCATCCATAGTTTCACTCAATACAGTGTTTGTAGGTAAACTGTTGCAGGTCTTAACAACCCTCTGGCCTAACCAATATCAGCGCCTTTCAAACAACATGAAGTCTTGCTATATTATGACATATGCAGTGAGTCCCAACCCTTTCGAACTGCTCTGGAGGTGAAAGAGTTAACTTTCCATGCCAGGCATGGAACGCTGAGCTCAAGCTCGGTTGAAACTCTGTCTGTTGTTCTTCAAACTCAAACCGTCAGATTCTTTACTCCGAATCACTGAACAGTCGCTCCGGAGATTTCTCCTTCTGCTCGATTCATTTTGTCGGTTAAAGTACTGTTTTTCTCGGTTTTCAACCGAATTTAAACCACAACCGGTCGGTTCAAACTCTTGTCTGTGGTATTGTGAGTACTAGATAGGTTTTACATTATTTCTATTCTGTGTGGAACTTGTAAACAGTTATCGGTTCAGTTTGAACCTTTGCTTAAAATATCTTAATCTATCTTTTAGTGTGTGGTTACTGGTTCTTATTGGTTCTAAAAAAAACGGATTTTATTACGGTTTTTTCCACGACCCGTGACACGGTTGGGAACCGATAAGAGAGTCTTACCTGGCGGATTGCCATAAATGGGTAAGTTTGGTTAGGACTGGCACTATGTCTGAGAAACCCAAAAGAAAAACCGGGCCCACTGGGTTTCAACACTGCAGTGTGTGTGGGGAAGTCTTTGCCAAGGCTGATCCCCACACCACCTGTGTTTACTGTCTGGGGTTTGACCACCTCAATGCAGACTGCCAGATTTGTAAAAGTTTTCCTGCAGCTACCCTGCAAAAGAGAATTGGTAGGCTTAGGGAAAGGGAGGCCAAAAAGTCCACTGAACCGGATGGCCAGCCCGGTTCGGTTCCAACCGAACCGGAGGAAGTGCCCTCTGACCAGGGCGAGACTTCCTCAGGCAAAAGGAGATCTGACTTGGAGGAGCCAGGTCCAGCAAAAAGGACTAGAAAATCAGCTGGTGTGGAGCCAAAACTTTCCTCTCCAACCGCTGAAGAAATAGCCAAAGCGATAAAAATTGTCCAGTCGCTTTCCCTGGTTCCGACCGAACCGGCACCATTGATAAGCGCCGGTTCGGCGGTTCCCCCGTTCAAGAGTATGAGTTAGAGGAGTATTATGAACCGGAGGAAGGGAGGAGGGTATGAGGAGAGTGAGTGTGATTTTGAAAGTCTGGATGTGCCCATTGAACCGGACATCTCTCCAGACAGACCCTCAGGGGTGTCCCCTCCCAGGCTATCTGAGTCCCCTTCTCATTTTTTGTTTTACAAGAAAGTTGCTGAGACTCTGCAACTCCCTGTTGAGGAAGCTGTTGATGATCAAGAAGAGCCTGATTTTGTGGAAATGATGGATATTCCAGAGTCTAGGAGACTGTCTATTCCCTTGCACAAATCTTTTAGGAAACAGACAGTAAAAATTCTGAAAACTCCTCATTCTATCCTCCCTGTGGATAAAAGGATGGACAAGAGGTATGCTTTATCAGGCTCTGATATGGAGTTCCTCTCCCAGCAGTGCAGCCATGTGGGGGTAGTGCAGGCTGCAGCCTGTGACAAGGCTAATATTCCTCTAGCCTCTCACCCTCCTGAAAAGGATTCCAGGAGGATGGATGCCATGGCAAAGAAATAGTACATGGCAGCATCTTTGGGACTCAGACAGGCAAATTATATGGCTTACGCAGCTAGGTACCAGAAATCCAGGTGGGATACTGTCCTGGCCCTAGCAAAACAGGCCCCTGACCAGCTTGCCAAGGAGCTGGAGCAGGTGGCTGTGGATGGTATTGAGGCATCCAAGGTGCAATTTCATGCTGCAGTAGACTCTAATGATGTTTCATCAAGAGTCATGGCTACATCTGTGTCTCTTTGCAGAATGGCCTGGCTCAGATGTACTGCCCTGTCACAGGATACTCGGTCTAAGGCTATGGACTTTCCTGTTGTGGGCAATTCTCTGTTTGGGGAGCAGACAGAGAATTATATGAAGAAAATGGATGAGTATAGGACCACCTATAGGAGTGCACAGGCCAAAGAAGGCAAGCCACTCCTCAAAGGCAGCATGTCAGGGGCAGGGCAGGCCTTTTCATGAGCCTTTTACCAGCCAGGCCTCCTCCTCCGCTTATGCCCAGAGGGTTCTTTAGAGGAAGGGGCAGAAGGGGTTCTAGTAAGCCTGCTTCTACCCCTCAACCCAAAGCCCCTGCAAAACAGGCTCCCTGATGGGGTGGCCAGGCTGATTCTCCACTACCGGTAGGGGCAGGCTGGCTTACTTTGTCCAGGACTGGAAGTCTTTGACATCAGACAAGTGGGTCCTAGAGTAGTAAGCCAGGGACTGGTTCTCAGCTTCAAAAATTTCCGAAGCGAGCCAGGTCTTTTCCACCTGCAAACCCATCAGAGGCACTTGTCCTGGAAGCAGAAGTTTCTTCCCTCCTGGCTCTCAGAGCTGTGGAAAGGGTGCCTCCCATACACCAGGGCAAAGGGTTGTACTCCAGGTACTTCCTTACCCCAAAAAAGACAGGAGAATGGCAGCCCATCCTGGATCTCAGGTATCTAAACAAGCACCTTTTAAAACCAAAGTTCAAAATGGTGACTCTGGGAATTATTTTACCTTCTCTAAGGCCAGGGGACTGGCTAGCCTCTCTGGACCTCAAGGATACCTACTTCCATGTTCTCATCAGAAGCTCCATCGAAAGTACCTCAGATTCGAACTGCCCTCAGGCCATTACCAGTTCAGAGCAATGCCCTTCGGCCTCACCTCGGCCCCGAGGGTGTTCACAAAATGCCTGGCAGTAGCAGTTGCTCATTTAAGAAGGCAAAAGATTGCCATCTTTCCTTATCTGGATGACTGGCTCATTGTAGGCCAGTCTCCAGAACAGGTCAAACTACACTTACAAGTAACCCAGCAACTGTTGACATCCCTAGGTTTCCTTCTCAATCTTCCAAAGTCAGTTCTGGAGCCTGTCCAGCTTCTCACCTTCATAGGCGCAGAACTGAACACAAAAGAAGCCAGAGCCTTCCTCCCTCTGGAAAGAGCAAGGACCTTGGTCTCTCTGGCCTCTTCTTTCACCCTGCAGGTCTCTCGACCAGCAAGACGTTTTCTACAGCTCCTGGGGCACATGGCTGCTTCTACAGCAGTAGTGCAGGGAGCAAGATTTCAGATGAGAGACTATCCAGTTCCATTTGAGAGCCTTTTGGTCTTAAAGGACAGATCCTCTAACCAAGTTGATCCCAGTGACTCGAACCCTGATCCAAGCCCTTCAGTGGTGGCAGGATCAGAGCAATCTGAGACAGGGGGTTCCCTTCACTCCCCAGTCTCACTCCTTGACCCTTACTACAGATGCATCCCTCTTGGGGTGGGGAGCTCACATGGGTGACCTTTCCACCCAAGGGCTGTAGTCCCCTCAGGAATCTCTGCTCCACATCAATTTGTTGGAACTCAGAGCAGTTTTTCTAGCACTCCAGGTTTTTCCACATCTGTTCAGAACAAGGTTGTTCAGATCAGAACAGACAATACCACTACAATGTGGCACATCAACAAGCAAGGGGCACTCGGTCTACGGCCTTGTGCACCGAAGCAATGAAGTTGTGGTCTCTGGCTTATTCTCTGAACGCCTCCCTCACGGCTATTCACCTCCCAGGCAAGGACAATGTCCTAGCAAGCTCTCAGCAGGATTTCCCAGGGCCATCACGAATGGGCACTGGATCCCCTAGTACTGGAGGTAGCATTTGCCAGATGGGGCACCCCGCAGATAGATCTCTTTGCAGCCCCAGACAATCACCAACTTCCCCTCTTTTTTGCTGCAGGCCCCCAGTGTTGGGCTCAGTCCTTCTGGATGCCTTCCTACTCAGTTGGGAAGGGAAGTTTCTCTATGCTTTTCCCCCCTTCCCCCTCCTTTTCAAGGTGCTAGTCAGAATCAGATCTCAACCCTGCAAGATGATCCTGATTGCTCCAGATTGGGCCAGGCAGCCCTGATACCCGCTCCTCATGTCCTTAGCAGTCCACCTTCCCCTGTGTCTTCCCAGGAATCACAACCTGTTAACCTGTGCCCAGGGGAGAGTTTGGTACCCGAACCTCAAATCTCTCAATCTCAAGGCATGGCTCTTGAAGAGTTAGAGTTTGCTGACCTACACCTTTCCCAAGGTGTATTAGATATATTGAAGGCCTCTAGAAAGCCTTCCACCAGGGCTACTTATAATTCAAAATGGAAAAGATTTTCCATATGGTGTGCTGGTAAGCATATTTCCCCAGAATCTGCTGGCGTGCCCACGATCCTGGATTATTTGGTGCATTTGAATTCCTTGGGCCTGAGACCAGCTACTCTAAAAGTGCACTTGGCAGCTGTGTCTGTCTTCTTATTAGCAGGTAAGCCCTCTTCTTTTTCAGCTCACCCTGTGTTCTCCAAGTTTTTTAAAGGGTTGCTTCACACCAACCCTCCGTTCAGGGACCCTGCCCCTGCTTGGGATCTTAATATTTGCATTGCTCAGCTTATGCAACCCCCTTTTGAGCCATTGTCTTCAGCAGAGCTTAAGTACTTGACTTGGAAAACTGTGTTTCTGGTAGCCATCACCTCTGCCAGGCGCATAAGTGAGCTACAAGCATTGTCAGTGGAGCCTGATTTTATCTCCTTTCATAGAGATAAGGTGGTCCTCAGGACTAACAGGAAGTTTTTGCCTAAGGTGGGTTCAGACTTCCACCTTAATCAATCCATGTCTCTTCCTGTGTACTTTACTGACCATTCCTCCTCTGGTGAGAGGAGATTGCACAGTTTAGATGTCAAAAGAGCCCTTAGTTACTATATAGAACGTACCAAGGGTCACAGGTTCAAATCCCTCCAATTGTTCCTCACTTATGGTGAGGTTGGTAAAGGGAAACCTGCCACTAAAAGATCCATTGCCAGGTGGATTGTCTCTTGTATCAATTCTGCTATGAAAACTGGGTAAGGTTCCTCCCTCAGGCCTGAGGGCTCACTCTACAGAGGTACAGCTGCATCTCTGCTACTGCCAGGGACATCCCTATCTAGAGATATGCCAAGCAGCTACCTGGAAAACAGTTCACACTTTTACTAAGCATTACTCCCTGGATATCCAGGCTAGGAGTGATGCTAGATTCTACACAAGCTGTGCTTCAGAGCCTATTTCCAAGTAGGTTCTGTCCCTCCTCCATGGAGGTACTGCTGTGTAGTCTGCATATGTCATAATATAGCAAGACTTCATGTTGTTTGAAGAAAAATTACTCACCTTAGTAATGTTGTTTCTTCTAATGGAGTCTTGCTATATAGACCTCCCCAGTCTGCCCCTCTCAGAACCTCTTTTTGGGATGTGGGTGGGCAGTGCAATGTTGGCACTTCATAGATGCCCACTTTATTTTCACCCTTCTTTGGGTGCTTAGGTGTTATGCTTATTTTTCTTTCTTGAATCCCTGACTTGAGTCTTTGTTTGGGGATCAAGATCAAAAATGTTTTTGTAGTTAGTAGCTAGTGGCTAGTGTAGGTTTACAGCTTCACACAGAACCTTAGTGAGTTTTGCTCGTAAAGATCTGACAGTTTAAGTTTGAGCTTCAACAGACAGAGTGTTCAACCGAGCTCTAGCGAAGATTCCATGCCCTGCATGGAAAGTTAACTCTTTCACCTCCGGAGCAGTTCTAACCTGGGGTTATACTGCATATGTCATAATATAGCAAGACTCCATTAGAAGAAACAACATTACTAAGGTGAGTAATTTTTCTTATGTTTAGTAGCCAGTTGGCTAGTGTAGGTTTACAGCTTCCACACAGGACCTCAGTGAGTTTAGCTCGTAAAGATCTGACGGTTTGAGTTTAAAGAACAACAGACAGAGTTTCAACCGAGCTCGAGCTCAGTGTTCCATGCCTGGCATGGAAAGTTAACTCTTTCACCTCCGGAGCAGTTCAAAAGGGTTGGGACTCACTGCATATGTCATAATATAGCAAGACTCCATTAGAAGAAACAACATTACTAAGGTGAGTAATTTTTTCCTTCTGTCCTATGTAAGGTCCCATTTAATTGAAGGCAATGTAACCTGTTTTCCCTTAATTCCAGTCCTATACATTCCATCAAGTCATTATTGTGTATAGCTCTACAGACCATACAAAGGTCACGTCTGAGTCTTCTGTACTCAAGAGAATACATGATCTTATCTGTGTCAATCTTCACCATTCATCACAGAAGGGTACTGGCAGGTCAGGACCCCAGGATCTTTTTTTTAAAAGGATGGCGAGCCGGCCCTGTATCGGCCGCTCTCGGGGCCGGCGTACTACGTGGCGCTCGAGGATTAGCGGATTAGGCTGTGTCGACTCTGCCTGCCTACCAGTTCTTGCGTCTCCGCCGCCAGAGGTCGCTCGTGGGAAGCCAGCTGAAGAGATTTTTCAAACTTTTAGGCCTTAACCTTTTGTGTGCGACAGTCCGTCGGCTCCTGCTAGTTCTAGTCTGCCCTACTCGGCGTCGCTGGTAAGATCTTTCCATTTATTTTACAGTATAAGCGATGTCGAGTCTGTTTTGGTGTTTTTCCATAGGTCATATGGCAGTCCGGAGGCAAAGAAAGGTTAGACTTAGGACAGTTTCCTTTAGTACTATTTTGTGATATCTCTTCTTCTTACTTTTGACCTACTTACTTTCTTACCTTTAGGTTGTTTCTCTTTTCAAATTAAAGTTTCTTATATTTGTGTCTCTTTAGCTACATTCTAGTATTTGTGACTTTCTTTTCTATTTTTGACTTGCTTTAGTTTCTACTGATGTTGTCTTCTTCAAATTAAGCTTTTATATATTTGTGTTCTTAGCTATTCTACTTTGTGATTTCTTCTATTTTTGATTTATTAGTTTTACTTATGTTTTTCTTTTAATTAGTTATTTATATTTTGTGTTTTAAAGCTACATTCTACTTTAATTTCTTCTTCTAGTTTTCTATTTACTTACCTTGTGTTGTTCTCTTCTTGCAAATTAGTTTATACATTTATGTTTTAGCTGCAATTTGTGTCTCTTCTGCTTTTCAGTAATTTTCTGTGTGGCACTAAATTGAAAGTGTTCTGGAATTGAAGTAGAGTAAATCCAGAGCATGGCCCTTATCTACTACCATTGTTGTCCAGTCAAGGAAAAGCATCAGGTTGATCTGACAAGACCTCCCTGCCACAAAACCATGTTGTTTACTATCTTGTAGATCATTGCTGTCTAGGTAGTCCACAAGGTCCTCTTTGATCAGGGAACCTGACTTATGAGGATAGGTTGTGGGAGTTGGGGATGTACCCACTGGAGCTCAGGAGGATTAGGGGAGATTTCCTCCTGATGTATAAAATTACAAGAGATAGTGAATTAATGACCACCCTTAATTTCAAAATTAATAGTAGGGCCATCACTCTAAGGAGCCATTGCTACCAACTGATGTTGATATACCAAAAGAAATCTCAGGAGATATTTCTTTACCCGTGAATAATCCCACTATGGAACAGCCTCCTTAGGAATATAGTCGAGCTAATACCTTAGCATGTTTTAAATACAGACTTGACCATACCTATTAACTAAATATGGGACAACATCACCTGCCAGTGCATGAGATGGACACTATGGGCTAAGTGCCTTCTCTTCATCTTATTACTCCTAGTATAGTATAATGACTCCATCAGTTTACCCACTACAGAGGTAAGGCTGACAGGTCTGTAATTCCCCGGTTGCTCCTTGCCCCCCACCTCTTGTGTAGTAGGACTATGTCTGCTACTCTGCAGTCTTTTGGAACAACCCCTGTCTGAATTGAGCTGTTGAACAGCACTACTAGGGGTTCAGCCAATTGCGCAGCTAATTCCTTGAGCACCCTTGGGTGCATCCCATCCAGTTCTGGGGCTTTATCTGTCGTGTAGCTTCAAGCCACTTCTGGGCCCTTTCTCTGGTGAATACTGGCTTTGTATCAGGAATGCCCTGACAGCCACCTTGATGCCACTTTCAGTCAGTAGCCTGCTGTCTTCCTTGTGAATACAGAGCAGAAGTAGTTGTTAAGGATGGCTGCTTTTGTTCATCTTCCTCTAGTACCCTCCAGTCCTCTTGTAGCCTGACATTACCCCTTTCTTCCTTAATACAGCTGAAGAATTGTTTTTCCCATCCTTGACCCCCTCTGCAATATACAGCTCTGTGTCTGCCTTTGCCTCTTTAGTTTTTATTTTTAATCTCCCAATTTCTCATCCACGTGCTTTTCCTTGTACCTAGGGAAAGCCTTTTTCTTGGCCCTCACTGCTTCACTGACCCTGTCTGAGAACCATATTGGTCTCCTTTACCTGTTTAGTTTTGTAACAGTTCTCATGCATGACCTTGTTACCTCATGATGTTCCCCTTTATTGCCCCATCTTTCCTCTACACCGCCGATGCTGTCAAAAAACAAACAAAAAAAAAACCGGCACCAGCTGCAAGGTACAGTATATCATGAGAGTCTTGATATGGAATGCTGCTGTACCATCAGTGTCATATAAATATAGTACAACAGCATTTTTTGATGGTAAATTTATATAAATAACACTTATAATAATGCTTAAGGATATACTATTAAATATTAGCAAACTTTGTAAAAAGGAAAAATTAATCATCTGTCTTGAAACAGCTGTATTTTCCATTTTTTCCTGAATTTCTGAGAGCGTCCAGAATCTCTTTCAGCTACACACAGTTTCTTATCCTACCCAAGGTAGCCTTCATGTGTTTCTGAAGAGATCTATCTTCCTGCTCCAAGTCTCAGTGAGATTCCTTCCTCCCCACATTGACAGTGTAGAGCAGACCCGGTGAATGTGGGACATCTTCACCTACATCCTCCACTTTTCATTGAATATTTCCCTTATCTTCTATGCCAGGGGTGCTGTTGGTGACAACCGATGCACTGTTACATAGAGAATAATGCATATGTAGGTGTGTGATATGCAATTTTTCTACACACCCAAGGTGTGTGATAATATATAAACCTCTAGAGCAAAGCTCGAGAGGTTTATATATTGTCACACACTGAGGGTGTGTAAAAAAACTGCAGATCATACACCTTCATATGTGTTATTTTTTATAATAACTGGTGTTATAGTAAACAAAGCTCAGAGTCTTAGCATTACATGCTTCCTGCATTGCTGATTCGACCTCTGTTTAGGCTCCATGGCATGCTGGTTGTTATGACGACAAGGTGAAGGTTCAACAGCTTCTCCATTGTTTAAAGTTTTAAAAAACTGTGAACGGTTAAATTCTCTGAGTTGGTAAGTACCTTAGCGTGGTACACACAACTCAGTGACATAAAAGCATATCAACTCGCAGGTTGATATGACTGTGCCATATCAACTCACAGGTTGATATGACTTTTGCCATATCAACTTGCAGGTTGATATGACTTTACAGGTCTCAAAACGGGTTGATATCAGGGTCATAGTTATTATATGACCTGTCCTACACTCCCACCCAACAAACCACTTCCAACTGCACTGCTGCCAACAGTAAACAGCAGGAGTTTCTACCTTCCCACCCCAGAGAAGGGAGAGTAACAAACTTGTATCAGCTCAAGGCTGACTCAGCAGCATAGTGGTGAGCGATCTGCTTACACTATGACAGACACAGGTTCATGCCTTAGTATAGAATCCCAATCGGACTGGCAGGGGTTGTGTTCTGTACCGGAGGCTTGTAGGATACCTCTGGGTTGGGTTTCTGGAATCTGCTACTGCTTTGCAACCTCTGGTGGGCCAGAGAGTGGCAGTCAAGCAGGAAAGACACCCCCTTTCTTGTTCTTTCTGGCATTCATCTGGGGTCTGTGAGCAGGCCATGAAGGTGGCCCTGGCACCATTCTTATGTACTAAAGTCATGCACAGGGCATTCTGGTAGCTGTACCTCACTGCCTGCTTACATCTTTTGGCCTGGCCACATGAGGGGAGCTTTATCACAGGGATAGGTAGCTGCTGGGTTTGATTGGCGGCAAGAGGAGGCATGCGCAAAAGGATTCTCTCCTGCGGTATGCACAGTGGTGGGGAAGAGGAGCTGCAGAGGGTGCATGGTGGAAGGTATACCATATAGGAAGCAAATCAGTGGAAAAAGAACTTAAAGGGACTTACCAACGTTTGCCATAACAAATGGGAATAGTAACCTGTAGGTGTTGTGAATCAGTCTCTCATCATTCAAACTGCCAAATAGTGCTGTTTTCCATGAAAAAATCCTTTTATTTTGGTGCTCTGCTTCATTTGCATAACTGGACCTTTTTTTCCTCAGTGCTGAAACACCTAACTGTGACATCATACCAGGGAAACAAAGTTATTAAAGGAACAGTGTTACTTTTTAGTTTTAGATAGACTAATCAGCTATGTACTGTGCCCGCAGTGCCTCACTATGTACATTAGTATACAGGCTATTATATTTCTGTGCTCACTGCAGGAATAGGAGACTGCATCTCTCAGTATAGAAGTCTTGCAGCTAGATATGGTGTACACAATGCATTGTTGTGAAAATAATCATACAAAAGCTTATATTTTTGACACCACTACAGAAATATGACAGCATCTCACAGAAAGGAAATTGGAAAACAGGTTCTTATTTTACCCACAATGCCTTGCTATGTATATTTACATATAAGTGCTCATCACTATCAACATATGGGACTGTACTTCTGAGTAAGGCACATTTAAATCAACATTATAAATTACCCAGAATTCTTGGTTCTGTATGTAAAACATTAACAGCTCCCTGGTATGACATCATTCTGGGGTTGTGGCCACACACAGAAAACTGGAGGACAAAACACTAATGAAACATAAAAAAATGACTATGACAGAATTTGTTTACAAAACAAATTGCAGCTGCAACATCTGAAGCGTGGCTGGCAATGGCATACTATTTGAAAAAGGCATTTGGGGAACATTACTATATCACTTTAAAACAAGCATTTGTCAATGCCGAATGTTGTCTTGCTGGCATTGCCATTGGTAGTGCAGGAGTTAGAGAGATTCATAATAGGAATGGCAGTGAAGTATTGAACTGATGTCAACCCTATCCCCACCCTGCAGAGACTGACAGGCATTGGGGTGTGCCTTTGGGTCGTTGGCCATAATGCTCACGCCATTTCACCTCACCCTACCCTGCAGACACCAAGTGTCATGGTGTGCCTTGGGATCTTCAGGCCTTCCGCTTACCCCATTCCATTAGGAAATACACTGAGATGGGTGCAGTACAGGAGAATGGGGTGAACTTTGGGTCCGAAGAGTCCAAGGCACACCTCAATGCCTGCCACTGGCTGTAGGGTGGGGATGGGGGTGAAATGGCATGAGCATTACAGCCGACAATCCCAAGTCACACCCTGACGCCTGTCAGTCTCTGGAAGGGTGGAGGCGATGGTTGGAAACCCTAACGCCCCGGGCATTTTTTGGTATTTTCACTCCAAATTTTCAACATGGGCTTTTTGTGACCCCACCTCATGAACAGTGGCACTATCAGTTCATTAGCCAAAATGTGATTTTGCACAGCGACTGTGTCATTTGGCGCCACAGGTGTGAAAACACATTTTGGGCAGGATTTGAAAAATGACAGCTGTACTGTTCATGAGGTGGTGTGAAAAAAATGGCAATGTTGAAAATCTGGAGTAAAAATATGAAAAATTAGTGAAGTCACGAGCTTGCATAGAAACTGAGTAACACATACCTGTAGCACAATTATTTGGGGGATTTTTTTAACCAAATTTTCAACATAGGTATTCTGGGACCTCCACTCATGAACAGTGGCACTGTCATTTTGTTAATCTGTCCCGGAAGTTGATTTCCCACAGCGAACGTGCCATTGTGCGCCAGATGTGCGAAAACGCATTTTTGGCAGGTTGTGAAAAATGGCAGTTGTACTATTCATAAGGAGGTGTGAAAAAATGACAGTGTTGAAAATCTGGAGAGAAAATATTTAAAACTGTCAAAGTTACGCGTGTGTGTGGAAACTGCACAATGCACGCTCGTAACACAATCATTTTCTGGAATTTTTTCACCAAATTTGCAACATAGGCTTTTGAGGCCTCACCTCATGAACAGTTGCACTGATGTTTTGTTACTCAGTCTTGAAAGGTGATTCTGTGCAGTGACCGTGAAATGACCTTTCTGGACCGAATAACAAGATGACAGTGCATGTGTTCATGAGGTGGGGTTCCAAGAACCCCATGTTTAATTTTTGGAGCCAAAATTCAAAAACATGGCTGAGATATCCACCTAAGCTGAAACGCCCCATTGATGCCATCATACAGTTTCAGCATTTCTTCGTTTGCAGTTCAGCTTTGAAGAGTCCAGACATGTTCCTGTTCCACTGAAGATTGCAGCGCTGGACCTGGAGGTAAGTATGGGGTGCGGTGGTGGGGAGGTGGGGTGCAGAGGGTGGTGCGGGTTGGGGGAGGGGCACCGTAGACAACGAGGGACCATTTTCTGATTTTCAGGTACAGAAAAAACAAAACATTGTGGACGGTTTGATTTCTTTACAGGTGAAATAAAACAAATGTTGGGCACACTGGGGTGAGCTCCCAGTGTGCCCCATGATTTCGAGGATTTCAGCCACACTGTGGTGGGCTCCCAGTGTGCTACACAGTGGGCATGGGGAGGAACATGCCGACACGGTCAGCTTTGTGTGGTGGCGGCACACTGTTGGGCTGCTGGTGTGCCACACACAATGTGGGAGAGTGGAGGACATGCGCGACCACGGTTACCACCCTGTGTCAGGTTTGTGTGGGGATTTGGAGCCGCCGCCATGTTTATTGAAATGTTTCACCAGGAAAGGCTCATTATAGGCGTGTCATCTCTGCCGCTGCATGGATGAGCTTGTCTCGATTGCAATGACACATTTTCTCTTCAAGTTGGTGGCACTTTACATAATTCGTGCATCAGCACTAGCATGCTGACTAATTGGGGAATGAGGGACGCACCTACAAAAGTGTGCCCTGCATTCGCCAACACTGACACACCTCTGCATTTCTGCTACTACCACTAGATGTTGCTTGCTCACGCGCAAGACAACGTAGAAAGAAACTTGTTCCAACTCTTCTATTTTTCCGGCTTCTGATATTTGACATTCACCTTGAATCCTATTTTGTAATATATTTCAAATGCAATTCCTAGTGCTTAAACTCTTGAAACATGTCAAAGGAATCAATTAGTGGCAGACTTTTCCTGACCTTCTAGGGAAAAAATATATCTGCCACATACATAAATGATACAGTTGAAATTTATGACAGAAGTCGTGGATCATTCTTTATTAGAGTTGTGCAGAATATAAAATTCTGCCTCTTGGAATGACCATTCCGATTAAGTGAAAATTCTTGAATTTTGCCAAATTTTAAAATTTCAGTGATTTCATTATAATTTTAAAAGTACACATCCTAATAACACCAAATTTGGAATGTAAACAGTACCCAAAGGCTTACAAAAGTGTACCAAATTTCAGAGTCATAGGTTGAAAGGGGCGGAGTTGTGGGTGGCCAAACATTTAATCACAATTTAATTTTCAGTTATTTTGAGATAGTTTTAAAATTTCTTATCCAAATTTCTCCACAATGTCAGGATTTAGAGAAGCATCCAGCATGGGTATATGCACCATGTTTTTTTTTTTTTAATTCTCTATTTTTACTCCCCTGCTGCTAGCCTCCTGGTACCTTAGCCCGGTCACGGACCGTGGACTTCCACCTCCACAACGACCGCGACCCTCCGATACCCCCTGGATTACCCCCCAGGGTGGGGTTGCGGCGCTAGACTTCCCAACACCGCAGACAATGGGATAGGTCAGAGGGCCAGCCTGGAGGCTAATTGAAGCCATGGTGGGCTTCATCTAGGGTGGCCAGAAGCTGCTCTTTTTCTTGTTTTTTCCCTGGGGGTGGGGATGTGCAGTGACGTCCTGTGTTTGCCCCATCCCCTGAATGTTCTTGGCGCCAGTTGCTTGCACAGCCCCCGGCCTCCTCCAGGGGTCCGTTGAGCGCCGGTCACACTCCCCACCCTCCCACTGGAGAAGGATAGCAGTCCTCAGGATGCTCCATTCCCCCCCCCCCGGCCAGCCCTCCAACGACCCGGGTCCATTCCCGAACCCGGGTCACCGGTGTCGCAAGCGGAAATCCAACCGCTGCACCGACAGGCTGGCATATGCACCACGTTTTAAGTATCAAGCTTCAGTGGGAGCTGAGTTAAAGGTATATAAACATTTTACCAAAATTTAGATTTATGTAATCTTAGCATAATGTTGATAGTATTCATTGAAATGTTATCAAATTTGACAGGTATGCAAGTTATCACTACATTTGTATATCTATGTAGTTTCAGATTTTTGCTTCAAATGGGACTGAGTTATAGCCTGCCAACGTTGCCAAAATTAAAATTTCAGTTATTTTCCTCTAATTTTGAAACAACATATCCAAATTTAACCAGAGTTGAAACATTTAAACTAGTATACCACATGGTCATTTCTGAAAAAGTTCATATTTTCAGCTTTAAATGGGATTGAATTAAAAGTAGTCAAACTTTCACAACATTTAAAAATAACATATTGCTATAATGTATACTCCAAACTTATAAATCTCTGAAACTTTAAAACTAGAGAATGCAGTAATATTCAATTTGGCAAGTCCTTAGACCTTACAAGGAGAATGTGTGTGCCAATTTTATTGATTGCTTGCTGCCAGAAATTGCAAAATAACATCTGTACTTAAAGTCAAATCCCATGAGTCGTTGTGAAAATTGTAAAATTTCGTGAAAATTCCATAAAACTGAAATTTGATCATTTTACTCAACCTTATCTGGGGGATTTTAATTAAAGGATGGGGTATAAGAGGCAGGTAGTGCAGGGGGGGTCACCAGGTTCAGGAGTTAGATGCACAGTTTCGCCAAGAAATAGACCGTTGAGCTGGGTAGCACAACAGTGGTGGATCCCCAGGTTGTAGCAAGGAAGCACACACAGGTGTCAGCAATTCCAGCCTGAATGCAGGATATTTAGGATCACATCCAGTAAATTTATGATCCAGGGAACCTGATGTACATGCAAGTCTGGTACTTAGAGGTACTCAAAAATATGTAGTGGGGAAGATGGTGTCTGGGGCAGCACTAAGGAAGAATTCTGGCTGTTCCCACAGGGTAGGTCAATAGGAAAAGGAGTAGGTGACTCATGTTTTAAGGGAGTTTGTCTCTGTAAAGAACAAAGAGGATTTCAGTGGAATCAGTAGATCTTACTTCGAGAGGGCTCTTGCAGTAGGTAATTACATATAGGACTGACGCCGGCCGGCGGCAGGGCCTCACGGAAAAATTTCTAGCTAGCAGCCCCTGGTGAGGGACCGCCCCACGTCAGGTGACCCGGCATCATATGATGTGGTATAAAGGCGAGTCCGGTTTCCGCCTTCAGTTCTTTTCCGCCGTTAGCTCGTGCAGCGCCTCGTGGTAAAGTTCGTGCTTCGTCAGCCCTATCTTTCGTCGGTTTTACCGAAAATTAGTTATTTTTTTTCTTATAACGTCAGGTCATCGTCGGTGTATGTCGTCCCCTACACCCTCCGAGCACAAAAACAAGTGCGACTCGTGCGGCGCCCAACTGCCACACAAGGACGGCCATTCCCTGTGCTTTTTCAGCCTAGGCCCCGATCACCCGGTCAAGAAGTGCCAACACTGCCTCAACTTCAACGCGGCTACCCGAAAACGGCGCCAACAATCCCTGGAAGCCCATCTTCTCAAGAAAAAGATGAGTTCTATGAAAAGGAACTAAAAAAGCTGAGGCAGGCATCCACTTCCCCCGAAGGACATCGGAAAAAGAAAGACAAGGAGAGGCACCGGGAGAAGACCTCTCTACGCGTCTCCCTCAGGAAGCGGAGGGACTCAGGTAACGTCCCCAGGGGACGGCTCCTCGACAACCGCCTCGAAGGTTTGGAGGCGGTGTCCAGCCGCCCGTCTAGCTCACGCTCGGGCCTTAGGGTGCCTCCGGGCTATTGGAGGCCTCCACCCCCGGTTTGGCCGCAGGCTTGCGGCCTACTGGCGTGGGCGACTCCTCTAAATCGGGCATTGGCTCCTCCGACGTCCGCATGGAGAGGGTTGGTAAGGCACCCAACCCTTCGGGGCGGTGCGCAGCCTCTACCCCACTGGACTGGGCTGACCCTTCCCCTCAGCCCACCTCTGGTGATGGCTCCTCTGGTGCCCTCTGGGAGCTCGCCCTCAAACCGCCGTCGCCGCTCCTCCGGCCTTTCCGGGACGACCCGGAACCAACAATGGACCCTCCCGTTCGTCTTACCAGTTCCCGCAGCCTTCGCTGCCGTCCGGGACCCAGAGTCACCCCAGCCTGACCCGGGATTCTCTCCTCCATCCCGGGTGATGTGGGATCTTCCTCCTCCGTCAGAGCCCCTCCTTGGAACGGATCTGGCATTGGTCCCCAGGCACCGGCCCGATGCGGTACCTCTGCCAGTACCTCCGAGCTGGCCCGATGCGGTTCTACTGGCCCAGGAGACATCCCAGGTCTGGATGTCCCCCCTCCGATGGGCCCTCTGCCTTCTAGGCCCTCCAATGTGGACCCACCCGTGAGGCCGCCGGCCGGGCTGTCTGCTCCGGCAGCCCCCCCCCGGCTCCAGGGTACCCGCTGTCTTATCCAACGCCGTCGTGCGGGACCGCGAGTATCCAGCGCCCGCGGTACCCAGCGCCCAGTCTTTCTGATCGCGAGTACCCGGCGCTCAATACCGCAGCCGGGTTTTGGATACTCTCCTACGGGTATAACCTACACTTTCCCCCTCCTCCTCCACCTCCACCAGCCCCACAGCCGCTGGTGGATCTGCAGGAGACTCTGGCCTCCTGGTGGGCCGAGGCCAAGGCTCAGCTCACCAAGGAGGTCGAGAGCCACCTTACGACAATGGTGCAGCCCCAGGTTCCCGTACGTCCGAGGCGGCACACTCCCTCTCCACCTCCGGACTCCAGGGCTCTCCCGTCTGGGTCCAGAGAGGGGCAGGATATGCGTTTACGGATACTACCCAAGGAACCCGTTCCTCCCCCAAATCGGGTCAGGGAGTCTTATTCTTCTTCTTCCTCTTCACTCTCAGATTCCTCGGACTCTTCCGAAGGATGCTTCGAGAGAGATGACGAGCCCCGCTTTCCGTCGAAGCCCCGGCCGAGGACTCCTCCGAAGTCTCCTCCGGAGGATCCATCTTTTACGGAGTTGGTTAGAAAAATCCAGGAGGTGCACCAGTGGCACTCTTTAGAACCAGATCCTCAGCAACTGAAACTTGCTGAACATCTGGATCTGCCCGTGACAGCTCCTACATTAGTGCCACCCTGGATAGAGCCTCACGCTGACCTTGTCACCACGATATGGAAACAGCCGTCGAAGTTAGCCCCACTTCCAAGGAAGTCGAACAGGCTATACCAGGCTCCTGAGGGTGTTGACTACCTGGACTCTCACCCTCGGGCCGACTCGGTCGTGATTAGCGCCTCACATGGCCGGTCGGCATACCCAAAGCATCTTAGCTCGTACCCTCCTGATAAGGAATCTCGGCTTCTGGACCAGTATGGGAGAAAGATTTACGCCTCCTCCACACTGGGAATTCGGGCCCTGAACTACATCGGCCACATGGGGGATTACCAGAAGGCTGTCCTTACTCAGGTGGAATCCAAGCTGGACTCCTTGCCTGACTCCCAAGTCAAACAGGAGTTAGCCGACCTTGTCCGTTCTGCTCGTTCGGCCAGTCGCCACATTTTGCGGGTGACATACGATGCAGTGGACACTGACGGGCGGAGCTCCGCTTTTGCCATGGGTCTACGGCATCATGCCTGGCTCCGCGTGTCAGGGTTGGTCCCGGAAGTGCAATCCGCTATTCAAGAGGCACCTTTCCGGGGGTCGGTGCTTTTCCGGGGTGATGTCAAGGACATCATCACTGATTTGCAGGAGAAGGGGACGGCTCTGAAATCAGTGGATTCCATGTACCGTCCCCAACAACAGCAGCACCGTCCCTTTCGCAAACGGATTCGGCCAAAGGCGAAACCACAGGGAAGGCGGGCCACCAAACATCGGGTCCCTCGCAGCTGCTAGGCCCCCGCCCAAAAAGCAGCTGGTGCTTCAGCCGCGGCGCTGCCCACACCATCTGACTCCTTTCCTCTCCCACTGCCTCTGGACTTCCCAGAGGAACCGGTAGGAGGGAGGTTTTCCCACCTTCCGGATGGGAGAGGATAACCACGGATTCTTGGGTGCTCCAGCTCATAGCGGAAGGGCATTCCATAGAGTTTCTTCAGAAACCACCCCGCCACCCACCTCTGAAGTCGTCCTATTCAAGGGAACATCTTCCTTTGGTCCGGGAAGAAATCTCGGCTCTTCTCACGAAGCAGGCAATAGAACCTGTCCCCCTTCATCTTCAAGGGACGGGTTACTATTCCCATTTCTTCCTGGTCCCAAAGAAGACGGGAGATCTCAGACCTGTTCTAGATCTCAGTTCCCTGAATCTTTATGTAGAATGCAAAAGGTTCAGGATGCTCTCTCTGCAGAGCCTTCTGCCCCTCCTTCGGCCGGGTCAATGGCTTTGTGCACTGGATATGCAGGATGCCTATCTGCACATTTCCATTTGCCTTTCTCACCGTAAGTATCTTCATTTTGCGTTTCAGGGGGACCACTACCAATTTAAGGCGCTCCCCTTTGGTCTATCCTTGGCCCCCTGAGTATTTACCAAATGCCTGACTCTGGTAGCGGCCCACCTGCATACAATGGGAGTACAGGTGTTCCCTTACCTGGACGACTGGCTCCTGGCGGCCTCATCCAGGGAAGAACTCCTGTGTTTTCTCTCCCTCACCCAGCAGGTTTTCACTTGCCTGGGTATTACCATCAACCATTCCAAGTCTCATCTGGATCCTTCCCAGCGGCTACACAGTTCATGGAGACTATCCTAGATAGGCCGTGAGCAGGCCTTCCTGCCTCGGACAGGGGTGGCCTCGCTTCAAACCCAGATTTCCCTGCTATCAGAATGCAGGAGGGTCTAGGCCAAGTCGGTCCTCCGTCTTCTGGGGCTCATGGCAGCCGTTATTCCGACGGTCCCCCAAGCTCGACTCCACATGAGGATCTCTCAGTGGACTCTTCACTCTCAGTGGGATCAACTTGTGGACGACCTAGATCAATTAGTTCTGATCTCATCGCCGATGGTATGAGCCTTGCAATGGTGGATGGTTCGAGAGTACCTGTTTCGGGGGGGGTTCCTTTCTTTCATCCTCCCCCTCCCAGACTCTGACTACAGACGCGTTGGGCGAAGGTTGGGGAGCCCATCTAGGTCCTCATCGGACCCAGAGCTCATGGTCCAGGCTGGAACAAGTTCTCCACATCAGTGTGCTCGAGCTTCGAGCTGTGTTGTACGCTGTCTAAGCCCTTCACCAATACATCCTTCCTGGCCACCTAGCCGTCCAGATGGACAACATGTGCGTAGTGTGGTACATCAACAAACAGGGAGGAACTCGGTCCTACCCTCTATGCAGGGAGGCAATGAGGGTTTGGGATTGGGCAACACAACACGACCTTCACCTAACTGCGATTTATGTTCCAGGAGTCGGCAACACTCTGGCAGACAAGCTAAGCCACTCTTCTGCTCCTTACGAGTGGAAACTGGACCAAGGGGTACTAGGCGATCTCTTTCAGCTTTGGGGGACTCCTGAGTAGACCTGTTCGCCTCCCCAAAATGCAAAACTTCCCACTTTTTTTCGCTCGTTCCAGAGCGAGGCGCTTTCTGGAGTGACGCTCTGTCTCTAGACTGGAAGGACAGATTCGTCTATGCTTTTCCCCCAATTCCTCTGATCCCATGAGTATTGCAGAAACTAGCCTCAGAAGGAGCGAGAATGATTCTGATCGCTCCTTTCTGGCCCAGGCAAATCTGGTTCTCTCTTCTACAGCAATATTCAGAGGATCCTCCTCTTCCTCTTCCTCTACCTCTATCTCGAGGTTTGCTGACCCAGGATCAGGGGACCCTGGTTCATCCAGGCCTCAAATCCCTTCAACTACATGCATGGCTCCTGCAGACCTAGCCCAATCCCGTTTTGGAGTGTCTCCAAAAGTGGCGGAGATTTTAGTGGAGGCTAGGAAGCCATCCATCAGGTCCACTTATGCCATGAAGTGGAAGAGATTCTCTATTTGGGCAGCTTCCAAGAACGTGGAGCCTTTCTCCTGTTCAGTGGCTTTTCTGCTGGAGTACTTACGTCATCTGTTCGACCTGGGTCTCAGCCATTCCTCCTTGAAGGTTCACATGGCAGCTATCTCAGCCTACCATGTTCCCTTCGCAGAGAAAGCTTTCGCTCAACTGGAGGTCTCTAAGACCTTTCTCAGAGGGGTCCTCCATCTGATGCCCCCCATCCGTACTCCTGCCCCCCTTGGGACTTGAATTTTGTTCTCGAGAAACTTACTCTTCCTCCCTTCGAACCTGCAGCTTCTGCAGATTTAAAATTTCTTTCGTGGAAGACGCTCTTCTTGGTGGCCATTACTTCGGCTCGAAGAATCTCCGAGCTTCAGGCCCTGATGTGCAAAATCCCCTACTTGATTTTTCACAAAGAACGAGTTGCTCTTCACACGAATCCTAAGTTTCTACCTAAAGTAGTAGCAGAGTCTACCTTAAATCAGTCCATAGAGCTACCTGCCTTTTTTACACAGTACTCTAACCAAGGGGAATATTTACTCCATACTATGGATGTTCACCGGATTCTGAGATACTACACCAACAGGACGAAGGATCTCAGAAAGACTGATCAGTTGTTAGTCTCTTTTGCTCATAAAAGGGAAAACAATGCTGTTTCCAAGCAATGCCTGTCTAAGTGGTTGGCTCATTGCATCACTTTCTGTTACAATAAGATCCTCCCGGGTCAAGTCAGAGGCCACTCCGCAAGAGGAATAGCTGCCTCTGCGGCTTGTTTCAAGAATGTGTCTGCGGCAGACATATGCACTGTCACCACCTGGACTTCCGTCCATACCTTTACGAAACATTACAGTTTGGACATTGCCTCTCGCCGTAGAGCAGGCTTCGGGCTGGCTGTCATGCAAGGCCTCCTGTCTTGAGGCTTGCACGGCTAGGGTTACTTTTTAGAGTAGTTCCCTCCTCCTGGTGCCTTTTTCCTTGTTCCAGACTGCTTGGGATTCAGTCCTATATGTAATTACCTACTGCAAGAGCCCTCTCAAAGTAAGATAGTACAGTTACATAAGAACTTACCGTAACAGTAGATCTTCGAGAGAGGCTTTTGCCGTAGGTAATACCTTCCCGCCCTCCACCCCCCTAGGCTTTTTCAGCTCCTTTCCAGGAATGGAAACATCCGCTTCTCTCTTGTCCGGGCCTTCCTGGCCTGTGGCGGGAAAGAACTGGAAGGAGGGCATCCGGGACCGCCCCTTTATACCGACGTCGTAAGACGCCGGTCACCTGACGTGGGGGCGGTCCCTCACCAGGGACTGCTAGCTAGAAATTTTTCCATGGGGCCCTGCCGCCGGCCAGCGTCAGTCCTATATGTAATTACCTACTGCAAGAGCCTCTCTCGAAGATCTACTGTTACGGTAAGTTCTTACGTAACTGTACTTTCTACGGAGTCATTCAAACAACATGAAGTCTTGCTGTATTCTGACAATTTGCAGTTAGCTCCAGCTCTTGAACTGCCGCGGAGAGTAAAGGGTTAAAATTCTATGCCAGGCATAGAACGTTGGTCTCGAGCTCGGTTGAAAACTCTGTCTGTGTCCTTTTGAAACCAAACCATCAGATTCTTTACTCCACCTCACTGAACAGTTGCTCCAGAGATTTCTCCTTCTGCTCGGTTCAAACGCGGTTAAAGTGTTGGTTTTAGTCCAATTTTTCATTCCGATTTTTTTGGTTCGAGACTCTGTCTGTGGTACCATAAGTACTTAGATTAGTATTGTGGACAGTTATTGTGTGGAAATTGTAAAGTGTTCAATCGGTTCGGCTGAACCGATCCTTTAGTAAAATCCTTGTAAAAAGTTAGTGTGTGGTTACCGGTCCATATCAGTTTTAAAAAAAAATGTGATTTGAACGTTTTTTTCCATCACCCGTGACACAGTGAGAAACCATTAAGGGAGTCTTGCCTGGTGGTTGCCTTATAAAGGGTAAGTTGGTTAGGTTGGCCATGTCTGAGAAACCAAGAAAAAATGGGCCCACTGGGTTTCAACACTGCAGTGTGTGTGTGTGGGAGGTTCTTTGCTAAGGCCGATCCCCACACCACCTGTGTTTACTGTCTGGGGTTTGACCACCTCGATTCAGACTGCCAAATTTGTAAGAATTTCCCTTAGTCTACCCTGGAAAAAAGGTTAGGTAGACTTAGGGATAAGGAGGCCGAGAAATCCGCTGACCCGGAAGGCCAGCCCAGTTCGGTTCCTACCGAACCAGAAGGAGTGCCCTCTGACCAGGGCGATACTTCTTTGGGCAAGAGGAGAGCCGATCCTGAGGGATTGGTTCCTACAAAAAGAAAATGAAAGGATAGATCGGCTGGTTCAGATCCAGAACTGCATGTTCCGACCGCCAAAGAAATAGCCAAAGCGATTCGGATTGTGGAATTGCTTTGTCCGGTTCCGACCGATCCGGCGCCTTCTGGCAGGGGTTCGGTTCGGTCGGTTCCCCCGGTTCAGGATTATTCCCCTGAAGATTTTTATGAACTGGAGTTTGATGAGGAGGGGGACTGTGAAGAGGATGATTACAGTGGTGAAAGTCTGGATGTGCCTGTGAAACCGGACATTTCCCCAGACAGACCTTCTGGTGTTTCCCCTCCTAGGCTTTCTGAGTCCCCTCCCCACTTTCTGTTCTACAGAAAAGTGGCTCAAATCCTCCAGCTTCCTATTGAGGAGGCTGTAGAGGATCAAGAGGAGCTTGACTACATAGAGATGATGAACATTCCAGAGTCTAAGAGACTGTCTACTCCCCTTCATAGGTCATTTGGGAAATGGACACAAAAAATTCTTAGGTCTCCTAACTCTATACCTCCTGTTGACAAGAGAATGGACAAGAGGTACACCTTGTCAGGCTCAGATATGGAGTTTCTTTATCAGCAATGCAGCCATGTTAGGTGAGTGCAGGCTGCTGCCTGTGACAAGGCAAACATCCCTTGGCTTCACCCGCCAGACAAAGACTCCAGGAAGATAGATGCCGTGGCAAAGAAGCAGTACATGGCATCATCTTTGGGACTCAGGCAGGCTAATTATATGGCCTATAAAGCCAGGTACCAGAAGTCCAGGTGGGACACTGTACTGGCACTGGCTAAACAGGCTTCCTCCCAGCTAGCCAAGGAGCTGGAGGGGGTGGCTGCTGATGGGATCGAGGCATCAAAGGTGCAATTTCATGCTGCTGTGGACTCCAGTGATGTGTCATCAAGAGTCATGGCTACATTTGTGGCTCTTCGGAGAATGGCTTGGCTTAGATGTACTAGCCTTTCGCAGGATACCCAGGCCAATGCCATGGATTTCCTGTGGTGGGTAATTCTCTGTTTGGTGATCAGACAGAGTATTACATGAAGAAAATGGACTGTACAGGACCACTTACAGGAGTGCCCAGGCCAAGAGAGGCAGGCAGCTCCTCAGAGGCAGAAAGCTAGGGGCAGAGGCAGGCCTTTTCACAGGCCTTTCTACCAAGCACAGGCCTCTTCTTCCTTTTCTCAGAGGGGCTTCTTCAGAGGGAGAGGCAGAAGGGGGATGAGCAGGGCTGTGTCCACCCCTCAGCCTAAGGCTCCTGCCAAGCAGACATCCTGATGTGTCAGCCCGGGTTGACTCACCCATTCCAGTAGGAAGCAGGCTGGCTTACTTTGTCCAGGACTGGATGTCTGTTACCTCAGACAAGTGGGTCCTGGAGGTTATAAGCCAGGGGCTGGTTCTCAGTTTCAAAAGTTTTCCGAAACTGAGACCCAGATCCTTTCCACCTGCAAATACTTCAGAAACCCTTGCTTTAGAGGCAGAGGTTTCATCTCTACTGGCCTTAAAGGCCATAGAGAGAGTTCCTACTCCATACAGGGGCAAAGGTCTGTACTCCAGGTACTTCCTTACCCCAAAAAAGACAGGGGAGTGGCGACCCATCCTAGATCTAAGATACCTAAACAAGCACCTAATAAAGCCAAAATTCAAAATGGTGACTCTGGGAATAATTCTTCCTTTTCTGAGGCCAGGGGACTGGCTAGCCTCCCTGGACCTCAAGGATGCCTATTTTCACATTCCCAATAGGTGCTCTCACAGAAAGTACCTCAGGTTCGAATTGCCCTCAGGCCATTACCAGTTCAGAACAATGCCCTTCGGTCTAACTTCAGCTCCAAGGGTGTTTACAAAGTGCCTAGCAGTAGTGGTGGCCTTTTTAAGAAGGAAAAGGATTTCTGTTTTTCCATACCTGGATGACTGGCTTCTGGTGGGCCAGTCTCCATACCAAGTCAAGTCAGATCTACAGGTCACCCAGCAAGTTCTCACTTACCGAACCAGTACAGCTTCTCACTTTTATAGGGGCAGAGCTGGACACCCTCAAGGCAAGAGCCTTCCTTCCTTTGGAAAAGGCAAAAGCCATCTCTCAGCTGGCCTCTTCCTTTCTTCCTCTGGTTTCTCGACCAGCAAGACATTTTCTGCAGCTTCTGGGCCACATGGCAGCTTCCACAGCAGTGGTCCAAGGGGCCAGGTTTCAGATGAGGGACATTCACTTCCATCTGAGAACCTTTTGGTCCCAAAGGAAAGATCCTCTTACCAAGCTAGTTCCTATTACTCAGACCTTAATTCAGGCCCTTCAGTGGTGGCAGGACCTGGGCAATCTGAGGCAAGGTGTTCCATTTGTCTTTCAGACTCACTCTGTAGTTCTTACCCCAGATGCTTCCCTTTTGTGGTGGTGAGCCCATCTGGGGGCTCTCACGGTCCAGGGACTGTGGTCCCCTCAGGAATCCCTTCTTGACATCAATCTCCTGGAGCTCAGGGCAGTACTTCTTGCCCTACAAGCTTTCTCTCAGTCAGTACAGAACAAGGTGGTTCAGGTCAGAACGGACAACACTACCACCATATGGTATATCAACAAGCAGGGAGGCACTCGGTCCACGGCCTTGTGCATGGAGGCCATGAAAGTATGGTCCCTGGCTTATTCCCTGCAGACTTCTCTAGTAGCAGTCCACCTCCTAGGAAAGGACAATGTGATAGCAGATGCATTGAGCAGGATTTCCCAGGGCCATCACGAATGGTTTCTGGATCCTTTGGTGTTGAAGATGATTTTCTCAAGGTGGGGTACTCCGGAGATAGATCTCTTTGCAGCCCCAGACAATCACCAACTTCCTCTGTTTTGTTGCAGACCTCCAGTCTTGGGCTCAGTCCCTCTGTATGCTCTGATTTTGAACTGGGAAGGGAAGTTTCTTTATGCCTTCCCTCCTTTCCTCTATTGTTCAAGGTTCTAGTCAAGGTAAGGTCACAACCATGCAAAGTAATTCTGATTGTTCCAGACTGGGCCAGGCAGCCTTGGTACCCCCTGCTGCTGTCCTTAGCAGTCCATCTTCCCCTGTCTCTTCCCAGGAATTACAATCTGCTAACCTCCTCTCAGGGGAGGATTTGTTACCCCAATCTCCAGTCACTCAATCTCAAGGCACGGCTCTTGAAGAGTTAGAGTATGCAGATTTACATCTGTCCCAAGTGGTTCTGGATATCCTCAAGGCTTCTCAAAAGCCTGCCACCAGAAAAACCTACAACTCCAAATGGAAAAGGTTCAGTATTTGGTGTTCCAAGAAGCACATTTCCCAGACACTGCTGAGTTGTCTACAGTTCTGGATTACATGGTTTACCTTAATGGCCTAGGGCTCGAACCAGCTGCTCTCAAAGTTCATTTGTCAGCTATTTCTGCTTTCCTGTCAGTGGGGAAGTCTTCCTCTCTGTCATCTCACCCTGTATTGTGTACATTTTTCAAAGGATTGCTTCAGACCAATCCCCCTTTTAGAGATCCTGGTCCTACCTGGGATTTGAATATTTGTATTGCTCAGCTGATGCAACCCCCCTTCGAGCCTATGTCCTCAGGTTGCTGTTACTTCTGCCAGATGTATCAGTGAATTGCAAGCCCTGTCAGTGGAGCCTGACTTCATTTCTTTCCATAGAGATAAGGTGGTCCTTAGAACCAATAGAAGGTTCTTACCTAAAGTGGTTTCTGATTTCCACTTAAACCAATCTGTGTCTCTTCCTGTGTTCTTCACTGATCACACCTCCTCAGGGGAATTGAGGTTACACAGTTTAGATGTTAAAAGGGCCCTTAGTTACTACATAGAACGTACAAAGGGTCACAGGTTTGACTCCCTCCAGTTGTTCCTCACTTATGGGGAAGTAGGTAAGGGAAAACCTGTCACCAAGAGAACCATTGCCAGATGGATTTTGTCCTGTATTCAATTCTGCTATGAAAAACTGGGAAAAATGCACCCTCAGGCCTGAGGGCTCATTCCACTAGAGGTACAGCTGCATCTCTGGCTGCAGCTAGGGATATCCACTTGTTAGAAATCTGTCAAGCAGCCACCTGGAAAACAGTTCATACCTTCACCAAGCATTACTCTTTGGATATCCAGGCTAGGAGTGATGCTAGGTTTGGCACAGCAGTACTTCAGAGCCTATTCCCAAAGTAGGTTCTGTCCTCCTCCTTGAGGTACTGCTTTGTAGTTCATAATTGTTAGAATACAGCAAGACTATGTTGTTCAAGAAAAATTACTTACCTTAGTAATTGTGTTTCTTCTAATGGAGTCTTGCTGTATTCTGACCACCCTCCCTGCCTCCCCTCTCAGAACCTATTTTGGGAAGTGGGTGGGCAGGTGCAGTGTTGCACCCCAGGGGTGTCTTTAGCCCATTTCTGTTGTGTTGGGTGCTTTGTATTTGTTTAATTAAGAGGTTTTTACTTCTTATTGCCTGGTTTTTGTTCTTTGGGTTTCCTGACTTGAGTCTTTTAGTAAGTCTTTGTTGCCAGTTGGCTACTAGGAGTTTTACAATTTCCACATTATATAGTCAGTTAGTTTAGCTCGTAAGAATCTAATGGTTTGGTTTCAAAAGGACACAGACAGAGTTTTCAACTGAGCTCAAGCCCAACTTTCTATGCCTGGCATAGAATTTTAACCCTTCACTCTCCGGGCAGTTCAGGAGCTGGAGCTAACTGCAGATTGTCAGAATGCAGCAAGACTCCATTAGAAGAAACACAATTACTAAGGTGAGTAATTTTTTCGTCTGGCTATGCTAAAAGAAAAGGGGAGGGGATAGTCACTCAGAGAAGAACAGCAGGACTACAAAACGTTCAGCCCAGCTTATCAAATGAAGTAGTGACGTGCATTGTTTTTGTAATTTAAATTTTTATTATGTGCATTTTCACGTTAACTTCACAAAAAAATTCTGGATGCTTCATCTATATGCTACCATAAATATGTGAGAAAATGTTACCAATATTTTTTTTTCTACTGCAGTTTAAAACAGCTAAACCAATTTATCCAAGTTATGTTAGACACCAGGATACACCAGGATACACTGATTGTGGATATGCATGTCAAATGTTAAGTCTGTGCCTGCAAGAGCAGAAAAGCTACAAACATCCACATTTTTGAGAGTTTTCGACCCCTGTAACTTAAAATCTCTGATCCAATTCTCTCCATATTTAGATAATTCTATAAGCATTACAAAAAGGTTATTTGTGCTAATTTACACATGTCTAGCTCCAGAGGTTCCCGAGTTATATGTAGATAAAATATTTTCACGAAATGTCACGCTAAAAATAAAATGACAGATTTTGAGCACATATGATTTTGAGATGATGCATCATATTCTCATGAAATCTGACACATTATTAGCACACCTATCATCAAGGAATCACACCAAATTTAAGATCTCTGACCCAGTAGACGACTGAAGTATATGCAGATAAACATGTTCATGAAATTTCACACAAAAAATAAAACAACAGACTTTGAGCACCTATCATTTTGAAACTGTCTATCTGACTTTCATGATATATGGCACGTTTCTGGCCATCTAAACTAAGAGTGAACGTGCCAGATTTCAGTGCTGTAGCTTAGACAGTGACAAAGTTATGACCAAATAACTAAATGTTAAAAATTCAGCAAAAGCCCAGAGAAATTTAATGGAATTCTGCAAAATGTTGTTAAAATTCCACGAATTCAGAATTTTCCCATTCTGCACAGCTCTATTCTTTATGTCTTGTGTGGTACATTTAATGTGCAGAGAATTTTCCCATGTCATTACCTGAAGTGAGTAATCTGGCACATTAAGGCAGGTTTTTGCTCTGACCAACAAACCCATGCATGCTTAATTAATCACAATTCTTCAATAGTTATTGATCAGAGCGAGGGGAATGCTGGAGAATCCTGGCAAATCCTTTCTCAATCCAGGTTATGTTGCTGAATTTATAAGGAATGTTTGCTTTGCACATAGCATAGAAGTGGCTGAAAACCTCTTAGGTGGAATCCTCCCCCTTATATCATGGAATCTTGAGAGGCAAAATGTATATTTGTTTGCACCAGGATAGTCCATGTAGGTGTGGCACCTAGTTTTCAAGAGGGTTCTTAGGCACAGTTCAAAACAGCAGCAGCAGTAGCTGCAAGAAGTTTTCCATAAATTACTTGGTTTACAAATGTACATTTGGCTACACAAGTGAATTAGTTAGGATTCCACTGATGTAAAGTTAACATTACTAGCAGAACTCCATAGTTACAAATTAAATTTCTAACCCTAGGACTCCATCAGCGAATTCACAAAAGTGCAGTCATTCCCCAGTAATAGGGAGTCCAGGAGACTGGAACGTCATGCTAATTGTGGGACATTAGACTCATGTTCAAACTCTGCTCAGTGGTCACCCTCCACCCTGCCTCCTAACATCAGATTTATTTCTCATCTGAAGAAAGCAGTCACTCTGAAGTCATCTCCACAGTTCTGACTGGTTTATGGTTTTATTATTTTAATTTAAACTACTTAATGAACTATTTTTTGTTACTTTTTGATAACTCTGCTTTAGTTAGCATGTTACTATAAATTGTTGAAATTAGCAGTTTCTCTCCGGTTCCTAGTTGGTTCCTAGGAACCAGAGACTACTGCTGTTCAGTGCAGTTCCTGCCTTTAGGGAACTACAATATTTCTTATACTGTACGTAATTTTAAACCCTTTTGTAATTTTATCAAATTACCACTCGCTCCTAGTTCTAGGAACCAAGATGTTATTTTCTAACTATTCTTAACTCAGTATGTCTAAGGTGATATGTACTGTAGCGGTTCTCATTTAAAGGAACTGAACCGCAGTTTCAAATAAGCACTTACTTTTAACATATATCAGGCTTGTTAAAAAAATATATAGTTTTTTTACATTTGGGAACCAGTAGCATTTTTGGGTCTTCAATGTTTGGCATGACTGATCGCCCTAAAATGAAAACAGGACCTACAGGCTTTAAAAATTGTACTATCTGTTTTCAGCTCCTGATAAAGGAAGACTGCCATGAACTTTGTTAAAGGTGCTTTGGTCCAGACCATGATTTTTTGAATTGTGATCTAGAAACGTTTTGCCCTAAAACACAAACAAAAAGTCCTGAAAAAATAGAAGATCTTATGGCTTCTCAGTCTGCCACCATGTCACCAAAAGACTCTGAGGAGGGTCTGCCCCTCAGAGTAAGCAGCAGTCCCTGTCAAAGGGCACAGAAAAGAAACATAAAGCTGCTAACATTGGATTAGGAACCAGGGTGTCCAAGGGGCTACCCTGATTACGGCAAAGGTAAAGAGCCTCTGAGCAGACACTGGAAATGGTGCCTGCAAAGACACTGGAAATGGTGCCTGCAAAGAAAAAACAAAAACAAAAAAAAAAAACTTGTCTTTTTCTCTTCTCCGGAAAAAAGGAAAGGAGCAGACAGTTGACTTAAAGAGAAATGCCCTCAGCAGAGGATATGAAAAAGGCATGCTAATTTTTCCAGGCTTTGCAAGCTATGGGAAATCTCATCAATGTGCCTTCCTCCCCTCCACAAGCTACGCTTCCATACCCAATGCCTGTGGAGAAGGAAGAAGTATATTTTGAAGATGATGAGGAGGGGAAACCTCTGGAACCAAATGGTTCTTCTGAGCAAGAATTTGGCTCTCCTCCTAGGCCTTCACAAGACTATACCTCGCATTACTCCTTCGTGAGGCAGATGGTAAATACCCTCAACATCTTTTGCCAGGAAACTGAGGAAGATGAAGAGGAAGTGGAGTTCACTGATATGATGGGACTAGCCCCCAAGGAGGTTGCTACTTCCCAGCCACAAATCCCTCAAGAAAGCCATTAGCTAGGTCATTTCAGCACCTTCCTCAACTGCTGGCATTGACAAGGAATTTGAAAAAAATGTAACAGGTTGACAGACAGGAGGTCAAGTACCTGTATTCACACCCTGCTCATGAGGGAGTGGTCCAGACTGCCGCTTGTGACAAGACCGGAGTGCCTCTTTCCTCCCAGCCTCCTGAGAAATATTCCAGGAAACTGAATAGTATGGAAAAGTGTTTGCATCAGCTTTGTTGCTACTAAGGCAAGCAGCTTACTTGGCATACGAGCTCAATATCAGAAGGCCCTTTGAACTCCATACTGGCAGTGAGTGAAAAACAACTGGTGACATAGCTCAGAACATGGCTAACACAACTAGATCAGCCATAGATGCTACAAAGTACCAGTTCCATGTGGCAGTGGGCAAATAACACTGCTTTAAAGGTTTCTGGCCCATGCAGTGCACTTAAGGAGGATTTCCTGGCTTAGGACTACAACCCTATCTCAAGATGCATAGTCAAAGACTATGGATTTTCTTGAAGGAACTCCTTGTTTGGTGACAAAACAGAGGCTTACATGAAAAAGGTGGTTGAATACAAAGCCACCTACAAGAGTAACACTGAGACGTAAGACCACCACTTCCTACAGGCCTTATGGAAGGGGAGGTAGGGGTGAGGGCTACCACCCAAGGTCATAGGCTATAAGTACCCACCACAAAGAGGCTGCTATAGAGGCAGGGGCAAAAGAGGCTCTAGATATGCAGTTGCAGCTCTAGCCTACTTCCAGGAGTGATCAAAGATTTATTTATTTATTGAACTGTTTCCCAGGAAGGCACACTGAACAACAAGTTGCTTGTCTCACGTGTGACCTGGGGAGGGGTCCAATGTGGAATGAGAAACAGAGAATTACAGATACAGAGAACAGGTACAGTATGGAGCATTTGATCAAAATAATACACAATAGTGAGCAGTACAGACAATTGCAGCATGAGACAATTGAATACAGCCAGTGGGTGGGCACAGGTACATGTAGCAGTAGACCTGTCAGATAGTAATGCAAACAATCATAATGCCATGATGTTTTAGTGCTGTGCTCATAGATAGTAAACAAGTGCTAAGTGTAAACAAGGCCAGGAGGGGCAATTACAAAAATAGAGAATCGAGGAGGAGACTAAGATGAGCTGGAAAGGAGATGTGGTAGCATAAGAAGGGAAGAGAAGGAGAGGGAGGTGGGGCGAGACTGCCGAGACCAAGTCTCCTCCAGGTTGTAGAGAACCCTGCAAAGGGGGGTGGGGCAGGATCAGGTGGCAGGCAAGAACAGTGAAATTAAGAAAGCTGGAAGCAAGCCAACAAAACCTGTTTCTCCTTCAGGATGCATGAACCCTGCAAGGGGATCTGGGTGTTGGTGAGCTGGACAGGGTAGAGAGGTGGTTAGGGAGGATTAAAGCAGGTACAGCTGGAAGAGAGGAAGTTGTACAGAGCAGTACCTAGAGAGTAGATGAAGGAGGAGTGCTGTATTTGTTGGGGGAGAGCATTCCAGGATTAGGGAAGCAGTGGGAGAAGCCAGTCTGGCCGATGAGGGTAGATCTGCATGGAACCAGCAGGGTGCAAGTGTCAGTAGATCTCAAGGAATGAGAGGGAGGGAGGGGAGGGGAGGTCAAGGGAAGATTGGAGGTAGGGAGGAGTTCACCAAGCCAGAATTTGGAGGTCAGTTTGGCACATTGGGAGAGTCGCCGGTTGGACAGTGGAGGAAGGGCAAGAGCATAATAGAGGTTGCAGTGGTCAGTACAAGAAGAGGCATTAAGGGCAAAGCGGCAGAAGGAGTTAAGAGAGAGTCCAATTTGGCCAGGGAAGATCTGGGAGCAGCACCATAGACTACATTGCAGTAGTTGAAAATGGGGAGTATCATCTTCTGGACAAGTTCACGCCTTGCAGTCAGCAGAATGCAACTGCGGTTCCTGTACAGGGCACCAAGCTTGGGGCAGTTTCTTCAGGATGGCATTGATGTGTACTAAGAAGTTGAGGTATTGGTCAAGCCAAACCCCAAGGTATCTAAAAGAGGATGTGTCCTCAAGGATTGTCCCATCAAGGGTGTGGAAGGCTAGAGAGTCTCTGCCTGGTGCCGAAGGTCATAGAGACTGTCTTCTTGGCATTGAGGAAGAGCTGGTGTGAGGCAAACCAGAGCTGAATCTGGTTGAAGTCATTCTGTAAGCTGGTTTCCACAGCTGCAGGGTTACTGCTGGAGCTGTACAAGACAGTATCATTGTTATACATGTGGATGGAGGAGGTGGAGCAGGCTGTAGGAAGGTTGTTTATGAAAATAGAGGAAAGCAGGGGACCAAGCACTGAGCCCTTGTTGACACCAGGATCAATAGGGAGAGGAGGGGAGGTAGAATCTGAGAGTCTTACTGATTACGTCCTACCGTTGAGGTAAGATTTAAACCAGTTTGTGGCAGATGAGGCCAGGCCTGCTGTGGAGAGGAAGCCAAGAAGGAGGGTGTGGGAAACAGTGCTGAATGCTTTGGCTAGGTCAACAAAAATGGCTGAGGTGATAAGGCCATTGTCCATCCCAGTAAGGATGGAGTTGGTGAGCGAGAGGAGGGAGGTAGTAGTAGAATGGTTCTTCCTAAAGCCCGATTGGAACGGGGTATAAAAAGGAGGAATCAGAGAGAAAGGAGGAAAGTTGGGAGAGAACGAGGTGTTCTTGAAGTTTAGCAAGGGTAAGAAGGAGAGAGAGATGGGATGATAGTTGCCCAGAGCAGAAGAGTCACCGCCCTTGGGGAAAGGAATAACTACAGCGTGTTTCCAGGAGGTAGGGACTTGCACTGACATAAAGGAGAGGTTTAGGATTAAGGAGATAGGATAGGCAATAGCAGAGCGAAGAGGTAAAGAAGTTTAGGATCGAGGTCATCCGGATAAGAACCTTTTGATGGGTTCAGGGAGAGCAAGGCACTTAGAGAGTCAGTGGGGGAAATGAGGGAGAAGGAGAAGAGGTGGGAGTCAGGTGAGGGATTGGGAGGAGAGGAAGGGGAAGGTGGTAGGTTGGGGGGAGGGAGCTTAGAAGAGACTTAGCACAGGATGTGTAGTAGGCGTTAAACTCACTGGCCACCAAGCATGTATCCGACACCAGGGAGTTGTTGATTTTGAGAATGGGGAGGGGGTGAGAAGGAGGGGAGAAAAGAGCATGGATCACCCATCACAGTTTGGAGGGGGAATTGATGTTTGTGTGGAAAGAGGATTTGCAATACTCGGACTTGGCCAGTCTGGTAGCTTTGGTACGTGAGTTGCAGAGCATACAGTATGTAGTGTAGTCGCTGGGGAGCTTTGATGTTTTGTGGTTTTCCCAGGCACGGTCATGCTGTCTTAAGCAGGCCAATAATTCTGGGGTAATCCAGGAGAGGTGTAAACCTCTAACTCTGGTCCACCTGAAGGGAGCAGAAGTGTTCCAGGTGGTGATGAATTTATCCCTGAAATAAGCAACGGAGTAGTCAATGGAGGGGGCAGAAGACAGAGGGGCCCAGTCAGTGGAGGCAAGCTCAGACTGAAGTGGGGCAAGATCTAGGGATTTAAAGGAGCGAAGCTGAATCATTTTATGAGGGGGTTTAGGATGGTGTACCTTGCAAACCAGGAAGATTGGATTGTGGTCGCTAAGTGCATCGGGGAGGATACCTGACTTGATGACGCAGTGAGGGTGAGCAGTGAGTGCCCAGTCAAGTAGGGTGTCGTTATGAGTTTTATGATTTGGGTGTGTTGGCTCCAGGATGAGTTGGGTGAGGTTGAGTGCATCAATGTCGTTCAATCTTACTCGACTTAGGTCTGAGAGCCAATTTATGTTCAAGTCACCCAAGATGAGCAGCTCACCTGAATGCAAGATGGAGATAATGGAAGATATAAGTTCAGCAGCGACTGGGGGTGGAGATGCTTGGGCGACAGTAGATGCCAGCTATGAAGATTGGGACAGTGAAAGAGTAATATGTGTGACTAGGGCCTCATAGGTTGCAGGGATGGAGGACGAGAGCATAGTTGTAGACTGCAATGTAGACTGGATGTACATGGCCACACCCCTGCCCAGTCTTGCCTGTAGTGGGAGTAACCAGGAATAGCGATGAAGTTGTCAGGGATTTTACCTGTGAGCCATGTCTCAGTTATAATTAAAATGTCAGGAGTGTAGGAGCCCACGAGAGTTTGGATGAGGTCGATTTTGCGTAGCAGGCTGCAGATGTTCAGGTGGCTACATTTCGCCCATTAGGGATAGCCAAGGAGGCCAGGGGGCTGGGTCCATTAAAGTGTGGGGTAGCAGCCAAGGAGGAAACAGATGGGGGGGGCCAGGGTTCGGGTGGATATTTCCTGATGAGAGAGGAGGAGGATGGCTAGGATGAGGTAATGTAATTCAGGACATTTGTATTGTAGCTTGGAGTTTGGGGGGGATGGGGACGATCACCACAGACAAGTGGGTTCTGGAAGTAATGGGCATGGGTTTGTCCCTGCAGCTCAAAAAATTCCCATAACTGTAGAATCCAAAAGTTTTCTAACCTCAATACACCAACAAAAAAAATTCTGTTGGAGTTGGAGGTAAAGAAATTACTGGAGAAATTACTGTAGAAGAAGAAGAAGAAGAAGAATCAGCATTTATATAGCGCTTTTCATACACAGTATCCCAAAGCGCTTTAGAAGCAATGCTAGACTGGTAGTGAAATGACTGAATGTGTAAGCACAAACAGTGTAGAAAGTACCTGCCACACTGCGGGGCAAGGGTCTTTTTTCCATACACTTCCTGACTCACAAGAAGATATTGAGTGATGACCCATTTTAGACCTGAGATACCAGAACAAACACATAAAAAAGGAAAGATTCGGAATGGTCACACTGGGCTTGGTGATACCATCTTTACAAATGGGAGACTGGCTAGGGTCATTGAATCTGAAAGATGCTTATATTTACATACCAATCAGACCCACTCACAGAAAGTATCTCAGGTTCAGGCAAGGGAGCTGCTAATACCAGTTCACATCATTTCCCTTCGGCCACTTCAGCACCAAGGGTTTTCACAAGGTGTCTAGCTTGTGGTGACGCATCTGGGAAGGCAATGTGTGTTTTTTTTTCCCCTACCCGGATGATTTGTTGATCTCAGGAAAAATGTAACAAGAAGCAAGGTCTGATGCTATAACTGACAGTAAACATATTAGAGAGAAAAGAAAGGAAAAGGGGAAATTGTTTAACCAGAAAAGGCACACTATGCTGGAACTTTTGCTCGTGTGACCTAGGAGCACAAGAAATGATGATTCTCAGAGCACCAGACTGGGCCAGGCAGACCTGGTGTTCCATGCTGCTGTCCGTATTCAGCAAGCCTCCTGTCAGCCTGCCACTGATAAACAATCTGCTGACACTATCTCAGGGCCAGGGTAACAGTCCCAGACCTAAGAACTCTGTGCTTCAGGGCATGGTTTTTGAAGAGCTGGAGAACTTGCAGGAATCAATCCTCACCATTGATTCACAGTAGTGGGTCTTAGATGGTGTCGTTAGAACCCCATGGGAGGCTGAACATTTCAAGAGGGCTGGTGCTGAGGTAAGCTGCATGCATGCGCAGCACCATGAGACTGGCTTGTGGTGCATGGTTTACCATGGCACCAGCCCTCAGCTGCTTCACTTCCCTTATTCCCGCTGTTTAATGCGCATCACTGACAACATCGCTCACCCGCTGGGAGTCATAACTTCATGTCTGTACAACAACAGCACTCTGTTCTTCTCAGCTTTAGCGTTTAAAGCTAGAGTTTATTTTTGTATACATTTTCTGTCAGTCTCTCACAACCCTACCAAGTCAACAGTCGATAGCCATGGAGAACAACAGTAGGCGGCCTTCTCAGGCGAGCTGCTTCAGCAATGGAACCCCATCCTGTCCAGTTTTCCCATCAGGGAAGAGTTCTGATGATAGTCCAGTGCTTGGGAGGAAGAACAGTCCTCCTGGAAGCACAAAAAAAAGCAAGCCCATTCACGATCCCGGTCGGGTTCTCAGTGCCACTCGGCCTCAAGTTCTTCCTCTTCCTGTCAGAAGGGGAAGAAACTGTACAACTTGAGGTTGCCCTCTGTGAGGTCTGCCACGAGATCCTCAGTCTCCTGGAACCAGTGGCCCCCACCAGCGCCATTGGCATTACAAGAGGCCTCTAGTACTGGAAGTCTCAGGCTCAGAGCTCTTCTTTGTCCATAATGGTGACTGTGGGCAGTTCCACCATTGGGCAGCTCTTATGGAGCAGTGGGTGCAGCGTCTGGCTCATTTGCCTCTGCTAGTGGTACCAGTCCCTGGCTCTTCAGGTTTGGTGGAACTGGAGCTGCAGATGGGGTCCTCAAGCTGGGTCGAGTGTTTAGCTCCGACAACACCCCCTGGGCCCTTACCGGTGACTGTGCCACTGACATCTGTGCCACTGGCCACACCCCTATTTGTGATGGGACCAGCTGTGGTACCACTGCCGGTCACTTTGGTGCAGGCTGGGTTGTTGGCACTGAGACTGGCACCTGTGTAGGCACCAGGTATAGTCATTCTGTGTGTGGTCCAGTGCTGGTTCTGGTGCCACCCTCGATGCTAGGGATCTCTCCAGCACTGTATTCAGTTCCAGTTATGGTGCTGCCTCTGGTACTGGCCCCTTGTCCCTTGGGGCTGGTATCATCAGTGTTGCCAGGACTGCATTCTGTATTGGAGGGCCTACAGTTCCCACCCTCCATGACCCTCCCTCCGGGGGAGAAGTGGAGGGAGACGAATCTGACCCCAACCTCTTCATTTCTGAGAGTGGTGAAGAAGATCGTTTCTTTAGCCTGGACTCTTTGGACCCAGGTCCTTCTTTTCCATGGGAGGATCTAACTTCCCAAGCTTTGCTCAAGAATATGCATTCTGCACTTAATTTTGAGCCGTCAGCCACTGACCCAGGTAAATGTCTCCATCTGTAGAAGTTAAACATTTCTACCATACTGGTCAATTTAGTCCCTCCTATTCCACCTGCATTCGAAACCTTGTCAGATGGGGTCTGGAATAGACCTGCTTCTACCCCTTCTGTCTGCAGTCAGATAGAAAGGAAATACACTGTTCCCAAGGATAGACCAGTGTATGTTTCTTAACTTATAGCTGACGCTATTGTTATTCTCACTGAGAATGATAAAGCCATTCTTTCTCAAGAAGTCACCACACACCCTAGCAAGGCATCATGCAAGACTGATGCTATGGGCAAGTGGGTTTTCACAGCAGCTACCTTTAGCAAGCGGATTGCTAGATACCAAGAGAATTTTTCCAAATATGAGTATACCCTTTGGAGCTTGCTTAAGTCTCTGGCAGGGTCCCTGTCAGATTCTGAAATTAAGCAAAAGATTCTGCTGGCTGCCACACATGAAACTGAGCCCAATAGTCATCAGCTCAAAGCTGCTGTGGATGCCTTTAATACTGCCTCCAGCTCTGCTGCAGCAGGCATCTGTATCAGAATGCATTCCTGGCGGGGGGGGGGTCCAAAACAAATCTGTCTCCCCAGCCTCACAAGAAGGTAGCGGGAGGCACAGATGCCAAAGCACCCAGTGCCACCTCGAGGCTCTAGCCCCAGTCCTGCTTCATGCCCAAGGCAGACCTGTCCTCCTCTGGGGCTGATGCAGTTTTACTGTCTTTGGGAGTCCATTACAACTGACAAGTGGGTCCTCAGGATCATCCAAGGAGGGATACTCCTGGACTTTACAGAAAGTCCTCCAGACTATCCACTCAGAAGGCAGCCCCTCTTATCAGCCTATATGTCAGAGCTTCTGGTGCAGGAGATTGCAGGCCTTCTGAGCAACAGGGTAGTGGAAATAGTGCCAGAGTTATAATGAAACACAAGCTTCTACTCCCACTACTTCCTAATGCCTAAGAAATCAGGGGGTATGCGCCTCATTCTTGATCTCAAAATCCTGAACAAGTTCGTGGATTGAGAAAAATTCAAAATTATTTCTCTGGGGTCCCAGCTTACTTTGCTAAAGCCTCCGGTATGATTAGCTTCCCTGGATATGCAGGATGCATACCAGCACATACTGATGCACCCCAACCACCACAGATATCTCCAACTGGTTGCTCTGTGACAACATTACCAGTTCAGAGTCCTGCCTTTGGGATTCCTCAGCACCTCAAGTCTTTACAAAGTGCTTTGCAGTACTCATAATGCACCTGAGAAAAACTGGGACTCCAGGGTTACTGCTACCTGGATGATCAGCTGATAGTTCATCTAGGCAGGAGACAGAACAGGCAGTGGCCATGGCCTCTCAGTTCCTTACCTCTATGGAGGTTCTGCTGAATCTAGCGAAATCTCAGTTCCAACCCTCACAGCATTTTCTATTGATAGGAGCTCTTCTGGATATAACCAAGGCCTGGGCCTCCCTTTCAGAGAGTAGAATACAGGCAATCCTGCAGATGGCATGCTACGTAATGATGTACAAATCTTTTCAAGACCACTCCATGCAATGCATATTGGGTCTGATAGTCTCTTCAACGTTCACAGTGCCCTAGCACAGTTGCTCTTAAGAACGACTCAGTGGATGCTCAGTGCACAGTGGTCACAAGCATCACATCCTCAGACCTACCCCATTTAGATGACCAAGCCTCTGGTTCGGTCACCCACATGGAGGTCAGTGGAGGACAATCTCCTCCAGGGCTTTCCCTTTTCCCAACCAGAGCCTCTGGTGATCTCACCATGGAAGCTTCCCTATTGGTGTGGGGGGCCCACTGTCTGGGTCTTAAAACACAAGGTGTGTGGCACCCGTCAGAGACTCATCTCTATATCAAGGAGGTGCAAGCTTTTGTACAGCCTGCGAGCCCTAGTGGATCTTGTCTGCCACAAAACAGTCCTCCTCCAGACAGACAAAGATCTGTGATGTATTACATTAACAAGCAAGGAGGCGCACACGTATACCCTCTCTGCAGGGAGGCGATGTGTGGAAATGGTGCCTGGAGCAGGGGATCCTGCTGCAAGCCATTTATCTGCCAGGAGTCTGGCACACTCTGGCAGACAAGCTCAGCTGAACAGAGGTCAATCCTCATGATTGGTAACTAGCTGCAGATGTTGTGAGATCACTGTTTGACAAGTGGGACACCCCAGATGTGGACCTTTTTGCATCCCTACTCAACGTTACACTGCCTCAATTCTGCTCAGAAATCAGGACATGGTGTTTTCTGTCAGGATGCATTCAGACTGCAATGGCAGAATTTGTTTCTGCATGCATTCCCTTCAATCCCCCAGTGCAAGGAGTATTGTTCAATACTGAGGCGCATAAGGCAAGATAATACTGATCATCCCTTGTTGGCCTCAATCAGATATGGTCTCTGTTGAGCAGACTATCTATCAGCAAACTGAGGATTCTTCCACTCAGTATGGACTTATTGACTCTGGGTCACCTGGTCCATCCCAATCTGCATGCCCTTCACCTTTAGGCCTGGCTTCTGAAGAGATAGAAGTAAACAGGTACAGGTATCTCAGAAGGTCTATGACATACTTTTTGGTTGCCATAAACCTTCCACTAGGAAGACTTACACAGAAAAGTGGAAAAGATTTTCCATCTGGTGCTCCAAAACCTGCATGGACCCCTTTGGGTGCCCACCTGGCAAGATTCTGGAGTACTTGCTGGACCTTTCTGATGCTGGCCTACAGTATTCTAAATTTGAGGTCCACTTGTGTGCTGTTTCTGCATACCATAAGCCCATCAGTACCCTCTGTGTAGCACAGCTGCCACCATTCAAGAGGTTCCTTGTGGGCATGTTATATACAACCCTTCCCATCAGAAAACCAGTGGCTGCCTGGGATATCAGTCTTGTGCTAGATATGCTCACCTGCAAATCTTATGAGCCCCTTGCGACATGTGAGCCGACATTTTTAACTTGGAAAGCAACAGTTCTAGTGGGCATCACTTCTGCTTGTAGAGTGTCTAAAATCCATGCCTTAGTCACAGATCCTCCATATACTGTTTTCCACAAGGACAAGGTAGTTCTCTGCATACACCCTAAGTTCCTTCCAAAGTGATGCTGGAGTTCCATCTGAATCAGCCACTAGTGCTGCCTACCTACTTTTCCAACGTCCAGCATGGAGAGCGCACTCTTCATTCTCTGGATGTAAGAGGGTCCTTAGATTTTACCTGGACAGAAATAAGGAATTCAGGCAATCCAAACAGCTCTTTGTCTCTTTGATCCCAATTAAAAAGGGCAGCATGTTAAAATCAAGACCTTTCTGCCTGAATTGTGAGCTACGTATGCCACTGGTTTGCCATGTCCCAAGTCAAGCCTGAAGGTCCAATACGTGCCTACTCCACTAGGGCAGTTGCCACAGCGTTGGCAGAGATTTGCTATTGTGCCTATCAGCGATAAACTGCACAGCTGCAACTCGCGAACGCAAGTACACCTTTTGTCAAACACTATGCCGTGGATGTCCATGCCAGGCAACATGCCATCTTTGGCAGGACAATCCTGAATTGACATCTGTCCTGGTGAGCACTTGGCTCCTACTTCTTTAGTCTGGGATTTTGTCTAAGCTTGGTACTCTGACCCACAAGTGTGAGCCAGTGGAAAGAGTGATTCCTGGAAGATAGGAAAATTACATACGTAATTCCTGATCTTCTTGGAGTATTTCACTACTGATTCACATGCCCACCACTATTCCATCACCATCATGCCAGTAAGTTTGATTGATCTTTAGTCCTTGTTCTTGATTTGGCCTGTGAAGACACTGTGTTACTGGTTTGCTAATCCTTCTTATGCAGGTCACCAGGGCAATCTTATGCCCTTAGGTTAGTGCATAGGTACTTGGTAGGTTATTCTTCACCTCCTCTGTAAAAAAGGTACTGAGGTGGTTGAGGGCTGGTGCCCAGGTAAGCCATGCAGGGTGAGCCAGTCTTGTAGTGCTGTGCATATGTGCAGTTTACCTTGGCGCCAGCTCTCCTGAAAAGTTCTGACTCCCACAGGGTCCTAGCACCTCTGGCTAAGACCCACTAGTGTGAATCAATGGTGAAGATATTCTTAGAAGATCAAGAATTATGATGAGTACATAGTTTTCATTTTTCTGGGCTAAATCTTTCAGAGGAAGTAATGAGAGTGTTGAAGGTTTCTAGGAAGCCAGCAACAAGGAAAACATATAGAAACATAAACTTTGACGGGCAGATAAGGACCGCTTGGCCCACCCAGTATGCCCATTTTCCTACCTACTGGATAAGCTGCAGATCCTAGTTAACCAACAGCCTACTTCCTCCTACCCTCCACTAGAATTGCCTTATGTCTGTCCCATGTATTCTTGAATTCTCCCACTGTTTTTGACCCCACGACCTCCGCAGGAAGGTGGTTTCATGTGTCCACCACCCTCACTGTGAAAAAATACTTCCTCATATTGCCCTGAGCCATCTCCCCTCTATCTTCAAATTGTGCCCCCTTGTGCTTGCACATTTCTTTTTCTGAAAGATGCTACCCTCTTGGACTTTGTTGATTCCCTTGAAGTACTTGAAAGTTTCTATCATGTCCCCTCTCTCCCCTTCTTTTGTCGAGGGTATGCATATTAAGCTCCTTTAGTCTCTCTCTCTTCATATGGCTTCTGGTGCAGACTCTGCATCATTTTAGTTGTCCTCCTCTGGACTGCCTCCATCCTGTCTATGCCCTTGTGGAGATGGGGTCTCCAGAACTGCACGCTGTACTCCAGATGGGGTCTCACCAACTGTCTGTACAGAGGATTAATAACCTCCTGTTGTCTACTGGTGATGCCTCTCCCTATACATCCCAGTATCTCCCCCAGCCCTCCTTACTGCCTTCTCACATTACCTGGCTACATTTAGGTCATCTCATATGACTACCCCCAAGTCCTTTTCCATTTTTGTTGTTGTTAGTACCTCCCCCCCCCCCCCAACTGTGTACTCTTCCCCTGGGTTTTTGTTTCCCAGGTGAATTACTTTGCATTGAATCCAAGCTGCCATACTTTTGACCATTCCTTCAACCTTGCCAAGTCCCTTCTCATCCTTTCCACACCCCCCTTGTGTATCAACCCTGTTGCAGATCTTTGTGTCGTATGCAAAGAGGCATACTTTTCCTTCCAGTCCCTCTGCAATGTCACCTATAAAGACATTAAATAGGACTGGTCCCAGTACTGAACCCTGCGGTACCCTGCTAGTAACCCCCCCTTTCTTCGGCGTGGACTCTGTTTACTATTACCCTCTGCATCCTGTTGTCCAGCCAATTTTTTACCCAAGCTACCACAGTGGGACCCACTCCCAGGCTGGTTAACTTGTTTATTAATCTTTTGTGTGGGATTGTGTCAAATGCTTTGCTAAAGTCTAGGTAGGCCACGTCCACAGTCCCTCCCTGATCTAGTACTTTGGTCAGCCAGTCAAAGAAATCTGTTAGATTTGTTTCACATGACCTTTCTGCTGTGAATCCATGCTGCCTTGGGTCCTGTGTCCCGTTGGCCTCTAGGTACTCAACACTTATTTAGTTCAGAAGTGATTCCATCATTTTCCCTACCACTGAGGTCAAACTAATGAGTCTGTAGTTTCCTGCCTCTGCCTTGCTCCCACTTTTGTGAAGGGGAATCACATCCACCCTCCTCCAGTCCTCAGGTACCACACCATCCTACCATGATTTGTTAAAAATGGTAGTCAGTGGTGTCACTAGTTTTCCCTTAGTTCTTTTAGAATTCTGGGGTGAATCCCATCAGGCCCCATTGCTTTGTCCACCTTCAGTTTTAGGAGTTCTTTCAGGACCCTTTCTTCTGTGAATGGACTGGTATTGACCCCCCCTATCCAGAACGGAGGAGGTTTTCTTTCTGAAGTGCTACAAGACAGATTGACCCCATCAGGACAGATCTGTCTACAGTTCTGGATTACCTGGTTCACCTCCCAGACACAGGGCTTGAGGCCATCAACCGTGAAGTTGCATTTGGTGGCAGCATTGGCTTTACACAGCAGCTGGCAAAGACAGGTCAATGGCTTCACAACCCATTGTCAAAAAATGTTTCAAAGGCCTTGATCATCTGTACCCTCCCATGAGGGACCCTGTCCCTCCCAGGGACTTGAATGTTTGTATTGCCTATGGCGACTGCTGCACTGAAGTATGTCACTTGGAAAACAACTTTCCCGGTGGCAATGACATCTGCTAGGAGGGTGAGTGTGCTACAAGTCCTTCACACAGATCCAAAATATGTCATTTTTCATAGGGACAAGGTAGTCCTGAGAACAAACAGGAAATTCTTCCCTAAAGTGGTGTCTGAATTCCTTCTAAATCAATCAGTTTCCCGTCCCGTTTTATTTTTCTGAAACATTCAGCTTAGAGGAACAAAAGTTCCACTGCCTGGATGTCAAAAAGGCATTGAGTTACTACCTGGACCACACCAAAGCTGTGAGATCCGCTAGCACTCAGCTGTTTGTCATTTATGGTAAAGTAGATAAAGGCAAACTAGGATCCAGGAGAACCATTTCTCATTGGATAGTCTCCTGCATGTAGTTCTGTTGTTACAGAGTTGGTAAATTACCACCGAGAGGACTTAGCGCTCATGCTACAGGAGGCACCTCTACCTCTATGGCAGCATAAAGGAGTATCCTCCTACAACGAATTTGTAAAGCAGCTACCTAGAAAACAGTACACACCTTCACAAGACACTACTGTCTGAACATACAGTCCAGAATAGATACCTGCTTTGGCATTGCTGTCTGTTGTCGAGGCACAGGTCAGGAAGCATAGGAAAAACCAGGAGCAGTTGTAGAATTCTCAAAAAGTGTTTATTAGTACTAGCAGTAACATAAAAAAATTAAATTGTTCAGAATCACTATTTACAAAGGCAGAATGAACAGAGAGGATCCATCTGAGTTTTCCTTCAGTCTCTGTGTGTCTCCCAAAACACTGCAGCTCTCTGTCTTTCTTATAAGTCTTTGCAACCCCCGCTCCTTAACAAGTATCCTGTTTTTTTCTAAAATGTTCTTGTAAGTTTCAGGCAGGTACAGCAAGAACACAATGTCCCAGAACTGACCTCTTGCATACAGCTTCTCGGGGAGTTTACAAACTAGCTTCTCAGGTTAACTCCTTGAGTTCCAAACAGCGTTTGCAATCATTTCAACAATATAACAACATACATTTCAACAGTAAAACTATATACATTTTAAACAAAGGGATCCCAGTATTAGTTACATTTCCACATAAAGATTCACATATATTTTTATACCAATAGATATGCAAGGGAGGAAAAGACAGAACAGCAAGTGAAGACTGAGAGATAGCGAGAGGCAGAGAATTGCAAGACCATCGGGGTGATCAAATCCTAGGTCTCATGAGAACATTTTGTTTGCGCAACCGTACAGACAAGAGACAGGAAAGGAAAAAACAGAACAGATCCTTGCATTCAAACTCTCCATAACAACTGGGACAGGGTCCTATTCAACCCTGTCACACTGTCTTACAGAACCTTTTGCCTAAATAGGTTCTGGACCCAACCTCCCAAGGTACTGCTGTGTAGTCTGCACTTTTGTGAATACACTGATGGATTCCTGGGGTTAGAAGAAAAATTACTCCCCGTAGTAATGTGATCCATCAGTAGTATTCACAATCTCTTACCCTGCCTCCGCTTTCAGAACCTGGAAATAGGTTCAGATGAGAATCACTCATGTTCTGTTTGCTTGAGCATTACTTATTGCAGTGCCTAACAATTGTTGCTCAGTAGTCTGATTTTAAATCTTTTACTATATGTAATTGTTGCTCTGCCTACAGTATATAAAATTGTTCTGCCTTGTTTTAACATTTTTCAAAGTTTTTGGAAAAATGTAAAGATATTTTGGTAGTCTTTTAGCTATTTCTAGTGGTCACAGCTCACCCTAGCTTTAGAAATAAATCTGACATTAGGAGGCAGGGTGGAGCATGACCACAGAGCAGTTTGAACTTGATTCTAATGTTCCATAGTTAGCATAAGTTCCAAGTTCCGGGGCTGCTCATTCTTGGGGAATGATTGCAGTTTTGTGAATACTACTGATGGATTGAAACAGTATCTCTACAGTGAGTAATGGTTTAATAGTGTACAATTACACAGCATTTAAGGGGAAAATGATCTTTGTAATAGAAAACTTCAGGATGTGGGCAAGCTAGGAAGTGTGTAGTATTACTGTAGGTAGTAAGGCCTAGCAGTTGTGTGGCAGCTATTCACTGAAGATGTAATGGATCACCTTATTATTCCTTGTGCAGTTGTATGTTTTTCTAAATGCTTATGCATAGATGGCTTGTTATGGGCAATGCAGCCCACTCTCTTCCTCTTGTCTGGCCATGCATTCTAGATGTTGGTGCTGCTACATGAAATGCTTTTTAATGGTCATTTACTTTGTTTTGAGGACATGGAGGACTTCCCTTGGCTGTGACCTTAGCCTGTAAATAGGGATGATTTGGGTGAGCAGATCACTAAGGTAGTTGGAGGATGTGCCTTTAATACATAATAAATAGATATACCCCAGTGTAACTCTTCTATCTTTGAGGGGTACAGTTCCAAGTGACTTATATAGGTTCAAGGTCACAGTGGTGTGTTGAATGACACACATCCAGTGTAAACCTACATGCTTGATTGTATAGTAGCTGACAGCTTATCATATAGAAACAAAGAAAGCTGTTTTCTGATTGGTTAGCAGTCCTTGGGTGGTGACACAACTACCCATGGGCACAAACTAGTGCCTGCGTAAGTGCCCAATCATAGTTGTTGAGAATTCCTGTACTACTCATTCTAAATCATTTTGAATAGCTGCCATTGTGTGCCTCATTTAACATGACTGAAAATAGTAGCTGCAATGTCAAATGTCCCAGAAAGTCACTTTAACTTCTGCTAGATGAAATAATAAGTACATTTAGTGATGATTGTCAAGCCCCAGCAAAAGAAAGTGACACTGCTGTTATTTTACTGACACAGTGCTAAGCTGTGAAACTGGCCGGCAGTGTGACATAACGGCAAGTGAAAGTGCCACTGAAACCTGCCGAGAGTGGGGAGATCAGCAGCTTTTTTCTTAAACCATGATAAGGAGCTGTTTTTAAAGTTGAACCCACTCCCTTCGTGATGGCTCCCTCCCCCCGTCCAGTCATGTTCAGCACCCACACACCTAGATGCCCAATCCCCAGTGTCAGTAAACCTTAATTGTTTTTTACCCTGAAAAGAAACAGTCCATTGTCGATGTCTAACTCCCCTGGTCCCATCACCCCCTGCACTGACCCACACTCCAGCACTAACCACCCCACAAATCCTCATACCCTCACTCACCTACAGAGGGTCTCTCAGCATAGATCCACTTTCACCCCAAAATACCGCCTCTCCTCCTCCTTGAAGCGCCACATAAATGAGGAAACAAGGTAAGGACCGTCTATTTATTTTCAATATGTTTTGAACTTTTACTCATAACTTTGTCATTTAAAATATTTATGCACCAAATTTTCAACATAGCCTTTTTGGGACCCCACCAGAACAAGGTAGGTGAAAATGTTCAATTCTCACCCCAGGAATACTCCAATATTTCTAGCTCTGTGCAGTACGCCTTTAAGCTAGATCTGCCCGGAGATGGAACATTATGCAAATGATGGAACACCATTGGCACGTGACACTTTTCAAATGCTGCCCCTATCAACTGCATACATTCTAACCTCTCAGATTGCATTCTCCACCTGTCAAGACTAGGCGCTCGGAGAACCTTAGCTCAACATCTACGTCTTGAAGACTTATAAAAACATGTATAAGTATACTGACGGTGGCGCAGAGGTTGACTCTAGTGCCTTACCTCGTGCCATGCCAGTGACCCGGATTCTGGAATGACCTCGGGCCACCGAGGTGCTGGCTCGGGGGGAGGGATGGAATGGGATTGAGCCTTGGCTCTCCCTTCCATGGGGTGGATGCCCGCTTCGCTGAAGTCCCCCTCCCACTGGGTGGAGGCCCGGTGGGTAGTGTAGGCAGTCAGGAGTGGCGACAAAAGTCTGGGGAGGGGCAGAGGGGGCCACTGGATCCTGGCGTGTGCGTGCGCCTCCATGCACATCCAAGCATGTGTATGCCGTGGCCCCGGGGGTGAGTAAAAAGAAAAAAATGAAAAACTATATTTGGGAAAAAAAATATATATATATATAAGTATTCCTTATTTTTCATTTGCTGCCCTAATCTTTTGTTTTTAGCTTAACCGTTAGTTAATTTTAGTTAAATTTGTTGTTTTTCTTGGTTTCTCCCGGTTCGGGATAACCGGAGGGAAACCGGGAATTTTTTAGTTTAGAGCAGAGTTTTGTGACAGAGACCCCTTTATTTTAGTTTAAATAAATTTTTTTGTGTTACCGCTAATACTGGTTACTGAACCGATAACCTCGGTTCTTTTCTGTACCAGTTCTCGGTTCTGATTGGTTCCCCAATCGGTTCCTGAACCGACTGCAACTGCAAATTATTATTTAAAATTTAAAATCCTTTTTGTGGTTAGCGTTTTTATGTCAAATTTGGTGAAATGTCAGAAAACCTAAGAAAAAACAGTGAGCCCGTTTTAAACTAACTGAGTGTGGAGAAGTACTGTATTTGCTAAGGCAGATAAGCACACTTCTGTGTGGCCTGCCTTGGCTATGAATATTTAAAGTCTGATTGTGAAATATGCAAGACCTTTCCTGGAAAAATGCTTGAAAAATGTTTAGAAAGGCTCAAAAGAAGTTGCCTCCACCTAAGGGTCCCTCAGGCTCTGACCATCTGACACCCTCAGTTCCTGTGGGGAAACCACAGAGACTACTGCCTCTACCCCATGAAAGTACCCAGGTCCTTGAAAGGCCTGCTGAACCGGCTAGCTCCCCGGTTCCATTAAAGAAAACTAAACACACAGAACCCCCTGCTGGACAGCGTTTGGGGACTTCTGTGATGGCTGAAAATATGCCTTCTCCACAGGAGATTGCACAGGCATTCAGAGTCCTGCAGTTCTTACAGGGGATGCTGCCTGCTGGAAAGCAGGCACCAGTTTAGACCCCCACTAAACAATCTTCTACCCAATCTTCCTTCCATGAAGAAATGGAGGAGTATGGGGAGTATGAGGAAGAGTGTGAAGGGGAGCCTATAGAGCCTGAAGTCTCCCCTGAACAGGAGTTTGGCTTACCACCCAGGGCCTCAGAGGATTATTCATCCCACTTCACATTTGTCAGGAAAATGGTGGATGCCCTTGACGTAACCACCACTGAAGTGATAGAGGATGAGGAGGAAGCAGAATATTTAGAAATGATGGTGATAATGCCCATAAATAAATGTTTGCTTCCTGTGGACAAGTTCTTTAAAAGGATGTTTTAAGATCCTCCAAACACCTGGTTCTGTCCCTCCTTTAGACAAAATGCTGGACAAGAAATATCAGCTGGACAGGGAAGGGGCTGAATTTTTGTTCTTTCACCCTGACCACCAGGGGGTGGTACAAGCTGCAGCCTGTGACAAGGCAAAAGTACCTCTATCATCTCATTCCCCCAGAGAAAGATTCCAGAAAAATTGACAGCATGGCCAAGAAGGGTTATCTGTCTGCCTCCTTGGCCATTAGACAAGCGAATTTCCAGGCCCACGCAGCCCAATATCAGAAGTCTCTGTGGCAGTCTGTCATGGCTATGGCAGATAAAACCCCATCAAGTCTGCTGACTTAGCTGAGACTGCTAGGTTTGGCTTAGAAGCAGCCAAATACCAATTTCAGATGGCAGCAGACACTAATGACACTGCTGCCAGATAGATAGCTAACACTGTTGCTCAGAGGAGGTTTGTCTGGCTAAGAGCCACAAACCTTAATCAGGATACACAGGCCAAGGCTTTGGACTTTCCTGTTGAGGGTCATACCTCTTTGAACTCAGACAGAGGCTTACATGAAAAAGGTGGACGAGTACAGGGCCACCTACAAAATCAATTCTGCCTAGAAAGGGCCTGTCCATCCACTAGACCCTATAGAAGGGAGGCAGGGTAGACCTTTCCACACAGGCATTTTACCAGGCCATGGCTGTCCCCAGGTTCAGCAGTTGCTACAGCAGGGTACTTCAGGGGCAGGGGCAGAAGGGATTCCAGGCATGGTTCCCAGTCCCAGCCTTAGGTTAAGCAAGACCCTGATATGTCTTCCCAGGCTGCCTCCCCACTACCAGTAGGGGCAGGCTGACTCACTATTTCAGGCTTGGAATCAAATCACCATAGACAAGTGGGTCCTGGAAGCAGTGAGTCAGATCTGTCCCTAGCTTCAAAACCCTTCCCACTCTAAGAACCAGAGTGTTCAAGCCAGCCTCAATGCGAAACGGAAGCTGGAAAAGGAAGTACAAAACCTACTGTTGGCAAGGGCAGTGGAACCTGTTCCCCCACAACAAAGGGGAAGGGTTTTTATTCAAGACACTTCCTCACAACAAAGAAAATGGGGAGTGGCAGCCTATCCTAGACCTAAGGGTGCTAAACAGGCACTTAATAAAGCCAAGGTTCAAAACGGTAACCTTGTCACTGTTTCTGCCAGCACTCCAAAGAGGCAATTGACTGGCATCTCTGGACCTAAAAGATGCTTCAAACAACATGAAGTCTTGCTGTATTCTGACATATGCAGTGATCACCAACCTTTGAACTGCCCCAGAGAACAAAGAGTTAACTTTCCATGCAGGGCATGGAACGCTGAGCTCGAGCTCGGTTGAAGCCTCTGTCTGCTGTTGTTTAAACTCCAACTGTCAGATTCTTTACTCCGCCTCACTGAACAGTCGCTCCGGAGATTTCTCCTTTGCTCGGTTCAAAAAGTGGGTTAAAGTGTCGCTTTTTTCGCCGGTTTCGACCAATTTCTGCTACTGAATCTGTCGGTTTAAGTCTCTGTCTGTGGTACCGAGTACTAGATAGGTTTTGTATTAGTTTTGTGGAACTTGTAAACATTGGTCTGGGTTCGGTTTGAACCGATCAGGTTTGTGTAAAAACTTCTGTCTTTATTAGAGTGTGGTAACCAAACTGTATCAGTTCTAAAAAAGCAGTTTCATTCGTTTTTCCAAGACCCGTAACACGGTCAGGAACCGATAGGGGTTCTTGCCTGGTGGATTTGCGAAAAAAGATACATTTTGGTTAGGATTGGCCATGTCTGAGAAACCCAAGAAAAAAAGGGCCCACTGGGTTTCAACACTGCAGGTGTGTGGGAAGCTTCAAGGCTGATCCCTACACCACCTGTGTTTATTGTCTGGGTTTGACCACCTCAGTTCAGACTGCCAAATTTGTAAAAGATTTCCCAAAGCTACCTTGGATAAGAGAGGAGTAGACTGAGGGAAGGAGGCCGAAGTCCGCTGACCGGATGGCCAGCCTGGTTCAGTTCCAGACCAGAAGGGTGCCCTCTGACAGGGAGTAAACTTCTTCGGGCAAAGGAGGAGCGATTCTGAGGAGTCGGTTCGGTTAAAAGAAAGAAAGGGATAAATCATCCGGTTCGGATCCACAAGTTCTTTCTCCAACCGCTGATGAGATAGCCAAAGCGATAAGGATAGTTCAGTTGTTAACTGGTTCCGGACGAACCGCACCATCTGTCAGGGGCTCGGTTCGGTCGGTTCCCTGTTCGGATTATACTTTAGAAGAATTTTATGAACCGGAGGAGGAGGAGGAGAGTATGAAGATGATGATGATGGTGATTATGAAAGTCTGGATGTGCTTATTGACTTGGACATCTCCCAGACAGACCTTCAGGTGTTTCTCCTCCTAGGCTTTCTGAGTCCCCTTCCCACTTTATGTTTTACAAGAAAGTGGCTGAAACCCTCCAGCTTCCTATGGAAGAAGCAGTAGAGGATCAGGAGGAGCCTGATTTTGTTGAGATGATGGACATCCCAGAGTCCAGGAGATTGTCTATTTCCTCCATAAATCTTTTGGAAAACAGACATTTAAAATTCTAAAAACTCCTAATTCCATACCTCCTGTGGACAGAAGAATGGACAAGAGGTATACTCTTTCAGGCTCAGACACGGAGTTCCTTTCCCAGCAATGCAGCCATGTTGGGGTAGTGCAGGCTGATGCCTGTGATAAGCCAAATATTCCCTTGGCTTCACACCCCCAGATAAGGACTCCAGGAGGATTGATGCCATGGCAAAGAAACAGTACATGGCAGCATCTTTGGGACTCAGGCAGGCTAACTATATGGCCTACACAGCTAGATACCAGAAGTCCAGGTGGGACACTGTGCTGGCTCTAGCTAAACAGGCCCCTTACCAGCTTTCCAAGGAGCTGGAGCGGGTGGCTGCGAATGGGATTGAGGCATCCAAGGTGCAATTTCATGCTGCTGTGGACTCCAGTGATGTTTCATCTAGAGTCATGGCTACATCTGTGGCCCTTTGGAGGATGGCTTGGCTCAGATGTACTAGCCTATCACAGGATACCCAGGCTAAGGCCATGGATTTTCCTGTCATTGGTAATTCTCTGTTTGGGGAGCAGACAGAGAACTACATGAAGAAGATGGACAAGTACAGGACCACCTACAGGAGTGCTCAGGCCAAGGAGAGGCAAGCCACTCCTCAGAGGCAGCATTCCAGGGGCAGGGGCAGGCCCTTTCAAAGGCCTTTTTACCAAGCCCAGGCCTCCTCTTCTGCTTTTGCTCAGAGGGGGTTCTTTAGAGGGAGAGGCAGACGGGGTATGAGCAGGCCTGCTTCCACCCCTCAGTCTAAAGCTCCTGCCAAGCAGACACCCTGATGAGTCTGCCCAGGCCAATTCTCCAATACCTGTAGGGGGCAGGCTGGCTTACTTTGTCCAGGACTGTAAAGTCTTTAACATCAGACAAGTGGGTCCTAGAAGTAGTAAGCCAGGGACTGGTTCTCAGCTTCAAAAAATTTCCCAAGATGAGAACCAGATCCTTTCCACCTGCAAATCCATCTGAGGCCCTTGCCCTAGAGGCAGAGGTTTCTTCCCTCTTGGCTCTCAGAGCCATAGAAGGGGTTCCTACCCTACACAGCAGCAAACGATTGTACTCCAGGTACTTCCTAACCCCTAAAAAGACAGGAGAATGGCGGCCCATTCTGGATCTAAGATATCTAAACAAGCACCTTTTAAAGCCAAAATTCAAAATGGTGACTCTGGGAATAATCCTGCCCTCTCTAAGGCCAGGGGACTGGCTAGCCTCCCTGGACCTCAAAGATGCCTATTTTCACATTCCCATCAGGTGCTCCCACAGAAAGTACCTCAGGTTCGAGTTGCCGTTGGGCCACTATCAATTCAGACCAATGCCCTTTGGCCTAACATCAGCCCCAAATGTTATCACAAAGTGCCTGGCAGTAGTGGTTGCTTTCCTAAAGAGAAAAAATATCTCCATCTTTCCATACTTGGACGACTGGCTCATAGTGGGTCAGTCTCCAGACCAAGTCAAGTCACATCTTCAGATAACTCAGCCACTGCTCACTTCCTTAGGATTCCTCCTAAACTTTCCAAAGTCAGTTCTCAAGCCAGTACAGCTCCTCACCTTTATAGGGGCAGAGCTGGATACAATAAGTGCAAAGGCCTTCCTTCCCCTGGACAGGGCAAGGACACTAATAGAACTGGCCTCTTCTTTCACCCTTCAGGTGTCTCGACCAGCAAGGCACTTCTTGCAGCTCCTGGGCCACATGGCAGCCTCTACAGCAGTGGTCCAGGGGGAATATTCAGATGAGGGATATCAGTTCCACTTGAGAGCCTTCTGGTCCCTGAGAAAGGATTCTTACCAAACTAGTCCCAGTGACGAACCCTGATCCAGCCTTTGCAATGGTGGCAGGATCAGGACAATTCAAGGCAGGGAGTTCCTTTGTCACTCAGTCTCATTCACTAATCCTCACCACAGACGCCTCCCTTGGGCTGGGGGCCCACTTGGGATCTTACCACCCAAGGGCTGTGGTCACCTCAAGAGTCTCTGCTTCACATCAATCTCTTGGAACTCAGAGCAGTGTTTCTGGCACTGCAAGCTTTTTCCAAGTCTGTACAGAACAAGGTAGTCCAGATCAGAACAGACAATACTACCACAATGTGGTACATCAACAAGCAAGGGGGCACTCGGTCTACGGCCTTGTGCACAGAAGCAATGAAGTTATGGTCTCTGGCCTATTCCCTGCAAACTTCTCTGATAGCAGTTCACCTCCCAGGGAAGGACAATGTCCTAGCAGATGCTCTCAGCAGGATATCTCAGGGCCTCCACGAATGGTCCGTTGATCCCCTAATTTTGAAAGTGATTTTCTCCACATGGGGCACTCCACAGATAGATCTTTTTGCAGCCCCAGACAATCACCAACTTCCTCTCTTTTGCTGCAGACCCCCAGTCGTGGGCTCAGTCCCCCTGGATGCTCTGGTTCTGAATTGGGAAGGGAAGTTCCTGTATGCTTTTCCCCCCTTCCCTCTCCTGTTCAAGGTGCTAGTCAAGATCAGGTCTCAACTGTGCAGAGTGATTCTGATCGCTCCAGACTGGGCCAGACAGCCCTGGTATCCACTGTTGCTGTCCTTAGCAGTCCACCTTCCCCCGTCTCTTCCCAGGACTTACAACCTGTTGACATCCTCTCAGGGAAGGATTTGGTATCCGAATCTCAAATCTCTCAATCTCAAGGCCTGGCTCTTGAAGAGTTAGAGTTGCTGATCTGCACCTCTCAGGTGTTCTGGATATTCTTAAGGCTTCTCAAGCCTTCCACCAGAAAGACTTACAACTCCAAATGGAAAGGTTCACTATTTGGTGCTCTGGTAAGCATATTTCTCCAGAATCTGCTGGGTTGCCTACAGTCCTGGACTATAGGTTCATCTCAATGGCTTGGGACTCAGACCAGCTACACTTAAAGTACATTTGGCAGCTGTTTCTGCCTTTTTGTCAGTAGGCAAGCCCTCTTCTCTATCAGTCCATCCTGTATTTTGCAAATTCTTCAAGGGATTGTTGCACACCAATCCTCCCTTCAGGGACGCTGCTCCTGCTTGGGACCTTAATGTTTGCATTGCTCAGCTTATGCAACCCCTTTGAGCCTTTGTCCTCTGCAGAGCTTAAGTACTTGACTTGGAAAACTGTGTTTTTGGTAGCCATTACCTCTGCCAGGCGCATCAGTGAATTGCAAGCCCTGTCAGTGGAGCCTGATTTCATCTCTTTCCATAGAGATAAAGTGGTCCTAAGAACTAACAGGAAGTTTTTTGCCTAAGGTGGTTTCAGATTTCCACCTTAATCAGTCTATGCTCTCCCTGTTTTCTTCACTGACCATTCCTCCTCTGGGGAGGAGGTTGCACAGCCTGGATGTAAAAGAGCCCTTAGCTACTAGAGGCGCACTCAAGGGTCACAGGTTTGAGTCCCTCAGTTGTTCCTCACTTATGGAGAGTTCAGTAAGGGCAAGCTGCCACTAAAAGATCTATTGCCAGGTGGATTCTCTCTTGTATACAATTCTGCTATGAGAAATTGGTAGAACCCCACCTCAGGCCTGAGGGCTCACTCTACTAGAGGTACAGCTGCTGATATTCCTATCTTAGAAATCTGTCAAGCAGCCACCTGGAAAACAGTCCATACATTCACCAAGCATTACTCTCTGGATATCCAGGCTAGGAGTGATGCTCGGTTTAACACAGCAGTACTTCAGAGCCTTTTCCCAAAGTAGGTTCTGTCCCTCCTCCTTGGAGGTACTGCTTGGTAGTCTGCATATGTCAGAATACAGCAAGACTTCATGTTGTTTGAAGAAAAATTACTCACCTTAGTAATGTTGTTTCTTCTAATGGAGTCTTGCTGTATTCTGACCTCCCCCTCCCTCTCAGAACCTGGTTTTGGGATGTGGGTGGGCAGGAGCAGTGTTGGCACTTAGAGGTGCCCTTTCTCACCCTCCTTTATTTTGGGTGTGTGTTGTGTTTTGTTTTTTGGGTTTCCTGACCTGAGTCTTTGCTTTGAAACCAAAAAACCCTTTTTTAACAAATTTAGTTGCCAGTTGGCTAGTGTGAGTTTACAGTTTCCACACAGAATGCCTAGTGAGTATAGCTCGTAAAGATCTGACGGTTGGAGTTTAAACAACAGCAGACAGAGATTTCAACAGAGCTCGAGCTCAGCGTTCCATGCCCTGCATGGAAAGTTAACTCTTTGTTCTCCGGGGCAGTTCAAAGGTTGGTGATCACTGCATATGTCAGAATACAGCAAGACTCCATTAGAAGAAACAACATTACTAAGGTGAGTAATTTTTCTTATTTCCGCATCCCCATAAGGGAGTCTCAAAGAAGGTACCTCAGATTCAGACTCCTTTGGGTCATTACAGATCTTACTTGAGATACAGCTCTTGCAGCAGGTTACACCATAAGGACTGAAGCGGCAGGACCCACAGAAAACTTCTAGCTACTGTAGCTATACCCAGCGAGACCACCACCAATGTCAGTCCCACTTCGGCGTCAGATGCATCATAAAGGCGGACCCAGCATTCTCAGTTTCTTTTCCGCCGTCGCCTATAGCGTCAGCTCCGCGCACGGCGCCTTCAACCTACGAACAATCCCAGAACTTTGCCTTTTCTAGATGTCTTCAAAAATATCCTCGCATGTCTTCGTCCCCGACTCCTTCAACCGAAGGACACCCCTCGAAGTACGCTTGGCAAGTAGATCCCCTTTAAGGACAGGCATTCGGCCTGAATGCGGTGCTTAGGCCCAGACCATGATACCAAGGCCTGCACCATCTGCCAACAGTTTAATAGTCGCACGATGATCCGCCGGCAGAAGGCCCTTCAAAATTTCCTTCTTGAGGAAAAACTTAAACAAATGGAGGGAGATCCATCCTTCCGAGGGAATCGTCCCATAAGTCGAAACATAAGGAAAGAGTCAGGTCAGGGATGGAGAGATCCCTCAACCATGCCTCGGACTCCCGGGCCAGCTCCGGATCCAACCACTCAGACAGGTCCCTCTCCCGGGCCAAGTCCCAGCCCCCACCGGTCAAGATTCAGACCTCGGCTGGGTCAGGTATCTCCGTCTCTTTGCAATCTTTGAAAATTCGACCCAAAGACAACCAACCGTCCGGTTAAGCCACACGGTCTGAGGTTTCAGACTGGCACAAACAGTCGTCTCTGTCAGTCGCCAAAGCAGGCCCCGACTCCCAGGACCAGCGTCGGGACACCGACCTCAGATCGGTCTCCCAACCTCCAAGGGCTCAGAAGCTCCTCCCTAGACATACCAAGGAGCTGACATCCTGAAGTGACATCAGATAGCAAGCAGCTGTCAGACCCGGCGACCGCCAAATGTCCAGAAGATCTAATGCCACCCCACCTTCTGCACCAGATACTGGACGCTGGCACGCTAGAGGAAGAAGTACCAGATGTCGTACACAACAGGACACTGATTACCAGACGGGTGAAGTGGAGGACCCTGGTTACCCCAAGACCTGGCTACAGGTCAGAACCCCCTTAGGCACCGTGCCTGATCCTAAGGATGGAAAGACACTGATGATGGGGCCGTCATCCAGTCTAAATATAAAAGAGGTGAAAGAGCTAGTCACCTTTTGGTGAGACACCATCAGGAAGGATGTTGTACCCCAAACCCCCAGAGGAGGTTCCCCTCCTAGGGGCGCTGTTCCTGAGCCACCCCTAAGGAGACTACACCACCACCCAGGGTAGGTCTCGTGACAACAAACCTGGGAACTGGAAGCAGCAGATCTCCAGGACCCCTCCATGGTCTCCAAGTGTACATGGGTGCAAGAGACCCAGGAGAAGATCCTGCTCTTCTTCTGGTGCGGACTCCCACCGAATCTTCAGAATCGTCCTGGTCCCTCACCATTCAGTATCCCGTCACCCGACCCCAGTGACCTACCCAGGTCGCCACCAGATGACCCCTCATTCGTGGACATAATGAGGTACATTCAGGAAAACATGGGTGGGATACCAAGGAGTTGGACCCAGAAAGGCAATGCCTGGCTAGGTACCTCCAGCAGAAGGACCCGAAGCATGTGGTGGTTCCACCTTTGGTGGACACCTTCCAAGATGCCACGAAGATGGCCTGGAAGTGACCTTACTCCACACCGGCAGTTCCTAAAAAGGCAGATAGCCTCCACAGGGCCCCGTCGGACGACCCATACTTCGGCCAGCAACCCATGGCAGACTTCCATGTGATAAAAGCCATGCATGATAGATCCCAATGCCCACAGCATCTGAGCACCCAACCACCAGACCAGGAATCTAAGCAATTAGACTCCATGGGGAGGTGCATGTATGCAGCTGCTACATGCTCCATACGATCCCTGAATTACCCTACTCACATGGTGCAATTCCAAAATGCACTGTGGGATCAAGGACAGAACCTCCTTAAGGATTTTCCAGATGGAGACAAGAAGGGGGAATTGCTGAACCTCATTAAACGGGCTCAGACTTTGGGATGCAGGTCCTCAGGGCAGCTTACGACTCTGTGGATTCTGCAGCCCAAGGTGTTTGCCTCCGGAGACACTCTTGGTTGAGGGTCTCCGGCTTTACACCAGACGTTCAAAAGGGTATTTTGGACATTCCTTACAATGGCTCTGTTCTCTTCGGAGAAGAGTCTGAAAAGGTCATCACCAGACTACAAGACGCTGGGAAGGCCATCAGAATGAGACAGGCTATGTACAAGCCAAAGTCTGGCCCCTTTTGGAAGGGCCAAAATTGTTTTCATGGCTGACAGGGCAGACAGCCACCCCATTCAGGCCAGCAATCCAGCACTTTCGACCATAAAATCAGCCAAGATTTTCTGGAGGCCAAGGTCAGCGCAATCAGAAAGTCAACCAGCCTGCTGGACAAAACACCACCACAGCATGACTCATTCCAGACCCGTGCCCCACCTCTGGATCAAAGGAAGAAAGGGCCAGGGTCTCTTTGCTTACCACCTTCCAGGGTGGCAGAGGATAACCTTGACCGGTGGGTTCTGCAACTCATCAGTTGAGGACACTCATCGAGTTCCTCAACCTCCCACTAACAAGGCCTCCTTTGCGCCTCCCGGTTATTCGTGCAACACGCCTTGCTCATCTAGCAGGAGAGCTCTGCACTCCTGGAAAAGGATGCCATAGAGATCGTCCCATGGAACCAGAGAGAAAGGGGATACTATTCCCACTTCTTCCTAGTTCCAAAGAAAGCAGGGGACCTATGCTCGATCCTGGATCTCAGCAATCTCAACACCTCGGTGGCGTACAAGCGCTTCCGCATGGTCACCCTTCCGGGCCTCATCCGCATGCTCAGGCAAGGCGCATGGCTAGCGTCACTGGATATGCAGGACGTGTACCTCTATCTCCCCTTCACTCGACTACACAGGAAGTTCCTACGGTTCGAGTTCTTGGAGCGCCATTACCAGTTCTGAGCGCTTCCATTTGGCCTGTTCTCGGTGCCACGCTGCTTTTACCAAATGTTCTGGGAGTAGTGGCAGTGCCCCTCAGAAGACAGGGCCACTGTGTGTTCCCATATCTGGATGACTGGCTTCTCATGGCCCCCTCTCGAGAGGCACTGATAAGGGCAATCCAGGATACTTGTTCCCTATTCGAGTCACTGGGTATCACCATCAATCAGGAAAAGTCGTCCCTGGTTCCCACTCAGAGGTTACAATTCAATGGCATGGTTCTAGACACCCACCAAGGAACAGCCTTTCTGCCCGATGACAGGGTAGAACGCATTCGGACTCTGATACGGACCGTCACCTCGAAGAAGCAGGTTCTCACACGAACCATGCTCCGCCTATTAGGACACATGGCGACAGCTATCGCCACAGTCCCCTTGGCCCGCCTCCATATGAGGGTCACTCAGTGGACGTTGAGAGCTCAATGAGACCAACGACAGGATCATCTGGATCAGGTCATCAGGGTCACAAAGCCAGTCCTTCAGGACTTGCAATGGGGGCTGGTCCCGGAGCACCGCACTAGAGGAGTCCCCTTCTTGACACCCACTCCATCTCTCATGCTCACCATGGATGCTTCAGGGTCTGGATGGGGAGCTCACTTCAATGAAACCAGGACTCAAGGAACCTGGTCCCTCCTGGAGTCACACCTCCACATCAACATCCTGGAGATGAGAGCAGTCCTGCATGCTCTACAGACCCTGCAGTCAGAAATCCACCAGAACAAGTGTTAGTCCAGTCGGACAACACCTCAGTGGTATACTACATCAGCAAGGAGGAGGCATCACTCCTACCAGTTTTGCAGAGAGGCAAAGCGAGTGTGGGATTGGGTACTGCAGCACGGCACCCCGATCACAGCAGTACACGTTCCTGGTGTCTGCAACACGTTTATGGACCTGTTAAGCTGGTCGCGAGCCAGAGCTCCCGAATGGGAGCTGCTGCAAATGGTCACAGAGGCTCTGTTCCTCAGAGTGGGGGACATCAGACATAGACCTTTTTGCATCCCCATACAACGCAAAACTGCCCAAATTTTGCTCGCTAGATCCAGGGCCTGGTGTTTTCTGGTGAGATGCATTGTCCCTCTCCTTGACGGGCAGGTTTCTCTACACCTTCCCGCCCTTCCCTTTGACCCAGAGGTTTCTACCAAGCTTCAAGCAGATGGGCGACAATGATTTTGGTGGCACCCTTTTGGCCCAGACAAATCTGGTTTCCGCTGCTCACCAGTCCGGCTCAAGAGCCTCTGTTTCTTTACCGTCAGCTGCCACTTGCTGTCCCAGGAGGCTGTATCTCTGGTTCACCGAACCTCAAATCCCTGAACCAGCATGTTTGGCTCCTAAGGACAAGCCATTTTAGGCAAGGAGTGTCTCGGGCATCGCTGACATACTGGTAGCAGCTAGGAAGCCCTCCACTCAGGCTACCTACACCATGAAATGGCGCAGGTTTTGTCTTTAGACCACCGCCAGAATTTTGATCCGCCCCGCTGTCCCGAGAGGTCAGTTTCACACAGGATTAGCCTACTCCTCCTTGAAGGTGCACCTCTGTGCCATATCTTAATAAAGGAGAGGAATGTGGGTAGAGGGTGACAGTGAAAAGCAGGGATACTGAACGAATATTTCTGCTCAGTATTCCCAAAGGAAGGGAGGGGAGGTCAAACCAAACAAGCAAGAGAAACACTCTAAAGACGGGGTCAATACCAGTCCATTTACAGAAGAAAGGGTTCTGAAAGAACTAATTGACAAAGGAATGGGTTTGATGGGATCCACCCAAGAATTCTAAAAGAACTAAGGGTAAAACTATTGACACTGCTGACTACTCTCTTTAACAAATCATGGGAGGATGGGTGGTACCTGAGGACTGGAGGAGGCGGATGTGATTCCTCTTACAAAAGTGGGAGCAGGACAGAGGCAGGAAATTACAGACCAGTTAGTTTGACCTCAGTGGTAGGGAAAATGATGGAATCACTTCTGAAGGAAAGAATTGTTGAGTACCTAGGGGCCAGCGGGGCACAGGACCCAAGGCAGCATGGATTCACAATGGGAAGGTCATGTCAGACGAATCTAATAGATTTCTTTGAGTGGGTGATCAAAGTAGTAGACCAGGGAGGGGCTGTGGACATGGCCTACCCAGATTTTAGCAAAGCATTTGATACAGTCCCACACAAAAGATTAACACACAAGTTAGCCATCCTTGGAGTGGGTCCCAAGGTGGTAGCCTGGATAAAAAATTGGCTAGACAACAGGACGCAAAGGGTAGTAGTAAATGGAGTCCACAGTGAAGAAAGGAGGGTTACTAGCGGGGTACCGCAGGGTTCAGTACTGGGACCCGTCCTCTTTAATGTCTTTATAAGTGACATTGCAGAGGAACTGGAAGGAAAAGTATGTCTCTTTGCAGATGACACAAAGATCTGCAACAGGGTTGATAGACAAGATGGAGTGGAAAGGATGAGAAGGGACTTGGCAAGGTTGAAGGAATGGTCAAATGTATGGCAGCTCAGATTCAATGCAAAGAAGTGCAAGGTAATGCACCTGGGAAACAAAAACCCTGGGGAAGAGTACACAGCGGGGGTGAGATACTGACAACAGTAAAAATGGAAAGGGACCTGGGGGTAATTATATCAGATGACCTAAAGGTGGGCAAGCAATGTGAGAAGGCAGTAAGGAAGGCTGGGGGGATATTGGGATGCATAGGGAGAGGCATCAGTAGTAGGAAACAGGAAGTTGTTATCCCTCTGTACATATAGTTGGTGAGACCCGATCTGGAGTACTGTGTGCAGTTCTGGAGACCCCATCTCCGCAAAGACATAGACAGAGTGGAGGCTATCCAGAGGAGGGCAACCAAAATGGTGCAGGGTCTGCACCAGAAGACATATGAAGAAAGACTAAAGGAGCTTAATATGTATACCCTTGAGGAAAGAACGGAGAGAGGGGACATGATAGAAACTTTCAAGTACCTCCAGGGAATCAACAAAGTCCAAGAGGGTAGCATCTTTCAGAAAAAGAGATGTGCAAGAACAAGGGGGCACAATTTGAAGATAGAGGGGGGACGGCTCAGAGGTAATGTGAGGAAGTATTTTTTCACGGAGAGGGTTGTGGATTCATGGAACAGCCTCCCTGAGGAAGTTGTGGAGTCAAGAACAGTGGGGGAATTCAAGAATGCATGGGACAGACATAAGGCAATCCTAGTGGGGGTAGGAGGAAGTAAGCTGTTGGTTAACTAGAATCTGCAGCTTATCTGTTAGGTAGGAAAATGGGCAGACTAGGTGGGCCAAGCGGTCCTTATCTGCGTCAAATTCTATGTTTCTATCGACTATCATGCACCAGTTGGTCAAGCGAACTCAAGCTCAGCTAGAAGCGTCACATGCTTTTCTGCACGGTATCCTGCATCTGAGGCCCCCACAAGGACCCGATTATCCCTTGGGATCTTCTTTTGTCCTAGAGCAGCTTACGCTACCTCCTTTGAACCAGCTGCAGATTGCAAGCTACGCCTTCTCTCTTTGAAGGCATTATTTTAGTTGCCTTCTCCACAAGAAGAATTTCGAGCTCCAGGCGCCATGTGCAAAGAGCCTTATTTGATTTTTCATAAGGACAGAATGTTCTTAGGACTAATCCTAAGTTTCTTCCCAAGGTGGTCTCAGAATTAACTTTGAACCAGGATATCGACCTTCCAGTGTACTGTCCTAACTACACCAATAAAGGGAAGCTTTACTGCACACTTTGGATGTGCACAGGATTCTCAGGTTTTACCTGACCAGGACCAGACCGCACTGACAGTCTGATCCAGGGCCGGATTTACCCTGCTATGGGTCCTATGCACAGCAGTAACCAGGGCCCCCCTCCCCAAATACCCTCCTGGTCCATCCACACCCCCACCCTATGTGGCCATGCACCCCCCAGCCATTGGTTCCCATAGACATCAGCATCATCCACCCCCTTGGGCCATCTGAGTCCCTCCAAAACCTGCTTTCAGCAGTTCAGTTGTACTTGACTCTCTCTCCCTTCAGTCTGCAGAGACAATTATTATAGCTAAGAGAACTGTTTGAATCAGATAACTGGGGCTGTCACTTTAAAGCAGACAATTCAGCCTTGTAAACAACAGGCAGTATAGCGCAGTGGTTTGGGTCTCTGAGCTGGAAACCTGAGACCCGGTTTGAATCCCACAGCCTCCACTTGCATACTGTGTGACCCTGCCTGAGCAAGTCACTGTCATTTAACTTCCTTGTGCTCCCACCCAGGTCACACCTGTAAAGAAGCTTTAGCTTATTGTGTCACTCCTTATTCCTGGTTAAAAAAAACAGGGAGGGAATGTCCTTAAACACGTTATAGTGCCTCTTGCAGACGCAAGTGGGATTAATGGATTGAGTTGTACCTGTCACTGCATGGCACAAAAATAGTGATACAGTGCCTCTGGAGGGAAATGATGGAGTGCACTATTCGGTCACACACACACACACACACACACACACTAGTATAATGAGGTGTAGGCTACCCCATTTTCCTGCCTCAAGCACCATGCCTCCATTGCAGTCAGAGTTAGTGCCCAGTGCAGTCACAGTGACAAGGGCTTACCAACCAACCCAGTCCCTCATTTCTCATGATGGTTCAGATACTTGGCATCAGATGACCTGACTTGCTGTTTCCACACAACCCCTGTACCAGGCCGTAGTCTCACTCTACCCACAATTAGCTCTATACGTAAGGGAAGGGATCAAAGCTACAGAACTAAAAAGTAAAGGGGGAGGACAAGAGGCACTCTGGGTCACCTTGGAGGCAGGGATTGGCATCACAATCCACACAGTGGTTGTATACAGACCCCCGTCTCAAGGGGAGGAAATGAACAAGAAAATGATGGAGGACATTCTCAAAATGGCTGAAAAGGGGGAGATACTGTTGATGGGGGACCTGAATATGCCAGATGTTAACTGGTTGACATGTACTGCAGCCACATCCAAGAGCAGGGTCATTCTCGATGCCCTGCAAGGGGCAGGCCATAGACAGCTAGTGCTGGAACCCACTCAGGAGGGAGCAATACTAGACCTGGTACTCTCAAATGAAGAGAGGATCACAAATTTAGAAGTCAGTAGACATCTGGGAACAAATGACCACTGCACATTGTGCTTCACAATAAGCACAACCATGGAGACAAGCCGTACAAAACCAAGGATACTGGACTTTAGAAGGGCCATCTTTGGCAAAATGGGTGAATACCTGAGGAATGCACTAGCAAATGGCCAAAAAGGAGGGGTGGAAGAACAATAGAGAAAAATCAAAACTGCTATCATAGAGGCAACAAGCCTTTGTGTGAAACAAATAAAGAAAACAAAGCGGAGTAAAAAAACACTATGGTGCTCAAAAGAGGTGGCAGGGAAGGTTAAAGAGAAAAAGGCTGCATTCAACAAGTATAAGGAATCACAGAAGGAGCACAACAGGGAACTATATCAATTAAAGCAGAAAGAAGTGGGGAAGGCAGTCAGAATAGCAAAGGCCCAAACCGAGGAAAAAATAGCCAACTTGGTTAAGAAGGGGGATAAAACCTTCTATAGGTACATTAGGGAGCATAGAAAGGTTAAGGGAGGAATAGTGAAGATTAATAAAGGAGAGGGGAGGTGGGCAGAGGGAGATAGTGAAAAGGCGGAGATACTGAATGAATACTTTTGCTCAGTATTCACAAAAGAAGATGAGGAGGAGTTACCTAAACCAGACAATCGAAGCACTCTGGGTAGGGGGGTTGACACCAGTCGATTTACAGAAGAAAGAGTCCTGAAAGAACTCCTAAAACTCAAGGTGGACAAAGCAATGGGGCCTGACGGGATTCACCACAGAATCCTAAAAGAACTAAGGGAGGACCTAGTGACACCACTGACCACACTTTTTAACAAATCATGGGAGGATGGAGTGGTACTGAGGACTGGAGGAGGGCAGATGTGATTCCCCTTCACAAAGCGGGAGCAAGGCAGAAGCAGGAAACTACCAGACCTGTAGTTTGACCTCAGTGGTAGGAAAATGATGGAATCCTTCTGAAAGAGCAATTGTTGAGTACCTAGAGACCAAAGGGCACAGGACCCAAAGCAGCATGGATTTACAGCAGGAAGGTCATGTCAGACGTAATCTAATTGATTTCTTTGACTGGGTGGCCAAAGTAATAGACCAGGGAGGGGCTGTGGATATGGCCTACCTAGACTTTAGCATGGCATTTGACACAGTCCCACACAAAAGACTAATAATCAAGTTAGTCAGCCTGGGAGTGGGTTCCAGGGTGGTAGCCTGGGTAGCAAACAGGCTGCACAACAGGACACAGAAAGTAATAGTGAATGGAACACATTCCGAAGAAAGGGGGGTTACTAGTGGAGTACCTCAGGGCTCAGTACTGGGTCCAGTCCTCTTTAACATCTTTATAAGTGACATTGCAGAGGGTCTGGAGGGAAAGGTATGTCTCTTTGCAGATGACACAAAGATCTGTAACAGAGTTGATACACAGGTGGGGTAGAAAGGATGAGAAGGGACTTGGCAAGGTTGGAGGAATGGTCAGACATATGGCAACTTAGATTCAATGCAAAGAAGTGCAAAGTAATGCACCTGGGAAACAAAAACCCAGGGGAAGAGTACACAGTAGCAGGGGAGGTACTAACAACAACAAAAATGGAAAGGGACTTGGGGTAGTCATATCAGTTGACCTAAAGGTGGGTAAGCAATGTGAGAAGTCTGTAAGGAGAGCCAGGGGGATACTGGGATGCATAGGACGGGGCATCACAAGTAGAAAAAGGGATGTGGTTATCCCTCTGTACAGACAGTTGGCGAGACCCCATCTGGAATACTGTGTGCAGATCTTCCCTTGTCAATCTTCACCATTCATTACTTCCTGGGTGTTAGCGGAGGCGCACCGCCATGGGCTTTTTTTTTTTTTTAAAGTTTGCCTAGCGGCACGCCCTCGAGAGTGACGTTACGCGTCATATGCGCTGAGGCGGCCGTTAGTAGCGACCACCTCTCCAACTCAGTTCTGTTTCTCCCGCTGTCGAGGCAGCACCTGTCTGCGTGAAGCTTCAGTGTTTTCTCATCTTCATAGTTACCGACTCCGTTTTCCCTGCTTTCAGCGCCGATACGGTAAGACTGTTCTTTTTTCTATCTTTTCGGCGGGTGTATTTCCTACTGTGTTTAGTCTCGTTGGTTTCGCGTTATGTCCGGTTCTGGAGCTAAGCGTTCTTGAAGGGCGCGCTACTCGTGTGCGTGCTTCTCCTGTAGCGGCATTTCTCGTCTCGGACCGGCATGACGTTTGCCTTCGTTGCCTGGGACCCAACCATGATATGGATTAGATGGATGCCTGTTTCTCGATGGACCGTCGGCGTCCTCGAAGTCAGCGATGTTCAAGCTCGGCCAAGGCCCTTGACTTTCGAGAGACGCCGCGTGGCTCACGCGAGTCTCGAGTGAGATCTTTATCTTCCCGGGTCCCCTCCGGGCCTATCTCGGTCGAGGAGGAGGGGGTTTCCTCATCCTATCTTGCCGAGGAGGAGGCCCCTTCCGCGGTGTTGGGGGAGCGTCGTAGCCCCTCCCGGGGCCGCAGCGCTGACACCGCCTCGGCAGTCACCTCTTCGGAGGTGCAGGCTCCCCCCGTGTCGAGGCCCTTGGCTTTTGGGCCCGGCTTGGGTGGACCCTCGACGCCACCTCGCGGCGCCGTTTTGGATCCCGGCACCGTTCGCGGTGCCGGTGATCGCGGCGCCGTTCCCCGCTGCCGCCGTATCCCGGCGCCTGTCATGTGCCGGTGATTGGAGCAGCGCCATTGGCGGTGCCGCTTTTGCCCGGCACCGTCCCGCAGTGCCGGTGGACATGGCGGTGCCGTCGGCGGTACCGCTCCGCCTCCTGACGCGCGCGGGCGGCGCCGTTGGCCTTCCCTTCCCCGGCGGTGCGGGCCTGCGGAGCAGCTGGGGTGTGAGAATTAGCCTTCCTGCTGCCGGGCGGGGGGGAGGTCAGCCGCCTGGCACGGGCCGTTCATGCCCCGTGGCCTCGGGACCCTGGGGTGGCCAGCATCGAGGTCCTGCTGGTCTCGTCCTCCTCGGAGGACGATGACTCGATGTGACCCATCCTGGCACCCCCATTCTTCGGGATCTGAGTCCTCGGTGGCTAGGGGTACCAGGCGGGAGCGGCCCTCCTCTGTCCCCCTACTGCCGCCTCTCCTGGGGTTCCTCGGCTGGGGTGGCCGAGAGTCCTGGGGGCAGGCGTGGGGGTGACGGAGGGAGGCTCCCCTCTCTGGAGGCTCGGTGGCGGCTACCCCGGGTGCTGTTGCCTCCCTAGGGACAGGGGCGTTGCAGTCGGGAGGAGGGCCCTCGAACTGGGAGGCTGAGGGGCAGGTGGCCTGCTGCCCGTCTCTTGGCCCTCGGGGTGGCCAGGAGCCGAGTGCAGAGCCCGTCCCTCCCCCAGGGTTCTAGGGTGTCCTCCGGCGGCGTTGTGCGGACTGCCCTTCTGGATCCATGCAGTCCCGGCGCGTCAAGAGGGAGTTTCTCCCCAGGGCTCTTCCAGGCTCCGCTTCCCAGAGTTCCGTTCTGCGGCCTGGTTTGATATCCGGGATCCCTCCTACTGGGCTCCTTTCCCGGTTCCAGAGCCCTAGCGAGCAGTTGCCTCCTGGAGTGCCCCTCCCATCTCTCTGCCTTCACCACCCCCTCTCCCGGGCTATGTCGGTCCTACGGGTCCGTTATCCTGGGAGCAGTTCAGAGGTTCTGCAGCAGCCTTCCCCTCATATGTTAGATACATGCATGAGCGGGTCTTTCGACTCTCCCCACCGCCGCAGGAATCCTCTGAGCATTCCAGCTCCCCATCATCCTCGTCTCCCTCCTCTGAGGGAGAGGAACCCCCTGCTCATCTGTCCTCCGATGCTGATTTCACAGAATATCAGCGTTTCCTCTCGAGGATGGTGAGGATCTCTGATTTCTATGTTCGGAGAGACAATACCGAACGGGAGACGCGTGAATTCCTTGGTGAATTCAGTGCCCAGCATCTGGTGGTACCTTCCTGGCCTATCCCCTTCCAGGAGGCGTCTATCCGGTCCTGGCAGTTCCCTGCCGCTCTTTCCCCAGCCCCGGGACTGCCAGCGAGGTATTGTGCCCCTCTGAGTCTCTAGGTTCCCTTCCCAACCCGTCCTCAGGTTTGGTATACCTGGATACTCCTTCTGGGCGCGTTGCCTGGCTCGCGACCTGCCCACAGTTCGGACTCTCTCCAGTTCGACCGTTGGGGCAAAGAGTGTTCTCTTCTTCTTGTGCGAGTGCATGTATTGCATCACATCAGGCTCACCACGCTGCCTATAACCGGAATTTGTGGTCGATGATGTCCCAGCTGCTGGCATCTATGCCTGACACGGAGCAAACCAGACAAGCCGTTGCCCGCTCCGCGGTAGGCCTGGAGCTGGCAAGACACCAAGCAAGGGCATCTTATGACACCATGAGGTGGCTTCCAGGCTTGCGGGACAGCGATCTGCATCAGGCGGACGGCATGGCTTCGCTCTTTCCAGGTTGTCACCCCTGGCCCGGCGTAGGGTGATTCGCTCCGCTTCCGGGGACCGTCTTTCTCTTCAGAGCTAGGAGACTTTTACAGGGCTCCCTCCGTCTCCTCGCTCTTGGAGAGGCACCTCCTAGCTCTTCTCCCACTTAGGCTTTCTGAATAAGCCAGGTCTCTCCTTCTGTTTTCTCACCAGCAGAAGGCTGGGGTCTTGTTCCTCAGGGTATTACTCTTCCCTCCAGGGAAGAGGAGCTATATCACTCAGGAGTAATGAATGGTGAAGATTGACAAGGGAAGATATGAAAATTACGTACCTACCGTAATTCCTGATCTTCTCTTGTATCTTCACCATTCATTACTCTCCCGCCCACCATCCCTCAGTGGCCTCTTCCTGTGGCTTCTCCACCTCCGTCTCCTTCCTCTCTCTGCAAAAAAAAAAAAAATTTTTTTAAAACTAGGAAAAATTGCTTAATTTTTCAAAAAAAATAAAAAATAAAAAAAAAAATCCTTTGTGGGGGGGGTTCTAATTTTCAGAAAAATTAATTACTCTAAGATTCGTTGGGCCATCTCGTGGATTGCATTGGCGATCAGACTGCACAACTATCTTCTTGCCGTTATCCTGACAAGATATCTCTGGGGTTTTGGCCTGGTTCAGGCTATTCAGTTGATCCTGCAATCCTGTGTTCCAGATATTGCCCTGAATCAACCCCCCTCTATTCTTGCCCTGCAGAGCAGAGGAACGGGCACGTCTGTCCCTTTTTTCTTTTTAAAAAAAAAAAAAGGGAAAAAATGCTGAGGGAACTCTTTTCGACTGCTATAGGCATCTTGGTTTTGGGGTCATGCAACCAACCTCAAATTTCTTCTGTAAAAAAAAAAAGGAAAACAAACAAGAGGGGAAATGAGAAAGTAATCTCCCTTCTCGCTAGTTTGCATATTGGTTTCTCCTTTTAAGTGTCCTCCTGGACAATTTTTACAGAAGAGCTGTGCTGACCATATCCAATCCCGGCCAGCCTAAGCCTTGGCCAGTCTGTCTGAGTCCCATTTCTATGCTTAAAACGCCTGAAAGGCTTACATTTTCCTTTTCTAAGTCCCAGAGCAGCACTCTCCTGCTGCCTGGGGTTCCTTTTCCCTCCTCGGGTGTCCTCGAATTCTAGGCCTGTCGCGGCCAGGAACCCGAGGGGGGTATCAATAACAATGGCATGTTGAGGATAAGGACTATGCCCTCCAGAGTCTGTCTAGCGGGTTTGGTGAACCTTCTCTTCAGCTCTATCTCCGGGATTTGCTTCCTCTTAGTCGAGCCTTCAGCTCTAAGCTAACTATGCTCGTGGCATTCTGGTCCCTTCAACATCCCATCTCTCTCTTCTCTTCTTCTTCTTCTTCTATTTCTCATCTCTTACTTTCTCTCCTCCTAGAGTCGCCCAGGTAAGGAGGCCCTGCAGTCCCTAGGCTAGGATACTTTATCTCCTCTGTCCTTCCTCCATCGGCTTATTCCTTTTCAGTTCCTTCTTCCTTGCTTTTGCTATCCCTCTGCTATCTTGCCTCCGCTATCTATATTCTCTGCTCTCACTTTTGCCTCTCCGGCTCACAGAACTGAGTTGGAGGAGGAGTGGAAGTCGCTACTAACGGCCGCCCCTGTATGGCATAGGCGTCACTCTAGGGCTGCCGTTAGGCAAACTTTAAAAAAAAAAAAAAAAGCTCCGGTGGCGGTGCGCGCCCGCTAACACCCAGTAAGTAATGAATGGTGAAGATACAAGAGAAGATCAGGAATTACGGTAGGTACGTAATTTTCATTTTGGAGACCCCATCTATGCAAGGACATAGACAGGATGGAAGCAGTCCAGAGGAGGGCAACTAAAATGGTGCAGGGTCTGCATCAGAAACCATATGAAGAGAGACTGAGAGAGCTTAATATGTATACCCTTGATGAAAAGGCGGACGGGGGACATGATAGAAACTTTTAAGTACCTCAAGGAATCAACAAAGTCCAGGAGGGTAGCATCTTTCAGAAAAGAGATGTGTAAGAACAAGGGGGCACAATTTAAAGATAGAGGGGGGACGGCTCAGGGGTAATGTGAGGAAATGTTTTTTCATGGAGAGAGTGGTGGATGCATGGAACCGCCTTCATGGGGAGGTTGTTGGGTCTAAAACAGTGGGGGAATTCAAACATGCATGGGACAGACATAAGGCAATTGTAGTGGGGGGTTGCAGGAAGTAGGCTGTTGGTTAACTAGAATCTGCAGCTTATCCAATAGGAAGGGAAATAGGCAGACTGGGTGGGCCAAGTGGTCCTTATCTGCCGTCAAAGTCTATGTTTCTTACCACTTCTCCACTCATGCAGGAACATGAAAGAGATAGCCCCAAAGCCATCAGGAGACTCCTTGAGGGTTAGTCTGTAACATTTCCCTCCTCTCCATAGTCTTGGGCCTGAGTCTCCAGAGACCCACCAAAAAGGAAACCAGTGCCACCAGAACCCAGGGCCACTGCCACCATTTCTTGTCCCACAGGCACCCTTAGCCAGAAGTAGCCAGAGAGCACACCCATAGGTTCTAACTGGCACTGATACACAATGGTACCCTGGACTGGGATGCACACCAAGAACTGGAACTGCTCTCTGATTGGCCAGGGACCCTATTCATATGCCACTACCTGATAAGAATCATTTTCCTCCCAGCTGGCACAAGGATATAGTGCCACTAAGCCGAACACATATTGCAAAAACAGACTGTACCTCAGTAAACATTTAGAACACATTTCAGAACCTGTAAGTGCACTTTAATCGCAGGCACATTATTTTATCTGCAGGCCAAGTGGTACAGCCCCAGTGTAACCCTACATTATTTTTTACTTTACATGCGTCCTGGTAACAGCTGTTTTGACAGCTGAGTTGCAGGTGCATAAGGAATACATTTTAAAAACATATATGAATCTGAAGGCTATTCAGACCACGCAAACACACCCTCCCTCCACACACACACACTTCAAGCAGTTCTAAAATTATTACATTATGGCTTGCACTGGAGGTCCCAAACTATATTACTGATCCACAACATATAGAAACTAGTGGAACACATATTTCAGTCTATATAAACAGACAGACTAAAATGCTGAAACATAAATCAGTTTAACATAACACATTATGGGGACTTCCTGCTTAGAGCTTTACAATAAAGAGCTCTGCATTACCTTATTGTCAAGCCACTAGCATTACTCATGTCTCAAACATTTTAAAAACTGAAGTGCACCGAATCTTTCTGTTCTAGACTCACACAATCTATTTTGCTAAAATAACTCATGCATTATATAGACAGTATTTATTTCTGTTGCTTGCATCACTCATGATTAACTTACTAGTCCTCTGCTCTGGCCTGCTGCAGTCTGCAGACAGACAGTGCGGTGGCTTCCGACTCAAGTTCCTACGCCGGGCTCCTCTGGTTGTCCCCACTGACTGCATCCCACACCCACACTCTCCAACTAGAGTCGGTCTCACCGTCCCAGTCCAGAGAAACTGAGAACTGAGGTTAGGTTAGGTAGAATAGGGTCTCGAGAGAGAGCCATGATCATCCGGCAGCACACGGCACCACTGCTGGTGATATGTGATGGCGCAGTGACTCCGACCATGATGACTTGTCTCAGGACTCTGTGACCCGTCACCCATCTCGCTGCTGGCTGCCTGCTCAGGACTTGTCTTGTCACTGACCTCACCTACCCAGAGAGGTTAAATAAAAATTAAATTCCCCAGCCTGGCAGCCAGCTGCTGCTGCTTTTAGTGCTCCCACCAGTGGCCTGTCCCATCACAACTATCGTTTTGAGGCCTCCGATTGCTCCATAATTTGTAACTGGTGCCAAAATTGAATCTTCCAGCCAGCCAGTACTGCTGCTGGGCTTGCGCACGTTTGCTGATGCACACACTTCATGTGGTTCATCTTCATCATGTCAAAGGGCAGGCACACACACACACACACACACACACACTGCTCTCAGCAGAGTCAGCGGTGCTGGCATGACTTTTTTCTCAGTCTCATAGAAAAGGGAACTTGGAGCAGCCTGAAGGGCCCCCCAAAACACAGGGCCCTAAGCACGGGGGTAGTTGGTGTAATGGTAAATCCGGCCTGGTCCGATCAGCTGTTTCTGTCTTTTGCCCACAGGATGTTAGGGGCACCTGTGTCAAAACAGACACTTTCCAAGTGGTTGGTGAACTGCATAGCCTTCTGTTACCAGAAGTGCAACAAACCCTTACCAGGATTGGTAAAGGGCCATTCTACTAAGGGGCTGGTTACCTCCTTGCTGCACTGAAAATGTTTCAGCGCCGACCATTTGTGCAGCTGCTACTTGGAGTACAGTGCGCACCTTCATCAGACATTACAGCATGGACATTGCCTCCAGACGCAGATCGGGCTTCGGCCTGGCAGTCCTCCAAGGACTTTTGTCCTAGGCGGTTTTCTTTCCTGGATTTCTCCTATCCTCCTCCCAGAGGGTTAGATAACACCCTTTACTGCTTGGGAATCTGTCCTTATGCTGTAATCTGCTGCAAGAGCTGTATCTCGAAGTAAGATAGTACAGTTACATAAGAAGTTACTGTAACAGTAGATCTTTGAAAACAACTCTTGCAGCAGGTAGTTTCTCCCACCTTCCCTCAGGGAGCTTTTTAGTCACTAATGCTGTCTCAGGACACACACACACATTGCTTAGTCTTCCACTGGAAGCGGATCCTCGGTCTCCCTTCAGAATGACATTGCTATGCTGGGAGTCTCCTCGGGAGAACTGAGGTAGGCTGGGGATCGCCTTTATGATACATCTGACGCTGGGGGCTGTATATAGCTGAAAGGACGCTTTTCCATGGGGTCCTGCCGCCTGCCGCTTCAGTCCTTATGGTGTTACCTGCTGCAAGAGCTGTTCTCAAGATCTACTGTTATGGTACATGCTCTATATAACTGTACTTTCTCAACCCTGCCGCTTGGTCTCACTTCGCTCCAAGAGTGTTCACAAAGTGCCTGGCAGTGGTTGTGGCACACCTGGGAAGGCTAGGTGTCACAGTTTTCCCATTCCCGCATGACTGGTTGATGGTCGGAAAATCACCACAAGTAAGGGAACATCTGTAGCCCACCCAAGGACTCCTGGAATCACTGGGTTTTCTGATAACTCTCAAAAAGTTAGTCCTTCTACATGCACAAGTGCTGCAGTTCATAGGAGCAGAATTAAATACCCAGGATACCCTCTGGACAGGGTAAGAAATATTTTGCAAATGGAAGACTTCTTCAGCCTGAACAGATCAAAATTGCAAGATAGTTTCTACAGCTCCTGGGCCACATGGCAGCCATCACTGGCACAGTCCTGGATTCTAGGTTCCAGATGAGAGACATTCAATTCCACCCTCAAGGCACGCTGGTGTCAGAGAAGAGATCCTCTCTCAAAGCTAATCCCAGTAACAAAACATTACTTTTACATCAGGCGCCCTTAGCATCGTAACTATTGCAGTTAACTGGCTAGCTAGCACTGCCCCAGAGGTGGAAATGTATGGTGATGAGTTTTATGAATTATCCAATCAGACTGAAGCTAGAGAATGTGCTGAACAGTGAGAGGAAGGAGGCTTCTTAGGTTCAGAATTTTTTCTCCGCTGGATTGAGTAACACTGCCTCTGAGGTGCTCTCTGTTCTGACAAGAAAAGTTGTTTTCTTTGATTCTGGTAGCTATTTCTTTGTTTTTCTATATTTCTGAGTGAGCTGAGTATTTCTTGTTAGTTCTAGCAGTTTCGGAACCGCGTTATTCCTCAGTTCCATGGTTCCTTGCAGTTCCTTTTCTTTATTTTTAAAAAGTTTTAGTTATCGCGCTAGTGTTTCTGCTGTTCCGCTTTTCTTGCTTTTATTAATTTTTATCGTGGTTCCTTTATCAAGTGGGAACCAAGGTTCTACTACTTTTTACCTCAGAAAAGTCACAGTTCTTTTCCGCAAGGGAACCGACCATTGGACCTTATATTTAAATGATTCAGCATTCTATTTAGGGGTTGTCTGTAAATTGGGCATGTCAAAAACCCCAAAGAAAAGGACTGGACCCACAGGTTTTAAAAATTGTTTAATCTGCCATAGAATTTTAGCTAACGCTGATACTCACAACCTGTGTTTAAAGTGCTTAGGTCCAGATCATAACTGTGTTCTTTGCTCCAAATTCTGTTAAAACATTAAGAAATAGAGCAAAAAGGCTTAGAGAAATGGCAGAAGAATGGTCTTCATCTGGTCCCAAACACAGACCCAGGGCTACTGATGAGGGGCCTTTAAGAAATAAAAATAATTCAGGTGCTGATGAGGCATCTTTAAAGTCAAAGCCTGGTACAGGTGCTGATGAAGTGCCTTTGAAAACAAAAAACACAGATCCTGGCACTGTTGAAGAGTCATTTAAAAATAAGACTAAAGGAGCTGATGAAGTTCTTAAATCAAAAAATATGAGAATTACTGATGAAGTGCCTGGTTCTAAGAGGAAGCCTGAATAAGTCACCGATGAAGTGGCTACTAAAAAGATTTGTAAAGAAAAGAATCAAATCCCATTGCTCCTCCAGGCGGTGCCATAGGCGAGGCTGCAGTGGGAAAGGAACACAGATAAATCAAAAAACATTGAACCCCAGGAGGGCATCCCTGAAGATTTTCCAGGTGAACTTCCTCCATGGAGGACATGGCAAAAGCCTGGCACCTTTACCAGACTATCCAGGGCATGGGTACCCTTTTTGGTGCCTCTGATTTTCCCAGACATATCCCCCCCCACTGCACCCTCAGCTGAAGGGATTGATGAGGGAGATGACAATGATGATTTCTATGGTGCCCCTAATGACATTTCAGAGGGCAAGGTCCCAGAACCCAATGTGTCACCGGATCCTAATTTTGGGGCATCTCCTGATCAGGAGGATACCTTCTCCCTGTTCTCCTTTCTGCAACACATGGTGGGCACCCTTGACCTCCCCTCTCAAGACTCTAATCAGTGTGAGGAGGAAGACCGGGACTACAGGGAAATGAAAGTTCTCCCCCCTCCTAAAAAGTTAGTTCTCCCTATTTACAAACCTTTCAGGAAGAACACAATGAAAATTCTTCAGAACCCCACATCTGTGCAAGGGGTCGAGAAAAGGGCTGATAAAAAGTACCAGTTTTCTAAAACTGACACAGAATTTCTGTTTGTTCTCCCCAGTCACGAGGGAGTGGTGCAACAAGCGGTATGTGACAAGGCTGGTGTCCCCCTTTCTTCCTAGTTCTCTGAAAAAGGCTCTAAGAGGCTGGATTTTATGGCCAGGATAACATGTACTTCAGCCGCTCTCCTACTCCGCCTTCCCTCTTACATGGCTTACACAGCCAAATATCAAAAGGCTCTATGGAACTCAGTCCTAGCCATAGTCAAATGGGGCTCAGATTCTATGGCTAAGGATTTAGTGGAAACGGCTAAGATGGCCTTGGAGGCCACAAAGTATAATTTCCACATGGCGGATGATAGCAGTGATGCAGCCTCAAAGGTTATGGCTCAGGCTATTTCCCTGAGGCGTTTGCTTGGCTCAGAACAACAAACCTGTCACAGGACACTCAGTCCAAAGTTATGGACTTTCCCTGCAACAGAAATGTTCTCTTTGACTCCAGGACTGAGGAGTGTATGAAAAAGGTGGACAAGTACAAGGCAACCTATCAGAGCAGTGCAGCCAAAACTAAGTCTCAGGCATCTGAAAACCTAAACACAGGGGTAATAGAGACAGAGGCTACTTTCCCAGACCCTATTACTCCCTTCCCCCTCAGTTTGACCTCTCACAGTTCAGAGATTACTTCTTAGGAAGAGGCTGGAGGGGTCAGAGGAGATCTACCTCTACCCCTGCTCCTGCCACCCAGCAAAAGCCCTGACTCCTCAGCCCAGGTCGCCTCCCGTCTGCCTGTAGGGGGCAGGCCCTCCCACTACCTCCAGTTCTGGACCCTCATTACCACAGATAGGTGGGTCCTGGAGGTAGTGGAAAAGGCCCTGTCTCTTCAGTTCAAAAAGATGCCAGCCCTAAAGAAAATTCAGCTTTCCAAACCTCTAACTCCAACAGAGAGGATTCTGTTGAGATGGAAGTAAAGCATCTTTTGAAGTAAAAGTAATAGAGAGAGTGCCTACCATCAGAGAGACAAGGACTGTACTCCAGGTACTTCCTGACTCAAAAGAAAAAAGGAGTGGTGGCCTATTTTAGATCTCAGATACCTAAACAAGCGCCTTCTGAAACCCAAATTCAAGATGGCCACCTGAAGTTGGTGATCCAGTCTTTACAGCAGGAGACTGGCTATCTCCTAGACCTCAAAGGCGCATACTTTCATATCCCCATCAGGTTGTCCCACAGGAAGTTTTCCCTTCAGGACACTACCAGTTTGCAGCCATGCACTTCGGCCTGACATCAGCACCAAGGGTGTTCACAAAATGCCTGACTGTAGTGGCAGCTCATTTAAGAAAGAAGAGGATCTCCGTCTACCCATATCTGGATGACTGGCTCATAGTGGCGAAGACTCCTTTTCTAGAGGAGGCTTTTTCCTTAAGAGACACTCTGCAATCCTTGGGATTCATTATAAATCAAAAGAAATCCCATTTGGTACCAGCTCAGCTCCTTACCTTCATAGGAGCGCAGTTGGAATCATTGCACAGCAGAGCTTTTCTATCTGTGGAAAAGATTCAGATTTTTCTGTCAGTGGAAAACTCTTTTGTCCTGGTACAGCCCAGGCCAGCCAGACATTTCCTGCAGCTACTGGGCCACATGGCATCCATGACAGCTATGGTCCCGGGGTCAGGTTTAAAATGAGGGACAGTACCTAAGGTCTCACTGGTCCCAAAGCAAAATTTCCTGTCCAAACTAGTCACAGTCACAAAAAACTTCCTTCAGTTTCTGGACTGGTGGAAGGACATTGCCAGCCTTTCAGTAGGAGTTCCCTTCAAGGTTTCCTCCCCGTCCAAAATCATTACTACAGATGCTTCTCTTCTTGGATAGGGAGCTCACATGGACAGCTGTTCTGTCAGTGGCTCTTGGACTCCACAAGATTCACAGGCGTCATCAATCTGTTGTAACTCAGGGCCGTTTATCTGGCTCTCAAAGCATTTACTTTAAAGATAAAGGGACATACCGTCCAATCAGAACAGACAACACCACTGCTGTGTTTACATAAACAAGCAGGGTGGCATAAGGTCCACAATCCTATGCCTAGAGATCATGAGGATTTGGGGCCTAGTCTATTACTTGGGAGTCAATCTGTCAGCCATACATCTCCCAGGAAAAGACAACACCCTGGCGGATGCTCTCAGTCGCATCAACCAGGGACACAGTGAATGGTGTCCGAACAAACAAGTGTTGGCCACAGTGTTTAGGAAGTGGGCACCAGAGGTGAATCTGTTCACCTCTTACCTGAACCATCAACTTCCTCTGTTCTGTTGCAGTCCCCCAGCACTGGGAACTCTTCCAACAGATGCCTTAGCTCTGGAGTGGACAGGGAAGTTTCTTTATGCCTTTCCTCCATTTTTTCTGATTTTCAGAACTTTGTTAAAGCTCAAAAATCAACGTGCAGCAATGATTCTGGTGACACCAGATTGGCCGAGGCAGGCATGGTACCCTCTGCTGATGTTCCTGTCCTGTAGCAAGCCTATTCACCTCCCTCTCAGTCACTCCCTCCTGTCGCTTCCCCAGACAGGGTGTCATACCCAGATCTGAAACCTCTTCACCTCAAAGCCTGGCTGTTGAGGAGTTAGAGGTCTTATCTGTGTCAATCTTCACCATTCATCACAGATGGGTACTGGCCGGAGATCAGGACCCCGCGGGAGCCTTTTTTTTTTTTTTTTAAAGATAGGCGGAGCCGATGCAGCATCGGCGCCGTCCTCGAGGCCGACGTACTACGTGGCGCTCGAGGATTAGCCGTTAGGCTGCATCGACTCTGCCTGCTTACCAGTTCTTCGTCTCCCGACGTCGAGGTCGCCTCGTGGGAAGCCTGAAGAAGCCTTATTCAAAAATTTTAGGCCTTGAAGCCTGCGTCTTTAGTCGTCGGTCTACTAGTTCTGTGTTTGCCTCCACTCGACGTCACCGGTAAGATCTTTCCTTTTTATTACATTAAAGCGACGTCGAGTCTGTTTTTTGGTGTTTTTTTCTCCGTAGGTCATGTCGCGGTTGGAGGCAAAAAATCGCAGAAGATGGGGCGGCCCCCTATGCGTCGGTGCCCGTGCGGCCGCAAGTAGTCCGTCACCGACCAACATGACCGGTGCCTTGGCCCGCTACACGACATGGATTTGTGCAACGCCTGCTTCTCGATGGACCGCCGAGTTTTGGAACAGTGCGCATTTAAGTTCAGGCGAGCACCGCCGACTTTCGGGGTAGGCCGCGCACTCGTCGGGCCAAGCCGCGTTCTCTCGGCCCCTCCTCCGGGTCCCCTCCCGGTTCTATACGGACTGCGGAGGAGGGAGCCTCGGCCTCTTCTAGCCTAGCCGTGGCCGAGGCTCTCTCACGCCAGGAGGCCCATCCCGCCTCCCGAGAGCGGGCGGAGGCGCTGCTCCGCAATCGCTCTTCGGGGTGAAGGCTCCTGTGTCGCTCCCGCGGTCTGGAGCCCGGTCAAAGCCGCCGCCCACCCGTCATTCGTGCCGCTGGCCTCGTGCCGCTTAGGTGTTGAGGGTCCAGTCGGCGCCGGGCGCCGACGGCGCTGACACTGCCTCGCGGCACCGTGAAACCGCCTTCAACGTTGTCCTTCACCATGTCTCACCTCGGCGCCATCCTCTGCGCCGAGGTTGAGCACGGCGCCATGGGGCCTTTGGTGTCGTCCATCGGCGCCGACGTAGGCGCCATTGGGACTCTCGCGCCGCTCGCGGCGCTGAGCGGTCTCACGGCGCCAATGTCGGTGCCGTGGTCAGAGCCGAGTCCTTCGGGGTCGTCGACGCCGCCTTGGTCCTTGCTGCCGCACGTGGCGTCGAGTGGCCTGGCAGCGGCGTCGGCTCCGAGACTGGGGTTGCTGACGGCGCCGTCTCCGTCCCGGGTGCTTCCCCTGACACCGGTGGACCTGATGGTGCCACAGCTGGCCCTGGCCTAGGACTTCTGGCCCAAGCTACCCTGCCACCTTCTGCTGGCACCGCTCGCGGTGCTGTGGACCGGGCAGGGATTGCCTTGGCTCCTGACCCTCGGAAGGTGTCCCTTCCTCGACCCCCTACTGTTTGGCTTAGGGCCTCAGACTCTTCCTCTTCGGAGTCGGAGTCCAGCTCTGAGTCGAATGGGCAGTCACACTCTTCGGGGTTGTCTGCAAGGGAGGACGAGCTGGTGGTTTCCTCTTCGGGTCGCGGCCAGTCCCCCTCCAAGGTGAGTCGGGTTTCTTCTAGGGCTAGGGTCAGTGGTGCTGACCAGCGGGCTGTGGTGCGTGCCACCATCGCCTTGCAGCCTAGCCTTGGGGGGTTCCTTGACCCCTCTACGGTGGTACCCCCTACTGTGACATCTCTCGGTCGCCCAACTTTGGGGCCTATCGAGAGGACCACGGGAGGGGAAGGTGCTCCTTCCGGGATTGCTCCTTCAGGAGTGGCCCTGGGTACGGAGCTGCCTAGACTGGCCACTTCGAGGGCTAGGACCCTTTCGGATTCCGAAGGGTCGAGGGGTATAGGTTCTTGCGCCCCTGCCCTTCTGGGACGACCGGGTCCTGGACGGAGCCGGAGTCGACTTCCGCCTTCCCTCTGGGTTCCTTGAGAGGGTCCCATTCTTTCGAGGCAGGGACCATCCTTCTGACCTTCACGCCCCGGCCGCCTCACTTGGGGTTCTTTTGGGCGCAGTCTAGGCAGTACCAAGCGGTTGTGCAGCTGTCGACTCATGGAGTCTTCCAGGACTCCCCTGCGGGAGTCCGTGGTCCGCCTCCTTAGCCTTGGCAGAGGTCAGTCACTTCTTCTCTCGGCTCTGTCCACTCCCCTCTGCCGCCTTCTCCTGCATTCCCAGGTATCTTTGGTCCTAGCGGCCTTCTCACCTGGGAACAGTTCAGAGAGGTGGCTGCTTGGTTCCCTGCTTATGTTAGGGCTTTGGACAGCCAGGTTTTTCAACCTCCCCCCGAGCAGCCACCCTCCGAGCCTATGGTGATCTCCAGCTCCTCATCCCTCTTCTGGGAGAGGAACCTTCTGTCCACACTCTCCGCTGCTGATCTCTCTGAGTATCAGCGCTTCTCGTGAGGATGATAGAGGACCTTCACCTTTCTCCTTCTTCTGTGCGCAATCCGAGCATGCGGCGTGACGCCTCTAGGCGATTTTGGGACAGCCACCCTCGTGGTGCCGCCTTGGCCCGCCTCCCTTCGGGAGGCGTCCATGCGTTTCTGGCAGAGGCCCTTCTCCGGAGTTCCTGCCCCTAGGGACCTCTGCCAGAGGTATTGCGCTCCCCCGGAGTCTCCAGGCTCCTTGCCTCATCCGCAGTCCGGATTGACGCACCTGGACACTCCTGATGGGCTTCGCGCCCTCCGCTGTGACCGGCCCCCAGATCAGGACTCCTCGGATTTTGATTTCTGGGGGAGGAGGACTTTCTACTCGGCACGGCTGCTTCTCTCCATTTCTGCGCATCAGGCCCACTACGCTGCCTATAACAGGTACTTGTGGTCAGCGCTAGGTCAGTTCCTAGCCGCTCTGCCTGACTTGGAGCAAACCAGGCAAGCCATTGCTCTCTCTGCACGTGGCCTGGAGCTAGCAAGGCACCAAGCAAGGGCATCTTACGACGCCAATGAGGTAGCTACCAGGGTCGTAGGGACAGCGATCTGCACCAGAAGATCAGCATGGCTTCACCTTTCCCGGTTGTCACCCTTGGCCCGGCGTAGGGTGATTTGCTCCACTCACCAGGGAACCTACCTCTTTTCCCGTAGGGCGAGACGGCGTTTGTCGGGGCAAATTCCTTCCCCCTCCGGGGGAACCCCATCTCGCTCTCCCCTTTCTAGGGCCTCCTCAGGCCCAGAAGGTTCCCCCCCTTAGTGTGTCACCCACTGAGGGCTAAGGGACACTGTCCCTTAGGGTGCAATCAGTCAACCCCCTTCGGGGGGCTTGATACTCACCCATCTGTGATGAATGGTGAAGACTTGACACAGATAAGATATTCAAATTACGTACTTACCGTAATTATGATCTTTCTGTGTATCTTCACCATTCATCACAATCCCTCCCACCATCCCCCTGGGGCTTTAGTCTCTGGAATCCTCCTCCTCTGTGCCTTCCCTATCTTCACTGCATAGGTGCCGAACCTCTGGGGGCGAGTAGCCCTCCACTTGTTGTTCCTGTATGGTTAAAACCAGTATAGGGAAAGTGCCCTTTCTTCCTTAGCCCCCTCAACTGTTGCCATCTTCCGCACCCTTGCTTGAGTGAGATTAGTTGAGACACACAGGGGACAGTCTTCCTAAAGGGGTATAGTTTGAGTGGCACCTCTCTTCTACATATCTTCTCCCACGGGTAGGAGCTGGTGGTTGCCCTCCTTCTGTTATCCATCTAATCAAAAATAAAACAAATTTTTCCTTTTTCTTTTTTTCACCAAATATCTCTTTAGAGAAAGAGTACTGAGTCCCTATATCCTGTCCTTCTCCAGAATAGCCGACTCTGCTTTGGGGTATTGCCAGTCATTCTGTGCCTTGAATTCTGGCAAAGAGCTTTTAACTCCTTGCAGTCCCTATACAGTCTGGTGATGGACAAGGGTCCTGGATCCTGTTACCTCTCACTCTCTCTCTCCTGAAATTCTCTCCCCTTCCTCCTTCTTCCGTTTCCAGAGATTGGGGCCCCTACCCAATCCCCTTAGTCTTACTTCTTATGCTGTCCTCTCAGTGATTATTTCTCCTTTTAGTTCAGTTTCTCTCCTTTTCTGTCCCTTGGACTCTCTTGTCCCACCCTCCATCCCTTCCTCTTACCTCTCCGTGACTCAGAACTGGTAGGCAGGCAGGTCGATGCAGCCTAACGGCCTAATCCTCGGCCGTGTAGTCGTCGGCCTCGAGGGGCGGCGCCGATGCTGCATCGGCTCCGCCTATCTTTAAAAAAAAAAAAAAAAGGTCTCATGTGGGTCCTGATCTCCGCCAGTACCCATCTGTGATGAATGGTGAAGATACACAGAAAGATCATAATTACGGTAAGTACATAATTTGAATTTTCTGGACACTCAGTACTCTGAGCAAGTGCTGAAGATCCTGAGGATGTCCAGAAAGCCTAGTACAAAAAAGACTTATGCAGCCAAGTGGAAAAGATTTTCCCTCTGGTGCAAGAAGAAGCACATTAATCCTTTTAAGGCTTCAGTTCCTAATATTTTGGATTACTTGGTACACCTACAGGACTCAGGTTTGAAGCTTTCCTCTTTGAAGCTTCATCTAGCCTCTGTTTCAGCTTATCTCTCTGTTCGGAAAACCAAGTCTCTATTTTCACAACCAGTCTTGAAGCAGTTTTTCAGAGGTCTCCTTCATGTCCAGCCTCCAATTAGGGAGCCTGTCCCTCCTTGGAGCATGAATCTCTGTATTGCCAAGCTTATGGAGCCACGCTTTGAGCCCATGGCTGTGGCTGCCATTAAGTATGTGACTTGGAAAATCATGGTTTTAGTGGCCATTGCCTCTGCTAGAAGGATCTCAGAGTTAGATAGATACTTTATTTTTAAAACGCCCATTTCCTTAGATTCTGGGCACTGTACAATAAAACAGTACAATAAATCATACTAAAATACAAACATAAAATCACTATAGCTGGGAGCAATAATCTGTCTATCAAATTTAAAAGAATACACTATTGATCAATCAATAAAAGTTTGCTGGAACATTTTCAACCCATTCTTAAAGGCTTCCACCGAGGGAGCCTCCCTTAAGTAACCAGGCAGTGAGTTTCACAGGGTAGGCACAGCCACAGAGAATACCCTATCCCCTAATGCCACAGCCTAACCCTGGGAACTCGAAGGAGGTCTCCCGGCAGAACAAAGTTCCTGGGATGGATGGATGGTAGGGAACAAGGAGACCTTGCAGATAGACAGGCCCTCTGCACTGAGCCCAACTACTTTATTCCCCACAGGGACAAGACTGAGCTCAGGACAAACAGGACATTTTTGCCCAAGGTGGTCTGAGAGTTCCACCTCAATCAGTCCATCACTTTGCCTGTGTTCTTTATGGAGAAATCCACTCCAGGGGAGCAGAAGCTCCACAATCTGGATGTCAAAAGGGCCCTATTCTACTACTTGGAGCACACCAAGCAGTTCAGGGGCTCATCTACACAGCTGTTCCTCACCCATTGGGAGGTAGGTAAAGGAAGGCCAGCCACTAAGAGAGCTATCTCTTGCTGGATAGTCTCTTGCATTTGGTTCTGCCACTGTATGACAAGGCTGGTAAGCAACCCACTGAGGGCCTCAGAGCCCACTCTACCAGGGGCACTGTTGCCTCGGTGGCAGCTGTTAGGGACATTCCCCTTCTGGAAGTCTGCAGAGCAGCAACTTAAAAGACTGTGCACACTTTCACTAAGCATTACTACGTAGATGTGCAATCTGGATCTGATGCCAGGTTTGGCAAGGCGGTACTGAAGATCCTTTTTCCTAAATAGGTTCTCTACCCGCCTCCCAACTGTACTGCTTTGTAGTTTGCAGTAGTTACTGATACTACAGGACCCTGGGGTAAGAAGAAAAATTACTCACCATAGTAATCTTCTTTCTTCCAAGGTGTCCTTTGCATCAGTAAGCTCCCACCCTTTTCTTCCCAGATAACCTTCAGAAGAAGGCTCTGACTTTTGCTTTAAATTATTCAGTGCATTAAACGTTGGATTGCATTTTGAGCAAAGTTTTTATGGTTCTGGTTCTGGTTATTATATGTGTTTACATCCTGTTCGTTCTTTCCAGTGGGGCATCTGCCCATTCTACCTTCAAAGAAATTCTGAAGTCTCCTTCCTTTCACTGCTCAGCACATTCTCTAGCCTCAATTTGATTGGATAATTCATAAAACTCATTACCATACATTCACCTCTGGGGCAGTGCTAGCTAGCCAGCTAACTGCAATAGTTACTGATGCTAAAGGACACCTTGGAAGAAAGAAGATTACTACAGTGAGTAATTTTTTCTTCAGGTCCTTCAGCGGTGGAAAGAGGAAACCAACTTAAGGGAAGGGGTTCCTTTTCAGCAAGAGTCTCCATTAATGATTCTCTCAACAGATGCATCACTACTGGGGTGGGGTGACCATCTAGGGGGTCACACCACTCACGGCACTAGGTCCAGTGCAGAGTCACTCTAGCATATAAATCTGCTGGAGCTCAGAGCAGTGTTGCTGACAGTCCAAGCCTTCACACCGCTAGTGCAGGGAGGGTGGTACAAGTCAGGACAGACAATACCACCACAATGTATTGCATAAACAGGCAGGAGGAACAAGGTTGGGTCCTCTCTGCAGAAGCTATAAGAATTTGGAGTCTGGCCTACTCCCCAGTAGTTTCCCTTCAGGCCATTCATCTGCCAGGCAAGGACAATACCCTAGCAGATGCTCTGAGTCTGATCAACCAGGCCCATCATGAATGGACCTTGGACAGACAGGTGTTGGGAGTGATTTTCAGAAGGTGGGGCACCCCAGAGATAGATCTCTTTGCATCCCACGAAAACCACCACCTGCCGCAGTAGCCCCAGCTTGGGAAACAATATCCCTGGATGCTCTGGCTCTGGACTGGTCAGGGAAGTACCTGTATGCGTTCTCTCCCTTCCCTTTCCCCCTGGTGTACAGAGTGCTACTCAAGTTCGAGTCCCAGCCAGCATCACTGGTCTTGATAGCACCAGACTAGGCCAGGCAGCCATGGTACTCTCTGCTGCTGTCCGTGTCTTTAGCTGAACCAATACACCTTCCTCAGAGGCACAACCTGTTAACCTCCAGTCAAGGGAGGCTCCTGTACCCGAACCTCGAATCCCTCAGGCTCAAGTCATAGCTGTTGAGGACGTAGAGTATGCAGGCTTGCATCTCTCTGAAAGTGTTCTGGACTTTTTAAGGGGGTACAGAAAGCCCTCCACCAAGAAAACCTACACCTCAAAATGGAAAAGGTTTTCTATCTGGTGCTCCACCAGGGATGTGGTGCCAGCACAGGCAGGAATTCCAGCCGTGCTTGACTACCTTACCCATCTGCATTCACTGGGCCTTCAGCCCACTACTGTAAAGGTCCACCTAACCTCAGTGTCTGCTTACACCTCAGCTGGAAAGAATGCCTCTATGGCACGAACCCTATTTTTAAGAGGTTCTTTAAAGGTCTAGCTCACTTGCACCCCCTCACAGGGAACCGGTGCTAGCCTGGGACATAAATGTGTGTATTGCCAAGCTCATGGGTTCCCCCTTTGAAACCATGTCTTCAGCTCCTTTGAAGTATGTCACATGGAAGACAGTTTTCCTAGTGGCAATTACTTTGGCCAGAAGGATCAGTGAGCTCCAGGCTCTCTGCATTGAACAGGACTACATTTTATTCTACAGGGACAAAGTGGTCCTGTGAATAAACAGAACATTTCTTCCAAAGGTGGTCTCGACATCCACTTGAACCAGTTCATTGCCCTACCTGTTTTCTTCACTGAGCATTCAAGCTCTGGTGAACATAGACTGCACAGTCTTGATGTCAAGAGAGCTCTTAGCTACCACATGACTATCACTAAGGCCCATATACAGGACAGGAAAAAGCTGTTCCTGACTTATGGGGATGTGGGAAAAGAAAGTCTAGCATCTAAGAGGTCCATTTCTCAATGGACAGTTCAGTGCGTTTTTAAGTTTTGTTACTCAAAAGCAGGAAAAGAGCCTCAGCAGGCTTGAGGGCCATTCCACAAGGGGTACTGCTGCTACTTTAGCAGCTTCCAGTGATGTCCCATTGGTGGACATCTGTAAAGCAGCTATCTGGAGAACAGTACACACCTGCATGAAGCACTACAGCTTGGACACGGGCTAGAAGTGATGCCAAATTTGGCACAGCTGTCCTATAGTGTCTATTCCCAAAGTAGGTTCTTTGCCCACCTCCGAGTGTAGTGCTTCTTAGTCTACATAGAGTTAGGAATATTGGAGTATTCCTGGGGGTGAGAAGAAAAAATTACTTACCATAGTCATCTTGTTTCTTCCAGGGGATACTCCAGTATTCATAACTCTGTGTAACCAGGGGTATGAGTGCCACACTCTGGCATTTCTGTTTGAAACTGTGTTCTTCATTTGTTTTATCCTCTTCAGGTGATTCTGACATTTGGGGGTGCTTTTTGTGGTTTTCCCCTCCTGTTGGAGGCTTTTTGGGTGTTAAGTTTATTATTATTATTATTATTATCAGTATTGTTATTATTATAGTGTTATATAGGTATCTTCCTCATGGGGCCTGTCTTGTCAGACGTTCATGAAATCTGAGAGGTTAGAATGTAGGCAGTTGATAGGGACAGCATTTGAAAAGTGGCACATGACAATGGTGTTCCATCATTAGCATAACGTTCCATCTCCGAGCAGATCTGGCTTAAAGGCATTCTGCATGGAGTTATGAATATTGGGTATCCCATGGAAGAACCAAGATTACTATGGTAAGTAATTTTTCTCCGGACTGAAAAGTGATTTTGCAGTTGCTCCATGAAATCACCCTTTGGGCAGTATTTGAAAAAATGTAACCTACCAGGTTCATGAGTAGGGGTCATAAAATACTATGTTCAAAATTTGGGGCAGATGACAGTATCTTGAGTGAATGTTGACGTTTTTCAGCGTTCATTCATAACTTCACTATTTTTAAATATTCTGAACCCAGATTTGCAGCATGGCCTTTTTGGGATCCCACATCATGAATGTGGTAGGTGACCAAATCTATCCTGAAAGGTGATTTCACAGTTGCTCCACGAAATCACCTTTCCGATGGGATTAGAACAATTTCACTTACCAGGTTCACAAGGTAGAGACATAAACAAAATGTGCTGAGAATTCATAGGATTCATAAGAGGATTTTCAGTCAAGAGCTTTCACCATAAAGACTCACCAATATTCATTGGTTAGATCGGTATCCAAAGTACCTGTCAAGTGCAACCTTAAAGGATTCCATCATAGGACTATTAATAGTTTCAGGGAGTGCATTCCATGTATTCACAACCCGTTGATTGAACCACTTTCCTCTTTTAGTAGAATTGTATATTTCGTTTCCTTTACGAACTTAGCCCTCTGGCTCTGGATTACAAATGTTGTGTACTGTGCATTTTTCCATCACAGGACCCCAACCAGCTGCAACCCCGGGCAACTGTCCTGGCTAGCCCATCTCTTCTCTACCTGGGTACCAGAGGTGGACAGTGTGGAGGGACTCAAAGTGCATGCATAACTGCTTGAGTGATATAACCTTTAAGCTAATTAACCTGATTTTGCCCCTCCCTTGTTCAAGTCCTCTGAATAAATCAGATCTAACTTTTTCTGCATGTAATCTGACTGTGGTTCCAGTTTGTGCTCAAAGTACTCTACTGTTGCTATTTGCTGTGCTTAACCTTGTTTTACAGGGGTCCCCAGTGTCGAGCCAGAGGAACCAGCCCTGGTGGTAAGTGCAGACAGTGTGGGTACTTGTGTGATGAACCAGGGGTATTGTGAAAGTGATTATTGTACAGTGTTCAGGCCACTAGAGGGGAAAGAGGGGGGTTACAGTGTCCCGGAGGGCTGTGGCCAGGTTAGCTTGATCACCACCAACCCTGACCTCTGGGTGGAGGCACCCGCTTCAGAACTCAGGCCCCTTAACCTGTTGCTAGCCAAGCAGGCAGGGGTTGTAGCCCTTGGGATATCGCCACCTAGGGGTTACACATACACATAAAAAATATTACAAAAACAAAATAAACATATGAAAAACAATAGTAACATTCAATCAATAAACACCACAAGATTACTATGTCACAAAACAATTACATTCATCCTTATCATAAAACCGTCTCCATAAAAGTTTTTTAAAGGTAAATAGAGAAGTGCACTTAACAAGGTGGGAAGGGAGAGAATTAAAAAACAATACTCTCCTAGATGAGTCTAAGTTAAATGATGCCCCAAACAGGTAAAAAACGCTCCTCCAAGCTGGCAGGAGCCTAAAATTCCTTTTCAATGCCTCCGCTCACTAGGGCACTGAATTTATCCGCCAGGGACTGGACCTGACGTTAGTCCCACTTCCGGGAATGATCGGGAATTAAAACACTAATATTTAGCCGCTATACACTTAAACAGCAGATAAAACCACTGTCAGAGTGCAGTAGAATGCTCAAAGGGCCCTCTAACTGCACTAACAACCTTCACAATGAATTTGTTCCACAGAGCTTTGCTGAGTTCAAAGATCACCTACCGACACGGAACAGTATTCTCCTAGGTGATTTATTTACTCTCTGAGATGACTCTATGCCAAATAATTCCCAAAACAGTTACAAAATGCTCCTCTGAGCTGGCTTCAACCTAAAATTCTTTTTCAAAAAATCTTGTGAAAAATATGATAAAATGATCAAGTTATGAGCGAACATTGAAATTGTTCTGTGTTCACTCACAACTTTACTATTTTTTAAATATGTTGACCCCAGATTTTTAATGTGACCTTATTGGGACCCCACCTAATGAACAGGGAGGTGACATTTTTCAAATCTGCCCTGAAAGGTGATTTTACAGAGTTAGTGTGAAATCACCTTTGGCCCTAATTTGAAAAATTTCACTTACTCACAGAATCATAGAAATTTGACAGCAGAAAAGGACCCTTCCGGACCATCTAGTCTGCCCAACCCTCCCCTTTCACATACCCCCCCTCCCCACCTGTCCCCACCCTCCTCCAATACTCAGTCCCATATGTCTGTCCCATGCCCTCTTAAATTCCTCCAGCATCTCGGCTCCCACCACTCCGTCCGGCAGTCTGTTCCAGCGCTCCACCAACCTCTTTGTGAATAAGCGCCCCTCACTGCCCTGAACCTATTTCCTTTGCAATCTGAGGCTGTGCCCTCTAGTTCTGGCTCCCTCCTTCCTCCTCAGTCAACCCCTTCACCTACTTTACTGATTCCATTTACATATTTAAAGGTTCAATCATGTCCTCTCCTTTCCCTCCTTGTTTCCAGCATGTACAGATTCAGCTCCTTACACCTCTGCTCGTATGTCTTCCCTGCATACCCTGCACCATCTTTGGTGCCCTTCTCTGAACCCTCTCTGATGCATCTATATCCTTGCGGAGGTATGGTCTCCAGAAGTGAACCCCATACTCTAACTGCAGCCTCACCGTGGCTTTGCAGAAGAGCATTATAACCTCCCTCCTTCTGCTAGTAATGCCTCTGCCTATGCATGCCAGCATTCCATTAGCCCTTCCTGCTGCCCTACTACATTGGAAATCTACCTTAAGGTTTGAGGAGACTATGATCCCCAGATCCCTTTCCTGCTCGGATTCTTTGACCCCCCAACGTGTACCCCACTTTCGTGTTTTTCCTCCCTAGGTGCATCACAGCACACTTCTTGGCATTAAGCCTCAGCTGCCATTTCCTGGCCCACTCCTCGAGCGTCTTGAGGTCCCTCCGTATGTCATCAATCCCCTCCAGAGTGTTCACCCTATTGCAGATTTTTGTATCATTGGCATATGGGCACACATTCCCTCTCAAACCCTCCGCAATATCACTGATGTGGATGTTAAAGAGGAGCGGACCCAAAACTGACCCCTGTAGCACTCCACTCCTCACCCTTACCATATCAGAGTGCACCCATTAAGCACTACCCTCTGAGTTCTCCCTACTAGCCAGGCCTCCACTCAGCCTGTTATTTTCCCTCCCAACCCCACGTTTTCCATCTTGCTCACCAACCTCCTATGAGGGATGGTGTCGAAAGCCTTGCTGAAGTACAGATAGGCCATGTCCACCGCCCCTCCCTGGTCGATTACCTGAGTCACCCTATCAAAGAACTCAATTAGGTTGGTCCGGCATGATTTCCCCTTGGTGAAGCCATGCTGTCTGCTGTTCTGCAAGCCACACTCCTCCAGATAATTCACCACCCTCTCCTTGATTAATGCCTCCATTACTTTCCCACCACAGATGTGAGGCTGGCTGTAGTTCTCCTTCAGCTCCCTGCTACTTCCCTTGTGCATGGGCACTACATCAGCCCTCCTCCAGTCCTCCAGCACCTCCTGTAGCCAGGGACAGGTTGCAGAGCCTTGTCAATCCTCCCTCAATTCCTTAACACTCTGGGGTGCAACCCTGGAGCCCCATTGCCTTGTCCACCCATAGTCTATCTTGCTCAGCCCTGACCCTATTGATAGTGAATGGGCTCTCATTCACCCATTTGCTCTCCTCACCCTTAAGCGCTAATATATGGCCCCTGCCTTCCACCTCCTCCATGAACACCGAACTAAAATACTCATTTAGTGCCTCTGCTTTCATGGTCCTGCTTCAAGTTTATCCTCCCCCACACTAGCAATCCCCTGCCCTGCTCTTTTCCTCTCCTCGCATATCTAAAAATGTTTCAAACAACATGAAGTCTTGCTGTATTCTGACTATTGCAGTTAGGTCCTGCCATTCAATTGCCCCGGAGAACAAAGAGTTAACTTTCCATGGCCAGCATGGAACATTCAGCGCGAGCTCGGTTGAAGCCCCTGTCTGCTGTTGTTTAAACTCCAACCGTCAGATTCTTTACTCCGCCTCACTGAACCGTCACTCCGGAGATTTCTCCTTTGCTCAGTTCAAAAAAAGTCGGTTAAAGTGTCGTTTTTTTCGTTCGGTTTCTACCGAATTTCTGCTACTGAACCTGTCGGTTTAAGTCTCTGTCTGTGGTACTGTGAGTACTAGATAGGTTTTACATTTAGTTTCTGTGTGGAACTTGTAAATATTGGATCGGTTCGGTTTGAACCGATCAGATTGGTCTTAAAAAAGTTTTGAATTTATTAGAGTGTGGTAACTGGTCCGTATCGGTTCTAAAAAAAATGGATTTAATTACGTTTTTCAAGACCCGTAACACGGTCAGGAACCAATAAAGTGTCTTGCCTGGCGGATTGCCATAAAAGGGTAAGTTTTGGATAGGATTGGCCATGTCTGAGAAACCCAAGAAAAAAAACGGGCCCATTGGGTTTCAACACTGTAGTGTGTGTGCGTGTGGGGAAGCCTTTGCTAAGGCTGATCCCCACACCACTTGTGTTTATTGTCTGGGATTTGTCCACCTCGATTCAGACTGCCAAATTTGTAAAAGTTTTCCCAAAGCTACCCCGGATAAGAGAGTAGGTAGACTGAGGTAAAGGGAGGCCAAGAAGTCCGCTGACCCAGATGGCCAGCCCGGTTCGGTTCCGACCGAACCAGAAGGAGTGGCCTCTGACCAGGGCGAAACTTCTTCGGGCAAAAGGAGAGCTGATTCTGAGGAGTCGGTTGTGGTTAAAAGAAAGAGAAGAGAAAAATCATCCGGTTCGGATACACAAATTCTTTCTCCAACCGCTGATGAGATAGCCAAGCGATAAGGATAGTTCAGTCGCTAACTTCAGTTCTGGCCGAACTGGCACCATCTGGAAGGGCTCGGTTGATCGGTTCCCTTCGGATTATACTTTAGAAGAATTTTATGAACCGGAGGAGGAGGAGGGAGGTATGAGGATAATGATGATGATGGTGATTATGAAAGTCTGGATGTGCCTATTGACCGGACATCTCCCAGACAGACCTTCAGGTGTTTCTCCTCCTAGGCTTTCTGAGTCCCTTCCCACTTTATGTTCTACAAGAAAGTGGCTGAAACCCTCCAGCTTCCAATGGAAGAAGCAGTAGAGGATCAGGAGGAGCCTGATTTTGTTGAGATGATGGACTTCCTAGAGTCCAGGAGATTGTCTGTTCCCTTCCATAAATCTTTTGGGAAACAGACATTTAAAATTCTAAAGACTCCTAATTCCATACCTCCTGTGGACAGACGAATGGACAAGAGGTATACCCTTTCAGGCTTGGATGTGGAGTTCCTTTCCCAACAATGCAGCCATGTTGGGGTAGTGCAGGCTCCTGCCTGTGATAAGACAAATATTCCCTTGGCATCACACCCCCCAGATAAGGACTCCAGGAGGATTGATGCCATGGCAAAGAAGCAGTACATGGCAGCATCTTTGGGACTCAGGCAAGCTAACTATATGGCCTACACAGCTAGATACCAGAAGTCAGGTGGGACACTGTGCTATCTCTGGCTAAACAGGCCCCTGACCAGCTTGCCAAGGAGCTGGAGCAGGTGGCTGCAGATGGGATTGAGGCATCCAGGTGCAGTTCCATGCTGCTGTGGACTCCAGTGATGTTTCATCTAGAGTCATGGCTACATCTGTGGCCCTTCGGAGGATGGCTTGGCTCAGATGTACTAGCCTATCACAGGATACCCAGGCTAAGGCCATGGATTTCCCTGTCATTGGTAATTCTCTGTTTGGGAGCAGACAGAGAACTACATGAAAAGATGGGCGAGTACAGAACCACCTACAGGAGTGCTCAGGCCAAAGAAAGGCAAGCCACTCTAAGAGACAGCATTCCAGTGGAAGGGGCAGGCCCTTTCAAAGGCCTTTTTACCAAGCCCAGGCCTCCTCTTCTGCTTATGCTCAGAGGGGGTTCTTCAGAGGGAGAGGAAGACAGGGAATGAGCAGGCCTGCTTCCACCCCTCAGCCTAAAGCCCCTGCCAAGCAGACAACCTCATGGGTCTGCCCGGGCCGATTCTCCAATACCTGTAGGGGGCAGGCTGGCTTACTTTGTCCAGGACTGGAAGTCTCTGACATCAGACAAGTGGGTCCTGGAAGTAGTAAGCCAGGGACTGGTTCTCAGCTTCAAAAAATTTCCCAAGATGAGAACCAGATCCTTTCCACCTGCAAATCCATCAGAGACCCTTGCCCTGGAGGCAGAGGTTTCTTCCCTCCTGGCTCTCAGAGCCATAGAAAGAGTTCCTACCCTACACAGGGGCGAATGATTGTACTCCAGGTACTTCCTAACCCCCCAAAAAACAGGAGAATGGTGGCCCATCCTAGATCTAAGATATCTGAACAAGCACCTTGTAAAACCAAAATTTAAAATGGTGACTCTGGGAATAATTCTGCCCTCTCTAAGGCCAGGGGACTGGCTAGCCTCCCTGGACCTCAAAGATGCCTATTTTCACATTCCCATCAGGTGCTCCCACAGAAAGTACCTCAGGTTCGAGTTGCCCTCAGGCCACTATCAATTCAGAGCAATGCCCTTTGGCCTAACATCAGCTCCAAGGGTGTTCACAAAGTGCCTGGCAGTAGTGGTTGCTTTTCTAAGGAGAAAAAATATATCCATCTTTCCATACTTGGACGACTGGCTTATAGTGGGTCAGTCTCCAGACCAAGTCAAGTCACATCTGCAAATAACTCAGCAAGTGCTCACTTCCTTAGGATTCCTCCTCAACCTTCCAAAGTCAGTTCTCGAGCCAGTACAGTTCCTCACCTTTATAGGGGCAGAGCTGGATACAATAAGGGCAAGAGCTTTCCTTCCCCTGGACAGGGCAAGGACCCTTATAGAACTGGCCTCTTCATTCACCCTTCAGGTGTCTCTACCAGCAAGGCATTTCCTGCAGCTCCTGGGCCACATGGCAGCCTCTACAGCAGTGGTCCAGGGGGCAAGATTTCAGATGAGGGACATTCAGTTCCACTTGAGAGCCTTCTGGTCCCTGAGAAAGGATTCCCATCAATCTCTTGGAACTCAGAGCAGTGTTTCTGGCACTGCAAGCCTTTTCCAAATCTGTACAGAACAAGATGGTTCAGATCAGAACAGACAATACCACCACAATGTGGTACATCAACAAGCAAGGAGGCACTCGGTCTACGGCCTTGTGCACAGAAGCAATGAAGTTGTGGTCCCTGGCCTATTCCCCGCAAACCTCTCTGATAGCAGTTCACCTCCCAGGGAAGGACAATGTCCTAGCAGATGCTCTCAGCAGGATATCTTAGAGCCATCACGAATGGACCCTAGATCCCCTAGTTTTGAAAGTGATTTTCTCGAGATGGGGCACTCCAGAGATAGATCTTTTTGCAGCCCCAGACAATCACCAACTTCCTCTCTTTTGTTGCAGACCCCCAGCCTTGGGCTCAGTCCCCCTGGATGCTCTGATTCTGAATTGGGAAGGGAAATTCCTGTATGCTTCCCCTCCCTCTCCTGTTCAAAGTGTTAGTCAAGATCAGGTCTCAGCCATGCAAAGTGATTCTGATTGCTCCAGACTGGGCCAGACAGCCCTGGTACCCACTGTTGCTGTCCTTAGCAGTCCACCTTCCCCTCTCTCTTCCCAGGAATTACAACCTGTTGACATCCTCTCAGTGGAGGATTTGGTATCCGAACCTCAAATTTCTCAATCTCAAGGCATGGCTCTTGAAGAGTTAGAGTTTGCTGATCTACACCTTTCTCAAGGGGTTCTGGATATCCTTAATGCTTCTCGAAAGCCTTCCACCAGAAAGATTTACAACTCCAAATGGAAAAGGTTCACTATTTGGTGCTCTAATAAGCATATTTCTTCAGAATCTGCTGGGTTGCCTACAGTCCTGGACTATATGGCTCATCCTAATGGCTTGGGACTTAGGCCAGCTACATAAAGTGCATCTGGCAGCTGTTTCTGCCTTCTTTTAAGTAGGCAAGTCCTCTCTCTGTCAGCCCATCCTGTGTTTTGTAAGTTCTTCAAGGGATTGCTGCACAATCCCCCTTCAGGGCAGCTGCTCCTGCTTGGGACCTTAATGTTTGCATTGCCCAGCTTATGCAACAGCCCTTTGAGCCTTTCTCCTCTGCACAGCTTAAGTACTTGACTTGGAAAACTGTGTTTTTGGTAGCCATTACCTCTGCCAGACGTATCAGTGAATTGCAAGCCCCATCAGTGGAGCCTGATTTCGTCTCTTTCCATAGAAATAAAGTGGTTCTAAGAACTAACAGGAAGTTTTTGCCTAAGGTAGTTTCAGATTTCCACCTTAATCAGTCTATGTCTCTCCCTGTTTTCTTCACTGACCATTCCTCCTCTGGAGAGAGGAGGCTGCACAGCTTGGATGTTAAAAGGGCCCTCAGCTACTACATAGAGCGCACCAAGGGTCACAGGTTTGAGTCCCTCCAGTTGTTCCTTACATATGGAGAGGCCGGTAAGGGCAAACCTATCACTAAAAGATCTATTGCCAGGTGGATTGTCTCTTGTATACAATTCTGCTATGAAAAACTGGGTAGAACCCAATCCTCGGGTCTGAGGGCTCACTCTACTAGAGGTACAGCTGCTTCCCTGGCTGCTGCCAGGGATATTCCTATCTTAGAAATTTGTCAAGCAGCCACCTGAAAAACAGTCCATACATTCACCAAGCATTACTCTCTGGATATCCAGGCTAGGAGTGATGCTCAGTTTGGCACAGCAGTACTTCAGAGCCTATTCCCAAAGTAGGTTCTGTCCCTCCTCCATGGAGGTACTGCTTGGTAGTCTGCAATAGTGAGAATACAGCAAGACTTCATGTTGTTTGAAGAAAAAATTACTCACCTTAGTAATGTTGTTTCTTCTAATGGAGTCTTGCTGTATTCTGACCTCCCCCGCCTCCCTCTCAGAACCGGGTTTTTGGAATGTGGGTGGGCAGGAGCAGTGTTGGCACCCTAGAGGTGCCCCTTTTTCACCCTCCTTTATTTTGGGTGTGTGTTGTGTTTTGTTTTTTGGGTTTCCTGACTTGAGTCTTTGCTTTGAAACCCCAAAAAACCTTTTTAATAAATTTAGTTGCCAGTTGGCTAGTGTGAGTTTTACAGTTTCCACACACAAGTTCTAGTGAGTACTGCTCGTAAAGATCTGACGGTTGGAGTTTAAACAACAGCAGACAGGGGCTTCAACCGAGCTCGCGCTGAACGTTCCATGCTGGCCATGGAAAGTTAACTCTTTGTTCTCCGGGACAGTTGAAAGGCAGGACCTAACTGCAATAGTCAGAATACAGCAAGACTCCATTAGAAGAAACAACATTACTAAGGTGAGTAATTTTTTCTTTTCCCCACTCCGGGCGCTTTTGACTATTTTCTCCTCAGGGGCTGCTTTGCCCTTCTGATCTTCCTCCTTGCCAGACTCCTCTTCTCTCTGTACTCTTCCCTATCTGCTTCTCCAAGTGTCCTCTTAAATTTTCTGAAAGCCCTCCTCCTTTCCCTGACTGCCCACACCACCTCCCTAGTGAACCAGAGTGGTCTCCTCCCCTCTTGCTCTTCCTGACCTTCTTATGCACATTTCTGCTGCTTCCTGAATGCCTTCCCTGATAGCTTCCCAGAGTTCCTCCACTTCCCTATCTTCTCCATATCCTCCATTTTTTCCCTATCTTTCTCATCTTATTAAAGTCTGTGTGTCTGAAGTCCATGACTGTCCTATTAGTCTTACTTGTCTCCCTCCCAGCCCTGACCCTGAACTGTACCATGCTGTGGTCACTGGTGCCCAAGGCTTCTCCCACCCGCACCTCCTCCACCCTCTCCCCGTTAGTCAGGGCCACCGTCCAGTAAGTTGTTTCCCCTCGTTGGTTCCCTGACCAGCTGTCGAAGGAATACCTCCTGCAACTCGGCTAATACCTCCCTGCTCCTTGCCAATGCTGCATCTGGGATTTCCCAGTCAACATCTGGGAGGTTCGGATCACCCACCAGTAGCAGTTCACCTTTCTGTGCCATCCTTGTGATTGCCTGAGTTAGCCATCTATCGTCTTCCTCTCCTTGCACAGGTGGCCTGTATACCACCCCCAGCTGCAGGGATTCACCCGTCTTCCTACCTAGTGTTACCCACAGCAGCTCAGTCTCCCCTTCCTCCTCCTGCCCTTCATTAACACTGATGCCTTCCCTGATGTATAAGGCAACCCCTCCCCCCTTTGTGCCTTCCCTGACCCTTTTGAACATTCTATAACCTGGAATAATTGTTTCCCAGGTGTGATGCTCTGTCCACCAGGTCTCACTTATTGTGACTAAATCTAATCTCTCATCCCTCATAATGGCCTCCAGGTCTACCATCTTACTTCCTAAACTCCTGGCTTTTGCTGACAATCCCTTGCACCAGTCTCCCCCTTTGTTTCCCCGTGCACCCATCTCCCTTTTGCCCAGCCATGTAGTGCTATCCTGGGGGCTGGTAGTCCCCAAATTTTCCTTCTCGTGGAGCAGATTTGTCCCCACCTTCCCAACCTAGTTCAAATTGTAGGTATCCGCTATGTATTCTCCTAGCTTGCATTTCAGTACTGCTACCCTCCCTATTCAAGTGCAGTCTGTCCAGTGCAAATAGGCTCTCGTCCTCCCATGTAGCTCCACAGTCCCTACCAAGCCATATCCCATTTACTCACCCCACCCCACCAGCCACTTGTTGAACTCCTAATCCTTGACTTCCTATCAGTGCTTGCCCTCGTGTACTGGTAACACCTCTGAGAATACCACTGATTTAAACCCCAGACTGCTACAGTATCTAGCTAGAGCTCTGAATCTAGCCTGCACTCCATCAGGCTACTTCCTGCCAGGTAATTTGTTCCCAGGTGGAACAGCAGGTGTCATCCTGCTGCCTCCACTTTGAGGGATATAATAATAATAATAATAATTTTATTTATAAAGCACCTTTCAATGTGTCAAGGTGCTGAACAATTTTCAAACAATCCAAAGCTCTAAATAAAAATCGTAAAACATCCATAAAAATCGGCATAATTAATAAATAATGAATGACCTTTGCTGCTGTTGTGCCTGGCAGATACTCCACTGACACTGTGCTATTTTTGTCTGCCCTTCTCCCCACCTAATCCCTTTTATTATAGAGTCCCCAACCAGTAGGACCTTGCTCTCCATCTCCTTCTGATCGCATCTCCCTACCATCCTTCCCCCAACCCCCTGCATTCTATTTCCTACCTTATTATCAATTCCCCTTTGCCCATTTCGCTTTCTGAAACACTGTCCTCACTTTGTGCTCCCCCAGCTTTGCGCCACCCCAGGCTCTATCTGTCCAGCTGCCCACCTCTGCCCCTCCATTTTCTAACTTTTCTCCTCCTTCTTTATCTCTCCCTGCCCATGTCCTGCCTGATTTACCCTGGGGACCTTCCTCCTGTCCTCCCTCATTCAGCTTTTGCTCCTCTGAACCAGAGCATGCTGTCCCCCAACCCCTCTGGGCTTGCCTGTTGGTCTTACCTGATAGGGCCTCCCCTTTTCCAATTGTTCTGCACCTTCCTTCCAGTTGTTCTGCGTCACCTACTATACCAGATTCATAAGGTGTGTTCAGAATATGAGGTTAAATTATTAAGAAATAAAAAAGTTATGACGTAACACTGAATTTTTTTCAGTGTTCAGTCATATCTTTGCTATTTTCCATATTTTGATCTCAAATTCCCCCCAAAACATTTTTTCAGTATAATAATACGTAATCCTACATAAAATCATTTTCATTTTTAAATTCATATCTTTGTGACCAAGTAATTTTCAGTGTTCCGGGCTTGTATATAAGTGCAATAAGACACTCTAGGGCGTGGATAGTAGTATGATCACTGTACCTCCTGGGGCAATAAGGCACTTGGCCTTCGGCCTTGTGCCTCATCACACCCCTGGGCATGTGATGATCACACTGCTACCCACACCATGTTATGTCTTATTGCTTACTTATGTACTGTTGTTTGACATGCTGTCCCGTAGGCCACATTAGCATACTCTAAGGGAGAAGACATCACATTAGGATCAGTTTTCTGGTTTGGATGTCCAGGTTGAAAGGGCTTTGTCCATGCCCGCACATACTTGAAGCTCTGACTTATTTCTAGGCACTCCTTTCAGTTGTATGTCTTTTAAAGTCTGCATGGTTTCCATGTTTATTTGGGAAGTTCATTACTTTGGTTTTCTATGCGTTTAATGGTAGCCTGTTTGCAAACATCCAATTCTGCACATTATCAAATACTCTGTTGTTGTTTACTTGGGGTCCCTCTACTCTGAGACCTAGAGCTAGTGTATAGCATTGTGTTATCTGCATGTAAGTGGAGATTTATATCAGTGCATGCCATAGGGAGGTTATTCACAAAAAGTGTAAATGAAAGGGGTCCCAGCATAGACCCCTGTGGTACACCAAGAATTAATTCTGTAGAGTCTGATGCACTTCTGTTTATGGGACTTTCACTACCTGTGTCCTTCCCATCAGGTAGTTTTCCATTCAGGTCATTGAGGTTTCAGACATTCCTATTTTCTCTAGTTTTATGAACAGTAATTTGTGGTCTGCTATTTGAAATGCCTTTATTAGGTCTATGAAAATGGCACCAGTGAGATTCCCAGAGGCGTGCATTTGCAGCCACATCTGTACATTTTAGCAGGGTAGTGGATTGTTCCCCAGAGGAAGAGTTTTTTTATGTCGAAGTGCCAGCGCATCCATCTAATGTTGGTCGGCTAGCTGTTAAATGTGAACAGTGTATTCTTTTTTACATACTTTTTGGAGTTTGCTCTTTCATTATCAGTGCAACCAATATGCAGTCGTGTCTGCTAATAAATGCAGTTAATTTGATAAACACATTTCGGACTGTTGGGAGTGCTTGCCTTTTGGTGCCTGTTGTCAGTATATTTTGCAGGCACTTGGTATCATGGTAGCGTGTCAATGGTGGTAGAGTGCCATGCTTGAAACCACACTGTTCTAACAGAAATCATTAGAATAGCCATTTCAACTCTGTGCATTATCTCCACATAAGGAATGGGGCCCTGGAAGTCAGAAATCATTTTTGAACTGATTACTGTGGAAGTAATCATGATGTCTTTTTAGCAGAGCTTTTAATGATTTATGACAGTTTTAATCTTGTTTGTTTATTGTTTTATGTATTGTACAGGCGCTTTGGTTATGAGAAAAGTGCCTTATAAAAATAAAGAATGAATGAATGAATGAATGAATGAATGTCAGTAGCGGGAGATTATGCTATCACATGTATAGAATGCAGCAAGTGCAGCTGAAGTCCAAAGGACAATGATTCTGTTTGTATGCAAATTTCCTTAGTGAATAAGGGAAAGGTAAAAATAGGAAATACAGGAAATAAAACTAGAACTGTGTGTAGTTTCACAAGTTTTCCAAGAGCTGCAGCCACACGGAGTTTGCAACGTCGGTGGTCGCGAGGGTGCACTGAGCTGCCCTCTCCCTGAGGATACCCACGGCAACGAAGCACAGCCCCATGGAGTTTGTGACGTCGGTGGTCACGAGGGTGCATGGAGCTGCCCTCCCACCAAGGATACCCACAGCAACATAGCATAGCCCCACGGAGTTTGCGATGTCAGTGGTCGCGAGGGTGAGGATACCCACGGCAATGAAGCACAGCCCCATGGAGTTTGCGACATCGGTGGTCGCGAGGGTGCACGGAGCTGTCCTCCCCCCGAGGATACCCACGGCAACGAAGCACAGCCCCACAGAGTTTGAGACGTTGGTGGTCGCGAGGGTGCATGGAGCTGCCCTCCCCCCCCGAGAATACCCACGGCAACGAAGCACAGCCCCACGGAGTTTGAGACGTTGGTCGTCGCGAGGGTGCACGGAGCTGCCCTCCCCCCGAGGATACCCACGGCAACGAAGCACATCCCCACGGAGTTTGTGACTTCGGTGGTTGTGAGGGTGCACGGAGCTGCCCTCCCTCTGAGGATACCCATGGCAGCAAGCACAGCCCCATGGAGTTTGCGACATTTGTGGTCGCGGGTGCATGGAGCTGCCCTCCCCAGGTACCCACAGCAATGAAGCACAGCCCCATGGGTTTGCGGCGTCGGTGGTCGCCAGGGTGCATGGAGCTGCCCTCCCCAAGGATACCTGACAGCAGGCACAGCCTCACAGTTTGCGGCGTTGGTGGTCGCGAGGTGCATGGAGCTGCGCCTCCCCTGAGGATGCCCAGAGCAGGCACAGCCCACAGAGTTTGCGGCGTCGGTGGTCGGCGAGTGCACGACTGCCCTCCCCGAGGATACCCACGGCAGCAAAGCACAGCCCCACAGAGTTTGCGACATCGGTGGTCGCGAGGGTGCACGGAGCTGCCCTCCTCCCGAGGATACCCATGGCAACGAAGAACAGCCCCACGGAGTTTGCGACATCGGTGGTCGCGAGGGTGCACGGAGCTGCCCTCCCCCCGAGGATACCCACGGCAATGAAGCACAGGTACTGAGATGGCAGAGCGTCCACGCTGCTCGGATACATTAGTTGTCTGTTGCCTTAAGACCTTTTTCTACCCCACACGAATGTTGATAGTTTTGTGGGATTTTAAATTGTGATCTTTTGTGACTTTCTAGCTGCTACTGAGATGTTACCTTAAGTGTAAAACCGTATCCCTGCATGAGAGCTTATCCTCCACAACACTGTAGTTACCTGTACTGTTGTAATTGTGTTTTTTTTGGAGCAGTAGGGGACTTTTAAATATGTGTCCTTAGTTTTAGCAGGGGACAAAAGTATCTCTTTAAATGCATCAGTACTCTATGATGTCTTGATACTGCGAAGGTAGCCCTGAAATTATTTTAAGTTTAAAGTGTCCTGAGCCCCTGTCTTCTGTAACATTGCCTGGGATAAAGAGGGGATGAAGCCTTTAGGTGCAAGCAATCATTTTGGCACCAGTCTCCCATTTTGTAAACGTCCCCCGAGTCCTTGGCTTTTGCTCTTTATTTATGCCGGATTTAAGTGAATAACCAAGCCAACTTTTCCATCCGCAGATTATCAGAGATCACCACTAGCGGCCGCTACAGCAATCTCTTTGTTCTTGCTGCATTAATTCCACTCTTGAAACGTCATGCCATACAAAGCTTTTAAATCAATGCTAGGGTTAGCTCTCCTTGTTACACTTGCATCCCTACCACCACGTTCCACCCTAATCCCCAGCCTGGTGCCCCCAATACATGGGACAGACATAAGGCAATTATTGTGGGTGGTAAGAAGAAATAGGCTGTTGGTTAACTAGGATCTGGAGCTTACCCTGTAGGTAAGGAAATGGGTAGACTAGGTGGGCCAAGCAGTCCTTATCTGCCATCAAAGTCTATGTTTCTACGTTTCTGTATGAACTGCCTGCCCTTAGTCAGTTGCCGTTGTAACACAATAAAAAAATTCAGTCAGATTACTCTGACATGCTCTTCCTCCTGTAAACCCATGTTGTCTTTTGTACTGTAGATTTTTTTGTTTCTTGGAAATCTATTGTCATTTCCTTGAGAATACTTTCAAACAATTTTCCCACTACAGATGTCAGGTTGACTTCTCTGTCGTTTTCTGGATTTTGCCAGCCCTGATTCTTTAGGCAGGGTTTGGAGGCAGCAGGGTACACAAACCCTGACTGTGTGGGAGAAGACAGTGGGCAGCAGGTTGCAGCAGCCTCGAATGGGGAGCAAAAGGCAGGCAGCTTGTGGGGCAGGGGACAGGTGACAGCAGAGTGCAGCTGCCTCAACTGTGGGGAAGAGACATGGTACATCGAGATGTCATATAGTGTTTCTGCTATACACATACATTATGTATTTTCACACAGAAACCATCAAAGAATTGAAATTTGTGAGTTCAGACAGTACATGTGCTTGAAATAACAGAGTGTGACAGGCACCTATTTGTCAATCTGCCATGAAAAAAAACTCTTACATGAATGCATTTAAGAAGGCTACATCAAGGGCAAACTGTTTCAATGAATTAACAAAATGTTGATTTATTTTATATTCATTAAACAACTTTGTTTTATATAGTTAGAAAAAAAATCTGAGTTTTAATGAGAAAGAACTGAGAGTTGTGAAACAGACAAGCTGAGCTCTCACAGAGAAAGATTTCCACTACTTCAGTTCAGTATTGAAATTCAACTGATCAACTTTTATAAGAAGAAAAAGGCAGATTTCAAGTTAATCTATCTAAACACAAACCAGCGAATGAGTTTGCAAGAAATCTGGAGATCAATTCATTAACTATACAGTCTGCTGTGATTGGGAATCTGAAGCAGCAAGCTACAGTACTCCAAGATGATGTCATTGCTCTCCAAGCTTGACTGAGAGAGACAGAAATAACTGCACTGTTTTCAGCTACTGTAGAGCAAGTTTACAAATGCGGATTTAAAGAAAACCACAAAAGCAAACAACATTACATTTTTAGGAAACACTAATCATGACACAGGGACTTGAATTCAAGCTTTATTAACAATATGCAAAAACCTTTGCATATAACCTTTAAGATAAAAAAAGTACCCCACGTCACAAAATATAGAAAAACATATTAATGATTAAGCAGATATATCTTTAACTGTTACTGTATAGGTTAACACAGGTGCTTACAATTCATAAGTACTTTTATTGATAAGAATAAATTACTGAAAATATTTCAGTGCCATGTCTGATTTTAGATAAGTAGCACTGACTCCTTTCCTGAGGTAGGAGAGCAATTCACGGTGTGCACTATGCAGATAAGAAGACTGGCATTATTTATTGTGTAACTGGGTGTGCTTTGAAACAACTGAGAAGCTGCATGGGATATACTATACTAGACTAGATATCTGCAATGAATCTCTCTCTCTTGCTTACATCTGAGGGAAGTTTTCCTTACTTTTACATTGGTATTGCTTTGTGTTTAATTATTTTAGTTTTTAATTCAGGAAGGGGGTTTTCAAAACTGCTTATCTTGTCAGCATTTTCAGAAGGGCTGAAATAACTTCATATTTGATTTTCCTTTGCGGCTAACAAACCACCAGGCTGTTTTGGGGCTGGGGAGGTTTAACTGTGTCTGACTTGGATGTCTGGATTTTTCTCTGTTTGATTAGCAGGGTATTTTCTCTGTCAAATTGTTGTGTAGGGCACCTTGCTGACAGGAAGGCACTCATGGCAGCAGTGAGTGAGAGCTTTTAGCTGATTGTTTTGTGAGGGCACAGTTTAGGCCCAACCTCACCCCACCCACCCCTGGAAATAATTCCTTTATACCTGGGGTTCTGACATCATTTCCTCAAGAGTGCAAGGTGCATATCACTGTCATATCCTCTTTAGCACACTGCACTGACAATATTAGTATACACATTGTATAATATATATATTTCTATATAACAAACCAATCACACATGCAAACACACACACACACATATACACACACAGAAACAAACAAACAAAAAAAAGTAGATAAACATGTGGGGAGTAGTGCAATGTAATGGCTGTGGGGCAGCAGTCTTCGGGAGTCTTTCTGGAGGCTGAGATGCTGCCCTATTTCCAGACAACTCTCTGCCCTGAGGGGGGAAGTTGCCCGTCTTCAGGCCGCACTGGACAGTAGTAAGAGAACCTTCCCCCATGCCACACTGGACAGTAGGAAGAAACCTCCCCCATCCAGGGAGCACCAGAGCCACCACCACTACCTCAGAGGTTGCGAAGAAAGCACAGCAGTTGGACCACAGTGGGCTCAGGGAGGATGAGGATGGTGGAACAGAGGCACACCCAGTCAATTGTTCCACTCCACAATCCATACACCATTCTGGGGGAGCATAGCTCCCCTATGGATGCACCCGCACAGAAGACTGATGACAACTGTCACAAGGGAGGCCCACAGGAAGGAGGCAGAGAACACCACAGGGAAAGGAAGCAGCTCCTGGTGGGGGACTCAATTATTAGGGGGATAGAACTGGGGGGAGCAGAGAAAACTGAAGTAAGGTGCCTGCCTGGTGCCATGGCTTGGAGGGACAGGAAGCACATCCTCAGGATCACGAGAACAGCTGCAAGGGAGTCTGAGCTGGGCGTCATTGTCCACCTAGGGACAAATGACTTGGCTCATCATGAGATCAGAGCAGTGCAGGAGGACATTGTAGAGTTGGGAGGGGCCTAAGACAAGTAGCACACACAGTATCCTTCTCAGAGGTGCTGCCTGTCAATGGCATGGGGGAAGCGAGGGTAATTAGCACCATGCAGTTTAATGAATGGTTGAAAAAATAGTGTGGAGCACAGGGGTTTGGCTTCATTGGGGACTGGGGTTCCACCTGGAGGGACACCAGCCTATACTGGCAGGATGGTCTGCATCTGTCCAGGAAGGGAACAAGTCTTTTGAGCAGTCGGTTTAAATGCTTCATTAGCAAGCTTTTAAACTAGTCAAAGGGGGAGGGACTGATAAGCAGCAGAAAATCCAGCCTCTCCTACAAAACAGGGTACTAAATGAAAAAGACCGAGGTAGAAAGGTCAGTGGGGATGCTGCAACAGAAGGTAAAGCCATCAAAAATGGAGAGCAATGAGTACCAATGCCCGTAGTCTGGTTAACAAGCTTCCTGAATTAGTGGCCTTGATGGAGGAGGAACATCTGGATATCGTGGCAGTCACAGAAACATGGTACACACAAAACCATGACTGGGACATAAACATACCAGGATACACTATCTACAGGAGGGACAGGGAAGGTAAAAGAGGAGGAGGAGGAGTAGCTCTTTACATAAGGGAAGGAATAAAAGCAACAGAACAAAAGGGTAAACAGGGAGGAGAAGAAGCACTGTGGGTAAATTTTGAGACAGGCAATGGCACTGCAATCCGCACAGGGGTTGTATACAGACCCCCTTCTCGGGAGGAGAAATGGACAAGGAAGATGATAGAAAGTATACTTAGAATGGCAGAAAAAGGGGAGATATTGCTGATGGGTGATCTGAATATGCCAGATGTTAACTGGAGTGCAGTTGCAGCAGCCACTTCAAAGAGTGGGGTTATTCTAGATGCTCTACAGGAGGCATGCCTTAGACAACTAGTATTGGAGCCCACTCAAGAGGAAGCAATCTTAGACCTGGTTCTCCCAAATGGAGATGGAGAGAGGATCACAGATGTAGAAGTGGGTAGCCATCTGGGAACTAGCAACCATCGAACAGTATGGTTCACAATAAACACAGCAATAGAATCAAGCCATACAAAGGCAAAAGTACTGGACTTTAGGAGGGCTGACTTTTCCAAAATGGGTGAGTGCCTAAGGAATGCACTAGCAAATGGGCAGGAAGGAAGGGTGGAAGAACAATGGGGAATAATAAAAACTGCCATCACAGAGGTAACGAGCCTTTGTGTGAAGCAAAGAAACAAAACAAAACGATGTAAGAAACCACTATGGTTCTCAATGGAAGTGGCAGGGAAGGTTCAAGAAAAAGAAAGCATTCAGGAAGTGCAAGGAATCGCAGAAGGAGCAGGACAGAGAACTGTATCAGTTAAAGCAAAAGGAGGCTGGGAAGACAGTCAGAACAGCAAAGGCCCAAACCGAGGAAAAGATAGCCAACTCAGTTAGAAGGGGATAAAACCTTTTATAGGTACATCAGGGGCGAAGGAAGACCAAGGAGGGATAGTGAGGCTTAATAAAGGGAGGAAGGGTGGGCAGAGGAGACTGTGAAAAGGCAGAGATACTAAACAAATATTTTTGCTCAGTATTTACAAATGAAGAGGGGGAGGTACCTAAAACAAACAGTAGAAACATCTGGATACAGAAGTTGATACCAGCCCATTTACAGGACAAAGGGTTCTGAAAGAACTCTTAAAACTGAAGGTGGACAAAGCAATGGGGCCGATAGGATTCATCCCAGAATTCTAAAAGAACTAAGGGTAGAACTAATGACACCACTAACTACCCTCTTTAACAAATCATGGGAGGATGGGATGGTACCCGAGGACTGGAGGAGGGCAGATGTGATTCCCCTTCACAAAAGTGGGAGCAAGGCAGAAGCAGGAAACTACAGACCTGTTAGTTTAACCTCAGTGATAGGGAAAATGATGGAATCACTTCTGAAGGAAAGAACTGTCGAGTACCTAGAGGCCAGAGGGGCACAGGACCCTAGGCAGCATGGATTCTCAGCAGGAAGATCATGTCAGACGAATCTGATAGATTTCTTTGACTGGGTGACCAAAGTAGTAGATCAGGGAGGGGCTGTGGACATGGCCTACCTAGACTTTAGCAAGGCATTTGACACAGTCCCACACAAAGATTAATGTACAAGTTAGCCAGTCTGGGAGTGGGTCCCAAGATGACAGCCTGGGTAAGAACTGGCTGGAGAATAGAACACAGAAGTAATAAATAGGTCCACATGAGAAAGAAAGGGGTTACTAGTGGGGTACCATGGGATTCAGTATTAGGACGGTCCTCTTCAATGTCTTTATAGCGACATTGCAGAGGGACTGGAAGAAAAATATGTCTCTTTGCAGATGACACAAAGATCTGCAACAGAGTTGATGCACAGGGTGGGGTGGAAAGGATGAGAAGGGACTTGGCAAGGTTAGAGGAATGGTCAAATGTATGGCAGCTAGATTCAGTGCTAAGAAGTGCAAGGTAATGCACCTGGGAAACAAAACCCAGGGAAGAGTACACGATGGGGGTGAGATACTAACAACAACAAAATGACCTAAAGGTGGGCAAGCAATGTGAGAGGGCAACAAGGAGGGCTGGGGGATACTGGGATGCATAGGGAGAGGCATCACCAGTAGAAAACAGGAAGTTATTATCCCTCTGTACAGACAGCTGGTGAGACCCCATCTGGAGTACTGTGTGCAGTTCTGGAGACCCAATCTCCGCAAAGACATAGACAGGATGGAAGCTGTCCAGAGAGGGCAACTAAAATGGTGCAGGGTCTGCACCGGAAGACATATGAAGAGAGACTTAAGGAGCTTAATATGTATGGCCTCGAGGAAAGGAGGGAGAGGGGGACATGATAGAAACGTTCAAGTACCTCAAGGAATCAACAAAGTCAAGAGGGTAGCATCTTTCAAAAAGGGTGTGCAAGAACAAGAGGCACAATTTGAAGATGGGGGGTGGCTCAATGAATTTAAGGAAGTATTTTTCACAGAGAGGGTTGTGGATGCATGGAATGGCCTTCCGGAGGAGGTTGTGGAGTCACAAATAGTGGTGGAATTCAAGCATGCATGGGACAGGCATAAGGCCATTCTATGGGGTGGGGGTAGGAAGAAGTAGGCTGCTGGTTAACTAGGATCTGCAGCTTATCCATTAGGTAGGGAAATGGGCAGACTGGGTGGGCCAAGTGGTCCTTATCTGCAGTCAAATTCTATGTTTCTATGTTTCTTTTTCTTCTTAATGGCAAATAACACAGTTGCTTCCTTTTGCTAACTCAAAGAGGCTGTATTAAAGAAAGAGAGAGAGAGAGAGAGAGAGAGAGAGAGAGAGACATAGAGAGACAGAGACAGAGAGAGAAGTTAGAGGTCACAACACAGTATGTTCAGGTTATGCAGGAAATACTACCATAACAAAACCATAACCTGTCTTGATTCCTCTTGGGACAGGAAAGGCACTATTTCAGTTTTATCATTCAGCCCAAGTCAAGCTGTGGCTCCAAGTGGAAAAATCAAAAGTGTCTCTCTTTTTAATAGTTTCTGTTTCCATAGCCCACTCCCAATTTTTTTAACCTTCTTCAAACCATTAAAGTAATGGGCCCCATATTCAAAGGCAGCTGTTAGCACTGCACAGAGGTGGCATGCAATAGATAGCATGCAGCTCTCGAGGTGTCATATTCATACCAGCAGTGTGCCCTATTCAGTGTGCTGCCTGTATGAATAAAGGGCAGTGTTACTGCCGTATAAAGGGAATATGCGCAGGGGAAAACAACCCCTTGCTGTCAACAGACTCCCAGGAGCAAAGGGAAACTGCACGTCTGAAACAGGATAGCATCTTTGTCCCTGGGATTCATATTCAGTGGCCAGTATGCTAATGACCACATGTGGTATGTAAGGCTCTATGGGGCTATTTACATGTCATGGTGTCATTAGCGGCTCTGCACAATGCCTCCAACCACAAATGTGAAGAGGCATTAGGCAGATCCTCAGTCATCCCCCCACCATCAGATCCTCATATCCGTCCTCTAGTGGTAACCCCCCCTTCCACCTGATCGCCTAGTAACAAAGTTACAGCATGAGTTTTCACTCCCTGGTAGTAGAACAGTACCCCCTTTCTTCCTGATCTCTGAGTAGCAAAGTGACAGCATGAGCTGTCATTCACTGGTAGTTTAGCTGTACTCCCTCTCACTCAGTCCCTGAGTAGCAAAGTGACAGCATGAGCTGTCATTGCCTGGTAGTTTAGGGTACCCCTCCCATCTGATCCCTAAGTAGCAAAGTGACAGCATGATTTGTCATTGCCTGGTAGTTTAAGGGTACCCCTCCCATTTGATCCCTGAGTAGCAAATTGACATCATGATCTGTCTGTGCCTGGTAGTTTAAAGGTACTCCCTGCCATCTGATCCCTGAGTAGCAAAGTAACAGCATGAGCTGTCATTGCTCGGTAGTTTACAGCTACTCCCTGCTATCTGATCCCTAAGTAGCAAAGTTACAGCTTGAGCTGTTTTTGCCTGGTAGTTTAAAGGTACTCCCTGCCATCTGATCCCTGAGTAGCAAAGTAACAGCATGAGCTGTCATTGCTTGGTAGTTTGCAGCTACTCCCTGCTATCTGATCCCTAAGTAGCAAAGTTACAGCTTGAGCTGTTTTTGCCTGGTAGTTTAAAGGTACTCCCTGCCATCTGATCCCTTAGTAGCACAGTAACAGCATGAGCTGTCATTGCCTGGTAGTTTAAAGCTAATCCCTGCCATCTGATCCCGGAGTAGCAATGTTACAGCATGAGCTGTCATTGCCTAGTAGTTTAAAGCTACTCCCTGCCATCTGATCCCGGAGTAGCAATGTTACAACATGAGCTGTCATTGCCTGGCAGTTTAAAGCTACTCCCTGCCATCTGTTCTCGGAGTAGCAAAGTTACAGCATAAACTGTCATTGCCTGGTAGTTTAAAGCTACTCCCTGCCATCTGATCCTGGAGTAGCAAAGTTACAGCATGAGCTGTCATTGCCTGGTAGTTTAAAGCTACTCCCTGCCATCTGATCCTGGAGTAGCAAAGTTACAGCATGAGCTGTCATTGCCTGGTAGTTTAAAGCTACTCCCTGCCATCTGATCCCGAAGTAGCAAAGTTACAGCATGAGCTGTCATGTTTAATGTTATCCCCCTCCTGCCTAATCCCCATCCAGCAAAGTGACCGCATGAGCTGGAAGACTGATTTAAAGACATGGCATGGTTATTTGGGACATTGAATTTTGAGACTTGTCATAAGATACTTGATGATACTCTACTATGGAATAAGAAACAAAAACATACTCTAGCTTTAATCGGCGTGGTAGTTAAAATTTAACTCTGAAAGCCTGATTAGGTGTCTGAGCTCTTACCATAACTGAGTGGAAAAAAGAATGCTCAGAATTATTTAGATTGGGAAGACTGACTCATAGCTCAGTAGGTCAAACTAATGTATTTGAAGCCAAGTGGGGTAACATCTACAAACTATGCTCAGGTGATTCAACAGGGCCCCAGACCGATATAACTAATTAAAGAATTAAGTTTACTCACATGGAGGAATTGAAGAGATGTGTATAATCTTAGAGCGCCTTTCTTTTTCTGTCTTTTGTTATTCTGTTACTTCTTCCTGAGGAAGGCAGACATATTGAACAAATGCTTTTGTTCACTATTTACTGAAGAAAAGGTAGGTAACAGGCCAAAGACAAGGGACAAGGGCATAAATGGCAGGGAGGTGGACACCAGTCTTTTACAGAGGAGAAAGTCCTCAAGGTACTAGAACAATTAAAAGTAGACAAGAGAATGGGACCTGATGGGTTGCACCCCAGGATACTGAGGGAGCGCAGATAAGTGCTGGCTGCACCTCTGACAACTCTGTTCAACTTATCATTAGAAACAGGGAAAGTTCCGAGGGACTGAAGGAGGGCAGATGTAGTCCCATTTCACAAAAGTGGGAGCAGGGAGGAGGCAGGAAATTACAGACCTGTCAGCCTGACTTCAGCAGTGGGCAAAGTAATGGAAACACCACTGAAGGAAAGGATAGTGGAATACCTTGTAACCAGTGGATTACAGGGTCCAAGACAACATGGTTTCACAGGAGGGAATCTTGCCACGCAAACCTAATTGAGTTCTTTGACTGAGTGACCAGGGTAGTGGATCAGGGAAGAGCAGTAGATGTGGCCTACCTAGATTTCAGAAACGCCTTCAACACCGTTCCACATAGAAGACTGGTGAAAAAGCTGGCCTGTCTGGGAGTGAGTCAAAAAGTTATACACTGGGTAAGAAGTTGATTAAGCTACAGGAGGAGCCAGAGTGTAATGATAAATGGTGTCCACTCTGGAGAAGGCAAGGTGACCAGCAAGGTGCCTCAGGGCTCAGGTCTAGCCCTGGTCCTCTTCTATGTCTTTATTAGTGAAATTGCGGAAAGGCTAGAAGGGAAAGAATGCCTGTTCGTGGATGACACAAAAATCTGCAAAAGAGTAGACACAGCAGGTGGGGTGGAAAAAATGAAGGATGATTTGAAAAAGTCAGAAGAATGGTCAAAGGTTTGGCAGCTGGGTTTCAGTGCAAAATCTTGCACTTGGGGTACAGAAACCCAGAGGCTACATACCAATTGAGAGGGAAAGTACTGGCAACCACCAAACAGGAAAGGGACCTGGGAGTAATCATTTCTGATGATCTGAAGGTAGCCAAGCAGTGTGATAAGGCAGTGGGGAATGCTAGTAGGATGCTTGGGTGAATAGCGAGGGGTTTCACCAGTAGGAGGAAGGAGGCAATACTACCCCTGTAAAGATCACTGGTAAGACTCCACCTAGAGTACTGTGTCAAGTTCTGGAGGACTCCGCTCCAGAAGAACATTGATAAGGTGGAGGCAGTACAAAAGAGGGCTTCCAAAATGGTGCAGGACCTGCATCAAAAGCCCTACCAGGAGAGACTCAAGGAACTGAATATGTACTCTCTGGAGGGGAGGAGGGAAAGGGAAGATATAATAGAAACATTCAAATACCTAACAGGTATTAATAAGGTACATGAAGGTAGCATGTTCCATAGAAAAAGAAGCTTCGGGACAAGGGGTCACACTATGAAGTTGGTGTGGGGGGCTCAGAGGAAATATGAGGAAATACTTCTTCATGGAGAGGGTGGTGGATGCCTGGAACAGTCTTCCAGCAGAAGTGGTGGGTGCCAAAATGGTGACAAGATTCAAGCATGCATGGACAGATACAAGGGGACCTTGGTAGTAAGGCAAGGGGAGAAGATGACCAGAGATTGAGTAGGGTCTGCAGTGACACATTAGGCAGGGGAAACTGGGCAGACTAGGTGGGCCAGGATGTCCTTATCTGCTGACAACTTCTATGTTTCTATGTTTCTATCTTCTGTAGATATACTTCTCTTTTTCAACTATTTCGTCAATATCTTTTCATTTTTTCCTTGGTATCTGCACAATTTCTGGAGACCACACTTTCTTTTGAAAACAACGTAAGGGAGAATTTTAGATCAATATGATTTCCCTATATGAGAATACAGTGGACAAAATAGTAGCTGTTGTCTTTTTCCAGTTGATATACACAATTGTTCATGTGTGATTTGCATTTTTTATAAAATGATGATTTCTTCTAAGTATCACGTAACTGTGATTTTTTTGGTTACCTTGTTTTTTGGAAATTCTGTGAAATTTTATTGATAAAAAATTAGCTGTAATACCCCCCCCCGGTAGTCTAGTGGTACCTCTCCACTTGATCCCTGAGTAGCAAAGTGAAAGCACAAGCTGTCACTTCCGGGTAGTCTAGTGGTACCTCCCCGATGCCCATGTGAAAGTACATGCACAAGTACATTATTCCTTGGTAGTCTAATGGATCCCTCACCCTCTCCTCATCCCCTATGAAGTATGAGCATTGTAAAACCCTGTCCCTGGTAGTCTAGTGGACCTCCCCACCTGGGCCTCGGTATACCATCCCCAAAGTTAGATCCCTGTTTGACTGCTTGTCTATATGTCATTCCCTTTCCTCCTCGTGGAACAAACTCCAGAAAACTCTGAAGTTAGCCACCACCATAAAATTGTCTACCTTTAAAACCTTATTTGCTCGTGCCTTCACAGAATCCTGCAACTGTGCCCCCCTAATGCACTGTTTCAGAGTTCTTAATTTTATCTTCTTCCTCATTCCTATTCTGCCCCATAACTGTCCTCCTGCATCTCTTCTCCTTGTCTCATATTTATCCTTATTGCTAACCTCCTTCCTTGAAGAACTCCTGATTATGTATATCTCTGTTATATTCTGCTCATTTTAAAATGTAGCTAATTATATGCTCCTCCATCACTGTATGTTATGAAATTTGATATGTTATGAAATATGATATAACATGCTGTATAATATGCCATACAATGTTGTTCTTGTGTAACCCCTAGGTGGCGCTATCCCAAGGGCTACTACCCCTGCCTGCTTAGCTAGTAGCAGGATAAGAGGCCTGAGTTCTGAAACGGGTGCTTTCACCTGGAGGTCAGGGTTGGTAGTGGTCAAGCTAACCCAGGCACAGCCCTCCGGGACACTGTAACCCCCCTCTTTCCCCTCTTGTGACCCAAACACTGTACAATAAATCACTTTCACAATACCCCTGGTACACCACACAAGTACCCACACTGTTTGCACTTACCACCGGGGCTGGTTCCTCTGGTTCGACCCTGGGGACCCCCTGTAAAACAAGGTTAAGCACAGCAAATAGCAACAGTACAGTACTTTGAGCACAAACTAGAACCACAGTCAGATTACATGCAGGAAAAAGTTATATCTGATTTATTCAGGGAACTTGAACAAGGGAGAGGCAAAATCAGGTTAATTAGCTTAAACATTAGATCAATCAAGCAGTTATGCATATGATTTGAGTCCTCCCACACAGTCCACCTCTGAGTACCCAGGTAGAGATGGGCTAGCCAGGACAGACACAGTTGCCCAGGGTTGCAGCTGGTTGGGGCCCTGTGATGGAAAACACAACATGCACAGTACACAATATTTGTAATCTGGAGCCAGAGGGCTCAGTTCATAAAGGAAACGAAACAACAAGACAATCAGATGACACACTCAGATGAAGCTGTTGCTGTAGGGAGCTACCCTGGTATTTACTCATGATACCCAAGACTGGACACAGGCTGGACAAAAATCAAGACTGCAGGTGGTTGATCTGGAATGCCAGGAGAAGCAGGGCCCACACAAGTTGCAGAGGCATTGTTCCTGTTCAAGCGTGGAGCAGGGGGCTGATCCCCAGGCAGGTCTCTCGTTGATGGCTTCTCTGTGCAGTGGGTAGTCTGGCTGGGCCAGTCTGGCAAAGCCCAGATCGCATGAAGACAAGTTCAGAAGCAGTCCGTTTTGGGCTGGATACAGCTTCCAGCTAGCAGAACACAGTTCACACAGTGGGGAACTAACTCACAACCCACTAGCAGCTCATAGCACATTCATGTATGGGAATTCTACTGTACCCAGGCAAAGTGCTCCCCGGGCACAGTCGCAAAGTCTCTGCACACACCGGGAGCTTAGGGGTAGGTGGAACTCCTGACAGGCTGATCGCATTCAGCAAAAATATTCAGTATTCTTCAGGTTGAGCCTGGCCCACTTCAGTAGCTTACTTTAGTCACACAAACTTGTATTTAGTCCAAAATAATTCTCTTCTCTCTCTCTCAGGTGCAGCATACCAGCATGCAGGCCAAAACTTAGCCTTTTCAGAGTTCTCCTATGCGAATCCACTAACGATTGCTGCTCAGAAACACATCAGCTCCTTCTTGCTCAGCTTCCAGCTTAGTTCTAACTGAAAAACTGCAAGCAGTCCGGGACTTCCCCAAGATCCAGAAGAATTGGTTGGCTGATTTGGCTATCAGTCAAAGCTAGAGCTCCTCCTTCACTTGCAAAAAAGGTGCAAAAACTCAAACCACAGTTCCTAAGATTTTTAATTCAGACAGCTCCTGTAGTCTGGCTACATTTTAGGTCCCACCAGAACTGTTTGGTCCAATTTGCAGTCCAGGACCAATATAGTGGAGACAAACAAACAAAACAGTCCTTGCTACAAAGAAAGCAGGTTAGACAAACTACATTATCATTATCACTGTAAATGATTTTCAGCAAATAGTTACATCTTTCAACAGAGCTGCCTCTCAGATTACTCATTCTGCAATTAGGCATCTCTTAAAGAGACAGTACACAGAGGCTATACAAGCTCTGGTAATCACATTTAAACTGCTAAAACGCAGGACACCAGCCTGGCAGTGAGCATTTAGGCAAGCTCCAGGAAGACTTTTTGGGAACACCCATTTGTAGGGGGGGTTACACTTGCATTTTTGTTACTTTCATGTACACTTGTCCTGGTCCATCTTGGAAATGAGTGTACCTCAATGACATTTCGCCTGATAAAATAAAAAATTGATTGATTGAATAGATATAACTTTCCAACCACTCCCTATCCCATCCACTCAGCACCCACCACTCACAGCAACCGTTCGCACCTGACTCACTTATATATAGAAGAAATCGCTGATATCAGTGCAGCAGAGATAGCAACCATTACTGATCCTCCACTGTGCACCAGCCAGCTGCTGTGTGCATAACAGAGGGAGCGAGGCACGACACGCTGCAGATTGTACAAACAGCCACTCACCACCGCCACTCTATAGTGACCTGGGCAGGCTGTCCCAGATGCTAAGCACTCCTTCCTCCTGAGTTGTTTTGTGAATAAATTGCTTCAGTCATGGTCCCCAGGTGTTCTAGCTGACCACTTGCAACATCCAATAGCAACTTTCTGCTTCAGATCTACAGAATCTCTTCTACTTTAAGAGTTCATATGTGGCACAAGAAGAGATCAGCTTGCATTCAACTATATAACAAAATCCTCCCTGCACTAGAGGGCAGGATTTTTACTACGAAAAAGTGCCGAGCAGAGGGATATGGTGCCCTTGGCATAATTCTCTACCTGTGTGGTGTGGGAGGAGTTTTGCATACGGCTATACAGTATAGGGGCATCCCTGGCCTGGTCAAGGAGCTGCTGTCTGTGGCTGTTGCTGAAAGAAGTCATTTGGTCTCAGGAAAGTCTCGGATGTGTCCGCATGTTTAATCTGGTGCCCTGGTTGTCGGGGGGGGGGGTAGTGGATGTCCTGCCTTAGGGGCTCTCACCTGCTGAAACTAGAAGGCTGAGTGTGGGACTGGTGCAGGTTTGGGAATGTGCTGCAGGCATTGTCAGCTTAAGTGCTGGTTGCCAGGGGAGGCTTGTTCACCATAAGAGCAGGCACTTGATGAGCCCCAGCCTTGTGATTAGCTGTAGGGCATGGGCCTGGGTATCATGGATCTTAGCTGTGGGCATCTCACTCGGTGCAAGTGAGCTAACCTTTGATGTTTGAGGCTGGCCTGAGATCCTGAGTAACATTGTATGGGGCCAAGCGCAAGGCAGGTTTAGGCCACCGTATCCCAGGCATCTTTTAGTCTCCCTGAGGGGGTCAGGGCACTGGGTACTTGGTGAACCAGGGATTGGTCCTGGGGGCAGTTAGTGGAACTCACAAGGGAGTGTGAGAATTCCAGGAGGGCACCTCCTCACAAGTGCACTCTGATGGTGTTTGGGCCTGGATGGGACTCCCTGAAGACTGGGGTGTGATCTTGAAGAGGAGCAATCACCATGCAGAAGTGAAAGAGGGATTCTGGTGATGTACCTTGTCAAACACAAAGGTACAGGTAAAAAGCATGATTTGGAGAAATGTGTAGAGCCCCTGTAATGGAGCCAGACTGGCTGCTGCTTCTACCTGGGTGAGAAGAATCTGGGGGGTGGGGTTGTGGCATTTAGTGTTTACTCTGGAAGATCTGACCGATTCTGCCCCATGAGATAAGGTGAGGTATTGGGTTTTCCAGGGCATCAGGGCATGGGAGCTAGCCAGTCTGGTGGGCTATGAGTGCAATAGGGACTATGAACAGTGGGGCACTGGTCTAGCATGTCGTTCAGCCCCAAAGTATGCAAAGTGATTTCCAGGCTCATGCCCAAGCTGTAGAAGGATATAGATGAAAGGATGGGATAGGAGAGTCCCCCATAGCTAGTATGACCCAAGTAGGTAGCCCATGATGAGGGCACTGGGGAGAGGGCACCAACAATAATGGCAACCCGCTTCCCAGCGCATTGCAAGAATGGCTCCGTGGAGATATGGCAGCCAGATGGGGGTGGGGTGGGCGACTATAGCGACATCCTGACACTATATGTACACGCAGGGGGGTGGGAGTGGGCATGCACAGCGAGGGATGTGGGGGTGGTGCCATGGTCAATTACTATGCTGACCCCGTGGCTTGGTGGGTGGGTGGGTTACCGGCGTCGGTCGGCAGGGTACTGGGTTCAGGTCTGGGTGCTGAATGCGTTTTTGTTGTGCCCAGTCCAAACCTTTTTTAAAAAAATGTTTTCACCTCCCAACCCGACATGCACCCCCCTGGAGTTGAGAATCCTTTGGTAGGGGTGTGTGGGGGGTGGGGATGGGGTGCACAGCCCCCACAGAAAACGTTAAAAACTAAGTCCCTGGTGTCCTTTTGCTGTGCTCCGGGGTGTCAGAGTGCTGAAATAAATTTTCGGTACTCTTGACTTCTGCATAATGGTGATCGCCTTTAGGCTTTTGCTGTTATGACATAGATCCGCCAAGTATGAATCAGGAAATGGGAGAGTCCATAAATGTTCAGGACCATAGCTGCAGCGGGGACCCTGACACGGATGCAATGTGTGGGCCTTAACAGAGACAGGAAATGATTTAGTTAACTGCCCTTCCAGCTTCCTTTCCATGCCAGTTATGTATTCTGATATGCTTGGATGATTTTTTGATAAATAAATATTCTAGCTCTGGGTGCCTCAGATCTACACTGAGATCCACTCTCCGAACCAGCTACTGCTCTTGATTTTCATATTTCTAAGACATTCTTTGGGATAAGAAACTCCCATTCCATGCTATTCATCCGAACGGCCTGGAAAGGTACTTGTGATGTCATAGAATGTTCAGGCAGTATGAAAAGAGAGAGCAGCAGCTGCTGAGGAGAGAGGGATTCAGGGTCCTTAAAAAGGCAACAAAATTAGATTATTTAATTTAAAGAGCAACTGTCAAGTTCCAATGTGTTTTGCAGTTTTTAAACACTTCCCAAATAAAGAATGTACTGGCATGTGAAAGTTATACTTTCATATTTGTAAAAATTTCCTTTTTTACCTTTTTATACCGCTCTTGGCTCATGCACGTTCCCGCTGCATCCTGCCGCTCAACTGCATGACTGTGAGGAGCTGTGACATCATGCCGAGGGTAGGAGGTACTACAGTGCTCCTGCTCACATCGTCAAATTCTGTGGTGGCAAATTTGACAGTCCGAGTGCGCGCTGCTGCTACCTGCCTGCTGTTCCTCGCTCACAGTTACCCTTATTTACTTGTAATAGATGTTGGTATCCATCTCCCTTTGTTCTAAAGTAAACCAAATTACTTCTGGCTGCTGTTGTCTGTGGTATGTCTACTTTTAGTCACTGGAGGACTGTGTGGTTGTCATTCTCCCTGTGGATGTTTGTGATGTTGCTGCATGTTCGTGCAATGTGATTCAGAGACTTGTGTGTGCGATTGGTTAATATAGACGTTCTCAGACATTTTTAGTTGTCGTTTTCTGGCTTTGCTTTGATTATTTAGCGAAGTGATGTTACGTCTGCCCTTGCTGTCTTAGTGTGAAACACACTATCCTTCCTACACCGGTGTCAGCACTGACTGCCTATATTGGTCTGCCATGCAGTGACCCTCATTATTTGTCTGCCCTCGCTCTGCATAGGAATGTATTCAAGCATCAGCTATGTGATCTACGTAGTCACTTACTGCCACTATTATATATGTGCCCTTTCATCCACATATCTGCTGGTGTTGGGGGGAGAGGGGTGTACAGAATGACACTACCAAGGGGTGTGAATGATGATGGCAAGGGAGAGTGGTGGAGGTGGGGGGGGTTGAGTGCTGTTTGCTACAGGCAGAATGGTGTGAATGTTGTCAGCAGGGGTATGGAAGAGTGAGTTCTAGTGACAGGGGGCAGTGAGTGGTTGTTCCTGTTTCAAGTGAATGTTGTTAATATGGTGGGGGTGAGTGCAGTTGGCATTGGGTATTGAATTGTCGGTTGCTGCAGTGAGTATTGAATGTCTGGTTGTCAGGGAACTGAGCGAATGCTTGCACGGAGTAGTGAGTCCCTGATTGTTCTTGTAGAGTCTTCGGTGGTGAGAGGGGTGAGTGAATGCTGGTGGCAGGGTGGATTTATTATTATTTTTTTTGTGTAAGTATGGGAGAGGCGGAGAGGTTGCTAGTGGCAGAGGTTACTGAATGCTTTGTGGCATATGAGAGAGAATGGCCTGTTGTTGGTGTAGAGGTGAGGGACTGCTGGTGACATAGGGATTTGAATGCTGTGTGTAGAAAGGGGTGAGGGAGTGAATGATAGTGACAGTGGGCAGGTGTGATCAAATGCCTGGTTGCTGGTGATGTGTGTAACCCCTAGGTGGTGCTATCCCAAGGGCTACTACCCCTGCCTGCTGGGCTAGTAGCAGGTTAAGGGGCCTGAGTTCTGAAACGGGTGCCTCCACCCGGAGGTCAGGGTTGGTAGTGGTCAAGTTAACCTGGGCACAACCCTCTGGGACACTGTAACCCCCTCTTTTCTTACTAGTGGCCGGAACAATATTCAATAATCACTTTCACAATACCCCTGATACACCACACAAGTACCCACACTGTTTGCACTTGCCACCAGGGCTTTCCTCTGGCTTGGCCCTGGGGACCCCCTGTAAAACAAGGTTATACACAGCAAATAACAGCAGTACAGTACTCTTGCACAAATTGGAACCATAGTCAGTGTAAATGCAAACAAGAGTTAGATCTGATTTATTTAAGGGACTTGAACAAGAGAGGGGCGTAATCAGGTTAATTTGCTTAGAGACTATCATTCAAACAGTTGTGCATGTACTTCAGGGTCCATAAACAGTCACACACTTTGGGTATCCAGATGGAGAATGGTGGGCTAGCCAGGAACGTTGCAGCTGGTTGGGGCCCATGTGATAGAAGAAAACAACATGCACAATACACACTATTTGTAATCCGGAGCCGGAGGGCTCAGTTCGTGAAAAGAAAACAACAAGACAATCAGATGACACACTTTTAGATTAGGCTGTTGTTGCAGGGAGCTACCCTAATGATTACTCACAATACCCAAGACTGGACACAGGCTGGATGAAAATTGAGACAGCAGGTGGTTACTCTGGAGTACCAGGAGAAGCAGGGCCCACACATATCACTGAGGCATCGTTCCTGTTCAAGCGTGGAGTAGGGGGCTGATCCTCAGGCAGGTCTCTCGTCGATGGCTTTCTCTGTGCAGCGGGTAGTCTGGCTGGGCCAGTGTGGCAAGGTCCTGGCCAAATGGAGACAAATTCGGATACAGTCCGTTTTGGACTGGATACAGTTCCCAGCAAGCAGAACACAGTTCACACAGTGGGAACCCAAATAATGACCCCCTTTCAATATACAGCACATTTACATGTAAGGAAATTCTATCGTACCAGGCAAACAGCTCTCCGGTCATGACCGCAAAGTCTCTGCACAAACTGGGGATTCAAAAGCAGCTGGAAATCCTGACAGGCCGACCGCATTCAGCAAAATCTGTGGTTTTCTTCAGGTATGAGCCTGGTAGAAAATCAGTGGCTTACTTTGTTCTCACAAACTTGGATTTAGTCTGAAATAAATCTCTTTTCTCCCTCTCAGTGGCAGCAGGCAGACATGCAGGCCAAAACTTAGCCCTTTCACCATTCTCCCATGTGAATCCACTCAGGATTGCTGCTCAAAAACACTTGAGCTCCACACATTTCACTTCCCAGCTCAGAACTAACTGAAAATTGTAAGCAGTCTGGGATTTCCCCAAGATCCAAAGGATTCAGTTGGCTGATCTGTCAGTCATAAGAAGAGCTCCCCCTTCAGTTGCAAAAAGGCACCAAAAAACCCAAACTACAATTCCTACAGATTTTGACCCCAGACAGCTCCTGTAGTCCGGCTCCATTTTAGGTCCCACCAGACTGATTGGTCCAATTCAGCAGTCCAGGACCAAGATAGTAGAGACAAACAAAACAGTCCTTGCTGCAAAGGAGGCAGGTTAGACAAACTACATTATCATTATCACTCTAAATGATTTTCAGCAAATAGTTACATCTTTCAACAGAGCTCCCTCTCAGATTACTTATGACTGCAGTCCAGGCAGCTCGTAAAGAGACAGTACACAGAGGCTATACAGGCAATCTCTAGCAATCACATTTAAACTGCTAAAATGCAGGACACCAACCTGGCAGTGAGCATTTAGGCAAGCTCAAGTAAGACTTTTCGGGAACCCCCAATTGTGGAGGGGTTACAAGTGACTGTCTTTTGGTTGCATGATGAAGTGAATGCTTGTGATGGGAGAGGATTGGGTGGGTGGATGTGAATGGTGGTGCCAGGAGGGATTGAAGGATGTATGTATGTGGGAGTGAATGCTTCTGGCAGTTGGGTAGTGGATACTGGTTTTGGGATTGTGATGGTAGTGGAAGGGAACAGTATTGGCAAGGGGTGAGTGAAAGATGGTGTCACGTATGAGTGAATGCCCAGTCATTGTTATTGAGGTGAGTTAGTGCTGGTGTCAGGAGTGAGTGAATGCTGGGAGCGGGAGGGGGTATGAGCTGGTTGTGAATGACACTTACAGGGTGCATTGAATGCTGGTGGCAATGGGGTCGAATGGCCGGATGTTGTTAGGAAGGTTAATGTCTGCTGTTGGCAGTTGTATTGCATGCTTGTTTTCTTTTTGGGAGGGTGGTGTAGTTGAAGCGAATGCTACTGTCATTGAGGCCTTTGTTGGTGAGGTGATCTGGGTCAGAGTTAGTGCTGCAGTCAAGAGTGAGTGAATGCTGAGAAGGGAGGGAAGAGGGGCGGTTTGTGGGGGTGGGTGGGGGCAGAAGTTAATGCTACTGTCATGGTGTTAGTGAATGCTGCTGTCAGGTGGGAACGGATGCCTGGCTGTTTGGGAGGTGACCGTCGACTGGTGGTGTGGGGGAGACATTGATGGTGGTGGGGTGTTTGGGGGTGGCTGGTGGGGTTGTGGAATGTGGGACTGAATTATGCTTGAAGGAGAAATTGAATGATGGTGGCAGGTGGGATCGAATGTCCCACTGTCGTTGTTGAACTTAGTGTCTGTTGTTGTCAGTGGTACTGACTGCTTGTTTGTGGAGGTGGGGGGAGTTGAAGTGAGTGCTACTGTCATGGTGGTAGTGAATGCTGCTGTCAGGTGGGAACGAACGCCCGACTGTTGTTTGGGGGTGACCATCAGCTGGTGGCAATGGGTAGGGAATGGAGGTGGTGAGGTGTTGAGGGGTGGCTGGTAGGGTTATGGGATGGGGATTGAATTATGATGGAAGGGGAAATTCACTGGAGGTAGAAGGTGGGATTGAATGTCTGGTAGTTGTTGTTGAGCTCTGTTAATGATGGTGTCAGCAGTGAGTGAAGGCTGGTAGCAGGAGGGTGGTGGAAAGGGTAGCGAATGGTACTTTCAGGGTACACCAAACGCTGGTGGAAATGGGGTGGAATGGCTGGATGTTGTTGTTGATGTTAGTGTCTGCGGGTGGCAAGTGGGGTTGAATGCTGGTTTGGGGTCGGGAGACAGAGTGAATGCTGCTGTCAGGGAGGAGCAAATACCCCACTGTTGTTGTTGAGCTTAGTGTCTATTGTTGTGAGTTGTATTGACTGCTTGTTTGTGGAGGTGGGGGGAGCTGAAGTGAATGCTACTGTCATGGTAGTAGTGAATGCTGCTGGCAGGTGGGAGTGAATGCCCGGCTGTGTTTGGGAAGTGACCTTCGGCTGATGGCAATGGGTAGGGAATAGTAGAGGCAGGACGTGTGATGGGTGGGGGTGTGGGGGTGAGGTGGTTGTGAATGTTGGTGGCAGATGAGAGCAAATGCCTGGCTTTTGTTGGTAATGTGAAAGCTGTCTGGTGGTAATGTGGAGGGAATGGTGGTGGCATGGTGCGGTGTGTGGGAGTGGGAGGTGAGAGAGATTGCTGGTGTCAGGGGCAATTGAATAAAGGTGCCAGGTGGGAGTGAATGCCCAGTCATTGTTCTGGAACTGAGTTAGTGCTGGGATCAGGAGTGAGTTAATGCTAGGAAGGGGGAGGGGTGTAGTGACTGGCACTGACATGGGACACTGAATGCTGGTGGAAATGGGGGTGAATGACTGGGCATTGTTGGGGTGGTTAGTGTCTGCTGGTTTTGAGGGGGAGTGAATGCTGGTTTGGTGTGGGGGGTGGGGGAGTGGAACTGAATGCTACTGACAGGAGGGGAGTGAATGCTGCTGATAAGTGGGAGTGAATATCCGGCTGTTTGGAATGTGTCCACCAGCTGGTGGCAATGGGTATGGAATGGTGGTGGAGGGATCTGTGATGGGTGGTGATGTGGGGGTAGGAGTGAATGTTGGTGGTAGGTAGAGCAAATGCCTGGCTTTTGCTGATGAAGTGAAAGCTGGCTGGTGGCAATGTGGAGGGAATGGTGGTGGCGTGGTGCGGTGGGTGAAAGTGGGAGCGATTGCTGGTGTCAGGGGTAATTGAATAATGGTGACAGGTGGGAGCTAATGCCGAGTCATTTTTCTTGACTGAGTTAGTGCTGGGATCAGGAGTGAGTAAATGCTGGGAAGGGGAGGTGGGGGATAGTGACTGGTACTAACATGGGGTACTGAATGCTGGTGGAAATGGGGCGAATGGCTGGATGTTGTTGGGGTGGTTAATGTCTCCTGGTTTTGAGGGGGGAGGAGTGAATGCTGGTTTGGTGTGGGGGTGGGGGAGTAGAGCTGAATGCTACTGGCAGGAGGGGAGTGAATTCTTCTGGTAAGTGGGAGTGAATGTCCAGCTGTTGTTTGGGATGTGTTCACCAGCTGGTAGCAATGGGTAGGGAATGGTGGTGGAGGGATGTATGATGGGTGGTGGTGTGGGAGTGGGAGTGAATGCTGGTGGCAGGTGAGAGAGAATGCTCGTCTTTAGCTTGTGATGTGACTGCTTGCTGGTGGCAAAGTGGAGGGAATGGTGATGGCATGGTGCATTGGGTGGGTGTGGGAAGTGGGAGCAATTGCTGGCATCAAGGGTAATTGAATAATGGTGCCACGTGGGAGTGAATGCCCAACTGTTGTTCTGGAACCAAGTTAGTGCTGAGGTCAGGAGCGAGTTAATGCTAGGAAGGGGTGAGGGGGAAGGGTGTAGTGACTGGTACTGAAGTGAGGTACTGAATGCTGGTGAAAATGGGGGCGAATAACTAGATGTTGTTGGGGTGGTTAGTGTCTGCTGGTTTTGAGGGGGGAGGAGTGAATGCTGGTTTGGTGTGGGGGTGGGGAGTGGAACTGAATGCTACTGGCAGGAGGGGAGTAAATGCTGCTGGCAGGTGGGAGTGAATGCCCGGCTGTTGTTTAGGAGGTGTCTGCTGGCTGGTGGCAATGGGTAGGGAATGGTGGTGATGGGGTGTTGGGGGGTGGTGGTGTGGGGGTGGGGATGGGAGTGAATGCTGGTGGCAGATGAGAGAGAATGCTCATCCTTAGCTGGTGATGTGACTGATGGCTGCTGAAAAAGTGGAGGGAATGATGGTGGCGTGGTGCAGTGGGTGGGTGTGGGAGGTGGGAGCGATTACTGGTGTCTGTGGTAATTGAATAATGGTGCCAGGTGTGAACAAATGCCCACTTGTTGTTCTGGAACTGAGTTAGTGCTGGGGTCTGGAGTGAGTTGATGCTGAGAAGGGGGGGTGAATGCTTGTGGCCTTGTGGAGTGAATGTTTGTGACATGGGGCAGTGAATGCTGGTGACAGATTCAAGCGGATGCCAGGATGTTGTATGTAACATGAGTGACTGCTGGTGGGAGGGTGAATGGTGCCTTTGTGTGGTAGGAGTACAGTCTTATCTCCAGGCTAGAGCTCAATAAATTTGCACCACTGACTGTATCCTGATTGGGTATAGTAATAAGTGCATTGTACTTATGTACACCTCACAAGATAGGGGTGCTAAGTTGTTGTTACTTCTCTTTTTGTTTCCAGTGTACAGCCACAATAGTTCATTCATATGGAATGTTGTGCCATGATAATTGTGCCTGCCCTGTTTGGTTCACTTATGAATCATTGTTTGGAGATCTGATGCTGTGTGTGTATGATTTCTGTTTCATTTATAAGTTGACTTTTTTTTATCTCCCTTAGTTATTGACATCTTCAATTAACAAATAAAGCATTTGACTTCTGTTGGTGAAAATATATAGTGTGATTGTGGCATCGTGCCACGGTGTGACTTAGCAAGACCTCCATATGATGCAGTCTGCTTGTGTTGCTTTGGGTGTGGGTGGTGAAGCCACAGCAAGAGACAGCATTGAATGACGTTCTGGCATATTAAATGCTTATTTAAATGTGGTGCTTGATGGTTAAGAAGTATCCTCACAATGCCGCATCATACTTTATCTCGGTTATGCCATTGCATTTCTGAGATAATGGCGACCAGTACTGCTGTTCTTCTGCCACTGTTTGGGTCACAGATACATCTGAATGCAAGAACTTGCTTATGACATATACAGAGATGTTACCTTGAGTGGTGAGTTTTTGGCATGCATATGTACATATACTGAACTGCATGATGACACTCTGTTTTCTTATCTACCATCGCTTGTGCTTGCTATATTTATTCATGTACCAATCACTCTCTGGCATGCACCCTAATTATGCTTGCTAATGTAATAGTTACCACATGCACAAACCGCCTGCTCTGCAATCACTTTGATGCATACCTCTCAACCTCTTGCCTCATAAATCAGGGACAAGGCTTAAAAAAATCAGGGACAAAGGACCAAAATCAGGGACACATCTTCAAAATTAGAGATGTCCATCCAGAAAGCTGCTAGAATATGGGGCTTAGTGCAAAATGCATTTTCTAAAGAAGAACAAGTCTGTAACTTTAATGCTTGACATTACTTTGTGCTTAGAGCCCCCACTGTTTAGCCACAAAAAGACAAATTTTAGGAGGGACAGAGTAAACTTTTGAGGCAAAATCAGGGACATCCCTAAAAATCAGGGACACTTGAGAGGTATGCTTTGATGCTGCAAACGTTATATGCTGTGCAAGCATGCGTACACTATGCTTCTGTCCAGATCTCCAGCAAAGTGTCAGCAGAATCCACTGGAAAGTTATGGCATATCTAGTCCACCAGAAAACGAAGATCCAGGAACATCACAACTTGAAGTATATGACATTGCTCATAGTAAAACTGCAGAAGTGTAGGTGTCCCCGTGTGATCTGCAGGTGCATTGCAACAAGTGTGCTCAGTGCATGGAGATATTTATGCAGCATTTGAGAGCAGTGGGAAAATGGTTAGGAAATCAAAAGCACAAAATTAGGAGAGCATTTTTGTAGGGGTCTGAAAGTGTTTAGAGTACTTTATTTACTATCATGAAATGGGTGTAAGTAATGTTGATTTTTGGTAGGCAGATAGCTGCTTTCAGCTGGGCCATTATCACAGCATAATGGCCCAGCTGAAAGTAATGAGTTCACAAAAATGCATAAAATTTACTAAAACTAACCCATTTCATAATCCCATTGAGGCACTCCAGGGGGTGCGTCATGGTGCTATAACAGCCCTTCTTGGGTGGTGGAAGCATTCGGTTATGTCTTGTGCTTCAACCCACCCAAGTTGTAACGCACCCAGAGGAGTAACTTTGGCGTAAAGGTTGGGGGGGGGGACAACATCACTCTCAGCCAGCCTCAGATCACAAGTGCTGTTACCCAGCAAAAGGTAAATTATCTATGGAAAAATACCATTATTTCTATCAACATACCTTTGAAAGTGAATACATAAATACATTATACAAGCAGGACAACACTAATGTAAAACCTCAAAGGGTACCTGTGCTTTCTCTCACACTGCCTCGAAGCACTGGAATTCTCTTCCCCTTGCGGTCCGTCACTCACCGACTCATGCTATATGTAAAAAGGAGCTGCAACATTTCCTAACCAAATCTGTCCCTTGCTTGTGCTTTGATCCCACCTGGTCCTCCTCTATCTAGTCCACTTACTACTGCCCTATCCTTACCCAGGTTACCTAACCTGTTCTAATTTTGCTTCTCTGACATGTCCTCCTACCTTTAACTTTCTGTTGGTTTTGACTTTACCCGAATAGTTCCTCTCCCTTTTATCCTTCTGCTTATTTTCTTTGCTTGCACTTACCTGGTACTAAACCACCGTGTGTCTCTGCCATTGTTTGGTTCCCTTACTGTTTGAAAGTCGTACTCCGCCAGACCGCTATTCATTCCTTATTGTTCATTACTATGTGCACTTATCATTGTATTTTTGCTTAGCTGGATATCTTCCCTGTGTTCCTCCCTCCTACTCATGCGACTGTTTGTTTTTACCTTACATTATACCCTCAATGCTACTCTCCAATGTTTTATGTGCCTGCATTTTCTAAGAATCACACTGTATAACTAGGTCAAGACTGTATTTCCTATTATGTTATTTGTCTCTGCCATCATGGGAAGCTGTGTTATTTACCTCATTTTACGTTAAACTGTATCGCAGAGCGTTTTAAGTAGCACTTGGAGGTGTGCCTCTCCCACCCAATGCAATGCTCCCTTAAGCAGGCATGGTGGTCCTGCACCAATGGGTGAGGAGCTCAGTATGACAGCGATGTTCCTCTGCTTCAAGGAAAACACCGCTGCCATACTGGCGCCGCCGCCAATCCTCCGTCAGCGCTCCCCCGCGCACATCATGCCGCCCCCAAAGCTTTCCTGCCATTCTGGAGCCCACCCCAGCGTGGCAAAGTTGTTTGTTTTGCCGTGAGAGGTGCCCAATCCCCATTGGCTCCTCGGCCCCCCACATCTTCTGCCACGCTGGAGCTCACCCCAGCGTGGCAAACGTCCCTCGTCGTCTTTTTCTTTTTTTCCCCAGTAAAACAAAAACAGTCCGCATGGCGCGTCTCCCAACCCTCCCTCCCACAACCCGCACCACCACTCCACTCAGCCTCCCCACACCACCCCATACTTACCTCGGACTCCGTGCGACTATCTTGGTGGACGGGAACACGTCTGCACTCTTCAAAGCCGACCGCGAACTGAGGAAATGCCGGTAAGTTGTATAATGGGCTACATAAGTGGGTTTCAACTTTATTGCATATCTCAGTCATTTTTTGGAATTTTTGCACCAAATTTTCAACATGGGGTTTTTGGGACCCCTTCTCATGAGTGATGTCACTGTCATGGCGTTATTCGGGCCCAAAGGGTGATTTCGCAGGCACTGCGCAGTCACTATGCGAAATCACCCTTCAGCCTTGGATAACGCCATGACAGTGACATCATTAATGAGAAGGGGTCCCAAAAACCCCATGTTGAGAATTTGGTGCAAAAATTCCCAAAAATTACTGTTTTACTAGCATGCGTTGCGCAGTTCCCACGCAGGCTCGTAAGTTCGCGAATTTTCAATATTTTCACTCCAGATTTTCAACATTGCCATTTTATCACACCTTCTTATAAGCTGTATAGCTGTCATTTTTTACATCTCACCCAAAATGTGTTTCCGCCCATGTAGCACACAATGGCGCAGTCGGTGTGCGAAATCAATGTATGGAACACATTAAGAAAATCACAGTGATACTGTTCATGAGCAGAGGTCTTAAAATGGCTATATTGAAAATTTGGTGAAAAAATTCCATAAAATGACTGTTTTATGAGTCTGCATTGCGCAGTTCCTACGCACGCTCGTACCTTTGCGAATTTTCAATATTTGCACTCCAGATTTTCAACATTGCCATTTCACCACAACTCCTCATGAGCAGTACAGCTGTCATTTTTCACATCCTGCCCAAAATGTGTTTCTGTCCATGTAGCGCACAATGGCGCAGTCGGTGTGTGAACTCAATGTATGGGACACATTAAGAAAATCATAGTGACACTGATCATGAGCAGAGGTCTTAAAATGGCTGTGCTGAAAATGGTGGAAAAATTCTAAAATGACTGTTTTATGAGTCTGCGTTGCGCAGTTCCTACGCACACTCGTAAGTTTGCGAATTTGCAATATTTTCACTCCAGATTTTCAACATTGCCATTTTACCACACCTCCTTATGAGCACTGCAACTGTCATTTTTCACATCTTGCCCAAAACGTGTTTCCGCTCATGTAGCGCACAATGGCACAGTCGGTGTGCGAACTCAGTGTATGGGACACATTAAGAAAATCACAGTGTCACTGTTCATGAGCAGAGATCTTAAAATGGCTATGTTGAAAATTTGGCAAAAAAATTCCTACAAATAACTGTTTTATGAGTAGTTGTGCAGTTCCTCATGCGCTCGTAAGTTTCAAATTCAATATTTTACTCCAGATTTTCAACATTGCCATTTTACCACACCTCCTTATGAGCAGTACAGCTGTCATTTTTTCATCCTGCCCAAAACATCTTTCCCCCATGTAGTGCACAATGGCTAGGGTCGTCGCGAAATCAATGTATGGGACACAGTAAGAAAATCACAGTGACACTGTTCATTAGCACAGGTTTAAAATGGCAATGTTGAAAATTTGGTGAAAAGTTCCTAAAATGACTGTTTCTGATGCGCTGCACAGTTCCCACATGCGCCTAATGGTTTTGCGAATTTTCAATATTTCAACTCCAGATTTTCAACATTGGCATTTTACCACACTCCTTATGAGCTTTTTCACATCCTGCCCAAAGCGTGTTTCCGCCTATGTAGCGCACAATGGGGGTAACAAAAAGATCATAGCTGACAATTTATTGTGCAAATACCAGCAAGGCATTAGGGTAAAGCACCATACATGCAAAACACCACTGCAAATACCTGCAAGCGAACGTTCGGCATTGACAAATGCTTGTTTGTACTCTCTCTGTATTGTATATTCTCTACTTTGTAACCTCCCAGGTTGTGCCTGCAAATAGTCATCTCTATGGCTAGTGTGCCTCACCTAGTCAACAAATACTAAATTAAAATAAAAAAAACAAGATATTGCATCTCACTTCTACTATCCTGGGAAATGCAGTAGACATCAGAACCCAGTTGCAAATGACATATCACAGATTACATCTCATTTGGTCTATTTTGGTTAAATATATACTAAAAATGTGCACACGCTAGCAGGACCCACCAGCACAACAGCATTGCAAGTGGCAAACATTTGGCGGTGATCTATGCTTGTTATTTTTTTATTTTGCACAGCTGTTAAATCATTTTAAAACAGAAACATAAAATTTGATGGCAGATAAGGACTGCTTCACTTGACTTACCCAGTCTGCCCATTTTTCCCTACCCACATTATCACCATGGTCGGTAGACCCAACTTGATATACAGCTCTTTCACCCTCCCCCCTTCCTTTCCATAATGACTCCTTTGAACCACCCACCCAGACCCACCTGCAGGGTAAGGGTTTGATTTTTTTATTGATGGCTGAGGGCTGGCTGGAGTTCAGTGGGCAAAGCAACAAACCACTCCCCAACCAGGCCTTAAAAGGCCATCCCGCAGGCCAGTCCTCATTCATTTTCTTCATTGCAGCTGGAGGCACTGCTCCTCATACCTCTTCTCCTGTTCTCTTGCCTGTTCTTTGTTTACTACATTTTAGCAGCATCCCCGACTGCCGGCTCCATTTAATTTCCCTGCTGTTCATCCTACTGCTCATTGCCACTGGCCTGCGGCTCTCTCTCCCTACCTCCCACCCGACTCCCGTTCCCCATGTCTCCTCCAGTCTGGTGTTCATTTTCATCACTTGCATACCTCCATCCTGTTCCTGTCCTGGTCCGGTATGCTGAGTAGCCCCTTTTGCCAGTTCTACCTCCCCACCGTGGCTCTATGCGGCCCCCCCCCTTCTGTTGCTTGTGCTCTTTCTCCATCTTTGCTGCTTAGTAGCTGTCTGTAGCTCCTTGGTTCTCCCATCCCTCCTCCTCACTCCATTTCCCTCTCTCTCTCTCTCCATTTGCTGCTCCTGTCTCTGTTGCCTTCCCTCTTACGAGTTTGCGCTGGTGTTGCCACTGCCCAGCTTTCCCTCGTACATTTCCCACTTCTCCTTCTCCCTCGATCTGTATTTCTTTGCTCTCTCTGTCCCTTTTGCCTACTGTGCTCATCCCCACTGCTATGGAGGATGCCTCGCTCCTCTGCTTTACTTCTCTCCACAGCGACTTCCTGTGCCTTGTGCTGTTGAGCTCCTCTGTGGTTCCTGTGAGCTGGGGCACAGTGTTTACCTTGCTTCTCTCGACTTCTGTTCTCCCCCTGGTTGATGCTCACCTCCTGGCCTCTCGTACCTGTTCCAGGACTTCATTTTTGATGGCCTGTCTTGATGTTTGGACCACATCTACAGTTATTGCCCTGTGGTTCAGATCCCAATCTCCCTTATTGGTTCCCGGCTCCCTTTTAAAGGGGCAGTTGCTCTCTATGGGGACTGTGACTCCTACTATCGGTTCTCGTCTGGTCTCCTCTTACCTCCCCTTATACCTCGTTTTTTTCCTGGTACTCCTACCCTTCCTTTCCTCAGCCTCAGCCCAACCTGTTTGCCACCCATCCTGTTTCACATCAAAGGACTATCAATCTGACTGGACTGCACACCTGGCTGGCATGCTCTGCAGCCTTCCTCTGGGATTTGCCATTTGTCCCTGCCCCTGCTCTCCCTGCCCTTTGCTGCTCATTGCTCTTGGTTACACCATGATGCACTTTCTTAATTTCATCCCTGACTGTACTTCCCCATGGTGGGTGCTTGCCCTCCTCCTCCTCCTCCTCCTCCCATTCCCTTCATCCTTCATTCCTCTCTTTCCCTGACCATTGCTTTCTTTTGGGGGTGTCCCTATCCTGCCATCCCACTATACCACCATACCTTACTCATTCACATCGCCTAATATTCCCTCCAATATCCCCTGTCTACTCATCTTCTCCTCCTCCAACCCTATTCCCTCGTTCTAATCAAACCTATTCAGATGTCCTCCTGGTACTACCTACCTCACCATCGGCTGCTGGCTTCACCTGGCCACTCTTGCTCCTACCTTCACGCAATTCTATCCATTCCTAATTTGGCTCTCAATGGACCCGATTAGCATGCACTCCCACAGTTACCAATCATGGGTAGCTTCCTTATGACATGAGTCTGGTACTCCTTCACTCAGTCCAATCTCAGGGTCTACTCATTCACACCGATTAATTGAGCATACTTCTCATTGGGTCTTATGCTACCTCATCAAATTACTCTCCATTCGGAGACATGCTTTCTGTGTCTATTGCTCCTTGGCTAGGGGCTAACCTGTAGCCAAAGGTCTTGCTCTGCACCCACGAAGTCTGCATATAGAGCACGCAAAGCTCAGGGCAGGGTCCTTCTCCCTGGCCCATAGTAAGAATGCCTTCGCTCTGGGTGGACCTTCAGTCATCCCTCAGAGCAGGGTCCTTCTCCCTGGCCTATAGTAAGAATGCCTTCGCTCTGGGTGGACCTTCAGTCATCCCTCATCTCGGTGACACCTCTGGATGTAGAATTTATGCCATCCAGCTGTGAGGGTGGGGCTCTCATCATCAGAGCCCCTTTGGCTGCCCAAGTGGGTCCAAAGGCACCCTCTATGCTATTTTTCTTCAGGACCACCTGGTTCACCTAGTCTGTTTTGTAGGGTCGCTTTGGCCAGCTGAGTGCCTTAGCAGTCTTCTCTCTCTCTCTCTCCTCTCTTGCTTTTGAGCATCTAGTTGCAGATGCATCACTCGCAGCCCCCAACAGCTGTCCATTTAGAAGGACAGAGTGAGAGCTTCCTTTAAATCGGAATGTTTTCCTTCTCACGTGATCTTGACTCTAAATTGCAGTAGCTGAGCCATCACTAATGAAAATGCCCTTCAGCCTGGAGGGAAGGCAATCTAGGCCTCAGATCCCGGATCCCAGAGGTTTCCTCCTCAAAGGCTTTCTTTTCTCTCCTCCTTACCAATGGTCATAATATTAGATAGGGTTGGAGTTTTCTTAGGTTCCGTAGTTTAGTTCTGCTGTTGGATGGAGTCGATGGTGGCCCCGGCTGTTCCCTCTCTCTTTAGGAAGTCTGCCCTTCTGCATCTTGCCTGCTTTCATTTCATTAATCTTCCTCTCCATATCTCAATCATCTCCTGTCCTTCCCATCTACATCTATCATCTTAATTTCTGGTCTCGATATATTCTGATCTCTCACCTCTTCGATGCTCAACTCCCTTTTGTGCATTCTTTTTGGGCTTCTTCCTAAGTTACCTTTAGCCAAAGGAATTATTCCTGTGGCACCTATAGGGGGATCCTCCTCTAGGGTTCCTTGCGTCGTACCTCTTCAGGGTGGTATACCCCTTGGATAGCCAGGCAAACAGCCACAGTGTGCTGAAGTCACACAAGCATACATCTCATCCAGTTCCGCAAGCCAACTGAAACTGATGGCTGAGGGCTGGCTGGGGTTCAATGGGCAGAGCAACAAACCACTCCCCCAACCAGACTGTAAAAGGCCCTCCTCCAGGCCAGTTCTCATTTGTTTTCTTTGTTGCCCCAATATCCACCCCTCTCCTCCAGCGACTCATCTCTCTTTCCCGTGGGCTTTTTTCTAAGCTACCTTTAGTCAAGGAAATTATTCCTGCGGCACCTAGGGGATGGTATATCCCATGGATAAAGAGGCGAACAGCCACAATACATTGAAGTCACACAAGTATACATCTCATCCAGTTGCGCAAGCCCATTGAAATTACTTTAACTTTGGTAATGCAGAGGAAAGCACAGGAGTTGCATGCTAGGCTAACCTATAACCCCCCCAGCCAGCAGATCCCTGCCCCTACCAAAGGCAACAGTCAGGCTCAGGTGGCACACAGGAGAGAGACTAGCCAGTACAGCATTTTAAATCAGACACTGACTGTAGACAGTACAGACACAACCAACACAGCAAAGCAGAACAGACCACCAATAAACATAATTAAACAGAAACATCACCTACCCTTGCCTTTTGTAAACTATTAGAGCTATGTTAGCTCAAGTTGAGCAGTTTTGTGCTGATTGCTGCTTTTGTTGGTCACAGTCTACTGGTAGAGCCACTGGCTCACTCCAGACACAACAGTAATGAGAATGCCTCACAGACTGCAGCAGGCTTCTTTTCCCAGGCACTCCCTAATCCTGACTGGTGCCAAATCAAATGGCTAATGGAGTGTGGCCCCTGCCAGTTTAGAACTGCCCTGTGAAAACTGTAATACCCTTTCACCACCTCCTCTGTGTGTTTGACAGTGTCTTGTTTTGCAAATTTGTGCATACAGCATTGTGAGTAAATGCCCCTGCGGCATGATGATGTTGCTGGCTTGCTGCCCCCATCACTGCTCACATCCATCCACTGCACTGCAGCACCACCAGTCAGTCCTACCTCACAGGTAGTTGTTGCTTCATCATTGCTTGCAGAAGCCCCCAGCACTCCATATTCTTCTGTCCTCTGCTCTTCCTTCCAAACTTCCACTGCAGGCTCAGACCGACTGATGCACTGACTGATCCAACCATCTGACCCCACAATCACTCACTGGTATCCACAGCCCTGACCCGCTTGATCCATGCCATAAAACCTCTCTTAAGCCCAGTCAACCACCCCCATTACACAAGAAGCTCTGACAACTATTCTCTGGCTGTTCCCCCCCGTCACACTGCCCAGGGCCAGTGGTCTTTTGCAGGTAGAGCCCCTAAGATGTTTAACTCCCTGGGCAGTGAACTCACCAACTTAGGCACCCTCTGCTTGTTCAAACACAAGCTATGTCAAACGCTTGTGTCCAGAGCCACCTGCGACTGTTTCTCCTAACCTCCCAGGTAGTTGCTTCTGTTCTTCACACCTCACTACTATCACCACCTCTGCCTGCCACCACCCTCCCCCCTCCTCATATCTACCCCAGTTTCTCTCCCTAGCCCTGGCCCACCACCTTCCTCTCTTACCCTCCTTTAACTCCCTTCCTCTCTCCCTTTTCTAATCTGCTCACCCCACCTAACGTTGCACTTGTTCCCCGATCCTTGCTTCCCACTCACTTCTCCTTCTACCTCCCTCCCAGTTACCCCTCTACACCCACTTTCTCTTCCACTTTCCTTTCCTATGCTGCCTGGCACAATTGGCAGCAACTCCGTTTTTTTTCACTTTACCTGTCTCTTTGACAATGCCCTTCTGGCAGCTTTAATTCATGTAAATATTATTTGTTGTGACTCATCATTCTTAAATGTATGCCTGATTGTCTTGTTCTAACTGTTATTTATATGACCTGTAGCTTTTAGACCATGTATATCATGTACTGAATTTTGTTTTCAAACTGCTTGCCTGCTAATCTCACACAAACTGTACTTCTATTCTTTGTATACTGACGTGGAACCTTTGTAAAAGACCCATTGGCTCAAAGGTATTTATCCGAAATTCTAATAGATAAATAATTAAACCCCAGCCTTCCCCCTCCAACTGCCAGGCTGGAAAGCAAAGCAGCAGCTCCTCCACAGGCATCATTGGAGGGCAGATGCGGCAGCAGGAGTCGCAAGACATGACAGTCACAGTCAGGAGGAGAGGAGAAGTGAAGCAGCACCAAGCAGGCAAACACATCGATGGTAGCACTGCAGTTTTTTTCCCTCGTTGTGAGCAGTCAGTCTCTCACCTGCTCCTCCTGACTCCTCGCTATTGACAGTGGCATGCGCTTATACTACTTCTGGGTCCGATGTGGTCCATCACTTTCTCCCTCCTTGCTACAATTCACTCTTCTCCTCCTGGTTCTGGCCAGGCCACTCGAGTGGCGCTGGTCCCCCATCTGCCATCTAACTGTCTGGCTGCCATAGCTCGCTGCACTCTCTTGGGGCTCTCACTCCCAGGACCTGACCCAACCCACCAGTAAAATCCACCCCCCTGTCTACAGAACAGCAGGCTCCTGTGTCCCTCCCTGCTCACCAGCAGGCAGCAACAGCATACAGCCTGAATGCTGGGGGTGACAAACGTGTTCACCTAAAATGTTGGGGGGGACTTGTGCCCCCCATCCCCCCTATAATTACTCCCCTGAACGCACCCTTCTGTCATGCCTTATTGCTTAAACATAAATGTAACTATGTCAATTGTCTGTGTTGCCCAGGCAAATAATGAAATGGAATTGGATGGGCACGACTTGTCTCTTGTGAGCCCGTGCTGCCTGATGTCCAACGTGACTTTGTCTCTCTGAGTAGCCCCTCATTTACCTTACCCACCACTGCAGTGCAGCTGACGTGGCAGTTTTTCTCCCTCACCAGTCCACTTTACCCACTAAATGGATCTGCAGGAAATGCATGGTGATGCACATATGGAGAAATACTCAGTCAGCAACAGATAAATTTGTAGGGGAAATAATAAAACTATATGTTTGGTTAAATGGACTTTGGTATCATACCGTCAGATGGAATGCGGCAATGCACTGTGTTAACAGAGCTGACTAATGTTGTAGATATGGGAGGGGGATAACCAGCATTATAAAATGGGTGTCACAAAAGCTGCAATCTGATTGAGTGTTGCGATTCCAAGTGGCACGAGAAGCTGGCTGTACATGACAGTGTAATTTTGGATTAATGTGCGGCTGTTGTAATACTAATAGTCAATCATGTTGCATAATTTCTGAGAACCTTTTTATAATCTAAGATAGTTCAAGGATCGATGATCTGCACCTGTTGTTTTCAAAAAGTGAAAGATTTCATATGCAACAAACATTCCAGTCAGTGAAGGGGAGCAATGCAATAAGTGAGAGTATACTCTCAAGAAGAATGTGACAAAAGTACAGGCCATGGTTTCAGGATGTTCATCGGATTGTTGTATGATGATTCCAGTGGACATTACTTTTTTTGCAGACTGGTGAATAACTGGAAAATTATGCTTGTGTAGGTGGTACAGGGTGGTACGTCAGCTGAACTAAATAGTGTTTCTGACAAGCACAATTGACTTGTCTACTGAACATATTGAACGCCATGATGTGGATGATGAGGTCAACAAAGGAGAACATCATTTTTGATGGGCCAAACAACTTTCCTTTCTGATCCATCATGTCTAGGAATGATTCCATAAATTGATATGTTCATGTACGAACATACGAACATACGAAATTTGCCAGCAGATAAAGGCCTAGAGGTCTATCAAGTCTACTCGAATATGCAGCTAGCATCCCTTATTCTGCAGCTGCCCCTCGCTTCCACCCTTCCCCATCATTAACCCTCCCCCTTGTCCTGTCCCATCCTCATTTGAAGCAGTCCACTGTTCTACTGTATATCACTTCTGCAGGTAACGCATTCCACCCAGCCACCACCCTCTCTATAAAAAAGTGTCTCCTCATCTCCATCCTGAACCTTCCTCGCTCCAGTCTCATATCATGGCCCCTGGTGGCCCTCCCCTCTCTTACTTTGAACAGCCCCTCTGTACCCATCTTGTTTATTCCTTTCATGTATGTAGGTTTCAATCATGTCACCCCTGTCTCTCCTCTCCTCCAGTGAGTACATGTTCAACTCCTTCAACCTCCTCTCGTATGATAAGTCCCCCAGCCCCTTGATCATCTTTGTCACCCTTCGCTGCACCCCCTCCAGTAACTTAATGTCCCTCTTCAGATACAGGCGCCAGTACTGCATGCAGTACTCCAGGTGTGGTCTAACTAATGACCTATACAGTGGCAGAATCACCTCCTCCCTCCTCGAGGATATACCCCTTGCAATACAACCCAGCATTTTGTTGGCCTTTGCAGCTGCCTACCTACATTGTGCCGAGTTGTTCATTGACCCTGTAATGAGCACACCCAGATCCTTCTCCTCCTTTGTCTGAGCTAGCTGCACTCCCCCTAGCTGGTAACTCCTCCTTGGGTTCTGCATCCCAAAATGCAGCACCTTGCACTTTTTGGCATTAAACCCCAGTTGCCAGGTGTCTGACCAGGTTTCACGCTTTGCAACCTGCAACCCCTGCCATCTCCCTAGGTCATCCACCACCGCGCCAACCTTGGTATCATCAGCAAACAGACTGATCTTGCTCTTGAATATAAATTTGCCACTGGTAAACTAGATTATTGGATAATTGAATTGACCAGCTACCAACCCTCGGTACTCCCTCTTCCCCTACAAGATTCACCCCATCCTCCCCTTATCAAACCCATCTGTTTGTCATATGCCTTTTTGATTCCCGCCACTTGACTGGCCATCATCACCTCATTCAGTAGTCTGTTGTCAGAATGATCTACTGACTCCAAGAAGTAAAGTTTCCCTCACATACTCGATCAATTCCCCATTCTGCATTTGTCTACCCTCTCTGAGGATAAGCCGTCCTCCACTCAGTTACTCCCTCTCACATACTTGAATGTTTCCTTTTCTCTACGAATCTAACAAATTGCTTCTCTTTTCTAACATCAAGTCACTGTTAATATTGACAGTCCAGGTAAAACTTCTTGAACAATTCAATGTCATGTGTCTCATGTCCCTTTCAATGCTTTTTTTCATGTACAGGTGTCCAAGTAAAGCCATTAAAGTGTGATGTTGGAATACAGTGCACACTTCTGGATAATAAACAAAATAAGGACAGTGACGTCGACAGTTTCTGTGATGACAGTGATATGGAAGACGAGACTGATCCACCTGACCAATGGCATGCTGTAACTATTTTAGCAAGGTATGCACTGGGTGTTCAGGGTAATTATCAAAGGCTGGAGGTCTGGGGGCTACCTAGGCCCCCAGAAGCTATATTATTTTTCATGCTTTGTGGTGCATTTATGGGGGTATTTTGACACATTTTAGAATGTGTATGTCTCCACCACCATTAATTCAGTGCAGAGGGTGCATGGGTGCCCTCGGAGGATCTTTGATGCCTGGCCATGTGCTAAGACCTATAGGATAGTGCTCTGGAGGGATCTTTGATGCCACAGGTGTTGCAAGCAGGCCCTGAATATGAATTTTTAGGTTGCAATGCCACCACTCTACAAAGTGTAAGAGTGCCCTGGAGGGCTGTTTTTTGCATATTATTAATACTTGGTGCATTTGCTTTACTTGGATTGCAATTACTAGCTCCTATTTTAAGACTACTCTTTCAATATACTTCACGTTTTTCAGTGTGTTTTCTGAAGTGTATTTTTTTTTGTAGGATTTGTATGTGAGCATATAGATGGGGCAGATTATCAAGTAGGGATCACTCTCGTCAACCCCCTCAGAAGCACTTGCAAGTTTAGAATCTGCAGGACATTCCAAACTCCTCACACCTTTAATCCAAAATCCATTGAGAATGAAAGTACGCATACACAGAAAACCTACCATATTTACCTCTGGGAACATAACATTTATCAATGTCACTGTCCTTTAATGTAGAGACTTTCACATAATTTTTTTACATAGAAATATAGAATTTGATGGCAGATAAGGACTGCTTGGCCTACCTAGTCTACCCATTTTCCCTGCCTGTTTCATATACCACAGTTCCTAAATATTCTATGGCATACTCTCTCTTTCCTCTCACTAGAGTTCATTTATGTCTGTCCCGTGCATTTTTGAATTCCCCTACCATTTTTGGCCCCCACAGCCTCTGCCAGGAAGCCGTTCCATGGATCCACTGCTCTTTCATTGAAAAAATACTTTCTTGCATTACCCCTGAGTCTGCCCCCTCTATTCTCATATCATGGCCCCTTGTTCTTAAACATCATTTTTTATGAAAGATGCTACCTTCTTGTACCTTATTTATACCCTTGAGGTCTTTGAAAGTCTCTATCATATCCCCCCTCTCTCCTCTCTTCCTGGGAATACATTTTGAAATCATCTAGTCTCCCCTCATATGACTTATGGTGCAGCCCTTGCTCTTCTCTGAGTCACTTCTGCTCTATGTCCTTCTGGAGATGTGGCCTCCAGAACTGAAGACAGTACTCTAGATGATTTCTATTTATTTTTGTAATCAAGAGGCAAACATCAGTTTATCCATGGAAGCTCAATATTAAACACGTTCACATGTTAAAATGTTAACATATGTTTAGCCCTTGTGAGGCCTATTTCTAAAATATTATTATGTTTACCATGATCCTAAGCTGAAGGAAGTGAAGAGAAAGCAGAGGTGCTTAACAAATACTTCCACTCTGTTTTCACTACAGAGAAGTATGGACAAGTGCCACCAGGGGAGGGGCAGGGCTGGGGTGTCACCGATCGTGTAATAGAGGTGAATGGGGTGCTAAAGGACCTAAAGGCCCCAAAGGTGGCCAAATCCCAAGATCAGATGGAGTGCACGTAAAGGAGTTGGCATACTTGCTGGTGGGCTCCCTGGCAGACCTGTTTAACACCTCAATGGAGTCTGGGAGTGTGCCCCAGGACTAGAGATCTATGTGTGGTGCCTGTCCATGAAAGCGACCCAAGGGATGAACCAGGGGAATTACAGGCCAGTCGGTCTGGCCTCAATAGTTGGGAAACTGATATAAACTATCTTGAAGAAGAGACTGCTGGACTTTCTCAAAGAAAACAGGTTGCAAGACAAAAGGCAGCAAAGGTTTGTGCTGGAGAGGTCCTGCCGGACTAATCTGATTGACTTTTTCAACTGGGTGACCAAGACAGTGGACAGGGGCCAAGAGGCTGATGTCCTATATCTGGACTCAAGCAAGACCTCTGACTCGGTACTTCACAGGAGATTGGTCAGAAAGCTGGAGGACATGAATGGGGGGCAAGCTCCCTAGATGGATCAAAAACTGATTAAAGGACAGAAGCCAGAAGGTGGTGGTTGGGGGGATTCTTGGAAGCTAGGCTGGTGACCAGTGGGGTACCACAGGGCTTGGTGCTTCATCCAGTGTTGTTTAACATCTTCATCAGTGACACAGCAGATGGGATATGAGGTAAATTCTGCCTGTTCATGGGTGACACAAAGCTCTGTGGGAGAGTGAACATGGAGGAGGAGAGACAAGAACTAAGGGATAACCTGCCATTTGGCAACTGGGGTTCAATGCTAAAAAAGTGCAAAGTTATGCACTTGGGGGTAAGGAACCCAGAGACCAAATACTGGCTGGGTAGTGTGCAGGTCACAAAGTCTGATTAAGAAAAAAGACCTGGGGTTATCATTAAGAGTGATCTGAAGCACTCAGCACACTGCAGGAGAGCTGCAACAAAAGCAAATCAGATGCTGGGCTGCACAGCTGGGGAATTACCAGCAGGAAGGCAGAGGTCATATTACTGCCGTACAGGTCACTGGTAAGATCGCCCCTAGACTTCAGTGGGCAGTACTGGTGGTCTTATCTTAAGAAGGATGTCAACTTGCTGGAGACTTTCCAGAGAAGGGCCACCAAGATGATTCAGGGCCAATAGGCAACACCTATGATGAGAGGCTCCAGGGGCTCAACATGTACTCCCATATGGACAGAAAGGAAGGTGGGGTATGATTGAGACATTTAAATACATTAGAGTTATTAACAGGGTGAATACCAAGAGCCACTTCAGTCTTAGAGATAACAAGTCCTCTAGGGGCCATAGCCTAAAGCTGATTGGGGGAAGACTCAGGAGGGAGAGAAGGAGGCACTTTTTCACTGAGAGAGTGGTGGCCAAGTAGAATGAGTTGCCAGAGCAGGTGATCTCCCTGAAAATGGTGGACAGCATCAAGAAAGGATAGGACAGAATGAAGGCAAAAGTTGCTGCGGATTAGGGGAGAACTGAGGGGGGTCAAGAGAAATTTTGAGGGGGGCATGTCCCACTGTAGACTCAGGGGGGCTTGCATATTGGAGCAGATGAGACTGACTGCGAGACCTTTATTTGATGCATCTTCGTATGTTGGTAAGTATACCACGTCAAACTAAGATCCAGCTGTACACAATTGTGCTGGGGGGAGAAAAGGAAAATAAAAAAAATGAAAGAACAAATGAATTATGAACATTAAGGAGCACAACAAAGCTCCCTTGAACTATGCAAACCTGTGAGTGTTAACATGACAGTCATGTAAAGAGTATTTAATTGTTCCAATACAGAAACAGTCCAGCCATTGGTATGCCCTATGTGCTGTTACTTGCTGTTTAACTGTCCTGGCTCCTGCCAGTGGGAGTGGTTATGAATGTTTGCACATGACTTCTTGCAGCAAATAAAAACAGAACAGGCATAGGGGTCGTAAAAGTAAAATTCACATCATAGTTCGTCTCATTATTTATTTGTGTCCATTTATTGGGTCCAGTAAGTGTCTCCAGGAGTTCCAAATGTCCAAAAATGAGTTCAGTCTAAGAGTAATGATGGCTGTTAATACTGCCCACTTCTTGCATTTTGTGCCACCAGATTTTAAATCGGGGGGGCTGGGGGGAAGTCTGAAAGCCAGTTGGCTGTAATCCCTTTGTGCACCATGGTCAGCATGATATATAACAGTTTTCTCTTCTTAACCGTTAGTGTGCTAGCCACAGGCAGTCCTAATATCATATCTGTGAAAGAAAAAGTGTAAACCTTGCCCAGCATCTGCACTATGGCTTGGTATATTTAGGACCAGTATCTAGATATCGCTGGACATTCCCAAAGATATGTGTGTGAGTACCCCTTCCTCCACAATTCCTCCAACAGTCACAAGTGCCTTGTTACTACTGGGATGTGAAAGAACCTGACCAGGACTTTCCAGACAAACTCTCTCCAAGCTAGAGCTGAGGTCACCTTTCGCCACCTCCCCCTTCCCGGACAACCTCTGTTGCCATTTTTTTTCTAATGTTCATCATCCCGGTCAGCCCTGCTTCCTGCCGGTCCTCCCAGCCCAGTCACCCAGCTTCTCCAGGGCTTACCTTTCCCAGAGCCACGCATAGCTTGCTATCTGTGGCAGAGTGGTGGGGAATCCCACAATCTGTCAGGACTGGATCCAGATTCTGGAAGGCACCTAAGTTGCTGGGTGCAGGGCCTGTGGAGGCCAGTGGTCATCCTTTGTGACCAGGAGATTTTGCATTTCCTTACCTGGGAGACATGGCATGTGGTGACGTCAAGGCATATGTGCTGACAGCTGCTCCTTCTCCCCACCTCTTTTAGCTTAGGTTACCTCTCCCCTGGCTTCTGCCAGGAGCCAGTTGAGCACTAAGCTCTGCCCCCCACACACACACATCCACTCCCCCAAGGAGGAGAGTGGTCCTCCGGATGTTCAAACCTCTCCGACACCTTGGGATTGCATCTAAACCAGGGTCATTGGTGTCACAAGCAATAGCACTACCGCTGCACCAGCGGAACAGCTTTTTTTTTTGTTACTGGTATCAGTAGTCCACTTTCTGGTTCCCATTTTTGCCTAATAACCTCCAGCCATTGATCGTCCCCTTTAGCCAGTGTCTTGTACATATCTAATATGTATCTAAACTTGTCTTTAAGGATAACTACCCAATAAATGCAATCCTCCAGTACTGTTTTGCCTTTGCTGGCCATGGCCAGATTCTCCCCTGTAAGCAAAAAGTGATGTACCTGTCGATGTCTGAACCGATCCCCTCCTCAAAAGGAGTTATCTGCCCCCTTGAAACTAGTTGCGAGTTGTTAATCCCTTCTCCACCCATTGATTGAAGCCTGCATCTGAACCGATCCCATCCTCCCAATTATAGTATTGTTGACTCTCTGAATTATTCATCCCCTGGAAACTAGTTGTGAGAAGCATATTAATCCTTCTCTGCCCATTGTCTGAAACCTGCATACATTCTGGGGGTTGAAACCGAGCATGATAACAAATAAGGGATAAATAGTCTCAAGCCCCTCCCCCATCTGAACCACCTGCTGTATTTTCAAAATTATGGTAAAAGTATGTTGTACCCATCGGTTCAATGTTTGTAGAACCATTTCAGGAAAAAGGGTTCCAAGGGTAGTGCCCTCAGTGGCACTTGGGTATACTCTCCCATTTCTATTGCTACCCACTGAAAGTCCCCATGTCATTTGGCCCAGAAGCATAATCCCAGCACCTGCAGTGCCAAAGAATATCTCCTCAAGTTTGGTAATTCCAAACCTCCCTTCCTCCTTGGGGCTGTTAGAATTGACAGGATTGCCCTTAAGTGCCCCCCTTCCCCCCTCCGATAAACCTGCTCACATCTTTAAGCAGTGCTACCAATGTGCCGTTCCGATGTGTTAAGCCAAAGGACAAGACTCAGAATTACGAGTGTTTTTCGATCAGAATCAACTTCCTCACCTGATGCATTCGATCCAAAAGCGTTATTTTAATCTGATCCAACAGTTTCCCCATGTCCACAGCATCACTACATAAATATTGTTTACCTGCATAAATTATCTTAAGACTTAAGCTTAATGACGTACTGTATGGCATCAGAGACACCAAAGAATGCAGGACAGCTTGTATAGAATTGAAAGATTTTTGGTGGCTCTATGTGGGGAAACAGGTTGGAGTGAACTGAAATTGGCAGGACTGCAGTTCTTGGGTCATACAATATGGTGGAAGGATTTTTTCCATAAGGTTCAGTGGGTGCTCCGCCCCCGCACCACCCGAGACTATGTATAACAACTCTGGGCCACCATATTTGTGACCTAAGAACTGCAGTTGAGCCCTGAAATCTTTTCACCGTTCTCTGCAGAGACTGAACCTGTTAGTCATGCAGCTCCCAAGTTGATCCCTCCTATGTGCCGGCCAGATTCACTAGTGTGTGGGGTACTGTTTGCAGAGTCAACCTGCTTTCGTGGTGTGATCCGGTGCCCCAGCTCTATGTATGGGCTTTGGGAAATGGCTTGCCTTCTTTTATATTCTTTAAACCTACTAAAGGTCACTCTTACTTGTAAATACTGCTGGTGGGTTATCATTTTGCTCCTTCTCAAATGAAACCACTGACAAATTATTTTTTTCTTCAATAATTTTATTCTCAACAACTCCAATGTTTCACCCTTTCTGCAAATGCCGTCATACCAGAGGGTTAGCACAACCCAACAACTGCATACATATTGGAGATGTAAAGAGCCCAAGGCAGAAAGCAAATTAATGTGGCAATAAAAGATGCAGAGAGCAACACAAAAATATGAAACTTTAAGTAAAATATCACAATCCTGTAGATAACAGGACATCTGCAACATTACGATTGCAACTAAAACTCCCCTTGAAAAAGCCCTGCAACAAAGGGTGAAATGTGTTGTAATGATTAAAATTAATAAAGAATGTGTCAGAGTCTTCATTTGAGAATGAGCCCTTGATAACCCACACCAGCAATATTTACAAGTGATATCCAGTACACCCTGTTTCCGTGGGTGGTGACTCCAGTTTAAAGTTCATACCAAACCAGTACCACATAAATCCAACTGGATAATCACCTTCAATGTTTTCCAGCATACAGTAATAGGACATTTTAAATGTGATGATCTAGTTTGAGCCTTTGCGGCTTCGAACCTATATCGCAGAACTCTGCTTTACGCGATTAGCTAAGGAGAAACGACCACAAAGATAAATTATCAAACTGTAATTAGTTCAATCAAACTCAGTATCTTGTTGAACTAATTTATTCCTCCATGTTATTTGATGCCTCTATCAGTACCCGTCATCCCCTCTCACCTCTGTGTCTTATCTTCTTTGGACCAATGCTCTCCTCTCTGTTTACTCTCTGACAAATGTCTCACCGGATCACAGCTGTGGAGTACCAGGTCTGGTTTTCTGCAAAAGACTACTTGGAGGCATGCTGATTTTATCAACAACTTGTGGTACATGTGGAAAGACATTCTGTGGCACAGCCAGCCATACGCAGGGTCAATTCCCAGCAGACAACATAATAATGCCAGAATGCTTATATTTGCTGGCATCAAGTACTGCTGCACAAGAACATTCCTCTGCCATCAAAGAGATATACTCCTTCCATCTATCAACAAGGTCTGAAACACAAGCAGGAGTGGTTGATAGCTACACTTCAGGCCAAGCAACGTGGGTTAGTGTGTGGTGGAGACAGTCGCGTGGACAGCTCCGGCCATTGTGCTAAATACGGCACATACTCATTGATACAGCTGTCTGCAGGAATTGTGTTGGTCGTATATCACCATGCACACCAATCTACATTGATTTGATGATTTGTAATATTGGACATTATATGCTTATGCACTGCCAAAAAACATGAAATTCTACCTGTCAACAACAATTAGCGTTTTCTGTCTCATCCACAGAGCAGTGAGTGTGGTGGGAGTACACATATGGAACTGGAAGGTTTGAAGCAGTGTGTGCAGTCATTAAGTCAATGGCGTATAAATATAGAAAAACTGGTAACCGATCGCCACTGTTGAGTCAGTAAATGGGTGCGTGAGAACCTTCCCGAAACAAATCACCATTATAATGTATGGCACTTGTCAAAAGGTAATTGTGTCGCTTCAGACACAGATTGTCCATTTTTTTTAGCTACTAATGGGGTACAGATGATAAATAATTTTCATTGTATTTGCCATATGTAGGCATCAAGAAGAAGCTTACAGCGGTGTCCAACAGTAGGGACTGCAATGTACTACAGCCATGGATTACATCAATTTCAAATAATTTATATTGCTGTGCTGGTTCGACCAATGAAGGGGATGACACAGCAGTGGTTGAAAGTGACACTCTGTATCATCCCATGTTCAGAACATTCACCACCACAACTTCCCAGAATTCCAGAAATGCACTCAGTCTTTGCCCTTTGACAGACACTGACAGAACGAAATGCTGGATTCACACATGTAAGAATTTTTTTTTGGAGGGGGGATGGTTTTTTAAATATCTGCCCATGTCAAGACACCAAATACTGGCAGTCGGTGTTGCAAATGCAAGTCAATCACCAAAATAGTCATTTGCACCAATTATTGTTTAGTCAGTGGTTAAGGGGATCTTTAGTGACAGCCATACGTTAGATTAATTCGCTTGCTTTGACAGTTGATGCAATGTGCTGTTGAATTATCAGCTGTTCACTTTTTTTTGTATCCTCTCTGTTATTATTAGCATCCAGAGCAGGAGAGGATCGAGCATCCGGAGGACTGCTATCCTCTCCCGGCTAGGGGTGGAGTTGGAGTCCGCTGCTTGACTGGCCACTGGTAGTAGGTGGGGGCCTGGTGCAACATACCCACTACACAGGGGTGGATGCGGGGCAGATGCCCAGTGTGCCTAGCATGGAAGCAGGCACGTCTTGGACATTGGCATCATTGCATGCATTCTCTCCATGCTCAGGGCCAGAAAGTGGGGAGCCAGTCATGACAGAGAGAAGAGATTATATCTCTCATCGATCTCTATCTCTATCTCTATCTAGTTAACCATGATGACCAGTAATGGCAATAATGACATGTTGATACTGTAACCACTGGTCATGCATTATTGTAAGAGGGGTTCTGATTCCCTCTGACCTTGAGAGTGAATCAGGACCCCAAGGTGACAGAACACACTTGTTATACACTTTATAAAGAATACTGGATAGGTGAGTGTTTGTTATGGATTTTTTCACACTCCTGAGGTGTGTGATGACCCATAAACCTCGAGAACAAAGAACACACAGTCACCTATCCTTTTTATGTCTGCAGTAGGCGAAGCCTGCAGACATTTTGCATCAGAAAAGGACCTACGTCATGTTTTCCATCTGTGGAACTGTTTTCCTCTGCCTGATCCTCCCCAAGAAGAAATTCACCCATGCTGTCCCTATGGACTGCAACACTGCACTATCACAGTGGGTGTTTTTTCTTATGGGTGTTTTTTTTTTACATTTCTGCATCCCTGCCATTTCTGTCCCTCCCCACATATGCCTATTAAATGACACAATCTTACTAATTAGGCCACTTGCAAATGTCTGCAAAACTTAATTCACTCACCAGCCTAAAAAAAACAAGTGTTATTACTCAGAACTGAACCCTGAAACTGAACTGAAAATATGTTATGTTTCCAGTCGGTGTTCGATGACCATCCCAGAGCTGCAAGGTAAAATCAGATCTGTAACAATGCACAGAATTAGCTAACAACTTTAATACTTTACCCAAAGGAACTTAGTGAAAAATAAATGAAGTCAGCGATCTGCTGGAGGTAGTCCTTGTGAAGTGCAGATGATAGCACAGTAAGGAGATTAATGCTCAGTCTGATTTTACCCAATAGAAAATGAAACCAAGCAGTTTGCAGTCTTATATTCAAAGCAGCCATCCAAAACATAAATGGATCTTGAAATCTAACATTTTGGATTGCTTTTAACATAGACATGCTATTGTACAATTTCCGACTATGCGTGCCAGGTCCTCTTTTGTTTCTGCATATGGATTGGAATAATAAAAACAAAGAAAGTAAATTAATGTTGCGATATAAATAGCTTTAATCAGCCCTACCCCATACAGTAGTAGGCGACACATGCTGTTAGCTGAAACATCTACCACAAGCAGAAATACCAGCTCAAAAGTCTTATTTCCCCAACCCCTTTCAATTTCTGCTGTTATTTAGGTAAACACCTTTAGTGAACTGAGGGCTCTATATTAACAGTCTATATCTGTGGCATTTTGTTCTGAAAAAAAATTCTCACAGCCAGGCACAATAGAAGTTTTGAAAAAAACTGCCAGAAGGAACTGATATTGTGCAATCTATTAGTAGCAGTGACTGACTTAATCGGTTAATTATTTTAGAATAAATATAGAATGCCTCAAATATCGCATTAGAAAATGCACTTAGTATGAAATTTAAATGCATTATGGTTTTATTCAGTGCTGAATGCTCATAAGGTTTGATATAGTTTTCATTGTTTGTTAATTTTTATTGAATATGCTTATGCAGGAAATTATCCAGAGTTCGATTAACTGTATAATAATTATAGAATATATGATCAGAAAATACTGAAACTCTGAATTATTTTCTAGTTTTTAAAAAGCTCATGTTAAATGTGAAACAGGAGTTCTGTTTGTGATGTTATTGGCACACACTCTGAGACATATTGCTCAAAGATGCTTCTCCAATTTATTGTACTCGGTAGCAACAGTCTTTTGAGAATAGATCATTGTGAAGGAGTGTAGTTATTTCATCATACCATCATAAAATTGAGTGGTGGGTACTGAAATGGAGTCTCAAAGGGGAGCAGCACTGTATGTGGTCATGGAAGCATAAAATACTGGATCATGACAAGAAATGTTGAGTGGGTAAAGAAGGATGAAAGTTTGAGGGCTTTTGAAGATGAGAAGAGAAGGAAAACTGAACATAGAAAACTCGAGTTTCTCATGCAGTTGAAATGCACATCCTAGCCATACTGCCTCAGGTCAATCCACAGCCTTCAATAATTGGAGAGGCATGCAGACGTTATCAACATAGGAGGATCACGCATCCAGTAGTAGCTTCGCATTATCCCTGGAACTGCTACTTACTGGAATTCACAGTTAAAAAAATGCTCATTACGGTTATGGGCAAAGGCTATTCACGGGAAGAAACATTCACAACCTCAAGAAATATTGAACTGCTAATAAGCTGTGGAAGTCACAAAAGTGATTAGAGTATGAAAGACAACTGCCATGTGGAGACCAGGATTTGATGTAAAAAATGAATAGCACATACATCCTGTATATTGCTATCTCCAAACAATCTTAACATTCCTTTCAGAGTATTTACCTCCAGCAGGAAGAAAGGTGCACAATTCTGTAGGGTGTGTTTAAACAAGTATATGCAATGAGTCAACAACACCCAATCTTGTAATGAAATGGCGTATTTAAAAGGCAACGTAAAATGTCACCCTGAAGGTCAAAGTAGCAACATTTGTTAAATCTGTAGTAGTCCAAGCACTCTAACAGCCTTCAGTGAAAAAGGAAGGGAAAATCCACATTATACATATGTGTGTGTGTGTGTGTGTGTGTGTGTGTGTGTGTGTGTGTGCGTGTGTGCGTGTGTGTGTTAAGGTTACCATCTTTTAAGAAACTCAAAGTGGGACATTTCTTACTGAAACGTGATTTTTCACAAGACAATATTTAACATGAGACTTGTTTCTCTATATAATCAGAATTAAGGCTAAGTATTGCAGTTTCTTAGTTGCTTCTATTGTTTCTTGACATTTTAAGGTATTTAAGTTAAGGTTTTATAGTTCAGTACAACATTTAGTAGAATGTTAGAACATATTTATTCTACTATAAAATCAGGACATGCAGTATTTTTCAAGTTTTTTTTTTTTGCAGGACACAGCTGCTCAAATCAGGACTGTCCTGTGAAAATCAGGATAGCTGGTAAGTAAAGTGTGTGTGTGTGTGTGTGTGTGTGTGTGTGTGTGTATGTGTGGTACTGCGCCATGGAACAAATAGCGCATGCAGTCGGTATTAACAAAATAACCTACTTGGTGCTCTGAACATTATGTAATTTGAGAAAAAGGTTTATGCTGCACATATTGCAGTGTCAGTGGCTCAGTAGGTAGCACACTTGCCTCTGAGGCCAGGAGATCAGAGGGCTGTGGGTTCAGTTCCCACATCTGGCACTTGGGTTAATATCCCAGTACTGACACTGTAGTGCAGCATGAGAGGGGTGCTGCACTTCTGAGGTGCCATCTTTTGGATGAGATGTTAAACCGAGGTCCCATCTGCCTGGATTGGTGGTAGTTCAGGTGGATGTTAAAAGATCCCATGGCACTTATCAAAAAGAGTAGGGGAATTTCCCCGGTGTCCCGGCTAAATTTCGCTCATTCACTAAAAATATCACCAACAGCTTAATCTGGTTCAAGGTCAGTTGGCATTCATCTGTATCCCCCTTCCCCGGGTCATGCCTGAAAATAGGCAGGATTTGTCTAGTGCACTTACCCGGTCAACAAAAACTAACTAAATAAATATTCAACTTACCCAAGAGCAGGTGACTGGCAAGTGTGCCTTTTCTACACATCCTGTTGAATATATAAAACCAGCAACTTCTAAAATATGAACACTAAAGCAGAACTACTTCAAACATTAGGGGAGACTAAAACCAATATATCAGGTCTATCCTCCTCTCTCAATGAATTAAGCTGTAAGTTGGAACAGCTTGCAATAAGAACGGAGGCAGCTGAAAACAGAATTTCTATGCTGAAGGACCTCACTAATCTCCTTCCACTCAAGCAAACACAGCTGGAAAAACAAATTAAACTTCTATAGAACAAAACAGCTGACCAGAAAGACAGAGCCAAATGAGGCAACTTACAACTTGGTTTTGCATGGTATCTACAGCTAAGGTTTTATCTTTGGACACAGTGCAGTTGACAGATGCCCCGGTGCTTTACTATCACACAGGCCTTCATCCAAAGGCAAGGCCTTAGCTGTAGATACCATGCAAAACCAAGCAAACTTTTCACCAAGATATTAAGAGCACTAGAACACCTTTGCATTTTGGTAATGGAAATGAACTGTGAGTCATGCTGCTAGGTACCGATGCTCTTTAGATATCCAGTGTCTGTTGTATGACTGAATCATTCTGGTGCCACAGCACAAATAAATTGTGCCTGATCAGCATCTTATGAGATTTTCTCCGTTGTTCTGAGATCCATGAGCACACCTTGTCACACTGATGTATTCTGCTTACTTGGGGCTGGCTGTGCCTATGAGCTGCAGAGTCCTACTGTTGGTTTGACCCCTACCCTTTCTTCAGGTTTTAAAAGCTTCTGTTCCACTACTCACTTATGTTATTAGTTTGCCCCAAAATACTAATTTTTACAGAGCTGTAATGCTGATCGTCACTGCAGTCTGCATGCTGTTCACTGTTCTGATATTCTTACAGTAAATATAGCACAGTTTAGTTACTAATGCTGTGTGCTTTCTGACAGACATAAAAACAGTCTTTAATGTCCATCATAGATGAAACAGATGATTTTATATGTTTATTAACATATTTTGTCATTGAACAATTGTGTGGGAATGTTTGATGTAGTCTAACTAGCAAAATAGTATTTATAGCAAATTATGCGGTGCCTGCAGACATTTTGCTTCAGAAGAAAAGCACTCACCAGATCCGGGACCGCTCAAACAACCTACGCCTCAACCTATGATGCCGGACCTTACTTTCACCGTAGGACCGCCCATGGGGCCACTCATTAGGCTCGGTCTGACCCCTTTTCCCAGGTCTCATGATGTCTCGGCTGCTGTGCACTGCATAAGCTGTACACAGCAGCCGTAGTCTGAGTAACAAGCTTCCTGAATTAATGACCTTGATGGAGGAGGAACATCTGGATATCGTGGCAGTCACAGAAACATGGTACACACAAAACCATGACTGGGACATAAACATACCAGGATAAACTATCTACAGGAGGGACAGGGAGGGTATAAGAGGAGGAGGAGTAGCTCTTTACATAAGGGAAGGAATCAAAGCAACAGAACAAAAGGGAAAACAGGGAGGAGAAGAAGCACCGTGGGTAAATTTGGAGACCGGCAATGGCACCACAATCTGCACAGGGGTTGTATACAGACCCCCTTCTCAGGGGGAGGAAATGGACAAGGAAATGATAGAAAGAATACTTAGAATGGCAGAAAAAGGGGAGATATTGCTGATGGGTGATCTGAATATGCCAGATGTTAACTGGAGTGCAGTTGCAGCAGCCATTTCAAAGAGTGGGGTTATTCTAGATGCCCTACAGGGGCATGCCTTAGACAACTAGTATTGGAGCCCACTCGAGGGGAGAAATCTTAGACCTGGTTCTCTCAAATGGAGATGAAGAGGATCACAGATGTAGAAGTGGGTAGCCATCTGGGAACTAGCGACCATCGAACAGTATGGTTCACTATAAACACAGCAATAGAGTCAAGCATTACAAAGGCAAAAGTATTGAACTTTAGAGGGTTGACATTGCTAAAATGGGTGAGTGCCTAAGGAATGCACTAGCAAATTGGCAGTAAGGAGGGGTGGAAGAACAATGGGGAATAATAAAAACTGCCATCACAGAGGTAACAAGCCTTTGTGTGAAGCAAATAAACAAAACAAAACGATGTAAGAAACCCCTATGGTTCTCAAAGGAAGTGGCAGGGAAGGTTCAAGAGAAAAATAAAGCATTCAGGAAGTACAAGGAATCACAGAAGGAGCAGGACAGAGAACTGTATCAGTTAAAGCAAAAGGAAGCTGGGAAGGCAGTCAGAACAGCAAAGGCCCAAACCAGGAAAAAGATAGCCAACTCAGTTAAGAAGGGGATAAAACCTTTATAGGTACATCAGGAGCCAAGGAAGACCAAGGAGGTTAATGAGGCTTAATAAAGAGGAGGGAGGGTGGGCAGAGGGTGACTGTGAAAAGGCAGAGATACTAAACAAATATTTTTGCTCAGTATTTACAAAGGAAGTGGGGTACCTAAAACAAACAGTAGAAACACTCTGATACAGAAGTTGATACCAGCCCATTTACAGAAGAAAGGGTTCTGAAAGAACTCTTAAAACTGAAGGTGGACAAAGCAATGGGGCCTGATGGGATTCATCCCAAAATTCTAAAAGAACTAAGGGTAGAACTAGTGACACCACTGACTACCCTCTTTAACAAATCATGGAGGATGGGTGGTACCAGAGGACTGGAGAAGGGCAGATGTGATTCCCCTCAAAAGTGGGAGCAAGGCAGAAGCAGAAAACTACAGACCTGTTAGTTTAACCTCAGTGGTAGGGAAAATGATGGAATCACTCTGAAGGAAAGAATTGTTGAGTATCTAGAGGCCAGAGGGCTCAGGACCCAAGGCAGCATGGATTCACAGCAGGAAGGTCATGCCAGACAAATCTGATAGATTTCTTTGACTGGGTGACCAAAGTAGTAGATTAGGGAGGGCTGTGGACATGACCTACCTAGACTTTAGCAAGGTATTTGACACAGTCCCACAAAAGATTAATATACAAGTTAGCCAGCCTGGGAGTTGGTCCCAAGATGACAGCCTGGGTAAAGAATTGGCTGGAGAATAGGACACAGAGAGTAAAAGTAAATGGAGTCCACTCTGAAGAAAGGGGGGTTACTAGTGGGGTACCGCAGGGTTCAGTATTGGGATCGGTCCTCTTCAATGTCTTTATAAGCGACATTGCAGAGGGACTGGAAGGAAAAGTATGTCTCTTTGCAGATGACACAAAGATCTGCAACAGAGTTGATGCACAAGGTGGGGTGGAAAGGATGAGAAGGGACTTGGCAAGGTTAGAGGAATGGTCAAATGTATGGCAGCTTAGATTCAATGCTAAGAAGTGCAAGGTAATGCACCTGGGAAACAAAACCCAGGGAAGAGTACACAATGGGGGTGAGATACTAACAACAATAAAATGGAAAGGGACCTGGGGGAGTCATATCAGATGACCTAAAGGTGGGCAAGCAATGTGGAGAGGGCAGCAAGGAGGGTTGGGGGATACTGGGATGCATAGGAGAGGCATCACCAGTAGAAAACAGGAAGTTATTATCCCTCTGTACAGACAGTTGGTGAGACCCCATCTGGAGTACTGTGTGCAGTTCTGGAGACCCAATCTCCAAAAGATGTAGACAGGATGGAGGCTGTCCAGAGGAGGGCAACTAAATGGTGCAGGGTCTGCACCGAAGACATATGAAGAGAGACTTAAGGAGCTGAATATGTATAGCCTCGAGGAAAGGAGGGAGAGGGGACATGATAGAAACTTTCAAGTACCTCAAGGAATCAACAAGTCCAAGAGGGTAGCATCTTTCAAAAAGAGGTGCAAGAACAAGGGGGCACAATTTGAAGATAGAAGGGTGGCTCAGAGGTAATTTAAGGAAGTATTTTTTCACAGAGAGGGTTGTGGATGCATGGAACGGCCTTCTGGAGGAGGTTGTAGAGTCAAAAACAGTGGTGGAATTCAAGCATGCATGGGACAGTCATAAGGCAATTCTAGGGGGGGGTAGGAAGAAGTAGGCTGCTGGTTAACTAGGATCTGCAGCTTATCCATTAGGTAGGGAAATGGGCAGACTGGGTGGGCCAAGTGGTCCTTATCTGCCGTCAAAATCTATGTTTCTATGTTTCTGGTTTACTCGCTGGCTTTCTGGTTGTGTTTCTGTGGAGACAGATGGAGTAGGTGTGGGAGGGAGCCTGGTCCGTGAAGGTGACTTGTGTGTCACTGACAGGGAATTTTCCCTCATCAGCAGGACAAGGTCTCAGTTTTGTTGCTTCGCAGGTGAGTAGAGAGGAGGTGGTGGGAAGGTGAGGTCCAGTGCTAGTCAGGACTACTTGCTTTGCCTGCCTTGCTAACACTGTGCTGAACAGCTTGGAGGTGCTGCTGTTTACTTTGCACCTTGAAACGAACCTGAATGCACCACAGCTGCAGCCCCAGCCCAGAAGGCATCACAGCCAGCAGCAGATCTAAACACACTGTGCATACCTGCACAGGTACATGCACTGAAAGCAGCAGCTGGGACCGCCATGGCAGCCCATGCATCTCCTTGTAACGTGTTGGCTAAAGACATACAAGTGGCTCGCTGCACTGTATGTGTTGTTTCAAAGAGACCTTCCACTCTCCCTGATTTTGCATTACAAATTTCCTATGTTCTTCCTAAATGTGGCATTTTTGCTACAGAAAAGTAAGGATTTGAATTATGAACATATATGCTCCCGTATCTCTACCTACACCTCAGCTTATGATGCCACACCTTATTTTCACCATAGGAGCACCCATGGGACTGCTCACTGGGCTCAGTCTATCCCCTTTCCCCAGGTCTCATGATGTCTTAGCTGCCATATACCACACAAGCTGGTTACTCACTGGCTGTCTAGTTGTGTTTCTGTGGAGACAGATGGAATAGGTGCGGCAGGGAGCCTGGTCCGGGCAGGCAACTTGCGTGTCACTGCTGGGGAATTTTCTCTCATCAGCTGGACAAGATCTCGGTTTTGTTGCTCCACAGGTGAGTGGAGGGGGGGCAATGGGAAGGTATGGCCTGGTATTAGTCGGTACTGCTTGCTTTGCCTGCCTTGCTAACAGTGTGCCAAACAGCTTGGAGGTGCTGCTGTTTACTTTGCACCTTGACATGAACCTGACAGCACCACAGCTGCAGCCCCGAGGGTGTTGCAGCCAGCAGCAGGTCTGAATACATCTAGTAGCATGGGTCAAGCAAACTAAATTTATTTCTTATCAGGTCAGATCCTGCAGATGTTTGGCTCTTACCAGAGCTTCATTTGAGTAATTGCTGGTAAGGACTTGCTATGGTAGAAGTAAAGGAGCTGAGGGTGAGTAACTTGGAGGGTCCGGTACTGTAGTGTGACCAAGCGGCGTTCACAGTTGTAAAGAGTATGCTACAAAATTTGTAAGAACAGGAAGGTTTAGTGTAAAAAGTATGATGCTTGCGTGGAATTTTCTGAAGTACCAAGTCAATCGCTGTCCTCACTGTACACTAGGTGGCTTCATTTGCATAAAAGTAAAAAAAAAAAAAAAAACCTTTACCAAACCAAACAGCATACTTTTTACACTAAACCTTCCTGTTTCTACTAATTTTGTAGCATACTCTTTACAACAGTCAACGCCACTCAGTCACACTACAGTGAGCAGGGAAATGTTATTGCAATCTTGGATAGGGTTGCCACCTGTCAGGTTTTTTACCTGGTGATCAGGTTTTCAGGGTCCCTATCGGGTAATCCGGTTTTGCTCTGTGGTGGTCAGGTTTTTTGACCATTTTGAGTGCTCACATACTTTTGAAACAGATTCTGTCATCTTATTCATTGTTTCAGCTACATATCCAGGTTACAAACAAGTTCTGTTGTCAATATAGCCTTTTGTTTGTGAAAGCTGTTATCTTGGGAGGTATAAAATATGGCCATTAACACCATTAGCACTTACTTAACCTACTTTTCCACTGCATCTTATCAGGACACAGCAGCAAAGCTGCCCCCACCTTTGTAACAACACAAGCCAGTTGCTTCACTGTCATACATTTTCATCTCTAACAGAATTTAGGCATTCTAAATGTTTTAAATTATTTTTTCCTCAAGAAAAAGTATGGTCACCACTTTGACTTTGAAATAGTACTGTGGACATGAAAAGGAAATAGAGACTGAAAAATATATAAAGTACACATTATAAGAAACAATTTATTTATTATGTATTATTATATACCATGTGTACTGTTGTATGCTATTTACAGCATTTCCTTTGTCTCCCCAGATTATATCTGCAAATGAGATTTTTTTTCTCTGTATGTTTATCTGGTAAATCAATGTCAATAAATAAATACACACATACGGTAAGTAAATAAATAAGAAGAACCTGGGAAAGTAATTTTAACAGGTACAGTATCTTAACAGTTTTGTTGAACTAGTGCTTTGAGTGTTGTCTTTTATTGATATAACAAATGGCTTTCTAAGAGGAGCAATGCATAATGATTCATGAAAAGGGATGGGGCTAGGGGCAGAGCTTAGGATCCAGTTTTTGCCTCATCCAAAGGTGGCAACCCTAATCTTGGAGGAAATGATATTGAAAGTTGTTTGGAGAATGCCGTAATAACTTGATTTCAGGTTATTACCGTGTTTGAGCCATAATAACCCAAAATCCGGTTATTATGGCATTTGACATTAACCATAATCCAGTTGACAAAGAGGGTCCCCAGTAATTATAATGGCATAACAGGTTTGTAACTGGCTTGCATTGAGTTCATAATAATGGCTCCACATACATTGGAATACCAATAAGTTACTATCTGGACTTACATAACCAGGCATTGAATGACACCGTAGTGGCAATGTGAAGTGGTACATTATACTAACATACTAAAATGCCAACAGAATAGGCCTAATGGTCTTTTGTGTCTGCTTGTTTGGTCAGCCCTCACCCTGGGTGCTGACGTTGCTTCCCCCCTCATCCTCTCTAGCTTCTCCCTTTTCAGTCCCAGATATTCTCACTGCACAGGACTTTGCATCCAGAACCCTTCTACTGTACCTGTCCCACCCCCTCTTGAACCCCTCCATCATCTCTGCCTTCAACAGCCCCCTGGGCAGCGCATTCCATGGCTCCACCACCCTCTCAGTGAAGTAGCACTTCCTCCTTTTTCTCCTGAATCTCCCTCCAGCTTCAACCAATGCCCTGAGTTGCCCCTCCTTCTTCCTTCCTTCGGAGTACCTGAACTGCTTCTCCCCTATTTAACCCCTTCATGTGACCTCTATCATGTCTCCCCAGTCCCTTCTCTCTTCTAATGTGTACATATTTAACTCTTCGAGCCTCTCCCCATAGGTCCTGTCCCCCAAGCCCCAGATCATTTTGGTTGACCTCCTCTGGACCCTCTCCAGGAGTTCAATGTCCATCTTTAAGTGTGGCCCCCAAAACTGCACGCAGTACTCGAGGTGTGGCCTCACCAAGCAGTTATGCAGGGGGAGTATCACTTCTCTTCCTCTAGAGGTGATCCCCTAGTGATGCATCCCAGCATCCTGTTGGCTTTGGCCGCTGCCCTCCTACAAGTCTTAGAGTTGTTCATCTTGACATCCACCACCACCCTCAGGTCCCTCTCAGCCATTGAGACTTGTAGCATCCCCCCCCCCCGGGTGTACTCTTGGCCCAGGTTTCTGGCTCTCAGATGCAGTACCTTGCATTTCCCTGCATTAAACCTCAGCTTCCACTTTCTAGACCACCTTTCCAGAACCTCCAGGTCCCCCTGAAGGGCCACCCTCCCCTCCTCCACATCCACCACCACCCCGAGTTTTGAGTCATCCACAAAGAGACTCATCTCACTCCTGATACCCTTCCTTATGTCAGAGACATAGGCATTGAACAGGAGGGACCCAAGGACTGATCTCTGAGGGACCCCACTAATGATCCTCCTTGGAGATGAGACTATCCCACCAACCACGACCCTGTGGGTCTGGTCCTGGAGCCAATTACCTATCCATCTGATCATCTGGCTCCCCACCCCCATTTCTCACAGCTTATTCAACAGGCTCCCATGAGGAACAGAGTCAAACGCCTTGCTGAAGTCAAGATAGAGGATGTCCACTGGTCTACCCCGGTCCAAAGCTCTCATCACCCAGTCATAGAACTCCACAAGGTTTGTCTGACACAATTTCCCTGGGACAAATCCATGCTGTCTATTGTCCAGGCACCCTGACTTTTCCAGGTCTCCCCAGCCTCTCCTTGACAATGCCCTCCATCACCTTGCCCACCACCGATGTCAGGCTGACGGGCCTGTAGTTCCCTGCCACCTTCCTTGATCCCCCCTTGTGGATAGACACTATATGCACCACCTTCCAGTACTGGGGAACCAACTCTGTCCTCAGAGATGCTGAAAACTCTGCCAGGGTTTCGCTAGGACATCCGCCAGTTCCTTCAGCACTTGGGATGTAATTTATCTGGCCCCAGTGCTTTCAATCTTAAGGGACCTGAGGGCTTCCTCACTCTCTGATGTGATTTCCACCTCCACTACCTCATCCCCTTGCCTTGCCTTCCCCCTCCTGCCAGTGATGGCCCATCCTCTCCCAGACCTGATGATCGGCAAGGGTCCCCTCAGTTTCACCATCCCTCCCATGTATGATGCATCCCATTTTCCTCGGTGAAAAACTGAGGCGGAGTCTCATTTAATATCTCATTCTGTTTCTCGGATCTTGTGCCCATTCCTCCCTGTTTTAATCCTGCTAAACTGCCCATTCACCCTTTGTTTTTCCCCAATGTATCTAAAGAACCCTTATTCCTCTCCTAATTTCCATGGCCAGGTTCTGCTCCTTCCTTGCCTATACATGAGGTACTGGTACTTGTTGAATGCATTCTGTTTTTGCTATTAGCAAAGACTGAGACAGTGTTTCACTTCATACAGAGTACACAACAGACCTGATGGAAGAGGTGCTGCAGATGTGCCACATTCCAGTACGTGACCGCACTACTCCACAAGCAATACCACCAGAGGTTTAGTGCAATGTACGAACATCCAGACAAGAAAACTGCAGTGGAAGGACACATGTCCAGATTTACAAAGCAGCATAAGGCATGAATAAGTTGGCAAGCCAATAATTAGAGTACTTTTGCTTGAATGACCAACTTTGTTGAATAGCTTTGCAATGGAACACTAACAGATGAGAAACCAGTTTTGAACTGAAACCATGAACAGACTCATCGAAGGTTTACAGAGTAAATATAGTTCAAGTTCAAGTTCATGTTTATAGCAGGAAAGACTCCGTTGAGCAAGCTCATTCACAAGGAGGCCCTGAGTCACATACACATACAGTTCACTATTACATCGACAGGAAAATTGAATCTGAACAGCAAAGAATAAATATATAATACAAGAGGTATACAAAATAGAAATTTTGTGCTATTTATGCAAAATTTTCCAGCTTTATCTCAGCCAAGTTATGCAACACATTCCAGCTTAATGAGTAGGGGGCCAGTTGGTACATAGGTAGTTGGCTTAGAGTTGGGAGGCCTAATAGCAACCACATATGTCTTTTATTTTAGAGACAGTGTTTTGTAGGAGTTAATTGATACGATGCTGGTTAGCTTCAGCATGGCTTGTAGTTGGTTCCAAATGTTGGGGAGGGCATATGAGACAGCTCGTTGGCCAGTTGTTGTCACGAGTCCTGGGAGATCTAGTAGGATAAGTCAGATTCCTTAGAGTAGGCACTATGGTAGATGTGAATGAGAGACGTTAAGTAGTGAGGCAGTTTGTGGAGTAGTAACTTGAGGGTCCAAATACCAGCATGAAGGAGGCATCTGGTGGTGAGTAAGGTCCACCCAATTGCTGCATAAAGATCACAGTGGTGGGTCCTGTATGCAGAGCTAGTAATGAAGTGAAGAGCACGGTGGTACAGTACATCCATTTTAGATAGGCTCAAGGTTGGGGAGGAGATAAAAATAAAATCTCTGCAAGTCAAGCAGCGGAAGGAATGTTGCTTGACAAGTCGCTTGGGGTCGCTAAAGAAAAGAGGGTCCTATTTCTAAAGAAGAAACCCAAGTGTTTCTTTTAGCCTCTTCATAGATCCCTATATATGGTCACTGGAAAGAAAGTTTGTTGTCTGTCCACATACCTAGATATTTAAATTTAGGCATGACTCAAGGGTTCAAATAGGGAGGTAACTATAAAGTTCTTTTGGTGGGGCAGGTAGGGCACCAGATGAGGCAAGTCACGAGAAAATCATTGCCTTGGTTTTTTTGGCATTTAAGAGAAGCTTGGCATTGATAAGGTTGCTTTCTAACTGGATAAAGTCAGCTTGCAGTGCTTCCCTGACTTCAGACAAGGATGAGCCTGATGTGTACAAAACTGTCATCTGCAAAGAAATGTATGCTAGAGTTCTTTATGTGGGAGTCAAGGTTGTTGATGTACAGGGAAAAAAGGATTGGTCCTAGCATGGAGCCTTGAGGGACTCCTCTGGCACTGGAAGGGGTGCAGATAGTAGGCTATCAGCTTTGACTTTCTGTATCCTTCCAGAGATAACTGCTAAGCCACTGTAAAGTAAGTGGAGTGGCACCTATGTAGGCAAGACAAGTGATTAGGAGGTGATGGTCTACAGTGTCAAAGGCCTTACTAAGGTCTAGAAAGACTGCACCAGTAACCTTCTTTGTATCTATAGCAAGGATCCAGTAGTTAGAGACTTTAGCCAAGGCTGAGATGGTACTGTGTTTTGACCTGAAGCCAGATTTGGCCGGGTTTAGGAGTGAGTGCACTTAAGTATTTTTAGTTGGTTGTAGATAAGTTTTTCCAATGCTTTGGAAAGAACAGGCAAGATGGAGATAGGTCTGTAGTTGTTTAAGTCACAAGGATCTCCTGATTTGAAGAGGGGAAGAACATGAGCAGATTTCCAGCAGGATGGAACAGTTGCTGTGGTACTAGAGAGGTTGAAAATGTGAAGGATGGGAGCTGTGAGCTGCGCAAAGCCTAAACGCAAGAAAAATGAATCAAGGCCATCATCCCCTGCACTAAACAGGTGCAGCTGAAAGGGATGAGGTGGGGTAGCATATGTAGAATCTGGGCTAGTGTTGCTAATCACGCGGCTAGCGTACAGTTCAGAGTCAAATGCCAACCTGGCTGTGGCAAAATGAAGATTAAGTTCTTCGAGGATTTGCAGTTTGTTTTCAACCACCCCGCCCTTGGCCAGAATCTTGGTGGGTAAGGAGGAAGCAGCAGGATGGCCTTAAATGGATCTCAGTGTCTTCCAGATTTTTGGGAGTTTCTGGCTTGCTCCAGAGTGAGATGTAGAAGTTTGCTTTAGTAGCATGTACACTTTAACACAGGCATTTCTGGCAGTTCTAAATGCCTGCCAGTCTGCCGGGTTCTTTGTGTGCCTGGCCCTAGCCCATAGCTTGTCTCTATTGGTAAGTGCTGCTTTGAGCTCTTGGGTGAACCACGGATGCGAGATTTTCCGCACCCTCATTTTAATAAGAGGGGAATGCTTGTTAATTAGGATGGTGAGGATGTCATTAAGGACAGAGACGGCGTCATCCGTAGTTTTGGCAAAATATAGATCTTGCCATTTGAACTTAGCTAGTTCAGTTAAGAAGTTTACTGCACTAAATTTACAGAACAAGCATTAGAGTCTGAATTTAGGGTGCTGCTGGGTTTTAGTTTGGAATCTTATACATACAATTCATACTGTGGTCATTCATGTCATTATGGAAAACTGCAGAATGTGAGATTTTATGGGATGCAAAGTTAAGATGACATCTAGAGTGAGCTATTGGCAGAGTTAGAAGTATTGTTTCTTGTGGGTTCAGTTACTATGTGTGTGTAAGGCCCAGCTCATCACAAATGGATTTTAGGCAGTGAGATTAACAGTGAGCCAATCCATATTGAAGTCCGCTAGATTATTGTTTCTGTGTTAGTAAGCCAAAGTTAGGGATTTCAGAATGTTAAGAATTTCTGTGCCTCCAGACGGGGTCTATAGCCACCAATGATTGTGATGCACTCTGTGGATGGAAGGTGGTTTGCTGAGACAATCTCATATTCTTTGGCTTAGTTTTACAGGAAATGTTACTAACATCAAATTTGGTTTTGATATACAACCCCCGAATCCCTATCAGCCCTAAAGAGCTTAAAGCCCGTATAGTAATTTGAGGATCAGTGGTAGTCTTTTTCAGCCATGACTCGTAATTATAATCAGATCTGGTCAGTGTGAGCCGCCCAGACTTGAAGATGATCAAGCTTTTTGAGCAGGCTTAGAATATTGACCATCATCAGTTTCATCCCAGGAGCAGCTGCAAACTCCGATGGAGAAGTGATTTGAGTTGGGGGACCTGGATTTAGTTCGACATTGTCTAAACAGAAAAGGAGAATTAGAAACATTCTCTTAAGGGCATTTATCAGGAAGAAATGGGCTCTTTTCATTTGGGTTCTCGTATGGTAGTCAGTCAATGAAGTACATCTGGCCAGTGCATAGGAAATGCTGGTGTGGCTGTTCAAGGCTAGCGGGGAAGTGCACTGATAAACATTGGCGAAGGAAGGAGAGCCAGAGGAGAGGGATGAGAATTAAGATGAATACCTGACAGACTAAGAGCGGGGGTGCAATATGAAAAAACAGCAGGAACTACAATAGTGGGTTCAGTTTAGTTTAGTTTATTGTTCTAGAAATTAATACCTTTGAGCCAAGGCTCTTTTACAAAGGTTCCACGTCATTAAGTACAAAAACATAGTACACAGTGTTACAAACAATCAGTAAGCCGTTTAACAAGGCCACAACTTAAACAGTAACATTTATGTACAGAAAAGAAAAAGGAACTCAGAGGCAGTGTCAAGGGCAAGGAATAAGGATTGGAGAGCTTGAGAGGGAAAAGAGGGAGAAATAAGAAGTTTAGGAGCAGACAGAACCAGGTTAGTGGCACTCAGGTTGTCTTTGTCAAAGAGGAGACCATAGTGGTTGAGTGAAACAAATGTAAGTGCACTCGGTGGGATGAGACTTTAGTCAAAGTAGTCACAGGAGCTGGAGGCTGTGAGGTGAGTGTAAAGTATGGATTTGAAAGCTCCCAATGTCATGGAGGATAGGGAGGGCAGGTTAAGGGCATTGTACCAGGTAGGGGCACGGTATGTAAAAGATCTTTGTCCCTGAGCAGTCCGGCATCTAGGAACAAGGAAAGGTTGGCGGTCAGATCTTCTGGTGGTACGAGTGCCATTGTTCAGGCAGAGCAGGTCCTGGATACATGGAGCAGTGAGTCCCAAGATTGATTTTTTTGCCATCACGCAGGTGAGATACATGAGGCGATTGGAAAGATGCAACCAACCAGTTTTTGTGTAGAGGTCACAAGTGTGGGTCCATCTCTGTGCTCCAGTGAGGAGTCGACAGGTTTTGTTTAGTGCTGTTGAGATGCTTTAGTGCAGTGTAAGCTGAGCTACAGACAATTAGACCATAGTCTATGACTGAGATGATGGAGCTTTGAACAGCAACCCTCAAGGCAGCTTGGTTGAAAAATTGACGGTTCTGGTACAAAATTCCAATGCGTTGGTGCACTGTTTTTGCAGTGTTATTGATATGGGCTGCAAAAGTAAGACATTTGTCAAAAGTGATACCAAGGTATTTGAAGGTGTTCACTTGTTCTAGTTTATTTCCAAGAGAAGTTTTTATGACGAGTGGAGTATGCCTATTTCAGTTTTGATGACTGGCGAAAAGCATGACTTTTGTTTTTTTTTTATTTAGGACCAGTTCGTGCTCAAGGAACCACTTTTTAACACATGAGAAAGCAAGCTGCAAGCTCTGTCGTAGTGGATTTGGATCCTTATGGGAAGAGAGAATTACAGTGTCATGAGCATAGAGTATTAATTTTTCAGGGCAGGATTTGGGAAGCAAGTTTAGAAATAGGCTGAAGAGGAGAGGACCTAAAATTGAGCCCAGGGGGACACCAGAGAGGACCAGTTTGGAGTCAGAGAGAACCTCAGAGATTTTTACTGTTTGAGAACGCTTGTGCCAGGTAACTTTTACCCAGGCTCTAGGTCCCTCGGCTAGCCCAATGTTGAGCAGAATAGAGATTAGAAGGCTATGGTGAACAGTGTCAAAGGCCTTTGTGAGGTCTATGAAAACAGCTCCAGTTAAATAACCCTTATCCAAGGCTTTGTGAGTTTCACTAGAGAAATCAAGTAGGACCGTCAACGTACTGTGTCCTTTCCTAAATCCGTGTTGCTGAATGCAGAGTAGATCGTACTTTTGCAGGTAGTCTGATAGTTGATCCGCCACGATCCGTTCAAGAGCTTTGGAGAGGGGTGGAAGTATAGATATGGGCCAATAGTTCCCTGGTGTGGATTTGTCGCCCCCTTTATGCACTGGTGTGACTATAGCGGTCTTCCATGTGTTGGGGAATTGACTTTGGCACAGGGAGAGGTTGAGAATTTTGGTGAGGGGGTGGATCACTTCTTCCAAGGTGAGGGACAGAAATTTTAGATCAGTGGTGTCACTGCTATTTCTAGATTTAGAGCAGGCCTTTTTATGTATCTGTAGGCTTCATATGTCTTAACTATTTTAAAGTGAAATAGCGGTTTGTCTGGCGAGGTGGTTTGAGATATGAGTTTTGGAACTGACAGGTCCTAGAAACATAGACTTTGACGGCAGATAAGGACCACTTGCCCACCCAGTCTGCCCATTTCCTACCTACTGGATAAGCTGCAGATTCTAGTTAACCAACAGCCTGCTTCCTGCAACCCCCCACTATAATTGTTTTGTGTCTGTCCCATGCATGTTTGAATTCCCCCACTGTTTTAGACCCAACGACCTCCTCAGGAAGGCTGTTCCATGTATCCACCACTCTCTCCATGAAAAAGAATTTCCTCACATTACCCCTGAGCCGCCTCCCTCTATCTTTAAACTGTGCCCCCTTGTTCTTACACATCTCTTTTTCTGAAAGATGCTACCCTCCTGGACTTTGTTGATTCCCTTGAGGTACTTGAACGTTTCTATCATGTCCCCCCTGTCCCTCCTTTCATTAAGGGTATACATATTAAGCTCTCTCAGTCTCTCTCTTCATATGGTTTCTGATGTAGACCCTGCACCATTTATGTTGCCCTCCTCTGGACTGCTTCCATCCTGTTTATGTCCTTGCGTAGATGAGGTCTCCAAAACTGCCCACAGTACTCCAGATGGGGTCTCACCAACTGTCTGTATAGAGGGATAACCACTTCCCTTTTTCTACTTGTGATGCCCCTTCCTATGCATCCCAGTATCCCCCTGGCTCTCCTTACTGACTTTTCACATTGCTTACCCACCTTTAGGTCATCTGATATGACTACCCCCAGGTCCCTTTCCATTTTTGTTATTGTTAGTACCTCCCCTGCTATTGTGTACTCTTCTTCTGGGTAGAAGAAGTTTGGTGAGAGGACACCACTGAGGTCAGTGAAGGTTGCCCGTAATATTACGTATATTGTCCCAGAAGGATCTTCCATCACCCCAGGTGGTTTCTAGAGCATTCTTGAAATAGGAGCTCTTCATTTGCCTGATTTGTGAAGTTCAAAGGTTGTGGCCTGTTTATAGTTAAGTGAGTCTGTTATGGAGCCTGTGGCCCTGGCTATAACCCAAAGATTCACATGCTTTAAGCTGAGCCAGTAGTTTGGCTGTTAGCCAGGGATTAGAGAGGGCTTTGATTTTACATTTTTGAAAGGTGCGTAGGTGTCACAGGCAGTGTTGAAAATTTTAATGAAGAAGTCTAGGCAGCGTCCACATCCAGCATATTGAAGATAGGGACCAGTGTTGTTGTAGGAGGCAGGACTTTAGCTTAGCAAGGTTTCCATGCAGTAGCATTCGACTTAGGATGGTTTTAGGAGGTGGTTTGTGGAATTTATTTGTCCAGATACAGATCACAGGGGAGTGGTCAATAAGGGAGTCGGAGAGAGCGGTGGTGTTTTTTATCCGGTCCGGGCGATTAGTAAGAATTCAGTCAATGAGAGTGCTGGTTCCAGTCTTGTAGTTTTTTCTAGTAGGGGAGTTGACCATCTGTGTTAGGTTGGTTGCTAGGATAGTATCCCTGCTGGGTCCGATATCTGAGGCAAGCCAATTTATATTGAAATCACCGAGAAGGAAGAGCTCAGAGTCAGGAGGTTGTAATCTTGCAAATTCAAGGATAGACTGGAGCCCAGCTCATGGGTCTTTAGGGGGGATATAGACTGCAGCCACAATAAACACTGTTATGGGCACCAAGGAGAAGCTGACAGGGAGAAGTTGTACTAGGGTGTTTTCTGGTGAGAAACTGGCAAGGTGGCACGAGAGGTAGTTCTTATATAGATAACACATCCTCCCCTTTTTTTACCCGTCAAGTCTGAAGAGATTGTAGCCTTGGAGCGAGATTGCATGATCTGGAGTGCTAGGTGTTAGCCAGGTCTCAGCAATTACAAGTATGTCAGGATTATGTTGTCCAATAAAGGTTGAAGAGATGCCAGCTTAGGGAGGAGGATGCAGATATTTAGGTAACAATGGATAGTCCGTTTTCAGTTTTTGCAGACTTTATCTTAATGTCTGAGCCAGGGCCAGGGTTGGGGTGGATCCCACCAGACATGAGAAGTAGGAGGAGCAGCAGTTTGAGGGATATCTCATGTAGCTCATACCATGTAACGTCTTTCCTCTGCATGCTGCAGGTTTGGATACAGTGCAGTCGCCTAGGGTCCCAACAAAGGAGGGTTGCTAACGACAGGTGCTCAAATATGATTTTTCCAGCCAGGGCGGTCATTTGCACCCAGTCCTTAGTAATGGGGTGCCTCAGATAGAAATAAAGGGTATTTGCCATGGTTCCATAATGAAGGTAGGATGTCAAGATGCTTACAGTGGGAGGTTGCGTGGGGTAGGAGGAGAGAGGAAGTTGACACAGTGGATAACAAATGGAGAGAGAGGCTGGGATGGCTCCTGACTTTTCCTGGATCAGTGTATTATGAGTTATATTTTTTGCCAGGATTAGAAGTAGGATGATAAGGCACGCCATATTACCCACAACTGAGTACAGCGATTTGTGTAGCAGGGGTGGGACAGCAGAGCACTTGCCATAAAGATGCTGGTAGCCTGTGGACTTGGGAGAAATTAGGATAGGAGTAGACAGTAGATGAACCTGATGAAAGTATGAAATAAGGAGAGGGACAGACAACTGAGTGGCAGCCCAGATACAACCACCTCCCACGCTGCCAGATGACCCAATTAGGGCGCATAAGCCATGAGGGGGCAGAGCAACACTGTATTTAAAGGAGGCCTGGAAGGGGGTGGTGGGGGTAGGAGAAAATTTCTACTAGTACCAAACAGTTCTTCTGAGAGGAGCGCAGCCAAGGAACAGACCAAAAGTCCCTGTTTATGTCTATGGGAAAGGTGATCCAATTGGAGTGCGGCGGGATAGCAGGCAGCCCAATCGGAATCTGCCTACAAGTGCGAAGCACCAATCAGGTGTTCACCATTCAAAGTGGCTGGAGCGGAGATCAGCGGGCGTACCTTGCTGTGGATCTCACTTGGAGGAGCTGTATTCTGGCCATAGGAGGCTCAGGGGTCAGTCGGTGGTCGAGGAGGTGTTTGCAGTCGTCCGCTTGTTTCAACAAGCACCACTCAGGTGCAGGTGCCTAAGAGGTAGAAGGAGAGAGACACAACTGTTAAATACTCCTACTGGCAACTGGGAGGTTGAGGGCAGGAAGCTGGCATCAGGCTAATTGCGGGGAGGGGTCGTTAGGCTAGACAAAAGAAATAATTAACGCAGAGAAGAAAGGTAAGCCAGAAGAGGTGGGTAATTTCATACCAGTGATAATGGCAAGTTAGCTGGGAGACACAGAGGCAACAGAGACAATGTCTACTGAGTGAATAGAAAAAAAAAGAGCAAGAGAAGGTTAGCTGGGGATGGGGAAGGTGTGGTAGGGAAGGGAGAAACTACAGTGGGCAGGTTCCTCTAGAAACTCAGATAAGTCAGTCGGAGAATAACTAGTTTTTTACGCTCAATATGCACTATATAAGTAAATAAATCATACATATTAGACACAACAGTACATGTCAAGGCAACTCAAAACTCATCTAACAACATTTTTAGGCAGCCACTAACAGGACTAGTGCAGCTACTTAAAATTTCTACTAGTACCAAACAGTTCTCCTGAGAGGAGTGCAGCCATGGAACAGACCAAAAGTCCCTGTTTATGTCTATGGGAAAGGCGCTCCAATCGGAGTGCAGTGGGATAGCAGGCAGTCCAATTGGAATCCGCCTACAAGTGTGAAGCATCAGTCAGGAGTTCGCCATCTAAAGTGGCTGGAGCGGAGATCAGCAGGCGTACCTTGCTGTGGATCCCACTTGGAGAAGCTGGATTCCGGCCACAGGAGGCTCATGGGGTCAGTCAGCAGTCGAGGAGATGCTTGCAGTTGTCTGCTTGTTTCAATGAGCACCACTCAGGTACAGGTGCCTTGCTGTGGATCCCACTTGGAGGAGCTGGATTCCAGCCACAGGAGGCTCAGGGGGTCGGTCGGCAGTCAAGGAGACGGTTGCAGTCATCCACTCATTTCAACAAGCGCCACTCAGGCGCAGGTACCTAAGGGCAAAAAAATGCAGCATGAAACCAAAAGACCTCCTAAATATTTTTCTTTGGTTCAACTGGAAACATATAAATGATGAGAATAAATTTATAACAATTGTTTGAAAATTCTGTCTGTGTTGTATTAGACGTTGTCTTAGAATGTTGTCGCAGATTTCATTCCAGTGCAGGGTACTTGAATCCTACGTATTCTTGAGAGAGAAAAGTGGAACGTATGTGGTTTACAATGCACAATGGAAGTGGGACTCGCACATGTCATCCCAGGTACCCCCAGCACCACCTTGCTAACTGCCTACAGGCAGTGTACCTGTACCACCTGCAATGAAAAAAATAAACTAAATGTAAAGTCATTCAGAAGAAATGTGCATACTATGCCACTAAAGTAACGTCCACTGGTGTACACGTACTTACCAAGTACCATGACTGAATTTACATCATAATTAAAAAAAAAAATAATCATTACAAAACTGCAATAATCCTTCAACCACTAACGATGGCAGTCACATTATTAAACAGGCAAGAAAACACAATGTCCATCGTATTTCAGTCCCCAAATGACCAATCACTCTCTGCTGCTTACAAAACCAATTGTGTGAATGACAGCCTACAAGACAATGCAGGCACGTTGATAGACATTGAAAATGAATATGCTTTAGGTTGGGGATTTACATTATCATTCACTGAGTGTTTAGTTGGTCGTCAGCTGTGGAGGTATGTGGATGGCTGTGTTGATCTCCTAATCCAGACACTACAAAGGAGGGTGGTGGGGGGTGAGGGGAAAGCCTGAAACAGCAGGATTGTGTGTACAGTGCTGTGTTGATGTGTGGTTGACCACTATATAATAGAAATGGTATTAGTTTTTCTCTGTAGAAACTGGATGGAAACCAGGCATGTGGGAGCGAGCAGTGCACCATGTAACAGTGTCAATCTTTTTTTTGTAAATGTTTGGATTTGACTATAGTAACACTTTGTGAAATTTTATAAAGGCAATAATTCACTCCATGGTGTGGTATGTCATGGGATATCATCACTTCTCAGCTGCATGAGACACTTGATCAGTGGCCTCATACCTCACATTGCCCTCGCAGTAGTCACCGAAAGATATCAGAACAGCTTACCGACCAGGCAAACTCACAGGTGCGATCTTCGTGGGATCTCTCCAAAGCCTTTGACAGGGTCAATCACCCTCCTCAGCTCATACCTCATCTCCCTTGGACTCTCTAACCCTGCTCATGCCTGGTTCCTCAATTACCTTATTGGTAGAAGCAATACAAATTTAACTCAGACTCACTCCCACCTCTCCACGGTACGATGTGGGTCCCTCAAGGATCTGTCCTCAGTCCGACGCTCTCTCCCTCTTCATCAATGAACTGCCGTCAGTCCCTACCCATGGACTAACCACCTTGTACGCTGATGACCTTGTCATCCTGCATAGTGATCATGACATTGGCTCCATCAATTCCCGATTAAGCTCCGACTTTCAACATATCCAATCCTGGCTGGCTGAGCACAAGCTCATCACAAACTTCAAAAAAACCCAGGCCATGCTCTTTGGCTCTCTGAACAAAACAAAATCCTGCCCTACCCCCCTTCTAATCCCGGGGGCCGATGGCTTGCCCTTGCAGACAGTCCCTGTAGTCAAGTATCTTGGCGTCACTCTGGACCCCCAGCTGGACCTCTCCCTTCACATACGTAACATCTGCAAGGCCACAAATTTCAAACTCAGTCTCGCATACAGAGCCAAAATCTGCCTCACCCCAGCTGCTCGAGTGGCTCTAGCCAGGGGTGTTCTCCTCCCCTCCCTCTGCTACGGTTTAGTGACCTTTGCCCCCGTACCAAAGACCATCCTCTTGAAATGGGACCACGGCCTGCAACAGCATCTGCCGATTCGCTATCCGCCCCTCCCTACACACCGCTGTGACCCCACCTTTCGTCTTGAGTGGCTCCCTCCTGAGAAGCATGATCTTCATAGTAGGCAATTTATCGACAACATCATCAGATCAGCCACCCCGCTGCACTTGCTCTTCCCCTCACTCCGACCCCTCTACCTACCATCTTAGATCCAAGGCTGCACTCAACCGGCCAGTCCCTAGGACACGCACCCTTGCGGGGGACTGGGTCTTCACCCACTATGCCCCGAAACTGTGGAACTCATTCCCATCCCTAGCACGGTCCTCCCCCTCCCACACTGGATTTAAGACCTCCCTTTGGAACTTCCTGAAGGCCCCCATCACTTGCCCCTGCACCTCGTAGCCTTGACCACTCTATGCTGACGTAGGCTGCACCTCGTAGCCTCGACCACTCTATGCTGACATAGGGGGCCTCTACATCTCTGGGTGCACCGCACTTATCCTTCTGGTAGCCTGGGCACCCCCCTGTCAAACTGGATTTCTCTTTTTAGCATCGTCTGCTCTCCCTTAGCAGGCAAACTTGATCCTCCCACTGCCTCTGTAGGCCCTAGCTCTTATCTCTCCCGGGTCATCTATAACCTCCCCGGGCACATGTGTTGTTTTTCACTGAATGTCCTGTTTTTTACTGAATGTCCCCACTCTATGCATTCTGTCATCTCACTGTATTCAATAGTTGTATTAGTCACTCACTGTATGTAAAGCTTGTATTAATCAATAACTGTATCAGTCACTCACTGTATGTAAAAGTTGTATAAATCAATGTTCATGTAAAAACTCAAGTCTGTAACTCTCCCGAGTCGCACCTGAAAATAGGCACTTGGATGTCTAGTGTGACTTACCCGGTAAACAAAAGTAAATAAATAAATAAATTGCACACAAGGCATGATGGTTTCTCATGATATACCACACCCTGAGAAGTTTCATGTCAAAAAAACACAAGGAAATACATTTAAAATGTATCTTTTTACATGGGTCCATTGTATAATCACCATAAAGTCACTCAATGGTGTTAGTTAGTTGGTACTAGAAAGCACACTGCCACAGACACAAGTACGTTCAACAACACCAGTTGAATGTGTGTATGTAACACATGTATATTTGGTTGCTTACTCATGGGTTCCTGTGTCAGGCATCACTCCATGGTACTGCCTGAAAGAAAATAAGTGGTCTGAAGCACCCATCTGTCCAGACACTTGAGAAGCCTGGATGGAGTATAATACAGCTGTAGTCCTCAGCACGGTTACACACCTCTGAGATTTCATGGTAGCAAACTCACCTTAGTAGCAGTTGTCATAGTAACACAAGAATTACAGTTACACCTGAAAAAAAAGAGAAAAAAAACTTGTCTAAAATGGAATCAAATGCTGTGACATTCTTATTCACACACAAGGATTCAGTCCTGCAAGTGGAAAACAAAACTGATATGCTACAGCAAGTTGTGAAGCGCAGCTGTCCAGGAAGCCTAACCACCATCAGTTCAAGTAGGTAAAACTGATGTATTTCTATATGGGTCCAACTCATTGCCTGCACATTGTTTACAATGGTTGAGGCATTTGCCTCTACTCTGAATACAATGTACTCACTCACTCACGTATTCAGCTGCAGACATTGGGGAGCATGAGGTTTGACATGAAGGAATAGAGGATGGCATACAAATGCCTGGTACCATCTCCTAGGTACATTGTGCTTTGAAGGCCATGGATATAGCATCCACAGTTGGAGCCTTTGACCAAAGTTAGCAGGGGTCCTATAGGACATGATTGTAAAACCCCAGCCATACTAATGTAATCTACATAGACAGCGGATGAATATTTAGAAAACAATGAGAATGTAAACGGGTAGTGGGGGGTGGAAAGTGGAAAGTGGGCAGGAGGATGGCAGGATACCCAGTATGAGAAGCCTATCCAGCTTACCACCCATGCTAGCTGCAGGGGACTTAGGGATAGCTCAGGAATGGGCACAGAAACTAGAGAGGAAGTATGTAAAGGAATCGATGGAAGGTGTGAACCTTGCACGCTATTACTACAGGGAGCAAAACAGCTGAGCAACTCAATCTCAAGGCAGATGGGGAAGTGGATATGGTGCTATAATCGGGACGTGAGTCATTCATCGCCATGACTGTGATATGACAGTACCAGGGTGTAGGATATTTCACAGGGACATGGTAAAAGGGAGAGGAGGGGGAGTGCAGCTGTATGTGCGTGAAGGGCAGAAGTTTGTCAAGTAAGAAGTGGAGTAAGGCAACACAGAGTCATTATGGATGCAGCAACAGGACTCCAACAGTAGGACACTCAGGATGGGAGTGGTGTAAATGCCACCATCTCAGACTGAGGAGTTAGACAGGAAGTAGCAATACAAAAGGCATTTTAAAGGTGGGCTCAGGAAGACAGGAGAAGACAGACAGTAAAATCAGAGTGGGAAGGGTACTAGAGGACTTGAGGACACTGAGGCTGGACATTGTATCAGGGCTGCATGGCATACACCACAATGAGTTAAGGGAGCTAGCATAGTCTTGGCAGAACCCCTGGCAAACCTGTTCAATGCCTCCATGGGCTAGGGAGTGTTCCACAAGATGGATGACGGCACACATGGTGCCACCTGGAAGAGCTGCCCAAAGATGTGCCGGGAACTACAGCACAGTACACCTATCATCCACTGTGTGAAAGTTGATGTTTATGATCCTGAAGGAGATGCTGGTTTTCCTCCTAGAGGCTAAGGGAGCAGGACATCAGGCAAACTGGTTAGTCTCTGGCAGATCATGTGAGACCAACCAAGCCGACATTATGATGGGTAATGAACAACAATGCACAGTGTAGAAAGGCAGCAGTGAATTATAACAGGATGATGGGTTGTATCTCCAGAGGCATATCTTCCAGGTGGGGGAAGTGGTCCTGCCGCTATATATGTCACTGGTTAGACCACACTTGAAGTACTGCATGCAGTTCTGGCAGACTTACCTGAAAGAAGACATTAGGCATCTTAAGGCGGTGCGACACAGGGCAAACAAACTGATCCAGTATCTAGGGGACTTGCCATATGACACTGAGATGTGGAAGTTGAACATGTACTCGCTGGCAGAGAGGAGGGATGGGGTGACATGATTAACACAGTCAGGAACATGACGGGAATAAATAAGCATGATTTGTCATGATGATACAGACAATAGAATTCCTTACAGTGTGAATGACTGTTGCCACAACTCCCACAGATAACTGCACATAAGAACTGAATACTTCCTGTGCCCAGACCCACTGTATTAAAAAACTCAGTAGTAACTAAAATAAAAAACAATGTTCCATACTTACCATTGGTTATTCCAATTCTTCCATCATTCACCTGGTCATCAGGGACATGAAGAGTTTGAGTACTGCATGAACCCTTCTGGTGTCATTGTGGGTTCAAAGCAGTATGGCTGTACTCAAGAGGTGGTAGTTCTATAGAGTAGTCCGAATCCTCGCTTTTCAACCTCATAGTCATCAGAAGATGCATCCCCGCATAATCGCTGATACTGGTGTTATCCTGTTCCATAATGACACCTGTGTAAATAAAACAATTAACATCATGAAAGATCACTTGTAATGCACAGCAATGTGAATTTGTGTAGACATACACCATTGACATAAAAACATTCAGAGACTATATATAGCAGTAAACAAGGGGTGACTGAGTCATTTCATAGTAAAACATGATGGATATAGGAAGCTGGCTGCAGTGGCAGACAATGTCTCAGGTGGTGCCACACCATGCTCCATATTTGAACAGCAACCACAAAGTTGTCTCGATGACACAAGATGATCGAGGATTGAATTTGTGCGAGTGTGATTAGTCATTGACATTTCTTAGATGTGACCTGGTGGTCACACAATGTAGGTTGGGTGGGGAGCTGGCAACACAAGTGTAGTGTGAAACAGAACTGCTACACGTACATCCATGCAGGCGCATACATGCATGACCACTGTAATAAAGGATAAAAATCGTTGAACATTGGCGATATCAAGCTCCATTACATCCCCTGTGTATACATGGGCAACACGAACTGTGTGACATTAGAAGTTTGAAAATAACAGTGTTGAGAATGGGGGCTAGGGAGGGTTGTATGCTGCCAAGCATGAGGTGCAGCCATATTCCTAGGAGTGGCATGGAGGGCAGGGGGATGCATGGTGTGCTGGCAGATGGGTCAGTTTAGGGAGGAGACTGGGTTGTTGAAGAGGGAGCTGGAGGCATGTGGGGGACAGGTTAGGGTGGAATGCAGTCGTGAGGGTAAACTGATGAGTGATTCAATACATCCAGTGGCAGACCAGCAAAAGAGAAAGCTAGGGGGATCAGGAGGTGGGCCACACAGTCATGTGCAGTCACTGCCAGTAACTGAAGGCTGGAGGTGGGTCAGGTGAAGGAACAAGGCAGCAGCAGTGCCAGTGCAGGGATATAAGCCTCAGGGAGAGATGACTGGGGACAGTCAGGTAAAGGGGATTACCAGCACAAACATATTCCAAGTTTTATCTAGCCCAGAGGAGCCAGAAGGATGGGTAGTGTAGCTACTGAGCTAGTTAAGGGGGGTCACTGCAGGCGAAAAAGGAAACAGCACAGAATCAGCAGGTGCTGTCAACAGCCCAAGTAACCATACAGGCAAGGGGCAGCAGGAAGGCAGTGATGCAGTAATGCCAGTGGGGGATAAAGGAGCAAGCAGATGTTTGGAAGAGAGAAACAGCAGGGGGCCCGGTGAGGTTGGATTTAAATTATTCAGGGGACAGAGAAAAAAGGAAGGGTAAGGACTGGCCATTTATGTAAGAGAAGGGATCAGATGAATTACGGAGAAGAAGGAGGAAGAGGGCAGATCAGAAGTCATTTGTCTGCAACTTCACACCTCGAGGGGGCTAAGGTCCAATTGGGGGTTGTTTATAGGCCTCCAACACAGAAAGAGGACACAGATAGGAGACTTAGGAGCAGCTAAAGAGACTCAGTAGTAAAGGGTGCTGAGGGAGCTGGCAGATGTCCTGGCAGGGCAATTGGAGGACCTGTTCAACACCTCTTTAAGTACAGGGTGTGTGCCCAGATATTGGAGGCAGGCGCACATGGTACCTTTCAATAAGAGTGGGCCCAAGGACGAGGCAGGGGAAATAGACTGATGAGCCTTACCACAATTGTAAGAAAACTGATGGAGGCTATCCTCAAAGGAAGGTTGGTGCAAGTTCTTGAGGATAATGATCTACAGGATGACAGGCAGCACAGGTTTGCCTCTGGCAGGTACTGCCAGACAAATTTGGTTTATTTTTTCAACTGTGTTACGATGGCACTGGACATGGGCATTGTGGTGAATGTACTCTAACTGGATTTCAGCAAGGTCTTCGATTCAGTGCCACATGGTAGGTTGACCTGTAGTTGAAGATTCTGGGAATAGGGAGGAAACTAGTCAGATGGGTTGAGAAATGGATGCGGATAGACAGCAGAAGGTGGTGGTGGGGGATGAGGCATCAGAACCTAGGGCAGTGACAGTGGTGTCACACAGGGCTCAGTACTGCGACCAATCCTGTTTAACATTGTCATCACAGACATATAAGTAGGGATCAAGAATAAAATCAGTCTCTTCACAGATGACACCAAGATTTATGCTGGGGTGGATGGGGGTGAGGGGCAAAGTACTTCAGGATGATTTGGCAAAATTGGAGGAATGGTCACACATGGCAGCTTGGGTTCAATGCCAAAGTTACCAAGTGATGCATTTGGTGCCAGAACCCAGGATACAGTTACTGGTTGGTGGTTGTCCAATTATCCACATCCAAGGATGGAAGGATCTGGGGAGTTAGTGATTGGGGAAATGAACCACTCAGCACAGTGTAGGAAGACAGTGGCATAGACAAACAGGATCCTGGGGTCTATAGCAAGGGGGATTACATCTAGAAGTAGTGAGGTCATATTGCCCCTGTGCCAGTCCCTGGTGAGGATGCACTTGCAGTACTTTATGCAGTTCTGGCACCCCTACTTAAAAAGGGACATCAAAACTGCTGGAGGTGGTGCAGCGCAGGGCAACAAAGATGATGCTGAGGTTGAGGGATTGACCTTACAAGGAAAGACTGAGAGAGCACAATATGTATACCCTGGAGGACAGAAGAGAGAGAGGAGATATGACTGACACCTTCAAATACATGAAGGTGATGAACAGGGTGGGCACAAATTGTGTGTTCACTCTTAAGGGTGAAAGGGAAACCAGATGACACTCTGTGAAGTAGGAGGGGGCAAATTCAGGAGAGAAATGAGGAGACACTATTTCACTGAAAGGGTGGTAGCCAGGTGGAACATACTGCCAGAGGAAGTCGTATCATTACAGACAGTAAGTAGCTTCAAGAGGAGTGGGACAGATTCAAAGGGATAGTACAAACTGGGAAGGGGCAGGGAGTGATGCGCAGCTGCAGTCTAATGGACTGATGTGATGCACACTGAGCTCACTAGATAGACCACAAGGCCTGTATCTGCTGGCAATTTCGTATGTTTGTATGTTCATAGAACTGCAAGATATAAGGAGTGAAAATTAATACCAACATGACTTACCATGAGTCCTGTCCAAAGCAGAGAACTGCAGAATGAGGAAGCGTTGGTGGAAAGCAGTACCGCCATGGTAAGGCCCTTCCCCACAGGCACTGGTCAAACTCAAGAGAGAGACATGTTAGTGAAAAGGTAACAATACAAAACAAATATACTCAATAGTACAAATGACTAACTGACAGAACATAACACTAAAGTTAAACATTACAAAACAAGTGTTTTTTTCAACAAGTACAGTTTTCACAATTCAATTATTACAGACAATGACTAAAGTAATCTGTTAGAACTGTGTGGATAATAAGTTTGTATACCATTTTATTAAGCGATTCACCTGACACTTACAGTTTGGGCAATAAACCGAGTGGGGAGTGGACATGGTAAAGGGTTAGGATGAAACAAGGTTAACGGTGTACAGGCAATATGTTATTTAACTTATTGTCAGTGGAGGTTAAGTACACCTATTGTACACAGCATGCCTGTCCCCAAGTGAAGGTCATATGGTACTGCAGATGGTATCACCACAACTACTGATGGTGCCGCTGATTATAGCATGCACATGCTTTCACATGAAACCGCATAAACATTTCAAGGACTCTACATTGAAAATAAAGAACGCTCATAATGGTTAATATTATTCATGCTGCTTGTGAGAGAGGGGTGGTGAGGGTGACCTCTGCTTGGTGGGTTCCCCCCCTCCACCGCCACCGCCACTGCATTGACACCGGAACACCTGAGGGTTGAGGTGCCAACTCGCTGATAGGGATCAGGCTATCCTCCCCAGCCTGCTGAAGCCGTGGACTTTGTTGTGGGGAAATGCTGCATCGCTTACTTAAGCTGGAGCCTCTGCTATGCAGCAAGAGATTTCTTGGGCTGGGACTATGAGGAAAGAATCCGAACAGTGTTCTTGTGCTGTGGGGAGTTCACAGTGCTGCTGGCAGAAGTTCTAGTGGTGCTACTGCTTCTGGGATGGAACTTTGCTGGACTTTGTTGGACTGCTATCCCTGTCTTCTGACCTGGTCCCCGAAATTCTTGGCACCTTTTTTCAAAACTCCCATTGCACCAGATTGAACCCTGCTTGTTGTGACGCATTGCTCTGCCTGTTAAAAGAAGAGCAGTGCCCAGTGGTGTATTCATATTATTCTTGCTGCTTATGAGAGAGGGGTGGTGAGGGTGAACTCTGCCTGGTGGGTCCCCCCCACCACAACCGCCGCCACTGCACTGCCACCGGAACACTTGAGGGTTGAGGCACCGACTCGCTGATAGGGGTCAGGCTCTCCTCCCCTGCCTGCTGAAGCTGTGAACTTTGTTGTGGGGAAAAGCTGCATCGCTGACTTGAGCTGGAGCCCCTGCTGTGTAGCAGAAGATTTCTTGAGCTGGGAAGGAAGATGAGGGAAAGAATCCGAACAGTGTTCTTGTGCTGTGGGGGAGTTCACAGTGCTGCTGGCAGAGGTCATAGTGGTGCTACTGCTTCTGGGGTGTAATTCCACCCACCTACCCCATTCCCTCCACCTCTTAAATGGGCTTAAGCCACTCCCATTTGTGCGTTGTGCTCTAATTTAATGAGTGGGATTGGCTGGTCCTTCTGTCTCCTGAAGGGGCTGACTCTTGGCTAGGACTTAACTTGATGAAAATTGGACCTGTTTTTATATCCCTTGGAGGCTGTTTACTGCCCAGACTTTTCATTTTTATTGTGTGGCCAGAACATTAGGTGTACAGAACTTTCCAGCAGAACTTCCCCTGGCTGTTGCTAATCCTGTTCTAATCTCTGAATGGCAGGGCTATGTATATTATGATTGTTTGCCCTTTGATTGGTTGGTTGGAATCAACCGTGGACTAGATGGCTGATTTCAATTGTGGTTCTTAGCTACTGTGTATCGCTGAATAATTTTACTATCTATCTAAGCTTTCTTGTCTTCACCAGCTCACTAGGGGCTGATGCTATTGTATTATTAAGGTACTGTTCTGTTTACATTTGCTATGAATCTTGCTGTGTTGGGGCCTCTACTATGGAAACAGGCAATCCCATAGTACTCCTGCAATAGGGGTGACTCTCTTCCATCTCTAGTGGGCGTGACAGCAGCAGGACAAGCTGCCCACCTATTTGCCTGCTCCTCTGTGCCTCCTGGGTGGTCTAGTGGGGTCTGGGTGACTATTACTCCTCCGTGCTCTCCTGCAGGGCCATTGTAGGGACTGGTAGGTGTGACCTTGTTCCTTATATATTCTCCCTCTAGTATACTGGTCTGACTCAGGAGCAGGTGTGCATGACATGGGGGCTCCTAAGCTTCTCATGAGGGGGGCTGGGCCATTCCCTTCCACCAATGTCCTCACCATTGGACTGCTCACTGTACTGTTCCTCCCTCTTTTCATTGTGGACAGCGCTCCTCCCATGGGAAACCCCTGGGTCTCACCTGGGCAACTTGAGGAGACAGATATTTCCTTCTCTAACTTAATAGCTTGTGACATACAGTCTCTCTGGCCCATCTGTTGTCTTAACCTGTGGTGCTTCCTATATCGTCATAATGGTCAGGTGATCTGGTCACAGGTCGTCCATTAAGGTTGGCGCCCCCCCCAAGGCATCTCCTCTGGCTCCTTTTGGTGACCCTAGTGCTTGCAGGGGACATGGAGCTTAACCCTGGTCCTCCCTTCCAAGCCTTCTCCACTCATGTGGGCTGGCTGTCAGGCAATGGGTTGAAAATAGCTCATCTTAATGTTCACAGTCTTTTTCCCAACTTGGCTGAACTCCTTGCCTGGGTCACCCACTACAAGCCTGACATCGTTGGGATAACTGAAACCTATCTTAAACCTCTACCTCAGATTTGGCCTGTGCGCCCCTGACTTTGATCTTGTCAGGCAGAACCGCCCAAGGAGAAAGAAGGGGTGGGATCTTGGTCTACTACAAGAGTCACCTCAACCTGTCAGTTCTGGCCTGCCAGTAGCCTGTGCAGTCTTCCTGTGAGCTGCTGCATACGTGTGCTGCTACGGGAACATCAAAAGCTACACAACTGTCTGTACTTACAATCCCCTACAGGTGGTATATCAGGTTATCCTCCCTTCTTGATTCTGTCGGCTCGAGGGACTGAGAATAATGAACTAATGATCCTGGGCGGATCTTAACTTAAACTGGCTTGCAGGCAATACCAAACAGTATGAGCCTCTGCCAGCAGGCCTCTCACTGTCCCAACTCATTAAGGATCCCACTAGATGGTCGCCCACTGGTGGTACCAGCTCTCTCCTGGACTGGGCCCTGCCCAATAGGCCTGAGACGATTAGCTCTTCTGGTACCCTCCCTGACTCCATCTCAGACCACGCCCCTGTGTATTGTATATGGAAGGTCTCCACCCTGAAAATTCCTCATAAAATCATCCAAGTCAGGGACTTCTCCAGGTTTGACCTGGGGTCTTTCCATGAGGACCTTAGGCTCACGGACTGGTCTGCAGTGGTGGATGCCTAGAACACTCCCACTGCAGTCCGTCATTTTCTCAGCATCTTCGGGGTGTTGCAGGATAAGCATGCCCCTCTTAACAGATAGAGGGTAAGGGTGGCTGCTACTAAATGGTTGCATGGGGGCCTCCTTGCACTCATGAGGACTAGAGATAGATGCTGGGCCAACTTCAAGGTCACGATAGATGTGGCCATATTTCCGCAATACAGGAGGCTCAGAAATGAATGCAAAAAGGCGATCAGGGCTGCTAAAAGTGAATTTTGTAAATCTGCCTTAAGGAATTCAGCTAAGAACCCTAGGGATTTCTGCAGGAATATTAAAAATATAATGAGTGGCTCCTCCAATTGTGAGGTCCTGACCTGCTTATCGATGGTGTTAGCTGTAATAATCTGCTAACCATCGGCAATGCATTTAATTTTGCTTTCTGACTTGTTTTTTTGGCTTTTCTTTTGTTTTCTTCGGCGGTTGGTGATGTTCGTTCAGGTTCTTTCTACTTTCATTCGGTTTTACTTCTATTTGTTTTGGCTTTTATGTTGTGATGGTATATGAGATGTAGAGATGTGTTTTGTTTCTACTTTTTCTAGTAAGTAGTTATGATGGTATGGAAATTAAAGTTTCTTGTTTTGTTGCTATTTTCTGTTGTTTTTCTTGTGTTTCATTGCCACTTGTTCTTAGTTTGGGGTTTTGTTTGATTTATGTGGTGTATAGGGTTGTCTTGTTTCTTTGGTAGAGCAAATTTCAGGATTTTGACAATTATCGGGTTTGCTATTTTGTTCATGTGTTAGTTTTTTTAGAAAGTGTGTAGGGTATTCTGGAGTATGTTCAGTTCTTATAAGTGGCTGTTTCTTTTGGAGTATGGTTGTGAAGTGGCATAGTATAATTTTTGGTTTTGTTTGGCATTGTCAGCTTCTGGATTAGGGAGGTATTTGAGTAGATTGTGTTGTTTTTGTGGATTTTCTAAGGGTTTTTTGATTTAGTTGACTATGTTTTCTATTTCTGTTTTACTTAGGGGATTTTTGGTTCTGTTCTCTCTGTGTTTAGTTGTTTCTCTAATTATTTAGGGTAGGAAGTATTTTACAATATAGTTGTGGATATTACTACTATGTTCTTTAGGAGTTTCTAGGGTTGTTTTGTGTTTCTGTTTTTCTTTATTTTTTGTTGGGCGATTTTCTATTCTCGTTTTGGTGGTTTCATTCTTTATGTGTGATAGTTTTTGTTGGTTTTAGTTCCTGGGGCTGGGGCTACATTACTAATTGAGTGAGATTTAGAGTATTCAGTTTTGATATTATTCAAGTGGTATTTAAAATGACGCAGATTATGTGGGTTCTACAAGTTGGAAGCCTTCTCGTTCTTTCTGTGTATTCTGGTGGTTGATGGAAGCCTTGTTTCTTATTGGCTGATTTATCAAATACGGGGTGACATGGATTTTTAGTTGGATTTGATAAATATAGAATGTGTGTGGGCAGCATTGTAATTGGGTTTGCTTATAGGGTGTTAGAATAATTACTTGCTGCTGCTGCTTAGCACTGCTGTAGAGGTGTGTTAAGGCTATTTTTCAAGCAGGGTTTTTCTTGTTTGTTTCAATTTTCTAAAGTCTTACTTGGCTAGGTGGGATTAAGAAGTTATAATAGTATTTTTTCTATTTTTGTTTATGGTTTTCTGCTACGGCTTATTGTGATTTGTAGTGTAGTTTAATTGGTTTCTGCCTAATTATTGGGCTTTTTTGTTTTGGAAGTTGTTTTACCGGGTGAGGGTTGGGGTATTGGTACTTTTGGATTGGTGGAGTTTTGTTTTGTGTTTTCTGTTTGGCTTTTGTTTTTTGGGTTTTGTTCTTATGTTTTAAGTATTGAGCTAAATGGGGAGGGTAGATGTTTATGTGTTTCTTTTATTATGGAATTTTTCTTGTTCAGGTTCGGTTTTCCTCTTCTCTCATGGAAGCGGCGAATTTCCTTATGGAAATATCTTGAAGTTTTTCTCAGTATGTGATTGTTCTTAAATTGGCGATTACCTTGTCTTGTACTATACTTTTAGTGTACTATTTTTGAATTTTGGTAGTATTGGTTCTGTTGAGGTAGCTCTGTTCTGCTTTTGGGTGTGGTTTGTGTAAATGTAAATATTTCTACTTCTGTTTAGCTAGCTGTTTTTGATTGTGATATTGCTAGGGATTCTGTACTTATATATTTATATATATTGTTTAGCATATAGCTCTTTTGGTGACTTCTGTATTTATTTTTATATTTGATTGTGCTGCTTGGTGTATCCATGTTAATTTGCTGTGTAAGTGTTATGCTCTCCCAGACTTCTGTGTATCTGCCTTTGCTTGTTATTCTGTATTGAACTCATAATTCCTAGACTTCTCAGGTCGCATTTGAAAATAAGTATATGTTTTGTCTAGTGTACTTTACTTGGTTATTAAAAAGTAAATAAATAAATGGTCATGTATATTAAACATAAAGACTCCTTAAATAAGTGTCTTTACTGAAGGGGAAGAATGATTTTTTTCTTATATGCTCTAATCAGGGATGCATATTCATATATCTATATAATAATCTGTACACTGCATGGGACTTGATAATACAACCTCTCATTTGGCAGAAAAAGACCTCCTTTTGTCTTGGCAGCCTATAATTTCTTTTTAAAGTCACTATTGTGTAAATTTTGTTTTGAGCTAATAAAGAACACTTTTGAACCAACTTCAGAAATAAACGCTGTAGTGAACTTCATCGAAATACAAATGCTGCCATTTCTAGTAGGGATCAGTATTTGATGGAGCAGAAGAGCAGAAACAGAATTCAGTTTTGTTTCACCCTCAACACACACACCTACAGTAAGTATCACTCAGAAATAAACAGAGAAGGCAGTAAAGTTTAGAGGTTACAGCATATACCTGAGATAATGAGGTCCTGAGCTCTGATCCCACTTTGCATGACCCTGAGAAACTCCCTTGAAGTCTCCGGGAGCATAAGTAGGGAAGAACAAAACCACACTACAGATGCAGAAGGCACCTGCATGTTGTGAAATGGAGTGTGGCATGAGCCACTGGAGGATCCTCCACAGACACAAAGAGAGGCAATGATCTGTAGGGATGTCCCTATGACTGCCAGATAAAGAAGGTTGCAGACTGTGACACAAAAAGTGGCAGGGATAAAGGAACAAAGATTAAAAAGTTTATTTGCAGATATATAGTAAGGGGGCAGACACTATTTTATGAAGTTTAGGACCCAAGTATTGGGAAACCAAAGTTTACCCACAATTACATGCAGAGGGCAAAGTCTAGAGAATTGCACAGAGATCTGGTAAGACAACTTCCCAACAAAAGTAAAATGAGGAGATTGACATCACAGCAGGCAGAGTCATAAGTGCCTGTGAATGATACACCCAAATAGGCTTTCACCTCAGGGAGTGAACAGCAAGGCATATAGACATTTGGTGGTCTGTGCAGTACCTCCTGATATGGTTTATGATAATACAGGATCAGCAGAATAATCCAAATCTGAGCCAGCTTAATGTAGCTTTTTTATTTACATTTTTAGGTGGTCCAGCTTAACTGCCCTCCTGACCAACAGAAACACCCCACAATCCACAACGTATATGTTATCAACAACCCCTACACTGGGACTCTCTTGCTGAGGGAGGGGGACACAACGGACCAGCCTAATCATATGTCACTTTCTCCCTCCCTGCCCCTGACTATGATTCTACTCATGTGGTCTCCCCTTACTTTCATCCAAGCACTTTGGCACCTCTACTCATCACTTTATTACCCTATGAATCCCCCACCCAATATCACACCCATCTCTTGCCTCAGCTGCCCCACCTCTAACATCACCTAACAAATATTCTTACAAATCAGGCATCACCCATCTCTCAGAGAACTCCCAGAAACACTGCTGTCCCACACTACCTGAACCACATTGCTCTAACAAACTGTCCGTGGCCATTCTCTACATGATAAAAGTTCTCGACCTTTCTTAACAGTGTACTTAGCTGTCCCCGTTACATTCATGACTAGCTGAATGCCTGACCCCATGTATGTTCTATATACCTTCCTACAAATTTTGCTGCCTGCTAACCTATTTGTATGCTGACACTAGGTAGGGAGTATTTGAGACCCCTAGAAGCACTGGTATCCATGCCAAGCTGAGAGATAGATGGCCTCCTACTGAGTACTCTTACTGCTAGGCTGCTTGTAGATATACCTCAATAAGGACACACTCCAGCACATATTCACTAGAGATAGATGTCCTCCTATGGATGATCCTGATTATGGTGGCTGTAGGTCAAACCAGGCTAGGGTGTAGCTGTAGATTCCACCAGCTGCTCCCAATAAACTAGCCATAGACAGGGAGAAGTAGCTACTCTTATCTGACCCATGACTAATTCTAGCTCACCCTTCTTGACTTACGTGCCCCCTGATAGCCAATGGCCATCACTGTGAATTACATTAATCAATGTGACTAGCTCTAACCTCTGTGGCAAACCTCTGTGTTAGGTGTACTTGTAAATAGATTAGTTTCTACACCTTTTATTACAGTAAAATATATCCCGTTTATAAAGTGTGTCTCTATAAACTGAAAACTGCAGTAATAGAAACATGAATACACAGAATGAAAGGGAGAAATTGTTATGTGTTTTACATTCATCAGACATCCAGAGATTCATTGATCAAAAGTGCTCTAACCACGGAGTGACACTGAACACTGAGACTGCAGTATGTGAAAACAGACACACAAAAAATATTCGATCCTCGCTTTGATTTTCTGTGAGCATGTTACTTTTATGGCAGTTCATATCAAAAACATGGCAACTTCACTGTATGGACTTTTTGCAATAATTACTTGCTTAGGGGCTTGCTAAGCACACCAACATAATGCTGGCATTATAAACCTCGGTCCACAAACAATCACTGCATTGATTTTGTCCTCAAGTAGTAATGGACAAATGGTCAAGTCAGATCACACCCACACATATTGTGACACATTCAGTAATATTTCTTTGGAAGCACACCTTTGTGGGGTTAAAAAGAAATCTCGAAGCTGGCATAGCAAAGACCACATGTTTACACACAGAGTCAGAGCAGTGTGACCCCTGACTTGACGTCACACTGAGGAGACTTACAAGCCTGCGCAGGGTCGCCACAAAGATAAGCTCTGTGAGTGAGCACGTTTTCATTTAAGATCAAAATAAAATGACGCTGTCGATTTAAAAAAACCAAAAAGATGGTGATCGATTCAGGAGGACCTCAGGAACCGGCAGCAATAACGACCAATGGTAGGGAACATCATGACACTTGCTCTTTAACAAAAAAGGTCAAAAACATATCAGAATGCTGGGTAACCAATAAAAAACAACTAGAGGGCTTCTAGAGGTGTAAAAACTGTTTCCTGTCACCCTTCTTTTTATTGTACTTAGTGATGCATGAAATAATGAAATATGGGTGTATGTGGCCCAAATCTAATCAGAACAGAAGTGTACCTGAATTAACTACCCAGTGTAACCCCAGTAAAGATGAGCAGATGAATTCTAATTCTGGGCATTGTGCGATTATTTTCTGGTACCATGTCTTGGTCAAATACATAGGAGAGTGCAGCAGCCAGTACTGAAATGTTTTTGCAAGGGGGCTCCTGGTGAGTGTTACCATTCTTATACCCAAAGACACAGGAGCTACCCTGGGTTGTGCCACCCCCATAATGGCATACAGACAGATCAGATGGTGGGCCGAAGGGGGGTTGCAAAGTGGGATCCTATCCAGGATTTGAAGAAGTGGAGAATTTGTATGACAATATGAGCAGGAGGTAGTCTTTACACCACTAAGACAGGACAGAACACCAGGATGTGCATGTTATTTGTTAAGCAGACTTGAATGCATGCAGAGGCTGTGTGAAGTGAGAGTGAGGAAACACTGAAGGCCTAGTGACAAGTTTATAGCATGGAAAATGGGTCTGCAGTGCAAGAACCAGACAACAAAATGGAGATTATGAGTTCTGCCTGGAAATAAAGACAGAAGCCACATGTGGGCATTTGCATGCACCAATGGAGATTGAAGGTTAACTGGAAGGCGTGTCCCTGGCTGATGAGGGATCCTGATTGGTGAGCGGAGGTATGACCTGACATAAGTAGGTGCAGTTGCAAAATTTGCTTTTACAGACTTGTAGCATGGACCTCTGATCATTAGGTGCCTGATTTGGTATTTGAGCACTATCAAATGGGGAGCTGTGTCAGCGATCATCTACTGTCAGTTGCACAGAGGAGAGTAGGTTGGTGAGGTTTACCAAGTTAGTGATTTCATTAATTGTAATCTGACTTCAGTTGTATACATGGTGATCTGTAACTGCTACTTTTTAATACTGGAAAAACAACAAGAAACTTTAAGGTCTGCATCAGCAGCATCTGAGATACACTGAGAATCAGGACACGGAAAATGCATTGACACAACATGTAAAATGGGTCCCAGTCACGTGTTTAAAGTCTTAGAAATTGAGAGGGTTACTATGAGTATCAGGTGGTGATCTAGACAGTAGCTTCTTAGACTTTCTAGCAGTTAAAAATAAAGCCAGTCATCCAACTGGACGAAATCAAAGCTTTAAATGGAGTTCTTTTCTGAAGTCCTTAATACTAGTGAAAACTTTTTAATGAATGATTTTCCAGCTAATGTTGTGTTGTAATTCTGTACTTTATTTTGGCATGTTCTTTACAGTACATGTTATTAAGTAACCAAGTTGGTATGCCTTACATATTTTCAGGAGATAATGTGCCTTACTAATGCTGCCAGTTAAGCGTGACCCTTTCCCGGCTTATAATTGATGTTGGGCACTATATAAGCCTACAATAAAAGTATATCTAGCTTTATAACTTACAGGGTAGTGTTATGCCACTTCACAATGCATCCCAATGGCTCGTAATGTATTGTAACATTGTAATGCCATTGTTTTGATTTTGTGGTACCTGCCCAAGTTATCCATTTATCTCATGTATATTACCGATCAATAGTATGGTTCATCTGGAGCTGGTATTGCCCAATACCAAACCATGTTTTAATATGTCTTGCTGCTTTCCCTTCCTTCCTTTTCATATCGCGCCTTCATTCTACATCTGTTCTTCTCCCTTCCCATTTTTCCTCTTGCCCTTTTGCAATTTGCACAATTTGCACCAGATTTGTTTTTGTATAATATTTTTTTTAACTTAGCTTTATTGTATGGCAAGGTGTAGAAGTAAAGACGTAAGGCAATAATTAAGCAATTACTGTGCTTTCTACCAGTCTCTTGGGTGGCTCCCATTACAGGGTCACTTTGACTATACCACGGGTTGTCTAATTGCAAACTCCTTCAGGAGCCTCTAGTCATCACCCTACACTTCTCTTCTCACAGAGTGGTATCTAGGTGTCCCAGGGTAATCTCTGTTCCCCCACTCGAAGTGCCACATATATCTTCTGTCACGGGCAGTCAAGCTTTCTCAGTTTCTGCCCCCACCCTATGGAAAAAATTACCTGCATCCATCCACTCCTCTGCCACCCATCTGTCCTTCAAAACCAATCTGTGCAACTGGCTTCTAGTTGGGTTAGGTTGTAACTACTAGGACCTGGTGAGCTGTTGGGACAACTCCATCGTCCTACATTTCTGGCCTTTTCCACTCTGTTTGTCCCTTAGCTTTCTCTGCCAGCATCAATTGTCCCCAAGATAACATTGGTGGGTGCAGACCATCGTGGTGCCAGAACCTGCTGTGCCATCTTTTGGGACCCCTCCTTCCAACTTGCCTCCCTGTTGCCCCCTAGCCTTCTCTACCTGCATCGTACATCACGGTACTCTCTTCTCTCCTAAACTGTTCTTACCTCTTTGCAGTACTACTGATACACGGTTTTGATATTTCTCTAGCAAGTCTGAGCTTCAATGCACCTAATTATCCTAGATCACTGTCAGTTTGTATAGCTTGTATGCTCTATGTGAACTTCCATGCACCTACTAATTTAGCCTACTACCCACTGTTACAGCAGGTAGGCATCTTAGATAGACTTTGAACATTGAAACTATGCTTGCAGATCTGCTTTGTCTCCATCATGTGTTAAATAAGGATAGGTATCAGGGTGAGATGAGTCTGTTTGCGGATGACTCAAAACTGGGCGGTGGTGGATGGGGAGGAGGAGGAGGTGGCCCTAAGGGAGATCTGGAGGCTCTGGAAAGATGGTCTAGAAAGTGGAAGCTGAGGTTCAATGCAGGAAATGCAAGGTACTGCACCTGAGGGCCAGAAACCAGGGCCAAGTGTACACCCTGTGGGGGAGACGCTACAAGTCTCAATGGCTGAGAGGGACCTGGGGGTGGTGGTGGATGTCAAGATGAACAACTCGGACACTTGTAGGAGGGCAGCAGCCAAAGCCAACAGGATGCTGGGATGCATCGCCAGGGGGATCACCTCCAGAAGGAGGGAAGTGATACTCCCTCTGTATAACTGCTTGGTGAGGCCGCACCTCGAGTACTGTGTGCAGTTTTGGAGGCCACACTTAAAGAGGGACATTAAACTCCTGGAGAGGGTCCAGAGGAGGGCAACCAAAATGATTTGGGGCTTGGGGGACAGGACCTATGAGGAGATGCTCAAAGAGCTAAATGTGTACATACTGTATTGGAAGAGAGAAGGGACCTGGGGACATGATAGAGGTCTTCAGGTACATGAAGGGGATAAATAGGGGGAGGAACAGTCAGGGTACTTTGAAGGAAGGAGGAGGGGGTCACTAGAGGGCATGGGTGGAAGCTGGAGGGGGAAGATTCAGGGGAGAAAGGAGGAGGTGCTACTTCACTGAGAGGGTGGTTGAGCCATGGAATGTGCTGCATAGGGGGCTGGTGGAGGCAGAGACGATGGAGGGGTTCAAGAGGGGGTGTGACAGGTACAGGGGAAGGGTTCTGGAAGCAAAATCCAATGCAGCGAGAATATCCGGAACTGGGAAGGGAGAAGCCAGAGAAGGCAAGTGGGGCAGCAAGGTCTGCTCCCAGGTTGGGGGCTGATCAAACGAGCAGACGCGAAAGACCATTAGGCCTATTCTGCTGGCATTTTAGTATGTTAGTATGTTAATTACCTTGTCTGGAGCTACATTACCATATCTTGTATTATATTGTATATATTGTATTATATGTGTTACTCTATACTATTGCTATTTTTGTGCATTGTCTCTGTTGATTATGTTAGTTTGCAGCCACATCTGTGGCCCGGGTCATGTCTGAAAATGGTCCAATGGATCAGTGCACTTACCTGGTTACCAAAGACATAAATAAATAAAATAAGGCATGATAGGGTATGTGTTATTGTGTAATAACTTCATGCCTTCGGATGGTTGAAGCTCGAGGGCCACAGGCTGAGTCCATTGAATGCTGGAGAAGTGATGTTATTACAGAATAACACACCCTGAGTGCCTTACTGATATTATACAATGGCTCATTTTATTTTAAGAAGAAGAAAAATAGATAAATATTTTATATATTCATTGCAAAAAATCCTTTAATGCATGAGTTAGGGTTCTATTACAGTGACAAAAGTATGGAAATTCAGGGTTAGGGTTCCCACCCTACCACCAACACCTTCCACACACCAACAGGCATTGGGATGTACCTTGGGGTCATAGGGCACCAACTCTCACCCCATTCTCCTATACTGTACCATCTCAGCTTCCTTACACATGGAATGGGTGGGAGTTAGGCCGATGACCCAAGGCACACCCCAACACCTGTTGGTGTGTGGAGGGTGGGGTGGTAGGGGTGGGAACCCTAACACTGAATTTCCATACTTTTGTCGCTGTAATAGAAACCCTAACTGATGCATTAATGGAGTTTTTTGCAATTAATGTCCTTACTTTTTGAGATAATATAATAGTGTTTGTATTTTACTGTGGGAACACAGGGTCCTTTGGACCCTGCGCTCCAATCCCTCTGTAGATGCGCATCTCAACCACCTGTAACCATGTTTGATACTGTACTGATTGCAGTACTTGCTACTTTTGTTACCTCTGCTCACACTGTTGTCTTTGTATATGTTGAACTATCTGTTGTTTTGCTTCTTTACTCAATTGACGTGGAACCTTTGTAAAGGAGTCTTTGACTCAAAGGTGTGTATCCGATATTCATCAATAAATAAATAAATATGTATGTAAGTGTGGAAGCACAGGGCCCTCTGGGCCCTGCACTTCCATGTGTCAAAGAACAGTGACCAAATTGTCAGCATAGCCATCTTATTACTCCACCTCATGTACACAGAAATTGTGAAATGCGAGGCAAATCATAATTATGTGGTGCAATTCATTCACCACAGGTGCTAAAACCCATTTGGGCAGGATGTGGAGAATGACAGCTGTACTGTCCATGAAGTGGTGTGAAAAAATGGGTATGTTGAGAATTTAGCGCAAAATATTGAAAAGTACCAAAGTTATGAGGCGTGCGTAGAATAAATAACGGACGCACATAACTGGGGCATTTTTCAGAATTTTTTCACCAAATTTTCAACGTGGCCTTTTGGGGATCCCACATCATGAACACTGGCACTGTCATTTCATTAATTGGTCCTGAAAGGTGATTTCACACAGCGACCATACCATTCTGTGCTGCAGGTGTGAAAAAAACATTTTGTTCAAGATACAAGAAATGACAGCTATACTGTTCATGAGGTGGTGAGACAAAATGAGTATGTTGAAAATATGGAGTCATAATATTGTAAATTACCAAAGTTATGTGCTTGTATAGAAACTGTGCAATATATATGATCATAACATGAACATTTTTTGGAATTTTTCACCAAATTTTCAACATGGGCTTTTTGAGACCCCACCTCATGAACGTTGGCACTGTCATTTCATTAATCAGTCCTTTATACAGCAACCACAAATCACTTTATGGGTCTGATTAACAAAACAACAGCGTATGAGATGGGGTCCCAAAAGCCCATGTTGAAAATTTGGTGAAAAATTCCAGAAATGGCAAGATAGCACATAAGTTCAAAACACCATTGACAGCCATTATACGGTGCTTACCTTGATTCTTCAGTTTGCGGTTCGGCACTGAAGAGTGCAGACATCCTGGTCCACAGAAGATCACAGAAGAAGATCTCCAGCGGTAAGTATAGGGCAAGGGGTGATGGTGGGATGGTGTGTTGCTCAGTGGGAGGGTCAGGATGGGGGAGAGGGGACAGGGAGACAACGAGGGATCATTTTCTTTTTTTCCAGGATAAAAAAAGAAGACGTGGGGGACTGCCTTACTTGTTTCAGGAAAACAACATTAAGGGACACTGGAGGTGGGCTTCCCAGTGTCCAACAGTGCTGGTGGTGTTGGGGGGTATAAAACATAACTAGGGACACTAGGAGTGGGCTTCCCAGTGTCCCACCTTGCGGGAGGGGGGCTACTGCCAACACTGGGACTGGGCACCCTATGTCGGCAGCAACAATTTTTGTTATTTTGTTATAAAATAAATATTTGGGTTTTTTCGGCTCATTAAGTAGGATCCTTGTTAGTATCTTGTCATATGAACTAGGATCCTACTATATGATCCCTATCTGAACAAAAATTTAAATTATAAATAAACACATTTTAAGGAAATTTTCCAAGCAGTAAAGTGCAGAATACAAAGGTCCATACAAAGGTTCAAGGTTCAAAGGTTCAAGGGAGCTAAGGAGGCCAGACAGTAACGAATAGCCCATAGCTGCTCCCTTCTAATATCCCTTATGTAGTCATGTTACCCTCTTTCATAAGATATCTATCCAGCTGAGTTTTAAAAAGTATCTTTGATTTAGAATAGATAAGCGACAAGGAGAGCTCATTCCAAGGGGCCACCACTCTCTGTGTAAAGAAGGCCCTCCTTCTATTAGTATTATACTTTATGTGCCTAAGCTGGAGAGGATGAACTCTTGTACCCTTAGTGTCATTTTTAAATTGAAGGTTTAATTCATTTAGTAAACATTCATCCCCCATTATATCATAACACAGCAATAATTCTCCTCTAACCCTTCTTGTTTGAAGGGACATAAGTTTTAAGTACTCCAAGCGCCTTTCATAGGGGAGATTTTTTATATTATGCATCATTTGGGTGGCCTGCCTTTGAACCCTTTCAGTATCATTCACTGCTCCCTTGGTTATAGGTCCCCACACCGGGGCCCCATAGTCCAGGATTGGTCTGACATATGCCCTATATAGGGGCATAATCGCTTTCTTATTTCGACTCCTGAAATTTCTCCTAATGTTGTGTAACACCTGTTTAACTTTTACAATCTGTTTATTTATATGCGAACAGAAAGTCAATTTATTGTCTATAAGAATTCCAGAGCTTTCTCTTCAGTTGAGTTCTAGACCTTACTGTTCATATAATAATTCTGCACATCATTATGATTCCCCAAGTGTATCGTTAACACTTGCCCACATTAAACTTCATACCCCTAGATGTTACCCAGTTATATATACTATTCAAATCAGCCTGTAGATCTCTAGCTCCTTCTGGGTCTGTTACTATTGTAGCAATTTTAGTGTCATCTGCATACTTACTAATCCAGCCAGAGCTATCCCTACCCATAGAGGACATAAAAATCTTGAACAGCACCGGGCCCAGGACTGACCCCTATGGGACCCCACTAGTGACCTCCACCCTATCCGAGTAATATCCATGTAAACACACCCTCTGGGTCCTTCCCTCCAGCCAGGCCATGATCCAGCGCACCACTCTGTGGTCCACATCCATTTCAGTGAGACAATGAAGGATCTGATAGTGGGGAACCTTATCAAAAGCCTTTGCCAGATCCAAATAAACACAACCCACATCCTGCCTCCTATCAGTGCTTCTGAAATCTTCTCATAGAAACAAAGCAGGTTTGTCACACACGACCTCCCCACAACAAAACCACACTGTTCTCTATCCTCCTGACAAGCTCTGTTTAGGTGAGTGTCAATGCTATCCTTCAAAATGGATTCCATAAGTTTACCAGGGACTGAAGTAAGACTAATAGGTCTATAATTTGTACAGTCCACCCTATTTCCCTTCTTACGTATAGGCACAACATTTGCCTCCAACCAATCCCCTGGCACAGTGCCGCTTTTAAGGGATTCATTAAACAGCATAGCCAAAGGTAGTGCCACACTGTGGGACAATAGTTTAAGCATCTTATTTGAAATATTATCAGGGCCTGCAGAGTAAGTGCTTTTTAAGGTCTGAATCTTTTCCAGAATTACATTTTCAGTAATACTTACAGGTCTCTCTTCATTTAATTTAATATTAAATTTATTTTGCTGTTTGCCAGAAAATGCTGTACCGAAATAATCATTAAATATATTCACAACATTCAGTGGGTCTGAGATGATTTCATTTCCCTTTTTTATAGGGCACACATTGTGGTTAGATTTTCTCAGGGAATTTACATAAATATAAAATAGTTGCATGTTTTCTCTGTTGGTTGAGGATGCTAGGTTCACTTCCATTCTTTTTTCCCTCACTCTTATGAGCTTCTTACATTTAACCTGCACTACTTTATATTTACTCCATATTTGAGGGTCCTGTCCGTGATTTTTATATAGGTTAAACAATTTCTGTTTTTTTGCAAGAGTTTTTGAATATTCCTGCTCAACCACTTAGGTTTTTTTTCCTCTAGTATTATATAGCTTTATTTTTTTCAAATGTTTATCACATGCTATAAATTGTTTCTTCCTTAAAAGCATTCCACAGATCTTCTAAGGATTTATCTTTCAGTGTGCTATCCCAGCCTATATGCATTAATTCATCATTCATTTTATTAATACTGGATTGCTGAAATTGATCTACCTCCCTACATCCCTTGGTGATGGGACTATAGTGTGCCAGAGTAAAAGATATTCCACCATGATCACTATTCCCTAATGGAGGGATGGTTACACAGGATGTGATGTTAATTTCCTTAGTGGACAATACTAGGTCTAATATACTATTTTCTCTTGTGGGGGTAACAACATTTTGGGTCATGTCCACTTCCAGACATAATTCCAAGAATTCTAAGCTAAGAGGGGATCCTACTTTAAGATCCAGTCAATTTATGTCCCTATACTTTAAGTCTCCCACCACATCACCCTCCCTAACCCAAGCTGTTTTATTTATTGATTCATTTCCCTGGAAGTCTCTATAGAAAGTGCAGGGGGCCTATATCATACCCCTACAAGGATGGGTGCGCTACCACCTGCTTCCACCCTAATCCAAATAGTCTCTGGCCCTGTCCCCATATTTTATTTTATCAGAGATATTTGTGAAATTTAGAGTGTTTGACATATATGCAGCTACCCCCCCCCTTTTGTCCCTTCTATCCAGGTGATACAAGTCGTAGCCAGGGATATGCCATCCCCATGCTACATCTCCTGTCCGCCAAGTCTCTGTAATAAATGCCATTTGTATTCCCCTTCTTAGTTCAACCTGCAGCTCATCCATCTTATTATTCAGACTTCTAGCATTTGTAAGCAAACAGTGTACTTTTTTTATTTATTTATTTATTTCAATCTAGGATTACAATACCTTTGAGCCAAGGCTCTTTTACAAAGGTTCACGTCAGCGTGTGCAACAGTCATCATTTTAGTTACAAACATAACGCCACTGACTTACAGACATGTAATAACCAGTACAAAGACTTGAGCTATGAGCAAGACAAGGGAGAGGGGGTCGATGGGGAGAAGTGAGGTAGGAGATCGAGGGGTAGGAGGTGCAGGGTAAGGGGAGTATGGGAGGTGGGTGGGGGCAGGGCAGGAGTGGAGATACAGGGGGAGGTGGGCGGGGTGGGAGACAGTGCAGCCAGGGAGCCTTGTCGAGGGAATATGCCAGGTAAGGTGTTAGGGATGCAAAGACTGATTGTAAGTGCTGGATGCTGGGGCATGTGCAGCTGGAATGGTGGAAATGTTAAGATGGGCAATCGCAGGATACAAGCAGTGAGAGGCGCAGCTTGGACTTGAAAAGGCCAAGTGTTGGAGTGGTCACTATGTCGCTGCCAAGAGAGTTGAGCCAGTTGGATGCCCGATAGGCAAATGATCTTTGTCCTTGGGTCATGCGACATCGTAGGATATGTGTAGATGGGAATTGGATCTTCTTGTAGTGACATTCCATGCCTAGGCTTAAGGAGGCACAGACACCAGGTGGGGCAAGTATCATTATGATTTTCTTGGCCATGATGCAGGTTTGGTATTTTATGCATTTGTCCAATTGAAGCCATCCAGATTGGGAATAAAGGTCACATGTGTGGGTATGGTGATGTGAGCCAGTGATGAGACGACAGGCCTTATTTAGGGGAGGTTGCGATACGTTTGAGAGCAGTGGTAGTTGCAGACCCATATATGATAAGACCATAGTCTATGATGCTGACAATGGAGCTTTGGATGGCCACTGGCAGTGCTTCTGGGGTTAGGTGTTTCCTGTGTCGGAATAATATGCCTAACCTTGCATTGGCAGACTTTGCCACATTGCTTATATGGACAGTGTATGAGAGGTGGGGATCAAGGGTGATGCCAAGGTACTTGAACGATTGTGTTTGCTCTAGGATGGCTCCTTGTTTGGTTGCAATGGAGAGGTGGAGTTGTTTGTTTTTGTTGTGGGGGCTGCAAAAGACCATAGACTTGTTTTTTTTCTGATTGAGAAGCAGTTTATGATTTAGGAACCAGGATTCGATGGAGGAGAAGGCCCGCTGAAGTTTATTTTGTAATAGGTTTGGATCAGGGTCTGAGGTGAGGATCACAGCATCGTCGGCGTAAGAGAATTATTTGTTCTGGGCAGCTGTCCAGTGGTGAGTTTAAGAATAGGCTGAAGAGGAGGGGTCCCAGAATGGAGCCCTGAGGGACTCCCGAGCGGACCAGTCTAGGGTCCGAGAGTGTATCAGCGATTCTTACTGTTTGGGACCGTTCTTCAAGGTAGCTCTTAAACCAGCCAATGGTGTCGGTTGACAGCCCAGTGTTCTGAAGCTGGACAAGTAGGAGGCGGTGATTGACGGTGTTGAAGGCTTTAGTTAAGTCAATGTAGATTGAGCCTAGTAGTTCACCGGAATCAAGTGTGTTGTGGATTGCGCCGGTGAATTCAAGTAGGGCTGTGGAGGTGCTGTGATCTTTGCGGAACCCGTGTTGTTGCTTGCACAGGATGTTGTATGTATCCAGGTATTCTGTGAGCTGGTCCGAGACTATGCGTTCTAGTGCCTTGGAGAGTGGGGGTAGTAGGGAGATAGGTCTGTAGTTATCGTGGGCAGTTTTGTCACCACTTTTATGGACTGGGGTGACAGTGGCAGATTCCATCTGTCCGGGAACTGGCTAAGGCTGAGGAGGGCTGAAAATTTTGGTCAGAGAACTAAGCACTTCATCAAGTGTGAGAGACAGGATTTTGAGATCGAGGAGTCATTACTGAATCTAGATTTTCCAAGGGCTGTGTAACGTATTTGCTGCACTTGGTGAGCCTTGACTGCTTTGAAGTAGAAGCAAGGGAGCTGGTGGGAGTAGTGTTCATTCCAGACAGGGGCTACACCATCTTTGGAAGTAGTCCTGAGGTAGGACAGCGCTGAGGTCGGTAAAGGCTTTGTTAAAGGTATCTGCAATGGGTTTTGGGTTGAGGGTTGTGGTTCCGTTGATGTTGAGTATTGATGGGGGGGGGCTTGGGTGGATTCTCAGTGAGTTCCTTTATGTTGTTCCAGAATTCCCGACCATTCCCCAGGAGTTTGTGAGGGCATGCTTATAATAGGCGGACTTCATTTGCCGGATGGTTTTGGTGCAGTCATTGAGGGCACGTTTGTAGTTTTGGATGTCGTTTTGCTTTCCAGAGTTTCTGGCCAGCTCCCATAGGTGGTCTCTTGTTTTTAGCATCCTGAGGAGGTCACCTGTGAGCCAAGGGTTACTCAGTGATTTGACTTTGCATTTCTTAATAGGAGCATATGTGTCACAGGCCACAGTGAAGATGTTTATGAAGTGGTCAAGGGCAGTGTTTCCGTTGGTTGCATTGAAGATAGGGAACCAGTCTTGGTGGAGGAGGTGGGATTTGAGTCGAGGAAGGTGACCACTGGGTAGCACCCTGCTGGTGATTGTTTTTGGTGGTTGTTTGATGAATTTATTTGACCAGGTGCAGCTAACAGGGGAGTGATCGCTGAGAGAGTCAGGGAGGACATTAGTGTTAGATATCCGTGATGGGTGACTGGTAAGGATCCAGTCCAAGAGTGTGCTGGTGCCGGTCCTGTAATTTTTCCTGGTTGGTGAGTCAACCATTTGTGTGAGGTTCACCGCAGCAATGGTATCCCTGTGTGCACCAGCATCAGCCGCAGGCCAGTTGATGTTGAAGTCGCCTAGGAGGATGGATTCGGTGTCTGGTGGGAGTGACTTTACAAAGTCAAGCACAGCTGTTAGACCAGTTCCCTGTTCTTTGGGAGGGATGTAGATGGTGGCAATAGTGAAGGTTTTGTTTTGGGCACCGAGGAGGATTCTCACTGGCAGTATCTGAGCAGTTGTGGGTTGGATTGAGGTAATGATGTGGTGCCCTTGTATGGAGTCTTTTAGGTAGAGAGCGCAGCGCCCGCCTCTTTTGGAGAGGCGATCCAGCCTAAAGACGTTGTAGCCAGGAAGGCTGATTGCATGGCCCGTACCCGATGGCGTGAGCCAGGTTTCGACAACTGCCAGGATGTCAGGGCAGTGTTGGCTGGTGAAGGCCTGTAGGGCATCCATTTTAGGAAGGAGGCTGCAGATGTTGATTGATATGAATGAGAGGGCACCCGAAGGCTTGCTCAGATTAGTGGCTTTAGAGCAGAATGGGCCAGGGTTTGGGTGCACGTTGCCTGACAGCATTAGGAGAAAGAGGAGGACTAGCCTCAAGGAGCTGCAGCGTATTTCTTTAAGGGAATGTTTTCACCTGCTGGCATCTCGGGAAGTTGCCGAGCATCCACGATAGTGGGTGAGGGTAAGCATAGACAGGGGGGACCAGAGTGGAGGGCTAGGACCAGTGTGGGTGTAGGACAGTTTCGTGGTGGTAGGATGGACCATGGGCAAGGGGCAGTGACCAGTGTGCAGCATGCCTATGTGGAGGAAGGATGTAGGAATGTGGAAGCTGTGGGGGAGTGAGGGAAAGCAGGCTTTTGGGGAGTGCAGTAGGGGAGGAAGACAGGCAAGAAGAAATAGAATAGGGGTAGAAAGGCGTTGGGCGCATGATTAAAAGCATGATTCAGGGTTCAGAGAAATCTTACCGGTTCGAGAGGATCTCAAGGATGGGAAGGAAGGAAGGTATATAGCAAGTAAAGAAACTGTGTCTTTCAGAGGGTTGACTTTTTTTTTTCTAAATGAAAGAACAAGAATCCTCTAGTGGCACGTCTGTATAACCTGCTAATGGAAAACTAAAAAAAAATTTATTAATTTAGGTTTAGAGTTAGTTAGGGGTCTACATTTAGTTAAGAATTGCATGGATAAGTCTGGCAGTCCCCCTTATTTAGTTTAAATTTTGTTGTATGGAATCTTTAATTGCAATAGCTAATGTACGGTTCCGAGCGAGTTGGGATGTAGCCTATCCTTTTTATACATTCACTCGTTATCATAAAAAGAGTTCCATAGATCAATAAAGTATACCCGTCTGTTTTTACAGCCATTCATTAATCTACTATTTATCCTCTGTATGGTAAGATTTTTTTCAGGATTACAACCATACAGGGGGAGGATACCTGAAACTATAGATGTCTGCCCTTTCTCCTGTATTAAATCCATACATGCAAATAATTCCATAACAATGTCCTTCTCATGATCCCTTCCCACATTATTACTACCGAAATGTAACACCACAGTTTGTGTGCTTGGTATCTGAGGTAGTATTTGTGGTAATCGACTCTTAATGTCACTTATCCTTGCACCAGGGAGACAATTTACAATAGTATAACCTTTATTTCCCCTTGTGACAATAGTATCTGTCTTTCGCAGTATAGAATCTCCTGTGACCACTACTTGATTACCCTCAGTGAGTGAGTTTGAACTGGTTTCAGAAATGGTGCTTGGGGGGAATATTTATTTTGCTGCAATATGTCAGATGGTCCCATTGACCTCCTTCTCTTTTTTCCTGGTCCTTTAGTAATCTTTGCCTAGCTACTAGAATCAATATCTTCAGAAGCGGTGACGCAACCCTCGGTATCAGAGCCTCTACTTGTATCTGTAAATACATTACTACAAGGCAATGCACCACTGGCACTACCTTTTCCTTTTTTCTTATGTGTTAAGGGGGGAGTTTACACCTGGTAAACTGCAAGCCTGTGGCGCATTTCCCCCCAACACTGCCAGTTGTTCTAACAACGCCACATTCTCCTTACATTTATTACATGAATAATCTAGCCTTGAACCTAAATTACTTACTTCATACATGTTACAGTGAGTAAATTTTTTTAATTCCCCCTTCTGACACAAAGTTTCCAACACTTGATATACTTCCCTATTCGGGACATCCATTTTAATCATGGCTTGATCTATGTTCTGAACTCTATACTATACCTGACGTGTAGCTTAGCATCTCACAGGCCACTAATCTTAGTGTGCAATACCGTTTTAAGTGAAATCTCTTACCCGCTTCTTGTGAAAAATGCCGACAATCATTCAGTGTGCCCCTGTACCCTTGTCCACACCGATACTCAAGACATGTGCTCAGACGCATGTCTCAGGCGTGCTCCACAAGACCGTAGTGTGCTCGAGTTTGCGCCGTTCACTGGTGCGAGTACTTTAAAATAGCCTCCGTTGACCAGAAGTGTGTCACCCAGCCCTGCGAGGTCTCAGAATACCCCAAGCACTCCTAATTTAAAGTTAAATCCCCATTTTTAAAAACGTCAGCATCCAAATTACATTTAATAGCATGTACTGCTATGTAGCAGAGCAGTCAGCAATAGGATGAACACCTAATGTAAACCCTCCTCCTTCAGATGCCTCAAATTAGTACTTACCACTCATAGAACTATAGCAAGAAAAAAGTCAAAATGCTGACACAAATTGTCCCAATGGAGCTGCAGTATTATTCACGGTCTTAGCAACCCACAGGCAACAAAAAGCACCCACCTGAAAGGGACTCCTTATAGAAGCACCACTCGCTAGCGCAAGTACCTTAAATAGCACCTGCTGACCGGAAGTGCGTCCGGCCCTGCGAGGCCTCAGAATACCCCAAGGACTCCTAATTTAAAGTTAAATCCCAGTTTTTACAAACTTCAGCATCCAAATTACGATTAATAGCATGTACTGCTATGTAGCAGAGCAGCCAGCAATTGGAGGAACACTTAATGTAAATCCTCCTCCTTCAGATGCCTCAAATTAGTATTTACCACTCATAGAAATATAGCAAGAAAAAAGTCAAAATGCTGATGCAAATTGTCCCAATGGGAGCTGCAGTATTATTCACTGGTCTTAGCAACCCACAGGCAACAAAAAGCGCCCACACCTGAAAGGGACTCCGTATAGAAGCCGTATAGAATGCATTTAGGGGGTCCTAATAAGCAAGCAACACGTGTTGCTTCCTCCCAAGAATATAATTTTGAGAGGTTTCCAAATTTGAATTTTTCAGGAAAAACTGAAAACAAGATGGCGGCCATACAAAGTAGGAATTTTCCATTACAAAGCAGGATTCCTACTTCGTTTCATACAGCTATATTGCAGTGCTTGCTGAGCATGCTCAGAAATAATTTTTTCAAATTTTTAAATTGCAATAACTTAAAACTGCTTATTATTTTTCACCAGACTAGCAAATGCACACCTGTTGGTAGTTCCTTTCTGCCCTGAAATTTCAGACTAAAAACTAAATCATCTGGGCTGTAGGCAAATTTAAAGAAAAATTCCAGCAAAGTCAATGAGCGAAAACATGTTGCTTTCAACCCTCCATAACTTGGAGACCACACATCCGACTAGAAAGTAACTTGCCACATCAGGAGATCTACCCCACAGGACAGTGCATACTAAATTTTGTGCAAATCCATTGAACAGTTGCAAAGTTATTAAAGTGCAAAACGTTGAGTTTAACATTGAAGTGCCTACTCAACCCTAACTATAGGGGGCGCAACTGCGCCCCTATAGTATATATATTTATTTTTTTGTTAGGGTTGGTGTACATATTGAAAAAGCCATAGTTTCTATTTTGTTCAGCAGATGGCGCTGCCTCTACATGGTTGCCCTGTATTCCCTTCTAGGTCTTAGTGTGTTTCTGACACCCTGTGCCCCCTTGTTCTGCTCCTGTTTCCCCCTCTTGTTATACAGAGACACCATGTATAGGTGGAGTCTGCGTTTCATATTGTTGTTGCTGTTTATCTTTATTTTTCCTTTAATGAAGTGACAACCCAAGCGAGTAGTATCGGGATGGGGAGTTGGGAGTGGGAGTCGGGACCTGAGCAAGCAAGCAAGCAAACTTTATTTATATAGTGCCTTTCATAGTCAAAGCACTGTACAAAATATAAAAATATAAATACAATATAGATCACTAAAATAATAAAATATTTAAAAATCAATTAGTCAACAAATTAGGGAAGGCCAAAGAAAATAAATAAGTTTTCAGTATAGATTTAAAACTGCTGACAGTCAGGCATTCTCTTAACCTGAGGCAGACCACGAGAAAAAGGTCTGTCTATAGCCTTTTCTGTGTTAAATATTGAATATTAGAATGGAGATAAAAGGTGAGGGCTATGACTTAATCAGAGGTTTGGCGCATGGCACTGAAGCATGCACAAGCTGTCACAGTCGTTATGTGGAGCGGGGGGGTGGAAAATCTGGAGTCACGGCTTTTTTTCTGTGTTTGTAGATTCTTTTGAAGTATAGTGGCCCAATGTAGTTTTCATGCCAGCTTTTTTTCCACCAAATCAAGCGGTGTCACTGAACTGCGCGACTGGCAGTTTCAGTCTGTGCGGTTCAGTAAAGCCACTCAGTTTGGGGAAAAACAGCTGTGGCATGTGTAACCCCTCCCCACAAATGGGGGTTCCCGAAAGACTTCCTTGGGTGTGCATAAATGCCCACTGTCAGGCTGGTATCCTGTGTCTTAGCGTTTTAAAAGTGTTTGTATGAAAGTGCTTAATGCCTCTATGCTCTGTCTCTTTAAGAGCTGCCTATATCGTGGTGCTTATTTAATCTGGGAGGGGCTGAGTGTTATTATTTCCAGTCCTGCCTGGGCTGCCAGATAATCCTCCGTTCTGCGTCGCTATTTTGCAGAGGAGCTCTGTTGGAAAGCAGTACTTATTTGCTGATTATCTATTAGAATAGTAATGATATTTAAGCAATAATGCCTGACAGGGTGTGTGTCGTGCTGGGATAATGTCATGCCTCAGGTGATTGGGCACGAGGCCAGGCCGATACGTCCAACAACTGAGGTGTGTCGATATCCCAATATGCCACATGCCCTAGGACATATTGCATTATATATAGGCTCGTTATTATACAGAATAAAAAAAAATCATTTTAAAGATGTTTTTGTGTGGAAAAATAATTTTGTTTTTTAAAAGAAGATGAAACAATGAAGCACATCATCAAGCACATTAAGCAGCATATAATCAAGCAAAAGTTAATCTACAGGTTCACAGTGAGGCTGAGACTAGACCCATGATGTTGTACTGGGATAACATCACGGGTCCAGACCAAGACTGACCAATCAGAGTCCAGGATTTTTTCTCGCCATTGTATAATGTAGTTTGTCCTGCCTTCTTTGCAGCATGGACAGTTCTGTTTATCACTACCATCTTGGTCCTGGACTGCTTATTTGGACCAATCAGTACCTTTGGGGGCCCTAAAATGGAGTCTGTCCCCAGGGGTCTTGTGGAGTGAATTTCTGTAGGAATTACAGTTTTGAGACTTTGGTGCCTAAATGCACCTGGAGGGGGAGCCCTTGCTTTGACAGACTGATGGATCACCCAACCAGAACCTTTTGGACCAAAGAAATTCCCAAGCTGCCTGCTGCAGTGAGTTAGCCTGGAGGTAGAGTTTGGAGAGTGAACAGCTTGGTGATTCGAGCAGCAGCTCCCGCATGGTTCACGGGAGATTGGTGGAAAGGTTGAGTTTGGCCTGTTCCTTGCTGTCCTCAAGAGGGAATCCTTTGAAAGGCTTAGCAATCAGACTGTATCCGAACTGAATGTGATAAAGCCACTGAAGAGTGACTAGATTTAGACCTGAAGAAGACCGAAGATTTGCTGTACGCGATCAGCCTGTCAGGACGTCCATTTACCACAGAATTCCTGGTCTTGCTCAGAGACACTGATATTGCGGCCGGACTGCCATCCGCATTGTGGTATGGTGATTGCTTCACTATAAATGTGCTGTGTGCTGTTAGTGGGTCATGATTTGGTTCCCCACTGTGTAAATGTGCCACGCTTGCTGGAAGCTGCTTCCAGCAATACCGGACTCGAAATCCAAACTGTTCCACCTGGCCTGGACCTTGCCACCTGGCCTAGCCAGCTACTTCAGGCACAGAAACCATCATCAATGAGAGACTCACCCGGGGATCAGCCCCCTGCTCAACCATCTCGAACAGGAACGACACCTCAGTGATTTCGTGTGGGCCCTGCTTCTCCTGGCAAACCAGCCATCAACCTGCAGTCTCCATTTCATCTAGCTTGTGTCTCGTATTGGGTAGCGTGAGTAACAATCAGGGTAGCTCCCTGCAACAACAACTAAATCTCAAGTGTTATCATCTGATTGCATTGTTGTTTTTCCTTTCACGAACTGAGCCTTCAGGCTCTGGATTACAAATTGTGTGTGGTTGTGCATGCTTTTTCTTTTCATCACAGGGCCCCAACCAGCTGCAGGCTACCGGGCAACATTCCAGGCTAGCCACCTTACTTCCAACTGGGTACCCAGTGCGCGTGACTGTGTAGGGACTAAAAGTGCATGCATAATTGCCTGACTAGATCAGTTTTCGAATCAATCAACCTGATTATGCCCCTTCCTTGCATACCTCTCAATCTCTTGCCTCAAGAATCAGGGACAAGGCTTAAAAAATCAGGGACAAAGACCCCAAATTAGGGACACATCTTAAAAGTTGATACTATTCACTCAGAAAGCCAATAGAATGAAAGGATTTGTGTTAAGATGCATTTTATGAAGAAGAAGAAGTCTGTAACCTTAATGTTTGATATTATTTTGTGCTTTTAATCCCCACTGTTCTATCACAAAAACACAAATTTTACGAGGGACAGAGGAAAATTTTGAGGCAAAATCAGGGACATCCTTGAAAATCATGGACAGTTGAGGTATGCTCCCTTGTTCCATTCCCCTGAATAAATCAGATCTAACTCTTTTTGCATTTAATCTGACTGTGGTTCCAGTTTGTACCAAAAGCACTGTACAATTGTTATTTGCTATGCCTAACCTTGTTTTACAGGGGGTTTCCAGGCTCGAACTGGTGGAACCAGCCATGGTGGTATGTGTAAACAGTGTGGAGATTTGTATGCTGAATAGGGGCTACTGCGAAAGTGTTTGTTGCATATTATCTAGGCCACTAGAGGGGAAAGAGGGGGTTACAGTGTCCTGGAGGGCCGTACCCAGGTTAGCCTTGTTACTAACAATCCTGTCCTCCGGGTGGAGGCACCTGTTTCAGTACCCAGGCCCCTTAACCTGCAACTAGCCACGCAGGCAGGGGTAGTAGCCCTTGGGACAGTGCCACCTAGGGGTTATACATGATTTCTGAGTCACTTATACGGTCAAGTGTGTGCCTGGACTTCGCACAGTGATGTTTTTGTGAAATAACATCACTGTTCCAGGCACTCACTGACCAATCAGACAGCAGAAAATGTGCTTGTCATTGTATAATACAGAACAGGTCTGCATACATCTAACACATCTGCAGTTGTACAGGTACATTATATTCATGACATCTTCAACATCATAATATTTGTTTTTAACCTACATTTTGATGTTGTTGAAATTGAATTGGTGTCATTGTCACTAGCTATATGAACTAGCTATATGCACTCTCACTGTTAATATGGAGTTTAAATTGTGTATATGCACATAATGTCATCTCTTGACAAAGCGCACAGTGAGTTTGAGCATAATGGTGGCATTTGGGAGGAGTCTGCTACTGTTTTACATTTGAAGAAAGAACTTTAACATGTAATCCTATGGCCAGGCTTTGGTCCTTTTCCAGATTTCGGCAGTCAGTAGAGCCCAGATGTATTGACTATGAGTACTTCTTTCACACTGTGGCTCTGCTCACTTTTCCTAAAGCTGTCTTTTCAGCAACTGTAGTGTAGCTCCTCTGCAGCGCCATTCTAGAGAGGGCCACTGCCACTGCAGTGCAGACCTGACCACACTTAAGGGGCCTGGGTTCCCATAACTGAACTACGGGGTCCTTTCCCAAACGTTGAAATAAAATGGCGGTGCCTCCACCCAGACTACATATTAGGGGGCCTGACTGCTTGCAGTACAACCCCCTGAGATGTTGTACCAACCCACCTCCCCAACAGTTACCCCAGGCATTGACTTACCAAGTTCGAACCTTCCTACATTCAATTAAAACATTTACCTTTTCCATTTCATTCAATAGACAGGCTCATTAAAATTAGGCTCTGGATCCATTTTCTGCTACAAGAACAATAACTCCATTTTTTATTACAGTGGGAGGGTCATTAATGGGGTAAGTGGAATAGAGTTCAAATAAGCATTTCAATTTGCATTTTCCAAATCATTTCCTTTTTTAATTCCAATCTCATGTTTCATCTATGCAGCCATCATCTCTGTCTAACTAGCTAACTGCTGCAGGTGTCCCAAACCAGACTCACAGGTCCCAGTCCATTAAAACCCCACAGTCCTTCACTGGGTACCCAGATTCTAGTTGCAGGCCTGATGTGCAGCTGGTAGCCGGTGTTGGCGCGCTTACTTGAATTGACAACTTTTTACATTTCTCTCTCTCTCTGGTTAGAGCTTAAACCTTTACTGTTTCCTCTAGTCCTTAGTTTCACCTCATGCCCTAGTGGGCCAACATATTTACAGTCCCCAGGTTCAGGGCAATTCCTGCGGTTTACTCACAGTTCTGCAGAATCAGTCCTTGGATGGCACAGTTCACTGAATTTCTGGGGATGGATGGATCACAGGCAGAACCGGGCTTCAAAGCTTGAAGCAGAGGCACAGAGGCTGCAGCTTGCTCTTCCTTCCTCTTGCTTGCAGATCTTGCAGCTTGTCCTGTTCCACCCATTACAGGCCCCATTGCAGGACACATACACAAGGCCTGACAACTACAGGGGACCCAGACTGGGGAGTGGCCCCACAGCCCGGTTCCTTCCGATCAGAGCGCCCTAGCACTTGCAAGACCCATGACCCCCTGCAGCAGCAGACCCCACTTGATGGGGTTAGCGAGTTCCCCATCTGGTCCTGAGTGCCAGCAGAAACATCCAGCACATTTTCTTCTGCTTTTCTTTCTTTCTCTTATCTCTCTGCCATGGTGTGTAGCCACAGCAATCTGTTTCTCTCTTTTCCTTGCTGTATCTCAAGAGCAGACAACAGGCACTCGACCTTGGTAGGCACCTGTCCATCCTTCTGCTTTCCACAATCTCTCAATGTTAATACAGCACATTCTTGCTCTGACTCACACATATCATCTGCACTCACAGTCCCTTTTCTCACCGTGCAGGTACTGGATCATGAAGAGCTTACTCTTCTTTTCCTTTCTCATCACATTTATATCCTTTTGTTCCTCATCATTCTCAGCATTCCCATATTTTTCCAGATGCAACCTTCATTCTTTTTCCAGGCTCAGAATGCAACCTTGTTTTTTTCCAGGCTTAGAACCAACCTTTGTCTTTTTATTCAGGCTCAGGACACAACCTCTCTCTTGCAATCTGCTGCTTTCCCTTTTCCATTTGAGCTGCATTTCTCCCACAACTGTGGTGCAACTTCAGAACAACACAGAACTTTCAGCATCCTGCAGATTTCCCTTTTCTCTATGCCAGACTGCTTCTTCCTTATCCCAATGGGGCAGGCACTCCCTGCCCTGGGGGACAAATTGCTGGCAGCCCCCAGGCAGACCCATCTCTCAGCCCCGATCTCTTTGGGGCAAGAGTCACCCTCTTTCTGGAGGAACTCCCATCAAACTGATCCAAACTCCAACTGTTCCTGCTTTATTGGGAGCCCTTTCCCTCGCTACTCATTGGCTGGAGCCACTGTCCTTAGGCAAAAATTAATATGTATGAGGATTCCTCGATGCCTCATTGGTGCAGAAAAAGGCACCTAAACATTCCCCAGTATTTTCCCCGAAAAGTCCTTTCAATCAGTCCCAGAGTCCCTGGCAAGAATCCTGGCTCACTGGTTGAGTGGTTGGTGTCACATTGCTGCCCAGCATGGTGGCTGGATGTAAACAATGTCCCCAGTTTACACAGAATCCCAAGTTCCAAAAGCTCCTGCAGCCAAACATTTTATTTTTATTTAATCATTCCCTCATTATTTGGTAGCCACCCCTGTGCCCTATGAAGTGACTGCATCTTTTACGAAATCTTTTGAATCCTCTGGCTGTCACTGCTTCCGTTCTAATGAGCCCCTAGGCAGCTACACATAACCCATTACAATCCAGGCACTGCCCCACTTTTGTTTCCATGCAGCAGTTTGTGTAAACTTTTTTATTTATTCACTCTTCCACAGATTGCCAGCCTTCCCTCTTTCCTTGCACACACTTTACATTGTTTATTCATTTATTCCTTTCCTTTTCTCTTGCCAGTCTCTAGTGCTAATACTGTCCTACAGCTAGACAGGCTCCTGGCTCATCTATAATGTGTGCTGCCTCATTAATATTCATGAGGCGGAATTTGCGATCCCAAGCGCGATTGGTGCTCACCAAAACACTTCCTGCTCCTCTCCAGCTGCCTCTCTATCTCTTCTCCAGTCTCTAGCCCCTCTCTTATGTTGCCCTGGGACTGGGACCACTGGATAGGATAGCCAACACAGCCCCAAATGGCCACACAGAAATGCTCTTCTGTGCATGCGTGGAGCTCGTCGGCACCACAGAGCCATTTCAAAAGCTGGCGGCTCCACAAACTTGCTCCTCTGGACCCACTCTCTCTCCAAAACCATCACGGGGCCAGCAGGAGAGGGACAGAAACACAGGGGCAGCTAGGAAACTGGCCCCCAGGAAAAAGATGGGGTGGAAGCAAAACCGGGAAACTGAGTCTTTCAGGGACTCACAGGTAAGTCTCAATGGGGGTTACACCCCTCCCTTAAACACTTGACGCCCGCCAAGTCAAGGGACTTACTCTCTTGTCATCTCTGTAACTCAATCCCATTAACAGTAAAGATGGGGGTGGAAGCAAATCAGGGAAACACAACCTTTTGGGGCTCACAGGTAAGACTCCATCAGGTGTACAGTAGATTGGCTCCCGTGCCATAAGAAAGAGGAAGAAAAGACTAGCGCTGTGGTCTGCTACACACTGTGAATGGTGGTAGAGTGCAGTCTATGGGTCTCTGCAGGAGCAGTATGTCATTGGAAATGCAGATCATGCCCAGCCTCAAACACAGAAGGTGATAATTCAGGGTATGGTGGAGGCAGCAATGGCCAGAATAAGAGATGGACATGAGTGCAGTGAGAACAGAGGATATATGTGGGTCCAAGTATCACCGTTGTAACTGAAGAGCATGATATTGAAAGTATCAGACTGTGCAGTCACTGCAAGGCTGAAGCGCAGGGTGGAGGTCACAGAAGCCACTGTGTTTGTCTATCGGCCACATCACCCTGGATAGAGATGATGGAGGAGACAGAAGTGACATAAGGGCCAGCGGGAGCCACAGAGATGGAAGAGCAAGAATGGGTCCATTCTCTGCTGAATGATGACACCCTGCTCATCGCCTCACCACCTGAGTCAGCCCAGCAAGCCAATGACACAGAGCCTGAGAAACAGCATAGTGATCTGGCCAGTGACAATCTAGAGCCCCAAGGTTTGGCTAGTGCTGGAACCAGTGCAACACTGACTGCCCTACTAGGTTTGGACCAAGGCCTGTGGAAGCAGCAAGGAAGATGGATCAGCTTGAAGCAAGAGGAAGGGCAACAGACCATCTATGTGGGGTATGTGACATCTGCCATTTCAGCCCCCACCAACTCTTCATCCATGGTGCTGGAAGAGATCAGCAAGCCATCAGAGTCAGACTCATAATACATGGAGTGGGGAAATCAGTCAGACTCATAATGCATGGAGTGGGGAAACTGTTCCAGCCTGACAACTCATCTACATCAGGAACAGTCACCATTGCCACCACCTGTGTACTCACCCTGACACTCGCTGCTCACCTTCACACTTCTTTTTAGACAGCCTGGAACATGTAGCAGCACCACACATAATATAGGAGGAGACAGAAATCTGACTGGAAACAGGCAAGGGTCCAGGGGACTTAACGCAGCTATGCCAGTCTGATCAGACAATCACCAGCAAGGTTCTGGAGCACTGGAGGCACAGGTTGCTATACTACCTGCTAAGGCTGTGTTGCTCTGAGGAAGCCCATTGAAAGCTGTTACTGTGGGAGGCAGCTGACACTTTCTGCAGTACGTGAGGTGCAAGGCTAAAGCATAATGGGACCATGTTGTCAGGCGCTGAGCCAGTTGGAGACAGGAAGGAGCATTTGCATGCAGTGGGCAGTGTATGTGGCCCCGACCGGCCAAAGATTAGACAATTGAAAAACTGGACCAGTGACACCATAGTGATGAAGGCTTCTTTGATTCAGTACCGCAGCCCTGATTTTAAGTGGCCATAAAGGACGTAGTTACAATGAGTGACAGCTCTTCAGTGCTGGGCCTGTGGGAAGCCAGGCTGAAGATCTCAAACTGTAACTATTAAATTGTTAACCCCATAGTCAGTTTGCTTGTTGCTGAACTCTATTGCTGAAATGCTATGCACTGTAGGGCATTTGCCTAAATGGACACTTTGCAGAACCTTGGTGCGAACAATCTGGGGGCAGTAGCTGGACCTAAGTGACTAATTGCATCTGAAAAAATGTAAGTATCTTGGATGTCTGTCTCCTCCACAGGCAGTGAGGGGGTAGTGTCAGTAAGGTAAAAAGTACTGGATCAGATAATACTGGTCTAAGATGCAAAAGGCCACCAGGACGTTTTAGAGGCAAAGCCCCATCTGGACTGCAAAGTGGGGGGTAGTTATGTTTAACCTTGTACACAATGCCACATGCTTACTGTGATGTGAACAGTGCCAAATGTTGCAGCACAAATTCAGTGTGTACCACTATGAAATCACTGCAGGAAAATAATGCACCATAAAAGTACTTCAAATGCAAAGACTTGCAAAATAATACACCTGGGAAACAAAAACCCAGGGGAAGATTACACAGTGGGGGAAGGGGGGTAGTAACAACAACATAAATGGAAAGGGACCTGGGGGTAATCATATCAGATGACCTTAAGGTAAGCAAGCAATGTGAGAAGGCAGTATCGAGGGCTGGGGGGATACTGGGATGTATAGGGAGAGGCATCAGCAGCAGCAGAAAACAGGACGTTTTTATCCCTCTGTACAGAGAGCTGGTGAGACCCCATCTGGAGTACTGCATCCAGTTCTGGAGACCCCATCTCCGCAAGGACATAGACAGGATGGAGGCAATCCAGAGGAGGGCAACTAAAACGGTGTAGGGTCTGCAAGAGAAGCCATATGAGGAGAGACTAAAGGAGCTTTTATATGTATACCCTGAGAAAAGGAGGAGAGAGGGACATGACAGAAACCTTTAAGTACTTCAGTGGAATCAACAAAGTCCAAGAGGGTAGCATCTTTCAGAAAAAGAGTCTTGCAAGAACAAGGGGACACAATTTGAAGATAGACGGGGGGATGGTTCAGGGGCAATGTGAGGAAGTATTATTTTCACAGAGAGGGTGGTGAATGCATGGAACAGCTTTCCTGAGTAGGTTGTGGGGTCTAAAACTGTGGGAGAATTCAAGAACGCATGGGCCAGACATAAGGCAATTTTTGTGAGGGTAGGAAGAAATAGGTTGGTTAACTAGGATCTGCAGCTTATCCTGTAGGTAGGGAAATGGGCAGACTAGGTGGACCAAGCAGTCCTTATCTGCTGTCAAAAAAGTCTATGTTTCTATGTATGTTTCTAATGAAGAGATATATTTTTGCAGTTTTTTGTGACTCTCTTTCTGTGAGGGGGCTAGGATTTAGAGATATGCCATTAGAAGGCCCCTGAGTGGGGGATGTCCAAAGTAAGCAGTTAGGTAATACTCCTGGGAGAGGGAGGGAGGAAGCTCCTGGGCATCTGACTCATGTGGGGGCTAGCTGGGTGCTACTGGCTGTGGTGGGTGCTTCTCTGATATGGAAGGCTGGGATGTGCCAATCTATTTATTTATTTGTAAATTTTGACCAGGAAAGGCACACTAAGTTGTGACAAATTATTTATGGGTGTGTCCCGGGGGGTTGGGGAGAGGTTGTATGGACCTGTTTTACTGATGGGGGAATGTTGGCCATGGCAACAGTTACACTCTCTACTCTTCATCAATCAGTGCTATGGGATTTTTTACTTGTACCTGGACAGTGACCAGAGAAGGGCAGAAAGGACCTTGGTTTAATGTCTCGCCCGACAGACAGCACTTCAGTAGTGCAGCATCCCCTCATAATGTACTACAGTGTCAGTTATGGATATTACTGCAAGTGGCAGGAGTGGAGCTAGATCCCATGACCTTCTGATCTACCGGCTCCAGACAAGAGCATAAAGATCAGGATGTGAAGTGGCCCAGGCGGCAAGCCTGGCTCAGCAAAGTGAGTGGGATAGGTAGGCCCCTCATACCTGGCTGGCAGAGAGGGAATTATAGGCTCCAGTATGACAGTCTGCGTGGCTGGATGACTGTGTATGAGTGAAGACTGTGGCACCATGGCTCAGTGGCAAAGCAGGGACAGGTCACACGTGGGAGAGTTTCATCTCCTGGTAGCATAGAAAAGGTGGGTTACTTTCAGGGTTTTGTTTTGTTTGGGTGAGATTCTGCCCTGGGTAGAGGAGCTGTGCTGCAGGTGTCCATTCTGGACATTGGGCAAAGGGTGGTCTGATCAGCCCTCTTGTGCAGCAGAGTGCAGTCCAGGCCATTGGCCCACCTCTTTGCTGTTTTTGGGGATGGAATTATTTAACTGGGGGGGACTGTAACAGCCCCCACTCCCTACAGTGAAGGGCCACGTTGTTACTAGCAGTGCCCAGAAGAGGGCTATGGTGCATTATGCTCTGCCTTTAGTGGTGAGGAAGGAGCTTAGCATACACATATATAAGGGCTTCCCTGGCCTGGGAGAGGAGTTGTAGTTGGTGGCTGCTGCTGAAGGAAGTCAGTCAAGCTAAGGAATGTCCAGGAGCTGTCAGTAGACTCAATTTGGTGTCCCAGTTATGGGGAGGCAGTGTTTCTCCTGCCTAGGGGTTCTCACCTGGAGCCAGATGGCTGGGTGGGGATTGGCTCTGTGCCCTTTGTGGGGTGCAGTTCAGGGAGAATGCAGACATTGCTAGCTTAAGTGCTGGTCCTCAGGAGGGCAGGTGCACTGGAGGGATGGGCACACAATGTGTCGGTCATGAGGCTGGCTACAGGACAAGGCCAGGGAAATGCAGCTCCTCATTGTGGGCATTTCACCTGGGGCAAGGCAGCTAAGCCATCCTCAGAGTTTCAGGCTGGAATGAGACCCTGAGTAACATTGTATGGAGACTGCATGTGCCAGGTTTGGGCCTTGAGCATCCCAGGCATATTTCAATTCCCCAGAGGGGTTAGGGAACCAGGTACTTGGAGAAGTTAGAACTGGTCCTAGTGGACAGTTATTAGGACCCCCAAGAGGGTGTTGGAATTCTTGGGCCACCCCTTCAAGCAGTGGCCTCTGATGGCTTTCAGGCCTGGATGGGATTCCATGAAGGGTCTGTGAAGAGTCACGGTGGTGGGGGCACACAGAACTGAGGAACAGCGTTCACCATCCAGATGTGAAAGAAGTAACATACTGTATTGAGCATAGGGGTACAAGTAAAAATTGTGATTCGGGTAAATGTGTACATCACACTCTGAAGATGATGCTGCCCAATGGAATCAGGATGGGGCATTAGGATTTCCAGGGCACCAGAGCATGGCAAGAGATAGCCAGTCTAGTAGGCCATAAGTGGAATAGGGGTTCTGGACAGTAGGGAAGCTGTCCAGTGTGCCATTCATCCCCAAAGTATTCTAAATGATTTTCAGGCTCACATCCAAGCTGTATCGAGAAATATAGAACATAAGGATGGGAGAGACCCCGTTGGGTAATGAGAGTCAAGTATGAATCAGGAACAAGGAGAGTTTGAACCTGTCAAAGGGCACAAGGATCTTGGCTGCAGTGGAGACCCTGAGGTGGATGCAGGATGCAGGCCTTGTAACTTTGCCGGACTTAGTGATGCATGAAACAATGGAACTTATGGTCTATGTGATGTGAATAAACTCAGATTGGAAGTGTATCCGAATGAACTATCCAGTGTCACCCCCAGTAAAGATAAACAGATGAACTGCAATTCTGGGTGTTGTGTGATCATTTGCTGGTACCCATCTGTGTTCCATCTTGGTCAAATACATAGGAGAGTGTGGCAGGTAATGCTGAAATGTTTTGCAATATGTCTTCTGATGAGTGTTTCCATCCTTATACCAGACAGGGGAGCTACCCTGGGCTATGTCACCCCATCACGACATACGTACAGATTGGTTGGTGGGTCAAGGGCCCAGTTACACCTAGTATGCTCCTAGATGTTGTAACTTCCTGCCCCCTGCTATAAGTGCTTCCAATCACCTGCATTTTCATATGGTCTTAACTGAATCCCTGCAGCTCTGTCCTTAATTATACAATAGTAGAAAGAGTTTCTAGGCTTCTGGTTAGTCAGTGGTATTCTTGATCAGTGATGTTATCCCAGCACAACATCACTGTATCAAGGCCCAGTACGCATGACCACATCAACAGTAAAGAAATAACTGCCCCTCCGCCTGTCTTCACCACTAAACAATACGCTGTACTGTTCTACAATAAACCCCACATAAACCCAATATACAGAGCAGCACACTAACTGGCAAGCAACAGAACTGTCCAGATCGCAGATCATTTTTTTTAACTGCCACCATACTGCAAGCCGCGCGCTCACAGTCATCGGTGTATGTTCCAGTGGCTTACATCTCCCACTGTCAGTCTGAAGTGCACAACTTGTTAGCACTGCAAACAACACAGTTCTTCTACTCACTTTCCTTTTCCTGATCTCATCACATTAAAAAAAAATAAATTTGCCGCTGCAAGTGGCTTCAAGTACCCATCCTCCACCACTTTGTCATGCGGTCAACCTCCACTCTCTTCCATTAATGTCTGCAAATTGCTGCAAACCTGAAAGAAAAGTAAACCATCTTTTACTGGTCCCAGAGCCGGCAACAGGGCTGATAAGATACAGAGAGAAAACAGAGAGTGTGCGTGAATGTGTGTGTGTGGGGGGGGGGTCGACAACTGGCGCACCAAAACTCACAGGATAACAAGAGTGACAAAATAATAATGTCATAACTACATCATTTGCACAATTGATATGAAACATATGGGGGCACAGCTAGCTGCCAGAGCAGGAAGACATTCCTCTTCACAACTCTCCCTCGTGCAGTTTCAATTTCTTTAAAATATTCCACAGTCTATATTTTTTAGAGACTTTTGCAGATAATCTGGTGGCAGACAGAATTGAGCACAATTGGCGAGTTCCAGACAGAAGGATCATGGGGAGCCTCAGAAAAACAATAGCAGAAGGAAGTGGCAAGAAGGGGCAGTAGATGACTGGGCCCAGTGGTCCAGGGAAAGATGCAGGGCTCCAGAAGAACATAAAGCCAGCCTACCTTGAGGGACATTTTGAGGATGAATGCAGCCCTAGACATACAAGTAGTTGTGCTAGAAGAAAGGTACAGGACTTCAACACCCACTTGATTGCCTGTGAGCTGCAATTCCCAATAGGCGGTCTCCAAATCCAAGCAAGCAGCCAACTCTACCATACAAGTCACCACAATATCAGCAGGGCTCGTGGAAGACAATAAAGTGCAGTGGTTCCATCTGGAGGCCTTGAAGAACCAAACCAGGGCCTCCAGTTTAAGGATTCTGGGACTCCCCGATGCCATCAAGGGAGAAGACACTGGAATTTTCAAAGCAATGGCTGCAAACTACTGTACACTGCAGCTGGAAACACCACCTGAGGTCCACTGAGCATACCCTGAGGAAGAGGTGGGAGGAAGATCCCACCCCATTAACACTGTCGCTCATCCATAGAAACATAGGAATTGTCGGCAGATAAGGACTGCTAGGCCCATCTAGTCTGCCCATAAGCCCCATACTTGATTACGGCTTCTGATCCTCCCTCTGCTTTACCTCTGTGGTTCCCCTATGCCTGTCTCGTGCATGTTTAAATCCAACCACAGTGCTTGCTCCCACCACCTCCTGTGGCAGACCATTCCATGTGTCCACCACCATCTCTGTGAAGAAAACTTCTCACATTCCTCTTAACCTACTACCTTCCAATTTCATGTCATGCCCCTCATTCTTGTACTTCTCCTGTATTGGAAGATGTCTCCCTCTGCAGCTTGTTTATGCCCTTAAAGTACTTGGATGTTTCTATCATGTCCCTTCTCTCCCCCCTCCTCCAGCGAGTACATATTGAGGTCCCTAATCGCTCCTCATAAGTTTTCTGGTGCAAGCCCTGTACCATCTTAGTCACCCTTCTGTGGACCTTCTCCGCCTGTTAATGTCCTTTCAAGGTGCGGCCTAGATCTGCACACAGTACTCCATGTGAGGTCTGACCAGGGTTTTATGCACGCATCACTACCTCCCATCTTCTGCTAGTGATATCCCTGCCTATGCACCAAAAGCATGCCACTGGCCTTCCCTGCTGCCCTTGTACTCTGCTTTGACATTTTAAGGTCATCTGAAATAATAACTCCCAGGTTCCGTTCTTCCTTGGTGACTGTCAGCAACCCCCCCCCCCCATCCTGTAGCTCTCTCTAGAGGGTTTCTATGCCCAGGTGCATAATTTTACACTTTTTTTTCGGTTGTTTAACCATGAGTGGCACACTAAACTGAAAGCTTGTTTACAGGTGCGACCTGGGAGCATATGGAAGTTAAGTGACTTGCTCAGGGTCACACAGTATATGCAAGTGGGGGCTGTGGGATTCAAACCCAGGTCTCTAGAGCCTTAAATCACTGCGCTATACTGCCTCACTTCTTTGAATTAAACCTCAGTTGCCACTCCTCAGACCATTTCTCAAGCTTCTTCAGGTTCTTCCTCATTTTCTCCACCCCTTCTGGAGTATCCACCCTGTTACAGATCTTGATGTCATCTGCAGACAGGGACCTTTCCTTCCAGCCCCTCTGCAATGTAACTGATGAAGACAACAAACAGGACTGGCCCAAGGATTGATTCCTGAGGTACCCCACTGGTCACCCCTCTCCCCAGATTGTACCCATTTACTACCACCCTCTGCCTCCTGTCTGTTAAGAGTTCCTAACCCAGTTTACCACCTTGTCTCCCATGCCTAGACTACCCATCTTGTTAACCAGCCTCTTATCTGTGGTTCGTGCCTGTTTTTTCCATCTTAGAAACATTGCCAGGATTAAGCCCCTTGTTCTGTCTCTGGATCTCCCTACCTTGATACATGCCTTAGTCACATCTAGGCATGACTACTGTAATGCCCTCTATCTCGGGGTCTCTGGGGGTTCTCTTCATAGACTGCAGCTGGTGCAAAACGCTGCTGCCCAGCTTTTGACCGGGCAAAACAAATTTTGTCATATTACACCTGTATTGAGCAAATTGCACTGGCTGCCTGTCAGGTGGAGAATACTCTTCAAGGTGGGTCTTCTCACCAATAAGACCCTACATGGGCAGGGCCCTGGTTACCTGTCAATACTCCTGGTACCTTCTTCCTCTACCCGCCATCTCCACTCTTCTAGTGGTGGCTTCCTGACTGTTCCTAGAGCGAGGTTAAAATCTGCAGGCGACCGAGCTTTAGTGTTGCCGCCCACTTTTGGAAATTTTTACCAACTGTAGTCAGGAGGCCCCCACGATAACTGCCTTTAAAGCCCGCCTGAAGACATTCCTATTTCTGCAAGCGCTTGGAGTTTAAATGTTGATTATTTGTATGTATTATTTTAACTTAAATATTTATGTGATATGCAATGTTATAAAATCTGTACGGCGCCTAGAGCCTCGGGATTGGGTGTCTTTAATAAATTTGCCTTTGCCTTATGTGGGACATTGTCAAAGGTTTTGCTGGTCTCCTATTAGAGAGAGACAAATTTTGTCAGTGGCACAATGAAAGGGTCTATTGTTCTTGCTGACAACATGAGGATTTCTGTTGTTTTGAACTTCAGTTTGCAACCAAGGATCACAAGGGGGTCCTTTGATTCTTTAAGGTTTGCCCTGAGATCCCTGGTAGTGTTGCACACCCTTCAGTACCCTGCCTGCTTGAAACTGATATATGCTGGGAAGCAATAGATTTTCCATGACCCTAAGGACATTGGCACCTTGTGAACTGCATCAAAGCTGAATCTGGTGGGGTGCTGTGGCACAGTCGACAGGGTGGATGATCTTTCTCGAGCTAGGTAAGGAACAATATTTTGCAAGTTAAATATACAGTTTATGACTACTGTATATTGATACCTGTTAATCGATTATATATTGGAACAGCTTGGGAGTAAAATGGGTCCAAAGAACAGCACCAACACTCATCCTCGGGGCTAGAAACATACTTTGGTGCCTTGGGGACCAGTGCTTCATCAAAATCTGGAAGCCCAGTATCTTCCTTATCACCAGAACTTTCACAAATTCTCCCCTCACTTGCAAAATTGCAGGAGACCGGTGACGAAACGAACAAGTGTTTGGCTAGCATGGAACAAAAATTCACCGAACTAAAACGCAAGATTATGGATAATACCACTGCAATTACTGACCTTAACTCTTCCTCAGAACGACAGTCCGAAGTCATTGCAGGCCTGATCTGCGATGTTAATTTCCCACATTCAAAGAAGGAGACGTTGGAGAACGGCCTTCTGCAGAGGAATGTCCGAATAGTAGGATTGCCCAAAGCGGATCCCAATTCAACCAAAAAACACACCACACTGTTTTGGTATAAAAAAGGGCCGCAGCTCTTTTTATTTGATCAAAAAGTTGTATACATTACATGGGACATCACATTTATAAACCTAATATGTACATTACAAATTTACATATGTATGCACTTTACAAAATATCATATATACATTTTAACATATGTACATTACATATCCCATCCCGTAAGACCCCTTGTGCAGCCCTAATTCATGTATTGCTGAAACCCTGGCTCCTTCATCTGCTTGTTTGAGGGGAACTCTGGCCCTTTAGTCCAACAGGCCTGTTGAGGGCCATGTGTTTCCGCAAGACAGTTCCCCCCCTTACCCGAATTTAGGGGTTCCTAGACCCTTGACGAGGAGCATGCCCGTCAGGGCTGCACCCCCCATCTCTGAGTCTTGGATCCCAGCGTTTCGGTGCACACCCAAGCCTGGGTGCCTTCATTTCCCGATCTTCCAGGGCATACCCATTCTAGGGTCGTGGCTGTCCCCCTTGACACCCAATCGCAGCTCTTATGTCCATCTTACCCAGGGTCAGCCATGAATTACCGCCACTTACATACAGTGCCAACACGTATCTCCCACTAATGCCCAAGGGATCTTACTCTTTCCAAACAGTACTGTTTCGCAGAAATCGTTGAGCGTATTGTTGAAAATGGCATTCCCAATATCAGATAAATGAACCCCATCCCAACGATATAGGCCCGTATCTGATTTTGTGATCAGGAAATGCCTGATTATCTCCACTCCCATTGAAGCCGCGAAATGGGACACCTCCCTTTTCACGGACCTTTGCGCCTTGTCCATGGCCCCTGCCTTTCGCTCCCCACGCCACTGCTGGCGTGGTATCATTCCAGTCCATGCTAGAATGGTGCGAGGCAACATCTGTTTTAAGTGGGACAAACCCCTCTTAATATCCCCAATTAATCTCAGTGCCCCCAGGGTGACCAAGTCGTTCCCTCCCAGGTGGATAACCAGCACCACCGGTGGTTGCCTATGTAGACCCAATGTAACAATAGTTCTGCATAATGCCCCCCACTTCATCCCACCTTTTCCTGCCCATTTTATCGCAGCTCGACTTCTTGGGATGCCCAGCTGTCTGGTGTAAGCCTGCCGCCTCGTGTATGCCTCCCTTACGTGCGAATGACCCACAATCCATATCTGAGGGGTTGCTGTAGACGTGCCTGCAATACAAAGATAGAAACATGTGAGTATTCTCCCAATCTGTACTTCAATTGCCACTTGTGCTGGGTTCCGCAACATCACCTCCTGTTGGGTTCTGCTGAGGCCTAATGTACCCCATGTATGCTTTTGAAGCCCACCTGCCGACCCCTTTTATCTGCTCCTCTTTTAACCCACACCTGGCTGCCTCGGTGGCTGCTCCAATTCTGAATGAATGGGTGTTGTATGAGGTTGGGTTTTTTCCCGCCATCCATAAACCCTTTCTTAGGACAGCCGTGAACTGTCGCTCTGTAACCGCTTTTCCGTCCCCATGCACAAACAAATGCCCCGTTCCTATTGGATGACCCGCCACATACTCCCTCATTGCCGACCATGGGCAAATGTTCCCTGGTGGAGCCCTAAACAGTGTTATAATGGCAAGGGGGGCCTCACCGGTTTGTTTTTGATTTTCGCAGCTGAAGACACAGTCTGTCTTACCAGATGACGAAATTACTAAACTGAAGATTGGTGTTCTGGCTGCACAGTGAGTTAGACTGTGGTACCAACTCTGAAACCCGGAAAGACCCAAAAAATGCACATACGTATAGGGCCCTGAAAAGCTTGGTTTCATAGCCCGAGCTGCAAGTGACTGACAGTGCTTTCAGGAGGCTGGACAGCTCAGGTAGTCCTATGGGCTTCCTGATGTCCGCCCTTTTTCCCACGAGTCTAGACATCCCCTGTATCATTTTCTTTGTAATAAAAGTACTGGTTGGGACAGGGAACCCTCGTACTTATGAAGAAGGTGATGCCCGCTAGTTGAAGGCGTCGCTGCTGGGGATCTTCCTATGCTCTCTAAGTGAAGGATGTAGTTTTGAACCTGTCTATGGGTATTGTGCAGTACCACGCTTACCTCGTGACCACAAAATTGCTGAAAAGACCCATAGCTACACCTACATACTTCTTCCATGTTGAGGGGCCTGGCGAGTTGTACCAGTTGCTGCAATCTTGGTTCCCGAGTCTCCAGACCGCTTCTGGTATTTGTGTGAGGAACTGGTCCGCCCACGGGGCTAACCGTCTGAAGTGTTCGAGCTGAAATCGACACATCTTCAGAACGAGATGTCTGCGAGTTCAATATGTCCGCTACCGCCCTGTTGTCCGTGTGAAAAAGCACTTTTTTATTCTGAATTTTGTGCCCCCACACCCTTACGGCTACCATGATAGGGAACAATTCAAGAAGGGTGATGTTTTTTGTGAGCCCCCTTGATACCCACTCCGGTGGCCAGCGTCCTGCGAACCATGCACCTTGCCAGAATGCCCCAAAACCAGTGCCACCTGAAGCATTGGTTACCATGTGGAAATCTAACAAATGGTCTGCGGAGTTTGCCAGATGGTGATACCATTGAAATCTTGTAAGAAAAGTTCCAAAACCTGCAAGTCTGCTTTTATGTCTGATGTGATGGTATGGTTTAAGGCCCTCCCAGTGGCTGATGCCATCCGCGGAGGAATGGCCTGCCAGGCCGGTGCCCAGCATGCAAAATTCAAGTGGCCTATAACAGATTGCAGCTGTTGTAGGGTCACCCTCTTGCCCTTCCCATTTCCCCAACAGTGTGCTCAAAGTGCCACCTTGTCTTGCAGTAGCTGAGAACCATAGCCTTAGAGTCTATTTGCCCAGGTATGAGGAGGCAGGTGGCAGGCCCTCCGTTTTTCCGTGCTAGCGGGACACCAAAATACCCCATTAATGAGGTGAAACCTTGCAGCGTCTCAGCTGCGTGGCTGCCCCTGGGAACCACAAATAGAAAATCGTCAAGATAGTGAACTATATGTACGTTATGTGTGTGTTCTCTGGTGGTCCACTCCAAGAAGGTTGAAAAACCTTCGAAGGCTGAGCAGCTTACGGAGCATCCCATGGGCATAGCCTTATCCACATACCATTGGCCTCCCACTTTGAAACCCAGTAAATCTTGGTCATTCGGATGTACTGGCAGCAGACGGAAAGTGGATTTGATGTCGCTTTTTGCCATCATTGCCCCGCAGCCTAGTTCTTGTATGTGGCGCAGTGCCACATCGAAAGTTGTGTATTGTACTGTGCAATCCTCTGGGTTGATGAAGTCATTTACTGAATTGCTCCTCGGGTAAGACAGGTGATGAATGAGTCTGTATTCCCCCACTTCCTTCTTGGGGACCAGCCCTAATGGGGATATCCTGAGGTTATGCATGGGGGGGGGTAGTCGAATGGTCCCGCCACCCTGCCCGCCATATTTCTTTTGCAATTTTCATTTCTAGGATGTTGGGAAGTAAGTTTGCCGACCTGAGATTGTGAGCTGTGGTTTTTTCCCTTGGCCCCTTGTACGGTATCCTAAAACCATACTTGAAACCGTCATGAATATATTTGGCTGTTGTTTTTTCCGGATAGCGGTCGAGCCAGGGGTCCATTCGGTCTAACCGTACTGGTGAGTTAGCCAAACTTCCCAGACCCCTTTCCTTTTTCATTGCCTGCTCCCTCAATGTTTGATTTTTTGGAGGACTGTCGTTGGGGACCTGTGCATTCTGATAACCTGTGTTCTCCTCCGCACAACTTGCATATGTGCCCGTACTTACAAAAGGAACGAAAACATTTTCCTTTATTGTAATCATAGCATGCCTTCCTACCTGCTCCCTTCCTCTGCTCCTTCCTGTACTCTCCCCCCGTTTGTCTGGCAATAACATGACCACTGTCAGTGTAAGTTACCACATTGGGCCGGCCCCGCATCATATAGCGGACCCACAGGTCTATGTGTGTGTTTTCCCATTTGAGATTGGGTTACCTAGATAGTTTCAGACGAAACTGCTCATCATATTTTAACCACGCATATCCATAAAATGACAGATGTGCAAATTTTATGGTGTCCCTGTATTTTAGAAGAGCAAGTAGTTTATCAGGGTGTTTCATCCCATAAACTGACATAAATATGTCGAAGGCTGCTGCCCAATTCTCCAATGTGAAAGGTACCTTCGGCTGCCATGGCCTCTCTTGTTTATTCATTTTTTCGTCACTCATTTCTGGAATTTCTCTATGCAATAATGAAAACATGTCTATAAATTCCCCTTTCCAGATTTTTTCCCGGACAGCATCAGATAAGTGGTCCCCCAATGGGTCTTCCACCCCGGCATATGCCCAATGCTCCGTAGATGCTGATATTGTGTTTGATTTTACCCCCGTTGCCGTATTGGAAATGGTATCCGTTGTAGAGGCTACCATCTCCCGCTCTTGTAGTCTCGGTGTCAAGCTTTCCTTGTTAATTGGGGGTTGAATTGAAGGCTCTACACCTGTCCATACCTGAACAGCTGCCCCTTGTGCATTACCCCCTTCTACTGAGGCCCCTTGGGAGACACTGGAGTGAGGAGGCTGGATCAACCGAGCCTGGCCCCCGTGGTGAACTGCTGTCCACCTCCCATGTGACTTAAAAGGGATTCATCCTGCTCTGCTCATGCTGATTCAGTCCCCTGGTGCACCCCGCATCCGTAAGTATCCCCTGACCCAGTGCCCCTGCTATACCCTTAGAGGTACCCTCATCAGGCTCATTGGCCGGAATTGTCCAGGGCCCCACGATGGGGTTGGTCATTCCACCCTGCTGGGTTGTTGGGAAACTGGGGGCAAAGGGGGCCCAAACATTCATTGCTGGCCAAGCGATGGGCATGTTACCCGGTCACCCATACATAAATGGCCACATGAAGGGGTTGTGCTGCCACGTTTGATGCCCTGGCATCACCGGCCCGGGATTGAACCCTGGAGCCCCAAGGTGCCCCAATTGGCTGCTTACCCTTTGGCCCTCTTGTGATTTCTTCCCGACCGTGTTTTGACCACGGCCCCCCGTCCTATCTCCCGTGTGCTTTGCCCTCTTCCGTTCCCGTTCTCTTACCTTTTTGGTCTCGTGGCCATCACTGGAATGGTCCTGCTCGCTATCTGAATCGGACCACACTAAATCTACTGATACCTCACTGTCCTGATCTCCCTCATACTCACCGATCTGTGGCTGTGCAACTGGTACCACTGGGGTATTCTCCCTTCCTTCGTTCTCTGTCCTGGGTTGGGCCACGGATGTGCTCTCGTCTGCTCTACTCCGTTTTTTCTCCATCTGCTTTTTTCCAGACTCTGTCACTAGTTGGAACTTCTGCTTACTCTGCTTGCCCTGCCCTTTTTAGCAATGGATTTTTCTGAGCCCGCAGTTCCAACAATCAGACGTGCTTTGGCTACGCCTGGGCTGTCGGCCCTCATCCTGTGCCTGTTCTTGCCTATACTCCTAATATGGTGGGAGTGGGAGGGTCTGCCACAGTTTGCTGCTGCCCACCTGGATTGGCAACTAGCAGTTGGGTTCTAATCTGGACATGGTTGTCAGCCAATCTGACCCCCAATGTCCTTTAGGCGTTGCAGGGCCTCATGAGACGCTTGGTCCCTTGTGCCTGGATAGCCTGTGCCACATATTGTGTCTGGCTTCCTAGCTCAGAAAGGTCTTGACCTGTACCCTGTGCCTTTTCAGAAAGTTGGGGGGCCTGGCTGTCCAGAACCTGATTATTCTGAGGTTCAGCCATTTTAGTTATTGATCGTAAGGGGCAAAGCAGTGATTAGCGAGGCGATACCTATGAGACAAAAACATTCACTATTTTCTCTTTTTCTCTTCTTTTCTCCTCCCCCTCTTAACCCCCTTTTGGTATGCACTGTACTCGTCTGACTATCTTTTCTCTATAACACTCTTAAAATTTTGAGGCCCACACATCACACCAATTCCCTGCTTATGCCTTAAAATTCCTACTACCCCTCCTAAAGTACTCCCTTGCAAAATGCTTTTCATATTAAAACAAATATTGAGATATCCTTTTGGAGATCGAGGGAGAAAGAAAGATTTTTTTTTCCTTTTTTCCTTTTTCTTCCCCCCTCCTCCCCCTTTCTCCCCTCTTAATCCCTACTCTCTCTCTCCCCCTCTCTTTTCTTCCCCCCTTTCCTCCCAACTTAACTTTAAATTGCCAGAATGCAAGTCCCTTAAAAACGTCAATTCCCAACAGTGCATTTTATTGCTCCCACAATACTTGTTACAGTAAATAACTCACCCGGCAACAGCTACTCTCCTATACTGACTGCACAATACTGTACTGCCCCAAAGGAGCTTTGCTTACTCCGCATGAGTTCATGCAGAGCTCAGAGAGAGAGAGAGGGACAGACAGGAAAGAAAAAAAAAAAAAGGATTCAGCCAGGAGGGACTGAACTCTGTCCTGAAAACAGTCGCCCCACCCCCAGCAAGAACAAGGCCTCCCACACACACTGGGAAGAAAGCATGGAAGGACTGAGAAAACTGAGCTCAGTGAGCACGAACTCCATTAGCCCAGTGGCACTCAAAAACACAGGCCGCATGCACAGCCACAACAAAATTACCAGCCCAAACTCTCCCAAAATTCTACTACAGCATTATATTTTAATTGGCATGACGTAGGCCCTAATGAGTTTAGATCCCAAAAGTGCATTTTTAATACTACCACAATTCCCCAACAAACAGCAATGAACTAGTCTTGCTACGGATACCACTCTGCATGATACTACATTAACCCCGAAAAATTTATGCTCATTTTCCATGAGCTCCTGGATGCTCAGAAAATACCCCCTAGATGCTACTGGAAAGGTAGTGCAGAGAGAACTGAGGAAGGGAAAAAAAAAAAAAGGAGGGGGCCCTAGCCAAGCAGCTCACCATGTGGGGCAGAGCTAGCCCGTAAAAAGCCACCCCTCCCAAACCTCCAGCAGGAACAGGCTCCCAGACACCAATGGAGAAAGGAAGACTAGAGAAGGCTGAGCTCAGGTGAGACCCTGAATGCCAGTAACCTGGACGGCACCAGGAGACACAGAATGACTGCACTAATACACCAAAAAAAAAAAATTACCAACCAAACCCCTAACACACAGAGATTGTTGCCGCCTGACAGAGAGAGAGAGGATGCAAATGCCCCCAGAGAGCACGGAAAGAGGATTGGGAGGGGGCGACCTGGGCCAAAGAGGGGACCAAGGAAAAGCCATGTGGAAAAGCTGAACTGGGAGGAAACCCAAAGAGGAACGAAAGCATGGCCGAATTGAGAAGGCCAAGACCCAGAGGGACCACGAAAGCCTGGAGAAAGAGGCACCAGGGAACCAAAAAGCCTGCACTACCCTTCCAAAATTAAAGGCCAACCTCAGAAGAGAGAAAAACCCACAACACCACACACACTGCTGCCAAAAGGAGGCAGGCAAGGCAGAAAGTAAATACCCCAGCAAGCGAAAAATGGGGGGGGGGGGACACCTTGGACAAACAGAGGAAAAGCCATGTGGGGGCTGGGAACAGGAGAACAGCCCAAAGAAAGTAGAAAAGAAAAGACCAAGGTAGCCCTGGGAGATAACCCGGCCCAGCCAAAAAAATAAAATTACCAAGCAAACAAGGAAAGTCAGCATTTTACAGAGAGCCCCATTTCAGACCAACTTTTTACACCAAGCTTTAACAGGCAGAGTAAAAACACACAAGCATATTAAGAATTGGCCCCTTAAATTGCAAGCCACTGAAATGGGTTTTAGACTCCAAAATATTGCAAATTCCCAGCTAAAAGAAAACACTTACCTCAGTTCAGGAACACACAGCAAAAGACTGAAGCGGGAAAAAACAAAAACACACAAAAGACCAAAAGTTGGCAAGCGAATTGCTGAGCCACGCAGTAGAACAAAGGACAAACTGCAAAGCCGGTTTTGGAAAAAAAAATTGCAACCCAAAGCAAACAAAAATTTCTTGCTGAGGAGTTGTTCCAGGAGGGCAAGATCCCCTGGGACAGCTCCTTAAATGTACTTGCTGTGACCCTCCCTGTAGGGAGGGTCTGGTCCAGCCCTCTCCGAGGATATCCTCGGATTGGGCTCTTTTTCGAGGGTGGCCGCCTCCTCCTTGTTGGTGGGCGGCCTCCTTGCCTCACCCTCTTGGGGCGTTGGCAATCCCCCCCCTGGTGAGGCAGTGGGGCCATTTTACTCCTAGATCTTTCAGCCTCACAGAACTTTCATCAGCACTTGATCAGATGCTGTTTGAAGATTTGGAATTATTGAGTCAGGACATGGGCATTAGCATTTGAAAGCGTTCACAATCCCTCTCGCCAGGTGGTTCAAGGGGCTCATCCTCACGACCGATGATGGCAGTCATCACCTATCCACACCAGAGAAACAATCCCTTGTTACAAGCAGCCAGGAAAAAGGGGACATTGTCTGGGAGGGAAATCAATTAAGATTCTTCCTGACTTATCCTCCCAGACACAAGAACGAAAAAAGGCTACAGTCGGTAAAGAAAATGCTTCTGGCAAAAGGGTAAAGGCTCAGATGCTTTTTCTGCGTCTACATCACTCATCAGCAAAGTCCCATGTTCCCACGGACCCAGAAACTACAGCTAGTTTTGCAGAGACCTTGGTATCCAGAATGGATTGTAGGGCCTCGGACCTAGACTCAGAAGGGAACCAGAGTGACTATAGCTGGACTATGGGTGCTCTATTACTGCCCTAGGCTGCTGAATAAGATCCCGTGATTATTTTACTCGAGACTACCTGTTGAGTGTTCCTTTGAACTATTGATATGTAGGCATGGAGGATGGTTTATCTTTTCTAAATGTTTATCAAAGTTAATTTCCTAGCCTAAGGGTTAAATGTTACTTGCATAAGGACAAACTTCAAAATGGTGTGCTGGCCTTTTACTGCTTAGTTTATGGACTTCTGAATCTCCTTTTGTGATCTTCTTCCCCTGCATGGTCCCCAAGTGGAGACCTAAAGATGTAGGGTTTAATAATAACTGACTGAGCTCAGACAACCTGGTTTTCAGATTGGAGTCCTTTGTGCATTTGTTCTCCCCAACACAATATGTAAATCTTTGAGAGGAGGAAAGCTCAGTGTACGCTTTATGTTATAACCTGTGGTGAGAGTGGATATCCTATGAGCTTATTTTCTCTGCACATTTAATACTGTTAACCATTGAGGTGGAGGCCTATGTCTGGGACCTATATTATTCTGTTTGCATGGTACCTATATGTAATACTGATTGTACAGTCAATAGTTGCCTTCTGTCATATGCTGGAATGCGTATGTAAAGTTATATACATATTGCACCCTGTAAGATGAAAATCTTTAAATAAAAAGTAAAAAAAAAAGAAAAAGCTGACCCTGGTGGCCATGAGGACCAATCTAAAAAAGTTCATGAATAGCTGAGCTTGTTCTGCTGAACTCTGCATGATGGGAATGAGGGGCAGGGGGGATGAAAGGGTGGAAAGGGCTGCGGTGGCCCTGATCTGAGATTGCAATATGCATTCACAAGGTAAATCCTGTAGCCCCACTTTTCATCTGAAATTTCCCTTAGCTTAATAGTTGACAAATGTATGAAGTAGGAATGGGGTAGCCCCACATTCCTACAAGATGGCACTGACTGCATGACTGCACTCCTTCTGTGATTTCCCTCAGTTCTTCCTTCCTCCTCGACAGGCCAAAAGCTAATATATGAGACTGAGCTCAGACCAATGTGGCTTTGTTGCAAGCTGACCTTTAAATTCTTTGGTAACCAGCTAAGGTCCACTAGGCACAGAACTTGTTTTCATGGGCAACCTGGGAATGCTGGGGAGATTAAGTGACTTGTTCAGAGTAACACAGTATGCAAGTGGAAGTTGTGGGAATCAAACCCCGGTTTGCTGGATGTACCAAGCAGGAGTGTAGCCAGGTATTTCAGATTTGTACACCAACCTGTCACACTGCTACCCCCTCCTCCACTGTTGTTCGTGCCTGCCCCCCCATGACTTGAGTCCGAGATTCCTGCACTGGACCTGCTGTCTGTCTGCGCTGCTAGTGTGGTGCTCGCTGCCCACTGGTAAATGCTACTGACTGCACCAGGAGTCCGAGACCATGGCAGAAATGTCCTCTCTCCCATGCAGGTAGACAGATTCACTACACTTGCCACTCCACATGAAGTCTTCATTCTTTTAGCTGGTTCTGAGTCTGTTATTCTGACTGCTGTTCCTCAGTTCTTCTACTGCTTCTGTCATTCCCAGTACAACTGAACTAATAGTATGGCTTCTAACTTTGCTGGGTCATTTAAACTCACTGCACCAGACTTGCCACCCCCCACCCACCAGATGCCGCAGCCAATCACTACGCAGGCGGACCATGCGGACCTAATTGAGACTTTCAGCTTCAATGTCCGCAGTCCACTCAGCCACCTCCCCAAAACAAAGCTAAATAAGAAAAGAAAAAGCCTGCGAAGCCAAACAAAGGCATTTAAACGCGAAAATTATTGAAAAAATCATCTATAGGCAAACCATTGAATTTCTTGAGAAACACAACCAGCAGACAGAGGCACAGCATGGATTCAGGGCTAGCAACAACACCGAGACTGTCCTGATAAAATTCACCAACTTTACTGATAGAGCCAATGATGAAGGCCTTTACACTGGCTTGGTGTTTGTGGACCTCGCAATAGCCTTTGACCACAAGGTCCTAGTCTCAAACCTCACCTGTCTACATTTCTCCTCTGACATCGTAAACTGGTTTTGCAACTACCTTAGCCACAGATCACACCAAACTGTGATCAAAGGCGTCCTTTCTAACCTCTGCCCAATAAAATACAGAGTACCCCAAGGGTCCATTCTGGGTCCCCTTCTTTTCTCCCTTGTGGTAAACTCCCTTCCCAAAGTTTGCAACCACATTGAGCTCATACTACATGCAGACGACACAGCCCTTTTCTCAAGGACAAAGACCCCACTACCCAACTCAACAAACTTCAGCTCAACTTCCATAGGCTCCACTCCTGGTTCTTGGCTAAAGGGTTAGTACTAAATGTGAAAAAACAAACAAACCCATTGTCTTCTCCGGCTCTCAGAAATCCCTAGCCTTTGATTTCTCCCTGCTTGACAACAACAGCAACCCCACTGAAAGAGTTACTGAATTCAAATACCTAGGCCTGCACCTCGATTGCCACCTCAGTTTTAAATCCCACACCAGTCAGATGATTAAGAAAGCCAACCAACAGCTTGGCCTGTTATACTGGGTGAAACATTTCCTCACCCCTGAATCAAAGATTCTCCTAGCTTCCAGTTTCCTATTCCCCATTTTTATGTTGGCTCGCCAATGCGCAGCCAACATATTGCGGTAGTAGCAGATTTGAAGGTGCAGTCACTGTTGGGTGAATGCAGGGCACACATCAGTAGGTGCATCCCTCATTCCCCAATCAGCCAGCAGCAGGGACCGACACCCTGCATATCTGATGCGGCCACAACATCTGAGAAAGTTCTGCTGCAATGAGGCGAAGCTCTCATGCAGCGTGACCACATCACGACTCCTGATGTGCAGGCATCATGGTGGCAGTGACTGCCGCTGCCACCTGTCACAATACCAAAGGGTGAGCCACTCCTGTCAACATCATTCCCCTTCCCCATTTCTGCTGTGCGAGAGGTGCCCAATCCTTCGGCATCATCGCCCGCCAGAAAAAGCGCTTTTCTTTGCGATGGGGGCCACAATCCCCATCAGCTTCAGTACCCTCCTTTCCCAGTTAGATCTACTGTGAGCCAGGGCCCTCCCGTCGGCGCATGATGCCTTCTTCTTCTGTGCCGAGGGGGTGCCCAATCCCTTGGCTCGTGTCCCTCACTCCCCTTCCGTATGTGCCAGCGGGTGTGCCCAATCCCCCATCGGCTACTGCATCCCCCCAAAAATACTTGCGGCACGCTGGCAACCCACCCCAGCATGCCAAATACCCTGTAAAAAACTGTCCCGTGATTTTTTTTTACCCTGTAGAAAAAACGCCCCACGCCATCTCCTGCCCCCATCCCACAGCCTGTGCCCACCCTCTGCGCGCAACCTTCCTCCTTACCCCATGTTTATATCTAGTCTGGTGTGGTCTTGGTGGACCGGAACATGTCTGCACTCTTCAAAACCGACCGCAAACTGAGGAAATACCGGTAAGCTGTATAATGGAATAAATAGGGTTTTTTCAACTTTGATGCAAATCTCAGGCATTTTTTGGAATTTTGGCACCACATTTTCAACATGGGGTTTTTGGGAAGCCTCCTCATGAATTCTGTTACTGTCATGGCGTTATTCAGCCCCAAAAGGTGATTTCGCTGTCACTGTGCAGAATCACCTTTCGGGACTGAATAACGAAACGACAGTGCCAGTGTTCATGAGATGGGCTCTCAAAAAGCATAATTTGCAAATTTGGTGGGAAAAATCCCAAAAATGACTGTTTCACAAGCGTGCATTGCACAGTTGCTACGCACACTCATAACTTCGTGAATTTGCAATATTTTCATGCCAGATTTTTAACACTGGCATTTTTACACACCTCCTTGTGAACAGTACAGCTGTCATTTTTCACATCCTAGCCGAAATGTGTTTTCGCACTTCCGGTGCAGAATAGCACGGTCGCTGTGGGAAATCAGTGTTCAGGACAGATTGCAAAAATGGCAGTGACACTGTTCATGAGCAGAGGTCCTAAAATGCCTATGTTGAAAATTTGGTGACGATACTCCATAAAATGACTGTTACGAACATGCGTTGTGCAGTTTGCACACACGCTTGTAAGTTTGCGAATTTATAATATTTTCACTCTAGATTTTCAACATTGCCATTGTTCTCACCTCCTTATGAACAGTACAGCTGTCATTTTCACATCCTGGCCGAAATGTGTTTTCGCAGTTCCGGCGCAGAATAGCGTAGTTGCTGTGGGAAATCCATGTTTGGGAGACATTATGAAAATGACAGTAACACTGTTCATTAGCAGAGGTCCTAAAATGCCTATGTTGAAAGTTTGGTGACGAAAGTCCATAAAATGAGTGTTTTACGAGCATGTGTTTCGCAGTTTCTACGCACGTTCGTAACTTCGTGAATTTGCAATATTTTCACTCCAGATTTTCAAAATTGGCATTTTTCCACACCTCCTTTTGAACAGTAGAGCTGTCATTTTACATATCCTAGCTGAAATGTGTTTTCACAAGTCCAGCGCAGAATTGCACAATCGTTGTGCAAAATCAGTTTTCGGGACAGTTTTCAGAAATGACGGTGACACTGTTTGTGACCAGAGGTCTTAAAATGCCTACGTTGAAAATTTGTTGGCGAAAGTCCATTAAATGACCGTGTAGCCAGCGTGCATTGCGCAGTTTCCACGCACCCTTGTAACTTCACAAATTTGCAATATTTTCATGCTAGATTTTCAACACTGCCATTTTTTCACACCTCTTTATTGACAGTACAGCTATCATTTTTCACAGCCGCCCAAAATGCATTTCTGCAACTGTGGCGCACAATGGCATGGCCGCTGTGAGAAATCACCTTTTGGGACACAGTCACAAAATCACAGCACCACTGTTCATGAGGGGAGGTCCCAAAATACCTATGTTGAAAATGTGGCTAAAAAAACTCCCACAAATAATTGGGTTACGGATGTGTGTGTTGCAGTTTCTATGCATGCTAATGATTCCACCAATTTTTCATGTTTTTCACTCCAGATTTTCAGCGTTGCCATTTTTGTATGCCTCCTCATGAATAATACAGTTGTCATGTTCCACATTCCTACCCAAAATGTGTTTTCGTCCCTATGTTGCCAAATGGCATAGCTGTTGTGCAAAACCACCTTTCAGCTTACAAACTGACTGTGCCGCTCTTCATGAGGTGGGGTCACAAAAAGCCCAGGTTGAAAATTTGGAGTGAAAATACCAACACACGACTAGGTTAGGGTTTTCAACTGTAGCACCCCTTAGAGACTGACAGTGCATCAGGGGTGTGACTTGGGATCATCGGCTCAATGCTCATGCCATTCTGCCCCCACCCCCACCCCTGCAGCCAGTGACAGGCATCGTGGTGTGCCTTGCAGTGTTCGGCCACAAAGTTCACCCCATTCTCCTATACTGCACCCACCTCCACGTATTTCCTTATGTAATGGGGTAAGTATAACGCCCAAAGACCCCAAAGCACACCAGAACACTTGTCAGTGCCTACAGATGCGGTGAGGTACAATGGCATAGAGCGATATAGTTGAAAACCAAAGGCACACCCAAATGCCTGTCAGTCTCTACAGGGTGGTGGTGGGGTTGGCGTCACTTCAATACTTCACTGCCATTCCTGTTATGCATCTCTAACTCCGGCACTACCAATGCCAATGCCAGCGAGACAACATTCGGCATTGACAAATGCTTGTTGACTATGGAGCACTAATCTTCTACCCTCCTCTACAAAGGAATTTCAACAGGCTTAGAAGCACATACAACAATGTTATTCATTTTGTCTCGGGCCTTCCCACCCACCACTGCGACCTATACAGACTCACTAACTGCCCCCCCCCCTCCAAGGACAGGCTCAATAGCAAAATCCTTATCTTTTCCACAAACTTGCCCTGGGACTCCTTCCTAGCAGCATCTCATCCCTCTCCCTAAGTCAGCCCCTCCCAGATCACCAGATGGTCCTCCACCCTCTCGTCTCCCTCCGTTTCTGTGCACATCACCTCCCAAAGGCCAAAACACCCCCTCCTACAAGGGCACCAAACTTTCAACAATCTCCTCCACCTTTAATACAGTGTCCCTCTGCTGCTTCCTTTAAGCACAACCTTAGGAAACACCTTTCCCGTTCCTTTACTTGCAATTGCTCTCAGTCCTGATTATCCCACACTGGCTGCTCAGCCTGTTCGCCTACTAAGCAGCAGCAGCAGCTGCTTGTTGCTGCCTTCCTCTTTTTAGGCTGGCCTGATTGCTTTTGGTTATCCCTTAGTCCCCTTGTCTGACGCACTATATACGCCTGAAGTCATATTGACACTTTAATTCAGTCTCTGCACATGCACTTTGTTTGTTTTTGTTTGGGAAATTAAAGAGCTAGTGGAGTAGAACAAGCAGACAGGAAAATAATTTAAGTACTAGTCAGTTGTAACTTTTTATTTCTGAAGTATTTTTCTTCTTCCTTTTGCTCATCAGAAAGTCTTGTATGTGATAATATTGTGCTGGATGTGTGGAACAGCTGTTAGCCTGGCAGCTGACATATCTAACTCTACTGCCCCACACTACATCATCAGCATTGTGATCTCACTGACTGTGACATCACAGGTGAATGACCTGGCAGTCATTAACTTGCTGTTCTTAAGTAGCAGTGATGTCACAGTCAGTGAGGTCATAATCCTGATGATGTAGTGTGTGGGGTAGAAGCAAGATATGTCAGCTGCCAGGCTAATATCTGTTCCACACATCACCCCTACTAACATCAGGTAAACAATCTCCCAATTAAACAAAGGGAAAACAAAAGTACCTTAGATATAACGGGTAATGGTTGACTGCTTTTAAAATCTAATATTAGTTTTAGGCAGTACACTAGCTCTTTAATGTAATTGCGATATTGTTCTCCTGTATAGTATTTCCTTTGCATAATGTATTCCTACCTGTTTTGTTTGTCCAACACTGGATGCTTGTGAAAGCAGGCAACTTTTTATCATGTGCTTTTCCAGTATAATAAACTGAAACTGAAGGAGAATAGGGAGAGGGGCTAGGACCCTGGATGGACAGTAGGTCCCAGGGTTAAATAGGAACTGGGCAGAACAGATAGAGCAATGTGTGGGCATGTGTGATTTTGTATTTTCTTGAAACTTGGCTCCAGCCAAATGCCCTTTAGGGGTAACCCTTGCCTCAGTGTTTGCACACAAAGGTTCTTTGTTTTTAGATAGTTTTTATTTTAATGGGTTCACCACAGCATAATCCAGACAGACCGTCTTAGGGTAGCTGGTTCATTCCACTGGGGTGTCAAACAGACGATCTGTTAGCATCCTTTGCAAACTGTGTGAGGCCTTTCAGCACCATGCATTTCTGCTTAAAGTTGAACCAGCATAATATTCTGTGGTGATCTGCATATGCAGCCCATGATGCTTTGCATTGTGTGGGCATGTGATTTCAGATAGAGCAATGATCTTTTTCTGCCTCCATTGCCTATCAGGGTTCAGTTAACTCCATTTTGGAGTACTTTACTTCCCAAAATAAGGCAAAAACTTCCCAAATAAAGGGAGAGGAAGTCATTATTTACCACAATGCCGAAATGTAAGACAAAAAATTAGAGGATTTCCAAAATTATAGGCATGGAAGTCAGAAATGATGGATTTTTTCAGAAAGAAATTGTATTTTACCACTAATGTATTATATTAAAATCAATAGCTTGCTCCTTCTACAATACTGAATTCCATAAGAGGGATCCTGGCAGTATGTTGACTTTCAAGATCCTCCTAATGCATACTTTTCAAGGCAGTCAGGCAACAGGCAGGCAGGAGGATCAAGCTAGCCAATCAGAGTTCATTTTACTGCAACCAATCAGGAGCTATGTTACAGCTCTAGGAAGAAATGACAAGGAAGAATAGGTCAGCAAACCTTGATAGAACATCTACCTGACAGGGAAGGCTTGTGGATTACTTTTCTGCTAGCAACCTGGAAGAATATTAATATTTTGCATTAAGGAAACCCAAATCCCAAGGAACTGCACAGGAAACACTTTTCCCTTAGAGCTGAAGATGGCTGATTTTTCAGATAGGACACTACAAGTTGCCATCCTTCTCTCGTTTGCGACAGGGATAGTTGTGGGCTGGCAGGCTAATAGGATCCGGAGAAGATTCTTGGACTGGAGAAAGAAACGACTGCAGGACAAGCTGGCAGAAACACAGAAGAAACTGGATCTGTCATGACCTGAACGAGCCACTGTTACTGCTTGATGGCATAAAGGTGAGGTAAATAATGTTTATAAGTAATGTGCATTCTTTGATTTTCCATTTTGCCTTTTAAAATCACCGCATGTCAGGGTCTGGTTAATACCTTGCTGTTTCTTCCTAGGTCTGATATGGTAGATTGATGTATTAGAGTTGTTTTCAACTTGTGGTGCATTGCCAGCCTTCTCATTTGACAGGCAAGCACTCGATGACGAACACACTGAATGTCACAAAATTCACCATGTGCATTCAGTTTTTCTAGTACTCAGGCAGGGTGGACAGGATAACAGTGTCAGCCACACTAATTTCTGTGAAGCGGAAACCATGAAAATACGAGGTGCAGCAAAGTGGTTGGGCAGCACCAATGTGACTTTCACTTTCACCGGGAATGTCACCTTCACGTGTGCAAGGGCAGCTGAAATGAACTGACAGTTTCTAACAGCTGGTCTGCTGTAAAACACAGTGGTACGACAACTGTCTAATGAAAGTTAACATTGTGAAATGAGTATTTGCATCACCAAAAAAGTAATTTGTGTTATTTTAGAATTTGTTCCTGATGTTTCAGTTTATTGTTCTGTGCCACTCCCTCCACCTTTTAGTCACTGAAATGAAATGTTAGACTGGGTGGGCCCAGGGACCCTTATCTGCTGGCACATTCTGTGTGTCTATGTTTCTATTCTCTATTGTAGGAGACTGTAAATGAAAATTTACAGTCACCTTAACAAAAAAAATAGATGCATGTTACTGTATGGTAGTGGCAGAGCAGCCCTGATACCTTGGCTGGTAGTGCACCTGGACATTAGTCATGCGGCTGGGTTCAGTTCTAAACTGGGATCCATTATTTTTTGCTCACCGTAATTTGACTAGCTGTTGAGCTGCCCTACTGCTGCTATCTTTCCGGCATTACCTTGCCAGTACATGGGATTGGGTGAAAACATGGAATTGATCCAGAACAGAAATGGTTCTAGAACCGTAATGCACCTGGAATCGACACACCAGATATAACAGCGTATGAGGAATAGTGCACAACAAGGCTGTGTTTCCAACAAGGGGGTTACCATGATGACAGAGTGACCTCAAGAGCAAAGTTCGAGGGGTCCCTGTCGTCATGGTAACACCTGAAGTGGAAACGCAACCTTGTTGTGTGCTGTTCTCCGTACACTTTTCTGTATAGTGTGTGAAGTTATTTATTGTTCATTTCAAAAGTTTTACCAGGAAAGACATACTGAGCTGCTAACAGCTTGTTTCTAGATGTGTCCTGGGGGGTGAAGAGAAGTGGAGCTAGATCAAGAGGTAGAGAGAAATCTAAGCAGCAATAACAATATTATATTACAAGTCATAAACAGCAGTACAGTATATCAACGGAGAATAATCGCAAATGAAGGCAAATCAGTGCAACAGGATGCATGTAGTGGATAAAACTGAGTTATGATAGGCAGAGGGCAAGTTCTACACATAAAGGTACAGCATGGGGATGAGGGGAACAAAATGGCCAGGGCAGTACTGGGGTTGGGGTGGGACATGACAGCAGGTAAAGGGTCGTGGACAGTTGCAGGTGGGAGAAGAAAAGTAATGAAGAAGAGACTTTAGGGAGAAAGCAGAAGAGGGTTCAATTGTTCTGACCCAACCAGATCAAAAAGAAATACATTGAGACCTTCTTCTCATTTGGAAATCAGTGTATTAACTAGCTGGTGTAGCATAGCAAAACGCTACCCAAAATAGGGGTTAATGCTAACCATTTCCAGAAATGAGTAGCAGTAGACTGCTAACCATTTTTTGAGTGAGTCCATGGCACAGAAGACAAAATTAATAAAATATTATATATATTATAGGGGCGCGTTAGTGCCCCTATAGTTAGGGTCCAATGGTCACTTCTATGTTAAACCCACAATTTTTGCAGTTTAATAACTTTGCTACAGTTTGGCCAATTCTTGTAAAAGTTTGCAAGCACTGTCAGGGATCAAATATCTCTTGATGTGGCAAGTTTCATTTTGGTCGGATGTCTGGGTGCGGAGATATGGAGTGTCCAAAAATGTGAAAAGTACCATTTTTGTGTAAGTTCTTTGTCACGCCATTTCTCAGAATCTGTGTGGAGTTGTCTGAAATTTGCAGGGTATACAGGTCTTGGGTCACAGGTTTGACTTTTGAAGGTTTGGTGAAAAATATTAATCCGTTCAAAAGTTATTAAAGTTTCAATTTTTCCATTACTTCTTATGGGAAAAGTCAGATATGCCATGCGCAACAACTGTTCTGTTGCACGGAAAGCAGTATTTATTGTCGCAAATGCAGAATGTACTTTCGAGTTTCTGCCATCTTATTCTTAGCGAGGCAAACAAATTTAAATATTTCAAAAAATACTTTCAAATGGTAAACACCAACAGTTGTGTTTATCTAATCCAGGACTGAAGAATCTGATTTTTGTGATCAGTTCCCCCTAAATGTGCAGAAATATGTTTATTTTATCCCTGAAGGTTTTACTGCTGCAAATTGCAGCACTATCTGCACAAAAAGGGGGGGGTTTCACAACAGTAGTGCTGCAAATTGTGGCAGTAAAACCTCTGCGGATAATATAAACATATTTCTACACATTTTGGGGGCAAATTGACCACAAAGTCTTGATGGCTATTATAGTTTATTTTTACACTTCCTGGTGGTCTAGTGGCCCTCCCTCCCTGATCCCTGATATCTGGATCATATTTTAATTTCCTGGTGGTCTAGTGGCCCTTCCTCCCTGATCCCACATATTTGTTCTATATGTTTATTTTTCCTAGTGGTCCTTCCTCCCCGATCCCCGTTCTGTGTGTTTATTTTTCCTGGTGGTTTAGTGGCCCTCCCTCACTCCCCAATCCTTGATATTTTGTTGGTGGCTAGTGGGCATCCCTCAACCCTCCCACATTTGCAAACTGCTGTAAATAACAAAACCATCCCGCAATGTTTTTTTTAATTAATTTTTTCACCTGTAAAAAAAAAAAAAAAAATCCATCATCAGTCCTGCACCCCCGACTGGAAAGTTGATTTTGAGATTGGTTGGCGAACACCTTTTGGGTTGGATTTGTATAACTACAGTCATACTGTTCATGAGGTGGGGTCATAAACGTCAGTGTTGTAAATTTTGGGTCAAAGTTATTAAAAATGACAGAGAAATTACCATTTGTTGCAATTTTGCTATGTATGCTCATAATTTAGGAAATTGAAAATATTTCAACCCCAAATTTTCAATATAGACTTGTTATTACCCTACTGACTGTATGTCACAGCTGTCATTTATGGTGCAGAATGGCATTGCAGTTGTGCAGAATTACGTTTTTGCGAGGATTCGAAGATTTTATGTGCAGGCTACATTAGGTGGGATAATAACATGGCTATGCTGAGAATCCCATCACTCTTGCCATACAAATGCAAGTGCAGGGCCTACAGACCTGCATAGATACACATGTATGGAGCCCACAAACAAATACGGATACCATTAAGGAGTGATGGGAGCACAGGGTCCGGAGGGCACTGGGCTTGCATATGCAAAAATGTATGAACAGTTACAATCTGTCAAGAATTATTGATGGCTGGGAGCGCAGGGCCCTAAGCAAATAAGACTGCAGTAAAACTTTCTCAAAAAGTAAGGAAATTCTTGGCAAAAAAAATGTGTTAATGCATCAGTTAGGGTTCATATTAAAGCGAAAAAAGTATGGAAATGTGGTGTTAGGGTTTCCAACTCTACCATCCCACAGCACGGGGGTCGTAATGTCGCGAACATATTATGCGCTTAAATATACCAGGCTGTCAGTACAGTGCAATATATTGCCAGCGGCATATGTCTTTGTTTGCAGGGGCTCTGCCCCCCACACACCTCTTAAGGGGCAACTCGCAACTAACTAAAAAAATAACACGGGGGGTTAACAGTAAAATTTGCACAAAGTGCTAAAAATTAAAAATTCGTGCCTGGGACTAGGAATCGAAACCAGTCCCAAATGCACTGCCTGCCTCCTTAGCTGCCTGTGGCTCATCCCGTCGAGCCACAGCAGATGCTCACTGGCCACCTGTCCTAGCAGAGGTCTTATCCTCTGCCTGGGAAGAGTGAGAGGGTGCATGACCGCGCATACAGCCTTTCACGGTTTTGCACACTCTCGCTCTTCCCAACTGCGGTGTTCCTGTTTCGCAGTTTTGTCGTGCACGATGAAGCATGCGACATATTGACCCGGTAGGCCATACCACCTCCACACACCACACACCACTAGGCATCGGGGTATGCCTTGGGGTCATCAACCATAACGCTCACCTCATTCTCCTATACTGTACCATCTCAGCTTATTTACTTATGGAATGGGGTGAGCGTTAGGGCTGATGACGCCAAGGCACACCTCTGACGACTGTGTTGCTGTGGGCAGAGTGGGGGTGGGGTGGTTAGGCTTGAAAACCCTAATGCCAAATTTCCCTACTTTTCTCACAGCCGCCCTAACTGATGCATTAACAATGTTTTTTGCAATTAATATATGTATTTTACACTTTGCTAACCATTCTATGCTAAGTGCTATGCATTGTCACATCTGATTAGCACTTTAGCTCACAAAACTAATAATTTTTTTAGCTTATTTAATACCCTGGGAATATTTACTGAACAGTGGCTAACAATGCAGTTGGACAATGGCATTTCTAACACTGCAATTAGTGATCGATGAACGGCATTGAAACACAAACAAAAAAAAAATTGTATCACTCAGCTTCTATTTTGGTAAAGTCCCTTTGTGATTTCTCTAGTTTCTGTCCTGGTACCTGCAGAGGGGAGACAGAGGAAAGAAAAAATTTTAACTCACTGTGAAACATAGAAACTGACGGCAAGTAAGGACTGCATGGCCCACCTAGTCTGCCCATTTTCCCTACCTACTGTAATACCGCAGACCCTATTTGATCTCCGGCATGGCCTTCCTTTCCTTAACCACAAAGTTCCCCTTATGTTTATCCCATGCATTCTTGAATCCCGGTTTAGTTTTTGCCCCACCACCTCTGCTGGGAGGCTGTTTCAGGCACTCTCTACTCTTTCTGTGAAGAAGTACTTCCTCATGTTTTCCCTGAGTCTACCCCCCTTTAAGCTTCATAGCATGCCCCCTTGTTGTTGAGCATCTTTTTCTCTGAAAAAATGCTTCCCTCCTGTACCTTGTTCATACCCGTGAGGTATTTGAAAGTCTCTATCATATCCCCACTTTCCCTCCTTTCTGCCAGGGTGTACATATTGAGGTCCTTCAGTCTCTCCTCATTGGGCTTTTGATGCAGACCCTGCACCATTTTAATTGCCATCCTGTGGACTGCCTCTGCCCTGTCTATGTCCTTCTGAAGATGTGATCTCCAGAACTGGACACAGCACTCTAGACGAGGCCTCACCAACGATTAATACAGTGGTATTACCACCACCCTCTTTGTGCAGGTGACAACCCTGCCTATGCATCCTACCATCCAACTGGCTCTTCCCACTGCCTTGTCACACTGTTTGACCACTTTTAGATTGTGACAGGATTGAATAAGGCCGTGTCCCATTTGCTATGCAGAAAGAGTTAAATGCAAGGATCTGTTCTATCCTCCCCTTTTCTGCCTCTTGCCTGTCTGGTTGTGCAACCAAATGTTTTCGTGAGATCTAGGAACTGATCATACTGACAGCCTAATGATTCTCCGCCTCTCGCTAGCTCTCTGCCTTAGCTTTCTGTTTTTGTCTTTTGTTCTCCCTTTGGGCCCTGTGCTTCCAACCTCCATAAGTGCCCTTATGTCATTGTGGAGCAGTCAGTGTAAAACTAGAACAGAGCCCAGCCGCAACTATAACCCATTCCGCTATGCAGCTTCCGTTACAGTATGTGTTCTGAACCTCACAATTTAACCCTGTACCTCTGTTGTTCTACCTTGGCGCCCTTTTGTTAGCTTCCTTATTGGTTGCCCACCTCTGTCGTCACCAACCGATGCAGTCCCCCTTTTCCGTAGTCGATGTTCCTTCCACCGGTGCCTCCCTGTTACTGCTGCAACCAGCCAAAAAAATAAGATTAGGACAGGTCCATTCCTTCGCTGTGTGCTGCAGTAGTAATCAGTTTAGTGTCCTGTACTCTCTGTCCACTCCTCTGTTTGTGCTGCTGGCAGAGTCAAATAGTTATATTGCCCCGCATCTGTTATACCTGTATTCCAGTGGAGCAAACAAATAAAGATAAAACAGTCCTTCTCTGCCGCCCGGTTACCACAGTATTCTCGAACCTACCTGCAGAAGGGGACTTCCCCAACAGCCACCGCACTGACTGCTCCACTTCCCCAACAGCCACCGCACTGACTGCTCCACTTCCCCAACAGTCACAGCACTGACTGCTCCACTTCCCCAACAGTCACAGTGCTCACTGCTCCACTTCCCCAACAGTCACAGCGCTCACTGCTCCACTTCCCCAACAGTCACAGCGCTCACTGCTCCACTTCCCCAACAGTCACAGCACTCACTGCTCCACTTCCCCAACAGTCACCACACTCACTGCTCCACTTCCCCAACAGTCACCGCACTGACTGCTTCAGTTCCCTAGCTTCAATTCCCCAGCAATCACCGCACTGACTGTTCCACTTCCCCAACAGCCACCGCACTGACTACCCCACTTTCCCAACAGCCACCGCACTGACTGCTCTACTTCCCCAGCAGTCACCGCACTGACTGCTCTACTTCCCCAGCAGTCACCGCACTGACTGCTCCACTTCCCCAGCAGTCACCGCACTGACTGCTCCACTTCCTCAGCAGTCACCACACTGACTGCTCCACTTCCTCAGCAGTCACCGCACTGACAGCTCCACTTCCCCAGCAGTCACCGCACTGACAGCTCCACTTCCCCAGCAGTCACCGCACTGACTGTTCCACTTCCCCAACAGTCACCGCACTGACTGCTTCACTTCCCCAACAGTCACCGCACTGACTGCTCCACTTCCCCAACAGTCACCGCACTGACTGCTCCACTTTCCCAACAGTCACAGCACTCACTGTCCACTTCCCCAACAGCCACCGCACTGACTGCTCCACTTTCCCAACAGTTACAGCACTCACTGCTCCACTTCCCCAATAGTCACCGCACTGACTGCTCCACTTCCCCAACAGTCACCGCACTGACTTCTCCACTTCCCCAGCAGTCACTACACTGACTATTCCCCTTCCTCAATAGTCACTCTGCTGGCTTCTCCACTTTCCCATAGTCACCGCACTGATTGCTCCACTTCCCAGTAATCTCAGCTGACTACTCCATATCCCAATCACAGCACTGATTGTTCCACTTCCCCAACAATCACAGCACTGATTGTTTCACTTCACCAACAGTCATAGCACTGGCTGCTCCACTTCCCCAAGTCACTACACTGACTGCTACACTTACCAACAGTCACAGAACTGACTACCCACTTCTCTCAAGTCACTGCACTGACTGCTCCACTTTCCAACAGTCACGCACAGCACTGACTGCTCCACTTTCCTAACGGTCACAACATTAACTGCTCCACTTCATCAACCATCACAGCACTGACTGCTCCACTTCCCCAACCGTCACACTGAATTCTCCACTTCCTCAGCAGTCACTGCACAGACTGCTTCATCTTCCCCAGCAGACACTGCATGTACTGCTCCACCTTCCTTCTCCACTTCACAACACTAACTGCTCCACTTCCCCAACAGTCACAACATTGACTGCTCCACTTCCTCGACCATAACAGCACTGACTGCTCCACTTCCCCAACTGTCACAGCACTTACTACTCCACTTCCCCAACAGTCACTGCACAGACTGATTCACATTCCCCAGTAGTCACTGCACGAACTGCTCCACCTTCCCCAACTGTTACAGCTCTGACTGCTCCAGTTCCCTAAAAGACACTGCACTGACTGCTTCACTTCGCCAACAATGATTGCACTGACTGTTCCACTTCCCCAACAGTCACTACAGTGACTGCTCCACTTCCTCAACCGTCACAGCACTGAATGCTTCACTTCTCCAACAGTCACTACACGGACTGCTTCATCTTCCCCAATAGTTACTGCAGGGACTGCCCCACCTTCCCCAACTGTTACAGCACTGACTGCTCCACTTCCCTAACAGACACAGCACTGACTGCTCCACTTCCCTAACAATGATTGCACTGACTGCTCCACTTCCCCAACAGTGATTGCACTGACTGCTCCACTTCCCCAACAGTCATAGCACTGAATGCTCCACTTCCCCAACAGTCACTGCACTGAATGCTCCACTTCCCCAACTGTCACCACACTGACTGCTCCACTTCCCCCAACTGTCACCACACTTACTGCTCCACTTCCCCAACTGTCACCACACTGACTGCTCCACTTCTCCCAACAGTCACAGCACTGACTGCTCCATTTCCCTAACAGTCACTTCACTGACTGCAACACTTCCCCAACCATCACAGCACTGACTCCTCTACTTCCCTCAACAGTCACAGCACTGATTTCTTGACTTCCTTGACAGTTGCATCACCTCCTGCTCCACTTTCTCAACAGTCACTACACTGTCTGCTCCACTTCCCCAACAGTTACTGAGCCAACTGCTCCACTTCCCTATACATGAACACTGCCACTTGACTAAAGAGATCCCACTATTTCCCCATTATCTTACTTTCTTCACTTGCTGTTTCTATTCTTACTTTCTCCCCTTGCTTCTCTGTGGTTAAAATATGTATATATATGAATCTGTATGTGAAACTGGGATCCCCAGTTTGCAAATTTATATAATTATATTGTTGAAGTGAATGCAGACAGCTACTTGAGTTTGTTAGAAAAGTTAGCAATTTGGACCTCAGGGGGTTGACCTTAAGAAACCTTTTGACCTTCACAAGCTTGTTGACAGTGTTGTCAGCGGGAAGCCAGCTTTATTAATTGGTGGCACCTGTTAAGAAGTTTAGATCCTGCATATCCAGGGAGCACAGCCATTTATTCTGTTGGAGCAGGGGTAAGAGTCCCTGGAGCATCAACATACAGAATCTCTTGTATTCTATGAAGAGATTGAGTAGGCTGAGATCTAGAATAGGTCTCAGATCTCCCGTCTTTTTTGAGAACTAGGAAGAAGTGGGAATGGTGCCCCCTTCCTATTTGCCCTGGTGGAACCAGCTGTATAGCTGATTTTTGAAGTAGAGCCTGGATCTCCTGATGGATGAGGCTTAGGTGGCCTGACGGGTAGTGAGACCTGCCTGGTGGGTTGTTTGGGATCTGCCCAGAAACTCGATATAGTGTCCTTTTGCTACTAGCTGAAGGACCCAAGCATCTTCGGTTATCATCCTCTACCCTTCCAGGTGGAGGGCGAACCTTCCCCCCACTGGTTCCTTGGGAGACACGGGAGGAAGAGGGGGGACCCCCTTGCATCAGGACGCTGAGGGGAGTGCCACTTTACCACCTCTGGTGGTCTTTTGGAGTTTTGCCTGAGGAGTCTGGGAGCCAGAACTAGTGGTGTGACGCTTACCCTGTCACCTACCGTGGTTCTGTCTGTTCCACCTCTTCTGAGGGTGACGAAAGGACTGCTTGGGGTTTTGTCCTGAGCGGTACATGGAGCGGACGTCCTTAAGTGACCTGCCACTCTCCTGTAGCTCTCTGATAATGTCCTTTGTGTCTCCCCTAAACAGAACGGGGCCCCTGAAGGGGATGTCCAGTAGGGTGCACTGGAAATTTTGCGCCAGTCCCGCAAGGTGGAGCCAAGCCAGGCATCTCAAGCAAATGCTTGTAACAGTGCACCGGGCCGCTGAGTCGACCGTATCGCAAGTGGCCCTTAAGGCATGGTGGCAAGAAGACTTATTCAGTTTTACCTTCTCCAAGAGTTGATTTCTAAAGTCCTTGTCCGGAATCTCCTTCAAGTCCTTTTCCAAATTGGACAAAGCTGACTTCTGGATGGACACCATATGGGCTATGTAATTCAATGACTGGATGGCACAGGTCGATGAAGAATAGACTTTGCGCCCATATTGATCCATTTGTTTGGATTCCTTACCCAGAGAAGCACTCAGATGCTTCGACTGTGCTGACCTGTCATGGGCCGTGGTGATGACCATGAAGTTGGCCTTTGGTTGACCGGTCAGATGACCAACCCCTTCTGGGGGTTATATGTTCAATCAGCTTTTTTGGATACAGCTGGGATAGAGGACGGCTGTTGCCAAATTGTAGAGGTAAGATCCTCATGTGGTGCCATCCATGGGGGAATAGGGAGAGGATCCACACTCGTGAGATCTAGGTGCTCAGCCAGACATTTCCTTTTGGGGTCCAGCTCCTGAGACGCCCAGTCACATGCCTGTTTGATGGACTTTAAGAGTTCCATGAAGGATGGATCCTCCGGTGGAGACTTTGGGGACTCCTTTGGCTGGGGTTCAGTGGGAGAGTGAGGTTCCAAGTGACCAACTGACTCAGAGTCTGAATCAGAATCAGAGGACTCCAGCCTGCTGGGCAAAGGAGTAACGTCTGAGATCATCTCCATCATCCGTGCTCCTGAGGGAGGCTCCAAAGAACGCCCGCCCAAACCCCTGTCTGATGCCCTGTTCAGGTGGAAAGGGCTTCTGGTAATGGTCCTATGAGTCGGGGTGGGGACCACGATCATGTGTGGTTGTCCCAGTTCCTGCAGGAGCTGGGATTTTGCATCCTGCCACCATGCCAGAATGGAAGTGAGTGGTTCTGGCTGGGGAGGTGGTGGAGGAGGAGGCAGAGAGGGTGGCAGAGTGTGGTACCCTGGGTACCCTGTAGAGTAGGGAGGGTAGCCAGGAAGCTAGTACCAATAGTGGTACGGTTGGTGGCCCTGTTGAAGTGACCCAGCACTGGATATCCCTGTGTTGGAGCTTGCAGCGGATACCCTGAGGAGAGCCACCTGGCATCAGGTAATAGGGAAACTGTGGTGGCAGATAGCAAGGATAGTGACCGTAGCACCCGATGGGGGCAGAGGTCCAGGGGTAGACAGTGCCGAGGGACCACTGGGTGAGGTAGGGTCCGTCTGCAGGCCTGGGGTCTCTAGTGGGACCCCGGAAGGACCAGAAAGTGGCTCCAGCGTTGGAGCAGGAAAGACCTGGTTCATGTTAGGAATAGGAGTATGGACCAGGAAATGGCCCAGCATTGGAGTAGGCAGGTGACCCGATGTCTGGTCTGAGAAAGGTGAGGGAGGCAAGGGGATAGATAGTCCCATCGCCTGATCCGGCCCTAAGGAAGGAGTCTCAGAGTGAGTGCCCAATGCAGGAGAGGTCTCCTGGACAGCCACGCTCAGTTTCCCGGCCGGGGAAAATGAGTTGTCGGGCAAGGTCAGTAAGTCCTGTGGAGGGGGACCCTTGTGGGACGAAGGAGGGCCTGGAGGTTCATCCTGCACGATGTCAGAGATCACAGAGGTGTCTGATGGGAGGGCACCTGCCAGGCGGTCGACGGACAAGATGATGACCAACTTAACAGCGGAGCCCTGACGGGCATCGGAGGAGCCAACGACTGACTTACAGGTGGTGGTTGGGCCCACATCAGCAGGGGGCTGGAGTGAGGCGGAATGTCTGAGGCTGTGCTCCCGATGGGAGAACCGGGGGGGGGGCTTAGTGGTCGAGCCTTTGACAGGACCAGAAGTGTACTCCGGAGAGGAGCCCCCTCACTGCCCACTGACCAAGGGCACAGGGGGAGAAGGCGTCTGATCCAACAGAATGGATGGAGACCCTTGAGGTAAAGTACTCACTGACATGGAGGCCTCAGCGCAGTGATGTTGGCTGTCTGACGACAATGGGATGGAGAACAATCCTGCTTCTGGCGCTTCTCCTTCTTCTTTTGCCTTTTTTTCGGGAGTGGGTGAAGAAGCGTGTTCTCTCGGCTCCTGGAGCTTATTTTCCATCGATGCGAGGTGACGCTTCAAGAGGTGAGCATCGAGGGCCTTCTTGTGATGGACACGTGTGGCCTGGTTAAATGACTGGCAGATCTCACAATCTGCCACCCACTGCTTAGGCCCAGGCAAAGAATGCAACAAGAGTGGTTGTCCCTATGCAGGAACTTGGGCCAGCACTGCAAGCACTTTTCTTTATTTTCCTTGAAGACATAATACTGAGATGAAAAGGCAAACAACTTGCACTTTGGTAAAAAGAAATAGCGGACGACTGAGCTAGTTCAGCCATGAGGATCCGACGAGTTCAGGTTGACGGTAGGAAAGAACTGGAGGGCAGGCGTGGGGACCGCCCCTATATACGCTGACGCCTGATCAGGTGACGCTGGGGGTGGTCCCCGCTAATGATTACTAGTTAGAAGTTTGCCGTGCGGTCCTGATGCCAGGGGTGCAGTCTTATATGTAAAGACCTACTGCAGGAACCCTCTCAAAGTAAGATCCGTAGTTCCAGTTGGTCTCATCATCTGCCATTCACGGACCACTACACATGGTAAAGTTACCAAAGGGGCCAACACACTGTCCCACCTTTCCCCAGAAACTTTGGGGCAGTACTGGGACCTGGTTAGGCTACTGATTAGTCACCCCCAAGGTCAAGAAGTCACAAGCCCCCATGCAGTCGGAGTAGTTCGCCCCTGCAACCACTGTTTCAACAAACATCCTGTTGTACTGATCCCCCGCTTCACACCAGGAGTCCTGGGGTAAGATTCACTCAGACAACAATCCTAACTCTGAAAGGGGTGGTTAGGTTATATTAAATGAAAGGTATTTGGGAGCCTTGGGAGTGGGCTGGGCGGGGTTATATAGAACACAGTGTTGGCTCCCTGCATGGTGCCAGGAGCAGCAGCATTTTATCTACATGGGGGGATTGCCAGAGCTTGCTGGTTTACTGAATGGATTGGACTGGGGGCATGGGTGTAGGCAGGCACACTCCAAGCACTCCATGGTGTGCAGTTTTATTTAAGGGGGTAGCAAAAAGGCTCTGAACTGCTTCCTTTTTCCATGAAAACGAACAAAGAAAATGCTGAACCTTTCTGTAATTTTATTCATAGGAGTCGAAACTACAAGGATTGATCACTGATACTGTCTTTGCATCCCAAGGACAATACAACTTTACAGGCCCTGGGCTGGAATGTGGGTGCCTTAGGGAGAAATGCATGCCATTTGTATTTACCCATGCATGACTACTCCCGTGGGGGGGAGAAGCTCACCCTAACAAGGGAGGGCGGGTAGCAGTGAGTCCACTTGGTGTGCAGATCTGAAATCACTGGCTACACCCATGACTGGGGCAGCTAGTCTTAGCTCCTAGAACTCTATCCCACAAAACTACATGATGACGTCAGTCTTGTGATTTAACAAACATGGAAAGAAACAACTGGATAAAATCTTAATTTCTGCTTTTGGTCAGACCCATACTTATTGTAATCCCCAAAAGCCTTCATCATGGCTGATGCAATTTACAATTTTATTTACCAGGATAGCTAAGCTGAGATTCAGTATCTTGTTTCCAGTGGGGTTCTTTTTCTGCCTGTTATCACAGCTAGATGGACTGGTACACTAGGATGTTCAATGACTTCCCCAAAGGTCACACAGTAAGTATTTGGCTCTAGCAGGGGCTGACCTTCAGATCTTCCGGTTTCCAAGCCAGTGTTCTGGACACTAGACCACACTGCCTCTGCTAGATAGACATGTGACACCTGCCCCCCACCCCGTGCAAGTGAGATGGTGTATCTCAGATGGGCTATCCTGGGTATATCAAATATATATAAATATATTTATACATTTATACAACACATGTGTGTGTAACCCCTAGGTGGTGCTATCCCAAGGGCTACTACCCCTGCCTGCTTGGCTAGTAGCAGGTTAAGGGGCCTGAATTCTGAAACGGGTGCCTCCACCTGGAGTTCAGGGTTGGTAGTGGTCAAGCTAACCTGGGCACAGCTCTCCAGGACACTGTAACCCCCCTCTTTCCTTACTAGTGGCCGGAAAATACACGATGATCACTTTCACAAGTACCCACACTGTTTGTACTTACCACCAGGGCTTTCCTCTGGCCTGACCCTGGGGACCCCCTGTAAAGCGAGGTTATACACAGCAAATAACAGCAGTATAGTACTCTTGCACAAACTGGAACCACAGTCAGGGTAAATGCAAAAGAGAGTTAGATCTGATTTATTTAAGGGGCTTGAACAAGGGAGGAGCGTAATCAGGTTAATTTGCTTAAAGGCTCTATCAGTCAAACAGTTACGCATGCACTTCAGGGTCCATGAACAGTCACACACTCTGGGTACCCAGATGGAGAATGGTGGGCTAGCCAAGAACGTTGCATCTGGTTGGTGCCCTGTGATGGAAGAAAACAACATGCACAACACATACTATTTATAATCCGGAGCCGGAGAGCTCAGTTCATGAAAAGAAAACAAGACAACCAGATGACACACTTTTAGATTAGGCTGTTGTTGTAGGGAGCTACCTTGATGATTACTCACGTTACCCAAGACTGGACACAGGCTGGACGAAAATCAAGACAGCAGGTGGTTAATCTGGAGTGCCAGGAGAAGTAGGGCCCATACGATTCGCCGGGGCGTCATTCTTGTTCAAGCGTGGAGCAGGGGGCTGATGCTCAGGCAGGTCTCTCGTCGATGGCTTTCTCTGTGCACTGGGGCAGTCTGGCAGGGCCAGTTTGGCATGGTCCAGGCCAAATGAAGATGAACGCGGATTCAGTCGATTAGGCTGGACAAAGCTTCCAGCAAGCAGAACACAGTTCACACAGTGGGGACTCCAAATCATGACCCACTTTCAATACACAGCACATTTACAAGTAAGGAAATTCTACTGTACCAGGCAAACCACTCTCCGATTCTCGACAGAAAGTCTCTGCGACGAACCGAGGATTCAAAAGCAGCTGGAAATCCTGACAGGCTGATCACATTCAGCAAATCTTCGGTCTTCAGGTATGAGCCTGGTAAAAATCAGTGGCTTACTCGTTCTCACAAACTTGGAATTAGTCCAAAATAGTTCTCTTCTCTCCTCTCAGGGCAGCAGGCAGGCATGCAGCCAAAACTCAGGCTTTTACACAGAGACTGTATTGAGCTCTTGCTTTTTCAGCTCCCAACTTAGATCTGATTCAGACTGCAGCAAGCCAGAGAATTTCCCAAGATCCAAAAGGTTCGGTTGGCTGATTCATCTTTCAGTCAGAACAGGAGCTCCCCTTCAGGTGCAGAAAGCGCCAAAAGCCCAAAACTACAATTCCTACAGATTCTGACTCCAAACATCTCCTGTAGTCCGCTCCATTTTAGGTCCCACCAGTACTGATTGGTCCAATTCAGCAGTCCCGGGCCAAAGTGGTGGGGATAAACAAAACAGTCCTTGCTGCAAAGAAGGAAGGTTAGACAAACTACATTATCACTCTAAATGATTCTCAGCAAATAGTTACATCTTTCAACAGAGCTCCCTCTCAGACTACTTATGACTACAATCCAGGCAGCTCTTAAAGAGACAGTACACAGAGGCTATACAGCACTCTCTGGCAATCACATTTAAACTGCTAAAACGAAGGACACCAGCCTGGCAGTGAGCATTTAGGCAAGCTCAAGGAAGACTTTTCAGGACCCCCCATTTGTAGGGGGGTTACATCCTTCCCTTCCTGGAGAAAACTTGGCGTCCGCGTCAAGTCTGTACCATCATGCATCAGTTAACATAAACTTATTACTTTACTATACATAGTCACTACATTTCTCAATACTTCGTCCATTCTGACAATACATTAGGCATATTTCACACAAGTCAGTTGAACATTACTATACTAAATCAAGTAGTAACTTCTTGTACCTTGAGCAATGCAAGAGGGGGCCCTTCACTATCAGCTAACTTGGGGCTGGATGGGGCAGGGCACCATGGTGAGAGGGCAGAACAAGTAACCTGGAATGGGCTGTCAAGCTCAATTTGAGCAGTGAGCTTGGTGAGACATAAACACCTTTGTGCACCACATTGAGAAGCAAATCCACTGGCCTCCCGGGAGAATCATAACTGAGGTGTATGACTGGCTTGACAGCTCGGCCAGTCTTTCTGAGGGGGACAACTACAGTTTCTGTAGTCTCAGCACTGGTCTGGGAACTCTCGTCACTTGTGAGGGTGCCTCTGCCTGGATGGGAACATCCAAACTTGGGGCACTGTCGGCTCCTTGCTCTGCAGGCTCTGTTTCTACAACACTTGACTCATTTTGCGAAGGCTCAGGCACAATTAAGCTTTGAGGCACTGAAGGGGGGTGGTCAGCACTCTCATAGTGTTCTTCAAGTTCTGGTATGTCACCAGAAAGACTCAAACCCTCAGCCCCTTCTTCAGGCAAATCATACAGTTCCACAATACACAGAGACTCAGCATCTTCAGACGTGATACTTTGCACTTCACTGTCAGGGAGCATTGGCTCCAAGGACGAAGCTGGGGGCTTAGGCAGTCCAGAAGGCCCATCTTCATCCCAACAAGTAATCATGGGGTTACCTCAAACAGCTGACTCAGTGCATAAGAGGGGTAATAGGCATAGTCGCACTCACTTCGTCAGAAGTGGACTGACAGTCACTATCATTCTGGGCCTGCTGCGGAGGAAACCTTAAATCTGTGATCACTGGGGTAGGTTGACTCTGTCTCTTTCTTGCAGCTGCACGAGTCACCGGCCCAGGGGGCTCAATTTCTGGGGGTTCAGCCACAATCATGACTTGGCCGATAGGTAGCAAGTGGTTACTGTGCATGGTCTTGACAGCTTTGGAGTTGTTCTCTGGGCACACCTTGTACACAGGTAAATCATCCAACTTTCCAGCTACTACATGGGGAAGATGGTGCCACCGATCAGCAATTTTGTGTTTACCATACAGTCCCAAATTGCGTAACAACACACGTCTCCAGGTTGAAGCTCTTGAGCCTTTACTTTTTTATCATGCCTCCCTTTGTTGGCTAGATTTCTCTTGGCAGCCATTGTCTGGGCCAGTTGATAGGCATGGTTCAATTGAGCTTTCAGTTTTTGTACATATTGCAAGTAGTTTTCTGCTCTTACCCCATCTGGAGAGACCCAAAACAGACACCAACAGGCAGCGGGCCTTTCTCCGAACATGAGGCAGTAGGGGAGAACCGGTAGCATCATTTTTGTGCAATTGTATCGTGTACCAAGGTGCTAATCTGCTGGATCCATTTTAGCATGTCTAGCAGGGTGCGGTTAAAGCGTTCTGATTTAGGGTCCCCCTGCAGGTGATAAGGGTAGGTTCTTGACTTCTGCACCCCCCATAGAGAGAGCATTTCTTTCATTAGCCGACTCTCAAAGTCTCTGCCTTGGTTAGAATGAATCTGCTGGGGGGGTACTATAGTGAACGAAAACATTTTCCACTAGCACCTTGGCCACGGTAGATGCCTCTTGATCTTTGGTGGAAAAAGCTTGTGCATACCATGTGAAATGATCCGTAACCACTAATACATTGCCAGTGTTCCGCTGATCAGGTTCTAAACACAAGAAGTCTATGCAGACTAGTTCCATGCAGGCAGCGACTACAAGTCTTTACATGGTGCTCAACATTGGCCCACATTTTGGGCCAGTAGAAGCGAGATCGTACCAGGTCAAGGGTTCTGTCAATACCGAGGTGCCCCATGTGATTGTGGACGGACCTCAGTACCAAATCTTTAAAGGCCGTAGGCAGGACCAATTGTTGCTTGTCTACTTTGCCACTATGATCTACTGTCTCTCTGTACAACAACTGATTGAGCAACTTCAATCTGGGGCCTTCTTTAAACAATAAAGCAGTTCATAAGTCAGTGGAATGTAACTTAGACACATCTTTCCCCGCACGCAGGGCATCAGGTGCTGGCTGAATCATAGGATCTTGGGATTGAGCCCACTGAATGCTGTCATTGTCAAACTGAGGTAGTGCACTAATATCTAGAACAGAGAAGTGGCAATAAGCAGCTGGTATGCAGGTGTCAGAAGGGCCCAAGCAATCTACTAAACAGTCCACTGTGTCCGCAGACATCTGTTCATCTCTATCAAACTTTTGGCACAATGCTCAAATGTCAGGTTCAGACAGCCTGCCCCAGTCACTCTTGGAAGTGGGCCTTTGTGACAGGGCGTCAGCATCAATATGGTTCAGGCCCAGTCTGTATTCGACTGTATAATCATAGGTTGATAATGCAGAAAGCCACCGGTGCCCAGTGGCGTCTAACTTAGCTGAAGTCTGTACATAGGTCAACCGGTTATTGTCAGTCTTCACCGATATCTTTGTCCCATAGAGGTATTCATGATACTGGTCAACGATGGCCCATTTTAGCGCAAGGAACTCCAACTTATGCACAGGGTAGTTTCATTCGGATGGGGTCAGGCTCCTACTGGTGAAAGCTACTGGTCTCAGGCTATCCTCATGGTCTTGATACAGCGCCGCTCCTAGACCCTGCACACTAGCATCCGTATACAGCACATAGGGTTTGGTGGGGTCAGCATAGGCAAGGATGGGGGCGTGGGTGAGCTGGTATATGATCTCATGGAAGGTGGGAGAGAGGTGATATGATTGAAACATTCAAACACCTTAAGGGCATTAACAAGGTGAAAGAGTCTAACATGTTTCAATACAAGAAAAATAGCAAGACAAGAGGAAAACAGCATGAGATTAGAGGGAGGCTGATTAAGGGGTAATGTGAGGAAGTTATTTTTCACAGAAAGGGTGATGGATGCATGGAACGGCCTACCTCAGGAAGTGGTGGATATGAATACGGTGCAGGGCTTCAAACAGGCATGGGATAGGCATAAGGGAGCAATACAGATGAGTATGAATAGATAGGCCATTGACAGAGCAAAGGCCTATGGCACATTGATAAGGTATAAAAAGAAATGGGCAGACTGGATGGGCCTTGTGGTCCTTATCTGCTGTCAGCTTCTGTGTTTCTAAGGCTGCTTCACAGTCGGGCGTCCAGCGGGACCTGAAGAGTTCACCTGGGTGGAAGTATACTTTTTCTGGTTCTTTAACAGCCCTTTTTTGTATTTACGATTGGAAGGAGGGTAACCCTGGGTAAGGTTCAAGAGTGGGCGAATCACCTTGGAATAGTCTTTTATGAACCTGCGGTAGTAGCCACAGAACCCCAGGAAACGTTGTAGTTCTTTCCGATTATGGGGCTGGGGCCAAGTAGTCAGTGCTTCAACCTTACTGGGATCAGTCTCTATCCCTTTTGTAGATACTATGTGCCCCACATACTTCACGGAAGTTTGGAAAAACTGGCACTTGTCAATGGACAGCTTGAGGCTGAAGACTTCCAGTCAGTCTAGGACTATAAACAGTCGGTTCTCATGCTCCTCTAAGGTGCTCCCAAACACAATGACATTGTCCAAAGTACACCAGGCATTCCATCAAATTCATATGTCCCACCGCATGTTCCATCAGTTGCTGAAAGGTGGCGGGTACCTTATATCCCGTGGTGGCATCCTCAGAAACTCGTAGAACCCCAATGGACAGATGAAGGCTGTTTTCTGTCGGTCTTCTGGGGCCATCAGGATCTGGTAGTATCCGCTACGAAGATCCAACACCGAGAACCATTTGCTCCAATTCAAGCAGTCCAGGGCATCTTGTATACCAGGCATAGTGTATTGGTCTGGGATGGTCCGCCGGTTCAGGGTTTGAGAATCAACACATATCCTCACAGTCCCATTCTTCTTACGCATAACCACAATGGGAGAGGCGTATGGGCTCCTGGATTCTTGTATCACGCCAGCAGCGAGCATTTCCTGCAGGTATCCTCTCACATCATCTATGTCTGCTGGGGCTAGGCGTCGGGACCCCTCTCGAAATGGCCGTTCATCGTGCAGGCGTATGTGATGCTCTGCACCCTGGACACATCCCACATCCCATTCCTTCAATGAAAGCACTTGGTCTCTCTGGGCAAATCTCTTGCTAATTCTAGGCTTCCATTCAGCTGGCAACGGTGAGTCACCAAAGTCAAACAAGTCTGGGGTCACTCTCTCCTTCTTACCAGGGTGCTTGTTGCTGAGCAATACTGCAGTGTCTGCACAGTGTACTGTAGATAGGGTGCACCCGGATCTCCCTATCTGACACATTGTGAATCTGGACCATCACTCATCGTGCATAGGCATGGGCACGAGCAGGCAAGATGCTAGGCTTGACCAATAATCCTTCTGGCAATTTTCCATCGCGTGGCACATCCAACATCAGTATTTTGTTTATGACATCTTTCCAGAGGCAGACCTCCCCTTGAATGGTACACTGGGCATTAGGGGCCAGTACCATTGAATCGGGATCCTTCTTCCACACGATTCCCACCAGTTCATCCTGGCCTACTTCCTCCGGTTTCTGTTGCAAATCATAGGCCCTCTTCATCAGAGGCGGAATTCTCAGGGCCCTCCCAGCCCGTTGTCCTTGTTTCTCGTGACAGAGTTGCGCCAGTCACCTAAACATGTAGGCGTTTGTCCCAATTAACAGGGGGACCCCATCATACAGTCCGGTGGGGGGACACACTAGGGCCAATGTCTCTAGTCACTCCTCTACACCAGTTACAGTTGCAGGAAAAGACAACCAGAGGCGGACATACCGTAGGTAGGGATAAGACTTGTCGCTCAGGCCCCACACATGTAGACCTTCCAGAGATTGCAAAGGTACATCAGATAAGTGTTTGTCATACCAGTCCTGGAATACAATGGTCACTTACGACCCACTGTCAACCACAGTCCGTGTATGAATACCATTCACAGTCACCGTAGTCTCCACTGAAGGGCCCACTATTTTGGACCAGTCTGGAGAGGCAGTAAGGGCCTGGAAGGCGATTCCAGCAAAGAATTTGAGTAAGGTTTCGAACCCTCCTGCAGCCATTCAGACACCCTTGGCCATTGATTTGCTTTTCAGAGCCCCCTTGGAGTTTGTTTACTACTCTTTCTAAGTCCTTCTGAGACTGGCATTCTCTTTTCATATGGCCATCCTTTCCACAGTTGTGACAAATAGAGACTCCTGGTCATCCTGGGAGAGAGACATCATATGAGGAACTGAAGCAGTAGTAAGAGATTGGGGTCTAGTATCTGCTTGCAGCGGTGAGAGTGGTGCAGCATGTCTTAACAGTTCCTTTAGAATGGCAGTCAATCTGGTGATCTCAACTTGGAGCCACCTCATTGGCGGATGCCTAAGGATGCACCCACCTCCATGGCAGTCACATCCTGAAAGGGACCAGAATCTTGTTCCATAGGGAACCCTTGCAGAGACACGCATCTTCAACTCTCAGACTTCCTTTAGTAGTTCGTCTTTCCAATGCTGGGCCCAGGGCGGGAAGTCCTTTGCATTCTCAGAGTGCTCGTTAAGTGCCGACTTTTGCCCCGAGCCTCACTTAGCTGATCACTCTCGGTCACTTGCGCAGCAGAAGCAGATATGAGTGCAATTCCCCCAAGGGATCACCTTTGCTCAACCCCCCAAATTTCTTTCATTAGCTCGTCATAGGAAAGGGTGTTTCCGGTCGGGTGGCAAGGCACAACTGAAGCAGGAACAATTCTGAAAATGGAGCAGACTTAAGGATCTGGTCCAGCCTAGTTCGATCTAATTCATTTGATGTCAGACTACCTTTTCTGAGGCACTCTTGTAGCAGCTTTTCAATCCGAGGTACATACACAGACACTGGCTCCCCTGGGTACTGCTGAGCATTTCTTACTCTCCACCGCGAGATCCTCATCTGAATCCGGGCTCCATACACATTTTCCAGTGCATCAAGATAATCCTGTGCAGTTGCTTCAGGGTTATTGGCCCGCTTGGCATGGATGGTAGCCAGGGCAGGACCTCGGAGGCTCTCACTCAACCTCTTTCGTTTCTCTGCTTCTGAGTATTGCCATTCAAGTACTAGAGGGGTAACATAGTCTGTCCAAGTCTCCCAGTCATCCTCCCCTTGGGGGGTAGGGAGGGTGCCCGAGAAGAGTCTCAGCCTTCTGTAGGAGTTGTGACTAATGGCAGGTACAGATATAGGGGCCAGCATTGGCGTGGGCACAGAAGGCGGGGCAGTAACAGGTGCTGGAGTGGGACGGGGTGTTGGGGAAGAAACACCCCCAGGTGGCAGGAATAGTTTCTTAAAGTCCTCTACGGTTTTCCCTTCCTCCAGCAACAACTTAACAAATTTCTCCTCAAAAGTCTCAGATAATGGTGGGAGCTCATCCTCACTGGGGTCTTTACTGTCTTTTGTTATCACTCTCAGGCAGCTGGAACCCTTCTGGGGCAATAGTCTGTGGCACTTTAGAGTTGTGCACGAGGTCACTACACTCTACCAAGGCTATAAAAGTTTGGGCGATCAAATTAGCCTGTCGACCCACCACCACAGGTTTTTTAAACATTCAACTTTGGAGAGTGCTCCCTCTACTTTCTCTTTACTAGTACCCAGGGGAATATCCAGTATAAGTAGAGCATTTTGGGGGTCGATCTCCTGCCCAGTACACCATCTCACCAACTGGTGTACAGCCATTTCTACTGGGGTAGCCATTAATCTTTAACAATAATTCGTAATTTTTGGCCACTAGAAGGCACAAAATCCCAGTGGTGAGCCTCCACAATGTAACCCTGGGTGGGCTATCAAGGTCTACTATCACTGCCTGCTTGGCTGGCAGCAGGTTAGAGGTCTGAGTTCTGAAATTGGTGCCTCCACCGAGGTCAGGGTTGGTAGTGGTCAAGCTAACCTGGGCACAGCTCTCCGGGACACTGTAACCCCCCTCTTTCCTAACTAGTGGCCAGAACAATACACAGTAATCACTTTCACAATACCCCTGATACACCACACAAGTACCCACACTGTTTGCACTTACCACCAGGGCTTTCCTCTGGCCCAGCCCTGGGGACCCCTGTAAAACAAGGTTATACACAGCAAATAACAGCAGTACAGTACTCTTGCACAAACTGGAACCACAGTCAGGGTAAATGCAAAAAAGAGTTAGATCTGATTTATTTAAGTGGCTTGAACAAGGGAGGGGCATAATCAGGTTAATTTGCTTAAAGGCTGTGTCAATCAAACAGTTATGCATGCACTTCAGGGTCCATAAACAGTCGCACACTCTGGGTACCCAGATGGAGAATGGTGGGCTAGCCAGGAACGTTGCAGCTGGTTGGGGCCCTGTGATGGAAGAAAACAACATGCACAACACACTCTATTTGTAATCCAGAGCCAGAGGGCTCAGTTCGTGAAAAGAAAACAACAAGACAATCATATGATACACTTTTAGATTAGGCTGTTGTTGCAGGGAGCTACCCTGATGATTACTCACGATCCCCAAGACTGGACACAGGCTGGACAAAAATTGAGACAGCAGGTGGTTAATCTGGAGTGCCAGGAGAAGCAGGGCCCACACGATTTGCCAAGGCTTTGTTCCTGTTCAAGCGTGGAGCAGGGGACTGATCCCCAGGCAGGTCTCTCGTCGGTGGCTTTCTCTGTGCATTGGGTAGTCTGGCAGGGCCAGTGTGGCATGGTCCAGGCCGAATAGAGATGAATGCGGATTCAGTCCAATTAGGCTGGATAAAGCTTCCAGCAAGCAGAACACAGTTCACACAGTGGGGACTCCAAATCATGACCTACTTTCAATACACAGCACATTTACATGTAAGGAAATTCTACTGTACCAGGCAAACGCTCTCCGGTGGCGATCACAAAGTCTCTGCACAAACCGGATTCAAAAGCAGCTGAAATCCTGACAGGCGATCGCATTCAGCAAATCTTGGTCCTCTTCAGGTATGAGCCTGGTAAAAAATCAGTGGGTTCCCGTTCTCACAAACTTGGAATTAGTCCGAAATAATTCTCTTCTCTCCCTCTCAGGGACAGCAGGCAGGCATGCAGCCAAAACTCAGGCCTTTCCATAGAGACTGTACTGAGCTCTTGCTTTTTCAGCTCCCGACTTAGATCTGATTCAGACTGCAGCAAGCCTGGGAATTTCCCCAAGATCAAAAAGGTTCGGTTGGCTGATTCATCTGTCAGTCACAACAGGAGCTTCCCCTTCAGGTGCAAAAAGGCGCCAAAAGTCCAAAACTACAATTCCTACAGATTCTGACTCCAGACAACTCCTGTAGTCCGGCTCCATTTTAGGTCCCACCAGTACTAACTGGTACAATTTGCTGATACGGGCCAAAGTGGTGGGGATAAACAAAACAGTTCTTGCTGCAAAGAAGGCAGGTTAGACAAACTACATTATCAGTTATCACTCTAAATGATTTTCAGCAAATAGTTACATCTTTCAACAGAGCTCCCTCTCAGATTACTTATGACTGCAATCCAGGCAGCTCTTAAAGAGACAGTACACAGAGGCTATACAGCACTCTCTGGCAATCACATTTAAACTGCTAAAACAAAGGACACCAGCCTGGCAGTGAGCATGTAGGCAAGCTCAAGGAAGACATTTCGGGACCCCCCATCTGTAGGGAGGTTACATGTGTACTGATAAATAGCAAGATAAAAAATGATATCTTGGCCCAGCTTAGAAAGATATATGGAGTTGCTCATTGAGCATGCTCGGAAATATATTTTCACATGTGAGGTCCCAGATATAGAAACATAGAAGTTGACGGCAGATAAGGACCGCAAGGCCCATCCAGTCTGCCCATTTCTTTTTCTACCTTATAAATGTGCCATCGGCCTTTGCTCTGTCAGTGGCCTATCTAGTCATAGTCATTTGTATTGCTCCCTTATGCCTATCCCATGCCTGTTTGAAGTCCTGCACTGTATTCATAGCCACCACTTCTTGTGGTAAAGCCATTCCATGCATCCACCACCCTTTCTGTGAAAAGGATTTCCTCACATTCCCCTTAATCGGCCCCCTCTAATCTCATGCTGTGTCCTCTTGTCCTGCTATTTTTCTTATATTTAAACATGTTAGACTCTTTCACCTTGTTAATGCCCTTAAGGTGTTTGAATGCCTCGATCATATCACCTCTCTCCTCCTTTGCTCAAGGGTATACATATTGAGCTCTGTTAATCTGTCCTCATATGTCTTCTGATGCAGTCCCTGCACCATTTTAGTTGCCCTTCTCTGGACTGCCTCAATTTGGTTAATGTCCTTGTGAGGCGTGGCCTCCAATACTGCCGCATGTACTCCAGGTGGGGCCTAACCAGTGTCTTGTAAAGAGGGATTATTACCTCCCTCTTCCGACTTGTGATACCCCTACTAATACACCCTAACACCCCCCTAGCCTTACCTACTGCTTTAGAGGTCTGCTTGGATGATTTCAGGTCATCAGTGATGATGATGCCCAAGTCTTTCTTCCTTTGTGACTGCTAGCAACTCCCCTCCCAGCCTATAGGTGGCTTCAGGGTTTCTCTTCCCTATGTGCATGATTTTGCACTTCTTTGCATTAAATCCCAGTTGCCACTCCTCTGACCATTTTGCTAGTTTATCCAGATCTCTTCTCATTCTGCCCACCCCATCTGGATCATCTACTCTGTTGCAGCTCTTGGTGTCATCTGCAAACAGACAAGCCTTACCCTCTAGTCCATCTGCAAGGTCACTAATGAAGATGTTGAAGAGGACTGGCCCCAGGACTGATCCCTGAGGTACCCCACTTGTGACTTGCATCTCTTCTGACTGTATACCATTTACCACCACTCTCTGTTTTCTGCCCGTCAACCAGTTTACCACCCAGTTGACCAACTTCTGACCTACCCCGAGCCTACCCAGCTTATTTATCAATCTTCTATGTGGAACAGTGTCAAAAGCTTTGCTGAAGTCAAGGTAGGCAACATCAACTGCTCTCCCTTGGTCCACCACTCTGGTTACCCAGTCAAAGAAATCTATCAGATTAGTTTGACAGGACCTTCCTTTTGTAAACCCATGCTGTCTTGGATCCTGTGCCCCTATGGATTCCAGGTGTTGCACTATCCTTTTCTTAAGGCGTGCCTCCATAATCTTGCCCACTACAGAGGTAAGACTGACTGGTCTGTGGTTCCCGCCTCCTCCCTGCTACCACTCTTGTGGAGCGGGATCACATAACCCTTCTCCAGTCTTCTGGGACCTCTCCTGTGCTCAGAGACTCACTAAACAGTTCTGCTAATGGCTCTGCTAGTTCTACCTTTAGCTCCTTAAGTACCCTGGGATGTATGCCATCAGGTCCCATTGCCTTATCCACCTGAGCTTAGCAAGCTCTTGTAGGACCCTTTCTTTGTGAAGGAGTAGTGCTCACCCCATGTCCATGATGCTGAGCTGTGGGCCCTGCCCTACCTTCTCTTCAGTAAATACTGAGCAAAAGTATCTATTTAGGATAGATGCCTTTACAGGGTCCTCCTCCTCACATGCTCCCTTTTCTCCATTAAGCTTAGCAATACCCCCTCTGGACTTTCTCCCTTCACTAATGCATCTATAGAAAGTCGTGTCACCTTCTTTTACTGTTCGTGCTAGTGTTTCCTCAGTTTGGGACTTTGCCTGCCTTACTGCCTTCCCTGCTTCCCTTAGGGCAGTTTGGTATGCCTCCCTATCTTCATCCCACTGTGTTCCCTTATATTTCCTGAAGGCCAGCCTTTTGGCTCTGACCTTTCTGCTACTGTATTTGAGAACCAAAGTGGTTTCCTTCTTCTTTTGCACTTCCTTTTCTGTCTAACACAATGGGATGTTGCTTCAAGTATTGCATCCTTAATGCTTGCCCACTTTGCCTGTACCCCCTCACCTGTGTTTCTTTTTGCCAGGGCTAGCTTAACTCTGTTGGCCATCTTATCAAAGTCAGTTCCTCTGAAGTCCCATATTTTTGCCTTGGAATGGGATGATTTAGATATAGTAGCCAAATTGAACCATACCATGTGATGGTCACTGGCCCCCAGGTGACCTTCTACCTGAAGATCTGTGATCCCTTCCTTGTTAGTCAGTACTAGATCTAGGATAGCCCTGTCTCTTGTGGGTTGCTGTACCAGTTGTTTGAGGCCCTCCCCCTGCAGGGAATCCACTATGTGTCTAGTTCTGGCACATGTTCCTGCTGGTATTGACCAATCTGTATCCGGCATGTTGAAGTCTCCCATTATCAGAACCTCCCCTTTAGCTGTCATGTTTTGTATATCTTCTAACAGTAATGTGTCTATGTTCTCCCCTGGTCTGGGGGCCTGTAGACAACCCCAGTTCTTATGGCTGTCCCATTTCCTGTTTCCAGGGTGACCCACAGTTCTTCTGGCTCCTTATGTGTACTCTGAATTTCTGTAGCTTTGATATTTTCATTGACATACAGGGCCACTCCTCCCCCCTTTTTGCACCTCGGTCTCTTCTGAACAATACATAGCCAGGTACTGAAGTCTCCCAAGTGTGGTTACTGGTAAACCATGTCTCACTAATTGCTACTATGTCCAGTTTAGCCTCTGACAATTATTGCCTGCAGGTCTGGGATCTTATTTCCCAGGCTGTGAGCATTTGTGTACATGATTTTCCATTGACCAGTCTTTTGAAGCTGCTCACTGAGCATGCCCAGAAATATATTTTCACATGTGAGAGCGATCCCTGATATCTTTTGGCAGAGATCAAACTCATTCCCTATCCCTAATGCTGAAAACAGAGGGCACAGTAAAAGGGGCTTTTGCAAAAGCTTTTGTGGTGCACATATATTTTTCCCCACAGGCTATAATGGGAAACTTAAAAGTGTAATAACGTTTGAATGAAGTGGCAAAGAAACTTTTTTAGCTGTTTACCAGCAAAACTATCACACAAGTTCCATGCACTTTCGCAAAAGAGTCGCGCACTTTCGTGCAAGTGCCATTGGTTTACATGTGGGACTTTCACGCAAGTTCCGGCGCGACTTGTATGAAAGTCCGATGTAAAATCCAGTGGTACTTTGCGTGAAAGTGCGAGTACTTGAAAAGCTTTGAGCCAGACGATTTTTTCCCCATAGGATATAATGGAAACTTTGAACTTTAATAACTTTTGAACAGACTAATATGTTTTCACCAAACCTTCAAAGGCACTTCAGTGACCCAGTCTCCATATACCCTGAAAATTTCAGACCATAACCTTAAACCATTCGGCCTGTAGAGATGAGCAACAAATTTGCCAAAAGTGAGGATTTTTGTGGCTGGCTGGCCCAATGGCATGGAAAGTTGAGGCAGCGTGTCTTACCTCCTGCCATGCCAGCAACCATGTTCATGACCACGAGCAGATTGTTGGGGGAGTCGGCCTGGGAGGGAAGAGAACTGAGCGTCTGGAAGACAGCTCTCCTCTCCTGGGGAGGGGTGGGGATGGGGTCTGCTGCATGATTGGCCCCTAGCAGTGGCTGAGGGCCAGCACAACTCATCCACACAAGGGGGGGTGGAGCTGAGTAAGACACCCAGCGTGCCGCGTACGGAAGCATGCGTGGCTTGGCCATTGGCGTCATTGCACACCTTAGCTCCATGCTCAGGGGCGGAACACAAAATGGAGGAGAAAAAGAAGCCAACCTGCAAGATGAAGCCAGTCTTCCTGCCGCACTGGGCCAGCTGGCACATCAGACTGGCGAGAGATGAATTACCAGCTGAGCTGCCTGTTGGTGGCGATGGGGCGCCAGTGGAAGGGTGTCAGTCGTGAGGTACAAATAGATAAGGGTAAAAAAGTGAGCATTTTTCACACGTTTGACACCATGCAGCTCTGCACTACGCACATCCGACTAGAACGAAACTTGCCAGATCCAGAGAGACCTATGGTACCAGACTGTGCATACAAAATTTCAGGCAAATCAGAAGAACGGTTGCAAGGTTATTAAAGTGCAAAATTTGAGGTTTAACATTAAACTGCCTACTCAAACCTCACTATAGTGCCACTGCTGTGGCAAAATATATATTTATATATTATAGTGGCACGGTAGTGCCACTATAGTTAGGGTTGAGGAGCCATTTACATGTTAAACCCAAACTTTTGCACCTTAATAACTTTGCAACCGTTCAACGGATTTGCCTGAAATTTGGACCACACGATCAAGACCCATTCGCCTTGGGATCTGCCAAGTTTTGTACCGGTCGCATATACAGCTGTGGAGTTATTAAGCGTGATCTGAACGCGTGTTTATGCTTTTCTGGAATTTTACTGTCGTCTTTACAGGTCACATGGTTTGCGCGACCGGTCCGAACTCTTCAGGGAACATGTGACCGGGGTCCCCGATGTGCCTTTTGAAATTTCGTGAAAAAATATTAAACGGTTCAAAAGTTATTCAAAAAACAAGTTCCCGTTATAAGTCAATGGGAAAAGTTAATAAAAAGTTCGACAGTGTCGCAAGTGCAGTTTTTTCCTTCGCAAATGGCCCTTTTACTGTCGCAAATCCACCATTTTGTTTTCAGTTAGCAATCAGAAAAATGCTTGGCATTTAAAATTGGGACCCTCTAGCAACCTAATTCTTTTTGTATTCACCTAGTCGGACCCTGAGGATGCTAGCCATGTATTTATTTTGGGGTAAAACACCCCAGAAATATGTTTTTCAAATTTCTGAAAAGTATCATAAAGTACTGTCAAGATTTGATGCATAATTAATGATCATGTAAAGCTGAAACTCGGCAGTACTTTTCTAGGTTGTGGGAAAATGACAGCAATTCTTTGGCACCTGCTGCAAAAGAGCGGTTTGGTGTTTTGGCCTGAAATTTGGAGAGCATGGCGGACATCTCACAGATGTGTCTTTCAGTGTTCCGTTGAAAAATATTACATGGTGGGAAAGTTGGCACTCCAAAAGAAAACTAGTGACAAGCTTTATTCCTTACATGAATTAGTTACCACCAGGGCATGCCCATTTAGTGCCCTGACCAGAATTTCATGTAGTACATCATATGCTAAATTTACCGTATTGGCTAAGAAGAAGTCTTGCCAGAGTAATGAATGTTTCAAGTCATTGATGTATGCAAACTGGTGTAGCCAGTTGAAGTTGAAATCTAAGATAATTGTTTGAGGTTCTCTTTATCAAGTAAAGATCAAGATACTTTAGGAGCTGCAGCTCTAATACTAATATTTCTCTTTTCATCTCGTTGAAATTTGCCTTTGCGTAATTTTTATATTCTGTTATTCCTGAAGTAGGTTTATGGTCTTTCTTGATTTTAAATAATATTGTATTGTGATCACTATTATCTACGGGGGTTGAGGTGATGATATCTGTTATATCACTTCCAATTATAGTTAGGAGAACATCGAGAATATTGTTACCACAGGTTGGTGTGTTAAAGGTCATATGCAAAGGTTATTAAAACTAAAACAAACAGCACCATTCAATAAACACTGCTATAAAACCTATTCGTTTTCCAGGTTTTGTAACACAAGTCAACAAATTAATGCATTTTTAGTGTCTTTTTGTTGTGGTCCATTTCCCCAAGGTTGCTGGATGCTGAGTCAGCATGCCCCCAGGCTGCTGATGACATTTGGAGTACTTGCCTGTTAGGAAGTTGTATTGCTGCTAGAATACAATGCTGGTAACTTCACTGCTGTTGATCAGTGCCTGTTTACAATAATTTAGATTTAATAGGGACCTTATCTGCACTAATTGCTACTAGGGATGCCTGTGCTAATCCTGGTAAAAGATCATTTAAAGTGATTTATTGAGGTTTGCATTAGAAAATAGGAGAAGTGATCTGCAGGGAGTATACTCTTCTGTACCCACATGCCCACTATTTAAATTAGTATACAGGCATTTATTTTTCTGTGTTCACTGAAGAAACAGGAGCCAACATCTCTCAGTATAGAAGTCTTGTAGCTAAACGGTATGTACAAGATGAGTTGCAGGGCACAGCAGAGAAAAGAGACCTATGAGTCGTGGTGGATGTTAGCATGAATAATTCAGAGCAGTGCAGGAGGGCTGCAGTAAGGCAAATAGGATGCTGGGATGCATCACTAGGGGGATTACCTCAGAAACAGGGAGGTGATTTTGCTACTACACAACAGCCTGGTTAGACCACATCTTGAGTACTGTGTGCAGTCTGGGAGGCCACACCTTAAGGAGGGACATCCAACACCTGGAGAGGTTTCAAAGGAGAGCAACCAGAATGCTCCAGGGTCTGAGGGATATGTCATATGAATTACGACTAGGGAGCACAACCTATTCTCGCTGGAGTAGAGGAGGGACTTGGGGACATGATTGAGGTCTCAAGTACCTCAGGGAGTAAATAAAGTAAGCTGAGAAAGGTTCTTTTGACTGAAGGAGGTGGAATCACCAGAGGACACAGTTGGAAGTTTGAGGGTGGTAGGATTGGGGGGAGAATGAGGAGGAGGTACTTTACAGAGAGAGTGGTGGAACTGGTACAGGCAGCTACAGTGGAGCGATTCAAGAGAGGGTGGGACAGGTTTAGGCAAGGGGTGAAGCAGAGGATAGTTTCCCCGGGGGGGGGCAGGACTGGGGGATGGAGTAACAGTGGAATGACACAGATAGAGGGCTATGGTACCCAATCAGGTGCTGAAGCACGAGCAGACTTGATAGACCAATAGGCCTACTCTGCTGGCATCTAGTATGTTAGTAAGGAAATTGTAAAACAGGTTTGTATTTTACCCACAATGCTGTGCTATAGTTATTTACATACTACTGCTCACCACTAGCAACGTAAGGGATTGTACATTCGAATAAGGCACATTTAAGGCAACATTATAAATTACCCAGAATTCCTTGTTGCTCTATGTAAAACAATGACAGCTCACTGGAATGACATCATGTTGTGTGACCACACACAAGAAACTGGAGGACAAAACCCTGCTAAAACAATAAAAATGAGAATGACAGATTTTTTACAAAAGAAATTGAACCTTCAACACTTGAAGCATGCCTGGCAATGATATGCCACATGTAACAGGCATTTGGGGAACCTTCCAACATTTATTTTGACATGAGTGTGCTATTCTCCCTGACTTCCGCACAGGCTATAAAATTAAATGTAAACTGTTATTGTGCATTACTGGCATTGAGCATGACAGAACCACAATCAAACAGCTTTCAGATTCTTGCAACAGGCACAGTGCAATGAATGAGAAGTCTTTACAGACCTCAGCAATGTGACTGCTTCCATAGCTTCCATAGCTTATGTATTAAGGAAAAATAATTGCACCCCAAATGACATCACCAGGGCGGAGACATGCTGATTACCACAGGGAACAGAAAGTCTCAGCATCTAGCAGTGTTGTTGAAACACACCACACAATCAATAGCTATAAATGGTATGAAATGGTAGATTTTCATATAAAACACTAGGCAGACACTGTTGTTATAACAATATTTAACGAATGATGCTGACAGTTTAATTTCTGTAAATTTCGTGGGATATGGTCTTTAACACATTGTTCCATACCAGCTGATATTAATATTGACTGTACTCGACTACTTAGGGAGTTGTTTGTTCCCTCATCCTTCCAGTCGATTTCTGGTAATTTCAAATCCCCCAACATGATCACATCATCCTCTTCTGCCACTACTGTTAGATAATCAGTGAAGATTTCTGTATCATTTATATTGCTGTCAGGCGATCTATAGAAAATTCCTAATTTGAATTTCTTGCCCTTTATTCCTGTGATGTCTATCCAAAGTGTTTCTATTATTCCAAGACTGGCCTCTGTATCAGCAATGGAACATTCAGTTTCATTCTTGATATACAAGGCAACCTCTCCCCCACGTCCTCTTGCCCTATCCTTGCCAAACAACTGCTAGCCTGCTGTTTCCTTGGACCAACTACTATCGCCACACCACCAGGTTTCTGAGACTCTTACAAAGTCTCTCTCCTCGTTAGTGACTATATGCTGTAACTGCCATCTTGTCTTTATTAAGGCTCCTAGCATTGAAGTAAAGGACCTTGAGTCCTTGGTTTATTCTTTGTGTCTTTCATTAGTTACACCAGGTACTTTTGTTCGGCTAGTCGACCCCTCCTTGCTAGTTTAAATTAATTTCATTTTTAAGATGCATGGCCAAGACTCTGCACCCTTGAAACTCAAATGCAGTCCATCTCTGCAATATACATCATTTCTGTCATAGAAGGTGTCCCAATGCCTTGCAAAGTGCATATTCTTTCCCTTGTCCAAGTACGAAGCCATGCATTTTAAGGCACAACTTGTTTTGTACTTCAGTGGAAGCCCTAGGGACTGGTAGGATTTCTCACACTACAATATTGTATCCTTTACTGGATAACATAACTACAATGCCATTATAGTCCTTTTTGAAGGCCAGTAGTGGTTTATTCATAATGTCCTTAACCCCTATGTGGATTGTAGCCAGAGTTTTTTCCCCAGCCCCTTTGAAAATGTTATCCACCAGATTGGTAAGGTCTTTTGACCCTGCTCCCTAGAAACTGCTCATCATAATGTTTGCCTTGTCCTCCTTGCAAATGTACTTATCAATGTATTTAATGACTGAGTCTCCAATTACAATGATTTGCCTTATATTGCTGTTAGGTAGGGTCAGCTGAATGATTAGGTTCTTCGTTATTTGGAGGGATTATCTTGATCTACTGAGTTATCTGCTATGATGGAATATCTATTGTTCAGTTGCAGTGTCAAATTAGATGCCCTGCTAGTCCTTGCCTCTTGCTGCTTAGTATCCATGTTAGTAAGTGTTACTATAGGCCCTGCTTCACCTTCTCTAGTAAGCATGTTCCCCTGGGTATAATGTGCTGCATTCATAGTGCCATGGCGTAAGGGTCTCAGTGGGCTTCTGCCTCATTTTTTCCTCTTTACTGTGGTTACTGTACATCAATCATTATTCTCTCTGGACTCTATTCCATTTTCTAACGTCGGTTTGTGCTTACTACCTCTTACTATGGCTTCAATTAAGGGTGTACCTGTTTTGTTTAGGCAAGTTAAAGTGATTTTGTGAACTTTGCCATAGAAAATGGGATTAATAACGTGTAGTAACCTGTAGGTGTTATGATTGAATCTCCTACCATTTAAACTGCCAAAAAGTGATGTTTTCCATGAAATAAATGCTTTTATTTCTGTGCTCTGCTTCATTTGCATAACTCGCCTCTTTTTTTTTCTCAGTGCTGCAACATCCATGTGTGACATCATGCAAGGAAAACAAAGTTTATAAACACTGTTTTGAAACAGAGACCTCTGTTGGTCAGTCTTGGTATTGCAGACATTTACACGACCAACGTAGGAGACTACATCTCTCAGTATTGAAACCCTGTCAGCTAGATACTATATACACAGTGCCTTGTTTTGAAAATAAACAAATGAGAACTTTTATTGTTGAAGCCACTGCGGAGATTTGAGACTGCACCTCACAGTAAGGGAAATGGAAAACAATGTCTATTGTACCCACAATGCCTTGCTATGGACATCTACATATTAGGTGCAGTCACCACCACCACAATAAGTGACTACACCTCAGAGTAACTAACATTTATATCAACATGATAATTTACCCAGAATTCCTTGGCACTGTATGTAAATCATTGACAGTTTCCTTGCATGACATCATTCTGGGGGTGTGACTGCACACAGAAAACTGGAGAACACAGTGCTGATAAAACATAAATAAAAATGTATATAAGAGATTTATTTTATAAAATAAAATACAGCTTCAGCATCTGAAGCATGGGTGGCAATGGGATATTATGTGAAAAAGGCATCTGTGAAAGCTCACAAAATCACTTTAAGGCCTGAAGTTTAGTAGCCATGGTATTCTAACTGTTCTCAAGAGTCTCTAACCTAGTGCAGAACAAGTGCAATTCTGAATCAGTTCTTTATTTTGCATACATTTGTCACATACATAGTCTTTATAGTCAGTATTAGAATCTGCCAAGCTATACATGTTACAGCAACCACATTTAATACAGAGATCACCATCAGTGGTCAAAATAGATGATGCCATCTTCCTAACTACAATATTACTTGCTAATATCTGCAAGTTTGTGGCTAGATCCACTGAAGTATGTACTTGTTCAAGGTGTACAGTTGTAGTTTCTGGCTAGCTTCCTTGCTGCATACGGCGGGAGACACGCTTAGAGACATGCATCATGTGTCTCCGCATGCCCACCCCACCCAAGCTCACCCACTCATTTGGGTAGCAGACTTATTGCATGAGACCCGGAAGCTGCCTGGGGTCACGTGTCAGGCACTGCTACGAACGAGAGCTCAAAATGTTCCAAATCAAATGTAAAAATATTTAAAATATTAAAATGCCTCCTGTAACAGCTGCTAGCACTGCTAAGAGCAGACTACTGGCTCCCATTGAACATAGCCAATGTGGTTACACAGTTGTAGTTTCTCTACACCCTCAATGGAACTACCACACCCAGCTGCTTCCTGCAGAGTGCTCCCTGCTAACCCTTAAAATTAGGATTGTGTATTGCAGTTTCAATATAAAACACAGCAATAAACACTGCCAGACCTGTCTTACCACTGACAGCACAGTATGTGGACAGTGATTGAAATGCCCCACTCTCTTGGGTAGCAGACTTATTGTGTGAAACCCAGAAGCTGCCTGTGGTCACGTGACAGGTGCTGCTATGAAAGAGAGCTCAGAATGTTACAAATCAAATGTAAAATATTAAATGCCTCCATAAGGGCTGCTAGCACTGCCAAGTGCAGACTATTTGCTACCATTGAAAATATACAGCGGGTTACACAGTTGCAGTTCCTCCACACCTCAATGGAACTACTGCTCCCAGCTACTTCCTGCAGAGTGCTCCTGCTAACTCTTACAATTAGGATTGTGTTTTGCAGTTTCAATAGGTAACCCCTAGGTGGCGCTATCCCAAGGGCTAATACCCTGCCTGCTTGGCTAGTAGCAGGTTAAGGGGCCTGTAATGAAACAGGTACCTCCACCCAGAAGTCAGGGTTGTTAGTGGTCAAACTAACCTGGGACAGCCTTCCGGGACACTGTAACCCCCCTCTTTCCCTTCTAGTGGCCTAAACAACATACAATAATTACTTTCACAATGACCCTTATTCACCAGGCAATTACCCACTCTGTTTGCATTTACCATCAGGGCTGGTCCTCTAGCTTGACCCTGGGGACCCCTGCAAAACAAGGTTAAGCACAGCAAATAGCAACAATACAATACTTTCGGCACAAACTGGAACCACAGTCAGGTTAAATGCAGACAAAGTTAAATCTGATTTATTCAGGGGACTTGAACAGGGAAGGGGGTAATCAGGTTGATTTGCTTAAAAGCTATATTAATCAGACAGTCATGCATGCAGGTCAGAGTCCATACACAGTCACACACTCTGTGTACCCAGGTAGGAAAATGGTGGGCTAGCCAGGAATGTTGCAGCTGGTTGGGGTCCTGTGATGGAAGAAAGCAACATGGACAACACACACTATTTGTAATCTGGAGGCGGAGGGCTCAGTTCATGAAAGAAAAGGCAACAAGACAATCAGAAGACAGCACTTCAAGATTTAGCTGTTGTTGCAAGGAGCTACCCTGATGTTTAGTCATTATACCCAATACTGGACACAGGAAGGACGTAAATCGAGACTGCAGGCTGTTGAGCTGGGGTGCCTGGAGAAGCAGGGCCCACACAAATCAGTGAGGTGTCGTTCCTGTTCAAGGCGTTGAGCAGGGGGCTGATCCCCAGGCCGTTATCTCGTCGATGACTTTCTCTGTGTAGCAGGTATTCTGGCTGGGCCAGTGTAGCAGGGCCCAGGCAAATGGAAATGGATACGGATTCAGTCTGTGGAGCTGGATGCAGCCTCCAGCAAGCAAAACACAGTTCAGACACACACAATGGGGAAACAAATCATGACCCACTATAAGCACACAGTACATTCACATGTAAGGAAATTCCACTGTACCAGGCAAATGGCTCTCTGGTCACAATTACAGAGTCTCTGCACAATCCGGGACTTCAGAGGTAGCTGGAAGTCATGACAGGCTGATCGCATTCAGTAAATCTTTGGTCTTCTTCAGGTTAAAGCCTGGTCACAATTCAGTGGCTTAATTTGTTCTCCAAATTCGGATTCAGTCCGAAAAAAGCACAAGTTCCCTCTCAGGAACAGCAGACAGACATGCAGGCCAAACCCAGGCCTTTCCACAGTTCTCCCACGTGAATCCACTATGAATTGCTGCTTGAACTATCTTGAGCTGTTACTTCTTCACTTCCCAACTCAGATCTAACTGAAACTGCAAGCAGTGTGGGACTTTCTCCAAGATCCAAAAGGTTCAGTTGGCTGATCTGTCTGTCAGTCACAACAAGGGCTCCCCCTCCAGGTAATTTTAGGCACCAAATGCCCAAAACTACAATTCCTACAAGTTTTGTCCCCACCAAGCCCCTGTAGGCAGGCTCCATTTTAGAGTCCCAAATGTACTGATTGGCCTATTCTGCAGTCCAGGACCAAGATGATAGAAACAAACAGAACTGTCCATGCTGCAAAGAAAGCAGGTTAGAACAAACAGCAATATTATTACTACTCTAACAAATGATCAGCAAACAAGTACATCTTCTAACAGAGCTCCCTCTCAGATTAATTATGACTGCAATGACTTCATGCAACTCTTAAAGAGACAGTACACAGAGGCTATACAGGCATTCTCTGGCAATACATTTAAACTGCTAAAACGCAGAACACCAGCCTGGCAGTGAGCATTTAGGCAAGCTCAAGGAAGACTTTTTGGTGAACCCCCATTTGTAGAGGGGTTACATCCTTCCCTGCCTGGAGAAAACTTGGTGTCCTCATCAAGTCTGTACCATCAAGCATCAGTTAACATAAACTTATTTTCTTTACTATACATATTCACTACACTTCATGATACTATGTCCATAAGGACAATACTTATGCATGTTTCATTTAGGTAATACTGATTCCACTATAATTAACATACTTGTGACATCCCAATACTGATTCATGTTATAACTTCCTGTACATTAAACAATGTAGGAGGGGGCCCTTCCCTATCAGCTAACTTGAGGCTGGATGGGGCAGGGGCGCCATACTGAGAAGGAAGAACAATCAACCTGGAATTGGCCATTAAGCTCAGTTTGGGTAGTGAGCTCTGAGAAATATAAACACCTTTGTGAACCACATTGCGAGGCAAATCCACTGGTCTCCCAGGAGAATCATAACTGAAGCACAATACTGGCTTGACAGCTCAACCAGTCTTTCTGGGGGGAACAACCACAATCTCTGTACTTTCAGCATTAAGTTTGGAGCTTTCGCCATTTGTGAGGGGTGCCTCTGCATGGATGGGAATATCCAAACTGGGAGCACTATCAGCTACTTGCTCTGTAGGCTCTGTTTCCACAACACTTGGCTCATTTAGAGAAGGTTCTGGCAGAATTAGGCTTTGTTGCACTGAAGGGGGTCCGTCAGCACTCTTACACTGTCGTTCAAGTTCTGGTGTGTCACCAGGGAGACTCAGACCATCAGCCCTTCTTCGGCAATTCACACAGTTCCACAAAATACAGAGAGTCCGAACTTTAGATGTGATGCTTTGCACCTCACTTTCAGTGAGCATTGGCTCCAAGGATGAAGCTGGGGAGGTTAGGCAGTCCAGAAGGCCCAGCTTCATCCCCAATATAGTCATGGGGTTACCTCGAAACTGCTAACTCAATCCATAGGAGGGTAATAGGCATTGTCGCACTCACTATCATCAGAGATGGACTGACAGTCACTATCAATCTGGACCTGCTGCGGGGAAACCTAACTCTGTAACTACTGGGGTAGGTTGACTCTGTCTCTTTTTTGCAGCAGCACGAATCACCGGCCCAGGGGAGGCAATGTCTTCTGGCTCAGCTTCAATAATAACTTGGCCAATAGGCAGCAAGTGGTTACGGTGCATGGTCTTGACAGCTTTGGAGTTGTTCTCTGTGTACCTTGTATACTGCTGGATCATCCAACTTTCCAATTACTACGTGAGGAAGATGGTGCCACCTATCAGCAATTTTGTGCTTGCCATGTAGTCCCAAAGTGCGTGACTAACACGCGTGTCTCAGGGCTGTAGCTCCTGAGCCTTTACTTTCTTGCCGTGCCTCTTTTTGTTGGCTAGATTTCTTTAAGTGACCATTGTCTGGGCCAGTTGATATGCATAGTTCAATTGAGCTTTCAGTTTTGTACATACTGCAGGTAGTTTTAAGCTTGGACCCCATCTGGAGAGACCCAGAATAGACATCAACTGGCAGGTGGGCCTCCTCCTAAACATGAGGCGTGTAGGGGAGAACCCAGTAGCATCATTTTGGTGCAATTGTATGATACCAAGGTGCTAATCTGCTGGCTCCACTTATGCTTGTCTTTGGGTGGAGGGTGCCCAGCAAGTCTAGAAGGGTGTGGTTAGAACATTCTGGTTGAGGGTCCCCTGTGGGTGATAGGGATGGTTCTTGACTCCGCACCTCCCACAGAGAGAGCATTTTGATTAGCCGACTTTCAAAGTCTCTGTCTTGGTCAGAGGGATCCACTGAGGCGCACTATAGTGGACAAAGAAAATTTCCACTAGCACCTTGGCCACAGTAGAGGCCTTTGATCTTTAGTTGGAAAAGCTTGTGCATACTGTGTCAAATGATCCGTAACTACTAACACATTGCCAATATTCCGCTGATCAGGTTCTAAACATAAAAAGTCTGTGCAGACCAGTACCATGGGGGTGCTGATAGTAATATTGACAAAGGGGGCAGCCCTGTAAGGCAGGGCTTTCCTTTGCAGACAACAACTGCAGGTCTCAACATGGTGCTCAACATTGTCCCCCCCCCCGTCTTGGGCCAGTAGAATCGAGATTGTACCAGGTCGAGAGTTCTCTCAATACAGAGGCGCCCCATGTGATTGTGGCGGGACCTCAGTACCAAATCTTTAAAGACCGTGGGAAGGACCAATTGCCGCTTGTCTGCTTGACCACTGCAATCCACTATCTCTCTGTATAACAACTGATTGTGTAACTTCAACCTGGGGCCTTCTTTAAACAATAGGACAGTTCTCAAGATAGGGGAATGCAACTGGGACATCTTTCCCCACATGCAGGGCATCAAGTGCTGGCTGAATCATAGGATCTTGGGATTGAGCCCACTGGATGCTGTCTTTGTCAAACTGAGATAGTGCACTAATATCTAGAGCAGAGAAATGGTAATAGGCATCCGGTATGCAGGTATCAGGAGGGCCCAAGCAAGCTACCAAACAGTCCACTGTGCCTGTAGACATCTGTTCATCTCTGATGTCTGTACATAGGTTAATGGGTTATTGTCGGTCTTCACTAATATCTTTGCCCCGTAGATGTACTCATGAAACTGGTCAACAATGGCCCATTTTAGGGCAAGGAACTCCAGCTTGTGCAGAGGCTTGCCAGAGAACAACAGGAGGAAGGAGTACTGTGTGACTGGACTTCTCTACTGGGACTATATTGCCCTCCTTCCCTCCCTCCCCTCCAAAGCTAGTTCTACTTTTATAGGTGCAGGATTTGACTGACAACAGGAACTTCCTGTTTGGGAGCAGGAAGTGAGTGATCCGCACCCACCAAAGACTCACCATCCTAGAAGGGCAAGAGTAGCTCTCTGGCTCCTCCTAGCTGCTGGAGGTCTGCCTCTGAGCAAGTAAGGGTCTACTGAGAAATATAGGATTTCTTGTCTCAGAACAGGATGATCAGGAGCTTAAAGGGCACAGAAGCAGTAAGTAAGTAGGGAGAGGAGAAGAAAAAAAAACAGAGGAAAAAGTAAGGATTCCAAACAACAGTGAAGGGGCCAGAAATAAGACATGATGGGAGTGGTACAGTGCAGTGGCTGTGGAGCAGCAGTCTTCCGGAAGACATTCTGGAAGATGCGGTGTTGTCCCATCTGCAGGCACCTCTGTGGGCTGAGGGAGGAGGTTTCTCATCTCCAGGCTGAGTTGGCCAGGATTTGTGGGACCTCCTCTTCCATCCAGGGACCACCAGGGCCACTGCCGTTGCCTCAGAGGTTGCCAAGAAAGAGGAGTGGCTGGACCACAGTGGGCTCAGGGAGGGTGAGGGTGGTGGAACAGAGGTGCATCCCTCCAGTTGTACCTCTCCACAATTACTATGCCATTCTGGAAAAGTGTGGTTCCTCTATGGAGGCACTCACAGTGGAGACCAAGGAGGATGGTGGGAACCTCCACAAAGGAAACCCACAGGAGGGTGGCATGGGACCCCACAGGGGAAGGAAACAACTCCTGGTGGGGGACTCCATTGTTAGGAAAGTAGAACTGGGGAAGGAAGGGGAGATGGAGGTAAGTTGCCTGCCTGGCACCATGGCTTGGAGGGACAGGGAGCGAATCCTCAGGATCGCCAGAGCAGCTGCACAGGGGAGGGAGCTGGATGTCATTGTCCACCTAGGGACAAATGACCTGGCTAAGAAAGGGATCAGAGCAGTGCAGGAAGAGTTTGTGGAGTTGAGGTGGGGTCTTAGACAAGTAGCAGACATGGTAACCTTCTTGGAGGTGCTGCCTGTCTATGGCGTAGATGAGGCTAGGGTGCTCCACACCATGGGATTCAATCAGTGGTTGAAAAACTGGTGCAGAGCTCAGGGGTTTGGCTTCATTGGGGACTGGGAGTCCACCTGGAGTGATGCAGGCCTATACTGGCATGATGGGCTGCATCTGTCCAGGAGGGGAACAAGGATCCTAGTTGATAGGTTTAAATGCTTCATTGCCAAGCATTTAAACTAGCCAAGGGAAGGCACTGGAAAGAAGCAGGGAAATCCTAGCCCCCCCCCAAAAAAAAGTCAGAGGTAGTAAGTGAGGTAAACACCAAGATAGAGCTGTTGATATGGAGAAGTGCAGGGGTAAATGGAGAAAAGGACAAAGGCAATAAGGACAGAGATGGAGCAAAAAGGAGTAAGGCCATCAGGAAATGGAGGGTAATGACTACAAATGCCCGTAGTCTGGGCAACAAGCTCCTTGAACTGGTGGCCTTGATGGAAGAGGGATGCATGGATATCGTAGCAGTCACATAAACATGATAAACATGGTACACAGAGAACCATGACTGGGATGTTAACATACCAGGGTATATAACCCACAGGAGAGACAGGAAGGGGAGAAGAGGGGGAGGAGTAGCTCTCTATGTAAGGGAAGGGATAAAAGCAACTGAACAAAAGAGTAAACATGGAGGAGAGGAGGCACTGTGGGTCACCTTAGAGACTGGAAATGGCACTACAATCTGCATAGGGGTTGTACACAGACCCCCATGTCAGGGGGGAGGAAATGGACAAGGATATGATAGAAGGCTTTCTTAGGATGGCAGAGACAGGGGAGATACTGTTGATGGGAGACCTGATTATGACAGATGTTAACTGGAGTACATTTGTTGCAGCCACATCCAAGAGCAGGGCCATTCTAGATGCCCTACAGGTGGCATTCCTCAGACAGCAAGTTTCGAAACCCACTCATGAGGGAGCAATCTTAGACCTCATACTCTCAAATGGGGACAGTGAGAGGATCTCAGATCTAGAAGTGGGTTGCCATCTGGGAACAAGTGACCATCAAACAGTGTGGTTCACATTAAACTCAGCTACAGAGTCAAGTCATATAAAAGTGATGGTACTGGACTTCAGGAGGGCTGACTTTAGCAAGATGGGAGAGTGCCTTAGAAAAGCACTAGCAAACAGGCTAGAAGGAGGGGTGGAGCAACAATGGGGAAACATCAAAACTGCCATCACAGAGGCAACAAGCCTTTGTGTGAAGCAAATAAACAAATCAAAATGAAAGAAAAAGCCACTATGGTTCTCAAAAGAGGTGGCGGGAAAAGTCAGGAGAAAAGATAGCATTCAGGAAGTATAAGGAAACACAGAAGGGCAGGACAGAAAGCTGTACAAGTTAAGGCAGAAGGAAGCAAGGAGGGAAGTCAGAATAGAAAGGCCCAAACTGAGGAAAAGATAGCCAACTCAGTTAAGAAGGGGATAAAACCTTTATAGGTATATCAGGAGCATAGAAAGACAAAGGGAGGGATAGTGAGGCTAAATAGAATGGCTGGTGGGTGGGTAGAGAGGGACAGTGAAAAGGCAGGGATATTGAATGAATATTTCTGCTCAGTATTCACAAAAGAGGAGGGGGAGGTGCCTACTCCAATTAACAGAAGCACTCTTGATAGGGGGGTCGATCCCAGTCCATTCACAGAAGAAAGGGTTCTGAAAGAACTCCTAAAACTGAAGGTGGACAAAGCAGTGGGGCCTGATGGAATTCACCCCAGAATTCTAAAACAATTAAGTGGAGAACTAGTGAAACCACTGACTACCCTTTTTAACAAATCATGGGAGGACGGTGTGGTACCTGAGGACTGGAGGAAGGTGGATGTAATTCCCCTTCACAAAAGTGGGACCAAGACAGAGGCAGAAAACTACAGACCTGTCAGTTTGACCTCTGTGGTAGGGAAAGTGATGGAATCACTTCTGAAGGAAAGAATTGTTGAGTACCTAGAGGCCAGCGGGGCACAGGACCCAAGGCAGCATGGGTTTATAGCGGGATGGTCATGTCAGATGAATCTAATTGATTTCTTTGACTGGGTGACCAAAGTAGTAGATCAGGTAGGGGCTGTGGACATGGCCTACCTAGACTTTAGCAAGGCATTTGACACAGTCCCACACAAAAGATTAATAGTCAAATTAACCAGCCTGGAAGTGGGTCCCAGAGTGGTAGCCTGGGTGAAACATTGGCTGGACAACAGGACACAGAAGGTAATTGTAAACGGAGTCCACTCTGAAGAAAGAGGGGTTACTGGTAGGGTACCGCAGGGTTCAATACTGGGTCCAATCCTTTTTAATGTCTTTATAAATGACATTGCAGAGGGACTGGAAGGAAAAGTATGCCTCTTTGCAGATGACACAAAGATCTGCAACAGGGTTGATACACAAGGAGGCATGGAAAGGATGAGAAGGGACTTGGCAATGTTGGAGAAATGGTCAGAAGTATGGCAGCTTGGATTCAATGCAAAGAAGTGGAAATTAATGCACCTGGGAAACAAAAACCCAGGGGAAGATTATACAGTGGGAGAGGGGAGGTAGTAACAACAACAAAAATGGAAAGGAACCTGGGGGTAATCATATCTGATGACCTTAAGGTTAGCAAGTGTAATCCCCCTGCAAATGGGGGTTCCCAAAAGTCTTCCAGGAGCTTGCCTAAGTGCTCCCAGTCTAGGTGGTTTCTGGCGTCACAGACATCTTAAACGGCATTGCAGTGAGTGTTTGAGAGCCTCTGCACACTGTCTCTTTGAGAGCTGTTTGCTTGCACACATAAGTAGTTTTGTATGGGGGGGGGGGTGTCTGTGGTTTCCCTGCTCGAGTCCCATTTGAGCTGCTGCCCAAGCGCTCCATTTCTGCCATCGCTATAAGTGCAGAGGGAGCCCTTCTAAAAGATGCAACTATTTGTGGGGAAAATTGCAGAGTAATACTGGAAATGCAGTTTGTCTAACCTGCTTTTCTTGCAGCAAGGACCGTGCAGTGTAGCTCCTTTCATTTTGGTCCCGGACTGCTGAAATGGGCCAATTGGACTGTGAGGACACTAAAATGGAGCAGGCTGTGGGCCAATTAGGACTGGGACTCTGAAGTGGAGCCTGCTGTAAAGGGGCTGTATGTAAGGAGCGTCTGGGAATTGTAGATTTTAGAGTGTTGGCGCCTTTGTACACCAATAGAGGGAGCCTGTTGTGACTGGCAAGGAGAATCAGCCAACCGGGAACTGTTTGGATCTAAAAGAAAGCCCCAAGGCTGTTTGCTGGAAAGCCAGATCTGAGGTGACAGTGAAGAGAGAAGGAGCCCTGTTGTACGAAGCTGTGTGTAGTTTGGAACGATGTGTAGGCCCCAAAGTCGGGTTCATGCCATAGGTAATGTAGTTTGGACTGAATCCAGTTTTGAGGAGGAAGAAAGAAGACAGAAGTTTGGAAACCAGGCTTAACCTGAAGAGGACTGAAAGTTGCTGAATGCGATCGGTCTGTCAGGGACTGCTGATGCTGTGCGTGTTCCCGGGTATTTTGCAGTAATTGCGATCGGGATCATGGAGCAGTCTGCTTGGTACAGTACTATCCTTTACATATAAATGTGCCTTAAATTGGAAGGAGATTGCAATCTTAATTTCCCTCACTGTGCAGTGTGTGCTGAATGCTGGAAACCCAGAAACACCACCATCCAGCCCGTAATCTGTATTGGATACTGTGGGTGCAATTCAGGGCAACCCCCTGTAACAATTTATGAATCACAAGTGTGCCATCTGATTTATTTGCGCTTTCTTTTTCTTGAACTGAGCCTCTGCTCTGGATTACAGTTTTGCTGTGCATGCCTTTCATTTCCTTAGGTCCCCAACCAGCTGCACCAGCTGGCCAACCCCGGGCAACAGACCTGGCTAGCCCCCCCTACTCCTCATCCTGGGTACACAGAGAGTGTGACTATTTGGACCCTATATGCGTGCATATTACTGTGTTTTTATGCGTCTAAACCGAATCAACCTGATTGCTCCCTTCCTTGTTACTGCCCCTCTAATGAATCAGATTTGTTGTTCTTGAACCATATTCTGTCTGTGGTGTCGGAACATGTAGAAAAAGCATTGCACTGTGGCTGTGTGCATTACCTAACCTTGCTTTACAGGGGGTCCTCAGAGACGTGTTGCAGGAATCAGTCCTGAGGATAAGTGGTAACTGTATGTGTAATACGTTTGCATGTCCGGCGGATTGTGAAGGTCTCTCCTGTGTGTTGAAAGTGCCACTAGTGGAAATAGAGGGGGATCACAGTGTCCCAGAGGGCTGTGATCTTGTTAGGCTACCTGCAACCAACCCTGACTTTTGGGTGGAGGCACCCGTCATTGGACCTAGGCCCCTCAACCTGTCACTAGCCACACAGGCAGGGGTAGTAGACCTTGGGATAGCACCACCTAGGGGTTACACAAACAATGTGAGAAGGCAGTAGGGAGGACTGGGGGTATACTGGGATGCATAGGGAGAGGCATCACCAGCAGAAAACAGGAAGTTGTTATCCCTCTGTACAGACAGTTGGTGAGACCCAATTTGGAGTACTGCTTCCAGTTCTGGAGACCCCATCTTCGCAAGGACATAGACAGGATAGAGGCAGTCCAGAGGAGGGCAACTAAAATGGTGCAGGGTCTGCAAGAGAAACCGATGAGGGATACTAAAGGAGTTTAATATGTATACCTTGGAGAAAAGGCGGGGGGACATGATAAAACTTTTAAGTACCTCAGTGGAATCAGCAAAGTCCAAGAGGGTAGCATCTTTCAGAAGAAGAGACATGCAAGAACAAGGGGACACAATTTTAAGATAGAGGAGGACAGTTCAGGGGCAATGGAGGAAGTATTTTTTCATAGAGAGGTGGGACACATGGAACAGCCTTCCTGAGGAGGTTGTGGGGTCTAAAACTGTGGGAGAATTTAAGAATACATGGGACAGACATAAGGCAATTCTTGTGGGGGTAGGAAGAAATAGGTTGTTGGTTAACTAGGATCTGCAGCTTATCCTGTAGGTAGAGAAATGGGCAGACTAGGTGGGCCAAGCGTCCTTATCTGCTGTCAAATTCTATGTTTCTATGTTTCATTCTGATGGGGTCAAGATCCTACTGACAAAAGCCACTGGTCTCAAACCATCCTCATGGTCTTGATACTAGCACAGCTCCTATGCCCTGCAAACTAGCATCCGTATGCAGCACTAGGGCTTGGTAGGGTCAGCATAGGCGAGGATGGGGCGGGTGAGCTGGTATATGACTTTGTGGAAGGCTGCTTCACATTTGGTGTTCAGCGGGCCCAAAGGTTCACCTGTTCAAAAGTATACTTTCTCGGGTTCTTTGACAGCCCCTTTCTTGTATTTACGGTTGGTAGGGGGGTAACCCTGGGTGAGATTAAGGAGCGGGTGAATCACCTTGGAATCGTCTTTTATGAACCTGCAGTAGTAGCAACAGAACCCCAGGAAACATTGTAGTTCTTTCAAGTTATGGGGCTGGGGCCAAGTAGTCAGTGACTCGACCTTAGTGGGATCGGTCTCTATCCCTTCTGCAGATACTGTGTGCCCCACATACTTCACGGAGGTTTGAAAAAAACTGGCACTTGTCAATGGACAGCTTGAGGCCGAAGTCTTCCAATTAGTCTAGGAATTTAAACAGTCGGGTCTCATGCTCCTCTAATGTGCGTCTGAACACAATTACATCATCTAGGTACACTAGGCATTCCAGCAAGTTCATATCTCCCACCGCACGTTCCATCAGTTGCTGAAAGGTGGCCGGGGCACTCGAAATACCCTGTGGCATTCTCAGGAATTCGTAGAACCCCAATGGACAGATGAAGGTGGTTTTCTACACGGTCCTCCGTGGTCATCAGAATCTGGTGATATCCACTGCCAAGATCCAGTACTGAGAACCATTTGCTCCCATTCAAGCAATCCTGGGCATCTTGTATATGGGGCATGTTGTATTGATCTGGGATGGTCCACCGGTTCAGGGTTCGATAATCAACACACATCCTCATCAAACCATTCTTCTTATGCACAACCACAATGGGAGAGGCATATGGGCTCCTTGATTCCTGTATCACGCCAACAACGAGCATTTCCTGCCGGTGTCTCTTCATGTCATCTGTGTCCTCTGGGGTGAGCCGTCGAGATCTCTCTCGAAATGGCTGGTCATCATGCAGGTGTATGTGATGCTCTGCACCCTGGACACAATCCACATCCCATTCATTTAATGAAAACACTAGGTCTCTGGGCGAGTTTCTGCTAATCCCAGCCTTCAATTCAGCTGGCAGCAGGGAGTCACCAAAGTCAAATAAGTCTGGGCTCACTCTCCCTTTGGCCAGAGTACTGGTTATTGGATAATACTGCAGTGTCTGTGCAGTGTACTATAGCCAGAGTGCACCTCTGTTCACTCCGACCTCCCGATGCGATACATTTCGAGTCTGGACCATCACTGCCGGCATAGGCATGGGCATGGGCAGAAAAGATGCTGGGTTTAATCAATAATCCTTCTGGCAACTTTCCATCACCTGGTGCATCCAACATTAATATTTTGTTCTTTAAGTTTCTCTTTAGGCAGACTTCTCCATGGATTGTGCACTGGGAATTGGGGGCCAATACCAAGGAGTTAGGTTCCTTTTTCCACACAACCCACTGGCTCATCTGGGTTCTTATCATTGGGTTTCTGTCATATGCCCTTTTTACTAAGGCTGGAATTCTTAGGGTCTGTCCAGTCTGTTGCCTTTGTTTCTCATGGCAGAGTTGTGCTAGTCTCCCAAACATGTGGGCATTTGTTCCAGTCAACAGGGGAACCCATCATACAGTCTGGTGGGGAAACATTAGGACCAGTGTCTCTACTTGCTCCTTTACACCATTTACAGTTGCAAGAAAAGACAACCAGAGGCAGACATATCCTAGGTAGGGATAAGACTTGTCGCTCGGCTCCCACACATGTAGGCCTTCCAGGGATTGTAATGGCACATCAGATAAGTGTTTGTCATGCCAGTCCTGAAATACAATGGTCAATTGCGACCCACTGTCAAGCACAGCCCGAGTAGGAATACCATTCACAGCTACAGTAGTCTTCATTGAAGGGCCCACTATTTTGGACCAGTCTGGAGGGACAACAGCAGGGCCTGGACAGACGATTTAGCCACAGAGGGGTTGAGTAAGCATGGCTGAAGCCTTCACTGTGGTCATTTTGTGACCCTTGACCACTGACTCATTTTCGAAGCTCTCCTTGAAGCCGTTTCACCACTTTCTCTAAGTCCTTCTGAGACTGGCATTCCCTCTTCAGATGGCCATCCTTGCCACAGTTGTGACAAATGACAGACTCGGGCATCCTTGGGGAAAACATAGTAGGGATGTTGGAGCATTGACGAGATTGTGATCTGACTTCTGCTGGTAGTGTACCATGTTTCAAAAGTTCCTTTAGGGTGGCAGTCAATTCCTTGAACTCAGCTGAGAAGCCACCCTCAGTAGAGGATGCTTGAGGGTGCACCCCAACCCCCATAACAGTCACATCCTGACGGGAGTCAGGGTCTGTGTCAGCAGGGGATGCCTCAGTTAACACACCCGGTTGTACTTTTCTGACTTCCTTCAGCAACTCCTCCCCCCACCGTTTAGCCCTTGGTGGGACACTCGGAGTGGTCTCCATTTCGGAAGGGCCTTCCAGTGCCATGATCACTTGGGCTGCACTCACCCCATAATTATAATCTCCCTCTTCACCTTCTACCTCCTGGAGTTCTTTTATCAAGTCACAGTAGTCAGGTGGGTTACCTCTCCTATCCTGGAGCTTTAACTGGATGATCTGCAGTTTAGAATGCTTGGCATGTTGCAGTATGTGCCCAATCTCACAGTTCAAATCACTGGCAGCTACCCCACCTTTCCGTAAGTTTTCTGCAGAGCTCTTTCTAGGCGAGTACATACACAGACAAACTTTACCCCTTCCATTGTTTGGTACCTTGAATTTCCACATCAAAGTCTCCCCTGACTCAATGCTCCCGAAATTGCCTTCAAATACATATAGGTGCTTCTGAGCAGATGCATCAGGGTTTGTGGACCTCAAAAATTTAATGACTTCAAACTTTCTATGATTCTTTTCCACTTCTCAGCCTCTGCGCACTGCCTCTTGGGTACCAAGGGGGCAACATAGTCGATCCAGATCTCCCAGTCATCCTCTCCCTGGGGGCAGGAAGGGTGTCCGAGAAGATTCTCAGCCTTCAGTAGGAGTTGTGACTAATGGCAGGCACAGATATAGGGGCTAGCATTGGCATGGGCACAGAAGGTGAGGCAGGTGCTGGAGTGGGAGGAGGTGTTGGGGAAGGAACACCCCCAGGTGGCAGGAATAGTTTCTTAAAGTCCTCTACAGTTTTCCCTTCCTCCAGCAACAAACTTGGCAAATTTCTCCTCAAAAGTCTCAGATAATGGTGGGAGCTCATCCTCCCCAGTGTCTTTACTGTCTTTTGTTATCACTGTCCAGGTGGCAAGGGCCCATTCTGAGGCAATAGTCTGTGACACTTTAGAGCTGTCCACAAGGTCACTACACTCTACCAAGGCTATGAAAGTTTGGGCATCAAATCAGCCTGTCGACCCACAACCATAGGTGTTTTAAACATTCAGCTTTGGAGAGTGCTCCCTCTACAGTGTCCTTACTGGTACCCAGGGGACTATCCAGTAGAAGCAGAGCATTTTGAGGGTGAATCTCCTGCCCAGTACACCACCCCACCAACTGGTGTAGCCATTTCTACAGGGGTAACCATTAACTTTTAATAATAATTCGTAATTTTTGGCCACTAGAAGGCACAAAATCCCTGCGGTGAGCCTCCAAGATGTAACCCCTAGGTGGCACTATCCCAAGGGCTACTACCCCTGCCTGCTTGGCTAGTAGCAGATTAAGGGACCTGGGTAATAAAATGGGTGCCTCCACCCAGAGGTCAGGGTTGTTAGTGGTCAAGCTAACCTGGGCACAGCCCTCCGCTACACTGTAACCCCCCTGTTTCCGTTCTAGTGGCCTGAACAATATACAATAATTACTTCACAATTACTCTTATTCACCAGGCAATTACCCACACTGTTTGCACTTACCACCAGGGCTGGTTCCTCTAGCTTGACCCTAGGGACCCCCTGTAAAACAAGGTTAAGCACAGCAAATAGCAACAGGACAATACTTTTGGCACAAACTGGAACCACAATCACGTTAAATGCAAAGAAAGTTAAATCTGATTTATTCAGGGGACTTGAACAGGGGAGGGGCATAATCAGGTTGAGTTGCTTAAAAGCTATATTAATCAGACAGTTATGCATGCAGTTCAGAGTCCCTACACTGTCACATACTCTGGGTACCCAGGTAGAAAAACGGTGGGCTAGCTAGGAACGTTGCAGCTGGTTGGGGCCCTGTGATGAAAGAAAGCAACATGCACAACACACACTATTTGTAATCAAGAGGCAGAGGGCTCAGTTCATGAAAGCAACAAGACAATCAGATGACAACACTTTTAGATTTAGCTGTTGTTGCAGGGAGCTACCCTGATGTTTACTCACGATACCCAATAGTGGACACAGAAAGGACAAAATCGAGACTGCAGGCTGTTGAGCTGGAGTGCAGAGAAGCAGGGCACACACGAATCACCGAGGCATCATTCCTGTTCAAGGCATTGAGTAGGGGACTGGTCCCCAGGCCGGTCTCTCGTCTATGACTTTCTCTGCATCATGAGTATTCTGGCTGGGCCAGTGTAGCACGGCCCAGGCAAATGGAAATGAATACGGATTCAGTCCGTGGAGCTGGATACAGCCTCCAGCAAGCAAAACACAGTTCAGACACACAGTGGGGAACCAAATCATGACCCACTATAAGCACACAGCACATTCACATGTAAGGAAATTCCACTGTACCAGGCAAATGGCTCTCTGGTCACAATTACAGAGTCTCTGCACAATCCAGGACTTCAGAGGCAGCTGGAAGTCCTGACATGCCGATCGCATTCAGCAAATCTTCGGTCTTCTTCAGGTTAAAGCCTGGTCACAATTCAGTGGCTTAATTCACTCTCCAAATTCAGATTCAGTCAGGAAAAAAGCACAAGTTCACTCTCAGGGTCAGCAGGCAGGCATGCAGGTCAAACTCAGGCCTTTCCACAGTTCTCCCACGCAAATCCACTATGGATTGCTGCTTGAACTATCTCGAGCTGTTACTTCTTCACTTCCCAACTCAGATCTAATCGAAACTGCAAGCAGTGTGGGACTTTCCCCAAGATCCAAAAGGTTTGGTTGGCTGATCTGTCTGTCAGTCACAACAAGGGCTCCCCCTCCAGGTTATTTTAGGCGCCAAAAGCCCCAAACTACAATTCCTACAAGTTTTGTCCCCACCAAGCCCCTGTAGGCAGGCTCCATTTTAGAGTCCCAAATGTACTGATTGGCTCATTCTGCAGTCCAGGACCAAGATGATGGAAACAAACAGAACTGTCCATGCTGCAAAGAAGGCAGGTTAGAACAAACTGCAATATTATTACTACTCTAACAAATGATCAGCAAACAAGTACATCTTCTAAGAGCTCCCTCTCAGATTAATTATGACTGCAATCCAGGCAACTCTTAAAGAGACAGTACACAGAGGCTATACAGGAACTCTCTAGCAATACATTTAAACTGCTAAAACGCAGAACACCAGCCTAGCAGTAAGCATTTAGGCAAGCTCAACGAAGACTTTTCAGGAACTCCCACTTGTAGGGGGGTTCCACATATAAAACACAGCGCTAAACACTGCCAGACCAGGTTCACACATTGTTTTCTTAGATTATGACTCCGAATTTTCAAGATAGTAATCTTATTACCCCAACATATGATCATTACAGGTGTCATTAATCCAATCCCACCTGAAACATATTTTGCGAAGGACTGCGAAAACAGGTTTGGGAGGAGGATTTAAAAAATAATACTTGATATGGTCATGAGATGGGGTAGAAAAAAAGTCTAGCTTGAGCCAGCCCCTCTACGCAGCTGTAGCACTACCAGTCATGACACCTGTGACCCAAGTTGGGAATGAGTTTGAGCCGCTGGGGGACAGCTGGGGGGAGGAAGAGCTGCTACTACCACTGCAAGATTGCCACCTGATGACCCCAGGGGCCACTGCAATTGGGTAGTGGATGTTGCACGTGAGACACTGGCCAAGGTCTGTGGAAGCATGCATAGCATACACACACTTGGGCCTCATAGTGTGCCAACACCCTGTGGATGGGGCTTGAGGGGAAAATGGCCCACACACCATGAACGTCCAGCACACTTGGACCAAGACCCCAGTCACTGTCCACCTAAGGACTCCCGGGGAAGCTCAGCCTTAATGGCACTAGAGGAGGCAAAGGGTTGGTACTGGCTGAGTTGGTTCCCACCATGATGGGGCAAGCTTGTGGGGTTGAAAGTCCCTGAGGGTAAGTAGCAGAGCTGATGGGGGATGGGGCTGCGTCCTCCCAAAGGGGGAGGTCAAGCCAGGCTGCATAAGGTGTAAATTTAAATAAACAAACAAATAAATAAGACTATGCTGAAAATGTGGGTCTAAAATGTAAAAATAAAACCTGCAACATTATCAGTAAGTATTGATAAATGTTAATGCTTCTTCATAACTTTGTTGTTTTTTTGCAATTCTGAGTCCAGATTTTCAACATAGTCTTCTTTTGTCCCACCTTATGAATATGACAGCTGTCATTTATAAAATCTGGCATAAAACATTATTTTGCAGTATGACTGTGAAAACAGGTTTTGGGCAGTATTTGAAAAATGTCACCTGTCATGTTTATGAGTTTGGGTTAAAAAAAGCTATGTTGAAAATTTGCTGTCAAAATGTCAAAAAATACAATATCATGAGTAAACATTGAACAATTTCAACGTTTCTTCATAAATTTTTTCTTTTTTAAATTCTGAACCCAAATTTACAGCAAAGGGTTTTTATTACCCCACCATATTATCATTATATAATGTATGGTCGAACATTGTTATCTGCAAAAATCAATCATTTTACAGAGTTGCTATACCATTGATGTGACACTACTATGTTGTTAACCCATCGATAGTACGTCACATCAGTGGTATAACAACAAGAACTGATGTGCGCATGTGCATTTCCTGAACTGCCAGTCTTACTAAACAGGCCGAGGTGTTTACAGTTGGACCTGGAGCTTAGTAAAATACAAATAGTTTTATTCCAAACAAATTTTTTGTTTACCTCTTAGTTACCTGAACTAAGAGAGTCTGCACAGGCAACAGACTGCTTCATACTCCTCCTGAAGTCACCGTGGTGATGCTACCCATGGTGCAGTTCTCTCAGCAACCATGTGATCAGCACAACCAGTAGGATTGTTTCACCTGTTTATTTTTGAAATACGATTTCAAGTGATAAATAAAGTAACTGGGGCCCATACACTATAAAAAATAATGACTGGGTTTCGGTAAATAACCATGCTGAAATCACTTCTTGTGGCTGCCAGGACAATAATAAACCTCTTGAGCTGCACACGCGAGGTTTACTATGTTGTCCTGGCAACCACTCAAGGTGATAACAGCATGGTTATTAACAGAAACCCAGTCATTATCCTCTGTGTAGTTTTTAAAAACCCAGCTGAAAGGTGATTTGACAGAGTGACTGCAAAAACATGTTTTGAATGGGGATTTGAAAAATTACACCTGTTTTGTTCACGATGCAGGGAAAGAAGGCTATGTTGCACATTTGGAGCCAAAATGTTGAAAAACAACAAAGTTATGAGCAGAAGTTCAAGAGACAGGTGTAACAAAAGAGGGGGAAGCATTCTGATCTACGTGGACTCTGACCTCTCTGCAGAAGTATACGATAGCCTTTAGGCACCCAGCACCACTTGTGAGTAGTTGACCATTAAAGTTAAACTGGTTCCAAAAAACTGAATGATTTGCTGTGTGTACAACCCGCCCAAGGCAGGGCTTAAAGGCCTACTAGATTTCATGCAAATGCTTGGTGGTTACCCATACCCCAAATTGATCGTACTAGGAGACTTCAACTTAAACTAGCTGCCCAATGAACCTCAATACAAAGACATGCTCAATACCTGCCAACTTAAACAAATCATTACAATACCAACTGGGCTGAACCCTCAGTCAGGCAACCATTCCTTGCTTGACTGAATTTTGCTAAAAAAGGTAGAAAGAATTTTACTCTCAGGAACCTAAAGTGACTCAGTCAGTGATCACCTAGCCACATATTGCCTCTGGCATAACCGTGCACCTAAACACTCTCCACCTAGGCTGATTACCTATGGGAACTGCATCAACTTCAACAAGACATCTTTTCTGTTTGACTTGTCACTCATTGACTGGACCTACCTAGACACAACACAAGATGCAAATTCTGCCATGGACTTGTAACAAACACAATCTAATCTGCAAGGAACAACCTGGGTTCAGGAGGTGTCATGGCACTGACACAGCCCTGGTCGAATTCACAGATGCAGTCTATCACACAACAGATAAGGGATTTTTGACAGGAGCTGTGTTTGTGGATCTGACCAAGGCTTTTGATTTGTTGACCACGACGTATTAACTAGCAAATTACTCAAACTTGTCTTCGGATCCCATGCTCTGGCCTAGTTCAGTGACTATCTGAACCATAGAAAACAGAGAATGAAAATCGGTACCGCAGTCTCAAGTACCAGTATAATTCACAGTGGAGTCTCTCAAGGCTCCATACTGGGACCTCTTCTGTTTTCAATCTTCATCAACAATTTACCAACCATCTGCAAACCCATGCATACTCTTCTCTATGCAGAGGATGCAGTTCTATACATGCATAGCAAAGACATCAATGAAATCAATCATGTACTGGGAAACAGCTTCACAAACTCGCAGGAATGGTTCTCTCTAGAAAAAATTATCCTGAACCTACCGAAAACCCAGTCTACGTAGTTTGGTTCTAACTACTATCTAAAAAACGCAGCCTCCAAGTTCCTCATCATTGCAAATAATGGGAACTGCCTGGAAAGAGTCAGCTGCTTTAAATATCTAGGAGAACACTTAGTCTCTACCTTTACCTTCGATACCCACATTCAAAACACTACCAACCTGCTTCACCAAAGGCTTGGCTGTCTGTACAGAATACGCAAGAATCTAATGCCCAAATCCAGACAGAATAGCACAGGCAAACCTGCTCCCTACACTGGACTACGGCTCCTTGGTCAACGATGCTGTTAACAAAACTATGCTACAGAAGAAGCATACTCGCTATCACAAGACTGCCTTGCAACAGGTAGCGATAGCAAGATGCATCACTGTCTTTCTCTGAATACTTTAAACTGGCTCTCACCAAAGCTGAAATCCAACCTAATGCTTGACAGATTTATTAAAAGAACTACGGTTAAAAACTCCCTCATTTATTTAGCTGAACAATTCGAGTTTGTCAACTTACCCTCTTCTCAATCCACCTCAAAAAATAACTTAAAAGTTCCCTTTTTTCGAACAAACACTGGACAACGCTCTTTCAGCTACCTCACCTCCTCACTGTGGAATACAATCCCACCCCCTATTAGAGAATCACCAACTATCTCTGCTTTCTCAAGCAATCTGAAAGAATTGTATCTCTCACTCAGTGTCTCCGACTGCTTTGTGTAAATACCCCTTGTTGATACCCCTATGCATCTGCAGCCAATGTAGTATCTGCAGTAATCAGTAGCACATTCTGTGTGCTGCAAGTATTTAATCAAGTATATCATTTTCAATTGATGTGTGTATGTTTCATTTTCTGCAACAAGCACCCAAACATTTGTATGTATATCCCCAAATGTCTGTGCAATTGCACCTGGGTTGTGACTGAAAAAGGCACTTGGTGCCAGTGCACTTACCCAGTTACCAAAGGGAAAATAAATAAATAAAAGCTGTTACTAGGACTTACCTAGTGAGGTAAGTGAGGATGGGGTTTGGGGTGGTAGGTGCTGAGGGGGTGGGGTCAAGGGAGCTACAAGACACTGCAAGATGATGTTTTTTTTCAGGTATTAAAAAAATGGAAATGATGATACGGTTTTCTTTATTACAGATAGCAGACACTAGGGATTGGGCATCGGAGTGTTTGTGTGTTTGCCTGTATGGGGGGGTTGTGCACCCGGTGTCAGACTGTGGCATGGGAGCTGCTGTTTGGTGATACAGGGTTGGACGCCTCAGTGTCAGAGTGTGACAGGGGGTGTTGTTTGAGATTGTGTCAGGGGGGCTGTTGTTTGGTAACACTGGCTTGGGCACCTCAGTGTCAGAGTGTAATGAGGGTGTTGTTTGAGACTGTGTCAGAGGGGCTGTTGTTTGGTAACACTGGCTTGGGCACCTAAGTGTCAGAGTGTGACAGGGAGTGTTGTTTGAGACTGTGTCAGGGGCTGTTGTTTGGTAACACTGGTTTGGGCACCTCAGAGTCAGAGTGTGACGGGGGTGTTGCTTGAGACTGTGTCAGAGGGGCTGTTATTTGGTGACACTGGCTTGGGCACCTCAGTGTCAAAGTGTGACAGGGGGTGTTGTTTGGTGCAATGAGGTATTGGGCACCCCAGTGTCAGACCATGGTGGGGGATGTCATTCAGTAACAACAGGGGTTGGTATTCCCATGTTGGACTGTGTGGGGATGGTGTTGTTTGAGGGAGGGAGGGAGGGAGGAGGCAGGAAGGAAAGAGAGGAGAGAGCTACAGAAGGGCAATATTGGCAGAACCAATTTTGCTTGCATGCAGGGATGGAAGAGTCATAGGAACACCAGTATGTAGACAGAGGGAGTGAGTGAGTGAGAGAGCAAGACAGAGACAGAGAGAGAGAGAGAGAGAGAGAGAGAGAGAGACTAGGGAGCAGCAATAGCGGTGGAGCTGGTTTAATTTGCAGTGGGGGAGGGAAAGCTGTGGGAGCTCCAATATGGGGAGGGAGAGCATTGTTTGGGGACATGGGGGGTGACTGCAGTTTGTTGGGGAGATGACAGGAAGTGCAGGGGCAGAGACAGAGAGAGAGAGAGAGAGAGAGAGACTAGGGAGCAGCAATAGCGATGGAGCTGGTTTAATTTGCAGTGGGGGAGGGAAAGCTGAGGGAGCACCAATATGGGGAGGGAGAGCATTGTTTAGGGACATGGGGGAGTGACTGCAGTTTGTTGGAGGGGAGATGACAGGAAGTGCAGGGGGCAGAGACAAAATAGGAAGCACTGCCAAATGACAGGAAGTGCAGGGGGCAGATACAAAATGGGAATTGCCGCCCAGTGACTGCATGAGACAGCTGTGCCATACAAACAGCACAGCAAATGTTCCTAGTAGGAGCTTTCAAGGCAGTACACATTGCCACAGAAGCTTTTACTTTGCACTTTCCAGCTCTGTAATTGGCTAAGTAGATCAAAGTGATCAGAGAGAGTAGGTGAAGAATGAGCTGTACTAAGGAGGAGATTGCTAAACCTAAATCTGCAGTTGGTGAAGAGGGACAAGCAACTAAAAGTCCTATTGTAACCCCTCACACCCACTCCAACTTTATGTTTAGGAAAGAACTTGGTTAAGCAGCAGGAATTCAGGCTATGTGTAACTGGAGCCCCATCATGTAATCTGCAGTGCTCTGAGCATACCCAGCAGAAGTGTGGTGGCAATCTCGAAACACCTTGTACATGGTCAGTGCTGCTGGACAAGGAAGCTATAAGTAGCTAAAGGCCAGGCAGACACTGAGTCCATGGCAGCCTGGGAGGAGGAGAAGGAGGAAGAGAAAGCTAACAGAAGGGACTATAAACCAAACCAGCCCAGAGTGCCTGAGGGCCTAGCTGGGTGCAGGACTCACTGCCTTTATTTGTATACATTGACAAAAATGTAGCTGTAACATGATGTCACATTTGTAATGTATTATGTGAGGTAGTGCTCCACATGCACTGTTTTGTTACCAACCTGTGATGTAGTTATTTCTATGTGAAATATAGCCTTTTTTTGTACTTTTTTATTCAAAGAGAAAAAGAAAACCAAGTACTTCATTATTTACATTTCTCTGTTAGATACATCTTGAAAATATTGACAGATAGATAAGACAAGAAATACAGATTTTTTTAATTAATTTTCTGAGGGGATGAAAATAAAAATAGATGGTTTGTATATACTACTGACAATTTGACTATGCTTATTTAATTAAGAACTTGTTTTATGCTCCGAGCTTTAAACACCCAACAAGTGGAGTAGCTCTATATGTAAGGGAAGAGATCAAAGCTACAGAACTAAAAAGTAAAGGGGGAGGACAAGAGGCACTCTGGGTTACCTTGGAGATGGGGAATGGCATCACAATCCGCACAGGGGTTGTATACAGACGTCCGTCTCAAGGGGAGGAAATGGACAAGAAAATGATAGAGGACATTCTCAAAATGGCTGAAAAAGGGGAGATACTGTTGATGGGGGACCTGAATATGCCAGATGTTAACTGGAGGACATGTACCGCAGCCACATCCAAGAGCAGAGTCATTCTCGACGCCCTGCAGGGGGCGGACCTTAGACAGCTAGTGCTGGAACCCACTCAGAAGGGAGCAATACTAGACCTGGTACTCTCAAATGGAGAGAGGATCACAAATTTAGAAGTCAGTAGACATCTGGGAACAAGTGACCACTGCACAGTGTGCTTCACAATGAGCACAACCATGGAGATAAGCCATACAAAACAAGGATACTGGACTTTAGAAGGGATGACGTTGGCAAATGGGTGAACACCTGAAGAATGCACTAGCAAATGGCCAAATAGGAGGGTGGAAGAACAATGGAGAAAATCAAAACTGCCATCATAGAGGCAACAAGTCTTTGTGTAAAACAAATAAAGAAAACAAAGTGGAGTAAAAACCACTATGGTTCTCAGAGAGGTGGCAGGAAGGTTAAGGGAAAAAGGCTGCATCTAAAAGTATAAGGAATCACAGAGGGAGCACGACAGGGAACTGTATCAACTAAAGCAGAAAGAAGTAGGAAAGGCAGTCAGAATAGCAAAGGCACAAACCGAGGAAAAAATAGCCAACTTGGTCAAAAAGGGGGATAAAACCTTTTATAGGTACATTAGGGAGCATAGAAAGGTTAAGGGGGGGATAATGAAGATTAATAAAGGTGAGAGGAGGTGGGCAGAGGGAGACAGTGAAAAGGCAGAGATACCGAATGAATACTTTTGTTCAGTATTCACAAAAGAAGATGAGGAGCAGTTACCTAAACCAGACAATAGAAGCACTCTGGGTAGGGGGGTTGATACCAGTCCATTTACAGAAGAAATGTCCTGAAAGAACTCCTAAAACTTAAGGTGGACAAAGCAATGGGCCTGATCGATTCACCCCAGAATCCTAAAGAACTAAGGGGACCTAGTGACACCACTGACCACACTTTTAACAAATCATGGCAGGATGGGGTGGTACCTGAGGACTGGAGGAAGGCAGATGATTCCCTTTACAAAAGTGGGAGCAAGGCAGAAGCAGGAAACCACAGTCCTGTAAGTTTGACCTCAGTGGTAGGGAAAATGATGGAATCACTTCTGAAAGAAAGAATTGTTGAGCACCTAGAGGCCAGCGGGGAACAGGACCCAAAGCAACATGGATTTACAGCAGGAAGGTCATTTCAGACTAATCTAATTGATTTCTTTGACTGGGTGACCAAAGTAATAGACCAGGGAGGGGCTGTGGATATGGCCTACCTAGACTTTAGCAAGGCATTTGACACAGTCCCGCATAAAAGATTAATAATCAAGTTAGCCAGCCTGGGAGGGGTCCCAGGTGGTAGCCTGGGTAATGAACTGGCTGCACAACAGGACACAGAAGGTAATAGTGAATGGAACACATTCGAAGAAAGGGGTTACTAGTGGAGTACCTCAGGGCTCAGTACTGGGTCCAATCCTCTTTAACATCTTTATAAGCTGACATTGCAGAGGGTCTGAGGGAAATGTATGCCCTTGCAGATGACACAAAGATCTGTAATAGAGTTGATACACAAAGAGGGGGTAGAAAAGATGAGAAGGGACTTGGAACGTTGGAGGAATGGTCAGACATATGGCAACTTAGATTCAATGCAAAGAAGTGCAAGTAATGCACCTGGGACACAAACCCAGGAGAAGAGTACACAATAGCAAGGGAGGTACTAACAACAACAAAATGGAAAGGACCTGGGAGTAGTCATATCAGATGACCTAAAGGTGGATAAGCAATGTGAAAAGTCAGTTAGGAGAGCCAGGGGGATACTGGGATGCCTAGGAAGGGGCATCACAAGTAGAAAAAGGGAAGTGATTATCCCTCTATACAGACAGTTGGTGAGACCCCACCTGAAGTACTGTGTGCAGTTTTGGAGACCTCATCTACGCAAGGACATAGATAGGATGGAAGCAGTCCAGAGGAGGGCTACTAAAATGGTGCAGGGTCTACATCAGAAACCATATGAAGAGAGACCGAGAGAGCTGAATATGTATACCCTTGATGAAAGGAGGGACAGGGGGACATGATAGAAACGTTCAAGTACCTCAAGGGAATCAACAAAGTCCAGGAGGGTAGCATCTTTCAGAAAAAGAATGTGTAAGAACAAGGGGCACAGTTTAAAGATAGAGGGGATGGCTCAGGGGTAATGTGAGGAAATTCTTTTCACAGAGAGAGTGGTGGATACATGGAACAGCCTTCCTAAGGAGGTCATTGGGTCTAAAACAGTGGGGAATTCAACATGCATGGGACAGACACAAAGCAATTATAGTGGGGGGTTGCAGGAAGCAGGCTGTTGGTTAACTAGAATCTGCAGCTTATCCAGTAGGTAGGGAAATGGGCAGACTGGGTGGGCCAAGTGGTCCTTTTCTGCCATCAAAGTCTATGTTTCTATGTTTCTAAATGTTTATCCTTTCAGCCAAAGGTGTCCCCAAAGTGCCATTTTAAGGTGATAACAGTCAAGGAGAGACAAATAATAAAGTTCAGCTTTTAATGCAAAACTTGAGAAATTTATAGACAGCCCCAGTATATTAAGTGATCACTGGAATGTACTGGAGTGTTGTCTGCCTCCTCTTCTTCCATATCAGACCTTTTGTCAGTAGGTAAGTCCACGTTTGTCTCAGAAATCTCTGTCAGTATTAAGATCGTAGAAATATTGTACCAAACCTTATTAAGTCACTTTATGTTTCTCTGGGGATTGTAAAACTGCAGAAACCCCTGCCTGAATGAACTCCAATCTTACAGTCAGAAGTGTTTTCTGTGACGTTGGGTTTCCAGACAAAAGTCAGGATAGAGATGCATTTGACTGCCTTCATAATTAAAGCCCTTTCTCTGTCGTGTAGCCTGCAACACTCTCAAAAATGCCAATTGCATACCTTGCGCCAGTCTGTCTGGATTTTTCTTTTTATAGGTGGTTGAAACACTGACTCCAGAATAATGGATGATTCGGGCAAAAGGGCAATAGCTAGGATTTTCTTTATCTTCATTTTCAGCTCATGAACAGATATATTAACCAGCAATCTAGTCAACTGCAGATTTTCAAGTAGCAGAGTATTTTTAACTTTTTCCAACTTGGACATACAACGTAGCAGGCCATGTAGTGAAGCATTGCTAGCCTTTTCCACTGTAAGGATTCTACCCAAGAGTTTTTCAGATTTTTCTATGGCATCTACCCTTTGCTCATTAGTTAAGATTTTTTTTTAATTCTTTGGTAACTCAATAAGGCCCACTAGGCACAAGTGCCTGTTTTCAGGGATGACCCTGAGGCAGTGGTGAGGTTAAGTGGGGTTGCAGTCTGTTTTAAGACGGAATTGGGTCTCACGAATGTGGTAGTAGGTGAGGCTGGGTCTTTTGAGTGTACAGTCGTAGCAGGTGTAGGAGTTCGAATCGTTCTCATCTACCGTCCAACCGGAGATGGGAGACGCTTCTTACAGGAAGTAGCAGACTTCCTCGTCGACATGTCGTTTGAATCACCCAGATTGATGGTTCTGGGTGATTTCAACGCCTGGGTCGACGATGAACTCTCAAATTTTGGTAATGACTTCCTCCAATTGATGTCTTCTTTGGGTCTCACACAGGTGGTTTCCACTGCTACGCATAAATCTGGACACTCTTTAGACTTAGTCTTCCTTCTAGGGATCAACGTATCCGACATGGGGGTGGAACCAGTCGCCTGGTCTGATCACCACATCGTGAGGTTCAATTTTTGCACCCCCCTGAGAAGACCAGCCCCTGTGGAGATGGTCAGGTACCGCCCATTACGGAATGTTACTCCACAAGGTCTAGCGGCGGTCCTTGACCTCTCATCTTTCGGTTCGGTGAGCAATAGCCCAGAAGCATTGATGCTGGCCTATAATAAGGCCGTCACGATGGCTCTGGATTCTATTGCTCCTGTTCATGAGCGCCCCCTATCCCTTCGCCCTGGTGCCCCATGGTTTGATGGGACCCTGAGGGAGATGTGGAGACAGGGGCGAAGGTTAGAGCATCGCTGGCGCAGGTCCGCCCTTGATGCCGACCACTCTAGATTGATGGAACATTATGTTAGCTATCAATCTGCAATCACCCATAAGAAGGAAGAATTCTGTCCAGGGAGATTGCAGTTGCTCAGAATCGACCGGCTCAGCTGTTCCGAACTGTAGACAGACTGTGAAACCCAGCCTGCTTGCATGTTCGGAAAGCTTTTTCGCAAGCAGAGTGCGATGAGCTCGCTCTATACTTTGCAACTAAAGTGGCCGATATCAGGATGAACCTGGGTCCGTAACCTCTATGGGTGATGCTCTTGGACAGCATGAGATGACAGTGCCTCATTTCTCCTGGAGTTCCTTTCGACGACCTGAGTTCGTGGACATTATGAGGACCATCCATTCTATGCATCCCACAAGTTGTGGTTTGGATCCCGTCCGACTCCTCATTTTGGGTTGTTTTGATATCATCGGTCCGGTCCCATGCAAATAGTCTGGTGCTCCTTGAATTAGGCGAGTTTCTGCTCCTTGAAAGAGGCAGTGGTGACCTCTTGAAGAAAGCTTCCTTGGACCCGACTGTTTTTCTAATTATCGGCCTATCTCTAACCTCCCTTTATTGGGAAGATTATTGAGAAGGTCGTAGCGGTTCAATTGGATGACCATTTAACCATCCATAATGTCTACGAATCCTTCCAGTCGGGCTTCCGTAAAGACATAGCACCTAGACTGCGCTTGGTCTGGTGTTAAATGATCTTCTGATGGCGAGGGATCAGAAGAGACGTTCCATTCTTGTTCTTCTTGATCTCTCTGCATGCTTGACACAGTGGACCACATGGTGTTGTAGCTCGCCTGGGGCAAATCTGTGGAATGTCTGGAACCGTTTGCAATGGTTCCGTCATTCCTTACCGGAGATCGCTGAGAGTTGTGTCGATTTTTTTCTCTGACCCAATTCCTTTGTTGTGGAGGCCCTAGGGATCCGCATGTCACCCATGTTGTTTGCAGTGTATGCTGCCCTCGGAGGTATCATTAGACGATATGGGCTGAGGTTTCACTGCTATGCTGGATGATACCCAGCTCTATCTGTCTTTGCACCCGACCAGGATGGAGCTCTCTCGGTGTTTAACAACTGTCTGGGGAGATCCAAGACTGGATGGATTCTAGTTGGCTAAAGTTGAACTCGGAGAAAACAGAAGTGTTGGTAGTGGACCCAGGTGGTCGGATGGTGAGGCCAGGTATTGGTGCTCCATCTGGAATTGTCCTTGGTGGAGTATCTCTGCCGTCCTCAGAACGGGTGCATAGCCTTGGGTTTATTCTTGACGAAAGGCTGACTCTTAAAGCTCAGATGTCAGCCGTTGTCAAGATTTCCTTTTATCATCTTAGGAATATTGCCAGGGTTAGGCATCTTGTTCCGTCCGACTCCCTCCCTACTTTGGTTCACGCTTTTGTATCCTCACGCTTGGACTACTGCAACGCCCTGTACTTTGGGCTTTCTGGGGTTGAAATCTGTCGCCTACAGCTGGTGCAGAATGCTGCAGCCCGGGTTTTGACTGGGACAAGTCGGTCCTGTCATATCACTCCCGTGCTGCGCGAACTGCACTGGCTTCCTGTGTGGTGGCGGATCACCTTTAAAGTAATTTTACTGACTTTTAAAGCCCTTCACGACCAGGGTCCAGCCTATCTGAAAGACCTCCTGGTTCCTTACTGCCCTGACCGACATTCGCCGCCGACATGGGGTTGTTAGAGATCCCAAGAGTGAGTTTAAAATCTTCTGGCAGCAGAGCGTTTTCGCATGCTGCACCCACTCTTTGGAACTCTTTACCATGTCGGTTACGGCAGTGCACCTCCGTGGAACTTTTCAAGAGGGATTTGAAAACTTATTTGTGGAATATGGCTTTTTTAGATAATTAAGTTATTTATAAATGCTTGGATTTTATTATTAATATTCTATTTCGTTGTATGTTGATTTTATGTACATGTTCTGTTTTTATGTAGTGTTTTGAACTGTTTTTAAAATTGTTCAGCACCTTGATACACTGAAAGGTGCTATATAAATAAAATTATTATTATTAAGTGACTTGCTTAGAGTCACACAGTATGCAAATGGAGGTTGTGGGAATCAAACCCAGGTGTTCTGGTCAAGTTTATTCACAGCTCATTACTCTAACCTCTAGGCTATACTGCCATCCCTGATTTTGTTTTTGATTTTATGGCAGCAATCTGAGATATCACCCAAGATAGCATGTATGTTGTCCAATGATGACTGTGTTTCACCTTGGAATGCCATCAAAAATGTATGTATCAACAGTAAGGTTGGTTTTGTTGGGACCTTTGATTTAATGTCCTGCACATGGCATACTATGGTAGGGGAAGTCAGTGCTCCATGCAGGAGCAGGCACCCCCTACACCTTCTTACTGTGGGGAAGCTTTCCCCTGTTTTCGGGAGAAATATTTCTCAAGTAAATTCTGTATTCCCTTCAGCTATTGGCTTAAAGTGATGTTATCAGGTTTCGCAGATGCCTTATTCACATAGTATGCCATTGCCACCCATGCTTCAGATGTTGAAGCTGCAGTTTGTTTTGTACAAAAATCTGTCATAGTTATTTTATGTTACGTTTTATCAGCACTTTGTCCACCATTTTTCTGTGTGCGGCTACACCACCAGAATGATGCCATGCAAGGGAACTGTTATTGTTTTACATACAGCAACAGGGAATTCTGGGTAAATTATGAAGTTGATGTACTGTAAATGTTAGTTACTCAGAGGTGCAGTCCCTTATTTTGGTAGTAGTGACTGCAGTATAGCACCTAATATGTAGACATATGCAGCAAGGCATTGTGGGTACAATAAGTTGTTTTCCAATTTCCATACTGTGAAGTGCAGTGTCATATTTCTGTAGTGGCTGCAACAATAAAAGCTCTCATATGTTTATTTTCAAAACAAGACATTGTGCATATAATATCTAGCTGACAAGATTTCTTAACTGACAGATGTAGTCCCCTGTTTTGGTAGTGTAGATGTCTGCAATACCAAGACTGACCAACAGAGAGCTCTGTTTCAAACCAGTGCTTAAAAACTTTGTTTCTCTTGCATGATGTCACGGTTGGGCGTTGCAACACAGAGAAAAAGAAGGGGCAGGTTATGTAAATTAAGTAGAGCACAGAAATAAAAGCATTTTTTTCATGGAAAACAGCACTTTTTGGCAGTTTGAATGGCAGGAGACTGAATCATCATAACTCCTACAGGTTACTACTCCCATTTGCTATGGCAAACCTGACAAAATTACTTTAAACTTGCGGCATGTTTAAGCAGCCGTATGACCATCAAAAAACTGTACACAGATCCAGAAATACTAAAAGGGAACATTCAGCAGAGTGAAGCTCTAAAACATGCAACCATCCATACTGCTCTCGGCAGCGCCCCATAATATATATATATTGCGCCCCATAAAAAAAAAATATATATGTACCGTATAGCAGGTATATTTCACATTCCATTTAATTTCACTATATTCACTATGGCACTAATGACAGCAAAATCAAATGGAACATGACTATTATGGGATGCGCCTGTGATGCTGGATGTACTACACTGGAGCAATGCAAATATAGTTTTACTGTAGACGACTAGGCTGTGTGATGGGGGTTCTCATCATTCAGTCAGTCAGTCACTACTAAACTGCATGCATTCATACATTCAGCTGGTGGTACATGGGAATCGTACATTTGACAAGTACGTCTAGTCACATGTACTGCAAAACAATACCACAATCATTAGTAGTGAGACTGATTAAGGAGGTGTTGGAGTACGAGTTCACTACATGCTTCCAAGGTTGTGATTTTGCAATGTTACATTTTATTTAAGTGAACAGACCTGAAATAAATGAAAAAAAAAAGAATGGAAAATAAAAACAATTAGACACCAGTCTCTCTCCTTCATTTTGTGCCTACTCCAAAACTCCCAAATTCCTAAACGTCCTGTGGCTCCTGTGCTTCGCTCTGAACCCCCCCCCCAAAAAAAACAAAGCAGTGTTAGCTAGTCCTTCACTGGACGCAGTACTTTTTCTTGAATAAAGAAAGTAGCGCTGACACTATTCAGGCAAGTACTGTGTGCCTGTTGTATTCCTGCCTGGCAAAAGCCTTGGACAAGATCATCATGCCGTGCAGCTAAAGTGTTAAAACTGGATTCCATCGATCGGGTGTGATGCACTTTGAGAGTTTGCTGCTTCAAATTAATGTTCAGCCCAGTGCTACCAGCTGCAATTTTTTTCAGACACTAATCCAGCGTACCACGCAGTAAAACTGTTCTTCAAAAGATCTTTAAAGATCTTATTTATTGAAACATCAAGGGGTTGTAGTGAGTCAATACATGAAGCAGGGATATAAACTGGAATTATGCAGCTGTCTTCCAATTTTTTTAGCACAGTTTGTGTACTGTGAGCATGGTAAAGGTCCAGTATCAGCAGGCATTTCTGCTCCTCAGGTAGCCCCAGTGTGGTTTTCGTGCAGTTGAAGTAGGGCACTAGCACATTGTCAATAAAATCAACCATGGCTTGTTCATTTGCCCGATGGTTTTCAGACTGCATTATGTGCCATGCAGGTGGGAATTTGTGGGATGGGGTACACACTGAGGTCTTCCTTTCATAAATCACCTGTGGTGGTAGCATGTCACCTGTTAATGTACATGCCAGGACTCAAGAAACCTGGCGCTTGTCACCTAGTCCAGTTAGAGACCTGTTTCCATCCTGTTGCCTCCATGGTCCACTCAGAGACAGAGACCATGTTCACTCCGGTCTCACCAAGGCTAATAACCAGCGGATGAGGAATAAGCACCTGGGCACCAGTTTTTGCAACACATTTTAGAAAAATATGCCTTGAGATTTTCAAATTTCAGCTGGGACCTTTCAAGCAACTTTTGTCCCCTTCCTTTTACTAAAAACCTCATCCTGTTTAAAAATCTCTAAGCCCATTTGGTGGAAAGTTGCAGATGACCACCATTCTCAGATAACAGTTGTGGAGAGTTAGCTTTCATAATGCCGACAGCAACTGCATGAACGACCCTGGCATGAATGACCCTGGCATGAACGACCCTGGCATGAACGACCCTGGCATTAATGACGGCTCCTTCTGCTCGCCTGGAGTGAACGCTGTTTTTAATTGCTCTTCAAAGTCTTCTGCTAGATGGGTTGGTCTGCCACGGGGCTTTCATGGTAGGAAGGGGGATAGGTTAAAGGATCACCAGATTTGTTTAGAGCTGCCAGGTGATCACCTTTAAACTTGCGGACTGTGCTTTCATTGATTACAGAACCAGACTGGGACTGATGAAAGCGAACTTCTGCTATGATCCCACTCTCTGCAGCGCACTTGCCAAGTTGGAACCTTGCGTCTGGGGTGTAGGTGTTGTAACTAGCAGGTCTGCTTTTCTTTGCTGGTGGAGGGTTGAGGCTTCCAGTTCCCTTGCGACTGAAGCAGCAACATGCAATTTCACCCCAGAGCTGTCAGCAAGTGCCTCATTATCCAAGGCGCTCGGTTCGAGGGAGTATTTTCTCTTATTGCTTTGTGAAGCTTTAATCCACTTCAGGCTCAACATGATGATGAGCAACCACACAGATACTGATACTAGAAGAGAGTGAGAGAGTAAAGACTTCCAGGGGGAAGTAAGTCCACTGAAATACTGTATGTAGAATGTGGCTGATTGCAATTCTAATAGACCATAATTGCCGGTACCACTTCAGCATGATTACTATCTGACGTGAATACGTATATCAGCTTGAATTCCGTGAAATCTGTAGACACAATTCAACCTGTTATATAGTATATATATATATATATATATTTATATATATATATATATACACACACACACACACACATACATATGTATATAGGGGATACATTATGGGCAGGAGTGGATATGGAAATATTCCATGAGTGGTCATTGAAATCGAGATACTCACGAGTGGCAGAGCCACGAGTGAAAGTATCCCTAGTTCACTGGCCACAAATGGAGATATTTTTCATATTACACTCCTGCTCATTATGTGATTGATTTATACACTAAGGCAGGGGTGTGTTATTTTATGTGATTTTTTTTTTGTTGTTTTGTGGGTTCATTTACCTTTGTTCTGGTGGTGTTCTTTCTTTCCTCGGTTGTTAAGCGCAAGAGTGCTGCAGTTGTATCAATGGTATCAGTTTTGGTTGGTGAACGAGTGATGACAGTAGTTTTTTTATTGGTTGTTGTTTAAAATGGCTTTGAGGGTGTAGATGCTACAGTATTGGTTGGTGAGGGGCTTATTCTGGTTGGTTGCTTGTGTGTTGTGTGCTGGAAATGTGTGCTGTTATTGGCTGTCATGTTTTTGAGGGTGGGGCTTCGGTGGGGACAGTGATGTGCTTTCGTATTTCGGAAGCATGTAAATATATTTTATTTTGCTTGTTTAGGGGTGCAAATTATTTTTATATTCTTTAATTTGTGGGGAAACGTATATTTGTTTGGTGCTAGTGCTACAACTGTATCTGGTTATTGCCACCGGAAGTTTCTGTCAGTGGGACTTTTGCTTTATAGCTTTAGCGTCTCTGATGGTACTCGGGAAAATGTGCAGTGCAGTGGTATGCAACAGGTACAGTACCAGGTGGGTTTAATTCTTGTTAATGGTAGTAGTGCTGTCAATGTTAATCAGCATAACAAATGAAGAAGTAGGTTGCTGACATATTAGCTAGTGATAAACCAGGTGGTGACATATGCACAGTATTGATAAATGTCAGAAAAAGTCACTGTGTATGTGTCAGTACTGATTTGTACAACAGGAGTGAGAATATGCATTTTTATCTCATTACAAAATATCTCACCCCTATTGTGTGTGTGTGTATATATATATATATATATATATATATATATATATATATATATATATGATATGTGATGGGCAGGACTGTGATATGGAAAATATTCTCATTCCTGCAGAGTGAGTCTCGGATACTCACGACTGCTGAAGGCACGAGTGAGAGTACCCAGAGCTCACTCTGCAGGAGTGAGAATATTTTCCATAGCATACTATCTGCACATCATGTGTGCTATTTATACAATGCAGGTGGGAGCTCCAGAAATATTATGTTTTCCTGTGTTCTTTTCCTGTTTCTGTGTGCTTTCTGCTCTTTCTGTATGTGGTCTGTGTATGTGTGAGTTTTTCTGAATGGGCTGGGAGTCTCAGAAACACTATGGGACAAGGGTGAGTGTCCTTTGCAATGCTGATTGAGTAAGTTGCAGGTAGCAATGAAAAACAGAATTTTTTTTTTGTGAAGCAGTTTCATTTAGAATGCAGGCTGTAGTGAAGCTGAGATCAGCATAGTAGTGGGCTGGGAGTCTCAGAAACACTATGGGACACAGGTGAGTGTCGTTTGCAATGCTAATTGAGTTAGTTGGAGGTAGCAGTGAGAAACAGAAACTGTTTTGTGAAGCAGTTCCATTTAGAATACAGGCTGTAGTGAGTGAGTGGTGACATCAGCAGACTATGTATATCAGCATTTATTTTAACTCTGCTGATATCATCATCATATATCACACTGCAGTAAAAATAACAGGATTTATCATTAGCTTGGAGCTCCATCCCCCACTGTATAAATATATATATATATATATATATAGTTTCACAGCCACTTCTATGTTAAACTCAAAACTTTGCACTTTAATAACTTTGCAACCGTTTGTCTGATTTGCGTGAAAGTTTGCATGCATGGTGTGGTGCCATAGACCTTTGGATCTGGAAAGTTTTGTTCTGGTTGGATTTTCAGTTACAGAGCTGCAGAGCATGGACAAGTGTGAAAATTCCTCAACTTTTCTTAATTCTTTGTTTGTCTCTACAGCTTGAATGGTTTGTCCATCTGCTCTGACATTTTCAGGGTATATGGAGACTGGGACAAGGAAGCGCCTTTTGAAGGTTTGGTGAAAAAATATTAACCCATTCAAAAGTTATTAAAGTTTAAAGTTTCCCATTATAGCCTATGGGAAAAATATATGTGCACCACAAATGCTTTTAAAAGCTTTCACGAAAGCATAAAAAAGCTTTGGGGCTCTGGTTTTGTTTTTGAGCTGCCTACGTCCTGTTTTCAGTAAGTGGTAGACAAAGCATGCCAAAATTCAATGATTACTGCCCTTAGAATACTGTCAGCTGTATTTACCTAATCGGGGCTGAGGACGAATAGATTATCTGGTTTCCCAGAAATGCCATTTTCATGATCAGGACCCCTGTAGTGTCCCAAATTGTGAAAGAAACGGATGCAACACTTCCGTGAAAGTGTCATACTTTCGTGAAAGTGTTGCACCTGTTTCTTTTGCAAATTGAGACACTGTGGGGGTCCAGATGGTGAAAATGGCATTTCTGGGGGTCAGATTGAAAATCTGATGCCCCCAATGTGTTCATCAGTGCTGATTAGGTAAACACAACTGCCAGTATATACACCTAGGGGAGGTAAATAAAGAAAACCAATACTCCAACACCTTTTAGCTTCGATGCAGAATCCTGCATCAAAATTATTGATGCAGGATCCTGCATTGAAGTTGTGTCACATCCACAATGCGGTGCCCAATCCTGATATTGGTATGCCTCCCCCCTACCCACTCACTTATGTGGCACACTGGGAGCCCACCATCCCAGTGTGCCAAAAACATACATTTTTTCTACCTGTTAAATAAAGAAAACAGTCACAGAATTTCTTTTTTCCTGTAAAAAAGAAAACGGTCCCTTGTCATCTCCCCAGTCCCTCCTCCTCCATCCCCACCCTCCCACTGAGCACCTACCTCCCCGTACCCCCTTACCCATACTTACCTCTGGAGGTCAGGAGCAATGATCTTCTCTGGACTGGAGACACGTCTACACTCTTCAAAGCCGAAATGCCATCTGAGGAATCAAAGTAAGCCGTATAATGGGAGTCAAGGGGGAGGGGGGTCAACTTATGTTGATATCTTGGCCAATTTTAGCCCCAAATTTTCAACACGGGGTTCTTGGGACACCACCTTGTGAACACAGTCACTGTCATTTCATTACTCAGTCCTGAAAGGTGATTTCACCCGTTGCTGCACGGAATCACCTTTCTGGACAAGTTAACAAAATGACAGTGCCAGTGTTCATGGTGGGGTCCCAAAACCATGTTCAAAATTTGTGCAAAATGACAAAACATTACTGTTTTACAAGCGCAGTATTGCACAGTTTCTATGCATGCTCATAACTTCACCAGTGTTTAATATTTTCACTCCACACTTTCAGCATTGCCATTTCTTTACACCTCCTTATGATCAGTATAGCTGTCATTTTTCACATCCTGCCCAAAATGATTTTTCACACCTGTGGTGCAGAATAATAATAATAATAATAGTAATACTTGTATTTATATTGCGCAATTCAGAAATCAAAGCGCTGTACATATAAATATGTCATAAAACAATTCAATAAGACCTTACAGAAAATTCAGCTTCAGTTAAAAATATCCACAATCCATAAAACATCAGATATTAAAAGCCTGTTTAAACAGATGTGTTTTCAAACTGGTCTTGAAGCCCTTCACGGTCCTGTACTCTCTACTCTGATGAGGTAGAGTGTTCCACAGGGATGGTGCTATGAACATAAAAGCCCGAGCACCAGATGTTTTCAGCCGCACTCTGGGAACCTCTAACAACCCCTCATCAGTTGAGTGGAGAGGCCGATTGGGGCTGTAGGGAACCAGGAGTTCTTGCAGGTAGCTCATTCCCAGTCCATGCAGGGCTTTATAGGTCAGTAAACTGACCTTGGAGGTGATCTACCACTGTATAGGCAGCCAGTGCAGATCGCACAGCACAGGGATAATATGACTGGAGCACGAAGTCCCAGTCAATAACCGTGCTGCAGTGTTCTGCACCAGCTGCAAGCGGTGGATATCAACCCCTGGAAGCCCCAGGTAAAGGGAGTTGCAGTAGTCAAGGCGCGAGGACACAAAGGCATGAATCAACGTGGGCAAATCATCAGACGGAACAAGGTGCTTAATTCCGGTGATGTTCCTAAGGTGGTAAAAGGAAGACTTGACGACTGCTGACACCTGTGCATGCAGTGTCAACCCATCATCAAGAACCACCCCCAGACTATGCACCTGTTCAGACATAGGCAATTATATACCATCTAGCCACAGCCCAGAAGGTAAACCCACCACTGGCCTCTCTATCTGCCCCAGATCCACAACCAACACCTCAGTCTTCCTGGAATTCAAGTTTCAGCCAGCTGGACCAGACAGCTGTTAATCATCAAGATCACACTACCCTGGTTGGGTGCAAAAGACAGATAGAGCTGTGTATCATCAGCATAGCAGTGAAACCTCAGCCCATATCATCTTACAATGTCTCTGAGGGGCAGCAGGTACACTGTGAACAACATGGGGGACAGTACCAAGCCCTGGGGGACCCCACACGGCAGAGAGAATGGCTCAGAGGAAAAATTCTCAGATGCCAACCTCTGAGACCTGCCGGCTAGGAAAGAATGGAACCATCTGAGAACTGGACCAGTCAGGCCACAGATAACCCTCAAGCACTCAAGCAGAATCCCATGGTCCACAGTGTCAAATGCTGAAGAGAGATCCAGAAGTATTAAGATGGAGCAGCTCTTCTGGTTCCTCGCCATCAGGAGATCATTGAGCACCCGAACCAGAGCGGTCTTGGTACTGTGTCTCTTCCAGAAGCCTGACTGGAGAGGATCAAAGACATCGTGGATAGTAAGATGGTTCTCCAGTTGCAGCACAACCACTTTCTCAATCACCTTCCTAATAAAGGGAAGGTTAGAGATGGGTCTGTAGTTTGCACAGCTGTTCAGGTCCAAAGAAGCTTCTTAAAAAGCGGTGTCACCACCACCTCCTTCAGGGAGCTAGGGAACTCTCTCGATTCTAAGGAGCACCAAACAATCTCTGCAAGGACTGGGCTGATGGTTTTCATACACCCTAATAATAGGTGTGTAGGGCCCAGATCCAAACTACAGCATATTGGCCACAAATTCTGGACAATCCACAGGATGTTCCCTATCTCTGGCCATTCAAAAGATATCCAGGAGGACTGAGGGGAAGCAACCATACACTGACCACCACCAACCCCCATAGAGGGTGCTGAACAGATCTCAGCCCTGATGTCAGCCACTTTATCCGCAAAAAATTGAGCGAACTCATCACGCTTAATTTGTGAAAATACTCCTTGAACCTGTAGACAGGTTCAGTTGCACAACCTGTCTATGGTTCGAAAGAGTTGGGCCAGTCGATTTTGAGCAGCAGCAATCTCACCGCACTCTGCCTTCTTGTGTGTGATTGCTGATTGATAGTTTTGGTAATGATAGTTTTGGTAATGATCTATCAATCTAAGGTGGTCGGCTTCAAGGGTCGACTTCCACCAGTGATGCTGTAACCTACGTCTTACCCATCTCAACTCCCTCAAGGTCCCATCAAACCAAGGGGACTGAGGGCGGAGAGAGAGAGAGGATGAACATGGACTGGGGCGATAGAATCCAGAACCTCAGTATTAGCCTTATTATAGGCCAAAACTAGACTCTGGATCCTCACCTGCTCTCGAAATTCCCAACAGGTCTAATACTGCCAGAAGATCTTCTGGAGTTACACCCCTCAATGGGCGGTATCTGACCATCTCCACAGGGGCAGGCCTATTCTCTCACCTTGCCACATCCAGCTCCTGTGACTGCCCTGATTAAACCTATTTTCTCACTACCCACCCTGTTCCGTTATTTGACAAAGACATGTTTGGGAAACCTTTTCTCCTGCTATTGTCTGCTCCCCACACCTTTCACTTAACCTCTCTGTTCTGGACTTTTTCCCTATTTGTTTCTCCTAATCTGGCATGACCTCTTTCTTGTAATAATAATGTGATTATTGATATCTCATGTCCTTTTGCACAAGTGATTTGATAAGTATTTGTATATGTTTTCTTGCCCTTGACACAACACAAATTGTTGTGTTATCTATGTAACCTTTTGTACTGTACCTAATTGACGTGGAACCTTTGTAAAAGAGCCTCTGGCTCAAAGGTAGTAATTCCTGGAACAATAAACTAAACTAAACTATTAGGGGGGTGGCTGGAGACTGAATTTTACTGTGTAGTGATCAGACCATACGACTGGTTCCACCACCAAGTCAAAGGACTTGATCCCCAGGAGGAAGACCAGATCAAGTTAGTGACCCTGATTATAAGTAGCAGAGGCAATTACCTGTGTGAACCGCAACGAACACATAAGTTGGAGGAAGTCTTGACTGAACTGCAAGAGTTCAGCATCAACCCAGGCATTGAATTCACCCAGGACCATCAGCCTGGGCGACTCCAACGCCGCATCGACGATGAAGTCTGCTACTTCCTGCAAGAACAATTTCTCATCCCCAGGTGGATGGTAGATGAGAATGATCCTGCAGCCCACATTTACTACTACAGTAAACTCAAATGATCTGGCCCCCTCAACTGATACACCAGTAAGGCCACATTCTGATCTAAAACAGATAGCAACCCCCCCGCAGTCCGATCTCGAGCGGGTTATCACCGAGAACCCAGCTGGGACCGCTGCTTCCAAAATGTGGCCCGCATTGTTGTCAAGCCAGATCTCGGTGATGCAAGCCAGGTCTGTCTTGTTCCTAATAGGCCTGGCAATGCATAACACCATGCGAGTTGGATGGGGTTCCATGGCTGACCAGGTTAACTGCTCAGAAATACTGGAGCCCTTGGGTATGGTAACCAGACATGGAGGACCGTGTCGCAGTCGCTGTGTGAAATCAAGTTTCAGAATGGATTAACTAAATCACAGTGCAGCTGCTCAGAGGTAGGTCCCAGAAAGCCTGTGTTGAAAAGTTGGTGAAAACATTCCAAAAAATGATCTTGTTGTGAACGTGCATTGTGCTGTTTCTACACACACTTGTAACTTCGCCAGTTTTTTATATTTTCACTCCAGATTTTCAACATTGCCATTTTTTTCACACCTTCTTATGAACAGTACAGCAGTCATTTTTTACATCCTGCCCGAAACATGTTTTCACACCTGTGCTGCAGAATGCCACGGTCGCTGTGCAAAATAAACTTTCGGGACAGATTAAGGAAATCACAGTGCCAGTGGTTATGAGAGGAGGTCCCAAAAAAGCCCATGTTGAAAATTTGGTTCAAAACTTCAAAACATTCACTGCATTATGAGCATCTGTTGTGCAGTTTCTTGCAAAATTCTCCATAGTCTAACAGTACAAAGCCCATGGCGCCTTTCGATGCCCATATCTCGAAAACGGTTTGAGATGCAGATTATTTGCTGCTCACAGCTAAGCACGGGTGGAGGTTTCAAAGTCATGAATACCACCAAAGTGGAATTTCTTTCATAGCTGCTACGGTTATTGAGATATTGGCAAATTAGTGTTCCAAGGCTTCATTTTCATGTCTGTAGGTCTGTGATATCTCCCTGTACTTATGTGTAAGTGGGGAGCATGGGTAGGGGCGTGCTGCCATATTTGCATACCATTATGCAAACATTTTCAGTGTTAGGGGAGTGCAGGTCCTGGATGGTCCGTGCTCCCACAACCACATACCGATGGCATTACTCTACATTTACAATGGAACTGGTGTAAATTTTGTCAGTAAAGCAGCAAAAGGCAACTGTGGATAACATTATATTGGTGTCCACGCCCCCTTTTGGCACCTTTATCTCCAAAGTGGGTCAGAAAATTGCCAGTAGTGTTGTGACACTACCTTTAATTTTGTGAAAGTACCAGTAGTGTTGCGACACTACCTTTAGTTTCGCAAAAGTACTAGTAGTGTTGCAACACTACTTTATAGTTTCGCAAAAGTACCCTATGTTGACCTATGGGAGTTTTATGAAAGTAGCAGAATTCTGTGAAATTAAACCCCCAAATGAGCCAGTTTCTTTGCCATTTCATACCAAAGTAACTGTTAGGGCTTTTTTGACTGAAATTTGCAGTATAGCAAGCCCTGGCCCCACAGAAGTGCCTTTTGGTGATTTGGTCACAAAATTGATGATGGTTCCATAGTTACAGTGCTCTGAAGTTGCCACATTTCCCATAAGACAACATTGTGGCACCTTTTGGTGCCTGTATCTCAAAAATGGTGTGAGATATGCATTTTTTTGCTACTCAATGTTTAGGGGCACTAAGCACGTGTGGAGGTTTACAAGTCATGATTACAACAGCAGTGGTATTTTTCCCATACTTGCTTTGGTTACTGACATATTACCAGATTTTTGTTACAGGGATTCCTTTTCATGTCTCTAGGCCTGCAGTATGTCTCTGTACTTATGTGTACAGGGCCTGTGTTCCCACAAATGCATACCATTATGCAAAAATGGAGTGGGGGCATGTCATTATGCAGTGGTGGGACCTGCACTCCCACAGGGAGATGAGGGTTCATTACAATGTCTCTACACTTCTGGATATGGTAGTGCAGGGCCCTACCAAAAAAGGAGAACATTACATATTCATGGCAACATGAAGGATGCACAGGGCCCAGAGGGCACTGCGCTCCTACAATGACATACCACTTACATTGCACTTTCTCAAAAGAAGGAAATTCATTGCAAAAACTGTGTCAATGCATCATTAGGGTTGCAATATCAAAAGTAGGAAGTTCGACCTTAGGTTCCTTTGAAGACCATCAGTTGTTCATGAGGAACAGGCATGATGGATGTGTTTTGGCATTTTAAAACCCCAATGCTCACCCTGTTCCATAAGTAAGGTAAGATAGGTATATTACAGGACAATGGGGTGAGCACTGGGGTTCAAAACACCAAAACACATTTATCATGCCTGTTCCTGCACGCACTGTGGGAGTGTGGTCTTACGCTTGGGAACCCTAAGGTCAAATTTCCCCACTTTTGATGTTGCAACCCTAATGATGCATTAATGCAGTTTTTTGCAATGAATATATATATGTGTGTGTGTGTGTGTGTGTGTGTGTGTGTATAAATTCATTACAAAAAACATTGTTAATGCATCAGTTATGGTTGAAGTGACAAAAGTATGTAAATGAGATGTTAGGGTTGAGCCCCTAACCCCCAACCCTACCACCCCGCCCCCCACCCTCCACACACCAACAGGCATTGGGGTGTGCCATGGGGTCGTTAGGCCCAACTCTCACCTCATTTCATGTGTAAACAAGCTAAGATGGTACAGTATAGGAGAATGGGGTGAGAGTTAGGCTTGATGACCCTAAGGCACACCCCAGCACCTGTTGGCCTGTGGAGGTAGGGGGTGGGAGTGGAAGGGTTGGTAACTCCAACATCTACCTGATGCATTAATGGAGTTCTGTGCAATGAATTTCCCTTCCTTTTGAGAAAGTGAAATGTTATTCATATGGTATCCATAGGTGGGAGTGCAGGGCCCTCTGGGTCCTGCACTCCCACCCACCCATAAGTGTAGCGGCATAGAGCAGGAGGGCCCTGTGCTCCCAGTATTGCAAGATGGTATCCATGAGTGGGAGCGCGGGACCTCTGGGCCCTGTGCTCCCACCCACCTGTAAGTATAGAGACATAGCGCTGGAGCGCCCTGTGCTTTCAGTTTTGCATAAATCAGATCCATATACGGGAGTGTAACCCTCTGAGCCCTGTGCTCCCACCTATGAGTGCAGTAGTGTAGTGTAGTGTAGGATGGAAAAGCCATTGATCACATAGGGTCAGTGGCCACATACAATGTGTAGGGCCTACGGGCAGACTGGATGAGCCTAGCAGCCCTTATCTGCTGACAAGTTCTATGTTTCTATGATGGACCTATGCTCCCAGTTTAGCATAAATGAGCATAGGTGGCATGGGTCTTCTGGGCCCTACGCCCCACCTACCCATAAGTACAGACACGTAGTGTAAGCTCAGAGGCATTCCGGCAACCCTGTAACGCTTATTTGACAATATCCAGTAATCATAGCAACTGCAGAAAAATTATTTTACAGTTGTATTTATGACCTAGCCACCTCCACACATGCTTCCGTATCTCAAACCATTTTGGAGATATAGGCACCAAAATGTGCTGCAGCCGCCACAGTGTTATCCTATGGAAAAATCTGCAAATTTGGAGTGCTGTAACTCTAGAGTCAGTGTAAATCTTTTCACCAAACCAGCAAAAGGCACATCTGTGGGGCAGGGACTTGCCACTCTGCAAATGTCAGACCAAAAGTCCTAACTGTTGTCTTGTTATGATGTGGCAAAGAATGTAGTGTTTTGGGTCTGTTAAACTGCAGAACTTTCACAAAAGTCCCATTGGTTTACATGGGAAGCTTTCACAAAAGTACTGCGGAACTTTTGCAAAGTCCTGCCATTGTAGATACGGGACTTTCATGAATGTACCTGCAGACGTGCGTGAAAAGTCCCCAGCTAAGATGGCGGAAAAATGTTAAAAACATATTTCTGGGCATCCTGGCAAAAAACTAATGCCAGGGTCGTGCTGCTAGGGCCATGATTAGGTAAACCCAAGTGTTGATGTTTACCTAGGGGGCAGTATTTTTTTAACTACAACGCTTTTTCTGCCTCGCTAACTGAAAACAAGATGGCGGCAGCACAAAAGTAAAAAAAAATCTGCGAAAATAAAAAGTGCTTTCGTGAAAGTAAGAAGTGCTTTCGAGCCAGACATGTATTTTTTCCCATAGGCTATAATGAGAACCTTTAAATTGTAATAACTTTTGAATAGATTAATATTTTGTCACCAAACCTTCAAAAGGTTTTTTCCCTGACCCAGTCCCCGTATACCCTGAAAATGTCAGACCAGACAGACAAACCATTCGGGCTGCAGAGATGAGCAAAGAATTTGCCAAAAAAGTGTTGTTTTGTACGCTTCAGCTCCACAACTGCACATCTGACTGGAACACAACTTGGCAGATCCTAAGATCTATAGTAGCACACAGCACATGCAAAATTTCAAGCCAATCGGATGTATGGTTGTAAAGTTATTAAAGCGTAAAATGTGAGGCCTTAACATTAAAGTGCCTGCTCAACCCTAACTATAGCTGCACTACTGTGCAGCTGTAATATAGAAACATACACACACATATACATATATGTAGCCTCCTCCAAATATGGGGACTTACCTTATTGCCATTTATCCCATTCTTCTGCTCCCATCCATGGAGGGCCTCCCGACTGCCTGCTGGTCCCCCGAATAGCTCCCCATTTCTCACCACCACAGCCTGGGTTGTTTTGCCCTCTTTGGGCCAATGGAGCTAGAGGAGCCGTCAACGTTTCCCTCTTGCTCTTCATGGCTCAGCGGATGGCTCCCGCACTCCTTGCTGTGCCCGATCTCCCCTTGTTTGCTCTTGTGCCTCTTCAGCCCGCAAAGGGCTCATGGAGCTAAATCACAAGCCGCCAGCATTCTGGTCTGGTTGGCAGGCTTGTGTGTGTGCCAAAGGGCACACTTCATTTTTGGCCACAGCTGTGGTCACCAGTTGGCTCCTCTGGTGGTCCCGATCCCTGCGTGCTGGTGAGCAGGAGCCAGTGACTTGGTATGCACTGGAGGGAGCTGTCATTTAAATCAGTAAATAGTGCCACATATGCTAAGAATATCGGGCTCAGCTTTATGAATATTAATGAGTAGTATGCATTAATATTCATAAGCGGGTCTGCTATATAGTAAAGGGCTGCAAGTTTCGGGAGTTGCTGCTGGTCTAAAAATGTAAATAATAGTGTATAAGGGCAGTACTCCCAAAGGATACTAAAGGGGCTACTTGCCAAGGGGAAAATAATTTAAATAAAAGACATATTACTGACTGTACGAGGGCTAAATGTCTGATTTCAGCAGCAGCGACAAGCCAGGGACTGAAACAAAATATTTATTTATTTTATTTATTTATTTAAGAATCAGTTTACAACCTTTGAGCCAGAGGCTCGTTTCCAAAGGTACTTCGTCACATAAAGACATACATTATGTTTCAGTTACATAGCAAAGATTTGCAAAGAATCAATAGGCATTCACCAGAGGTGCCACGTCACATAGTGGTCAGACAAATACAATTGGGTACAGGGTACATGTAATTGATAACAGGTATTACACAAGTCGGTATCAAGTGAGCATTCTGGTAGATAAACATTGAAAACAGCTGGCACTGGCCAGGTTAAACCTAGGCATGGTGTACAGGGAAGTGGTGGAGGGGGATGGTAGGGTGGAGAGCTGCCCGGGGGGCATTGTCAAGAGAAAGAGGTGGAGGCTATGTTCAGAGACAGGAGCAGTTACGAGTGCTGAAGATGTGGTTCCGAAGTGCGGTTTTGAATGTGGAGATGGTGATGGCATTGGTGATGGTGGCAGGGAGAGAGTTAAACCAGGTTGGGGCTCTATAGCTGAAGGACCTCTGGCCACGGCTGGTTCTCGTTCTGGGGACCTTTAGAGTGGTCTTGTAGGAAGACCGTGTTGCAATGGTGGGAGGGCTCTGGTGGATGGATGCCGTTACCCCAGGGGGGGAGAGCCCGAGTAGGTTTTTTTTGGTGAGGAGACAGGTCTGGTATCGGAGCCGTTCATCCAGGGTAAGCAGGTTAGCATCGACATATAGCTGACAGGTGTGTGTGAGCCTGGGGGCACCAGTAATCAATCTGCACGCTTTATTCAGGGTTAGGTGAATTTTGTTGAGTGCAGTGGTGTCGGCAGCACCGTATACTGGTAGACCATAGTCTATAAGGGACAGAACGGACGATGTAACAGCTAGCCGGAGAGCATTTGGTGGAAGCAGTTTTATGGCGGAATAGGATGCCAAGCCGGGTGTTGGTGGTGGATGTTAGGGCGATGTGGTTGTGAAATGTGAGGCTGAATCGAAGGTAACCCCAAGGTATTTGTAGGAGCAGACTTGTTCCAGTGGTTGGTTGGTGCTTGGAAGGATATAGAGTGGGTGGTTGCTAGCTTTGTTTTGGGGGTGTGAAAGAGCATAGTTTTGGTTTTCTTAAGATTGATGACGAGCCTGCGATCCTTAAACCAAGCCTCAGCACTGTTGAAAGACTGCTGTAGGGAGTCCTGTAGGGAGATGGGATTACGGTGGGTGGCAAAAAGGACAGCGTCGTCTGCATACAGCAGAATTTTGCCAGAGCATGCACTGGGCAGGGTGTTCAGATACAGCGAGAAGAGAAGGGGGCCCAGGATGGAGCCTTGGGGGACCCCAGAGAGAATGGGACGGGTGTCAGAGAGTGTGCTATTAATTTTGATACACTGGGATCGAGTGTCAAGATAGCTAGCACACCATGCCAGGGGGCCAGCCGAGAGACCAGTGAGGCAGAGTGCATTCAGCAGCAGTGGATGGGAGACAGTGTCGAAAGCCTTTGAGAGGTCAATGAACACTGCACCAGCTAGGGAGCTGGTATCCAAGGAGAGTGTAGGAAGTTGGAGAATTCAATAAGGGCAGTGCTGGTACTGTGACCTGCATGGAAGCCATGCTGCTCTGGGCATAAGATGTTAATGCTTAGCCAGATAATCAGTGATTTGAATGGCCACCACTTTCTCCAGGGCTTTAGAGAGGGGAGGGAGGATGGAGATTGGCCGGTAGTTGTTGGCCGATGACCTGTCGCCCCTTTATGAATAGGTGTGATAATGGCTGTTTTCCAAGCTGTGGGGAATTGTCCCAGGCAGAGTGACTGGTTAATTAGGCTTGTGAGAGGTGCAAGGACTTCATCTAGCACCAGCCTGAGGATGCTGGGGTCCAGTGAGTCACTGCCGGGATTGTTGCCATTGAGAGCTTTGATTAGGATGGGTCTGGCTTTCCGGGTGGAAATCTTTTGCAGGAGGAAGCTGGGGTGCTGGAGGACAGGGGAGTTTGGCTGGGGAGGTCAAAGAAATTACTAGGAGGACTGAGCTAAGGTCAGTGAAAGTGGTGTTGAACCAGTTAGCTATGGTGGCAGGCTCGGTGGAGGTTGTGCCATTTCTAGTGAGCTGGGATGGGGCAGGGAGCAAGCTTTACCATTGAGTTGCTTAATATTATCCCAGAAAGTCCGGGCTGAGCCCCAGGAGGAGGTAAGGAGGCCTGGTAATGGTCTGCCTTGGCTTTCCTGATGGCCCATGAGCATTTATTTCGGGCTGCATTGTATGCTTACTATCAGACAGGCGACCTGTTTCATTGGCAAGTGCCAGAGGTTATCCCGGTTTCTAGTAATTGTGGGAGGCAGGCTAACCCAGGGTGCTCTGTTTTTGGACCGGGTTTTGCTAAGGGTGCAAAGAGATCACAGGCCATGTTGAAGGTGTGGGTGAAAAAGGTGAGGGCAGTATCAATGTTGGTTGCCTGCTGAATGGGGGACCAGTCTATCTGGGTGAGGAGTGCCTTAAGTTTCTTCAGCCCACCAGGGCGGAGGCGCCTGCGGAGGGTGGTCTGGGCTTTGGGCTTGGGATTGGGGGCTACCCAGTGGAATAGGATAGGGGAGTGGTCACTCAGGGAGTCCGGGAGGACCTGGATGTTTTGGATTTTATGGGGTCGGTTAGTTATAATAACATCCAGCAGGGTGCTGGTACCACTTTAGGTTAAGTCTCGTGGGCTGGGTGACGGAGTTGTGTCAGATCTTGGGCGGCAAATGAGTCTCTGGTGGTGGATGAGGAGGTGCTGAGCCAATTTACATTAAGGTCCCCACTGGACTTGTTCTGCCTTATGGTGGAGGGTGGCTAGGTAGTCCGTTAAAGATATCAGGGCTGGGTGCTTTGGTTCTTTGGGGAGCGTAGGTTGTGGTGAGAAAGAGAGGCTCCTAGAGGGGTCTGGGGTGAGTCTGAGGGTAAGGGCCTGGGCCCCATTTATGAGGGTAGGGGTGGGAGGCATGTCCAGGTATTGTGTCCCTGGTGTAGATTGCACAGCCTCCCTGCTTGTTTACCCGTCCTCCGGCATAAGGTATAGCCTGGGAGGGAGACAAATGAGTCAGGAGTTGATTTGGACAGCCAGGTTTCAACCAGGGCTATGATGTCTGGTTGGTGAGCCATGGCCCAGCACTGTAGGGCGTCAAATTTCTTCAGCAGGCTGCATATGTTCATGTTTAAACTGTGCAGCGATGAAAAGGGTACACATGTGGCTATTGGACAGTGGGGAAGAGAAATAAATAAAGTAATTAACCTAACTGCACCAGAACTTTTATTTTGGGACTGTGTTTTATCTGCAAGGGGACTGTATGTATTAGCAGCCATGATAGTGCAGCAACAGCCAATCGGAAAGCAAGGATTTCCAGCCAGGTTTCATGGGTCTTCTACCAGAGCTCATGGGACATAGCAAGGTGCTTATGGGGAAACTGCAGGGGCCTAATTTCAGGCACCAAAACAGGGAGCCTATAGTGCATCGAGTGAAGTTAATGAATATTAATTTCTTGGACTGACAGGCAGGATGAGCCAATCGTGATGGAAGCAGTAGACAGCTTCAGCCAATCGGGAGCCTCAGAGGAGCTCCATAAAAGACAGTGCTTGAGGCTGAAAATCAATGAGATCTAGCGTAGGCCCCCCACAGGGGTGGGGGCTCAGGCCCTCTGCTAAAGAAAATGGGCCTAGCAATCCGGTGCAAACCCCTCCACAGGGGAGGTGGCATTTCTCCTGCCAAGAGAAATAAGTGGCTGCCAGAACCAAAGTCGCTAGCCTGGGGGTTGCCAGAGAATGTCCTCCAGGGCTAGCCAGAGCCTTTCCACATTGAGGGAAAACGTGGGCCAGCAACTTGATGCAAAGTCAGCTGTGAGGGAGCTGAACCTGCCTCAGCAGTGAGAGTACTGATGAATCCAGAAACCTTGAAAGGAGGAAAGCAATTTCGGCAAGACACCTGAGTGAGTTAATTGCATCTGCCAAGTGCAACTTTAAAAAGCTCCGAGGAGCATTGAAGCCCATAGAAAACTAGTGTGACTGTCTATCTGCACCCTGCATTGACATCAATGATCAGAGGGTGGACATTAGCTAAGTGACCACAGAGGGGTCCAATAAAGTATATAAATGTCTGATTTGTTAAGTGCCTATAGGACTGGAAGGGGAGTACCCAGAGTGTGGCATTTTGTCTGTGGGAAATGCAAGTGCCAGCGAAGACCACAAGGGACTGCATGTTGTATTGTTTGAGCCCGAAAGAGCTATAGTAAACAAGTGTAACCCCTAGGTGGTGCTATCCCAAGGGCTACTACCCCTGCCTGCCTAACTACTAACAGGTTGAGAGGCCTAGGTCTAATGGCAAGTGCCTCCACCCAGAGGTCAGGGTTTGCAATAGTTAAACTAATTTGGTCACAGCCCTCTGGGACTCCGACCCCCCTTTCTTCCCACTAGTGGCCCACACAATATATCAGAATTACCTTCACCGTATACACTTACCCCTAGGACTGGTTCGGTCAGCGGAACTCTGGGGACTCCCTGTAAAACAAGATGATACAGTGCAAAAACCACAGTACAATACTTTAACATAAACGAATACCTCAGGCAGTGTAACTTTGCTGAAACAAACAGATCTGATTTATTTAGGGGAATATAACAAGGACAGGGGAAATCAGGTTAATTAGTTTAAACGATTAATAATCACAGTACTGTGCACATATTTCAGAATCCCAAATGTCCCAAATGTCACTCTTACTGGGTACCCAGGCACAAGAGGCTAGCCTATTTGGTGCAGCTGGTTGGGGCCCTGAAGATGGAAAATGCATGCATAATACCCAAATTGTAATCCGGAGCCGGTAGGCTCAGTTCGTGAAGAAAGAAAGGAAAAGTAATCAGATGGAACACTTGCAATTAGATGATGGCAGGAGCTACCCTGATTTGTACTCACAAATTCAATGCTGAAACTGAATGGAAGGCAGATTGTCCTGGATTGCCAGGAGGAGCAGACCATGAGGACAAGGTCCTTGTGACTGGACCCCACGGCAGTTCAGAGCAAATGGATGTAGTCTGGATTAAGCTGGGGTTTACTTCCAGCTTCATGCACTCAATTCACTGTACATGGGATTTGAAATGCGAGTCCCCACAAGCACTACACACATTTATATGGAAAAAGAAAGTACTATACCAGGCAGACTGCTTCTCTATCCCAATCGCAATTACTGCACAATACCCAGGAGAACACACAGCAGATTCAGTTCCTGACAGACCGAGCGCGATTCAGCAATTTCTCCAGTCTTCTACAGGGTGAGTCTGGTTTCTACTCTTCAGATCTCCTTGATTCTCTTCACAGATCGGATTCAGTCTGAACAAGCACTTGCCAAGTTGCAGACCAAACTTTGGGCTCACACTGCTTCCCGACTAAACTGTGCAATCAAGGAGCACAGGTGTCCTTCCCTCTTCACTGCCAGAGCTAAACTGAAACTCCAGTAGACAGAACCGGGCACTTCCTTTGAGTTCCTCCCAGTTCTTGGCTGGATTGGCTGTCACTCACAATAGACTCCCCCTGTTGGTGCAAAAAGGCGCCGAAGTCCAAACTACATTTCCCAGAGTCACTGCCCATACAATCCTCTTGTGGCTGGCTCAGATTACGAGTCCAAGTTCTGATTCGTCCACAGGCACCATTTTAGAGCTCCCTTAACCCACACTGATTGGTCCATTTCAGCAGTTCAAAACTAGAATGGGGAACTAAGCAAACACAATTCTGATCGCAAAGAAAAGCAGGTTAGACAAACTGTATTTTCATTATTACTCTAAATTGATTTCCAGCAAACAGTTACATCTTTCAGATAGGCTCCTTTTGCACTCCTAGCGACTGCAAAAACGGAGTGAATTGGCAGCAGCTTGAGTGGGACTCAAGCAGAGAAACACACAGTCCTCCCCATACAAACTAATTATGTCTGCAAGCAGACAGCTCTTAAAGAGACAGTACCAGAGGCTCTAAAAGCACTCACAGATAAATGGCTTAAACGCCAAACACCATTCAGGCTCGGAGCATTTAAGCAAGCTCCTGGAAGTCTTTTGGGAACCCCCATTTGCAGGGGGGGGTTACACCAGTTTATTGCCAAGTGCAAATGTTTCCATTGAAAGAGCCTATTGTATCAGTTTGACAAGAGCATAGTCTGCGGAAAGGTAGGGAGCCAATCCTCAAGCTCAGTCCAGTGTGATAATGACCGTTGTACTTTAAGCTCCAACTTCGTGCTGTCAAGAAAGACGAGAATTAGTCAGCCTGGTGGCGCTGAGGGTTGAGGTGCTGGAGGCCACAACTCGCTCCACGCCGGTGACCCAGGTTTGGGAACAGACTCGGTCCACCAGGTGTTGGCAGGGAAGGGGATGGATTGAGTGTCTGATGGACTGCTCTCCCTCTCCAGGGTGGGGGAACCTGCTGCAGTCGGCGCATTAGTGGCCCCTAGCGGAGGCTGGGGGTGGTGTGCTTGCACTGTACATCACATGGGGTGAGCTGGGGCATGGCGCCAGGAGGGAGCATGTGCAGAAGTGTGCATGCTCCCCCCTTTGGTGTCATTGCACACCCCACTCACAGGGGCTCAGAACAGGGAAAAATGGTGACCGGTTGCAGTGGCTTGATGGTCATTCCATGGGACGCCTGGCTTTGGGGGCATCGCTGTGTGTACTGGATCCGGTCCTGGTAGGAGAGGGTAGGGGCTCTCCACCACCCTGCCATGGGGGGGGCAAGCCACAGGGGTAGAAGCAGTGAGGGTCCAACTGGGAGCCAGAACGGACTGGGCAGTGGCTGGATGAATGGGATGCGTGGACATGAATGCAAACTGGGAGCCAAGGTGGGAGAAACAAGACCAACTAAAAAAAAAAAAAAAAGATGAGAATTTGCCTAAGAGACTGTGTCCTGTAATCAGTGTGCGAGCCATAAGCTGGGCTCTGGTTGTTCACTCTTCTGTATGGAGTGCAGGTGCATGTCCATAAAATGCTTGGGAATGTGCCTGGTTGAAAGTTCTGTCCGACTGGAAAAAAGGGCTATGTCTGCCATGTGAGGCACATGGAAAAGAACCTGTGGTTATTGATACGTTACCACAGAAATATAAATGCGCTGACCTATAAATGTGCTGAGGCGACAAATCTAACCTGATCACATTTGGGACACAGCCTCGTAGTGTGCCAACCTTGGCACTGCCTTATACACCTCACCCTTAGGGGGGTATAGCCAGACGTAGGGGTTGAGACGTGCCGGCCCAGGTCCCAGCCTGGTCATCCAGAAGAAGTGCTTTCGGCCCAAAGAGGGGTGCTGCTTCAGAGGTTTAAAGTGTTGTTTCCATCATCAAGCTGTAAGATCTCTGCAGTCAGAAAGTGGCCTGGCTGTTAGATTGCCTGCATCTTGTACTTCGGAGTCAGAGTTCACCTGCTGAAACCACTAAAACCTGCCTTTTACAGACCAATGACAACATCTAAGTGTAAGTAATTCAGGGTCCAGCCTTGTATCAAAGAAAGTGACTTGTAAATAGTTAATGCATGCTATCTGCTTATCAGGCCAGAGTTCCAGAGTGTTTAAACAGACTGGGCCATCTGGCCATGGATACAATTGTATTTTGAGTTATAAGAATTCTGCATATGGTTAATCATCCTTCTTTATTAAGGGCCCCATGGCTAATGCACAGCTGCACCGAACATTAGGCCTGCAACTTGTAAGAACTGTAAAGTACTGGGTACCCAGGTTAAGGTATGGGATTTCAGGGTCTCATACAAATTTTGGGGACTGGTATATGTGTGGGTACAAACCTTGTAGATATGTTTAATAATCATGCAGCTAGCTAGCTAGTCAGGAATCTGACTTCTTCAGAGGTTGGTGGGTGGCCACTGTGATTTACAACTAATTTAAAATGCAAAATGTTTATCCTTCCCTCAGATTAAAGCAAACCAATCTAAAGTAACTGTAAATAGTATAACCTCTACTCTACGTCACCCTTCCTAGCCCTCCCCATGTAAATAAACTTCTTACCCCAGGAATTCTTCAGCATGTATTGGCAGGTACAGTATGCCAGCTGGGATAAGCTACCCCAGAGAGGTGGAGTCAATGCAAATGAGGACGGCATTGGCCAATCAGGATAGAGAGAGGAGAGTGCTGCCTGCAGTCAGCCTGAAGGACCTCAACTTTTTCTCCGCTGAACTGGCAACATTGCTCCAGAGCGCTCCCTCTTCAGAGATCTTTCTGTGACAAATTTCTGCCTTTTGAGTGCTGCCTTTGAGGTATTTATTTCTACCAATTTTATTGCAGCTGAATTTGGTTCAGTGCAGTTATGAGTTTTTTCCTATTTTTCCCGCTTCTATGTTTTTTTCTGAGGTAAAAGTTTGCCGCGTGCGCAATAAATTGCGTCATTTTTATTTTATTCAATAGCATTTAGTCTGTATGTTCGTATTTTTACCACATTTGCACTAAAACTCAATTTTTTTACTCATGCTTGAGCAGTAAATTTGTTTCACGCATTAGCTCTATTTTCTGGAACCTTTTTTCTGTACATTTTATATAAGTTAACATTGAAGGGTAATTCCCCTCTCTTCTCGGGTGTAAAACCTTATTTTACTGTGCAGTGGGCTACTGTTGGCAAGAAATGTGGAGGTGGTTACTGTTTTCCTTTCCACTATTATGAAAACAAACAAAAAACCCTAGCAAGTTTAATTTCAATTGCTCTTGCTCTCCGGCCAAACTCTCGTTATTATGGCCTCTCAGTCTGCCTCCTCCTCCTCCTCTAAAAGTGCTGCGGATGGTACCTCAAGTCAACACAGAAGTAATGACAAGTCCTCTAAGCAATCTAATGATTATAAGTCTGATAAAAGTAAAAATTCTAGCCAAACTGGTACACCGGTGCAGCAGTTGGATTTCCGCTTGCGATGCCGGTGACCTGGGTTTGAGAGCGGACCCAGGAAGTTGGAGGGACGGCCAGGGGAGAAGAACTGCTCTTCTTCCTCGGGGGGGATGGAGGGGTAGAGTATCTGACACCTGATGGACCCCTGGCAGAGGCTGGGGGAACCACAGGCAACCAGTGCCAGCATGCAAGAGGGGCGGGGCAGACACTAGATGTCATTGCACGTCCACTCCTCTGGGACGTCCTAGAAAAACACTGACAGCCATCCTTGATGAAGCCCACCCTCAGCTTCAATTTGCTCTCAGGCCAGCTCCCTGACCTATCCCGTCGGATGTGGCACTATAGGGCCGGTGCCGTAACCCCACCCTGGGGGGTAAGCTAGGGGGGATCAGGGAGTCACGACCAATATGAGAGTAGAAGCCAAAGGGTCCGTGACTGGGCTGAGTTACCAGGTGGCCAGTGGCAGGAAAAGCATAGTATATAAAAAAAATTCTAGCCAAGCCTCTAAAAGACAAAGTGAGTGGGGTTCTGATTCAGGCCCTGCTAAAAGACTAAGCAAGATAACAACACTGCTGTCTCTCCCCCTGAAGGACCTAGGGGAATAACAGTGGTTGATAAAGATATGCCCTCTGTAAATGAATTAGCTAAAGCTTGACATTTATATCAGACTTTACAATCTATGGACAATATTTTCTCGACTTCTTTAGGGGCCTAATTCTCCTCTCTGTGACAACAGTTATGCCCAAGGCTTATATTATAAAGGACAGGATGATGTTGATGGAATGCCACTGGGTGACCCACTAGACCCAGATAGCCACCCCGGGGCTGACTAAAATGATGATGATGAAGTTTCTTCCTTCTTCACATTTCTTATGCAGATGGTGGACGCCCTGGAACTTCCCCCTCCTGGATGACACCGATCAAGAGATGGAGGAGGACTATGTAGAAATGATGGATCAGACTCCTTCAAAGAAACTCATCCTGCCCATTCATAGTACATTGAAGAAAGCAATTTTTAAAGTTCTGGAAACCTCTTCATCTACTTCCGGGGTGGACAGAAAGATTGAGAGGAAATACCAACTCGGTAAGTGTACTGCTGATTTTCTCTACACACATCCAGATCACAAAGGGGTGGTGCAGGCAGCGGCCTGTGACAAAGCCAATGTGCCACTGTCTGCTCTCTCTCCAGAGAAAGACTCAAGAAAACTGGATTCTATGGGTAAGAAATCATATACTACTGCTTCTTTGCTGTTACGCTTGTCTACTTACATGGCATACACAGCTAGATACCAGAGAGCTTTACTGAAATCTATCCTTGTCATAGTGCAACATGGGGGGACACTATGCTCAGGGATGTCACTGAGACTGTGAAGCGGGCCATAGACGCTATCAAGTATCAGTTTCACATGGCCATAGATAATAATGACACAGCCTCACGGGTCATGGCACAGGCCATTTCTCTCAGGTGGTTTGCTTGGTTCAGAACTACCAGTCTCACTCCGGATATCCAGTCGCAAGCTATGGGTTTTCCTTGTGAGAACAATTCCCCTTTTCAGAAACCAAACTGAGGAATACATGAAGAGAATGGACAAGCTGAAAACTTCTTACAAGAGTAACTCGGCTAAAGAAAAGCCCTTTTCCTCCCAGAAATCTCAGAGCAGAGGGGGCAGGGGTAGAGGTTACTTTCCTTTGACATTTTTTCCTATGCCACTGCTTATGGATTTTTCCCATGTGAGAGTTTTTTTCAGAGGTAGAGGTAGGAGAGGTCAGAGAAAAGCCATCCCTTTTCCTTTTACCTCTACCCAGTCCAGACAGCAGTCTTCCTGAATCCTTTTTGGTCGCCTCCCCTCCCCCTGTATGGGGCAGTCTCTCTCTCTCAGTACCTCCATCACTGGCGCCAAGTGACCTCAGACAGGTGGGTGTTGGAGGCAGTGGAACAGGGCATTTCTCTTCAGTTCAGAAAATTTCCTCTTCTCTATGACCCCAAACTCTTGAAACTTCTCACCCCAACAGAAAAACTGCTGTTGCAATTGGAGGTCAAGAACCTCTTGGAGGTCAAAGCAGTAAAAAAAAGTACCACTCCCTCAGTGGGGAAAGGGCCTCTATTCCAGGTATTTCCTAACCTTAAAGAAAAATGGGGGAGTGGAGGCCTATTCAGGACCTAAGGTTCCTGAACAAACACCTACTGAAACCAAAGTTCAAAATGGTAACCTTGACTCAGGTCATCCATTCTCTGAGGCAAGGGGACTCGTTAGCCTCCTTGGATCCAAAGGATACCTACTTTCATGTTCCAATAAGGCAATCCCATAGAATATTCCTTAGATTCAGGCTGCCCTCAGGCCATTACCAGTTTGCAGCCATGCCTTTTGAGATGACTTCCCCTCCAAGAGTGTTCACCAAGTGCTTGACAGTGGTGGCAGCTCATCTCAGAAGACAAGGAATTTCATTTTTTCCTTACCTGGACAATTGGCTAATAGTGGCCAACGATCCTCAGGCTGTCACAGAAGCCCTAAGCCTGACAAAATACACTCTACAGTCTTTGGGCTTTATTATCAACCAGTAAAAACCTAATTTCCAGCCTGCCCAGATCTTGCAGTTCATAGGGGCAGAGCTCAACACTCTGCAGGGGAAGGCTTTCCTTCCCGCAGAGAGAATTCAGAATTTTCTAACTCTACTAAACTCGTTCAGTCTAGGCCAACCGAGGCCAGCCAGACACTTCCTCAGACTACTTGGCCACATGGCCTCAATGATCGCAGTAGTCCCAGGTGCCAGATTCCAGATGATGGACATTCAGTATCACCTCAGGTCTCATTGGTCCCAGAAAAGAGACTCCTTCACAAGGCTAGTACCAGTCACAGAATCCTTTCTGCAGACTTTGGACTGGTGGAAGGAAACAGAAACTCTCACGGTCAGGGTTCCTTTTCAAATTCCGCAATCCTCCCAGATTTTGACTACAGATGCTTCCCTTCTAGGTTGAGGTGCCCACCTTGAGGGACCTGCCCATAAGTGGCACCTGGACACCCAAAGAGTCCACACTCCACATCAGTCTCAACTCAGAGCAGTGTTCCTAGCCATCAATGCTTTTTCCTCACAGCTCAGAGGCCAGTCAGTCCAGATAAGAACGGACAATACAACTGCCATGTTCTACATCAACAAGCAGGGGGGCACACGGTTGACCAAACTCTGCACACAGGCTATGAGAAGTTGGTAACTGGCATACTCCTTGAACATGTCCCTGTCGGCCATCCATCTTCCAGGCAAGGACAACACTGGCAGATGCTCTAAGCCGCATCAGTCAGGGCCGCCATGAGTGGACTCTCAACAAACAGGTCCTAGCCACAGTTTTCAGAAGGTGGGGGGGGTTCCAGATCTGGACCTATTCACATTCAGCCTCAACCACCAGTTATCTCTGTACTGCTGCAGGCCCCCAGCTCGGGGGACCATCCTAGCAGATGCTCTGACCCTGGACTGGACAGGGAGGTTTCTTTATGCTTTTCCTCCCTTTCCTCTGATTTACAGGGTTCTTCTCAAACTCAGGGCTCAGACAGCCACCATGATTCTGGTGGCTCTGGATTGGGCGAAACCACTCTGGTACTCCCTGTTCTTCACCCTCTCAGTCAGGAAGCCCATCAGACTTTCCTCTTTCCACAGTCTCCTGACACTTCCTCAGACAGGAGCAGTGTTCCCCAGCATCCAGTCCCTTCACCTCAAAGTCTGGTTCTTGAGGAGCTAGAGTTTCCTGAATCCCAGTACTCTGAGCAAGTTCTGAAGATTCTGTGGATGGCCAAGAAACCTAGCACCAGGAAAACTTATGCTTCCAAATGGAAGAGGTTCTCTTTGTGGTGCAAGGGCAAGAATATAGAGCCCTTACAGGCATCTTCTCCTCCTACCTTACTGGATTATCTAGTTCACCTTCAGGCAGAAGGCCTGAAGGCTTCATCCTTAAGAATACATCTAGCAGCCATTTGAGCCTATCTTTCCACCAGAAAAGAGAAATCTGTCATCTCACAGCCCATTTTCAAGAAGTTTTTCAAAAGGCTGTTGTACCTTCAACCCCCTCTGAGGGAGCCAGTTTCTCCTTGGGATTTGAACCTCTGCAAATCCAAGCTCATGAAGCCTCCTTTTGAGCCCATGGCTACTGCTGATCTCAAGTTTGTAACCTGGAAGACAGTCTTTCTAGTGGCTATTACCTCCGCCAGATGGTTTTCAGAGTTGCAGGCCCTTTGTACAGATCCTAATTACATCATTACCCACAAGGATAAAGTAGTCCTTAGGACAAATAGAAAATTCCTGCCCAAGGTGGTCTCCAAATTCCACCTGAACCAGTTGATTTCTTTGCCGGTTCGGTTTACAGACAAGTCCATTCCAGGTGAATGCAAGCTGCATAGCCTGGTCATCAAGAGAGCCCTGTCTTACTACTTAAACTGTACTAAGCAGTTTAGAGACTCACAAACTCAGCTCTTTCTCACCTGTGGTGAAGTAGGCAGAGGGAAACCAGTGACCAAGAGGACCATTTCCTGCTGGATTGTCTCTTATATCCAGTTCTGTTACAGCAAGGCTAATAAACAACCCCCTATTGAGCTCAGAGCCCACTGTACTAGGGGAACCGCTGCCTCTGTGGCAGCCTCCAGGGACATACCTTTGCTAGAAGTGTACAAAGCAGCTACTTGGAAAACGGTCTACACTTTCACAAAGCACTATTGCTTGGATGTGCAGTCCAGATCTGATGCCAAATTTGGCAGAGCAGTGCTACAGAGTCTCTTTCCTAAGTAGGTTTCTGTGCCCTCCTCCCAACTGTACTGCTTTGAAGTCTGCACTTGTCAAATACATGCTGAAGAATTCCTAGGATGAGAAGAAAAAATTACTCACTGTAGTAATGTTATTTCTTCCAGGGGATTCTTCAGCATTATTGTCATTCCCACCCATCCCCTGCGAAACCTGTCCGGGGCAGTTGTCATGGGATTTAACCAAATTTGCTGTACTTTATTGGTTTCTGGTTGAATTGTTTCACAGTGGTTTTGAATTTGTAGTTTGTTTTAGCTAACAGTGTTTTCTGCTGTGGGGACACAGTTTTGCTCTTTTTCAGCTTCAAAACAGTTCTGAGATCCTTCAGGCTGACTGCAGGCAGCATTCTCCTCTCTCTCTCTATCCTGACTGGCCAGTGCCTTCCTCATTTGCATTGACTTCACCTCTCCAGGGCAGCTGAACCCAGCTGGCATACTGCACCTGTCAATAATGCTGAAGAATCCCCTAGAAGAAAGTCATTACTACAGTGAGTAATTTTTTCTTCTTCGTTATTTTTGCATAATCCTGTCTTGTGAACATATTATTAGTGTCAAGTCACTAAATGGCAAAGTGTTGAAATGTGAGGTTTTACCTGGTGGGTCATGCTTGGGGTGGCTTTGTAGTAGCTTGGGTGAGTGTAGCTTCCCAGAGGGCTACATTAATCTAAAAGTCTAGAGCCACTTAAAGGTGGAGGCACTGCGCAATGTACTGTCTTGGGAAAGAACCAGTTTACTGTGTAAAGTAGGAACCCAGGTTCCTCAGCCTTGTACAGGTCCACAAGCAGGGGTTGTAGCCCTTGGTATAACGGCACCAGGGTTACATATATGCAGTGTTTATGCATATTTATGTTTGTGAGTTGAGTCAACTGTAAAAGATATTAAGTATTAAACTGTAGTACTAATAGCCCAGGAGGAGGAGGAAAAAGATAACAGGAGGGGTAGTGAATCAAACCAGCCCAGTTTGCTTGAGGTCTAGATGGGTATAGGACTCATAGCCTTTATTTGTATAATTGCAGAAATTGTTTCTGTGAATTGTGAAACCAAAGTGAAAAATTGGGACCAGATTGCATCCCAGTGAGGATCAAAACATTGTGACAGTTCAGCCCAGGAAGGATGTTCAAGTTAACAATTATGCTAAGGTTCTGTAGATACTGTTTACAGGTTACCTGTGGACATTCTGGGAAAGAGATGCTGTTTTATGAAATGTGTATCAACATATCCTGAAATGTCTGTCAAACACTGTCATACAAAAACTCCACTGGATAAGTGATGGTCTGGGCAACCTACTGTACATCTGTGTGGTGTATTGGGCCTGGTGAAATTGTTATGGTTTTGCCAGTTTTTCCTATTAGTATTTATAGATACCCCCCAGCAGCTTCTCCTGCCTTGCCTCCAATGCTGCCACCCGAACCACCTGTGTTATTGTACTACCACCCCACCCCTTTCCTCTGTTACCCCCCAACCATACAGATCCCTCAGCCTTACCTTGGCCTCCTCCTCCTCTTATCCCTCCTCCACCTTGCTCTCCCTAATCCCTCCCTATTTCCCACTTTCCTTTAGCACTCCCCTTCCGCTACTTTCACCCTTACTTGACCAGCCTCCCAGGAGACTACTCAACTTTTTACTTGCTGTCTCATCGCCTCCAGACTAGGGATCTTCTCCCTCCTCTCTCCTCCAAGTGCTACACTACCTCTTAAATCCTATCTATACTGACGCTGTACTAAGCCCAGGTACTAGTAATGATGCTGTAACACTGTAACCTAATGTAAGCTATCTACCTACCTACCTACCTAGCCTGTCCACATGATGTTAATTTATCTAATGTTTGTTAACCTGACGTGGAACCTTTGTAAAAGAGCTTGTGCTCAAAGGTCTCTTCTGATTTCCTAAATAAATAAATAAAAATACAACAAAAAATAAAAGTGCCAACTTTATGCTACACTTGGTGTTGGTGTTTTTTATGCTTAGAATCCACTGAAAAGCTGCTGTCAATGCACCAGTCTGACTTTACTAGAACCCTACCAGGGCATGCTTGGTTATTTTGCTCAGGCTGCCTCAGGCATTACAGAAAGTGGTACCTGAACAATGGATACTGGTGTCATCTAGTGGAACATTTGGTAGCTAAAACAAATTTCCTTTGTAAAGCCCTCAGTGAGATCTCAGTGAAATGGCATCCACTGATGACTAGGGTGACAGCAAAAGAAGGTGGCTTATAGATATCATTTCTCCCAGAAAGGTTTGTGATGTTAGATGGCATACCCATTGATGTACCAGTTGATAATGTAGAAATTGCTTAAGCACATGGTAATGTTACAAGTTAGAGTGCCTTAAGGGGCATTGCCTGATAGAATGTTATGTGAATATGTTGATGCTAATGCTGTATTTATGCTGATCTTTCTCAGATTAAATTGCAAGGTAAGTGGCAAGTTATACCAGCACATTTTTCTATAATCGTGACTACTACATCTCCAAAAGGAGCCCCAGGTCATGCCATCCTAAAGAGGGCAGAAAGGCTTAGGTTTGATCCACCCCTAACCCCAAGGGTAAAGGTCATAGGTGGGAAATGCCCAGATTAGGGGAATGTGCCCTCAAATCCCTTTAAAAGGTACCACCCTGCCCTCCACACTCTGTACCGCCACTGTCACAATACATACCAGTGTGAAAAATGTAATTGTTAACATGTTGTCAAAGCTGAAAGTAGCAACACTTGCATCCATGGGTCCTACAAATTAAGATTTTCTGGCACTGTCTCAAAGCCCGAGGGAAGAGGGAGGTGCATTTTGAAATCTGGAAGCTGTAGGTCCAGCAGGTTTTGACAGACTCTAAAATGAGACCTATCAGAAAGAAAAGAAAATTAAGGGAAAGTCTTCTTCCACCAGTGCTGAATACAGGGTCCACAGCCACAGCAGAAGTGTTATTTTGAAATGAAAAAGGCCTACAGAGCAGAAATCAGCACTAAGGTACTTTATTCTCAGTTTGTGTCTTGTCAGCAGCTACCAGATGAGATACGCTCCCTGTATTTAACCAGGATATACTCTTACCTCAGAATATTGGTAGAGAGGGGAGGCCTAGTGAGACAGGACCCACAATGAGGAATAAGGATCTCATACTCAAAGCTTCTCTTGAAGGTTCACATGTGGAAGGAAGACAGAGAAGACAAGGAAAAGAGAAGAACAGTAGGCTTCAATAAAGGACAGACTCATTCTGTGAGTCAGATTGATAGGACTGCAGTCTAAGTGAGCAATACAGAATGTGTGACAACTCCCTACTAGTAGAACAACAACCTACTGACCGGGATAGAGTGGAACAGTTAACTCAGGAACTGGCAGCTCTGAGAAAGAAAGGGAACTTCAGGAGGATAGGATATTTAAGTTGGCGAGGATAGTCACTGAATGCAGCCATTCCATCACTTCAGCACCTCGAGGTCCACAATCTAACCCATGGTATCAGAAACAACTCAAAGGTTTGTACAAAGCCCTCCAGTATCCAAGGATCAGGGTTCTGGTGGCACACATTTCTTCTGCCATAATTATGGGGAAGAAAACTATAGTGAAACTAAGTGTAATCTACCAGAGAATCCAATTTTAGTGCACCAGAAGCTGCAGAAAAGAGATACAGAAAGAGCCAGACAGCCACCTGGCATGGAACCCAAGCATGCAGGATGCCAAACCAAATAGCTGAAATGGAGCAATAGGTGCCACAATTTGATGAGCTATAAGCCTTGGTAGGAGAGCCCACAAATGCCACTGTTTAAGTAGATGAAGTAAAAATCATCTGTCTCCTGGATACCGGATCCCAGATAACTTGTGTTTCTGAAAGTTTCTACAGAAATCACCTGCCCCACGGAATCCTGTGTTCAAGACTCACAGCCCCAGACCTTCAGCTGCTCCACCAGTGGAACCCCCCCTCAAGAGCTCCCTCCCGGAGCATGGATCCCACAGGCGCTAGGAGCCTGCGTTCAAGACTCCCAGCCCCAGACCTTCAGCTGCTCCACCGGCGGAACCCCCCCCCCGAGAGCTCCCTCCCGGAGCGTGGATCCCACGGGCACTAGGAGGTAATTGGGCCACCTCCAGATTGCAGCATCCTTGTGGAAGGGTGATAGCCCGTCGATGTGCTATGCTGCCGACTGCCCCACCTTCCCTCCATCCCACCCACCCTCGCCGCATTTCTTATATAGGCTCATCCTGGTGACATCACTTCCTGCCACCCCTTTTAAATAAGTCCCCATTTCTCCATTTGCAGGTTATACCTGCTAGCCACTAGAGGGCCCCTCTGTCCTCTCCTCCACTACCTGTACTTCCCTCTCACTTCTGCTTATCTCTCTTCCTGCTCAGGCCACTTCTCTCCCCTCCCCAAACACCTGCCTCTGCCCACTCCCCTCCTTGTGCCCGTCATTCTGGCTAACCCTAAGCACCTCCCTGGCCCTACTGCTCGCCCCTCACCTAGCCTGCTACTTCCCTAGTGACCACTAGGAGTCACTATTTCAACCCCTTTTTCTGGCCCTATCATAGCCCACGGCGCGCCGCCTAGTACCTGGTGCCCTGCTCCCAGCTAGGTCCAAGCCCTACTGCTCTACCAGGGTTTCGAACCCTGCACCCTGCCCACCAGAGGCCATGACAGTACCACTACTCCAAAGTGGTATCTACACTACCCAAAGGGCAACTCATTCACTTGTAATTCCCTACCCGGCTTCAACAGGGTATCATGACTGGTCACCTCTACCTCAAATCTGACATAATGACACCTTCTATGACCCTGGTACTACTTGTTCTCCTCCATTTTACTATCCCTCCCGACACCCACTCCCTCTATGTCCCTACCCTTCACCACCCCCTCCACTGCCATTCATGCTACCCCCTTCTCCTGCCCCCTATAAGTCCACTGCTTCCCTCCCTGCTATCTCCTGGTCCCATTACCCCACTCCCCCCTCCTCCCCATCATACTCCTTTGGTTGCCTCCTTGCCTCTCTCTCCTTCTCCTGCACCTACCCCCTCCATCCCACCCACTCAGCTACTGCCCCCACCCACCGTAAGCCTAAATCCCGGCCCCTTCACATGCTACGCTGCCACCTTACCATAGTACTACTCCTCCTGGCTGCTGGGGATATACACCCTAACCCCGGCCCAGCCTGTACCCCTGGCCCTGCCCACCACATACCAAACTCCTCAGTCAGGGCAAACTCGGTCCCCCATCCTAGCTTCCTCCCCCGGGGCCTGCATCTTCTCCATCTAAATATCCGTAGCCTAGCCCCTAAGCTCGATCAGCTCCAGGTCCTAGCTGTTCACCACTCCCCTGATATAATCATCCTTTCTGAGACCTGGCTAAAACCTAGCCTACCTGATAATAATTTCGCTGTTCCAGGGTACAATATCATACAGCAAGACCGGCCCTCCAGAGGTGGTGGGGTGGCTATCTACATCAGTTCAGCCCTCCACTTCACTGTTTCCTTTACAAAAACCGTACCCAAAACTTACGAGATTTTAATGGTAAAACTGTCCCCCCCCTCCCCACTACCCATCTTTGTGGCTGGCATTTACTGCTGCCCTGGCATGCCAACCACTATAGTCACTGGCCTGCTAGGCCAGCTGTCTTCCCTTGCCCAATTGGGTGAACTTTACGCTATGGGTGACTTTAATCACAACTGGCTAGCACCCACTTTCAACAAAACCCAAGCCGAGTTAACTGCTCTTAACCTCTATCAAACAATTACCGAACCCACCCGCTCTAACCTTAAGTCCGGTAATCACTCACTCCTCAACTGGGCGCTTACTTCCCACCCACACCGCGTCGTCAGCTCTAGTCTTCTCCCTGATTCAGCAACCAACCACCTTATCTACTTAGTCTGCAAAATCCACAGAGTCAAATCCCCTCCCAAATTTATACTCCAGCATTCTTACAAATCCCTCAACCTCTCCCCCTTCTGGAGGATCTTCACCACTCTAATTGGGTCCCAAGCACAAACCGCTCTAATATGGACTCAGTCCTTATGCACTTCCAGAACACCTTCCTCTCCGTTTGGGACAAACACGCCCCCCTACGCCGGGCTAGAGTCCGCGGTTCCCACCTACCCTGGATCACTCCTGAGCTGATTGCTTGCCAACAAGCCTGTGACAAGACCTGGCGAAACTACAAATCCTCACTCCTCCACAGTGATTTCACCTCCTATCGCATGCTCTGCAATAGGTGCACCAAGGCCATCCGCCTAGCTAAGTCTGAATATTTTAATAACACACTTAATGCTAACCTTGGTAGACCTTCCAAATTCTGGAAAGTCATTGGCTCCCTTTTTTCACCCCAAACAGTTAACCCTCCACCTCTTCTCCTTGCCAAGGGTTCTCTCCTCTCCGATCCCCTGGAAGTTGCCACCGAGTTTAATTCATATTTCACTACCTGTGCCCATGCCCTCCTTGAAGCCCTTCCACCTGCAATTACTCCGTCTCCTCAGTCTCCTATCCCCACCTATCCGGCAAGAACCCCTTCCTTTCACCCATTTCCCGCCTGAAACCTTAGTTGCCCTCTGCACCCTAAACCCTTCCAAAGGCAAATCCTGACGGTCTTGACAACAAGCTCCTCTTCTTATCTGCTCCCGCCATCACTAGCCCCTCGCAGCCCTACTAAATCTTTCCTTCCGCATCGTCACTCCCTCCGCATGGAAACATGCCACTGTTCTACCCCTCCCCAAAGGTGGTGACCCTACTTCTGCATCCAGCTCGCCCCATCTCCTCCTCCCCACCCTCGCTAAACTCCAGGAACACCTTGTGCTTTCCCAACTCTCCCTTCCTCACAGATACTAACTTCTCACCCCTTTCCAGTCCGGGTTCAGAAGCACCACTCCACCACCTCCTCCTTACTCAGACTCACTGACTACATCCTCACTGGGATGGACAAAGGGCTAATCACCGCTGCTATTTTTATCAACCTAGCAAAAGCCTTCGACACCGTATCCCATTCTCTCCTACTATCCTGCCTTTCCGGAGCTGGTTTAGCTGAATCCGCCATAAACTGGTTCAGTGCCTACCTTCTAAATAGATCCCAATCCACTAAAATAGCTGACCACATCTCCCCCCATTACCTCTGGCATTCCGCAAGGCTAAGTTCTCGGCCCCATCCTCTTCTCCATCCTCCTAAACAACTTGCCAAACTCCTGCTCCTCTTCCGCCATTCATATGTATGCAGACGACACAGTCCTCTTCTCCTCCGGTCAGACCCCCGAAGAAGTCACTTCCAAACTTCAAACTGATTTCACCAAAATCCAAATCTGGTTCAACTGCAACCAACTCTCCCTAAATACTAAGAAAACCAACTCTATGATTTTTGGCACCAGACAGCGCCTTTCCAAACTCACCACCCCTCTGAGATTCCACACTCTGAATAACACGGTCCTCGAAGAAGTACCCTCCTTCAGGTACCACGGGGTTTGGCTCGACCGCCACCTCTCCTTTTCTACCCACGTCGATTCCATCATTTCCAAACTGCGCCCTAAACTTGGTGCCCTCTATAGAAACAGCACCAGTCTCCCTCTTCATGTCAGACGCGAAATTGTTCAGAAAATGATTCTACCGTCCTTTGACCACTGTGATGTAGTTTACAGTTCCGCAGCACAGACCACCCTTGCCATATTAGACCCCCTCTTCAATGCTTTTTGCCACTTTGCCCTCAACGCTCCCCCTCGTTCACATCACTGCACGCTTTATCGTTCCCTATCCCTACCTTCTCTGTGTAACTGGCACCTAATTCATTCGCTAAATTCACTTCTAACTCTGGCCCGGTTCCCTCCCTCCCCATCTTGCATCTGCCCTAGCCCCCACCCACCCCTTCACATGCTCTCAGATCCACTGACCCTAGACTACTTTTCATCCCACGCCGTATGACCACCACCGGCCAATCTGCCTTCTCCTACCTCTTCCCTAAACTCTGGAATGGCCTACCCCCCCAGATCCATCATTCTTCATCCAAGCTCTCCCTTTCCTATGCCCTCTCTAACTTCCTGGCACCTAGTTGCGACTGCCCCTGACCACCCTCCGGGTTGGCTTCTCCCCACTCCCCCCTGTGCCTGACCAGTGGCCTGGCGTGCCTAATTGTCTGGCTTATATGCTACCCCCACGCACTTATACCCCTCTACTTCCTCCCTCACTCTTTCCCTCCTTCCCTCGTCCTACTTAACCTAAGCTCCCCATCCCCACTCCCTCCTCACCTATATCTCTCCCTTCTCACCACGCTTCCTCCTCCTCCATCTCTTCCCCATATTCACTCCAAATCCTCCCTCTCTTTGTGATGCATCTCTCTGAAGCTCAATCTCCAAACAGTCATTCAATTCCTGCTATTACTACCTCTGTTCTGTAACTTGCACTTATGCATTTCATGTTTTGCCTCGAAGTTTACCCTTGTATTGTATACCTTGCTTATGATCATGTCCTGTACTGTTCTTCCTCGCTGTGAATCCATGAATTGTATACCTGTACTTACTGTGTCTGTGCTGTACTGTACTGCACTGCCTATGTATAAGTTCAAATGTAATCCCATCCAACTATACATTTTCCATATTATGCTACTGTGAGTTCAACTATTGTATGTATACCTGCCTCCTTTGTAACCCCCAGGTCGCACTGTGAGACGAGCATTTTTTGCTCAGCGTGCTTTTCCTGGTGAAACATTTTCAATAAATAAATAAATAAATAATATAACTTTTGAAAGACATACTTCAAATGATGGGAGCAGCATGGAAAGAGGTGCCTTACATAGGAAGAATTTTCATGGACCTGTGATTTCCTGAACTTGAAGGTTGAGTCTGGAAAGCTATGGATGTCATAACTCTTGCCTGCCTAGACAAAAGAGCAAATGATGCAATCCCAGTGTTAATAGGAACCAATGTAACTAAAAAGATGCTGCCTGAGTGCTGAGATGCCATAGGGCATAACTTCATGCACGTTATTCCTTAGAATGAAGATTGGATGGAGTTATATACTGTACATACCTGTCCATTCTACTGAAGCAGCAGGACTTCTGGGACTCAGATGTCAGTGAGAATTGCTGGGTGGAATTTAGTGATGATTGCCAAAGGAAGTACTGAAGTGGTACAGGTTGCTGTATGGATGCCAGCCAAACAGAGAGAAGTCATTTTTCTGTTGGAAGCAATGGATGATAACTCCTTTCCTGGAGGCTTAGTGCTACAGATTCAGTTTATGCAAATTTACAACTCACCTGTGCCAAGATTGTGGTGCACCTAAACAATATGTTACAGAGGGACATAGTGATGTACCCATAGAAGATTATAGCTCAAGGCAACTTAGTAGGTTGGGTGCAACCTATGCCTATCCCCAAGGTTACGCATGGACATATAGGGAGAACTGAAGAAGTGCCACTGAAACTGGATTTTGGGGATTCAACTTTGGATATGAGTTACAGAGAATGCATTGAGAGGAAGATCTCTACAGACACTGGAAATGTTTTTTACTGGCATGATCTGGATCTTGGACATGTGCCAGGTGTCACACGTAGAATTTGGCTGAAGGATGACATTGCATTCAAGGAAAGAACTTGAAATGTGCCTCTAGCAGATTTTGAGGACCTATGACAACATCTGTTTGAACTGCTAAACATGGGAGTCATTCAAGAGTCAGATAGACCATACACTTCTCCTGTAATTCTGGTTCAGAAGAAGAATGGAGCACTCTGCATGGCAATGGACTACCAGAAACTAAATAACATGACTCAAAAGGATGTCAATCCAATTTCATGGATTGAGGAATCATTTGCACTACTCTCTGGATCCAGCTGGTTCTTTATCTTATATTTAAAAAGTTGGTACTACCAGGCAAAGGTAGAGGAGAGCATGCCTCTCAACTGTCCCTGGTTATGTGGATGTCCCTCATTTTACCCTCATTATTGCTTTGTCCCTCATCCATCCCTCATGGAAAAAGGCGCTGCCAACACATAGAATGTGCTGTGGATTCAGACTTTAAAGCAGAAATTCATAATATTTTAAGATGCTAAATCACAAACTACAGTATGTACAAGTAAATACAATGGTGTCCACAGTGTTCTGAGCTTGTAACTCCAAGTTTTAAGGATGTGTCCCTCATTATGGGGGCCAGTGTCCCTCACTATTCCTTATTGTGAGCAAATGTGTCCCTCATTTCAGAGCCAGAAGGTTGAGAGGTGTGGAGGAGAGTGATCAACTGAAGACAGCTATTACTACGCCCGTGGGTAAGGGGCAGTTCAGGATGAAGCCCAAATGTTTGACCAGTGCCTCTGCAACCGTCCAGAGCATGAGGAAAAAGGAAGTGGCATGAATTAATCTTACAGAGGTAGTTGCCTTCTTGGACAATTTGATTATCGTCTCTGCAGCCTTGGAACAGCATGATTGTCTGATAAAGTAGAAGAAGAAGAATCAGCATTTATATAGTGCTTTTCATACACAGTGTATCCCAAAGTGTTTCACAAGCAATGCTAGACTGGTAGTGAAGTGACTGAATGTGTGGTAGTGGCCATATCGCACATCATCACCTACACAAAGCCTGGATAATTGCATGAACCAGTTTATGGGAAGGGGAATGTTGGCCAGGACACCGGGAATGTTCCCTACTCTTTGCAAAGAGTACCCTGGATTCTTTTACTTCCACCTGGACAACACCAGGATGGGCAGAAGGGACTTCGGTTTAACATCTCATCCGAAGGACAGCACACTCCAGCAGTACAGCACCCCTCAATACTGCACTCAGATGCAAGCAATTTTAGGTACAAGTCCAATCCCAGTATGGTACAACAACCACAACCTTCTGGTCCAGAGGCAGATCTGCTACCAACTGAGCCACGCTGACACAGTCCTAAAATGATCGAGTGGAACACAGGATGGCGTTTATGGCATTCACGTCTAATTGTTTCAGAGATCCATGTGATATATGTAGATGGGATCAAATCTGACAGGGTTAAAATTATCTGCCACTGAAGAATGGCCAAGACCCACCACTGTCCGAGAGCTACATTCCTTCCTGGGGCTCATGGGGTACTACTGATGATTTGTGGAGAAGTACTCTTCAGCTGCCAGATCTCTGAAGGCCTGGTTGTAGAGGCACATCTGATTAAAGGCCAGTGAAAGGAAGAAATACATGCAGAAAGATACCACCAGCTATTGGTCAGTTGAATGTCAACAGGCTTTAATACCTGAAGAAGAAGTTGACCTCTGCACCAGTATTGGGTTTTGGTGATTGGAGACTGTAATACATCCTTCACAGAGATGCAAGCTATCAAGGAATGGGGTAGTATTTTACCAGGTTTATGAAAGAAAGCTTCAAGTGGTAGCCTATGCAAGTAGAGGACTTAGCAAGATTGAGATAACTAGCCAGCCCGCCAGTGCAGTGGTAGAGCTACCGCTCGCGATATTGATGATCTGGGTCTGTAAATGAGCCCGGAGCATCAGAGGGCTGGCTGAGGAGGGGGAGGCTGGATGAGCATCCTGGGGTAGCTGTTCACCTCTGGGGGGGAAGAGTTGGTAGTGCCTGGCACTTGGGTGACACCTGATGGAGACTGGGAGTACAGAAAACTGAGACCACATAACAGAGGGGAAGGCAGTGGCAGACGTCTGCAGGGCATGCATAAGAGCATTTATGCCCACATGCTGTTGCCATTGTATGCCCACACCTTGGAGGACCGACACAAGGGAAAATCCAGTGTGGCAGCTCAGTGTGATGGCCTCTGACCCTGTGCAGAATGATGCCGTAGCCAGCCCTGGGACCAAAACTTGGTGGATCTCAGTCTCCCCTTTCGGGTGCCCTGCCACAGGAAGTGAGCTGCGGGCCTTGGTTCCAGGGTGGCTGTTGGGGGATGCAGGTGTTGGATGGAGGACACTGAGTTGGGGAATGTCCCCACCTGCAGCACAGAGATGAACAGAACTGATAAAAAAAGAGTGAGAGAACTAACGACTTCACAAGCTCGAGTTCTTATCTATGAAGTGGGCAATTATGGAAAAGTTCCATGATTACCTCTACAGCACAGAATTCAAAGTACTTCTAGTAACAGCCCTTTACTTACAGTATGTCCTTACCTCTGCTAAAGTGGATGCAGTGAGTTTGCTGGTGGTTGCAACCTTATCATTATACAACTTTGACACTAGCTACAAGGCAGGGAAACAGCATACAGATGCAGAAAGTCTGTCCAGAATTTAAATGGTACACTAAAGTGGTCAACTGAAAATTAGGCCCAATGAAAATGTAGCAAAGCAAGCAAATTAAGTAATTTTTGAAAGAGTCTAGTGGGCACAAAGCAGTGAGCACTGAGTACTTAAGAACATAAGAATGGTGTCGGCAGATGAGGACCATTTGATCCATCTAATGTGCCCAAGGTGGCTACCCCCTCCACTTACATGTTCCTGGCAAGCTGCCCACATTGTTTGTCCAATGCTAATTTGAATTCTTTCACTGTCTTAGCTGCCTACACCTATTATGGTGACAGGCTGTTCCATGGGTCTATTACTCTGTCTGTGAAAAAGTACTTCCTCAAGGTGTTCTTGAACTTGTCTCCCACCAGACGCAAGTTGTGCCCTCATGTCCTAGTTTCCTTCATTCCGTGAGTTTCTCTGTCTCATTTATTTCCTTGACATATTTAAATGTTTCTAACCGTCCCCCATTCCTTCTCTGCTTGAGCGAGTATAATTTCAGTTTCCTAAGCCTAGTTTCATATGTGTCATGGTGTTGTTTCTAGTCTGTTTATGTCCTTTTCAAGTGAGGCCTCCAGAACTGGACACAGTATTCCAGGTGTGGCCTCACCAGTGATCTGTACAGCACATGATCACCTCCTGCTTTCTACTTGTAATGCCTCTACCTATACGGTCTAGTGTGCCACTTGCTCTTGAGCTGCTTTTTCACACTGTTTTGTGACTTTTAGGTCATGGGTAATGAGTACACCCAAGTCCCTTCCATTCTTGTCTCTTCCAGTTGGTGTCCTTCCAGTGTACTTTATCCCTGGATTTCACTTTCCCAGGTGCATGACTTTACATTTCTTGGCATTACATTTTAACTGCCATTTTCCTGACCATTCATCCAGTTTCCTGATGTCAGCTAACATACTGGTGGCCCCCTCATGTGTGCCCACCCTGTTGCAGAGCTTTGTATTGTCTGTGAATAGGCACACCTTCCCCTCTAGCTCTTCTGTGATGTCACTTATGAATATGTTGAAGAGGACTGGGCCCAGTAGCGATCCCTGTGGTATGCGGCTGGTCACCTCTTTCTCTCCTGATAGGGCTCTATTGACCATGACTGTCTGTGTCCTTCCCTAAAGCCAATTTCTAACCCAGTTAACTATCTTCTGCCCTAACTCTGTGTGCCTTAGTTTGTTTCCCAGCCTCCAGTGGGGATGGTATCCAAAACCTTGCTGAAGTCAGTTTACACCATGTCCTACACCCGGTCTGTTACCTTGGTAACTCAGTCAAAGAAACTTATCATATTTGTTTGGCATGATCTTCCGCTGTAAATCCATGTTATCTGGGGTCTAGTTTGCCATTTTCCTTTAAGTGTTCGCCATTCTCTCTTTGAGCAATGTCTCCATAATCTTTCCCACTGTTGAGGTTAAGTTGACTGGGTGATAGTTTCTGGTCATCTCCTTGTTACCTCCCTTGTGCAAGGGCACCACTGTTGCCCTTCTCCAGTCCTGAGGTGCTATGCTGCCCTCCAGTGATTTGCTGAACAGTTCTGCCAGTGGTGCTTCAATTTCTTCTCGTAACACTCTCAACATTCTTGGGTGAATACCATCTGGGCCCATTGCTTTGTCTATTTTAAGTTTGTTCAGCTCATCTAGTACCCTTTTCCTAGTGAAGGGGCTAGTGTTGGCCTCCTTGTTATTGAGTTTTGTTTGCTTTAGTGGAGGACCCGTACCACTATCCTCAACTGTAAATACTGAGCAGAAGAATTCATTCAGAACCTCTGTTTTGTCCTTGTCTTTTTGTATGATCTGTCCATGGGCACATCCATGGGGGGAATGGGGGGGGATGTCCCCCACATTATTTAACTCGGCCTTGGCATCCCCCCCATAATTTTGTACTTGCTTAAAAGACAGCATCACTAGCATTCTACAGCACACTCAGCGTTAATAAAATTGGTAGAGGTAGATTCATTGCAACCGCACATAATTCAAACACATGTGTGAAGTATACTAGCTAGTCTCACAGATGCAGTTCAGGTCCATTGATCAAAGTGCAACTGTAAAGTGCAGCACAGTCAAGACAGCCCGGGAGCCATTAAAGATATTTTTCTGTGACCAGCCCAGAACAATAAAACAACCAGAATATAAATACAATTTAGCAGATTGACACTCTTCTTGCCCAGTGTGGTCAGAGTATGTCCAAAATCATCCTCTTGTGCTGGCAAGTGGGGGTTTGAAGTGTGATCGGAGGCACCGTCTTATCAACAGACTGAGCACAGGAAAAGCCCAATACCACACCTCACCACCAGCCTGTCTGCAAAAAAGGGGCGATCACTTGGCTGATAGAGTATAAAGTGTTTGTAAGTATGTCAGCATTATACACTTCTTCCTGCTGCAGCCTGAGAATAGTACCCTGACATGAATGACATGACTGGCTTGCTCCCTCCCAGCATAGTGCTGCCTTAACCATCACTCCATGTCCATGCCATCTGGTTAAATACCAACCACCCTTCATAAGTAATTGCATTTTCTAAAATTAAGTTTAAAAATGAAAGTTGTGTGTTGTACTCCCTCCGCTCTGTGATACAGGCAGCAGGCAGATCTAAGAAAGCATAAATCATAACACGAAGAGCTGTATACTACTGACTAGGTCTATTCTGCACTTTTAGTAAATGTTGAACTGAGACACTTAATACAAAAAAGTGTTTCAATTCATTATTAATTTAGCCACCAGCATGTATCCCTATTGAAAATATAGATGTCATTAACAGTAAAGTGACTGATGGTTAGGTTTTGCAAAGTACACATGCTCTGTTTATTTTGAAGCTTGATGGGATGGATGCCTTGCCATACAAACTACAAATCATTGACTGACATGAGTACAGATTTCTATGGGATGGATGCTGGGCTGCTAAATTAGTAAAGAATAAAAGTGAGTTTTGGGTGAGGGTATTAAGTAAAGTGGCTCAGTCCTGCCTTTACTAAAAGTGCAGATAGACTATTAGCTGCTTGACAACCAAGAAACTGTCAACCAGCAAACACAAACAAACCAGGGATATTCGTGTGTCACTGTGTACAGTAGTGGTTCTGAAAGTCTCTGTCAGTATCAGCTCAGCAGTATCTTGAGTTTTTGCTAGTAACTATTAACTGAAATCCTTGGCTGCATTATCTCTTGCAGTCCCACAGTTAGACACTTAAAGAAATCATGTTACATTTCTCCAATCATTTAGCATCCCAGCATCTATCTGTCATTGAGGCACAGGGCAGGAAGCATAGGGAAAACCCAGGAGCAGTTGCAGAATTCACCAAAACTTTAATTATGGTAACAGTAATAAAAAAATAAACTAGTTAGTAATAACTATCTACAGAGCAAAATAAAACTGTAATCTCCTTGCAGTAGCAGCTTAGCTTTTTATGTCTTTTCAACCCCATCCTTAGCAAGCATCCTGTTTTTGCAAATACCAGGAGCTGCTAGAATATAGCATGCTTCCTGGAGGCCTCTACATCCCTTGCAAAAGGCTCAGACATTTGCACCCAAGTAACCTCTAGCTTACTACAGTCATCTCAAATTATAAATATATATACATTTCAACAGTACCACCATATTTTCCAAACAAAAGTGATCCCATTATCAGTTTCATTTCCATATCTCCCAAGTGAAATTCCCACTCACTAGAAATGCCTACATCACACCCATACATAAAAGTGGTGACTGCACTTCCACAAACAACTACCGCTCCATCTCTATCCTATCCCCCAATCTAAGGCCCTAGAATGCATAGTCGCGACCAACTCACTGTCCACCTTAATAAATATCACCTTCTATCTTTCTGTAAGGGCCACAGTACCACCACCACCACCCTCCTCGAGTTTACCTCCCATGTCCACTCAGCCCTGGACCACGGCCACCTCACTGGTGCCATCTTTGTGGACCTATCTAAGGCCTTTGATACGTAAACCATGCCTCCTACTGAACACCCTAGCTTACAATGGCCCCTAAACTGGTTCACCAGCTATCTCTCCGATAGAACGCAGTTAGTCAGGGTAGGCCCTGTCCTGTCCCCTGCCTCTCATCCTTTCTGGTATCCCTCAGGGCTCCATACTTGGCCCCTCCTCTTCAGCCTATACCTCAACTCCCTCCCATCATCATGCACGAAATATGCTCCTATATGCAGATGATGCGGTCCTGTTCGCCTCTGACCGCCCCCTCAAACTTCACCAAACTCTCAACACTCTTTCTGTGAAATTGAAGATTGGCTCACCACCCAGTGTCTTATTATAACTACAACAAGACAAAAGTCATGATATTTTCCCACCCCAGAACCCGCTGAATAACCTCTGCTCCCAACTTCACTGCCACCAGACCCCACTAGAACAAGTTAGCCATTTTAAATGCCTAGGGATCACATTAGACCCCACCCTAAGCTTTCATCAACATATCCTACATCTCTCAACAGCCCTTAGCTCCAGACTGAGTGTACTATACCATTTCAAACACTGTCTCACCCCTGAAGCCTTACAACTTACCATAAACTCCTCAATCATCTCCCTCCTAGACTATGGCATCCTAATCTATAGTGCTGCACCATCCACAACCCTAAACAGACTTCGACTCGTGCTTAACAAAGCCTGTCGTCTCATCCTTGGATGTGATCGTCTTACTCACTCCTGCTCTCTATACAGCAGCACAAACTGGCTAAACCTTGATAACCGAATTGGGTACCACACCTGCCTTATGACCAAAAATGCATTACTAGGCCTCATCCCTCCTACCCTTGAGCAAATTATCCTCCCAACACCTCCAGGCAAAACAATTCGTAGCTCAAACAAGCGGCTGCTATGTGTACCCCATGTCCGGACCTCCCAATTCCAGCGTACTTTCAATGACAGAGGCCCCCACCTGGATAACGCCTCCCAAGTCATATGACAAACAAATTAAGGCTTGGCCCCATAAATCCAAGTGACACACCTTCAGGCCTCAAACCAATGTGACTGCCCTTGACACCAGAATGTCCTATCCCTCCTTCACTCAAATAACTCTCATATTTCCCCCTTACCAACTAGCCCCCATGAAACTATATGACTATCAGCCTCTACAGAACCTCTGTATCTTTCTGGCTGTGCTATAGAAATGTAAAGCGAATCTACTGTTAGCTAACTGTTGAACTACTATGTAACCTCTCTGTCTGTTTATTTTTTGTAATGTTTCTGTAACCTGTATTTTTAAGTACTGTCCATGTACCTTTTATGTATGATGTGGAACCTTTGTAAATGAGTCCCTGACTCAAAGGTCTTTCTGAATACTACAATAAAAATAAAAATAAAAAACAGTGATTTGCACATATTTTTATATTAGCAGATATGCAAGGGAGGGAAAAACAGACAGCAAGAGAAAACTGAAAGACAGGGAGAGGCAAACAATTGCAAGACTGTTTGGGTTGATCAAGTCTGAGGTCTCACAGGAAAACTTGATTGCACAACCAGACAGAGAAAAGGCAGAAAAGGAATGATTAGATCCTTGCTTTTAAACACTTTCTTCATAACAAATGTGACAGGGTCCTATTCTACCCTGTGACACTATCCCTAGAAAGCAGGACTGTGTTCAATGACTTGTAGTTTGATATATAGGCATCACATACTGCACACTAATTAGAATATTGTATAATGTGATGCCTATACAAACTACTCATCATTGATGAGTACTGGTTTCTATATGGATCTTCTGATACTGGACTGCTAAATTAATAAAATATTTAAACACAATTTTTATTTTTTATTTTTGTATTAAGTGTCTTAAGCTGCATAGCTGTCTGACAAGATGAGCTGATATAAATAAATATATCAGTGAAGGTCTGCGAGACAAGAAGAGCTCTCTTTGGTTACCTGCAAATCAACTGTTCTCTTTTTCAGGGCCACTTATATTGTAGCTGACTTTCCTACTGCAAATGAGCAGTGCAACTTTCAGTAAAGGCAACTGTCTTTCTTTGTTTAAAGTCTTCTAGGAATTTGAGAGGGTTATTACTTCTTGAAAAGGCATGGCAGTTAACTGCAGTCTGGTGTCCTTTGTCTGTGAAGTTCTCCACCAGATGGAGAAACTAGTCTTCCTACATTTCCTGTAATATTGCTTTAACTCCTAAGTGTTATGCTTTGCATTGTCTGGACAATGTGGGTTGCAATATATTAGTTTATTCATTACATTAAAAAGTGTGTGTGTGTTTCTAACTACTGCTTAATACTGATCCAGCAGCATGGCCAGTGCCGTCCCAGATTGTGGGGTGAACTCATGCCTCCAGTTGTTCTATCAGGGGTCTTTAGAACAAAAGATTGGGGTGGCTGGCTGAGTCAGATAAAAAACAGTCATGGACCATGACTGTTTTTATCAGATCAACCACCACCCACATCTACTCATACATGATCCAGAACAAGAGTTGGTATAGGACTGTGATGGCAAGGGGAGGCAATTTTATTTCTGTACTGTCACTTCCCAAAGGCTTGGGTTGCTTTACAAGTTAAAACATATAACCCACAATACATCATTTTTATTTTAGTCTTTGGTAACCTGGTAAGGCCCACTAGGCACAAGTGCCTATTTTCAGGAGCAACCTGGGAGCACTAGGTGGTTAAGTGACTTGCTCAGAGTCATACAGTATGCAAGTGGAGGTTGTGAGAATCAAACTCAGGTCTGATCTGCTGGATGTATCAAACTCATTCACACTTTGTTCCTCTAACCTCTAGGCTACTCCAGCCCAATGAATCAGAGAACACCATAGATAAGCTTCAAATCAATTCAAATAAATTACAGAACACACAAACGTCAACTTGCACAACTAATGACAAGGTAACACTGTGGTGGTAGCCTGGTCGGGGAGTCATGTCCCTATAGGAAGAAAAGTGGAGGCTGAATGGCTGTTAGAACAGATGTTCAGGAACCCAGAGAGTCAGTTCAAATCCAGTATAACCACTTACTCACTGCGTGACTCTGAGTGAGTTACTTAAGGTGTATACATGAGTACAACCTTAACTCTACTGAAAATAAGATACTGCATTTCTGCAGGGGTCATCTACAGTAAGAAAAAAATTGACATTGCATTAGTTGTGTAGGGAGGGGGAACTAAGTAGGTAATCACAAGAGACAGAGCACAGTAACCAGGGGACATGCAATGAGTTTGAGAACAGCTCTTCATGGCAGCTACCTATGTGTGACTCCCACACAAGGGTAACTCAGGTGAAGAGGGTCACATTCAGCAGATTCTCCCTCATGGGCTTCTCTCTGATGTCCATGACACAGGCTACATATAGTCAGCCCAAACCTGTCCCCCATGAGGTGTCACAATGACGCCATACATTGGCTCAATATAGGTAGTAGCTCACCCTCTATGTCAATGCTAGATTCTTTTTTTATTTTAATTTTATTTTAGAATGTTAGGTCACTAAAGGCCAAGTGAGAGACAGCATGTTTCTAGGTGCAACCTAGCAGCACAGGGAGGTTAAGTGACTTGCTCAGGGTCATTTCATATACAGTGCAAGTGGCAGTTGTGGGATTTAGACAGACTCGGATCTGCTACCCTCACCAGAACATTAGGTCAAGGGGAGACATAGAGAGACCTGTTCGAGCAAACTGGATGGACCACTGGTCTTTTTCTGCTGGCAATGTCTATGTTTCTGTGTTGGTTATATAGGTTCACAACTTGGTTCTCTAACCTCTAGGCCATGCTGTCTGCCCTACTGGCAGAACGTTTTTTTTTTTTAACCAGGAGAGATACAGTAAGCTGAAACTTGTTTACAGGTGTGACCTGGGAGGACAAGGAATTTAAGTGGCTTGCTCAGGGTCTCACAGTATGCACGTAATGATTCAAACCCAGTTCTCTAAGTTTGCAGCTCAGAGCCTTAAACCACTGCACTATACTGACCAAGTTTTCAGCATAGGTGCAAAGGATCCTGAAAAGGACATATGCCAGGTAGTCTTAAATACACAATTCATTAGATTTCATGTGGAGCAGATAAAATCTGACTTTTATTTATTCATTTATTGAATTTTGTTTTATTTATTGAATTTTGTTGACCGGGTAAGCCCACTGAGACTAGAAGTCCCTTCTTCAGGGGCAACCTGGGGTGGGATACAGATGGTAACCAACTGAAACTGAACCAGATTAAGCTGTTGGTGGTATTTCTAGTGAATGGGGAAATCTGGCCAGGACACTGGGCAAATTCCCCTACTTGTTGGTAGGAGGTGCTATCTTGAAGGTGTGCAGTGGTGCTCAGTGTTTAATGTGAGCTGGAGAGTGAGGATGCAGCCATGTTCAAGTCTTCTCAGTGGGCATGTCTAACGCTGATAGTGAGGAGTGGACAAGGAATTTTATGGTGATGTCAGACTCAGTAGCTTCCGTGGAGGACACCATGGATCGGAAGTGTTACTAAAGAAACCCTGGATGAGGAAATCCAGTTAGCAAAACTAGATTGTCAGACCGCATCACAGAAACTGCTTGAATACAAGAAAAGAAAAAGGCTTTCAGGTACATCTTCGTCTCCAGAGACATCCTCACCTAAAGTGTTTGTTTCGGCCTCAAGAGGATATATAGAGGATAATCCTGTCTGTGGTGCACAGGACAAGGGATGAGTATTTCCACAAGCACCGTATGAGGAAGGCTGATTGGCTGAGGAGGCTTTATCTAAGGCCAGCTGGAAGCGACTGGCAGATGGCACTTGGGCTGTAGAACTGGAATATGAAGCCTCGCATGGAGAGGCCCCTTCTGATATGCTGCCAGCAGAGTTATTCCATGTGGACAATGAGCAGCCTGATTCTGCTGTGCAAAAATTCACAAAGGGTGTCGGACATGGGTTGGGAGTATGAGTGTATGCCTTCTTATTCTCCATTATTAATGCCAGAACAGGTGGGTTCTGACCTAGGACTGAATAAAGATAATACAGGTTGCCCTGATATACAACCCATACAGAGGAGAAGATATCAGTTAATTTAGATGACTCAGCCCTGTCTTACAAATATACAGCCAAAAGAAAACATACATTGGTTGTTTCACAAGCTGGTGTAGCTTGCTAAAAAAGACAAAATGCCATCAGATTGCAGTATCTGGGTGGCATGGAAGAACTACCTGATAGATTTTTTGTAGGGCAAATTCTTTTGAAATAGTCCCTGGAGTTTTCACCAAATGAAGTATATGCCTTGATTCATGCACCGGAGGACATATATTTGATGAGTTTTCGTACTCAAGGGGTGCTGAAAAGGTTTTGGACAAAGTATTCTCTTCTAAAAACCAACCCATGGTGGGCTCCTTCCAGGTCATCCCCTTACAAAACAGTCTTTCAGGATCATTACAGTTTTGTTCCGTAATGAGAGGGTCAATATTACAGACATTTTACAATGGCTTGAGAAATGCAGTGATGTTCAGGAATCCCTGACCCTATCTTGGATTCGGAAGGATTTTGGAACGGGGTGGTGACTTAAAGTAAAATTATTTCAGATTGACAATGACTTCCAGCATCTACCAAATTGTTTCTTCATAGACAGAGACAAAGGTTTCATCTTTTATCCAGGCCAACCCAGAAGGTGTCACAAATGTGGCTGTCTTCACCACATAAGTACCTCATGTGATAAAATAATCTGTTTTCCTTGTAGAGAGCTGGGGCATGCTGGTATGGATTGTGACAATGCCCCAAATTGTAACTTTTGTGAAGAACCAGGCCACTCTTTTACTGAGTTTCCCCTTGGCCTCTCTCAACACAGATGATGCAGACTTTGCTATGCGGGACTTTTATATTAACACTGCTAGGTCTGGAAGGGGTTCTGCTGACCCAATACCTCCTAGAGGACCTCGATTGGCCAATAAAGCAGATTTCCCCCTAGTCCAGGGATCTGTAATGGAGGTACCAATTTCCAGTGTATAACCCAGACAGATATTAGCAGACCCTGCAGAAATGCTGGTGGTGTCACAACAAGTTCCAGGAGGGACTCAAACAGTGGACCCCCCTTCTGTGAGAGGTGCAATGGCCTCTCCCACTGCCCCTCCAGGATTCCCTCCACAATGGGGGTTGAGACACAGGTGCATCTTCAGAAGTTATGGTAATTGCAGGGCACCCCCCAAACATCATTCCAACATCCACAAATTTAAAGATTTATTGGTGGAGGAAGGTATAGAAGACATGGATTCAGATGCGACCTCTAGGTCCTCTTCACAAAGGGATCCTGCCTCGGATATGGAGCAAGGCCCCATAAAAGAAAGTTCTAAGAAACTCAAAAAGAAAATGGGCCCTAGGATGGGATTGCAGAAAAGTACTCGCAAAAAACAGTCTGACACCTGATCTTTTGCCTTTGTATCCTTTCTGTGGTTTATGATTTAAATGTTGCCACATTAAATGTCAATAGTATCCGCTCTGAAAAGAAAAGGCTTGCTACTTTTAATTTTTTCTCTGGATCCAATATTGATGTGATTTTCTTTCAGGACACAGATTATATTCCAATGAAGATTTTGAAGTAGCTTCTAATGTGTGGCTTAGGGGTGAATGCTATTGGTCAGGAGGAGGGGGGTCAGTTATGCTCTGGGGTGGGAATTTGTTTTTGAATCCTCATATTATGGTGACCAGTATAGTAGACAATGGAGCAGGTAGAGCATTACTGTTGGATATTACAGTATAGGACTGTGGTTTTCAACTAATTAATATATATGGTTCCCAAGCAGTAGCTGACGGAATTTCTTTGTTGACAAAAATCCAACCTTATTTATTTACCAGAAGAAAATGTTATCTGGGGGTGACTTCAATATTAATAGGTCAATCTGGGCTAGGGGAGCACAAAATACAAAAGTATATTGTGATACTAACTTTTTGAATGAATTACTCAGGCTTATTGGTTTGCAGGATGTGTTTGCTAATTCAGGAAGTGAGGTTGCCTATACATATTTCTCTGGGTCCCGTAAATCATGCATTGATTATTGGTTTATATCTCCAAATTTACAGTATAGGTCCTCAGTTTTGACATCAGTAGCAGCCTCAGACCATACGTTATTAAAGATTACACTTTCAAATTTCCCTGCCACTTCAAAAGGCCCGGGGTATTGGAAAATAAATATATCCTTATTGGAAATTCCAGAAGTAAATGAGGGCTTCTTTACGTTATTACAGGCAAGGAAATCGGTCCATTTTTCATATGATACTGCCCAACAGTGGTGGGAGGAAACAAAACTGGATATAAAACATTACTTTTAGCATGTAGGGAGGTTATTGGTAGAGAAAAACAAAATTCATATCGGACATTCAGACATAAACTACAGGTAAGCATATTCTTGATTGAACAGAGGGGAGCATGTAGACACAGAGGAACTACGAGAGTTAAAAGGGGACTTGGCCAAGGTGCAGTATGATAAATGCAAGACATTAGAAACTGAACAAAGGTTTGGGATTTCTGGGAGGCAAGAGGTTATTAATCCTTTTGAAAGTTGTGCAGCACAACGTTCCAAGAAAGAAATAAAGCAGTCAGTGACATCCTTTGAATTGAAGATTCTAGGTATTTATTTTGAAATGGAGAATGTGGATGAATTTAATTGGGATCTCCAAATTAAAGAGGCTAAAGCACGTATAAGTATTTGGAACAGATGGAGAATGTCAAAGTTGAAATGAATATATATGGTAAAAATCTTTGTGATTGGTTGTTTCCTACATTTGGTGGTGATAAATTCACTCCCTAGACACATGGAGACTTACATTGTTTGGTTGCACCTTTTACAACACACCTTAAGCTGGTCCAGTTTAAGGTGGATACCAAGATTATACATACAACCACAGAATATGAGTGCATATGATATTATTTTGGAAAGCAGTTTGAGTAAATAAATGAATGTGAACTATTTTTGGACATGTTTACAGATTATCTATAACAAAGAGAACAGAGGAAATAACATAACTGATGAAAACTGATTCATGCATTTATTTTATATAATTAATTAATGTAGTGTGGCATGATGGAATTAATAAAAAAAACCTGGCTTAATTCTGTCAGGAATTAAACTGTATATACGGAGAAAGGGATGTTAATATAAGCTTGCATATTGTGCAAGTACAGGCCACTGTTAAGGTATAGTCATGTACATTTGACTTTATGATATAGTAAATGATTTATGGATAAAGTACAGTTATGTAAGAATTTCCTGTAACAGTAGATCTTTCAGAGAAGCTCTTACAGCAGGCCAACACTGGTGCGACTTAAACGCCAGGTGTCAGGACCCCAAGAAAATTTCTAGCTAGCAGTCTACAATGGGGACTGCCCACATCACCCTCTGATGTTGGCCTATCCTATAAAGGAAGGCGATCCACCACACCCTGCACAGTTCTCCTGCTGGAGACACAAAGCAGGCAACGGAAGAAGAATCTGAGGAGACTCCTAAGAGCTAGGAAAGAAAAATGAAGCAGAAAACTCATGCGAATGGAAGAGAGTACAGCAGATAGAAAGAAGGGGGAAGGAGGGAGGGGAAATGATAGCCTACTGCAAGAGCTCCTCTTAAAGACAGAACAGTTATGTCAGAACTTACTATTATAGTAGATCTTCAAGGGGCTCTCAGTCATCAGGTCACACACATGGAACTTCACCATTGGTGATGCAGGAGCCACACAGAAGATTTTCAGCAGTACCACTGGGGCCATCCATGCCAATGTCACTAACTATATAAAGGTGTGAGTAGCTCCATTTCCCTCCTCAGTTCCTTCCCCCAGAGACTAAGGAAGCAACTCATGCCATGGGTGAAGGCGGGAGGGAGAGAGAGAAAGAGAGAAAAAGAGCGAGAGAGAGAGAAGAGAGAGAGAGAGGTGCCCAGGCCTAAATAAAAGGCTGGATACACCAGTTAGCCAGCTCTGAAAAAGAACTTCATAAAAAGGAGATGGCAACAGGGAAGGCAGACCTGATGAATGAGATCCCCTCAAGGATCTACTCTTATGGTACTTCTTATGTACCTGTTCTGTCTTCATCGGGGGGTATCTCGGTTATCAGGTCACACATATGGAACAAGTCCCAAGCAGTTACAGACACAACAGAACAGTCTGGGAGGAAGGTCAGCCCAAGCTTAGGACAAGAGACCCTACAAGACAACCCTGCCAAAACCTGTTTAGATTCTAGAAGCAATGTCCAGACTATAACGCTTGGCGAAATTATGGATGGTACTCCAGGTGGCAGCAGCGGACATGTCAGTGCCTGAGACCCCTTCGAAACAGGTCACAGAGGTAGCCATGCCCCTTGTAGAATGGGCTTTCATCACCCCTGGCAACTCTTTGCCATGCTTGTATTAGCAGAACATTATACAATGTGCCAACCATTTGGACAAACACTGTTTTGAAACCTGAATGCCTCTCTACCAGAGACAAAAGAAACAAAGGGTGCTTCACCTTTCTGCATTCCTTAGTTTAGTGCAGATAATACTTCAAAATTCTGTGCACGTTTAATGTATGGAGCAGTGCTTCCTCTGGATTGGTATGCTCAGAAAAATAAACTGGTAGGTGAATGGATTGGTTCAGGATAAACTCAGACGCTACATTAGTGAGAGACTTAGGATTCATGTGCAAGGACATCCAGTCTTTGTGAAAAACCAAATAAGGCTCCTTGCACCAGAGAGCCTGAAGTTTGGAAATCCTTCAAGCAGAGGTAAAAGCAACCAAAAAAACAGGTTACTCACCTGTGACAGTAGTTCTAGGAGTGGTATTTGTTGTTTATCCACATGTCTGGCAGTGTCCTTTCCCTTTAACAGTCGCCGGAAAGTCTTCAAGCTGGCTCCTTCCACCCAACCGAGTGGTATAACCCTTAGCGCCACCCCATGACACCAGATCTTGCCCGCTGGAAAGCAGAGTATGAGCACTGAAGCCAGGGAGGTTGGGTGGGTCCGTGTGGATGAATAAAATATACCACTCCTGGAACTACTGTTACAGGTGAGTAACCTGTTTTTCTAGGGACATGAATATGGCAAGGTACACACACCCTAGTTCTGGAACAGAGACTGGAGAACTGAGGCCCCAAAACCAGCATCCTGGTGCAACTCAAGATCGATGTTGTAATGAGAAATGAAGGTGTGTGCTGACTTCCAGGTAGCAGCCCTGTAGATTTCCTGGATAGGGACATCCCTAGAAGCAGCCACTGACGCAGAGTTTTGGTGGGTGGAATGAGCCCTAAGCCCTACATTAGGCTCCCTACCCATCAACCTATGGCAGAGATCATGCATGATGTAATCCATCTGCCAATTGTCTGCTTGGCTGCAGGTCTGCCAGGTGCAGCTTCAGTGTAGGTGACAAACAGCTGGAAAACTTCTCCTCAAACTCTAGCCATGCGGTCTTTGTAATAAGCGAGCGCTTGCCTCAGGTCCAGAGTATGGAGCCTGTATTCAGCACCTGAGGTGTCATTAGAGTAGAACACTGGATGAGTCATCAACTGATTCAAGTGAAATTCTGACACAACCTTCTGGAGGAACTTCAGGTTGGAGCACAGGACAATTGTGTCCCTGTGGGAAACCAGGTAAGGAGATTCAATGGAAAGCGCCTGGAGCTCCCCAAACCTTCTGGCTGACTTGATGGCCACCAAGAAGGCAGTTTTCCATGACAAGTGTGACATCTCACACTTGTACATCAGTTCGAATAGCTTGCCCATGATCCTTGTCAGTACCAGCCATAGATCCCATGGAGGTGGAGGTTGATACACTGTTGGGAATACATAGTCTAAGCCTTTGAAAAATCGCCAGACCACTGTTTCCTGTGCCACTGACCACTGACAGGCCCACACCTAGTAAGCAAATATGGTTGCCAGGTGCACCTTGAGGGTCGTTGTCCAACGTCTCCCTTTGAAGAGGGACAATGGGTAGTCTAAAATGCTGGCCACAAGACAGGTCAAAGGGTCCAGCCCCTTACCCTGACACCAAATGGAGAATCTCTTCCACTTGAAGGCACAGCATTCTCTAGTTGACTACTTCTGAGAAGCCTCCATGATAGTGAAAATATCTTCAGAGAGACCCAAAGCCTGGAACTCTAGCCACACAGGAACCATGCTGTCAGGTGCAGGGACAGAAGGTATGGGTGGAGTACCTTCCCCTGGTTGATGGAAAGCAGGTCCAAGCATGCTGGGAGATGCCTCAGGAACCTGTTGCCGAGGCTGAGGAGATCGAGGTGCCAATACTGGCATGGCCAGTCTGGAGCCACAAGAATCAAATGTGCCTTGCCCCTCCTGACCTTGAGCATCACTTTGTGAATCAAGGAAAGTGGAGGGAAGACATAGAAGAGGCCTGGGGTCCATGGCCTTGAGAAATCAGCCCCCTGCAGTGAGCCCTGCTGAGGAAGCCAGGCACAATACAGTCTCAGCTTTGCATTCTCCCTGGAGGCAAACAGGTCCACCTGAAGGGTGCCCCACTGGGAGAACAGACTGTAGCATACCTCTGGATGGAGACCACTCGTGAGACGCTTCACCCACCCAGCTGAGAGCATCCGCCAACTGATTTGAGGCTCCTGCCACATGGATGGCCAGGAGAGCTGCCTCCAGACTGTGCACCAGAGTCCAGCTGTGGAGAGCTTCCCTGCACAAAGGCAGGGAATGAGTCCCTCCCTGTTTGTTGAGGTAGTACATGGTTGTGGTGTTGTCTGTCTGGACTTGAACCACTTGGCCCTGAACAAATGGAGTGAACATAGTCAGCGTGAGCCGTACTGCTCAGAGCTTCAGCAGGTTGATGTGGCATTGGGATTCTTCAGGGGACCATAGCCAATGGACTTGGTGTTCCCCTAAATGGGCACCCCAGCCCACGAGAGAGGCATTGGACATCAGGGTGACCATCAGCTCAGGGTGGACAAACACGATTCCTTCCTGTAGATGTTCTGGAACAGTCCACCACTGGAGAGCGGCCCACATCTTTGGGTCACTGTGACCTCCTGGTCGAAGTGATCTCTGCGCTAAGACACTGGCTGGCCAGCTCCCACTGCAGGGAGTGCAAATGCCACTGGGCCCATCCAACTATGGTGATGCAGGCTGCCATGTAACCCAGAAGGCACAGGAAGTCCCAGGCATGGTGCAAGTGCCCAACCTGAGATGATTGGGCACAGGAGGAGAGAACCTCCGCCCTGTCCACCGGGAGCCAGGCTCTGGCTTATCAACAGTCGACCTCTGCTCCATTGAAGTTTATCACCTGCATGGGCACAAGTTCTGACTTGGCTTCATTGATTAAGAGGCCCAGGTCAAAGCAGGTCTGGAGGGCCAGGTCTCTGTACTGCTCCACCTCCTGCATGGAGGGACCTGCAATCAACCAGTCATCCATCATCCAGGCAGGGATAGACTTGGATCCTTCAACACCAAAGGTGGGCCGTCACCACTGCAATGCATTTGGTGAAGACTGTGGGGGCCGAAGAAAGGCTGAACGGCATGGTCTGGAACATGTATGGGGCTCACTCTGCTCAAAAGCAGGGGAACCTTCAGTGGGAAGGATGGATTGGGACATAGAAGAATGAGTCCTGGAGATCCAGAGAGCAGAAGAAAAAATTACTTATCATAGTAATCTTATTTCTTCCCAGTGATACTCAGGTATTCATAACTTTATACAGTAAGCCTTCTAAGCAGAACTGCCTGGAGAGATGGAGCATATGCAAATAATGGAATCTTTTGCATGAGCCACTTTTCAAATGCTGCATTCTACTAACTACTTTTGCTCTAAACCCCTCAGATTTCTAGAAGCCTGAAAGACAGGCCCACGAGGACTAAGTGTAACAATGATAATAACTATATTGAACATAATAATAATAATAATAAAATAATAATAATTATAGTAGGAACTCCTTTAACACCTAGAAAAGGCTTCCAACAGGAGGGCATAGTAATGAAAGAATACCCCTGAATGTCAGAATCACCTGACAAGGGGAATAACAATAGTGAACACAATCACAACATATGTGCCAGAAATGGCATTTATACCCCTGAGAGCACAGTATACAGGAGTGCAGAGGCTAAAAGTTCTAGAAGGGGAGGAGGTGGGAAGTTATGAATACCTGAGTATCACTGAGAATAAACAAGATTACTATGGTAAGTAATTTTGTTTTCTAACCCTAGTAATATTTATAATTCATAACTTTATGCAGATTACAAAGCAGTACCACTGGAGGTGGGTACATAACTTTATTTTGAAACAGACTCTGCAGAACTGCTGTGCCAAACCTAGCATCATCCTAGATTGAACATCCAGGTTATAGTGCTTCATAAAGGTGTGTACTGTTCTTGGTAGTTGCTTTACAGATGTCCGCCACGGAACATCCCCACTGCTGCTATGGTAGCAGCTGTGCCACTTGTAGAATGGGCCCTCAACCCTGGTGAGGGCTCCTTTTCAGCCTTAGAGTAACAGAAAAAAATTGATACTATCCAGCAGAAAATTGACCTTTTGATGCTGGGTTACCCTTTCCCACATTTCATAGGTCAGGGACAGCTGTTTCCTGCCCTGCCTATGGACTGTAGTGGCTGCCAATTAGTAGCTAAGAGCTCTTTGATGTCTAAACTATGAAGACTCCTTTCACTTGAACCAAAGCGTTTAGTGAAAAGACAGGCATGGTAATGGTTTGGTTCATATGAAAATTAAAAACCATTTTAAGAAGAAACTTCCTGTTTGTTTTCAGGGCAACTTTGTCTCTGTGGAATGAAATGTAGTCGTGTTCAATGCAGTAAGACTGGAGCTCACTGATTTCTCTGACATAAGTCATTACCATAAGGAAAAAGCAATTTTCATGAGACATATCTCAAAGAAACTAAAGACATAGGCTCAAAAGAAGAACCCATGAGCCTAACCATATACACATTTAGGTACCATGCTGGCACCAGTTCCATGTGAGGGTGGGTGCAAATGGGATTGGCCTTTAAAGAACCTTTTGAAGACAGAGTCTGAGGCCAGAGAAACAGAGAAGCATTCTGTCCACTGAAATATAAGTATATGTTTTTAAGGTACTGGACTGTAAGTCCAGTAAATGCAATAGGTAAGATAGTCCAGCATAGCTGGGACACCAGTCTGTTTTGTTATGGGTGAAGCCCTTAAAGAGCCTTGGAACAGGACCTGGGCGACTTGAAACATTTTATCTAGCTGATATGCAGGCTGATGCTACAGCTAGGTGGACCTTAAGGGTGCTGGACTGCAAGTCCAATGAATGTAAATAGGAAAATAATCGAGCACAGCTGGGACCCCAGCATGTGCTGGTACAAGTTCCTAGCTGAATACCAAATAGAAAAAGCATTTTCCATTTGTAGCATAGATTTTCTTAATAGAGGGATTCCTGTAACCACTTAAAATGTCCAAGACATTTCAGAAAAATAAAGCCTACATTGTAGGCCCTCAAGATTCCCTCAAGAGCCATGCCTCAGAGCCTGATTTTAGGTACAGGAGCCTCCCTTGGTTGGAGGTTAGCAAATTGTGCCTTTGAAGAAGGTGTATTGGTTCAGACCCAGACATGGAGAGTAGCAGAGTACTATGGCTGCCTGGCCCAGTCTGGTGCTATCAAGAGCACTGATGCTGACGGGCACCTGGGCTTAGAAATACTCTGCATACCAGATGGAAGAAGGAAGAGCATGTAGGTGCTTCCTGACTAATCAGAGCTAGAGCATCCAGGAGGATTGTTCCTGTATCCAGTGGTCTGCCATAGTACAATGATAGGTGGTGGTTCTGGTGGGACACAAACAAGTCTACCTCTGGGGTGCCCCCACCTCTAAAAATTACTTGATTACCTGACTGTCCAAGTCCCATTCATGATGGGACTAGCTGATTGAGTCAGGGTATCTGCCAAGTATTGTCCTTGCCTGGCAGATGAATAACCTGCAGGAAACCCCCTGCACCCCATGGAGCATCCTAGACTGACTCCATATTATCATGAGTCTTGTGCAGGAGGGCTTGACCTAATTCATCCCTGCTTGTTTATATAGTACATTGTGGTGGTATTGTCTGTTCTGACCTGTACCACCTTCCTGTACTAGCTGTGTGAAAACCTTTAGTGCCAGTAACACTAATCTTGGCTCCAGGTTTGTGTGCAGAAGTGACTCTGCGCTGGGATGGTGTGAACACCCAGATGAGAGCCCCACACTAGTAGAGATGCATCTGTTGACCGAGCAACTGATTGGGACTCTTGCTGAAAAAAGGACCCTTCCTCAGGTTGGTTTCTTTCCACCCTTGAGTGACCTGTAACAATGTTTTTTGTTACCAGAATTAGTTTTGAAAGAGGGACCTTTCTCCCAGTGAACCCAGAGGTGAAACTGAATGTCCCTTATCTGTAACCTAGATTCCAGGACTATGCCAGTGGCAGGTGTCATGGGGCCAGTAGCTGAAGAAACTGACTTTTAGCTTTTACTTTGTTCAGGCTGAATGAGCACACTATCAGTGGAATATATCTTGCTCTGCCGAGAGGTAGGTAGGCCCTGCCTTGCAAGGTATCTAGCTCTGCTCCTATGAACTGTAGTGCCTAAGCAGGCTGAAGGACAGAACTTCTTTAGCTTTATCAGGAACCCTAGACACTCTAGGAGGCCCTGGGTGAGTTGCAGATGCTCCCACTTGCTGGGTTGATTTTACAACCCCCAGCCAGTCATCTAGGTACGGGAAAACTGTGACACCTTATCTTCAAAGGTGTGCCATAACCTCTGCCAAGCACTTTGTGCACACTCTTGGGGAGTGACCCAATGAGAGTATGAACCTGTGGTACTTTCTGTGAAACTTCCTTATGAAGGAGTTGAAATAAGCACCCTTTAAGTCCAGTGATGCCAACCGTTCCCTTGTCTGGACTGTTGCAAGAATCAGTGACAAAGTTATCATTATGAACTTTGGCCTTGTTAAAATGCCTGTTTAGTACCCTGAAGTCTAAGACAGGCCAGCACTCCCCATTTTCTTTGTGGCACTTTTTGCTGTACTAGGACAGGCTCCACTGTCTGACAGTAACATGCTTTGAACCTCTTTTCCAGGAGTTTATCCTTACATCTGTAGATGGTTTTAAACTCTTTTTTTTTAACTGCAGGAAGGATTTGAACTGTTGAGACAATCCCTAACTCACTGTGGTGCCTAAGGACCCATGCTGTGGGTACTGCTGATACTGAGGCACAACTCTGGCCTGATAAAGGAAAGGCTTGATGTGAAATGATCAGTCTCTGCCTCCCCTTCCATATGTTTTAGTGGAGGGGAAGCTTTCTTTTGCAGAATTGCTACTCTAGGCAGTTTTGAATACATCCATCTTTGTCATGTAAGCCTTTATCTTTCCTCCAAGAGGGAATTACCCTCGACTGGAAAATACAAAGCCTTGGTTTGGGTATCCTGAATGAGGTTTGTGACTCTCAGCCAGGCAAACCTCATTTGAACCACTGTATCTGCCATGGAGAGGGCAGCAGTGTCAGAAAGGCAGCAGCCATATGACTGGTATTTGGCTGCTCCCAAACCAAACCTAACTGTTTCAGCTAGATCATCTGACAGGGAAGTCTGTCTGAGCCTTGACTGCCATAGCAAGGACAGACTGCCATAGTGACTTTTGGTATTGAGCATCAAAGCCTTGAAAGCCTTGCTGTCAATGTTTCTGGAATTCTTGTTAGGAGGATGGGATGCCTGGGGTATCTTTGCCTTGTTAGAGGCTTTCACTTGTACTACCCCTTGGTGGACAGGGTGGGAGAATAAAAATTCAGCTCCCTCCCTGTCCAGCTGATATTTCTTATCCAGCCTCTTTTCAAGAGGAGAAGACAGAGCTTGGAATGTGTAGAATCTTTAAAGTATATTTCCTGAAGAATGTATTTACAGGAGGGAGAAGCTTTTTAGTGGGTGTCTGCCCAATCATTTCTCACAATATGAAAAGTGAGGAATAATCCTCAAATGCTCCTTGGGAATAGCTCAACTCCTGTTCAGGGAAAACCTCAGTTTAAAAGGTTCCCCTTTCTTCTATTTAATCAATGTAGAGAAAAAAAATACAAGAAATATGTTGCAGCTGATACCTTTTATTGGACTAACAAAATTATTTTTAAGACTAGCTTTCGAGAGGTGAAACTCTCTTCCTCAGGTCAAAAGTGAAAACTGCTTTGCAGGGGTCTGCTGCTGAGAAACAGACAGCCCTTGCAAGCCTAAAAGTTGTTGGTTTTTTTTAGCCATTCCAGGCATTTTTCCACATTTTCTCCTTGAAAGTTTTACAGTTTCTGCAGGAGTTGTTAGGCTTTATAGCAGGCACAGAAGTCCTGAAATGCTGTCCAGCAGGAGGTTCTGTGTTTGATTTATTTGAGAGAACCAGGAGTTAGCTGGTTCAGCAAGTCTCTTAGAAACTGCTTGTATACCCGTCTCAGGGGTACCACTTTCAATAATTGTGGTGGTTTCAGCCACAGTAATTTAAGGTGTCTGCTAGTCAGAGCTAGAGGGACCCTTAGGTGGTGGTAACTTTTTTCTTTAGCCTTATCCAGGCATTTTTCAATAGTTTTCTCAGGACATGTAATGCAGATTTCACTTTGCTTGGAAATGTACATGCCTAGAGAAGCAAACAAAGACTGTTTGCTGTAGCAAAATATCACCACTCTCAACACATGATTCAAAACCGGGATCACCAGTTTTCTTTCTTGTTTTTTCTGACATTTTCCACATAAAACCGATAAAAGTTGTAACCACTAAAAAATTTATTCATTTAAACTTTATATAATATTATGTCGTGTTCCCAAACCGATGAGGAACTGATTGGGAACCAGAAACCAAAGTAAATAAACCGAGGCTATCAGTTCAGGAACCAGTATTAGTGGTTCTTAAAACAAGCTAAATTAAATAAAATTAAACATAACTAATGGAGTTTTTAGTCAGAAAACTCTGATAAATGTAAATAAACCTCGGTTTCCCCATATATACGAACAGAGGAAACAGAAAGCATTACAATTTAAACACTAAAACTACATTTTAACTTAAAATTACAAAAAGTAAAAGGCAGCAAATGAAATGTAAAGAATACTTATATATATCTTATAAGTTTTCTCACATCAAAATAAGATGATGAGGAGAGAATCTCTGAGCATCTAGTCTTGACAGGCAGAGAGAAAAATCCGAGGAGTTTAGAGCAAAAGCAGTTAGTAGAATGCAGCCTTTGAAAAGTGGCTCATGCAAAATATTCCATCCTTTGCATATGTTCCATCTCTCCAGGCAGTTGCTTAGAAGGTTTACTGCATAAAGTTATGAATTACCTGAGTATTACTGGGGTTAGAATCACATGTTTTGCTCCAGGGATGGTATGCTCTGGGACTGAGTTACCATCTTGAAAGTGCGGGCCCTGAGAAACTTGTTTAGGTCATGCAGATCTAGAATGGGGCACCAGCCCTCCATCCGTTTTGGCACCAGGAAGTACCTGGAGACAAGCCCTGGGTGTGCAGGGGGGTCTATTACTCAGACCACTACCTCCTTTCAGAGGAGCTGGGCTATGTCATCTCTGAGAGCTGAAAGAGTGTCTGTGGACACCAAGCCCTCCCTTGGAGCATGGGCTTGGTTTGGAGGGTACTGCTCGAATACCAGAGGACACCCTGAGTGAGCATTTCCAGAACAACCCACCTGTCCATGGTAACAGCAGACCAGGTGAAAAGAAAGTGATGCAGATGGCTCCCCATGGGAGGACCTTGGGGAGGTGTGATGGGTATGGGGTTGGCAACCCCCATCCTGTCACTGTGCAGGCTTGGCAGAGGAGGAGGACCCAGCTGAGGAGCCGCCAGAACCTTTGCCTCCAGGCTTTCGGGGCACCAAAGCCACTGACCTGGGCTGGGGGCACCAAGACTGAGCCTGCTGCTACCCAGATTGATATGGGGCAGGCTTGACCACAGGGGTAGAAGGCTAAAAAGGCTGACGCTTCTGCTTGGGGCACTTGAGTCCCTCTGGATGGATTGAACAGAGTCCAAGGTGGCATTGGACTTCTCTATACACTGAGGTGACCATCCATTCTGGGTCCAAACAGGTTGGTGACCAGAAAGGGTACCTCTGCCAATTTGTGCTGCGTATGCACCGTGAAGGTCGAAATCCTCAGCCAAGCCCTACAGTGCATAGTGACTGTGGCCGCTACTGGCCAAGCACAAGAATCCCCAAGATCCAGAGCTGTCTGGAGCTGCTGTTTGGCAACAGCTCAACCCTGATCCAGAAACTGCCTGACCATAGTTTGCAGGTCAGCGGGAAGTTGAGGAAATACCTCATCCAGGGAGCCCAGCAGGGCATGGGAGAAATGTGCCATAACGGCTGAGCTTGTCTGACATAGACAGAGAGAAGAGGCAGCATAAGCCTTTTTTGCAGCATAATCCAAGTTCTTGGACTCTTTGTCTGGAGGTTTCTCCACATTCTTGTGACCTGAGTGCTGAAACACGGAATTGGTCACAATCCTCTTGGCTGAGGGTGTTCCATGAACCCCAAGAGGAGCCTATGGGCACTGCGTGTTGTGGGCCATGCAGGCCGAGAGGCACAGGGCAGGAAGCCGGGTGCTGCCAAAGCTCCAGGGCCAGGCTGACAATGGCCTCTGCCGCTGGGATGGCCTTTGTAGGTGATTCCCTTATCCAGGATGTCAGTAAGGGAATAATGAGCCTCTTCTTGAAGGGCTCCAATTGCATCCCCATGGACTCGGAGATGAGTTGGAGGATGCCCAGGAAGGATGAAGGACCTTCCTCCGCCAAGAGATCCCTTTCCGACTCCATGTCCACTGAACAAGAGTGGAGCAAGGAATCATCATGGGACTCCGAAGAGCCCCTGCACAGTGGACGACCATCCAGGTCACTTTCCACCCTCCGTGGGAGGTTGGGCATCAGTGACATACAACAGGTAGGGAAGACCCTTGGCCGACCGAGATTCCTTAGTTGGGTCCCCGGTGGGCAGCTGTCGGGATGGCGGCTGCATCGCAATTGGTGGAGAGTCCACAACAAGCCAAGGTGCCATGGTTTTCATCAGCTCTGAAAGCGGAGGGTTTGTGTCAACCAGCTCTGGGGGCTCCGGAGGTGTGGGTGTGGGCCTGGGCGGAGACAACCAGGTAGTCACCGGAGTCGAAACCGGGGCAGGCTTTTGCCGGCTAGGACCAGTTGCTGCCACATGAGGTCCTCATAGTGCCGAAGCAACTTGTATTGGAGCCTCTCCCCATCCGAAGAGAATGAGGATGAAGAATAGTGGCAACGCCACTTCTTGTGGTGCCAAGAATAGCGACGGTGGGTTCTTCGAGACCCACTCGAAGAAGTCAGCCAAGAACTGGACTAAGACTGTCAGGTGACTGACAGGGTTGCTTGGAAGGAGCCGGGGAAAACTGAAGCTCCCCCTGGTCAGTAGGAGCTTTGTGAGCCAGCCCCTTGGGCTGTGTCATCTCTTCGGTCGGCAGGACCGGAGTCCTAAATACAGAACTATCAGCCTCATTGAGAAAAAGTGGGTTGATTGGATCAAGAAAGAAAGAAATTGGCCAGATCATTGGCCTGGGTCTCGGCAGGCTGGCCTGAAGGGGGCACCATGAAGCCAGCAGCTGAGGCCGCAGTTTTGACCGAGTTGAAAGCAAGCTTCCGAGACCAGGAATGCTCTCGGTCCCAAGAACGTCTATGATGAGACTTCTCTTTATCCTTTGACTCCTCCTTTTTTTCAAGGGGCCGCGAGCTTTGTGAAGCCGAGGGGCCCTCTCTCTTAGCCGGAAGAGACTGGCACTGCTCCCTGAAAGAGCCTGAGAAAGTGGAGCCAAATTTTAAGGGGACAAAGGCAGACACTGAAGAGGAAGCTTCCATGGCATGAGCCTCCTCCTCCTCCTCGATGATCTTCATCTTCTCAAGCTGCTCAGCGGACCCCATGGCTGCGGTGACCACCCAATGGGCTTCTTTAGATTTGACCTGCAGGTTACATTTTTCTGGACAACCAAGCTGCAAACGGGTGAGAAAATCATCAAGGCACATTTGGTTGGAATGTGCGACAAAAATTGCAGGCCTGGGTATCACGCTCATGACCCAGGCAATAGACGCACATGGCATGTGGGTCAGTGTGTGACAGTTTCTGCCCGCAAGGGCACCGGCAAAACCCGGGCGAGGACTTTTCCTCTATTGCGGTCATGATCGAAGATCAATCTGTAGAAGAAATTCTCATGAGCAGGGTTCAACAAATCCTATAACCCGACATCCTGGGCTACCAGATCACAGTCAGGGACAAGCAGTTTTCTTGCAGAGGCATTTGTCTGTGGACAAGTACTGGTTTAAAAAAAAAAAGATGTTTTTGCTGCAGTGCCATGTTTCTCCACTAGAGAGTTCCCTGGTGATGTGGGAATCTGGTCATCTCTGGCGTCATGTCGTGACCCACAAAGTGCTCACTCACAAAATCTGTGATGGGGGAAAGCGAGGGCAGGGACCCGAGAGCAAGTCACAGCTGCAGGAGGGGGCTGAGGAGGAACCAGTCATCGGACTGGTCCAACTGGCAGACGTGAAATCCCAAAAAGATCAGGCTGAGAATGGTAAGGGACATCCATTGGCAGCAGTGACTTGGTGGAGTAATTGGAGCACGCTTGCTCACCTTCTCAGCTCAGTGCAAGGAGAAAGGACGTGTGCTTCTCCAGGTTGGTGTGGACTGTGTTTTACTTTAATCAGATGCAGACATCACTGTCTAGCACACTTGCTGTTGTCATATTACAAAAAAATTAATTTTGGAGCTGCAAATGGGAGAGAGAGAGAGAGAGATTGGGGGACAACAGTTGGGGACTAGGGAGGGTAAAACTTGGTGAGCCGGGGGAGGGAAAGGGCAGAAGCGGGAGCCACTAGCACGAGTCTCTTTAGCTGTTACTGATCCAGCAATTCAGTCTGCCTCCATGCCCCCCCTTTACTTGAAGACCCTCCTGTCCAGAGATCCTCCATGCGGAAGAGGTCTATTGGACCTTTACCCACCCCCAAAATGTCCAAAACCTCCTTTCCTGATGTTTCCAATAGATTTTTGGTTCTCTTAACTACTGAACATACTGACACTGATTTGGTTTGTTCTTCTGCTGATTCCATTATGCCGAAGGACACTGCTGAGTCTATTTTGACTGATGACGGGGATGGTTTTACCCAACCCTCCCTCTGACTTCCCATGACTCTTTCCCCTCCCTTCCTTCTTTTGACAACCAATGTCAACAGTATTAAGAATAACCTGAGAAGGACTATAGTGTTCTCCTTTCTACAGTCCTTTTCTCCAGGTATATTTTTTTTACAAGATACCAGACTGCACTCTATCCCTGAAATTTCTCTTTCCACTAAGGAATGGAATACAGGGCTTTCCTATTGGTCCGTAGGCTCTGAATGTTGTACAGGGGTTGGTATCCTCTTTCATCTTATTAATCCATCGATAGTCAGAGTGTTGGATCTTGTCTCGGGTCGGGTTCTGCTTGTGGACTTTCTTTTGAAAGCTGTTTTTTTTAGACTTATTAATATTTATGCTCCTCAAGCTAAAGCTGACCGCGCACTTCTTTTTCAGCAAATTAGTCCCTTTCTACATATAGCTTATTTTGTGATATGGGGGAGGGATTTTAATTGTGGTTTAAGTTTGGCTGATAGAGGTTCTGCCTCCAAAACGAAAAAGCTTTTTGGGGACATGGCGGCCCTGAAAAAAGTGATACATGAGGCTCATCTTAAAGATGCTGTTTTGTTTCATACTGGGGTTCGGGAACGTACATTTTTTAAGGGTTCTTTATCCACCTGTATTGATTTTTTCTTTTTGTCTTCTGCTTTGCCTCTTCACTCTGTCTCTGTTGATCCAACCCTTTACTCTGACCATCGCCAATACTGATTTCATTAGGTCTCACTGCCCCACAAAGGTCCAGGATATTGAAATTAAATTCTCAACTTTTACAGGACTTGTACTTCCTGCATTTGGTTTCTGATTTTCTGTCTTGTAAGAAGTCATTATTTCCTTTATATGAGGACTCCATTATCTGGTGGTTAGACACAAAATCTGAACTTCACTCCTTACTCATTTCTCGTGGTAGGTATTCTCAGGAAAATGTCTACATTTCTTACTTAAATGACCGTAAGCAACTTCAACTTTTTTTATTCTCTTTCGCAACTTACTTCACATGATTTCTCGACTCAGATTTTCCATTTTCAGGAGAAAATGAAACAATATCACCTAACTCAATTCTCAGATATAGAGTCCCGGTAATGACATCCACTCCAAGGCCCTTTTTTTTCACACTTGTCCCATATTGAATCGACAAAGAGTGATTGGGTCTAAAACCATTTCAGCTCTTTATGATGGTCAGGGTATGGTTCATGAGGATCAACAGAGCATTATCCGTATTGCATCTGATTTTGTGGCCTCATTATTTTCTGAACCCTTGGTACATCAAACTGATTTCTCTTCTTTTTTTTCATAAAATTCAGGTTCCCCAGGCCCCACAATCACATCTTCTAGGACTAGCAGCTCCCCTTACCAAGCAGAAAGTTGCTACTGCTATGCAATCTCTGTCTGAAGGTAAAGCCCTGGGTTTAGATGACATTTCTTCTGATTTATACCATTTTTTGAAGAGTGAACTGTTGGAGGAACTCACTGCAGTTTATAATGCTATCTTACAGGCCAAATCAGCCCCTTTTGAGATGTCTACTAGAGCTCTTATTTTTCTTTTTAAAGATAAAGGTGACAGATTAGATTTATCTAATTGGCGCCCTATTAGTCTGTTAAATACACATTTTAAAATGCTTTCCAAATTATTGAATGCGAGATTGTTATCAGTAGCAAAATTCTTGATTTCCCCTGCTCAATCTTGCACTGTTCCAGGGAATTTGATCACTGACCAATTCATCTTATTACGTGATATTTTCTCTCATGATGCTATTTCCCCTGCTGCTGGGTTTGTTCTCTCCTTGGACCAGCATCAAGCATTTGATAAGGTAGCCCATGTTTTTTTATGGAACGTACTGCAGCATTATGGTATCCCCACTACATGTATCTCTTGGCTCCAAGCTCTCTATCATACTGCAACAGTACGTCCCTGTATTAATGGGTTCTTAGGCCCTCATGTTCCCATAAAAACAGGGGCTCGGCAAAGGTGTCCAATTAGCCCCCTCTTATATATTTTTAGCACCAATCCTTTATTGAGACTTCTCCAGTCCTCTTCTAGCATTGACCCCATTAAATTGTCATCTTTTACCGTTCCCTATAGAGCTTTGGCCTATGCGGATGATTTAGTTATGTTAGTGGGGAATGTTTCTTCTGCTATTGAGGCCCTATCTATTTGTACAAATTATGGTACCATCTCAGGGACTAGATTAAATTTGTTGAAATGTATTGGGAAGTCTTTGAGTAGCCAATTGGCCCCTCAGGGTCAAGTAGCTGGTCTTCCGTGTACTTTGGGTCCTTTAAAAATTTTTGGAGTTGAGATTGGGTCCCCTCAAATGGATGTGGAAAATTGGGATAAAAAATTGTTACTTGGCTTTAGTATGGTTCAGACTTGGAACAGGACAAAAATGAGCTATGGTAAAAGAGTTTATATGATACGTACCTATTTGGTGCCACTTTTTTATTTCTTAGTCTGTGTTTCCTCTCCCAAATCAAGGGAAGTTAACGTTTATTGTTTGTTTTTCAGTCCTTTGGGGTAGCCGCTAAATCCTATTAAGAGAAATGTTTTATATTTACCTCATCAAAGTGGTGGACAGCATATGATTAATCCAGTTTTGGGTTTTTCAGTCAATTTTGTATGCTAATTTTAGATCTTTGTTTCATTCACAGATAAATATTGGTGTGATCTTTTGTTTCTTCCATTTTCCCTTGGTTTGCAGCATGGGATTTAGGAACTGTGCATCATATTGGGAAGGGTGTTCAATCTCCCAAGTATTTACGTGAGGTGTTTGTTAAACTTAAAGCTTGGGGGATCACCAGTCATCAAGTGATTTCCCTCTCGAAAAAACAGCTATACGCTTTTGTTTTGGAGACGCAATTTGGTGTTTTGGAGGTCTTTCCCAAATGCCCCGTTATACACCATGAAGCCTTACTTCTCTTTTTAACTGAACCTCGTATCCCTTATAAATTTAGAGATCATCATTGGTTAAATTGTCATGAGAGGTTGAATGCAAAGGCTAATCAAAAACATAAGAGGGTGGAAGAACGCATTTGTTCCAGACCAGGATGCATTGCTCAATCTGAAACTCGGCTGCATTTATATTTTTCTTGTTCCTATATCTGTGATTTTTGGAAATTTCTTTATGATAAGTCTCACTTACCCTTTTTTTTGCATCTCACCTATCCAGCTTATTTATATGGTGCTTATCCCAATAATTGGTCTACTTGGGATAGAAGTTCACTGTTTGTTAATTTTTCTATCATTAAATGGTTTATTTGGCATTCCAGATGTATGTTTACTTTACAACAGAAGGAACTTTCATACTATGAACTTTATGATAACATTTTTAAGTCCATACAAGCAGTTTATTTTTCAGAATCTAGGACTCTCACACGGTTTCATTTGTTGGCCATCTGGCAGAACTTACCTTGGATTACTGACAATGATTTTCCAATCACTTAATGTAGATATTGGCATTTGTTCTATTGTTTACTTTGTTTCCTTTTTATGTTCTATTTATGTTTTCTTGCAATTGTTCATTCTTCTGTTTTGCAAAGTATGATTTCCTTAATAAAATCTTCCCCTACTCTTTTCGATAAGTGCCATGGTGATACAATGGCACTTAATGATATGGCACCACAATTATTTACTTTGTTGCTACATACAGTAATTCTTTCCTTAAAATATGGCCTTCCAATCATTGGACTACCAGTCAAAACAGTGGAACTACCATTTTTGGACAAGCCAGTTGTCCTTAACTACCCCGTAAGTTTGAAATTTGTCAATCCCTGCTTATGAATTTAATTTTTGGAAGTAAATTCAAAGATTTGAGCACCAGGGCCTACTCAGTGCGGAATCGGTAAGAATGGAACCTGCTTCTTCCAGTGGAAAGCAAGATTTGGTGTCATGGGTTGGAGCCGAGGGATATACCATCCAAGTGGGTGGGAGGAGCCATCTTGAAGACTGTCCGGCAACCCTTAAAGAGAAAGGACACTGCCAGACGTGTGGATAGAACAACATATCCACGTCCCTAGAATTTAAACTTTCCATTAAAAATCGGATCACAGGCACTGCAATAAAAAAAACAAGATATCCACGTCCCTAGAAATAATGCTTTCCAAGAGAGAAAGCATAGTTCGCATTTGCGGCTGGCTCAAACTGAGACAGGGTCAACTTTTCCAAAACAAAATTCAAATCCCAAGCCAGGACAGGGGAACAGATTGGGGTTTCAGATGTAGGCTGCCCCTGAGAAAAGTATGGATACAGCCAGTTGAGCTCAAAGTGGCCACCAATGGGATCATGAAAGGCAGCAATAGCCAAAAGGTGCACCTTGAGAGAGGAGTACTAGAGACCAGAGTCTGACAGAGATGTCAGGCAGTCCAGAATCTGGCTCACTGGGCAAGTGAAATGGTCCAGACTCCAGATGATGCTTGGCAGCCCAGATGGTAAACCTCTTCCACTTCATGGCATACGTGGCTCTAGAGTAAGGCTTCTGAGCTGTACTAACTTATTTGAGGAAGCTCTTGCAGCAGGCCAACACTGGTAGTACTCCGAGTCAAAAGCAGTTCCATCAGTATAAAGGAAGCAGCACCAGGAAGAGGATAGACCACAGCCAGTAGCCCAAGAGAGAACGCCCTGAAGAATGGTGAGGCTGAAACTGGCCCTGCACCTAGAGGCAATGTCCAGACTGTAATGTTTGGTGAAGGTGTGGACAGAACTCAGGTGGCAGCTGCACAGATGTTCACAGCAGACACATTTCTGAAACAAGCCATGGAGGTGGCCATCCCCTGATGAAATGGCCCTTAATCACTCCTGAAAGGTCCTTATTGTACTTACAGTAGCATCAAACAATGTAACTGTTCAAACATTTAAACAGGCACTGTTTGAAAACCAAAGCGCCTCTCTCATGGGGTGAACAAAACAAACAACTAATCAGACTTCCTAAAATCTTGGTCTGGTGCGTGTAGTACCACAAGATTCTATGTACATCCAAAGTTTGGAGCAAAGTCTTCCTTGATTAGAATACTCAGGACAGTAAACCAGTAGGTGGATGGATTGGTTCAAAGTAAACTTTGACACCACCTTTGGAAGAAACTTAAGATTAGTGCATAAATACACCCTGTCTGTGAAAAAACAAATAAGGCTCTTTACACATGAGAGCCTGAAGCTTGGAAATCCTTCAAAGAGAAGTAACAACAACTAAAAAGAGCACTTTCCATGACATAAATTGCAGCTCGCAACTCTCGAATGGTTCAAAGGGAGGTAACGTGAGTTTCTCCAACATAAAACTGAGATCCCATGGAGGGGCTGGGTCCCAAATGGGAGGTTTCAGATGCAAAATGCCCTGCTGGAAGGTGTGAGACACCCAAGCTAAGCCAAAGCCCTACCCTCGATAAGCGCATGGTACACAGAGATGGTAGAAAGATCTACTTTGAGAGAGGAGTACCCCAAGCCTGAGTCTGAGAGAGACAGAAAGAAGAGAGAGAGAGAGAGAGAGAGAGGAGGTTCTCCAACACCTGATTTACCAGACTGGTGAAGGGGTCCAGCTGGTGTGAAGCAGCCCAAAGGGTGAAGCGCTTTCATTTCATGGCATAAGTGGCCCTAGTGGAGGGCTTTCTAGCAGCCACCAGGACATCCACAACCCTAGAGAAAACCCCAAAGTGGGTGAAGGCTAAGTCTGCAGGAGCCACGCATAGAGATGCAAAGATTTTAGATCCAGATGGACCAGGGTGCCCTAGTCCTGTGAGAGCAAGACAGTGCACAGCGGCAAGGGCACTGGAGGCTTCACCACCAGCTGCTGCAGCAAAGGTAACCAGATCTGACGATGCCAGCAGGGGGCTATGAGGATCATCCTGCCCCTTCCAACTGAGTTTGAGCAGCACCCACTGGAGGAGTGAGAAGGAGTGGAAGGTATACAGAAACCTCCCTTCCAGGAGAGGGACAATGTGTCTTGCCAGAAATTCACTGGCCAGGAACAGCAAGTAGCATAAAGCGGCAGTTTTGCATTGAGTGGGGACGCAAAGAGGTCCAACTCTATTCAACCACCATCTGTCAAAGAGATCTTCGACCTCCGGAGTGAGAAGCTCCCTCTCATGAGGGACAGAAAGTAGTTTAGAGTGTCTGCCAGGACAATTTGGACACCTAAAACATTAACGGCCAAGAGATCCAGACTGTGCTCGATAACCCAATACCAGATCCTCATCGCCTCTCAGCACAGGGGCTACAAGTGAGTCTCCCCCTGCTTGCTAATGTAACACACCATGCATATGTTGTCCATCAGCACCAATCACAGAGCGGGGAAGAGATGAGTCTGGAAGGTCTGCAGAGCATACAGAACTGCTCGCATCTCCAGAACACTGAAGTGGAGACCCTGTTCCACATCCATCCAAGTGCCTTAAGTATGGTGAGTGTCCAAATGGGCCCACCAGCCCAGACCCAAGGCATCAGTCATGAAGATCTGATAAGCAGCTGAGATTTGAAAGGAAACCCCCTGAAGCAGGTTGGTTGTCTCTAGCCACCACGACAGGACTCTCTTAATGGGATTGGAGACCATGACTATCTGTCAAGGTCATTTGTGCATTGGTCCCACTGAACCCTAAATGTCCACTAAGGTATCTGCATGTGGAGGTGGGCAAGTGGAGCCTTGGCAATGGCCGCTGCCATGTGGCCTGGAGGCGTAGAAAGACCCTGGCAGGAACCTGGTGAGCCTAGGCATTCAGGCGCACCACCCTGTCCATGGGCAAGAAAGCCATGACCTGTGCAGTATCCAGGACCACCCATATATACTGGAGGCACTGGCAAGGAGACAGGCAGGACTTCAGCTGACTGATGGGGATCTCCAAGGCCTGGAAAAGATGGAAGGTATGCTCCAGGGTCTGGACAAGATGGTCCCTGGAGGGTGCTGGTAAAAGACAATCATCCAGGTAGGGAAACACACAGAAGCCCTGCTGCCTCAAGGCAGTCACTACCACCACCAGGCACTTGAAAGACCCCAGGGGCTGATGACAGGCCAAAAGGAAGGGCCCTGAATTCAAAAATGGGCTCCCTGGAAATGAAAAGGGAGGACATACCAATGGGAAGGAAACATTTTGATATGCAGACACACATCCTGCATGTCCAGATAACAGAGCCAGTCTCCCCAGTGCAGGAGCGGCAACAAACCCTGAAGAGTGACCATCCTGAAGCATTTGTACTCTATGTACAAGTTGAGATAACCCAGACCCAGGATGGGCTGGAGATCCCTGGTCTTCTTGGGGACCAGGAAGAAGTAAGAGTACAATCCCCTGCCCCACTGAGCTGGAGGGATGGGCTCTGTGGCCCTTTTTTGCAGAGTAGCTTGCATTTCCTCTCAGATGAGTGGCAAATAAGCTGGGGGGGGAGAGGAGTTGCCTGAAAGAGTTTCTGGGGGCCACTCAAGAAGCCGTAGCATGTGGCCATGTTCAATTATATGCAGTACCCAATTGACAGAGGTAACACCCTGCCACCCATTGAGGTGAAGGGAGTACCGACCCCCAGTTGCCTCCCCCAGAACCCCTTCTGGAGGAGGATCGACCAAGGAGTCAGGATGAACTTGTGGGCGCAGGGATGGCAGCTGCAGGTTCTCGAGGGGCACTAGCGGCGGCTGTGGATGGGGCTGACACTGCTTTGCATTTGCCCTGACCTTTGGCAGGTGGTGGGGCTGCCTGTGGGAGGAGCAGTGAAAGGGCAGCCACTGACCAGACTTAGACTGGTGGGTATGGTACAGTGACTGAATGGACCAGAGGGCGTGGCCCAATTCCTGAAGTGAGGAAATTAGATCCTGATCATCCTCCTCCCCCCAAAAAAGAGCAGAATCTTGAAAGTGTGCATCCCAAAATACTAGACTGCACATCAGAAGCAAAACTGGACACCCGGAGCCAAGAATGGCGCTGGAGACAGACGCCAGCAGCCGCTCCTCTGCTAGAGGCATCTACACCATCATAGACTGCCCAAAGGATGTGGGTCCCCACTTTGGAGCCTGTCTTGAGGACCTGGGCAAGCTTTTTTTGAAGGGGTCATCAGACAAAGCATGAACCAGTACCCTGGCCTGGTCCCAGAGGACATTCTGGTATCAGACCATGTGGGCTAAATAGTTAATGGTCTGGATGGCCAGGGTGGTGGAGGAAGCGAAGACTGGCTTGCCCAGGTGGTCCAGCTATCTGGATTCCCTATCAGAGGGAAGAATGCTCAGGCACTTGGGCTTCTTGGTGCGTCACGTGCCGTGTTGATGACCACAGAGTCAGCTTTCGGCTGCCCCCCCACCAAAGGCTTACCAGTTGGTAGAGCCTATCTGCTTTCTTAGACACTGCTGGGGTTGAAGAGGATTGATTCCAAGCTGACCTGCTGACATCTTCATAAGAGTTAATAAAGGGGGCACTACCATGGGGAGGGCATCACGTTCTCAAATAAATGGCCAGATGCGCCGCTCAGATCCTGTTCCTGTGTTTCCAGCCTGTGGTGGCCTGGAAGTGTCTCATGGTGTCCATGAACGATGGATTATCAGGAGGGACTTGGGAACCACCTCAATGGGCTCTTCACCCTCAAAGGAGTCCTCCAGGATAAAAGAAGACTCTGAATAGTCAGAGTCATCCAACATCCTCATCATCTACTTGCTGCCAGCTGGCAGATGCCTGTCCTGGTGACTGCCGGATCTGCGCTTGGGTCTGGACCCTGGTGTACAGAGGACACTGGGACCCGGCTGCACCCAGTCCAGAGGTGGAAGATCCTGGCGGGCCGCTGAAGGTATGCCAGAGGCGGGGCCTGAGGAGTGGGGGGTCTGCTTGCATGTAAGACCTCCATTCAGTAAACAGGGCACCTGTTTTCCACCGACACAGGGTAGTTATAAACCAATGGATAAGCATAGGTCAGCGCTGGGTAAGGAAAAAAGAGCATCATGCCAGGTGGGCCAGCATAGGATACCATAGCAGAGGGCCAGCAGACACAGGCTGTGGAGCTTGTGCCGGGCCCACAGGCTGCAGCAGAGACAATACTGGCAGTGGCCCAGTGGGCAGCTAAGGATGCCTGAGAGGAGAATCCACCAGCACCAGGAAAGGAGAGACTGGTGCCTGGAGAGGAAACCACCCTGGTGAAGACAGAAGCCACACCTCACTGGAAGAAATGCCGGTAGCCTGCTATGGGTGCTGCTGAGAGGGACTGGCGATGAACCCCGTGGAGGGGACCAACGCAGGCAGCACCAGGGCTGGAGAGGCCATGGCAGAGGAGCCAATGCCAGTCTCATTTTCACTATCCGAGCCTCCTAGTTGAGGGCCCGTGGAAGTAATGGGTCTGGGGAGCAAGAGACAAAGTCCCTTCCCTCAAGTAGCCGCCACCTGTGACTGAGATAAGGGTGGGTGGCGGGGCCTCCAGTATCGCTGCAGGAGTAAGTGCAGGTGGGGCCATGGGAGCCAACGCCCCATGGGAAGACAACCCAGATGTGTTTGAAGGTTTATGGGGCAACCAAGAGCAGGAAGCAGACCGGTCCCGGTCCCAGTACTTCCTACCACATTTTTTGGGGGACTGAGAAGAGGTGGAGGAAGCCACAGAAGACTGGGCTGATGAAGCCAAAGAGCTCCTGGCCTGCAGTTCTTTCTCCATTGCAAAGCATTTCTGATGAATGAGACAGCTCTCCTGGACCTTAAGACGACGTCTCCGAGTAGCCTGGTCACATTTCTAGCAGATTTGGCAGACTTCAACATTTTGGCTGGGACCTAGGCACAGGATACAAGCAGAATGATTGTCTTTCTGAGGAATTTGTTTGCTGCAGGCACACTTTGTGAAGTGGTCAGAAGGCAAGGCAGGTGGAGAAGACAAATCTGATGTCTGTAACACCAAAAAGTTGAGTTAAAACTAAAGAAATAGAAAGCGCTTGGTAATGGTGGTTGACTGTAGCTGTGGCATCTACTATGCACGATGCCGTGGTTGATGGCAGGAAAAATTGAGGGGGCCGCCTGCCTTGTAGGATAGACCGAGTGTCACAGAGTGACGTTGGAAGTGGGTGATCCCTGTGGTAGTCCTCTAGCTAGAAAGTTTCCATGTGATCCTGGTGCCTGTTTTATTTTTATTTATTTAGTGATTCAGAAAGATCTTTGAGCGTAAGCTCTTTTACAAAGGTTCCACATCATAGATTGCAAAACAAAGTACAACAGAAGAAAGCAAAGTTACATCACAATGAATGATACAGCTTGATTCAGAACTTACAGAATAATTCAAAACATAGGTATAAGTTAAAATAACAAGAAAAACACTTTATGAGGGTGGGGAATAAGCAGCCACAAAGTGTCTTGTCAGTAGTTCAGATGGATGGGCATAGCTGGCAGTGGAGTGAAGAAAGAAGGTACAAGAGAGAGGTAAGTACTGCAGTGGAGGTGAAGGGTGGGGGAAGAAGGGCGATAAGGTATAGGGAGAAATGGGGGTGAGGGGAGACTGAGTGGAGAAGATGTGCTACAGTAAATGGTGAGGTGTGAGGTGGCATGGTCAGGCAACTTGCATTAGTAGTGACGATTAGGGAAACTCATATGACTGGGAGTTGTGGGGGGAAGGTGGGGTGGCAGGTGCCAAAGGAGTATGATGCAAACTGATTGCTGAGGCAAGTCATGAGAAGGGACAGAGGGAGAGGGTAACTGAGGCCTGCCTAGTGCTTGCTGGGGGGAAGAGAGAGCAGGTGTGGCTGGACTTAGGGGCAGGTGCACTTAGAGAGTGTTATTAGGTGCTGTTTGAGGTCAGTTTTGAATTGAGCCAGACAACTGATGGCCAAGAGGTGCCCAGGGAGTTCATTTATCCACAGGGGGCCTGGTATGCAAATGCACGTTGCCCAAGTGAGGTGCAAAGGAAGGGGATAGCCAAGGCCCGGCTAGTCCTCCCCTGGTAACCTGTAACAAGATGGCTGCCTTGATCAAATTGCCTTCACAAGGTGGTGTTTTACCCGAATAGAACCTTCTTCCCTAGGATGCAAGTCTTGCTAAGTTTATTTATTTATTTAAGATTATCACACTTGTGAACTTTGACAAGTTGCTTGTCTCGTGTGCATCTTGGGAGTAAGGGGAATCATGAGACAGTATACATTGCAATAAATGGTGGATGGACATACAATTGAGACATAGGCAATAGAAACACAGTAGATAGTGCCAATATGCATTGGTTATAGTACATAGTAATACACAAGCAATAATAGGCATCAAGAAAAAACAATCTGTATGTATGTTCCATTTAAACACAGTAACAGAAGGGTGGTAAGTGCAATAACAGGATACCTATTAGCAGCCCTAATGGAGCAACCAGGTTGCTCAGTTGCATTTACAGTTCATGGATAGGTAATTGTGTAAGGCAGAGGAGATAGAGGGATGAGATGAGCAGTGGTGAATCTGTGGGGAGGAACTTAGATAAGCGGTGTGAGAAGGCTGCCTGGCCAACTGTAGTAGCTGCATGTAGGACACCTAAAGCGGAAATCGGAGGACCTGAGAGAATGGGTTGGTGGAGGAGGGAGATAGAGAAGAGTTAAGATATGTAGGAGAGAACCAAACCAGAATTTGGAGTTGAATTTAGACAGTGGAGGAGGTGCCTGTTATTAAAAGAAAGAAAAGACAAGGAGTGGAGAGTTGACAGTGGTGAGTAAGGGTGGGAAATCAAAGGGAAGTGGCAGAAGTAGTTAAATAGGGAGTCCAATCTGGCTAGGGAGGTCTTAGGTGCGGCACTGTAGACTACGTCAGTGGTCAAAGATGAGGAGGATCATCTTCTGGACAAGTTCACGCCTAGTCGGGAGAGGGATGCAGTCCTGGTTCCTATATAGTGCACGTACCTTGGGGTGCAAATTGTTTAGAATGGCGTCCACATGACCAGCAGAGAGGGTGAGGTGTTGGTCAAGCCAAACCCCAAGATATCTGAAAGAGGAGGTGTCCTCAAGGACCATCCCATTGACGGTGTGAAAAGAGGGTAAGGAGGGAAGCCTAGAGAGTCTCTGCCTAGTTCTGAAGGTCATGGAGACAGTCTTCTTAGCATTTAGAAAAAGTTGATGTGTGCAAAACCAGCTCTGAACATTGCTGAAATTGTTCTTGAGTCTGTTTGCTGCATCAGAGGGGGAGTGGCGAGAGGTGTAAAGTACCGTGTTGTCTGCATACATATGGATAGAGGTAGATGTACAGACAGATGGCAAGTCATTGATAAAAATGGAGAAGAGCATAGGGCCCAACACTGATCCCTGTGGGACTCCTGTGTCGATGGGGAGGAGGGGAGGATATGGAGTCTGCTATTTTAATAGACTGGGTACGACCTACATGATAGGCATGGAACCAGTTTGTGGCAGCAGCAGACAGGCCTGCAGCGGACAGGGAGTGTAGCAGGATAGAGTGGGAGACAGTGGAAAGCCTTGGCTAGGTCAACAAAGATGGTGGACGTGATTTGACTACAGTCCATCCCAGAGAGGATGGAGTCAGTGAGCCTAATCAAGGAGGTGGTAGTGGAGTGGTTTTATGAAAACCAGATTGGAAGGGGATGAATAAACTGAGGAGAGAGCTAGGCAGAGAGTTGGAAGAAATAGGTGCTCTTGTAGCTTAGCTAGATAGGGAAGAGATATTGATGATAGTTTCCAGGGCAGGATGGGTTCTCACATTCAGGGAGATGGAGAACAATGGCATGTTTCCAGCCAGAGGGATAGTTTCCAGAGTAAATGAGAGGTTAAGTAGCTCCATCAGTGGGGCAGAGATGGCCATAGCTGAAAGGCAGAGCAGCTTTGGGTCCAACTCCATCAGGGAGCTGCTTTGGAGGTGCTTAGGGTGAGCAAGGCATCCAAGGTGTCAGAGGGAGTTACATTAGTGAAAGAGAAGCAAGAGGGCTGGGAAAGGTGTGGTGGCATAGGGGAGGAACAGAGCCAAGGAGATGGTAAGGAGGATAGGAGGCAGCAACAAGAGGTGAAGTAATAAATTCAGAGATGATGTGGTCAGTGATTAGAGTTGTTTATAGAGAAGAGGGGAAGAGAAGCGGGGGAGGAGAAGAGGGAGTGCATGACTTTCAAGAATTTTGAAGGGCTGTTAATATTCATTGAAAGGTAGGTAAAGTAGTCTGCTTTGGCCAAGTGATTGGCTTGGTGCACTTATTATGAAGCTGCCAATAGTGGTCATAATCTATGAGGAGTTTAGAGATTTTGTGTCGCTTCCAGGCCTGGTCCTTGCTTTGGCAAGTAATCAGTTCGGGTGAGACTCAAGGAAGATGATTTCTGTGGGCTCTGACTTTGCGAAGGGGAGTGTGTTGGTTCCGGACTTCGAGGAGTTTGCCCTTAAAATATTCTGCAGGTTCATTGATCCTGTTAGCTGCTGTGATAGGGGACGACTTAGTGCATGATAGGCTGAGTAAGAGGGCCCAAGGTGCATGGAGTTATAGCAGCGAGTCACAAGAGTTCTGTGTGGGACTTTGGTGCAGTGGATTCTGCGTACTAGGAAGGTCATGCAGTGGTCGCTCAGAGTGTCACGATATCACTCCAGATCTGATTACTGTGTGTGGGTGGGAGGTGAGCGCCCAGACAAGTAAGGAGTCGTTGTTAGATTTCAGGTTGAATCCAGTAGGTTCAAGTATAAGTTGGGTTAGGTTGTGGGCAGCAATGTTATTTTTGACCTTTAGAAGGGAGTGGGATAACCAGTTTAGGTTAAAATCGCCCATAATATAGACTTTACCTGAGGAGTGTGGGAAAGGATGTTAGAGTTGAGGTCAGTCACCAGAGAAGGGTTGAGGCCTGGGCAACAGTAGGCCCCTGCAATAAAAATAAGGATTGAGTATGGGAGGGAGAGTTGTAAGACAAGTACTTTGTATGCTTTGGGGATGGAGGCGAAATAAATGGTAGCGAATCAGATACCCGAGGAGACGTTTACAGCCACTCCTCCACCCTCCAAGTCCAGTCTTGGCAGGATATAGAAAAGCCTGGGAAGGCGAGTGGAGAGTCACTTATTTTATGATTTAGCCATGTTTCTGTCACAATGATTATGTCAGGGTCTAGCGAAGCAATGAGGGTCTGGAGTAGGTACATTTTTGGGAGGAGGCTGCGTATGTTCAGGTGCAGAGTTTTCAAATCACAGGCAGGGGCAGCAGAGTGTGGTAGTGAGGCTGCTGTGGTAGAGGAGGTGGATAGCGTACAAGCATGGGTGCAGGGCCCTGGGTTTGGATTAATATTGCCAGATGAAAGGAGCAGGAGTGCAATGATTAAATAGTGAAGTTTAGCATTCTTACACCAGGGAATCCTAGAGGCATGACTTGAAGGGGGGAGAGGGCGAGCTGCCAGTTGGAGGAGGGCAAAAGCTGATGCACAGTATAAGTGTACAGTAGAGGGGGAAGTGCATGAGAGGCGCTGGGGTGATTGCGGTATTGATTCCAGGGAAGAGGAAGGGTGGGGGGAATATCATTGTATGGGTCCAAGTGGAGAAGTGGTTGGAGCAGTGGTGGGGGAGGGTAAAGAGATGAGGGGAGATAGGGAAATGAAGACGGTTGAGGGAAACAGAGAGTTCATGGTGAGGGAGAGAAGAAGCTAATGGGGATCAGAGGAAATGTGAGGAGGGATAGCAGCAGTACAACTGCTAGTAAGGGATTGGTGGCACTAGACAAAAGGGGTTAGAGCAGTCTAAGGGGAGAGCAGGACTTGTGCCAAAAGATTGGCTAGTGGCAGTGAGCCTAGGTCAGCTCTAGTGGAAACAGTAATCAGGTATGGCTGGAGGGCGAGAGTAAGCTCTCAGTAGCACACTGGGAAGGCAGGACTACAGATATAGGCAGATCAAGGATGACAGGGTCCGAAAGAGAAAGCACAATGGTACTGAGAGTGAGGTTCGCCCCAGCGTGGGCACTGTATAAGCTGCGGATTGTAAAATGGGGACTTAGTATACTGTGCTGCGCAATTCAGGTGACTGTAGCAGCTATATAACAAATTCTCCAGATGGGGGAGGGAGGGAGCCAGCGTACAGCGCCAGTGGGGACTAGGTTCTTCAGTGGGCAGGGATGGAGAAGCAGCTGGCAGTCAATTGAACCCACTGGGCCTCTAGCAGAGTGGAGCACCCTGTTCAAGGGCTGAGGCTAAGGAGAGAGGAGAAAGAGGCACAGGATATATTGCCGCAGAGGCGGCAGTGAAATCATTAATGGTGGGAGTGTTCAGCTTAGAGAAAGGAACAACAGGGAGGAGGATGAAAGCAATCCAGGAATGCACCTCATCGCAGCAATCAAGTCTCACTGGGGCGGTTGTGCCAGGACGGAGAAGAACAAAAGGAGGATTAGGAGACAGAATTTAGAACCCTGCTAAAGAAACACAAAATAGCTGTAAATACTTTAGCTAGGGACAAGTTTCAAATTCTACGGCTAGCACAACAGATTGCAGGGAAAACAGACTTTTGGTTGAAACAGTAAATTATTTTAAACCTGGTGGCTAGATTTAAAAAGTCAGAGAACGGTTCAGAGCATACAGCCAGAGAAGCAGTTTAGCTAGGCAGAGATTCGGAGTAACCAATCACCTGATCATGCCACAGGAAACAGCCAATCAGCGTGAAGGCGCCAGCAGTTTGAAAGATAGCATACCTTGTGGTTTCTTCAGCAGGCAGGGACGGAGAAGCAGTTGGTGGTCTGTTGAACCCGCCGGGCAGCTAGTGAAGCAGAGCATCCTGTTCAGGGCCTGAGGCTTGCAGTTTCTTCAGTGGGCAGGGATGGAGAAGCAGCTGGCAGTTGGCTGAACCCACTGGGCCGCTAGCAGAGCACAGCGCCTTGTTCAGGAGCTGAGGCTTGCAGATACTTTAGCGGGCAGGGATGGAGAAGCAGCCTGTGGTTGGTTGAACCCGCCGGGCTGCTAGCAGAGCAGAGCATCCTGTTCAGGGCCTGAGGCTTGCAGTTTCTTCAGTGGGCAGGGATGGAGAAGTAGCTGGCAGTCGGCTGAACCCTCTGGGCCACTAGCAGAGCACAGCACCTTGTTCAGGAGCTGAGGCTTGCAGATTCTTTAGCGGGCAGGGACGGAGAAGTAGCCGGCGGTTGGTTGAACCTGCCTGGCTGCTAGCGGAGCAGAGCATCCTGTTCAGGGGCTGAGGGTTGCAGTTTCTTCAGCAGGCAGGGACGGAGAAGCAGCTGGTGGTCGGCTGAAACTGCTGGGCCCTGTTCAGGGGCTGAGGTTAAGTACTATTGGCCTGCTGCAAAGCTTCCTCAAAGTAAGATCTATGGATACAATATATGTATGTATATGTTCTGTTTTAATCTTAGATTACTACCAGGCTCCCTGAGGAAGGGGTTTATCTACCCCAAAATGTTGGTATCACATATTTCACTGGATGTTAACATTTAAATAAAATAGCTCTGAGTTATATGATCTGGTGAATGAGCCTGGTAATCCAGTCTGTTTGTAATTCAATGTCCTCTCAGACACGGCACTGAAAATGAGGATGTGTACGTAATTAACTCTATCCTTGTGGAACATAAGAAAAGGAGAATTTGCAACCAGAACCTGCCAACTCAGAAATGTACTGAACGTCATTGCCACTAGGAACAGTGTCTTGCAAAGAGATGAAGCGCAGTTCACAAATAGCGGTGGGCTCGAAAGGAGGCTCAGTAAGGGTTCCTAGGATCAAAAAGGCTCAGTAAGGGTTTCTAGGATCAAATTAAAGTCCCACACTAGAGCGACTGTGGACGGAAGGGGTACAGAAGTACTGTAGGCAGGATACCACTGAGGAACCTATGGTAAACCTCATACTGAGCCATAGTTTTGTCGTCTGTGAGGATATGAAAAGCTAACACCACGGCCAAGTGGACCATTACAAAGGAAAACCCAAGGCCGAATCCTTAAGGGATAAGAGGTAGTAGTAGTGAAACCATTCATTTTTATACAGGAATGAGAAATACATGTCACTAGGGTACAATACCCTGTTTACAAGACAGTCCTGCTTCAGATCTTTCGCACACACATATAACAATGCCTATAAACATACACAAACATAACATTTCTACTACATACATGAAACACTGAGTTTAAATTTAGTTTACATTTGACATCTCAAATTCATACAGATTAACAACAGACATTCAGTTATAAAAATAGATTTCAAAGTTCTATTAAAATCTCCATAGGACGATAAAGTGCGCATTGGGTAGGGTAAACTGTTCCATCTAACAGAAGCTTGATATTCTAAAGTTTTTGCCCCAGATTTTGTCCTTAGTCTGGGAATCGGTATTTTATTTCCGTGCACTGATCACTAGTTAAAACTCTTGTAGAATAGGGACAGGACATTACAGTCCTGGCAATGTAATGTGCTGGATTGGAAATGTAATGCTGGATTGGAAATGTAATGTGTGATATTTTGTAATATATTTATGGAGCAAATTAAGCCAACTCATACTATTTCTTGCCTCTAGGGTAAACCAGTTTTGGTCATTCAATAGTTTACAATGGTGTGTATGAAATTACTTCTGATATATACCTTGCTAGCCTATAATAGGGCTTATCCAACTTCATCAGCATACTTTTGTTAACCTATAAATAATATTTCCATACTCCAACGCTGGCATAACCTGCTGTTCTACCAGGGTCCTATGGGTCTTATATATCCAGGCACCTTGTGGTGCATCTCAGAGCCCCCTGTTTTTATTCATTGCTCTTAACAAGATTGAGGCATGCTGCTGAATTTTAACTTGGCATCAAACAATATGCCCAAATAGCAATACTCTGTTACTTGCTCCAGGTAAGTACCTTTTAGGGTAGTTATGTTCAGTATTGAGTCTTTGTTTACCCCAAAGTAAAGAATTTTAGTTTTCTTGTATTCATTTGTGTAGCCTTGACCTGGTAAACCACTCCTCAATTGCACTGACATCAGTTTGTAACCTTTGTTAAGTTCTATTTTACACTTTCCAGTAGCTATCAATGCTGCATCATCAGCAACGTCTGAGGTTGTATGTTTTACCTTTGTAGGGAGATCATTTATGAACATCAGAAACAACATTGGGACCAATATGAATCACTGGGGTACAAGAAGAAGAAAATAAGGCAGCACGGTCACTGAAGAAAAGACCACAATGCTTGGTCTGATTAAAGATGTTTAATTATCAAAACTTAAAAGTTCATACAAACTGCAGCACCCCTTCCACGCACACAACCGATGTTTCATGTCACTCTGATGCTTTTCCAGGCGTGGTTTGTGTGCTCATGATTCACATATTTAAACTGCTCCCTTAAAGGGCTAGTACATCAAAGTACAAAAACTACAGTTCATAAGAACTTACCGTAACAGTAGATCTTCGAGAAGAGCTCCTGCAGTAAGGGTTACGCCATTAGAAATATGCTGCCAAGCACTAGGACTCCATAGCAAACTTCTCAGCCAGCAGTACCCAGATGGGGACTACACCTAATGTCGGTTGCCCCAACATCAGCCTCTGTATAAAGGGGCGGTCCCAGCCCCATCTCAGTTAAGCCAGCAGGAGACCCAAAGGATAGCCAGCTGGAAAAACATGAGGCAGGAGTTGAAGGTTCCCATAAGGAAAACATTGAAAATGGGGAGAAAGGAGGGAGGAAAGCACCTGCTGTAGGAGCTCTTCTCGAAGATCCTACTTTTCTGATGAAGTTCTTGCATAACTGCATTATCTTACTTGGAAAGAGCTCCTGCAGCAGGTTACACCATTAGGATAGAGTCCCAAGCAGTTCAAACTGAAACTGAAGGTGGCAGGATAAGAAAATCCCAAAATTTCAAGAGTACAGTTAGGAAACCAGGCCTTGGAGCACAGCTAGGCAGAACCCTGCTTGTCTTCTGGATGTAATGTCCAGAGAGTAGTGCTTCACAAAGGAGTGTACAGAGTTCCAAGTAGTGGCAGCACAAATGTCCACTGCTGAAGCATTCTTCAGGGCTGCAAAGGAAGTCGCCATCCCCTCTAGTGGAATGAGCTTTGACTGGTCCTGGCACGGATTTTTCATGGGCATCATAGATGAAAGTGATGCAATCATTCAACCATCTGGAGATGATTTGTTTAGCCACAGGTTTTCCGAGGGACACGTGAGCAAAAGATACAACAACTGGTCCATCTTTCTGATAGATTTAGTCGGAACAGGTAATATCTGAGAATCCTATGTATGTCTAGAGTGTGAAGGATGACCTCCCCGATTAGAATGGTCTGGAAAATAAACAGGAAGGTTGGTGTCTTGATTTAAGGTCACTTGGACACCACCTTCAGAAGAAACGTTGGATTAGTTTGAAGAGACACCCTGTCTCTGTGAAAAACCAAATAAGGTTCTTTGCACATAAGTGTTTGGAGCTTGGAAATCCTTGAGGCAGAATTAATAGCAACTAAAAATAATGCTTCCAGGACAGAAAGTGGAGGTCGCAATCTGCAGCCAGTTCAAAAAGAGGTAAGGTGAGTTTCTCTAGAACAAACAATAAATCCCAAGGAGGAGAGGAACTCTAATGGAGGGTTAAATGGAGAATACCCCAAAGGAAAGTTCGGGTAAAGTCCAGTTGAGCCAGACTCCATCCCTCTATTGGTGTGTGACAGGTGGACACAGCACACAAATGCACCTTAACAAGAGGAATATCCCAGCCCCATCTGAGAGGGATAGGAGGTAGTCAAACCGACTTCACCGAGCATATAAATGGGTCCAGGAACATGCCACTGCCCAAATGCAAAACACTTCCACTTCATGGCATAATGAGCCTTGTAGAAGGCTTTCTGGCCTCTATGAGAATCTCAGCCACCCTCCAGTGAGACTCCATGTCTTGAAACAGCTAGGTCTGCAGGAGCCATGCATGAAGGTGTAAGGACCGGAGATTTGGGTGAATCAGAGTGCTCTGCTCTTGGGAGAGCAATCTGGGGGATACAGGAAGCTGGTAAGGAGGCTGCACCAACATCTGCTGCAACAGCGTAAATCAAATCTGATGCAGCCAAAGGGGAGCTACCAATATCATTGATGATCCCTCCTCTTGGAATTGAGAAGAACCCTCTGCAAGAGAGGGAAGGTGCAAAGGAGCCTCCCCGACCAGCAAAGGGACAATGCGTCTCATCAGAAAACACCAGGCCTGGGATCTAGCAAGCAAAAATTAGGCAGTTTTGTGTTGCATGGGGATGCAAAGAGGTCCAGTTCTGGATGACCCCATCTGCTGAAAAGGTCATCCGCCACTTCTTGGAGTAACTCCCACTTGTGAGCCCTGAATCATGAGTAACTGAGCCCATTGTCCAGGGCATTTTGAATGCCTGGCACATGGACTGCCATCAGAACTAGACTGTGTTCCAGGGCTCAATGCCATACTCTCATGACCTCTCTGCAGAGAGGGTAGGAGTGATCCACCCTGCTTGTTGATATAAATACTACCAACATGTTGTCGGTCTGCAACAACAGGGTTCCTGAATGAAAAGTCTCTGAAATGCCTTCATGGTATGAGAATTGCCCTCATTTCAGGACACTGATGTGCAGGGACATTTCCATTTCAGACCATGTGCCTTTGTATGATGATTCCGGAAGTGGGCACCCTAGCCCAGACTTGAAGCATCTGTGGTAAGAGTTTGGCCTGGAGAAGGAAACTGGAAAGGGATCCCGATTCCAGATTCTGGGATTTCAGCCACCCTGACAACATTTGATGAACAGCCTCGAGAGACACTTGATGGGACAGGTCCTGTGAGGCCTGGTCCCATTTAACCTCAGGTTCCACTGCAAAACTCTTATGTGCAGGCATGCCAATTATACTGTGGGGATGGTGGCTGCCATGTGCCCTAAGAGCTGAAGCACTAATTTTGCAGGAACCCTGCTGGACAAGGACATGTCCGCAGATAAACCTCTCAAACAAGTCACCTTGTCGGGAGGGAGAAAGGCCATACTCTGTTGAGTGTCCAGATTGCTCCGATGTATTGTAGCCTTTGGCAGGGCCAACGACAAGACGTCGGGACGTTTACTGTCACCCCCAACTGTTGAAACAGATGAAAAATGTCCACCAGAGTCTGTATCAAGTGCAGCCTGGAAGGGGCGGCAAGGAGCCAGTCGTCCAGACAGGGGTAGACGAAATGACCCTGTCTCCACAAAGCAGTTGCCACCATGGTCAGACACTTGGTGAACACCCTGGGCACTGAAGACAGGCCGAAGGGTAGGACTCAGAACTGGTAATGGTTTCCCTGAAAGGCGAATCTCAGAAAGCTGCTGTTTTTGACAGAAGAGAACTTTGGTTTCAGAGCAAGATACAGCAGTCTAGAACTACAAATTTTTTACTAATTGCCCTTTTTCCTACCCCTCTACCCTCCCACCCAAAGCCAGTTCTACTTTTATAGCCACTGGATTTGACTGACAACAGGAACTTCCCATTTGGCAGTAGGAAGGAAGGATCACTGAGACACATTAGTTTCATCAACCTTGAAGGAACCTAAAAATAATCCTCCTCCCCGGCTGCTGGAGGTCTGAATCCAAGCACGGAAGAAGGAGACTACTGAAGACTACAGGAAGTTCCTGGCCCAGAACAGGAAGGGCGAGAGTTGTAAGGGCACGTAGGCAGTAGGAAAGCAAGTGTAAAACACACAGAGGAAGGAGACAGTAAGCATACGAAGCAACAGGAGAGGGGACACAAAATAAATCAAGATGGGAGTGGTGCAGTGCAATGGCTGTGGGGCAGCAGTGTTCCAGGAGACATTCTGGAGGCTGTGATGCTGCCCTGTTTGCAGGCACCTTTCTGGTCTGAGGAAGGAGGTTGCCCATCTCCAAGCTGACCTGGCTAGGATTCGTGAAACCTTTTCCCCCACCCAGGGACCACCAGGGCCACCACCGTTACCTCAGAGGTTGCCAAGAAAGAGGAGCGGTCGGACCAAGGTAGGCTCAGGGAGTGAGAGGATGGTGGAACAGAGGTGCAGCCCTCCAGTTGTACCTCTCCACAATTCATATGCTGTTCTGACAAAGAGTGGTTCTTCTATGGAGGCACCTGCAGTGGAGACCAAGGAGGATGCTGGGAACCTTCACAAACGAGATCCACAGGAGGGTGGCACAAGACCCCACGGGGAAGGAAACAACTCCTGGTGGGGGACTTGATCATCAGGGGGGTAGAAGTGGGGGAGGAAGGGGATAGGGAAATAAGGTGCCTGTCTGGCTCCATGGCTTGGAGGGACTGGAAGCGAATCCTCAGGATCACAGGAGCAGCTGCACGAGGGAGGGAGCTGGATGTCATTGCTCACCTAGGGACAAATGACCTGGCTGTGAATGGGATCAGAGTGGTGCAAGAGGAGTTTCTGGAGTTGGGGAGGGACCTTAGACAAGTAGAATGTACAGTAACCTACTGGAGGTACTGCCTGTCTATGCAAGGATGATGCTAGGGTATTCTGCACCATGGGATTCAATGAATGGTTGAAAAACTGGTAAGGCGCTCAGGGTTTTGGCTTCATTGGGGACTGAGGAGCCACCTGGAGGATGCAGGCTTATACTGGGGTGATGGTCTGCATCTGTCCAGAGGAAACCAGGATCCTAAGTGAAAGGTTTAAATGCTTCATTGGGGAGCATTTAAACTAGCCAATGGGGGAGGCACTGAAAAGGAGCAGGGAAATCCCAGCCTCTCCCCACAAAACAGTAGTTAGAGAGGTAAACACCAAGGTAGAGAAGTTAGTAGGGAACAGGACAGGGATAAATGCAGAAAAAGGCAGTAAGGACAGGGATGGGGCCAAAAGGGGTAAGGCCATAAAAAAATTAATGGAAGGTGATGAATACCAATGCCCGCAGTCTGTGCAACAAGCTCCCTGAACTAGTGGCCTTGATGGAAGAGGGATGCCTGGATATTGTGGCAGTCACTGGCACATGGTACACAGAGAACCATGACTGGGATGTCAACATACCAGGATACACAGCCTACAGGAGGGACAGGGTGGGTAAACGAGAAGGAGGAGTAGCTCTCTATATAAGGGAAGGGATTAAAGCAACAGAACTAAAGAGTAAACAGGAAGTTGATGAGTCACTATGGGTCACCCTGGAAACAGGAAATGGCACCACAATCTTCATGGGGGCTGTGTACAGACCTCTATATCAGAGGGAGGAAACAGACAAGGAAATGATAGAAGGCATCCTTAAACTGGCAGAAAAAGGGGAGATATTGTTGATGGGGGACCTGAATATGCCAGATGTTAACTGGAGTACCTTTGCTGCAGGCACATCCAAGAGCAGGGTCATTCTTGATGGCCTACAGGGAGCATGCCTCAGACAGCTAGTGTTGGAATCCACTTGGGAAGGAGCAATCTTAGACCTGGTATTCTCAAATGGGGGAAGGAGAAAGGATCTCAGATTTAGAAGTGGGTAGCCATCTGGGAACAAGTGACCACCAAGCAGTGTGGTTCACAATAAACACAGCCATATAGTCAAGCCATACAAAAACAAGAGTATTGGACTTTGGGAAGGCTGACTTTGGGAAAATAAGAGTGTGCCTCAGAAAAGCACTAGCAAATGGGCAAGAAGGAGGGGTGGAGGAACAATGGGGAATAATCAAAACAACCATCGTAGAGGCAACAAGCTTTGTGTGAAGCAAATAAACAAAACAAAGGAAAAAACACTATGGTTCTTAAAAGAGGTGGCAGGGATGGTTAAGGAGAAAAGGATAGCATTCAGGAAATATAAGGAAACACAGAAAGACCAGGACAGAAGACGTTATCAGTTAAAGCAGAAGGAGGCAGGAAGGCAGTCAGAATAGCAAAGGCACAAACTGAGGAAAAGATAGCCAACTCTGTTAAGAAGGGATAAAACCTTTTATAGGTACATTAGGGAGTGAAGAAAGACCAAGGAGGGATACAGAGACTTAATAAAGGGAGGCATGTGGGCAGAGGTAGCAGTGAAAAGCAGGGATACTGAACGAATATTTCTGCTCAGTATTCACAAAGGAAGAGGGGAGGTACCTAAACCAAACAAGAGAAACACTCTGAAGGCGGGGTTGATACCAGTCCATTTACAGAAGAAAGGGTTCTGAAGAACTAATAAAATTGAAGGTGGACAAAGCAATGGGGCCAGATGGGATTCACCCAAGAATTCTAAAAGAACTAAGGGTAGAACTAGTGACACTGCTGACCACTCTCTTTAACAAATCATGGGAGGATGGGGTGGTACCCGAGGACTGGAGGAGGGCAGATGTGATTCCTTTTCACAAAAGTGGGAGCAGGACAGAGGCAGAAAACTACAGACCAGTTATTTTGACCTCAGTGGTAGGGAAAATGATGGAATCACTTCTGAAGGAAAGAATTATTGAGTACCTAGAGGCCAGTGGGGCACTGGGACCCAAGGCAGCATGGTTTCACAGCAGGAAGGTCACGTCAGACGAACCTAATAGATTTCTTTGACTGGGTGACTAAAGTAGTAGACCAGGGAGGGGCTGTGAATATGGCCTACCTAGATTTTAGCAAGGCATTTGACACAGTCTCACACAAAAGATTAATTTACAGTACAAGTTAGCAAGCCTTGGAGTGGGTCCCAAGGTGGTAGCCTGGATAAAAAACTGGCTGGACAATGGGAAGCAAAGGGTAATAGTACACAGAGTTCACAGTGAAGAAAGGAGGATAACTAGTGGGGTCCTGAGGTTGGGTACTGGGACCGGTCCTCTTTAATGTCTTTATAAATGACACTGGAGAGCACCTGGAAGGAAAGGTGTCTCTTTGCAGATGACACAAAGATCTGCAACAGGGTTGATACACAAGGTGGGGTGGAAAGAATGAAAAGGGACTTGACAAGGTTGGAGGAATGGTCAAACATCTGGCAGCTCAGATTCAGTACAAAGAAGTGCAAGGTAATGCATCTGGGAAACAAAAACCCAGGGGAAGCATACACAATGGGGGGTGAGTTAATAACAACAAAAATCGAAAGAGAGCCTAGGAGTAATTATATCAGATGACCTAAATGTGGGCAAGCAATGTGAGAAGGCAGTAAGGAGGACTGGGGGATACTGGGATGCACAGGAGAGGCATCAACAGTAGAAAACAGGAAGTTGTTATCCTCTGTACAGACAGTTAGTGAGACCCCATCTGGAGTACTGTGTGCAATTCTGGAGACCCCATCTCTGCAAAGACATAGACAGAGTGGAGGCTGTTCAGAAGGGGCAACAAAATGGTGCAGGGTCTGCACCAGAGACATCTGAGGAGAGACTAAAGCAGCTTAATATGTATACCCTTGAGAAAAGGAGGAGAGGGTGGACATGATAGAAAGAGGGTAGTATCTTTCAGAAGAAGAGATGTGCAAGAACAAGGGGGCACAATTTGAAGACAGAGGGGGGACAGCTCAGAGGTAATGTTAGCTCAGAGGTAATGTTTTTTCACAGAGAGGGTTGTGGATGCATGGAACAGCCTTTCTGAGGAGGTTGTGGAGTCAGGAACAGTGGGAGAATTCAAGAATGCATGGGACAGGCATAAGGCAATTCTAGTGGGGGGGAGGAGGAAGTAAGCTGTTGATTAACTAGAATCTGCAGCTTATCCATCAAGTAGGGAAATGGGCAGACTAGGTGGGCCAAGCGGTCCTTATCTGCCATCAGATTCTATGTTTCTATAATTTCTGGTGAGCTAGAATCACGGGATATGGAGACAAGCATCTTACATGTCCAGAGAACAAAGCCAGTCTCCCGGTTCAACATGGGAATGAGATTGGAGGGTGACCATCCTGAACTTCTTGTATTCTATGTACTGGTTCACATGGCTTAGATCTACAATGGGCCTTAAGTCCCCTGTCTTCTTGGGAACCAAGAAGAAGTGGGAGTAAAACCCTGTTCCCTGAAGATAAGGAGAGACAGGCTTTACAGCTGTTTTTAAGAGCAAGGCCTGAATCTCCTCATGAATGAGGGCGGCCTGGTCTGGGCGGTACCTGGAGGGGGCTGGAGGATTGTCCCGGGGAGTGAAAGAAACTCCAGCGTGTAACCCTTCCCTCTAACATCCCTTACCCAGGCATCTGTTGTCACTCTGGCCACTCTTCTAGGTAGAGGGAGAACCAACACCCGACGGTCTCCCACCTCCTCCGGCAGAGAGGGGGACCGCAAAAGTCAGGCATGGGTGGCTGAGGCGGGCAGTGAGGCCTGGGAGGACTTGGCATTCAAGTTCATTAGTCCTGGAGGGCTCGGAAGCCTTATGCTTGAAGGCACTTTGGGCCTGTCTCTGAGTACCTGGGCGCCGAAAGGGCTTACATTTGGGTTGTCTGGGATTAGTTTTATACATGTGAAAAACCAACTGCATGGCCTTCTCCGAGTCCTGCAAATTTGCAATTATATTTTGGACATCTGCTCCAAAGAGAACAGGGCCATGAAAGGGGAATCCAGAATAGAATCCTGAGGTCCTGCCTTACCTAGGATACCCTAAGGCAAGAGTTTCGTGAGGCAAATCCCTGTGGCTGCACCTTGAGCAGCACCATATCCGTAGAATCATAGAGCCTGCAAAATATGCTTTTCACGCCCAGGCCAGATTGAAGGACAGCCAGGAGATCTTTCTGGGATTGATCCTCCAGCTGTTTGTAGGCCAGTTCCAATACTTTCTCCCATAATGATTGCTGATAAAGGACCATGGGGCAAAAATTCATGGACCTCATGGAACAGATAGAGGAAGAAACTCTCCTTCTGAACTGGTCCAACTTTTGGGGCCTGATTTTCAAATGTGGGCAGGACTTGTGTCCACCCTGTGCCACAGGACTTTAACCTTCACGGTGCCCAGCCCTTTGCCGCAACTGCACCGATTTTCAAAGATCAGGTGCAGTTGCGATGATTTACATGGTTTATGGCAGCTGCACCAATGCTCTGGCACAAGCTCCATTAAACAGCCTCCTGAGTCGCACATGCTAGACCACAAAACCATGGTCTAAGGTGCTGCTATCGGCACAAGGGGTTGAATATCCTGATCATTGACAGGGGAATGCCAAGTTCCTTGCATCATTTGTTTGGCACCCAGAGACTTTCAGCATCCCCAGAGCTCTGAAAATATGGCCTTTGGACTCCTTATTAGGAAACTGTGAGCTTATATGCCTAGGTTGCTTGGTCTGACTGTAGGCAGCGGTAAAGACCATGGAATTTGCCTTTGAAGTTTCAACCAAAAGGCTCTTCCTTGGGCCAGTAAAACCTATTTGCTTTTCAGAGCAGCAGAGAAGAAGCAGGGTGTTCCCAAGCCAACCTGGTCAGATCCTGAAAAGGACGGACGGGGGTGACCAACTGTATAGGGCCATTCATAGCCAGGGATGTATGAAGCCTCTTCCTCTCTGGATCCAGTTCCTCCACATGCTATTGATTGATAGCTTGGATGTGACCATCACATCCAGGAAGGCAGGGTCATCTGGTGGGAATGGGGGTAGTTACTTGGACCTTCAGAGTCCGGAGAGCGAGGCTTCAGGGAGGAGTCTGGTGAGTCCGGGCGGTAGCCCAAAGAGGAAGATGATGATGATCCGGATTGCTTACGTCCACGCCAATGACTGGACCTGTCATTGGGAGACAGGGACCTGGATGAGGTGCGACACCTCTGCTTATGCCCGGGCCCCCTGTTAGGATCCCAGGGGAGGGGAGCAGGGTAGGAGGATGCATAGGGTCCTCCCCTGCCAGAACCGATCCAGGGTACCATGGCTGAGGGGGAGGGGACTTCCTAGGGCAGAGGAGATCTCTCTTTACTGTATTCCACCAGGACGTGAATAGCTAGCCTACATCTGCCAGTGAAACCATGGGGGTCTGAGGAGGAGGAGCTGGTTCTGGATCCTGCAGTAGTTCCAAGGGAATGGCAGCCCCTTTGAACCTCAAGGGTGTTTGTCATGAAAATGTGGATCTAGTTCTGTCAACTGATTGCCTGTCATCTGGTCATCCAACACAGGGGCGGACGGTTGGCCCATGGTGTCAACAGGAGGAGTGATGGCGGGGTCTGTTGCCAGAGGGTGACAGCAGAGTGCCCTGTTGACAGGCTGGCTCATGATGCGGGCAACTAGGGGTGTATGGGCTGGAGCAGCTGCCCTGTCGACCGCTTGGCGGCGCCGGCTTTGAGGCATCTGCCTATGGTCTTTATTTTTGCAGAAGACCTATTGCCCAGTAACCACCGGACTACTGGCTTTAGCTGCTGATGGGCTACAGGAGGAGCGTTCCCTAGACCGGGATCACTCCTGGCATCTGTGCTGGTCCTCCAACTGAGAGGAGGTGGAGGAAGAGAGAGACAATGCCGCCACCACAGTGATGGAAGCTCTGGACTTAGACACAGGCTGCTGAAAGGGCCTAAGGAGAGAGAAGGACTGGAAGGCCCATGCCGTGAAGACCCACTGCCTCCAGAAGTGAGAGGCAGGAGACTTAGGCGGAAAGCCGAGAAGAGGCCTGTTGGAGGGCTGACTCCATCCTAACAGAGCGGGAAGAAGAAACTTTGACCAGGACTCTGACCAGCTGTGCTCCCTATGATGGTGCTTTCCCCCTGCATGATTTCCTGATGGGAAGATGACAACTTGGAGGAAGTGGAGCCCTCTTTAGCAGGGTGCTGGAGTGCTGCTAGCTGCTGCTACATGAGGAAGATCTTGAGAGTATTCCAGCAATGAATGTGGGTCCTCTGATTAAAGTGGGCGCAGTCCGGGCAGGCTTCCACATTGTGGTCAGGCCCTAGGCAAAGAGGCACGAGGTGATGGTATTTCACAGGAATCTGCCGCCTGCACTGACACTTGGACTTCCATTGCCCAGAGGAAGATGGAGAAGACATAAACTTTTGGAAAACGGATACTATGAGCTAAAAGCAAAAATGGCAGTCAACACAGTAACAAGGCATCCGTAGAGCCAAAGCGCACGGGTCGACAGTGGGAAAAGAACTGAGGTGGAACTGGGGACCACTCTCTTTATACAGAGGCTGATGTTGGGGGTGGACCGACATTGGGGCGGTTCCCAGCTAAGTACTGCTGGTTAGAAGTTTGCCGTGGAGTCCTAGTGCCTGGCAGCATAGTCCTAATGGTGTAACCTGCTGCAGGAGCTTACTCGAAGTAAGATCATGCAATATTATTAAAGAGACACCAATACATATGTTGAATAATGTATACAAATATAAAAAATTATATATATTTTATATATACAGTATATATATATATAATCATCTCACAAATATAATAAAAAACATATCTAACTATTGCACATCCCTAATCAGACATGTATACAAAAATAATATGTGTTTGCTTATATTTCAAAAAAAGGTACAATACTGAAACTCACATTAAGTCCTTTGTCCTCATGGGCATGAAGTGTATATTGCCATCTGCTCTCACTCTGTAAAGTTTGTTGCCCAGATCGCCCCAATGGATGTTAGCTATCACTTTCTCCAAGGCCTGGAATTTAAACTTGTGCCCTGGCCCTGCATGCATAACATGTAATGCTAATGCATTCATCTTGTCTTTGTTGTTTATACTGAAGGTGTTCTGCTATTCTATTTTAAAAATCTTTTAGTTTTACCAACGTAAAATCCATGCAGGTACAAGTAGCCACACATACAACGTGACTCCAAGGAACAGTTGATGAAATGTTTGTTGTAATATGTCCTACCTGTTGTTGGATGTTTAGAACCAGTACCTGTATTTAAATGTCTGCTGAACAAACAATTGCCACAGCGAAAGGTACTTCCTGGAAGTTTAGGCAAGGCATTTTCCACTGGTGTTGTGTACAAACTTGAGTAACCCGATCAGCAACATTATGCCCATGCTATATACCATTCTGGAGGGTCCTTCACTCAGGATTTCAACATAGCTCGAATTTCAAAATATCCCAATTTTTAAAAGAATATCCCTGATCACATGGCTTTGGGATTATATTCTGTAACAAAATTCAAAACAGTTTGAGTAACTTTCTTATCATTTGTTTATAAAAGTTCATTTCTGACTTCGGTGACATCACAGTTCTCATCAGACACTGATTCTTAAGGCTCCCAGACCCAACCGTCAATAAAACCCCGAAAAAGATGTAAATCAATGCCAAAATGGATAAAATGGTGAAAGGGGATTAGGGGAGCCCTAGTGGATCCAAATTAAATAACAAAGGCAGAAATCAAATGAATGATGTGAGCAGATTGTGACAAGATTCCTCCGACTGCAGCAGGACCCGCTGTCTGGCAAGTTCACGGGCTACAGAATATGATAACGAGGAGGAGTCTGAACAACTTACCAGATCCCACTTCAAAACAATATTAAAAGAAATACAAGCTTCCCGTAAGGAAAATAAGAAATAATTTAAATTAATCCAATAGAAGCTTACCAAACTCGATAATCACCTGGACACAATGGAGGAAAGAATAGCCAAGGTGGAGGATGGAACTCAGCAAAAGTCTCAGGTGATAGAATTCTTGCTTGTACAGGAAGCCGAAATGAAAGAAAAATGTGCAGATCTGGAAAGCAGATTACACAGAGAAAATCACATGTATGGACTCCCAGGCGAAGCAGAGACCAACCCGATGCATGCCTTCATTGAAAACCTATAGAAGGATGAGCTGAAGCTTCCGCCACCTACCAATTTTCATGGAATGAGCTCACTGCTCCCTGGTACCTATGCCTTTAGAACTGAAGGCAAGGCCCAGATCAGTGATTTTCCAGCTAAATTCCTATTAAATAAAAGAGGATATACTCCAGTGTGCATGAGTCAAGAAAGAAATAAAATATCTCGGAGCCAGACTGACCTTCGATCATGATTTCCCTCCTGAAGTGCAACAACAGCAAATGGAGCTCGCCCTCTACAGAAGTTACTGAAGAAGAAGGGTGTTCATTTCCACCCACTACCAGTCAGGCTCAGGGTCTTCTGGGATAATGGGGTGGAAGGTTTCCATAATTTGCAGCAGCCTGCGAAGCATCTAAAGATAAGGGCACCAACATCATGGCTATATCTGAGGCTAGGAAGAAAAATTACTCACCGTAGTAATGTTGTTTCTTCTAATGGAGTCTTGCAGTATTCTGACTATATGCAGTTAGCCACAGCACTTGAATTGCTCTGGAGAGTGACGGGTTAACTCTATGCCAGGGCATAGAATGTTGAGCTCGAGCTCGGTTTTCAAACCTCTGTCTGTGGTACTCTGAAGTGTAACCATCAGATTCTTATGAGCACTAAACTAACTAATTCAAAGGAAGAAATTGTTTCCAAAATTTTGTGCCAAATGACAAAACAAGGTTTTTAGGGACAGAAGACTTAAGTTGAGAACACCCAAAAAGAACACAAAAGGTAGTGATTTACCTAAACACTTAATAATACAAACTAAAAGAAACCCCCTAAGAGATGGAGGCATGTCCAGTACACCTCTGGGGTGCAGCACTCGCCTGCCCCACCACATCCCAAAACTGCTAGGTTCCAGGAGGAGGCAGGGAGGGAGGAGGTTAGAATACAGCAAGACTCCATTAGAAGAAACAACATTACTATTGTGATAATTTTTCTTCAAACAACAGAAGTCTTGCTGTATTCTGACTATATGCAGACTACCAAGCAGTACCCCTTGGAGGAGAGGAGTTACAGAACCTATTTTGGGAACAGACTCTGCAGCACAGCAGTGCTAAACCTAGCATCCTTAAGTGACTGGAAGTCAAAGAGTAATGCTTGGTAAAAGTATGATCAGATTTCAGGTAGCTGCTTTGCATATGTCCACTAAGGTATATCTCTACCTGCTGTGACTGAAGCAGCTGTACCTCTGGTTGAATGAGCCCTCAGGCCTGAGGAGGTTCCTTCCCAAGTTTAGAGTAACAGAATTGAATACAAGAGACAATTCACCTGGCAATAGACCTCTTGGTAGCAGGTTTGTTCTTTCCTACTTTACCATAAGTGAGAAACAACTGAGAGCAGTCCTTCCTGTGGGCCTTAGTATGCTCAATATAGTAACTAAGAGACTTTTTTACAACAAGACTGTGTAACCTCCTCTCCCCAGATAAGGAATGATCAGTGAAAAACACAGGCAATGACATATACTGGTTCAGATGAAAGTCTGACACCACCTTGGGAAGAAACTTTCTATTGGTGCGGAGGACCACCTTATCCCTATGAAAGGAAATTAAATTAGGTTCCACTGATAAGGCCTGTAATTCATTGCTTCTCCTAGCAGAAGTAATGGCCACCAGGAACACAGTTTTCCAAGTCAAGTATTTCAGCTCAGCTGAAGATAAAGGTTCAAAAGGGAGCTGCATAAGCTGAACAATATAGATGTTCAGATCCCAAGAAGGAGTAGGCTCCCTAAAGGAAGGATTGACCTGAACCAAACCTTTGAAGAATTTCTTGAAAACTGGATGAGAAGCTAGGGAAGAGCCCTTACTAGCAGAAAGGAAGGCAGACACAGCTGCCAAATGCACTGATGAGGTAGTAGGCCGGAGGCCTAAACTGTTAAGATGTACCAAATAGTCCAATACAGTGGCAATATCAGCCAGTTCTGGCTTCGTATGCCTGCTGGAACACCAAAACTCAAACCTTTTCCATTTGGGTTGTAAGTCTTTCTAGTAGGAGGTTTCCTGCTAACTTTTAAAAATCCAGGACTGATTGGGAAAGGTGCAAACTTGCATATTCTAGCTCTTCAAGAGCCAGGCTTTGAGCCTGAGAGTCTGAAGGTTGGGATACAGAATCCTCCCATGAGAGGAGGTGAGGAGATTGTATTTTCTGGGAAGGCTAAAGGGCAGTGTTGCAGACAGTGGCGACAGTAGGGGACACCAAGGCTGTGTGCCCAGTCTGAAGCCACCAGAATCATCTTGCAAGGTTAAGACCTAATTTTTATCAGGACCCTGAATATCAGAGGAAAAGGAGAATGCATACAGAAACCTGCTTGTCCAATTTAGTAGAAGAGCATCCTCAGGGACAGGACCCAGAAGAGGTGGTCTGCAACAATAAAGATGAAGCTGATGATTGTCCAGGGCTGCAAAGAGATCTATCTCTGGAGTGCCCCATCTCCTGAAAATTTATTTTTATTTATTTATTTTTACTTTTATTTTTATTTTATTTATTTAGCTTTTGTTGACTGGGTAAGTGCACTGGACAAATCCTGCCTATTTTCAGGCATGACCGGGGAGGGATACAGATGAATGGCAACTGACCTTGAACCAGATTAAGCTGTTGGTGGTATTTTTAGTGAATGAGGAAATTTGGCCAGGACACGGAAATTCCCTACTCTTTTCAATAAGTGCCATGGGATCTTTTAACATCCACCTGAACTACCACCAATCCAGGCAGATAGGACCTCGGTTTAACGTCTCATCCGAGAAGCGGCACCTCAGAAATGCAGCACCTCTCATGCTGCATTACAGTGTCAGTACTGGGATATTAACCCAAGTGCCAGATGTGGGAACTGAACCCCAGCCCTCTGATCTCCCGGCCTCAGAGGCAGTGTGCTACCCTACTGAGCCACTGACACTGCCAAATGACTCGAAGAACTAGAGGTTCAGGGTCCATTCGTGGTGATCCTGAGAAATCCTGATGAGAGCATCTGCTAGAATGTTGTCCTTCCTGGAGTGCACAGCCATCAGGGAAGCCTGAAGGAATAAGCTAGAGACCATACTTTCATGGCCTCTGTGCACAAGGCCGAGGACCGAGTGCCTCCTCCTTGTTGATGTACCACATGGTTGTGGTATTGTCTGTCCTGATTTGCACCACTTTCCCTTGAACCACAGTTGAGAATGTCTGAATTGCTAGAAAGACAGCTCTCAATTGAATTTATGTGTAGAAGGGACTCCTGGTGTGACCCTGTTCCCTGAGCTGTAAGATGATTTAGGTGGGCTGCCCACCCCAGCAGGGAGGCATCTGTGGTGAGAGTCACAGAAGGGACCTGACTGATAAAGGGACCCTTGACAAAGATTGCCTTCCTCCAGCCACCACTGGAGGCCTGGACCAAGGTTTGAGAGACTGGAACCAGTTTGGAGAGAGGTCCTGTTTCTGAGACCAGTAAGATCTGAGATGAAACTGCATATCTCTCATCTGAAATCTTGCTCCCCGAACTACTGCTGTGGAAGCTGCCATGTGGCCCAGCAGCTGTAGAAAGTGTCTGGCTGGACGAGACACTAGAGGACGAAAAGAGGAGGCCAGAGTGACCAATGACTGAACCTTTGAGAGAGGGAGATATGCTCTTGCCTGAATAATATCTATTTCCACTCCTATGAAGATGAGAAGCTGGGCTGGCTCTAGAACAGACTTCTACATTTAGAATGAAACCCAAGGATTCTAGAAGTCTTTGGGTGACCTCTAAGACTATGATGACTTGGTGGGAGGACTGGCCACTAGAAGCCAGTCGTCCAGGTATGGGAACAAAAGGATGCCCTGCCTCCTGAAGAATGCCACCACTACTGCAAGACACTTGGTGAACACCCTTGGAGCAGTTGTTAGGCCAAAGGACATGGCCCTGAATTGATAATGGCCTGAAGGTAACTTGAACCTGAGGTACTTTCTGTGGGAATGTCTGATAGGTATGTGGAAGTAGGCATCCTTGAGATCCAGGAAGGGTAGCCAGTCTCCTAGTCTCAGAGAGGGAAGAATTACTTTGATTTTGTCAAATGTTAGTTCAGGAACCTTAAATCTAAGATGGGTCGCCACTCCCCTGTCTTTTTTGGGGTAAGAAAGTATCTGGAATACAGTCATTATCCCTGTGCCAAAGTACCTTCTCCACTGCTTGCAAAAGCAGAAGACAGGAGACTTCTGCCTCTAAGACCTTGTCTCTAAGGAGAGGAGGACTGAAGGACCTTGCTCTCATTCTTGGGAACCTTTGAAACTGAGAGCATGTCCCTGGCTCCCTACTCCGGGACCCATTTGTCTGAAGTGATAGACTCCCAGGTCTGGGATTAGTGAGCCTGCCTGCCCTACTGGGATTGAGGAGGTGACTCTGACTGACACCTCAGGGTGTCTGCTTGGCAGGGGCTTAGACTGAGTAGCAGATGGGGTCCTAGTTACTCCTTGTCAACCTCTTCTCTAAAGAATCCCTCTGCTGGATAGAAGAGGAGGAGGCCTGAGCTTGGTAAAAGGTCTGTGAAAAGGCCTGCCCCTGCCCCTAAACTGCTGCCTCTGAGGGGTGGTCTGCTTTTCTTTGGCTGCAACACTCGTATAGGTGGTCCTGTACTCATCCATTTTTTTCATACAATTCTCTGTTTGATCCCCAAAGAGAGAATTACCAGTTAAAGGAAAATCCATGGCCTTAGCCTGGGTATCCTGTGAGAGGTTGGTACACCTAAGTCAAGCAAATCTCCTCATGGAGATAGATGCAGACATGACTCTGGAATGAACATCATTAGAATCGACAGCAGCGTGGAACTGCACTTTAGATGCCTTTATACCATTTGCAGCCACCTGCTTGAGTTCCTTAGCTAGCTTGGGGGCATTCTTAGCCAGTTCCAGAACCGTATCCCACATAGATTTCTGGTACTTAGCTGTATATGCCATGTAGTTAGATTGTCTGAGTCCCAAAGAGGATGTCAGTACTGTTTTTTGCCATGGCATCAACTTTCCTGGAATCCTTGTCTAGGGCGGGGTGAGATGCCAGGGGAATATTAGCCTTGTCACAGGCTGCAGCTTGTACTACCCCAACATGGCTGCTATGATTGGTAAGAATTCCATCCCAGAACATGACAAGGTATAACTCTTGTCTATTCTCATCTCTACAGGTGGTATGATTGTAGGAAATTGTAAAATTTGTTGTGTCTGCTTCCCCAAGGATTTGTGTAGAGGGATAGATACCCTCTTTGACTCTAGTACATCCATCATTTCTAAATAGTCAGGTTCTTCCTGATCCTGTTCAGCCTCTTCCATAGGAAGCTGAAGAGTCTCACCCACTTTCTTGTAAAACAAGAAATGGGAAGGGGACTCAGAAAGCCTGGGAGGAGAAACCTGAGAGGGCCTGTCTGGGGAGATGTCAGGCTTTACTGGCCCATCTAGGCCCTCACCTTCTTTATCATAATCTTCCTCCTCCTTCCCAATTGCTCTCATAGTAAGCTTCAGGATCTGTGTCTGAAGCAGACATTTCCGACTGAACCGATCTGCTTTGAACTGAAACCGGTTCGGTCAGAACCGGGCAAAGAGATTGAACAATGGAAATCGCTTTCGTTATCTCCTCAGCGGTTGGACCATGGGAAGCCGGATACAAACCAGCTGATTTCCTTTTACTCAGAACCGATTCTGCAGAATTGGCTCTCCGTTTGCCTGAAGAGATATCGTTCAGGTCAGTGGGCACCTCTTCAGGTTTGGTCACAACCGAACCGGGCTGGCCATCTGGGTCAGCAGACTTCTCGGCCTCCCTCTCCCTTAGCCTACTCAAACATTTTTCCAGAGTGGCTTTGGGAAAGTTTTTGCATATTTGGCAGTCTTCTTTGAGGTGGTCAAACCCCAGACAGTACACACATATGAGATGAGGGTCGGCCTTGGCAAAGGCCTCCTTACACTTGGTACAGTGCTGAAACCTAGTGGGTCCGGTTTTCTTTTTTGGGTTTCTCAGACATGCCTTCAACTTAGTCACCCAAAACAGCGGTTAATCCAGGCGACTACAAACTTATCGGTTCCAACCGTGTCACGGGTCGGTTAAAAAAATCCTAAAAAGTCTGATTTTTTTTAGGAACCGATAAGCACTGGAAAAAAACAATCACAAATTATAGTAATAATCATCTTTATTTATTTGCGCCTTTCGAGTGTCAAGATGCATTACAAAATATAAAACCTCATAAAACAACAGTAATAAATACATAAAAACCATAAAAATACGCAGTTAATCACAGTAGGCCTTACTCCACAAGTGCGTTTTCAGTGCCTGCTAAACCCCCTCCCCAGTCACGCTCCTGAATCAGACGGGGTAGAGAATTCCAAAGGGTAGGGGCCACATGCCTAAATGCACAGGCCCCTGAAGATTACAAAACCACCCTTGGAATCTCTAGCAACCCATCATCTGTTGAGCAGAGCAGTCACTCGGGGCAGTAAGGAACAGTAGCTCTTTCAGGTAGTCAGGGCCGAGTCCACATAGGACTTTGTAAGTCAGTAATCCGACTTTAATGGTGATCCACCCCAGAACTGGCAGCCAGTGCAATTGCATGAGAACCGGCATGATATGAGAAGTCCAAGGAGTCCCTGTCAGCAACCGGCCACAGTGTTCTACACCTGCTGCAGAAGGCGGATATCAACCCCAGAAGCCCAAAGTAAAGGAATTGCAATAATCAAGGCACGAGTTCAAAAGGCATGGATTAATGTAGGTAGGTCACCGGACAGAACAAGGTGCTTGATCCTAACAATGTTCTGCAGATGGTAAAGGATGACTCAACGACGGCCGACACCTAAGTTACAACGCCAGCCCATCATCAAGTATCAATCCTAGGCCCGCACACCTGCTCAGAGGTCAGGAGCTGGGAATCCCCAGGAACGCCCGAGGATGACCCCCCAACACCCCTATCCGGCATCCAGGATCCACAGCCATCACTCAGTCTTCCTGGGTTCAACCTCAACCAGCTGTAATTCATCCAGTGCAGGATTTCAGCAAAGCAGTTATTAAAAACAGAGAGCTCCATCCTGGTCAGGCACAAAAGACAGGTAGAGCTGGGTATCATCTGCATAGCAATGAAACCTCAGCCCACACCATCTTACAATGTCTCAAGGGGCACATATACACATAAATAATATAGGAACAGCACAGAGCTCTGAGGAACCCCACATGACAGAGAGAAGGGTCATAGGAATACAGTAAATCCCTGAAACCACCCTCTGAGTTCTGCCAGTGAGGAATGACTTAAACCATCCGAGGACTGAACCTGTCAGACCACAGATGAACCTCAGGTGCTCGAGCAGTACCCCATGATCCACGGTGTCAAAAGCTGAAGAGAGATCCAGAATCATCAATATGGACTGGTTCCTTTGATCTCTCATCATCAGGAGATCATTGAGCACCCAGACCAGCACAGTCTAGGTACTATGCTGCTTTTGAAAACCGGACTGGAAGAGTTCGTAGATGCTATGGATGGTCTAATGGTTCTCCAGTTGTACAGCCACTACTTTCTTAATTACCTTCCCACAAAGGGAGGTTAGAGATGAGTCTGTAGTTTGCCAGACAGTCTGGGTCCAAGACTTCCTTCAAAGGGAGTCACCACAGCCTCCTTCAGAGAGCTAGAAACTCACCCGACTCAAGGGAGCACCAGACTATCTGCACTAAGACTGGGCTGATAATATCAAACAACCCATAATCAGGGAAGTTGGGCCTGCGTCTAAACTACAGCACATGGGTGCATACCCTGGGTAATTCGCATAACATCCATGATCTCCAGCCTGTCAAAGGTACTTCAAGAGAAGTGAGGGACAGTGACCAAGTGCCGGTCATCCCCAACTTCCATAGAGTGAGTTGGTCAGATCTCCGCCCTGATGTCTGCCACCTTATCAGCAAAGAACTGAGCAAGCTCCTCACACTCCAGTTGTGAAAAAGGTCTCTGAACCTGCAGACATGCTGGGTTGCACAGCCTATCTATGGTTTGGAAGAGCTGTGCTGGGCGGTTCTGAGCGGCAGCAATCTCCCTGGACAGGAACTCTGCCTTTTTACGGGAGATTTCTGACTGGTAGAATTGGTAATGTTCTAACAGTCTAAGATGGTCAACATCTAGGGCAGACTTCCGCCAACGGCACTCCAACCTTCATCCTAGTCACCACAACTCCCTCAAAGTCCCATCAAACCATAGGGACTGGGGGCGAAGGGAGAGAGGACAAATGCGGATGGGAGCAACAGAATCCAGAGCTGCAGTAATAGCCTTATTATAGGCTAAAACCAAAACCTCTGGATCCCTGCTTGCCATAGGAAATTCTGATAGATCAAGTGCTGCCGTTAGGCCATCAGGGCACACATCCCGTAAAGGGTGGTACCTGACCATCTCCACAGGGGTAGGCCTACAAGGGGGAGGGGTGCAACAATTTAATCTCACAGTGTAGTGGTCGGACCATCTGATGGGTTCCACCCCCACGTCAGAGGCCTCGATCCCCAAGAGGAAAACCAGGTCGAGAGAGTGGCCATGTTTATGAGTAGCAGAGATGACAACCTGTGTAAGGCCCAGTGATGTCATCAACTGAAGGAAGCATTGACCAAAAGGTGAAAATTTGTTGTCGATTCAGGCATTGAAGTCTCGCAGGACCATCAGCCTGGGTGACTCACATGCCAGATCGACCACAAAGTTCACTACTTCCTGCAGGAAAAGGTTCTCCGTCCCCTGGTGGACGGTAGACGAGAGCCATCCTGTAACCTCCACCTGCTACTACGGCACACTCAAAAGACCTGGTATCCTCAATTGGTACACTAGTGAGACCCAATTCGGTTTTGAAACAGACCACGACCCCTCCTCCCCTGTGGTCCAATCTCGTTCGACGAATCACCAAAAACCCGGCAGGAATCGCAGTCTCTAATATGAGGCCCATGTTTCCATCTAGCCAGGTCTCGGTGATACACGTCAGATCTGCAGTCCCCACAAGATCCACAATAATTGCGGTCTTGTTCTTAACAGATCTGGCATTACATAACACCGACCAAGTTGGACGGAACTCCTGGGCCGCCCCAACCACCTGCCCACCAATACTGGTGGTGCCCTTGGGTATGGAGACTAGACATGGAGGTCCACGTTCCAGACTCAATTTTGCCCCAGGGCATCTTCTGGACTTAATAACCCCAATGTGAGTGCCCCGCTCATCCAACCTCCGCTGTTTGCACCCCGCCCTACCCCCACCCCTACAGGCAATGCCCAATGCTCTACAACTATGATAAGTAACAAATGGGTGGGAAAAAAGGGTGGAGAGCATGGAGTGCAGAGGCTGGATAGCGCACAACCTGGGGGTAAATCCATAACACATATCTCAGGCCAAATAAAACAAAATATACCCTGTTTCCAAACTCCTTACACACTCGCACAAAAGGAGACAAGAACAAATCAAACTAAATTCCCACCCAACCTAATAACATTTAATTTTAACAAACAAAAACAAATACTTTATAAAACAAATGAAATAAAACCCTCATCAAGAGGGTGTTAAATCGCCATCGAAAGTCCCTTTTTGAAAATCCAGATTAGAATTACCTAAGCAATTCAGTACACCTCCTCTCACAAGGTGCACCAATTACCACAAAATATAGGACACCCAGGTTCTCTTACTACCCTGGTACCCAAAGCAACTGGGCCCTCTCACTGCTCAGAATACAAAAGTTTTGGCAGTCCTGTTTCCCAAAAGAAGCTCCTCAAATGGCAAGAAGCATCCACCAAGTCTCCAAATCCTTAAACTCTCAGCAGTCCAAATCCAAATCTAAGAGCAACCGAGTCCCTTCAAACCTTCCTGTGAGGCCCAGCTACAAGAAATATCAGCCCCACCTCTTCAGCACCTCACTTAAAGTCTGATCACCAGCAGAACGAAAGACAGCCTTGGAGAGATCATGAGCCGACCAGCTGGCTCCCCAGCTCCAAGTAGGCCCAGCCTCATGGGTAGAAGCAGATTCCTGCGACTGGCCACCACAATAAAGGGCTACAAGCCAGTCTAAGGGACTCTATGTACATTAATTGAACTGCAAGGCAAAATCCAGCCAAAAGGTCTAAAAGACACACAATATCCAGAAATATGTGTGATCTTCGCGCTCTTCTTAGCGCTACAAATCACAAAAACACACGTCCTGCTAAGTTCTTAAAGTTAATAATAAATCGGAACAGTCTCACTAAATAAGATTCAGAATAGGCTGATCCTTGACAGGTCCGTAACAGATAATATGCAGTCCTCGAACATCTCCATCCATAAACTCCAGGTACTTTGCAGCACAACAAGGGCCAGAGATGAGGGTCGAAAAATACTCCAAGAGTTCACCACAGAAAACAACCCGAAGTTGTCCCGGACTGGCGGACCATATGCCAGCAGTCTTTGGTCCTCAAAACTAATTAAGGGCACACAACCACGATTTCCATAAACAAATGTAGGGAGTCCAGAAAACAATGCCGGTATCAATAAAAAACATGGACAAAAGGAGACTCCTTCTAAAACCTGCAAAGAGCATAAGTGAGAACCACGAGTTTGACAGTCACAGAACGAATACATGAATACATGAGTTACAAGCTGCAGCGTTCACGCACGCTTACTAAAAAACAAAAATCGTTAGGACACTAAAACAAAAATAACTTAAAACAAGCAAAACGAACCAAACAAAATAAAACTAAACTACTATTACTGTGTGATTACTGCGCTATACAACGAAACTGACGGTCAGCCCAGCATATCGCCGTCTAACTAGGAATGAGGGAAGTGATACAGGAAATACTAGGCTAGAGTAATCCAGCAGTCCAACAGTCCCTAGTGCAGATTCCAAATGTAACCCTCCCTTTTCCTCTTTTCTGATCTTGTTGTAATGAGATAATTGCTTCCCAGCCTGAGGTTGGCTGATGGCCCCCTATATTTTGTCACCAGGTCTCGGCTGAAATCAAGCTCTAGAGCTTTTTCAATAGCAGCACCATTGTATTGGAATTCACTCCCACTTGATGTTAAGATTGCTCCCTCTGTCTTAACTTTTAAACAAAGGTTAAAAAGTTATTTATTAAATAAATTGGTTTGTAACTGCTATTTGTAATTTGTATTTTTTGGTTTTGTATTGCTGTTGATTGTATTTGTGTATTTTTGTATGTTTTTTTGTCTGGGTCGGGCCTTTACCCGGTTACCAAAGAATAAATAAAAAAAATGAAAAATGAAAATGTGGTATTAGCCCAGGATGTCAGGCTATGGGATTTGTTAACCCTGAGGCAATGTAAGAAAAGAATCTGGAAAACAAAAGGTGATGGTAGATATGAAAGGTATACTAGGAGTGAATGAGCTGAGGAGCCCTCAAGGGGGACTATAACAGGGCCTAGTAAGAAGGCTGAAAGGTGGCAAATGTGGGGAAAGGAGACAGAGATAGAGACATATGTGGAAAATGAAAATAGATGTGCACACATGGCTGGAATGCCCATGTGAGTGTGACCACCCCCGACATCCACACGCACATACACACACACACACACACACACACACACACACTGGATGGAAATATGTGCAGGCATACCCACACATGCAAGCGTACCATGCAAGCCAATATGTGACAGGGGTGGGGTTAAAAAAGACTACAGTGATGAAACATGAGGTGGCTAGAAGATGTTAGTAGGAAATAAGTCTGTCATTTAAACCAAATGGCTGCTGGGTGCCTAGGCAGATGATCAACTTGTTTTCCATGTTTTTTCTTTGGTCAGCATCCCAGAAACCCTACTGAAGGACACAAACAGAAAAATCATTGACATTGTGGTTCCTGAAGGTAAAGTGGGATATGATGGATTTATCAGTGTCTTTGTTCTGACTGCCCTGTAGTGTCCCTGAATCAGTCAGCCTGGTGCCTTCTAGTTTCTCCATTGTAGACAGCGTCACATTTCCTGCAAAGAATACACTATATCACATTACTGGAAGTGTATGAAAACCGGTGATGTGAAAAATGTGGCGATTTGGCCACTTCAGTCATATTTCTCTACAATTTCTTTATGTTTAATTTCCCAAAGGCCAGAACATAAGTTTTTCAGAAAAGATACCACTTTTCTAAAACAGTCCATGGAAGAGCTAATGTGTATTCAATGGTCTGACATCTTCTTTTGCCTGAAACAAAATCTTGCCTAGAGGTAGAAAGGAGTTTCATTTCAAAGGAATTTGGAATTTCCCAATGGCTTATCAAAGGGGAAAGATTCCATTATGACAGGAGATGGAAAAGCCATTTTCTCTGTTATAACACTCTGAATTTCAAAGTTTTAGAAAAAGGCTATGTAGCCACCCAGTCTAGAAAACATATTGTGAAATTTCCTAACAACTGCTCCCTGTCTATTTACATTTTAGTAAGGTCAGGAAGACAATGATGATCAAAGCAAACCAGGAAGTTGGGATTCTGAGGAAATCAAAATACTCGTAAACTGAGTTCACTTGCAACTTTGGAAAAGCAAGAGAGACCCCTGCTGGCCTAGAGATGAACAGTTGGACATGAAAATATTAAGGACTAGCCAATCAGAAGGCCAGTTTTTCAGACTGCAGACATTACTATAAAATCCTCTTTAACAGAGATTCTGGGCATTTTAGCCAAATTTCCTGACACAGAGAAAACTACCAGAGACACCAAAGGCCACTGCAAAAGAAACTGTGACTCCGGGACAGCAGAGAGAAAGAGAGATTTTGCAGCACTCACATATTTTCTGGACTCTGATTTTCTCTACAACAAAGGTAGAAATTATCCAGTTAACCCACTAGTTTTGCTATGTATGTATTTTCCAACTTTTTTGTAGTTATCAAGTAACCAAATATCTAAATCGTTTGTCTGTATGTTCATATAATAATTATTTAAGTAATCAGTAAAAGCACTTACTTTATTTTAAAGTATCTGTCTGGGAGTGGTTTGTTGTGTGTTTAAGGTTTTGGGAAGGTTTATTCAATCTGTAACACACCTGTTAGTGTTAAGGTTTTCAAACTGTCAGGGTTCTCAGACCTGCTCAGATTTTTGTGGTAATAAATCAGCCAAAGAGACAACAGACAAGTGGCATATGCTGTAATAAACTTGTTTATTACACAGAATCAGACATTTGCCTAAAATAGATCTTACCAATAGACATTGGGAGTCAGAGGTTTCCAATACCCTAGGAGTGAAAATGTTCTCAATGGGAGTATGTAATACAGTAGCTTATATACCTATTACATTTGTAAAAGACTACATACATAAAATAGGCCTTATTGGCTAGAAGTTATGTGGCTTCACAGTGTTATCTATAGATAAACAAAATGTATAAAATCAGCTAAAAATGAGAACAAAGAAGTATAGTACTTATAAAACAGGAAATAAGTTTGGTGTTACATAAATCCACATGATGGCAATGTTGGCTATACAATGAATTCTAAGAAGAATAACAGAGAGCACATAAGTGTATTCTTGGCACAATACTTGCAATAGGTTTCTTAGCAATTATATATATTATAGGAATGTGATTAGCCTATATTTAGGTTGAGTAGGCACTTATGTTAAACTCAAGATTTTGCGTGTTAATAACTTTGGACCCATTCAACGGATTTACGTGAAATTTGGTATGCGCGTTGGGCATGGTAGCTCTATTGATTTGCCAAATTTTGTTTGGGTCAGACTTATGGTTTTTTCGCACCAAAACGCTGAAAAATCCACGTTTAGCAAGTTATATAGGCAGTTTTTTTGATCTTGTCTGTGATGCTGTGTGGCCGTTGTGTGGCATGCCACTCTGCGACTTGACTTATCTGAAAGAGCTTGGGTCAAGGAACATGCCACTTTTTGTTTGGTGAAAAAATGTTAATATAAAAGTTATTAAACTTTTAAGTTCCCATTATAAGTCAATGGGAAAATTTACATGGTTATTTTGCAAAAGAAGAATGAGGTTTTGGCCATCTAGTCCCTCCTCATGTTCAAAGAATTTGCAAGCTCCCGATCAAAGAATCTTTGATCATGAGGAATTCGCGATGGCCGCCATCTTGTTTTCAGTTTGTGCTTGGAAAAATTCAAATATTTTCACTCGGGGTGACTTCTGAAGTGAAACTATTTTGCTCAGGGGTCTTCCCTCTATCGAGCCGTGCCTGTGATTTCTTTCAAAATGGTCAAAAAATAGTGTTTTTAACTTTTTTATTCTTTGATCGTGGCTCACTAATGATCTTTGATCTGAGCCTGCAAATTCTTTGATCCGAGATTCTTTGGCGCGATCTTCGACCATGAGGATGCGATTAGATGGCCCACTTGAAAAATCAATTTCTCTCAGCTCAGGGGTGGCCCTAACCAAGCCAAATGAGGTGGATTTTGCTCAGGGGCTTCGTTCTATCAAGGCATGGGTGTGGTTTCATGTTTTTGCCTAAAATTTACTTAACATTTTTATTGTTTGATCACAAGCCTGCAAATTCTTTGATTGCAAGCCTTCAAATGCTTTGATTGCAAGATTCTTTGACTGCGGTCTTTGATCATGAGGGCATGACTAGATGGCCACATGAAAAATTCAATTTTCTCAGCATAGGGGTGACTTATAAAGCCAAACTAGGGTGGGAGCTGCTCAGGGGCTTCATTCTGTCAGTCATGGCTGTGGTTTATGTATTTTCTCTAAAATTGACTTTACCATTTTTATTCTTTGATTGTGAGCCTGCAAATTCTTTGATCGTGAGATTCTTTGATCGCGATCTTTGATCGAGAGGGAGCGACTAGATGCCAGATATGGAGGGACCAGATAGCCCAATTTAACAATTTTTCAAATTAAATATCTGGAAACAGTTTGGTCTTTTAACTTGAAATTTGGAGGGTGTTGATGGACTGTCCTGTTGATGTGAATGATAGTGTTTAGGTGTCAGACACTAAATTTTTCAGATATATTAATGGTGCAGTGTCGTTTGCAGACAGTGTTTTCCATTGTGGTAGTGGCTTGAAATTACTAGGGTAGCTAGCCTTACTGCATGGATGTACATTTCAGTTGTTAGGTGTGAAAATGTTAACAGTTGTGTAATTCTGCCACTGTGACAAACGAAAATCTGAAAATTTCACATTTTATGTCTCGGACATGACTTGGTCTTTTAAATTTAAATTTGGAGGGTGTTGTGGGGATGTGCTGTACATGTGAATTATGGTGTTTAGGTGTTGGAAAATTAATTTGCTGCTGACATAATGCATGACATTTTATGTTTTGCATATGGTGTTTTACATTGTGGTACTGGCTTCACATTTATAGGGTGCCTAGTGTTACTGCCATGGAGGTAATTTTCAGTGGTTAGGTATCTGACATGGAAACAGGTGTTGAATTATGCCACTCTCATGACTGACACTTGGCTTTGTTTCTAGGTGGTGGGGGGCCCCACTCTCTCACCTATATGTGCTGCCAGCAATACATATGATATTCAGTACTTGTACTCTTATTTAAGGCAGAAATTTGCAAGTTGGTGGGAGAGCGGGTCCCAGAGGGCCCACGCTCCCACCAACTTGTGTGACTTTCTACTTTTCTATTCTTTCTCAAAAATTAAGGAAATTCTATTCAGAAAACTTTGTTAATGCATCATTTAGGGTTAAAACACAAAAAGTCAGGAAATGAGACCTTTAGGGTTGCTCCCTCGTGTACCTACCCATCATCCCGAGATTGACAGTTGACAGGGTATGCCATTGGGGTTGTGAGGCCTAAATGTCACCCATTCTTCTTTACTGTGGCATATGAATATGATTACACATGGAATGGGGTGACATTTAGGCCTCACAACCCCAATGACACACCCTGTCAGCTGTCAATCTCGGGATGATGGGCAGGTCCATGGGGAGGGGCAACCCTAAAGGTCTCTATTTCCTGACTTTTGTGTTTTAACCCTAAATGATGCATTAACAAAGTTTTTGCATTATATAATATATATATATATATATATATATATATATATATATATATATTTGCTGTAAGGGCCCCCACCTGGATAAATGAGCTCCCACTTGCCACCACAAGCCTCACATGCCTTGAGCACTTTAAGTCAGAGCTCAGGAATTCTATCCCCCCCAGAACACTGTTTCTGTCACACCTAACCTAGTTGTAACTACCCTACTTGGATCCTAGGCAATGCCCAGGATCACCTCCTACTCTTCTGTTGGTTCCTGAAGTTCATTAATCCACACATGCCTTGTTTACTTACCTGTATCCCAGCCCTCCCAACACCTCCCCCAATGAGCCCTCCTCTGCCTCCCTTATACCCTCTCCCGTTCTCACCTCCTAAATGTACTTATCTGCCTGTCCCTCTTGTGTCTAGCTCTGTCACCTTTTCTGACTCTCCCCTCACCCCCTAGCCTGCACCCACTTCCCCCTTCAGCTGTACTGATGCCACTAGATGATTATCCAATTTGCACCTGGTAGGATAATGACAATATTTTATAGCCATACCATTTTGGTCATCCATGATTGCACTTATTTGGACATGGGTACTTTAGTGCTTAAGCTGCTAAGAGATCTATCCCACTGTACTCTGTACCATGTCATGTTTTATTTTATGCTCTGCCTATGTTTATTCCTCTTTGACTACTGTTTGCTCTAATTGTTGATTTTTGACAATGCTTATTGGCTGCTATTGTCTGCCCTACTCCATGTATTGGTTTCCCCTCCCTTGTATGACAAGGATCCTTTGTAGAAGAGCTTTGAAAAAAAAAAATATATATATATATATATATATATAAATTTTATTTAATATAATGCCTTTCACAGATTAAGGCACTGCACAATCAGATAAAATCAGAATACAATAAATACACATAAAATCAAAGGGAATCCAGGGTAAACTTTACCCCAAAAGAAGGTCTTCAGAGCCTGCTTAAAACAGCCCACTGCCCTGCACTCACGTGGCTTGACGGGCAGAGAATTCCAGAGGTAGGGGCAACAAACCCAAAGGCACGCACACCAGATGACTTTAAACCTACCCTCGAAATCTCCAGCAACCCATCATCAAAGCGGAGCTTCACAGAGGTGTAAGGGACCAGGAGCTCCTTCAGGTAATCAGGACCCTGTCCGTGTAGGGCTTTGTAAGACCTACCTTAAAGGTGATCCACCACTGAATAGGCAGCCAGTGCAGATCGTGCAGGACAGGGGTAAAATGGGTTCTCCCAGATACCCCAGTCAACAAACGTGCTGCAGCATTCTGCACTAGCTGCAAGCAGTGGATATCAACCCCAGGAAGCCCTAGGTAAAGGGAGTTGCAGTAATCAAGGCACGATGTCACGAATCGTGGACCAAAACAGGCAGGTCACTGGGCGGAACAGGTGCTTAATCCTAGCAATGTTTCTAAGATGGTAAAAGCCAGCTTAATGACTGCCGACAACTGATGACGAAGGTCAGACCATCATCAAGCACCACTCCTAGGTCACGCACCTGCTCAGAGTTAAGAATCTGGGCCTCCCAGGACTAAACCAGAGGGGCTCAGTCCTCAACCCCTCTGTCTTATGACCCAGGTCCACTACCAAAACTTCAATCTTTCCTGGGTTCAACTTTAAACCGCTGGCACTCATCCAATCTTGGATTTCTACAAGGCAGCTATTCAATAGTGAGACAGCACTAACCTGGTCGGGGCCAAAAGACAGGTAGAGCTGGGTATCATCAGCATAGCAGTGAAACCTCAGCCCATACCATCTAACAATGTCTCCAAGGGGCAGCATATACACTGCAAATAATATGGGCGACAGCACCGAGCCCTGAGGTACCCCACAAGGCAGACAGAAAGTCTCAGAGGAAAATATTCCCAAGACAACTCTCTGCGTTCTACCGGCGAGGAAAGATGTAAACCATCTGAGAACTATCCCCGACAGGCCACAGATGGACATCAAATGCTTGAGCAGAACCCCATGATCCACAGTGTCAAAAGCTGAAGATAAATCAAGGAGTACCAAGATGGAGCGGTGTCTCCGATCTCTCGTCATCAGGAGATCATTGAGCACCCGAACCAGAGCAGTCTCAGTACTATACCTCTTATGAAAACCTGATTGGAGAGGTTTATATAAATTATGGATGGTTAAATGGTTTTCCAGTTGAGCTGCCACATCTTTCTCAATAACCTTTCCACAAAGGAAGGTTAGAAATAGGCCTGTAGTTTGCTAGGTTCTCCGGGTCTAAAGAAGCTTTCTTCAGGAGGGGTGTCACCACCATCTCCTTCAAGGAGCTAGGAAACTCACCCAAGTCCAAAGAGAACCGGACAATCTGAGCGAAGACCGGGTCTATAATGTCACTGCAACCCAAAATCAGGGAGGTAGGACCCGGATCTAAACTACAGCAAGTGGGACGCATTTCCTGGATAATCCTCATAATATCCACGAACTCCGGCAGATCAAAGGTACTCCAGGAAACTCCAGGCTCTGTGACCAGGCATCGACCAACAGCATCCCCTATTGAGTGAAGCTGGCGGCACTCCTGCCTGATGTCAGCCACCTTATTCGCAAAGAAACGAGCGATCTCATCACACTCATTTTGTGAAAAAACTCGTCGGAACTGCTGACAGGCTGCATTGCACAGCCTGTCAACAGTTCGGAAGAAATTGAGCGGTCGATTCCGTGCGACAGTGATTTCCTGGGCAGAAATTCTGCCTTCTTACGGAAATTTTTGTTTGATAGAGTTTATAATGCTCTAACAAAATAAAGTGATCGGCATCTAAGGCTGTCCTCCGCCAGCGACTCTCTAACCTATGCCCCAGCCTCCACAACTCCCTTAGAGTCCCATCAAACCATGGGGCCCCAGGGCAAAGTGGGAGGGGGTGAACTCAGACAGGAGCAATCAGATTGAGATCTGAAGAAATGGTTCTATTATAGGTCGTAACTAACAGCTCAGGATCTGTGCTGGTCTTGCCAAACAGCGAGAGGTCCATAACCGCCATCAGGTCTTCAGGGACCACATCCCACAAAGGGCGATAACTGACCATCTCCACAGGGACTGACCTACCCAGGGGGGTCCAAAAAATTGAATCCAATGGTGTAGTGATTGGATCAGCCAACAGGTTCCACCACCAAGTCGGAGGCCTCAATCCCCAGGAAGAAGACCAAATCAAGAGAGTGACCACCATTGTGAGTAACTGAGGAAACAACCTGTGTGAAGCCCAATGATGTCATCACCTGGAGGAAGTGTTGACCAAAAAGCGAGGATTAGTCATCGACCCAGGTATTGAAGTCACCCAGAACCATCAGTCTGTGTGACTCCAATGCCATGTCGGCAGCGAAGTCTGCTACTTCCTGCAGAAACAGCTTCTTATCACCTGGTGGACGGTAGATGAGAGCTATCCTACACCCCACACCAGCTACCACAGTGCACTCAAATGACCTGGCCGCCTCCACTGGTACACCAGTTAGGCCCAATTCAGTCTTGAAACAGACCGCAACCCCCGGTGGTCCAATCTCGGGCCATGTATAACCGAGTACCCGGTAGGGATAGCTGCCTCCAAAATAGGGGCAGCATTCCCATCTAGCCAGGTCTCGGTAATACAAACCAGATCTGCTGTACCAACAAAATCTGCAGTTAGAGCAGTCATGTTGCAAATAGATCTGGCATTGCATAACAGCGTCCAAGTTGGACGAGGTTGGTGAGCCGTCCCAACTACTTGCCTTCCCAAAGAGGAGGTGCCCTTGGGTATGGGGACCAGAACAGGATCATCATGTTCCAGGCACCATTTCACCCCAGGGTGTCTTCTGGTCCTGACCACCCGAATGGGAGAGCGCCACTCATTGAGGCCGCTGTCCACAACTCCCGCCCACCCTCAACTCCCACCTCTGAGCAATCCCCAGCATTAGACAGTGCTGACAGATATAAGCAGGTGGGGTGGAGAGAGAACGGATGCGGGAGTGCGGAGAGCCAGGTCAAACACAGGATGGGGGCAAGCAGGAACATTCCACCAATTAATTATAGCAAAACAGTAGGGAAAGCACACAAAACTCCAACCTTCTAAGTCCAAAACAGAGCTACAGACAATTAAAAATTCCCAAAACCCCCAAAGCAATAATAAACTTAAACAATAATCCCCACCCAACAAACATAAAACTACCCTACTCCCACTATTGGATGATTTCAAACCCAGAAAAGAATAAAATAATAAATCCCTTCTCAAAGGATATAAGATACAAACACAAATATAACCTCCTCCCACAGCCCTCTCACAGCAGAGGAAAATGAGAATTCTAGGCACTCCCACTGCCCAGAATGAACAAATTAATCAAACACCCACTAAAATAAACATAAACATAAAAATAATAAACGTAAAATGAAATGTGGACACCCTAGTCCTCTCACCACCAGGAGACCATAAAGCAAAAAAAACTTAAAAAGAATCTGGGAGAAAAGTCATCCAACTAAAGGAGAAGCCATGAAGTAAATCCAAGTTGATGTAAGTCCAGCCGGCAGCTTCTAGAAATCCAACACAAGTATTTAAATACAAGTGTCTAAGTCAAGAAAGGTCAAACAACAAAGATCCAATAGATAAAGAACTGCAAAACTTTTTTGGGACTAAAAAGCTCTGCAACCTAAAGGATCCCCTGCCAGAAATTACTACTGTACCACCACGACACCTGGAACTAGCCAAGCAGATAGCTAGACCCAGGAATCTATGGGCTTTCTGGAATCCCCAGCCAGCTTCCTGACTACCGATCCCCCTTACCCCCGTGAGACAGCAGACTCTGGCCAAGAGACCCCTGCAGAGTCAAAATAGTTCCAGAGATGCTGGTCCCAGGCCCCGCACAACATAATTCAGGCCGACCCATGATTTGAAAATCCGAAACCCTAGTACATCCTAAATTGCGGCAGACTTCCTGGCATAATCAGCCTAGCACTCACAGTGCTCGCTTTCCCAGTTTTCCAGCAATTCCTCCACTGATTCCTCCAGAGAAAAAAAGCCACCCATGATGCACATCGAGCCCACCAACTCCTCTAGGCTTAAAGGGGAAATCCAATAACGTAGCAAAAACCTCACCCAGGACCGTAGCAGTGCCCTAAGCAACAGTGGAAACTCTGCTAAAATCAGATGCTCACATTGAGTTCAATCGAGCTCTTTCCGAAAAATAGCAGCGGCGTCCAAGCACACCACTGCGAGCAGCAGGCAACAACCAACAGATCGGAGCAAGCCGACCGGGAAGATGAGGAGAACTAACAAACATCACACTCCCAGTTATACTGTGCTAAGACACTGAACCAGCAAGTCAAATAAACAGAAAATAAATGCAGCTGAAAACAACAATAAAACATTCAAACAAAGCCAGAAACAGCTAAATAAAGCTTCTGACTTCGAGCTTCTAGCATGCAGCTCATAGGACGCCCAGCCTGGCGGCCATCATTTACCTATATGTAATATATATATGTATATATAAAATCACAATATGTCCCTGGTCACTTATGCTGATACGGTAAGTACCAATGCCCTAAATATTAGTAATAATTAGATATTTGCATAGCATATAACATAACATAGATATTGTCCACAGTGCACAGTGGGTATCCAAACGGAGTGTGGGGACCGAGCATAACAACATGCTACTGAAACTAGAATCCTGGAAGGGAATCCAGGGGCATAAGTGAGGCAAGTACATAAGGTCTCAGGAGTGGTCTGTGAGGTTTGAACCAGGTTTCTGCACCCCTGTGGAGAAGACACAAGCAGGGTTAAGAGGACACCCCAAATAACACATGGGTTCTTCCCCAGTGCAGCAACTAAGGAGGATTCTTATCTGGCTGCAGACTAAAGACTGTATTTTACCCTTACCCAGATAGAAAGGAAGGCCTGAGCCCTCGTGGCAAGTGTTCAGTTGTGAAATCAGTGAGCACTCTATAAGGACACAAGGAGGGCATTTCCTGACTCCCCTGTCACAGACTGCACTTAGGGGAGGGCACTGTGAGCTCAGTAGGTTAGTGACAACAACACCTGTGGGACCCAGTGACACTGGAAATAAATGTGCAGTTATAACAGTGAGTTCTGTTGCAAGCTTTAGTACCTGCTAGGAATTGTTAGGAGTATGTAGGCTGCTTCATACTAGGAGATTCCACAGACTGGGTGGTCTGTGATAGGAGGCAATAGGTGGCCGTGTAAGGCGATTCGATATTAGGGTCAGTTTGCAGAATAGGAAGCTCCTAGTGATGATCCTGTGAAGAGAAGGTGTATTATGATGGAAGGAGGCACTAGTGGAATGTGTTGTTGTAGTGTGAGAGTACCCCTCCTACCAGGGTCAAGGTTAAGGGGCACATTTCTGACACAGGAGAGTGTTCTGTTTTCTGTGCTTTCTGCATATCCCATTAATAAAAAATGCTGCATTATTTTAGTCTGCTCAGCAAAATCATCATATTCACTATGTAACCTGCAAAGTCTATAAAACTGTGACTATGGCAAAACATTCTTAACATGTTTGGGATAGAAGGAGCCATGGAGGAGAAAGCTGTATAATTCAGTGGGTTTGTAATAAACCAACGTCTTCAGATCAGTGTCAAAAACAGCTCACATGAATATAAGCACTGTTCTTACAAACAAAGCAGAGTCTGAAGCAGGGGTGACTAGAGATGGGCAAAGTTGGCACACTTTGTTCCATGAATTAATCCATGGATTTTGCCCAATTTTGCAAAATTTGTGGAGCACAGAACAGCCAAGTTCTGCTGCGAAGTGTGGAATTCCACCCACAAAGTGTGTAACTTCACTCACAAACAGTGGAAATTTCATTCAGTAAATGAACTTCCACTGTTTGCAAGCGAAATTTGCATTTGGTGGCTGAAAATTCACAGTTTGCAGTAAGCAGAACTTTGCAATTTCAGGCAAAGCAAAATTTTTGAGAGTGGGAAAAACTTAGCAGAGCTCCACAGAGACAAATTTGGCTGCTTCGCGGCAACTTTTCCAGTGAATTAAAACTTCGGCCCATCTCTAAGGGTGACTCATTATAAACTGGGACTGAGTGAAACCTGCCTTAAGCTCTCCATCCCTGATTTAGAATCAGTTCAGTTCAATTCAAGGTTTTACTGTTCAGCCATGGATCATTACAATGGTTACAAAATTTAACAGAGGTCATAGCGCTATATTGCAAAAGGTATTCAGCAGATTAATAAATACTGTATGCAGTACATCATCAAAATACAATTAACAATCCATAACATGTATTATTCTCATATGTCCATTATTGAACAGCAAACAGTATAAATATCATTCTAATATGAAGGGTGGTTTAGTTTACACCAGAATTTATCTCTCCCCTTATTTAGTATTTTCCAACCCACTTTATTAGCTAGAGCTAGAAAGTGAAAGGCATATAAAAAACTATGGTGTCTACGTTGACCATAAGTAAGCTGAAATGTGAGAACCAGCAAGCCTACTCATTCATTTCTCATCACACAGCTAAACAGTTTTGCAGGGTATCATACTGAAATGGGAAAGACATTAAGCAAGGAGGAAATTCCCATGAAGAAACTACTCATCACCAGGAGTAATAACTTCTCTGCAGCCCTTCTGGAATACACCTTGCCACAGTGTTGTTCCGAACAACACTGGAGTTCCACCGGGTTATAGACCCCACTCTATTGCAGCCTAAGCCTCAAATAATGGCACCCCATTGCCAGCTTTAGCAACACTGTACTAATCTAAGCCATTCTGCTAGCCTGCCCTAGTTAAAAAACCTAGGTGGCTTTCCATCCAGGCTGCTGTCAGTCCTGTCTACTGGATACCAGGTGAAAAGAGCAACCACGAGGCTTGTATGCCAACAAAGTGCAGGACCACTCCTGGTCTTGTCCTGACTTTGAATATACAGATCTTCTTTGGGGGTATCTCAGTTATCAGGTCACACTGTAGAAACTTCACCATTGGTGAAGCAGGATCCACACAGCGGACCTGATGACTGAGATCCTCTCGAAGATCTTCTGTTACAGTAAGTTCTTACATAACTGTTCTTTCCTGGTTATAAAGTTATACATTGTGATAGGCTTTAACAAAAAGAGGCAGTGAAGTACTGTTTCTCTTTTGAAGAAAAACAGAATCTTGTTAGACTGGACCCTAGTCCATCTGTAAATCTCCTCTGTCAATGTGGCCTTGCTGAGCTCACTGGTTTTACAATAGTGCTTTGACAGTGCTAGCACCGACATCCCCCACAGTGACAGCTACAATGGTGATGTCAGCATTGTACTGTAGGGGATGTTAGTGCTTTCTTATCAGGAGTTGTGCCCCCCGAACTCCCCATGTGGTGGCTTTGCTCCCCACACACCCCGGTTTCTAGGAGTCTAACTCCGAGTCAGAGTTGGACCGGGGAGGGTGCTACACGGAAATACACTGCGGTGTCTCCTGTGCACTAGCACAGTGACTGCTGACAGGTATTTCTGTCGCTGTGCTGGTGTTCGCTGTGGTGGTGTCAGCACTAATAAACTTTGTCAGGCTCACTCTTGATAGTTGTGAGCTGTTACCCTAACCAAAGTAGAAACCACATTTGTGAGAGCAAACTGATTTTTATGTACTAGCCCAAGGAAAATCTTAATCCCTGTTTAAAGGATGTCACATAAATCTCACAATGCTTTGAGGTTTACAGGTTCCAGCAGTGCTTTCATAGTAAGTTCAATGTGATCCTTCGTCAACAGGATTGGTCCCCAATTCTCACTGCAACCAATGTGAACACCACACTGGAACACTTCAGGATCTTCAACCAAGCATGCAACATATTGCACCCTTCAAGAAGTGCAAGGCCAAAGCCCTATGTAACCTCTGGCTCACCGGAGACCTACTTAGACGACTAAAAGCACAAGACCACCTTTGGGAGATTGCCAGAAACACCGGGAGACAAGTTGATATTGCTTACTATAAACATGCATGAAAATTGCACCAAATATATCTACGGGATAAGACCACCTATTTCCATAATGCTCTCACTAACTCATGGGGCAATGGTAGGGACTTCTGGAATAACATTAAAGGAGTCACCGGGAAGCAATCTAAATCAGCCCCCGTCAGTACTCAGCATAAATGATGAAACTACATTTGACAAGAAACTCATTGCTGATACATTCAATGACACCTTCACAGACCTCAGTGCTGTATTCCCTCAGGGTTTTTTCGATGAGGTGGTTCCCCTTGCCCCCCCAGCCACCTCCAGCCATCCTCCCTTCTACTTTAAAGCAGCAAAAATGCATCAAGTCCGCAGCTACGTTACCAAAGCCATTTGCAACTCCAGAGCCAGCAGTGACTCCCTCGACCTCAAACTGCTATCACTCACACTTGAAGAAGTACTCCAACCACTGACCAGGATTTTCAACCACTCCCTCAGTCTCAGTCAGTTCCCTGACTTATAGAAATCTACCACAGTAACCCCAATTCATAAAAGTGGTGACAAAACAGCTACTGAGAATTACCGTCCAATTTCCATCATACCTCCACTCTCCAAGGCCCTAGAACGGATTGTGTCAGACCAGCTCACCGACTTCCTAGACAAACACAACCTCCTGTGCAAGGAGCAACATGGCACAACTTGAATTCACTGGTGCAATCCATCACTCACTTCGATAACAGTCATCTTACTGGGTCACCTTCATCGACTTAACTAAAGCCTTCAGTACAAATCAACCACAATCTCTACTTGTCCAGCATCGACTAGCAGAGCTCTCATCTAACTCTGTGAACTGGTTCAAAACTACTTGAACAACTGCTCCCAAAGAGTGAGAATTGCTGGCACATGCTCAGACCAAAGACCAGTCCGGTCCGTATCCCGAGGGCTCAATCTTGGGCTCTCCTTTTCAGTCTTTTCTGAACTCACTGCCAGAATCCTGCCTGAACAGATCCTACTCTACGTGGATGATGCTGTCATCCTGGCATCCCACCATGATCCAGTCCATCTACAAGGTAACCTCCAACAGGCCTTCTCTGCAGTCGAAAACTGGTTCACAAAACACAGACATCCTTAACCAGAAAAAAACAAAGACCATGATCTTCTGCAGCTCCCAAAACAAACATAAACAATATCAGCTCTCCATTAAAACCAAGCAAGGAATCACCCTCGAATAAGTTCATACCTTCAAATACCTCGGTCTCACCCTCGACTGTAATCTCTCCTATGTCCCACAAATCAATAACGTGGCAAAAGTAGCCAACACCAGGATGAGCCTACTATTCCGACACAGGAAACATCTAACCCCAGAAGTTCTGTCCATAGCTGTCCAGAGCTCCATCATCAGCATCATTGACTACGGTCTCATTATCTATAGATCTGCCACAAACACATCTCTCAGGCATGTTTCAACTTCCCTCAATCAAGTCTGCCGACTCATTGCTGGTTCCCACCGTCTCACCCACACCTGCGACCTCTACTCCAAAACAGGCTGGCTGCAACTGAACAACCGAATCAAATACCAAACCTGCATCACTGCTAAGAAAATCATGGTGGGAAAGGCACCACCAGGAGTCAGCACCCTCCTCAAACCTCAAATCACCAACCACAACGCCAGGAGCTCTAAGCCTCAAATCCTTCAAATCCCCCGCTGCCGCACGTCCAAAGGCCAAAGGTCGTTTGCATACAGGGCTCCGAGTTGGCTGAATGAGCTCTCTAGTGACACCTCATCCACAGCAACGCTTGGAGCGTTCAAAAAAAGCTCCGCCACTCCATAACTGGCACCTCCACCTGTGCTTGCACCCCATAACATCTTCATTCCCTGTGCTGCTTCTGACCTTATAGGTGTCAGTTTTTGCCTTTTCTTCTTGCACTTACCTGTCCAATGCAACTTCTAATGCACTTGCCCGGTGTCTGTCCTGACAAGGCCCCTGGGCTGCCTCATCCTGACCCTCTACACCTATGTCTTCCCCTACCCTCAGCCCTCTCCCCTTCTTGCCCTCTTCCTCCTATTGTTTCTTGAGTTACTCATCGCTCAGTCTGATTTTGTCAAGCAAAGTTACTGTCTAAAACCATGTACCTGTAACTTTTTCTGTTTTAGTGTCTGTTACCCTGTAACCAGCATGACGTGAACCTTTGTAAAGAGCCTTAGCTCAAGGTACTTTGTCATCCTAGACACAAATAAATAAAAATAAATAAAATAAACAGGTGAGTTAAAGCACTGCCACTAACCCATGTTTCAGCCTCTTCAAATCACCTATCATGTAAGCAGACATTTTCCAGCAGTGCTATCATAGTAAGTTCAATGTGATCCATTTTGTTATAAAGCTTTTTGGAACTATTCTTTATTGCTGCCAGAACCTCAGTGATTGAGGTGGAAGGGTCATCAGATCCATCAGCCATCGTCCCATGACTAAGGGGTTGACACTTTGGTGTGACTGAGCCTGTTGAAGCAATCAGTGGTGTTTTCAGTGCAGATCCCCAGACAGATCAATCTGAGCACAGAAGGGGGTTAGGAAAGCAGATGAGTTTCTTTGCAGTGTGGATGCCAAAAACTGTGCTCAGTTTTGGTGTGCAATATACAGGTAAGGACTGTAGCTCCCCAGGAGATGTTCTGCTCCATTCATGGCATCCCAGCCTTCTGTCAAGGAAGGCACATCAGTACTAAAACATGTTGCGTTCCCTGATGATCATGTAACAATAACAAGACCTGCTTCTGTATGTCTGACTGTGAATAAACAGGATTTCTAGCAGAGCTCTGGGTAGAGGGGTGCTTTGTGAAACACTAGTTGTGTGAGTGTTTCTGTAGTTGGTAGTCAGTAGATGTTTCAGCTTCTTCATCCTTAGGAGCACCTCAATCAAGTAGTTATTTTGTTTTGTTTTTTGGAGGGGCTTACTCCCAAATGCCTTTCCATGTTTTGTTTTGCCAATACAGTGCTTCTCTATATTATCCCAAACTTCACTGTCAGTAATAATGTGGAAAGCTGGAACTAGGAAACCTGCAACTTTTGAACAGGTTTATAGGGGTTATGACATGTGGGCTAACAGATATAATTTTTATCTTCATGAGAGGGAATTGGTCTGTTGGTATCTCATGAGTGGTAGAGTCACAAGTAAGATAGCAATGGACCAATGCCCTCAAATGAAAATAAAAATGATATCTTAAGTCAGCCCATGTCATATTTGATTTATACAACAAGGCTGGGATATTCAAAGGGGTTGTGCATGGCGCAACAGTGTTGCACCATGCACAACCCACTGATGCGTCCCGGCAAAATATTCAAAAGGGGATGTTGCACTGTGCAAATCCCGATACGTGGGGGCACACCAGTAATGTATGCAGGCGCAGGTGCAGGCGTGCCCATGCATATTCAGCACATCCGATATTCAGCCCAGGATGTGAGGCACACACACCCGCCTTGTGCCACACAGAGGGGCACAAAGATGTACCCCCTAAAAAGGGAACATGTCAGGGGACACCCACAGGCCAGCCGTCGTATTGCTGGGAGCAACACGGCAGCCACTGATGACCCCAAGACACAGGCCAGGCATCTGGCCCCCCATACAGGATTGTAGGCTTTATAAATATAAAATATCCCTTGTGGTCCAGTGGACCCTACCCCCTCGCCCGATCGTGGGCGTAAGTAAATAAATTCATTCCTTGGTGGTCCAGTGGACTGAACCCAGCCCGACTATGGGCTTTGTACAGTGAAATGTATCCCTGGTGGTCCGGTGGACCTGCTACCCAGCCCGATCGCAGACTTTGTTAAATAATAATCCCTGGTTGTCCAGTGGACCCACTGCCAAGCCTGATTGCGGACTTTCTAAATGAAAAACTCCTTGGTGGTCCAGTGGACCCGCTGTCAAGCCAATCGCTGGGCTTTCTAAATATAAAAATCCCTGGTGGTCCAGCGGTACCCCTCCCACCGCCCACTCAGACCCTCTGCTCAGTTACCCCCGGTCAGTGGTGGGTGGCAGCTCCCCACCCACAAGCCGCCCAGCCAGCCGCCAACTGACAGCGGCACGGTATGGCTGTACACCATGGCCCTGGCGTGAAGCCAATGAAGCGTCAGGTACGTACTGTGCTACACAACCCGATATGTAGATGGAATTCATTCACATATCAGGACTATGTAATGCAATGCAGTCTGCACCCTAGTCAATGCTGTGGACCAATGGGTGAACAGCAATATTTTATGTGGTCAGTCGGCGGGCAGTGGGTGGCTTGCAGGTGGGGAGCTGCTGCCCACTGCTGACTGGGGGCGCGGGTGGTGGGTCTGAGTGGGTGGTGAGGAAGGTTACTGCTGGACCACCAGGTTTGTTCTTTACAACGCCTGTGATCGGGCTTGGCAGCGGGTCCACTGGACTACAGGGATTATATTATTTCTACAAAGCCCGCAATCGAGCTGGGAGCAGGTCTACTGACCACCAGGGATTTTACAAAATATGAAGCCCAGGATCAGGCGTTGGGGTGCTTTGCCACTGAGGGGCAGGGGGTGTCGGTCCCCAATGGCTGCAACCTAGCAGGGCGCCTTGTGCAAGTCATAGGGGATCAACGCACCTGCATGCAAATGGGGCCATAATGACATGCAAATGGCCCCATTTGTGTCTGGCATGCATAATGGCTCCATTTGCATACACAACACTGAATATCGCAGTTCCTGCACCTAGTGCAACAGCACTTGCGCTGGCGCATCCCCTGCTCCACTTGTCACTTGCTGGTGCAGTGCCACTGCGCCATGCGTAATTTGGCAGCGCCACAGTGCCATTCAATGGTATGAGCCATGGCGAGCACCGTTGAATATTGCAGGACCATGCCCTGGCATATCCCAGTTGCAATGCACCCAGGTTTGTGCCCCTGACTGGCACAGTCTGAATATCCGGCCCCAGGTGTTTAGGTGCATTTATGATAGAAATGGTAAAAACCTACAAAAGAAAAAAAAAAGCACTGTAACTACTTATATTGCTGTATATTCAAAAAATACATGGCATCTTGCATTTTACATTTTATTGAAAGAGTTTACCAGGAAAGCCTAATGAGCCATAAAACTCATTTCCAGTGGATTTTGGGGGAAAATAAATGAAACTGGTCACTGAGCATGCTCAGAAATTTATCTTCACATGTGAGAATGAAATTCTGAGCATGCTCAGTGTGCCTAATGAGTCGATATACATTTCTGAGCATGCTCAGTAACCAACTTCAGTTGTCTTGCTCATGTTGCCCAAGATAACATGTTTATCTTGCAAAATGTATTTTACACCTGTTGCATAAAATGTGTTATCATATGTGCAGTTGAATTACACTGTAAGTGGTACCAACATCTTATATTCAGCAAATGTACCTCTACTAGCCCCACCTCACTGTAGTGGGTGCCACAGCTTACCTTCTTTTAATGTCTTTTCCCAGTTGTAGAATTTCACACATTCCACAAGAGGCCCACACAAAGGGCCTCACTTTCACCAGCACCAGTCTCATTGAAAATGCTTGCAATACATTTTTTTGGGAGGGGTCTCCATCTTATCTATTCTTTTTTCTATTTTTTGTGTTATTTGTGTCTTCTTTGCATTGGTTTGTATTCTCGTGCCCTTTCTTTCACTTGTCTAGTCTTTCAAAAGGGGTACTGTTTAGGAAAAAAGTTTCTTTTTTTTCCTTTTACAATTTAATTTACTTTGCTAAAAGTTTTCTTTTTCCTTCTGCAATTTATTTTACTTTGCTATTTTTTTCTTTGTTTTTTGCACCCTCGCTGTTTTATAGTCCCGCCTTTTCTTCCTGGTCAGAAATTTCCTTCCATTTCACACCTTTCTAGTTGTTGTTTTATGTACAGTAGTTTAAAGTAATTGGGCAACTGATTTTGTTGCCCCATTTTATTATAATTTAGGGCTTTAGGATCACATTTTTAAAGGTTACTTTTGCTGTTGTCGGAGCTTCAACTTCTCTCTCCACCACTTTCAAGAAATAGATTGTGATAAGACTAGGTTCTTGTTATGTAGAACTGACCCAAAATATATATTTTTAAACTTTACCATAGAACTACAAGAAATGTTTGCTTATATTTAAGTAAGTAATAAGAGATGACAGGGTATGGGTTGTTGGCATCCTGCACACCCACGGGCATTATGAGACTCAACGCTGTAGGCAGAGGGCCTTATAACCCTTGGAAGTATGGGTATCCACCAATACACTACGCCCTAAAGGATCTTATTGCACTGAGAAAATGGGTGGAGCAAAATAACAAAACAAAAACACACAAGAAAATGAGTTGAGCAAATTAAAAAAATTTCTAAAAATTAAAAAAGACCCAAAAATACAATAAAATATTGCTTAAAAAGATCATCTAGTCCCTCCACTGATTATTTCTACCCATCAGTCATTTGTCTTTCTACATGTGCAGTAGAAGGTTTGTTTGTCTACCCTTGATAATAAGAATACAATATTCTACAATTCACCTCTAATAAAATATTTCCACCCCGGCATGGAATGTTAACATGGAATGCATGAATTCAAAATTATGCAAACTTCCACTAGCATACACTTACATAGACACACAGTCCTCATATGGAACCAAAGGCTCAGTTTTGCCTGCGACAGGATTAGCAGCATAGATTTCTCTGTCAAGCTGGTTTGTGATGGAAATCAAGAATGACTTGAAGTGACACATAAACATGCCAATGGAATGACAACAACTAATCAGAATACAGTATTTAGCTTGCCCATTTTCTAAACATTTTATGATTTGGTCACACAAAAGTTGTTTTTTTGGATGATCATATCTGGATTAGGGGATAATACCATACTTGACAGGATTGCACATTTCATGTGAGAGGGATCCTCTCCATTCAGTGTAAAACGATGTTTGAATATGTCAGGCAAGTGTCACCTTTCATCAAATGTGTCTGCAAACTGCATGTGTGTGATGGCTTTTTTTTGGGGGGTAGGGTTAGCTTTTTGCTTTTACTAGGGTTATAATAACTGGCTAACTTCAATTGCAACTGGATGTCTGAAGCTGATGATCTCCGTGATACACAAGTGAGATGTCCACATGTATAATGGAAATTACTTCGCTTATCAAAACAGTAAACTTACATTTTTTAATATGCTTCTGAATCTTTCCCAGAAAATCTATGGTAAAATTCTGCGCCCTGTCTGGGTCCCCAGACCCAAGTGTATTTTAAAATACAATCTTTTCATTTTTTATTTATTTATTGAATTTTGGTAACTGGGTAAATCCACTGAGACAATTACAGTCCCTTTTTCAGGGTCGACCCAGGAGTGCAGCAACAAACAATACAGTACAGTGCAAAAACAACAAGGGAATTCTGTTACAGTAATAACAAAATTAACATACACAGGTAGGGGATAACGAATCATAAAACATACAGAAATATAAAAGTTACATAGGTTACATAGGTTTATTCAGCGCGTAGAAGACCAACGTCCATGGTGCTTGCTTCTGTGTTTAACTATACCCCTGAATCTTGTTTAGCATTAAGTGTTTGTTTAGTTTGGATTTAAATTCCGTCATGCTTTCCCTAGCCACTACCTCGGCTGGGAGATCATTCCATACTTTAGAGACTCTAATACAAAACCAATACTGTCTTTTGTTAGTTCGAAACCTCTCCCCTTTTATATGCAGTGGGTGAGCTCTAGTACAATACCCTGCTCCTTTGTAACTAGGCCCAGCTGTTCCCATGGCCCTTCATCATATAGAGGCCCTATAAACCAGGCACATGCATCCTATAAGCCTTCAGAACTCCAATGAGTACATCCGTTCTCTCGGTCTCTCTCTTCATATTCCCTATCTTTCAGTTCCAGGATTAAATGCAAGCCTTCTTCTGTATCCTTTCTATGCTCAGATCTGTTTTATAGCCCAGAGACCAGAACTGCATAGTATTCCAAGTGTGGTCTTACCAACAAGGTATACAATGGCACCAGTACTCCTTATCCCTGATCCTGATGTGTCTGATAATACAGTGTAGTATGCTACCATCCTTCTTCACCACCATGCCACTATGTTGTTTAAAGTTAAGATCTTGTGTGATTCTGATTCCAATATTTCTCTCATCAGAGACTGTTCTTAAGGTATTATCATTTGGACTGTAGGGTGCTTTATCATTATTTTTCCCAAAGAGCATCACAGTGAATTTATCGGTGTTAAACGATAGGCTGTATTTCGTTGACCATTCCTCCATCTTATCTAAAGCACCCTGTGTTGTGGTAGTATCTTCTGAACAGTTTATTACCTTCCCCAACTGGTGTCATCAGCAAATTTAGATTCCCAAATGTCTGCTTTACAAGTCATTGATGAAACGTAGATATTAAACAGTCACAGTCCCAGCACAGATCCCTGGGGCACTCCATTTGTCACATCCGATCATTTGGAATATGACCCCCTAATACAGACCCTTTGCTTTCTGTTGGAGAGCACAATGCTATCCAATGGGACAAATTCCCCTGGATGTTGTGCTCAATAAGCACATTCACAAGTTTCCCATGTGGGACCTTATCAAATGCCTTTGAAAACTCTAGAAATATGACGTCCACTGAGTCCCCTTTGTCAAGTGCCCAGCTTTCCCTGTCATAAAACTCTAGAAGGTTTGTTTGTCAGGGACATCCCCTAGTGAATCCGTGCTGTGTGAAGTCAATGTCCCCTGTCTGTTGCATGTAATCTGTTATGTGATCCTTGATGACCCCCTCCAGGATTTTGCCCAGCAAAGCAGTCAGGATGACAGGCCTATAATTCCCCACATCCTGTCTAGAACCTTTTTTTATAAATTGGAACCACGTTCGCCTGGCGCCAGAACTCCAACACTTCCCCTTGGTCTAGAGATGTTTGAAACAGGATAGTCAGTGGCCCTGCTAGTTCTGCCGCCAGTTCCCTGATGACCCTGGGGTGTAGTCCATCAGGGCCCTGAGTCTTGTTCTGGTCCAGCCTTATTAATCTTTGCCTGGTGTCATCTGTGCTTAGTAACAATCTGCCTTCATTTATGTTAATTAAGTGAGCTTTGGAAGCTAATGACTTGTTATTATATACTGAAATAAAAGTATTCATTATAGCATTCCGACATATCTCTGTTGTCTGAAACTAGTTTTCCCTCCTGATTTTTATGGGGGCCGATTGTCTTGGATGCTCCCTTTTATTATTGACATATGTATAGAATGACTTGTAGTTATCCTTGACTTTGCTGGCCAACCTAAGTTCATGTGATTTCCTGGCTAGGTTTATGCTTCTTTATGATTCTTTTGAGTTTTTTTTTTGTAGTATTTCTGTAGTAGGGCGGTCTCACCGGAGACCTAGATGGCCGCCACACTGGGCATGCTATAACCTGCTCTGTCCATTCGCTTGTTCAGTGGACCGCTAATCTTAGTTTTCCCTTATCCCTTATATATTTTGGAGTGTTTTCTGCTGCTTTTTGCCGTTCCTGTTTGCTGTTGGTTCCAGGGTATTGCTGTCTGAAATGGTCTTGCAGCATTTGAGCCTCGGAGCATTGTCAGAGCCTCTGGTGATGGCCGTGTAGTATGCACTGGGGCCGTCGAGTCGGCACCACTGCCACATTGATTGCACCAACTGTGAGGGGAGTTTCGCTGGAGCCTTTTTGGATTTGCCGTCCCACTTTCTGTTTTTGTGTTGACTGAGAATTAGTGGTCAAATGAAGTGCTCGCTGTCTGGAGAAAACAAGAACAAACATTTCGGGAAGAAGGGGACTGTGTGTGTAAATAAGATCCTGCATGTGGTGATAGGGGTCAGTGAGGATTTAGCTCCTGAAATAAGCATCAAGGCCAGAGACTAGTTTTCTTGAAATAAGAACCCAGAGTGTGGAACTGAGTCCTAGAGGACTGTATTGTAGATCTCAGTTTGGAACAATTTTGTTGGTTTACCTCAGTGACTTGGGTTTCATATTCCAGAGGTGTTTCTACTTGGAGGGGACACAGTATTCGGTTGGAGTGAGTTGTTTTCTGCTTGGATCATCGAGGCTGTGTATTTGTGGGTGGTCTGCCGTTCAGAATCTGCCCTGCTCAGGAGGTCAAGGCCTTATTGGTCGGGGAGTCAGCCGGTGGGTTCTTTGCTTTCCAAGGCCCCTCGTTGAGCCTGCAGGTGGGTTGGCCTATACGACATGCCAAGGTTGCAGGGCAGTCCTCTCTGGCAGTGGCCCTCGTGGGTAGGGCCCTTCATCTTTACATCTATAAACAACTCTTCTACCAGTTCTGGGAAACCCTTATTTCCAAGGAACCCTATTGTGTTATAATCTGAGACAATCAACTCTATGGTCAGACCTTTATTTTTTGTTTATTATTTGGGCAGTGAGAGTGCTGTTTTATTTGGGTGTCTCCAGGTAGTGAGAGGACCTGGGGCCATATCCTGCCATCTGTTATTATTTTATGAGCTTGGTGCACCCAGTGAGAGGGTACCAAGTATTCAAGTATTTAATTTTACTTTTCAGTGGTTTAAGTTCACTTATATTGTTTTATTTTTGATTCACCATGAATTGAAGTTCTAACTTTGAACCTTCAGTGACTGGTATACTTTTTCCTCAGACTTATAGGCATCACGTTGTCTAGCTCTGTTCATTTGAGACTTTATGTTTTTATTGTAATACCAGAGTGATTGGGAAGGGGTTTTATAGTGTTTAATTCTGTTGTTAGATTGGATTATAATCTTAATTTTTGGGACGAGGTTTTTGTTTTTATATTAGTTGAGACTCTCCCTTTGGGAGAGAAGGGGGGGGTGTTAATTTAGGAGTTTTATTAGTTTAGGTTTTGGGTATTTGTTTTTGTACTTTTGTTGGCTGTCCCTGTAAGTGTGAGCTACGGGACAGGGTTTTTGTTTACTGTATTCAAATTTTCTTTATTGGGGGGGTTCTTTTACATTGGCTTGGCACTTTTGTTGATTTGGGAGCCTGTATTATGTGTCATGGGCCTACCCCCTGGGTCGTGCGCTATTCATCCTCCGCCCTTCGTGCCCTATGCCCTTTCTTCCCCCCCGGTCTTTTCAACTTACCAGCATTGTAGAGTGCTGGGTATTGCCCGTAAGGGAGGGGTCGGGGAGGTGGGGGGTTTGAACAGCGCAGGATGAGTGAGTGGGCCCTCACATTGGGGAAGTTAGGTCCAGAAGATGCCCTGGGACAAAATGGAGCCTGGAACATGGTCCTCCATGTCTGGTCCCCATACCCAAGGGCACCACCAGTACTGGTGGGCAGGTAGTTGGGGCATCCCCGGAGACCTGTCCAATCCGAGCAATGTTATGCAATACCAGATCTATTAAGAACGAGACTGCAATTATTGCAGATCTTGTCGGAACAGCTGATCTGGCGTGCATCACCAAGACCTGGCTGGATGAAAATGCTGGCCCCATATTGGAGGCTGCTATTCCGGCTGGCTACTCGGTGATACACTGCTCGAGATTGAATCACTGGGGAGGGGGATAGCGGTCAATTTCAAGACTGAATTGGGCCTCACGAATGTACCGGTTGAGGATGCTGGGTCATTTGAGTGTACCATAGTAGCAGTTGTAGGTTGTAGGATAGCCCTCATCTACCATCCACCCAGAGATGGGACCGTATTCCTTCAGGAAGTAGCAGATTTCATCATCGACATGGCGTTTGAGTCCCCCAGGCTGATGGTCCTAGGTGACTTCACGACTGGGTCGATGATGAACTCTTCTAATTTGGACAACGCCGTCCAGCTGATGACATCACTGGGCCTTATACCTCTACTACACACAGACATGGTCACTCTCTTGACCTAGTCTTCCTTCTGGGGGTTGAAGCATTCGACTTGGTGGTGGAACCTGTTGGATGGTCCAATCATTACACTGTGGAGTTCAATTTTGGCACCCTCCTTCATAGGTCTACCCCGGTGGAGATGGTCAGATACTGCCCTTTATGGGATGTGAGCCCTGAAGGCCTAGTGGCAGTACTTGACCAATCGGAGTTTCCGGTGGCAAGCAGGAATCCAGAGGCCTTGGTGCAGGCCTATAATAAGGTTGTGACCACGGCACTGAATTCTATTGCTCCTGTCTGTGTTCGCCCTCGGTCCCCGTGGTTTGATGGGACCTTGAGGGAGTTGTGATAACAAGGACGAAGGTCAGAGTGACACTGGCAGAAATCTGCCCTGATGGTCAACAGTCGTCCATAAGAAGGCAGAGTTCCTGTCCGGGGAGATTGCTGCCACTCAGAATTGACCAGCTCAGATCTTTCGAACAGTGGACAGGCTGTGCAACCCAGCCTATCTTCAGTCTCGAAGAGCTTTTTCGCAGTTGGAGTGCGATGAGCTTGCTCAGTTCTTTGCAGATATGGTGGCCAATATCAGGGTGGAGAGCCAGGCTTCACGCTCTATGGGGGATGCTATTGATCGGTTCCAGGTCTCTGCCCCTCATCTTACCTGGAGTACCTTTGACTGGCCGGAGTTCATGGATGTTATGCAGATTGTCCAGGGTATGCACCCTACGTGCTGTAGTTTGGACCCGGGCTCAACTTCCCTGATTTTGGGTTGTTGTGACATTATTGGCCCAATCCTGGCACAGATTGTCTGGTGCTCCCCTGACTTAGGTGAGTTTCCTAGCTCCTTGAAAAAGGCAGTGGTGACACCCCTCCTGAAGAAAGCTTCTCTGGACCCAGACTCTCTTGCTAACTACACACCGATCTTGAACCTTCCCTTTGTGGTGAAGGTTATTGAGAAAGTAGTAGCTGTACAGCTGGAGAAACATTTGACCATCCATAACATCTATGAACTCCTCCAATCTGGTTTTAGAAAGAGGCACAGCACTGAGACTGCTCTGGTTTGGGTGCTCAATAATCTCCTGAAGGTGAGAGTTTGGAAAAGCCATTCTATCCTGATAATCCTTGATCTCTCTTCAGCATTTGATACCGTGGACCATGGGGTGCTGCTTGAGCACCTAAGGTTCATCTGTGGCCTGACTAGTACAGTCCTCAGGTGGTTTAAATCATTCCTCACTGGCAGAACCCAGAGATTGGTGTCGGGAATTTTTTTCTCCGACCCTCTCTCTCTCTCTGTCATGTGGGGTTCTTCAGGGCTTGGTGCTGTCCCCTATGTTGTTTGCGGTGTACATGCTGCCCCTCGGAGACATTGTAAGATGGTATGGGCTGAGGTTTCATTGATATGCTGATGATACCCAGCTCTACCTGTCTTTTGCACCTAACCAGGATAGTGCACTTTCAGTGATGAATTCCAAATGGCTAATTTGAACTCGGGAAGACAGAGGTGATGGTTGTGGATCCTGGTCGCCAAATGGGGGGGCTGGGGGCTGGTCAGCCCACAGGTCTTTTTCTGGGGGGCTTCCAGCTCCTTGCCTCTGAACAGGTGTGGGACCTAGGGGTGATGCTTGATGATGGGCTGACTTTACGATCTCAGGTGTCGGCAGTCGTCAAGTCATCGTTTTACCATCTGAGGAACATTGCTAGGATCAAGCACCTTGTTCTGTCTGGTGACCTCCCCATGCTGATCCATGCCTTTGTGACCTCACGCCTTGAATACTGCAACTCCTTTTACTTAGGGCTATCGGAGGTTATCCGCACCTTCAGCTATTGCAGAATGCTGCAGCCGGTTGTTGATGGGACTCTCCGGTCATGTCACATCACACCGGTCCTGTCGCGAACTGCACTGGCTGCTGGTTGATGGTGGATCACCTTTAAAGTCAGATTACTGACATATAAAGTCCTACGCGGACTTGGCCCAGACTACCTGAAAAGCTTCTGGTTTCCTACTGCCCCAAGTGACGGCTTCACTTGGCTGATGAGGAATTGCTAGAGATTCCAAGAGTATCACTAATTGCTAGTGAGAAAATAATCCAATTAAGTAGCTGGCAGTTTCTGATATGACAATACCAGAAGTCTGCTGAATTCCTTTTTACTAGCAGTGTGAGAAACAAAGGTGAAAATCCACTTGTGAGACAGAAAAATCAACTATGTACTGTACCCACAATGCCTTGCTACATGTGTACCTACAGTGTGCCCCTTTCCCCTCTACCCCAGAACGCATCTGGGGACTTGCTTGTCTGCTCAATCAATATGTCTTTCCAGGTGAAATCTTTAAATAAATACATAAATAAATATGTCTACATATTAGGTGCTGTACTGCAGTGGCCATTACTAAAATAAAGGCCTGCACCTCTGAGTAACAAACATCTAAGTCACTGTTATAACTTACCCATAATTCCTTGTTGCTGTATGTAAAATGTCCCTTGCATGATATCCTTCTGGGGGTGTGGCCACACACAAGAAATTGGGGGGCAGACAGAAAAAAGTACTGATAAAACATAAAAAAAATGACAGATTTTTTTTATAAAATGACTTGCAGCTTCAACATCTGAAGCATGGCTAGTAATGGCATACCATGTGAGAAAGGCATTTAAGGGACCTTGCTAGGGCCCTTTAAAGCTAACCATATCACGGTCGCTGGATCCAAGTGGTGCAAGTACCTTACATTCATGTACCCTATTAGGCATGTTACTTAAAACCAAGTCTAGCATATTATCCCCACTAGTGTTCTCCTCCACTATTTGCTTCCAAAAGCACTGCCCTGTTGAAGTCTTTGTCCCTGGTTAACCCAGTTTATGCCCAGTAAGTTAAAGTCACTTAGTAGTAAGATGTTATTATTTGATGACAGAGCTTGATATAATCCAAGATGACAGTATCCTCAGGGTTGGAATGTGCAGTTGGTCTATATATCACATTTATATTAATATTGGCATTATGCTGGGAGAGATTTTGACCCATAGTAACTCTATGTAGCTCTCCCCAGGATGATGTATCTACATGATGTTATCAGTTACATAGAGGGCAACCCTTCCCCCCTACCATTTGACCTGTCCCTGTAATACACCGTGAAACCTGGAATTTGCCTGTCCCAAGAGTCTTCCTTATTCCACCACATTTCTGTGATGGCGCAGATATGTATGTTATCCTCCTTCAATGTTATTAAAAGTTCATCAAACTTTTTGATGAGGTTATGGGTATTTAGCAGAAGATAATTCCAGTTAGAATGTTCCTTTATCATTTTATGTACCACTTTAACCTTACCAGTGTCCTCAGTAAGATTTATACCACCCCCGTTCCCCCTGGTTTGGAGTTTAAATGGTTTTCTATCACCTGCTTTAGTCTCTGTGCTAGGATTCTTTTACCTTTCCTGTTAGTATGCAATCCATAAGCTGCGAATAGATCAGAGCCCTTGAAACTGTCCCAATACTGTATGTATGTGTGGCCCTCTCTGTAGCACCATATTTTTAGCCACCCATTTAGTTGTAAAATATTCCTGCTTTTAGGGACCGGAAGGATCTCGAGATTAGTATGTGGCATCCCCAGCTTTCAGTGCCTTACCACCTCCTGAAAACCCATTGGACATCCACATTTTTCTCTTACCGATGTCATTGACCCCCCCATGCAATAAAGTAACAGTGCTAGCTGTGTGCTGTAGTAACCCTGGGAAGAGCTGTCTAACATCTCCTACCCCTGCTCCTGGCAGCACACTAACTGTAGTGCACTCATTGCAATTTTGCACACGATATGGTGTGTATATCATAACACAGAATCCCCCACCATCAAGACATCCCTTGGAGTAGTTTGCGTAATTGGAGTTGAGCATGTATAGCTCTCCTCATCACTGTCCTTACTAGTGGGATCCTGACTGACTGTGTCTTGATTTTCTGCCAGGGCACCAGACCAATTTTGCTTGTGAATGTTGCCTGAGCCCCTGATATTCCTTGTACCCTTTTTAATTGCGTTGTGTACCATGCAGCAGTCCTCTGTGTATGACATCTGAGCTATATTACCAGATTGTGCTATCTTATCTGTCTCTGATGCCTCCTTCTCAGCCTGGTAATGAGTGGGAGTGTCTTGTTCGACGTGTCCTGCACCTGGTTTATAAACTGCTCTGGGATGCTAATATCCTTATGCACTTGGGGTCTCTGACGTAATTCTTCAATTTCTCTCTGTAAAACTGATAATAGTATACATTTATCATATGCGAAGTTGGCAACCTGGTCACCTCTGCATACATTTTGCATATGTGTATGTCATTTATGTTCATACTAGCAGCCATCATAATAGCACTGCTTGTTCACCTATCCAATATGGAATGATTTGTCCCCTATCTTGTAATAGTGTCTGGCTCAGGTTGCTGTCCCCAGTCTCTGCGCACATCTCAGCATGCAGAGCCACATGTCAGCCCGCTCACGCTCATCCTGCTCACTTGGGGCATCTGCTTTGTAGGGGCTGAAACCAGAAGTAGCATCCTGCCTTACTTCTTGTTTCACCTTTAATAAAAACATTTACATTCAAGTTTTAGTTATACTAAAACACTAAGGCTACACTAGCACTAAATAGCACTAAATTACCTCCTTGTTACACCTTGGAGTTCCTGGCAACCCTACTCCTATATACACTATGCCTCAAGTACTACCCTGGATTGTGGAGTAGCACCAATCCTCCACACAACCACAGTGCTCCTCTGAAACAGGAAACACTCTGGTAGCCTGCACCACTCATCGGCCCACAGATTACCCTGGAAACATCCAGGTAAACACAATCTCTCCCCAGAGAATGCTGTAAATCCTGTATAAAAATAAATATTTTTGCTACTACTAAAATCTGAGTTTTTCAGCACTAAAATCAGGGAGTTGCCACAAATAGCAATGCAGCACTCCCTTTCAGCAAATGCCTCCTTAACAGTTTATAACAGCTAACAAAATCAGATATATACACTTTGGTAATAACATATTGCAGGTTAGTTTCAAAATGAACGTGAGCAGTGAAAACTGAATATAAAAGTCAAGAAAATAGATATTTACACTTTGGTAATTGCATATTGCAAGTTAGTTTCAGGATGACCAGAAGCAGCAAAATCCGAAGGCAGATAAGTAGTATTGGTACAGGATGGGGTGAAGAGATGGCAAGAATACCATGAGATAAGGATGGGAGGTGAGGAGAGGAGCCTGGACAAGGGGTCAGGTCAGATTAGGAGAAGGCAACAGAGCAGTATAAGAGAAGATCAGATGGTGCTAGGTCATAACGGCAATCTCCATTTGGGGGAGTGCACATCGCCAAAAATAACGACGATGTATACTCACAGCAACTACAAAACCGGCAACAGTTTTCTATGTTATGTGGGGGGCTGTGCTCCCCACACCCCCTCCCTTACTTAAAGATTCTCAACTCCAGGGGAGTACATGTCGGAGGGGGTGTAAAACTTAAAAAAAATTAAAAACTGGCCTGACACAAAAAGCGACTATGCCCCAGAACCGAACCTGGCACCCTCCCAACCCTAGCCTGCCACCCTACCCATCACACCACATGGCCAGCTCAGCAGCCAACCACTGCACTACACCCCACATAACCTCCCTCCCCTTCCTCCTGTCGCACAACGTGGTCCCCCCCACATGCCTGTATATATATATATATATATATATAGACAAATTCTGTCACCGTAGTCACCAACCCCAGAAACCTGTCACTACCTTGTCAGGTAGGCCAGAGCACAGGTGCTGTGACTGAGTCGCCCTTTTTGTAGTCACTCAATCATGGTTGCTGTGTTCACTGAATACCGATCAGACATCAACGAAGGCAGGAGCATACTGCAGAGGCAGAGAGAGAGAGAGACAAAAGCAGATTGGTTCGGAACTTAGGAAGAGTGGAGCATGATAAGATGGAGGGAGGGAGGGAGGGAGTTCCAGTCAGACACTGCTGCAAATGAGAAGGACTTACGGGCAGCGACTAGACGCACTTTGAGTCTAATGAGAAAGGGGAGGGAGTGAGGTGGACTTTAGTGCATGAGGAGCTTGTCTTAGACTGATGATCTCAGTTAGGCAAGGAGGAGTAAATTTATGCACCAGCTTATGAATGAAAAACAGGGTGGTATACCTCAGTTTACATTTGTAGGGCAACCAGTTCAATGATGCAAGGACGTCACAGTGGTGGTGACTGGCATTGGTCCCCAAGGCGAACCTTCCCACCCTGTGGTAGGCCTGAGTTGGGAGAGACAGAACACCAGCATTAGTGGAGAGCAATGAGGGAGCACCATAGGCTAGCAGTGGAAGAAGGGATGAGGAAGCAATCTTATGGCAAGAGGCAGAGGTGAGAAAGGGGCGGATGCAATAAAGGAGACCTAGCTTTTGGTTTAGTGATTTAGTTATGATTGAGACATGGGCGTTGAGGGAGAAAAAGGTATCTAAAGTCATGCCCAGATATTTAAAGGTAGAGATGGCTCAAGGAATCACCATTAAGAGAGGTGATACAGAGAGGAGATGGTACATGATGAGGAAGATGAGTGGGAAAATATCATGCTTTTGTTTTTCCTAATGAAGACAAGTTGATTCTGTCTGAACCAACCTTCAAGAGCAGCAAAGTCTGATGTTAGTTCTCTGTTTATCCAGTCAACATCTGGAGAGGAGCGGTAGATGATAGCATCATTGGCATAGAGATGCACGAGGCCTCCGCGGTTACTGGGTAAATCATTAATAAATAAGGAGAATAACATAGGGCATAAAATGGAGCTCTGGAGTACACTGTGCATTATTGGTCTGAGGATAGAGAGATCCTGGCCACTTGACCCTTTGAGACTGGCAGGATGAGTAGCTTTGGACTCAGCTTAGGGCACGGTGTCAAGGCTAAGTATATGAAGTTGCGGTAGCAGGAGACCATGGTTCACCAGGTAGAATACTTTTGTAAGGTCAACGAATATGGCACCAGTGGCAGAACCACAGTCCATGGCCTGGAATATGTCAGAGGTTACTTTAAACAAGGCAGTGAGGGTGCTATGGTTCTTTCTGAACCCATGTTGGAAGGGGATCGTAAGTTGTGGTGTTCAAGATAATTCTGAAGATGATTCCATACTGTGTGTTCCTGAATGTTAGCCAATGGGCAAAGGATGAATATGGGTCTGAAATTTTTGGCCACTGAGTTAGCCCCCCTCTTATGTACAGGCACAACAACAGCTACCTTCCACTTGTCGGGTACTTGAGATGAAGGACTGGCTGAATCGGTCACAAACAGGGTGTGCGAGGGCAGGAGTACCAGCTTAAGAAACTTGGGCTCCAGGGTGTCATGACCAGGTGAGCGCTCAGCTTTCAAGTTATCCAGAAGCCTCTGAATCTCTTTGAGAGAGGTCAGCTTCAAGTGGAACATAGGCCAAGTCTCACAGTAGGCCAAAGATGATGGGGCTGAGGGAGGAACGGATGAGTTCTGGAAGAGAGAGGTGTACTTTTGGAGATCTTTAAAGAATTAATTAAATCCATTGGAAATGAAGGGTCAGTTATGGTGGTACCCTGGGCAGTGAGGGAGCTCTGGAGTTCAGGAGCTTTCCTTTGACCGGGAATTAACCTGTCTCCAAAACTCTTTGGGGTTGCAAATGTGTTCAGTTTGTAAGTTTGTAATGGTGGCTTTTGGCTTTATGAAGGGCATGTTTACATTTATTTCTGAGTTGCCTATAGACCAACCAATCGGAGGTCAGCCCGCTTTTTTTTGTAAGTCCACCATGACTGGTCTCTGGAAGACATAAGCATCCTAAAGTCCTTGCTAAGCCACGGAGCCTTGACACCCTTGGACCTATATTTTTTCAAGGGGGCATAATTATTAATGATTTGAGTGAGGGTGGACATAAAGAAATCCAGGACTTGACAGATATCAGGGAGAGTCTTAATTGGGCTCCAGTCAGTGTTAATGATTGAGTTAAAGAAGCTACTGATGATGAACTTGGTCATGTCCCTAACAAGGGTAATCTTGGGAAGGGGAGTTGGGGCAGTTATTCCTCCATACACAGAAAGCTGGAGAATGGTTGCTTATACAGTCTGAAAGAACTCCATCATCTTTTACCTTCTGGGGGCAATTAGTAATCATCCAGTCAAACAAAGTATGTTTACCAGACTTGGTATTGAGGTACATAGGATCCTGAATAAAATTGTACTAGATTAGAATCTGCAAGTGTGAAATGCACTTTGTCAGCAGTAGGTTAAGTTAATCGATACTGAGATCACCACAAAGTACAAGATCATGGTGTGGGAGACTGGCAAGGAAGTTAAGAAAGGGAGGGAGGCCAATAGAGACCTTGCTGGGCGGCAAGTAGGCGCACCCAACAATTAATTTCTTGACCTTTCCAAGCATGAAGGAAAGGAATATGGATTCCACAAATGGGGATCCAGAGTCAAGCTCAGGGAGTTTGATGACATCCAAGTCAGCCTGAGTGTACAGAAGGACACCCCAGACCTTTTGTCCACCCTATCCTTCCTAAAGCAGTTATAGTCAGGTAATGACACCTCCTGCTGTTTGATAGCTGGCTTTAACCATGATTCTGAGATGCATAGGATGTCATGGTTCTTCTGGGAAACCCAGGCTTCTAATTCAGCTATCTTAGGCCAAAGACAGCAAATATTCATATGTGCTATTTTCAGGCCTTTGGGAGGGAATTGAGTATTAGTGACAGGGATCTGTGTTGAGGCATGGGCAAGGGGGTCCAGGATTGAGCTTAATATCCCCTGCCTGGGCCAGAAGGAGGAAAACAGAAATATGGACCCATAGCGAGGCACAAGAAGGCTTCATTCCAGGGGCACATTGTACGGTAGGTACTTGAAAATGCTTGCAGAGCCAGAGCTCAAGGAGGGCAGTGACAGGTTTAGGAAGGCAAGGGTTGTGTAAGAGTATGCAGGGGAGTCAGGCCAGATTTGACATGGAGGGAGGCTACTAACCCGAGAATGAAATTTTAAGAGTGTGCAGTAAATTGGTCCACACAGCATTGAAGAATAAGGCAGGCCAGGGTTACTAGCCAGCCAAGGATAGCCATGAGGCAGTATTGGAGATAAAACAGTATAGGCTGATGGCATGGTCAGTGGTAGATGCTTTCAGCCATGTTTCTGTAATCACTAATAGATCTGGAGAGGTATAAAGGACCCAGGACTAGAAGTGTTAGGGGAGAGCAGCGGGAAGAAGATTGCAACCTCAAGTTGTTGCCCTCTAGTGGCTTTGCAGTATAATTTGCAAATGGGAAAGTGAAAAATAACAACAAGATATAACTTGAACTATCCTGTTCTACTTAACTCATTGTATCCAATTGTCACTTAGAATGTTCAGGTACACTCTGCCTGCTGTTGAATATCTGTGTTTCTGAAGGGGTTCTAGATCTGCAGCATTCCTACAAACACACTGTGCACAAACCTACAGATCTTAAAAACCACACATCCAATTTTAAAACTGTAAAAAGAAAAGTTTTTCAGGACAAAAATTTTGAAAATGAGTGAGGTTTGGTAATGTCTATTTAACTGGATTTAGTATTGTGTCACGTTGTTTTTCATATTTTCACAAATTCTGATGATTTTATCTAAATGTAATGATGCATTGTCTCACGTAGTCATATAAAACATTACATTTCTGTCAAATTGTTGGTTAAAATTGTTAAAATATGCAATACACATCTGTTATTGTCTAAATATAAATTCTGCAAGTTTTTTACCATTTCGTTAGTCAGAAATCAGTGTCTGAATCTCTTGTTATTATAGCTTTAGTTTCTGTTCCACTCCACTGGTTGGAATTTTGTAGTGTTTAATTCTTCTTACCCACTGATTTTAGTTTATGACTCTGATTATCAATTTTTTGTTTTTCCCCTAGTTTAGTAAGAACACATTTACACAGTACCTTAGAAGGACAAATCAGGAAGTGATGCAGGAAGGAAGTGCTTTGTGAGGTCAAGTGATGTAAATAGGAAGAACACTTCCAGTGTAGGTCAGTGAGCTGACACAGGAAATGGATACATTTTTTAGTGCTGGAGGTCTCTCTATTATTGATTGTATAATTATTGTAGTTAAAATGTATAATTTCATTTAAATAAACAATTTTATTACATTTTTGTAATAAAACCCCATAATAAGTATAGAAAACTATTTTATTTGTGTTATCTGCGGTATCATACAATAAATGAAGCATGATGTTCATGGAAAGGTTCAAGCCTTTCATAAAATGTCATGTTACACAAATGTGTGTATTATTAATTTCTTGGCATAGCTTATTTTTTGGGGGGTGTATTATAAGATGGTATAAAGTAAAGGAATGACTGTATGATGAAGTGCTGTGTGTTAGTTGTGGGAGGGAGGGTCCTGCATTCATGATACATGCTCAGATGCACTTCATATATTCTGGAGAAATGAGAGGGCTTTATGCATCTAATAATGGTGCTAACAGACACTGTAGATACATTTGGGTAATGATGACGCTGCCCCTACCAACGATCCTAACAAGTAACATCAAAGAAAGAGCAATACTCTTGTTCCTCAAAATAAACCCAGAAACTTTACATTTTTAAAAATTAACAAATTATTTCAGAAAGATAACCTAACACACACTGGGTCCCTACCTATTGCATAAATGAAATATGCAGCATGGACCTGTTGAATAAATTATTTATTTTCACTCCAGCTGTTCAACGTTGGACGTATCACTCGTGGCTTACACCACTCATAATGTTATCCAAGGTCAAACAGCTCTAGTGAAAATTAATCATTTATTCAACATGTCCCTGCTGCATATCTTGTGTGTGTGCATATGTGAGCATGTGCATATGTGTGTGTGTGTGTGTGTGTGTATATGTGTGTGTATATATATATATATATATAAAAACATATCAGTTGATTTACCAGGAGTAATGCCCTAAGCTGAAAGCTTGTTTACAGGTGTGACCTGGGAGCACAGGGAAGTTAAGTGACTTGCTCAAGGTCACACCGTATGTAAGTGGGGGCTGTGGAATTCAAACCCAGGTCTCCAGATTTGCAGCTCAGAGCCTTAAACCACTGCTCTATACTCCCCCTTTAATATATATATATATCTGATATTATACTGGCCTCAGTATGGCCAGTATAGCTAGGGTTGGTGGCCACTTTAATGTTAAACCCCAAAGTTTGAACTTTAATAACTTTGTAACCATTTGTCCCATATGCCTGAACATTTGCATGCACAGCATCCAACCATAGATCTCTGGATCTGAAAAGATTTGTTCTGGTTGGATGTACGGTTGCGGAACTGTAGAGTGTCAAATAAGTGAAAAATACCCAACTTTTGTGCATTATTCGGTTGCGCTTAAAGGACTGAAGAATGCGGCTGAGTGGATTCAGATTTGCATGTCTATATGTGGCGTGGGTTAAACTGGTGCCTTTTGAGGATTTGGTGAAACAATCTTAAACTGTTCAAAAGCTATGCAAGTTTTTCATGTCCTATTTTAGCCTATGGGAAAATTTATATGTGCATTGTGAAAACTTCGCTATTACATTTTCGTTGTCGTGCTCCCTAATTTTGTTTTCATGCTGCTGCCATCTTGTTTTCAGTTAGTGAGAGACAAAAAACATTGTAACTCGAAAAATAATGCCCTTTAGTAAACGCCAATAGTTGTGTTTACCTAATTGGGCCTTTAGGAACGTGACCCTGGCATTAGTTTTTTTTGCAGGTCATCTGGAAATATGCTTTTCAAAGTTTTTCCTCCATTCTGCAATTTTGTTGTCACGGCAATGATCGTGATAACAAAAAAGGTACCTGACCTGCTGGAACAGTGGCGAGGCATTCTTCTGCAGTGCTGACATCCCGGGTTTGGGGATGGACCTGGGAGTCGGAGGGCGAGCCGGGGGTAGAGGATTGAGCATCCTATGGCCTACTCTCCCTCTCTGGGGAGAAGAGTGTCCGGCACAATGAGGACCCCTGGCGGAGGCTGAGGGTCCCATATGACCGGCACCACATGTGTTGGGGGCAGGGTTGACGCTGGCATCATTGCACATCCCTGACCCCAAGGAAACAGCACTGAAAAATACCAGCTGCTAACGATGGCCCCACTCTGCCGCCTCTCCTCACTCAGACTGAAGTCCATCGGGGCTCTTCCCATGACCCACCCTGGGTGGCAAGTCAGCTTTGCGATCCACGCTCATGGAGGGGCCACCCGCCTGGGTGTTCTCATCCGGGGAGCCTGAGATGAGGGGAGCAGTGAGGGGGTCAAGGCATATAGGCCACATAAAGAAAAAAGGTACCTCAACAACATTTTTTGTTCATGAAAGCATTTTATTATACGGCATAGGGTACTGTGAAAATATTTTTGTTTTCATGGTAACAATGCTCAAAACACTTCCCCATGTGTTGTTTTCTTTGTCACTTCATTGTGCCAAGGAGGATTGTACTTAGGATTGTACTTTAGGGCTGAAATGTGCAGGGTGGCAAGACCTGGTCCCACAAATGTGCCTTTTGGTGGTTTGGTCCCAAAACAGTCAATGGGTCCATAGTTACAGCATTCTGAAGTTGAGGAATTTCCTATATGATAACACTGTGGTGCCCATGGCACCTTTCGACGCCTGTATCTCAAAAACGATTTGAGATACGGATGTTTCATTACCCACAGCTAAGCAGGCATGGAGGTATTGAAGTTACGATTACAACTGCAGTGAAAGATTTTCCATAGTTGCTACGGTTACTGAGATATTGCCAAATAAGTGTTACAAGGGTTATTTTTCAGTACTGTGGGGCTGCTGTATGGCTCCGTATTTAAGTCTAAGTGGGAGCGCAGGGCCTGGAGGGCCCACGCTCCCACAAACACATACCACTAACCACTTACATTACACTTTCTCAAAAAGAAGGGAAATTCATTGTAGTAACTCTGTTAATGCATCAGTTAGGGTTGATATCATAGCACAAAGTTTTAAATTGATGTTAGAGTTATTACTGTATTACCACTCTACCCTCCACCTTTGTTAGGTGCAGCAGGTGTATCATGGGTCCTCAGATCAACATTCACCCCATTCTCCCTGTACTGTGATATCGCTTGTTAACACTCTTTGAATGGGTGAGAGTTGGCCAGATGACATACATTCCTGTTACATGCCTTAGTTACATCAAGGCTTGACTACTGCAATGCGCTTTTCCTCAGGGGTCACAGGAGGATCTCTCCACAGGCTGCAGCTGGTGCAAAATGCAGCTGCCTGGTTACTCACTGGGCAGCTAAAATTTTGCCACATTACACTGGTGCTGCGTGAATTGCACTGGCTGCCGGTTAGGTGGAGAATCCTCTTTAAGGCGGGTCTTCACACCTATAAGACCCTACACGGGCAGGGCCCTGGTTATCTGTTAGACCTTCTTGCACCTGCTCTCTCTGTCTGCTCCTCCGCTCTTCCAGTAGAGGCCTCCTGGCGATTCCTAGAACGAGGCTGAAATCTGCTGATGATACAGGATTCAATGTTGCAGCTCCCATTCTCTGGAATTCATTGACATTTGGGGTCAGGGGAGCCCTACTGTAGATATTTTTAAGGCAAACCTGAAGGCCCTACTATTTTCCAAGCTTTTGGGGATTAATTTATAGCAATTAGCAGAATATGATAATTATATGATAGGTCACAAATTGTATTCTGTGTATTTAAAAATGTGATGCATTATATGTTTTTTTTATGTTGTATTTATTTATTTGTACAGCGCCCAGAGCCTCTGGGATTTTTAAATAAACTTTGCCTTGCCTTGCCTTTGCCTTGATGACCCCATGGCATGCCCCAATGCCTATCGGTGCCTGTAGGGTAGGGTGGTAGGGTGGTAACCCTAACATTGAATTTCCAAACTTTTGTCACTGTGACATCAACCATATATATATATATATATATATATATATATATATATATGAACATTTATAAAATGGGGTGGTAAAATCATAGAAATTCCACTAACATGATTGGACAGAATGCATCACATGAACGTACATTATTTCCCAATGACCGCACACCTCCCAAGCCGACCGCACACCTGAACTACTTTTTATCCTCCAAAACCTTCTCACCAGTAGTGACATCATTCCACATCTACCACAGATAGGCACATGCCAAAGTTCAAACTAACACTGACTACAAAAAAAAAGATGTTTGTATTCCTATTTCTTTTCATTTACTATTCTTACAATAAAGTCGTCCTCTTTACAGGGAGGAAAATGAGTGGGGACCACTTTCACTTTTATTAGTGACATGTAGCGTGATTGAGCGTGGTCAATAATGGTACCTAATAACCAGGCAGACACTGAAAGCTAGTCCCTCAGTGTGAAAAAACAAAGTAACTGCATTTTATCTTATTTTTATTGAGAATTGTCTAAAAGAAGGAGCCAGCTGAAGCGAGTGGTAGACAGGACTTTCACTTTTATAAGTGACGTGTAGCGTGACCGAGCGTGGTCAAAACTGATACGTAATGTGCAGCCAAACAGTGAAACTGAGTCACACTCTGTAGCAGAAAAGCAAACAAACTGTGTACTTTAGCTTATCCCAATTTAAAATCATGTAAAAAAGCTACCGTGTGAAGCAGTCGGAGAGCTAGTGCAAGCGAGAGTGTTGGCAGCGTTGGAAATGTTACGCAGGGCATGGCGAGTGTTCCTCTAGCAACTGTTGCTAGAGCAACACTCGCTCTGCCCTGCACCCCATTCCATGTGTAAGCAGGTTGACACGTAAAGGAGAATGGAGTGACATTTAGGCCTCACGACCCCATGGCACACCCTGGCATCTGTCACTCTGTGGAGTATGTGTGTGTGGATTGTGTCGGGGGGGGGTAGGGACTCAACCCTAACATTTAATTTCCTGACTTCTGTCACTTTAACCCTAACTGATGCATTAAATGCAGTTTTTTGCCATGAATTTCCTTACTTTTTGAAAAAGTGTAATATAACTAGTAAAAAAACATGTATTGGTGGGCCACGTGCTCCCACCAAGTTGCCCATTTCCACATAACAATATGCATCTGTGGTCCCACTTATGCATAGCTACAGAGCCATACAGCAGCCCAATAGGGCAAGAAACCCTTGTAACACAAATCTGACAATATCTCATTAACCGTGCAACCCACGGTAAAAGTTCCACTGCATGCTTACTGTATGGTTTAAAATCTTGTTCCAGTGGCATAGATCACCTTTGTTAATAGCAAAAACTCTGTATCTGGTTTCGTTTTTTGAGATAACGGCGCCGAAAGGTATGACAGACCAGCAATGTAATCCTATGGGAAAACATCAGCCCTTGCATGGCATATCTATGCAACCACTTAATTCCCCAACACCTAAACAACATAATCATACCTGTAGGGCATCTCCTCAACACCCTGTAAATTTCTAGTAAACAGACCAAACCATTAATGAGCTATACAATTCTAAAGTTTTACACCCTTATAAATTTTTCAGTTGTAAGATAGCAAAATCTTAGGCATGAGATAAATCTAGTCCATGGCCTGAGAAAATCCTAGTCCGTGAGGGACATCTGATCACACCAGTCTGGGCCATTTGGTCATCCCTAGGACATCTGATCGTGAAATTCCATCTATCTGGTCATCCCTCATGAAACGAGCTGTCGGACTAGGATCATCTAGCAGACCAGGATTTTGCAGGCTCATGAAAGAAGATCGTTAGCGAGTCACAAAAGAAGAATTTTTATTTTCAAAACCTAGTTTTTACAGAAATGAAGAAGCCAAGGCATGGCTTTGTAGCTGGGGTCACCCTGAACAAAACCCATGCCTCATTTGGCCCAAAAGTCACCCATGGAGAAAGCTACAACATTTTGTTTGACTGGAAAACTAAAAACAAGATGGCGGCTCACAAACTAAGAATTTTTCTGATGGACTAGGATTTTCCTTTGTGAGTCAGCAAAATCCTTGACCATGAGGCAAGTCTTAGGTCCAAAATATACATATAAATTTTGGACTGAACTGAGCATGCTCAGAACTCAAAAATAAAAAAATGTAATAACTTTTGAACGGATTAATATTTTTTTTTTACCAAACCAATGCTGGATTGTTCCTTGACCCAAACTCTTTGCATGTTCCAAATTTCAGACCAAAAGACCACATGATGTGGTCACAGTGCCACGGGCAATAAATGTGTCAAAACTGGCGAAAAGTACATTTCTAGGGACATGGATATGTTGTTCATCCACACTATCTGGCAGGTTCCTTGCCGCTTTAAATCTTGCTGGAAGGTCTTCAAGCTGGCTCCTCCCACCCACCCGGGTGGTAAAACTCTTGGCTCCGCCCCATGACGCCAGATCTTCCTTACCACTTGGAAGCTCAGGTTCCCTCCTTAACGCTCTGCGATTAAGACTTGGTGCCTAACTCTTCAAAACTTTGAAACTAGTTTCAATTTTACTAAAACACTTTGGTCTTCTTCTCCTCGTGGCTGCGATGGATAAATCGACTCCAGTTTGGAGATGTCCCTGCGGGCGAAAATGTCTCGGACAGACCCGCACTCCACGTGCGTCTACTTGGAGCCTTGAGCACAGACCGCCGGACTCGCGACCTGTGCTCTTCCTTTTCGATCTATGTCCTTGAAGATCATGCTGCCCGTCTTCAGTTGGGGCATCCCGAAAAGAGATTTCCTCCGGTTAAATCGAAGAAGGCCCGATCGGCGGTGTCCGAGGCTGCGGGCTCTGCAGAACAACTAGAGCAGATGATTGCCCTCGAGGAGGAGGAGGCGGCGCAGGCCGCTCCATCTTCGGCCATGGCATTTGTCCCTCTCTCTCTCGGCGCCTCATATTCGGCTTCCTTTAAGGAGCTTTGCTTGACCCTCTCGACAAAAGGCGAGGGTCCAACCTCTTCTGGACCGTTTGTTCGGTCAAAAAGTGAGGTAAGTCCCATCGTTGGCGCTCTTGGGAGGCCAGGAAAGATCTCCCTCCCTGTGTCGACAGTCGACTTGGTCCGATCCTTCAGCTTGACCACTGGCTTCCGGCGTCCCGTCAGGCCAGTTGGCGAGACCTGCCCGCCGACGCGGTTGAGATTTTTCTCGACCCGTTAGACGGGTTGTCAGCTGGTGAAGCTGAAAATCCCCTTTCCCCGGTTCCCCCGGTGAGAGTTGAGGATCCCGTCGGCTCATCTGTGCCTCCGGTTCTGGAGCCGTCGGTGCAGTCGTCCAAGCCGAAGGGTGTACCGATTCTCGTTACCCCGCCGTGCCGACCTCGGCCTAGCTGAGATTCTCGGTCTCGGACCTCCTCGCGGTCCAGCCGATCCCGCCGTTATAGGCGGTCTCGGTCTCGGCACCACGGCAAGTGGCGCCGCCGCTCTTCCTCTTCTTCCTCCTCCTCGGACGAGGGGAGGCTTCGGCGCAAGTTGCGTCGGAAATATGAAGAGCTTATGTGGCAACAGCTTCTGTTGGCTGGAAATAAGCCGACCCAGTCGTCTTCTCCAGCCATTAAGTGGCTGTCACGAGCCAACGCGGAAACAACCCTCGCGGTGGTCGAGGCCTGTTTCAGGCGGTTGTTCGACCAATTACTGCTGCCCACTGATTTTGGTGGAACCGCCTCCTCCTCAGCCGTTAGTTGGGGCTCCGACCAAGAGTTCTTGGTCGGCTCAGGGGCTGCCCCATAGGCTGTTGGTCACTCTCACTCCCGATAAACCTCGGCAGGTGGAGGGTGTCTCAGGCTTGAGGCAGCTCTTTGAAGACTCATCAGAGTCGGAAGATGACTCCTCCCTCTTCTCCAGGCGGATGGACTTGGAGTCCTCAGGGGGGCAGTCAGTGGACGATAGCCCTTCGTCCTTCCTTGGCCTACTTCGGCTCATCTCGGAGTCCACCGGGATGAAGCTCAAACCCGTTTCCAAATGGGCCAGATATCCCCTCATGGAGATTCTGGACCGAGGGGATTCTCCGACAGAGGCCTTTCTGGTGGCCGAAGCCATTGTTGGTCCGGCCTTGGAACTATGGCAGCGTCCGGCTTCCTGCCCTGCGCCTTCGGCCAGGATGGCCAGGAAGTACGTGGTCCCCACCGGTTCCCTGTCCGGTTTTTCGGAACACCCCTCTGCTGAGGGGTTGGTTACCAATAGCGTTTTCCGGCCGCCGAGAACGCTAGGGACGTGGACAAACCGCCCGACAAAGAATCCAAGAAACTGGATTACGCCGGGTGGAAAGTCTATGCTGCTTCTTCTCTCGGCCTTCATCAGGCCAGTTCGGCCATCCTGATGGCACACTTCTCCCATGCCCTGTTGGGCTCCCTGGATGAGGTCGTTCCCCATCTTCCGCGGACCTGCAGACCCACGGTCAAACAGGTGCGGGATCAGGGCGAGCAGTGGCTAAGCAGCAGCTCCAGACTGCTCTCGACATCAGAGATTCTTTTGCAGGTCAGTGGCGACCCGCGGTAGCCATCGTCGTGGAGGCGTGGCTGAGGATATCCACCTTCACCTCGGATACCCAGCACAAACTGGCGGATGTTCCCTTCCTGGGAACAGACCTCTTTGGCCCTGGAGTGGAAGGTCACCTCCAGAGGATCGAAAAGTCCAATGCCACCTTGGACTCGGTCTCCTCCACCCAGAAGGACAAAGGCCGTAAGCCTCAGCCTAAGCCCTTTCGCCCTTCTGTGCCCGCGGCGTGCCCGGCCCAGCAACGTCAGGGCCAGCAGGCTCGACCTTGGTACCCCAAACCCAAGCCGTCGTCTTCCTCTAATAGGAAGCAAGGAGGTAAGGGCCCAGGAGGTTCCTCGGCCGGTCCCTCCACTAAGCCTGCCCAGTGACAGGCTGAGGGGTGTCGCCCCCATTCCCGTCGCCTTACCCCTGGTTCCCCCATGGGGGGACGGCTCCGGCACTTCCTTTCCACCTGGTCCACTATTACCATGGACAGGTGGGTTTTGGAGGTGGTGGGAAGAGGCCTGCCTCTAGAATTCGAGCAGGCACTGCCATTCAGAGCCGTCGCCCCTCGGGGGCTTCGAGTCCCCGCCTCACTGGCTGACTCGCCGGCATCGCCTCCCTCTCTGGAAGGGGGATAAGAGGTGGAGGACCTCCTTCCAAGGGTTTGTGTCCAGGTATCTGGTCACGGGCGGGGGGCTGTTGCACATCCTCGACCTACGACTAAAAGCAGGTCCCTCCTATCTGGAACCATCTCTGGAATCTGCTCACTCATGGACTTCAGACGTTCTTTCACGTGCCTACTCGTCCATCTCACGGAGATTCCTCCGCTTCCGAGCGGAGGGATCCCTATTCGAGTTCCAGGCCATGCCCTTCGGCCTTTCTCTAGCGCCCAGGGTCTTCACCAAATGCATGGCAGTGGTGACAGCATTCCTGCAGCACCGAGGGGTCTGGGTGTACCCTTACCTGGACGATTGGCTGATAGCAGCCCCCTCCAGACAGGAGGCGGAGCGGTCCAGAGATCTGGCCCTCTGGGTTTGCTCTCAAGTCGGCCTCCTTATCAATGAGGCCAAATCGTAACTCGAGCCGAAGCAGGTGATACTGTTCATTGGGGCAGAGCTCGACTCTTTACGAGCCAGAGCACGGCTCCTGGCGGACAGGGCCGAGGTTCTTATCTCCTTTGCCCAATCATTTCTGGTTGGGCAATCGCGTCATGCCCGGACTTCCTGCGCCTCCTGGGTCTCATGGCGGCTGTACCAGCGTGGTCTGTTGGGCACGTTGGCACATCGTCCCCTTCAGTGGGGACTGGCCAGCCAATGGTCACAACACTGCGATCCCTTGGACCAGCTTGTGGTGACGACCCAAGGGATGTGGAACGCTCTCCAGTGGTGGACCGTTCCATCCCATCTGCAGGAGGGCATCCCATTTGTCCGCCCCGAGCCGACAATCTCTCTGACGACTGACGCCTCTTTGATGGGTTGGGGTGCCCATCTGGGGGAACACCGAGTGCACGGCCTCTGGTCCCCACGGGAGTCCCGATATCACATCAACCTGCTGGAGCTCTGAGCGGTCCGCCTAGCTCTCACCGCCTTTGCTCTGTTTCTCCGGGGTCAAGTGGTCCGAGTCCAGACGGACAATACCACGACCATGTACTACCTAAACCGCCAGGGCGGGACGCGCTCCATGCTTCTATGCAAGGAAGCTCTCCACATCTGGTGACTTGTGCACAGCCTGGAGGTGGATCTCCTGGCCATTCATGTGGCAGGAGCCTCCAACACCCTGGCCGATGCCCTGAGCCGGATAGGGGCTGCATCGCACGAGTGGTCTCTCCTGCCGGAGGTAGTACAAGATCTGTTCTCCCTCTGGGGCACACCTCTGGTGGATCTGTTTGCCTCCAGGGAGAACGTGAAGTTGAGGCTGTTTCATGCCCGCCCCCCTCAGCAGGGCTCGCTGCAGGGGGATGCCTTCTCGAGGCCGTGGACCCCGGGCCTCTTTTACGCCTTCCCCCCCTTTCCCCTGATTCACAGGGTCCTGCTCAAAGTGAAGAGGGACAAGGCGCAGGTGATTCTGATAGCCCCAGACTGGCCACACCAGTTCTGGTACCCAGATCTCCTCAGCCTCAGCTCCAGGCTCCCGAGGCAGCTTCCAGCTCGCCCGGACCTGCCTCTCAGTCAATCAGGGAAGGTGTTCCATCGGACCTTCAATCCTGCACCTGACGGCCTGGTTCCTGAGTGGCTAGAGTTCCAGGCCTTGGGTCTTTCCGACGAGGTCCTCAACGTCGTTGAGGCGTCCCGTAAGGAGTCGACCAGAAAATGCTACGCCTTCAAATGGAAGAGATTCTCCATTTGGTGTTGGGGTAAGGGTTTGGACCCTTCCTCTTGTTCTGTGGCTAGCATTTTGGACTATCTATGGTCCCTATCTAGTCAAGGGCTTAGGTTGACAACCCTAAAGGTGCACCTGGCAGCCATTTCTGCTTACGGTAGCGGGCAGTCAGCGATTCAGTGGCGCAGGAGAAAGTGGTGGGTGCTTCTTCAAGAGCCTTGATCACATTTCCCCTCCAGTGCGGGAACCCCCACCTCCGTGGGATTTACTGCTAGTACTGGCAAAGCTCATGGGCAAACCATTCGAACCAATGCACAGGTGTGGTCTTCCCCACCTGTCGTGGAAGACCGCCTTCTTGGTGGCTATCACGTCAGCCAGAAGGATGGGAGAACTCCAGGCGCTGAGCATCGAGTCTCCTTACCTGGTCTTCCACAAGGACAAGGTTGTCCTACGCCCCCACCCGAAATTCCTTCCGAAGGTTGTGTCGGAGTTTCACCTTAATCAGGTGTTGACTCTGCCGGTGTTCTACCCCAATCACACCTCGGAGGCCGAAAATAGGCTCCATACTTTGGACCCTAGAAGGGCGCTCGCCTATTACAAGGAGCGCACGGCTGGGATTCGGGGAGAGGTTCACCAGCTGTTTGTCACCTACGCTGAAGCCGCACCTGGCAGACCTGCAGCCAAGCAGACGATAAGCAGATGGGTCACCTCCTGCATAGATCTCTGCTATGAGTTGGCGGGCATGGAGCCTCCCAGAGGGATAAGAGCTCATTCTACCCGCCATACTGCTGCATCGGTGGCTGCTTCCAGGGATGTCCCTATCCAGGAAATCTGCAGGGCTGCTACCTGGAAGTCAGCAAACACCTTCATTACCCACTACCACATCGACTCTTGAGTCACGCGGGATGCTGGTTTTGGGGCCTCGTTCTCCAGTCCTTATTTCCCAAGTAAGTATTAAGGGGTGTGCGCCTTGCCTCCCTCCTCCCGGAGAACTGCTAGGAGTCTGCCAGATAGTGTGGATGAACAACATATCCATGTCCCTAAATACAGGTTACTCACCTGTAACAGGAGTTCTAGGAATGGTATATGTTGTTCATCCATATTCCACCCGACCTCCCGGCTTGACGCACAACCCTGAGCTTCCAGCGGGCAGATCTGGCGTCATGGGGCAGAGTCGAGTTTTACCACCCGGTGGGTGGGAGGAGCCAGCTTGAAGACCTTCCGGCAAGATTTAAAGCGGCAAGGGAACCTGCCAGATAGTGTGGATGAACAACATATACCATTCCTAGAACTCCTGTTACAGGTGAGTAACCTGTATTTTGTGGCATTTTTCTGCGCAGAACCCATATGTCCGACCAAAATGCAACATGGGAAATCAAGAGAGCTACCATACCAGACCATGCATTCCAAATTTCATGCAGATCTGTTGAACGGTTTCAAAGTTATTAACACACAAAAATTGAGGTTTAACATTAAAGTGCCTACTCAACCCTAACTAGCGCCCTTATAATATATACCATTTTTTTCATAAGTAACAAAATAAATATTTTTTGTTTTGCTTCTTTTCATGTTCATTTGTTATTTGTGTTTGGATTACCTGTCTCAGTTTGAATCTATAAAGCAAACACCAGTGTGTCTGAATCAGTAGCGCATCCACATCTGGGGCAGAAGGTTTTGGGTTCTAGTTCCACGCTGGGATTGTGCTCATACCTAAATGCTGGCACCTGAGTACAGTATTAGAGGGTGCTGTACTGTCAGTGTGTGACATCCTTCAGGTGAGATATTAAGCTGAGTCCATTCTACCCATCCTGTTGCCGTCCTGGTGGGTGTACAGGTGGAAGTAAAGAACCCAAGACAGTTTTCACAAAGAGCTGGGGACTTTCCCTGGTGTCCTGGCCAACATTCCCCTTCCCATAAAAACTGGTTCATGCATTTGTCCAAGGCTGTGTGTGGTGTTGATGTACAAAATGGCTGCCACTACGCATTCAAATTCCAAATCTAATACAACCAGATCCCTGAAGACCCGTCACACCCGGACCTCTGATACTGAACTTTTTCTCGTTTCTAGGGTGTGGACCTCTCAATGCCAACAATCCTTCATCTACAGAGCCCCACACTGGTTTAATGGACTGAGCCATCAGATGATCAGCCTTCCCCACCTTGCCCAATTTAAGTGTCTTTTGAAACAGCACATCATGAATGCAAGTGCATGTGACTGTCACCTATAATTGCACTCCTGACCATCTACCACCTTCACAGCAGTCACTTGTTTCCCTACCACTTCTTCCACCTCACCCCTCTTCCCCCTCTACCTCTCGTCCTTTTGCTGACAATGCCTAATGGCTGCAATCCTTTTCACCTTGCTGCACTACCTCTACTCTCTACCTCTGTTTTTTCTTTACCACCTCATTCTCTGTCACTTCTCCCTCGCTGTAAACCCTAATTAAATCAAGTTGCAATCTCTGTGCCAGCTGACCCTCTTTTGTAAATACTGCTGCAACTGAAATGCATACAGATGTGAAACATTTTTATGCCTTGTATATTGAAATGTTTTCTCCTCAGTCTGTTGTGTTACTCCCTCCCACATTGACGTAGAACCTTTGTAAATGAGCTTACGGTGCTCAGAGGTGTTTGTAATCTGAGAATGAATAAATAAATTAATTAATTAAATAAATAAATTCAGTCATTTCACTACCAGTTAAGCATCGCTTTTAAAGTGCTTTAGATACAATGTGTATGAAAAGCGCTCTATAAATGTTGATTCTTCTACTTGAGTCTACATATGATTCTACACATAATTAGATCCATATTTAGTTGTAGTGCTCTTGAATGCATTAATCATTATGCAGCTGTCTCTTAGTATCAAGTTCTTATTTTCTTTTATTACATAGGTCTTTACTTCAAGTTTTGTAAATTAATGTTAATTGTTGCACTTTGTTTCATTATTTTGGTGAAATACAAAAGCACACATGCCCCCATTCCACTGGGGTGTCAAACAGATGAGGCATACTGATGAGCCCTGGTAGGATGAAACACGTGTCTATGTCTTCTTTCTGTTGGCACCCTTTGCAAACTGTGAGAGAGGCCTTTTGGCACCTGCATTTCTGCTTAAAGTTGAACCAGCATAATATTCTGTGGTGATTTGCATATGCAGCCCATGATGCTTTGCATTGTGGGACATGTGTGATTTTGTATTTCTTTGAAACTTGGCTTCCCGGCCAAATGCCCTTTGGGGTAACCATTGCCTCAGTTCTTGTGCACAGAGGTTCTTTGTCTTTTTAATTGTTTTTTGTTTTAATTGGGTTCACCACAATATAACCCAAATAGACAGGGGTAAGGGGCAACAGACTTCCTAGAAAACATAAACTGAACTTACAAACTTAAATGGGCAGACTGGGTGGGCCATAGGCCCTTATCTGCCGACACTGTCTATGTATGTATCTATGTATGTATTTTAGGGTAGCTGGTTCATTCCACTGGGGTGTCAAACAGATGAGGCATACTGATGAATCCTGGGAGGATGAAACACGTGTCTATGTCTTCTTTCTGTTGGCACCCTTTGCAAACTGTGTGAGAGGCCTTTCGGCACCATGCATTTCTGCTTAAAGTTGAACCAGCATAATATTCTGTGGTGATTTGCATATGCAGCCCATGATGCTACGCATTGAGGGAGCATGTGTTATTTTGTATTTCTTTGAAACCTGGCTTCCTGGCCAAATGCCCTTTGGGGTAACCATTCCCTCAGTGCTTGCGCACAGAGGTTCTTTGTCTTTTAAATTATTTTTTGTTTTAATTAGGTTCACCACAATATAACCCAGATAGACCATCTTAGGATAGCTGGTTCATTCAACTGGGGTGTCAAACAGACGAGGAATACTGATGAGTCCTAGGAGGATGAAACATATGTCTATGTCTTCTTTCTGTTGGCACCCTTTGCAAACTGTGTGCGAGGCCTTTTGGCACCATGCATTTCTGCTTAAAGTTGAACCAGCATAATATTCTGCTGTGATTTGCATATGCAGCCCATGATGTTTTGCAATGTGGGGGCATGTGTGATTTTGCATTTCTTTGAAACTTGGCTTCCCACCAAATGCCCTTTGGGGTAACCATTGCCTCAGTGCTTGCACACAGAGGTTCTTTGTCTTTTAAATTATTTTGGTGTCAGCTTTAAAGGGGAATAAGTTGCACTTTAAGTACTGGTCTGATGTAGCTTCATTGTTATGAATTATTTAAATGTGCATATTTATATGGCATTGCTATTTAAACAGATTGCGAAGCTTATGTGCCCACTTCCCTAAGGAAGAACCTGCACAGATTTAGAGTGCTGTTTTTTTTTTCTTGCTGTTCTTGAATAAAGGAACTCTGCATGCGGTGAGGGCATTCATTTTTGGCTTGTTTTGATTTCATGCATGTTTTTGATGGCTGCTCCCTGCTTCTTGTATGTAGCAGCTGTTTGATTTTGTCCTTCAGGAGGAGGAGGAGGAAAGAACTTCAGCAACTTGAGGAAATGTGGAAAATTGTGTTCATTTTTTTCTTACATTTTTTAATGGGATGCCACCTAGGTGCCAACTACCAGGGGCCAGGTTCTGTCCTGATGTCATCTGGCACACACTTGACTTGAGTGAAATAAAATTATTACCCCCAAAAGAAGTCACATCAGTCTTCTGCCAGGGGCTCAAAAATGTTTTTGTTTTGTAATGTCCTGCAAAAAGGCCAGTTCTGCAACAACAAATTGATGCCACACTGCTGAGATTAAATTATTTTGGCAGGTTAAGTGGGCTTTGGCACACTGTCACCTCATGCATGATGCCCCATCTGTCCACTGTCCAAACTCAAGCACACTCCCTCCTTCTGCAGTCCCAAAGAACACGACCTTTCTCCCTCTCTCTTCTCAGGCAAGCTCTGGTCCCAAAAGCCCGTTGCAAGCGTGCAACACTGCTGCTGCCAGTCTGCCTTCTTGTCTTTTGCTTCCTTGTCCTGTCCTTCAAGCCCTGCTACTAGGTTGAAGTTTTGATTCAGGATATATAGAAGATATCAAGTGTTTTGAACAAGTTCCTAAGCTAATCTACCTTATCAACCACACAGCCCGTCTGAGCTAACAGCCTGACAAGTATGTGAGTGAGCTCCCTCTCTGACTCACATAATGCAGAGATCTAGCAGTTCAAAGCAAGGCTGAAGCCTGTGATCACATTATGCCCTGTAGTACTGTGACTGACTGTCTCTAAGTATTTAACTCTCTCAGGGGTGAACTGGGTTCATGGTTCGACTGCTCCATGCCATTTGGACCAAGTCAAACTGGTTGAACTTAAAGTCCACAGGTTTTGATGGAAAGTTCACCACCATTTGCAAGACTCGAAGTTTGAGGCATCTGATTCTTGGGCAGAACCAAACCTGTAGCCCTTATGGGTACAAGTTATGGTGCACAGATTGTAATAAAAATGGAGGAGGGATGATGATATCTGGAAAAAATAGTATACAGTAGCTGCTAAAGATTTTGACCTACAAATCAAGAGCATGAGCCTGGAATTATATGTTTAGAGATGAGGTTTCCCAATGTACAACCTCTGTTATTGGTGAGGTTGTATTGACCACCAAAGGAACTCCATGATACACTGAATGCCTAAAAAATCCAGTTACAAATTACTGTTAGTGGGATACTTAAATGTCAGTTGGCAGATCACAGGTTTATTCCACAGTTTAAATGAAATGCTGAGCAGCCTAGGTATGGGAAAACCTATCAATGAGCCCACAAGAATTAATCACAAAGAACCAATCTCATAAAATACAATTGACCTAATTTTAACAAATAAATTGGAGAATTATAAATTAAGTAAAGTGTTACCAGACTCCTTTAGTGACCGCTAAATTATCTTTTACATGTGGACTAAAGAAGAGGGACTGCAATACAAAAATATTACGTTGCAGAGAGTCTATACAAATTCTGACTAGATATTGTTTGCGCTGGATTTAGAAACAAAATGAATTGGTTGAGACTGGACTTAGTGCTGATGGTAGACAATGCTTGATTCAGTGGTAGAGCATACAAAACATCAGCCCTTTACTTTGCAGTTTTAAAAGTACAGCTCTGACCATCTTAATACAACTATACTTTTTTTTATGTTTGTTTGCGTGCATGTGCAAGAAACATATTGAGGCAGCTTGCTGCAGTACCAAGTTGTGGAGGTGCGGCAGTGTTGTGGCCAATGCCAGCAGTCCATTTTGGGGCTGGTCTCTGTGACACCAATAAAGGAGCATGCTCTCATTGACAGCAGTATTGTAGGCTTTCCAACAACTTGAAAGAAATTCACTGCTGCAATCAGGGGCGCCTCATCATTAACAATCAGTCTTTACTTAGAATTGTTTTTGGGCTGTTGAAAATTTAAAACATAGTGGTGGTGTATTTCTTTGCTGTCTTTAATTGCTGCAAATTTAGTCTTGGCTTGTCTGACTTGCCCTGTAGTCTGGGTGAGGGGTGCTAATTGTCTGGCCTCTGACCTCAGCTACATGATAACTGGAGGTGGGGCTTAGTCAGAGTTGAGGTAGCAAGTGATTTTTGTTTTCTCAGAAGAAGTCAGAAGGGGAAGGAAACATATTCATTTCAGTGCTTTACAGTAACTGGTAATTGTTATTTTTGTTATTAAACTTAGATTGTGGGCTTTTAGTGACATTGTAATTTCTTTGCTGTCTTTATTTAGAATTGTTTTTGGGCTGTTGAAAATTTAAAACATAGTGGTGGTGTATTTCTTTGCTGTCTTTAATTGCTGCAAATTTTCACCCCCGTCCCTCCCCTTCCACCAACTCTTAATTATATGCCCTGTTAAATCTGATTGACAGGAGCTAAACACAGGGGATAGTAGGGGGTGTGGAGTAGGAGGGGCATATGGGGAAGAAGCTCACCCTCAGCACGACAAGTGTTTTGACTCATTTATTTATTTAATTTTTAAAAGAAAAGATTTTTAGGACAGTAAATTAATAAAAAGGGAACTAGGAGAGCTTCAGTAACAGACCAGTAGTGGAATAGCAGTATAATAGCAGTATAATGTGGGGAGTGGTGCAATGCAGTAACTGAGGGGCGGCGATATTCAGGCAGACCTTCTGGACACTGAGGTGCTGCCCTATCTGCATGCATCTCTCTGGACTGTGGGATGAGGTAGCCAGACTCAGAGCAGAAGTAAACTGGGTCAGGAGTACCATCACCCCTATCCAGAGACCACCCAGTCCAATGCTGCTGCCTCAAAGGATGCCGAGAACGAGGATCACTTGGATGACAGTGGGCTCAGGGTGGGTTAAGACAGTCAGGCAGAGGCACATCCCAGATCCTATTCCACTCAAGAACTCATATGCCACACTGGCAAATGGGGGCAACCAAATAGAGGTACCCAGAGAAGTGGAAGGAAATGATGTGGAGGTTAGCCAAGGAGTTGACCTCAGCAGGGAAAGCAGTGGACCCCAGAGGAGGAGGAAGCAAATCCTGATATGGGACTCCATCATAAGAGGGATCCAGCTAGGAACACAGGTAGGGGAGGACAGGGAGGTGAGGTGCCTACCAGGTGCCATGGCATGGAGGGATGGAAAGATCCTGTGGATCGCTGGGAAGGCAAGACGGGAGGGTGAGGTGGATGTCATTCTTCACCTAGGTACTAATGACCTGGCAAATGGGGAGCCAAAGGAAGTTCAGGAAGAGTTTAGGAAATTGGGGAGGGGTCTCAAGCAAGTAGCTACTTCTGTCACCTTCTCAGAAGTATTACCTGCAAGAGGCATGGGAAAGCATACGGGTGCATACACCAGGAACTTTACCTCATGGTTGAAGAACTGGTGCTGTGGGGAAGGGTTTGGATTCATTGGTGACTGGGCACCCACCTGAGGGATGGAGGTTTGTTCAAGCCTGATGGCCTGCATCCATCCTGGAGGGGAATCCAAGCACTTAATGATAAGTTTAAATACTACATTGACAAGCATTTAAACTAGCCAAGGGGGGTGGAAGGCCAGCAAGGAGGGTACCTACTTGCTCACCCCCCACAGCTAGCAGTGGAACCAGTTAACTGGAGGAGTGGATATCAACAAAGCAGTGTGCAAAGATGGAGATTAGTGCCCAAGAGGTGGATAGGCAGAAAAGGGGCAAAATCAGCAGAAGGGCAGACAGCAAGGAGAACCAGGGATAAAGGACAACCAAGGAAGGGCTGGAGTAGAACAGCAAACAGTCTAGGGAGGTCAAATAATGAAAAGCCATGTGTGCCAATGTCAGGAGCCTTAGCAACAAGATGGTAGATCTGGAGGCTGTCATGGTGCAGTCAGACCTGGACATTGTGGCCTTCACAGAAACCTGGTGTAATGATAACCATGACTGGGAGATGGCCATTCCTGGCTGCAACATATGCAGAAGAGACTGGGAAGGTAGGAAGGGAGGAGGAGTGGCACTGTGAAAAATGACATAAGGGCCACAGAGATCCAGGAGGAATAAATGGGGAGAGATACTGTGGGTTAAGCTGGAAAGGAAAATGGGGCCAGCCATCTGCACAGGTGTGGTCTATTGACCACCAGCCCAGGAGGAAGAAACAGATGGGGAGCTGATGCTATCCAAAGGGGGTGACAAGGGTGAGGTAGTACTGGTTGGAGACCTCAATATTCCAGACGTGGACTGGAGTATCCCAGACAGCAGCATCAACTAGGTACAGATTTATCCTGGATTCCTTCTGGGTGCCTTCCTCGCAACTGGTCATGGAACCAACTCAGCAGAAGGCAATACTGGACCTTGTGCTACAAACAGGGACAATGTGATGGGGTAACAGTGGGGAGCACCTGGGAACAGTGACCACCAGTCATTGTGGTTTGAAATCACAGAAGGAGCAGAACCAAACCACACAAAACACGTATCCTGGATTTTAGGGGGGCAGACTTTGGGAAAATGGGGAGATACTTGAAAGAGGCATTATGGGGAATGGGGCAGGAATCAGGGGTTGAGGAACAGTGGGCAGTATTTAAAATGGGGATTACAAGAGCAACAGAATTATGCATTAAGCAGGTTAGCAAGAGGAAAAGGAAGAGGAGGCCATTATGGTTTTCCAAAGAGGTAGCAAAGAAAGTGAAAGCCAAAAAGATTGCATTCAGGCAATACAAAAAGACACAAGCAGAAGGGGATAGAAAGAAGTACCAGGAGAAGCAAAAGGAGGCAGGGAGGTCAGTAAGGGAAGCCAAAGCTCAGACAGAAGAGCACATTGCAAAATCAGTGGGCAGAGGGGACAAAACGTTTTACAGGTACATAAGTGAAAAAAGAAAGGCAAAGGGAGGGATAGTGAGACTGAAGGGGGATGACGGGGGCCACGTGGAGGATGACAACAGTAAAGCGGAGGCATTTCTGCTCAGTCTTTACTGAGGAAGAGGAGGGTAATGGGTCTGAAGGGAGTACAAGGAGTGAGAATGCTGCAGAAATGGGACATAAGTCCCTTTACATGTGAAAGGGTCCTGAAGGAACTGGAAGTAATAAAAGTTGATAAAGCAATGGGGCCAGATGGGGTGCACCCCAGGATCCTTAAAGAACTCAGAGAGGTGGTGGCTGAACCTCTGGCTATCCTGTTTAGCCAATCACTGGAAACAGGGGAGGTACCCAAAGACTGGAGGACAGCAGATGTAGTCCCCTTATACAAAAATGGGAACAAAGAGGAAGCAGGGAACTACAGACCAGTCAGCCTCACCTCAGTAGTGGGGAAGATCATGGAAGCACTACTGAAGGAGAGATTGGTGGAACATATGGTTGTCAATGGACTGCAGGATCCAAGGCAGCATGGTTTCACCATGGGGAGGTCATGGCAGACCAACCTCATTGAATTTTTTTGACTGGGTGACTAGGAAGGTGGATGAGAAGAGGGCAGTGGACATGGCCTATCTGGACTTCAGCAAGGCCTTTGACACTGTGCCACACAGAATACTATTATGCAAACTAGGGAATATGGGTGTGGGCAGGACAGTAATGTGGTGGGTAGGTAACTTGCTGGCCAGCAGGACACAGAGGGTGGTGATAAATGGCTGTGATTCCATAGAGGGAAGAGCAACCAGTGGAGTACCACAGGGATCAGTGCTGGGACTGGTCCTATTCAACATCTTCATCAGTGACATTGTGCAGGACCTAGAAGGCAGAATTTCACTGTTTGCTGATGACACAAAGCTCTGTAACAAAGTAGACACACCAGAGGGTGTAGACAGAATGAGAAGGGACCTGCAGAAACTTGAAGAATGGTCAGGGGTTTGGCAGTTGAAATTCAATGCAAAGAAGTGCAAGATAATGCACATGGGGCACAAAAACCCTGGCACAATATATCAGTTGGGGGGTGAGGATATAGCATGCACCAAGCAGGAAAGGGATCTTGGGGTTATCATCTCTGATGACCTCAAGGTAGGAAACAGTGTGACAAGGCAGCAGGTAAAGCAAATAGGATGCTGGGATGCATAGGCAGGGGCATCATCAGCAGGAAAAGGGAGGTCATGATTCCACTATCCAAGACACTAGTGAGGCCCCACCTGGAGTACAGCGTACAGTTCTGAAAACCTTACCTACGTAAGGACATAGACAGGGTAGAGAAGGTTCAGAGGAGGGCAACAAAGATGGTACATGGATTGCATCACAAGTCCTATGAGGACAGGTTGAAGGAATTGAATTTGTACTCCCTGGAGGAGAGGAGGCAGAGAGGGGACATAATAGAGACATACAAGTATCTTACAGGGAGGAACAGGGTGCAAGAATACACTATTTTTAAGTAAAAAAGATGTTTCAGGACTAGAGGGCATGGGATGAAGTTGGAGGGAGGACGATTCAGAAGAAATGTGAGGAAGAATTTCTTCACAGAATGGGTGGTGGACAAGTGGAACACCCTGCCTGAGGAAGTGGTGGAGGCTGAAACAATCACGGGATTTAAGAATGCATGGCATAGACATAAAGGAATTCTGGAGGTCAGGGGTAAGGGGCAACAGAGTTCTAGGAAAACATAAACTGAAGTTACAAACTCACATGGGCAGACTAGATGGGCCATAGGCCCTTATCTGTCGACACTGTCTATGTATCTATGTTCTTGCTGCTGGGGAAGTCTCTGATTACAGCAGCGAATTATAGCTTGCCTTGCATGATGTTCCATTTCAACCAACATGGCAGTGGCTATCATCGTCCACCTCTTACAGTCCCCAGGAAGCCGATGGACAGCTGCTGCCTCTCACTGTCCCCATGGAAGCTGACGGGTGCCCAATTCCCATGTCAGCATGCCCCTCCCACATTCATTTGTTGAGGGGGGAGCCCAACCCGTTAGCATAATGTCCCACATTTGTTTTAGAGTAACATGATGGTGGCTGTCACCGTCTGCCTCTCATAGTCCCCATGAAAGCTGACAGGGTGGCCAAGCCCCTGTTGGCATGCCCCTCCCATTTATTTGCCAATGGGGAGCCCAATCCCCATTGGCATAATGCTCCACCATTGGTTGTATGCGAGGGGTGCCCAATCTCCCTCGGCTCATGTGCCCCTCAACACTCTGTATGTGCCAACAGAGTGCTCAGTCCCCACCAGCTACAGACCCCACCCCAACAAACACTCAGGTGGTATACTGGGAGCCCACCCTGGTGTGCCAAACCACCTGTAAAACAAGAAAATCTTCCCACATTGTTTTTTTTTTTGGTTCCCTGTGAATGAAAAGAGTCCCTTGCTGTCTTTGGTGCCCCTTCCCCCAACCCACACTCACCCTCTGCACACCCCACCTCCCCATACTCCCTCATCCCATACTTACCTCCAGAGCCCAGCGCAACGATTTTTCGTGGACTGAAACACATCTGCACTCTTCAAAGTTGACCGTGAACTGAAGAAATGCCAGTAAGCCTCTAATGGCATAAATGGTTTTTTCAACTTATGTGGCTATTGTGGACATTTATTTGTGAATTTTGGCACAAATTTTCAACATGGGGTTCTTGGGACCCCATTTCATTGAATTCAGTGACTGTCATTTGGTTCTTTGGTCCCAAAAGGTGATTTTGCGGTCACTGTGCGGAATCACCTTTAGGGAGTGATTAACAAAACAATAGTGCCACTGTTCATGAGGTGGGCTTCCAAAAAACCTATGCTGCAAATTTGGTGAAAAAATTTCAAAAAATTACTGTGTCACAAGCGTGCATTGCGCAGTTTCCATGCACACTCGTAACTTCATGAAGTTGTAATATTTTCAGTCCAGATTTTCAACACTGGCATTTTTTCGCACCTCCTTATGAACAGTACAGCTGTCATTTTTCACAGTCTGGCCAAAATGTGTTTTCGCACCTTCTGACGCAGAATAGTGTGGTCGCCGTGGGAAATCAGTGTTCAGGACAGATAAAGAAAATCACAGTGACACTGTTCATGAGTGGAGGTCCCAAAATGCCTATGTTGAAAACCTGGTGACAAAAGTCCGTAAATGACCATGTTATGAGCATGCATTATGCAGTTTCCATGCACACTTGTAACTTCGAGAATTTGTAATATTTTCACTCAAGATTTCCAACATTGTCAGTTTTGCACATCTTCTTATGAACAATACAGCTGCCATTTTTCAAATCCTGCCTGAAGTGTGTTTTCGCACATCTGGTGCACAATGGCCCAGTCACTGTGGAAAATCAACTTTCAGGACAAATTAAGAAAATCAAAGTGACAGAGTTCTTGAGCAGAGGTCACAAAATACCATGTTGAAAATTTGGTGAAATAATTCCACTCAATGACTGTATTATGGGTGTGCATTGTGCAGTTTCCATGTACTCTCATAAGTTTGAGCATTTTTAATATTTTCACTCCAGATTTTCAACAGTGCTCTCCCTTTACACCTCCCTATGAATGGTACAGCTGTCATTTTCTACATCCTGCCCGAACTGTGTTTTCGCACATCTTGCACAGAATGGCATGGTCGCTGTGAGAAATCAATGTTCGGGACAGATTAGCAAAATCACACTGCCACTCTTCATGAGCAGAGGTCCCAAATGCTTTCATGAGGTAGGGGTCACAGAGAGGCCATGTTAAAAATCTGTAGTGCAAATACCAACAAACACCTGGGGCATTAAGTTTCTAACCATAACATTCCATCCTGTGTACAGACTGACAGGTGTCAGGGGTGTGCCTTTGGATTGCCAGCTGTAATGCTCATGCCATTCCACCCCACCCCCACCCTGAAGCTAGTAACAGGCATCGAGATGTACCTTGGACTCTTTAGCCCCAGAGTTCACCCCATTCTCCTATACTGCACCCATTTCAGGATATGTCCTATGAAATGGGGTGACTGTAAAGCCAAACACCCCAAGGCACACCTCAACACTTGTCAGTGTCTGCAGAACTGGGTGAGGTGAAATGCCTTGAGCATTATGGCGACGACCCAAAGGCACACCCCAATGCCTGTCCATCTCTGCAGGTGGAGTGGGGTTGGGGAATTTAATACTTCACTGCTACTCCTATTCTGCATCTGTTTAACTCCTGCACATCCAATGCTAATATCAGCAAGCAAACATTCGGCATTGACAAATGCTTGTTTATATTTGTAATCATTATATCAAAAGCTGACATAAATGGATAGAGGAAGTCAAGGCATATATCATGATATGGGGCAGACACATTAATTAAGCAGGATAAAATACTTATCCCCCCTTGTTGTTACAAGGGAGGGGAAGAACAACTGGTTAAAATAGTTACGCAGCAATGATAACAAATACTATTACTGCCACGACCATGGACTCAATACTTGAGTTATAGTATTCCAAAATGTCCCGGTGTACCAAACCCAATAAGCCAGCAAATGACTTGTATATTAGTCCATGTAAACTAAAGCTAGAATGATAATATAGTCGTCAATAGAGGCAGACCAGCTAGTCTTCATATCAGCCATAAACATACAAGCAATAATCCACACAGAAGAACTTATGAGCATGCACTATTACCTTTGAAAAGATGAGAGCAGGAAATATTATTTAAACCATAAAACTCCAAAACAGTCTATAAGAATGCTTGGTAAAAGACTTTCAGGTCCTCTGAAAAACAGTTCAGTCCTCAACTGTCTCTTCAAGTGCCCCGGTCCCTCTCAGAAAGTCCTGCATAATTTTAATCATTCTCTTTCCTACTTCTGCAGGGGTCACTAAAATTAAATGTTTTACCTGCATAGGAAATTCATAGTTTTGCAGGTAACAATAATGAGTGATTGACACCCAAGGATTTAAATTTGCTCCACACTGCATCAAAAGCCTTGCGACGCTGATGGTTGGAGAAACTGAGATTGGAGGAAAAGAAAATACGTTGGCCAGTTGGCAATTAGAGTGGGCTTTTAGCTTTCATTGCCTGTAGATTTGATCTCAAATATGCTGATCCACCATGGAGATAAGGATGGCACATAGGGGGTCATGTTCCATTTCCCACTTCTAGGGTGTAATTTGATAAACTTTAAAGACGGAGCCCAAAATCTGAAGATCCAACATATTGTGAAATAACTGATGGACATATAACATAAGATCTTCCCCCCTCCGATCCCTCAGGCACTCCCAGGAGCTTAACATGAGCAAGTCAGGATCCATTTTCTAAGTGTCCTAACTGGAGTTGCAGCAACTTATTTTTGGAGACCAACCCAGCCGTCACAGCCGATATTTTATTCGCGGAGTCCTTTGCAAGATGAGCCTCCACAGCAACGGTTCCTCCCTTAGTTTTTAAGTAAGTTAACATGATGATTGCATAAATCCAATTTTGCACCGATGACTTTGATTGATTTGTCCAGGGCTTGAACCACTTGCAAAATGGCACTATTTGAAGGTTCAGGGCCACCATGTGCTCCGGCCTCTAGGCCACGATGACTGGTGCTATCCTGGGGTTTTCCTTGCTTTCCCTTGCCGGATTCAAACTGTGCAGTCTTCCATTGATTCCTTATATTCCCAGCATTTGCAATTCAAACCTCCATGTCCCAGTCTTATAATCCAGGTAATAAAGATGATAAATCAAGTGCTAGCTCACTTAAAAGGATACGTTTTAATATTTAATAGAGCTGAATAGAAAGAGCTCTCTGAAGTGCGTTCGATTCAGTCAGCTGCTAGCCCCCCCCAATATAACTATATTCATGCATCAAATTGGGGGGGATAGGGAGGCAGGGAGGATACATTTTTAACTGGCATTATACTGAATGCTCCCTAGTGGCTACTTCTCTAAGACTGTAGTACTTGTTCTTCATTGAAACAAACTGTTATTTATAATCTACTTATTTTTCAGATTTGTTTTATACATTTTTAGTAATGCAACTGATTTAATAAGCATATTAAGACACTTCAGAGTGTTTGTTATCATGGATTAACTGCACTTCCTACTGGTTGAAGGCATGCAGCACTAATGATTTATGCCCCACAATGCCCCAGGGATTGCGGTTAATCCCTGATAACTAACACCCTGTCATGTTTTATTGCTTATATACAGACATTATAATTGGGGCTCAACAATTTTTTAAATCTTAAAGAGTACTAGTCCAACATCTTTCTATCTGTCTGTCTGTCTATCTATCTACCTATCAATGCTGCCTGATGTAAAAGCAAATGTGGGCAACTTGCTTTCCACATTTTGCCTCAGCATTGTGGAACATGATATTGACTTCTGTTAAGTCATCCAAATCAGTTGTGGAATTTAAATATAAGTTAAAGACAGAGCTTCATATTAAATAATGTGTTTGTGTATAACACGTGACGGGAACACTGCTATTGTTGTGCCAACAAACAAGAAGGGGAACCATGCAAAAGTAAAAAATTATATGCCAATTAACTTGACTTTTGTAGTGGGGAAACAAGTGGAGTGAATTATCAAAGGTAGAGGACTCCCTGGTCCAGGCAAGGATCATCAAAAACAAACTGTTCCTAAACTCCTCTAAGATCCAAGTTATGCTATTTGGGTCTTAGGCTAGACTCTGGTCATGCACTGCACCCCTTTCTATCCAGTGTTAGGGCAGATCCCCCTTATCCACAGTTACAACATGTTAAATGTCTTGGAATTGCCCTTGACCCTGTCTTGGATTTCTTCCCCCATTTGTGCCTTGCTTGCTAGACAGGTAACTCAAGACCTGACCTATCTTATGAATTGCTACAGATGGCTAGAGCAGTAGGAAGGAAGGGGGAGCTGGATGTCATTGTCCACTTGGGGATAAATAACCTGGCTACAGAAGGGGAATGAACAGTGCAGGAGGAGTTCAGGGAGCTAGGAAGAAGTCTTAGACAGGTAGCATACTCTGTAGTTTTTGCAGAGGTGCTACCTGTCTATGACAGGGGGAAGGAGAAGGAGCTCTGAACCAAGACCTTCAACTCATGGTTAAAGGAATGGTACAGAGAGGAGGGATATGGCTACATTGGGACTGCAGGCCCACCTGGGGGGATAAGAGCCTATACTAAGGTGAAGGCCTGCTTCCATCCAGGAAGGGAACTTCAGTTTCAGTGGATGGTTGAAACATTACTTCGATGAATGGTTAAACTAGTTGGGGGGGGAGAAAAAGGGGAGGCAGGAACTGCCCCTTCCCACAGGCTGGGGTCGAGTGTAGGGAGATCATGAGGGGCAAGGATCCCATCACGGTGTAGGTTAATCTAGGAAGTAGGGGGTCAGCAAAATAGGAAGGGGGGTAGCCTCCAGGAGAAAAGAGGGAGGAAGTAGAAACAAAAAGGAAAGGGGGGCAGCGACAAGCAAAAAGCTAGAAAAATCTGGAGGGCCATGTGTGCTAATGCTAGAAGTCTGGGAAATAAGATCCCACTCGTAGAGGTCATCATGTCTAATATCAGATTGCCGGAGGGGGTGCAGCATGGGGCAACTAAGATGATCCAGGGGCTGGAAGGCAAAACCTATGACTGAGTTGAATATGTACACTCTAGAGGAGAGGAGGGATAGAAGGGGATATGATTAAAACCTTCAAATATTTGAAGTGGATTAACAAATGGGCACAGAAGGCATATTTAAGTTGAAGAGAGGAAGGGACACCAGAGGGCATGGTCTCCAGTTGGAGGATGGAAGATATCAGAGAGCGATGAGGAGGCATTTTTTCACAGAGAGGGTGGTGGAGAAATGGAATATTCTATCCGAGGAGCTGGTATCCTGTAGCACAGTGGGCAGTTTTAAAGGGCATGGGAGAGGTGCAAGGGTGGGTAAAGGTAAGGTGGGGAGAGGTGGGTGGGGCAGCTGCAATATAAGAGTGCTAGCTGCACTTTCAAGCAAACTGCATTGATAGACTGTATGGCCTGTTTCTGCTTGCAGATTTGTATGGTCGTATGTTCATATGTCAAGAGGCCCACCTGGGTATTGTAGTCAGTTCATGACTGGGACAAGGCCATGCCAGGATACACATTATTTAGGAAGGACAGGGCAGGAAGGAAATGGTGGGGTGCTTTATGTGAAGAAGTCATAAAGGCAACGAAATATAGGAATTCAGGGGGCAGAGGGTGCCCATGTGTCCTGAAACAGAGCCAGCACAGGGGGAGGAGTTAGATAAGTAAATACTGGAAACAATTAGCAAAATGGCTGAAAAGGGGGAGGTGTTGCTGATGGGGGACTTCAGTCTGCTGGATGTAGAAAGGATCCTCCCAACTGTGGCCTCAGCTAGAAGCAGGGACATCCTGGACTCCCTACAGGGGGGAGTTCTTAAGGCAACTGGTCAGTGAACCCATACAAGATGGAGCAATACTGGACCTGGTGCTTATAGGGACAATGTTGCAGATATCAAGGTGGGAAGCCATCTGGGGATCAGTGATCATCGTACGGTGTGGTTCAACATAAGAAAAGTTGCAGAATCCAACCACAAAATGGGGAGGGTCCTGTACTTCAGAAGAGCTGATGATACAGGCAAGGGTGAGTGCCTCAGGAATGACCTGGCAGTGAGTGATGACCTGGAGGGCTGGAGGAAAAGCGGGTAAAACTTAAAGAAGGCATAGTGAAGGTAAAAAACCTCTACATTAAGCAAGTTAGGAAAGCAAAAGAATGAAGAGACCACTATGGTTCTTGAAGGATGTGGTGAGAAAGGTAAAGGCTAAAGAGTTGGATTCAGATGGTATAAGGAGATCCAGAGAGAGGAGGGCAAGGAAATATATCAGGAAAAACAGAGGGAGGAAGGAAAGCAGTAAGAGAGCTAAGGCACAAACTGAGGAAAGAATAGCTCAGGTGGCCTCAAAGGGACAAGACATTTTCCAGGTATGTTAGCAAGAAAATGAAAACTAAAAGGATTGTATGATTTAGGAGGGAGGAGGGAGTTTACTGAGGAGGACAAAGAAAAGGTGGACATCTTGAACAGATACTTCTCCTCAGTGTTTACAGTGAAGGGAAGGAGGGACCACAAAAGCATCTGGAAGCACTCGCTAACCTGGAAGGTGGATAAAGCTATGGGACCAGATGGGGTGCATCCAAGAGTGGTGAGGGAACTCCAGGAGGTACTGACTGAACCTTTGACAGACCTAGATAACAGATCCCTGCATACCAGAGTGGTCCCAGAGGACTGAGAGGACAGATGTAGTCCCACTTTAAAAAGTGGTAACAAGGAAGAGGTAGGCAATTATAGGCCTGTCAGCCTGACATCAGTGGTGTGTAAATTAATGCGGGGGGCAAGGCCTGACCAGGCAGAAGATGGCAGCATAGTTCAGAATCTCTGCAGCAATGACCGCAAGCTAACCTCATCCAGCCTTCACCAGACCTTTCTTTGGTACCAACTCCTGTGACCATCCTGTAATCTTACTGCCTGACACAGTTTGTAAGTCATTTTTGATCCATCATCTACTTATATTCAATTATTCTGCACTGTACTGCAGCATACTAGGCCTCATCCTTCAGCATTATGGCAGATCTCCAAGTACAACAAAGCTCACTTGCTAGAGTGGAAGTAATGCTTTCTAAACTGGTGGCTGAGGTTAATGATCTAAAAACCTCCACCCAACAGAATGCGACCACTCTTGAAACTTTTAGCCAGAAAATTGCATTTAATGAGAAAGCAACGGCCTGAAACACCACTACTATTCATGACCTCCAGGCTACTGTCCGCAATCAAGATCGAACTATTAAATCCTACAAGCCAAAATGACAATATTGAAAATCGTAATTGTTGCAACAAAATTTATGATTTTTTGCTTCCCTGAAGGTGTAGAACTAGGAGACACTACTGCGCTTTTATTACATGTGCTTCATGCAATGCTTAAACTGCCTCCTGACCTAACGTTAATCATTGAGCTGTCTCACCGCACTCTGGGTCCTTGGCCAACATCAGACCAGCGACCAAGGCCTATCATTGCTCGCTTCTTGAACTATACCCACACAGAATTAATACTGAAATGAGCCAGAGAAATGGGGAAACTTCAGTGGCAAGAGTTTGATATTTCCATCTACAGAGACTTTTCAAAATATTTAACCATCAGAAGGAAGGCCTACAATCCACTTAAACAAATTCTCCACCAAAGAAGCATTAAATTTGCTCTACGTTACCCTGCAACAGTATGCCTTTTCTCAGGCTCTTCCGGGAGGTTCAGCAGCAATTGGCAACCCGAACACAGCTTTGGTATCTGCATGGAGGGTGTACGACGAGGTACAGGAATGTGGGGAAAGTGTTACAGAACTCATAGCCCCAAGCAGCAATGCCACAACTGATTTGACCCCAAGGCAATCAACACATCTGTAAGATAGGCTTCTGTTGGGGTATTATTCTTCAAGACTTTCATGCTGTTCTAGCAAGGTTTCACCCCAAACACCCCAAGCTGCAGCCTCTCACCTTCAAATCAACCTTTCTATTCCCTTCAGCAATAAGTTTGCTCTCTTGGAGGATGACATGCACTTCTTGCAGGAGGATCTTTACCAGCAAATTTCAGATGAACATCCCTCTAATTTGGGCCCTGTGCCTCAGGGATGTATTTCTGCCGATACTTCATGGGCAGAAGTTGTTGCAAGTTCCCCACTCAAATCTTTAGAGCCACCCAAAAAGAAACATAGGGCAAAAACCAAAAGCAAGAACATCAATGGTTACAATCCTGCTAATAAATCTAAGGTGTCATGAGCTTATGTGGTCAGTAATATGGTCACAGTTGCTATATCTTGGTGGGTTTTGCTCCCAGTATACTTAAAGGGAGTGCCAGTACACTTTTTCTGCCTAGCCGCCTGCTCTACAGACTATGCTACCTGGTTGCTTTCGCTCTCAGCGGGTGCAGAAAGCAAAGGCTGTACATCGCAGCACGATCAATTTACTTTTTGTTGCAGTGTTTAAACGAGCAGCTTGAGGGAACTTTGGTATATCAGCAATGCTTTTCTAACCCATTATTTTGGTGTTAGAGCTTATATATTACCTCACTAAACAGGCTGTCTGTATCTAGCCTTTTACTCTCCAGTTTAGCAGTGCATCAGGTTTATAGTCTTTTGGATGTTCAGTTGCATATCTTCAATCAGTATGTCCCTGATTATTGCCTTTTCTTTTTCATATGTGAATTATTACAAGGCAACTTACCCCTTCCTCTCCTGATGACAGGTTCTTAAGTATTATTAGCAACTACATTTAATCTATCTCCTTCCCTCGCTTCATTATTCTTACTACCTCCTTTTACAATATGGAACTATCATTAGCACTCAAGCTAATAGCTTGGCAGAAGACACCAGGAGAAAGGACTGCTGTGTGACTGAACTTCTGCTGGGACTACAGAAGAACTTATGTACTTGGACTTTTAATTTAGGGTAAAAAAAACTAACATACAAAACAAAAAAAGTGTGTGTTTGTCTAGTTTAACTGAACTGAATGGGTATCTGAACTGTTATTTAGTTGTAAATCTCAGGTGATTGAAAGGACTTAACTATTGTGAGGTTTAAATTACTTGTAGAAAGATCTGGTAAGTAGGGGGAGTGGCTTAGCTAGAAGGAAGCTACATTTAAAGACTGCCTTAGAAAGATTCTGCTAATAACTTGGCAGAAGACACCAGGAGAAAGGACTGCTGTGTGACTGAACATCTCTGCTGGGACTATATTGCCCTCCTTCCCTCCCCACCCAAAGCTAGTTCTATTTTTATAGGCACAGGATTTGCCTGACAACAGGAACTTCCTGTTTTGAAACAGGAAGTGAGTGATCACAGAACCACCAAAGACCCACCATCCTAGAAGGGCAAAAGTAGCTCTCCGGCCCCCTCTAGCTGCTGGAGGTCTGCCTCCGAGCAAGTAACAGGTCTACTGAGAAACATAGGATATTCTTGTCTCAGAACAGGACAATCAGGAGCTTAAAGGACACACAGGCAGAAAGTAAGGAGAGAGAGAAAAAAACAGAGGAAAGAGTAAGGATTGCAAACAGTTAAGGGCCAGAAATAAGACATGATTGGGTGGTGCAGTGCAGTGGCTGTGAGCAGCAGTCTTCGGAGGCGTTCTGGAGGATGCGGTGTTGTCCCATCTGCAGGCACCTCTCTGGGCAGAGAGGAGGTTGCTCATCTACAGGCTGAGTTGGCAGGATTTGTGGGACCTCCTCTTCCATGCAGGGACCACCAGTGCCTCTGCCGTTGCCTCAGAGGTTGCCAAGAAAGAGGAGCAGTTGGACCACAGTGGGCTCCAGGGAGGGTGAGGGTGGTGGAACAGAGGTGCATCCACTCCAGTTGTACTCTCCATAATTCCTATGCCATTCTGGCAAAGTGTGGTTCCTCTAGGAGGCACCCATGAGTGGAGACCAAGGAGGATGCTGGGAACCCACAAAGGAGACCCACAGGAGGGTGGCAGGGGACCCTGCAGGGAAGGAAACAACTCCTGGTTGGGGACTCCATTGTTAGGAAGGTAGAACTGGGGGAGGAAGGGGAGAGGGAGGTGAGGTGCCTGCCTGGTGCCATGGCTTGAGGACAGGGAGCGAATCCTCAGGATTGCCAGAGCAGCTGCACAGGGAGGGAGGTGGATGTCATTGTCCACCTAGGGACAAATGACCTGGCTAAGAGAGGATTAGAAGTGCAGGAAGAGTTTATAGAAGTGGGGAGGGGCCTTAGTCAATGCACATACGGTAACCTTCTCGGAGGTGCTGCCATCTATGGCATAGGAGAGGCTAGGGTGTTCCGCACCATGGGAGTCAATCAGTGGTTGAAAACTGGTGTGGAGCTCAGGGATTTGGCTTCATTGGGGACTGGGGGTCCACCTGGAGTGATGCAAGCCTATATTGGCATGATGGGCTGCATCTGTCCGGGAGGGGAACCAGGATCCTAGGTGATAGGTTTAAATGCTTCATTGGCAAGCTTTTAACCAGCTAAGGGGAGGCACTGAAAGGAGCAGGGAAATCCTAGCCCCCAAATAATCATGGTAGTAAGTGCAGCAAACACCAACATAGAGGTGTTGATAGGGAGAAGGGCAGGGTAAATGGAGAAAGTGACAATGGCAAGAAGGACAGGGATGGGGCAAAGAGTAGTAAGGCCATCAGGAAATGGAGGATAATGAGTACCAATGCCGTAGTCTGGGCAACAAGCCCCTGAGCTGGTGGGCCTTGATGGAAGAGGGATGCCTGGATATCGTAGCAGTCACAGAAACATGGTACACAGAGAACCATGACGGGATGTTAACATACCAGGGTACATAACCCACAAGAGAGACAGGCAGGAGAAGAGGGGAGGAGTAGCACTCTATGTAAAGGAAGGATAAAGAAACTGAACAAAAGAGTAAACAGGGAGGAGAGGAGGCACTGTGGTTCACCTTGGAGACTAGAAAGGGCACCACAATCCGCACAGGGGTTGTGTACAGACCCCCGTGTCAGGGGGAAGGAATGGACAAGGATATAATAGAAGGCATTCTTAGAATGGCAGAGAAAGGGGAGATACTGTTGATGGGAGACCTGAATATGCCAGATGTTAACTGGAGCACATTTGCTGCAGCCACATCCAAGAGCAGGGCCATTCTTGATGTCCTACAGGTGGCAGACATTAGACAGCTAGTTTCAGAACCCACTTGTGAGGGAGCAATCTTAGACCTCGTACTCTCAAATGGGGGCAGTGAGAGGATCTCAGATCTAGAAGTGGGTTGCCATCTGGGGACAAGTGACCATCAAACAGTGTGGTTCACATTAAACTCAGCTACAGAGTCAAGCCATACAAAAGTGAGGGTACTGGACTTTAGGAGGGCTGACTTTGCAAGATGGAGAGTGCCTCAGAAAAGCACTAGCAAACAGGCTAGAAGGAGGTGTGGAGCAACAATGGGGAATTATCAAACTGCCATCACAGAGGCAACAAGCCTTGTGTGAAGCAAATAAATCAAAATGAAAGAAAAAGCCACTATGGTTCTCAAAAGAGGTGGCTGTGAAAGTCAGGAAGAAAATATAGCATTCCGAAGTATAAAGAAACACAGAAGGAGCAGGACAGAGAGCTGTACCAGTTAAGGTAGAAGGAAGCAGGAGGGAAGTCAGAATAGAAAGGCCCAAACTGAGGAAAAGATCACCAACTCAAGTTAAGAAGGGGATAAAACCTTTATAGGTACATCAGCGAAGCAGAAAGACAAAGTGTGGAATAGTGAGGTTGAATAGAATGAACGGGGGTGGGCAGAGGGGACAGTGAAAAAGCAGGGATACTGAATGAATATTTCTGCTCAGTATTCTAAAAGAGGAGGGAAGTGCCTAATCCAATTAACAGAAGCACTCTTGATGGGGGGATCCCAGCCCTTTCACAGAAGAAAGGGTTCTGCAAGAACCCTAAAACTGAAGGTGGACAAAGCAATGGGTCCTGATGGAATTCACCCCAGAATTCTAAAAAGAATTAAGGAGGAGCTAGTGAAACCACGGGCTACTCTTTTTAATAAATCATGGGAGGATGGTGTGGTACCTGAGGACTGGAGGAAGGCGGATGTGATTCCCTACAAAAAGTGGGACCAAGACAGAGGCAGAAAACTGCAGACCTGTCAGTCTGACCTCTGTGGTAGGAAAGTGATGGAGTCACTTCTGAAGGAACGAATAGTTGAGTACCTAGAGGCCAGTGGAGCACAGGACCCAAGGCAGCATGGGTTCACAGCGGAAGGTCATGTCAGACTAATCTAATAGATTTCTTTGACTGGGTGACCAAAGTAGTAGACCAGGGAGGGGCTGTGGACATGGCCTACCTAGACTTTAGCAAGGCATTTGACACAGTCCCACACAAAAGATTAATAGTCAAATTAACCAGCCTGGGAGTGGGTCCTAGGATGGTAGCCTGGGTAAAACACTGGCTGCACAACAGGACACAGAAGGTAATTGTAAATGGAGTCCACTCTGAAGAAAGAGGATTTACTAGTGGGGTACCGCAGGGTTCAGTATTAGGTCCAGTCCTTTTTAATGTCTTCATCAGTGACATTGCAGAGGGACTGGAAGGAAAAGTATGCCTTTTTGCAGATGACACAAAGATCTGCAACAGGGTTGATACACAAGGAGGCGGAAAGGATGAAAAGGGACTTGGCAAGGTTGGAGGAATGGTCAGAAGTATGGCAGCTAGGATTCAATGCAAAGAAGTGCAAAATAATGCACCTGGGAAACAAGAACCTAGGGGAAGAATACACAATGGGTGGGGAAGTAGTAACAACAACAAAAAAGGAAAGGGACCTGGGGGTAATCATATCAGATGGCCTTAAGGTTAGCAATCAATGTGAGAAGGCAGTAGGGAGGGCTGGGGGTATACTGGGATGTATAGGGAGAGGCATCAGCAGCAGAAAACAGGAAGTTATTATCCCTCTGTACAGACAGTTGGTGAGACCCCATCTGGAGTACTGTGTCCAGTTCATGGAGACCTCATCTCCGCAAGGACATAGACAGGATAGAGGTAGTCCAGAGGAGGGCAACTAAAATGGTGCAGGGTCTGCAAGAGAAGCCGTATGAGGACAGACTAAAGGAGCTTAATATGTATACCCTTGAGGAAAGAAGGGAGAGGGGGGACATGACAGAAACTTTTAAGTACCTCAGTGGAATCAACAAAGTCCAAGAGGGTAGCATCTTTCAGAAAAAGAGACTTACAAGAACAAGGGGACACAATTTAAAGATAGAAGGAGGGTGTCAGGGGCAATGTGAGGAAGTATTATTTCACAGAGAGGTAGCGGATGCATGGAACAGCCTTACTGAGGAGGTTGTGGGGTCTAAAACTGTGGGAGATTTCAAGAATGCATGGGACAGACATGAGGCAATTCTTGTGGGGGTAGGAAGAAATAGGCTGTTGGTTAACTAGGATCTCACGGACTATCCCTTTTGGTAGGAAACTGGCAGACTAGATGGGCCTAGCGGTCCTTATCTCGTCAAAGTCTATGTTTCTATGTTTCTAAGAGGTGGGCTATGTTTGGTGTACTGTTGCAAAGGATTGTCAATCTACATCTTCCTTATACTCCTTATTTTACTCGAAGCCTACAGATACTATAGAAATCCACTGCTGTGTGGTTCCTCGTGTTCTGGGGCTCACTGGGCCTAGTCTTCTAGGCCTAGTCACCCCATATAGCACCTATGTAGGAGATTTTCAAGTAATTGGAGCTGATCTTTACTATGATTATCTCTTCTGCCTACAGTTATCACCGAAGCCTATACCTCTCCACATAATCCCGATTTGCATTTGGCTCAGGGCGTAAGGACTTAAATTGACCTCCCCTTTCTTCTTTCCCCCTCAATATTGTATTTATTATGTACTTATTCTGTTGCACTGCAAAGTATACTCAGAGTCACTTTAATGTGTTAATGATCTACTTTTCCTTTTATATTTGTTCATTTGCAAGCCACTTATTTGCACTAGCATTTGAATAAGCTAATGGTTGTTTTTTACTGTTTTATGTCATTATTTATTGTGGTCGATGTTTTTTCTTGATGTGTGTTAGCGCTTTGATATATTGAAAAGTGCTCTATAAATAAAATTTAGATTTTTGATTGCTTTTTATATTTTGATTTCACCTGGCTCCCTGAATTCCTTGCTCTATGTCTAGGCTGTACTGGCATCTTATATATGGTTCTTTAATTGACTGTTATTTTCAGTTGGTATATCTTGTACTTTTACTGCTAATGTTTATAAATAAGTTCTGGTGTTTAGCTTTATCCTTATACCTTGTCCTGTTAGCTTAGAATTAAGCTGAGGTTATTACAGTCCCCTGCCTTTCTTTGTATTATTCCCCTTTCAGTTTAGCTTATCAGGAATACTTACTTTATTAGATTACTGGGCTCAGAATTAGGTTTGGGCCTATATTTATAACTGGTCCTCCCTAGTCTTCTCCCTACATCGACACCCCAGAGTGTGGTGAGACAGTCTCTTAGTCAGTTGGCTGACTACTAGTATTGTTGTTGTTGTTGTCAACAACTTTTTTCCTTCCCCATCTCTATTCTAACTTTAATAAAATATCTGTGCCACTCACGTATCATACATCTCACTTTTTTTGGCTTGAATGTTCCCGCCACTCACTGCATATACGTAAGCTCTCTATTTTGTATTCTAATCATCCTCTGCCTCATTTATTTGTCCCTTCACACTCCAGTGATTATTCCCTTTCTTTAACACTAACAATATGAGTGACATACTTTTATATAAATGGAATGTGAAGGGACTTAATTCTCCTTGTAAGTGGAATATTCAAATTCTTTCTCATCTCAAAAACATAAAACACAAATTGTTTTCCTTCAAGAAACAAAATTATTAGCAGAGGATGTTCATTAGACTTAAAAGATTGGTCGGTCAGATCTCATGAATCATCCTATACCTCAAAAAAGAGGAGTTGCTATTCTTATTCATAACAGTCTCAAATGGTCCCTTGTAAACTCTGTTCCCGATACTGATGGCAGATGGGTGATGGTCAAACTGGATACCACTCTCTGGTTCTCTTCTGCTTGTTAATGTCTATGCACCCAACTCCGATTCCCTAGAGATTTTCATAATTTAGCTCAACAGATTCTATCCTTTAACACTGATAATACACAGTTATTCTTGAGGATCTTAACTTAGCTTAGAAGCCAGCATTGACAGAAGTAGCCCCACTACAGAGACCCACCCTAGAAGTATTAAAGCCCTCTCATTACTAATGCAAGATGTTGGATTAGCTGATGTATGGCACCTCCTTCAACCCTGTGATCGAGAATTTACTTTTTACTCCTCTCTACATAAGACATACAGTGGAATTGACTACTGGCTAGCCTCTCCTGTTATAATGGAAAAAAAAATATTGATTCATCCATCTCTCCCATCATAATCTAGGACCATTCCCCTGTCAAATTGCAACTTTTGTGGGGCCCATTAGCACCTAAATCTTCTTACTGGTGGCTGGACCCTCTCCTTCTCAAGGATCCCAATTTCTTACCCATGATCAAAGCACAAATTCAGGACTTCCTCTTTCACAATACCCCAACTGAATCTTTTATCTCCTCTGTATGGGAAGCTTTTAAAACTACAATTTGAGGGAAACTTATCAGTTATGCTGCACATAGGAAAAGAGTAAGGGAACAACAGCTAGCTGACTTGGAAAATCTCTTAAAGCTAAAGAGAGTTTATACTTTTGTTCTAATAAGCACTGTCTTGATTCTCAACTTCATCTTGAAATTCTTCAACTTAAAGTTAAAATTAACAAATTATTTTCGTAAAACCCGAACTGGCCTTGTTTAAACTTAAATATAAGTTTTGGGAACACGCGATAAAATGGAAACCTCTCTTACCAGCTCAAAGCACAACAAATGGAATGACACATCCTAAGCTAAAAGATGAATAGGTACAATTCACTCCGACAACCCCTCTATAAATAAAGTATCATGAAAACTTTATCAAAAACTATACTTTAACACAATCCTCCATCTACTTTACAAATTCAACAGTTCCTTAAATTGTTACATCTTCCTCATCTTTCTACTCTTGAAACAAATTCTTTAGATGAACCCTCTCACTTCAGGAAATCCAGAAGCTTTGTCTTCCTTGAAATCCAGCAAACTCCTGGGGTGAAGGATTCCTTAGATTTCTATAAAATGTTTTCCGACACCTTATGTCCCTTCTTCTTAATGTTTATCAAGAAGCTTCCAATACTAGTAAGCTTCCCCATCTTGCACCAAAGCAATCATAACCCTAATCCCTAAGAAAGAAAAAGACCCTACTCACCCCACAAGTTATAGGCCCATCTCTTTATTAAACACGGATGGGAAGCTAGTTGCTAAACTACTAACTTCTCGACTTGAATCCTTGATTCCCAAGCTAACTCATTGTTCACAAGCTGGTTTTATTAAACATAGATCTGGTTCTGATCACCTACGTTCTTTATTTAATTTAATTCACAATGCCTAATCCCTCAAGACACCAGCTGCAGCCATAGCTATTGATTCCGAGAAGGCCTTTGAGTCCTTAAACTGGGACTACCTTATTTAGGTTTTATCTTATTTCAATCTTTCTCATACCTTTTGCTCCTGGATCAAGCTATTATATAACTTTCCTGTTGCTAAAGTACTTACTAATTCCACCCTTTCCTCTTACTTTCATCTAACAAAGAGAACTAGACAAGGCTGTCCCTGTCCCTTCCCTGTTTATTTTAGCCATGGAACCCCTGACTGCTTGTTTACGCTAAGCTTCTGGCATTATTGGCATACCTGTGAGCAATTCAAGATATGTTTCTCTCTCCTATGCAGATGACTTTTTAATCTTACTCGAAACCTGAATGAGGCTGGGCCCTGTTGGTTGATTTGTTAATATTTTACTTAAAATTTCTGGCCTTGCTTGAATTATGGCAAATCAAAAACTATGCCCCTTAATGACCACTGTAAAGCCTTTATGAACATACCTCTTGGATTCCGCTGAGTCACCACAGGGTATAACATATCTAGGAATCAAAATCACTAGTAATTTAGGGAAGATATGGGACATTAACTTTAACCCCTTATTTGATAACATCAAAACAATTCTGGATACATGGAAGCTTCTTAATCTCTCTTTCTTAGGGAAAATTGCAGCATTAAGATGTTCATTTCTCCCAAGATTCTTTACCTCTTTGCCAATATTCTTTTAGTCTTACCATCCTCCTCTTTTGCTAAAATTGATAAAATAATAGGTAACTTTATCTGGGATGGGAAACCACCAAGATTTAACACTAACAAACTTCAATTACATTGGAAAAAAGGGGATGCGGACTCCCCTGGTTCAAAGGCTACCTCTGGGCTTTCCAAATGGCCTAATCCATTAAATGGTTTCAGAAACCCTCCCCTCACTCACCACTATGGGTTGCAATGGAATCCGCATTGTGCCCGGGAGGAGTTCCCACTTCCTTCATTTTTAATCCCATTTCCTCTAAACTCAAATCTCACCCAACTATATCAACCTCTGTTCTTTATTGGAAACCAACCCACAAATTCCTGAAATCCAATCCAACACCCTGGTTGTATGCCCCTTATGGAAGCAATCCACTGCTCACTCTAGAAGATCACCCAATTTTCTGTTGTACATGGAGGAACAAAGGCATTTTCTTTCCGGAGATATCTTGGACCAGAATTCACTTACTCTTAGATCATTCTCAGACTTGCAGGTCACATGGAAACTTCTAAACAGGACTTCTGGAAGTTTTACAAATTCGGGCAGCTTATAACTCTCTCTAGTTTAGTGTATAGGCATACTCTTCTAAACCCATACATCTCAGCACTGGACTTATCAGTAAATTAAATAGCTCCATTTACAAAGACATTATTGATAATCTACCTGATCAGTCTATACAGGCCCAAAATAAATGGAGTACTCTTCTTAACTACAATATTTTAGATGCAAAATGGAGTAATTTTTGGCATATTGCACATAATACCTTTAAAGATGCCTGTAGTTCTTTAATACAAACTAAAATCCTACATCTTTGGTATAGAACCCCCTCTGTGCTTCAACGAATGGGCCTATTAAATAATAATAATTGCTGGCGCTGCAATTTGGTCAACGGGGATCTATTTCATATCTTGTGGTCTTGCGCTCCCATTAATAAACTCCAGCATAAAGTCTGTTTACTTGCCTCCAGAGTAACAGGACAAAAACTACCTTTTGATCCCAAGCTATTCCTTCTAGGCATCCTTATCCCAATAGCTCTCTCCTCTCACATGCACATTTTAGATGGCTAAACATACTTTCTGTTCTGGTCAAGCGTCTGATTCTTATGAAATGGAAATCAACTCGGGTGCCTCTCTTTCAGATGTTCTTCAAAGCCTCTTTCAGTACGCCTCTCTAGACCGATTATCTCATGTTACTCATAACCAACTCACTGTATATGATAGATGTTGGCAGGATTACTTCAAGTACTTCGAACCTAGTTATTCTAGACCCTAATTCTTAGGGATATTTAACCCTCCTTCTTATTTTGCTTTCAGATTAGGGTTTCTCAAAACTTTTGTGCACAGATTTCTCCTCTTTTTCCCTTCCTTCCTGTTTTCTCCCTCTCTCCTTCCCTTCTTCCTTGCTTTTTTCTCTCTTCTTTCTTTCCTTGCACACTTTTCTCTTATCTTCACCTCTCCATTACTGAACATTATTCATATTACCTCATTTATCACTTTTTGCAATTTATTGAATGCCTTGCCAAAGGCTGCACTAGCATGTATTTTGTACATGGTTGCTATTTCTGATCCTATAATACCCTATTGATTGTAACCCTGCTGCTCTCCACTTACATCCTGTCTAGGTTTGTATTTTATTATCAATACATGTATATAAGGCTTCTCCAATATGTTTACCCTAAATACTGTGTTTTCTTAAGTGATATTTTATACCTTACATGAAGGACAGTCTTCCATTGTATTAGACGTGTGCTTTCTTATATACTCCAATTTCAGTAAAAAGATAAAGTGAAAAAAATGAATATAGACACTACTTAAGGAAAGGATAGTAGAACATTTGGAATCCAACAGATTACAGGACCTTATCACAGCATGGATTCATGGGGGGAGGTCCTGCCAAATAAATCTGATAGACTTCTTTGACTGGGTGACCACAAAGTTAACTCAAGTAGAAGTGGTAAATGTAGCCTACTTGGATTTCAGCAAGGCTTTTGACTCAGGTCCACACAGGAGACTGATAAACAAGCTGAATATCTTGGTGGTGGGCAATAAGGTGGTAACCTGGGTAAGAAACTGGTTAGGAGATAGGACAGAGGTTTGTGGTAAATGGAGTACACTCCAAGGAAGGGAGGGTGACCAGTAGGGTACCTCAGGGTTCAGTGTGGGGATCAGTCCTTTTCAATGTCTTTATCAGTGACATAGCAGATGGCTGTAAGGGAAGGGTGCCTCTTTGCAGATGACACAAAATCTGCAGCAGGGGACATTCTGGTGGTGGGGGTGGAAAGTGTGGACAGGGACCTAAAAACTGGAGGAGTGGTCAAGGGTATGGCAGCGGGTTTTAATGTAAACACGTGCAAAATAATGCACTTAAGCCATAGAACTCTGGGGCAGACTAGAAAGTGGGTGACATGCACAAGACCAAGCAGAAGAGAGAACTAGGGGTAATAATGTCAGTGGACCTAAAGGTGGCCATGCAAGGTGACAAGGCAGTTGGAGGGCTAGTGGGATACTAGGGCTCAAAGGAAGGGATATCATCAGGAAAAAAGGGAGGGTGTTGCCCTATATAGATCACTAGTAAGACCCCAGCTTAAATCTGTGTCCAGTTCTGCTGATCACATCTCAGGAAGGACACAGACAGAGTGGAGCAGTTCAGAGAAGGGCTATAAAAATGGTGCAGGATCTGCATCATAAGCCCCATGAAGAGAGGCTAAAGGAGCTCAATACGTACACCCTGCAGCACCATAGATTTAGTGGTCTACAGCAAAATGAGAGAACAGAAAAGAAAGAAAATATGGGCAGACTAGGTGGGCCAAGCAGCCCTTATCTACCATCAGATTCTATCTTTCTTACCATGCCAAACGGTCCCTCACACCCAAGGCCAGTGTTGCCATCTCCAGGATGCCCCCGTCTTCAATATGGTCAGCTTTTATACCATGCCTCCAAAACAGTCATAAACAAGTGGGGTGACCTACAACAACATCTGTTGCTTCTAAATGTCCTCCCAACCTCACACATCACTGTACCCCATGTCTACCTGTTCTCTCCTTCTGCAGCCCAATCCTACTCCCTAGAGTGCTTTATTGATAAGCTACAAAGACCTTCAGCACCTCCTGTATCCTCTCCTCTGCATCTTGACAAGCCTACTCACTTAGGTCTGCTGATTCGGCTCTCCTGCATGTTCCCAAATGCTTAACTAAGATGGGGAAACAGGCTTTTATAGTCTTTGCACTAAAATAATTGAACTCATGTGACATAGACAGCCAGCTCTGAGTGCTCAAGTGCTGTATTAATTTTTGTTATTACATATAAAATATGTGAAGGGAAGGGTCAGTTCAAGGAAAAGGCTGTCTTACTGGAACTGACACATTAAGACCCCCCCAGGGATAAGCTCAAGGGACAAGAGGTATTTTAAACTGCAAAGATCTGGGGTGCAATTACCTTGTCAATTTGCTTTCATCCCAGGAAATAAGATTAGCCATTCATAATGCCCTCAGGGACATCCTCTGACTTGCATATTTGCCAGGAAGGACTTGTGGGGAGGAGTGTCAGAGAGATGCCAGAATGGACATTGAAGAGGTTTGATGTCTGAGCCAGGGAGGAGCCAGATGGATTTGAAGGTCCAAAATACATTCCCAGGAACCCTTGAATTACATCAGAAAGACCTGAGGTGTAGATTCCAAGGTCCAGAAGGGATTAAAGAGGCCAATACACTTTTGCTTTGAATACAGTGACTTAGATCAAAGAAACTTTTGAGATGGACTTATGTATACACAGGCAGTACAGAAAGAGGGAGGGATGCTAGGCAGGCAGCTTGTCGCTCCCAGGGATATCGTGAGCAGTTGCTCAAGGTTACCCATGATATTCCCTTATCTGGTCATCTTGGAATCACATGAACTATGCTAGCCCAGAATTTCTACTGGCCTAACTTCACCCAGCAGGTGAAAGAGTATTGCAGGTCTTGTCACCGGTGCCAAGAAATAGGGAAGGCAGGCCAGAAAACCCAAGCCGCCCTGATTCCCTTGCCCGTAGTGGAGGAGCCATTCCAGAGGGTGGGAATGGATATTGTGGGGCCTTTAAATACCCCCAGCTCCTCAGGGAAAAGATTCATCCTGATTGTGGTGGATTATGCCACCCAGTACCCGGAGGCAGTCGCCCTTTCCTCACTGAGGACAGACAAAGTGGCAGATGCCTTGCTTAGGATTTTCTCCCGAGTTAGGTTTCTGCAAGAGGTAATCACTGATCGAGGGGGTTCCTTCATGTCGGACCTAATGAAATGTCTATGGAAGAAGTGTGGGGTGGTGCAGAGATGCATGACACTATATCACCCACAAGCCAATGGGCTTGTGGAATGCTTCAATGGTACCCTAAAGTCAATGCTCCAGGCATTTGCTGAACAGCATGGGAGGGACTGGGAGAAGTACCTTCCCCACCTGTTGTTCGCATACAGGGAGGTGCCCCAGAGTCGACGGATTTTCCCCTTTGAGCTCTTGTATGGACGCCGGGTATGTGGGGCCCTAGACTTGATTTGGGAGGACTGGGAAGGCAAGCCCACCCAGGGAACTCCTATTGTGGATTATGTCCTACAGTTTAGGAAAGGCTGAAGGAGCTATGGGACAGCCCAGAGCAACATGGCAGCTGCCCAGCAGAAACAAAAGGTATGGTACAACCGCGAGAGCCAGAGCTCACCTCGACATGGTGGGTCAGGAAGTCATGGTCCTTATTCTGGTCCGAAAGACAAGCTGCAAGCTGAGTGGGCAGGACCATATAAAGTGGTTAGGAAGGTAAATGATGTAAACTACATTGTGGAGTTACCTGACTGTAGACAGATAGAAAGGATGTACCATGTCAACCTGATGAAGCCATATGCAAATAGGGCTGACATGGTGTTCACAGTGTGTAGTCATGGGAGAGGGACAGACGAAGAATCCTCCTTCTGGACTTGCTGGAAGAGAGTAAGGGAGTCCTCTGTGGAGGCAGTAAAATTGTTTCCCCAGCTGACCACAGGCCAGATCCAGAAAGTGAGGGAGGTTTTAGCAGACTTTGCCCCCTTGTTTAGCGCCAAGCCTGGACTAACCCCCTTAGCAACACACAATGTGGAGACAGGAACATAGACGCCCATACAGCAGACAGCATATCGGGTGTCAGAGGCTGTCCAAAAGTACATTAGGAGGGAAGTGGAGGAGATGCTGGATTTAAGGATAATCCAGAGATCCCACAGTCCCTGGGCCTCACCCGTAGTCCTTGTACCCAAGCCAGATGACTCGACTCATTTCTGTGTAGACTATCGTGGACTTAATGCAGTCACAAAGTCCAATGCCCACCCGATGCCCCGGATGGACAAACTCCTGGACAAGTTGAGGGGCAACCTACCTTACGACCATTGACCTGACAAAGGGGTATTGGCAGGTAGAGTTGATGTACAGAGCTAAAAAGAGGTCAGCCTTCATCACTCCAATAGGCTTATTTGAGTTCAAAGTAATGCCTTTCAGAACGAAGAACACCCCGGCCACTTTCCAAAGGTTAGTGAACCAGGTGTTAAGTGGTGCTGAGAAGTACACCATGGCGTACCTGGATGACTCTGCCATCTTCAGTACCAGCTGGGAGGAACACCTGTCACACTTTAGGGAAGTGCTGGCAGAATACAGAGACCGGGCTCACTTTCCAAAGCCAATAAGTGCCAGGAGGCCATGGAAGAAGTGGCATACCTTGGGCATGTGGTAGGCTAGGGACAGCTCTGTCCTAACCAGATAAAAATAGAGATAATACAGGCATGGCCCAGACCAGAAACTCAAGCAGGTCAGGAGTTTTCTCGGGACAGTAGGGTACTATCGAAAATTTGTAGCAAATTACAGTACCCTGGCTGCCCCCCCCCATCTGACCTGACAAAGAAAAAAATGCTAAGGAAAATCACCTGGGGTCCAGCCTGTGAGGAAGCTTTTACCAAACTGAAGGAGGCACTGTGCAGTGATCCTGTTTTGACATGTCTGGAATATAGCAAAACTTTTGTAGTTCAGACAGACACCTCAGACATGGGTATTGGGACAGTGCTAAGCCAGACATCCAGTGAAGGAAGGGACCACCCGATAACCTACCTGAGCCGAAAGCTGCTCCCCAGGGAACAAACATACTCCACGGTGGAAAAGGAGTGTCTTGCCCTAGTGTGGGCCCTAAAGAAATTGGAGCCATACCTGTATGGGCAGCCTTTTGTGGTGCAGACTGACCACAACCCCCCTGGTTTGGTTGTCACAGATGGGGAAAATCAATGGCAGACTGCTCAGATGGAGTCTTGCTTTACAAGGGTATGATTTGAAAATTGTACATAGGGCCAGAGCCAAGAATAAGAACTCAGATTGACTGTCTAGGGTCTATGAGGAGTGAACTGATATGGGAAGCTCATTCCATGTAGGGGATGGATCCCCCAAATTCAGTCTAGGTGGGGAGGAGTGTGACGTAGACAGCCAGCTCTGAGTGCTTGAGTGCTGTATTAATTTTTATTATTACATATAAAATATGTGAAGGGAAGGGTCAGTTCAAGGAAAAGGCTGTCTTACTGGAACTGACACATCAAGACCCTCCAGGGATAAGTTCAAAGGACAGGAGGTATTTTAAACTGCAGAGATCTGGGGTGCAATTACCTTGTCAATTTGCTTTCATCCCAGGAAATAAGATTAGCCATTCATAATGCCCTCAGGGTCATCCTCTGACTTGCATATTTGCCAGGAAGGACTTATGGGGAGGACTGTCAGAGAGAGGCCAGAATGGACATTGAAGAGGTTTGATGTCTGAGCCAGGGAGGACCCAGACGGATTTGGAAGGTCCAAAATACATTCTCAGGGAACCCTTGAATTACATCAGAAAGACCTGAGGTGTAGATTCCAAGGTCCAGAAGGGATTAAAGAGGCCAATACACTTTTGCTTTGAATACAGTGACCTAGATCAAAGAAACTTTTGAGATGTATGTGTAGCAGAACAAAAAACAGTTCTGACCAGTTAACCTGTGGAGAGGAAAGTCAGTGAGGTCATTTCATATTTTTTTTAAATATTTTATTTGGAGACCCTGTATTGTAAAATATAGAGTTTGATACACCAAAGCGGAGTTAGTGACCTCATGAGAAGGCTGGCTCAGAAGTGTGTTTAATTGCTGAAGTGAACCTGACAGAGACACAAGAGAATATTATCTGACTGAGGGAGAATCATCACAGCACTGAAAGAGAGTAAGATTAGACCAGTCTAAATGGGTATACAGTTAAAATCATGTATCCGCAATGGCGCAACTCATTATAAGCACTATATAGTAGCTTTGTTAAAAAGCGCTATCACATTAAGTCGCGTAAATAATAGCACAATGCTGCCATCTGATAAACTGTACTATACCATTAAACAAGATATAAGTCTTGCCTTCAGCAAAAACATTTGCTGGCTACCTAAATTTCAATGCTGCCTTCCAGCCCCGTAAAATAATTAAAGTACTTAAAGCATTTAGTTTTCAAATAGTGATAAGTCTTGCCTTCAGCAGAAAACATTTGCTGGCTACCTAAATACACTAATACAGTCCAGTTACCAATGTATCAGCTATTGGCACAGTGTGTTTTTTTAAAGCAAAATAAACATTCATAACTGCCATCACACAATTTTCATATCCTCATCGTTACTTCATCAGAATCAGAACAGCCAGTAAACAATATATAAAATATAATGTTATATACTGTATATCAAATTAGTTTGTCAGAATAAAGTTGCTAAACCACTGTTGTCCCCCACTTGCCCATCACTTGTGTGCTGATGAATTCAAAATTAGTTTGTCTAAATAAATAAAGATTACCTGCAAACAAGCAAACAAGCAACTGTGTGATCTTTCGAGCGTGGGATAGCGTGGGATAGTACAGTAGAGGACAGGAAGGAACTAATGAAATGGGAAGGGGGAAGAGTGTTGTTGTAGGACATAGATTGGTGTGCACTACACATCATTCCCCTTACATGGCTATTGCTGCTGCGTTCCCACATAATATTGATGTAAGTAAAATTGCATTTTATTTTGCTCACTAGCTTGTGCTACAGTAGCTCACTATTGTTGCTAACATGCTGAATTGTTGTAGTGCTAATGTAGCTTCACGCGATTATGTAAAGCGCATTTTATGACACACACTATATTAGTTCATGCTGATATTGACAGTAAACTGTATAAATGTATGTATTGTAGGAACTGTGCTTTTCCTGTTTGTTTTAAGCTGTATGTGTTGGGATATATATTTTGTTCTGTAATTATTGTTCTGTTTTGATATTTTTAAAGTAAAGATATTTTTTACAAATGAAACTGCTGGAGTGCCTTGACAATTCTTTTTATTTTAAGTGGAGCTTTTAAAGGTTATAAGTACACTGTGTGTGGGCTTATTGTATGCCAAACTGGGAAATGGATAGAGTTCTCTAAAGTCTTGCATTGAGTTCTAAAAGGTTCATTTGAAAGACCTGGTTGGGTGCCGGTAGGCAAAGATATCTGGCCCCAAAGACAGAATTATCTGAGCCTGATAATTGGGTACGCTAACAAGAGGTTATCAGTTTGAATCTTTCAGAGCTTGACGCTAAGGTGACTTGAACCCACAAAACAGACAAGAGGGTTACCTTGTCTGTTCACTGTACACAAATCATACGCTCAGAGGTTGGCACTTTGGGAGTAGAGGGCTGACCGGCTGAGCGAGTTTGTGACACTCCCTTCCGCTAGAAATTCACAACCTTCCCCCATATGTACTTTTTAAAGATTCTCTCCTTAGGCATCTGATGGGTTCATCCTCATGTTGCTGTGTTGAATAGCTCCCATGGTTCTTCTTAAACTCTGTTATTTATTCTGCTTGCCTTCATGTCCTGGAACTCTCTCCCCAGCTGCAGTGTGCTGTTGTAAGCTCCCCAAGCCAGTGCAATGCATAACTGATTGAATATGTGTTTGTAAACCTATGAATGTAAACTTCTGTAACTACATTGCTTAGTTCTCTTGCTGTTGCATTGTTTGCCTGACCCTGGCTACTATCTGTACTATGTATTTTCATGTGTTATTGTTTACACTGATGTACTCTCCTGGTTGTGCCTGAAAATAGACATTTACTTGCCTAGTGTACGCTACAGAGTAAGCAAAAACTAAATAAATAAATAAAATATCACAGAAGATATGAAGAGTACTGGTTTTACAGATAATAACCAGCACGGCTTTTCCAAAAACAGGTCATGTAGCACCAATATAATTAGTTTTTATAATACAGTGATGAAAGCAATAGACAACAACATACCAGCATATATTATTTATTTGGGACTTCAAAAGAGACTTTGGAAAAGGTGCCTCATATACCACTACTGAAAACCTAGTTAAACTTGGGATTACAAATAATTACATCAGGTAGATACAACATTGGCTCCAGTGTAGAAATCCAAGGGTTAGAATTCAAGTGTGCACATCACACATTAAACAGATGATAAGAAGAGTGTTGCCGGGATCTGTGCTGGGACCGTTGCCCTTCAGTTTGATTACCAGTGACATAGGATGTAATTGTGAATGAACATTAAATTTGCAGATGATACTAAAACAGGTGGACCTGTAGACACTGACACCAACATCATAAATTAAGCAAGCATTTGTCAGTGCCCGAATGTTGGCTTGCTGGCATTGGCATTGGTAGTGCAGGAGTTAGAGAGATGCATAATAGGAAGGGCAGTGAAGTATTAAACTGATGCCAACCCCTGCAGAGACTGACTGGTGGTGAGGGTGTGCCTTTGGGTTTTTGGTCATAATGCTCATGCCATTTCACCTCACTCTACCCTGCAGACACTGACAGGTGTTGCGGTGTGCCTTGGGGTCTTCGGGCCTTATACTCACCCATTCCATAAGGAAATACACTGAGAATGGGTGTGGTATAGGAGAATGGGGTGAACGCTAGGGCTGAAGACCCCAAGGCACACCTCGATGCCTGTCACTGGCTGCAGGGTGGGGGGTGGAATGGCATGAGCATTAAGGCTGATGATCCCAAGTCACACCCCTGATGCCTGTCAGACTCTACAGAGTAGGGCATTATGGTTGGAATCCCTAACACCCCGGCCGTTTGTTGGTATTTTTGCTCCAGATTTTCAAAATGGGCTTTTTGTGACTCCATCTCATGAACAGTGGCACTATAATTTCGTTACTCAGTCTCAAAAGGTGGTTTTATACAGCGACTGCTCCATTTGGCAGCAGGTGTGTGAAAACACATTTCTGGCAGGATGTGAAAATGAGAGCAGTACTGTTCATGAAGTGAGATTAATGAAAAATGAAGCAATGATGAAACTCCTAGAGTGAAAATCTGAAAAATTAAGCGAAAATTCACCAATGTGCATAGAAACTACTTGCGACACACGCCTGTAATGCAATCACTTTTTGAGCTCACCAGATGTTCAACATGGGCATTTTGAACCTCTCCTCATGAACAGTGGTACTGTGATTTTGTTACTCTGTCCCGAAAGTTGATTTCCCACAGTGACCGTGCCATTCTGCACCACAGGTGTGAAAACATATTTCAAGAAGGATGTGAAAATGACAACTATACTGTTCATAAGGAGGTGGAAAAATGGCAATATTGAAAATCTGGAGAAAATAATAATTGGCAAAGAGTTATGCACGTAGTAAAGCACTCAATGCACTAAATAACCTTGATCTTTTTTTTTTAAACTTTTACCTGATTTGCAACATGGGCTTTTGGGACCTCCCTCATGAACAGTGGCACTGTTTCATTAATTGGTCCCCAAAGGTGATTATGTGCAGCATCACGAAATCACCTTCGGGATAGAGCAACTAAATGAAAGTGACATGTAGGTGGGTCCCAAAACCCCATGTTGAAAAATTATAGGCTAAAATTCCAAAATGGCTGAGATATCAACCTAAGTTGAAACTCCCTATTGCCTTCCTATATAAAGCTTACTGTCATTTCTTCAGTTCAGCAGTTCGACTTTGAAGAGTGCAGACATGTCCCGTTCAGAGAAGATCGAGCTCCTGACCTCTGGAGGGTAAGTAATGGTGAGGGGTTGTAGGAAGATGGGTACGCAGAGGGGGTGGATGGGGGATGGGACGAGGGAGACAATGGTGGACCGCTTTTCTGTTTGCAGGGAAAAAATAAAAAAAGACTGCAAGAGAAAGTTTTCTATTTACAGGTTACACATACAAAAAGAAAAATAGACACACTGAGGTAGGCTCCCAATGTGCCACAATTCTGGGGGATGCCAACTCTGGGATTGGGCACCCGATGTCAGCAGGTCATATGGGGTATCGCATCTGGCACCGGAGTGGCATCCCAGTGTCAGAAGGAAAGGGAAATTGTTTAACCAAGAAAGACACACTAAGAGGGGATGCTGACATGGGGATTGGGCACCCTGATGTTGGCTTTTGGGAGTATGTAATGACAGGAGCTGCCATGTTATGGTGTGGCACATAATGTGTGTGTGTGTGGGGGGAACATGCCGACACAGAGACTGGGCACCCCAATGTCAGCTTTCTGGGATTGTGTGGTGGATGGCAGGTGCCACCATATTTATTGAAATGTTTCACCAAGAAAGGCACGTAATGGAGGCATGTCATCTGCCACTGCGCGCAAGCCAATGTAAAAAAATGACCTTAAGAAAGTGGAACCATAAACTGAAAGAAACAGAGTGAAATTAAACCTTGCAAACTGTGTAGTAATGCACATTGGGCATAACAACAACAGTCAACAGTGCCTGTCCCACCTGCACAGGGGAAAGATTTACTGCTGTGACGCAGGCAACCCGGGTTCAGGAATGGACTTGGGCCAACCGGGGGTGGGGGTGAATTGAGTGGCCATTGCATACTCTTCCCCCTGAGGGTTGAAGGAGGGAGGATTGAGTGCCTCCATTTCAGTGCTCCCGGGTGACCAGAGGATGCACCTTTACCAGAGCACCTGAGAGCGTTGCTCTTTGGGGGGTGTGTCGGATGCATTATGTGGTTGCATCACAGTGTCTACCTTGACACCCCCCCCCATGAAACAAGAAGAAAACAGTCTCTGGTGTGCTGTATGTTACCTCCCACCCATCGCGGATCTGGTGGTCCCCCCAGCACATCTGTGATAGAATTTGTTGAGGTTACTGGTGGGGGGGCTCCCGCAACTCTACCCTGAGGGGTAATCCAGAGGGCACTGCATTTGGGGAAGATCCCCAGTCTGGCAGTGGTAGCAGGGCACCTGAAGGGGATCCATCAGACGATGGATAAAGCATAGTAAGTAAAAAACAAAACAACCCCCCCCCCAATAATCAACAGTATGAGTTAGGTGGTAAATCATTAAAGGCAGTTATTATCGAGAAGAACCTCTGTAAACGATAATTATAGTGTAAAACTATTGTAAATAAGGCAAACTGAAGAACCAGCTGTATTAGGCCTTTTGTAAGCGCAGGTGTGGTCTTACCTTGAACATACTGTATGTGAGATCAATGATGGACAACAGCTCAATTTTGGAACCAATGTCAGCAGAAAGACATCATGCATCTCTAGCAGGTTCAAAGAAGGGTTGCAAAACAAATTCCCAACATCAAACATAAACCTTACCAAGAGACACTGGTTACTTAGGGGTAGACAGGAAACTCAGGGCAGACTAGATGGACCTGTGGTCTTTTTCTGCCATAATTTCTATGTTTCTACACATTTTAGAAAGAAGACAATTGAGAGGTCCTTCCATGCCACAAGGGACAGTAACACTTAGTTGATGAGGACCTAATCCCCAATAAATAAGATGCAAGACTTTAACTGTAGAGAAAGAATACTGAGTCTCCCTTGAAGAGAGAAATAAGTGTCGAAATGAGAGATTATTGAATTTGGAGATAGAGGACACCTTCTTCCCTGAAGAAGCCATGGTGGAAATGTTGGCCAGGATGAGTGGGCCACAATGTGAACAATAAGCATGCAAGACTTGAAAGAAATCTTTGTTGAGGTGGTTGATTTGTCTACAGAAACAGTGTGTTGGATTTCATTTTGCCTATGAGCCCTTGACTAATGAAACACTTTAAAGGAAAACAGGGATGGGTACCCATGTGGGAGTTTGAGGAGCATGTGAACCACATTGGGCTTCTTGACCTATTTCCCCTTTAATACCCTCCCGAATGAGCTTTCTTCTGCCTCTAGCAGTCCTTTTGAAATGTTTCCCATTTCCCTCAACCCCTTGTAACTGCCCTATTCTCTCCATATTTTTTCTCAAAAGTCCACTCATCCTGTCAAAATTCGCCTTCTTGAAATCCCATATTTTTACTGTTTTTACCCATTTGGTGGCCCCCATTTGGACCTCTAACCACACTGTCTTGTGGTTCCTGGGTCCTAGCAGTTCTGGACCAAAACATTCTGAATCCTCTCATTGTTGGTGAGTACCAGATCCACCAAAGGCTCTTCATTTGTCAGGCTCTGGACCAGTTGTACTAGGAACGCTTCTTGGCATGCATTTACCAGCAGCTGGTTCCTAGAACTTGCAACATTCATAACTTTCCAGTCCACATATGGCATATTTAAGTCCCCATCTACAACCACCTCCCCTAAATCATCCACCTTTCTTAATGCCTCACTCAGTTCTTTTTCCACCCCTTGCTTCTGGCCTGGTGGTGTGTAGTCCACCCCAATCCTAATTTGTTTTCCTTTCCCTGTTGTTGCTAATACCCATAGGGTTTCTAAGTTTTCAGAATCCTGCAGGCTCTATTTCTGTTGCTTCTATCCCTTCACAGCCCTGTATAGCACTACTTCCCTTCCTTACACTGTGTTCTGTCCTTCCTGAACAGTGAGTATCCAGGTATGGTTATGCCCTCCATGATTTGAGGTTGCCTACATCTCTGTGGCAGCCAACTGATCAAGGTCTCTCTGCTACCATTGTCTTTAGTTCTGGCATTTTTGTTGTCAATACGCTTTGTACTGATGCACACCATTCTCCAACAACTGGTTCTGCCCCCCCATCCCTTTACTTTGGGTATGGTTGTCTCAGTTTTGTTGCTTGGTGGGGGGAGGCTGGCAAGGCCCCCTGGTTGGCAAAATTAATTATGTAACTTGCCACACTGAACCCCTTGACTAGTTTAAATAAGCTATGTGTTGTGCCCCTCTGTCTCCCAGCCCCTTCCTGGCCACCTCATTAGGATGCAAGCTGTCCACTTTGAAAAGCCTCCAATCTCTTCAGGTTAGGCCCAGTCCCTGAGGAACAAACATCCATCCTCCCTGCCCCATTCCTTCAGCCATGAAGACATGGAACTGTTTCTCTCATTCTGCTATGGCTCTGGTAGAACCCTGGAGGAGGTTACTACCCCTCTCTCCTTTGCTACCGTCCCCAGAGCACAGAAATCTGTCTCTACTTGTTTCATGCTTCTCCTTCTCAGATCATTCATATCTACATGGAGAATTAGATTTACCCTTCACTCACCCTCTCTCATGAGTTTCACCACCCTGCTATAAGTCTGCCTGCTGTTACTCCAGGGAAGCATACCACCTTTAAAATCGGGTGTAAGACCCAATTCCCTTCTGGTGCTCCTGACAATTGAATCTCCATTACATGTACCTTTCTCTTAACCCCATGGGGCTTGGCCTACCCCCTGGCATGCTCTCCAGAAGTGCCAGCCTGTTAGGCATGCTGGTCCTTTTTTCCCTCATGAAGGTAGATTGGGGTACTTCCTGTCACAAAAGGGTAAGCTTATTGCTTGTGCACAGCTCTGGTTCCACAGGCTTGGACTCCCCTCCTTCATCACTTACTCCCCACACCACCGTCCAGCCTCCTTCTCTGACCTATATTTGCCTTGGAGTTGGCTTTGACAGTAGTGCCCTATGGGGCCCAGCAATTGCAGCTCTCAAGAGTATTAGTATATGTTATATTAATTGTTGCATTTTATTGGTTTACATGATATAATGTTGATATGAAATTTGGATTGCTGACATATTTTGACTGCTGCTGTGTTCACTGTATACTGTCCTAGGTCCTCACTAAATGTGGATATTTTGTTACTTGTTATCTGTTGAACAGCATTTAAAAGTAACTAACTAAAGAAATGAATAAATGCAGCAGTAGGAATGTAACATTCAGTGGAGTCACTTGACTTGTTGGGACATCAAGAACCGTGGGAGCTGATGTGTTACTACTAAATGGTGTTGCTTCCTCTCAGTACAGTAGGTTGACATCATCACATATTCCCACCATGGCCCACATCGGCCAATTCTGTTCCTTTTTCCAAGCAGTCTTGTGCCATTCAAGTAGATAAGAAGAACTGTAGTAGGTGCAGCAAAGGACCTGGACTGAGACATAATTAATCAGTATTCGACTGGTGCCAGCCAGGCTGGTCTTGCTTTTTATGTTGTTATCTTTATGTTTTGTAGCAAGTCTTACTGTTTCACCTGTCCCACTGTTATAATTGTAGTTATATGAACACCACATCCAGTGCCAGTTTTACAGAGTTTGTACACAGTGCTCTCAGGAGGGCTTTGATGCAGCAGCACTGCTTTCCAGTAAGGATGCCTACATTGTTCACAGTGGTCCAAGTCCCTCAACACCAGGCAATTAGTTTGAACAACTGCTCCAGACTCACTTACAGCCTCCTCATATCACTTTTCTTAAATTCTCTGATGTTCTGGGTTGGACACCAAAGCCGCAGGTAGTTGAGGGTAAAGGACCAGATTTTTATTCCCTGAAGGGCTAGGATGGGCACCAGATATATCAGGTAGTTGGGGGGATAGAGACAGATATTTTTTTATTCCTTAATGAGCCTGGGACTCATCAGATTAAGGGAAGTGAAATAGATTTTTTTTATTCCCTTATGGTCCTGGTTTGTCCCTGGACTTATCATGTAGCTGGGTGGATGAGGAGGAGGCCAGATAGATTTTTTTTTTAAATTTTCTAATAGACTGTTGGGCACTGGCCCTCTGATATTTGGGAAGAGGGCCAGAGTTGTTTTTTTATTCCCTGCTGGGTTGGGCACTAGACAAATCAAGTAGTTTCCAGGAGAAAAGCAGATTGTATTTTGCTCCCTGATGGGTCAGGTTGGACAATAGACCATTCTGGTGTGCAGCAGGCTGGGCTGGAGCATACATGGCACTGTGATCCCTATGTGCATATTGGGAAGAGTGCAGAGTTGAGAGTGAGGTCCCAGAGAAAGAAAAAGCGAGAGAGGGAAAGTCAGGCGGTGGAGCTGGAATCACTGGCACTTGGGGTTACAGCCTCGGATTTGTGCACCATTGGTCACCTCGGTCCAATCTTCCATGCTAGTGTGCTGCAGGCTGGAGAAGGTGAAGATGCCTGAATAGGCTGGTAGCTGTAGCAGTAGTGCAGCAGTAGCCCCAAGTCTCCCATGCAGTTTTTGAGCCCATCACTGTGACCTGAGTGGATTGGCATGGGAGAGCCATGTTTTAATGCCCTGTCTATTCCACTTTCCCTCACCACCTTGCTTCTGCTCCTCCTTATCTCTTTCATATAATATACAGGCCAGGTGGGGCATGGGGCCCATCAGGTAGTTGAAGGGAGGGAGCAGATTTTTTTAATTCCCCGATGGGCCAGGTTGGGCACCAGACTGGTAAGATGTTTGGGGGGGGGGGGGGATGGCCAGATTTTTTATGGCATCAAACCTGTCAGGTTGTTGTGGGGAGGGTAAGATTTGTTTTATTCCTTGACGACCTTGGTTGAACACTGTTCCTGTCAGGTTGTTGGGAGAATTATTATTATTACTTTTTTAATCCCTGACAGGCCAGTTTGGGCATTGGACCTCACAGCTCGTTGAGGGAGGGGAACAGGTGTTTTGTTTTATTCCTTGATATGATAGATAAGGCACTGAACCTGTCAGACAGTTTGGGGAAGGGGACAGATGTTTGCATTCCATGATGGGCCACATTGGACACTAGATCTGTCAGGTTGCTGGTGTGAGAAGGACATTTGTTTTTATTCCCTCACAGGCTGGGTTGCATACCAGACCCATCAGGTAGTTTGGGAGAGAGGGACTTTTTTGTATTCCCTGATGGGCTGAATTGGGTATTGGACCAGTCAGGTAGTTGGGGGTAGGAGTGGGGTGGGGGAAAAAGGAACATTTTTTTATTACTTGATGCATCAGGTTGGGCACTGAATCTGTCATGTTGTTGGAGGACGGGGACAGATTTCTTATGTTTCCTAATGAGGTGATTAGGCATTGGACCCATCAGATAGTTGGGGGACAGATTTGTTTTATTCCCTGGTGGGCCTGAATGCTCACCAGACCCATCAAGTAGTTGGGAGAGGGAGGCCAGATTTTTTTATTCCCTGTCTTGCCACATTGGGCACTGGCAGTTCTACTCTATTCTAATCTACATTCCTTGCACTACCAGTTTGGAACTCCTGTGTCTTGTAAAACACTTTGGGATACAGTGTTTATAAAAGTCATGTTAGTTAAGTGTTGTTTTGCAAATTGCCTCACATTGGCACCCCTCTTGCTCCAGCAGCTGATCCCCTCTCCATTAGTTTTCCAAGCCCATGGCCAGCGTACTCTAAATGACTGGAAACTCAACTGTTTTTTCATTACACAGAGAAGTTGGGAGAGATACTTTTGGTTCCATAAGCATCAAATGGTGCCACAGCTATGGTACCTTTGTCTGTTTGCACTGCAATAATTTAGTAGCACGAGAACTCAGTTTTATATTGCCCATTTCATTTAAATAAAAATAAATAAAGGTTAGCTTTTCATTCATGAAGTTGTGCAGACAGAGAGTTTGTTGGTGCTTTCTCTGAGCTTATTTTTATGTCATTTTTGTCTTCATAATGGGGGGCAAGGCTAAACAATCGGAGGACTTCTCCTGGGTATCAGCTACTGTAGTTCAGCCATACATTCATGCTCAACAGGTTCTCGTGCACTCTCCTCCTTGCAGGCAACAGAAAGTTAGCAAAGCATTACAGATAGCTGCGAGGAGCAACGGCGAGGCACAAATAAACACACTGACTGCCATAAAAAGACATTTCCTAGTCTCCCAGTGCACCTCAGTGGGACAGCTGCAGGAAATCCTCCTGACTTTGATCTAGGCAGTAAAGCCTAGAGGTTAGAGTAACGAGCTTGGTACATCCAGCAGACCAGACCTGGGTTTGATTCTCACAACCTCCACTTGCATACTCTGTGACTCTAAGCAAGTCATTTAAGTGCCCAGTGCTCCCAGGTCACCCTTGAAAATGGGCACTTGTGCCTAGCAGGCCTTACCTGGTTACCAGAAGACTAAAAACTGGTCTGTTATGCAGACCAGCCAAAAAATGTATTGCGACCATAACCTTGATCTAACCTTTCTTTTCTATTGTACGGTGTTTTCATACGTGGTCACACTTCTCTATGTTGTGCATGCTTTATTCTCCTTTCGAAGATGGAAGTCAGCATGAAGACATGACTTATATAACAACAACAACAACAACAACCAGAAAATACCCAAGAATTCTAGATGTTGTATTGCAATTAAAAGACATTTGACTCACGAAAGATTTTCATGTTCTGAAACTTGTAATATTTTCCACTATTTGCAAAGATACTTTTTAGTGAAACTTAAAAGGAACATATATTTTTAACCTAACGGGAAAACAGCATAATGATTCCTAACATTATAATAAAATCGCCTTTATTATTTTGTTAACAGCATTTCTGCATTTTGTAATATGAATACAAAATGTGTATTCATAAAGTAATGTTAATAATATGGTAGACTGGTAATCATAATAATAAATAATATTAATTGTGTGTCTTTCTCTGTACATAGAGGCCATCCTAGGTAGGAACATTCTATAAACAAACTTTAAAGCTTGATAGGGTTGCATACTAAAGCTTTTTAAGTGAATCCAGAATAAAAGTAAAATTACATTTTTTTTTAAAAAGGTACATAGCTTTGAGCATTCCATAAAGGAGTATTAACTATATGATATTATGTAGGTTGTCTTTGTGTAACATTGTTATAATCTTAAGTTGAAGGCTTATTAGTATCCTTATTTTGCAAATAACTGAGAACCCCTGTACAACCAGTTACCAAGGATATATTTTTTTCTGTCTGTAAAATACCTTTGTGAATAGAAATGTGCCTGTCTCCTAAGTGCCATACAGTGCAAAACTATAGACTGCAGACAGTTCAAAAATCAAAGATGAGAATAATGTTCTTTACATGTCTAAGAACCTAACAACATGTCACTTTGTCAGCTGACAGTAGGCATGGTTATCATTTAGATCCTTTCCACAATGCATTACTGTATCTACATAATGCAGGTACAGTAGCTACCAGCTACGTAACTACCACAGTGCTAGTTATACTCACAGCGGGTTTAATCTCATTAAAAGGAACAGTGTCAACCTACCTCAATCCAAGAATAATTTATAATCAAAGTAAAGAATGAATATAGAATAATGTATGAGAAGCTATGCATAATGAGTTTGATTCACACACCCAGTGTTAGCTTCCCCATCCTGAGTGCTCCATGCAGAGGGTATTCTGTGTAGCCCTTGTCATTCTTATCTATTTGGGTGGTCCCACTGCTGGTTCTCTATGCATTACCCTAGTCTTTTTCTCTTTCAGTGGCACCCTAAACCCTTCAAGCATCCCTAGGTAGTATATGTATCCCCCAGCCTGAGGGGAGCTACTATCATTTCCCCACAACCCTGCAAGACATGGCCATAAAATGGATATCCCCAGCAATCCTTTATGTTGCCACTTTGTGCTGACTGGTTTGCTGTTGTATTGCTTACTCCTTGCTATGACAGATTTGGTGAGGGTCCTTGGTCCCCTACCCACATTTCCTGCCCTGGGGATAACACCTTATGTGTACATATCCTCCTTGGGTTATACCAAAATGGCAAACATTGCAAGCTTTCCTTCTGTACGAGGCAATCTGCATTGTGGCTCCAGGGGTGACCTCTGGCACCATATCTGTACTGCTGTTCCTCTCATTAGGAGATCTAGAACCTGATCCTGGCCCTGAACCCACCAACACCCTGGTGTCTTCCCCCACGGACCCAATCTGGTCTCAATCCAGGGGTCAAAAGTGTGTGCACATGAATGTTAACAGCCTAAGACCTAAGCTTGAGACTTGAACAAACCTCTATGCTCCTGCTGTATTAGCCATTACGCAGACCTGATTTAATTCATTGAGTTCTGGTGGCCCTTTTGGGTCAGGTTCTGTAATGGATGGTTCTGATGCCATATGGTGTCTACTGAACCCAATGTACTCTCTCGTGGTATTGTAATCCCTGAATATAGCTCCTTTAGAAAATACCAGGTGGGAAAAAGAGGAAATGATGTCTTATTCTATGAAATCCTCCTAAAATGCTAAGGAACTCAGTCTACCATCTCTGGTAAACTCCCCATGCAATAGCTTATTTATCAAACTCCTACTAGGTAACACAAAACCTCTAATAGTTGCCTGTATTTACAACCCTCCTCAAGTAGCCAACCTGTTGCAGCAATTACCAACTGCCTAGCAAAAAGCCTCTAGATGAAATGATTCTGCTTGGTGACATCAACTTAAACTGGTTGAGAGAAGAGTCTGTTGGGTATAAGACAGCCTTGGGGGGCACCTATGATAAATCACTGTTAAGCCCACAAGACTAAATAATAAATCGGTAACTACTCTCTTTTAGACTGGATTCGGTCAGCAAGTCAAAGATAATAAGAGCTCCTGGAATTTTATTGACTCTCTAAGTCACCACTCTCCTGTGTTCTGCACATGGAGAAACAATAACAAAATTCCTCCTTCTAGAGTGGTAATGGTCCAAGACTACTCAAAGCTTGATGTGTTTGCTTCCCTTGACAGTATTGCTGCAATACAATAGGGGGACATAGAATAATTATCAAATGTAGACCTTGACATTGATTTCTTTATTAACAACTTCTATAATATGGATAACAAATTCATCTCCTTAGTACAAAGAAGGGTAGAAAGCCTATGTTCAAAGTGACTTACTGGTGAATTGCATTAGACAATGAAACTTTGAGACAAATTCTGGGGCAACATTAAGACCAATGGCAAACTGTCTGACTGGTATAAGTATAGAGAAGTAAAAAATGCCTGCAATGCCAATCTGAAAGGGCTAAAATAACATATATGAAAAATCTTCAAGAGCAGAATGTCTCAAACCCAAAGCACTTTTGGTCACATGTAAACAATCTCCTTAAAGGTCGCCATGCTCTTCCCACACAGGATGTTGTCTGGGATGGGAAGCATTTCAGTTACCCCATGTCCTCTGCATATGCTTTAAATAAATTTTTCACTGATCTCGACAAATTTAAGACTCTCTTAAAGGGGACATCACAAGACCTCCCTCTTGAAAGCCCAGAATCCCATCACCTCTTACAGCCATCCAAACTTTCACTTCAGGCTCTTCCCTAAAATGAGGTTCTTACCCAACTGAAGTTCATTCAGTTAGATTCCTCATCTGGCTAGCATAACTTTGAGCCTAATCTTCTCAAATTGGCTACTTCTCTCTCTCAAATGTATTTATTTATTTATTTAAGAGTTTTACCAGGCAGGCATGCTGAATGGAGTACCGCTCAATTCCTGATGCAACCTGGGGGAGTTGGGAGAGGAGAAAAATATACAGTAGAAAGTACAGTGGAATATACAAGTAGCACTCCATACAATAAACTATACAGAGAATATACAGTGGTATTTACAACAGCTTAGCCATACCTAGAATAAACAATACAAAAATATACATTCTTAACATATAGCCTGCATCATGTAATGCAACGGGTCCAAATTAGCATGACCTACAACTTATAGCAGATGGGTAGGGGTCTGAGGCCACAAGTAAAGTGCATCACACTGGAGGTGGGCAGAAATTGGATCGCAGCGAGATACTGGGCCTTCCGTGGGGCTAGACACAGTTGCAGCTGGATGAGAGATGAGTCTTGAGGAGGGAGTTTAGACACTGAGTATTAGTGGCATGCCTAATGTCAGCCAGCAGGGAGTTCCATAGTTTAGGCATGTGGTATCTAAAAGCAGCCTGGCCTGTAGCAGTGGACATGTGTGGGACATGGAGAAGCTGGGAGTCGATGTTCCAGAGCAAGTATGCAGGAGAGGATAAAGCTGCCAGGGTTGCTGCGAGGTAAGGGGGGAGGGCCTATGCCCAGAATTTCACTGTAACTCTGGCACAGTGGGACAGTCTCCAATCCTGGAGTGACAGGAGTCCTAAGGACCCTTTGAGGTCACAGTGATGGGTTGTGGGAGGGCAGTCAAGGGGGAAGTGACAGAAAGAGTGACAGAGTGGATTTAGGCTGGCTAGGGAGGACTTGGGAGTGGCACTATAGACTACGTCCTCATAGTCCAGTATAGGGAGGAGTATTTTTTGTAGAATTACCTTGTGGGTTGGCAGAGGGATGCAACTTCTGTTGCGGTATAAAGTGCCCAGCATGGGGTGCAGTTTCTTGAGGGTAGCATCCATGTGCTCACCGAAGCTAAGATGCTGAGCTAACCAAACCCCAAGGTATCTGCAGGAGGTACAGGCCTCCAGGGGGTCCCATCAATAGTGTGGAATGTGGGGGTGAAGAGAATAAGGGAAAGTTTTTGCTGCATACCAGACATTAGGGAGACAGTTTTCTTAGTGTTGAGGAAAAGCTGATTTGAACGAAACCAGTTCTGTACACTGTTGAAATCTTGCTGAAGTCTGTTAACCACTTCAGATGAGGATGGGCCAGAGGCATACAGTACTGTATCATCCGCATACATGTGGATGGAAGTGTGGGGGCAGGCCAAGGGTAGTTCATTGAGGAAGATGGAAAACAGTATTGGGCCAAGGACTGAACCTTGGGGGACCCCTGTAGTGACAGGGAGGGTGGCTGATGTGGAAGAGCCAATTCTGACTGTTTGGGACTTGCCTGCCAAGTAGGAGTGGAACCAGCTGGTGGCAGCTCCAGACAGTCCGGTGAGGGAGAGTTTGGAGAGTAGCAGGTCATGTGAGACCGTGTCAAAGGCCTTTGCAAGGTCGACAAAGATAGCTGAGGTGGTGTGCCCATTATCTATTCCTGAGAGGATGGTATTAGTGAGTCTTAGTACGGAGGTGATGGTGGAGTGTGATCTCCTAAATCGAGCCTGGTAAGGCGTGAATAAGGAGGAGGAGTCTAAAAAGGAGGAGAGCTGGGAGAGAACGAGGCGCTCGTGGATTTTGGCTAGGATGGGGAGAAGGGAGATAGGGCGGTAGTTGCATGGGGAGGAGGGGAAGCCGCCTTTGGGGAGGGGTATGACAGCGGCATTTTTCCAGTCAGATGGGATTGATGACAGAGAGAAGGAGAGGTTAAAGAGGGCGGCCAGTGGGCTGGCAATGACTGGGGCAGAGAGGAGGAGCATTTTGGAGTCCAGTCCTGAAGGGCACTTACCTTTAGAGGGACTGAGAGACTGTAGGGCTTTTTGTACTTCAGTAGGGGTAACTAGGCAAAAGAAGAAGCAGGAGGCATGTGAGCGAGGGGGGTGGGAAGGATGGTGGTGTCTGTGTGGGGTGGTGTGGGAGAGTGGATAAGAGGGAGGATGTGCAGCTTGTAAAAAAGTTGTTAAACTCAGGGGCCACCACGTTAGGTTCAGTGATAGTGGAGTCTGCTACATTTAGGGCAGGTGTGGGGGGTTGGGCTGGAGGGGAAAAAAGAGATTTGATTGTCTTCCAGAACTTACCTGGGTGGTTATGGTTGGAGTGGAAAGAGGCCTTGAAGTAGTTAGATTTTGCCTGATGGGTATGCCTAGTGCATGTATTCCAAAGAGAGCGGTAGTGTTGGAGTGCTTCTTGGGTACCTGAAGCTTTATGGGTTTTCCAGGCCCAGTCCCTGGCACAAAGTGGATCCACGAGATCGGCGGTGACCCAGGGCAGGTGGGCACCCCTTACTCGAATCTTCTTGAGTGGCGCATAGTGGTTCAAGATAGCAAGGAATGTGGACTCGAAAAATTGAAGGGTGGAGTCAATGGAAGATGCCCGTGGTATGAAAGACCAGTCAGTGTTAGTCAGGTCCATTAAGAGTGCTGTGAGGTCAAGGGATTTGTAGGACCTGGTGCGAATTGTGCGAGGGGGAGGAGCCTTAGGTCTAAATACTTTCCTTACTATATAAATCATGTGGTGATCACTGAGAGAGTCCGGTAGGAGTCCAGCATCAAGTATGCAATGGGGGTGGGCGGTAAGGGCCCAGTCTAAGAGTGAGTGATTCTGAGATTTGTGGTTCAGGTGAGTTGGTTCTGCTGTTTGTTGGGACAGGTTTTGCACATTCACTAGGCTCTGGAGTTTGGTGCTAGCATTGGAGAGCCAGTTCTGGTTAAAGTTACCAAGGATATGTAGTTCACCATCAAACGCTAGGGATTTTAGGGTGCCCAGGTAATTGAGGATGAGGGGCAGCAGGTTATCTGGAGAGCAATAGGACCCAGCTATATATATAAGGAGTCTACAGATGGCATGGATACGGAAAGCCTGACTGGGGTGAACTACAGTTTAGAGGAGATGAACATGGCAATGCCCCCACCATTTTTTGCCAGGGCGGTCATGCCTAATGATGGAGTAACCAGGGATAGAGAATTCAGCATCCTTGTTGTGGGGTTTCAGCCATGTTTCAGTGATGATTAGAATGTCAGGATTCAGAGAAAGGATGGTTGGTTGTAGAGCCATGATTTTGCTCAGGATGATGCATATATTGAGGTGCGCTTTTTTGAGACCCCATGGTAATTGTGGAGTAGTGGATGGGGGGAGGTGGCCGGTGGGGGGTTTCGGTCCAGTGTTTAGCTCAACGTCCCCGGCAAGGAGAAGCAGTAGGACCAGAAGTTGTTTGGTTTTGAGTATGGCCCATTGTTGCTTCCAGAAGGCAGGAGAACACTGGGAGGTAAGTGGGGAGTGCCTTGGGATGAAGACATTTAAAGCTGTCAACCCAGCGTGAAAGGAGGGGGTAGTATGCCAGCACCAAGAACCCAATTAAGCTGGATATATAGTAGGGGCAGCTCCATGGCAGAGGTTGTGTGGTGGGGCATTGAACCAGCAGAGGAGCCATTTATCGTGGCTGCTAGGCTGTGGTTCAGGTAGGAGGAGGGGTGAAGGACACTCAAGGTTGCAAGTATGCAGATAATAGCTAGAGTTAGAGGCAGCATCTTAACAGTTGTCATCACCTGTCTTATGGGGGTTGCCCCTAGTGATGAAAGTTGATAACCTGCTAAAGGGAAAGAGGGCTGATCTGGAGTCACGTGTGATACCCTATAATAAGGAAAGCCGAGCTAGGGTGGTGGTGGTGGGGCCTCCTGAGCGCAGTGGAATATCAGGCTTTCCTCCTGTTTCAGAACTCCGTACCGTGCTGCATGTGAAATTTCAGCACCGGGCTAGGGGGAGGGCAGAGGAATCGTTGAGCCTCATGACCACCGGGAGCTGCAGGGAAAGAAAAATGGATAGGGGGTTACAAGAGGTAGGGAGAAGGTGGGGCTATAATAAGCAGAGACTAATTTACATGCAACCAGCTTCCCTACAAAATTACTGGATCACTTTAAAGTTCACTAGGGACAGGTACAGAAAGTAAGTAAATCTAGCTCTAAATTCCAACATGTAACTTAATGTATTCTGTGTTCAATGTCTGCACCTGTAATGTTGTCCAATGTTGTATCTGCACAATGTTCTATTGTCTTGTTTTCCTGTGACAAGGTGCTTTGTAAATGAGTCCCTGACTCAAAGGTTGTAAATCTGACTTGTTCAAATAAATAGATAAATAAATTAATTAATTAATCAGCTCTAAATAGAAATCCATCTCTAAAGAGGCACCTGCTTCCCTCTGAAATTACTGGAGCACTTTAAAGTTCACTAGGGACAGGTACAGAAAGTAAGTAAATCTAGCTCTAAACTACATCAGCTCTAACTACAAATACAGCTTGTAGAGAGGCAGAGGACACAGAATTGCTACCTTAAATTCAATTCACTGTCCTACACAGCCAGTATAGTGTTATGCTTGTGCAACTGTGTTAGTTTGGTTTTGGCTGTTCGCACTCTCTATTCCAGAGGAATTACCACCCTGTAGGGGTATGAAAGGCAAGGAACCCTCAGAGAGGGTTCCACCCCTAGATGTGCCACGGAATGAATTCCCGTGGCTAATGGTGTCTTAGGGATCCCCCTAAGGAGAGAAGTACTGCTGCTGGAGAAGGAGGGGAGGATGGTGGGGCAAAGAAAAAATGCTTCACGACGAGGCAGAGAGGAACTGCTTATATAGCTCAAGAAGTGGGAGTGGCTGGCTGCTTGGCCACTGAGCTCCAGGCAAAAGCCTTTCTAATTAAACAGCATTAAGGCTCCCTAATAGCAGAGACCCTACTTAAAATACAATAACTGCAGGTAGTCACCTTAAAGCTCCCTTCGAGCAGGCTTGAAACCAGCATTTGTGTCCACAAAAACAGAGACAAAAAAACTATCAGCATAGCTGTGCCGACAAGTAAGGCAGAGGGACCCTGCTTGTTTGAAAGTTTGAAAATGGCACCAAATCCTGTGCACAGTGAAATATCAGGCATTTCTCCTGTTTCAGAACTCTGTACCTTGCTGCGTGTGAAATTTTGGCGTTGGGCTAGGGGAAGGGCAGAGGAATCATTGGCCTCACGACACCACAGGAGCTGTTTAACATGTCCCTTCTCCTGGGATCTAGCCCAGAAAAGTGGAAAGTTAGCTTTGTGGTACCAGTCCCCAAAAGGTGGCCTAAGGATCCAGTTGAAAACTACTGCCCAATTTCCGTACTTAGTCTCTTAGCAAAAATTCAAGTGAGGCTTGTTTACAACCACCTCAAGGAATATTTTGAGATGCATGCTGCCATTATAGATGTTCGGCATGGTTTCAGGAAAAATCATGGAACATATATTGCCTGGTGTGTCTTACCACTAATATCCTTGGTGCTATGGATTTGGGGTTAGCAACAGGTGCCCTTTTCATAGACCTAACTAAAGCCTTCAGTCTGGTGAATCATGAGCTGCTAATAGATAAGTTGCAGTGTATGGGCCTCAATAGCCTTGTTTGCCTCTTGTTCAAGCACTACCTATCTGACCAAATCAAATGGTTAAGTTATGGGCACTGTATCATTCATCACCTAGAGCTATAATGGATGGAGTCCCCGGGCCCATCATAGGCCCTCTCTCTTTTCATTGATAGTGAATGACATGCCTGATAACAGCAGTGGGTCTAAATTGTGGTTGTATGCAGACAATACTGTCCGATTTAGAAGTTATTCTGACTTGTTGGCTTATAGGTGAACTGGGGTCGATGAGAAGCTAATGTGGCACCTAAAGCTGCCCTAATAAAACATTGTGTCCCTACAAGCCAGGGCTTACCACTTGTTAACTGCACTGCAGGTCACTATCCTGCCAGCACTCTGGGCACCCAGCTGGGTAGGTAAGATGGATCACTTGAATGGGTTTCTGCCACTGAATTCTTATGCATTATCTTACTAGAGTATTTTGTACATGGTGGGGGAGGGTACCTCATTTTGGTCTGTCTTTATGCTGTGCTATGCTAACTCCTCTTCATGGCTGTAGACACTTATCTCACCCTGCTTGGCACATCTAGGTCAGAAAACCTTTATTTTCTTGTACTGGGAAGGGGGTACAGTTAGTCAGGTGATATGTGCATGAGCGTACACAATTTCTTACAATGCTATAGGATATATATATATATATATATATATATATATAGCCAGAATTAATATGAGCTCATACTGTACATACACAGCACTCGAAGAGTCAGAGGGGCCCGGTGACCAGCTCATGGTACTCCACATCACCTGATAAGGGTCGTGGAGGTGGTAGAGGCTCAGCATACCTATTGACCTGAGTAGCTACCAGCTTTCAAGTTCAGAGGTATGGCTACACAGCCATGAGGAGCCTGATCAGAAGGGGGAGGTAGGTATTATGCATAGGGCTCAGATGGATGGGTATACAGATAGCACTTGGAGCTATGGCACTATATCGGGAAGGGAATGAAAGGTGTTGTTGCTACTCCAATGCCTTCCCTAGAGTGAACTGTGGACATGTTGGTCAGGGTTTGGCTTGAAGGCCCTATATGGTTCAGATTCCACAGTTGACAGGGTGGGGTGAGGGAGGGAGGTGATTATCCAGGTGTTAAATGTGGTAACTATGTTGTACTTACTGGATAGGTTATTTACTAAGTGGGCTGACAGCACTTTCAAATTCCATAATAACTGGCTTTTGCCATAATAGCCAGGCAGTTATTATAGAAGAGCTGTCAATCAAACCTCATTCAAGAAAAGAAAACAACTTATTCACATGCGCTTTCTAATGTAAACAGATCACCATGTCAAATAGTTGCAGACTACATAGCTTCTGTTTTCAGTACAAAAGCCTTTAAACAAATGCCACAAAGTTTATGTAATACCATACTAGAAAAAAATATACATTTTGTTAGTGGACATACTTTTCTTTTTGGTGTGTTTCAGGGTACTTGCACATTCTCAGTCACAGTTTTAAAATAAGTTCCCCAAACCCCTATAAATGTATATTTTTGTCAAAGACACTGCACAATGTATTAATGTTTACGATTATGCAATATGTACTTCATTCAGGACAGTAAATGGCAAAGCAGCTTTATACTTAAACTTTCACAGTGCTTTTCCAGCTACTTTTTAATCTCCATTCAACCCCAAACAATTATATAAATAACTATGGAGTGTTGACATTATGTTTTTTACATACCTCTGTGTGTGACACTATCACAAACCACTCATGCCTCACACTCGTGGTATGTGGTATCACACATCTCATGTATAAAAAAAAATCATAATGTGCAACACCCCATTCATTTTATATATCTGTCAGTTTCATACCATAAGAACTTGGGCTGGGCAATCACTAAATCCAATGTGGGCAAAGAAGAGAGATAGATGGTATTTGGTATTAACCAACATCCCTGAAGTCCCACTGCTAATGGCTAACACATATGGCCAACTCAGGTACCCTGCCTTTGTCTACTCTATCACACAAGAAATCTCAGACTTTAATGAAGGACAGGCCTTGGTGTTACTGGGAAGGGACTTAAATGTTACCCTGGATGACATGACAGACAGAAGCATGGGAGGGCTGATTCCATGCAAATGTTATGAGGCCATGGAGACCATGATGTTTGAACATTAACTGATGCATTGAGTGCCAAACACCCCAGAACCAGAGATTATACTTGCTTCTTTGTGAGGCATAAAAAATCCAGTAGAACTGATCTCTCACTGGTATCACAACCCATTCTAGCCCAACTCACTGGGGTCATGATTCATCAGATAGCTATATACAATTAAGCTCCTCTGACGTGACAGTTTATCTGGGGTTCACAAACTAAGAGATCTCCAACATAGAGGCTAGAACATCTGCCACTAGAGGATAAGGAATTTCAAATCTGGGCTAAAAAGGAGGGGAAAACCTGTTGGGAAGAGAATGACAATGGAGATGTATTGGACTCTACCCTGTGGGAGACCAAGACCACTATGAGAAGCAGGACTGTAACATATGTAAATCATAGACACAGACAGAAAGAAATGGAACAGACCCAATTAGAAAAAGACTTACAGGCTGTAGAGTCACAATACAAAGAAGTATCCTCATTACTCCCCCCCCCCCCACACACACACACACTGATAGCACCGCTAACCAGTACCTGGGTGAATCTAAATGGGGCTGGCAGTATAGCCCAGAGGTTAGAGTAATGAGCTGTGAATGAGCTTGAAACATTCAGCAGACCTGGGTTTGATTCCCACAACCTCCACTTGCATACTGTGTGACTCTGAGCAAGCCACTTAACCACCCTAGTGCTCCCGGTTCACCCCTGAAAACAGGCACTTGTGCCTAGTGGGCCTTACCCAGTTACCAAAAGAATAAAATAAAGAAAGAAATGTATTTCTCACCAGGAAAGCTGATCTAGCAATCCAATGCTTATGCCTCATGTTCAGTTTGGGGAAGGGGTGTAGTGTAGTAAGCTGTTAGCATAAATCATAGTAAGGGAAGGGAGAACGCACCTGGGGAAAGCAGTGCCAGCTTAATAAATTGAACAATGATGGTCGTGAGGTAACCAGCACCTGCAAAGCCACAGAATGAATGTTCTGGCTAATTACTACCAGAAAGTCCATTTTCACAGTCATTCAGGATATAGCCAAGGAAGAGAGCATGCCTGGGATGTCCAAACAAGTGCTTCGTATATTGAAGAGTCACATAACGATTACAAAATATTTAAAAAGCAGCAAAATGGATCCAGGACACTACAGTCCTCCTTGCCCCCTTCCACACACGGCAGCTCCTACGTCACTTGATGTATTTCACGCACCGCTATGCTTTGTCAAAGGTTGGAAGCATACAGGCTAAAATACCAGCAGGCTAGCAAACTCACTGTGGGGCTATAGGATCAGGAAGGATTAAAGCATTGCCAGCCCGAGGGCATTAACAAAACCATGTAGAAATGTTATAAATGGCCTATGTGCTTCTCCTCCTCACCCTCTAAAGAAAGTGTTACTGAGTTCTTAGACTCTCCATATCCCTTCCTTATCACCTACCCAGGCCTCTCTCCTGCATGGATAACCACAACAGGGCTCAAACAGTAATCAAGTCCATGGACTCCTGAAGGGCCCCTGGAGGATATAGAGTTCCTGTGGATTTCTATCAGCTGTTGATGGAACACAGCTCTCCTTTACTTAAGTAGAGTCTTCATGACTCCTCAGAAAGACCACTATGCCTCCTTTATGAAAGAAGCAATTATAACAATACTGCCAAAAAGGGAAGGATCTGACCACACCTGAAAGCTGCCATCTTGTCTTACTAATAAAATGCAGATACTAAAATTATGGTAAAGATGCCAGCTTCTAGACCGGAACAGGTCATGAGGGGTCTGATACATCCCAGGTGGGCTTCATTAAAGGGAGGATAAGCTTGGATCCCTTAGAGCCCTGGTATCTCTGCTACATGGTAGCTAACGTAACAAGAGTCAGCTGCTGCCCTCACAGTAGATTTTGAGAAGGCATTTGACTCTGTTAAATTGTTATACTGTACCTCCTGGAACCTCTAGCCAAGATGGGTATTGGCCCGACATTTAGACACAGTGGGTCCAACTTCTGTATTCCTCTCCCATGCCTCAGTTTTTACTAATGTTTTCAAATTCTCCCTTTCCCCCTTCAGAATGGTACCCAGCAGGGGTGCCCACTGCTGCCCCTGTTATTTGTACTAGCCATTGAACTGCTGGCAATTGCTATCAGGGAACACCATAGCATACAAAAGGTGAAGGTAAGGGATACAGAGTATAAGACCTTCCTTTATGATGACAACCTGTTTATTACTCTGTCAGATGCCTATGAATCAGTAACCCAAATCCTATCCCTTCTCAAGCAAGTCCTAGAGGTGTCAGGGCTCAAGGTCAACCAGACTAAAACAGAAGTGCTGTTGGAGAATTCAAGTTGCTCTCTTGATTCCTTCAAGGCTTTATGCCTGAAATGGGTACAGAGGGTATCACTTACCTGGGATAAAGATTCACAGAAATGTCAATAAACATATTCCTCTAAATCTAGAATCCATACTGGCCTCTAAGAAGGTAGTAAGTAAGTAAAATTTATTTATTTCAAGCGCCTTCCCAGGCTCAGGGCGCTTTTACAATAATTCAAAACCACTTTAAACACATTTCACAAACAAGCAATCCAACAATCATACAGAACACTCACTTATTATATTCCAGCAAATGCTTGGGCAAAAAGGAGTCTTTAGTTGTTTTTTAAAACTTTCGACAGTCAGGCAATCTTGTATCTGACGAGGTAGAGAATTCCACAGGTTTGGTGCCATATAGGCAAAAGATCTACCTCCAGACATCTTTAGATGTACCCTGGGAATCTCTAGCAATCCCTCATCAGAGGAGCGAAGAGAACGGGCAGGACAGTAAGGCACCAAGAGCTCTTTCAGGTAGTGAGGTCCCAAACCATGTAGGGTCTTAAAGGTCAGCAATGCAACCTTGAAGGTGATCCACCACTGTATTGGCAGTCAGTGCAGATCACGCAGCACAGGTGTCATATGGCTAGATCTTGAAACTCCCATCAACAACCTGGCTGTCACATTCTGCACAAGCTGCAAGCAGTGGATATCCACCCCCGGAAGCCCTAGATAGAGTGCATTGCAGTAGTCAGAACGGCTGGTGACAAAGGTGTGGACCAGGATGGGAAGATCTTCAGGTGGAACCAAGTGTTTCATATGGGCAATGTTTCTCAGATGAAAAAAAGTCAGATTTGACTACAGCCGATACCTGCGCCTTCAAAGTCAGGCCTTCGTCAAAAATCATGCCTAGGTTACGCACTTGGCCAGAGGCAAGAAGCGGGGCTCCCCCAAGATATAAACCCGAGGGTTTCCCAGTCCAGGCCCCTATTGTCTTCCCTCCAGGGTCCACAACCAACAACTCAGTTTTCTCTGAATTCAACCTAAGCCAGCCAGCACTCATCCAATCCTGAATCTCCAGGAAGCAGTTATTAAACATCATAATGGAGTCTGACTCCTGCTCAGGCATAAAAGATAGGAAGAGCTGAGAATCATCAGCATAACAATGAAAACTCAGCCCATACTGTCTTATAATGTCCCCCAATGGAAGCATGTACACCGCGAATAACATAGGGGACAGCACCGACCCCTGCAGTACCCCATAGGGCAGCCAATGAGGGGCTGAGGTGTAAATTCTGGACACCACTCTCTGAGATCTGCCCTCCAGAAAAGATCAAAACCAACTGTGGACTGCTCCCCTCAGGCCACAGAAAAACCACAGGCAGTCGAACAATACCCCAAGATCCACGGTGTCAAATGCTGCTGAGAGATCCAGGAGAACCAAGATGGAATGTGTCCTCCAATCTCTTGTCATCAGAAGATCATTCAATACCCAAACAAGAGCCATCTCTGTACTGTGTCTTTTCCTGAAGCCGGATTGGAGAGGGTCATAGATATTGTGGCTGGACAAATGATCCTCCATTTGCAGAGCGACCACCTTCTCAATAACCTTCCCTACAAAGGGAAGGTTAGAGACTGGTCTGTAATTTGCTGGGCAGTCGGGATCAAGAGAGGCTTTTTCAACAGGGGTGTACTACCGCTTCCTTTAAGGGATCCAGAAAGATCCCTCCCTAATAACACCACCACTATCCCAGCCAGAACTGGTCCGATAACATCTACACACCCCACCACCAGGTGAGTAGGGCCTGGATCCAACTTACAGTAGGTAGGTCACAGAGTCTGGATGATCCTCACTATATCTATTACTGCTGGTAGTCTAAAGGTTGACCAGTACATCTGGACATTAGTACCACCCGATTGACCAGTGCAATGTCCAATAGAAGGACACTGGCGGATCTCATCCCTGATGGTTGATACCTTGTTAGTGAAGAATTTTGCAAACTCCTCACACTGTACCTGTGATAACGCTCTACCAGTCTGAAGACAGACTGGATTGCACAATCTGTCCACAGTCCGGAAGAGCTGGGATGGTCTATTCCTCGCTGCAGCAATTTCCCTGGACAGGAACTCTGCCTTCTTATGGGAGATTGCTGATTGGTAGAATTTATAATGTTCTAACAATTCAAGTCTATCCACCTCCAGTTGAGTTTTCCGCCAGTGTGTTTCCAATCTTCGTCCTTTCCTCTTCAACTCACAGACCTCCCCCATCAAACCAGGGAGCCCCCAAGTGAAGAGTACGGGGATGAACACGAATTGGAGCAACGGCTTCCAGGGCCTCAGTTACAGCCCTATTATAGGCTAGGACCAAAGGCCCTGGATCCATGCTATTCCTTGGAAGACCCAAGAAGTCCAGCTCCGTCATTAGGCCTTCTGAGGTAACCCCTCTTAAAGGACAGAACTATACTAACTCCCTAGGGGCAGGCCTGTTTCGGGGGGCTGCAAATCTAAACCTCAGGGCGTGATGGTCAGACCATCAGACTGGCTCCACCTCCACATCAGATACCTCTATCCCCAGATAGAACACCAAGTCCAATGTGTGCCTCCCCTCCCCTCATGGGTTGCAGAGGTAATTACCCGTGACAGGCCCACTGAATCCATCAATTGGAGGAGGTTTTGACCAAATGGCAAGAGTTCATCGTCGACCCAGGCATTGGAATCTCCCAGAATTAACCATCTGGGAGATTCCAGTACCATATCGGTGATGAAGTCCACAACCTCCTTCAGGAACTCCCTCTCATCCCCTGGTGGACGGTAGATAAGAAGAGTCCTGTAGCCTGCACCTGCACCCACTATGCACTCAAAGGAGTTGGTATCAACAACTGGCACTTCCCTGAGATCCATATCTTGTCTAAAACAGACCGAACCCCCCCGCCCCTCCGGTCCACCTCAGGCGGTGAATCACTAAGAACCCAGCGGAACTGCAGAGTCCAAAACAGGACCAGCATTTCCATCTAGCTAGGTTCGGTGATGCAAGCCAAGTCGACAGAGGAAATAAGGTCTGCAATCACTGCAGTCTTATTCCTAATCGACCTGGCATTGCTTAACACCGACCGAAAGGAATGGGGATCCCAGGGTGATCCCACTTCCTGCCTGACACATTCCAAGTCAGTGCCCTTGGGATGGGGACTAGGCAAGGTAGAATCAGAGAGATGGAGGGCTTTGCACCTATAATTTGTAAGGACAACAGATGCTGTCAAGTCTTTCACTGCATGTTCTGGCTTACCTTCTATTAAAATACCCCTCAATGAGCCAATAATAAAATAGACAAAGTAATAGGCAGCTTTGTGGGATGATAAACTTCCAAGGTACAGCATAGCTAAACTAAGAGGCCACTGGAGGAAGGGTGGGTGGCAGTTCCCTTGGTTCTTAGGGTACTATGCAGTATACCCTTCAGCTCAAATGGTGCAGCGGTTCTCAGCACCTTCGGTCATGGCCCCACAATAGCTGCATATAGAGACAAGCCTAGTGGGTGACACTTCCCCAGCTACACTCCCATATATGAAGAAAAACACCCCACCAATCTTCCACTTATGCTCGCAGCATCCTCTCACTACCAGACCAAAATTCAGAAAAGGCTACAAGAAAATCCTGCCCCATTGAGAGGACCCTTCTCTGGGACAATCCCTGCATCCAGATTGGGGTAATCAGTGAGTTGAGAACATGAGAAGCATAGGGCATCAGGTGTGTCGGAGACTTATGTATGCCAAGAACTCAGTATATAGATTCCTTTGTCTCTGTCTGTAAGCTATCAGATTCAGAAAAGAACTTCTGAAAGTACCACCAGCTTAGGAGTGTGATCCAACAGCTAAGCCTCAATGCTCATCAGAACACACATCCTAGCAACACCTCCTCAATGTTCACATGGGGTAAGCTAGACAATGGGCAAGCTAGAAGGATTTATACAGCTATCTGGGACACCCAACCAGTTCCCACACACAAAGCCTGATACCAATGGCAACAGGAGAAAGTGCTGTCATATCAAAAGTTCCATGGGCACATTCCTGGGACAGACTTCATACGGCCAGTAGTGATGGCAGGAATAGACTAATTCACAATAAAATGAATGCTCCTACAGTGGTACTGCACCCCTAAATTCCTCAAATTTATAGACTTGATGAGCAATAGCAACTGATGGAGATGTGACCAACCAGAAGTCCACTGATTCCATATTCTGAGGGTCTGCCTGGTGATTCACTCCTTCTTGCAGCAGGCCAAAAATATTTGTAAGGAGGTGGTCGGTCCTGGTGACCATGTCGATGCCTCTTATTCCTCATGGGCTGTTGTCCAGAAAATACTCCCAATCATTTCCCTCAGGCTCACAGATCCAAACTGCTTTGCTAACTACAGACTTATCGCTAACCTTCCCTTTATCAGGAAGGTGATTGAGAAGATAGTTGCTCTGCAACTGGAGAACCATCTTACCATCCACAATGCCTATGACCCTCTCCAGTCTGGTTTCCGGAGAAGGCACAGTACCGAGACTGCTCTGGTTTGGGTGCTCAATGATCTCCTGATGGTGAGAGATCAGAAGCACCATTCCATCTTGGTACTTCTTGATCTCTCCTCAGCATCTGACACTGTGGACAATGGGGTGCTGCTTGGGTGCCTGAGGGTTATCTGTGGCCTGGCTGGTCCAGTTCTCAGATGGTTTCAATCATTCCTCACTGGCAGATTTCAGAAGGTGGTGTTGGATTTTATTTTCCCTCTGATCCAGTCTCTCTGCCGTGCAGGGTCTCTCAGGGCTCGATGCTGTCCCCCATGTTGTTCGCAGTGTACATGCTGCCCCTCAGAGACATTGTAAGATGATAAGGCTGAGGTTTCATTGCTATGCTGATGATACACAGCTCTATCTGTCTTTTGCGCCTGACCAGGATAGTGCAGTCTCGATGTTTAACAGCTGGCTAGCAAAAATCCATGACTGGATGAAATCCAGCTGGCTGAAATTGAATTCCAGGAAGACTGAGGTTTTGGTGGTGGATCTGGGTCGCTGGATAGAGAGGCCGGAAGTGGGTTTACCCTCTTGTCTTTGGCTCGAGGGTGCACAGCTGCCTTCCTCTGAATGGGTGCATGATCTGGGGGTGGTTCTTGATGATGGACTGACACTGCGTATGCAGGTGTCGACAGTCATCAAGTCTTCCTTTTACCAGCTTAAGAACATCGCCAGAATTAGGCACCTTTTTTCTGTCTGGTGACCTGCTTACATTAATCACGCCTTTGTGACCTTGCGCCTGGATTACTGTTACCCTCTACCTGGGGCTTCTCGGATTGATATCCATCGCTTGCAGCTGGTGCAGAATGCTGCAGCACGGTTGTTGACTGGGACTTCTGTTCGAGTCATATTACTCCAGTGCAGCGTGAACTGCACTGGCTGCCTGTAGAGTGGCAGATCACCTTCAAGGTTGGACGTCTAACCTATAAAGCCCTGCATGGACTGGGTCTGAGCTTTCTGCAAGAACTCCTGACTCCTTACACCCCTGTCCATCCTCTCCGCCAACTGATGAGGGGTTGTTGAAGTTCCCAGGGTTCGGCTGAAAAGATTTGGGGCATGGGTTTTTATGTTAGGTGCCCCGGCCCTGTGGAACTCTACCCTGTCAGATTAGAGAGAGTGCGGACCGTGAGAGTTTTAAAGCAGGCCTAAAATCTTATCTCTTCAAGCAAGCATTCAGTATTTAGTTTATAGTATTCAGTGATAATTTTATTTATTTATTTATTCATTTATTTATTTACTGTATTTGTTAAGTCTAGGATTACAACATACCTTTGAGCCAAGGCTCTTTTACAAAGGTTCCACATCAGAAAACAGTTATAATACAGTAAGTACAAAACAGTAAATACAGTAAGGTAGCAGAACTAGCAGCTATGAGAGAAAACAATGCAATAGATAGGAAAATAGTAACAGTGAGAAGTAATATAAGAGAAGAACAGTCTAACAGACTGGAAAGGGGTGGAGGGGAGGGGGGGCAAAGGTTAACACAAGGTGGGTAAGGTTACAAGTGGGGAGGTGAGAGCAGCCGGTGGCCTTGTCGACAGTACAAAGCAAAGGTATCGTAGCTAAATATAACAGCGTGAGTTGCTAATGGGGAAGGGGGGTGAGAGACCGGGAAGGAAGGGAGAAAGAGGGAGAGGGGGATAATAAGTGCTAGGAGGGTTAGAAATAGAGAGGACTAAGGTGACTATAGGTAACAGTCACAGGAGCTAGAGTCAATGAGATGGAGGTGGAGCTTAGATTTGAATGAACCAAGAGTGGTAGTGGAGGAAACGTCAGGGTTGAGCTCATTTAGCCAACTGAGGCTCTGTGGGCAAAGGATCTTTGGCCCTGGGAGGTGTGGCAGCGGGGGACCTGGAGGAGCTGGGATTCAGAGCCCCTGGTGGTATGAGGATTTAGTCTTTGATTCAGTAAGGCTTGGATTCCAGGAGGAGCGAGGCCCATGGTGACTTTCTTTGCCATGATGCAGGTTAGATACTTTATGCGGTTGGAAAGTTGAAGCCATCCAGATTGGGCATAAAGGTCACAAGTATGTGTGAGGTGGTGGGTGCTGGTGGTGAGCCTACAGGCCTTGTTAAGGGATGTCGATATTCGCCTGAGGGCAGTGGCAGAAGCAGAGCCATAGATGATTAGACTGTAGTCAATGATGGAGACCACTGAGCTCTGGACGGCGATCTTAAGAGCATCTGCCATGAGATGTTGTCTGTGATGGTACAGCAGGCCTAACTGCATGTTGGCAGCTTTGACCACACCGTCTATGTGGTCCACATAGGAGAGATTTGAGTCCAGAGATATCCCTAGGTATTTGAAGGACTACACCTGCTCAAGTGCACTTCCAAGGCACGTTGAAATAGTGAGGGGTGAAGTTTACGCCTGTTGTGAGGGTGGTTAAAGAGCATTGCCTTAGTTTTTTTATGGTTAAGGACCAGCTTATGACAGCTAAACCCATTTTCCACAGAGGCAAAGCCTTGCTGAAGATTGAGTTGTAAGGTCAGTGGGTCCTTGTAGGAGGAGAAGATAAAAGCGTCATCTGCATAGAGGATGAGTTGTTCAAGGCAGGATTTTGGGAGGGTGTTGAGGAAAAGGCTGAAAAGTAGCAGGCCCAGGATTAACCCCTGGGGGGACTCCAGAGCGGACCGGTCTGGGTTCTGAGAGGACACTTGCAATTTTTACTCTTTGTGAATGATTTTGCAGGTAGCTATTGAACCATGCTACAGCATGAGGGGAGAGTCCTGTAAGCTGGAGTTGTTTAATCAGCAGACGATGGTGGGCAGTGTCAAATGCCTTGGTCAAATCGACAAATACTGCCCCTGCTAGATGACCCTTATCCAAGGTGCTGTGCAGTGCTCCAGTAAATTCCAGTAGGGCAGATGAGATACTGTGTCCTTTTCTGAAACCATGCTGCTGTGGACATAAGAGATTGCATTTTTCCAGGTAAGCAGTGAGTTGGTTGGCCACTGACTACCTACAACAAAAATGGAAAGAGACCTGGGGTAGTCATATCAGATGACTTAAAGGTGGGCAAGCAATGGAGAGGGCAGTAAAGAGGACTGAGGGGATACTGGGATGCATAGGGAGAGGCATCACCAGTAGAAAACAGGAAGTTGTTATCCCTCTGTACAGACAGCTGGTGAGACCCCATCTGAATACTGTGTGCAGTTCTGGAGACCCAATCTCCTCAAGGATATAGACAAGATGGAAGCTGTCCAGAGAAGGGCACTAAATGGTGCAGGGTCTGCACCAGAAGACATATGGAGAGAGACTAAAGGAGCTTAATATGTATAGCCTCGAGGAAAGGAGGGAGAGGGGGACATAATAGAAACTTTCAAGTACCTCAAGGAATCAGCAAAGTCCAAGAGGTAGCATCTTTCAAAAAAGGGTGTGCAAGAACAAGGGGCACAACTTGAAGATAGAGGGTGGCAGCTCAGAGGTAATGTAAGGAAGTACTTTTCACAGAGAGGTTGTGGATGCATGGAACGCCTTCCAGAGGAGGTTGTGGAGTCAAAAACAGTGGTTGAATTCAAGCATGCATGGGACAGTCATAAGGCAATTCAAGGGGGTTGGGGGTAGAAAGAAGTAGGCTGCTGGTTAACTAGGATCTGCAGCTTATCCATTAGGTAGGGAAATGGGCAGACTGGGTGGGCCAAGCGGTCCTTATCTGCCATCAAATTCTATGTTTCTATGTAAGCATTCGAGGGCCTTGGAGAGAGGAGGTAATATCGAAATTGGTCGATAGTTCCCATGGAAGGTCTTATCCCCGCTTTTGTGGACTAGTGTAACTGTAGCAGCTTTCCACTTGTCAGGGAACTGACTGAGTCTGAGGGAGAGGTTGATAACATGAGTTAATGGGATCATTACTTCTTCCAGGGTGAGAGATAGCAGTTTAAGATCTAATGAGTCCCCACTAGTCCTTGACTTGGAGATTGCCTTGGTGATGAGCTTTCGGGCTTTGTGCAGTTTAACTGTTTTGAAATAGAAGGGTGGGTGATTGAAGGTGGGATATCCACAGGGGGTAGTGGAGGTTGTATCCAGGAAAAAGTCCAGGGGGAGAATGCTGCTTAGATCAGTTAACGCATCATTGAAGGTGTTTGCAATGACCAGGGGATCAAGAGTGAGACTCGTCAACCTTTAGCATAGTTGGGGAGGATTTAGGCTGCTTCCCCGTGACTTCTTTGATGTTTTTCCAGAACTCGGACCCATTTCCCCAGGTATTGGAGAGAGCTTCTCTGTAGTACGTGCTTTTTTGTAGTCGAATGGATTTAGTGCAGTTATTACGGGCACGTTTGTAGTTCTGTATGTCATGTTGGGCACCGGAGGCCCTAGATAAAGCCCATAGGTGGTCCCTGGATTTTAGCTGTACTAGAAGCTCACCAGTTAGCCATGGGTTGCAGAGCGCCTTGACTTTTCATTTTTAGCAGGGGCATAGGAGTCACACAACATTGAAGGATGAGATAAAGTAGTTGAGAGCTGAGTTAACATCCATAGATTGGTAAAGAGGACCAGTCCTGTAGGCGGAGGCAGGATTTAAGGTGATTTAGTTGACCACGTGGAGCACTCTACTGGTGATGACTTTAGGCGGAGGCTTTGAATTTGTTTGACCACACACAGATAACAGGGAGTGGTCACTTAGTGAGTCGGGAAGGACAGCGGTGCTGGAGATATGGGAAGGATGACTGGTAGGACCCAGTCCAGCAGGGTACTAGGGCCTATTTGCAGTTTTTTCTGGTGGAGGAGACAACTATTTGCGAGAGGTTAGCTGATGATATAGCATCCTGAGAGGCAGCAGCGTCAGATGCATGCCAGTTTATATTGAGGTTGCCTAGTATGATAGTCTCAGCACCTCTAGGTAGGGTTTTGAAAAAGTCCAGGACAGTTGTGAGGGTTTTTCCTTGGTCTTTTGGTCAGATGTAAACCGTGATGACTGTGACGACTTTGTTGTGTGCCCCTAAAAGTATTTTAATTGGTAGGACCTGAGCTGTAGAGTCATGAAGAGGGGTTGTGATGGGGCACCTCGTGAGACAGTCTTTGATGCAGATTGCACAACCCCCTCCTCTTTTGGACATGCGATCCAGCCTGTGCACATTACACCATGGTAGTTCAATTGAAAAGTCTGGAATTTTAGACGTCAGACAAGTTTTAACAATTGTAAGGATGTCAGGCCTGTGTTGGCTTACAAAGACTCATACGGCATCAAGCTTGGGGATCAGGCTGCAGATGTTAATGGTAGTGATGATCGTCCCCCTGAAGATTTTGCACGGCATGCAGCGCTGGTTGTGCATGGGCCTGGGTTAGGGTGCACGTTTCCTGATATCAGCAGGAGGAGGAGCAGGAGCTTCAATGTGCATAGACAGAGTTTCTTGAAGGATAGATTACGGGTTCGTTGTTTGTGATAACATAACTGGTAGCACTGGTGTTTGTCCCAGAGCAAAGTCATGTGTGACAGAGGAGATAGGAGGCTACATGGCCTGAAACTGGGGGAGATGTGGAGCTGCCAGTCAGGGGCCTGAGAGGACCTTGGGGGAGAGTAGTGCTCATCATGTAGCATGCCTAGGTGGCAATATGGGGTATTAAGCTGGTAGGTGGGGGAGGGGTAGTACCCAGGTAGGTAGGTAGGATAGGTGAAGGGGAGGTGAGAATGGTGAGATAAAACAATGAATTTGGGAGGGTAAACATGTTCAGTAGGTAGGCAAGAGGTAATAGAGCAGGGGTACCAGGAATGAGAAAGGGGGCAGAAATCAGAAAAAAAGAAAAAGAGAAAGACGGGGAGGAGCAGTGAGGGGAGGGTAAGATGGGTGAGGGATCAAAGGAGAGAACTGACAGATGGAAACCTGAAGGGACCAATAGGGATTGAAGTAGGAGGGTCAGGAAGGGATGGGTGGAGCTAGGGTCTATTTAATAAAGGTGGGGGGGCGGGCGACATTTTCGCACTTTTCATTGAAAATGAATGGGTGCTAAGCCCAGAGAAGTACAGAGAAAAGAAAGGCCAATCAGGAGCTGAAGCCAAAATGGGAGTCCAATCAAGGCTACCTGCTCTGAGCAAGCAACCAATCCCAGCTGCCCGTGGCTTCCCCGGTCCGGGCTGAAAGCTTAACCGGCTTTGCAGACGTCTCCGTGGGGTCCTGAATTGGCGGTGTGGGCGGACAGGCTAGAAGAGCCATGGCTGCATGAGAAGCTTGGGCCCGGTCAGGGGCTGGATCTATGGGGAAGCAGAGAGACGGTTAGTTTAAGGAGGTGAGGACAAAGGGAGTGATGCAGAAGTTAAATCGGGGGGGCGGGTAGACTACGGCCAGAGATGGCAGAGTAGAGACATTAATTATGGAATACGCAGGGAGGGTGGCCAGGGACTAGCAATGAGCAATCAAAATTTGTCCTGGCGCCACCGGGCGGAGGGGTAAACAGCTGAAAAGTCCAAAGAGAGAAAAAGAAAAAAGGAAAAAAAAGTTATGAGGTGCAGCGAGTGGAGCAGGTCAGGGCAGTCTGGCAGGAAAACAAGCAGTAGAAACTGTTTCAGAGAAATACAGTAATCCCTATTTACAGCGAGAGTTCTAAGGCAGTATTTTCACTTAAAACTAATACAGTGAATTTAACACAGAGAGAGAAGCAAATTACACTTTCCAAGCTGAAAAAGCCACATTTTCGGCACTTTTCACTGAAAATGAATGGGTGCTAAGCCCAGAGAAGCACAGAGAAAAGAAGGGCCAATCAGGAGCAGAGGCCAAAATGGGAGTCCATTCAGGGCTACCTGCTCTGAGCAATGAAACCAATCCCAGCTGCCCTCGGCTTCCCCGATCTGGGCTGAAAGCTTACCCGGCTTTGCAGGAGTCTCCGTGGGGTCCTGAGTTGGTGGTGTGGGCGGACAGGCTAGGAGAGCCGCGGCCACATGAGAAGCGAGCCCGGTCAGGGGCTGTATCTGCTCTGAGCAAGCAACCAATCCCAGCTGCTCTTGGCTTCCCCGGTCTGGGCTGAAAGCTTACCCGGCTTTGCAGGAGTCTCCGTGAGGTCCTGAGTTGGCGGTGTGGGCCAACTTTTTAATTTGTTAAATTATACTGTATATAATTTTAGATTGTGTGTTTTGTTTTATGATTCTTTTAACTATGTACAGAGCTTTGATTCCCAGAATTGCGCTTAGTAAATTAAGCATTATTGTTATTATTATTACTGGATCACAGCTGTGGGGGTGTTAGCCAAGGGACATCTCTTGTACAAATAGAGGACACAGGCATTCCCCTCACTTAATGAATGGTTGCTGGCAGTTAGCCACCAACTTTGTCAATAGCCGTCTGAACTGGTTTCACAAATGCTGGTCTCCCTTTCTTCTATCCAAATACTATTGCAACCCCCAAGGCTATTTTTGAACATGCTAAAGTGGCTGAATAGCTACTAAGAAGCAACTGTAACCAATAATCTGACATGAACATATGGATGGTAGTGCATAAGTTCTAAAGTTCATAAATTCATGGGGAAGTTGATGAAGTCACTGCTCAAAACAGACCTGGTAGACTATCTAGAGAGCAATGGTCTCCAGGATAGTGAACAGCACAGCTTTGAGTTATGGAGGTCCTGTCAGAGTAACAACAGTCTTTTTCCACTGGGAGGCAAAAGAACTGGATAAACGCCACACTGTGGATCTACTTTACTCGACTTCAGCAAGGCTTTTGACTCCGTGTCCCAAAGACCCTTTCTGAGGAAGTTGGAGGCCCGGGGGTGTTAGGGATATACTGTAGTTAGATGGGTAGAAAACTGGCTAAAAGGGAGACAGCAGTGGGTTGTGATAAATGGAGTTAAATAATTTTCTTTATTTTCTTTATTTAATTCAAATCAGAGAAGAGAGAGGTCAAGAGTGGGGCACCACAGGGGTCTGTTTGGGTCCCAGTCTTTCTTAACATGTTCATCAGTGACTTTGGAGAAAAGATCCAGGGTAGGATAAGCCTCTTCGCAGATGACACTAAACTCTTCAGAAGGGTGGATAGCGCCAAGGGAATTAGAGAATTACAGAGTAACCCAAACAGGCTAGAGAGGTGGTCAAATGTCTGGGTACTGATATTCAATACCAAAAAAGTGTAAGGTGATGCACCTAGGAGACTAGAACCCAAATGTAACCCCTAGGTAGTGCTATCCCAAAGACTACTAACCCTGCCTGCTTGGCTAGTAGCAGGTTAAGGGGCCTGAGTTCTGAAACGGGTGCCTCCATCCAGAAGTCAGAGTTGGTAGTGGTTAAGCTAACCTGGGCACAGCCCTCCGGGACACTGTAACCCCACTCTTTCCTTACTAGTGGCTGGAACAATACACAATAATCACTTTCATAATTACCCCTGATACACCACACAAGTACCCACACTGTTTGCACTTACCACCAGGGCTTTCCTCTGGCTCGGCCCTGGGGAACTCCTGTAAAACAAGGTTATACACAGCAAATAACAGCAGTACAGTACTCTTGCACAAACTGGAACCACAGTCAGGGTAAATGCAAAAAAGAGTTAGAGCTGATTTATTTAAGGGACTTGAACAAGGGAAGGGCATAATCAGATTAATTTGCTTAAAGTCTCTATCAATCAAGCAGTTATGCATGCACTTCAAGGTCCATAAGCAGTCACACACTCTGGGTACCCAGATGGAGAATGGTGGGCTAGCCAGGAACGTTGCAGCTGGTTGGGGCCCTGTGATGGAAGAAAACAACATGCACAACACACACTATTTGTAATCTGGAGCCCGAGGGCTCAGTTCATGAAAAGAAAACAACAAGACAATCAGATGACACACTTTTAGATTTGGCTGTTGTTGTGAGCTAACCTGATGATTATTCCATGATACCAAAGACTGGACACAGGCTGGATGAAATCGAGACAGCAGGTGGTTAATCTGGGCGCCAGGAGAAGCAGGGCCCACATGATTCGCTGAGGTGTCATTCCTGTTCAAACATGGAGCAGAGGGCTGATCCCCATGCAGGTCTCTTGTTGGTGGCTTTCTCAGTGCAGTGGTGTAGTCTGGCAGGGCCAGTGTGGCATGGCCCAGGCCGAGTGGAGATGAACGGATTCAGTCCGATTAGCTGGATAAAGCTTCCAGCAAGCAGAACACAGTTCACAGTGGAAACCAAATCACAACCCACTTTCAATACACAGCACATTTACGTAGGAAATTCAACTTTACCAGGCAAATCACTCTCCAGTCATGACCGCAAAGTCTCTGCACAAACTGGGATTCAAAAGCAGCTGGAAATCCTGACAGGCAGATCACATTCTGCAAAATCTTCAGTCTTCTTCAGGTATGAGCCTGGTAAAAATCAGTGGCTTACTTTGTTCTCACAAACTTGGGTTATTCAATAATTCTCTTCTCTCCCTCTCAGGGCAGCAGACAGACATGCAGGCCACAACTCAAGCCTTTCCACAGTTCTCCCACGTGAAACTACTCAGACGGCTGCTTGACTGTCTCAAGCATGTTGCTTTTTCAGCTCCCAACTTAGATCTGACTCATACTGCAGCAAGCTGGGAGTTTCCCCAAGATCCAAAAGGTTCGGTTGGCTGATTCATCTGTCAGTCACAACAGGAGCTCCCCCTTGAGGTGCAAAAAGGCACCAAAAGCCCAAAACAACAATTCCTACAGATTTTGACTCCTGACAGCTCCTGCAGTCTGGCTCCATTTTAGATCCCACCAGTACTGATTTGACCAATTCTCAGTCCTGGGCCAAATGGTGGGGATAAACAAAACAGTCCTTGCTGCAAAGAAGGCAGGTTAGACAAACTACATTATCAATATCACTCTAAATGATTTTCAGCAAATAGTTACATCTTTCAACAGAGCTCCCTCTCAGATTACTTATGACTGCAATCCAGGCAGCTCTTAAAGAGACAGTACACAGAGGCTATACAGGCACTCTCTAGCAATCACATTTAAACTGCTAAAATGCAGGACACCAGCCTGGCAGTGATCATGTAGGCAAGCTCAAGGAAGACTTTTCGTGAACCCCCATTTGTAGTGGGGTTACACAAGGATAGAATATTGGATGGGAGGGGTTAAACTTAGCACCACAGCTGAGGAATGGGACCTAGGGGTCATCATAAGTGGCATCCTCAAACAGGCTAGCCAATGCAACAAGGCTTGTAGTAAGGCATACTTGATGCTGGGGTGTATTGGCAGGTGTATTGATAGTAGAAAGAAAGAAAGAAGTGATAATCCCCTTATATAGATCCTTGGTGAGGTTGCACCAGGCATACTGTGCCAGTTCTGGAGACCTCACCTTAGAAAGGACAAGGATAGGCTAGAGGTGGCACAGCAGAAGGTGACGAAGATGATGTATGGCCAGTAGGGTAAGTCCTACGAGGAACACCTTAGGGCACTGAATATGTACTCACTGGAGATCAGAAGGGAAAAGGGGTTATGATAGAAACCTTCAAATTCTGAAAGGAATAAATAAAGTGAACTACAATTAATTATTTAGTAGGAACACCAGGTCACTAATATTTAGGCCGACTCCAAGCTTACAGGAGGAAGGTTCAGAAGGGATGTGAGAAAGTATTATTTTACTGAAAGGGTGGTGGAACCATGGAACAGTTTACTAGCTGTGGTGGTGGAAACTAAAACTGTGAAAGGCTTAAACTTGTAAAGAAAAAAAACAGGGAAAGGAATAGGGAGACTGATGGGGAGGGTTAGAACCCCTGATTGACACTAGGTCACGGAGGTATATAGGGCCCTATGGTCAAATTTGATGGACCTTTGGTCTTTTCTGCCATCACTGTCTATATTTCTAAGTTGAAGTTGTAGCACCCCCTTCCCCCACAACTTCTAGGGGCATTGATGTTCCGGGGGAAAGGGGGCCCACAGCACAGAAATCTCACCAGCACTCTAATACAGCTTTTTATGGAATAAACACAGCCTACATTGGGACGTCTTCAGTTCACCTGCACCTAAGGCTCCTCTGGACTGCAGCAACTCAAACACCCCAAACTTTGAAGGGGGGACTGCAGCTCCAGTTGTCTTCCTGCTTCAAACTTTTAGATCCCCCCATTGACCCTGGAGACTCAAGGGTAGAATCATGGAACCCCCTGAAAGTAAAGTCAGGAACTCTAAAACCTAAGGATTATTATTTCATTAGTATCCTTATTTACAAATGAAACTGGGACTCTGAATTTCTTCCCAAACAATTACCTTTATGTGCCTGAGCCTCCAAAGATTAGAGGGGCTACAGTGGTCCATTTACTTGAAAATTAAGCTCTCAGCTCTATGGGGCTAAAACTTTATACACCATCTCTTTTATAGGAGAGGGAAACTCTTCCGACAGGGTATAAGCAGTGAGATTTAATACAGCTCAAAATCAGTGGCTGTTCCTAAAACCAGGACACAAAAGACTTTCAAAAACCTGGAACGTGAAGCTCCAAAACACCCCAAACTCCTCCTGCACTGGTAAGTACCTGTCTTAGGCTTCACCTTATTTCTATGGGGGCCTTCACGCTACCCAATGATGCACTCCTCCTGCTCTCTCACTGTTTCTCTTTCTCAGGGAAATCATAAGCTTCCTCCCTAAACCTGTTCTCTGCTTTCTTTCCCAGCCCAAGGGACATGAATGGTGCAGCCTGCAAATACCCTAGCTGCCACCATAACCCCACAAGCACTTAGCGCCTTTGTCCCACATGACCGCTACCCAGGCCCACTTGACTTTGAAGGAGTCCAAAATTATGGTGCATGCAACAGTATGTGCTGGTGCCATGCCAGGGGTACAAGACCTAATAAACACTATAGATCTCTAGAGAGGCAGTCACTCACCAAAGCAAGCAGCAGTTTTAATCCTCCAAAGTTGTTTAGTCACTGGTACTTTACAGTTCAGTACAGCTTTCCAAGTTACCAGCATGCAGCCCCAGCCACACAGCCCTCAGCGTCTCGACCACAGGTCTTCAAAGCTGCTTGCTTGGTGAGTGCCTGCCTCTTTTGATTGATCCACTCTGACCTTCGGCCACCTCTTGGTCCTTTTGGCCACCACTGCTAGGTCTCAAATAATAGGGGTGACACTCCCAAACACACAGCCAAATCTCCCTCATATGCTCCCCCTGTGCTCGTTAAGAGCTAACTGGCACAAGGAGCCTAAAGGGCCTCCATATCCTGGAGACCCCACCTGGGCAAATTCATCCTGCGCCTGAGGCCTGTCCCTCCAAACAGACCCTTCACTTATGCTTGACCTCCTGCCACTGGGAAAGGAGGAGGCCACTGCCACCAGCCTCCTTCCTCTGCAGTGGCACCGCCACTACCACTGCAGCCCTGACAGTCCAGGGAACTATACCGCAACCAAGAGTCCCATTTCTGTCACCTAAGGCCTACCTTACTTGACCCAAGTCTCACTCTCTGCCCCTGCCCCAGGGACCCGGGACCCAGAAAGATGTAGCTGTGTCACCTACAACAACCCTTGGAGGCTCAGACCCAGGAACCTGGTGCTCTACCGCTGAACTGGCCAACCTGCTTAAAATGGAGGGGGGCCTTCCCCCTCCACACTGTCCCTGCAGTGCCTGCTGGTCTCTTTTCCTTCCTTCCCTATTCCTCCCAAATCTCTCTCTGCTTTCCTGTTTATACCCTAAACCCTACTGCCCCCATGTGACAACCAGCAGAAATATCACCCCCAGAGCACTAAAAACCCTACAGCTCCTGGGGAAGAAAACAGGAAGGAGGTCCCTAATGGGGACATAAACCCCTCTCACTGGAGAGGGGGCCTACACTCTTCCCCCCACTCAGGAAATTATTCCCTCCTGGGAATGATGGCAGAGGGTCCCGGTTGTCCCCAAATGACAAGCCAGATATGCGCATCTCCCCAGTCTGCCAGAAGGGGTAACAACTCATCTTTGGCCCAAAGGGTGAGGGAATCTTCCCTAACACTACTTACGTAACCTATAAAAATTACTACCCTACCTTACCTGTGCTAGGAGGTTCTAAAGACATACTGAAAAACAGCAGTAAAACATTTTTAAGTTTCATTTCTTAAGGAAACAATTATTTTTAGTAGTAGTAGTAGTAATAGTTTTTATTCATAAAATATAAATGAAAAGGATAGATGGTACAAAACTCCATTGAGCTGTGGCTCATTTCCAGGAGGTCCTATATAGCTTTATTTAACTCCAAGAAACAACTTAATCAGACCTGTATGCACATTTCGAGATAGACACCTATGACACACTACTCTCACCTTTAACCCTTTATTATTATAATTCTCCCCAGTACAAACATGTTACCTATTTATAGTAAAACTTTAAAATTCATACACCATACACATCCATTCACTCTCATTATCACACCAACCACAACATTTGAAGTGCAAAAAAAAAACAATTTAAACATATTAGATTTTCAATCAGAAAATTTAGCAATTATCAGTCTTGTCATTATTTATTCAGTCTGTAATGCGGTTACCATAAACCTTCCTGGCACAGTCTATGAGTCTTTTTCCCTTTGCAGGGGGCTCAAGTGGCAGGTTCCCCGCCAGGTGGGAAATAGAAATCTGGATCTAGCCTAATGGTGATGTCGCCTTTGTCCTTGGCCACCACATAGTACTTCATATGACTCCTGGCCAAGTCCTGAACCAAAGCAAAGTTCTTGAATGAAGTCAGTCTGGTCCATGGTGCAATATGGAACATTGTCTGCGCCTTTTGGAACAATTGTTGAGAAGCACAACCTCCATATACAGGGCCATGTTTAAGTCTTTCCTGTTGTTCCTTGTACACCCACTCTCCTCTCATTTCCTCAATGATGTCCCATATTAACTCGAATACATAGGGATAGTCCAGAGATGGGTACTCAATGCGCATTCTCCTCCATACCCATCTTTCCACCTGGCTCCACTCTGCCAAATCTCTCACGCTGGTCCTACGAGCCATACCAGGTTCTAGCCAAACCCCCTTTCGGTATGTGATATTTAGAGGGTTGCTCCTATTCAAACCATTCATCCTGGTCTGGAGGGCTTTGGCACAGATGGGCAAACTCTTACTGCTTAGTTTAGAATAATTTTGTCTAGGTTAAACTGAAAAGAATATTTTGTTTCTCACTCTCCAATTTTTTTTTTTTTTTTTCATTAGCAAATTATACTATACAGCCACTAGAGGGACACAATCTTTCTCTAAAGTGATCCCTGCTTATTGTTCATACAAATGCCTTCCTAAACTACAGCTACTCCTTCGATCTGACCAGCCCCCCTCCAAGTTCCCTGCTTACAAATGCCTTCATGTTCCTAAATCAATTATTCACTAATTTCTCTGCCTTTTTGAACAATGCATCCTCTATTCTCCTCTCTCCCCCTTGTTCTGCTCATATCCCTCTCTTTACCACCTCCACTTGCTCACTACTCATCTATTCCTAATAGCTCTCCCAACCCTATCAGTCACTATCTCCAGTCCCCTACCCACATCCATGCTATCACTCCATCCATCCCATTTGAAATATGGTCTCACTCTACCACTATTCTTCATGCAACTTTGATAACTGTGTCACCTTCAATGTGGTTGTGCACCTTCTTCTTCCTCACTCATTCACTCCCTTCTCCTAAAACCTCCCAACCTCCTCGGTAGCCCCTTCAAAATCCCCTAAGCTCCACTTTCTCATACTCGCTCTCCTCTTACTCTCCACTGGGGATATCCACCCCAACCCAGGCCCTATTGCCCCTAGCTCCTCTGGGGCTTCCTCCTTTACTACCTCCCCCTACTCTTTTCTATCAGCCCTCCCAAAGGGCATGAAGATCCTACATCTAAACACCCGCAGCTTGTTGCAAAAAAGAGACCAGATTCAGACAATGGTGTGCACTCTAAAACTAGACATTCTAATCATCTCAGAAACTTGGCTAAAGAGCACTGTCCCTGACCACTCAGTCTCCATTACTGGCTACTCAATGGCAAGGCAAGACTGTGCTGGCAGGGGGGTGGTGGTGTGGCCATTTATGTCCTAGCCTCCATTCAATATTCCATCATCTATTCATCCTCCAGTCCTGAGACCAATGATGCCCTAGCTATCCATGTGACCCTCCCCTTCACTCTCCCAATCTTCATAGCCGGCATATACTGCCACTCAAATGTCCATCCTTCGGTTGTGCTAGACCTCCTAACATCCATCACTTCCCTTGCTCGCTCTGGGGAACTATTCATCCTAGGTGACTTCAATATAAATTGGTTTGGTTGTCACCTAAAACTGCCAAAACTAAAAATGAAATTGGAGCGCTAAACCTCTCTCAACTAATCTCTGAACACACTGCCCAAACCACAAGACACAACAACACTCCCTACTCGACTGGGCCCTTACCTCCCACCCCCAACGCGTCATCACCTCTGGCATCCTTCCCAATGCTCTCAGTGACCATAACCCAATATACATAGTTAGGAAAGTCCACAGAACTAAATCACTGCACAAAACCATACAGCTATGCTCTTTCAAGTCTCTTGACCTTGAACCTCTCCTAACTAACCTTGCCACTTCTGAGTGGTCTCCCCTAACATCCTTCCCTCAGTTGATAAGGCCCTTGCCTACCTCAAGGAAATCTTTTCTTGCAAACTGGAACGCCTTTGCCCCACTCAAACAAACCAGAGTCAGAGGTAACCATTTACTCTGGATAACCCCGAACTTCTGGCCAGCATCAGGGCTAGAGATCGAGCCTGGAATCAGCATAAGCTACCCAGCATCCTAGTGATCTTGCGAACTACCGCATGCTCTGAAATGATTGCATCAGGGCTACAAGGTTATCCAAGTCCGAATATTTCAAATCTGGTGCTCCATGCCCTATTTACCCCTTCATCTTGCCCACCACCCCCAGTACTTAATGTAAATAGCTCACTAGTGTTTGACCCACCAGCTGTAGCTGCAGAATTTAACTCCTACTATACCTCCTGTGCCACTGAACTACTGAAATCCCTCCCTCCTACCTGTCCACACCCTCTACTGGTGTGCCCCTGTCATCACCCTCCCACCTCCCCTTCTCTTTCGCTACTGTAACCCCAAACTATGCCCTATGCGCCCTCCTCACCATCAACCCTTTTAAAGGTGCCTCCCCTGATGGCCTTGACCCAAAACTCCTCTCCCTCTCTTCTTCAGCCATTGCTTACCCCCTCTCAATAATCTTAAATCTCCTCATTCTCTACTGCCTCGATCCCTCTTCATGGAAACGTCAGTGGTCCTCCTTCTACCGAAGGGGCTGACCCCTCATCTCCTGGCAACCATCACCCATTTCTCTCCTCCCTACCCTTGCCAAGCTTCAAGAACACATTGTCCTCTCCCAACTCACTTCTTTTCTATCAGCACCTCCTTTTCACCCCTTTCAGTCCTGTTTCAGGAAAAACCACTCAACCACCGCCTCTCTCCTCGTCTCACAGACTCCATCCTAACCAAGATGAACAATGGCCAAATTACTTCTGCCATTTTGTTGACCAGGCCAAGGCCTTGACATTGTCTCTCACTCCGTCTCCTCGACTCACTCCCGGCTGCTGGCCTATCTCCCTCCACCACAAATTGGTTTAAGTTTACCTATTGGCAGAACCCAATCAGTTAAGATCTTGGATGCCACTCTCCTCCTCCCGATTAGCACTGGAGTCTCCCAGGGCTCTGTATTAGGGCCCCTCCTAGTCTCCATTTTCTTAAACGACCTTCCCTCTGTTTGCTCCCCACCCTCCGCTATACATATGTATGCCGATGATACAGTCCTGTATGCATCTGGCTCATGTCCTGGTGAGGTTACAACCAGCTTACAGTAAGACTTGGACAAGGTTCAGCTCTGGTTTGCTAATCAACAACTTTTTCTCAACACCAAGAAGACTGTCTCCATGACCTTTGACACAAGGCAGAGACTCTCAAGGCTTCCCTCCCTACCCATTTTCCACACTGTTGATGGGACTTTACTTGAGGACACATCCTCCTTCAGGTACTTGGGTGTTTGGTTGGACCAACACCTAAACTTCTCTGGACATATTGAAACCATACAGAAAAAACTGCACCCCAAGCTTGGTGCCCTGTTCAGGAACTGTAGTTGCATCCCTCCTACTGCCAGGCGTGAACTTGTTCAGAAGATTTTACTGCCCATTTTTGACTACTGTGACATAGTCTATGGTGCTGCCCCTAAGCCCTCCCTGGCCAGACTGGACACTCTCTTTAATTCCTTCTGCCGCTTTGCCTTGGATGCTCACCCTCGCACTCACCACTGCAATCTTTATTGTGCCCTATCCTTCCCCTCTATTGCAAATAGGCATCTCTCCCACTGTGTTAAATTCACCTCCAAGCACTGGTTGGATGAGCTCCCTTCCTACCTCACTTCCTCCTTTATAACACCCCACCCTCTCATTCCCTTAGATCAACCGATTTCTCATACCCTGGTAGTCCCCCAGATCCACCCAAATCGGCCAATCCAGTTACTCTCACTGCCTCCCAAAAATCTGGAATTCCCTCCCCCCTCAAATCCGGCAATCATCCTCTGCCTACTCCATCAGCTCTGCCCTGAATAATTACCTTGCTCCTAGCTGCTCCTGCCATGTCCCTCCCTAACTCCCTCCTCTAAGCCCTGGACAAACCCTAACCCTCTACCTACCTACTACCTATCTACCTACCCCTACACCTCTACCATCACCTTCATTTTACCCTGTGCACACCCACCCAAATTCCTAGCTCTCCTCCCCTTCCCCCAAATTGCTCCCCCTTACTGACCTCCCTTGATCTCTCACAGAATATAAAGGGCCCTGAATGGTCTCCATGTGTCCTTCTCCTACCCCCCCAAAGGGGCTTGTATTGCTCATCTACTCCCTTCCCCCACCATCCTGAAGGGGTCTATCTGGGACACTTTCCTATCCCCTTTTCACTGGTCAGTGCAGTGCAGGGTCCTCACATTCTGAAGTGGTCTCCAGGAACATGACTCTTCCCCCTTCCCACCCACCTCGCCACTGCCTCTCTTTTCCCCATTTTTTTCATGTAAGCACTTGTTACGTATTAACCCAGCACTTATTATTGTCCACTCTTTTTACCTATCATGTGTGACACTGTTGTAACACTGTTTGTAACAACTTCCTTACAACTGTATGTTAATGTTGAACTTATAACTTGAATGTTTAATGTCTCATTCCTAATCGTACCGCCCCCCTGCCCCCCTGGTTGCACTGGGACGATGTTTGGTTTGTCGCTCATTGTGCCTTCCTGGTGAAACATTTCATAATAAACAAATAAAACATGGGGTGTGGTCAGCTAGTTATCACAGGACAGTGGTATTGTTTAGGGATGCCTCTGTAGACCTTGTAATCAGCAAACTGAAACCTCTTGCCAAGCTACTTCTCATCACTGAGGTCCTCCTCATCCACTGGGATTTCCTCTCTGTCTCTCTCTCTCTCTCTCTATCAACACACAAAATAGAACACTTTAAGGGCAAGCTCTCTAACTCCTGGGAGAATAGCCGGAACTTTTGGGATAAGATAAAAGACCTTATGGGTAAGACCAATAAAACATCCCTCTCACTGCTTGAGCTAAATGGCATCAACACACAAGACCACAAACAAATAGCGAATACTTTTACTAACGCTTTCACTGATCTCAGTGGCGTACTCCCTTCTGACTTCTTTGATGAGCCTGACATGAAGGATGCAGCTGATTCAGTGGCCCCTCCTCCAAGTATCCATCTTTTCTACTTTAGGCGAGTTACACTGGCTGAGTCCAAAAGATACCTTCAAAGGGTCCATGGCAAATCCAGGTTTAGCAGTGACACCCTAGATCTTAAACTCTGAACCTCTCTTGATGTCATCCTTGCAACTCTCCAAACTTCTAAACTGATCACTCTCCCTTAGGCAATTCCCCACCCAATGGAAGCAGCCATAGTCACACCTGTCTACAAAAGTGGTGACAGGTCACACCATGACAACTAGCGCCCCCATATTCTTCCCTCTCTCTAAAGCCCTTGAGTGTATTGTCTCTGCCCAGCTGACAGAGTAACTAGTCAAATATAACATCCAGCGCCAACAGCACGGTTTAGAAAATTACATAGCACAACCAATGTCCTTCTCTAAGTACACCAACCACATACACAGGCCTTTGATCGTGGCCATTTAGTTGGGTCAATTTACATTGACCTAAGGCTTTTGACGCCATTAACCACTCCCTCTTGTTGCACTCTCTCCCTGCCCTTGGCCTCTCAACTGAAGTCACCAGCTGGTTCAAAAGTTATCTTGGAGGTAGAACCCAGCAAGTGAAAATCTGTGATACTCTCTCCAAAAGCCTTTCAGCACGATCTGGTGTCAAACAAGATTCCATCCTTGGACCTTTACTTTTTAGTCTGTTGTCAATAACCTCCCAAAAGCCTGTAACAATAACATGGTTCTTTATGTGGATGCCACTGTCATCTTCTCAAGCCACCCTGATCCACTCTCTCTCTAAAGACTTCCAATCTAACTTCAGCAAGGTTGAGATCTGGTTTAGTCACCACAAACTACTCATGAATTATATAAAAAAACAAAGGTCATGCTTTTCTTCAATCCTCACAATAAACACAAAGCTGCAATCTTAGATATTTGCAACTGTCATAACCAGCTGCTTGAACAAGTTCAGGAATTTAAATACCTCGGTATAACACTTGATACTGCTCTCTCCTACAATCTACATGTCAACCATATTGCCAGGGTCGATAACTCCAGGATCGGGATCCCTTATCAATATTGCCACTGTCTGACCCCCGAGGCTCTGAGATAGGCTGTAACCAGTTCAGTCCTATCTGTAATAGACTATGTCTTGCTATATATGGTACAGCCTTCAACACCACCCTCACAAGAATAACTATAGCTCTGAGTAAGCCTTACAGACTTGTATCCGGGGCTGAAAAACGCACCCACACTTGTGAATTTTACGAAAGGAACAACTGGCTTCACATCAAGGGGAGCGTCTACTACCAAACTTGCTTACTTATGAAAAAGATCAGCTTAGGTCTCACTCTCCCTGCCACAGAAATCTTTACAACACTGATGCCTAAGCCTCACTGCACATGTAGTACCTCCAAACAGAAGTACCTCGTCCATTTCTGCAGGACTTCACAGGCACAGTGGACTTTTGGGTACAGAGTGCCCACTTGGCTCAATGGCCTCCCATTGGACATCACTGCTGAAACTAAGCTGGGTCCTTCAAGTCAAACTTGTGTGCAACACTCCTTGCACTTAGTAACTGTGACTATGCGCTTAGCTGGCTACTGCATTCTGTCCTCCAGACTTCCTCTATCCCTATCTCCTTTCCCTCTGTCTTTATGGCCCTGTCTTCTCCTTCCACTCCTGCCCTCTTCACCCCCCTCTGCCCCTCTACTCCTCTACTCCTTCACTATGCCTCCCTGTCTTTCCCATGTCCATGTCCTCTCCACTTCCCCCCCTTCTTTCCTCTTCCTGCTAAATGCCTTCCTGCCTCCCTGTCCTTTCCATACCCCTGCTTTCCCCACCCCATCCCCTCACTGTCCTCTCCCCCTCCACCCTCTCACCTTCCGTCCCTCTTCTTTTCTTACTCATACACCCCCTCTCCCCCCTCACCTTATATTTTTCTGAGGCTTGCTAAGTTTTATGTTCCTCCCCTTTCCTCTTCCCCTCTCCTTTCCCCCTCTCCCACTCCACTATGTCCCAGCTCTAATTTTAACATACATAGAAACATAGAATTTGACGGCAGATAAGGACCGCTTGGCCCACCCAGTCTGCCCATTTCCCTACCTGATGGATAAGCTGCAGATCCTAGTTAACCAGCAGCCTACTTCTTCCTACCCCCAACCCCCAGAATTGCCTTATGACTGTCCCATGCATGCTTGAATTCCACCACTCTTTTTGACTCCACAGCCTCCTCTGGAAGGCTGTTCCCATACATCCACAACCCTCTCTGTGAAGAAATACTTCCTTAAATTACCTCTGAGCCGCCCCTTCTATCTTCAAATTGTGCCCCTTGTTCTTTACACCCTTTTTTGAAAGATGCTACCCTCTTGGACTTTGTTGATTCCCTTGAGGTACTTGAAAGTTTCTATCATGTCCCCCCTCTCCCTCCTTTCCTCGAGGCTATACATATTAAGCTCCTTAAGACTCTCTTCATATGTCTTCCGGTGCAGACCCTGCACCATTTTAGTTGCCCTCCTCTGGACAGCTTCCATCCTGTCTATGTCTTTGCGGAGATTGGGTCTCCAGAACTGCACGCAGTACTCCAGATGTGGTCTCACCAGCTGTCTGTACAGAGGGATAATAACTTCTTGTTTCTACTGGTGATGCCTCTCCCATGCATCCCAGTATCCCCCCAGCCCTCCTGCTGCCCTCTCACATTGCTTGCCCACCTTTAAGTCATCTGATATGACTACCCCAGGTACCTTTCCATTTTGTTGTTGTTAGTATCTCACCCCCATTGTGTACTCTTCCCTGGGTTTTGTTTCCCAGGTGCATTACCTTGCACTTCTTAGCATTGAATCTAAGCTGCCATACATTTGACCATTCCTCTAACCTTGCCAAGTCCCTTCTCATCCTTTCCACCCCACCTTGTGCATCAACTCTGTTGCAGATCTTTTGTGTCATCTGCAAAGAGACATACTTTTCCTTCCAGTCCCTCTGCAATGTAAATTATAAAGACATTGAAGAGGACCGTCTAATACTGAACCCTGCGGTACCCCTGCTAACCCCCTTTTTCAGAGTGGACTCCATTTACTATTACTCTCTGTGTCCTATTCTCCAGCCAATTCTTTACCCAGGCTGGCATCTTGGGACCCACTCCCAGGCTGGCCGCACTTGTATATTAATCTTTTGTGTGGGACTGTGTCAAATGCCTTGCTAAAGTTAAGCTGTAGGCCATGTCCACAGCCCCTCCTGATCAACTACTTTGGTCACCCAGTCAAAGAAATCTATCGATTTGTCTGGCATGACCTTCCCACTGTGAATCCATGCTGCCTTGGGTCCTGTGCCCTCTGACCTCTAGATACGTAACAATTCTTTCCTTCAGAAGTGATTCCATCATTTTCCCTACCACTGAGGTTAAACTAACAGGTCTGTGGTTTCCTGCTTCTGCCTTGCTCCCACTTTTGTGAAGGGAATCACATCTGCCCTCCTCCAGTCCTCTGTACCACCCCATCCTCCCATGATTTGTTAAAGAGGGTAGTCAGTGGTGTCACTAGTTCTACCCTTAGTTCTTTTAGAATTTGGGATGAACCATCAGGCCCATTGCTTTGTCCACCTTCAGTTTTAAGAGCTCTTTCAGAACCTTTCTTCTGTAATGGGCTGGTATCAACTTCTGTATCCAGAGTGTTTCTACTGTTTGTTTTAGTTACCTCCCTCTTCCTTTGTAAATACTGAGCAAAATATTTGTTTAGTATCTCTGCCTTTTCACAGTCACCCTCTGCCCACCCTCCCCTTTATTAAGCCTCACCTATCCCTCCTTGGTCTTCCTTGGCTCCCTGATGTACCTGTAAAAGGTTTATCCCCTTCTTTACTGGGTTGGCTATCTTTTCCTCGATTTGGGCCTTTGCTGTTCTGACTGCCTTTCCAGCTTCCTTTTGCTTTAACTGACACAGTTCTCTGTCCTGTTCCTTCTGTGATTCCTTGTACTTCCTGAATGCTTTCTTTTTCTCTTGAACCTTCACTGCCACTTCCTTTGAGAACCATAGTGGTTTCTTACCTCGTTCTTTATTTGCTTTACACAAAGGCTTGTTACCTCTGTGATGGCAGTTTTATTATTCCCCATTGTTCTTCCACCTCCTTCCTGCCCATTTGCTAGTGCATTCCTTAGCACTCACCCATTTTGGCAAAGTCAGCCTCCTAAAATCCAGTACCTTTGTCTTTGTATGGCTTGACTCTATTGCTGTGTTTATTGTGAACCATACTGTTCGATGGTCGCTAGTTCCCAGATGGCTACCCACTTCTACATCTGTGATCCTCTTCATCTCCATTTGAGAGAACCAGGTCTAGACTGCTCCTCTCGAGTGGGCTCCAATACTAGTTGTCTAAGGCATGCCCTGTAGGGCATCTAGAATAACCCCACTCTTAGAAGTGGCTGCTGCAACTGCACTCCAGTTAACATCTGGCATATTCAGATCACCCATCAGCAATATCTCCCTTTATCTGCCATTCTAAGTATACTTTCTATCATTTCTTGTCCATTTCCTCCCCTGAGAGAGGTCTGTCTAACCCCTGTGGGACTGTGGTGCCATTGCCTGCCTCAAATTGACCCACAGTGCTTCTTCTCCTCCTGTTTACCCTTTTGTTCTGTTGCTTTGATTTCTTCTCTTATGTAGAGCTACTCCTCCTCCTCTTTTACCCTCCTGTTCCTCCTGTAGATAGTGTATCCTGGTATGTTTACGTCCCAGTCATGGTTCTGTGTGTACCATGTTTCTGTGACTGCCACGATATCAGATGTTCCTCCTCCATCAAGGCCACTAATTCAGGAAGTTGTTACCCAGACTACGGCATTGGTACTCATTGCTCTCCATTTTTGATGGCTTTACCTTCTGTAGCGCAACCCCACTGACCTTTCTACCTTGGTCTTTTCTCATTTAGTACCCTGTTTTGTAGGGAGGCTGGGATTTTCCTGCTGCTTTCAGTGCCTCCCCTTGACTAGTTCAAAGGCTTGCCAATGAAGCATTTAAACCGATTGCCCAAAGACTTGTTCCTTCCTGGACAGATGCAGACCATCCTGCCAGTATAGGCTGGTGTCCTCCAGGTGGAACCCAGTCCCAATGAAGCCAAACCCTGTGCTCCACATCATTTTTCAACCATTTGTTAAACTGCATGGTGCAAAGTACCTCGCCTCACTCATGCCACTGACAGGCAGCACCTCTGAGAAGGATACTGTGTGTGCTACTTGTCTTAAGCCCCTCCCCAACTCTACAAAGTCCTGACAGTGCACCCCAGTGTGCATTAAGGGCTATCCTCCCAGCCTTTCAGAGGGGCCTTCAATATGGTGACAGAAAAGTGCACTACTTAGTACTTATATTGACTAGGTCATGTTTTGAATGTTGTTTTAACCTGCACATGCAGAATTTTCATGTTTTGCCCTGCATCTATCACAATTTGTAACATATCTGTACTGGAACCTTACTGCATTGTAACTCCCTTGATTTGTAACCTCTGTTATAGTATTATACCTAACTTTGTATCTACATGGAACCTTTGTAAAAGAACCCCTGGTTCAACGGTATTTGTAATCCTAGACATCAGTCACTCAATCAATCAATCAATAAACACTTGGCATCTCACAAGGTGGTCCACCAAATTTAATTACTGCTTTAGTCTTGGGTGGACTGAAGGCCTTCTCCAACCAGGCTGGAGGGCTGCCGCCAGACAGGGCCCATGAAAGGGACCCCCTGGGCCCTGGGGCATCACCCTTAGGACTTCTAAGACTCCTGCCCCTCCTTCTGCCATGGGGATAGCAGTCAGCCGGTAGTGAGGAGCAGGGCAGACGGCTGTGCTCCTGGCCACCCCCAGGCTTCACTTCTTTAGCCACACCTTCCTCCTCTTCTGCCTCCACCACTACATCGGGAGAGGATTCTATGGGCCTCAGATCCTCCTGGGCCACATCCTAAAGTGAAAGGCCCTCCATAGCTACAACTTGCGCACTTTCCTGTCACCATATTGAAGGAGGCCCCTCTGAAAGGCTGGGAGGATAGCCCCTAATGCACACTGGGGGTGCACTGTCAAAGATTCCTCCAGGGGCAGAACTAGAACATATGGAACATACAGGCAGTTTCACTATGCCTTCCCCCCTGTTCCCACATGTGACACACCACTCTTCGGCCTGTTCTTTTCCTCCTGCCTTCCACAGACATAACAGGAGTGACACTGGTACCATGACTAAAGGCTCCTCCATCCTAGAATACTGTTCCATCCGATCGCTCCCCTGATCTCTCTCTTTCTGCCTTCCAAACAGTTCTTGAACTTTCCTTCCAAGAAGGGCAATGAAAACAGTTCTTACTTTTTCTCTCTGACCAGCAGTTCTCCAGTTTTCTCTTTTTACTCTTTTAGCTTTTCAAGCAGCCACCACCTTCTCTTTCGTCCACAGCCACATGATGGTGCCGGAACCATAGGTCTGCTCTCCTCCTCACAGTCCGCCAGCCAATCAGGAGCCTGGAGAGTATCATGTGACCCACAGGTCACATGCAGGCACCATACCACAAGAGCTGAGGCCTACCTTCGGTTTAGCCCTACACCCCATACCACCACTGTGACTTTTTTAAGGCGCCACATGGTATAAATGGTGGGAGGCCCACCAGCACCTCCGCCCCAGGACTTTTGGGCCAATTTCAATCTTCTGGGGAGTGAGAGAATCCTGGATGAGCCCCCACATGCAGCACCCCCTTCCCTATAACATCTAGGGGTATTGCTGTTCCATGGGAAAGGGGGCCCACAGCACAGAAATCTCACCAGCAGTCTAACACAGCATTTTATGGAATAAACACAGCCTACCTTGGGACGTTTTCAGTTCACCTGGACCCAAGGCTCCTCTGAAAAGCAGCAGCCTCAAACATCTCAAACTTTTTAGGACCTCAACTCGGTTCTCTTCATGCTTCAGACTCTCGATCCCCCATTAGTCCCGGAGACTCGAGGGTAGAGTCATGGAATCCTCTGAAAGTAACCTCATAGGAAGTCTTTAAAATCTAAGGATGAATATTTCATTAGTATCCTTATTTATAAATAAAACTGGGACTCTGAATTTCTTTCCCAAACAATCACCTTTATTCGCCTGAGCCCCAAAGATTAAAGGGCTGCAGAGATCCATTTACTTGAAAATTAAGTTCTCAGCTCCATGGGGCTAAAACTTTATGTAACCCCTAGATGCGCTTATCCCAGGGGCTACTACCCTGCCTGATTTGCCACTAACAGGTTGGGGGCCTGGATCCAATGGCGGGTGCCTCCACCCAGAGGTCAGGGTTTGCAATAGTTAAACTAACTTGGTCACAGCCCTCTGGGACACTGCAACCCTTTCTTCCCACTAGTGGCCCACACAATATATCAGAATTACCTTCACAGTATACACTTACCCCAGGATTGGTTCCGCACTGGGACCTCCTGTGAAATGAGATGCAGTGCAACAATCTCAGTACAGTACTTTAACATAGACAAATACCTCAGGCAGTATAACTTTGCTGAAACAAGCAGCTCTGATTTATTTAGGGGATATAACAAGGACAGGGAAATCAGGTTAATTAGCTTATCACTCTAATCATCTACCTATGGCTCTGTGCACAGGCCTATCCCCATCAGTTACTGTCCCTGGGTACCCAAGCCCTAGTGGCTAGTCCAAACCGTGGCAGCTGGTAGGGGCCCTTTCACACAGAGAAAGGAAAATTAAACAGTCAGCAGTACAGTAATTCCATTTGGATTTAATGTGGCAATTCAACAGGAGCGACCTGAATTAGTACTCACGACCTCCAAATAAGATAGGGTCCTTCAATATCAGCAGGGCTACTCTTGAGCTCAAAGAGACTCTTCACACATTTATATGGTAAAAAAAAGAGTATACCAGGCAGGCTGCTTCTCTATCCCGATCGCAATTACTGCACAATACCCGGAGAATACACAGCAGATTCAGTTCTGACAGACCGAGTGCAATTCAATAATTTCTCCAGTCTTCTACAGGGTGAGCCTGGTTTCTACTCTTCAGAGATCCTTTGATTCTTTTCACAGGACGATTCAGTCCTAACAAGCAGTTACACAAGCTGCAGCCGGAACTCTGGGCCTTACACACGTTTTTTGACTAAAACTGCACACTGAAAAGCACAGGGCCCTTCCTTCTTCACTGCCAAAGCTCAACTGAAACTCCAACCGACAAAACCGGGCACTTCCTTTGAGTCCTCCCAGTTCTTGACTGGATTGGCTGTCACCACAATAGACTGCTGCTGTTGGTCCAAAAGGCACTGAAGTCTAAACTACATCTCCCAGAGTCACTGCCCATACAATCCTCTTGTGGCTGGCCAGATTATGAGTCCAAGTTCTGATTCGTCCAAGGCACCATTTTAGAGCTAGCTTACCCCACACTGATTGGTCCAGTTCAGCAGTTCAAAACCAGAATGGGGAACTAGGCAGACACTGTTCTGACTGCAAAACAAAGCAGGTTAGACAAACTGTAATTTCATTATTACTTCTACATGGTTTCATAACGAACAGTTACATCTTTCAGTGGTTCATATGCCTAAACACCATTCGGGCTTGGAGACATTCAAGCAAGCTCCTGGAAGTCTTTTGGGAACCCCATTTGCAGGGGTTACACCTTCCTGGCTTGGGAAAAGCTTGATGTCTCTGCCACAAGGCAATTTCACAAGTTTCAACTGCAACCATATACATTTGCATTAGGCTGCGTACATGTAATAATCAGTCAATATATCATTTTACCAAGAACACATTTCTGAAACATTGCAGTACGTCACTCTTTACACAGTATTACATACATTGTACCATAACTCAAGTTATTACCTCTTGTACATGAAACCTGAAGAGAGGGGCCCTTCCCTATCAGTTACCTTGGGGATGGATGGGGCAAGGGCACCATACTTAGAGGGCAACACAAGTAACTTGAGTTAGCACTGACGCTCAGTTTGGGCAATGAGCTCGGGACATATACACTCCTTTATGGACAACATTGAGAGGCAAGTCCACAGGCCTCCCAAGAAAATCATAACTGAGGTGCACCACAGGCTTTACAGCTCGACCAGTCTTTCTAGGGGAACTGTTACAGTCTCTGCACTCTGAGCCTCATTTTCAGCATTGTCCTCACTTGTCAGGGGGTCTCCATGGGGTAGAGAGGCTAGTACTTGGGCACTTTCAGCTCCAGGAGTTACAGTCTCTGAGTCCACAACATTTGACTCGATGGAGAGCTTTCTGACACTGGCAGTGGACTGTCAGGGCACTCAAAATACTCTTCTTGTTCTGGTGTATCACCAGTCTGACCCAATCCATCATTTTCCTCCCCTGAAAGCTCAAACATTTCAACCATGCACAATGATTCCATTTCATCTGATCTGATGCTTTGCACTTCACTTTCTGGGAGCATTGGCTCCAGGGACGAAGCTGGGGGCTTGGACAGTCCAGAAGGCCCAGCTTCATCTCCAGTATTGACTAGGGGATTGCCCCGAAACAATTGACTCAGTTCGTAAGAAGGATAGTATTCAAAGTCACTCTCACTTTCTTCCGATATGGACTGACAGTCATGCTCAACTGGGACTTGTGGAGGGGAACACTTTAACTTTGCTTCTGTAGGTGCCGACTTTCTTGATCTTTTCTTAGCAGCAGCTCTAGTCACTGGTCCAGAGGGGGCATCTTCTAGGGGCTCAGACTCAATTAAGATTTGTCCAATGGGCAGTAAATGATTTCTATGCATTGTTTTTACATCTTTGAATTATTCTCAGGCCTTACTTTGTACACTGGCAGATCATCTAGTTTACCCACTACAATGTGAGGGAGATGGTGCCATCTGTCAGCAATCTTGTGCTTGCCATGCAGTCCCAGATTTCTTAGCAATACCGATCTCCTCCTGGAGTTCCTGTGCTTTCACCTTTTATCATACCTTTCTTTGTTGGCCAGATTTCTTTTGGCAGCCATGGTTTGAGCCAGTTGGTACGCATGAGTTAGCTGGGCCTTTAACTTTGCACATACTGTAAATAGTTGTCAGCTTGAACCCCATCAGAGAGACCCCAAAACACACATCTACTGGTAGTCGAGCTTTCTTCCAAACATCAGGCGGTAGGGGAGAATCCAGTGGCATCACTTTTGGTGCAGTTATAAGCATGTACCAGGGTGCTAATTTGTTGGCTCCATCTAGGCTTGTCCTTTGGGTGCAGGGTGCCTGCATATCTAGCAAAGTGCGGTTGAAACGTTCAGGCTGTGGGTCCCCCTGGGGTGGTAAGGAGTGGTTCTGACTCCTGACTCCCACAGAGAAAAGCATCTTTGATCAGACGACTCTCAAAGTCTCCCTTGATCAGAATGGATTCTTTGTGGAGCCCCATAGTGAACAAAAAGTTTTCTACAAGTACTTTGGCCACAGTGGATGCTTTCTGGTCTTTGGTGGGAAAGCTTGGGCATATCTCGTGAAATGGTCAGTGATCACCAGCACATTACTGATATTTCTTTGATCTGACTCCAAACTCAGAAAATCAATACAGACCAGCTCCATGGGTGCACTGGTGGTGATGTTAACAAGGGGGGCAGCCCTCTGGGGCAAAGCTTTCCTCTGTAAGCAGCGACTACAAGTTCGAATGTGTTGCTCCACATCAGCCCCCATCTTAGGCCAATAGAATCTGGATCTCACCAAGTCTAGTGTTCTGTCTATACCAAGGTGCCCCATGTGGTTGTGCAAGGACCTCAGTACTGAGTCTCGAAAGGCAGTGGGCAGCACTAGTTGTTGTTTGTCTACTTGTCCCCTCTGTCTACTGTTTCTCTGTATAACAGTTTATTGATCAGTTTCAACTTAGGACCTTCTTTGTATAACAGTGCAGTTCTCAGATCAGTGGAGCGTAATTTGGACACATCTTTTCCTGCATAGAGGGCTTCTAAAGCTGCTTTGATCATGGGATCGCGGGACTGAGCCCGCTCATACTGTCATTGTCCAGCTGAGGCAGTGCACCAATGTCTATTGCAGAAAAGTGGCAATAAGCAGCAGGTATGCAATTCTCAGAGGGTCCTAAGCAATCCACCATGCAGTCCACTGCGTCCGTGCGGACATTTGTTCCTCCTGTCAAACTTCGGCAGAGTGCCGAATGTCAGGTTCTGCCAATCGGACCCAATCATTCTGGGGAACAGACCTCGGGAGAGCATCAGCATCTATGTGGTTCAGACCTGCTCGGTATTCGAGAGCATAGTCATATGTAGATATTGCAGAAAGCCACCTATGGCCAGTGGCATCCAACTTAGCTGAGGTCTGCACATAGGTCAAAGGATTATTGTCAGTTTTACTAGTATTTTAGCCCCATACAAGTACTCATGGAATTGGTCAACAATAGCCCACTTCAAAGCTAGGAACTCTAACTTATGTACAGGATAGTTCTTTCGGATGGGGTCAGGCTCACTGGCAAAGGCCACTGGTCTCAGGCCATTCTCGTGCTCTTGATACAACACAGCCCCCAACCCTGCAAGCTAGCATCAGTGTGCAGGACGTAAGGTTTTCTTGGATCGGCATAGGCCAGCACTGGAGCATGGGTAAGTTGATATATGATCTCATGAAAAGCAGTCTCACAATCAGGAGTCCAGCGGCCCCAAATACTTCACTCGGATGAAAATACACCTTTTCAGTCTTGAGGATGCTGACTTTGGTATTTTTGTGGGTTGGGGATACCTTGAGTAAGGTTAAGTAAAGGCGGATCACTCTTGAATAGTCCTTGATGAAGCGCGATAATAACCACAGAATCCCAGGAATCTTTGCAGTTCTTTTTTAGATTTTTGGGCTGTCCAGGTGGTCAAGGCCTCAACTTTACTTGGGTTGGTCTCTATTCCCTCGGTGGATACTATGTGTCCCACATACTTTACTGATGTTTGAAAGAATTGACACTTATCAATGGACAGTTTAAGGCCAAAGTCCTCCAGTCGGTCCAATACCTTAAATAATCTGCTCTCATGTTCCTCCAGCTGACAAACACAATAACATCATCTAGGTATACCAGGCACTTAGTAAGTTCATGTCCCCACTGCACGCTCCATCAATCGTTGAAAAGTGGCTGGGGCACCTGAAATCCCTTGAGGCATCCCTCATGAATTCATAGAAGCTAAGTGACAGACAAAGGCCGCCTTCTCACGGTCCTTGGGGCCATCGGATCTGGTAGTACCCACTGCGGAGATCCAGCACAGAGAACCACTTGCTCCCGCTTAGGCAGTCCAAAGCATCCTGAATGCGGGCATTGTGTACTGATCAGGGATAGTCCGCCGTTTAAGGTGCGCATAATCACACACATCCTTACTGTTCCATTCTTTTCCTCACTACCACAATGGGGAAGCATAAGGGCTTCTGGATTCTTGTATTACACCAGCAGCTAACATCTCTTGCAGATGCCGTCTCACATCATCTATGTCAGCAGGTGCTAGGCGTCGAGACCTCTCACTAAATGGTCTTTCGTCATGCAGCCGATATTGTGCTCAGCTCCTTGCACGCATCCTACATCCCATTCCTTTAAAGAAAACACCTGGTCTCTCGCAAGCTTCTCACTGATCCTCACTTTCCATTCAGCTGGCAGCAGGGAGTCGCCGAAATCAAACAAGTCAGGCGTTACTCTGTCATTCTTCCTTGAACTCTTGCTGCTGGGTAGCACTGCAGTGTCTGCACAATGCACATTAGCCAGGATGCAACCTCTGTTTACTCGAATGTCTCTTTCAGACACATTATGAACTTGGACCATTACCCTTCTGGCATAAGCATGGGCTCTAGCGGGCAAAATACTAGGCTTGACCAGTAGTCCCTCTGGCAATTTTCCATCGCCTGGTGCATCCAACATTAATATTTTATTCTTAACATCCTTTCTGATACGGACCTCTCCTGTAAGGTACACTGGGGCGTTTGGGGATCAGAGACTCAGGATCCTTCTTCCATACAATTCCGACCGGTTCCTCTGGTTCTGTTTTTTCAGCATCTCTGTGCCTCATAGGCCTTCTTAATTAAAGCCGGAACTCTTAAAGCTCTACTAGTCTTTGACCCTGTTTTTCATAACACAACTGTGCCAGCCTTCCTAACATATGAGCATTTGTTCCAATCAACAAAGGGACACCATCATACAGTCCAGTGGGGGACACACTAAGGCTAGGGTCTCTCTTGTTCGGCCACTCCAGCCACGGAGGTGGGGAAAGACAGCCAAATTCGATATACCCGGAATAGGGTAGGCCTTCTCACCTAACCCCCATACATGCAGTCCTTCTAATGGTTGTAAGGGTACGCCTGACAAATGCTTCTGATACCAATCCTGGAACATAATTGTCACTTGGGAGCCACTGTCTAATACAGCTCTTGTAGACACTCCATTCACCTTTACAGTGGTCTCCATGGAGGACCCACTATTCTGGACCAGTCTAGAGAGGCGATAGTGGGGCCTGGGCAACTGACCTTGCCACAAAGGACGTGAGTTAGCATTTTGGTGCCCTCACTGGGATCATTTCGTGCACCTCTTAACCACTGATTTGTTCTCCGAAGCTCTCCTTGTAGCCTATATGCAACTTTGTCAGTGTCTTTTGGGACCGCATTCCCTTTCATGTGCCCATCTTTCCCACAATTATAGCAAAACATACTTTCTGGAGTTTGACTGAGAGGCCACACTGGGAGCCAGGGCGGGTATTACTAACTGGAAACCTTGGTGCCATCTCTGTCTGCGGCGTGATAAGCATATGGAGACATCTCATCAGTTTCTCCACTTCCATGGTCAAGGAATCGAGTTCGAGCTGTTATCAGGAGGAGATACATGGATGGGTACCCCACCCATAGCAGATGCAGTCGGATATAGGTCAGGGCCTGCATTTGCAGGCGTGGCCTTCATAAAGGGACTGTTTTGAATTCTCGATCTCTCTCAACAGTTCGCCCCATTGTGACATATCTTTTTCCTTGTCAGAGCACTCATTGACTGTCAACCTCTGCCCCTGAACTTCACTTGATGGGTCACCCTCAGTCACTCGGTCATAGAGCCACAGCTGTTGGTGCAGGTCCTCCCAAGGTCGCCTTTTCTCAACTCCTCGAATTTCTCTCATTAACTCATCATAGGAGGGTGGGATTCCAGTCGATTTGCCAGGCGAATTGAAGCAACAGCAGTTCTGAGAAGGGGCAGACTTAAGGATTCTGTCCAGTCTGGTTCGGTCCAGTTCAATCGCTGGCAAACTACCCTTTCTGAGGCATTCTTGCAACAATTTTTCCAGCCGAGAGACATACACAGACAACAACTCCTTGGTACTGTTGTGCATTTCTTACTCTCCACCATAGGTCCTCATCAGAATCTGGGTCCCATACACATTCTCCAAGGCCTCAAGATAGGCCTGTGCAGTCGCCTAGGGTTACTGGCCCGTTTAGCACGGATGGTAGCCAGGGCAGGACCTCGAGGCTCTCACTAACCCTCTTCGCTTTAGCCTTCCGAGCATTGCCATTCTAGCACTTGGTGGGCAACATAGTCTATCCAGGTCTCCCAGTCATCCTCCCTTTGGGGTGGGAGGGTGCAGAGAAGATCCTCAACCTTCAGTAAGAGTTGTGACTAATGGCAGGTGCAGAAATAGGAGTCTGCATTGGTTCAGCCACCATTACGGGCACTGGAGCGGAGAGGGTGTTGGGGAGGAACACCCCAGGTGGCAAGAATAGTTTCTTCAAGTCCTCCACAGTTTTCCTTCTCCCAGCAACCATTTAGCAAATTCTCCTCAAAAGTTTCAGATAGTGGTGGGGCTGATTCCTCTGGTCTTTACTGTCCTTAGTTATCACTCTCCAAGCAGTGAGGGCCCTCTGGGGTAATGGTCTGTGGCACTTTGGAGCTATCTATGGGATCCTTAAACTTACTAGGGCAGGAAAGTGTGGTGAGCAGATTAGCATGCCGACCCACCACCACAGGGTTTTGTAAACCTTCCACCTTGGAAAGTACTCTGCACAGTGTCCGTAGTTGATACCCAGGGGATGTCCAGGATAAGCATAGCATTTTGGGGTCGATCTCCTCCCAGTACACCACTCCACCAGCCGTGCACAGCCACTTCTGTTGGGGTACCCATTTTTTCTTAACAGTGGTTCAGAATATGGCCACTAGAGGACACACAATCCCAGCGGTGAGCCTCCAAGATGTAACCCCAGATGGCGCTATCCCAGGGGCTACTACCCTGCCTGATTTGCCACTAACAGGTTGAGGGGCCTGATCCAATGGCGGGTGCCTCCACCCAGAGGTCAGGGTTTGCAATAGTTAAACTAACTTTGGTCACAGCCTCTGGGACACTGCAACCCCTTCTTCCCACTAGTGGCCCACAATATATCAGAATTACCTTCACAGTATACACTTACCCCAGGATTGGTTCCGCACTGGGACCTCCTGTGAAATGAGATACAGTGCAACAATCACAGTACAGTACTTTAACATAGACAAATACCCTCAGGCAGTATAACTTTGCTGAAACAAGCAGCTCTGATTTATTTAGGGGATATAACAAGGACAGGGGAAATCAGGTTAATTAGCTTATCACTCTAATCATCTACCTATGGCTCTGTGCACAGGCCTATCCCCATCAGTTACTGTCCCTGGGTACCCAAGCCCTAGTGGCTAGTCCAAACCGTGGCAGCTGGTAGGGCCCTTTCACACAGAGAAAAGGAAAATTAAACAGTCAGCAGTACAGTAATTCCATTTGGATTTAATGTGGCAATTCAACAGGAGCGACCCTGAATTAGTACTCACGACCTCCAAATAAGATAGGGTCCTTCAATATCAGCAGGGCTACTCTTGAGCTCAAAAGACTCTTCACACATTTATATGGTAAAAAAAGAGAGTACTATACCAGGCAGGCTGCTTCTCATCCCGATCGCATTACTGCACAATACCCGGAGAACACACAGCAGATTCAGTTCCTGACAGACCGAGTGCAATTCATAATTTCTCCAGTCTTCTACAGGGTGAGCCTGGTTTCTACTCTTCAGAGATCCTTTGATTCTTTTCACAGGACGGATTCAGTCCTAACAAGCAGTTACACAAGCTGCAGACCGGAACTCTGGGCCTTACACACGTTTTTTGACTAAAACTGCACACTGAAAAAGCACAGGGCTCCTTCCTTCTTCACTGCCAAAGCTCAACTGAAACTCCAACCGACAAAACCGGGCACTTCCTTTGAGTTCCTCCCGGTTCTTGACTGGATTGGCTGTCACTCACAATAGACTGCTGCTGTTGGTCCAAAAAGGCACTGAAGTCTAAACTACATCTCCCAGAGTCACTGCCCATACAATCCTCTTGTGGCTGGCTCAGATTATGAGTCCAAGTTCTGATTCGTCCAAGGCACCATTTTAGAGCTAGCTTACCCCACACTGATTGGTCCAGTTCAGCAGTTCAAACCAAAATGGGGAACTAGGCAGATACTGTTCTGACTGCAAAAGAAAGCAGGTTAGACAAACTGTAATTTCATTATCACTCTAAATGGTTTCTGGCAAACAGTTACATCTTTCAGATAGGTTCCCTTTGCACTCCTAGTGACTGCAAAATGGAGTGAATTGCAGCAGCTTGAGTGGTACTCAATCAAAGAAACACACAGTCCCCATACAACTAATTATGTCTGCAAGCAGACAGCTCTTAAAGAGACAGTACCAGAGGTTCTAAAACACTCACTGATAAATGGCTTAAATGCCAACACCATTCAGGCTTGGAGCATTCAAGCAAGCTCCTGGAAGTCTTTTGGGAACCCCCATTTGCAGGGGGTTACATTTATACACCATTTCTTTTGTAGGAGAGGGAAACTCTTCTGACAGGGTATAAGCAGTGAGATTTAAAACAGCTCAAAATTAGCTGCCTTTCTTAAAACCAGGACACAAAAGACTTTCAAAGACCTGGAACATGAAGCTCCAAAACACCCCAATCTCCCCCTGCACTGGTAAGTACATGTGTTAAGGTTTAACCTTATTTCTATGGGGCCCTTCACTTTACCCAGCGAGGCACACCCTCCCTCCTCCCTCTCTCTCTCTCTCTCGTCACTTTCTCTGGGAAAGCATAAAGCTTCTCCCTAAGCCAGTTCCCTGACTCTCTTTCCCTGCCCAAGGGACAAGGATGGTGCAGCCTTCTAATACCTAGCTGCCACCATAACCTCACAAGCACTCTAACACCCTGGTCTTTTGCCCTGTATGACCGCTACCCAGGCCCACTCTGACCTTCAGCTGTTCTTAGTCCTTTGGTCTCCACCACTAGGTCTCAAATAATGTGAGTGACACTCCCAGCCACACAGCCAAATCTCCTCAGATGCTCCCTGTGCTCACTAAGAACTAACAGGCATGGGGAGCCTAAAGGGCTCCATCATCCTGGAGAGCCCACCCAGACAAATTCATATGGTGCCTGAGACCTGTCAATCCAAACAGGCCCCAAAATTGGTAAAGCCTCTCCAGCTCCATCACTTACGCCTGGACCACCCTGCCACTGGGAAAGAAGGAGGCCGCCCCCACTGGCCCCTTCCTCTGCAGTGGCACTGCCACTACTACTGCAGCCCTGATGGCCCATGGAACAACACCTCAAACAAGAGTCCCATTTCTATCCTCTGAGGCCTACATTACTTGACCGAATCCACTCTCCACCCCAGCCCCTTGGGGACCCAGGACCCAGAATGACAAAGCTGTGGCTACCTACCACCTCCTTCAGAAGCCCAGACCCAGGAACCTGGTGCTCTGCTGCTGAACTGGCCAACCTGCCTAAGACGGGGGGGCCTCCCCCCTCCACACTGCCCCTGCAGTTTCCACCGGTCTCTTCTCCTTGCTTCCCTTTTCCTCCCAAATCTCGCACTGCTCTCCCTATTTATACCCTAAATCCTTGCTGCCCCCATGTGGTGACCAGCAGAAATAGCACTCCCCAGAGCACTATTGACCCTACAGCTCCAGGGAAAGAAAACAGGAAGGGGTCCCTAATGGGAACATAAGCCCCTCTCACTGGAGAGAGGGCTTACAAAGTGAACCTAGTGTTTGATGTTTAGTTTTCTTATTACAGTAACCAGCACTAGCTGTGAACTTGCATGGACTCTGGGTCTATGATGATAAGTTATTGTGCTTTATACTTACCGAACTGGATCATTCACCGTCGCCCAGGTTAAGCCTTTGTATAACATATTCGATGGGCATTGCTGACATATAATATGTAGATCAAATGTATGTTTGTCTGATGTAGTTGTCCTTGTTGTAGTTTAATAAAATGATTAACCACAAAGAAGTCATTCTACATATGAACATTCAAACTGCCAACAGATACAGTACATGCTAGGGCAGTCTGTCAGGTCTGCTTGAATGTGCAGCAAACAGTCATTACACTGCAGCTGCCCTCCCACCCCTCCCCGCATATAGGTTCATGCCTGTGCCTGGTGACACCCCTTCCTCCAGTATCCCCTTGGTGACCTTCCCCCTGACTTTGTCCTACCCCCTCTTAAAACTGTCCACTGACTTCAAGGATACTGTCTCCTCAGAAAGTGAGTTCCACCCTGTCACCACCCTTTCTGTGAAATAGTGCCTTCTCGTCCCCCTTCTGAATCTTCCACCCTCCAGTCTCAGACTGTGCCCCCTAGTGTCCCTTTCTCCTTTTGATTTAAAAATTCCCTCTATTCCAGTCTTGCTTATGCCTTTCACATATTTAAAGTTTTCCATCATATTTCCTCTATCCCTCCTCTCCTCTAGGGAATACATGTTGAGCTCCCTCGGCCTCTCCTCATTGGGTCTGTCTTCCAATCCATGGATCATTCTGGTTGTTCTGTGTTGGACCTCCTCCAGCAATTTAACATCTTTCTTCAAGTAAGAGCACCAGAACTGTATGCAGTACTCCAGGTGCGGCCTCACCAATGACCTATACAGTGGCAGGATTACCTCTGCTCTCCTTGAGGCGATTCCTCTGGCAATGCACCCCAGCATCTTATTAGCTTTAGCTGCCACTTTCTGCCCTGCGCTGAGTGGTTCATTTGCCCTGTTATCATCACCCCAAGATCTTTCTCCTCCTCTGTAGTGCCTAACTGTACCCTCCTAGTTGATAATTTCTTGGGTTCCTTGCTCCCAAGCACATGACTTTGCACTTCTTCACATTGAACCCCATCTGCAATGTGTCTGACCAGTCTCAAGTTTAGTCAGGTCATCCTGTAGCCCCTGTCACCTATCTGTGTTATCCACCACCACACCAATCTTCATGTCATCCCCCAAAAGGATGATCTTGTTCTTAATCCCATGGAGATGTCGGTGATAAAAATTCCAAACAACATGGGGCCCAGTACCGAGTCTTGTGGTACTCCACTGGTTACAGCTCTTGGAGTGGAGAGTTCCCCTGGCATGGTACAGATTAACTCCTCCCTTGTTGATGATTTTATGTGACTGGAGTCATGGTTCCACATGACTAAAGTAATACTAAGCACAAAGAAAATCGAAGCTATGCTGTTTGGTAGGGGGAGCCATAGTCTGCTTAATATAAGTACTGCTGCTGGTTTACAACTAGAGGTTGTGGGCTCCAAAAAGTACCGTGGTATCCTTCTGGATCAAGAGCTTACCCTGAGGCCTTATGCTGACTTTCTAGCAAAATCTCTCCACCAGAAGCATGGACTACTGTAAAGGTTTTTGACCTACCTCACAAAATATGTGACTCACCATCTTAATAGTAACCTGCTTCCAGGTTTAGTCTTCGTGTCCTGGTCCTGCATTCCCTAACAAAAATGGAATTAAGCAGGCTCAAAATCCCATGCAACAGGATTGGTCATTTTGTTGCTGACACCCACCCCAGAGAGCATCACTGCAATGTCTTTTCCTTCCTAAGCTGGTCTTCTGTCGAATGCAGATTGAGTTATCCAATACCCTGACTAGTCCACAAGCTAATTAGAGCTTCTCCTCCTCCTCTTGGCCTTTAGGGCATTCTAGAGAAAAGCTTCAATGGAGATATCACCGCCCTCTTCCTCCATTTTGCTTGCCATCTCTAGGACCAAATCTGACTCAAGTCAGTAAGCCTTTGCCTAAACTGCCCCTCCCTTATGGAACTGTCTCCCCACTGTGGTAATTCAGTGGTAATTCTTCATTTTTAAAAGCAGTCATAACCATTACTAGATTAGATGCAGTGGCTATAATTGCAACCATAATGCTTTTTGTTCAGTGTGGCCCTACCCTCCATTATTGAAATTATTTATTATGGTACTGTTATTTTAGAACTACTGATATAGTCTAATGAGAGTCTTACACAAGTTTGTGAAAGTGTAACAAAAATCTAATTTATTATACAGGGTTTCCAGCTAGAAAGATATAGATTTTCCAATATGACATTTACAATCCCGAACCATCAAATCAGTTGATCACTGTGAAACACAAAATACGAATATATCCTAATTATATTGTTAAGCATCCTGTCTGTTTTTGGCTACTGCTAAATAAGTACAAGAATTCATACTCACTTCAGCAGGGTCATGCTCAGCGAGAAGGCTGCTGTGATGCCAACGCTTGCTATCAGACTGTGTGGACAACTTAGCTAACAACTAGACCCTCTTATATATGGTTTGAGTAAACAGTCTGTTATATACGTTCTTCAGGCTTTGCATGATTTAAAAATACATGCTTTTCCTGAGGGTCAAAAATGACCTCATAGGTGCAGTGTGCTTCTCTATGATACAGAAATAGTCTGTTTACCAGAGAAGGAGACAAGATATCAGTCTTATCAATGTAACTGCATTGTACAATCTGAGTTATGGACATTTGAGGCATAAAATGCATATTTCTTCCACCACCACTTTTGAAGGCCTCTGTACTTGAGGTAATTTCTAACTGTCTCTATTAACCCTTTAATGTGCCTATTCTAAAGTAATGTATGTTAAATGAACTAATGCTAAGGTTTATGGTTAATGTATTGATGCAAACATATAAAGTTAAGAAAATATAAAAGACTACTTGTCTCAGTGTGTTGACACTGAGCTCGTAACATCTAACTTAAAAGAGTGCTAACTGTCTCAGTATGTGTTTATGGGAAATACACACTGAGCTTATAGAATCTAACTAACAAAGACAATCAAACTGTTTACAGCACTTATACCCATGATGTACTCATGGAATCTAACTAAAATGTAATGTCTTCCTGTTCCAGCACTTATATCCATGCTGGACTCATTAGTCTAACTAATAATGTCTGTCCCAGCACTTATGTTATGTGCTGAGCATATAGGTTCTGACTAATGATATTCTCATGACCTCTATGACCTCCTACAGCATGACCTCCCAACCCCAACATCCATGATGTGCTTAATGTTGACTTTTAAGACCAGTTGTGACTTGTGTACCAATTCCAAGCTGTAATGCCAGTTATAGTGTATGTAGAATGTAGTTATGGATAGAAATCATAACTAGAATGGAGTTGTCATGCTGCAGTAGCTATGTCATCACAGCTGGTATGCTGCACTAGCTATGTCACTACTGCAGCATAACAACTTGGAATTCTGCCACATAGTTGCTTTCCTCTATCCAGCTAAGCTGGAAGTTGCTGTTTTTTTTTTAAACTTGAACTTGCAGAAACATCTGCAGCACACTGTGTCAGTTAAAAAAAAAGAAAATGTTAAAATTTCTATTCTCTGTTGTCTTCTCCAGCTAGTTTTGTGTGATTTTCTATGCTGTGACTGCCCATACACTATAAAAGATTGCTTATGAGCAGTCATACACAAACAAGGAAATTCTTGTATCTTGAGGTTCCCTTGGTAACAGAGTACCTCTGGAGCTGCGCTCTTAAGATCATCTGTTACCAAGGAAACCTCTCAATACAAGAATATCCGTGTTATATATGACTGCTCATACACAAGCCTCTATATCTTTGCTAGCAGCTGGATGGCAGCCTGTATTCTGCACTTATTGTACTGCTTCACTGTGATATCCATATCCATCAGCTGGCTTGCAATGCCTAATGCCTTTGCTAACAGTTAGATGTCAACCTGTATTCTACACTTATCATACTGCTTAACTGTGATATTCATAAACTGTACTTCAACTGGCTTGTAATGCCTTATGGGTTTGATAACAGTTGGATGTCAAACTGTATTCTGTACTTATTGTACTGTTCTGCAGATGTTATCTGTATACTACAATTGTCTATGTCTTGTCTGCCACTTGCCTCATTGTAATTAATACCAGATCACCCCAAATATAGTGCAGTTCTGATTATCTGAATCTCCTGGGCAGCATTAAAATGGTTTGAATAACTGGAGCTCATTACTGTGGGATTACCATTGATTCAATGGTGGACTGCCCACAGATGATAATCCAGTACAAGGTGTTTAATTTGTATATACAACTCAATTTATTACCTACTTTACAACTTTTTTCTGCTTGTGAGAGTTTTTCTTGTTTACTGATTTACTTTGACTTGAAAAAGTCCATTGTGTTGTGCTGCTGCAGACTTGTCATTTTTGTTTGCACCACTTTACCTTTTAAGTTCCTCAGGAGTAGCAGCTGCAAGAGGTCCATGTTGGGTTGGCTTTCTAGCCATTTGAGGCATTTTTGAAAGGCTTCCTTGGCTTCAGCATTAGTTGGCAGGGGTCTTGGTGGTTCTTCATTTGAATTGCCCTATTCTTCAGTGGTTTAAGTGTTTGACGTCTGTTTATGCTCCCAGATCCTATATATAATGGCATCATCATTCAGACACTCTTGGCCGTCATCATGGTCACAGTGGACTCACTCACACAGCTCATCAGCCATGGTGTCAGTTGTCAGCTGTGTTTTCAGACTGACAAACTTGTGAATGTCTTCAGACGGACCTGCTGTTGCTATAGCTGGAGTTCCCTGGTATCCAGCATCTCTGATGCTGCTGAATACAATGAAATGCTGACTTCACCCACACCTTCTGGACTGTTTCTGGGCAAACATTTTCCCACTCAAAGAGTGTGTTGCAGCACAGCCAACCTCAGTAAAAAGAAACATTTTTGTTTAAAGGGAGTAGTCCTGTGACTGATCAAGGCAAAAATCAAGTGTAAACAGATTGGCACAAAATAGACCAACTCACCCAGTACAAAATATACAACTAGTTGTTTGAATAATAAATCAAGAGATTTTATTATTAATGGTACAGTGTTTACCAAACATTTCAGAAAAAACCTTCTTCCATGACACACTGTATCTAAAGCACAAAATATTAAATGAAAAAATGTTATTAAAATAATAAGTATATATACATATACAGATATCCGTTCCATAACTAAAACAAAAATTATTTCACCAAAAAAACCTTTTGAATTGGTATTGTTCATAATTTAAAACAAAAAAGATATATATGTACACTTTAACTCTCTCATTAAGTTTCCAATGTGACCTGTTGTAAATACACCACGCCTTGTGATATAATAGTATGCACAAACTCTGATAACCAACTCCTCATGCTCACAGTTTCAAGTCTATGGTATATTCTTGTAACAAAACATTAATTAAAACACTTCAATACACACCACTGGTTAACTTACATAGTCACAGCCCTACAATTTCCCATCCCGGATAATGAACTTTGATATGTTGTCTTTTAAATGCTGTGAACAAATTTAGAATATAGCTGATTTTAAAGTGTCTACTTTCTTCATATATTAACCTACATACATAGACCTTCTTTAGTTTAACACACCCTAAATGGTGTGTTATATACTCAGTTTATAATAGTTTGTGGTGCTCTCCATATCTTTACACTTTTCATTTAGAGTCAAACACATTTCTAAACATGTTTAATCTTTTTTTGGGGTAATCCCCTTAAATAAAAGTTAATTGGCTCATTCTTAAAGTTTGTTGCTGACCCAAGCTGAAACATTGTTTTTCTTCAAAAACTCTCAATGCAATGTATTTTCTTCATACTATTTTGTTCTAATAAAATATTTAAACTGTTATAACAATTTTAAAGGTTTAATATGGTAGTATTGCTCTATACTTGACCCACTTGCAGTTTTAATTTCTTTTCAGTCTGGGTGAATAAACAAAGAGTTGTCTCTTTTTAGTAGGGTGCACCATTACAAACATTCAGCTTCTAAACATTAAACTTTGCATCTTAACATATCAGATAATGACATTTTACTATCTAGTAAAACAAGTGTTTCTTACTTTTTAGTTGTCTGCAGTGTTGCAGGACCTCCAGCTCTCTCTCTTGGTAATGGAGGTGCAACGTTGCTTTAGGCAGTCCTTTAACATGAAACTGGGCACTAGGCAACAAACATTTTCCCAGGCATCAGCCCCCACGTAGTTTACATCTTTCGTGCTAATTATTTTATGATGTTTTGCAGGCCATTTCTTCATTCTGTTTGTCCAGAACAGTTTACAGCAGGAGCTTTCTGTAGTTTTGCTTACAGATTTCTAGGATACCCTGATCAATTGTCTGCAACTTAAAGGTTGTGTTAGTGGGAGAAAATACGACTGATTGTGCCATCTTGTGTGGTGATGATGAGCTTTCTGGATGTGTGGGTAAGTTGTCTAATAGGAGCTGCTCTTAATAGGGAGACACTTGCTTCATAGAAATCTCTTTATACTGGTCACAGAATCATCATTGTACCATTTCAGAAAGATGTTACCATCCATCCCTAAGTTTCTCTGGTGTCTGTAAATGACAGGTAAATTATACATGTAACACGCCTAAAGCATCTCAGCTCCTGAGACTTGACAGTTAGAAGCAGCCTTAATCTGTGCTTACCAGTGGCATTGGCACATCCAAATATGACCACCCATTTCTTGTTTTTCTTAAAACCAGGACTTTCTCTCACCACCACAGGCTAGTATGTTATCCAGGAGAAATGCCAAAACAGTCCAGTTTTATCCACATTGTAAATCAGATCAGGGCTGAACTCCTCTTACTGTTTGATGTCATTCATCTTTTCAATGAATGAAGTGACCTCCTCCTCCTCTGCATCAGTTAACTTCTTGCCATGCATGCATAGCTGATGGAATCCATGCAATTTCTTGAAATGGTCTAACTAGCCATCACATGCCACTAACTCTGTTTGGCACCCTTGCTTGTATTGAACTGTAGTGCCTTTTCTTTCAAAATGGGACCAGCAATCTTGTCCCTTTTGTGATCCTACCAAAACCACGGTAAATGGCAGAATTGCCTTTATCCTCCCAGCAGACCTTCATGCTTTTTGTTGCTCAGTACTAGTGGAGGTCTCCATTGTCATGGTAAACTTTTGAGGTGATTCTTATCTCCATTAATGTCACTTATCATGGACTTGCCAACAGCATACTCTTTGGCAAGCTCTGTGGCTCTCTCTCGCCTTCCAGCCTGTCCAGTATGTGCAACTGTTGAGTGAGCATGAGGACATTCTGCTTTTGTTTCATTTCCGTAAGAACAGCAGCCGTGGTGTCAGTCCCAGCAGAGTCTGACAGTAGTGCAATGAAGAATCAAAGAAGTGACAGGCTAAATACAGCACTGTAATTGACAAATGTTAAGTAACCAATCAGTTGTGCACAGGTGAATAGTGCCAGAACAAAACAGCACAAGTGGGTGAAATGAGGTTGATTTTTTAGTTAGGGAGGTTCGCTAAATGGGGATTCATTAGTTCGGGATTGTACTGTACTATTATGTAATGCCCCAAAGTTGGGGCATCCCAGTAAGTAAAATAAAGTACAGGGGGTTCTAAAATGCCCCAGGGGTCCCTCGTTGTATGCCATAGCAAAATGGAAAAAGGCTTTGGCATTCTCAAGTAATTGTTTTGTTTCTCCTCGCTGCCTGCCTGTCTGCCCACCCTCCCCTCCCAGAGCAAGCAGTAGGAGAATGGGCACCCACGCCCAGGTTCGCTGCCTCTGGGCACTTTTGAAAACAAATTAGTGTCCGCTTGAAAAAATCGAGAAGTTGTTGCTGGGCTGTGGAGTAGAGAGGTCACAGGAGTGCAACAGGGACTTGTGGCTTAACTGGGGTCAGGAGAAGCTGGTCCTGTTGACTGCCGGTGATTCCCCTCCTCCAGCCCAGTGCAGTAAGCCTCCTGGTGCTGCCTGCCTTTAGTGTTGATGAGTCCAGCGGGTCCCCCCAGAAGAAGAATTCGCTGTTCATCGCTGCATGAATAGCCCCTCTGTTTATTTATTTTGCCCTTCCCTATTTCAGTAGCCCTGTCTGCTGCATCACCGCTCTTCTCTCGGGTTGGCCTTCTGAGGCCCCAGTCATCCCTCCAGCTGCCTGAAACCATCCTCTCCTCTGCCAGCACACCTTCCACCTCCCGCTTGTCTCCTGTTGTCCCGGGGTGCGTGAGTAGGAGGCAGCACGTGATTCATGCTGTCTGCCTTAAATAAAAAGGGGACTGTAATTTCATTGTGGGAAAGTGCAGTAGGCACAGAGGCGTGTGGTGTTGTATGGGCATCGGGTCGCTAGGACCCTCTATTTTAATATGCAGTAGGAGGTGGGGTTAGTGACACCCATAGGAGGGCTGAAAGGCCAGCATAGCGGCCTAATAAATATGTAGTGAGGCGTGATTTGGGCGGAGATTAGTGATTAAATGACAGCAGCTCTGGTGAGCTGCATATTTAAAGGGGCTCTGCCACTTTTGGTACTGTACATATTTAAAAGGGCAAACCAGGCCCAGTATTACGTGGGGCACCAGGCCCAATGTAACGTGGGGCACCAGGCCCATTATAAAGAGGGGCACCAGGCCCAGTATTAGGTGGGACACCAGGCCCAATACAAAGTGGGGCACCAGGCCCAATATAAGGTGGGGCACCAGGCCCGAGGTAAAAGTAGGGCATTAGGTCCAAGGTAAAGCGTGGTACTAAAGGGAGGCCCCGGCCTAGCGGAATAGGGCAAGCCAGCCCAGTGGTACTAAAGGGAGGCCCCAGCCTAGCGGAAAAGGGCAAGCCAGCCTAGTGGTACTATAGAGAGGCCCCGGCCTAGTGGAATAGGGCAAGCCAGCCTAGTGGTGCTGCTGGAGCCACAGCCTGGGCGGGAATGGGGGCAAGCCTGTGCCTAGTGGTACTATAGGGAGGCCTTTAGCCATGACATCCAGAAAGGGATCCTATTCCAGAAGACCCTACCTTTAGAAACAGGGGTCCGTTTAAGAGTGTTCGATTTGCCTATACTGTGAAACTACTGTAATTACTGTACTGCTTATGCTGAACTATTGCCCTAAGTAGCTGAACTATTGCCCTAAGTACCTGAACTATTGCCCTAAGTAGCTGAACTATTGCCCTAAGTACCTGAACTATTGCCCTAAGTACCTGAACTGTTGTCCTAAGTACCTGAACTATTGTTCTAAGTACCTGAACTATTGCTCTAAGTACCTGAACTATTGTCCTAAGTACCTGAACTATTGCTCTAAGCACCTGAACTATTGCCCTAAGTACCCGAACTATTGCTCTAAGTACCTGAACTATTGCCCTAAGTACCCGAGCTATTATCCTAAGTACGTGAACTATTGTTCTAAGTACCTGAACTATTGCTCTAAGTACCTGAACTATTGCTCTAAGCACCTGGACATTGGCCCTTATCAGTAATAATTACCCTGAAGTTATAATTTGCCCTTCTTCAGCAAATTATTGTATCATTCCACAGTTCTTTGGGCATTTTCAGTTATATGGTTACTACTGTCACGAAGACAGTCTCAATCTTCTACCCCACTGCAGTCCCATAGCGTGGTCTGTAACACCACGTACTCAGAATCAGTCTCTACTCAGAAGAAGACGTCCTCTCAGCATTCTTCACTCCTGTGGGATCATCCATCAGCTCATCACATCCGCCAGTGTCATCCGCTGAAGTCAAGTCCATCGCCAGTCGTACAAGTTGTACCCGCCCGCTTTCTTGTTTTCACAGCTTGAAAGCACGTCCGAAAATGCATCACGACAGCCGTGCCAGTGTCGTCCCGCAGTGGTTCCTGTTCCAGATGTCCCGGTTGGTCACCCCTACAGAAGAGTGAGCTCATCCTGAGAACCTAGTCTGGCGCCTCCTGGTCGTCACGAAAGTCGAGTCCGTCGAAGCTCAGTACGGACCATCCACGCTTCTTTGTTTTGTGCTAGTTCCGATCCTAGATTGCAGAGTCAACCATCATCTCTTCAGATTCTTATGGTTCCTGTCCTGTCAAAGTTCCTTCTGAGTTTAGCTGGCCCTTGGAGTGCTGCAGCACCAGTCAGGTCGTGGTAGTCCTCCATTGGATTCATCGCCACGCAGGTCTTGATCTATCTTCGCCCTTGGCACCCTGGAAGTGGGTTTGGCCAGAAACCCTTTATTTTCAGCATGTTATCTCAGGAACCACTTGCTCTGGTTCTACATTCCGGCAGCCTTGGAGAGAGTGGGCTTTTGCCAAAGAAATATATGGTCTGTTTACCAAACCTCTCACCACTCCAGTGGCCTTAACTAGGTCCTTGCTGGGAATTGTGATTAACAAAGAAACAGAATTTGACGGCAGATAAGGACCCTTGGCCCACCCAGTCTGCTCATTTCCCTACCTACTGGATAAGCTGCAGATCCTAGTTAACCAGCAGCCTACTTCTTCCTACCCCCACCCCCTAGAATGGCCTTATGACTGTCCCATGCATGCTTGAATTCACCACTGTTTTTGACTCCACAACCTTCTCTGGAAGGCTGTTACATGCATCCACAACCCTCTGTGAAAAATACTCTTAAATTACCTCTGAGCCGCCTCCCATCTTCAAATTGTGCCCCTTGTTCTTGCATACCTCTTTTTTGAAAGATGCTACCCTCTTGGACTTTGTTGATTCCCTTGAGGTACTTGGAACATTTCTATCATGTCCCCTCCTCCTCCTTTCCTCGAGGCTATACATATTAAGCTCCTTAGTCTCTCTTCATATGTCTTCCAGTGCAGACCCTGCACCATTTTAGTTGCCCTCCTCTGGACAGCTTCCATCCTGTCTATGTCTTTATGGAGATTGGGTCTCCAGAACTGCACTAGTACTCCAGATGGGGTCTGAACAGCTGTCTGTAAAGAGGATAATAACTTCCTGTTTTCTACTGGTGATGCTCTCCTATGCATCCCAGTATCCCCCAACCCTCCTTGCTGCCCTCTCACATTGCTTGCCCACCTTTAGGTCATCTGATATGACTACCCCAGGTCCCTTTCCATTTTGTTGTTGTTAGTATCTCACCCCTATTGTGTACTCTCCTCCCAGGGTTTTTGTTTCCCAGGTGCATTACCTGCACTTCTTAGCACTGAATCTAAGCTGCCATACATTTGACCATTCCTCTAACCTTGTCAAGTCCCTTCTCATCCTTTCCACCCCACCTTGTGCATCAACTCAGTTGCAGATCTTTGTGTCATCTGCAAAGAGACATACTTTTCCTTCCAGTCCCTCTGCAATGTCGCTTATAAATACTGAACCCTGCGGAACCCCACTAGTAACCCCCCCTTTCTTCTGCGTGGACTCAATTTACTATTACTCTCTGTGTCCTATTCTCCAGCCAATTCTTTACCCAGGCTGGCATCTTGGGACCCACTTCCAGGCTGGCTAACTTGTATGTTAATCTTCTGTGTGGGACTGTGTCAAATGCCTTGCTAAAGTCTAGGTAGGCCATGTCTACAGCCCCTCCCTGATCTACTACTTTGGTCACCCAGTCAAAGAAATCTATCAGATTCGTCTGGCATGACCTTCCCACTGTGAATCCATGCTGCCCAGTGTCCTGTGCCCCTATGGCCTCTAGATACTTGACAATTCTTTCCCTCAGAAGTGATTCCATCATTTTCCCCTATCACTGAGGTTAAACTAACAGGTCTGTAGTTTCCTGCTTCTGCCTTGCTCCCACTTTTGTGAAGGGGAATCACATCTGCCCTCCTCCAGTCCTCGGGTACCACCCCATCCTCCCATGATTTGTTAAAGAGGGTAGTCAGTGGTGTCACTAGTTCTACCTTTAGTTCTTTTAGAATTCTGGGATGAATTCCATCAGGCCCCATTGCTTTGTCCACCTTCAGTTTTAAGAGTTCTTTCATAACCCTTTCTTCTGTAAATGAGCTGGTATCAACTTCTGTATCCAGGGTGTTTCTACTGTTTGTTTTAGGTACCTCCCCTTCATTTGTAAATACTGAGCAAAAATATTTGTTTAGTATATCTACCTTTTCACAGTCTCCTCTGCCCACCCTCCTCCCTTTTATGAAGCCTCACTATCCCTCCCTTGGTCTTCCTTCGCCCCTGATGTACCTATAAAAGGTTTTATCCTCTTAACTGAGTTGGCTATCTTTTCCTCGGTTTGGGCCTTGCTGTTCTGACTGCCTTCCCAGCTTCCTTTGCTTTAACTGATACAGTTCTCTGTCCTGCTCCTTCTGATTCCTTGTACTTCCTGAATGCTTTCTTTTCTCTTGAACCTTCACTGCCACTTCCTTTGAGAACCATAGTGGTTTCTTACATCGTTTTGTTTTGTTTATTTGCTTCACACAAAGGCTCGTTACCTCTGTGATGGCAGTTTTTGTTATTCTCCATTGTTCTTCCACCCCTCCTTCCTGCCCATTTGCTAGTGCATTCCTTAGGCACTCACTCATTTTGGCAAAGTCAGCCCTCCTAAAGTCCAGTACTTTTGCCTTTGTATGGCTTGACTCTATTGCTGTGTTTATTGTGAACCATACTGTTCGATGGTCGCTAGTTCCCAGATGGCTACCCACTTCTACATCTGTGATCCTCTCTCCGTCTCCATTTGAGAGAACCAGGTCTATTGCTCCCTCTCGAGTGGGCTCTACAGTTCTGTTTTACTTCCCTTGTAGCTACCAACGAAGAATGACGGTGTACACGAAGATGCCGGATCTCTGGACTCTTGCAATATCTGGACTCTTGTAATATCTGGACTCTTATGGAAATGTGTGCTGCTAATTATCCTAGTACAGTTCTGAGTAGCTTATGTTACCTGATCCTCATCTAAGAGTATCAAAGTGTAGAATAAGAGTGGCAGTAGGCCTAAAGTCTATTTTGTGGTTATAATCTTAGTAGTGGTAGATAAAGGTATTTCCTGTTTATTGCCCTATTGTTCTTGGGCAACCCCTCCTTCCTCTGGTGGCTGTGTCTCTCTACCATTGGTACAAAATAAACACCCTGCGGGCATTGAAGCACTAAGTTGACTCCTGCCTCTCCTTGTCTGGGTAGCGGTTATCGTATCCACATAATTTGGACCTTGGTGCCTCGCTCATCTCTTTTCACCACCTTTTAGAGTAGAGCACTTCACAGAACACTGCCTCCAGACCATCACAGAGAGAGGAAAAATTTTTGGCATAGTTGGCAGGATAGAGATAATTATTTATCCGAGGAGTCCAAAGTTGGAGTGGCTTAGTAAGAAGCACAGATGGAGCCAGGATGTAGTAGTGGATTGTCTGGGGGAGATAGAGAGTTGGCTGGAGGAGACCGAGATGGACTTAGATGGAATATACCACCATCTCCACTAACCATGCCATATTACTTCGGAGCACCATGGCTTCCACAGTTTTCCAGAGAGAAAGATGGGGACAGAACCAGCAACCTGGGGGAATTCCATTCAAGGATGCAGGCCATGTTCCGGCTGTATCAGATCCCCGAGCAACAGAAGGTTGAAATTTTAGTCGGGCAACTAAAGGGAGCTGCCCACTAAGAAGTACAATCCTGGCCGAGTGGAGCAAAAGCCACAGCGGACCAGATACTCCAGAGGCTACAGCAGATCTTCGATGCTAGGACCGTGTCTGACCACAAAATGAAGTTCTTTCGTGTACCCAGAAGCCTCAAGAGACCCTGAGGGAGTTTGCACTGAGTTTGCAAGAGCTGTTACGAGCGATAGAGAGAGTAGACGCAGCAGAGGTCCGAGATGCAGATCGAGTACTAGTCAAAAAATTTGTTGAAGGAGTGCAAAGTGAGGCCCTGAAAAGAGAACTATGCATGCTGCATTTACAAAACCCTGAAGTTGACTTTCTGGATTTTAAGGAGAAAGCCATTCGAATATTTGGTTCAGGACATTCCAGAGAGGAGGCTTCAGCATACCCCCAAATGGCAACCTCTGTGGGAACTCAATGGCTGACCTACACTACCAAAGGATGGAAAGAAGACCATTCTTGGCAATCAAGACTCCAGCCAGAGGAAATGTCCTTGCAAAGATGAGAACCGGGAAGAGAAGCTGTTGCCTACCCGAGCTGGCGTTCAGAACATGAACAGATACATGAACCAAGGATACAGACACCGATATGTTCTGTGCAGACTGACGATCGATGACACTCGGAGCTGACTGAGCAGATTGCTACACTGATCAACCAGATGACAGAGATGTATAAGAAATGCAGGTTGGAAAGCTGGGTGGAAGAATGGGAAAAGCTTCGTTCCATCAGGAAAGAAAGGAAGCATGACCAAATGAATCACTCAAGAAGGAGTGAAGGAGACACCACAGATCAGTTTGATAGCCAAGGAAGGCCCTCATGTCGCCGGTGTGGTGTTAGTGGCCATATAGAAAGAAGATGTGGTTTAAACAGGAATTCTTCGGGGATGAGGACCAACCCTTGAAGAGCTGCCGATCAGGTCCAGCAGTCCCACTAGAGCCGTCGTGTTTTGTTGGTAGAAGCCCAATGATACCAGTCAAGGTCGATGGCATCGAGCTTATGGCATTATTAGACACCAGATCGCAGGTTACCACATTGCAAGGATGAGAGTTCTGGAGATATTGGACACCTAATGATCTGAAGCCACCTCCTAGATCGTGGGTAAAGTTGATAGCGAGCAATGGTGACAAAGTACCATATTTAGGCTATCTAGAAGCCGATGTACAGTTAAGAAAGAATGTTCAATGCAACACAGGCATCATTGTGAGTGACATTGAGAGTGATCAGCTGCCACCACTAATTCTAGGGATGAACGTTCTACAAAATTGCTTTGGTGAATTAGTGAGCATCCTCCAGCAGCAAGCCAAACACGTACTCTAGTGGAGAAACATGCCCTGCAGCAAACTATCTACAACTCTGAATGCCATCAACGATTCGCTAATGCTGAGGGTGAAATCAGTAGTAAGAGTGATGGATGCTAGACCAGTAACCTTGAAGCCAGGCAACGAAACCACTCTTTGGTGCAAAGCAAAGGTGGGCCGAGGGGTCAAGATTATGACGCCTTAGTGAACCTTACCAATGAACAAGGAAGAGCCAATAATAGTAGCTGGAGTGTGCTCACGTATCAGAGGTCGATACCAGTCTGAGTGCTAAATTATGGGACTCATGATGTACAACTGTACTGGAACCAGCCGGTCGCCTAGATCCACATGGTGTGTTTACAGAACATTATCAAAGCTGGGAAGAAATAGAAAGTGCCTGAAGATGGGATGGAAAGTGACCAGAGACAAGAATGGACCAAGGAGATTAAAGTAGGCAATCGAAGACCAACATGAAGCAAAGAGCGATGTTTTGAAAGTGGTTTTACACTGAAAGGAAGCTTTTAGCCAACACCCTTAGATTTTGGTTAGCTCATGGGGTACAACACCACATCAGTACCCATGGACATCCGCCTATCAGAGAACGATTTAGGCCTATTCCACCAGCCATATACCAGCAAGTAAAAGAAATGATTAAAGAAATGAAAGAGGCTGATGTGATAAAGGAAAGTCACAGCCCATGGGCAGTGCCAATTGTTCTGGTAAAGAAGAAGGATGGTAAGATCCGATTCTGTGTGGATTACCGCAAATTAAATGCCATCACCCATAAGGATGCGTATCCTTTGCCTAGGATAGAAGATTCTCTCACGGCCCTTCAGTCAGCCGCCGTATTCTCCACTCTAGATTTGACCAGCGGATACTGGCAAGTTCCTATGGCGTCAAAGGATCAAGAGAAAACAGCATTTATTACCCCCATGGGTCTCTTTGAATTCACCAGGATGCCTTTTGGATTGTGTAATGCACCGGGAACTTTTCAAAGACTGGTGAAACATTGTCTTGGAAGCTGAAATTTTGATACCTTGTTGTTATATTTAGATGATATTATTGTATATTCAAAAACTCACGAAGATCATTTGCGTCACCTGGACGAAGTGTTCCAAAAGTTGATCCAATACGGTCTGAAGATAAAACCCTCTAAATGTCATCTGTTACAGACTAAAGTGAGTTATCTGGGACATATAGTCTCCACGGATGGAGTGACGCCAGACCCAGAGAAGATCGAAGCAGTAAAGACATGGCCTGTTCCTACTACCATTAGAGAGATCCAGAAATTCTTGGGATTTGTTGGATATTATCGAAGATTTATTAAGAACTTCTCCAAAATTGCTGTGCCTTTACATGAACTTTTAAGAGGATCAGCGGAAGGAAGAGTCCCAAAGAATCACTTGGTTACATGGGGTACTGAGCAACAGGAGGCCTTCGATCATTTGAAAAAGATACTAACTGAAGCTCCTATATTGGCGTATCCAGATTATGCAAAACCTTTTCTGTTGTATACCGATGCCAGCAACAAAGGGTTGGGCGTGGTACTCGCACAAGAACAGAATGGTGTGGAAAGAGTAATAACCTATGCAAGCAGAGGATTAAGAGGCTCCGAGCGGAACGACGCCCGCTATAGCTCTTTCAAACTGGAATTTTTAGCGCTAGTCTGGGCTATCACCGAGAAATTTCGGCAATATTTAGCTGCCACCCCTTTCATGGTTTTCACGGACAATAATCCTTTAGCACACTTGAATACTGCAAAGCTAGAAGCCCTCGAGCAAAGGTGGGCCTCTCGACTTGTGAATTACCAATTTTCCTTAATGTATCGCTCTGGTAAAGCTAATGCAAACACTGATGCCTTGTCCCGGATGCCTGGAAAAGAAGAATCAGAAATAGATGATACCCCGCTGGAAAATATAGAAATGCCACCTTTTCTGCAAGTACCAGCTGAGATTGTACAGGCATCTTGTCAAATTGCTCCCGAGTTTAAAGTAGAAGATCAACCAGAAATGGATGACATGATTGCAACCAAAGAATCTATGGGTAAAACTACAAAGCCAAGACCCTATAGTTCGCCAAGTAAAAGCTCTAGTTGTTCAACAGAAGCACATGACCCAAAGAGAAAGAAAGAAGTTGAACACAGAAGTGATGAAACTTTGGAGACACAGAACTCGTCTGACCATAGAAGATTATCGTCTGGTTAAGAAAAGTAGAGATCCTACCACACACACAGAAGTGACTCAGATCGTAGTTCCGAAGACCAGTGCTTCTGTAGTGTTAGAGGTGTACCATGATAATTCAGGACATTTTGGTCACAAGAAAACTGAAGCTATCATCAGAAGGAGATTTTATTGGATAGGAATGCGAAACGATATAATAAAATGGTGTAAGAAATGTCCAGCATGTAACTTAAAGCGCAAGGAAAAGGTGAATCAGAGAGCTCCTCTCCATCCTATAGTTAATAACACACCATTGGAACTAGTTGCTCTTGATCATTTGAAGTTAGATCCTAGCACAAATGGACACATTTATATCCTCACTATGGTGGATCACTTTTCCAAGTTCGGTGTTGCAAGCGCAGTAAAAGACCTATCTGCTCGAACTACTGCTGAAACCTTTATGAGATGTTTTGTACGACCTTACGGATATCCTGCAAAAATCCTCATTGACCAAGGAACGTCTTTCAAATCTCAACTCTTTCATGAACTTTGCACTCTGTATGGAAGCCATAAGTTAAAAACCACTGCTTACCACCCCCAAGGTAATGGACTTTGCGAAAGAACAAATCAGATTCTCCTAGAAATGTTGTGAGCTCTACCGGAATATAAACGTCCCTTCTGGCCAGCTTTACTTCCCGAACTCACATATCTTTATAATAATACTATTCATTGCTCCACGGGTTATACACCTCATTATTTAATGTTTGGACAACACGGAAGACTTCTGATGGACTTAGTGCTGGAAGTGCCACAAGAAGAAACTAAAATAAAGAAACCAGTGACAAATTGGGTCCAAGAACATAATCAACGTTTGCAGGAAGCTGGAAAAATTGTTGGTAGACACATGGAGCAAGCAAGGGAAAGCAGAAAGCAAACTACGATATCAAGGCCAAAGCTACACCTTTACTTGTTGGAGAAAGAGTAATGTTGAAGAAGACCCAAAATACAGCAAACTGTCTTCAAAGTGGGAACCAGAAACTTATTATATTATTGAGATACCTTATCCTGAACTACGGATACAAGATCCAACAGGAATTAGGATATGGTACCAAGATTGTTCATCGAAATCTCCTAAAAGCTTGCACTTTCAGAGACACTGTGATCATTAAAGAACAGGACAGTCCTACGCCAAAAGAGAGGCAGGAGTCCACAAAAGACAAAATGTGGGAACTAGAATCACCAACCAGTTGGTGCACAGAACCTTGGACCTGTACTTCGCATATGCCTTCCTATGACCATTCAAATTGTGTACCAGTCATAGCTCCGGAAGTGCCGGATTTCCTGGAAAGAGAACGTATTGTTCAAGAACCTGTTGATTTCCAACCCTGCAGATCTCAAAGATCGAACACAGGTATCCCTCCTAGAAGGTATATCACAGAAGCTTCTCAACTCGTACCTTGGTACAACAGGTAGATCTAATCCAAGTAATTTCCCAGACACAGTCACTTTAGGGTAAAACTGCAAAAATTTACAATATAGTAGATGTTTTAAGAATATTTTAGAGATTTTAGGAGTGTTTTATTAACGTAAGACTTCATAGAGTGTTAAGTAAGATTTTAGAGGTTGTTAAGATGATAAATTCTATAAAGTGTTAAGGGAATACATGGGGACATGTATTTTTAGGTGGGCCCGAATCTGTAATGCCCCAAAGTTGGGGCATCCCAGTAAGTACAATAAAGTACAGGGGGTTCTAAAATGCCCCAGGGGTCCCTTTGTTGTGTGCCATAGCAAAATGGAAAAAAAGGCTTTCGGCATGCTCAAGTAATTGTTTTGTTTCTCCCTGCTGCCTGCCTGCTCCTTCCACCCTCCCTCCCAGAGCAAGCAGCAGGAGAATGGGCACCCGTGCCAGGTTAGCTGCCTCTGGCATGCCGTGGTGCCTCTTCTAAGTCCACAGCGTTTGTTTGGGCGAACTCGGGTTCGAATGAGAACCTCAGCACTTTTGAAAACAAATTAGTGTCCGCTTGAAAAAATCGAGTAGTTGTTGCTGGGCTGTGGAGTAGAGAGGGTCACAGGAGTGCAACAGGGACTTGTGGCTTACCTGGGGTCAAGAAGCCGGTCCTGTTGACTCCGCGGTGATTCCCCTCCTCCAGTCCAGTGCAGTAAGCCTCCTGGTGCTGTCATCTTTTGGTGTTGCCGAGTCTGGTGGGTCCCCCCCCAGAAGAAGAATTTGGCTGTTCATTGCGCGTTAGGCTGAATAGCCCCTCCGTTTATATATTTTGCCCTTCCCCATTTCAGTAGCCCTGTCTGCCGCATCATGTCGCTCTCTCTCGGTCGGCCTTCTGAGGCCCCCAGTCATCCCCTCCAGCTGCCTGAAACTGTCCCTTACTCTGCCAGCACACCTTGCGCCTCCCGTCTGTCTCCTGTTGTCCCGAAGTGGTGCGGTGAGTCGGCGGCAGCACGTGATTCGTGCTGTCCACCTTAAACAAAAAGGGGACTGTAATTTCATTGTGGGAAAGCGCAGTAGGCACATACGAGGTGGCTGTGCGCCACAAGGGCATCAGGTCGCTAGGACCCTCTATTTAAATATGCAGTAGGGAGGTGGGGTTAGCGACACCTATAGGAGGGGCTGAAAAGCAAGGCCAGCATAGCGGCCTAATAAATATGCATAAGGGGCGAGATTTGGGGTGGAGATTAGTGATTAAATGACAGCAGCTCTCAGTGAGCAGCATATTTAAAGGGCCTCTGCCACTTTTGGTACTGTACATATTTAAAAGGGCAAACCAGGCCCAGTACAAGGTAGGGCACCAGGCCCAATATAATGTGGGGCACCAGGCCCATTATAAAGAGGGGCACCAGGCCCAGTATTAGGTGGGACACCAGGCCCAATACAAAGTGGGGCACCAGGCCCAATATAAGGTGGGACACCAGGCCCAAGTCTTGGTAGGGCGTTAGGCCAGAGGAAAAAGTAGGGCATTGGGCCGAGGTAAAGTGTGGTACTAAGGGAGGCCCAGCCTGGCGGAATAGGGCAAGCCAGCCTAGTGGTACTATAGGGAGGCCCTGGCCTAGCGGCATAGGGCAAGCCAGCCTAGTGGTACTATAGGGAGGCTCCAGCCTAGCGGAATAGGGCAAGCCAGCCTAGTGGTACTAAAGGGAGGCCCCGGCCTAGCGGAATAGGGCAAGCCAGCCTAGTGGTACTATAGGGAGGCCCTGGCCTAATGGAATAGGGCAAGCCAGCCTAGTGGTACTAAAGGGAGGCCCCGGCCTAGCGGAATAGGGCAAGCCAGCCTAGTGGTACTAAAGGGAGGCCCCGGCCTAGCGGAATAGGGCAAGCCAGCCTAGTGGTACTATACGGAGGCCCCGGCCTAGTGGAATAGGGCAAGCCAGCCTAGTGGTACTAAAGGGAGGCCCTGGCCTAGCGGAATAGGGCAAGCCAGCCTAGTGCTACTATAGGGAGGCCTTAGCCACGACGTCCAGAAAGGGATCCTATTCCAGAAGACCCTACCTTTAGAAACAGGGGTCCGTTTAAGAGTGTTCAATTTGCCTATACTGTGAAACTACTGTAATTACTGTACTGCTTATGCTGAACTATTGCCCTAAGTACCTGAACTATTGTTCTAAGTACCTGAACTATTGCTCTAAGTACCTGAACTATTGCTCTAAGTACCTGAACTATTGTCCTAAGTACCTGAACTATTGCTCTAAGTACCTGAACTATTGCCCTAAGTACCTGAACTATTGTCCTAAGTACCTGAACTATTGCCCTAAGTACCTGAACTATTGTCCTAAGTACCTGAACTATTGCTCTAAGTACCTGAACTATTGCTCTAAGCACCTGGACGTTGGCTCTTATCAGTAATAATTACCCCTGAAGTTATAATTTGCCCTCCTTCGGCAAATTATTATATCATTCCACAGTTCTTTGGGCATTTTTCAGTTATATGGTTACTACTGTACGAAAACAGTCTCAATCTTCTACCACACTGCAGTCCCATAGTGTGGTCTGTAACACCACGAACTCAGAATCAGTCTCTACTCAGAAGAAGACGTCCTCTCAGCATTCTTCACTCCTGTGGGATCATCCATCAGCTCATCACATCCGTCAGTGTCGTCTGCGAAGTCAAGTCCGTCCTGCCAGTCGCAAAGTCGTACCTCCGCTTTCTTGTTTTCACAGCTTGAAAGTACGCCCACCAAACGCATCATGACAGCCATGCCAGTGTCATTCTGTATGGTTCCTGTTCCAGATGTCCCAAAGTTGGTCAACCTCTACAGAAGGGTGAGCTCTGTCCTGAGAACTTTGTTCACTCCTTCCTGGTCGTCACGAAAGTCGAGTCCGTCAAGCCTAGTACGGGACGATCCGCCATTTCTTTGTTTTTTGTGCTAGTTCCTGATCCTAGGATTGCAGAGTCAACCATCATCTCTTCAGGTTCTTATGGTTCCTGGTCCTGTCAGAGTTCCTTCTGAGTTTAGCTGGCCCTTGGAGTGCCGCAGCATCAGTCAGGTCATAGTAGTCCTCCATTGGATTCATCGCCATGCAGGTCTTGATCTATCTTCGTCCTTGGCAACCCTGGAAGTGGGTTTGGCCGAGAAACCCTTTGTTTTCAGTGTGTTATGTCAGGAACCACTTGCTCTGGTTCTACATTCGGCAGCCTTGGAGAGAGTGGGCTTTTGCCAAAGAAATATATGATCTGTTTACCAAACCTCTCACCACCCCAGTGGCCTTAACTAGGTCCTTGCTGGGAATTGTGATTAGGGTTCTGCAGTTCTGTTTTACTTCCCTTGTAGCTACCAATGAAGAACGACAGTGAACACGAAGACGCCAGATCTCTGGACTCTTGTAATATCTGGACTCTTGTAATATCTGGACTCTTATGGAAATGTGTGATGCTAATTACGCTAGTACAGTTCTGAGTAACTTATGTTACCTGATCCTCATCTAAGAGTATCGAAGTGTAGAATAGTGTTAGAATAAGAGTGGCAGTAGGCCTAAAGTCTATTTTTGTGGTAATAATCCTAGTAGTGGTAGATAAAGGTATTTACCTGTTTATTGCCATATTGCTCTCGGGCAACCCCTCCTTCCTCTGGTGGCTGTGTCTCTCTACCCTTGGGTACAAAATAAATGCCCTGTGGGCATTGAAGCACTAAGTTGATTCCTGCCTCTCCTTGTCTGGGTAATAGTTATCCTATCCACATCATTCGGACCTTGGTGCCTCACTCATCTCTTTTCACCACCTTTAGAGTAGAGCACTTCACAGAGCACCGCCTCCAGACCATCACAATTATTTGTTAGGTTATCAGAGGAAGATACATGTATTGCTCCCAGTGTTGATTCTACTAAACTACTGACAAAATGGTCTATCTCTCACTCCCACAATTTTCCTGAAGGTCTTGACCTCAACTCAAAAAAACTGTGGACTGGAAGTCTAATGTAACAGACTGTATCCCATTTATTACATCCTTATTTAAGTTTACAAAAGAAAAGTTTTCTTTAATATAATAACACTCAACAGACGTTAACTTTTCAAAACATTTCTGTCTTGGACAGACTGACAGAATAAGACACTATCGCTGAGGCTTAGGTCAGGAAACATAAGCAGATGAGGATAACTTGTAAAATCCACAAACAGTGTTTTATTATTATTAATAACAGAAAATAAAAACAAAAAGGAATGTACAAACTGACTTTCAGCATTGGCAGTCTGAAAAACAAAGTCCATTTTCTGAGTTCAGAACAGAAATCTGCAATCAACCAGCTCTCTGTTGCAGCTGGACTCCAAGATCCAAATCCCCCTGAAGACACTTGATTTTCTCTTTTCACACAAAACTTTGGAACCTTGTCAGATTCTAACTTCCACCAGAGCATTGTGCCCCAGAACTTCAGAACCTTGTCAGATCCTAGCTTCCAGGGCATTATGACCCAGCTACAAGTTGGCGTCTTTGGCTGACAGATTCCACCAGTCTGAGATCAAAAGGGTCACACTCTGTTACACATTGCTAATAAACTCAAAGAGCTGTTTCAACAGTACTAACTATATTTAGTTTACAAATCAAGGAACCCAGTTTCATACATACTTTTTTTATAACTATATATAAGCAAGGTAGAGACAGCAAAAAGGGGAAAAGGAAAGAACAGCAAGTAAACCCAGAGCTGACTGCACAGTTCAGTAGAAAAGACAGAGAAAGTAGGCAGAATCCTTGCTTCCAACTCTCTCCACAGGGCCCAACCAACCCTGTCACATACACCTCCCCCCTTAAGAGGCAACCTGTTTTTTCACACAGGTTTCCAAAAACCTTCCCTCATTCTCATCACATTATCGTTAATTCTCTGAAGTCGCCATACTCACTGTTATATCACGTTACTTCATACAGTTCAGTGGACATTTATACCCTGTGTATCATTATTTTCTTTCTTCTCTAACCTCTCTGATTTCTCAATTCCTGAACCATGACCAATAATCTGCAGTGACACTCTCTTTTCCAGACTTCTGTAACACTTGGAATTTAAATGGCTGTAGTGCCAGGTATCACCTTGTGATTCTGGAATGTTTAACAGAGGATTATGATCGGTTATGAGCACAAAGCCAACTCCTAGCAATTAAAATTTAAGGGACTTCATAGCCAACTTAACTACAAGGGCTTCCTTTTCAAAGGCTGAGTATCTTTATTCCCTGTCATGCAATTTCCTGCTGACATATAGAATGGGATGTTCCTTCCCATCTACATACAGAATATTCTGGCTAAGGACTACACCTAGGCCTACCTCTGATGCATCTTTTTGTAATAGAAATTGCTTTAACATTATGCAGCCTTGATGGCCCTAAAAGCTTCATTACTCTCTGGGATCCATTTGACATTATTTGGATATTTTTTCTTGGTAAGTTCAATGAGGGAAGTAGCTAGTTGGGCAAAGTTGTGGATGAATCTCCGGTAGTAACCAGCCAGTCCTACAAATGACCTGACACATTTCTTTTGTTTTAGGGACAGGTCTGTAAGCTACAGCTTCTATCCTAGAAATTTCTGATCTTACCTCTCCATTTCCCAAAATGTACCCCAAAGATCTGGTTTCTTGCATGCCCAATGCACATTTGGTAAGATTATTTGTCAGACCTGCATTTTTTTTTTATTTCTATTTATGCTCCTCCGGTCAGCCACCCCATTCCGACCGACCCCCCCCAGGCCCATACCCAGGAATAGCTGGCGCTTACCTTGTTCCCGGCCCGGGAGAAGAGCCTGCAGGGAGTCAGTCATCATCCTGCTGCCTCCGGCATTTTTTGCCTCCGGTTATCGCCCAGAAGCCCCAGGAGTAGGAGCGCATGCACATGGAGGTGCACATGCGCCCTCTGGCCCCAGTTACAATTCCTTTCCCCCAACCCATGGCCTAACGCCCAGCACCCTCCAAGCCTGTGCCACTCTTACCTCCACTAGGGGTCACCATTGGCCGAGGTGCCGATCCTCCCCCGGAGGAAAGCCTGCCTGCCTGCTGGCAGTTCAGTCCAGCTCCACCCTCCCCTGCTGCCGACCTCCGATGATCCAAGCTTGTTCCCAAACCCAGGTCACTGGCATGCCATGAGGCAAGACGTCCAGTGCCTCAGCCCTCAGCACCACCGGGCCAGCTAGACCTGCATTTTGATAGCTTGGATAACTGTTTGTAGGTGATCCAGATGACTTTTCCAGTCTGGACAGACTGTACACTACAACATCATCCAGGTAAGCTCCACAATAACCTGAGTGAGGGGCTAGGACTATGTTCATGTACCCCTGAAATGTGGCAAGTGTGCCATGTAACCCAAATGGCATGATAGTGAACTGATAGAATCCAGTAAGTGTAGCAGATGCAGTTTTATCTCTGGATTCTTTAGCTAGGGGGAATTACCAATAACCTTTGGTAAGAGCAAGGGTACTGATATACTTGGCACTTCCTAATCTGTCCACCAAATCATCTATCCTGGGCATTGGATAGCTGTTAAATTCGGACAGTTGATTATGTTTTCTAAAATCAAGGCAGATTCTTACCCCCCTTCTCCTACTTTTTATTTACAGTCACCATTAGTGATGCCCAAGCACTTCTCAACTGTTCTATGATACCCAATTATTTATTTTTTTTTTGTATTTCCTTAACCACCTCTGTTGTTAACCTCTCTGGTATTCTGTATGTGTTTTGTCAAATAGTGCGAACATTACCTGTCCTTAGTACATGCTCAACACATTTTGCATGGCTTGGTACCATGGTAAAAGTACTGTCAAAGTTACCACGGTATCCATTTCTGCAGTTTGCTGTGTGGCTAAGCAAACATTTATCTTTACAGCATCAAAGTTACAGTTTGTTCTAGCCTGCCATAAGCTATGTCAATATCTTCTTTTCAGTTTCTGGCAATATTAACAAAGCAGCACGTGGTGTTTTTTCAACACATTTTGTTAGGAGATTAGCATGGTATATCTCAGTAGGATTTTTCCAGTCACGAGTCTCAGTCTCATAATTAACTGTGCCAATACGTTAAGCACTTTGTAGTTCCTTGCCACTTCATTAACAGTTTGTTGTCTGAATTGGGTAACAATAACTATACTTTCTTGCCTGGCTCAAAGACTTTTCCTTTACCCCATGGTCATAATATACTTTCTGCTGGTTTTGGGCCCTTCCTGATTATTATGGACAATTTCAACATATTTGGCTAATTTCTTTCTCAGCGCATATATATGCTGTGATAGATTTTTTTTTGTTGAGAGGGTTATCTTCCCATGTTTCTTTCATAACATCTAGGGGCCCCTGGGTTGTCTACCATACAGCATTTCAAATGATGAAACCTGCTGCTGCTATGGCACTTCTCAGTAAGCAAAAAGCAAGTAAGGTAAATACTGGTCCCAATCTTTCCTTCCTCTTTCACAGACTTTTTAGCATGCATTTGAGGGTCTGATTAAAATGCTCCACAAGACAGTCTGTTCGAAGGTGATAAGGGGAAGTTCTTACAGCAGTAACACTGAGTAATAAGTACAACTCCTTCAAGGCAACACCGAAATTACTACCTTGATCAGTAATCATTTCTTTTTTTTTTTTTTTTTTTAGTTTTTGTTGACCGGGTAAGTGCACTAGACAAATCCTGCCTATTTTCAGGCACGACCTGGGGGAGGGGGATACAGATGAATGCCAACTGACCTTGAACCAGAGTAAGCTGTTGGTGGTATTTTTCTTGAATGGAGGAAATTTGCCCATTGCACCGGGGAAATTCTCTTGCTCTTTTCGAGAAGTGCCATGGGATCTTTAACATCCACCTGAACTACCACCAGAACAGGCACATGGGACCTCGGTTTAACGTCTCATCTGAAAGACGGCACCTCAGGAGTGCAGCACCCCCTTCATGCTGCACTACAGTGTCAGTATTGGGATATTAACCCATGTGCCTGGTGTGGGGATAGAACCCACAGCCTATATGTCCACCCACCTGAAAATGTTTGCAAGTTCTGCAGCCATTTTCGCGGCTATCACAGCACATAGGCACTGCCTCTGGGTATCTAGTAGCATAGTCATGCACTACTAAAATTAATCAGTTACTTTCTTTACTTCTATCTAAGGGCCAACCACATCCATTGCAATTCTGTCAAATGATACATCTATCATTGGTAGAAGCTGCTAGGGGCACCTTGTGTCTCTTAGACACTGGGGCTACTTTCTGACATTCAGCACAAGACCCACAATAAGTAACTATATTATCATGGATCCCAGGCCAGTAAAACCTATGCAGCACCCTGGCAAGAGTGCAATCCTTCCCCAAGTGACCAGCCATAGGACTATCATGTGCTATCTGTTAACAACTGATTTCTATACTTCTTTGGGATGGCCAATTGTTCTACCTGTCAGTGTGTCTGAGAATTAACACAGACTCAATATAGTAGCCCATTATAGTTTCAAAACACAGGTTCTCCTCTTTTGTTTATACTGATTGTAGGTATTTTATAAATTTCTTTTTGTGTTTTAAGCTATGTTTCCTGTATTAATACTTGTTTGGTGCCCAGAGCCTCAGGGATTGGGCACCTTATAAATAAAATTGCCTTACCTTGCCTTGTTTCACCCCCACCTGCTTAAAGCAACCTTGGAGAGAAACATCATTAGTTTGTTCAGAAGCAAAATCCAATCAGTTATCAGTCTGGTTTCAGCATCTTCGTACATTAACCCCTTATGTCCATCAGTCTTTTGTTGCCACTGGTTTTTCAGGCATCTTCTTTCCTGCCAGGATTTCTGGATCTTGGAGCTGGGCTGAAACAAGTCTTGATCAAAGTTACCAAAGGGAAAACTGCCCTCATCATCCAAGTTTTTCGTTGCCTGTGTTCTTGTCATCACAGCTGCTGAAACTGCAGGTTTTTCTCCCTCTGTGATTGACTTAGCAAAACCTGGAAAGCCATTTCCAATTATCACTAGTACATGTAACTTTGGTACAATTCCCACTGTCATTTGGTCTTTCATTACATTAATGCTCAGAATCAGTCGAGTGGTGGGATAGTATCGAGTGTCCCTATGAATACAGATGACCCCAGTACCTGTGGTTCTCTACACAATTCTTTCCCAGAGCTTCAGCATGCATCAGAGTCTATCTCCTTCCTGAACCTGTAAGTTCTTACACAGCCTTATCTCCCACCTTGACATCTGTTAAATATTTGCCCCAATTTGATAGGGCCAAATCTGCTTCAGTGTTACTCTTCTTATATTAACTGCAGTTCTTGTAATATGGTCTGGCTTATTGCAGTGATGGCAAATAATGTCTTTGGGTGCAGATTTGTTACCCCCACCAAAGTTCTTATCTAACCTGAAGTCAGATTGGGAAAAAGAAGGTCTTACCAGTCGTTGTCTATTACCTCCCTACTGTGGTGTCTGTCTGGCCATCTGATAGTCTTCAGCCAAAGAAACTGCCTTTTCCCCATTTTATGGTCCGTGCTCTTTTACCCAAAGCTGCATGTCTGCAGGCAGGATACTGATGAACTGTTCCACTGTTAATATGTCCCTCAGGGTCTAATGCCTGCATCCCTTCTTGCTGTTGTTACCTGGCGGTACGTTGTGTTGCACCATTATTCTCACAGCTCTACTGACCAGGGACCATATTTCACTGTACACTGCTTAACGGTTTTGCTATTCATCTACCACTGAGGTGTTGTCCTCCTGTATTGCCTCCTTCAGTCATGTATCTGTATTCTAATCATGTATCACTGAGGCATTATTCTCCTTTAACACATGTTGAAACCTTGTAACTATTGCTTGAAACCTGTAACTATTACTGTGTACTGAACTATGTAACACTGTCTGTCTTTGTACTCCATGATGAGGTGCTTTTGTAAATGAGTCCTTGACTCAAAGGTCTGTAAATCCAGTATTCTAAAATAAATAAATAAATAATCGGGGGACTGATTTGTGCTCTGGCTGGATCCATTTAATGAGGAGTTATGTGAGTCAGGTGTAAGCTTCCAGGGGATTGTCAAATGACTGGTACTTCAGGGACTGAAAACTCTAACTGCAGATCTCTTCTGAGATGTCATATCTTTTCAGTATTTCTCTTTTCATCAGATCATAGTCTGCTGACTGAGCAGTGTCCACATTACTGTAGGCAAGTTGGGTTTACCTGTGAGATAAGGTACCAGCTTGATTGCTCATTGTTGCTTTGGCCATTGACATGCACTGGCAACCCTTTCAAATGTAGTCAGGTATGCCTCAGTATCATCCGAGTGGAACAGCTTTCTCAATTTAATGTATTTTAAGTTACTTTTGTTTTGTTGATCTGCTTGACCTTTATCAGTTCCTCCACCTTTAATAGCTTGCAAAGAACCCAGCCATAGCTGCATTTCTTCTTTTTCTCTGTTGCTCCTGTCACTGCATCTCTTCCTTTCTCTGTGCCTCTAAGTGTTACAGCTCTTTTTCTCTCTGCTTCTCCATCTCTTTTTGTTATATTGCCCACCATTTCAAAAATGCAGACAGGCTATCTGATTCTATTGCACACAAACAGAGGAGCACATTGTAAACTCAGTGGTTAGAGGGGACAAACCCCTTTACAGGTATGTATGTGAAAAAAAATGAAGGCTAAGGGAGGGATAGTGAGGCTGAAAGGAGAGGACTGGGGTAGAGTGGAGGATGACAACAGCAAAGCAGACATAATGAACTGATATTTCAGTTCAGTCTTTACAGAGGAGGGGCCGGTTATGGGCTAGAAGGGAGTAGAATGGTTAGGAAGGGCACAGAGATGGATACAAGTCCTTTTCCATGGGAAAGGGTCCAAAAGGAACTTGAATGTACAAGAGTTGATAAGGCTATGGGGCCTGATGGGGCACACCCCAGGAGGTGCTACTAAGAAAGCTAAAAGAGGTGGTGACTGAACCTCTGGCAACCCTGTTTAGCCAGTCACCGGATACAGGAGAGGTACCCAAAGACTGGAGGACAGCTGATGTAGTCCCCCCATACAAAAGCAGGAGCAGAGCAACTGGGTCATAATGTCACATGCTTAATAGCATATGACATTATAGCTAACCCGGAAGAGTGCTGTCCAGGACAGTGAATGGTGCAATACCGCATATACTGCTATACGCGGTATTGCACCATTCACACACTCCCAGGCAGAGGATAAGACCTCTGCTAGGGAGTGGGTTCTACTATGCAGCTGCCATGGCTCACTGGACTGAGCCACAGCAGAAACTAGGCACTGCGCCTGGGACTGGTTTTGATTCCTGGTCCCAGACATTTTATTTTTTAACAATTTGTGAGCTCCTGGGCTTGGACCCCTCCGGAGTTGAGAATCTTTAGTGGGGGAATCCAGGGGTGTGGGGTGGAGCCCCACACAGAAAAAAGAATTATGCTGCATGGCAATATCATGCTGTATTGGCAGCACGATTTTGCCATGAGGCATAATGTCTTGCGACATTATGACCCCGTGCTGGAGCAGAGAGGAAATGGGAAACTACAGACTAGCTAGCCTGACCTCAGTAGTGGGAAAGATCATGGAAACACTACTGAAGGAAAGAATAGTGAAACACCTGGTTGCCAATGGTCTACAGGGCCCAAGACAACATGGTTTTACTTGGGGGAGGTCATGCCAGACTAACCTCATTGAATTTTTTGACAAGGGAGATGGATCAGGAGTGGTCAGTGGATGTACCCTACCTGGATTTCAGTAAGGCCTTTGACACTGTGCTGCATAGAAGGTTGTTAAACAAGCTGGGGAGAATGGGAGTGGGAAGGACAGTGGTGCAGTGGGTGGGGAACTGGCTGGATGGCAGGACATAGATGGTGGTGGTAAATGGCTGTCACTCAACAGAGGGAAGGGTGACTAGTGGGATGTCACAGGGATCAGTGCTGTGTCTAGTCCTCTTCAACATTTTTATCAGTGACATTACAGAAGACCTAGAAGGGAGAATTTGCCTGTTCGCTGATGACACAAAGCTCTGCAACTGGGTGGACACACTGGTGGGTGTGAATATAATGAAGAGAGACCTGCAGAAGCTTGAGAACTGGTCAAGGGAGTTGCAGTTAAGATTTAATGCAAAGAAATGCAAACTAATGCACATGGGGCACAAAATCCAGGAACAACATATCAGCTGGGAGGGGGCTATGGAATGCTCCAAGCAGGAAAGGGACCTAGGGTTATCATCTTTGATGACCTCAAGGGGGGAGTCAGGGGCCACAAGGTGGCAGGAAAAGCAAACAGGATGCTTGGTTGCATAAGCAGGGTACCACCAGCAGGAAAAGGAGGTAATAATTCCACTATACAACATACTAGTGAGGTCACACCTTGAGTACAGTTTCCAGTTCTGGAGGCCTTACATACATAAAGACATAGACAGGGTTGAGGCAGTTCAGAGGAGGGCAACCAAGATGGTGCAAGGATTACATCACAAAGCCTATGAGAACAGGCTGAAGGACTTGGATATGTAGTCCCTTTTGGAGAGAAGGTGGGGGGGATATGATTGAGACATATAAATACCTCACAAGGAGGAACAAGGTGCAGGAAAACACAACCTTTCATAGAAAACGATGTTCCAGGACTAAGGGACATGTAATGAAGCTGGAGGGAGGTTCAGAGGGAACATGAGGAAGAATTTCTTCACGGAGAGGGTGGTGGACAAATGGAATGCCCTGCCAGAGGGTCTACCGGGTCATAATGTCGCACGCTTAATAGCATACAACATTATGGCTAAACTGGTACAGCGCTGTAGCTGTGAATGAATGGTGCAATACCACATATACTGCTGTATGCAGTATTGCACCACTCACACTTTCTCAGGCAGAGAATAAAACCTCTGCTGGGAGTGGGTTCTACTGAGCAGCTGCTGTGGCTCACTGGACTGAGCCACAGCAGCAGGAACTCAAACACTGGGACTGGGTTTGATTCCCAGTCCCAGAAACTTTTATTTTTTTTAAACATTGTGCGCTCCCCAAGTTAAACCCCCCCCGGAGTTGAGAATCTTTAGTGGTGGTGGTTCGGGGGTGTGGGGGTGGAGCCCCCCACAAAACATAAGACATGCCTCATGGCAGAAAATGTGCTATATTGGCAGCACAATTTTGCCATGTGGCATAATGTCTTGGGATATTATGACCACGTGCCGCCAGCGGAGGTGGTGGGGGCTGAAACAATTTCAGGATTTAAGAATGCATGGGATAGGCATCAGAAGATCCTGGTAGTCGGAGGAAGGGGACAATTTAGTTCTAGAGAAGCTTGAAGAAGCTGAGTACGTGCGCACATGGGCAGACTAGGTGGGCCATAGGCCCTTATCTGCATCAACATCTATGTATCTATGTTCTCCTCCCATCTCTGTTGCTGGATGTACCATCTCAGCTTGGACTTGTGTCTGTGCTAGCTTGGCTGCCATACTTCTTGTCATGAATCCATGATCTTTCAGTTACCAGAGCTATACCTTTCTGCTCTGGTTCTCTGGTACCAGATCTGGCACCCATGAACAAACTATTGGCCTTAGAGTATGCATGGCATAAATCCACTTATTCTGACACCAATTGTCACTGAGGCTTAGGTCAGGAAGCATAAGCAGACCAGAATAACTTGTAAACTCCACAAATACTGTTTTATTAGTAGTAGCAGAAAATAAAAACAAAAAAGAATGTACAGATTGGGTTTCAGCCTAGGCAGTCCAAAAAACAAACTCCACTGTCTGAGTTCAGAACTGAAATCTACAATGAACGAACTCTCTGCTGCATCTGGTCTCCAAGATCCAAATCCCCCTGAAGGCACTTGCTTTTATTTTTTCACACAAAACTTTGGAACCTTGTCAGATTCTAACTTCCATGAGAGCATTGTAACCCAGAGCTTCAGAACCTTGTTAGATCCTAGCTTCCAAATCATTGTGACCCAACTACAAGCTGGCCTCTTTGTCTGAGAGATTCCAATAGTCTGAGATCAAAAGGTCACACTCTGTTACACTTTGCTAATAAACTCAAAGAGCTATTTCTGTAATCATTTCAACAGTAATAACTATATCTAGTTTACAAATCAGGGAACTCAGTTCCATACATATGTTATAATTTTATATAAGCAAGGTAGAGACAGAAAAAGGGAAAAAGGAAAAAACAGCAAGTAAAGGCAAGAGTTGACTATGCAGTCCAGTAGAAAAGGCAGACAGTAGGCAGAATCCTTGTGTCAAACACTCTCTACTCAACACAAATGGGACATGACCCAACCAACCCAGTCATAGACACCTTTCAAACTTTGAACCTTTTTTTTACAAATACAGAAACCCTCTTTCATATTTTATTTTAAAACTTTATTTATTGAAGAGTCAGCGGATTAGGAAAAGACTTCACAAGGCAAGAGAGTGACATCTTGTATAGATACACCTTATTACATGTGCAAAGATTTGAGGTACATCTCAAAATCTAGCTATAACCCCTTCTTAAGCAGCATAACATAACTGTAACTCATTTTTGCTTTTCTTTTTTAAAAGAACACATAGCCACACAGCAAGATATTAAGATATTGCATCAACTTACTGCATACCACTCCACACTCCAGAGCCTTCAGATTCTTAAATTCTATGGAAAACCAAGGTCTTCACAACATTTAGCTTCTTAAAAGAGTGGAAACCATTCCTTACCCAGTGCCCTTTCAAGGGGGGACCATATCAGGTCATATTTATCTAGGCGTCCCAGAACTTTATACTGAATGTGCTCTAATTTCATAGTATTTAAAAGGGCTTTCACTCATTGGGCAATAGTAGGTATGGCCTGAGCCATCCAGTTTTGAGCCAGAATCTGTTTGCCCACCACCAGGGCCAGTCCTCTCAAAGGATGTGAGGCTTTTGATTGGCTCCTCCCACTTCCAGCTACCCCCAATAAAATATCTACAGGGTCTAGTCGGATTTCACACTACAGAACCTTGTTTAAAATTTGATGTATCTCTTTCCAGTATAATCCTACTTTTGGACATGCTCAAACCAAATGATAGAATGAACATCCCTGTAAGAAACACTTTGGGCATTGATCTGAGATCTGGGGATTTATCTTATGTGCCAAAGCTGGAGTATAATAAACTCTATTCACAATATTATAATTAATAATTCTTAGCCTATTATTTACTGAGACAGCCTTCCTGCTCCGTAGAGCCAAGTTCCAGTCCCCCCCAGATAACAAGCTTCCTCCCAGATCTTTGTCCCAACTTTCCTTTAGTTTCTGAAGCCTATCTGGTTATGCCCCTAATAAAGCTTTATATAATGCTGACAATGGTTTCACATTGGTGTGCGATTTACAGTACTGGAAAATCTCTTCCAGGGATGTTCTGTTCAAAGAGGGATCACCTCACTCTATCCCAGTTAATCTAAGCAAGCTGGACCTTACCAGTAAAAAGGTAAAATAATGCGAGGGGTGAATATTATATAATTGTCTTAGCTCAGGAAAGCTTAATAGGGAATCATTGTGAAATAAGTGAGCAAGGAGGAAGACACCTTGCCTTTCCCATTGCCCCAGGGCATGCTTAACCGAAGAGGGGGCCCATCCATCTTTCCACAAACTATACAAAATTGATTCCTCAGGTGACACACCTCCCTTATCCCCCATAATCTGTAAAGTCATTCTCCAGGTCTTGAGCATATTATTAGTGAACGGATTTCGAGGCTTCTCACCCTCCCCCACGCTTGAACTTAAAGGCAGGAGATATTGAGTGAATGGCGAGAGCACCAAGGATTGCGACTCCACAGTAACCCAAGCCCTTGATCTTTCTCCTGTTTCCTGACAGTCCATAATATATGTTAACTGGGCCGCAAGGGCATAAAACTTCAAGTTAGGAAGTGCCAAGCCTCTTCTATGAAACGGCTGCCACAGCACCTCTTTCCGAATTCTGGGTCTACGATTTGCCCAAATTAAAGAAGTGATAGAGCCCTCTAGTGACCTCAGGTAACACAGTGGAGGCATAACAGGCAAAGATTGGAAAAGGTAAAGACATTGAGGTAATATTTGCATCTTTACTAAATTTACTCTTCCCATCAAAGATAGGGGGAGTGACTTCCATCTACTACATTGTTCCTTAATTTTTATTGCCAAGGGGTTATAATTTAAATGTCCGACTTCTGTTATCTTTCACGGGAGTAATATCCCCAGATATTTTATTGCTGTGTTAGGGGGAATATCTATTTCACTAATATGAATAGATCCTTCATTATCTCTCAAGGGGAGCCACTCACTCTTACTCCAGCTGATCTTATGTCCGGAGAGAGGACCATATTCCATGAAGAGAGAGGTCAGGGCAGGCATAGCCTTTTCTGGATCAACCAGAAATAGTAGTACGTCATCTGCAAAGAGAGATAACATGCTCTTTTCCATTTAGCGTAAAACTTTTTATTCCTTGATGGCATCTAATAGCTGTCGCCATTACCTCAATAGTAAGGACATATATCAAGGGCAAGAGGGGACAACCCTGTCTAGTACACCTGCAAAGCCGGAAGGAGGGTGACAGAGTATTATCTGTGAGGATCTGAGCCAATGGGGATTGATATAGACATTCTATCCATCACCTAAAGACCGGGTGTAAACCAAATTATTTAGTGCAGCAGACATGAAAGGCCATTCGACCCTGTCGAAGGCCTTCTCAGCATCCAATGCGAGTAGGCCCCCTCGAGTGCTCCTTCCTCTTGACCCTTGCCAAATAATGTTCAGTACCCATTATAAGTTATGCCTGGCCTGCCTACCCCTGACGAAACCCCCCTGATCATGGTGAATAATCTGTGGCAGGGCCCCCTCTAATCTGTTTGCCAATACTTTTGCTATTATCTTGTAGTCAGTGATTAGCAAAGAAATAGGGTGATAGAAGCCACATTTTTGGGGGTCCTTACCTGGCTTGGGTAGAATTGTTATAATGGCCAGCTGTTGAGATGGTGTCAAACCTTCGCCTTCCAAAACCTCCCTTATCATACTCATAAAGAGTTGGTTTAGATCTCCCCAGAACTTTTTGTAAAATTCCAAGGGTAGACCATCCGGCCCCAGGGCCCTTCCCGATATTGAAGCCCATATTGCCTCCTTAACTTCCTGCACATTGAGATCTCACCCTAGTGTCTCATTTACCTGTTCTGATACCACAGGTAGGGGGATATTATCTAAAAATCTCTCCAGATTTGCTCCTTGTGGAAACTCTGATGTATATAATTTTTCATAAAATGATTTAAAGATATTGTTTATCTCTTGGGCAGAGGAAGTACAGTCCCTATCCACATTTTCTATAGCTATGATAGATCTCTCTGCTCTTTGTTTTTTAATTTGCCAGGCCATCCATCTCCCTGATTTATCTCCCTCAAAGTACTGTCCCGCTTTTGACACCAGAATATCCCTCTCTATGCGTTTGCAACTGAGTTGGTTGTACTCCCCTTTCATACTCTTCAACAACACCATGTCCCTAGGAGACTGATTACTCATAACCCGTTTTTCTAGCATCATTATACTGGACTCTAATTCACTCTCCCTTCTTTTCTCTTGTTTACCTTTAAATGCTGCATAGGAGATAATCTCCCCTCTGACAATGGCTTTCAAAGCCTCCCATGTGGTCCTAGTCGAAGTGTCCTCCACTCTATTATTATCTGACAATTCCTTAAGTCGCCTGGACATTTGCTGTACATATAAAGGATCAAGCAACAAAGTAGGATCCATTCTTCACTGACGTGTGCTCCCTTCATCTGTCTCTCTATACACTTCATCTTTTGGATGAGACGTTAAACCGAGGTCCCATCTGCCTGAATTGGTGGTAGTTCAGGTGGATGTTAAAGATCCCATGGCACTTATCGAAAAGAGTAGGGGAATTTCCCCGGTGTCCCGCCAAATTTCCCTCATTCACTAAAAAATACCACCAACAGCTTAATCTGGTTCAAGGTCAATTGGCATTCATCTGTATCCCTCTCCCCCGGGTCGTGCCTGAAAATAGGCAGGATTTGTCTAGTGCAGTTACCCGGTCAACAAAAACTAAATCAATAAATAAATGTAGTGGGGCGTGGTCTGACACTAGGATAGGGCCATACTGGACCTCCCTTATTCGCCCTAAAAAAATGGGGGAAGCCAAGAAATAGTCCAATCTTGTATAGACTTTGTGAGCATAGGAGTAAAAGGAGAACTCCTCAGTATCTGGGTGTTTAAATCTCCACACTTCCTGCATAGCCCTTACCTCTGCTAGTCTCTGTAGAGCCATCACACTTCTGGGGATTCATCTAAAGCGGGGATTTGAGTGATCCAGCAAAGGGTCCCAATAGATATTAAAGTCACCCCTATAATCATTTTATTTGGGAACACCGCTAGTGTAATAGCTAAGTGTTCAAAAAATTCTGGACAGTCAAAGGCAGGTCCATATAAAGACCCCAGGACTAATAGTTCCTCTTCCACCGTAGCCTGCACTATGACATATCTTCCCTGGCTATCTCTTTGAGCTGAATGAATCTGTACCCTAACCCCCGGCCTAAACCATATACACGTTCCTCTGGCTCTGGATGTGAAGTGAGACGCTATCAGTATACCTCCCCATTTTCTTTCTATTCGCTTGATCTCCTCGCATGTTAAATGTAATTCCTGTAGCATCACAACATCCACCTTTTTTTCTTAATGTAGACCCAAACACGTTTTTGTTTCACTGCTTTTTTTAGACCATTTACATTCCAGGATAGCATTTTTAAACTAGCCATCCGGTAAAACCAAATTTTTTCTCAGATCCAAGATCCACCCTTGCACCTCATCACATTTTTATTAAACATTTCCATACCACTTGACTCTTGACCTTTTTTAATTTTTCTCCCATTTAAAAAAACCCTTCCATATCCCTCCCCAGACTGGTACCCCCCTATTACCCCTACCTCTTCAAATACCATCAATGCTCTATTTAACATTTCAAGAAGAGGAAAAGGAAAAAACAACAAAAGAAAAACAGAAACCCGCACAACAGATGCTTATCTAATCTAAAGGAACTATATCCCTTTAACAAAAATTAAGTGAGGTAGCTACCAAATCGTTCTAACCCCTCACTTCCCAAATCCCACCTAACACTAACTTATTCAAGACCCCCTTTAATATTGTGGGTTAGCCTGCTGGCCACACCATCACCCCCATATTAGATCCAAGCGCGGTGAAACAAGGCCCCGCCCAGGACTCCCTTCTTAATTTACTAAAAGAAGGAGCATATTCCGGTAACCCAGCTGCCCCAAAGAAAGAAAAGAAAACTAGTCTATTCGAGGACACCTAAGGGTCTGCCTCCCCGGGGAAATCTCCTGAATGAGGAACCCATCAGGAGAGGTCTGACCCCCACTCATAATTTTGCGTACAGTCCCTTTATTGCTCAGATGTCCTTTCAGTCCCCAGGTGTCCCCATCCCCCCCTTCATTGCTGGGTCACACAGAATGGATTACAAATAAAAGAAAGGGAATCAAACAGAAAGGCCATTTAGGCCCCCTGTGTGGCTCCCTACCACACTCGGAAAAGAAAATATCAAAACCACTTCCCCCCACCCCCAGGACCCACATAATATATACATTAAGCGTGTCTAAACATCCAAAAAAGGTAGAGAAAAACAATGTAAAGTATTCGTTGTTCAGCTTAATAAAAGAAAAATAACATTTCAGCTACTAGCTTGTGAGGTGTGGGTTTTTAAGGATCCTGGACACTGTTCCACAGTTGTAGATATTCAGAAGCAAAGATTTTATTGAAGCTGAACAATTACTGTGAACTTCAGACGACAAAAATAAATAACATAAAACTTCTTCAAAATAAACATAAGTTTCCAAGCAGCATCTCGGACACTAGAAGGAGCTAGTGAACATCTTACTGGGGTCAGAGTACTTCTGTACCCCACCAGGCTATCTACAGAACTGAATAAAGCCAAGGCTTATATACCAAAAGGGTAACACGTGACTTGTTTAACTCCGCCCTATGCTTTTTAAAATTATCTTTAAACAACAGAATAAGTCTATTTTCATTTCTAAGTACAGAATAACATTTCCTTTTGATTTGTAATGTTGTCAACATCACTATATAGAAACAACAACTGGTTAATAAAAGTTTAGTTTCAGACAATGCAGGAGTAACTCCACCTCCTAGTACTGTGCCTTTAAATATGGGAAGTGACCAGCCGGCCAGCTCTATAGTACAGAATAGGAAGTGAGACTCCACACATAGAAGCAGGTAACCTTCTATGAGGGAAACATTTGTTTCTTTTATAAATTATTCCAAAAGAATGAATTAAAGGCATTCAAGCCACTTTTTAGAAGCACTTCAAATAAAGTACAAACACAAAAGAAACACTTTTGTTTAACCTTTGTTTAACAGAGAATGGGGGGGGGGTTAAGGCCAAACAAACCACAGCATTGTACAACTCGTTTTTATAGGCCTTCTTTCGTTTTTGTAGCTTGTTTAGGACATGAAATAGTTATTTTGTAGTTCCTACTAAATTAATTCCTTTTTGTATACTGCAAATAGAGTAAAATGCAGGCTGTTTATTTATTTACTCAATAGGAAGCGCTTTGCGCATTACCGCTGCCATTTAGAACGAGTTCCAAGCCAGAAAGACCCCTTTCCTACAGCAAACAGGTTGAAAGGGAATTTAAAAGGGTTTTATATGCACAAAACCGAGATATTTAGTGTTTGGGACACTCGGGAGGCAGGAACACTTCCAAGTGGCGTTCAGTGTATTTGACCAGGTAAAGAGGGCGGTTTCTGCCACACGGGCTGCTCTCACGATCGAGAAGCCGCCACTCTAACTTATACAGACTAGTTCTGCCTCGCAGATGCTCTGAAAACATTTTGGGGCTGCATTTACATTATTTCCTCAGAACAACTAGCCTGGAAAGCAGCTCTGACTTACTCTATATATTTACAAGGAGGGAACAAAAGGGGGTACCTAACGCTAAATGGGAAGCAAACCAAGACCAAACAAGGGTTTGAATACATAAAGGGTCATTACAAGACCCACACCATGGATATAAATTAGTGCTTACAATTCCCATATCCAAATGAAATGAAATACTCATTTAGACAACTATTTTATTTCTGCATACCTCACATTAGGAGGTTCTGAAACGAGGGGGGGGGGCAACAAAAGAAAGAGCTGTGCAAATCTTCATATACCAGGGCAAGAATACACAAGGGATAGAAAGAACGTTATATAGGTGGCCTGCCTATATAACGTGGAAAGAAAGATGAGGAATTACAGCAAGAAAGGAGGAGAGTAAAAAGGGCTGTTGAAACAGTCTTAAAAAAAAATTAGATGCCAGGGTTTTTATCCTTCATTATGTGTAGCCAATATATTGGGTTGTGATCACTTATTACCAAAAATGTTCTGCCCCATAAGTAAAATTTAAGAGCATTTATGGCCCAACGAATAGCCAAACATTCCTTTTCTATCGTGGAATATTTAGTCTCTCTTAAATGTCATTTTCTACTGATAAGTATGATGGGGTGTTCTTCTTCCTCATCGAGTTGGGACAAAACAGCCCCAATACCCTGATTGGACGTGTCTGTTTGTACTATAAATGGTTTCTGAAAATTTGGACTATGTAAAATGGGATGGGAACACAATTTTGCCTTTAAAAGAGTGAATGCTTGCTCACACTGTACATTCCATTGAATATTTTCTGGTTTATTCTTTTTTGTAAGTTCAATTAATGGACTGGCTATGTCTGCGAAATTGGCCACAAAATGTCGATAGTAACCAACTAGTCCTAGAAATGCTCTCACTTGTTTTTTTGTTTGAGATTGGGGACTGTTGGCCATAGCGTCTACTTTACCTATTTCAGGCTTTACTTTACCATTCCCAATAATAAAGCCTAAGTATTTGGTCTCTTGCATGGCCAACGAACACTTACTTGGATTTATAGTCAGTCTGGCCTTCTGTATAACTGATAATACAGTTTGAAGGTGCATCATATGTTCCTCCCAAGATGGACTAAAAATAATGACGTCATCCAAATAGGCTGCACTATAGTCCATGTGGGGGTGTGACAGATGATCCATGCATCTCTGGAAAGTTACCGGAGCACCATGCAAACCAAATGGCATTTTTGTGAACTGAAATATGCCTAAGGGGGTACTAAAAGCTATTTTATCTTGTGAGACCGCATCTAAGGGTATTTCCCATTATCCCTTTGATAGGTCCAGTGTGCTTATGTATTGAGCATTACCCAATCTATCAATAATATAATTGATTCGGGGCATAGGATACCCATCAAATCGAGATACTGCATTTGGTTTACGAAAATCTAGGCAAACCCTTACACCTCCCTCTTTTTTCTTAACCACCACCATAGGAAAACTCCATGGACTCATTGAAGGTGTAATTACTCCCAAATGTTGCATTTTTCTGATTTCTTTAATAACTTCCTCCCTCAGACTTTCAGGTAACCTATAGGGTTTATGCCTAATAGGCTTATCAGTATTTACTTCTATGTGATGTTCAACTCCTTCAACCCTCCTAGGTGTTGAAGTAAAAATAGTCTGGAAAGTACTAAGGATAATCTGTAGTTCCTTTCTTTGCTCAGGACTTAATCTGTTATTAATGGTCACATCCTTCATTTCTCCTAAACCATATAGGCGCTCATAAGCTAACTCCAATTCATTTTCATCCTTTCCCGGGTACAAAAATAAAGATGTTGGCTTTCTGTCATGCCAGAGTTTTAATAGATTAGCATGATAGATCTTATATTTTTGCCTTTTGTCTGGGCAGATAATTTCATAGTTCACTGGTCCAGTTTGTCTATGGTCAATATAGGGCCCCTGCCACTTCATTAGTAATTTATTCTCCGTACATGGTAACAAAGTTTGTACCTTATCACCAGGCTGGAAAGTTTTAAATCCAACCTCTTTGTAATAGTACTGTTTTTGAGATATTTGATGGCCTATATTACTTTGTTGGGCCTTCCTAGCATACTTTGCTAGTTTGTGGCGCAATGAAGTAATATAGTCTAGTGTAGATATGGGTACAGTATCAGACTTTGTTCCTTCCCAGCTCACTTTTATTATGTCCAACACCCCCCTGGGATTTTTACCAAATAGTAGTTCAAAAGGGGAGTACACTGTGGAGGCCTGGGGGACCTCACGATGGGCAAACATTAATGGTAAATACCTATCCCAGGATTTGCCTTCCTCCTCTGTGAATTTTCTTAACATTTGTTTTAATGTTTTATTAAAACGTTCCACCAGTCCATCAGATTGAGGATGGTAGGGGGACGTAAATATAGAATGTACCCCCAAGGTCTGGTAAAGACGTAATACTTGGGAACAGAAGTTGCTGCCCCTGTCTGTCAGTATTTCTCGAGGTATACCCATTCTAGAAGATACTTTTACCAACTCCTCAGCAACCTTTTCAGCTGTAACATAGAAACATAGAATTTGACGGCAGATAAGGACCGCTTGGCTCACCCAGTCTGCCCATTTCCCTACCTGATGGATAAGCTGCAGATCCTAGTTAACCAGCAGCCTACTTTTTCCTACCCCCACCCCCTAGAATTGCCTTATGACTGTCCCATGCATGCTTGAATTCCACCACTGTTTTTGACACTACAACCTCCTCTGGAAGGCCGTTCCATACATCCACAACCCTCTCTGTGAAAAAATACTTCCTTAAATTACCTCTGAGCCGCCCCTTCTATCTTCAAATTGTGCCCCTTGTTCTTGCACACCTCTTTTTGAAAGATGCTACCCTCTTGGACTTTGTTGATTCCCTTGAGGTCCTGAAAGTTTCTATCATGTCCCCCTCTCCCTCCTTTCCTCGAGGCTATACATATTCAGCTCCTTAAGTCTCTCTTCATATGTCTTCCGTGCAGACCCTGCACCATTTGGTGCCCTCCTCTGGACAGCTTCCATCTTGTCTATGTCTCTCGGAGATTGGGTCTCCAGAACTGCGCAGTACTCAGATGGGGTCTCACTAGCTGTCTGTACAGAGGATAATAACTTCCTGTTTTCTACTGGTGATGCCTCTCCTATGCATCCCAGTATCCCCCAGCCCTCCTTGCTGCCCTCTCATTGCTTGCCCACCTTTAGGTCATCTGATATGACTACCCCAGGTCCCTTTCCATTTTGTTGTTGTTAGTATCTCACCCCCATTGTGTACTCTTCCCCTTGGTTTTTGTTTCCCAGGTGCATTACCTTGCACTTCTTAGCATTGAATCTAAGCTGCCATACATTTGACCATTCCTCTAACCTTGCCAAGTCCCTTCTCATCCTTTCCACTCCACCTTGTGCATCAACTCAGTTGCAGATCTTTGTGTCATCTGCAAAGAGACATACTTTTCCTTCCAGTCCCTCTGCAATGTCACTTATAAAGACATTGAAGAGGACCGGTCCTAATAGTGAACCCTGCGGTACCCCACTACTAACCCCCTTTTCTCAGAGTGGACTCCATTTACTATTACTCTCTGTGTCCTATTCTCCAGCCAATTCTTTGCCCAGGCTGTCATCTTGGGACCCACTCCCAGGCTGGCTAACTTGTATATTAATCTTTTGTGTGGGACTGTGTCAAATGCCTTGCTAAAGTCTAGGTAGGCCATGTCCACAGCCCCTCCCTGATCTACTACTTTGGTCACCCAGTCAAAGAAATCTATCAGATTTGTCTGGCATGACCTTCCCGCTGTGAATCCATGCTGCCTTGGGTCCTGTGCCCCTCTGGCCTCTAGATACTTAACAATTCTTTCCTTCAGAAGTGATTCCATCATTTTCCCTACCACTGAGGTTAAACTAACAGGTCTGTAGTTTCCTGCTTCTGCCTTGCTCCCACTTTTGTGAAGGGAATCACATCTGCCCTCCTTCAGTCCTCGGGTACCACCCCATCCTCCCATGATTTGTTAAAGAGGGTAGTCAGTGGTGTCACTAGTTCTACCCTTAGTTCTTTTAAATTCTGGGATGAATCCCATCAGGCCCCATTGCTTTGTCCACCTTCAGTTTTAAGAGTTCTTTCAGGACCCTTTCTTCTGTAAATGGGCTGGTATCAACTTCTGTATCAGAGTGTTTCTACTGTTTGTTTTAGGTACCTCCCCTCTTCCTTTGTAAATACTGAGCAAAATATTTGTTTAGTATCTCTGCCTTTTCACAGTCACCCTCTGCCCACCCTCCTCCCCTTTATTAAGCCTCACTATCCTTCCCTTGGTCTTCCTTCACTCCTGATGTACCTATAAAGGTTTTATCCCCTTCTTAACTAAGTTGGCTATCTTTTCCTCGGTTTGGGCCTTTGCTGTTCTGACTGCCTTCCCAGCTTCCTTTTGCTTTAACTGATACAGTTCTCTGTCCTGTTCCTTCTCTGATTCCTTGTACTTCCTGAATGCTTTGTTTTCTCTTGAACCTTCACTGCCACTTCCTTTGAGAACCATAGTGGTTTCTTACGCCGTTCGTTTGTTTATTTGCTTTACACAAAGGCTTGTTACCTCTGTGATGGCAGTTTTATTATTCCCATTGTTCTTCCACCCTTCCTTCCTGCCCATTTGCTAGTGCATTCCTTAGGCACTCACCTATTTTAGCAAAGTCAGCCCTCCTAAAATCCAGTACCTTTGTCTTTGTATGGCGCGTCTCTATTGCTGTGTTTATTGTGAACCATACTGTTCGATGGTCGCTAGTTCCCAGATGGCTACCCACTTCTAGATCTGTGATCCTCTCTTCATCTCTATTTGAGAGAACCAGGTCTAAGATTGTTCCCTCTTGAATGGGCTCCAATACTAGTTGTCTAAGGCATGCCCCCTGTAGGGCATCTAGAATAACCCCACTCTTAGAAGTGGCTGCTGCAACTGCACTCCAGTTAACATCTGGCATATTCAGATCACCCATCAGCAATATCTCCCCTTTTTCTGCCATTCTAAGTATACTTTCTATCACTTCCTTGTCCATTTCCTCCCCCTGTGAAGGGGGTCTGTATACAACCCCTGTGCGGATTGTGGTGCCATTGCCGGTCTCCAAATTTACCCACAGTGCTTCTTCTCCTCCCTGTTTACCCTTTTGTTCTGTTGCTTTGATTCCTTCCCTTATGTAAAGAGCTACTCCTCCTCCTCTTTTACCCTCCCTGTCCCTCCTGTAGATAGTGTATCCGGGTATGTTTACATCCCAGTCATGGTTTTGTGTGTACCATGTTTCTGTGACTGCCACAATATCCAGATGTTCCTCCTCCATCAAGGCCACTAATTCAGGAAGCTTGTTACTCAGACTACAGGCATTGGTACTCATTGCTCTCCATTTTTGATGGCTTTACCTTCTGTTGCAGCATCCCCACTGACCTTTCTACCTTGGCCTTTTTCTCATTTAGTACCCTGTTTTGTAGGAGAGGCTGGGATTTTCCTGCTGCTTATCAGTGCCTCCCTCTAAACTGTGCCTCGCAAAACAAGCAGCTAAAAGCTCTGACCCAGCGCTGCGATGAGTGCCTTCCTGTCAGCAAGATGCCCTACACAACAATTTGACAGAGAAAATACCCTGCTAATCAAACAGAGAAAATCCAGACATCCAAGTCAGACACAGGTAACCCTCCCCAGCCCCAAAACAGCCTGGTGGTTTGTGCTCTGAAAGCGGTCAGCCCCAAAATAAGTCAGCTGTGCTTTACACTCTTCCTGCACTGAAAATCTTAAGAATTAAGCCAATTGATTGACTAGTGACACCTGTGATGTAAGCAGGCCTTTCAATGTAGGCAGGCTGCTATGTCTGATTCCAATACACAAAATCTTTCAGTGAAACCAGGGATAAAATCTTAACTACTCAGCCAGCAGGACACTTTTAAAATGTTGCAAAAATATCCTTCCAAATCCTACGTCTCAACCCCAACAATCAAGCAAATTCAGTTGTATCTCACTCCCTCTGGTTATAAAATTACTACACTTTTAATGGAATCCTGCAATTCTCTGCTTAATGCCAATAAGGAAAAAAATGAAACTTTTTGTAGAAAGCGTAGCTCCCCTGTTTTACAATATTATGCCTTACCAAGTTTCCAGCTCCTAAAGTGGATTCCCTGCAGGGGGAGGGCCTCAAACAACTGGTACAGCAACCCACAAGAGACAGAGCTATCCTAGATCTAGTACTGACTAACAAAGAAGGGATCACAGATCTCCAGGTAGAAGGTCACCTGGGGGCCAGTGACCATCACATGGTATGGTTCAATTTGGCTACTACATCTAAATCATCCCATTCCAAGGCAAAAATATGGGACTTCAGAGGAGCTGACTTTGATAAGATGGCCAACAGAGTTAAGCTAGCCCTGGCAAAGAAACACAGGTGAGGAGGTACAGGCAAAGTGGGCAAGCATTAAGAATGCAATACTTGAAGCAACATCCCATTGTGTTAGACAGAAAAGGAAGTGCAAAGAAGAAGGAAACCACTTTGGTTCTCAAATACAGTAGCAGAAAGGTCAGAGCCAAAGGCTGGCCTTCAGGAAATATAAGGAACACAGCGGGATGAAGACAGGGAGGCATACCAAACTGCCCTAAGGGAAGCAGGTAAGGCAGTAAGGCAGGCAAAGTCCCAAACTGAGGAAACACTAGCACGAACAGTAAAAGAAGGTGACAAGACTTTCTATAGATACATTAGTGAAAGGAGAAAGTCCAGAGGGGTATTGCTAAGCTTAATGGAGAAAAGGGAGCAAGTGAGGAGGAGGACCCTGTAAAGGCATCTATCCTAAATAGATACTTTTGCTCAGTATTTACTGCAGAGAAGGTAGGGCAGGGCCCACAGCTCAGCATCATGGACACAGGGGGGAGGGAGGTGAGCACTACTCCCTTCACAAAAGAAAGGGTCCTACAAGAGCTTGCTAAGCTCAGGGTGGATAAGGCAATGGGACCTGATGGCATACATCCCAGGGTACTTAAGGAGCTAAAGGAGGAACTAGCAGAGCCATTAGCAGAATTGTTTAGTGAGTCTCTGAGCACAGGAGAGGTCCCAGAAGACTGGAGAAGGGCTCATGTGATCCCGCTCCACAAGAGTGGTAGCAGAGAGGAGGCGGGAACTGAGACCGGTCAGTCTTACCTCAGTAGTGGGCAAGATTATGGAGGCACTCCTTAAGGAAAGGATAGTGCAACACCTGGAATCCATAGGGGCACAGGATCCAAGACAGCATGGTTTACAAAGGAAGGTCCTGTCAAACTAATCTCATAGATTTCTTTGACTGGGTAACAGAGTGGTGGACCAAGGGAGCAGTTGATGTCGCCTACCTTGACTAGCAAAGCTTTTGACACTGTTCCACATAGAAGATTGATAAATAAGCTAGGTAGGCTCGGGGTGGGTCAGAAGTTGGTCAACTGGTGGCAAATTGGTTGACTGGCAGAAAACAGAGAGTGGTGGTAAATGGTATACAGTCAGAAGAGATGCAAGTCACAAGTGGGGTACCTCAGGGATCAGTCCTGGGGCCAGTCCTATTCAACATCTTCATTAGTGACCTCGCAGATGGACTAGAGGTAGAGGCTTGTCTGTTTGCAGATGACACCAAGATCTGCAACAGAGTAGATGATCCAGATGGGGTGGGCAGAATGAGAAGAGATCTGGATAAACTAGCAGAATGGTCAGAAGAGTGGCAACTGGGATTTAATGCAAAGAAGTGCAAAATCATGCACATAGGAAGAGAAACCCTGAAGCCACTTATAGGCTGGGAGGAGTTGCTAGAGTCACAAAGGAAGAAAGAGACTTGGGCATCATCATCACTGATGACCTGAAATCATCAAGCAGACCTCTAAAGCAGTAGGTAAGGCTAGGGGTGTTGGGGTGTATTAGTAGGAGGTATCACAAGTCGTAGAGGAGGTAATAATCCCTATGTACAAGACATTGGTTAGGCCCCATCTGGAGTACTGCGTACAGTATTGGAGGCCACACCTTCAAAGGACATTAACCAAATTGAGGCAGTCAGAAAGGGCAGCAAAATGGTGCAGGGACTGCATCAGAAGACATATGAAGACAGATTAACGGAGCTCAATATGTATACCCTTGAGCAAAGGAGGGAGAGAGGTGATATGATCGAGGCATTCAAACACCTTAAGGGCATAAACAAGGTGAAAAGAGTCTAACATGTTTAAATATAAGAAAAATAGCAGGACAAGAGGACACAGCATGAGATTAGAGGGGCGATTAAGGGGAATGTAGAAATTCTTTTCACAGAAAGGTGGTAGATGCATGGAATGGCTTACCACAAGAAGTGGTGGCTATGAATACAGTACAGGGCTTCAAACAGGCATGGGATAGGCATAAGGGAGCAATACAAATGACTATGAATAGATAGGTCACTGACAGAGCAAAGGCCAATGGCACATTTATAAGGTAGAAAAAGAAATGGGCAGACTGGATGGGCCTTGCGGTCCTTATCTGCCGTCAACTTCTATGTTTCTATGTTTCTATGTTTCTAAATGAAGTTATAGTTTGCTCTTTGCAGTGTAGCAAGGTTCTCCGCTTCAGACAAATCAAAAGTCAGACTGACTGGCTTCTAACTGTGAAGGATGCCTAAAACAGCAGTGATGAACCCCCACCCAGAGTCAACTGATTGACTAGTGACACCTGTGATGTAAGCAGGCCTTTCAATGTAGGCAGACTGCTATGTCTGATTCCAATACACAAAATCTTTCAGTGAAACCAGGGATAAAATCTTAACTACTCAGCCAGCAGTACGCATAGGTACAGTAACTGTACACATAGGTATGGCCTCTGGATATTTTGAAAAGTAGTCACAAATAACCAGAATAAAGAGGTTTCCTTTTGCGCTTTTAGGCAAAGGGCCTACTATATCCATGGCTATATGGGTGAATGGGGAGTCTACAGAAGGTAAAGGTTGAAGGGGCACTTTGTCTTTTTTTAAGGACAGGTCTTACTTTCTGACACTGTTCACATGATCTGCAATACTCAGCTACAAGATCGTGTATACCTGGCCAGTAAAATCTGTATAATAATATCTGTAATGTACGTTCCTTTCCTTGGTGACCAGCTATAGTAATATCATGTGCAAGCTCTAGCAGTTGATCCCTATAAACAGAAGGCACTGACCGCGACAGGCACGCGGGACGAACAAGCAACACAAGCAACACAAGCAGCTCACCTGAGGAGCTGAGGAAGCCGAATTTCCAGCCTGATAACTTTCGAGGCAGCCCCCCCAAGCTCACTGCCGACCGCGGCAGGCACTCAGGATGAACAAGCAACACAAGCAGCTCACCTGAGGAGCTGAGGAAGCCAATTTCCAGCCTGATAACTTTGAGGCAGCCCCCCAAGCTCACTGCGACAGCAGGAGGCACTCGTGACGAACAAGCAACACAAGCAGCTCACCTGAGGAGCTGAGGAAGCCGAATTTCCAGCCTGATAACTTTCGAAGCAGCCCCCCCCCAAGCTCACTGCCGACTGCGGCAGGCACTCGGGACAAACAAGCAACACAAGCAACACAAGCAGCTCACCTGAGGAGTTGAGGAAGCCGAATTTCAAGCCTGATAACTTTTGAGGTAAAGAGAGCCTCTTCTCTTCGTCTGGACGTCTGCAGGTGGGTGCTAGCCCGATGACGCTTCGTGTCATCTGCCCCCCCGCCCCAACCACCCAACCACCCAGGGGCGGCTGCCAATTTAAGGATCCACCCCCGTGACATCACATCCGGTGACATCACGTCCTGCTGCCCAGAACCTATCTCCCCACTTTCCCATTTGCAGGTTATACCTGCTGGCCACTAGAGGGACCTATGCTCCCTCGCTACTTCCTACTCCTACCTGTACAGTACTACTTCCCTTGGATCTTGCTCACCACAATGTATTGGCCCTGCCTCATGCTCTGCCTGTGCCTATCCCCACTAGCAGTGCACCTGCCCACTTACCCATCTGCTACTCTGCACGGTGCCCTGGCACCCCTCCCTCCCCTTGCTCCTGAACCTGCTCTCTTGCCCCTTGGGACCTCTGTGTGTCTCAGTCCTCTCTGCCCTCCCCCTAGCTTCCTCCTCACCTCATGCACACCTGGATGTCTTCTTATTCTTGCCTTCCCTTCCTGTACCACCCTGCCCACCCCCTGCTCTCTTAACCTCCCTCCCCTCTCATGTCAATCGTAGGAAAACCTTTCACTATCTCCCAGCCAGGGTGTTAATCATGCTACTACTCCTGTCAGGAACATTCATCCAAACCCTGGCACGGTTCCCAGGAGCTCCCCAACTAGCACCACAGGCCTATGCATGGTCTCCATGAATATCTGTAGCCTCCTAAAAAGTTTGACTCACTCCAGTGCCTGGTCACATCAATTAACCCTGATGTCATCGCTCTGGTTGAGACTTGGCTGTCGAAATCCTCCCCTGACTCCCTAGTCTCCCTTCCTGGTTTCACCCTCTTCCGGTCTGACCGTGTTGGGAGACGGGGCGGCGCCTGCGCTATTTATGTCAAGGAATCTCTCCCCATACTAGCCCTGCCTGCTCCCATCCTTGACTCCAGGGCCCAGGCGCTTATGCTGAAATTAACCCCTGACCCTTTAAAGGGACCCCTTTATCTGACTACTGCATACGTGCCCCCCAGGGACCAAACGCAGGCCATTGCCTCTCTTACAGAATACCTTTCCTCACTACCTCCTTCCGCTGATCAAATTCTGGTGGGTGACTTTAATGTCAACTGGCTCAGCCCCTCCTCCTCCTCTACCCGTGACTCCTTTTCTGCAATAGACCTAACGCAACTAGTTACCCACCCTACCAGGACTAACCCCAAGAGAGGCTCCAGTACCCTGCTTGATGTGGTACTCACCAACCGCCCTAATCGGATCCCCAATGTACAAGTCCTCCCAGACTCTCTCAGCGATCACTCCCCCATTCTATTCCACTGGTCATCTTCAGTCCCCAGACCCATAGCACAGTCCACATGCCGGTGGCATCTAATACCTGGTGGACTGATAAAACTTAAGGAACTTCTGTCCCAAATTGACTGGTCCCCTATACAGGCAACTCCTGACATTGACACAGCTCTCTCCTTCTTTACCTGAACTTTCAATAATGCCTGTGATATCTTTGCCCCAATGTCGACCCCGTTTTAAAAGGCAGAATGCCCCCTGGGTAACCCCAGCTTTGATCCACCAACTCAAACATAGGGACAACCTATGGCACCATGCCATTGAGACTGGCTGGCCCAGTGACAGGCAGTTATATGCTGACACCCAAAACAAATGCACTCGGGCCATCAGAAAGGCCAAGTCTCAGCACTATCGGTCCTCACTTACTGCCTCATGGGGGAACCCCAGAACCTTCTGGGATAACATTAAACAGTTAAATGGGAGTGCACACTCCCCCACCCTCCCAGATCAACATTCATGGCGTGATCTCCTCAGACCCAGCCCTCAAGCCAACCACTTCAACACCTCATTCACTGACCTTAGCCCTATCCTTCCTACAAATTTCTTTGACCCTCCTCCCCCAGCGCCTGCAGTAAATCTTTCTCACCCTATTTTCTCCTCCACCATGTTTCTGCCCAAGAACTTAAGGCACCTTGTCACTGCCCTCAAGAGTAATAGCACGGGCAGTGACACCCTGGATCCGCAGTATCCTACGGCTGGTCTTAGACACAGTCCTTACCCCAATCACGTGCCTCATCAACCACTCTCTTTGCCTGGGAAGGTTCCAACTGCCTGAAAGTCGCCACTGTCACTATCTTTAAAAGTGGGGATAGGACTGTGGCTGGAAACTATTAGCCAATCTCCATTCTCTCCTCTCTCAAGGCCTTGGAAAAGTGGTGGCCTCTCAAATCTCTGACTACCTCTCCACCTACAATGCCCTATGTCCTGAGCAGCATGGTTTCAGAGCGGGCCACAGTACCAACACAGGCCTCCTTGAGTTCTCCAGCTTTCTCCACTCCTCCTTAGACACTGCTTCTCTGGCTGGTGCGGTCTTCATTCACTTCTCTAAAGCTTTCAACACTGTCTCCCACCCCCTCCTTCTTGATGCCCTTAGTCTCTCTGGTTTTGCTGCTGGGCCTATCTCCTGGTGCACCAGTTATCTGTCTGACCGCTCACAGCGTGTAAAAATTAATGGGACCTACTCAGACATCTGTCCCATCATTTCTGGGGTTCCCCAGGGCTCCATTCTGGGCCCCTTACTATTCTCCCTTTACCTTAACACCCTTCCACGCTCTTGCTCAGGGAACATTCTATTGTACACTGATGATGATGCAGTCATCTTTGCCTCAAGTTGTAACCCTATTGCCCTCCAGGACTCACTGCAGAAGTCCTTCACCGAAGCCGAGGGCTGGTTCAAGGAACATAGATTGGTGATGAATCTTAAAAAACAAAACCATGTTCTTCACTCATCCTCAAAACAAGTCCTGCAACTTGAACTCCTCATTCACTCTGGGTCCTCTTTCCCTCGAACAAGTTTGCTCCTATAAATACCAGAGGATCCATTTTGACCCCTCTCTCTCCTTCCATGGACACATTGCTGCCCTAGCCACTGCCACTAATATCCGATTGGGCATTTTACATCGGTATAAACACTGCCCCGAGCTCTTCATCATGATCACCTCCTCTATCCTGTCCTAGTGGACTATGGACTGCCAGTGTATGGTGCTGCCAATCAGACCACACTCCATAAAATTCGCTTTTCTCTGAATAAGGCCTGCAGGTTAATTACTGGGGCACCTGGGCTAACACACACATGTCTACTGTCACGCAAAGTGCTGGTACTTGATCTTGACGAGCGCCTCAAATATTTGACCTGTACCCTTACAAAAGACCCTCCTTGGGCTATCCCGCCAGGATTGACCACCACCATCCTCCGCTCTGTCCCACTAGTTCATACTCAGACCTCTAGGAAAACCCTCTTGTTATCCCTAGAGCTAGGACCTCTCACGGCCAAAGAGCCTTCAGCTTTGGGCCCCCTCCTGGTTCAACACACTGCCCCCCTCCATCTCCGAAGCTCCAACTATATCATGCTTCAAAAGGTCCTTACGGAACCACCTTGTTAACACCCGAAGCTGTAATTGCCACTAGTCTAAGCCGTACTCAATACCTATGACAAAGCTTACTACTAAGCTGCTAAGGACAACATAACTCTGGTATTGTTTGCATCAATCCTACCTGTACCAGCTTGTTTGTATCTATGTACTTATTGCTGTCTTAAGTTACTGTTATACTGTGTTTACTGTGTATTCTCGTTTATCTTACTGTGACAAGGTACCTTTGTAAATGAGCCTATGGCTCAAAGGTTTTTCCAAACTGCTGTCTAAATAAAATAAAAATAAAAAATAAATTGTAAAACAATCTCCTCAGTTTTTGGATTAATACACTTTCTATACAAGAGTCCCTTATGCAGTACCATACTGTGTTCTGTTTCTGGTTCTTTGCCCACCTGTAAAAAAAAAAAGGTTTTAGTGTACTATCATTCAATTGGGCTAGTCCAAAATCTGTTTGTCTCTTTAAGTCCTTCAAATCAACAGTATCTTTAGAGTCTCTATGGGACTGCTGCCACATCTGTTTGTCTTGAAGTTTTTCCCCTTTTTGTTTTTCTTGTCTTGCCAGGAAGCTCAAATAAATCTTCTTCAAAGGGAAATGAGTGTTGTAAGATTGTGTCACTTTTTTCTTGAGCTCGGGTAGTCATTGCTCCTATATTTGTAGTAGTGGCAAGTAATTGGGAAAAATCCAGGTGATCATGCCCAATGATAACTGGTACAGGGAGATGGGAAACCACACCAACCTCCATTTTATGGGTAACAGATTGGACTTTAATCTCTACCTGTAGTATTGGATACTTATCTGTGTCCCCATGAATGCAGGTTACTTGTGTTTGTGTTTGAAAATCAGGACCTGCAGGTAACATATTAGCTCGGATCAGGGTTTGTCTGCTACCGGAATCTAATAACCCAACCATGTCCTTTCCATTGACTTTGACAGGTATAATATACTGTCCCCAATTGGCCAGCACCAAATGAGTAGGGCTGGTTTTCTTCTTTGGGCAGAACCTTGCAATGTGCCCTTTCCCTTGACAGGAATGACATGTTATCTCAGCATTAGAAGATTTGGCAACATTTACACTTTTAGCAGTTCCACTAGATATAGAAGTAGTAGCCGAGCAGGGCCTTACCGTAGGATGGATTGTATTGGTTCCAGGATACCCCTTGTTCCTATTTGGCCTTGCAGCCAAGTAGTCTTCTGCTAACTGAACCACCTTTTTAGCTGTCTCTGGTCGGTGTTCTCTAACCCACATCTGGACGTCTTGGGATAGGATGCGTACAAATTGTTCCAAAACAACAGCCTCCAACATTTGTTCTTTGGTATTGGTGGAAGGTTGCAACCACTTGGTACATAAGTCCTTTAATCTGGTGAAGGCCTCCTGTGGGGTGTCTGAGGACTGGAATCTTAAAGTCCGAAATCTTTGCCTATACGTCTCTAAACATATGTCATATCACTTTAAAATAGCTTCCTTTACAGCATCATAATCTTCACTCATTGCACTGTCCACATTGCCATATGCTAATTGAGCTTTTCCAGTAAGATAAGGTGCAAGACGTATCACCCACTGTCCTCTAGGCCTTTGACAGGCTCGTGCTATGCATTCAAATGTAGTCAGATATGTTTCTATATCATCTGTTGCACTTAACTTGGTAAGTTTTACATCCTTAGGATTATCACTTGGTGGGGGGGGGTGGTCTACCCACACCAGTAGCTTGTATGGCTCTCAAAGTATCCGCCCACCTGGCCTCATTGCACTGCATGTCCCTTTCCCTCTGTTTCTCCAAGGCAATTTGTTTGATGCATAGCCATTGCAGTAGATCTTGGGCATCTCCAGTAGGGGGTTCTCTCTCCAATTCCTCCTTCTCACCATCTTCCATGGGTACACCAACCGCACCATTCTCTTCAGGCTTCGCAGTTTTCCGTCTAACATCTGGTATGCAGGTCATCAAGGGCTGTCCCAACTTCTCTGCCATGGTTCAAGTCAGCACACCCACTGGTATTTCCTCCAGGGACATCCACGTCCTCCTCCAATACTCTGGACAGTATTACTGGAATAATCCCACCACTACCACCATATGTGAGGTGTGGGTTTTAAGGAGGATGCTGTTCCACAGTTGTAGATATTCAGAAGCAAAGATTTTATTGAAGCTGAACAATTACTGTGAACTTCAGATGACAAAAATAAATAACATAAAACTTCTTCAAAATAAACATGTTTCCAAGCAGCATCTCGGACACTAGAAGGAGATAGTGAGCATCTTACTGGGGTCAGATTACTTCTGTACCCCACCAGGCTATCTACAGAACTGAATAAAGCCAAGGCTTATATACCAAAAGGGTAACATGTGACTTGTTTAACTCTACCCTATGCTTTTTAAAATTATCTTTAAACAACAGAATAAGTCTATTTTCTTTTCTAAGTACAGAATAACATTTCCTTTTGATTTGTAATGTTGTCAACATCACTATATAGAAACAACAACTGGTTAATAAAAGTTTAGTTTCAGACAATGCAGGAGTAACTCCACCTTCTAGTGCTGTGCCTTTAAATATGGGAGGTGACCAGCTGGCCAGCTCTATAGTACAGAATAGGAAGTGAGACTCCACACAGAGAAGCTGGTAGCCTTCTATGAGGGGAAACATTTGTTTGTTTTATAAAGTATTCCAAAAGAATGAATTAAAGGCATTCAAGCCACTTTTTAGAAGCACTTCAAATAAAGTACAAACGCAAAAAAAACACTTTTGTTTAACCTTTGAGAATGGGGGGGGGGGGTTAAGGCCAAACAAACCACAGCGTTGTACAACTCATTTTTATAGGCCTTCTTTTGTTTTTGTATCTTGTTTAGGTTATGAAATAGTTATTTTGTAGTTCCTGCTGAATGAATTCCTTTTTGTATGCTGCAAATAGAGTAAAATGCAGGCTGTTTATTTATTTACTCAATCGGAAGCATTTTGCGTGTTTCTGCTGTCATTTAGAATGAGTTCCAAGCCAGAAAGACCTCTTTTCTACAGCAAACAGGTTGAAAGGGAATTTAAAAGGGTTTTATATGCACAAAACCGAGATATTTAGTGTTTGGGACACTGAGGAGGCAGGAACACTTCTAAGCGGCGTTCAATGTATTTGACCAGGTAAAGAGGCGGTTTCCACATGCGGGCTGCTTGCACGATGTTATACTCTAACGTATACAGGCTGGTTCTCTCGCAGTTGCTCTGTAAACATTTTGGGGCTGCATTTACATTATTTCCTCAGAACAACTAGCCTGGAAAGCAGCTCTGACTTACTCCATATATTTACAAGGAGGGGACCAAAGGGGGCACCTAACGCTAAATGGGAAGCAAACCAAGACCAAACAAGGGTTTGAATACATAAAGGGGTCATTACAAGACCCACACCATGGATATAAATAAGCGCTTACAATTCCCATATCCAAATGAAATGAAATACTCATTTTAAACAACTATTTTATTTCTGCATACCTCACATTAGGAGGTTCTGAAACGAGGGGAGGGGGGCAACAAAAGAAAGAGCTGTGCAGATCTTCATATACCAGGGCAAGAATACACAAGGGATAGAAAGAACGTTGTATAGGTGGTCTGCCTATATAACGTGGAAAGAAAGATGAGGAATTACAGCAAGAAAGGAAGAGAGTAAAAAGGGCTGTTGCAACAGTCTTAAAAAAAATTAGATTTGCCTGGTATATGGAGGTATCTGTCACATAGCTTATTTGTTGATCAGACCACTTGGTCTACTTTCAGGCAAATTGAAACTTAAAATAGCAATTAGTCCAAGTTCATAGACAAAGTCAGAAGGCAAGGATTAAATCTCAGGGAAGTCGCTCTGAGAGCACCACCGAATGAACAACTAGCCTTGGAGCTGAAGCAAGGGGAAACAGGGAAGGCCGCCTGATCCTGCCTTTATAGGCCTCAAAAGAGTTGCAGAGCAGACCGAGCTAAGCTCTACTCCCCCCCCCCAACCCTGCTCCTGGTGACTCAGTTACTTGTTCAAGCAGCCCTGCTAGTGCTAAAGCATTTTCTCAGCAAGGAACATTTTTAGGACTTCAAAATAAATTTCACCCATCTGCATTGTCCTGCTGCTTTGATTCTTGCTCGATGTACTGCATCGCCGCGTCAGGGCTTGTGAAAACCTTCGGTGTGGTGCCCTTTCTTCGTATAATCAGTTGAGCAGGATAAACTAGCGTGAAGGGCCACTCGAGCTGATGTAACCTTCTTTTTACAGGCATGAAAGCGTTTCATTCTGTCTGCACTGATCGGGAAAAGTCTTGGAAAATGCTAACAGGGTGAGACGCTTCTCTGATGACAACCGCTTTTCGTGCTGCATTCAAAACCATCATTCTGTCTTGATATCGCAGGAATTTCACAATTATATGACAGGGTCTTTCATTTGGGGCAGGACATCGACCGGGAGTTCTATGCGCCCGTTGCACTTCCAAAGTACATTCAGGAGGTAGATCTAGTTTTGCCTTTAGCCATATTTGACAAAATGTAGCGCAGTCACGTCCTTTCACTCCCTCGACCATGCCCACAATTCATATATTTGTATGCCTCTCCCTGTTCTCATGATCATCTAGTGCTGCTTTTCATTTTTCTATTTCAGCCATAGCGGACTGTAATTGAGGGTTCCACTGATTATATCGATTCTTCTGTGCGCTCACCCTTTCTTCCACCTCCACTAGCCAAGACGAGTGTTGCTGTGTTGTCTCACCCATATTATTTACTGTTGTTTGAAGATAGGCTAGCTGAGCAGAAACATTTTCAAACCTTGCATTCATTTTGCTTGTAAGGTCATACTTTAAATTGTTGAACAACTTTTCCAGGGCTAAGAGCGGAGGGCTAACCGCTCTTTCTTCCATAGTTACTGCTGAACTCGATGCAGCCACATTGCCTGTACTTTCCCCTCGTGGTGGCAGGGCCTCTGAGCCCGATTCTTTAGATCCGCTACTAGTGCTTTTAAAAGATAGTTGTCCCTGTTTTTTGGACATCTTTGGTGGCATATCTGATTATTCCACAAAATCTTGCAAGTTTCCAGCTGGATGTGTCCCGGGTCATTGGGGGAAAAGAAATTCTTGACATATTAGGCACAGAGCTCCAGGACTATGTAGCCATTCTGGATGCCGGCTTGGCCATGCCCCCATCTCTTTCATATTGCTGGGTGAAATTTCTAGTACTCTTGTGAAATTGCATGAAATTATCCATTTCATATTTGTGCAGTTTTTGCGAAATTGCATTAAAATCCGACGTAATTTTGCTTCCTTTTGTTTTTGAAGTTTCACATTTTTGACCCAAATTGCACATTTTTTTAATGTGAGTTCTTAAAAATGTGCTATATTGGCAAACAGCACCCCTTTCCCCCAAATTGCACCTTTTTAAAAATGGAAATTCTTAAAAATGTGCAATTTCAGCAAATAATGCCACAGGCTCCCACTCCCTTGCCTCTGCCTTACATAACTTTCTCTCTGCTAGCTGCTCCTGCTACAATCTTCCTTAATTTGTTCCTCTATGAGCCTGCTTCAGCTTCATGTCCACCTCTTTCCTGCAAAACCCTCCCCCAGCACCCCTTCCTTTCCACCTTACTCCCACCCCCTGTTCCCTCCTCTGAACACCAGCTTACCCTCACTACCCACTCGCCGTTGCTTGGCCTAGGCCCCTGATGGAGTTCTCTGTATCCTGGAGGGGTTCCGAACCTAGGCAAACACCTTCCTCGTCTCCTACTCCCACCCCATTCTTTTCTGAAAGGGCTAGGTCTTGGCCCCTCTTCTCTCCCACCTCCCTCTCTCTTGGTCCTTCTGAAGCCTACTCCCCATCGCTGCCTACTTCCCTCCTGTCATGCTCTACCTGTGCTGCCTGTAACCTGCTTCTCTCCTGTCATGCTGTACCTCTGCCTTGTGCAGGTAGGGTTCACTTCATACTGGAGTGGACAGGCCTTGGCAGACCCTTCTCTCCCCTCTCTCTTCCTTCCTTCCTGACATGTTCTAACTCCCACTGCTTGCAATCTGCTTCCCTCCTGTTCATGCTTGACCTCCATCTGGTGCAGGCAGGGTCCCCAGCATTCTGGAGGGGTCAGACCCTTGCAGACCCTTCTTCTTCACCTACCTTCCCTCCTCCAAATCCCCCTTTCTACCCCTGCTCTCTGCCCTATGCCCCCACCCATCCACCTTCCCCCCTCCTTCCTAGCCATAGTAATTGGCTAACCTAATCTCTAATGCACTTATAGTCAACCTTGCACTTTTGTTACACCTTGTAAATGTTATTCTATCTGTGTCTCTCCTCACAATCTTGCCCTAGTTCAACCTCCTTGTATTCTATCCAGCCATTTTCTAACTACAAAGCTATGCCCCAACAAATGTTTGCCAAAGATATTTGTGCTATCATATCTGTCTAGTTCAAGACTGTTAGCATTGTATCCATCTAGTTCATACCTGTTAGCATTCCTCCTTTTCAGTACTTCTGTATAGTCTGCTCACTTTATTGAATGTAATCAAATTGAATATCTATATTGTGTAACAAATCTCTGTATACTATCTTCATGTTCCCCTACCTCCCCAGGTCACACAGGGAGATGAGCAACTTGTTGCTCAGCATGCCTTCCTGGTGAAACATTTCAATAAATAAAGTAAAATAAATAAAATAGACTTTTGAAAGTGCACATTTTTATAAATCTTAATCTACAGAACTGCACAATGTCACTCATTTTGTGTTAATCAGTGGCAAAGTACTGTATAGTATGCTAAATTCACAAAATTACATAAAAATGGCACAATTTTGTGAAACGTGCTGTAAACGGAGTTTCACAGTTTTGCCCAGTACTAGTTCTTCAACATGTAACAAAACTACAGTATCTGCTTACTAAAAGTTCTTAGTGTGGAAACAGTTCATAACACTCAGTCGGTTGACAGGGCAAGCATCTGTTCTCTTGCTTTGGGTATTGTCTCATGGGTGCAGGTGGTGTTCTTGGCAATGAATCAGCCAACTATATTGGAGTCATGGCTCGGAGATCGTCATCCTCTTTTCTTCTCTTCTCTTCCCTTAGAATGAATTGATGGACATGTGGAAGACTAAGGAAGGGCCTGAATGAAGGAGACATTTCCTGTAATGACAGCCTGGAGACTCTGCATTGATTATTGTGCCTTTAACAGTGATCACCTATTAATGTGTAGAATGTAAAGGGGGAAGAGTTTCCCTGTATGGTGATTTCAAAAGAGCACTGTCACCAGGTTTGAGTAGGAAGGTGCATACTCAAGAGTAGTTGTCTGCCTGAGTTTTCATCCATTGCTTGGTTCAAGTGTCAGCAGCACAGAGAGATGGGGCAGCAGAGGTTGATGTGAGTGCTTACAACTCGATGCAGAGAGGTCTGCCCAAAAGGAAATCAGCAGCATGCTTACCAGTAGTGTTATGAGAAGTACAGATGTCCCAAGGAAACTGGACTGAATCCTGCTTCAAGGGCTTGCCAGCAGCAAATAAAGCAGATGTAGCCTTTTGAAAAGTTCTCATAAACTGCTCCACTGTGGAATTAATATGAGACCAGCACACTGTTATTTTCTGGTGTTGACATCTCAGGTATTGGGCAAACTCTCACAGTTCTTGGCTATTGAAGGATGGGTCATTGTCTTACTCAAGGACTTGTGGGACCCAAAATGTAGAGACAATCTTGTCAATATGGGAAACCTTGGCTGATGCTGAGGCTGGTTTGGCAGTCTCAGCAATGGGATAATGAGAATACTCAGCAAGCACTACAGTGAGATAGTGCCCAGAGTGGAAAGGCCCACATAAATCCTCAGTTAGATTAAGCCAGGGTTCTGAAAGCAGAGAAGACATATTTAGAGATGTGGCAACAGATTTTAGCACTGCAGTTTGGCTGGGAATGTAGGACTGGACCACATGCTCCATGCATCTGTCAATACCAGGCAACCATGCTTTCTGCTGTAGGAGTTTCTGCTGTTTTTGAGACCAGTAATATAACCTGTAATTCAGTTTACAGAAGATGTACCCTTCACTCCTGATGAGCTAGGGAGAGGACATTACATTTGCAAGGAGAATGGATCCCACCACTAGAGAAACAAACAAAGAAGAAGAAGTAGAAGAAAATAAAAAAGGGATATAGTGTGTTCAGAATTAGAAATTAGACAATGCAAAGTTCCATTTGCTGGGTTAAATTGAAATTACAACATACAAAGAACAAGAGCTCCGTTTAACAGCTTGGCTAACAGGCAATTTCTCTTTATATATGAATGCTTAGAGCTGCTGCCTCTGAAATTGATTCCAAGGTTCAGCACATACTTTTCAGACCTGTAAGTCAGTTTACAAAAGATGCACCCCCATGATCTGAGGACAGGACATTACAAGTGCTAATCAGTTGATCACTCAGCACCACTCAGCACTGGGCAGGAATGGAGAATTAGGTGAACGGGCTGCATTAAGCATCTGAAGACTGTGGGAGTCAGTGGGTGGGCTGGCAGTATCACCAGATAAATTGTGTTCTTTCTCCCCTCCATGTCCTGTTTTTCCTGACTTGCAGCTCACTCTAGTAAGCCCTCCCCCCAAAGTGTAACAGCTCTTTTGTGAAGGTGTTGTTCAACTGCATTGCTAATCTGTCTGCCCTGCCCTGGAAACCTCCCTCTGCTATTGTCTTCTTGTATGAACATACAAAATTTGCCAGCAGATAAAGGCCTAGAGGTCTATCAAGTCTGCTCGAATGTGCAGCTAGCACCCCTTATTCTGCAGCTGCCCCTCCCTTCCACCCTTCCCCTTCTTTAACACTCACCCTTGTCCTGTCCCATCCCCTTTTGAAGCAGTCCACTGTTCTACTGGATACCACTTCTGCAGGTAACGCATTCCACCTAGCTACCACCCTCTCTGTAAAAAAGTGTCTCCTCATCTCCCTCCTGAATCTTCCTCCCTCCAGTCTCATATCATGGCCCCTGATGGCCCTCCCCTCCCTTACTTTGAACAGCCCCTCTGTACCCGTCTTGTTTATTCCTTTCATGTATTTAAAGGTTTCAGTCATGTCACCCTTGTCCCTCCTCCTCCAGTGAGTACATGTTCAACTCTTTCAACCTCCTCTGCGTGATAAGTCCCTACCCCTTGATCATCTTTGTCACCCTGCGCTGCACCCCTCCAGTAACTTAATGTCCTCTTCAGATCCAGGTTGCCAGTACTGCATGATACTCAGGTGTGGTCTAACTAATGACCCATACAGTGGCAGAATCACTCCTCCCTCCTCGAGGATATACCTCTTGCAATACAACCCAGCATTTTGTTGACCTTTGCAGCTGCTGTCCTACATTGTGCCGAGTTGTTCATTGACCCTGTAATGAGCACACCCAGATCCTTCTCCTCCTCTGTCTGGGCTAGCTGCACTCCCCCCAGCTGGTAACTCCTCCTTGGGTTCTTCATCCCAAAATGCAGCACCTTGCACTTTTTGGCATTAAACCCCAGTTGCATGGAGTCTGACCAGGTTTCAAGCTTTGCCAGATCATCCTGCAACCCCTGTCATCCCCCTAGGTCATCCACCACCACGCCTACCTTGGTATCATCAGCAAACAGACCGATCTTGCTCTTGATGTCCCATGATATGTCTACAATGAATATCCCAAACAACACTGGTCCCAACACTGAGCCCTGTGGAACACTGCTCGTCACTGCCCTTGGGTGTGAGAGCTCCCCACCCACCACCACCATCTGTTGCCTTCCCTGAAGCCAGTTTCCTACCCATCTCACCAGCTTTGCACCAACCCCTGTGCCTACTAACTTCCTCCCCAGTCTTCCATGCGGCACAGAGTCGAATGCTTTACTGAAGTCCAGATACAGGACATCCACTGCATGGCCCCTGTCCAGTTGCCTAGTTACCCAGTCATAGAACTCCACCAGGTTGGTTTGGCAGGATCTGCCACGTATGAAGCCATGCTGTCTGCTGTCCTGTAGTCCTTTGGCCTCTAGGAGGGCCACCAGCCTCTCCTTCAGGATAGTCTCCATTAGCTTACCCACGATGGATGTGAGGCTAACTGGTTTGTAGTTTCCGGTTCATCCTTGGGGCCTCTCTTGTGGAGGGGCACCACATGAGCCATCCTCCAGTCCTGAGGTACACACCCGAGATGTAGTGAGGCATTAAATAGGTCTGCCAGGTCCTGCAAAGGACCTCTGCCAGCTCCTTCAGTACCCTGGGGTGGATGCCATCTGGGCCTGGCGCCTTGTCCACCCTCAGTGCCTTCAAACCCTCTCGAACTCTGCCCTCCATGATTTCCCCATCTGTCACCCCTTCCTCCCTGTTTCTGCCATTTCTTCCACCTTGGGTGTCACCCCCTCTTCTCTTTAGTAAATATTGAGCAGAAGTACTCATTTAGTGCTTCTGCCTTATCGCACTCTGCTTCCACCCAACCCCCCTCCTTCCTAATCCTTACTATGTGGTCCTTACAGCTCCTTTTCTCCCTGATGTACGTAAAGAAGTCCTTCTCCCCTTCTTAATGCCTTTTGCCAGCCTGAGTTCGTAGATGCTTTGGCTCCCCTTACCCTTGTCACCTCCTTCAATTCTGTCAAGTACTCCTCCCTGTCCTCCCCTCCCTATTTTCTTGTACTTCCCTAAAGGCAGCTCTTTCTTCCTTACCTTTTCCATGACCTCCTTGCTCAACCAGCTCGGTTTCTTAGCCCTAGCCTTCTTGCTCTGGGTTTTGCAGCAGGTTTTGGTTGCCTCCACTATCCCCAGCTTTATGAGCTCCCACCTCTGATTAGTGTCCATACTAGATTGAATTCTGGCCAGGTACCCTTTTACCACTTCCCCATCCTCCCAAAGTCGGCAGTCCTGAAATCCAGCACTATTGTGCCAGATTCCACTCCTTCCTTGCCCATATCCAATGTGAGCCATACTGAGTGGTGGTCACTCCCTGACAGCGGTTCCTCCACTGTAAGTTCTCTCACAAAGTCCCCATTTGCCAACACAAGGTCAAGGTATTCCCTAACCTGGTTTGTTCACTGACCATTTGCAGCAGGAAGTTGTCCTGGAAGTCATACAGCTGTACCTGCTCCCTTCTGTTCCTGGTTGTTGGGGTACTCCAGTCCACTCCTGGCATGTTGAAGTCCCCCACAGTCACCACACCACCCTTCTTGCAGGTCCTGCTGATCTGTCCCGCTAGTTCCCAGTCTAACTCCTCCATCTGAGATGGTGGCCTGTACACCACTCCCATTCTAAGAATCCTATTCTTGGAATCCTGGATTTGCATCCAAAGTGACTCCGTACTACCCTCCTCCCCTTCCTCCCTTACACACTTCAGTCCTTCCTTCACATATAGTGCCACCCCCCCTCCTTTCCCAATCACCCTGTCCCTACAAAATAACCTGTACCCTGGTACAGACAGGTCCCAGTCATTGTATTAGGTGGCCCATGTTTCTGTGATGGCTGCAATGTCCACCTCTCCCTCTGCCATGAGAACCTGTAACTCTGCAGTTTTCCTCCAAGGCTCCTAGCAGTAAGGGTAACCACCTTCCACCCTTTCCCCCCCTCCCATCCTGCCCCCCTTTCCTAGCATCACCAATAGTACTTGCCATTTGTCCTTTGCCACTGTTATGGGGGGTTAGCTCATATGGTTTCCCAACCTGTGGTCTCTGCATATCTCTTCCTGAATTGCCATCCCCCACTCCTAGTTTAAATTCCCAACTTCCTCTATGTACTCCTCCATCCTCTGTTTCAACACTTTCTTTCCCTCCTCACTCAAGTGTAGTCTGTCCTTGGCATAGAGACTACTGTCCTCAAGGTCCCTCCCCACCCACCCCCAACAGCCCTTCCCTTTAGCATAACACCAGGTTCTTAGCCATCCATTAAATTCTTCTATTCTCAGCTTTCTTGTTGTGCTTGCCTTTGGCACTGGAAGTATCTCTGAAAAAGTTACTGATCTTCCTGCCCCCTCACATAATTGTGCTAGTTCCTCAAACCTCCTCTGGACTATATCTACTGTCTTGTCAGCCAGGTCATTTGTCCCAAGATGTATAATTAAATGAGGCTTGTCCCTACCCCTTCTAGCATATTTCAGAACAGATTGTCCCACCCTTTTCGCTGTCATTCCTGGCATGGCCTCCACCCAAATGTGACTATGCCTCTCCCCCTTGCTACCCCACCTGACTCCTCTTAGTATTGAGTCCCCCAGCACTAAGATTCCACCCCTCTTACTCCCTGCTTGCTTCCATTCATCTCCTCTCTCATTTCAGCTCCTCTTCTTCCTCCTGCACATATTTCCCCTTTTATCCCTGTTGCAATTCTCTGGCAGAATTTCCCCTGCTCCAGTTTGGTCCAGGCATTTATCAGTTACTCCTCTAATTTCATCATTTCCCTCCTCCACCTTCTTCCTCTCTAGCAGTGCAAAACTATTTTCTGAAGACCCTTCACAAATGCCCTCTCCCTCTCTCTTCATAGTAACCTGTTCTCTCCTTTCCACTCCGTGACTTTGCCACTTCTTCACCTCCCCTCACAAGTCCCTATCTCCTCCTTCCATTTGCCTTTTGTCTCCTGACCTGGTTTCCCCAGCAATCGTTCTTCCTGGCTTGGGCCTCCTTGTCTCTGCTTCCCTTCTTTTGACCCTTTCCTCACCACTGTTGGCTTAAATCGCCCTCCCTCCCTTCTTCCTCCCTCAAGTATTGGGCTAAACCCACCCCAATCTGCCTTGCCTGTCTTAGTTCCTCCTGCAGACCCTCAATCTCCTTTCTAAGTTTTTCTATATGGTTGCACACTAAACATCCTCCACACTCCAGGCAATTTTACGAAAGATTGGGGCACCGCGGTTGTTGCAGCCTACCACTCTACCCATTGCTGTCATTGCCAATGACCCCCACCCTTCAGATGCAGGATACCAAACACTCCCCAAGTCTCTCCTCCCCCCTCTATCAGTGCAAAACATTTTTTCTTTGTTTCCCTTACCTCCTTTGTTGTACATGTTTAGATATATTGAGCAACTGCTTTTTATATTCCTATCCTTCCTATTCACACTCAAAAAGAGACTTTAAGTAGTCATTGCACAACCTTCTTCAAACTCCTACTCTTCCTTTTCCCAATGCAATATCAATACGAAGAAGTAATAATGAAAGCTCCTAGATTTGCATTTACTTCCCTTCCACTGAGATAGCAGTCACCTCTTCACTTGCTGCTGTTCCTTTCCTGGATGTCTGCTTCTGCTATGACAGGTGCATATCCTTTGCCCATTTGAGGAAGTGATGTCAGAACCCCTGGTATAAAGGAAATCATGGATCAGGGTGGGTGGGGTGAGGGTTTGGGGGTGGGACCAGCCAAGTCTTCCAGAAACAATCAGGTAGCTGAGGCCTCTGATCAGAACATTAGCACCCTTCCCCACTCTGCACTAAAACTTTGCAGCTAGTGAAGCCAGCAACAATGAATCACAATTCTACTCAAAGCCCCCAAATAGGTTTGCTACCCAAAGAAACAGGACTCCAATTCAAACAGCTTCACCAACAACACATCAAAATAGGCTTGGAATTCAGAAGATATAGGTCTCCAATTCAAAGAAACAGATCCAGTTAAATCACACCAATTATATTTTAAAATAGAAGAAATAGGCCTCCACAAATGCAGCCTGGCACACAGTGAATCATCAAACAAATGAGCACACTTATAGCTACCAAACCAGGTTTCAAAATTCCAACAGTCCCAAACAATACCCTGCTAGCCCCTTAGTAGTAAGAAAGGAAATAAATAACCTTCTACCAAGTAGAATCCACAAGAAACAATGTAAAAACAACAAGAAGAAGCTACTGTATTGTAGATCTGATCCTGTCCCCCTTCTAGTTCCTTCTGAGAAGCCAAAGCACTGACACCACACCTGATTCAGCTCTGCCTCCCTAACTGAGTGAGACCTGACCAGACCATTAGCACCCTTCCCCCACTCTGCACTAAAACTTTGCAGCTAGTGAAGCCAGCAACAATGAATCACAATTCTACTCAAAGCCCCCCAAATAGGTTTGCTACCCAAAGAAACAGGACTCCAATTCAAACAGCTTCACCAACAACACATCAAAATAGGCTTGGAATTAGAAGATATAGGTCTCCAATTCAAAGAAACAGATCCAGTTAAATCACACCAATTATATTTTAAAATAGAAGAAATAGGCCTTCACAAATGCAGCCTGGCACACAGTGAATCATCAAACAAATGAGCACACTTATAGCTACCAAAACAGGTTTCAAAATTCCAACAGTCCCAAACAATACCCTGCTAGCCCCTTAGTAGTAAGAAAGGAAATAAATAACCTTCTACCAAGTAGAATCCACAAGAAACAATGTAAAAACAACAAGAAGAAGCTACTGTATTGTAAATCTGATCCTGTCCCCCTTCTAGTTCCTTCTGAGAAGCCAAAGCACTGACACCACACCTGATTCAGCTCTGCCTCCCTAACTGAGTGAGACCTGACCAGACCATTAGCACCCTTCCCCCACTCTGCACTAAAACTTTGCAGCTAGTGAAGCCAGCAACAATGAATCACAATTCTACTCAAAGCCCCCAAATAGGTTTGCTACCCAAAACAGGACTCCAATTCAAACAGCTTCACCAACAACACATCAAAATAGACTTGGAATTAGAAGATAGGTCTCCAATTCAAAGAAACAGATCCAGTTAAATCACACCAATTATATTTTAAAATAGAAGAAATAGGCCTCCACAAATGCAGCCTGGCACACAGTGAATCATCAAACAAATGAGCACACTTATAGCTACCAAAACAGGTTTCAAAATTCCAACAGCCCCAAACAATACCCTACTAACCCCTTAGTAGTAAGAAAGGAAATAAATAACCTTCTACCAAGTAGAATCCACAAGAAACAATGTAAAAACAACAAGAAGAAGCTACTGTACTGTAGATCTGATCCTGTCCCCCTTCTAGTTCCTTCTGATTGGTTTCTAGGTTTTTAGTGTCCATTGTCCCTGTTAGGCTTAAATTAACAGACCCTTCTCCCCTCCACAGTCATCCTACCCAGAATGGGCAACTATCTCCTCCTGCAAGCCATGGGAGTCACACTGACCCTGGTGGTTGTCCTGCGCTTACCCACCTGCCTCACAGCCTACAACCAGGTATGGATTTTGAAGAGCAGCCAAGAGCCACCGACATGATTGAACTTGCCTCTTTTTGCCTTTCTGGCCAATTGGCTGCACTACTACTGCTCCTGAGCTCTGACTGGGAGCAACTCTATTCCCCCTTCTCTTATTGGCTCCTGCCTCTACCCTTTCTAAGCTGCATTTTTTTAATACAAAAACTGCTAATGCTGAGTTTTCCAGTACCGACTGTTAACTCATTATGTCCTGATGACGCCATATGGTGTCATAAAAACATACCTCTTTTTCCCGATGATGCCGTGTGGCGTCCTAAATTATGTGCAGTAGTGCCTGATGATGCCTATTGGCATCCATGTCTTTCTCTTGGCACAGCTCAAGCATTTGTTTACATTTGATGATTTGAGTTGCACCAGCCAATAGGGGACATTGTGCCATTACTGATTTGACCTAATATACTATGTGTTCCTATTGACTATTTTTGAGAAAACATGCCTTAATTAATAAATAAACAAATAAATTTACTATTTTTGCATGTACTGTGAAAAATGTTTACTATGCTTGTTTGTTGCCATTACAGTTTACCTTGAAACAACAAATAATCATGTTTAGTGTAACATGTTAAGTTGATCAGGTTGACACTATAATTAATTTCATAACGTCTATTTTTCGCATTTGAGCAATCTGATTGGCTGTCACCACTTTTGGTGTCTTTTTTTGTCTTTTGAGGTATTTTTCTACAGTAACATGTCACTGATATCACACATGTTATAACTATAAGTCCATTTATACCACTAAGTGAGCTAAATATTTGTGTATTTAAAAATCGAGCTCTGTGATTGGTCAGATGTTCTGACATCATCAGTTATGAATTTAATTGGTATAAAGGGAATGCCTTAGATGCAGACACCATCCCCCTGATGAAGCCTTAATAGGCAAAGCACTAGGAAACCTGCACACAGATCTTTTTGTTGTGCCTTCCATTATTCTATTCAATGTGTGCCTGAAACATTGAAATAAACCCTTAATTAGCATTCAGGCAAGGATTCTGGTATTTATTACGACCATCACTGGAGGGAAAGTGGCTCAGTTGGTAGCACATCCACCTCTGGACCAGAAGGTTGTGGGTTCTCATCCCACACTGGGATTGGACTTGCACCTAAAAATTGCTGGCATCTTAGTGCATTATTAGGGGGTGCTGTACTGCTGCGGTGTGCCATCTTTCGGATGAGATGTTAAACCGAGGTCCCTTCTGCCCATCCTGGTGTTGTCCTGGTGGGTGTCCAGGTGGAAGTTAAAGAACCCAGGGCACTCTTCGCAAAGAGTAGGGAACATTCCCGGTGTCCTGGCCAACATTCCCCTTCCCATAAAACTGGTTCATGCAATTATCCAGGCTGTGTGTGGGTGATGATGTGTGATATGGCCACCACCACACATTCAGTCACTTCACTACCAGTCTAGCATTGCTTGTAAAGCGCTTTGGATGTATGAAAAGCGCTATATAAATGCTGATTCTTATTCTTCTTCTTCAGGCTCTGGAGTGTACAATGATTTTTTTAATTTTTTTATGTTTCAGTTAGGGCTCGCAGCCCTCACCCGCACCCTGCCCTAGCTCTGTAGTGCGGCACCATTTGGTCCTGTTGCTCCTCACTGTTGCCATGCTTCCTCTATGCTTACTGTACACGTCACTATTCCCATTAACCAGGGCACACACTGGTGCAGGAAGAGCGTGGTGACAGGAAACTTAGTTTCAAGATGGAAGTGCTGCTCTCATCCTAAAATACTCACTCTGTTTTGGTGCCAAAACCTTGATTTGTAATCTGTATTTACTTTGTTTTTATTTTTATTTATGCCAGACGTTTTTATAGTTGTCACTTAGTTCATTTCGGGATGATTTCTGATCATCCTTGCCACAGACCGTGGGAAATGATGGACCAGGAGACAGTTGCTGGAGTAAATTTCAACTTAAATTATTTATTTAAACAAAGAGTGAACTGAATGCAGAAATAAAAAAATAAGTATATGATGCAGTATATCTATAACAAAACATGTACTAGTAAGCCCTAGTACTTCGGAAGGCTTGTGGCAGCACTTCCAGGTCCGACTCTTTTGAGCCAACTAACTCTTTTACACTGAAACATAGCGTTTATATACTGTTCAGTAATCATGTGACCACTTAACTCCTCCCTTAGGTTCTTTTTATAACATAAATTCTTTAATTATACAATAAAATAATTAACTTCCACATTCCAGTGCTTTTAATTTAACAAGAGAATGCATTTTTAGAATACCAGCCAATGTAAATATTGTTTAAAAATAAACAAACCAAAATTAACTGAAACAGGAACTGCCCCCTTTTAGCTAAAGTATAAAGCCATCGGCTCAAGGGCCGGCCAGCACCTAAAGAGAGTACTAGTGTCAATGAAGCAGCAAGCAAGGCTTGCTTGGATGCCAGCATTCCTGCAGTAACCCTCGCTCCTAAAAACCCTCAATAATTACCTTTTCCCACTTCTAGAAGGTATGATTAGACTATTTTACTCATTTTTAACAACAAACGATTGAATTTGGAGCAAGAATAAGGCTAAATGCCTTCGCGACCATGCGCACATTCGCGCGGTAATTTTACCGGCGATTTGCACTGTCTAATTTTATCTCCGCGGCATACTGGTTTAAAACAGCCGCATTTTCTGAGCGCTTGAACCGGGAAGCCTAGAAGCTTAAACTGTCTAGCTACCAAACAGCTCTATCTTTGAATTTTAGATTAATTCGACTAATAGCGTTTGGGCAATATAAAATGCTTCAAACCATTCAAAGCCTCATTTAAAGAGGCAGCGCCATATTACTCATGTTACACTTACAGTATTGGTTCTGCAAGTTAATTGGGGTCTTTCCTCGATATAACTATCACACAGTAAACAGGTATTTCAAAGGTGTTGAATGCTACTTATTATAATATTATAGGAGTGACAATGGTTCTGGTATGTACTGGAAAACAATATAGGGATACGAAAATAAAAAGATAAAAATAAAACATACAAAACAAAGTGGGTGGCCAGCCCAACAAACAAACATATAACAATCAAGACAAGGACAGAACAAAAGTACATTCAAGATCCATTATCTCCTATAATAGAATAAATTCTCTCTTTCACATTCCTCCCCACCCAAAAACAAAACCTACAGTTTTTGGTTCTTTAAGGGGACTAAACAGTATATTCGCCATCAGATCTCTCAGCAGGAGAGATGGAGCCATAGCCCACCCTCACCTAAGGCTCCACCTCGGGGTCCCTAATTTCTAAAACTTCGGAAAGAAATAACTAGGAGACACTGTCTCCTTCATAACAATACTTCCACTTTACCCCGAAGTCTGATGAAAAATTCTTGTATTCTCCATTCCATATCTCGACATATAATCAGCATTACCATGTGCTGTTCCCTTTCTATGTTTGATGATAAATCTATAGGGCTGTAAAGCGAGATACCATTGCATTATGCGGGTATTTTTATCCTTCATTACAAGCAACCAACATAATGGATTATGATCAGTCCATAGTTCAAATTCTACACCCCAAAGATAAAAACGAAGGGCCTCTATGGCCCATTTGATGGCTAGACATTCCTTTTCGATTACAGAATAGTGAGTTTCTCTTTCATGGAGCTTCCTACTAATATAAATTATAGGATGCTCTTCCTCATTCACAATCTGTGTTAATACAGCACCAATCCCATACTGTGATGCATCAGTCTGCAAAATGAACGTTTGTGAAAAATCAGGAGTACGTAATACAGGGGAGGAACATAAACTAGCTTTAATGGACTGAAGTGCCTCTTCGCATTCTTCCGTCCATCTGACCTTTTCAGGGTTCCTTTTCTTGGTTAGCTCTGTCAGGGAGCCTGCTAGTGTTGAAAAATTGGGTATAAATCTGCGATAGTAGCTAGCTAGTCCCAAAAAGGATCTCACATCTTTCTTTGTGATGGGAGTGGGACTATGTGCTACGGCTGCCACTTTATTTACCTCCGGTTTTATACAACCTTTACCAATATGGAAACCCAAATATTTGGTTTCCTGCATGGCTGTTGTACACTTTTGTTGGTTTATAGTAAGGCCAGCCTCGGAGATTGAAGTTAGTACTGCTGATAGATGTTTTAAATGTTCCTCCCAAGAGGGACTAAAAACAATCACATCATCCAGGTAAGCTGCACTATAATTGGTATGAGGGGTCAGCAGGGTGTCCATCATTCTTTGAAAGGTGGCAGGGGCACCATGTAGCCCAAAAGGCATGACTGTAAAATGAAATAAACTAATAGGTGTGCTGAATGCAGTTTTGTCTTTATCAGCAACATCTAATGGAATTTGCCAATACCCTTTGGTCAAATCCAGGGTGCTAAAATAGATGGTACTACCCAGATGATCTAGGATGTCATCTATTCGGGGCATTGGATAACTATCAAACTGGGACACAGCGTTTAATTTCCTGAAATCCAAACAGATACGTATGCCCGCTTCCTTCTTACTCACTACCACCATTGGAAAACACCATTCACTATGAGAAGGTTCAATGATGCCCATTTTATGCATCCTTTTCACTTCCTGAATCACATCGTGTCTTATCCTTTTGGGTAATCTATATGGTTTTTGTCTAAGTGGTTGATTGTTAGTAACCGTTATATGATGGCTAACATTTCTAATTCTCCCAGGAATACTTGTGAAAGTGTCTTTGAATTTGTCTAATTCTTTTCCTATATCTGTCTTTTGGATTTCCGTCAACTCAGGGTTGATTAGTATATCTGACATTGTCCTTGTACCCTCCAAACATTGATATGCTATATCTAATTCATTTTTGGACTCAGGGAGTACATAACTGGTTAGGGAAGTTGGCTGAGCTACCCAGTTTTTCAACAGGTTAGCATGGTATATACATTTCTTACCCTTACTGCCTGGTATCTCTATTTCACAGGTTACAGGGCCAGTTCTTTGAGTAACAACATAAGGGCCCTGCCATTTCATCAATAGCTTATGTTCGGAAGATGGTAACAGAAGTAAAACTTTATCTCCCACACTGAATTCTTTCTGTCTTGTGCCTTTATCATAGTATATCTTCTGTTTTAGTTGTTGTTGTAAGCTGCTGTCATGTGCTTTTTGAACATAGGAGATTAAGCACCCCCGTAACTTTTGCCAGAACTCTAGGGAAAATGTTCCTTTTCCGTCTTTTGATTCCTTCCGTTCTTCAACAATGTCTAGAGGTCCCCTTGGATTATATCCAAATAATAACTCAAAAGGAGAAAATCCTGTAGATGCCTGGGGAACCTCCCTATATGCGAACATAAGATAAGGAAGATAAATGTCCCATTTCTTGCCCTCATCTGTTACGATTTTTTTTAGCATCTGCTTTAAGGTCTGGTTAAATCGCTCTACCAGCCCATCAGTTTGTGGATAGTAGGGCATTGTAAACAGTGCTTCTATTCCTAAAGTCTGATACAGCCGTTTGAGTAGTACAGATCGAAAATTAGCTCCTCGATCTGTTAAAATCTCTTTGGGTATACCTACCCGACTAAAGATTTTTGCTAACTCATCGGCTATCTTTTGGGCTGTTATAGTTCTTAAAGGTATAGCCTCAGGATATTTTGTAGCATAGTCTACAACTACTAATATGAACCTATTACCTTTCGAACTCTTTGGTAATGGACCTACTATGTCCATGGCCACTCTTTCAAAGGGAGTAGATACTAGTGGCATGGGTAATAAGGGTACTTTATCTTGCCGCCCAATTTTGGACACCTTCTGACAGGCCTCGCAACTTCTACAATACTCAGCGACTTGCTCATGTATGCCTGGCCAATAAAATCTGTATAAGAGGTGACTTAATGTCCGGTCTCTTCCTAGATGTCCGGCCATAGGAATATCATGAGCTAGTCCCAGTAGTTGAGCTCTAAATTGTTGAGGTACCATTAACTGCTCAACCACCTCCCCAGTTTGTGTATTCTTACAGACTCGATGTAATAATCCATTTATTATTCTAAAAACAGGACCCTTAGACTTCTCCTCCTGTCCCACCTGTAAAAAAAATGGGGTTAGTGATATATCACTCTTTTGTACTTCTTTAAATTCCGACCCATGTTTCCCAACAATTATGTCTAGGTTGTTGTTTTTAGAGTCTGTATTGAACTTAGTTTTAGTCCAGAGTTGTTTTTCTCTTCTTTTTTGGTTTTTTGACTTCCTATCCTTACCAGGCACTTCAAAAAGATTTTCTTCAAAAGGAAATGTGTGTCCCAATATTTCTTCATTCCTGGCCTGTGCTCTAGTTGTTACAGCAGTAAAATTAGTTGCTAATAGAGCTTCAAAATCTTCGAAATCATGTCCAATAATGACTGGAACAGGAAGCTGAGGAACCACCCCCACTTTCATTCTCTGGCTGTGGCCATCCACTTGTACAACTGTCTCTTTCAATGGGTAATGATGTACGTCCCCATGTATACATATGACACCAGTTGTAGACCCTTCTGATTTTGCACTGGTATCCAGGACTGAAGCATGAACTAAAGTTTGTTTGCTGCCAGAGTCTATAAGTCCTGTTACCACCTTTTTTCCAATTTTTACTGGTCTTACATAATGCCCCCAATTAGCTAGAGCCAAATGCACATCTTCTAATGTCTTTTTAGGGCAGAATCTTGCTATGTGCCCTTTTGTGTTACATTTGTGGCGCACAATATCTGGTTTATATAGTTTTACAGGTTTCTGACTTAGTTTAGTCCCAAGGGTATTACTGTCTGTAGTATGGGGTATAGAAACATGAGAAGGTGGTCTTACCATGGGTGGAGGTATCCAAGAACTTCTAATGGGACGCGTTCTGTGAGGTCTTGCAGCTATATAATCTTCCGTGTTCTTTCACCCATAACTGTACCTCTTGCGGCAGTATATTTATAAATTGTTCCAAAACGATAACTTCCAAAACTTGTGCTGTTGTCCGCTTATCAGGTTGTAACCATTTTACACTTAAGTCTTTTAATTGAATATATATATCCTGTGGATTGTCAGTAGCATGAAACTTCAAGGTTCTGAATCGCTGTCTATATGTTTCAGTACTAATGTCATACCTCTTTAAGATTGCCTGCTTTACATGTCCATAATCATTAATATATGCAGTTCCACATGGCTATAAGCCAACTGGGCTTTTCGTTAAATAGGGAGCCTAGCGAATGACCCATTGATCTCTGGGCCACGCACTTTGCAGATTGCTACCCTCTCGAATGTCATTAGAAATGCTTCAATATCGTCAGAACTAGAAAGTTTGACTAATTTAATGTCCTTCTGCACGATCCCTGGGGTAGCCGGGGCTCTAGCCATACCCATGGATTGAATCACCCTCAGTGTGCCTGCCCATCTGGCTTGATTCTCCCTCTCCATGTCCATCTGACGAGTACAAAGCCAGCGTATTAATTCTTTCAAGTCTTGAGGACCTTCTTCCATCTCAGAGCTGGCTGCTTGGGCTCCTTCCACAGGTTCCTTCTTGTCTTCCATCTCCTCTCGTCTTCTACTGGTCTTTCGTCTTACTACAGTCTCCAGACCGGCCAACAAAGGTAGTTTCAGTTGTTGAACTCGGGACCGGGTAGCCACTCCACTCCAGGATGCCTCGCCTTCTTGCATTCAGGTCCACCAGGTTTTTGTGCTCAAAACCTCCACCAGTATATCCCACTCCTAAAACCAACTGTCACGGACCGTGGGAAATGATGGACCAGGAGACAGTTGCTGGAGTAAATTTCAACTTAAATTATTTATTTAAACAAAGAGCGAACTGAACGAAGAAATAAAAAAAATAAGTATACGATGCAGTATATCTATAACAAAACATGTACTAGTAAGCCCTAGTACTTCGGAAGGCTTGTGGCAGCACTTCCAGGTCCGACTCTTTTGAGTCAACTAACTCTTTTACACTGAAACATAGCGTTTATATACTGTTCAGTAATCATGTGACCACTTAACTCCTCCCTTAGGTTCTTTTTATAACATAAATTCTTTAATTATACAATAAAATAATTAACTTCCACATTCCAGTGCTTTTAATTTAACAAGAGAATGCATTTTTAGAATACCAGCCAATGTAAATATTGTTTAAAAATAAACAAACCAAAATTAACTGAAACAAGAACTGCCCCCTTTTAGCTAAAGTATAAAGCCATCGGCTCAAGGGCCGGCCAGCACCTAAAGAGAATACTAGTGTCAATGAAGCAGCAAGCAAGGCTTGCTTGGATACCAACATTCCTGCAGTAACCCTCGCTCCTAAAAACCCTCAATAATTACCTTTTCCCACTTCTAGAAGGTATGATTAGACTATTTTACTCATTTTTAACAACAAACAATTGAATTTGGAGCAAGAATAAGGCTAAATGCCTTCGCGACCATGCGCACATTCGCGCGGTAATTTTACCGGCGATTTGCACTGTCTAATTTTATCTCCGCGGCATACTGGTTTAAAACAGCCGCATTTTCTGAGCGCTTGAACTGGGAAGCCTAGAAGCTTAAACTGTCTAGCTACCAAGCAGCTCTGTCTTTGAATTTTAGATTAATTCGACTAATAGCGTTTGGGCAATATAAAATACTTCAAACCATTCAAAGCCTCATTTAAAGAGGCAGCGCCATATTACTCATGTTACACTTACAGTATTGGTTCTGCAAGTTAATCAGGGTCTTTCCTCGATATAACTATCACACAGTAAACAAGTATTTCAAAGGTGTTGAATGCTACTTATTATAATATTATAGGAGTGACAATGGTTCTGGTATGTACTGGAAAACAATACAGGGATACGAAAATAAAAAGATAAAAATAAAACATACAAAACAAAGTGGGTGGCCAGCCCAACAAACAAACATATAACAATCAAGACAAGGACAGAACAAAAGTACATTCAAGATCCATTATCTCCTATAATAGAATAAATTCTCTCTTTCACAATCCTGTGTGGTCACATCTGATGGATCCGGCTGGCATTCCCGATAGGAGAGGGTGTTTCTTGTGCATGTACTAGATGAGTTCACATGAATTCAGCACCTTTTGTTATTTTTTAAAGAGTTTATATTCGGATTATGGCTATGTTAAAATCTATGTGGCATGTTGCTCCCTGTGTTATGGATGATAAGCGGGTTAGGGTCAGTAGCATGTTTACTGTATCTCATGCTCTGCATTGGAGTTTCCTCCCTAATATGCAGTTGCTAATTGTTTAAAATAGGAAAAAAAATGGTGTTGCCTTCAACTCTTCTGGCATCAATCCAGCCCCAACCTCTGATGCACTGTAAAGGTCAATTCAGTTTTTAATCCCTCCACAGTCACTGGTGTTGTCCATCGACTCATATGACGTCAGTCCAAACCCAACCTCTGATGCACTGTAAAGTGCTCTTCAGGTTCAAATCCCTCCACAGCCACTGGTAAGATCTATTTCCTTACCATGCATCAGTGAAGCCCCAAACTGTAGTTAACAGTGAAGTGCATTTCAGGTACAGATCCCTCCACAGCTGCCAATGGTGGTGTCCATTGACTTACCATGTGTCAGTCCAGACCAATTCCCAAAATGCACTGTGAAGTGCTTTTTGTGTTCAAATCCTTCCACAGCCAATGGTGTTGTCCATCGACTCATCTAGTGCCAGTCCAACCCCAACCTCTAATGCACTATAAAGTGCTGTTCAGGCTCAAATCCCACCAGGGTCACTGATGTAGTTCATCTGTTCATCAGTCTTCAGTCCAGCCTTTACCTCTGACACTCTGTGGTGTGCATTAATGGTATGGATCCCTCCTCAGCCACTGGGGTAGTCCATTGTACACATCAGGATTCATGTCAACACTACTGTCAGATGCACTGTAATGTTCTATTCAGGTTCAATTCACTCCACAGCCACTTGTTTAGTCCCTTGTGCCCAACATGCTTCAGACTAGCCCTTACCTCTGATGCACTGTGGTGTGACCAGTGCCAATGTATGACTTATACAGTCCATTCAAATGAAACACAGCACATAGTACACATGTGTACCCATGAGCCAATGAGCATCACTCCATGGTGCAGGCATACCCACAGTCCCTTCCCACCCACACAGTGCGCCATACTGAATGCTGCAACATATCACATGTGTATGCAGGCAATCCATGTGACACAGCACACTGTACACAACCTTTACAGGTGCCCATGTCATCACCCTGTATGTATACCCACAATATCTCTGCATAGCATATGAACAGTATTACCAGGTGCAGGCAGCCCCACCTGCTTCCCCACAACTGAATATACCCCAAGGATGGGTGCCAGTTCATGACAGAAATTGACTGCAGTGCCTATGAGCATCATTCCTTGGTACAGGCAGACCCGCCCCCTTCCCCATGACACAGTATACCCCCCAACTTACCTGTGCCTTTTCAGCAATTTCATCACCCTATTTGCATACCCAAAATGTATCTACAGTGTCTGTTAGCACCATTATTAGATGCATAAAGCCCCTCTCATTTCTCCAGAATATATGAAGTGCATCTGAGCATGTATCATGAATGCAGGACCCTCCCTCCCACAACTAACACACAGCACTTCATCATACAGTCATTCCTTTACTTTATACCATCTTATAATACACCCCCCAAAAAATAAGCTATGCCAAGAAATTAATAATACACACATTTGTGTAACATGACATTTTATGAAAGGCTTGAACCTTTCCATGAACATCATGCTTCATTTATTATATGATACCATGAATAACACAAATAAAATAGTTTTCTATACTTATTATGGGGTTTTATTACAAAATGTAATAAAATTGTTTATTTAAATGAAATTATACATTTTAACTACAATAATTATACAATCAATAATAGAGAGACCTCCAGCACTAAAAAATGTATCCATTTCCTGTGTCAGCTCACTGACCTACACTGGAAGTGTTCTTCCTATTTACATCACTTGACCTCACAAAGCACTTCCTTCCTGCATCACTTCCTGATTTGTCCTTCTAAGGTACTGTGTAAATGTGTTCTTACTAAACTAGGGGAAAAACAAAAAAATTGATAATCAGAGTCATAAACTAAAATCAGTGGGTAAGAAGAATTAAACACTACAAAAATTCCAACCAGTGGAGTGGAACAAGAAACTAAAGCTATAATAACAAGAGATTCAGACACTGATTTCTGACTAACGAAATGGTAAAAAAAACTTGCAGAATTTATATTTAGACAATAACAGATGTGTATTGCATATTTTTTAACAATTTTAACCAACAATTTGACAGAAATGTAATGTTTTTATATGACTACGTAGACAATGCATCATTACATTTAGATAAAATCATCAGAATTTGTGAAAATATGAAAAAACAACGTGACACAATACTAAATCCAGTTAAATAGACATTACCAAACCTCACTCATTTTCAAAAACCTTTTGTCCTGAAAAACTTTTCTTTTTACAGTTTTAAAATTGGATGTGTGGTTTTTAAGATCTGTAGGTTTGTGCACAGTGTGTTTGTAGGAATGCTGCAGATCTAGAACCCCTTCAGAAACACAGATATTCAACATGCAGGCAGAGTGTACCTGAACATTCTAAGTGACAATTGGATACAATGAGTTAAGTAGAACAGGATAGTTCAAGTTATATCTTGTTGTTATTTTCACTTTCCCATTTGCAAATTATACTGCAAAGCCACTAGAGGGCAACAACTTGAGGTTGCAATCTTCTTCCCGCTGCTCTCCCCTAACACTTCTAGTCCTGGGTCCTTTATACCTCTCCAGATCTATTAGTGATTACAGAAACATGGCTGAAAGCATCTACCACTGACCATGCCATCAGCCTATACTGTTTTATCTCCAATACTGCCCTCATGGCTATCCTTGGCTGGCTAGTAACCCTGGCCTGCCTTATTCTTCAATGCTGTGTGGACCAATTTACTGCACACTCCTTAAAATTTCATTCTCGGGTTAGTAGCCCTTCCCCTCCATGTCAAATCTGGCCTGACTCCCCCTGCATACTCTTACACAACCCTTGCCTTCCTAAACCTGTCACTGCCCTCCTTGAGCTCTGGCTCTGCAAGCATTTTCAAGTACCTACCGTACAATGTGCCCCTGGAATGAAGCCTTCTTGTGCCTCGCTATGGGTCCATATTTCTGTTTTCCTCCTTCTGGCCCAGGCAGGGGATATTAAGCTCAATCCTGGACCCCCTTGCCCATGCCTCAACACAGATCCCTGTCACTAATACTCAATTCCCTCCCAAAGGCCTGAAAATAGCACATATGAATATTTGCTGTCTTTGGCCTAAGATAGCTGAATTAGAAGCCTGGGTTTCCCAGAAGAACCATGACATCCTATGCATCTCAGAATCATGGTTAAAGCCAGCTATCAAACAGCAGGAGGTGTCATTACCTGACTATAACTGCTTTAGGAAGGATAGGGTGGACAAAAGGTCTGGGGTGTCCTTCTGTACACTCAGGCTGACTTGGATGTCATCAAACTCCCTGAGCTTGACTCTGGATCCCCATTTGTGGAATCCATATTCCTTTCCTTCATGCTTGGAAAGGTCAAGAAATTAATTGTTGGGTGCGCCTACTTGCCGCCCAGCAAGGTCTCTATTGGCCTCCCTCCCTTTCTTAACTTCCTTGCCAGTCTCCCACACCATGATCTTGTACTTTGTGGTGATCTCAGTATCGATTAACTTAACCCTACTGCTGACAAAGTGCATTTCACACTTGCAGATTCTAATCTAGTACAATTTTATTCAGGATCCTATGTACCTCAATACCAAGTCTGGTAAACATACTTTGTTTGACTGGATGATTACTAATTGCCCCCAGAAGGTAAAAGATGATGGAGTTCTTTCAGACTGTATAAGCAACCATTCTCCAGCTTTCTGTGTATGGAGGAATAACTGCCCCAACTCCCCTTCCCAAGATTACCCTTGTTAGGGACATGACCAAGTTCATCATCAGTAGCTTCTTTAACTCAATCATTAACACTGACTGGGCCCAATTAAGACTCTCCTGATATCTGTCAAGTCCTGGATTTCTTTATGTCCACCCTCACTCAAATCATTAATAATTATGCCCCTTGAAAAATATAGGTCCAAGGGTGTCAAGGCTCCGTGGCTTAGCAAGGACTTTAGGATGCTTATGTCTTCCAGAGACCAGTCATGGTGGACTTACAAAAAAAAGCGGGCTGACCTCCGATTGGTTGGTCTATAGGCAACTCAGAAATAAATGTAAACATGCCCTTCATAAAGCCAAAAGCCACCATTACAAATCCTTACAAACTGAACACATTTGCAACCCCAAAGAGTTTTGGAGACAGGTTAATTCCCCGGTCAAAGGGAAAGCTCCTGAACTCCAGAGCTCCCTCACTGCCCAGGGTACCACCATAACTGACCCCTTCATTTCCAATGGATTTAATTAATTCTTTAAAGATCTCCAAAAGTACACCTCTCTCTTCCAGAACTCATCCGTTCCTCCCTCAGCCCCATCATCTTTGGCCTACTGTGAGACTTGGCCTATGTTCACGTAAGCTGACCTCTCTCAAGAGTTCAGAGGCTTCTGGATAACGAAAGCTGGCGCTCACCTGGTCATGACACCCTGGAGCCCAAGTTTCTTAAGCTGGTACTCCTGCCCTCGCACACCCTGTTTGTGACCGATTCAGCCAGTCCTTCATCTCAAGTACCCGACAAGTGGAAGGTAGCTGTTGTTGTGCCTGTACATAAGAGGGGGGCTAACTCAGTGGCCAAAAATTTCAGACCCATATTCATCCTTTGCCCATTGGCTAACATTCAGGAACACACAGTATGGAATCATCTTCAGAATTATCTTGAACACCACAACTTGCGATCCCCCTTCCAACATGGGTTCAGAAAGAACCATAGCACCCTCACTGCCTTGTTTAAAGTAACCTCTGACATATTCCAGGCCATGGACTGTGGTTCTGCCACTGGTGCCATATTCGTTGACCTTACAAAAGTATTCTACCTGGTGAACCATGGTCTCCTGCTACCGCAACTTCATATACTTAGCCTTGACACCGGTGCCCTAAGCTGAGTCCAAAGCTACTCATCCTGCCAGTCTCAAAGGGTCAAGTGGCCAGGATCTCTCTCTATCCTCAGACCAATAATGCACAGTGTACTCCAGAGCTCCATTTTATGCCCTATGTTATTCTCCTTATTTATTAATGATTTACCCAGTAACTGCGGAGGGGCCTCGGTGCATCTCTATGCCAATGATGCTATCATCTACCGCTCCTCTCCAGATGTTGACTGGATAAACAGAGAACTAACATCAGACTTTGCTGCTCTTGAAGGTTGGTTCAGACAGAATCAACTTGTCCTTAATAGGGAAAAAAAACAAAAAGCATGATATTTTCCCACTCATCTTCCTCATCATGTACCATCTCCCCTCTCTGTATCACCTCTCTTAATGGTGATTCCCTTGAGCCCATCTCTACCTTTAAATATCTGGGCATGACTTTAGATACCTTTTTCTCCCTCAACGCCCATGTCTCAATCATAACTAAATCACTAAACCAAAAGCTAGGTCTCCTTTATTGCATCCGCCCCTTTCTCACCTCTGCCTCTTGCCATAAGATTGCTTCCTCATCCTTCTTCCACTGCTAGCCTATGGTGCTCCCTCATTGCTCTCCACTAATGCTGGTGTTCTGTCTCTCCCAACTCAGGCCTACCACAGGGTGGGAAGGTTGCCTTAGGGACCAATGCCAGTCACCACCACTGTGGCGTCCTTGCATCATTGAACTGGTTGCCCTACAAATGTAAACTGAGGTATACCACCCTGTTTTCATTCATAGCTGGTGCATAAATTTACTCCTCCTTGCTAACTGAGATCATCAGTCTAAGACAAGCTCCTCATGCACTAAGGTCCACCTCACTCCCTCCCTTTCTCATTAGACTCAAAGTCGTCTGAGTCGCGCCGTAAGTCCTTCTCATTTGCAGCAGTGTCTGACTGGAACTCCCTCCTCCCTCCCTCCATCTTATCATGCTCCACTCTTCCTAAGTTCCAGACCAATCTGCTTTTGTCTCTCTCTCTCTCTGCCTCTGCAGTATGCTCCTGCCTTCGTTGATGTCTGATCGGTATTCAGTGAACACAGCAACCATGATTGAGTGACTACAAAGGCGACTCAGTCACAGCACCTGTGCTCTGGCCTACCTGACAAGGTAGTGACAGGTTTCTGGGGTTGGTGACTACGGTGACAGAATTTGTCTATATATATATATATATATATACAGGCATGTGGGGGACCACGTTGTGCGACAGGAGGAAGGGAGGGAGGTTATGTGGGGTGTAGTGCAGTGGTTGGCTGCTGAGCTGGCCATGTGGTGTGATGGGTAGGGTGGCAGGCTAGGGTTGGGAGGGTGCCAGGTTCGGTTCTGGGGCATAGTCGCTTTTTGTGTCAGGCCAGTTTTTAATTTTTTTTAAGTTTACACCCCTCCGACATGTACTCCCCTGGAGTTGAGAATCTTTAAGTAAGGAGGAGGGTGTAGAGGAGCACAGCCCCACATAACATAGAAAACTGTTGCGGTTTGTAGTTGCTGTGGTATACATAAATTAGTTATTTTTGGCGTGTGCACTCCCCAAATGGAGATTGCCGTTATGACCTAGCACCATCTGATCTTCTCTTATACTGCTCTGTTGCCTTCTCCTAATCTGACCTGACCCCTTGTCCAGGCTCCTCTCCTCACCTCCCATCCTTATCTCATGGTATTCTTGCCATCTCTTCACCCCATCCTGTACCAATACTACTTATCTGCCTTCGGATTTTGCTGCTTCTGGTCATCCTGAAACTAACTTGCAATATGCAATTACCAAAGTGTAAATATCTATTTTCTTGACTTTTATATTCAGTTTTCACTGCTCACGTTCATTTTGAAACTAACCTGCAATATGTTATTACCAAAGTGTATATATCTGATTTTGTTAGCTGTTATAAACTGTTAAGGAGGCATTTGCTGAAAGGGAGTGCTGCATTGCTATTTGTGGCAACTCCCTGATTTTAGTGCTGAAAAACTCAGATTTTAGTAGTAGCAAAAATATTTATTTTTATACAGGATTTACAGCATTCTCTGGGGAGAGATTGTGTTTACCTGGATGTTTCCAGGGTAATCTGTGGGCCGATGAGTGGTGCAGGCTACCAGAGTGTTTCCTGTTTCAGAGGAGCACTGTGGTTGTGTGGAGGATTGGTGCTACTCCACAATCCAGGGTAGTACTTGAGGCATAGTGTATATAGGAGTAGGGTTGCCAGGAACTCCAAGGTGTAACAAGGAGGTAATTTAGTGCTATTTAGTGCTAGTGTAGCCTTAGTGTTTTTAGTATAACTAAAACTTGAATGTAAATGTTTTTATTAAAGGTGAAACAAGAAGTAAGGCAGGATGCTACTTCTGGTTTCAGCCCCTACAAAGCAGATGCCCCAAGTGAGCAGGATGAGCGTGAGCGGGCTGACATGTGCTCTGCATGCTGAGATGTGCAGAGACTGGGGACAGCAACCTGAGCCAGACACTATTACAAGATAGGGGACAAATCATTCCATATTGGATAGGTGAACAAGCAGTGCTATTATGATGGCTGCTAGTATGAACATAAATGACATACACATATGCAAAATGTATGCAGAGGGTGACCAGGTTGCCAACTTCGCATATGATAAATGTATACTATTATCAGTTTTACAGAGAGAAATTGAAGAATTACGTCAGAGACCCCAAGTGCATAAGGATATTAGCATCCCAGAGCAGTTTATAAACCAGGTGCAGGACACGTCGAACAAGACACTCCCACTCATTACCAGGCTGAGAAGGAGGCATCAGAGACAGATAAGATAGCACAATCTGGTAATATAGCTCAGATGTCATACACAGAGGACTGCTGCATGGTACACAACGCAATTAAAAAGGGTACAAGGAATATCAGGGGCTCAGGCAACATTCACAAGCAAAATTGGTCTGGTGCCCTGGCAGAAAATCAAGACACAGTCAGTCAGGATCCCACTAGTAAGGACAGTGATGAGGAGAGCTATACATGCTCAACTCCAATTACGCAAACTACTCCAAGGGATGTCTTGATGGTGGGGGATTCTGTGTTATGATATACACACCATATCGTGTGCAAAAATTGCAATGAGTGCACTACAGTTAGTGTGCTGCCAGGAGCAGGGGTAGGAGATGTTAGACAGCTCTTCCCAGGGTTACTACAGCACACAGCTAGCACTGTTACTTTATTGCATGTGGGGGGGGGTCAATGACATCGGTAAGAGAAAAAATGTGGATGTCAATGGGGTTTTCAGGAGGTGGGTAAGGCACTGAAAGCTGGGGATGCCACATACTAATCTCGGAGATCCTTCCGGTCCCTAAAAGCAGGAATATTTTACAACTAAATGGGTGGCTAAAATATGGTGCTACAGAGAGGGCCACACATACATACAGTATTGGGACAGTTTCAAGGGCTCTGATCTATTCGCAGCTTATGGATTGCATACTAACAGGAAAGGTAAAGAATCCTAGCACAGAGACTAAAGCAGGTGATAGAAAACCATTTAAACTCAAACCAGGGGAGCAGGGGTGGTATAAATCTTACTGAGGACACTGGTAAGGTTAAAGTGGTACATAAAATGATAAAGGAACATTCTAACTGGAATTATCTTCTACTAAATACCCATAACCTCATCAAAAGTTTGATGAACTTTTAATAACATTGAAGGAGGATAACATACATATCTGCGCCATCACAGAAATGTGGTGGAATAAGGAAGACTCTTGGGACAGGCAAATTCCAGGTTTCACGGTGTATTACAGGGACAGGTCAAATGGTAGGGGGGAAGGGTTGCCCTCTATGTAACTGATAACATCATGTAGATACATCATCCTGGGGAGAGCTACATAGAGTTACTATGGGTCAAAATCTCTCCTGCGCATAATGCCAATATTAATATAAATGTGATATATAGACCAACTGCACATTCCAACCCTGAGGATACTGTCATCTTGGATTATATCGAAGCTCTGTCATCAAATAATAACATCTTACTACTAAGTGACTTTAACTTACTGGGCATAAACTGGGTTAACCAGGGGACAAAGACTTCAACAGGGCAGTGCTTTTTGGAAGCAAATAGTGGAGGAGAACACTAGTGGGGATAATATGCTAGACTTGGTTTTAAGTAACATGCCTAATAGGGTACATGAATGTAAGGTACTTGCACCACTTGGATCCAGCGACCGTGATATGGTTAGCTTTAAAGGGCCCTAGCAAGGTCCTTAAATGCCTTTCTCACATGGTATGCCATTACTAGCCATGCTTCAGATGTTGAAGCTGCAGTCATTTTAAAAAAATCTGTCATTTTTTTATGTTTTATCAGTACTTTTTCTGTCTGCCCCCAATTTCTTGTGTGTGGCCACACCCCAGAAGGATATCATGCAAGGGACATTTTACATACAGCAACAAGGAATTATGGGTAAGTTATAACAGTGACTTAGATGTTTGTTACTCAGAGGTGCAGGCCTTTATTTTAGTAATGGCCACTGCAGTACAGCACCTAATATGTAGACATATTTATTTATGTATTTATTTAAAGATTTCACCTGGAAAGACATATTGATTGAGCAGACAAGCAAGTCCCCAGATGCGTTCTGGGGTAGAGGGGAAAGGGGCACACTGTAGGTACACATGTAGCAAGGCATTGTGGGTACAGTACATAGTTGATTTTCTGTCTCACAAGTGGATTTTCACCTTTGTTTCTCACACTGCTAGTAAAAAGGAATTCAGCAGACTTCTGGTATTGTCATATCAGAAACTGCCAGCTACTTTATTGGATTATTTTCTCACTAGCAATTAGTGATACTCTTGGAATCTCTAGCAATTCCTCATCAGCCAAGTGAAGCCGTCACTTGGGGCAGTAGGAAACCAGAAGCTCTTTCAGGTAGTCTGGGCCAAGTCCGTGTAGGACTTTATATGTCAGTAATCTGACTTTAAAGGTGATCCACCACCGAACCAGCAGCCAGTGCAGTTCGCACAGGACCGGTGTGATGTGACATGACCGGAGAGTCCCCATCAACAACCGGGCTGCAGCATTCTGCAATAGCTGAAGGTGGCGGATAACCTCCGATAGCCCTAAGTAAAAGGAGTTGCAGTATTCAAGGCGTGAGGTCACAAAGGCATGGATCAGCATGGGGAGGTCACCAGACAGAACAAGGTGCTTGATCCTAGCAATGTTCCTCAGATGGTAAACGATGACTTGGCGACTGCCGACACCTGAGATCAAAAGTCAGCCCATCATCAAGCATCACCCCTAGGTCCCACACCTGTTCAGAGGCAAGGAGCTGGAAGCCCCAGAAAAGACCTGTGGGCTGACCAGCCCCAGCCCCCATTTGGCGACCAGGATCCACAACCATCACCTCTGTCTTCCCGAGTTCAAATTAGCCATTTGAATTCATCACTGAAAGTGCACTATCCTGGTTAGGTGCAAAAGACAGGTAGAGCTGGGTATCATCAGCATATCAATGAAACCTCAGCCCATACCATCTTACAATGTCTCCGAGGGGCAGCATGTACACCGCAAACAACATAGGGGACAGCACCAAGCCCTGAAGAACCCCACATGACAGAGAGAGAGAGAGGGTCGGAGAAAAAAATCCCCGACACCAATCTCTGGGTTCTGCCAGTGAGGAATGATTTAAACCACCTGAGGACTGTACTAGTCAGGCCACAGATGAACCTTAGGTGCTCAAGCAGCACCCCATGGTCCACGGTATCAAATGCTGAAGAGAGATCAAGGATTATCAGGATAGAATGGCTTTTCCAAACTCTCACCTTCAGGAGATTATTGAGCACCCAAACCAGAGCAGTCTCAGTGCTGTGCCTCTTTCTAAAACCAGATTGGAGGAGTTCATAGATGTTATGGATGGTCAAATGTTTCTCCAGCTGTACAGCTACTACTTTCTCAATAACCTTCACCACAAAGGGAAGGTTCAAGATCGGTGTGTAGTTAGCAAGAGAGTCTGGGTCCAGAGAAGCTTTCTTCAGGAGGGGTGTCACCACTGCCTTTTTCAGGGAGCTAGGAAACTCACCTAAGTCAGGGGAGCACCAGACAATCTGTGCCAGGATTGGGCCAATAATGTCACAACAACCCAAAATCAGGAAGTTGAGCCCGGGTCCAAACTACAGCACGTGGATGCATACCCTGGACAATCTGCATAACATCCATGAACTCCGGCCAGTCAAAGGTACTCCAGGTAAGATGAGGGCAGAGACCTGGAACCGATCAATAGCATCCCCATAGGCGTGAAGCCTGGCTCTCCACCCTGATATTGGCCACCATATCTGCAAAGAACTGAGCAAGCTCATCGCTCCAACTACTGAAAAAGCTCTTGAGACTGAAGATAGGCTGGGTTGCACAGCCTGTCCACTGTTCGAAAGATCTGAGCTGGTCAATTCTGAGTGGCAGCAATCTCCCGGACAGGAACTCTGCCTTCTTATGGACGACTGTTGACCATCAGGGCAGATTTCTGCCAGTGTCACTCTGACCTTCGTCCTTGTTATCTCAACTCCTCAAGGTCCCATCAAACCCACGGGGACTGAGGCGGAGGTTCCTGAACAGGGCAATAGAATTCAGTGCCGTGGTCACAACCTTATTATAGGCCTGCACCAAGGCCTCTAGATTCCTGCTTGCAGGAACTCCGATTGGTCAAGTACTGCCACTAGGCCTTCAGGGCTCACATCCCATAAGGGCAGTATCTGACCATCTCCACCGGGGTAGACCTATGAAGGAGGGTGCCAAAATTGAACTCCACAGTGTAATGATTGGACCATCCAACAGGTTCCACCACCAAGTCGAATGCTTCAACCCCCAGAAGGAAGACTAGGTCAAGAGAGTGACCATGTCTGTGTGTAGCAGAGGTATAAGGCCCAGTGATGTCATCAGCTGGACGAAGTGCTGTCCAAATTGCAAGAGTTCATCATCGACCCAGTCGTGAAGTCACCTAGGACCATCAGCCTGGGGGACTCAAACGCCATGTCGATGATGAAATCTGCTACTTCCTGAAGGAATACGGTCCCATCTCTGGGTGGATGGTAGATGAGGGCTATCCTACAACCTACAACTGCTACTATGGTACACTCAAATGACCCAGCATCCTCAACGGTACATTCGTGAGGCCCAATTCAGTCTTGAAATTGACCTATCCCCCTCCCATGATTCAATCTGAGCAGTGTATCACCGAGTAGCCAGCCGGAATAGCAGCCTCCAATATGGGGCCAGCATTTTCATCCAGCCAGGTCTTGGTGATGCACGCAGATCAGCTGTTCCGACAAGATCTGCAATAATTGCAGTCTCGTTCTTAATAGATCTGGTATTGCATAACATTGCTCGGATTGGACAGGTCTCCGGGATGCCCCAACTACCTGCCCACCAGTACTGGTGGTGCCCTTGGTATGGGGACCAGACATGGAGGACCATGTTCCAGGCTCCATTTTGTCCCAGGGCATCTTCTGGACCTAACTTCCCCAATGTGAGGCCCACTCACTCATCCTCGCTGTTCAAACCCCCACCTCCCCGACCCCTCCCTTACAGGCAATACCCAGCACTCTACAATGCTGGTAAGTTGAAAAGACGGGGGAAGAAAGAGCATAGAGACACAAGGCGGAGGATGAATAGCGCCACGACCAGGGTAGGCCCATGACACATAATACAGGCTCCCAAATCAACAAAAGTGCCAAGCCAATGTAAAAGAACCCCCCCAATAAAGAAAATTTGAATACAGTAAACAAAAACCCTGTCCCGTAGCTCACACTTACAGGGACAGCCAACAAAAGTACAAAAACAAATACCCAAAACCTAAACTAATAAAACTCCTAAATTAACACCCCCCCCTTCTCTCCCAAAGGGAGAGTCTCAACTAATATAAAAACAAAAACCCCGTCCCAAAAATTAAGATTATAATCCAATCTAACAACAGAATTAAACACTATAAAACCCCTTCCCAATCACTCTGGTATTACAATAAAAACATAAAGTCTCAAATGAACAGAGCTAGACAACGTGATGCCTATAAGTCTGAGGAAAAAGTAGTATACCAGTCACTGAAGGTTCAAAGTTAGAACTTCAATTCATGGTGAATCAAAAAATAAAACAATATAAGTGAACTTAAACCACTGAAAAAGTAAAATTAAATACTTGAATACTTGGGTACCCCCCCTCTCACTGGGTGCACCAAGCTCATAAAATAATAACAGATGGCAGGATATGGCCCCAGGTCCTCTCACTACCTGGAGACACCCAAATAAAACAGCACTCTCACTGCCCAAATAATAAACAAAAAATAAAGGTCTGACCATAGAGTTGATTGTCTCAGATTATAACACAATAGGGTTCCTTGGAAATAAGGGTTTCCCAGAACTGGTAGAAGAGTTGTTTATAGATGTAAAGATGAAGGGCCCTACCCACGAGGGCCACTGCCAGAGGACTGCCCTGCAACCTTGGCATGTCGATAGGCCAACCACCTGCAGGCTCAACGAGGGGCCTTGGAAAGCAAAGAACCCACCGGCTGACTCCCCGACCAATAAGGCCTTGACCTCCTGAGCAGGGCAGATTCTGAGCAGGCAGACCACCCACAAATACACAGCCTCGATGATCCAAGCAGAAAACAACTCACTCCAACCGAATACTGTGTCCCTCCAAGTAGAAACACCTCTGGAATATGAAACCCAAGTCACTGAGGTAAACCAACAAAATTGTTCCAAACTGAGATCTACAATACAGTCCTCTAGGACTCAGTTCCACTCTGGGTTCTTATTTCAAGAAAACTAGTCTCTGGCCTTGATGCTTATTTCAGGAGCTAAATCCTCACTGACCCCTATCACCACATGCAGGATCTTATTTACACACAGTCCCTTCTTCCCGAAATGTTTGTTCTTGTTTTCTCCAGACAGCGAGCACTTCATTTGACCACTAATTCTCAGTCAACACAAAACAGAAAGTGGAACGGCAAATCCAAAAAGGCTCCAGAAACTCCCCTCACAGTTGGTGCAATCAATGTGGCAGTGGTGCCGACTAGCGGCCCCAGTGCATACTACAGCCATCACCAGAGGCTCTGACAATGCTCCGAGGCTCAAATGCTGCAAGACCATTTCAGACAGCAATACCCTGGAACCAACAGCAAACAGGAACGGCAAAAAGCAGCAGAAAACACTCCAAAATATATAAGGGATAAGGGAAAACTAAGATTAGCGGTCCACTGAACAAGCGAATGGACAGAGCAGGTTATAGCATGCCCAGTGTGGCGGCCATCTAGGTCTCCGGTGAGACCGCCTACTACAGAAATACTACAAAAAAAAAAACCTTAAAAGAATCATAAAGAAGCATAAACCTAGCCAGGAAATCACATGAACTTAGGTTGGCCAGCAAAGTCAAGGATAACTACAAGTCATTCTATACATATGTCAATAATAAAAGGGAGCATCCAAGACAATCGGCCCCCATAAAAATCAGGAGGGAAAACTAGTTTCAGACAACAGAGATATGTCGGAATGCTATAATGAATACTTTTATTTCAGTATATAATAACAAGTCATTAGCTTCCAAAGCTCACTTAATTAACATAAATGAAGGCAGATTGTTACTAAGCACAGATGACACCAGGCAAAGATTAATAAGGCTGGACCAGAACAAGACTCAGGGCCTGATGGACTACACCCCAGGGTCATCAGGAACTGGCGGCAGAACTAGCAGGCCACTGACTATCCTGTTTCAAACATCTCTAGACCAAGGAAGTGTTGGAGTTCTGGCGCCAGCGAACGTAGTTCAATTTATAAAAAGGTTCTAGACAGGATGTGGGGAATTATAGGCCTGTCATCCTGACTGCTTTGCTGGGCAAAATCCTGGAGGGGTCATCAGGATCACATAACAGATTACATGCAACAGACAGGGACATTGACTTCACACAGCACGGATTCACTAGGGATGTCCCTGACAAACAAACCTTCTAGAGTTTTATGACAGGAAAGCTGGGCACTTGACAAAGGACTCAGTGGACGTCATATTTCTAGAGTTTTCAAAGGCATTTGATAAGGTCCCACATGGGAAACTTGTGAATGTGCTTATTGAGCACAACATCCAGGGGAATTTGTCCCATTGGATAGCATTGTGCTCTCCAACAGAAAGCAAAGGGTCTGTATTAGGGGGTCATATTCCAAATGATCGGATGTGACAAATGGAGTGCCCCAGGGATCTGTGCTGGGACTGTGACTGTTTAATATCTACGTTTCATCAATGACTTGTAAAGCAGACATTTGGGAATCTAAATTTGCTGATGACACCAGTTGGGAAGGTAATAAACTGTTCAGAAGATACTACCACAACACAGGGTGCTTTAGATAAGATGGAGGAATGGTCAACGAAATACAGCCTATCGTTTAACACCGATAAATTCACTGTGATGCTCTTTGGGAAAAATAATGATAAAGCACCCTACAGTCAAATGATAATACCTTAAGAACAGTCTCTGATGAGAGAAATATTGGAATCAGAATCACACAAGATCTTAACTTTAAACAACATAGTGGCATGGTGGTGAAGAAGGATGGTAGCATACTACACTGTATTATCAGACACATCAGGATCAGGGATAAGGAAGTACTGGTGCCATTGTATACCTTGTTGGTAAGACCACACTTGGAATACTATGCGCAGTTCTGGTCTCTGGGCTATAAAACAGATCTGAGCAATAGAAAGGATACAGAAGAAGGCTATGCATTTAATCCTGGAACTGAAAGATAGGGAATATGAAGAGAGAGACCGAGAGAACCGGGATGTACTCATTGGAGTTCTGAAGGCTTATAGGATGCATGTGCCTGGTTTATAGGGCCCTATATGATGAAGGGCCATGGGAACAGCTGGGCCTAGTTACAAAGGAGCAGGGGTATTGTACTAGAGCTCACCCACTGCATATAAAAGGGGAGAGGTTTCGAACTAACAAAAGACAGTATTGGTTTTGTATTAGAGTCTCTAAAGTATGGAATGATCTCCCAGCCGAGGTAGTGGCTAGGGAAAGCATGACCGAATTTAAATCCAAACTAAACAAACACTTAATGCTAAACAAGATTCAGGGGTATAGTTAAACACAGAAGCAAGCACCATGGACGTTGGTCTTCTACGGGCTGAATAAACCTATGTAACCTATGTAACTTTTATATTTCTGTATGTTTTATGATTCGTTATCCCCTACCTGCTGTATGTTAATTTTGTTATTACTGTAACAGAATTCCCTTGTTGTTTTTGCACTGTACTGTATTGTTTGTTGCTGCACTCCTGGGTCGACCCTGAAAAAGGGACTGTAATTGTCTCAGTGGATTTACCCAGTTACCAAAATTCAATAAATAAATAAAAAAATGAAAAAGATTGTATTTTAAAACTACACTTGGGTCTGGGGACCCAGACAGGGCGCAGAATTTTACCATAGATTTTCTGGGAAAGATTCAGAAGCATATTAAAAAAATGTAAGTTTACTGTTTTTGATAAGCGCAAGTAATTTCCATTATACATGGGCGTGACATCTCACTTGTGTATCACGGAGATCATCAGCTTCAGACATCCAGTTGCAATTGAAGTTAGCCAGTTATTATAACCCTAGTAAAAGCAAAAAGCTAACCCTACCCCCAAAAAAGCCATCACACACATGCAGTTTGCAGACACATTTGATGAAAGGTGACACTTGCCTGACATATTCAAACATCGTTTTACACTGAATGGAGGATCCCTCTCACATGAAATGTGCAATCCTGTCAAGTATGGTATTATCCCTAATCCAGATATGATCATCAAAAAACAACTTTGTGTGACCAAATCATAAAATGTTTAGAAAATGGGCAAGCTAAATACTGTATTCTGATTAGTTGTTGTCATTCCATTGGCATGTTTATGTGTCACTTCAAGTCATTCTTGATTTCATCACAAACCAGCTTGACAGAGAAATCTATGCTGCTAATCCTGTCGCAGGCAAAACTGAGCCTTTGGTTCCATATGAGGACTGTGTGTCTATGTAAGTGTATGCTAGTGGAAGTTTGCATAATTTTGAATTCATGCATTCCATGTTAACATTCCATGCCGGTGGGGGGGGTGGAAATATTTTATTAGAGGTGAATTGTAGAATATTGTATTCTTATTATCAAGGGTAGACAAACAAACCTTCTACTGCACATGTAGAAAGACAAATGACTGATGGGTAGAAATCATCAGTGGAGGGACTAGATGATCTTTTTAAGCAATATTTTATTGTATTTTGGGTCTTTTAATTTTTAGAAATTTTTTAATTTGCTCAACTCATTTTCTTGTGTGTTTTGTTTTGTTATTTTTGCTCCACCCATTTTCTCAGTGCAATAAGATCCTTTAGGGCGTAGTGTATTGGTGGATACCCATACTTCCAAGGGTTATAAGGCCCTCTGCCTACAGCGTTGAGTCTCATAATGCCCGTGGGTGTGCAGGATGCCAACAACCCATACCCTGTCATCTCTTATTACTTACTTAAATATAAGCAAACATTTCTTGTAGTTCTATGGTAAAGTTTAAAAAATATATATTTTGGGTCAGTTCTACATAACAAGAACCTAGTCTTATCACAATCTATTTCTTGAAAGTGGTGGGAGAGAGAAGTTGAAGCTCCGACAACAGCAAAAGTAACCTTTAAAAAATGTGATCCTAAAGCCCTAAATTATAAATAAAATGGGGCAACAAAAATCAGTTGCCCAATTACTTTAAACTACTGTACATAAAACAACAACTAGAAAGGTGTGAAAATGGAAGGGAAATTTCTGACCAGGAAGAAAAGGCGGGACTATAAAACAGCGAGGGTGCAAAAAACAAAGAAAAAAATAGCAAAGTAAAATAAATTGCAGAAGGAAAAAGAAAACTTTTAGCAAAGTAAATTAAATTGTAAAAGGAAAAAAAAGAAACTTTTTTCCTAAACAGTACCCCTTTTGAAAGACTAGACAAGTGAAAGAAAGGGCACGAGAATACAAACCAATGCAAAGAAGACACAAATAACACAAAAAATAGAAAAAAGAATAGATAAGATGGAGACCCCTCCCAAAAAAATGTATTGCAAGCATTTTCAATGAGACTGGTGCTGGTGAAAGTGAGGCCCCTTTGTGTGGGCCTCTTGTGGAATTGTGTGAAATTCTACAACTGGGGAAAAGACATTAAAAGAAGGTAAGCTGTGGCACCCACTACAGTGAGGTGGGGCTAGTAGAGGTACATTTGCTGAATATAAGATGTTGGTACCACTTACAGTGTAATTCAACTGCACATATGATAACACATTTTATGCAACAGGTGTAAAAATACATTTTGCAAGATAAACATGTTATCTTGGGCAACATGAGCAAGACAACTGAAGTTGGTTACTGAGCATGCTCAGAAATGTATATCGCTCATTGTGGCCACACTGAGCATGCTCAGAATTTCATTCTCACATGTGAAGATAAATTTCTGAGCATGCTCAGTGACCAGTTTCATTTATTTTCCCCCAAAATCCACTGGAAATGAGTTTTATGGCTCATTAGGCTTTCCTGGTAAACTCTTTCAATAAAATGTAAAATGCAAGATGCCATGTATTTTTGAATATACAGCAATATAAGTAGTTACAGTGCTTTTTTTTCTTTTGTAGGTTTTACCATTTCTATCATAAATACCTAAACACCTGGGGCCGGATATTCAGACTGTGCCAGTCAGGGGCACAAACCTGGGTGCATTGCAACTGGGATATGCCAGGGCATGGTCCTGCAATATTCAACGGTGCTGCGCCATGGCTCAGCACCATTGAATATGGCACTGTGGCTGCCCAAATTACGCATGGCGCAGTGGCACTGCACCAGTGCAAGTGACAAGTGTGGAGCAGGGGGATGCGCCAGCGCAAGTGCTGTTGCACTAGGTGCAGGAACTGCGATATTCAGTGTTGTGTATGCAAATGGAGCCATTATGCATGCCAGACACAAATGGGGCCATTTGCATGTCATTATGGCCCCATTTGCATGCAGGTGCGTTGATCCCCTATGACTTGCACAAGGCGCCCTGCTAGGTTGCAGCCATTGGGGACCGACACCCCCTGCCCCTCAGTGGCAAAGCACCCCAACGCCTGATCCTGGGCTTCATATATTTGTAAAATCCCTGGTGGTCCAGTAGACCTGCTCCCCAGCTCGATTGCGGGCTTTGTAGAAATAATATAATCCCTGGTGGTCCAGTGGACCCGCTGCCAAACCCGATCACAGGCGTTGTAAAGAACAAACCCTGGTGGTCCAGCAGTAACCCCTCCCCACCCACCCACTCAGACCCACCACCCGCTCCCCCAGTCAGCAGTGGGCAGCGCTCCCCACCTGCAAGCCACCCTCCGGCCGCCCGCGACTGACCACATAAAATACTGCTGTTCACCCATTGGTCCACAGCATTGACCAATGGGTGCAGACTGTACTGTACTATTAACAGTCCTGATATGTGAATGAATTCCATTCACATATCGGGTTGTGTAGCACAGTACGTTCAGTACGCTTCACTGGCTTCACGCCAGGGCCAATGGGTGTACAGCCATACTGTACGCTGTCAGTTGGCGCTGGCTGGGCGGCTTGTGGGTGGGGAGCTGCCACCCACCACTGACCGGGGGTAACTGAGCAGAGGGTCTGAGTGGGCGGGGGGAGGTGTACCGCTGACCACCAGGGATTTTTACATTTAGAAAGCCCGCGATTGGCTTGACAGCGGTCCACTGGACCACCAAGGAGTTTTTCATTTAGAAAGTCCGCAATCAGGCTTGGCAGTGGTCCACTGGACAACCAGGGATTATTATTTAACAAAGTCTGCGATCGGGTTGGGTAGCAGGTCCACCGGACCACCAGGGATACATTTCACTGTACAAAGCCCATAGTCGGGCTGGGTTCAGTCCACTGGACCACCAAGGAATGAATTTATTTACTTACGCCCACGATCGGGCGAGGGGGTAGGGTCCACTGGACCACAAGGGATATTTTACATTTATAAAGCCCACAATCGGGCATGGGGGGGGCCAGATGCCTGGCCTGTGTCTTGGGGGGTCAGGTGGCTGCCGTGTTGCTCCCAGCAATACGACGGCTGGCCTGTGGGTGTCCCCTGACATGTTCCCTTTTTAGGGGGGGCACATCTTTGTGCCCCTCTGTGTGGCACAAGGCGGGTGTGTGTGCCTCACATCCTGGGCTGAATATCGGGATGTGCTGAATATGCATGGGCACGCCCCCTGCACTTGCGCTGCATACATTACTGGTGTGCCCCCATGTATCGGGATTTGCACAGTGCAACATCCCCTTTTGAATATTTTGCCGGGACGCATCAGTGGGTTGTGCATGGTGCAACACTGTTGCGCCATGCACAACCCCTTTGAATATCCCAGCCTTGTTGTATAAATCAAATATGACATGGGCTGACTTAAGATATCATTTTTATTTTCATTTGAGGGCATTGGTCCATTGCTATCTTACTTGTGACTCTACCACTCATGAGATACCAACAGACCAATTCCCTCTCATGAAGATAAAAATTATATCTTAAGTTAGCCCATGTCATAACCCCTATAAACCTGTCAGTGTTGCAGGTTTCCCTAGTTCCAGCTTTCCACATTATTACTGACAGTGAAGTTTGGGATAATATAGAGAAGCACTGTATTGGCAAAACAAAACATGGAAAGGCATTTGGGAGTAAGCCCCCCCCTCCAAAAAAAAACAAAAACAAAATAACTACTTGATTGAGGTGCTCCTAAGGATGAAGAAGCTGAAACATCTACTGACTACCAACTACAGAAACACTCACACAACTAGTGTTTCACAAAGCACCCCTCTACCCAGAGCTCTGCTAGAAATCCTGTTTATTCACAGTCAGACATACAGAAGCAGGTCTTGTTATTGTTACATGATCATCAGGGAACGCAACATGTTTTAGTACTGATGTGCCTTCCTTGACAGAAGGCTGGGATGCCATGAATGGAGCAGAACATCTCCTGGGAGCTACAGTCCTTACCTGTATATTGCACACCAAAACTGAGCACAGTTTTTGGCATCCACACTGCAAAGAAACTCATCTGCTTTCCTAAGCCCCTTCTGTGCTCAGATTGATCTGTCTGGGGATCTGCACTGAAAACACCACTGATTGCTTCAACAGGCTCAGTCACACCAAAGTGTCAACCCCTTAGTCATGGGACGATGGCTGATGGATCTGATGACCCTTCCACCTCAATCACTGAGGTTCTGGCAGCAATAAAGAATAGTTCCAAAAAGCTTTATAACAAAATGGATCACATTGAACTTACTATGATAGCACTGCTGGAAAATGTCTGCTTACATGATAGGTGATTTGAAGAGGCTGAAACATGGGTTAGTGGCAGTGCTTTAACTCACCTGTTTATTTTATTTATTTTTATTTATTTGTGTCTAGGATGACAAAGTACCTTTGAGCTAAGGCTCTTTTACAAAGGTTCCACGTCATGCTGGTTACAGGGTAACAGACACTAAAACAGAAAAAAGTTACAGGTACATGGTTTTAGACAGTAACTTTGCTTGACAAAATCAGACTGAGCGATGAGTAACTCAAGAAACAATAGGAGGAAGAGGGCAAGAAGGGGAGAGGGCTGAGGGTAGGGGAAGACATAGGTGTAGAGGGTCAGGATGAGGCAGCCCAGGGGCCTTGTCAGGACAGACACCGGGCAAGTGCATTAGAAGTTGCATTGGACAGGTAAGTGCAAGAAGAAAAGGCAAAAACTGACACCTATAAGGTCAGAAGCAGCACAGGGAATGAAGATGTTATGGGGTGCAAGCACAGGTGGAGGTGCCAGTTATGGAGTGGCGGAGCTTTTTTTTGAATGCTCCAAGCGTTGCTATGGATGAGGTGTCACTAGAGAGCTCATTCAGCCAACTCGGAGCCCTGTATGCAAACGACCTTTGGCCTTGGGACGTGCGGCAGCGGGGGATTTGAAGGATTTGAGGCTTAGAGCTCCTGGTGTTGTGGTTGGTGATTTGAGGTTTGAGGAGGGTGCTGACTCCTGGTGGTGCCTTTCCCACCATGATTTTCTTAGCAGTGATGCAGGTTTGGTATTTGATTCGGTTGTTCAGTTGCAGCCAGCCTGTTTTGGAGTAGAGGTCGCAGGTGTGGGTGAGACGGTGGGAACCAGCAATGAGTCGGCAGACTTGATTGAGGGAAGTTGAAACACGCCTGAGAGATGTGTTTGTGGCAGATCTATAGATAATGAGACCGTAGTCAATGATGCTGATGATGGAGCTCTGGACAGCTATGGACAGAACTTCTGGGGTTAGATGTTTCCTGTCTGGAATAGTAGGCTCATCCTGGTGTTGGCTACTTTTGCCACGTTATTGATTTGTGGGACATAGGAGAGATTACAGTCGAGGGTGAGACCGAGGTATTTGAAGGTATGAACTTATTCGAGGGTGATTCCTTGCTTGGTTTTAATGGAGAGCTGATATTGTTTTATGTTTGTTTTGGAGCTGCAGAAGATCATGGTCTTTTTTTTTTTCTGGTTAAGGATGTCTGTGTTTTGTGAACCAGTTTTCGACTGCAGAGAAGGCCTGTTGGAGGTTACCTTGTAGATGGACTGGATCATGGTGGGATGCCAGGATGACAGCATCATCCACGTGAAGTAGGATCTGTTCAGGGCAGGATTCTGGCAGTGAGTTCAGAAAAAGACTGAAAAGGAGGGGGCCCAAGATTGAGCCCTGCGGGACACCGGACCGGACTGGTCTTTGGTCTGAGCATGTGCCAGCAATTCTCACTCTTTGGGAGCAGTTGTCTAAGTAGTTTTTGAACCAGTTCACAGAGTTAGATGAGAGTCCTGCTAGTCGATGCTGGACAAGTAGGAGATTGTGGTTGACGGTATCAAAGGCTTTAGTTAAGTCGATGAAGGTGGACCCAGTAAGATGACTGTTATCGAGTGAGTGATGGATTGCACCAGTGAATTCAAGTTGTGCCATGTTGCTCCTTGCACAGGAGGTTGTGTTTGTCTAGGAAGTCGGTGAGCTGGTCTGACACAATCCGTTCTAGGGCCTTGGAGAGTGGAGGTATGATGGAAATTGGACGGTAATTCTCAGTAGCTGTTTTGTCACCACTTTTATGAATTGGGGTTACTGTGGTAGATTTCTATAAGTCAGGGAACTGACTGAGACTGAGGGAGTGGTTGAAAATCCTGGTCAGTGGTTGGAGTACTTCTTCAAGTGTGGTGATAGCAGTTTGAGGTCGAGGAGTCACTGCTGGCTCTGGAGTTGCAAATGGCTTTGGTAGCGTAGCTCTCGGACTTGATGCATTTTGCTGCTTTAAAGTAGAAGGAGGATGGCTGGAGGTGGCTGGGGGCAAGGGAACCACCTCATCGAAAAAACCCTGAGGAATACAGCACTGAGGTCTGTGAAGGTGTCATTGAATGTATCAGCAATGAGTTTCTTGTCAAATGTAGTTTCATCATTTATGCTGAGTACTGACGGGGGCTGATTTAGATTGCTTCCCGGTGACTCCTTTAATGTTATTCCAGAAGTCCCTACCATTGCCCCATGAGTTAGTGAGAGCATTATGGAAATAGGTGGTCTTCGTATCCCGTATATATTTGGTGCAGTCATTTCATGCATGTTTATAGTAAGCAATATCAACTTGTCTCCGGTGTTTCTGGCAATCTCCCAAAGGTGGTCTTGTGCTTTTAGTAATCGTAGGTCTCCGTGAGCCAGAGGTTACATAGGGCTTTGGCCTTGCACTTCTTGAAGGGTGCAAATATGTTGCATGCTTGGTTGAAGATCCTGATGAAGTGTTCCAGTGTGGTGTTCACATTGGTTGCAGTGAGAATTGGGGACCAATCCTGTTGACGAAGGATCACATTGAACTTACTATGAAAGCACTGCTGGAACCTGTAAACCTCAAAGCATTGTGAGATTTATGTGACATCCTTTAAACAGGGATTAAGATTTTCCCTTGGGCTAGTACATAAAAAATCAGTTTGCCTCTCACAAATGTGGTTTCTACTTTTGGGTTAGGGTAACAGCTCACAACTATCAAGAGTGAGCTCGATGTGCCGACACAAGGTTGACACCACCACAGCGAACACCAGCACAGCGACAGAAATTGCCTGTCTGTGGCGAGTCACTGTGCTAGTGCACAGGAGACACCGGCAGTGTATTTCCCGGTGTAGCACCCTCCCCGGTCCAACTCTGACTCGGAGTTAGACTCCTAGAAACCGGGGTGTGTGGGGAGCAAAGCCACCACATGGGGAGTTCGGGGGCACAACTCCTGATAAGAAAGCACTAACATCCCTACAGTACAATGCTGACATCACCATTGTAGCTGTCACTGTGGGGATGTCAGTGCTAGCACTGTCAAAGCACTATTGTAAAACCAGTGAGCTCAGCAAGGCCACATTGACAGAGGAGATTTACAGATGGACTAGGGTCCAGTCTAACAAGATTCTGTTTTTCTTCAAAGAAAACAGTACTTCACTGCCTCTTTGTTAAAGCCTATCACAATGTATAACTTTATAACCAGGAAAGAACAGTTATGTAAGAACTTACTGTAACAGAAGATCTTGAGAGGATCTCAGTCATCAGGTCCGCTGTGTGGATCCTGCTTCACCAATGGTGAAGTTTCTACAGTGTGACCTGATAACTGAGATACCCCAAAGAAGATCTGTATATTCAAAGTCAGGACAAGACCAGGAGTGGTCCTGCACTTTGTTGGCATACAAGCCTCGTGGTTGCTCTTTTCACCTGGTATCCAGTAGACAGGACTGACAGCAGCCTGGATGGAAAGCCACCTAGGTTTTTTAACTAGGGCAGGCTAGCAGAATGGCTTAGATTAGTACAGTGTTGCTAAAGCTGGCAATGGGGTGCCATTATTTGAGGCTTAGGCTGCAATAGAGTGGGGTCTATAACGGTGGAACTCCAGTGTTGTTGGAACAACACTGTGGCGAAAATGTATTCAGAAGGGCTGCAGAAAGTTGTTACTCCTGGTGATGAGTAGTTTCTTCATGGGAATTTCCTCCTTGTTAATGTCTTTCCCATTTCAGTATGATACCCTGCAAAACTGTTTAGCTGTGTGATGAGAAATGAATGAGTAGGCTTGCTGGTTCTCACATTTCAGCTTACTTATGGTCAACGACACCATAGTTTTTATATGCCTTTCACTTTCTAGCTCTAGCTAATAAAGTGGGTTGGAAAATACTAAATAAGGGGAGAGATAAATTCTGGTGTAAACTAAACCACCCTTCATATTAGAATGATATTTATACTGTTTGCTGTTCAATAATGGACATATGAGAATAATACATGTTATGGATTGTTAATTGTATTTTGATGATGTACTGCATACAGTATTTATTAATCTGCTGAATACCTTTTGCAATATAGCGCTATGACCTCTGTTAAATTTTGTAACCATTGTAATGATCCATGGCTGAACAGTAAAACCTTGAATTGAACTGAACTGATTCTAAATCAGGGATGGAGAGCTTAAGGCAGGTTTCACTCAGTCCCAGTTTATAATGAGTCACCCTTAGAGATGGGCCGAAGTTTTAATTCACTGGAAAAGTTGCGAAGCAGCCAAATTTGTCTCTGTGGAGCTCTGCTAAGTTTTTCCCACTCTCAAAAATTTTGACTTTGCCTGAAATTGCAAAGTTCTGCCTGCAAACTGTGGAATTTCAGCCGCAAATTGCAGAATTTCGCTTGCAAACAGTGGAAGTTCGCCCACGAATGATGAAATTTCCACTGTTTGTGAGTGAAGTTACACACTTTGTGGGTGGAATTCCACACTTCGCAGCAGAACTTGGCTGTTCTGTGCTCCACAAATTTTGCAAAATTGGGCAAAATCCATGGATTAATTCATGGAACAAAGTGTGCCAACTTTGCCCATCTCTAGTCACCCCTGCTTCAGACTCTGCTTTGTTTGTAAGAACAGTGCTTATATTCATGTGAGCTGTTTTTTGACACTGATCTGAAGACGTTGGTTTATTACAAACCCACTGAATTATACAGCTTTCTCCTCCATGGCTCCTTCTATCCCAAACATGTTAGAATGTTTTGCCATAGTCACAGTTTTATAGACTTTGCAGGTTACATAGTGAATATGATGATTTTGCTGAGCAGACTAAAATAATGCAGCATTTTTTATTAATGGGATATGCAGAAAGCACAGAAAACAGAACACTCTCCTGTGTCAGAAATGTGCCCCTTAACCTTGACCCTGGTAGGAGGGGTACTCTCACACTACAACAACACATTCCACTAGTGCCTCCCTTCCATCATAATACACCTTCTCTTCACAGGATCATCACTAGGAGCTTCCCTATTCTGCAAACTGACCCTAATATCGAATCGGCCTTTACACAGCCACCTATTGCCTCCTATCACAGACCACCCAGTCTGTGGAATCTCCTGGTATGAAGCAGCCTACATACTCCTAACAATTCCTAGCAGGTACTAAAGCTTGCAACAGAACTCACTGTTATAACTGCACATTTATTTCCAGTGTCACTGGGTCCCACAGGTGTTGTTGTCACTAACCTACTGAGCTCACAGTGCCCTCCCCTAAGTGCAGTCTGTGACAGGGGAGTCAGGAAATGCCCTCCTTGTGTCCTTATAGAGTGCTCACTGATTTCACAACTGAACACTTGCCACGAGGGCTCAGGCCTTCCTTTCTATCTGGGTAAGGGTAAAATACAGTCTTTAGTCTGCAGCCAGATAAGAATCCTCCTTGGTTGCTGCACTGGGGAAGAACCCATGTGTTATTTGGGGCTGTCCTCTTAACCCTGCTTGTGTCTTCTCCCACAGGGGTGCAGAAACCTGGTTCAAACCTCACAGACCACTCCTGAGACCTTATGTACTTGCCCTACTTTATGCCCCTGGATTCCCTTCCAGGATTCTAGTTTCAGTAGCATGTTGTTATGCTCGGTCCCCACACTCCGTTTGGATACCCACTGTGCACTGTGGACAATATCTATGTTATGTTATATGCTATGCAAATATCTAATTATTACTAATATTTAGGGCATTGGTACTTACCGTATCAGCATAAGTGACCAGGGACATATTGCGATTTTATATATATATATATATATACATAGGTAAATGATCGCCAGGTTGGGCGCATATGAGCTGTATGCTAGATTCAAGTCAGAAGCTTTATTTAGCTGTTTCTGGCTTTGTTTGAATGTTTTATTGTTGTTTTCAGCTGCATTTATTTTCTGTTTATTTGACTTGCTGGTTCAGTGTCTTAGCACAGTATAACTGGGAGTGTGATGTTTGTTAGTTCTCCTCATCTTTCCAGTTGACTTGCTCCGATCTGTTGGTTGTTGCCTGCTGCTCTGAGTGGTGTGCTTGGACGCCGCTGCTATTTTTCGGAAAGAGCCGATTGAACTCAATGTGAGCATCTGATTTTAGCAGAGTTTCCACTGTTGCTTAGGGCACTGCTACGGTCCTGGGTGAGGTTTTTGCTACGTTATTGGATTTCCCCTTTAAGCCTAGAGGAGTTGGTGGGCTCGATGTGCATCATGGGTGGCTTTTTTTCTCTGGAGGAATCAGTGGAGGAATTGCTGGAAAACTGGGAAGCGAGCACTGTGAGTGCTAGAGCTGATTATACCAGGAAGTCTGCCGCAATTTAGGATGTACTAGGGTTTGGTTTTCAAATCATGGGTCGGCCTGAATTATGTTGTGCGGGCCTGGGACCAGCATCTCTGGAACTATTTTGACTCTGCAGGGGTCTCTTGGCCAGAGTCTGCTGTCTCCACGGGGTGAGGGGGATCGGTGAGTCAGGAAGCTGGCTGGGGATTCCAGAAAGCCCATAGATTCCTAGGTCTAGCTATCTGCTTGGCTAGTTCAGGTGTCGTGGTGGTACAGTAGTAATTTCTGGCAGGGATCCTTTAGGTTGCAGAGCTTTTAGTCCCAAAAGTTTTGCAGTTCTTTATCTATTGGATCTTTGTTGTTTGACCTTTCTTGACTTAGACACTTGTATTTAAATACTTGTGTTGGATTTCTAGAAGCTGCCGGCTGGACTTACATCAACTTGGATTTACTTCATGGCTTCTCCTTTAGTTGGATGACTTTTCTCCCAGATTCTTTTTAAGTTTTTTTTGCTTTATGGTCTCCTGGTGGTGAGAGGACTAGGGTGTCCACATTTCATTTTACGTTTATTATTTTTATGTTTATGTTTATTTTAGTGGGTGTTTGATTAATTTGTTCATTCTGGGCAGTGGAGTGCCTAGAATTCTCATTTTCTCTGCTGTGAGAGGGCTGTGGGGAGGTTATATTTGTGTTTGTATCTTATATCCTTTGAGAAGGATTTATTATTTATTCTTTCTGGGTTTGAAATCATCCAATAGTGGGAGTAGGGTAGTTTTATGTTTGTTGGGTGGGGATTATTGTTTAAGTTTATTATTGCTTTGGGGGTTTTGGGAATTTTTAATTGTCTGTAGCTCTGTTTTGGACTTAGAAGGTTGGAGTTTTGTGTGCTTTCCCTACTGTTTTGCTATAATTAATTGGTGGAATGTTCCTGCTTGCCCCCCATCCTGTGTTATTCGGCCTCCGCTCTCCGCACCCCGCATCCGTTCTCTTCTCCACCCCACCTGCTTATATCTGTCAGCACTGTCTAATGCTGGGGATTGTTCAGAGGTGGGAGTTGAGGGTGGGCGGGAGTTGTGGACAGCGGCCCAATGAGTGGCGCTCTCCCATTCGGGTGGTCAGGACCAGAAGACACCCTGGGGTGAAATGGTGCCTGGAACATGATGATCCTGTTCTGGTCCCCATACCCAGGGCACCTCCTCTTTGGGAAGGCAAGTAGTTGGGACGGCTCACCAACCTCGTCCAACTTAGGCGCTGTTATGCAATGCCAGATCTATTTGCAACATGACTGCTCTAACTGCAGATTTTGTTGGTACAGCAGATCTGGTCTGTATTACCGAGACCTGGCTAGATGGGAATGCTGCCCCTATTTTGGAGGCAGCTATCCCTACTGAGTACTCGGTTATACATCGCCCGTGATTGGACCGCGGGGTGGGGGTTGCAGTCTGTTTCAAGACCGAATTGGGCCTAACTGGTGTACCAGTGGAGGCGGCCAGGTCATTTGAGTGCACTGTGGTAGCTGGTGTGGGGTGTAGGATAGCTCTCATCTACCGTCCACCAGGTGATAAGAAGCTGTTTCTGCAGGAAGTAGCAGACTTCGCTGCCGACATGGCATTGGAGTCACACAGACTGATGGTTCTGGGTGACTTCAATACCTGGGTCGATGACGAATCCTCGCTTTTTGGTCAACACTTCCTCCAGGTGATGACATCATTGGGCTTCACACAGGTTGTTTCCTCAGTTACTCACAATGGTGGTCACTCTCTTGATTTGGTCTTCTTCCTGGGGATTGAGGCCTCCGACTTGGTGGTGGAACCTGTTGGCTGATCCAATCACTACACCATTGGATTCAATTTTTGGACCCCCTGGTAGGTCAGTCCCTGTGGAGATGGTCAGTTATCGCCTTTGTGGGGTGTGGTCCCTGAAGACCTGATGGCGGTTATGGACCTCTCGCTGTTTGGCAAGACCAGCACAGATCCTGAGCTGTTAGTTACGACCTATAATAGAACCATTTCTTCAGATCTCAATCTGATTGCTCCTGTCTGAGTTCACCTCCCACTTTGCCCTGGGGCCCCATGGTTTGATGGGACTCTAGGAGTTGTGGAGGCTGGGGCATAGGTTAGAGAGTCGCTGGCGGAGGACAGCCTTAGATGCCGATCACTTTATTTTGTTAGAGCATTATAAACTCTATCAAACAAAAATTTCCCGTAAGAAGGCAGAATTTCTGCCCAGGGAAATCACTGTCGCACGGAATCGACCGGCTCAACTCTTCCGAACTGTTGACAGGCTGTGCAATGCAGCCTGTCAGCAGTTCCGACGAGTTTTTTCACAAAATGAGGTGATGAGATCGCTGCTTTCTTTGCGAATAAGGTGGCTGGATATCAGGCAGGAGTGCCGCCAGCTTCACTCAATAGGGGATGCTGTTGGTCGATGCCTGGTCACAGAGCCTGGAGTTTCCTGGAGTACCTTTGATCTGCGGAGTTCGTGGATATTATGAGGATTATCAGGAAATCGTCCCACTTGCTGTAGTTTAGATCGGGTCCTACCTCCCTGATTTTGGGTTGCAGTGACATTATAGACCCGGTCTTCGCTCAGATTGTCCGGTTCTCTTTGGACTTGGGTGAGTTTCCTAGCTCCTTGAAGGAGATGGTGGTGACACCCCTCCTGAAGAAAGCTTCTTTAGACCCGGAGAACCTAGCAAACTACAGGCCTATTTCTAACCTTCCTTTTGTGGGAAAGGTTATTGAGAAAGATGTGGCAGCTCAACTGGAAAACCATTTAACCATCCATAATTTATATGAACCTCTCCAATCGGGTTTTCGTAAGAGGCATAGTACTGAGACTGCTCTGGTTCGGTTGCTCAATGATCTCCTGATGACGAGAGATCGGAGACACCGCTCTATCTTGGTTCTCCTTGATTTATCATCAGCTTTTGACACTGTGGATCATGGGGTTCTGCTTGAGCATTTGAGGTCCATCTGTGGCCTGTCGGGATAGTTCTCAGTTTACATCTTTCCTCGCCGGTGAGAACGCAGAGAGTTGTCTTGGGAATATTTTCCTCTGAGACTTTCTGTCTGCCTTGTGGGGTACCTCAGGGCTCGGTGCTGTCGCCATATTATTTGCAGTGGTATGCTGCCCTTGGAGACATTGTTAGATGGTATGGGCTGAGGTTTCACTGCTATGTTGATGATACCCAGCTCTACCTGTCTTTGCCCCGACCAGGTTAGTGCTGTCTCACTATTGAATAGCTGCCTTGTAGAAATCCAAGATTGGATGAGTGCCAGCGGTTTAAAGTTGAACCCAGGAAAGATTGAAGTTTTGGTAGTGGACCTGGGTCATAAGACAGAGGGGTTGAGGACTGAGCTCCCCTCTGGTTTAGTCCTGGGGAGGCCCAGATTCTTAACTCTGAGCAGGTGCGTGACCTAGGAGTGGTGCTTGATGATGGTCTGACCCTTCGTCATCAGTTGTCGGCAGTCATTAAGCTGGCTTTTTACCATCTTAGAAACATTGCTAGGATTAAGCACCTTGTTCCGCCCAGTGACCTGCCTGTTTTGGTCCACGCATTCGTGACATCGTGCCTTGATTACTGCAACTCCCTTTACCTAGGGCTTCCTGGGGTTGATATCCACTGCTTGCAGCTAGTGCAGAATGCTGCAGCACGTTTGTTGACTGGGGTATCTGGGAGAACCCATTTTACCCCTGTCCTGCACGATCTGCACTGGCTGCCTATTCAGTGGTGGATCACCTTAAGGTAGGTCTTACAAAGCCCTACACGGACAGGGTCCTGATTACCTGAAGGAGCTCCTGGTCCCTTACACCCCTCTGTGAAGCTCCGCTTGGCTGATGATGGGTTGCTGGAGATTCCGAGGGTAGGTTTAAAGTCATCTGGTGTGCGTGCCTTTGGGTTTGTTGCCCCTACCCTCTGGAATTCTCTGCCCCGTCAGCTACGTGAGTGCAGGGCAGTGGGCTGTTTTAAGCAGGCTCTGAAGACCTTCTTTTGGGGGTAAAGTTTACCCTGGATTCCCTTGATTTTATGTGTATTTATTGTATTCTGATTTTATCTGATTGTGCAGTGCCTTAATCTGTGAAAGGCATTATATTAAATAAAATTTATATATATATATATATATATATTTTTTTTCAAACTCTTCTACAAAGGATCCTTGTCATACAAGGAGGAAACCAATACATGGAGTAGGGCAGACAATAGCAGCCAATAAGCATTGTCAAAAATCAACAATTAGAGCAAACAGTAGTCAAAAGAGGAATAAACATAGGCAGAGCATAAAATAAAACATGACATGGTACAGAGTACAGTGGGATACAGATCTCTTAGCAGCTTAAGCACTAAAGTACCCATGTCCAAATAAGTGCAATCATGGATGACCAAAATGGTATGGCTATAAAATATTGTCATTATCCTACCAGGTGCAAATTGGATAATCATCTAGTGGCATCAGTACAGCTGAAGGGGAAGTGGGTGCAGGCTAGGGGTGAGGGAGAGTCAGAAAAGGTGACAGAGCTAGACACAAGAGGGACAGGCAGATAAGTACATTTAGGAGGTGAGAGCAGGAGAGGGTATAAGGGAGGCAGAGGAGGGCTCATTGGGGAGGTGTTGGGAGGGCTGGGATACAGGTAAGTAAACAAGGCATGTGTGATTAATGAACTAGGAACCAACAGAAGAGTAGGAGGTGATCCTGGGCATTGCCTAGGGATCCAAGTAGAGGTAGTTACAACTAGGTTAGGTGTGACAGAAACAGTGTTCTGGGGATAGAATTCCTGAGCTCTGACTTAAAGTGCTCAAGGCATGTGAGGCTTGTGGTGGCAAGTGGGAGCTCATTTATCCAGGTGGGGGCCCTTACAGCAAATAAATATATATATATATATATATATATATATATATATATATATATAATGCAAGAAACTTTGTTAATGCATCATTTAGAGTTAAAACACAAAAGTCAGGAAATAGAGACCTTTAGGGTTGCCCCTCCCCCATGGACCTGCCCATCATCCCGAGATTGACAGCTGACAGGGTGTGTCATTGGGGTTGTGAGGCCTAAATGTCACCCCATTCCATGTGTAATCATATTCATATGCCACAGTAAAGAAGAATGGGTGACATTTAGGCCTCACAACCCCAATAACTCTCTATCATCCATCTCGAGATGATCAAGCCAAGCACTGGGGAAGCAACCCTAAAGGTCTCATTCCTGACTTTTGTGTTTTAACCCTAAATGATGCATTAACAAAGTTTTCTGAATAGAATTTCTTAATTTTTTGAGAAAGAATAGAAAAGTAGAAAGTCACACAAGTTGGTGGGGCGTGGGCCCTCCTGGGACCAGCTCTTACCAACACAATCTCTGCACTTAAATAAGAGTACAAAGTGCAGAATATCATATGTATTGCTGGCAGCACATATAGGTGAGAGAGTGGGCCCCCACCACCTAGAAACAAAGCCAAGTGTCAGTCATGAGAGTGGCATAATTCAACACCTGTTTCCATGTCAGATACCTAACCACTGAAAATTACCTCCATGGCAGTAACACTAGGCACCCTATAAATGTGAAGCCAGTACCACAATGTAAAACACCATATGCAAAACATAAAATGTCATGCATTATGTCAGCAGCAAATTAATTTTCCAACACCTAAACACCATAATTCACATGTACAGCACATCCCCACAACACCCTCCAAATTTAAATTTAAAAGACCAAGTCATGTCCGAGACATAAAATGTGAAATTTTCAGATTTTCGTTTGTCACAGTGGCAGAATTACACAACTGTTAACATTTTACACACCTAACAACTGAAATGTACATCCATGGCAGTAAGGCTAGCTACCCTAGTAATTTCAAGCCACTACCACAATGGAAAACACTGTCTGCAAAACGCACACTGCACCACGCAATATATCTGCAAAAAATTTAGTGTCTGACACCTAAACACTATCATTCACATCAACAGGACAGTCCATCAACACCCTCCAAATTTCAAGTTAAAAGACCAAACTGTTTCCGAGATATTTAATTTGAAAAATTGTTAAAATTGGGCTATCTGGTCCCTCCATATCTGGCCATCTAGTCGCTCCCTCTCGATCAAAGATCGCGATCAAAGAATCTCACGATCAAAGAATTTGCAGGCTCACAATCAAAGAATAAAAAAATGGTAAAAGTCAATTTTTAGAGAAAAATACATAAAACCACAGCCATGACTCGACAGAATGAAGCCCCCTGAGCAGCTCCCACCCTAGTTTGGCTTTATAAGTCACCCCTATGCTGAGAAAATTGAATTTTTCATGTGGCCATCTAGTCATGCCCTCATGATCAAAGACCGCAGTCAAAGAATCTTGCAATCAAAGCATTTGAAGGCTTGCAATCAAAGAATTTGCAGGCTTGTGATCAAACAATAAAAAAAGTTAAGTAAATTTTTAGGCAAAAAAACATGAAACCACACCCATGCCTTGATAGAACGAAGCCCCCTGAGCAAAATCCACCCTCATTTGGCTTGCTAGGCCACCCCTGAGCTGAGAAAATTGATTTTTTCAAGTGGCCATCTAGTCGCATCCTCGCGGTCGAAGATCGCGGCCAAAGAATCTCGGGATCAAAGAATTTGCAGGCTCGCGATCAAAGATCATTAGTGAGCCACGATCAAAGAATAAAAAAGTTAAAAACACTATTTTTTGACCATTTTGAAAGAAATCACAGGCACAGGCTCGATAGAGGGAAGACCCCTGAGCAAAATAGTTTCACTTCAGAAGTCACCCGTGAAAATATTTGAATTTTCCAAGCACAAACTGAAAACAAGATGGCGGCCATCGCGAATTCCTCATGATCAAAGATTCTTTGATGGGAGCTTACAAATTCTTTGAACATGAGGAGGGACTAGATGGCCAAAACCTCATTCTTCTTTTGCAAAATAACCATGTAAATTTTCCATTGACTTATAATGGGAACTTAAAAGTTTAATAACTTTTATATTAACATTTTTCACCAAAAAGTGGCATGTTCCTTGACCCAAGCTCTTTCAGATAAGTCAAATGCATGAGTGGCATGCCACACAATCCACCACAGCATCACAGACAAGATCAAAAAACTGCCTATATAACTGCTGAAACGTGGATTTTTCAGCGTTTGGTGCATAAAAAACCATAAGTCTGACCCAAACAAAATTTGGCAAAAATCAATAGGCTACCATGCCACAGCGCATACCAAATTCCACGTAAATCCGTTGAATGGGTCCAAAGTTATTAACACGCAAAATCTTGAGTTTAACATAGAAGTGCCTACTCAACCCAAAATATAGGGGCGCGACCGCGTTCCTATAATATATATATAATTGCTAAGAAACCTATTGCAAGTATTGTGCCAAGAATACACTTATGTGCTCTCTGTTATTCTTCTTAGAATTCATTGTATAGCCAACATTGCCATCATGTGGATTTATGTAACACCAAACTTATTTCCTGTTTTATAAGTACTATACTTCTTTGTTCTCATTTTTAGCTGATTTTATACATTTTGTTTATCTATAGATAACACTGTGAAGCCACATAACTTCTAGCCAATAAGGCCTATTTTATGTATGTAGTCTTTTACAAATGTAATAGGTATATAAGCTACTGTATTACATACTCCCATTGAGAACATTTTCACTCCTAGGGGTATTGGGAAACTCTGACTCCCAATGTCTATTGGTAAGATCTATTTTAGGGCAAATGTCTGATTCTGTGTAATAAACAAGTTTATTACAGCATATGCCACTTGTCTGTTGTCTCTTTGGCTGATTTATTACCACAAAAAATCTGAGCAGGTCTGAGAACCCTGACAGTTTGAAAACCTTAACACTAACAGGTGTGTTACAGATTGAATAAACCTTCCCAAAACCTTAACACACAACAAACCACTCCCAGACAGATACTTTAAAATAAAAGTAAGTGCTTTTACTGATTACTTAAATAATTATTATATGAACATACAGACAAACGATTTAGATATTTGGTTACTTGATAACTACAAAAAAGTTGGAAAATACATACATAGCAAAACTAGTGGGTTAACTGGATAATTTCTACCTTTGTTGTGAGAAAATCAGAGTCCAGAAAATATGTGAGTGCTGCAAACTCTCTTTCTCTCTGCTGTCCCGAGTCACAGTTTCTTTTGCAGTGGCCTTTTGGTGTCTCTGGTAGTTTTTCTGTGTCAGGAAATTTGGCTAAAATGCCCAGAATCTCTGTTAAAGAGGATTTTATAGTAATGTCTGCAGTCTGAAAACTGGCCTTCTGATTGGCTAGTCCTTAATATTTTCATGTCCAACTGTTCATCTCTAGGCCAGCAGGGTCTCTCTTGCTTTTCCAAAGTTGCAAGTGAACTCAGTTTACAGTATTTTGATTTCCTCAGAATCCCAACTTCCTGGTTTGCTTTGATCATCATTGTCTTCCTGACCTTACTAAAATGTAAATAGACAGGGAGCAGTTGTTAGGAAATTTCACAATATGTTTTCTAGACTGGGTGGCTACATAGCCTTTTCTAAAACTTTGAAATTCAGAGTGTTATAACAGAGAAAATGGCTTTTCCATCTCCTGTCATAATGGAATCTTTCCCCTTTGATAAGCCATTGGGAAATTCCAAATCCCTTTGAAATGAAACTCCTTTCTACCTCTAGGCAAGATTTTGTTTCAGGCAAAAGAAGATGTCAGACCATTGAATACACATTAGCTCTTCCCATGGACTGTTTTAGAAAAGTGGTATCTTTTCTGAAAAAAACTTATGTTCTGGCCTTTTGGGAAATTAAACATAAAGAAATTGTAGAGAAATATGACTGAAGTGGCCAAATCGCCACATTTTTCACATCACCGAGTTTTCATACACTTCCAGTAATGTGATATAGTGTATTCTTTGCAGGAAATGTGACGCTGTCTACAATGGAGAAACTAGAAGGCACCAGGCTGACTGATTCAGGGGACACTACAGGGCAGTCAGGAACAAAGACACTGATAAATCCATCATATCCCACTTTACCTTCAGGAACCACAATGTCAATGATTTTTCTGTTTGTGTCCTTCAGTAGGGTTTCTGGGATGCTGACCAAAGAAAAAACATGGAAAACAAGTTGATCATCTGCCTAGGCACCCAGCAGCCATTTGGTTTAAATGACAGACTTATTTCCTACTAACATCTTCTAGCCACCTCATGTTTCATCACTGTAGTCTTTTAACCCCACCCTGTCACATATTGGCTTGCATGGTACGCTTGCATGTGTGGGTATGCCTGCACATATTTCCATCCAGTGTGTGTGTGTGTGTGTGTGTGTGTATGTATGTGCGTGTGGATGTCGGGGGTGGTCACACTCACATGGGCATTCCAGCCATGTGTGCACATCTATTTTCATTTTCCACATATGTCTCTATCTCTGTCTCCTTTCCCACATTTGCCACCTTTCAGCCTTCTTACTAGGCCCTGTTATAGTCCCCCTTGAGGGCTCCTCAGCTCATTCACTCCTAGTATACCTTTTCATATCTACCATCACCTTTTTGTTTTCCAGATTCTTTTCTTACATTGCCTCAGGGGTTAACAAATCCCATAGCCTGACATCCTGGGCTAATACCACATTTTCATTTTTCATTTTTTTTATTTATTCTTTGGTAACCGGGTAAAGGCCCGACCCAGACAAAAAAACATACAAAAATACACAAATACAATCAACAGCAATACAAAACCAAAAAATACAAATTACAAATAGCAGTTACAAACCAATTTATTTAATAAATAACTTTTTTAACCTTTGTTTAAAGTTAAGACAGAGAACAATCTTAACATCAAGTGGGAGTGAATTCCAATACAATGGTGCTGCTATTGAAAAAGCTCTAGAGCTTGATTTCAGCCGAGACCTGGTGACAAAATATAGGGGGCCATCAGCCAACCTCAGGCTGGGAAGCAATTATCTCATTACAACAAGATCAGAAAGAGGAAAAAGGGAGGGGTTACATTTGGAATCTGCACCAGGGACTGTTGGACTGCTGGATTACTCCTAGGCCTAGCATTTCCTGTATCACTTCCCTCATTCCCAGTTAGACGGCGGCCATGCTGGGCTGACCGTCAGTTTCGTTTGTATAGCGCAGTAATCACACAGTAATAGTAGTTTAGTTTTATTTTGTTTGGTTCGTTTTGCTTGTTTTAAGTTATTTTTGTTTTAGTGTCCTAACGATTTTTGTTTTTGTCGCCGTGCGTGAACGCTGCAGCTTGTAACTGCGTATTCATGTATTCGTTCTGTGACTGTCAAACTCGTGGTTCTCACTTATGCTCTTTGCAGGTTTTAGAAGGAGTCTCCTTTTGTCCATGTTTTTTATTGATACCGGCATTGTTTTCTGGACTCCCTACATTTGTTTATGGAAATCGTGGTTGTGTGCCCTTAATTAGTTTTGAGGACCAAAGACTGCTGGCATATGGTCCGCCAGTCCGGGACAACTTCAGGTTGTTTTCTGTGGTGAACTCTTGGAGTATTTTTGACCCTCATCTCTGGCCCTTGTTGTGCTGCAAAGTACCTGGGTTTATGGATGGAGATGTTCGAGGACTGCCGACTATCTGTTACGGACCTGTCAAGGATCAGCCTATTCTGAATCTTATTTAGTGAGACTGTTCCGATTTATTATTAACTTTAAGAACTTAGCAGGACGTGTGTTTTTGTGATTTGTAGCGCTAAGAAGAGCGCGAAGATCACACATATTTCTGGATATTGTGTGTCTTTTAGACCTTTTGGCTGGATTTTGCCTTGCAGTTCAATTAATGTACATAGAGTCCCTTAGACTGGCTTGTAGCCCTTTATTGTGGTGGCCAGTCGCAGGAATCTGCTTCTACCCATGAGGCTGGGCCTACTTGGAGCTGGGGAGCCAGCTGGTCGGCTCATGATCTCTCAAGGCTGTCTTTCGTTCTGCTGGTGATCAGACTTTAAGTGAGGTGCTGAAGAGGTGGGGCTGATATTTCTTGTAGCTGGGCCTCACAGGAAGGTTTGAAGGGACTCGGTTGCTTAGATTTGGATTTGGACTGCTGAGAGTTTAAGGATTTGGAGACTTGGTGGATGCTTCTTGCCATTTGAGGAGCTTCTTTTGGGAAACAGGACTGCCAAAACTTTTGTATTCCTGAGCAGTGAGAGGGCCCAGTTGCTTTGGGTACCAGGGTAGTAAGAGAACCTGGGTGTCCTATATTTTGTGGTAATTGGTGCACCTTGTGAGAGGAGGTGTACTGAATTGCTTAGGTAATTCTAATCTGGATTTTCAAAAAGGGACTTTCGATGGCGATTTAACACCCTCTTGATGAGGGTTTTATTTCATTTGTTTTATAAAGTATTTGTTTTTGTTTGTTAAAATTAAATGTTATTAGGTTGGGTGGGGAATTTAGTTTGATTTGTTCTTGTCTCCCTTTTGGTGCGAGTGTGTAAGGAGTTTTGGAAACAGGGTATATTTTTGTTTTATTTTGGCCTGAGATATGTGTTATGGATTTACCCCCCAGGTTGTGCGCTATCCAGCCTCTGCACTCCATGCTCTCCACCCTTTTTTTCCCCCACCCGTACCATTTGTTACTTATCATAGTTGTAGAGCATTGGGCATTGCCTGTAGGGGTGGGGGTAGGGCGGGTGCAAACAGCGGAGGTTGGATGAGCGGGGCACTCACATTGGGGTTATTAAGTCCAGAAGATGCCCTGGGGCAAAATTGAGTCTGGGCGTGGACCTCCATGTCTAGTCTCCATACCCAAGGGCACCACCAGTATTGGTGGGCAGGTGGTTAGGGCGCCCAGGAGTTCCGTCCAACTTGGTCGGTGTTATGTAATGCCAGATCTGTTAAGAACAAGACCGCAATTATTGTGGATCTTGTGGGACTGAGATCTGGCATGTATCACCGAGACCTGGCTAGATGGAAACATGGGCCTCATATTGAGACTGCGATTCCTGCGGGTTTTGGTGATTCAGTCGAACGAGATTGGACCACAGGGGAGGGGGTGGTCTGTTTCAAAACCGAATTGGGTCTCACTAGTGTACCAATTGAGGATACCAGGTCTTTTGAGTGTGCCATAGTAGCAGGTGGAGGTTACAGGATGGCTTTGCCCACTGCCCACCAGGGGAGAACCTTTTCCTGCAGGAAGTAGTGAACTTTGTGGTCGATCTGGCATGTGAGTCACCCAGGCTGATGGTCCCATGAGACTTCAATGCCTGAATCGACAACAATATTCACCTTTGGTCAATGCTTCCTTCAGTTGATGACATCACTGGGCCTTACACAGGTTGTCATCTCTGCTACTCATAAACATAGCCACTCTCTCGCCTGGTTTTCCTCTTGGGGATCGAGGCCTCTGACGTGGGGTGGAACCCATCAGATGGTCCGACCACTACACTGTGAGATTAAATTGTTGCACCCCTCTGTAGCCTACCCCTGTGGAGATGGTCAGGTACCACCCTTTACGGGATGTGTGCCCTGATGGCCTATGGCAGCACTTGATCTATCAGAATTTCCTATGGCAAGCAGGGATCCAGAGGTTTTGGTTTTAGCCTATAATAAGGCTATTACTGCAGCTCTGGATTCTGTTGCTCCCATCACTGTTGTCCTCTCTCCCTTGCCCCCAGTCCCTATGGTTTGATGGGACTTTGAGGGTTGTGGTGACTAGGATGAAGGTTGGAGTGCCGTTGGCGGAAGTCTGCCCTAGATGTTGACCATCTTAGACTGTTAGAACATTACCAATTCTACCAGTCAGAAATCTCCCTAAAAGGCAGAGTTCCTGTCCAGGAGATTGCTGCGCTCAGAACCGCCAACACAGCTCTTCCAAACCATAGATAGGCTGTGCAACCCAGCATGTCTGCAGGTTCAGAGACCTTTTTCACAACTGGAGTGTGAGGAGCTTGCTCAGTTCTTTGCTGATAAGGTGGCAGACATCAGGGCGGAGATCTGACCAACTCACTCTATGGAAGTTGCGGATGACCGGCACTTGGTCACTGTCCCTCACTTCTCTTGAAGTACCTTTGACAGGCTGGAGATCATGGATGTTATGCGAATTACCCAGGGTATGCACCCTATGTGCTGTAGTTTAGACGCAGGCCCAACTTCCCTGATTATGGGTTGTTTTGATATTATCAGCCCAGTCTTAGTGCAGATAGTCTGGTGCTCCCTTGAGTCGGGTGAGTTTCCTAGCTCCCTGAAGGAGGCTGTGGTGACTCCCCTTTTGAAGGAAGCTTCTTTGGACCCAGACTGTCTGGCAAACTACAGACTCATCTCTAACCTCCCTTTTGTGGGGAAGGTAATTAAGAAAGTAGTGGCTGTACAACTGGAGAACCATTAGACCATCCATAGCATCTACGAACTCTTCCAGTCCGGTTTTCAAAAGCAGCATAGTACCTAGACTGTGCTGGTCTGGGTGCTCAATGATCTCCTGATGATGAGAGATCAAAGGAACCAGTCCATATTGATGATTCTGGATCTCTCTTCAGCTTTTGACACCGTGGATCATGGGGTACTGCTCGAGCACCTGAGGTTCATCTGTGGTCTGACAGGTTCAGTCCTCGGATGGTTTAAGTCATTCCTCACTGGCAGAACTCAGAGGGTGGTTTCAGGGATTTACTGTATTCCTATGACCCCTTCTCTCTGTCATGTGGGGTTCCTCAGAGCTCTGTGCTGTTCCTATATTATTTGCGGTGTATATGCTGCCCCTTGGAGACATTGTAAGATGGTGTGGGCTGAGGTTTCATTGCTATGCAGATGATACCCAGCTCTACCTGTCTTTTGTGCCTGACCAGGATGGAGCTCTCTCAGTTTTTAATAACTGCTTTGCTGAAATCCTGCACTGGATGAATTACAGCTGGTTGAGGTTGAACCCAGGGAAGACTGAGGTGATGGCTGTGGATCCTGGATGCCGGATAGGGGTGTTGGGGTGGGTCATCCCTCGGGGCGTTTCCTGGGGGATTCCCAGCTCCTGACCTCTGAACGGGTGCGGGGCCTAGGATTGATACTTGATGATGGGCTGACGTTGCGAACTCAGGTGTCGGCCGTCGTTAAGTCATCCTTTTACCATCTGCAGAACATTGTTAGGATCAAGCACCTTGTTCTGTCCGGTGACCTACCTACATTAATCCATGCCTTTTTGAACTCGTGCCTTGATTATTGCAATTCCCTTTACTTTGGGCTTCTGGGGGTTGATATCCGCCTTCTGCAGCAGGTGTAGAACACTGTGGCCCGGTTGCTGACAGGGACTCCTTGGACTTCTCATATCATGCCGGTTCTGCGCGAATTGCACTGGCTGCCAGTTCTGGGGTGGATCACCATTAAAGTCGGATTACTGACTTACAAAGTCCTATGTGGACTCGGCCCTGACTACCTGAAAGAGCTACTGTTCCTTACTGCCCCGGGTGACTGCTCTGCTCAACAGATGATGGGTTGCTAGAGATTCCAAGGGTGGTTTTGTAATCTTCAGGGGCCTGTGCATTTAGGCATGTGGCCCCTACCCTTTGGAATTCTCTACCCCGTCTGATTCAGGAGTCGTGACTCGGGGAGGTTAAGCAGGCACTGAAAACGCACTTGTGGAGGTAAGGCCTACTGTGATTAATCATGCTATTTTTATGGTTTTTATGTATTTATTACTGTTGTTTTATGAGGTTTTATATTTTGTAATGCATCTTGACACCGAAAGGCGTAAATAAATAAAGATGATTATTACTATAATTTGTGATTGTTTTTTCAGTGCTTATCGGTTCTAAAAAAATCAGACTTTTAGGATTTTTTAACCGACCGTGACACGGTTGGAACCGATAAGTTTGTAGTCGCCTGGATTAACCGCTGTTTGGGTGACTAAGTTGAAGGCATGTCTGAGAAACCCAAAAGAAAACCGGACCCACTAGGTTTCAGCACTGTACCAAGTGTAAGGGCCTTTGCCAAGGCCGACCCTCATCATATGTGTGTACTGTCTGGGGTTTGACCACCTCAAAGAAGACTGCCAAATATGCAAAAACTTTCCCAAAGCCACTCTGGAAAAATGTTTGAGTAGGCTAAGGAGGGAGGCCGAGAAGTCTGCTGGACCCAGATGGCCAGCCGGTTCGGTTGTGACCAAACCTGAAGAGGTGCCCACTGACCTGAACGATATCTCTTCAGGCAACGGAGAGCCAATTCTGCAGAATCGGTTCTGAGTAAAGAAATCAGCTGGTTTGTATCCGGCTTCGCCGTGTCCAACCGCTGAGGAGATAACAAGCGATTTCCATTGTTCAATCTCTTTGCCCGGTTCTGACCGGAACCGGTTTCAGTTCAAAAGCAGATCGGTTCAGTCGGAAATGTCTGCTTCAGACACAGATCCTGAAGCTTACTATGAGAGCAATTGGGAAGGAGGAGAAGATTATGATAAAGAAGGTGAGGCCTAGATGGGCCAGTAAAGCCTGACATCTCCCCAGACAGGCCCTCTCAGGTTTCTCCTCCCAGGCTTTAAGGTCCCTTCCCATTTCTTGTTTTACAAGAAAGTGGGTGAGACTCTTCAGCTTCCTATGGAAGAGGCTGAACAGGATCAGGAAGAACCTGACTATTTAGAAATGATGGATGTACTAGAGTCAAAGAGGTATCTATCCTCTACACAAATCCTGGGAAGCAGACACAACAAATTTTACAATTTCCTACAATCATACCACCTGTAGAGATGAGAATAGACAAGAGTTATACCTTGTCATGTTCTGGGATGGAATTCCTTACCAATCATAGCAGCCATGTTGGGGTAGTACAAGCTGCAGCCTGTGACAAGGCTAATATTCCCCTGGCATCTCACCCCGCCCCTAGACAAGGATTCCAGGAAAGTGGATGCCATGGCAAAAAAACAGTACTTGACATCCTCTTTGGGACTCAGACAATCTAACTACATGGCATATACAGCTAAGTACCAGAAATCTATGTGGGATACGGTTCTGGAACTGGCTAAGAATGCCCCCCAAGCTAGCCAAGGAACTCAAGCAGGTGGCTGCAAATGGTATAAAAGGCATCTAAAGTGCAGTTCCACGCTGCTGTCGATTCTAATGATGTTCATTCCAGAGTCATGTCTGCATCTATCTCCATGAGGAGATTTGCTTGACTTAGGTGTACCAACCTCTCACAGGATACCCAGGCTAAGGCCATGGATTTTCCTTTAACTGGTAATTCTCTCTTTGGGGATCAAACAGAGAATTGTATGAAAAAAATGGATGAGTACAGGACCACCTATACGAGTGTTGCAGCCAAAGAAAAGCAGACCACTCCTCAGAGGCAGCAGTTTAGGGGCAGGGGCAGGCCTTTTCACAGACCTTTTTACCAAGCTCAGGCCTCCTCCTCTTCTATCCAGCAGAGGGGATTCTTTAGGAGAAGAGGTTGACAAGGAGTAACTAGGACCCCATCTGCTACTCAGTCTAAGCCCCCTGCCAAGCAGACACCCTGAGGTGTCAGTCAGGGTCACCTCCTCAATCCCAGTAGGGGTCAGGCTGGCTCACTAATCCCAGACCTGGGAGTCTATCACTTCAGACAAATGGGTCCCGGAAGTAGGGAGCCAGGGACATGCTCTCAGTTTCAAAAGGTTCCCAAGAATGAGAGCAAGGTCCTTCAGTCCTCCCTCTCCCTTAGAGACAAAGGTCTTAGAGGCAGAAGTCTCCTGTCTTCTGCTTTTGCAAGCAGTGGAGAAGGTACTTCTTTGGCACAGGGGATAATGACTGTATTCCAGATACTTTCTTACCCCAAAAAAGACAGGGGAGTGGCGACCCATCTTAGATTTAAGGTTCCTGAACTAACATTTGACAAAATCAAAGTAATTCTTCCTCTCTGAGACTAGGAGACTGGCTACCCTTCCTGGATCTCAGGATGCCTACTTCCACATACCTATCAGACATTCCCACAGAAAGTACCTCAGGTTCAAGTTACCTTCAGGCCATTATCAATTCAGGGCCATGTCCTTTGGCCTAACAACTGCTCCAAGGGTGTTCACCAAGTGTCTTGCAGTAGTGGTGGCATTCTTCAGGAGGCAGGGCATCCTTTTGTTCCCATACCTGGACGACTGGCTTCTAGTGGGCCAGTCCTCCGACCAAGTCACGTCAGTCTTAGAGGTCACCCAAAGACTTCTAGAATCCTTGGGTTTCATTCTAAATGTAGAGAAGTCTGTTCTAGAGCCAGCCCAGCTTCTCATCTTCATAGGAGTGGAAATAGATATTATTCAGGCAAGAGCATATCTCCCTCTCTCAAAGGTTCAGTCATTGGTCACTCTGGCCTCCTCTTTTCGTCCTCTAGTGTCTCGTCCAGCCAGACACTTTCTACAGCTGCTGGGCCACATGGCAGCTTCCACAGCAGTAGTTCGGGGAGCAAGATTTCAGATGAGAGATATGCAGTTTCATCTCAGATCTTACTGGTCTCAGAAACAGGACCCTCTCTCCAAACTGGTTCCAGTCTCTCAAACCTTGGTCCAGGCCCTCCAGTGGTGGCTGGAGGAAGGCAATCTTTGTCAAGGGGTTCCCTTTATCAGTCAGGTCCCTTCTGTGACTCTCACCACAGATGCCTCCCTGCTGGGGTGGGCAGCCCACCTAAATCATCTTACAGCTCAGGGAACAGGGTCACACCAGGAGTCCCTTCTACACATAAATCTTCTCGAATTGAGAGCTGTCTTTCTAGCAATTCAGACATTCTCAACTGTGGTTCAAGGGAAAGTGGTGCAAATCAGGACAGACAATACCACAACCATGTGGTACATCAACAAGGAGGGAGGCACTCGGTCCTCGGCCTTGTGCACAGAGGCCATGAAAGTATGGTCTCTAGCTTATTCCCTTCAGGCTTCCCTGATGGCTGTGCACCTCCCAGGGAAGGACAACATTCTAGCAGATGCTCTCATCAGGATTTCTCAGGATCACCACGAATGGACCCTGAACCCTCTAGTTCTTCGAGTCATTTGGCAGTGTCAGTGGCTCAGTAGGTAGCACACTCGCCTCTGAGGCCGGGAGATCAGAGGGCTGTGGGTTCAGTTCCCACATCTGGCACTTGGGTTAATATCCCAGTACTGACACTGTAATGCAGCATGAGAGGGGTGCTGCATTTCTGAGGTGCCGTCTTTCGGATGAGACGTTAAACCGAGGTCCTATCTGCCTGGATTGGTGGTAGTTCAGGTGGATGTTAAAAGATCCCATGGCACTTATTGAAAAGAGTAGGGGAATTTCCCGTGTCCTGGCCAAATTTCCCTCATTCACTAAAAAATACCACCAACAGCTTAATCTGGTTCAAGGTCAGTTGCCATTCATCTGTATCCCCCTCCCCCTGGGTCATGCCTGAAAATAGGCAGGATTTGTCCAGTGCACTTACCCAGTCAACAAAAGCTAAATAAATAAAATAAAAATAAAAAGTAAAAATAAATAAATAAAAATAAATTTTCAGGAGATGGGGCACTCCAGAGATAGATCTCTTTGCAGCCCTGGACAATCATCAGCTTCATCTTTATTGTTGCAGACCACCTCTTCTGGGTCCTGTCCCTGAGGATGCTCTTCTACTAAATTGGACAAGCAGGTTTCTGTATGCATTTCCTCCTTTTCCTCTGATATTCAGGGTCCTGATAAAAATTAGGTCTTAACCTTGCAAGATGATTCTGGTGGCTTCAGACTGGGCACACAGCCTTGGTGTCCCCTACTGTCGTCACTGTCAGTAACACTGCCCTTGCGTCTTCCCAGAAAATACAATCTCCTCACCTCCTCTCATGGGAGGATTCTGTATCCCAACCTTCAGACTCTCAGGCTCAAAGCCTGGCTCTTGAAGAGCTAGAATATGCAAGTTTGCACCTTTCCCAATCAGTCCTGGATTTTTTAAAAGTTAGCAGGAAACCTCCTACTAGAAAGACTTACAACTCCAAATGGAAAAGGTTTGAGTTTTGGTGTTCCAGCAGGCATACGAAGCCAGAACTGGCTGATATTGCCACTGTATTGGACTATTTGGTACATCTTAACAGTTTAGGCCTCCGGCCTACTACTCTCACAGTGCATTTGGCAGCTGTGTCTGCCTTCCTTTCTGCTAGTAAGGGCTCTTCCCTAGCTTCTCATCCAGTTTTCAAGAAATTCTTCAAAGGTTTGGTTCAGGTCAATCCTTCCTTTAGGGAGCCTACTCCTTCTTGGGATCTGAACATCTATATTGTTCAGCTTATGCAGCTCCTTTGAACCTTTATCTTCAGCTGAGCTGAAATACTTGACTTGGAAAACTGTGTTCTGGTGGCCATTACTTCTGCTAGGAGAAGCAATGAATTACAGGCCTTATCAGTGGAACCTAATTTAATTTCCTTTCATAGGGATGGTGGTCCTCCGCACCAATAGAAAGTTTCTTCCCAAGGTGGTGTCAGACTTTCATCTGAACCAGTATATGTCATTGCCTGTGTTTTCACTGATCATTCCTTATCTGGGGAGAGGAGGTTACACAGTCTTGTTGTAAAAAGTCTCTTAGTTACTATATTGAGCATACTAAGGCCCACAGGAAGGACTGCTCTCAGTTGTTTCTCACTTATGGTAAAGTAGGAAAGAACAAACCTGCTACCAAGAGGTCTATTGCCAGGTGAATTGTCTCTTGTATTCAATTCTGTTACTCTAAACTTGGGAAGGAACCTCCCTCAGGCCTGAGGGCTCATTCAACCAGAGGTACAGCTGCTTCAGTCACAGCAGGTAGAGATATACCTTTAGTGGACATATGCAAAGCAGCTACCTGGAAATCTGATCATACTTTTACCAAGCATTACTCTTTGGACTTCCAGTCACGAAGTGATGCTAGGTTTGGCACGGCTGTGCTGCAGAGTCTGTTCCCAAAATAGGTTCTGTAACTCTCTCCTCCAAGGGGGTACTGCTTGGTAGTCTGCATATAGTCAGAATACAGCAAGACTTCATGTTGTTTGAAGAAAAAATTACTCACAATAGTAATGTTGTTTCTTCTAATGGAGTCTTGCTGTATTCTATCCCCTCCCTCCCTGCCTCTCCTCCTGGAACCTAGCAGTTTTGGGATGTGGTGGGGCAGGCGCAGTGCTGCACCCCAGAGGTGTACTGGACATGCCTCCATCTCTTAGGGGGTTTCTTTTAGTTTGTATTATTAAGTGTTTAGGTAAATCACTACCTTTTGTGTTCTTTTTGGGTGTTCTCAACTTAAGTCTTCTGTCCCTAAAAACCTTGTTTTGTCATTTGGCACAAAATTTTGGAAACAATTTCTTCCTTTGAATTAGTTAGTTTAGTGCTCATAAATCTGATGGTTACACTTCAGAGTACCACAGACAGAGGTTTGAAAACCGAGCTCGAGCTCAACATTCTATGCCCTGGCATAGAGTTAACACGTCACTCTCCAGAGCAATTCAAGTGCTGTGGCTAACTGCATATAGTCAGAATACTGCAAGACTCCATTAGAAGAAACAACATTACTACGGTGAGTAATTTTTTCTTCCTAGCCTCAGATATAGCCATGATGTTGGTGCCCTTATCTTTAGATGCTTCGCAGGCTGCTGCAAATTATGGAAATCCTCTCACCCCATTATCCCAGAAGACCCTGAGCCTGACTGGGTAGCGGGTGTGGAAATGAACACCCTTCTTCTTCAGTAACTTCTGTAGAGGGGCGAGCTCCATTTGCTGTTGTTGCACTTCAGGAGGGAAATCATGATCGAAGGTCAGTCTGGCTCCGAGATATTTTATTTCTTTCTTGACTCATGCACACTGGAGTATATCCTCTTTTATTTAATAGGAATTTAGCTGGAAAATCACTGATCTGGGCCTTGCCTTCAGTTCTAAAGGCATAGGTACCAGGGAGCAGTGAGCTCATTCCATGAAAAATTGGTAGGTGGCGGGAAGCTTCAGCTCATCCTTCTATAGGTTTTCAATGAAGGCATGCATCGGGTTGGTCTCTGCTTCGTCTGGGAGTCCATACAAGCGTAGATTTTCTCTGTGTAATCTGCTTTCCAGATCTGCACATTTTTCTTTCATTTCGGCTTCCTGTACAAGCAAGAATTCTATCACCTGAGACTTTTGCTGAGTTCCATCCTCCACCTTGGCTATTCTTTCCTCCATTGTGTCCAGGTGATTATCGAGTTTGGTAAGCTTCTATTGGATTAATTTAAATTATTTCTTATTTTCCTTCTGGAAGCTTGTATTTCTTTTAATATTGTTTTGAAGTGGGATCTGGTAAGTTGTTCAGACTCCTCCTCGTTATCATATTCTGTAGCCCGTGAACTTGCCAGACAGCGGGTCCTGCTGCAGTCGGAGGAATCTTGTCACAATCTGCTCACATCATTCATTTGATTTCTGCCTTTGTTATTTAATTTGGATCCACTAGGGTCTCCTAATCCCCTTTCACCATTTTATCCATTTGGCATTGATTTACATCTTTTCGGGGTTTATTGACGGTTGGGTCTGGGAGCCTTAAGAATCAGTGTCTGATGAGAACTGTGATGTCACCGGAAGTCAGAAATGAACTTTTATAAACAAATGATAAGAAAGTTACTCAAACTGTTTTGAATTTTGTTACAGAATATAATCCCCAAAGCCATGTGATCAGGGATATTCTTTTAAAAAATTGGGATATTTTGAAATTCGAGCCTAAGTTGAAATCCGTAGTGAAGGACCCCTCCAGAATGGTATATAAGCATGGGCATAATGTTGCTGATCGGGTTACTCGAAGTTTGTACACAACACCAGTGGAAAATGCCTTGCCTAAACTTCCAGGAAGTACCTTTCGCTGTGGCAATTGTTTGTTCAGCAGACATTTAAATACAGGTACTGGTTCTAAACATCCAACAACAGGTAGGACATATTACAACAAACATTTCATCAACTGTTCCTTGGAGTACGTTGTATGTGTGGCTACTTGTACCTGCATGGATTTTTACGTTGGTAAAACTAAAAGATTTTTTTAAAATAGAATAGCAGAACACCTTCGAAGTATAAACAACAAAGACAAGATGAATGCATTAGCATTACATGTTATGCATGCAGGGCCAGGGCACAAGTTTAAATTCCAGGCCTTGGAGAAAGTGATAGCTAACATCCATTGGGGCGATCTGGGCAACAAACTTTTACAGAGTGAGAGCAGATGGCAATATACACTTCATGCCCATGAGGACAAAGGACTTAATGTGAGTTTCAGTATTGTACCTTTTTTTGAAATATAAGCAAACACATATTATTTTTGTATACATGTCTGATTAGGGATGTGCAATAGTTAGATATGTTTTTTATTATATTTGTGAGATGATTATATATATATATACTGTATATATAAAATATATATAATTTTTATATTTGTATACATTATTCAACATATGTATTGGTGTCTCTTTAATAATATTGCATGATCTTACTGAGTAGCTCCTGCAGCAGGTTACACCATTAGGACTATGCTGCCAGGCACTGGGACTCCGACAAACTTCTAACCAGCAGTACTTAGCTGGGAACCGCAATGTCGGTCCACCCCCAACATCAGCCTCTGTATAAGAGAGTGGTCCCCAGTTCCACCTCAGTTCTTTTCCCACTGTCGACCCGTGCGCTTTGGCTCTGCGGATGCCTTGTTACTGTGTTGACTGCCATTTTTGCTTTTAGCTCATAGTATCCGTTTTCAAAAAGTTTATGTCTTCTCCATCTTCCTCTGGGCAATGGAAGTCCAAGTGTCAGTGCAGGCGGCAGATTCCTGTGAAATACCATCACTCCTCGTGCCTCTTTTGCCTAGGGCCTGACCACAATGTGGAAGCCTGCCCGGACTGCGCCCACTTTAATCAGAGGACCCACATTCATTGCTGGAATACTCTCAAGATCTTCCTCATGTAGCAGCAGCTAGCAGCACTCCAGCACCCTGCTAAAGAGGGCTCCACTTCCTCCAAGTTGTCATCTTCCCATCAGGAAATCATGCAGGGGGAAAGCACCATCATAGGGAGCACAGCTGGTCAGAGTCCTGGTCAAAAGTTTCTTCTTCCCGCTCTTCTGTTAGGATGGAGTCAGCCCCTCCAACAGGCCTCTTCTCGGGCTTTCCGCCTAAGAAGTCTCCTGCCTCTCTACTTCTGGAGGCAGTGGGTCTTCACGGCATGGGCCTTCCAGTCCTTCTCTCCCTTAGGCCCTTTCAGCAGCCTGTGTCTAAGTCCAGAGCTTCCATCACTGTGGTGGCGGCATTGTCTCTCTTCCTCCACCTCCTCTCAGTTGGAGACCAGCACAGATGCCGAGAGTGATCCCGGTCTGGGAAGCGTTCCTCCTGTAGCCCATCAGCAGCTAAAGCCAGTAGTCCGGTGGTTACTTTGGGCAATAGGTCTTTCTGCAAAAATAAAGACCATAGGCAGATGCCTCAAAAGCCGGCGTCCATGGCCAGTCGACAGGGGCAGCTGCTCCAGCCCATACACCCCTAGTTGCCCGATCATGAGCCAGCCTGTCAACAGGGCACTTGCTGTCCTCCCTCTGGCAACAGACCCCCGTCATCACTCCTCCTGTTGACACCATGGGCCAATCGCCGTCGCCCCCTGTGTTGGATGACCAGATGACAGGCAATCAGTTGACAGAACTAGATCCACATTTTCATGACAAACACCCTTGAGGTTCAAAGGGGCTGCCATTCCCTTGGAACTACTGCAGGATCCAGAACCAGCTCCTCCTCCTCAGACCCCCATGGTTTCACTGGCAGATGTAGGCTAGCTATTCACGTCCTGGTGGAATACAGTAAGAGATCTCCTCTGCCCTAGGAAGTCCCTCCCCTCAGCCATGGTACCCTGGATCGGTTCTGCAGGGAGGACCCTATGCATCCTCCTACCCTGCTCCCCTCCCCTGGGATCCTAACAGGGGGCCCGGGCATAAGCAGAGGTGTCGCACCTCATCCAGGTCCCTGTCTCCCAATGACAGGTCCAGTCATTGGCGTGGACGTAAGCAATCCGGATCATCATCATCTTCCTCTTTGGGCTACCGCCCGTACTCACCTGACTCCTCCCTGAAGCCTCGTTCTCCGGACTCTGAAGGTCCAAGTAACTACCCCCATTCCCCACCAGATGACCCTGCCTTCCTGGATGTGATGGGTCACATCCAAGCTATCAATCAATAGCATGTGGAGGAACTGGATCCAGAGAGGAAGAGGCTTCATACATCCCTGGCTATGAATGGCCCTATACAGCTGGTCACCCCCCCGGTCCGTCCTTTTCAGGATCTGACCAGGTTGGCTTGGGAACACCCTGCTTCTTTCTCTGCGCTTCTGAAAAAAGCAAATAGGCTTTACTGGGCTCCCAAGGAAGAGCCTTTTTTGGTTGAAACTTCAAAGGCAAATTCCATGGTCTTTACCGCTGCCTACAGTCAGACCAAGCAACCTAGGCATATAAGCTCACAGTTTCCTAATAAGGAGTCCAAAGGCCATATTTTCAGAGCTCTGGGGATGCTGAAAGCCCCTGGTGTGCCAAACAAATGATGCAAGGAACTTGCGGCATTCCCCTGTCAATGATCAGGATATTCAACCCCTTGTGCCGATAGCAGCACCTTAGACCATGGTTTTGTGGTCTAGCATGTGCGACCCCCAGGAGGCTGTTTAATGGAGCTTGTGCCAGAGCATTGGTGCAAGCTGCCATAAACCATGGAATCATCGCAACTGCACCTGATCTTTGAAAACCGGGCAGTTGCGAAAGGGGCTGGGGCACCGTGAAGGTTAAAGTCCCAGGCACAGGGTGGGACACAAGTCCTGCGCCCACATTTGAAAATCAGGCCCCAAAAGTTGGACCAGTTCAGAAGGAGAGTTTCGCTTCCTCTATCTGTTCCATGAGGTCCATGAATTTTTTGGCCCACATGGTCCTTTATCAGCAATCATTATGGGAGAAAGTATTGGAACTGGCCTACAAACAGCTGGAGGATCAATCCCAGAAAGATCTCCTGGCTGTCCTTCAATCTGGCCTGGACGTAGAAAAGCATATTTTGCAGGCCCCCTATGATTCCACGGATATGGCTGCTCAAGGTGCAGCCACAGGGATTTGCCTTCGACGAAACTCTTGCCTTAGGGTATCCTAGGTAAGGCAGGACCTCCAGGATTCTATTCTGGATTCCCCCTTTCATGGCCCTGTTCTCTTTGGAGCAGATGTCCAAAATATAATTGCAAATTTGCAGGACTCGGAGAAGGCCATGCAGTTGGTTTTTCACATGTATAAAACTAATCCCAGACAACCCAAATGTAAGCCCTTTCGGCGTCCAGGTACTCAGAGACAGGCCCAAAGTGCCTTCAAGCATAAGGCTTCTCCGAGCCCTCCAGGACTAATGAACTTAGGAATGCCAAGTCCTCCCAGGCCTCACTGCCCGCTTCAGCCACCCATGCCTGACTCTTTGCCGGTCCCCCCCTCTCTGCCGGAGGAGGTGGGGGAGACCGTCGGGTGTTGGTTCTCCCTCTACCTAGAAGAGTGGGCCAGAGTGACAACAGATGCCTGGGTAAGGGATGTTAGCGGGAAGGGTTACACGCTGGAGTTTCTTTCACTCCCCGGGACAATCCTCCAGCCCCCTCCAGGTACCGCCCAGACCAGGCCGCCCTCATTCATGAGGAGATTCAGGCCTTGCTCTTAAAACAAGCTGTAAAGCCTGTCTCTCCTTATCTTCAGGGACAGGGTTTTACTCCACTTCTTCTTGGTTCCCAAGAAGACAGGGACTTAAGGCCCATTGTAGATCTAAGCCATGTGAACCAGTACATAGAATACAAGAAGTTCAGGATGGTCACCCTCCAATCTCATTCCCATGTTGAACCGGGAGACTGGCTTTGTTCTCTGGACATGTAAGATGCTTGTCTCCATATCCCGTGATTCTAGCTCACCAGAAATTATAGAAACATAGAATCTGATGGCAGATAAGGACCGCTTGGCCCACCTAGTCTGCCCATTTCCTATTTGATGGATAAGCTGCAGATTCTAGTTAATCAACAGCTTACTTCCTCCTCCCCACTAGAATTGCCTTATGCCTGTCCCATGCATTCTTGAATTCTCCACTGTTCCTGACTCCACAACCTCCTCAGAAAGGCTGTTCCATGCATCCACAACCCTCTCTGTGAAAAAACATTACCTCTGAGCTAACATTACCTCTGAGCTGTCCCCCCTCTGTCTTCAAATTGTGCCCCCTTGTTCTTGCACATCTCTTCTTCTGAAAGATACTACCCTCTTTCTATCATGTCCACCCTCTCCCTCCTTTTCTCAAGGGTATACATATTAAGCTGCTTTAGTCTCTCCTCGTATGTCTTCTGGTGCAGACCCTGCACCATTTTGGTTGCCCTCTTCTGAACAGCCTCCACTCTGTCTATGTCTTTGCAGAGATGGGGTCTCCAGAATTGCACGCAGTACTCCAGATGGGGTCTCACTAACTGTCTGTACAGAGGGATAACAACTTCCTGTTTTCTACTGTTGATGCCTCTCCCTGTGCATCCCAGTATCCCCCCAGCCCTCCTTACTGCCTTCTCACATTGCTTGCCCACATTTAGGTCATCTGATATAATTACTCCTAGGCCTCTTTCGATTTTTGTTGTTATTAACTCACCCCCCATTGTGTATGCTTCCCCTGGGTTTTTGTTTCCCAGATGCATTACCTTGCACTTCTTTGTACTGAATCTGAGCTGCCAGATGTTTGACCATTCCTCCAACCTTGTCAAGTCCCTTTTCATTCTTTCCACCCCACCTTGTGTATCAACCCTGTTGCAGATCTTTGTGTCATCTGCAAAGAGACACCTTTCCTTCCAGGTGCTCTCCAGTGTCATTTATAAAGACATTAAAGAGGACCGGTCCCAGTACCTAACCCTGCGGTACCCCACTAGTTATCCTCCTTTCTTCACTGTGAACTCTGTGTACTATTACCCTTTGCTTCCCATTGTCCAGCCAGTTTTTTATCCAGGCTACCACCTTGGGACCCACTCCAAGGCTTGCTAACTTGTACTGTAAATTAATCTTTTGTGTGAGACTGTGTCAAATGCCTTGCTAAAATCTAGGTAGGCCATATTCACAGCCCCTCCCTGGTCTACTACTTTAGTCACCCAGTCAAAGAAATCTATTAGGTTCGTCTGACGTGACCTTCCTGCTGTGAAACCATGCTGCCTTGGGTCCTGTGCCCCACTGGCCTCTAGGTACTCAATAATTCTTTCCTTCAGAAGTGATTCCATCATTTTCCCTACCACTGAGGTCAAAATAACTGGTCTGTAGTTTTCTGCCTCTGTCCTGCTCCCACTTTTGTGAAAGGAATCACATCTGCCCTCCTCCAGTCCTCGGTACCACCCATCCTCCATGATTTGTTAAGAGAGTGGTCAGCAGTGTCACTAGTTCTACCCTTAGTTCTTTTAGAATTCTTGGTGAATCCCATCTGGCCCCATTGCTTTGTCCACCTTCAATTTTATTAGTTCTTTCAGAACCCTTTCTTCTGTAAATGGACTGGTATCAACCCCGTCTTCAGAGTGTTTCTCTTGTTTGGTTTAGGTACCTCCCCTCCTCTTCCTTTGTGAATACTGAGCAGAAATATTCGTTCAGTATCCCTGCTTTCACTACACTCCTCTGCCCACATGCCTCCCCTTTATTAAGTCTCTGTATCCCTCCTTGGTCTTTCTTCACTCCCTAATGTACCTATAAAAGGTTTTATCCCCCTTCTTAACAGAGTTGGCTATCTTTTCCTCAGTTTGTGCCTTTGCTATTCTGACTGCCTTCCCTGCCTCCTTCTGCTTTAACTGATAACGTTCTCTGTCCTGGTCTTTCTGTGTTTCCTTATATTTCCTGAATGCTATCCTTTTCTCCTTAACCATCCCTGCCACCTCTTTTAAGAACCATAGTGTTTTTTTCCTTTGTTTTGTTTATTTGCTTCACACAAAAGCTTGTTGCCTCTGCGATGGTTGTTTTGATTATTCCCCATTGTTCCTCCACCCCTCCTTCTTGCCCATTTGCTAGTGCTTTTCTGAGGCACACTCTTATTTTCCCAAAGTCAGCCTTCCCAAAGTCCAATACTCTTGTTTTTGTATGGCTTGACTATATGGCTGTGTTTATTGTGAACCACACTGCTTGGTGGTCACTTGTTCCCAGATGGCTACCCACTTCTAAATCTGAGATCCTTTCTCCTTCCCCATTTGAGAATACCAGGTCTAAGATTGCTCCTTCCCAAGTGGATTCCAACACTAGCTGTCTGAGGCATGCTCCTGTAGGCCATCAAGAATGACCCTGCTCTTGGATGTGCCTGCAGCAAAAGGTACTCAGTTAACATCTGGCATATTCAGGTCCCCATCAACAATATCTCCCTTTTTCTGCCAGTTTAAGGATGCCTTCTATCATTTCCTTGTCTGTTTCCTCCCTCTGATATAGAGGTCTGTACACAGCCCCATGAAGATTGTGGTGCCATTTCCTGTTTCCAGGGTGACCCATGACTCATCAACTTCCTGTTTACTCTTTAGTTCTGTTGCTTTAATCCTTCCTTATATGAGAGCTACTCCTCCTTCTCGTTTACCCACCCTGTCCCTCCTGTAGGCTGTGTATCCTGGTATGTTGACATCCCAGTCATGGTTCTCTGTGTACCATGTGCCAGTGACTGCACATATCCAGGCATCCCTCTTCCATCAAGGCCACTAGTTCAGGAGCTTGTTGCACAGACTGCGGGCATTGGTATTCATCACCTTCCATTAATTTTTATGGCCTTACCCTTTTGGCCCCATCCCTGTCCTTACTGCCTTTTCTGCATTTATCCTGTCCTGTTCCTACTAACTTCTCTACCTTGGTGTTTACCTCTCTAACTACTGTTTTGTGGGGAGAGGCTGGGATTTCCCTGCTCCTTTTCAGTGCCTCCCCCATTGGCTAGTTTAAATGCTCCCCAATGAAGCATTTAAACCTTTCACTTAGGATCCTGGTTTCCCCCCCTGGACAGATGCAGACCATCACCCCAGTATAAGCCTGCATCCCTCCAGGTGGCTCCTCAGTCCCCAATGAAGCCAAAACCCTGAGCGCCTTACCAGTTTTTCAACCATTCATTGAATCCCATGGTGCAGAATACCCTAGCATCATCCTTGCCATAGACAGGCAGTACCTCCGAGTAGGTTACTGTACATTCTACTTGTCTAAGGTCCCTCCCCAACTCCAGAAACTCCTCTTGCACCACTCTGATCCCATTCACAGCCAGGTCATTTGTCCCTAGGTGAGCAATGACATCCAGCTCCCTCCTCGTGCTGAGCTGCTCCTGTGATCCTGAGGATTCGCTTCCAGTCCTCAAGCCATGGAGCCAGACAGGCACCTTATTTCCTATCCCTTCTCCCCACTTCTACCCCCTGATGATCAAGTCCCCACCAGGAGTTGTTTCCTTCCCGTGGGGTCTTGTGCCACCCTCCTGTGGATCTCGTTTGTGAAGGTTCCCAGCATCCTCCTTGGTCTCCACTGCAGGTGCCTCCATAGAAGAACCACTCTTTGTCAGAACAGCATATGGATTGTGAGAGGTACAACTGGAGGGCTGCACCTCTGTTCCACCATCCTCTCACTCCCTGAGCCTACCTTGGTCCGACGGCTCCTCTTTCTTGGCAACCTCTGAGGTAACGGTGGTGCCCTGGTGGTCCCTGGGTGGGGGAAAAGGTTTCACGAATCCTAGCCAGGTCAGCTTGGAGATGGGCAACCTCCTTCCTCAGACCAGAAAGGTGCCTGCAAACAGGGCAGCATCACAGCCTCCAGAATGTCTCCTGGAACACTGCTGCCCCACAGCCATTGCACTGCACCACTCCCATCTTGATTTATTTTGTGTCCCCTCTCCTGTTGCTTCGTATGCTTACTGTCTCCTTCCTCTGTGTATTTTTACACTTACTTTCCTACTGCCTACGTGCCCTTACAACTCTCGCCCTTCCTGTTCTGGGCCAGGAACTTCCTGTAGTCTTCAGTAGTCTCCTTCTTCCGTGCTTGGATTCAGACCTCCAGCAGCCGGGGGAGGAGGAGTTATTTTAGGTTCCTTCAAGGTTGATGAAACTAATGTGTCTCAGTGATCCTTCCTTCCTACTGCCAAATGGGAAGTTCCTGTTGTCAGTCAAATCCAGTGGCTATAAAAGTAGAACTGGCTTTGGGTGGGAGGGTAGAGGAGTAGGAAAAGGGCAATTAGTAAAATTTGTAGTTCTAGACTGCTGTATCTTGCTCTGAAACCAAAGTTCTCTTCTGTCAAAAACAGCAGCTTTCTGAGATTCAGCCTTTCAGGGAAACCATTACCAGTTCTGAGTCCTACCCTTCGGCCTGTCTTCGAGTGCCCGGTGTTCACCAAGTGTCTGACCATGGTGGCAACTGCTTTGTGGAGACAGGGTCATTTCGTCTACCCTGTCTGGACGACTGGCTCCTTGCCGCCTTCCAGGCTGCACTTGATACAGACTCTGGTGGACATTTTCATCTGTTTCAACAGTTGGGGTGACAGGTAAACTCCGGACGTCTTGTCGCTGGCCCTGCCAAAGGCTACAATACATCGGAGACAATCTGGACACTAACAGAGTATGGCCTTTCTCCTCCCGACAAGGTGACTTGTTTGAGAGGTTTATCTGCGGACATGTCCTTGTCCAGGGGTTCCTGCAAAATTAGTGCTTCAGCTCTTAGGGGCACATGGCAGCCACCATCCCCACAGTATAATTGGCATGCCTGCACATAAGAGTTTTGCAGTGGAACCTGCAGGTTAAATGGGACCAGGCCTCACAGGACCTGTCCCATCAAGTGTCTCTCTCGAGGCTGTTCATCAAATGTTGTCAGGGTGGCTGAAATCCCAGAATCTGGAATCGGGGATCCCTTTCCAGTTTCCTTCTCCAGGCCAAACTCTTACCACAGATGCTTCAAGTCTGGGCTGGGGTGCCCACTTCCGGAATCATCATACACAAGGCACATGGTCTGAAATGGAAATGTCCCTGCACATCAGTGTCCTGGAAATGAGGGCAATTCTCTATACCATGAAGGCATTTCAGAGACTTTTCATTCAGGAACCCCTGTTGTTGCAGACCGACAACATGTTGGTAGTATTTTATATCAACAAGCAGGGGTGGATGCACTCCTACCCTCTCTGCAGAGAGGTCATGAGAGTATGGCATTGAGCCCTGGAACACAGTCTAGTTCTGATGGCAGTCCATGTGCCAGGCATTCAAAATGCCCTGGACAATGGGCTCAGTTACTCATGATTCAGGGCTCACAAGTGGGAGTTACTCCAGAAGTGGCGGATGACCTTTTCAGCAGATGGGGTCATCCAGAACTGGACCTCTTTGCATCCCCATGCAACACAAAACTGCCTAATTTTTGCTGCTAGATCCCAGGCCTGGTGTTTTCTGATGAGACGCATTGTCCCTTTGCTGGTCGGGAGGCTCCTTTGCCTTCCCTCTCTTGCAGAGGTTCTTCTCAATTCAAGAGGAGGGATCATCAATGATATTGGTAGCTCCCTTTGGCTGCTGGATTTGATTTACGCTGTTGCAGCAGATGTTGGTGCAGCCTCCTTACCAGCTTCCTGTATCCCCCAGATTGCTCTCCCAAGAGCAGAGCACTCTGATTCACCCAAATCTCCGGTCCTTACACCTTCATGCATGGCTCCTGCAGACCTAGCTGTTTCAAGACATGGAGTCTCACGGAGGGTGGCTGAGATTCTCATAGAGGCCAGAAAGCCTTCTACAAGGGCTCATTATGCCATGAAGTGGAAGTGTTTTTGCATTTGGGCAGTGGCATGTTCCCTGGACCCATTTATATGCTCGGTGAAGTCGGTTTGGACTACCTCCTATCCCTCTCAGATCTGCGGGCTGGGATATTCCTCTGTTAAGGTGCATTTGCGTGCTGTGTCCACCTATCACACACCAATAGAGGGATGGAGTCTGGCTCAACTGGACTTTACCGAACTTTCCTTTGGGGTATTCTCCATTTAACCCCCATTAGAGTTCCTCTCCTCCTTGGGATTTATTGTTCGTTCTAGAAACTCACCTTACCTCTTTTTGAACTGGCTGCAGATTGCGACCTCACTTTCTGTCCTGGAAGCATTATTTTTAGTTGCTATTAATTCTCTCGAAAGTTTCCAAGCTCCAAACACTTATGTGCAAAGAACCTTATTTGGTTTTTCACAGAGACAGGTGTCTCTTCAAACTAATCCAACGTTTCTTCTGAAGGTGGTGTCCAAGTTGACCTTAAATCAAGACACCAACCTTCCTGTTTATTTTCCAGACCATTCTAATCGGGGAGGTCATCCTTCACACTCTAGACATACATAGGATTCTCAGATATTACCTGTTCCGACTAAATCTATCAGAAAGATGGACCAGTTGTTGTATCTTTTGCTCACGTGTCCCTCGGAAAACCTGTGGCTAAACAAATCATCTCCAGATGGTTGAATGATTGCATCACTTTCATCTATGATGCCCATGAAAAATCCGTGCCAGGACCAGTCAAAGCTCATTCCACTAGAGGGGATGGCGACTTCCTTTGCAGCCCTGAAGAATGCTTCAGCAGTGGACATTTGTGCTGCCACTACTTGGAACTCTGTACACTCCTTTGTGAAGCACTACTCTCTGGACATTACATCCAGAAGACAAGCAGGGTTCTGCCTAGCTGTGCTCCAAGGCCTGGTTTCCTAACTGTACTCTTGAAATTTTGGGATTTTCTTATCCTGCCACCCTTCAGTTTCAGTTTGACACTGCTTGGGACTCTATCCTAATGGTGTAACCTGCTGCAGGAGCTCTTTCTCGAAGTAAGATAATGCAGTTATGCAAGAACTTACCGTAAAAGTAGATCTTCGAGAAGAGCTCCTACAGCAGGTGCTTTCCCTCCCTCCTTTCCCCCATTTTCAATGTTTTCCTTATGGGAACCTTCAACTCCTGCCTCATGTTTTCCAGCTGGCTATCCTTTGGGTCTCCTGCTGGCGAACTGAGATGGGGCTGGGACCGCCCCTTTATACAGAGGCTGATGTTGGGGCAACCTGGATTAGGGGTAGTCCCCATCTGGGTACTGCTGGCTAGAAGTTTGCCATGGAGTCCTAGTGCTTGGCAGCATATTTCTAATGGCGTAACCTACTGCAGGAGCTCTTCTCGAAGATCTACTGTTACGGTAAGTTCTTACGTAACTGTAGTTTTTGTACTTTGGATGTACTAGCCCTTTAAGGGAGCAGTTTAAATATGTGAATCATGAGCACACAAACCACGCCTGGAAAAAGCATCAGAGTGACATGAAACATCGGTTGTGTGCGTGGAAGGGGGTGCTGCAGTTTGTATGAACTTTTAAGTTTTTGATAATTAAACATCTTTAACGAGACCAAGCATTGTGGTCTTTTCTTCAGTGACCGTGCTGCCCTATTTTCTTCTTCTTGTACCCCAGTGATTCATATTGGTCCCAATGTTGTTTCTGATGTTCATAAATGATCTCCCTACAAAGGTAAAACATACAACCCTCAGGACGTCATGCTGATGATGCAGCATTGATAGCTACTGGAAAGTGTAAAATAGAACTGAACAAAGGTTACAAACTGATGTCAGTGCAATTGAGGAGTGGTTTACCAGGTCAAGGCTACACAAATGAATACAAGAAAAACTAAAATTCTTTACTTTGGGGTAAACAAAGACTCAATACTGAACATAACTACCCTAAAAGGTACTTACCTGGAGCAAGTAACAGAGTATTGCTATTTGGGCATATTGTTTTGATGCCAAGTTAAAATTCACAGCATGCCTCAATCTTGTTAAGAGCAATGAATAAAAAACAGGGGGCCCTGAGATGCACCACAAGGTGCCTGGATATAAAGACCCATAGGACCCTGGTAGAACAGCAGGTTATGCCAGCGTTGGAGTATGGAAATATTATTTATAGGTTAACAAAAGTATGCTGATGAAGTTGGATAAGCCCTATTATAGGCTAGCAAGGTATATATCAGGAAGTAATTTTCATACACACCATTGTAAACTATTGAATGACCAAAACTGGTTTACCCTAGAGGCAAGAAATAGTATGAGTTGGCTTAATTTGCTCCATAAATATATTACAAAATATCAAGCACATTACATTTCCAATCCAGCACATTACATTTCCAATCCAGCACATTACATTGCCAGGACTGTAATGTCCTGTCCCTATTCTACAAGAGTTTTAACTAGTGATCAGTGCACGGAAATAAAATACCGATTCCCAGACTAAGGACAAAATCTGGGGCAAAAACTTTAGAATATCAAGCTTCTGTTAGATGGAACAGTTTACCCTACCCAATGCGCGTGTAACCCCCCTGCAAATGGGGGTTCCCAAAAGACTTCCAGGAGCTTGCTTGAATGCTCCAAGCCTGAATGGTGTTTGGCATTTAAGCCATTTATCAGTGAGTGTTTTTAGAGCCTCTGGTACTGTCTCTTTAAGAGCTGTCTGCTTGCAGACATAATTAATTTGTATGGGGGACTGTGTGCTTCTCTGAGTACCACTCGAGCTGCTGCCAATTCACTTAATTTTGCAGTCACTAGGGTGCAAAGGGAACCTATCTGAAAGATGTAACTGTTTACCAGAAATTATTTAGAGTAATAATGAAATTACAGTTTGTCTAACCTGCTTTCTTTGCAGTCAGAACTGTGTCTGCTAGTTCCCATTCTAGTTTTGAACTGCTGAACTGGACCAATCAGTGTGGGTAAGCTAGCTCTAAAATGGTGCCTTAGACGAATCAGAACTTGGACTCATAATCTGAGCCAGCCACAAGAGGATTGTATGGGCAGTGACTCTGGGAGATGTAGTTTAGACTTCAGTGCCTTTTGGACCAACAGCAGCAGTCTATTGTGGTGACAGCCAATCCAGTCAAGAACTGGGAGGAACTCAAAGGAAGTGCCCGGTTTTGTCGGTTGGAGTTCAGTTGAGCTTTGGCAGTGAAGAAGGAAGGAGCCCTGTGCTTTTCAGTGTGCAGTTTTAGTCAAAAAGCGTGTGTAAGGCCCAGAGTTCGGTCTGCAGCTTGTGTAACAGCTTGTTAGGACTGAATCCGTCCTGTGAAAAGAATCAAAGGATCTCTGAAGTAGAAACCAGAGCTCACCTGTGAAGACTGGAAGAATTGCTGAAAATTGCACTTTCGGTCTGTCAGGAACTGAATCTGCTGTGTGTTCTCGGGTATTGTGCAGTAATTGCGATCGAGTACAGATGCAGCCTGCCTGGTATAGTACTTTCTTTTATATGGATGTGTGAAGAGGTTTGTGTACTCAAGTGAGCCCTGCTGACATTGAAGGACCCTATCTTATTTGGAGGTCGTGAGTACTAATTCAGGGTTGCTCCCTGTTGAATTCCACATTAAATCAAATGGAATTACTGTACTGCTGACTGTTTAATTCTCCTTTTCTCTGTGTGAAGGGCCTACCAGCTGCCAGTTTGGACTAGCCACTAGGGCTTGGGTACCCAGGGACAGTAACTGATAGGGATAGGCCTGTGCACAGAGCCATAGATAGATTATTAGGTGATAAGCTAATTAACCTGATTTCCCCTGTCCTTGTTATATCCCTAAATAAATCAGAGCTGCTTGTTTCAGCAAGGATATAATGGAACCAAGAAGGTCAGGTCAAAGAGAGATATGGTTTGGAGCAGGGGGGATGGACAAGGTGTGGACAGGTGGGAGGTGACAAGCAGGGGAATGTAGGGGGAGGGGGCACACAGAGATAGCAACCATAAACGGCAATAATGAGGCAGTGAGGGTACTGCTTGTGGTTGACTCCATGACTGGGGGATCAGGTGGAGAGGGTGAGTGGAGTGGAGGGGTATGCTTCCTGTGGTGTTAAGTCAAGGAGTATGCCTGACATGATGGTGCATCAGGTAAAACATCACATCTATTCTCAAGCACAGGAGGTGGTGGTATCCCAGATATGTTAATACGTCTAGGTACTAATGATATAAAGGGAACAGTGAGCTGGAGATACAGTCTCAGTATAGGAGCTGGACATAGTGTTTCAGGATGTAAGTTGCTCGGTCTCCTTCTCTGACATCAAACCAGTGCCCATAGGAGGTCTAGAAAACAATTGGAAAATATGGGATATAAATGTATGGATCTGCCAATGGTTACAGACTGATGTACATGGGTGGGTAGGGATATGGGGAGCAACTGGGAATGCCAAGTGGACTGAGATCGCAGTGAATGTTTTGTTGTGGGCTCTGAGGAGAAGTTTAATTGCCAGCATTTGTATTTGGTCACCAGAGTTAGGTACAGTACATGGACAGTGAGACCCTGTAGCATATCTTTTATGTAGACTGCACAGCCTCCATCCTAGTCAGTTCTGCCTGGACACCAAATATCCTGGAACATGAATTGTGGGATCAGGAATATCAGGGGTAACCCAGTTTTCTATTACAGAGGTGACATCAGGATTGTGCTGAGTCATCCATACCACTAAACCATCCAGTTTAGGAAGCAGGCTGCAGATATTGATTGAAGTCATTTTAAGTGACCCTATATTTTTTTGGCAGGAGTTTCTGAGTTAGAGGTCAGGCCAGGATTGGGATGTATGTTGCCTGAGAGTAAGAGCAACAGAAGTATTAGTCTTTTATAGCGGCTAAACAGTCTATGATTACTTTAGCCACAGTGACTAACATTTACAAAATCCTCGAGGGAACAGAGTACTATGTGATTCACACTCCATTGACATACACTGAGCGCTGTACCTAGCCATTCCTTGTGTCATCACACTATTTACAGCACACTAATTAAATTCCCTATCTTGTGTACTCATTTATTTGTGACTGCTAGTTGAACTTCACGTCCATTCCTGTCCACCCTTGATGCTGTTTCTTTCACACACGCCCCTTAATTTTACAGTCTACTTCCAAAAATCTGTATATAATGGCTTTCCAGATTTCTATGATAGTTATGCTCAAATTTGGACTGCCTTCACAGCAATGCTGATGCTATCCATTACATTGCTACACCTTGTTCCATCTGCAGTGCATCATGCAACTCTAGTTTCAGCTTTACTATATCATCACTTACTTGTTCCTCTCTCTGCCCATCGAATTCTAACTTTACCATATTGAACCACTGTTGATACCCATGCAGCCAGTCCTTACAAATACTAAGGTGGGAGCTTCATCTCTGAAAGCTTTATTGCTTCTCTTGTGCCTACAATACATCCTGTCTTATGTGACAGTGATGTGTCAAGACCATACATCAGTGGCTAGCGCATCTTCAAATTGGTTCACAGTATCAGATATGGCCATGTTACATAGAAACATAAAAACATAGGCACTGTCGGCAGATAAGGGCCTATGGCCCACCAATCTGCCCATTTAAGTTGTAAGTTCACTTTACGTTTTCTAGAAGTCTGTTGCTCATTCGCCTGATACGCCTGACCTCCAGAATTCCCTTATGTTTATCCCATGTATTCTTAAAACCCATCTTTATCACATGGCCATTTTACAGTATTATGTGATCTGTTTATAAAATTGTGGTTTTCTGAGTGTTTTATATTGTACTATAATGATGATTGCATTGGATTGTATTTTTGTATGATTGTATAGCACTTTGCAATTTGAAAGGTGCTTTAAAAATAAAATTATTATTATTATTATTAACTCCCGTGATTTTTTTTAGCCCACACCACTTCCTCTGGGTGTGTTTTCCATTTGTTCACCATCCTTTCTGTGATGAAATTCTTCCTCACTTTTCCTCTGAATCGCTCCCCATCCAACTTCATCCCATGCCCTCTAGTCTTGGAACATCTTTTTCATTACGAAACAAGTGTATTCCTGCAGCCTGTTCCTCCCTGTAAGATACTTGTATGTCTCTATCATATCCACTCTCTTCCTCCATTCCTCCAGCGAGTACATATTCATGTCTTTCAGCCTATCCTCATAGGACTTGTGATGCAATCCCTGTACCATCTTTGTTGCCCTCCTCCAAACCTTCTCTGCCCTTGTCTATGTTCATACGTAGGTAAGGTTTCCAGAACTTTATACTGTACTTCAGGTGGGGCGCTCACTAGGGTCTTGCATAGTGGAATTATGACTTCCCTTTCCCTGTTCTGTTATACCAACATTTACAGATTTCAGTTTACTCACTAGCCTCATTGTTACAGTGATGTTGTTGTCAACTACTTTGTTGCAGGAAGTTTTGGTAAACATTGTAAAGTTTGCATAATATTTCGATTAGTTTGGCATATGTGCAGATGTGCTAGTAGATGCTTTTTATTCTGTCTGCATGACCACTCCAGTTGACATGCCAAAAACACGTGGATAAATTTTAAAACAATCAAAGTCACACATGCACACTCTGTTGTTTGGCAATTGTTCAAGGTCCTTACAATGAGTGTAGTGACCAATTAGAAATCTGTATTGTTTAAAAAAAAGGCCATCTCTGTTGTTGTGGACAGCTTTGCTGTCAGTGTTTGCCACAAAATGTGGTTCTCTGCCATATCACTGTCACATGGGAACAAATACATTGTAGGTACACTAAAATCATACACCCTTGCAAAGATAAGGTTCACTCAGGGTCATAAAACCAGCACAGATCAAGCATGCTAATTATTGGGATACAGATCATCGATGAGCATGGTTCATCCACAGTGCATGATTTTTCTTGTTTGGTCACACACCTTTCCAAGCTTGCCCTTGTGATTGCCACTCTGGGTCATTTAACTTCATGTGTATACCACCCTACTGTTTGCATTTAATTCTAATTAGACACACTGGTTACCTAACCCCACCCCAAACCATATCTCCTCTACTGTTACCACTGTGACATTTGACTCATTGTGACTACAAAGTCCAGTACTGTAATCTCTTGTTTTTTGTCTTGGACAAATATTTTTTAAGGAATGCGCCCTGTCGGGAGACCAAGAAGTTCTAGCTTCTAGCTGTTGCTGCATGTGGGAGGCTATGAAATACTTCTGGTAGATTGACATTATTTACATCTCCCCCTAGTGAGCCATTGTTTTCTTTGTTCAACATCTTTCCTTGCCAGACACAGCACCCAGTGGTGGTTGCCTGTGTTATAACACTGTGTGCATGGATGTTCCCTTAATTCAGCATTGTCTAACCAATTTTTTTGTTGCCCTCCCACCAATCTGGCATAACTGTGTTTCACATATGGAACCACTCCTTACACTTTCATACTCATGCAGTCCCTTTCTCATTAGTGTGGCACGGTACTGCCCATTCCCATCTCATGCTTTACGTTCACCAGGGCCATGTGATGACCACAATGTGTGAGCGCAATTCCACTATGGTAGCGTCCAGGTCTTCTAGCTTGTTACTTCCAACTGTGAACTCAGGGTGGCATTAGACAGACAGATAAATATTTGATTTCTGAAAGCCCCCAATTCTTCGATGAACAAGACAACAGTACAATTATTACAATTGTACTCAAAAATAATAAAGTTACAGTTGAGTGCACACATGTACGCTATCCAGTTAAAAAAAAACACTTATAATCAGTAAAGGACTGCTGAAATAAATATGTCTTTAGTCCTTTCTTAAAGGCTTCCACCAAGGTAGCCTCCTTTCAATAAACAGGCAATGTGTTCATGGGGTTTGCATAGCCCACATGGGCATCCAGTCTCCATAATCTATCAAATGATGTGAACTCTGATGAAGTCGACACCGGCAGATGGGTGTGCACCAGACTAATTGTAGGATGCAAGGCGATCTTTCAAATATACGTGTCCCCTTTTGTGCATGCTTTTATTGGTCTGGAGCCATATCTGGAAGACAGTTCTGCACCCGGCTGGCAGCCAATGCAGTTCACGGCAGATGGGGTGACATGCCCACAACTTTTCATTCCGGTAAGAATTCTTGACACCTCAGTCTGCACCAGCTGTAGTCTATGGTGGTTGCCTCCAGATAACCATAGTTACAGGGCATGGCACGTTACGCCAGTCTTGAAGTGACAAAAGCATGTACGAAGTGTTACAGTCAACAGGTGTGGTTAGGGCTTGGATCGGGTGATATTCAGAAGATGGCAAAATTCACCATTGATAACTGCAGACAACAGAGCATCAAATTTCAAGCTGTCATCCAGGATCATGCCCAAATACTTTACCTGTGTAGTTGTGGCGATGTGATCACCACCCAACACTTGTCCTAGTGGTAATCCTCAACCACCACCACTTCCAGGACAACATGAATTCACCACCCATATCTCGGTCTTCTCTGGTTTATGGTTAAAGAGCAGCTGATGCCTTAAGGATAACTTTAGCAAACATGCATATGTACACAAGTGGCTTAGCTTGTATTTGACATTATTTCTGCATTTCTCTCCTCATTTTTTTCTCACTGAGGTCATTTTAATGAACACTGGATCTATGCTTTGGCATAGTTCATCTATCCCATTTGTTTTCTCCCAACCTGAGGTCATAATGCACTGCCTGTGACATTACAGTTACTCCCATGACAGCAGAGTGTGATGTCACAATAGAGGATTCTGATTTAACATAGGGAGTAAGCTATAGAAGTAGATGAACACCACGGGACAAAGACCCTGTAATCATGTAAATTTCCATAGTAATAAGTAATGGGAAGGAGAAATTTATAGAAAATATATATATAGAGAGAGAGAATGCAAGCTGCATTGAGCCAAAGTATCATGTTGTTTAAGGTTTTCTTTCAGGTTTTAGCAGCAATTAAAGCCAGTTTTGAGTCATCCAAGAATGGAACTCCTCAAGGCAGTTGTAAAATTCAGCTGTCAACACTGCAGTATACGGCAGACAGGTCAAGTATAGCTGGCTATCATCTGAATAGGTGTTGTGGTGCAGTATGTCACTTTTTAATTTGCTGTGCATGCAGTCAAAGTTCATTACTAAAACACTCCTAGGCTCCTCGGTCACAGCTTTACAGTCGTGCGTGTGTCTACTCCCACTCGCTGTCCACGACAAAGGTGGTTAAGGGGCATTTGTAACAACTGAGGCCAACTACATGGTGGTTCAAAACTGTAAGACCAACTAAAGGGGTACATAGTGGAGATGATTAGAGAGGCAGTGAAGCTGCCTCCACTTCCTCAGTGGGCATGAGGTATATGGCGAAGATAAATAGGGTTGTGATCTCTCCAAGATGGCACATGAAATCTGATGTCGCTATACACCTTGATTTGTGTTGAATGCAACAGTGCATTCAATGTCAACCAGTTTCTTCTAGACTTCGAAGGGATGTTGAGTACAAAATAGGTGGATAGTGGGGGGTGGGGCACTGTACCACAGGGAAAATGCAGTTTACAGGTAACTGTGGTATAGTCCAGATAAGTGCTTACCAATTCAAGGGACAATACTAGGAGTACTGGGCTTTACTCGCTTAGTCTGCCTTTCTGGAGAAATGCGCTGGCCCAACGCTTGTTCTCCTACAGAGTACCATATTGGCTTAATGAAATAAACACCACAGTACTAAACACTGCTAACTCATAGAAACATAGAAACATAGACTTTGATGGCAGACAAGGACCACTTGGACCATCTAGTATGCCCATTTCCCTACCTACAGGATAGGCCGCAGATCCTAGTTAACCAACAGCCTATTTCTTCCTACCCCCCACAAGAATTGCCTTATGTCTGTCCCATGCATTTTTGAATTCTCCCATAGTTTTAGATCCTACAACCTCCTCAGGAAGGCTGTTCCATGCATCCACTACCCTCTCTGTGAAATAATACTTCCTCACATTGCCCCTGAACCTCCTCCCTCTATCTTTAAATTGTGTCCCCTTGTTCTTGCACATCTCTTTTTCTGAAAGACGCTACCCTCTTGGACTTTGTTGATTCCACTGAGGTACTTAAAAGTTTCTATCATGTCCCCCCTCTCCCTTCTTTCCTCAAGGGTATACATATTAAGCTCCTTTAACCTCTCCTCATACGGCTTCTCTTGCAGACCCTGCACCATTTTAGTTGCCCTCCTCTGGACTGCTTCTATCCTGTCTATGTCCTTGTGGAGATGGGGTCTCCAGAACTGGATGCAGTACTCCAGATGGGATCTCACCAATTGTCTGTACAGAGGGATAACAACTTCCTGTTTTCTGCTGGTGATGCCTCTCCCTATGCATCCCAGTATACCCCCAGCCCTCCCTACTGCCGTCTCACATTGCTTGCTAACCTTAAGCTCATCTGATATGATTACCACGAGGTCTCTTTCCTTTTTTGTTGTTGTTACTACCTCCCCCTCCATTGTGTATTGTTCCCCTGGGTTCTTGTTTCCCAGGTGCATTATTTTTGCACTTCTTTGCATTGAATCCAAGCTGCCATACTTCTGACCATTCCTCCAACCTTGCCAAGTCCCTTCTCATCCTTTCCACTTCTCCTTGTGTATCAACCTTGTTGCAGATCTTTGTGTCATCTGCAAGGAGGCATACTTTTCCTTCAAGTCCCTCTGCAATGTCACTTGAAGACATTAAAAAGGACTGGACCCAGTACTGAACCCTGTGGTACCCCACTAGTAACCCCTCTTTCTTCAGAGTGGACTCCATTTACAATTACCTTCTGTATCCTGTTGTCCAGCCAATGTTTTACCCAGGCTACCACCCTGGGACCCACTCCCAGGCTGGTTAATTTGACTATTAATCTTTTGTGTGGGACTGTGTCAAATGCCTTGCTAAACTCTAGGTAGGCCATGTCCACAGCCCATCCCTGGTCTACTAGTTTGGTCACCCAGTCAAAGAAATCTATTAGGTTAGTCTGACATGACCTTCCGCTGTGAACCCTTGCTGCCTTGGGTCCTGTGGCCCACTGGCCTCTAGGTACTCAACAATTCTTTCCTTCAGAAGTGACTCCATCACTTTCCCTACCACAGAGGTCAAACTGACAGGTCTGTAGTTTCCTGCCTCTGTCTTGGTCCCACTTTTATGAAGGGGAATCACATCCACCTTACTCCAGTCCTTGGGTACCACACCATCCTCCCATGATTTATTAAAAAGAGTAGCCAGTGGTTTCACTAGTTCCCCCCTTAATTCTTTTAGAATTCTGGGGTGAATTCCATCAGGCCCCATTGCTTTGTCCACCTTCAGTTTTAGAGTTCTTGCAGAACCCTTTCTTCTGTGAAAGGACTGGGATCAACCCCTATCAAGAGTGCTTCTGTTAATTGGATTAGGCACTTCCCCTCTCTTTTATGAATACTGAGCAGAAATATTCATTCAGTATCCTGCTTTTCACTGTCCCCTCTGCCCACCCACCGTTCATTCTATTCAGCCTCCTATCTCCTTTGTCTTTCTCCGCTGGCTGATGTACCTATAAACGGTTTTATCCCCCTTCTTAACTGAGTTGGCTATCTGTTCCTCAGTTTGGGCCTTTGCTATTCTGACTTCCCTCCCTGCTTCCTTCTGCCTTAACTGGTACAGCTCTCTGTCCTGTGCCTTCTGTGTTTCCTTACACTTCCGGAATGCTATCTTTTTCTTCCTGACTTTCACAGCCACCTCTTTTGAGAACCATAGTGGCTTTTTCTTTCATTGCCTCCAGCAGCTAGAGCGGGCCGGAGAGCTACTCTTGCCCTTCTAGGATGGTGGGTCTTTGGTAGCTCTGTGATCACTCGCTTCCTGCTCCCAAACAGGAAGTTCCTGTTGTCAGTCAAATCCTGTGCCTATAAAAGTAGAACTAGCTTTGGGTGGGAGGGAAGGAGGTCAATATAGTCCCAGTAGAGAAGTCCAGTCACACAGCAGTCCTTCCTCCTGGTGTCTTCTGCCAAGCTAGTAGCAGAATGTTTCTAAGGCAATCTTTAAATGTAATTTCCTTCTAGCTAAGCCACTCCCCCTACTTACTAGATCTTTGTACAAGTAATTTAAACCTCACAGCTATCAAATCCTTTCAATCACCTGAGATTTACACCTAGATAACTGTTCAGATAACCATTCTTTTAATATGAATTTAAGCTGTTCCTACAATCCAGTAGACTCTTCAATTGGCAGAACTGACCCTGTTATTCTGAGTACACCAAGCTCTAAGGCCACTGCTCACCTCTATTGCATTTCAGGTGGTCTATGCCCATCCCCCCAGTATCTCCTTCATACCCATTCGATGCCATTTCCTGCCTGCTCCTTCCTGTATCCTTTCACCAAGGGTTCTTAGCAGTACTACACTGTCCTCCACCCTGCCAGACTCTGTCGCCTGTCCTCCCCCTGTCTCTTCCTCTTGACCAATTGTCATCGAGGTTTATAAAACTCTACATCTCTACCTCCTGTATCTGTGAGCCCTATTCACCTAGCATCTGTGCCCTATTCCAACCGACTTAGCAGACACCATTCTTCAAAGATTATTATATCATACAGTACTTCCCCTGGAGCTGCACTTAGTTTCTCATGCATTAGCATATCCATGGTACTAGATTACTCTGCTTGTTGCATTCTGACAGCCATTCTGTGGTCTCTGTTTTATGGCTAACACATGCCTGTACCATATGTATTGTTATTAAAATTCTGGTCTATACTGTTCACTCTATGTTCATGACATGGGACCTTTGTAAAAGACTTATGACTCAACTGCTTTCTGAGCACTCAACTAAATAAATAAATAAAAATCACTCTGGTTAAACCACCATCAGGGCAACATTGCCTCAATTAATCTCAATGCTGATCCAAAACCCTACTGCTAACGTGTAGTTTATACATGGGATGTGAAAAAAGGTTGCATTAATGCCGATTAGAGAATTCAGCATGCCAAATGCATCTTGCACCATCTGCATATGGTCCCTCAGACTGGCGCCTAGACATTATGTCCGACCACCATGAATCATGTGACTGGATAGACTCTTCCAGGTAGAGTTGTGATGATAACACGATATGACAATATATCATGATAATTATCACTGAAGATAATTTATCGGTTTAGAAATACAATATTGCAATTGTCATGCAGCATGATATATTGTGATATACAGTGATGACACATCTCAACTTCCTTTTCCAGTAGCACATTCATTTCCAGGTGCAGCCAGTTCTAAAGGAACAGTTAAAAGCAGACAAGGGGATGGGATCACATGGGGTGCACCCCGATTATTGAGGGAGCTCAAGGAGGATCTTGCTGTTCCTCTGACAGCCCTGTTCCACCGGTTACTAAAACTGACTGGAGACTGGAGAGTGCTGATTTGAGTCCCACTACCAAAAGTGGAAGCAAAGAGCAGGCAGTATACCATAAGCATGTCATCTTTACTTGGTAGTGGTCAAAGTAACAGAATCACTACTGAAGGTAAGGATTGGGGAATACTTCACCAGTGAGCTACAGGATGCAAGTGAATATGGTTGCACAGGGGAGGACTTGCTAGACAAATCTGATCAGATTCAACCAAGGAAGTGGATCGGGAAAAACAGTTGTCGTGACATACCTGAATTTCAGTAAACCCCTGCAACACCGTTCCACCAAGGTGGCTGGTAAGCAAGCTGAGAAGCCTAGCAGCAGGCCCATAAAGTAATCGGATAGGTATTGAGCTGACTAGGCAATAGGAGTCGGAAGGTGGTAGGAAATGGTGTCCACTCTGGGGAAGGTAACGTGACTAGCTGAGTGCCACAAGGGTCAGTGCTAGGCTCAGTCCTCTTCAATGTCTTTATTAGGTACATTACAGAAGGACTGTAAGGACAGGAATGCCTGTTCACAGATGACACAAAATCTACAACACAGGTTGGTGGGGATAATGAAGGAGGATAGAAAGAAGCTTGAAGAATAGTGATGAGCTTAGCAGCTGGGTTCCAAATCAAAACAGAGCAAAATCATGCCCTTCAGATTCAGAAACCCAGGGGCAATGTACCAAATGGAGGGAGAAGTACTAAAAGTCACAAAACGATAAAGGTATCAGGGGTAATAATAACTGATGACCTGATGGTAACTAAACAGTGAGACATGGCAGTGGGAAAAATGAGAAGGATGCGTTGAAGGAATAGGGAGGGGGTACCACCAGCCGAAACACGAAGGTAGTGATATCACTGTATAAATCACTGATGAGCCTGTGTCCCATTCTGGAGACCCCACCTCTGAAGGAGATTGACAGGGTGGAGGCAGTACAGAGGAAAGCGACCTAAATGTTATGGGGCGGCACCAAAGTACTATGAAAAAGGTGACAAGGAATTAAATATGTACTCCTAAAAGGAAGGAGGAAAGGGAGGTTATGACTGAAACATTCAAATACCTCACAGATATAAACCACGTTACAGGAGGAGCATATTCTAAAGAAAAAGATGCTCAAGGACAAGGGTCACACTATGAATCTGGAGATGGGTGGAGGCTGAGAGGGGGTGCGAGAGAAGTACTTCTGGTGGACACACACCTTGCGCCACTGTTGACCAAGGGTTAGGTGATGGACTCCAGGTAGCTGGAGGTTAGAAAGGGACAGAGGATCAAGCATCAGGAGGATAGCTCTCCTCTCTCTGTGGAAGTATCCCGGGTGTTCGGCGTCCTGCATGAACCCCGATGGTGATCGAGTATTACAGGTACACCAACCAACATAAGGGGTGGAGTCTGAGGCATCGCCAGCAGGACAGTTGTGTGCTGGTGTCATTGCATGCTGCACTCCAAGGGAGGAAATAGCAGAAAAACACCCCACTTACGGATAGGTGACAGCACCATCTAGGGCCACCACTACTCGCATGCCCAATAGTCGGACTAAATCTTCTGGCTGTCCAGTCCCTCTGATCTGCCTAGGTCTATGATGGTTGTGCTCCCAGGTTGACGGATCAAGTAGGAGGGAGAGTGTCTGTCCCCGATTTCGTGGACAGGAGAGCTTCAGACTGTGTGGTAGAGGGTGAGGAGTGAGAGGGAAGCTAGAGAGAGTTCCAGATATGTAGGGGAAAAACAGAGTTAACCCAAAATAAAACAAGAATACATGGGATAGACACGAGGGAAATCTTGGATGTAAGGCAAGGGGGGACTGGAGGCTGAGTAGGGTCTGAGGTGGCATTGTGTAGTTAGTGAAATATCGGGCAGACTAGGTGGGCTAGGATGTCCTTATCTGCTGACAACATCTATGTTATGTTTGAACACCTGCACCATTGCTCATTTGCCAGCCTGAGGGACGTGAAAAAGAAAGGGTGAAATGTATGTGTACCAGTTGACTGACTTACATAGAAACTGACAACAGATAAGGACCACTTGGCCCCACCAGCAGAGGTAATGGGGCAGAACAGGCACAGGGATTTTAGAGTACAATGGATAGACTCAGGGAATCTTAGAAGCAGAGTGGTGTGTGTAAGCTGGAGTCAAGTAAGGTCTCTGGAGCACTATAGGAAGGGAATTTAGGGCAGACTAGGTGTGCCATATGGTCCTTATCAGACAACTTTTAGGTTTCCATTGCTCTCTGTTTCTGCCTAGTCCACCTATTCTCCAGACATCTCTCTTAGATATCTATTCATTTTCTCACACATACACACGCACAGTAACTCCTGGAGTGTCTACCCTATTGCAGATCGTTGTGTCATTTGATAAAAAGCATACCATCCTTTGACAACCTCTACAATGTCACCAATAAAGACATATAGAACTGTTCCCAGTACTGATCAGTGGCATCACACTGTCACCTTCCTGCTCGGTGAGTTATGTTTACTACCATCCTCCGTAGTGTATCCCCAATGGATGTCTTACCCAGTGTACCACCTTTGGACCCACTCAGGCTCACAGCCTGCTTCTTTCCTTTATCACATAATGATAGAATGTGACAGATTTGTTTAGCATCCTGTCCTTGTAGAACACAGGGATGCATGGCATGGTTGTATCGCAGTCATGGCTTTCATTCCACAATGAATCCATCCAGGCATAATGCGGTAATGGTAGCCTCAACACTGCATGACTGTGAATTTATTTCACATAATCCTATAATATGTACACATGACCTTGCAGATTGTGCTACCATCCTCTTCAAAACTGTCACCACCCGCCCCAGTCAGCAGAGTGTTGCCACTTTTCATTACATACCATGCCTCCTCGTGGTAATCTCAACAACTTTATTTCAGTTATAACATTTTTGTTGTATGTACAGTGATGGACACTTATTGAAGTTTCTGCATTTTAGTTCAGCTGAGTGATACTGTCTGGCTCTGGGCGTGGCCCATTTCAATCTCCCATCATATTTCCAACTCTCCATTAAAGACAGTGTGCAGTCCAATACATACTTTACTGTAATCTGTAAACCATAAAAGCAAGATACATAGACACACACACACACACACACCCCAAATACAGAGATTTTTGATTTTTTTTTTTTGCTTAAAACATCTTTATTGACTTTATTTTTTTAAATTTACAAACTGTAAACTCAAAAAAGACAAACCTGGACAAGCCAGGGTACACAGTCCAAAACTGACTGTGAGAACTATGTACAACAGGAATCCATCTCCAGAAATATTAAAATACAATCTGCATTCCTAAAAAGTAATAATACAGCCCACATCCCAACTAAGCAACTATTGCATATAATTACAACCCCACTAAATAGGAGATAGAATTATGCAGCTCTTTAAGGAAAGAAACAAGAAAAAAAGCAAAATTAAGCCATAGCAGCGTACATACTGTCTTACAAATATTAACTTAACATGACTTCTTTCCCTCTAATAATCCCACTCAGAGATGGAATCCTGCCATGCCCCCTGGAAAGAGAGAGAGTCCCCATCCTCCCCAGTGCCTGGTAGATGAAAGTCCCAAACTCAATCGGATCTTGCTTGGATCACATTTTGTCCATACCCTTACTTAAATAGTCAAAAGCGTCAACATAGTACAATGTTGACCACATTCTCATTCCCACTTATCAATCTCATGCTATTTGCAGCCTGACAGACGGACCTGTATTTGGGTACCTTGTCTCTAGGGCATAATTGCTTCTAAGTTAACCATCTCTTTGCATATAACCCTTTTCCCTCCAAACAGAGTTGTTTCTTTATTTTACCCAGAGCCCCATCAAATCCCACACCCACTGCTTATACGTGCATACTTGATAGCCCTTCCAATGTTGAACCAAAAAGATTTGACTAACGAGAGTCATCAGAGACAGATGGAATTTAGGTAAGACTCCAGGTATTACTGACAAATCACCCAAGACACAAACCTCCAGTTATATATTCAGTATCGTTCAAAAGGTCCATCGTTGTCTAATTTCCCCCCACAGAGGTGAAATTCTACCACATTCCCATAGCACATGTAAGAGGTCACCTATTCCCACCTGACATCTGAAACACCAGTCTGCCTGTCTAAGCTTTCTGTCATATAGTTTTACAGGGGTAAAATATGTTAGAGACAATAAAAAACTGCATACTCCTAAACTTGGGTATAGGTATGTACCTGTAATTTTCAAATAGAATCCCAAACTAGATTCCTAGAGCCATTACTTTATCCCAATATGAAACTTGTATGGGTGAGGCCGGACTAAAGAACTCACCAACACACTATACACCTGCGAGGAAGCCGCATTGACTGGGTCCACTCCCTCTAAATGATCCCAAGTGAAAGAGCTATCTAAAAACCCTCCATTCCTTTCATCACCCTCCAACAGTCGTGTAGCTGCAATCTTGAAGAAAGGCAGTCCTTCCAGTGGAAGTCGTAGACTAACCTTTTCACCCTGAATAAGATCCTTACCTTAGACCCTCATACTTGATTAACCCACAGGTAAGTACCTGCCCCCAATTTCATAAGTGGGGTTACCCAAAGTGGTTGGTCCGGGCTTTTGTCTGTACTTTTCTCTGTGCGGTGTAAGAAGGACCACCAGGCTCTTACTGATTTCGCAATCGAGTTCCCCGCCCCTTTATTAAACTCATTTTCAACATTGGCAAACAACATTGCTTCCGGAGAGGCCACACTCTCTCAATATTTGCCTCTCCATTTGTAGCCATATTGGTGTATATGTTTCCTTTCCAAATTCCATAGCAGAAACATAAGACCCAATTGTCCCGCCACATAAATATACATGAAGATCAGGCAATTTGATCCCTCCCTTGCCTGTGATAAATGTAGTACTTCATGTTTTCTCCTGGGCGGTTTAGCATTCCATAGAAATTCAGAGAGAAGCTTTCTAATTGTTCTAAACCATGATACATGAATATCATAATGGGCCATATACACTGGGTATATTAACCTAGGGAGTAAATTCATCTTAATGAGGCCCAGTCTAGCCATAAATTCAACGGAAGATTATTCCATCTTAGTATGTCCCTCTTATTACAGATAAAACCCTCCAGATTCGCTTCCACCTTTCTCCATTTGCATAATCCATATACCCAAATACTTAATCTATCTGCCTTCCACTGCAATTGTAATGGAGCAAAATCTGCCCTATATACATACAGGGTCAGAGGAGAATCTGAGTCTTGGTCGAATTCAACATAATTTGAAACCACAGAGTATCACCAATTAAATCTCTTACTCCCTCAAAACTGGAAGCCGGGTCCTCTAAGAAAAAAGAATATCATCCTCGAAAACTGAGAATTTAAGCTCTCTTCCCCTAACTACCCTTTTATAAGTTCCTCCTCCATTATGGCCTCAACAAGGGCTCTAAATAGATGTTGAATAATATCGGTGATAGAGGACACCTCCTAGTCCCATTTTCAGCTGAATTTCCTGTGAAATATAGCCATTACAATACCCTAGCCGATGAGGCGCATTGAAGTTTTAATACCTCTGAGCAGGCCTCTGGAAGCCCATCTTCCTCATTGAGCAAACAAAAAAGATGGGAGACCCTATCGAACACCTTTTCGGCGTCTAGCGATATCAAAGCTAGAGATAGTTGGGGATCCGGTGCATAGCTAAGAATATGATGTAACTTCCTATGGGCATCATGTGCCCCCCTCCCTGGCATAAATCACACCTGTTCCTGACTAATTAAGCTTGAAGCAACCCTCAAAATTCTATTAGCTAATATTCTTGTTAAGATCTTAATCCTGATTCATTAGAGCTATAGGCCTGTAACTATCCACCCAGATCCTTAGGTTTTTCTGGTTTAGGATCAATGATATATATGCCTGGTACAGTGGCGGGTGGAACATCCCACATAATAGTATTATAAAATTTAACAAAACTGGAAGTATAGTCTGCATGTGAGTCTGATAAAACTTAGCTGTAGACCATCTGGTCCGGGAGTTCTACCAACCCGGCAGAGATTGTCGACCTCTAATATCTCTGATTCCCTAATAGGGAGCAGCTAATTCTCTAGCCTGTAGATGGTCCAACACCGAGAGTATTCCCTCTAGAAGGCGAGATTTCCTCTCTCAGCTGGATTTCCCACTGATATAGGTCATTAAGTAAGGCATAAAATGCATCTGCCATTTGCTGGGAGTCCGTTGCCAGCTTTCCCTCAGTACCATATAGGAGTAATTGTTCTGCTTGCTTCCCATTCTCTGACCCTAGCCTGCAAGTGGCGCCCTGGGACATCCCCCTGCAGTAAGTATTTAGCCTGACTCCTTTCCAACCAATATTCCACCTTCCCTACATAATCGCCCATTCCCTCTCAGGGTTTCAAGTTCAGTCAATTTCCCAGATGACCTCCAGAGGAGATAAAGAATCTATTGCCCCAAAAATAAATTCCTCCTTGCCTTCCTCAATCTATTTCTTTGCTGCCAAACCCTGCACTATCCCACATACAACACTTTACATGTCGTCAAGCCAGATTTTGGTTTTGTAGAGAGGGTATTTGATGCTGTAAATCCCTCACAAAGCTTCCTAGTTCTCCTGCACTGCAGCCTCCACCAGCAACAGATCATTCAACTCTCCACCGAGCAGGTCTAGGGGGGCAGGACTCAGTTCCCATCAAAGAAAATAGGGGAGTGATCCGAAAGTACTCTAGTACCTGTCATCATATCCTTCACTTCCTAAGTGCCTCCCTGTTAACAAAAGAAAAAAAAATCAATACGCGATTAAGTCTTGTGGGCACGCAGTAAAAGGTCATAGTGTTTCCCCCAGAGTGGGTCCTACTGGATCACAGCACTATCACTTCCAGCATCCTGTTCAAGGCGGTCTGTGCCCTGCTCAGGGGTACTAGATGGGTATCCATCCTCAAGATTATTAAGACAAGCGTTCCAATCCCACAGCCAAAGTGGTGAGTCAGTAGGGATAGCTGCTATGTCCCTTTCAATAGAAGCAAAAAAAGTCATGATAGAAAGGTGGGACCATAAACAGAAGCCACTGACAGTGCCTACCCGACAAAAATCCCGAGAGATATACCCTACCATCTTCCCTTACCAACACCTGCTCCACCTTAAATGCACAGGAGCTTCTTAATAAGATCACCACACCCCGATGCCTTTCTTTTGCCTCCCCATAGACCTGGCCACTCACATAGCCTCTTAAGACAGCTTAGTTCCTCCACGTTAGTAAATGGGTTTCCTGTAAAAGCAGATATGAGCTCCCAAAAGTTAATATGTCTCAAAATAACCGATTCTTTACGTCTGCCCTGAGGACCTTTGGCGTTCCATGAAATTATTCTAAAACCAGTCAGTATCCATCAAAAAGCATAAGGATTGTAACAAGTGATCTCTTTCCCCATGCCCCTTTTATGGTCTACCTTCCTTGATTTCCTTTCTTGGATTCTCTCTCTTTTCCAGATCCCCATCCTCCCTCCCCTGCCCCTGATCCTCGATCGCCCCCGTATAAATCGAATCATGGATGAACCCCTCTGTGCCTCCTGTCCTCTTTCAAAACCCTATCACTCTGAGAGCTGCCCATCATCTAATCTCTTTGACTTTCTGCCCTTACTCCATTTTACTATCATCCCCTCGATCTTCCCCTCCTTTCTCTAGAGCACGAAGAAAAGAAAGAAAAAAAAACAACATCTCCCTGCCACTCAATAGGGGCAGTCAGGTATACTCAGCATCACTGCAGCTCATGGGCAGGTCAATCCCCACTAAAAACTTGTCATAGTTTTATTTAGATAATCCTTCTGACATTGACAGAGCTTGCCAAAGTGCCATCCTGTATGTCGCACAAAGATCACCCTCCTTGCTAAAAACCATATCTACAGTAACCCCGAATTCTTTCCACCAGATCCAGGGAATCCCGATAAATCCCTAATACAGGCCACGAAGACTTGGACCCACCCTAGCCCAAGAAACTTAGTATGACCCCCAAATATTCTATCAATATAAAGATAAACATACAACCATAACTAGAAAATGTTTGTCATAACTTTACAACCTGCAAATCTCCCCATTTTCCCTTGTCCATAATTACTTAAATCAAGCGGTGCATCCTTTCCAAAGATTAGTCCAGTTCAAGTCGTGACTTAAACAGTTCAGGAAGTTCAACCGCAAGCCTTCTAGGGCATCCCTACTTGAATAGATATAACTTCTCACCCAGCGATCTCACCATCAGCGTTGAGGGTATTGCAAACAAAATTTAATACCTGCTAGATACAGCTTTTCTTGATCTCCAAGTATTCCCTCTGTTTCTCCTAACCCGAAGAGTTGATCTTAAAACATCCAGATTGTTTGCATTCCATTGAAGTGCTTTATTATGTCTAGCCTTGAACAGTACATGAGACTTTCTTTATAGTTGAGAAATCTCATAATAATCACTCTAGGTCTCGCTCGCGGAAGGTGTTCCTTAATGCTCTGTGGGCCCTCTCAAGATTGTAGGCTTCCCGAATGGTGATGGGCCCAACAATTTAAAAGCATGTCCTGTATAAAGGTGACACAATCCGATCCTTCAACCCTTTCTGGAAGCCCTGCCAGTATCAGGTTGTTCCTCCGACTCTCGATTCCTGATCGTCCATTCTCCTCGAGTTTCCTGATTTGCTTTTTGGCAATTATAAGCTCTTGTTCCAGCGTGGATGATTTTGCTTTCCTGTGAGGCTATCCTAGCTTCTGCATCCCCATGCTGCACGAGAGTGTAATGCCGGTCACACAGATGCTGAAGTCCACCACCAACCCTTGCAACAGTTTTTAATCTCCTGTATGTCCTCGTTAGTTGGCCCGTTCCCCATCTTTTCCCAGGTCCACCTCTGTCACCGTAGGGTAGGGATTGAGACTGACCGCTCAGTGGCAGGAGATCTTCTATGACGGGCTCCGCAACTTCAGCCTCCAATCTTGCCTTTCAAAAACTGCCTGTTGCTTCAGACTGCAGCACACTGACTCAGCCCTTATTCCACTCCCGGCTCTCTATATTTTTAAACTTGCTGCCCAAAATCGGAACCGCTAAGTCTTCCAAGCAATTAGTTAAATATCAGCCAATCTGGCAGACCTCAGAGCTTCTAATAATTAAACTTTTACATCGGGTCCTGGAGCAGCACAGAAGACATCTCAAGCGACTCAGTCCATCACGTGACCTCCAGAGATTTTTGATTTATAATAAACAATGTGCATTTATCCCTCCAGCACAGTTGAATCATTCTCGCTCTACAAGCGCCATTATGTGATTGGATTTATTCTGATAAAATTAAAACTCTTTAGCATGCTATGGCACATAATGCAATAATTTCACCAATACCATAAAAATTTCTAACATAATCCCAGAGTTAAACACTGTCTGATACATCCTTGTTAAGCACTGCATTATCACTGACATTTCTGTCACCACGAGGCGCATGGCAGGAATCCTGTGGAAGCGCCCATAAGGATCGGGATATGTGTTGGCGTATATGCCACACACAACAGCTTGGCACAGGTCTAGTATCCGTGACCAAGGCGCCCATTATGCCATAGAATGTACTGCTAGTAGGCAGAGTGCTGTCTGGAATGGTTGGCATCAGCATCAGGAGGCAGAGCAAATATATCACGCCTATATGTAGTAGCCAATAAAAGTTACCACTAAGGTCCAAAGTAGGTGTTACATCTCCTGCAAGAAAAAACAATAACACCACGCTGGAGAATCAATACATGTTTCCCTCCAGTAACACATATTGGATGTAACACATACATGCGTTAATGGTCCTCACACATGTAACACTGTGCTATGGTGCAATGTCACTTTCTCGCCTACAGATAACATAATCTTTATGGCTGTGAGGGCACATATGTAAGATACTAATCTTCAATGGTATCTGACTAACGGACACCTTCACTAGGGCAGCATCCCTGCAACTGGAATATTTTGTTCATCTCAGGAAATGTAATGCTACTAGTTTGCGTTGTTAGAGATTCACCAGTGGTTTCATCACTGTCTTTGTATTGTACATTACAAAAGTATGACAGGGAGTTATAGGCCGCAAGCATCCATCCATTGTGGGTTGGCTGATGGAGACAGTCCTGGAAGGGAGACACTGGTGCTCCACCTGGAGGACAAAGGAGTGTAGTGCACATAGGGCAAATAGCTGTTACGATCAGCTCCTGCCAGACCAACTTTGTGGAGGACTATGACTGGGCAACTAGATAACTAGACAGGTGACTTGCAGTTGATGTCCCTGTTGCTGGACTCTGTAAGGCTTTTGACTGTGTGGCATTGGCAGCCAGGTAGTAAGCCACTAGGTACATGGGAGGTGCAAAAATGGTGGGCTGTGTGGGAAGGCATGCTGCAAGTATGGCAGCAGAGGGTGGCAGTGGGTGGGAAGCTATGATCACATAGGGCAGTGATGAGGGCAGGCAGAGGAGTTGAACATGTACTCACCAAAGCAGAGAAGGGATATGATTGAAAACTTCAAGTACATGAACAGAATGAACAGTTCATGCACAAAAGGGCACAAGGATTCACAGCTGATATCCTGTTCAACCAATCGGATAGATTGCTTTGAATCATGCAACCATGTGGTCGATTCGTAATGTATGTTAACATGCAGTCATGGGATTGCAACAATGCATTGGACTAGCAGCCACAACAGGAGTTATGATAAACCATTTGTGCTGTATGGTAGTGGGACTACATTGGTAAATTGTTACTAATTGGCTGGCGCTTATGACACAGGTGAGGTGGATAACAGAGTTCTGTCCCAGTAGTGTGTGATGATGACCAGCTTAGTGGAGTCGGTGCTCTGCGCTTGAGCCTGTCTGCCACAATGTCTTCAGTAGCGGCACCAAGTCAAGGGAGTAATGAGTGTAAAACTATTTGAAGATGACACAATACCTTTAGTTGGTGATGCCATCAGACAGGATGGAAATAAGTGCTGACAATTTCAAATTGAAATTGTTCTTAGAACTGTGGCAACACACACACAGAGTAAAAAGGCAGAACTGTAGGGAACTTATTATGATTACTGGTGAAATTTTGCAACATGACTTGCATATTAAAATACTGCAAACATCTCAGACTGATACGGGAGAGTCGAGATGCAATGCTCAGGTAGCACCCACAACATATGCTTTCCACTGCAGTAGGCATCAGCTGATAGCAGTTGCATATGCACCAATGTGAGCATCACTATTTTGTGGATCTCTTTATTGAGCGATAGCAGCCACTCTGCCCTACAGAATGTCAAAAAGAAGTCCAGCATTGAGAAGAGAAAAGTTAACACAGAGGTCATGAACTTCATCATATGTCATACCCTCTATGCATGCCTGTGGAAGAAGAAAAGGAACAATGGAAATTACGTACCTACCGTAATTCTTGATCTTCTTGACAAGAGTTTCACCACTCATTCACACTAATGGGAGTTTGCCGGAGGTGCTAGCATCCAGCAGGAGCAAACTTTTTCAAGAGGGCTGGTGCCTGAGATGCAGTCGAGAGGAAGCGGCACCACAAGCACAGGCTCATGTGGTAATGACTATCTCTGCATCGTCCCTCCAAGTGCCTCAGTTCCCTTTTTTTTGAGGAGGTGCAGCATAATTAACCTAGAAAGACTAGCCTAAAAATCAGACATAAAATAGTCCGAATGATCTGTTTAAGAAGGGTCAACAATAATGTCTTCACAGCCCAGCCATTGAGGAGTAAAGACCATAAACAGAGAAGTGAGCTCAGGGGATGGTGGGTGGGCATGTGAATGAGTGGTAGAGACTTCATCCAAGCAGATCAAGAATTATGGTAGATGCGTAATTCCATATCTTTCTGGACATAAAGTCTCCACCACTCATTCACACTAATGGAGAGTACTGAGCTAAATAATCCCCCGAGACAGGCAGCAGAAGATAAGCAGCTCACATTTAGGACAGAAGTTCATTAAGAATGGTCCTTCCAAATGACAGATGTCATCTGGCATGGACATCCAGAGCGTAAACGAAAGTATGCATGGAGCTCCAGGTAGCCATTGATGGCAAATATTCGCAATGGCAGATTACGGATTTCCACCAGAGATGCCACGACTGCTGTTGAGAGCGAGCGCACACTTGCCTTCCAGCTTGATCTGTGTCACAGAATAGCAATGGTGAAGGCATGCCACCAGACACGCGTGAAATGCATCTGATAGCGACAGGGTGATCCAGCCAGCTCTCGCTGAAGAAACAAACAGTTGTTGAGTCTTGCACACCTGAGACCTGAACAGATACATACCATCAAAATGTAAAGCCATGACCTGCTGCTGGGCATCATTTGTGAAGCCCAAGTACATACACAAGAGTGGCGGGTGCAGATGCCAGCTGTTGCCACGCAGGAGGTGGTATCTTTGGCATCCATTGCAGCTTTAACCTTGATTCAATACTCTAATTATGGTCTTGAGTAGCTCTGAGCTAACTTCCAATCGGGCAGTGTCTACCATTTCTTTGAGGAATGCAAAGTAACATACTCATACTGAAAAATAGCCCTGGTAACTGGCAATGGGCATACCCAGGGTTGATGCAGCAAGACTCTCTTACTTAAGGTGTCTATATTGTGAGATTCATTGTGTAATTGCAGTAAGGCACTCAAGGGTGGGAGTTATTGAGGATGTACCCAATTCCTGTGTGCTGAAGTCACTGGCTGTGCATTTGTCACCCACACACATAATGCACATTTGAATTAAATAAACATCACCACAGCACATCTTGTGTACTAGACTGGGTTCATTTGTGCACATGCTCATGTTTGGCCGTGTTGATCAATCATTTAATAGGTGAAGTCACATCGCATTGAACCTCGAACAGTGCATGCAAGACACAACTATCTATTTGGAAAATATTATAAATAGATAGATGCATGTGGCAAAACATTGGTTGCATAACAGTGACAGTGCACAGGTCAGACAGGAGCAAAAAGCAGGCACGGATGCAGTCCACGCACTGGTAATTCTGAAATGCAGTCTCAGGATCAACTCCACAGCAGACTCTCTCAACTTGCGATGACATTAACCAGTACTTTTGGTACACACACCACTCTGGTGAATCACTGGTTGGCTGAGACTGTGACTGTGATAAAACATGATGTCTACACGCCAGTATGTTGAATGCTAACCCAGGGCTGTGAAGAGCGAATACCACACGAAAATCAACAAGCGCCTCATTGGAGGAAGGTGAGACGGAGGTAAGGTAACAGCATGGTGCAATAGCTTGGATGAGACAGGGAGCAAATATTGAGGATCCTGGAGCACCTGCATGGTGGAGGGATGTTGATGTCCTTGTCCACATGTGGACAAAGTAATTTACAGTGAGAGGATAAGTAATGCTGATAGGTTTGAGGATTTATCACTGATCCTTAATCAGGCAGCACGCATGGTAACAGTATGGGCGGTGCGGCCTGTCCATAGCATGGGTGAGGCTAATGTGCTCCACAACATGGTTTAATCAGTGATTGAAAAAAGTTGCACCGAGATGCTGTCTTTGGCTTCATTTGGTACAGGTGGTAGACCTGGAGTGATTAGAAACTATATTTTCATGATGAGTGGCATCTGTCCAAAGGGGAAACAAGGACACTTGGTGATAGGTTGAAATGCATCACATTGGCAAGCATTTGTACTAGCCACGGTGGAGACACGGACAAGGTGTAGGAAGTCCAAGCACCCTCCCATCCAAAGAAATAAAGGCAATTAGTGCGATAAATACCAATATAGAGCGTTGATATGGAGAAGGAATGGGTAAATTTAGAAAATGACAAAAGGCAATAAGGACAGGGTTGAGAAAAGGGATAAGGACAATAAAATGGAGGTTAATGACTAAGAATGCATGTAGCCAGGGCAACAAGGGACCTGAACTGGTGGACTTGATGGAAGGAGGATGCACGGATATCTTGGCAGTCACAGAAACATGTTACACAGAGAACAAAGACTGTGAGGTTAACATACCAGGCTACACAACATGCAGGAGGGACATGCCATGCAGAAGAGGGAGAGGAGTAGCTCTATGTGAAAGGGACAGGATAAAGGCAGTGGAGCAAAATAGTAAAAAGGGATGAGAGTAGGCACTGTGGGGCACCTTATAGAAAATGAAAAGCCCACAGTCCACAGAGGTGTTGTATACATACCCCCTCTCTGACCTGTCAGTTTGACATCAGTGATAGGGAAAATGATGAAATCACTTTAGAAGAAAATAAATGTTGAGTACCAGTAGGCTAGTGGATCACAGGACGGATGCCGCGTGATCTGGATTCACAGTAAGAGGGTCTATCAGACGAATCAAATGGATTTCTTTCACGGGGTGAGTGAAGTAGTAGACAAGGGATGCACATGGACATGGCTACCTAGACTTTCAGTAAGCCATTTGACCCAGTACCACCAAAACGAGTAATAAACACTTTAGACATCATTGACATGTCATGCTCCTGTCTGCAGTACAGCAGCCTGCATGTGGGCATCCACCTACGTCTCACTTATTGTCCGACATATCTTTTGGAGTTGCATCTATGGTATAACTGGCTAACACAATGCTGACAAGACTGAGGTGCTGGTGGTGGATCAGAGTGGTCGAAGAAGTGCGGCAGGGGCTCATGGGATAACACTGTCTTGTACTGGGGAATACCATTTCTCCCTCACAGAATGGATAGAGAATCTGGGTGTGATGCTTGATGATGGCTTGACATTTGATTCTCAGGTGGTGTTAGCATAACCTGCTCACATTTTATCTTTCCATGTACATTTTCAACAGTGGATTCTGAAAATAGACTGGTGTCATGGGGCCTGCAGGTATTGACCATGGCAATGAAAGTTTGTGTCAGCATCACCCAACTCTATTCATGACTGATATTTTGGGTTGAGCATGTATGCAACACACACCTAATACATTTAACATAGAATCATAGAAACATAGAATTTGATCGCTGATGAGGACCCCTTGGCCCACCCTAGTCTGCCCATTTTCCTACCTAACAGATAAGCTGCAGATCCTAGTTAACCAACAACTACTTCCTCCTACCCCCACTAGGACTGCCTTATGTCTGTCCCATGCATTCTTGAAGTCCCCACTGTTCTTGACTCATTGACCTCCTCAGGAGGCTGTTCCATCATCTACGACCCTCTCAGTGAAAAAATACTCCTCACATTACCTCTGGAGCCGTCCCCTTTATCTTCAAATTGTGCCCCCTTGTTCTTGCACATCTCTTTTTCTGGAAGATGCTACCCTCTTGGACTTTGATAATTCCCTTGAGGTACTTGAAAGTTTCTATCATGTCCCCTCTCTCCCTTCTTTCCTCAAGGTATACATATTAAGCTCCTTTAGTCTTTCTTAGTATGTCTTCTGGTGCAGACCCTGTACCATTTAGTTGCTGTCTCCTCTGGACAGCCTCCACTCTATGTCTTTGCGGAGATGGGGTCTCCAGAAGTACACACAGTACTCAGATGGGATCTCACCAACTGTCTGTATACGGAAGGATAACAACTTCCTGTTTTGTACTATTGATGCCTCTTCATGCATCCCAGTATCCCCACGCCTTCCTTACTGCCTTCTCACAGTGCTTGCCCACTTTAGGTCATCTGATATATTGCCCCAGGTCCCTTTTTATTTTACTGTTGTCAGTATCTCACCTCCATTGTATGCGCTTCCCTGGTTTTTTTTCCCATGTGCATTACCTTGCACTTCTTTGCATTGAATCTGAGCTGCCATACATTTGACCATTCCTCCAACCTTGCAAGTCCTTCTCATCCTTTCCACTCCATCTTGTGTATCACCCTGTTGCAGATCTTTGTGTCATCTGCATAGAGACATACTTTCCTTCCAGTTCCTCTGCAATGTCACTTATAAAGACATTAAAAGGAGCAGTTCATACTGAACCCTCGGTACCCGCTAGTAACCTCCTTTCTTCACTGTGTACTCCCATTTACTGCAACCCTTGCGTCCTGTTGTCTAGCCAATTTTTATCCAGGCTACCTGGGACCCACTCAAGGCTGGCTTAGCTATCTTCAAGATATTAATCTTTTTGTGTGGGACTGTATCAAATGCCTTGCTGAAGCCCAGGTAGGCCATGTCCACAGCCCTCCCTCGCCTACTACTCTGGTCACCCAGTCAAAGAAATCTATTAGATTCATCTGACACCACCTTCCCATCGTGAATCCATGCTGCCTTGGGTCCTGTGCCCACTGGCTCTAGGTACTCAACAATTCTTTCCTTCAGAGTGATTCCATCATTTTCCTACCACTGAGGTCAAACTAACTGGTTTGTAGTTTCTGCCTCTGTCCTGCTCCCGCTTTTGTGAAGAGAATCACATCTGCCCTCCTCCAGTCCTCGGACACCCCATCCTCCATGATTTGTTAAAGAGAGTAGTCAGCGGTGTCACTAGTTCTACCCTTAGTTCTTTTAGAATTCTTGGTAAATCCCATCAAGCCCCATTGCTTTGTCTACCTTCAATTTTATTAGTTCTTTTCAGAACCCTTTCTTCTGTAAATGGACTGGTATTGACCCCGTCTTCAGTGTTTCTCTTTGTTTGGTTTAGGTAACTCCCCTCCTCTTCCTTTGTGAATACTGAGCAGAAATATTCGTCTCAGTATCCTTGCTTTTCACTGTCACCTCTACCCACATTCCTTACTTTTATTAAGCTTCAGTATCCCTCCTTTGGTCTTTTTCTTTCACTCCTAATGTACCTATAAAAGGTCTTATCCCCTTCTTAACAGAATTGGCTATCCTTTCCTCGGTTTGGGCCTTTGCTATTCTGACAGCCTTCCAACCTCTTTCTGCTTTAACTGATAAAGTTCTCGGTCCTGCTCCTTCTGTGTTTCCTTATATTTCCTGATACTGTCCTTTTCTCCTTAACCTGTCCACCTCTTTTGAGAACCATGGCGTTTTTTCCTTCGTTGTGTTTTTATTGATTTGCTTAACACAAAGGCATGTTGCCTCTGTGATGGCTGTTTGATCACTCCCATTGTTCCTCCACCTCCTCCTTCCTGTTTGCTAGTGCTTTTGAGGCACTCTCTCATTTTCAAAAGTCAGCCCTCCTAAAGTCCAGTACTCTTGCTTTTGTATGGCGATGTTATATGGCTGTGTTTATCGTGACCACACTGTTTGGTGGTCGCTTGTTCCCAGATGGCTACCCACTTCTAAATCTGAGATTCTTTCTCCATCCCCATTTGAGAGTACCAGGTCTAGATTGCTCCCTCTGAGTGGGTTCCAATACTAGCTGTCTGAGGCATGCCCCTGTGGACATCAAGAATGACCCTGCTCTTGGATGTGCCTGCAGCAAAGGTGCTCAGTTAACATCTGGCATATTCAGGTCCCCATCAACAATAGCTCCCCTTTTCCTGCCATTCTAAGAAAGCTTTCTATCATTTCCTTGTCCATTCCCTCCCCTGAGATGGGGTCTGTATACAACCCCATGCGGATTGTAGTGCCATTTCCTGTCTCAAGGGTGACCCAAAGTGCCTCATCTGCTCCTGTTTACTCTTTAGTTCTGTTGCTTTGATCCCTTCCTTTACATAAAGAGCTACTCCTCCTCCTCCTCTTTTACCCTCCCTGTCCCTCCTGTAGATTGTGTATCCTGATATGTTGACATCCCAGTCATGGTTCTCTGTGTACCATGTTTCTGTGACTGCCGCAATATCCAGGCAACCCTCTTCCATCAAGGCCATAGTTCAGGGCAAACATAGCAAAGTAACACGTGACATCAGATAAGGACACAGTGACCAAAATAGTATACTCATGTACATTAACTTTAGTTTGCTTCTGCAGACCATCCTTAAAGACAGAGGTGATGCTATTCGCAATCCCGCTAATGGCAACCTAATGCCAATCAAATGCATGGTTACATTCACTCCATGTCTCATAATGGTAGCATGTCCACTTCCCTCTGCCATGAATGCCTGAAACTCAGCAGTCTTCAGAAGGAGGGAAGTGATAGCCCTTCTGCACAACTGCTTGGTGAGGCCACACCTCAAGTACTGCGTGCAGTTTGGAAGCACACCTGAAGAGGGACATTGAACTCCTAGAGAGGGTCCAGAGGAGGCCAACAAAATGATTCTGAAGAGCTAAATATGTACATATTGGGCGAGAAGGGGGCGGGGGACATGATAGAGGTCTTCAGGTACATGAATTGGGTAAACAGGGCAGAAGCAGTCAGGGAACTGTGAAGGAAGGAGAACTAGAGGCATGGGTGGAAGATGGAGGAGGAGAGATTGAGGGAAAGGAGGAGGTGCTATTTCACTGACAGGGTGGTGGAGCTATGGAATCGCTGCCTGGGGGATGGTGGAGGCAGAGAAGGTGGAGGGGTTCAAGAGAGGTTGGACAGGTACAGGGCAAGGGTTCTGGAAGCAAAATCCAGTGCAGTGAGAAAATCCAGGACTGGTAAGGGAGAAGCAAGATAGGGCAATGGGGAAGCAAGATTAGCTACCAGGGTTTGGATGACCAAGCGATCATCAACGAAAGAACCGTTAGGCCTACCCTGCTGGCATTTTAGTATGTTAGTATCTTGTTTCCCATGCTAGTAGCATTTTCGGATATCACTCTCAACCCAGATCCTCTCCTTGATGCCTCCTTACACACCCCTCCATCAACACCCCAAGTCAGTTTTGGCACTGTCCCGGATGTCGGGATAGGTCATCTGGACCCCCTACCCAGCTTCTTTCAACCTCCATTGCCTATGCAACAGCTAGTTTTAATTATACCTGACAATGATAATTTACATCAGTCTGCTTCAACACCTGTGAACCTTCATTACTGAGATGTAGACTATCAACTGAATATGGATCTGTGTGCTCACATGAGCTAAAATTTAAAAATCTGTTCTTGCTGTTAAGTAAACTTCCACCTAACTGACTCAGTCACCCTCCATGAGGCTGATATCCCTGCTCTTACCCTGCCACCCATTCACCCATTTGTCTTGGTGCCTGCTACATGCTGTATTGTGCAACTCCTTGGGTTCCCCCAACACTAGCATGCATCCCTATGTTGACCACCACCCCCATGGCTCCAGCTTCATATTCAGACACACAATGTCCTCCGTATGCCAAAACAGCAGACAGCAGAACATGAAGCCCCCCCCCCGCACTACATGCCACTAAGAGAAAAATGGCAGCTCCGCAAACTTGGGGAGCATACAACACTTTCTTGCCACTGACATTGGTGGCTGACCGAGACCAACCTCCCCAGCCATGGATGGGTGCTGCACCACTCCTGTGTCCAGTACCCAACCTTGACTCTTCCTATATATGTTGCATATGTGTGTGGACCACCAGGTGCAGGCTACACAATCTAGACCACAGTTGCTTGCTGCCTGCTGTGTTCCATACTAGCTTCCTGAAGACACAACGTGAGATGCAACACTACTGCATCTGGGCAGTCATGCAACAGGGTGCATACAAAGAGATGTGCAAGAACAAGGGGCACAATGTGAAGACAGAAGTCAAATGACCGGGGCCAATGTAATGTGAGCAAGTATGTTGTCACTGTGACTGTTGCAGACATGTGGAATGGCATTCCGATGAGGGTGGTGGGGTCAACAGAAGGATGGCAATTTACAAATGCATAGGATAGACATAAGGCAATTCCAGAGGGGGTAGGAAAAATAAGGCTGTTGATAGAAAAGGATCTGTATCCAATAGATGAGGGACTTATGTAGATTCCTCATTCATTATTAGAGAGTATAGCAAGCCAAGGTTGTGCTGTGCATCAGCTGGAGTACTGGTTGCTGTACTGAGACCACACTGCACAAAGACATTAACCAAATTGAGGCAGTCCAGATAAGGGATACCCAAATTGGTGCAGGGCCTGCATCAGAAAAAAAATGAGGCAGCTTAACATATCTCAATATGTACTGTATAACATAGAGCACAGCAGCGAGAGCGGTGATATGATGAAAACAATAGAAAAGGCCATCACTAGGTCAAAGACTGTAACATGTTTCAATATAAGCAAAATAGCAGGACAAGAGGACACAGCATGACATTAGAAGAAAACGATTCGGGGAATGACAGGAGGTTTGTTTTTCACTGACAGAGTTGAGGATGCATGGAGTGCAAACCACATGTAGTGGTGGATGTCTCAGAACTGGGAGTGCTAGCGGACATAGAAGAAGCAAGACAGATAGTCCAGAGGGACCAGGATACCCTGGAGTGGTGGTCAAAGGGTGGCGATGACCTTTAATGCAGGAAGTGTAGAGTGATGAAATGGGGGCCAGAAACCTCAGGGACATGTATCCACTGCGGGGGGGTGATATCACTGAAGCCACATGAGCGAGAGGTACCTAGGAGTGATGGTAGATGTTAAAATGAATAATACAGAAAATTGCAGAAGAACTGTGGCAAAAGCAAACCGGATACTGGGCTGCATAGCCGGAGATTACATCCAGGAGGAGGAGGTGATCCTCCCTCTGCATAACGCCTGGTTAGATTGCATCTCTTGTACTTGTGTACAGTTCTGGAGACCTCATCTCAAAGTTGGACATAGCACTGATGGAGAAGGTTCAAGACAAGAGGAACCAGGATGACCCAGGGGCATGGTGGGGGCAGGGCATAGAAGAAAGGCTGGATGCACTTGGGTTGGTACTAGCTGGAGGAAAGGAGAGATAGGGGCTACATGATAGTTGTATTCAAATGTGTAAGAGGAATGAACAAAGGCAGAGCCAATAAGAATTTCAGACTACAGATGGGGAACAACTCGGGGCACATGTGGAAGCTAGGGAAGTACTGGGGGAGCGTGCAGACAGTACCTCACTGTGAGGTGGTGGAGCCATGGAATGCACTGCCTAGGAGTCTGGTGGAGAAGGGCACAATGGAGGAATTAAAGAAGGGTTGGGACAGGTACAAGAAAACTGAAACCAAGATTAGCTCTCTTTGGCCTCGGGGAGAGAGAAGCAAACACCCAGTAGGAGGCTGTGCTACAAGCAGACACAAGACCATCAGGCCTATTCTGCTTACTTTTAGTATGGTAGTATGGTAGTATCTCATGAATGATAAAATCTACCACAATCCACTTACCTCCACACCATCACCTCAGAATTGTGATGTAACAGAGTACTGTATGTTTATATCCCAATCCTGTCTTGCCGTGGAATAAGTCTCGTGACTGCTGCACCCCCCACCTACACCACTATCATCAGGAGCATCAAGCTCAGTAATCCTAATCCTCACCCAACTTTCGTCCCTTACTCTATCTCAAATCCCTGAGGCAGTGGTGTACCATTAATCCCACACATGCACAAACAGCAGAACAGCAGCTATAGTTGTGCACCTTGACCTTACCATGAAATAACAGAGAAATAGGCCATCAGTCTGACATGTCAGCTGGTAAGCATATCGGTTGCCTTGGCTCACAGGGCAGTAGCTTGCAGAGCACTAGAATGCATGTAAAATTGTCAGTGACAGCTTGACACTGAAAGCATAACCATGGACTATAATGATCTGTTTTGGCACTCCTGAGGCATTATGCAATGAGCACTTACCACCCAATTGTGTGTTAGCAATGCTGATATCAATTGCACAATGAAAAGGCAATCAAAATGGTCAAAGAACAGGTGACAATAGGGGTGATTGAATAGCAGTTTAACTTTGAATGTAATTAATGGAATGCCATTCTGTGCTAATGAAATGCAACTTTACACAGTGATGAGATTATAGTGGGATAATAGCTCTATGTGGCAAACCTCAATTTGGAGAGACTGGGCTGGCTCCTGCAAGTCTGGAACAGCACTGTCTTTGAATTCATAGTGTTATATCTTTGAGTGATGGATACGTGCAGTCAAAGAAGGGACAGTAGCAGGAGAATTTATTAATTTGTATGCCCTTTTCAGTTACTCATTAATATGCAGAGAGAGTGCTGAATTCTTGCCTTTCTCCTCTTCTTCCTCCTGCCTGAAGTCTACGTGTAAGTTTCTATTACACATTACCTTGAGCTCTCTTATATTGGGTAAATCACCACTTTCTTATCCTCTACTGTATCACTGATGGACATATTGAACCACAGTGGACTCTGCCTGATATTTGCGCACCATGCTCTTGACATCGCATACTCCTGCCTTCAGAAGCAAATACTTTAATCAATCCAAACAGATTAGCCACCACTACCTTTACCACCCCTGATCTACTCCAAGAACATGTCCGCATAACATGGTTAAGTCACCAAAGCTGAACTCTCTAGGACGTTTGTGGCTCATTTATTTATTTTACTTATTTATTTAATAGATCCTCGGTTTACAGACCTTTGACTCATGGACTCACTTACAAAGGCACCTCGTCAAGAGAGCAAGACATCACAGCAAACAAAACCGGAAGTAACATAACAATGTGATTAAAAAAGCAATAAGTGTTACTGGAATTGACTGGTGGTACATGCTTGGTAATAGGTAGATCACAGTAGTCATAATATAGATACACGAGTACCATGTCAGGTAGCAACAGAGATAGTTTATTACAATAGTCAAGAGATGTTGACTGATACCCAGGCATCTACAGCAAAGTAGACAGGCTGACCCAGGCTAGGGTAGAAGGTGGAGGATTATGTGCAGTTGCAGCAGCGAGTGCTTGTCAGGATGGTATCTGAGAGGCCTTGAAAGGACCAAACATAGTGCAGTCAGCTATGTTGGCTGGGAGGAACTGAACCAGGAGGAGCCTGATAGCAGAAGGATCTCTTGACCATAGAGGCCATTACCCTGGGGACAATAAGGGAGGTTTTGACAGTGCTGTGTGGAGACTGAGAGGAGACATGCTGCAGGGTGGTAGCAACCCGGGGAGAGTCTAGCGAGGTCCTTTTCACAAGAGGCAGGTTTGGAGGCAGGTCTTTCTTCAAGATTGAGCAAGCTGGTGTTGGAGTACAGCAGACACATATGGGTGCAAGGGGCTCCCAGCAGTAGAACTACAGGGCTTGTTTACATAGAAACATAGAAGTTGACGAGATAAGGACCTTAAGGACTATCCAGTCTGCCCATTTCTTTCTACCGTATAAATGTACCATTGGCCTGTGCTCTGTCTGTGGCCTATCTATGCATAATCACCTGTATTGCTCCCTTATGCCTATCTCATGCCTGTTTCAAGCACTGCACTGTATTCACACCCACCACTTCCTGAGGTATGCCATTCCATGCATCCACCACCCTTTCTGTGAAAAAGAAATTCCTCGCATTACCCATTAATCGGCCTCCCTCGGATCTCGTGCTGTGTCCTCTTGTCCTCCTATTTTTCTTATATTGAAACATGTTAGAATCCTTCATAGAAACATAGACTTTGACAGCAGATAGGGACAGCTTGGCTTACTTTGTATGCCATTTCACTACCTAGAGGATAAGCTGGAGATCCTATTTAAGCAACAGTCTATTTCTTCCTACCCCATAAAAAATTACCTTGTGTCTGTCACATGCATTTGTGAATTCTCCACAGTTTTAGACACCACAACCTACTCAGGAAGGCAGTTCCATGCATCCACCACCCTCTCTGTGAAAAATACTTCCTCCACATTGCCCTAAGGCCTTCCCCTGCTTTCTTCAAAATTGTGTCCCCTTGTTCTTGCTTCCTCTTGGACTTCATTGATTCCACTGAAGTACTTAAAAGTTTCTATCATGTCCCCCTCTCCTCCTTGCCTCAGGGTATACATATTAAGCTACTTTAGTCTCTCCTTGTATGGCTTCTTTTGCAGACCCTGCCATTTTAGTTGCCCTCCTTTGAACTGCCTCCACCCTGTCTGTATCCGTGCAGAGATGGGGTCCCAGAACTGTACACAGTACTCAGATGAGGTCTCACCAACTGTCTATACAGGTGGATAACAACTTCTTGTTTTCAGCTGGTGATGCCTCTCCCTACATCCAGTATCCCCAGCCCTCCACACCACCTCTCACATTGTTGCCAACCTTAAGGTCATCTGATAAGATTACCCACCGGTCCCTTTCCATTTTTGTTGTTGTTACTACCTCCATCCCATTGTGTAATCTTCCCCTGGGTTTTTGTTTCCCAGGTGCATTGTTTTGCACTTCTTTGCACTGAATCGAAGCAGCAATACTTTGGGCGTTCCTCCAACCTTGTCAAGTCCCTTCTCATCCTTTCCACGCCTCCTTGTGTATCAACCCTGTTGCAGATCTTTGTGTCACGTGCAAGGAGGCTTACTTTTCCTTCAAGTCCATCCCCAATGTCACTTATAAAGACATTAAAAAGAAATAGAACCAGTACTGAACCCTGTGGTACCCCACTAGTAACCCCTCTTTTTCTTCAGAGTGGACTCCATTTACAGTTACCTTCTGTGTCCTGTTGTCCAGCCGCCCTCATGAGTAGGTTCCAAAACTAGCTGTCTGAGGCATGCCACCTGAAGGGCATCGACAAGGCACTGCTTTGGAGGTGGCAGCAAAGGTGCTCCAGTTAACATCTAGCATATTAGTCCCCCATCAGCGGTATTTCCCTTTGCCTTCCATCCTAAGTATGCCTTCTATCATATCCTTGTCCATTCCCTACCTCTGACATGGGGTCTGTATACAACCTGTGTGGATTAGTAGTGCCATTTCTAGTCTCTCAGATAATCCACAGTACCTACCTTCCTCCCTGTTTACTTTTCTGTTGAGTTCCTTTTATTCCTTCCTTTACACAGAAGCACCTCTACCCCTCTTCTCCCTCCTATCCCTCCTGTAGGTTGGGTACCCTGGTATGTTAACATCCCAGTCATGGTTCTCGGTGTACCATGTTTCTGTTACTGCTACAATATCAGGCACCCTCTTCCATCAAGGCTACCAGTTCAGGGAGCTTGTTGCCCAGACTTTGGGCATTGGTACTCATAACCCTACATTTATTGATGGCCTTATCACTTTTAGCCTATTCTTGTCCTTACTGCCTTTTTCTGCATTTACCCTGTCCTGCTCCCGTTAACTTCTCTGGCACTTACCTCTCTAACTAGTGTGTTTTGTAGGGGGGAGGCTGGGTTTTCCCTGCTCCTTTGCAGTGCCTCCCCCCTTGGCTAGTTCAAATGCTTGCCAATGAATCATTAAACCTATCCCCTAGGATCCTGGTTTCACTCCAGGATGGATACAGTACATCACGCCAGTATAGGCCTGCATGCCTCCAGGTGGACCCCCAGTCCCCAATGAAGCCAAACTCCTGAGCTCTGAAACAGTTTTTCAGACTCTGATTGAATCCCATGGTGTGGAGCACCCGAGCCTCAACCATGCCATAAACAGGCAGCACCTCAGAGAGGTTGCCGTGCGTGCTGTTGGTCTGAGGTCAATCACCATCTCCACAAATGTGTCTTGCACTGCTCTGATGCATGTGTGCAACATGTTAAGTGTGTGTCGCACTGCAGTGCACTTTGCTTCTTATAGCAAACAATCCTCATGAATATTCAATTTATAAATAAGCAATCCACAACTTCTTTTATATGGATCAAGCAGAAATACTTAGTGTGATGTACAGTAGGCAAAGACTAGCACTACAGAAGGGATAAAATTACGATTTGAATTCACCTGCCAGCATGTACAGTGACTGGAGCAAATGACGCATGCCTGGAAATATACAGTGGCACAGCGTCGGTGTACATATCGAGGTCTTGACATCGGCATTCAAAACACATTTTACATGAAATGCAAAATAGTATGGTACAGTAATGATTAACATTTTGACCTGTGGGCTAGTGCAAGTCTGTACCATGTGGATACATGTTAAACTAAATAAACTACCACAGAAAGTGGTAAATAGCACAGTAGTGGGACTCAAACATGCATGGGATAGGCACAAAGGGAACTAGAAGTAGGAAGGAGAAGATTAAGCCAATGACAGAATAGGGTCAGTGGATGTAGGCAGGGAATATGGGAAGACTGGATGGGCCTAGTAGTCCTTATATGCTTTCATTTACTATGTTGCCATGTTACTAAGAGATCGTTCACCTCTCTCTCTACAACACATGGTTCCCCAGCAGCTTGTGCCTACAGTATATAGGCACATGCCCTGATTAAGATGGCATATGGGGATAGAGGGCATTTTCTGAAGTTTGTACCTCTGCACCAATCAAAGTTGTATACGCTATTGTAATGGCCTTTGGGGGGGCGTCAGTCTGAACCAGTCATCTGAAGGTGGTGGCTCCCTCTGTCTCTGGAGTGAGGAATCTCTGGACCAATCATTCGCTGCTGCCAAGAGGACAGGCGCTGCTGCTGAGGCAAAAAGTAGTTTTACCATAGGGTCTGCTGTATGCAAGTAAATATTGCCATCGTGCATTCAGAAAACACTGCAATGCCTTTACATGCAGCCATTCCTCAGTTCACATAGATGTATGTGAATTTTATTCTGTTACATGATTCACGACATCTATGCATGAATGGGAACCGTGTTCCTCAGGTATGATCTATTTAACTGTACGTTATGTCAGAAATGCGATTGTAAAATTATTGATGCTATAATTTGTAACTGTATGTCTTGTTACATTTGTAACTGAATAAGAAATTTCTTGAAAATGTAAAATGTCTAACTGTATGTCTAATTATTCATCCAATTTACACCCCCCATGTGTGCCTTGGAGGTGAGCAAACTGTTGTTCAGTATTGCTTATGTTAGGGAGAAAAAGGCGGCATTTAGGAAGTATAAGAAAACACAGAAGAGCAGGACCGAGAACTGTACCAGTTAAGGCAGAAGGAAGCAGGAGGGTAATCAGAACTGCAAGGCCAAAACTCAGGAAAGATAGACAACTCTGTTAAGAAGAGTTGAACCTTTCATAGGTATATCAGGGAGCATAGAAAGACAAAGGGAGGGATAGTGAGCTGAATAAAATGGATGGTGGGTGGGCAGAGATGCAAAGTGAAAAAGCAGGGATACTGAATGAATACCTCTGTTCAGTATTCACAAAAGAGGAGGTGGAGGATGTGCCTAATGCAATTAACAGAAGCACGCTGGATAGTGGGGTCAATCCAAGTCTTTTCAGAGAAGACAGGGTTCTGAAAGAACTCCTAAAGCAGAAGGTGGACAAAGCAATGGGGCAAGATAGGGAGGAGATGAGATACCTACAAAGCAAAGGCACGATGGGGATAGAAGCAGCAGTGAGTGGGATCAGGGAGCAGCAGAAATGGAGCAAGAGGGAGAGAGGTACTCCAGGGTGTCACATCAGGATAAGGATAAAAGGCCAGTAAGGTTGGAGGGATGAATGATGCTATCTCCACCAAAGGGTGTGGTTAGCCCTTAGGGCATAAAGAAAGATAAATCTCCTGGGCCAGATGCATTTCAACCAAAAGTACTATGGGAATTGGCAGACATACTGGCTGCACCTGGCAGTGCTCTTCAGCAGGTCACTTGAGACAGGGGAGGTACCTAGAGATTGTAAAGAGACACATGGTGCTAATCCATTAAGGGGGTCAAGGAAGTACCAGGTAACTATAGACCCATCAGTTTGACCTCAGTGGTGGAAAAATTTATGGAGAGTATACTAAAGGAATGATTGGGGTGTACTTGGAGGAGGTGGGAGGTCTGGATAGTCAGTAACATGGGTTTGTGCCAGGTAGATCATCTCAAACCAATCTTGTGGAGTTCTACAAATGGCTATCATCAGAACTGGACAGGGAAAGCCTGTGGATGTATTATTCTGGGACTTCAGCAAGGCGTTCGACTCTGTCCCCCACAATGGTCTGGTGGAGAAACTGTGCGGGGCTGAGGTAGGCCTTTGATGGTCAGATGGATTGAAAACTGGATAGCAGGCTGCACTCATGGAAGCAGTGGTGGAGTGGGAGCTCTCGAACCCTAGAGGTGGTGAGTGGGTTACTGCAGGAGCTCGGTCCTTGTTCCAATCCTGTTTAATACATACATTTCAGACATCAGGAGGGTATAGGATGTGAAATGAGTCTTTGCTGATGACTCCAAGATGGGAGCATTAGTTGAGGGGAAGGGAGGTTGACCCTGCAGTGGGACCCAGACACTAAGAAAGGTGGTCGCACATGGAATTAAATTTCAATATCACAAAGTGCAAGGTGTTACATCTGGGAGTGGAAACCCTAAACACAGGTACACCCTGGGAGGGGAGGCACTGGAGGTCTCAACAGGAGAAAAAGACCTAGGGTTCATGGTGGATGTATGTATGAATAACTCCAAGAAGTGCAGGAGAGCAGCTAGCAAAGCAAACAGGGTGTTGGGATGCATCGTAAGGGGGATCACCTCAAGGAGCAGAGAAGTGATTCTGCCACTGTACAATGGATTGGTTAGACCACACCTTGAGTACTGTGTATCAGTACTGGAGACCACACTTGAAAAAGGACATACAGCTCATGGAGAGGGTACAGAGGAGGGCAACTAAGATGATACAAGGACTAGGGGATTTGACCTATGAGGACAGACTTGAGGAGCTCTGCCTGTTTTCATTGGAGGAGAGGAGAGATGGGGGGACATGATTGAGGTCTTCAAGCATCTCAAGGGAATAAATAGGGTAAACACAGAGGGGACCTTGGGATTAAAGCAGGGAGGTATCGCCAGAGGGCATGGTTTGAAGTTGAAAGGTGGAGGGGTGAGGGGGGAAAAGAGAAGGATGTTTTTCACTGAGAGGGTGGTGAATCCTTGGACTGTGCTGCCTGGTGATCTGGTTCAGAGATCCACAGTGGAGGCTTCAAGAGGGTGAGACAGACACAGAAAGCGGATGTATCAGATGATGACCTGGCTCGGGGGATTGATGATATGGGTTTCTGGAACACGGGGGGCTTGGTACCTAACTAGGTATCTGAGGTTGAGCAGACTCGATAGACCGTAGGGCTGAATCAACTGGCAATTAGTATGTTAGTAAGATGGAATTCAACCCAGAATTCTAAAAGAATGAAGCAGAGAACTAGTGACACCACTGACTACCCTTTTTAACAAATCATGGGAGGATGGTGTAGTAACTGAGGACTGGAGGAAAGCAGATGTGATTCCCCTTCACAAAAGTGTTATCAAGACAGAGGCAGGAAACTACAGACCTGTCAGTTTGACCTCTGTGTGCGAAAGTGATGGAATCACTTCTGAAGGAAAAATTGTTGAGTACCTAGAGGACAGTGGGGCACAGGAACAAGGCAGCATGGGTTCACATTGGGAAGGTCATGTCAGACAAATCTAATTGATTTATTTCACTGAGTGACCAAAGTAGTAGACCAGGGAGTGGCTGTGGACATGGCCTACCTAGACTTTAGCAAGCTATCTTACACAGTCCACACAAAAGATTAATAGTCAAATTCACAAGCCTGGGAGTAGGTACCAGGGTGGTAGCCTGGGTAAAACATTGGCTGGACAACAGGACACAGACATTAATTGTAAATGGAGTCCACTCTGAAGAAGGAGGTGTTATTAGTGGGGTACCGAAGGGTTCGGTACTGGGTCCAGTCATTTTTAATGTCTTTATAAGCGACATTGCAGAGGGACTGGAAGGAAAAGTATGCCTCTTTGCAGATGACACAAAGATTTGCAGCAGGGTTGATACACAAGGAGGCATGGAAAGGATGAAAAGGGACTTGGCAAGGTTGGAGAAATGGTCAGAAGTATGGCAGCTTGGATTCAGTTCAAAGAAGTGCAAAATAATGCACCTGGGAAACAACAACCCAGGGGAAGATTACACAATGATGGGGGGGAGGTTGTAATAATAATAACTAAAATGGAAAGAGACCTGGGCTTATTCATATCAGATGACATTAAGGTTGGCAAGCAATGTGAGAAATCAGTAGGGAAGGCTGGGGGCATACTGGGATATATCGGGAGATGCATCACCAGCAGAAAACAGGAAGTTGTTAACCCCCTGTACAGACAGTTGGTGAGACCCCACCTTGAGTACTGCATCCAGGTCTGGAGACCCCATCTCCGCAAGGACATAGATAAGATGGAGGCAGTTCAGAGAAGGGCAACAAAAATGCTGCAGGGTCTGCAAGAGAAGCAAGACGAGGAGAGAATAATGGAGCTTAATATGTATCCCCTTTAGGAAAGGAGGGAGCGGGGGGACATGATAGAAACTTTTAAGTACCTCAGTGGAATCAACGAAGTCCGACAGGGTAGCAACCTTTAGAAAAAGAGATGTGCAAGAACAAGGGGACATAATTAGAAGATTGGGGGGTGGCTTTAGAGACAGTTTGACGCCATTGGTTGGTTAATGGCTGGGAGGAATAGGCAAACAAAATGCGATGGCTAAGGGGCAAGGTGAGGAAGTATTTTTTCACAGAGAAAGTGGTGGATGCATGGAACAGCCTTCCTGAGGAGGCTGTGGAGTCAAACTGTGGGAGAATTCACGAATGCATGGGACAGACATAAGGCAATTTTTGTGGGGGGGTAGGAAGAAATAGGCTGTTTGTCTAATAGGATCTGCAGCTTATCCTCGAGGTAGGAAATGGGCAGACTAGGTGGGCTAAGCGGTTCTTATCTGCCGTCAAGTCTATGTTTCTATGTTGAAGCATTTAAGAAAAATAAATAAATCAGCGATGCTGGGCTGGCACGAGAAAGCAGAATTACCACACTCAGTTTTAAGAACCTATGAAAGGCAAACCATTGTTATCAACCACTCGCTGAAGTCCATGGTCCCGCTTTCTCAGCCTGTACATGCACTTGTCTATGGCATAATATCTCAGAATGACACTTTGCTTCCATCACCTTGGCATTGCTTCCACACTGCTCTGAATATGTGCTGAACCTCCTGTATATGCCTTACTTCCAGAGCATGTGTTCCCCAGTGAACGATGATGTGTGGTTTCTCACCAACTTCTATACACAATGATCAATATGCTGCTGTACCCTATCTGCTGTCGTGTCAGGCATGCACTCTTCCCAGATGCTGCTTGTCCTGTCCCCCATTCACCACTACCATATGATCCCCTTTACAATAGAGTCTTCCAGAATTATGACTGACTCCTTTATGGGCTCTCTCCTCTCTCTTTCTGCATGCTCTTTTCACTGCCTCAAAACACTCCCTTTCCCTAGCCCCCCAGCTATTCCCCCCTTCTGCCTCCTCTGGTCTGTGTCCTGACTTCTCCCCCTTGCCAACGATGGCTGGTGCATCAGCTTCACTTACTAAACCAACACGGATTGACTGCGCAGTGCGAGGTGTGGCATACAGCGCCTAAACCAACAGTGACACCGGGATGGTGGAACATAGATATATCAACCACTATGGATAATTTCCCAGTGCTCATTCCCAGCAGAATTGTGTTTCATAGTACAAAAAAACAGGCCACTAAGGAACACAAATATGTCTGACTGACAATCTGATGCCAAAGACAGTTAAGTGCTCCATTCAAGGTGCTTTGCAGTGTTGTCAAACTCCTACATTTAGCTTGATGACCCAATTGTCTGTGTGATGGTGCTGTACTCTGACAAAAACTGAAGCACATTACCAAGGGTAAGCAGGTGAGAATAGCCCCTGATTGAGACTCAGTGGGAGCCATAATGAGTGCAGTCAACTGACAGCAAGTGATGCATTTATACACAATGGGACTGTTGAACTACCAAATGAACACCCACCCCCACACACACACACCCAAAGCAGAAGAACAGAAAAGAAGTATAATTATGTTGTAGCAAGGTGAATACCATGGTGAGAAAAACAAATATCAGTGTCTGTTTGTTTTTTTTTAATTTTGGGTGGCCAGTAAAAGCACTCGGAGTGGACGCGCACCACAAAGTGTGACACAGGATATATAGCACAAGATGAAAACTGGAACCAGCACACACGGAATGATGACACAGACAAATATAGAAAAATTGATATTTATGGCAGACAAAGACTGCTAGGCCATTCCCGTCTGTCAGCGGGCCCTATACAGGTAAGTATCTGCTCACCCTAAGTGATCCATGGCTCGTCATCACTCATGTCAGCCCAGTCGGAGTCCTGGATTACAGGTGTACGTCCCTGTTTCAATGAAGTAGCCACTCCGGGTTCCCCCCCTCACTGTTCTTCACCTCCCAACTTCACTGCTCTCTTGGTGGCTGTTCTGGTGTCCTGGGCAGTCGAAGAGTCACCCAAGAGCATCACTCTCACTGCCTCATTATCCCTGTTACCACTCACTATCTGTGTGCCCCCCCGTCCCCCTACATTAGTCTGCTTGTCTCCTCCACCCTCCCTCCTGCCCGAACCATGTCCATCACCCAGGCTCGAACCCATATTTCCATTTGTCCTGACCTCCTTGGTTCCATTACATCCTGCAGGATCACTGTGGACAATGACAGTTTGTACCACGAACAAGCACACCCATCCCATTTATAGAGCTTCCTCCTCATTGAGCCGCCACCCGGAGTCTCCTGTCTTTTGCCAGTGATGCTTCGGGCCAACCCAGTATCTTCTACTGGAGCACTGGCACCCACCGCCACCAGGTCATTTCCCCTCCACCTTAACCAATGCCACCCCTTTTCTCACTTTACTTGTGTCTCCTCCAGGTGACCCCCCCCAAAAAAAATTACTTTCTTGTTTGGGGGAAATTTCAAAGCTTCCAAGAGAAGTTCCCCCATGTCTCCCAGATTGTGTGCACCGGAACCATACTCCGAGGGAGTGTATCCTTTCCTCCTTGCTCCTGCTAGTCCTCCAGTGGTTCCTATCAGTTGCTTCCTTCCCTGTCAGTGTGACGAGGGTGCATAACTGTTTTCCTGCTGGACACCCAGGCTTGTCCTTCCCATGTTTGCTGTGCCCATTTCTGAATGTAGGCCCACAATATCCAGCTACTTCCTTCTTTTTCCTGAACCTACTGTCTTCCACCACTCCTGAGCTGTATTTGCCTCAATGTCTCCCGATCTCCTTGATGTGTCCCTCTGCTGTGTTACTTCACTTTGCCGGTTTGTATCTGCACAGCTGTAATAGTTCCCTGTCTTAACATCAATGATGTCTCATCATCATTGCATCCTCCCATCCGCGCTCACCTCTTATACCAACAGGTGTAGCGGGTTTACCCCACTGAAGACTTAGCATGCCAACCAATGCCCACCCTCCCACCACCCCCTTGAGGCTCCCCTGGACACCTCTGGTCACTTTCCTAGTGCTGTGGAAATGTTCACCTGCAATAGTTGCTTGCCTCCTGTTGGATGAAAGTTGTCCGGTCTATAACAACAATTCCACTTGTACATCATTTCACCTCCATTGTCTCATCACCCACCCAATGGCCACAGTTGCATGCTAAGCTTGTTTCTTCCCTCACTACTGTCTAATTGTGTGTCAGCCATTGAAATTGACGCTATTGTGCTACTCACCAAGAGGGGGTATCAGTAGTATAACAGTGTGAACAAAACCATTGCTGATTGACCAGTAACATACAATAATGTGTTTATGTTTATGCTATTAATTTGAGGTTTTGAAAAATGAGTCACAACTATCACCTTAGTCATTACTTGCCCATTTGTCAACTTCTTGCAGTCACCCACCCAAGCAACCCTCCCCAAAAAAATATTAACCAGGCATGGCCAAGAAGCTTCAACAGCAGCTGATCCACAACTATCAGTGCTTATGTAACCCCAAGGTGGCGCTATCCCAAGAGATCTTAGGGCCAGCAGGCTCAGTTCAGGTGGTCAGTGGAGCAGCCAGACCAAACTTGCCCTCAATAGAACTGCTGACAGGAGCTACCCTGATTTAGTACTCAAGACTCCTGTAGAATGATCCCTCTCACACCACTTGCAAGACACAGGCCTGTGATCCAAACACTTCTCCACACATTAATATGTAGGACAGAGGGGTACCATACCAGGCAGCTGCTTTAAAATGCCGAACGGTTTCACTGCGCGAACTGGGTAATGCAACGCAGCTTCACTTTTGCTGACAGACCAAGCACGAATGAAGCAGATTCTCCAGTCATCTACAGCGTGAGCCAGGTAGGTAGCTGTCATGTATACAGCCTCCTCTGCCTGCATGCCACAGTGGATCTTGTCCGGCTCCTTCTGGCGATACTGTTGCCCGACTTCTTGGCTTCCACATGTGCTTCCTGCGTGAAGACTCTACAGCGCGGAGCCAGGCTCTCTCCTTATGGCCATACGACTCTGCTCCCTCAGCCGTTAACAGGGGTCCTCATTCTGACACAACACAATGCTATTGGAGGCTCCACAGCCAATCCCCTCTACCACCTTCTACTGGTGCAAAAGGAGCCACCTTCTGGACTTCAGTTCCCAGATCACGGACCACACCTCCCATTGGCAGCTGGCTCCGAAGAGTCCAGCCCTAATTGGCTGCACAATGCTCCATTTAAGTGCCTCTGGATCCTCATTGGACCTCATAGACAGTTCGGGTCCAAAATGGAGGAGCAAAATGCACAAAGTCCCACTGCAAGGGAAAACAGTTTAGACAAACTACATTCCTTAATACTCAGTCAACATGTAATACATAAATACCACAGCCCAATAAGGGGCCGCTTGCCTACTTAGCAATGGCAAAATAGAGCACCTACCCAGTGGCTCAGGTGGGACTCGAGCAAGAGAACCCACAGTCCCTCCTTCTTAGTAACTGACTGGGTCAGCAAGCTGGCAGCTCTTAAAGAGCCCACTAGAGGCATTCTAGTAAACCCCCATTTATAAGGGGTTACACTTAGGAAAATGAGAATATGCACCAAGCAGCAGCAATAGTTTCATTTTGAATCTCATTCTCACCATGCTGTCTCAGAGGTGGTAGAACATGTAGAAATGCATTGCCTGTAAACAAGGAGATAAGTGAGGCACCACTATTCGATGCATCTTTACATTGCACAGATAGTTGAATTTAGGTAATGTTATTCACAAACTGGTATGGACATTCTTCATGTTCCTGTGCCCCTCCCACCACCAAAAACAATGTATACAGTACTACAAATTCTCCACACAACAAATTAATGGTCATCTAGTGCAGCCACCCTCCACCACCTCACAACACTTACTACAACTGAACCCTGGAAGGAGGTGCAGGCTGCATATCATCCTCTCACCACCACCATGAGCTGACGACTGACTGTCAGTGAGTGGGAATGTACCTCCATTAACCATATAGTGAACTTCAACAGTACACATGCACAGCGCAGTAACCAAACAGAGGTGTTGGTGATAGGGGCAATGTGTCAAGGTGATGGCATGGGGTTTCGTGGAAGGTGGTAGGTACATCGTGCATGATAGCAGGTGGTTCAGTCAAGTACAGTAAACCACCAAGCATGTGCTTTTTGTGGGGGTATATATGGAGCATGAACTGGCAGCCTTGGACATAGGGAGGGTGATCTCAAAAAGTAAAAGTCGGCATCATGGAAAGGGAACATGGACTTATAATACACATCTGTATCACAAACATCAGCATGGAGCAGAACACCACAGTGTGGTTGGAGACACGGACATTGAGGAGATGACTGCATATCAATATTAGTAAGCACTAAATTAGGGTGCTGAAATGTGGGATTTATTACATCAAGAAAACAATTAAGACTCTGAGGAGGGAGATAGCATACATACAAAAATTATTAAGTGCTGCATTAGGGAACATGACATAGGAGTGCATTACAAAAAGTATAAATGGGATGTGTTACAAGGCAGTGTTACAACAAATGTGTGTCTCATCATCAGTGCACTTGTAGGCACCTAAAGCTCATGGGGTACCCACTGACACACTGATAACTAATAAATACGATGTGTGAAAAGTGCAGCAGGCTACAGTACAACAGAAATGATAGATAAATAAAGCTATACATAATAGGTTTCTTTGTGCATTAGATCATTTGTAATTACCAATTTTCTAGCCATTCTGAGGTGAAATTGCAGGACTTAAGGGAAGCTTGTAGGTAGGATGACACTAGCTGTCATGCTAAAGGAGAATGGGACAGAAATGGGGAAGAAATATAGAGGGACTGTAGGAGGAAGGAAGTAGGATCGAATTACTGATAGTGGCTGCACACCTCCCCCACCTGCTTTAGACACTGTTAGAAGTGCAGGCAGAGCCAAGGGCAGGTTCTTATCAGACCAAAGGCGGGGTCTCACACAGCACAGAATGGCAAAGTTATATTTGGATTTCTTACAAAAGTACAAGGAAGAAAAACAAACAAATGGTTGTGTCTTGATGGATGAAATATGGAGCACCACAGAGCCTACATTCAGAATGGTGAGTGAGATTACAGATTCTTGGAAAAATCTGACAGTGCAGCTTTAGGGCAACATTATAAATTAACCACAATTTTTTTTCTTGTATGTATAACAATGATAGTTCCTTGGCATGATTTAATTTTGAGTGTGTGGCTATACACAAGAAATTGGAGGACAAAACCCTGATATAACAGTAAAAAAATGAAACTGACAGTTTTTTTTTTATAAAACAAATTATAGCTTCAACATTTGAAGCATGCCATGTGTAACAGGCATTTGGGGGAACCTTCAACATTTACTTTAACTTTAATGTGCTACTCTCCCTGACTTCTGCACAGGCTATAAAATGTAATTTAAACTGCTATTGTGCATTACTGACATTGAGCATGACACAACCACTATCAAACAACTTTCAGATTCTTGCAACAGGCACAGTGCAAGGAATGAGAAGTCTTTACAGACCTCAGCAATGTGCCTGCCTCCATAGCTTATGTATTGAAGAAAGAGAATAGCACCCCAGATGACATCACCAGGGTGGAGACATGTCGATTACCACAGGGAACAGAAAGTCTCAGCATCAAGCAGTGTTGTTGAAACACACACACAATAAATAGCTATAAATGGTATGAAATGGTAGAGTTTCATATAAAACACTAGGCGACACTGTTGTTATAACAATATTTAATGAATGATGCTGACAGTTTAATTTCTGTTCATTTCATTGCATATGATCTTTAATTGCTCCACAGCAGATATAAATACTACTTATGCTGGTCAGTTTTGCTATTCACCTAAAGAAGGGACCTGTGAGGCCCATAAGCTTGTATAAAATTCCATCTTTGTATAAGACACTTGTTAGTCCAATAAAGGTATCAAACCTTCCATCATTTCCTTAGTGCCAATCCCATATGAAAACATTGACTGCTCCCCTTGCATGACATAATTCTGGGGGTTGGGGGGTGGCCACACAGAGAAAACTGGAGAGAAGGTAGAAACAAAGTGCTGATAAAACATTAACAAAACTAACTATAGTAGCTTTTTTTACATAACAAATTGCAGCTTCAGCATCTGAACCATGGGTGGCAATCACATATTATGTGATAAAGGCATTTGGGGAAGTACAGGTCGTATAAACTTGCTGACAGGGGGGCCTAGACTGTGAATTCAGGAGATGACATCATCAGCAGCTCTTCACTGAACCTAGCTTTTTTGAACAGGTAGTGAATTTAGGGTTGTAAAATAATGTTAACTTTTAAACAACATAACTTAGATATCTCATATTTGGCATGAGGCTGATTGAGTCTATGCTGATCAAAATTCTGAATTTACTCATGTTAGAAATTTTCACTATAGTTCCACTTCTTTTTTGGGGGTCAATTCATGCCCCTCCCCAACATACAGCCCTGGGGTTAGAAGTCTTTAGGGAGGGCATCCCTGCTCCTCCCACTCAGAAACAACTAAAGTTGGCACATGTTGGTTTGCTAGTAAATGTACAGTGCCAATTAGTTTTTGGCAATATACACTTACCAAGATAGCAATCACCATTTCACATTCACTATTATGACAAAGCACCATTTAATATTTATGTAGAAAATGGGCAAAGTCTATTCTTGCAACTAATTGGCTGCAAGCATCAATCTTCGGTCTGGTATGAGACAACAGAGGCCAGGAAATAACCAGTCCAAGTCTCTGTTGCCTCATATCATTCTAAAACTGATGTGCCAGTAAAATGTTTAAAGATTAACACCACCATAATTTTTACAGCTTATCAAGCGAAGACCCCACCTGACTTCAACTGTCAGAGTAAGAAATTCAGTCTGTCACCACATAACAGTGTGACCGATTAAAAAACTGAAATTACTTAAGCTTCCTTTCTTTTTCTTTTTTTTTTACAAATGTCTTACATAGAAACATAGACTTTGACAGCAGATAAGGACCACTTGGCCCACCTAGTCTGCCCATTTCCCTACATACAGGATAAGCTGCAAATCCTATTTAACCAACAGCCTATTTCTTCCTATCCACCACAAAAATTGCCTTATGTCTGTTCCATGCATTTTCAAATTATCCCACAGTTTTAGACCCCACAACCTCCTCAGGAAGGCTGTTCCATGCATCCACCACCTCTCTGTGAATAAATACTTTACTGTACTGTACAAAAAGTGCACTGACCTACAGCAGCAGTCACACTGCTTTCACAGCTATCCTGCTTAACAGAGCTGATCCTCCATTTTCATCATAACTGTAACATTTCCGATACCATCACACCAGCCAGAATCAAAATCCCAAATAAGTGAATAAATAAATAATTAACATTAAAATCACACCACAATTTACACTGTAGAATGGTTTGGTGGTGGCAACTGACTTTTTTAACAAAGTAAATGTGAGCCTGCCACAGCACGGCACGAAACTTGGCATTCCATCTAGCCATAGCTGTTCACAAGCACTGTTAAACATGAGGGTATTTTTTTCTGATCCACCAAGAAATTACCTCTGAAATGTTCAAGAAGTAGCCGTGCTGCTGTCTGTTGTAATTTAATGAATTCCAAGGTTGACCGAACAGCCGGACTGAATGGATAAACAGCAGGCTATGAATGGGGTACACTTCTAATGTCCTGTTCTTTTTCAACGGCAAAGCCCTTGCATCATTACTGTCACTACTGTAAAACTCAGTCAGGGACAGGCATGTTTAAAATAAAAAGTTTGCCATTCTTGCAAACTGTGTTGCATAGAAATCAAACTAAAGTTTATGCACTGTTGCGGTCATTATTTAAAGACTTCCAGGCTGACTGAGCAGCAGGACTGACAGACTAAGAACGGGTGATAAAAGAGAATAGGAGGTACTGTAGTTTTAGCAGATGAACCAGAACTGGGCTGCAAAAAGTTTTTGGGATGAACTTTTTTTTTTAGTTGTTTAACCAGGTATAGCACACTAAGCTGAAAGCTTTTTACAGGAGCGACCTGGGAGCTCAAGGAGGTTAAGTGACTTGCTCAGGGTCACACGTATGCAAGTGGAAGCTGTGGGATTCAAACCCAGGTCTGGTCTGCTGGATGTCGCCAGATTTGCAGCTCAGAGCCACCTCAACTTCACCACGCATTGCCACTGCTTCTGTAATAACTGCTCTGAAATTGGTCCTCATTGCACTCTAAGTAGTGCTCACTCCCCTCTTACTCACAACAGTGCTGACTACAAACAGCAAGCTAATATAAATAAAAAATACTTAATGATAGTCTTTTTCTTGCCTTTCACCAGTGTGTGTGTGTGTGTGTGGGGGTGGGCACTTGAAAAGACACCAAGAAAATTACGAAGAAAAAAAATCCTCTGGAACACAGTAGTACCTTCTAAGCATCATTCTAATGCTGGCAGAGGAACTATTTTATTACAAAACTAACTTTAACCTAATTTTTCATTAACATTTTTTTATTAAACTCATTTTTTACAGTGCCCATTTTCTAAGCTCAGTGATATTCTCCAGGGTGGGCAGTATTGTGCTTTAGAAAATGGGTTGAACCAGTAGTATTGTTCCAGACAACAGATCTCTCGAGAACACGGGAGGGATGCTCTCTGCTACCCACACCACACACTGGGGGTTGGAGAAGGGGACTTTGAAGGAGTTGAGACATGGAGGATATTGGAAGTATGGGTGGTGGACAGTTGATCCCACCTTTAGCCTGGCTGCACTGGACCCTTGGTTCCAGGGAGAGCTAGAAAAGTGTTACAAGCACCATGGCAACTGTTAGAAGGTGGTGGACTGTTGTCGTTTGAGGTGGCTCAGAGATCCTTTGGCCTCTCCCTGGCCAATGGAATGTGATACTTACAAATTTGTAGCTTTATTAATAAAAAAACTCCAAATGGCACAGCGTACAGGTTTTCGGGGGGTTAAGGAGCAGGCTTAAACAGATATGGAATTCTGAACATGCGTTGGGTGCTTCCTTCCAGTTGTATAAGAGAGGTGTGCAATGGATTAAATCAAATACACAGTATATTAAACAAGCCTGAGAGCATGAGTTGAATATCTCTATTCCAGATGGGACATGGAAAAAGGTTGGGGTACTATCTGGAGGGTATCTTCTTCCCCTTCTTGGAGGGAGTTCCTGTGGAAAATGAGGATTAGATATTTTAGGGTACTTTTGGTGGTCTCCAAACAACAGATGGGTACATCCCCTGAATGTTGGAGAAACTGTGGAGAAGGCAGAGCCACTCATGTGCATATATTCTGGTCATGTCCAATTATCTCACATTTTTGGATAACAATAGTTACCTCTTTGAGGCAGATATTTCAGATCCAAAATCAACTGGAACTGGAGTGTCTGATTTTGGGTGGCCTGCCGGGGTAGATTCGTGGGCAGGAAGCTATATATTTGTGGCAGATTCTGCTTGTGGCGACCTTAAAAACAATAACCAGACGTTGGTTACAACTGCTTCCTCCCAAAAAGGAGGACTGGATAGAAGCAGTGGCACAGATCCAGCAGTTAGAGGAACTGACATTTAGGTTACAGCAGAGTGCCCTGGCCTACTCGAATCATTGGACTCGATGGACGATTCGGTTGGGACAAGATAGCCACTAGTGGACGTTTAGATAAACCTGGTCCCCCTGCCTAGGGGTCCCTCTAGTTCCCCAAATTTTAGGAGGGTGGGGTGGTGCTGCCCCGGGTTTGGCAAAGCTGAGAGCCGGATCCTGGGGGGTATCCAGGTACACCCCATAATTTTATGAAGGAGAATGAAATAAGTGTAGCTAGTGCTTAGACTTTATATTCTATTCTTAAAACAAAGGAAAAAATTAACAATAATTTGGTACAGTATAACTGAATATAAAATGTAACAGGATAGTGAGACCTTGATTTTATTACTAGTTAGTGTTTTACTCTTAGAGTTTTGTTTTCTTTTACATGTGTGTCTATACATTTACTGAAAATATACTATATAATTGAAGCGTTTTGGTTAGAGATCATATAGGCTCATTTCAATAAGTGAACAACAGTATAATGTTGTATGAGTATATATCAGCTGTAATCTTGATATTTCTGAATGAAGGAGTTTGTTTTATGGAAATGAAACCGATAAAAAAAAGAAAATAGGTTCAAAAGCTCTGGGCCCTGATTGGCTTATAGCTCTGCCAAGGTGGGTGTCGATAAGACAACGAGCCCAGGTATTAAAAGTGCCAGTTCCTACCAACCTCATTACCAGTATCAATGTGCACTGCAATTTTGAAATGGCAGACCCACCATTTTTCTCCTCGCTAACCGAGATTTCCAGGCATGTGATATGGGCCAGTCTCTGCCCCACCCCTCCGTCTGGCAATAACCACCATCAGTAATCAAACAAAACATGAGTCTGCTCACAAACAAAATATATTTTCATTAAAATTAACCAGGATAGTAGACTGCTCTAACATGAGAGAGCTACTGGTCACGTTCCCTGCTGCCCCAAAGACTGGCTGATGCAGTAGCTGCTGAATGCCAGCAGCACGTCTATATCTCCAGGGACTCCAATCAAAAAGCCTGCCAGCGCTCTTTGGCCTGATTTGTTTTAGTCTCATTTGTTTTAAACTTGGAGCCCAACCTGCTAGGTAACGCCACGCAGTGCTGCACAGAAAACTGCTAAACAACACAGCAGTATACCTGTTTTTACAGGCTTCTCTTTGTGCTGCCAGCTCGATGTTCAGCTCCTGACCTTCCATTCCTTCTCAGCAACTCTGCAGGCAGCCTGCCCTATCCTGAAACAGTACTTTTTTGTGATCTTCTCCTCGGCCAAATACAGCTGCAGTACCCCATGCCACACACCATGCACAAGACAAATTCACTACCTTGGACCTGAGTTGGATAAATCAGAATTGGAGCAACACCTCGAGTCAATGCAGTACACCTTTCTGGCCTCCCCATTCACCGCACTTTGACAAAAATGGTGAGAAATGCTGATTACCAGCTTCAACACTGGGACCACGAATGTCCTGTGTGTGTGGGGGTTGTTAACCATGACATAACCAGACAGCTGGAGGAGATGGCAATTTAAAATCATACTCAGACCTGCTGCAAGGAATAACTGAAAGGGGCATGCGGGGGTGAACAGTACTGTAAGTGCCAAGGAAGAGAAAAATAAAATTGTCAAACACTGCAGATACATGTGTGAGTTTTCATATGAACATCCTATACCAGCACCCATTACTGGCAACTGTGCTAGGCAAGGTAGGAAACTATGGCAGGCAGGGACTATTTTTCATAAAACTTTTAGTTTTATATTTTTAACATTTTTTAATTTGTTTATTTTGTACCTATCTTTAAACTGATTTAGTGAGCTTTGCCATAGAAAATGGGGTTAGTAATCTGTAGTAACCTGTAGCAGTTGTGATTCAATATGCTACCATTCAAACTGCAAAAAAGTGTTGTTTTCCATAAAATAAATGCTTTTATTTCTGTGCTCTGCTTTATTTGCATAACCCTCCCTCTTTTTCCCTCAGTCCTGCAACCCCATGCATGACATCATGCAACAGAAACAGTTTATAAGCACTATTTTGAAACAGAGACCTCTATTGGTCAGTTTTGGTATTGTAGACATCTACACTACTGATATAGGAGACTACGGGCCAGATATTCAAAACTGTGACCGGGGCAAAATTAGCACTGCCCGTGGGCAAAAAGTGCCGGAGCAAAACCAGAGCTCTATTCAAAAGGAAATAGCCCGGTGCAAAACCAGCTGAATATAGCAAGCCAAGAAAGTCGGGCAAGAGGCCGAGAAGTGCAGGGCAAAATTTGCCTGGGAGCAAGACACACTGAACAGAGCAGATAAGACAGCACTGAAAATAGTAATCAGACAGAGGCAGTGCAAACACCCACATAAATAAAGTGTCAGAGGTGTAAGCAGCTGTCCAGGAACACAGGCAAGCAAATCAGCACTGCCAGACATAACTGCAGTACTAGTGAAAGGCATGGAATAACCGGGACCCAAGTGAACCCAGAATACCACAGAACACTGTCAAATCCGACTCCCCAAAAAGACACAGGACACAGGAATGTCAAGCATAACATATTATAATTCAAAAAGGGAACAGGTAAGGCACAAAGGCAACAAGAAAACATAAACAGAAAAACAAATCAAAACACAGAATACAGCATGCAAAAATGGGGTACAAGAAAAACACAATGAAAGGGAAAAGGGCAAGGCTAACAAAGGGACTGCAAACAATGGGAAAATTGTAACACTATAAAAACGGCTATCGTGAAAACTATGTACATTGCAATGGGGAAAGAATGTGGAAGGAGAGGATGTGGACCTAGGAAGGAATGGAGGAAACAGGATGGCAGACAAAGGGCTAGGGACAGTGGGCCTGGGACAGGAAGGAGGAGAACAATAGGAGAGTGCAATTAGGGGCGGGCAGGTGCTGGCAGACAGTCTTCAGGATGGCTGACACCCGTCTGACTTTGGCAATTGAAACAGCCTGCTACTCAATGAGTGTACGTTGTTGTCGTACCACCCGCCTCCAGCAGCTCATCCTGGCTCTCATCCTCCTCTGGACGGGTGGCCCACAGTGATGCCCAATGTGGACCTACAGGAGACAGAGGGACCATATCAGGACATGACAATGACACAAAGGCTACATGTAGCACCACACGGTGGACAGCATGCCCCAACAACCATGCCCATGTGCCAGTACAGAACAAACCACAATGCACACAAACATGTGCCTGCAGGACAAGGCAGTATGTAACAGGCAGCATGCAACACCCCAATGTACATGGATATGCATAGATGGATGCTGAGAAGCATCACACAGTGGAATCCAGCCAGCACAGTGGTGTGGAGACTGTAACAGTGCAAACAGACAGCCACCCCCTGAGATGTGAACAAGTGGACACTGAATGACATGCACATGGGATGACACATGGTGGGACATGCTGCCCACAGGCACACAGCTATGATACCCAATGCAGATCACACCCCCTGGAGAAGGTGCAACAGCCACACCCAGGTGTGTAACCAGACAAGTCTGTCCCATACCCCCCCCCAACAGTGGCCCACCCTCACTGGTGCTCCCCCCAACAACTGTAGAGACCCAGCCAAACCGCCATCCACTATGCTAGAACACAGCAGCTGTACAAATGATGGCAGGAAGCCCTGAACAGGTGTGTGACTGACATAAGTGCGGAACAGTGGCAAGTCACACAGATAGAGACTCGACATGGACCACAGACAGCAAATGACCACAGAGGATAACAACACTGGCAATAGTACAGTAGTGACTGCAGGGCAGGTAACCAAGCAGTACACAGACAGAGAAAGTGCCAATGCCCACCTACACCCATGGCCACAGCAGAAGGATGATGAGCACACACCGGGAAACAGCATGACATGGGGCTGTGCCACCACCCAAGGTGGTAGCACCGTGAAGGTGCACATGCAAGAAGACACACACAAGTGAAACAGGGACACAGGCCATGGTGCACCAGTGGTAGGCCAATGATATGCACAGGACAGTGTCACCCTGGTGGCCAAGGCATGGCGAGGCACACACCCATACTTGTGGGAGCAGCGTTGCCATAGGATCTGACACCCAGCACACCATGCCACCACAGAACAACCCCTGCAGCACACCTGCATAACCTATACACAAATACCATGCACTGCAGGGACTGAAGGACAGCACCCTTTAAGGGACAATGGCTCCCACAACAGAGCTGGAGCCAATAGGCAGGGGTGTAGCCAGGGTGGGCACAGCTGCACACCATGTGGACACACTGCTATCCCCCTCCCCATCGTTAGGGTGAGCTATCCCACACTGGAGTGTAGCCAGATACTATACAAACGTACATCAGGACTGTGTAGGTTGCCACCAGTGGCATAAGAAATACCACCCATGAAACACATGACAATGGGAGATGCCCTGCATGGGTAAAGACAAAGCCATGCATAGCACCCCAAGACACTCACAGACCATCCCCAGCCTGTACATGTGTATGTTCTATGGGAGACAAAGACATTCATAGTGACCAGTTCCCTAGTGTATAGCCAAATGAATGACAACACAGAAAGGTACAACATTGTCTCTGTTAGGCTTCATGGACAAAGGAAGCAGTGCAGAGCCAATTTGCTCCCCTCAGAAATAAAATAGCACACCATGGAGTGCTTGGAGGATGCTGCCTACACCATGTACAGCAAACGCATGAAATGCACAGCCACACAGGCCCATGTGGAATCATAGTCCCAGAGGCTCCCCCAACAGCCCCATGCATGTCCGCCACAGATGTCAGACAAGGACACACAATAACATATCCGTGTCCTCACCACCATGGCATTACACTGGTAGGAGATACAGGCACCACATGACACTGTGGCCTCCCGTTGCCATAGTGTGCATAACCCTGGCGAGGCACTCACAGCATGTCCTGCACAGATACTGACACATTATACATGGTACTGTGAATGAGACATGCCATGAGAAGTGGAGAACAGTGTTGCCATGGCAGACAGGACAACAGCAGCAGCAGAAACAGCCAGCACAACAGGCTGACCCCAGTAATCCCCACCTCCAGGCTTGACGACTGGCCTACGGCCATGCACAAACATGCAGCATCCTGCCACAATGGTGGACATAATGCAACATGTTGCACATGACAGTACAAGGCAGATATCAGTGCACATGGCAGCAATGGCAACAATAGATCAGACGTACAGCAAGCCATATCTCAGGCTTCACAGCAGAAGGCAAGGCACTGGAGGCAAGGAAGACAACACAAATGCACGCAGCCAAATCACATCAGGCCTGGATTACCTAGCCCACTGTGCCACGACACCAGACACAGCACTTCAGTCAGTGCCTGCAGTGGCAACTCAGACACATAGTAGAAAAGCACAGTGGCACACAGTACTCACACAACACACTCCTGTCACTGTCAGTGCTGTCCACCCACGCTGTGCCGCCGGAGCACCTCGCCCTGTCCGTGGATGGCCTCTGTTCAGACTAGGCTCGCCCCTCCTGTCTCCAGTGTGTCCTCGCGCTCTGCAGTGGGAAGATGGTACAGCAGCATTACTACAATATCAGCCACCATGGTACACAAAGACCACCCTGTACCCTGATGGTGTAGCACAACACTACGCATCACTGGCACACAGGCGCAGTGCACCACCAAAAGTTATTCCAAGCATATCCTAGCTGGACCCCACCAGCACAGCAACACACACTCACAGCACACCACAGACACACATCCCCACCACCCATTACAGCAGCGCCGTGAGAGTCATCACTTACCTGGCACAGGCACAGTCCCCTCCCGAACCATCGCCCTGCATCGTTCCAGCAGTGGGCGCTGCCTGCGCCTGATATCCACGTATCAGTGTCGGCACTTCTCACCATCATGGGGTATACCCATGATTGCTGTGAGGCGACGGGCAATTGAAGTCCAGACCTGGCTACGGGGACGGTCACCCTCCCGGACCAGTCCAAATAGCCGCTGATGGCACTTTTCAGTTAATTTAACTAGGTTGGCCATCTCCATCTCATCCCAACACCTGTCACAGTCCACCACTGCCCTTTGCCTACGTCTCCCAGACATGGCTAATATGAGGGGGGGAGAAAATGCTCCACTGGTGTATGAATGACTGGCCACACACCTTGACACTCCCAAGCACTGCAGTCTAGCACCGTGCAGACGTATGCCGTAGTGACGCACTAAAAGGAAGTGTTATGTCACGCATGCGTGACCCCTACCATGACCCTCGGCTCATGCCACACATACGTACAGCTCCGGCTATGTTGTGTAGCGCCGCGCTACATCGCGATAAGACAGGGTGATAGCGCGGACATGGGGCCCTCACGAGCATGCGTGTAGTCTGCACTAATGCACATAGCGCTGCGCTAGTTGGATAGCACAGTGCTGCCCCTCCATTAGCCCGACGCTGGACTTTGCACAGCGCTACTGTGCTAATGCGGGGCTAATCAGAGCCATATTCAACAGGTGTATGCAAATTGGGGTACTTGTGTATGCATGGGGCAAACCGTGTGACTAGCATATCATTATCGCTCATTTACATGACTAACAGGCTTGTTGCCTGGGTGGGCTATAAAGGGCAGCAGTGCACCACCAGTGTTGTGTTGTGGTAATGCAGTGGAATTACAGAAGTGAGAATCAACAACACACCGCTGGAGAGATGCAACAGGGGGATGAGCAGTGAGAGGCAGGTAGGTATGACTGCCATGGGACACACTTGAATGCACTGTGCTGATGGTTGCATAGGACTCCTGCCATCCACTGCACTGTGCATGTTCCCCTGCAGGGAACTGTTCCATGTGCCACTGCCTGCACAATGTGTCTGCCAGCCTGGTGCACTAGTGCACTACTGTGCTGTGTCCTGCGACATTGGCCGACTGACTTGACTCCCTGGATGTGTAGTGTGATGGGCTGTGGCCCCCACTGCAGGATGTACACAGTGTCCCGGCGATGTGCCGTCCCATGCAGCATGGTGTCGTGACATTGCTAGCGCAATTGTCCACGCAACCACTGTAGTGCTCAAGAGGGGTACATTACAGTGCAAGGTGGTTAGTGTAGGGGTGGGCCCAGTCATGGGAGTACATGGCAGCCACAGGTCACAGCAGTGCACATGTGTGTACAGGGCTCGCTGTCCATACATGGAACGGACAGTGACTATGTGGTTGTGTGCACCGTACATGCACATGCATCAATATGATATGTCCATGTGGCCTGTGGCACTGTAGGGGGTGGCATCATGATGTCTAATGTGTAATGCAATGCAGCACTGACACAGCCAATGACACATGTCCCCTTTCGATTATCCCATAGGTGTGGTAGCATGCCAGGAGCACATCCGTGCCCACAAATTCTCTCAGGATGAGTTAAACACCCTGGTACATGTGGTTAAGGAGAGGGAGCAGGAGCTACGCACACACAGGGTCACTGATGCTGTGGTGCGGCAAGCTTGGGAGGAGGTTACTGCAGCTGTAAATGCTGTTGGAGGCCGTGGAAGAACGACAGAGGCTGTGCGCAAAAGATGGAACGACCTTCTGTGACATGTGAAGGAGGAAGAGGCACAGCGACTGAGGGACAGGATGAGGACCGGTGGTGGACTACCTGAACACCAGCAGCGGGTGGAGGAGCCACACATGGCGATGGTGGCATCAACACTAAGGATGGTGGCAGTAACAGGTGTGCCAGGTGGTGGATGTGAGACGACACTCGCACTTCTATGGCCAGGTCTGTATTCGCATGTGTAATTCCAGTATGTTGTGCTGGCATGGGTGCATGGTCATGCTGTTGGTGTCCTGCACAGGGTGCATTGTATCCTGCTGAACTAATGCCTGCCATGGCCATGGTCACTGTGTGTTGGGTGGGTGCATGTTGTCACGGGCTTGTGTGAAGGGGTATGTGTCCTGAGGTCTGCATGGTGTAGTGGTGGTAGTGATGGTGGTGTTTGGCCACAGTGTCCATGGATGGGTGACTGACCCCATCCCTATTGTCTCCACAGTGATGTCTGCCAGGCCTGCACCACAACAGGATGTGCCAAGGATGTACAGCCAGGTTCCTGATGTCGTGGAGGGGGTGGATGAGGACGGCCATCAACATCCGGGCTCTGTGAAGCTCATGGCCGCACAGACACCATGCATGTGTGGCATTCCCATGGACAGGGCGTGCAACTGCCTGGGAGGTCACACCTCACTAGGGGGATTGGGATACACTGGCCACCTGAATGCTGCACAGACAGAGGATGATGGTGTAGGGGAGGTCCTACTGGTCACTGTCACCAGTGAAGATGACACTGATATGTCCAAGTATTCACAACACCTGGCCATTCCTGTGCAAGGGGATGCAGGGGTGGGGCTGCTTGCAGGCCATGGAATGGGTGCCAGTGGTTTATTAAGTGTTACCAGTGTGGCTGTACCTGAGCACACAGTGGTGGGCAGTGTGGGGGACATCGCAGAACCACAGGGTGTGCAGTTTCAAACACGTGTTGGGGTCCATGTCCATACGGTGCTACAGACCACCACCAGTAGCAGCCAGCAGCAGGACGTACCTGGCGGGCAACGGCATCCAGTTGCTCCAGTGATGCAGGCATCTCTGCCAGCTGCAGCTGAGGGTTCTGTGCCTCTGGGGCAGGATGGCCATGGTGCCCGGCCACTCCTGCAGGCTGCTGTCACCTCCCAGCAGGAGGCTCGTATGGACCTGCATGGCATGCAGAGGAGCTGCGTCATGAGCTGGGACAGATGGGAGGCCATCTCAGTGGGCTTTGCCGTGCTGAACAGCAGGCGGAGGACAGGTTGGGCTGCCTGGTGGGTGCCATCGACCGTGGCTTTTCTGGCCTGATTGCTGCAGTGGTTGACATCCGGGAATGTCCTGCGTGGTGTGCCTGGTGGTTGCCAGCATGGGATGGTTGGCCGTGGTGCAGATGGCACAGGGGCACACAGGCGGGACACACTGTGGCCGCAGGGCTGCCAGTGTTTCAGGCTCAACAGCATCACACACTCCATCTGCAACCCAGCGCCGCCGTGGCCATCCATCCACCCTGTCAGGCCCCACCATCCCCCGGGAGCACAGGAGGCCGACTCTGCCTGCCTCACCTTTCTCTTCAGCGTTGTCCTCTGCCCAGAGCACCCCAGGGTCTGTGTCCCATGGTACAGGTGCATGGCGCATGCGTGGGGGTAGGCATCGGTGATGCCCACAATCAGTTTGCGGTACTGTGCATTCATCACCCACATGCACGTGCAGACGTGCACACACACACACACACACACTCTTCCACTGCCACAGTTGCCCCCCTTACCCTCACATCACACATCACACCTCCCCACCGACACTACACCGTTTGTATCTGTCCCCCCACGTGTGTCCTGCACAATTCCGACCTCACACCACATGCACACATTTTGTCTGTTCCACTGTGTTTGTTTACTGGTGTGATTGTTGGTGTCACTGTTCTGTTTGTGCACATTAAATAGATGATTAATTGTACTCTTTCAAGTTGTGCAGTCTGTACTTACCCTCTTGTCTGTATCAGTGTCCTGTTGATGTTGTCCCTGTGCTGTATGGCCCTGCGTGCCATGCGAGGTCCCTCCTCTCGGGTTGCTCCACTATCCCCCTGTCCACTGGCTCTGGCTCACTGTCAGACTGTCCCTCAGGTTCAGGTGCCTGTATCCCATGGTTCATTGCCATGTTGTGCAGCATACAACAGGCTAGGAAGATACAGCCTACCTTCTGAGGTGTATACTGTAGGCACTGCCTGATGTGTCTAGGCATCTGAATCGCATCTTCAGGATGTCAAACACCCTCTCTATGATGTTCCTTGTTCTGGCATGTGCCTCCTCGGCCACTGTGGCTGGTCAGAGTACTGGTGTCAGCAGCCAGGGTCACAGGGAATAGGCACTGTTCCCTGTCAGATGTATACCTGTTAGTGCCATACTGCAGTCTGTCAGCTGCTGTCCTGCACCTCTATGTGGCCCTCCCACACCCCTTCCCTGGCCTGCAATGCCTGCCCCCATCCATGCTGTTGTGTGTATGCCTTGTATGCTACTACTCATCGACTAGTTGCCCACTGGGTATCTTGCCCTCCTCAAAAGCCTGGCACAGCTGGGACTGGTGCCAGATGAAGGCGTCGGCACTGCTGGGGTACTGGGCATAGACATTGCTGATGCACCCAGCCACATCACACACCACCTGGCAGTTGATGGAGTAGTACCCCTTCCTGTTGACGTACACATCCTGCCATCACCAGGTGGTGCAGGATCAGGGACATGGGTGCAGTCAGTAACTCCAATGCGGATGGTAGGTGCTTAACTCGATGGAACTGCTGCATTGTTTCTCTGCCCTCTGCTGCCATGCTGGGGAATACTATGAACTCCCCAGCATGTGGCAGGAAAAGCCTCTAGGAACTGGGTCAGGAGGCGTGAGGTGGCGAACTGCATTATCCCAATGGTGTCCCCATTGGTCATTGGACGTCCTGTGGCAGGAAGCACATCGCTGCTGTCACCTTCTCCTCCACTGTCATAGCATGGCTCGCGCTGGTATTTAGTGCAGCTGCTCATGCAGGAGTTCACAGAGCTGCCTCAACATTCCCTTGTTCATCCTGTACCGGCCAATGATGTCGTCATCAGGCAGGGTCTCCAAGGAGACCCTGGGCCGGTACAACCTGTTAGCAACATACCATCTCCTTGGCCTGCGTTGTGGCCCATGTTGTGCCTGCTCCCTCTCCTTCTCCTCCACTACAGCTGCCATCAATGGCAGCATCACTGCTACTGGCACTGCACACATTCCCACTTCCCGTGGTGGTCCTTCCTCCTCTGTGTTGTGCCCTGGGTTAAGACCAGCCTTTTATAGGCAGTAACTAGTGCCGTGCTATGCATCCTAACGCGGTGCTGGGCCTTTGAATATCCCCTTGCATTTCTCTCTTGGCCCCCCTTCCTTTTGCCTCTTGCATACATTAGTGGTTTGCCCCGTGCTAATGCTGTTAGCGTGCGCTTACTGGTCCTTTGAATATGGTGGCTCCGCGCTATTCCAGCACTATTGCCGCGCTATTGGTTTGCACGCCGCGCTATGCTTTGAATATCTGGCCCTACATCTCTTAGTAAATAAATTCTGTCTACTAGATACTATACGCATGTTGCCTTATTTGGAAAATAAACATATGAGTTCTTTCATTGTTGAAGCCACTACAGGTATTTGAGACTGCACCTCACAATAAGGGAACTGGAAAACAATGTCTTATTGTACTCACAATGTCTTCCAATGGGCATCTACATATTAGGTCACCACCACCAAAATAATGGACTGCACCACTGAGTAACTAACATTTACCATCATTATGGTTTAGCCAGAATTCTTTGATACTTTATGCAAATCATTCTGGGGGTGTGATTCCACACAGAAAACTCAGGCACACAGAGATGATAAAATATAAATAAAATGACTATGACAGATTTTTTATTAAAACAAATTGCAGCTTCAGCATCTGAAGCATGGGGGCAATGGCAGAGCATGCAAAAAAAAAAGCATCTGAAAAAGCTCACGTAATCACCTTAAAGGTCAAAAATAAAGCTTTTAAAACTAAAAGAAACAGCGCCATTCAAAAATACTGCTATAAAACCAATTTGTGTTCCAAGTTTTGTAACAAAAGTCAACAAATTAATGCATTTTAGTGTCTTTTTGTCGTGGTCCATTTCCCCAAAGTTGCTGGATGCTGTCTCAGTATGCCTCCAGGTTAATGATGTCATTTGGGGGACTTGCCTGTTAAGAAACTGTACTGTTGCTAATAATACAATGCTGGTAACTTCACTGTTGTTGGTCAGTGTCTGCTTTACAATAATTTAGATTTAATATGGACCTGATCTGCACTAATTCCTACTGGGAATGGCTGTGCTAGCCCTGGTAAAAAGATAATTTTACAGTGATTTATTGAGGTTTGCCATTAAAAATGAGAGAAGTGACCAGTAGGAATGTACTCTACTGTACCCACAATTCCTCACTATGTAAATTAGGATACAGGCTTTTAGTTTTCTGTGCTCACTAAAATAAAGGAGCCAGCATCTCACAGTATTGTAACCAAATACAGTATGTACAATGCATTGTTGTGAAACTAACCAAACAGAAGCTTATATTGTTGACACCACCACACAAATATGGGACAGCATCTCAGATTTCTCTTATTTACATATTATTGCTTACCACCAACATAAGGGACTGTAAGGCATATTTAAGGCAATATAATAAATTACCCAGAATTCCTTGTTGCTGTATGTAAGACAATGACAGCTCCCTGGTATGAAGTCATTTTGCAGGTGTGACCACCCAGAAACTGGAAGACAAAACCCTGATAAAACAGTAAACAAATGACAATGACAGATTTTTTTACAAAGCGAATGCAACTTCAACATTTGAAGCATGCCTGGCAATGGCATGCCACGTGTAACAACCATTCGGGAACCTTCAACATTTACTTTAACATCAATGTGCTACTCTCCCTGACTTCTGCACAGGCTATACAATTAAATTTTAACTGTTATTATGCATTACTGACATTGAGCATGGCACAACCACAATCAAACAACTTTCAGAGTCTTGCAACAGGCACAGTGCAAGGAATGAGAAATCTTTACAGACCTCAGCAATGTGACTGCCTCCATAGAGGGCATGGGATGAAGTTGGAGGGAGGACGATTCAGCGGAAACATGAGGAAGAATTTCTTCACAAAACATGTGGTGGGCAAGTCAAACACCCTGCCAGAGGAAGTGGTGGAGGCTGAATCAATCACTGGAAAGAATGCATGGGACAGACATAAAGGAATTCTGGCAGTCAGGGGTAAGGGGGGCAACAGACTTCTAGGAAAACATAAAGTGAACTTACAAGCTGAAATGGGCAGACTGGGTGGGCCGTAGGCCCTTATCTGCTGACACTGTCTATGTACCTATGTATTGCTTATGTTTTGAAGAAAAAGACTATACCCCAATTGACATCACCAGGGGTGGAGAAATGCAGATTACTGCAGGGAACAGAAAGTCTCAGCATCTAGCAGTGTTGTTGAAACACACCACACAATAAATAGCTATAAATGGTATGAAATGGTAGATTTTCATATAAAACACTAGGCAGACACTGTTGTTATAACAATTTTTAATGAATGATGCTGATAGTTTAATTTCTGTAAATGTCATTGCATATGATCTTTAAAGAGCAACTGACATGATTTGGCCAAAAGGGATGCATTGCAGAATTAGAATAAGAATACCCCCTAGTAAATCCCAAACCAAAAATGAGATTGCTATGTTACTGCATTTAAGTTATTAGCCATTTTGTAACCCTGATTTCACTACCTGTTAAAACAAAGCCTGTGTCAGTGAAGAGCTGATGATGATGTCATCTAGGGACCATAACGAGCTTTTATGCCTGTCAAGCAAGCTTATAGGACTGGTTTCTCCGAGTTCATGTGCAATGGTTTTCACAAATAAAACAGGCAGCACCAGTCAGTAAATTATGTGGCTCTTTTTTTTTACTTGGTTTGTGAAGTTCCCCCTCCCCTAGTAGCTCAGTTCAATACATTTGGAAATCTAAATATGGCTGTAGAACAGTGCTATGAGCTAGCATTGTTTCACAACCATCTGTTGGCCTGGCAAGGGAATAGCAGGAACAACTACAAGAGCTGAAATCTGCACTCTTTAAAGAGCCACTGACGCCAAAAGTGCTATATTGCAGAATCTGAATAAGCATACCCCCAATAAATCTCATACCACAAATTAGATTTCTACATTACTTCATGTTAAAGTTATTAGCTATTTTCCAACCCTGATATTACTACCTGTACAAAAGCACCTATGTCAGTAAAGAGCTGCTGCTGATGTCACCTAGGGAACACACTGCCAGCAAGCTTATAGGACCCGATTCTCCAAAGTTGTAAAGATCAAGTACAATGGTTTTCACATGTAAAACAGGCAACACCATTTAAAAAACACTGCTATTAAAACTACATGAGTGTTAGGTTTTGTAACAAAGTTAAAGAGCAGGTGCTTAGTAAGGGTGCATATCTTGAAGAATGAAGGTTTGGTGCCTTTAGATGCCTCTGCAACCATTCAGTTTGCTATTATTTATAAATTACTTACTTTTCCATCTTTTTATGTGCTTTCCACATGCTAGTGAAAAAAGAGTCCAATGGTGTCCCTGTGTGATGATGTCATAAAATCCTTACTAGCAAGTCTGCCAGTGTATTTCACTGGAAACTACAAGTCTGTTTCAGATTTATCGTCAGACTGACCTATAGGTGGAACTGTGAACAGACCCAGTCTGCCCCATAATAGCTTCAGGCTGACCTACAAGGTGGAGCTATGGGACCTGCAATAGCAATGTGCAAGCTACATGCAAATCGAGGCCATAATGAGATGCTAATATGGATGTTTGCCCACTGACTGCCCTAAGTGAGGCTTATTTGCACATCACTTTTGAATATAGCAAATGTTTGCCCGGGAAAATGTCTAGCTCTGGGCAAGCGTGTTAGTCCTGAAGCAAAACTGCACAAATATATTTGCAACATGCAAACCTGTCTTGAACCATAACACAGTCCTGCAGTATTTGGCCTGCACTGTTGTTTGCAGCTTTAGTACATCCACTTCTTTGCTAACACACACATTGGCCATGTAGGTCACCTATACTTTCTTCCACGTCTGTTGTACTAAGCTGCTATTTTGGTTTGCACTTCCTGGATGCTATATTCAGAGCTGTCTTATCTGCTGGGCCATTATTGCACTGCACTCCCATCCCTGTAGTTCAGACAGGTTTGCATTGCGCAAATACATGTGTGCAGTGTTTGAGCAAGGCTAACACATTTGCTCGGTGCTAGGACATTTGCCCAGGGAAAACATTTGCTGTATTCAAAAGTGACATGCAAATGAGCCTACTTAGGCAGTCAGCAACCATCCATATTAGCATCTCATTATTGCCTTCATTTGCATGTAGACTGTGCAGCGCTATTGGAGTGCCCTACTGCTCTACCTGTAATTCAGTCTGAAAGTACAGAGGCAGGTTGGGTCATCTCACAGCACCACCTGTAGGTCAGTCTGAAAGTACAGGGGCAGGCTGAGTCTGCTCACAGCTCCACCTATAAATCAGTTTGGAAGAAATATCTGAAAAGTAGAAACATTGTGGTTTTCTATTGAAATATACTGGCAGCCTTGCTAGCAAGGATTTTATGACATCATCACACAAGGACGCCATTGGACTCTTTTTTTCACTAGCACTTAGCAACATACAAATAAAAAGATGGAAAAGTAAATAAACACATACAAGCAAACTGAATGATTGAAGAGGCATCTAAAGGCCCCAAACCTTCATTCTTTAAGATATGCACCCTTATTAAAGCACCTGCTCTTTAATTCCACAGTAGAGCAATGCTCTGGGGTGATTTAATGTGCTTGTAACATGACAAGTGCAGAAACAGGGAATCATGCATTATAAGAGATTGTAACATGACATTCTATATTAGCAAGTACAACAAAACACAGATACAGACATAGATAGAGTGGAATCATCTCCATTTTTCTGCTGTGTTTGCTGTTTGGGATTTGACTGCAGTGCATTATGAGAAATGCATATTTTTAACTACATTTTGTATACTGTGGGGACAATGGTGAACAGTCATTCAATTACTGATTACATGGAAATGTGATCAACATTTCAGAATATGTGTTCACTTTGACTGACTTACTTTTGTAAACTTTGGAATCATCCAGATTTTTTCCACTGTCTGCTGTTTATAAGCTAGCTGTTGTGTATAATGGGAAATACATATATTTAATTGCATTTTATATTTTGCGGGCACAGTGGTAAACAGTCATTCAATTACTGATATACATGCAGATGTGATCAACATTTCAGAATATATGTTCATTTTGGCTGACTTACTTTTGTGAACTGTGGAATCATCTCCATTTTTCTGCTATGTTTGTTGTTTGGAATTTGACTGATGTGCATTATGGGAAATGCATATAATAAAGTGTGCAAGAGATTTCAGCTCTGGTAGTTGTTTCTGCAATTCCCTTGGCAGGCCAATAGATGCTATGAAACAATGCTAGCAGCACAGCACTGTTCTACAGCCATATTTAGATCGATTTCCAAATGTACTGAACTGAGCCACTCGGGGAGAAAAAAACTTTTATAGACCAAGTGAAAAAAAAGATCCCACATGGTTTACTGACTGGTGCTGCCCATTTTACTTGTGAAAACCATTGCATATGATATTTACAACTTTGGAGAAACATGTCCTATAAGCTTGCTGACAGGGAATTCTAGACTGTGAGATCCCTAGATGACATTATCATCATCAGCTCTTCACTGACATGGGCATTTTTTGAAAATATAGCGAAATCAGGGTTATGAAATGGCTAATAACATTAAGATGAAGTGAACCAGAGATGTAGTTTTTGGTATGGCATTTGCTGGGGGTGTGCTTATTCTAATTCTGCAATGTATCACTTTTGGCCAGATCATGTCAGTTGCTCTTTAATATATGCATTTCTCATAATGCACAGCAGCCAAATCCCAAACAACAAACACAGCAGAAAAATGAAGATAATTCCACAGTTCACAAAGTAAGTCAGCAAAATGAACACATATTCTGAAATGTTAATCACATCTGCATGTAATCAGGAGTTGAATGACTGTTCACCATTACAGCCACAATGTACAATTAGCAGTTAATCATATGCATTTCCTATAATGCACAGCAGCCAAATTTAATGCAGCAGAAAAAAAAGAGATGATTCCACTCTGTCTATATCTGTGTTTTATTGTACTTGCTAATATAGGATGTCATCTTACAATCTCTTAAGAAGCATAACTCTCTGTTTCTGCACTTGCCATGTTACAAGCACATTAAACCACTCCAGAGCATGGTTCTACTGCAGAATTAACTCTGTTGCAAAACTTGACACTCATATAGTTTTTATTGCAATGGTTTTTGAATGGTGCTGCCTGTTTTACATGTAAAAACCATTGCACATGATCTTTACAACTTTGGAGAAACAGGTCTTATAAGCTTGCTGACTGGGAATAGCTAGAATGTGAGGTCCCTAGATGACATCAGCAGCAGCTCTTCACTGAAACTGGCTTTTTTTTTGTACAGGTAGTGAAATCAGGGTTACAAAATGGTCAATAACTTTAAAATAAAGTAACGCAGGAATGTAGTTTTTGTTATGAGATTTACTGGGGGTATGCTTATTCAGATTCTGCAATGTAGCACTTTCAGCATCAGTGGCTCTTTAAAGGGGCACTGTCAGCTTTGGTCAGTCGTTTTTGTGCATAAACAAGTAGTGTGCCTCTTAGCACACAAGTATTAAAGACTGATTCTATTATTCCCTCATACATCACAAACAGATGAAAGTTTTCTAGTTATGCTTATTTATGAAGATTTTGCTTGCTGGTTGGGCTGACACAAACTCACCCACCACCTGGAAGCACATGCTGCAAGACCCAAGCATCTGGAACAAGCGCAGTCGAAGTATAGTTTTGGGCATACAGCAGGGAAAATTAAGCTTCTCATCAGCATTGCAGTCTTCTACGGTTCTGGTGGTGTGCGATAAATAAAAACCGAGCACGAGGTCAAGTAATTCACTTTTTAAAATGGGGCGAAATCCCGTGCATGCGCCAGGCGGCAGCGCATGTGCGGTTTCTGCCCGTTTAAAGTGGTACTTGACTCTCGATGCTCATTGTCACCACCTGAACCGTGCGACGCAATGCTGCGCCGGCAATTTTCCATGCTGTCTTAAAACTGCCGAGTCCGTTAATGTTCTGAATGTGGGCTCTTCGCTGTCATGTTCAGGTGGTGGGTGGTTAACCTGACCCGACATTGGCACGTCTTCAAAATAAGTAACAATACCCAACAGGGTGGGCGGTATTGTGCTATACGGACTGCAGGGCGTAATGAGGCCCAGCGCTGCAGGCGGAGGGCCTTATAGTCCCTGGAAGGTCAGTATAGCACAATACCACTCTCTGAGGTATTACACTTAGAAAATGAGGGACTGTAAAACAAAATAAGTTTAATAATAAAATGTTAATACAAAATCAATTTAAAATCAGTTTTGAAATAAAATAGTTCCTTCACCTGTATTACAATGTGTGTGTGTGTGTGTGTGTGTGTGTGTGTGTGTGTGTGTGTGTGTGTGTGTGTGTGTGTGTGATCTAGTGCATTTTGTCCTTCTAGAGCCCTGTAGCTGTGGGTCATGGTTATTGCCCCCCCCCGCTTTTGCGAGCAACAGAAAATAAAGTTGTAAAGCTCTACTTCTCTTGTATATGTAGTGCCCGATGATCACCGATTGCGGTAAGTTGCATACTGCAGTAATACTAAGCAGCCAGGGAGAAGCACGAGCTTCACATTAAAAAAATGATGAGAAGCAGTTTGTGAAGCCGATCAATTGGATGATGTTTGATATTCTTCAAGTGCTCATTGCCGACTGACAATTATTTAAATGAGTGAGGAGATTGAGGAAGCACTTCTCTCCATGGGGCAACTTTAAAAAATGGACTGGAGGAGATGGGTGAAGGTTTGTGGCAGGTAATGGCAAAACAGATCGCCGTGCAGAGGAGCATCAGCAGCAGGGAGGCTGTGTATATGATCAGGCGTTTGGAGGTGCAGTTAACTTTTACCTGTTAACAGTGTGACAGTGAAATTGTGAATTGTGAAACCTGCTGTGGTTATGTTGCTGTTTGGGGAATGCCAGCTAAGGGATGTGATTCAAGATGGCGGTGCTAGCCAGTTCAATGTTCTAGTGGCCCCTAATACCAGAACGGTATGAGGCAACAGAGACTGCACTAGTTATTTGCCAGTCTCTGTTGTCTCATCAGACGACCGGTAATTAGTGAGTTCAGCTAATCACAGACGAGGAATTACTTTCCCCATTTCTAAGCGTAACTAGAAAACTTTCATCCGTGTGTGATGTGTGAAGGAATAATAGAATCAGTCTTTAATACTTGTGTATGCACAGAAACTGACAACCAAAGCTGACAGTGCCCCTTTAAAGTAATGAGAAAAAATTAGGTGGATGGCTATTCTCTAAACACAACAATATTCTCCAGGGTAAGCAATACCAGACTTTCCAAGAACTATAAGGCTCTGCTGTGTATATCAGGCCTCATTACACCTGTGATCATTTTGATATTGCAGAAGACCATCCTCTGTGCCAAGTACTATTTTGCATATTGTATGTTTTAACGTCTCTTTCACAGCATCCAACAGAACCTAATAGCTCCCACTCAATTCAGTATATATTGTTTATTCATCATGATATGTAGGCATCCTGCAGTCCCGCAGAAGATGCCACCAAAAAATTCTTCAGTCTCGTACAGAGTACCTGAAAGAACTGACTGGTCATCCACAAACCAGTCTCGGACTCAGGTGCCAAAATGTGAGTATGCTTACCACTACTTATACATAAAGCACTACTTATTTATATTGAAGTAATCAATTATATGTTCTGTTACTTCACAGCATTCAAATCATAGGTAAAAGCATAACACAGATGCTTATCAAAATCTTACAAATAAGAGCAGAAATAATTTTTCTCTTGTCTATCTCAGTGATACTGTTAATGAGGTAAAGCATTGCATTATGGGTATGCAAAGAAGCACCACCCTATCACAGTTCTATACGTTTCCTGTCCAGTTTGTGTTCTCATCACTTTTATGGGGTTTCAACACCTCATGGTAGGGCCCAGAGAAGTGAGAACTTCTCATACAGGGTCTATTGCTTGTTTATTGTAATAGCAATAGCAGCAGATACAGCTATTCAGTGCTGTCTACAGCAACACACCCTCAGTTAGGCAGTGGCTCCACAATGTTCTTAAAATAAAAAAACATGGAGATGGTTACAGTTCTTTTGTGGCAAGAGCAGAATAAGTTTAACACATGATGGTTAACTTTTGCATTTTCAGTGGATAAAGAAAGATTTCAGTTCTGGAACAATTACTAGGTTAAAGTGATTTTGTGAACTTTGCTGTAGAAAATGGAATTAATAACCTCTAGTTACCTGTAGGAGTTGTGATTCAATCTGCCATGTTTGCTACCATTCAAACTGCAAAAAGTGCTGTTTTCCATGAAATGAATGCTTTTATTTCTGTGCTCTGCTTTATTTGCATAACTGCCCCTTTTTTCTCAGTGCTGCAACCCCATGTGTGACATCATGCAAAGCAAAGAAAAACCTCTGTTGGTCAGTTTTGGTATTGCAGACATTTATATTACTGTCATAGGAACCTAAGTCTCTCAGTACAGAAATCCTGTCAGTTAGATACTATATGCACATACCTTGTTTGGAACATAAACATATGAGAGCTTTTATTGTTGAAGCCACTACAGAGATTTGAGACTGCACCTCACAGTAAGGGAACTGGAAAACAACTTTTTATTGTACCCACAATGTCTTCCTATACCTACATATTAGGTGCAGTCACTACCACCAAAATAAAAGACTGCACATCTGAGTAACTAACATTTACATCACCGTAATAAACTACCCAGAATTCCTTGGTGCTGTATGTAAAACATTGACAGTTCTTTTCCATGACATCATTCTCGGGTGTGACTGCACACAGAAAACTGGAGGACACAGTGCTGATGAAACATACATAAAATGTCTATGACATCTTTTTTATAAAACAAATTGCAGCTTCTACATCTAGGGCATGGGAGCAATGGCATACTATGTGAAAAAGACATCTGTGAAAGATCACATAATCATTTTAACTCAGACTTCATCAGCTGCAAGCAAAGATATTCAAAAAATTGAATTGGGGTTGTATACAGACCTCTAATTCAGGAGGAGAAATGGATGAGGAAATGATAGAAGGTATCCTTAGTATGGCACAAGAAGGGAGATATTGTTGATGGGGACCTGAATATGCCAAACACCAGTGCATGTGAAATTAAATTGTGCAGAAATGTACAGTGTTTCTGAAACATTTGTGTGGCATAAAACACATTTGTTTAGGTTTCGCGTGGAGTTAAACCATTTGCCTGGTGCTATCATGTTTGCTCAGGGCAAATTTTTCTGTATTCAAAAGTGACATGCAAATGAGCCTACTTAGGCAGTCTGTGGGCAAACATCCAGATTAGCATCTCATTATGTCCTGATTTGCATGCAGTTTGCCCAGCACTATTGCAGGGTCCCAGAGTGCCACCTGTAGCTCAGTCTGGAAGTACAGGGGCTGGCTGGGTCTGCCCACAGCTCCAACTGTAGGTCAGTCTGGCAGTGCATGGTGTTAACTGCAGGCTACATCTGTACAGAACCACATAGAATATTGTGCCCCAGGGGACTCCACAGCACAGGCACAGGTGGTGGTGCTGCATGCAATTGTCAAATTGTAGTTCTTTCTACAGTGCACAGCAAACAGTACAGTAGCAAGATGGCCAGTAGTGTGAGGCACACAGCATTACCTATGGTATGAAGGACATCAATTACCACTGCAGTGTATACAGTGACAGGCCCAATCTGCAGGTGAGTACTGACAGTGGATATTACTGTTATGCTGTTGTGCGATACACAGATGCTGCACCACTGGAATGGGATACTCACAGTGACATATACATGGCTGGCTGTGTGTGCTGTGGTGTCTGTACAGATATCAGGTATGTGGCTGGGAGGCACATACCATCAGACAGGCACACTGGTGTTGGGGTATTCTTAACACTGGACTATTTGCACTGCATGGTTTATTCCAGCCTTGTGGTTGCACCCGGTCTGTGGTGCAGCCTGGCAACCTGTACACCCTCCCCTCAACCCCCCCCACAAACACAGTGCTGCATGTGTGTGTGCTGGGTTCTGTTGGTGCACAGTAAAAGGTGGTCTGTAGGTGTGTGTTGTTTGGCCACATTGCCATGGTGTCCACTGGGAGCCAGGTCACTACTTACTGCCTGGCATGGCTGGGACCAGTGGCAGATGATGGCATCATAGGGATACCATCCATGAACAGCATGTTTCTTCTATGTCTGGCTTGTTTCTATGTGAAATACTTACTGGTTAGGGTTGCACAAAGCCACACAAAGTCATGCAAAGCTGTTTTACCCAGAGTTAAAGAGCCAAGGACGTCAAAAGTGCTACATTGCAAAATCTGAATAAGCATACCACCAATAAATCTCATACCAAAAATTAGATTTCTCGTTACTTCATATTAAAGTTATTAGCTATTTTCTAACCCTGATATTACTACCTATGCGATAAATGCCTATGTCAGTGAAGAGCTGCCGATGATGTCATTTAGGGAACGCACTGTCTAGCATTCCCTATCAATAAGCTTATAGGACCTGATTCTCCAACATTGCAAAGATCAAGTGCAATGGTTTTCACATGTAAAACAAACAGCACCATTCAAAAAACATTGCTATTAAAACTATAAGTATTAGATTTTGTAACAAAGTTAACTCCACAGTAGAACAATGCTCAGAGATGGTTTAGTGTGCTTGTAGCATGGCAAGTGCAGAAACAGGGAATCATGCATTATAAAATATTGTAACATAGCATCTTATATTATAAGTACAATAAAACACAGATACAGACATAGATAGAGTGGAATCATCTCCATTTTTCTGCTGTGTTTAAGTTGGTTGTTGTGCATTATAGGAAATACATATATTTAACTGCATTTTGTATATTGTGGGTGCAACGGTGAACAATCATTCAATTACTGATATACATGCAGATGTGATCAACATTTCAGAATATATGTTAATTCTGGCTGGCTTACTTTTTGTGAGCCATGCAATCATCTCCATTTTCTGCTGTGTTTGCTGTTTGGGATTGACTGCTGTGCATTATGGAAAATGCATATATTAAAGTCTTGCTGGATTTCAGCTCAGGTAGTTGTTTCTGTAATTCCCTCAGCAGGCCAATAGATGGCTGTGAAACAATGCTGACAATACAGCATTGTTCTACAACCATATTGAGATCGATTCCAAGTGTACTGAACTGGAGCCATTCGGAGGGAACTTTCATAGACCAAGTGACAAAAAGAGCCCACATAGTTTACTGACTGGTGATGTCTGGTTTACTTGTGAAAACCATTGCTCATGATATTTACCACTTTGGAGAAACAGGTCCTATAAGCTTGCTGACAGGGAATTCATGACTGCAAGGTCCTAGATGACATCATCAGCTCTTCACTGACATGGGCTTTTTTTTGAACAGGTAGTGAAATCAGGTTTATGAAATGGCTAATAACTTTAAAATGAAGTAACACAGACATCTAGTTTTTGGTATGGCATTTGCTGGGATTTGCTTATTCTAATTCTGCATGTATCACTTTGACCAGATCATGTCAATTGCTCTTTAAATATATAATATTGTGGTGGCAGGAAGTGTTATTTTTCCAGGAAGGTAAAGGTGAACTATGTGGCCAATGTGTGTACTAGCAAAGAAGTGGATGCACCAAAGCTGCAAATAACAGTACAGGGGCCTTCAAGAGCAGGTGCTTAGTAAGGGTGCATATCTTAAAGAATGAAGGTTTGGTGCCTTTAGATGCCTCTGCAACCATTCAGTTTGCTTTTATTTGTTTATTTACTTACTTTTCCATCTTTTCATGTGTATTTTGCCACAGGCTAGTGAAAAAAAAAGAGTCCACTGGCATCCCTGTGTGATGATGTCATAAAATCCTTACTATCAAGGCTGCCAGTGTATTTCACTGGGAAATTACAAGTCTGTTTTCAGATTTATCATCCAGACTGACCTATAGGTGGAACTGTGAACAGACCCAGCCTGCCCCATGTGCTTCAGGCTGACCTACAGGTGGAGCTGTGGGACCTGCAATAGCACTGCACAATCTACATGCAAATCAGGCCATAATGAGATGTTAATATGGGTGTTTGTCCACTGACTGCCTAAGTAGGCTCATTTGCATGTCACTTTTGAATATAGCAAATGTTTGCAATGGGCAAACGTCCTAGCGCCGTGCAAACGTGTTAGCCCTGTGCAAACGCTGCACAAGTGCATTTGTGCTGTGCAAACCTGTCTGAGCCATAACACAGTTCTGATTTGTTTGGCCTGCACTGTTGTTTTGTTGCTTGCAGTTTTAGTGCATCCACTTCTCAGCTAGCACACACATTGGCCACATGGTTCACCTTTACATTTGGGCTGGCAGTATAGCCTAGAGGTTAGAGGAACAAGGTGTGAACGTGCTTGATACATCCAACAGACCAGACCTGAGTTTGATTTTCACAATCTCCACTTACATACTGTGTGACTCTGAACAAATCACTTAACCGCCCAGTGCTCCCAGGTCACCCCTGAAAACAGGCAGTTGCGCCTAGTGGGTCTTACCTGGTTACCAAAGACTAAAATAAAAAATTCTTCCACATCTGTGTGCACGGGGCTGCTCTTTTGGTTTGCATTTCCTGGTTGTTGTATTCAGAGCTGTCTTATTTGCTGGATTATTTTTGTACTGCACTCCCTGCCCTGTTTGCATGGCTTCATTTGCATGCTATATTCAGTTGCTTTAGCCCTCTGGCTATTCCTTTGAACATAGCATGCAAATGTGCTAGTTTAGTATACTGTACAGTGCTAATAGTCAGTGTCAGTGGCTCAGTAGGTAGCACACTCACCTCTGAGGCCAGGATATCAAAGGGCTGTGGGTTCAATTCCCACATCTGGTACTTGGGTTAATATCCTAATACTGACACTGTGAGTACAGCATGAGGGGGTGCTGCACTTCTGAAGTGCTGTCTTTTGGATGAGATGTTAAACCAAGGTCCCATCTGCCTGGATTGGTGGTAGTTCAGGTGGATGCTAAAGATCCCATGGCACTTATTGAAAAAGAGTAGGGAATTTCTCTAATGTCCTGGCCAAATTTCTCCCATTCATTAAAATATCACCAACAGCTTAATCTGGTTCAATTTCAGTTGCTTACCATCTGTAATCCCCAGTCACCCCTGAAAAAGGGAATTCAAGGGCCCAGTGGGCTTACTGGGTCAACAAAATTCAATAAGTAAATAAAAATAATTGTGCCTCGGGGCTAAATGTTGAACATCTGGCTCCTTATGTTATCAAAACTAATGTATTTCTATTAAATATATCATATTTTGGTAGCAGGAAGTGTTATTTCTCCATACAAACCTGAAAGCAAATTTGTAGTTTCCCATTGAAATACACTGGCAGCCTTGCTGGTAAGGATTTTATGACATCATCACACAAGGACTCCATTGGGCTCTTCTTTCACAAGCAATTGGAAAAATACAAATATAAAGATGGAAAAGAAAGTAAATAAAAAAGGCAAACTGAATGATTGCAGAGGCATCTATTTAATATTGTATATGTGTAACTACATTTGACTTATATGTTATTTTAATGGACCTCACTGTTTCGGGAGCAGGAAGGGAGTGATCACAGATGCACAAAAGAATCACCATCCTAGAAGGAAAAGAGTAGCTGTGCACCACCCTCTAGCTGCTGGAGGTCTGACTCTGAGCAAGTAAGAAGGAGACTACTGAGGAATATAGGAACCTACTGTCCCAGAACAGGAAGATCAGGAGCTTGACAGGGCATTGAGGCAGTAGGAAAATATATAATATATGAACAGAGAGAGGAAAGAGTAAGTTTAGAAAACAACAGTTAAGGGACCACAAATAAGACATGATGGGAGTGGTGCAGTGCTGTGGAGCAACAGTCTTCGGGAGACGTTCTGAAGGATGTGGTGTTGTCTCATCTGCTGGCACCTCTCTGGGCTGAGGGAGGAGGTTGCTCATCTCCAGGCTGAATTGGCCAGGATTGGGGGACCTCCATCTCCCAAGGAACCACCAGGGCCACAGCCACTGCCTCAGAGGTTGCCAAGAAAGAGCAGCAATTGGACCATAGTGGGTTCAAGGAGGGGGGAGGGTGGTGGAGCAGGGAAATATCCCTCCAGTTGTACCTCTTCACAATTCATATGCCATTGTGGCAGAGTGTGGTTCCTCTACAGAGGCACCCACAGTGGAGACCAAGGAGAATGCTGGGAACCTCCACATAGGAGAACCACAGGAGGGTGGCATGGGACCCCACAAAGGAAAGAAACAGCTCCTGGTGGGGGACTTCATTATTGGGAGGGTAGAACTTGGGGAGAGGAGGTAAGGATGCCAGGATGGCACCATGGCTTGGAGGGACAGGGGCGAATACTTAGGATCATGGGAACAGCTGCATGGGGAGGAGTTGGATATCATTGTCCACCTAGGGACAAATTACCTAACTGGGAAAGAGATTGGAACAGTGCAGGAGGAGTTTGTGGAGTTGGGAGGGCCTTAAACAAGTAGCACACACAATAACCTTCTTGGAGGTGCTGCCTGTCTATGGTATGGGTGAGGCTAGGGTACTCCACATCATGGGATTCAGTCAGTGGTTGAAAAACAGGTGCAGAACTCAGGGTTTGGCTTCACTGGGGCTCCAACTGGAGGGATACAGGCCTATACTGGCGTGATGGTCTGCATCTGTCCAGGAGGGGAACCAGGATGCTAGGTGATAGGTTTAAATTCTTCATTGGCAAGCATTTAAACTAGCCAAGGGGGGAGGCACTGAAAAGGAGAAGGGAAATCCTAGCCCCCCCAAAATCAGAGTGGTTAATGAGGTAAACCCCAAGATAGAGCAGTCACTAGGGAGAAGGGCAGGGGCAAATGGAGAAAAAGTCAAAGACAGTAAGGACAGGGATGGGGCAAAAAGGAATAAGGCCATCAAAAAATGGAGACTAATGAGTACCACTGCCTGTAGTCTAGGTACACAGAGAACCATGACTGGGATGTCAATATACCAGGGTACACGATCTACAGGAGGGACAGGGAGGGTAGAAAAGGAGGAGGAGTAGCTCTCTATGTAAGGGAAGGAATCAAAGCAATGTAACTAAAGGGTAAACAGGGAGGAGAGGAGGCACTGTCGGTCACCCTAGAGACTGGAAATGGCACCACAATCTGCACGGGGTTGAATACAGATCCCTGTCTTGGGGAGGAAATGGACAAGGAAATGATAGAAAGCATCCTTAGGATGGCAGAGAAAGGGGAGATATTGCTGATGGGGGACCTGAATATGCCAGATGTTAACTGGAGCATCTTTGCTTCAGTCACATCCAACAACAGGGCCATTCTCGATGCCCTACAAGGGGCATGCCTCAGACAGCTAGTTTTGGAACTCACTTGGGAGGAGCAATCTTAGACCTGGTACTCTCAAATGGGGATTGGAGAAGATCTCAGATCTAGAAGTAGGTAGCCATCTGGGAACAAGTGACCACCAAACTGTATGGTTCATGATAAACTTAGCTGTAGAGTCAGCCATACAAAAGTGAAGGTACTGGACTTCAAGAGGGCTGATTTTGTCAAAATGGGAGAGTGCCTTAGAAAAGCACTAGCAAACAGGCAAGAAGGTGGGGTGGAGCAACAATGGGGAAACATCAAAACTGCCCTCACAGAGGCAACAAGCCTTTGTGTGAAGTAAATAAACAAATCAAAATGAAAGAAAAAAACACTATGGTTCTCAAAAGAAGTGTCAGCGAAGGTTAGCAAGAAAAAGATAGCATTCAGGAAGTATAAGGAAACACAGAAGGAGCAGCACAGAGAACTGTACCAGTTAAAGCAGAAGGAAGCAGGGAAGACAGAATAGCAAAAGCCCAAACTGAGGAAAAGACAGCCAACTTTGTAAAGAAGGGGATAAAACCTTTTATAGGTATGTTAGGGAGCAAAGAAAGACTAAGTCAGGGATAGTGAGGCTGAATAAAGAGGAGGGTGGTTGGGCAGAGAGGAACAGTGAAAATGCAGGGATACTGAATGAATACTTCTGCTCAGTATTCACAAAGGAATAGGAGGGAGGTACCTAATCCAGTCAATAGAAGCACTCTGTATAGGGGGTAATATCAGTCCTTTCACAGAAGAAAGGGTCCTGAAAGAACTCCTAAAACTGAAGGTGAATAAAGCAATTGGGCCTGATGGGATTCACCCCAGAATTCTAAGGGCAGAACTAGTAACACCACTGACTACCCTTTTAACAAATCATGGGAGGATGGTGTGGTACCTGAGGACTGAAGGAGGGTGGATGTGATTCCCTTCACAAAAGTGGGAGCAAGACAGAGGCATTAAACTATAGACCTGTCAGTTTGACCTCAGTGGTAGGGAAAATGATGGAATCACTCTGAAGGAAAGAATTGTTGAGTTCCTAGAGGCCAGTGGGGCACATGACCCAAGACAGCATGGATTCACAGCAGGAAGGTCATGTCAGATGAATCTAATTGATTTCTTTGACTGGGTGACCAAAATAGTAGACCAGGGAGGGTCTGTGGACATGGCCTACCTAGACCTTAGCAGGCATTTGACACAGTCTCGCATAAGAGATTCATAAACAAATTAGCCAGCCTGGGGTGGGTTCTAGTAGGGTAGCCTGGGTAAAAAATTGGCTGGACAACAGGACATATGTGGTAATAGTAAACGGAGTCCACAGTGAAGAAATGGGATTACTAGTGGGGTACCACAGGGTTCAGTACTGGGGCCAGTCCTTTTTAATGTCTTTATAAGTGACATTGCAGAGGGACTGGAAGGAAAAGTATGTCTCTTTGCAGACAACACAAAGATCTGCAACAGGGTTGATACACAAGGTGGGGTGGAAAGGATGAGAAGGGAGTTGGCAAGGTTGGAGGAATGGTCAACTGTATGGCAGCATAGATTCAATGCAAAGAAGTGCAAAGTAATACACCTGGGAAACAAAAACCAGGGAAGGCGTAACACAATGGGGGTGAGATACTGACAATAACAAAACTGGAAAGGACCGGTGTAGTTATATCAGATGACCTAAAGGTGGGCAAGCAATGTGAGAAGGCAGTAAGAAGGGCTGGGGGATACTTGGATGCATGGGAGAGGCATCACCAGTATAAAACAGGAAGTTGTTATCCCTCTGTACAGACAGTTGGTGAGACCCCATCTGGACTACTGTGTGCAGTTCTGGAGTCCCCATCTCTGCAAAGACATAGACAAGGTGGAGGATGTCAGAGGAGGGCAATTAAAATGGTGCAGGGTCTGCACGGAAGTCATATGAAAAAAACTAAAGAGCTTAATACATATAGCCTCGAGGAAAGGAGGGAGGGACAAGATAGAAACTTTCAAGTACCTCAAGGAAATCAACAAAGTCCAAGAGGGTAGCATCTTTCAGAAAAGAGATTTGCAAGAACAAGGGCACAATTTGAAGATAGAGGGAATGGCTCAGAGGTAATGTGAGGAAGTATTTCTTTATGGAGAGGTTCTAGATACATGGATCAGCCTTCCTGAGGAGGTTGTGGAGTCAAAAACAGTGGGAAATTCAAGAATGCATGGGACAGACATAAGGCAATTCTAGTGGGAGTAGGAGAAGTAGGCTGTTGGTTAACTAGGATCTGCAGCTTATCCGTTAAGTAGGGAACTGGGCAGACTAGGTGGGCCAAGTGGTCCTTATCTGCCATCAAATTCTATGTTTCTATGTTAAAGGCCTCAAACCTTCATTCTTTAAGATCAGGCAATAGTATAGGGAGCAGAGAAAGGAATAGCAAATGATGGCTTGAGCATTATGGGAGGGTAGGAAATCAGGGGAAGGGGAGAGCGGAAGGAGCAAAGGGTGTCAAGGGAGATGAGGAGGAAGCAGTAGCAAGGTGTAGGAAGGGTTTTATGTACATTTTGAGGAATGCAGCAGTGGGCAAGGGCACACGAGTGGGAAAGATGGTTCCAGAGGGCAGGAAGCCTGAAGATGAAGGATAACTTGCCCAAGTGTGAATGTGGTAGAGGGAAGGCAAAGGAGTGAGGGTCTCAGATACACAGAGGTGCCATAGGGCATATAGATAAGTGCCTCTGCCAGGTGTCTTCTCTGTTCCCAATACTTGTCACCATGCCCGCTCACACCCTATGGTACCCTCTGTACTCCAGCAGACCCTGTTCCCCATCTAACAGCCAGGGGTTCTCCCTCCTCACTACCTCTGGGATTCCATATACCTGTGACGGGGATGATGGACCCCACCATCAAACTCTACAGGTGCACCCAATATCTGGCACAGCCCTATAATTTAAGCAACACCTGGGTCTGCTGCACAGGGTCTCCTGGGTTTACAAATCAGGTGCATTGTCCATGGGCACCTAGAGTGAGCCACAGCCCTAGATCAATGAAAGTTGCAATGATCTTAGGGCTCTTTAGAAATCAAGCCCATAATGTTTTGTGGGACAATATGCAGCCTTGACCAGTGCAGCATACCTTTTTTTCTCTCTAAATAATCAGAATAAGAAAGCAATAAGACATGACAGGGTGTGGGTTGTTGATTGATAAGCGCACGCCCCCAGGTGCGTTGTTAGGTATGAGGCACTTGCGCCGAGTGACTACAGCAGCTGGGCAGTGCTCTTATTAATCACCAACCCACATCCTGAAGTGTCTTAACGCTCTTATAAAATAACAGTCAGCTGATGTCTCTTGGCCGATGAGATTTCTGGATTTTTTCTTTGCCATGTTATACAGACTAATATATTGTTTCCTATCATGTCAAGGTAGTTTAGTTAGGATATCTTAGTTTTCATTGATTTCTAAAGGAAAGTAAGAAAATAGTTTTTGTACTATAAAATCAGAACATTTAGCATTTGCTATGCTTTTGCGCTGGACATAGCCTGGCTGCTCAAACCAGGACTGTCCTGATCAAATCAGGACAAATGTTAACTGTCCTTATTCTGATGACATGAACTACATTTCCACAGATGTCTGACAGCTACCAGTATGACTAGCAGAGTTGGATTTACTAGGAAGGGAGACATGCAGGCAGTTATAACTGTGCCTGGAGTCTAAATGTGGAAAACAAACCTTCTATTCCTGATTCTGGAAGGGAGATGTTATTTAGCATATTTTGGAAGGCAGAAGTTGTCCAAAAAAATAATGACTTGATAAATAAAAATAAACAAACTACACAGGCCTTCCAATTCTCAACTGTGAGCCAACTCTGAACTACAGTTCTATAATGGGAAGTGGCGTAAGGCAATAAGATATTTGCATACCCATGATGCAGTGCTTTATCACATCACATACATCCCTGCAGTTTGGTATACAACAGGAAAGGTAGATATTTTTATAATGATTTCTTATTTAAGGCATGAATTTCATTCACACTTGATGTGTTTTTTACTCTAAAGATCTGACATGGCATATGTGGTCTGCACAACATAAATAAATACAACTTGCAATATAATCAGTGTTTGCCAATTTAGCATGTTATATACATTAATACTTACAATTAAAAAAATAAATGGAATTTTTGATGGTTCTGTACTGTGGATGGGGCTGTTTTACAAGGTTAAAAAAATAAATATTTTTTTTGAAGGTGTGGGTAATGGCAATATTTAGTTTAGATTGGGGTAGTGGTTTTGTGCTTTGTAAATACAGCTGTCGTCCACAGTCGCAAGTATTATATATAGGATTAAGTATGGGTCTGGGTATGTAATGAGAATTTATGCAATAGGTGTGGACATAAATCCTATGTGATAAACCTGAGCTACTATGCGATAAATTCAAAACTTTACATTTATACACATAGTAGACACATCATCACAGATTTATACACATAGTAGATATGTCACAATCACACTGGAACTTATTTAGAATGTTCAGCCTCAGTACCAGTACTAACTACATTCAAATGCAAATAACTTTAAAATGAAAAAAGACAGCATAGTGCTGTGAGCATGAAAGTTGTTCAGCACAAAATTATCTACAAAATGAGTGGTATTTCATTCATAGATACCTTATATAATTTTGATAATTCGCAAAAAAGAGGAGAAAATGCTATTTTTATTCACTTTTTTGACAAACAAAAGCAAAAAAAGATAAACAATCAAAACCAAATGTTCCTGCACTGACAGAAGGCATCCCTATTGCATAAATGAAATATACAATAGTGAGCTGTCAGATAAATGATTTATCTACACTTGAGCTGTTTGACCTCAGACATCTCACTCATGAGCTATGCCTCATAGAGGTTACCTGAGGTCAAACAGCACTTTATCTGACAGCTCACCATTGTAAATCCCTATTTACACACACCGAGGGTTTGATGCTACATAAACCCCGAGAGTGAAGCCTGAGGGGTTTATGTGAAGCATCTAACCCCGAGGGAGTGTGTAAATTCTCGTTACACACCCAGACCCATATTTTATTTTATATAATTGCTGGGTTTTCCTTTTATCGCCTCAGCAATTGTATAAAATAAAATATAGCTCTGCAGCCAGGTTCGGTGAAGGTGAAGTGTGTGGCCACAGTCAGCAGTTTGATTTTGTAATTAGTTTTTTTTTATCTTGTGCACAGCACTGACTGAGGCAGATTTTTTTTTTACGTACTTACCGCCTAGTTGAGGTGGCGGTTTGCTGTCCGTTAGCAGTTCCCCGAGCAGGCACAGTACGGATGAGGAAAAGAGGGCATGCGCAATGAGGAAATCGCTAGGTGTTTCTGTCAATGAACACTCCTTCATTACGACAAATTATGCCACAGTTTCCCTATGGGAAAAAGGAAAACTGGTAATTATTTAAGCAATAATCCCCGACGGAGGTGTGTGTGGAGTGCTGGGATAACGTCCAGCCTCAGGTGAATGTGACCTCGCGCATCCAACAACTGAGGCGTGACCTTATCCCAAACGACACACACCCTGGAGGGCATTCTACTATTATACAATGGCTCATTGTTATACAGAATAAAAAAATCATTTTAAAGATGTTTTGTGTGGAAAATATTTTTGTTTTTAAGAGAAGATGAAACAATCAAAAGCTGCATAAAACAATCAATCAAAAGCTCCGTAAAATGCTCATCTACAGGTTCACAGTGAGGCTGAGACTAGACCCGTGATGTTGTACTGGGATAACATCACGGCTCCAGCCCAAGACTGACCAATCAGAGTCCAGGATTTTTTCTTGCCATTGTATAATTGCAATTATGAACTGAGATGCATAAATAGAGGAATCTGATTGGCCGAGAGGTTTTTGAAGCTGTGATGATATCGGGCTACATCGTCATGGCTTCAGAAAACCTTCGGTCACCAGCCTCCTCACTGACCGCGCACTGTTCTCAATCTCCTGCGGTCCAGAGCAAGTCAGACTTGTACTCGGGCCGCTATTAAAAAAAAAAAGAACTCTGTTTACCCTGAATCAATGATATTGCCTGCTCTCTCCAGGACCCACAACATTCAGACAGACAACATAAAAGACATTGTGGAACACATAAAACCAACCTGCTGCCGCTCGCAGGCAACACTGAGCAGATGACCGTTCCCATGTCTCATAGGCACACGCATATTCAAAATGGCATCGCTAGACACACTTCTCCTCTCAATCCGCTGCTTCCTAATCCACTGATATTGGTCATTGGCTTCATTTCTCTTTAGAATCTATTACATGATCATCTACTGTGGGGGCAGACAAAGATACTGTTGCAGAGTTCACAGGTCACACCATCACAATACTATTACCTTTTCTGTCAACTCCAACTACAACAGAGCCACCTGCTATCTTCTAGAACTATTTTTTTAAATGTATTCCTACACTACCAAAAAAGCTTTTTTTAACAGGTTTAAAGGGTGGTTTTTTTTAATCTTTTATTTATAAAACCATTACTCCTGTTCATAATGGCACTAAGGCACTCCAGGGTGTGGTATATCATGGGATATCATCACTTCTCGGGTCGTTGGACGCACTCAGCCTGCGGCCTCATGTCCAACCACCTGAGTCATGACAATATCCCATGATATACCACACCCTGTCATGCCTTATTGCTTAATTAAACAATGGCAAATGAAATTGTTATATTTGAATTTTTTTTATTGTTGTATAAATAATTTTTTTTCCACCTACAAAAATAGTTCATACAACACTTTTTGTATATCAGTAACTTTAATGTGCAAATGTTTAACTTTTTTTTAAATAAAAGCACATGCTTAAAGTGATTTTGTGAACTTTGCCATAGAAAATGGGAGTAAGAACTTGTAGAATCCTGTAGGAGGTGTGATTCAATCTGCTACCAATCAAACTGCCAAAAGTGCTGGTTTTCCATGAAATAAATGCTTTCATTTCTGTGCTATGTTTCATTTGCATAAACCCACCCTTTTTTCACTCAGTGCTGCAACTCCTACGCGTGGCATCATGCAAGGAAAAAAAAGGTTTATAAGTACTGTTTGAAACAGAGACCTCTATTGGTGTTGCAGACATTTACACTATCGACATAAGAGACTACATCCCTCAGTAAAGAAATCCTGTCAGTTAGATAAGATACGCACAATGCCTTGTTTGGAAAATAAATAAGAAATTTTATTGTTGAAACCACTACAGAGATTTGAGACTAGACCTCACAATAAGGGCATTGAAAAACTATGTCTTTTTTAACCGCCACGCCTTGCTATGGATATCTACATATTAGGTGCAATCACTACCACCAAAATAAGGGACTGCACCTCTGAGTAACTAACATTTACATCAACATGATAATTTACCCAGAATGCCTTGGTGCTGCATGTAAAAGACAGATCCCTTGCATGACATCATTCTGTGGGTGTGACTACACACAGAAGACTAAAGGACACAGTGCTAATAAAACATAAATAAAAATGACTATGACAACCTTTTTTTAAAAACAAATTGCAGCTACAGCATCTGAAGCATATGGGAAGGCATAGTATGTGAAAAAGCAGTTCGAAGCTCATGTAATCACTTTAATTTTGTGAGCCTTCTCAGGCGCCTTTTTCATGTTGAAGTCATGCTTCAAATGTTGAAACTACAATATGTTTGGAAATTGTACTTGTATTCCTATGTGTGTGTTTGTTCTGTCAACTCTTGTTCCTCTAACACCAGACTCTTCTGAAAATGAGCTGTTAACAGCTCATGTTGTCTTTCCTGCTGAAACATTTTCTAAACGAAAGTGATTTTGTGAACTTTGCCATAGAAAATAGGATTAATAACCTGTTGGAGTTGTGATTCAATCTCCTACCTTTCAAACTGCAAAACAGTGTTGTTTTCCATGAAATAAATGCTTTTATTTATGTGCTCTGTTTCATTTGCATAACCCACCTCTTTTCCTTTCCTCAGTGCTGCAACCCCCATGCGTGACATCATGCAAGAGAAACAAAGTTTATAAGCACTGTTTTGAAACTGAAACCTCTGTTGGTTAGTCTTGGTATTGTAGACATTTACACTACCAACATAGGAGACTACATCTCTCAGTATAGAAACCCTGTCAACTAGATACTATATACACAATGCCTTGTTTGGAAAATAAACATGAGAAATGTTATTGTTGAAGCCATTACAGAGATTTGAGACTGCATCTCACAGTAAGGAATTGGAAAACAATGTCTTATTGTACCCACAATGCCTTGCTATGAACATCTGAATATTAGGTGCAGTCACCACTACCAAAATAAAAGACTGCACCTTTGAAGAATTAACATTTATAACAACATCATATTTTTTTCAGAATTCCTTGGTGCTGTATGTAAAACATTGACAGTTTCCTTGCATGATGTCATTCTGGGGATGTGAATGCACACAGAAAACTGGAGAACACAGTGCTCATAAAAATGTCTATAACAGATTATTTTTTTTTATAAAATTGTAGTTTCAGCATCTGAAGTATAGGTGACAATGGCATACTATGTGAAAAAAGCATCCGTGAAAGCTCACAAAATCAATTTAAAGTGATTTTGTGAGCTTTCACAGATGCCTTTTTCACATAGTATCCCATTGCCACCCATGCTTCAGATGCTGAAGCTGCAATTTGTTTTATAAAACAAATCTGTTATAGACATTTTTATTTATATTTTATCAGTACTATGTTCTCCAGTTTTCTGTGTGCAGTCACACTCCCTGAATGATGTCATGCAAGAGAACTGTTTGTTTTACATACAGCACCAAGGAATTCTGGGTAAATTATCATGTTGCTATCTATGTTTCTATGTTAGTTACTCTGAGGTGTAGTCACTTATTTTTGGTGGTGGTGACTGCACCTAATATGTAGATGTCCATAGCAAGGCAATGTGGGTACAATAAGACATTGTTTTACATTTCCTTTACTGTGAGGTACAGTCTCAAATCTGGCTTCAACAATAAAAGCTCTCATATGTTTATTTTACAAACAAGTCATTGTGCGTATAGTATCTAGTTGATAGGGTTTCTATACTGAGAGATGTAGTCTCCTATGTCGGTCATGTAAATGTCTGCAATACCAAGACTGACTAACAGAGGCCACTGTTTCAAAACAGTGTTTATAAACTTTATTTTCCTGCATGATGTCACACATGGGGTTGCAGCACTGAGAAAAATAAAAGAGGGTTATGCAAATGAAGCAGAGCACAGAAATAAAACATCTATTTCATGGACATCACTTTTGGCAGTTTAAATGGTAGGAGATTGAATCACAACTCCTACAGGTTACTAATCCCATTTTCCATGGCAAAGTTCACAAAATCACTTTAAAGTAAAGGTGCAAGTTTGCCATAGCAAATGGATGTAGTAACCTGCAGGAGTTGTGAATCAGTCTCCTAACATTCAAACTGCCAAATAACGCTGTTTTCCTTGGAAGAAAAAAAAAAGCCTTTTATTTCTGTGCTCTGCTTCATTTGCATAACCTGCCCCTTTTTTCTAAGTGCTGCTACCCCTGTGACATCACACCAGGGAAGCAAAGTTATTAAAGGAACAGTGTCACTTTATAGTTTTAGATAGACAAATCAGCTATGTACTGTATCCACAATGCCTCACAATGTAAATTAGTATTCAGGGTATTATATTTCTGTGCCCACTGGAATAATAGGAGACTACATCTCTCAGTATAGAAGTCTTGTAGTTATTTATGGTATGTATCATGCATTGTTGTGACAATAAATATACAAAAAGCTTATATTGTTGATAACCCCCACACTAATATGGGATAGCACTTCAGAGTAAGGAAACTGTAAAACAGGTTATGTATTTTATTTATTGCAAGATTTGGATAGTTCCTTTGCATCAAAGATTCATTTATAAAAGCTCCATGTCATGTTTTCTACATTTATTTACATATTACTGCTCACCACCAGCAACATAAGGGACTGTACATTTGAGTATGGCACATTCAAGGCAACATTAAACATGTTTGAAAATTATGTACTGCTGTATGTAAATCAGTGATAATTTTTAGCATAGCATCATTTTGTGGGTGTGATCACATAGAAAAGGCTAAAACAAAATTATAATGACAGATTTTTTTTTAAAACAAATTTCAGCTTCAACATCTAAAGCATGTTTAGCAATGGCATTATATGTGTAAATAATATTGGGGAATCTTGCAACTTTCTTTTAACCTCCTGTTGTCGTCCTTTTCACCCACCCCTGTACCTTGTACCAAGCATTCTTAAAGAGCAGGTGCTTAGTAAGGGTGTATATTTTAAAGAATGAAGGTGTGGGGCCTTTAGATGCCTCTACAATCATTCAGTTTGCTTGTATGTGTTTATTTACTTACTTTTCCATCTTTTTATTTGTATGTTGCCAAGTGCTAGTGAAAAAAAAAAAAGTCCAATGGTGTCCCTGTGTGATGATGTCATAAAACCCTTGCTAGCAAGTCTGCCAGTATATTTCAATGAAAAACCACAACTTTTCTACTTTTCAGATATTTCTTCTGAACTGACCTAAAGGTGGAGCTGTGAGCAGACCCAGCCTGCCCCTGTACTTCCAGACTGACCTACAGGTGGGGCTGTGAGATGACCCAACCTACCCCTGTACTTTCAGACTGACCTACAGGTGGAGCAGTGGGACACTCCAATAGCGCTGCACAATCTACATGCAAATCAGGTCATAATGAGATGCTAATATGGATGTTTGCCCACTGACTGCCTGAGTAGGCTTGTTTGAATGTCACTTTTGACTATAGCAAATGTTTTCCCTGGGCAAATGTCCTAGCACTGGGCAAATGTGTTAGCCTTGCTCAAACACTGCACACATGTATTTGCGCCACGCAAACCTGTCTGAACCATAACACAGTTCTGGTTTATTTGGCCTGTGCTGTTGTATTGTTATTTGCAGCTTTAGTGCATCCACTTCTTTGCTAGCACACACATTGGCCACGTAGTTCACCTTTATCTTCCTGGAAAAATAACACTTCCTTCCGTCAAAATATTATGGGCCAGATATTTAAAAATTCACCCCTGGGCTAAATTAGCACTACCCAGTGGGCAAACTTAGCCCAGAGCACAAAGCAAGCTATATTCAAAAGGAATAGCCTGGGGCAAACAGCTTCTGAATATAGCATGGGAATGAGGCCGGGCAAACTGGGCTGGGGGAGTGCAGGTCAACCTTAGCCCTGGAATAAGACAGCTCTGAATATAGCAACCAGGAAGTGCAGACCACAACAGCAACACAGAGCACAGTGGCGTGAAGCTAGCTAGAGGCAACCTATGTGACCAATGTGTGTTCCAGCAAATCGTGGATCCAGTACAGCTGCAGGGAGCAGCCTATAGTTAAGTACAGTGTGCAAAATAGTATAATATTCCCGAACAATTAGCTTGGAGCTACGCGTTTGCACAGGATTAGCATGGAGCTAAGCTGTTTGCCCAATGCAAACACATTGCCCTTCATAAACTTTGCCATATTCAAAAGAGACATGCAAATGAGCCTACTTAGGTAGTCTCTGGGCAAACATCCAGATTAGCATCTCATTATGCCCTGATTTGCATGCAGTTTGCCCAGAGTTACTGCAGGGTCCCACTGAGCCACCTATAGGTCAGTCTTGAAGTACAGGCTGGCCAGGTCTGACTGCAGCACCACCTGTAGGTCAGTCTGGCAGTGCACAATGATAGCAGCAGGCTACATGTAATCAGTACAGCATAGCACAGAATATTGTACCCCAGGGGACAAGACAGCATAGGCACATGTGGTGGTGCTGCATGCAACTATCACACTGTAGGGCACACTACAGTGCACAGCAGACACTACAGTAAACAAAAGGGGGCCAGTAGTGTGAGGGACACAGCACTGCCTATGATGTGTAGGGCAGTGATGCTGACTGCACTGTACACAGTGATAGGCCCAAAATGTAGGTGTTTACTTACTGTGGACATTACTGTTACGCTGCTCTGTCATCCACAGATGCTGCTGCTGTGGCATGGGATGCACACAGTGACATATACATGGCCAGCTGTGTGTGCTATGGCATCTTTACAGTTGTGCTGTATGCGGCAGGGGGGCACATAGGATCCAACAGACACACAGGTGGTGGGGTATTCCCACTACTGGCCCATGTGCACTGCATGCTGTGTCCCAGTCTTGTGGCCACACTTGGGCTGTGGTGAGGTCTGGCCACCCGTACACCCTCCCCTCAATAGCCACCATGCCCACAGTGCTGCCTGTGCGTGCTGGCATCTGTTGGGCACTACAGATGCATGGTCTGCAGGTGTGTGCTGTATTGCCACACTACCATGATGACCTCTGTGGGCCCAATCACCCCTTACTGCCTGTGCATGGCTGGGACCCGTGGCAGCTGTTGGCATCATGGTGGTACCATCAGTAAGTGGCATATGTCCTCCATGTCTGGCAGTTTCTAAGTGTCATACTCACATGTTAGGGCCATGCAAGCCACGCTAATGTCACGCTATCACTGCACAAAGCAACAATGTCACGCAAAGCTGTTTGGCCAGGGTTAAGACCAGCTTTTCCTGGGCGGCAATTTGTACCGTGCTATGGGTCATGCTAAGTCACGATAAGCACCTTAGCGCTGCGCTAGTTGCTGAATATCTCATTGCAGCTGTATTCATGTTCACTTTGCCCCTTGCATGTACTTACAGTTTGCCCAGTGCTAATGTGGTTTACGCACGCTATTTGGCCTTTTGAATATAGCAGACCCGCGTTAATCCCGTGCTAAACCCACGCAAATGTTTTTTGCCTGGCACAAAGCTTTGAATATGTGGCCCTATATATTTAATAGAAATATGTGATTTTTAGTAACATGTGGGGCCAGATATTGAAAACTTAGCCCTGGGGCAAAATAACACTGCACAGTGTGCTAAATTAGCCGGGAACCATTTGCATGCTATATTCAAAGGAATGGGCCAGGGCTAAAGCTGCTGAATATAGCGTGCAAATGAAGCCATGCAAACAGGGCTGGAGTGCAGTGCAATAATAGCCCAGCAAATAAGACAGCTCTGAATACAGCATCCAAGAGTAAACAAAACAGCAGCCCAGTGCACACAGACATGGAAGAAAGTATAGGTGACCTCATTGGCCAATGTGTGTGCTAGCAAAGTGGATGCACTAAAGCTGCAAACAACAGTGCAGGCCAAATACTGCAGGACTGTGTTATGGTTCAAGACAGGTTTGCATGGTGCAAATACATTTGTGCAGTGTTTGCGCAGGGCTAACACGTTTGCCCAGAGCTAGGACATTTTCCCGGGGCAAGCATTTGCTATATTCAAAAGTGATGTGCAAATAAGTCTACTTAGGCAGTCAGTGGGCAAACATCCATATTAGCATTTTATTATGGCCTGACTTGCATGTAGATTGTACAGCACTTTTGCAGGTCCACAGCTCCATGTGTAGGTCAGCCTGGAAGCACATGGGGGAAGCTGGGTCTGCTCACAGTTCCACCTATAGGTCAGTCTGGATGAAAAATCTGAAAACAGACTTGTAGTTTCCTATTAAAATACACTGGCAGCCTCGCTAGTAAGGATTTTATGACATCATCACACAGGGATGCCATTGGACTCTTTTTCACTAGCATGTGGCAAAATACACATAAAAGATGGAAAAGTAAGTAAATAAACAAATAAAGCAAACTGAATGGTTGCAGAGGCATCTAAAGGCACCAAAACTTCATTCTTTAAGATATGCACTCTTACTAAGCACCTGCTCTTTAAAATGATTTTGTGAGCTTTCACAGATGCCTTTTTCATATAGTATCCTATTGCCACCCATGCTTCAGATGCTGAAGTTGCAGTTTGTTTTATAAAACAAATATGTTACAGACATTTTATTTATGTTTTATCAGCACTGTGTTCTCCAGTTTTCTGTGTGTGGTCACATCCCAGAATGATGTCATGCAAGAAAACTGTCAATGTTTCATACAGCACCAAGGAATTCTGGGTAAATTATCATGTTGATATAAATGTTAGTTACTCTGAGGTGTAATCACCTATTTTGGTGGTGGTGACTGCACCTAATATTTAGATGTCCATAGCAAGGCACTGTGGGTACAATAAGACATTGTTTTCCATTTCCCTTACTGTGAGGTGCAGTCTCAAATCTCTGTAGTGGCTTCAACAATAAAAGCTCTCATATGTTTGTTTTTTCAAACTAGGCATTGTGCATATAGTATCTAGTTTACAGGGTTTCTATACTGAGTGATGTAGTTTCCTGTGTTGGTCATGTAAATGTCTGCAATACCAAGACTGGACTAAAGAGGCCTCTGTTTCAAAACAGTGTTTATAAACTTTGTTTCCCTTGCATGATGTCAAACATGGGGGTTGCAACACTGAGGGAAAAAAACAGGTTATGCAAATGAAGCACAGCACAGAAGTAAAAGCATTTATTTAATAGAAAACATCACTTTTTAGCAGTTTAAATCATAGGAGATTGAATCACGACTCCTACAGGTAACTACAGGTTATTAATCCCATTTTCCATGGCAAAGTTCAAAAAACTCACTTTAAAGAGCCACTGATCCCCAAAGTGCTACATTGCAGAATTAGAATACACATACCCTTAATAAATCTTATACCAAAAACTAGATTACTATGTTACTCCATATGTTAGCCATTTTGTAACCCCGATTGCACTACCTGTACAAAAAAAGCTTGTATCATTGAAGAGCTGCTGTTGATGTCATCTTGGGAATTCACAGTCTACTATTCCCTGTCAGCAAATGTATAGGACCTGTGTCTCCAAAGTTGTACAGATCATGTGCAGTGGGTTTCAGAATATAAAACAAGCAGCACCATTCAAAAAACATTGCTTAAAGAGCAACTGACATGATATGACCAAAAGTGATACATTGCAGAATTAGAATAAGCAAACCCCCAGCAAATGCCATACCAAAAACTAGATGTCTGTGTTACTTCATTTTAAAGTTATTAGCCATTTCATAACCCTGATTTCACTACCTGTTCAAAAAAAGCCCATGTCAGTGAAGAGCTGATGATGATGTCATCTAGGGACCTTGCAGTCTAGAATTCCCTGTCAGCAAGCTTATAGGACCTGTTTCTCCAAAGTGGTAAACATCATGAGCAATGGTTTTCACAAGTAAACCAGACATCACCAGTCAGTAATCTATGTGGGCTCTCTTTTTGTCACTTGGTCTATGAAAGTTCCCCCTCCGAATGGCTCAGTTCAGTACACTTGGAAATCGATCTAAATATGGCTGTAGAACAGTGCTGTATTGCCAGCATTGTTTCACAGCCATCTATTAGCCTGCTGAGGGAATTGCAGAAACAGAAGCATGCTGTTCATGGATGGTATCCCTATGATGCCATCATCTGCCACTGGTCCCAGCCATGCCAGGCAGTAAGTAGTGACCTGGCTCCCAGTGGACACCATGGCAATGTGGCCAAACAACACACACCTACAGACCACCTTTTACTGTGCACCAACAGAACCCAGCACACACACATGCAGCACTGTGTATGTGGGGGGGTTGAGGGAAGGGTGTACAGGTTGCCAGGCTGCACCACAGACTGGGTGCAACCACAAGGCTGGAATAAACCATGCAGTGCAAATGGTCCAGTATTAAGAATACCCCAACACCAGTGTGCCTGTCTGATGGTATGTGCCCCCCAGCCACATACCGCATATCTGTACAGACACCACAGCACACACAGCCAGCCATGTATATGTCACTGTGGTATCCCATTCCAGTGGTGCTGCATCTGTGTGTCACACAACAACATAATAGTAATGTCCACTGTCAGTTCTCACCTGCAGATTGGGCCTGTCACTGTATACAGTGCAGTGGTAATTGATGTCCTACATACCATAGGTAATGCTGTGTGCCTCACACTACTGGCCATCTTGCTACTGTACTGTTTGCTGCACACTGTAGAAAGAACTACAATTTGACAATTGCGTGCAGCACCACCACCTGTGCCTGTGCTATGGAGTCCCCTGGGGCACAATATTCTATGTGGTTCTGTACAGATGTAGCCTGCAGCTAACACCATGCACTGCCAGACTGACTTACAGTTGGAGCTGTGGGCAGACCCAGCCAGCCCCTGTACTTCCAGACTGACCTACAGCTGGCGATGTGGGCAGACCCAGCCTGCCCCTGTACTTCCAGACTGAGCTACAGGTGGAGCTGTGGACAGACCCAGCCAGCCCCTGTACTTCCAGAATGACCTACAGGTGGCACTCTGGGACCCTGCAATAGTGCTTGGCAAATTGCATGCAAATCAGGACATAATGAGATGCTAATCTGGATGTTTGCCCACTGACTGCCTAAGTAGGCTCATTTGCATGTCACTTTTGAATACAGAAAAATTTTGCCCTGGGCAAACATGATAGCGCCAGGCAAATGGTTTAGCTCTGCACAAAACCTAAACAAATGTGTTTGCGCCACACAAATGTTTCAGAAACACTGTACATTTCTGCACAATTTATTTTCACATGCGCTGGTGCTGTGGCATATTCAGGTCCCCATCAACAATATCTCCCCTTCTTGTGCCATACAAATGATACCTTCTATCATTTCCTCACCCATTTCCTCCTCCTGAATTAGAGGTCTGTATACAACCCCCAATTCAATTTGTTGTGAATATCTTTGCTTGCAGCTGATGAAGTCTGAGTTAAAATGATTATGTGATCTTTCACAGATGTCTTTTTCACATAGTATGCCATTGCCCCCATGCCTAGATGCTGAAGCTGCAATTTGTTTTATAAAAAGATGTCATAGACATTTTATGTATGTTTTATCAGCACTGTGTCCTCCAGTTTTCTGTGTGCAGTCACACCCAAGAATGATGTCATGGAAAGGCACTGTCACTGTTTTACATACAGCACCAAGGAATTCTGGGTAGTTTATTACGGTGATGTAAATGTTAGTTACTCAGATGTGCAGTCCTTTATTTTGGTGGTAGTGACTGCACCTAATATGTAGGTGTCCATAGGAAGACATTGTGGGTACAATAAAATGTTGCTTTCCAATTCCCTTACTGTGAGGTGCAGTCTCAAATTTCTGTAGTGGCTTCAACAATAAAAGCTCTCATATGTTTATGTTCCAAACAAGGTATTGTGCATATAGTATCTAACTGACAGGATTTCTGCACTGAGAGACTTAGGTTCCTATGTCAGTAGTATAAATGTCTGCAATACCAAAACTGACCAACAGAGGTCTCTCTTTGCCTTGCATGAAACATAGAAACATAGAAACATAGAAGTTGACGGCAGATAAGGACCGCAAGGCCATCCAGTCTGCCATTTCTTTTCTACCTTATAAATGTGCATCGGCCTTTCTCTGTCAGTGACCTATCTATTCATAGTCATTTGTATTGCTCCCTTATGCCTATCCATGCCTGTTTGAAGCCCTGCACTGTATTCATAGCCACCACTTCTTGTGGTAAGCCATTCATGCATCTACCACCCTTTCTGTGAAAAGAATTTCCTCCATTCCCCTTAATCGGCCTCCCTCTAATCTCATGCTGTGTCCTCTTGTCCTGCTATTTTCTTATATTTAAACATGTTAGACTCTTTCACCTTGTTTATGCCCTTAAGGTGTTTAAATGTCTCGATCATATCACCTCTCTCCCTCCTTTGCTCAAGGGTATACATATTGAGCTCCGTTAATCTGTCCTCATATGTCTTCTGATGCAGTCCCTCACCATTTTGGTTGCCCTTCTCTGGACTGCCTCAATTTGGTTAATGTCCTTGTGAAGGTGTGGCCTCCAATACTGCCTTGTTACTCCAGGATGGGCCTAACCAATGTCTTGTACAGAGGATTATTACCTCCTCTTCGACTTGTGATACCCCTACTAATACATCCTAACATCCCCTAGCCTTACCTACTGCTTTGGGGTCTGCTTGGATGATTTTAGGTCATCAGTGATGATGATGCCCAAGTCTCTTTCTTCCTTTGTGACTGCTAGCAACTCCCTCCCAGCCTATAAGTGGCTTCAGGGTTTCTCTTCCCTATGTGCATGATTTTGCACTTCTTTGCATTAAATCCCAGTTGCCACTCTTCTGACCATTCTGCTAGTTTATCCAGATCTCTTCTCATTCTGCCCACCCCATCTGGATCATCTACTCTGTTGCAGATCTTGGTGTCATCTGCAAACAGACAAGCCTTACCCTCTAGTCCATCTGCGAGGTCACTAATGAAGATGTTGAATAGGACTGGCCCCAGGACTGATCCTGAGTACCCACTTGTGACTTGCATCTCTTCTGACTGTATACCATTTACCACCACTCTCTGTTTTCTGCCAGTCAACCAGTTTGCCACCCAGTTGACCAACTTCCACCACCCGAGCCTACCTAGCTTATTTATCAATCTTCTATGTGGAACAGTGTCAAAGCTTTGCTGAAGTCAAGGTAGGCGACATCAACTGCTCCCCTTGGTCCACCACTCTGGTTACCCAGTCAAAGAAATCTATGAGATTAGTTTGACAGGACCTTCCTTTGTAAACCCATGCTGTCTTGGATCCTGTGCCCTATGGATTCCAGGTGTTGCACTACCCTTTCCTTAGAGTGCCTCCATAATCTTGCCCACTACTGAGGTAAGACTGACCCGGTCTGTAGTTCCGCCTCCTCCCTGCTACCACTCTTGTGGGTGGGATCACATGAGCCTTCTCCAGTCTTCTGGGACCTCTCCTGTGCTCAGAGACTCACTAAACAATTCTGCTAAAGGCTCTGCTAGTTCCTCCTTTAGCTCCTTAAGTACCCTGGGATGTATGCCATCAGGTCCCATTGCCTTATCCACCTGAGCTTAGCAGCTCTTGTAGGACCCTTTCTTTTGTGAAGGGAGTAGTGCTCACCTCCTCCCGCTGTGTCCATGATGCTGAGCTGTGGGCCTGCCCTACCTTCTCTTCAGTAAATACTGAGCAAAAGTATCTATTTAGGATAGATGCCTTTACAGGTCCTCCTCCTCCATGCTCCCTTTTCTCCCATTAAGCTAGCAATACCCCTCTGGACTTTCTCCTTTCACTAATGTATCTATAGAAAGTCTTGTCACCTTCTTTACTGTCCGTGCTAGTGTTTCCTCAGTTTGGGACTTTGCCTGCCTTACTGCCTTACCTGCTTCCCTTAGGGCAGTTTGGTATGCCTCCCTATCTTCATCCGCTGTGTTCCCTTATATTTTCTGAAGGCCAGCCTTTTGGCTCTGACTTTTCTGCTACTGTATTTGAGAACCAAAGTGGTTTCCTTCTTCTTTTACACTTCCTTTTCTGTCTAACACAATGGGATGTTGCTTCAAGTATTGTATCCTTAATGCTTGCCCACTTTGCCTGTACCTCCTCACCTGTGTTTCTTTTGCCAGGGCTAGCTTAACTCTGTTGGCCATCTTATCAAAGTCAGCTCCTCTGAAGTCCCATATTTTTGCCTTGGAATGGGATGATTTAGATGTAGTAGCCAAATTGAACCATACCATGTGATGGTCACTGGCCCCAGGTGACCTTCTACCTGGAGATCTGTGATCCCTTCTTTGTTAGTCAGTACTAGATCTAGGATAGCCCTGTCTCTTGTGGGTTGCTGTACCAGTTGTTTGAGGCCCTCCTGCAGGGAATCCACTATGTGTCTAGTTCTGGCGATGTTCCTGCTGGTATTGACCAATCTGTATCTGGCATGTTGAAGTCTCCCATTATCAGAACCTCCCTTTAGCTGTCATGTTTTGTATATCTTCTAACAGTAATGTGTCTATGTCCTCCCTCTGGTCTGGGGCCTGAGACAACCCCAGTTCTTATGGCTGTCCCATTTCCTGTTTCCAGGGTGACCCACAGTTCTTCTGGCTCATTATGTGTATTCTGAATTTCTGTAGCTTTGATATTTTCATTAACATACAGGGCCCTCCTCCCCTTTTGCACCTCGGTCTCTTCTGAACAATACATAGCCAGGTACTGAAGTCTCCCAAGTGTGGTTACTGGTAAACCCGTCTCACTAATTGCTACTATGTCCAGTTTAGCCTCTGACATTGTCCTGCAGGTCTGGGATCTTATTTCCCAGGCTGTGAGCATTATATATGATTTCCCATTGGCCAGATTTTGGTGTGTTAGTTGTTGGGTGAAGTTTGGCATTACCCTGTGCATCGTATGGGGAGACAAACCTTTTTCTTACCTGGTGATGCAAATGAGCGCAAACACGCTGAATTCCTGTTTGACCACTAGCTGAGGGGAGGGTGTTCTTTCCATTCGACGTATGGGGTGCACCCTCTCCCCATTGCTAGTTTAAATATTCTGCAAAGACGTCAAACTTCTGCCCCAATGCACTGACTCCTCCTTAGTCAGATGCAGTCCATCAAATTTAAAGAACTTCGCTCCCAGAACTGTTGCCAGTTCCTACAAATCTGTGTCCTTTTTCTGGCACCAGTCCTTGAGCCACGTGTTTGCTCCCTATCTCCCTTCTCTGACCTTCCGTCCATCTGCTCCCTTCTCCCAGACTGGCAGGATCTCAGAGAAGGAGATGCCAGACGAAATAGATGATAGTTTGTCACCCAGCCTAGTCAGGTGTTCCTTGGTCTCCACAACTGACCAGCTGGCGAGATCATTAGTCCCTATGTGTACTAGGACATCAATGTTTTCTCCTGCTTTGTGAACAATTTTAGCAATGCGGTCAGTGTCTCTCCATGCTGATGTACCTGGGAGACATCTGACCATCACCCTGGCTGGAGATGGGTATCAACTCCCGAATCATGGAGTCTCCTATGATCGAAGTTTTTGGATTTCCTTTGTGCTTGTTTAGTTTTGGTTCCTGATTTGGGTGAGTATTGTTGTGCCAGCTCCTGTGCCGCAGTGTCCTGCTCTGCAGTGTCTTCTGCCTCTTTATTTGATTTCAGAGATAGAGGCAGATACCTGTTTGTAGTGTTTATATGGTTTTGGAGGTAATGTGTTGGAGAGCAGAGAGTGATGGGGCACCTGATTTGCTCCTCCTAACCACCTGCCAACCTCCTGAACCAACTACCCTCTCTGATCGAGGTTTTTCTGTTGGATGCTGGGGAAATGGCGGTGGTTCTTATAATGTATTTCCTCTTCAATATGAAATTTGGGCGTGCAATCTCTGCCCATGCTGCCGGGCTGAGACCTAAGATCTCAAAGGCCCAGCATGTGGGACAGTGTCCTAAATCCTGTAAGACTGTCCTTCTGAAAATTGTTCCACAGTACCTGCAGTTAATGAAATCCATTACAAATAAGTTGCTGGGTTTGTAACCTAGTCAGAGTAATTAGAAGGAAAAAAAATGCAAGTAATGGTTTAATTGTGCTTTGTTTAACTTGTTATAACAAGTTAAATTACTAGTGCCTTGTAAATGAGATCACCTTGTGGAGGCCCCACTGATCCGCCCTTCCTGCTCTGTCACAGGAAATGTCACAACTGTGGTACCCTATAAAGGAGTGTGGCGTGGGGTGGTTGGGGATGAGGGTGGGTGGCTGGGCCCTTTCCCTGCCTAAAAGAAGAACCACAGACAGAAAGAACAAGGAGGTAGGCAGAAACAATCAGTCAACAACAAATGCAGTAACCCTGAAGCTTATCCTAATGTTAGATAAAACTGTAAAACCTGAAAGCACCACCTGTAATAATTTCAGAGAGATATACCTGTAAGAAACACTTTGCTCCAGAGAAAAATAAAGCAGTAACAGAAGATATACCTTGCAAAGTCAATTTGAATCAGAAGATTACAGCAGTAATCTGTTAGCACACACCTGTAGGCACACCTTGTAATAATGCAGAAGAAGGTATACCAGCAACAACAATTTGAATCAGAGAAAAATAAAGCAATGAAATGTTAACAACAAACAGTAGCAATCCCTGTGAGTAAAAATAAAAACACCACCACACAGTAAATCTGCTTAGCCAAACTAAGTCTTAATCCTTCTCCCTTGCTCTGGTAAGTTTCTCTACTCTGCCTTTCAAGCAGTCTTAGAAGGAAAGAGCTCAGGTGAAGCTAGGTGCCTTAGCCAGCAAACCAAGTCTTCTACCTCAAGATATCAACTAACCTGACTTTTAACCCTTCTTCTGTTGGAAATTACTGACAGTTTGCCAGCTCCACCCCACATACACCTAATCCTTTGGAAGAGCTGTGGGAGGAAAAGCAATTAGCTCCTTCAATGTGAGAAGGAGACTGAAACACCTCTGAGACAACAAACCTTTTCAACAAACAAGAAAAAATAAAACACAGTGTCAAACAGTAATTTTGCTTAGCCCAATGATAAAAGTCACAAAATGTAAGCTCCACCTGTAATACAGTAATTTCAGAGAAGATATACCCTGTAAGAAACACTTTGCTCCAGAGAAAAATAAAGCAGTAACAGAAGATATACCTTGCAAAGTCAATTTGAATCAGAAGATTACAGCAGTAATCTGTTAGCACACCTGTAGGCACACCTTGTAATAATGCAGAAGAAGGTATACCAGCAACAACAATTTGAATCAGAGAAAAATAAAGCAATGAAATGTTAACAACAAACAGTAGCAATCCCTGTGGTAAAAATAAAACACCACCACACAGTAAATCTGCTTAGCCAAACTAAGTCTTAATCCTTCTCCCTTGCTCTGGTAAGTTTCTCTACTCTGCCTTTCAAGCAGTCTTAGAAGGAAAAGCTCAGGTGAAGCTAGGTGCCTTGGCCAGCAAACCAAGTCTTCTACCTCCAAGATATCAACTAACCTGACTTTTAACCCTTCTTTCTGTTGAAATTACTGACAGTTTGCCAGCTCCACCCCACATACACACTAATCCTTTGGAAGAGCTGTGGGAGGAAAAGCAATTAGCTCCTTCAATGTGAGAAGGAGACTGAAACACCTCTGAGACAACAAACCTTTTCAACAAACAAGAAAAAATAAAACACAGTGTCAAACAGTAATTTTGCTTAGCCCAATGATAAAAGTCACAAAAATGTAGCTCCACCTGTAATACAGTAATTTCAGAGAAGATATACCCTGTAAGAAACACTTTGCTCAGAGAAAAATAAAGCAGTAACAGAAGATATACTTTGCAAAAGTCAATTTGAATCAGAAGATTACAGCAGTAATCTGTTAGCTTTACCTGTAGCACACCTTGTAATAATGCAGAAGAAGGTATACCAGCAACAACAATTTGAATCAGAGAAAAATAAAGCAATGAAATGTTAACAACAAACAGTAGCAATCCCTGTGAGTAAAAATAAAAACACCACCACACAGTAAATCTGCTTAGCCAAACTAAGTCTTAATCCTTCTCCTTGCTCTGGTAAGTTTCTCTACTCTGCCTTTCAAGCAGTCTTAGAAGGAAAGAGCTCAGGTGAAGCTAGGTGCCTTAGCCAGCAAACCAAGTCTTCTACCTCCAAGATATCAACTAACCTGACCTTTTTAACCCTTCTTTCTGTTGAAATTACTGACAGTTTGCCAGCTCCACCCCACATACACACCTAATCCTTTGGAAGAGCTGTGGGAGGAAAAGCAATTAGCTCCTTCAATGTGAGAAGGAGACTGAAACACCTCTGAGACAACAAACCTTTTCAACAAACAAAAAAAAATAAAACACAGTGTCAAACAGTAATTTTGCTAGCCCAATGATAAAAGTCACAAAATGTAAGCTCCACCTGTAATACAGTAATTTCAGAGAAGATATACCTGTAAGAAACACTTTGCTCAGAGAAAAATAAAGCAGTAACAGAAGATATACCTTGCAAAAGTCAATTTGAATCAGAAGATTACAGCAGTAATCTGTTAGCACACACCTGTAGGCACACCTTGTAATAATGCAGAAGAAGGTATACCAGCAACAACAATTTGAATCAGAGAAAAAATAAAGCAATGAAATGTTAACAACAAACAGTAGCAATCCTGTGAGGTAAAAATAAAAAACACCACCACAGTAAATCTGCTTAGCCAAACTAAGTCTTAATCCTTCTCCTTGCTCTGGTAAGTGTCACACATGGGGTTGCAGCACTGAGAAAAAGGGGCAGGTTATGCAAATAAAGCAGATCACTGAAATAAAAGCATTAATTTCATGGAAACAGCATTTTTTTGCAGTTTGAATGGTAGCAGACATAGCAGATTGAATCACAACTCCTACAGGTAACTAGAGGTTATTAATTCCATTTTCTACAGCAAAGTTCACAAAATCACTTTAACCTAATAATTGTTCCAGAATTGAAATCCTTCTTTATCCACTCGAAATGCAAAAGGTAACCATCATGTGTTAAACTTATCCTGCTCTTGCTATAAAGAACTGTAACCATCTCCATGTTTTTTATTTTAAGAACATTGTGGAGCCACTGCCTAACTGAGGGTGTGTTGCTGTAGACCAGGGGTTCTCAAATGGTGAGGCCAGCCTCCCTGGGGAGGCCCCAACCTGTTCAAGGGGAGGCTCAAGCAATTCTGAAAAAGTACTGTATTTAAATTTTGAGTTTTTTATATTTTGTTTGAAAGGAGGAAGCAAACTGAAAGAGGATAATAGTAGGTGACATTTATGTATTTATTTACAAATCATTGACAAGAGAAGGTGAAGGAGTCAAGACTTACTTCAGGAGTACCGGAGAAGGGTAGGAGTGAATACAATTCAAAAGGTAACTCAAAGCAGTCAAGCAATACAAAATGAACAATAGTGCAAACAAATATGAAGAATAAATTAATAATGAGTGGTGGTAATTGATCAATTTGTAGAGTGATGGCAGAACAGCCCAAATACAAGGGTTGAGCATAGAAGTGCTAAGAACAATAGTAGGAAGGAGCAAGTAATCCCTAAGAAGTTGCATAAGAGCAGGGAAGGGGGAGGTGAGGTGTAGGAAGGTTATTCCAGATAGAGGAAACAGAAAGTAGTCTGACCCCATGAAGGTACTGCAACAAGGGGTAACAACAGTTCAAGAATCAAAATAGTGGAGCAAGTAGGCTGGCCTGTTTGTGTGGCAATATTGATATGTGGGTGGGGTTACAGTAAGCTGAATAACTTTGTTTTTTCGTTAGTCAGTTAACACCTTTGAGCATAGGTGCTCCTTTTTCAAGGTTCCATCAGTGAAGACAAAGAATAAACAAAATAGTACCAAGGGTTTCAATTTATGCATGATAGTATTAATTTCTGCAAGGAGTTATTTAATTTGGGGAGGCTCAAAATCTTTTCCATGGATTTGGGAGGCTCACTGTGACAAAGTCTAAGAACTGTTGCTGTAGACAGCACTGAATAGCTGATCTGCTGTTATTGCTATTACAATAAACAAGCAATAGACCCTGTATGAGAGTTCTCACTTCTCTGGGCCGAAAACCCCATAAAAGTGATGAGAACACAAACTGGACAGGAAACATGTAGAGAACTGTGATAGGGTGGTGCTCCTTTGCATACCCATAATGCAGTGCTTTACCTCATTAACAGTATCACTGAGATAGACAACAGGAAAATTATTTTGCTCTCATTTGTAAACTTTTGATAAGAATCTGTGTTATGCTCCTTACCTATGTTTTGTATGCTGTGAAATAACAGAACATATAATTGATTACTTCAATATAAATAAGTAGTGCTTTATATATAAGTAGTGGTAATCTTACTAACAATTTAGCATTTGTTTCTGAAAGACTAGTAGTATTTTTTCAGGTGCTCTGAGACCAAAGAATTTTTTGATGGTATTTTTTGCAGGACTGCAGACTGCCTACATGTTGTAATAAATAAACACTATATACTGAATTGAGTGGGAGTTATTTAAGCAATAAGCTATGAGGGGTGTGGGTTATCAGGGATTTACCACGGCTGGTGTGGTTTGTGCCCGGGGTAACTTCTCACCAGCCGTGGTAAATCCCGATAACCCACATCCCCCAAGTGGCTTATTGCTTTTATGCCATCAGTGAAATATTTAATTGATTAAAAAAAAGCATATTTAAAAAAATATATATATAAGGCGGTTTTTATTACAAATAACCTTGCACAGTAAAAAAAAAAAAATTGTCCTGGCCAAGCTGGTATCAGGAGGACTGTGGAGTTTGAGTTTTGTACTGTCGGTGACTGTTACCTTTTCGTCGGGTGACCAGCTGTTGGATTCGCGCAGTGCCAGCAGGCCGAGTGACGGGAGACATAGGGTAGGAGTAGTTTGTTGTAGTAAGTGCCCTGCGACTTGAGTACTGCTTTGCGGTTCAGTTTCAGGAACAGACCGACATATTTATTTTGTTTGGCTGGGGCAATCAGCTTGAATGATGTATTTTTTTTTTTTTTTTTCCCGTAACTGTGAGGTATGAGCGAGAAGCTGGGAGGCCGGAAGCATACTTGCAGTGCAGCAACAGCGATGGAATTCGGAGGGAGGGGGCATTACAGGAACATTTTTGAAAAGGTTTGCCAGGTTTTTTTAGGAGATATACGAGCTTGGAATTTGTGTTTATGTCAGGCAGTTTTTTAAAACAATGTTTTGTGAGCTGGGGGAGGAGGCTGGGAGGTTGCCGTGCTGATTTGCGCTTAGCAAGGAAACGAAGATGGCGGCTCAGAATGATTTAAAAATTTTTTTGTTGTTGTTATTGAGATGCGGCTGGCTGGCACCTTTTGCGGTGATTATCAGAGGATTTACAGCGGAGGTGGTGCCAGACTGCCGTTCGTGATCAGTGTCCGGGTCCATGGTATAATAGGTTGTAATATATGGATTGTTAAAATAATACTATCCAAAAAATTCCTTGTAATTGATAGCACAGAGCACTCCACTCTCAATAATACCACACGTCCATCCAATAATACTTATTGCTCGAACGAAGGATAGAATTATCATGAAAATGACACAGTGCATGTCCAACGCTGCCTCGCAAGAAACCCAGTTGCCATGGAGCCACGTCCCTCCCTGCATGCCCATAGTGACAGCGTGCATCCCCATTGGTAGCTTTTCCCTGAGACCTGGTGAACAAACTAAGAAACATGGCGGCGGTTTCCTCTCACTTAGCGAGAGAAATTTGTGAACTACATTATTTAAATTTGTGGGTTTTTTCCCCCCAACCATACCATTTAATAAAGTATCTGTCTCATCCTGCATTCACAGAACAATTAAAAAAACTAAAGGTAGGACTGGCTAAACATTTTTTTTTAAAACAAGTGAATCTTCAGTGCTATAAGCAGCTGAGAAACAGGGCACCTTCAGTGCGGCGGGCGGCCAGCCCGTTTCACATCAAAAAAGTAATCTTTTTGTAAAACTGCATCCATATATTACAAAAAATAACAGATAAATGACTCTGTATTATAAGGCAGTCAGTCCATCTCGAGGTTTGGGGACTCTGGGAACCTCTAGAGCTTACTCTCGAGGTTCCAAGTCCCAAACCTCGATGGGCTAACTGCCTTGTAATACATAGTCATCTATCTATTATTCTATTTGTGGTGGATGCTGAGAGACACTAGAACATCCAATATGCAAAATAGTACTTGGCACAGAGGATGGTCTTCTGCAATATCAAAATGATCAGAGGTGTAATGAGGCCTGATGTCATACATAGCAGAGCCTTATAGTTCTTGGAAAGTCTGGCATTGCTCACCCTGGAGAATATTGTTGTGTTTAGAGAATAGCCATCCACCTAATTTTTTCTCATTACTGTAAAGGGGCACTGTCAGCTTTGGTTGTCAGTTTTTGTGCATACACAAGTATTAAAGACTGATTCTATTATTCCCTCATACATCACAAATGGATGAAAGGTTTCTAGTTATACTTAGAGAATGGGAAAGTAATTCCTCTCTGTGATTGGTTGAACTCGTAATTACCCGGGTCGGGTATGAGACAACAGAGACTGGCAAATAACTAGTGCAGTCTCTGTTGCCTCATACCATTCTAAGTATTAGGGGGCCACTAGAACGTTGAACTGGCTAGCACCGCCATCTTGAATCACGTCCCTTAGCGAGCGATCCCCCCCCAAACAGCAATATAACCACAGCAGGTTTCACAATTCACAATTTCACTGTCACACTGTTAACAAGTAAAAGTTAACTGCACCTCCAAACGTCCGATCATGTACACAGTCTCCCTGCTGCTGATGCTCCTCTGCACGACGATCTGTTTTCCATTACCTGCCACAAACCTTCACCCATCTCCTCCAGTCCATTTTTTTTAAGCTGCCTCTACAGAGAGAAGTGCTTCCTCAATCTCTCTACTCATTTAAATAATTTAGTCAGTTGGCAATTAGCACTTGAAGAAAATCAAAGCATCGCCCAATTGATCGCTTCACAAACTGCTTCTCATCATTTTTTAAATGTGAATGTAACCCCTGTAAAGGGGGTTCTGAACGCTTCTGAGCTTGTTTCATGCTCCACGCCTGTTGGTGATCGCCATAAATGCCATTTAAAATGGGTAGCAGTTGAGCGCTCTTAAAAGCCTCTGCAAGCTGTCTCTTTAAGGGCTGCCTGTTGCAGCTTAAGTAACTGAAATGGAGGGGGCTGTGTGGTTGTATGCCAGAATCTCTCGCCGGGATACTGAAAAATAACTCCTTCTGCCATCGCTAGTGGTGCAGAGGGAGTTCTGTTGGAGGATGCAATTGTTTGTTGGGAATGATGTAAAATAATAATGATAATGTGGTTGTTCTAACCTGCCTTCCTTTTGCAGTGAGGACTGTTCAGTTGTCTCTGCCATTTTGGTCCAGAACTGCTGAATTGGACCAATCAGTACCTCAGGACCCTACAGAGTCGGCTGACCAATGGGAAGCTGCTTGTCCTTGAGAGAGGTATTATGGGCTATGGTGCTTTTGCACACCACTGAGAGCTGGAGGAAGTGACTGGCATGTTCAGCCAGCCAATAGGATTGGGTAGTGCCCGAACTGAAGGAAGATCCCTTGGCTGTTGGGGGGTCAGTATGCGTTGTGGCTTAGGAAAAGAGAGGAGCTGTGTGCTTCTGCGCTGGAGTAGTGTTCGCATGGAAGCACGTGAAGGCCAGAGGTGGCCGTTTCTGCCTTGTGAGAATTCTGACTAAATCCGTGACATGCGGTGGAGGAAGCTGGTGCCAGCCCAGCTACCTATCAGGCTCAACCTGAGAGGACTGGAGAGAATTGCTGAATTGCGCTCGGTCCATCCCGTGATGTTGAAGCTGCCGTTTGCTGCCTGAGTTCTTCTGCAAGATCGTAAAGCCTGAAAGCAGCTGCCTGGTATGGTACCCTCTGTTGTTTGCCATTATAAATGTGTAAGGAGGCTGGTGAAATTCAGGCTTAGCCCTGCCAATGTTGAAGGAATCGTTATTTGCTGGAGTTGTGAGTACTGAATCAGGTAGCTCCCTGCAAAGTGTGCAAACAGTGGTTTCCAGTTGTATGATTATACTTCTGACTGCCTAAATAAACTTTCTTCCTATTCTGACTTGCTCAGGACCATAACGGTTATCTGTGTTAAGGGCCCCAACCAGCTGCAACGTTTGGACTAGCAATTAGGGCTTGGGTACCCAGGGACAGTAAAGATTAGATTCAGGCCTGTGCACAGAGCCTTAGGTAGATACGTATAGTGATAAGCTAATCAACTTGATTTCCCCCTGTCCTTGTTATTTTTCCCTTGAATAAATCAGATTGTTTTCTGTGCAACTCCACCCTGGCTATTGTGTACATTACTGGTGAGCTGCTGCCTGGTGACTGCAATATAACTGTGCCTTATTTTACAGGGGGTCTCCGGAGAGAGTGGAGAAATATTAGTCGGGGGTAAGTGTATTGGTGAAAAGTGTTATTTGTACCCATTGTGAGCCACTAGTGGGATGAACAGGGGGTTGCAGTAACCCAGAGGGCTGTGACTGAGGCAGTCTCGACCATATTGACCCCGACCTCTGGGTGGAGGCACCCATCAACGGATCTGGGCCCTTTACCCTGTCTCTGTGGAGGCAGGCAGGGGTAGTAGCCTTAAGGGTAGTGCCCCTTGGGGGTTACATGAAGCATGTGCTTCTCCCTGGTTGCTTAGTATTACTGCAGTATGCAACTTACTGCAATCGTGATCATTGGGCACTAAATATACAAGAGAAGTAGAGCTTACAACTTTATTTTCTGTTGCTTGCAAAGCGGGGGCAGTAACTAATAACCATGACCCACAGCTACAGGGGCTCTAGAAGGACAAAAGCACTAGATAAACACACACACACACACACACACACACACAATTGTAATACAGGTGGAGGAACTATTTTATTTCAAAAGTGATTTTAAATTGATTTTGTATTAACATTTTATTATTAAACTTATTTTGTTTTACAGTCCCATTTTCTAAAGCGCAATAATACCTCCAGGGTCGGCGGTATTGTGCTATACTGGACCTTCCAGGGGCTAGCAGGCCCTCCGCCTGCAGGTTGGCCTCATTACGCCCTGGGCTGTCCGGTATAGCACTCACCACCCACCCTGTTGGGTAGTATTGTTAGTTTATTTTGAAGATTTGCTTGTAAACAGCTGGGCCTGATATACTAACACCACTTCCGAAGTAGGCCTCGAACAAGACAAGACCTTCGGCAGCGAGATACAGCATGGAATTGAAAGTCGCCAGCAGCATTGCAGTTGACGGTTCAGGTGAAAACAACAAAATAGCATCGGGATCAAGTATTCACTTTAAAATGGGGCAGAAATCCCAATACGCACCGTCGCCTTACGCATGCCGGATTTCGCCCCATTTTAAAAAGTGAATTACTTGACTCTCGGTGCTCGGTTTTTATTTACGCACACCACCAGAACCATAGAAGATCACGCAATGCTGCTGAGAAGCTTAATTTTCCATGCTGTATGCCCAAAAACTATACTTCGGGACTGTGCTTGTTCCAGATGCTTGGCTCTGCAGCATGTGCTTCCGGGTGGTGGGTGAGTTTATGTCGGCCTGACCGGCAAGCAAAATCTTTCATAAATAAGCATAACTAGAAAACTTTCATCTGTTTGTGATGTATGAGGGAATAATAGAATCAGTCTTTAATACTTGTGTGCTAAGAGGCACACTACTTGTTTATGCCAAAACCGGATGACCAAAGCTGAATGTGCCCCTTTAAAGAGCCACTGATGCTGAAAGTGCTACATTGCAGAATCTGAATAAGCATACCCCCAGTAAATCTCATAATAAAAACTACATTCCTGCGTTACTTTATTTTAAAGTTATTGGCCATTTTGTAACCCTGATTTCACTACCTGTACAAAAAAAAAGCCAGTTTCAGTGAAGAGCTGCTGCTGATGTCATCTAGGGACCTCGCAGTCTAGCTATTCCCAGTCAGCAAGCTTATAGGACCTGTTTCTCCAAAGTTGTAAAGATCATGTGCAATGGTTTTTACATGTAAAACAGGCAGCACCATTCAAAAACCATTGCAATAAAAACTATATGAGTGTCACGTTTTGCAACAGAGTTAATTCCACAGTAGAACCATGCTCTGGAGTGGTTTAATGTGCTTGTAACATGGCAAGTGCAGAAACAGGGAGTTATGCTTCTTAAGAGATTGTAAGATGACATCCTATATTAGCAAGTACAATGAAACACAAATACAGACAGAGTGAAATCATCTCTTTTTTTTCTGCTGCACTAAATTTGGCTGCTGTGCATTATAGGAAATGCATATGATTAACTGCTAATTGTATATTGTGGCTGCAATGGTGAACAGTCATTCAACTCCTGATTATATGCAGATGTGATTAACATTTCAGAATATGTGTTCATTTTCGCTGACTTACTTTTGTGAACTGTGGAATTATCTTCATTTTTCTGCTGTGTTTGTTGTTTGGGATTTGGCTGCTGTGCATTATGAGAAATGCATATATTAAAGAGCAACTGACATGATCTGGCCAAAAGTGATACATTGCAGAATTAGAATAAGCACAGCCCCAGCAAATGCCATACCAAAAACTACATGTCTTGTTCACTTCATTTTAATGTTATTAGCCATTTCATAACCCTGATTTCACTATATTTTCAAAAAATGCCCATGTCAGTGAAGAGCTGATGATGATAATGTCATCTAGGGATCTCACAGTCTAGAATTCCCTGTCAGCAAGCTTATAGGACACGTTTCTCCAAAGTTGTAAATATCTTATGCAATAGTTTTCACAAGTAAAATGGGCAGCACCAGTCAGTAAACCATGTGGGATCTTTTTTTCACTTGGTCTATGAAAGTCCCCCTCCCCCCCCGAGTGGCTCAGTTCAGTACATTTGGAAATTGATCTAAATATGGCTGTAGAACAGTGATGTATTGCTAGCATTATTGGCCTGGTTGAGGGAAATGCAGACACAACTGCCAGAGCTGGAATCTCCTGCACTCTTTAATGTATGCATTTCCCATAATGCACAGCAGTCAAATCCAAAACAGCAAACACAGCAGGAAAATCTAGATGATTCCACAGTTCACAAAAGTATGCCAGCCAAAATGAACATATATTCTGAAATGTTGATCACATCTGCATGCATATCAGTAATTGCATGACTGTTCACCACTGCACCCACAATATACAAAATGCAGTTAAATGTTTGCATTTCCCATAATGCACAGCACTCAAATCCCAAACAGCAAACACAGCAGAAAAATGGAGCCGATTCCACTCTATTTATGTCTGTATCTGTGTTTTATTGTGCTTGCTAATAAGATAGGATGTCATGTTACAATCTCTTATAATGCATGATTCCCTGTTTTGCACTTGCCATGTTACAAGCACATTAAACCACCCCAGAACATTGTATTACTGTGAAGGTCATATGCAAAGGTTTTTAAAACTAAATGAAACAGGAGCATTTAATAAACACCATTTTAAAACTTATTTGTGTTCCAGATTTTGTAACAAAAATCAATAATTTAATGCATTTTTAATGTCTTTTTATTGTGGTCTATTTCCCCAAGGTTGCAGGCTGCTGATGTCATTTGGGGTGCTTGCTTGTTAGGAAGTTGTACTCCTGCTAGTAATACAATACTGGTAACTTCACTGCTGTTGGTCAGTGTCTGCTTTACAATAATTGAGATCTAATAGGAACCTTATCTGCACTAATTCCTACTAGGGATGGCTGTGCCAACCCTAGTAAAAAGATAATTTTAAACTGATTTATTGAGGTTTGCCATAGAAAATGGGAGAAGTGACCTGTAGGAGTGTACTTCACTATACCCATGATGCCTCACTATGTAAATTAGTATACATGCTTTTATTTTTCTGTGCTCACTGATGAAATAGGAGACAACATCTATCAGTATAGAAGTCTTGTAGCTAGACACGGTATGTAAGATGCATTGTTGTGAAAATAAACAAGCAAAAGCTTATATTGTTGACACCACCACACCAATATGGGACAGCATCTCAGAGTCAAGAAATTGTTTGTATTTTACTCACAATGCTTTGCTACAGTTATATATGTACTGTTGCTCACCACCAGCAACATAAGGGATTGTACATCTGAGGCAACCTAAATTACCCAGAATTCCTTGTTGCTTTATGTAAAACAATGACAGCTCTCTGATGTGATATAATTTTGGGGGTGTGGCCACACACACCAAACTGGAGGATAAAATCCTGATAAAACAGTAAAAAAATAGAATGACAGATTTTTTCTACAAAGAAATTGCACCTTCAACACTTGAAGCATGCCTGGCAATGGCATGCCATGTGTAAGGCATTTGGGGAACCTTCAACATTTATTTTGACATCAATGTGCTACTCCTGACTTCTGCACAGGCTATAAATTAAATTTAAACTGTTATTGTGCATACTGGCATTGAGCATGACACAACCCCAATCAAACAACTTTCAGATTCTTGCAACAGGTACAGTGCAAGGAATAAGTCTTTACAGACTTCAGCAATGTGACTGCCTCCATAGCTTATGTACTGAAAAAATAGAATAGCACCCCAAAATGACATCACCAGGGCGGAGACATGACGACTACCACAGGGAACAGAAAGTCTCAGCATCTAGCAGTGTAGTTGAAACACACCAACAATAAATAGCTATAAATAGAAACATAGAAACATAGACTTTGATGGCAGATAAGGACCGCTAGGCCCATCTAGTCTGCCCATTTCCCTACCTACAGGATAGGCCACAGATCCTAGTTAACCAACAGCCTATTTCTTCCTACCCCCCACAAGAATGGCCTTATGTCTGAATGGTATGAAATGGTAGATTTTCATATAAAACACTAGGCAAGCACTGTTGTTATAACAATATTTAATGAATGATGCTGACAGTTTAATTCTGTAAATTTCATCGATATGATCTTTAACTTTGTTACAAAACCTACACTCTATATAGTTTTATAGCAATTTTTTGAATGGTGCTGCCTGTTTTACATGTGAAAACCATTGCACTTGATCTTTACAATTTGGAGAACTAGCCCTATAAGCTTGCTGTTGGGAATGCTTGACAGTGTGTTCCCTAGATGACATCATCATGCCTTCATTGTCATAGGCATTTTTATACAGGTAGTAATATCAGGGTTAGAAAATAGCTAATAACTTTGGCAGAAGTAACATAAAAATCTAATTTTGGTATGAGATTCACTGGGGTATGCTTATTCAGATTCCTGTAGTGTAGCACTTTGGCATCAGTGGCTCTTTAAAGAGCAACTGACACCATCTGACCAAAAGTTTTACATTGCAGAATTAGAATAAGCACATCCCCAATAAATCCCATGCCAAAACTAGATGTCTAGTTTTGTTCATTGTGAAGTTATTAGCCATTTTGTAACCTCTGATTTCACTACATGTTCAAAAAAAGCCTTTATCAGTGAAGAGCTGGTGATGATGTCATCTTGGGAACTCACAGTCTAGAATTCCCTGTCAGCAAACTTATATGATCTGTTTCTTCAAAGTTGTAAAGATGACATGCAATGGGTTTCACAAGTAAAACAGGCAGCACCAGTCAGCAAACTATGTGAGCTCTTTTGTTTTTAACTTGGGATATGACTTTTTTTTTTGAGTGACAATTCAGTATACATGGAAATTGATCTAAATATGGCTGTATCATTGTTCCACAACCATCTGCTGGCCTGCCAAGGGACTTGCAGGAACAACTACCAGAGCTGAATACTCCTGTGCACCTTAATATATGTATTTCCCTTAATGCACTACAGCCAAATCCCAAATAGCAAACACAGCAGAAAAACAAAGATGATTCCACAGTTCACAAAAGTAAGTCAACCAAAATGAACACATCTTATAAAATATTTTTCACATCTGCATGTAATCAGTCAGAGAATGACTGTTCACCAGTGTACCCATAATATACAAACTGCAGTTAAAAATATGCATTACCCATAATGCACATCAGTCATATCCCAAACAGCAAACACAGCAGAAAAACTGAGTTGATTCAACAGTTAACAAAAGTCAGCTAGCCAACATGAGCACATATTCTGAAATGTTGATCATATCTACATGTACTCAGTAATTGACTTGACTGTTCACCATTGCACCCACAAGAAAAAATTACTCACTATAGTAATGTTGTTTTTTTTTTTTTATGGAATCTTGCTGCATTCTGACAATAGGTAGTTAGCCCTAGCATTTGAACTGTCCCAGAGAGGAAAGAGTTAACTCTATGCAGAAACATAGAATATTGAGCTCAAGCTTGGTGTTCAAATTTCTGTCTGATACTTACCAATGCAACTGTCAGATTTTTTTACCAATTCTTAACAGTGAAATCGCTGCAGAGAGTTCTTCTCTGTGCAGTTTGGTAGAGTTTGAATCAGCGCTTGTTTTTTCTAATCGCTTTTATTATTTTCGATTTCCAGTCTCTGTCTATGGTACAGGTAGTGTGGTAGATAGGTGGTGACTTGTTTTTTCTTTTAATTCTGTGGAAATTGTTTTATCTCAGTTTTCATCAGTCTGTCTGGTTAGGAAACCAACTTTTTCTGTTTGTTTTGGTTGTTTTTATTTTCTGGGATTTAGTGTGGTGTTCTGGTGTCGATCGGTTTTCAAAAGAACCAGACTTTTTCTGGTTCTTTTACAGAATCTGAACATGGTTTGTAACTGATTGGTTGGTTATTACCTGGCTTAAAAGTTTTAATGGTAATTATTTAGGTTGGCCATGTCTGAGGAACCCAAGAAACAAACGGTCCCACTGGGTTTCAACACTCTACTGAGTGTGGGGAGGCATTTGCTGCTGCTGGCCCCACCTCATCTTTGTGTATTGTCTGGGGTTTGACCACCTCAAACAGACTGCCAGATTTGTAAAACTTCCTAAAGCCACTTGGAAAAAGGTTGGTAGGCTGAAGGAAAAGGAGGCCGAGAAGTCCATAGGACCTCGTATGGCACCCCTGTTCGTGGCGGTCGAACCTGAGGAGATGCCTACTGACCTAGGTGATACCTCCTGGGCAAAAGGAGGTCTGACTTGAGGGGTTGGTTCCATCAAAAAGGGAAGCATAAGCCAGCTGGTTTGGATTCTGAACCGCATACACCAACCTGCTGATGAGATAGCCAAAGTGATTAGTATAGTTCAATCACTTCACCTGCTCATTCCAAACCGGTACCATCGATTGTGTGGTCGGTTCAGTCAGATCCAGCTCCATCGGATTATGTGATCTAGATGCTTTTATGAGGAGGAGGAAGACAAAGAACATCCTGATGATGAAGACTAAGATAACAACTTTGAAGGTCTGATGTGCCTATTGAACCGACATCTCCCCAGATAGACCCTCCAATGTCTTCCCTCCCAGGCTTTCTGAGTTCCCTTCACCCTTCTTATTTTACAAGAAGGTGACCGAAACCCTCCAGCTACCAATGTTTGAAGCTGCTGAGGAGGTGGAGGAAGAGCCTGATTTTGTAGAGATGATTGATATACCAGAATTCAAAAGATTGTCTATCCCTCTTCACAAGTCCTTGGGGAAACAGACAAAAAATATTTCACAGATACCAAACCTCTTACCGCCTGTGGATAAGAGAATAGACAGGAGGTATATGCCATCAGGCTCAGGTACAGAGTTTTACACAGTCATTGCAGCCAAGTTAGTAGTGCAGGCTGCAGCCTGTGCGACAGGGCTAACATTCCTTTGGCTTCACACCCCCAGACAAAGACTCCAGGAAGGTCAACACCGTAGGCTAAAAAACAGCATTTGGCATCTTCTTTGGGACTCAGGCAGGCTAACTATATGGTTTTACACAACCAGGTACCAGAAGTCCAGGTGGGACATGGTTCTGAACTGGCTGAACAGGTTTCCCCCAGCTAGCCAAAGAGCTGGGAGGGGGGTTGATGGAACTGGCATCCAAAGTGCATTTATGATGCTGTAGACCTAATGATGTGGCATCAAGAGTCATGGCTATATATCTGTGGCTCAGGAGATATGCTTAGCTCAGATTATTTGTTTATTTAAAATCAGAAAGACTTGAGACAAGGGCTTTACAGAGGTTCACACATCAAGTCACAAGTAGTGCAAATTGCAGTGGTTTCAGTAAGTAGTACAACATGAGGAAAGTAATTACATTAACAAAAAGAACAAATGGTATGATAACACAGTTAAGTGTATCCAATGGCCTTTGTCGAAGAGGGGTGAAAGGGCTAATGAGAGAAAGACAGGGTGAACTGGTAGAAGAGCAAAAGCAAGTGAGGGAGATCCCACAATGAAGCTTGAGAGAAAGACTTATGGGTGGGAGGTAGTGGAGAACAGGTGAAGAAACAGAGGAGAGGTGTGTGGAAGTGTAGGTAGGGGTAGGGAAGGGGGATGAAGGGATGAAAAAAAGGTGAATGGGAAAGGATATGGAGAAGTGCTGTGAGTGGAAAAGCACAGCAGCATGTGGTTATACAGGGCAAATGGTAAAAGAAGGAGGTCTCAGTGCATTTAGCTGCAAGAGATTAGTATGGCAGTAACAAGATGCTCTGAAACTAGAATTGATGCAGTTCTGCTTAAATGGTCCTGTTGCAGTCTTCACAACTCAGGAGGAAGGAATCACAAATTAGCAGCTCTAATTGCAATGTTTGATTTGGAAAATGATGTACTAGCCTTTTGGCAGGATACCTGGGCCTGGTGGATTTCTGAGGGCAACTCTGTTTGGGGCAGACAGAGGCTTACATGAAGAAGATGGACGAGACAGGAGTACCTACAGGAGTGTAAAGGTCAAACAGAGGCAAGCCCTCAGAAGCAGTAATCTAGGGCAGGGCAGGCCCTTCCATAGGCTTTCTAAAAGCCCAGGCTTCCTCTTCCTTCCCATGAGGGGTTATTTTGAGGAGGCAGGAGGGGATGAGCAGGGCTGTATCCTCTTCCCAGTCCGCTCCTACCAAGAGACCCTGATGTGTCAGCCCAGGTCGACTCTCAATTCTAGTAGAGGGTAGCTACTTCAGGCCGGAAGTCTGTTACCTCTGACAAGGGGTCCTGGTAAGTCAGGACTAGCCTCAGTTTCAAAGATTCTCAAACTGAGGGACAGGTCTTTCCACCTGACCATTTCAGAGATCCTTGCTCAGAGCCAGAGGTTTCATCTCTTTGGCCCTCAGAGCTATAGAAAAAGCCTACTCAGCACAGAGTCAAATGTTTGTCCAGGTATTCCTACTCTAAAAGACAGGGAGTGCACCCATCTAGACCTGTGTATTTTGTCAACACATCACAAAACCAAAATTCAAAATGGTGATTCTGGAATGATTTCCTCTCTAAGGCAGATTGGCTAGCATCCTGGACCTCGGGATCCTATTTCATTCCTATCAGGTGCTTCCAGAAGGTACCTGTGGTTCGAGTTGGTTTATCAGTTCGCTTCGCCATTCGGCCCATCGTTCCATGCTTGCAAAGTGTGCTCAGTAGTAGTTTCCCTCAGAAGGTGGGGTATTTCATTTTCCAATATCTAGATGATCATATGTAAAGGCATGTAATTGAGAATAGACAGTTGTTGCTAGGTCCCTAAAGCCGGGCATGGTGACATGTTGCAGATGTTCAGTCTGTGGACATAAAAGCAAAAGTAGAAGTATACATCCATGCACTAACAAGGAATATGACATTACACAATGTATCATTGTGACACTGGGAATATATGTGTTATGCCTAGGTGACAAAATCTGGATTGGGAAAACTATTGGACCCTTAAACAGCGATCAGGAACATAAATCAAACATCCAAATAAAAAAACGACACCAGTAGTAGACCATTTCTTAGAAGCAGGATATGCAGGGCCTCTCTAAGATTTTGGAATAAACATCGTCCCTGTTGGGATTTAACAAAATAATAGAGAGTACAGAGACCAATGGATATTTGAAATCAGAGCCTGGAACTGAGGATTGGTCAACAAGACATCAGCTGGAATTGTTGTCGATAGGAAAAGGAAACAATTTATAAAGGAATTTTAGATACATTGCGGGAAGCATCAGACAAATGTTTAATTAGGATATATCTCCAGAATTGATAAATGAGTCCATAGAATATGGATATAGGACAATTATTGTGAATGAGATGCATGTTTAGACGATGTAATCCCTATGCTAACAATCTTGATTGTGAGAAATTGGAATGAGACTTGTTGTATATAAGGGAAAATATTCAACAGAATGTAAATAGTCAGGACAATGGCTATTGAGATGTAGTAGTCAAGATAATGAAACTTTTATTTTTTCCCAAAGGACCGCAACTTATAGGAAGTGAATAATAAATTATATGGAATTCTATAATACTGTATATCATATTATATTAATAAAAGGAAAGTCCTAAATCATTGGTCAAAAGAACACGTGACGTGGTAACTCCTCAGTATACCACTGTAAAAGTTTTAGATCACTAGAAACCAAAGTCAAGTTAACATTGTATAATAGTAATATGCTATGACATGGGTGGGCATATGGTTGGTTACCACTTCTGGTGTGGTAAAATCCTTGGCTGTGCCTCGAATGAACTACACCAGGTGGTAAATCACCAACATACCACTCCCTGCGGTATATTGCTTAAATATAAAGTTTGTTCAATCTATAAACAGAGGCTAATATAGTCTTTGAGAATATTATATTGGTCCTAGCTTTAAGCACTTGCAATGATTAGTGATCAGAGCGCTTAAGGCCCACAAAAGTGACGCAAAAAAAAACCATAGGAATTTAATTGGCATTTTATGCAGTGGAAGGACTGCAATAATGTTAGAGTTTTGATATGTTTTCTTTCATTTTTTGAAATAGTTAGGGGAGAGAACATAGGAATTTTGTGAGTAGAGGATGGAGAAAATGTTATGTCCCTTGATAGTAAATATATGGCTTGGGCCATTTCAGTGGTTCTATTAACCTTTCATGAGTCACAGGCAAGTATTTTTGGGGATTAATGAATTTGAAGTGAAATGGTAACGTTTTTGATAGCTCAGAATTTAGTAGCTTGTTCGTGGTCCTGTTATATGATGCAATAACTTTCCTCATCATGAATCATTATAAATATTTTGAGGTGAATGAAACTTTAGCTGTGGTTCTAATACGAACGTAAGATTTCATTACATGCATGTAACAACCTTTCCCCACGAGCTTTTGTAAACATGTTTTGAGGATAATCATGAACTTTCAAAGCATGGCTCTATTCAAAAATATATAGTATAGCAAAGAAAAGTACTAAATAATGGAAATAATTTAAATCGAATGCAAATATGAGAAATTATTGTGATTATATTGAAATGGTATTTGAAATGTTTGGTCTGTTGATGAAGGAAAGTCATTTATGAAGTATAAGAATAGTGTTTATATATATGTAGGGTTTAGTCAGTTTTCCTTGTTTAATACTTGAAGGAAGTAGTAAGGACATGAGGTAGATTTATAAAATTAGAATTTGAAAAAATATATTGCTGGAAAGGATGAGATTGTTACAAATTTCCCTTGTTTGATTCTAGCCATGAACCTGTTGATGAATTACAAAACAAACTTAATAATGAGTAAGGTAAGAATATGTGATAAAATTAAGATTTATAGTACATCAAGAGACATAAGTATAAATGAACATCTATCTTTAAATATTTGATGTTTGGCCACTAGATTTGTGTCTGTGTTGGGCTCTATTTATGTGATTTTATTTCCAAGAAGAATATAATGGAAACATATGACCTTATGTTTTACATTCCATTCTATTTTTTCAGAAATATGAGTCAATACATTGATTGAATGAAGGAATTTACATTTATACTATTTAGATGAAGTAGTAGCATCAGTGTTTGTCTTGTTTGTTCATGTTTAGAATTTTGTATTGATTTTACTCCTGGTGGACAGTTATTTAAATTACATATTTTTATATTTTTTTAGAAAGGCATCTCTTGAAAAGTTTATACATTAGGTGAAACATCGAGGTTTGCCATATTTAAAATAAAAAGGATATTGAAATGAAAAGACTGTCTACAGATATAATTTTGAGTGCCTCACCCTTGTTTGGAATGAGGTCATTTCATTAACAAACATCAGGAGCGTAGCCTAAAATGAAGAGAAGTGTTCATTTTTGAACTTTTTCCTTTTTCTCCCAACACAGACATTGTTGGATGACAGAGACAAAGGCATCTAAACCGCAGAGGTTGGACTTTTTAATATTAAGAACAAGTATATTGAAATGCCTACAGGTTAAATGAGTTTATAAAATTGGAGTATTTAAATTTCTTGAATTGATCACAACCACTGTGCTGCTTTGTTTGTGTGTTTTTCTTTTTCTTTATTTAAAATCTACATAAAGAATTCTATTTTGAAGTATCCAAGATGGACATTTTTATGAAATGAGTCAGGAGCCGCCAACAAATATCATTTTGCCACTTTCTCAGATGCAGAAAAGAAAATTATTAGTAAATTAGAGAGATTTTTCTCATATACATCTGATAAGTGAAACAGCTGCTCATAGAATTGAAAATCGGGAATTTAGAGATTGTCGCTTAGACGGTGTGTTATCACATTGGGGCAGTATTTAGCCTACAATTTATTACCTAGAGATCTCAGAGTATATGTGAACATAATATAGAACAAATCAACAAAATTAGACATGAAATGGCTGGATAAAACAAGATGCTCAGTTGATTTTATTTATGCTAATTGAGGCTATAATAGAGGAAAACTGGGCAGAGTGCAGATAAATTTGGACAAGGAAGTTCTAAAACTTAAATTACAACTAGAAGAGTCTAACAAGACCATAGAACAAATTAAAACAAAAAGATAGATACCTATGAGAGAAACCAGGCAACAAAAAATAAAAGAAGTTAAATTGAGACACAAATGATTATAAAGAGTTAGGGTACATGCACAGAGAAATAATTTGAGTGAATTGGATTTTCAGAAATAGACAAGAGGAGAGTGGGTTTGAGAGTGATAGTATAGTAGGGTGAGCAATAGTGCACATTCAACTGTTAAAACACAACAGGAAATAGAGAGACCATCAACAGAACAATATATGAGCAGACAGGTATCAGGCAGATTCCAGAAATGCACACACTAGAACATTTATTGAGACAGGATGTAGAGAATAGAGAAACTTGCTAACCCAGATACAGGAACAAAAAGAACCAAGATATGTCATGAGAAACAGGAATGGATAGAAGAGGACAGAGTGGGAACAGCACAGGAGAGGACTAGGAATAGGAGAGGAGAGAAACCCACCCCAAGCAGATATACCATCAAATAATCCTATCTTAATCTAAGTAAGACATCCAAATGATATAGAGACTGGAATATTAGCTAATCTTTCATTTGTACCTACCACAGCTTGAATTTGTTTGAACTGGAGTGATTTTACAATTATTTTTAGATTTATGTCTACAGCACAATTTAGTAATCAATCATAAGTAGAAGACTAGACAAAATCTAAGGGTGCCCTAAGGTAAAGTCCACATACATACCAGTTGGATGTTTTTCACAGAAACCTATGCAGAGACAGTGAACAAGAGATTTGTGAACTATTTAAACAGAAGTGATGGGGAATCAAATATGATAATCTAACACAAATGAAAGACACGCTGAATGTCTTAAAATGATCAGAGTATTATAAACCAACGGATAAGGGGAGGTATTATCTTAGACTATGAACATATAGAAACATATGTGTTGATTTTGAAATGAACAAAACTATCTAGAACTAGATTCGACCTCTGATAGTATATAAAAGGAACTTTTTGACGATGGAAGAATTAGTGTTTGTAATTTTTAAAAGATTGGGAAGGAGAATTGCTGATAAAAATTTTCCCAGAACTTCTGTCTTGCTCATTACCTAAAATACATAAGAACATAAGAGATCCTCCAGGACGTCCTATAGTATCAGGAATTTTAGTTATTTGAACCTCTCTAACTTTGTTAATAATCGCTTAAACTTTGGTTGAAAAATACTACTATGTAAAGACACTTCATTTTATAAATATCTTAGCGAAGTCAATTAACACAGGAAGAAGGGAGTCTGCAGTTCTAGTCACATTGATGTGTCAGATTTATATACCTCAGCACCTCCTCAGGAGGGATAGGCTATGGGAAAACTTCAGACCATAGAGAGATGGGAGCGCGATCCCAAAATGGAACATTACAGATGTATGAATTTATTTACAAATAGTTATTAGGTTCAGAAAGACTTTTAAACAAATTAAAGGAGCCATGCCACTATGGCTCCTGGGATGCATATGTTTACATGTCAGAGTTTGAAAATACTTTACTAGATGAACAGAGTAATATTTTTTCAATATATTAGAATTGATAAGAGACATAGATGATTTGTTCATACTGTGTTTTGCTCGAATGATGACCTTATGGTTTTTGCAGAATATATAATATGTTGACATCAATTTTAAATTTATTATGATCTAGTACAGTCTCATACTACCTAGATGTTAGAGTTTGATTGTGAGTGCCTACTATGACACTATATCAGAAAGACTGCTTGTAATATTATACTGCAATAGTTTTTATGGGAGCAACTTGTTGAAAGTATTTTCTTGTAGTCTCGCATATTCATAGGAACTTTGAGAGGAACAGAACTTTCAAGACAAACTTAGAGCAGCATCTGATAGATTTAAAGAATGGGTATAGTTGAAAAACTGTATCAAGCAAGGGATGAGCAGAATATCACGGTAGTTGGTGGTGGTGACTGCACCTAATATGTAGATGGACATAGTGAGGAATTGTGGATACAATAAGACATTGTTTTCCAATCCTCTTACCATGAGCTGCAGTCTCAAATCTCTGTAGTGGCTTCAACAATAAAAACTCTCATATGTTTATTTTCCAAATAAGGCATTGTGCGTATAGTATCTAGCTGACTAGATTTCTTTACTGAGCAACGTAGTTTCCAATGTCAGTAGTGTAGATGTCTGCAATACCAAGATTGACCAACAGAGGTCTCTGTTTTAAAATAGTGCATATAAACTTTGTTTCCCTTGCATGATGTCGTGCTTGGAGGTTGCAGCACTGAGAAAATAAAAGGGGCATGCTATGCAAATGAAGCATAGCACAGAAATAAAAGCATTTATTTCATGGAAGACAACACTTTTTGGCAGTTTGAATGGTAGGAGATTGAATCACAACTCCTACAGGTTACTACATGTTACTAATCCCATTTGCTATGGCAAAACTCACAAAATCACTTTAATGTCTCCTCTGAAAAACAACACTTCAGGAGTGCAGCACCCCATCATACTGCATTACGGTGTCAGTACTGAGATTTTTAGCCCATGTTTCTGGTATGGTTCTGGAACCCACAACTTTCTGATCTTCCAGCCTCAGAGGTGGGTGTGCAACCTGAGTTACAGACACTGATTATATAAAATTAAACCAACCATTGTGTTTTTAGGCCTAACTTTGTACACAGATATGGAGTAAATGATTTGAATACTTCTGAAAGCCTTGATACATATCAGAAGCTGACTGGAAGTTATAATTATATCACACATACAGTATCTGCAGCTGTTTTTGGCTCATAAATGTTAAAATATTATGTTCAAGAGGTGCTGACAATTGCACTGTTGTGATGCTATATACACTAATTTGAGGCTAAGTTTACTTCTGAGGATAAATATTTGGTTTAATAACATCTTTTAATATATTGAATATCACAGGGAATACTCACTATCTAGTCTGGATTTAATAAATGGTAACTAATTAATCACTCAATACAAGTGTAAATAGCCTAATGACAATAGCTCCTATAGATGAGAAAAGGTAACAGATCCATTTTAAACAACTTTACTCTGTCATTCAAAACAGGTAAATTGAACCTATCCAACAATTGAATTAACTTTTACCATTTAATTTCAAAACTAACTCTAGTAAATCTTTTATAATCAATTCCATTTTCAAAGATTATCAAGGAGTTAAAATATACATTGTCATAGATTGCTATCCTGGTGTTATAATCTCTGCCTATAAGCACATTTGCTACTGCATAGTCAAAAACAGGGGTCTATAAGTTGTGATTCAAATTTATACCAAATGTAGCTATCTTAATACTTTTACAATAAAGGTGGAATATAAACATTTGTTCAAATCAAATGCATTCCCTATTCAAGTATTAATTATGTTGTCTCAAGAGAACCTAAGAGAAGACAGTATCTATAAAGACTAGAGCAAAATATAGCCATCTCTATGTGAGAAAGGGAAAAACTAGGACAAGGAAATACAGGAAAATAATTTTAATAAGGAAGGGGAAAGAGCTCAGAGGAACAGGAAGAAGAAAGGGATTGGCAGAATCACTGCTCTTGTGTCATTATGAGCAAGAACCATGAAGAAGGGTTATATTCAAGTCCACATACTAGAGTGAATGCCAAAGAGCTGTTTAAAAAAACAAGGCAAAATTAAAAAAAGGGAAGTGGGAGCAAAAAGAAGGTAACTAATCAAATCACAAGGAAAGAGGACTTCAAATAAAAATAGTGGTGGAACAAAAAAGAAGGAAAATAAGGTATATAAACATAACAAGAACATAGACACAGATGCAGAACAGAATGGACAGATGCCTAAGGAGATAACACATATGGAAATAGAAGGGGAAGGGAAAGAATAAGATGTTAAAGAAAAAAGCAAAAGTAAGGGGGTCCAGATTAAGACAAATATTGTGTAACGGAAGAACAGAGGAATATCAAGCAATCTGGTGAGGAAGGGAATTTAGATAATTTTGGAAGGTTCCTAAAGAAAAAAACTGGAACTGATTTTGTCCAACCATTATTTAAAGTAGGAATTATCCCAGAAGAGACTGAAGAAAAACTTAACTTAATGCTGAAAAACCTACTGACCACCATTTTGGAAGGCAATAAAAATGTGGTACAGCACTTAAGCATAATGAGACCTCTGAGTAACTCTGAACTAGTATTACTAGTTACTGACCAGTTCTTTGTTTTAAGGGCCATTTCAAACAAAGAACCAGAAATAAAAAAAAGTGGAAGTGATTGTAACTTTACAGAAACTCTTTCCAGAATTTTATAAAAATGGATGGGAGACATGGAGGTTAAAACCCATCAGACTGTTATCTACAGTATTTATGGGATCAATCAGCTGAATAATGAAAATCAAAAAATACACACACAATTGGAAGAAATGTTGACTGTACTGTTGAAACATACTCATGTGGCCAATATGTCAAAAGGGCAATCAGATGGAAAAAGGAGGATGCATCTCAGCATGGATGGAGGAGGGGGAAATGTATGATCTTCTGATTTCAAACACTATGAAATCTAGATAATTTAGGAATGTATGTATATGAAAATCATCTGCAAGAAAACAGTAAGAGAAAAAGTCAGATTACTCCAGCATTGACCTCCTCAAGGTGGGAATATATGATAAAAACCTCTAACAGATATGAGACACTGTTTGAACAAGGAACATAATCTTGACAGATACTGGGAGAAAGGGAGGAGGAAAGCCACAAAATACACAAATCAGGGGGAAAAGAAAATTTAAATGTAACACCACCAAAATAATGCAATGTAATGTATCAGGACTAAGGGAAAAGTTGGCTGACCCAGAATTTAAGGAATATTTAAATACATTTCTGTTTACAGTGAAGCCCACTAGGATCAAGTGCAGTGTTGCAGTTTCCTGCATGACAAAATGGATTAACCACCATTGAATTTGCATTGTTTCCTACAGAAACTCTACTGCAGAATTCTGCAGAGTTGGGCTTCATCCTGGTGATTTATTTATTTATTTAACGGAATCAGATACACCTTTGAGCCAGGGGCTCTTTTACAAAGGTTCTATGTCAGGTTACTTGAAACATTAGGACAGGCAGTGGTATTGTGCAAAAGAAAAATAAACATAGCAGCCAGAGGGCTTTGTCAATTACCAAAACATCGCATGGTGATATTCACGGTATATGCATACAAGAAACTTGGATGGAAGAAGTTAGTAGTCCCAATGGCTTTAGATCATATACAAGATCAGCAAAAAAATTTTAAAAAGTATGGCAGAAATGAAGGAGGTCTTTTGACTTTGTGAAAATTAGATAAGCACATAGCAATGGAAGAAATTAAGATAACAAGTGATAATGTTCTGGTGGTTGAAATAAGAACTGATGAAAAGAGATGGTGATAATGTATATATATTGCCCACCAGAAAACAGTGATTTTGGAGGGAAGAACATCTTTTGACAAGTGGTGTTTCTAATTGATGAGCTCATGGAGGAAATCCAATGATGGAAGTTACTAGGAGATGTCAATGCCAGGATAGGACAACAATCAAAAGTGACATAAGATTTAACCAATTTACTAATGATACATGAGGAAATAGGTATCACTCTCAAAAGACATACAAAGGACCTAATATCAAACAAAAGAGGAATGAAGGTATATAAGATGCAAGCAAATAAAAATCGTAACCTTCGGAATAGTAGAATGCATTCGGACAGTCTAGGCAATTTTACTTATATGGGGATAAAGGTTCATCAGTTATAGACAAAGTTTAGGCAAAATATAAATATGATACCAGCATGCATGGACTTCCTGGAGGAAGGTAGACCTGAAAGCCCCCTCTGCATATTGGAAATAGAATAAAATTAGATCTTAACAACAATAATAAGGAGATAACGGTGACCCCCATTGAAGTAAAGCAGAAGAACAGCATTGGCTGAAAAAGGATAGAAAATAAAGACATTTATTTATTTTTTTATACTCTATTTTTCATTCCTTAAGTAAGAAAAAAATAAAGTTACAATCAGTTATAGACAAGTAGAAAAGCTTTAAGACATATTAGATTGCTTTAGAAAGTAACTGAATAAAGCACAAAAAAAGGAATGTTATATTTTGGGGGTTAAAAAGAGAAAAACAAGAAAAGAAAAAATCAGAGAGCTTATTCTATTCTGAAACTTAATGCAATTCAATTGTGCTCCAAGCTTAATCATCCCAAGCAAGTAATTTAATAACAAGAATACTTATGCCATTTCCCAATGAAATAAAACATCCCCCTGCCATGCATCAGTTCAAAGCTAGTGCCCCCCAAAAAAGAAGAACATTTCTTTCCAAGGAGATAATTCCAGTATCATAAGGTTAGAAATACAGAACAAGGCATCACACAGGATGATAGCCTGTTAAATCAGCTTCTTCTTCATCAAATTCAGACCCTATATCCTCAGGAATCTTGACATTGTTCTCAAAGAAAGTATAAGCAGTGTCAGGATCATCAAAAAATTGCATTTTGCCCTGAAATTACACCCTTAAATGTGCAGGTGCTAATAAAAGCCTGCAGCCCAACATCTTTAAATTCTGAAAGAATCAGAAGAAATCTCTTTGATGTCTTTGAGTCTGTAAACAAAAATCTGGATGCAAATGAATCCAATGACCTGCATAAACACAATGTTTTCTCACTCTGACCAACTGAAGCAATTTATTCTGTTCAGTCACTGAATTAAAAGTTAAAATAATGTACCTTGCTCGCTGCAGCTCAGAGGTTGATAATTCTCTTGATTCTTTTAGTGGGCAAGAAGTAGGATGAAAAACAGACTCCAGCACTAAAGCAGACTCCAATGAAAAAAAACAATGTAAGAGCCTTCTCCATTTCATCTTTGAGTTCTATATTGGGGACAGCTCCAGGGAAACCAATTAATCTCAAGTTCCTTTTCAAAATACTATTCTCCAAATGTTCCCATCTGGATGACTGGGCTAGTTGTTCGTGTAAGGATGCATTCACCACTCCCTCTAATATTAAGGCCTGCAATGCCATTGCCTTATCTCTGATTCATTATTTTTAATAGCCTGTTCTGTAGCTTCAACCCTTGTCTGTATAGCAGCACACTAGATGTAATCTCCATTAACAAATTCTTAATTCTTGCTGAAGACAGCCTAACTTCAGCCTGAAACTCAACCAGGAGGTTCTGTATAGAAGTCAAAGTCAGTTTGGCTAATGCTTGGACTTCACGCCCACTTTGGAGCATGTCTGTATCCCAGGAAAACTCCCTGCCCCAGCCACTGCAGTACAGCCTGCAGACCCTCTTGCTGGGACCCTCTCCCAGTTATTTTGGGAAATAAATTTATCCATATTACTCTTCAAAACTCCATTCACCAGTAGACCAGTTAGTTCATCTTTAAAATACTGTTATGTCAAAGGTAATAAAATGGATTTTCACTGTCAACAGTGGAGCTCAAATGAACGTGTATGTCTCAGTCTCAGCTCAACAGCACCCTCAATAAAGACATTATTAATACCCTAGAGGATAAATGTATTTTATAATATTTAATGGAAGAAGTGGAGGTATTAGAGAAGAATATGTTTTGATAACATTTGAAAATGTTATGAGACAAATTTCAGAACTCATAATAAAGGAGGTGGTAATGCAAAAAAAAGTATCAGTATGGTTCAACAAGGATTGTAGAGTTGCAAGGAGACAATTAAACAGCTAAGAGTAGTAAAAGCAAACCTTATATGAACAACAAAAGAGAACTGAGAAGATTGAGGAAGGAATATAATGCTATCATAAATAAGATCAGAAATAAATATAGGTGCCACTTATTTGAAGAACTGGAAAAACAGCAGACCAAAACAACATTAAAAGATTCTGGAAGATAGTGGAAAAAAGTATAGGTGATTACCCGGAGGAACTAGATACTGTACAAATATTGAACCAGATAATTGGGTGCAATATTTTCAAAGGATATTCTATAATCATGAAAAAGAGTATATTGAAACACTAAAAAAAGAGTAAGGAATCTGATCCATGGCTGCAAATAGAAAAGGAATTATCAATAGAAGAAATAGGTCTGGCAATAGAGGCATTTACACCCTATAAAGCATAGAGTCCAGATGGGGTGCCAGTGGGTGTAATTTGGAGACTAAAGGAAATCTGGATTCCCTTCCTACATTATCTATATAAGTATATTACAGAAACAGGCAAGATACAGAGTACTTGGAAATAAAGTATCATAGTGTCTCTTTTTAGAAAAGAGAGAAAATGCCAGTTGCTTTAGACCAATTATCCTTATTGACAGTACTCAAAACACCTTTGCAAAAATACTTAATAATAGAATAGTAAACTGGATTGAGTAAAAAATATTGTAGAAGAAGCCCAGGATGGCTTCAGAGCCAATTATTCTACAATAGATCAGTGTTTCACACTAGATCATTTAATACACAATGTGCATTTATAGATTGAAAAGTAGCATTTGACAGTGTTAATAGGGTTCTGTTGTGTGTATCTATGACAACCGTTGACAATTTTGTTGTCGACCGACGTTACAGTGACTCCTTTATGATGACCGCATTTGCAGTCGGCATAAAGGGAGTTACTGCAGACTATGGTTTCTTCTGGGGGCTTTGCCCCCAAACCCCCCATGCAGGGGGCACTGCCCCCACACTCCCTGCTACTATATTAATCAACTCCAAGTCAGAGTTGCTTCAGGAAGGGGATGCAATACCCCCAGAAAGCAGTGCCGGGGTCCCACGTTGACACTACAGCAACCTAGCGCTATTGTCGCTGTACTGTCAGTCACGGTAAACTTGTCACCATAGCGATAGTATACCTTCTTGTGTGTAGCTTTAGATAAGATGGGAATGGAAAAATCAATTTTGAATATAATAAAACTTTATACCAGAATTAGAGATATGTGAAGTCAGCAAAATTCACTCAGATAATTAATGTTTGAATTGAGCTAAATTTACCAAGCAAAATTCGCTACCTTCAACAATTCACCCAACCATGAAGTGAGTAATTTCACGGGCAAAATTCCACACTTAGTGGCACAAAAATCCCTGGTGTCTAGTGGTCCCCTCCACCCTCCCCATCGATTGCCTGCCCCAATGTAAAAAAATATATACATTTTTTTAAGTATTTAAATCCTAGGTGTCTAGTGGTCTCCCCCTGCAAATGGCCAAAGAAAGTATATTATTATTAAATTCCCTGGTGTTAAGTGGTCCTCCCACCACCAATCACCAGCCCAAATTTGTCTAGTGGCCCGCCACCCCATCAGGGAGTGCCCTACCACCCCACTCTCCCTCAACCCTGACCCTGAGTGGGCAACCAGCACAGCCCTCCACTCTCCACCATGGCTGGCTGCCTGACTGACCTAGAATGAATGAGCATGTGCTTACCCAGCATATGCTCATTCATTCAATCCCGTCAAAAATAACCCTACCATAATGAAATAAAATATGCTCTGACCACAGAAATCTGAATTTAAGGAAGAGTGAAGTAGTGTTACCTCTCTGATAAATTAGAATCCACTATACACCAGGAATTGAACACTAGAGACCAACAGTGGTATGGGGACCACTAGACACCAGGTATTTAAATATTAATATTTTTTTTTTTTACATTGGGCCAGGTGCTTGGTGGGGGGAGGGCACTAGAGACTAGGGATTTGGGGGATTCACCATTTGTAGCTTCTCCTTGCTTTGCATTTTTTAAGTGCAATTTGCACTTAAAAACCCCAAAGCAAGGTGAAGTTACAAATGGCAAATTCTACCTAAATGGGACAACTTTGCGATCTGATCCATGGAAGCAAATTTGGTGACTTCACTCCAAATTCACCAGCAAAGTAAAATGTTGCTGCATCTCTAACCAGGATAACACAACACAAATCAGGTATAATTCAAAGGGAGACAAAAGTGGGAAATTTAATACAAGTAAAGGTGTCAAACAGGGTTGTACCTTATCCTCAATTCTCTTAAGTCTATATTTAAATGCCATTCTGTCAAGAATGGATGACTTAGAGTTCCATATGCCTCAGGTAAGCATGCATGTCCACATTTAGTCTGTGCAGATGATATAGTACTTTTATCCACAAGCTATATCGGTATGAAAAGGATACTACTAAAATTCATCAGTGAATGTAAGCTGGCAGATTTGCAAATAAATTATGAAACAAACTAAATTATGGTACTTGGAGGAAATAATAAAAAATATAAATATCTCATCAAAAAGAATGAAATTGAAGTAGTTAACAGTTTTTGTTATCTGTAAATAATAGTAATACATGACAGAACCTGAATAAATACCTGAAAGAAGTAGAAAGCAAAATAAAAAGATTTTAACCAGTTATGAGTAGCTTTGCACATAAATATGGGGATAATTCAATAAGGGGATGTTTAAAAGTAATAAATGCAAAAATAAAGAGCCAAATATTATATGGGGTAGATGTCCGAGGGGTCCAAAACAAATTAAACTTGGAAACATACTTAAGTAAACTTTTATAAAAATTTATTAGGGCTCCCTAACGGAACACCATTGGCGTTAGCTAGAGGGGAACTGGGACAACTGCTGATGGAATGTTCAGTACAAGACAGATTAATAAGGTATTGGTTAAAGTAATATGGAATGGGAGATCACAGGTTACTGAGAGTATGCGTTGAAGAAACAATAAGCTACCTTCAACAGAATGTTATTCTCCCAGTATCATAATTATCGAAAATTAGATCAAACCATATGGGTTATTACGAAGTGTGGCAGATTTATTCAGGGTACCAATGATAATTGTTAATAACAATATTAGAAAAAGTTAAGGATATCCATACACAGAAAGATATGGGTTGGTGTAAAAACATAGTCCATCAAGTTGCTGACTCATTTTGGTTGCGTGCAATTGTAATTGTTGCCAACAAACTACCGTGATATTCTGCTCATCCCTTGCTTGATACAGTTTTTCAACTATACCCATTCTTTAAATCTATCAGATGCTGCTCTAAGTTTGTCTTGAAAGTTCTGTTCCTCTCAAAGTTCCTATGAATATGCGAGACTACAAGAAAATACTTTCAACAAGTTGCTCCCATAAAAACTATTGCAGTATAATATTACAAGCAGTCTTTCTGATATAGTGTCATAGTAGGCACTCACAATCAAACTCTAACATCTAGGTAGTATGAGACTGTACTAGATCATAATAAATTTAAAATTGATGTCAACATATTATATATTCTGCAAAAACCATAAGGTCATCATTCGAGCAAAACACAGTATGAACAAATCATCTATGTCTCTTATCAATTCTAATATATTGAAAAAATATTACTCTGTTCATCTAGTAAAGTATTTTCAAACTCTGACATGTAAACATATGCATCCCAGGAGCCATAGTGGCATGGCTCCTTTAATTTGTTTAAAAGTCTTTCTGAACCTAATAACTATTTGTAAATAAATTCATACATCTGTAATGTTCCATTTTGGGATCGCGCTCCCATCTCTCTATGGTCTGAAGTTTTCCCATAGCCTATCCCTCCTGAGGAGGTGCTGAGGTATATAAATCTGACACATCAATGTGACTAGAACTGCAGACTCCCTTCTTCCTGTGTTAATTGACTTCGCTAAGATATTTATAAAATGAAGTGTCTTTACATAGTAGTATTTTTCAACCAAAGTTTAAGCGATTATTAACAAAGTTAGAGAGGTTCAAATAACTAAAATTCCTGATACTATAGGACGTCCTGGAGGATCTCTTATGTTCTTATGTATTTTAGGTAATGAGCAAGACAGAAGTTCTGGGAAAATTTTTATCAGCAATTCTCCTTCCCAATCTTTTAAAAATTACAAACACTAATTCTTCCATCGTCAAAAAGTTCCTTTTATATACTATCAGAGGTCGAATCTAGTTCTAGATAGTTTTGTTCATTTCAAAATCAACACATATGTTTCTATATGTTCATAGTCTAAGATAATACCTCCCCTTATCCGTTGGTTTATAATACTCTGATCATTTTAAGACATTCAGCGTGTCTTTCATTTGTGTTAGATTATCATATTTGATTCCCCATCACTTCTGTTTAAATAGTTCACAAATCTCTTGTTCACTGTCTCTGCATAGGTTTCTGTGAAAAACATCCAACTGGTATGTATGTGGACTTTACCTTAGGGCACCCTTAGATTTTGTCTAGTCTTCTACTTATGATTGATTACTAAATTGTGCTGTAGACATAAATCTAAAAATAATTGTAAAATCACTCCAGTTCAAACAAATTCAAGCTGTGGTAGGTACAAATGAAAGATTAGCTAATATTCCAGTCTCTATATCATTTGGATGTCTTACTTAGATTAAGATAGGATTATTTGATGGTATATCTGCTTGGGGTGGGTTTCTCTCCTCTCCTATTCCTAGTCCTCTCCTGTGCTGTTCCCACTCTGTCCTCTTCTATCCATTCCTGTTTCTCATGACATATCTTGGTTCTTTTTGTTCCTGTATCTGGGTTAGCAAGTTTCTCTATTCTCTACATCCTGTCTCAATAAATGTTCTAGTGTGTGCATTTCTGGAATCTGCCTGATACCTGTCTGCTCATATATTGTTCTGTTGATGGTCTCTCTATTTCCTGTTGTGTTTTAACAGTTGAATGTGCACTATTGCTCACCCTACTATACTATCACTCTCAAACCCACTCTCCTCTTGTCTATTTCTGAAAATCCAATTCACTCAAATTATTTCTCTGTGCATGTACCCTAACTCTTTATAATCATTTGTGTCTCAATTTAACTTCTTTTATTTTTTGTTGCCTGGTTTCTCTCATAGGTATCTATCTTTTTGTTTTAATTTGTTCTATGGTCTTGTTAGACTCTTCTAGTTGTAATTTAAGTTTTAGAACTTCCTTGTCCAAATTTATCTGCACTCTGCCCAGTTTTCCTCTATTATAGCCTCAATTAGCATAAATAAAATCAACTGAGCATCTTGTTTTATCCAGCCATTTCATGTCTAATTTTGTTGATTTGTTCTATATTATGTTCACATATACTCTGAGATCTCTAGGTAATAAATTGTAGGCTAAATACTGCCCCAATGTGATAACACACCGTCTAAGCGACAATCTCTAAATTCCCGATTTTCAATTCTATGAGCAGCTGTTTCACTTATCAGATGTATATGAGAAAAATCTCTCTAATTTACTAATAATTTTCTTTTCTGCATCTGAGAAAGTGGCAAAATGATATTTGTTGGCGGCTCCTGACTCATTTCATAAAAATGTCCATCTTGGATACTTCAAAATAGAATTCTTTATGTAGATTTTAAATAAAGAAAAAGAAAAACACACAAACAAAGCAGCACAGTGGTTGTGATCAATTCAAGAAATTTAAATACTCCAATTTTATAAACTCATTTAACCTGTAGGCATTTCAATATACTTGTTCTTAATATTAAAAAGTCCAACCTCTGCGGTTTAGATGCCTTTGTCTCTGTCATCCAACAATGTCTGTGTTGGGAGAAAAAGGAAAAAGTTCAAAAATGAACACTTCTCTTCATTTTAGGCTACGCTCCTGATGTTTGTTAATGAAATGACCTCATTCCAAACAAGGGTGAGGCACTCAAAATTATATCTGTAGACAGTCTTTTCATTTCAATATCCTTTTTATTTTAAATATGGCAAACCTCGATGTTTCACCTAATGTATAAACTTTTCAAGAGATGCCTTTCTAAAAAAATATAAAAATATGTAATTTAAATAACTGTCCACCAGGAGTAAAATCAATACAAAATTCTAAACATGAACAAACAAGACAAACACTGATGCTACTACTTCATCTAAATAGTATAAATGTAAATTCCTTCATTCAATCAATGTATTGACTCATATTTCTGAAAAAATAGAATGGAATGTAAAACATAAGGTCATATGTTTCCATTATATTCTTCTTGGAAATAAAATCACATAAATAGAGCCCAACACAGACACAAATCTAGTGGCCAAACATCAAATATTTAAAGATAGATGTTCATTTATACTTATGTCTCTTGATGTACTATAAATCTTAATTTTATCACATATTCTTACCTTACTCATTATTAAGTTTGTTTTGTAATTCATCAACAGGTTCATGGCTAGAATCAAACAAGGGAAATTTGTAACAATCTCATCCTTTCCAGCAATATATTTTTTCAAATTCTAATTTTATAAATCTACCTCATGTCCTTACTACTTCCTTCAAGTATTAAACAAGGAAAACTGACTAAACCCTACATATATATAAACACTATTCTTATACTTCATAAATGACTTTCCTTCATCAACAGACCAAACATTTCAAATACCATTTCAATATAATCACAATAATTTCTCATATTTGCATTCGATTTAAATTATTTCCATTATTTAGTACTTTTCTTTGCTATACTATATATTTTTGAATAGAGCCATGCTTTGAAAGTTCATGATTATCCTCAAAACATGTTTACAAAAGCTCGTGGGGAAAGGTTGTTACATGCATGTAATGAAATCTTACGTTCGTATTAGAACCACAGCTAAAGTTTCATTCACCTCAAAATATTTATAATGATTCATGATGAGGAAAGTTATTGCATCATATAACAGGACCACGAACAAGCTACTAAATTCTGAGCTATCAAAAACGTTACCATTTCACTTCAAATTCATTAATCCCCAAAAATACTTGCCTGTGACTCATGAAAGGTTAATAGAACCACTGAAATGGCCCAAGCCATATATTTACTATCAAGGGACATAACATTTTCTCCATCCTCTACTCACAAAATTCCTATGTTCTCTCCCCTAACTATTTCAAAAAATGAAAGAAAACATATCAAAACTCTAACATTATTGCAGTCCTTCCACTGCATAAAATGCCAATTAAATTCCTATGGTTTTTTTTTGCGTCACTTTTGTGGGCCTTAAGCGCTCTGATCACTAATCATTGCAAGTGCTTAAAGCTAGGACCAATATAATATTCTCAAAGACTATATTAGCCTCTGTTTATAGATTGAACAAACTTTATATTTAAGCAATATACCGCAGGGAGTGGTATGTTGGTGATTTACCACCTGGTGTAGTTCATTCGAGGCACAGCCAAGGATTTTACCACACCAGAAGTGGTAACCAACCATATGCCCACCCATGTCATAGCATATTACTATTATACAATGTTAACTTGACTTTGGTTTCTAGTGATCTAAAACTTTTACAGTGGTATACTGAGGAGTTACCACGTCACGTGTTCTTTTGACCAATGATTTAGGACTTTCCTTTTATTAATATAATATGATATACAGTATTATAGAATTCCATATAATTTATTATTCACTTCCTATAAGTTGCGGTCCTTTGGGAAAAAATAAAAGTTTCATTATCTTGACTACTACATCTCAATAGCCATTGTCCTGACTATTTACATTCTGTTGAATATTTTCCCTTATATACAACAAGTCTCATTCCAATTTCTCACAATCAAGATTGTTAGCATAGGGATTACATCGTCTAAACATGCATCTCATTCACAATAATTGTCCTATATCCATATTCTATGGACTCATTTATCAATTCTGGAGATATATCCTAATTAAACATTTGTCTGATGCTTCCCGCAATGTATCTAAAATTCCTTTATAAATTGTTTCCTTTTCCTATCGACAACAATTCCAGCTGATGTCTTGTTGACCAATCCTCAGTTCCAGGCTCTGATTTCAAATATCCATTGGTCTCTGTACTCTCTATTATTTTGTTAAATCCCAACAGGGACGATGTTTATTCCAAAATCTTAGAGAGGCCCTGCATATCCTGCTTCTAAGAAATGGTCTACTACTGGTGTCGTTTTTTTATTTGGATGTTTGATTTATGTTCCTGATCGCTGTTTAAGGGTCCAATAGTTTTCCCAATCCAGATTTTGTCACCTAGGCATAACACATATATTCCCAGTGTCACAATGATACATTGTGTAATGTCATATTCCTTGTTAGTGCATGGATGTATACTTCTACTTTTGCTTTTATGTCCACAGACTGAACATCTGCAACATGTCACCATGCCCGGCTTTAGGGACCTAGCAACAACTGTCTATTCTCAATTACATGCCTTTACATATGATCATCTAGATATTGGAAAATGAAATACCCCACCTTCTGAGGGAAACTACTACTGAGCACACTTTGCAAGCATGGAACGATGGGCCGAATGGCGAAGCGAACTGATAAACCAACTCGAACCACAGGTACCTTCTGGAAGCACCTGATAGGAATGAAATAGGATCCCGAGGTCCAGGATGCTAGCCAATCTGCCTTAGAGAGGAAATCATTCCAGAATCACCATTTTGAATTTTGGTTTTGTGATGTGTTGACAAAATACACAGGTCTAGATGGGTGCACTCCCTGTCTTTTAGAGTAGGAATACCTGGACAAACATTTGACTCTGTGCTGAGTAGGCTTTTTCTATAGCTCTGAGGGCCAAAGAGATGAAACCTCTGGCTCTGAGCAAGGATCTCTGAAATGGTCAGGTGGAAAGACCTGTCCCTCAGTTTGAGAATCTTTGAAACTGAGGCTAGTCCTGACTTACCAGGACCCCTTGTCAGAGGTAACAGACTTCCGGCCTGAAGTAGCTACCCTCTACTAGAATTGAGAGTCGACCTGGGCTGACACATCAGGGTCTCTTGGTAGGAGCGGACTGGGAAGAGGATACAGCCCTGCTCATCCCCTCCTGCCTCCTCAAAATAACCCCTCATGGGAAGGAAGAGGAAGCCTGGGCTTTTAGAAAGCCTATGGAAGGGCCTGCCCTGCCCTAGATTACTGCTTCTGAGGGCTTGCCTCTGTTTGACCTTTACACTCCTGTAGGTACTCCTGTCTCGTCCATCTTCTTCATGTAAGCCTCTGTCTGCCCCAAACAGAGTTGCCCTCAGAAATCCACCAGGCCCAGGTATCCTGCCAAAAGGCTAGTACATCATTTTCCAAATCAAACATTGCAATTAGAGCTGCTAATTTGTGATTCCTTCCTCCTGAGTTGTGAAGACTGCAACAGGACCATTTAAGCAGAACTGCATCAATTCTAGTTTCAGAGCATCTTGTTACTGCCATACTAATCTCTTGCAGCTAAATGCACTGAGACCTCCTTCTTTTACCATTTGCCCTGTATAACCACATGCTGCTGTGCTTTTCCACTCACAGCACTTCTCCATATCCTTTCCCATTCACCTTTTTTTCATCCCTTCATCCCCCTTCCCTACCCCTACCTACACTTCCACACACCTCTCCTCTGTTTCTTCACCTGTTCTCCACTACCTCCCACCCATAAGTCTTTCTCTCAAGCTTCATTGTGGGATCTCCCTCACTTGCTTTTGCTCTTCTACCAGTTCACCCTGTCTTTCTCTCATTAGCCCTTTCACCCCTCTTCGACAAAGGCCATTGGATACACTTAACTGTGTTATCATACCATTTGTTCTTTTTGTTAATGTAATTACTTTCCTCATGTTGTACTACTTACTGAAACCACTGCAATTTGCACTACTTGTGACTTGATGTGTGAACCTCTGTAAAGCCCTTGTCTCAAGTCTTTCTGATTTTAAATAAACAAATAATCTGAGCTAAGCATATCTCCTGAGCCACAGATATATAGCCATGACTCTTGATGCCACATCATTAGGTCTACAGCATCATAAATGCACTTTGGATGCCAGTTCCATCAACCCCCCTCCCAGCTCTTTGGCTAGCTGGGGGAAACCTGTTCAGCCAGTTCAGAACCATGTCCCACCTGGACTTCTGGTACCTGGTTGTGTAAAACCATATAGTTAGCCTGCCTGAGTCCCAAAGAAGATGCCAAATGCTGTTTTTTAGCCTACGGTGTTGACCTTCCTGGAGTCTTTGTCTGGGGGTGTGAAGCCAAAGGAATGTTAGCCCTGTCGCACAGGCTGCAGCCTGCACTACTAACTTGGCTGCAATGACTGTGTAAAACTCTGTACCTGAGCCTGATGGCATATACCTCCTGTCTATTCTCTTATCCACAGGCGGTAAGAGGTTTGGTATCTGTGCAAATATTTGTCTGTTTCCCCAAGGACTTGTGAAGAGGGATAGACAATCTTTTGAATTCTGGTATATCAATCATCTCTACAAAATCAGGCTCTTCCTCCACCTCCTCAGCAGCTTCAAACATTGGTAGCTGGAGGGTTTCGGTCACCTTCTTGTAAAATAAGAAGGGTGAAGGGAACTCAGAAAGCCTGGGAGGGAAGACATTGGAGGGTCTATCTGGGGAGATGTCGGTTCAATAGGCACATCAGACCTTCAAAGTTGTTATCTTAGTCTTCATCATCAGGATGTTCTTTGTCTTCCTCCTCCTCATAAAAGCATCTAGATCACATAATCCGATGGAGCTGGATCTGACTGAACCGACCACACAATCGATGGTACCGGTTTGGAATGAGCAGGTGAAGTGATTGAACTATACTAATCACTTTGGCTATCTCATCAGCAGGTTGGTGTATGCGGTTCAGAATCCAAACCAGCTGGCTTATGCTTCCCTTTTTGATGGAACCAACCCCTCAAGTCAGACCTCCTTTTGCCCAGGAGGTATCACCTAGGTCAGTAGGCATCTCCTCAGGTTCGACCGCCACGAACAGGGGTGCCATACGAGGTCCTATGGACTTCTCGGCCTCCTTTTCCTTCAGCCTACCAACCTTTTTCCAAGTGGCTTTAGGAAGTTTTACAAATCTGGCAGTCTGTTTGAGGTGGTCAAACCCCAGACAATACACAAAGATGAGGTGGGGCCAGCAGCAGCAAATGCCTCCCCACACTCAGTAGAGTGTTGAAACCCAGTGGGACCGTTTGTTTCTTGGGTTCCTCAGACATGGCCAACCTAAATAATTACCATTAAAACTTTTAAGCCAGGTAATAACCAACCAATCAGTTACAAACCATGTTCAGATTCTGTAAAAGAACCAGAAAAAGTCTGGTTCTTTTGAAAACCGATCGACACCAGAACACCACACTAAATCCCAGAAAATAAAAACAACCAAAACAAACAGAAAAAGTTGGTTTCCTAACCAGACAGACTGATGAAAACTGAGATAAAACAATTTCCACAGAATTAAAAGAAAAAACAAGTCACCACCTATCTACCACACTACCTGTACCATAGACAGAGACTGGAAATCCGAAAATAATAAAACGATTAGAAAAAAACAAACGCTGATTCAAACTCTACCAAACTGCACAGAGAAGAACTCTCTGCAGCGATTTCACTGTTAGGAGTGGTAAAAAAATCTGACAGTTGCATTGGTAAGTATCAGACAGAAATTTGAACACCAAGCTTGAGCTCAATATTCTATGTTTCTGCATAGAGTTAACTCTTTCCTCTCTGGGACAGTTCAAATGCTAGGGCTAACTACCTATTGTCAGAATGCAGCAAGATTCCATAAAAAAAAAAAAACAACATTACTATAGTGAGTAATTTTTTCTTGTGGGTGCAATGGTGAACAGTCAAGTCAATTACTGAGTACATGTAGATATGATCAACATTTCAGAATATGTGCTCATGTTGGCTAGCTGACTTTTGTTAACTGTTGAATCAACTCAGTTTTTCTGCTGTGTTTGCTGTTTGGGATATGACTGATGTGCATTATGGGTAATGCATATTTTTAACTGCAGTTTGTATATTATGGGTACACTGGTGAACAGTCATTCTCTGACTGATTACATGCAGATGTGAAAAATATTTTATAAGATGTGTTCATTTTGGTTGACTTACTTTTGTGAACTGTGGAATCATCTTTGTTTTTCTGCTGTGTTTGCTATTTGGGATTTGGCTGTAGTGCATTAAGGGAAATACATATATTAAGGTGCACAGGAGTATTCAGCTCTGGTAGTTGTTCCTGCAAGTCCCTTGGCAGGCCAGCAGATGGTTGTGGAACAATGATACAGCCATATTTAGATCAATTTCCATGTATACTGAATTGTCACTCAAAAAAAAAAGTCATATCCCAAGTTAAAAACAAAAGAGCTCACATAGTTTGCTGACTGGTGCTGCCTGTTTTACTTGTGAAACCCATTGCATGTCATCTTTACAACTTTGAAGAAACAGATCATATAAGTTTGCTGACAGGGAATTCTAGACTGTGAGTTCCCAAGATGACATCATCACCAGCTCTTCACTGATAAAGGCTTTTTTTGAACATGTAGTGAAATCAGAGGTTACAAAATGGCTAATAACTTCACAATGAACAAAACTAGACATCTAGTTTTGGCATGGGATTTATTGGGGATGTGCTTATTCTAATTCTGCAATGTAAAACTTTTGGTCAGATGGTGTCAGTTGCTCTTTAAAGAGCCACTGATGCCAAAGTGCTACACTACAGGAATCTGAATAAGCATACCCCAGTGAATCTCATACCAAAATTAGATTTTTATGTTACTTCTGCCAAAGTTATTAGCTATTTTCTAACCCTGATATTACTACCTGTATAAAAATGCCTATGACAATGAAGGCATGATGATGTCATCTAGGGAACACACTGTCAAGCATTCCCAACAGCAAGCTTATAGGGCTAGTTCTCCAAATTGTAAAGATCAAGTGCAATGGTTTTCACATGTAAAACAGGCAGCACCATTCAAAAAATTGCTATAAAACTATATAGAGTGTAGGTTTTGTAACAAAGTTAAAGATCATATCGATGAAATTTACAGAATTAAACTGTCAGCATCATTCATTAAATATTGTTATAACAACAGTGCTTGCCTAGTGTTTTATATGAAAATCTACCATTTCATACCATTCAGACATAAGGCCATTCTTGTGGGGGGTAGGAAGAAATAGGCTGTTGGTTAACTAGGATCTGTGGCCTATCCTGTAGGTAGGGAAATGGGCAGACTAGATGGGCCTAGCGGTCCTTATCTGCCATCAAAGTCTATGTTTCTATGTTTCTATTTATAGCTATTTATTGTTGGTGTGTTTCAACTACACTGCTAGATGCTGAGACTTTCTGTTCCCTGTGGTAGTCGTCATGTCTCCGCCCTGGTGATGTCATTTTGGGGTGCTATTCTATTTTTTCAGTACATAAGCTATGGAGGCAGTCACATTGCTGAAGTCTGTAAAGACTTATTCCTTGCACTGTACCTGTTGCAAGAATCTGAAAGTTGTTTGATTGGGGTTGTGTCATGCTCAATGCCAGTAATGCACAATAACAGTTTAAATTTAATTTATAGCCTGTGCAGAAGTCAGGAGTAGCACATTGATGTCAAAATAAATGTTGAAGGTTCCCCAAATGCCTTACACATGGCATGCCATTGCCAGGCATGCTTCAAGTGTTGAAGGTGCAATTTCTTTTGTAGAAAAAAATCTGTCATTCTATTTTTTTACTGTTTTATCAGGATTTTATCCTCCAGTTTGGTGTGTGTGGCCACACCCCCAAAATTATATCACATCAGAGAGCTGTCATTGTTTTACATAAAGCAACAAGGAATTCTGGGTAATTTAGGTTGCCTCAGATGTACAATCCCTTATGTTGCTGGTGGTGAGCAACAGTACATATATAACTGTAGCAAAGCATTGTGAGTAAAATACAAACAATTTCTTGACTCTGAGATGCTGTCCCATATATTGGTGTGGTGGTGTCAACAATATAAGCTTTTGCTTGTTTATTTTCACAACAATGCATCTTACATACCGTGTCTAGCTACAAGACTTCTATACTGATAGATGTTGTCTCCTATTTCATCAGTGAGCACAGAAAAATAAAAGCATGTATACTAATTTACATAGTGAGGCATCATGGGTATAGTGAAGTACACTCCTACAGGTCACTTCTCCCATTTTCTATGGCAAACCTCAATAAATCAGTTTAAAATTATCTTTTTACTAGGGTTGGCACAGCCATCCCTAGTAGGAATTAGTGCAGATAAGGTTCCTATTAGATCTCAATTATTGTAAAGCAGACACTGACCAACAGCAGTGAAGTTACCAGTATTGTATTACTAGCAGGAGTACAACTTCCTAACAAGCAAGCACCCCAAATGACATCAGCAGCCTGCAACCTTGGGGAAATAGACCACAATAAAAAGACATTAAAAATGCATTAAATTATTGATTTTTGTTACAAAATCTGGAACACAAATAAGTTTTAAAATGGTGTTTATTAAATGCTCCTGTTTCATTTAGTTTTAAAAACCTTTGCATATGACCTTCACAGTAATACAATGTTCTGGGGTGGTTTAATGTGCTTGTAACATGGCAAGTGCAAAACAGGGAATCATGCATTATAAGAGATTGTAACATGACATCCTATCTTATTAGCAAGCACAATAAAACACAGATACAGACATAAATAGAGTGGAATCGGCTCCATTTTTCTGCTGTGTTTGCTGTTTGGGATTTGAGTGCTGTGCATTATGGGAAATGCAAACATTTAACTGCATTTTGTATATTGTGGGTGCAGTGGTGAACAGTCATGCAATTACTGATATGCATGCAGATGTGATCAACATTTCAGAATATATGTTCATTTTGGCTGGCATACTTTTGTGAACTGTGGAATCATCTAGATTTTCCTGCTGTGTTTGCTGTTTTGGATTTGACTGCTGTGCATTATGGGAAATGCATACATTAAAGAGTGCAGGAGATTCCAGCTCTGGCAGTTGTGTCTGCATTTCCCTCAGCAGGCCAATAATGCTAGCAATACATCACTGTTCTACAGCCATATTTAGATCAATTTCCAAATGTACTGAACTGAGCCACTCGGGGGGGGACTTTCATAGACCAAGTGAAAAAAAGATCCCACATGGTTTACTGACTGGTGCTGCCCATTTTACTTGTGAAAACTATTGCATAAGATATTTACAACTTTGGAGAAACGTGTCCTATAAGCTTGCTGACAGGGAATTCTAGACTGTGAGATCCCTAGATGACATTATCATCATCAGCTCTTCACTGACATGGGCATTTTTTGAAAATATAGTGAAATCAGGGTTATGAAATGGCTAATAACATTAAAATGAAGTGAACAAGACATGTAGTTTTTGGTATGGCATTTGCTGGGGCTGTGCTTATTCTAATTCTGCAATGTATCACTTTTGGCCAGATCATGTCAGTTGCTCTTTAATATATGCATTTCTCATAATGCACAGCAGCCAAATCCCAAACAACAAACACAGCAGAAAAATGAAGATAATTCCACAGTTCACAAAAGTAAGTCAGCGAAAATGAACACATATTCTGAAATGTTAATCACATCTGCATATAATCAGGAGTTGAATGACTGTTCACCATTGCAGCCACAATATACAATTAGCAGTTAATCATATGCATTTCCTATAATGCACAGCAGCCAAATTTAGTGCAGCAGAAAAAAAAGAGATGATTTCACTCTGTCTGTATTTGTGTTTCATTGTACTTGCTAATATAGGATGTCATCTTACAATCTCTTAAGAAGCATAACTCCCTGTTTCTGCACTTGCCATGTTACAAGCACATTAAACCACTCCAGAGCATGGTTCTACTGTGGAATTAACTCTGTTGCAAAACGTGACACTCATATAGTTTTTATTGCAATGGTTTTTGAATGGTGCTGCCTGTTTTACATGTAAAAACCATTGCACATGATCTTTACAACTTTGGAGAAACAGGTCCTATAAGCTTGCTGACTGGGAATAGCTAGACTGCGAGGTCCCTAGATGACATCAGCAGCAGCTCTTCACTGAAACTGGCTTTTTTTTTGTACAGGTAGTGAAATCAGGGTTACAAAATGGCCAATAACTTTAAAATAAAGTAACGCAGGAATGTAGTTTTTATTATGAGATTTACTGGGGGTATGCTTATTCAGATTCTGCAATGTAGCACTTTCAGCATCAGTGGCTCTTTAAAGGGGCACATTCAGCTTTGGTCATCGGTTTTTGGCATAAACAAGTAGTGTGCCTCTTAGCACACAAGTATTAAAGACTGATTCTATTATTCCCTCATACATCACAAACAGATGAAAGTTTCTAGTTATGCTTATTTATGAAAGATTTTGCTTGCCGGTCAGGCCGACATAAACTCACCCACCACCGGAAGCACATGCTGCAGAGCCAAGCATCTGGAACAAGCACAGTCGAAGTATAGTTTTTGGGCATACAGCATGGAAAATTAAGCTTCTCAGCAGCATTGCGTGATCTTCTATGGTTCTGGTGGTGTGCGTAAATAAAAACCGAGCACCGAGAGTCAAGTAATTCACTTTTTAAAATGGGGCGAAATCCGGCATGCGTAAGGCGACGGTGCGTATTGGGATTTCTGCCCCATTTTAAAGTGAATACTTGATCCCGATGCTATTTTGTTGTTTTCACCTGAACCGTCAACTGCAATGCTGCTGGCGACTTTCAATTCCATGCTGTATCTCGCTGCCGAAGGTCTTGTCTTGTTCGAGGCCTACTTCGGAAGTGGTGTTAGTATATCAGGCCCAGCTGTTTACAAGCAAATCTTCAAAATAAACTAACAATACTACCCAACAGGGTGGGTGGTGAGTGCTATACCGGACAGCCCAGGGCGTAATGAGGCCAACCTGCAGGCGGAGGGCCTGCTAGCCCCTGGAAGGTCCAGTATAGCACAATACCGCCGACCCTGGAGGTATTATTGCGCTTTAGAAAATGGGACTGTAAAACAAAATAAGTTTAATAATAAAATGTTAATACAAAATCAATTTAAAATCACTTTTGAAATAAAATAGTTCCTCCACCTGTATTACAATTGTGTGTGTGTGTGTGTGTGTGTGTGTGTTTATCTAGTGCTTTTGTCCTTCTAGAGCCCCTGTAGCTGTGGGTCATGGTTATTAGTTACTGCCCCCGCTTTGCAAGCAACAGAAAATAAAGTAAGTTAGCTCTACTTCTCTTGTATATTTAGTGCCCAATGATCACGATTGCAGTAAGTTGCATACTGCAGTAATACTAAGCAGCCAGGGAGAAGCACATGCTTCATGTAACCCCCAGGGGCACTACCTTATACATACCCCTGCCTGCCTCCACAGAGACAGGGTAAAGGGCCCAGATCCGTTGATGGGTGCCTCCACCCAGAGGTCGGGGTCAATATGGTCGAGACTGCCTCAGTCACAGCCCTCTGGTTACTGCAACCCCTGTTCATCCCACTAGTGGCTCAAGAGGTACAAATAACACTTTTCACCAATACACTTACCCCGACTAATATTTCTCCACCTCTCCGAGACCCCTTAAAATAAGGCACAGTTATATTGCAGTCACCAGGCAGCAGCTCACCAGTAATGTACACAATAGCCAGGGTGGAGTTGCACAGAAAACAATCTGATTTATTCAAGGAAAATAACAAGGACAGGGGAAATCAAGTTGATTAGCTTATCACTATACGTGATCTACCTAAGGCTCTGTGCACAGGCCTGAATCTAATCTTTACTGTCCCTGGGTACCTCAAGCCCTAATTGCTAGTCCAAACGTTGCAGCTGGTTGGGGCCCTTAACACAGATAACCGTTATGGTCCTGAGCAAGTCAGAATAGGAAGAAAGTTTATTTAGGCAGTCAGAAGTATAATCATACAACTGGAAACCACTGTTTGCACACTTTGCAGGGAGCTACCCTGATTCAGTACTCACAACTCCAGCAAATAACGATTCCTTCAACATTGGCAGGGCTAAGCCTGAATTTCACCAGCCTCCTTACACATTTATATGGCAAACAACAGAGGGGTACCATACCAGGCAGCTGCTTTCAGGCTTTTACGATCTTGCAGAAGAACTCAGGCAGCAAGCGGCAGCTTCAACATCACGGATGGACCGAGCAATTCAGCAATTCTCTCCAGTCCTCTCAGGTTGAGCCTGATAGGTAGCTGGGCTGGCACCAGCTTCCTCCCACCGCATGTCGTGGATTTAGTCAGAATTCTCAAGGCAGAAACGGCCACCTCTGGCCTTCACGTGCTCCATGCGAACACTACTCCAGCGCAGAAGCACACAGCTCCTCTCTTTTCCTAAGCCACAACGCATACTGACCCCCCAACAGCCAAGGGATCTTCCTTCAGTTCGGGCACTACCCAATCCTATTGGCTGGCTGAACATGCCAGTCACTTCCTCCAGCTCTCAGTGGTGTGCAAAAGCACCATAGCCCATAATACCTCTCTCAGGACAAGCAGCTTCCCATTGGTCAGCCGACTCTGTAGGGTCCTGAGGTACTGATTGGTCCAATTCAGCAGTTCTGGACCAAAATGGCAGAGACAACTGAACAGTCCTCACTGCAAAAGGAAGGCAGGTTAGAACAACCACATTATCATTATTATTTTACATCATTCCCAACAAACAATTGCATCCTCCAACAGAACTCCCTCTGCACCACTAGCGATGGCAGAAGGGAGTTATTTTTTCAGTATCCCGGGCGAGATTCTGGCATACAACCACACAGCCCCCCTCCATTTCAGTTACTTATGGCTGCAACAGGCAGCCCTTAAAGAGACAGCTTGCAGAGGCTTTTAAGAGCGCTCAACTGCTACCCATTTAAATGGCATTTATGACGATCACCAACCAGGCGTGGAGCATGAAACAAGCTCCGAGAAAGCGTTCAGGAACCCCCCCTTTACAAGGGGGTTACATTCACATTTAAAAAAAATGATGAGAAGCAGTTTGTGAAGCGATCAATTGGAGCGATGCTTTGATTTTCTTCCAGTGCTAATTGCCAACTGACTAAATTATTTAAATGAGTAGGAGATTGAGGAAGCACTTCTCTCTGTGGGGGCAGCTTAAAAAAATGGACTGGAGGAGATGGGTGAAGGTTTGTGGCAGGTAATGGCAAAACAGATCGTCGTGCAGAGGGAGCATCAGCAGCAGGGAGACTGTGTACATGATCGGACGTTTGGAGGTGCAGTTAACTTTTACTTGTTAACAGTGTGACAGTGAAATTGTGAATTGTGAAACCTGCTGTGGTTATATTGCTGTTTGGGGGGTGGGATCGCTCGCTAAGGGACGTGATTCAAGATGGCGGTGCTAGCCAGTTCAACGTTCTAGTGGCCCCCTAATACTTAGAATGGTATGAGGCAACAGAGACTGCACTAGTTATTTGCCAGTCTCTGTTGTCTCATACCGGACCGGGTAATTGGCGAGTTCAACCAATCACAGACGAGGAATTACTTTCCCCATTCTCTAAGTATAACTAGAAACCTTTCATCCATTTGTGATGTATGAGGGAATAATAGAATCAGTCTTTAATACTTGTGTATGCACAAAAACTGACAACCAAAGCTGACAGTGCCCCTTTACAGTAATGAGAAAAAATTAGGTGGATGGCTATTCTCTAAACACAACAATATTCTCCAGGGTGAGCAATGCCAGACTTTCCAAGAACTATAAGGCTCTGCTATGTATGACATCAGGCCTCATTACACCTCTGATCATTTTGATATTGCAGAAGACCATCCTCTGTGCCAAGTACTATTTTGCATATTGGATGTTCTAGTGTCTCTCACAGCATCCACCACAAATAGAATAATAGATAGATGACTATGTATTACAAGGCAGTTAGCCCATCGAGAGGTTTGGGGGACTTGGAACCTCGAGAGTGAAGCTCGAGAGGTTCCCAGAGTCCCCCAAACCTCGAGATGGACTGACTGCTCATATAATACAGAGTCATTTATCTGTTATTTTTTGTAATATATGGATGCAGTTTTACAAAAAGATTACTTTTTGATGTGAAACGGCTGCCGTCACGCACTGAAGGTGCCCTGTTTCTCAGCTGCTTATAGCACTGAAGATTCACTTGTTTTAAAAAAAATGTTTAGCCAGTCCTACCTTTAGTTTTTTTTAATTGTTCTGTGAATGCAGGATGAGACAGATACTTTATTAAATGGTATGGTTGGGGAAAACCCACAAATTTAAATAATGTAGTTCACAAATTTCTCTCGCTAAGTGAGAGGAAACCGTCAACATGTTTCTTAGTTTGTTCACCAGGTCTCAGGGAAAAGCTACCAATGGGGATGCACGTTGTCACTATGGGCATGCAGGGAGGGACGTGGCTCCATGGCAACTGGGTTTCTTGAAGGCAGAGTTGGACATGCACTGTGTCATTTTCATGATAATTCTATCCTTCGCTCGAACGATAGTATTATTGGCAGTGACGTGTGGTATTATTGAGAGTGGAGTGCTCTGTGCTATCAATTACAAGGAATTTTGGATAGTATTATTTTAACAATCCATATATTACAACCTATTATACCATGGACCTCGGACACCGACCAAGGAAAACGGCAGTCTGGCACCTTACCTCCGTTGTAAATCCTCTGATAATCACCGCAAAAGGTGCCAGCCAGCCGCATCTCAATAACAACAACAAAAAAATTTTTAAATCATTCTGAGCCGCCATCTTCGTTTCCTTGCTAAGCGCAAATCAGCACGGCAACCTCCCAGCCTCCTCCCCAGCTCACAAAACATTGTTTTAAAAACTGCCTGACATAAACACAAATTCCAAGCTCGATATCTCCTAAAAACCTGGCAAACCTTTTCAAAATGTTCCTGTAATGCCCCTCCCTCCGATTCCATCGCTGTTGCTGCACTGCAAGCATGCCTGCCTCCCAGCTTCTCGCCATACCTCACAGTTACGGGAAAAAAAAAAAAATACATCATTCAAGCTGATTGCCCCAGCCGAAACAAAATAAATATGTCGGTCTGTTCCTGAAACTGAACCGCAAGCAGTACTCAAGTCGCAGGGCACTTACTACAACAAACTACTCCTACCCTATGTCTCCGTCACTCGGCCTGCTGGCACTGCGCTAATCCAACAGCTGGTCACCCGACGGTGGTAACAGTCACCGACAGTACAAAACTCAAACTCCACAGTCCTCCTGATACCAGCTTGGCCAGGACAATTTTTTTTTTTTACTGTGCAAGGTTATTTGTAATAAAACCGCTTTATATATATTTTTTAAATATGCTTTTTTTTAATCAATTAAATATTTCACTGATGGCATAAAAGCAATAAGCCACTTGGGGGATGTGGGTTATGGGATTTACCACGCTGGTGAGAAGTTACCCACGAGGCACAAACCACACCAGCCGTGGTAAATCCCCTGATAACCCACACCCCCTCATAGCTTATTGCTTAAATAACTCCCACTCAATTCAGTATATAGTGTTTATTTATTACAACATGTAGGCAGTCTGCAGTCCTGCAAAAAATACCATCAAAAAATTCTTTGGTCTCAGAGCACCTGAAAAAATACTACTAGTCTTTCAGAAACAAATGCTAAATTGTTAGTAAGATTACCACTACTTATATATAAAGCACTACTTATTTATATTGAAGTAATCAATTATATGTTCTGTTATTTCACAGCATACAAAACATAGGTAAGGAGCATAACACAGATTCTTATCAAAAGTTTACAAATGAGAGCAAAAATAATTTTCCTGTTGTCTATCTCAGTGATACTGTTAATGAGGTAAAGCACTGCATTATGGGTATGCAAAGGAGCACCACCCTATCACAGTTCTCTACATGTTTCCTGTCCAGTTTGTGTTCTCATCACTTTTATGGGTTTCGGCCCAGAGAAGTGAGAACTTCTCATACAGGGTCTATTGCTTGTTTATTGTAATAGCAATAACAGCAGATACAGCTATTCAGTGCTGTCTACAGCAACAGTTCTTAGACTTTGTCACAGTGAGCCTCCCAAATCCATGGAAAAGATTTTGAGCCTCCCCAAAACTGAAATAATCTTGGGCCTCCTCAAAGAAAAATTAACATACTTTACTTTGCACAGTACACCATGAATAAATTGAAACCCCTTTGAGTACTTGGCTCTCGCTCAGTTCTTTGTCTTCACTGATGTGGAACCTTTGAAAGAGCACCTATGCTCAAAGGTGTTAACTGACTAACAAATAAAACAAATGTTATTCAGCTTACTGTAACCCACCCACACACACACATACACAAACAGGCCAGCCTACTTGCTCCACTATTTTGATTCTTGAACTGTTGTTACCCCTTGTTGCAGTACCTTCATGGGGTCAGACTACTTTCTGTTTCCTCTCATCTGGAATAACCTTCCTACACCTCACCTCCCCCTTCCCTGCTCTTATGCAACTTCTTAGGGATTACTTTGCTCCTTCCTACTATTGTTCTTAGCACTTCTATGCTCAACCCTTTGTATTTGGGCTGTTCTGCATATCACTCTACAAATTGATCAATTACCACCACTCATTATTAATTTATTCTTCATATTTGTTTGCACTATTGTTCATTTTGTATTGCTTGACTGCTTTGCAGTTACCTTTTGAATTGTATTCACTCCCTACCCTTCTCCGGTACTCCTGAAGTAAGTCTTGACTCTTCACCTTCTCTTGTCAATGATTTGTAAATAAATACATAAATGTCACCTACTATTATCCTCTTTCAGTTTGCTTCCTCCTTCAAACAAAATATAAAAAACTCAAAATTTAAATACAGTACTTTTTCAGAATTGCTTGAGCCTCCCTGGAACAGGTTGGGGCCTCCCAGGGAGGCTGGCTCACCATTTGAGAACCCCTGGTCTACAGCAACACACCCTCAGTTAGGCAGTGGCTCCACAATGTTCTTAAAATAAAAAAAACATGGAGATGGTTACAGTTCTTTATAGCAAGAGCAGGATAAGTTTAACACATGATGGTTACCTTTTTGCATTTTCGAGTGGATAAAGAAGGGATTTCAATTCTGGAACAATTATTAGGTTAAAGTGATTTTGTGAACTTTGCTGTAGAAAATGGAATTAATAACCTCTAGTTACCTGTAGGAGTTGTGATTCAATCTGCTATGTCTGCTACCATTCAAACTGCAAAAAAATGCTGTTTCCATGAAATTAATGCTTTTATTTCAGTGATCTGCTTTATTTGCATAACCTGCCCCTTTTTTCTCAGTGCTGCAACCCCATGTGTGACACTTACCAGAGCAAGGAGAAGGATTAAGACTTAGTTTGGCTAAGCAGATTTACTGTGTGGTGGTGTTTTTATTTTTTACTCACAGGATTGCTACTGTTTGTTGTTAACATTTCATTGCTTTATTTTTCTCTGATTCAAATTGTTGTTGCTGGTATACCTTCTTCTGCATTATTACAAGGTGTGCCTACAGGTGTGTGCTAACAGATTACTGCTGTAATCTTCTGATTCAAATTGACTTTTGCAAGGTATATCTTCTGTTACTGCTTTATTTTTCTGAGCAAAGTGTTTCTTACAGGTATATCTTTCTGAAATTACTGTATTACAGGTGAGCTTACATTTTTGTGACTTTTATCATTGGGCTAAGCAAAATTACTGTTTGACACTGTGTTTTATTTTTTTTTGTTTGTTGAAAAGGTTTGTTGTCTCAGAGGTTTCAGTCTCCTTCTCACATTGAAGGAGCTAATTGCTTTTCCTCCCACAGCTCTTCCAAAGGATTAGGTGTGTATGTGGGGTGGAGCTGGCAAACTGTCAGTAATTCAACAGAAAGAAGGGTTAAAAAGTCAGGTTAGTTGATATCTTGGAGGTAGAAGACTTGGTTTGCTGGCTAGGCACCTAGCTTCACCTGAGCTCTTTCCTTCTAAGACTGCTTGAAAGGCAGAGTAGAGAAACTTACCAGAGCAAGGAGAAGGATTAAGACTTAGTTTGCTAAGCAGATTTACTGTGTGGTGGTGTTTTTATTTTTACTCACAGGGATTGCTACTGTTTGTTGTTAACATTTCATTGCTTTATTTTTCTCTGATTCAAATTGTTGTTGCTGGTATACCTTCTTCTGCATTATTACAAGGTGTGCCTACAGGTAGTGTGCTAACAGATTACTGCTGTAATCTTCTGATTCAAATTGACTTTTGCAAAGTATATCTTCTGTTACTGCTTTATTTTTCTCTGAGCAAAGTGTTTCTTACAGGGTATATCTTCTCTGAAATTACTGTATTACAGGTGGAGCTACATTTTTGTGACTTTTATCATTGGGCTAAGCAAAATTACTGTTTGACACTGTGTTTTATTTTTTCTTGTTTGTTGAAAAGGTTTGTTGTCTCAGAGGTGTTTCAGTCTCCTTCTCACATTGAAGGAGCTAATTGCTTTTCCTCCCACAGCTCTTCCAAAGGATTAGTGTGTATGTGGGGTGGAGCTGGCAAACTGTCAGTAATTTCCAACAGAAAGAAGGGTTAAAAGTCAGGTTAGTTGATATCTTGGAGGTAGAAGACTTGGTTTGCTGGCCAAGGCACCTAGCTTCACCTGAGCTCTTTCTTCTAAGACTGCTTGAAAGGCAGAGTAGAGAAACTTACCAGAGCAAGGGAGAAGGATTAAGACTTAGTTTGGCTAAGCAGATTTACTGTGTGGTGGTGTTTTATTTTTACCACAGGGATTGCTACTGTTTGTTGTTAACATTTCATTGCTTTATTTTTCTCTGATTCAAATTGTTGTTGCTGGTATACCTTCTTCTGCATTATTACAAGGTGTGCCTACAGGTGGTGCTAACAGATTACTGCTGTAATCTTCTGATTCAAATTGACTTTTGCAAGGTATATCTTCTGTTACTGCTTTATTTTTCTCTGGAGCAAAGTGTTTCTTACAGGGTATATCTCTCTGAAATTACTGTATTACAGGTGGAGCTTATTTTTGTGACTTTTATCATTGGGCTAAGCAAAATTACTGTTTGACACTGTGTTTTATTTTTTCTTGTTTGTTGAAAAGGTTTGTTGTCTCAGAGGTGTTTCAGTCTCCTTCTCACATTGAAGGAGCTAATTGCTTTTCCTCCCACAGCTCTTCCAAAGGATTAGGTGTATGTGGGGTGGAGCTGGCAAACTGTCAGTAATTTCCAACAGAAAGAAGGTTAAAAGTCAGGTTAGTTGATATCTTGAGGTAGAAGACTTGGTTTGCTGGCCAAGGCACCTAGCTTCACCTGAGCTCTTTCCTTCTAAGACTGCTTGAAAGGCAGAGTAGAGAAACTTACCAGAGCAAGGGAGAAGGATTAAGACTTAGTTTGGCTAAGCAGATTTACTGTGTGGTGGTGTTTTTATTTTTACTCACAGGGATTGCTACTGTTTGTTGTTAACATTTCATTGCTTTATTTTTCTCTGATTCAAATTGTTGTTGCTGGTATACCTTCTTCTGCATTATTACAAGGTGTGCCTACAGGTGTGTGCTAACAGATTACTGCTGTAATCTTCTGATTCAAATTGACTTTGCAAGGTATATCTTCTGTTACTGCTTTATTTTTCTCTGGAGCAAAGTGTTTCTACAGGGTATATCTTCTCTGAAATTATTACAGGTGGTGCTTACAGGTTTTACAGTTTTATCTAACATTAGGATAAGCTTCAGGTTACTGCATTTGTTGTTGACTGATTGTTTCTGCTCTACCTCCTTGTTCTTTCTCGTCTGTGGTTCTTCTTTTAGGCAGGAAAGGGCCCAGCCACCCACCCCATCCCCAACCACCCCACGCCACACTCCTTTTATAGGGTACCACAGTTGTGACATTTCCTGTGACAGAGCAGGAAGGGGCGGATCAGTGGGGCTTCCACAAGGTGATCTCATTTACAAGGCACTAGTAATTTAACTTGTTATAACAAGTTAAACAAAGCACAATTAAACCATTACTTGCATTTTTTTTCCTTCTAATTACTCTGACTAGGTTACAAACCCAGCAACTTATTTGTAATGGATTTCATTAACTGCAGGTACTGTGGAACAATTTTCAGAAGGACAGTCTTACAGGATTTAGGACACTGTCCTACATGCTGGGCCTTTGAGATCTTAGGTCTCAGCTCCGGCAGCATGGGCAGAGATTGCACGCCTCAAATTTCATATTGAAGAGGAAATACATTATAAGAACCACCCGCCATTTCCCCAGCATCCAACAGAAAAACCTCGATCAGAGAGGGTAGTTGGTTCAGGAGGTTGGCAGGTGGTTAGGAGGAGCAAATCAGGTGCCCCATCACTCTCTGCTCTCAACACATTACCTCCAAAACCATATAAACACTACAAACAGGTATCTGCCTCTATCTCTGAAATCAAATAAAGAGGCAGAAGACACTGCAGAGCAGGACACTGCGTGCACAGGAGCTGGCACAACAATACTCACCCAAATCAGGAACCAAAACTAAACAAGCACAAAGGAAATCCAAAAACTCTGATCATAGGAGACTCCATGATTCGGGAGTTGATACCCATCTCCAGCCAGGGGTGATGGTCAGATGTCTCCCAGGTACATCAGCATGGAGAGACACTGACCGCATTGCTAAAATTGTTCACAAAGCAGGAGAAAACATTGATGTCCTAGTACACATAGGGACTAATGATCTCGCCAGCCTGGTCAGTTGTGGAGACCAAGGAACACCTGACTAGGCTGGGTGACAAACTATCATCTATTTCGTCTGGCATCTCCTTCTCTGAGATCCTGCCAGTCTGGGAGAAGGGAGCAGATGGACGGAAGGTCAGAGAAGGGAGATAGGGAGCTAAACACGTGGCTCAAGGACTGGTGCCAGAAAAAGGACACAGATTTGTAGGAACTGGCAACAGTTCTGGGAGCGAAAGTTCTTTAAATTTGATGGACTGCATCTGACTAAGGAGGAGTCAGTGCATTGGGCAGAAGTTTGACGCCTTTGCAGAATATTTAAACTAGCAATGGGGAGAGGGTGCAGCACCCATACGCCGAATGGAAAGAACACCCTCCCCTCAGCTAGTGGTCAAACAGGAATTCAGCGTGTTTGCCGCTCATTTGCATCACCAGGTAAGAAAAAAGGTTTGTCTCCCCATACGATGCACAGGGTAATGCCAAACTTCACCCAACAACTAACACACCAAAATCTGGCCAATGGAAAATCATGTACAAATGCTCACAGCCTGGGAAATAAGATCCCAGACCTGCAGGCAATAATGTCAGAGGCTAACTGGACATAGTAGCAATTAGTGAGACGGGTTTACCAGTAACCACACTTGGGAGACTTCAGTACCTGGCTATGTATTGTTCAGAAGAGACCGAGGTGCAAAAGGGGGGGAGGAGGGTCTCTATGTTAATGAAAATATCAAAGCTACAGAAATTCAGAATACACATAATGAGCCAGAAGAACTGTGGGTCACCCTGGAAACAGGAAATGGGACAGCCATAAGAACTGGGGTTGTCTACAGGCCCCCAGACCAGAGGGAGGACATAGACACATTACTGTTAGAAGATATACAAAACATGACAGCTAAAGGGAGGTTCTGATAATGGGAGACTTCAACATGCCAGATACAGATTGGTCAATACCAGCAGGAACATCGCCAGAACTAGACACATAGTGGATTCCCTGCAGGGGAGGGCCTCAAACAACTGGTACAGCAACCCACAAGAGACAGGGCTATCCTAGATCTAGTACTGACTAACAAAGAAGGGATCACAGATCTCCAGGTAGAAGGTCACCTGGGGCCAGTGACCATCACATGGTATGGTTCAATTTGGCTACTACATCTAAATCATCCCATTCCAAGGCAAAAATATGGGACTTCAGAGGAGCTGACTTTGATAAGATGGCCAACAGAGTTAAGCTAGCTCTGGCAAAAGAAACACAGGTGAGGAGGTACAGGCAAAGTGGGCAAGCATTAAGGATACAATACTTGAAGCAACATCCCATTGTGTTAGACAGAAAAGGAAGTGTAAAAGAAGAAGGAAACCACTTTGGTTCTCAAATACAGTAGAGAAAAGGTCAGAGCCAAAAGGCTGGCCTTCAGAAAAATATAAGGGAACACAGCGGATGAAGATAGGAGGCATACCAAACTGCCCTAAGGGAAGCAGGTAAGGCAGTAAGGCAGGCAAAGTCCCAAACTGAGGAAACACTAGCACGGACAGTAAAGAAGGTGACAAGACTTTCTATAGATACATTAGTGAAAGGAGAAAGTCCAGAGGGGTATTGCTGTTTAATGGAGAAAAGGGAGCATGGAGGAGGAGGACCTGTAAAGGCATCTATCCTAAATAGATACTTTGCTCAGTATTTACTGAAGAGAAGGTAGGGCAGGGCCCACAGCTCAGCATCATGGACACAGCGGGAGGAGGTGAGCACTACTCCCTTCACAAAAGAAAGGGTCCTACAAGAGCTGCTAAGCTCAGAGGTGGATAAGGCAATGGGACCTGATGGCATACATCCCAGGGTACTTAAGGAGCTAAAGGAGGAACTAGCAGAGCCTTTAGCAGAATTGTTAGTGAGTCTCTGAGCACAGGAGAGGTCCCAGAAGACTGGAGAAGGCTCATGTGATCCCACCCACAAGAGTGGTAGCAGGGAGGAGGCGGGAACTACAGACCGGTCAGTCTTACCTCAGTAGTGGGCAAGATTATGGAGGCACTCCTTAGGAAAGGGTAGTGCAACACCTGGAATCCATAGGGCACAGGATCCAAGACAGCATGGGTTTACAAAGGAAGGTCCTGTCAAACTAATCTCATAGATTTCTTTGACTGGGTAACCAGAGTGGTGGACCAAGGGGAGCAGTTGATGTCGCCTACCTTGACTTCAGCAAAGCTTTGACACTGTTCCACATAGAAGATTGATAAATAAGCTAGGTAGGCTCGGGTGGTCGAAGTTGGTCAACTGGGTGGCAAACTGGTTGACTGGCAGAAAACAGAGAGTGGTGGTAAATGGTATACAGTCAGAAGAGATGCAAGTCACAAGTGGGGTACCTCAGGGATCAGTCCTGGGGCCAGTCCTATTCAACATCTTCATTAGTGACCTCGCAGATGGACTAGAGGGTAAGGCTTGTCTGTTTGCAGATGACACCAAGATCTGCAACAGAGTAGATGATCCAGATGGGGTGGGCAGAATGAGAAGAGATCTGGATAAACTAGCAGAATGGTCAGAAGAGTGGCAACTGGGATTTAATGCAAAGAAGTGCAAAATCATGCACATAGGGAAGAGAAACCCTAAGCCACTTATAGGCTGGGAGGGAGTTGCTAGCAGTCACAAAGGAAGAAAGAGACTTGGGCATCATCATCACTGATGACCCAAAATCATCCAAGCAGACCCCAAAGCAGTAGGTAAGGCTAGGGGATGTTAGGATGTATTAGTAGGGGTATCACAAGTCGAAGAGGAGGTACTAATCCTCTGTACAAGACATTGGTTAGGCCCATCTGGAGTAACAAGGCAGTATTGGAGGCCACCTTCACAAGGACATTAACCAAATTGAGGCAGTCCAGAGAAGGGCAACCAAAATGGGCAGGGACTGCATCAGAAGACATATGAGGACAGATTAACGGAGCTCAATATGTATACCCTGAGCAAAGGAGGGAGAGAGGTGATATGATCGAGACATTTAAACACCTTAAGGGCATAAACAAGGTGAAAGAGTCTAACATGTTTAAATATAAGAAAATAGCAGGACAAGAGGACACAGCATGAGATTAGAGGAGGCCGATTAAGGGGAATGTGAGGAAATTCTTTTCACAGAAAGGGTGGTAGATGCATGGAATGGCTTACCACAAGAAGTGGTGGCTATGAATACAGTGCAGGGCTTCAAACAGGCATGGGATAGGCATAAGGGAGCAATACAAATGACTATGAATAGATAGGTCACTGACAGAGCAAAGGCCGATGGCACATTTATAAGGTAGAAAAAGAAATGGGCAGACTGGATGGGCCTTGCGGTCCTTATCTGCCGTCAACTTCTATGTTTCTATGTTTCTATGTTTCATGCAAGGCAAAGAGAGACCTCTGTTGGTCAGTTTTGGTATTGCAGACATTTATACTACTGACATAGGAACCTAAGTCTCTCAGTGCAGAAATCCTGTCAGTTAGATACTATATGCACAATACCTTGTTTGGAACATAAACATATGAGAGCTTTTATTGTTGAAGCCACTACAGAAATTTGAGACTGCACCTCACAGTAAGGGAATTGGAAAGCAACATTTTATTGTACCCACAATGTCTTCCTATGGACACCTATATATTAGGTGCAGTCACTACCACCAAAATAAAGGACTGCACATCTGAGTAACTAACATTTACATCACCGTAATAAACTACCCAGAATTCCTTGGTGCTAGTAAAACAGTGACAGTGCCTTCCATGACATCATTCTTGGGTGTGACTGCACACAGAAAACTGGAGGACACAGTGCTGATAAAACATACATAAAATGTCTATGACATCTTTTTATAAAACAAATTGCAGCTTCAGCATCTAGGGCATGGGGGCAATGGCATACTATGTGAAAAGACATCTGTGAAAGATCACATAATCATTTTAACTCAGACTTCATCAGCTGCAAGCAAAGATATTCACAACAAATTGAATTGGGGTTGTACAGACCTCTAATTCAGGAGGAGGAATGGGTGAGGAAATGATAGAAGGTATCATTTGTATGGCACAAGAAGGGAGATATTGTTGATGGGGACCTGAATATGCCACAGCACCAGCGCATGTGAAAATAAATTGTGCAGAAATGTACAGTGTTTCTGAAACATTTGTGTGGCTAAACACATTTGTTTAGGTTTTGTGCAGAGCTAAACCATTTGCCTGATGCTATCATGTTTGCCCAGGGCAAAATTTTCTGTATTCAAAAGTGACATGCAAATGAGCCTACTTAGGCAGTCAGTGGGCAAACATCCAGATTAGCATCTCATTATGTCCTGATTTGCATGCAATTTGCCAAGCACTATTGCAGGGTCCCAGAGTGCCACCTGTAGGTCATTCTGGAAGTACAGGGGCTGGCTGGGTCTGTCCACAGCTCCACCTGTAGCTCAGTCTGGAAGTACAGGGGCAGGCTGGGTCTGCCCACATCGCCAGCTGTAGGTCAGTCTGGAAGTACAGGGGCTGGCTGGGTCTGCCCACAGCTCCAACTGTAAGTCAGTCTGGCAGTGCATGGTGTTAGCTGCAGGCTACATCTGTACAGAACCACATAGAATATTGTGCCCCAGGGGACTCCATAGCACAGGCACAGGTGGTGGTGCTGCACGCAATTGTCAAATTGTAGTTCTTCTACAGTGCGCAGCAAACAGTACAGTAGCAAGATGGCCAGTAGTGAGGCACACAGCATTACCTATGGTATGTAGGACATCAATACCACTGCACTGTATACAGTGACAGGCCCAATCTGCAGGTGAGAACTGACAGTGGACATTACTTTATGTTGTTGTGTGACACACAGATGCAGCACCACTGGAATGGGATACTCACAGTGACATATACATGGCTGGCTGTGTGTGCTGTGGTGTCTGTACAGATATGCGGTATGTGGCTGGGGGGCACATACCATCAGACAGGCACACTGGTGTTGGGGTATTCTTAATACTGGACCATTTGCACTGCATGGTTTATTCCAGCCTTGTGGTTGCACCCAGTCTGTGGTGCAGCCTGGCAACCTGTACACCCTTCCCTCAACCCCCCCACATACACAGTGCTGCATGTGTGTGTGCTGGGTCTGTTGGTGCACAGTAAAAGGTGGTCTGTAGGTGTGTTGTTTGGCCACATTGCCATGGTGTCCACTGGGAGCCAGGTCACTACTTACTGCCTGGCATGGCTGGGACTAGTGGCAGATGATGGCATCATAGGGATACCATCCATGAACAGCATGCTTCTGTTTCTGCAATTCCTCAGCAGGTTAATAGATGGCTGTGAAACAATGCTGGCAATACAGCACTGTTCTACAGCCATATTTAGAATCGATTTCCAAGTGTACTGAACTGAGCCATTCGGAGGGGGAACTTTCATAGACCAAGTGACAAAAAGAGCCCACATAGATTACTGACTGGTGATGTCTGGTTTACTTGTGAAAACCATTGCTCATGATGTTTACCACTTTGGAGAAACAGGTCCTATAAGCTTGCTGACAGGAATTCTAGACTGCAAGGTCCCTAGATGACATCATCATCAGCTCTTCACTGACATGGGTTTTTTTGAACAGGTAGTGAAATCAGGGTTATGAAATGGCTAATAACTTTAAAATGAAGTAACACAGACATCTAGTTTTTGGTATGGCATTTGCTGGGGGTTTGCTTATTCTAATTCTGCAATGTATCACTTTTGGTCATATCATGTCAGTTGCTCTTTAAGCAATGTTTTTTGAATGGTGCTGCTTGTTTTATATTCTGAAACCCACTGCACATGATCTGTACAACTTTGGAGACACAGGTCCTATACATTTGCTGACAGGGAATAGTAGACTGTGAATTCCCAAGATGACATCAACAGCAGCTCTTCAATGATACAAGCTTTTTGTACAGGTAGTGCAATCGGGTTACAAAATGGCTAACATATGGAGTAAATATTAATCTAGTTTTGGTATAAGATTTATTAAGGGTATGTGTATTCTAATTCTGCAATGTAGCACTTTGGGGATCAGTGGCTCTTTAAAGTGAGTTTTGAACTTTGCCATGGAAAATGGGATTAATAACCTGTAGTTACCTAGGAGTCGTGATTCAATCTCCTATGATTTAAACTGCTAAAAAGTGATGTTTTCTATTAAATAAATGCTTTTACTTCTGTGCTGTGCTTCATTTGCATAACCTGTTTTTTTCCCTCAGTGTTGCAACCCCCATGTTTGACATCATGCAAGGGAAACAAAGTTTATAAACACTGTTTTGAAACAGAGGCCTCTTTAGTCCAGTCTTGGTATTGCAGACATTTACATGACCAACACAGGAAACTACATCACTCAGTATAGAAACCCTGTAAACTAGATACTATATGCACAATGCCTAGTTTGAAAAACAAACATATGAGAGCTTTTATTGTTGAAGCCACTACAGAGATTTGAGACTGCACCTCACAGTAAGGGAAATGGAAAACAATGTCTTATTGTACCCACAGTGCCTTGCTATGGACATCTAAATATTAGGTGCAGTCACCACCACCAAAATAGGTGATTACACCTCAGAGTAACTAACATTTATATCAACATGATAATTTACCCAGAATTCCTTGGTGCTGTATGTAAAACATTGACAGTTTTCTTGCATGACATCATTCTGGGGGATGTGACCGCACACAGAAAACTGGAGAACACAGTGCTGATAAAACATAAATAAAAAATGTCTGTAACATATTTGTTTTATAAAACAAACTGCAACTTCAGCATCTGAAGCATGGGTGGCAATAGGATACTATATGAAAAAGGCATCTGTGAAAGCTCACAAAATCATTTTAAAGAGCAGGTGCTTAGTAAGAGTGCATATCTTAAAGAATGAAGTTTTGGTGCCTTTAGATGCCTCTGCAACCATTCAGTTTGCTTTTATTTGTTTATTTACTTACTTTTCCATCTTTTTATGTGTATTTTGCCACATGCTAGTGAAAAAAGAGTCCAATGGCATCCCTGTGTGATGATGTCATAAAATCCTTACTAGCGAGGCTGCCAGTGTATTTTAATAGGAAACTACAAGTCTGTTTTCAGATTTTTCATCCAGACTGACCTATAGGTGGAACTGTGAGCAGACCCAGCTTCCCCCATGTGCTTCCAGGCTGACCTACACATGGAGCTGTGGACCTGCAAAAGTGCTGTACAATCTACATGCAAGTCAGGCCATAATAAAATGCTAATATGGATGTTTGCCCACTGACTGCCTAAGTAGACTTATTTGCACATCACTTTTGAATATAGCAAATGCTTGCCCCGGGAAAATGTCCTAGCTCTGGGCAAACGTGTTAGCCCTGCGCAAACACTGCACAAATGTATTTGCACCATGCAAACCTGTCTTGAACCATAACACAGTCCTGCAGTATTTGGCCTGCACTGTTGTTTGCAGCTTTAGTGCATCCACTTCTTTGCTAGCACACACATTGGCCACGTAGGTCACCTATACTTTCTTCCATGTCTGTGTGCACTGGGCTGCTGTTTTGGTTTACACTTCTTGGATGCTGTATTCAGAGCTGTCTTATTTGCTGGGCTATTATTGCACTGCACTCCCAGCCCTGTTTGCATGGCTTCATTTGCACGCTATATTCAGCAGCTTTAGCCCTGGCCCATTCCTTTGAATATAGCATGCAAATGGTTCCCGGCTAATTTAGCACACTGTGCAGTGTTATTTTGCCCAGGGCTAAGTTTTCAATATCTGGCCCCACATGTTACTAAAATCACATATTTCTATTAAATATATAGGAATACATATTCAAAGCTTTGTGCCAGGCAAAACATTTGCGTGGGTTTAGCACGGATTAACGCGGTCTGCTATATTCAAAGGCCAAATACGCATGAAACCACTATTAGCACTGGGCAAACTGTAAGTACATGCAAGGCAAAGTGAACATGAATACAGTTGCAATGAGATATTCAGCAACTAGCGCAGCGCGCTAAGGTGCTTATCGTGACTTAGCATGACCCATAGCACGGTACAAAATTAAGCCGCCTAGGAAAAGCTGGTCTTAACTCCTGGCCAAACAGCTTTATGGACATTGTTGCTTTGTGCAGTGATAGCGTTGACATTAGCGTGGCTTGCATGGCCCTAACATGTGAGTATGACACCTAGAAACTGCCAGACATGGAGGACATATGCCACTTACTGATGGTACCACCATGATGCCAACAGCTGCCACGGGTCCCAGCCATGCACAGGCAGTAAGGGGTGATTGCCACAGAGGTCATCATGGTAGTGGCAACACAGCACACACCTGCAGACCATGCATCTGTAGTGCCCAACAGATGCCAGCACGACAGGCAGCACTGTGGGCATGGTGGCTATTGAGGGAGGGTGCACGGTGGCCAGACCCACCACAGCCCAAGGTGGCCACAAGACTGGGACACAGCATGCAGTGCACATGGGCCAGTAGTGGGAATACCCCACCACCTGTGTGTCTGTTGGATCCTATGTGCCCCCCTGCCGCATACAGCACAACTGTAAAGATGCCATAGCACACACAGCTGGCCATGTATATGTCACTGTGTGCATCCCATGCCACAGCAGCAGCATCTGTGGATGACAGAGCAGCGTAACAGTAATGTCCACAGTAAGTAAACACCTACATTTTGGGCCTATCACTGTGTACAGTGCAGTCAGCATCACTGCCCTACACATCATAGGCAGTGCTGTGTCCCTCACACTACTGGCCCCCTTTTGTTTACTGTAGTGTCTGCTGTGCACTGTAGTGTGCCCTACAGTGTGATAGTTGCATGCAGCACCACCACATGTGCCTATGCTGTCTTGTCCCCTGGGGTACAATATTCTGTGCTATGCTGTACTGATTACATGTAGCCTGCTGCTATCATTGTGCACTGCCAGACTGACCTACAGGTGGTGCTGCGGTCAGACCTGGCCAGCCACTGTACTTCAAGACTGACCTATAGGTGGCTCAGTGGGACCCCCTGCAGTAACTCTGGGCAAACTGCATGCAAATCAGGGCATAATGAGATGCTAATCTGGATGTTTGCCCAGAGACTACCTAAGTAGGCTCATTTGCATGTCTCTTTTGAATATGGCAAAGTTTAGTGCGGGGCAAATGTGTTTGCATTGGGCAAACAGCTTAGCTCCATGCTAATCCTGTGCAAACGCGTTAGCTCCAAGCTAATTGTTCGGGGAATATTATACTATTTTGCACACTGTACTTAACTATAGGCTGCTCCCTGCAGCTGTACTGGATCCACGCATTTGCTGGAACACACATTGGTCACATAGGTTGCCTCTAGCTAGCTTCACGTCACTGTGCTCTGTGTTGCTGTTGTGGTCTGCACTTCCTGGTTGCTATATTCAGAGCTGTCTTATTCCAGGGCTAAGGTTGACCTGCACTCCCCCAGCCCAGTTTGCCCGGCCTCATTCCCATGCTATATTCAGAAGCTGTTTGCCCCAGGCTATTCCTTTTGAATATAGCTTGCTTTGTGCTCTGGGCTAAGTTTGCCCACTGGGTAGTGCTAATTTAGCCCAGGGTGAATTTTAAATATCTGGCCCATAATATTTTGACGGAAGGAAGTGTTATTTTTCCAGGAAGATAAAGGTGAACTACGTAATGTGATGCTAGCAAAGAAGTGGATGCACTAAAGCTGCAAATAACAATACAACAGCACAGGCCAAATAAACCAGAACTGTGTTATGGTTCAGACAGGTTTATGTGATGAATACATGTGTGCAGTGTTTGAGCAAGGCTAACACATTTGCCCAGTGCTAGGACATTTGCCCAGGGAAAACATTTGCTATAGTCAAAAGTGACATTCAAACAAGCCTACTCAGGCAGTCAGTGGGCAAACATCCATATTAGCATCTCATTATGACCTGATTTGCATGTAGATTGTGCAGCGCTATTGGAGTGTCCCACTGCTCCACCTGTAGGTCAGTCTGAAAGTACAGGGGTAGGTTGGGTCATCTCACAGCCCCACCTGTAGGTCAGTCTGGAAGTACAGGGGCAGGCTGGGTCTGCTCACAGCTCCACCTTTAGGTCAGTTCAGAAGAAATATCTGAAAAGTAGAAAAGTTGTGGTTTTTCATTGAAATATACTGGCAGACTTGCTAGCAAGGGTTTTATGACATCATCACACAGGGACACCATTGGACTTTTTTTTTTTTTCACTAGCACTTGGCAACATACAAATAAAAAGATGGAAAAGTAAGTAAATAAACACATACAAGCAAACTGAATGATTGTAGAGGCATCTAAAGGCCCCACACCTTCATTCTTTAAAATATACACCCTTACTAAGCACCTGCTCTTTAAGAATGCTTGGTACAAGGTACAGGGGTGGGTGAAAAGGACGACAACAGGAGGTTAAAAGAAAGTTGCAAGATTCCCCCAATATTATTTACACATATAATGCCATTGCTAAACATGCTTTAGATGTTGAAGCTGAAATTTGTTTTAAAAAAAATCTGTCATTATAATTTTGTTTTAGCCTTTTCTATGTGATCACACCCACAAAATGATGCTATGCTAAAAATTATCACTGATTTACATACAGCAGTACATAATTTTCAAACATGTTTAATGTTGCCTTGAATGTGCCATACTCAAATGTACAGTCCCTTATGTTGCTGGTGGTGAGCAGTAATATGTAAATAAATGTAGAAAACATGACATGGAGCTTTTATAAATGAATCTTTGATGCAAAGGAACTATCCAAATCTTGCAATAAATAAAATACATAACCTGTTTTACAGTTTCCTTACTCTGAAGTGCTATCCCATATTAGTGTGGGGGTTATCAACAATATAAGCTTTTTGTATATTTATTGTCACAACAATGCATGATACATACCATAAATAACTACAAGACTTCTATACTGAGAGATGTAGTCTCCTATTATTCCAGTGGGCACAGAAATATAATACCCTGAATACTAATTTACATTGTGAGGCATTGTGGATACAGTACATAGCTGATTTGTCTATCTAAAACTATAAAGTGACACTGTTCCTTTAATAACTTTGCTTCCCTGGTGTGATGTCACAGGGGTAGCACTTAGAAAAAAGGGGCAGGTTATGCAAATGAAGCAGAGCACAGAAATAAAAGGCTTTTTTTTTTCTTCCAAGGAAAACAGCGTTATTTGGCAGTTTGAATGTTAGGAGACTGATTCACAACTCCTGCAGGTTACTACATCCATTTGCTATGGCAAACTTGCACCTTTACTTTAAAGTGATTTTGTGAACTTTGCCATGGAAAATGGGATTAGTAACCTGTAGGAGTTGTGATTCAATCTCCTACCATTTAAACTGCCAAAAGTGATGTCCATGAAATAGATGTTTTTATTTCTGTGCTCTGCTTCATTTGCATAACCCGCCTTTTATTTTTTTCTCAGTGCTGCAACCCCCATGTGTGACATCATGCAAGGGAAATAAAGTTTATAAACACTGTTTTGAAACAGTGGCCTCTGTTGGTCAGTCTTGGTATTGCAGACATTTACATGACCGACATAGGAGCTACATCTCTCAGTATAGAAACCCTATCAACTAGATACTATACGCACAATGACTTGTTTGTAAAATAAACATATGAGAGCTTTTATTGTTGAAGCCACTACAGAGATTTGAGACTGTACCTCACAGTAAGGGAAATGTAAAACAATGTCTTATTGTACCCACATTGCCTTGCTATGGACATCTACATATTAGGTGCAGTCACCACCACCAAAATAAGTGACTACACCTCAGAGTAACTAACATAGAAACATAGATAGCAACATGATAATTTACACAGAATTCCTTGGTGCTGTATGTAAAACATTAACAGTTCTCTTGCATGACATCATTCAGGGAGTGTGACTGCACACAGAAAACTGGAGAACATAGTACTGATAAAATATAAATAAAATGTCTATAACAGATTTGTTTTATAAAACAAATTGCAGCTTCAACATCTGAAGCATGGGTGGCAATGGGATACTATGTGAAAAAGGCGTCTGTAGCTCACAAAATCACTTTAAATTGATTTTGTGAGCTTTCACGAATGCTTTTCACATAGTATGCCATTGTCACCTATACTTCAGATGCTGAAACTACAATTTTATAAAAAAATAATCTGTTATAGACATTTTATGAGCACTGTGTTCTCCAGTTTTCTGTGTGCATTCACATCCCCAGAATGACATTTGCAAGGAAACTGTCAATGTTTTACATACAGCACCAAGGAATTCTGAAAAAAATATGATGTTGTTATAAATGTTAATTCTTCAAAGGTGCAGTCTTTATTTTGGTAGTGGTGACTGCACCTAATATTCAGATGTTCATAGCAGGCATTGTGGGTACAATAAGACATTGTTTTCCAATTCCTTACTGTGAGATGCAGTCTCAAATCTCTGTAATGGCTTCAACAATAAAATTTCTCATGTTTATTTTCCAAACAAGGCATTGTGTATATAGTATCTAGTTGACAGGGTTTCTATACTGAGAAATGTAGTCTCTGTTGGTAGTGTAAATGTCTCAATTACCAAGACTAACCAACAGAGGTTTCAGTTTCAAAACAGTGCTTATAAACTTTGTTTCTTTGCATGATGTCACGCATGGGAGTTGCAGCACTGAGGAAAAGAAAAGAGGTGGGTTATGCAAATGAAACAGAGCACATAAATAAAGCATTTATTTCATGGAAAACAACACTGTTTTCAGTTTGAAAGGTAGGAGATTGAATCACAACTCCAACAGGTTATTAATCCTATTTTCTATGGCAAAGTTCACAAAATCACTTTCGTTTAGAAAATGTTTCAGCAGGAAAGACAACATGAGCTGTTAACAGCTCATTTTCAGAAGAGTCTGGTGTTAGAGGAACAAGAGTTGACAGAACAAACACACACATAGGAATACAAGTACAATTTCCAAACATATTGTAGTTTCAACATTTGAAGCATGACTTCAACATGAAAAAGGCGTCTGAGAAGGCTCACAAAATTAAAGTGATTACATGAGCTGCGAACTGCTTTTTCACATACTATGCCTTCCCCATATGCTTCAGATGCTGTAGCTGCAATTTGTTTTATAAAAAGGTTGTCATAGTCATTTTTATTTATGTTTTATTAGCACTGTGTCCTTTAGTCTTCTGTGTAGTCACACCACAGAATGATGTCATGCAAGGGATCTGTCTTTTACATGCAGCACCAAGGCATTCTGGGTAAATTATCATGTTGATGTAAATGTTAGTTACTCAGAGGTGCAGTCCCTTATTTTGGTGGTAGTGATTGCACCTAATATGTAGATATCCATAGCAAGGCGTGAAGGTTAAAAAGACATAGTTTTTCAATGCCCTTATTGTAGGTCTAGTCTCAAATCTCTGTAGTGGTTTCAACAATAAAATTTCTTATTTATTTTCCAAACAAGGCATTGTGCGTATCTTATCTAACTGACAGGATTTCTTTACTGAGGGATGTAGTCTCTTATGTCGATAGTGTAAATGTCTGCAACACCAATAGAGGTCTCTGTTTCAAACAGTACTTATAAACCTTTTTTTCCCTTGCATGATGCCACGCGTAGGAGTTGCAGCACTGAGTGAAAAAAAGGGGTGGGTTTATGCAAATGAAACATAGCACAGAAATGAAAGCATTTATTTCATGGAAAACCAGCACTTTTTGGCAGTTTGATTGGTAGCAGATTGAATCACACCTCCTACAGGATTCTACAAGTTCTTACTCCCATTTTCTATGGCAAAGTTCACAAATCACTTTAAGCATGTGCTTTTATTTAAAAAAGTTAAACATTTGCACATTAAAGTTACTGATATACAAAAGTGTTGTATGAACTATTTTTGTAGGTGGAAAAAATTATTTATACAACAATAAAAAATTCAAATATAACAATTTCATTTGCCATTGTTTAATTAAGCAATAAGGCATGACAGGGTGTGGTATATCATGGAATATCGTCACGCCTCGGGTGGTTGGGCATGAGGCCACAGGCTGAGTGCGCCTTAATGTCCCGAGAAGTGACGATATCCCATGATATACCACACCCTGGAGTGCCTTATTGCTATTATGAACAGGAGTAATGGTTTTATAAATAAAAGATTAAAAACACCCTTTAAACCTTTAAAAAGCTTTTGGTAGTGTAGGAATACATTTAAAAAATAGTTCTAGAAGATAGCAGGTGGCTCTTTGTAGTTGGAGTTGACAGAAAAGGTAATAGTATTGTGATGGTGTGACCTGTGAACTCTGCAACAGTATCTTGTCTGCCCCCTCACAGTAGATGATCATGTAATGAGATTCTAAAGAGAAATGAAGCCAATGACCAATATCAGTGGATTAGGAAGCAGCGGATTGAGAGGAGAAGTGTGTCTAGCGATGCCATTTTGAATATGCGGTGCCTATGAGACATGGGAACGGTCATCTGCTCAGTGTTGCCTCATGAGCGCAGCAGGTTGGTTTTATGTGTTCCACAATGTCTTTTATGTTGTCTGTCTGAATGTTGTGGGTCCTGGAGAGAGCAGGCAATATCATTGATTCAGGGTAAACAGAGTTCTTTTTTTTTAATAAGCCCAGTACAAGTCTGACTTGCTCTGGACCGCGGGAGATTGAGAACAGTGCGCGGTCAGTGAGGAGGCTGGTGACCGAAGGTTTTCTGAAGCCATGACGATGTAGCCCGATATCATCACGGCTTCAAAAACCTCTCGGCCAATCAGATTCCTCTATTTATGCATCTCAGTTCATAATTGCAATTATACAATGGCAAGAAAAAATCCTGGACTCTGATTGGTCAGTCTTGGGCTGGAGCCGTGATGTTATCCCAGTACAACATCACGGGTCTAGTCTCAGCCTCACTGTGAACCTGTAGATGAGCATTTACGGAGCTTTTGATTGATTGTTTTATGCAGCTTTTGATTGTTTCATCTTCTCTTAAAAACAAAATATTTTCCACACAAAACATCTTTAAAATGATTTTTTTATTCTGTATAACAACGAGCCATTGTATAATAGCAAGAATGCCCTCCAGGGTGTGTGTCGTTTGGATAGGTCACGCCTCAGTTGTTGGATGCACGAGGTCACATTCACCTGAGGCTGGACGTTATCCCAGCACTCCACACACACCTCCGTCGGGGATTATTGCTTAAATAATTACCAGTTTTCCTTTTTCCCATAGGGAAACTGTATGCAATTTGTCGTAATGAAGGAGTGTTCATTACAGCAAACACGCCGCGATTTCCCTCATTGTGCACATGCGCCCACCGCACTTCCTCACACACACAGTGCCTGCTCGGGAACTGCTAACGGACAGCAAACCGCCACCTCAACTGGGCGGTAAGTACGTAAAAAAAAAATCTGCCTCAGTCAGTGCTGTGCACAAGATAAAAAAACTAATTACAAAATCAAACTGCTGACTGTGGCCACACACTTCACCTTCACCAACCTGGTTGTAGAGCTATATTTTATTTTATACAATTGCTGAGGCGATAAAAGGAAAACCCAGCAATTATATAAAATAAAATATGGGTCTGGGTAACAAGAATTTACACACTCCCTGGGGTTAGATGCTTCCATAAACCCTCAGCTTCACTCTCGGGTTTATGTAGCATCAAACCCCTCGGGTGTGTGTAAATAGGGGATTTACAATGGTGAGCTGTCAGATAAATGATTTATCTACACAAGTGCTGTTTGACCTCGGGTAACCTCACAAGTGGCATTAGCCACGAGTGAGATGTCTGAGGTCAAACAGCTCAAGTGTAGATAAATCATTTATCTGACAGCTCACTATTGTATATTTCATTTATGCAATAGGGATGCCTTCTGTCAGTGCAGGAACATTTGGTTTTGATTGTTTATCTTTTTTTGCTTTTGTTTGTCAAAAAAGTGAATAAAAATAGCATTTTCTCCTCTTTTTTGCGAATTATCAAAATTATATAAGGTATCTATGAATGAAATACCACTCATTTTGTAGATAATTTTGTGCTGAACAACTTTCATGCTCACAGCACTATGCTGTCTTTTTTCATTTTAAAGTTATTTGCATTTGAATGTAGTTAGTACTGGTACTGAGGCTGAACATTCTAAATAAGTTCCAGTGTGATTGTGACATATCTACTATGTGTATAAATCTGTGATGATGTGTCTACTATGTGTATAAATGTAAAGTTTTGAATTTATCGCATAGTAGCTCAGGTTTATCACATAGGATTTATGTCCACACCTATTGCATAAATTCTCATTACATACCCAGACCCATACTTAATCCTATATATAATACTTATGACTGTGGACGACAGCTGTATTTACAAAGCACAAAACCACTACCCCAATCTAAACTAAATATTGCCATTACCCACACCCACTCAAAAAAAATATTTATTTTTTTAACCTTGTAAAACAGCCCCATCCACAGTACAGAACCATCAAAAATTCCATTTATTTTTTTAATTGTAAGTATTAATGTATATAACATGCTAAATTGGCAAACACTGATTATATTGCAAGTTGTATTTATTTATGTTGTGCAGACCACATATGCCTATGTCAGATCTTTAGAGTAAAAACACATCAAGTGTGAATGAAATTCATGCCTTAAATAAGAAATCATTATAAAAATATCTACCTTTCCTGTTGTATACCAAACTGCAGGGATGTATGTGATGTGATAAAGCACTGCATCATGGGTATGCAAATATCTTATTGCCTTACGCCACTTCCCATTATAGAACTGTAGTTCAGAGTTGGCTCACAGTTGAGAATTGGAAGGCCTGTGTAGTTTGTTTATTTTTATTTATCAAGTCATTATTTTTTTTGGACAACTTCCTGCCTTCCAAAATATGCTAAATAACATCTCCCTTCCAGAATCAGGAATAGAAGGTTTGTTTTTCCACATTTAGACTCCAGGCACAGTTATAACTGCCTGCATGTCTCCCTTCCTAGTAAATCCAACTCTGCTAGTCATACTGGTAGCTGTCAGACATCTGTGGAAATGTAGTTCATGTCATCAGAATAAGGACAGTTAACATTTGTCCTGATTTGATCAGGACAGTCCTGGTTTGAGCAGCCAGGCTATGTCCAGCTAAAAGCATAGCAAATGCTAAATGTTCTGATTTTATAGTACAAAACTATTTTCTTACTTTCCTTTAGAAATCAATGAAAACTAAGATATCCTAACTAAACTACCTTGACATGATAGGAAACAATATATTAGTCTGTATAACATGGCAAAAAAATCCAGAAATCTCATCGCCAAGAGACATCAGCTGACTGTTATTTTATAAGGCGTTAAGACACTTCAGGATGTGGGTTGGTGATTAATAAAACACTGCCCAGCTGCTGTAGTCACTTTCGCGCAAAATGCCTCATACCTAACAACGCACCTGGGGCGCTTATCAATCAACAACCCACACCCTGTCATGTCTTATTGCTTTTTATTCTGATTATTTAGAGAAAAAAAGGTATGCTGCACTGGTCAAGGCTGCATATTGTCCCACAAAACATTATGGGCTTGATTTCTAAAGAGCCCTAAGATCATTGCAACTTTCATTGATCTAGGGCTGTGGCTCACTCTAGGTGCCCATGGACAATGCACCTGATTTTGTAAACCCAGGAGACCCTGTGCAGCAGACCCAGGTGTTGCTTAAATTATAGGGCTGTGCCAGATATTGGGTGCACCTGTAGAGTTTGATGGTGGGGTCCATCATCCTCGTCACAGGTATATGGAATCCCAGAGGTAGTGAGGAGGAGAACCCTGGCTGTTAGATGGGGAACAGGGTCTGCTGGAGCACAGAGGGTACCATAGGGTGTGAGCGGCATGGTGACAAGTATTGGGAACAGAGAAGACACCTGGCAGAGGCACTTATCTATATGCCCTATGGCACCTCTGTGTATCTGAGACCCTCACTCCTTTGCCTTCCCTCTACCACATTCACACTTGGGCAAGTTATCCTTCATCTTCAGGCTTCCTGCCCTCTGGAACCATCTTTCCCACTCGGTGTGCCTCTTGCCCACTGCTGCATTCCTCAAAATGTACATAAAAACCCTTCCTACACCTTGCTACTGCTTCCCTCCTCATCTCCCTTGACACCCTTTGCTCCTTCCGCTCTCCCCTTCCCCCTGATTTCCTACCCCTCCCCATAATGCTCAAGCCATCATTTGCTATTCCTTTCTCTCTGCTCCCTATACTATTGCCTGATCTTAAAGAATGAAGGTTTGAGGCCTTTAACATAGAAACATAGAATTTGATGGCAGATAAGGACCACTTGGCCCACCTAGTCTGCCCAGTTCCCTACTTAACGGATAAGCTGCAGATCCTAGTTAACCAACAGCCTACTTCCTCCTACCCCCCACTAGAATTGCCTTATGTCTGTCCCATGCATTCTTGAATTTCCCCACTGTTTTTGACTCCACAACCTCCTCAGGAAGGCTGATCCATGTATCTAGAACCCTCTCCATAAAGAAATACTTCCTCACATTACCTCTGAGCCATTCCCCCTCTATCTTCAAATTGTGCCCCTTGTTCTTGCAAATCTCTTTTTCTGAAAGATGCTACCCTCTTGGACTTTGTTGATTTCCTTGAGGTACTTGAAAGTTTCTATCTTGTCCCCCCTCCCTCCTTTCCTCGAGGCTATATGTATTAAGCTCCTTTAGTTTTTCTTCATATGACTTCCGGTGCAGACCCTGCACCATTTTAATTGCCCTCCTCTGGACATCCTCCACCTTGTCTATGTCTTTGCAGAGATGGGGACTCCAGAACTGCACACAGTAGTCCAGATGGGGTCTCACCAACTGTCTGTACAGAGGGATAACAACTTCCTGTTTTATACTGGTGATGCCTCTCCCTATGCATCCAAGTATCCCCCCCCAGCCCTTCTTACTGCCTTCTCACATTGCTTGCCCACCTTTAGGTCATCTGATATAACGACACCCGGGTCTCTTTCCAGTTTTGTTATTGTCAGTATCTCACCCCCCATTGTGTACGCTTCCCCTGGGTTTTTGTTTCCCAGGTGTATTACTTTGCACTTCTTTGCATTGAATCTATGCTGCCATACAGTTGACCATTCCTCCAACCTTGCCAACTCCCTTCTCATCCTTTCCACCCCACCTTGTGTATCAACCCTGTTGCAGATCTTTGTGTTGTCTGCAAAGAGACATACTTTTCCTTCAGTCCCTCTGCAATGTCACTTATAAAGACATTAAAAGGACGGCCCCGGTACTGAACCCTGTGGTCCCACTAGTAATCCCATTTCTTCACTGTGGACTCGTTTACTATTACCACATATGTCCTGTTGTCCAGCCAATTTTTACCCAGGCTACCATACTAGAACCCACTCCCAGGCTGGCTAATTTGTTTATGAATCTCTTGTGCAGACTGTGTCAAATGCCTTGCTAAGGTCTAGGTAGGCCATGTCCACAGACCCTCCCTGGTCTACTATTTTGGTCACCCAGTCAAAGAAATCAATTAGATTCATCTGACATGACCTTCCTGCTGTGAATCCATGCTGTCTTGGGTCATGTGCCCCACTGGCCTCTAGGAACTCAACAATTCTTTCCTTCAGAAGTGATTCCATCATTTTCCCTACCACTGAGGTCAAACTGACAGGTCTATAGTTTAATGCCTCTGTCTTGCTCCCACTTTTGTGAAGGGGAATCACATCCACCCTCCTGATCAGTCCTCAGGTACCACACCATCCTCCCATGATTTGTTAAAAGGGTAGTCAGTGGTGTTACTAGTTCTGCCCTTAGAATTCTGGGGTGAATCCCATCAGGCCCAATTGCTTTATTCACCTTCAGTTTTAGGAGTTCTTTCAGGACCCTTTCTTCTGTGAAAGGACTGATATTAACCCCCCTATACAGAGTGCTTCTATTGACTGGATTAGGTACCTCCCCCTCCTATTTCTTTGTGAATACTGAGCAGAAGTATTCATTCAGTATCCCTGCATTTTCACTGTCCCTCTCTGCCCAACCACCCTCCTCTTTATTCAGCCTCACTATCCCTGACTTAGTCTTTCTTTGCTCCCTAACATACCTATAAAAGGTTTTATCCCCCTTCTTTACAAAGTTGGCTGTCTTTTCCTCAGTTTGGGCTTTTGCTATTCTGTCTTCCCTGCTTCCTTCTGCTTTAACTGGTACAGTTCTCTGTGCTGCTCCTTCTGTGTTTCCTTATACTTCCTGAATGCTATCTTTTTCTTGCTAACCTTCACTGCCACTTCTTTTGAGAACCATAGTGTTTTTTCTTTCATTTGATTTGTTTATTTACTTCACAACAAGGCTTGTTGCCTCTGTGAGGGCAGTTTGATGTTTCCCATTGTTGCTCCACCCCACCTTCTTGCCTGTTTGCTAGTGCTTTTCTAAGGCACTCTCCCATTTTGACAAAATCAGCCCTCTTGAAGTCCAGTACCTTCACTTTTGTATGGCTTGACTCTACAGCTAAGTTTATCGTGAACCATACAGTTTGGTGGTCACTTGTTCCCAGATGGCTACCTACTTCTAGATCTGAGATCTTCTCTCCATCCCCATTTGAGAGTACCAGGTCTAAGATTGCTCCCTCCCAAGTGAGTTCCAAAACTAGCTGTCTGAGGCATGCCCCTTGTAGGGCATCGAGAATGGCCCTGTTGTTGGATGTGACTGAAGCAAAGATGCTCCAGTTAACATCTGGCATATTCAGGTCCCCCATCAGCAATATCTCCCCTTTCTCTGCCATCCTAAGGATGCTTTCTATCATTTCTTGTCCATTTCCTCCCGAGACAGGGATCTGTATTCAACCCGTGCAGATTGTGGTGCCATTTCCAGTCTCTAGTGTGACCCACAGTGCCTCCTCTCCTCCCTGTTTACCCTTTAGTTACATTGCTTTGATTCCTTCCCTTACATGAGAGCTACTCCTCCTCCTTTTCTACCCTCCCTGTCCCTCCTGTAGATTGTGTACCCTGGTATATTGACATCCCAGTCATGGTTCTCTGTGCCTAGACTACAGGCAGTGGTACTCATTAGTCTCCATTTTTTGATGGCCTTATTCCTTTTTGCCCCATCCCTGTCCTTACTGTCTTTGACTTTTTCTCCATTTGCCCCTGCCCTTCTCCCTAGTGACTGCTCTATCTTGGGGTTTACCTCATTAACCACTCTGATTTTGGGGGGGCTAGGATTTCCCTTCTCCTTTTCAGTGCCTCCCCCCTTGGCTAGTTTAAATGCTTGCCAATGAAGAATTTAAACCTATCACCTAGCATCCTGGTTCCCCTCCTGGACAGATGCAGACCATCACGCCAGTATAGGCCTGTATCCCTCCAGTTGGAGCCCCAGTGAAGCCAAAACCCTGAGTTCTGCACCTGTTTTTCAACCACTGACTGAATCCCATGATGTGGAGTACCCTAGCCTCACCCATACCATAGACAGGCAGCACCTCCAAGAAGGTTATTGTGTGTGCTACTTGTTTAAGGCCCCTCCCCAACTCCACAAACTCCTCCCGCACTGTTCCAATCCCTTTCCCAGTTAGGTAATTTGTCCCTAGGTGGACAATGATATCCAACTCCCTCCCCCATGCAGCTGTTCCCATGATCCTAAGTATTCGCCCCCTGTCCCTCCAAGCCATGGTGCCATCCTGGCACCTTACCTCCCTCTCCCCCCAAGTTCTACCCTCCTAATAATGAAGTCCCCCACCAGGAGCTGTTTCTTTCCTTTGTGGGGTCCCATGCCACCCTCCTGTGGTTCTCCTATGTGGAGGTTCCCAGCATTCTCCTTGGTCTCCACTGTGGGTGCCTCTGTAGAGGAACCACACTCTGCCACAATGGCATATGAATTGTGAAGAGGTACAACTGGAGGGATATTTCCCTGCTCCACCACCCTCCCCCCTCCTTGAACCCACTATGGTCCAATTGCTGCTCTTTCTTGGCAACCTCTGAGGCAGTGGCTGTGGCCCTGGTGGTTCCTTGGTGGGAATGGAGGTCCCCCAAATCCTGGCCAATTCAGCCTGGAGATGAGCAACCTCCTCCCTCAGCCCAGAGAGGTGCCAGCAGATGAGACAACACCACATCCTTCAGAACGTCTCCCGGAAGACTGCTGCTCCACAGCACTGCACCACTCCCATCATGTCTTATTTGTGGTCCCTTAACTGTTGTTTTCTAAACTTACTCTTTCCTCTCTCTGTTTCATATGTATATATATTTTCCCTACTTTCCTAGTGCCTCCGTGCCCTTAAGCTCCTGCTCTTCCTGTTCTGGGACAGTAGGTTCCTATATTCCTCAGTAGTCTCCTTCTTACTTGCTCAGAGTCAGACCTCCAGCAGCTAGAGGGTGGTGCACAGCTACTCTTTTCCTTCTAGGATGGTGATTCTTTTGTGCATCTGTGATCACTCCTTCCTGTCCTGAAACAGTGAGGTCCATTAAATAACATAAGTCAAATGTAGTTACACATATACAATATTAAATAGATGCCTCTGCAATCATTCAGTTTGCCTTTTTATTTACTTTCTTTTCCATCTTTATATTTGTATTTTTCCAATTGCTTGTGAAAGAAGAGCCCAATGGAGTCCTTGTGTGATGATGTCATAAAATCCTTACCAGCAAGGCTGCCAGTGTATTTCAATGGGAAACTACAAATTTGCTTTCAGGTTTGTATGGAGAAATAACACTTCCTGCTACCAAAATATGATATATTTAATAGAAATACATTAGTTTTGATAACATAAGGAGCCAGATGTTCAACATTTAGCCCCGAGGCACGATTATTTTTATTTACTTATTGAATTTTGCTGACCCAGTAAGCCCACTGGGCCCTGAATTCCCCTTTTTCAGGGGTGACCGGGGGATTACAGATGGTAAGCAACTGAAATTGAACCAGATTAAGCTGTTGGTGATATTTTTAATGAATGGGAGAAATTTGGCCAGGACATTAGAGAAATTCCCCTACTCTTTTTCAATAAGTGCCATGGGATCTTTAGCATCCACCTGAACTACCACCAATCCAGGCAGATGGGACCTTGGTTTAACATCTCATCCAAAAGACAGCACCTCAGAAGTGCAGCACCCCCCTCATGCTGCACTACAGTGTCAGTATTAGGATATTAACCCAAGTACCAGATGTGGGGAATTGAACCCACAGCCCTTTGATATCCTGGCCTCAGAGGTGAGTGTGCTACCTACTGAGCCACTGACACTGACTATTAGCACTGTACAGTATACTAAACTAGCACATTTGCATGCTATGTTCAAAGGAATAGCCAGAGGGCTAAAGCAACTGAATATAGCATGCAAATGAAGCCATGCAAACAGGGCAGGGAGTGCAGTGCAAAATAATCCAGCAAATAAGACAGCTCTGAATACAACAACCAGGAAATGCAAACCAAAAGAGCAGCCCCGTGCACACAGATGTGGAAGAATTTTTTATTTTAGTCTTTGGTAACCAGGTAAGACCCACTAGGCGCAACTGCCTGTTTTCAGGGGTGACCTGGGAGCACTGGGCGGTTAAGTGATTTGTTCAGAGTCACACAGTATGTAAGTGGAGATTGTGAAAATCAAACTCAGGTCTGGTCTGTTGGATGTATCAAGCACGTTCACACCTTGTTCCTCTAACCTCTAGGCTATACTGCCAGCCCAAATGTAAAGGTGAACCATGTGGCAATGTGTGCTAGCTGAGAAGTGGATGCACTAAAACTGCAAGCAACAAAACAACAGTGCAGGCCAAACAAATCAGAACTGTGTTATGGCTCAGACAGGTTTGCACAGCACAAATGCACTTTGTGCAGCGCTTGCACAGGGCTAACACGTTTGCATCGGCGCTAGGATCGTTTGCCCATTGCAAACATTTGCTATATTCAAAAGTGACATGCAAATGAGCCTACTTAGGCAGTCAGTGGACAAACACCCATATTAACATCTCATTATGGCCTGATTTGCATGTAGATTGTGCAGTGCTATTGCAGGTCCCACAGCTCCACCTGTAGGTCAGCCTGGAAGCACATGGGGCAGGCTGGGTCTGTTCACAGTTCCACCTATAGGTCAGTCTGGATGATAAATCTGAAAACAGACTTGTAATTTCCCAGTGAAATACACTGGCAGCCTTGATAGTAAGGATTTTATGACATCATCACACAGGGATGCCAGTGGACTCTTTTTTTTTCACTAGCCTGTGGCAAAATACACATGAAAAGATGGAAAAGTAAGTAAATAAACAAATAAAAGCAAACTGAATGGTTGCAGAGGCATCTAAAGGCACCAAACCTTCATTCTTTAAGATATGCACCCTTACTAAGCACCTGCTCTTGAAGGCCCCTGTACTGTTATTTGCAGCTTTGGTGCATCCACTTCTTTGCTAGTACACACATTGGCCACATAGTTCACCTTTACCTTCCTGGAAAAATAACACTTCCTGCCACCACAATATTATATATTTAAAGAGCAATTGACATGATCTGGTCAAAAGTGATACATTGCAGAATTAGAATAAGCAAATCCCCAGCAAATGCCATACCAAAAACTAGATGTCTGTGTTACTTCATTTTAAAGTTATTAGCCATTTCATAACCCTGATTTCACTACCTGTTCAAAAAAAGCCCATGTCAGTGAAGAGCTGATGATGTCATCTAGGGACCTTGCAGTCATGAATTCCCTGTCAGCAAGCTTATAGGACCTGTTTCTCCAAAGTGGTAAATATCATGAGCAATGGTTTTCACAAGTAAACCAGACATCACCAGTCAGTAAACTATGTGGGCTCTTTTTTGTCACTTGGTCTATGAAAGTTCCCCCTCCGAATGGCTCAGTTCAGTACACTTGGAAATCGATCTAAATATGGCTGTAGAACAATGCTGTATTGTCAGCATTGTTTCACAGCCATCTATTGGCCTGCTGAGGGAATTACAGAAACAACTACCTGAGCTGAAATCTCCGGCGCACTTTAATATATGCATTTTCCATAATGCACAGCAGTCAAATCCCAAACAGCAAACACAGCAGAAAAATGGAGATGATTGCATGGCTCACAAAAGTAAGCCAGCCAGAATTAACATATATTCTGAAATGTTGATCACATCTGCATGTATATCAGTAATTGAATGATTGTTCACCGTTGCACCCACAATATACAAAATGCAGTTAAATATATGTATTTCCTATAATGCATACAACCAACTTAAACACAGCAGAAAATGGAGATGATTCCACTCTATCTATGTCTGTATCTGTGTTTTATTGTACTTATAATATAAGATGCTATGTTACAATATTTTATAATGCATGATTCCCTGTTTCTGCACTTGCCATGCTACAAGCACACTAAAACCATCTCTGAGCATTGTTCTACTGTGGAGTTAACTTTGTTACAAAATCTAATACTTATAGTTTTAATAGCAATGTTTTTGAATGGTGCTGTTTGTTTTACATGTGAAAACCATTGCACTTGATCTTTGCAATGTTGGAGAATCAGGTCCTATAAGCTTATTGATAGGGAATGCTAGACAGTGTGTCCCTAAATGACATCATCGGCAGCTCTTCACTGACATAGGCATTTATCGTACAGGTAGTAATATCAGGGTTAGAAAATAGCTAATAACTTTAATATGAAGTAACGTAGAAATCTAATTTTTGGTATGAGATTTATTGGTGGTATGCTTATTCGTATTTTGCAATGTAGCACTTTTGACGTCCTTGGCTCTTTAACTCTGCGTAAAACAGCTTTGCATGACTTTTGTGTGGCTTTGTGCAACCCTAACCAGTAAGTATTTCACTTAGAAACAAGCCAGACATAGAAGAAACATGCTGTTCATGGATGGTATCCCTATGATGCCATCATCTGCCACTGGTCCCAGCCATGCCAGGCAGTAAGTAGTGACCTGGCTCCCAGTGGACACCATGGCAATGTGGCCAAACAACACACACCTACAGACCACCTTTACTGTGCACCAACAGAACCCAGCACACACACATGCAGCACTGTGTTTGTGGGGGGTTGAGGGAGGGTGTACTAGGTTGCCAGGCTGCACCACAGACCGGGTGCAACCACAAGGCTGGAATAAACCATGCAGTGCAAATAGTCCAGTGTTAAGAATACCCCAACACCAGTGTGCCTGTCTGATGGTATGTGCCTCCCCAGCCACATACCGCATATCTGTACAGACACCACAGCACACACAGACAGCCATGTATATGTCACTGTGAGTATCCCATTCCAGTGGTGCAGCATCTGTGTATCGCACAACAGCATAACAGTAATATCCACTGTCAGTACTCACCTGCAGATTGGGCCTGTCACTGTATACACTGCAGTGGTAATTGATGTCCTTCATACCATAGGTAATGCTGTGTGCCTCACACTACTGGCCATCTTGCTACTGTACTGTTTGCTGTGCACTGTAGAAAGAACTACAATTTGACAATTGCATGCAGCACCACCACCTGTGCCTGTGCTGTGGAGTCCCCTGGGGCACACATATTCTATGTGGTTCTGTACAGATGTAGCCTGCAGTTAACACCATGCACTGCCAGACTGACCTACAGTTGAGCTGTGGGCAGACCCAGCCAGCCCCTGTACTTCCAGACTGAGCTACAGGTGGCACTCTGGGACCCTGCAATAGTGCTGGGCAAACTGCATGCAAATCAGGACATAATGAGATGCTAATCTGGATGTTTGCCCACAGACTGCCTAAGTAGGCTCATTTGCATGTCACTTTTGAATACAGAAAAAATTTGCCCTGAGCAAACATGATAGCACCAGGCAAATGGTTTAACTCCACGCAAAACCTAAACAAATGTGTTTATGCCACACAAATGTTTCAGAAACACTGTACATTTCTGCACAATTTAATTTCACATGCGCTGGTGTTTTGCATATTCAGGTCCCCATCAACAATATCTCCCTTCTTGTGCCATACTAAGGATACCTTCTATCATTTCCTCATCCATTTCCTCCTCCTGAATTAGAGGTCTGTATACAACCCCCAATTCAATTTGTTGTGAATATCTTTGCTTGCAGCTGATGAAGTCTGAGTTAAAATGATTATGTGATCTTTCACAGATGTCTTTTTCACATAGTATGCCATTGCTCCCCCATGCCCTAGATGTAGAAGCTGCAATTTGTTTTATAAAAAAAAGATGCCATAGACATTTTTACGTATGTTTCATCAGCACTGTGTCCTCCAGTTTTCTGTGTGCAGTCACACCCGAGAATGATGTCATGGAAAAGAACTGTCAATGTTTTACATACAGCACCAAGGAATTCTGGGTAGTTTATTACGGTGATGTAAATGTTAGTTACTCAGATGTGCAGTCTTTTATTTTGGTGGTAGTGACTGCACCTAATATGTAGGTATAGGAAGACATTGTGGGTACAATAAAAAGTTGTTTTCCAGTTCCCTTACTGTGAGGTGCAGTCTCAAATCTCTGTAGTGGCTTCAACAATAAAAGCTCTCATATGTTTATGTTCCAAACAAGGTATTGTGCATATAGTATCTAACTGACAGGATTTCTGTACTGAGAGACTTAGGTTCCTATGACAGTAATATAAATGTCTGCAATACCAAAACTGACCAACAGAGGTTTTTCTTTGCTTTGCATGATGTCACACATGGGGGTTGCAGCACTGAGAAAAAAAGGGGCAGGTTATGCAAATAAAGCAGAGCACAGAAATAAAAGCATTCATTTCATGGAAAACAGCACTTTTTTGCAGTTTGAATGGTAGCAAACATGGCAGATTGAATCACAACTCCTACAAGTAACTAGAGGTTATTAATTCCATTTTCTACAGCAAAGTTCACAAAATCACTTTAACCTAGTAATTGTTCCAGAACTGAAATCTCTTCTTTATCCACTCCGAAAATGCAAAAAGTTAACCATCATGTGTTAAACTTATTCTGCTCTTGCCACAAAAGAACTGTAACCATCTCCATGTTTTTTTTTATTTTAAGAACATTGTGGAGCCACTGCCCTAACTGAGGGTGTGTTGCTGTAGACAGCACTGAATAGCTGTATCTGCTGCTATTGCTATTACAATAAACAAGCAATAGACCCTGTATGAGAAGTTCTCACTTCTCTGGGCCCTACCATGAGGTGTTGAAACCCCATAAAAGTGATGAGAACACAAACTGGACAGGAAACGTATAGAACTGTGATAGGGTGGTGCTTCTTTGCATACCCATAATGCAATGCTTTACCTCATTAACAGTATCACTGAGATAGACAAGAGAAAAATTATTTCTGCTCTTATTTGTAAGATTTTGATAAGCATCTGTGTTATGCTTCTTACCTATGATTTGAATGCTGTGAAGTAACAGAACATATAATTGATTACTTCAATATAAATAAGTAGTGCTTTATGTATAAGTAGTGGTAAGCATACTCACATTTTGGCACCTGAGTCCGAGACTGGTTTGTGGATGACCAGTCAGTTCTTTCAGGCACTCTGTACGAGACTGAAGAATTTTTTGGTGGCATCTTCTGCGGGACTGCAGGATGCCTACATATCATGATGAATAAACAATATATACTGAATTGAGTGGGAGCTATTAGGTTCTGTTGGATGCTGTGAAAGAGACGTTAAAACATACAATATGCAAAATAGTACTTGGCACAGAGGATGGTCTTCTGCAATATCAAAATGATCACAGGTGTAATGAGGCCTGATATACACAGCAGAGCCTTATAGTTCTTGGAAAGTCTGGTATTGCTTACCCTGGAGAATATTGTTGTGTTTAGAGAATAGCCATCCACCTAATTTTTTCTCATTACTTTAAAGGGGCACTGTCAGCTTTGGTTGTCAGTTTCTGTGCATACACAAGTATTAAAGACTGATTCTATTATTCCTTCACACATCACACACGGATGAAAGTTTTCTAGTTACGCTTAGAAAATGGGGAAAGTAATTCCTCGTCTGTGATTAGCTGAACTCACCAATTACCCGGTCCGGTATGAGACAACAGAGACTGGCAAATAACTAGTGCAGTCTCTGTTGCCTCATACCGTTCTAAGTATTAGGGGGCCACTAGAACATTGAACTGGCTAGCACCGCCATCTTGAATCACATCCCTTAGCGAGCGATTCCCCCCCAAACAGCAACATAACCACAGCAGGTTTCACAATTCACAATTTCACTGTCACACTGTTAACAGGTAAAAGTTAACTGCACCTCCAAACGTCTGATCATATACACAGCCTCCCTGCTGCTGATGCTCCCTCTGCACGGCGATCTGTTTTGCCATTACCTGCCACAAACCTTCACCCATCTCCTCCAGTCCATTTTTTAAAGCTGCCCCCATGGAGAGAAGTGCTTCCCTCAATCTCCTCTACTCATTTAAATAATTGTCAGTCGGCAATGAGCACTTGGAAGAATATCAAAACATCATCCAATTGATCGGCTTCACAAACTGCTTCTCATCATTTTTTTTTTAATGTGAAGCTCGTGCTTCTCCCTGGCTGCTTAGTATTACTGCAGTATGCAACTTACCTCAATCGGTGATCATCGGGCACTACATATACAAGAGAAGTAGAGCTTTACAACTTTATTTTCTGTTGCTAGCAAAAGCGGGGGGGGGCAATAACCATGACCCACAGCTACAGGGCTCTAGAAGGACAAAATGCACTAGATCACACACACACACACACACACACACACAATTGTAATACAGGTGAAGGAACTATTTTATTTCAAAACTGATTTTAAATTGATTTTGTATTAACATTTTATTATTAAACTTATTTTGTTTTACAGTCCCCATTTTCTAAGTGCGATAATACCCTCCAGGGTGGGCGGTATTGTGCTATACTGGACCTTCCAGGGACTATAAGGCCCTCCACCTGCAGCGTTGGGCCTCATTACGCCCCTGGGCGGTCCGGTATAGCACAATACCGCCCACCCTGTTGGGTATTATTGCTTACTTATTTTGGAAAGAATTGCTTGCCGGTCGGGCTGACATAAATTCACCCACCACCGGAAACACATGCTGCAAGAGCCCGAGCATCTGGAACAAGCACAGTCCCGAAGTGTAGTTTTTGGGCATACAGCATGGAAAATTAAGCTTCTCGGCAGCATTGCAGTCTTCTACGGTTCAGGTGGTGTGCACAAATAAAAACTGAGCACCGAGAGTCAAGTAATTCACTTTTTAAAATGGGGCAGAAATCCCGCACATGCGCTGCCGCCCTTGCGCATGCGCGGGATTTCTGCCCCATTTTAAAAAGAATTACTTGACTCTCGGTGCTCGGTTTTTATTTATGCACACCACCAGAACCATAGAAGACTGCAATGCTGCTGAGAAGCTTAATTTTCCATGCTGTATGCCCAAAAACTATACTTCTGGACTGCGCTTGTTCCAGATGCTCGGGCTCTTGCAGCATGTGCTTCCGGGTGGTGGGTGAGTTTATGTCGGCCTGACCGGCAAGCAAAATCTTTCATAAATAAGCATAACTAGAAAACTTTCATCTGTTTGTGATGTATGAGGGAATAATAGAATCAGTCTTTAATATTTGTGTGCTAAGAGGCACACTACTTGTTTATGCACAAAACGGATGACCAAAGCTGACAGTGCCCCTTTAAAGAGCCACTGATGCTGAAAGTGCTACATTGCAGAATCTGAATAAGCATACCCCCAGTAAATCTCAAAACAAAAACTACATTCCTGCGTTACTTTATTTTAAAGTTATTGACCATTTTGTAACCCTGATTTCACTACCTGTACAAAAAAAAAGCCAGTTTCAGTGAAGAGCTGCTGCTGATGATGTCATCTAGGGACCTCACATTCTAGCTAGTCCCAGTCAGCAAGCTTATAGGACCTGTTTCTCCAAAGTTGTAAAGATCAAGTGCAATGGTTTCACATGTAAAACAGGCAGCACCATTCAAAACCATTGCAATAAAAACTATAGAGTGTCAAGTTTTGCAACAGAGTTAATTCCACAGTAGAACCATGCTCTGGAGTGGTTTAATGTGCTTGTAACATAGCAAGTGCAGAAACAGAGTTATGCTTCTTAAAAATTGTAAGATGACATTCTATATTAGCAAGTACAATAAAACACAAATATAGACAGAGTGAAATCATCTCTTTTTTTTCTGCTGCACTAAATTTGGCTGTTGTGCATTATAGGAAATGCATATGATTAACTACTAATTGTACATTGTGGCTGTAATGGTGAACAGTCATTCAACTCCTGATTACATGCAGATGTGATTAACATTTCAGAATATGTGTTCATTTTCGCTGACTTACTTTTGTGAACTGTGGAATTATCTTCATTTTTCTGCTGTGTTTGTTGTTTGGGATTTGGCTGCTGTGCATTATGAGAAATGCATATATTAAAGAGCAACTGACATGATCTGGCCAAAAGTGATACATTGCAGAATTAGAATAAGCACACCCCCAGCAAATGCCATACCAAAAACTACATGTCTGGTTCACTTCATTTTAATGTTATTAGCCATTTCATAACCCTGATTTCACTATATTTTCAAAAAATGCCCATGTCAGTGAAGAGCTGATGATGATAATGTCATCTAGGGATCTCACAGTCTAGAATTCCCTGTCAGCAAGCTTATAGGACATGTTTCTCAAAGTTGTAAATATCATATGCAATGGTTTTCACAAGTAAAATCAGACAGCACCAGTCAGTAAACCATGTGGGATCTTTTTCACTTGGTCTCTAAAAGTTTTTTCTCCCAAGTGGCTCAGTTCAGTACATTTGGAAATCGATCTAACTATGGCTGTAGAACAATGCTGTGCTGCTAGCATTGTTTCATAGCATCTATTGGCCTGCCAAGGAATTGCAGAAACAACTACCAGAGCTGAAATCTCTGCACACTTTATTATATGCATTTCCCATAATGCACATCAGTCAAATTCAAACAACAAACATAGCAGAAAATGGAGATGATTCCACAGTTCACAAAAGTAAGTCAGCCAAAATGAACATATATTCTGAAATGTTGATCACATCTGCATGTATATCAGTAATTGAATGACTGTTCACCACTGTGCCATGCAAAATGTAAAATGCAATTAAATATATGCATTTCCCATGATACACAACAGCCAGCTTACAAACAGCAGACACAGTGGAAAAATCTGGATGATTCCAAAGTTTACAAAGTAAGTCAGTCAAAGTGAACACATATTCTGAAATGTTGATCACATTTCCATGTAATCAATAATTGAATGACTGTTCACCATTGTCCCCACAGTATACAAAATGTAGTTAAAAATATGCATTTCTCATAGCACCAAGTCAAATCCCAAACAGCAAACACAGCAGAAAAATGGAGATGATTCCACTCTATCTATGTCTGTATCTGTGTTTTGTTGTACTTGCTAATATAGAATGTCATGTTACAATCTCTTATAATGCATGATTCCTGTTTCTGCACTTGTCATGTTACAAGCACATTAAATCACCCCAGAGCATTGCTCTACTGTGGAATTAAAGAGCAGGTAACGTAATAAGGGTGCATATCTTAAAGAATGAAGGTTTGGGGCCTTTAGATGCCTCTTCAATCATTCAGTTTTTGTATGTGTTTATTTACTTTTCCATCTTTTTTATTTGTATGTTGCTAAGTGCTAGTGAAAAAAAAAAGAGTCCAATGGCGTCCTTGTGTGATGATGTCATAAAATCCTTGCTAGCAAGGCTGCCAGTATATTTCAATAGAAAACCACAATGTTTCTACTTTTCAGATATTTCTTCCAAACTGATTTATAGGTGGAGCTGTGAGCAGACTCAGCCTGCCCCTGTACTTTCAGACTGACCTACAGGTGGTGCTGTGAGATGACCCAACCTGCCTCTGTACTTTCAGACTGAATTACAGGTAGAGCAGTAGGGCACTCCAATAGCGCTGCACAGTCTACACATACAAATGAAGGCAATAATGAGATGCTAATATGGATGGTTGCTGACTGCCTAAGAGAAGCTCATTTGCATGTCACTTTTGAATACAGCAAATGTTTCCCTGGGCAAATGTCCTAGCACCAGAGCAAATGTGTTAGCCTTGCTCAAACACTGCACACATGTATTTGCGTTAATGCAAACCTGTCTGAACTACAGGGATGGGAGTGCAGTGCAATAATGGCCCAGCAGATAAGACAGCTCTGAATATAGCATCCAGGAAGTGCAAACCAAAAGGCAGCAGCTTAGTACAGACGTGGAAGAAAGTATAGGTGACCTACATGGCCAATGTGCATGTTAGCAAAAGAAGTGGATGTACTAAAGCTGCAAACAACAGTGCAGGCCAAAAAAACTGCAGGACTGTGTTATAGGTTCAAGAATAGGTTTGCATGTTACAAAATATATTTGTGCAGTTTTGCTCAGGACTAACACGTTTGCCCAGAGCTAGGACATTTTCCCGGGGCAAACATTTGCTATATTCAAAAGTGATGTGCAAATAAGCTCACTTAGGCAGTCAGTGGGCAAACATCCATATTAGCATCTCATTGATGGCTCTGATTTGCATGTAGCTTGCACATTGCTATTGCAGGTCCCAGCTCCAACCTGTAGGTCAGCCTGGAGCAGCATGGGGCAGACTGGGTCACTTCACAGTTCCACCTAAGGTCCAGTCTGGACGATAAATCTGAAAACAGACTTGTAGTTTCCAGTGAAACCACTGGACAGACTTGCTAGTAAGGATTTTATGACATCATCACACAGGGACACCATTGGACTCTTTTTTTCACTAGCATGTGGCAAAGTACACATAAAAGATGGAAAAGTAAAGAAAATTAACAAATAATAGCAAACTGAATGGTTGCAGAGGCATCTAAAACACCAAACCTTCATTCTTAAGATATGCACCCTTATAAGCACATCATCTTTCTTACAAAACCTAAACACTCATGTAGTTTTAATAGCAGTGTTTTTTAAATGGTGTTGCCGTTTTACATGTGAAAACCATTGCACTTCGATCTTTACAACTTTGAGAATCGGGTCCTATAAGCTTGCTGGCAGTGTGTTCCCTAGGTGACATCAGCAGCAGCTCTTTACTGATTTATAGGTGCTTTTGTACAGGTAAGTAATATCAGGGTTGAAAATAGCTAATAACTTTAACATGAAGCAATGTAGAAATCTAATTTGTGGTATGAGATTTATTGAGGGTATGCTTATTCAGATTCTGCAATATAGCACTTTTTGGCGTCAGTGGCTCTTAAAAGAGTACAGATTTCAGCTCTTGTAGTTGTTCCTGCTATTCCTTGCCAGGCCAACAGATGGTTATGAAACAATGCAAGCTCATAGCACTGTTCTACAGCCATATTTAGATTTCCAAATGTATTGAACTGAGCCACTAGGGGGAGGGGGGAACTTTCACAAACCAAGTAAAAACAAAAAAGAGCCTACATAATTTACTGACTGGTGCTGCCTGTTTTATTTGTGAAAACCATTGCACATGAACTTCGGAGAAACCAGTCCTATAAGCTTGCTGACAGGGCATAAAAGCCTGTTAGGTCCCTAGATGACATCATCATCAGCTCTTCACTGACACAGGCTTTGTTTTAACAGGTAGTGAAATCAGGGTTACAAATGGCTAATGTCCTAAATGCAAACATAGCAATCACTTGGTTTGGGATTTACTAGGGTATTCTTAGTCTTAATTCTGCAATGCATCCCTTTGGCCAAATCATGTCAGTTGCTCTTTAAAGATCATATGCAATGACATTTACAGAAATTAAACTATCAGCATCATTCATTAAATATTGTTATAACAACAGTGTCTGCCTAGTGTTTTATATAAAATCTACCATATACCATTTATAGCTATTTATTATGTGGTGTGTTTCAACAACACTGCTAGATGCTGAGACTTTCTGTTCCCTGCAGTAATCTGCATTTCTCCACCCCTGGTGATGTCAATTGGGGTACTAGTCTTTTTCTTCAAAACATAAGCAATACATAGGTACATAGACAGTGTCAGCAGATAAGGGCCTACGGCCCACCCAGTCTGCCCATTTCAGCTTGTAAGTTCACTTTATGTTTTCCTAGAAGTCTGTTGCCTCACCCCTGACTGCCAGAATCCTTTATGTCTGTCCCATGCATTCTTTCAGTGGTGATTCAGCCTCCACCACTTCCTCTGGCAGGGTGTTTGACTTGCCCACCACATGTTTTGTGAAGAAATTCTTCCTCATGTTTCCGCTGAATCGTCCTCCCTCAACTTCATCCATGCCCTCTATGGAGCAGTCACATTACCTAGAGGTCTGTAAGATTTCTCATTCCTTGCACTGTACCTGTTGCAAGACTCTGAAAGTTGTTTGATTGTGGTTGTGCCATGCTCAATGTCAGTAATGCATAATAACAGTTAAAATTTAATTGTATAGCCTGTGCAGAAGTCAGGGAGAGTAGCACATTGATGTTAAAGTAAATGTTGAAGGTTCCCGAATGCCTTGTTACACGTGGCATGCCATTGCCAGGCATGCTTCAAATGTTGAAGTTGCAAATCGTTTTGTAAAAAAAAAATCTGTCATTGTCATTTGTTTACCGCTTTATCAGGGTTTTGTCTTCCAGTCTTCGTTGGTGGTCACACCTGCAAAAAATGACTTCATACCAGGGGAGCTGTCATTGTCTTACATACAACACAAGAATTCTAGGTAATTTATTATATTGCCTTAAATATGCCTTACAGTCCCTTATGTTGGTGGTAAGCAATAATATGTAAATAAGAAATCTGAGATGCTGTCCCTTATTTGTGTGGTGAATGTCAACAATATAAGCTTCTGTTTGGTTAGTTTCACAACAATGCATTGTACATACTGTATTTGGTTACAATACTGTGAGATGGCTCCTTACTTTAGTGAGCAGAAAACCAAAGCCTGTATCCCAATTTACATAGTGAGGAATTGTACAGTAGAGCACCTACTGGTCACTTCTCTCATTTTTAATGGCAAACCCAACAAATCACTGGAAATTATCTTTTACCAGGGCTAGCACAACCATTCCAAGTAGGAATTAGTGCAGATCAGGTCCATATTAAATCTAAATTATTGCAAAGCAGACACTAATCCAACAACAGTGAAGTTACCAGCATTGTATTATTAAACAGCACAGTTTAACAGGCACCCCAAAAGAATCATTAACCTGAGGCATACTGAGACAGCATCCAGCAACTTTGAGAAATGGACCAGCACAAAAAGACACCAAAATGCATTAATTTGTTGACTTCATTAACAAAACTTGAAACACAAATTGCTTTTATAGCAATATTCCCGAATGGCGCATTTTCTTTTAGTTTTAAAAATGGTGTGCTATGTGTCCCAGTTCTGCATGAGCTGCACTGGCTGCTGGTGAAGTGGCATATTATGTTCAAGATTGAATTACTGTTCTATAAGACCCCGTGCAGGTTGGGCCCGGCTACCCTGTTGGAGCTCCTAACTCATGGATCCTGTTGCCACCCACTGCTCCACCAAGATGGGCCTCCTTTGTTCCCATGGTAAGGCTTAAATTGTTGGTGGACCATGCATTTGAACTGGCCAGTCCAGTCCTATGGAACTCTCTAGCAAGATCTTTGAGGAGGCCCCTCAATGGGAGCCTTCAAAAGGGGCCTTAAGATCTATCTGTTTAGAGAGACATTTGGTCTTTTATAAGGGCTCTGTATTTATGAAATGTTTTTGCCATTAGTTATTTATTTAATTATGTATTATTTATTGCTTTTTAACTGATCAGCATGATTGTTTATGATATACTGTACCTGCTTTACTATTGCAATATTTTTATCTTTGTGTAAGAACTCATGAGCCCCAGGGAATGGATTATGTGCAAATAAACCTACTGTACTACTAATTTGAGCACATTACTTGTCCTCCCAGAGGTGTAAATGGGTCAGAGGCAGGACCCCATTTCAAATAAATCACATGAGATATTGGCAGATCGAAATAGTGGGCTATCCTCAGTAAATAAATGCAAAGTAAAAAAGAAGAAAATGAATAAGGTATTCTCATGGATTTTCCTGAATATATGGACTAACTATGCTGCTTTGTTCCTATGGTAGGGTTTCTATAATACAGGGCCCTCAGTTCACTGACAGCTCAAGTATACATGCTGCACCAATTTGTTTTCTGTTTTCAGATAATGACTTACTTCACCTTGCATAGTTATGTTATCTACATGACTAGGCAGTCTACTGTAAGAGCAAATAGAGGCATTTTCTCAGTCTGTCTAAAGGAACAAGAGGAAGCTTCTAACTGACATTTAGATCTAATAGGAAGTCCTTGACTGTTTTGCTCATATTCCAGGTGGTAGTCTCATAAGAACTCAGTGCAGAGTAGCAGGAGTGCTAATAGGAGCTGTCTTCTTGAAGTGCTGCTCTCATCAATCCACTGCCCTATCTGTTCTGAGTCTACTGAACACATTATGGCCCAAAGGCATAATATTAGCAGATGATAAATTTAGTTCGCATAACAGACCTAGCTCACTCACTCATTCAAGGAGAAGGCTGCAAATGGCATCATATTAATTAGAGGAAAAGAAGTAGCTGTTATGCTCCTAGTCCAGTGCACTAAAATGTATGCTGCCCTTTTACAAGAATTATTGTATAAATAAAAACTGGAAGGATACTGCACATACACAGACACAGTGAATCATTGTTCTATAAAAAACAAGACAGAAGATAATATAAAATATATACTCTTTGAATAGTTAAACTGGCATGTATAAGATATTGCCAAACTTAAAATGCTGGGAAAGAAAACATAAGAGGAAAACTGGGGACCTTAATATGTATGCCATGCAGACAAGGAGCGCAGTGGAGGGGGCATGACTGAAATGCACAAATATTTCCATAGGAATAGCATAGTGGAATGTAATGAAATGTTCACCCTTAGCACTGGGTGAAATTAGCAAATTCCAGTTTTCCAGACTCTTTGTGAAATTTGTCAAATATTGCAAAATTGTATGAAATGTATAATTTTCTGAAATTCTTTAACTGAGCATACCTTGGTCAGTCTTATAGTTAGTGATCTGCACTCTGACATACTGTTTGCAAGAGGCCCTAAAGGATTCCACATTTTGTGACAGTTGGATGAGGAGTGGGACATTATAGAGGCTCAGAGTCTGACAATTTATTATTCATGTGAACATTTCTGACAATATTTCTATGCTTACAACTTAGCCACCTTTGGAGCTAGATAACTGATAATTGATTTGTATACTTTGTTGTAAGAGTCTTAGCGATAGCTAAATAGAGAGGTAGTTGGTTGCATAACTTATAGTTACAGTTCAACATTTCACAGTTTAATTATTTGTTGAATTGTGTGGAAATGTTCAAAATATTAGGATGTTTATAGTGCCACTACTACTACAGATATACACACAAGATTTGGCATGCATACCAAAGTAAACATGTCCTGGAATCTGATTAAGTCGGATAAATGTGGTTTAGTAGATTACAATTTATTGTGGCTACTTAGAAATTACTAATTGAAAAAGTTTTCAGAAATTCATGGACGATAATAGATAATGCCAATTGAATTTCACTTGTGGAATTTAATTTTCACAAAGTACTTATCACCACTGAGTCACCTTACCTACACTAGTACCATGGCCCTGCAATGGCTCTCCTGCCATAGTGATGCCCAGCATCATGCTCCATCATGACTAAAGCTATCCAGATACTTCTGTCACAATGGTAAGTCACAACTAGTTGTAAAGCTTGCCATCATTTGGTACCACTGTTTCAAATAATGAAACTATATATTGTCATCTACAGGGCTGCTAAAGAGTCAGCATGTGGCATTGTACAGATACAATACTGCATGTGCTTGAGCTTCCACAAGTCATTCAGTCAGTGAATTGTAACGATTTGCTGGCCTATTGCATGAAGACAGACTAATGCCCAGTGATGTCCATGACTTTTCTTTATGGTTCATCACCAAGATAGGACATGACACTAGGCACCACTATACTTTAGCTATGGAGCCTCCTATGAATGCTACTGTACTTTGCTGCCACTTTACCTAACCTTTACTTTCCTCAACAGTGGCAACTCAAGTATCTAACTGGGCAAAATGTATGAACGTGGCTTTGACAAAAGTATCAAACATCCCACAGTTTCATAAAAACTCATGAAATTCAACTTTAATTACTGATGTTATATTGGTATTTTTGGTTGCTTATAACCTGGTCAGCCTTTGAGCAAGAAATTAGAGAGTAGTGCTGTGCAGAACGTGGAATTCCACCGCAGAATTAGCACAGAATGACCATTCAGCTAGCAGAATTTCCACCGGAATTTCACTGGTTGTTCTGCAGAATTCTGCCTACTATGATCCGCAGGATAATATTCTGCAGAGCAACATTTTTAGTAGAAAATTATTCTGCAACCATTTCCATGGAAAATATTGAGATCCAGAAAAATATTCCATGGAACAGCATTTTTCCACGGAAAATCATTCCGAACTATTTTCTGCTGTGGAATTCCACCATTCCGCTTCTGGTGAAATTCAGCATTTGATGGAATTTTGAAAATTCCATGGAATTTTGTTCTGCCAGAATTTTAAAATTACACACAGCACTATAAGAGAGTTTACATACATGGCCTCATTTCTTAGGGATTTATCCTGTTCACAGGTATATAATCAGATCAGGCTGAACCCTGTCATCATTCAATTGGCTCTGGGGTTTTCTCCCACATTTTTCCTCTCTCCTGGGGATAGGAAGTGCCTCTGTCAGTCTCGCACAGCCACAGCTTCCCTTGCAGCAGGAGTAAGCTCCCTGGCCCAACCACATGGGTCACTGTCATGGTGGAAACTGCCACCAACCTTTCATGACAGAAATGCACTACTGAGCAGCACCTGTCTCAGCTGTATCCTATCTCTTGATGTGACTTATGGTACTGACTTGCTGCCAGTACTGGATTGTCATCACGGCAGCATGACACTCTGTTTGGGGTGGCCTCAAAACCAAACATTTAGGGTCAATGAACCTAACAAAATTGGTGATATTCTGTTTTCTAGTTTTTAAGTTATAGGGGCTTGAAATTCTACCGCTTACATAATTGTGAAATGTAATTTTAAAATGTCTGAAAGGTTGGAGGCTTATAACTCAGTCACCATTAAAGATAAAGATTTGCAACTTGTTATTCTTCTGTTTAGACCGTGGTAAAGTTATCATACCAACTGTGGTGCAATTTGGACAAATATTATTAAATTAGATGGAAATAACTGAAATTAAAATTGTGGCAATATTTCACAAAATGTTTTGGAAATTTCATGAAATTTCAGAGATGTGAAATCAGAATTTCATCAGACTTTTGTCAACGAAAGTTACATTTCACCCAGTCCTATTTACTCTTTGTATAAACACATACACAAAGGAGAATCTACTAACGCTGGCTGGAGGAAGGTTTAGAAAGGTTGTCCACAAGTACTTTTTTCAGGTAAGAGCAGCGGACAAGTGGAACAGATGATCAGAGGAGTTGGCTGGTGCCAAAACAGTAAGTGTATTCAAAAATGGTTGGGACAGTCTCAAGAGTAAGAAAAGAGCAGAAGTGGTCAACATACCCTGTGTGTTCTGACAGGAAGTTTTAGACTTTTTTTATATTTATTACACTTTATGTCCCCACTCCAAGTCGTCAACTCAAAGGTTAGTTAGGACAGTTTATTTCACTAATTTATATTGAACATAAGAATTAAATATTGAATATAGAACATTCTATTTGAATACATAGGATAAATAAGAAAGTTCTACTGCACACAAGGAAAGGCTGTGAAAGACTGTACCACTATATTTATTTAATTTAAGATATGTGTTTTTAAAACATGTAAGCAAAGAGGTGGATAAGACTTTAAATGAAATAGAATCTATACTGTTTCCTTAGTGTTAGATGTTTAAAGTTGTATCTGAAAGGTATATGAGGGTCATCGGACACTAAACTTCAGGCAATGTAATGCTGCATAACTTTCATTTATTTGATTTTATTTTATGTATATAATGCTTTATATAAAAGATTCTAATCATGTGAGGCCAGAAGAATATAAAACATGAATTGGTGGTTCTAGGCATCCACCACCTAGTGGCATGAATTAAAGTTACATGAGAAAATTGTTGAAAAATGTTAAATACAAATGATGCTATAATGTATAATCATATAATAAAAAATCTTTATGTATGTTCACAAACAGATCCTTCCTGAAGAAGCCTGTTAAGATGAAACATTAGGTTACAAGGATCTTATTGAAAGAAAAATAAGAAAAGAAACGATTTTTGGAACTTTTACCAGGCGTGGCTGGCCATTTCTTTTCATTTAAAGATGGTTTTAAGATCACTTCAATGGTGGGGTGAAAGATGATACAAGAAGGGTATCCATGGTTTGCTCTGTTTACATAGGGATGGCTATAAACTTTGTTAGTGTTTGATTTGCTTATTTTGGCCAAGGGAATCGATGCTGAATAGTGAATGATATCATTTAAAACACTGAAACATAGAACATGATGGTAGAAAAGGGCTCATTGGTCCATCTAGTCTGCCCAAACCCTACCTATCACTCTTGTAATGGCCCTAATGACCATCTGCTTCTATTTTCTCTCCAGTCCTTATCTGACCCTTGTACCTGTCTCAGCCATTTTGTAATCCACTCACTGTTTTGGCACAGATCAGCTCCTCTGGTAGTCTGTTCCACTTGTCCACAACTCTTTCTGTAAAAGTACTTTTGGAAATCCTTACAAAACCTTACCCCAGCCAGCTTTAGTGAATTCTCCTTTGTGTATGTGTTTGCACTAAGGATGACCAATTCATTGCATTTTGCCATGTTAATCATGTTAACATGATAACATGTTAACCATGTTAATCCCTATAAATATTTGTACATTTCAATCATGCCCCTTCTCCTATGGTGTACATGTAAAGTTCCCCAATCTTTCCTTGTATGCTTTCTCTCCCAGCCCCTGGATCATTTTAGTTTCCTCTATGTGCAGCTCCACCTAATCACAGGCCTTCCATAGATGTGGGCTCCAGAACCTCACACAATAGTCCAGATATGGGTGAACTAGAATTTATTCATGGGGTACTGCTGAGTGTTGATCTGAGTGGACAAAGTTGAAAGAACTCTGCAGTTTGAAGCCTAAAACTGATTCAAGCTTTGAGACTTTATTTCTGGTATTGAATGCTGCTATATAGTGTCATTATACTGATGCAATTAATATTAGTCGTTTTACTACATTCATGGATAAATACATTTCCCATAAACTACGAAAACAGAGGTTCTGACCCACCTGTTAACCTCCTCAGAGTGGTTGGAGCAGGGGTTTCACCAGCTGCAGCTCACCCAGATGAAAGTGTAAAGCTTAAACTGAACAAGTCAACACTTTCATTCATATATGCACTTCTGGCAGAGTTCCAGGCAGAAGTGAACCAGTCAACCCAGAGATTTCTTTCTCTGTGTAGCCTCCACCTGAACCTTGCACAGTGGGCCAGATGAGGGTGAACTTGAAATCTATACAGGGACACTTGAAATCTATACAGGGAAGGATCATCTCCATACTTCTACTATCTATACCCTTCCCATACATGCAAATACCCTGTTTGCCTTTCACACTGCCTTGTTTCAGTTTGCCATAGATTTCAGGCATACCTATATTATCACCCCAGGTCTCTTTCATCTGTTGTCTTGTCTATTACCAATCCTCCCATCAGGTATGGCATTTTCAGGTTCTTTTTCTCAACATGGCTTTTGTTCTCCCAGGCCACACAGTGAGATAAGTAACTTATTCAGTGTGCCTTCCTGGTGAAACATTTCAGTAAATAAAATAAATAAATAAAAACATGGATTATCTTGAATTTTATGGCAAAAAGAATTTCAGCTTCTGTAACATGGGCAACTTTTCAACCCAACCAGATCTTCACTCATTGCTCTGATCTAATCTTTGCTGTCCTGTCTCCCACAGAGTTTGGTGTCATCCCTGAAAAGGCAGATCTTTCCCTGAACTCCTACCAAGATATCATGTATGAAAATGTTAGAGGACGGACTTCAGTCTGAGCCCTGTGGCACCCCTCTCATTATCTCTTAGCATTAGCCTACTCACTATTCATCACCACCCTTTGTGTTCCCCTTAGCCAGTGTTCCATCCATGTTACGACCCTTCCTCCTCTCTAGATCTCTCAGTTTCTTGATTAGTCTCCTGTGGAGGCCTAGTCAAAACCCTTACTGAACTCCATAGAACAGTATTTGTGCTGCATGTCCTCTAGTTACCCAGCTGAATAACATGATCGTTGGCCTTATGCACATGAGTGTGGAGGGGCTACGCCCATGTATCTGCAGTGCATAGCCACTCCACACCCATTGTACCCCCATGGAATGCACTAACCGGGCATGCAGCCCCTACACTCAATCCCCTGCCGTGTGAACACCAGTGAGCCTGGGGCCGAGAGTGGTGTGTGTGGTGTGCCAGCACTACATGTCATTCACCAAGATGAGTAGTGCTGCACAACAATGAACATAGGAGGGTGCCTGTTATGCCAGGGTGAACCCTGCTATAATAGCACTACATGCCCTGCCCCATGCACACAGCCCACTGGCACCTGTCTATAACCCCCAAACACACACAGCTCCTAACCCCACAGGGCAATTGGCACCACCCCAATGCACAGAGGTGGCCCACACCTTGAGGCTGTATAGCATCCCCCCACCCAAACCCTCAGTGGTGCCTCTGACTCTGGATATCAATCTGACACCCTCCACCACACACTGCTGCCCCATCCTTGTGCTGGTAATGTCACCCCTCACATTTGCCTGCAACTCAGTGCCTGGCACATCTGGCAGGGCCACACAATCCCCTATGCCAGATCGCAGCCCTGTCCCCATCCTAGCATGGCACTGACAACCTTCCCTTGCCCCATACCTTCCTGTCAGTGCTGTGGTCAGGAACAGCCAGTGGCACAACCCTCCACACCTCCACAGCTGCTGGCCATACAATTGCAGCTGAGAATGTGCTGCCTGTTTATAGGGATGTGCTCCCAGCATCAGTTGGATAGCCAGCGGCTGAAGCAGTGTGTGTGGAGGGCTGTGCCACTGTCCATCCAGAGCAGTGGCACTGACAGGCAGGAATGGGGTACGGGTGAGGTGTCGGTGTCGCTGGGAGCAACCACTGACCACCAATGATGGGTGGGTGTTCAGGACCAGGCTGGGAGAGGATGGGTGGTGTGCAGTATTGGGCATTGGCCCAGGTGCAGCTGCTCTGCTGTGGGGGTTGCCACAGACCATGATGGGAGGCGGTGGCCTGACATGTGTGTGTGTGTGTGTGTGTGTGGGGGGGTTGATGGACATGCAGCACCAGGGTCGGGAAGACCAACATTGTGGTGGGGTGGAGGGATTGGCAGACTCAGGATGGGGCAGAACTGTGTTGGGGTGGGAAGTGCCCCAGCCATTTGGGGATGGGTCAGCCATGTGATGGTGTGGATCTATGGCATGGGCCTCAGTGTCTGGGATGATAAGCTTGGGGAAATGGTGAATGGGGCCTCATGGGTCTGGGTGCCTGCGGGATGTTAACACACCTGGACCCATGCCTGCTCACATAAGGAATCCATTGTGGCACCATGCTGGGCATCCCATTGGATTCCCACTGGTGCACAACTTGTCCCCAGCCACCCTGTGGAGTACTGCATGCCATGGGGCAGAGCTGTGGACATGTGGTAGCTGATGATGAATGCCTGCCGTGGTCACTTTTCTGGAAGTGCGGAGGTTCATGGGCAAGATATGCACCTTTGGTGTGTATTTTCCACCGATTGTGACTAGGCCCCGTGTTTGTAACATGACCTCTTCCTAGTTAACCCATGATATCATTTGTCCTGTAGAATTATTTACCTTGAAAGTCTACCAACCTTTTCCATAGTATATTCTCTAGTAATTTCCACAGTATTGATGTCAGACTGACTGGTCTATAGTTACTGTGATAATCTTTACTACCAGATTTTTCAGGGCAGAACATCAGCTGCCCTTCAATCATTATGGACCACATCAGTGTTCAAAGAGCAGTTGATAGCAGTGCTGGAAGCACTTGTACTATTTCCTAGAATTTTGGGTGCATGCCATCTTGACTCATTGATTTGTCTACTTATAGTACTTTCAGCCCTTCCAGCACCCTTTTTCTGATGTATGTGAAAATGCACCACAATGACTTTCTCTCTGCTGTGGCTTTGCTGCAGTAGACAGTCCTCATTTTATGGCTGTGGGCATAGCCCAGCAGATGTTTTGCATTCAGAAAAGTGCTGATGTCATTTTTGCTACCAAACAACATAACAGAGTATTAAAATAGATTCCTCCACTGAAGCCTCATTACTACACTGCCTGTGTATGTATAGAAAGTTATAGAGCACTATTTTTCCTCTGGCTTGAGGAGTTAATTGAGCCCACAGAAAGTTAAGTCATTATCTTCTGGCAGTCATTCTGTGTCAGATTTACAATCGATAGTACAGACAACATAGAAAGCTATTGGAAGTAGAATGGGTTAAACATTTTATGGAGCGCTTGCATATCAGATAAGCTCTGCTGTGTCCTCAGCCCCAGGAACACCTCAATAAGCCATTTGACACCACCATCCTAAGAGCAGTCATTCTGCTACTTTGCAGGACATTCCATAGCAAAGAGTCCCTGTGCTGCCTGTTTCCAAATAATACACCAACTTCATTTTCTCAGGCAGTTCTGGGCTACTGTTTATATTATACTGAATGCACTTAACCTGCAATTTGTGACTATAGGTGTTTACAACTGAATGACAGTAACCACATTTGCTTCACTTGCAAAAATGTAGGCGTGTGTGTCTAATTTTTGTTTGACTTAGGTTACACATAGAATCTCATCATTTCATAACATGCTGTATTGTGATTAAATTAACTGATACATGGGGGCTTTGGTTTCTTTTACCAATTCATCTTTCCTGATTATGGATATACTAAACAAAACTTCTCAACAAAATGTTAAAAAAGGAGTTCAGCAATAATTTAGTTGATGTGGTGGAAAGAGCTGCTCCCTGAAAATTACCTGGTTTGGGGTGGACTGCCACAGCTGAATGGAACTTCATGGATGGGGGAGCCCATGGCAGAAGAGGCATGATTACATTAAAAGCTTAATGGTATGGATGTAGAGGCACCAATATTTGAGCATGACTTTGGTAGAGGACTAAGTGTGACTTGGTGTGGGGATCATCAGGAATTGAGTGAGTCTTGGTATTTTTAGCATAATTGTTTTCGAGACTTCAACCTTCAATGGGTTAGACTCTGCATCCATCTGTATAGTATGTCACTAAACCACATGCAGTGGTGTATGGGTAAAACCATATCACTAGACCTGGACCACAGCTGTAAATCTGTACTGGGAACAGCTTGTTCAAATATTGCTGATCCACTCACTTCAGATGATCTGGTCTGGCTTCTGTCTATCTGGTCTGATCCTGACAGTTCCATTTTCAACCATGCCAAGGAAGGGTTGAAAAACAGACATCTAGGAGCAGACCAGATATGTAATTCAGCCAGAGGACCAGGCTAGCAGTATTTGTGCAACTTGCACCCAGTATGGCCAGTTTGGATTTTTACAGAACTACAGAACTACTGTGATTCAGGTCTGTCAGTCCAGTTTTTAATCAATCAATTTTTATTTTATACTGAAAGGTATGTGAGCAAAATGCCCATTTACACAAAAAGTCCAGTTAAGCATAAAAGAGAACAGAACATCAGGTCAAACAATTACATAGTAAAATACAGTATAAACAGGCATAACATAAACAGGTCTAATACCAAGATCTTGAGGGATATACAGAAGAAAGGGGAAGCAAATAAATAACAGTGACAAATTTACAGCATGGGATATAGTTGGAGGTACAATTCAGGAACATGAACAGTTGGGTGATGCGTCATAAAGAAGAAGTGCAAGTCCTGGGGCACCCAGATCCTGCAAGTGGATGAGCATTCCTCTGTGTGATCTGGCTAGGCCCCAAGCATCAGGCCAATGACTGTGCAACATTCCAGACCTTCATCCAGGCCACATGAATTAGGCATCAGAAAAGCTTCAAGCCCACTTGCTGAAGGAGCACCTAACTTTAATGGAAAAGGAGCCACAGAATTAGCGGAAAATCTTCCTCCAACACCAGAACCCATAAAGAAGAAAAAGGACAAGGAGAGGCACCAAGACTGGGATAAGTCTTCATCTGCTTGGTGGCAATCAATGGCACCACTGAAACCGGAGGGGTCTCCACTTTGGTAAGTATCCCTACTGTCAGATCTCCTACTGCTCCAGTGGATAAGACCACAGCCTCCTACCTGCTTTACTCACAGTGCAGTCAGGGTTCTTGCTGGATGATGGGATCCCTATTGTTCTCCTTAGGCCCATATCTTGTTCAGGGTCTATTTAAGCAACCAGGTTGATAAGTTGCTTCCTGGCCCCACCGAGGAACACACAGTCACAGTCAGTAAGCTGGACTCCAGCTCTGCTGTTGTCTGCATGGCCCAGTCAATAAGTTGGACATTAGCTCTTCAAGTCTGCATGGCCATGGCTGATAAGTTGCTCCCCAGTTCCTTGGGGACTGCACAGCTAAGGCTCTCCATTGGGGTCATAGGATACCCCTCAGATTGAGTTGAGCCAGCGGCCTGACATGAAAGTCTTTAGAGAGTTACTGCTACCACTGACCCAACCAGAGCCTCTGGGCTTGCCTGAAGATCAAGAGTCTGAGGAGAGCATTAATCTGGAGCTTTCCTTCCTTCACTGGGTCAGTCTTTTCCTGGTTCACCCACTGGCCTATTCATGAACAGTTGGGTGATGCATAGAAAATAAGAAGTGCAAGTTCTGGGCACCCAGATCCTGCATGCAGACGAGCATTCCCACTTTGTGATCTGCCTAGGTCCAAAACACCAGGTCAAGGACTGTGCAGCCTGCAAATCCTTCAACTGGGCCACATGGATTAGGCACCAGAAAAGCCTGAAGCCCACTTGCTGAAGAAGCACCTAGCTTTGATGGAATGGAGCTGCACAATCTGAGGGAAAATCTTCCAACGCCAGAACCCAAAAACAAGAAAAAGAACAAGGAGAGGCACAGCGACTGGGCTAGGTCTCCATCCACTTGGAGGCGACCATCAGTCATCACTGACATCAGAGGGCCTTAACTTTGGTGAGTACTCTACTGCCAGGTCTCCTACTACTCCGATGGATCAGACTACAGCCTCCCTGCTGGCTTTACTCACGGTGCAGTCGGGCTCTTCTTCGATGATGGAACCCCTATTGTGCTCCTTAGGCCCATATCTTCTTCAAGGCTATCGCCAGTGGCAAGGTCAATAAGTCACTCCCCAGCCCCACTGAAGAGTGTACGGTCACAGCCGATTAGCTGGACTCCAGCTCCACCATTCTCTGCATGGACCAGGCCATTAGTTGGACATTATCCCTTCTGATGTCTGCACAACCACGGTTGATAAGTCACTCCCCAGTTACTCTGGGGACCACACAGCTGAGGCTCTCCCATTGGGGTCACAAAATACCCACAACATCAAGTTGAGCCAGTTGTTGGACATGCAATAGTCTTTAGAGGGTTTCGTTCCCACTGACCCAACCAGACCTCTGGGCTTGCCTGAAGACCAAGAGTCAGAGGTGGGCACTAATCTGAGGTTCCTTCCTTCACCGGGTCAGTCTCTTCCTGGTTCACCCACTGGGCCTATTGTTAATCCCTCCTGGGACCTTTCATCAGGACCTCCTCAGCCCAAGCCTTTGGACAACCAGGTTCCACCATCTTGGACCCAGCTCCCAGACAACAGTGGGTCTTCTGTTGGGTCTACTCACACCTCGACACCAAGTGACCCTCACCAGATGATCCTTTTCTGGGTCAAGGTATGACTGGCACTCTGGCCATTTCTCAAACACTGGATGGCCTTCTGTCAGGCCCCCAGGTGCTGAATCTTCTGGCGCCTGACATTCCTGTGCCTGATCCAGTGTCAGCCCTTCAAATGTCCCTATGGGGCCAATGCCTGGTCCTTCTTGACCTACTGCCTGGCCTTTGGCTCCACCTTCTGCTGGGCCTTCTGCTCCACCTCCAGCTTGACCTATACACAATGATCTGGGCTATGTGTCCCAACAATACCCAATGTACCCTTCGCTGGGGTATCCAATGCCTGGTTATCACCCCATTATGTATCAGGGTACCAGATGCTTGGCAATGTCTAATGAAGGGTATGCTCCTTCTTGCTTTCCTGCTCTTATCAGGCTCATGGATACCCTCAATAGCAGATGCCAGGCTGTCCATTATGCCAGACTCCTCCTCCATCACCTCCTCCTCCTCAGCCTCAGCCTCTGCAGCAGCCTGCATTTACTCTGCCTCCTTTCCAACCTCTAGATCAACCTCTCCTGTGGATTCCCACATTTACAGAGAAGGCTCTTTAGACACCAGGTCAGGATAAAACCCAGGACATTCCTCTAAAAGGGTTCAGACCCCAACAGGCACTCTTTGAGTCTGACTCAGACTCATCCTCCAGTTCTGGTTCATGCACACTATGAGCCCCAGTCCAAGGAGTCCCCAAAGTCCCCTCTGGAGGACCATTCCTTTGCAGAACTCCTCATAACTATAAAATGCCTATGGCTGGCAATCCAGTAACAAGATCCAAAGCAGAAAAGGCTTGCAGAGCATCTAGACATGACTGAGACAGCTCCTTATTCCCATACTGCCTTGGACTGGGCCCCATGAAGACCTGACATCCACTGTCTGGCAACAGCCTTCCTCCATTCCAGCTGTTTCAAAAGGGCAGACAGGATGTACCACTCCTAAGTGGGTCACTCATCTTACTGGCCATCTGAATGCAGACTCAGTTGATATCACGGCTGCCCATGACCAGTCCTCTAAACCTAAACATTTGAACATGTCTCCACCTGATAAGGAGTCTAAGCAGCTGGACAATTTCAGTCACAAAATCCATTCCTCCTTCACTTGCACCCTCAGGTCCCTTAAATATATGTCTCATATGGTTTCCTATCAGAAATATTCCTGGTCTCACTTGAGTCCATGCTAGAAGCTATCCAGGACCAGGAGCTTAGGGCCAAGATTTCCAAGATGATAAGAATGGCAAAATGTCCCATCATCTTGCCTTCCTGGCCACTTATAATACAGTAGACTCAGTTGTTGCACCACAGCCACTGCTGTCTGCATTAGGCAACATTTGTGGCTGAGGATTGCTGGCCTGGCACAAGATGTCAGTCCTCCATCCTGGATGCCCCTTTCAGGGATCCATGTTATTTGAGGTGAAGTCAAGGATATTATCACTGAATTGCAGGACCAAGATAAATCCATCCATGATGTCTGCTTCATGCTGAGGGGGTTACAAAGGCAAACAGTCTTTTCATCAGCAACAGAGACACCAGACCAAAGAGGTCCCTGACAAATGCTAGGCCAAATACTGGTATCCAGCATCAGGAACCCCTACTCCTCTGTCAAGTCCCAGAAGCCTCAGGAGAAGCTGCCATCTCCCTCCTTAGCCTCCTGATTCATAGGGGAAGATTTGCCCTCCACCTTCTGGGGTCACAGGACATAACCATGGATTCTTGGGTCCTTAGTCATAGGCAAGAGGTGACACCATAGAGTTCCTAGACAGGCCTATGGACAACCACCCAGTCCTCTCCCATTATCCTCCAAGGCACCTGTCTCTGATAGGTGATGAGATCCAGGCTCTTCTGTAAATGTCAGCCATAGAGCTCATGGCTCCAGCACAGATAATAAGACAGTACTACTTTCATTGCTTCCTAGTGCCACAAAGATGGGCGACCTAAGACCCATCTTGGACCTCAGCATGCTCAACCAGTTCGTCAAGTACAAGAGGTTCCACATGCTCACCATCAGGGGACTTCTACCTCTGCTCCACAAGGGCCATTGGTTTTATGCGCTGGACATGCAGGATGTTATCTGCACATCCCTGTCTTCCAGGCCCACCACCACTTTCTTTGGTTTGCCTTCCAGGGAACATTACCAGTTCAAGGCTCTCCTTTGGCCTATCCTCTGCATCTTGGGTTTTACCAAGTGCCACTAGTGGTGGCTGTGGCTCTATGCCCCAGAGGATGTAATTGTGCCTGTATCTGGATGACTGGCTTCTGTCAGCCCCATCACAGAGCAGTCTGAGGGAGTCCCTCCCTTCACCCTGGACTCTTTTCCAGGCTTGGAATAACAGTCAACTACCCAAATCCCTCCTCTCCCTCCCAGTGCCTACAATTGGTTTAGGGCAGTTCTGGATATGGTCCAGGGCAGGGCCTTCCTCCCTTCAGACAGAGGTGGAGACCCTGCAGGAACAGGCCAGATTAGTAGCCAACTCACTCTGGACCACAGCCCAGTTAATCCCCCATCTTCTCAGGCTGATGGCAGTTTCAATCCCTACAGTTCCTCCAGCCAGACTGAATATGGGGTTGACCCAATGGACTCTTCATGTCCAATGGGATCAGCGGTTGGACAACCTGGACCACAGGGTCCTAGTGTCTGGGTACATGAAGAATGATCTTCTTGGTGGCAGGAGTTGTCCAATCCCTCCATGAGGTTCCCTTTCAACCCCTGGCTCCTACTATGATCCTTACAATGAATGCTTTGTGTTAAGGCTGGGGAGCCCACCTGGGAGACCATCAGACCCTGGGAACATGGTCTCAGTTGGAAGCATCTCTACATATCATTGTGTTAGAAATGAGGCAGTGCTGTATGCCTCCAGGCCTTCCAGCCTCTTCTATGTCCAAGAACACTCCTGGTTCAGACTAACAATATGCCTGTGGTCTGGTACCTGAACAAACAGGGAGGCACTTGCTGGTCCTCTTTATGAGGGAGGCAATGTAAGTGTGGTACTGGGCAGTCCAGCATGACCTCTGCCTGACTGCTGTCCATGTGACAGGCATCAGCAATGTCCTGGAAGACAGTCTCAGCTGCAACACTGTCAGGGCTCATGAGTGGGAGCTAAATCAAGAGGTGGTCAAAAGCTTATTTGACCTCTGGGTTGGCCAGAGATAGACCTTATCATCTCCCCATCCAGTGCAAAACTACTCACCTTGCTCACTCATTCCAGGGTGTGGTATTTTCTGGTGAGATGCACTGTCTTTTTCTGGACAGGGAGGTACTTGTACACCTTTCCTCCTTCCCAGTGCTTCAGAGGGTTCTCCTGAAGTTACAGGCAGAAGAGGCTCATATGATTCTAATAGCCCTCTTGGCCTCATCATATTTGGTTCCTTCTGCTTCAACAGCTATTGATGGAACCCCAGTACCTCTGCCTCTAGCATGATCTTCTGACTGAGGAGCAGGGCAGACTGGTGCATCCAGGCCACAAATCCTCCACCTACATACATGGCACCTGTGGACATAGCTGCTTCATGCTTTGGAGTTTCTGGCATAGAGGCTCAGGTCCTTGTAGAGGCCAGAAAGCCTTCTACCAGAACTACTTATGCCATTAAATGGAAAAGATTCTCATTTGGGCAGGCTCCAAGGGTTAGGACCCTTTCTTGCCCCAGATGATGGAGTACCTCTTGCATCTTTCAGATCTCGGCCTCAGCTACTCTTCTTTGAAGGTCCATCTGTCTGCCATTTCAACCTACCACCTTCCTGTGGATGGCAAAATGATAGCTCAGTTGGAGATTTCCAAATGTTCTTGAAAGGAATTTTCCATCTGAAGACACTGATTAGTAATCAAGTCCCCCATGGGACTTTAATTTTGTTTTGAAACACTTAGTTTGCCTCCTTTTGAACTGGAAACAAGCTGTGCTGCAGTATGCCCTATTTGTCTTGGAAAGTGCTTTTCTTAGTTGCTATTACTTCAGCTGAAAGAATTGCAGAGCTTCAGGCCTTGATGTGTAAAGAGCCTTATTTGATTTTCCACAGAGACCAGGTGGCTCTGTGCACGAAGTCAAAGTTTTTACCTTAAGTGGTTTCTGAGTTTGAGTTTACATTGAATCAGACAATTCAACTGCTGGTATTCTTCCTGAGTACTCTAATCAGGGGAAGCTCTTCTGTACACTATGGATGGGCACAGAATTTCATACACTACACTAACTGGACTAAAGATGTTCGTAAGTCCAATTAGTAGTTTGTTTCCTTTATCCCAAAAGACAGGGCACAGAAGTTTCAAAATAGTTCCTGTCTAAATGGTTGGCAAATGTCATGCATTGTTTTCTGTAACCAGAAGTACAATAAACCTCTTCTGGGGAAAGTGAAAGGCACTCAACCAGAGGCATGTCTGCTTCTATTTCTTGCTTCAGAAACGTCTTAGCTGCAGCCATTTGTGCAGCTGTGAATCTGCTCTGCAGTGTGCTGTATTTATTTTCTTTATTACACATATGTTATGTTATTTTTGCCTGTGCACCCACTTGAGATGCAGAGAAATTGAACACATCACCTGTTGTCACTGGAATAGCTCTGCATTTGCCTCTCCCCTTCATTTTATGGTTACTTCTTCCATTCCATTTTGTTTTATTTTTATTAACTTCATTCCTCTCCTTAAATTGTGTTATGTGAAATAACTCCATTGTTATTATCTTTTTACAAAATTGCCAACTGTGCAGACACATTTGTAAAAATTAATTATAATAGTGAGACTTTTTGAAATGTTATTTGACTTACCATACTCATTCTTGTCTACCAACTTACTCAGTCTCCTACTTGTTTCTGTCCTTGTACTAACTAAGTCCTGTTGCTTCATATCTAGGGGTTGTTGATTTTCAAATTGTGTGTGCCTGGGGTGGAGCAATAAAAGATAAACTATGCATACCCTCAATAACACACCTACCCCAGTTTACTTTTACCTAACACTCATTTTTAGGCCTTGTACAGTAAGATCTTCATTTAAGAGAACAACTTGAAATGAAATGTGTAGAGAATGTAAGATTTACATTGATATTTGGGTATATGCACTCTTATATTATACTAATTATGTGTGTGTACACTGTATAGCAATCTCTAAATAATCAAATAAACACTTCAAATATCTTCCTAAACATGTCTCAACATTGTGTTTCTCTTCCACCTTGTCACAACATATAGTGTTTGTAATTAAGGTACAGTACCTTCATGTATATGATGGCTCGGTTCTGTTGAGTTGATTGCTATAACAGTGCATAGACTAAAATATTAAACATATCGGTAACCGTAATACAGATGCTGGCATTATTTTTATATCTGCCCTTTCTCAATGTACCGTACTTTTATTCAGTTAGTTTATGTAACAGCAATTCATGTTTATGTTTAAGCCCATGAAACACCCTTTATCTAGTTAATGCATTTACAGCCACAGGGCTTTGCCAGATCTTGTTTGTCTGGTATAAATACCACTGAGTATTCACAAGATGGTACTTGCATACCCCTAGTGGTAAGGTTTGCAGAGCTCATGTTACAGTGTGGGAGCCTGGATTTTGATTCACCACACTAGCTCCCATCTTTAGGCCAGTTGCCATTTATTTATTTACTGTATTTGAAAACTGGTGACCAAGAAAGGTACACTGAGTCGAGTCTCATTTCCAGGTGGGACTCAGTGGAAGGAAATAGGATAGAAAGTATATAGCACAGACACAGTTCAAGTTACAATAAAGTGCAATCAAAGGACATGATTAATATGGAGTAGGTGCAAAATGAGCAAACAAGGCACACAAATCAACACTAGGGCCTTTCAGTCACATCTACTCCAAGGAAGGATGGCAACTGCATGGAAATAGACAGGAGAGGGAAAACAAGAGCTGGGGAGAGAAGAAGCTTTAGATAATACCTGAGGAAGGCAGTAAAGTGGAAAGAAGAGAGCAGCTGGTTCCAAAGTGAGGGAAGCAATATGTCCAGTAGAGGAGTAAGAATGATGAATGGCAAAGGTGGAGGTCCCTGGAGTGAAGGAATCAGGAGGCAGAGGAGATGAGAAAGTGGAGTGATGAAAGGTAAGAGAAAGGGACCCAAACCAGTATTTTGAATATGAAGGAGACACAGTGGATCTGGTGACATGAGGCAAGAAGGAGAATGAATAAGGAGGAATAAAGTGAGCAGTGATGAGTAAGAGAGGAGAGTTGGTAGCAAAGAGGCAGAAGGAGTTGCAGAGGGTGTCCAGTCTGGCCAGGGAGATGAAGGTGGTGCCATAGACCACGCTGGGTAGTTAAAGATTGGGAGCACCATTTTGGTAATAAGCCTCAGCAGACCTGCAGGACAAATCATCTTTATTGCAGTACAAAGCACCATGTTTAGGATGGAGTTTGGCATGGATGGCATCAATGTAGGCAGAGAATTCAAGCTTGCTATCTAACCACACACCAAGGTACTTGAAGGATTGAGACACTTGGTGGGTGCCATCCAAGATGGAGAACACAGGCAGACTTGGGAGTCTAGCTTGTTCCGGCTGGTGCCAAAGATCATGGACACAATTTTTTGTGTTGACCCAGTGTTGCTTGATTGAAACCAGCACAGGACATTGTGGAAGTCTTGCTGGAGCAGATCTTCTATGGCTGTAGTGGAGGAACCAGAGGTGTGATGACTGTGCCATCTGCATATATATGAATATGCTAGTTGGCAAAAGCCTGAAGTGAGATCATTAAAGAAAATGGAGAAAGCCGCTCATCGGCGCAGTGGTTGGATTTCCGCTAGCACGCCGGCAACCTGGGTTTGGGAATGGACTCAGGTTGCTGGAGAGCCAGCTGGGTGAAGTAGGTTTGAGCGTCCCATGACTGCTCACCCACTCCGGGGTGGAGGGTAACATGACCACTGCATGGTACCCTGGTGGAGGCTGGGGGTCTAGTTGCAGTGAACCTGGACATTGGGGGTAGTGAACGCCGGCTACACCTTGACGCTCATGGCACACCATGCCCCCAGAGGAAAAGTGGAAATACCAGCCTCTGGGTTGGCCGGATGATGGCTGCCCACTCGCTGGACCCTAGGGGTCCAGGCCCGATCCCACCTCAGCAGTGCCCAGGACTGATGCCTAGTACGCTGGGGCCCACCTCCAGTGTCTTTCCCTCAGAGGAGGGGACCCACCAGCAAAGGGATATGCTGGCCACCCCGGTCAGCTGCGATGTGAGGTGAGGGAGGGGGAGGGACGAGGGGGCTCAGCTGGCAATGTGCAGCCGGAAGGAGTGGCAAACCCGGAGGCATGGCTGGAGGGAAAAAATGGAGAAGAGAATGGACACAGGATGGAGCCCTGTGGGATTCCAGCCTCGATGGGAAGTGAAGGTGACAGGGCACTACCAACCTGTACCAACTGTAGACAGCCTGTGAGGTAAGAATGGAACTATTCGACAGCGAGAACTGAGAGGCTGCAGAACTCAGCTTATTTAGGAGGAGTAGATGGACATTGAGTTGAAAACCTTGGCCTGACTGGTAAAATGACTGCTGTGATGTGCCTCAATTCATCCCAGATATAATAAGTTACATGCAACAGAGAGGAGTCAGTGGAGTGATGCTTCGAAGCCAGATTGGAACAGGCAGATGAAATTGGTGAAGGAGAGGAAATCGGAGAGGACAGTCAGGTATAAACAACCTTTCCTTGCAGCTTAGCAAGGGAGGGAAGAGGAGAGGGAGATTGACTGGAAGTTACTAGGGAGGCAGAGTCTCCATTTGTGAAGTGGAAGAACTTTGGCCCCTTCAAGGACCGAGGAGAGCACTGAAGGAGAAGGAGATGTTGAGTAGGTGAGTCAGAAGAGATGCTATGACAGGAGCAGAGATATGGAGGAGTTTATGATCCAGCCCATCAGGGCCGGACTTGCACAGTTTGAGGAAGTAAAGGGCAGTCAGGATTTCCTGGCAGTAATGGTGGAAAGAAAACCTGGGAGATGAGGAGAGAGGAAGAAGAGGGAACATGAGATGGAGCAATGAAGCTGGAGGGGAGTAAAAGGAAAAGCACAAGTTGTGAAGAACCAATTGAAGTAAGCAGCAAGAGAGAAGATGGACACAGTTGAGCCATTTACCTGCAGGATCAGGGGAGCACTGGGAGTGAGGGTCAAAGAGTGAAGTGATTTACCTTACAGTATCTTGAGGTAATGCTGAGGTAGTTTTGAAGGTTGGCCTTGAAATATTGTGATTTCACAGCCCAGATAACCTTTGTGCAGGAGTTTGATAGTCTCATGTAAGAGGAGGTCAGGAAGTGAGTGAGTGAGATGATTTGCAGTGTGCTCAGGCAAGATCATGGGATGTGCATCAATGATTTCTGGGATAATCCGGGGTAATTGTGAATATCAACCATGGATTTGTGAGTAGGGATGTGCTTGTCCCAAACTGAGGAGAATTTGGAGGAAACAGGGAGAGGCAACATCGATATCAGTGGGGAGGGTATGGCTGACCAATCTGCTGCAGCAAGGTCACTTAGAGAGCAGTGGTGTTGTGTGACTGGTGTGACCTTGGCAGATGTATTTGGGGAGGAGAGTGATGCCGGATCTTCCTGACACAGAACATCATTTATTTATTTATTTATGTATTTATTGAAATCTCAGATTACAACCTTTGAAGTGGAAACTCATTTTCAGAGGTTCCATGTCATGACAAACAGGGATACAATAGTTAAATTATACAAGTCAAAACAGTGTTAACAAAGAAAACAAACAGGCAATTCAGATATAGCCATTTAACATGTAAGATTATAAAAGTACAGATATTATGGTCGCAACTGTTTTCAGTTTTACCAGAAAATCCGGTAAAATTCTGGAATTAGGGCTGCCTGAAGACCAGTAAAACAAAGATTTCATGGAATCTGCATTTTATATCAATCAGTAAATCTACAAAACTTGTGTTTTTCTTTTTAATTTCTTCCTGTACTGTTTTCAGTTTGTTTTATTTAATTATCTGTATATTAATCCTTCTTAATTCTGATTATTTATGCACATACTAAAAGAATGATAGCAGAACTCGGAAAATCTGGAAAACAGGGGAACAATCAATGGTGCAATTCAGAATCTGAAGTCTTGAAAATGGAATTTCATTGTTTTAATCACCGTAAATCAGTGACCTTGATTATGGTACAGTATATGCAGCAACAAAATCATGTGTAACATAAGTGCAGTAGTAATACAAGGCAGGAAAAGGAGAGAGGACCATAGATGGGAAGAGACTGGTAGCAGGGGATATGGGGAGGAGAGGATAGTGAATGAAAGACTAAGAGAGGGATGAGGGAGGACTGGAGCAGCCAAGCAGGCCTTGTCAAAATTTAGTGGATGAGGGAAGTAGATAGAGGTGGGAATGAGGGGTGATGGGGCGGGGCACGAGATCTTGGTGGGGGAGATAGAGGAACATAGCTGGGGAAACTGAAAGAGGCCTTGAGAGAAATATGATGGTGGAGGGATGTAGTGGGGGAAAGTGGAGGTGTTGATAGAGGCTTGAGCGTTATGGTAGTAGCTCACAACAGCTTAGGACTGCAAGATAGTCATGAAGCTTAGTTTGAATGGCCGAGTTTAGTACTGGATAGCATGTCCTCACTGGAGAGTTCAGCCAGAAGGAGCATGAAGGAGCACTGCCGTGGGTGGTGTGTGTGCTGAAAATATGGTCACTGAAAGCATCTGGCAAGATACCGGCTGCAACAATACAGTGGGCATGGGAGGAGAGAACCCAGTCCAGGTGGGAATGGTTCAACAATGGAAGCTTGATCTGAGTGAGTTCATTGATATTCTGTGTGAGATAAAGGGATGCAACCTGTGGGGTCAGCCTGGATGCCGGGACAGCCAATTAAAATTGAAATCCTATAGTAGGATGAGTACACCAGCAGAGGAAAGAGAAGTGATGGTAGAGAGAAAACTAAATAGAGAGGAGTAGGATAGTCTCAGTGAGGCATAGAAAACCCCAATGAATGGGCACAGAGGAGGGAATGATAGCCTGATGAGAAATTGTGGAGGATGATATCACCTCTCTCATTGCCAAGGTGCAAGAGAGGCTCAGATGGGCATAGATGGCAACACCACCCCCACATTTTTCCCGGTCCTGCCCAAAGAGATGATAGTCCAGAATAGAAAGGTTAGAGTCTGACATCCTGGAGGAGAGCCATGATTCCGAGATACAGAAGATGTCAAGGAGAGTATTATAAAACCTAGAGAGACAGGAGGTTGAGTTTTGGAAGACAGCTCATAGCATTGAAGTGAGCATGCTCAAGCCTCTGGCAGCTGGGGAGGTGGAGAAGAATGGAGGAGAGGGTCCGATTTTAACTCCACACTGCTTGACAGGAGAAGGAGAGAAGAAGCAAGAGGTTGGAGTGGATTTCCACCTGTTAGAGTGGGGAGATGGCAGGGGGATGTGGAGAAAGGAGGAGGAGGAGGATGGATGGAGAAACTCTAGGTTATAGGAGGGAAGAGAGAAATCCAGGGTGGATAGGAAGGAGAAAGGTAACAGGGAGGAGTGAAGGCTAGCTGAAAGAGGGGGAATGAAGGGAAGTAGGTAGGATGGGGAGGAGTGGGTGGTAAAAAGGTCCCAAGAGGGAAAGGGATAAGGTAGAAGAGGCAAGATACATTGTAAACAGGAAGTGAGATGCACAGTCATCAGTTTCATTAGTACTGTAGCTGACAGCATGAATAGTTGTTTGGTCAAAACACTAAAACGCTGTCACCTGGTGAAAGGCCTAAGTAGAGATAGATAGTAGGCAGGTGAGCATTGCAACACAGATGCTCTCAACAGATTACTTACTAAGCTAAACCTAACTGGGAGCACTAATACATATACTGTAGCAAAAGAAGTGTGTTACCTATAAACAAATATTGGTAAGAGACAATGCAAAATGGATGCACCCATTAGGTGTTTCTAAGAGACAGCAAAACAATGACAAACTGAAGTAGAGGCAGCAAGAAACAAGATGGAGGATTGGCTAACTAACTAGTAATGTGCAAACTGTAAGACAAGGCAGGTTAGCAACCAAAGTAGAAATACAGAACTCTTTAATTAGGGAGCATAGCAGAATATTAAATTGGGATGAAAGTTTAACAATGCAAGTCACAGATTGACAGAGGGCCCACATGTATTCAATGGATACTCACTGAACAGTGAAGAGAAACAACTGTTAGGAGGAGGTTGATCTGGGGTGCAGCTTGGCCGGTGATGGTTGACTCATGACTGACTCCAGACAGACTCCTTTCTCTTCTCTCTTGTCCTGTCCTGTCATGGAGATGAGATGCTTGAGTTTGTAAGGGGAGTGTGTATTGTAGCTACCTGCTGGTCAAAAGGTTAAAGTGACTTTGACCTGTAAATTTATTTATTCAAATGTTTTATCAGGAAGACATGCTGAGTTGTGAACAGTTCATTTCTATATACATCCTGGAGTAAATGGTACAGAGAGATCAGACTGATACAAAAATCAGATATACAGGTTATTATAACAGATCATTGAAAACTAATAATCCATTGGGTATATGCTCAAACATAACAGGATAATTACAGACAGGAGTGATAAGATAAAATAAATGATAGTTTCCATAATAAATGGGATATAGCAAACAATAAACAGATATTCAGAACCAGCCGCTAAGTAAGTCGGAAACAAATGGCACAGCACACATTTAAAATGTACTGAAAGAAAATTAAAATATCAAACAGTAGTTTGAAGGAATACAACAGAGGTTTAATACCTAAAAACTATTACATTACTTACTAATACCTCAATACATAGGAAACTGTAGTAAAAGGCATAGCCAATAATCCAGCTATGGTGCTTGGGAAAACAAAAGGCCAGATGATTAAATGCTAATTATTGAGGATGCAGATTGGAGTATTGTAAGCACCGACAGAAGGGTCAAAAGGAGCATAGGGCACTCAGGGATATTCCAACTTTTAACAGGTTTCAAGTGTTAAGTAGTGAGGAGGTTCTAGTATGGAGACAGAGGCCTCTTCCACAGAGTTACCATCAACATCTGTTGTGGATGAGAGGGGACGGTATTAACATTCAGCCACCCAAACAATACCAACTGTAACAAATACCTCTGAAAGCACTGATGACTCACTCTCTTACTCACTTTAACAGCAATACAATAGCCATGAGCCATCAATGAATCCTGCATCAGTGACACCAAGGAAAGTAATTGTTTTAGGTGACTCCATCATTAAATATATTGATGGACTGATTTGTTGCAGTGACAAACACAATAGAATGGTGAACTCTTTGTGTGGGGCAAAGGTCAGGGACCTAACCTGTATGGCTGAGAATATACTCAGATGAGAGGGCGAGAACCCTTGGTAATTCTAACACAGGAGTTAACGTAAGAAACACACCAGTCAGTGATCTTAAGAATCTCCTTGGGGAACCTGTTGAAATCAAAAGGGTGTGACATCATTTCAGAAATTTGCCTGTACCCAAGGCTTCATATCAAATAAACAAGACAATCAAACATATTAATTCATGGTTGAGATTGGGACCAAGGACATGGGTTTTACATTTTAAGACACTAGGACTCCTTCTGTGAGAAATCACAACTATTTGCAAGGGATGGGTTACACCTCAGTTATAATGAAAGTAAGCTGTTGGGGACTAGAATAACTAATGTGATTGCCACTGCTTTCAACTGATAAGGGGCTCAGCAGGGACCATTCAAAAATCAGGAGACATCACATAAGACAGGAGTCAAGAATTTGAAACCTTATAGTCATTACAGTTTTATGCTACTAAACATTGAAATGGTATTGGAATTGGAACTAATTATTATGTAAAAAGAGATTCCAGCTATATTGGTCCTTGCAAAACAGGAGAAGATGGAAGGTTTGATACCTTTTATTGGACCAACAAGTGTCTTGTACAAAGATGGAACTATACACAAGCTGGGCACACAGGTACCTTCTTCAGGTGAATAGCAAAACTGAGCAACATAAGCAATATTTATATCCACTGTGGAGCAATTAAAAATCAGGAAGTGAGGTAGGAAGGTGATAAAGGGACTAGAGATGAAAGTCTAAGATGCAAAATAAAAACATAAGAAGAAATGGGGAGGGAGGCTAAGTAGGAACAGGTCAGTAGAATATGAAAGGAAGTTAAAGGAAGACAAAGCATGCAGATAGGATCTGAGATCAGAGACTGCAAAGGGTAGAATAAATAGGAGGTGCCTAAGAGATGGAAGGAATTCAAGAAATTAGAGAAACGAAAGAACAAAGGCCTAGATAAACAGAGTATGAGGTAGTACAAACAGAGGTGTGAAAACATGAGTAAATGGGTGGACTCAGCTAAAGAGTTAGTAGGAGAGGCAGGAGGATGTGAGATACAGGTAAAAAAGCAGATCAGGCAGAAATCAGAGAAAAAATGATAATAAGAGAAATACAGAACCAAAGTGTGATAATTAATTACATAATTTAGTACACAACAAAAAAGAATTACAGTTTACCATTGTGTATCATGAAACTGATGTCCCAATTCAGTCCAGAAATGTTAGATTTAAATTGTTTAATATATTTCAGCTCCATGTCTTTCTGTCCTGTGTGTTTTTTAGTTGCTCTTAGTAACAAAACAGATAAATCCAAGAGAGTGTGATCTGTTTGTGAAAAATGGTTTCCTATTGAAGTGCTGATAATCTGGTTTACTATTATGTGACGGTGGTGATTCATCCTGGTTTTCAGTGGTTGGCTAGTTTCTCAATATAGCAACCATTTGTGCACTTCTTGCATTGAATTAGGTAAACCACACTGCTGGATTGATGTGCAGGATCTACTAATTTGCATTATGTTGTTCTGGCTTGTCTTAATGGTGGCCTGTGTGCATATGTGGAGGCAGTATAGGGCATTGGCTTAAGGCTCTGAGCTGCAAATCTGGAGACCTGGGTTTGAATCCCACAGCCCCACTTGCATAGTGTGTGACCCTGAACAATTCACTTAACTTCCCTGTGCTCCTAGTTGGCACCTGTAAACAAGCTTTCAGCTTAGTGTGCCACTCCTGGTTAAACAATTGAAAAAAAGGGTCTTATATCTTGCCTTGTTGCTTGGTGTTGTCCCTCTTGTTTTCTGGTTATTTTGATCTGCTGGGAGTTTGTTATGAATTATTATGTTCGAGAGGCTGGGGGCTGCTTATAGGTAATGACAGGTGGTTCAGGAAGATGTCTTTCAGTGTTTCATCTTCTCCCAGCATGGGTTGTAGCTCTTTGACAATTTCCGAAGGGGTTTTAGCATGGGGTTGTAAGTGACCACTAGGGTGTGCGCCAGTTTGATGTCTTTGCCTATATTCCAGCTGATTGTCTCATGGTATTTGTATGGCCCATTCAAAGTCTCTGTCAATTTGTCTTGGAGAGTGGCCTGCTGAATTAGGGAATTCGAAGTGTGGAGAGCTGTCTGTCCCTTGTTCTCTCATCAGAGCAGATTTGATGGTATCAGATCGCCCTGACTATAGATTATAGATTGTTTTGTATGATTTGGGTGGAAGCTGGAATTATGCAGGCACTGTAGTGGTGTCTGTCAATGGGTTTTCTGTAAAGATCAGTTTGTATATGTCCATCTTTAGTGATAATGGACTGTGGAGTCAAGAAAACGTATGCTGGTGGTGGAGTATTCAATAGTGAGATTTATGGACTGATGAAAGTTGTTAAAATCATAATGACATTTTTTGATAGAGTCTTCACCTTCTGCCAAATCAGGAATATGTCATCAATAAATCAGCGGTAGACAGATGGATTATAAGGGTGTTGTTTAAAAATCCTCCTCTAAGCAGACCATGAAAGATTGGCATATTGTGGTGCTATTTAGTGCCCATGGCTGTCCCCATGATCTGTAAAAATGCTTGCTGTTAAAGGTCAAGTTGTTTGTCAAATGAATTTTATTAGGTGCTGAAGGTGGTTTCTGGAACGCCTCCTGTGGATGTGTTTTCCTTTAAAATTGTTGACATGCTGCTATGCCATTTTCATGTGGGATGTTGGTGTACAGGGCAGTACCATCCATTGTGGCTAGGATAGGATAGTGTTTGGTGCAGTTGTCCAATTTGTTTGTTTGCTGAGGAAATCAGTGGTGTCCTGAATAAAACTGCTAGTAGCTCTTACTAGTGGTTTTAAAATGGATTCAATGAGTCCTGAAATGTTTTCAGTGAGTGTGCCAATGCCAGAGATGATGGTGGTCCTGGATTCCCTGATTTGTGTATCTTGGAGCATAAAGAATGTCCCTGAAGTAGGTTTGTTTGGAATTAGTATTGTTAACTGTTCTTGGATGTTGTTAGGTAGAGACATAGGGCCAGATATTCAAACCGTTGCACCTAAGCGCAAAGCCGTAGCACTGGAATAACACTGGCTTTGCACGAGGCTGCTATATTCAAAAGCCTTATTCGTGCGCCGCACTGTGTGTTAGTGCCGATGTTAATAGTTAATGGTATGAGGGCGTGGATGGGGAGCACCCAAGAATGCCAGCAGTGCAGCATATTCAAAGGTATAGCTCCCCATAGATACACCCGCAGAGGAGACTAAGGGAGGCTGAGGACAACTGTCACAAGGAGGCCCACAGGAAGGAGGCAGAGGACACCACAAGGAAAGGAAGCAGCCCTGGTGGGGACTCAATTATTAGGGGATAGAACTGGGAGGAGCTGGGAAATCTGAAGTAAGGTGCCTGCCTGGTGCCATGGCTTGAGGGACAGAAGCGCATCCTCAGGATCACAACAACAGTTGCAAGGGATTCTGAGCTGGACGTAATTGTCCAACTAGGGACAAATGACTTGGCTCATCATGAGGTTAGAGCAGTGCAGGAGGACATTGCAGAGTTGGGGAGGGGCCTAAGACAAGTAGCAAACACAGTATCCTTCTCAGAGGTGCTGCCTGTCAAAGGCATGGGGAGGCGAGGGTAATTGGCACCATGCAGTTTAATGAATGGTTGAAAAAATGGTGCGGAGCACAGGGTTTGGCTTCATTGGGGACTGGGGTTCCACCTGAGGACACACAGCCTATACTCGGCAGGATGGTCTGCATCTGTCCAGGAAGAGAACAAGTCTTTTGAGCAATCGGTTTAAATGCTTCATTGGCAAGCTTTTAAACTAGTCAATGGGGAGGCACTGACAAGCAGCAGAAAAATCCCAGCCTCTCCCTACAAAACAGGGTACTAAATGAGAAAAAGACAAAGGTAGAACGGTCAGTGGGGATGCTGCAACAGAAGGTGAAGGCCATCAGAAAATGGAGAGCAATGAGTACCAAGGTCCGTAGTCTAGGTAACAAGCTCTGAATTAGTGGCCTTGATGGAGGAGGAACATCTGGATATCGTGGCAGTCACAGAAACATGGTACACACAAAACCATGACTGGGACGTAAACATACCAGGATACACTATCTACAGGAGGGACAGGAGGGAAAGAGGGGAGGAGTAGTTCTTACATAAGGGAAGGAATAAAAGCACAGAACAAAAGGGTAAACAGGGAGGAGAAGAAGCACTGTGGGTAAATTTGAGACAGGCAATGGCACACAATACGCATAGGGTTAGACATAGACTTCTTCAGGGGAGGGTGGCAAGGAAATGATAGAAAGTATACTTAGAATGGCAGAAAAAGGGAGATATTGCTGATGGGTGATCTGAATATGCCAGATGTTAACTGGAGCGCAGTTGCAGCTGCCACTCAAGAGTGCAGTTATTCTAGATGCCCTACAGGGGCATGCCTAGACAACTAGTACTGGAGCCCACTCAAGAGGGAGCAATATTAGACTTGATACTCCCAAATGGAGATGGAGAGAGGATCACAGATGTAGAAGTGGGTAGCCATCTGGGAACTAGCGACCATCGAACAGTATGGTTCACAATAAGCAGACAATAGAGTCAAGCCATACAAAGACAAAAGTACTGGACTTTAGGAGGGCTGACTTTAAAATGGGTGAGTGCCTAAGGAATGCACTAGCAAATGGGCAGGAAGGAGGGGTGGAAGAACAATGGGGAATAATAAAACTGCCATCACAGAGGTAACGAGCCTTTGTGAAGCAAATAAACAAAACAAGACGATGTAAGAAACCACTATGGTTCCTCAAAGGAAGTGGCAGTGAAGGTTCAAGAGAAAAGAAAGCATTCAGGAAGTACAAGGAATCACAGCAGGAGCAGGACAGAGAACTGTATCAGTTAAAGCAAAAGGAGGCTGGGAAGGCAGTCAGAACAGCAAAGGCCCAAACTGAGGAAAAGATAGCCAACTCAGTTAAGAAGGGAATAAAACCTTTATAGGTACATCAGGGAGCAAAGGAAGACCAAGGAGGGATAGTGAGGCTTAATAAAGGGAGGGAGGTGGGCAGAGGGAGAATGAAAAGGCAGAGATACTAAACAAATATTTTGCTCAGTATTTACAAAGGTAGAGGGGAGACATAAAACAAACAGTAGTAACACTCTGGATACAGAAGTTGATACCAGCCCATTTACAGAAGAAAGGGTTCTGAAAGAACTTAAAACTGAAGGTGGACAAAGCAATGGGGCCTGATGGATTCATCCCAGAATTCTAAAAGAACTAAGGGTAGAACTAGTGACACCACTGACTACCCTCTTTAACAAATCATGGGAGGATGGGGTGGTACCTGAGGACTGGAGGAGGGCAGATGTGATTCCCCTTCACAAAAGTGGGAGCAAGGCAGAAGCAGGAAACTATAGACCTGCTAGTTTAACCTCAGTGATAGGGAAAATGATGGAATCACTTAAAGGAAAGGATTGTCGTGTATCTAGAGGCCAGAAGGGCACAGGACCCTAGGCAGCATGGATTCACAGCGGGAAGGTCATGCCAGATGAATCTGATAGATTTCTTGACTGGGTGACCAAAGTAGTAGATCAGGGAGGGGTTGTGACATGGCCTACCTAGACTTTAGCAAGGCATTTGACACAGTCCCACACAAAGATTATATATAAGTTAGCCAGCCTGGGAGTGGGTCCCAAGATGACAGCCTGGGTAAAGAATTGGCTGGAGAATAGGACACAGAGAGTAATAGTAAATGGAGTCCACTCAGAAGAAAGGAGGGTTACTTGGGGGGTACCACAGGGTTCAGTATTAGGACCAGTCCTCTTCAATGTCTTTATGCGACATTGCAGAAGATTGGAAGGAAAAGTATGTCTCTTGCAGATGACACTAAGATCTGCAACAGAGTTGATGCACAGGGTGGGTGAAAGGATGAGAAGGACTTGGCAAGTTAGAGGAATGGTCAAATGTATGGCAGCTTAGATTCAATGCTAAGAAGTGCAGGTAATGCACCTGGGAAACAAAACCCAGGGAAGAGTACACAATGGGGGTGAGATACTAACAACAACAAAATGGAAAGGGACCTGGGGTAGTCATATCAGATGACCTAAAGGTGGGCAAGCAATGTGAGAAGGCAGCAAGGAGGGTTGGGGGATACTGGGATGCATAGGAGAGGCATCACCAGTAGAAAACAGGAAGTTATTATCCCTCTGTACAGACAGCTGGTGAGACCCCATCTGGAGTACTGTGTGCAGTTCTGGAGACCCAATCTCCTCAAAGACATAGACAGGATGGAAGCTGTCCAGAGGAGGGCATTCAAATGGTGCAGGGTCTGCACCAGAGGACATAAGAAGAGACTTAAGGAGCTAATATGTATAGCCTCGAGGAAAGGAGGGAGAGGGGACATGATAGAAACTTTCAAGTACCTCAAGGAATCAACAAAGTCCAAGAGGGTAGCATCTTTCAAAAAGATGTGCAAGAACAAGAGGGCACAATTTGAAGATAGAGGGCGCTCAGAGGTAATTTAAGGAAGTATTTTTCACAGAGAGGTTGTGGATGCATGGAATGGCCTTCCGGAGGAGGTTGTGAGTCAAAATCAGTGGTGGAATCAAGCATGCATGGGATAGTCATAAGGCAATTCTGGGGTGGGGTAGGAAGAAGTAGGCTGCTGGTTAACTAGGATCTGCAGCTTATCCAGTAGGTAGGGAATGGGCAGACTGGGTGGGCCAAGCGGTCCTTATCTGCCGTCAAATTCCTATGTTTCTATGTTTCTATGTTTCTATGTTTCTATGTATAGCACTGCACTGCATGCATTAGCTCGACCTGTAGTGTGGCACTAGATGCCGCCAAAAAAAAGCTGCTGTTAATGCAGCGGTGCCTACCCAGCACCAATACCTTCCTGACCCGTCAAAGGTAAATAAAGAATTCCCTGGTAGTTTAGTGGCCCCACCACAGCATGAATCTGACCCCGTTCATGGTGAAAGAAAAGATTTCCCTGGTAGTCTAGTGGTCTCCTCACCCAGCAGTGCACCTCCCTTTACCCTGAACATGGCATACCTCTGGAGCGGTGGATGGCTCCAGCCCTCCTCTCTCCACCATGGCCAGCCACCAACTGCGATATTCAGGGTGCTACTGTATTGAATGACATGCCTATGCATTTCAGTAGCACTCCTGAATACCGCAATTGATGGCCGGCCATGGTGGAGAGAGGAGGGCTGAGCCGGTCGCTGGCTCCAGAGGTATGATGTGTTTGGGGATAACAGGAGGTGCACTGCTGGGTGGGACCACTAGACAACCTGGGAAATCTTCTTTCACCATGAACAGGGCCAGGATTCATGCTTGGGGGTGGGGACCGCTAGACTATCAGGAATATCATTTATTTCACTATGAACGGTCTGAATTTGTGCTGGGGTAGGGGGACTACTAGACTAACAGGGATATCATTTATTTCACTGTGAACTGGGGTAAAATTCATGCTGGGGGCTGGGGAACCACTAGACCACCAAGTTATTCTGTGCTGTGGGGTCGGGGATCGATGGGGAGGCCTGTCATACCTCTCAACCCTGTGTCACTGAAATAAGGAATATGGACATATTTGGACACTCACTTGAGGGACAGCAAAGGACACATACCCTGAGAATGAGGACCTATCCTCAGTCATGTGATACAGGGTCAGGACACTGTGACACCATAGTGTTGACCATACAATATATAGTTCGGACGTAGTGCTGTAGACTGTACAGTATTCATGCAGTACAGTCTGAATACACAGCACATTCACTGTGTGGGGAGCACCTTTTCCATGAGTGACAGAACAGTTGTAAGGAGCCAAATGAGGGATGCCTCATAATGATGGACACATGAGGGGTATGGAGGCTGTCCTCCAGGGCATGTGTGGCCTCAGGTGTGTGTGTGTGTGTGTATATATATATATATATATATATATATATATATATATATATATATATATAGTTATAGACATATATATACACACACACACATACACACATATATATCTGTGTGTGTGTGTATATATAAATAGAGGATACAAGATGGGCATGAGTGGAATGTGGAAATATTTTCACTCCTGCAGAGTGAGCCTGGATATTTCACAGTGCCAAAGGCACAAGTGAAATATACAGTGCTCACGAGGCAGGAGTGAAAATATTTTTCTATATTCCACGATGTGCACATCATGTATCCTATTTATACAATGGGGCTCACTGTTGCAAATGTACCATTTGTGTGGCTTTGCACGGTTTTGCTCCAGTTTAACGTGGGTTTCAGGGGTGTGATGAATGTCAGTTTTACAGTTATCAAACGCCTGTGAAAATAACATGATTTATCACACTCATTTATCACTCACCCCATTGTGTATATATATATATATATATATATATATATATATATATATATATATATATATATATACACACACACACACACACACACACACACACACACACACACATGGCTATATTGCTCTGTAGACCATTTCCAACCAACAGGGAATGTTGTGGCATGCCTTGGCCTGCAGCATCCAGCCTGTACTTCCATTCCGACCAAAAGGTGGAGTTGTGTGTACCATGCAGTAGCACCAGGCCAAACTGCATGGCAATGTATGCTAAGCAGCACATAATGAGATACAAATGTGCCTGTTTGCCTACGGATTACCTAAGTAGGCCTCATTGCATGTCACTTTGAATATGGCAAATTTAGCATTTGGCAAACCTGTTTGCACTCGCAAACAGCTTAGCCCAAGTTAAACCTAAGCTAATGAGTTAGTGCAGCGCAAACAGTTTGAGGAATATTATGCAGTTTAGCACACTGTACTGTTCCATGCACTGCTGCCTCGCAGCTGTACTGGGTCTATGCATTTGCTGGCACACACATTGGCCACACAGTTCACTTCTACGTAGCTTCATGTTGCTGTGCACTGTGTTGCTGTTGTGGTTTGCACTTTCCTGGTTGCTATATTCAGAGCTGTCTTATTCTCAGGCTAAGTTTGCCCTGCACTTCTGCGCCAGTTTGCCCAGTCTCATTCCCATGCTATATTCAGCAGTTCTTACCCTGGGCTATTCCTTTTTAATATAGCTTGCTTTTTACTCTGGGCTAAGTTTGCCCACTGGGAAGTGTTGATTTAGTCCCAGGACAAAGTTTTGAATATCTGGACCATGATGATTTGTTTAAGTTCATTGTATATTGTATAGTAGGGTCTTCAGTGAGTTCTCTATAGTAAGCTGTATCTGACAGCTGTCTGTGTGCCTCTTTAATGTAATCCTCTGTGTTTATCACAACCACAGCTCTGCCCTTGTCAGCTTGTTTTTATTACAATGTTATGGTTGTTATTCAGAGTTTGTATTGCCCTCTTTTCTAGTGATGTAATATTGTACAGGAGTTTCTGCTGTTTGCTAAAATTTGGAAGTTTTTCTTCTGCAGAAGCAGTTGATGTAGGCATCCATCTTGGGGTTGCATCCACTCCAAGGGCCCAGTCTGATGTTTTCTTTGTGCTGTCATAATGTGTCATTTGAGTATCATTTTTATCAAAGAAACATTCCTTTAGACAAAGTCATCTAAAAATTCTTCTATCTCCCCACAGAATCTAATGTTATCAAATTCATGTGTAGGGCAGAATTATAAGCCCTTGGATAGTACAGATGTTTTCAGTCCATGTAAGTTGTTTATTAGATAGGTTGATCACTGGTAGTTGTTGCAGCGTATTATCCTGTTCCACAATGTTAGTGATGGGTTTACTTCCCTTGGATGAGTAAGATGTTGTTGTAGCTGCTATCTTGTAGTTCTCTGAGTTTCATCCTCTTCTGTGATAGGGCTGCCTGGAGAGCTTTTTGATAATGTGTTTGGAGATCACAGCTAAATCCAGGTGATACATTGTTGTGGAACAGAATAATACACTGCAACAACTACCAGTGATCAACCTATCTAATAAAGAACTTACACTGGCTGAAAACATCTGTGCTATCCAAGGATTAACTTTCTGGCCCCATACATGAATTTGATAACATTAGATTTGTGGGGAGATAGAAGAATATTTTTAGATGGCTTTGTCTAAAAGAATATTTCTTCAATAAAATGACACTCAGCAAACACATTATGACAGCACAAAGAAACATCAGACTGGACCCTTGGAGTGGTAGCATTCCCAAGTTGGATGCTTACATCAACTGCTCCATGGCAGAATAAACTCCCAAATCCTTAGCAAACAGCAGAAACTCCTGTAACATATTACACCACTAGAAAAGAGGGCAATACAAACTCTGGATAACAACCATAACATTGTAATAAAACAAGCTGACATGGAAGAGCTATGATTGTGATGAACACAGAGGATGACATTAAAGAGGAACACAGACAGCTGTCAGATACAGCTTACTATAGAGAACTCACTGAAGACTCTACTATATAATATACAGAAGAACTTAAACAAATCATCCTGTCTGTACCTAACAACATCCAAGAACAGTTAAAAATACTAATTCCAAACAAACCTTCTCCAGGGACATTCTATATGCTACCCAAGATACACAAACCAGGGAATCCAGGACCAGCCATCATCTCTGGCATTGGCACACTCATTGAAAACATTTCAGGACTCATTGAATCCATTTTAAACCATTTGTAAGAGCTACTAGCAGTTTTATTGAGGACACCACTGATTTCCTCAGGAAACTGAAACAAATTTGACAACTGCCACCGAACACTATCCTAGCCACAATGGATGTCACTGCCCTGTACACCAACATCCTCATGAAGATGACAGCAGTATGTCAGAAATTTTTAAAGGAAAACACATCCACAGGAGACATTCCAGAAACCGCCATCAGCACCCTAACAAAATTCATTTTGACACACAGCAACTTTACCTTTAATGGCAAGCACTTTTATAGATCATGGGGACAGCCATGGGTACTAAAATGGCATCACAATATGCCAGTCTTTTCATGGCCTGTTTAGAGGAGGATTTTTAAACAACACCCTTATAATCCATCTGTCTAGCTCTGATTTGTTGATGACATATTCTGATTTGGACAGAAGGTGAAGACTCTATCAAAAATTCCATCATGATTTTAACAACTTTCTTCATTCCATAAATTTCACTATTGAATACTCCACCACCAGCATACATTTTCTTGACACCACAGACAGTATCACTAAAATGGACATATACAAACTGCTCTTTACAGAAAACCCACAGACAGACACCATTATCTGCATAATTCCAGCTTCCACCCAAATCATACAAAAAATCTGTAATCTACATTCAGGCGATTCGATACCATCGAATCTGCTCTGATAGAGAACAAGAGACAGACAGCTCTCACACTTCAGAATTCCCTAATTCAGCAGGGCCACTCTCTAAGACAAATTGACAGAGAATTTGAACGGGTCATGCACATACAAGAGACAATCTGCTGGAATACAGGCAAAGACATCAAACTGACCGCACACCCCTAGTGGTCACTTACATGCTAAAACCTCTTCAGGAAATTGTCAAAGAGCTACAACCCATACTGGGAGAAGATGAAATACTGAAAGACATCCCTGAACCACCTGTCATTGCCTATAAGCTGCCCTCCGGCCTCTCAAACATAATAATTCATAACCAACTCCCAGCAGATCAAAATAACCAGAAAACAAGAGGACAACACCATGCAACATGGCAAGATGTAAGATCTGCTCCACATATGCACACAGGCCACCATTAAGACAAGCCTGAACAACATAATACAAATTAATGGACCTTATACATGTCAATACAGCAATGTGGTTTACCTAATTCAATGAAAGAAGTGCACAAATGGTTGCTATATCAGGAAACTAGCCAACCACTGAAAATCAGGATGAATCACCACCTTCACACAATAGTAAACCAGATTATCAGCACTCCAGTAGGAAACCATTTTTCGCAAACAGATCACTCTCTCTCTCTCTCTTGGATTTATCTGTCTTGATACTAAGAGGCAACTTCAGAAACACACAGGACAGAAAGATATGGGAACTGAAATATATTAAACAATTTAAATCTAACATTTCTGGACTGAATCAGGACATCAGTTTCTTGATACACTATGGTAAACTGTAATTCTTTTTATTGTATACTAAATCATGTCATTATTTATCAAACTTTGGTTCTGTATTTCTCTTATTATCATTTTTCTCTGAGTTCTGCCTGATCTGCTTTTCTTTACCTGTACCATGCATCCTCCCTGCCTCTACTAACTCTTTAGCTCAGTCCCACCCACTTCCTCTTGTTTTCACAACTCTGTTTTTACTACCTCACACTATGTTTATCTAGTCCTTTGTTCTTTTGTTTCTCCTAATTTCTTGATTTCCTTGCATCTCTAGGCATCTCCTACCTATTCTACCCTTATTGCCAGCCTCTGGTCTCAGATCCTATCGGCGTGCTTTTGTCTACCCTTTAACTTCCTTTCATCTCCTACTGACCTGTTCCTTACTAGCCCCTCACCATGTCTTCTCATGTTTTTATTTTGCATCTTAGACTTTCATCTCTAGTCCCTTTATGCCTGCCTACTTCATCTCTGATTTTTAATTGCTCCACAATGGATGTACATACTGCTTATGTTGCTCAGTTTTGCTATTCACCTGAAGAAGGGACCTGTGTGGCCCTGAAAGCTTGTGTATAATTCCATCTTTGTACAAGACACGTGTTGGTCCAATAAAGGTATCAAACCTTCCATCTTCTCCTGAACTAATTATTAATGAGCAACAGCTGACATTGTAGCAGTCACTGAAATTTAGTGGGGATGAAAGCAACTGGAATAAAAACATTTCTGGTTTTCAACTCTTTAGTTGAGATAGGATGGGGAGAAGAAGTGGGACAGTTGCCCTATACTGTATGTTAAGGAGGGATTGATTGCCAACTCCTAGAACCAACGGACAATATAGAGACTAGTTGCAAGTCTGTATGGACATCCATTTCCAACAAATTCAGCAGAAAAGTGACTTATGGAGGGTCTATCAACCACCAGATGATCAGATTGGTAAAATGGATGTACTACTAAAACAGATAGCCCACTTTCTGAGAAGGGTGATGTGGTCATCTTGGGTGACTTGAATATGCCCCAAATTAATTGTGAAGAGTTGTCAGCAACTACAAACATTTTATTAATTTATTTATCTATTTAACAATTTCATGGATACCACCATTGACCGAAACTTGTCACAACTGGTAGCTTCTCCAAGGATGTAGTAAGGAAGTGCTATCTTGGATTTTGTTCTGACAAATATTGAAGAAGACATTAAGAGTGTAGTGACTGGCTCCCACTAGAAGCAAGTGACCACTCCACCATCCATTTAATTTTTCTAGGATTAAAGTGGTAAAGAAAGGAAAACTCAGATTAGGAATAATGATAAAGTGAATTATGAAGCTATCACTGTTCCCGAATAAGATCAATTAGGATTATATCACTGATCATCTAAACACCGACAGCCTTTAAGAAAATAATAAATGAAGACATTGAGAAAATTGTCCCTGTAAAGAAATTGTACAACCATAAAAGAAAATGGCCTCCATGGTTTAATGACAGATTAGGATATAATTAAATAGGAAAAGAAACTCTTCTCCACTTACAAATCCAATCCCTCTAATATTAATATGCTTCATTATAAGAAAGCCTCAAAAGCCGCTAAAAGGGAATTAGACAGGCAAAAATGAATTTAGAACTAAGGATTGCCCATACCAATGACAACTCAAAATCTTTCTATTATTTTATCAATGCTAAGAAAGCTACTGCTAGAGATTTAGGTCCTGATAAAAGATAACAAGGTAGCAAAAGATCCGCTAGACATGGCAAATGTATTTAATGAATTCTTCTGTTCTGTATGTACAAAGAATGATGACATGTTAATCTGAGAGGGAGTATTAACTCAGCCTGCTAGTATTGTTATAGATATAGATATTGTATTGACCAAATTATCAGAACTTAAACTAAATAAACCTGAAGGATCCAATGGCTTACCCCAAATTTCTGGAGAAGTAAGACATGACCCAGGTTAACCACAATATTTATGAAATCTTTAATTGATGGTAGGGTTCCTACTGAGTGGAGCTCAGTTAGGTAACTCACATCTTTAAAAAGGTAGTAGAGCACAGTCTAATAATTTTAGACCCATTAGTCTAACTCTCTGGCAAGTAAAACCATGGAGGGTATAATCAATACATCAATTGCTGAAGCCATTGTAGAATCGGTCCTGCATGTAGAGTTGTCACCTGTCAGTTTTTACCTGGCAATCCAGTTTTCTGGGTCTCTATCTGGTAATCCGGTTTTACTCAGTGCTAGTCAGGATTTTGAGCCATTCTGAGTGCTCACATACTTTTGAAACATATTTTTGTCATATCTTTCATTGTTTCAGCTGCATGTCCAGGTTACAAACAAGTTCTGTTGTCAGTATAGTCCTTTATTCATGAAAGCAGTCAACCTGGGAGGTGTAAGTATAGCCATTAAGACTTAACAGTTACTTAACCTAATCTTTTCCACTCTAATCTTAAAGTGGTTAGCAGCAAAGCTGGTCAAAAAACCTTCTCCATCTTTTGCAACAGTAAAAGATCCAGCTGTCTCCACTTCCATTTGCTGGTAAACTTTTCATCTCTAACAGAATTTAGGCATTTTAAATGTTTTAAATTATTATTATTTTTCCCTAAAGAAACAATGATGCCACTTCTTTGACTTTGAAATAGTATTGTGGACATAAAAAGGAAATGGAGCCAGAAAAAATACTAAGTACACATTACAGGAAACAATCAGTTTCTTTATTATATATCTTTGTATACCGTGTATACTACTGTATGCTATTTACACTATTTCCTTGCCCCATCACATCTGTAAAGCAGATTTTTTTATTTCTATAGGTTTATATGTAAATCAATGTCAATAAAGAAATAATTGACTAGATGACTAGGAAGAACCTAGAAAGTAACTTTAACAGGTATAGTATGTTAACATTTTGTTGAACTGCAGTTTTAAGTGTCGTCTTTTGCTGACAAAGCAAATGACTTTGGAGGAGAAGCAATGCACGATCACTCATAAAAGGGTGGGTCTAGGGGCAGAGTGTAGGATCTGACTTTTGCCTCATCCAAAGGTGGCAACCCTATCTGCATGACCAAACCCAACATGGTTTTCCAAAAGGAAGGTCATGCACCACAAATCTATTAGTCTTCTACAAGTGGATTAGCAGGCATTTGGATGAGGGCATCAGTATGGATGTGATACACCTTGATTTTAGGTGAACATTCGGCACAGTCTCCATTAGTATTTTGGTATCCAAAATTATCAAACTAGGCAGAGATCCATATCCTAGAGGTGGGCACATGCCTCTCTAAGAGACAGGACACAGTGGTTTATTTCACGGAGATGTAATAAGTGGAATGCCACAGGGGCTGCTCTGAGGCCTCTCCTTTAACATTTACATTGCTGATCTACAGCATGAGAGCAGCAACCACCTATTAAAATTTGTGGATGACACCAAACTTGGAGGACCAGTGTCTGGGATGCAGGAGAGGATCAAAATGCAAAATGATCTGCATTCCATCAAATGTGGGCAAGGGATAATAACCTCCGTTTAACATAGACAAATGTACAGTATTGCACTTTGGAAGAAATAATGTATGTCAGAACTACTTCATAAATGGTATCATGATCAAACCTTTAAATAAAGTAACTGACCTAACTTTCTCAGTGACATTTTAAAATCACATCTGCATTGCAGGTAGGTCATCACCAGATCTAACTATCTGATTGACTGTGTTAAAAGAGTTTTATAAGCAGGTCTGAGGCAGTCCTGATGCCCATCTACAGGACGACATACACCCACACTTAGATTATGGCTCACAGATTTGGAGCCCTTTCTTAAGAAAGGCATCAATCTAGTTGAGGCACCTTAAAAAGGTGGCTAAGCTTATCACTGGCCATAGAAATAAGTCATACAATGAAAAATTAAAGAGTCTGGTTCTATTCACCTTAAAGGAAAGATGGTGAACCATTTTCCTCTTATTTTTTAATATAATTAGTGATAAACAGTTGTTTAATGAACTGGGATTAGAGTTTAAGAATCAAGTAGTATAACTTAGTAGGACATGAGTTACAATTAAAGAAATAAAACCAAATAGAGATAGCAGGAAATATGCTTTCATTCCCAGGACATGAGGTTGTGGAACAAACTACCAGTATAGATCGTAACTTCCAACTCTCTTGTAAGTTTTAAGAACAAACTAGATGAGTCCATAGTGAATGGCTACATGCCCAGCCAAGGTCACTGAGAAGTGGGGGTGATTGTTTATGGGACTTCCTTTGGGGTGATTTTTATGGGTCTTCTGCCTCCTAATCACCCTACAGATCTGAGTATAAACCTGAGTAATATCAGCAATATAATGAAATTTATTTAAATTCACCCAGCTGAACTCTGATGACATCACAGATAGGGATGTTTTGCATAGAATCAAGAAAGGGTGACCCATTGGTTGTTGAGTCTGTATGAGAAGCCAGCTTGACCAATAGACTTTTAGCTCGGAGGATGGAGTGACAAAGGAGGGAGTTGCTGGCATTTTAGGCATACATGGATGTGGTTGCAGAAAATAAAAGGAGAGGAGGTAGAAAGGTAATCCACAGCCCATCATTTAGAAGGAAACTATCACTTGTATTTTCTTTCTTTCTTTCTTTCTTTCTTTCTTTCTTTCTTTCTTTCTTTCTTTCTTTCTTTCTTTCTTTCTTTCTTTCTTTCTTTCTTTCTTTCCTTCCTTCTTCTGTGACAATGCTCACTTCCAGGTGCAACCAATGGAGGAGTATGGGAAAATACTTTATACTGTATAGGCAAAAATGTTTATCTATCTATCTATCTATCTATCTATCTATCTATCTATCTATCTATCAATCTATCTATGTATCTCTATATGCTCTCCTATGCCAGAAGTTACCCCACATGTGCCTCTGATGACATAGGCTGCTGGTTTAACAACTACCTGTCTTGTAGATTATAAGCTGCAAAATGCTAGAATGCACTATCCGATGGCCAATGTAGGGGTTCTCCAAGGTCCAATCTTGGGCCTCTATTACTTAGTCTATTCATAAACAACCTACCTATGGCCTGTAAATACACCAATATAATTCTAGATGCAGACAACACTGTCATTTTTTCAAGTGGTAAGAGATTAGATAGTCTGAGGGAGGCTGCAGGATGATTTTTTCTCCATCCAGGAATGGTTCAGTTCAAACCTCCTATTTATGAATGAGAGGAGACAAATTCATGCTGTTTTGTTTTGTAATTGTAACAAGCCTGTCATCTCTGCTGACTTAGACATTTCCTCTCCATCTGGGGTCATGCTTGAAAATGTGAAACCCTTTAAGTACCTTGAAGTTATCCTGGACAGTACCCTGTCATTCACAGAGCATGAAGACTACCTTGTTAAGGCAGTAAACTCAAGACTTGGATTCCTTTATATGCACAGGGCAACTTTCTACCTGCGATTAAGAAACTACTGGTGAAGAGCTTTATCACAAGTATTATTGACTATGGTGTTGTTATGTATTTCTCAGCAAATGATAGTGCACTGCCCTGGGTTAGGGGCCTGCCACTTTGTGCTAGACCTTAAAACTGATATCCACACCTGTGTCCTATATAGAAAGTTGAACTGGTCAAACCTCAGCTTGAAGATGCTCCATCACTCTTTGATCTTAGTCTATAAAGAACTATGATGCCTGCTGTCACTGGGTCTACAGTCTATGTTGAGTTATGTGGACAATAAATTTGACAGTAGGGGCATGGCATGTCACTCTCTACTGCTACCTCTCAGGAGACCTGCACTGGGTCAAAACTGCTTCTTCTATCATTTTGCAAAACACTGGAACAAACTCATGGGCACATTAAAAGACTGCCACTGTCCTGAATCATTTAAAGCCAGCTGTTGTCCATACTCACCCCTTGGACATGTAATTTCTTCTGTTGAACACCTGTTGTAAACTGACAATATATCATTTGTGTACTGCTCACTATACAAACTGTCTTTTATTTATTTATTTATTGAAATGTTTCACTAGTAATGCACACTAAGCTACAAGTCACTAGTCTCCGGAGTGACCTGTGGAGTGGAGTGAGACATTACACCTTCAAGTTACAAGATCAACATTAACATTAACACACAGTTGTAAGGCAGGTGTTACAAGCAGTGTTACAACAGTGTTGTGCATAATAGGTAGAAAGAGTGGACAATAATAATGACTGCCAGGTAAATAATTAAACAAGTGCTTATGTGAAAGAAAGGGGAAAGGAGGGTGATTGGGTGGAGGAAAGAGACATGTTCAAGTTACATTCAAGTTACAAGATCAACATTAACATACCGTTGTAAGGCTGTTGTTACAAACAGTGTTAAAACAGTGTTGTGCATAATATGTAGAAAGAGTGGACAATAATAAGTGCTGGGTTTATAAGTAAACAAGTGCTTACATGAAAGAAAAGGGAAAGGAGAGGAAAGGTGAGGTGGGGAAGGGGGAAGTGTTGTGTTGCTGGAGACCCTTCAGGATGTGAGGAACCATGCAAAGGGACTGGGGACCAGAGAGAAGGGATAAGCAGTGTCCCAGAGGGATCTTTTCAGGATGTGAGGAGCTATGGGGCTAGACAGAAGGGGCTAAGGCTGTAGGGATTTAAAGAGGAGGAGAAAGACAAGGAGAAGGTGTGACTTAAATGCTAGGAGGGAATAGGACCTAATCCAAGACAGGACCCTTCAGGATGTGGGTACCCTGTCAGGGGTCAGGATTCATGGACCCATGGGAAACATTTGGTGTCCCTTACATTCTGTGAGAGATCAATGAGGTCAGTAAGGGGAGCAAGTTGGGGAAGGGGAGGAAAGCTTGAAATTTGGGGTGTGTGGTGCAAAGGGTAAAATGAAGGTGATGGTAGAGGACTAGGATTTATCCAAGGCTTAGAAGAGGAATTAGGGAGGGACATGGCAGGACCAGCTAGATGCAAGGTAATTATTGAGGCAGAGCTGATGGAGTAGGAAGAGTATAAGTGCTGGATTTGAGGGAGGAATTCCACATTTTGGGAGGCTGAGAGTAACCAGATTGGCTGATTAAGGTGGATCTACAGGGTGGCTACCAGGCTGTGGGAGTCAGTTGATTGAACTAGGGAATGGGAGTATGGGGGTTGTTATAAAGGAGGAGGTGAGTTAGGAATGGTGCTCACCCATCCAGTGCTTGGAGGTGACTTTAGCACAGTGGGAGAGTCACCTATTTGTAAGAGAGGAGAAGGACAGGGCATGATAAAGATCAGAGTGGTTGGTGGGTGGGGCCATCCAGGGCAAAGCAGCAGAAGAAACTGAAGAGGGTGTCCAGTCTGGCCAGGGATGACTAAGGCAGCACCATAGACTACATCACTGTAGTTGAAAATGGGCAGTATCATCTTCTGAACAAGTTCATGCCTAGCCATAGAAAGGATGCAACTATGGTTCCTGAACAGGGCACCAAGCTTGGGGTGCAGCTTTTTCTGGATGGTGTCAATATGTCCAGAGAAGTTTAGGTGTTGGTCCAACCAAACACCTAAGTACTTGAAGGAGGCTGTGTCTTCAAGCAAAGTCCCATCAAGGGTGTGAAAAGTGGGTAGGGAGGGAAGCCTAGAAAGTCTCTGCCTAGTGCCAAAGGTCATGGATACAGTCTTCTTGGTGTTTAGGAAATGTTGATGGTTAGCAAACCAGAGCTGAACCTTGTCGAAGTCTTGCAGTAAGCTGGTTGTAATCTCAGTGGAACAGGAGCCAGATGAGTACAGGACTGCATCATTGGCATACATATGTATAGCGGAGGAGGGGAGCAAACAGAGGGAAGGTAATTTAAGAAGATGGAAACTAGGAGGGCTCTAATACAGAGCCCTGGGGAATGCCAGTGCTATTCAGGAGGGAGGAAGTGGCATCCAAGATCTTAACTGATTGGATTCTGCCAATAAGGTAGACTTTGAACCAGTTTGTGGTGGAGATGGGTCAGCAGCTGCGAGACAGTTCAGAAGAAGGGAGTGAGAGACAGTGTTGAAGGCCTCTGCCAGGTCGACAAACATGGCAGAAATAATTTTGCCATTGTCCATTCCGGCTAGGATGGAGTCTGTGAGCTGTAGGAGAGAGGTGGTGGTTGAGTGTTTTTCCTGAAAACAGACTGGAAAGAGGTGCAATAGGAGGTGTCAGATAGAAAGAGGTGAGTTGGGAAGGACAATGTGTTCTTGAAGCTTGCAACAGTAGGGAGGAGAGAAATAGGGTGATAGTTGCCAGGGGATGAGGGGTCACCCTTTGGTAGAGGGAGGATCTCTGCATGTTTCCATGAAGAAGGGACTGAGGCAGTAGAGATGAGAGATTTAGGATTATTGACAGGGGTTGGGCAATGGCCAAAGAGGAGAAGGAGAAGGAGAGGAGGTTTGGGTCGAGGCCATCAGGAGGCATCTTTAGAGGTTGATGGTGAGGAGGGCACTTAGGGCACTGTTTGGGGTTACTGTAGTGAAAGAGAAGGGAAGGTGAGAGGTGGTGGTGGGGCACACCAATAGAGGTGGGGAGGGTGATGGGTAGGAGTGGAGGATTTCAGTAGCTCAGAGGTGCTGGAGGTATAGTAGGAGTTAAATTCCAAAGCTACTGCACGTGGGTCAGACACTAGTGAGCTATTTACTTTAAGTACCGAGGGGTTCAAGATGAGTGGGTAAATCAGGGCATGGATCACCTTCCAAAACTTTAGAGGAGAATTTATGTTGGTGATGAAGGCAGATTTGAAATATTTGGACTTGCTAACCTTGTAGCCCTGATGCAAGCATTTCAGAGCATGTGGTTCATGAGGCCACTAGATTCTTGGTGACTTATGACACTTCGAGGCTCAATCTCTAGCCTTGAAGCAGACCAGAACTTCATGGGTTATCCACGGTAGTGGTTACCTCTGACTCTGGTTTGTTCGAGTGGGGCAAAGACATTCCAGTTTATAAGAAGATTTCTTTGAAGTAGGGCAAGGGCCTTCTCAACCGAGGAGAGGAGGTTGGGGGCAGTCAGAAGTGGCAAGGTTACTCAGAGAGGTTCAAGGCCAAGAGACATTAAAGAGTGAAGTTGAACGGTTTTGTGTGGTGATTTAGTTCTGTGGACTTTCCTAACTATGAATATTGGGTTATGGTCACTGAGAGCATCAGGGAGGACATGTGATGTTTAAAAATCCAACAATATGTGCATATGTTTGTTACCTGTATTTACTGTAGCATACAATATTTGCATATTTCTTACTGTGTGTAGGTGTCAGTGTGGCTCAGTTGGTAGCACATCCTCCTCTGGGTCAGAAGGTCATGGGTTCTGTCCCACATTGGGATTGGGCTCATATCTCAAAACTCTAGTAACCAAGTGCAGTATTAGATGGGTGCTGTACTGTTAGGGTGTGCTGTCCTTCGGATGAGATGTTAAACCGAGGTCCCTTCTACTCATCCTGGTGCTGTCCTAGTGGGTGTCCAGGTTTACGTAAAAGAACCCAAGGCACTCTTCGCAAAGAGATGGGGAATTTTTATTAGAAAACAATACTGCAAACACAAAACAATAAACAGGAAAGCAACATGAACATGGGCAAATCAGTGAAAAAGACCATAAAAGAAATACCTACCATAATAGCAGAAACAAAGTCCAAACACCTATTCACAACCCCACCAAACAAGGCTGGTGAGCATTGTCAGACATCACCCAAAACCCCAGAACCTGTGCATTTATTTAAAAGAAAAGGACCCAAACACCCAAGAAGAAACTACTGACCCACCTACTAAACTCATGTGAGTTGAAGTAACAAAGCACTATCATGGAGGATACCATGGCATGTTCCTCCACCAAGAATCCAGCACTGGATTAGGTAATCTGTATTTCTCCTTCAGGTAAACCAGGATATTTCATGATTAATCCATTCCACTATGTCAATCAGAGGGATCAACTTTGGTGTAAGACGTTGACAATGCACCTGCAAGAGTAGCCATTTAATAATCACCAGAACAACCCGCAGGGTACCGAAAAATACCTTCATGCCCCATCAAAGGAGTCATAAACCAACACATTGTAGGACATCCCTGTAAACTGGGAAGTGCCCATTTATTGGCCAATAGTAACCACAACCCAGATATGTAAGAACATTCAAAAAATATGTGCCATAGATTAAAACTGTTATATACATTGATTCCATAGACAATACCTATCCTGAAAGGATTTGTTTTTATATCCACTTTATTTTTCCTCCTGTGCAGCTACCACTCTGCCTTACCTCCAGCCACTGCTCCACTTCCTCCAACGACCCCTGGACACCCCACACACAAATGGCTGGCATATGCTGCTATACCCATCAGGGACCCCCCTTTGGTCCCTGTGCCAGGCAAGGTTCCAGTACCGGCATGTTGGGTCACCCTTGGGCCACTGCCAGGCTCAGGAGGCTATGGCCATTAAGCTGCCATGAGTGATGCTGCTGGTTTTCCTCCTGATTGTTCTCCAGGAGTGCAGACATGCAATGACGTCTAGCACTGATGTGCTGATGTCTGCTGCACTCCTCCCTCCATTACATCAACTCTAGCAGTGCCTCCAGGTGTCCCCAGGGATGATGCAGAGTGGTGGAAACCTACATCCCTCCCTGGATAGGAGAGCAGTCCTCTGACACTAATCCTATCCTCCCTACCGACTCCTGACAACCCATGCTCATGTCCGAACCGGTAGCCAGCATGACGCGAGTGTGGCGTCCAGTGCCTCAATCCTCACGCCACTGGGCCGCCTTCTGAAAGGATTTGTGATGGTGATTGGATCTTACATTCAACTTATGATGACAACAAAGCCATACCGTATCCCACATTTTCCTTGGTATACAAGGTTATACCAGCTGGTCTAACAAACATTTTTCCATAATCTCAGGAGGGCACTTGAAACAAGGCTCCAATAAAATTTGGAATTCAAAATGTGACTGTAAAGTCCCTCCTTGAGGCATGCAGAACTGTGGGTATAGAGATCTTCCACTGTTTCAATTTTTGAAAATTGCACCAAATAAAATGCCATGCATTATGGTACAGTGTGAAACACCCCAAGTTTCACTATCCCATTTCGGGAGACTATAGACTCACAAAGTTTAAAAAGCAGGATCCAGGGCTTCCCATAATTCAGCATTATTGGCAACAAATTAGCGTACAAAAACAATAAAAAGGAAAACAACCTGCTCAATCATATTCAGACCACCCAGTTTATTTGGTCTATAAGTGACAGAATGCTTGATGGGTTTTAATCTACTGGCAAACAAAAGGTGAAAAAAGAAACACTATAAAGTTTGGTTTCAAGTTGCCGAGGTAATGTAAACACATAACTCACGTATAAAAAACGGAATAATAAATGTTTTCAACAAAATACCCTTTTCTGTTTAACCATAGACCAGAATTTCTACCTGTCCACCTTACATTTTGCAATTTGAAGCTTAGCTGTCCAATTCAACAGAGCAGGATCAGGACCCTTGAACAATATGTCCAGCAATTTCAGTGGTCCTTGGATGAGCTGTATACCCGCCATAGAACTCACAGTGTTATCGTGAGACCCCCTAAGCTCCATCCCCATACTTTTGTTCATATTCAAACAGGAACCTGAAACAGAAGAATACAAATTAATTACAGTCAGCACCCTTTCACCAGATGGCAGAACTGCCACCATGAGGCATAAGTCATCTGCATAAGCCATTACACTGGGGAAGAGCAGGGTTCCTGTCCCAGTAATATGTACAATTTGTGGGTTCTGTTCCAATTGTTTAAGCAAGAGATCTATACTAAAAACATAAAGTAAGGGACTAAGTGGCCTGCCTTGGTGCACCCTTCTCTCACAATCTGTACTGAGGCTCCGGGAACCCATTTAGCACCTGCCTGACAGTCGCATTACTATATAAGTGGTGCACTCAACCAACAAAGACAAGCAGTAACCCATAAAGCATGAGAGTCTCAAATAAAAATTCATGAGACACTGAATCAAAGGCCTTCACTTGATCAAGGCTGTTAACATATCCCTTAGTTGAAGAATCAGCAAAAGCTCTCTCAGGTGAAAAGATTATCCTGGACAGTCCTTATTGGGAACTGCACAAGTCTGAGATGGGGTCATCAATATCTGAGCTGCTCGTGCCAATCTATGTCCAAGGTTTACACAGAATTTTCCAATTAGAGTTTATAAGACTGATTGGCCTCCAATTTGCCAAGTCCGATTCATCACCCTTTTGTACAAATAAATCAGGAAGCTTTCTGAAAGTAAAGGGTGCGCATCATCTTCTTGTAAAGTGAATTAAAAACAATAGAAAAATAATCAATAAGGTCATCCAAAACATTTTTAAAGAAGTCCCCCAAGAGACCATCTGTTCCAGGGGCAATACAGCCTTTCAATGAGGAAATCACATTACGGATTTCAGCAGGCAAGATAGGGGAAGACAGTTGCATCAGTATGGTGGGGGACCAGGAGAATCAGATCCAGAAGACCTTCTCTGCCATCCCTGGGGTAAGTGGAGGAGTGCCAAACACTGACTGTGTATGTTGTTGCACTATCCCAGCCTTTTCCAGGTTATGGGAGGCCAAAGTTCCATCTGGATATTGCATTAGCCATATATTTGGACTCTACCCTCATATAACAACCCTCACAGGGGTTAACATGTTGAGCCTTACCCTTGAGTGCCAAAGTTTTGTTACACAAACAAGGAGGCAGACCTCTTATATTGGAACTTCATCATCTCCATTGTTACAGCATGAAGTTGGGTTCAATAATCATACCCTGTCTCGTGGGAAGAGAAAATAAAGTCTGCAACTATTTCTCAAGATAATGGTGATACCAACATGTATGCAGAGATTTAGCTATATGTTTACGATAACATTTAATGTCATATTTCAGTATCCAACCACCAATCTTGTGGGATTGTCATACAACTCAAACACTGATTTTCTCACCACAAGAAGTTCCCATAATGACAACCAGGTGTTTTAGTCATCAATCAAGGAGACATTCAGCCTCCATATCAGGTTCGCAACTGGCTTATTGAGTACAGTCTCGATAGAGATCACAACTAAGACTATAGTCAGTAGTTTCAACAGCAATGTATGATAATATGAACATGGCAACAGGCAGATAAAAATGTTATTAACCCTAAAGGACTAAACCCCTTTGTGAAAGGTATGATTTGGAGGTTGTGTCCTATAAATGGCAATCACAGACAATCTAGCCAACTTTAAAAGGAATTCATACAATTGCTATCACTATATAACTTTCTCATCGTGGTACCCATTTTATCTGAGTGGACAACACACAATTGAAATCCCCACCCAAAATAATAGGTTTTGTGGTAAACATACATGGTTTGATTTGGTTTAACAAATCAATCCTCTGTGCTTTAGTCGGAGGGGGCATAGATATTAACGAGATAAAATTCATACTGGTCATAATAAATGTCCAGTAGAAGGGCTCTACCTGGGGCCAGATCAAGCTATTTACAGTAACCCTAGGATGTTAAATAAAATTCTAATCTAGAACAAGGATCCTCCCAAATGATCAGAAAGATGGCCCACTAAACCATTCACTAGAAAGATGGGAGATATTCCTTTGGGAGAGTAGCTGGTATCCTGTAAGAAGAAAATATGAAGCCACAGATCCCGTACTATATTAAATGTAGTTCACCTCCTCTTCTGATTCTTCAAACTATTAATATTAAGAAAGGCAAACTAATGTTAAGGGACAAAACCATAAGAAAGAAAGCAATATTAATGATCCATTTTAACAGGATTCTTTAGACCTCCTTTTTTTCAAAAGTTTGGAGTCAGTTGGGGCCACTTCAGGATCAGTGATGTGGTCAGCCAGATCTATAATGGTTGGTTGACAATTTCATCATCAATCGACATTACAGCTACTCCTTTATGTTGACCACATTTGAGGTTGGCATAAAGTGAGTCACTGCCGACTTTGTTTTCAAGTGGGGAGGGGGCTCTGCCCCTGCTGCTATAATAATCAACTCCAAGTTGGAGTTGTTTCAGGAGGGTGCAATATTCCACAAAGCAGTGTCAGGGTCCCACGCCAACACTACAGTGACCTGGTGCTGTTGTCGTTGTAGTGTCGGTCACTGTAAAGTTGTCACTGTAGCAACAGTATACCTGGTCAGGCTGGAAGAAGCCACAGATGACACATCACAATTGTCATCAGTATCCCCCATATTTTCCTTTTGGATAAAACAGCATACTTATTATGCAATGGGATGGCCTCCTGACAAGATAATTTGGTCAGGGTGGCCCCTTACTTGTGCTGCTCCTGGTCATTCGTCTAGAACCTCATTGCTCCCACCTGGAGGTAGGGAGGGGCATGGCCAAAACCTGGGTCTCTGGCTGGAGGTTGGGGCATTCAAGGCAACAGGTTGTAATTCCCCTGAAAGAGTGTCATCACCAGAAGTCATAGAAACAGATGGACAGAGGTCATGACTAGCAGTAGTTGTCTGTTCCAAGTGATGGGCCACAGCAGAGGCAGGAGAACCCAAGACCTCCTGAGCCCCAGTCACAGTAAGTGCAGGAGTGACCAAGACAGCAGTAGTGTCATCAGAAACAGGCACTGGAGGCAGCAGGTAGAGTGTCTGATCTTTGGGACCTCTGTGGCCTGTATGAGTGTTGTTCCTGCACCCTAGTTACAATGTCCTCCTGGTCATCCTGGTCCATAGAAGGCTTGTAATCAATTAATCAATCAATCAATCAATCAATCAAACTTGATTTAACCAGGCTATACACCTTGAGCAGACTCATTTACAAGAAGTCCTGGAAGACATAGAGGACATTACCAATACAATGGCAGTTATACAGACGATACATAAACACAATAGTGCATCTAACAAGTAAGGAGATCAAGGATTTTTATCTGTTTATGCACCACTTTGCAACACCTGACAAGACGACATGCCTATTACAGAGTACATATTCATTCCAGTATGGATACAAAGTTATTCATGATACAACTGTATGAACATAGCAACCCAAAAGTACCTAAGCAGTATCTACACTGGGAGGTGAAGGAGTGCAGAAAGAGAGAGGGGTAGGGGTAGTAGAAGAAGGGTGCAGGGAGGAGGGGAGTATAGGGGACAGAAAGAGGTAGAGATGGGGTTGTAGGGTAAGTGCAGGGAACAGGATAACTGCTGAAGTGCAGGGAGTTGCAGACTGTAGGATTTGGGCAATTATTGATGGCATATGCAATTTTCTTTCAGCACAGAAGATAGTAGGTCTTAAGAGTAGATATGCTCGGAATGGTGCAGAGCTTTAGTGACTTCTGGAATGCATTCCAAAGGGGTGGAAGGAGCAAAAGTGATAGCTGCAGTGCCATATCGAGTTCTGACTTTAGGGACTTTGAACATTACAAGTGAGTAGTTCCTCAAGCTGTAGAAACCCAAACTTTGAGTAAAGAGATTGGTGATATATGCAGGTAGTTTGCTAGTAATTGTTCTGTGGATCCAAAGGCATGCATTTCTCTGCCTTCTGACAGTCAGGAGGCCCAGCATATCATTGCATAGAGCAAGCAATGGTGGGTGTTTAGAGGAGTATTAGTGATGAATCTGAAAGCCCAGTGGTAAAGTGAGTCAAGCTTAGTTAGAGTCAACTTAGGACAGTGAATATAGAGAATGTGTGCATAATCTAAGAGGGGAGAAATGTAGTTTGGACTAGATTTCTTTGCTTCAAGGTGTCTAATGTGGTAGAAGACACCCAGGCACTGCCTCAGTTTTTAGCTAGCTCATCCAAGTGAACTATGAAGTTGCTTACTGCTAGTCAAAACCCAAGTATTTAAACCTGACCAATTTTCTGATTGGTTCACCAAGTAGGGTATGTAACGTAAGGTTTTGAGTAAAAAGTTTGCAAACACGGTTGGGAGGAGAGAAGCATAGCTTTTGTTTTCTTAGCATTGAGGAGCAATTTAAGATGAAGAAGGTTATGTTGCAGGATGTCAAAATCATTCTTGTAGCTCTTTAAATTAAAATTTTGGGATGCCCAGAGACAAGTCCTGTAAGTGTGACCCGGTTCTTCACATAAGTTACAACATAACGGTTAGGGCAGTTATTCTGATATGGCCTATCCCCACACACAAGGGTATTTCAACTGATCACAAGCACTACTCAGATGGGTATAATAGCCACAACAGAAACAAGACTTGGGTTGTGCAGCATAAAATATAAAGCCTCAGTCGCAGTTGAAATAAAAACAACTGGGCTGGTGCTGTATAGACCCATTCATGTACGGCAAGCTGACTTGGATTCACCATCCCCTTGTCCATATGTGCTCAGAATCCATGACTGGGTCTGGCTGACCCAGAAACATGCATTTTGACCACAACCAATATAAAATGTCAGAGATACATACCCTCATTCTTGAACAAGACTGTAATGGTCCTGAAGGCCAGTTTCATGAGCAGTATAGTCACAAAGGGGGACCAAAGAGGATTGCATTTAGCCTCCTTATATCTTATCCAGGTGGTTTCCAGCCCATCTGATGTCTTAAAGCTCACATCAAAATTAGGATCCCATGATGTGTGGATCAAAGCATATATATCCACAGCCTGGAAACTCAGATGGTCCTTCACCAACTGGCAACGACATATATCCTGTCCGGATAAACCTCCAAACCACCTCTATGCTTAAGGCGAACTGTATTCCATCTTTGGCAGGTTCAGGAGGCACATGAAACAGACCCGTGTAAGTATCTGAATTTCTTTGATTGCCACTGGAGGAAGAAGCAGGGCCCAAGCCTGCAGCCATAGGCTCAGTTAATGGATTGAGGAGGCAGTGGAAGATCCCACTACTGTCAGCAGGCCACTTGCAGAAGTGGCGGGCTCAGAAGCTGGGAAAAGTTCCAGATTCATGAGTAGTGTTGGGGCAGAAAGTGAGAATTGCCCCAGACACAAGGGCAACTGCAGGAACGGGTTCTGTGTGAGCTCCAAAGAAGAAGGAACCTGAAGAGGACTAGCTGGCAAGGACACAGTAGGAGGCAAGATAGATCCAGCTCTGCTGCTACCACAAGCCCAGGGAACTGCCAGGGCTGTTGTTCTACATCTTTGCACCACCACATCTGGTGTAGAGCCTCAGCAATGGTAAGCCCAGAAGCTGACAAATTATTATCAGAAGTCGGGGAGGGAGGGGTAGAAAGGAGTACTGGGAGACCAGCACTACAGTCAGTCATACTAGCAGCCATTATAGAAGGAAGCTCAGAAGGTGCAGCATGAATAGACCCAGACACTGGGGAGGCATCCCACAGCTGCAGATGGGACAACAATATCATGGGTAGCAAAGTTTGCAGGGGTACTGCCCAGATGTGGTGTAGCAACATGCAGCTACTCTTCATAAAGCACACACTTTGGAACCAGCACAGTTGGTGAGGAGGCGGGATGGAGAACTGAACAAACACTTATCTTTGAGTACTGAGAAGTAGCTTGCAACTCAGAAACTTGCAAATGTAGCCACTTGCACTGTATTTGCTTTGTATAGAATTTTTGTTTCTTTTCATTCTGAATAAATAATTTTGAAATTGTAAACTTGTCCTGTAAACATCTTGGCTGTCTGTGCTGCAGCCCGGGTTGTACATGAAAAAGGATCTTGGCTCATTGTATTTACTTGGTAAACAAAAGTTTAAATAAATAAATAAATAAAATAAGAGACAGTACCTGAATGAATATCCGAGGAACCAGAACTCAGGAGCTCTACTCCGTTGGCATCCGACTCACAGCTTGAGAGCAGTCTGGTTGTCGCCAGCCACCATCTTGGACCTCTGACTTATTCTCAATGTAGCCTGATAATGCTGTTCTTCCATGACCAAAAGACCCAAAAGTCGCTCCTTTCCTTTTCATTAAGCCAAAGCTAGTAAGTCTCCATCACACACATCAGATGACCCAGGTTGAGGTTCCAGCCCTGCCACATTCTGTATACATATGGAGGCTTGTAAACCTGTGGGTTCATCCTCCATAGCTTCCACAGCAGCCCGTGTGGGAGGGAAGCAAAATCATCCACCTGGGATGCCATTCCACCATTCACACCACCAATACTCTTGACAGGAAACAGAAAGCACTCCCTACCTGAGAGAAGGTGAATTTTTTATTATAACTTCAAAATCAAAATAGGCACAAACAGTGTTGATTCACACAAAAATAATATACAAGGGGTCACATGATGCAGGGCACCTAGAAGCAGCACTACTCTGAAGCTCCTGCCCACCGACCTCTTAAAATCTTATTTTGCCCTACTAATATCACAGTGCAATTCCAGACTCTGGTTCTACATTGTTTTAGTATTCAGGGCATTAGTGATTGTTATTGTGTCCATTTTCTGCATTGTTTTCGGCTTTGCAACTGAGATGGAGGCTGAGATGAAACAGGCCGAATCAGACACACTCCACCGGCTACCACAGAAAAAGCAGCTAAGAAATCTAAGCATCAAAGCTCTGGGAGTATTTCTAAGGCAGGCTCCTCTAGCTCCTCGGCGATTCCCCTAACAGAGGATCGCTTCCTTCAAGAACTGTTGCCTTTAAAGAAATCCTGGAAGACATCTCGGCTGAATTGAAATCACTTGAGGAGACTTAAGCTCTCTGTCACTAAGAATGGGAGACTCTGAAGCAGAACCACCTCTCTGGAAAGGTGGAAAGAGAAAAGGATCCTGAAATTGCCCATCTTCGGCAACAGCTCAATAAGCTTCAATTGAAAACCGAAGACTTGGAGGGAGAAGTAGAAGGAATAATGTCCTGATATTAGGCCTACCTGAAGCAGGGAAGGTGCTGATGCTATCGTTTTCTCAGAAGTTTCTCACTAAGATCATCGGCCCGTTCCCCTAAACCCACAGTACCACATAGAGCGGGCCCATTGTTCTCTCAGGCGAAACCTCCACCTGGAGCACCACCACGGCCAATAATAGTGAGATTTCTAAGCTACCTTGAGAAACAACACATTATATCCAAATCAAAAGAGTCGAGCCATTCTAGGGGCAATGCCAAATTGAGGATAACTCAGGATCTCCCTTTGAAACTCGTCAAAAGCGATCTGCATTCCACCCTACGGTCAGTAAGTTAATAGCTACAGGAATTCGCTTTAAGATGGTCTACCCAGCTAAATTACAGGTGGCAATTGATGGAGCATGGCTTTCCTACAAATCCTCGGAGCAGGCAGCCACGGATCTTGCAGTCAAGCTACCTAACCTATTTAAGACTGGCTGAACTGTTATCTCATTTACCAGAGGCTATAAGTCTTTAATCTTGTAGGGAGTAAATTGTATACCTGTTAGGGATCCTTTTTCCATCTCTTTCTTCCTTCTTTCTTTTGCCTCTTTCAGGCTGGTTGTGGGGGTGGTAGGATGTCTTGAGGCCTAGTAGGCCTTATCCAGTGGTGGGAACGCCGGTGTGTTCCTGAGGGAGGGGGTAGGAACCTTGTTTAGCAAGCATTTCCTCACGCCGCTAATGGAGACGGTTGTTTTTGTACCATCAACATTTAGGTCCCCTGGTCATTTCCTCACCCTTTCAAGGTGGGAGAAGTCCCACAGATAGCAATAACGCCATGTGGTAAAAGGATATTTGAGACTTCTATCCCCTGAAGTTTGTTTTATAAAGTCACATGGGACTCAATGGGCATCTCAGGAGCAGCACCCTCGATTTAAAGTAGATTGGACAAATTAAGCCTAAGATATACCTATTTATACTTTCCTTAGATCTGGATTTATGACTTTTCTAATAATTTTGCTGAACCTGGTTAATTTGTTTAGGGCATACATTTGTGGTCTCCTCAAAGGGGTTGGTGGGTAGGGGGGCTCGGGATGGAGCAAGCTTAGGAGAACTACATCGTGCCAGAGAAGGGGTGAAAGGCATATTCCTGGGGAAGCTTAGAGAACATAGCGAGTCTCGAATAATTCTGGTATACCTCTTCGAGGTAGTTTCTGGCACCAATGTTCAGACCTGGCATTTAAACGAATTTTAGCTTCTCATGGAAGGATGCCTATTGGGTTTGGTCCTTTATACTGATATTAACATGTCCAAAACTACTTTCAAATGAGGACCTTTTGTATATAGTTTGAGGGGTTGTGGAGGAGGAGGGTTTTATGATCCAGAGGCCTTTTCTGTTGACTGCAACGTTGGAGATTAAAATGGAGTGGTTATCCTATGCATATTTTCAGTATTCCAGACATATAGGAAATTTATCGGGAGGGGCTTTCTTGCTTTAATATTAGCTTTGTTCAAAGGGTGTTGAGATTAGGGAGGGGACTGGAGTGTGCCTTTTGGGGTTCTCTTCTCAATTACTGATACAAGATTATTTTTTTTCAATAAGATTGTTAATGACTTTAGTACCAATTAAAATTGCCACATGGAATGTCAGAGGAGTCAGAGACATGACTAAAAGATATCAGGTTCTCAAAACTGTGCTCTTTTAAATATTGATATTCTTTGATGCAGGAAACCCACCCTCTAGCTACTGAAACAAATGGGTTATGCAGACAGGATTTTCCCAAATTTTTACTGCCTGTGGGTCATCATCGAGTGGGGGTTGCAATTCTGGTTAAGAGGCATATTTCGTTTGTAGCAGAAGAAAGTTTTATCAGATCCGGAAGGCAAATTTAACATAGTTAAAGGCATGCTTAGCAACACCACAGTGGTATTGGGTGCAGTCTAGGCCAGTTGGTGGCGATGCTGAGTTCCTCATGTGCTTGGCCAACAAGCTGAGCAGATGTCTGCCCTCCATAATAATTCTAGGGGATTGGAATATCCCCAACACAGGATCTAGATAGAACTTACAGGCCATTAAAGCCCTATCCCTCCACAGCAAGCCCTGAGGGACTTCATGTGGTTACTGGAATTGTGAGATCCATGGCGCCTACTTAATCCTCTAGTCAGCTTTTCTCCTTCTATTCCAGGTCCACCATTAGTCGGGTCTGGTTAGACTACATTCTAACCAGTACCTCGCTCTTAGCTGGCCTTCACCAGACAGGAATCGAACCAATTGTTATATCGGACCATTCAATGGCATGGTTAGTAATTTCCTGACCCGAGCACCCAAAGGGATACTACCTGGAAATTAAACACACAACTCCTAAAAGAGGAACTTATAATCTCTCACATTAGGGACTTAATCTCTTCTTATATGGATATTAATAAGGGCTCCATTAAAAGGAGGATCAAATATGGTGTTCCTTTAAATGCTACCTCAGGGGAATTCATTAAGTTAGCTTCCAAATGGAAAAAGCAAAGGAGGCAAGAGTTATCTCCTTGTCAAATCAAATCAGGGTGGCTGAAAATACTCTATCCACATCCTCCCCTTCAGGTCTCTTGGAAACCCTACTGAAGCTTAGAAACAATACTAGATTTGATAAAAGAAAAGGTGGAATACGCCATCTTAAAAACTAAGTCCGCTATTTTGACCAAGGCAGAAGCCGGGTAGAATGCTAGCCCTCTGTCTACGGGAATTGAGAGCTCGAGGTTAATCCCTCCTTACAAGCTCTGGATAGCTCTATTAAAACTTCCCTCATGATATTTCCCAGGTTTTCGAGAACTCATAAGGACTTATACAGTAAAAGTCCCTCACAGGTCTGCTCTCGTGTATTGAACAATATCTGGACAGCCTTAATCTCCCACTCTCCAGGCACATCATTGTCCGACTCTGTCTTCTCCAATTACCTTGGGGAGATAGGCAGAGGCAATCAAAGGCTTGCATTGGATAAATTGCCAGGTCCTGACGGCTTTCCTCCAACTTCACAAAACCTTTTGTAAAGAATTAGCTCCTCTTCTTTAAATTTATTTGAATACATGTTCACTTGGATACCCTAGATCCCACTTCTGCTGGAAGCTACAATAGTTCTCATCCTAAAACCTGACAAACCGCATAATGATCCAGCCAGTTATCATCCAATTTCGCTATTAAATTATGATATCAAAATCTTAACAAAATCTTATTCTCAGAATCAAAAGGGTTTGGTCCCATTTGTTGAGTCCTGAGCAGGTGGGATTTGTGCAGGGCCGATCCTCAGCTGATCATCTGCGAACCCTTTCACATATTTTTCAGGTTGCCCAGAGCTCCCAGATTCCATGGCTTTAATCTCATTAGACGAGAAAAGTCTTTGACAGAGTAAACTGGGAGCTCCTCTGGCAACTCTTAAGAAAATGGGCTTCCCAATAGCTTTCATTCGATGAATACAGACGGTATACCAAGCCCCACCGCAAAATTTACTGTAATGGAGTATTTTCTTCACGGTTCTCTTTATTTACTGGCACCAGGTAAGGTTGCCTTTATCTCCCTTTTTATTTAATTTATATCTGGAACCCTTTTACTTAGTATTAAGTGCTCACCCCAGGTTACGGGCTGTTCAGTGTATCAACAGTCTTTAACCCTTTCAGTGTATGCTGATGATATTCTCCTTTATTTGGCCTATCCAGATGTATCGTTATCACATGCTTTACAAATCATCAGACAGTTCTGGCTTGTAGCCAATTATAAACTAAACCTATCAAAAACTGTGATTTTTCCTTTAAATGCCCTTACCCACCAAGTTAACTTCACTATTTGGGCATGAAATGGTCCTCATTCAATTAAATATCTAGGTATACATCTTACTAATGATCCAGAGACCTTCAGGAAACTTAATCTAGATGATTTGTTAACTAACATTCAGCAGGACTTTCAAAGATGGATAAACCTCCTCTTTCGATATGGGGCTGTATCAACATTATTAAAATGAATATGTTGCCCGTCTTTTCTACCCTAAATTTAATGAATCTCTGGCTCCCAATGTCCTATTTCCCATAATTTCATTCCACTCTTTCCAAATTTATTTGGCAGGGCAAACATCTTAGATGCTCTTCCTTGAAACTTTGCCTTCCTAAGGAGCTGGGTGGACTTCATCTCCCAGCTTCATTTTCTACAATTGGGTGAGTCACCTGTCTAAAGTGGGAGATGGTTCTCAGATATAGTGATGGATACCTCCCTATCTGGCTACAATTAGAGAGGAAGCTTCTTGGTCTGCATGATCTCAATTCCCCACACTATTTTTCTCCACCATTTCTGCACTGCACATTCCATACAAAATTCGGTGGTGGGAGTCTCTATTAAAGTTTTAGCCCAATGTTGGATTTTTTTAACATTTCATCCAAAAGGATAAGCTCAACCCCTTATTTGGAACCGAATATTAAAATAGGGAGATCGCTGCTTTCCCTGATTGGCCTCAGCTACAGGGTGTCCTAGTGGAAGATCTGTTTTCAGACCATTCTCCTTTCTTCCCCTGATATAATGGCTAAATTTAATATTCCTCAGAAATATATATTCAGAGTTTTCCAGTTGAGACACCTTATGGTGTCCAACTTTGGAACTACATTTAAACAGTCTCAGGTCAGGCTTTTCTTGGAACAGATACAGGCATAGGCCAATAATTCCCATGGAATATCAATGATTTACTCTTTCCTCTTCGAATTAAATTCCCAAATGCCTCCGGGATCTAAAATTTGGACTTCCCTCCTGCTGGATACCATTCCTATGTGGAGTCAGATCTGGAAAGATTTGCACAGATACCTTACCCAAGACAGGCATGGACTCATTCAGTATCATATCCTAAACAATATGTACTATACACCTGTCAAACTAGCCAAATTGGGTAGGCTTCCTGTAATCTGTACCAGATGTGGTACATCTGAAGGGGATCTGACTCATATTTTCTGGCATTGTAACAAGGTGGCACCACTTTGGAATACAATTCAATCCAATCTGGCTCCTCTATTAGGACTGGGGAATTGTTTTCCATAGAGATATGTATTCTTGGGATGTTTTTGACTATTAAGTTTAAGGAACGTAGATTTCATATGGCCTTAATTTCTATTGTAGTTAAAAGATTGGTTCTTAAACATTGGGTGGACCAATTGGTTATAACATACGTGGAATGGTTGAAAGAAATGTCACTTTGTTTCAATACCGAGAGGCTGATAGCCAGCTCCAGAATTGTATGGATGCATTCAATGCAAATGGGCTAAATTATATGCCTTATACTTGAATTGAGATATAGATAATACATGCCTCTGCTTATTTTGGTTTGTTTATCCCTTTTGGTATTTGTTAACTGCTGGTTTATAATTCTTGACATCTCTTTGGTTTGTTGTGTATATCAGGCACACTCGGGGGTTGGGATGGGAGGGAGGGTTTATAGGTGTATTGGTATTGTTATTTTGTTTTGTTTGATCCAGAGGCAGTCTGGTGTTATGTTACCCATGTTCATATTGGTTATTATTTATGTTTTGTTAACTTCTTAATTGTTTATTAGTTTTGTGTTATGATGAAAACAAAATAGATGATGAATTTAAAAAAATAATATACAAATACAAAATAAGAAAAGCAAATACATATTTCAATCATACTCCTGTAATTAACATGTCAAAATAAATAGAAATCAAAATAAACATTTCAGATATACCTCTTCCAGTTTACATAAGCAAATGATAAAGAAAAGACATTAAACATTACCCCCATTAGAAAACTAGGGAACTTTTCATTGTACTTCATAGTTTGAATAATATCAAAACTCATAAACCTCACAAAAATACATTTTGAAAGAAAATATAAGAAGTATTTCGTCAAAACAAAACTTAAGAAATAAAAGATAACAAAAACAGTATTAAATGCATACTATTAAACCAGTGACAAACCCTCTCAAATTTAGCAAAAATCTAATTACTATAATTGGAACTCACTGATTACACTCTCCCCAAACCAAATCCAAGAAGCCCAAAAATTTTTCAAAATGAAAACCTAAAAGAAAAACACCTTAAATTTCTATACAAAACTTCCTTATGGATAGACAAAATGACACAGTTTATTAACCTGCCCTCATAAGTCTGACAATGCAGATTTACCCTGTATCTAACCAGTCTATATTCTTTCACCATTTACTGTAATGTTGAGGTTGTACTTTCATCTTGTCTGCTTTTTGAAGTCTTATATCTTGTAGTACAGAAAAGAAAACCTGCTCAATGGCTATCACCGGTTTCCTTATTGTGAGGACACATCTTGCCTGCCATAACTGATATTTGATACATAAAAGAATTAATTGGACCATGTTCTGTTCAAAATTTGACCAAGAAGGGGATTAGACCTCCCAAAAATACTACGGGTTACCTTATCAAAGAGGCAAAGTATCCATACTTTTTTTAATATGACCAAAAGGACATTGCAAAGGGATATTCAAAATAGAGATGTTCCATGGTTTCTGTGACATTTACACAAGTATCTAGTCATGGACAACTTTGTTCAGAACTCTTTTACATTTCAAGTTATTTTAACCCCAAACATAGCCATAAAATGTCCCAGATTTAAGCAGGGGTCCTTGTACTAATCAGCATCTTTGCAACTGAATTTATTTCAACTTGTGGTTGTACACATGGTACTTCACAATAATGCTCCTCCAAAATCTTGGTATACATTTCTTTCCTGGATATAGTCTGAAACTGCATTTTGTAATTTTCCATAGCTTAATTTTACTAAAGGAGCACTGAAAAACTGTATCAATCCTGCTAAAGATTTCTGCTTAGAATAGGTTGTTATAACTCCCATACTAGCAATACTGGATTTAAAGGGTACCTAAACAAGCAGTTTTTAAAACTGCAAACCCAAAATCTGGCTTCATTATGAGGCAAAGTAAAGGCTACTGTTTAAATTTATGCTAAAACTGCATTTCTGTAAATAACATATATGCAGTTTCATAGCTTTTGAAAAATGTAAACATCAGCCTTTCACTTACAAAAAATAGCCTTGCCTTCTCCCTAAGATGTCTGCCAACTGTATTAAGTGATGAGTCATGATGACATTTGGAGCCAGAGCCAGAACCAGAGACCAATATAGATTCTTATAGGCTAACTAGTTCTTCTTTCCTCTTTGTTTTAAATTGTTTTACAGAATGATCAACACCATATGTTAACATGTGGATTATTTTGATCAGTACAAATGTTAGGCTATGATGTTGTTCATTTTATTTACTTTAACTTGCTGAAAATGTTTTGCAATCTAGCTGACTTTCTCTTGGCAAACTGCAGAACAGTACAACACTTCAAATACCTGATGATGTAGTGGTTATGTGATGCCCTGATTTTTTTTGTTAACCAGAGAGAGACACTATGCTGAAACCTTGTTTACATATGTGACCTGGCAGCACAAGGAAGTTAAATGACTTGCTCAGGGTCACACAGCGAAGTACTGGTCTGGTCCAATTCCAAAGCTCATGCATTCTTGTTAATCCACAAAAAGCTTCTCTTGTATTCTTTTTCCAAGTGAACCCCTACACCTAGCCTGCCTTTTGTTGAACACCCTACCATCCATACCATTTCCTTAGTACTGCCTTGGGCTGCATATGATCTTGTGGTCTCATGAAGAGAATTATCACACTCTGACTGTAATCGTATACCTCAGAGAGTTGTGCATACCTACACCGACACGGATCATCAGCTGGCACTGTTAAATAATACCTCCCAAATCAGACTTAAGTCCACTTTCTCAATATTTGACTTCTGCTCCACAGTAAACAATGAGTGGATACACCCTTCTGCACAGTGAAGGCAGTATGTACAGTTCCCCTGTTGTGTTTTGTCCCACCTCATTAACCAACAATCGGGTCTTTGTGGAAGGCCAAGCAAAATAAGCCTCAGGACTCACCAGAAAACTGCTGTTCATGCCCCAGAAGGGCTGCACTTACTATGTATAACAATATTATTAGCAGGAGAGGCATACTAATGTTTGATCGAACCACCAGACTTCCAGTGTCAGTCTACTCCTTTACCTGTTATCTGCAGAACCCTGCAGGACAGTTCCCTGAAAATCTTCTCCAGTACTTTTTAGTGCCCTACTCCACAATGCAACCTGGTTGGCTACCACCCTTCTTAATCCTGAGTGCTTTATACACAGATCCCTCAATACTGTCTAACAAACGTCAACACCCCCACCTGAGGTTAATCTCCCTACACTGAATTCAAGTAACACTTTAAGTGCAGCCCTGCCACTGTGAGTATTTGTCATCACTGGCTGCTCCCATTCACAGTCAGGCAGTGATCACGGTGCTGGCAGCCCTACATTTCAGGTCTCACAATGATCTGTTAAACATCCTCCTTCCTGTCTTCCCTAACTTGAAAATGGCTGTACCCTGCTGGAATCGCCTCTTCAGTCCCTCTGTGGCATTCATTCTTTTCTTCTGCTCCTCACACCAAAAACTGGTGAGCTCACTATTCTGCTTCATGGAGTGTGGTTAGTACAGTTGCCCATGTCATGTTGATCTTCTGGTAAGCAGGCTGATAGCAGCAGGACACAAGGAAACATTGGCATTTCTACCCCATATAAATTGAATCCACCTATGATTAGGCACTATTATATGATGTGCATAATGATGTGCACACCTATCATTTAATAGTACCTAATCAAGGGTAGCCTAGATCTTTTAAGGATAGGAAAGCCTATAATTTCCCATGTTCCCTGCTGCTATCAGCCTGACTTACTGGAAAGATTTGTTTATTTTGATATATCAAAAACCTGGGGACTGTACTACCTACATTCATGGTGCATAAGGTGATGAGCTCACCAGTTTTGGGTATGAGGAGGAGAAGGAGAATGAATACCAGAGGGGACTGAGAAGGCAACCCTGCAAGGTACTGCTATATTCAGGAAGGGGAAGACAGAAGTGAGAAATATGAACAGATCACTATGAGAAATAAGATGGGGCTGCCAGCACCATGATCCCATTGTCCTGGCCAACATTCCCTTCCCATAAAACCAGTTCATGCAATTGTCCAAAGCTGTGTGTGGGTATTAATGTGTGAATTGGCTGCCACTACACATTCGGTCACTTCACTACCAGTCTAGCATTGCTTGTAAAGCACTTTTGGATACAATGCATATGAAAAGCACTATATAAATACTGATTCTTCTTATAATTATTTCCATGGAAAAGAAGAGAAGACAAGACAAGCATATTTTTGATTTCCAAGAAAGTATGAACTCTGGCATTGGACTCAGAAGAACTTTGCTACAACAAGTGGTGGATCTATGGGGTGGTGAAGCGGGTTGCAACCTCCAATGTAAAGTACTCAGTTGCTGCTGCTGCATTTCACTTTTTGAAGAAGTCTGATTTATTTATTGTACAAATGTTTCCATTCAAAAATAAGGATTACATTTGTAGTTTCAGTCAAAAACATACTAGAAATGCATAATAGCAGAAAATATAAAGGTTTCATATAAATGTTAAAAGTGCTTATCAAGTATGCACACATCCCAGCACCCGGACCACCAGGTTATTCAAGATTTGTACTGCACTGTGGTTTACAAAGAGAAAGTCAGTTGGATTAAAACACAATTTCAGCATGTTAAAGTAAACAAATGAACAGAACCATATCCTAACATGCGTATTGATCTAAATAATGCACATGGTTTTGACCATTTTGGTGAAACAATTCTATACAAAGGGAAAAAAGAACTAGTTAGCACAATAGAGAGCCATATAGCTCTTTGACTTTGGCTCAATGATGTCATCACTTAACACATTTGGTGGCCATTTTAAGACAGGTAAGGCAGTTTTTTGAAATTGGAAGGTTGATTTTACATTTTACAAATGCTTTGGAACCACATTTAGGTAACTTATATAAATGTAGTTTTAGCATTAACAAATTCAGCAGCCTTTCCTTTAGTCAGATTTTGAATAGTTTGTTGTCAAAATGTTGTTTAGGTATCCTGTAAAGAATCCAACACCCAGAATGCTCATATTTTGTTTGTCTGCAATAAGAGTGGAACAATATTATGATAAATAAAGATACAATGAAAAAACTAAAGGGTTTATCATCTCCAGTCCCCTTGAGAAAGTGGTAGATAGATAATTCCTCTTTAATCGGGTTGAGCCGACGTTCCCATTAACACTGAAAAAATTCACTAAATAATAAAGTTTCTGAATTATTTGGGGAGCAAACATTATGCTGAGATACAACAACATTGGGATTAAAATGTTTTGATCATAAAAATTATTTTTTTTTGACATGCGCTACTTGTTCCATTGTAGAACTTTATTTAATGTTTCTTGTAGTTTGACATCCCAGTTATATAGATGCATGTCTTTCGGTCCCAAAAACCCTAATATTTTATGGTAACCACTATGAATTGGTACCCTAAAATTTCTTGTATTTTGCTTCCGGTTGCCCAATTGATATGCAACAGCTTTTATCAAAATTTATTTCAGATCCAGAAATAGCTGTGAATTCTTATAATAATTAGCCATTTGACCTACTAGATTTGTAATCTGAGATCAGTAGACATAAATTGTCTGCATACTCTATGCTATAGAACATAGTGATAAGTCATCACTTCTTAAAGATAGCCCTATAATATCCGGAGTGATTTAATTTGTGTATTAAATGGTCTAACGTTAAACTATACAATAGAGGGCTAAAGGAACAACCCTGCTGTACCCCTCTCAAAACCCAACATTTATTTCCCATCCAACCATTCACATAAGGTACTATAGTAGCATTTAGATAACGCTCGAATATAGGAAATAAATGTTTTTGAAATTTATATGCTTGCAGCAGACCATAAATACAAGTGTTTGACCCTATCAAAAGCTTTATTCTGATCAATAGTCAGCAAAATCCCATTAATTTTCCCTCGTGCCCTTTTGTAAAGACTTCCTTAAAATTATTAGAACATCTGAGATTTTTCTTCAGGGAACCCCACAGAATTGTGTTGGGTGGATTATATTATCTAGTACTAAAGATAGTCTACATAATGACTTTTTAAAATTTTGCAGTCTGTGTTTAACAGTGTAATTGCTCTCCAGTTTTTCAAATACCCTCTTTCTCCATTTTGTGTAACCATAGTAGTAGTACCCTGTATACATGCTAATTGGCAATTTACTTTCCTCAAGGCCTCATTATATAATTGGACTACTTCATCCACTAAAATCTTAAAAATCTGTTTATAAAGTTCACTAGGAGACGTTGGCACCTGGTGTTACACTTTGTTTACTGAAAGTAGGACCAACTGTATTTTTTTTTGTGATTTTAGCCATTAGTAATTTTTGTAAGTTGTCAGGTACTTTAGGTAGCTGACATGTTTTTAACCAGTTTTGCATTTTTGTACTACAAAACTGCTTCCCCAGTAAACATCTGCCTCACATATTGTTCCAATTCACTCAATACTTCATTAGTCTGAATGACTATTTTCCTGAGTCTGTTATGATATATGACACTTTTATTTTGTCTTAAATCATCACAATTATCAAAAGGATTAGTTTGAGCTCTTTTTCCTTGTGTACTAAATTGTTATTCTTTTCTAAATTTTTGCCTGCCATATTGTACTTTTTCCATTTCTGATTTTGCTTCTTATATTTACACTGTGAAATTCCCATACCCTCCTTCTGTAAAGAATGATATTAATATATATATAGATTTATTAAGTTTCTCTCTAAGGTCCTTATATTTTATTCGTTTTAAATGTTCCATTTAAATTCTATAGTTTTGACATATTCCAAAATATCTTTTTTGTATCCTCCCACCAGTCATTTTTTACATCATATATAAAAAACAGATTTTCTAGCTTCCAGAAGATTCCGGAAGCCTTGAGCTTCAAGTTTGTTGTCTAACAAGCTCAGTTTCAATTTCATATGCTTGGACCTCTACATTATTCTGGACTATTTCATACTATAAGTTTTAATAAACCATTGTCTGACGTACCTGCAGATACTACTGCCTTTGAAATTTGTAAATTTGAAGAAACAAAAAGTAGTCAATTCTGAATGATCTGGTACCACAGAAGTATGTTCTGGGGGCAGTTCATACATTGTTTTATGTTTTATGTTTTATTAAGTTCTCAGATTACTAATTATTATTGTACTAAAGACATCCACCAAATCTGCTTGCTCTATCAATTGTTTTGAGAAATTAGCATCACAAACATTTTTGAAGTTTTAGTCCTTTATCCAATGCTGCCAAACTACAAATAAAATCCCACCCCAAATTCTATTTTTAGCAGAAAAAGATAAGGCTTAATTAGTTTGCAAAGATTCACTCTGTCTGACTTTAGTTGAGGAGCATAAACATTGATTAATCGAAATTCTGTACCTTGTACAGTATATTAATGTATAGCAAAATGCCTGCCTGGGACTATGTCTATAATATGTAAAATCTGTATATTCGGGGAAAGAAACAAAACCCACCCGTGCACACTTCTTCCTCCATAGACTAAAACTGGGTCCCTACATCCAACCATTTTAGCTTTTTCCAATTCCAACTCAGAGTGTAAACGAACATCCTGAAAGAAAATAACATCAAGATTAGTGTTTTGGAACGTCGATAAGTGCTAGGTCTATTCCTGTCTGATTGTAAACTTGGCATTTCATGATTCCATTTTCAAAACATATTGGGCCTCTAACATTTTAGTTCAGCTTCTCAAGGTGGTTTTTTTTAATGCCGCTGGTACCCATCCTTCTTCTTTGAGTTTTCAGTTGATTTTCAAGTGGATTTTCTGTATCAGACAGTTGAGAAGAAACTACTGATACTTTATCAGATTCCCCGCAGCTTCTAATTCTCAACATTGTAAGATTGCAAATCTATTTGTATTGGTTATTGAGGCAGCTTCTGGGTGCTGTTGTGTTTTTAATTATTTTCTTCCCACTTTTCTTTTAACCATCTGTCTGAATTCTTTATCTGTTTCTATGGGGGAGGCATGTTTTGATCCAGATTTACAGGCTCAGTCTGTGGAGTTTGTTCTGGGTTTCAGACCATTGTGGATGGGAAGAATGCTGTGTGCTGCTGTGGCCGCTGTTTACATTATCATTCTGTTGCTCAGTATGTCTAGGACCCATAGATGAATGTTTGGAGGCTTTCTGAATATAGAAATCCTGAATTCCAAAATCTGCATTTTCATTATTTTTGAAGCCCATGGGCAGTCTGTAAAACATGACCTGCCTCTTCACATGGGTTGAAATGGGGCAATCCAAACAGTGCTCACTAGAATGTCCCATTTCCTCACAGTGATTACACTTAAGAACCTCACAGTCAGTGCTTATATGTCTTTTAGAACCACATTTGAAACATGTTCAAGGCTGTCCTGGGTAAGAAATGAAACCTTTATCCTGGCCAATGAAAAAACATTCAGTAGATGTGTTACATCATTTAAAAGTTTGGTACAGCCTTACTTTTAGCTTTCACCCTCGTTCCAAAACCTTCTTCTTCTATAATGGGTTCTGTATTTCCTTGTACCGCACATTTTTTCCTTACCAAAATAAAACATCAGTAATGTTGACACCTTCATTGCAAAATAGGATGGTAATTACTCTAAAGGTTGCCTCGTAAGTGGTATATCTGAGAAAGGGACCCAGACAGGGTTCGTTTTCAGAATAGAGTATTTGCACCAAAATGTTCTGGCAATTCTGGTGTCCTAAAACTGATGTCATAAGTCGATTCTCCAGGGTCATGAATTAGGGCATATACCTCTGAAGGTGAAAAATCCAAATACATTTTTACAAATACTTTGCCCACATAGAACCTATCCAGTGTTTCTTCCAGTCCACCCATATACCTGAGTCTAACAGCTTATCTCCTTTAGCTAAGTCAGCTTGTTTGTGAAACAGCCCCAGCATAGGTGGGTTTCATGCCCCAGTATTCTCAGAATCATTTGAGGCTCCAGACTGATCAGTTGAGCTGGACAGTCCTGTGTCATTATTATTATTATTATTATTAGGGTCAACATTAGTCTCACCTCCCAATTGATACAGTACCTGTGTCATTTTATGAAGGGTTTCAAGTGCCTCACAAAGATTTCATGCTCCATATCTGACAAGGAGCTTGGTTCAGTCACTAGTAAGGGAATGTTTATGTCAGGGATCAAATACCAGCTGTGTCCTGCGTCCAACCTACTTTCCTAGACTGCAGCGTTTGCACTGTCATTTCTTGATCCATGGGTGTTGTCATCTTGACATGATCCAGGAAACTAGAGCTGGTGCCAATTACAAACAGCTTAGCTGGTTCAGCACTTTCTGGGCTTGTTGGTGAGTTTTCTGGTCATTTGTCTCCTCCTCCTCTGACTGAGATTTTACTCATGCAAGCTGTTTTTCAATAGAAGTTAATTGATCAACTAAGAAGGCCTGTTTCTGTTGCAGGGAATGTTCTGACTCCCTGAAGTCCATAGTTTTACTTGTCACATTTTCAAGTGCAGACCGCGAGTCCTGCACCATTTCTTCTGAACGCTGCTCCTTGCTTGCAAGCATTGCAGCCAAGAGCTGCCCAGACCTCCTCCTCCTCCTCCAACCTCAGGATCCACAATGGAGTCCGCCATCCTGCAGGAGGAAGTAAAGCACCCCCTGTCACAGAGTAGGGAATTTTTTTTTACAACTTCAAAACAAATAATAACAAACAATGTTCATTCACATCAAATAATACATAATAAAGGAATAAATAAAAAAATATTGCAATCATACTATTCCAACTGAAACACAATTTACAAAAATATGTAGAAAATAAAAGGAACTAAATTACAAAAAAGTATGAATTCATATTTGTCCGTTTCATAATTCATAAATGAGAAAATAAATAAGTATTTCAGTCATACTCCTGTCAGATTACTTTCCAAAATAAATATTTAACTTGATAAGAAAAATTATGTAAATACCCAATTCCCATCCCCTAAAATAGTTTGGGAATCATTTTTATAACTTAAAAGCAAATACATACACAATAGTGTTTTTCACACAAAATCCTAATGAAAGAGAAGGAAAACATAAATAAGTGTGTCAGCATACCTCAAAACAAAACTACATGTTTATAGCCCCATAAATAAGTAATAAATATTGAATACAGACCCCACCAACTAAAAAGAGGAGGAATTTTATTTAAACTTCAAACAAATAAATTACCTTACATTCTGTCTATTCAGGAAAAAGGAACCCCAAACTATAAAGTAAAATAAGTCAAGTGTGGGTAAAACATCATCTCCTACTTCTTATATCAATGTATTCTTTCTCAACCTGTATCTAGCCAATCCATATGTGTCCACCATAATTTATATTGTAATGCTTAGGAGAGAGTAGGGGCATTTTTATTGCAAAACAAAGAAATACAATCTTGTACAGAAAGAAAAAGGTCAATAATACTATAACATATGTACATCATACCTTACAAACCCAAAAGACACAAATAAACAAAAAGAGGGGGGGAAGAATAAAAAACAGTTATATCAAGGTATTTCCACATCCAAAGATATACACAATCATAAAAAATCTTCATGCACAATACCCTCCACCATTATTGATATTAGCCCTATAGTGCAAGTCGCATACCCAATTATTTATACATAGTACCAGCTTTTCAACAAGAGTCAGATCATTCTGTGCAATGGAACCCCTTCCATCTATTTTTCCATTGCTCCTAAGACAGTTTCTTCTGATCATACTGAGTCTGAAGACTAATTTCTTTCTATTATACCCACCAAGGCTCTGGTTTCACTTCTTTCTGCTGTAAGACATACTTACAGCAAACTTGCCACATAACAAATTTTATACAAGTAAATAGAAGGTGCACAGTTCCCTCCTCCACGCCCTGTAGTTGTGACATTGTACCCGTAATAACAATCTCATAAGATACCTTCATCCAACATACATGCCCCCATTTCTGACCCAGAATTTTCCAGATCTCCTGTTCGTAGACACAGTGAATAAAAAATTGTCACTGTTTCTATCTGTTGTCCACAGGTTGGTTTTGGACAATAACATTCTGTAACACTTTTATGTTTCGCTACCTTTCACCCCAGTCTGCCATGTGCACTTAACCACATCACATCCCACATGAATGGGGAGTTCTTTGGTCAATGAAATATGTTTCCAGGTTCATTCAGATGTGCTCCTGGGGCTATATCTTTATATTCTATGGGAATCCTAAACACAGTGTCCTGTATAGACCTGTGCAAGGCTTTCGATTCACCACAGATACTTGAGTCAAGATAAGCTTCCATTTCCTAATTTTGTCCACAGGTGCATGCATATATGATGGCCAAGACCCCTGCATTCGCACCTGCCGTGAGGCCTTTGCCTCCATCTCTGTAACAATGGTGTTATCCAGCAGTTGGCAACCATTTTCCATGCAGCAGGTCCTGGCATCAAAAGGTCGAAATGGTACAAAATAAGAAGAAACCATGAAAATAACTAATGGGGTTTATGACATTTAATCCAACCAGCTTATATGGTCTATACAGGACTTCCCTCTTGATGGGGTTTAGTCTGCCCCCCATACTAGCTGAAATGTCTGACTTTAAAGGAGACATCTAATGAACCAGGATGGGAAAACAGTACTCAAATATATAAATATTGGCAAAAAAAACTTTTAAGGACCACCACCCTTTTCTTTTTTGTTTGTTGCCATTGCTTCCATCTCTGCACCTGTACATTACGGTGCTCCAATTGAGCTGCCAATTTGTCAAAGCCATATCCATATTACTGAAAGCCACCCCAGCTCCTTTGTAGAGGAATCTGACATATGAATGCCTTGAATATCTGCTACCTGTCCGTCTGTTTACTAAGAATATAGCCACCACATTTCTGTATATTTAAAGTAGATCTCGCCAGCCCTGAATAGTGCTGGATGAAATTCAAAGCTGTCACTGCTGACTCCATATCTGGTAGCAACAGACACACATCATCTCAGTAAGCTATTGTTTTTGGTAAGCTCATTCCACCCTGTAATCCAATTCCCTTTATCAAAGCATCTTGGTGTAACAGTTTAAATTGGGATCTAAACAAAGACATACAATATGTGACTCAACAGGCACCCTGCTGAACTCCTCTTGAAATATGTACTTCCTGCCAAGATGTCCATTGATCAGTGGCATTGAGGAGGCAATTGTATATAGTTTCATAAGCCATGCTATGAATACCCCTGTGTGCCAAATTTAGCCAATACAACTCTTAGGTATACATGGGGCACTTTATCGAATGCCTGTTCCTGATCAAGGCTTAAATATATCCATGCAGGGTATCCTGCCTTCGCTGCTTCACCACCTCTCACAACAAATGAGTTTTCCTGTATGGTTCTCCCCTTAACTGTGCACATCTGACTAGGGTCAATTAAGTATGGAGCAACCCATCCTAAATGTGATGCCAGAATTTTCATGAGAATTTTAAGTCACTATTCATGAGGGCCAATGGTCTCCAGTTCTCAATGTCCAATTTGTCCCTTTCTTGTGACTAAACAGTTGTGCACCTAACCCAGTTGTGGGGCCACATCATCCTGAATCAACAGAGTGTTAAACACTAAATGTAGTATATCCACCATTTCTGGCTGAAAGAGTTTATAAAATTCTGAAGTTAAGCCATCCAGTCCAGGTGTAGTGTTATTATTCAGGGACCAGATAGCATCCTTTTTTCCACCTGTGTCACAGGTACTACCATTTGGTCTGTCATTGCTGTCGGTATCTTAGGCACATTACAAGTTTGTACCATCTCTAATACCATGTCTGTGGTGCTGCCTGGGTCAGAAAACAAATCCGACCTGTGTCGAAATACCACTACCATGATATCTTGTGTAGAAGTGACTACCGTCCCTCCGTGTATGCAGTGCATCCATAGTACATTGCTGGACTCTGTTCTTACAGCTTTTGAAAATGTGCCCCTGGTAGCCTTCCAGGGTACCTATCCTATGTCTGTAAAAAGTGAAGCCATTCTTTCATGCTGGTATCCCTCTATTTGTTGTCAGATATGTTGAATTTGTGCAGCAAATTCCATACCCTTCTTTAATTAAAGAAATTAATCATGTATACTGTGCTTTCAACATCAGATATTTAAAGTATGTATCGGTATGTGTCTTATAGGAATGGGATTGCACTGCCTTCCTTATGTCACCCTTCATCTGGACCCACCATCTGCTAAGGTTATCCTCCAAGCAGGTGACAGACTTCCTGGCATTAAATATGCCTCTTACTATTTCCAGGCCTTCCTGGTCACTCAAGATAGTATTGTTCAGTTTCCATAAACCTCCCTTGAGAAATGCCCTGACCCTAGTTACAGACACTTTGACCATTAAATGGTCCATGTTTTCCACTGGAGGTGAAAGCCTGAAGGCAGGTTAGTGTAGGGAAATAAAACAAAATTGATATGGGTAGCCAGCTTATCCTTATAAATGTGTATCCACCTGTGGGATGTATAGCCCTACATGCTTCAACCAAACCCAGTTGGTCCACAATCCCATTTAAAACACTGGTATCACAGAATTGCATTTCTGTTCTTGCTCCCTATCCTCCCTTGTCCAAATTCAATTGAAGTTCCCCACCCAGATCACCTATTATATGGTAAATAAGTAGGGTTTGACCATCTTCAGGAGGTCTAACCTCTTTTTGTTTGGGGCATGTATAAGTTAATAACCCTCCATATTGAATCCTTATATTTAAAATCTATCAAAATCACCCACCCTGGACTTAAATCCAATACTTTAGTGATCAAGTAATCAAACCCCTGTGAAAACACCCCCACATTGTTCCCACATCAAAGAATAGAAGGATGAGCCCCAACACCACAATTTCCTAGTATTCTCCATCTCATTAACAGTATGCAGCCTGAGGTCCTGTATACAGGCAATATCAATATGCTGGTCTTTTAAAATGGAGAAGTAACTAAACGTCTTCTGCAATTCTTTATACTGTTGACATTTAAGGATGTTATTGTAAAGGCATGCATTGCAGTCATAAGAGTGAGTCAGTGTGAGGAACAAAAAAAAACTCTAAGTATTCCACAATAACTTAGAGCTCTGTGTCTCAGGTGCCAATCTGTTTGCCAAGCCTGCTACTTCTCCTGGGTGCAGGACCCAAATGTTTATGCTTTTCTATCACTTTTGCACCTTCATCACCAGGCGGCTCCTTGTCCGACTCTGATGAGACACCTCATTGTGAGGAGAAGGTGGAAGACATTTTGAGTCTTCTTCCTATCCCAAATCCTGTAATAGGAATACCTCGTATGAGTTCAAAGGGACTCTGGGTCCTGTACTCCTCCCATTTATTGAACTTTCATCTTTGGATTGACTTTTTAAGGGTCTCTTTTGAGGCGACCACAGTAATGTCGGGGTGGGGCATCTCCTGCTGCTCCTAGCCAATTCCAAGTTCGCTGTCCCTCTTGATTTGGTGGCTTCCACAGTATTCTCCATCACTCTGTGCCATATCCTGTACTTCCACAACATCTGTTTGAGGGGTCCTGTATTATTTCCTCTGGCATTGAGGGAGGAGGGTTTGGAATCTGGTTCACCTGTGTACCTGAGCCATCTCCTTTTACTGGCTCTTACACACTGTTGTGTCTCCATGCTCTTCTTCTTCTGTGCCATTTCCACCACCGTTTCTTGGTTTGGGCAGTCTTGCTTATTATGGGTCACCCACTGCAGTTCGCACGCATGTCCTTCTTGTGCACATAAATTGCATTTTGCTCATTCTGGCAGGTACCACTTGTGTGCCTACATTCCATACAATTAGTACATTTGGTTCTATCACAGGCCCCACTCAATTGCAGGTAAGTGCCACACCAAAACATGTTTTTGGCTGTCCTGGGTAGAAGCAATGGCCTCTTTCATTACCCCAAAAGAACTGGGAGGTGTGCTGGCCTTGTGTGCTTTTCCTTAGCCTGACCCAAAGTCCAGCCACCAGTCCAGATATGTTCTTTGTCTAAGATGGGGCTGGATCTCCTAAAACTGATATTTTACTGGAGCCAGTACTGAAAATCATACACCACCACTACCTCTTTCCTGAAAAGGATGGTCACCTGCTTTATTAGACTTCTTGAGAGCTATCACTCAAAAGGAATCCACAGGGCCATATATATTTTTTTCATATGCAGCCCAAAATCTATCAAGGCCCACTGGTATTTTAAAACTTGTATCGTATAGAGTGTCTCCAGAAGCATGAATCAGTGCATATGTTTCATTTGAGAAGAAATGCAGAGATTTCTTAATCAAAGTCCTGCCAACATAAATGCTGTCCGGCAGATGGGGTAGGCCCCCAGATATTGAAGTCACACTGCATTTTTCACTGTGCAGGGTGCTAGTAATGAAGGTAGGGTCCCATTTTCTAAACTGTGACCATAATCTTGAGGGGTTTAAATTAACTGGGCCCTGTCAGCCACTGTCTCCTCCCACTCCACTCTGCCTCCCAGTCAGTATTCTCCTGTGGGGCTGCCAAGTCCTGTGCTTCAGTTCCATGCTGAGCTAGAACTGGAGTATCTCCCTCAGTTTGTCCTTCCTGTACAAGGATGTGCATGTCCGGTTGTACTAGTTGTAGATTAGTCTCACTATTCTCAGTGCATATTTCCATATTATCTTCTCGAGGGGTCATGCTGTCCTCCGAACTGGAATCCACTCCTCTTCTTTTCTGGACCATCCTGCTTGTGTTAAGGCTGTCCCCACCAACCATTGTTCAGTTTTGGTCTGTTCCTGGGGAATTTCTCCTCGTCTCTTCTGCCACGTCTTAAACCTAGATCGTAACATCTTGTCTATGTGACCCCTGGACATTACCCACTAGCTACTTGAAACATTCTCCTAATTTAGTACTGTTCATAGGTTTAATACTGTTCTCAATATCTGAATGTGTTGTACTCACTGGGTACTGTCCCGATACAATCATAACAGAATCCTGCTGTACAGAAATCATGTCCACAGCCCTCAGCCTCTGGGGCATTGCCTGTTTGATCTCTGTCACTGCAGCTATGGCTGTGTCACAGGGCTTGTCACTGTTCATGTTGCTAGCATTGACAACTGCTCCAGAGCTTTGCTCTTGAACTGGTGTTGCGCTCCTGAGGAGACTCCTCGTCCAGGGGTTGACAATACTTTCAATAGCTATTCCTGCTGTTCATATCTCAAAGCCTGGATAAAATCCACTTCATGCTGTAAACCATCATCATTCAAATCAGGTACCGCTACTTTGAAATTTCCTCAACAGTGCAATCTATAGATTCTATTTCCATGAAAAGTACATTCAGATCAGAAACCTTTCCAAGTTTGGACATACAGGAGAGAGCTCCATTCTCCTGCAGGTTCTCCTGACTTCTGAGATGGCTCCATTCCATCCATCGCTCACCAGCACCCCTACCAATGAGTAGGGGTTTTATTATAACTTACAACAACAACAAATGATAACAAACAGTGTTAATTTCACACAAATTAATAAACAAATCATAGAACAAAAGAACTCAGAGAAGTATTACATAAATACCAGGCCAATTTTGTCTTCAACTAAATAAAAGGAATCCAAAATTAAATCATGCAACTAAAAAGCCTCCCCACTAAAAGAGTAGGAAGTCTTATTTATAACTGCAATAACAGAAAGAATAAAACAAGCGTGAACATCACACAACATAAACATATAAATCATAAGGAAAAAGTCAACTAGTATTGCAATCATACATTTCCTGATGCCATGTGAAATATTTAAAAAAACTAAAATAACATCATAATACTAAACGGAACCCCACAAAAAAAAAACTGGATAATATTTATTATTATAACTTCAGTAACAAATAATAATCACAGTGTTAATGCACACAGAGGGAAAAAGAAATTAGTATACAAATCAGCAGGCCAAAAACAATTGTAACTATTACATGTATACACTTTCTAGTGTGTTGTTAAACAAAATAAGCAACACCCTCCATAAATAGTAAATAAGCAATACTAAATCCTAATAATACCACCTCTTCCCCAGGAACCTTGGGGAGTTTATTTGAATTTTGAAATCAAAACTGAGGAAGTTTTGAAGATGACTACCTCTGGATGAATTACTAGATTCTAAATGAATATGGGATTTAATGTCTTCTTTAATGAAGGAAAATAACAGCAACTGGGCAATATGTTTTTGTACAGTGAGAAACGACATCTACTTGCCAAATCCAATACTCCAAATAAGAAAACAATATAAGGCCACTACTGGTATTAAAAAGAACCAATGTTTTGATAAAAGTCCTAATATGAAGGAATCGTAATTTAAATATTGAAAAGGTAAACACATCCACATATTTTTATGTCCCACAGTCCTAAGTCATATGGACAATCAAAACAAAGGTGTTGTATCATTTCTAGGGTACTGGTTCACCCACGTCTAGGGCAGTATCTTTCAGAGATCTCTTTATGTTTTAAATTATTCTTTACATTTAATTTCCCTGTGTGCATAGTCAAGTTGTATCCCATGTTTTCTGTGACAATCTTGACTTGTTAATATACAGTAAATGTGACGTTTCTCTTGTGGGGATCTGTCATTAAAGGTTCTATCAAAAGAACTGCTTAAGTATGAACGAATAAAGCTATCAACAGGGAGAATACACAGCTGTTGTTTGTAAATCTGTCAGATTTTCAGTTTGACTAAGCTGTACTTTTATGTAAGGGAAACCGATGAGTTTTAAGTTTTTCGATAACTCTACTAGATCATTCCACATCGAAAAGGTAGGAGGCAATAATTGAGTAAGCCACTGACACCATAATTTGGAACTTCCTAATAGTACTGGTATGAAATTTGTATAAAAAATACAGTTAAGAAAAACAATCAGGTTGGGCATCCCCAGCCCTCCTTCAGTCAGTTTACAATAGGTTATACCTTTCTTTACTGGATTTATTCTGGAGCCCCATGAGGCAGAAAAACATGGCAAGCACTTTGGTTTCAAAACTTCTGGTAATAGGAAAACATGACTACAGTACAGGAATAAAGGGATAAGGTGTGATTGTATCATGTAAATACATTTTTCTTGTGCATCCTCCACTTATTCCAAAGTTTAACTCTGTTGTCTGCCAGTGCAATTTTAATCTCCAAATTATGCTTGGCCATATCTCCCAGTCCAAAATAGACTCCTAAAAACTTTTGGGGTGCATATACAATAGGAAGATCAGCTATATGAGAACCTAAATTATCTGTGGGAACAAGTGGTAGACAGAAACTTTTACTAAAATTTAGCTCAGCACCAGATAAATCTACAAAGGTAGCTGAGAGCTAAGGCAGATTTTACAGAAGGTAAATTAGCTGTCGTAAGCACCAAATCATCTGCATATGCACAAGTCTTAATAGGAGAAAAGGTCACATTTTTAATTCCTTCAATCTTAGACTCTAATTCAATAGCTTTAAGAAATGGATCTAAAGTAAGAATATATACAATGGGGCTAAGGGGGCATCCTTGTCAGACATCTCTCACAATTAGATGGGTGTTCCCAAAATAACCCTGAAGTAAAGGGCATACAGATGCAGTCCCATAGTAGCATTGTACAATTTCAATGACTTGAAGGGGTATTCTATATACTGACAGACAAAGCCATATAACATCATGTGAGACTTTATCAAAAGCTTGGGATTGATCCAAACTCATAATATAGGCTGGCATGGTATTTCTGTAGCAAAATCTATCAGTTCTCTAAGTAAGAGCAGGGTATCAGAGATTTTTCATCCAGGAATAGTGCAGGTCTGAGATGTATGAATAACATCACTCAGGACTTTCACCAGTCTATTATTCAGAAGTTTTGCTAGGATTTTAAATCAACATTAAGCAGTGTTATAGGCCTCTAATTATTCAACTGCTTCTGGTTCCATTTTTAAATTGAAAAACAAAGTTCCTTTCTTCATAACTACCAGGATGTTAGATGAACTCAGTAGTGCATTAAACACATGAACTAGCTCATCGGGGCACAAGCCATAGCCATTTGTAAAATTCTGATGGCAAGCCATTGTTACCTGGAGCAGTATTCGTGGATAGGGAGTCTATTACCACCTGCAACTCAAGTTTAGAGATGGGAGTTAATAACATTCATTGTTGGGCCTGTGTAATTTGTGGTAAATTCAATGTTTGCAACCAATTAACAGTAGTATCAGTGACAGTAAATGGGGTTTCAATTTATCTTGAAGATACTTATCTACTTCTCTCAGAATCTCTGCTTCACTAGAAACTATGGTTCCATCCAACAATTCTATCGGCTCAATATGTTTTTGTTTTCATCTATAATTACAACTTTCATAGGGGTTAGTCAATGAGATTTATTTTGAGTTCCAAACTTCTGTTTGGCCTCTAAAGACTGAAATCTGTCGATTGTAATTTTGTTAACTCTGGTTTAATATTGTTCAAAAGATGATTCTTATGTGATGACAAATCAATGTTCTCAGAAAGACTCTGAAGTTGATGTTGTAACTCTCTATATCTAGTCTGGTTCTGAAAGTGATGCACCTGGGAGCTAGTTTTAAACCAAAAACAAAGTCGAGCTTGGAATCCAACCACCAAGACACATGGTCATCATATAGGCAAAAATCAGATTTTCTTGCTTCCATTAAATCAGAAAGTAAAACTGATGTTTTTTCTGAAAAGGGCTATATTTAACCACCAAGATCCTTTCCTGTAGGAAACCTCAGCAATATTTAAAAGAAAATACTAATCAAATATTGATCTGAGGTGGCAGTAGTTATAAGCTGGTAAGATCAAATACACCTGTACAGGTATGAAAAAGAAATCAATCCTAGCAGATAATAATCCTTTCTGAAAGGTGTGTGTGTTGGGGGTTAGCCAAAATAAATGTTATGCATCTATCAAATTGGTTTGGGATAAAATAGCATTCGATGCTACTATGTCACAAAAGATTTTTCCTGTGGTACCCCTTTATCCGAACGTAGTAACCCACAATTAAAATCTCCACCAAATACTACAGTCTTTGCTGTAAATAGTTTCAAGTTTATTGAGCGGTCACAGACCATGACAACAAAGACAGGTTATTACATAAAATATAAACTACAATATACAAAAATTACAGCATGAAATATACTTTATAAATAAATAAATAGGTAGATAAGTAAACAGGAAAAACGTTCCTTCCAGCCCTTCAAAGTGCTTAGTGCAAAAACAGGTAACGACGACTAAGTGCAATTACCTATACAAAGTGCTTAGCTTGTCAGAGTACAAATATTGTCCTATTTGACAATATATAATATAAATATTAGGTCTGCTTTATTTTCATTTTTATACCAAGACGTATTCTAGAGATATTAACTAAATATTTAGCTACAGCCTTAATTATAATTTCATCATTAGTGGTAAAGAAAATAATAAGTAAGGTACTCTGATCTATTGTTTGAATGGATTGGCATAAAGGACATATCCATTTTTTTCTTGGTGGTATACCATTTACATACAAACATGACATGTTCCAAGTTTTCCAGTGTGGAGCAGGTACAAGAGCAGAAACCAGAATTAGGAGTGGAATTTTCATGTAAAATGCTTCCAGCAATGTTATTTGAAAATACTTCAACCTATATCTAGTATATTGTTTTCTATCTTCTACTTCTTAAAAATATCTAAATAATATCTGTAATAAGGACAGGGATCATTTATCCTCAAAAATGGGAACATTTTAACCATTTTAATAACATTTAAATCTAGAGTCTTATAGTATTCTCTAAATGCCTTTGTGATAAGGGGTTAATATTTTAAACTAATAGTGATTCCTCTTGCCCTATACTGATATAAGTAAGTTAACCTCACTTTCTGTAATAAATTAAATATTAGGGATAGCCATTCTGATTTTAAGTGCCCTAAAGAAGACCACCAGTATTTTTCATGTAAGCATAAAGCTGTCAATATATTTTGATCATGCTGAAGTATTCTAACCCAATAATTAACCTTTCTAGCATCAGCCGCTGCCTGCAAAGAATAATAACCTGTCTCAGCCCTCAATATCACAGCAGGAACAAAGTTAGGTAAACCTAAGGTTTCTCAAACAATTTATTGACAGGAATATCTAACATATACATTTTATTATGATGCCAAATTTCAGCATTAAATAAAACTTGAGCATAATATTTGGCTTGAACTGCCTTTAAAATAGGCCTAATTGTGTTTCCACCAAATTTTTATTAAATATGAGTAGGAATTTGCTGTCCTTTTTAATTTTGCTAAAATTGTATCCAACTGTACATTCCATTTTCCATCCCTAGTCAAGTGTAAGCCCAAATATGTATAACTATCTACAGTCTCTAATTTGTCAGAACCTAGCACCCAAGATTTCTTTTTTACTATTTTTTTGGCTTTTTGTTGCAAAGCGGAGAATCTGAATTTTTGAATATTTATTGACAAGTTAAGCTCATTTGCAGTTATTGAAAGCATGTTTAATTTAGCTTGAAGTCTGATTCAGTGAGAAAATAAAACTAAGTCATCAGCGTAGGCCAATACGCCTACAACAGTTATCCTTAATCTTAGGAGAATCAGAATTACTAAGATTTAAGTCATAATTTGTCAATATATATAGAAAAAGAAGAGGAGCAATTATGCAGCCTTGTCTTACTCCCATGTTTGTAGAGAAAGTTGAAGAGAATTGTCCCTAGTACCTGACCTCACTTGGGCCCATGTTGAAGTATATAATTCTCTTATAATTGCTATCAGTTCCATTGTAAATCCTTTTTCCTTCATTATAAGCCAAAGAACATTCCTTGATACTGAGTTGAATGCAGTGCTGAAGTCTATAAAGGCAGCAAATAGAGACTGTTTTCTAATTATAACATATTTTTCATAAAGATGTCTAATTATGAAACAATTATCAGTTGTGCTGTAACCAGCCCTAAATCTAGCTTGTGCTTCAGAAAGTCCCCTAAGCCTATTAATTCTTCATTTAGTCTATTTAAAACTAACTTAGAAAACAATTTCCCTAGATTGTCTAATAATGAAATAGGCCTATACATTTTAGGATCTGCTTTATCACCTTTTTATAAATAGAAAATATTATAGCTCCTTCCAGGAATTTGGGAAAACCAGTTTCTGGACACAAAATTAAAATATTTAGTCAGAATTGTAGACCATAAAGCAGGAGCACTCAGGTAAATTTCAGAAGGGATCATATCCGGCCTGGCACTTTTTTTTAAAGCTGCAATAACAAAATACACTTCTGTAATTAGAAAGAGTCGAAAATCCTGCATATTTGTATCCAAAATATTCCACATTTTCAACACTAGAGGAAAAAATTTTAAAGACTAGTAAGAAACCCAGGTTTCCAACATAATATAGGTATCCAATTCATATTTAATATTATTAGTTCTTAGCAACTAATAACCAATATGTCTGGAAATCTTTGTTATAAATAGCTTCAAGCATACAATCCCAATTTCTTTGTTGGTATTGTTCTTGTTTTAATAAGAGGAACTTCTTGTATTTTTCCAGCATCTATTTAGTTCTATAATGTTTTGTGAAGTCTTATTCTGCCTTACCTGCCTGATTTTTTGTTTAATTCTCTTTTTTCTTACGACATTCCAGATCAAACCATGTATTTTTGTATTCTGTACTTTTGTAATCTTTGAAGATTTAAGTAATTTTTTAATTCCTTTTAATAGGTTTGAAAATAATAGATGATGTAGATGCCCATACCCCATATTTCCAGTATTTAGCTTATTGGATAGGTCCTGCAAAAGATGTTTAATAAGGGGAGAAAACTTATCCTGCCATTGAATTTTGTTATTACAGATTACAAATTGTATAGGTTTATTTGGAGCATCTGGACACACTTTATATTTTGCTTTAAAACAAGAGGGAGATGATCACTTTCGCCTAATTGAATTTCCAAAGATTCCCAATCTGTCATGTTCCCATTCCAAAACACATAATCTATTATTGAAGGTCCTTTACAGAAAGGTGAGTAAAACTTCCCAATTTATCACCGGTAACCTACCATTTATTGGTGCTGAATTATATAAGGCTAATAATTCTATTAGTTTCTGACCCATTTTGTTTAATTTCTTATCATTTGTGCATCTGGGCCAATTAGAGGCTTCTAGATGACACCAGTTGTGGAAATTACTATCAGAGTAACCATCATGGGCCAATCCTTGCATTAAAGTCCCCACAAAGTAAAATATTATCACAAGACGTTACTGCCCAACTCCTATGAATAAAGTCCTCCAATTGATCCCAGAGTGCTGGGTAATATGAATTAATTAGATGGAGGTATGTAAGTATTAATTATTCAAAAATGTTTACCTTTATTAGCCTTAATGTAAATAATCATTATGTTTTTATTAGTATATAAAATATATGCAGTAATATCAGCATTTATTTTGATTAAAGTAATTAAACCCTTACAGTTCTTCCATTTTAGCAACTTTTCTCCTGGGATCTCTTGGGATAACCATTCAATAACATTTCTTGATCTTTGGTGTGCCAAGTCTCTTGTAGGCAAATAATATTAAACTTAAGTATAAAGTCTAACCATTCTTGATCCATTAATTTAGAAAAAAACTGCAATATTCCAAGAAATTAAAAGAAGGGCTTTAAATTTTGTTCAGTATGTAGTTCTTTTCTTCTGCAAGTCAATCTAATTGTGTTTCCAACAACTCAAATCTATTACAAGTAGAAACATTAAATATTACTTTTCCTGGTTTGTCCTTTTAGTGATTTACATGTAAGACTATTCTGATGAGAACGTCATTTATATTCACTATATATATGCCTAAGGCATCCAGTAGACTCCTGTTATCAATGATCTTATTATATAAGCTTAAAAGCCTGTTTTAACAATAATTAAATCACAATCTGGATCACATCCCTGCCTTGTGATAGTTAATGCATAGATTTTCTATCGAAACATTCAAAAGTTGTTCTAGTATGTCTACTAAAAGATCCTTTAAGTCGTTATTATTCTCATTTTAATTCTTTCCAGACCATAAAAATACAATATCTTGGGCACTCTACTAGCCATATTTTCCTGATCTGATGCTCTTGCTTCCTGTCTAATATATTTACTTCCTTCATTTAGTATTTTCCTTTCCATTATGTGTAATCCCACTTCATCTAATAATGTTGCTTTCCTAATATACATCTTGCTACCTCTGGATTTTTAACAAGAATGTCCACCTGTCCCAAACTTGTATGCTTGTTCCAACTGTAAACTTTTTCTATTAAAAATTCTAGGTCTGGGATTTTTAGAACTTGACCAAATATGTTCATCAGGGTACTCTTGAGTTTTCTTGTATTTCTACTAAAGGTGATTTAACACCAAAACACTTAATTGACAAGACTCATGATTTTGTATTTGAAATTTCTCATTCAAGAGTTCCCTGTTAACATATTGTAAACTACAGCCAAATTTCCTCAGACCTACTTCGTTAATCCAGATATGATTTGCTATTAGGAACTGTACAGAATATAAATAAGCAATTTATGCCCATAATATCTTTATCATTCCATATCTGTAAAATATCAGATACAGTTAGATCAGCACCAGTTGCTGCCTTATTAGGTTCACAATCTTATCCTTAAGTCTTCATATGACCAATTAGCAAGATCTTGAAACCATATAATGTCAAAATAGCACAAGTATTAAGGTCTGTAGCATTTTCGATACATGTTTCCTCAATTAGCTCCAGATCCTGTTTCAGTACTCTACTTGTGTCTTGACCATGCAACTTTGCAAACTGGATCTAAAACAATGTTCTCCTAGGCACCTAATCATAAACCATTTTTGAAACAGAATCTTTCTGCACATCTGACTTTGATTTATGTGTATAAATAGACTTGTCCCGAGCTAACTTCCTCCTAACTTCCCCTTCATCTATGATTGACCCTTCTATATTTATGTCAATCTCCTGACATCAAGTCAAGATTATTTTTAAAACAGGATCTTTGTTGCATCTGATTTTGTTTTTGGTATAAATAGACTTGTCCAAAACATATCCCTCCCAAGATTCTCCTTCTTCTGCAGGTAGCCCTTCTATATTAGTAACCATCTCTACCTTGCTTATGTTATGCATATCTAATGTTCCTAAAATCTTCTTTCCTTCTTGGTAACTACTTATCTTTTCCTTACCCAAACTCTTAGTTTTACCCCTACTCTTATTAGATTTCTTTTACTTTTACTTGTACTGAGATTCTTACTACTTGGTGCATTTTAGTTGTTGGTGGAGGATTTAAAGATTCGGGAAATATGGAAGACATATCAGTAGAATCAGTCATTAAAAATCTGGGTAAAGTAAATGTTGGGAACAATCTGGTTCAATAACAGATAAAGGTGTATACTCTCAAAGTGAGGTAGTTTATAAAGTCTGAATAAAATATTATCTAATCTAGAACCATTTATTGCTATATTTTCTTTCAAAAGATCTATTTCATGTTTCAGATCAACTAAATGATCCAGAATCATCAAATGTAGTATGTGTGTTAGATACAGCTGTACAATATTCTTTACTCATGGCAGTAGTAAAGTGTGCTGATCTAACATTATCAGGTTGTTTATAAGAGTTCAGACCAGTAAACTGTTTTAATCCATTTATGGTCTCCTGTAATTCTCCAGTTATATTTTTTAAATCATTTTGCCAGTAAGAACATGGTTCTGGGTTAGATTCCTTAAAATATTCTGGTGAAAATCCAAAGTTTCCTCCAGATAATTAGTAGTATGTGCAGAAAACTCATTTATACTTTTAGAAGCATCCAAATTAATATACACTCTTGAATTTCAAACTTCTGTAGACTTATGAATATAATTCCTAGCCCTATAGAGTCCATAACTTGCATTTCAATATGCTCATTTTGATCATCATTTAAGCTAACTTTTCCCAGATGTAGCAATTCTTTATGTGTATTGCATGAACTGTATAATTTAGCTGTAGTTAAGGGACTATAATGATCTTTTATATTAGATTGTTTTAGTAGCCTACCTCTCCCTTTTATTTTAGGAGGAGTACTGTTTAGGCAAGATTTTGTCGATTCATCATTTTATTACTTTCCTTTCCCTTCCTTATGATTTTACCTTTAAAGTCTTTTTCTTTACACTTCCACCTTTATATTTACTTATGCTTTTTTATTTCTTTTCTCAGAATGCCCAGAATTAGAGCAGATTATAACCAGGGTTGATTGCAAATTGGATGACATGTGCATTAAATCGATCCTAAAACTGTCTCGATTGAACTCTGTTTCTGAATTACCCTTTTGTGAACTCAGAACCAGGTTGCTACTTTCATTATGATCCGTAACCATTAAATTCCCACCCCATTTTTAAAATTTGTTTCCTGGTATGTACCATAATATTGCTAATACTATATCCAGTACAACAATTAGAATTTTTTTAAATACACAGACTTAAAGACCTGTAATTCACAGTATTATATAGTATCTCATGGTTGTCTGCAGTTCAAAACAACTAACCTATAAATATAGTATAGTCCAATACCAAAACTCCAAAGTCTCAGCTTCTGTTGATACTTCTCCACCAGACGTGTGAAATACTTCCTACGAATGAGTTTAGCATTAAATGGGAAGGGAGCTGGATACCAAATGAAGCTCCATTAAATAGCGTGTTTGAACACTCAATTTGTGCAATAACTGACACGGAATCAAATTGCCAAACAGGAAACCACTAAATGATGTTTTTCAAATGCTCAAACAGAATACCAAACAAAATCTGTTTGGAAACATCCTTCAAATGCTCAGTTTGTGCAATAACTAACACGGATTCAGGATACAAAGCTGGAGTCCGCTAAATGGCATCTTCAAATGCTCTAGTATTGCGTTGTTACGTAGTTGTCACTCACACACTAGATCTGCTGCTCCATCAATTTCAACTTTGTTCGCTTTAGAAAATAAAGCATCAGGAACAATGCCCAAGTGAGTTTAAGCACCAGAAGCAGAGTTGATTCAGCCTGATGATAAATTAAACTCCTTTGTTCCCACTCTAGTTCAGTCTCAATATAAGCACTTGCAGAGTTCTTTTAATAAAAGACACTAAATAAAACAAAGACTGTTGTTATTTAAACAGCGATTAGAGGTATAACTCTTAAAAACTATCGTATAGCTTCCTTAAAAAACAAGCTTAAACCGCTAAACGCTAGCTGGATTCATCTAGTTTTATATTATAAAAACAGCACAATTCATCAAAAATATCAAACACTTTTAACTTACTTTTAATGACCAAAGAGCTAGTTAATAAATCTGAGCACTGGAATATCCAGAAAAAGCAGCGTGTGAACAGGAGCGCTGTTATCTCAGAAACAAGAACGTGATCTATCCACCTGGCTGCGTGCATCTCTTTATGTTAGCATATCACGTGACTATAGTGCACGAAAACTGAAAAATCCCTTTGTTTATTGTTTTAAAGAAAATACAATCCTATAGGAAAGAGGAAGAAAAATAAAGTAAAACAATATATATGTAACAGCAATATAATATACAAACTTAAAATAAAATAAAATAAGAAACTCTGGATCAAAAAAGGATTTTAAAGGTAATAAAAATAAAATAAAATTTCTGTGACTGGAAAACTTTCCTTTATGAGTTGGCAGGCATAATGGTTATTCTCGATCATCATCCGACTGATATTTCTGTCATGCAGATACAGTGGAGAACTCCCCAGGGCAATTCTAAGGGCTCAGAACACCTCTACTCCACTCACTTCAGGAAAAAACCTGCAGGCAAAACAGAGAAGAGGGAGCCCACCAACCAGGACGGATAAACAATAAGGTCTACTGGGAAGATTACATGCTCTGACAACAGTATATACCTGTTATAAAATAAAACATGCTGTGTAATCCTGCTTTTGAAGTCTCCTCCACAGGCTCTGAAGTCGTGAGTTCATCGTCCAATCCAGCCACGAAAATCCAAATGATCAGATCTCGCTGTAAATAAGAAGAGTTAAATAGCTTTCCAGAATTCAATCCAGCTCAGTTTTAGTTTGGGGCGTAACAAGTAATCAATCTCTAGATTGTAGCATGAATTACAATATCTATCAACAAGGCCCTCCATGGTTGAATTTCTACCAATTTCAGAATCTGGACTTCATGTCGAAAAAAGCAAATGGCTAAACCACTACATGTCTCAGTGCCTAAAGACCAAAAATTAGCTCCCCACTTCCAATCGTGTGATGCAGCCTGAGCCTCAGATAAACTATAAATCCTAGTATCTTATAAAATATAATACATCCAGATGGTGTGCTTCAAACATAGCAAAAGTCGCAATGTAGCGAATGCCTGTTTGAATACTATATGACGTTTAAAGAGGCTATGGCTAAATCAACCATAAGACAGATTTAACCTCAGGGAGTCTGGTGTGGCAGTACTTTCACCTTAGACCTTGTACCCACCTTTTTCTTTACCTTAGGTGCAATTTTATCAATTTCTTCAGTTTCTGAAAAGGCATCTAGAACGAAGGGCATCAGATATCTCCCCATTTGAGTATCTCCCATTGAAGGGTATATATTGATTTGGGTAGATACAATTTCCGGCACAGATATATTCTGAGTATGTTTCTGTCTTCCTTGTTTAACCAAATGAAACGCTTGCAAGTCAGGGGTAGCATTTCTGTAACAACAACAGAAGTAGTATTATTAACTGTAATGGGGGTAAAGTCTGCAGCAACCTGTCATGTGTCTGTACTTGGAGAGATGGGGACAGGAACCACATCCTTATGCAAGGTACTAGAAGGGGTTGCATGGAAGACTGGGCTGCAGCTTTGTGTAAATTTGTTTTGTGGATTGCGAAGTTGACATAAAAGTCATGCTCAGCAAAGTCCATGTCTGAGGTGTTGTGAAGCCCATGAACACTTTGTGAAAGTGTGACCCTCACTATCACAGAGGATACATTTAGGGGTTGCAGTGCAGTGAATCCCAGGGTCACCTAAAGCCCCCACATACTACATCTAATTAGGTCACAGTTACTACTAACATGTCAAGGGGACCCACATTTGAAACATATTCATGGCATACCCTGATAAAATAAAATACCCTTGTCATGACCCAAATAGAAACTACTAGGCAAGTGGACAATACGGTATCTGACATATGCAGTTGTACCTTAAACCGCCACCCCATCCAAAATCCTCAGAATTGATAATGAGGGAGTCCTGAATTTCACATTTTGTTCAACCAATAAACAATGCCTTTCATATTTACCCCTCATTGCGAAGAGAATAGTTACTATTTTCAGCGTAGGTTTGGTAAAGGTACTGCAAAAAATCAGACCAAATGTCTGAGTCTTTTATTAGTTAGCATTGTTGCCAAAATTTGTCCAGTAAAGCTGCAGTGCAGAAACTCACATCAAAGCTGTGCTCTCCCAGGGCATGGATAATTGCTAAAACCTCTGACAGCAAGAAACAAAGTGATTGCTTAATTAAATTTCCCACAAAGTCTCTATCTGGTGTTCATCCAATCACTGGTATAATGGATCCTTACAGCATGCGGTGTTTCGCATTGACTGGTGGCTCATGGAAAGGCTTGCAAAACTTGATTTTGGCTGAGGAATGTCCATAGCAGGCTCGGTTCTGTCAGAATTAATGGGTTCGAGCCGCATCCAGAAGTTGGCTATCAGTAATATCTTGTAGTAAATCTGTATTTAGTACCAGGTCCAGGGCAATAGGGCATGGTTCTGTCACAGTTGCAGTCTGCGAATTGGCGGGAGTTGAATCTGGGAAATTCATCAGGTTGTCGTTTTGGACCTCATTGTCAAAATGCACAGATTACATGGTTGACTTGATCCAGGTAGGGAAAACTGTGTGTCAGGTTGCCAGCCTCCCAATCCCATAGGAATCCAGCCGGCTTATGTAAGTGCCTGTTCAGGTGACCAATTCAAATTCTCAAGGTCTGCAGGCAAGTTATTCAATTCAACGGTGTATTTGGACTATTAGGTAAATTAGAAGGTGACAGTTTTTTGTAGTAAGTACTGGGCTCATACTCAGCCTTTTCCTTTTCTTTTCCTCCTCCAACAAATGTTTCTTTTGAGAAAATTGCAGTTCAGCAGTAGGCAGAAAATCAACTAAACCTTGCTTCTCAGTATCCAAGTTGTCTTGTAACAGTTTCTCAGCTTCATCCAAAGCTATTACTTCAGTATCTTCCAAGATAAGTATATCTATAGCAGGGTTCACTTCTATAAGATCTGAAACTATCTCCTGTGCTGGACCTGCAGGAGTGGAGATGTGCTATCCTTCAGGTTCACCAGCCAACTCAGCAATCTGGAAGTCCATCAGCAAGGTTCCCCCTACTGGCCAAGTAGGGAATTTCCCCAGTGTCCTGGACAATATTCCCCTTCCATTAAACTGGTTCATGCAATTGTCCAGGCTGTGTGTGGGTCCTGATGTGCGATATGGCTGCCACTACACAAGCAGTCACTTTACTACCAGTCTAGGATTGCTTGTAAAGCACTTTGGGATGCATTGCATGAAATGTGCTACAGTATGTAAATGCAAATTCTTCTTCTTCTTCTCCTTTTCCTTCTTCCTCCTCTTCTTTTCCTCTACCCGACTCTAAATTATTTGAAAATAGGCACATAATTAAAGTGTTTTATGGGAAACAAAAACTAAAATGACACTAAACTAATACACATACACACACACACACACACACACACACACATATACAAATTCTTTGCAAAAAAATGTGTACTCCATCACTTAAGGTTCATCTTAACACCACACAAGTTGGAAATGTGGTGTTAGGCTTCAAACCTAACTCCCCCCACCCCAAGCAGCAAAGAAAAAAAAACATTATGGTTTTGGGTCTCCAGAGTCTTGGTGAATCAGTGGTGGGGTCTTCTTTGTGGTTGTCAACCTAATGCTCACCCCACCCATAGTCTCCTGTGTGAAGCACAAGCTACAGCTCAACCCAGTACAGTACCTCATAGTGAAACACTCTTCAAAGGTAAGTATGTCTCACCACATGTTTCCAACACAATCTGCTGCACTTTTCTTCCACTGTACAGGGCACTGAGGGCCTGCATGAAGAAAGATCACAACTGACATTGTTTTCTCAGGGAATGGGGCGGGCATTTGGGTTGAAAATCTCAAGGAACACCCACCACTGATTTACTAAGATTACAGAGACCCAAAACCATAATGTTTTTCCTTTTGCTGCTTGGGAGGTTGGGGCAGGGAGTTAGGCTTGGAAACCCTAATGCCACATTTCCCTACTTTTGTTGCATTAAGTTGAATACAAACTCATGCATTAACAACTTTTTTGCAAGAATTTTATTTCTTTTGAGATAGTGGAATAGTATCCTCATTCACACAGGTCCCTTTGGGACCTGCTTGAATAGATGCAGATGTGCAGGGCTCTTTGGGTCCTGCACCAGAAAACTCCATCCACTTACAGAAGTGCAGCGATGGATGCCAGAATTTATGAGGCTGTCTGGTGGGCTGCAGTGGCAAGGGCCCTCTGGTCCCTGCGCTTCCATGTGGTTTCAGATACAGTTGCACAGGGCAAGGAGGCCATCTGTCAGACAATGCACAGGACCCTTTGCCTCCTACAGGTGCTGATGTGCAGGGCAGTATGCTAAGTTGACAGTTCCCTTCACTATATGGTACCCGGCCTGTGTGGACAATCATGTAGCTTTCATTCCTGGGTGGGGTCACATGACAGTGCCATTCCCTATCCTCACCCCATCCAGCTGTGTCACTGAGCTTGTCCCAAACTCACCTCACAGGCATGGGATAACAAAGCATACCTGGTGGAGTCAAGACTGGCACTACACAAAGTTTCTTAATGATTATATATATATATATATATATATATATATATATATATATATACACACACACATATAGATAGATAGCGAGATATAGATATAGCTATAGATATAGATATAGATATATACATATATATATTATATATATATATAAATATATATACACACACACACACACATATATATATATATATATATATACACACACACATATATAGATAGATATATCCATGGCAAGAAACTGCTTTTAATGTATCAGTTAGGGTTCAAGTAACAAAAGTGAGGAAATGAAACATTAGGGTTGAGCCCTTAACCCCCACACACCCATACACCCATCCTCCACAGACTGACAGATGCCAGAGTGTGCCATGGGTTTTCAGTCCCAACTTGGTCTTTTACTTTAAATTTACAGGGTGTTGATACAGGTCTGAATTATGTTGTTTGGGTGTCGCATCCAACATGCAGGCAGAAGGCAAGCCTATAAGTGGCTCATAACAGATGCACTTGGGCCATAAAACAGGCCAAATCAGGCTACTACAAATGACCCTTGTCTCCTCCTGGGGAATGCTCAGTTGTTCTGGGACAATATCAAGGAACTAAATGGCAAATCCGGTTCCCCGCTCCCTACTAACTGTCAACAATGTCCCTACCACCAACCCGTGGCCATCACCAACTTCCTCAACTCATCATTCTCTGACCTTAGTGCAGTACTCCCAAATAACTTCTTTCCTCCACTCCTGCAACCCCACCTCCTAACACCCAGCATCCCCTTCTATCTCAGCATGATCTCTATGAATGAGGCAAGGCCTTATCCCATTAAAGCACTCAGTGGCTCTTGCTATTGCAAAATTATTTTGATATGAGAGTCCTACATCTAGTACTAGACACAGTCCTCTCCCCACTGACTGACCTCATTAACTGCTCCCTAAGTCTGGGACAGTTCCGGCAGCCTGGAAGACTGCTACAGTCACCCCAATACTGAAGAGTGGTGACAGCACTTCCTCCAATAACTACCATCTCATATCCATTCTTCCACCACTCTTGAAAGCCTCAAAAAATTATAGCCACCAACTCTTGGAGTACCTGCTTGCTCATAACCTGCACTTTGCAGGGAGCAGCATGGCTTCAGATCTGGGCACAGTACAACCACGGCTCTCACTGAGTTTTCTAATTTTATTCACTCTGCCTTGGATAGAAAACACCTGGCTGGAGCTGTCTTCATCAACCTGTCAAAGGCCTTTGATACAGTCTTACACCACTTACTCTAAAGCACACTCCACCACATAGGTCTGTACCAAGGACCTGTCTCCTGGTTTACCAGTTAACTCACAGCTAGATCACAATGTGTCAAAATAAACAACATCCTGTCAACCACCCTGTCAGTCTGCTCTAGGGTTCCAGTGCTCCATACTCAGCCTCTATTTTCAGCATCTACCTAAACACTTTGCCAATTCCTGCTTCAGCAACCTACTACTCTATGTGGATGGCGGTTCTTTTTGCCTCACACCCAGATCCCACAGTATTGCAGTCCTCCCTCCAATATGCATTTAACAGATTGAAAACTGATTCATAGACCAAAGACTTGTGGTCAATGTAAAAACACAAAGACCATGCTCTTTGCTCACCGACAGAATCGGCCAAGAATGTGCAGCTAACAATCTCCCTCTCTCCTTCCTCTGGAACAGGTCCATACATATAAATACCTGGGCTTTACATTTGATTCCATCCTCTCCTTCCATTAACACATTGACACTCTATCATCAGTAATAGATGTCCATATAGGCCTATTGTATCTGCACAGGATTACCTACCTCCAGAAACCCTTAATCTGGCTGTCACCTCCGTCCTCTCCTAGTCAATTATGGGCTCATTATCTACTCAGCTGCTGACCACACAGACCTTAACAAAATCCACCTGGCCATAAACAAAGTGTGTAGATTCCTCTCCGGGCAGACAAGCATACCCATACTTGTACCCTGTATGCCCTGACAAATCTCCTCATCCTGGATGAAAGGCTATTTTATAAAACATGTCTCCTCACAAAGAAAATACACCTGGGGCTTACCCCTTGGAGTTTCTGCCCTCTCCTCCCACAACTCAGTGAACACCTGCACTGCCACCTGACAGGTGTGGTCCATCCCAAGGGTTAGAACCTTCTTAGCCCAAAGGTCATTCCCACATAGGGCCCCAATCTGGTACAATGAACTCCCCTCTGACATCTCCTCCATCCTCCAATTAGGACCTTTCAAGTCAGACCTTAAAGAGCACATTCTCGCTTCACTGCACTGCCAATGTACCAGCTAGTGCTGGGTTATCTATCTATCTATCTATCTATCTATCTATCTATCTATCTATCTATCTATCTTAAGGACCACTCCACACTGAGCTCCTACCAACAGGGCTACCAAACATTATCTATTAGCAATGCCTCCCTTGGCTACACTTACAAGATATCTGTCTAATTCTCTACTTCCTGTAAATATCAAACCTGTTACTCCCTCCACTATCAGCAAACTTATTGTTCTCTTGAAAACTGTAAATACAGCTCTAGTAACACGTTCAATGCAATGTATAGCTGATCTTGACTCTATAACTGAAAAAACTGTAACCATTAGCTGCCATTCTATGTCGATATGTATTAAGTGTTTGTATTTGTTTTTTCTGATGCAGCACCTTTGTAAATGAGTCCCTGACTCAAAGGTTGTAATCCTAAAGTCTGGTAAATAAAATAAATAAATTAAGTGGTTCCATATATATGCCATCACGAAGCTGAGATTTTACCCATAGGAAAAAATGGCATGGTCTGTCACACTTTTCAGCCCCTGTATCTTGAAAATGAAGCAAGATACAGAGTTATTCTACTGGCAGCCTAGGTGACCTAGGCTGCTGGAACAAATTTGGAACCATAGAATATGCCTGCAGTAGAATTTTTCCGTTGGGTTGCACGGTTCATAGAGATTTTGTCAAATTAGTGTCACAAGGGTTCAAAGAGTGCCTGTCCAGTGCATTTCAGTGCCCATATCTCATAAACTATGTGAGATATGGGTTTGGTCGATATTGTCATGTACAGTACTTGCTGTGATGATTACAACAACACTTGGATTTTTTCTACCTGCTACAGTTCCTGAGATATCGGCAAATTAGTGTTACAAGGGTTTCTTGTCCTGTAGGGGCTGCTGTATGGCTCTGTTGCTATGCATAAGTGGGAGCATGGGCCCACACACTGCCACAGATGCATATTGTTATGCAGAAATGGGCAAGTTGGTGGGAACAGAGCCCAATACATGTTTTTACTAGTTAAATTACACTTTTTCAAAAGTAAGGAAATTCATGGCAAAAATCTGTGCTTAATGCATCAGTTCAGGTTAAAGCAGAAATGGGTGTTGGTGGGGCCCGCGCCCCACCAATACATGTTTTTAGTAGTTATATAACACTTTTTCGAAAAGTAAGGAAATTAATGGCAAAAACTGTGTTTAATGCATCAGTTAGAGGTTAAAGCAACAAAAGTGAGGAAATGAAATGCTAAGGTTGAGCTCCTAACCCCACACAACCACACACCCATCCTCGACAGACTGACAGATGCCAGGGTGTGCCATGGGGTCATGAGGCCTAACTCTCACCCATTCTCCTTTACTGTAGCATGTCAATCTGCTTACACATGTAATGGGGTGAGAGTAGGCCTCATGGCACACCCTGGTGTCTGTCAGTCTGTGGAGGATAGGTGTGAGTTGTGTGGGAGCTTAGGGCTAGGATTAAAATAAAAGCTTTGCTATTGCATTGCTAATGAATGGCTTGGTCTTTTTACTTGAAATTTTCAAAGTATTGAGGTGATGCCCACAGGTGTGAATTATCCTACTTAGGTGTTGGGGAATTAAGCGGTTCCATAGCTATGCCATCATGAAGTTGCGATTTTCCCCATAGGATGACATTGTGGTGCCCATTGTGCTTTTCAATGCCCATATCTTGTAAACAATACAAGATATGGATTCAGTCGATGTATGTTGCAAGCAATGCTCGTTGTCGCTAATTACAATGACACCTTAATTTTTTCTAGCTGCTACAGTTCCCAAAATATCAGCAAATTAGTGTTACAAATAGGGTTGCCAACTAAAAGGCAGACCCCATTGTCCCCAGGTCTGGCAAGTGGGTGTGGGTGTGTCAGAAACAGAAGGGGTGGGAGGAAGGCGGAGAAAAGGGAGGAGTGCCAAAATGAGGTCACAGGAGAAGGGAGGAATGAATGAGGTCACCCGGGGAGGGGTATGTGAGGGTGAGGTGGGAGCCCTGGATTTGGCAGCACAGAAAAAGGGAAGGTACACCTGGGGTAGATAAGCCCATGAACAAGCTGAGGAGCTCACAATTTTGCTCCAAATAAATTTGTTTGGTAGCACATCAGTTTTAGCAATTTTGCTCAGCTAATGGGTGTTTAAAATTTGGAGTTAGCTTTTGGTAATTTTCAAGTCTAGTAGTGATAAGCTTAGCAAAAGAAATATCCATCTGGTAATTCTGAGGAGCAAGTGAGTACATCCACGGAATAGGAAGCAGGTAAGAAAAGCACAATGGGGAAAGGAACTGTGGAGAGAAGCAAGCAAGGGGTTTGTCTTACAGGAAGTAATGAGGTAAAAAGAATTAGGGTTCTGAGAGAATGATGTATTCCTCTGTGTCCCAATAAGCAGAGTGGATGCCCAGCAAAGGAATTTGAGAGTTTGGAGCAAGGTTAACAGGGGCCCTAGAGCAAATGGAGGAAGAGCTGAAGCTTGGTCACAACTGCTCTCTGCATAGCCTGGGATGACAGTCGGCGAGGGGTCAAGGGCCAGAAATGAGGTTTGGACCAGGATCCGGCAGAGGCACCATGAAGTGGGGCATGTTTTGGTGAAAAGGGTAGAAAGGAAAAAGACAGGGGCCAGGCGAGCAGCCTGGAGAAAACACATAGGAGGCCACGTGACAAGTGGAGGCTGGAAGGAGGCCTGGTCAGAGCAAATCAGGCCTCAGGGGCAAGGCGGTGTTTAGTAACCATTGCTGATGTTGTATATGGCATTCAAAATGTTCTGAATCTCCCTCAAAGCTACTACCTATTTGAGGTTTTGGAAATTAATTTTTCTTAGCTGATCTAAAACAATTTAGATTGTCCCGGTATACAAGATTAAGGATGTTACTGCTATACTTGTTTTCTCATCTAAAATTTTGGAGCTGCAGAATAAACATGTTCCTTTAACAGCGTGCAGGATAGGTACTTTAATAAACTGGATAACGGTGAGCTACACAGAATTTCTAAAGTAAACAGTGACAAACAAAAGAAGGATGTTAAGTCGCAGTGTGTTTTCAAAGTAGGGTGACTGAGAATGATTGTGAGAATAGTACGTGGGTCAGGGGAGAGTTATTGCAGTGAGCAGCTAATTAATCTTTCCCTAATCCCATAAAATGTTTGAGAGCCGATACCAAGCATGGAGATCATGTTGTATTGCTTGCAGGCATGCTCAAGCCATGTGGTGATGGTGTCTGACATCATCGCAATGCGGGACAGGTGGAAGGTCCAGACACCTAGGGGTACACATGTAAGTGGCTCATATGAGCAGCTCAAGAGACAGGAATGGGGACACGAGAGGACAAACAAGGGATAAGAAACAAGGGATTAATATGAAAATCGTGTTATCTGATTATGGCAGGGCAACATGGAAAGGCTTCTCGGGGACAACTGAGGATTAAAATGGTGGTATTGCTAATGGGGGTTGCTGTTTTGTAAGTATGGGTGCTGTGGCTCCGAAGAAGAACAGGGAGGTGTTACCATCGATGGTGGGAATGCAACAGCAGGTGGAAAACAGGACACTGCCAAAGGAGGCAAAAGCAGAAGGTGTTTTCATGGGGTCATTACCACCCAGGGGCTCAAACAAAAAAAAAAACATCCCAAGCGAGGATATAAAGGCTATAGCAGGATTGGATCTGGGGAGTGGGAGAGGAGAGGGAGCAATGGGGACCTGGGGATAATGACCACAGTGGGCCCTGGGTAGGCAAGGTGCATGAGGGGACAGTAAAAAAAACAATAAAAAGAAAAACCACAGGGTGGCGGGGACCCCAGGAAATAACATACAGGAAACTTATGGTAGAAGGGTAGATGTATGGTGATATAATGGTTCTGCTTGTGATTTTAGAAACTGCAGCAGCAGCAATGGCACAGAGAAAGACCAAGCCAGCAAGGAGGTGTTACTTGCAGTGATGGACCCTCGTGGAAAAGCGAACAGGGTGTTGGAAGCCTCGGATCCAGACAAGGTGGATCAGGAATAAAAGCAAAAGGGGAGTGAGGAAGGGGGCAGGGATGGAAAACAGCCACCCAGGGTGCGGACCAGCCTAGACCTGTGGAGCCAATCCCAGTGGCCCCAAACCAGCTGCCCTGGTGATCCCAGGACCAGAAACATTGCCTCTGCTCCTCCTCCCACTAACTCTTACCTGAACTGGCACCAGCCCAAGTCCTAGTTCTGGAACTGGAGCACCCAGCACCAGAGAATCCAGTGCTTGGCACAGAGGGATCCAGATGCCCAGAACCCTCTGGTACCTACCACAGCACCACAACCACAGCCGGGCCCAGCACTCCGATACCATTAGCACCAGGTAATACTCCCATCACACTGGAGGCAGCATGAAGGAATATGTGGAGCAGATGTTGAAGGCTAAGGGGAAAATGGGTTCGGCAGTTTAAAAAGGCATTGGGGAGATAAAGGGATAAGTGTTGGTGGAACAGGGGGCTGTCAGGAACAGCAGGGATGGGGGTAGCAGTGGGACCATAGGTGCTCGAGGGTCTGGATTGGGGACCACCTCCTGCAGCCACAAAACAGAAGATTTGGAAGAGGAATTTGTAGATATTTTGCATTAACAAATGTGGATGCCATGGACAAGTACAAAAGAAGGATAGTTTTGAGAAGAAGGATATGGCAGCCGCAGTAGTACTGGGAAAGAGGAGGAGGATAAGTCCTAAAAGGAAAACCTGGGACAACTGGTCCATGGGGTTTACTTATATCATGGTGATAGTCATAGAAAAGCAGCCAAGTGGCAACCCCATTGTTGACATACTCGCTGAATATTAAGAATGCCTACAAGAAGGGGCACAGCTGGCTTAAGTATGATGAAAAATTTAGGAAGAGGATGGAGCACTTTGGGAACATGAAGTGGGATGCTAGGCAGATTGATTTTGCTAGAAATATATACAGGACCAATAGGGACAGGAGGAGGTGCACAAAAAGCATGCTGGAGTAGAACTGAGCCTTTGCTCCTGTCTGAACTGCTGCTTTCGACACATGTGCTCAAAGTGTGGGGGCACCACCCCACATCAAAGTGCAGGTATAATTGGGACAAAGACAATAATAGTCAGGACAACACACAGCAACAGCCCTTTCAGAGTAACCAGGGGACATTTTGGGGCCAGGCGTGGACCGATGGAACAGGGGAGGGGCAGGGGTAACAGAGGACAGGCGTACCACAACAGGCACCAGGACAGCTAAAGGAAAGGTCTTGGCAGTTTTCAGTTGGAATGCACACCCATCAGGACCGAAGTGTTGCAGGGCATGGGTACAGGAGTACCCAGATCAAGAACTGCTCAGGTGCCTGTAGTGGGTTTGAAGGGGCTTTAGTTTGCAATTTCAGGGGTAGAAAAGGGACCCAGGCAAAGAACCTGAAGTCCATGCAAGGAAAAGAAGCATTGTTAGTGCAAAAATCCAAAGGAGGTTGGCGCAGGCAGGGTGGAATGGCCATTTGGAATAGCACCCTACCTAACCTTAGAATCTCCCGCTGTGACTAGTACCAAAAACCAGGCTGGCAGTACCAGGTGATACACCATTTGTCATACCTGGAAGGATTCAGTCAACAACTACACATATGAGGAGGGACATCAGGGTTATATGCGCCACATTAGAGGAAGCTGTGGGGCTCATCAGGGCCACACAGGGACACAGCTAGGAAAGAGGCGAACATAGACTCTGCCTTTCAGCTGCTACCAGTCAGACTGGAAGATTGGGACCTCCTGGGTTTTCAAAGTGAGGGAGGGTATTATTTTGACAAGGCCATGCCCATGAGATGCTCGGTGGCATGCGCTACCTTCGAGATGTTCAGCACATGGCTACAATGGGCATACAAAGAAAGGTATCGTACCACAGTGGATCACTACCTGGATGATTTTTATTTGCTGAGAAAGGGCAAGGTGAGATGGACAAGATGCTCAGGGATTTCAAAGAGATATGCCAGGAATTAGGGTACCACTAGCTTACGTAAAAAACTGAGGGCCCAGTCAGACAATAGAATTTCTGGGCATATAGATTGACACGGTGGAGGGCTATTTCAGCTCCCAGAGCCAAAAGTAAAACTAGAGCCCTGGTACAGTAGATAAAGAAAACACAGGGTACAGTTGAGGCAGGTTCAATAGCTGTTGGGGCATTTGAACTTTGCCTCTAGGAGCCATAACCTCAGGGCACACGTTCACTTGACGTTTGGCCTGGGCACCTAAGGGCAGTGCAGCTGCACCATTGGGTGGACATTTCAAAAGGCACAAGGGAAGATCTAGAGGTCTGGGAGCATTTCTTAGAGTGATACAATGGGAGGACATTCTGGCAGGATGACTGGGTGTTCAACACAGATCTACAACTTTACACTAATGCAGCTGGGGGTATAGACATGGGAGGATACTTTGGAGTAAAATGCTTTGGAACAATGGCGGCAGAATGGATAGAAGTGGGGTGACAAAGGACATCACTTTTCTAGAGATTTTCCCCATATGGGTTGCAGTGATAACTGGGGAAGAACTTCAGAATAAATGGGTCACGTTCTGGAGTGACAACAGGGAAGTGGTCGAAGTTTTAAACAAAAGGGTCCAAGTCAGACAGGATCATGAGGGTGCTAAAGTTTAGTCCTTTAAGGTCTGACATTAAACATGTCCTTTAAGGCATGACATATCGATGGAGCTGATAATGTGTTAGCTGATTGCCTCTCTGATTGCAGATGGACAAGTTCTGAGCCTTTGCACCAGAGCAAAAACCAACCAGACCAGACCAGACAAACCAGTATGTATGGAAGATTGGATTGGGGATCTGAATTACTGTTTCACAACTCCTGGTTCCCTAGGACCCTGAGGTGTATGAAGCCTCTTGGAGGCCTTTCAAATTTTGGAGCCAGAATGATGGATGGGAAAGTGGGGCAGTCATGGCGGTGGAGGTAGCAAGATTTGTAGTGGCAGGATGGAGACAGAAGATGGCCCAGGAGATGATGGGAATACATTTGACAGGTATAGGGCAAATATGCACATTGAAAGGTTGGAAGGACCCCACAAAGGTAATTTAATAAGAAGAATGATGGAAAGTTGGCAAGGGGACTGGGAGTGACAGATGTGATAAGGCTGATGACGGAAGGATTAATGGAGAGCTGTTGGGAGTTTGGCCGAGTCTGCACATCTGGCAGTGAGGCTGTTATGTTTAGGGTACTGTGCGCCACGATGTATGGGGGGCCTTCTGAGTCTGTGGTGGTATGCCATAGGGGACAAGATGCCTCGGCTGGGATTCATTGGGAGGGCACAATATGGGCAGCAGAGGACATAGCAGTGATGATCAGGAGGTCTAAAACAGACCAGCAAGGGCAGGGGAAAAAGTATGGCTGAGCGTCGATAATGTGAACATATATCCAGGAGAGCCTGCACACGAATGCAGCAGGACATCCAAAAGGTGAAAGCCCATTGATGTTCCTCCAAGGAAATGGAAAGGGGTGACCACCTACCAAGTGGCGACAGTCTTCAAAAGGGTTTGGCTTTTGTAGGTGAACATCCAGAGATATTGCTGCACTCATTTACGGTAGGGGCAGACTCAATGATGACAGTGCAAGGGAGCATGCCAAGTGCTATTAAGGAGAAGAGCAGGTGGATGTCCAGCTGTTACAAAAAGTATGTCCAAAATGCAAGGACTAATGAACTTTTCTTTTTCTATAGGAGGTACAGAACCAGATGAGTACCTCAAGCAAAAAGGGAATGGGTGGAGAGGGGGATTGAAAAAGGGAAAAGAAAAGATAAGGTAATGAGAATAATTGTGTCTCTCTTATGATTACCAGGGAAGATGAGAAGGCTCAAGGTGTGGATATGCAGGCATTCATTCGGTGCACTGGGCAGAGAAGTGGGCATCCAGATGGCAAGGAAGGCAGCTACATGAGCGTCAACGAGATAAGATTAACATGGAGAGGCCTGAGGGTATGAGGAGGGCACAATTGTTGCCAATGTTGAGAGCCACCAAAGAGGACCACAGCTACAGACTGATTGTGATTCACTTGGGAGGAAATGATTTAGAGACCAGGCCTTGTCTGGATATTTTTATCAAATCAAACAGGACTTACAAACAGTAAAGGATAGTGACCAGAGGTGACTTTGGTGTGGTCGGACATTACACCCAGAAGAGTTTGGTGGCATGCAAATAACCACAAGGCAATGGACAGGGCCTGGAAGTGGATGAGCAGCTAGAGTGGGCAGGTTATTTGAAGGTTTGGGGGTCTGGTTATCCATCATGGGGTGTTAGAGCAGGTAGATGAGTTTTACAGAGGATGGGTACACCTATCAGGGTTAGGATTGGCATTATTTAATGAAGAGATTGCAACAAACTTGAAGCCTGAATGTATAAAAAATAACAGGTAAGCAAAAGGGGTGGGTAAGGGGAGTAAAGGAGAAGTCCACCATCCATCACAGGCTGGAGGTGGACTAATGGAAGGAAGGGAGGAGGAGGAGGATGATAGAAGAGGGTGACAACAAAAGTTAAGGTAGAACAAAAAGGGTGACAGAGTACAGGTCAGCAACACTGGAGGTATGGGTGTATGCTCGTACCCTCCTTGCTGGATCAGAGAAAGAAGGTGGACCCCCATGATGCACATCTGGGGCAGAAGAAGGAAAGAAGACAAAACCACCAACATGAAGATATGATCAAAACTGTTTTTAAAATGAGTAACAATGTGTTCTATAAAATTTGAGAGATGAAAATTGGAAAGTGAGAATTTTGATATGTAAAGAAAGAAAACAAATCAAGTAAAATAATTGCCAAATCTGAGCACCCACACATATCTTGTCAGTGTCTTTATTTGTGGGGCTCAAGAGGATTGCCAACTAAAAGGGCAGACCCCATTGTCCCCAAGCCTGGCAAGTGAGGGGTGTGTCAGAAAACAGAAGGGGTGGGGGAAGGTGGAGCATAAAGGGAGGTGCCAAAAATGAGCTCACAGGAGAAGGGAGGGGACGAATGAGGTCACCCAGAGGAGGGACATGTGAGGGAGGTGGGAGCCCTGGATTGGGCAACACAGGAAAAAGGGAGGGTGCACCTGGGGTAGATAAGCCCATGCACAAGCTGAGGTCACAATTTTGCTCCAGAGGGCCCGCGCTCCCACAGATGCATGTTGTTATGCAGAAATGGGCAACTTGGTGGGCCTTGCGCTCCCACCAGCACATGCTATTTACTAGTTATATTACACTTTTCAAAAGTAAGAAATACATGGCAAAAACTGTGTTTAATGCAACAGTTAGGGTTAAAGCAACAAAAGTGAGGACATGAAATGTTAGGATTGAGCCCCTAACCTCCCCACACTCCACACCCCATCCTCAACAGACTGACAGATGCCTGGGTGTGCCATGGGGTCATGAGGCCTAACTCTGACACCATTCTCCTTTGCTGTATCATGCCAATCTGCTTACACATGGAATGGGGTGATAGTTGGGCCACACAACCCCATGGCACACCCCGCATCTGTCAGTCTGTGGAGGATGGGGTGTGGGAGGTTAGGGCTCAACCCTAACATTTAATTTCCCTACTGTTGCTTTAACCCTAACTGATGCATTAAATGCATTTTGCCATGAATATATATATATATATGAGAGAGAGAGATACACATATATATACATACATACATACAGTATATATAGACACACACATATATATATAGATAAATTGGGTAGAAAAATTATCTCTGCTGGTTGGTTGAAACACATCACATGACCATGCGTATATCAGAGGCGTGACTGCACACCTGTACTTTTACCCCCTCTAAATCAATTTTGCCATTTTATAAGATAGATAACCCACTCTAGGGTATGCAGTGCACTCCGATATACTGGCCTGGGTGGTTGGCGACTCAGCCTACAGCCTCATGCATATCAACGCACTTAAGGCGCAAGGATATCACAGTGTAACCGCATACCTTAGAGTGGGTTATCTATTACATATCAGTGCTTGTTAGGGCCACACCCCATAATGATGTCATGCAAGGAGTTGTCAATGTTTTACATACGGCAACAAGGAATTCTCGTAAATTTTATAGCTGACTTAAATGCTCATTACTCAGAAGTGCAGTCCCTTATTTTGATCGACAAGAACAATTTTAAGGCTCTGCACCTGGGGCTGTGCTCAGCTGTACACATGTAGAACAGAAAGAACATTCAAATGCCAGCACAAGCTCCTTACAGCCACTTCACAGAACTCCACAAGCTGCAGAGTCATTAATTTGCCAAAATTCAAAAGGCAGGAAGTAAGACCTTACTTAAAGGTGCTATCAGTGCTTAATTTTATTAAAATTGCCCAAAGCTTCCATGTATGCTGCCCCTCCTACAGCAAACAAATGAGGTCCTTATTTTGGTAGTTGTGACTGCAGTATAGCACCTAATACATAGATGTATGTAGCAAGGCATTGTGGGTACAAGAAAAGTTGTTTTTCAATTTAGTTACTGTGAGGTGTAGTCTCATATTTATGTAGTGACTTCAACAATAAAAGCTCTCATATGTTTATTTTCAAAGCAAGACATTGTGCACATAGTATCTAGCTGACACGATTTATTTTCTGAGAGATGTAGTCTCCTATTTCTGTAGTGACCACAGAAATATAATAGCCTGTATACTAATTTACATAGTGAGGCATTGTGGGTACAGTAAATAGATGATTTTTCTGTCTCCCTAATCAAAGTGCTGTCTCCTATTTTTGGTAGTGTTTACAGCAGCACAGACTGTAGAAACCTTTCTGAAAAATGTTTTTGTGTTGCAGGCAGGCCAAAAGATAATTTGCCATTTTGTGTAGATGTTGTTTCATTTTACGCCAGCTGGTAAAGTGAAAGTTCTGAAGTGGGAGCATGATACTTTTCTATGTTTATGTATAGGGCTTGAGTGGCTGTAAGTAGTTCAGAGTGTAATTATGGGTCAATGATTACATGGCTTTGAGCTGCTTTCAGCCAATCAAATCACTAGAATTTTTGTTACATGTTATAATGTTTGATACAGCTACTTGCAAACAATGTAAAGAATCAGCTAAAACTGACAGTGTCCCTTTAAGACTTTTGTTTCCTTGCATGATATCACTGTTGGGGCTTGCAACACTGAGAAACAAAAAAGGTCAAGGTTATGCAAATGAAGCAGAGCACAGAAATAAAGCATTTATTTCATGGAAAACAGCACTTTCTGGCAGTTTGAATGGTAGAAAACTGATTCACAACTCCTACAGGTTACTACTCCCATTAGCTATGGCAGTCTTCCATAAATCACTTTAACATGGATTTGTGCTCTCATCTACAGATAAGATGGAATAAAATTTTTAACTGAAATTTTCAAGGATGATGGGCAGTCCAAGGGTGTGCCTTTAATTAGTTTGCTGAAAATAAATTTCACCCTTTTGAATTATAACGAGAAGTTGTGATAGCCACCAGACAGGCAGGTTATTGAAAACTGTTCAAACTTATATTTGTTAATGATTTACTGTTCATGCTCAGAGAAATACTATTTGTGCTTCCACCATCTTGTTTTTCCCTTTTAAAGTTGGATTTCTAAATAAATCCTACATAGAAACATAGACTTTGATGGCAGATAAGGACCGCTTGGCCTACCTAGTCTGCCCATTTTCCTACCTAGAGGATAAGCTGCAGATCCTATTTAACCAACAGCCTATTTCTTCCTACCCTCCCATAAAAATTGCCTTATGTCTGTCCCATGCATTCTTGAATTCTCCCACAGTTTTAGACCTCACAACCTCCTCAGGAAGGCTGTTCCACGCATCCACCACCCTCTCTGTGAAAAAATACTTCCTCACATTGCCCCTGAGCTGTCCCCTCTATCTTCAGATTGTGCCCCCTTGTTCTTGCACATCTCTTTTCTAAAAGATGCTACCCTCTTGGACTTTATTGATTCCACTGAGGTACTTAAATGCTTCTATCATGCCCCCCTTTCCTCAAGGGTATACGATTAATCTCCTTTAGTCTCTCCTCGTGATGGCTTCTCTTGCAGACCCTGCACCATTTTAGTTGCCTCCTCTGAACTGCCTCCATTCTGTCTATGTCCTTGCGGAGATGGGGTCTCCAGACTGGACACAGTACTCAGATGGGGTATCACCAACTGTCTGTACAGGGGATAACAACTTCCTGTTTTCTTGGTGATGCCTCTCCCTATACATCCCAGTATCCCCCAGTCCTCCCTAATACCTTCTCATATTGCTTGCCAACCTTAAGGTCATCTGATATGATTATCCCAGGTCCCTTTCCATTTTGTTGTTGTTACTACCTCTCCCCCATTGTGTAATCTTCCCTGGTTTTGTTTCCATGTGCATTACTTTGCACTTCTTTGCATTGAATCCAAGCTGCCATACTTCTGACCATTCCTCCAACATTGCCAAGCCCTTTTCATCCTTTCCACCTCATGGCTAAGAATGACCAAGACCTGTATTTAGGTCTAATTCACATGCTTAGTAACATTATTGTATTATTATTTTAAACTTTTAGGTCAAGTATGTGTTTTGGGGCAACAATCATATCCCCATCACTTACTTACTTAGGATCAATCAATCAATTTGAAAATAACCATCCGAAGTTCTTTATAGGTTGAACTTTACTGTTCAAACTGTAAAGACTTCAATCAATGAGAACAGTAAAATTTGGTCAGAGGTTGCGGCAACAGGTGGATCTCCTGTAGGAATTCAATAATGTCCAAGCAGCTCAAAAGTCACACAAAAGTTCTTTAGTTTCAGGAGGAGGAGGGCAAAAGAAAATTGCAGTTTGTGCCCTGTAATCCCTGTTTCAACTGCTGCCATGTGGTGGAATTGTAAAGGCTGCTAGTAGCCCTCTGAAGTGGGACAGCCATTTGAATTTGATTTTGGCAACTAGCCTCTGCACCATTGATTGGCTCCCAAGACTTTCAGTCAGAGCTTGCAGCAACAGGAGCAGGTCTCCTGTAGGAATTAAATAATGTCCCCAAAAAGTTCCTTAGTTTCAGGGAGCGGGTAAAGAAAATTGTAGTTTGTGCCCCGACCTCCAGTTCAGCTCCTACATTGCCATGGAATTGTAAAGGCTGCTTGTACCCCACCCTCCGATCACTGGTCCCATATATTTTTTATTCCTTTTGTCTACTGCCCCCACCCTTGCAATTGCTGTCACCTATATATTTGTATTTCCTGGTGTCTAGTGGATCTTCCACCCTTCTGATTACTCCCCCTCTGGTTTTGCTGGTACCTGTAATAAAGAAAATGGTCCTGATTTTTCACCTGTAGAAAAGAAAATGGTCCTCACCAATCAGACCCCCACCTCCCACTGAGGACCCACCACCCCTCAACCCCCAGTATACCACCCACACACTCCCACTCACCTGAATAGGTCCCAGGTTTGATATCCACTCTGTGACTGAAGACACATCTTGCTGCTGTAACAGCGACTGCAATATGAGAAACTAAGGTAAATGGGGTTCAATGTATTGCAATGGGGTTTCAACCTTTACCTTATGCATAACTTTGACATTTTTGACATTTTAACCCCAAATTTTAAACATGGCCTTTTGGGGACCCCACCTCATGAACAATGCAACTGTTATTTCACAACTCCTGCCTGAAAGGTGATTTTGCAGTTGCTTGGCCAATTCACCTTTCAGGCACCATTTTGCATAATGACAGTCTGATGTTGCATAAGGTGGGTCACAAGAAGGCATTGTTGAAAATCTGGGGTCAAATATGTAAAATGGCAAAGTTATGACCATTCATTGCAATTTTGCTACACACGCATGTAATTTCAGAAATATTAAATATTTTGACCCTGAATTTTCAACATAGACTTGTTATTACCCCACCTCATGCATGTTACAGTTGTCATTTTTCAAATCCTGGTCAAAATGACTTTTCACACCTGTGGTGCTCCACAGGCACCATACATCTATAATTATACTATCTCAAAAAGTAAGGAAATTATTTGCAAAAACTATGTTAATGCATCAGGTAGGGTTGAGGATAAAATGTCAAAAGTAGTGAAACATGACATTAGGGTTTCCAACCTAACACCCCACACAGTGAAGTCAGAAAATCAGGCATGAAGTGTGCAGTGAGAGTCTCAAGCCTAACATTCACCCTATTCCATCAGTAAATAAGCATAGATTTGTATAGTGAATGAGAATGGTGTGAGCATTAGGCTTGAGGTTGGAGTGAGGGGTTGTGAGGGAGTGTGAGGGTCAGATCAGCAAGGAACCATTTATTTTTGCAGGTTATAAAGAAAAAGATGACAGCCAGGTGGCACTGAGGTTGGGCGCTGGACACCGCACACCTCCTGCCACACGGTGACCAGGTTCGGGAATGGACTCGGATCGCTTGGGGTAGGCAAGGGAGGGAAGGATTGAGTGTCTGTAGACAGCTCTCCTTCCTCAGGGAGAAGGGACAGTGTGGCACACTGCAGATTGACACCCTGCAGTGGCTGGGTGTCAGCACAGGCACGTCACCCAGAAGAGAAGAGGGCACCCATCCAGGGTGCATAGCTGCTTCTGCGGAGGTAGGGGTAGCTGCCTCACCCATTGCATGGTTTGGGTGCCCAGAAGAGAAAGGGAGAAAAGGCTGGGAGCTGAAGGGGTCCGTGACCCAACACATTCTGGTTGGATAATGGGTCCTTCTGAGGGAGGGCCAGAGCTACCAGTCAGTTCAGCAGAGGAGAAAAAAGTATAAATAAAAGGAAAAAGAATCAATGAGGGATGGTTTTCTTTATTCAAGGGACATTTCTGACACTAGGATTGGGCATCCCAGTGTCAACCTTCTGTCGGCAGCACTGGAGTTGGACACCCAGGTGCCACCACCTACACAGTTGGACCAGAGGCAGGTGACCTGTAGGAGAGGAGGGGTCAAGATAAAGTGATAGAGGTGGGCACCCCAGTCCACTTATTTATTATAAAATATATATATAAAAATGGAATAGGTGGGAGGCTACCTAGAAGAGGGGAAGGCGGTGGTACTGGGTGTGGCACCAAGAAAGAAAGGAAGAAAGAAAGAAAGAAAAAGAAAAAGAAAGAAAGAAAGAAAGAAAGAAAGAAAGAAAGAACAGGGGATGGGTGGCTTAAAGGCAAAGTGAAGCCAGCAGCACAACTCCAGCTGTGGCCTTAGCATTTAAGAAAGTCCCACTGTTCTCATACAGAGAACACAGGTGAATGGCTCCTCTCACTAAGCTGGGCAGTCTGGATTTTGTCATGCCCAGAAAAGGTATATGTGGTAATAAGAAAAAGCAGACTCTAGCTAAACAGGTCCCATTTAGTTAGGTTCAGGTATTTCATTTCAAACATATATAATTTTTATGCATTTTAAAATATTTATGAGTTTAGAAAAAATAGCAGTCATCACAATCGTTTGTTTTCCATATGACAAGTACATCATGAAAATAAGCACTTGCAGTATTTTTTTACCATTTGCATCTGTTGATTAACTCTAAAAAACCTTATAATTCTAAAACCATATAATATTTTTCACAAAATCTTCAAAAGGCACACCTTTCACATGCCCTTTCAACTCTGAAAATTTCATAAAAAAATCACACCATCTAAGCTGTAGGTGACAGAGGTTACAGAAAGAATTACCCAATGTTAAGTATAGTGAAACCAATTATGTTTTTGCTTTTTAGTTCTTTGCTGCTACAGTACATATCTAGGAAACCAAACAAGATGTCATCATGCAGCTTTTCACATCTTGAGACTCTGACATGCTGATCATTATTGCCTAATGAGGTAGAAGACTTGGTTTGCTGGCCAAGGCACCTAGCTGCACCTGATCTCTTCCTTCTAAGATTGCTTGAAAGGACAGAGCAGAGAACCTTACCAGAGCAAGGAGAAAGGATTAAGACTTCTTTTGGCTAAGCAGATTTACTGTATGTTGTTAATTTTATTTTGTCCTCACAGGGATTACTACTGTTTGTTGTTAACATTTCATTGCTTTATTTTTCTCTGATTCAAATTGTTGTTGCTGGTATACTTCTTCTGCATTATTACAAGGTGTGCCTACAGGTGTGTGCTAATCAGATTACTGCTGTAATCTTCTGATTCAAATTGTCTTTGCAAGGTATATCTTCTGTTACTGCTTTATTTTTCTCTGGAGCAAAGTGTTTCTTACAGGTATATCTTCTCTAAAATTATTACAGGTGGTGCTTTACAGGTTTTACATTTTTAGCTAACATTAGGATAAGCTTTCAGAGTTACTGCATTTGTTGTTGACTGATTGTTTCTGCTCTTACCTCCTTGTTCTTCATCCGTGGTTCTTCTTTTCAGCAGGGAAGGCCCAGCCACCCACCCCATCCCCAACCACCCACACTGCACTCCTTTTATAGGTACCACAGTTGTGACATTCTGTGGCAAAGCAGGAAGTGGCGGATCAATGGGGCATCCACAAGGTGAGCTCATTTACAGGGGCACTAGTAATTTAACTTGTTATAACAAGTTATACGAAAACATTACTTGCATTTACTTCCTCCTAATTACTCTGACCAGATTATAAACCTAGCAACTTATCTGTAATGGATATCATTAACTGCAGCTATTGTGGAACAATTTTCAGAAGGACAGTCTTACAGGATTTAGGACACTGTCCTACATGCTGGGCCATTGGTGATCTTAGGGCTCAGCTCTGGGCAGCACGGGCAGAGATTGTGCACCTCAAATTCATATTCAAGAGGAAATACATTATAAGAACCACCGCCATTTCCCCAACACACAACAGAAGAACCTCGACTGCAGAGGTACTTGGTCCAGGAGGTTGGCAGGTGGTTAGGATGGGCAAATCAGGTGCCCCATCACTCTATGCTCTCCAACATATTACCTCCAAAACCATATAAACACTACAAACAGATGTCTGTCTCTATCTCCGAAATCAAACAAAGGGACAGAGGACACTGCAGAGCAGGACACTGCAGCACAGAGCTAGCACAACAAAACTAGCCCAAATCAGGAACCAAAGCAAAAAGCAAAAGAAATCCAAAATTTCTGATCATAGGAGACTCCATGGTTGGGGAGTTGATACCCATCTCCAGCCAGGGTAATGGTCAGATGTCTCCCAGATACATCAGCATGGAGAGACACTGACTACATTGCTAAAATTGTTCACAAAGCAAGAGAAAACATTGATGTCCTGGTACATAGGGACTAATGATCTCACCAGCCGGTCAGTTGTGGAGACCAAGGAACACCTTACCAGGCTGGGTGACAAACTATCATCCATTTCATCTGACATCTCCATCTCTGAGATCCTGCCAGTCTGGGAGAGGGGCAGATGGACGGAAGGTTAGAGAAGGGAGATAGGGGAGCTAAACATGTGGCTCAAGGGCTGGTGCCAGGAAAAAGGACACAGATTTGTAGGAACTGGCAACAGTTTCTGGGAGTGAAAGTTCTTTAAATTTGATGGACTGCATCTGACTAGGAGGAGTTAGTGCATTGGGGCAGAAGTTTGACATCGTCGCAGAATATTAAACTAGCAAATGGGGAGAGTGTGCAGCACCCCATACGTCGAATGGGAAGAACACCCTCCCTCAGCTAGTGGTCAAACAGGGATTCAGCATGTTTGCAGTTCATTTGCATCACCAGGTAAGAAAAAGGTCCATCTCCCTCATACGACACAGGAGAAATGCTAAACCTCACCCAACAACTAACACACCGAAATCTGGCCAATGGAAAAATCAGGCACACAATACTCACAGCCTGGGATATAAGATCCCAGACCTGCAGGCAATAAAGTCAGAGACTAAACTGGACATAGTAGCAATAAGTGAGAGATGGTTTACCAGTAACCACACTTGGGAGACTTCAGTAGCTGGCTATGTACTGTTCAGAAGAGACAGAAGGTGCAAAAGAGTGGGGTGGAGTGGCCCTGTATGTCAATGAAAATATCAAAGCTACAGAAATTCAGAATACACATAAGGAGCCAGAAGAACTGTGGGTCACCCTGGAAACAGAAATTGGACAGCCATACATACTGGGGTTGTCTACAGGCCCCCAGACTGGGGAGGACATAGACATATTACTGTTAGAAGATATACAAAACATGACGGATACAGATTGGTCAATACCAGCAGAACATCTGCCAGAACTCAACACATGGTGGATTCCTGCAGGGGAGGGCCTCAAACAACTGGTACAATGACCCACAAGAGACAGGGCTATCCTAGATCTAGTACTGACTAACAGGGAAGGGATCACAGATCTCCAAGTAGAAGGTCACAAGGGGCCAGTGACCATCACATGGTATGGTTCAATTTGGCCACTACATCTAAATCATCCCATTCCAAGGCAAAAATATGGGACTTAGAGGAGCTGACTTTGATAAGATGGACAACAGAGTTAAGCTAGCCCTGGCAAAAAGAAACACAGGCGAGGGGGTACAGGCAAAGTGGGTAAGCATTAAGGATGCAATACTTGAAGCAACATCCCATTGTGTTAGACAGAAACAAGAAGTGCAAAAGAAGAAGGAAACCACTTTGGTTCTCAAATACAGTAGCAGAAAGGTCAGAGCCAAAGGCTGGCCTTCAGTAAATATAAGGGAACACAGCGGGATGAAGATAGGGAGGCATACCAAACTGCCCTAAGGGAAGAAGGAAGGCAGTAAGGCAGACAAAGTCCCAAACTGAGGAAACACTAGCACCAACAGTAAAAGAAGGTGACAAGACTTTCTATAGATACATTAGTGAAAGGAGAAAGTCAGAGGGGTGTCGCTAAGCTCAAAGGAGAAAAGGGGCATGTGAGGAGGAGGACCCTGTAAAGCATCTATCCTAAATAGATACTTTGCTCAGTATTTACTGAAGAGAAGGTAGGGCAGGGCCCACAGCTCACACCATGAACAGGGGAGGGAGGTGAGCACTACTCCCTTCACAAAAGAAAGGGTCCTACAAGAGCTCGCTAAGCTCAGGGTGGACAAGGCAATGGGACCTAATGGTGGGTATGTAAGTGAGCTAAGGGTGGAACTAGCAGAGCCATTAACAGAACTGTTTAGTCAGTCTCTGAGCCCAGGAGAGGTCCCAGAAGACTGGAGAAGGCTCATGTGATCCCACTCCACAAGAGTGGTAGCAGGGAGGAGGCAGAGAACTACAGACCAGTCAGTCTTACCTCAGTAGTGGGCAAGATTATGGAGGCACTCCTTAAGGAAAGGATAGTGCAACACCTGGAATCCATAGGGCACAGGATCCAAGACAGCATGGGTTTACAAAGGAAGGTCCTGTCAAACTAATCTCATAGATTTCTTTGACTATGTAACCAGAGTGGTGGACCAAGGGGCAGTTGATGTCACCTACCTTGACTTCAGCAAAGCTTTTGACACTGTTCCACATAGAAAATTGATAAATAAGCTGGGTAGGCTCAGGGTGGATCAGAAGTTGGTCATCTGGGTGGCAAACTGGTTGATGGGCAGAAAAGAGAGTGGTGGTAAATGGTATACAGTCAGAAGAGATGCAAGTCTCAAGTGGGGTACCTCAGGGATCAGTCCTGGGGCCAGTCCTCTTCAATATCTTCATCAGTGACATTGCAGATGGACTGAGAGTGAAGCTTGTCTGTTTGCAGATGACACCAAGATCTGCAACAGAGTAGATGATCCAGATGGGGTGGGCAGAATGAGAAGAGATCTGGATAAACTAGCAAAATGGTCAGAAGAGTGGCAACTGGGATTTAATGCAAAGAAGTGCAAGATCATGCACATGGGAAGAAACCCTGAAGCCACCTACAGGCTGGGAGGAGTTGCTGGCAGTCAAAGGAAGAAAGGACTTGGGCATCATCATCACTGATGATCTGAACTCATCAAGCAGACCTCTAAAGCAGTAGGTAAGGGTAGGGGATGTTAGGGTTTATTAGTAGGGGTATCGCAAGTCGTAACTGAGGAGGTAATAATCCCTCTTTACAAGACACTGGTTAAGCCCATATATGACTCTGCGTGCAGTACTGGAGCCACACGTCACAAGGACATTAACAAAATTGAGGCAGTTCAGAGAAGGAAATCAAAATGGTGCAGGGACTGCATCAAGAAAACATATGAGGACAGATTAATGGAGCTCAATATGTATACCTTTGAGCAAAGGAGGGAGAGATGTGATATGATTGAAACATTGGACACCTTAAGAGGCATTAACATGGTGAAAGAGTCTAACATGTTTAAATATAAGAAAAATAGTAGGACAAGAGGACACAGCATGAGACTAGAGGAGGCCAATTAAGGGGAATGTGAGGAAATTATTTTTCACAGAAAGGGTGGTGGATGCATGGAATGGCCTACCTCAGGAAGTGGTGGCTATGAATACAGTGCAGAGCTTCAAACAGGCATGGGATAGGCATAAGGGAGCAATACAGATGAGTATGAATAGATGAGGCCACTGACAGAGCAAAGGCCGATGGCACATTTATAAGGTAGAAAAGTATGGGCAGACTGGATGGGCCTTGCGGTCCTTATCTGCATCAACTTCTATGTTTCTATGTAATGTTGGGCTGCATAGGAGTCTGAGCTGGGCATCATTGTCCACCTAGGGACAAATGACTTGGCTCAACATGAGATTAGAGTAGTGCAGAAGGACTTTGTAGAATTGGGAGGGGCCTAAGACAAGTAGCACACACAGTATCCTTCTCAGAGGTGCTGCCTGTCAATGGCATGAGTGAGGCGAGTACTTTGCACCATGCAGTTTAATGAATGGTTGAAAAATGGTGTGGTGCACAGGGGTTTGGCTTCATTGGGGACTGGGGTTCCACCTGGAGGGACACCAGCCTATACTGGCAGGATGGTCTGCATCTGTCCAGGAAGGAACAAGTCTTTTGAGCAATCGGTTTAAATGCTTCATTGGCAGCTTTTAAACTAGTCAGGAGGGGCACTGATAAGCAGCAGGAAAATCCCAGCCTCTCCCTACAAAACAGGGTACTAAATGAGAAAAGACCGGTAGAAAGGTCAGTGGGGATGCTGCAACAGAAGGTAAAGCCATCAAAAATGGAGAGCAATGAGTACCAATGCCCATAGTCTGAGTAACAAGCTTCCTGAATTAGTGACCTTAATGGAGGAGGAACATCTGGATATCGTGGCAGTCACAGAAACATGGTACACACAAAACTATGATTGGGACATAAACATACCAGGATACATTATCTACAGGAGGGACAGGGAGGAAAAAGAGGAGGAGGTAGCTCTTTACATAAGGGAAGGAATCAAAGCAACAGAACAAAAGGGTAAACAGGGAGGAGAAGAAGCACTGTGGGTGATTTGGAGACAAGCAATGGCACCACAATCCGCTAGGGGTTGTATACAGACCCTTTCTCAGGGAGGAAATGGACAAGGAAATGATAGAAAGTATACTTAGAATGGCAGAAAAGGGAGATATTGCTGATGGGTGATCTGAATATGCCAGATGTTAACTGGAGTGCAGTTGCAGCAGCCACTCGAAGAGTGGGGTTATTCTAGATGCCTTCAGCGGGCATGCATGAGACAACTAGTATTGGAGCCCACTTGAGGAGGAGCAATCTTAGACCTGGTTCTCTCAAATGGAGATGAAGAGAGGATCACAGATGTAGAAGTGGGTAGCCATCTGGGAACTAGTGAACATCGAACAGTGCAGTTCCAATAAACACAGCAATAGAGTCAAGCCATACAAAGGCAAAAGTACTGGACCTTAGAAGGGCTGACTTTGCCAAAATAGGTGAGTGCCTAAGGAATGCACTACCAAATGGGCAGGAAGGAGGGTGGAAGAACAATGGGGAATAATAAAACTGCCATCACAGAGGTAACTGCGCCTTTGTGTGAAGCAAATAAAAAAACAAAACGATGTAAGAAACCACTATGGTTCTCAAAGGAAGTGGCAGTGAAGGTTCAAGAGAAAAAGAAAGCATTCAGGAAGCACAAGGAATCACAGAAGGAGCAGGACAGAGAACTGTATCAGTTAAAGCAAAAGGAAGCTGGGAAGGCAGTCAGAACAGCAAGGCCCAAGCCAAGGAAAAGATAGCCAACTCAGTTAGGAGGGATAAAACCTTTTATAGCTACATCAGGAGTGAAGAAAGACCAAGGAGGGATAGTGAGGCTTAATAAAGGGAGGGAGGGAGGGAGGGAGGGTGGACAGAGGGTGACTGTGAAAGAGCAGAGATACTAAACAAATATTTTGCTCAGTATTTACAAAGGAAGAGGGGAGCTACCTAAAACAAACAGTAGAAACACTCTGGATACAGAAGTTGATTCAACAAATTTACAGAAGAAAGGGTTCTGAAAGAACTCTTTAAAACTGAAGGTGGACAAAGCAATGGGCCTGATGGGATTCATCCCAGAATTCTAAAAGAACTAAGGGTAGAACTAGTGACACCACTGACTACCCTCTTTAACTAATCATGGGAGGATGGAGTAGTACCCGAGGACTGGAGGAGGGTAGATTGATTCCCTTCACAAAAGTGAGAGCAAGACAGAAGCAGGAAACTACAGATCTGTTAGTTTAACCTCAGTGGTAGGAAAATGATAGAATCACTTCTGAAGGAAAGACTTGTCAGTATCTAGAGGCCAGAGGGCACAGGACCCAAGGCAGCATGGATTCACAGTGGGAAGGTCATGCCAGATGAATCTGATAGATTTCTTTGACTGGGTGACCAAGTAGTAGATCAGGGAGGGCTGTGGACATGGCCTACCTAGACTTTAGCAAGGCATTTGACACAGTCCCACAAAGATTAATATACAAGTTAGCCAGCCTGGGAGTGGGTCCCAAGATGACAGCCTGGGTAAGGATTGTCTGAAGAATAGGACAAGAGGTAATAGTAAATGAGTCCACTCTGAAGAAAGGGGGTTACTAGTGGGGTACCGTGAGGGTTCAGTATTAGAACGGTCCTCTTCAATGTCTTTATAAGCGACATTGCAGAGGGACTGGAAGAAAAAGTATATCTCTTTGCAGATGATACAAAGATCTGCAACAGAGTTGATGCACAAGGTGAGGTGGAAAGGATGAGAAGGACTTGGCAAGGTTAGAGGAATGGTCAAATGTATGGCAGCTTAGATTCAGTGCTAAGAAGTGCAAGATAATGCACCTGGGAAACAAAACCCAGGGAAGAGTACACAATGGGGGTGAGATACTAACAACAACAAAATGGAAAGGGACCTGGGGTAGTCATATCAGATGACCTAAAAGGTGGGCAAGCAATGTGAGAGGGCAGCAAGGAGGACTGGGGATACTGGGATGTATAGGGAGAGGCATCACCAGTAGAAAACAGGAAGTTATTATCCCTCTGTACAGACAGCTGGTGAGACCCCATCTGAGTACTGCATGCAGTTCTGGAGACCCAAGATCCAAAAGACATAAACAGGATGGAAGCTGTCAGGGAGGACAACTAAAATGGTGCAGGGTCTGCACGGAAGACATATGAAGAGAGAGACTTAAGGAGCTTAATATGTATAGCCTCGAGAAAAAGGAGAGAGGGGGACATGGTAGAAACTTTCAAGTACCTCAAGAGAATCAACAAAGTCAAGAGGTAGCATCTTTCAAAAAGAGGTGTGCAAGAACAAGGGACATAATTTGAAGATAGAGGGGGCAGCTCAGAGGTAATTTAAGGAAGTATTTTTTCACAGAGGGGTTGTGGATGCATGAGCAGCCTTCTGGAGAGTTGTGGAGTCAAAAACAGTGGTGGAATTTAAGCATGCATGGGACAGTCATAAGGCAATTCTAGGGGTGGGGGTAGGAAAGAAGTAGGCTGCTGATTAACTGGGATCTGCAGCTTATCCATTAGGTAGGAAATGGGCAGACTGGGTGGGCCAAGCGGTCCTTATCTGCCATCAAATTCTATGTTTCTGTGTTTCTATGATGCCAAAGTTATTAAGATGCAAAATTGGCCAGTCCGGTGGCTCTGAGGGTTGAGGCACTGGACGCCACACCTCGCATCACGCTGGTGACCTGGGTTTGGTCACGAGCCCAGGTTGTCAGGGGTTGACAGGGAGGATAGGATTGAACATCTGGAGGACTGCTCTCCTAACCTGGGGAGGGATGTGGGTTTCCACTGCTCTGCAGTGGCCCTGGGATGCCTAAAGGCACTGCCAGAGTCGGTGCAACAGAGGGAGAAGTGCAGTGGATGTCAGCACATCACTGCTCAGACATCATTGCATGTCTGCAGTCCTGGGGGATTAATCAGGAGGAAAAATGGCAGCACTGTCCGCGGCAGCTTGATAGCCGTGCTTCTTGATCCCAGCGGGGCTCGGCTGGTGCAGAACCAGGGCGGTATTAGTTCCTGGCCTGGTGCGGGACCGAAGAGGGGGGGCCCTTTTGTGTACAGCTGCATATGCTAGCTGGCCTGGGAAGATGTGCCTCCGTGGTCATTGGGGAAGTGGGCGGTGGATGGAGATAGGGCAGGTCAGTGGCTGCAAGGAGAGAAAAATAGAAATAAGATACAAAAGATGCAACAATTGGAGTTTAACATTAAACAGTCTACTCAACCCAACTATAGGGTGCTACCATGCTGCTATAATAAATTACATATAAATTTTGCAATGGGTGGACACTATCTATTACATAAACCCATGTATTTCCTCTGGTGTTAAATACATTTTGGAACCCATGTTTATTCTACCCTTCTGTCAATCATTCCCATTTATTCTACCTGTTTGTCAGTCATGCCCCCCAACCTTACCAGCACTACTTTGTCTACTTTCATTTTTTGACATACCCGACTTTTCCTAAGTACAATACCTCCCACCTCACCAGCTCCCCATTACAAAACCTAATATTCTTTCAAGAAACTTAGCCCTTAAAAGTCCCTGTTCCCACCCAATTCACGTATCATATTCTCCACATTTAGTTTCTCTTAAAAATATGAAACTATCTCCCAATGTCCAGGTCAGGTCAAGATGCTCAGTTCTGCTGCCTCTCACCAACTCTGTGGTGTAGCATGTAGATCTGAATCACAGCAATACACCCACAGTAATAAAATCTATCTTTTTATTGAAATCTATCTTTTATCATTTCTCTTCTTAGTAGCACTCTGGACTCCAGTCTAGCTCTCTCAACGGCCATACTTGCCTTCCAACACAATCATTGTACTTAGCTTGAAAACCACACCTCACTGCTGTAAGCATCTTCTGTCCCATTTCATTTTCTCAACTGCAGTTCACTAAAAGGAGATTCATTTTTTAACAGAACTTCCAAGTTGTGCAGCAGAAGTTCTCCTACCTTGATTGAGTTACCACTCGATCCTCAACCCAAATCCAGTGCTTGCTCACTCCAAATTAACACCAACATTTGATATCCTTCAAGGCTTCTAAATCACACAAAGAGGCAAAACTACTATACTATTTCCATGTTCTTGTGAACAGACCAAAGAAGCAAAGACATTGTTTGCTTTTTAAAAATAAAATTAGAATGTGATGGCCTCCATCCACTCCCAAATGGACTCACTCATTCCCAGACTTGTTACACACCTAGACATGTCAGATCAAACAGATAATTAATCTGTTTCATTTACTGAAAGGACAGCATCAGCCAGATACCTGCATGAACAAGATATTCAAAAATCATCTAGCTTCTTATAATTATTGTGGCCTCTCACTAAGCAAGAAATGTAGCCATGATCTTCTTCAAAATCTCAGCCCTCCACACACAGAAAACAGCCAACCACAAGGCATACTTTCAGTATTGGGACGTCATGTCCCTAGTAGAGCTGTGTGGAATGTGGGAATTCTGCCAGCAAAATTAGCATGGAATGACCATACTGCCAGTGGAATTTCCACCAGAATTTCACTGGCTCTTCTGCAGAGTTCTGCCTACTGTGATCTTATTCTGCAGAACAGCATTTTCCACAGAAAATTGTTCTACAACAATTTCCATGGAAAATATTGAGATCTGCAGAATAATATTCCACAGAACAGCAATTTTTTCTGTGGAAAATCATTCTGCAACTATTTTCTGCTTCAGAATTTTACCATTCTGTTTCTGGTGAAATCCAACAGAATTTTGGTGGAATTTTGAAAATTCTGCAGAATTTTGTTCTGCGAATTTAAAAATTCCATGTAACACTAGTCCCTAGCAATGCACTGGGCACCCTAGCAGCCAGCCCCACGGCATGTATTTAGACACAGGCGCAGTACAAAAATGTGCTTTATTTCTAAAGAAAAGCAAAAACAAACATTAGCATAAAATAAATACAAACTCTACAAAAATCATATCCCTGTTGCATAAATGGAATATGCAATGGGGATGAAGCTAAATAAATGGTTTATGCGCACTTGAGCAGTCTGACCTGGGATACTTCAATCTTGGCTTACATTGCTTGTATGAATTACCTCTGAGGTCAAACTGTGGTTGTGCACATAAATCATTTGCTTACTCATCTCCATAACATATTTCCGATATATAGATATACATATATATGTGTGTATATATATATATATATATATATATATACAAAATGCACATGACCCCACAATGCAAAGCATCATGGGCTGCATATGCAAATCACGACACAATATTGTGCTGGTTCAGTTTTAAGCAGAAATGCATGGTGCTGAAAGGCCTCTCACACAGTTTGCAAAGGGACCCAACCAAAGACATGAACACGTGTTCCGTCCTACCAGGACTCATCATTATGCCTCATCTCTCTGACACCCCAGCGGAATGAACCAGCTACCCTAAGATAGTCTATCTGGGTTATGTTGTATATCTATGTGTATATACATATATATATATATATATATATATATATATATATATATGTATGTATATATACACACATACATACACACACATACACATACATATAGGGCTAGATATTCAGTAATGCACCAGGCAATTGCACAAATGGTTTGCTCAGCGCGAACCGAGTTGTGCCGGCAATTAAGCGATATATTCAGAAGAGATGTGCCATGGCACATCTCTTCCTGAATATCAAAAAACTGGTGGTGAAAATACAATGCACTAGTGAATCCCCTGGCAGGTCTGAATACCTAGAATGGAATGCCAGGGCACATCTGGAATCGCAGTGTGCAAATTTGGGATATTCAGACCTGAACATGCAAAGGGGCCATTATGCATGCAAGGCACAATGGCCCCATTTATAAAGTTGTCTGAAATCAGCAGTGAAGTGTGCCTGGCACCCACACAGCATGCGGTGCTGTCAGTGGCATTCTGTTAGTACCCCCTCCAGCCCGCTGACCGATCTCCAGTCAACTATACATTAAAATATCCTAGCAGTCTAGTGTCCCCCTCCCACCCCTGTGTCAGATCCCCATAGTATGCAGGACATAAATTACCTGGTGGGCTAGGGTTTCCCCTCCCTCTTCATACCCAATCCTCATATTAATAATCATACAGTATCCCTGGTAGTCTAGCAGTTCTCCTCCCGTCCCAAACCCCAATCACCAGAATACTGTATGAAAATTATCCCTGGTGGTCAATGGTTCACCTCCCTGTCCCAAACCTTGATCACCAGAATACTGTATGATAATTATCCTTCTGGTCAGTGATTCACCCCCACCCCCACCCACTCAGTACTCCATCCCACCTTTCACCCCCATCATCGGTGGGCAGCAGCCACCTTCACACCTCCATGGCTGCCCACCAAAGGACAGGTACTGTACAGTAACACTACAACCTCATTGGTTGACAGTGTTGATCAATGGGCTTGCAGTGTGTGCTGTCCATTCAGTCACAACTTTGTGAATGAAAGTATTCATTCACAAAGTTGGCGACTGGACAATACACACTACAACCCTATTAGTCACACTGTCAATCAATGGGGTTCTAATTATGTACTGTCATTTGGCGAGGCAGCCGTGGAGGTGTGGGTGTTTGTGCTCCACCGATGATGGGGGGGTGCAAGGTAGGATGGGGCCCTGAGTGGGTGGGGGTGGGGTGAACCATTGGACCACCATAGATAATTCTCATACAGTATTGGTGATCAGGGTTTGGGACAGAGAGGATAACCACTAGACTACCAGGGACACTGTACTAATATTAATATGGGGATGGGATATGAAGCTGGGAGGGATCCCTATCCCACCAGAGAATTTATGTCCTGCATACTTTGGGGATCGGACATGGGGCTGGTGGGGGATACTGGACTACCAGGGCATGGGGTGGTGCTTGTGTACAGTGTTCTGGTGGAGGTAGCCACCCACGGCTGGAGCCTGCTGTGTTGTGCCCTGTGATACAGCAGTGCACCTTTGGGTGGCTACATGTTGAGCCATGTTTTACAGGCGCAACTTTGTGCCCATGTATGCAGCACATCTTGGGACATGTCAGCAGATGTGCCACACATTCTAGGCTGAATATCAGGATGTGCCACATATTCATGGGCACACCACCTAGAATTACACATACATTATCTTTGCCATGGCACATCCGGGGATGCGTTGTGCAATTCCCCTTTGAATATTGCCCTGGGGCACATTTCTGGAGTTGCACTTCTGCAACTTAGTTGTGCCAGTTGCAACCCTTTGAAAATCAAATCCCTATGGTACAGATGAATACAAGTTTGTGCATGAGGAAAATAGTATCACATAAATGACCCTAGTGAACTGGTACATACCATAACATACCATTGCACCCTGCACCTTTGGTTAGGTATGGTGTCCTTGATCCAAGTCCTTTTAGGTACAGTCATGGAACCTCAACAGGGAAGATGCTTGGGAGTGTTTTTCCTGAGTATAGTTTAAGGAATTTGTGTCTGTTTTAAAAGAAGATAACTGGATATGCAGTAGGGCTTGAGAATTTGACCACAGTCAAAAATAAGTAGATATGGTAGTAGTAGTTATTTGAGTAAGAAGTGCCATGTCCTTTGTTACAAGAGTTATATTTACAAGCTTCTAGGCATGGGTTACTGAGCCAGTGCAGAGGAGAGGTTAAATAGGTCTGTGTAGGGAGATGCAATGGCTGTAGCTAAAATGCTAAGAAGGTGGGATCAAATCCAGTGTGGCTGCAGCTTTTGCCAGAACAAAGGAAAATGGAGAAGTATATTATCCAGGATTGTAACACATGTACAGTATAAGCTAACAGTGGTCAACGCTAGCTTCTTTGCCTGTAATCTTCAAAATAAAATGGAGAACCCTACAAAATTCTGGAAAGTAGTGAACAGACCTTTTACCCTTCCACAAAACACATTACCTCTCTCAATACAATCACATCACTATCCCTAATCCCAATGAAGTAGCCTCCTCTCTTATAAGTACTTCACTGTCTGTGCTTGTTCACTCATGGCAGGCATGATATCTCCCCATACCCACTGATTTAGAAGTGGTGGGATGTCTCTGAAGAATGACTTTGGACCATGAATGAAGATTCTGTAACCTAGCTCTTCTCTTCCCTACCTTACAGTAGGGATCTAGTCCCTAAAGGATGCCTTACTCCGAGAAGCAAGCTGTATTGAAATGTAATTTTGCCAGTGAGAGGGTGGGGCCCAAAACCCGATGTGGAAATTATGGCCATATAGACTAAATAGAAAGAAATAGTTTTGTTCTGGGTAGGAAGTGACCAAACCATTACTAAACACTGAAGCTTGTGCCACTGGCTCATGACAAGTGTGGAGGTTGCTGAGAGGACATTGTCAGAAAAAAAACAATGCAGCATTATAGTAGAAATGGCACTGGAATAAATTGGAACTGGCAAAATAAAGAAATAGAATTAGATTTCTAGTAGAATAGAAATGAATCTGGATTTGATTCCCCCTTTCATGTACTAAGAATCTCAAAGTGTTTTACTAACAAATAATAATAACAAATATAGTAACACAGGACAGCAATCGAATAGTGACATAAATGTCAGTATTAATGTATGTATCAACAACACCAAATGAATTGCCCTGTCTTATGTGAAATTGATATGAGTTGAATTTTTCAGCATAAAACAGATTTATGCTGATAAAATGCAATTTTATAGCGACAGTTGCCAATGTCATTGCTTGTTGAATCATCTCAAATCCATGAAAGATGTGTGATTCAGTTGTTATGTATCATAGAATGATTCATTACAATTCATAGTGAAGATTGTATATTGGGTTTCCATTTTATTAGCTTTTCTACCTTTCCTGTTATCTTAAAAATCATTTGTCACTATTAAGCTCCAAAGAGAGTAACTAAATCAAATACATAATAAAGCAATTTAGTTAAGGTAAAGACTTGATATGATCAAATTTGCAACTATTAGATCATGTATCTGATCACAGTTTTCAGAAGTGGCAGTTAGTTGTTCTGACTGAACCAGAACAGGACCATATCTTTGCTATTAATACATATTGAATAAGATCACAGCTTCATAAAGTTAAACATTTTATTTTATGACACAGTGTTACTAGGTAAGTAAGACCAAGCCATATACTGGATGAAATAACTAAGCTGTTTTTGTTCAATGGTACTGTATAAATATATCACATTTTCACTACACTGCATGATTCTTAAATCATTTACTATCCATGGAGTATTCCACTCAAGATATCTGACTACATAAGCCAGGATGGAATGGAAAGGAAAATAATTTGTTTTACATAGTACCTTTAATATGCACTGTATCCAAAAGTGCCTTATATTATAAGTCAGAGACAGTTACAGTACTAGGTCAATATAGCACTACAATAACAGTGCTACAAAAACCAAACTATGCAAAGCAAAAGAAACATTTAGAGTAACAGGAGTATAGCAGCGGTAAGGAATTACCGCTACGATGTCACCAACCATGAAGTGGGGAGGCTGAAAAGCCTGTGCTGCTGTGCCTGGTCAAGCCTCTCCCATGGTGTGGCTAAGGCTCCAGCACACAGCAGCTAAGGAGGCCTGGGACCCTGGTTTGGTTCCGCCAGGTCTCCTGGTGTTGTAGCTTTAAAAAATCTCCCTCCTGAGTTTCACACCATCCCAAGTCTGCACCCACTTGGGTTGGTTATTTAAAGTCCGGGGGTGAGAGGCAAGCCCCTACATTGGAGGGTGCATGGGGAGCCCCCTGCAAAAACAAAAAGTCCCATTCATTTTAATGGGATGTACACATTTATTGTATGGTCGGTGTTTTGACTAACCTTATTTCAGCAGTCACTGTTTTGTTACAGCATTTATTGCTGCTCTGTGTCCATGTCAATATCACCCCATACTGACAGTTACATAGGTCATTTGGCTGGCACAGGACAATTGAGATAGATAAAATGAGTTTGAGAGGCAGTGAGAGAGACATAAGAGAGAAAGTGTCTCAGTGGAAGGTTTTTGCAATTAATTCTTTTATTGTTATTCACATTGTTTTACGTAACATCACAGTCACAGTACATCATCAGTTTGAAGGAGATGAAACCATGGTGAAATGCATGCCAGGAGCATCTGCAAGAGAGCTAAGGACAGAATAGGATGGCTGGTGAGAAGAGATCAGGATTTACAGGGATCATTGTCCTCCTTGGGACAAATGACATAGCAAATAGGACTGTGGAAGAAGCCAAGGCAAACATGAAGGCCCTGGGCAAGAGCCTAAAGGAGTACAACAACATCTGGCCTTCTTGGAGGTGTTTCCAGTTTGGAGGAAGGGTGGAAGTGACGACAAGATCAGGAACAGAAAGATCAAGGAATTCAACCGGTGACTCCAGGGTTGATGTGAACAATGGGATGCACTACATTGGAGACTAGGGGACCTTCTGGGACAGGAAACTCTTCAGCATGATGGTTTGCATCTCATTGGAGAAGGAGTGAGTGTGCTAAGGCAGAAGCTGGAGGTCTTCTTGCAGGGTCTAAACTGGAGATCTCCAGCATGGAGAAACCTGAGCAGGGATGCAGCAGAAAGATATAAAGGTAAGGGGATAAGCAAAAGAAAGGAACCCCTGACATCAGACTAAAGGAAACAGGCATGGCCATGAGCAAGGAGTGGCCATAGCTAAAAGGAGGGACCTCAGGTAAAGGTCAGGAGGGACAGACAGAGAAGAGGGATGTTACTGGGGTTATAGCGGGGGTCGTGATTGGAAGGCTATGTGCCCAATGCTCGCAGCCTTGGTAACAAAATCCAACACTTGTGGCATTAATGGCCTCAAGGACCTGGATATCATGACAGTCACAGAGACATGGTGCAATAGCAACCATGCCTGGCAGCTAGCCATTCCAGGGTACTGCAGCTGCACAGGCAGGACAGAAGGAAGCAAGAAGGGGGTGGCGGCATTGCACATCAGGAAGAGGTAAAAGTGACAGTCCCACAAAACAGGGAAGCAGAGGTGCTGTGGGCAACTCTGGAGGTGGGAGAGAGAACAGTACTCAGAATGAAGTGTTATACAGCCCTCCACGGCAGGTGAAGGATGTAGACAAAAACTGCTGGAGACTATAGAGAACATGGCAACAAAGGGTGAATTGCTGCTGATGGGTGGCGTCAACGTCAGATGTGGACTGGAGTATCCTGGTGACAGCCTCAGCCAGAGTAAGGTATTCCTGCAATCCCTGCAGGGAGGGCCTCACAGAGCTAGTGAGGGGCTTACAAGGAAGAATGCAATTCTGGATCTTGGCCTAAGCAATGGGGACAGAATAAAGAAGTCACAGTGGAGAACATGGGCACTAGTGACCATCAGAGTTGTGTCCACCATAAGGACATCACAGGAGGTGAGCCACACAGACTAGAATCCTGTATTTCAGGAGGACAGACTACTTTAACATGAAGATCAATTCATGAAGAGCTATGCAGAGATATGATGACATAAGGCAGTGGTGGAACAGTGGGATAATGTAACCTTCCCCACCTGCCCCCTTGTTCAACTAGCAGGCTGCTCCTCTCACACATGGTGCCAACAAGAGGTATGGGGTCATCACTACAACAGTTCAGTTTACTAGTACATGAACCTGCTATCCACAGACAGGCAACCCAAGTGTGGCAACTACCTGGCTCACACTTGGAGGACCATTACCATGGTCATCAACCTGGGTCCCGGAAGAAAACATTTGCTCACAACTATGCAAAGGTTTGTACTTCTGGTCAGGACACTCAAGTAAATCAGACATAGTGGATGCAATAACAGTACTGTCCAAACCAGGTTGGGATTCTAGGTGTGGCTTTTATTCACATACACAGAGAATAATCACAAAGTGAAGATGGACCCCCACAAGGCTACTCCCACTGGTAATGCAGATTACTGAGGTACAGAGCACACACACACACACACACACACACACACACACACACACACACACACACACACACAGTGAACTCTGGGTTCTGAATGGCAACTAGCACAAGGCCAGATCTGGTACACTTCCCTTAACTAGGCAACCTCAGCCAGTACTAGGAGACTTTCCCATATTTCATGAGGAATACGGTGGCACCCTCGACCACCAATGAGCACATACAGGATCACGAAACTCCAAACCCACATCTGGGTAAACTATTTTCTTCAGGCACTGGCCAAATGCACTGAGAGAAAACAAAGGTGCCCAGACTGGACCCGAGAGGTAAACATGGTTATTCCAGATGGGAGTCTCCCACCCTTTGCTTCCAAATTTATACTTGCCCATTCATTGGGTTAATAATACCTTCTCAGAAAACTTGTAGATGCTATCTTGAAATGTCTTTCACATCTAACATACTACTTTACACACCTCTGAGGTGTCATGAAGTTAAAAGTTCTGTAATTGGCAATGTCTCTTCACAAGACCCCACTTTAGCAGACACTTTTAAATCAGACACAAACTAAAAGTTCTGTACTTGCAAGTCTCTCTCTCTCTAGACCCCATAGTAGGCAGACATGTTTAAACAGAAACAGTCTTGGTGACAGGTTCCCTTTGTCAGAAAAAACTCACCACAGGAATGCAGGTGCCCCAGGCTTTTCCACACAAAAGTCTTGGGTACTCACAGAGCAGATGAATCTCAGGCAGCTTCAACACAGTCCAGGCTGGACCAGGGATTGCCCTGAGTCCTGAATTCCCACACCCATCCCTCCAGGGATGAGGAACTGAAAACCCTCTTGGAACAGTCTCTACCACTCCACTCTCTGGTCTTCTATGTTCTTCTTCTAGGGTGAGAGCAAACTACCCAAACTACAGAGGTAGCTCTGTCAGAGCTAAAAACTGAGGAGCTTCCCAGGCAGCCTCCTTCTCACTCCCACTCTACAGACTACTCTACTCTAACTCAACATTCTAAAACTAACTCCCTAGCTAGCATTCCAGTGTGGCTATGCTGCTGCAAAATTCTAAAGTGACATCATCACTCCAGCTCAGCTGAGACTGAAAACAAAGTGGGACACCATGAAATCCATTTATCTGACATTTCACAAGCTGCGTCTCTCCTGCCTGTCTCTGATTCTAAGTGGGATTCTAGTAACCCCTGGGAACAAGGGTGTTACACCCACCCTCAGCCAGGAAAATTACTGTCCCCAGTCATTACCTACCGGCACCAGGCCATCCTGCCCTATGTGTTGACTACAAGGAGGTAGCTACCTTCCCCACCATGTGCCAGGCACAGGCAGACAACACTAAGGGCCCAGAGGCCATTGGCTGATGCATTAGCCCTACACTACGATCTTACTATGGCAACCAGTGACCCTGGAAGAACTGTCCAGAGTATAGCCCTAATAGATCAGCACTGTGGCCCCTACTGCAGGTCAGGACCGACAGCCTGTCTATCCCCTAGCCCTCTAGGCAAAATCTATCTAAACAAAACAAACTTACCCAAAACAGGGAACCTCCCCATCCCTGGACACCTGCAAACCAAACACCCTCGGAGCTAACACTATACACAAGCATTACACTCCCAGACTCCCCACAACTACACTTGTGGAAGGAAAAGGTTAACACATGTTAACAGCCACACACAGTACTTTAAAAACACTTTAAAGCACAGAGGAACTCTGATGGATCCCTCAATCATCTTCTTTGTCTTCTTTCTTTTCATCAGGATCCACCTGAAAGAGAAAAGACAAAACACACCCCAAATCTGCAAACACAGTACACGACCATAACCCTTACCATCAAAACTGAGAATCCCAAAAATATTTTTAGAAAAGGTAGAAAAGCACAAAACAGTAGAAAACATCAACATCATGTACAATACACCTTTTGGGAATGGAAGGCCCTAAATGTCCCAACTAGTGACAAACAGTGCCTGAAGGCAAGATCCATGAAAGAGTCTCCTGGGCCAGAGCCTGGTGAAACACAGTTCTTGATGTATTGTAGTCCCAAAGGGAGAATCTTTGTGGACAGTTCAACAGTCTGTAGTCTGCCAGGTGTAGGATGTGTATTGCAATGTCAATAAAGTAAGAAAAGTCTGGACTTACCGGTCCCTTAAAGAATGAAAAATGGACATTACCTGGATCTCCAGCTGAAGACTCTCCCTGGCAACATTTTTCTGATACAGCTGAGTGGAAATTTTCCGAAGCGACATGATGGATGTCTGAAACTGCTAGACTGATGTCATCTCTGGTTGACGTCATCTAGGAAATGGAACATTGGAACAGGAAATGAACAGCTGGACTGATGTCATCCGAAATCCCAGGCAATGAATCAGGAAACAGCTGGGATGATGTAATCTCTGGCTGATGTCATCTGGAAGGCCAGGCGATGGAACTGGAAGGCACACTGCAAAGCTGATGAATCTGGACACACTTTCAGATCCTGAAATACCAGACTGGCAGAACAACATGGGTTCAGCAATGGCTGGATGGCAGCACTAGCTACCACTGCTCTGCTTCCACTTGGTAGGCATGGGCACATTCACAGGAGGCTGGTTACATTGAGGGTAGTCGCACAATGGGTCAGGTGCAAATTATTACCCCATCTGGGTGCTCATAATTCACATTATGGAAAGTTTTGTTTCCTTTTTGTCCACAAAAGTACAGTGTCTATGAACAGTGTCCTGCCCAACTTCCAAAACTTGAGTTTGTCTCATATCACTTTGTCTCTGACATATTGAAGTGCACCTGGATGCAAGATTTTGGTTGCTCTTCCACTAGCCAGGCTCTTCTGTTTTCTCAATCTCCTCCCAGGCTCTCCAAGGAAAGGTAGGAAAGGACATTCCATAGATCTCATCTGCCTTCCTATGAAACAGTCTTTCCTCCCTACTACTCTTTGTCAGTTTGAGACCCCTGGCCTGGCTTGGTGGCGGCCAGTCCTGGTTCTGCCAGTGTCGCATACTCAAAGCTATGTAGAACTCATCCCTGACACCTCCTTCTGGGGGCAGGGTTGTGGAGTCTCCAACTTCTTCTTCTGGTTCCTCTGAGGCAAGAGCCCAAGGCTGTGGACTAGAACCTTCATTGTAAAGATACATAGCTCCCTCCTCTTCCTCTTCCTCACTTAGGACCTGGGCCACAGGGAGCAGTCATCCTCACTTCGAGACAGTCCACTCTTCACTTGGTGCAGAGGTAGACACCTCCCAATCTAGGGTTTCTCAAACCTCATCCTCTCCCTCGAGGCTAGGACTTGGACCATTTTTCCATGGATCCACTGATTCTCCCTCCACACTGTCCATCTGCAACACAGGCGTGGAGACATCAGAGAGGACTCTGCTCTGCCACTACATCTACACTCTCTTCCTTTGTGCCATGCTCTGCTGGGCCTCCCCAACAAGGTTCAACCTGGTGTTGGGTGCTACTACTTGCAGGATCTTGAAGCCTGGTCCATGTGGGAGCCAAATAAATCTTAGGTGCACTAGTTAGACCTTGCTTCTCTAAGCATCCTGAACAGTGAGGAACCATGAAAATGTCCCTTCCAGCCTTGAGGCACATTATGCACACTCTCACAGGGTATACGGAATCGCAACATGAGGATGCAAATGTCCACTATAGAAACATTTCTCTATTTCTTTCAGCTTGGTAACCTCATCAACTATCATAGCCGGGCATGATCCGGGCAGCAGGATGGTCCAAGCCATGACTGTAGAAAACACACAAAGTTCACTGTTATCACTGAGTTCACTCTACTTGGAACAGTCTCACAAAATGGCTCCCTGCTGCTGTGTTTACATTACTACCCCACCCTGTAATGGAGGCGGCAGCACTCCTGGTGCATCAACATTCTGCATCTGACTCAAGCCACTCGCATCCGATTTACTGCATACTGATACCTTTTACTCAAACTGCACAGATTGCACTGTTCTGCTTCTCAGCACATCTATATAATTTTCTAGGACTTTACATTAGCTTTCAAGCACTTTTACTTGCTTAAAGTCACTAAAGCCACAGTATTTCTTGAACAGGATTGCCTGTTTGTTGCAGCCTCTCATACAACTCACAGTTTCTCCGTTTGCTCAGAAATTACACTGTTGCTGAATCCATAATACATGCTCACAGTCTAATGCTCAGAATTCTTGCTTGGGTTTGATTACTTTGCACAGTCCTTTTGCAAAACAATCACACTGTTTACACACAGATCCAGCTGGCTTTAGAAAATCACACACAGTTTGAGCTCAGTTTTGCTGAATGGTACTCACTGAATCAGTAGCTGGCTTCGATGGAAATTCTGGGGCTACAGCCAATCCTGGAAGGCCACTGGGTTGAAACAGGCTGCGATCCTGCCGATTGTCCCTACGAACACCATGTTTTCTCCCTAGTCGATTGGAATATGGGTTGAGCCCGATTTAGCACAGAAAAGTCTATTGTTTTAACTTTCAGAATGTTCACAGTCACGCGATAATCCTCCAGGCTAGCCAGCTCGCACACCACTCGCACTCTCGCTCTCGAACACTGGGCAGCACTCTGAAGCTGGCTGGGTGGTGGGACTGATTGCAGTCTCATCAATCACTTGATGCCATGCAAAAGAGCCTCTCTTTTCTCATGCTCTTCTCCTCCACTGTGATCATCGAGCAGGCAAAATTTAAACTGCAAAACAACTTTTTTCTTTTCAACTGTAACTGCATGGCGAGAGCACCATTTTAACCATTTCTCATGGCAATTTCTCTAACTCCCCCAGTTCACTCAGCAAGCATTTCAAACTTTCATGGCACGATTGTCTCTTTGTTTCCTACAGTTCTGAATATTTTTCCTGTCACAACTTGAAAATTAAAGCTGAAAACATTCTTTTGATGCAGGACAAGGGCACACATAATCTGGCTTTACAGCTCCTTGGTAAACATTGGCACAATCACAGCAGCAATGAACAGCAGGCACACAGTGGTACATATGAATGGCACTTCTCTGGCAAATCCCTTTATGCGTAAAGCTTCCAGTTTTGGGCTACCAACTGCCAGACAGACAGAACACAAGCCACAACCTGAACAAACATCTCTTGTTTCTCCCAAATTACAAACACATTCCAGAGGTGCCTCCATTTTGTAATGTTTCCCCATGCCCCTCTTGTTTAACTAGCAGGGCTGCTCCTCTCACACATGGCACCAATGAGAGGGATGGGTGTTGTCACTACAACAGTTCAGTTTACTAGTACATCAGAGCCTGCCATCTACAGATGGGCAACCCAAGTGTGGCAACTACCTGGCTCACACCTGGGGGACCATTTACCACGGCCATCAACCAGGGTCCCTGGGAGAAAATGTTTGCTCACAATTATGCTAGGTTTGTACTTCTGGTCAGGGGCTCCCAAGTAAATCCAGAAACAGTGGAAGCAATAACAGTACTGTCCAAACCAAGTTGGGATTCTAGAGTGTGGCTTTTATTCACATACACAGAGAATAATCACAAAGCGGAGATGGACCCCACAGGGCTACTCCCACTGGTAATGCAGATTACTGAGGTGCAGAGCACACACAGTGAACCCTCAGATTCTGAATGGAAATTGGCACACACGGTCAGATCTTGTACGCTTCCCTTGACTAGGCATTCTTGGCTGGTACTAGGAGACTTTCCCATATTTCATGAGGAATACTGGTGGCACTCTTACGAACATATGAACATACGAAATTTGCCAGCAGATAAAGGCCTAGAGGTCTATCAAGTCTGCTCGAATGTGCAGCTAGCACCCTTATTCTGCAGTTGCCCCTCCCTTCCACCTTCCCCTTCATTAACCTCCCTTGTCCTGTCCCATCCTCGCTTGAAGCAGTCCACTGTTCTACTGCATACCACTTCTGCAGGTAACGATTCCACCCAGCCACCACCTCTCTGTAAAAAGTGTCTCCTCATCTCCTCCTGAACCTTCCTCGCCCAGTCTCATATCATGGCCCTGGTGGCCCTCCCCCTTACTTTGAACAGCCCTTCTGTACCTGTCTTGTTTATTCCTTTCATGTATTTAAAGGTTTCAATCATGTCCCCCTGTCTCTCCTCTCCTCCAGTGAGTACATGTTCAACTCCTTCAACCTCCTCTCATATGATAAGTCCCAGACCCTTGATCATCTTGTCGCCCTGCACTGCACTCCTCCAGTAACTTAATGTCCCTCTTCAGATACGGACGCCAGTACTGCACGAAGTACTCAGGTGTGGTCTAACTAATGACCTATACAGTGGCAGAATCACCTCTCCTCCTCGAGGATATACCCCTTGCAATACAACCCAGCATTTTGTTGGCCTTGCAGCTGCCTTCCTACACTGTGCCGAGTTGTTCATTGACCCTGTGATGAGCACACCCACATTCTTCTCCTCCTCTGTCTGGGCTAGCTGCACTCCCCTAGCTGGTAAGTCCTCCTTGGGTTCTTCATCCCAAAATGCATCACCTTGCACTTTTTGGCATTAAAGCCCAGTTGCCAGGTGTCTGACCAGGTTTCAAGCTTTGCCAGATCATCCTGCAACCCCTGCCATCCCTAGGTCATCCACCACGCGCAAACTTGGTATCATCAGCAAACAGACTGATCTTGCGCTTGATGTCCCATGATATGTCTGCAATGAATATTCCAAACAACACTGGTCCCAATACCGAGCTCTGTGGGACACCGCTCATCACTGCCCTTGGGTGTGAGAGCTCCCCACCCACCACCACCTCTGTTGCCTTCCTGCAGCCAGTTTCCTACCCATCTCACCAGCATTGCACCTGCCCTGTGCCTACTAACTCCTTCCCAGCCTTCCATGTGGTACTGAGTCAATGCCTCACTGAAGTCCAGACACAGGACATCCACTGCATGTACCCTGTCCAGTTGCCTAGTTACCCAATCATAGAACTCGACCAGGTTGGTTTGCAGGATCGCCACGTATGGAAGCCATGCTGTCTGCTGTCCTGTAGTCCTTTGGCCTCTAGGAGGGCCACCAGCCTCTCCTTCAGGATAGTCTCCATTAGCTTACCCACGGTGGATGTGAGGCTCACTGGTCTGTAGTTTCACGGTTCATCCTTGGGGCCACTCTTGTGGAGGGGCACCACATGAGCCATCCTCCAGTCCTGAGGTACACAATCGAATGTAGTGAGGCATTAAATAGGTCTGCCAAAGGTCCTGCAAGGACCCCTGCCAGCTCCTTTCTGTACCCTGGGTGGATGCCATCTGGGCCTGGCGCCTTGTCCACCCTCAGTGCCTTCAAACCTCTCGAACTCTGCCTCCATGATTTCCCATCTGTCACCACTTCCCCCCTGCGCCTGCCATTTCTCCCATCTTGGGTGTGTCACCCCTTCTCTTTAGTAATACTGAGCAGAAGTACTCATTTAGTGCTTCTGCCTTATCGCACCTGCTTCCACCCAACCCCTCCTTCCTAATCCTTACTATGTGGTCCTTACAGCTCCTTTTCTCCTGATGTACTTAAAGAAGTACTTCCCTCTAATGTCTTGCGCCAGCCTGAGTTCCGTAGATGCTTTGGCCCTTACTGCCCTTGTTACCTCCTTCGATTCTGTCAAGTACCTCTGTCCTCCCCTCCCTGTTTTCTTGTACTTCCTAAAGGCAGCTCTTTTCCTCCTTACCTTTTCCATGACCTCCTTGCTCAACCAGCTCGGTTTCTTAGCCCCAGCCTTCTTGCTCTAGGCTTTGCAGCAGGTTTTGATTGCCTCCACTATCCCCTAGCTTTATGAGCTCTGGTTAGTATCCATACTAGATTGAATTCTGGCCAGGTACCCTTTTACCACTTCCCATCCTCCCAAAGTCAGCCCTCCTGAAGTCCAGCAACTCTTGTGCCAGATTCCACTCCTTCCTTGCCCATATCCAATGTGAGCCATACTGAGTGGTGGTCACTCCTGACAGCGGTTCCTCCACTGTAAGTTCTCTCACAAAGTCCCCATTTGCCAGCACAAGGTCAAGGGTATTCCTAACCTGGTTGGTTCACTGACCATTTGCAGCAGGAAGCTGTCCTGAAGGCATCCAGCAGTACCTGCTCCTTCTGTTCCTGGTTGTTGGGGTGCTCCAGTCCACTCCTGGCATGTTGAAGTCCCCACAATCACCACACTACCTTCTCGCAGGTCCTCCTGATCTGTCCGCTAGTTCCCTGTCTAACTCCTCCATCTGGAGATGGTGGCCTGTACACCACTCCCATTCTAAGAATCCTATTCTTGGAATCCTGGATTTGCACCCAAAGTGACTCTGTACTACCCTCCTCCCTTCCTCCCTTACACACTTCAGTCTTTCCTTCACATATAGTGCCACCCCCCTCCTTTCCCAGTCACCCTGTCCCTACGAAATAACCTGTACCCTGGTACAGACAGGTCCCAGTCATTATATTGGGTGGCCCATGTTTCCGTGATGGCTGCAATGTCCACCTCTCCTCTGCCATGAGAACCTGCAACTCTGCAGTTTTCCTCCCAAGGCTCCTAGCATTAAGGTAACCACCTTCCACCCTTTCCCTCCTCCCATCCTGCCCTCCTTTCCTAGCATCACCAGTAGTACTTGCCATTTGTCCTTTGTCACTGTTATGGGGGTAAGCTCATATGATTCCCAACCTGTGGTCTCTGCATATCTCTTCCCAACTGCCACCCCCACTCCTAGTTTAAACTCCCAACTTCCTCTATATATTCTTCCATCCTCTGTTTCAACACTTCTTTCCCTCCTCACTCAAGTGTAGTCTGTCCTTGGCATAGAGACTACTGTCCTCCCAGGTCCCTCCCACCCCCCTACAGCCCATACCATTTAGCACAACACCAGGTTCTTAGCCATCTGTTAAATTCCTCTATTCTCAGCTTTCTTGTTGTTGCCTTTTGGCACCGGAAGTATCTCAGAAAAGTTACTGATCTTCCTGCCCCTCACATATTGTGCTAGTTCCTCAAACCTCTCTGGACTATATCCACTGTCTTGTCAGCCAGGTCGTTTGTCCCAAGATGTATAATTAAATGAGGCTTGTCCCTACCCTTCTAGCATATTTCAGAACAGACTGTCCCACCCTTTCCGCTGTCATTCCTGGCATGGCCTCCACCCAAATGCGACTATGCCTCTCCGCCTTGCTACCCACCTAACTCTTCTTAGTATTGAGTCCTCCAGCACTAAGATTCCACCCTCTTACTCCCTGCTTGCTTCCTTCATCTCCTCCTCATTTCCAGCTCCTTTTTCCTCCTGCACATTATTACGCCCTTTACCCTGTTGCAGTTCTCCAAGCAGAACTTCCCCGCTCCAGTTTGGTCCAGGCATTTATCAATTACTCCTCTAATTTCATCACTTCCTCCTCCACCTTCTTCCTCTCTAGCAGTGCAAAACTATTTTCTGAAGATCCTTCACAAATACCTGCCCTCTCTCTGCATAGTAACCTGTTCTCTCCTTTCCACTCCATGACTTTTGCCACTTCTTCGCCTCCCCTCACAAGTCCCTATTGCCTCCTTCCATTTGACTTTTGTCTCCTGACCTGGTTTCCCAGCAATCGTTCTTCCTGGCCTGGGCCCCTTGTCTCTGCTTCCCTTCTTCTGACCCTCTCCTCACCACTGTTGGCTTAAATTTCCCTCCCTCATCTCCCTTCTTCCTCCCTCCAGTATTGGGCTAAACCCACCCCCAATCTGCCTTGCCTGTCTTAGTTCCTCCTGCAGACCCTCAATCTCCTTTCTAAGTTTTTCTATGTGGTTGCACACTAAACATCCTCCCACTCTCCAGGCAATGTTTAGAAAGATTGGTGCACCGTAGTTGTTGCAGCTCACCACCCTACCCATTGCTGTCGTTGCCCACCAGTGACCCCCCACCCTTCCAGATGCAGGATACCAATCACTCTCCCAAGTCCCCACTCCCCCTCTATCAGTGCAAAACATTCTTTATTTCTCTTACCTCCTTTGTTGCACACGTTTAGATATGTTGAGCAACTGCTTTTATATTCCTATCCACACTCTTGATAACCAATGAGCACAAACAGGCTCACAGAAATGCCAAACCACATCTGGGTAAACTATTTTCTTCAGGCACTGGCCAAATGCACTGAGAGAAAACAAAGGTGCCAAACTGGACCCAGAGAGGTAAACATGGTTACTCCAGATGGGGAATATCCCACCTTTGCTTCCAAATTTATACTTGGCCATTCATCTGGTTAATAACACCCTTCCTGGAAAACTTGTAGATGCTACCTTGAAATGTCTTTCACATTTAACATACTACTTTACACACCTCTGAGGTGTCATGAAGTTAAAAGTTCTGTAATTGGCAATGTCCTTCACTAGACCTCCACTTTAGCAGACACTTTTAAATCAGACACAAACTAAAGTTCTGTACTTGGCAAGTCTCTCTGGACCCCATAGTAGGCAGACACATTTGAACAGAAACAGTCTTGGTGACAGCGTCCCTTTGTCAGAAAAAAACTCATCACAGGAATGCAGGTGCCCCAGGGCTTTTTCACACAACAGTCTCGGGTACTCACAGAGCAGATGAATCTTAGGCAGCTTCAACACAGTCCAGGCTGGACCAGGGATTGCCTCTGAATCCTATAATTTCCCCATCCCTCCAGGGATGAGGAACTGGAAAACCCTCTTGGAACAGTCTCTCCACATCACTCTCTGGTCTTTTATGTTCTTCTTCTAGGGTGAGAACAAACTACCCAAACTACAGAGGTAGCTCTCTGTCAGAGCTAAAACTGAGGAGCTGCCAGGCAGCAGCCTCCTTATCACTCTTCACTCTACAGACTACTCTGCTCAAACGCAACATTCTACAACTAACTCCCTAGCTAGCATTCCAGTGTGGCTTATGCTGCTGTAAAAATTCTAAAGTGACATCATCACTCCAGCTCGAGCTGAGACTAAAAATAGAGTGGGGCACTGTGAAATCCATTTAACAGCCATTTCACAAGCTGTCTCTCCTGCCTGTCACTGATTCTAAGTGGATTCTAGCAACCCCTGGGAACAAGGGGATTACAATAAGACAAGGGAAGCCCTGCACCTAGTACCAAACCATTGCATCAGGTTCTGCAGTAGAGCAAAAGAAAGAGGAAACCACTGTGGTTCTTGAGAGGAGTAACAGAGCTAGTAAGAGGAAAAAGATGGCATGTCTGAGGTACAAGGCAACACAAAGCAAGGAGAACAGGCAAGAATACTTGGAAAACTAAAGGAAGTGAACAAGGCCCTAAAGGCAGCCTATGCCAAAACTGAGGAAAAGCTAGCTAAATCAGTGAAGAAAGGAGGAAAGGCATTCTTTAGGATTATTAGTGAGAAGAGGAAGATGGGGAGATTGTGAGACTTAAGGAAGAGGGAGACAGGGTAGTGGGGAAAGACATTGGGAAGGCACCATCCTCAATAATACTCCTGTTCCATATTCATGGAAGAAGGCAATGGAGACAGTCTCCTATTAATGGAGAAAGGTAAACAGGGAGAAGGGGTGGATATTAGACCTTTTCAGAGTCAGAGTAAAAAGAGCACTACAGCGGCTTAAGATAGATAAAGCTATGGAGCCAGATGTGATTCACCCAAGGATCCTAAAGGAGCTCCAGGAGGAACTGGCTCAACCTCTGGCTAAGCTGTTCAGTGGATCATTGGAAACAGGTGATGTTCCTTAGGGGTGGAGGAGGGCAAAAGTGGTACCCTGCACAAAGTGGTAGCAAGGAGGAGGCAGAAAACTACTGCCCTGTCAGTTTGACCTGAATAGTAGGATAAATGATAGAAACACTGCTTAAGGAAAGGCTGGTGGACTACCTAAAGACAAGGGGCTGCTGGACCCAGGCAACATGGATTCATGGCAGGGAGGTCATGCCAGACCAACTTGATTGATTTCTTCGAGTTGGTGATGAAGGAAACAGACCAGGGCAGAGTGGTAGGTGTGGCCTATCTGGACTTCAGGAAGGCCTGCGACACAGTACAACACAGGTGACTAATCCAAAAGCTGGAAAATCTGGGGGGGGAAAGAGGTAGTCACGTGGTGACAAACTGGTTGAGTAACAGAACACAAAGAGTGGTGGTAAATAGGGTTAGCTCACAGGAGGAATGGGTAACAAGTGGCATACCCCAGGATCAGTGCTGGGACCAGTGCTCTTCAATCTCTTCATAAGAGATATTGCAGAGGGTCTAGAAGGGAGGGTTAGTCTGTTCACAGACAATACAAAGCTATGTAACAGGTAGATACACAGGAAAGTATTGAAAAAATGAGGAGAGATCTGAAGAGGCTAGAAAACTGGTCCAAGGAATGGCAGTTGGGTTTCATTAAAAAAGAGCAAGATTATGCACCTGGGAAGAGGGAATCCTAGGGTCAAGTATGAACTAGATGGGGTAACACTGGAGGCCACCAAAGAAGAAAGGAATCTCGGAGTAGTCATAGAAGACAACCTCAAAGTGGCTAAACAGTGAAAAAAGCAGTGGGAAAGGCTAACAGAATACTAGGGTGCATAGAGAGGGGTATAACAAGTAGAAGGAGGGAAGTGGTGGTACCATTGTACAACTCCTTAGTAAGGCCTCATCTGGAGTACTGTGTTCAGTTCTTGAGGCCCCATCTCCAAATGACATAGACAGGATGGAGACTGTACAGAGGAGGTGACGAAAATGGTGTTCGGGGTGCAGCATAAGCTGTATGAGGAGAGACTTGGAATCTCAATATGTACTCCCTAGAGAAAGGAAAGAGAGGGTTGTGACAGAGACCTTCAAGTATCTTAGGGGATCAACAGGGTACCAGAGGGGAGCATCTTTCACATGAAGGGATATAGCAGAACAAGGAGGCACAGCACATGACTAGCAGGGGAAAACTTAGGGGAACTTGAGGAAATTCTGCTTCACTGAAAGGGTGGTGGAGAGATGGAACAGTCTCCCCAGGAAGTGATGAGGATGGCTACCGTTCAGGGATTAAAGAATGTGGGATAAGCACATGGGAATTATCAAACTAGGGTGAAAGGGGAGGAACTTGTCATAGCATCTAGGGTACCTTAAGCATTAGAAAGAGGATAGGGCAGACTGGATGGGCCACAAGGCCCTTATCTCTGTATCCCTCTAGATCATACAGTTGCAGCAAGACGATAGGCTATGCAAACCATATAATGAACACACTTCAGCTGAATAGCATAGTCAAACAATGAACAAGGAAATGCAATAGTAAGGAGACTGATAAGTTGTTGACCCTGTAGGAGTTGTCTGCACAGAGTCCATCGAGAGCATTGGGAGGCAAGAAAGGGGCCCATGTAACATTGTATGTGGGCATGGATTTTTGCAAAATGGGAAATTCTTGACAGGGTGGCTAGGTTATGAAATGCAGTTAGCCACTGGGAGAGGGAGGGGATTCTGGGATCCTCCATTGCTGTAGCATTAGCCTATTGGCTTCAACACTGACTGCCAAGATCTAATACAGGTACACACCTGAGATATGCAAATCACCAGGAGGAAGTCCTAGTAAATACAGCTGTGGAGACAGCATGAGAGCAACCCCAGGATTTGAGAACAACACTTGTGAAGCTGAGATCAGAAACCTCTTATCCCAGAGCAACCACACATGGCACACAGTAAATCTTCAGCAGAGCACTGGAATCTTCAGCAGGGATCATGTGACAGAAGTCCTAGGGACTTTAGTCATGCAGGTGTATGGTATCAGTAAAACATATGTTTATTCTGAATAATGAGGCTTTTGGAGTCCAGACAAGCCTTAGGAGTCAGAATCCATATCCTGGTCCACTGGGTTTCATTTATGGTTGTACCCAGGGCTGAAGACCATTTCTGCCTGGCTTTGTCTATGGGATCAGGAATGTCTTTTATAATGGTCTTGCATATCAATCCTACCTTTTCCTCTACTTGCAGATGTCAAAGATTTTAGCATAGTAGGAGAGAGAAGGGATCTGAGAGGGCAGAATCTTGAGGAGGCATGTACAGCACTTGATTTAGAGAACTCTCCAGACATCTGTCTGGGGCAGGTCATATCACTTTCTCAGGTTTTCAAAGGAGTCTAGATGCTCAGCAGTGGGCAGGAATAGGTCCACAAGACGGATTATGCCCTTACTTCTCTCATCTCCCAATGTAGCATTTTGTCCCTAACATAGAGAAGCAGATTCATCCAGAGGAGATCAAGGACTTTGGGACCATGGGCTGATGCATCTCAAGATTTTCCAAGCTTTTATTGAGGACACTATTGTGGGCCCTTCCTTCTGAGAGTGGGTAAAGTGCAGTATAAAAGGGCTGCTGGATGAACCACTTGTTTAAGCTCTTCTTTATTTGGACCCACACTGGAGGACTGGTAGGGGAGGGGAATGGAGCAATTGAGCACACCTGAATGCAATGTAGTAAGCAGACAACCAGTGCAGGGTCCAGCCACCCTTTCTTCAGTAAACTCAAAGCTTAACATGGAATAAATTACCATCAGAGATTGTAAATTGCAAAAATTGGGAAACATTTTAAATCAAAGTGAATGTGTTGTTGACAGAAGAATTCAATAAAAGTTATCTACATTACTTATGAGGCCAGCAATGAACAGACATCATTGCTGTATCATGCCTTGGACTTCTGAGTATTATCCTGAGTATTAGCCCTGCTGCAGCGGGAGGCTTACCATCCCAGAGGAAGTCATTGACCAGAGCATGCATTTTGGTGAACCAATGGGACCAGTTCACAAAGAGTCAGCTTGCCTATGTACCACATATCTGAGGTGTGTAAGCAACCCATGGTGGAATGCTGCCTTGTGGGGTGCAGTGGACCCCATCTGCATTCAGTACAAGTGTGTTAGCCCCTCGTAGACAGGATCCCCAGCCGCCCCACACTTCATGCCACCATTAAGGAGTGGAGTGCCAGACATTGGGGTGCAAGTTAGACTAGGAGGGACCCTGCTGTGGCATTTACATGCCACCCAAAATGGACATCCACCAGTCATGATGGCAAGGAAAGCTCCTCCACTCTTCTGCATTCACCTGTCAGAGTCAGCTTGCTGGGGTGTGCACTTTCCAGGACCCTCTGTACATATACAGCAGGAATCCACTTTAGGACCCAGGACAGGCTTTCCATCAGATGCCCCCTGTACCCTTTGATCTTTCCCAGTTCAACTGTGATCCATCCCAGCACTACTGCACTGGGGGCAGCCATAGACAGGTGCCCTGTGGGCGCTCAAGGTGGTAAATAATATGCACCCTGTGCCTGCTCAGGGCTGCATAGCTAAGCAGGCTGTTTATATGTGTTTCATGTATAACACCCACACCCACACCTTTTAATAATGCAGGGATATCTGTTGCTAGATGTGCAAGGCAGTGTATCAAGTTAATGGGCAGTGACAATTTCAAGGCCAAGATTTTTACAGCTAGGGAAACATATGGTGGCTTCCACTGATTACGGTCCTCTTTAGTTTTTGAGTAGAGGATTAAGGTTGTTTCAGCCACCTGTGATGTGCAGGACAAACCTAGACCCTAGATATATAATCCCTTTAGGGACTAGAACAGGCTAAATTTGTCCATTAAGGCCTGTGAACACAGGCATTTAATGGCAGGGTTCACTTTACTGGCATTAGTTTTAGACCAGAAAGAGCTTGGAAGGACTGCAAGATACCAAGTAACACTAGTGGAAGTGTCCTGGAGGAGCACCAGACAGTCATCTGCATAAAACATGGTTCAATATTCTGAGTGCCCCACTCAGAGACCCATCGGCACAGGATACTGCAGTAATGCTATTGCTAAGGGCTCATTTGCTAAAACAGCATGGGGAAAGGGACAGTTCTGGTGAGTTCTCTATGCAGTGGAAATGTAGAGGTAAGTACGGAGTTCATAAAGGCCTTCATCATAGGTTAGGTGTATATGGCATGTATCCACTGATTAGACTGGGGAATAAAACCCATCTTCTCAGGGCTGCATGTAGATACCCCCAATCCACCAAGTCAAAGGCCTTCTCAAAATCAATGGCCATGGCTTTGGCTGGAGTGAGGGAAGCAGTTCAGTTTATTAATGATATAAGGTGGTAACTGCCAGGGTCTGGAGGTCCTTTCTTCCTTCGAGATGAACAGTGATCATAACACTCTAGGTATTCTTGAAATGTGCTCTGCAACAGAGGGGCCATGATGGTGGGGATAAGCTGGGAAACATAAGCTAGGAAACCATTACTGCCTGGGGATTTGTATGGGAAGAGGCTTGAGATAGCAACATAAATTTCCTGCTCTGTAAGTGGGGCTTCAACATCTCCTTCTGAATGTCTGTCAGAGAAGGAGGCTAAGTCCTTAAGAAAAGCTTGCAGTTTATCCAGGTGCAGAGGGCCATGGGAGGAGTACAGCACCTTATAAAAAGAAGCACATAATATCATTGATCTGCTCTTCTTGGGACTGTCCAGAATCATCTTTGCTTCAGAGGCAACTGATGTGTCTGTCTGCCTGCTGCTTCAACCAGTATGAGAACAGTTTATAGGCCTTTTCCCACTGTCCCATTACCCATGTTTGAGCTCGAGTACTGCAGCTCAGCTTCCTAGGTTGCTAAGGTATAGATAGATAGATACTTTATTTTCTAGCGCTCCTTTCCTGGAGACTCAGGCGCTTCACAATCAATACAATATAACAATTTAAAAATATACAAAAATACAATTAAAATCAGCAGTATTATCTAATCAAATGTGATAAATAAAACTATCTATCTAATCAATCCCAGTAAACTCAATTATCTATAAATAAAGAGCCTGGTTAAATAAATACATTTTTAAACCTTTATTGAAGGTATCCACCCAGGGTGCCTCCCATAGCTGTTTAGGTAGTAGTTTCCATAGGGTAGGTGCAGCCACTGAGAACGCTCGATCACCCGAGTGGCGCAACCTCACCCTAGGAATATCCAGGAGACAACCCTTGGTGGAATGAAGAGCCAGGGATGCGTGGTGAGGCACAAGGAGATCTTGTAGGTAGACTGGTCCCTTCATGTGGGGCTTTATAGGTCAGTAACCTGACCTTGAAGGTAATCCTCCACCTAACTGGCAGCCAGTGCAGTTCACAGAGGACTGGTGTGATATGATCCTACTTACACACCCGTCAATAATCTTGCCACCTCTTTCTGCACCAGCTGCAGTCAGCGGAGGTTACCTCCAGATAGCCCTAGGTACAGGGCATAGCAGTAATCCAGTCTGGATGTTACAAAGCATGTACTAGTGAGGCTAGGTCCTCAGGGGTAACAGGTTCTGAATCCGGGCAATGTTCCTCAGATGATAAACTCCTCTTAACAATGGCCGACACCTGAGCATCAAGTGTCAGGCCACTGTCAACATCACACCCAGATTCTTCACCCATTCGGATGGGGTCAGTGGCACCCCAGTACAAGACCAGGTGGTCTCCACAAACCCCCATCCCCCATGATGACTTGGATTCACCACCAGCACCTCTGTCTTGTCTGGGTTGAGTCTCAGCCAGTTATGGGACATCCAAGTCCAGATCTCAGACAGGCTGTTGTTAAATACAGAGTCTGCCATCTAGTCACTTGGTGCACAGGACAAGTATAGCTTAGTATCATCTGCATAGCAATGAAAACCCAGCCCATACCACCTGATTATGTCTCCCAATGGCAGCATGCACACTGTGAACAATAAGGATGACAAGACCGACCTCATGGAACACCACAGGTAAGAGGCTTCCAGGCTAGACGAGGCCAGCTCCATCACTACCCTCTGCACTCTACCTTGTAGGTATAACTGAACCATTTAATGACCTTACAAGATATGCCACACCAGAACCGAGTTGGTCAAGTAGTACCTCATGTCATGGTCCACAGTGTCAAACACTGCTGGAGATCCAGGAGGACCAAGATGGAACAATCTCTCTATCTCTCGCCATTAGGAGATCATTAAGCACCTTCACCAGGGTGGTCTCCATACTATGCCCAGCCTTAAACCTGGACTGGAAAATCCCATAGGTGGAGGAGGAGGAAGTGAGATGTTCCTCAAGCTGACTTGCCACCACATTTTCTATAACCTTCCTAAAAATGGGAGGTTAGAGACGGCCTGTAGTTGTCGAGACAGTCTGGATCCAATGAAGATTTCTTTAATAGGGTCCAACCAAGGCCTCTTTCAGGGCCAATGGGAAGACCCATTCCTCAAGGAACTCTGGACAATCTTGGAAAAAACAGATGCAATCAGGTCCATACACTCAACCAAAAGTTGTGTAGGACCTGGGTCCAGATCACAGTGTGCTGGCTTCAGTCTCAAGACAACCCTCACCACTTCCTCCACCCTAACTGGATCAAACTCAGCCAAGACAGGAGGTGTTCTGCAACACCTCAGACTGGAACCCACAATCTCTTTGGTGATGACAGAGGAGATCTCAGCTCTGATAGTGGACACTTTGTCAGCAAAAAACAGAGCGGACTCCTTGCACCTTGTGCTTGAAACTGCTCCCCACACCAGAGACAGGTGGATGTAATAACCCATCCACCATGAGGAAGAGCTGAGCGGTCTCTTCTTTGCTGCAGCAATCTCCTTGACAAAAATTATGCCTTCTTACAGGAGATTGCCCCAATAATCCTCATAATGGGACATCAGGGCCAATTTTCCTCCATCAGGCCAGATCTCCTCCACCGTCTCTCTAAGCTCCGACCCTTAATCTTTAACTCCCTGAGTTCCCATCAAACCAGGAGGTCTCTTATGAGTAGATAAGGTCGACACAAACAGGTGCGATTGAATCAAAGGTGGCAACGAAGGCACCATTATATGCCACCACCACCTCCTCCATTCCAATCACACAAGCAGTCCCCACACTCGATAGGTCCAGCACCACCAATAGCCCTGATGGGGACAAACCCTGCAAAGGGTGCTACTGGACCATTCCACAGAGGCAGAGGCTTCAGTGGGGCCCCAAACCTGAACCTCACGGTGCTGTGATCCAACCAAACTGCCAGATCAACTCTAAGGTCAATGGTCTCAAGACCTAATGAAACACCAAGTCCAGTGTGTGGCCACATGAGTGGGTCACTGACTGAAGTAACATTTGCCCCAGGCCCTGCCCTCCATGCTCCTTAGAGACCATTACCAAATATGGAGAGCCCATTGTCTACCCAGGCATTGAAGTCCCTGAGAATTAACCATCTCAGGGACTCCAACACCAGACCAGTGACAAGCTCCCCTATCTCCTCAAAATTCACCCTCCCACCTGGGGCGATGAGAGCAGGAGGATCCTGTAACCCATGCCAGGACCCCACATGGTAACACATTCAAAGGGCTCATAGGACCCATAGATAGCACTGTGAGATTCAGGTCAGATTTAAAACAAATGGTCACCCTCCACCTCTGTGATACTTCCTTTGGCTGTGTATCATGGAGTACCCAGCTGGCACTTGCTGACTCCAAAATGGGAGCAGCATTTTCATCCAGCCAGGTCTCCATGATGCAAGCCAGGTCTACTAGAGGCAATCAAGTCTGCCATTATGGCAGTCTTGTTGATCATCAACCTGGCATTGCATAACACAGCCTGAGTAGGATGAGGGGATCGCTGGATCAGGTACCTGCCCACTAATTTCTGTGGAGCCCTTGGGTATGGGCACTAAACAGGGAGAACCCTCTCCAGTTGCCATTTGGCCCCAGGACATCTCCTCAGCTTCACCACCCACATCCATGACTCTCTGGCAGCCACCCAGACCGGTCCCCTCTGGAACCCCTCCAAGCAATTCCTAGAGCCTGGCATCTCCCACAGATCTCTAAAGAGAGTGATGGGAGCTTAAATGGACAGAGGTTCTGAAGGAGGGCCACCAAGTAGCTGCACCTTCCCAAGTTCTTTCCCAGGCACATATCTTAAAATATAAACCCCCATGCCCAAAAGAATTTACAATGAGACAGTTATGAACAAAAGCAAAACACAAAACAGAACCTAGAAATACAAAATCATATAAAAAATCACATTTAAATAAGTGAAAAACAAGTCTCTGTGGAGCTCTCACCTCACAAAGCAAAATTACACCCCAACACTATCTCACATAGGTCAGGAGGTAGCATAAATAAAACAGTATAAAACAAAGCAGAAATCCTAAAGTCAAATGTGCAAAATTGAGCTGGTCCTCTCACTACAAGCTAAATAATAACTGAGAAGAAATCAAAAGTCTGATTGTCCATTTAGTTGGAATAGTCCTGCACTGGTCCAGTTGTTATCTAGCAATGGCTCTGAATTCTGGAGACACTGGTCAGACAACTATCCCCAGAGGAGCACACACACACTGAGTTGGGGCTGCAACTAGGCCCAGTATAGAGTGGGCTCTTCAGCCCCCAGCACCACATTTCACGGGCACAATAGTGACCTCTCCAGCAGCACCAGACCCGAGATCACGCAATCCACCACCCCAGCAGTGCCTCCTGGGGTCAAGCCAACTCAATACCACCCTAGCAGTCTCCACCATCATTCCTAGAGATCACGATGCACCACATTTCCACCAAGGGGTGCTGAGGCAAAACTCAATCCAGCATAGCCAGGAGGTAATCAAAAGTCTCCAGTACACAGGTCCAGCCAAGAAATACTGCAATAAATTCCAACCACCAGTCTCAGGCTCAAATGCCACAGGAATGCAAGCACGATGCCAAACATTCCACACCAAGGCAACTGCAGCACAGAGTAGTCTATTGTATTATCTCCCAGCTTAAGTGAAAAGATCACTCAGTCACTCAGTGAAACTCACCAACCTCCAAGCTCAATCTCCAGCAACTCCAACCACTCCGGGCCCCTGATAGCTCCTCCAGCAAACAGGTAACAAAATTTTTTCCAAAATCAATGTACTTATCAGTACTTAGCAGCTTTGTCCACCACTACCCAAATTTACCCCAGAGCTAACTATTTAATGTCATTTTGTCCATCACTGTCCCCCACTGCCCAAGAACACTCTAATACTCATTATAACCATCTCACTGTTAAAACTAAAAACAATACTCAGCATGGCTAAAAGTAATAAAGCTAAACAAAAAATGAGAAAAAGAAGCTCCTGCTAGCATAATACTGTTTATGGCTGGCTCAGTGTAGGCTCCATAAGCATGCATGGGAGAGTTCTTATCATTCTCAACAGGAATAGGTTCATCTGTGGAGATTTCATCTCCTTATAGCTTTTCTCCTTCATTGCTAGTTGAGATTCCATATAGTTTTCTCCTTTTCTCCATTATTCCGATGTGGCACTAAACCCCATTATTCAACCACGAATAAAGGCCTTGAAGGCTTCCATGATAGTTGACTTACTGGTTGCACATTGGAGCTTTGGGCAAAGTATGCCATTGTTCTTCTCAAAGCCAGGTGGGAACTCATTAGCCAGCAACAGGAGATGGTTCAAACACCATAAAGAGGACTTAATGAGGCCAGATCCCGAAAGACCATTATTTCAACATAGGGGTATGGTCTGACAGGTATAATGGGACAGTGCTGGAGGCCTGCACCATATGTGAGGCAGCCAGTGAGGTTTAGCCTGAAATCTATCTGACTAGATGCATTGCTGAAAAACAAGAGACGTCTAACTCCTGAGGATGTTGCAGGTGCCAACTTTTGGTTAAAATGATTACTGAAATCATCTCTTTCACCACAGCCAGAGTCCTTGAGTGGGGTTCAGGGTGAACAGAGTTCCTGTCCATGCTGACTTCAAAGGTGAGATTGAAATCTCCACTTATAAATATTGGCACAGTAGGGCCTCCAAGGTCTAAGAAGGCATGGCTAACAGCATGGAATAATTCAGGAGTATCCTAATTCAGACCATAGATATTGGCACAAGTAGCTGACCTCAGGGTGGTGAGCTTGGCAATTACCCACCTGTCTTCTTTATCAGAGGAACTGGTGATGCATGACCAGAGAAGTTGTTTTGTGCAGTAGGATAGAAACACTGGCTTTTGATGTTGAAGCACAGCTGTGCACCTCTAGACCCACTCAATCTCAACATAGTTTCAGGCTTCCTATGGGTTCAATTTAGTCTCTTGGCACACAGCTAGTTTAACCTTTATCACTTTAGTCTGGTAAGAGTACACTTCCATTAAATGGGAGTATTTAAACCCTAGACATTCCAGGAGGTATAGTTTAGGGTGGCCATAGAAAAGGTATAGGAGGTTGGCATTGTAGAATGTCTGTGTCATTTTAGGGCTTCCAAAACTATTTTTTTTATTTAAAAGTTGCAATAATACAGAGTAAGTTCCATGAGAAGCAAGTCTCATTTACAGAACGTCACATGTTAAATTTAAGACAAATTACAATAAGCAATAAACAAACATCAACAAGAATATCCAACTCAATTAACAAAACAATCACAAACAGACTGTTCCTGGAACGACAATTTTTAAACCATGTTTAAAAGTGGCATGTGTTGAGGGACAAATTGTTTAAAAATAAAAGGGCCCTATAACAGAAATATTCTTTGCCAAAATGTGTATGAAATTTGGGAAGTGAAAGGCCATGCTATGGCACATCTCTGAAACTGTATTTATGGTCAGAAATTATTAATCTTTCAGATAAATAAATAGGGGTCTGCTTGTTGGCCAATTTATAGATGCGGAGATAACCAGTGAAGGTTGCAACTGGAGGAAGGAGATAACCAATATAGCTCTTGTAGTAAAGAGCAATGAGTCTCACCGCACTTTGTTTTTAATATAAAAAGACAAGTAACTAAAATAAACAGAGTTCAAGGGAAAGAAGATGTGAATCAAGAGCATGATGATACTGTAAATAGTATCACCACAGTTGAGGATGGGAAGAATTGCTTGCCCAATAGGATGTTTGCAACTCGGTTGACAATCACTCTCTGGCATGCTTGAGCATCCCAGACATTGATGAACATTAGAAACAATTTTATCAATATGTGGCTTAAAAGTTAAAGAAGACTCAAAATAATGCCAAGGTACTTAGATACATTAACAAGTTCCAAATGATGATTTTACAGAAAGATTAAGAAAGAAGAATTCACTGAAAACAACAAATGATTGGACCAAAGCATCATTGTTTAAGTCATCTTACTATTTAAAAGTAGTAAATTGATCAAGAACCATTGCACCACTTTATTAAAGGTACCCTGAAGAGTTGTGGCAAGAAAAATGACAATTATGTGCAAAGAAAGGCACTGGACCTGATTTTCAAAGGCTCCTGGAATGGTGCAAAGGGCTTGTGCCACATGGAATGGCCCATGGTGTGACTTGCATCAAAGATGGGCGGAGCAAGTCTCATATGCAGTCTGTGGCAAACACAGGCTAGATTCATCAAAGAGGGCTTTTGCCATCCTTAAGGAACAACATGGGCTGTGGCATGGTGCAAGGAGACTTCTGCGGTGAATGCAGGCAATCATATCCCTAATTCAGGATTTTCAAAACCCTCACAGAGGGCAAATTTCTAAGTATTGTTAGACCGTACTTAGAAGTGTGTCCTCTAAAAGGGTTTTGAATCTTCTGCTAAAGTGCAGTGGTTTCCCAAGCCCGCATCCCTTTTAATAAAAAAAATGTCCTTTTGGCTAGAGTCCTCCCTACCCTGATCCCCTTTTATTAAAACGTTCACATCTCTTGTGGCTAGCGGCACCCCTCAGCACCAATCCCCTTTTATTAAAGAGTTCATGCCACTGGTGGCTAGTGGTCCTCTGATCCTCAATGTCTCCATTAAATTTTCATAAATCTGTCCCTGGTGGTCTAGCAGTACCCCCTCCCTATCCCGATCTGCCCATATACTATATCAGATAACTTTTCCTGGTGATTTAGTGGACCCCCCACCCTGGCAGGCAGTGCCCCACCACCCCATTTTTCACCCATCCCCGAGACAGATCCGGCACAACCCTCCACTCTCCACCATAGCCGATCCACCAACTGAGCTGTCAATGAGCATGTACTGTACACAGTATACCCTCATTGACTGATTGTTCAGTAGCATACAGTACACACTCATTGACTGCACAGTAAGCAGCCGGCCATGGTGGAGAGTAGAGGCTATGTCAGTGACTGGCTCAGGGATGGGATGGGATGGAGGAGCAGGGTGGTGGGGCACTGCCTGTCAGAATGAGCAGGTGGGGGAACCGCTAGACCACCAGGAAAGTTATTTGTTATAGTATACTGGCAGATCAGTAATAGAGAAGGGGGTCTGCTAGACCACTGGGGCAGATTATGAATATTTCATGGGGACATCAGGAATTTGGGGGATCATTAGCCACCAGGGACATGAATCCTTTAACAAAAGGAGATCAGGACTGGAGGGTACTGTCCACCAGGGATGTGACTGCTTATTTATTTTTAATTAAACTTCATTAATTATTTACAACCATCCTTACAATCCAACAGTAAGAAGTATGTAGGCACAGCAGATAAAAAAAGAAGCTGAAATATAAACAAATATTAATAACATTTGAGCCCGCAATCCAAGTACAACATTTGCTTTCTAAAACAAGTTGATCACCTAACAGTAGAGCAAAGACAGATATTTCCCAACAGCAAATCCTCCCTTATATCCAATGAAAAATGATAAATGGGGATCACCCAAGGGGTGAATCCTAAATAAAAATGATAAGAAGCCAGATACAGTATAAAGATTTAAACAAAGCACCCAGACAGGAAATAAACTTTTACAGATATTCTTAAAAAATTCAGTTATAGCAAGCCAGGACATTCACAACATTAAACCCTTCCTTTTCTGCAAGGTAATGAAAAAAGGCAGTCATCTACTATGAAAATGCTCATTCTGAAGCCTGAGTGAATCCATCACCCACTCAGTAACTAAGAGTCCCTGACAATTGCATAACATTTCTTCCAAGGTATTGTTGAGTAAGCCATAATTGTGTGAGGGTCTTTAGGCCGCTGCCACCAAAATATAAAATACGATGTAACCTTTACGCTTCACAACTGGTGAAGGAAACCCAAAACCCATGTCTGAAAATGAAGCGGTATATGAAAACCCAACACTCGCCCACTGTCATGGCAACTTTCCTCCAGTATGTCTGTATCTGGGGACAATCCCAAAATATATGTGTATGTTTTCCCACCAACCCAACTCCAACATATGTCAGGATGGAAATGCCGTAATGTATAATGTATGGAAAAATCTAACTGCTCACATGTGCCAGCAAAATTTCCTCAGGAGGTGAGGCCATGGTATTGTGAACACCTTGCCAGATACATGCTCATTCTTTCTCTGAAAAGAAATCCTGGTTTCTTCTTCCCATTTATGTTTAACTGAAATAAGAAGGTCTGGTTCCAAATCATTAAGCTATTTATACAGCCTAGAAATTAGGCGTATTGTTTTCAGTTGTATACTCAGGGATAAAAGAAAGGCTCACAGAGGTTAGCCTCGGACTTTAAAGTATTAAGCCTTGAAGGTTCCATTAAATATTGCTGAATCTGTAAGTAGCAAAAAAAAAATCCCCATGGGGTAAGCCAAATTCCTCTTTGAGTTGAACAAAAGACTTGAAAACCTCGCATTGAAAAATTGCATCGCTCAAATGAGAGCTAGGCCAGCCCAAGGTTGAAAACTGGTAGCACAGTGGAAAGGGAAAAGTCCAAGCATGAACAAACTGTATACAGCAGGAGCCAGGTGCATTTATCTATGTGTCTGGGTCCAAAAGGTTTGATGACAGTTTCTCATGTAAAAAAGTGTGCAGAATTCAGATTTACCACTCTTAGTCATCCATAGTTGTACATTTTCTTGGAAAATGCACTTTAAAGTAATTGAAAGTTTTACATTTATGTAATAGACTTGGTTGACTTATTTAATTTATGAAATTTATTTAATATACTCACTTACTTAGTTATTAATGCAGTCTATTTAATGTTTCAGATATGGCCAGCAAGACTTCTCACAAACCACAGAGGCGATGCATCCTACACACTGATCCAGGAGTTAGCACAGACCATAGAGACCTGCTTCCTTTTGATGATGCTCATTGGGAGAAAGTAGTAGATGCAATGGAAAAGCGTTCTAGTCAAACACTGTCAAAGTACAACATGGTGTGTCTTGAATTGCCTGAACATTACTCCAGTGACCATGGGTATCATTATATCTGCTACAAGAACTTCACTGCATATAAGAGTTACGGTAAACTTGCAGCTGATGAAACTTTAAAAAGACATTGTAAAGAGTTATCCAGCAAAATTGCTTTGCTCCCAAGTTCATAGTGCTCTATCTGTATCTGCAGCATCTACATCAGGCATATTCCCAAAATGAATGTATATTTTGCAAATCATACAAGAAAAGGAATTCTAAGAGGTCAAAGGATACTTTTGAATATCCTACAACATGTGTAACTTGTGGGGCAGCAGACAGCATAAAATGCAGCAAAAGAAATGCATGATCGACAAATGGATAAGACGGTAGGCAGTATTCATCTCATAGCCAAAGAAGTGAAGTATCACAATACAGTAGCTGTAAGAATAAGTATGTAAAAAGGCAGCATGAATATAGGGCACACGATATAAATGTGACTACAGTCAGTTGAGGACAGTCAGCAGGTTGCCCTTTCCAGACTTAAGTATGTGCAGTGCATCATTGTTAATGGAATGCAAGAAGACTCATTGCTATCTCTACACAAAAGGTACATGGACATTCTTATCGAGTGTAGTGAGCGTGAAACAAATTACGACCCACATAGCTTGCAGTCAAAACTAGTGAATCACTTCAAAGATGGTATCATATTTGATACCAAAAGTAGAAAAGACAGTACAATCATCAGGACTGCTAAGAAACAAGCTGACTGGAAGGAAGCACAACAGCACAAACAGCTCAACACATAAAGAACAGTTGTTGGAACCCCTAAAGGTACAGCCTCATAATAAAACCAAAGTTAAAGTTGAAGACCTAATAGAAGAAAATGTGAAACTGCCACCCATTCTTCAAACATTCCTATGTACTGTATTCACGGGTTCATCAGAAGTGGGCAGTGAATGACAGGAGAGGTAGTTCAATCTAATGCAGATGACATAGAGTTTGCAGTGTCATAGGAATGATCAAACCACAAAACACCTCTTGTTGGGCATGAGTTTTAAATCCATGACAGGTACTCGGATGTATCATATATTTAGAGATGAATGCATTACCAAGGCAGTAGGTTCGAGGAACCCATCAAAAGATGCATGTTGAAGAACTTTGCACACGATGCAATGAAAGTGAAGATAAGAACAAGGACAAGAAAATCATTGAGTTGAAGGATACTCAAGACCTCTTTGGACACTTGTTACATCTATCTGTGACTTCAACAGCTGAACTTATGATGGTGTTTGCCTACCCACTAACCCCAGTACCCTCTCCTTAGGAAACGTTGATGGATCAATGAACACAACAATGAAGGAACACTGCTGCAGAAACTTGAGACCAGAGTCCAGAGTAGCCACCCCAGTGCTGTAAATGCCTCTGTGGTTGATGCCATGTTCTTGATTAGAAGTCTTACAAACCTGCCACCAACATTCCATGGTGTTGGCAAAACCATCCTGTCTCTTGTTTGCTGTACTTCCACAAATGAAGTCCACCTTGTCAGTGACTGTTACAAGTCACCATTGATCAAAGGTCTTGAACAAGAGAAGATAGGAAAGCATAGCATCGCTCCACTCTCTATCTCGTAACTGGTCCTGACCAAAGCTGACCAACCGACTGCTGGATCCCTGTTTTCATCTTCATTCAAGATGGCACTCCTAGGTTGTCCAGCAAAAGCATGGAATTCTGATGTGTACTGTGAAGTTCTAGGTGATAAAAACTCATGTGTGCAGTAGGAGAAACTTGTTACTCATACAAAGTGGAAGCTGGACATATGTTCAGACTAGAGTGCAAGGCCTAAAAAGCAAACACATAGAAGCAGACACAAGAATCATACAACACATACACTACATTTGCAGTCAAAATGAGGGTGAAGATGTGCATGTAGTGGTCAGGGCAGATGATACTAATATTCTGGTTATTCTGTTGTATCATGCAAGTCTAAACGATAATCTCAAACTGCACATGGATGTTGGCTAGTCAGAGAATAACACAAGAAGATTCATAGATGTATATCACTTGTCAGCAGAGTTAGGCAGATCTGTGTGCAGCTCTACCAGGTCTCCATGCAATGACAGGGTGCAACTATTCACCAGTGTTCAAAGGCAAGGGAAGGTGTGACCTCTAACAATTATGGAAAAGAATACAGAGTACACGCAGGCATTTGGAAAACTGGGATGTCCACACTTGTCTAAAGAAAGTGAGGATACAATTGAGAGCTTTGTGTGTACCTTGTATGGACAGAAAGTAAAGAGTGTCAACACAGCCCGCTACAGTATGTTCAACTTCAGGTATCGACTGAGTGACAAAGACACACCTTTGAAAAGATCAAGGAGCAGATGCAAGCTCGCTGCAACCATGCAAATCAACTCTGATGCAACACATCTGCAGTGCAAATTACATTTCATTGTTATGGAAAACTCAGACAAACCAAAAATGACAATACTGAAGCCAGAGGACAATGGCTAGACCTATGAGAATAGCAAATACAAGCCAATGTGGTTCACATGTGAAGTTGTACCACCAGCCTTAAGTGAACAATTGAGCAAACATGACAACAATCCAAATGAAGAAGATGACAACAGTGACTGTGATGTTGATATTGATGAGACAGATTTGCTTAAATGTCAGAAAATGAAGACAGTGAACAAGAATACTGATTGTTGTACTTAGGTTCCATGTAGTAGCAGTAGTAGTAGTAGTAGTAGTAGTATTTTATTCATAGACCATGAAGGGAATCAACTCAATTGAGCAATGCTCATTTACAATGAGATCCTAGGGTACATCCATACAATTAACCAGTCAATCTCCATGACATAAAGTCAAATACGAAACTTCACTTAAGATATATATACAATATGCAGTTGTGTATACATAAACAACTTACAAATTGTGGTATACGGGATATGTAGGTGAACTTAGCTTCATAAACGTCATAAAAGTTGATTGTTTCAAGTTAAATATAGAATAAAATAAATAATAACATTAATATAAAGCCGTTGATACATCTGTTGCTGTTTGTTATAATGTCTGTAGTATTTCAATAAAAGCTTATAGAATTGAAATTAAAGAAGGAACCATTAATTAAAATAAACAATTTTCACAGACAGTTCATTCTTTTATTGAAAAGTGCATTTTCCAAGAAAACGTTCAACTTCATGTGAATAAGAGTTGTAAATCTGAATTCTACACCCTTTTTACATAACAAACAGTCATCAAACTTTTCAGACCTATACATATACATAAATACACCTGGTTCTTGGTCTAGTAGTCTCACAACATATACTCATATTTAACTGGAAGAACTTTCAGACTTCCTCCAAGTCTTAACCATAAGAGCCACCCAAGGGTTAGCAACCTTCAAGGAACTGAGAATAGCAATATCCATAAACAGGATATCAGATAATTTGACAAGGAATAAGAAGATGATTTCAGGACTATCCATCAGGGAGTGTCATGGGAAGACACATAAGTCACAAAATACTGGAGAACTGTCAAATCTCCTTTAAACCTCGGCATTGTTAAAACAGACCACCTAATCCTTGGATCGTCCCCTCCATACAAACTTTGATAATGTTCATTTTAAAGAATGCCAAAAAGTCTCCATAACCGAAAGAGGAAGGGTTGAAAAAAGAAACATAAAGTGGGAAGAATATTCATCCGAATAGTTTCCACTCTGTCCATCACAGAACAACAGAAGTTTTATCTATCAAAGACAATCTGTTTGAACATCTTTCAATAGCTTAACCGTAATTAGTGGCAAAAGAGTGGAATGCTCCTGAGGAACCCATATACCCAAATATCTAAATCCCTGGATACCTGTTTGAATCCAAAAGTGACAAAAGTAGAGCCTGCTGAAAAGGATCTCTGAAACAAAATTTCAGTCTTTGTCTCATTAACTTTAAACTCTGATATTCAGCCATATTTAGCTAACATGGTCTTTACCATCAGAAGGGTATGAGAGGGATTACCTAAATATAACAAATTATTGTCTGCATAGAATGAAACTTGTAAATCTTCCCCTACTAATGAGATAGCCTGATACTCCTCGGAATGCTTGATCCATGCTGCCAATGGTTCTAAGCTCAATGCAAATGAAAGGGTGGAGACCGGGAATCCCTGTCTAGTACCATGTTCAACCCGAAACCTGAGGAAAGCAGATCAGTCACCGGAATCGTGCTGCTTGAGTTATGCATATAAATTCAGAAGCCAGTTACAAAATTTCTGTCTAAGTTGAAACTTGGACAGTGTGGCCAATAGAAATTGCCAGTCCAGATGACTGAATACCTTCTTTGCATCTATTGACACTAGACATAGGCAAAATTAAAATATTTTGCTCCATAAAACATTTCAGAGAATTTTTCATGGGAGAAAATGTGAAAACTTCACCCAAAAATGGTGAAATTTCCCCTGCAAATGGTGGAATTTTGCCCTTGAGCGTGAAATTCTGCTGTTTCAGATGAAATACCCCATCCTGGTGGTCTAGTGGACACCTTACTTTCCCTGTCCACTTACAGTAAAATGTTTACTGCCCTGGTGGTCTAGCAGACCCCCTCCCTACCCAGTCATGATCTCCCCTTCACATATGCCGCATTTTTCACTGGTGGTCTAGCAGTTCCTCCCACTCTCTGATGTCAGTTGCCACTTGCCTTGCCCATTAAAAAACACTAACAATCTTTGCAGCAGTCCTTCCAGGCCCAATCTCCTCCTCCTCTAAAAAAAAGTATATTCCTGGTGATATAGTGGCCCTCCACCCCACCCTCTTGAGTAATGACTCAACACCCATCCCCCATCCTATTCCCATCCGGTCTGTGACCAGCCCAGCCCTCCTCTCACCTCCATGGCTGGCCACAGACTGTGATATGAAAGAGCAGTGCCTGCAGACTGCAGCTATATCATAACCACAGTCTGCAGGTGGGGCTCTTTCATATCGCAGTCTCTGGCCAGCCGTGGAGGTGAGAGGAGGGCTGTGCTGATCCAGACTGAGATGGGAATGGGGATGGATGAGGGGTAGTGAGTCATTACTCAAGAGGGTATGGGGTGGGAGTGCCACTAGACCACCAGGAATATAAATACATATTTTTTTTCAGAGGAAGGGATTGGGCATCAGGGAGGGACTGCTACAAAGATCTTTTAATGGACAAGGCAAGTGGCAACTGACATTGGGGAAGGGAGAGGGACTACTAGACCATCATGGAAAAATAGGGTACATGTGAAGGGAGATCAGAGTGGGATACAGAGGGGTTCTGCAAGACCACCAGGACAGTAAACATTTTACTGAAAGGGGATACAGGAAAAGTGATGGGGGCCTTTCTAGGTGGCTGGCATGAAAAACAAGTGGCAATTTCACTGTGTGAAGTTTTTCGTGGAATGCAAACAATTTTATGAAATTTTTACACCGCGAAATTACCAATTTCATGGGAATTTCGCTGGTGAAATTGTTTTCCAGCACATCACTAATTGACACTACCACTTCTACATGATCTCGAGGCCAAGCCTGAAATGCTGAGAGGATGTTCAACAATTTCCTGACATTATCCTGTAAATGTCTACCAGGAATAAATCTGGTCTGGTCTGGATGAAAAAAAGGTATCACCTTCTGTAAATGTAACCCTGTCCAGGAGGAGACCAGGATCCTAAGTGATAAGTTTAAATGCTTCATTGGCAAGCATTTAAACTAGCCAAGGAGGCACTGGAAAGGGCAGGAATTCCTAGCCCCAAAAAATCTAGGTAGTTAGTGAGGTAAACACCAAGATAGAGATGTTGATAGGGAGAAGGGTAGGGGTAAATGGAGGAAATGACAAAGGCAATAAGGACAGGGATGGGCTAAAGGGGTAAGGTCATCAAAAATGGAGGGTAAGGAGTACAAATGCCCATAGTCTGGGCAACAAGCTTCCTGAACTGGTTGCCTTGATGAAAGAGGATTCCTGGATATCATGGCAGTCACAGAAACATGGTACACAGAGAATCCAGACTGGGATGTTAACATACCAGGGTACACAACCTACAGGAGGGACAGGGAGGGTAGAAGAGGGGAAGAGTAGCTGTCTATGTAAGGGAATGGATAAAAGCAATGAAACAAAAGAGTAAACAGGAGGAGAGAAGGCACTGTGGGTCACCTTAGAGACTGGAAATGGCACCACAATCCGCACAGGGGTTGTATACAGACCCCCATCTCAGGGGAGGGAATGGACAAGAATATGATAGAAGGCATCCTTTGGATGGCAAGAAAGGGATATACTGTTGATGGGGACCCAAATATGCCAGATGTTAACTGGAGCACCTTTGCTGCAGCACATCAAAGAAACAGGGCCATTCTCAATGCCCTATAGGGGCATGCCTCAGACAGCTAGCATTGTAAACCACTTGGGAGGGAGCAATCTTAGACCTTGTACTCTCGAATGGGGAGAGTGAGAGGATTTCAGATCTAGAAGTGGGTAGCCATCTGGGAACAAGTGACCACAAAACAGTGTAGTTCACGATAAACTCATCTGCAGAGTCAAGCCATATAAAGTGAGGGTACTTGACTTCAGGAGGGCTGACTTGCAAAATGGGAGAGTGCATTAGAAAAGCACTAGCAAACAGGCAAGAAGGAGGGTGGAGCAACAATTGGGAAACATCTAAACTGTCATCACAGAGGCAGCAAGCTTATGTGTGAAGCAAATAAATAAATCAAAACAAAAAAAGCCACTATGGTTCTCAAAAGAGGTGGCAGGAAGGTTAGGAGAAGAAGATAGCATTTAGGAAATATAAGGAAACAGAAGGAGCAGGACAGAGAACTGTACCAGTTAAGGCAGAAGGAAGCAGAAAAGGCAGTCAGAATAGCAAAGGTCCAAACTGAGGAAAAGATAGCCAATTCGGATAAGAAGGGGATAAAGCATTTTATTGGTACATTAGGAATCATACAAAGACAAAGAGAGGGATAGTGAGGCTGAATAGAATGGACAGTGAGCGGGCAGAGAGGACAGGGAAAAGAGCGTTATTGAATGAATACTTTGCTCAGTATTCACAAAAGAGGAGGGGGGAAGGTACCCAATCCAGTTAACAGAAGCACTCTGGATAGGGAGGTCAATCCCAGTCCTTTCACAGAAGAAAGGGTCCTGAAAGAAACTCTGCCAGAAGCTAGACATTACCCAACATGTTACTGCCCCTACAAGGAGAAATACCCTCAATTTGGTCATGGCAGTAAAGGATATAAAATTCTGGGATGCCAAACAACTATACCTCTGGGAGTAGTGACCATGCAGGATAGGCTTCTCATATCAGCAATATGCCCTCTTGGACAAAGGCTGTAGAGAGGTTTTCAGCTTGGAAACTGCGGATAAGGAAACAATTCAGATGGAAATGGAGGCCATAAACTGGGATAGGCTGCTGAAAAACAAAACAGTGGAAGAAACATGGGATACCTTCAAAAAATATTTGTAATATGTAACAAACATAAAAAAGGTAAAGGCATACAACAGGAAAGTAAAAAACTAGATGGCTCACAAAGACGATACTCAAAGCAGTAAATAAAAAGAAACAGTTATATCTAAATTCTAAAATGTGTAGAGATATCATCACCTGGGATAAATATAAACATGCACAGGTCAAATGTAAGAAATTGATAAAAGAAGCAAGCAGAGAATACAAGTAAGGCTAGCCTCCTCCACTCATAAAGACAATATGCAAAGTTTTTATAGCTGTATAAATTCCTTGAAGAAATCAAATAATGACCTATGTACTATTAAGGATGGGGCACCCAAATATCGGACCCAACTAAGGTAGCAAATGTCTTTAACAAATATTTCTGCACAGTCTTTGCAACTGAGTCTTGGGCTTTGTGAAGTTTAACCCAAATAAAGAAACAGATATGGAAATCTCAGCTGATTGATTGTAAATAAAATAAGGACACTCAAGAACACAAATGCAGCAGGGCCTGATAACATAACGAATACTGTTCTTAAACTACTCTCACCTAATATTGCTATCCCGTAAGTTATATTTTCTAGAAGTCACTAAGGGAGGGTGGTGCCTGGGGATTGGCTGACAGCAAACGTAATACCCATTCATAAGAAGGAGACAGAGCAGACTACACAAATTATAGGCCCATAAGTTTGACATCGGTGCCAGGTAAAATAATGGAGCCAGTACTAAAGGATACCATAAATATATATATATATATATATATATATATATATATATCAGTGTCAGTGGCTCAGAAGGTAGCACACTCGCTTCTGAGGCTGGGAGATCAGAGGGCTGTGGGTTCAGTTCCCACATCTGGCACTGGGGCTTATATCCCAGTACTGACACTGTAGTGCAGCATGAGAGGGTGCTGCACTCTGAGGTGCCGTCTTTTGGATGAGACGTTAAACTGAGGTCCCATCTGCCTGGATTGGTGGTAGTTCAGGTGGATGTTAAAGATCCCATGGCACTTATTGAAAAGAGTAGGGAGTTTTATTTACAATAAAACATAAATCCAAGTTCAACAATAGAAATACAATATTTTTCCATGCACATCGAAGGTACACTCAAAACATACTCTTCAAAATTATTTTTCTGTGGTCAAATCATTAGCATCATTTATACTTAATTATATGTGAAAAACCCTTCCACCAGTTTTTGACTTTAGTAACATTAAACAATTGCATATCTTAAAATACACTTTCTGTAATTCAATTTTTACCCATTGACAGTACCCTTCAGAGGACACTTTTCTTTGATATATTACCCATTGGCATCTCACCTGTCATAGATAAAAATGTAAACAACCAAAAAAATGCTAAATTGCCAAAATTATAAGATTGTTAGCTGGGTGGATAATTACCTATCACAAGAGTATCATAATTTATGTGTAATAACCAATGCAAGTTCCAGTTTCTTGCTGTGTACCTCCACAATGGTTGCACATAAGAGCAGTATAAAAAATGCTCCATTGTTTCTTCCTGGTTAATGCAGTCTGGATCTGGACAGTACCTTTCTTCCTTCGCTTTATATTTGGCTGTACCCCTCACATTTAATCGACCATACATAATGAGCCACTGTGTTTCCCACATAAAGGTTGGTATTCTTGGGTTATTTAATTGGTCTGAAATATAAAATTCTGGGCTGCAGGACAATTCTTTAAGCTAGAGTTGTTTGGGTGTATTTGGCCTATTACTATCTTATATAATGATTTGAGGTGTTGGAGCTAATTTGTTGTTTAGAAATCTGCCACTTACATAATTTTTGAGCTGCTGGTAGAAAATATGCTGGAATATGAATATGTGGGTTGATTTTCAGAGCACTATTATGCCATACTTTTAAACAGCAGCCTAAAACTATCTCTATCCAAATACTGTCCCTGCTATCAGGTTATGTAAGCTTTCTTTTAATAGTTGGATAAAGAAAAGGCATTAAAGAATACGATTGGGTCTATCATTCCTAAACCTCCTTTTCCCTTCTCTAAATAGGTATAGCATCTCTTAACAGGATTTAACCTGTTTCCCATAGCATCTGAAAAAAGCAGCTATATAATCTGGTCTCATATTGTGGAGGCAGAGGGAAGAGCATAGCAACATATTGCAAACAAGAGATTGTGAATTGTTTGCGAATGTGAATTGTTTTTGTTTTGAAAATTTGTACTGTTTCCATCTAATCACTTTAAGTTCTGCCTTTTTAAGACTTGATCCCAATTGTTTTCTGGGAGGTTTTGGTGGCCAAACTATATACCTAGAATATTTAAAGGATCAGTGGTAATGGCAATTTTTATAGTTAATAGTAGTCTGACCACCAGCCCTATAATCAGACCTTTAGTTTTGGTTATATTTAGTTTGGCATTTGAAACTTTCGAAAATGAGTCGAATTCCACAAAAAACTCTCTTATTTGTTCATAGTTACTAAAGGATAAACAGACATCATCTGCATGAGGCATACATTTAATTGAAATTTTAAATGAGGCACTCTTATCCTTACCACTTAGGTACTAGTGCCAAAGATCGAATAAGAGGTTCTAATGAAAAATATATGAGGGACTTAAGGGCATCCCGGACAAACCCCTGTTTTCAAACAGATGCCTTTAATTAACACCCTTTTAATGAAAGGGTACACTTTAGCAGAGGTATATAAGTCTTTGATGATTTTGACTATTGGAAGGGAATCCCAAAAATTGCAGAACCATAAATAAATAGGTGGATATACCCTGTCAAATGCTTTTCTAAATCAGCCAAGATCAAGTACCCAGTCCTACCTTCTAATGACAAATATTCAATAGAGTCTCTTATAATCATAAGAGCTGATTGTATCTGCCTATCTTATAGTCCACAATACTGACACGGTGTAATCACATTTTGGCATAAGCTTTCATTCTATTATTTAATAATGTGGTAAAAATTTTGTAATCAGAGTTTAGGATTGTGATGGGTCTCCAATTTTAATATCTCCTTTCTCTCCTGCTTTATAAATATGGATCATTAATCCATCTGTAAAGGACAAAGGTATTGTCTTACCAAGCATAAAAATTAAAAACTAAATGTAGACAGGCTATTAATTCAGTTTTAAATATTTTATGAAGTGTATTAGGTAGTCCATCCAACCCAGGTGAAACACTGTCTTTTAGGTTTTGAATCACTAACTCTATTTCCTTAAGGGAAAATGGCTCTAGTAAAGTTGTAGTTTCCTTTGGTGAAGGGGAGGCCTAAGTAATCACTAATCTCTGCTCTCTTAATGGAAGCTTCAGGGTAGAGATTCAAATGAGATTCTATAATTGAACCCATGTCTCTTTCATTCTCAACCCTTTTACCTTTAGAATTTAAAAATCCATTGCTGTGGACTCCTTTATGGTTTTGCAGATTTCGAATGGGTCTCCTCCTACAGATTTTTGTATGGTTCGACAGAAGTGCTTGAAGTGTTTTAGCTCTATCATATTGAAACGGCTTCATCTGTGTTTTGATGTTTTCTATTTGATCAGAGTAGTCTAATCTAGATGTATTTGCAATTGAAGTTAATTGCTGCGACTGTTTCCTAAGTTTGAGGTAGGAAAATAATTTTGAATTCCTCTGACGAGTACCATATTTTTAAACCAGCTACTTAAATCCTTTTTGTCTCCATCCACCAAATCCCTAGGTCAGTATACAAAAGGCAACTGATAACCTAGCTTTTAGAATAACCAACACAGAATGTTTTATGTTGTCATAGGAGAGGATGGAAGTATTTAACTTCCATCTAGGTTTCCTATTTATTACAATGTTGGTTTCTCCAAATGAGTATTGCAAAAGTAAGTGGTCAGACAACTCAACCAGAACTATTTAAAATTTTCCAACTGGTACTGAACTAGATATAAATATAAGTTGGAGGGAGGGACGATTCAAAGGAAGCGTGAGGAAGAATTTCTTCACAGAATGGGTGGTGGACTAGTGGAACACCCTGCCAGAGGAAGTGGTGGGGCTGAAACAATCATGGGATTTAAGAATGCATGGGATAGACATAAAGGAATTCTGGAGGTCAGAGGTAAGGGGCAACAGACTTCTAGGAAAACATAAACTGAACTTACAAGCTCAAATGGGCAGACTGGGTGGGCCACAGACCTATCTGCCAACACTGTCTATGTATAGTCAATTGTAGAGCACAAGTTTCTTTTTATAAAGGTGAAACTAGGTCCAGATTTCAGTAAGTGATTGCAATTATTTAGACCAGCTAGTTTTATAATGGACTCTAGATAATTTGAGTTACAATAAATTTTTGTATTGGTTTGCTTATTTGATTGCAAACTGCAATTGAAGTCTCCACCCAAAAAATATTGTGAGAGGTTACCAAATATGGTTGAATAGCTTTCATGCAATCAATTATTTGTGCCTTAGTTTGGGGATTATATATATTTATAAATCTGCAATTCATTGAATTCCATTTCCATCTAAAATTAAGACTCTGCATGGAATGAGATCAATTAATTTATAGAGTAAAATGGAAGGAATTAAATAAAATGTCCACCCATCTGCACAGTCCCTACCAAAGAACCAGTAGTAAGGTCCCCATGGACAGTCCTTTTAAAAGAGGCTATCTGATCAAATGAGAACATCCATGTTTCCTGTAAAACCCACAGCAATGTTATTATCATGGAAGAACTGAAACACCGCCTGCCTTTTCATATTATTTAATATACTGTGAGTGTTTAATGAGCCCCATTTATGTACCACCATTATTTATTGGAATGTATTCAGCCCTTTTATTTTTTTCTTCTTTTTTTTTTTCTTTTCTTTATAGTCCTCAGCTGGTACTCCCATATACTCTTGTACAGATTTTTGGGAGTCTGAATCACCCACCTCCATTTCTGAGTCCCCCAGTTTGTAAATAATGCTGCATAGGAGTTTGGGGTTTCAATATTCATAGAGGTTGGGAAGCTTTTGCCTTAATATTTCTGTTTGATCTTCTAGGGAGTAAGGGTGAGTGGGCATTCCCTCAACTGTGTGTCTTGCCTGAGCTCTCTGGATCTTTATAACACACCAGCTCAAATATCTCTACCTCTTCCTGACTTTCATTTTGTTCACTACTATTTTTGGGCTAGGTACACCTGTAATCTTAACAGTGCTAATCATTTCCATCTCGGAGGGTGGGGACTTCTCAGGCAGTGTTTTCCTTAATTTCTTGTAGCTGGGGACTGGAGGTCATCTCTGAGGGCTTTTCTGCTTGCTTTGCAGTGGCTTCCTGGGCCTATTGAATCAATAAATCTGGGCTACAACAGGAGGCCTTTTTTTTTGCAGCCAGGGGCATTCTCTAAATGCATGACCATATTCCTTGCAAAGGCCACATTTTGTGTGGTTTGCACACTGCATTGTCACTTGGCCTACTTCACCACAGTTATCACATCTAGGTTGGACACAGATGCTAGATAGGTGGGTTTTTGATCCGCATTTATAGCAAGCTCTTGGCTGCCTCCATAAAACATACCCCCACCCCTCCCCAGCAGAAAGGCATTAGGAATATGTTCTATCCCTGTGTCAGATTGTCTCAGTTTGACTTTATACTTCCAGCCCCGGTCCAAAATTGTTCGAATCTAGGATGGGTTCAGGTTCACTGAGGATTTCACATTTTGAGATAGCCAATATGTTATGTCTTCCACATGGAACCCCTCATTCCTAAACATTATAGTGACATTTTTAATCAATGGTTTTGTCAGTGGGATCCCTAAAAGGGGTCCATGTGGGGAAAACTTTACTTGCCCATAGTGTTCCCAAAATAAATCCAAAGCATAGGATGTTCTGAAACTTATATCAAAATTATCCTCCCAGAGATATTTATAAAGGCAAACACATCTTTGAGGAGAAATGCAATGAATCTTTATTAAACACTTTCCCATAATATCTGTCTGGACGTTCATCTAGTCCTCCTTTATAGCGAATGTGTACTGCATTTCACCTAGGTGCCTCTTTTCTTCTAGACTGGGAAAAAAGTTATGACATTATAGATTTCTTAGGTGCAGTGAAAGATCTTTTGTCACCAATTCTATCTCCATCATGTGTGAAGAGTTCTCATTAATCTGTAAAGGTAGAATAGTACTTTTGGACCTAGGTGGCATTGTTGAATTAGTTACCATAACAGTTTCTAGAGGCATATCAAGCAATTGTTTTGTTCTCACTGATCCGAAACAAGCAGTTTTGGTTTCCACTCAGAGGAAGCATCTTTTAAATTAAAAGTAGAGTCCCACAGTGGGTCAGGAAACCAAGATCCTGTGGCTGTCTTCTCCCAGCCTGCCTCTAGGAGCACTTTTTGAGGAGACCATGTTTCATCATGCCTGTCAGTGTTTGCAACTTTCTTTTCCTTGAATTGGATGCTGTTTGTGCAGATTGTTTATTTAACATAGATATAGGGAGCTCATTCATATTATCTCCTAACATTTCCTTTCTTTAGAGTGTTAATGAGTCTTTTGTGTGGCGTAAAACTAAACTCAGAGACTCCCACTTGCTGCTCTCCATCCGTTTGGTAGTTTACATGAGTCACTGAATCAGAGCTTTTCCCTTGAGGAGCTGGAGGTTTGAACACAAATCCAGCTTCTTTCATTAAGTGGTTTTTGCCGAAGGATAAATGCTGAACATTCTTAGGTAGAGTAGTCTTGCTTTTGCTATAAGTCATAGGGGTTTTAGTATCGATTATTTTGTAGGAGCATTTTTGAAGAAGCAATATGCTTTAGGCACTCACTTTTGCTAGTGATTGATCTGCCAGCCTCAGTACTTTTAGCAGTCATGACTTTTGACTTAACAGAACAAGATAACTCACCCTTTGGTTGCAGGCATTCCTGTTGTACTGCATCATCAACTCTGCTGTAAGGCTTCTCCAGCAGCCTGTCAGTTGCAGCAGCTGTTAGCGCAAAGGGTTGAGGATCATTTCTTGTTGAAATTCTTTAAATTGAGCTGAATGAAACTCCACTTGATTATCAGCTTTTAAAGAATCCATTCCATCGTGGCTCCTGCTCTATTTACCTCCACGGTACTCACTATTAGCATTCAGTTCATCTATTGAATTAAAGGCTTCATGGACTACCTCTTCTAAATCGGCTTCCAGATTCTCTACCTGGGTGGCCTCAGCATGTAGCGCAGTGAGAGGAGGCCTTCCCCTCCAAAAGCCCACTTTCTCCTTCACTGGAGTCTTTCCTAAAGTGGCTATCATGCATACTGATAGCTCATCTACCAACAGGAGAGAGGGAATTTCCCCAGTGTCCTGGCCAAATTTCCCTCATGCACTAAAATACCACAAACAGCTTAATCTGGTTCAAGGTCAGTTGGCATTCATCTGTATCCCTCCCGGGTAGTGCCTGAAAATAGGCAGGATTTGTCTAGTGCACTTACCTGGTCAACAAAAACTAAAAAAAAATATCTAGCTGAGACTGATCAGGAAGAAAGGGTGCAGCATGAATTTATGGCTGGTAGGTCATGTAAGAAAACATGTTATGTTTCTATGAGAAGATCTCATCAGCATTGGACAGGGAGTCAGTGGACTGTGTGTAGTTGGATTTTGCTAAGGCTTTCGATAAGGTACCCACATAGAGATTCAAAATTTTGTCAGAAATAGATATGGACTATAGAGTATGTAAATGGATCCAGGCCTGGTTTGCGGATAGGACTCAGAGAGTATGTATAAATGGATACCTGTCTGATGAGACACTGGTGACTGGGGGTCCACAGGGATCAGTGCTGGGACGGTGTTGTTTAGAATCTTCATAGCACAAATGGAGAAAGGGCATACAACTGGGTGAGTAAATATGCAGGCAATACCAAACTGGCTGGTTTGTAACACAATTGGGGAGCAGAGACAATATAGAAGGACTTGGATAAGATTAATAAATGGGCAACTAAAAAGGGATGAGTTTTAACATAGAGAAATGCTGTGTGATCCATATGGGGATCAGAAACCCTGAACATTGTTATCAGATAAATGGGCAAACAACTTAGGAAGTCAGAGGTGGAAAGAACTTGGGCATATTAGTAGACCAGAAACTTAAGTACCATGCTCAATGTAATAAACAAATTATAAAAGCAAATAGAGTCCTATGGAATATCAAAATAAACCTTAAAAGTACAAAGGAAACTGTGATCATGCCCTTTGTACAGGTCCTATGTTAGGCCCATATTGGACTACAGTGTTCCTGTGTGGGGGGCCAATTAATTAAGGGACCATAGCGAGTTTGGAGAAGGTACAGAGAATGGCCACTAGGATAGTCCACAGCATGTGGGATAGGTCTTACCCATACAGAATGGAAGACCTAAGACTAATTTCATTGAGACTAGAAGAGTCAGAGGGAACTTAATGTTATGTTGTGATATAATGCAGGATGACCATATGTTAAACAAACTAAATCTTCAGTTTAAAAACAATAAACTGGGTACCAGGGAGAACCACCTCCAGTTAAGGCATATAAAGTGTAACAATAGTAAACTTATGACATTTTTTACCCAGCTGGTGGTGGCCCCATGGAATGGGTTACCAGAGGAAATAGTATATGCTTCGAGTAAGGCACAGTTTAAAAGAAAACTAAATAACTATATCCTAGAAGGACAAGCTCCAATATATTAGGGGTAAGAGGAAAGGAGCACTGTATGGGTCTGTCATGGGCCCCTCAGCTCCTTATCACTTAGTATGAAACTTAGTATAAAGCTGAAGGTGGACAAAGCAATGGGACCTGATGGGATTCACCCCAGCATTCTAAAAGAATAAAGGGAGAACTAGTGACACCACTGACTACCCTTTTAACAAATCATGGGAAGAAGGTGTGGTACCTGAGGACTGGAGGAGGGTGGCTGTGATTCCCCTTCACAAAAGTGGGAGCAAGACAGAGGCAGGAAACTACAGACCTATCAGTTTGACCTCTGTGATAGAGAAATGATGGAATCAATTCTGAAGGTAAGAACTGTTGAGTACCTAGAGGCCAGTGGGGCACAGGACCCAAGGCAGCATGAGTTCACAGTGGGAAGGTCATGTCAGATAAAACTAATAGATTTCTTTGACTGGGTTACCAAAGTAGTAGACCAAAGAGGGCTGTGGACATGGCCTACCTAGACTTTAGAAAGACATTTGACACAGTCTCACATGAAAGATTAATAAACAAATTAGCCCACCTGGAGTGGGTCCCATTGTGGTAGCCTGGGTAAAACCAGTTGGACAACAGGACACAGAAGGTAATAGTAAACGGAGTCCACTCTGAAGAAAGGGTTATCTAGTGGGGAACCCTCAGGGTTCAGTACTGGGTCCAGTCCTTTTAATGTCTTCATAAGTGACCCTGCAGATGGACTGGAAGGAAAAGTATGCCTCTTTGCAGATTACACAAAGATCTGCAACAGGGTTGATACACAAGGAGGTGTGGAAAGGATGAGAAGGGATTTGGCAAGGTTGGAGGAATGGTCAGAAGTATGGCAGCTTGGATTCAATGTAAAGAAGTGCAAATAATGCACCTAGGAAACAAAACCAGGGAAGAGTACACAATGTGGGGAGGTAGTAAAACAGCAAAAATGGAAAGGGACCTGGGGGTAATCTTATCAGATGACCTTAAGGTTGGCAAGCAATGTGAGAAGGCAGTAGGGAGGGCTGGGGTGATACTGGGATGTTTGGGAGATGCATCACCAGCAGAAAACAGGAATTGTTATCCTCTGTACAGACAGTTGGTGAGACCCCATCTGGAGTACTGCATCCAGTTCTGGAGACCCCTATCTCTGCAAGGACATAGACAGGATGGAGGCAGTCCAGAGGAGGGCAACTGAAATGGTGCAGGGTCTGCAAGAGAAGCCACATGAGGAGAGTCTAAAGGAGCTTAATATGTATACCCTTGAGGAAAGGAGGGAGAAGGGGACATGATAGAAACTTTTAAGTACCTCAGTGAAATCAACAAAGTCCAAGAGGGTAGCATCTTTCAGAAAAGAGATGTGCAAGAACAAGGGGACACAATTTGAAGATAGAGGGGACGGCTCAGGAGAAATGTGAGGAAGTATTTTTTCACAAAGAGGGTGATGGATGCATGGAACCACCTTCCTGAGAAAGTTGTGGGGTTTAAAACTGTGGGAGAATTCAAGAATGCATAGGACACACATAAGGCAATTCTTCTTGGGGGTAGGAAAAAATAGGCTGTTGGTTAACTAGTATCTGCAGCTTATTCAGTAGGTAGGAAATGGGCAGATTGGGTGGGCCAAGCGGTCCTTATCTGCCATCAAAGTCTATGTTTCTATTTTTCAATAGCTTTAGTGAAAATCTTCAAGTCATAATTTAACAAGGAAACAGGGTGAAAATTAACACAATGCACTGGATCCTTATCAGGTTTCATTATAACAGAAATAATTGCTTTTCTCCAAGTGCATTAGCAATGGGGTCAGTTGCAAAGGAAAAAAATATTAAATTCTGGAATAAAGCCATCTGGGCCGGCGCCTTATCAGATTTCAACGAACGAATAACTACCTGCAATTCAGCTTCCAAGAAAGGGGCCTCCAAACCCTTCCGCTGAGACTGAGTTGGGGTAGGAAGAGAAATCACTCAAAAACTGACAGCTTGAGCATCCTGATTGGGATCCTGTTCTTCTTGCATATAAACAGTATAATAGTCTTGAAAATGCCCTATTAACAATTGTGAATCCACGTGGGTTTCATGGGGGGTTGTCTGAAATAATACTGGGACATACATATCTGCTTCATGTTTTCTTAACCACAGAGCTAAAAGCCTGCCCACATTGTTCCCCCTCATAATTTTTGGGTTAGTAAACGCAAGGAATTTTCCACTGTATGTAGAGCCAATTTATTAAGCTTCTCCTTATAGCTTGCAGCCACAGTACCAATTGAGGATCCTGTGTTTGCTGACTTCTTTCTCTAGGTGAGATAATTGAGTTTCCTAAATTACACTATGACTTCCAGTACTCCTTATTTTTGAAAGAGCGTATGAAAGACAGTTCAAAACATTGGTGCCTTTTCTCTGATTGGCTTATGCTGCCTTACACTGTCTGTGCCCTAGCCTGTGATTGCAGCTTCTGGACTTAATGCTCAGTGTTTTAAGTTTAATTAATTTCCTCCTTGCCATAATATTTCTTTCTTACTATTTTATTCTGCAAATTGACTGTGTCTTAGGGTCATTTGTCTTTCCTTAGTAATTACTTTGCCAGTAACTGTAGGAAGATTTTTTTTACTTAACTGTTCTTAGAGTGTTAAGAAGAAATTTGGTACAGCATAGAGTATAACTACTTTCTGTAGAACTGCTCAGCATTTTCTTTTAATCAGAAGCCCTGCCCTGTTCTAATCTATCTAACCCCTGCATTTTCTTTTGTTTGCCGAACCAAGCCCTGCGCTGACTCTATTACAACTTTTAAACAGTTTTACAGTGTCAGTGGCTCAGTAGGTAGCACACCCGCCTCTGAGGCCAGGAGATCAGAGGGCTGTGGGTTCAGTTCCCACATCTGGCACTTGGGTTACTATCCCAGTACTGACACTGTAGTGCAGTATGAGAGGGGTGCTGCACTTCTGAGGTGCCGTCTTTCAGATGAGACGATAAACTGAGGTCCCATCTGCCTGGATTAGTGGTAGTTCAGGTGGATGTTAAAGATCCCATGGCACTTATTGAAAAGAGTAGAGGAATTTTTATTGAAATCACAACAAACTAAATACAATTTCAGCAGTACATTATACAAAATCATGAAAAAAAAAATCAAAACCAATATAAGTATTAATTCATACAATATCTCTGAACATAAAAACCTTATAACAAACTAAATACAAGTTCAGCAGTACATCATACGAAATCATGAAAAAAAAAAAACAATATAAGTGTTAATTCATACAATTTCTTTGAACATAAAAACCTTATAACCAACCTCCCACTCCATAAAGGAATTATGTATTTAAACCATAGCAAAATGATATGCAATACAGATTTATACAAAAAGAAAAGGAAAAAAAAAAAACATAGAAAATTATTTTGTTATACTAAGCCGAGATCAAAAACCATTATAACCAATCCCCTCTCCTCAGAAAGGTAATGAACAAGTAAATAAGGCCCCTCCCTCTCCTTCCTTAAAGCCAATCAAAATATTTCCAAGAAGTCTCCCAATCCTCTAAAGAGCTTTAAAAACTCCCTACATTTAAATGCTTGTAATGCCGTAAATATGATGAGATAAAGTTCCCCTCCCAAGATCTCCATTTGTTGAAGTGCCAGTTTGCATTGTCCTATCCATATCAATACAAAATGTACCATAATCGTACATAATGTACTATGTGGAATACGTTTTGTGAAACGGAATAATGCCTTAAAACAATCATCTTTCATCCGGAGGAAAATCAATATTCCAAGTTCCTAAATCAACAATCAAATCCCCATAAAGCTTAATATAGGGACAGTCAAAATATAGATGTGTCATAGTCTCAATACATTGTATACAAGAGTCTCTTGGACAATATCGATCCTGAATCTGATTATGCTTATGATTCCCTCTTACATTAACCTTGTCATGAACTGCCAACCATTCTGTATCCCACATTTTCTCCGGGATCCTAACATCTAAAATTAAATTAGAAATTCAAAGTTGATCCCCACTGAAAAATCTGCAAAGTGTAATCAAAAACAACCCTGGATAATATCAGTATACAAAATTCAATTTTAGAACTGAATCGAATGTTACCTTCTATTGTTTTACTTTATCAAAGACTCCAGCCCATTGACTATCAATTAAGGTGATATTTTATTTTATGCAGAAAAACATTCATGTTCCACTCCATCATTACACCTTGTAATTTCGGTAACCTCCAAAGTACCCATAATTTTGAAGAGAGTTCATTAAATAAAGCAAGTTATTATAAACAAAAGTAAAAAAAATACCAACAGATTAAGCATGTTAAGACCTCCTTCCTTAATGGATTTATAAAGCACATTATGTTTAACGGGATTTAAACAATTACCCCAAATACAAGAAAAAAAAACCAGTAACTTTGTTTCCAAAGACCTAGGTAAAGGAAAAATTGTACCAATAAAGAAAAATACGGTACTAAAAAGATTTAACTAGGTAAATTCTATTTTTTTACATTTTCCAAACATTCCATCATGCTACCTTATCCATTCCTTTATTTAAAGCCCTCTTCCAATTATCTTTAGCCAAATTCTCCTGACCAAAATAAACCCCAAAATCTTACTGGGTTGTTTAGCAATAGGTATACCTCTGATCTCTAAGATTGGATTGTCAAAACCTTGAATGGCCAAACAAATAGATTTCTAAGGGTTCAAATGCACTCCAATTACAGACCCTATATTTTGGATTATATCATATGCCTTAGAAGAGACACATCATCTTGTGCTAACAGACAAATATCATCTGCGTAAGCAATATCTTAAATATTCAGTTCTAATTCAAAGCCTAAACCTTTAATTAAAGGTGATCTTTGTAAGATCGATAATGGATCAATATAGAAAACATACAGTAAAGGGCTCAAAGGATACCCTTGGTGGACCCCTTTCAAAATTGTACAAGAGTTACCAATATACCCGTTCTCGTATGGTTGTACAAAAGCCAAAGCATAACATAAACAAATCCATTGAATAAAAGTCTCAGGAATCCCATAAGACTGTAAACATTGCCATAAAAAGTGTTGTGAGACATTATCAAAGGCTTTGGCCTGATCTAAACTAAACACAAAACCCCTTTTAAACCAGAAAGTGTGTACTCCTCCCACACTCCATAATTTCCCGTAATAAGCATACTGCATCTGTAAGGCTTCTACCTGGTATAGCACAAAACTGTGATGGATGTATCAAGAAATCCATCACAGCCATTAATATATTACCCAATAATTTGGCAAATATTTTAAAATCAACATTCAATAAAGTAATTGGACACCAATTTGCAATATCTGGCAGCTGTCCTGACTTAAACAAAAAATCAAAAGCCCCTCATACCATCTGCATTGGTAGACATACATCCTTTGACATAAAATTATAAACAGCCAAAAGTTCTACCGGCCCATAATCCCACAATAATTTATATAATTCTCCTGGCAAACCAACAGAACCTAGGGAGGTATTAGATTTTAGAGACATAATCACTTTTTGTAGTTCTTCTGATGAAAAAGAGGCTATTAACTTATCAGATTGTTTAATTGTTAGCTGTGGTAAATCAGCAGCCTGTAATGCCAGAGGCAAAGCTTTAGGATCAGCGATATCTCCCCATACATTTTAGTAATAAAGGATTCCAAATATTCCATCACAGCTGCATTATCTGCAAGTAATTCTCCTTGTTCATTTACCAAATTCACAAAACCTCTTTTCTCTCTCCTATTCTGACAATCTATAAATGGATTTGTTTGATCCACTTTCCCCTAGTCCCAAAAGACTGTTCCTTCTGTGAGGGACCTAATCTATTATACTGGTTTAAAGACATTTCCATACAATTGTACTTATTTCATGACTATAATCCAAACTACTAACAGTTTGGGCTGATAATAAGTGATACAATTGTCTCTGAAGCTCAAATATTTAACATTCAAAGATGCAGCCTGTGTTGTGGTTTTAAACTGAAAATATTGCATCAAACAGTATTTTACATCATCCCACCACTGACTAAGCTCACCTTCATATAAGAATATAGTGGAACATTTATCAATAAGGATCAATCATAAGTCATTTTAACAGCAGTTTCCATTAATAAGGATGCATTCAATCTCCAAAAACCAGCCTGGACACTCTTGGGGGGTTGCAATGTAATTCTATCAGCATGTGATCAGAAGTTTCGATGGGAGCGTACATGTAAAGCAAATTCAGCAGTTGGCTTTACAAAGATATAATCTATTCTAGAGGATAAAGTTTCTATAATAAGTAGCCTTGACCTTATGACCTCCCTGTAGATGTGCATCTTGTAAACCAGCCTGTGAAACCATTTTAATCATAAGGTTTTGTCACAGTATTGTTTACTACCAGAACGTGTCTGTTGAGAATTTACATTGAAATCACCCCCAAAAAAGTTGTCTACTAGTATACAAGAAAGGCTGAACTTTAAGTATTAACTCTATCCTTTGAGCTTTGGATTGAGGGCCATAAATATTAATTAAGTGACAGGAAAAGGACCCAATTTCTACATTTAACAACAATGCCCTACCGGCTCTATATCTACTAGCCGAAATACCTGAAGATCACAATTCCTAAAAACAATACCACACCACAACACAAATCAGGACCAATAGACCAATATGCAGGTCCCCAAACCCAGTCTTTGTAGCCAGATGCAAATCCGACAGGGTATGAAACCGAGTGTCCTGTAAAAGATTATATCACACTGTAAATGTTGTAGAATAGAAAAGGTAGTAGCCCGTCTGACAGGAGATTTTAAACTGTTGGCATTTAAACTAGCCAATTTAAGATTCATAGGCTCAGGGTGGGTTCTTTTCAAGCGAACACTAGACCTTGTCCGGTCTAGAAGGTAATATAGGTATGTCTGATGGTGTCTCATTAACTGGTATTCTCCTGTACTCCTTGTGGGGAAGAGGTTCGAAGCCAAATCCATTGGTTGTTCTTCCTCAACTCTGTCACCCAGGAGAGAACACAGAAAAACGATTTGAAAGGGTAATGGGGACATCGACCCCAGATTCGAACAAATACCCAAATCTCCATCTATAATTGCGTCCTCAATCGAATTGGATTCCTCCAAATCTAAAGATGGGCTAACTTAGTGGACTTAGCAGTATCTTTAACAGAACATGGAACCAAAACATTATTAGGTTTAATTCCACAAGGCTGATTCTGATGTTCAGTAGTCAATACCATACCACCAGGGAAGTGGGAGGAAATAGTGAAGGATTCTGGCAGGGGTTGAGAAACCTCAGAAACCGCTGACCTGCCACCACTGCTGAGGTGGGAAAAGCAGCAATACCAGTAGGTCAAGAGAATGGAGAAACAATCCTCAGTATATCCCTCAGGTTCCACCACCACCCCGTCCTTGACTACGTCTCCTAGCAGGCATCGAAAAATCAGCACCAGCTTTTTCATTCCTAGCAAAAGAATGCCTAGCTCAAGAAAGCAAAACATCATGATCAGAGGCCTCTTCTGATTTGCGAGCAGCCAAGGGCATTCCTGGAAAGCATGTTCATCATCCCACAAAGATTGCACACGGGAGGCTGAACATTGCGTTGCTGTATGCCCCAATGAACCACATTGAAAACACTGCATAGTATCACAATCTGTATTTAGGTGTGATAATGACCCACACCGATAGCAACTCTTAGGCTGTCCAGCATAGAAAAATTCCTCTATCGATCCAGAAAAAAGAGCTTGGGAGATGTTGGATACCATGTTCAGATTGGTTCATCTGAACCTGAAAAGTCCACCCCCAGTCCAAAAACCATTATCATCCGTTATGGGGCAAGGATGGTCAAATATGGTACATCGTTTTTCCAGCCAGAATATAATATCCTTATTATCCACCCCTCGTTTCTAAATAATAATGTGACTGTTTTAATGGTTGGTTTGGTAATAGTGTAAGCTAGAAAATCCTTCCAACCCTCTGCCTCTTTTATCTTAATATAACTTCCAGAACCTGTCAGAGAAGCCATAGTACAGAAGCTGACATCATACATATAGGTGGCCGGAGCATGGATAAACGCATACACCCTCAGCGGGTGTAAAACCCATAGAATCCATTAATAATGATTTACCAACCCATAATCTGTCAGGCGTAATTGGGGCCAAACTTTTGTACTGAAAGCGTACAAAAATCTTCTTTTTAGCAGCTGTAATAGGTTTCTGAAATAAACCTGCATAAGTTGTAGGATGTCTATTCCCAAAGGTAGTTCAGCATGAGGCCTTCCAAGGCCTCACCTGCGGACTCCTGCCCTATCCCTCATTGCTCTGTTCTCCCAGCATAATGCCGTCCCCACCTGCAACGGATCCTAAAGCAGAAACACTACCGAGACTCCTCATGTGCTGCATCGATACCGGATGCACGCAAGGCTCAGCGTCTGGCGCAGCAACCAAAATCCCTTCTGTCTGTAAATCTTGCTTCAAAGGAATAATTTTGCCAACACTATCAGCCTCATCAGCAGTGGATTCTATCACAGGTATTGCAAATGTATTATTACTAGAAGTCGGGAACGGGGATAGGGATAGCAGGGTCAGGCAGCCAGCTACAATTAACAAACACCAACTTGCCTGGTCAAGCACTTTTCCTGGTGTCCAATGTAAAGGAGTACCTTCGAAAACCATATCCTGGAACACGGTCTCCTCATTCAAAGTTGGGAGCAGTAACAAAGTCTAAGGAGGTGATGGTTCCAGTCCCCCAGGCAGCGTTTACCTACATCCTGTTGGGGGCTAGCCATCGATCTTTTTCATTTTCCATTCTTCATCTAGTTGGGACTTCTATTTTGGAAATCCTGCTCCAAGCATGACAACATCAGCAACAACTGTTGCTTTTTTAAATAATTCTGCCCGTAGCAGCGCTTCATCCTCGGTGATTTCTTCCTCTGTATTATGTACGAAATTGGTATACAAAGCCTAAATACGTATTTTCCATAGGCATAGGGGAGAGATCCACAGTCTCCTCATTTCAGGCTCTCTACGTCCTGCAGCAGGTCCTTCTCCTCCATGTCCAACAGCAAACTGGGATCCTCCATCCCTGCAGACAGACGGACAGTGCCACCTGCCTACAGAGTATGGGAATTTTTATTGAAATCATAACAATAATTATAATAATAGATATACAAAATCAGTATTACATCATACATAACAAAAAAAGGAGGAAAGAAACACAAAACAAAACCTAAGCTAGTATGAATTCATATACTTATCCTTGAACATTAAAGGAAAATGTCATAACCTGCCTCTTCCGCCTCCCCATTATAAAGGTAGTTTTTAATAAAATACCAAAATCAACTCAAAACAAAAACTGTGTTATTTCACACAAAGGAAAAGAACAAATCCCAACTAAAGCAAAGAAATATTCCAATCATACAGATTCAAGGATATTGTCAGATACAGAATGGATTTTTTTCCTTGAAAGCATAACAAAATCCTAACAATATATACAAATCTTATTTACAATATAAGGAGTTTTGAAGGAAATATCCAAAACTAAAGCATAAACAAATATGAATTGATAATAAAAACTTTGAAACATTTAAGGGAAATGATAGGACCCTCATAGTCCCTTCCCCATTTTACTAGATAAAAAGCAAAACAAATCATAGTTAGTAATTCTTGCTTCCTCCCCACTGTTACCGATGTATGTTTCCTACCATACTTTCATCATATCAACTCAAAAAGTTAAGCCTGTCAAAATGCCATGATGAAGCAAAATACATGTCAAGATATAAAATCGTAATCCTTCCATAATTTACCCCATTCTACTCTATTTAAACTTGTTTTCTCATACATCTTCAATTGAAACAAATCATGATGGACAATAAAAACAAATCGATCACTAAAATGTTTTGTTGTTGCAACAATAGCCGACACCTAGAATCCAGATTCAATAAAGAAAAAATATATGTATGATTTGTTGAGTGCTAAGGGATCCGTATGACATATCTTTTATGCAGGAACCCAAAATATAAAAGATCTTCAGAAGGTGGAACTAACACTCTATTCTTCCAGCGGTTTTAACCACATCCCAGAATTCCTCATATGGACATTGGAAGTATAAATGTTCCATTGTCTCTAAAATACATTTGCAGCTGTCCCTAGGGCAACAGCGGTCTTGCAGCCATTTGTGTTTTTGGTTATTACGTACATTAATCTTTTATGTAACCCTAACCAAGCAGTATCCCACATATGGATTGGAATTCACAAATTTGTAATATAATTGGAAATACCATCCCAAAACTGAGGGGATTCAGAAAAAAAGCATTTAAAATCTTCAGATACATCGTTTTCCATGTGTTTCATAAGACCAAATCCCATTTAACATCCCATTGCTGGATCTTATCAAAACACGCAGTCCATTCTTGGTTTAATCTAGGGCATCTTTTGTTTTTATGGACAAAATGGATTGAGTTGCCATTCTTTCAAAACAACCGTATTTTTGTAGTAACCAAAGGGAACCAAAGGGATTCTTGAGACTTCAGAATTGGTAACAAATTTGTATATAAAAAAAAGCGAAAAGAAAAAATAAAAGAGATTGAGCATATTCAGTCCTCCTGATTTAATATCCAAATATAGTACATTCCGTTTGATCAGATTTAAGCGACTCCTCCATATCCTAAAAAAAACATAGCATTACTGCTGTTTCCAAACGTTTAGGTAATAAGTAAACATTACTTAAATATAAAAAAAACAATCAAAAATTTTTAACAAATATTCCTTTTCTTTTGGATAATTTCCATTTGCTCCAGCTAGCTACCTTCATATTACCAATTTGCAAAGCTTTGGACCAGTTGAAACCTGCACTATACGTCACTCCCAAAGTAAATGCCCAAAATTTTGCATGGGGCTTGGTCTACCATAATCCCACCTACTATTTCAGTTTTGGTAGGAAATCCTGTCAGTTTTAAACAATGAGATTTGTTTTCATTTATTTTGCTCCATTACCTTCCCTATTTCTGTAATCAAGGCACAAGCCTTTTCAATAGAATTACCATCCGCAATATTAAACATAAATCGTCGGCATAGGCCACAACTTTCATATATATCTCTGCTCCACCGTATACATTTAACAATTGGGAGATTTATTCAATACCCGTAGCATAGGATCTAAGGCTAAAACATATAAATACAGACTAAGTGGGCATCCTTGACGTACCCTTTAAAAATGCGGTATTTATTACCTTGCCATCCATTCTCTATCAGGAATGTTGTATGCCAATGCATAGCATAACTGAAGCCAGTTTATAAATAAACTTGGAATCACAAACCCTGCTAAACATTGCCATAGATAAGGGTGTGATACTTCATCAAATGCTTTAGCTTGGTCTAAGCTCACTAAATACCCTAATGTAGGATGCCATCCCACCTCCCCTTTTCCGTTAGCCGTAATTTCCCTAAGAAATAATAAAACATCTTTGATATTACATCCTGGGATAGAACAAAACTGTGAACTACTAATTAAATCTGACATTACTAAAGACAATCTATTTCCTAATAGTTTAGAAAAATTTTAAATCCACATTAAGCAAAGTTAAGGGCGCAATTCCCGATATTTGCACGGTCTCCTTTTTATAAAGAAAGATCATCAATCCTTCATACATTTGGGAGGGTAAATACATTTCATGAAGAAAAAATTATATAGCTCTACAAGCTCAGGTGCCATAATCTCCCACAAAACCTTGTAAAACTCACTTGGTAGTCCATCTGAGCCTGGAGATACATTAGGTTTAAAAGATGAAATAACTGATTCAAGTTCTAGTCTTGTAAAATCAGTCATCAACCCCTGTTGCATTCAACTGGAACATGGGGAAGATCTGCAGCTTGTAAAATTTGCACTGCATAATCAATCTTTATGCTGTACCCCAAAATTTGTTTATTATGGGCTTCAAAGTTTGCATAATCTCTGAATTACTTGTATCTAACAAACCAGTAGAGGTCCTTAAATTTGAAAATAATCTTTTTCATGAAGATGTTGACTAGCTAAAAGGATTGGCATATGCTGACTTGCCCTGTGTGCCAAAGGATTGTTCTTTATATAAAGATTGTAACCTATCATATTGATAATTCGACATATGTAGTTTGACATTCTTAATATTTTGAGACACATCCATCACTCCCACTATTTGTATTGACATAAGTGACCTCAGAGAACTCCTGACAGATAAATAGTGTTCATATTCATTCGGGCTCTAAATTTACCTATTGACTGTAAATAGCAAATAAAACATTTTCAAATCTACCCACCAATCAGCTATAGAATCATATAAAATTAGCATAGATTTTTTATCTTGCACAATAGTACGTAATTCTGACAGCACCAAAGTTTGCGATAATAAAGTGTTTAGTTTCCATATTCCAGGACCTTTTTGTCTACTTGGAGGATTTTCTATTTTAATACCAATCAAACAATGGTCAAAGATTCCATAGGATCGTAAAGAAGTTTCTCAAACTGTAAAGTTTTATAAGTAAATTAAAAATCAATCCTGGAAGATAAAACACCCTTAAAAAGGTAAACTAGCTTTATTTTTACCAATGGAATAGGAATCCACCAAACCCGCTAAAGAGATAAGAGATTTCAAAAACTTTTGTCACAATATTGTTTACCAGTTTCAGATTTAGTTTGAAATTTATATTAAAATCCCCACAAAAAAAAGTTGAGCTAGTAAAAGGTAAGGCTGTTACCTTTTTCAGCAAGTCTATCCGTGAGGCTTTTGTCTGAGGTCCATACAATGTAATTAATCGACAGGATAAGCCTTTTAGTACCACATCCAAATTAAAAACTCTCCCAGGTTCTACATCGATCAATCTGTGTAGCGTACCTCAGGAGTAGAAAACATATCCCTACACCACTGCACTTAGTCTCCCATAGACCAATAGGACGCTCCCCAATTCCAATCTTTTGTAGCTTGTGAAACTTCTTTACATGTGTGTAATCTTGTATCTTGCAAAAATATACATCATATTGCAAGTTTAACAATACTCAAATGTTGTCAGTCTTTTTTCTGAGATTTCAAACTATTAACATTTAGCGTAGTTATGTTATCAAAGATAATTCAGGGAGGGGTTTAGGACACTTCACCTCAATCTGGTTATGTTCTTTCTAGAACCAGGCCTAGGAGTCTTAGGGGAAACATTTTTGTTATTTATTGTCCCAGCAATTCCACTTGAAGCGTTGGGATCTAACAGTGGTTGCGCTTCTTCAACTTGGTCTCCCCAAGAAAAAAACTTCAAATCTATTTGCCAAAGGCAATGGAGACAAAGAAGGTTACTCTGTCCAGACAAAGGAAGTTCCTCAAGCCCTATAGATTCCATATTATACTTCCCCAGTTTCTCATCAAGTATAACTGCTGACATAGCAGAATCAGCCAAGGAATCTTGCGATCCTTTCCCTGAGGGAGGCTCATTCAGTCGGGACAAGGACTGTAATCGTTGGGGAACCTTGAGGGGTCACAAAAGAGTTTCTTTATCATCCTCTCTCATGTCTGGAAAGTGGATGTAAAGTCTGCAAATCTACATGGGAAGGAGGGACATGCTGTTCCTGGAGGCTGGAAACACAAAGGGATGGTCAGTCTATCCTCGCTGAAACCCACCCACCTCTACCTCTTCCCCACGTCTATTCCCAGTGAAATTGTCAGGACCATGAAATTGTCTTCTGGCTTGTGCTAAATAATACTCTTGATCAGAGGTGTCATCAGTGTCTACTGATGCCCAGAGGGCAATCTGCAAAGGAATGAGACTGTTCTTGCATAAATTACAGACTGGTAGGCTACACAGTTGTCTGTGGTGACCCAGTACACCACACCTAAAACATTTTATTTGACTACAGGAGGTATTCAAATGGGACAGAGATCCACATTTGTAACAGCTCTTGGGTTGGCCTGCATAGAATATAATGCCCCTATCTCATCCTAAAAAAAGAATTGGGCAGATGCTGTATACCTTCTTCTGTTTGATGTAGTTGTACTCTCATAACAACCCCAGTCCAAAATCAATTCTAATCAATGATAGGTTTGGGTTTGTCATGCAATGAACAGCAATTCTCTAACCAAAACAGTATTTTTGCAATATTTACTCCTTCATTCCTAAAAAGTATCATAACAATTTTAACTGTGAGTTTCGTTACAGGGATAGCTATAAAATCTTTCCAATCTCTTGATCCTTATCTTCATAATAGAGTCTCCAAAATTTGTCAGAGAAATAATTGAACAGAAGCTAATGTCATAATTATGGTCCCCGGTGGGTGAATAAAGGCATATACTTCAGCGGAGAAAATTTCATAGAGTCAATGGTAAGGTTTTCCCACCCATACCGGTCTGGGACTACTGGAGCTTTCCCTTGTAGCGAAGTCGAACTAGAATCGACGTTTGGCTGCTACAGCTGGTTTGCGGAATAAACCCGCATAGGATTGCGGTGCAACATTACAGAAAGGCCAGTTCCACTTTGTGAACAGTCTTTTGAGAAGGATGAGCAAATTCAGTACCTGACTCTAACTTAGGTTCCATACAGTTTTCTGCTTGTGGTATAGAGGGTGGTTGTCTGTAAAATGTTCTATAGGAATAGAGTCCAAAGTAGTAGTATCTTCTCTCAGTGTACTTTGGCGTCTGATGCATCAGGTATTCCATCCATCTCAACAAGAGGTTGCGCATCCTCAGTGTCACAATCAAGAGACTTAGACTGAATAGAGTTCTCATTCACCAAAGGATCATGTAGTAATTCAAAATGACTTGCCGAGGTTGTAAAGCAACCGGACAACCTAGTATAGGTATTCCAGGGTCAAGTATCCACTTATTACCTGCCCATAACCATCCGGCTTGACTTAAAAGCTTCCCGGAGACCATTCCAATGGTTGACAAGGTTCATCTGTAGATGTAATCGGTATAGAAATATTGTGTACGTGTTCCAGCTGCACAGGTGGCAAATCTTCTGGACCCAAAGGTAGCGTTTGTTCCCTTCTTTCAGAGGGCTATCAATTGAACGCTTTACGCTATAACGTTCCGCTCCAATTTCTGTCTACACAACTGATAATCTTGTTCTGCAATTGATATTAAATCCAGCAGTTGTATATTTTGTTCCAATTCCTGTTGTAGTCGTGTTTCTTCAGCTTGGTTATCGACAGTTCTTATTGGGGTAACCGGTAAGACCTTTGAATTTTGAGACATTACATGAGTCGTATCCATACCATCAGTATCTGAAGACTGAGAGATAGTAGCCAAGAGTTCAGAGCTCACAACAGCATTACTTACTCCTTCACTGTCTTGTCCTCACTGAGATCGGCCATCCTGCAGACTGATGGACAGTGCCACCATACGTACAGAGTAGGGAATTTCCCGGTGTCCTGGGCAAATTTCCCTCATTCACTAAAAATACCACCAACAGCTTAATCTGGTTCAAGGTCAGTTGGCATTCATCTGTATCTCCCTCCCGGGTTGTGCTGAAAATAGGCAGGATTTGTCTAGTGCACTTACCAGGTCAACAAAAACTAAATAAATAAATAAACTACCCATTTTCTTTTGTCCTGAACCCAGCCCTAGTCTTTTGTTTTTGTTTAGCCCTCCCCAGCTTCCTGCATTTAACTCTGTGCTCCCCTCTTCTCTGCAGGCTCCATTGCCTTCTATGGCTGGACTTCCTCCTCCAAACCACACTCATGTGAGCTGACCCCTGTGGAGAGAAACTTGGTCCTGCTTCAGGCAGTCAACTGCTGCAACCCTCCCAAATGGCTGCAGTCTCTTCTGAAGGAACCAGGAAGATACAGACTGAGTGACCAGAGCTCTGAGCTAGCTGCCAGGGGAACAAAGGCAGTTCAAAACTTTGGTGCCTTTTCTCCATTGGCTTATGCTGCCTTATGCTACCTGTGCCTAACCTGGGATTTCAGCTTCTGGACTTAATCCTCGGTGTTCCTGCTCCATCCTCCTCTACTATATTCCTCCTGTTTCTCACCATAATTATACCTATTCCTGTATGTCAACCTACCAACCTAAAAACCTGGTTTGCCCTTTAACCCTCCCATCTCAACCTACATCCCTCATTCTTGCTTTAACCCTGACCCCTCTCTCATACTCTGGTCTCACTACTCTCACAAACTGATGGATCATTTTCTCTCAGTTCTCAGCTACTTTGCCTTCCTTCATCTTCTTATCTCCTTCACCAAGCCCCCGCTTCCATCAACTCATAAGTCATCTCCTCATCACAAATGACCTAAGCCTTCACTTCCTCATAATTGCCTTCTACTGCCCTCTTCAGGCAACATTCACCCGAACCCTGGCCTGATAGCTTCTTCTTCCACCCAATGCCCCCACAAACTCTAAATGCCTAACTCCCAAGCCCCTCCTATTCTCCCACATGAATTGAAAATCTTATATCTGAATATTTGTAGTCTTATATATAAGATTGATCTACTGCAAACAATGGTTGTTCCACTCAAACCTGATATTCTAATCATAACAGAAACATGGCTCACTGACAAGATCTCTGACCACTCTATATCCATTCCTGACTACTCCATCACTAGGCAAGACAGGCCCGGCAGAGGTGGCAGTGTAGCTACTGTATGTATATCCAGTCTTCATTAAAAACTCCATTATTTTTGCAGCCTCCTCCAGCTACTTATGAAGCTGTTGCCATCAGAATTGCTTTCCTTTCTCTGCCCCTATTTATCACAGGCATCTATTGCTGCCCTGGCATCCAACCTGTTGCCACCACTGAACTAGTAACTTCCTTAACTTCCTCTCCACACAGGTGAGCTATTCCTACTAGGCAACTTCAGTCTACACTGGGTGTCTCCATCCACATCTAAAATCAAAATGAAATTTTAGCCCTAAAGCTTGTCCAACTAATCTAAGAACCTCAATGCCGGAACCACAAAACTCAAAATCATTCCCTGATTGATTGGATCCTCACCTCCCACCAACAGAGTTATCAAATCTGACATCCTCCCAGATGCCTTCAGTGACCATCACCCTATCTTCCTGGTAAGGAAGGTCCACATTCTCAAAGCCCTCACAAAATCATACAACTTAGATCCTACAACTCCTTGGACCTTGAACTTCTCCTACAAGATCTTGCCTCCTCCAATTTGTCCCCTCTTACCACTGCCCTCTTTGCAGACCACACCTTGCCTACTTTAAAGACAAATTCTTAGCAACATGGAACACTCATGCCCAATTCAAACAAACTAGAGTTTACGGTAACCATCTTCCTGGATCACCCCTGAAACTGGCCTGTCTCAGGGTGCGTGACAAAGCCTGGAAAAAGCACAAGGCCTCCTGCTCCCCATGGATTATACAATGTACTGCAGACTACAAAATGCTCACATTAAAGCTACTAGACTAGCTAAGTCCAAGTATTTTGAACTGCCTTCCTCAATAATATCAACACATCCTCTAAATTCTGGAAGGTGTTCTAGCACTCTTCCCCATCTCATCCCCCCTCCTGTGCTAAATATTAACAATTCACTGGTCTCTGACCCCAGCCTTGTAGCCAATGAATTTAACTCCTACTATACCACATGCACTTCTGAACTTCTAAAATCCCTCCCCTTCTTCCTCCACCCTTGCATCTGCCCCCTGGCACTCAACCTCCCTGCCATCCTCCTTCTCCTTTACAGCAGTCTCCCTGCTGAAACACTAAATGCCTTGCTCTCACTAAACCCTTCTAAAGACTTCTCACCTGATGATATCGACCCCAGGCTCTTGTACCTCTCAGCCCCAGCTATAGTCTTTCTGCTATCACTCATCCTCAAACTCTCTTTCTGCCCTCTACCATCCCTTCTTCCTGGTAACATGCAGTGGTCCTCCCCTTCCCAAGAGTGGTGACCCTGCTTCTCCAGCCAACATTCACCCTGTCTCTGTCCTCCCAACCCCCACTATGATTCAAGAACAAGTGGTCCTCTCCCAGCTTACCACCTTCTCAAACAGACTCTTCCTTTTCACCCTGCACCACCACCTATCACTTCTCAGGCTAACTGACACATCCTACAGGGATGACTGTGGCCTCATTACCTCAGCCATCTTTGTCGACCTTGCCAAGGGTTTCAACACTGTCTCCCATGCACTCCTTATAGACTCCCTAACAGCAGCTGGCCTGTCCACCTCTGCTACAAACTGGTTTAGGGCCTACCTCACAGGTAGAACCCAATCTGTCAAGGCCCAAGATTCCATCTCCTCCTGTCCCTATCACCATTGGTATCCCTCAGGGCTCAGTGCATGGTCCCATTCTATTCTCCATTTTCCTTTAGTCTGTTCCCTTCTTCCTCCATTCACATGTATGCCTATGATACTGTCTTGAAGACCTCTGGTAAATACCCAGCTGATGTTGCAGCCACTCTGCAGCATGACTTTCACCAGATTCAGCTCTGGTTTGCCTCTCATCAACTCTTCCTCAATGCCAAGAAGACAGTCTCCATGACCTTTGGCACAAGGCAGAGACTCTCAAGGCTACCCAGTCTACCCCTTCCACCCATGGATGGGACTACCTAAGAGGCACTTCCTCACTTAGATATCTTTTAGTATGGTTAGACCAACACCTCAACTTCTCTGGACATTTTTATGATCTTCAAAAATTGTGTCCCAAGCTTGGTGCCTTGTTCAGGAACCATAGTTACATCCCTCTTACAGCCAGGTGCGAATTAGTCCAGAAAATGATACTCCTGATGTTTGACTACTGTGACGTAATTTGTGGTGCTGCCCCAAGTCCTCCTTGGCCAGATTGGACACTCTCTTCAACTCCTTCTTCTGTTTCACTCTTGATGCTCCCTCTTGAACCCATCACTGTGAGCTCTGTCATGCCCTGTCCTTTCCCCTCTTGCTAACAGACACCTCTCACTGTGCCAAATTCACCTCTAAATACTAGTTGGGTGAACCCTCCCTACTCATCACTTCTTTCTCTACCCCACCCCTACCTCCACACTCACTCAGATATTCAGATACTCATACCCTGGTGGTCCTCACCATTCTACACTTATCGGTCAGTCTGCATTTTCCTACTGGTTCCCTAAAGTCTGGAACTCTCTCCCCCACAAGTCACACCCCTCATTCTACTCCATCAGAGCAGCCTTACACAACTACCTTTCCTCTTACTGCTCCTGCTATAATCCACCATTATATCCTCTCCCTATCCAGCCTTTACTTAACCTCTAGCTCCATGATGACTAGTTCCACAACCTTTATTCTCACCCCTCTCCCCACCAATTTTTTCTCTCCTTACCAAACCATCTCCTCCCTACCAACCCCTCCCTCATTTCTCCCAGCCCTCTCTGCCTCCTACCTGCTAGCCTCCTGATGTTCTTTAACTCTACCTTGAGCAGGCAGGGTTCTCTGGATCTTGGAGGGTCTGGCCCTGGCAGACCTCCTGCCTTCTCCATATTTCTTCCCTTCTCCACCATTATCTGCTCTAACCTCTGTCTGGGTTCTCAGCTACCTACAGGTTTTAGCTACTCTCCTGATGTGTTACCTCTGCTTTGTGCAGGCAGGGTTCTCTGCATCTCAGAGGGACTGGCCATTGCAGACCTCTTTCCTCCTTCATCTTTCTTCCCTCCCCACCATTACCTGCTCTGACCTATGTCTGGGTTCTCAGCTATCTACAGGGTTTTATCTCTTGAAAGCCCTTACTCTCCCCTTCTCTTTTACCTGCTCCACCTCCTTCCTACTTCCCTCCCTACCTTGTCTAAAGCCACCTGATCCCTGACTTGCTCCATCCCTGGCAGGGTTCTCTGCATCCTGAAGGGGCCTGTCCCATCTAAATCTCTCATCTCCCCAAACACTACTTCATCCACCATTTATCTACTTACCTCCCCACCTTGCAGTCATCACCACCATATCTTCCCTATATTAGCACCAAATCAACCCCTGGTGAGTTCTCAGCACTGCATGGGCTAACAACTGTACTGCCTCTCAACTCCTCTCCTCCCATCACCATCTATTTCCACCTCTTCCCTCCCCCATAACCAGCCCTTACATGGCTGGCCCTAAATTCTCTATAGCATTTGCAGACTATTAACACTTCAGGAATCCCTTAGTTAATTAGCACTGGCTGAGCTACAACTCACCAGCTTACCCAAATCTAATCTATGAGAGTACCACTCAATCATTTCCACCTACACAGCCATGAATCACTTAGTGCTCACCTCAAATGTTAATTTTGTATATTTGGATCGATCTCAGTTGCATATGTATAAGCCACCTAGTTCAATAATGCCAGTTTCACTGTCTCATTGCTTACTGTTCAGCCTACTTGCTCTTTAACTGCATGTATTCAAATGTATATCTTTGTTATTGTACTAAATCTTTGTATTCTATCCTCATGTTCCCCTACCCCAGGTCACACCAGGAGATGAGCAACTTGTTGTTCAGTATGCCTTTCTAGTGAAACATTTTAATAAATAAATAAAATCAAATAAATCATATGCCATGGACCACTACTTTAAGACCATCCCAGACTTGCTTCAAAGATGTACACTTCCCTACATTGATGTGACTGTTTTAATAAAAGGGGATCAGGGCTGGGGGCACTAGCCACCAGGGACATTAATATTTTAATAAAAGGGATCAGGGCCGGGGAGACCACTATCCACCAGGAACATGATTAATTTTATTACAATGGGGATCAGGGCTGGGGGCACTAGACCACCCTGGACAAGATTTATTTTATTACAGTGGGGATCAGGGCTTAGTGATCTGTTAGACCACCAGGGACATCCTAGAGTGGCACACTGCTGCCTTCTAGTTTACAACAACCCAACCAGATGCTCTGTCTGTTTGGTGCATGGCCACAGTTGCAACATGCTGCTGGACCTTGCCACTGAGATTCTACCCAACAGAGAATAGGGCACAGGGTCCCTGGCACATTGGCAATCAGTGCAAGATGCTGTTGGCTTGGCCTGTACTGAGTTTTGAGATCAGGCCCACTGTGTTGTCAGAATAAAGTCTAACAGAACAGGAAGTTACAACAGTGGGTAGTGGATCAACAAAAGATTAAATAGAATGGACCAAACATAGACCCTGTGTAACCACAGAGGAAACACGATGAGGGATGAAAGACAGCTATTCAAGAAACAGATTGCATTATGCTGCATAATTAAGATGAAGATGGCCAGTAACACTTCAGGAAAAGTCATAGAAAGACAGTTCGTTAATGGCAAGAGTGACTGATCATGTGAAAAGGTTTTGAGAAATCGATAAACACGGATCCTACAAGACACTTCTTGTCCAAAGCCCTAGAAAAGGAATCATGAAAGTCAATCAGTGCTGTTTGGGTGAAAATCTGAGCCTGACAGCTGACTGAAAACTAGAAAGGACCTTATAATTTGCCAAGTAATCATTTATCTGAGATCAGACAATATTTTCCATAAATTGGAAACATGGAATGCAGGGAAATTGGGTGATAATTATCTACCAACATTGTATCCTTCCTAGTGGAGAAATAATTAAGGAGTGTTTCAAGGCTGTGGAAAAGTTTGCATGGTGAGTGATTAATAAAATACAAAGGTTAATGGGGAGCCAGGATGCTAGCACAGCATTTGAGTAAAAAGTTATCCAAGCTGGCTGTAGATCATCTTCCCAGTGTCCTCTCTCAAGGAGCACAACAATTAAAATACCTTCTCATATTTTTTAGATCTGAAATAAAACATAGGTCTTGAGAAAGGAGACACTGAGATAGGATTGCAATGCAGGGCAGCAGAGGATAAACCAGATTTATTTAGCATCATAGCAAGAACCTCAGTAAAAAGGAATTAAGCATAGCACAAACACCCTCCTTAGAGTAAGATGTTGGGTTATGGACAGATCACAACCTCCAATAAAGTCTGGTTCCTTTTTCCAATAATATATTTGTTGGTTCTTATTGTAAACCACTTAAATCCAAGTATCAAATTATCAAACTTCTGGACCATAAAGTTTCAAATTTGTGCAAAATGTCTTTATTCAAAACCTTCAATAACTTCATCCAACATTTCAAGATCTTAATGTAGCTCTTCTTCAGGAGAATGCTATAATAACATGACATTTGCACTTTTAATCAATTGTCACTGTGTATAATCACACTGAATAGTTTAATTTTATCAATGTTTCAGAAAACCAGGAGTAGAAAAATCTTTTAGTTACCTTTTGTTTCCACAATTATATGCACATCCTTCCACCACCTTAACATCTAGTTGTTTTCATTTTTCTACAGTGTAAAATAGCAACATAAACATTTTACTACACTTCCCAGTCAGAGCAATCTGTAGAGTTAATTGTTTTCACTCCAAGTTTGTTTGTGTTTAGATATATTAGCTTAAAATCTATCCTTATGTTCTCATAAAAGATAATTTGAGTTTCAGTGCTGAACTGAATTGGTATGAATGAATGTTTGTGAGAAATCACCTTATCTATATCACAGCTGTCATTTCTTTCTCATCAAAACTCTGCATTGCTTTCTGGCTATGTAACACAGGGTTGTTTAATGGATATAAAATAAATCTAAATGTTGTTAATTCATAGAAGTAGTTTGTCGTTGATGTAGCCTCCATAAATAGGTTCATGTGAGAACAATTTTGTTTTTATGTCAGATTGACAAACAGGTATCTGCCACACTCTGTTATTTCAGTAACATGTACTGTTTGAACTCAAATTCAGTTCTTTGAGGGTTTCTGTGTGAAAATACATCATGTATATGTATAATTAGAAATACTATATGGCATGCTGATGCCACTGTCTCCTGCCCCTCAGTTGAGGCTGCTACACCTTGCTTCCTTCTGTCCTCCACCACCATAGTCAGGGACAATGCACCCTGTTGCCCCCATTTCTGTCTCCACAGATAGTGCTGCTGTGCTCTGCTAAGCCCTAGAGTCCTAGGGCCTCTGCCTCTGCAGTTGGGGCTGCTACACCATGCTGCCCAGGCCACCAAAGGTGGGGCTTTTGCTTCACTTGCTACCCACTTCTTGCCCCAAATGGGCAGAGCAACTGCACACATGCCCTATGTCACAGTCAGGGCTTCTGTACACTGATGCCCCACTGTGTCCTGCCCCACAGTCAATGCTTCTGCACCATGCTGTCATCTGTTCCCTGCCTCAGCTGTGTCCTGCTGCACCATAGAGCATCTTTCCTCCACAGTTAGGGTTATTGCACCATGTTGCTTCCTGCCACCAGAGTCAGATCCTTTGGTACACTGCCCAAACTGCTCAAAAGAAAAAACCTTCATCTTGTGTGTTATAGGGTGGGGACAGAGGGTTGCAGGGTGCAGCAGCTAACTGTTCAGGCAGGAAACAGGGAGACATCAAGGTACAGCAGCTCAAACTGTGGGACAGGGTATAGCAGAAATGCCTGTTTGGGACAAGGTACATGGGCAGCAGTGTGTAGTTAAGATTCTGACTATGACGGCAGGAGGCAACAGGAAGAAACTGCCTCAGCTGTGGTGGTAGGGACAGGGTGCAGCACATGCCTGCCCTTTTCTTCTGACAAGTGGCAGCTTGGTGCAGCAGTCTAACTGTGGTGGCATGGGGCTCTAGGGCATGGCAGGCCAGAGAAACCTTGACTGTGTAGACAGGTACAGGATGCAGCAGCCTTGGATGTGGTGGCAGAAACAGAGGACAGCATGGTCAGATGCCTCAACTGTGTGGCAGGACATAAGGGGACATCAGGGTAAGAGAGCCCCAGGTGTGGTACAGGGTGTGTGTGGTGCAGCAGCCTTGCCCACTTGGGGGAATGGAAGTGGGTAGCAGGGGCAGAAAATACCCCACCTCTGGAAGCCTGGTACAGCATGGTGCAGCAGCCCCAACTGAGAAGGCAGGGACATGGGACTCTAGGGCTTAGTAGAGTACAGCAGCCCTGAATGTGGAGACAGGACAGGGGACAACAGGGTACATTGACCTGACTGTGGGGGTAGGAGACAGAGGAAGCAGGTGCAGCAGCCTCAACTGTTTGTGCAGGAGGCAGCAGGTTGCAGTAGCCCAGATTATGTGGAGAAGACAGTGGGCAATGGGTACAGCAGCCTCAAATGGGACCAGAGACAGGGGTTTGTGGGGCAGCGGAAATGGGAGCAGAGTGCTGCTGTCTCGAGTGTCAAGCAGGAGACAGGGGCATCAGGATGCCATATAGTATTTCTAGTTATACACATACATGATGTATTTTTAAACAGAAGTCCTCAATGAACTGAATTTTGTGAGTTCATACAGTACATATTACTGAAATAGCAGGTGTGGCAGACACCTGTTTGTCAGTCTGGCATAAAATCAAAACTGTTCTTGCATGAACCTATTTAGGGAGGCTACATGAAAGACACACTACTTCTCTGAATAAAAATTTAGATTTATTTTATATCCATTAAACAACCCTGTGTTATATAGCCAGAAAACAATGCAGAGTTTTGATGAGAAAGAACTGACAGCTTGATACAGACAAGTTGATTTCTCACAAATATTCATTCATACCACTTCAGTTCAGCACTGAAACTGAAATGATCAACTTTTATGAGAACAGAGTTATAGATTTTAAGCTAATCTATCTAAACACAAACCAGATGGGTTAGTAACAAACTTGGAGTGAAAACAATTAGCTCTAGAGACTGCTCTGACTGGGAAGTGCAACAGCTTCTTCAGTCAATTAGGGACTTAACTGCTGAAGCAGCAGGCTAGACTAAAATGATGTAATCGTTCTGCAGCCTCACTGATAGGGATAGAAAAATCTTCACTGTTTTCAGTTACTGCAGAACACATTAACAGATGCTGGTTTAAAGAAAACCACAAAACCAAACAGGCGATATTTTCAGGAAACAGTAATCATGACACAGGGATGTGAATTCATGTGAATTCAAGCTTTGGACAAAATGCTTGATTTGATCTTTAATCAAATATTGCTAGGCAGTATCATCATTTGAAATAGAAAACAGCTCCCCCAATATAACTTAGACAAGCTAAGATGAAAGTTTTCAAAATAAAATTCCTAAAACAATGAAACTTAATAGTTCTGGACATACATTTGGGAGGGAAGGAATAACTGTAAAAAATAATAGTTTGATCACTGAATAAATTCCCTTGACAACTTGAAGCACAAATTGGGAGCTCAGGGTGAGCAAAACAGAAGAGATGATGCAATTTGAATCAAATTGAGTAGGCTCTTAAATTAACTGAGTCAGGCCAAGGGAGTGATTGAATTCTTCAGCTTAAAGCCTCTGCTAAAGGATCGATTTGCATTAAAATCACCAAATAATAAATAATAAGGGAAGACATCCAGAGACTGAATCAAGTGACTACAGCTAAGGAATTTAGCTGCCTTCAATTTGGGGACAATATAAATCATAAACTAAAATTTCCCTCCCAGATAACTTTAGGAAACAAAAACATAATCTATAGCTCAGTAAGGGGCATCTTGGATCCCATCTTCCTTCCCAGAGGACCACACATACAAGAAATAGCCTATTAACATTGTATTACCACTATAATGAGTCTGAACATTGAGGAACATTAACATAGACAGCAAGAACAAAATCTCAAAGTTATATACAACCATTATTCAAAATCCAGTAGTATGAGCAGAGCATCCTTGAGGAGACAACTGTTTAATTCTACCCGGACAAACCAGGCTGAAGGTTTGAGTTCTCCATGCCCAAGTCAGAGTTTTTGGGGCTGAACACATTAAGCATACTAATAAGTACTTTTGATTAGGCTACCGAGCTCAGGGGTGAAAAGCCACTGATATGGTAGAATAGGTGGAAATAGGTGTCCATACCACATGAGTACCCTGCAATTTTGGCTGGCAGTATAGCCTAGAGGTTAGAGGAATGAGGTGTGAATGAGCTTGGTACATCCAGCAGCTCAGACTTCAGTTTGATTCTTACAACCTCCACTTGCATACTGTATGACTCTGAGCAAGTCACTTAACTGCCTAGTGCTCCCCAGGCACCCTGAAAACAGACACTTGTGCCTAGTGGGCCTTACCTGGTTACCAAAGACTAAAATAAAAAAAATGCTGGTATCAAACCTGCTAGTGTTTAAAGGGAATGGTATGGGATTTGCTAAAAAATTGGTTATCATTGTGGGTAGCGGCAGACAAAAAAAAGAAGAAAGGAGGTGGCAGCCTGCTACCAGACATGAAACAGGAGAGGCAGGTATCCAGGAAAATTAAGGTTGCTCTGTCATGCATTTACAAAGTTATCTCCATGAGCATATCTGAGGTGGGGCCAGAGAGTAGCAAAAAAAAGAGGAGGGAGGTGTTGAGTGGGGGGGACAAGAAAGGAAGGAGGGAGCCTGGATAAGCATAGTATAGGGTATACCCTTATTGGATGGGACCCTGTTGTAAATGTAGCATGGGATTTATTATATTACAGCTATAGTATATGCAGAGCCCTATGGTGGTAGTGGGGCTCAAGTGGGGGAGCAACCATGAGTTTCAGCCCGGCTACATGGAAAAGCACACACCCACTCCAGTGTCCATAAACTGCATGGGATCTCCAAGTGGGAGGGGCAAAATAATTCAATTGCATCTTCAGCCTGGACACTACTTACATGTATCCACATATTAAGGAAAAGTCTGCTGCCTATTCTTGCATGCCTGCCACATGGGAGTGTACAGCACCGATAGGCTGAGGCATCAAAGTAGGGCACCCATGTATACTTCAGAAAGGACTCTTATATAGGATCACGTAAGTGGCAGGGCAGAAAGGACAGCAAACCAGGTAAATGCAAGGGAGATGGTCCACTGGGAAGGAGGAGGAGCAGGAGAGAAAGAATGGGGTCCCCTCTGAAAGAGGGGAGGAGACAGTAGCTAAAAAGAAATGCCTTAGCCACCCGATTCTCTGTAAGAAACAAAGGGGAGGCAGCTGCTCTGTGTCTGGCATGGTTAGAGCCCATCTGGGGGTGGGGAACATGCTGCATTTACAATATGTCTGGAGCACCAGCTAGTTAACATCCGGGTGACAAAATATAACACAAACTTTAAAAAACTTAGCAAAAAACAATCAAGAGTTTAGTGAATCAAGTTGCCATGCCTCAAAAGGATATCCAGTGAACAGCAATTCCAGTGAGCCTCATGCATGATGGAAATCTACAAACTACCACAGGAAAACTTCAGTCCTGCAGGTAATGGAACTTTAGGAGGTAAAACAAACCTAAAGTAAAAGTCACAGGTTGCTTTGCTGGCATTTTCCTGTGAGACTGCATGCAGTTCTGAAAAGTGTAGACTATGGTCAGAATGCCATATAATTGGAGCCATAAAGAACCACTACAGAACTGTGACATTTAAAGAAGAGCATGCTGTAGTATAAGGGTAGGGAGACAGTAGTTCAAATTGAAATGGTAGCCAAATCATTGTCCTCTGTCTCATAGACCCTCCAGGCCATGCTGTCTTCTAGCCGCCGATAACGTGGGACCTTAGGCTGTAGAAAAGTATTCAGTGCCAGCCCTATAGTGCTGAGGTGCTATGTCTTACCTCATGCTATGCCAGTGACCCAGGTTTGGGAACAACCTTGGATCATCGTGTGCGGCATGGGGGTGGGGAGGAATGGAGTGGGATCGAGCCACCTAATGGCAGAACTCCTCTCTGGGTGGTTGTTGCCCCCATAGTTCTCTTGCCACCAGGTGGAGGTCAGGTAGTGGCATAGGTGGGACAGGGTGGCAAGTTGGAAGGGCATCTCAGAACATGGCATGCATGCCTCCACATGTACATCACATCCTAGAAGGGGCAGGGTGAAAAAACAGGGAGAAAGCACTAAAAAATGTAAATAAAAATAAATAAATAAAAAGTATTCAGTGTTGCACCATTAAGGTTTCACGTTCAGGTCCCAAGAGGCTACCAGCTGGGAATACAAACAAAACCAGGAGGAAGGTCAGATAATAAATCAGGGAGATAAATGCACTCACTACAGTATCAACATCACCCATTTCTTCTGAAGTGACCTTTGGGACATTTGGATCTCTAAAGGCGACGCTTGGAGGTGGGTAAGCAGGGGCTACAGTCAGAGTAGTAGTTATCCTTTCCCCATGATAGAGGAGCAGGATATGGAGATGGTCCTGGAGGCTCGAAAAAGGTTGGATGGTTGTAGCTGCAGAGGCACCAGGTCCAGGGTCTGTCCCTGGTGAGTGAGTCAAATCTGTTCTGGGTTGGCAAGGCTATGAGCACACAGGAGCTACTGGATGATTCAGAGAGGAAACATGGTGGCAGATTCTGGAGCAATTAGGACACTGGCTTCTGCAGCTCGCACATCAGTTTTATACCTTTTCTGCCCTTTCCCTCTTTTGTTGAACCCATTGTCTGCCCTCATCCTGAGTTAGGTGTGGGCTCCCTTTGCTGTCTCCCTCACAAGTCCATTATGTACATAATGAGAAACAACCAAAATGAGGTGCTCACAGTTAACTCTAATATTGAGAACAATTTGACCTGGTGCAGTTGTGGAATTAAGAATTCAATACCAAAACAACAGCGTCTATCACGGACGTAAATCAAACGCACTGACAGAAATAAGTGTGAATAGTCTCAATAAAGCACAGCTTCCCGTGTCATTCAAATCATTTTACACTTTATTTTCACTCATGAACCAAGACAGGGTGCGGCGACTGGTACGGAAAAGCAAACTTAAATAAAATTATAACATATAAACATATTAATATCACCGACGGAACAACCCGAACAGAGCCAGCCTATGCGTAATAGCGCCGACGTGAATCAACAGCGTTTCGGCAAAAGCCTTCCTCAGAGCTGATTGGTCGATGAAATCACACTCATTATATAGTGAAATAACATTAATATTCAAAACCCCAACCAATAAGAACAAGTGTGACAAACATGAATATTCATAAAAACTGCCCCCCAGTCAATGATAGCACAAACCATTCATAAGTAACAGTAAATAGCAATTCTTCATTTAAACCTTCGGATATAAAGTATCTAACCTATAAATCCAAAAAGGATTCCCGTTGATTCAATTTTTTGCCAAATCACCTCCACGATTTCCAAATTTGATTTTCTCAATACCAATGAATTTTAAATTCGCTGGTGAACCATAGCCAACCAAGGAAAAGTGCGTGCCATTGCATTACGTGACCACATTATTATTCCTGATTGCTGACATGTGTCCACTAATCCTTTCTCTAAGTTATCGCTTAGTCTGCCCAACATAATTCAGACCACATGGACCGTCAGCATATAAATAACACAAGTACTACAGTTAATAAAATCATTAATTTCAAATTTTGGTTTGTATGGGGATGTATAAAATATTTACTATTGTATGTGTTGTACATTGTGCTGAATTACCACATTTGTAATTACCTTTTGGGAAATTAAGTTGTCAAGTATTGCTTCCTTACCGGTTTTTGTACACTATGCCAACAAATCCTTCAAGTTGTTACCTCTTTTATAAGTGATTTTGGACTGACATCTCATTTCCAAAAACAACATCAAACGGGAGTTTGAGATATAACAAAAAGCATTGGAAAGTGCTGCAGGGATATTTGGAAAGACTGCCTTTCCACTGTAAATCTCCCTTCACCACAGATACGCCCTCTCCCAAAGCACACTTCTACAGTGTCTGTCAGTACAGAGACTGAAAGTACTAAATTAACATTCAATATGCTCACAAAAATCAATAAACACTCGATGATATAAACACACAAAGGTTTCCTACAATGTACTAAATTTTGGCACAAAATATTGTGGTAAAAAGGTGTTTTTAAATGTTTTTAGAGGGTTTGAATCTCCGAGCTCTGGGAGCAAACTGTCTCCAGTGTTCCACTACACACACTATGATGAACTAAGGCTGTGCAAGATAATATAGAGCCCATGTGACATGCCATCCCATGAATCACTGCAAAATGAGTCTTGAAGAGCAATAAAAAGGCAAAGTTAATGCAAAGTCCATTGAAATCAATGGAACTTCGCGTCAAAATTAAAAGGCAAAGTTATTCACTTCGCGTTGTGGATTATTATGCAAATTTCACGTTATACATGAAAGACTCAGTGTAGCGAAGTTTAGGAACTTTGCCCACCACTAGCTAGGAGGAAGGGTTGACAGTGAGAAGGTGGTTAAGGATCTACAAAAATACCTACAGAGGTTGGGAAGATGGTCCAATGTCTGGCAGCTGAAGTTCAATGCAAATAAATGCAAGGTGATGCATTTGGGTAAACAGAATCCAAGGACAGAGTACCACCTCAATAGAGTCCAGCTCAGTGCCACACAGGAAGAATAGGATCTAGGTGCCATCATAAGCAGCATCCTTAAAAAGAATAGCCAGTGTAACATAGTTTACAGCAAGACCAACAAATACTGGGGAGCATAGGGAGGGGATTTGACAGCAGGAGGAATGAGGCAATACTGCCACTCTACAAGTCCCTGGCAAGGCCCCATCTGGAGTACTGTGTCCAGTTTTGGAGTCCACATCTAAAAAATGATATAAACAGGTTTGAGACTGTTCAGAGAAGAGTGACCAAAATGATCCAGGGCCTTCAAGGGCACTCGTACGAGGAGCATCTGGAAGCATTAAATAAGTTCTCACTGGAGACAAGGAGGAAGGGAGAAGGGAGCTATGATTGAAACATACAGGTTCCTGAAAGGAATAAATAAGGTGCCATCCCCAGACCTATTCAACAGAGTCTCTGACTCTAACACTAGAGAGCACAAGTGAAAGTTTTTTTTGGGGGGGCTTCAAGAGGGAGCTTAGGAAGCACTATTTTACAGAAAGAGTCATGGAGCCATGAAATAAACTGCCAGCTGAGGTGGTAGAAGCAAAGTCCATGATATCATTCAGGCTGGGGTGGTGCAAGGCTAAAGCACAATCAAAAGCAACAGGAGCAGTAGGAGGCATTAGGCAGAAGGGGGTTATGTCCTAGGATCTGAGAAGGTCCAAGGAACACATTGGCAGGCTAGATGAACCCTTGGTCTTCTTCTGCCATTTTTTTCTGTTTCTTTGTTTCTACTGTATCAGCTTATGTAAATTTCACCACTGTTTTACCAACAGAAACATAGGGTTTAAAACATAACCCCTCCCCCATTTTCTTCTTGATTTGTGGCTCCTCTTTTACTTAGCGTATTAGTATCTTGTAAACATCAGTAAACTTCAGAGAGTAGAAGGAGAAAGGATAAAAATTATTTGTGATCATTTGTATCAATGTCCACCTATAACTTTAAGTACAGTATACTCAGTATACTCCATCAGTACTGAAGTTACTACTTTCCTGTTTTTTTTTCTTTTTCTTCTTCATGACCAATGATCCACAGGGTTCCCTGCTCCACTTTCACTGGCATGGGCTCCCCACCATTGAACTTCACATACCTGCAGAAAAGTAAAGCAGAACTAGGAACAGAACACCAGACTTCTAGGGTGCAGGAAAATCCAGAAAGATTATGGAGTTTACTTTAGATTTAAAAGCTTTAAACTTCCAAAACCTTCAAAGCCTTTAGTAAAAGAAACTCTCAAATCCATTCACATCCATTCACGCAATGGTGACATACCTGTAATAAAGTAGAAAAAGGCCTCTCCAGAACTTTGACTACTCCTCTCCAGTCCTGCATGCAGCTGAACTCTCTCTCTCTCTCTCTCTCATTCTCACTCTTTGTCAGTATATAGAATAGTGATCCTGTAATCTCTGTTGTACTGATCTCCAAAGTGACTGGAACCACAAGGTTCTGCATTGGCTACCACAAGTACAATAGCTGTATGGAATAGGATGAATACCCCATGCCCAGGACAGAGGAGGTCTTACAGAGATTTGGGGAGGGGGTGATTTACCTGAGCACCACAGACACGACAAAGACCTATTGGCAGGTGCCACTGCCATCTGGAGCCAAAACGAGATCAGTCTTTGGCACCCTTTTTCAGTTATTCAATATCTGAGTAATGCCATTCAGGATGAAGAATGCACCAGCCACCTTTTAACGGCTTATGAAATGCATTCTTAATGTGGTAGGAGCTTTTCTGCTGGCATACATAGATGACATCACCATCTATAGCCAAACCTGGGAGGATTATGTCAGGTGTGTGACCAAGGTGTTCTGCTGACTGTAGGCCACTGGGCTGAGAGTCAAGGTGGAGAAGTGCCAGATAGGAATGACAGAGGTGTCATACCTTGAGCACAGAGTGGGGAGTGGGTACATTTGGCTTGAGCCAGTGAACAATGAGGCCATTGAAAGATGGGCTACACCCATAACTAAGAGAAAGGTACAGGTCTTCCTAGGGACAGAAGAGTACTATCATAAGTTTTTGCCAAAATTCCAGCAGCATGGCCAACCCCCTGTCCAATCTCATCAGGAAGAAAGTGATGGACAAGGTTCAAAGGATAGAAACCAGTGATATCACATTCTACTAGCTGAAGGAGGCATTGTGTCACCACTTGTGCTCACCATCCTGGACTATTCTCTAAAGTTTATTTGCTCATAGATGCACCTCATCCTAGGCTAGGGGTGGTTCTGAGTCAAGTTATACACTTGGAAGAGGAGCACCCAGGCATGTACCTGAGCAGGAAGCTGTTGCACAGAGAGGAGGCTTATGCCACTTTCAAAAAGGAGTATCTAAGTATTGTCTGGGCTTTGTAGAAGCTGCAACCTTATCTGTATGGGAGAGAGTTTACCCTGGTCATTGACCACAACCCCCTCACATGACTGCATAGGACCAGTGGGCAAAACCCCAAATTGCTAAGGTGGAGCCTGGTGCTACAGTCCTCAGGTTTGGAAATTAGGGACCCCAGTGGCTGGTAGCATAGAAATGCGGATGGATTGTCTAGACAATAGCTAGGACCTAGGGAGAAAAGGGGAAGAGGTGCTGTGAGGAACTAGTGTGGGGTTCACACAGGGAGTGAACTGAGGACCTAGCAAGTGGAACCAGTTGGCGCAAATGAAAAAAAAACAGCATCCTTTAGGGGTGCTAAAGAAATGTGTTTTTCATTTCTTGGAGGAGAGAAATGTAACAACTTCCTATATAATGTTGTAATGTTTTTTCATACAACTCTAACTGTATTAAAACACAGAAACACATAATTTATCAGCAGAAAAAGAAAGCTTGGCCCACCTAGTCTGTCCAAGTGTTCCATGCCTATTCTACCTCCACAGGCCCTGTCTGGTCTACAGTGAACCTCCCTCCTCCCTGCATCTGTTCTGATGGTGTGCTATCAGCAAAATGACAATTTTGCAGCGAACACCACCGCAGCAACAAATCTTGTCGGGTCGCTGTGGTGGTCCACTGTACAGCGATGCTGCAATTCCCAGGGTTTTGCCCCCACCCAGAATCAACTCTGACTCAGAGTTGGTTATTAGGCATGGGGGATGCGGTGGCACAGCCCCCTGCATCCCATAAAAAACACTTTGTCTTGAAGGGAACAATGCAGACAGTCGGCATTGTTCCTGTCACTGTTATGGATGTCAACAACATTGTTGTTGATTCCTTGATGTGGAACCTGTTCTGATATACCCTGTGCTTAAGCCATGCATGCTTGAAGACCTCCAGGGTTCTAGACTCCACCACTTTGGTTGGCAGTCTGTTCCATGTGCCTACCATCCTTTCAGTGAAGAACTACAGAAGTGTAAGCCAGGATGCAATGCAGTATCTTGGAGTATTACTGTAGCATAATAGCAAGGTGCTTCAGGGAACAGTTTAATTCAATGGCAATTTAGTCCTCTTGTCATGCAGTATTTTGCAACATGTCATTTACTGCAAGGTACTGGGTTGCATCACAGCTAGTACCATGTATTTCCTCACATTCCTCCTAAACTTCCCCTCTCCCAGTTTCATGGCATGCTCCCTAGTCCTGGAGATCATCCTAATATGGAAAACACTCCCTTCCTGTACCCTGTTCACACCTGTGAAGTACTTGTAGGTCTCGATCATGTCAGCTCTCACTCGCCTCCACTATGTATATGTTGATATCCCTGAGTCCCTCCTTGTAGGGCTTTCCTTGCAACCCCAGCACCATTTTGGTTGCTCTCCACTGGATTGCTGCCACCATGTTTACGTCCCTTCTAAAGTTCAGTCTCCAGAACTGGACCCAGTACTCCATGTGGAGACATACTAAAGAGGAATATAGAGGCAACACCACTTCTCTTGCTGGTGAAGACCCTCCCTATACACCCCAGCATCCCACTAACCCTGCCCATGGCCTTGTCACACTGTGCTGCCACCTTGAGCTCCTAACAGTAGAATCTAATCAGCTATGGGGACAGAGATGAACTGGGGAAATTAGGTTAAAATTGTTGCCAGAGGCAAACCAACTGTCCCTGGTAGGAAATTACAAACTCTTTGTCAAGTAACGGCAGGATCTCCTGGTTTGATAAATAGGGAGCTTCAAAGGGCACAAGGTCTTTCATGTCAGAAAGCTTTCCTGGTCATATAGCCACAGAGATATACATGGCTCAGAACAAAGAGAGGTGTCCTGAGCCCACAAAATCTAAGGTTCCAGTTTAGGCAGCTTTCCAGAGAGGTGGTACCTCCATGAGGAAAAGGATATGTCAATTCCAAGATGGCAGAGGGACATATTTCATGATGCAGCATGGGGACAGGTGGCTGAAGGCTTTTGATATCTATGCCAGACCCTAGCAAATCAGTCTGTGTTGGGGCTTCATGCTAGCAACATCTAAGAGTTGGAGTCTGCCATGGCTCAATAAAGTTATCCTATGTGGTAACAGTCTTTCTGCTCTGTTAGTTTTTAGAAGCTATAGCAAGTTACAAGAATATGAAAGGCCAACCATAGCAGATCAGAATAAAAATGATCATGGACTAACAGCTACTAACATTTGTCTTTGGTATGTGGATAAGTGCAAACATGATAGAGTAAAGCATTTATCACAATGTACACAGATGTGCCCTCCCAATAACATCACCCACAGTTTCAAGCATTGGCTTTAAAGAAAATCTTTTTTGTTCAGTTGCAATATCACAGGTGCCCCAGACTCCTGACATATCCTTTGAAGAATCAATGATCTTTCTTCTGGCAACTTTAGCCCATCTCACTTGTCCCCTTGATTTCTTCGGTGTACCCAATGATTTATACAATTTGGGCTAATGAAAAGAACAAGCATCTTTCAAGACTTCCTTCTTTTAAGCTTGAGCACAGGTGGTTACGCGTGCAGAAATGTTCAAGAGAGAGTCAATTTGGACCAAACTGTTGAAACCAGGGATGGCATGGCCAAAAACAACAGCATACAGGAAATGTAGGCCCAACCACTACTTTCACATGCACAGTCTTTCCTTTTATGCCCATGAGTAGAGTACTGGTGGGCTAGTGCCTTGTATCACCATACACACAGCCCACACAGGTGCCATGTTCCTAGGACAATCCATAGAAACATGGAAGCTGTTGGCAGAAAAGGACCACTTGGCCAACCTAGTTTGCCCTAAAGTCCCTACTTACTGTGCTACCATTGACCCCAATTGATCTCTGGTGTTAACCCCCAGCCTTCTTATTAAGATCTCCCTGTATCTATCCATGCATGTTTGAAACCTGGTACCATTTTGGTACCTACCACTTCTGTTGGGAGGCTGTTCCAGGTGTCAATCACCCTTTCCATGAAGAAATATTTCCTTATAACCCCTATATGTCTCCCCCCCTTCCAGCTTCATATCATGCTGCCTCTTCCTTGAGCATCTTTTTCTGTGCAATATGCCACCTTTCTGTACCTTGTTGATACCCTTGAGGTATTTGAATGTTTCTGTCATGTCTCCCCTTTCTCTCCTTTCCTGCAGTGAGTACATATGTAAATCCCTGAGTCTTTCCTCGTAGGACTTCTGATGCAGGCCATGCACCATTTTGGTTGCCCTCTATCTGTACCACCTCCACCCCGTCTATGTCCTTCCTGAGATGGGGCCTCCAGAAATGGACACAGTACTCCAGTCGTGGCCTCACTATTGATCATTATAGGGGTAACACTACCTCCCTTTTCTGCTGGTGATACCCTTCTCTATGAACCCCAGCATCCTACCAGCCTTTCTTACTACCTTATCACACTACTTTGCTACCTTCAGGTCATCAAATACGATGACTCCCAGATCCCTTTCCTGTTTTGCTGTTGTTAACACCTCCCCCAAATGATACATTGCCCTTGGGTTTCTGTGCCCCATGTGCATAATTTTACATTTTGGGTGATAAAGCCAGTCGTCAAACCCTTGGCCAGTCTTTCAGATTTTTTATAACTTCCTACATTTTCTCCACCACCCCCCAGTGTGTCCACTCTGTTGCTGATTTATGTGTCCTGTATGAGCAGGCATAACTTTCCTTCCAGTCCCTCTGTGATGTCACTAATAAAGACATTGAATAGGACCAGTCCCAGTACTGAGCCCTGTGGCACCCTGCTGGTTACCTTACCTTCCTCCGAGTGAACTCCATTTACCACAGCCCTCTGAGCTCTGTTATTTAGCCAACTTTGTACCCTTTTTACTCTCTTTGGACCCACTACCATGCTGCCTAGCTTGTTTATCAGTCTTCTGTGTGGAATGATGCCAAAGGCCTTACTGAACTCCAGTTAGGCCACATACACTGCTGCTCCCTGATCCACCCCCATGGTAACCCAGTCAAAAAGTTCTATCAGGTTTGTTTGGCAAGATCTACCCCCTGTGAACTCATGCTGCCTCAGATACTGCAATCCACTAGTGTTACAATATTCCCCAATCCATTCTTTAAGTAGAGTTTCCATAACCTTGACCACCACTGAAGTCAGGCTAACAGGTTGGTAGTTTCCTGCCTCCTCCATATTCCCACTTTTGTGTAACGGGATCACATCTTCCCTCTTCCAGTCCCCCAGCACTTACCCCATATCCAGTGATAGATTGAACAGGGCTGTCAGAGGCACAGACAGTTCCCCTTTAGTTCCTTCAGTATCCTAGGATGAACCCCATCTGGCCCCATGCCTTGTCTACTTTTATTTTTACTAGTTTCCTGAGGACTCTTTCTCATCCATAAAAGGGCTAGTGTCCACCTCCCTCCCCTTAATGCCCTTCTCCACTATCTGTGGCCTGTCACCTACCCCTTCCTTTGTGAATACTGAACAACAGTATTTATTCAGTATGTCAGCTGTCTTCTAGTTGTCTTCCACACTTCCCCCTCCCCTTTTAATCTTATCTGCCTTGCTTTTTTTCTTTTTGCTTATAGACTGGAAGAAAGTTTTATCCCTCTTTTTTGCTAATTTGGTAGTGTTTTCCTCCATTTGTGTTTTAGCTCTCCTATCTACCTTCCCTGTCTCCCTTTGATTTTCCTGACAATCCTCTGAGATCATGTCAGCCCTTTCCAGGGTTAACCACTCCCTGGGCTGCTTAGCCCCAGTACTGTACATTCTCTGTATCAATGGTCACTTTGGTAAGGTACTGTACTGTCCCCAGTTGGCCAACAATAGCTTTGGGTTGGAATATTTAATTAAAAATCCACAAAAGGGTGTGGGTTATGGTGGGATTTACCCTTGCTTGGTGTAGTGTATCACGTGGCTGCAGGCTGAGAGACTTAAACCACACCAGAAGTGGATAAATTCCACCATAAACCCCTTCCTGGAGTGGATTATTAAGATTATACTATTAGAAATAAAAAAAAAGACTATAAAAAATTTTACACTGAAGCAATAATTCATGACAGGGTTTGTGTTGTGCTGGGATAATGTTATATCCTGTGTGTTTGGCCATGAGGCAGCTGGCGAAGTGCATCCCTTATCCAACAAGTGAAGAAGTGAAGTTATCTCTATGACATATGTCCTGAAGTGAATTATTACAATAACAAGCATTTGTCAATCCCGAATGTTGGCTCGCTGGCATTGGCATTGGTAGTGCAGGAGTTAGACAGATGCATCATAGGAATGGCAGTGAAGTATTGAACTGATGCCAGCCCACCCCCACCCTGCAGAGAGTGACAAGCATTAGGGTGTCCCTTTGGGTATTTGGTAGTGCAGTGCGGGAAAACATGGGCAGGATGTGAGAAATGACAGCTGTACAGTTCATAAGGAGGTGTAAAAAAATGACAGTGTTGAAAATGTGGCATGTAAATATACCAAATTTGCAAAGCTACTAGGGTGCATGGGAAGTATGCAATGCAAGCTTGCAACACTGCCATTTTATGGGCATTTAGCACCAAATTTTCAACATAGGCATTTTAGCACCTCTGCTCATGTACAGTGTCACTGTTATTTCCTCAAAGTGTCCCAAGAAGTGATTTCACTTTGTGACCGCTATTCTCGCCGGGTAACTGGCATTTTTTGGGCAGGATATGTCAAATGACAGCTGTACTGTTCATCAAGAGGTGTGGAAAAATGGCAATGGTGAAAATCCAGACTGAAAATATCACAAATGCATGACGGTATGAGCATGCGTGCAATCTGCCAACACACGCTCGTAACACAGTTATTTTATGGAGTATCATCACCAAATTTTCAACATAGGCATTTTAGGACCTCTGCTCATGAACTGTATCACTGTCATTTTCATAATCTGGGCCAAACACTGATTTCCCACAGCGACTGCGCTATTGTGCACCGGAAGTGCGGAAACACATTTCGGCAGGATGTGGAAATGACAGCTGTACTGTTCACAAGGAGGTGTACAAAAATGACAATGCTGAAAATCTGTGAAATTTTGTGAAGATATGCGAAGTTCTGACCTAAACAGCAACTTCTAACGACGCCAGAACAGGCATTTGTTGATTTTTCCACCAAATTCGGAACCTAGGCTTTTGTTAGGGCACCTCATGAACACCACCACTGTTATTTCGATAATGGGCCCCGAAAAGGTGATTTCGCAGTGACTGTGAAATCACTTTTCGAGGCCGATTAACGCCATGACAGTGACAGAATTCATGAGGAGGGGCCCCAAAAACCCCATGTTGAAAATTTGGTGCAAAAATTCCAAGAAATGCCTGAAATATGCAACAGAGTTGAAAAAACCCTGTTCACTCCATTATACAGCTTACCAGCATTTCCTCAGTTCGCGATCGGCTTTGAAGAGTGCAGGCGTGTTCCCGTCCACTGAAGATCATCGCGCCAGAGTCCGGAGGTAAGTATGGGGTGGGGGTGAGGGGAGGCAGGGCACAGTGGGTGGAGTGCGGGTGGGGAGGGCAGACCCTAGGCTACGAGGGACGGTTTCGTATTCTAGGGGAAAAGAAACGTCATGGGACAGTTTTGGCATGCTGGGGTGGGCTCCCAGCATACCATCTAAGTGGGTTGGGGGTCAGTAGCCAGCGAGGATTGGGCACCCTTGTTGGCACACAACACGGGGTAATGCCGCTAGGGATTGGGCACCGCTTGGCAAACAAAGTCGGGGAGCACGAGCCGAGGGGGATTGGGCACCCCTTTGGCATTCAACAGTTGGGGGTGATGCCGATGGGAGTGGGCTCCCCGTCGGCATGCAATATGGGGGCGCAAGCCGAGGGGATTGGGCACCCCCTCAGCATTCCACATTTGCGGGTGGGGATGCCGGCGGGCAGTGGGCTCCCCGTTGGCACACAAACACGGGGGGTTTACGGTTTTACCGACCATGGCCATAATGGCGGCGAAGACGTTACGCAGGGACCGCCATGATGACGATTGCAGCGGTCCTTTGCTTTTGATGTGCTCACACCATTATGTATGCATGGTGACGGTGCCATGCAGGCTGATTGGGGAATGAGGGACGCACCTACTGATGCGTGCCCTGCATTCGCCCAACAGCGGCTGCGCCCCCAAATCTGCACTCTCCCTATATGTTGGCTTTGCCTGCGGCAAGCCAACATAATAAAAATGGCTTGTTTGTTACAAAATAGAAAATGTAAAAAAATACATTTTTAAAATACATTATAGTTGCTTTTTGAATAGGCATGATGTTGTGTGGAGATAGCATCACTGTTAAAGGTCAACTCTAACAAATCAGAGCCTACTGTGGGAATATTTTTTTAATTATTGTTTTTAACATCTTTTTAATTGATTTTAATGTCAAATTCTTCCTCCAAACACAAATAGTCCCTTGTTGTCAGGTAAAATATGAAAGAAACTGCCCCCCTCATATAGGCATATAGAGACATATGCTGGTGTTTGCCCCCACCCCAAAACACAAACAGACAGAAACACATGCTGGGATGTGTGCGTTTTTGTGGTTATCTTTTTTTTTAAAGAGAGATTGTGATGTGAGCTGTGAGTGGCTCACATATGTTCAGTGAGGACTGCATTGAAGAGTTGAGACAAATTTGTTTTGTTTTACTAGGTCTGGAAGCACAGGGTATTTGGAGGAAACTGAGTGAGAGTGAGCAGCACAAAAGACTGCATGGAGCTCAGAGATAGAGGCAGGATAGAGAAACAGTAGAAGTGTGACTGGAACCTAGGTTAAGTGAGCTGTTTCAGATACTGGATTTCTGGAGACAGTGCTGGGAGTGAACTGTCACTAATTTAATACATAGAGACACTGTATTGTGCTGCAGAATGCGTGTTGTACCACAGAAAGTGGTTTTACAAGGCTTTTTTATGTGAAGCAGTTTGCAATTGACTTGAGTGAGTGGCCGACCCCTATCTAATATGACAGCAGGTTTATTTTGACATTTTCAGGGGCGAGTGTATTAATTCTGTTTGTGCTGCTGCCACCCCGACTGACTGATACTTTTTGTGTGTGTTGTCATAGAATTTACCCACACTCAGAAGTACCAGTCAGCAAATCAGGAAAGATTCTGGTACCCAGTTCTATCATTTTTATTAGGATATTTCCAAAAGAAACCCTTTTCACCACAGACAGAAACAAACAGTGTCTGCCTTGGATGCTTGTGAGCTTGGCTTAAAGTCTGTTTTTGAAGTGGGTTTAGGATCATAAATAGATCTTATTGGTCTGGAGTTAGCCAGCTGGTAGTCACTGGCTAGCCCAGTAGCCCTCTATTCCACAAATTGATATTCCCAAATCCATATCTGCATGTGTCCAGCAAAACCTGTAGAAGGTTTTGCAGTACAAATTCTTGCTCCATCTGCTGTATGGTTTTCTGCTTCTCTAAATCACACAATTGAATTCCCTAGGATTGTCTCCCTGATGATATTGTAGGGATCTGAACCTTTACTGGTAAGTTTCCTGATGCTTGTCATGCATCTTCAGAATGGATGCTTTCACGTGGTCATAGTCAACAGGCTGCACAGTGTCTACTTAGCACTAGGTAAACTGAGATTTCCTTGTGAGGTAAGTGATAAGCCATATCACCTTTTACTCCCTTGGCTATCTTGCACTGGCCACCATCTCTAAGTTAAGATCATCAGGTATGCCTTAGTGCTGTGTTCATGTACCATTTTCATGATGTTCACATCTCACAGTGAATTAGTCCCTTGATCTCCATCTGACTATCCTTGGCAGGCTAGGTGTCCTTTCTTTGCCTCATTTGCATGATTTACCTCCACCACACTACTTGCATTTGGGCCATTCTCTCACTGCTTGTCTGGCTCCTGCTGCCATATTGACAACCAGCAGAGGAGATCTGTCATCCCTTCTACCTCAATTTATTGTTCTTCCTACATCATCTTTTGCTGCACCCAGCACTGCACAAAAGCATGTTCATTCTTTAAACCTGGATCTCTGGTAAAATCCCACTTCTAAAACTAACTAACAAGGTGAGGGTAGATACAGTAAGTGAAAAACAGTGATTAGCAAATGTCAGGTGTAACAGCTTTTGTGTGTTATTTTATTTACAGGAAACAGACAAAAACAGAAACAAACATTGCAGGGTGCAAGGCTTATTAGCAGTCTAATATCTTGTACTTAATACTCTATGGTGCACAAGTACAGGTTTTAAACATTTCTAACCTTAAGGGCCTGACTTCCAACAGGCATGAAGTCACTCTGCACCTGCAGATGGACATGTAAAGCTGCAGAGTGTCACTAATGTGCTGTCTGCACATTGTTGGGGTACCCTGTGGCATCCACAGCTGTGGTTGCACACCAGCTTTGCACTCAAGCACTGACTGTATGAACATTTATAGTACAAGCCAGACTGGGTCAGGGGTGGGTATGTCTGGGCTGACATCTGCCTCAGTCTCAGTGCTTCCAGGGCAGTGAACACAGCCAGTAGAGGGTGGAGGCTAGGTGACCCTAGAGGCTGCCTTAGTACCTACATCCCCATCTATGCCCAGCCTTTGCTCCGTAATATGGGTCTGAATAATACTTAACTGAACAGCACTTTGCCCTTGGAGCATATTACATGGTGGGGGGGGTGTCACAAGCATCAGCAACTTGCAATTGTGCCAAGCACTCATAGGGGATATTGCAACCATAAAAGAACAACACAGGCTGCCATATAACATTGCCCCCTGCACCCTACAGGACAAGGAGTCCCCTGTAAAGTTGGCCTGGGCATCTGATTGGATGCCTGGGGATCCCAGCTGGAATACCCCTGGTGCCACCCATGGCCCCTGCACAGGGCCTTTGGGCCTGCAGGGGCAGGATAATGGAGCTGTGGATCACACCATTATCTTACAGTCCAAGGGCATGCAGCAGCATAGTGGGGATATGCTTGCTTTGAGCATATCCCTGTCATTTATGTGGATTGGGCCCAAGTCTATTAAATCTGTCTCTCTAAGGCAAGGCTGCAGTTAAAGGTAACAATGTACCTTTTCTGGCTACAAGTGTCTTTTAAATTTGTTCCAACTCCTTGATTAGTAAGACAGCGCAAAGGTTCATGACCCATGGTGGTCAAATTCACATTGACTGAAACCCTTTTCTCCCAAGTAATCTTTTACCCCTCCCAGAGGTCATATGGACAGTTCCTCAGATATCAATCAAGCTTTGTAACAAAAATGATTCAGAATTTCATTTATTTACTTTTACTTTCATGAGATCTGGAAATTGTTCACATCGTATATTTATCATAATTCTTTTATATTGCATGAATGTCACAAAAGGAAACGAAAAATAAGACAATAATTTTGCCCATCCTTAACTCTTTCTTGGATCTAACCACAAAGATAGACCTGTTTGTCCATAAAAATATCCAAATGGGGCCCAGTGAAATGGAGGGCTGAGACCCTAAGCACCTCACCTCCTGCGATCTCAGCAACCTAGGTTCAGGAGTGGACATCGGTCACTCGGGAGGCTAGCCAGGGGAGGGAGGATGAATGCCCTGATGACAGCTCTCCTCCCTTGGGGGCGAGTAGGGTGACCCACTAGGCCACTACCACCTGGAGGATCTAGGTGGCAGGGCAGCAGGCCATCCTGGAAAGTGTACAAATAGCTTAATGCCTAGGGCATCTCCACAGAGGTGGAGATCACAGAATAGATCATTGTACATGTTAGGGGTCCAGAGGACAAAAAATTGAGGAAAACACCCCCAAGCATGGCAGTATGAAGTCTTGGTTCCCTGTGGGGCCCACACTTGCAACTGGGCTCTCCAGGGTCCTCAGACAGAGGATGGATGCAAGAATGGGTAAGTCCTAGTGAAGACCGGTGATAGGGCTGGACTGGAATGAGATCGGCCAGGCAGATACAGGAGGTAAAAAACTGATCAGGGAAAAAAAATAAAAGACTATTCAAATGGTAGCTGGCTGGCCCTTATGAAGCCAAGTCCCAATAGAAGGGTATGTACTGCAAGTGGGAATATTTCTCAAAAGTTAAATATACATATACCAGAGATACTGCTTGCAGTTCATTGCTAAAATACCAAAGAGACTGTCTTCTAAAGTAAGTATATGTCTTTAGGAGGCAGACGGGTTCCAAAAGAGTATGCAGGAGAGTTAAGTGACATTCATGCTCAGGACAGTAGCACTATGCTACTTACTGTAAGTCCAAAAGACAGCCTAAGCCCCGGCATCATGCCAGAATTCTCTGAGTGTAGCACTTTATTTTCTGCTACTGTACTGGAATATACAGAAGACATTGTTTACCCTTTTAGACAAATAGTTTAATTTTGGAAACAACCTCAAGATTCAACAATTCTGACTGCCCTGAGGTGACAGTCATTGTGTTTCCATTGTCAGTTTTACTCCATCCTTGCCATCTAACAGAATGCCCTTAGAACTGTCAGTTACTCAGGCAGGGAGCCTTTACATTTTCTTTTTATTTCAACTTTCCTGTTGATTTATTTTATTTTCTTTCCTCCCTGTTAGACCTGAAGCATAGCCAAGCTCAAAGATGATGACTTCCCTTAGCAATCACATTCTTGGTGGGAGAAGACATTCCCACAATGGTGGTGGACTGAATACTGAGCATGGTGCATTGTATCTCAGCACAACCCTGACTCTCAGCATGCTACCAATCATTTCACCCAATGGTGGTCTGTGACAGGATTAACTCCCCGCACCTGTTCCCTGCTGTCTTGATAGAAATAAAGTTGGGGAAACCACTAGGGTAATAAAGATAACCCTTTCTGTAGCATACCTTCTGTACCTTAAATGTTCTTGCTCCAAGTTTGTTGCACAACAGTATTTCTTTCTTTACTGTCTACAGGATGGCCACCTGTAGACAATCATGCTAATCTTACAGACTTACCTGTTTCTACTTTTTCTGCTTTAGTATGCTCTTAAATAAGTTACAACATGTATGAAAGAAGTCTATTGATTTTAGGCTGTAAGGCAGCCTGAGAAATTAAAGCAGTTGTCATGGTTACAGGTTTGTTCTGCCCTTTTCTTTTCACTTTGGATACAAGAAGCTGGGTTTTCAAAGGTTGTGCCCTGCATCAAACTCTGTCATTGATGAAGATGCACCATTCTTGGTTGCTGAAAGTGCTGCCTGATTTTTCCAAGCTTGTGCGTACATAGTTGCAACAGTTTTCCTGCTTTATGGCAACTTGTGCCACATCTCAGGCACAAGCTCCATGTTGAGGGTCCCAAACAATGACACACACTAGACCATGAAGAAATTGTCTAGTGGGTATTGGAGGGATGCAAGGATGTAAACTTCTTGTAGTTTGACATAAGCCTGATGTGTCACATCCTCAGCACACCTGAAGCTTGCGGCAATTCGGGGCCGCAGAAATTCTGGAACAATGTGTTCTCCTTACTCCTACGTCCTGTTTTGGTAGAAATGTCTAGTTTAACTAATGTTACAAATTAAGCCTTTATGGAACATTTTGTACTGCTGTTTTTTAAAACTATTCCAATATGTATTTGAAATCAAGTGTTTTGTATTATATGCCTATTTTACTTGGTTATACTGAGATACTGAAGCCGAATATTTTCTAATTTGAAGAAGGGTCAGATTATATGATCCAGAAAGAGTGTAAGAGACCCCTTCAGGCTGACTTGAAGTTGCTCTGCTCATTCCTTTCAAGCCAGAGAAGGAATAAGGTATCTTACTCTGTCTAACAATAAAAAGAGACCTTCTAGGGAAGGAAGCTGTCTCTTGGATTAATACCTAGTTAGACACAGTAGAAATATCTGTTGGCTTGAAGTTTTATAGCGTTATGAGCTGCTGCAACTCCAGCATGGACTTCAAGCCAACAGATATTTCTACTGTGTCTAACTAGGAATTAATCCCAGAGACAGCTTCCTTCCCTAGAAGGTCTCTCTATTTTCTTCTCTCCAGCTGCCTGCCCTTGAACAGGGCTGCTTCAGCTCCCCCACGGTCGGCCGGCACCCAGCCAGCCACTGACCAAGACCAGGACGCCTGCCTGCAGCTCCTTGGAAGGTACGAGACAGTGCAGCCAATCGGAACACGGGTGCTTCCAGCAAACCCGCTCTGATTGGCCAGGACTTTTCCCCTGCTACAGCCACCTGGCACTTTTTGAAAATAGATTTTTGATAGAGCTAAGCACATTTCAACTGTGTAATAGCTAGTTTTCCATTAGCAGATTATACAGACCTGCCACTAGAGGGATTCTTGGTCTTTCTACACAAATCACTGTACTCAATCATGGGCAATATGGCCTGCATTATCATTCTACTTCTTTCCCGGTGCTGCTACAAGGGGAGGTTGTAGTTTTGAGGTTCCCCTAAGCTTCACTGAACAGGCTGACAACTTCCTTAAAACTGCCTGTGCAACAGCTCTGCAGCTGAAAACAGGAAGCCCTCAGTGTCTGCCATCCACCCTTCAAACTCAAGTCAGATAGACTCTGAGCACCCTATTCTTACCTACGCTATGCTGACATCATCAAATAATAATACCTTACTTAGTATATGCTTCCTTCTGCCCTCCTTGGTGTGCTAGGAACCCAAGTGTCCCTCCCCCAATAGGGGTGTACTACTTGCCATAATCTATTCACTGACCCTACTCTGGGTGGACAGGCTCATAGACCCATTCCCCCCCAGAACCAGTGAGCAATCTACATAATATCCCCCCACATGACTTCCTTAGCAGCTACCCCATCTCAAGTATATCTAGTCTCTTAACAGAGCATGAGATCATAAAAAAGGGTGTATGCTTTGACCTGCTTTACTATATGAGCAGGATGCGTTGAAGACACCTCATCTCAATACCTAGCACTAAACTGCTCAGGTTACTAGTCTTGCTACTTCTTCTGTCAGGTGATATCCAACCTAACCCTGGCCCATACTTACCCAATACCTTGGTAGCATCCCCCCAGGACCATCAATGGGCGGCCACCAAGGGTCTGAAGATAGCACATATGAACATATGTTGTCTTAGACCAAAAATACACCAAGTCCAGGCCTGGTTGGACCTCTACAAACTGGACTTACTAGCCATCTCTGAATCCTGGCTAAAAGTCCACATCCATGACCACGAGATTCAGGTTGTGGGCTACAATAGCTACTGCAATGACAGAGAAACCAAAAAAGGGGGTGGGGTCCTAATCTATGCTAAGCATGACCTCTCCATGTCACCTCTCACCCAGCAGACTAATCCTACTGCTGAGGGAGAGAGCATATACATCCGGATAACCTTAGGGCATGCCAAACAACTAACAATTGGCTGCGTCTACCACCCACCAAAATCAGCCCTCAAATCCCTTGAAGCCATCACAAATGATATGGCTACCAAGGTAACAATGGAGCAACTAATCCTGGGGGACTTTAACATTAACTGGGCCCAGGACCCTGGTCATGCCTCGACGTCACTTACCCATAAAGCAGGTCTGATACAGGTCATCTCTGAACCGACCAGACTTAATTACAAAACTGGGAACCACACCACCCTTGACTGGGCTCTGGTGTCTAACCCCACTAATATACAGAGTGTGGGCACAATGGCAGACTCCCTGAGTGACCATTCCCCAATCTTCTGTATATGGAAAAACAAACCACCCAAGGTCCAACCTAGAATTCTCTCTGCCCATGACTTCTCCAAGTTCTCTGAACTACAATACAATCACTACCTAGATAGTCTGGACTGGAACCCCATAGATCTTCTCCCTACTCTTACTGAGGCTGTGCAATACTTCCAGGATGAACGAACCACAGCGGACAACCTCTTTGCTCCAATGAAAAGAATGAGGGCTAAAGGCAGCTGCTACAAGTGGATCTCTCCCTACATCAAAGCCCTAATGACTACTTGGGAAAAAGCCTGGAAAAAGTTTAGGCTCTTCTCCCTCCCGGCAGATCTCACTGAATACAAAGCCCTGAGGAACAAAGCCAAGAGAGCCATAAAACTCACTAAGAGAGATTACTTAACACACCTCCAGAAAACCAGCCTGGACAACCCCAAGCAATTCTGGAATAATATCAATGACCTGATCAAGGGCAGCAAAAAGCCTGAGTCCTGCCCTTGGAGATTAATGGTCAGCTCACAACTGACCCTTCTCAAATATCGGCTGCCCTTAACAGGCACTTCTCAGACCTCGAGGCCTACAAGACCTGCCTGTCTCCCCAGACTCTCCCCCCTACCTCAGATGAACCACTTCACATGGAAATATCCCCATTTCACCTGAGACTGGCTAAATGCACTGAAGTACTAAACCTCCAAAGGAATCTGAAACTGAAAGGGTCGGGGGCCGATGGTATCAACCCTCGGCTACTCAATGCAGGAGCTACCTCCATAGCCTGGTCTATAATCATGCTCCTCAATCGATTACTGAGGGAAGGAGCAGTCCCTGACCCATGGAAACATGCCAGTGTTGTCCCTATTCACAAAGGGGGGCTCAGGGAAAAACTCAGCAACTACAGGCCCATCTCCCTCCTCTGCTCACTTGCTAAGGTGCAAGAAAGAGTCATCTACAGTCAACTCAGAGACTACCTGGAAGCTCATCAGCTCCTTGCCCCCTCCCAACATGGATTTAGAACAAACCAAGTACTGACACTGCCCTCATTAACTTCACGGATGAAGTTCTCAGGGCAATGGACAAAGGGATACCCACTGGTGCAGTCTTTATAGACTTATCCAAGGCATTCGACCTCGTCGACCACAACTTGTTGCTACAGAAGCTGCAAAATATAGGCCTAGACAATCATGCCCTGAAGTGGTTTGGGAGATACTTATCAGGCAGGGCACAGAGGGTCTCATGGAAAGGGACCATGTCTGACCCACTACCCCTAAACCAGGGTGTACCTCAGGGCTCAATTTAGGCCCCCTCCTGTTTCCTTGTTTACCAATGACCTGCGTACCCACTGCGGGGAGAGCTCGGTTGTGCAGTATGCTGATGATACTGTCATCTTCCACCCCTGCGTGATGTGGTTGCCCTAGGCCCTCTACTCCAAAAGGATCTCACTTCACTAGAGACTTGGCTATGTAAGAACAGAATGGTACTAAATGCCGACAAGACCAAGGCAATGCTATTCAGGCCAAGATCCCTGGGATTTGACAGATCCTCATCCCTCTCCTTAACCTCACTCTCTGGTAAAGCCATTAATGTAGTCCCCTCCCTTAAATACTTAGGCATCACACTGGATCAGAATATCACATACAAGGAACATGTGGACCAGGTCACCAGGACCCTACATCGGAAACTTGGCACCCTGTATCGACTCAGGGACCAACTCATCCCTGAAGCCAGGCTTTCCATAGCTACCAGTGTCCTTCTACTCAACCTGACCTTTGCAGCCCCTATTATACAGGGTATGGCTAAACAAGAGATTACCAGGATGTAAACCCTATATAATAAAATAGATCATTTCACAACCTTAGACCACCCGAGACATCACCACTGTGACACTTTGGCCAATCTTAGTTGGCCCACATTGGTCACCTGCCTCCAACACCCCTTGCTTGTCCAGGCCTACGAGCTTCTCAAACCCCATGCTCCGCCAAGCACTGCCGGGACCATAACCCTCAAACACAACCCAAGGAACCTGAAGACCTCAGATAGAACACTATTAGAAGTCCCTAGGGTAAGGACAAATGCTGGCAGAAGATCCTTTTCCTCCCAAGCAGCCTGTCAATGGAACAAGCTCCCTCCCCAGGTCCAGGCCTCCTCCTCACTCATGAACTTCCACACCAGGCTTAAGTCCCATCTGCTGACCTCAAGCGCATGCCACTGTCATGGCACTTAAAGCTCCTAAGGTACTTCCCCCTCTCCAACTCCCGTCTCCTAGCTTAACCTTCCTACTACCTGCCTTATACAGACTGCTCTACAGAGACCACATGTAACCCCTGAATAAACTGTATGCAAAGTACTACCAATTGCTTACATGTCATGATGATAACCATGCCTGTACCCATGCCTGCATCCACTGCTTTTTTTTACCATGCCTGTAAGCCATGCCTGTATCCACTGCTTTTCTTTTACCCCCAAAATAATGCCTGTAACCATGCCTGTATCCACTATTTTTCTTTACTGTAACCACCTCATGATGTAACTCACAATGCCTCAAATGTTCCTTATGTCCTTGTTCATTCTTATAACTTGTATTGTTATCCCGGGTCGCCCCTGAAAAAGGGACCTTCGGAGCTCAGTGGGCCTACCCGGTCACCAAAATTTAATAAATAAATAAATAAATAAATATATGTACGTATGGTGTCTGTCATTTAAAGAAGTAGTACACCCTCATAATATTCTAGCTCCTTGTCAACAGGTAACTCTTTTTATGTAGCTGCAGGGGATACATTTTCTTTAGTTTGTTTTCACTGTTCACATCAGCCCCTGTAAATAGCCTGAGGTCTCCATTTTCTGGTTGTTGAACTCTCATTGTCCCTGAGATCTGCAATATTTATTTATTTATTTGAGTTTTGGTGACCGGTTCAGTCCTCTGAGACAAGTGCCGTCCCTTTTTCAGGGTCGACCTGAGTAACAAGAGTTACAGAGAGCATTAAACATTGTAACAAATAAGAGAGATACAAAAAAAAAACAGTGTGACCACATCTTATACAAAACCAGGTTGACAGAAAGTATATATACATATTATGTACAATTGGCAAGGAATATATAGGTAGTCAGTTCAATGTAACGAAAGTTAGTAGCATTTTGTATGGAATACATAGGACATTAAAGACATACAGACAGATAGGTACTGCAGCCTGAGACACTGGAGGCAGAGTAGCAGGACTTTAACCAAAGCAAGAGCATACTGCAGAGGCAGTAAGGGAGGCAAGCAAGGAGGATTGGAACTTATGGAGAGAGGAGCAAGACAGGACAGTGGGAGGGAGTGAGTTCCAATCAGAAGGACCAGAGTAGGAAAAGGACTTACAAGCAGTAGCAAGATGCAAGCTATGCTTGATAAGAAGGGGAAGTGATGCTGAGTGGAGAGAATGTGGGTGTGTTTTAGATGGATTATCCCAACTAAGAAAGGGGGTGTATATATATTTACCAGTTTAAACAAGAGGCTAAGGGAGTAGTACCTCATTCTGGACAAATAAGGTAATCATCCCAAGGAGGAGAGGACATCGCAGTGATGTTGCCGGGAGTCAACCCCCAGAGCAAACCTACTGACCCCATGGGAGAGTATGGATAGGGTTGAAGAGTTTGCAGCGGCCAGCAAAGGAGCTCCATAAGTTAGAAGAGGTATAAGTGAAAAGGTTGCAATCTTGCTGCAGGAGGCCAAGGATAGGAACAGATAAATCCTATAAGGGAGGCCGAGCTGCTGGTTGAGTGCTTTAGATACATTGGAGGCATGTAATTTAAGGGAGAGAGAAGGGTACAGAGTGATGCCTAGGTATTTAAAGGTCATATGCAAAGGTTTTGAAAACTAAAAGAAACATCACCATTCAATAAATACGGCTTTAAAACCTATGTGTGTTCCAGATTTTGTAACAAAAGTCAACAGATTAATGCATTTTAGTGTCTTTTTGTTGTGGTCAGTTTCACCAAGGTTGCTGGATGCTGAGTCAACATGCCTCCAGGCTGCTGATGTCATTTGGAGTGTGCCTGTTAGGAAGTTGTAGTGCTGCTAGTAAAGGAATGCTGGTAACTTCACTGCTGGTCGTCAGTGTCTGCTTTACAATAGTTTAGATTTAAAAGGGACCTTATCTGCACTAATTCCTACTAAGGATGGATGTGCTAGCCCTGGTAAAAAGATAATTTTAAAGTGATTTATTGAGGTTTGCCATAGAAAATGGGAGAAGTGATCTATAGGAGTGTACTCTACTGTACCCACAATACCCTCACTATGTAAATTAGTATACAGACTTTTATTTTTCTGTGCTCACTGAAGAAATAGGAGCCAGAATTGCTCAGAATAGAAGTCATGTAGCTAAATATGGTATGTACAATGCATTGTTGTGAAAATAAACAAAAGCTTATATTGTTGACACCACCACACAAATATGGGACAGCATCTCAGAGTATGGAAATTGTTAAACAGGTTTGTATTTTGTCCACAATGCCTTGCTATATTATTTACATATTACCACTCACCACCAGCAACATAAGGCACTATATGTCTGAGTAAGGCACATTTAAAGGCAACGTTATAAATTACCCAGAATTCTTTGTTCCCGTATGTAAAACAATAACAACTCCCTGGCATGACATAATTTTGGGCTGTGGCCACACACAAGAAACTGGAGGACAAAACCCTGATAAAACAGTAAAAAAAATTTGAATGACAGATTTATTTTCACAAAACAAATTGCAGCTTCAACATTTGAAGCATGCCTGGCAATAGCATGCCATGTGTAACAGGCATTTGGGAAATCTTTAACATTTACTTTAACATCAGTGTGCTTCTCTCCATGATTTCTGCACAGGCTATAAAATTAAATTTAAACTGCTATTGTGCATTATTGGTATTGAGCATGACACAACCACAATCAAACAACTTTCAGATTCTTGTAACAGGCACAGTGCAAGGAATAAGAAGTCTTTACAAACCTCATCAATGTGACTGCCTCCATAGCTTATGTATTGAAGAAAGACAGTAGCACCCCAAATGACATGGGCGGAGACATGCCGATTACCACAGGGAACAGAAAGTCTCAGCATCTAGCAGTGTTGTTGAAACACACCACACAATAAATAGCTATAAATGGTATGAAATGGTAGGTTTTCATATAAAACACTAGACAGACACTGTTGTTATAGCAATATTTAATGAATGATTCTGACAGTTTAATTTCTGTACATTTCATCGTATATGATCTTTAAAGGAGTGGACACACTCCAAGATATCACCACTCAAGGGAGGCGATAGTGAGGGGTGGGATGGAGTGCTTGGCTGGGGAAAGATGGGAGAAGAGCATACACTTTGGTTTTTTTTTTCGAATTCAGGATAAGGTGCTTATCACAGAACTGACCCTCCAGGGAGGAGAAGTCATAAAACAAGGCACTGTTAATCCAGCCAGCATTGGGGGAGGAGCAGTAGATGATTGCATCATCAGCATATAAGTGAACCTATACCCCTTCAAAGGAGTTGGGTAGGTCATTGATAAATAATGAAAATAGTATAGGACCAAGGATGGAGTCTTGGGGGACTCCATGGATTACTGGTTTAGGATTAGAGACAGAGCCAGACCATGTGACACTTTGTGAGTGGCAGGAAAGGTAGTTGTTAATCCAAGTTAAGGCACTGAAGTTGAAACCAAGAGCACGGAGCTGATGAAGTGGAAGGCCATGATTCACCAGGTCAAACGCTTTAGTAAGGTCCACAAAGATGGCTCCAGTGGTGGATCCATGGTCCATAGCCTGGTAAATGTCAGAGGTAACTTTTATCACTGCATTAAGGGTACTGTGATTCCTCCTAAATCCATGCTGAAAGGGAGCTAACAGAGCATGGAGTTCCAAATAGTCCTGCAGGTTATCATATACAATTCATTCCTGGATTTTTGCCAAGGGGCAGAGGATAGAGATGGGATGGAAATTTTCAATGTTAGTGTTGGGTCCACCCTTATGTACTGGGACAACAACAGCTACCTTCCACTTGTCAGGGATGACACTAGAGATGAACTAGCGATTTATTAGATCATGGACTGGGCAGGCAAGGGCAGGAGCACCTAGTTTGAGAAATTTTTGTTCCAGTGAGTCATGACCAGGGGAGCTGTGTGCTTTTAGTTGAAAGAAGAGCCTCTGGACCTCTTTGAGAAAAGCCATTTTCAAATAAAATGCAAGCTTAGGCCCAGGACTGTCTAGAGGTGGAAGGCAAGGGAGGAGGAAGCATTACCAAAGGAAGATGTGTATTTGTGGATATCAGTGAAGAAATCAGTAAACCCTGTGGCAATGGATAAGTGGTCAGCTAGGCAGTGCCACTGGAGATGATAGTACTAGGGAGTTCAGCACCATTTCCTTTAATTAGAGAATTGATCTGATGCCAGAACTCCTTGGGGTTAGATAAATGTTCTGTTTGTAGAGATTTAAAGTACAGACATTTAGCCTTATGAAGAGAGTTTTGCACCGATTCCTAAGCTGCCTGTACACCTGCCAATCAGATCACAGACCACTGTTTTTAAAGGCCGCCAGGCCTTATCCCGGAGAGACATTAGCTATAAGAGAACATGATGTATCAGCACCCTTTAGACTCCATACAGTATGTTTGTTCACTTACATAGAATTCAGCACAAGTTGCAGAAAGGTATGAAATACCCATTTACCATGAATTAGCTTTAAAGACTGTCTTAGATGTAATGCATGTATTTTCTCCTTTAAACTGCATTCACTCTGTGTGTTTCTAGAGAGTTTTTTTGGGTTGTTTGTACTTTCAGCATAGAGATACATGGTGTAAATGGGTGTTGTGGCATCATCTTCTCAAATGTTAATGCAGCTGTCAGGGACAATGACATTTCAGCAACCAGAAAATGGCGACCCCAGGCTAGTTACAGGAGCTGGTGTGAACAGTGAAAACAAACTAAAGCAAACACTTATATCCCCAGCAGCTACACAAAAACAGCTATCTGTTGACAAGCAAACAAATAACATTTACAAGACATGAGGGAGTATTACTCCTTTAAGGCCTATTTGCTTATTTTCGTATCCTAAATTATCATCTGTCTTAAAGGTCATATGCAAAGGTTTTGAAAACTAAAAGAAACATCACCATTCAATAAACATGGCTTTAAAACCTATGTGTGTTCCAGGTTTTGTAACAAAAGTCAACAGATAAATGCATTTTAGTGTCTTTTTGTTGTGGTCCATTTCTCCAAGGTTGCTGGATGCTGAGTCAGCATGCCTCCAGGCTGCTGATGTCATTTGGGGTGTGCCTGTTAGGAAATTGTATTGCTGCTAGTAAACAAATGCTGGTATCTTCACTGCTGTTGGTCAGTGTCTGCTTTACAATAGTTTAGATTTAATAGGGACCTTAACTGCATTAATTCCTACTAAGGATGGATGTGCTTGCCCTGGTAAAAGATAATTTTAAAGTGATTTATTGAGGTTTGCCATAGAAAATAGGAGAAGTGACCTGAGGAGTGTACTCTACTGTACCCACAATACCTCACTATGTAAATTAGTATACAGACCTTTATTTTTCTGTGCTCACTAAAGAAGTAGGAGCCAGTATCGCTCAGTATAGAAGTCGTGTAGCTAGATATGGTATGTACAATGCATTGTTGTGAAAATAAACAAAAGCTTATATTGTTGACACTACCACACAAATATGGGACAACATCTGAGTATGGAAATTGTTAAACAGGTTTGTATTTTATCCACAATGCCTTGCTATAGTTATTTACATATTACCGCTCACCACCAGTAACACAAGGGACTGTACGTCTGAGTAAGGCACATTTAAGGCAATGTTATAAATTACCCAGAATTCCTTGTTCCTGTATGTAAAACAATGACAGCTCCCTGGCATGACCTAATTTTGGGCGTGTAGCCACACACAAGAAACTGGAGGACAAAACCCTGATAAAACAGTAATAAAATGAGAATGACAGATTTTTTTTCACAAAACAAATTGCAGCTTTAACATTTGAAGCATGCCTGGCAATGGCATGCCATGTGTAACAGGCATTTGAGAAATCTTCAGCATTTACTTTAACATCAATGTGCTTCTCTCCATGATTTCTGCACAGGCTATAAAATTATATTTAAACTGTTATTGTGCATTACTGGCATTGAGCATGACACAACCACAATCAAACAACTTTCAGCTTCTTGCAACAGGCACAGTGCAATGAATGAGAAGTCTTTACAGACCTCAGCAATGTGACTGCCTCCATAGCTTATATATTGAAGAAAGAGAATAGCACCCCAAATGACATCACCAGGGCGGAGACATGCCGATTACCACAGGGAACAGAAAGTCTCAGCATCTAGCAGTGTTGTTGAAACACACCACACAATAAATAGCTATAAATGGTATGAAATTGTAGGTTTTCATATAAAACACTAGACAGACACTGTTGTTACAGCAATATTTAATGAATGATGCTGACAGTTTAATTTCTGTACATTTCATCGCATATGATCTTTAATAAACAGCACACAGAATTCAATGTGTTAAACATAATTTCTGTGTATCTGCCTGCTACTTTCCTCACTCCTGCACAAGTTGGTAACAGAAGTGGGATTGGTGGTACTAGTCTACATTTAGGCCAAAGAGGGATGTGGCTAATAGATACCTGCCCTGGCACCTTGGAGGCATGCATTGATAAATATCAACAACCCCCTGGAGTATACAGAGCCTTGACCAGAAGGATGGTAGAAGAAATAGGCAAACTACTGATGACTGGCATGGGACAAGTGGTATGGCCAAAACACCCTAGGGCAGAGGCGATCCTGCCGGCTGCAGGATTTGGTGAGATGGGTGACAAGATGTTGAATGAGCCTCCAGAGATCATCTCTGAATTGTAACAGTTGCTGACAATAAAGCAGATTGAAACTGACCAGCAATGTGTCAACAAAGAGGTCAAAAGGACTGAAGGTCTAAAAGCCCTGCATGGGAGAGATACTGCCACTAGGAGATGATCATAGGTCATTAGCTCAAGCCTGAAAGACATTAAAATAACAAAGCTAACTGGCCCACTGGAACAGTGGCAGTGTCACTGCCTGCAACACTGATGACTCAGGTTCAGGAATGAGCCCAGATTGTCAAAGGGCCAGCCGTGGGAGGTAGGATGAGCATCCTATGCACAGCTCTCCTCCGCTGGAGAGGAGGGTGGATTCTCAGAACATGAGTGAAAGCCAGTGTAGACTAGGTGTACACTGGCCTGGACTACATACTGAGGAGTGGAGGTGAGGGCAGATATTCATGGGATGTGTGGGACCACACATCCCACACTGACATCATTGCATGTCTATGCCTTAAGGGAAAACAGGAAGCAAAATCCCTTGGTCGTCACATGGTGATGCCCTTGGACATCCATCTAAGTGATGCCCCAGATGTAAGCCTCAGCTGGGGTCTCTGGTGGATCTCCATTTCTCCCTTCAGGAAGCCCCACTGCAGGGGGCAAGCTGCAGGCCTCCCAGTCTGGGTGACCTGTGGAGGATGGTGGCTGGAAGGGCCAGGTGCTGAACAAGGGAGCACATCCCCCCACCTCCAAGAGGCAAAAAAAAAAAAGCTAACTTCTGATGATATTGAGGTGTATCTTACCATATTTGAAAGAGTAGTGCTAGCTTGACAATGGTCAAAGGACCAGTGCATAATCTGGTTGGCACCATACCTTATTGAGAGTGTGCAGCTGGCATACAGTCACATGGACTAAAATGATGCATTGAGGTACAACTTGGTGAAAAAGACTATCCTGTAGTGATATGACATCTCAGAGGTGACATATCACCAAAAGTTCTGCACAGTGAGGTACCATTCCATGGATGCACCAAAAGAGGTCTTTACTCGGTTAAGAGAACTGTTCCTGAAGTGGATTTATCCAGAAGGGAAGACAACGGCACAGATAATCAACCTGATGATTGCAGATCAATTTCTACATATCTTGTTGTCTGTTGTTCAAATCTAGGTAAGGGAGCATAGCATAGAGACCAGTGAGAAAGCAGTGTCCCTGATGGAGGATTACCAGATAGCAAGACAGCACACCACTGCGAGACAATCTAAACTCCATGGTATGATAAGACATTCTCATTTTATGGGATATAAAACAACACCAAAAAGTGAGCACAAAACTCCTACAGCTCCCATAACGCTAGAGGTAAACAGTAAAACCCAAGAGGTGGTTGCTGGTATTGTTCCTTCCCTTCCAGTTCCTGTAACTTTGGGACACAATTTCCATGATTTAGTGGGACTAATTCAACAGAGAATTTTGGGTAAATTAGTAACTGTGTTGACCAGATCCCAAGCAGCCAAAGCCCAGAAAAAAAGTTGATTTAGGGGAGATGTTTCCTTTAGATGAACTGGAGATTTTTCTTCCCCACAGTCAGGATGACATCCCCAAAGTCTACTGAAGAAGGATAAATGAGACTGGATAGCAACTGTTAACTAGTTGCAAAGGACATTACCACTCATATTAAATTACAATGACATTGGTAAAGAGCAGCAGAATTATGTTGCCTTGCTAGACTGATATAAGCAGGTGGTCATGAAAAAGGAAAAATGTGTTACTTGTATTGAAATGCATAATGTTACTGTTTACAGGGTAATGAAAACTGCAAAACCAAGGAGTGGGTTGATCAGTTGTTAGTCCTTTCCCATTTCAGAACCTAGTTGATGGTGCAAGTTCATGATCTACCCCTTGCCGGTCATGCTGGCAGAGAACACACTTTTCCCAGCTGCTCACTAGGTTCTTTTGGCCTAACATCTACTCGGATTTGTCTGAGTATTGAAAGACATGTAGTAGTAAATGCCAGACAGTGGAACCAGTGGGAAAGCAGGAGAGGGTTCCCTTAATACCATTCTCTTTGGTAGCCACTCCTTTTGATATTGTATTGGTATAGATTGTGGGTCATTTGGAAAAGAGTGCAAGGGGTAAACATTTAATTTTAGTGTTTTGCAACTATGCCACAAATACCCAGAAGTCATGCTCCTTCAAATGGTTACTGCTTCAAAAGTGGGCACTGAACTGGTAATGATTTTTAGCCAGGTGGGCATCCAATGAGAACTTTTGTCTGATCAGGGCAGTAGTTTCAGTGCCCAGTGTTACAGTGTTGGGTAAGAAAGACCCTGTCCCATTTGTTATGCAGAGTGTGAAAAGCAAGGGTCTATTTTGTCCTCATCTATTTTGCCACTTGTCTGTCTCTTAACCTGATTGTGTAATCAAATTTTCTTGTGGCACTTAGGAATTTGGCCACTCCAATGGTCCCACAATTTCTACCTATTATCTTTCTTCCTTGATGTGCTGTTCCTATTCTTTCTCTCTCCATTTTTTGTGAAACTGGGATCCCTTGGTTTGTAAATGTATAGTATTATATGGTTTAAAATCTTTGCAGAAAACCATTTGGGTTTATTAGAGGAAATGTCAGTTTGGAATACAGGGGATTAACCTTGAGATGTATTTTGACTTCCACAAGCTTATTGACAGAATTGTCAACAGGATTCCAACTCTAGGACAGAATGCTCTAGTTTGCTGCATGTGTTAAAGACTAGATGAGCTCCTCACCTGGCCTCAGGAAAGAAATTGACAAACTTCTACTACATTTTGTGAGAAATAGGAGATAACAACTTACAACATCAGAAGGCAGATTTAAATTGCCAGAAAAAGAGAGCAATGTTTTGTGTAATGAGAGATAGAGAGACTGAGATTTATTTATTTTTTTAAATCATACTTTTTCCTCACCCAGCCCTCCATGCACCGCACCATTGGGAGTTGCTTATGGTATCTGCCCCTGCTTCTTGCACCTACCTGGATCCCTCCAGTACCCCTATGGAGCCATGGTTCTTCCCCCAGGCAGGGGTCCATAAACGTACACTCCAAACTTTCTTGTCTTTGTCCAGCTGGCTGGGACAGGTAGGTGTGAGCTGCATGGTCTGCACCAAGCGCTTCATGTTCCTGGTTCCTGGAAAGCCATTTTTTCCTTTTCTGTGTGGACATTACGTGCACCTCTGATGTCAAGGTATTACCACTGACATCCATCGTGTCCCTTCCTCTTGTACTGTCTAGGTTCTTTCTGTACCCCAGGCCTCTGCCTGGGGCCAGTTGAGCACTAAATCTGTGCTCTCCTCCCTCCCTGGAGAAGGCAAATGTTCCCTGGGATGCTCATCCTCCTCCACCCAGCCAGACCTCTGACTCCCCTGGCTCATTCCTGAACCTGGATCATCGGCATTGTGAGTTGTAAGGCTACTGCTTCACTGGCAGGCTGTCCAAGACTGAGATTTAAATTGACAGAGAGAGAGAGAGAGAGAGACTCTCAGACTTTGGACTTTCTTTGTTTGTACTGCCAGTGTGAAGACCTACCCTGTACAATTGTTTTTATGTTATTGTTATTGATATTGATAATAATGAAAAGCTACTTGCAATTGTTATCATTTCTCCTAGTTTGCCTATGCTTCCTGACCTATGCCTCTAATAAAGTTGATGCCAGTAGTGAGATTTATGCTGTGCATACCCTGTACAAGGTGTTTTGTGCATGGGAACTAGACCTGGTACCAGCGATGCATAGAAGAAATGTATGGATCCTGCAAGAGCAAGATCAGGAGTGATTACCAGAAGAATGGCAGCCAAACTAGAAGCAGAAACAGAAGTCCAGATTGAGACTGTACAGCCAGCACCAGTAATAGAAGAAGAACAGGCAGGGACAGAACTGGAAAGCATGTCAGTCTTCTTCAAAGGGTGGGCTATCTAACAAAGAGAGATTGAGAAGCAATGGCTGGATGCTTTGCAAGCTATCAAAGCTGGAGGATCTGGTGCAGGTCTGGCAGATCAACAAAACACAAACAGCTTAAAGAGCATTAAATATAGAAAGTTGTGTCCCTCAGATGACATTGAAGCATACCTGACAATTTCTGAAAGGGTCACCACAGCCTGCAATGGCAAAAAAAGTAATGGGCAATCAGGCTGGTACCTTATCTGGCAGGTAAAACCCAACAAGTCTACAGCAGTATGGACACTGCACAGTCAGAAAACTATGACCTGGTGAAAAGAGAATGTCAAAGCTGATTTTCTGTAAAGATATGGATCAAGAAATGAGAATGCAGAAGGTTAAAAAATGTGTGTGCTTAACTAAAATGTTTGCCGTAAAAGGTGTTATGAAAAAGGGTTACTGCATATGCAAAGAACTGTTACTGCTAGAAGTTAATGTTAAAACTGAACTAAATGAAGGTTTTGAAAGCCTGTTTAAAAAAAAAAAACAGGTTCCCTTGTATAAATGGTAGGGCATGACAGGGTTGGGTAAACCCATCCAAGTTGTTATGCAACAGTTAAAAGCAAGGCTCTATTTTTTCCTCTTTTATTCTGCCACATGTCTGTCTCTCACCTCTCTGACTGCACAATTAATTTTCTTGTGGCACCTAGGAATTGACCACTCCAGTGGTCCAACAATTTCACCCTGTTATCTCCCTTCCTTCAGTTGTTGTTCCTATTCTTTCTTTCTCCCCTTGCTTCTCTGTAGTTAAAAACATATCTGTGAATCTTTATGTGATACTGGGATCTGAAATGATTGCAGAAAGCTACTGGGGTTTATTAGAGAAGATGTCATTTTGGAACACAGTCTGTTAACCTTGAAATGTATTATAACCTCCACAAGCTTTTTATCAGAATTATTAAAGAGGAACTCTGGTCAAAAGTGCTATTTTGCAGAATTAGAATAAACATACCCTCAATAAATCACATACCAGAAATTAGGTTTCTGTATTATTTCGTTTTAAAGTTATGAGCTATTTTGTAACCCTGATTTCACTACCTGTTCAAAAAAGCCAGTTTCAGTGAAGAGCTGATATTGATGTCATCTCCAGAACTCACAGTCTAGTCTTCCCTGTCAGCAAGATTACAGGACCTGTTTCTCCAAAGTTTAAAAATCATGTGCAATGGTTTTACAAGTAAAAGAGGCATCAACTTTAAAAAAATTCTATAAACACTATGTGTGTTTCAGGTTTTGGAACAAAGTTGACAAAATCATATTTTTAGTGCATTTTTGTTGTGGTCCATTTCTCCAGGGTTGCTGAATGCTGAGTCAGCATATCTCCATGCTGCTGATACCATTTGTGGTGCCACTCTACTATATCTGTTAGGAAGTTGTATTGCTACTAGTACTGCATAATGTTGGTAACGTCACTGCTGTTTGTCAGTGTGTCTACTTTAAGTGTTAAAGAGCACCTTTCCCAGTCCTTTTGACTTTCATGCATAAATTACCCCTTCTTGCTTTAATTCTGGAATTGTATTTCATTACTGTCCTCTGCAGTTAGTTTTTGCATTCTGCAAAATGAATGAAATGCAATTCCAGAATCAGTGCAAGAAGGGGTAATATGTGCATGAAAGTCAAAAGGACTGGGAAAGGTGCTCTAAATCTCAATCTTTATCTATCAACAAAATATTGTTCTGTTTTATAAGATGCCTTCTCCTAGCAGTTTAAATTCTGCCTCCTGTTCTTGTAAGTTTCATGTCTTTCACAAAATGGAGTAAATTTTGCATGAAAGTCAAAAAGATTGGGAAAGATGCTGACATCAACTCTATCATCTCTCAATCCCCATGCTTTGTTATCAAGGAATAAGAAAGTAAATTTTACAAAAAAAAGAACCATACTGACAAGACATTTAGATTTTGGCATAATGCATTGCTAACAGGGTATTGGGGAAGGGGGAACATAGTATGTACATTGAGTACTGGTAGTTTTCCCTTGCAAAATTGCTGTGACAGCACCATACTACACAGTGTGAGTCTCTCCTCTGCCCTACAGTGATGCCATTGGGAGCCAGCAGCCCAGCAGGTGAACAGCAAAGGTAAGTGCAGCAGGGCTCAAAAACAAATCTAAATTATGGAAGGCAGAGTAAACTTTGGCTAAAAATAACAAATGCACACACCCTTTCAGGTCTTGTACTGCATACAATGACTACAAGATATAACATTTTGCACCATCATGAAAGGTGTTCTTTAACAGGGTCATAATATGTGTTAATTCCTGCTAGTGGTGGAAGTGTTAGCCCTGGTAAAATTATCATTTTAATGTGGAATACAACATAGATGAGTCTGAACGTAGGTTAAGTAACAGCCTGTCAGGGAGGAAACACTAGGGGCCAAATATTCAAAACGTTACACCTGGCGCAAATAGATTTTGCCACAATTGTGCCACATTTGTACCCGAGTGCTATATTGAAAAGGCCAAATAGCACCAGTGCAACATGATAGCACCAACACTATGAGATAATATATGTGTAGTGCAAAGTGAGGGGCGGGGAGATGCATACAGGCACAATGGTATATTCAAAAGTATAGCATCACACAACATGCTTTAGTGCAACATGTAGCGTGGCACAAATTACCGCCCATGAAAAGGTGGTCTTAATGCTTGGCAAACCCAGGATGGGGGGCATGGACACAGCAGCAACAGGGAACTTTATGAATTCAATAAAGAGGAAGTGTGGGTGGACGGCCTCCTTGGGCCACTCCATATGCACAGGCACACAAACTGTGGAATGTAATGCCACAACAGTGCTGTGACATGAATACTCATGTAAATGTTACAACTGAGCTAGAACACTACTTGCAGCAACAAACTATTTGTACAGTACTGTAATGTATTGTAATGTGTACCTAATGTGATACTTGTGTATTGTGTGTTGTTGTGCATTGTATGTCTTTATTGTACACTGTTGCATCTCAGCCACAGAGTTAGTGTCTCTGGGTCATTCCTGATACTGGGACTTGGCCCAGTGTGCTTACCTGGTTAACAAGATGATAAAAAACAATGAACAGAACACATACATGGCAGAGACATGCTTCACACAGACAGCACCACCCATGTTGCCATCATCTGGCACCAGTCCTAACCCAGCCAGGCATTAGTGGGTACCCCAGCACCCAGTGGACACCATGGCAGTGCATCCATGCAGCACACACCTCCAGTTCCCTCACTGGTGTACACCAACACAATCCAGCAGACACATGCTGCACTGGGGGACTGGAGGGTGTTGAGGGGAGAGTGTACAGGTGGCCAGGCTGCACCACATAGCAGATACTACTACATAGCTGGGGCCATACACACAGTGCACATGTTCCACTGATGGGACTGCTGCTGACAGCAGTGTGCCAGTATGATGGGATGTGTGCCCCCCCGGGGCATATATCCTACACACCTGTCCAGGATCCCTGCACACATGGCCAGCCATGTGTATGGTAGTGTGGGGGTTCAATGCCACTGGTGCAGCATATGAGGGTCACAGGACAGTATGACTCTGGTGTCCACTGTCAGACCACAGCTTCCAGCTGTGCTTGTCACTGTGTGGATAACACCAGTCGCTGTTGCCTGACACACCATAGGCATTGCTATGTATCTCACAGTATTGCCTACTATGCTACTGTACCATCTGAGAAACACTGTGGCAGGAATAACGATTTGCCTGTGGCATGCAGCACAACCACCCATTCCTGTAGTGCTACTCCCTTGGGCTACAATAGTCTTTGCATCTGTGTCAAAACCAAGACTGCAGCTTATGTTCTGTGAGCTGTGAGCACACAATGAATGTGGCAACCAACCTGTAATACCAGTGGGACCTACAGGTGGAGCTATGAGCACAGAAAGAAATGTGGCTACTGGCCTGTAATTCCAGTTGGACCTACAGGTGGAGCTGTGTGCACCATGTTATAGCATGTTTTTCTCTGCATTATCTAGCTGTTATAAGTACTGTATTTTCTAAACAACTGCCATGAGCTTCTGAAGAAGGACTGGTTGGTCCGAAAGCTAGAGCACTTTGTTCTTGTTGCTACATCTATTTAGGTCCATTAAAAGGTATCAAATCATTTTCTTCTGTATCCGTGTTATAGCGTCAGGCAATCCACATGCAAAGCAGGCTGTAATGAGATGCTGATGTGGCTGTTTACCCATGGATTGCCTGAGTAGGCTCATTTGATTTGTAGTTTTGAATATAACAAACTTTAGCACTGGGGAAACAGGATTGCTCCAGGCAAATGTGTCAGTGCCGCACAAACGTATAAGTGCCGTGCAATACTGTAATCCTCCATTACATGGTTCTGCAGTATTTGGCCTGCACTGTTGTCTGCTGTTGTTGTGCTCCATTGCTTTGCTAGCACACACGTTGCCCACATGGTTCAGCCTTACCTCACTCCACCTGTGTGCACTGGGCAACTGTTGCAGTTTGCACTGCTCTTGGTTGCTATATTCAGTGTTGTCTTATTTGCTGGGCTGTTGTTGCACTGTACTCTCAGCCCTGTTTGCATGTCTTCCTTTGCATGTTATATTTAACTCATTTAGCCTCGGGGCTATTCCTTTGAATATGGTGCGCAAATGGTTCTGGGCTAATTTTGCCCGCCGTACAGTGTTAATTTTGCCCGGGAGCAAAGTTTTGAATATCTGGCCCTAGGTTGGCTGGGTTGGCTACTGCATTGAAATTCATAGTAAGGTTTCAAGACAGCAGTACCTCTCCAACCCCCATTTACAGGAAGGTAGAATAACTTTAAAGTGCCATCCTGAGAAAACACCTCGATTGAATGACAGGTGTGAATGATCACAGTTTCCACCACAATAGAAAATAATTCAGTTTGCAGACCTCACCAGTGAAAACAGGAACTTTTGCTCACATGCCTTTCTATTATAATCAAGCATTTGTCAATGCCGAATGTTGATTGCTTATATGTGCTGGTTAGCTATTTGGAAGTGAAAGTACCATGCCTAAGAACTATCATGTGCCCCCCCAAGACATCCACTGTGTTTTTCTGTTCAGTATTCATAGAAGAGGGGGAGGGGAAAGGGCAACAGCAGTACAGCAGTTGCAAAGGAGTGAAGAGGTGGACAATAGTCCATTCACAGGCAGAAGAATCCTGCAGAAGGTGAGTAAATTGAAGGTGGACAAAGTGATGGGATCAGATGGCATACACCCAAGGATATTAAAAGAACTGTGAAGAGAAATAGTACCTGTGGCAGCCATGTTCAGTGAGTCATTCAACACAGGGGTGGTACCAGAGAATTGGAGGAAGGCACATGTGGTACCACTATATAAATCCAGCAGTAGGGAGGAGGCGGGGAACTATAGGCCGGTCAGCCTCACTTCGGTAGTGGGGAAGATCATGGAGACACTGGTTAAAGAAAAGATAGTGGGGCAACTAGAAGACATCAAAGCCTAGGCAACATGGAGTCACAGTGGGGAGGTCATGTCAGACAAATCTGGTTAATCTCTTTGACTGGGTGACAAAGGAAGTAAATCAGGATGGGGCAGTGGACAACACTTACCTTGATGTAAGCAAAGCCTTTGACACTGTCCCACATAGGAGGCTGATAAACTAGCTGAGTAGGCTGGGCATTGGGGAAAGGATGCTAAACTGGGTTAGAAAGTGGGTAACGGACAGGAGACAGAGAGTGGTGGTAAATGGGGCACAGTCTGGGGGAGAGCGAGTGACCAGCGGGGTGCCACATGGATTGGTCCTGGGGCCAGTCCTGTTCAATGTCTTCATTAGTGACATTGCAGAAGGGCTGAAGGGAAAGGTCTGCCTGTTTGCAGATGGCACCAAGATCTGTAACACAGTGGATACCCCAGAGGGGGTGGAGAAAATGAGGAGGGATCTGGGGAAGCTTGAAAAATGGTCTGAGGGCTGGCAACTGAAGTTTAACGCAACAAAGTGCAAAATTATGCACCTGGGACACAGAAACCCTGGGGAAAGGTACAGAATGGGGGGGGGGGGGAGAGTTGCTGACAGTCACAAAGAAGGAAAGGGACCTGAGGGTTCTTATTTCAGATTACCTGAAAATGTCAAAGTGGTAAGGCAGCTGGGAGGGCCAGTGATATGCTGGGGTGCATAGGTGGGGTATCACCAGCATAAGGAGGGAGGTAGTGATGCCATTATATAAAATGATGGTCAGGCTTCACATGGAGTACTGTGTGCAGTTCTGGAGGTCGCACCTTTGTAAGGATATTAACAGGCTGGAGATGGTCCAGAGAAGGGCGACTGAGATGGTGCAGAGCTGGCAACACAAGACTTATGCGGAGAAATTAAGGGACCTCATTATGTACTCACTGGAAGGGAGAAGGAAAGAGGGGATATGATAGAAACATTCAAGTACATCAAGGGTATAAATATAACTACTGAGAAGCAGGAGACAGCTGCTATAGGCATATGTGTCAGCTTCTCTGCGATATTCTTTATTCTTATAAATCTGTAATCTCCAGTATTTCAGTAACCACATGACCACACTGCCTTCTTTAGGCAGTTTTATGCTGGTTGATGACTGGTGTCAGGTGGCAGACAGAGGGCTCACCAAATTGTGTTGCCATTTGAGAAACTTCATAGAGTGTTGTTTTTCTGGTAAGCGTTTTGGAAAGCTGGTGAAGGTTTCAACATTTTTATTATGATTTTATCTCCTTATGTCTGCCCCTTTGTTCCCCCCATCCCCACACCCCAACAGTCATCAGTGGCCACAGCTGCAGCCTTCTTCTTGCCAAGATGGTGGGTGAGAAACATAGAAACATAGAATTTGACAGCAGATAAGGACCGCTTGGCCCACCAAGTCTGCCCATTTCGCTACCTGATAGATAAGCTGCAGATTCTAGTTAATCAATAGCTTACTTCCTCCTACCCCCCAGTAGAATTGTCTTATGTTTGTCTGTGAGCAGCTGCCTTCATAGTTTGTGGAGTCTTATGTCTTTCAGTACTGCCTATTGTTCATCTTTCAACACAGGCGAGGTGTTTGCCAACCCAAAACTAACTCAAGACAAGCAGGTTTCAAAGTGGGGAAGAAATGGAGTGAGCAAGAATCAAGTACTCATTCAGATGTGGTGTCGATTTTAAGATCAGCATACTGGTGTGGACACTGCAGATAGAACCCCAGGTCTTTAAGCAGCCTTGTGAAAAGTAAAGGCTTCTTGAAGCACTGGGGTTCTCTTTATTGCACTGTAAGTGGGCTGCATGTAATTCGGTAATGTACCTTACCTCACATCTGGATGTATGGAAGGCCGAACTTTAAATAAACACAGCACCTGAATTAACACATGATGCCATAGAAACATAGAATTTGTCAGCAGAAAAGGACCACTCCGCCCACCCAGTCTGCCCAAGTGTTCCTCTACCTACTTGTAACTCTTGCCTGTACATGTTATCGTGTGTTCATTCTGCCTGTGTCCATCAGGACCCCCATGTGAATGAGCTATTAATGGATTTTCTCTGCATGGACTTGAACCTACTCCACTTCCATAGCCCTATTGATCTCTGTTGACCCCCTCCTTCCTCTTTTTCTAATATGCCCCTATGTTTATCCCATGCATGCTTCATGCCCCCTACCATTTTAGCTTCCACCATTTCTCCTGGCAGTCTGTTCAAGGTGTCTACCACCCTTTCAGTAAAGAAATATTTCTACACATATATCCTGAATGCCCCCCCAGCTTCATTGTATGTCCCTTGGTTTGGGTGCTCATCCTCATTTGAAGGAAACTCCCCAACTGTACACTCTTTACCCCAGTGAGGTACTTTGTAGGTCTTGAACATGTCACTTCTCACCCTCCTCTCTTCCAGAGTGTACATGTTAACATTCTTCAGCCTTGCCTTGAAGGGATTCATGTGAAAATTCTGAACCATTTTAGATGCTCTCCTCTGGAAAATCTCCACCTTATGTCCTTTCTGAAGTGTGGACTCTAAAACTGGATACAGTACTACAGCTGCGGGTATACCAGGGAGTGATACCATGGCAGCACAACATCCCTCCTCCTCCTCCTACTGGAGGTGCTACTCATTATGCACCCCAGAATCCAATTTTCCCTGCCCATAGCCTTGTCACACTGTATTGCCATCTTGAGGTCCTCTGATATAATAACCTCAAGGACTCTTTCATGTCTAGGGAGTATCAGTACTTCCCCCCACCCTATACCCAGCATCAGGGTTCCTATGCCCTAGGTACATGATTTTACACTTGTTGGCATTGAACCTCAGCAAGTAAGAAAATGGAATTGATTTGAATGAATTGCAGGCTTTTAAGCAGCTTTCAGGGACTGTGTATGTGTGTGTGTGGGGGCTCCACTACTATATCCAAAGCATTTGATTTAGTAAATGTAGTATTTTGATAAATTCACTGATGAAAATAGGAGTGGAGGAAGAAACATGTAGTTGGTTTATATCATATCTTGATAACAGGTCACAATTTGTTATCTTAAATGGTCAACAGTCAAGAACAGACTATGTTACAAGAGGGATCCCCAGGGATCCATACTGGGCTCCCTCCTGTTCATAGTCTATCTGAATAACTTACCAAAAAATATCAGATACTCACAAATTCGTCTCTATGCAGATGATACGGCTTTAGTATCAGTAGGAAAAACTGCAAGTGAAGTAGAACTAAAGTCCACAGATCGGACCCTCGAGGTTGCGAGGGTGCTCTACAGCCCCCAGCCTCACCGGAGGACAAAGTAGCAAGATCGACCCCGAGGTTGCGAGGGTGCTCTACAGCCTTCCCCCCAAGCCTACCGGAGGACAAAGTAATGAGATCAGACCCCCAAGGTCACGAGGGTGCTCTACAGCCCTCCCCGCCAGCCTACCGGAGGACAAAGTAGCGAGATCGACCCCGAGGTCGCAAGGGTGTTTCTACAGCCGCCCCCGCCAGCCTACTGGAGGACAAAGTAGCAAGGTAATTGAAAACAGCTGGATTTCTGTGCTGCTTATGCTCTAGATGGACGGGATGGTTTGCACCTTAACTGCACTTAAATGGAGTTAATTTAACTGAATTACTGTCCCTCACATGTGGAGATAGTTTTTTATGCCTCAGAAACTGGAGTTTTTTATGCCTCTGAAACTAGAGACACCCATTACCTTAAGGACTGTGCACTGTACTGAATGTTAATAAGATCTCATATTGTGGTACGGTTATGCAGTTCTGGCACCAATTTTAAACTACTATAAGGGGATCCTGTTGTTTGTACTATCTGTCCCTCGCAGCTTAACTGCAACCGTGCTAGTCGCCCCTGAGCTCCGCAATTCAAAAGCACACATACTGTGTTAAGGCTTGCAGTTTTTGGCACCTACTTTAAACAATTACAAGGAAATGCAGTTGTTTGTACCAACCTCTCTCGCAGCTTAACTGCCACCGCGCCTGTTGCTCCTGAGCTTTGCAGTTTAAAACAAAAAAAAAAGCTTTGCAGTTTTGATGCCAGTTTTAATTTTAAAATTTCACATCTCAAAACTGTAACTGAGGGAATCTCTCACTTGCACCATAGACACAGTGCTAAATGCCCTTTACAGCTGGAACTGCAGAAAACACAAAAGATCTGAATATTGTGAATTGACTACCTGTGCATTCTGGATGAGCTCTGTCTGTCCCCTGTCGTTCACCAGACGCCCCCCTCCCCCAAAACTGCCTATAAAACAACCAAGCAACTCTTCCTTTTCCTCCACAGATCAGACCCCCGAGGTCGTGAGGGTGCTCTACAGCTCTCCCCCCCCAGCCTACCGGAGGACAAAGTAGCGAGGTAATTGCAAACAGCTGGGTTCCTGTGCTTGCTTATGCTTTAGCCCCGCCGAACACTACGCGTTCGGCTCCCCCCCACCACCCTTGGTCGGCTCTCCCTTAAATAGGCTGAGAGTGGTCACATGTTGTGATAATTTGACCTATCAGCCCAGTTCTCCATTTACAGGTTATACTAACCTGCCACTAGGGGCAGACCCAATTAATCTCAAGCTCCTAGTTAACTAGTCCAAAAAAAAAAAAACAGCACAATTTCTCCAATTCTGGGTACTGCACTAAGGGCAGACCTACTTAATCCCAAGCTAACTAGGTTCCTCCTTGCCCAAACAACCACCCCCCCACTAGCATGATGCACCCCCAACCTCCCTTCCCTTGGGCCCACCAGGGGTGGAGCTACCACATACAAGCAGGATGACCTCCTGCGTCACCTCAACCCGCCCCCATGGCTAGCTGTCAAGGGGCTAAAAATCGTCCATCTAAATGTCCTCAGCCTCCTATGCAACCTTGCTGAGCTCACTGCCTGGGTTGCCCACTATAACCCAGATATTTTGGGTATCACAGAAACGTGGCTAAAACCCCACACTCCTGATGCTATATGCACCCTTCCAGGTTATAGCCACATCAGGTGCGATTGCAAGGGTAACAAACACGGAGGGGGGTGTTACTTTATTATAAAGTCCACCTCAATGTGTCTATCATTGACCACCAACCTACCACCCCTGGACATGTGAGTTCTTGCACACCTTCTCCTTCTTGGGCTCACAAAAATCTACCTGATTTGCTGCTATAACCCTCCCAGAGGTGGGATACCGGACTCTCCTCACTACTACACAGCCTCAGCTCCAGGGTGGGGACAAGTGAGGTCCTCATTATTGAGACTTCAACCTTGACTGGATGGGATCCAACTCTAAATCCTATGAGCAGTTGCTATCAGGCCTTGCTCTGAGCCAGGTTATCACCGAACCAAGAGACCTTCCCGGGGGATAAAGGATCACTGATCGACTGGGTCCTGACCAACAGGCCGACAGAGTCACATCCTCAGGCATCCCACCTGATGCCATCTTGGGCCACTCGCCCACCTTTGTACCTGGGGCATACCTCAGGCGAAAATACCTAGCAATGTGATACAGATGAGGGACTACTCAAAGCTCCACTTGCCCGACTTCTTCAGCGACCTCAGATCTACTGATTGGTCTGAGGTCACCACCTCCTTGGACCCAAATCTAGCACTGGACGCTTTCCTAGCCAAATACATCCCAGTGTAGGACAAGCATACGCCCCTCACTAGAAGGAGGGTGCGAGGTACCATCACCAAATGGCTTCACGGGGATCTATTCTCTCTAATGAAACACAGAGACAAATGCTGGGAGACCTATAAGGCCTCTCTCAGCGTCAAAGATCTTGTCACCTACAAGTGCCTCAGAAACTCCTGCAAAAAAGCCATCAGGGCTGCCAAAAGTGAGTTCTGCCGATCCGCACTACTATCTTCTACCAACAACCCAAGAAGTTTCTGGCAGAACATAAAAAGTGAGGTCGGGGGCTCTGCGAGAGGGCAAGTCATGGATTTGCTCATTGATGGGGTCAGCTGCAATAGCCCCCACACAATCGCTAACACCTTTAACACTATGTTCTCCGAACAGGCTACCCCCCTTCCTCCTGCCCCCGCCGCCCTAAGCCTCAAATTATAACCAGGGCCCCGATTTTTCTGCGCACATCGAGCAAAGTTCTGCGCAGGAATGCCATTTGCCGTAGAACTTCTGCGGCACTCAACACCAATTTCAATGTATCCATGACACATTTTTACCCTTAATTTTTTCTTTTTTTTTTTGCCATATCTGAACAATGCAAGCTCATAACACAGTCATTTTATGGGTGTTTGTCACCAAATTTTCAACATAGCCAGTTTAAGACCTCTGCTCATGAACAGTATCACTGTGATTTTATTAATCTGTCCGGAACATTGATTTGCACACCGACTGCGCATTCTGCGCTACAAGGGTGGAAACACATTTTGGGTGAGATGTGAAAATGACAGCTGTACTACTCATAAGACAGTGTGGTGAAATGGCAATGTTGAAACTCTGGAGTGAAAATATTGAAATTTCGCTAACTTACGAGCCTGCGTAGGAACTGCGCAACGCACGCTCGTTAAACAGTCATTTTTTGGAATTTTTTCACCAAATTTTCAACATAGCCATTTCAAGACCTCTGCTCATGAACAGTGTCACTGTGATTTTCTTAATTTGTCCCGTACATTGATTTCGCACACCGACTGCGCCATTCTGCGCTACAAGGGTGGAAACACATTTTGGGTGAGATGTAAAAAATGACAGCTGTACTACTCATAAGACAGTGTGGTGAAATTGCATTGTTGAAACTCTGGAGTGAAAACATTGAAATTTCACGAACTTACAAGCCTGCGTAGGAACTGCGCATCGCACGCTCGTTAAACAGTCATTTTTGGAATTTTGGCACCAAATTTTCAACATGGGGGTTTTGGGCCCCCTTCTCATGAATGATGTCACTGTCATGGTGGTATTCAGTCCTGAAGGGTGATTTCACAGTCACTGTGCAGTCACTGCACGAAATCACCCTTCAAGCCCGAATAACGCCATGACAGTGACATCATTCATGAGAAGGGGTCCCAAAAACCCCATGTTGAAAATTTGGTGCAAAAATTCCCAAAAATGCCTGAGATATGCAATAAAGTTGAACCCCTCCTATCTAGCCCATTATACAGCTTACCGGCATTTCCTCAGTTCGCGGTCGGCTTTGAAGAGTGCAGACGTGTTCCCGGTCCACCGAAGATCGTCGCGCCGGAGTCCGGAGGTAAGTATGGGGTGGGGTGGGGAGGCTGGGTGCGCAGTGGGTGGGTGCGGGATGTGGAAGGGGGGCTCGGGAGATGCGCCGTGGGACAGTTTTTGTTTTACAGGGAAAAAAAGACATTGCGGGACCGCTTGCCACGCTGGGGTGGGCTCCCAGCGTGGCACAATGACTTTGGGGCGTTCGGCCGGCGGGGATTGGGCACCCTTGCTAAAAAAAAAACTATTGGCACATTTGCCATGCTGGGGTGGGCTCCCGGCGGCACAGAGGACCTTGGGCGTTCACGATGGGGATTGGCACCAAATTTCGGCAAAATGAAGAGGACGTTTGTTCCATGGGCAGCCGCGAATTCCACGGGTGATGGCAAATTCCGCGGATATTTCTGCGGTTTGCCGCATCCGCGGAATCGCGGAAAACTCGGGGCCCTGATTATAACCCACCTGTAACGTACCCCAATTCGGCTCAACCCAGACCCAAACCCAGACCCTCCTTCTTTCTACAGCAGGTGTCTGTCACCGAGACCCAGAGGCTGCTCGCTAGCCTCTCCCCCCATACTGGCCCAGGGCACGATAACCTTGAGCCAAAACTGCTCAGGTTAGGTGCCCACCTCCTAGCCTGGCCAATGACACATATCTTTAACGCCTCCCTCACCACCAGTGTCATCCCTGATATCTGGAAAATAGCCAAGATCACCCCTGTCCTCAAACAAGGAAACCTGAAAGATCCCCTGAGCTATCGGCCGATTGCTATTCTCTCAGCTGCATCTAAACTCCTAGAGAAAGCTGTGGCCTCTCAGTTAACTGAGTACCTACAGGAGTACAATCTCCTCTCCCCGGCCCAACATGGGTTTAGGAAGGGGCACAGCACAGCTACCACCCTTGCTGTAGTCACCTCACAGATCCGAACTGCAACCGACCAGGGCAATCTCACTGGTGCGATTTTCGTGGACTTATCCAAGGCCTTTGACAGGGTAGATCATTCCCTCCTCAGCACCACCCTGCTCTCCCTCAGACTCTCAAACCCCGCTCATGCCTGGTTCCACAATTACCTCACTGGTAGGAAGCAATACACAAACTTAAACAGGACCCTCTCCAACCTCACCGCTGTTCAATATGGTGTCCCCCAGAGGTCTGTCCTCGGCCCAACGCTCTTCTCCCTTTTCATCAATGAATTACCATCCATCATCACCCATGGGCTTGCAACCCTGTACACCAATGACCTCGTCATATTGGATAGCGCCCGAGACATCAGCACCATCAATTCCCAACTAAACTCTGACTTCGAGTGGATACAAGCCTGGCTGTGCTAGCATAAGCTTGTCATCAACCTCAAAAAAACCCAGGCTATGCTCTTTGGGTCCCAAAATAGAACAAAATCCTGCCCTGCCCCCCTTCTAATACACGGGGCTGACAGCCTGCCCGTGCAGATAGCTGCTGATGTCAAGTACCTTGGCATTACCCTAGACCCCCAGCTGGACCTTTCCCTGTACATCAGGAACATCTGCAAGGCTACGAATGTCAAACTCGGACTCGCGTACAGAGCCAAAAACTGCCTCACATCGGCCGCTCGGATGGCCCTAGCCAGGGGTGTTCTCCTCCCCTCCCTCTGTTATGGGCTAGTGACCTTCGCCCCTATACCAAAATCCAACCTCTCGAAATGGGATACGGCCTACAACAGCATCTGCCGCTTCGCGCCTCCGCCCCTGACACACCTGGCTGTGACCTTTATACTGCTTTGAGTGGCTCCCCTGAGAAACATTGCACCTTCATAGTAGGGAACTTCATCGACAACATCATTAGAACAGCCACCCCCTCAGCCCTTGCCATGCCCTTCTTCCCGCAACTCTTCCACCACCTTACATCACGGGCGGCACTAAATTGCATGGTTCCTAGAACACGACCTTTGTGGGTGATTGGGCTTTCACCAACTATGCCCCCAAACTATGGAACTCATTCCCTGCCCATACTGATCCACCCCTCCTATCTAGAGTTCAAAACGTCTCTATGGGCATTCCTGAAGGGCTCCTCCATCTGTCCTTGTGTCCCGTAGTCCCTTGAACTATCCTCTCACGTGGGGTTGCACACCCCAGGTCCACTGCACTTACTCTCCTGGTTACTGGACTAGATTTAGGATAATGTAATGTTATTGTTGTTAGTACCTGCAACACCACTGTATGTAAATTTTTTGTTAGTACCTGCGATCACCACTGTATGTAAACCTGACTCGCTCACTATATGTGTATGCTCTATCTTAACTCTCCTGGGCCATCTGTAACCTTCCCCAGGCAGGTAAATTTTTTGTTAGTACCTGCCATCACCACTGTATGTAAATCTGACTCGCTCACTGTATGTGTATGCTCTATCTTAACTCTCCCAGGCCGTCTGTAACCTTCCCCGGGCGGATGTCTTACTTACTGGTTGCCTTTTATCACTATATAACATGTAATACTCTTTGTGTTCAAGTCCAATCTGTCACTGTACCTGTTATCCAAGCTTGTAACCCTCCCGGGTCGCACCTGAAAATAGGCACTTGGCTGTCTAGTGTGACTTACCCGGTCAACAAAAGCAAATAAATAAATAAAGTTACAGAGTGACTTTTGCACAATGCAAGGTTATTTTTCATATTTGGGTCTATTAGTAAATAATAAAAAGACACAGGTTATGTCCTTTGCATTGGATAAGAAGGGTATTTCAAAACTAAAAATAATGACTCAAGAAGGTAAGCTCCTAGAACAAACCGAAACATATAAGCATTTAGGGATACAAATAGACCAATGACTTACTTTTCAACAGCATATAACAAATTTAATAAAGAAAACAAATGCTAAGATTGGAGCTGTGAGATGAATATCAAACTTGTATGACAAGAGAAATAAGAATGACCATGATAAACCAATTAGTATTGCCAGTTATTGATTATGGAAGTCACATTTATAGGCATACAGTACAAAAACATTTAAATAACTTAGATACACTTTACAACAAGCTCGCAAGATTTGTGTTAAGGTGTGACCCCAAAACGCATCATTGTATCATGTATATAGAATTAGGATGGATCCCATTAAAATCACGGGCAAAAGGAAGCTGGCTAAACCAGGTCCAGAATATATTTAAAATAAATCTTTAAATAATTTAAAAACAAATAACAAAAACCGAAACATGGTTTAAATTTAAGAAAAATAGGTGCCAGGACTTCATTATACCAAAATTAAATAATCGGTTTAGTGAAATGACATTTCAGTATCAGGCAGCCTCTAGCTGGAATTGTCTCCTTCCCCTTTTCTATGTGAACTAACTATCACTCATAATGTTTTTAAAAATGATCTGAATCATGAACTCAGTTTTTGCTGTTATTGTAACAGGTGAAAATAATGTAGAGGTCAAATGATTGTTTGCCTGTTTTTGACGTTATTGTAAAAATTGCAACGTATTTGTATTTTTGTATGTTGTGTATTGTTGTATTGTAACAAATATTGGTAAAATTGTAACTGTTTTTTGTATAATGTAAACAGGTAAGTCTTGTGAACAAGGATTTTTGGAACCCTGATGGCTTTATCACTGTATAAATAACATTTTACCATTACCATTATCCTTACCTATAACTATTTGCTTTTAATTTGTTATAATGTGTGAACAGACTAACCCTGCTCCCCACTCCATGTGCTGTATTGGAGATAAAGAGCCCAAATAGCATTGGCCCAAGCATTGAGCCCTGTGGCACCCCACTTGTCATTGCTCTGGGTGCCGAGAACTACCCCCCCACCACCACCCTCTGCACCCTCCCATGTAACCAGTTCTCTGTCCATTTAGTCAGACCACCTTCCACCCATACCCAGCCTTCTTCACTTTTCTCCTTCTTGGCCTGTGTCCCGCCTCCCAGTAGTCCACACCTTTCTCCTCCTGATTCGTACCAGGTAGCGGTGCTTTCTGTATTCACACTCAGACCACTCTACCTGCCCCCTTCCAGGGTTACTACACCTCTGCCTTTTCCTATATCTAGGGCGGTGAGCTCATCAGGCTCCCCTGTCCGGACCTTTCTACCAATCTCAGTCTTTTGTCCACCTCACCCATTTGTTTAAATCCACCTTAGTAGAGATATAGCCCTCTAATCCTGCCTTTTTTTTTACATATTTTCTCACTGGGCTACGGTCAACTTGGTGATCCCGACTGATCCCCCCAAGCACTGCCCCTGACATCAGGCTGACCTGCTCACCTCCATGGATTACCCCCATGGTGGGGTGGTGAGGAGCTTTCCAGGTCAACCAACCGGAGCAGGATCCCGTTAAGGAGGTGCCATCGGGGTGGACAGGGTGTCGGAAGCTAATGCTGCCTGATTGTAGCCCATTTTCCACTTTTCTCCCTTTGCAGATTGCAGGTGTGCATGACGCCAGGCACAGCATGCCAACATCTACCACACTCTGCCACTTCTTTACTACACCGCTGTTGTAGCACCGTGGTCATCACCAGAGGCTGCTACAGAGCGGTGGGTTCCTGGATCCTCCCAGGATAGAGAGCAGTCCTCCAGATGCTCAATCCTAATCCTCCCTTGAGAACCCCTGGCAGCCGGGCTGGTGTCCGAACCTGGGTAGCCAACTTGGCGTGAGGTGTGGCGTCCAGCGCCTCACCCTCAGTGTAAGTGGCCCAGTAGCAGTGCTGCCTATAATATTCCCTCCCTTCCTGCTCCAGTGTACCCTGCCCCTGCATAGCATAGTCACTATTCCCCCAGACCCTACCCCAGTTAGTCACTAACCCAGAATGTTTCATGTGGCACCAATCCCTCAGCCACTCAAACTCCTCAAGCCTACCCTTCCTCCCCATGCTTGCACATGGTACCGACAGTACTCCAAGAATGCCACTGACTTTCCCACCCTCACACTGCCTGCCCAAGTACTCAAACCCCTCAGTACTTCCACAGTGTCCCCATCAAGTTGTTTGTACCCATGTGCAACAGTAATGAGGTTTCTTCCTCCCCTCGCTGCATGCTTGAGCAGTGACTGCCCTGCCCTCCTGCAGTCAACCTAGGGACAGCTTCAACCCAAATATAGCTGTGTCTTTCCCCTTTCCAGCCCATCTCACCCATTTCAGCATAGAATCCCACAGGATGAGTACCCCCTGGCCTTTACCTCCTTTCCCTTCTAATGCCCCTTCCACCACTCCAGTATTTGTTCTTCCCTGTCCCTTACCCCCACCAACTGCACCCTCTGTGATTTCTATATCTGTACCCCCTACTTCCACCTCACCCATTTTCTCTGCCTTATTCCTCCCATCCCCCTTGAACTCCTTCCCAGCCTGATTACTTCCTACTGGGCTTCACATGTTGACCTTCCCTCCTCCCCTGCTAATTCCCAACCCCTCTCCTATCCCCGCTGCTGTTGATTGAGAGCTGCCATTCCCTTTTACCCTGATAGTGTTGCCCTCCCATCCTTCCCTTCCAGTAGCCTTCTGTCCTTCAGTCACCACCCCTCTTTCCTTACTAGCCCCTTCTACCCTTTTGTCCCCGCTATCTCTTCCCCTACCTGTTGCCATCCCTCTCATGTCCCACTTGTCCTCCCCCTTCAGTATGTTCCTGCTCCCCCTCTCTGTCCCATAGCAGAGGTTTGAATCTATTCCTAGTTGATACCTGTCCTACATCTCTTCCCCTATCGGATCCCCCCCTCCTGCTTGTTCCCCTCCATGCCACCCCTGGTCCCTCCCTCCTTACCCCCAGCCATCTGCTGTCTCCACTGGTACTCCTCGTGGTCTCTTCCTCCCCCATCAGGAGGCCCCCTCGCCTCAGGCACCCCACCCTTCTCTCTCTTTTCTGCTAGTGCCTCTGATACAGGGTCAGTTTCAGTGCCTAGTTATTCTTCCTCCATCCACCTTTGCCATCCCTATTCCCTCCTCAGGATGCCTACCATACTCATCTGTCCTGTCACTTAGAGTCCTCCCTAACCTGCACAGTTCCTCCATCAAATTAGCCAGTCCTCTACAGACCATACACCCCCATCCTCCAAGCCAGTCCAGGATCATAGCAGACCCACACCCTGTACACCCTCCACCCTTCTTTATGTTATGGGCTCTTACTGTCATGTTCTGTACCCTACTACAACTGTTAAGCCCCTATTTATTCAAATTCCTACCCCCCACACTAATCCCCTTACTGACCCCTTGCTGACTGGGGTAATTCAGTCTCAAATCTCATCCATTAGATACTGTATTACTGTAGCAATCCTAAAACCTCCTTGTCTATTTTTCACCCCTCAGCTACCTTACTTTTTGTTCTCGGCTCTCATATAGTTTCACTTAGCCCAGTTAGAAATCCTACTGCACTCCAAATATTACTCGGCTCAGTTAGAGAAATTTACAGAACAAATAAATATGTATTATTACAGTAATTATAACAGTATAGCTCAGTACTTAGCTCAGTTAGAGAAAGAAACAGATCAACTAAATCTGTATTACTACAGCAATCCTAAAGTATCCAGTCATTGCTTTGTCTCCACTCCAGAGACTCTGTTGTAATATGGACCACAGAGGACCTATGCTGGAGGGTGGGCAACTTTAAAATCCCAACAGGCTACATTGGTTAACTCCTCCCCATCTCTCACTTCGCTCATTCTATTTCTCCCACGGTGCAGGCTGCCCTTTTGTACTGGGCTCCTGCTTGCATTGGTGCTCTTTTCTGCCCACAAAGAAATCCACAGTAGTTCTGAAATTGCTCCGTTGAGCTCGTTTACTCCCCACTCACTCATTCTGTTTGTCCCGGTACTGCAGGTTGCCTTTGTACTGGGCCCTGCCTGCATTTGATGCCTTTTCTGCCCACAAAGAAATCTGCAGCAGTCCCAACAAAGCTCCATTGAGCTTGATCTCTCACCCTCCCTCACTTACTCATTCTGTTTCTCCTGGCACTGCAGGTTGCCTTTGTACTGGGCTCCTGCCTGCGCTGGAGCCTTTTTGCCCACAGAGAAATCTAGCAGTCCCGACAGAGCTCAGTTGAGCTCGGTCATTCCCCCTCTCTCACTCACTCAATCCTAATCTGTCCCAAACACTGATTTTCCAAAGCAACTGTGCTAATCTGTGCCAGAAACGCAAAAACACATTTTGGCCAGGATGTGAAAAATGACAGCTGCACTGTTGATAAGAAGGTGTGGAAAAATGCCAGTGCTGAAAAACTGGCTTGAAAATATTACTAATTTGCTAAGTTACAAGTGTGCATGGAAGTTGCACAATGCATACTAGTAACACAGTCATTTTATGGACTTTCATCACAAAATGTTCAACATAGGCATTCTAGGACCTCTGCTCATGAACAGTGTTACTGTGGTTTTCTTAATGTGTCCCAAACACTGATTTCCCACAGCAACTGCACTATTTTACACCAGAAGTGCGAACATGCATTTTGGCCAGTATGTGAAAAATGACAGCTGTACTGTTCATAAGGAGGTGTGGAAAAATGCCAATGTTGAAAATCTGGAGTGAAAATATTGCAGATTCATGAAGTTACAAGCATGCGTAGCAACTGCGCAATGCATGCTCATAAAACAGCCATTTTTTGGATTTTTTTCCCAAATTTATTACTCAGTTCAGTTAGAGAAATAAACAGAACAAATAAATATGTATTATTACAGCAATTGTAACAGTATAGCTCAGTACTTAGCTCAGTTAGAGAAATAAACAGAACAACTTAATCTGTAGTTTTACAGCAATCCTAAAAGTATCCAATCATTGCTTTTGTCTCCACTCCGGAGGTCCTGCTGTAATATAGGACCACAGAGGACCATGGGCAGGAGGGTGGGCAACTGTAAAGTCCCAGCAGAGCTCCATTGAGCTCGCTTCCTCTCCCTCTCTCACTCACTCATTCTATTTCTCCTGATGGTGCAGGCTGCCCTTTTGTACTGGCTCCTGCTTGCATTGGTGCCTTTTTCTGCCCACAAAGAAATCTGCAGCAGTCCTGACACAGCTCTGTTGAGCTCACTCACTCCCGCACACTTGTTCTGTTTCTCACGGCTCTGTAGGCTGCCCTTTTCTACTGGGATCCTACCTGAGTAGGTGCCTTTTTCTGCCCACAAAGAAATCTGCAGCAATCCCAACAGAGTTCTGTTGAGCTCACACTACCCCTCTCTCACTCACTTGTTCCATGTCTCCTGGCACTGCAGGCTGCCCCTTTGTACTGGACTCCTGCCTGTGCTGGTGCCTTTTTCTGCTCACAAAGAAATCTGCAGCAGTCCCATCAGAGCTCAGCTGAGCTCAGTCACCCCCTCACTACCTTGATCTTAATCTGTCCCAAAACTGATTTCCCACAGTGACCGTGTTATTCTGTGCCACAAGTGCAAAAACATATTTTGGCCAGGTTGTGAGAAATGACAGCTATACTTTTCATAAGGAGGTGTGAAAAAATGGCAGTGTTGAAAATGTGGAGAAAATACTAAATTTGTGAAGTTACAAGGGTGCTTGAAACAGTTCAACGCATGCTAGTAACACAGTCATTTATGGACTTTCATCAACCAAGTTTTCAACATAGGGATTTTAGGACCTCTGCTCATGAACAGTGTCACTGTCATTTTCTTAATCTGTCCCGAACACTGACTTCCCACAGTGACTGTGCTATTCTGCACTGGAAGTGCAAAACACAATTCAGCCAGAATGGGAAATGACAGCTGTACTGTTCATAAGGAGGTGTGAAAAATGCCAATGTTGAAAACTGGCATGAAAATATTAAAAATTCACGACGTTAAGAATGTGCATAGCAACTGCGCAACTCACGCTTATAAAACAGTCCTTTCTTTGGATTTTTTCCACCAGATTTGTAACATAGGCTTTTTGAGAGCCCACCTCATGAACACTGGTGCTGTCATTTCATTAATCAGTCCCGAAAGGTGATTCCACACAGTGACTGCAAAATCACCTTTCACAACAGAATAACACCATGGCAGTGGCTGAATTAATGAGGAGAGGTTCCAATAACCCCATGTTAAAAATGTGGTGCCAAAACTCCCAAATGCCTGAGATATGCAGCAAAGTTGAAAAAAAATGTTTATGCCATTATACAGCTTACCGTCATTTCTTCAGTTCGTGGTTGGCTTTGAAGAGTGCAGACGTGTTCCCGGTCCACTGAAGATCATCACGCCTGGCTCCAGAGGTAAGTATGGGATGAGGGGTGTGGGAGGTGGGGTATGGAGTGGTGGGCATGGGTTGGGGAAGGGCACAGACAGCAAGGGACCATTTTCTTCTTTACAAGGTTAAAAAAGACATAGCAGGATGGCTTTTCCTTTAACAGGTACTTTGGGCACACTGAGGTGGGCTCCCAGCATGTCACCTGTGTGTTTTGGTGGGGACTGGAGCCGATGGGGATTGGGCACCGATCAGCACATACTGGTGGTCTCCATGAGCCGAGGGGATTGGGCACCCCCATCAGCTCAGAAACAGGGGAGGGGACATGATGCCGAGGGGATTGAGCACCCCTGGCAGACAACAGAAACTGACAGGGACTGGGCTCTTTCCTTGGCAAACTGGGTAGGGGGATTCAAGGGACTGCCCTGCTATAACAGGCCACTTCCTCATTACAGCAGAATGGCTGACACTGCAATGATGAGGCAGCCCCTGATTTCAGTGGCTAAAATGTTTCAAGGTGGTGGCACGCTGGCTGAACTAGTGTCAGCAGCAGCGTGCCACCCCATTGGGGAAAGCAGACCAAGCCTCAAAAGGCAGAGGGGGCATTGGCCACAACAGTGCCCCACCTCCATAACCTGCTTCTGCAGCAAGCTGCCACAACATGTTTCTTTTGAATGCGTGCAATCAACATAAAAATAAATGTAAGCTAAACCTCACTGCCGTGTGCTATGATTCAGCAACCCTGGAGAAAAGGACCACAACTAAAGGCACCAAAATAAATAAATAAAAAGAATACACATATATCAACTTTTTACAAATCCCAAACACACAGGCTTTAACAGCAATGTTTTTGAATGTTGCTGCCTGTTTTACTTGGAAAACTATTGCTCATGAACTCCAACCTTTGAGGAAATGGGTTCTATAAGCTTGCTGACAGGGAAGACTAGACTCTGAGTTCTGGAGATGACATCATCATCAGTTCTTCATTGAACTGACTTTTGAATAGGCAGTGAATTTAGGGTTGTAAAATGACTTGTAACTTTTAGGTAAAGTAACTTAGAGATCTCATTTTGGTGTGAGGTTGATTGGGGCTATGCCGATCCAAAGTCTAAAATTGTTTGATACCAAATATTTTGACTGTAGTTCCTCTTTGAGAAGAAACCAGCCCTGGGACAGAATGTTCTATTTAGCAGCACCTGTTCTAAAGACTAGAGGTGCTCTTTAGGCTTGCCTTAGGAAAGAAATTGACAAAGTTCTGGTACATTTTGTGATAGGAAGGGTATACAACTTACAATACCAGAATACAGATTTTAAACTCTCAGGAAAAGACATTTTATAAAATGAGAGCAATGTTTTTTTTATGGAGATAGTGAGATTTAAATTGAGAGAGAAAGACTCTCAGATGTAGGACTTTCTTTCTTTGTACTGCCTGTATAGAGTTATCCTATACAATCTTAATTTTTCGTATATTTTATTGTTATGGTTAATAATAAAATGCTACTTGCAAATTTTAAAACTTCTTCTGGCTTGTCTATGCTTCCTGATCTATGCCTATACTACACCCACCTGCTTAAAGAACTACTGTATATACAGATCCAGAAACAATTGATTTGATACCTTTTATTGTACCAACATGGATGTTGCACAAAAGAACAAAGTGCTCTAGGTTTTGAACCTACCAGGTCCTTCTTCAGAAGTTTTATGGCAGTTATTTTGAAAATCCCATTATATTAACACCAGATAATGTTGAAAACACAGAAATAATTCTCACTGGTTTAATATATACATTTAAAACATAATAGAAGATTATGTCAGAGAAGCTAATTAACATCAGTATGCTTTTAATTTAGAAGCCTCAGAAGGGCAAGAGTTATCAAGAATTGCCAACAACCAGAGAGTTCTTCACACATAAATTTTAAAATGTCTCAGTATGCTTCAAGAAAGCACTCTAGTGATAACATTGGGATATCATTCTCTCTAATGCATGTAAGATGAGCTTACAACTTATATTACAAGTGTCCTGGGCACTATTCACAAAGAAAGCCAAAATCCTGCAGTTGCATGAAAAGGCCTGTAGCACTGTGGAAATGCAGTTGCATGATATTCATAAAGAAATTTTGAGCAGGTGTGGAATTTCGTAAAATCCCCGCAGCTGTGGAAATTCAGCAGCTGCGGAAATTGCGCACGTGCTGAAAATCTGCAACTATGGATCTCCAGCTGCAGAAATAGCTTAGGAGGCACAGCAACAGTGAACTTAAAGGAGTAGTTCACCCAGAATGTGAAAAAACATATGTTATGTAGAGTGTTTTGATATGTATATTAAATCCTAGTGTGTCCTTCCCTCTGTCTGCTATTTGGAGTTTTTCCTAAATTGCCTGCTAGCTGTATGGTAGTTTTACGACCCCTGGGGAACTCCATAACAAATAGTTTTATTGGCTTTCTTTCTCCCAGGATGCCCCCTGTCTCATGTAACAGTGATGTAGCCATGCCCTTAGATTTAGTATGTGTATTGCTTTAAAATTAGTTTAGCAACAGCAGACCCTTGTAACTTCTTATCCAGGGAGCACAAATGGCAACAGTTAGTTTAGCAGATACCTGAGAGTAAGCTAACTGGAGTTTCCGTAAGACAACAGCTACTAAATAGCTTTGATTCACTATTTTTTTTTCTGTGCATCAGGTCTAGCTAGCAGGAGTGTTTTAACATCAAAACACAAATAATGAATTAGAGCTATTTAGTAGCTGTTGTCTTACAGAAACCCCAGTTAGCTTGCTCTCAGGTATCTGCTAAACTAACTGTTGCCATTTGTGCTCCCTGAATAAGAAGTTACAAGGCTCTGCTGTTGCTAAACTAATTTTAAAGCAATACACATACTAAATCTAAGGGCATGGCTGCATCACTGTTACATGAGACAGGGAGCATGCTGGAAGAAAGAAAGCCAATATAACTATTTGTTATGGAGATCCCTAGGGGTCATAAAACTGCTATACAGCTAGCAGGCAATTTAGGAAAAACTCCAAATAGCAGACAGAGGGAAGGACACACTAGGAGTTAACATTCATATCAAAACACTCTACATAACATATGTTTTTGCACATTCTGGGTGGACTACTCCTTTAATTAGCTGGAACAGCAGACTTTAACAGGGCTACCATAGAATGAAGCTGAAACCACCCACAAAGAGACCAGCAACCATTCCCTCAACTGGGACCACTGCTGCACCACAGGTACCAGCAATACCATTACACAACAGTGGCCAACTGTCATTGCTGGTCATCCCTCCCTGGGGTGTTCCTGTTGCCTGCAGGGGTAGCACTCACTGCAGGCTGGCCAGGCTCTACTGCCTGTGGGGCTCTGTCATGGGCTGCACTGTGTCTGGTGGTTGTTGCCTGATGCCATATCATGGCAATGTGTGCTTTTGTTGCTGTTATAGCAGCCACTGTTATACTATCTGGGATGCTATTATCTGTGCCTCACCTCCACCTTAATTGATTCCAATTGCTAGGGCACTTTGCTGAGGGAGAGTTACACCTCATTCCACTGTGTGTAACATTTTTTCCGCAGCTGCAGAAAAAAACTGGTTGTGAATAGTATTCAGGGGCTGTCCTTACTTATCTCACACCTTTTTTTCCTCAGAGACCCTGCAGCTGCACTTTTTCCACAGTCCTTAGTGTTGTTTTCTGCAGCTCATGAGGGTTTTGTGAATAGCACCCAGTGAAAATTCCCCTTGTTTCTAAAGCTACTGCAGTTCTGGGGACTTAGGGAAGGTTTTGCACCTTCAGAAATCTTTGTGAATCCAGCCACTTGTGTTTTAAAGAACAGACAATGAGAGACAAAATCCTGAAAATAGATATAGCTAAAAACGTCATGGTCTCATTTTCTTGGGGATCCTTGACAAGTGTTTTTATTTGACACTTATACTTACAAGTGATACTATCATGCATCATGTATATGTGTGTATGTTTAATTTGGGGTTTATTTTCAACTTGCAGTTATACCTGGTTTCAGGATTTTGTCTGTCATTGTCTGTTCTTTAAAACACAAGGACACTTGTAATGTAAGTTGAAGCTCATTCTACATGTATTAGAGAGAATGCTATCCCAAGGTTATCACTAGAATGCTTTCTTGAAGCATACTGAGACATTTTAAAATTCATGTGAGAAGAACTCTCTGGTTGTTGATAATTCTTGATAACCCTTACCTGTCTGAGGCTTCTCAGTTAAAAGGATACTGATGTTAATTAGCTTCTCTGACATAATCTTCTGTTATGTTTTAAATGTATATATTAAACCAATGAGAATTATTTATGTTTTTTCAACATAATCTGGTGTTAATAGTATGGGATTTTCAAAATAACTGCCATAAGACTTCTGAAGAAGGACCGGGTTGGTTCGAAAGCTAGAGCACTTTGTTCTTTTGTGTAACATCCATGTTGGTCCAATAAAAGGTATCAAATCAATTGGTTCTGGATACTGTATATACAGTAGGTTACTGAGTAATAAAGCAGTACATACCTCCCTGTACCATTCTCAGACAAATGTTCTGACACAGCATTTCAACCAGAATTTAAAGAGGATGTTGAGAAAATGTGTGCATGAAGAAGGCAGAAATTGGGTTCAGTTTCTCTATATCTGTTGTTTGCATACTGAGGCATGCCCCAATCATCCACACAACATTCACCATTTGAGTTGAAATATGTTAAACCCTAGATGGCCCCTAGATGTGGTGAAAGAAAATTGGGAAGAGTTCCCAGATATGGGCCAAGAGGTAAATAGTTGTTTGGTCAATCTGCAAAAGAAAATAGTGAAGTATGTGAAAAGTGCTCATCAGAATTGTGTACTAGCCCCAGAAGAGCAGAAAGAATGGTATGATATGGAGGGACAGAAAGAGTAAAAAGAAAAGGATCTAGTTTTGCCTATGTTACCTTCCAGTGAGAACAGACTTCTCATGAAGTGACAAGGGCCTTGCAAAGTCCTTTGTAGAGCTGGACCCATGAAATAAGAAATAGTCATCCAAGATAAAAGGCAGAAAAATAAAATCATTCATGCTAATTTGTTGAAGCAGTGGGTTACAGGGAAGAAAGCTGAACCCACATTCACAGTAATTCATGAAAATGAGACCAGAGAATGTGGCTTAGACATGGCATGCACCTGACTAGAAAAAGATAGATTGATAGTGTCAGAGTAAACCCTTCCTTAGAAAAATCTCAGCTGAGAAATGTCACTAATCTCCTTAGATAATGTATGACACCATTATATCTGTTCCTGGTATAGCCAAGGGAGTACCTCACTCCATAACTGTAGCATAGATGAACCCTATTTGGCAGAAACCTTATCATCTGCCTGATAAAAGAGGGAAGAAGTCATTAAGTAGGTATAGAAATGGAGATACTGGGGATAACTGAGCCTTCCACTAGTGTCTGGTCATCTCCCATGGTGGTAGTAGTACCTAAAAAGGAGGGAGGGATACAGGTCTGCCTATATTTTAGGAGGTTAAACAATGTTTTAATGTTTAATAGCTATCCTATGCTTTGTATTGATGAACTGATAGAGCAGCTGGGTTGTGCAGAGTATATCACAATATTGGCTCTCACCAAGGATTATTGGCAGATTTTGTTGGACAAGGCTTTGAAGGGAAAAACAATCTTCACTACCACAGATGGGTTCTATCAGTTCTATACAATGCTCTTTGGACTTTATGGTTCCCCTGCCACTTTTCAACACATTATAGACAAGGTAGTCAATCCCCATACACAGTATTGTGCCACATACTTACATGATGTGGTCTTCTATAGCCCTACAAGGGAAACCCATATGCAGCATTTAACCAAGGTAGCAGAAGACATTAAACAAGCAGCTCAGACCACAAACCCAGCACAATGTTCAATGGCAATGAAGAAGACCAAGTATCTGGATTATGTACTGGGCAATGGGTATCAAGCCTGAGGTGTCAAGACTGAGGCAGTAGCTAACAGTCTGGTGCCCCAAACCAAGAAGCAGGTTTGATCCTTTTTAGGGTTGATTGGGTATTACTAGAGGCTTTTGCTTAGTTTTCCAAAAGTAGTTGCACTTCTTATTGATTGAATGAAAAAACATAGCACTGACAAGTTTAAATGGTCACCAGCTTGTGATGATGCTTTTAAGGCACTAAAAGTTATTCTGTGTTAAGCACCAGTACTGAAATGACTAGACTTCTCCAAGCCTTTTATGTTGCAGACTGATGCATTGAGAGTAGGTATTGGGGCAGTATTAAATCAGGAGGTGAAAGGGGAGGAACATCTTATCTCTAGCATAAGTCAAAAGTTACATGACTGTGAGACAAGTTATTCAACCATAGAAAAAGAATGACTAGGGGCCAAATGGGCTACTGAGTCACTCAGGTACTGTTTGTGGGGTATCTTATTCAAGCTGGTCACCGACTACAATCCATTGTACTGGATACAGCAGATGAAGGAGTGAATTCCTTGAACCACATGATGGTACCCTAAGCTTCATCCCTGCAAGTTTAGTGTGGTCATAAGGCTGGTTCTCAACAACAGACGGTGGATTTCTCATCTCTTTATGGTGCATGTGTTGAAATAAAAAATGAAACTGTTTAGTTAGAATGAAAGTACTGACTAATGCTTGTGTTGTAAGCGGTGACTGATCATTTGTACTTTCCATTTTCGTTGCAAAGTGGATACAGCCATCTGACAGGAGACTCCAGAGAATAACATATACTGTGGATATCCCTTTTACTCCCAAAGAATGATGTATGCTTGGTAACCACCCCTTCTCAGAAGACTGGTTCATTTTTAAAAGGTGGAGTGCAATAGGGTTAACTTGCTGCTCCTGGTCCCTGTTGTCTTGATCAAAATAAAGTAAGGAAAACCACTAAGGAAATAAAGAGAAATCTTTCTGTATCATATGTCCCATACCTTGAGTTATTTTTCTCTACATTTGTTGTGCAATAGTATTTCTTTCTTTCTTTTCTGTCTATAGAATGGCCACCTGTAGACAACCATGCCAATCTTATATACCTCCCTGTTTCTACCTTTTTTGCTTTAGTATGCTCTTAAATCAGTTATAATGTGTAGAACAAGTCTAGTGATTTTAGGCCCTAAGACAACCTGAGAAATCTAAGCAGTTGTCATGGTCACAGGTTTGTTCTACTCTGTTCCTTCACTTAGGATACAAATGTGTTCTCCTTACACTTGCTGCCTGTTTTGGTACAAATGTGTGGTTTAACTAATGCTACAAATAAAGCCTTTATCGAACATTATGTACTACTGAATGTTAAAACTATTCCCATATGTATAAAGTCAGATGGTGCAAGAACACCCAGTGTACCATCACTCTTGAGGCAAACAGAAATTATTTCAGTAACAATAACACGTTCATGCAATGACCATATATTAATCCTATTGAAATCAACCATAGTCCAAACACCAGACATAACTGACTTAGCAGTAGATTTCCACACTTTCTTAATTCCAAATGTTCAAACACCCACTCCAACAAACAGCACAGGTCACTCTTTATAGTATAGGAAACTAATGCCTTCACAAGAATTGCTGTTTATGGTATGTGGCCAAATTACAAACATCACCAGTATTTCATTCTAGTATAGATCCAGACATGGATTCACAATCATGATGGGGATTCAAGAAAGCACATCAGGTCAGCAAGTAAAAGCAGAAAAATAGAAAAAATGTGACAAGGTATTATTTCAATGGACTTGGAAAGTTCAAATTAATGTGGGATCTGTAAAGTTACAATTAAAGTATTAGAAGGTCAGAACCTTTTTTTTATTTCTGCAAATCAATGTTATAGGGAAGACCTTGCTGGGCTACCACTTTTTTTTTTTAATAAAACTTTTTCCTCTGGGCCTTCTCTAGCCCTGACCTGCAGCAACCTCCCCTGGTACTTCCCAGGCTTCATTTTTCCCACGGAATGCTCCCTGTGGTGGTGCTGGACCATGTATCCAGAGCTGGTCATGCTATTCCCAGGTGGTGGCACAGGTTGGGGAAAAGTGGGTTCATTTCCAAAGCACACACATATTTTCTCTTTCTGTCCCTCACATCCCCAGCTGTGGACAGGCAGTAGTGTGTGCTATATATAGTCACTCACACACTACACCAAACCAATGGTCCTTCCTGTAAGTGCCATACCAGCCTGCAGTACCACCAGGATGCCACCTGGTTGCAGTCAACAGCAGGGCTAACAAACTCTCCCTGGGAGAGAATAGCAGGCTATCAGATGCTCTGTCTTCTCTCCTTGTGGCCAACCTCCAGCAACCTGAGTTCTTTCCTGAGCCCAGGTTGCCAGCATGTTGGTAGTTGAGGTGCTTGACACCTCAGCCCTCCATGCTATGATGCTACTTATATAACTAAATCCCACATTTGATTAGAGACCCCTGATCCTGTCACACCCAGGAATACCAGTTAAAAACATTCAGAAGTGACTGGCTTGCTGCTACATCAGAAATGCTACAACTTGTGAAGCCCATGACCCCAGATTGGGAATGAGCCTGATTGTACCAGAGGGCCATTGGGGTTGGACAGTGAGCGTCCCAGAGAATGTTCTTCTTCAGGGAGGGAAGAAAACAGGTGTTACTACTTAATGGTCACCAGTTTGACACAGGTGCTAGTACAGTGACTATGGCCTGCTTGGGGAAGAGGAAGCAAGGTGCCTTTTGCTCTACAAGCATGCAGCAATGCTTACACTTGGGGACCTACATGTGCATCTGCAGGGAGCAACAAAAAGTAAAAAAGCCCCAGAATTCAGTAGCCTGATAACTGGCTTTGCCTAGCCTCATTGAACTGACCACCCATCACCCCACCAATATGGAGACTTCTTGCTGGTAGTGCTAAGCCCAAAGGCCATACCATGGTGGACACAACCCATGGGGACTAGGGATGCCTAAGTGACAAAGAAAGAAGCAGGGGTTTAGGAGGTAGGCAGCAGAGAAAAGCAGCACTGGTGACCAGAGGACAAACAAAAACAGAAAAAAAACAAGAAGTGAAAAAATAATGCATCTTCTGACCCCCTGCTCTTTTGATTTAAAGTTTCAGGCAAGATGTAGGGGTCCAGATATCTTTCCTGTGAGGTTAGCAGAAGTTGTGGTATGGATATGTTAAATCTATGAGTGGATAGTTTTAACTAATGGTGTACAAAACCAGGGAAGTTCTGGTTTTGGTTTTGCCAAATCCCACCAGTGTCGGTAATGGTTTGGGGTTTGGATTCATGGCCAATATGCTTTCAATACAAAACTTGCTATGTACCTCCATTTTAAAGTATAATCAGGTAGAAAACAGGTTAAACTCTGTAGAAGAACAGTTTAGTAGTGTGGCAGCTAGCAAGGCCAAGTTGTTGGCAATGTAAATGTGGGTTAAAATCCTACCTGTTTAGTAAGACCTTCAGAGACTAGTGTTTTTTTTTTCCTAGTTTCCCTGTGTTTCAGATACTTTTAACAGAAGTACTGGATGTGATATTTTGTTTCTTACAGTGTGTATTTATTTTATGTATTAATTCATTGTATTTTTTTTAAATTGCCTGTTATTCATGTAGGGCGCTCTGAGCCTTCAGGGAAGGGTGCCTTATAAATAAAGTTACTACAACTACTACAACACAGGAACTCTTCTTGTAAGGTATTTGAGATAGTGCAGACTTGAAGAACATTGAACTGCATGCACTGTATGTGTCACTTCTCAACTGTGGGCCTTGTGCTTATCTTGTATAACTGTAAGCATTAAATTGTATGACTGTATTTACATTACAGCTGTAGCCTTGTACTTGTATGCATGTGCATTCCTTCTCTAACTATCCCCTACCCCCAGGTCACAGCTGGAATTGATCCTCAGGGCTCTGCTTGTCTACCTGGTAAAATGTGTTCTAAGTAAACAAATTAAAGTGATTATGTGAGCTTTCACAGATGCCTTTTTCACATAGTATATAATTGCCCTCCATGCTGAAGCTGCAATTTGTTTTATTAAAAAAAAATCTGTCATACTTATTTTTATTTATGTTTTATCAGGGCTGTGTCCTCCAGTTTTCTCTGTGCAGTCACATCCCCAGAATGATGTCATGCAAGGGAACTGTCAATGTTTTACAGTACATACAGCACCAATGAATTATGGGTAAATGATCATGTTGCTATAAATGTTAGTTACTCACAGATGCAGTCCCTTATTTTGGTGGTGGTGACCACACCTAAAGACATTGTTTTCCAGTTCCCTTACTGTGAGGTGCAGTCTCAAATCTATGTAGTGGCTTCAACAATAACAGCTCTCATATGTTTATTTCCCAAACAAGGCATTGTGCATATAGTGTTTAGCTGACAGGATTTATATACTGAGAGATTTAGTTTCCTATGCCAGCAATGTCAATGTTTGCAATACCAAGACTGACCAACAGAGGTCTCTGTTTCAAAACAGTGCTTATAAACTTTGTTTTCCTTGCATGATGTCATGCATGGGGGATGCAGCACTGAGAAAAGAAAAGAGGTGGGTTATGCAAATGAAGCAGAGCAAAGAAATAAAAGCATTTATTTCATGGAAAACAGCACTTTTTGGCAGCTTGAATGGTAGGAGACTGACTCATAATTCCTACAGGTTACTACAGGTTATTCCTCTCATTTTCTATGCAAAGTTCACAAAATCCTTTAAAAAATACGCAAAGGTTGAGTAACACATAACTTCATTAGCTTAGTATAAATTCATAGCTATAAATGACAGGAGACAAGACACAGAAACATAAAATTTGACAGCAGATAAGGTTCAGGGACACTGGTTTACGGGATTGAGAAAGGGCATATTCCATTTTGCACATTGTAAAAAACGGTATTGTCACCGGTGTCTGCAAAGCCAAAATCTGGTTTTACCGGTGTTTGGTTTTGTGTACTTAATTTAACAATTTTTAACTCTGCTAACATGCATTTTAGCAATTTTGACCTCCACTATTACACATCCTTCCATCCTTGTACCAATTTAAAGTTAGTTTAGGTACAAGATGTGATGGCAGCAGCAGGACTACAGCCCCCATCCCAAAGGTGTGATGAAAGCAGCACTATGGCCCCATCCCTCAGGTGCGATGGCAGCACCAACAGCACTATGACCTCCCTCCCTCCCTCAGGTGTGACAGAAGCAGCAGCACTGTGGCCCCCATCCCTTAGGTGGGATGGCAGCAGTACTACGTTCACCATTCCTCAGGTGTGATGGCAGTATCAGCACTATGGCCCCCATCCCTCAGGTGGGACAGCAGCAGTACTACATTCCCCATCCACCTGTGGTGATGGCAGAAGCACTACAGCCCCAACCCCTTCAGTGTGATGGCAGTAGCAACAATGCAGTCCACATCCCTCTGGGGTGATGGCAGTAGTGACAGCACTATGATCCCCTTTCTTCAACACCCACACCCCACAAGCACAAGTTACAAATGACTTGGTCTCTTTGCTTGTTAGAACTCAGATGTGAATTAATCTGTACCATCACCACTAAGGTGTACTACCTTTGTTTTTTCCTATCTATAATTTAACTGCCTGAATTGGATTTCTGCCTGTGACACCTCTGACCAGGGTTAGGGAACAGACTTGGGTGTTGGAGGGCCAGCTGGTGGGTGAAGGCTTGAGTGTCCAACAACCACTCACCTTCTCCTGGAAGGGAGGGTGGGTTCACAGCTCAGCATCTGCTGACCCCTGGTGGAGGCCAGAGGCACAACAACATGTCAGCCCTCACTGCAGGAGGGAGCATGACGGACATCAGTTTGTGCCTTGACATCATGTGGCCTGTCACGCTCCCAGTGGGAAAACACCCACTGACCAACCGAAGGACAGCTGTTGGTCCCTCCATAAGCTGGAAGCTCCAGACATGTGTCCGTTCTGACCCCTGCCATGCCCAGGATACACAGGAAGCTCTTTAGGGCAATTCCCCTCCTCTTGTAGCCTCCCACAGGGGTAGGGGCCCACTCAATGAAGAGTTACTTTGGGTTACCTGGTAGCACAGCAGTGAGGGGCAGTGGATGGTGGTTGGGACTCAGCAGCAATGTTAGGGGCCTTGGCGAGCCTGAAGAGTGAATCGCCAGGGGTAGGGAGAAGCAGAAAAAACTGCTTGAATTTGCTTCTGAAATAAAGTGTCTTCACCTAAAAAATTCACAAGTGATTAGTGGGGGATGTTCAAATGGATTTATGCTTCTCCCAGACATGTGGATGCTTTTTTTTTACTTGGTGGTCATGAAAAGGGTGTCTCCCAGTTTTCATGTCTTTGTTCAGATGTGAATTGAGCACTACTCTGCTCACCAGCATCATACAGCCCCTGGGATCTTACCTTCTGTATGTCATTGACTGTGCTTTCAAAATCCACTGGCCAGACATTAGTACACTTAAATACTTAACATTTGCTGTTTGTTGAAGCAGTCTATCAGAAAACTTTTTGTTGTCACAGAGACTGAAGCAGTAGTTGGGAGAAAAGGTGCAAATTATCCAATTCACCTAAATGGGGTGCAAACTGTGAAGTCTTTTCATAAGTAATAAGGCAGTTTCTTCTTTGTGAACATACTTTCATTCAGACTAGTTTTCATTCAAACAACTGAGGATTTTGGATGGCCCTACTGATTATAAACTTGAATAAACTAGCTGGTAACAGTGATCCTGCATTTAGCAATCTACAAACTAGATGCTTATATGCAAAGAATACAATAAAAACCTGACTACAATCTAAAAACAAGCTTATAAAACACATAAAATGTATCTGAACATTTATCTTTACCTATACAAAATCATTGTAGCCAAGTAAAACTCAGGTAAATTACATGGTACCCTGACTACTATTCTGTGATGTAGTAAACATATATTGGTAATTTTTTTATATTCTTTGTCAAGCAGGTAAGGCCCACTAGACAGAACTGTCTGTTTTCAGGGTGACCTAGAAGCACTGGGGAGGTTAAGTGACTTGCTTGGAGTCACACAGTATGCAAGTGGAGGTTGTGGGAATCAAACCCAGGTCTGCAGGATGTACCCAGTTCATTCACTGTTTGTTACTCTAACCACTAGGCATGGGTGGTTAAACTGAATGGCTGATTACAACAAAGCAGTGCAGGTGATTTCCTTACTGACTCTATATGCAGCAAAGCAGAAAGAATGCAAAGCACAGCAGCATTCATTTTAAGATGCTGAAATCTGGGTCAGACTGCTGGCGCTGCGGTAGCACTATTGCTTGCAATGCTAGCGACCCAGGGTCAGAAGCGAACTCGGGTTGATGGAGGTCTGGCCAGGGGAGTAGGATCAAGCACCTGGGGGACTGCTCTCCTCCTCCGGGGAGGGTGGGCTGCAGGTCCTGCTGCTTTACCTCCACCTGTGTGACCATGGGTGGTGATGCAATGGTGCTGCAGAGTGATCAGGAGGGGAGGACGCTAGCTAGGATCTGGAGCAGTAGCATGTCTCTATGACCTACCTCCTTGGATCTCCTCTAGTGCCGGTGCCCTCAGGGACAGAGAGCAGAAAACCAGGAACAATCACCCCACATCGGCCAATGGCAGAAGGGACCCAGGTGCCACAGACTTCATAACCAGGCTCCATGAGGGACCCACTGGGCTGCCTGACACACACTAACAGAGTGTAGAGGGGTGACCTGGGGTCCCCTCCCTTCCCACCTGGGGGGGTACAACTCAGGCAAGATAGGAGCAGGCCCACAGGAGCTCCTGAGCATTACCTGGGGTGAAGCTAGGGGATACCCAGCCTAGTGATCTCTGAAAAGTGGAGACTGATGTTGTGAGAAGGGGACATAGAAAGAGAAAATTAAAAAAAAATGTAAAAAAATGCTGAAATGTTTGAGATTCTGTGCAGTGACATGCAATTTCCGTGAGGCACCGGTACAAGAATTCAAAATCCACAAACCAAGCAGGATTCCGTGATTGTTACCGGTGTTACCGGTAAAAATGGAAAACCAGTGTCCCTGATAAGGATCACTTGGCTCACCTACTCTGCCCATTTCCCCTACCTACTGTAAGACCACAAACCATACTTGATCTCAGACTTTACCCCCCCTTACCGCTAAGGTTTCCTTATGCCTATCCCATGCAGTTTTGAATCCCGTTACCATTTTTGACCCACCACTTCTGCTGGGAGACTGTTCCAGGCATCCACTACCCTTTCTGTGAAGCAGTACTTCCTCACTTCTCCTCTGAGTCTAGTAACCCCCCTTCAGCTTCATAGCATGTCCCCTTGTTCTTGAGCACCATTTGTTTTGAAAAATGTTTCCATCTTGGAACCTCACTTAAACTCGTGAGGTATTTGAAAATCTCTATCATATCCCCCCTCTCCCTCCTTTCCTCGAGGGTGTACATATTGAGGTCCTTTAGTCTATCCTCCTTGGGCTTTTGATGCAGGCCATGCACCATTTTAATTGCCCTCCTCTTGACCACCTCTATGCTGCCGATGTCCTTCTGGAGATATGAGGCATGATTCTCAAAGCTCCAAGGGCAGCACAAGGGCTTGCTTTCCAAAAATCGGTGCAAATTGCCTCTTGTGATAAAGGATGCCCCTGGAGCAATTCACAAAGGCAACCTGCATCTACTGAAGGCTGCCTGCACAATGGGGACTACACAGCCTGTGCCACCACAAAATAGGCTGTAGCAAGGTGTTAGGGGCTTGCAGCAGATGCAGGCTGCCAAAGCTCCTAGAATGGTATTCACAAAACTCACCCAGAGAGTGAATTTCTACATACCCTTAGACCAGCCTGGGCTGGTCTAAGGGTACTTAGAAATTCTCCCACTGGAAGAGTTGCCCTGTTTGCAGCAATGTGCCATTGTCCCCCTCTCCAATCTCTGATGTCCCCAAAGTAAATGTATTAAAACTCCCCATGGTGGTATAGTGGTCCCCTCCCCAATCCCTGATGTCCCCAAAAGTAATGTTTTTATAAATACAGACACAAAAGGAGAGCTGCACTCCAGAGATACTGTGGCAGAAGACCAAATAAGGATACCAACACCAAGATACTTCAAATATCCAAGTTTTCCTTTTTTTTTTTAACATGCACTTCTTTTCTTTCTTTGCAGCTACGAGAAATGGTGAGTGCAGGATTTTCCTGCACAATTGATTCAGATGAACACTTGCTCCCTAATCTGACTCTGCTCTGCTCTGCTCTGCCTGCTCTTACTTCAAAAATTTAGTGGATTGTTAATTATTTTCTGACATCTGAGCTAGACGATGTTTGCAATCGATAGTTGTCTGTATAAAAACTAAGAATGTTTTTTTCTTTTTGTAATAAAAATGAATGATCATATAGTTATATAATGTGATAAAAAACATAGGGCCAGATATTCAAAGCTTTTCGCGGTGTGAAAACCGTTTGCACAGGTTTAGTGTGGGATTAGCACGGGTCTGCCATATTCAAAAGGCCAAATAGCACTCACAAACTGCATTAGCGCCGGGTAAACCATAATTATATGCAAGAGGCAAAGTGAACATGAATACAGGCGCTATGAGATACTCATCGACTAGCGCCATGCTAAGGTGTTTAGTGCAACATAGTGCGACCCTTAGCATGGTACAAAATACCACCCATGAAAAATTGGTTTTAACCCTGGGCAAACAGCTTTGCATGACATTGGTGCTTTGCTAGGTGTTAGTGTGGGATTAGCGTGGCTTGTCGACCATAACATATGATCATGACACTTAGAAAATGCCAGACATGGAGGATACATGCTGCTCACTGATGGCTCCACCGTGATACCAACAGCTGTCATTAGTCCCAGCCAAGCACAGACAGTAAGGGTGATCTGGCCACAGGGGACATGGTAGTGTGGCCATACAGCACACCTGCAGACCATACGTCTGTGGTGACCAACAGACGCCAGCACACACATGCAGCACTGTGGGCATGGTGGCCATTGAGGGAAGGGTGTGCAGGTGACCAGACCTCACCACAGCCCAGGTGTGGCCACAAGGCTGGGACATCATGCAGTGCACATGGGCCAGTAGTGGGAATACCCACCACCTGTGTACCTTTTGGATCTTACACCCCCAGCCACATACCACACAGCTGTGCAGATGCCACAGCACACAACCAGCCATGTATATGTCACTGTGAGCATCCCATGCCGCAGGTGCAGCATCTGTGGAGCACACAACAGCGAAACATTACTGTCCACTGTCAGTAATCACCTGCAAGCTGGGCCTATCACTGTGTACAGTGCAGTGGTCATCACTGCCCTACATATTAGAGGCATTGCTGTGTCCCTCACACTACTGGCCCCCTTGCCACTGTAGTGTCTGCTGTGCACTGTAGCGTGGCCTACAGTGTGATGGTTGCATGCAGCACCACCACTGCCTGCGCCTATGCTGTGTTGTCCCCTGGGGCACACAATGCTATGCTGTGCTGCATACATGTAGCCTGCAGCAACCATCATGCACTGTCAGACTGAACTACAGGTGAAGTTGCGGCCAGACCTTGCCAGCCCCTGTACTTCCACACTGACCTACAGGTGGAGCTGTGGGACCCTGCAGTAACGCTGGGCAAACTGCATGCAAATCAGGGAATAATGAGATGCTAATCTGGCTGTTTGCCCAGAGACTACCTAAGTAGGATCATTTGCATGTCACTTTTGAATATGGAAAATCTTATCTCTGGGTAAATGTGTTTGCACTGGGCAAACAGCTTAGCTCAGTGCTATCGCGTTAGTGCGGTGCTAATGGTTCGGGGAATATTATACAGTTTTGATCACTGTTCTTTCACATCTGCTGCTGCCTGCATCTGTACTTTGTCCACACATTTGCTGGCACACACATTGGCCACATAGTTCATCTCTACCTGCCCTCACATCACTGTGCACTGTGGTCCTGGTTGCTATATTCAGTGCTGTCTTATTCCAGGGCTACGTTTGCCCTGCACACCCAGCCAGTTTGCATGGCTTCATTCCCATTCTATATTCAGAGGCTGTTTGCCCTGGGCTATTCCTTTTGAATATAGCTTGCTTTGTGCTCTGGGGTAAGTTTGCCCACCAGGCAATGTTAACTTAGCCCGGGGAAAAGTTTTGAATATCTGGCCCATAAAGTCTAAAATTAAAAAAAATACTTTTTTATATTTCTTTAAGAAAATGTTTTCAATTGATAAATTTAAATGTGTGCTAAATGCTTATGGTATAAAATATCTGACATCACCTGGCTCATTGCCTCCTGACGAAATTCAAATGAGCAAAGTACAGAGGCAGCTGGATAATGGTTAACCTAGCTGATGATTGACTCTATGAGATAAGAGAACCTGCATGCATGTAATTTGCTGCTGTCTTGGAATAAACACTTGGATATTTGAAGTATTTTGGTATTGGTATCCTTATTTAGTCCTCAGCCACAGTACCTCTGGAGTGCAGCTCTCCTCTTGTGTCTATATTTTACTCACAAAGGGCCAGCTGAACCTGGAGCTAGCACCCCACCTGCACCAGTGAGTGCTGTGTTTTCTTTTTGTTTTTCAATGTTTTAATATTGGTCTCTTGGCCCCCCTCCCCAATCCCTGATGTCCCCAAAAGTTATGTTTTAATATACACTTGCTGGTCTAGTGACCCCCATTCCCAATCCCCGATGTCCCCAAAAGTAATGTTTTAATATACAGAAATACTGAAATGTGCTCATCACAACAGTGTCTGCCACTTGCTCAGCAGCCTAACTGAGCCCATAGCCAGCAGCAGGAGCCTTCTGAAGAAAGTCTAACCTGAGGACCAGGTGAATATGGGGAGATGTAAGCTCTACTTTCCACAGCAGCCAGACTGCCTCTGGAAATGAAACAATCAGCCCAACCCCATAACAGGGACCATGCACTGTGGGGAAAGCTGAGACCTGAACTCTCCAGGATGTAACTGCAAGACGTTTAACAGCTCCTTCTGTAAACTCAGTCCAGAATTTGGTGAAGCCTCACTTCCAAAAGGGCCGGGCCCTTTACAGTAACAGTCGGCACCTGTGACTGCTACTGAATCTGCCTGTTCACCCTGGCACCTAGGCCTGCTTCACACCCTTGAGAATGGACCATGTCCTGCCTCCCCCCCGTCATGCTTCTGCTCTGCTCCTCCCTACTATTGACCCACAATTACTGCTGTAAATACTGTATATTATACCTCCCGTATACCTGTACATTGTGTATTGTAACTTTGTGCATCAGATTCTACTATGTATACTGTATGTTCTACCTCCAATGCACCTGTATATTGTGTATTGTAGCTTATGCACCTGTTTATTGTAACCATCTCCTGTATGTCTCTTACACTGTATATTGTTCATGTTACTGGTTTATCCAATCCTGGCAATATTATTGTACTGTTACTGTTTTGTAACCATGACATGGAGCCTTTGAAAATGAGTCTTTGACTCAAAGGTTGTTTAAATAAATAAATAAATAAGCTACCATCTCTTGCAAACCCTGTTTGTCAATAATTTCCTGGATTGTGAAAGGCAGTAAGCACTCTGTGACGATACCCCTCCTGCGACCATTCCAGTGCTTCCTGATTGACTTGACATGTTCCCTGTAACTCCAGTGTAATTGCCCTGTGTTTCCATTAAATTATATTACTTCTTTTTGTAGATGGCTCCCAGTTCCTTCAAAATACTATTAGCCCCGTAGATCTGGGAGCCCCACTGTCATTGCCCTACAACACCCCAGCAGGTATGCTGAGGATTTTGTATTGTGCTGACATAGTAGTCCTTGACTGAAATGATCCAGGCGGTGAGGAGAGTGTAGACAGGTGCCAAGGGGCCTTGCCTCTAGTAGAAAATACTATGACCTCCATGACCACATGGGAGCCTCCATGTGGCTGCCAAGGGCCTCTCTCAAGAGGCACAGCCACACCCAAGGGTATGGGTGGGAAAAATGTCGGATTTGCTGCAAACTATGGTGCTGCCATTGTGCCAGCTGCCTCAGTCTGATTATCAGGGGAGCGCAAGTGGAAGTAAGTGCTTAGAAAAGTATCCTAGTGAGATGCAATTGAAGCCACTTGATATGGTCCCCATCTGTTGTTAAAGGACTGAAAACACATGGAGATGCCCAATGCCCCTCCTCCTAGAAGAGTGTCACTCAGTGGAGCTGGCTGGATTGAGAGTTCATCCTGCCAGTGAGAGAAAGAAGTCAGAATCACCAGTAGGTAATGTTCCGCCCTCTGGGTGTTTTATCGCCCTTTTGTAGCTGCCTTGCCCTGAGTTCTGCCTTGTGAATTTGTGTATGCCATGGTAACATTGGCATCCATCCTGAACAGAGCTGCCTGACTGACAACCTGAGGAGCAAGAAAGAAAAAAAACTGACACTGCATCCCACTGTCATCTGCAGCACTTTGATGAGAAGACAAGCCTCTGGAGATGAGCAACCATTATGATGGATGCTATAGATGTCCGGGACAATGGCCTGCTTTGAGTAAAGTAGTGCCTGTTTCATCCACCCCAGTAGCCTGATCAGAGCGTCTGAGCCCCATCTGAGACTATGACTAGAGGTCCAGTTCGACTTGACCCTTACGTCTACAGCATGTCTCTAGAATGGATGCATGCAAAGCCACGCCCATGGAACCAACAATGCTGGAACCCTAGCAGCTGCCGGTATACTTGCACTGGTCTGTCAGGATGCACCCTTATTGATCCACTGGACTGGGTCAGGGAGAAGACCTCTTTTTCTTCCATTGGGGTCATTCAGCTCTGTCGGTTGGTAATGTTTGCACCCTGGTGAGGGGTGTCTCAGGTAGGAACCAGCTGACATTTGTTTCCCTTTCTGACTAGACCTTTTTTTTCCATACTTAGAGGGGCTGTGGGATGCAACTCATGGTTTCCAGGGCCTTAGCCCCAAGCTTTAGTCATTACCTACATTCTCCTTCCCACCGTTGTTGCTGTAGGTGGTAGAATTATCCTCAAATCCATGTCCCGCGGTACCTGAAAAGGTACCTGGCTCATAGGAGCCAGTCCACCAGATGTGGAGCGATGGGTCACACCTCCTAGAGGGTCAAGGCCAGCATTACCGGAGTCTGCATAAATAGTCTTGAGGCAGAGAGATAATGAGTGTGGAAAGTATCCTGTGATGAGGGTGACCGCTGTTGAATGCTTTCAAAAAGGGCTACTCAGTAATGGTGCCATGTTCTTTGGGCTACTGGACAGGGATGGTGACCAGATAGAGGCAGCAAATATAGTGACAGGATATCACTATAGTACATGGAGGGAGGGTTTGAAATGCATTGAATGGCATACCTGTTTCCTTAGTTTTCAGTTAGGCTTTGAAGAGTGAAGATGTGTCAGTAGTCCTGAGAAGATGGCAGTGCTGGATCTCCCTGTGGGTAAGTAAGGGTTTGGGGGAGTGGGGAGTTCACGATAATGGCACAAATGACATCGATGGACATTTTTTTTTACAGGAAAAAAAGGGGGTCACAAGACACTTTCTTTTTACAGGTATTGGCTCAAAACAAAAACAAAGGGGACCCAGGATTCCAGATCATGACACTGGTGGATTGCGCACCTCCAGTGTCACTGTAATGTTTCGAGAGGATATTGTGACACTGTTGGATTGGGCACCTCCAGTGTCACTGTAATGTTCTGGGGGCAGATTGTGACACTGGGGATTGCACCTCCGTGTCACTGTAATGTTTCCGGGGAAGATTGTGACACTGGGGGATTGGGCACCTCCAGTGTCACTGTAATGTTTCTGGGGGGCAGATTGTGACACTGGGGGATTGGGCACCTCCAGTGTCACTGTAATGTTTCTGGGGGGGCAGATTGTGACACTGGGGGACTGGGCACCTCCAGTGTCACTATTATGTTTCTTGGGGTAGGGTTACAAAACAATGACAAAATTGTGTTCTCCTGTCTTTTTGGGTCACTTGAACACTACTCACAGGTAAACACGCTAGTATTTAAATATGAAATATGAAACAAAAATTAAGGTAGAAGGCCAGAGGGAGTATTTTTAGCAACTAGGTGGTTTGTGTGAGGTACATTTATTTGACAAGTGTGACCCCAGAAGAGATTGTTGCTCATACAGAGGTAGCATAGGTGAGGACAGGAAAACAGAGACAATACTAGTCACGATTTAAAAAATAATTGAAAGGTACAAGGGTAGAGGGATAGTTCTTGGCAGCTGGGAGCTTGGAATGGGAGTTAACGAGATGTGCAGCAGTATGCTATTCTTCATACATGTAAATTTCTCTCTTATAATAGACCATACAAACAATGAATGCACTAATAATGTAGCAAGTGGGTGAAAACAAAGAGCTGACTAACTTCATTCATCTATTAACACAAACACTTTGCACTCCAGAGATTAATTGAAATAAAAAGCTGTCTTGCATATAGTTGCAAAAGTAACTCATCAAACTGATTTTTTATACTTAAAGTGGCCTTTGTTTTATAGCTTCAGAAAATCTCTAGAAAAGGTAGCTGGTCGTCAGCTTAAACAAATTATTCCACTAAGTAAGTTCAAAACCCCACAGAAATACATTAAGCGGCATACTGTACTTGTTTTCTCAGTTTGCAGTTCAGCTTTGAAGAGTGAAGATGTGTCGGTGGTACTGAGAAGATGACAGTGCTGGATCTCCTTGTGGGTAGGTAAGGTTTGGGGGGTGACGGGTTCAAAATAACAGCAAAAAAGACATTGATAGACTCTTTTTTTTACAGGAAAAAAGGGGGCACAAGACATTGATGGACAATTTTCTTTTTACATGTATTGGCCCCAGAACAAAAAAAAGGGGACCCAGGATTCCAGGTCATGACACTGTGGGATTAGGCATCCCCAATGTCACTGTACTGTTTCTGGGGGGGTTGGATTGTGACACTAGGGGATTGGGCACTCCCAGTGTCACTATTATGTTTCTTGGAGTTGTGGGGGTCTGATTGTGACTCTGGAGAGTTGGGCAGCCCCAGTGTCACTGCAAAAAACAAAACAGGACCCAGGATTCCAGATTGCAACACTGGGGGATTGGGCACTCCCAGTGTCACTATTATGTTTCTTGGTGGGTGTGGGGTCAGGCCATGATTCTGGGGGGTTAGGCACCCCTGTGTCATGCTTATGTTTCTGTACAGGTAGGATAACAAAAAAAGGATTGAGGATCCCTGATCACAACACTGGGGGATTGGGCATCCCAGTGTCACAGTTATGTTTCAGGTGGGGGGAGGTTTGGGGTTGTGAGCGCTGACAGAGAGGGAGGATTGGGTGGGGGAATTTTTATAATATAAATAAAATGATAAATAAATAAGTGCTAGCAGTCACAGTGAACCATGGCCCACTCTGCTGTGACTAAGATGGCTGCTGCATGCTACTGCGCATTCACAACTGCTAGCACATGTGCAGTAGAGTGCAGTGGCCATCTTAGACATGACAAGTGTGCCATGTCCTGCCATGACCACCAGCACTGTGAAATAGTGCAGTGCTGCGGTCAGTAGGGACAACATAGGAGTTCCACTTCACAGACACAGAGGCAACTGTGGCAAATCAAACATGTTGTTCATTTGGAAGGAAAGCAGAATCCTTTTACTTAACGATCCTAAAAGGTCTGCAGGGCTACCTCTACTGCAGCCCTAAAAAGGCACTTCAGACTCCATCCAGAGCACAATTTCAGAGTTGAACCATGATCCTTCTACATATTTATTTAGTCTAGCGTTTGTGAACAATGCTTACTTTGTATTACTGCTATCTATTTTAATGTTTTTGAAATGCTTTATCAGATCGATTATTTATATTTTTATTGTACACATGCTTTGGTATTTGAAAAATGCACTATAAATAAAGTCTTATTTGATTCAATTTGATTTGACGTGACTGCTTGAAATCACTACACTGGGGGACAGTTCCTTTCCTAATGTACATCTAGCATTCTCCTGCCAGCTCAAATTACAATCATGGGAGTGTAAACAGCACAGGCAGCTTGTTTTAGTCTGAAAGAACACCTAAACACTCTTTTACACATCATGTGTCTAAACATTGCCTCGCTGGCAGGGATGTAGTGCATCCATACTTCTTAAAGTCTTCAATTATGTATTTGAGATCAGGTTTCAGCTTGTGGCAGTGGGGTCACTGGGCTGGGACAGGCAGACAGTCATTGTGATGAGCCTCCAATTTAATAAAACAGGCAGTCTCATTTTTAGTAAATCTGTTTGTTTACTAAGTTAAAGTTACTTTCTCTACTAAGGTAAGTAAAGATCCTGCAACCCTCTTTCCAGGTTTTGTATTGACAATCACATGGAATACTTTGGGTGGTTACACTTTATTTGCATTTGTAAGGAGTTTATTTGGAAATACTGCTTGAATGTTAATAAAGTGACAGTTTTAATTGTGTATGTGTCTAATGGCTATCTTCCCTCTGAGACTTGCAAGGTACTGTAAACAAGAGTCTCATCTATTTACTGCTGTAAGCAAACATATAAACAGTAATATAGAGTAACTATGACATTAAACTGAGATTACACTTAGCTGATACCTGCCCTGTGGTGGTGCCTGATTATGCACTTGTGATAGCATGGATCCTGGTGTTGAATGCACTGCTCTGATTTGACTTGTCATATTGTCTCCTATGTATCTACTTGTGTGATATTTTTCTGTTTGTATTAAAAGAAGCATTTAGCTGACATGGTAATGCTGTGCATGTTTTGCTGTCCAAACAAACAAGCATAAGTCAGTACCAAACATGTTTGTTTCCATTCTGTTACAAGTTAGAACAACAGTATCTTGAGGCTACAGGCAGGCCTTTCTTACCCCCATGAGCCATTGTTTCATGAACTTTAGGTTCCACTGAGCTAAGGAGTATAGGCCCCCATATTCAGAGCTGGCCATGTGCAGTCTGTGGCAGTTTGCGCAGAGCCTGCCTGAGGGGCAATAGTCAGACAATTAGCTCTCTGCAACTGGAGTGTGCATACTGTCTAAATATGGGACCATGTCAGCACAGTCCATAGTGACTTTGTTCTTTGCTGACACAGGCCAAGACTGTATATAGCTGACAGGAGTGCAGTGAAGGTATTGTGGGTCAAATGGGATTGCAGAAGGGCTCCTGTGGGCCATATTTAGCCCTAACATGCTAATGACCCCTTTGGACATGAAAAGTGATATAGGCCATTTGCATGCCCACTAAGGGCCCACAAACATGTGTGCATGCCCCCCCCAGTCTGTAGCTGTCTTACATATTCCTTGTGGTATAGAGTTCCTCCACCCCCTCATTCACCTGTTCTGTAGCTGTTTCAAATATTCCTGGTGGTGTAGTGGTTTCTGTACCCCCTGACTGACAGTTCTGTAGCTGTCTTAAATATTCCTGGTAGTATAGTGGTCTCCCACCCCCTGATCACCTGTCCTGTAGCTCTCTTGAATATTACTGGTGGTATAATGGTTTCTGCACCCTCAATCAACCATCCTCTAGCTGTCTTGAATATTCCTGTTAGTTTAATGGTCATCTCACTCCCTGTAATGGCATCTGATCCTCTGTCAACCCACCTACTCAGGACCCCCCTAGCTCAGGTCACCTAAGACCAAGTACGGTAATAGTGACAGCTACTGTACCTAGACAGCCCTCTGCTCACCATCTTGGCCAGCCACCGTTTGATTGCCAGTGAGCGATCATGAGTACAGTAGACACAGGTGGTTGTACAATACTTGTGATTGCTCAGAGACCAGAAGGTTAAAACCGGTTGAGGTGGTGAAAAGAGGGCTGTGCCATTCATCACTATTGCTGTAGTTTGCATGATGTGACCAGGGCTGGGGAGGTGCCAGAGAGGGTGAGTTGGGAGGGGGTCAGATGCCCTTATGGAGGAGACCACTAGACCACCAGTAATATACCAGACAGCTACAGGTTGGGTGAGCTGGGTGCTTTTACAATGTATTTTCCCAGGATAGCTCAGCTTACATGCAACATCTGCCTTTCAGTGGGGTTATGCTGTAGGTAATGCTTTTAAAGTTTTATAATATATTTACTCAGGATAGCTACAAATGAGTTGTGATATCCTGTTTGTAGGGGTTCTGTTTGACCCAGTTTTTATACTGTATTTACTTAGATAATACAGTGGTGATACAAGATCTTTTTAATGGGGTCCTCTTTTTACCCATTTTTAAAATGCATTTACCAGGATTGCCCAAGTGAGAGGTAATTTCTCATTTTCAGGGGGCCTAGCTTTACTATGTATTTTTTCCAGGATAGAGCAGTATATTGACTTATTCATTTAACATATTTAATGTGGTAAAGCAGTAGTGCATGTTTAAATGTCTTCTTCATTAAGGGTTAGTAACTTAATAACCTGGCAGTGATAACTTTGTTCTCATCTCGAAGTTGGTACATTTTGTTCATGTGAAAGACAGAGCTGCAATCTGGGGAATGTCCTGCAGAAATCTTCTAACCCATTGAACAGTTAGCTGTACCTGTGTGACTGGAGGTGTGGCAGGTACTATGCGGAGTGCGAGTGTGGAGCAACTGACAAGTCATGCCATATGAGCCAGTGAGGGATTAATTCTCACAAGCTGGGAGTTGTGACTTGACTGGGACCAAGTGACTTAGAAAGTCGGTGCCAACAGAACAATATGAATTAATAACCAGTCTGGCTTTATCATAAAAGGATCAGTGAGGTAAGTGTGCTGTTTTGTATTAATAATTTTGTCTGTATTAAATGGCCTTATCTGATGGTGAGATGCTGGGCCATGTTCAGTGACTCAAGTGATCTCTCTTCTCCCAAGCTTGCCCCTTGCACCAGTCTCCCACCCCCTTGCAGTGAGCAAGCATGGAACCCATGATGTGAAGTCCACATGCATCTGATGGTGGATGGCAATTCTTCAGCATTAAAATCTGTGCTGCATTTGGATGAGACATTAGATCATGTTTTTTTTTGGCTTTGGTGTCTTGTTTGACATCTGAGAGGGTGTTTAAGGTGGCATGAGCCTACCACTGGCATTGTCCCTGCCCTTGCCATGTGACTGGGCTGTGTACTGCCATGGGATGTGCTTGACATTAGGTCATAATCTGTTACAGTCGGCTGTGCACCCCTGCAGGTTGGCTGTTATGTGTGGGTTATGCTGGAGTGCTTGATGGTGTTGTGGTTCCAGTGTATGACATATGAGGATTTTGGTGTTAGCTGCCATGTACTGGATATGAACGGGAAACATCAGCCTGCTGCATAGCAGTGATAATTATGGTCATGCCATTTTCAGAGGTCTCACACAGGTAGCATGTCAAATCTGTGGACTGTGATGTCACTGTAAATGCCCTGTATTTCATGCAGCTGTCCCTACTGAGCCTTACCCTCCCTGCTCCAACTGGCTTAGTTCAGGATACATGCAGATACAGCATTCTTGACCTGGTATACATCCTGTGTCAGTGCTGGACCTTGAGGGCCCTCCAATGGGTCCTGTGTATCAGTTCCATTCTCTGGCATGGATGGTCTGTACGTGTCTGCTGTGTGACAGACATATGCACCTACAGTTGGTGTTTTGTGTGCCCTTCTCATTGTCTTGAATGTCTGACTGTGTGGTGCACTGTTGGGGGGGGCAGAGTCTTCTGTTCTGGTTGCAATGTAATAAATGCAGTGCCTGCTGCAGTGATAGCTGACTGTACTCAAGAGAAGTGGTATATAGTTGAATGTTTGAAGGTTAGCTGGAGTGAGATTTTTGGTTTTAGTTTTGACAATTTTTTTAAAGAAAATAAAAACTAGTTATTTTGATAGTGATATTGGTTGTTTGTAACAAGTCAAAGAAGGCTTTAAAAACAGCCAAATAGTCTCAAATGACCTCAAATGCACCAGAATGCATCTAAAATCTGATCACTTCTTGGGGTCTAGGCGGCATGCAGCACCTGGGTTGTGGGGGGTTGGGGACATTGTAGTTCATGGAGTCCTCACACTTCTAAATTTAGCAGTATGCTACTGCCTGATCAAAACTGATTTTGTAATGAGACTGCATTGCTCCAGCAGAGATTCAAATTACTCTTCTCTCTCTCTCTCGCCCCCCCCAAGTGTGTGTGTCTGTCAGTGCACAGTGAATTACTGCTGTCTGTAGGGTTTGTTAACCCTTTTAGGACTAATCTAATACAAAATGATAAACAGAGCTTCACCATTCGTCCTCCCCCTCTCTCTCTCTCTCTCTCCCTCTCTCTGTCTCTCTACCTTTCTCTCACTCAAACAGACTTATACAGGGAAATGCTGAGAGGTGAAGCTGACCAAACAAAATAGCTTCCATGACTTTTTTGTCAACTTAAACTTTTAAATTATTTCTCAGATTTTTACAAATAAAGCATACTATGTGCACTGAATGGAGGCCGATGGCTTGGATAAAAAAAAAAATGTATTTCTGAAATCACTGACTGTAACCTACAGAATATGTGTGTAATATTCATCACTGCTGGGGTTGATGGAGTGCATAGTACTATACAGCACAGGCATTTAATTTGCTTTGTTTTTAGTTTTGTTTAATCCTCAAGCCTGCATCTCCTTACCCCTCCCCCAACAATCACCACATATATTTGTATCTAAGCTTGCTCTGTAAACCAACTGCGTGAGTGCAAAACTGTAACAGCTGTGTGCCTTATCCATTTGAATCACATAATATGTCATACATAGAAATGTATCCCTCTCTCCCCATGTCTAGGGATACAGATGGAATATGTCCCTGGGAAGGGGGCACCCACAGCAGCAGAAACACTTCCAGTGGCCACGTTGCCCAGATCCAGATGTCACACACAGGGTCCCTTTTCCTCACTGGTACTGGACATAAACAACACGTTAATTCATATTAAACAGTTCCTTTCAATAACGGAATGTCCACATAGAACTTGAAGAAACAACAGGGATCCCAGATTCCTTAAATATATTCACATATAGCACCAGGTAGCATCAGTTGATTTGTGGCGAACACATTCGGTTTTCACACAGCTACTATGGCCATAATAGCAGCTTTTACCTGGACCAAGGAGGTCACACAGTCTTTAGGGTAGCATTAACTCAGGGCTGCTATGGTCACAAAAGACTGAAGGCAGCACAGGTCCCAAAACAATTTACAGTGCCTAACAACCCATCATTTTCACAAGCACCCAAACTCTCAACGATACCCATCTCTCTCTCTCTCTCTCTCTGCACTGGTTCAGTGGGTCCACCTTGGAACATGCAGTCCTCATGACTTGGGATCGTAGAGTTAGCTCATGACCCCTGCATCCTTTTCCAGAACTGGCAGTCACTGTCCCCAAATTGAGAAAGGGGACATGTCCTGTGGAGCTCCAAGGCAACTCGCTCTCAGGACGCTGCACTCCCTACCACATTCTTATGCACTGGATCCTTACGCAAATTGGTGCAGGCTGCCAGGGCACTCTATGACTTGTGTCTGCTGGCTCCTCTCTTGACGTTAGCTGCCCTCCAAGATACTGTGCAGCTTGTGGCTACTGGCTCCTACTTCTTCCTCTGTCCCCCAAGTGCTACAACTGGGGCCAGAGCAAGCAATCGCCCACCCAACCCCCCACTCATTCTCACTCCCTCACTGCTCACTCCTCCGACCAGAACTCCTCTCCCACCTAAACTGCAGGGCTTTATCTCCTCAATCACCTGTGTTGACCTACTGACCTGCCAAAGGCTCCATCTGAGTGCTGAGAAGAATTAATCCTTTTTCCTATTATTCCTAATTAGGCCACAAGAAACCAGGGAGGAGTAAATAGACTAGTAATCTCCAAGGGGGGGGTTACATAAACATAGAAACTGATGCCAGATAATTACCGCTGGGCCCATCTAGTCTGCCCATTTTTAGTTATGATCACTTTTGCTGCAGACCCAACTTGTCCTACAGCACTATCTCTTCCACCTTCCCCCTCTCATCCTCTTAGGATTAATTTGTGCCTGTCACAGGCATTTTTGAAACCCACCACTGGTTTCACCCCCACTGCCTCCCATGGAAGGCTGTTCCAGGAATCCACCACCCTTTCTGTGAAGAATTACTTCTCACATCTCTCCTGAATCTACTTACTTCCAGCTTCATATCAAAATCCCTTGTGTTCTACAGCACCTTTTTCTCTGAAACACATCTCCCTCCTGTACCTTATTAACCCCAAGAAGTATTTGAAGGTCTCCATAATATCCCCACTCTCCTACCTCTTCTCCAGGTTGTACATATGGAACTCTTTCAGTCTCTGTTCATATGGCTTCTGGTGCAGATCTTGCACCATTTTGACAGCCCTCACCTCTCTCTTGCAGTTTTATCCTTTTCCAATTGTTCCCCTTCCACATTTTTTCTTTGACTGCTCCTTTTCCCCTTCTTCCTTTGCTAATACTTTGCTTCTTTGAATAATTTGCATCCTGGTGGGACTCTTTCCCTTGGGATCTCCTTACTCTATCTCAGCTTGTAGTGGCCCACTTTCTGCCTCCCCTTATTTCTTCATTCAACCATCCCCAGCTACTTTAAATGTCTAAAAGTAACATTTGAATTGTCCACTGAGGACTGTGGTTGCCTCCTGGATGAAAGCAGGCCACCACCTCACTATAGGTTCTTATCCTTTTAGCTTGGCCCACAGTCCCAAATGTAGAAATACCTCTTCCTGCACCATTCCTTCTAACATTACTTGAGGGCCTTGTGGAGCACCCTCTCCTTTCACATAGAGTGCAACACACACTTACACTCAGATTTAAACACATGAGAAACACCAGATCAACCAGATAAATGATCTACCTTTACCAAAAATGAAATTTATACATGGAGCTGACTACAGCAATTCCTATTCAAGTTTAAGGCCATGAAACACCCTTATCAAGTTAATGTATTAGCAGCTATAGTGGCTATGACCAGATTTTGTTTATAAAAGCAAAAACTATTTACTTAAACAGAGCACCAGTGCAGCAGTTCCAAATGCCAGCCCATAAAATGTTTTCTCTCTCAAATGTCACTAAAGATATAGGGGTTAATCCCTCTGACTCCATTTCATGAGGCTCGTTGATCACAGGGTAAGCGGTCTAGCCTTATAAATGTTTCCCTTCTTGTGATATACAGTAATTAATTTGTCTGTTCATATTACTATCAGAAAATACATGTGAAAAAGATTTCAAAAATGCAGCTTGCGAAAACTTCATTCATATCAGTTGAAGGAGAGTTTGAAAAAATGTACAATTTTAGTTGCATCATGTCTTTGGTCATTTAGACAAGGCATTAAATCTGTTACATATACCAACTTGCTGTTACTTGTATAGTAATTTTGTATCTTCAATTCTCTGTTTCCTTAAATGGCTTCATTTGCAGAAGGTGTGTGAAGCCATATGGATCTAATTAACTGATCCTAGGACAGCCGTTAACCTGGCTATCTCATTTAAGCACTTTGCTGATTTATCATGAGTGGTATGTGACCCTGAGAAAACCAATATATTGACTTGCTGCCTGGTTGACTTATGCAGTCCAGTGCAGCTGCTTGCATTAACTTTTCTCACAGCAGTAAAATATTATCCATTTTTTCCAATAGAATATTCAGATTATCAAAATTGTTTTTTAGATTAATCAGAAGAAAATAGGTAAGTTAAAATTATGCTGCTTTCCCTCAATGAAATCAAGCAGCAGAGGCAAGCTGCATGTTGTCCGATTTATTGTGCTTTGATTTTTCTCCCATGTCTTTCTCTGAGTACATTTACTTTTCTCTTTCTCTCTGCAGCTCCATTCCTGTAAAGGTTTCCCTCCCAATGGTCTCAATAATGCTGTCACTGTAGTAACATCAGAGATCATGGGCTTGATTCACAAAACTCTAGACTGGCGCAAACCTGGTTTTGTGCTAAGTCAGTATTCACAAAAGCTCAGTTTGCATACTCAAACTGGACTTGTGGTGGGACAAAGTATGGAGGGGGCTGCAATGTAAATGAGGGGGAGGAGAAGTGAACATTGGTGCTGTCCAGTTCACAAAGCATTTGTTCTGTGCAAGGGCTTTTTGTGGCGCCCCTGCACAGAGCAAATACCACTGACTGAGACCCTGATTTAACTCACACGAACTTAATAGTTGGCAGAGGTACTGCTCCCCAATTGCTGTCACCTCTAACAAAAATATAAGTTGCCCTGGTGGTAGTGGTCCCCTCCTGATTGCTGGACAATCGAAAATGTAGAATTAAAAACAAAGCTTCCCTGGTGCCAGTGGTCCCTCCATGACTGCTGGCCTGAGTGTACAAAATAGGTTTCCTGGTGTACAGTGGTCCCTCCCTCCGCCCACACCCATGCCTGATATCTATATGCAGTATTTCCCTGTGCTAGTTTCCCCCACCAACATGCGAATCACCAGCATAAGTATAAAAAAATAGGTTTCTGGTGTCCAGTGGTCCCTTCCCCTACCAGATCACCTGTTCAATGTTGATAGTATATTCCCTGGTGTCCAGTGTAACCACCCCCATCCTGATCCTCTGTATAGTATATTTAAACATTTCCTGGTAGTCTAGCTGTCCCCCCCCCCTGACCCTGTACAGTGAAATTAAACCTTTACCTGGTGTCTGGTGGATCCCTCCCCACCCCGTCATCCCCCATTCCCACCCGAGTTGGCGACTGGCACAACACCTCTCCTCTTCCACCATGGTGGCCGGCTGCCGACTGAGCTGTCATTCGAGCATGTACTGTATGCAGTAGACACTCATTGATTGACAGCTCAGTGAGTGAGCTGTCAATCATTGAGCATATACTGTATACAGTACACACTCAATGACAGCTCAGTCATAGTGGCTAATGGTGGGAGAGCAGAGGGCTGTGCCTGTCTGCTTGGGGTCAAGAGGAGGAGTTGGAAGATGGGACACTACCTGGCAGGGGTGGAGGAGCAGGGTCTCAGAGACAATAGGGAAAGATTTAATTTCATTATACAGGGATTGAGATAGGTGGGGGTCCACTGACCACCAGGGAAATGTTTAATATACAGGAGATCGGGGAATACACGTAAGGGAATGTGCTGTCAGTGTTGAGAGGGTGAACAGGTGCGGGAGGGACTAGACACCAGGAAACTAATATTTTATACTCAGTTGGTGATTGAGTGGTATGGGGACCACTAGCACCAGGGAAATATTGTGTATTGATTAGGCATGGGTATGGGTGGGGGAGGGACCACTGAACACCAGGAAACTTGTTTTGTATACTCAGACAGCAGTTGTGGGTTGTGGGGACCACTAACACCAGGAAAACTTATATTTTTTGTTATCGGAGTGGTAATTGTTGGGGAGGACAAAGAGACTACATGTACACAGGGCTGCCTCTGAGGCAGGGACTGGGAGGTACACTAAACGCCATCACAGCCCATATAAATGGGTCTATAATGGGCATGCAATAGCACATACTGCCTTGCATATTTAATGGACTCATTTGCATTGATACTTTGTAAAGCAGATATAGCGATTTGTAGTTATTCATTGCAGGGTCACACTCCTGGCTGTACGCTGGGATGGCACTAGTGGGGTTAGTACTGCAGTATTCAGGTAAATGCCTTATCAACCTGGGTCTAGTCTCACTCAGGTAATGTGGTGTGCTATCTGACTGTGAATAGCAACATTTAACATCTGGCAATCCCAAGTGCAACACAAACTTTTGCGCTTGTATTAATGCATTTTTGTGAATTTAGCCCCAGGGCTCTGTTTAAAACATTGGTAACCACCTATTCTCTTTTAGGCACTGCATTGTATCTGCTTTTCCCTGTACTATTGTTTTTAATTTGTTTTGATTTGTAATCTCCCGAGTCATGTCTGAAAATAGGCAATCCTGTCTAGTGCACTTAACTGGTTACCAAAAGCAAATAAACAAATATGAGATGTTTCAAAAGTGTGCTTAAAAGCTTAAGAACACAACATTGTAACAAACAGTAAAACTAAAAGCAACAAAACAGTGCTAATTATAATAAATTCATATAACTGCTGTAGAAAGAAATGCCACAGACTAAAACTGATATTTTGAAGCCACTTTACATGACTTTGTATATTGCATATTTGGGTATGTTCCATTTGACATCTAGCAAAACTAGGTACATCGCAATAGAATACTGAAAAAAATCAGAGAACAACTTCCCAAAGCTGATGACATCATAATAGCAATGTGCAGCACTGAAGTCAGAATTTGCAGTCAAAGAGAAACTGTTCAATCTTCAAGCAAACATGAGATTTAAAGGTTACAGTATGCCATGTTAACTGATGCTGTACAAACTGAACATGTATTAGGCTGGCACAAATTAGGCAATTTATCATCACTTTTGAATATTGACTCTGCCATTCATGACTTATGGACCTGCTTCCTCACTTGTGAAAATAAATTGTCCGCTTTGAGTTGGCCTGTTGTGTGTCTCATTGCAAATAAAAACTACATTTTATCATCAGTTATGGTTGAAGCACAAATCCGAAAATGAAAGGAAAATCAAAATTGTAGTAAAATTCCCATGTCCGCTGGATCTTGATGAATGTGGTGGTGGTCTTCCTCAGGGTTTGAGAAACAGCTCAAAGTAGTTTTGTCATCACCCTAAGTTTGGCACCATCTTTTCAGGCACAGAAATTGACACACACTAATGCTTTTAGACATGTGTCAAAGTAAAGGTCATTCCAGTGTTGCTTTAACCAATCATTAAAACCCCAGAGAACACCACACCCCACACTTGACAAGATTCAGGGGACATTATTCCTTAACTTTGCATTTCTCATAATTGAGGCATTGTTTCAATCCTAACAGACATCTCAGTGTAGTTTTTTGCATTTAATTTATATTCCTTTTAATAAGGATATGGTGCTGGCCTTCAGCCAGATTGATCAATTATTTTTTTCTGTGAACCACCTCACCCATTAATAAGCAATCCTTGAAGTTAATTGGCAACCACTGCCTTCAACTGACCCATGGCAGTTGTTCTCTATTCAGTGGCATTCCACTCACATATCAAGCAGTCTCTGGCACCAATAGCACCGCACTTTGTGACAAGCAGTTCCTATAATTCAGTGACAGCCCTTTCCCTCCCACCCCATCCATATACCAGGTAGTCCATAGTGTCCAGTGGTGGCCTCCTCCCTCATCCTGACCCTATGATAATCAATGTTTGGAGCCCAGTCACACCCTCTGTCTCATCTTGCCTCACCCAAGCCATGCCTCACAGCCACTGGAACCCTTCCATCATCCTTGCCCAAGCTAAGTAGTGCCTGGGAGCCATTGGCACCCCACTCCCTCACCTTTCCTGAGCAAAGCAGTCCATGTGACTAGTGGCACCTCTCTCTCTCTCTCTCTCTCTAGGTGAAGCCAAACAGTTCCTGGTATTCAGCAGTACTTTCTCCCTCCCACCCTGTCCAGAACCAAGTAAGGCCTAGTGTCCACTGGCACATCCTCCTTTAACCTACCTAAAATGAAGTAGCGCCTAGTATGCAGAGGTACATCATAACTCTTCCAAAGCCACACAAGACCTGTCACTTCAATTGCACCCCTTCTTCACCCTGCCACATGCCAAGTGCCCCTAGGATCTAGTGGCATCCCTCCCTCCACCCTACCTAGCCAAGCAGTCCATGGTGTTCAGTTTCCACCCCCACATGCATCCCCTCTTCCAAGATGGTAACTGGCACAATCCTCCTCTCACCACCTTGGCTGGCCACTGTTTGAACTTGGAATAACAAAATGTAATTTAGGAAATACACTGATACTGAATGCATGTCATGTCATGCACAAACACCTGTTTTGTGGCTAATTTATGAAATACAAGCAGTGTGAGTGTAACATTTTAATCACATGTTGTGCTATTGAGTTCAGATGGTAGCTGACTGACAAGGTACATGGAAGGTTTGTGCCACCCACCATGTGGGTGGAGTTTGTGTGTGTATTGGCTGCCACTAGATACCAGGCACTGCTTGGACTGTGGTTAGGTAAAGCTGAGGATGAGGGTGCAAGAGGATGCCAGGGATATCTGGAGTGATCATTTAGTAGCACCAGGGAAGGGCACCTAGTGATCAACACACCTAGCTGGGGGTCAGAAGGAAGCATTTAAATATGGGCTCCCATTCTTTAAATTTGGGGGGAGGGGTATAGAAGCAAGCCACAGGGGCTTAGCTCCTAGCCATCACACTTAATGGGATGGGAGGTTAAAAAACTACAAGGAGTAATGCACCCCTAGTGTTAGCAACATTTCTAATAATAGCACAACACTGAAGATAGGCTCCTATTGCCAGAGATATATTTGAGTGAATAATAACACTAGGTATGGGCTACCAGTGTTAAAGAAATGTTTTGGGGGATAATAACACTGGAGTAGGGCTCCCAATGTCACAAAAATGTCTGAGGGATAATAACATTGAGGATGGGCTCCCAGTGTCAGAATATATCTGAGGGGATAATAACAATGGGGATGGGCTCTAGTGTCAGAAAAATATCTGAGGGTATAATAACATTGGGGATGGGCTCCCAGTATCAGAAAATGTCTGAGGGAAATAATAACACTGGGGATTGGCTCCTAGTGTGAGAGAAATGTCTGAAGGGATAACAGTGGAGATGGGCCCAGTGTCAGAGAATTGTTTTGTGGGTATAACACTGGGGTGGGCTTCAGTGCCAGAGCAATGTCAGAGGGGGATAATAACACTGGGATGGGCTCCAAGTGTCAGAGAAATGTCTGGTGAAATAATAAAACTGGACATGGGCTCCAAGTGTCAGATAAATGTCTGAGGGGGATACTAACACTGGGGATGGGCTCCCAGTGTCAGAACCATGTCTGTGGGGGATAATAACACTGGGGATGGGCTCCTAGTATCAGAGAAATGTCTGAGGGGGATAACAACAGTGGAGATGGGCTCCAAGTGTCAGAGAAATGTTTTGTGGGTAATAACACTGGGGATAGGGTCCCAGTGTCAGAAAAATATCTAAGGGGGATAATAACAGTGTGGATGGGCTCCAAGTGTCAGAGAAATGTCTGAGGGGCATAATAACAATGGGGATGGGATCCCAGTGTCAGTGGAATGTTTTGGGGGATAATAACACTGGGGATGGGCTCCCAGTGTCAGAGAAATGTCTGAGGGGAATAATAACAGTGGGGATGGGCTCCCAGTGTCAGAGAAATGATCTAAAGGGATGATAACCCTGAGAATTGGCTCCCAGTGTCAGACAAATGTTTGAGGGGATAATAAAAGTGGGGATGGGCTCCTGTGTCATAGACATTTCTGAAGTTGACAATAACACTGGGGATGGGCTTTCCAGTGTCAGATACATATTTGGGAGGATAATAACACTGGGCATGGGCTTCCAGTGTCAGAGAAATGTCAGAGAGATAACAACACTGGGAATGGGCTCCCAGTGTCAGAGAAATGTTTGTGGGAATAATAGCACTCAAGATGGGTTCCCAGTGTCAGAGAAATGTCTGAGGGGGATAATAACACTGGGGATGGGCTTCTAGTGTCACAGAAATGTTTTGGGGGAAATAACACTGGAGATGGGCTCACAATTTTGGAGAAATATCTGAAGGGGATAATAACACTGGGAGTGAGCTCCCAGTGTCAGAGAAACATTTGGGGGGATAATAACAGTGGCAATGGGCTCCCAGTGTCAGAGAAATGTCTGAGGGGGATAATAACACTGGGTATGGGCTTCACAGTGTCAGAGAAATGTTTGGGGGGATAATAACAGTGGGGTAGGGCTCCCAGTGTCACAGAAATTTCTAAGGGGGATAATAACACTGGGGATGGGTTCCCAGTGTCAGTGAAATGATTGAGGGGGATAATAACACTGGAGATTGGCTCCCCATGGCAGAGAAATGTTTGAGGGGATAAAAAAGTGGGGATGGGCTCCCAGTGACATAGAAATGTCTGAGGTGGATAATAACACTGAGAATGGGCTCCCAGTGTCAGAGAAATGTTTGTGGGGATAATAACACTGGGGATGGGCTTCCAGTGTCAGAAAATGTTTGGGAGTATAATGTCACTGGGGATGGGGCCCCAGTGTCAGGTGAAATGCTTTTTTTGGGGGTGGGTGGATAATAACACTGGGAATGGCCCCAGTGTCACAGAAATGTTTTTGGGGAAAATAAAACTGGTGATGGGCTTACAGTTTTGGAGAAATATCTGAAGGGGATAATAACACTGAGAGTGATCTCACAGTGTCAGAGAAATGTTTGGGGGGATAATAACAGTGGTGATGGGCTCCCAGTGTCAGAGAAATGTCTGAGGGGATAGTAATAGTGGGGGCAGGCTCCCCAGTGTTAGAGAAATGTTTGGGAGGCTAATAACATTGGGAATGGGCCCCAATGTCAGAGAAATATCTGAGGGAATAACAGAGTGGATGGGCTCCCAGTGTCAGAGAAATGTTTGGGAGGATAATAACACTGGGAATGGGCTCCCAGTGTCAGAGAAATATTGGAGGGATAATATTAGTGGGGATGGGCACACCGGTGTCAGAGAAATGTTTGGGAAAATACTAACACTGGAGCATTTGGCTCCCAGTTTCAGAGAAATGTTTGTGGTGATACCAACACTTGGGATGGGCTCCCAGTGTTGGAGAAATGTTGGGACAGATAATAACCATGGGGATTGGTTCCCAGTTTTGAAGAAATGTCTGGTGGGATATTAACACTAGGTATGGTCTTACAGTTTAAGGGAAATGTCTGGGACAAAAATAACAGTTTCAGAGGAATGTTTGGGGATACAAACACTGTGGTTGGGCTTCCAGTGTCAGAGTTTTATTTTATTCATTGGGGCTATCTGGGTTTAGCCATAAATGCCTATCAATGTTGCAGCAGGTACATTCTAATGTATCAACATTGTGCTGCAATTGTGGTCACCCATGGTAGGATAAAACTAAAATTATGAAAAAGCTGTGAAACATAGAACCATGGCTGCACTACTTGCGACTCTTAAAATGCTTAAATCTTTTGTTGTTTTACATGTGTTTATTTTAAGAACAAACCCCAAAAGGCACTTGTCTGTGTCAGGATCTTATCATCTGAATGTTTTGGTTTCATAGATAGATACATAGAATTTGTCGGTAGATAAAGACCTCCTGACCCATCTAGGTTGCTCATTTTTTCTACCTTTAACTTATGCTATAGACAGTAGTTTCAGATCTTTACATTTGTTTCTGTTTTTGGCTGACAAAAAAAGGTGCCTTAAAAGGTTTTCTTTTTTCTTTTTTGACCCCCCCATCTTAAACCTTACTGAACTGATTTTTTTTACCAAATTTGGCAAGTTCAGGGAACCTACCACAAATGGTGTGCATGTTGATGTGCAGCTTAATTGAGTCAAATGCTGATATGAGTTCTTATTGCCAAAGTTTGTGATGTAACATAACAGTGCCTTCTCAACTTCAGCCATAACTATAATGGTGCTACCACAACAGTATAGTACTATAGCAGCCCATCTATCAATCGATTTATTTATTTTAAAAGTTTTACTAGAGAAACATACTGAGCTGGAACAGCTAGTTTCTAATTGTTCTCTGAAGGAAGCTGGAAGGGGAGATTGCATCAATAGGTTACAACACATAAATTAAAAAATTCAGCAAAGTTAATCAAAGAGAAAGCAACAAAATGAACAATTGTGCAAGGCTAGCCATATGAAGAGTAACAATACAATGAAGTGCGAAAGGATCCAGTGAGTACAGTGAACAAGGTGATGCTGAAAAAGCAAGGGGAATAACTGAAAACCTGAGCACAACCTTGGGATTGGAAGGCTGCAGATTAGCAGCCCAAGGACCAGGATCAGGGGCAACTACAGGAGTTAGTAGTAAACTCCTGTAGAGATTTAAGTGAGTGGGAGGAAGGAGCAGAGTAAAATTTATGAGGTAGAGAGAGACCCAAAGTTTGGGGAAGTGGAATGAGAAAGCAGCTTGCCCAGCAGGGGGTGTTTTTAGGGGGAGAGCAAGACAGTGAGGACCAGAGCTGTGAATGGAGTAGGTGGTAGAAGGAGAGGAAATCAGGGTTGAAAAAAGGTACGGAAAGGGGAAGAAAGCCAAGTCATAATTTGAAGATGAAGCAGATACAAAGACCAAGGTGCCTGACTTTAAGAGAGGGAAAAGAGATGGAAGACTACAATGAACAGTGGTGCATCCGGTGGAGGGGAGGGCAGTAGTTGCATTAATGTTATGGATGATCTCCATAGTCAGCAAAGTCAGAGGGTCGGGGAGGGTCATCTGTCTGTGAGTGAACCATGGATTATTCTTGCAGAGTTGTGGGTTGTTTAGAATTATAAAGTCAGCTAGGTTAAATAACATGTATTTGAGAAGGCAATTGTTTTTCCATGATCTATATTGGAGTGTTGCATACTAAGGGTGTACGAGTAATAAATAGCATTTTCTGAATACATGAATAATGCACTGTTCAGTATTCAGATCAGTAGCACTAGTTGTTCTGTTTGGGAAATACTATGTTTAAAAAAAAAAGGTAATGAAACAATCCACCACCTTCCTCCAGAGCCCAGATCCTTTAAAATATACCATCCGCCATCCCCCACCCTCAGTTAGAACCCCAGCCCCCTCCTTCCCCCAGCACCCACATTTTCATACATATTATTTTTAATTATAACCCCAGTGATACCTAGATCCCACTGCAAATGGTATCCTTCCTAGATGGCCCAATAACTGAGGCCGAAATTGTGCAAACCACAAAAACTATAAACCCTCACAAATCACATAGAGGAGATGGCTTTCCCATCGACTTTTACCAAGCGGTAGAAGCAGAAGTTTAGGGTTACCTTGTACGGGTCTTCTGGGAGTCACTTACTAAGGGGGCCTTACCACCCACTTTGAGAGAGGCAGTGATCACAGTACTCCTGAATAAGGGCAAGGATCCTACCACTCCTGGGAGACACCCCCCACCCCATCTGTCTTATCAATGTGGATGCCAAAATCCTGGCAAATGTCCTGGCTGGATGCCTCAAAAGTCTTACCTGGCCTTATACACCAGCACAAGCTGGATTTGTCAAAGAGGCAGCAGGGCTCCAACTATCACAGGTCACTGCTCTCATTAATACACTGGGCCCAATCCAGTGGCTTACTAATGGCTACCTTAGTGATGGACTTGAAGAAGGCCTTCCACTCTGCCTAATGGCCTTACCTAATGTCCACACTGAGAGGATGAGCATCAAATCAGTATTTCAGGCTTGGATCAGCCTCCTTTATTCCTTCCTGATGGCCTCTGTTCTTACCAACTGCCTTAAATCATCGGTCTTTGGACTACATAAAGGAAGCAGGCAGAGTTACCCACTGTCCCCTCTTGCTTGTCGCTGTAATTGAGCCATTAGTAATTGTTGTAAGAGGCGCATGACATTCCTGGCATACAAGTGGAGAGTCATACCTTTAAACTTTCTTGTATTCTGATGACTTCCTGGTTACTACAGCCTACACACCACAGGCCATTCAGTCTAGTTTGAACCTCTCTCTTACTTTACAAATGTATCAGGCCTCCTTGTTAACTTGTCCAAAACCAAAGTATTTCCCTAAACCACCTATGCCCGGCATGGGGTTTCATCTTGGCCTAAAATGGGTCCCAGAAGGGATTATCTCCTTAGGAGTAATATTACACAGGAACCTCCTGAAGCTAATTGAAATCAATTTCTCCACTCTGTTAAATTCCCTAAAATCAGATTTAGATAGATGGAAATCCCAACACTAATCTATGGTGGGGAAAATTTACTCCATAAAATGAATGATTGTCCCATGGGTGTTGTACATTTTGTCTCATCTTCCATCTCAGATCCCACTGAAGTGGTTCCAAAAGGTGGATTCCTTGCTGGGTCAATTTCTATCCCCCCCCCCCATTTCTGCAGACAGAAACTTCTCCAGCAATGGCATAGAGGAGTTTAGGGTCTACCTTGGTTTCAAGGCTATCACATGGCCTGCATAACTGCCAAAACAGACCAGTGGTTCCTGCCCCCCAGGCTTCCTCCCCAACTTGATTGCTGTCAGAATCCATCTCTACTGGCTCTCTCTCACCAGCAGTCTTACAATACTCCAATAAGTGGCCCCCTCCAACCCCTGTCTCCATCCATTGTTCTCACAGTGTAGTAGTGGAAACAAATCCTCAAGGCCCTGCAAGTTTCCTTTATACCCTGGCCCTTACTCCCATGTGGAACAACAAGGCTCTCACCATAGGTAAAGCTGCAATCCACTGACACCTGTGGGAAGCAAATGGCATCAGATTGATAAAAGATCTACTGCTTCCTGGCTCCAATTCCCTGGACTCCTTTGAGGCCCTGAAGGAGAGGAACCAGCTCCCCTCCAACCACTTCTGGTGGTACCTTCAAATTTAGATGCCATCATGCACCTGCCACCCCATCTCATAGTTCTGATCAAAACTTGGGTACTCCCAGTTGTAGCATGGCTGAAGCTCCACAATGGTAGGGCCATCATGATCTATGGAGCTTTTAAAGATGCCCTCCGCCTGATCCCACTCTCTTGGCTAAGGCTCAATAGGTGGTGGAATTGGGTACAATAATCCCCAACTCACAATGGGTCAACTGTTACAAAAGAATACATCAATCATGTAATGGTGGCAGAAGTGGACTGATCATGAATAAAATGCTGTTGAGATGGTACCACACCCCAGCCAAACCCAAGAAACTAGGCCTCCTCACTGAGGACACCTGTTGGAAATGTGACCAAAATGATGCCCATTTATACCAGATTACGTTGATCTGCCCAGTGATAAGGCCTTTTTAGATAAGGTCCTTCAAATGTGTCTGCATGTAGTTCCACATGTGGTATCAGATGCCACCCCCCTGCTGTTAGGCTGTATGCCAGATAGATTTCCCAAACATGACTCCAGGGCCCAATGGGCTATGGTGGTGGGAGCCTTGTCCAAGAGGCTTCTCCTTTTAAGATGGTGCACTGCCCAATGTCCATCTTTTCTGGAATTTCTGTTATCTTTAGGCCAGGTGGCTACCAATGAGAGAATGTGCAGCTATGCCCAGGCCTCACTCAGTTCATACTACAGATGTTGGCAACCCTTCCTTGACTCTGAGTACTGCCAGAGTCAATTGTGATATATCCCCTATGCCCAGATCTTGGTAACTGCAAGACCCATATGTGTGTGTCAATCAGGCTTGCATAAAACTGCTGTAATCCCCTTTTTGGTTGCCCAGAAGTGAATATAGTCTCTTTCTTGTTTTATGTTCTCTTTTGCCAAGAAGTAAACCAAACCTTAGGAGCGGTGTACAACACAATTATTTCCACTGGTTTATAATTTCTTGCATTTCAAAGTAATACCTTACTAGCTCTATGTTTTTCCTCCCTTCTGGTGGACCTGTTGTCTTATCTCCTAATATTTCCTTGTTATGCAAATGTGGTCCAGTATTGAGGGGGGTCGCTTTTATTATTACAATTTACCAACAGATGCTTTATATTTGCCATTTCTGGCTTGGCAACTGTACAATACTTCACATGGATTTTGTATTTTTGTGTTCATGTTGCTGCATTTGTATGTTTGTGGTTAACTAATAAAAATTTTCAACAACAAAAATAACCTCAATGATGGATGACTGGCACAACCTGCCCACCTCCACATTCAGCTTCTGACATCCAGCACCAGCAAGCACTAGAACAAATCAAACTATCCCCCCACACCCCACCCAGGCAGCAGCACCTAACCCTCCACACCCTCCACCACACCCACATCCAGTTCTGAAGTACAATCAAGAGTGACAAAGGTGATCAGCACAGACTGCTCTCCTCCACAGTCAGCCATCTTCTTCTGAATGAAAGCACTTGTGCAGTTGCTTGCATGGTAAACCAGCTCATCACATGATCAGCTGGGTTTACTATGCAAGAGCATGAGCACTTTTATTAAGAAGAGGGCCATGGAGGAGGGTGGGCTGTATTGGTCATTTTCTTCATTCTTGATCAACCTTCAAATAGTGTGCAGGTGGAGTGGGTGCTGCAGCTAGGGTTGTGTGGGGGAAGTGTCAGATTTGTTGTAGTGCTTGCCAGGTGCTGAAGGGTCTGCAAATAAGATGTGCAGGTAGGCAGGTTGTGCCGAATGGCTCATCACTGGAGTTACAATTAATATTTATATGTGTATATATATATATATATATATATATATATATATATATATACAATGAGGGTGAGAGCTATTCCAGTGGAATAAATGGAGATATTCTCACTGCAGTGAGATAAATGCTGATGACATCAGTGGAATGAGATATATTCCATTTATCCATACTCAGCTGATGTCACCACTCACTCACTCACTCACTTACTCACTCAAGCTAGCATTCTAAATGAAAGTGCTTCAGAAATCAGTTTCTGTTTCTCACTGAAGCCTGCAATTTACTCAGTTAGTATTGCAAAACACACTTACCTGTGTCCCATAGTTTCTAACACTCCTAGCCCATTACTGTGCTAATCTCAGCTTCAAAACAACCTGAATTCTAAAGGAAACTCCTTTACAAAGCAGTTTCTCTTTCCCAGTGCAAACGCAACTAACCTCAATTAGCACTGCAAAACACAATCACTTGTTTCCCATAGTGTTTCTAATAATCCCAGCCCATTCAGAAACACTCCCACACCCTCAGATCTCACACAAACAGTGCTGTCAGTATAGTCTAGAGGTTAGAGTAATGAGTTCTGAACAGCTTGGTACATTCAGCAAACCAGACCTGGGTTTGATTCTACAACCTCCATTTGCATACTGTGTGATTCTAAACAAGTTACTTAACTGCCCAGTGCTCCCAGGTCACTCCTTAAATGCATCTGGTTACCAAAGATTATTTATCAAGACTAAAATAAAAGCACATAGAAACAGGAAAAGACACAGTAAAACATAACAACACTCTTAAGCTCCTACTCCATTGTATAAACAGCACACATGATGTGCAGATTGTGTACTAGGGAAATATTCTCACCCTGCAGAGTGAGCCATGCATTCTCACCATGCAGGAGTGAGAATATTTCCCATATCACACCTTGCCCATCATGTATCCCATATATATATACACATATATTTTCTATGCAAAAAACTTCATTAATGCATCAGATAAGTTCTTCTACAGCAAAAAAGTGGAAATTCAATTTTATGGTTCCACCCTTGCACCCCACCCCCAGCCCGCCCCACCAACAGGCATCAGGGTGTGCGTTGGGGTCCTTAGCTCAACTTCACCTCATCCCATGTCTAAAGAAGCTGAGGTGGTTCAGTGTAGGAGAATGGGATGAGAGTTAGGGCCAAGGATCCAACGCACACCCTGATGCCTGTTGGTGGAGTGCAAGGGTGGGAACCCAAAATTGAATTTCCTCACTTTTTGCTGTAGAAGAACCCTAACTGATGCATTAACAAAGTTTTTGCACAGAATTTCTACTTTTTAAGAAAGAATAGCAAAGTAGAAAGTTACACAAGTTGGTGGGATCGGAGGGCCCTTTGGGCCCCACACTCCCACCACGTGATTTTGTGTGACATAGTAACAGTAAGTGCAATGCAAACACAAGTGCAAATGGTTACGCACATGGTGCCGCAAACGTAAATGGTAACACAAACAGAAATAGAAATGCAAGTGCAAAGTGACACCAAAGCAAACAGTGATGGAAACGCAGACACAAATGAAATTGTGCACAGAATGCAACTGGTAATGTGCACATTCACAGTACTGCAATTGGAAATCCAAATGCTAATGGTAACAGCAACAATAACACCAAAGGAGTCAGAAACGGAAACACAAACATAAGCGTATGGAAATGCAAACTGTAATGTGCACAGACAAGGTACTGCAATCATAAAATGCAAATGATAACAGTAACAATAACACCAAAGTAAACAGAAATGCAAGTGCGTCCCAAAAACCATAAGGTGTGCAGTCACAGAACCACAATTGTAAATGCAAATGGTAACGTTTACAGCAACAATAATGCCAAAGGAAAGAGAAATGAAAATGCAAGCACATACAGAAACGTAAACCGTTACGTGCACAGTCATGGTACTGCAATTGTAAACACAAATGGTAACAGTAACAGCAACAATAAAGTCAAAGGAAACAGAAATGCAAACACAAATGCAAGTGCATATGTAAACACAAACCATAAAGCGCACAGTCATGGAAGCGCAATTTTAAACACAAATGGTAAAAGTAACAGCAACAATAACACCAATGGAAAGAGAAATGCAAATGCAAGCACAGACAGAAACGCAAACCGTTACGTGCACGGTCATGGTACTACAATTGTAAACACAAATGGCAACGGTAACAGCAACAATAAAGCCAAATGAAACACAAATGGAAATGCAAGCATAGCGAAAACACAAACCATGTGCACATCATTGAAAGCATAGATGGAACGGTGTCACGTTCTTGTAACAGAAGCGCAATTGGAAATGTTAAGTGGCACAGTAACGAAAGGGCACACCCTTCTTTTCCCCAAAAAGTGCATTGAAAAACACAGTGAAAACAAAGAATGTATGCATAATAATGGACCTTGGAGCACAAAATTAGGACTACAAATACTAAATTGCTTATATCTCAGGAACTGTACGATGTAGAAATTTATTTTTAATTTTGTATGAATTATGACTTTCCTGGCTAGTTTTGTACTTAGCCCTCATTTGGGTGGCTAAGCATTTTTGTGACGAGAAGTCCGTATCTTGCACCATTTCCAAGATATGGGCCCTGAAAGACGCAATGTATGCCATAATGTTATCCTATGGGAAAAGCATCAACTCGAGTGCTGTCACTTAGCCGCCCTGTAATATTTTTTCAGAAAACCATGGAAAGGTACATCTGTGGATATTGGCTTTATTCCTCCAAATTGCAGCCCAAAAGACCAAACTGTTATTTTGCAGCAGCGCGGCAAACAGTTCCCGTAATGTGGCAGATGCCGTAATGTTATCCTATGGGAAAAACTGTCAACTTTGGAGTGCTATCACTAAGTCACCCTGTAATATCTTTTGACCAGACCACCAAAAGGCACATCTGTGGGATGCTGCCTTTCTTCCCTCCAAATGTCAAGTAAAAAGACTAAACCTTTTCTGAGATATACAATATCAAAGATTACTAAAATTTCCCTATCTATTCCATTATAAAAAATCTGGCCATCTTGTCCCTCCCTCATGATCAAAGATGGCAATCAAAGAATCTCACAATCAAAGCATTTGTAGGCTTGCGATCAAAGAATTTGCATGCTCATGAACAAAGAATTGAAAACCTTATAAATAAAAAATTGAAGGAATTGCAGTAAACCACCACCATGGTTCGACAGAACAAAGCCCCTGAGTAAACCCACCCTCATTTTACTTCCTAGGGACACCCTAGGCTGAGAAAATTGATTTTTAAATTGGGTCATCTACTTCGCTTCTGGCTTCTGATCGCGATCAAAAGAATTTCACGGTCAAAGAATTTGCAGGCTTGTGATCAAAAGAATTTGAAGGCCCATGAACAAAAGAATTAAAAATTTCATAAGTCAAAAATTTAAGGAATTGTGGTAAACCACCACCATGGTTCGACAGAATGAAGCCCCCGAGTAAACCCCACCCTCATTTGACTTCCTAGGGCACCCCTGGGCTGAGAAAATTGATTTTTAATCCAGCCATCTGTCCCTCACTCACGATGCACTATTGTGGTCAAAGAATCTCAAGATCAAAGAATTTGAAGGCTCTCAATCAAAAAAATAGCACACTCGCGATCAAAGAAGAGGGACGAGATGGCCAGATTTTAAAATGATTTTTCTCAGCACAGGGGTTCCCCTACTAAGTAAAATGAGGCTGGGTTTTGCTCAGGGGGCTCTGTTCTTCCCCATCTAAATAACAAAAATAATGTTTTAAGTATCCCTGGTAGTCTAGTGGCCCCCATCATAATAAAATAAATAGTCATTTGTAATGCCCTGGTAGACTAGTCCACCCCCAATGTGTATTGTTTTACATCCCTGGTAGTCTAGTGGCCCCCCTCGAGCTGTATAAAATTATTCTTATTGCTCATATCCCTGGTAGTCTAGTGGCAACCCAATCTGTATTAAATAATATTATTTGTAGAGATCCCTGGTAGTCTAGCAGCCCCCCAGCATAATAAAATATATTCCTTTTTTGTATTTCCTGGTAGTCTAGTGGCCCCACCTCCCACGCAGCCGTGCCAGTCCACTCAGCACCTCCCTACCCTTCCCCAGCTGGCAACTGGCATGGCCCACCTCTCACCTCCACGGCCAGCTGCCGACTGTATCCATTATGAGCACTAATGCAAAGAGGCACTCTGAAACTATTTCTGAGTGCCTCTTTGCATTACAGATCATAATGCAAACAGTCGGTGGCTGGCCGTGGAGGTGAGAGGTGGGCTGTGCCAGTCACTGGCTGGGGAAGGTTGTGGGGGAGTGCTGGGTGGACTGGTTGGGCTGGCACGCCTGGGTGGAGGGTGGGGTCCACTAGACTACCAGGAAATACAAAATAAGCATATATTTTATTATGCTGAAGTGGGGCCACTAGACTACCAGGGATCTCTACAAATAATATTATTTTATACAGATCGGGGGCCACTAGACTACCAGGGATATGAGCAATAAGAATTATTTTATACAGCTCGAGGGGGGCCACTAGACTACCAGGGATGTAAAAACATACACATTGGGGGGCACTAGACTACCACAGAATTACAAATAACTATATTTTATTATAATGGAGGGGCACTAGACTACCAGGGATAGTTAAAACATAATTATTATTATTCGGAAGGGGCAGAACGAAGCCCCCTGAGCAAATCCCACCCTCATTTCAGTTTATAGGACACCCCTGGACTTAGAAACAACAATTTTTAATCTGGCCATCTCGTCCCTCACTCGCGATGCACAATCGTGATCAAAGAATCTCGCAATCAAAGAATTTGTAGGCTCGCAATCAAAGATCATTAGCGAGCCACGAAAGAAGAATTTGAAAGCTAATAACTCTATTTTTGGACTGATTTGGATGGAACCAAAGCCATGGCTCAATAGATCATGGTCCCCTGAGTAAAACCCATCCAAGTTTTACTTCAGAAGTGACCCCTGAGCTGAGATATTTGTGTTTGTGCGATCGGAAAACTGAAAACAAGATGGCAGACCTCGCAGTCAAGAAATTTTTGAAATTCCTCGGGGACAAAAATTCTTGAACCATGAGGCTGCAAATTCTTTGATTGCCAGGTGGGACGAGATGGCCAGAACCCCATTCATTGTTTGCAAAACATTCATATAAATGTTCCCATTGACTTATAATGGGAAATTAAAAGTGGAATAACTTTTGAATTCCTCAATACTTTTTCACCAAATGAAAAGCAACATGTTTGGCTACCAAGCTCTTTCAAATGAGCCATCTTGCAGAGCAGCACATCACACAACGGCCGTGCTAGACCACATCCAGAATCCCAAAAGGTGCCTCCAAAAACAGATAATTTTGCATTTTGCAGTGCTTTCGTATGCAAAGACTGTAAGTCTGACCAAAACACAATTTGGCAAATCAAGAGAATTACCATGCCCACCACATGTACCAGATTTCAGGCAAATCCATTGAATGGATCCAAAGTTATTAATGTCCAAAATTTTGACTTTAGTATGTAAGTGACCGCTGAACCCTAACTATAGTGGTGTGACTGCACTTACTTATATATATATATATATATATATATATATATATATATATATATATATATATATATATATATATATATATATATATCAAAATGTGGTGCTGGGGGGTGGGATGAGGTTCTAACTGAGGGTGGGGGAATGGAGGCTGGTATATATTAAAGGATATGGGCTAGGGAGAAGGGTAGGGGCTGCTTTCTTTTCTGTTTTTATTTCTAAACATTACCCAAATCATGAGTAATGAATACCAAATACCCAAGTATATGGGCTCCTGAATAGAATATTTGGCAAAATATTCAAGATAAGGTATTCACACACCCCTGTTCATGCTTTCTGGCAGTTTGTCTCGTCTCTGAGTACTGGGTTGAAATCCCCAGTATGGGGTTGTCAGATTGACTTGCATCCCATGTGAAGTCAGTCCATCCTCCATGGGAGGCAAGGATGTTCGAGACATCGAGTCTCAAGTCTGCGCAGATATTTGATACAGTGGCCATTGTGTGAGAGGGAACATAAAATCAAACTGTGAAAAAGCGCCGTGCTGTGTATCGATCCACAACAGGCACACTAGTTCACAGGCAGGCTACTGTGCACTTGTAAGCTGGCAATTCAAAACTGCCATGGGGTGAGGTGAGTTGGCATTGACCACACCCAGTAAGCAGCCAGACTTTGCAAGTGGTTACAAAGTGGATGAAAAATGGGAGAGGTGATGTGGATATGCACACCTGCTGTCCCTGTTAGGAAGGGAAAGTTGTAGCAACAAGTGAAAACTTTGCAAACACCAAATATTGCCTGCACAATGTCATCAATTGTCAGGAGGTCTAAACCCACACTCTCAGGTTCTTGGCAATAATGGGAATGCAAGGAATCACAGACACATTGCATAAGAGTAATAAAGCTTGTTTATTACTACCAAAAGGAAACTCACAATTTCCCTAAGCAGTTCTTACCATTAGGAACTGTGAGCCAATGCTAACATTCCTATACCAAGGAATCTCTGCTCCAGGTCTCCAAGGTAGAAGATGTAATGACTTACATTATATACCCAAGATAATTACCATGGTTGCTGTAAGGTAGAAACATTTCTAGTTACAGAGATGAGCCCTATTGGCTAAATTAGAGGTGGCTCCTCAGTCCTAGATAACATTATACAATTTTGTTATAGTCATCACTTTGTGGAAACAAAGAAGTACAGTTTGTACATAGCCGTGTAGTAATACAAATCATCAGAAGATGGCAATGCCGACTCATATATCATTACATTACAAGGACACAAGTGTCCTAACATCTTGTAAGCAAGAAATACATGTGCATATTAGAAAGTAAAGCGTATAGCAATCATATGCATACATATCCTGACATCTACTCTTGTACTGTAGATGTCCTTAGCCCTATATGTTAGTATAGCTTATACATAAATGCTAGCTGTCTGAGGTGTACCTCTGGGGGTATCAATCAGGGTGCAGGGACCTCATGTAACATTCCCCACCCTTGTTGCCTCAGAAAGGGGCAACAGAAACAAAAGGAGAGTGGAGAGAGAGAGCAGGTGTCATTTACTGGCCGGACGCACAAGCCTTGTAAAGGAACTCCAGCTGCTCACAGTGTAGGCAGAGTGTGAGCCGAAGGCAGCAGAGCATAATGATAAGAAAAGGTATCACAAATGCTTGTATAATAACAAAACCTTTAAAGGTAATCTCTAACCAAGTATTAATAAGTGCACTATTAAAATCAACATCATTAATAAGATCAACTATTGCTTCATTGGCTTTGGTCAGATTATTGCTGATGTGGATGAGGTGGGTGTCTTTCCTGTCTAAAAGTGACTTCAGTGTTAAAGTCAGAGGATCAATGTGTACATTAAAGTAAGGTAACTACTCTGAAAGAGTAAGCAGATAATCAGGGTTACCATCAATGATATCAGGTTCCACAAGGGGAACAGGGGTAATAACTGTATGGCAAATAATAGTGGTCTGGTGAGGAATGAAACAGAAATTAGATTAGTTAATGACACATATCTTACTGGCATAAGTAAATTGCTTAAAATTAGTTACCACACAAAATTCACCATCCAAATTATATTGCATTTTCACAGTAGGCAATCTCCATTTTTGTAGTTGTATTGGGCAAGTATAAGTCTGGTTGGAAATCTGTGTTGACAGGCGATGAACCTCCTTCCGGTAAGACTGGTACAATTGAGAAGAATCTGGAGCAAATGTTGAGTCCTGGTATTCTGTGCCATTGGTGGTGATGTCATCGTCCATGGAAAAGGACCAATTGATACTGTCTGGGGAATATCCACATACAGGTTTAATAACATCGAATACAGTCACATTGACACAAATAAATATACCCTTTCTTAGCACAACAGTCCATGTGCAGTGAGAACCATGCATCCAGAAGAGGATGGAAAACCAGAAGAGGAGGCAAGTCGAGGCATTCTCTGTAGATGTCTTTGTCAAGGTGCCCAATGGAGTGTATGGATGCTAGTTTATCAAATATAGCAGTATTGGGTTCAAAGCTTGGTAAAGAAACAGTAAAAGACACAAACATAGTATCCTTAATGGAACAGTTCTTGGAAGAAAAGCAAGGACCAGTATTAGGGTGCCTAATCACAAATTCCAAATTTCCAGTGGTAGAAACAGAAATAGAAACAGATTGTAGCATGCACATGGTGACACAGTTAGGGGATTTGAATGAGGGCAGTACCATTTAGAGATACGTCTATCATGTGTAATATCAGGGATTCTTCCAGATTCAAGATCTCATAAGATATTGTTGATGGTAGTGATAATGTATGATACATAGGTGGAACATAGTATGTCATGGGCAATGTATTGTGCATCTGCTTCCTTATTGTTTTGTGCAATAAGAGTGTTAATCTTTTCTTTAGAATCTCAAAAGGCCGTAGCAGTATCATGCATATTATATACAGTGTATCTTTCTTCCTGACTAAGACCATCCATACCATGCAATAATGGGGGTATGATGTCACTGATCATACCAGTTTCAAACTTCTTTGAATGTGCTTTGATAGTAGCAATGTCCGCTTTATTCCAGATAGACATTGTAGTACCAAAGAGTCCAGTGACGGAGCCTGTGGCACCAGTGACATCAGATGCATCACGTGTATTTCTTTTATGACTTTGATCATCTTTCTGAGTAACAGGTTTTCTCCTAAAAGTGCCTTTATGCTCGGTGGTATGTACCCCAGCAATATGGTCTTGATTATGAATCTCGAAAGCAGCTAAGTTATCAAGTAACAAAGTACTATAAAACAATGATGTGTTAGTAGAATGACACATACCAAATTCTTTCATTTTCCAGTAAGTCAAATTAAACAAAACAGGTATATGCATATATTGTAAGTTGTTAATAAGTGAGCCAGGTAAAGCAGTGGCTGTGAGACCACTACGAGGACCAGAGTTTTGTTTTGGACATTCCAAAAGTTGTTTCTCAGTGGGAGGTATCACAGATAAATACATGGCAGCTGAGGCCATGTTGTGTATGGCACAAAATCTCCTGGCAGAATCCTTAGAAAGTGTATCATAATATGAGGGGTCGAGTAAAGCAGTAATATTGTATAAATCTGAATGTCTAAGAGAGGTTTGGTGCAAGGACAAGGTACCATTTGGGGATAATTTTGCATTGGGTCATCCATGGAAAATTCCCTTGGAGAGTTTGGCCATGTGGAGTATTTGTCCTTGAGACTTGGTTTGCCACCCAATTTGTAGGGTACCTTTATCAGGAGCAACAACCAAGGCAGTGAGGTAGGCATCTGAACCTTCCTGAATGGTAATCAAATTGTCTGGGATATTGATGGAGACTCCCTCTGGGGTAGTTGCAGGTGGATCAAGATGAGGATGGATGTGCTTTACTGTGCCTTGGATGCAGGAGATAACTCCTGAGATGAGTAGAAAATGGAACAAGACAGCCATCTTGTCAGTGTATCTGAAAAGGAAAATCAAACATTAGCAAGTTAGTACTATTCCACCCAATGGGGTTAGGAAAAGTAATTATACTCCTTTTTACAATTTCAATTGGTTTGCATGTAACCATTTGTCAGTCAATTTGTTATTCTGCATGAGTCTAACTTGGTAGACTGCTAGACTGAGCTTGTTGACAATTGGGTAGGGTCCTTCCCACTTGGAGAAAGAATGTGTTTGATGCACAAATCTGAGAACCATCACCTGATCTCCAACTTGCCAATCCACTTCTTGTGCGTGTTTGTCAAACAGAATTTTGGACTGTTGCTGGGCCTTGCCCATGCAGTTTGCAGCATACAAGTGTTGTATATTAGGTCTTTTCTCAACTTTTCCATATATTGATCTACAGAGACACAATCTGCGGTAGGAGTGTGCAGGTCAAACAACAGGTGTTCAGGTAATCTCTTACTTCTGCCAGTCATCGCCTCAATGGGTATCAACTGGGTAGTGGCTGAGGGTGTGCTCCTAATTGCCATAAGGAGTACTGGCAGTAGGGAATCCCAATCCTTGGGATTGCCCTCAATAAATGTGGAAAGCATTTGTTTAATCCATCTGTCGGCCCTCTCTACTTGACTTGATGATTGTAGGTGGTATGATATGTGGACCGTTTGCTAAACTCCAAGGAGTTCAAGGGCTTCTTTCATCAACCCATGTGTAAAACTGGTTCCTTTGTCAGAGTCTACCTTGAGAGGTAGACCCCACCTGGAGAAAATCTGTTCCACCAGGATTTTGGCAGTGGCTTTTGCATGCCTGTCTTGGTGGGGAAAGTCTCAACCCACTTAGAGAAGAGATCAGTGACCACAAGGGCGTATTTGTTATTTCTACTGGCATTGGTGAGGGGACCAATAAAATCAATCTGTAAAGCATGCCAAGGGCCAGAATGCCTTTGTGGTAATAGCATGGCATTTCGTTTGGTTGGAATGGGATTGTTTTGTGCACAAACAAGGCAGTTTTCTATGTACTGTTTGACATCCTTGGTGACACCAGGCCATCATGTGGTGGTCTTGAGCCTCTGGAGTGTGTTTTCCATACCCTGGTGTCCACCAGTAGGGGTGTCATGTACTTGGTGCAGAAATTCAGACCTAAGATGAAGGGGAACCACCCATAACTTTGTGGCGGTATCATCTGGTTGGTACCAAATGAGCTTGTCATCTGGGGACAGGTGTAACTTACCTTCATGTCTTTGGTATGAGTTATGGGCAGGTAGATTCTTCTCGGTGCCTTTGTCTAGAAATATGAATGAATCCTTGATTTCAGAGTCAGCATGCTGGGCTTCTGACAAATCCAAGGGGGAGAAGGGTTCAGGTTTCTTCCTGACTGCTACAGTGTGCACAGCTGCTCTGGCTTCCAGGTGGTCCATCATCCATGTTTCCCCCCCTCAGGCCCCTTCCTTAGCAAGGGTGTCAGCAGTGTCATTGAAGGCATGATAGGGGTCATGTATGGAGTTGGCCTTAACCTTATGTACATAGAGTTTGTGTGCAAATTTCTGTGTCAGTGAATGAATGTGTATTACCAGTTTCTTGTGTTTCACTGGAATGTCATCAGAAGAGGTAAAGGAGTTCTTCTGCCAGAAAGGGAGAAATTCCTTAACAGAACAACAAACCCAGTTAGATTCTGTAAAAATGATGATATCCTCAGTTCCATGCTGTATGAACTCGATGGCACAGGCCACCACTGCCATCTCAGCATACTGTGATGACGTTACACTGCAACATTTGGAAATGTTTTACAGTGTTACCAAAAGGGTAAACTACAAATATACCCATTCCTGCTATCTGTTCTCCCTGATAAGAGGAAGCCAATCCATCTGTGAAAACATGATGCAGTGAGGTGTTCTCAAGTAATTATGGTGTAGAAGGAAGGAAGGGGTCTGGATCTGGTAGATCAGGTAGCTGCAGTGTACAGTTATGTGGTTCTCCTTGGAAAAGGAGGCCATGCACCAGCATGGATGGCATTTTGGTTGGGTGGACCTTGATGTCTCTATCCTGGAGAAGGAGGGACCAGTGTGTCAGTCTGGTGTTAGAGACTGAACCATCCTTTACTCAGTCTGATAGTAGGAAGGTTGTAGGGGTGTGGTTCGTATTGATGATCGGGGGGAGTACCCAATGATATACAGAAAGTGCTTGACAGCCCAGTAGGTAGCCAGAAGGTTTCTTTTACAAAGGCTGTACTTCTGTTCCACTGGGGTCAACAGCTGTGACGCATATGCAATGGGTCTTAGGGTGCCATGGAACTTCTGGGCCAACACTGCAGACATAGCAATGTCAGTAGTGGCAGATTCCAGATGGAATAGCAAGGCTTGATTGAGGTTAACCAAAGCTGGAGCTGAGTCCAGGACCTGCTTCAGTGATGTCACAGCTTGAGTGTGAATGGGGCCCCAAGTCCGGGGAACATACTTTTTCAGCCATTCATACAGAGTGGTGGCCTTCTGAGCAAAATCAAAAATAAAATCTCTGGAATAATTTACCATACCTAGAAATCTCCTAAGGGTGGCCACACTGGTGGGCAATGGCAAGTCCTGTTATCCCTGTATCTTCTTCCAGATAGGTCTTCTGCCTTTGTCTGTTATCCTCAGACCTAGAAAGAGTACCTCTTTCTGGCACAGTTGTGCTTTTGCTGGTTTACATTTGAGGCCTGCTCTCTGAATGAGGGTCAGCAATTCATCAAAGAGATCCAGATGTTGTTCCTGTGTGGTTGTGGCTAACAACAGGTCTTCCACATACTGCAAGAGGCACTGGGGTGTAGAGAAACCCTCAAGAGCATCCATCATGTGCAGATGGAACAGGGATGGGCTGTTATGGAACATCTGTGGTAAGTAGGTCCACGTGTACTGCCTACCTTCAAAGGTGAAAGCAAACTTATATTGACTCTTAGGGGCCAATGGCAATGAGCAAAAACCATTGGAAATATCCAGGGCACTAAACCATTGTTGGTCAGAGGTCAGTAGTCGTAGCACATCTGGTGCTGATGCCACTGTTGGGGCACAACTGGGGTGACCTGGTTTATTCTCCTGCAGTCAATTGTAAGTTTCCATGCACCCTAGGTTTTTTTTTACAGGCCACACTGGGGAATTCACAGTGGAAACACATGTCCTAATTACATCTTGCTTGAGGACTGATTTTATTGTTTCCGTAAAATAAGGCAAGACCTCGGATTGAAAGGAGTATTGCCTTTGCCTCTCATGGGCTGGGCCTGTCACTTCAATGACAGTGTGTATCTTGCCACAATCATGCTTATTGGTGGCAAATGCTTCTAGATGCCTTTGTAGGATGGGAAGGAGCTTTGAGAAAAGCTCATGGTTCTTAAACAAATCTATGATGTCATATTCTTTGTCATTTGTGGATATTGTAGCAACCACATGTGAGTCTAGGATCATGATAGTGTGATACTGTCCCTGAATCTGTATCAGTATCATGTTGGCCAGGTCTACCACACAGCTGTGTGGTGCCAAGAAGTCATTTCCGATAATACTAGGGTGATCATGCAGTACCATCAGCTGAAAGGTGTGATACAACTTCAGGTGTCCCAGTGTCACAGGTAATGGCAGGGAGCAGTATGCAGGTAGCCTAGTTCTGTCTACACCAGACATATTGGTCTTCTGTCTGGTAGACCAAGGTGATGTGTCTGGGTTGTCATCCTGTAATACAGTAACAGTCGCGGCTGTATCCAGCAATACTGTAAGTAGGTGGCCCCCAACCTCGGCCTCTGTGCAGGGCTTTCCATTTGTATCCAAGACCAGCTCATTTACAATATAGACTGTAGCCTGTAATTGTCAATCTGTACCAGTGGAAGCAGGGGGAAGCTCTTGAAAGAGCATTTGGGCCTGGTTCATGTGAACTGTCTCACCATGCTGTACTGATGTTATATAGGGAGCTGCTTCCAGGTTCAGGCCTGCAGCGGCCTGAGAGCCTGGACTTCCAGTATCTCTGCAGCCTGTGGAGTTCCACTCTCCTGGTTGTATTGCAGCAAGGATCTTTACTGGGACAGTGTCCGCTACGGAGTGCACATTCCCAAGAAGATCTCAGAGGCTTCAGTTCTCATCGGCAATTTCCCTATATGAAGGGCCTGGTCTCTGTTGTTTACTCTTATTGTTTTCTGGTGTTTATTGTTTTTGTGATAGTTCCAGTTCCTGCCCCAGGATTTTTGTTGGGCCTGCTGGAGGTATTGGTTAACTGAGGGAAGGTGCTGCTTCTCTTGGGCCTGCCTCTCCACTGTGTAGTGTGTCATGGCCTCCCGGATGGCTTCCATGGCAGCTACCTTCTTGGAGCCGGAACTTGAATCACAGATGTAGAGTTGATAAACTCTCTCTGTTTTCCAAAGAATATCGGCAAACCTCTCCGTGGTGGGATAGGTGGTTGACTCTACCTTCTCTCGCACTGCAGGGATCATGTTCTGAAGGAACAGGGTTTTGTACTCAATGAGGTCCACGTCAGCTGCTTCTCCTGTAAGATTCTTTCCTGCTCGGTAGGCCATCCAGAGTCTCTGGTGGAAGGTTGTTGGACTTTCCTTTGCATTCTGTTTCACAGGGTATGCAAGCATCACTCCTACCACACCTGGGTTGTGTACAGTGCTGAGTTCAGCTGCCACTTCATCAAAGGTGGCATGGCTACCCTGTTGGACAGCATCGGGGAGTTTTGCCCATAGGCCAGGATCTATGGTCTGGCATAGGATCTGGACTTGGTAGTCTGAAGTGAGACTAAGCATTTCGCATTTAGCACGCACCTTTTCCAAGTGGCAACTGAGATTGTCAGACGGGCTCATCCGACCAATGCTATCAGCTATTTGCTGAACAGAGTGGGCCATTTGTAGGGGATTGCTGGGATGATCGTTCAGAGGTAGATTGTTTCAGGTGCTCTGCAGGGCTGCCTGACCTGTGGCTTCAGCCTCAGTGCGGACCATTCCTTCCTGAATAGCAGCGCCCTGTAGCAGCTGCTTAATCTGGGTTGAGAGAACCCATTTGCTTCTGTCAGGTAGGGTCACATTGCCTAAGGCAGTATCAGTAATTTTCTCTTTCGCTTCCTTATCGTCCACAGAAGTAATGGTGATCGGTGGTGCCGTTGGGACTAGGCCTGGGCCTGCTTCCCCCCCATCATGGGGGTCGCCATGTTGGCGTCGCCCATGATGGTCATCATGCCATTGATGACATAGGGACGTGGTGTCATATGACGGGGGTCCGGCATATTGTGGATGGCAGGGTGGGGTCATTGGGCCATAGTAGGGGTGTGATTGGTGTTGTACTGAGAAATGTCATCATCTGACTCCTCCTCAGTTGACGTCATCAGGATGGAGGCTACACCACCCATGGCCTTGATGTGACCAGCCAATACCTCTTGCTGATGGTGCAGTTTCGCCATTTTACATTCACAATCCTCATGACTAACTTTTGCAACATTCTGATCCACATCATCCTGTAACTGCTTCTGTAACACTCTGTATGTGGCACTCAATTTCCGATTGTCCCTAGTTGCTACACCTAAATCATTATGTACCTAGTTCATCTCATCCTGTAACTCTCCCAACTCCTCACAGATCTGATCATTAGTGCTGCTTAATAAATCATTCATTTACAATGCCTGCCTCTTATCCTGTCTCAAAGTTTCACATTCCTGCTTCAACATACAAAGTTCATGTTAATGTTCCTGAGCAGAATGATGCAAAAGTAAATCCTTTTCATTCTGCAGAGTTTGTAGCTCAGACTCCAAATCCTGCTCTCTTTTCAGACATTCAGTTTCCCACAGCCCCATCTCCTGCTTAAGAGATGAGACTTGCAGATTGAGGGTTCAAAACCTCACTTTGGAGGCTTCTAAAGCATTGTAGAGAGCCATGACCAACAGCCCTTTAGCGTCATGCTTTCTGGCAGTTTGTCTCATCTCTGAGTACTGGGTTGAAATCCCCACTATGGGGTTATCAGATTGACTTGCATCCCACGCAAAGTCAGTCCATCCTCCATGGGAGGTAAGGAAGTTCAAGACATCGAGTCTCAAGTCTGCGCAGAAATTTGATACGGTGGCCATTGTGTGAGAGGGAACATAAAATCAAACTGTGAAAAAGCACCGTGCTGTGTATCGATCCACAACAGGCACACTAGTTCACAGGCAGGCTACTGTGCACTTGTAAGCTGGCAATTCAAAACTGCCATGGGGTGAGGTGAGTTGGCATTGACCACACCCAGTAAGCAGCCGGACTTTGCAAGTGGTTACAAAGTGGATGAAAAATGGGAGAGGTGATGTGGATATGCACACCTGCTGTCCCTGTTAGGAAGGGAAAGTTGTAGCAACAAGTGAAAACTTTGCAGACACCAAATATTGCCTGCACAATGTCATCAATTGTCAGGAGGTCTAAACCCACACTCTCAGGTTCTTGGCAATAATGAAAATGCAAGGAATCACAGACATGTTGCATAAGAGTAATAAAGCTTGTTTATTACTACCAAAAGGAAACTCACAATTGCCCTAAGCAGTTCTTACCATTAGGAACTGTGAGCCAATGATAAGCATTCCCTATACCTCAAGGAATCTTTTGTGTCTCCAGGTCTCCAAGGTAGAAGATGTAATGACTTACATTATATACCTAAGATAATTACCATGGTTGCTGTAAGGTAGAAACATTTCTAGTTGCAGAGATGAGCCCTATTCGCTAAATTAGAGGTGGCTTCTCAGTCCTAGATAACATTATACAATTTTGTTATAGTCATCACTTTGTGGAAACAAAGAAGTACAGTTTGTACATAGCCGTGTAGTAATACAAATCATCAGAAGATGGCAATGCCGACTCACATAACATTAGAAACATAGAAACATAGAATTTAACGGCAGATAAGGACCGCTTGGCCCACCCAGTCTGCCCATTTTCCTACCTGATGGATAAGCTGCAGATTCTAGTTAATCAAGAGCTTACTTCCTCCTGCCCCCCCACTAGAATTGCCTTATGCCTGTCCCATGCATTCTTGAATTCTCCCACTGTTCCTGACTCCACAACCTCCTCAGGATGGCTGTTCCATGCATCCACAACTCTCTCTGTGAAAAAATACTTTCTAACATTACCTCTGAGCCATCCCCCATCTTCAAATTGTGTCCCCTTGTTCTGGCACATCTCTCCTTCTGAAAGATACTACCCTCTTGTACCTTGTTAATTCCCTTGAGATACTTGAACATTTCTATCATGTCCCCCCTCTCCCTCCTTTCCTCAAGGGTATACATATTAAGCTGCTTTAGTCTCTCCTCGTTACATTACATTACAAGGATACAAGTGTCCTAACATCTTGTAAGCAAGAAATACATGTGTATATTAGAAAGTAAAGCATATAGCAATCATATGCATACATATCCTGACATCTACTCTTGTACAGTAGATGTCCTTTGCCCTATATGTTAGTATAACATATACATAAATGCTAGCTGTCTGCGGAGTACCTCTGGGGGTATCAATCAGGGTGCAGGGACCTTGTATAACAGTATCTAAAAATACTTCAGCTTGTCACTGAGTGCAGCTGTAGCTTTGCTTCCAGGCAAAGACAATTCAAATCACATACTTTTTTGCACACACTGATGCTGCTGATAACCATGTACCCACTGATAACTATGCACTGTTGGCTATCCTCTGGTCATTACATGGTGGGTGCACATTCTGTAGATGTCAGGGCAGGTAGGAGGCACTATTCTGGGGAGGAAAAACATCTTCCTTGACCTAATTATGGCGCCTGCCCCTGCAACTTAGATACATCTCTCTGAATGCTAGAGGCTTCTCCTTTCTGTCTCTGACATCATAGTAGACATTTTGTGTCTGACTGGTGAGCACTGGTAATTGTAACCTAGGCATACAGATCCTTGGTGTGCCAGTGTACATCAAGGGGTCTGTAAGAGCCAAAATGCATCAAAAACATTTTTTTTTGTTTGTTGTTTTTTTTAGTCTTTTAATTTTTTATCAGTGTATGTTCTCTCTGTATAATAAGAACTGGAGACACAATCATTTTGGGTAGGCAGTTCTAAGCTTAGGTGAGACAAAGAAACAGGCAGATAATCAGGAAGGGGCAAGAAGGGTTTAATTTCTACCCTGTCAGCACATCTCATCATGCTTGTGTCCCAGCATGTGAGTGAAACAGTGCAGAGTGGGACAGCTAGTTGGGAAGTCTGCAGGGCACTGTTGGGGGTGACAACAGACCAAGGTAAGGAGGTGACATATTGCTAGATACTGTTTACAATAGCTGGGGGAGTGTAACTACAGATTCTGTGCCCATAGTACAAATGGGAAAGGAGTAGTATCTACCCAGGATAAGGAAGATACTGCTGGCAAGAGGGTTAAAAAGGGAAGCCAAGAGATACCCATCTGGGGTAGGATAAGAAATTAGCTTCAGAGAAGCAAAAGGGAGAGGTAGGAGTAAAACAGGAGTAAGAAGGAGGTAGAAGGATACAGAGAAGATTGAACAGACATTAGGCAAAGGAAGGAAAGACAATGGAAGTTGTACAATGCAATGGATGAGAGACTGTAGCCTTTCAAGACACCTTTTAGAGACTGAGGTGCTGTCCCATTTGTAGTCACCTCTCTGGGTTGTGGGTAGAGGTTGCTGGACTATAAACTGAACTATAAAGGATACAGAGGCCCCCTGTCCCACCTAGGGGCCCCAAATTCTGCTGCTGCTCCCCAAGTGGATGCCTAAGCAGAGGCAGAGTGGACAGACTTTGGTGGGTTTCAGGAGGATGAGGGTGGCAGGAAGGGTACACGCACTTCAGTATATTCCTTTGCCATACTGGTGGGACAGGGCAGCTGATGTAGGTACCTGTCAAAGATGGAAGGGAGGAAATGGAAGTCCTCACAAGTGGAGACCCCAAGGAGGGAGGAAGAGGCCTTCTGCTGAGGAGGAAGCAGCTGGTTGTGGCATATTCTAATGTTAGAGGGATAGACATGGAAGCAGAAGAAGGAAGGTAGAGGGAAAAAGAGAGGGCGATGAAATGCATGAGAGGTTCTTCAGTTTGGAGGGATGGAGAGAGTATCCAGAGAATTGGTAGGGTAGCAGGAGATGGGAGTAATCTAGATGTCATTGTCCACCTGAGGAGAAATTGGCAAGGGACAGGGTAGGTGTAGTGCAGGGTAACTTCAGGGAGTTAGGGAGGAGTCTTAAGCAGGTAGCACACATGGTGGCTTTTTCTGAGATGTGACATGAGTATGGTCAGGAAGATGCAAGAATACCCCACACTAGGGCATTTAATGACTGGTTGAAGGCATGGTGCATCAAGGAAAGCTTTGGCTACATTGGGATCAGGGGACCAGCCTGGGAGAATATTGGCCTCTATAAGGGATATAGTCTACATCCTTCCAGCAAGGGGACTACAGTTCTTGGTGAGGAAGATAAGGACCGCTCCACCTAGTCTGCCCATTTTTTATCTGCCTATAGTATCACCACAGATTCTACTTGATCTCAGCCCATTCGCCCACCCGCCTTCCCTTTAACTAAGATTTCCTTATGTCATTCCCATGCATTCTTGATCCCCACCTCTGTTTTCTCCCCACCAGCTCTGCTAAAAGACTGTTCCTGGAATCCACCACTCTTTCTTTGATGAAGTACTTTCTCACATCTCTTGAATCTACCCCTCCAGCTTCTTATCATGCCCCTTGTCCTTGAGCACCTTTTTTCTGAAAAATACTTCCTCTTGTACTGTATTTACCCCTGTGAGGTATTTAAAGATCTCATCATATCCCCTTCTTCTGCTCTCCTCCAGGATGTACATATTTAGGTCCTAAGTCTTACCTCATAGGCCCTCTGATGCAGACCTTGCACTATTTTCATTGCCTTTCTCTTGACTGCCTCCACTCTATGTCCTACTGGAGATGTGGTGCTTTATTTTCAAAACCTTGTGAATGTTACTGCAAGCCCTGGTGTGCCTGTCATTTTTGGCAGCATGGGGTTTGTGGTACCCCAGCCGGCGCATTGGGATTTTACATCCTGAATGCCAAATGCTAAACTAAATCAGCTTTTACCTGGTCTAACTTGTACCATTTTAGGGACCCTTTTATAGGACTTTCATCAAATCTTTGGTAAGCTGTCATAAATTGAGGAAACTCTCACAATTGCACCCAATGTATTAATATCAGGTGTAGTTGTGTCAAGGGGTTTGTCCTAGCTGTGCTAAAAATGGTGGATGCAGGGCTTGATGCAAGCCCTGTGTCATCTTTCAAATTGATCCCATAGTCTCCAGAACTGGACACAGTGCTCTAAGTGGGATCTTACTACTGATCTATACAGAGACAATATCACCTCCCTATTTCTGCTGGTGATACCACTTCCTATGCACCTCAGCATCCAACTAGCCATTCTAACTGCCTTCTTACACTTCCTGACCCCCTTTAGGTCATCCAATATGATCACCCCCAAGGTCTCTTTCCTGCTTGGTGGTCCTCACTACAACTCCTCACATTTTGTACTCTGCCCTGGGTTTCTGTGCCCCAAGTGTATTACTTGAACTTTTCAACTACTGAAGCCCAGCTGCCACACCTTGACCAGTCCTTGAGTTTTTCAGGTCTCCGCTCATCCTCTCCAACTCCTCCAGGAGTGTCAACCCTATTGAGATTTTGGTGTCATCTGTAAAGAGGCAGAGCTTACCTTCCAGCTTATCTGTAATGTCTTTAATAAAGATATTAAAGGAGCAGTCCCAACACTGATCCCTGAGGCACTCCAGGTTACCCTCCTCCATCTGAGTGAACTCTGTTTACAACCACCCTCTGTTGCCCATCTCCTACCCAATTTCATACCCAGTTTACCATCTTTAGACCCACTCCTAATCTATCCAGCTTGCTTACTAGCCTCCTACAGTGTGTGGAATGATGTTAAAAGCCTACTGATATCTACAGTAGGTAGGTCACATCCACAACTCCACCCTGATCTAATTCCTTGGTTGCCAGTCAAAGGAATCTATCAGATTCATTTGATATGACCACCACAACCCCCTCCCATGAATCCATGCTGCCTTGGGTCTTGTAACCCAGTGGATTCAAGATATTCCACAATCATTTCCTCAGCAGTAACACCATTAACTTTCCCACCACCAAAGTCAGCCTGACTGACTTATAATTGACAGTCTCTTCCTGCTACCACTTTTGTGAAGTGGACTACATCTCGTCCTCCTCCAGTCCTCTGAACCACTTCTGTTTCCAATGAGCTGTTTAATAGGACTGCTAGTACCTCCCTGAGGCTACATATGAATTTGCTCTGTTCAATTTGCTCCCAGACAATTTGCTCAGGACAATTCACTTCCAGGTCATGTAACTCTCCTGATATTCATATCCACAGCAATTGGTTCACTGGCAAATCTATTCCCTGGCAATTTTCCCATAATATATTATTTTCATTCACGATATAAATAAACACATTTTCACTTCTCACCATTATCTTATGAAAATATTTTCATTTCATAACAAGAAATGCACTGTGATTTACATCCACTACATGTCAAATATAACAAATTTGTTGGGGAAGCAGTTGTCATGGGAATGAATTTGTCAGGGAGCCAATTGTCACAGGATGGAACAAACTGTTGGGGCAGTGACTTGACCCAGGAGCGAATTGTCCAGAGTGAATTGACTGGGAATGAATTGAGCTGATTGAATTGATGTGTCCCCCCTCCCTGAGATCCCTCAATATCCTTGGATGTACCTGATCTGGCCTCATTGCTTTGTCCACTTTCAGATTAGCAAGTCTCTTCAGTACACTCTCCTCTGAAAACAGACTTGTGTCCACCTCCCTCCCTCCCTCCAATGCTCCTGTTCCATTTTTGTTGCCCTCCACTTCTTCTTCCTCTGTGAACACTGAGCAAAAGTATTTGTTCATGATGCCTGCCTTTTCCTGTTTCCCTTCTGCACAGTCCCCCTTCTCATTTTAATCTTCTGATCCCACCCTGGTCTTTCTCCTTTGGCTTACATACTAAAATAAAATGTCCTGTCCCCCATTGTCACTGACTGGGGTATTCTCTCTTCAATTTGTGCCTTCATGATTCATGCTCCTTACTGCTGTCCCTGATTCCCTCTGTTTTCCTTAATACACCTCCCTATCCTCCTACCTCTGCATCTCCTTATGCTTTCTGAATTCTGCCCTTATAGTCTTAACTTTTCTGTCATCTCCTTGGAGGTTCAAATGCTTCTTAGATGAGCATTTAAACTAGCCAGGGGGAGGCAGTCAAACAAAGGGAGGAACAAACTGGCCCCCTGGATGATGGAGTAGCTGGGAGGGAGGACCTGTGGGAAAAACTCCCTTAGGCAGGGATACAGAAAGTCAGGAATAAGACAGAAGAAAGAGGAGGTAAAACACAGGTAAGCAATGGTAAAGGATTGAAGGAGACAAGGAATGAGGAAATTAAAAAGGTAGGAGGAAAGTCAGGCGAGATTTAGGGAAAAACACAGTCAGGAATGGGAGAAGAAATCCAGCCCAGTGGTGCTGAGGGCTGAGATGCTGGACACCTTACCTCATGCCATGCTGGTGACCTGGGTTCTGGAGCCAGCACAGGTTGTTGGGGGTCAGCCAGGGAGGAGAGGAGTGAGAGTTCTGAGGACTATTCTCCTCTCCTGGGGAGGGGTGGATCATGGATACCCAGCATCAAGTGATTCCCAGTGGAAACTGGGGGTGCTGCTGCTGGGGAACACCTTTGAATGAGTGGAGGAGACAGAGAACATCCTGCTGGTGGGCAAAGGATTGTTCCCCTCATGCACTGGATGTCATGGCATATCTGTGCCTCTGAGGGGGTTAAAAGTAGGAAAAAACCCCTCTGGAGTGAGCAACAAGGACACCTCTGATAGACCTCTGCTCTCCCCAGCTGGAACAAAACTCAGTCTAAGTTGCTCAAGGGTGACCTCAGTCTCATACTCTGTTCCCCTCTTGGGGAGGTCCCTCCATTGGGGGGCAAGCCACAGTCCTCCCTGTCTTACTGCTGAGGTGGAGGTTGGGTTGGAAGGAAGTTGGGTGTCTGTGTACCTGGGCCAATAGGGAGACAAGATAATCCCCTGCAGTACATGGGTGAATAAAGAAAGTTAAAAGAAAAAAAGGAATGGGAGGAGAAACAGTGCAGTGGGCAGGGTGGAAGGAAGGTATGGAGAGTCATGTGCACCAACGCAAAGTGTCTTGGAAACAAAATTCTAGACCTGGAATTCATCATGGCAGAAGCTGACCTACATTTACTGGTCATTATTGAGCCATGGTGTACTGAGTTCCTTGACTGGGACATGGACATATGAAGCTTGTTCAGGAGAGACAGTCACATGACAGGGAGGAGGGTTATTTTATATGTGAGGGAGGAATAAAGGCCAGGAAGTATTGGGGAACAAGGACGATAAGGAAGCTTTATTTACTTAGATAGTGTACAGGTGTCCAGCACAGGGATAGGAGTTTAATACAGCACTAGAGAAAGCCATTATCAGAACTGTGAGTAAGAGGGAGGAACAGATAGTTTGTGACTTCAATCTGCCAGATGTTGATTTGAGCCCTCCAGCTTCAGCTTCTGCAAGGAGTAGAGTCATCCTTGACTCTCTACAAGGGTTTCTTCCTCAAGCAGCTAGTCAAAGAACCTTCTAGGAATGGGGCAATTTTGGACCTGGTGCTTACAAACTGGGGCAATGTTGTAGACATCACAGTGGGCTATCCCTGGCTACCAGTGATCAATGTACAGTGTGGTTCAATATACCCCCACCAAGCCCCACACAGCAGGATGTGGCACTCTGCCACCAGTTCACCACATGGAATGATTTGGGGAGTAATGGAGGGGGGTTCCCCATGGCTCCACCCTGCGGGTAATTCAGGGTGCACTCCTGGGAAGACAGTAGGTAAGTCCCAGATTGGGGGAGTTGGTGGGAGTGATGGGCTGATAGGAGAGCAAGCTGGAACAAAAAAAAAGAAAGGAAAAGAGGCTAACCACATCATGATGAGGGTCCTAGACCTTAGGAGGGAGGATTTTAAAGAAATCTGAGACTGCCTTAGAAACTGACTCAAATGGGGTATTGCCAAGGAGGGGTGGAGGCACAGTGGGAAGAAATAAGAGTAATATTGTTCTCTAAGGAAATTGCAAAGGTGGTAAAGGAAAAAAGGGTGACATTCAGGAGGTACAAGTAAACACAGATCGAGGAAGACAGGAGGTATGCTGTAGTTAGTAAAGCAAAGTAAAGTCAAGCAGACTAGATAGACTATATGGTATCTTTCTGCTGGCTATGTTCATATAGTCATAAAGCAGAGAGAAGCAGGCAAGGAGGTGAAGGAGCAAAGGTGCAGACAGAGGAAATAATTGCAAAAGCAGTCATTAAGGTGATAAGACTTTCTTTAGATACATAAGTGAGAAGAGGAAGACAAGAGGAGGGATAGTGATGATTAGAATGGTGGAGGGAGGAGCCTGTGCAAAAGGGGATCAAGAAAAAGCAGACATTCTGGACAGGTATTTCTGCTCAGTCTTTACAGTGGAGGGGAAGGGGAACACCAGGAAATATCAGGAATGGAGTGGTGGGCACAAGCCCATTTTCAGAAGAAAGCCTATCCCTATATACTACTGTACATAACCAATTACATGCAATCTCTGTGAGATATATGTGGACAAGCAGGGTTAGTTAGAGGAACACATTAATTGAGTCCATGAGAAAAAGATAAATTTCGGACCATTTTGCAGTACATTTGTGTGTTGTTCACTTTTGTGCTATACACAGAGAGGTTACAATTATTTCCCTATAACAGCTCAAAGAGTCACCACAGGAAAAGGGCTGAGGAGTCTGACTTGATGGTAAAAATATCAAAATAACATGATATAACAAAATAACATGGTATGTTTATTCACTTTATTCACCACTGGTGTGGTTTATATACATATTGCTATAGACAGGGTGGAGGCAGACCAAAGGAGGGCATCTAAAATGGTGCAGGAGTTGCATGAGAAGCCCACGTGGCTTAAGAAGTCATGTGTTATACAACTGCCTGTCTCCTCAGGTTCCAACAACAGCAGGGGAGTTGCAATTTTCATTGCCAAGGGTATTGATTCTAAATTAATGGAGCAAATTCCAATGATAAGGGACATTATATTCTAATTAAGGGTCTATTATTTGGAACAGAAGTCCCTATAGACTCCATTTATGCCCTTCTTTGGCTTACAATTCTTTTTCTGATAAATTAGAATTTGATATAGGAGCAGTAAAATGAACACTGAACAAATCCTTTTGGCTGGAGTGTATTGACTACTCTTTTATAAAACAAATTATCTCTTCCTAGCAGTGTACTTACTACTCTTTTATTTATTTATTTCCCCTCAAATCAGATTAATTAAAGAGACCTTTATCCTTCATCAGAATCATTTTCCAGTGGTGCCCCTGTACTTTCATCATCATCATTGGAAGCAGAGGTCAGGAACTTTTCTATCTAACATTTATTTATCAGTTCTACTCATGATAATGCCATCTGGAATGTGCTCCACTTTTTGAATTGCTCTTTTATGCATTTTATAGAAGAAAGCTTATTCTAGTTTTGATATGTCAATTATCATGTTCAGTGAAGTTTGAAAGCTTGGTGGGTCAAAATCTTTCCACTTCTGTAGAATACATTTTGGCAGTAATGGTAAGTAATGTAAATAATTTATTTTCTTCAACATTTAGATAATATTTATCTGAATAAATTCCCAATAATATGACCATAGGATTACAAATGATTTGCTTTTTAAATATTGCTGAGCATAACTCTTCCATTTTAAACCAAAATTAAACAAATATGGGCATGAATTAATCATTTATATCAGTATGCCTGAAGATGTAGTGCACCTCGGGCATTTATCATTAATGCTAGGATTAAATTAATGTAATTCATAGGTGTATAGTGAGTTATATGTATGGTATTTATTTGAATTTGTTGCAGTTTTACAAATAAAATGTTGTTTATATATGCATTTATTATGTCTACACATTTCCCCAGAATGTTTATCCCCAACTCTTTTCCCATCTGTGTTTAAGTCTATTAATATTTACTGTTGATTTATCCATGATTGTGTGATATATGGATGAAATAAAATGTTTCCCATCTTTATTGTTTCACAATATATCAATAATCATGGGTGAATCCATTATTCTGATTTTAGTTTTATTTTGGTTTAAAAAACTCATCTGTTTAAACTGAAATATTTATGTATTTGATAAATTATAGTCTTCACCTAATTGTGTGAAGGATATAATCTGACCATTTTGATGCAACTCTCCCATTTATTTAAGTCCCTTATCCTGTATCCATTAAAGTTTTTATTTAATATTGAAGGAGGAAATTTTTAATTCCTATTTATAGGAGTAAATTCGGTAATAAGTTCCTGTTTTCCTAGAAGCTTTTGAAGTTTCAACCAACATTGATAAGTAGCTAATGTGGGAGTTGGGAGATGGACTAAGTGCTTTTTGTCTATTATAATGGAGTATAGCATATTCATAAGACTAGGATATGGCTGAGCTGAGGTTGCCATTTGAGTAGAAGGAAGGAAGGATGAGGTTTGTGTTTGCATCCAGTGCCAAACCTGCGCTGCTTGCACTGTTAAATAATATGAACAGAAATCTGGTAATGCTTGACCCCCATGTTCTTTTGGAAGTGTCGAAGTAGCCCATGCTATTCTAGATTTAGTATGCTTCCACAAAAATGTTGTTATTGTAGTTCTTAATCTCTAAAAAAACACTTGTGGAATAGGAAGTGCAAGTGCCTGGAACAAGAAAAGAACTCTTGGCAGGATTTGCATTTTTACCAGATTTATTTTACCGATTAAAGTCAGATAAAGCATTTTCCATTTATTTAAATCTTGTTCAATATTATTGATCATCTCCTCAGAATTAGAGCTATAAATTTCCTCAATTCTGGCAGTAATGTTTACCCCCAAATATTTTATACTAATGACTGATTGTTTTATATTATATTCTGGTAGCTGCAGGATGGGAGAGTTATTAATTCAATTTAACAGTATTGACAAATTTCTTTTGTATCCTGATATATTTCTGAACTGTTCAGTAGTTTTTATTATTTGAGGAATAGAGATATCAGGTCTATTTAGATATAATAAGATATCATCCACATATAGGCTGATGTTTCTAGTTTATGATTAATGCTAATACCATGAATATCATTCTTATTTCTGATCTCTATTGCCAATGGTTTAATTCTCAAAGTGAAAATCAAAGGGATAGGGTGCAGCCCTGCCTGGTTCCCCTACCTAAACTGAATGTTCTTGATAGTATTTTGTTAATTTTAATAACTGCAGTTGGTGAATCATAAAGAAGTTTTATCTACCTGTTGAACTGTGCAGTGAACCTCATCCTCTGAATAACTGAAAATATATAAGGCCATTCAATTCTATCAAATGCCTTTTCCACATCAATTACCATTAGAACAGCATCATCTTCTTGATTAAGTGCTAGTAATAGTGCATCTAATATTTTCCATTAAAGTTCTATTTTTAATAAAGTCATTCTGATCTTGATGGAGAATTTTCAGAAGTATGGGTTCTAATCTGTTTGCTATCATTTCGATAAAAATCTTATAGTCAGTATTCAGTAGACAGACAGGTCGGCATGATGCACAGCTCAGCAGGTCTTTATCTTTCTTTAGAAAAATTGGAATTAGTGCTTGTTTGACAGTGCCTGGTATTCTTTGTAAAGTTTTGAAAGAGTTAAATAATTGTTCTAGTGGTGCTAATAGAATGTCCTTATATTTCTTATAAAATTAATTTCCTAGACCATCTGGTCCCGGTGCTTTACTTGTCATCAAGTCTTGTATTGCTTCATCTATTTCCTGAATAGTAATAGGTTTATCCAGTTTTTGGCTTAATTGATCAGGAATTTCCAGAATCTGAAGAGAGGTCAGAAAAGTATGCATCTCCTCTGGTCTTCCCATGAATTCTGAAGAATAAAGTTCCTTATAGAAATCCATAAAGCATTCATTTATTTCCATTGGTTTATTAACTATATTGCCATAGATATTCTTCACATTAATTACGGTATTTTCAATTTTCAATTTTTTAGTCTGCCTTGCTAGCAGTTTTAGAGGTTTATCTGTTGAAAAGTAATGATTAGCTCTTGTGTTTACAACTTGTTTTCCATTATTTCTATTATCAGCTCATTATATTGATCTTTTTTTGTAACAATTGTTATATATTTCAGGATCAAAAGAAGATCTATGTATTTGTGACAAATTCTTAATATATTTTTCTATTTGAGTTATTTATGTTTCTCTTGATTTTTTTCATAGTTAGCTATATTAATTAATTTGCCTCTTATATATGGTTTGAAAGCTTCCCACATATTAATAATATAGATGAACTGATTACCATTAAACCTAAAGTACTCTATGCAAGCATCACATATTTTCTTCTCTATCTTAGGTTTTAATAATAGTGTTGTGTCCATTTTCCTTAGTGTTGATGTAAGTTCTGCTTCCGTAATATTTAGTGTTATGATGCAGGGGGGAATGATCAGAAATAAGAATACCTGGGTATTCTATGTCCTGTAGAGCAAATAATAAAAAGTTAGATATTTTCAAAAATCTGTTCTTGAGTAATTCTGGTGAATAGCAGAATGAAATTAATATATCTTCTTATTCCCATATTTCTCTCTCCAGGGATCTATTAGGCCTACTAAGTCTGCCATAAAACCATGTATAGTAGCTCGTAAAGGTTAATGTGATCTATCTAACCCTGAAGTTTTGTCTATCTGTTGTAAAGCTAAGTTATAATCACTCCCTATAATATAAAGTGCATCAAAAGTAGATAAAGTCAGGAAAAAAGTCAGAAAACAAAATTGGGTTAATGTCATTAGGGTCATATAATACAGCACTAGTACATTTCTGATTATAAAGTTGCAACTGTAAATCTACAAAATGTCCCTGAACATCTATATGATGTCTAAGTATCTGGGGAGTTAGTTTTTTCTTGTGAACAGCTAATAATACACCTTGTGAGTTATTCATGTATTCTGAGAAGGAAGTTCTTCCCCACCTGTTTTCAAACCATTGATTGTCTTTTTTGGTTAAATGAGTTTCCTGTAGTATGATTAAATTAATATTTTCCTTTCCAAATAATGTATTACCTTTATGACCTTAGATCAGTTTTGCAAACCTTTGACATTTCAGGTGGCAATTTTAAAGTTTTCTATTATTTTACAAAATCTGTCTATTATTTGCATTCCTGAATACCCATATCCAATTAGTTTTAGTTTTGTAAGAGCATACATTTATGTGATTTTATGGTCTCCAAAGTAGTATAGATACTGTGTAGTAATACCTCAGATAACAAAATCCTCCCCACAAAAAAAACTCTGTCTACTCCCTTCCTCCCTCCCTCACACCAAGGCGAGATGATACTAATATCATCTCCATACACCATTAACGCTATATGACCTTGAAGCAGAGATACTCTTCTTCTGGGAAGGATCAGAAATAAAATGTAAATAAATTGTGCTATCTTTTTATATCTTTGTGTAATATTATATTTGACTTAATTCCTTACTATATCTATACTTGTGCAAATAAGCTTGTCCCTTAACCCCTCCCAGGAATAATGAATGCTACCCTTATTTAACTTTTTGGTAGCTCGTAGGCAATATTTATTTTTGGCACAAAGAGTATTTACATCCACAATGTTCTTATTTCAAATTCCACACATAATAATTCATTTTAAAGTTTTCTTGGTTCCCACCTCTTGCTTCTGCTGGTTGTTCCTCCATCTTGACTTTTCAGGGCCTGGACACTGTGAATCCAGTGCCCTCCTCCACACCAGAACCAGGCCAGTTCCACATACCTGGGCTTTCACCCTCCAGGCCCGGACACTTCAGAATCCAATGCCTGGACCTATCCCTCCTCCCCACTTTAACACCATATTTGGGTTCCTTGTTCCCAGCCCATGTATCCTACCCCCTACCCTCTTTCCCTTCCCCCACCCCCCCTTTTCTTTCCTCCAAATCATTTCACAGTTGCCATTTTTGGGGCCTCGCTGACACCCTTACCCAGGGACTATGACCCAGCCTCCTGGGCCTACAACAGCCTCCCTGCAGCAAAGATCCTGGCCCATGCCCAGAGCCCCTAGGGCACTGAATCTGACCTCAACATATCTTTGTGCCAACCATGCCCCCAAAGCCTTCCTTAATAAGGGTGGGTGGGTGGGAAAATTCCCATCAAAAGAGGTTGTCCTGCCTGTGTCCTGGCCTGATATATCCCTACAGGACCCCTGGTCAGGACCCCTTGGGGTTCTGCCCCAGCCAATCCCTGGGGCTCTGGCATTGCCTTGTCACATTACACTTTCTACCTGCCTGGTGATATCACTAGCCCCACCCCTTCTTCCTGATCTTTCCTCCCCCCTCCCCATACCCCTTTGTGTTCCTTCCTGGCAGGGGTCATCTGACAACCTGGCTTGCCTTTTAGTGGCAAGCCTAATTATACAAAACTTTACAAATTTATCCTTAAGTATGGATAAAAGTTCCTGGCTATACACTTAATGAGTCTTTGCTTTCTCTCTTTCTTTCCTTCTTTTATTCCTATTTCATCCCCTTACATCACCATTTCTTCTTTCTCCCTTCCCCCTCCTTCTTTCTCTTCTTTCCTTCTGCCTTTTTCCTTTCCACATAGCAGCATTTTTTCCATGACCTCTATCTTTTCTTTGAATCTTATTTCAATTTTGATATGTTTCTTCATCTTTTATGAAGGAGCACTAAAATTCACTACATAAGGCCCAGGGGTGGAGGGCTGCTTTGTCAGTGGTACCCATATTTTTCTGTGCTTCAGTGTCCTGATTGCTTTCATACACCATTTTGTATGCTTCCATCATGTCTTCTGGGGAGTCAAAAGTGTGCAAATGGTTGTTTATTACAAAGTGTATCTTAGCTGGGTATATCACAGTAAAGTGTATGCCCTTCCTATACAACATTTGTTTTAGCAGGTTAAAAAGACTTTTTTTTGTTCCATTGTCTCCATAGACAAATCAGAATATGCATTAAACTGCATATTTTTAAAAGTAAGGCCTTTGGACATGCAGACTTTTTGACATATTGCTTCTCTGTCTTAAAACGTAAGACTTTTCACAAGTACTGTGTATGGATAGTCTGAATTTGCTGAGAATGTTGATCCTGCTCGACGAGCTCTATCCCCTGTCACTTTTTCTTCTGGGTGCTTTCTACCTAAAAGTGTACTGAGTAATTTCTCAACACATGGCACAGGATTCTCAGTGCCTACCACCCCTCTGGGATTGTGCACAGTGTAATATTAGCTCCCCTTGCTCTGTCCTCCTGTTTGATTATTTTAGCTTGGAGTGCTTGCATCTGCCTTTCCAGTTGCAAAATATTTTAGGGTGCCTTTCGAGTGGAATCTTCCACTTGAGATACCTTAGTTTCAAGTTCCTCTGTTCTGCAAGTCAGGCTTTGCAACTTTGTGTTCATATCTGAAAGAGCCCCTGTTACATTGTTAAGAGCCCCTTTTATGTCTGCCAGTGCATTAAGCACTTCTATTTTAAGATTTGTAACTGCTGCAAGCTCTTCTTCCTTAACATTATCAGTACTCCCAGTGATTTCAACAGGGGAATTACAGATATTTTTAGGTTGGTCCTGGGTCAAAGGTGTTTCTATTACTGCAGCTTGCACTGTGGTAATGATTTGAGGGTAAGAGATTGTTGATTTTACCTTTACATTTATGCCTTGCCAGTTAAAATCCCCACTTTGTGTGTTAAACTGTATAGCTGAGCTCTGAGGCTGGGTCCTGACTACTCTTTTATAACTCAAATAATCTCTTTCTCTACCAGAAGACTATGGAACCATAAACATTTTCATGAAATTTTTTCCCTTCATAATCTGCTAGATATTTTCCATGAACAAAGTCTTTAAAAAAATATATTTACAGATCAAAGCAATTTAATGCTCAATAATTGGATACTTTTCTACTTACTAAAGCATGCTCTTTAAATATTTAGGCCAACATTTTCAAAGGAGATATGTGGCACAAAGTGGAGATGCACTGCGCATCTCAGAAAATGAGTGGGACTGCGATATTCAAAAGGGAGGGATGAGTCCCGCATCTATATTGTAAGTGGCCCATGTAGAGGGGGCATTCCCATGAATTTACTGCACATCCCTATATTCAGCAAACATGTGTGGAACATCTGTTGTGCATAATAGAGTTGAGAGGCCCAGAGGTAGGCATGGAAAAATCATGCCTAAATGGCCAGCCACCCACAGGCAGGCCGCAGAACTTCAGGCAAACCATCCAAAGATAGCCCTTGGAGGTGCACCAGGACATGCTTCAGGCATCCACACACAGCAGTCATGCCAGGATGGATGAATCCTGAGCCACAGGTGCCATGTCACCACCAGTACCATCCAGGGAGCAACCCCCAACACCACACTCTGAATGAAGAGACCCAGCAGTCACATGCCAGTGCTGTCGGGTGCCCCCCAGAAATGCCAGAGGAGTGGACAGCCACAATGTAGCAAATGTACTGGTGGCCATGGACAGCACCCATGTGGCCTACAGGGTGCCACCTGGTGGTGGCATGCACCCAGGGTCCCATCTGGGGCAATGATGCCCAAGTAACCTGGTAGATGGTTGGCAGCCTGGCACAGGACAGGGACTGACCTGTGGCACACACCCACAGTGGTACACCATAGGTGCACACAAGTGGGACCCACCCACTAGTGTGACCTGGTCACACTCTGCACACTGCCATTCCTTGCAGTCATCACCATGTTTCACTCATATGAGGGGTGGGGCACTGCAGGTGACTGTATGCTGCATATGGACCAAGTCCAACTTCTCTCGCTCTGAACTCGATGCTGCCTCCAACTGCCCAACTAAATTCTGGTCCACAATAAAAGAACTTTCTGGTAATACCACAGGAAACACCCTCCCCTCAAAAATTATTTCTGACAATGTAACCATCAACAACAATAAAGAAATACTACAAGCCTTCAACAATCACTTTGCTACTGCAGGGCTAGATTTTGATAACTCACCTGCATGTAACCTACACTCCCAGCTTACCACGCAACATTCAGAATCTAGTCCTACAGATGCAGTCCTTTCATTCTCTCCTGCCTCACTAAAAGAGGTTGAAGTTCTCCTCCTACAGTTTGACACCAGAAAAGTGCTGGCGCTGACACCTTTGATCCATACTGCCCGAAGATTGCCTATCATGTCTTGGCCATACCTATTTCGCATCTATTTAACTTGTCCCTTTCTCAGGGACCCTCCCCAAACTGTGGAAGACGCACATGTTATTCCGTTGTTTAAATCTGAGACCATTGTGATCTAAACAACTATAGGCCCATCTCCCTTCTCCTGGTACTATCAAAACTTCTGGAAAAAATTGTGAATACCCAACTGAAATCTTTCATAGATTATACCAACCTGCTAAACCCAATGCAATCTGGTTTCAGAACTGAACATAGTACAATCATGGCCCTGGCCAAACTGACAAATGACTGGCAGCACGAGCTAGAGAACAAAACATTTGTATGCACCATTTTTCTAGACCTAAGTAAGGCCTTTGATACTGTTGACTGCAGCCTCCTTCTTTCTTCATTAAAAGCTATTGGTCTAGATTTTACCTGCTTGCATTGGTTCCACAATTACCTTTCTGATAGGCACCAACAGGTCAAGGCCGAACGTGAACTCTCCCCCTCAAATCTGTTAAAAAGAGATGCCCTGCAGGGATCCATCTTGGGACCACTCCTATTTGCCATCTATATCAACAACATAGACTCTGGCATCAGTGAGGCAAACATTCATCTGTTCTCAGATGATACAGTGATCTACCTAAGCCATCCAACTCCTGAAACTGCCTGTAGTGACCTGCAAGATGACTTCAACATACTTCAATACCAGCTCCTTAGTAAAAAATTGCTACTTAATGCCAAAAAGACAAAGGCGATGCTATTCTCACCTATTAACCATGCAGCCTACCCTGCTCTACCCCCATCACCACCCTCCTAGGAGAAACCCTAGAATTTGTGCCGAAATTCAAATACCTGGAGGTCTGGCTAGACTTCAAACTCTCATTTGCAGATCACCTGGAGGATTTGTTAAAAAAAACTGAGGCAGAGACTAGGTCTCTTCTTCAGGTTAAGCTGACTACTAACTACAGAGGCCAAGAGACAGCTAGTTCGGTCTACGTTCCTTTCCTTAATAGATTACACCTACTTTATATACAGCCAATGTGCTACTTCATACCTCAGTAAATTGGACATACTTTACCACAGAGCCCTGTGCTTCATCACTGGTCTCCCCTTCTCCACCCAACACTGCTCTTTCTATGTGGCTGTAGGTTGGACCTCCCTACACTACAGACAAAATAAAAATGTGGCTCTCTGGACATACAGAGCTATCACTGGCAAACTTCTGCAGTACATTGTTGATTGCCTGACTCTCAATATGCTTGGAACCTATGCCCTAAGAAGCTGTTCACTGATTTCCCTGAAAGTGCCCAAAGCCCTAACTCGTTTGGGAGAGCTGCCATAGGATGTGTACTACTATCACTCTGGAATGTGCTACAGAAAACTGAGGACTCCTGTTAGTCTTACTGTGTTTAAGACCTTATACTCAAAATACATTACAGAAGCCTGCATCTGCTTCCAACGATCCTAGCTTACTTTCACCACCCCTTCCACATCCTCCCTGCTTTTCCCATCCTCCCTCTTTCTTGTATCAGTGCATAACTTGTCCCTGAGCCTCCTACTTATTTACCACCCTAAATCTCACCCTCCCTCACCCACCTATTCCTTGTATACACACAGTGTCTCATTCCTTCGCTCTTAGTATTTCCCAGTACCAGACCCCCCCACTGGCTGCCCACTTCTCCCGACACATGTCTCCCTCTTGATACCCCTGGGTCTTTCTAAACTGAATATGTATATCTCTTCACTTGTAGCATCCAGTACAACTAATCTCTTCGCTGGACTATAATGCCTTTAGCTTACAGGAATACTAAACCATGTATATTGTTGTATCTGGTATAAATTTTTACTGACCTGCCACCCTATTGTTATTTATACCCTTACCAACTGTTTCCTATCTGAACCCAAATGTATTTTAACTTATCCTGTCTATTGCAGGCCTATCTGCACTGTTATACTCTTGTATTTACTGTCTATTTGTCTGTATATAAATGCAGTGTTACTTGTCTTGTGTAATGCAGGTCCACCTTGTAAATAAGCTTGCTCAATGATGTTTGCCTGGATAAATAAAGAATCTGATTGAGTGACTGATTGATTGATTTTATCCTTAAAGAAAAACTCATCCCTGTCCAGTGGACTCACGTCTGAGTTGTTTTTAAATGTTAATGAAATATTGCCTTCATTTTCCTCCTATTAGATAAGATCCTCACCTGTGACCAAATTTGTATTTTATAATTGTTGTATCTATTTCTTAGCCCTGTATGTCCCTTCAACCTTTTCCCCTCCATATCCCTCCTTTAAATTCAATCAGGAAATGGGACTATTTGTCTGTGTATGGTTTCCCTGGTAAAACTTTTACAAATAAATGAAAAACTTTTGTGACCGGGTATGTGGGTTAGGGTAACTGAGACACAGGACATAATCTGAAGCATTAAAACACACTGGTTTGTGTGATATTTATTTCATAACTCCAAAATAAAAATAAAAAAATCAAGATCTAGGCTCTTCTCAAGCCCCAGAAAAACCCTTCCTTGGTAATTCTGTCACAGAGTTGGAAATATATAACTTTCAACTTCTATCGTCTGTGCTTCCTACTGTACACCTCTCCATACAGTTTCTCAGGCTAATCTGCCATAACTGAGCACAAATAGTGCTTTTATACTGACTAAAACAGCATCATAAGGTCAGCTGATCCACCCTATTCTAATACATCATAATAACTGTTCTAATACAAACTTTTGGGAGATCAACATGACACAATACGCTTTTGTTGGTTTGCACAACACTATTAGAACTCATAGGATTTCGTTTTATTTATTAGAACAGCAGATTTAAAACATACATATTAAATTGCCTGTAAATGAGGAAAAACTCCTCCTCCTATTCTGTGATTGACAGCATTTGTTCCCATAAAGTGATCTCTGTTTGGGGCTGCTGGTTCCTAGGAGCCCACTCTATTGTAACAGTGAAGGAGGCAACAGGTAGGAACAAACTTTTGTTTCTCTTTAAATTTTTTTTCTGTCAAGAACAAAAACTACAAAGAAAACTCTTTCTATCCTTTTAGGGCTTATTATAGCCTGTATTTCAGTTATGGATGAAATTTCAAGCCATCGGGACAACTTTCACTTGGGCCCTTTTGCAATGGTTCAGTGATTTCAGCCCACTGTTCAGCTTTCAGCTCGGCTATTCTGACCAGAATATATTTAAGGCTCTAAAAGCCTGGGGACATTGACTTTCTACTCATTTTGCTACCACTTATAGTGGAAGACAGGAAGCTAATCCTTATTTTGGCTTTCTCTTGCTGAATGTCATGACTGGGCTTAAGGACAATAGCTCCCTTCTTTGTTCACTGCTGCTTCATGCAGCAAGCCAGAAGACACAGTGCAGCTCCTATTCATATTTCGGAGTATCCACTTGCTTTGAACCATGCACCTTAATAGCTACAGGAAAGGATTCTTCCAGTAGCAGTGGCTTTCAAAACTCCCTATTGTGGATACACTTGGGAAGTATCAGAGCACTTTACTATTCTTTTTGTGCTCTTGGACTGGGGTGTACCCACATTAATAAAAAAAAAACAACAACACTTAAAAGAGTCAGTGCATAGCAATCAGAAGTCCTACTATAAAAGGGAAAACAGACTATTCCTCTATGCAGACACAATGTGCATCTGCTTTCACGGGTACAGGCATAAGGCAGGGAAGAAAAAGAAGTTTACAGAGCGTGCAGGAAAGTATTTAGAGATACTGCACTGGGTGGTCTATCCACTACAGTAGAAAAGGGAAAATAGTTGTAGGATAGTATTAAAAAAGCTACTGCAGTAGACTGTTAAAATAGGGGAAAGAGAATATTGTCCCCTTTTTGCCTGAAAATGGGGGAGGGGGGTCTTTCTACCACAATTCACATTCCTGCTGTTTCTTTTACTGGTTCTCCAAACAAACTAGCTGCACTCTCCACATTCATAAAAGCCTGAAGCCTCTCCAGTACATGCACCCCAGCTGTATTTTTTGTTAGAACAGTAGCACACAGTGGTTTTGGTGATCACATTTCACCACTAGTTTGAACAGTTTATTGGTAATGAAATGCCAGCAAGTTGAAAGCTATCCACATACAGTAATACTGTTAAGTCTAGCATAAACTAATACAAGTCAATTATGGTCCCATCAGAACTACCTAAGCTATTACAGTAAAAGAGCTAGCTTATACCAACATCATCACTGAACATCTGCATTTACCATATAGTAATGACCTTTGCCAATTTATTCTGGATGCAGAGCAAAACATTCTACAACCATGGGATTATTAAAATGACAAGTGGCTTCCTGAATGCCTTTAACCAAAATCAAAATAATATTATGATTCTTAATGATGTGCCAGAAACATTGATTGCTGTCAGTTTCACATACTGTGCTACTAAACAACACAAATAAACTCAGTTATACTGTATCTGCAGGCATTTATTACAGCTTGACATGGGTTCAAAATGAATCCAGTGGTTAAGCTAAGCACCTCACCAAGCAACACCATGGACAAAAACCACTTGCAATGATCCATCAAGTTACTTTCAAGGTAAACCTGATGTGCTGGACTTGCTGATCAGTTAGTAGGGTTGGGTGAAATTACAAAATACCCCTTCCAAGGACTACCTCTAAACTGTGCATTTGCGAACAGGACATAGGGCCATTCTCCAAAACAAGATTATGTTAATCTTCCCATAAGCCAAACTGTAATTGTATATAAAGAGAAATGCATCCTTAAGTCATTGAAGAAGACTGATGTTATTAACTACCAGTATGTAGCAGGCATAAAGCAATAAGGAAACATTAAACCTGATCAAACATGTCAGCTAGTTTAGTAGTACGGATCATTTTGGGAAGAAATATGTTTGGAGAAACAATGGGTATGGACCCATTAAACTACATGACACTAATTTCTAGCTGAAATCACTTCAAGAAAAAACAGGAGTCAGCCTTGAGAAGCAGTTCAAGGGAGTCCTACAATGGTTCAAAATAAGCACACTCCCATTTTATTATTTGTATATGAGCTAAGGGTTAAGGACACAAATTTGTGGGTAACTGGCAACAGTTTTGGGAGCAAAAGTTATTTAAATTTAATGGACTGCATCTGGCTAAGGAGGGAGTCAGTACACTGGGGCAGAAGTTTGATGTCTTTGCAGAATATTTAAACTAGCAAATGGGGAGAGGGGTGCAGCACCAGATACATTGACTGGGAAGAACACCCTTCCCCCTTAGCTAGTGATCAAACAAGAGTTCAGCATGTTTGTAGTTCATTTGCATCACCAGGTAAGGAAAAAAGGTCTGGCTCCCTATACAACAGGCAGGGGAAAAGCTGGACCTCACCCTACAACTAATGCACCAAAATCTGGCCAATGGAAAATCATGTTCACAAATGCCCACAGTCTAGGAAACAAGATTGCAGACCTGGAGGCAATAATGACAGAGGCTAAACTGGACATAGTAGCCATTAGTGAGACATGGTTCACTGGTAACCACACTTGGGACACTTCAGTACCCAGCTATGTACTGTTCAGAAGAGACAGAGGTGCAAAAGGGGGGAAATGGCCCTTTACATCAATGAAAATATCGAAGCTATGGAAATTCAGAATATACATAAGGAGCCAGAAGAACTGTGGGTCACCCTGGAAACAGGAAATTGGACAGCCATATGAACTGGGGTTGTCTACAGGCCTCCAGACCAGTGGGAGGACATAGACACATTACTGTTAGAAGATATACAAAACATGACAGCTAAAGGGGAGGTTCTGATAATGGGAAACTTCAACATGCCAGATACAGATTGGTCAATACCAGCAGGAACATCCATCAGAACGAGACATATAGTGGATTCCCTGCAGGGGAAGGGCCTTAAACAATTGGTACAACAACCCACAAGAGACAGAGCTATCCTGGATTTAGTACTGACTAATGGGAAAATGATCACAGATCTCCAGGTAGAAGGTCACCTAGGAGCCAGTGACCATCACATGGTATGGTTCAATTTGGCCTCTAGAACTAAATCATCCCATTCCAAGGCAAAAATATGGGACTTCAGAGGAGCTGACTTTGATAAGATGGCCAACAGAGTTAAGCTAGCCTGGTAAGAAAATACAGGTGAGGGGGTACAGGCAAAGTGAGCAAGCATTAAGGGTGCAATACTTGAAGCAACATCCCATTGTGTTAGAGAGAAAATCAAGAGCAAAAGAAGAAGGAAACCACTTTGGTTCTCAAGAACAGCAGCAGAAAAGGTCAGAGCCAAAAGACTGGCCTTCAGGAGATATAAGGAAATGCAGCAGAATGAAGATAGGGAAGCATACCAAACTTCCCTAAGGGAAGCAGGGAAGGCAGTAAGGCAGGCAAAGGCCCAAACCAAGGAAACATGAGCACAAACAGTAAAAGAAGGTAACAAGACTTTATATAGATACATTAGTGAAAGGAGAAAGTCCAGAGGGGGCATTGCTAGAATCAAAGGGGATAAGGAGGAGTGTGAGGAGGAGGAGGTCCAAGGAAAAGCATCTATCCTAAATAGATACTTCTGCTCAGTATTTACTGAGGAAAAGGAAGGGCAGGGCTCACAGCTCAGCACCATGGACATGGGGGAGGGAGGTGTGCACAAGTCCCTTCGCAAAAGAAAGGGTCCTACAAGAGCTTGTTAAGCTCAGGGTTGGATGAGGCACGCGATCTGATGGCATACATCCCAGGGTACTAAAGAAGCTAAGGGTGGAACTAGCAACACCATTATCAGAACTGTTTAGGAGTCTCTGAGCATAGGAGAGGTCCCAGAAGAGTGGAGAAAGGCTCATGTGATCCCACTCCACAAGACTGGTAGCAGAGAGGAGGGGCAGGGAATCACAGACCAGTCAGTCTTACCTCAGTAGTGGACAAGATTATGGAGGTACCCCTAAGGAAAGGATAGTGCAACACCTGGAATTCATAGGAGCACAGGATCCAAGACAGCATGGATTTACAAAGGAAGGTCCTGTCAAACTAATCTCTAGATTTCTTTGACTGGGAAACCAGAGTGGTGGACCAAGGGAGCAGTTGATGTCTCCTAGCTTGACTTCAGCAAAGCTTTCGATACTGTTCAACATAGAAGATTGATTTATAAGCTGGGTAGGCTCAGGGTGGGTCAGAAGTTGGTGAACTGGGTGGCAAACTGGTTGGCAGGCAGAAAACAGAGAGTTGTGGTAAACAGTATACCGTCAGAAGAGATGCAAGTCACAAGTGGTGTACCTCAGGGATCAGTCCTGGGGCCCATCCTCTTCAATATCTTCATCAGTGACATTACAGATTGACTGGAGGATGAGGTTTGTCCATTTGAAGATGACACCAAGATCTGCAACAGAGTAGATGATCCAGATGAGGAGGGCAGAATGAGAAGAGATCTGGATAAACTGGCAAAATGGTCAGAAGAGTGGCAACTGGGGTTTAATGCAAAGAAGTGCAAGATCATGCACATAGGAAAAAGAAATCCTGAAGTCACCTATAGGTTGGGAGGGGAGTTGCTGGCAATCACAAGGGAAGAAAGAGACTTAAGCATCATCATCACAGATGATCTGAAATAATCCAAGCAGACCACTAAAGCAGAAGGTAAGGCTAGAGGGATGTTGGGGTGTATTAGTAGGGGTATCACAAGTCGTAAGAGAGAGGTAATAATCCCTCTTTACAAGACACTGGTTAGGCCCCATCTGGAATATTGCATGCAGTACTGGAGGCCACACCTGCACAAGGACATTAACAAAATGGAGGCAGTCCAGAGAAGGGCAAAAAAACTGATGCAGGGACGCATCAGAAAACATATGAGTCAGATTAACGGAGCTCAATATGTATACCCTTGAGCAACGGAGGGAGAGGTGATATGATCGAAACATTCAAACATCTTACAGGCATTAACAAGGTGAAAGAGTCTAACATGTTTCAATAGAAGAAAAATAGCAGGACAAGAGGACACAGCCTGAGATCAGAGGGAGGCCGATTAAGGGGAAATGTGAGGAGTTATTTTTCACAGAAAGAGTGGTGGATGCATGGAACAGCCTATCTCAGGAAGTGGTGGATAGAAATACAGTGCAGGGCTTCAAACAGACATGGGACAGGCATGAGGGAGCAATAAAGATGAGTATGAATAGATAGGCCATTGACAGAGTACAGGCCTATGGCACATTCATAAGGTAGAAAAAGGGACAGACTGGATGGGCCTTGCGGTCCCTATCTGCAATCAACTTCTATGTTTCTGTTTCTATGCTGAAGTTGCATTCAGTGGATCAACCAAAAACTGACACTTTTGGCTCTGCTAAGGGGTTCAAAAATGTCTTGGCTTCTCTTCAGCTCTTCAGCATTTTAATAACATGCTGCGGTGTGTTTGTGTGTGTGTGTGTGTGTGCACGTGTATGTGTGTGTTTTGTTTACTTTTCTTTACAGTGATAACACACTTAGATCACTTAATCTTGTGCAAGTAATACAACTCTCAGCAGCCCATCAGCAATGCTGAAGGTAGTGATCACCTCACTGCATGCTTGTCTTGGTGCCATATCCAGCTCTCTCTCAGAAGAGGAGCAGAAATAGACCATTCAGTTTGTTTGAAAAAAAGTTGTTCTGCCAAACAAAAAGAAATTTGAAGTCAGTGAGAATCCTTCAGTATTATTATAGTTAGCTAGTTAAGTGTAGTTTGCATACTGTCCAGGTGAGTACAAATGTAACCTCCTCCTATAAGGGAACTTTCCTTTGGCTTTCTCTGGAGCACTGTTGCCCCTTTCTCCTGCACTACTCCTTCACCCCAATCCCGGTCCAGACTGCAACTGTGGGACCTGGGGCTGGACTGGTTGCAATCATTTGTTCTGTGGGCTTGCTTAGTGCCTTTTGAACCATGGCCAGTGGCACCACCATGTCTCTTTTCTCATCCAGCCCCTGCATTGTCTTCAGGGTTGGGGAGCCCACAGTGGGAATGTTGCTCAGTGTCAAGCAGCTCTCAGAGCTTCACAAAGTACAAAACCTCTCCCCGCTCTAGGACCACAGATATTGAGAACACTCAACAGCACTCTTCTGCTACAAATTCATCCTCCAGTCTCACCAGATGGCAGCAGGGACTGGAAGGTATTGATCATGATGGCCAGAAGTCATACCTAAGGACAAAAACATGATACAGTAAAATAGAAGATAAACTGTAAGACTACAAAAGCAACCATGTTTGTAGTTTCTCTAGCACAAGGACTACTGAAAAGGAGTTAGAAGACACACAACCTGACTGGGAATGTTGGGTGGTCCTGAGTTTAACTTTGCAAAGCCTACTGACAGCAAAACAACTAAAGTTAGTATATCCTGACCCTGCAAAACTGATATCAATTTAGAGATAAGCTCAGCTCTGCAAAACAGCTAAATTAGTACATCCTGTCCCTGTGAAACTATAATTTTGGAGACTAGCTCAGCTCTACAAAACAGCTAAATTGCAAGCTGGCTCAGGATTTGTATGCATGGTAGAAGGCTACCTGGGGCACAGCAATCACCATACAGTGTGGTTCAGTATAAGGATGGCAGCAGAATTGAAGCACACAAGGGCAAGGGTCCTTTACTTCAGGAGGGCAGATTTTAAAAAGATGGGCAAATTCCTCAGGGGTTGTCTGGCGGGGGAGGGGTGACTTGGGTTGGTGGAGGAACAGTAGGTGAAGCTAAAAAGGGCCATAGGGAAGGCAACAAAGCTCTGTATCAAGCAAAGCAGCAAAAGCAAGAGGATAAAGAGACTGCTATGGTTCTCGGAAATGGTGGCGGAAAACGTAAAAGCTAATAGGGTAACATTCAGAAGGTATAAGGAGACAAAAAGGGAGGAGGATAGAGAGGTGCATCAGTGGAAACAGAGGGAAGCAGGGGGAACAGTAAGGAGTGCAAAGGTGCAAACTGAGGAGAGAATAGCCTAGGCAGTGACAAAGGGGGGCAAGATATGTTTTAGGCATGTAAGAGAAAGAAAGAAGACATGGGATGGGATTATAAGATTTAAAAGGGAAGGAGAGAACTATGCAGAGGGGGACCAGGAAAAGGCAGACATCTTGAACAAAGGGCAGGAACCACAAAAAATAACTGGAGCATTGGAGGGAGGGAGGTGGACACTAGTCCATTTTCAGAGAACGGTATCCTGAAGTAACTCACTAAACTGACAGTGGACAAACCAATGGTGCCAGATAGGATGCATCCAAGGGTATTGGGGGTGCTCAGGGAGGTACTGGCTACACCTCTCACAATCCTATTTAACAGCTTAATGGAAACAGGAGTGGTTCAAGAGGACTGTAGGAGGCTAGATGTAGTCCCACTTCACAAAGGTGGTAGCAGGGAAGAAGCTGGCAATTATAGGCCAGTCAGCCTGACTCTGGTGGTGGGAAAGTTAACAAAATCACTGCTGAAGGAAAGGACTGTGGAATATCTTGAATCCAATGAGTTACAAGACCTGAGGCAGCATGGATTCACAGGGAATGGGGAGGTCAATGTCAAATGAATCTGATATGTTTCTTTGACTGGGTGACCTAGGAATTAGATCAGGTGGAGCAGTGGACATGGGATACTTAGATTTCAGTAAGGCTTTTGCCACCATTCCACATAGGAGGCTAGCAAGCAAGCCTGGTAGCTTACACATTGGTCCAAAGGTAGTAAACTGCTTAAGAAATTGGTTAGGGGATAGTTGACAGAGGATGGTGGTAAACGGAGTTCATTCAGAGAAAGGGAGGGCAATCAGCAGGTTGCCTCAGGGATCAATTGCGGGACTGATCCTCTTTAATTTATTTATAGGGACATTGCAGATAAGCTGGAAGGGAAGGTATGCCTCTTTGCAGTGCATAGGAAGGGGAAGAGAACAAATTGTGCTAAATATAAACACAAGTGATGCTATGCTGTTTAGAGCTAAAACAGGAGGTGTGAGTACTTTGTTGTTTGACATACTAATATATTCAATCAAGGGAGCAGGTTAGACCAGGTAACTTCCTACAAATATTTAGGATCATGGGTTGACCCTGAGTTAAACTTTGACACTGAAACAGATTACATACTGTATGTGTCAAAGTTTCCCAAAAATTAGGTGCACTCTAAAGTCATAAAATCTGTATGACTCATGAGACCAAAGAAAAATTGGTAAATACAGTAATAATTTCCATAATTGACTATGGAAGTATTATTTATTGGTCTGCTAACAAAAACACTTTACAGAAGTTAGATAGACTTCAGTACTGATTGGCAAGATTTATCTTGGGCCTAACAGGCCCTTATGTAATGCATCACCTCTACACCATGTTCCTCCAACTAAATTGGACATCTTTGGAATTCAAGAGAAAAAGTCCTCTGAGTAACTCTTTATATAAATGTGTGAAGGGTTTGGCCCCAGAATACATAATAGGTAAAATGTTTCCTAACCCAACAACTTATTAATTATGTGACATCAAAGGCAGGGGTCAGAAAGTCCCCTGAGTAAAAACCAGATAAGGGCGAATGAGTTTTGATTATATTGCAACAACTAGTTGGAATTCCCTTCCTCCAAAATTACGTAACATGTCTACTTATTCCAGTTTTAAAATAGCTTTTCTGGAAATGTATCATTTTCTGTGTGAATGGTATTGACTATATTAAAGTGATTTTCTGAGGTTTGCCATAACAAATGGGAGTAGTAAGAGTTGTGAATCAATCTCCTACCATCCAAACTGCCAAAAAGTGCTGTTTTCCATGAAAAAAATGCTTCTATTTCTGTGCTCTGCTTCATTTGCATAACCCTACCCCTTTTTTCTTCAGTGTAACAACCCTCAACCATGGCATCACGCAAGGGAAACAAAGTTTTCTAAAACAGATACCTCTGTTGGTCAGTCTTGGTATTGCAGCCATCCTTTTTCTTTCATAATTTTGAACTCATAGCATAAGCTTGACACCAAAGAAAAAGAAAAGTTTTCTGGCCCATAATTACACTCCTCAGGCAACAGCTCAGACACAAAGGGCAACCTTAGGAGGCATACACCAAGTGCGGTTCAGCCCCTAGCCTTACTGTCTGCTGAACTTCATTAATCTTCACCAGCTAAGAGACAGACCACTCACGGAGGGAAGGCAGATTCTGACAGGTGCAAAAGCAGGGATTTCTTGACAGCAGTTCTACCTGAATCCTCCTTGGAGTGCACAGTCCAGACTCCTTTTTCCTCTCAGGCAGTTTCTCTCCCCCTATCTCCACTGAGGCTACTTCTCTCCTTGATCGCTGTGCTCAGACCCATCCAGTGGCTGCTCTCTCAGCATAAGAAGCAGTTGGAACACTTACTCAGAATTCCTGGCTGCTGTATGTAAATCAGCATTTGTACTGCTGTACCACTACTGGAATAATGGTTGGCTAATAGAAAGCTCTCAGCTGGAAGCAACAGCTCAGACTGCTCAGGACAACAGATTGTCTTCCTCTTAATTTGATTAATTTTGTACTCTTTTGTTCTGTCCACTGGCACGCACATGGATATCATTGGTTGTCAACACTGTGGGGCACTCTTTAATGGTCACGTCACCCGGAGGCAGGGCCGCTGTCCCATATGCTGGGAGGTATGTCACCTCAGGGCTCTGCTGCATGAGGCATGGGGTGAGATCAGCCTCCTACATAACCACCTACAGGGAAACATTTCTTTAAGGAGTGTACCTCCACATTGCCATCACTAAACCAGCACACCTCTCTCCCAGAGAATGACCAAGTCTGAGGGATGGTAACTGGTTACAGGAAAAGGGGGCAGTGCCTGGACAACTCTTCCAAACAAACAAAGCACTCTAAACACAGGAAACAGGTATATACCTTGTTACTTCTGTACCATCTGAAAGGACAGAGGATGTCTTGGTCCAGCAAAAAGCACAATGCAACAGGATAGCAACACAACATCACAAACAAAATCTCAAGAACAACAAGAAAAACTCATAATCATAGGGGACTCCAGGATTCACAGTGTGGACACCTACCTGAGACAAAACAAACATGCAGATGTGCAAGTCAGATGTCTCCCAGGAGCATCCTCTTGGAGGGGCATGGACCAAATAGTCAACATAGTTAAGAGGGAAGAAGTGGGCTCAAACATCCTGGTCCATCTAGGGACCAGTGGCCTTGCTAGCCATTCAGTAGAGGAGGTTAAGAAGCATGTTGCACAGTTCAGCGAGAAATTAGTTTCATTTTCGTCCAGCATTGCATTCTCTGAAATTCTGCCTATTTGAAAAAAGGGAAAGAACAGGCAGAAAATCAAAGGGAAAGAGATAAGTGAGCTCAACGGATGGCTCAGGGATTGGTGCCACAAAAAGGGGCATCACTTCATTGGAAACTAGGGCAACTCCTGGAAAAGGGAGTTCTTCAAATTCAATGACCTCCACCTAACTAAGGAGAGAGTCAGGGTGCTGAGCCAGAAATTTGATGTCCACATGGGACATTTAAACTAGCAGGAAGGGAGATAATGGTAACTCTAGGAGAAGCAGGCATAGACCCTTTCATCTCTCCCCCTCCAGCTATCACCTTATCTACACACTCCAGGATAGCAAAAGCAGATAGCAGGAAACATGAAACCCTTTCTGACTCTGCAGATAACCAAAACAAAGTAAAGGGAGGAAACAAACATATAAAAAAGGCAAAGAGACAAACAATAATATCAAGGGGGGCATGACAAACAAAATGACTCATTAAGAATGGTCAGCGCTATGCCTCAATGCACACAGTCTGGCTAACAAGTCTGCCCTTTTGCCCTATTGCAAGTGTAGCTGGCTGTTTGTGTTTGTCTCTGTCAGTAGTTTAGTTTTTGTGGTTTTTCATGTGTTTCTTCTTGGAAGAATTGGACCATTCTTGGACATAACATCTATGAACATTTCCTGGACTAAGAAACTACAAAACATCACCACCAGGTATAGGCATTCTCATCATAAATCAACTTTTTTGGAAGACATCAAAAAGCAAAAGTGAGGTCAGTAAATCTTTATACAAATTTCTGGGTCGTGGAGTGCTGCATTGAATCCACATTTCGATCTGACTTTCTTAAAGGATGTGTGCTTGTCTTTGAGGTCTATTCACAACTGTTTTGGAGAACAAAGGGAAGATTCTAACAAAGGATTTTTACATCCTGCATATGCCCTAGGCTAATGTTCATCACCTTCAGGAATGTAACACTTTCTGGGTCTTTGATCTACAGTAACAATCAGTTTTGTGGTCCACAGTAGCTCACCATGAGTCATTCAGGAACACTCACCCTTGCTACAGTAAACATTTGCAGTCTCCTCTACCTCTCACACTAACCATTCAAGCTCAATACCAGCAACCTGGCACCATTGCAAATCCTCCCTACCCTCACTTGTGGCACCCTCCTACAAAGGACTGGGTGCAAATGACAGCTCACACCGCTGGAAAGTTGACAAATCGACACCTGCTCCTAGCCATTACCCTACGCTGGGACCCTAAACAACAACACTGTACTCAAACTAACAAGAAATAGAGGCGTTACATGTCATACTATGAGCTGCGGCAGATGTCCCTTAAACTCCTGCTCCTCCTCCTTCTGATATCAGGAAGTGTCCATCCAAACCCTGGCCCTGTTTCTACCTGGGTAACAAATCTAGCAAAAACAGAGGGGGGTCTCACCATCGCCACCTTAAATATCTGTAGCCTCCTTCCAAAACTGGCATCCCTTCAAGACTTGGCCAGTCAATTCAATCCCGACATACTAGCCATTGTTGAAACCTGGCTGACACCAAGCACTCCGAACCATGACATCTCACTACAAGGCTACAATATTTTCAGACTGGACAGGACTAATAAAGGGGGGGGTTGTGCTATTTGCATTAAGGACAACCTCTCTAGCCACCCTGTATGCTTTTCCACCACTAACTCCTCTGTGTAATTTCTCCATGTCAAGCTACTACTTGGTGCCCAAAATAAAGTGCTTACTGTGGCCGCTGTCTATATCCCTCCTAAAGATCCAGGGTCCGGCCTCCAGACTGTTCTTGAATTTGTAAGATCGCAACCACCTGACACCGAGCTTCTTCTCCTTGGTGACTTTAATATAAATTGGCTCGCATCAGACGTTGGGTCCCTCAAGGATGCTATCCTAGCAGCTAACCTAACACAGATGGTGAGCTCCCCCACTAGAAAAAACTACAAAACTGGAACTTGCAGTCTCATTGACTGGATCCTTGCTAGCCACCCAGCCTGCATAAAAAACACAGTTGTTCTCCTGGACTCTCTCAGTGACCACTCCCTGTGATCTGTACCTGGACAAACAAGTTCCAAAAACCACCTCCAAACCATCTCAAGCAGAGTGCTACCCCATGGAAACCTTACTAAGCTCAAGACCTGTCTTTTACAGCAAGACTGGTCCCCAATATACAATACTCTAGATGTTGACGCAGCCCTAGATTATTTTATCACAACTTTCAACACTGCCTCTGACACCTACACACCAGTAAAAAGCGTAAAATCAAAGCGCTCTTAAATCCCTGGCTCACGGCCAAACTACTAGCCCAACTCAAAGCTCGGGACCACCTCTGGGCCATAGCCAGAGCCACAGGCTCCTTAATGGATATCCAGAAGTATAAACAGGCATGAAACCAATGTACCAAACAAATCCGACTAATGAAGAGCTCCTATTTCAAAAAATGCCCTCGCAAACTCCTGGGGTGACAGAAGATCATTCTGGGACAACATCAGAAATATCACAGGTAAGCAGTCCAAATCCTCTCCCACTCATGGCTGTCAATGGAACCACTACCCTAGACCCAATGGTCATGGCAAAGGCCTTAAATAAAACTTTCACTGACCTCAGTGGGGTCCTCCCGACGGACTTCTTCTCTGACGCAGACTCGCCAAAACCAACATCTCCTACTGCCTCACCTGACCAACCGCTTTTCCACTTCAAAATAGTTATGGCATATGAAGTCTACAAATATATAAAAAAGGCTATCTCTAAATCCAGAGCAAGCAGTGATACTATTGATCTTAAAATTCTGTCCCTTACCCTGGAAGAGGTGGTGCACCCGCTCAACAAAATTTTCAATCTCTCCCTCTGCCTTAGTCAATTTCCCAGCAAATGGAAGTCTGCTATAGTCACACCAGTGTTCAAAAGTGGCGACAAGTCCCTACCAGGAAACTATCGTCTATATCTATACTTCCACCCCTCTCCAAGGCCCTCGAACGCATTGTGGCTGACCAACTCTCAGACTACCTACATAAGTATAACATACTCTGCTTGCAGCAACATGGATTTAGGAAAGGACACAGTATGTCGACCGCCCTACTGGAATTCTCAGGAGAAATTCACTCTGCCTTGGACAAAGAATATCAAACCGGAGCTGTTTTCATTGACCTAACAAAGGTGTTTGATACTGTTCACCATGGCTTACTTATCACGCAACTACACAGTCTTGGGCTCTCAGAAGGACCAGGTACCTGGATTAAAAATTACCTGGCCCAACACTCTCAATCAGTAATAATCTCAGAAGTTCTCTCAGACTCAAAACCGGTCCTCTCAGGTGTTCCACAGGGGTCAGTCCTAGGCCCCCTCCTTTTCAGCCTTTTCCTAAACTCTCTCCCCAAATCCTGCCTGGAACAAATAATCCTTTATGCTGATGATGCCATGATTCTCTCCTCTCATAAGGTCCCGAAACCCTTACTCCAGAGCCTGCAACTTGCTTTCTCCAATGTTGAAAAATGGTTCCTAGATTACAAGCTGGTCCTAAATCACAAAAAAACAAAATCTATGCTTTTTTCCAGTCCACAAAACAGAAAAAAACAAATTCCACTTACTATCAAAACATACTCAGGAAATACCCTTGAACAAGTGTCAACATTTAAATACCTTGGAATCACCTTTGATCAAGGTCTTACCTTTGCGACCCACATTGATAACACAGCGAAAACAGTGAACCAGCGCATTGGTTTCCTGTTCCAAAACTGGCAATTCCTTACCCAAGCTGCGCTGAGAATTGCTATCCAAAGCTCTGTCATCTCAATCATAGACTATGGCTTAATTATCTATGTCTCTACCACTACCACCTCACTAAGGCGCATCACAACCACCCTAAACAAGGCCTGTCGGCTGCTCACTGGTGCACAAAGATGTACTCATACATGTGAGCTCTACACTGAAACAGGATGGTTGCAACTCTCAAATTGCATAAGGTACCTCACATGCTCAATGGCCAAAAAATCTATCTTGGGCAGTGCTCGCCGGTATCCAAGACCTACTTTGCCCGAATACCAGCATCTGTCCCACCAGAAGATCAGAACACCAGCCTCTCCAGGTCCCCAGATGCTGGACCACACAGGGCCAAAGATCTTTTGCCTATCGTGCCCCCAGCTGGTACAATGCACTGAGCTCACTCATTACATCCTCCACGTCACTAGGAGCTTTCAAATCTATGCTTTACTCTCACCTCTCAGCCTCTAGCTCCTGTGACTGCCTTGACTAATGATTCTTCACTCATGGCTGTTTTTACTGTTTTTCATCCTCCTCCTCCTCCTCCTCTGCTCCTTTCTTGACAAAGGCATCTGAGTACCTCTAACTACTCTAAGTCTGCTCCCTTCCCCATATCTCCTCCTACCCTTCCCACCTTGACCATTCCTCCAATGTTTTGTTTTTATCCTGTGATGTACTGTGTTATACTGGCTTATTGAAACCTTCATAATTTGCTGACCATTCTATGTAACATGTCTTGTTTGTTTGTACATTGATGATGTGGAACCTTTGTAAAAGAGCCATTGGCTCAAAGGTAATAATTCCTAGAACAATAAACTAAACTAAACAAGATGACTGACCTCACTGCCACAATAGCTGAGGCAGGACTGCACTGGATTGCTATAACCGAAACATGGTTCACGAACAATCACAGATGGGAGGTGCCTATCTCAGGATATAACTTGTTCAGGAGAGATAGGAATGAGAAAAGGAAGGGGGTAGCTATTTATATTAAGGATGCCATCAATACTACAGAAATGCAGCTGGTACAAGGGGAAACAGAGGATCTATGGGTCACAATTGGGGTCGGAAGCCAGAAACTCATTCGGGTAAGAATAATCTACAGACCCCCAAATCAGGAGGAAGCCTGGGATAAGGAAATCATGGAAACCATCCTCCAGATGTCAGACAAAGGGGATGTAGTGCTGGTGGGGGGTTTCAATCTGCCGGATATAGACTGGAGTACCCACACAAAGGCATCACAAAAAAGCATGGAATTCCTAGTCACACTACAGGAAGCAGGCCTATGTCAACTAGTGGCATCACCCACAAGGGGTAATGTGATTCTAGATCTGATATTCACAAACAGTGATAGGGATCTGGGTCTCAAAGCAGGGAATCACCTGGGCAACAGTGACCATAACATGGTATGGTTCCAGGTAAAAAGGACTGAAGACTCCACACACTCCAAACTGAAGGTCCTTGACATCAGGATGGCAGACTTCATGAAAATGAAAACCTGCCTGAGGGACAACCTTAGTAACACAGCAGAAGGGAGCATTGAGGAATGTTGGACAAGGTTGAAGGCTGCAATAACCATAGTCACATCACAGTGTGCCCGTCAGGTTAGTAAGAACAAAAGGAGGAAAACCCACCATGGTTTTCAAAGGAGGTGACAACTATGGTGAAAGAGAAGCACATAGCCTTCAGAAAGTACAAAGGGTCAGGGAACGAGGCGGACAAAACAGAATACAAACAGAAACTAAAAGAGACAGGAAAAGTGATAAGAAATGCAAAGGCTCAGACAGAGGTTAGGATAGCTCTGTAAGTAAAAAAGGGTAACAAAACCTTCTACGGGTACATATGAGAAAAAAAGAAGACCAAAGGGAGCATTGTTAGAATCACAAAAAAGGACAGACAACCCACAGAGCAAGACAGGGAGAAGGCAGAGGCACTCAATGAGTACTTATGCTCAGTCTTCACACAGGAAGCAGACAGAAATGGACCAACAATAGGCATAAAGAAGTGTCCAATTGAAGGAATAGACATGGGTCCCTTCACAAAGGAAAGTGTCCTAGTGGAAATAGACATAATATTAAAGGTAGATAAAGCTATGTGGCTAGATGGGATACACTCAAGAATACTTAAAAAACTTGGGAGAGAACTGGCAGCCCCCTAAGCAGTGCTCTTCGCAAATTGTTGAGGAGTGGGGAGGTGCCAGAGGCTTGGAAGAGAACAACAGTAGTACCACTCCACAAGAGTGGAAGCAAGGAACAGTCAGGAAGCTACTGTCCAGTTAGTCTAATGTCAGTCATGGGAAAACTGATGGAGTCCCTGCTGAAAGAAAGAATTTTAGCTTTTTTGGAGCAAACTGGTCAGCATGACAAAAATCAACATGGTTTCATGACAGAGAGGTCCTGCCAGACAAACCTGGTTGATTTTTTCAACTGGGCCACCAAAACAGTGGGTCAGGGTGGGGCAGTGGATGTGGTTTACATGGACTTCAGCAAAGCTTTTGACTCTGCACATGAGATTAGTCAAAATACTGGAGAACATGGGAGTCAGGCCCGAGGTAAAGAACTGGGTTAGAAACTGGTTATGTGGGAGAACTCAGAGGCCCAGATATTCAAACTGTGCCATTTTGTGGCGCAAGCCCCTGCGCCACTCAAAATAGTTGCATAGGGGTATGGCCAGGGTGTTATTCAACGGAGTTGCGCTATGGCGCAACTTCTTTGAATATCACCCCCTGGCCACACCCACTGTGCATGGCGCAATGGAACTGCTCCAGTGCAAGTGGTCAGAGTGGAGCATTGAGATGCTGTGGTGCAAGTTCTATTGCACCATGCACAGCACCTGCGATATTCAAAGGGTGACATGCAAATGGTGCCATAATTTATGCAAGGCACAGGGGGCCATTTGCATCTAATTACGGCCCTATTTGCATGCCTTTAGCATGCAGGTGCGCCGATCCCCAATGACTTGCGCCTGGTGCCCTGCCAGGCAGCAGCCGTCGGGGACTGACGTCCCCTGCAGCCCGATCCGGGCATAACAATATTCTCCCCCCCATTAGCACGTTGTGGGCATAATAGTATTCCCCATTAGCCCAATTGTGGGCATAACTGAAATGTCCCCCACCCGAGTAGCCTGATCATGGGCATCAGACCTCCTCCCAAAGTCCAACATCCCTGGTGGTCCAGTGGATCATGTAGTCCGATCACGGGTATCATCCTTATCCCCCATGTCTGAAATCCCTGGTGATCTAGTGGCCCCCACCCCACCCACCCATGGAGCCCACTGCCCCGCGCAGCCGGCGGGCGGCAGCACCCCACCTGCCTGCCTCCCCGCCACCCACCGAATGACAGTTGTAGGCTGCACTTCATTGGTTCAGAGCAAGAACCAATGGGCGGCAGCCCATACCATACAAGTCAGTCCAGATATGTGAATGACCACAAGGAATATTGGACTTTGGGGATGGAGGTCTGATGCCCATGATCGGGCTACTCAGGGGTGGGGGAAGTTTCAGTTATGCCCACAATCGGGCTAATGGGGAGAATACTATTATGCCCACGATCAGGCTAATGGGGGGAGAATACTATTATACCCGCGATTTGGATAATGGGGGGGGGAGAATACTATTATGCCTGCGATCAGGCTACTGAGGGGGTGACACTTCAGCCTGCGATCAGGCATGGGGGCACCACCAGGTGCGGTGGGAACAAGTCCAGGGCTACCCACAGGTGGCAGCTTCTGTGTTGCACCCTGCAATGCGGTAGGTCACCTATGGGTGATCCTCGACTTGTTCCTTTTTTTTTCAGCATAACTTTGTGCAGGCACAGGTAGGGGTTGCACCTGCATAACTCTGCATGGCCCGCTCTGAATATCGGGCTGTGCAGTTTATGCATGGGTATGCCCCCCCACCTGTGTCTGCATACACATACTGATGCGCTCGGCGCATCAGGGATTTGTGCAGGCACTTTTCCCTTTAAATATCGCACCGGGCATCAGTGGGTTGTGCATGAGGTGCAACAGCTGCGCCATGCGCAACCCTTTGGAAACATCTGGGCCAGAGAGTATTAATGAATGGCACTCTTTCAGAAGAGGGGAGGGTGACTAGTGGGGTCCTGCAGGGCTCGGTTCTGAAGCTGCTCCTCTTCAACATATTCATCAGCAACATTGCAGATGGACTGAAGGGAAAGGTGTGCCTGTTTGCAGATGACACCAAAATCCACATCAGGATAGACACACCAGAGGGACAGCATAGCATGGAATCTGATCTTTGAAAACTGGAGGAGTAGTCCAGGAACTGGCAATTGAAATTCAACGCCAAAAAATGAAAGGTCATGCACCTGGGAAAATGTAACCCACAGAAACTACTCAATGGAAGGACAGCAGCTAGTGGCTACTAGGCAGGAGTGAGACCTGGGGGTGATGATAGCAGATGACCTCAAGGTCAATAAACAATGTGAAAAGGCAGCACTAAAAGCTAGTGGCATGCTGGGATGTATAGGGAGGGGCATCACAAGCAGTAGGAATGAAGTAATCATGCCCCTATATCAGTTCCTGGTAAGGCCTCTCCTGGAGTACTGAGTCCAGTTCTAGAGGCCACACCTCAGGAAGGACATAGATAGGCTGGAGATGGTACAGAGGAGAGCAACAAAGATGATGCAGGGCTTGCATCATAAACTGTACAAGGCAAGACTAGATGACAATGCAGGGACTGTGGGGACATGATCGAAATGTTTAAATACCTTAAAGGCAACAACAGGGTGCATGTGCAGAACCTCTTTCAGTTAAAAGACTACAACAGGACTAGAGGGCATGACCTTAGACTTAAGGGAGGAAAGTTCAGGAGCAATATGAGGAAATTCTTCTTCATAGAGTGCGTTGTGGAACCATGGAATAGCCTGCCAAGGGGGGTGGGGGGATCCAAGACAATGGGGGAATTCAAGCAGGCATGGGACAGATAATGTGGGATACTCAAGCAGGCAGCTAAGTAAGGGGGGGTTACAAACCAAGGGCAGACTTGATGGATCATACAGTCCCCATCTGCCTACAACTTCTATGTTTCTATGTTCCTGAACTACTTACAGTCATTCAGGCCTTACAACATAAACATAGAAAGTATCATCACATTCCCACATTTTGACAGGAGCTGTCACTTTAGACCTGTCACTTCACCAGCAGGAATTAAAAGTGAAGTATCTACACAGAATGGCAAATGATCTTTTTGGCCTACCTGCATCACAAAAACATTTTTCCAGAAACTTTTCTAGACTGTACTGCTATAAACACTACCAAAATAAGAGATTGCACTTTAATTAGGGAGACAGAAAATCAGCTATTTCTGTGGTCACTACAGAAATAGGAAACTACATCTCTCAGTAAAGAAATCTGTCAACTAGATACTGAGAGGCAGACGTTTGCTCATCTGTTCATTTACCACCTCAACTAGATAGGGGAGGTGGTGAGTGATGGATGGTAGGCATGTATCCCAGAGAGAGGAGCCAAATGAGCTTAACCCCAGGCTAGCAAGGAGGTGCTTGAGCAGTGGCACGGGGGAGATTAAGAGGGGGGTATCCCAGAGAGGGGAAGGGTCAGGGTCAGGTTGGAGGCTGAAGTAGTAGTTGTAAAAACTTTATACAGGAAAAGCATGTCTTTAGGTCTGCAGACATAGTTTTCAAAACAGTCCTGTCACTTTAAGTTACCTACATACTTAGGACGTAATAACCAACGATATACAGACATTATATAGAAATACAAAATATTGATACAAAAATTTAATCGAATCCCTCTCACATGACCAACAAAATAGCACTTAATATTACAAACAAGCATTATAAATCACTTCACATCCCATCAACATGTTTTTACATGTTTTACATATTCCTCTCACACATATCATTTATAACAGATACAGTTAAAATAATTTATTTTCACTAGTTCCTGGTAGAACAAACTATATACTAGAAATATCCATGCTGTAGGGTGCAAAATGTTCCAGTATGTTGCAGCCTGGTAACACAATGTTTTTTCACCATACTTTTTTTTAATTATTGGGATAGAAATGTTATTGCTTTGGCTAAGTCTCTTTAATCTAGGCTTTTCACTGTAACCTTTCCCAAATAAGTGTGTATTTATATAGTGCTCTGGACTTTGTTTATGATTCTTGTAAATTTTTTTTTGCCAGGTCATGGCACACCTTAAATTCAGTGGCAACCAATGTAATGAAATCAGTAGATCATGGTGATGGTTCTTCATATTACAATTTAAAACATATCTTTCAATTCTATTGTAAGTCATGTCAAGTTTATTTAATAGTCTTTTATTTGCTACTCAGTTGAGGAGATCCCCATAAGTTAAAACCAGGAGTATCAACTATTCGGCAACCCTTTTCTTGCTGTTTTTTGTTAGGTACCTTGTGGTCCTACATACGGTTCCCACACTTTTGTTTACTCTCTCAATTACTCCACCTATATGCTCCCCAAATTCCACACTTTCATCAAAAGTAGTCAAAAGGGTGGTCTCCCTGAATGAGAGAAGCCTTGGTAATAAATCAGCAGAATTATACTCTTGGCAATAGGGAGGGTGGACATTGCAGTCATCATGGACACGTGGGCTACCCAGTACCAGGATTGGGATTTGACAGTCCCAGGTTATAGGATATTCAAGAAGGACAGGGCTAAGGGAAAAGGGTAGGGGTGGCAATATATATATATATATATATATATATATATATATATATACATCTATATATATATATATATATATATATCTATATATATACAGGGAGGGATAAAAGTGAAGGGAGGAGGGGAGGAAAGCAGAATGGAGGCACTATGGATGCAGTTCCAAGACTTAAAAAGCAGAACATTGAGGATGGGGGTGATGTACAGGCCACCAGCCCAAGGGGATGACCTGGATAGGAGTTAGCTGAGAAAATCAGAAGGATCTGTGGGAAAGGGAACACTGTGATGATGGGGGACTTCAACCTACCAGGGCTCGAGTGGAGCATCCAAACCACCACAAATGTGAAGCAGCAGATAATATTAGAGGCATTCCAGGATAGCTTCCTGGAGCAGTTAGTCTGGGAGCCAACTAGACTGGATAGGACTCTAGACCTAGTCCTGTCAAATTGGGAGGCTGTAAGGGATCTGAAGGTGGAGGACCCTCTGGCTGGGAGTAAGCACAACATGGTATGTTTCATGCTCAATATTGGCAGGGAATCAGGGGGTACAAGTACCAGAGTGATTGAATTTAAGGGGTGGATTTTAAAAGGATGGGGAATATTGAGGGCAGGCATCTGGCAGGTATTCAACCATGCATGAATGTTAGCTAGAAATGGGATATCATGAAGAAAGGGCTGGTGGAGGCTGCTGGGTAGTGGTGTGCAAAAAAAATCTTCCGTGGGAGGAATTCAAGTGAAAGTATGACTTCCGTAGAACTTCCGTCTATGCTCGCCTCTCTTTTATTGCCAACTTGTCCCCCAAAAAGCCCTGGTGGCTAGTGTAGTGGTCTCTCCTGCATCTGCCCCACATATGAAACATTATCCTGGTGGCTGGTGGTCCTTCCTCACCCAATAAACCCACCCACCTCAAAATGTACAGTAACCACCCCTCCCATCCCTATCTCCACTTCTCCTGTTAAAAAATCTATGGTGGTCTAGTGTTTTTTTATTTAACCTCCGATCCCTAATCCTGGTGATCCAGTGCCCCCCACCCAGCCTCCCCAGCAGACAGGTGTTGCACAACCCTGCTCCCACCCTCATTGTAAACCCCAGCAGTGGCAGACTGGCACAGCCTTCCTCTCTCTCTCTCTCCTCCATAGCCAGCCCACTGACTGAGCTGTCAATGAATGAGCAGTATGAGGTACACTTATTAATGATAGCTTAGTCAGTGGGACTGTCATGGAGGAGAGAGAGGAGAACTGTGCCAGTCCACAGCTACCGGGGTTTACAATGGGGGTGGGAGCAGGGTTGTGGGACACCTGGCTGCTGGGGAGGCTAGGTGGAGGGGCATTGGATCACCAGGAATTTTTTTATTGGGACTGGGGATCAGGAGGGGTTTTAATTAAAAAAAAAAAAACACTAGACCACCAGAGATTTTTTTTAACAGGAGAAGTGGAGAGAGGGATGCGGGAGGGAGGGTTACTGTACATTTTGTGGTGGACAGGTTACCGGATGGAGGGGAGGGACCACTAGCCACCAGGGGTGATTTTTTACATGTGGGACAGGTGGGGGGGAGGGACCACTAGCCACCATGGCTTTTTTTATTCATCTCCAGGTGAAATTTCACCTGGTAACTTTCAGGGAAGTTTTCCACTCTGCCACAGGCGGAAGTTCAGGAACTTTCGCTAAAGTCCCTTGATTTCCACAGAAGTTCCATGGGGGCAGAAAACAGAAGTTTCACCCACCCCTACTGCTGGGAGATGTACAAGAACAAAGAGAAAGAAGGAGAGGAAAACAGCTGACTGACACAGGAGGTCATGGAAGAGGAGAGAGCCAAGAAAAAGGCATTTTGGAGACTCAAGAAATCGGAAGGGGAGGATAACAAGGAGATGTACTGTATACAAAGAAGTCCAGGGAGATTACCAGGCTGGTCAGAGTGGACAAGGCTTCCAGATAGCTGAGATTGGCACAGGGCATTAAGAATGCAGAGAATGACTTCTTCAGATACATCAGTGAAAGGCAGAAAAACAAAGATCAAATAGTGAGGATAAAGAATGATGGGGGGGCTGGGTGGAGAAGGGGAAGGACTGGGCACAGGCACTAAATGATTACTTCTACTCTGTGTTCAGGAGAAAGGGGGGCAGATACCACCTGAGATAGGAGGGGTGGGCAGGGAGGAGGAGGTGACTGATACAGGAATCACAGAGGATAAGGTGCTGAAAGGAGTAAAGTCACTGAGGGGGGATAAGGCACCAGGTGCAGATGGCATTCACCCTAGCGTACTTATGGAACTATCTGAGATCCTGGCAGAACCATTGCTGACCTGTTTAATACATCTTTGGACACAGGATGCATACCACTGGATTGGAGAATGGCCCGTGTGGTGCTCATTCACAAAAGTGGACCCAAGGACAAACCAGGAAACTACCGACCAGTGAGCCTCACACCAATTGTGGGAAAACTGATGGAGATGATCCTAAAAGAGAGGCTGGTGACCTTTTTGGAGAACAATGGTCTCCAGGATGGTCACCAGAATTGGTTTGTCTTGGGAAGATCCTGCCAGACAAATCTGACTGAGCATTACAACTGAGTGACAAGGGAACTGGACAAAGGCCATGCATGGATGTCCTTTATTTGGATTTCAACAAGGCCTTTGATTCCATGTCACATGGGAGGCTGGGGGGAAGCTGGAATATATACTGTAGGGGTGGGAACAAAGAAGGTGAACTGGATCACCAGTTGGCTGAAGGGTAGACAACAAAGGGTGATGGTTGTGGGGGAACTCTCATCATTGAAGGATGTGATGAACGGGGCACCACATGGATCAGTGTTGGGACTGGTGTTGTTTGGGATTTTCATTGCTGATATCTCCCATGGGGTCCAGAGTAAGATCAGTCTCTTCATGGATGACACAAAGGTGAGAGCAGTGGTAGATGATATCAAAGGGTGGAGGGGGCTGCAGGAGGATCTGACCAAACTACAGGAGTGGTCAGAGGCATGGCAGTTGGGGTTTAATGCCAAAAAGTGCAAGGTATTGCACTTCAGGGCTAAGAACCAGGGGAGGAGCTATCAGCTGGGGGGGGGTACAGCTGGAATGCACCAAGAAGGAGAAGGATCTAGGGGTGCTCATACTGGGGAGTATGAACAACTCAGCTCAGTGCAGGAAGGTGGCAGCAAAAGCCAACAGGATGCTGGGGTGCATAGCGAAAGAAAATCTCTTCTAGAAATAGGGAGGTGATCCTGCCCCTCTACAGGTTGTTGGTCAGGCTGCACCTGGAATACTGTGTGTAGTTCTGGTGCCCATTCCTGAAGAAGGACATCAAATTGTTGGAGGGTGTACAGCGTACGGTGACAAAGATGATCCAGGGACTGGAGGGATACTCCTATGAGGAGAGGTTGGGTGAGCTAAACATGTATTCCCTGGTGGAGTAGAGTAATGGGGGGGACATTATCAAAACATTTAAATACCTAAAAGGGATAAACAAGACTAGTACAGAAGGGATTTTCCAGATCACAAGGGGAACCAGCTGAGACTGGAAGGGGGATTCAGGATGGAAATCAGGAGACTGTATTTCACAAAGAGGGTGGTGGACATGTGGAATACTTTGCCTGAGGAGGTAATAGCCTGTAGCACAGTGGATGGATTTAAGAGGGGATGGAGCAGAGTGAGGGGGGTAATTATGAAGAAGGAGGGGTGGGTGAGGCAGCTGCAAGGTGAGGGGCTAGCTGCACAATCGAACGGACTTGGTAGACTGTGAGGCCTGTATATGCTGGTGTTTTTGTATGTTTGTATGTGTGTATGTAATGTCTTGTTTTGAAAATAAACATATGAGAGCTTTTATTGTTGAAGCCACTACAGAACTATGAGACTGCACCTCATAGTGAGGAAATTGGAAAACAAATTCTTATTGTACCCACAATGACTTGCTACATATGTATCTACTGTGTACCCCTTTCACCTCTCCCCCAGGACACTTATGGAAATCAGCTTGTCTGCTCAGTATGTCTCTCCTGGTGAAACTTTTAAATAAATAAATATGTCTACATACTAGGTACTATACTACAGTCTCACTACTATCAAAATAAGGGACTGCACCTCTGAGTAATAAGCATTTAAATCAACTTGTGAGGCACTATTTTATTTGACTATATTTGGATGATTGGTGGCTGCCCCCAGTGATGAGGAAATTTAATTGTAGCAGGACTTTTTAGCAGTGCAAGGGTGTTTCACTTCATTGGGTTTGACCATTAATAACAAAAAAAAAACACAATCAATGTTATTTGGATCCAGGCAATCTACATTAAAGGACACAAGTTTGTACATAAAGACTTTGGAAGGGAAATGTTTGACTCAAACTGTCACTTGCAAATATTTGGATTTTTATTTTGATCAGAATTTGTTTATATTGTCATAGTTCAGATTTAGTAACAAGAGTAAATAGCCGTATGGGGCAGCAAGAAGGTTCTCATTACAGTGATTTTGTGAGCTTTCATAGATGCCTTTTCCACATAGTATCCCCTTGCCACCCATGCTTCAGATGCTGAAGCTGCAATTTGTTTTATAAAACAAATCTGCTATAGATATTTTTATTTATGTTTTATCAGCACTATGTTCTCCAATTTTCTGTGTGCAATCACACCCCCAGAATGATGTCATGCAAGGGAACTGTCAATGTTTTACATACAGCACCAAGAATTTCAGGTAAATTATCATGTTATCATCTTGATATGATTGTAAGTTACTCTGAGGTGTAGTCACTTATTTTGATGGTGGTGACTGCACCTAATATGTAGATATCCATAGCAAGGCATTGTGGGTACCACAAGACATTGTTTTCCATTTCCCTTACTGTGAGGTGCAGTCTCAAATCTCTGTAGTAGCTTAAACAATAAAAGCTGTCATGTGTTTATTTTCCAAAGAAGGCATTGTGCATGTAATATCTAGTTGACAGGGTTTCTATACTGAGAGATATAGTCTCCTGTGTCAGTCGTGTAAATGTCTGCAATACCAAGACTGAGCAACAGAGGCCTCTGTTTCAAAAAAGTGTTTATAAACGTTGTTCCCCTTGCATGATGTCACACATGGGGGTTGCAACACTAAGAAAAAAAAGAGGCGGGTTATGCAAATGAAGCACAGCACAGAAATAAAAGCATTTATTTAATGGAAAACATCACTTTTTGGCAGTTTAAATGGCAGGAGATTGAATCACAACTCCTACAGGTTACTACAGGTTATTAATCCCATTTTCCATGGCAAAGTTCACAAAATCACTTTAAGTACAACTAAAACTGCATGTCTCATGATAGTTAATCAATTAATCCTTCTGATTGTTGATTATGGAAATCACATTTATAGACGCTCAAGTCAGCAGCATTTGGGAAAACTGGGTCACCTCTACAATAGACTGGCAAGATTTGTTTTGAGGTGTAATTATAATACTCGCCATTGTATTATGTACAAAAAGCTTGGTTGGCAATCACTTGAGTTAAAGCATAGAAATATCTGGGTAAATCTTGTCTGGAGTATGTTTAGAAATAAATCACTTCAATACCCAGTAGTGAAAATGCAAAGACCTAAATACTGTTTACATTTAAGGAAAAATAGGGCTAAGGATTTGATACAGCCTAGGACCTTTAATACATTCAATAAAATGACCTTTGAATTTAACGTAGCCAGTACTTGGAATGCATTGATCCCAGATTTAGGAAATTTGGATCTTTCCAAATCTAGTTTTAAAATAAAGGCTAGACAGCATTTTAGCTTTACATGTATGTGTAATTGATCTTGCAATAGTACTAAAATGCTATCCGTGGTGTATTGTAGTTTAAGTGTAGTTTTGTTGATTATTTGTTATAACAATTTATTAACATTTTGTTAGGTGTTGTGTGTTTAAACTATTTATTGTATAACAAAATATGTAATGCCAGTTATATTGTTATGTGTGGAAATTTGTATCTATATGTTTACAGCACAGGTACACCTTGCAAATAGGGCATAAATTGTCCTAATGGTGATATGCCATATAAACAAACTTTACTACTACTACTTTATAATTTATCCAGAATTCCTTGTTGCTGTATGTAAAGCATTGACACTTCCCTTACATGACATCATTCTAGGGGTGTGGCCGCACACAGAAAACTGGAGGGTGGGCAGAAACAAAGTGCCGATAAAACATAAAAAAAATGACTATGACAGATTTTTATTTTTACAAAACAAATTGCAGCTTCAGCATCTGAAGCATGGACAGCAGTGGCATACTATATGAAAAAGGCATCTGCAAAACCTCAGAAAATCACTTTAACATTTTACCTATGATGTTGTATTTAATCTGTTTCTATGTAACATTTATGTTATATGTGCTCTGTAAACAGGACAGCCCTGAAAACAGGCTCTACCTAGTGCTTTATCCTGTTAAAATATGAATAAACTTGAACTTGAAAACTTGAACTTTGCAGATGATTCCAAAATCTGTAATGAGGTTGACACAGGGATGATGACCTGCATCCATCCAGGAGGAGAACCATGGCCTTCAGTGAATGGTTTAAAGGTCATATGCAAAGGTTTTTAAAACTAAAAGAAATAGTACCATTCAATAAACACTTCTATAAAACTATTTGTGTTCCAGGTTTTGTAACAAAAGTCAACAAATTAACCCATTTTTAGTGTCTTTTTGCTGTGGTCCATTTATCCAAGGTTGTTAGATGCTGAGTCAGCATGCCTTCAGGCAGCTGATGTCATTTGGGGTGCTTGTCAGTTAGGAAGTTGTATGGCTGCTAGTAATTCAATGCTGGTAACTTCACTGCTGTTGGTCAGTGTCTGCTTTACAATAATTTAGATTTAATAGGGACCTTATCTGCACTAATTCCTACTAGGGATGGCTATGCTAACCCTGGTAAAAGATAATTTTAAAGTGATTTATTGAAGTTTGCCATAGAAAATAAATGGGAGAAGTGACCTGTAGGAGTGTACTGTACTGTACCCACAATGCCTCACTATGTAAATTAGTATACAGGCATTTATTTTTCTGTGCTCACTGAAGAAATAGGAGCCAACGTCTCAGTGTAGAAGTCTTATAGCTAGATACGGTATGTACAATGCATTGTTGTGACAATAAACAAACAAAAGCTTATATTGTTGACATCACCACACAAATATGGGACAGCATCTCAGAGTATGGAAACTGTAAAGCAGGTTCATATTTTACCCACAATGCCTTGCTATATTTATTTACATATTACTGCTCACCACCAGCAACATAAGGGACTGTAAGTCTGAGTAAAGCACATTTAAGGTGCCATTATAAATTACCCAGAATTCCTTGTTGTTGTATGTAAAACAAGTATAGCTTCCTGGTATGACATTATTTTGGGGGTACACACAAGAAACTGGAAGACAAAACCCTGATAAAACAGTAAAAAAATGAGAATGACAGATTTTTTTTACCAAAAAAATTGCAGCTTCAACATTGGAAGCATGTTTGGCAATGGCATGCCATGTGTAACAGGCATTTGGGGAGCCTTCAACATTTACTTTAACATCAATGTGCTGCTCTCCCTGACTTCTGCACAGGCTATAAAATTAAATTTAAACTGCTATTGTGCATTACTGACATTGAGCATGGCACAACCACAATCAAACAACTTTCAGATTTTTGGAACAGGCACAGTGCAAGGAATGAGAAGTTCTTACAGACCTCAGCAATGTGACTACCTCCATAGCTTATGTATTGAAGAAAGAGAATAGCACCCCAAATGACATCACCAGGGCAGAGACATGCCATTTACCACAGGGAACAGAAAGTCTCAGCATCTAGCAGTGTTGTTGAAACACACCATACCATAAATAGCTATAAATGGTATGAAATGGCAGATTTTCATATAAAACACTAGGCAGACACTGTTGTTATAACAATACTTAATGAATGATACTGACAGTTTGATTTCTGTAAATTTCATCACATATGATCTTTAAATGCCATATTGTTGAGCATTTAAACTAACCAAGGGGGAGGTGGAATGAGGCAGAGAGACATAAACTGTCCCCCTCACAGGTTTACAAGGTCAGTAGTGGGAGTCTGGAGGGAGAGAAATCCCAAAAGGAACCATTAACATAAGAATCCAGGGGGGTAGAAGGAAAGGAAGATATTAGGAAGAATGGTGGAGGAAAAAAGGAAGTGCAAATGAATAAAATGAGGAGTGGTGGTAACCTAAGAATCAAGGGGATAGAAGGAAATGAAGATAGTACAAAGAACAATGGAGAAAATAAGGGAGGGCAAATGGGTAAAATGAGGGGTGGGTGGCAGTACAATCTGTAGAGCCATATGTGCAAATTCTCATAGTTGGGCAATAAGATTACAGAGCTAGAGGCCACCATGGCAGAAGCAGACCTGGACATAGTAACAATTACCATGTCCTGGTGCAAAGAAAACTAGGGCCATGATGTAGCCATACCAGGGGATGCTCTATTCAGAAGGGACAGGGTAGGTAGAAAGGGTGGAGGAGTGGCACTTTATGTGAGGGAAACCAAAAAAGCTACAGAAATATGGGAGGATCATGGAGGAGCAGAGGTACTGTGGGTTGCACTGGAGACACAGAACAGGACATCTATTCACACAGTAATGATCTACAGACGTCCAGCACAGGGAGAAGAGATGGATAAGGATATGTTGGAAGTAATCTAAAGGATGGCAGCAATGGGAAAGGTATTGCTGGTGAGGAATTTCAATCTACCGGACACAGATTGGAGTCTCCCAGCTGCAGCAACAAAAGTAAGGACATCCCCAAATCCCTGCAGGAGGCATTCCTCAGGCAACTAGTTAAGGAACCCACTCTTGGGAGGGCAATACTGGACCTAGTACTGACAAACAGGGACAGTGCTGCTGACATCACGGTGGGTAGCCGTCTGGGGACCAGAGATCATCATACAATGTGGTTCAATATAAGAACTGGATCAGAATAAAACCACACTAAAATGAGGGTCCTGGACTTCAGAAGGAACAATTTTAAGAAAACTGGATAATGCCTCATGGATGCCTTATTTGGGATAGAAAAACTGGGTGGAGTTGAGGAACAGTGGCAAAAATAAAGGAGGGCATTGAGAAGGCAACTGACCTCTGTGTCGAGCACGTTAACAAGGGCAAGAGACAAACTAGGTCACTATGGTTCTCTAAAGAAATAGCATAGAACATTAGGAAAAACAAAATCTAGCATTTAAAATGTACAATTCGATACAGAAGAAGGAGGATAGGGAGAGATATCAGAAAAAACAAAGGAAGACAGGGAAAGCAGTTAGGAGCGCAAAAGTACAAATGGAGCAGAATATTGCCAAGTCAGTAAAAAAGGGGAAACACTTTATTTAGATATATAAGAGAAAAGAGGAAGACCAAGGAGGGATATTAAGGCTAAAAGGGGAAAGAGGGGTTTGTGTGGAACAGGACCAAAAAAAGCAGACATATTAAACAAATGCTTTTGTTCAGTATTTAGAGAAGTAGGGGAGGTGATGGGCAACAGATAAGGGACAAGGGCATTAAAAGAAGGGAGGTGGACACTAGTCCTTTTATAGAGGAGAAAGTCCTAAAGGAACTAGCATAACTAAAAATGGACAAGACAATAGAGCCTGACAAGGTACACCCTAGGATACTGAGGGAGCTCAAAGAGGTGTTTGCTGCACCTCTGACAGCCCTGTTCAACCTATCACTAGATATGGGGGACATTCTGGGGGACTGGAGGAGGGCAGATGTGGTCCCACTTCACAGACGTGGTAATAGGGAGGAGGCAGGAAATTACAGACCTGTCAGCCTGACTTCGGTGGTGGGTAAACTAATGGAATCACTTCTGAAGGAAAGGATTGGGGAATACCTTATGACCACTGGATTACATGAGCCAGCATAGCATGGTTAAGCAGTGGGGAGATCTTGCCAGAGAAACCTGATCGAGTTCTTTGACTGGGTGACCAGGGAAGTGGATAAAGGTGGAGCAGTGGATGTGGCCTACCTGGATTTCTGTAAGTCCTTTGGCACCATTACACACAGAAGACTGATGAGCAGGCTGGGCAGCCAAGGACTGGGTCAAAAAGTTGTAAAATGGGTAAGAAGTTGGCTAAGCAACAGGAGTCAGAGGGTGGTGATAAATGGTGTTCACTCTGAAGAAGGCATGGTGACCTGTGGGGTACCACAGGGGTCAGTACTAGGCCTAGTCCTCTGCAGTGTCTTTATTAGCCACATTGCAGGAGGGCTGAAAGGAAAAAATTGCTTGTTTGCAGATGACACAAAGATCTGCAACAGAGTGGACACATGCAGGGGTGAGGGATGATCTGAAAAAGCTGGAAGACTGTTTAAGTGTTTGGCAACTGGGTTTCAATACAAAAAAGTGCAAAATTATGCACTTGGGGCACAGAAACCTGGGAGCGACTTACTAATTGGGTGGGGAGGTATTTGCAACCACAAAACAGGAAAGGGACCTGGGAGGTCATCATTTCTGATGACCAAAAGGTTGCACAGTAGTGTGATAAGGAAGTAGGAAAAACTAGCAGGATGCTCGGGTGCATAGGGAGGAATATCACCAGCAGAAAGAGGGAGGTAGTGTTACCCCTATATATCAATGGTGAGGCCCCACCTCAACTACTGTATCCAGTTCTGGAGGGCCCATCTGTGGAAGAACATAGACAGGGTGGAGGCAGTACAGAGAGAACAACAAAAATGGTGCAGGGCCTGCATCAAAAGCCCTACAAGGAATGACTCAAGGAATTAAATATGTACTCTCTAGAGGAAAGGAGGGAAGGGGGGGCATGATAGAAACATTCAGATACCTCACAGGTATTAATAAGATACATGAAGGTAGCATTTTATATAGAAAAAGATTCTTGAGGACAAGGGTTAATGCTATAAAGCTGGAGGGGGAAAGGCTCAGAGGAGATGTGAGGAAATACTTCTTCAAGGAAAGGGTGGTGGATGCCTGGAACAGCCTCAGAGCAAAGCTGGTGGGTACTTAAATGGTAACAGGGTTCAAACATGCATGGGATAAACACAAGGGGACCTTCAAAATAAGACAGTGGGGGGGAGACCAGAGATGGGGTAGGATCTGTAGTGGCACAGTAGGTAGGGAGAACAGGACAAACTAGGATGGCCCAGGGTATACTTACATTTGTTGGAACCTGTGCACCCCGACATGTAGTACCCCAGTCAGCTTTCCCTGAATGCAGCAGTAAACTGATGCTACTATCCCCCTCGCTAGTGCTCCAGACGGGGTAAGGAAGTGGATGTGACAGACCCCATCAGAGCTTCAGGAAATGACAGCAGGATGGGGTTGCTGGCCAAGCTGCCCTGGTGGTGTGGAGGGGAATACCACCAGGTGCTCAGCCACCATACCGTGCATGACCCGGGTTCAGGTCTGGGTCATGCCATTTTACACATTGTACCCCCAGTAACTATTACAATTTTACTCCAGTGTCTCTCCCCCTTAGAGTTGGATATTTTAGTTACTGTGTGTGTGGGGGGTGGAGCTCCCCACATGGTGATGTGGGGGACGAAGCCCCCAGCATTTTACAGTTAATATCACTGAAATGCCTGTAATTTGTGCATCGGGCATTTCAGTGATTCGGGACAGTGTCTTCTGGGCTAGTTTACTCGGTATACTGAGCGTCGGCATATCAAGTTTCATGTTTACATAGTATATCCAGGCCAAGAGATCCTTATCTGCTGACACCTTTTATGTTTCTATGTTTCAATGACACTTTGGGGGTGGAGGTGTATGGAAAGAATGAGCAGAGACCTGAGAAAACTTGAGGAGTGGTCAAGGGTACAGTATCAGGGTTTCAGCTTAAAAAGTGCAAAGTAATGCACTTGGAGCACAGAAGCACAGTGGCAGAGTACAAAATGGGAGGAGTGGTACTGATGACCACCCAGCATGAAACAAACCTTGGGGTGATCATATCGGATGACTTAAAGGTGGTCAAGCAGTATGACAAGGCAATTAGGAGCGCTAGTGGGATACTGGGGTGCAGTGGGAGGGGTATCATCAGCAAAGCGGGAAGTGGTATTGACTCTGTATTGATCGCTAACAAGACCCTGCCTAGAGAACTGTGTCCAGGTCTGGAGAGCACATCTCCAGAAGGACATAGACAGAATGGAGGTGGTCCAGAGGTGGACAATTAAAATGTTGCAGGATCTGCTTCAGAAGCTTTATGAGGGGAGACTTAAGGACCTAAATATGGACACTACACCTTGGAAGAGAGGAGGGAGGTTATGAAAGAGACCTTTAACTGCCTCATGGAGGTAAATAAGATACAGAAGGGAAATATGTTTCAGAAAAATGTGCTCTAGGACAAGGGGTATGATCTGAAGCTGGAGGTGGTAGATTCAGGAGAAATGGTGGAGTGTATTTCTTCACAGAAAGAGTTGTGGATTCCTGGAACAGTCTTTCAGCAGAGATGGTGGGGTGAAAACAGTGGACGGGTTCAAGAATGCATTAGATACTTTATTAGAAGTAGAAGGGTCTTATTTAGGGTTAAAAAAAGAAAGAAAGTCAGTGTGTGTTCTGTGCTGGGAAGGGTACTTATCAACTTACTTTGCTAAATCAGTGAGAGGAGAGAGTTTAATTGGGGGTGTGGCTTAGACAGTATAAAAGCAGGTGACTCCAATTACAACTTCCTGTTGCTAGCCTTTGAAAGACAGAAATCTTGCTTGTAGAGCAGAAAGCAGCTAACTAAAAGAAGCTACCATTTTCTTACTAATTTAACACTTCTATCTCAGCAGGAGTCAGTGTGTGTTGAGATTAATCAGACAGATACTTTGTTAGAAGTAGAAGGGGTCTTACTTAGGGTTAAAAAAAAACTTACTAATTCTTACTAATTGCCCTTCATCCCACCCCTCCAACCACCAACCCTAAGCCAGTTTTAATTTTATAGCCACTAGATTTGGCTGACAACAGGAACTTCCTGTTTGGCAGTTGGAAGGGAAGGATCATAGAGAAACATTAGTTTTGTCAACCCTAATGGAAAAAAGTAGCTCACTCTCCCCCCCCAGCTGCTGGTGGTCTGACACTGAGCAAGGAAGAAGGAGGTTGCTGAAGAATATAGGAAGTTGCTGTCCCAGAACAGGAAGGGTGAGGGTTGTAAGGAGAGAAGAGAGTAAGCATACAGAGAAACAGGAAAGGGGACACAAAATAAGACATGATAGGAGTGGTGCAGTGCAATAGCTGTGGGGCAGCAGTGTTCTGGGAGACTTTCTGGAGGCTGCGATGCTGCCCTATTTGCAGGCACCTCTCTGGTCTGAGGGAGGAAGTTGCCCATCTCCAGGCTGACCTGGCTAGGAATCATGAAACCTCCTCCCCCACCCAGGAACCACCAGGGCCAATGCCACTGCCTCAGAGGCTGCCAAGAAAGAGGAGCAGCTGGACCAGGGTGGGGTCAGGGAGGGAGACGGTAGTAGAACAGGGTTGCATCCCTCCAGCTGTACCTCTCCACAATTCATACACTGTTCTGGTGGATAGTGGTTCCTCTATGGAGGCACCTGCAGTGAAGACCAAGGAGGATGCTGAAACCATCATAAAGGAGACCCACAGGAGGGTGGCATGGGACACCACAGGGGAAGAAAACAACTCCTGGTGGGGGACTCAATCATTAGGGGGTAGAAGTGGGGGAGGAAGGGGAGAGGGAGGTAAGGTGCCTGCCTGACACCACGGCTTGGAGGGACAGCAAGTGAATCCTCAGAATCGTGGGAGCAGCTGCACAAGGGAGGGAGCTGGATGTCATTGTCCACCTAGGGACAAATGATCTGGCTAGAAATGGGATCAGAGCAGTGCAAGAGGAGTTTGTAGAGTTGGGGAGGGGCCTTAGACAAGTAGCTCACATGGTAACCTTCTCGGAGGTGCTGCCTGTCTATGGCAAGGGTGATGCTAGGAAACTCCTCACCAAGGAATTCAATGAATGGCTGAAAAACTGGTGTGGAGCTCAGGGTTTTGGCTTCATTGGGGACTGGGAGCCACCTGGAGAGATACAGGCCTATACTGGCATGATGGTCTGCATCTGTCTGGGGGGGGACCAGGATCCTAGGTGAGAGGTTTAAATGCTTCATAGGCAAGCATTTAAACTAGCTAAGGGGGGAGGCACTGAAAAGGAGCAGGAAAATCCCAAGCCTTCTCCTACAAAACACAGTAATTAGTGAGGTAAACACCAAGGTAGAGAAGTCATTAGGGAGCAGGACAGAGGTAAAGTTAAAAAAAGACAATGGCAGTAAGGACAGGGATGGGGCTAAAAATGGTAAGGCCATCATAAAGTGGAGGGTGATGAGTACCAATGCCCATAGTCTGTGTAACAAGCTCCCTGGACTAGTGACCTTGATGGAAGAGGGTTGCCTGGATATTGTGGCAGTCACAGAAACATGGTACACAGAGAACATTACTGGGATGTCAACATACCAGGATATAAAATCTACAGGAGGGACAGGGAGGGTAAAAGAGGAGGAGGAGTAGTAGCTATCTATGTAAAGGAAGAGATCAAAACAACAGAACTAAAGAGTAAACAGGGAGCAGATGAGGCACTCTGGGTCACCCTGGAGACAGGAAATGGCACCACAATCTGCATGGGGGTTGTATGCAGACCCCCATCTCAGGGGGAGGGAATGGACAAGGAAATGATAGAAGGCATCCTTAGAATGGCAGAAAAAGGGGAGATATTGTTAATGGAGGACCTGAATATGCCAGATGTTAACTGGAGCACCTTTGCTGCAGGCACATCCAAGAGCATGGTTATTCTTGATGCCCTACAAGGAGCATGCCTCAGACAGCTTGTATTAGAACCCACTCAGGAGGGAGGGAGCAGTCTTAGACCTGGTACTCTCAAATGGGGATGGAGAAAGAATCTCAGATTTAGAAGTGGGTAGCCATCTGGGAACAAGCGACCACCAAACAGCGTGGTTCATGATAAACACAGCCATACAATCAAGCCATACAAAAGCAAGAGTATTGGACTTTAGGAGGGCTAACTTTGGGAAAATGAGAGAGTACCTCAGAAAAGCACTAGCAAACAGGCAAGAAGGAGGGGTGGAGGAACAATGGGGAGTAATCAAAACAGCCATCCCATCACAGACAGGGGTGTAGCTAAACAATATAAATATGTACACCAGGACTGTGTTTGTTGACCCGTCTGGCACAATAACTACAAATTTTGTACCCCATGACATTGGTTACTGCCCCCCCATGCATCGGTATATACAGATGCCATGCATTGTTCCTTAAGACACCAATATACCAGCCCAGACCTTGTAAGGCTGTATAGTCCTTGGGATGCAAAGGCAGAATCAGTGACCAATTCAACACAATAGGATGGCAAACATACTCACCTCCAGGTGGCCTTAAACTTAAGCATGCAGGAGAGAAGCAGATCATTTATTTCAGTATTCCCCTCATACCCTAATGCTGCCAAAGTCCCAAAAACAGTTTGACCACCGTGACGGGCGTAAACCAGCTTACCTTTCAAACGAGCGTAACAGTTCAGGATTCCAGCACACACTACACCTTCTTTGGTGAATTCGGCAACTGTAGAGCGACTGAACATGCCAAAACTGCGACTTTATGGGGGGCATTATGCTAAGTGACCTCCCAGCGAAACTTCTGCAAAAAAACACGCAACCAGAAGCCAATAGACCACCCACCTGTGATGTGAAAACAGACGTGATTCTCGGACACCACGTCAGGTGGGGGGTCAAAGTGTGACTTTGCATGGCTGTGCAGCGCTTCTCGCTGATGAGAATCATTTGTTACACAAGATGGGAGGTTGTTTTGTGCAGGGAAACTGCAAGATAGGGCAACACGGACCACACTTGTGTTTGGGGGTTACTGTGATGGGTGTAACAGAGTAATACACCATGCGTTACGACCATCACAGTAAATAGAGAGCTGCACTGTGCAAACAGGAATTGTTAATGGGACACAGGACATTAAGGGATTCCAATTTTAATGTGTCAGGAGTGATCCCAACACATTGTTTGCCTACTGTGAAGTGCAGTGTTGTCACAGTAGCACACCAAGAAGAGCAGGGTTTCCATGTCACACTTTGGGAGTGAAAAAACAGCAGAAATCAAGCTATATAATAGCAATAAAATTAACTTAAGGATATTTTACAACAATGGTATTATGTTAACGATCTCTGCAGGCTAGCACATATTAAATGTACCATTCTGCTGATGGAAAATGGTTTTCATTTTTTATTAGCACAAAAAACAAGTTATAGGAGCCTTGGTAACCCCTTTTCATGAACAGACCCTAATATGAACAAACTTACAGAAAGGTTCTGCTGGTTCTGTTGTGGTTCCATGGACTAGGGAAGCAGTTCAGTGTCTGTTTGCTGCCCTTCAATAAAAGTGTACACCATGGAGTACATGGAGTATGCCTGCCTACACCCATGATCACAGAGGCAACAAGCTTTTGTGTAAAGCAAATCAATAAAGCACAACAAAGGAAAAAAATGCTATTGTTCTCAAAAGAGGTGGCAGGGAAGGTTAAGGAGAAAAGGATCACATTCAGGAAATATAAGGAAACACAGCAGAGCAGAACAGAGAACTTTATCAGTTAAAGCAGAAAGAGGCAGGGAAGGCAGTCAGAATAGCAAAGGCCTAAACTGAGGAAAGGATAGCCAACTCTGTTAAGAAAGGGGATAATACCTTTTATAGGTACATTAGGGAGAGAAGAAAGACCAAAGGAGGGATACTGAGGCTTAATAAAGGGGAGAGAATGTGGGCAGAGGGTGACAGTGAAAAAGCAGGGATACTGAATGAATATTTCTGCTCAGTATTCACAAAGGAAGAGGAGGGGGAGGTACCTAAACCAAACAAGAGAAACACTCTGAAGATGGGGGTTGATACCAGTCCATTTACAGAAGAAAGGGTTCTGAAAGAACTAATAAAACTGAAGGTGGACAAAGCAATGGGGTCTGATGGGATTCACCCAAGAATTCTAAAAGAACTAAGAGTAGAACTAGTGACACCTCTGACTACTCTCTTTAACAAATCATAGGAGGATGGGGTGGTACCCGAGGACTGGAGGAGGGCATATGTGATTCCTCTTCACAAAAGTGGGAGCAGGACAGGGGCAGGAAACTACAGACCAGTTAGTTTGACCTCAGTGGTAGGGAACATTATGGAATCACTTCTGAAGGAAAGAATTGTTGAGTACCTAGAGGCCAGTGGGGCACAGGACCCAAGGCAACATGGATTCATGATTGGAAGGTCATGTCAGATGAATCTAATAGATTTCTTTGACTGGGTGACCAAAGTAGTAGACCAGGGAGGGGCTGTGGACATGGCCTACCTAGATTTTAGCAAGGCATTTGATACAGTCCCACACAAAAGATTAATACACAAGTTAGCCAGCCTTGGAGTGGGGTCCCAAGGTGGTAGCCTGGATAAAAAATTGGCTAGACAACAGGACACAAAGGGTAGTAGTAGACGGAATTCACAGTGAAGAAAGGAGGGTTACTAGCAGGGTACCGCATGGTTCAGAACTGGGATCGGTCCTTTTTAATGTCTTTATAAGTGACATTGCAGATGAACTGGAAGGAAAAGTATGTCTCTTTCCAGATAACACAAAGATCTGCAACAGGGTTGATACACAAGATAGAGTGGAAAGGATGAGAAGGGACTTGGCAAGGTTGGAGGAATGGTCATATGTATGGCAGCTCAGATTCAATGTACAGAAGTGCAAGGTAATGCACCTGGGAAACAAAAACCCAGGGGAAGAGCACACAATGGGGGGTGAGATACTGACAACAGTAAAAATGGAAAGGGACGTGGGGGTAATTATATCAGATGACCAAAAGGTGGGCAAGCAATGTGAGAAGGCAGTAAGGAAGGCTGGGGGGATACTGGGATGCATAGGGAGAGGCATCAATAGTAGAAAACAGGAAGTTGTTATCCCTCTGTACAGACAGTTGGTGAGACCCCATCTGGAGTACTGTGTGCAGTTCTGGAGACCTCATCTCCGCAAAGACATAGACAGAGTGGAGGCTGTCCAGAGGAGGGCAACCAAAATGGTGCAGGGTCTGCACCAGAAGACATACGAAGAAAGACTAAAGGAGCTTAATATGTATACCCTTGAGGAAAGAAGTGAGAGAGGGGACATGATAGAAATGTTCAAGTACCTCAAGGGAATCAACAAAGTCCAAGATGGTAGTATCTTTCAGAAAAAAAGATGTGCAAGAACAAGGGGGCACAATTTGAAGATAGAGGGGGGACAGCTCAGAGGTAATGTGAGGAAGTATTTTTTCATGGACAGGGTTGGGGATGCATGGAACAGCCTCCCTGAGGAGGTTGTGGAGTCAAGAACAGTGGGGGAATCAAGAATGCATGGGACAGACATAAGGCAGTCCTAGTGGGGGGTAGGAGGAAGTAAACTGTTGGTTAACTAGGATCTGTAGCTTATCTGTTAGGTAGAAAAATGGGCAGACTAGGTAGGCCAAGTGGTCCTTATCTGCCACCAAATTCTGTGTTTCTATGTTTCTATAAGGGAATCTCAGGGAATGGGAAGGGTTGAATGGGGCCAGAGATCAAGTAGGATCTATGGTGATACTATTGACAGGGAAAAATGGGCAAGGCCATGCTGTCCTTTTCTGCCAGGAAATTCTGTTTCTTTGTTTCTACTCCTTGGGATGGGTGTGAAGGAAAGTCCCTTGTGGGGTGAAGAGGATATTGGAGACCAGCACAGCCCACAAACCTCTCCACTGGGAAACATGTGCAGTAGGATCCTCTGCTCCTGTACCATTGCTTGTATCTGCAGCTCTGAGGGAGACCTCCTGATAGAACCAGCCTGCAGAGTTTGTGAAAGTAGCAAGTGTTGGGTCAATATCCCTCTAATTCTTCAGGGAACCAGCAGCAGATAAGCAATTGTTGGGCATCTCTGCATGATTATTAGCCAAAGCTCATTTACTGGATCTACAACAGCCAGGAGCAACTATCAATTGTGTTGAATAATTTATTTGGGATCATCTTTCAATCAGTACTGTACTATAGTCCAACATTAAAGCTGAAACTATCCTCTATGTGCACACAATTAAAGGATTGCACTGGGAGCTCCCAAGGGACTTTGGCATATTGGTACTCCAGTGGGGAGGGGCAAACAATAAATACTGTGTGGGTACTCACCAAAGAGTGGTGGGATTTACCGTTAAACCCAGGTCCACCAACCCCTATTTCTGCACCTACTGATCTTGCTCATCTTAAAGTTATTTTGTGAACTTTGCCATAGAAAATTGGATTAATAACCTGTAGTAACCTGTAGAAGTTGTGATTCAATCTGCTACTATTCAAACTGGCAAAAAGTGCTGTTTTCCATGAAAAAAAAATGCTTTTTTTTCTGTGCTTTGCTTCATTTGCATAACCCGCCCCTTTTTTCTCAGTGTTGCAACCCCTATGTGTGACATCATGCAAGGGAAACAAAGTTTATAAGTACTGTTTTGAAACAGAGACCTCTGTTGGTCAGTCTTGGTATTGCAGTAGACATTTACACTACCGACATAGGAGACTACATCTCTCAGTAAAGAAATCCTGTCAGCTAGATACTACTGTATATGCATAATGCCTTGTTTGGAAAATAAACATATGAGAGCTTTTATTGTTGAAGCCACTACAGAGATTTGAGACTGCACCTCACAATAAGGGAATTGGAAAACATCTTATTGTACCCACAATGCCTTGCTATGTACAGTACATCTACATATTAGGTGCAGTCACCACCACCAAAATAAGGGACTGCACCTCTGAGTAAGTAACATTTAAGTCACCGTTATGATTTACCCAGAATGCAGTGGTGCTGTTTGTAAAACATTGAGAGTTCCTTTGCATGACATCATTCAAGGGGTGTGGCTGAACACAGAAAACTTGAGAACACAGTGCTGATACAACATAAATAAAAATGACTATGACACATTTTTGTTTATAAAGCAAATTAAATCTGAAGCATGAGGGGGCAATGGCATACTTCGTGAAAAAGGCATCTGGAAAGCTGATATAATCACTTTAAAGAGATGAGACTACTTCACATAAATTCCTGCAGTCTCATAAAGAAGTTTGATTCTATACAGTCCTGGACTTGTCATACCAAGCCTGATGTACTGGTGGTAACTGAAACTTGTCTCAGACCCTCTGCTCTGGATCATGAGATAAATATTCTACACTACAATGTCTTCAGAACTGACAGACAGTCCAGAGGAGGAGGAGGAGGAGTAGCTATTTACATCTCAGACAAATATACTGTTTCTGTTACTGACTCCACCACAATGCCTAAGGAGTTTGAAAGCATGACATTAATGATCCAGCTTTCTGCATCCCTGTCCCTGTGCATCATAGGTTGCTACAGACCCTCCTCAGCAGGGCTAAGGGCACTAAACCACCTGAGTAGTGTCCTGGAAATGCTGTCTTCAGAGGTTATCATTATGGGTGACCTCAACCTTGACTGGTTTTCTGCCCTTTCTAAACCTCTTAAAGATATTTGTGATACCTTCGGGCTCACACAACTTATCTCAGAAGCCACCCGCCCTAAAAAGAAAAATCTGTCTAATAGTACTTTGATTGATCTTATCTTCATAAATAAAGCACCTCTTTACACTCACTCAGGTGTCTTCTTTACTGATCTCAGTGATGACTGTTTCATTGCTTGTGTGGGATCAGCGCCCAAACCAGCTTCTACCTCCAGATATATCTTTAAAAGAAGCCAACATAACTTTGATCCTCATGCATTCGTCTCTGATTTATAGAATGCACACTGGCAAGATTTCTATCTGGCTAAGATGGTGAATGAGGCTTACTTGACTTTCCAGAATATTGTTCTTGGTACAATAAATAGACATGCTCCATTGGTCAAAATTTGCACTAAGAAAAATCATGCCCTTGATTTATGCTCAGCCTGAAGACTGCTCTGCTCAACAGGGATATGCTTCTGGAAAAAGAACAAAAAATCAAACTTCCCTCTGACTAGCCAGCCTTCAGAATAGTGAGGAATCACTGTATGAAACTTATTAGAATGAAAAAGCCAAGTTTTTTAGCAGTGAATTGGACTGCTCAGCCAAGTGCTTTTCCAAATTCTGGAAAACCCTAAAAGATATAGAGGGGCAGGCTTCAGAAAACTCCCTCCTTGCCAACATTTCATCTGCTGGCTCCTCCACTACTGATAAACAGATGATTCTTGAGTTTCTTAACAAGCATTTTGCCACCGCAGGGCTGGCATTTGATTCCTTCCCTGCTAATAATCTCTGTGCACAACTGTGTGCCCAGGACCCTGTGCAATCAGACACTGATACCCCTGTCTGTGATGCAGCCTTCTTTTTCTATCCTGTATCACTGAAATGAGTCAAAGATTTACTTCTTGACCTTGATACCAGAAAGAATGTGGGCGCTAACCTTATTGATCGTTATTTCTTAAAGCTTAGCTACCATATCTTGTCTGTACCAATTACCCACCTATTCAACTGTCCCTTACTCAGGGTGACCTCCCGTCAATATGAAAAACAGCCCATGTCACCCCCCTATACAAATCTGGTGATCTGAGTGACCTACATAATTATAGACCAATGTCTCTGCTGCTCATGCTCTCTAAATTGCTAGAGAAGTTAGTTAACACTCATCTCAGGAATTTTCTGGAATCTTCCAACCTGCTCAACCAAGTTCAATCAGGATTTAGACCATGCCATAATACGACATCAGTGCTCACAAAGGTCATCAATGACTGGCAGACTGCTTTGGATGCAAAGAATTATGTATGTGTCTTGTTCCTTTACTTAAGCAAGGCATTCAGAATTCAGCACAGTTGATCATGACTTGCTCCTGGTCACTCTCCACAACATTGTCCTCTACTCCCTAGAAGTGAAATTGTTTACCAACTATCTCACTGGGTGATTCTGGCAGGTTAAAGCTGATGGGGACCTTCCTCCGAAACCATTACAGAGGCATGCCACAGGGGTCCATTTTGGGACCATTACTATTTGCACTCTATATCAACAATATTGACTCAGAAATCAAATCAGCCAATATTCATCTCATTGCAGATGATACGGTCCTTTACATTGACAGGCCTACTCCTGAACAGGCCTGCAAGGATTTACAATCAGATTTTAATAATCTGCAGATTAACCTATTGAACCAAAACCTTCTTTTAAATGCCAAAAAAATAAGGTGATGCTATTTTTTCACCTTATGTTCACACTTCAAATTCTTCCATCCTTAGCACATTACCTGAAATTACCATGCACCTTGGCAAATCCTTAGACTTTGTGGCTAAATTTAAATATTTGGGGTCTGGATTGACCACAATCCTTCTTTCTCTGACCACATTGAGGAGCTCGCAGAAAAACTGAAACAGAAACTTGGCATCTTTTACCTTTTACCGGATTAAACATTTACTCACCCAAGATGCCAAAAAGAGACTGGTCAAAAACAAACTTCCTATCACTTTTGGACTATGCTGATTTCCTTTATGGTCAAGGTCCTGCTTCTGCACTTTTTAATCTTGACATCGTCTTTCACAGAGCCTTAAGATTTATTTCTGGAGTGCCTTATTCCACCCACCACTGATCTCTTTACATCATAGTAGGTTGGACATCCCTTACATTTAGAAGGCAAAGAAATGCTGCTTTTTGAACCCTTAGAGCAATTACCAAGAAACTACCTCAGTACATCTTGGATTGATTGCCGCTTAATACTATACAGTAGGTAACTACTCCCTGATAAGTCTATCATATATCTCTCTAATGATTTCTATTGTTAATTCTCATTTTGGTAGAATGTTCATAAGTTATGCACTACCCCAATTGTGGAGCAAACTTCAAAAAACCTTGAAATTGGCCACCCCTGTAAAACTATCCATGTCCAAAATGTTGTACTCACACTCCTTCAAAGACTCTTGTAACTGCTTCTCCTGATAGTGTGATATAAGAGCTCAGCCCCCAGCTTCCATGTTCCTCTGGCTATCCTTCAGTTACTCCTTCTCCAATATATATATCCTCCCTATCCTTACCCGTGAGACTTACATGTATATACTGTATATTTTGATGTACATATCCTGTTGAATACGTTGTTTATATTGTTGTGGAATCTATGTATTATTTGGTGATCCTAGACTTGTTGTACTGATTATATCTTCTCTACATTATACCCTTTATATTGTTGTATTGACCATGTGTACCTACCCAGGTCCACCTTGAAAATGAATTTGCTAAATGGAGTTTCAGCTGTTAAAGTAAAGATTGATTGATTGATTGTGGAATGATCTCAGAACTGCTTTACTGCATATAATCCATTCTGTTCCCCCGTACAGAGCCTGTTCCTGTTCCCCAATACATATCCCTTGTGTTTAAATTGCATTTTTTGTGTTTGCATATTATTGTGTTTGCATGCACAGAGTATATGTTGGGACTTGCATATTATCGTAAAGGTTCTCTGTTGTGAGGGTGGGGGTTGAATTAATTTCCTGTGGGGTAATTTCCTGTGGGGTGGGGGGAAATAGAGGAGGAGCAGTCAGGGTGTTTCGAAGGAAGGAAGGAGGAAGAGGGGGCCACTAGACGGCATGGGTGGAAGCTGGAGGGGGGGAGATTCAGGAGAGAAAGGAGGAGGTGCTACTTCACTGAGAGGGTGGTGGAGCCATGGAGTGCACTGCCTAGGGGGCTGGTGGAGGCAGAGATGGTGGAGGAGTTCAAGAGGGGGTGGGACAGGTACAGGGGAAGGGTTCTGGAAGAAGAATCCAATGCAGTGAGAATATCCAGAACTGGGAAGGGAGAAGCCAGAGAAGGCGAGGGGGCAGCAGGCAGCTTCCAGGGTGGGGGCTGACCAAATGAGCAGACACAAAAGACCATTAGGCCTATTCTGCTGGCATTTTAGTATGTTAGTATGTAAATACCCTGGCAGCCATCTATCAACAGGATCCCAATAAGTGGAAGCACCACATCATTTTTCTATTTCCTCCAATACCAACTGAGCCCAGGCACTGTTCAAGCGAAGGCCTTATATACTGTGCCCAAGTATTATTGGATAGGCGTAGTCTCACACCTTCTAGCTGGGGGAGGTTATACCAGGCTGGGGGAGGTTACACCAACTTATGAACTGCTTCAGAGAGGAGTGTATGCAATGGATACAGAATGCTCTAGCTGCTCAGAGCATTGACGGTGGATCAACCCAGCAAGGGAGCAGGGACAGGGCAAGGGAGATCTGTAATGGTTTTGTTCTACAGTTATTTTTTATTTTACTAATACCTAGTGGTGCAGGTTGCCAATCCAGCTTTTATTTTTTCAACCTGTGTGTGTGTGTGAGCCAGCCATTCAGTTTGAATGAGAATAATAAGTAAAAGTGAAGCAGGATATAGTGTGAGACTTGAGACTGTGTTGGGTTTCTCAAGCCATTATCTCTTAATGGGCCTGTTAGAGCAGTCAGAGATGGTCTCACTCTCACCTGTCTCAGTCTTGCACCTCATGAGTTATGCAGCATCACAAGGCCAACACATGATTGTCTAATCTTCAATATATTGTACACGTTATTCTTATCTTAGTTTGCATCATTTCTTGCTGCAGCATGGTGTCTTCTGTTGTGTACTAGAAAACAAAAAGTAAAAAAAGGAGGAGGAGAAAAAAAAGGTGGAGGAAAGGGTTAGAAAAGGTCTCCCCATGTGAGTTCCAAGTACAAGTTCAGCAGCTTGTGGTTGCACAGATGGTCTTAGTTGAATGGGTCTGGAGTCATGGAGCCTGAAGATTAGGGATGGGTATGTGATATTATGGCCAAAGCAACCCTGTTTAAGTAGCCCAAAGAAATCCAGTGGTTCCACTCTCACTTTTCCTGGCAGCCTTCCCAGATCTTCCAGGGCATATGATGACACCACCCTGTGCAATCCAGAAACCTACTGCAATTTATTTCTCCTTCTCAAGTGCTGCCATGTCCAATTCCATTTCCCATAAATGAGAATGATGTGGACATGATACTTCTATAAATATAAAACCAGAAGTACCCTCTATCTCATAGAACAACACAACAACAGTTGCCACAGCTGCATAGACATGGGTGGTGACAACTGCCAGCCCACCTAAAATGCTTTATGAAGCCCCTCCAAATTACTGAAAAACACCATAAGTTTCATAAGTTTTTTTTCAGAGATCAGTACTCCTCACTAATCTACTTGCATGAGGAAGCAGATAGTGAGCCTTGCTCTGACATAGACCCTACTGTAATCTTGCCAACAAATGAACAAATACAGCTGTTCATTGGTGGATAAGGGAAAGCTACACTAATTCTCGAGGCAACAGATTTGTGCATAAGAATGGCAACCAAAGGAAACAGGGATAAGAAACTCCCAAAGGTCAGAGAGGCAGTCAGGGCCAAAAGAAGGTCAAGTGAGTAACTGCCGTTTCAAGACACTGCTGGACAGAGCCAAAATACAACTATAAGGACAAAGGGATACATAAAATTTGACTGCTCCCCAGACTCACAAATATTCCCCATGATGCTGAAGTAGTTAAAATGCTTTATTTGCAAAACATACACATGCTGTCCGTGGTAGCACCCCCACATGCTACATCAGTGTTTCACATTACCCTGATTCTTTCTCTAGATGTTTAGCTGATGTCTACACAAGCATTTCAGAAGTGCCAAATATGAATAATAGTGTGTAACACAAAGTGATAGCGGCATATTATTTTTGACAAATGATACTCCAAAGGTTTTTGATTTGCCAAACTGTGGTTTTTCATACAGTTGTAGCCACTATATATCTGGACAAAGCTTTCAGGCACTCTGGTTTCTCATTGCTTATGGTAAGATCTGCCATAAGAAGTGCCCTGGGGAGACAAAGAAGAATATTCTTATTTATTTTATTTATTTATTTATTGAATTCTCAAATTACAATCTTTGAGCTGCAAACTCATTTACAAAGGTTCCATGTTGGGAAGTGAGAAAAAAAAAAGAACAACAGCATCACATCAATCAATCAATCAAAGTCTTTATTTATCCAGGTGGTCATCGTTGAGCAATGCTCATTTGCAAGATGGACCTGGTTAGAGCATGTACACAAGGTTGAACATACCACACAGTGATAATACATTCATGATATGGGCAGAGCCCCATGATTATATTACATACAAGTAAAGGCACACCAAGTACTAATAAGCATAGATAATACAATGCATAGGTTCGTATGGATGTAAGATAGTACAGGCAGGGTACAAGGTACAATACACATATACATACAGAGCAGTGACTACAGAGACAGGGTAGTGGGGTTGAAAACGAATAGATAGTGCTGGGGAGGAAGTGCTTGGGTGGCAGAATGGACCTGGGAGTAGTGGGGAGAACAGGGAGGGGAAAGGAGGGAAGTGCAAGGGAGTATGAAGGGGAAAAGGGAATGCTGGGTGCAAGGAGTGGAGAGGGAAGCCACTAAAGGGGTTATCTCAAACCAGAGGGTTGTGGAGCTCCAACCAAAGAAGGGAGACTGGGAGAGGGATTATGATGACATGTCAATAGAGCAGGGGAGAGGATACCTAGAACTGGGGGGAAGCAAGGCAGTGTGAAGGTAACTACAAGCAGGTCAAGCCGGAAGTGGTCCAGGGTGGACCTCTGCACCAGTCCTGGGAGAGCAAAGCAGTTGCACACTTCTTTGACTGTGCGGGAGTATAATGAGTTGAAGGTGGGTAGTGAGACAAGGGGGTTCAGTTTCAGGGTTCTTTGTAGGTTATTCCATAGGGTAGGCAGTGCAAAACTTATTGCCACTCTGCCAAAATGAGATTTTGCTTTAGGTATTTTGAGAGTGATGAATGAGTAGCTTCTAAGCATGAAGTTTCCTATTACGCTTAAAGGAAGGCAGCCAGAGATGAAGGGGTCATTTTTTGTGAGAGCACAAAAGGTCCAGATTGCAGCATTTTGTGGCACCAAAGTTTAAGAAAGGTCCACCCACAGTAGCGCACTATCGCACAGTGGTGAGTAGCAATGAGAAGACCTGTGATAAACCTCAGGAGCTCGTGGTACAGCGTGTCCAGTTTACCAAGTAAGAGCTGGGGCACTGGCTTTAGAGGAAACACATAATCAACCAATGATAAAAAGGTGGATTGGACCAATCATAGCTTGGCATCTCTGGCAAGAAACTGGTTGATTCTGAAGAAGAGTCCTACCTTTGTTAGAGTTTTTTTAGTAGGTGCTCGATATCTTCGATGAAGGAAAGTCTGTGGTCAATCCATACTCCCAAATACTTGAATTTAGAGATGAATTCCAGTTTTTCTCCTAGGACTGTGGTTATATGAGGAATTAAACCACAGGCCTCCGGGTTTGCTACATGGGCGAGTGGAGAGAAAAGCATCACTTTTGTCTTTTTAGTATTCAGGAGTAGCTTTTTGTGAATTAGTTGGCTTTGCAGGAGGTTGAATTCGGCTTGGAGATAGTTGCAGGCAGCTTCAGACATTGGTATACTAACATAGAGAACGGTATCGTCTGCGAACAAGTGGATGTTGGCATTTTTAATGCAGCTGTCGATATTGTTAATGTAGATTGCGAATAGAACAGGGCCTAAAATGGATCCCTGCGGTACCCCTCTTAGAAGGGGTTTGAGAGGGGACAGTTCACCTTCGGCTTTAACTTGCTGGAGGCGCCCTGTAAGATAATCAGTGAACCAGTGCAGTGAGCAGTCCACACCTATGGTTTGTAAGGAGGAAAGGAGGAGGCTGTGATCAATTGTATCAAAAGCCTTGCTTAGATCCAGGAAGACCACACAGATAAAGTTTCTGGAGTCAAGGGCTCCCAGCCAGTCGTCAGTTACTTTATTCAGGGCAGAGATGGTGCTGTGTTGAGCTCTGAATCCTGACTGCATAGGATTTAATAAATTTACTGTTTCAAGGTAAGATCTTAGTTGTGTATTCACAATTTTCTCCAGGAGTTTTGACAACACTGGGAGGAGGGAAATGGGCCTATAGTTATTAAGGTCACTTGGGTCACCTGATTTAAACAGAGGGATAACTTGAGCTGTCTTCCACACAGGCAGCACAATACATAACATAGAAACAGAATTTGATGGCAGATAAGGACGCTTGGCCCACCCAGTCTGCCTTCCATTTCCCTAATGGATAAGCTGCAGATCCTAGTTAACCAGCAGCCTACTTCTTTCTACCCCACCCCTAGAATTGCCTTATGGTTGTCCCATGCATGCTTGAATTCAATCACTGTTTTTGACTCCACAACCTCCTCCGAAGGCCAGTCCATGCATCCACAACCATCTCTGTGAAAAATACTTCCTTACATTACCTCTGAGCTGCCCCCTCTCATCTTCAAATTGTGTCCCTTGTTCTTGCACACCTTTTTTTGAAAGATGCTACCCTCTTGGACTTTGTTGATTCCCTTGAGGTACTTGAACGTTTCTATCATGTCCCCCCTCTCCCTCCTTTCCTCGAAGCTATACATATTAAGTTCCTTTAGTCTCTCTTCATATGTCTTCTGGTGCAGACCCTGCACCATTTTAGTTGCCCTCCTCTGGACAGCTTCCATCTTGTCTATGTCCTTGCGGAGACTGGGTCTCCAGAACTGCACACAGTACTCCTGATGGGGTCTTACCATCTGTCTGTACAGAGGGATAACAACTTCCTGTTTTCTACCAGTGATGCCTCGCCCTATGCATCCCAGTATCTTCCCAGCCCTCCTTACTGCCCTCTTACATTGCTTGCCCACCTTTAAGTCATCTGATATGACTACCCCCAGGTCACTTTCCATTTTTGTTGTTAGTATCTCACCCCCATTGTGTACTCTTCCCCTGGGTTTTTGTTTCCCAGGTGTATTACCTTGCACTTCTTAGCATTAAATCTAAGCTGCCATACATTTGACCATTCCTCTAACCTTGCCAAGTCCCTTCTCATCTTTTCCACCCCACCTTGTGCATCAACTCTGTTGCAGATCTTTGTGTCATCTGCAAAGGGACATACTTTTCCTTCCAGTCCCTTTGCAATGTCGCTTACAAAGATATTGAAGAGGACCTGTCCTAATACTGAACCCTGCAGCACTTCACTAGTAACCCCCCTTTCTTCAGAGTGGACTCCATTTACTATTACCCTCTGTGTCCTATTCTCCAGCCAATTCTTTACCCAGGCTATCATCTTGGGACCCACTCCCAGGCTGGCTAACTTGTGTATTAATCTTTTGTGTGGGACTGAGTCAAATGCCTTGCTAAAGTCTAGGTAGACCATGTCCACAGCCCCTCCATGATCTACTACTTTGGTCACCCAGTCAAATAAATCTAATAGATTCATCTGGCATGACCTTCCCGCTGTGAATCCATGCTGCCTTGTGTCCTGTGCCTCTCTGTCTCTAGGTACTCAACAATTCTTTCCTTTAGAAGTGATTCCATCATTTTCCCTATCACTGAGGTTAAACCAACTGGTCTGTAGTTTCCTGCTTCTACCCTGCTCCACTTTGTGAAGGGGATCACATTGGCCTCTTCCAGTCCTCAGGTACCACCCCATCCTTCCATGATTTTTTAAAGAGGCTAGTCAGTGGTGTCTCTAGTTCTACCCTTAGTTCTTTTAGAATTCTGGGATGAATCCCATCTGTCCCCATTGCTTTGTCCACCTTCAGTTTTAAGAGTTCTTTCAGAACCCTTTCTTCTGTAAATGGGCTGGTATCAACTTCTGCATCCAGAGTATTTCTATTGTTTGTTTTAGGTACCTCCCCCTCTTCATTTGTAAATACTGAGCAAAAATATTTGTTTAGTATCTCTGCCTTTTCACAGTCACCCGCTGCCCACCCCCCACCTTTATCAAGCCTCACTATCCCTCCCTTAGTCTTCCTTCACTCCCTGATGTACCCTAAAAAGGTTTATCTCTTTCTTAACTGAGTTGGCTATCTTTTCCTCAGTTTGGGCCTTTGCTGTTCTGACTGCCTTCCCAGCTTCCTTTTGCTTTAACTGATACAATTCTCTGTCCTGCTCCTTCTGTGACCTTGTACTTTCTGAATGCTTTCTTTTCTCTTGAACCTTCACTGCCACCTCCTTGAGAACCATAGTGGTTTCTTACATTGTTTTGTTTTGTTTATTTGCTTCACACAAAGACTTGTTACCTCTGTGATGGCAGTTTTTGTTATTCCCCATTATTCTTCCACCCCTCCTTCCTGCCCATTTGCTAGTGCATTCCTTAGGCACTCACCCATTTTGGCAAAGTCAGCCCTCCTGCAGTCCAGTACTTTTGCCTTTGTATGGCTTGACTCTATTGCTGTGTTTAGTGTGAACCATACTGTTCGATGGTTGCTAGTTCCCAGATGGCTACCCACTTCTACATCTGTGATCCTCTCTCCATCTCCATTTGAGAGGACCAGGTCTAAGATTGCTCCTTCTCGAGTGGGTTCCAATACTAGTTGTCTAAGGCATGCCCCCTGAAGGGCATCTAGAATAACCCCACTCTTAGAAATGGCTGCTGCAACTGCACTCCAGTTAACATCTGGCATATTCAGATCACCCATCAGCAATATCTCCCCTTTATCTGCCATTCTAAGTATACTTTCATCATTTCCTTGTCCATTCCTCCCTGAGAGGGGGTCTGTATACAACCCTGTGCGGATTGTGTGCCATTGCCTGCCTCCAAATTGACCCACAGTGCTTCTTCTCCTCCCTGTTTACCTTTTTTCTTTTTTTATTTAATAAGCTTTATTAAGTTTACCATTCAACAGACAAACCCAAACCACCATTACATAGCATGCTATAGAAGCACTGCAGCAACAACATGGATCCAATAACCCATTATCACAGATCAGTACCCAATATTTGGCATCTTAAGATGAGAAGTAATTTGTGTTGCTGTTAGGAAATTGATGGTAAAAACACAGCCCCCCACCTTCCTCCCCCACCCACTCTCCATTTCCTTCACCACCAGGAAGAAGAAAAGGAGAAGAAAGGGGAGAGGAAAAGCTTGAAGGAGGATAAAGAGAGCAGAAAGGAACTACCACCTATATCCAACTCTACTCCATGTATTGAGGGGCATATTCTATAATATAGGTATGGGGAATGTTAGGTACAGAGTAGGGCTTGCAGAGGGGCCCAAATCTTCTGAAATTTTTTACTATTACTGGAGATGCTTGCTATAGTGTATTCTGCTTGCAAAGCAGGAAGAATTTCTTGATACCATTCTGTGTATGTGGGAGTCTGCTGATCTAGCCAATGGCGTAATATCACTTTCTTAGCACATAAGGGGATTAACATCATATGTTTCCTTAGGTTTCCAATGAGGATGTTCCCCGAGTCCCCTAGAATACAAATCTCAGGTTGGAAGGCATTTTGTAAACCCAATAATGGGTTAAGTCTAGAGTGAATACCTTCCCAGAGGGGGTTGCCTTGTCACATTCCCACAAAATATGTAACAGTGTACCCTGCTGAGTCCCACACCTATTACACAGATCCGCCTGAAGCTTGCCCATTTTACAAAGTTTTACAGGGGTATAATATAGATCCTGTATTATCTGATATTAAAGCAATCTGTAACGGTCCCACCTAACATCCTTATACAACCTTTTCCAGATTTGTGACTATTGATGAGGACCCGTGGAAATTGGGGGGAGTATCCTGTCCCGTGTATAATAGGGAGTACCTTCTAGTTCTGTAACTTTTATGCAGCTCTTTATAATAAAAGGAGATGAATTGAAAGGTAGGCCTCATTTGTAGTGTACTGAGAATGGGGCCAACCTATGGTGATCCCATAAACCATTACCAAAATGCTTTATTAAGACCTGGGAAATTTGAAAGTATTTAAAACAGAAGGTAACAGGTGTTATATTTAGCCATTATCTCTGGGAATGTTAATAATCTATAGTTCTTGTTATATCTATAACCTTTTTTCCCATTCCCCCCGCCCAAAACAAGTGATTGATAACCTTTCCTCCAATTTTAAAGTTGGGATTACCCAGGATATACTGTGAAGTGTCTTTCTCCATGGAATTTCTTATAATATTATTTAATTGTTTATGGGTGCGAAGGGTTCTTATAATGGGAGTGGTTTTAAACTGTCCTGGGACCTTATTAGAAGAAAGGTATGGAAGTGTCCTGATGTCTGTGCTGGCTGAGACACAGAGCAACTTCTCTATCTGCAGCCACAGTGGGACATAGATTTCCAAGCTGGGGTTCGGGGTGGAAATCAGCAATTGCGAGACAACTAAGCAATTAATGGCAAGATAATAAAGATATATATTAGGAACTTGTAGGCCCCTAATTCTTTTGGTCTCTGTAGCTTAAACAAAGCCCGACGAGGGGTTTTGTGACTCCAGATAAATTTGGATATAATACCACGAACATGACTGAACCAGGCCTTAGGTAGATATTGGTGACACAATTGAAGGGGATATAACAGCCGGGGTAAAACATTCATTTTAATAATATTAATTCGCCCCCATAAGGAAATAGGAAGTAACGCCCAGTGGCTCAGGTCAGTTTTGATTCGTGTTATTAGCTGATCTAAATTATATTGCTTCATGTTAGAGTTAGATGGTGATAAATATATACCCAAATATCTCATTTTGTCCTTTAGCCATGTAAACCCAAGATGTTGGATGTCAGCTTTTAAGGTCCAATTATTTAAAGGCATAACCTCTGTCTTGGACACATTTAATTTATAATTGGATAGATGCCCAAATTCCTGAATAATATCCAGTGAAGCCGGTATAGATTTAGATGGGTGGGTAATATGAAGTAAGATGTCATCTGCATACACCAATACTTTATATTGGAGATGGTTGATATGAATGCCAGTAACTAAGGTGGATGTGTTTAATTTTCTGATTAAGGGTTCTAAAAATAGATTAAACAAGTAGGAGGAAAGCGGCCATCCTTGGTGGGTGCACTGTTGTAATGTAAAAGGAGGGGATAAAACTCCGTTACAGAAAATGCGGGCTGACGGGTGAGAATAGAGACTTTAATCCATCGTTATAAATTGTGTGAGATGATATTTTGGGAGTAGATTAAATAGGTAGTCCCATGACACTGGTCAAAGAAAGCTTAAGTCTGGGGACACCAAGGCTGATGGTATATTGGAGTCCCTGGACGCAGAAATGAGATGGAAAACCTTTCGCAGATGAGCGCCGATAGCGTCCGCAACAAATCCACTTGTTCAGGACTCAACAGGGTCTGCCATACTTGAGCTAATCGGCTAGCTAGGATTTTTACTAGAATCTTCAAATCAACATTTATGAGGGAGATTGAGCGTAACTTGACAACATTGTGGGATCCTTATCTGGTTTTAGGAGAACCACAATAGTAGCAGAAGTAAAACTGTTGTCTGAAAGACCATTTTATAAACATAATTATAGAAATCAAGAAGTTTAGGGCCTATTTGGGCTTTAAATGACTTACAGAAATTGGATGTAACTATCTGGGCCTGGCGCTTATCTGCTGGCAATGCGTCAATGGCTTGGTAGACTTCATTTAGTGTCAGAGGAGTTTGCAGAATAGAAATTTGGTGCTGAGACAGTCTTGGGAGGTCTGTATCTTGAAGGAATTGGTCTAGTGCAGTATGATTAAAAGGCGTGGAAGAGCATGAATAAAGTGACTGATGGTAATTTTGATAAGAGGAGACAATGTCCCTAGGAGAAGTATGAAGGGAACCTGAAGCATCTTGTACAGCTAAAATAAGCCTATCTGACACCTGAGCCCTGAGCCTCATTGCGAGCAATTTCCCAGCTTTGTCTCCTTGATCAAAGTAGGTAATTTTAGAGTGCAGAAGGAGGTGCTCAACTCTATCACTAAGAAGAGTATTATATTGAAAATGGAGGCTTTCTAATTTTTCTAGGTCATCAGGGTTGGAGTAGGCAGTAAGGGATTGTTCTAACACTCTAATTTGTTGTAGTAATAGGGAGGAGTCATGGGAAATTTTCTTTTTTCTTATTGAGGCTAAATGAATGACCTCTCCTCTTAATGAGCTTTTCAGGGCCCCCCATAGCATGTCCAGTTTTGGCATAGAAGGGGCATTGAACTCATCAAAATTATCTATAAAACTATTGAGCTGCCCTATTAGATGTTCAGATTTTAGCAATTGAGAATTAAACCTCCAAGCCTTGTCATGAGCCATCGAATTAGGTAGCGCCCATTGCAGGAGAGTTGGATGGTGATCTGATATCACTTTGCTAAATAATCACAGACTTGAACCCCAGGTAGGTGCTCAATCCCCAACAAAAAATAAGTCAATTCTCGACAATGTGTTATCCGGCAACGAGTGAAATGAGTAATCCTTTGTTGAAGGATGAAGGGTCCTCCAAGGTCTACTAGACCCAGGAATCCATCATTCTCTCAATGCCAATCCAGCGGGGTAAGGAGGAATGCCTAGCGTTAGATCTGTCCAGTAGATTACTAAAAACTAGATTCCAGTCCCCACCAATTAGCATAGGAAGTGTAGACCAGGGGGCCAGGTTAGTCATTAGATTAATGAAAAATTGCGGGTCATCTCCCACTGGGCCATAAACAGAACCCAGTATCAGTTCCGTATGGACCAAAATCACCCTAAGCAGGATGTATCTGCCATGGGGGTTGACCACCGAGTCTAGCAATTTAAAGGGTATCCGTCATGCTATCAACACCGCTACACCACATTTGCACCTATCCAGCCCCACCCCCAGCACAGTAGCCACCCATGTTCATCTTAAGTTAACAATCTGCGCCGTGGGTAGATGTGTCTCCGAAGGAAGGCCACATCAACGTTAAGCTTATGGAGATGTAAGATAATCTTGGCTCTTTTAGTGGGGATTACACTTTGACATTCCAGGAACTAAACTTTAAAGATACAACCATAAACAAATGTTAACGATCATGAAGTACATCTTGGAAGAGTCTTCTCCATACCTATAGTTGTCCATTCTCCTATAGACTACTTACCCTTTTTTTCTGTTGCTTTGATTCCTTCTCTTATGTAGAGAGCTACTTCTCCTCCTCTTTTACCCTCCCTGTCCATCCTGTAGATAGTGTATCCTGGTATGTTTACATCCCAGTTATGGTTCTGTGTGTACCATGTTTCTGTGACTGCCACAATATCCAGATGTTCCTCCTCCATCAAGGCCACTAATTCAGGAAGCTTGTTACCCAGACTACGGGCATTGGTACTCATTGCTCTCCATTTTTTGATGGCTTTACCTTCTGTTGCAGCATCCCCCACTGACCTTTCTACCTCGGTCTTTTTCTCAATTAGTACCCTGTTTTGTTGGGAGAGGCTGGGAATTTCCTGCTGCTTATCAGTGCCTCCCCCCTTGACTAGTTTAAAAGTTTGCCAATGAAGCATTTAAACCGATTGCCCAAAAGACTTGTTCCCTTCCTGAACAGATGCAGACCATCCTGCCAGTATAAGCTGGTGTCCCTCCAGGTGGAACCCCAGTCCCCAATGAAGCCAAACCCCTGTGCTCCACACCATTTTTTCAACCATTCCTTAAACTGCATGGTGCAAAGTACCCCTCACCTCACCCATGCCACTGACAGGCAGCACCTCTGAGAAGGATACTGTGTGTGCTACTTGTCTTAAACCCCTCCCCAGCTCTACAAAGTCCTTCTGCACTGCTCTAATCTCATGATGAGCCAAGTAATTTGTCCCTAGGTGGACAATGACGTCCAGCTCAGACTCCCATGCAACTGTTCTCATGATCCTAAGGATGTGCTTCCTGTCCTCCAGCCATGGCACCAGGCAAGCACCTTACTTCAGTTTTCCTTACTCCCCAGTTCTATCCCCCTAATAATTGAGTCCCCACCAGGAGCTGCTTCCTTTCCCTATGGTGCCCTCTGCCTCCTTCCTGAGGGCCTCCTTATGACAGTTGTCTGCACCTCCTTAGTCTCCTCTGCAGGTGCATCCATAGGGGAACTATGCTCCCCAGAATGGTGTGTGGATTGTGGAGTGGAACAACTGACTGGGTGTGCTCTGTTCCACCACCTTACCTCCCTGAGCCCACTGTGGTCCAACCACTGTGCTTTCTTCACAATCTCTGAGGTAGTGGTGGTGCCTCTGGTGCTCCCTGGATGGGGGAGGTTCTCTTGCTACTGTCCAGTGCAACCTGAAGATGGGCAACTTCCTCCTCAGGGCAGATAGTTGTTCAAACAGGGCAGCATCTAAGCCTCCAGAAAGACTCCCAGAAGACTGCTACCCTACAGCCATTACATTGTACTACTTCCCACATAACTGTCTACCTTGTTTATTTTTGTGTGTGTGTGTGTGTGTGATTGGTGTGTTATATAGAAATATATGTATTTATATAATGTGTATGCTTATACTGTCAGTGCAGTGTGCTAGAGAGGATATGACAGTGATATGCACCTTGTCCTCTTGAGGAAATGATCTCAGAACCCCAGGTATAAATGAAATATTTCCAGGGTGGGTGGGGTGAGGGTGGGAAGGGTTTGGGCTTAAACTGTGCCTCATGAAACAATCAGCTAAAAGCTCTGACCTACCACTGCGATGAGTGCCTTCCTGTCAGCAAGATGCCATACACGACAATTTGTCAGAGAAAATACCCTGCTAATCAAACAGAGAAAATCCAAACATCCAAGTCAGACACAGGTAAACCTCCCCAGCCCCAAAACAGCCTGGTGACTTGAGCTCTGAAAACAGTCAGCCAAAACACATCAGCAGTGCAGAAGGGCAGACAAGAAACAGTATTCAGCCTCTGTGGGTTTAAACTCTTCCTGCACTGAAAATCTTAGCAATTGTAACAAAAGTAAAGCAAGCTCCACCTCCGCCTGCTAATTGAAAGACTGCCTTTTCTGATAATTCTAAATTCCTATTTTACCCTTCAGTTAGAAGTATTCTCCACCTGAAGAATATTAACTTTCCTAAGAAATCTGCTTCAAACCAAAGACAATTGTAAATTGTAAGGTTCACCTCCCTCTGTTGTGAGCACAACTCGCTTCTGCAAATCTTAAGTCCAGTGTTGCAGCTTCCAGCTAGAGGTAGCTTCACCTGAAGGCTATTAGGTTTTCTGATGAGCCTGCAAAATTAGTACTTCTATCAAGGTCTGTAAGATTCTTCCAGAGCTATTGGCTGTTAAGTAGCTGTGATGTAAGCACTTCCTGACACAGTCTGGCCTGGCCTTTTAAGGCACACAGAGATAAACAAAAGAAAAACAGTTTCCACCCCTAGGCACTGTCTGTCCAATACACAGCATGTAACCTGCTCTCAATTCAGGGCTTATGACAAATTCTTAGCCCAGTGAATACCACAGTATTACAAATATTGCAATGCAAACAGTCAGTCACTAACTCCAATCAATTCAGCTGTGCAGAAGGGCTGAAACACAGAAAACAGTAAAATCTTAACAATGTAATACAAAGTAAAGCAAGCTCCACCTCCTTCTGTTGATTGAAAGACTGCTCTTTCTGATAATTCTAAGTTCTTTATTTTACCCTTCAGTTAGAAGTATCCTCCACCTGAAGAATATTAACTTTCCTAAGGAATCTGCTTCAAACCAAAGACAATTGTAAATTGTAAGGTTCACCTCCCTCTGTTGTGAGCACAACTCGCTTCTTGCAAATCTTAAGTCCAGTGTTGCAGCTTCCAGCCAGAGGTATCTTCACCTAAAGACTATTAGGTTATCTGATGAGCCTGCTAAAATTAGTACTTTTACCCTGGGACAAGGATACATTGAATAGGTGGGTGATGGGGACAGCTAGGACATGGTAGGCAATCCTTAGGAAATATGGATCTAGTGAGTCAGCACTGGCACTTTTTCTGGTATCCAGTTGCAGCAATAGGTCTTCAACCTCTTTAGGGAAGCAGGTTGAGTGAATAGTGAAGAGGTAGCTGGGGATATGGAGAGGTAGTTGTCTACCTGGGAGCATAGCTTACATGCCGGGGAATTGTTAAACGCCAGGCCTGTGGTTGAAAAGTGATTATTGAAGGAGTCTAGGATCTCCATCCTTTCATTGATAGTAGTATTGCTGGAGATGATCTTGTCTGGAAAAGAATTACCTGAGTAGTGGCCCAACAGGTCCTTAATAGTACTCCAGAACTTGGACAGAGTCTTGGAAGCAGAGTCAAGTTCTGAGCAGAAGAAAGAAGCCTTAGCTTCTCTGATCATCTTTGTACATTGGTTTTGTGTCCTGAACAGGCTCCAGTTGTTGGGCATGTTCAGTTTATGTGCTTTTTTCCAGAGCTTGTCTCTTTTGGAGAGCAATGTCCTGATCTCAGGGGAGAACTACTTGCAGGTTTTGTTCTTTGCTCAGACTTTAATCAAGGGAGCATGCTTATTGAGAGCCCCCCGACAGTATGTCATGGAAGATATTGTAGGCGGAGGTAACTGTTTTGGCCAGGTAAAACTCCTGCCAGCATGGGGAGAGCTTTAGTTCATTAAGATAAGTGACTAGATCAGAGTTGCATCTGGATCTCTTCAGGGAAAACTTTGAAGTAATAGTCAGTTTGTTAGTTGATCTTACTCCCACGATAAAGCAGTGGGCACTGACATCTGGGAAAAAGGAGCTGGCATGTGAAAAGAGATGGGGTTTGCTCACTAAGAGCACATCAGTGTGGTACCTTTATTAGGGTTTTTTGTATTAGAGTGTGTTGGGTCAGTGATAAGCTGAGCCAGTCCATGATCATCACAGAAGGATACAAGGGGGCAGATGCACTGGAGAGCCAGTCAAGGTTAAAGTAGCCAAGGATGATGGTTTCAAGTAGACCTTTCCCCAGTATGTCACTTAGATGAAATAGAAGCTCTAAACCAGCTGACGGGGGCCTGTAGCATCCTATTAGATGAAGAGCGCTAGTGTGAGAGATCTCCACTTTGAGGGTTAGGCATTCACATCCATTGGCTATAGAAGATTAAGTGATGTAAGAGACTGCAAATTTGTGTTTAATATACATGGCCACCCTCCTCTAGTGTGTGCCTGTCCACCTGAACAGGGCATAGTTGGGGATATTTATTTTCCTATCAGGGGTTGCAGGTCTAAGGCAGGATTCAGAGATTGCTAATACATCGGGGGAGGTGTGAATCACCCAAGCTTGGATCAGAGTGAGCTTTTTTAGTAGGCTGCATATGTATACATAAACAATTACTGGAGCAGCAGCAGAGACAATAACAGGGAGAAAATTACGTTGTATAGACACATGTTACCAAACTGAGCTATGCTGGTGCTAGCATAGGTCATTAGGGGAATAGAGAGAGTAGGAGGTGGTCCAGAGTACAGGGATGAAAGAGATCTGGGTTGGGGAGGGGTTTGAAGTGACAGCTGGTGGTAACCTCAGGCTCGAGGTCACCTTGTCAGGGTGGAGGAGAATGTGTGATAGGAGAGGAGGTAGGGAAGCTGTCAATGGGTGGGCTATGAATCTAGAAGGAGTAGGGAGGGTGGGGAAACTGGGTGGGGCAGGGTAGTGGGAATGGGTAAGTTGGTGGTGAAGTAGCAGGTTGGGCAGTTTAGAAGTGCTTAAGTTGGGGATAATCAATTTCAGATTCCTTTTTTTCAATTGTTTCACCAGGTGAGACACACTAAGCTGAAAGCCTGTTTACAAGTGCAACCTGGGAGCACAGAGAAGTTTATTGACTTGCTCAGGGTCACACAGTATGCAAGTGGGGCTGTGGATTCAAACCCAGGTCTCCAGATTTGCAGGTCAGAGCCTTAAACCACTGCACTATACTGCCTCCTAATTCTGATTCTGTCAGTACAAGCCTGCTGTTTGCATGATTGTTCATTTCTGTTGATAGTAGAACTAATGCAAGCTTCAATCCACCAAAATAATAATAAACTGCAAGGGCTAAGGATATTCATAGCTCCTCTGGATAGTTCCTAGAAGCTGTCCGTATGATAATGAGGGCTCACATCTTGAGATGATTTACAGTTGGAATTGGACTTTAACCTGTCAAATCTCAACACAAGAATCCACCAGTAGCATTGGAAAAGCCCACTAAATAGGCAGGTGGAGGACTGTTCACCCATGCCACAGGAATAAGCATTTTGCCAATGCTGATTATGGTGCAGGCAAAATGCCACCTGGCATTACAGTGCAGGCTTTTCATCTCCTGGGAGGTACAGCACCAAAGCGCCCTCCCTGGAAATGGTCAGAATTTCTCCCCACATCTCCAAAATTTAAATATAACCTCCTCTGGGATGGGCATGCTCCAGGGGGTAGAAACTGTATGGAGGCAAAGGGCAACAGGAGTGAGGGCTGAAATAAAATCAAGATCACCACTTTCACTGTCGCTCTTGTTGCAGTGCCAAAATTGCTATGACCAAAATCACTCAGCAACTTAATAGCATATGGTGAAGCTGTCATCATTAGACAAAGCTTGTTCAGCTGGTAGATGAGGTGCCACCAGAAGTACTGAAAAAGCCAGATCAGTGAGCAGGGGAGGAGCTACTGGCAGCATTTTACAAAGCCCTCTGAGGTGGCATTGGACAATGCCTGCTTGACAGGTAAGGGAGGAGCTTGCTTGGTGGGTGCTGGTGGAGCTGCAGGTACCACTGAACAAAATCTGCTAGATGGGTAGTGGAGGAATCACTGAGGACACTGGGCAACTAGCAGCTGGGGTCTGTTCAGGAACCAAGTCAATCTAGCAATGGAAGAATTTGCATTGTTTGGCTAAAATCAAACTGATCAGAAAGTGGCTGGGACTGGTAGCAGGAGGAACTCATAATTGCAGACTTCCTGAGTCTATTTATTTATTTATGTAGTTCTTAATTACTGGGTAGGGGCTCTGGACAAGAATTTGCCTATTTACAGGCAAGACGGGAGAGTTATAGACAAAGGCAAAACAGTTCAGTGGAGACAACTACAATATGTTAAAGGAAATAGGGCTATGAATTAGACATTTCAGTGATGCAGGGAAAACAATAATAGTTTGAGGAAAGTGGCTTATGTATAGACCAAACAGTGCATAGGAAAGAAATGCCTTAATCTAGCAGTTGAAGGCCCTCACAATTGCTGGCTCCAGGGATCTGTTCTGGAGGTGGGTGGGTCTGGCAGTGGGAGGTTTCAGCAAGAAACCACTGGTTGAGTGAAATGACAAGTTTGTGCCTGAAAATAGGCAGGTTTATGTCTAGTACACTTACCCAGTTGTAAAAAGCAAATACATAAATAAATACCAGGAGCATATTCCACCTGTAAAAGGTATACATGCAAATACAAATCTGAATAATTTGCCAGATCTAACATCATTTACCGTGAAGAAGGTAAGGCTTGAGCTTTTTTTTTTTGCTATTCTTTGATAACTGGGTAAGGCCCACTGGGCCCAGTGCCTTTTTTCAGGGGTGAGGCTGGAGCACTGGGTGGTTAAATGACTGTCTCAGGATCACACAGTATGCTGGTAGAGGTTGTGGGAATGAAATCCAGGTCTGCTGGATGTACCAAGCTCATTCACAGCTTGTTACTGTAAAGTCTTGGCAACTTTTATTGACCTTTTCAAGGCCTTCAACACGATGGACCACAAGATATTATTGGGAAAGCTGAGAGAATTCTCTCTGTGGTTAGGGCTATGTTATGGTTTAATAGCTAATAAACTGGTAGAACTCAAACAGTTTTGGTGAATGGAAAACAGTCAGAAGAGCTGCTTATTAAGGTGGAGTTCTGCAGGCATCGTATTAGGCCCTTTACAATTTACATTATATCTGAGAAGTTTTGGGGACAGCATTGGAGGTGTAGACTACCATCTGTATGTAGATGATATGGTGGTCTCACATCTGATACCTTCACTGGGGCAGTGCAACTATGGTTGCAGAAGGCCTTTAATGGTCTCCAGTCATTTCTCAGTCAGATTTCCCTAAAAGTAAATGAAAAGAAAACAAATGTAATGCTACTTGGCACAACTCAGAGATTAAACAAGTTAGACATATATGCACCGTGTTTTAAGCTTCATGCTTCAATGGGAGCTGAGTTATAGGTAGCCAAATATTTTGCCAAAATTTAGATTTCTGTAATTTTTGTGTAATTTTGATAGTATTCATTGAAATGTTACAAAACACTGACAGGTATACAGGTTAACACTACATTTGCATACTTAATGCTCATAGCTTCAGAATTCTAAATTTAAATGGGACTGAGTTATAGCCTATCAAACATGTTGCCAAAATTTAAATTCCAGTTAGTTCCCCTCTAATTTTAAAACTAAATATCCAAATTTAACCAGAGTTGAAAAGTTTAAACTACTATATCATATGGTTATTTCTGAAAATGTTCATATTTTCAGCTTTAAATGGGATTGAATTAAAAGTAGTCAAACGTTCACAAAATAAAAAACAAAATTATTTTGCAAGAATGTAAACTTCAAATATATAAACCCCTGAAAGTTTAAAACTAGAGAATGCAAAGCCTGCCAGGCTCTTAAACCTTACAAGAAGACTGTGTGTGCCAACTGTATTAATCACTTGCTGCAAGAAATTGCAAAATAACATCTGTACTTTAAGTCAAATCCCATGAGTCTTTGTGAAAATTGTAGAATTTTATGACAAATTCCATAAAACTGGAATTTTTTAATTTCACTCAGCCTTATCTGGGGGATTCTAATTAAAGAATAGGGGTAGAAGAAGCAGGTAGTGCAGGGGGTCATCAGGTTCTGGAGTTAGATGCACAATTTTACCAAGAAATGGACAGCTGAGTCGGGTAGCACTATAGTGGTAGACCCCCAGGTTGGAACAAGAAAGCACAGTGTCAAAAATTCCAACCTGAATACAGTACAGTTAAGGATCACATCCTGTAAATTTATGATCTGGGAAACCTGGTGTACTTGCTAGTCTAGGATTTACAGGTATGCAAAAAGATGTAGTGGGTGAAGATAATGTCTTGGGCAGCAGGAGGAAGAATTCTGGCTATTCCAACATGGTAGGTCAATAGGAAAAGGAGTATGTGACTCACATTTTAAGGGAGTTTGTCACTATAAAAAACAAAGATGATATCACTGGAATCAATAATTCTACAGAGTCAATCTGGCTATACCAAAAGAGAAGAGGAGGAATAGTCACCCAGAAAGGACCAGCAGGACTGCAAACAGCTCAGCCCAGTTTAACAAATGAAGTAGTGATATGCGCATAGTTAATGTTAAATTCCACAAAAAAAGTTCTGGATGCTTCATCTATAGTAAATGCTATCATAAATATATGAGAAAGTGTTACTAACCATTTTTTTCTTGTACAAAATTAAAACTGTTTAACAAATGTATCCAGTTTTGTTAGACATCAGGATACACTGACTATGAATATGCATGTCAAATGTTAACTCTATGTATGCAAGGGCAGAGAGGTTACAAACATCTACATTTTTGATAAATTTCACAAAGTTTTGCAAGTATTTACATAGTAATGTTCTGAACCTATGTAACTTAAAAATCTCCTATCTAATTCTCTCCATATTTAGATCATTCTATAAGCATGACAACAAGGTTAGCCATACTTATTTACACATGTCTAGCTCCAAATGTGCTCGAGTTATATGCAGATGAAATGTGTTCATGAAATTTCCTGAAAAAAATAAAATGACAGATTTTGAGCACATATAATTTTGAGACAATGCATCATATTGTCATGAAATATGGCATATTGTTAGAACACCTATCATTAAGAAATCATGCCAAATTTAAGATCCCTGACCCAATAGATGGTTAATGTGTATGCACATAAAAACGTTTATGTAATTTCGCACAAACAAAATGACAGCATTTGAGCACCTATAATTTTGAAACGATCCATCCAAATTTCATGATATTTGGCAAGTTAGTGGCCATCAGCCCAAAGAGTGAGTATATATACACAAAATGTCAGAGCTCATGCTTGAACGGCAGCTGAGTTATAACCAAATCACTACATTTTAAAAATTCCATGAAATTCCAATGAAATTCTGCAGAATTTTGTGAAATGTTGTCAAAATTCCACAGATTCTGAATTTTCCCATTCTGCACAGCTCTATTAGACAATAATTCATTAGTTATTTTTTTGAATGAAGGTAGCAAGATTGAGCAAGTAGAGAGATGCAACTCAATCATTCAGTCAATCAATCTTTATTTTACCAGGTGAAGTACCATTGAGCGAAGCTCATTTGCAAGGTGGACCGACAAATGCACATAAAAGTAAACAATATACAAAGGAAAAGATGGGTTACAATCAAGGAATACAATGTGGAAGAGGACATAAGACAACTATTTAGGATTTTGGATAGCTACATGATGGTCAGGAAATTTACACATCACAAAGCTCATAAACAGAATTAGCAAATGTTTAGGAGTTCTTTATCAGAACAAAGGGTGTATAGATTTTCAGACAAGATTACGAGTGGTCCAAACTCCAAATATTTCCCATCTTTGATTATGCTGATGTTGTCTATCAGTTTTGTACAATAGATATATTACACAAATTAGATAAACTGTTTACCAGACTGGCATACTTTGTCTTAAATAGCCCACATGATGCACACAGCAGTGATTTATATAAAACAATTAGGGTGGACATTTATTACTAATAGACACACTTTTCTTAAGATGTTATATGCACTTAAATGTATACAACATAAAATTCCAGATTATCTAACAAAGAGACTGGTTTTCTGGGAAAAACATGTATCATTGAGAAATGCAAGTTTTTTTTTCAGAATTGATATCCCCAAAGACTATTACTGTAAGGGCTAGCCATTTTTTACATTATTGGGTGCCTTCAGTGTAGAATTCCTTCCAGACACTTGCCAAATACAGCCCCACCCTTCTAGTAGGCAAATAAGCACATGGGCCTGGATATTCAAACTGCGCCCAAAAGTGCGCCAATAGCGGAGCAAGCACAAGTCCATTGCGCCCATGTACAACAGACGCGATATTCAAAAAAGGAGCAAGTCAAATTGTGCCTTCAGCTAACGTCTGAATATTGCACAACCTGTGCCATAGCACAACTAGGGAGGGGAAGCTGAGCAGATATGATGCGCTATGGTGCAATAAGGGATGTCCAGCTGAGCAGTCCAGAGGCGCCATAGCACAAGCAGGGAGCCTCCCAGCTGCAGAGCAATGTAACTGTACAACCAGGGAGGTAGGGGCCCACCACCCATGCCACAGATGGGCACAGGAACACACAGCATAACTGACATCGTGCCCCCACACCGCAAGCACAGCACAACTGGGGGAGGGCTGGAATAACCACCGGCCCATGGGGACAAGCAAACAACCCACAGCTGGGCCATGGTGCCCTATCACACCCACCGGCAACCTGAGACTGCCACACAAGGAGGGTGGACCAGCCCGTGACACACCATCCCACCAGTGCACAGCACACCCTGCACCATGACGCCCAGACACCCCCCCATGAGCAGTGACCACCACTGCAGGAAACCCCATGCATACCACCACCCCCACTGTGACACTGTAACCTCATGTACCACAGAACCATACAAGCCAGCCCCACCATGAGCACCCAGCACTGGATGGCAGCACCGGCAATGCAACAACAGCAGACACAGTGCCAACATGCACAATCCCCGGGCACAGCTGAGAGACCGACCATGCGTGGCACAAGAGGTACCCCACAAGGGACAGGACATGCCCCTGACACCACCACCAGTAATACAGCACCCTGCACAGCAGTCCAGTGACACACCCCGGCCCACTACTGGCCACAACAGCCAGGACAGACACCCACAGTGGTGCGTGGAAGCATGCACCACACCGAATGCAACACAGTGCAGGGACAAACACCCACCCATACCCAAGGAGTCAATAACACAGGGACACAGTAGTGTGGCAACCCAGCCCCCCGGTGTAGGCCCATGGAAACTGTGTACACACAGCCTGCAGTCCTCCATGGCCCAGGAGTGCCAGCCACCCTGTGCAGGCACTGTGGACCCGTACACCACCATCATATGCCTGGAGCACAAGTCACAGACAGTGGTGCACATCCCCTGCAACACACACAAGCCACAGCATGGAGGTGGGACAACAACCACAGAGGCCACAGTGTCACCTGAGGCAAACATGCACCACACCAGTGACAGGAGGCAACTCAGCATTGTGATGGGTACAATGGCTGCCCTGCATGGACAGCCACCAGTGACATGGCAGCAGACCTTGCAGGTCACTGACATGCAAGGGTGTCAGCTGCACAGGTTATGGACTGGTTGACAGGGCATCATGGACACAGAGCATGCACCATGGACCACTGCACACAGTAATCCAATGCACAGGGGAACAACACACACACCACAGACACCGACTGATAGCTACTCCCACACCATAGTCACTTCCCCATGGACATACACACATACCCATGACTGCACCACACCAGACGCCATGCACACCACTGCAGCTGAGCACCTATAGCCCACTGCAAATCAGAGACCACCACAGTATTCATATCAAAATAGATGTATTGAAACTTTTCAAAAATAACTATATACAGAACTATGTACAAACGTGGGGATGAGGGACATAAACAAGGTGGGAGTGGGTAAGGGGCAGGGGTGAACATATGGGAGAGGGAAGAAGGGGTGTGAGGGTGGATCAAAGGGGGGAAGGTGGTAGTTGGGGCATGGGGACATTAACGTCTGCCCCGGTTCTCTTCCTCCTGGCGCTGATGTCTGCTCCTCCTTCTCCTCCTGATCCCATGGTGGTTTATCTCCTGGAGGAGCTGCAGAGTCTCCTGGCCACCTGGAGCAGCTCATTAATGGACCGCTGAATTTGCAGGAGCCTCCGGTCACCTAGGACAGGAAAGCAGAGTCAGTAGGTGTGACTGTCTATCCCCCTGCAGCCCACCCATTGTGCATGGCATACAGCCATGTGCCACATCCCTGTGATGGTGTGAGACCACCCACAGTGACTGTGTCCACAAGACCTGCCCACCCAGGCAGCCACGCCATGTGGACCACTGCACACACCCACTGCCCATGTCCTGCACAGCACCACCATGACCGTACAGTAATGTGGCTATGCAGTGTGAAGGCAGTGCCACAGCCATGTGCCTGGTGCATGCATGGACCACCACTGATGCACTCCCAGACATGCAGTACCACTGGACAGTGCTGACTGTCACAAGTCGCGGCATGGCAGTGGTGTCCATGGATGGTGGCCATGCCCTGCTGCCCACCCTGTTACACAGCATGCAATAGTAATCATGGAGTCATGGTACTCACCCTCATCGGGCCGGTCAAGTGGGTGGTGATGGTCCCCATCCTGCCTGGATGCTCTATCCTCCTCCCTCCGCTGCCCTCCCTCATCCATCCGCCATCCACGCCTGTGGGGGAAACAAGGAGAGAAGAATATCAGTACAATCCCGAAGCAAAGTCCCCCTGCCCCAATGTGTGTGCCCACCCACTCAGCCAGACCCACCCACCACACACCATGTAAACACCGCCACCGACAACCCTAGACTAGCCCTCCCCTATGTGCTGGACACATAAAACACTGTTACCCATATGGACAATACAAGTGCGTAGACGTATCACCCACCTGGACGTGCCACCATGCCCCTCCCAGCACTTGACCGCAGATGGGCTAGTAGCTCTGGCTCCCTCCTCCTGAGGTCCCCATAGTGGTGCCTGCACTGCTCCGTGGTCCTCCTCCATCCGGTGGCCCTCTCCAGGTCAGTGGCCACCTCCTGCCAGACCTGGGTCCTGGCCCTGTCCAGCGGCTCCTCCCCAAACAGAGGCCCATGGTGTGGCTCCACAATAGCCACAAGGTTTGCCAACTCTATGGCAGTACACTGTGGGGCTCCCTGCGTGCCATCTCCAACCATTATAATAGGCAATATGGCGCTCTGCGCGGTACTCCACATGCAAATGCTGCGCAGTACAGTGCTGCCATTCCCTATCGTGCTGTTACCGAACAGCATGATAGAGGTGCACCCATGCCTGACGCATGTCACCAAGGGGGCAAAGGTCAGGCAGAGGGTCAAGGGTCCCTGGCACAAGGCCACACACAGCACCATCAGACGACTATGCGTATAGCACAATTGGTTGCCTGTTTGCCAGCGCCACAGTGGACTATCGAGCAGTTGTGCCATTACGCCTATGGAGACCCATTGTCACAGCGCCATGTAGTGACCTTCGCTATAGCGCCACTGGCACAATGGTGGCTGTGCCCTGCATTGACCATTGCACACAGGGCGTCATCAGCATGGCAGATGCCAGCATCAGCAGCCTGGGCATGCGCAATGAGGTGTACTATGCATGCCATGGAACTGCGCCATTGGCTCAGCATGTTCAACACAATTGCGCAAAGCGCAAAAGCGCGATATTCAGCTGTCATATGCTAATCATCCGATCAGCCATTCAATGGCGCAGCACCGTAATTTGCATCTAATTAAAGTTGATTCTCACCTAATTTGCATGGATTGCGCTATAAAATTGAGACAAAGTTCTACAGTGGCCATATTCGGTTACTGCAGTTTATTGGTGAGTTGCATGCTTTGTGGGAGTGTGGACTGTGGACTCAGGGACATGCTTTGGACTGTACAGCCACAGGTAACCACTGCCATCCTTACAGGCTGAATAATGACAGAGCAAGTTCTGGTAAGAAGGACAACGATGGTGGGTGGAAGAGGAGGCCCAATTTCACAGGCGAGACCGAGGCACTTTTCAAGGCCTACTTGGATCAGGAGCCACTGCTCAGTGGATGGCGGGCACCCTCTGGCCCATGCTGCTGCATGGGAGGAGGTGACGTGCCATGAACCTGCATGGCAGCCACCAGTGCTCTGTGCAGGAGTGTAAGAAGAAGATGGGTACTGACAGGAGGAGGGTGGAGAAGGTGGCTGCCATCAGGGTGGCACATGCTGCAACAGGTGAAGAGACAGCCGGAAGTGGTGCAGCTCACACCAGCAGAGGACAGGCTTGCTGCAAGCATGCACCACAGTGCCATAGAGGGAGTTCTGGGCTGTGGCTTCCAGATGGGTGGTGGCCTATCTCTGCATGGTAAGCCATGGTCTGCCTTGGGGGGGCGGGTAGGTTACACGCAGTAACGTGGCTTTGCTTTCCCTTACAGATCCTGAGCATCTGCATGGGTCAGCGTTGGTGGGCCTGTCCACTGAGGACAGTCGGCCAGAGTCGGAGTTTGGACCATCCACCTCCACAGGTTTCTGTGGATCGGCACGACAGTGGGGCCGCCAGGCTGTCCACACTGATGTCGTTGAGTCAGGTGTGGGGGAAGCCCTTCCTGTGTCTCAGCATTCTGGCATCCAAGGATGCCAGCACGCTGTGGCTGTGGCTGGGGCAGAGACCTGCACCAGTGATGAAGACATGACCGTCATGGGCAGTGACACATGTGTGCCATGGAATGGACACACAGCAGGTCATCTCGCGCCCATGGCTCTGGCTGGTGCCACCGTGTGGGCCAGCACGTCAGCACAGTCCCAGGCTGTGCCTGTCAGCACCAGTGGGCAGCACCGGTGGCTGGTCAGGACAGTGGGACTGTTGCAGCCACAGCGGTGGCACTACTGAGCCCTTGGGCACAGCGGCCGGAGGGGCGGCAGCAACAGTCACCCACCGGGACTGGGGGTTCAGGGTTCAGCGGTGACGTCTGTGCACCACCTGTGGACTTGCCTATACCTGGTCCTGGTGTGCAGCACCCACCCTCAAGGGGTGCTGAACATCAGGCCCATGCACACCCTGAGGGACAGGATGCCGTGGAGGCAGATGACCGCTTTGATGAGCACACCCACCTACTACAGGCATCGGTCCAGCAGCAGATGTGGCTTGCAATGTCCGTGGCGGCACTGTGTGTGGCTCTGGAGTGGTCAGAGGAATGTTGCAGCAGGGACACTGATAGGATCGTGTCACAGATGGACCATTTGCGGGAGGATGTGACCGCTGCCATTGACAGGCTTGCACAGCCGTTAATTGCTTTCATGGCCACAATGGGCACACAGTCAGGTGCCCATACATCGCTCACACCATGCAGTGTGCTATCCACTCCTCATTCCCGGCGCCATGCGACACCCACTTCTGTCGATGCTGGGTTCGCTGTGGGCATCCCGAGCACTCCTGGTGCAGGCATGTTCGGTGTGCTGCAGACCCCTGTGTGGGCACAGTCATGTTCACACAGTGGAACCCTTGGGGGACCATCAGTGCTACCCCATGAGGCCCGTGATCAGCCTGCGAGTGCTGGCCGCAGGGCCTCCCATGCATCTGAGGTGGCCGTGGCACTGTGCCGCGAGAATGACCTGTCTCCCAGCACGGGCACTGTCTGATGCTGCCCTGTGTGCATTGTGTGTTTCGGTGGGCAGTGCACGGGTGGGTGCCTGGCCCTGCATGCAGACACACAGACCACCTGCACACCGCCTGGCTGCTGTCCACAGGTACGTGTGCATGATGATGCCTGCATTGTGCTGTACACCAAAGTGAAATGGTGCCTCAGCATCCGACACATGCACGTGGACAGACAGTGGATGTGGTGGCCTGTGGACATGTGTGTTGCTAGAGCTGGCATTCTGGCTTGGTGTTCCTCCTGTCCTCTGTGCATGTTTGGTGCATTGTGTGTGTGCATGTGTGTGTGTCCTTCCATGTGGCGTGTTGATGTTCACCCATCCCTGGTTGGGTGTGTGTGCTTCTGTGTCCTGCCACATCCCTTGCCAGCATGCACCCTTGGTGTGTTTCCATGCATGTTTGTGGGTTGTGCCTTAGCCACTGGTGGTTGCGCATGGCTTCATGACTTACCGGGTTGGCTGAAGTGCTCCTCCGATGGTGTCCGTGCAGCTGTGCCAGCCGGATCAGTCAGGGTCCTGTCAGCCAAGGGGGCTGCCTCACCATCATCACCAGTGTCCCCATCGTCCCCATCACTGTCCCCTCTTCAACCTGTATGGCTATCCGACATTCTTTGGCCATGTTGTCGAGATGCAACAGGCCAAGAATATCCACAGGCCTTTGAGGGGCTCTACTGTGAGGCACCGCCAGGAATTTCCAGGCAATGGAAATGTGCCTTCAGCATCCTGAACACCGCTCAATGACATTTGCGTGGGGTGGCATGTGCCTCATTGTAGCATTGCTGTGATGGGGTCGTGGACCGCCGGTAGGGTGTGAGCAGCCAGGGACAGAGTGGGTATCCACTGTCACCTGTGTGCAGAGGGTGGAGGTTAGTTTCATGTTCAGCTTTGGCCTGCCCCAAGCCCTGTGGGCCACACCCATGGCACCTCTGGCCATACCCCCCAGGCCCGCGATATGTCCATTTGGTTTGCATACTCACCAACTAGATGTCCTGTGGGGATGTCCCCACTCTCAAATCAGTGGCACAGTGCCGACTGGTGCCAGATGTATGAATTGTGTGCTCCCCCAGGTTGCGTGGCACAGACATTGATGATGCACCCATTGGCATCGCACACCAGCTGGCAGTTGACACTGGAATAGCCCTTGCGGTTCATGTATGTGGCACCCTCATCACAAGGTGGTGTGCGTATGGCCACATGGGTGCAGTCTATTGTCCCTAGCACGCCAGGCATACGTGCTACCCTGTAGAACTCCTGAATGTCTGCTGTGCGCCTGCCGCAGTGCTGGGAAATGGATGTACTCTGCAGCATGTAAGCAGTGTGCTGAGCAAATTGGGTGAGGATGCATGACGTGGCCGACTGTGTTATGCCTGTGGTGTCCCCGGTTGGTCTTTGGAAGGTACCCGTGGTGAGCAAGCACATGCAGGCTGTTACCTTTGTCTCCACTGACAGGGCATGACTCTGTCGTGTGGGTGCCTGCATTACATCACTGCACAGCTCACAGAGCCACCTCAGTATTACCCTGTTCAGGTGGTACCGGCCCACAATCTTGGTATCTGTATACAGCTCAAAGCTGGTGCCAGCTCAGTACTGCTTGTTGGGGGCATGCCGCTGACAGGCCCTTCCATGGCCACGTCCCCCTGCCGCATGCCTTCTCACCCCCCTCATTATGGCCTCCATGTGGAAGGTGGCACTGGCCATGTCCCTGGCTTGCATACCCCCCAGCAGCTGTTGCTTTGTTGCCCCCGCTGTCCTGACTGCTACCTCCCCTGCACCGGGTACACCTGCCTGTGCTGGCCTCTGGAATGTGTGGCACCACACACCTTCCCTGTGCCTCTCTTATGCAGTGTGTTTTCCCTGGCCTGTCCTCTTTCTCACAGTTTCCCTGTGCCTGTCTCTCCCCCTGCCGCATGTGGTTTCCCTGTAGAGTTCTTGCACCTCTTCCTTGCTCCTTTTTATTTTGGCTCATTTCTGCTGTGGCGCAACTTCTGCTTGCTCCACTGTTGCGCATTGCGCAAGTCTTTGAACATCACACTGCGCCCTTTATGCATGGTTCCTCCCCTTCGGCTGTTACGCTTTCATTATTATTGCCCTGTTGCTCACCGTGTTTTTCGGTGGTGCAATCCGCCTGCTGGAATATCGCAGAATGGTGCATTTTCAGACTTGCGCTTGGTGCAACCCTCTTAAGCATGGTACAACCCTTTGAATATCCAGGCCATGGTTTCTGTCACTAGGGCAAATATGTGTTAAATGTAGGAACGGATAATGTGATAGTAATAACTTGATCTATATCTTGATTCCTCTGTTCTGAACATCCCTGTCTGTTAATATGATGTATTTGACAATTGTCTCCCCTTTCAGGGCTGCAGTGGGAGCAGCCCTGTAGACCCTCATGTGATCAGAAAGGACTTGCACTCTGATCGAACAACACGTGGAGTTACATCAGTCACCTCCGTGGTCTGTGAGGCAGTCCACCTCCATTCACTCCAGTTGCACAGCACTATTTTTCCTCTGAGTTCATGGTGGAACATGGCACAATGGCTGCTGTAAGATCAGAACAGTTTAGTGCTTGCCACTCCTGTTGGCTGTTGTGCATTATGGGAAATGCATATTTATTATTTTATCTATTTTAGTCTTTGGTAACCAGGTAGGGCCACTAGGCACAAGTGCCTGTTTTCAGGAGTGATCTGGGAGCACTGGAAGTTAAGTGACTTGCTCAGAGTCACACAGTATGCAAGTGGAGGTCATGAGAATCAAGCTCAGGTCTGATCTGCTGGATGTTTCAAGCTCATTCCTGTAGACTATACTGCCAGCCCATATATACAACTGCATTGTGTATATTGTGGGTGCAGTGGTGAACAGTCATTACTGAGATACATACAGATGTGATCAACATTTCAGAATATATGTTCATTTTGGCTGACTCACTTTTGTGAACTGTGGAATCATCTCTGTTTTCTGCTGTGTTTGCTGTTTGGGATTTGACTACTGTGCATTATGGGAAATGCATATATATTAAAGTGCACAGGAGACGTCAGCTCTGGTAGTTGTTTCTGAAATTCCCTTGGCAGGCATATAGATGGCTGTAAAACAACGCTAGCAGTACAGCACTGTTCTACAGCCATATTTAGATCAATTTTCAAATGAACTGAACTGAGTCACTTGGGGAGGTGGACTTTCATAGACCAAGTGAAAAAAAGAGCCCACATAGTTTACTGACTGGTGCTGCCTGTTCTACTTGTGAAAACCATTGCACATGATATTTACAACTTTGGAGAAACAGGTCCTTTAAGCTTGCTGACAGGGACTTCTAGACTGTGAGGTCCCTAGATGACCTCATCAGCAACTCTTCACTGACATAGGCTTTTTTTGAACAGGTAGTGAAATAAGGGTTACAAAATGACTAATAACTTTAAAATGAAGTAACACAGACATCTAGTTTTTGGTATGCGGTTTTCGGGGTATGCTTATTCTAATTCTGCAATGTACAAGTTTTGACCAGATCATGTCAGTTGCTATTTAAGTGATATATTGAACTGATACATATCATATGCAGGAATATGAGGAGAATTTGATTGATATTGACACATATGAATTCCTTACAGTATCCCTCCCTGGCAGATCTATCATTTTATCTATTAGCTCTCTCATGGAGCCCCTCTCCCATTTTAATGATCATCTTATTAGACCTTTTGTTCAATCTTTGAGGTCATATATCAGGGACCCAATAGACAGACTTGTGGTGTTGGATGACCTCCACATCAAGGAGAACCACCTTAAAGTGACCCTCAGAATGGAGGTGCTCTATACCAGTATTCCCTACGATGGTGGGCTCAAGGCGCTTACTCATTTTTAGAATTGATGAGCAGGTGGCAATTCTGCCTACTGCATTTGCAGGGGATCTTGCCAACTGCGTTTTGGAAAGCAATGCATTCAGCTTTTTTGGCAACTTCTACATCCAAACCAGTGGTATAGCGATGGTTACAAATTTTGGACTCAGCTATGCTAATCTACATTTAGGCCACTGGGAAAATGAAGTTGTCTACAATCCCCTTGTTAATGTGTTCCTCTGTAAGGTGGTGCTATGGTGAAGGTATATTGATATTTTCATGGTGTGTTGGGTCAGTAGAGGAGCTGAAGTCCTTTGTCTTGCTCCACATGGACAGTAGAAAGAATCTCAGAGTATCAGTCAATTTTGGACTAGTATTCCATTTTTGGATATAATTATTAAGAAAAACCTGGAACACGTTGTTGATACAGATTTATTTCTGAAAAGTGGCAACAGGAATAATCTCCTATTGATGAGTTCCTGCCACCCTGCCACACTGTACCCACCAGTCAGTTTCTATGCATACATAGGAATTGTAGCTCACAGATTACCTTTGACAAGAATTCTAGGGATATGGACAACCATTTTCTGATGATAGTGTATAGTGAACGTATGGTAACCACAGCTCCAGAAAAGGCAAATAACACCAATAGGGCTGATCTCATGTCTCCTACTATGGTAAGGGATGATAATGACTCAGTAATGTCAGCATTAAATTTTGTCACCACATTAAGTACCCAGTCTGGTGCATTATGAACCAGTTTGGAGAAGAAATGGCCTGTTCTGCAAATGGAGCCTAAGCTGGCAGAATGTACCATGCATCTTCCCTGTATGGTTTAAAGGAGGGCAAGGAATGTGGGAGGCAGTGACTCATAGTTTACATCCAGTACCAGAAGTAAACACCTGGCTCCCTCCTCCCATTGTTGGTAATTAGAGCTGTGCAGAATGGAATATTTTTGAATGTGCAGAATTTCAATAACATTTTGCAAAATTCCATGAAATTTCACTGAATGTCATCAGACTTTTGTGGAATTTTTAACATTTAGTAATTTGGTTATAACTCGACAATCATTCAAGCTAGATCTCTGAAATGTAGAATATACTGTATACTCTTTTAATCCATGACCATACACGTGCTAAATATCATGTAATTTGGTTGGACAGTTTCAAAATTGTTGGTGCTCAAATGTTGTCATTTTATTGTTTGTGCGAAATTTCATGAACATTTTTTTATCTGTACATACCTTACATACCTTAACCATTTATTGGGTCAGGGATCTTAAATTTGGCATGATTTGTTGATGATAAGTGTTCTAACAATGTGCCAGATTTCATGCCAATATGATGCATCATCGCAAAAGTATATGTGCTCAAAATCTGTCATTTTATTATTTTCAGGAAATTTCATGAAACAATTTCATCTGCATATAACTCAGGCACCTTTGGACCTAGACATGTGTAAATTAGTATGGATAACCTTTTTGTAATGATTATAGAATTTTCTAAATATGGAGAGAATTAAATAAGAGATTTTTAAGTTACAGGGGTTCAAACTTTACCATGTAAATATTTGCAAAAACTTTGTGAAAACTATCAAAAATGAGGATGTCTGTAACTTCTCTGCTCTTTCACACATTGTGTTAACATTTGACATGCATATCCATAGTCAGTGTATCCTGGTGTCTAACACAACTAGATAAATTGGTTAAGCAGTTTTAATTTTGCAGAAGGAAAAATGATTAGTAACATTTTCTCACATATTTATGGCAGCATATTCTGTAGATGAAGCATCCAACATTTTTGTGGAATTTAACATTAACTATGCACATATCACTACTTCATTTGTTAAGCTTGGTTGAGCTGTTTGCAGACCTGTTGTTCCTGTTTGGGTGACTATCCCCTTTCTTTTGGCATAGCTAGATTGACTCAGTAGAACTACTGATCCCACTGATATCCTCTTTGTTCTTTACAGAGACAAACTCCCTTAAAATGTGAGTCATCTACTCCTTTTCCTATTGACTGACCCTGTAGCAATAGCCAGAATTCTTTCTTCATGATGCCCAAGACATTGGCTTCCCCCACTACATCATTTAGAGTACCTCTAAGTCCTAGACTTGCATGCACACCAGGCTCCCTGGATCATACGTTTACTGGATGCCATCTTAAATACCTGCATTCAGGTTGGAATTGTTGATACTCTTGCTCCAACCTAGGGGTCTACCACTGTTGTGCTACCCAGCTCAGCTGTCCATTTCTTGGTGAAACTGTGCATCTAACTCCAGAACCTGGTGGCCCCCTGTGCTACCTGCCTCTTATACCCCTATCCTTTCATTAGAACCCCCCAGATAAGGCTGAGTGAAATTAGAAAATTCTAGTTTTATGGAATTTTTCATAAAAGTCTGCAATTATCACAAAGACTCATGAGATTTGACTTGAAGCACATATGTTATTTTGCAATTTCTCACAGCAAGCAATTAATAAATTGGAACACACAGTCCCCTCGTAAGGTCTAAGAACCTGACAAATTTAATGGTATTGCTTTCTCTAGTTTTAAAGTTTCAGGGTTTATACATTTTAGTTTACATTCTTGCAAAATTAAATTTTTAAATGTTGTGAAAGTTTGACTACTTTTAATTTAACCCCATTTAAAGCTGAAAATATGAACATTTTCAGAAATGACCATGTGGTATAGTAGTTTAAATGTTTTAACGCTGGTTAAATTTGGATATGTAGTTTTAAAATTAGAGGAACTAACCAAAATTTAAATGTTGGCAACATGTTTGGCAGGCTATAATGCAGTCCCATTTAAAGCTAGAAATCTGAATCTATGTGCATATACAAACATAGTGATAAACTGTATACCTGGCAATTTTCGAAATATTTCATTGAATACTATTAAAGTTATACTAAAATGACAGAAATCCAAATTTTGGCAAAATATTTTGCTACCTATAACTCAGCTCCCATTAAAGCTTGAGACATAGACCATATATATGTTTTACGTGCTTCTCTAAATCCTGATATTGTGGAGAAATTTGGATAAGAAATTTTAAAATGATCTTAAAATAACTGAAAATGTAATTCTAATCAAATGTTTGGCCACCCATAACTCTGCCCCTTTCACTCTATGACTTGAAATTTAGTACATGTTTATAAGCCAAGGGGTACTACTTATATTAGTTATTTAGATGTGTACTTGTAAAACTGTAGTGAAATAACTGAAATTAAAAATTTTGTGAAATTCTGTGGAATTTTTGTGAAAATTCCACAGAATTTGTAGAAATGGAATAGTTATTCTGTGGGTGGAATGTTATATTCTGCACAGCTCTATTGGTAAATATAAGTGTGTATGATGTAAATACTGTCCAGTATTGAAATACGGGCAGTTTTTTTTGTCAACCCAGCTACTGGGGATGTTATTGATGTAAACAAGTTCATTAATTGTGATAGCACCCATGGTTCTACCTGGCAACCTGTGAACTAAAAACAAGCACAAATAATGTATAGGAGACTACACAAGGGCTATCAACAATAGAAACAGAGAGTATGTGCTGCTGGCTGACCACATTCTGGGATCTAACAATTCAAAGACCCACATTATGAAATTCATGGTGATTAAGAAGTTGTCTCTAGGACTCGGGCAGAGGGATTTGGAGCAGGCTGTCATGCCGGGAAAAATTTAGGATTTACAAATTACAGGCCATTATGTTCCTTGGACTTAACAACTACGTGGAGTTGTCCCCTTTTCTGTAATATAGCTGGCCAGGAATTGAGTACAATATATGTCACTAAAGTATCTCTTTACCTTTGCTGATTTAAAGGAAATCATTTCCTGCCAATGTACCCTATGCACTAATGAAAGGGTTGCCTAAGCACCGCTTATCCAAGATGTGTAGGCAACCTTAAGTGTGAAGGCCATGCAGTGAGGGTCCCATGGATCTTGGTGGCATTTACCAAGGTCATGCAAGGCACTTACACACCCACCTCCCAAGCCATTCGGGGAACACCACACTGGGGGTGTGTTGGGGGCATGCCTGCACTACACAGCATTTGCTAAGCCACATAGTGCCAAGCTCAGGGGGTGCCAGCTATGCCAGTTGGGACCAGGCATAACCCGGTATGCACCTTTGTGTCCTTATCCACCAGGCTCAGTGGTACCAGGCTATCAACCTTCTTCACCCCACGGGAGCATGTGGTCATGAATACCTCACACCCTGTGCCTGTCTGGGGCTGTGTAGGTCTGCATGTGGTGTATGCACCTCAGGCACATTTAGCCAACCCTTTAGTGTATAGGCCCTATATGAATTCCATACTACTATCATTAGTGTTAACTAATAACAGTGTTTGCTACTAACTTATTTTGCATCAGCTTTTGTAAAACATGAATTGTTTTACATTGGCTAATTTGTCTAATATATGTATGAATCCATGTATTTATCTGAACTGGTTTTTAACATACAGTATATTGATACTGTTTGTGATTATAGAGTACTGTCAGACTTGCTGCACCTATTGCACTGTTGATTGTTCTGTGGGTCTGCACCTTTAAAGAGCCAGTGGAACCAGAAGAGACAGGAAAATGATAGCAATTTTAAAAGTAGGCAGCTGTAACTTTTATTTATGAGTTATATTTCTTTTCCTTTGCTCATTAAAAGTTTTTAATGTGTTAATATTGTGTTGGATGTGTGAAACAGCTCTCAACCTGGCAACAGGCATGTACTTTTCTATTTCCCAACGCATCATCAGTATTGTGATCCCACTGACAGTGACATCACAGATGACTGACCTGCAGCTACTGAGTGGCTGTTCCAAAGCAGTGATGTTACAGTCAGTGAATCATAATGCCGAATATGTAATGGCAGAATAGAGCTAGATATGTCAGCTACCTGCCAGAGTGCTATTTCACACATCACACCTACTAGCATCACGTAAACCATCTTCTAATTAACCAAAGGGAAAATAAAAAATAGTGATATGAAACAATGGTTTACTGCTTTTAAAATCTAATATTACTTTTAGGCAGTACACTAGGGTGGGATATTCAGGCTGCACCACGCAGGGGCACAAGCCAGGGCACAGCACAATTGAAAAGAGCCAGTGTGTGGACCTTGTGATATTCAACGGTGCTGCACCATGGCTCAGCACCATGGAATATGGCACTGAGGGCACACATACTGTGCATGATGCAGTGGCACCGCACCAGCACAAGTGGGAGATGGGGGCTGCGCCAGTGCAAGTGCAGTTGTGCTAGGTGCAGCAACAGCGATATTCAGCCATGAGCATGCAAATGAGGCCATTATGCAAGTAAGGCACAAATGTGGCCATTTGTATGTCATTATGGCCCTTATTTGTATGCGTGTGCCAGACCCCGGTGACTTGCTCCCTGGCACCATGCCAGGTTGTAGCCTTCAGGGACTGACACCCCACTGCCCCTTGGCAGGTGCCACTCCCATTCATCTGATCACAGGCATGAGTAGACATAGTCCCTGGTGGTCCAGTGGACCGCTAACCATTGCCTGATCATGGGCATACCCCATATATCTCCCTGGTGGTCCAATGGACTGCTATGCAGTGCCCGATCATGGACATAAGACTAAAATATCCCTGCTGGTCCAGTGGACCAATCCCCATTGCTCACTGAGTCCCCGCCACCATGCACCCCTCCAGTCAGTGGCTGGTGGCAGCTCCCCATTTCCGCAAACCACTCGCCACCATCGACCGACAGCATATGTAGGCTTTATGCCGATTGTCTGCAGGCCAATGAGCATGTAGACCATACTGTACTGCATAGTGGAACGCGAATGAGCGCCATTCATGATTCAGAACTGTGTAGTACAGTATGGTCTGCGTATGCCCATTGGCCCATGCAGTGGACCAATTGGCACACAGTCCCACTGTACGCCTGTCATTCGGGCAGTCAGGTGGCTTGTTGGCAGGTAGCTGCCACCCACCACTGACTGGGGGTGCAGGGTGGTGGGGGACTCAGTGGGCAGGTGGAAATGGGGGTACCACTGGACCAACAGAAAGTTGTCAGTTACACCTATGATCAGGCAATGGGGATCGGTCCACTTTACCACCAGGGAGATATATGGGCTATGCCTGTGATCAGGCACTGGAGATCACCAGGGGGATATACAATGATTGCCCATGATCAGGAGTGGAGGGGGTACATCACCCCCTGGGCAGGGGGTATGTGGACTGTGTCCCAGGAGGTCGAGTGGCCACCCACTGCAGGTGGCTGTCAAGTTGTACCTTGCAATATGGCCACTCACCTGTGGGTGGCCAGGACTTGCTCTTGGTTTCACCAGGTGCAACACTGCACCCCCCCCAAGCAGTGCAAGGTGGGTATGCACCAGCATATGCACTGCACATCCAGGGCTGAAAATCGGGATGTGCCGCATATGCATGGGCATGCCCCCCCACACTTGCACCACATGCATTACTGGTGGGCCCCAGTGCATTGGGGGTTGCGCAGCATAACCTGCCCCTTTGAATATCACACTGGGGCACATTGGTGGGTTGCGCATGGTGCATCCCCTTTGAATAGCCCACCCTAGCTCTTTAACTGCATAGTATAAATGCTCTAGGTAGCACCCTGCACTCTTGAAAAAGCATTTATTGTGAAAATTTAAGAGATGTTATGCACACTCTCACTTAATAAGCTTGTGTCTTTTGCACAGTATGTGTTGTGCTGCAAGTTTCTTTTTACTTCTTGGTGACTGTCAGGTTTTTTTGCTTTCCTCCTGTTTAGGGCTGTAGTGGGCAGAGTCCTGCACACCTCCTACTAGTAGAAAGGGAGACTCTCTGACTGAACAACAGTGTGGAGTTCCCTCCAGTTGCCTCTGTGATCATGAAGCACTCCTTGCTGTCCATTAGCAGTCACACAGCACTATTTTATTTCAATTGGAGGTCATGGCAGATTCTAGTTCACTCATGTCCAAGATGGCCACTCAAACTGTGTTGCACATGCACGACTACTTGTGCATGCACAACAGCATTTGTGGCCATCTTGGACATGGTGGACTCTGCCATGTTCCACTGTGACCTTGAGAGTATTCTTTTTATTATTTAATATAATTTTCCTTTTCACCCACCTGACCCTCCCTCTCAGCAACTCCCTAGAAACATAACAGTGACACTGGAGGTGTTAGGTGTTATGTATGTGAAATGGTAATGCATTGTGTTACTTCTGCCACTTGAGGAAGCATTCTGATATGTGTAAGCTAGAAAGAGTCTACTATAGTGTCCAGAATCACACAGCAGTCCTTTCTCCTGGTGTTTTCTGCCAAGCTACTAGACTGCCTTAGAAAGATTCTGCTAATAACTTGGCAGAAGACACCAGGAGAAAGGACTGCAGTGTGACTGGACCTCTCTGCTGGGACTAAAGTAGAAGAACTTTTTTACTTGTACCTTAGACCTTTAATTTAGTGTAAAAAAAAAACAACTAACATACAAAACAAAAAAAAAGTGTGTGTTTGTCTGGGTTAACTGAACTGAATGGGTATATGAACAGTTATCTAGGTGTAAATCTCAGGTGATTGAAAGAACTTAACTGCTGTGAGGTTTAAATTACCTGTAGAAAGATCTAGTAAGTAGGGGAAGTGGCTTAACTAGAAGGAAGCTACATTTAAAGACTGCCTTAGAAAGATTCTGCTAATAGCTTGGCAGAAGACACCAGGAGAAAGGACTGCTGTGTGACTGGACTTCTCTGCTGGGACTATATTGCCCTCCACCCCCCCAGCCAAAACTAGTTCTATTATTATAGGCACAGGATTTGACTGACAACAGGAACTTCCTGTTTGGGAGCATGAAGTGAGTGATCTCAGAACCACCAAAGACCCACCATTCTAGAAGGGCAAGAGTAGCTCTCCGGCACCCTCTAGCTGCTGGAGGTCTGCCTCTGAACAAGTAAGTGATCTACTGAGAAATATAGGATATTCTTGTCTCAGAACAGGACACTCAGGAGCTTAAAGGGCACACAGGCAGAAAGTAAGGAGAGAGAGAAAACAAAAACAGAGGAAAGAGTAAGGACTGCAAACAGTTAAGGGGCCAGAAATAAGACATGATTGGAGTGGTGCAGTGCAGTGGCTGTGGAGCAGCAGTCTTCCGGGAGACGTTCTGGAGGATGCGGTGTTGTCCCATCTGCAGGCACCTCTCTGGGCTGAGGGACGAGGTTGCTCATCTCCAGGCTGAGTTGGCCAGGACTTGTGGGACCTCCTCTTCCATCCAGGGACCACCAGTGCCACTGCCGTTGCCTCAGAGGTTGCCAAGAAAGAGGAGTGGTTGGACCACAGTGGACTCAGGGAGGGTGAGGGTGGTGGAACAGAGGTACATCCTCCAGTTGTACCTCTCCACACCCTATGCCATTCTGGCAAAGTGTGGTTCCTCATGGAGGCACTGGGCAGTGAGACCAAGGAGGATGCTGGGAACTCCACAAAGGAGACCCACAGGAGGGTGGCAGGGACCCTGCAGGAAGGAAACAACTCCGGTGGGGACTCCATTGTTAGGAAGGTAGAACTGGGGAGGAAGGGAGAGGGAGGTAAGGTGCCTGCCTGGCACCATGGCTTGGAGGGACAGGGAGAGAATCCTCAGGATTGCTGGAGAAGCTGCACAGGGAAGGGAGCTGGATGTCATTGTCTACCTAGGGACAAATGACCTGGCTAAGAAAGGGATTTGAGAAGTGCAGGAAGAGTTTGTGGAATTGGGGAGGGCCTTAGTCAAGTAGCACGCATGGTAACCTTCTCGGAGGTGCTGCCCATCTATGGCATAGGAGAGGCTAGGGTGTTCCACACCCTGAGATTCAATCAGTGGTTGATAAACTGGTGTGGAGCTCAGGGATTTGGCTTCATTGAGGACTGGGGGTCCACCTGGAGTGATTCAAGCCTATACTGGCATGATGGGCTGCATCTGTCCGGGAGGGGAACCAGGATCCTAGGTGATAGGTTTAAATGCTTCATTGGCAAGCTTTTAAACTAGCCAAGGGGGGGAGGCACTGGAAAGGAGCAGGAAATCCTAGCCCCCCAAATAATCACGGTAGTAAGTGCGTCAAACACCAACAAAGAGGTGTCGATAGGGAGAAGAGCAGAGGTAAATGGAGAAAGTGACAAAGGCATGAAGGACAGGGATGGGGCAAATGGGAGTAAGGCCATCAGGAAATGGAGGGTAATGAGTACCAATGCCCGTAGTCTTGGCAGCAAGCTCCCTGAGCTGGTGGCCTTGATGGAAGAGAGATGCCTGGATATCGTAGCAGTCACAGAAACATGGTACACAGAGAACCACGACTGGGATGTTAACATACCAGGGTACATAACCTACAGGAGAGACAGGCAGGGGAGAAGAGGGGGAGGAGTAGCTCTGTATGTAAAGGAAGGGATAAAATCAACTGAACAAAAGAGTAAATAGGGAGGAAAGGAGGCACTGTGGGTCACCTTGGAGACTGGAAAGGGCACCACAATCTGCACAGGGGTTGTGTACAGACCCCCATGTCAGGAGGAGGGAATGGACAAGGATATGATAGAAGGCATTTTTAGAATGGCAGAGAAAGGGGAGATACTATTGATGGGAGACCTGAATATGCCAGATGTTAACTGGAGCACATTTTCGGCAGCCACATCCAAGAGCAGGGCCATTCTTGATGCCCTACAGGTGGCAGGCATTAGACAGCTAGTTTCAGAACCCACTCATGAGGGAGCAATCTTAGACCTCGTACTCTCAAATGGGGGCAGTGATAGGATCTCAGATCTGGAAGTGGGTTGCCATCTGGGGACAAGTGACCATCAAACAGTGTGGTTCTCGTTAAACTCAGCTACAGAATCAAGCCATACAAAAGTGAGGGTACTGGACTTTAGGAGGGCTGACTTTGGCAAGATGGGAGAGTGCCTCAGAAAAGCACTAGCAAACAGGCTAGAAGGAGGTGTGGAGCAACAATGAGGAATCATCAAAACTGCCATCACCGAGGCAACAAGCCTTTGTGTGAAGCAAATAAACAAATCAAAATGAAAGAAAAAGCCACTATGGTTCTCAAAAGAGGTGGCTGTGACAGTCAGGAAGAAAAAGATAGCATTCTGGAAGTATAAGGAAACACAGAAGGAGCAGGACAGAGAGCTGTACCAGTTAAGGCAGAAGGAAGCAGGAAGGGAAGTCAGAATAGCAAAGGCCCAAACTGAGGAAAAGATAGCCAACTCAGTTAAGAAGGGGGATAAAACCTTTTAAAGGTACATCAGCAAGTGTAGAAAGACAAAGGGAGGGATAGTGAGGCTGAATAGAATGAACGGTGGGTGGGCAGAGGTGGACAGTGAAAAAGCAGTGATACTGAATGAATATTTCTGCTCAGTATTCACAAAAGAGGCGGTAAGTGCCTAATCCAATTAACAGAAGCACTCTTGATAGGGGGTCGATCCCAGTCCTTTCACAGAAGAAAGGGTTCTGCAAGAACTCCTAAAACTGAAGGTGGACAAAGCAATGGGTCCTGATGGAATTCACCCAGAATTCTAAAAGAATTAAGGAGGAACTAGTGAAACCACTGCCTACTCTTTTAATAAATCATGAGAGGATGGTGTGGTACCCGAGGACTGGAGGAAGGTGGATGTGATTCCCCTTCACAAAAGTGGGACCAAGACAGAGGCAGAAAACTACAGACCTGTCAGTCTGACCTCTGTGGTAGGGAAAGTGATGGAGTCACTTCTGAAGGAAAGAATAGTTGAGTACCTAGAGGCCAGTGAAGCACAGGACCCAAGGCAGCATGGGTTCACAGCGGGAAGGTCATGTCAGATGAATCTAATAGATTTCTTTGACTGGGTGACCAAAGTAGTAGACCAGGGAGGGGCTCTGGACATAGCCTACCTAGACTTTAGCAAGGCATTTGACACAGTCCCACACAAAAGATTAATAGTCAAATTAACCAGCCTGGGAGTGGGTCCCATGGTGTTAGCCTGGGTAAAACATTGGCTGCACAACAGGACACAGAAGGTAATTGTAAATGGAGTCCACTCTGAGGAAAGAGGGGTTACTAGTGGTGTACCACAGGGTTTAATATCGGGTCCAGTCCTTTTTAATGTCTTCATCAGTGACATTGCAGAGGGACTGGAAAGAAAAGTATGCCTTTTTGCAGATGATAGAAAGATCTGCAACAGGGTTGATACACAAGGAGGCATGGAAAGGATGAAAAGGGACTTGGCAAGGTTGGAGGAATGGTCAGAAGTATGGCAGCTAGAATTCAATGCAAAGAAGTGCAAAATAATGCACCTGGGAAACAAGAACCCAGGGGAAGAATACACAATGGGTGGGGAGGTAGTAACAACAACAAAAAAGGAAAGGGACCTGGGGGTAATCATATCAGATGACCTTAAGGTTAACAAGCAATGTGAGAAGGCAGTAGGGAGGGCTGGGGGTATACTGGGATGTATAGGGAGAGGCATCAGAAGCTGAAAACAGGAAGTTGTTATCCCTCTGTACAGACAGTTGGTGAGACCCCATCTGGAGTACTGTGTCCAGTTCTGGAGACCCCATCTCCGCAAGGACATAGACAGGATAGAGGCAGTCCAGAGGAGGGCAACTAAAATGGTGCAGAGTCTGCAAGAGAAGTCATCGGAGGAGAGACTAAAGGAGCTTAATATGTATACCCCAGAGGAAAGAAGGGAGAGGGAGGGCATGATAGAAACTTTTAAGTAAGTGGAATCAACAAAGTCCAAGAGGGTAGCATCTTTCAGAAAAAGAGACTTGCAAGAACAAGGGGACACAATTTGAAGATAGAAGGAGGGCGATTCAGGAGCAATATGAGGAAGTATTATTTCACAGAGAGGGTAGTGGATGCATGGAACAGCCTTCCTGAGGAGGTTGTGGGGTCTAAAACTGTGGGAGAATTCAAGAATGCATGGGACAGACATAAGGCAATTCTTGTGGGGGAGTAGGAAGAAATATGCTGTTGGTTAACTAGGATCTGCGGCCTATCCTGTAGGTAGGGAAATGGGCAGACTAGATGGGCCTAGCAGTCCTTATCTGTCGTCAAAGTTTCTGTATCTGTTTCTATATAATGCCAGTGACCTTAGGACATGCTTTGAGCCAGGGTTTCTGGAGGACTGGCACAAGAATGGATGAGCATCCCAAAAGGTGCTGTGCTCCTCATGCTTCTCATTGCTATACTGCTACCCTGTGTAATCATAGGTGGCAGTGTACCAAGGCTCAACACAGTGGAAGGGTGACATACTGATGGTTGTGGGCCTGGCTTGCTAGTACCAAACATCTATAGTCTGCTGTCTGGGAGGGACATTCTGGGAGCAAAAGGGAGAACTAGTTGGCCACTGCTGGATAGATGTTATGCATCTGACAACCAAGGTCAAAGATTATCCTGCCTTCCCTCTTGCAACTCTCCAACCCTATAACTGAGAAACTGATTTCAGTTCACTCCTGACCAAGTAAAGAAGGTTGAATGCCTGCCAAGGAGCTGAAAGGTTGGGGCTCACTCATAGAGGACCAATCTGAGTAGGTGACAGGGTGTATGGATACAAGGTGCCAGTAGGAGGGCATACATGGGGCTGGGGCTTCATGACCAGGCATGGGGTGATGGATGTGACTGAAGGAGTTCTAGTGGAGGGATCCAATGGAGGAAATAGGTTAAAAAAAGAAATGGCCTAATGGTAATGTAAGGTTGATTTTTATGAAGATTATCAAATACTAGAAAAAGAAAGAATTTGCATTTTTCTCAAGATGACAGTTCTCTTTTTTTGTTATCATTTGGTAGTTTTCATTCACACTGACTTTGTGTCACCCCATGGGTCATTTTAAGTTAGCAACCAAAGAACCATGCACAAGGTAAACGTGGTGCTTTCAGCAAATACAGGAACAATTACCAAAAAAGCTGAAGCACACACAATTCCCAATAATGGAACGGACCCAGAGCTAAAGAAAATTGTTTATTACACCAAAAAAGAGAACAGCCACTTGACGCGTTTCGGACAGCAAGTCCTTTATCAAAAGTTAAAAGGCTGACCACAAACACCAGCTTATATAGTACTATCAATTAATTACATCACAATAATAACTAACAATTCATTGGTTGTTAAACAAACGCCATCACCACTAAAACAGCAGAAGCATACATTTAAAGAAATATAGGCCTGTGGCAAAAAACATTAACTCTACATAGGTAAATACTAAATTGAAATAAAAAACATTATCTTCACTCCAGATAGGGTTTCAATTCTAAATGTGTATTAATTCTAGGAACTTTATAGGCATTAAGTCGCAAAATCCATTCAATTTCCTTCCTCAAAATTTTGTTGCGATAATTACCTCCCCCTTGAATCATGTAAGACTTTTTCGATGCCCAAATATTTAAATGCATGCAAAGTAGGTGCTGCCTTATTTTTAAAAATGTGCATAGCAGTGGCATAACTCAAATCATTTTTCTCAATTGCATGGACATGCTCCATAATTCTAATCTTAAAACATCGTTCTGTCTTGCCAACATAATATGCACCACAAATACAAAGCGTTAAATAAATGACCCCCTGTGTATTACAAGAAATTAGCTGCCTGATGTCATATTCTTTTTCAGGTTTACTTTCCAACTGAAATTTTTTCAAGTTTAATACATACATACAGGCACAACAATTTTTACATGAATAACATCCAGTATAATTCCCAACCAACTGCTGGTGTGAACCACTGTATCTATAAAATGACTCTTAACTAAAGAGTCCTTTAAAGTTGGAGCTCGTCGATAAGTTATTATAGGTGGCTCTTTACATACCTCTCGTAAACCCACTTCAGTCCTGAGCACATGCCAATGTTGTTTGATAATATTCACTATTGCATGGCTCTGATTATTATAAGTGGTAACATAATGAAACCTCTGATTTGTGCCTATCATACTCTCTTCTTTATCTTTTAACAAAATTGCTCTATCCATACTAGCTGCTGCCCCATAACCTTTGTTAATAACATTCTTAGAGTATCTCCTATTGTCCAAACGTTTTTTCAAAGAGTCTGCTGAAACCTCAAAATCGTCTTGTGTACTGCAATTACGTTTTAAACGCAAAAATTGACCTTTTGGGATGTTATCTATAACATGTTTAGGATGACAACTAGTTGCAAAAGTAAAGTATTGCCATCAGTAGGTTTTCTAAAAGATTAGTTGTAACACATCCTTGAGAATTACGGACTATCTGTAAATCTAAATAATTAACAGATACCCCACTCACAGAGTATGAGAATTTCAAATGTTGAGTAGTACTGTGAAGAAACGTCACAAATTCTGCTAGCATCCTTTCTGTACCTAACCAAATTAATAAAATATCATCAATAAAACGTTTCCATAGCCTGATATTATAAAAAAAAAAGGATTAACATCCTTATTCAAAACAAAATCATTTTCCCATACTCCCACATATAAACTAGCCACCGAAGGTGCGCAAGTAGCCCCCATCGCAGTACCTTTCACCTGTCTGAAAATCTCTTTATCAAAAGTGAACACATTCTTAGTTAAAACATGTTCAAGAAGTTTTAAAATAAAAATAATCTCTAAATCAGATCGACTTTCAGAACGATTCAAAAAATAGGCTGCAGCATCCAAAGCCCCATCATGGGGAATATTGGTATAAAGGGATTTTATGTCCAAAGTGACTAGAAGACAGTCGTTTTCTAAATTACAACCATCTAACAATTTTAAGATGTCTTTTGTGTCTCTCACATAAGATGGTATTTTTTTTACAAAGTCACTGAGAACAGAATCCACATATTGGGACAAAGGTTCAGTTAAACTCTTCAATCCACTGACTATAGGGCGTCCTGGTGGATGTTTACTGTCTTTATGTACCTTAGGCAGCATATAAAAGGTTGGTCTAACAGGGTTATCTACTTTTTAAAATTTTTTAACTGAAACAGTAATAATGCCCTGTTGAAAAGCTTCCTCAATAGTTTCTTCTATACTAGTTTTGTACTCCCACACTGGATCAAAATGCAGTTTTTCATAAAAAGTCACATCACTTAGTTGTCTGTGAGCTTCTTGTTTATACGCATTAATGTCCCATAACACAACACAGCCACCTTTATCTGCAGGCTTAATGATTATTGTGGGGTCATTCTGTAAAGACTTAAGTGCTTGACGTTCATTTATAGTCACATTATAGAAAGGTATCCTGGGTGGATTCATAAACAAAGTCTCAAGATCTGTTTCACAGAGGTCTCTAAACACGCTTACAGTGCTGCAGAGGGGAGGATTGAAAACCGAATTGGGTTTAAAAGTCCCACTTTTAACATCAGGACAACTCTGGTTTCGATCTCCAAGTCTGTTGAAAAAAGCTTTTACATTTAAATTAAGGCACATCAGGTGTAAATCAATCACAGTCTGTATAGAATTCAGGTTAGTCGTGGGTGAGAAACTTAAACCTTTTTCAATAGTGATGTTTCAGGTTCTGTCAAGATATGCTCAGAAATATTAATTATTTGTATCTCTTCACCCACCTCGCTGTTCTGTTGTTCCACCTGTGGCCATTCCTCCCAATTGTATCTTCCTCTGCTCGCGATTTTTCTGTCCCCTTCTGGTGTTTTAAACCATAATCCACCAGTCTGGGGCTCCGACGTGGTTCTGGTTGAGGTGGAGGTCCAATATTTTCCTGATCTTCCTGAAAAAAACGATTTTGTATGCCTTCCTCCCCTTCCGATACACTGTCCTCTGTGCTATAACTAAATGAGACTCGGGAAGGACGCTTTAAAATGCCTCTCCTTGTTTCTTTCTTCCAAGAGTATACACGATTATTTTCATAGTCCCCCTTATCACGGATGAATTTGGTTTGTTTAATATTTTTCTGTTCACAGTCCAATTTAACAATAAAATCCTGAAGTTTTTTATTATATAAATCAAAACCTTCCACATTCCTCAATTTCAAAGCTTCCGTTTCAATTTGTTTCAACTCCATTTTCAAAACAGTCTCTCGTTCCTTATTATATTTGATAATTAACTGCATCAATTTGCTGCTGGCTTCACTCAGTATATTCTCCCACTCCTGCATAAAACAGTCATTATCAGTCCCAAATGCAGGGTTCTTCATCAATCTCAGACCCCTGGGTATTCTCTGTAAATGCAGGTATGCCTCTAAGTTAGTCACATTCCAATAAATCTTTCTAAGTTGTTGAGTGGTTTTTTCCAAATCTTTAAAAACACTTTTCAATGACTGTGCATCAGTAGATGAGTTATCTAATTCATTTCTATCCATTAAAAACGGATTAACCACACTTACTTCTGTGACCAATTGATCTACATAAAACAGTGGGTTTTCATTCACAGTCGTTTCATTTGATGTAGTACTTCTTGCAGTCATTGTTGCTCACAACGGGTCTCCACGGGAACAATTAAAATACTCTATTGAGAGACTAATTGTCAATGATCAAAAACCTGTGCCACGGTCCCAAAAATCAAACAGCAACCAAAGAACCATGCACAAGGTAAACGTGGTGCTTTCAGCAAATACAGGAACAATTACCAAAAAAGCTGAAGCACACACAATTCCCAATAATGGAACGGACCCAGAGCTAAAGAAAATTGTTTATTACACCAAAAAGGAGAACAGCCACTTGATGCGTTTCGGACAGCAAGTCCTTTATCAAAAGTTAAAAGGCTGACCACAAACACCAGCTTATATAGTACTATCAATTAATTACATCACAATAATAACTAACAATTCATTGGTTGTTAAACAAACACCATCACCACTAAAACAGCAGAAGCATACATTTAAAGAAATATAGGCCTGTGGCAAAAACATTAACTCTACATAGGTAAATACTAAATTGAAATAAAAAACATTATCTACACTCCAGATAGGGTTTCAATTCTAAATGTGTATTAATTCCAGGAACTTTATAGGCATTAAGTCGCAAAATCCATTCATTTTCCTTCCTCAAAAATTTTGTTACGATAATTACCTCCCCTTGAATCATGTAAGACTTTTTCGATGCCCAAATATTTAAATGCATGCAAAGTAGGTGCTGCCTTATTTTTAAAAATGTGCATAGCAGTGGCATAACTCAAATCATTTTTCTCAATTGCATGGACATGCTCCATAATTCTAATCTTAAAACATCGTTCTGTCTTGCCAACATAATATGCACCACAAATACAAAGCGCTAAATAAATGACCCCCTGTGTATTACAAGAAATTAGCTGCCTGATGTTATATTCTTTTTCAGGTTTACTTTCCAACTGAAATTTTTTCAAGTTTAATACATACATACAGTCATTTTAAGTTACTGTACACTATGTCATAATGAAGATGGCAGTGATCTCTTTTTTTATTGTTGTTGTTAGGTAGTCTTCATTCACACTGACCTTAAGTCGCCCCTAGGTAATTTCAAGTTACTGCACACTATGTTATGTTCACTAGTAAATTGTTTCTCAGAATGAGTCTGTAACACATAGTTTTGTGCTGATGATATGATAGTTAATTGTATTTTTGTGCTTATTGTGTTTTACATTTTAGGATGTTGTCTTCCATGGAACTGCTGCTTTGTTTTACCTCAGCGCATCAGTTATAGAAGCCTACATAACTATTCTCATGGCTGGGTTTTCCAGTGAAAACATTGCAGCTTCAGTAAGTATTTTAACTGAAAAAAATCTCAATTGAATTTTATCTTGACAAATAACTTTAGGAAAGCAACTGTCTCTTTGGTCATCTCTTTCTCCAGAAAGAATAAAATTGCAACCTTCTTAAAATTTCCAAACGATTACAGCAATGGAAAGAAGGATATTTTCTTAAAGTAAAAAAATGATAATGTATCCTTTATTATCAGTTTATCCAGCTGTTTAATCCAAAATAAAGTGTCTTTGAAATGCTTAGCAAACAGAGAATGAGGCTGCACTGGGTCAGGGTGCAAGGATAAACCAAGAAGTACCCATTAGAAACAAAATCTCGCACTCACCACCCAATATCAAAGACTGCTCCAAAAGTTTCAGAGGTTCTTCATTTTACTCAAAAGTGCCAGTGTGCAACTACCCAGCTGCACTTCGGAATTTACATTCCTTCTTCAAAGGATGTAACATTCACACTAAAGTACCCTCAATTTATACAGAGTCATGACATCATCAGGAAGCAACAAAATTTGGTGACTTCAAACAGAGTGCAGTGTGCAACGTGAGGTTAAAATAACAAACAATAAATACAGCTATATACATAAAAGTCAAACATTAGCTCAGCAAGTTCTGAAAATTATAATATAAAAAGGCAGTACAAATCAAATGAAGATGCAGAGACAAAGCCCACGTGGCTTCCTTCAGTTGTCAGGCTCAATCTATATATTGGTATCTGGAAAATGTAGATAAGAAATAAATAGCAATGTTAAAAAACATATATGAATGGTATGTATTTTCTACCATATTTTCTTTGCTAAAATATTTCTATAATAATTTTGTATGTACATGTGTCAATTAAGTATGGTCTCAGTAGTTATTGGACTATTTCCATGTCAGTATTCAAAGATTTATATAAATTAGTGCAGGGTAACAGTGACTTGGTCATAATCTGAACCTTTCCATTCCTTTATTGCCTATTTTTTAAATTAGGTGTTATGTCAAATCTTTTGTTCAGACCTGGACTCTTAAAAGCAGCTAAAACGTAAATCTAAAATCCCTCTTTCTCTCTAAGATATAGCTTTTAAAATCACCCCCTCTGGGGTTTTTGTATACTTTCTCTATGCCCTCAAAGGAGAAGGTATGGCTCTGTCTGCAACCTGCACATCAGTGGCAGTGGCATAGGTAGGGTCCCCATTCCAAATAGCCCTGCAATGTTCTCCTACTCTGGCCTTGAAGTTCCTTTTAGTTTTATCAATGTAGAAGGCGCCACATGTGCGCTCTGCCATGTATATCACTCCACTTGTATCACATGTAATCACTTGTTTTATTTAGAATATTTTGTCTACATGTGGGCTTCTGAATTCTTTTGCAATAAAGACATATTGGTAGTAAGTACATCTATGGCATTTGAAGCATCCTGCACTCTGTTTCATCCAAGTTTGGGTTACAGGTAAAGCTTGTCTGCTATGGACCAAATAATCCTTGAGGGTGTCAACACGTCTATATGACATTCTTGGGGTGTTTTCATGAAATAGCTCTAGGTTTGAGTCACCCCTAAGAATGTTCAAATTCTTCTTGATCATGTCATCTACTTTAGGGGCATGCACTGACTACATAGTTATGAAATTAAGTTTAGAAGTGTCTTGATTTCTAGGGCTAGGATTATTAAACATTGCTGATCTAAGGGTATTTCTAACCTCCTGGTATGTCATGTTCACCTGTGTTGTTGAATATCCTCTTTCAGTAAACCTGTTCTGTAAATCACTTGCTGCTTGATCAAAGCTGTCAATAGCACTACAGTTCCTCTGAGACACAGGAAATGGCCCTTTGGGTATGTCCTGTATAACGTGCCTGGGGTGACAGCTCGAGGACGTGAGTAGGGTATTTCTTTCACAGGGTTTTCTATAAATATCTGTAGAGATGTTACCATTGCTGTTTCTGATCATGTTTAAATCGACGAATTCTACTCTCTCTTGGCTTACCTTAAATGAGAAACTCAGATTAGGATTTGATGTTTGTAGGTATGTAATGAAAGTGTCAAACTCACTCAGGTCACTATTCCACACAATAAAAATATCAATAAATCTATGGTATAGTTCTATTTTTCTGAAGTATGGGTTGGTGTCTTCGTCCCTGATATACATGTTTTCCCATTGGCCAATATATAAGTTTGCTAGGCTGGGGACAAAAGTTGCCCCCACAGCCATACCCTGGGTTTGCAGAAAGAATTTTCCTAGACAGGTAAAAACATTGTATTTTAAAACAAATCCTGATAGTGTAAGTAGCAATTCAGTGAAGGATTCAGAATTCTCATTTCTAGAGTTAAGAAAGACTACAAGACTATCAAGGGCATCTTCCTGAAGAATGTTAAAGTATAATGACTCTACATCCACGGTAATCAAGGAGTCCTTGCTCACCTCCATATCCCCCAAAATTTATAAAACATCACTAGTATCCCTGATGTATGATCCCAACTGTGTGACAAGTGGTTTGAAATAAACATCCATATATTGGGAGAGAGGCTCAGTGAGGGACCCCACTCCACTCACAATGGGACTTTCTTGGGGGGGGGCATTGAAATCTTTATGGACTTTTGGTAAAGTATATATTGTTGGCCTGATAGGAAAATACACAGTTAAAAAGTGTTTCACACCCTTATTAATCCAGACTTTCTCCAGTGCATCTAAAATATACTCATCAATTCTGTGTTTGAAAAAAAAAAACAGTAGGGTCAGATTCAAGTTGTTGATAAAAGGCAGAATTTGACAATTGTCTATTTACTTCATATATACTGTATATACTGCAACTCATCCCCTAGAAGTCTCTTCTCTACTCTTAACATTTCACATGCCTGCAAATTTCCAAATGCTGGATTTTATTGTAACTACTGTATATGCATCCTGCTTGTTAAATTTGGGTGATGGGTTTGTTTCTACCCTATTGACTTGTTTTGCTTATCCTGTGCTGCATGTCTGATTCCTACTGTACTCTTATCTAAACTCATATGTAACTCCAATTGTACTCAGTAATGTGGAACCTTTGCAAAGGAGTCCTTGACTCAGAGGTGTATTTCCAAAAACTGAAATCAATAAATAAAATAAATAAATAGTCTGTGGTGCTCCGTATCACCACTGCACCACCTTTATCAGCCAGCTTGATGACAATAGTCTGGTCCTGTTTCAAAGCTTCTAGTGCTGCTGCTTCTGCTTTCAACATATTATTATAACTGATATGTGGCAAGTCTGAAAACAGATGTTCCAGTTCACTGTCGCATATTTTCTGGAATGTCATGATAGCTGCACTAGGTGCTGGATAAAATATGGATTTCCCTTTAAAGTATCTAGTACTATAATCAGAGTTAGTATTTCTCTCATCTGATGATTGACTGTCACCCGTCAGAGAAATGGCCACAGACAATTCAATCTGTCCCTGTTTTTTGCTGAGAGAAGGACTTGAGGCTGAGATTCCTACAAAACATTTGTGGGTCCAGGAATGCCCACAGTTTATTAATCCCAGTGGTAGATGTGAAGGACAGGCCTCTATTTAAGACTCCTTAAAGTGCAGCTAGAGGTCTGTCTGATGAATTGATAACCTTCAGAAGCTTTTCCGTTGCATTCTGTGGGGATAGTTGCTGTATTGGTTGGCATTGGGGTGCAAGTAAGGAGGTCTGAATCCCAACTTGCGTTTCTTATATAAGGCAAGTCAAGAGAAAGGAATTCTTAGATTTAAACATAATCAAAAACAGCGATCGTACTATCTCTACAGATATTTATAGAAAGCCCTGTGAAATAAATACCCTACTCATGTCCTCTGTCACCCCAGGCACATTATACAGAGCACATCCACAGGGCCAGTTCCTCCATCTCAGGAGGAACTGTAGTGCTATTGATAGCTGTGTTCAAGCAGCAAGTGATTTACAGAACAGTTTTACTGAAAGAGGATATTCAACAACACAGGTGAAATTCACATACCAGGAGGTTAGAAATACCCCTAGATCAGCAACATTTAATAATCCTAACCCTAGAAATCAAGACATATCTAAACATAATTTTGTCACTACGTAGTCAGCGCATGCCTCTAATGTAGCTGACATTATCAAAAAGAATTTGAACATTCTTAGAGGTGACCCAAACCTAGAGCTATATCATGAAAACACCCCAAGAATGTCATATAGATGAGCTGACACCCTCAAGGACTATTTGGTCCATATCAGACAAGCTTTACCTGTACCCAAACTTGGATGAAACAGAGTGCAGGATGCTTCAAATGCTGTAGATGCACTTACTGCCAATATGCCTCTACAGCAAAATAAATCATGAGCCCACATGTAGACAAAGTATTCTAAATAAAACAATTGATTACATGTGACACATGTGGAGTGATACATATGGCAGAGTGGATATGTGGCACCTTCTACATTGGTAAAACTAAAGAAACTTCAAGGCCAGAATAGGAGAACACTGCAGGGCTATCAGCAATGGGGACCCTATCAATGCCACTGCCGGTCATGTTATGAAAGCTGCAGACAGACAGACAGAGTCATACCGTCTCCTTTAAGGACATAGAGAAAGTATTCAAAAACCCCAGGGGTGATTTTAATAGCTATATATTAGAGAGAGAGGGATTTTGGATTTACATGTTAGCAGCTTTTAAGAATCCAGATCTGAACGAAGGATTTGACATAACACCTAATTAAACAAGCATTTGTCAGTGCTGAATGTAGTCTTTGTGGCGTAGGCATTGGTAGTGCAGGAGTTAAAGAGATGCATAATAGGAATGGCAGTGAAGTATGGAACTTGACATCAACCCCACCCCACCCTGCAGAGACTGACAGGGATTGAGATGTGCCTTTGGGTCTTTGGCCATAACGCTCATCCCATTTCACCTCACCCTACCCTGTAGACTCTAACAAGTGTCATGCTGTGCCTTGGGGTCATTGGGCCTTATGCTCACCCTTATCCATAAGAAAATATGTTAAGATAGGTGCAGTATAGGAGAATGGGGTGAACTTTGGGGCTGAAGAGTTGAAGGCACACCTTGATACCTGTCACTGGCTGCAGGGTGGGGGTGGGGGTAGGGGTGGAATGGCAGGAGCATTACAGCCGACAATCCAAAGGCACACCCCTGATGCCTGTCAGTCTCTACAGGGTGGAACATTATGGTTAGAAACCCTAATGCCCCGGGTGTTTGTTGGTATTTGCACTCCAAATTTTCAACATGGTCTTTTCGTGATCCCATCTCATGAAAGCATTTGGGACCTCCGCTCATGAACAGTGGCACTATGATTTTCTTAATCTGTTCCGAGCATTGATTTCCCACAGGGACCATGCCATTGTGCGCCACATGTGTGAAAACACATTTCAGGCAGGATGTTAAAATAGGAGCTGTACTGTTCATAAGGAGGTGTGGAAAAAATGGCAATGTTGAAAATCTGGAGTGAAAATATAAAAAATTCTTGAACTTATCAGCATGTGTTGAAACTGCGCAATGCACGCTCATAACACAGTCATTTTTTGGAATTTTTTCACCAAATTTGCAACATAGGCTTTTTGGGAGCCCACCTCATGAACAATGACATGGTCATGTCATTAATCAGTCCCAAAAGCTGATTCCCTGCAGTGACTGCAAAATCACCTTTCAAGGCTGAATAATAACATAACAGTGACTGAGTTCATGAGGTGGGGTCCCAAGAACCCCATGTTGAAAATTTGGAGTCAAAAGTCATCAAATTGGCCAAGATATCCACCTATGTTGAACCCTACCATTGATGCCATTGTAAAGCTTACCAGCATTTCTTCAGCTTTCAGTCAGCTTTGAAGAGTGCAGAAGTGTTCCCACTCCACTGAAGATCATCCTGCCGGGGTCTGGAAGTAAGTATGGGGTAAGTGGGATGCGGGGAGGTGGGGTGCACAGAGGGTGGGTGCGAGTTGGGGGAGGAGGGCCCGGAGACAACGAGGGACGATTTTCTCTTTTGCAGGTTAAAAAAAACCCAAAAGACATTGAGGGAAGGTTTTTTCTTACAGGTTTGTCTTGGCAATTGGGGTGGGCACCCAGTGTACCACCTGTATTTTTTGGGGAGGGGGACTGAAACTGATGTAGATTGGGTCCCCTCGTCAGCACAGAAAACAAGTCTGTTTTTGGAGGGGGGCCATGATGCCTAGGGGGATTGGGCACCCCCCCTTGGCAGACAAATTAAAATAGGGGAATGTTATGCCTACAGGGATTGTGCTCCCCATCAGCAAATGAACTGCAGAAGTGGCATGCTGACAGGGGGATTGGGCACCCCTGACATTGGCTTTCAGGCAGACTGTGAGAGGCAGATGGCGACAGCCACCACCATGTTTATTGAAATATTACACCAGGCAAGGCATGCCATGCAATGACAGGTGGCTCCCTCATTGCAGCAGTGAAACAGTTTCAAGTTAGTGGCACGCTTTTGCAGCGTGTCGTGGAAAAAAAAAATATATATATATATCTAACACTTGTTTAAAATCAGGCTCAGGAACACTGCATATAGTGAAAAGAAAGTTTTAATACATATGCATACGGGAGTTCATCATAGAACACAAACTCAAGCTGAACTCAGCAAGCTCACAGCTGCACAAAGCTTATATTACACTGTTGCTTGTCATTGTTTATTGGCTACAATTTGCCACAGTGGGTTGGCATAATTTACTTGTGTCTATCTCTGAAGCTGGCACATGACTTTAGAGGAATGCTTGTCTAAGGTTTTAGACCTTTTTCCTTTTTTTTTTCACCATTTTACCTTTTTACTTTTGCCGCCATCTTGTGGAGGTTCTAGGTACTACTAGTTCTACAACATTTTCATTATATTCTTTCCTTCACAAGTGCTGTCATAGACAGCATGCTATTTCATTGATGCAACAGAGCCCAGCCAGAAAAAGCAGTGACACCACTGGCCACAACATGACCGCACCTCCAAAACCTGGTACTCCAAGCTACCACAATATGTTGTTTGCGCTTATGCGCAAGACAACATAAAAAGAGTAAGTAAAGAAATGGAAAGGTTCAGATTATGACCTAGTGACTGTTGCCCTATATGGATTGATATAAATCTTTGAATAATGACTTGGAAATAGTCCAATAACTACTGAGACCATACTTAATTGACACATGTACATACAGAATTATTATAGAAATATTTAAGCAAAGAAAATATGGTAGAAAATACATACCTTTCATATATGTTTTTTACATTGCTAATTTATTTCTTATCTGCATTTTCCAGATACCAGTATACAGAAAGGGCCTGACAATTGCAGAAACACACATGGACTTTGTCTGTGCACCTTCATTTGATTTTTACTCCATATATATATATATATATATATATATATATATATATATATATATATAGAATAGATATACCACTCTGAGGGCGTCGCGCTTGATATCACATGACGCCTTTGGTGTGCGAGGCGCACGAGGTCAAGAGGTCGAAAGGTGTCAACCGCATAAGGCGTATGCATGATATCAGAGTGCGCCGCACACCTCAGAGTGGTATATCTATCTTATAAATGGCTATAGATTTTTTTGGGGGGGTGTCCTTCTGTGTAGTTGGTAATTAAATGTTATGTTTGTAGAGGTGACACTTTTGGTGTTAAAACTGTATTTTAAATTAATTTAAGTTTTAGTAGTCCTTGTGGTGTCAAAAAGTATGTGTTTATAGTACTGTCACTTTAATTGCTCAAATGTAGCGTGACCGAGTGGTGCTCATTTTAGAAAGTGAGAAGCTGTTAGGTTGTGAAAGTAAGACGGGTGTGTTTAAAAATTAGAAAAGTCTGTGCCTTTTATTAGTTTCTGTCCGTTTTTAGTACTAGTTCCACATTGTATGCGGAAGCAGCGAGGGTAGATTGAGTGAGTCGGTAATTTTGAAACGTGTGGGAGATGAGTGTGCTATGCAACACCTCGCCTTGCTTCCGCCTAGGTTTCTAAAATTACCGACTCGCCGGTCTGTCGCCGCCGCTTCGCATCAGAAATGGAGCTACTATTTTGGATTACGGAGAGAAACTAGTAAAGGGACTGACTTTTCTAATTTTTAAACACTGCACGTTTTACTTTCACCAGCTAACAGCTTCTGACTTTGTAAAATGAGCACCGCCGGTCACGCTTACATCTGTATTGAAAGTGAAAAGGCACTGACTTTTCTAATTTTTAAACACTGCACGCTCTTACTTTCATCAGCTAACAGCTTCTGACTTTTAAAATGAGCACCTCCGGTCACGCCTACATTTCTGTATTGAAAGTGAAAGTACTGTGTTTAGGATCGCGGTATTGTCAATGTAAAGGCTTGAATTGAAGACAAGACTACAAAATAATGAGTGTAAAGGCTTGAAATGAGGAGAAGAGTACAAAATAATGTATGTTGCACTTTTATATATACAGTTAGGTTTATGTTAATCAGACTGGTCACAGTGGTTACAGGGTGTCAGTTGCATATGTTGTGTTAGTGTGGTGTCTAGCTGCAGCAGGTGTGGACTGGTCTTGCTGCTGGTGAAAAGGTTTTGAGGAATGGAAAAGTAGTTTGGGCGATGCGTCGTGGTGCTAGGTGTGCGGTCGTTGGGAAATAATGCGGTCATGTGACGTGTTTTGTCCAATTGTATAAGTGGGATTTTTATGATTTTACCACACCATTTTATAAATATATATATATATATATATATATATATATATATATATATATATATATATATATATATATATATATATATATATATATATATATATATATATATATATATATATATATATATATATATATATATATATATATATACTACATACAATTTTAGAACTTGCTGAACTAATGTTCAACTTTCATGTATATTGCTGTAATTAATGTTTATTGTTTTTAACCTCACATTGGGCACTGCACTCTGTTTAGTGTCACTGAATTTTGTTGCTTCCTGATGATGTCATAACTCTGTATAAATTGAGGGCACTTTAGTGTGCAAGTTAGATCCTTTGAGGAAGAAATGTAAATTCTGAAATCCATCAAGCCAATTTCACACTGGCACCTTTGAATACAATGAGGCACCTTTGAAACGTAAACGTCTGGCACAGTCTTTGATTTTGGGTGGTGAGTGCGGGATTTTGCTTCTAATGTCTTTGAAATGCATTTACTTGTATTTCACTTGTAACATACAAATAGTAGGTAGAAGACTATGAAGTCCATATACTGTATGTTGCCCTTTATTTCATGATAATAATCTTTTAGTTTTATTTATGTCATATGGATATCTAATTTGCTTTTGAACATATTAGATGTCTAATTTTGCACTTTATCTGTTGGTAGGTTGTTCATATCCCTGTTATTCCTTGTGGATAATATAATATTCATCTATTAGTTTTAAATGTACATGGTTTTAACTGCTTGTTATGCCTCCTTGCAATACTGTTCTGATCGACTTTAATGTTAATTTTGTTTATTATTTGCTTATTTGTGTTTTCATTTATTTGTGTTTAGTTTGTTGGAAAAGTCCTAACTATAACCATTATTGATGGGAGAACAGGTCTAGAAAAATTAAAGCCCAGACAAATTGGACAAGTCTGGGTTTTTTGACAAAACCAGGACCTTTTGGCTAAAAGATTGAAGTCAAGTTCTTTAGGCCATTTTGGGCCAGAAAAAATAATGATAAAACCCTTTTGACACCCAAATGAAACCAAATGGTCATATGTCTCTACCCTTATCTCCATTCAATTGCTTGCCATTCTCTTCTTGAAAATTACACCAACCTCAAAACATAAATAGTAGGTTATTTTCCCTCCCATGGCTGTAAATCAATGAAGACAGAAATATTGTACGGAAATATGAAACCAAACACAAGCACTTCATCAAAGTAAGAAGAAAGATTCTCTTTAACATGTTGCACTCACAGAACAGAATATACTGTAACATATTTAAAATATTTTTCATTTCTAATAAAGGTCACAAAGGATAAATATGAGTTTTAGAAATTCTGTGAAATAAACATTTGCAGAATTTGCAGAACCTGAGTTAGAACTAGCACAAGTCCAGTGCAGAAGTAAACAAAATATCTACAGTATAGCTATTTCTTACTGTTTATGGATAATGGGCGCTATTCACTAATGGGACAGAAGGTGCTTGCCAAAGGTGCATACCCCACCTGCGTATCTCCACAGTCCTGGACAGGTACAGGGCGCATGGTATTCATGACCCCATGCACCCGCAGGGCACCTGTCCATGGCCTGACCCCGCCCCATGGTGCATGGGATTGTAGGGGGTGTCCCAATGCAGAGGGGTGGGTGCACATCAGAGCTTTGCTGTTTGCTGGGGCTGTGAGTTGGGCAGGTGTCTGTTCCTGATGGCGTGTCATCGGAAGGTGGGCTCTCCTGCTTTTTAAAAGTTTGCACTGCTAGCAAGTGCGAGAGATTGTGAGTGGCGTGAGCACCACTCCATAGAAGAAAATCAGCAAGTAAACAAGTCTGTTTCAGCTTGAGAATGTAAATTTCATTCTGAACTGTTAAGTTCTTTTAAAGCTTTGCCTGAATTTGTTATGCTTTTTAAGTGTTTGCCTTTTATCTTTCATTTTTTATGTTAGTTTTGTTTGATTGCTTAAGTTTATTTTATTATGTTCCTGATTTATTTAACGTTGTCGTTACTTACGTTTTGTTCATTTTTAACTAATGTTTTATATGTTAAAAAAGATGGGTTTCAGTTGTCTTATTCTTGCCCATTTAGTACAAACCAGGATAATGGGTTCCCTAGGATGCATTTGTCAGAATCATATGTTTTACACTCTCCCTCTTCCCATGAAGTTTGTATATTTCATGATTTTCCATATAGTGAGTTCACATATGGATTGGTTACTACTACTACTAAAAATGAAAGATAGTTAGAGAAAAGGATTAACTTAAAAAGATTAATAATGTTGTTACTACTTATGTCTGGATCAGTGCACCCACATCCAGGGCCTAATTTTTCACCTGAGGTAGATTATGAGTCAATCTCAGTTGGTGTTAATAAGGGCCCTGCTTCTCCCACACTTAAGATTGTTCATTTGAATATACAGAGTCTGTTATCTAAATGGACCCAGTTTGTTGCTTGGTCTCAATATCACTCTTTTGATATTATTACTCTCTCTGAGACATGGTTGCACAATGGTGTTATGGATTCAGAGATTTATCTCCCTAATTATAATCTGGTTAGACAAGACAGAGAAGGAAAAAGAGGAGGTGGAGTGTTAATGTAAATTCTTTGTAAATTTGATTATACCGTTTTTGATTATTCCATGAGAAACTCAGGATGTAATATGATTTCTATTGACTTGATTTTTGGACAAAGTAAACATTTGATTCTCAGTACTGTTTATTTTCCCCCGGTAAGATATTAAATGGTTTAGAATTGTTGACCTATTTTTGTGAGGCTTTACTTCCAAATAGAGAATGGATTACTCTTGGTGACTTTAACTGCAGTTGGGATAAAAGTTTGAATGGTGGAATTAGAGAGACTTTGGTTGATCTGGATGTAACACAATTAACAGAGGAAATTACTAGGCCCAGTTATAAAACAGGTGTAGAGACCATTCTTGATTGGATCATGGTCACTCATGTTGACAGAATTTCCAGCTGTGAGGTTATGTCTGACACCATGAGTGACCATTGTCCTATCAGATGTGAGTAGTCCATAAAATTATTAAAAAGTCCCTCTAGATATGTTGAATGTCGAAATTTGGCTAAGTTTTCTCCCTAGGGAATTCAAGAATTATTCAATAAAATTGATTGATCTCCATTGGTAATCAGCACTAATATTGATACAATGTGGGAATTTCTTTGTATAGCTTACAATGCAATCACAAATACAATTTCTCCTTTAAAGAAAGTAAGAATCAGATCATCCAAACAAGAATGGGTTACAAGGGACCTTATTCATTTAATGAGAAAACGTGATAAGTGTTGGAAATCTTATACTCTATCTAGAACTCCTGCTCTTCTTCAAGAGTATAAGACACTTAGAAATAAGTATAAATCTGAAATTAGGAAGGCTAGGGTTACATATTGTTTAAATGAACAAAGGAATTCCAGGGCTAATTCTAAAAAGACTTACACTTCCCTAAATAAAATTTTGGGACAGGGTAAAACTGTTTCTGCTCCAATTATTCTTTAAAATGGACAAAGTATAACTGATCATTTCAGGGTATCTAAGATTTTTAATAATCATTTTGGGAACTTAGGTTCCTATAGAACTCTCATAGATCTGGATGGTGTGTTTGATAATAGTGATATTCATAATGACACTAATCCAAAGTTTCATTTTAAGTCTCTTTCCCCTTTATTAGTAAAAAAATATTTCCTGAAAAATAATCCAAAATCTTTTCAGGGTCAGGATGGAGTTGATATTAGAATTATTAAAATGGGTATTGACTGTTTTGTTTATCCATTAGTACACATTTTTTATTTTTCTCTACATCATAATGTTTTTCTGAGTAGTTGGAAACGAGCAGTTATAAAACCCATTCTAAAGAATGGAAATCCCTCTTTAGTTACTAATTATCGTCCAATCTCTCTTTTATCACCCATATCAAATATTTTGGAAAAGATGGTTTTGGACCAAACCTTGGATTTTCTTGGGAAGTATTCTTTATTGTCTGAGAATGAACATGACTTTAAGCCAGGGTATAACACTGAAACAGCATTGGTGGGGTTCACGGGCAGTGTTCATGGTGCACTTGATAGTAGACATTCATGTGTGGCACTGTTTGTGGGCCTCACCAAGGCTTTTGACCTGGTTGAATTTGATCTTCTTCCTGGTTTGCTTCGTGGTGTTCACTTTTCTGGTGAAGTAAATATGTGGTACCAAAATTTTTAAGTGAAAGATCTTTTAGAACTATTATTGGTTCATCTTTATCCCATTCTCTTCCATTAGTTTGTGGTGTGCCCCAGGGTTCAATTCTGAGGCCACTCATTTTTTCCTTATTCATGAATTCTGTTTCTGTTATATGTACAAAAACAGAAATATTTCTTTATGCTGATGATGCTGTTCTTTTTTGTTCAGACCCCAGACCCAACATTGCTTTTTCCCATCTTCTAACTGATTTCAATCAACTGCAGGATTGGTTATCTTTAAGTCACCTGGTTTTGAATTCCTAAAAAACTAAAGTAATGGTGTTTTCCAGGAAAAAAATGTATCCACTGACCCGTTTCCAATTTTTGATAGGAAAGGAAACATAATTGAAAATGTTTCTGTTTTTAAATATTTAGGTATTACGTTGGACAACCATTTTTCTTTTGAACCTGACATTCAGAATCTTAGGAAAACTCTTCATCAGAGGTTGGGTATTCTTTATCGAGTTAAATTTCTTTTGACTTTGGAATCTAGAATGCTTTTAGTTCATAGCTTTCTGTTTTTCATACTTGATTATGGAATATTGATTTACACATCTTCATGTACTAATGTTCTGAGCCCACTTAGAGTAATTTACCATTCAGCCTTGAGATTTTGACTAAACTTATCTTTTTGAACCCATTGTACTGATTTGTACAAACAGTCATCTTCTTTATCTTTTTAGAATCGAGTTCTTTATAAAATGAGTATTTTCTTATTTAAAGTAAAATGTAATCTTCTTCCTCCTTTTATCTTCATAATGTTTTCTAGATTAACAAATGCATTGCCTTCTAGGTCTCAGTATAATTATACATTTAAAATACCATTTTTTAAGACTACTTTTGGACAAAGATCTTTATTATTTAGAGCACCCACTTTTTTAACAAAATTCTGTTAGAAATTGTTGAAAATAATCCCATTCAGGGCTATAAGAAATCTTTAGAAATTGTTGAGAATAATTCCTGTAAGGGCTGTAAGAAAAGGTTAAAACAGTGGCTATTTTCTCAAACATAATGTATTTTTATGTATTGTATTTCTTTGATTGATTGCATTGTTTATTTTTATGTTGTTTGCTTGTGTTTTTTGTTTTTATGTATTTTTTTTAGTTTTAAACTTGTCTCCAATGAAAACGGGCAGTTTTGCTCACTTGGATTTACAAGTACAAAAAAAAAAAGAAAAATGAAAATGGATCTGCATAAATAGGAACAGTATATCAAATGCTTGTTTGTTTGTTTTGTTTGTTTTATTTTTACCCAGGAAAAATGACTGGGCACAGCCCTTTTTCAGTCATTCCTGACAGATAACAATAAACAGTACAAAACATGTTACAAAGCTTCCAAATAATACAAGACAAGTACATACAGTTAACAGGTACATCTCAATTCAGTACACAGCAACAATGGTTCAAGGAATCATGAAAATGTGCAAGCATAGCTTTAAAGTGCCTAGTACTTTTTTGCTGAATTAATTTGACTTGAGAACTTATTTAACAGCACAGGTGCATATGAAGTAAAAGAACCCTTGGCCATAGGCAATTTTGAAGAATGAGAGTAAAATAGGACCGACTCCCTGAATCTTGTGGAGTGTGACCCATTTAAAGGAATAAATTTCTCAAATAAACAACTGGGTAATTTGTTTTTCCAAAAAGTATATCCCAAAACTACAGGTAAAAAATGTACAGTCACTCACTCAATCAGCTACCCCAGCTCTCCCCATCTGCCAAGTGGGCTGAGGTAGCACAGACCATCATTTCCCAGTCCTGCCACTACCAGCAGGTGATGTCCATGGGGATGCGCACTGGGTTATGGCAGGGTCCCAACTGCCATAACCTGCACCCCCCTGTGCCTGGCACTACATGAATGGTGCATAGTGCAGGCACACCCCATCATGCCCCCAACCACCTCCAGCATGTTATTGACCATGCAGACAGGGGATCTGGCCTGTAACTACCTTGTGTGCCATTTGTGAAAGCCACCAGGGGTCCACAGAACCCCCACTGTGCAGCATTCCATCTTAGAGCTGTCTACATTCCTTGGATACACAGTGCATAGACACCTTTTATTTGTGTGTGCACAGGGCCCATAGATACCAATTGTCTGTTTTTGCCAGATATTTAAGAAACTGGTACCTGCAGTAAGAATTTGCTAGCGCTTTATCAGCCAAAGAGTGCTGCTTCATAGAGGTTTATGTGAAACAAGTGGTAAATTAATTATTATGAACTATTTAAAATTAAAAATTTGCAAAAATTGTCCAAAGTACATGCAAATAACTGATTATGTGTCAACAAACCATATGTCAGTCAGTCAGTCAGTCAAATCTTTATTTATTCAGGTGAACATCATTGAGCAAAGCTCATTTACAAGATGGACCTGATAAGGTCAAGGTTCAATAGTTGGTACATAAACAGATACATTCAAGACACTTATATATGCATAACAGATACAGTCAAAACACTTATATATACAATAATCAAGGGACAAAAGTTGATTAAAACATAACAGGACAAGGTAGGTTATATGAAAATTACACTAGAAAATAAAGTATATACATATCCCATTAGAGGAGTCAAGGCATGCACGCAACCTAAGGTACCCAGAATTACCAGGTTCCAGGGCAAGCTGAAGCAGCCAAGGAGACATAGTGTTTGAGTGACTGAGAAAATGGTGATCACAGCCTCTGGTAAAAGACCTGGAAGGAATGGTGGGGGATTCTGGCAGGGGCTGGGGCTAATACTAGGAGGTATGGGGAGTAATTAGAGTTGGTGTAAGGGCCAGGAGTTAGTGGGAGAAGATTATAGTCAGGGGTAGCAAGATCTGTGTAGGTAGAGTTATAGGGAACTGAGGTACTATAATATGGGGGGAATCTGAGTTCTGTTTTCAGAACCACTGGAAGCCTTTTGGATAAAGATGCCCATCTGGAAGTGATTCATATCTCCTGAAAAACTGAGCAGATATGTTAGTAGGATAGATAGATATGTGGTGCAGTTTTACTAGATAAGGGGAAGGTTGGACTAGGTGTAGTATTAAAGAAAACAACAACAATGACACACACACGGCATAGATGGTATTGCACTAGGCTACTTCATTGAGTTTAAAGTGCAGGATAGCTGCATTTTGTGACTTTTAAGAGGAATTATTTAAAGGGTCGCAGAAATGCTATAATCTGATTGTTTATCAACAGTCTGCAAGCCTTACATTAATATGCTTGTACAGCCTAATTACCAGAGAATTGGTTTTCCAGGCTCTACATTTTTCAGCATTCCAAATTTAGAGCTAAGTGCTGCTATTAAAGCTGTGAGTAAACACATCATAAAATTTAAGTTACTGCGACTTATGTATGTGGAAAGGAGAGACCCCAGCCACCCCAAGTTTCTCATTCTTGAAAAAATCCTTACCCATGTGCTACCATTATCAATCACCCTCTCATCCATTGCTCATGTTAAACATAATACACTATGCTATCTGTGTGGGTTCATGCACTTTACACCAGGGTGGGCAGGGCTTTTAAATTAGCAACCATGGGGTGGCTTTGGTCTGGGCTTTTAAATTAACAGCCACAATGTGGCTTAATAACACAGCCAGCACTGCTGGTTTGTGAGTAGGCAAGTGGGAGCTGCTAAATTCACAGCCCCGGTGTGGCTTAACAAGTAAGCCAACATTGTTGGTTTACATGCAGGTAGGCAGGGCTTTTGAATTAACAGCTGCACTGTGGCTTAATGAAAGAGCCAGCATTGTCAGATTTGGAGCAGATGGCTGGGTGGGACTTCTAAATTCCAGCCATGGAGTGGTTTAACAATGGAACTGGCATTGCCAGTTTACCAGAGGACTGGTGGGGCTTTTAAATTAACAGACACAGTGTGGCAGGCAGAGATTCAGTTAACTCCATTTTTGGAGTATTTGACTTCCACAAATAAGGTGAAAACTTCCAAAAGAAAGGAGGAGGAAGACATTGACTTCCAGATGTAAAACCAAAAATTAGATTGCTTCCAAAATCATAGGTATTGAAGTAAAAAAAATGCTGGGATTTTTCTAAAGAAATAGTATTTTATCACAGATATTATAGGAGTGTGGTCATGCCCCTATAGGTAGGGTTCATTGGTGACTTCTATGGTAAACCCAAAATTTGCACTTTAATAACTTCATAACTATTCCAGTAATTTGCATGAAATGTTGCATGCACCATCAGGGACCAAAGATCTCTTGATGTGGCAAGCTGTGTTCCAGTCAGATGTCTGGGTGGAGAGATACACAGTGTAAAAATTGGGAAAATGACCATTTATTGTAAAATTGTTTGTTAGGCAGCTCCACAAAAATGTTATGGAATTTTGCTCCAAAATGTTTTTGGAGTAGAAAGGTCTTGGGTACCTTTTGAAGATTTGGAGGAAAAATATTAATCTGCTCCAAAGTTATTAAATTTCAAAGTTCCCATTATTTCCTAAGGGACCAGTTAGATGTCCCTCTTGAAAAAGGATTCTTTATTGCAAATGTGGAATCCTTTTTTGCAAAGGCAGGATCTTTGCCACAGATGTGGAATCTTTTTCTGTGCTGCTATCTTGTTTTCAGTTAGCAGTGACAACAAAATTAAATAACTAAAAAAAATTCACTGATTTAGTACACACCAACAGTTTTGTTTACCTAATCATGATCCCTAGAATCCAATTATGGGATTACTTTTTCAATAGCTTACTTATAAATGTGTTTTTAACATGCCAAAATCCTTTTTCACAAATTGAGAAAAAAGAATCATGAAATAGGATTCTTTTCCGCAATTGCAAAACAGGATTTGTCTTTTTCTGCAAATTGTGAAAAGGATTCTTTTTCGCAGTTTGCAAAAAAATGAATTTTAAGACAGCTGTTTCTTTGTCACTCCACAGTTACCAAATGGTTTGTGGTTCTGATCTGAAATTTTCAGAGTACAAAGGGCTTGCCCCACATATGGGCCTTTTGCTGGTCTGGTGAAGAGACATGACTTTTCTCTGGAGTTCTGCAGGTCTATATTGTGCTTCATTTCCCATTAGATAACATTATAATGTGAAGTGTACACAGTCATTTCTTTGTCAGTCTGCTGTAAAGAAATGGTTTGTAATTTTGCTCTGAAATTTTCATTGTACAAAGGACTTGCCCCACTGATGTGCCTTTTGCTAGTTTCATGACAATGTATTAAGTTACACAAGTTTAGAATTTTGCTGTGTTTAAATTGCAGTGCGAGGTGTTTCCTTGGCATTGCACACTACAGGACAGAAGTACAAGGCCCAGAGGGCCCTGCCCGCCCACAGAAATAAAAACACCATGACACTATCTCAAAACCTATACATAGATGCCATTATGGAATGATGAGAGTGCAGGGCCCTCTCATAGGAAAATAGGGATACAATTACAATATCTCAAAAATTACAGATGGATGGCACAGTGCGCTCCCACATGCAAATACAAATACCATTATGGAGTCATGGGAGAATTGGCATTATGGATGGATGGCAGCACAGGGCCCGGAGGGCTCTGCATTCCTATATACAAATATCAATAGCATTAGGGAATTATGGGAGTACAGCAAACAAGGATACAATTACACTCTCTCAAGAATTATGGATGGATGAGAGCATAGAGCCTGGAGAGCCCTGTGCTCCCACATGTAAATAAGGCTACAATCATACTATCTCCAAAAGTAAGGAGATTAATTGCAAAAAATGTCATTAATGCATCAGTTAGGCTTGCAGTAACAAAAGTTCAGAAATGTGCTGTTAGGGTATCCAACCCTAACACCCCACCCCCCACCTTGCACAGAGCAACAGGCATGGGGGTGTGCTTTGGGGTTGCTAACCCAATGTTCACACCATTTTCCTATACTGTACCCATCTCAGCTTATTTACTCATGGAATGGACTGAGCATACAAAACTCTGGTGAGACCACATCTAGAATATTGTGTCTAGTTCTGTAGGCCTCATCTCCAGAAGGACATAGGCAGAGTAGAGGCAGTCCAGGGGAGGGCAACTAAAATGGTGCAGGGTCTGTACCAAAAGTACCATGAGGAGCTGCTGAGGGACCTTTATATGTACACCGTGGAGGAAAGGAGGGAGAGGAAGGATATGATAGAAATGTTTAGGTACCTCAAGGGTATTAATAAAGTACAGGAGGGCAGCATCAGGGTCTCTGTTAGTTGAGCAGTAATTTTGATTAATTAAAATCGCCATGCTACCATGCTAAATAGTAATAAAATGTATAAGAATATAGCCCTTATTCAAATCACTGGAGCGTGCACATGTAGCCTTCATTTACTGACATCATAAAATGGGGCTATGTGTGCCAGCATGGCAGTGTGGCTCCAGTCTTGGGAAGTGGCTCTGTTTTTATCGATGCAGTCTCAGATTAAGATTATGAGTAATATAACTGTTAAAAATGGATGAAGTTGGTATAAAGATTTGTACCCAGAAACTCCTGGCCAGGTCAGTTGTCAGACATGTTCAGGGAAGAGGTTACTAGGGAGCTGCTTTTTAAAGTAAATGTTGAAGGTTCCCATAGCAAATGAGAGTAGTAAACTGTGGATGTTGTGAATCAGTCTCCTACCATTCAAACTGCCAAATAGTGCTGTTTCCATGAGAAAAATCCTTTTATTTTGGTGCTCTGCTGCATTTGCATAACCTGACCCTTTTTTTCAATGCTGCAACCCCCCAACTGTGACATCATACCAGGGAAACAAATTTATTAAAGGGATTCTGTCAGTTTTTAGTTTTAGATAGACAAATCAGCTATGTACTATACCCACAATGTCTCACTATGTAAATTAGTATACAGGATATTATATTTATGTGCTCACTGAAGAAACAGGAGACTACATCTCTCAGTATAGAAGTCTTGTAGGTAGATACAGTATGCACAATGCATTGTTGTGAAAATAAACATATAAAAACTTACACTATATTGTTGACACCACTACAGAGATACTGGATAGCATCTCACAGTAAGGAAATTTGAAAACAGGTTCTTATTTTATGCACAATGCCTTGCTATGGACATTTACATATTACTGCTCACCACTACCAACATAAGGTATTGTACTTCTGAGTAAGGCACATTTAATTCAATGTTATAAATTACCCAGAATTCCTTGATGCTGTATGTAAAACATTGACAGCTTTCTGGTATGACATCACTCTGGGGGTGTGGCCACACACACAGAAAACTGGAGAGAAACCCTGATAAAACATAAAAAATGACTATGACAGATTTTTTTTACAAAATAAAATGCAGCTTCAACATCTAAAGCATGTCTGACAATGGCATACCATGGCCCTGATATTCAGAATTGCACCTGGCAAAGGTGCAAGTGATTATGCAGTGCAACTGAGTTGCACTGGTGCAACACAGGGATATATTCAGCAGAGATGAGTCATGGCACATCTCTTCTCACACTGTGAAAATACAATGCACTGGTGCATCCCTCCAGATAGGGCTGAATACCAGGAAAAGGGAACTGCACCAGTGCAACAGAGATGTGTTCTGCACAGATTCCTGATATTCAGCCAGCAGCATGCAAGTGGGGCCATAATATATGTAAGGTGCACATGGGGCCATTTGCATGTCTTTATGGCCCCATTTGTATAAGTTGTGCAGGGCTGGCCAGAGAAATGCACCAGGTGCCCTGCACAGCATGCAGAGCTGTCTGAGGATGACAAGTGGAACCCCTCACCCTTCCCATTGCTGACAATAGTCATCCAATATATCCCTGGTAGTCTAGTGGCAACCTGCTCCCTGCCCGTAGCCCTGCTTGCCCTATAAACATTAATCGAAGCATCCTGGTGGTCTAGTGGGTCCCCCACCCTGCCCATAGTTATGATTACACTAGATTCCTAGTGTGAAGCATCCCTGTAAATTGTAAATGTTTCCCTTCCCTGGTAGTCTAGTGGTTCCCCCACCCCACCCGTAGCTCCAATCACCCATAACAGCGATGTCAATAATTCCCTGGTGGTCCAGTGTCACCCCTACCCCCTCGTCCACGCAGGACCCCCCTTCCCACCCAGCTCCCCCCATATTTGGTGGGCAGCAGAAAACATGCCCACATACCTCTGCAGCTGCCCACTGAATGACAGCTTACAGTATCAGCTGTCAGCCCATTGGTCCACACTGTGGACCAATGGGCATGCACTGCATACTGTAGTAGTACTTTGCAAATATGTGAATGAAGTCATTTACATATTTGCAAAGTACTATTACAGTATTAACACCTACAGAGCAAGCAGAGTTATTCAAAGAAGATTGATTCAATTTAAAATCTTGCATCACTGGTACTGTTTGCCTGTAGTTCTTACACATACAGTAGGACTACGATGGCTTTTTCCAAATATTCCACACCAGGACAGACGTGCCACCAGCTTCCTTATAGCAAGGAGGTGATTTAATAGAAGAAAACTGAATTAAATTCTTAATTTTGGAGCCTGTGTAAGTAAGTAGAAGTCAGTGTTTTGGTTCTCTGTTTTTGGGTCTGTTTTTTCTTAGTGTAACTTTTATTTGCCAGGGAGGAAATTTAGCTGGGAGTCATTTGTGATTAGACCTGTCACTTAAGCTCTGTCAAATAGGTGTCTGATAAGGGGAGGAGCTGAAAGGGGCCTGAAGAACTCTGGATTCAAAACAGGAGTTGTCTGTGGACTCTGGAGACCCAATCTCCACAAGGACATAGACAGGATGGAGGCTGTCCAGAGGAGGGCAACTAAAATGGTGCAGGGTCTGCACTGGAAGACATATGAAGAGAGACTTAGGGAGCTGAATATGTATAGCCTCAAGGAAAGGAGGGAGAGGGGGACATGATAGAAACTTTCAAGTATCTCAAGGGAATCAACAAAGTCCATGAGGGTAGCATCTTTCAAAAAAGAGGTGTGCAGAACAAGGGGCACAATTTGAAGATAGAAGGGCAGCTCAGAGATAATTTAAGGAAGTATTTTTCACAGAGAGGGTTGTGGATGCATGGAACGGCCTTCTGGAGGAGGTTGTGGAGTCAAAAACAGTGGTGGAATTCAAGCATGCATGGGACAGTCATAAGGCAATTCTAGGGGTTGGGGGTAGGAAGAAGTAGGCTGCTGGTTAACTAGGATCTGCAGCTTATCCATTAGGTAGGGAAATGGGCAGACTGGGTGGGCCAAGCGGTCTTTATCTGCCATCAAAATCTATGTTTCTATGTTTCTGTCTGCTGTAGGTGAGACAGAGAGCAGTCACTAGCTTCCTTATAGCAAGGAATTGATGTAATAGAAGTACACTGAATTGAATTCTTAATTTTGGGGCCTATGTAAGTAAGTAGAAGTCAGTGTTTTGGGTCTCTGCTTTGGAATTGACTTTTCCAAGGAAGAAATGTAGCTGGGAGAATATTTGCAGTCATTTGTGACTAGACCTGTTACTTAAACTCTGTGAAATAAGTGTCTGAAAGGAAGGAAGGCACTCACTGGGTTGGTAGGTCAGAGTTGTAGTTGATTGCTTCTGGAGGGCACGGGCTTAGTCCACCACACCTGACCCTCACCACACCCACCCACCCCAAGAGTATCATTTCCTTTATATCAGGGTTCTGCCATCACTTTAACAAAAGTGCAAAGGACATACACCTGTTCATATCCTTAAAGGCACAGCACACCAAACAGGGGGTGAGCACACTCACATGCTTGCACACACTAACAAAACAAACAAAAAAAACCTCTTAAACAGGAAGGGATACAGACATGTGGAGAGTGGTGCATTGCACTGGCTGTGGAGCGGCAGTCTTTTGGAAGATGTTCTGGAGGCTGTGTTGCTGCCCTATTTGCAGGCACCTCTCTGGTCTGATGGAGGAGGCTTCCCATCTCCATGCTGACCCAGCGAGGATTAGGAAAACCCTCTCCCCTACCACGGGTCACCCAGGCCACCACTGGTGTACCACAATGGGCTTAGGGAAGGTGAGGGTGGTGGAACAGAGATGCATTCCTCCAGTTGTTACTCTTTACAGTTCATTCGCTATTCTTACAGAGTGTGGTTCCTCTGTGGAGGCACCTACAGTGGAGACCAAGGAGGATGCTGGGAACCTCCACAAAGGAGACCCACAGGAAGATGGCACAGGACCCCACAGGGGAAGAAAACAACTCCTAGTGGAGGACTCAATTGTTAGGGAGTAGAACTGGTGGAGGAAAGGGAAAGGGAGGTAAGGTGCCTGCCCAACACCATGGCTTGGAGGGACAGGAAGCAAATCCTCAGGATTGTGGGAGCAGCTGCACAGGGTAGGGAGCTGGATGTCATTGTCCACATAGGGACAACTGGCCTGGCTGGGAATAGAATCAGAGCAGTGCAGCAGGAGTTTGTGGAGTTGGGGAGGGGCCCTAGACAAGTAGTTCAGACAGAATTTTCTCAGAAGTGCTACCTGTCTATGGCATGGGTGAGGCTAGGGTACTCTGTACCATGGGATTCAATGACTGATTGAAAAACTGGTGCGGAGCTCAGAGATTTGGCTTCATTGGGGACTGGAGGTCCACTTGGAGGAATACAGGCTTATACTGGCATGACAGTCTGCATCTGTCCAGGAGGGCAACCAGGATCCTAGGTGATAGGTTTAAATGCTTCATTGGCAAACATTTAAACTAGCCAAGAGGGAAGGCACTGAAGAGAAACAGGGATATTCCAGACCCCTTCACAAAACAGGGTAGTAAGCAAAGTAGACACAAAGATAGATAAGTCAATAGAGAGCAGAACAGGGGTAAATCCAAAAAAAAAGACAATGGCAGTAAGGACTGAGATGGACCTAAAAGGGGAAAGGCCATCAAAAAATAGAGGGTGATGGGTACCAATGTCCCTAGTCTATGTAGCAAGCTCCCTGAACTAGTGGCCTTGATGGAACAGGGATGCCTGGATATCGTGGCAATCATAGAAACATGGTACACAGAGAACCATGACTGGGATGTCAACATACCAGGGTACACAATCTACAGGAGGGACAGGGAGGGTAAAAGAGGAGGAGGAGTAGCTCCCTATATAAGGGAAGAAATCAAAGCAATAGAACTAAAGGGTAAGCAGGAAGGGGTGGAGGCACTGTGGATCACCCTGAAGATCAGAAATGGCACTACAATCTGCAAAGGGATTGTTTACAGACCTCCATCCCAGGGGGGCAATGGACAAGGAAATTATAGAAGGAATCCTTAGAATGGCAGATAAAGGAGAGATATTGTTGATGGAGGACTTGAATATGCCAGATGTTAACTGAAGCACCTTTATTGCAGCCACATCCAAGACAATGGTCATTCGCAATGCCTTACAGGGGGCATGCCTCAGACAGCTAGTGCTAGAACCCACTCAGGAGGGAGCAATCTTAGATCTGATACTTTCAAATGGGGATGGAGAGAGGATCTCATATTTAGAAGTGGGTAGCCATGTGGGAACATACAACCACCAAACAGTGTGGTTCTCAATACACACAGCTGTAGAGTCAAGCCATACAAAAGTAAGAGTGTTGGACTTTAGGAGGGCTGACTTTGGCAAAATGGGAGAGTGCCTCAGAAAAGCACTAGTAAACAGGCAAGAAGGAGTGGTGGAAGAATAATGGGGAAAAATCAAAACTGCCATCACAGAGGCAACAAGCCTTTATGCAAAGCAAATCAACAAAACAAAATGAAGGAAAAAGCCACTATGGTTTCTCAAAAGAGGTGGGAGAGAAGGTTAAGGAGAAAAGGATGGCATTCATCAAATATAAGGAAACACAGAAGGAGCAGGACAAAGAACTATATCAGTTAAAGTAGAAGGAGGCAAGCCTGAAAGAGATCAACCACTGGATGGCCTCATTTTTGACCAGATAATGTTGTCAGTTCTAAATACGAGCAGGAGCTGAGCAAGACGTCGGACTCAATGGCAGCAGTTTGGTCTGATGGTGTGTGCTGAATGAAGTTTTGCCTTCAGTTTGTTTTCCGTTTTGAAGTAAAACATACTGTAATGGTTCAATTTGAAAGTGCTGTGTATCAGGACATTTAAATAAAGTATGCTTAAGGGTGTTAGGCAAACAAAAGAGCTTTACAAACAGTGCACAACCAAACACCAGAAAATTAAGCAAGATGCCAAATCGAGAATGCCAAAAACACCAGCTGAACAGCTGTTAAAGCAACAAGTACTCCCCGATGTTGCCCTTCCAGGGGTGGTGAGTCAGAACCTGATTCCCCCCTCTCTAAATCAATGGATACAGATAAAATCTCCACTTACTTTCTGAAAAAGTCTATTCAGTTCCCTGAAAGCACGATGCTGCCAAAGAAGTTAGCTGCTCAACAGCTGGAAAATGCAGATGCTAAAATAAATACAAAAATAAGAACAGCTGATGCTTAAAATGGAAAATAGTGGAGAGGCATTTGATGATATTGAGGGAGGAGAGGAGGTTACTGACAAGGATAATGCAGGGGGCTCGGGAGTACCTCTGCTAGATAGATGGGAATTAGCAGCTGAATATATGCTTGCACTGGCTATACAGTCAATACCTGGCACCTTGACTAATAAACTAAGCAAAACTGAGAATGTTGTTTTTACTGGGCTACAAGGCAATATTATGAATGTGATATCTGTCTTTAGAACAGAGATGAAGGATGCTATTGTAGATATTAAAGATTCAATGAAAGGAGTTCTGGATTCAGTAGCTATCCTCACAGAGAAAATGGAGAACCTTACTGTTAGAACTGGAGAACTCAAAAATAGAGTTTCTAAATTGGAAGATGTGAATAAGCCATTAATTAAGAGCCACTCACAACATGATCAAATATTACAGGGGCTACAACAAAAAGTGGTTGAGATAGAGGACTATTCATGTAGAGCTAATTTAAGAGTTTATGGGTTGTCAGAAGGAACAGAGGGAGCTGGACATCCTGTGATCTTTTGTGAAAAAATTGTTACCGCAGTAATAGGGTGCTCCTAGCCTGAGCAAAAAATAACTTTGGACAGGGCACACAGAGGTGGTAATAGATTCAGAACAAGCAATCAGAATTATCCAAGACCAATTTTTATCAAACCACATAACTATCAAGACAAGGAGGCCATCTTGCAAAAGGCAAGAATGAAGAAAGGCCTAAAGTATCAGGACATATGTATTCATGTTTATCCCAATCTAACTAGTGAAACAGTGAATAAAAGAAAATTGTTTAACCCCATTAAAAAAAGTTATATGACCTTGGAACTAAATTTATAATGCTGTACCCTGCTAAGATACGTTTTGTTGTAAAAGGAAAACTTATGAGTTTTGATGATGCTGATGATGCACTTGAAGTCTTTGAGGAACATTATGGCCACCAACACCCTATAACAATGGTGAAAACACAAAGATGTCATCCATATCAGAGCATTCCACATGAAAAGCAGGATAATTACACTGCTTAATGAAGATCGAGAGGGGCTACAAACATACTTATTAGGCTGGCTTTCTCCTTTAAAAAAAGGGGAGAGCTTGCTTATAAGATGAATGATTATAAAAGACCCACTGCTGTGAGTCTTTTGGTGTTAGAGATGATATCTATGAAGTTCATCTCTGCAAATATGGGGGGTGGTGGAGAATGGGGCTTAGTAGTAAAGTTTTTTATAGTACATTAATAAGGGGTGTATAGTTAGGATTTTTGAAAATTTTTGAAGTTTCAAATTAAGGGTCCAAGATTCCACATTTCTTAATATAAGAAGAAAACAAAACACTGTTAGCATTAAGAGGGAATTATGGAAAGAATTTAGATAAATGGGGGGTTTGATCAGAATAGCTTTGTGGAATTTAAAAGGTTTATGGAATAAAACTAAGATTAATAAAATGAAAAGGTACTTAGAAAGAAAACACATTAATTGCATCTTAATGCAAGAAACACATTTTCAAGAGACAGATTTTCAATGGTATCAGAAACGGTGGGCCCCAGGGGCATATTCAAAATATAACCAGGTGTCATGTGGGGTAGCAGTTTTCTTCCATAAAAAAAACCTTTTGACTCTCCCAATTATTAATAATATTATTACAGATGCACATGGTAGATATGTAATTTAACTTCTATATATGGACCTAATATTAACAATCCAGTCTTTTTTCAGAATTTGTTTTACAACTTACAGCCTGTAAGACTTCTTATATCATTGGGCGGATTTTAACCTCATTTTGAGGAAAGAAGATAGAACATCAAATCAGAAATAAAATGCAGTATTTAATGCATCAATAAAGGTAATCAGCATTACAAGAGGGATTTGAAACTGAATGATCCATGGGAAGAAAAGAAAAACAAATTGAGAAAATTTTCTTTTTTCTCTGACAGGCCACAAGCATACTCTGAATAGCTTTTCTTTTTAGTCTCAGAATCCTTACTTCATACTATAAATGATATTGATTATCCCAGTATAATTATATCAGATCATTCCCCATGTATAACGGATCTAAGATGATCAAATATTAAAGATAGTAATTATACATGGTGAATGGATATTATGGTATTAAATAACTAGACCATTAAAAAAGCTTTTCAAAAATATATGGATTTTTTTTGATCAATAAAGATTCTGATACTAATATCTTAATAATTTGGGAGGCTTATAAAATTAGGTAAGGAATACTTTGCAAGAAATAAAAAATAAAAGGATAAAGCAGTGGAATGAACAAGAATCACAATTAGAATGTGATTTACAGTTATTAGAACAAATACACACTGAAAATTCTGATATAAATATATATAATAAGTTAATCAAAAAAAGAGCTGAGTTAAATAAATTAATAACTGAAAAAGCAGAACATCAAATTTTGTTAACTAGGTCTAATTATTATATCTCAATGGATAGCCCATTGAAGTTAATGTCATGGCAACTAAAAAAGGACCAAGAACAAAGACAAATTAAAAATGAAACAAGTGATATTCATCAGAAACCTGTTCAAATAAGTAAAATCTTCCATGAGTATTATAAGAAACTGTACACTACAGAAACTAATAAAAATGATAAGGGAGCAGAGGAATTTCTCCATGATATAAATCTAAGACAAGTTATTGAAGAGATTAAGGCTATTCTTGAAGAACCTATAGCTCAAGCAGAGGTTTTAAAACCTATAGGAAATTTACCATCAGGGAAAGCACTGGGCCCAGGCAGTTTTCAGATAGATTTTTATAAAGAATTTAAACATTTTTTGATTCCAACTACGACTAAATTATTTAATGCCTTAAGTGAATTACATGATAACCCTCTTTAATTTAAACAAGCTACTTTGCTGTTATTTCATAAACAAGGAAAGGACCCTGATGTCTGTGGATCTTATAGACCCATATCATTATTGAACTTGGACTATAAAATTTTTTCTAAAATAATGGCAATGAGGCTAGAGGGGACACTCCCATTGCTTACTGAACCTGATTAAAATGGTTTCATAAAAGGATGAAAAATCAATGATAACTTAAGAAGAACAATAAATATAATAGCAAATAATACAGCATATGATTCAATATTATTAGCTGTGGATGCCGAAAAGGCATTCAACCGGACAGAATGGAATTTTATATTCTTAACTCTTGCTAAAATGAATTTTGGTACCCAATTTTTGAACTGGATAAAACTGTTATATTGAGCTCCTGTAGCAAACATTAGAATAAATAATATCTTGTCAGAAACAATTTATCTAACAAGAGGTATGAGACAGGGATGTTCCCTCTTGACTCATTTCTTTACCTTAGCTATGGAGCCTTTCACTATTGCAATTAGGATAAAAAAAAATACTAGAATTCAAGTTAATAATATCACTCATAAAAAAGCCTTTATGCAGATGACATTCTGCTATATTTAACCAATCCTTCAAATTGTATAGCTGAATTTATTAAGTTGTCTGTATGGTATGGAAAGGCATCAGGGTATAAGATTAACTGGGAAAAAAACATTAATATTAAAATTAAATGATAAATATAAACTATAAATACCGTAAACTTGCATATGGGAACAAACAGACACAATAAAATATTCGGGCATAAATCTAACAAAACAATATGATCAACTATACCAAGCAAATTATCCAAAGTTAATAAGTGAAATCAGGAAGGATTTAGATAATTGGAATCATTTACTGTACCATTAACATTAATTGGAAGAATACATGTTATTAAGATGAAAATACTCCCAAAATTATTATATACTTTTCAAGCTTTAGCTAATATAATTCCTAATAATTTTTTGAAACCTTAAAGAAAATCATCACTAATTATATTTGGAATAAGAAAAAACCTAGAATATCATAGAAAAAGCTAATTTTACCTAAGAACAAAGGGGGGCTTGCACTTCTGGACTTTAAGAAATAATATCTTATGGTACAAATAAATGAAATTTGGTACTGGTTAAGAGATCAAGAAACTCAAACCATAGCAGCCAGAATGGAAAAATATATGCATGGTTACAAATCTTTAAGGCAGTTACTTTTCTCAGGGTACTATAATAACAAAATGACATGCAAAATTATTAACCCAGATACCTATACCACAATATATTGTTGGTTAGAACTTCATAAATTGATAAATATAAAGATTCCTATTACCAAATGTACTTCTACATATAACAATTATCATTTGATGCCTTTCATTAATAATTTTATGCTTAAACAATGGTATAATAAAGGCATATATGAGATTGATAAATTGTTCAAGAACGGTTATTTACTAACCTTCCTTTGCTTACAAGATCAGTATGATATTCCAGATTCTCATTATTTCAAATATTTACAAATAACAAATTATATAAACAAAAACAATAATAGTTTATCATTAGGAAGTATAATAATTCTGGATATACTGGAAAATAGTCATAATAAAAAAAATTGACTGACAGCTAAAATATATGGATGTGATACTAATACTGCAATTGATAAGGAGATTCGGATATTAAAGGAGAAATGGGCAGACAATCTAGGGATTGAAATCTCAGAAAATGTATGGAGGGAAAGACTGGCCTCTCAGATGATTAATGTCAGATCAAGTAAATTACAGCAAATACATTTTAATACCTTACATAAGATGTATTTTACCCCTTATAAGCTCCATAAGATTAATGTTTCCATTTCAGCCATGTGCCCCAGATGTGCTTATACCTCTGGAACTTTAATCCGTATGATACACGATTGTCCTTTTTTGACCAATTATTGGTAAAAAATCTTCAAATTTATTAATAAAATTCTAAATATGAATATAACTATAAATCAAATGCTGACACTATTAGTGTTTTCAGGACATGATTTATACCTGGAAAATCATCAACAAATGTTTCTCTCAAAAGCTATGATTTTGACCAAAAAATGTATTCTCATAAAGTGGAAGGATACAGCCTCTCCAGTTTATGACACCTGGTTAAACTATTTGGTAGACACTATGAGACTAGAAAGGGTTTATTATTTAAGAAATGAAAATATCACAATGTTTGAAAAGATTTGGTCCCCTCTGTATAAACAATTCAAATAGAAATTAAATAGCTTATAGAATAGTGAATATAACATTCTCTGTAATCACTTAAAAAAATGAGGTAAACCCCTTAAACCTCTTAAATTTGCTATTGCTCTAATAAAAAGGTAGAAAGGAATCTTGGACCCATAGTTAGGAGGGAAATGATGGATGAAGAGGATATACTCTTAATGGGATTATTGTCTGGGATATGAACATACGAACATACGATATTTCCCAGCAGATAAAGGCCTAGCAGTCTATCAAGTCTGCTCGAATGTGCAGCTAGCACCCCTTATTCTGCAGCTGCCCCTCCCTTCCACCCTTCCCCTTCATTGACCTTCCCCTTGTCCTGTCCCATCCCCTTTTGAAGCAGTCCACTGTTCTACTGGATACCACTTCTGCAGGTAACACATTCCACCCAGCTAACACCCTCTCTGTAAAAAAGTGTCTCCTCATCTCCCTCCTGAACCTTCCTCCCTCCAGTCTCATATCATGGCCCCTGGTGTCCCTCTCCTCCCTTACTTTGAACAGCCCCTCTGTACCTGTCTTGTTTATTCCTTTCATGTACTTGAAGGTTTCAATTATGTCCCTCTGTCCTGCCTCTCCTCCAGTGAGTACATGTTCAACTCCCTCAGCATCCTCTCGTACGATAAGTCCCCCAGCCCCTTGATCATCTTTGTCACCCTGTGCTGCACCCCTTCCAGTAACTTAATGTCCCTCTTCAGATATGGGCGCCAGTACTGCACTCAGTACTCCAGGTGCGGTCCAAATAATGACGTATACAGTGGCAGAATCACCTCCTCCCTCCTCGAGGATATACCCCTTGCAATACAACCCAGCATTTTGTTGGCCTTTGCAGCTGCCTTCCTACATTGTGCTGAGTTGTTCATTGACCTTGTAATGAGCACCCCCAGATCCTTCTCCTCCTCTGTCTTGGCTAGCTGCACTCCCCCCAGCTGGTAACTCATCCTTGGGTTCTTCATCCCAAAATGCAGCACCTTGTACTTTCTGGCATTAAACCCCAGTTGCCAGGTGTCTGACCAGGTTTTAAGCTTTGCCAGATCATCCTGCAACCCCTGCCATCCCTCTAGGTCATCCACCACTGCTTCTACCTTCACCTAAGGGATGAAATAACTCTCAATTGTTCTATCTGAACCTTACATTAAAAAAAAAGCAGACTGAGGCAGGGAAGACAGTCAGAATGGCAAAGGCCCAAACTGAGGAAAAGATAGCCAACTCTGTTAAGAAGGGTGATAAAACCTTTTATAGGTACATTAGGGAGTAAAGAAAGACCAAGGGAGGGATACTGAGGCTTAATAAAGGGGAGGGAATGTGGGCAGAGATTGCCAGTGAAAAAGCAGGGATACTGAACGAATAGTTCTGCTCGGTATTCACAAAAGAGGAGGCGGGGAGGTACCTAAACCAAACAATAGAAACACTCTGGATAGGGGGGTTGATACCAGACCATTCACAGAAGAAAGGGTTCAGAAAGAACTCTTAAAACTGAAGGTGGACAAGCAATGGGGCCTGACGGGATTCACCCAAGAATTCTAAAAGAACTAAGGGTAGAACTAGTGACCCCACTACTACCCTGTTTAACAAATCATGGGAGGATGGGGTTGTACCTGAGGACTAGAGGAGGGCAGATGTGATTCCACTTCACAAAAGTGGGAGCAAGGCAGAGGCAGGAAACTACAGACCTGTTAGTTTGACCTCAGTGGTAGGGAAAATGATGGAATCACTTCTGAAAGAAAGCATTGTTGAGTACCTAGAGGCCAGCGGGGAACAGGACCCAAGGCAGCATGGATTTACAGTGGGACTGTCATGTCAGATGAATCTAATAGATTTCTTTGACTGAGTGACCAAAGTAGTAGACCAGGGAGGGGCTGTGGGCATGGCCTACCTAGACTTTAGCAAGGCATTTGACACAGTCCCACATAAAAGATTAATATACAAGGTAGCCAGCCTTGGAGTGGGTCTCAACGTGGTAAAAGGGGGAAAAAATTGGCTGAACAACAGGATGCAGAGGGTAATAGTAAACAGAGTCCACTCTGAAGAAAGGGGGGTTACTAATGGTGTACCACAGGGTTCAGTACTGGGACCGGTCATCTTTAATGTCTTTATAAGTGACATTGCAGAGGGACTAGAAGGAAAAGTATGTCTCTTTGCAGACGACACAAAGATCTGCAGCAGGATCAATACAGAAGGCAGGGTGGAAAGGATGAGAAGGGACTTGGAAAATTGAAGGGATGGTCAAATGTATGGCAGCTTAGATTCAACACAAAGAAGTGCAAAGTAATGCACCCGGGAAACAAAAACCCAGGGGAAGAGCACACAATGAGGAGTGAGATACTAACAACAACAAAAATGGAAAGGGACCTGGGAGTAGTCATATCAGATGACCTAAAGTTGGGCAAGCAATGTGAGAAGTCAGTAAGGAGGGCTGGCAGCATACTGGGATGCACTGGGAGAGGCATCTCCAGTAGAAAACAGGAAGTTGTTATCCCTCTGTACAGACAGTTGGTGAGATCCCATCTGGAGTACTGTGTGCAGTTCTGGAAACCCCATCTCCACAAGGATATAGACAGGATGGAGGCTGTCCAAAGGAGGGCAACTAAAATGGTGCAGGGTCTGCAACAGAAGACATACGAAGAGAGATTAAAGGAGCTTAATATGTATGCCCTCGAGGAAAGGAGGGAAAGGGGGGGGCATGATAAAAACTTTCAAATATCTCAAGGGAATCAACAAAGTCCAAGCGGGTAGCATCTTTCAGAAGAAGAGCTGTGCTAGAACAAAGGGGCACAATTTGAAGATAGAATGGGGGACAGCTCAGAGGTAATGTGAGACGTATTTGTTTACAGAGAGGGTTATGGATACATGGAACGGCCTTCTTAAGGAGGTCATGGAGTCAAAAACAATGGGGGAATTCAAGAATGCATGGGACAGACATGAGGCAATTCTAGTTGGGGGGGTAGAAGGAAGTAGGCTGCTGGTTAACTAGGATCCAGTGCTTTGGAGACCTATTATTTACTGTTGTAGAGTGTATTGCAACTTGGTTTATGTTAACATAATTTATTGTAATACTATGAGACCAGCGACATATTGGACTGAGGTACTAGTTTCCACACCACCTATCACACTGGTGTCCCGGGTTTGGGAACAGACCAGGGTACTCAGAGACTAGCCAGGGGAAAGATGATTGATCATCCATAGACTGCTCTCCTCTTTTGGGGGGCATTGTATGCCATTGCTTGGGGTCCACCTAGCAGAGGATAGGTGGTACAGTATGTGGCCTCCTCTCAGAGGGCTGGGCACAGGCATTTGAGTTAGTGTGACATTTTTATACCATACACCTATGCCGTTACATGTACAGTGACCTCAGTGAAATGGAGAACCAAGGCAGAAATGCCCCCAGCAAACATGATGACTGACTGCCTGCCAGTCTCACACCCGATGACTTAGGTGCCACCACTGAAGTATCCATGCCTCAGTGGAGGTAAGGTACCCCTGCTGATCCCAGATGTGGGGCAAGCCCTGGAGGAACACAGTGGTGAGTTAAGTCCTGGGAGACGTCAGGGTGACATGGCTGGGGCAGCTAGTGAGATGGAGGCCAGCTGGGATTGGGAAGGAATCAGCTCCACAGAAAAAAATATTACTATTGGTGGAGATGTGTCTATCAGAGCAGCTAAGGTTAAAGACATTCAGAATGATTAGCTCAGTGTTGCTTAAATGTTAACCATAGAGGCTACAGCTCTTCCCTAATGCCTGCTAGTTCTCACTCTTGCAACATATTGGCTCACTATAGTATAGCTCCCACGCCTACAGGAGCTACTGATTGCACCCCATCTGTCATCACTTTGGTTTGGCTCCATTCTTTAATGCAGTGGAGGGCCTTACTTGTCAGCATTTAGCTTCCCCTGCCACAATAGCATGCCTCCACACTTACCTTCAGCCCTGGTCTGGGGTCCACACTGCAACTTAATGTTACATCTATTTCAGGAGGTATAAATGGACTGAGGGACAGCAGATGAACAGCATTTAGTCTCTACTAACTACAGTAACAGCAGTAAGGTGGCAGGCTCAGGGTTACAACTTCCTCTCTGGCTTGCACAAAGACTGCTTGTCACAGAAAAGGATAGTATGTTGCAGCACTTTTTATATAGCTCACTGAGATAAAAGTAGTTTGATGAGGAAACATCATGTCATGAGCAAAAATATTTCCTCTTGTGGAAGCCTTTTATCACGTGACTTGTGATGTGCACTTTTATGTCTCCAGAAGTTGTTCTGGGAGGCTTTGAAGAGACAGAGAGACTGACTAAGGGCCCAGTTGACATAGGTAGCTGGGATATGCTTGAATTGAGGAGATCTCATCCATGACTTTGTGCACATCAATGCTGGTCTGCACCAGACAGTATAAAGAGTCCCCCAGCCACTGCAATCCAATAGTACGGAGCTACGTATTGGAGCAGGGCGGTGGCAGGGGTGGCCTGAGCTAGTGTTGTCAAATGGCATACAGTCAGATGCCAGTGCTGGTCTGCTAGTGGATCCCTTCCTACTCAGGGTACAAGAATAATGGGATATGGCAGTCTTAAAAGGAATGCAGTATCCTCACCAGAGCCTGTGACTCTGATGAAAACACTCCAGCTGGTGCATGTGATGCCTTCAGACCACCTTGGTGGATCCCAGAACTGGGGGCTGGAGGAGGGGTCTTCTTGAGCCTGGATACATGCAAACATAAAACTGCCTGCAGATACAGGCCATTCAGTCTATCTGGTCTGCTCGAGTGTGCAGCACTTCAGTCCATTAGACTGTAGCTGCCCTCCCTTCCCTCATATGCCCCCCCGGTTTGTACCCTCCCTGAATCTGTCCCACCCCTCTTGAAGCCCCCAACACTCTGCAGTGATATGACTTCCTCTGGCAGGCGTTCTACCCTGCTGCCACCCTTTCTGTGAAATAGTGCCTCCTCAGTTCCCTCTTGAACCTGACCCCCTTCAAACTTCATAGAGTGTCCCCTGGTTTCCCTTCCACTCTTCAGATGAAACATATACCTGGTGTCTACTCTGTTCAAACCTTTCAGGTGCTTGAAGGTCTCAGTCATATCCCCCCTCTCTCTCCCTTCTTTCCTCCTGGGTATACATATTGAGCTCTCTCTCAGTCTCTCCTCATATGGTCTGTCCTCCAACCCCAGGATGATTTTTGTTGCCCTGCGCTGTACCTCTACCAGTAGTTTGATATCCCTTTTCAAGTAGGGGTGCCAGAATTGCATGCAGTACTCTAGGTGTGGCATCACCAGGGACCTGTACAGGGGCAAGGACTTCCCTACTCCTAGAAGTAATCCTCCTTGCTATGCACCCTAGCATCCTGTTTACCTGCGCTGCTGCCTGATGTAGCAGTTGCCTCCTTCTGTTGGAACTCCAAACCACAGAGGTTATGTTAAGAATGTGGTGCACCAACCCCCTGACTCATTCCCATCTCAGCTGCCCTCATAGCCAAGTGTGTATCTCAAGATTAGGAGCAGTGAGATCAACTGCAGGGGCTGTGGATGAATAGAAGTCCCCACATTTGCAAAGTGGGACCCCTGTGCACTACAAGCTCTTTTAAAACTTCCTTCCAAAGGTACATATGAAGGCACGGGGCTTTTGCAGAGTGGGGCCTAACCCTAAGCCTATAGTTGGAGACTTTGGAGTGGAGGCAGATGGCAGATAGAAGTTTTTTAAGCAACTATACTACGTGATTTTTGGGGTGAGAATGATACTGTAAAAATGGCTTAAACAGATAAGGAGATTCCCTCTCTGCTGCTGGGACAGGGCAAAATGTTCATATGTGGAATCACAAAATTTCAGCAGACTTAAATCTGGTATTTTAACAGGTATGCAGATCCCTTCTATGCTGCTAGAACAGGGCAAAACACATGTAAACAGAGTATGTGGAGTCATAATATTTCAGGAGACTTGACTCTGGTATGTAAACAGGCTGCAGAGCTGATAAGTAGCTGATACTTACACCCTAAAGGGCAAAACACATTTTGAAGTCATAAAAAAGCAAGATACTAAATCTGGTATTTCAATTAGTATGGAGAGTCCCTGTATGCTACCGGAACAGATCAAAACACATATAAACAGAGTAAGTGGAGTCAGACAATTTTAGGAGACATAAATCTCGTATTTAAATAAGTTCAGAGATTTGCTTTATGCTGCAGTACTGACTGGCAGCAGTTTGTTTACCATGACAAGTGCTGAAGTGGACAGACACACACACACACTCACGCATACACACTTATACATGCACACTGTGCTTGGCCATGCTGTGCTTATCTACTGTGCATGCGTGCCTGAAAGATGGGTACCTGCACACACAAACAGCGTACAACAGATGCAAAGCATGGCACACACCACATATAAGTGTATTATAAAAAATGTGTATAACAATAATTTTCAATTATTTTACAAAATAATTTAGACAATAATAGATAAAATGCACTGCACAGCAGTAATAGACAAACTGCACTATGCAGAGCCACAGTGAGGAGCCTGTGGACTATAAGGCCAGCCCAAACAACAGTCACACTGCAGCAGGCTACTGTGCCTGCACTCTCTCTCTCCTTCAAAGTTTTAAGTCCCAAAAAACTAAAGTTCCTAAACCCCACAAACTCCACAAAAATAGGGAAAGGGGAAATTGTTTAACCAGGAAAGGCATACTAAGCCAAAGTTTGTTTTTCGGTGCAATCTGGGAGCACAAGAAGTTAAGTGACCTGTTCAGGGTCACACAGTATGCAAGTGGGGGCTGTAGGATTCAAATCCAGGTCTCCAGGTTTGCGGCACAGTACCGTAAACGCCATCACTATAAATAATATGAAGTATGTTAAAAAATAAATTCCCCAGCAACTAAGTTCAACTTGTGAGTGTTTTATGTGATTTAGTGAAGTTTTTGTCAATTTTATTATGCTGAATGAACTCAGTGTCTGAGACACAATCTCTCTGTCTGAGAACCAAGCTGCATCTGAACAGAGACTGAGGAACTACATCATAAATCCGGTTAACAAAATTTAATAAATAATAAATAAATAAATAAATCCAAGGACACTGTATCATCTGGTGGCTCAACTGGAAGTTGAGCTTTAACCCTGTCATTTCCTATTAGGACTTAAGGAAATAAATTCAGCAAATGTTTATTTACCAGTGTTGTGGGACTTTCTGGCCATCTCTCAATTTTTTAGGACCATCTTCAACTTGCAAAAAACTCCGCAAAGTGCAGAATTTCATGATATTTTTCTTTGCATCAAACAAAATTCAGTGTAGGTTGGAAAATATCACAGTTTCTCCCACCTGTAGTACTCAAGCAAGGGGGATGAGAACTGTAATGGAACTAGTCGACTGTGTAATTCTCAGTTGCATGGCAGTCCTTCCAAGCCTACTTGCAGGCCATTGTAGCCTCTCTATTTTTTAACATATCATATTTTATAATTGGTTTTCAGTACACATAGCATACAAAGAGAAAACAGTTACCAATACCTTTCTCTTATCATCTGGCATATGTTCTATCTCCAGATATTTTCCATTTTGTGCAATCTCGTTCTATCATTACATTTGAGCCATAAATGAAAATAAATGAAAAGTACATTTTCCCATTAATATGTTTCTAGACTGCCTTTCCACCTTTATTAAATAATTTAATGAGAGCTTAAATATCATTTAATCCATATAGCAACTTTCAATGAGATCAATCACTCTTTGCTTTTGATGCGACCAATCACACTTTGTTTCTAAACCACCTGTCTGTTCATAGCTTTTCCTCTAATGTTACCACTTGGTTTTCTTATTTACATGGGAGCACTCAGTCTGTTTCTTGGAATGGTTGCTTTTCCTCACTTTTATCTGCCTCCAGTGGGGTTTCACAGGAGTATATTTCTGGTCCTATTATATGTAATCTTTTTGTGAATCCTTTACCTATCATTGTCGACTCTTGTACTGTCAGACTTTAAGCTGATGACACTGCTTATATCTGAGCTCAGATCTCCTTCTGTTCTTTCTACAACTCTTCAGGTGATTTTGATAAAACTTTGCAATGGTTTTCAGATAATCTACTAATCTTAAATTGTAGGAAGACGCAAACAATGCTGCTTGGTTCCAACATTCATTGTCTTTGGTGGATTCTTTTTTTTTCTGTTTCTTTGAAAAATCATCCTCTGGAACTAGCTCATGAATTTAGATATCTTGGGGCCCAATTCCAGAATGCATGGTGCAACCCACGGGTGTATGCAAGTTGCACCATGCGCCGCTATGCCGGGGACCATGCACCCTATTCCAGAAAAGGCAGGGTCCCCGGCACCTATGACATGCAACTTACAGCAGCTGCAGGCATGTGCCACTGGAATGGCACAATGGACCTGGGTGCTGCAAGTCACCCCCATGGAGTTCCTGGCCCGTAACATGCTCGCAATCTTCTGGGAGCATTCAGGGTGTAGGCTGGGTGGCACAGGCACAAGGAGGGGCACAACACATGACGGACCCAGGTAACACCCCGAGATTTTGGGGGTGGGAGACATCACTGTGCTGGGGGTATGTGGGAAACAAACATGTGCATTCCACAGCACTGCAGGGGGGCATCCATCATTTTCCAAGACAGATGCCCCTTAGACCACCTCCATGCTGGTCTAACCTGCAGCGCCACTGCGGAAATTGGAATGATGTATTTGGGTTATGACAGTCGCCCTTTCAGAATAGGGCATGAGTGCTGCCATAACCCACCCTTGCAGCATGCCACAGCAGGTTGCGTGCATAGTGGGTGGCATAGTCCACTTTCGGTGCAACCCACATGCGGCATGGTGGAGGCTGCAACTCAGAATCACAACTAGTGTAAAGCATGGCACAAGGTGCGATTTGCGCCATAGAGTTTGGTGTAAATCACCTTGCACCATGCATAACGTGACTTGGAATCAGGTCTCTCGGTCTCATTTTTGTTCCAACTTTGACTTTGAGACCAGATATTGACAAATGTGAGCTTGACTTTTACAGAGGGGAAGCTGATGGAAACCATTCTGAAGGAAAGGTTAATAACCTTTCTTGCTAGCAATGGCCTGCAGGATGAGAGACAGTATGAGTTTGCCACGGGAAAATCTTGCCAAACTAACCTGATTGACTTCTTTGACTGGGTCACTAGGGTGGTTGATGAAGGCCACGCTGTGGATGTCCTGTATCTGGAATTCAGCAAGGCTTTTGACTCTGTGCCACACAGGAGTTTAATGAGCAAGCTGAGGGACATGGGAGCAGGGGAAAAACTGGTGGGGTGGGTTAAGAGCTGGCTGCGGGGCAGACAACAAAGGGTAGTTGTAAAGGGGGAGACATCCAAGCCATGGCCAGTAATGAGTGGAGTACCACAGGGTTCAGTGTTGGGCCTGGTTTTATTCAATGTCTTCATTGGAGACATTGCAGACGGGGTCAAGAGTAAGATCTGCGTGTTTACAGACAACACTAAGATTTGCACCAAAGTGGACAATAAGGAAGAGAGGTAGGCACTCAGAGAGGATCTAGCTAAACTCGAACACTGGTCTAGAGAGTGGCAGTTGGTGTTGAACATTAAGAAGTGCAAGGTCATGCACCTTGGAGCCAAAAATCTCAAGAATAGCTACTGGCTGTGGGAGTGCAGGTAATAGCTTCAGAGGAGGAAAGGGACCTGGGGGTAATAGTCACAGGGGACATGAATGTATCTGCACAGTGTAGGAGAGCTGCAGCAAGGGCAAATAGGATGCTGGGGTGCATTGCCAGAGGGATCACTTCTCAAAAGGGGGGGTCATCCTGCCATTGTATAGATCACTGGTGAGGCCACACTTGGAATACTGTGTACAGTACTGGTGCCCATACCTCAAAACGAATGTGAGATTACTGGAAGGGTGCAGAGTATGGCTACAAAAATGATCATGGGACTAGGGGAGTTGCCATATGAGGAAAGGTTGAAAGAGCTCAACATGTACTCACTTGAGGACAGAAGGGTAAGAGGGGACATGATAGAGACCTTTAAGTACTTGAAAGGCATAAACAAAGTCAGGGAGGGAGGATTGTTCCACTTAAAGGGGGGGAAGAGTCACTAGGGAGCACAGTCTGAAGTTGGAAGGGGGAAGGTTTAGGAGGGAGAAGAGGAGGCACTACTTCACAGAGAGAGTGGTGTCATGTTGGAACGCACTGCTGGAGGAGTTAATTGCTCAAAGGACAGTGGATAGCTTAAAGCAGAGTTGGGCTAGAGCCAAGGGTAGGGTTAGTACAGACAAAAATACAAAGGGGGAAAGGACAGGAAAAGAGGAGGAAGAGAGTGGTTTGGGTGGGGGTGGGGCAGCGGTAGTGATTTGAAACTAAGAGCTGCACAATTGGGCAGACTTGATAGATCTGTGTGCCTTTTTCTGCCAGCAATTTCGTATGTTCATATAAAACTGTATCTAAAATTCATCAGTACCTGGGTCGTTTGAAGCATGCCAGGTATTGTCTAGCATGGATCACAAATAAACTCTGTAAACACAGTGGGAACTGCACATTTGAGCAGACTAGATAGTCAGTAAGCCCTTTATCTGCTGACACATTCTTATGTTTGTAATTCTTACCATTTTATAGTACAATTACTCTATTTTCACCATGCTTAAAAATTGCATCTCTATTTTTTAATTCTTTTTCCCTCCGATCACGGCTCATGGGAACTCTCTCAGGCAACCATATCCCTGTGCCTGCCAGCCTGAGGTTCTCTGCAGTCTGTGCCTTCTCTCCCCCCCCGCAGCTAGCACCCCCAGTTTAACCCACCCGGGGTGGGTAGCCTGACTCCTTACCTTGGGGGTTCTCTTAACAAGGCAGACTCTGGCGTGCAAGTGGGGCCCGGGTGGAGGAGTGGTGAGGCCAGCTGAGATGAACACGGCACTGGGCATGGAGGATAGGTGCCGCTGCCTATCCTAGCGAGCTGGGTTTTTCCTTGTTCTGTTCATCCCCTCCCTCCTGCATGCGTGCCCCCGACACTTAGTTCACGGCAACCCTGCCAGCGTCGGGCATGCTGTTACGTGCTGCCCACGCATCTGTGCACCCCTGATCTCCACCAGGGGTCACTGGAGTGCCAGGCACCCCAATGCCCTTCCCCCAGGGTAGGAGAGCAGCCCTGTGGGTGCTCAATCCAGCCCTCCTCTGACTACCCCCAGCGCCCAAGCTCACTCCCCAACTTGAGTCGCCGGCATGGCATGAGGTGCGGTGTTCAGCGCCTCAACCATCAGCGCCACCAGGCAGGCCAAGCATTGCATCTTGATCCCTAAAATACTATTTATTTTCAGCTACTTCATATTATTTTCAAATCCATTTAGGATGAGTATCATTGCTATTTGCTACATAACTTAAATTATCTACCTCTCAGTTTTAGGCATAACTTAAATTATCTCCCTCTCAGTTCTAGGCATAACTTAAATTATCTACCTCTCAGTTCCAGGCATAACTTAAATTATCTACCTCTCAGTTTCAGGCATCAGTTAAATTATCTACCTCTCAGTTCTAGCCATAACTTAAATTATCTACCTCTCAGTTCTAGGCATAACTTAAATTATCTACCTCTCAATTCTAGGCATAACTTAAATTATCTACCTCTCAATTCTAGGCATAACTTAAATTATCTGCCTCTCATTTCTAGGCATAACTTAAATTATCTACCTCTCAGTTCCAAGCATCACTTAAATGCTCTACCTCTCAGTTCTAGGCATCACTTAAATTATCTACCTCTCAGTTCTAGGCATAACTTAAATTATCTACCTCTCAGTTCTAGGCATAACTTAAATTATCTACCTCTCAGTTCTAGGCATCACTTAAATTATCTACCTCTCAGTTCCAGGCATCACTTAAATTATCTACCTCTCAGTTCTAGGCATAACTTAAATTATCTACCTCTCAGTTCTAGGCATTACTTAAATTATCTACCTCTCAGTTCTAGGCATAACTTAAATTGGCTATCTCTTATTTTTTAAACAGCTAATTCTCTAAAGCCCTTGTATCTCTCTGACAAGCTAATTGGTCTAGCTCATAAATATAGTCATAGGGATGTGTCTCATTGTAGTTATTCTTGCTCTAATTTTGCCATATGTTTTGGTAAAGTGTTTTACATATGGTTCCCCTTTTTCATGTAACAACGTAATCACTCAGTTTATAAATTGCTCCACTGTTAGTTCTTTTAAACCTGGTTTAAAGAAAAAGTTGTGAGAAGATTAATCTCTTTGCATTTGTTTTGCTAATTAATCTTTGTAATATTTGTCTCAATGTCTTTTATGGAATGTATTGATGTTTGTAGTATGTTTGCTATCATGACTTGGGACTTTCTGCAAATGAGACTTGTTTCTCATAGAACTTATCCTGTCCATTTTGGGACTTTTAAATAAAAAAAACAAACAAAAAAAATACTATCCCTTTCTTGCATATGTCATTAGTTACGTTTATAATGTGGTGGTAATACATGAAAAATGTCCCATATTAACTTAACATTGGCCCATATGAACAGTGCTTTTAAAAGAGAACTACCTGGAGAGTTGAAGCCCCAACTGCTGCATAGATTGGGGCTTCAGCTCTCCGATCACCTCTGGAAGCACCATTTCAAATAAGTATATTTCTACCTTAACACTTGTAAAATTTATAATCTGCTCCGATGGCCCTGGCATTTTGAAGATGGCGCTCAGAACCCCCCCCCCCCGGGATCTTGCTGATATTACCATGAGATGAAGACGTGGCATTACCCTTGCCATAACACTGTCCCTATGTACAGAAATAAAACTAAGTGTACATATCCCATACCAAGCTCCATTTTCACGTGTGTGCCTAAATCCCATGTGCATGCATGCCATACACATGGGATTTAGGCGATATAAATGGAGCTTGTTATGGGATATATACACTTAAGTTTTATTTCCGTACATAGGAGAGTGTTATGGCAAGGCTCTGTGTCATCATATCACAGTAATACCGGTGGGAGCACCATCTTCAAAATGCGGGGCCATTGGGTGGAATAGACATTTACTAAGCGTTAAGGCAGAAAATGTACTTGTTGAAATAGATGCTCAAGTGAATGGAGCTGACCCGATCTGTGCAGTGGTCGGGGCTTCAACTCACCAGGTAGAACTCCTTTAACGCATTTAAAATATTTAATGGCAAATTAGGTAGGAGCTCAATAAGTGGAATTATTGAAGTATTAAATGCTAAAATACATGCAAGCATCCTGTATGCTGCAGAGATTTGGGGACTTGCTGATTGTTCTTGACTGGAAACTGTCAATAATAAAATACAAAAATACATACTCAAGGTATTTAATGCTATACCTGCAGCAGTTGCCAGAGCAGAATTAGGACAATTTCCCTTGTTTACTTTAATTAACAAGAGATGCCTAAACTTTGCATTGGGTCTTTTTTATCTTCCTGAAACTCAATTACCAAGACTGCTTGGAAGAACAAATTAGGTACTCACACCAAGGATTTGTATGCCCCATAATTAAGCTATTTAAAGTGCAACTTTTTCCCCTCACCCTGGCTTATCTTTTATATGAAATATAGATTCACTGTGAAGGAGTGATAACAATTATATTCAAGACTAGAATTTGAGATGTGGCAAGGACTTATGATATTGCAAGAATATCAACAATAAAGTATGTTTTTTGGTACAAAATGATTAAAACCCAGCATGGCATGGAACCTTACCTAAAATTACTGTCTGATTCTAATGATTGCAGAATGACTTACCATCTACAGAATGGAATTATATGAGGCAAATTGTATGTATTTTAAAGTAAATGTGTAAGGTTCCCCAAATGCCTTTTACGCATAGTATGACATAGCCAGACATGCTTCAGATGCTGAAGCTAGAATTTGTTTTGTAGAAAAATGTGTTGTGGTAATTTTATATATGTTTTATCAGTGTTTTGTCCTCCAGTTTTCTATGTTTGGCCACACCCCCCAGAATGATGTCATCCCAGGGAGCTGTCAATGTTTTACATACAACAACAAGGAATTCTGGGTAATTTATAACATTGACTTAAATCTGTCTTACTCACAAGTACAGTCATTTATGCTGGTAGTAGTGAGCACTAATATGTAAAAGTCCATAGCAAGGCATTGTGGGTAAAATAAGAACCTCATTCCCAATGTCCTTACTGTGTGATGCTGTTCCATATATATGTAGTGGTGTCAACAGTATAAGCTTTTGTATGGTCATTTTCACAACAATGCATTGTGCATACTGCATCTTTTTGTATTTATTTATTGAGTTCTTGGATAATACCTGTGAGTGGATGCTCGTTGAAAGGTTCCACTTCAGATACTTTAGACAACAAGAGACAATAATGTGCACAAATATACAAATACTTAGAAAAATAGACATGGAAGTTACAGAAATCAAACATAAAGCACTAGCTATGCTGAGGCATTGTACAATGTATGCCTGCATCAAGAAGATAAGCAGACAAGGATAGGGAAGAATACATTGGGAGTGTGAGGGCTAGGTGAGCAAAGCACATAGGACAGGGAGGAAGGAGGGTAGGGAGAGGTCCAGGGGCAAGGAGCAGAACCAGGGGAGTAAGGAGGTGGGCAAAGTGCTGTGGTTTTACCATCCTGTCATGACAGAGGCAAAGATAAGTGCTAGAGGCAGATTGTTGCTGCGTGCTGAGCTTTCTAGCTACTGTCTAGCTACAAGACTTCTATACTGAGAGGTGTAGTCTCACATTTCTTCAGTGAGCAGACAAATATAATACCCTGTACACTAATTTACTTAGTGAGGCATTGTGGGTACAGTGCATAGCTGATTTGTCTATCTAAAACTAAAAATCAACAGTGTCCCTTTAATAACATTGTTTCCCTGGTATGATGTCACAGTTGGGGATTGCACCACTGAGAAAAAAAGGGGTGGGTTATGCAAATGAGGCAGAGCACCTAAACAAAAGGATTTTTTTTCATGGGAAATAGCATTATTTGGCAATTTGAATGATAGGAGAATGATTCACAGCTCCTACAGGTTACTACTCCCATTTGCTATGGCAAACTTGCACCTTTACATTAAACAGCATAGGCATGGTTATACTTTAGCTTATTGTAAATGTGGCAAGGGTCATGAAGACGACCTAAAACACGTGACATTTGTATGCCTTATCTACAATATATGCAACAGCAGAACTACTGGCTCGGCCCTATTGAACATGGAGTCACGGGCTGATGATATAATATTTAGACAATATAATTCACATGATCTAATAATCTTACAGTGATTTTCTTGTTTTCTGAGGAAGTTAAAAGTGAGGCCTTTAAATCATTAGAATAAATAATTTAATTTATGGATTTGTGAATGAGAAAGTGTTTATCTTTTTCTGCTACTTTGGTCTAATTTGAAATTTTCTGATCTTTTGGAATTTATGTATGATGAGAAATTCTGTTAGCTGTTACTAAATTTTGTCAGAAGAATCCATGGACTATCCTTTTTGTAACTCTTATGGCCTTTCCTTCCAGAACTGGATTAGAGACTACAGATTAAATACCCTCTTCGGGGGTGTAGGTAGCCAGACCAAAACCCATGAGAGCCTTGTTTAAATTCATGTATTGGTGAATTATGCAAAGTGAAGCACCTGGATTCTTCCAATTTATAATTTATAATTAACTATTTTAAATACTGTTTGACTGGCTCATATTACATAGTGCAATAATCAATAGCTATAATGCTAACGTTAAATACAATATTGTAAATGATGCATTGTCTCTTTTAAAGTGGCTTTAATGCATGTGTAATGACATTATAGATCAAACTAATAAAATCATTTGAACTGAACTGAATGAAAAAATCTCCCTCCATTTGGTATCAAACCTTCTTGTTTCACCAAAGGTCATTTAACTTTTTAATTAGTAAAGTTTCTTTGAAAATGATATCATAGGTATCAAAGACGTTTACAGAGCCTAGGTTAGACTTTCGTCCGTTATGCTTGCTTCTTGAGATTTTAATACTTGTATAGGTTTTCTGAATCCCTGTAAAAGTTGTCCAGTTTGGACTTAAACATATTGGTAGTGGTACTGCTGGGAGTTTATTCCAGTCATGCACCACCTCTGACAGAAGCAGTTTTGGCTTCTTACCAACTTTGGTTTTCTGTCTTTCAGTTGTAAGGGATGAGCGCAGTTATTATATACCTGCTCTCTGATTTCTAACCCCAGGTTCTCCCACAGGTCATTATCAGACTATGCTTGTGAATGATACACGTCTCCTCTTTTTCTTTTACAATATATACAAGGAAGTAAAGATCTGATTCCCTAAGTCTTGAGTCATAGTTTTTCCCATTCATACCTCTTATTCCTCTTGTAGCCCTTTTCTGCACCCTTTCTATCACAGCTATTTCTCTCTTGTGTCAGGACTGTCTAGAGCCTGAGACAGATATCCCAAAACTCAGAATCCCAACACTCAGTAATTGCCCACAGCAGAGTTTGTTATCACATTGGGAGTGCAGGGCCAAAACCCCCTGAAACATGACAAAAACCTCTGCTGTGGGCAAATACCGAGTGCCATGATTCCGAGTTTTGTGACCTTAATCTCAGGCTCCTGGCACTCAGTCTTCTAAATTTCTGTCTTTCTTAATAAATCTGTGGAGAGAACTAATAAAATTAATACAGCATATAGTAGAACATTAGAGACACATTCTACAGGTCAGATATCTGCATATATTCAATGCTTCCTCCACTGACCAAACCAAGCATACAAATAAGATCATTTATTTATTTAAAATGTTTTAATCAGGAAAGTCACACTGAGCCAATGGCTCATTTCCAGGTGTGACCCAGGGAGAAAGGAAAATAATACAAACAGAGGGTACATAAATCAGCAACAGAGCAGATCACAGTTGACACAGTCAGGTATGCATAGTGAGATAAAAAAGAAAAATACAAAATCTACAAAAACACAGGCAATGTGCAAAAGTGCAAAATAATAAATAATCACTCAGTCAGGCTAAATTGCAAGTACCAATTGGGGCGACTAAGCAGGGAGTGTGGAGGATAGCGAGGGGGGAGGACATAAGAGGGTGGTGGGAGGGAGAGGGAGGTGGGGTTTAGAGGGCTTAAGAAGAAGACAAGTTAAGGAAAGGTAAAGGAGAGCTGCTTGCAGGGGAGAGGGGGGAGAGAGAGAGAGAGAGAGAGAGGTGAAAAGAAAAGGGAGGCAGAGAGGGCTGCAGGGAGAGAACGTGGGGCCATGGGAGGAGGAAGGTCACAGGGAGGTCAAAGTGGGCCAACAAGTGCAGGAAGGCTGATCAGAGAGTTTTAGCAAATGTTTAAGGGCAGGGAGGAATAGAGGGAGATAGCAGTAGGGAATTGGGGGCGCCGATTCCAAAGTAATGGGGAGTCAGTTTGCAAACGTCATTTGTCCAGTGCATGAATGCACCTGAGGAATGAAGAAGGTGCAGGAGTCTCAGGAGTAGAGTGAGTAGATGGAAGCACCTATGGTTGATAGAAAGGAGGATAGATAAGAAGGTATCAGGTCAAACCAGAATTTAGCAATGAGACATGCTGTGCAGCTAGTGATGGAGCGTTAAGGGGAGCATGGAGAGAGAGAGAGAGAGAGAGAGGAATACAAGGATCAGTGGTGAGTGAGAGGGGGAAGGTTTGTACAAAGCTACAGAAAGCATTGCACAGGGTATCCAGCCTGGTGAGTGAAGGGGGGGGGCAGACCCATAGACCATGTAAGCATAGTCAAAGGTGGGAAGGATTAGCTTGGTAACAAGTTCAGTGTATAGAGAGGAGAAGGCAGTCCTTGTTGTGGTATAAAGCCCCTAGTTTAGGGCAGAGCTTAGTGTACAGAGCATCAATATGGTGGGAAATGTCCAGCTTACTGTCTAACCAAATGCCCAAGTATTTGAAGGCTGAGACCGCTTCAAGTTAGGTGCCATCAAGGGTGTGAAAAGTGAGAGGAGTTAGGATTTTGGCTAGCTTTTGGGGGGAGCTGAAGGTCATAGAGAATGTCTTTTTAGTGTTCACTGTAAGATTATTTGAGTTACACCAATGTAGTATGTTGAGGAAGTCTTGCTAAATTGGGGTTTTGATTGCACTACGTGAGCGACCTGCTAGGTAGAGTACAGTGTCATCAGCATACGTATGTATTCTTGAGAAGACATGGGCTGAGGGAAGGTGAGTTATGAATATGGAGAATAGAGTTGGCCCCGAAAGAGAGCCTTGGGGGACTTGGGCCTAGATTAGGGGGAAGGACAAAGAGCCAGCACCTTGAACGGATTGTTGTCGACCAGAGAGGTACGTGTGGAATCAATGCAAGGCTGAGGTTGAGAGACAGGTGGAGGTCAGCTTATTGAGGAGAAGGGGGTGGGTCACCAAATCAAATGCTTTGGTGAGGTCTATGAAAATGGCTGCAGTGAAGTGACCTCTATCCATAGATGTAAGTATGGCATCTGTGACATGGAGAAGGGAGTAGACAGTAGATTTTTTCTGAATCCTGACTGGAAAGGGCTGAGGAAGGAGGAGCTGCCCAGAAAGGTGCTGAGCCTCCAGAGTACAAAGGCTTCCTGCAGCTTCACAAGGACTGGGAGAAGGGAAATAGGCAATTCAATTTTAGATAACTGAATAAATAATATCTCCATTACTTTAGAAAACTAAAATAAGAAACTAAACTGTTCAAAACTTATCTAGAAGAAGGTCAATACCTAACTTACTGATCTCTTATTAAATACTAGGCTGCAAAAGAAGCCATCATTGAGAGCTATTTAAATAAACCAGCCATATATTTCAAATAATTTTGCACCCTGATCTGAACTTTAGAAGTGCTAACGATGCTAAGAATAGAATATCATTGTTACTAGCCAACTTAACAGTGCTTAAAAGAGCAGAAGCAGAAACTGAGAGTATTTCAAAATATAACTCAAGTACAAGGGCTCGATTCTCAAAGCCCCCAGCACTGTGCAAGGGCCTTACGTCACAAAGAATGGTGCAAAGTGCCCCTTGCACCAAATGATGCACCAGGAGTGCCAACCTGCATCAGTCACAGCTAATGTCAACAACAATTCCAGCTCCCAACTGCAAAGTGTGCCAGATACAAAATTAATCCAAACACGAAGACAGCAAACAACTGCACCACAGGAATATGTGAATAGAGGCTTTATTGGTGCAAAATAACAAACCGCCAAAGCTCAGGCCTGTAACCTTGACTGGTTTTGCACCCCTAGTGCATCATCAGGACAATCTTCCTGATGACACACTAGGAGTGCAAAACTGGTCGATGTAACAGGCCTGAGCTGTGGCTGATTTTGATTATTTTGCATCAATAAAGCCTCTATTCACATATTCCTGTGGTGCCATTGTTTGCTGTCTTCAGGTCAATCAAAGGCTGCTTTCCCCAAATGGGGCTTGTGCCACCTGTGTGCCCAAATATGGGCTGCGACATGGCACTAGGGGGCATGTAGCAAACGCAAGCTGCCACATCCCTGAAAATGGGATTCTCAAAACTCTCTCAGAGGGAGAAATTCTAAGCACCCTTAGACCAACCAGGGCAGGTCTAAGGATATTTAGAAAATTCTCCTCTGGAAGAGCTGACCTGTTTGCAACAATGTGCAGCAGTCCCCTTACCCAACCTGGATGTCACTTGTACTTACAATGGATAAAAAAAAAACAACCTTGCTGGTGATCTAGTGACCCCCTCCCCAATACCCACTGTCACCCATATTTACTGTACAATGGATAACCCCCCTTCCTGGTGGTCTAGTGGCCCCCTCCTCGATCCTCAATTTTGCCCATATTTACAATGAATGCAAAAAAAACTTCCTGGTGGTCTAGTGGCCCCTCTTTCCGGATCACCACTGTCACCTGTATTTGCAATTATTAACCCCCTCCCCCAATTCCTGGTGTCACCCGTATTTACAGTGATTAAATTTCCCCCTTCCTGGTGGTCTAGTGGCCCACCTCCCCAATCCCAATGTCACCCATATTTACAATGATTAACCCCCCTTCCTGGTGGTCTAGTGACCTCCCACCCCAGCAGGTAGTATCCACCACCCTGCTCCCCCCATCCTGAAACACAGCTGGCGACTGGCACGGCAAACCTCTCAACTCCATGGCTGGCCACTGACTGAACTGTCACTGAGCACCTACTCTATAGTGTACGCACACATTAATTTAACAGTGAGCATGTGCACTATTCAGTAGGCGCTCAGAGACAGTTCAGTCAGCAACAGCAATGGATTTAAGAAGTGGGCTGTGCCGGCGCCGGCATGTTTCAGATAGAAGCGAGATGACACCTACCTGCTGGGTTGAGTCACTAGACCACCATGAAGCAGGGATTAATCATTGTAAATACAGGTGACATCAAGAATTGAGGGAGGTTTTAATTATTGTACATATGTGTGATAGCAGAGATCGAGGAGGAGAGCACTAGACCACCTGGAATAGGGGGTTTTATTCACTGTAAATACAAACATTGGGGATAGGGGAGGGAGGCAACTAGACCACCAGAAATAGAGTTTTATTTTTTTGACCCAGGAATTTGAGATGGGGGACTGCTTGCATTTGCTGAAGGAGCCTGTGGTTAATCTCTCCCATGTGCCACGAGCTTGTCGCATGGGAGGGGTTGTTGCAAGTGTGGAAACTTAGGCGATGGGACTCCTCCTGCACCAAAATCTGGTGTAGTGTCCCTGGCACACTGGGCTTTGGGGCAAGCTGCTGTTTGCCACAGCTTGCAATGATCTATGCCCCCTTTGAGAATCAAGCCCAAAATCATTAAAAGCTCTCATAAGCATTTAGCAATAATTTGCATCAAAATTCTAAATCAATTAATACAATATTGATAAATGAAAAGAAAAAAACATGTATATTGTAAATTTTTTTTCAGCTATGTTTTTATCCTAATAATTTTACCTCTTTTCTTTTTTATTCATAGCAGTTATTTAGCATTAAATCAACTTTCTTGTGTGTTTACTCACAGGCAAAAGAGGTATTTTTTGCCCAGTGGAGTGCAACTCCCCAGGCAATTGCTTCAGCCATGGCCTGTGGTGAATCAAAGTCTAAATCTGATTAGTCTTCTGCAGTAGAAGAGCCATCATCCTCTTTACGAGGCTGTACTGCAAGCATTTGATTTTAGAAAGCCTGATAATTGCTCGGGTTAGAAAACATCCATGTCATAACATCTCTGAGTGATTGTAACTCATACAGTGGGAAATAAGCTGTGGACAGTACCTTATGTTGACTGAATTTTTTTGCAACTCTTTTTTTTTTACTTTTTATTTTTGATTCCCCCCTCCTGCGCCCTGCTTCTTTGGGAGATGCCTGGTAATTTGTTCCCATTCTTTCCTGTCTGAAGCCTGCGGTGGTCCCCCTATGTAACCTTGGTTAATTACCCCAGGTGGAGATGAGGTGGGAGCCCTTACACCCCAAACATATGCACTTTGCTGGGGGGCCACCAATCAGGACAGTCAGGGGACTTTGGGAATCAGTGCTGGAGCTCCATCTACCCAGAGCACAGGAAACCATTTTCTTGGTTTTCTTCATGGCTGTGAAGTGTGTCCCGATGTCAAGGTAGAGCCCCGGCGACGTCCATCACGCCCTCCAAGTGCTGTGGCCGGACACACGTTGTACCTAAGGCATCTGCCTGAGGTCAGTAGAGCACCAAGCTACTTCTCCCCTCCCTCTCTGGAGAAGGTGAGCAGTCCTCCAGACACTCAAGCCTTCTTCCCCAGCTGGCCATCCAATGCCCTAGGCTTGTTCCTGAACCTGGGTCACCGGTGTCGCGAACGGTAGTGCTACCACTGTGAAGATGGTCCAGCTAGTATCTTATGTTGACTAAATCTTTTTTTGTAACTCTTTTTATGATATTTGGCTCAAGCAGGGATGTACCCCATATCTGCCTGCTAGGATCAATGTACCCCCACCCATCCAGCATCCCCATAGCTGCTTGGGCCAGGAGGCCAATGACTTACCCCTCATGGCAGAGCTCCCAGAGGGACAGATGGAGACCAACCTGATATCCTGGCAAAGACTTACAGCGGTGTTATTCAAGCGAGTGTGGAGCCTGCAGTCCCAAGGCACCATGCTGCACTAGTCGTGAGAGATTTTTTTTGTTCCCTTCCCCTTGGTGGCTCTGGCTTTGCAAAGGTGTCAGAGACACACTACGCACCCTCTTGTGCATGTGCATGCTGACCAATCCTCACAAGTGCTAAGGTGTCAGATGCACCAACTCCTGACCACTGCCAGGAGTCAGACTATTATTGACTGACTTCATCTACCCACCCTGAAGGAGGGCAGTCCATCGGGCACTCAGTCCTCCTCGCACTGGCCAGCCCCCTCATGCTCCAGGCTCATTCCTGAACCAAGTTCATCTGCACCACAAGCAGTAATGCTACTACAGTGCTGGATGGTCAGCAACTGATTTGTCTTGCGCACTCACATCTAATTTATTAGCTGTAATTCTTCTATGTTGCTAAATTCCCTCAGAGTCTATCTCCCCAGTTTCCTAGTTCCATGATTTTTCCATATTTTAGGACCATCTTTGCACTGTAAAAAAAACTCCATGAAGTGTAGAATTGCAAGGTACTTTTGTCCGTGTCAAGCAAAGTTAGACGTAGGCAGAAAAAAAAACAAAAAAACAATGTCACCCACCACTAGCTATCAGGCAAGGAGGTGGGGACAGTCATAGAAATAGTCCATAGAGTGAATCTCAGTTGCATAACAGTCCTGTAAAGCCTACTTGCAGGTCACTGCAGCCTCTCCTGGACACCTTCTGCTTTTAGATTGCAGTGGTTTGGACAGTTAATCTGGTAGCCATGCTGCCATAAGATCAGACATTCTTTACGGGATCACCAGAACTACAAAGAAGCTCAGGATCAAGGGTCCAGGGAGGGAGACACACTGGACAACCAGAGTAATGGACACAGGGGGACTGGGTGGTGCACTGGGCTATCAGGGAATGCTTTTAATGGGGGTTAGTGAGGGGGAAGCACTGAACCACCAGGGAACAAGCATTTGTTAATTCCAAACATTTGATGCTTGGTAAGCAATTTGTGTTTTGCAATTATGAGCCCGAATTTTGAAGGCACGTATTTTAGGGTTCACCTTATAGACAGGTACCATTTATAGTATATTAGCCTAAATGACTTTTCACACCAGAGGTGCAAAAACACATCTCAACCAGAATTTTAAACATGACACATCACGTTTATGAGGTGGTGTGGAAAAATGGCTATGTTGAAAGTTTGGAGTGAAAATATTGAAAATTAGCAAAGTTTTGAGTGAACGCTGAAGTAGTGTAACATTCAGTCATAACCTGGGCATTTTACTGTATTTGTAGACCAAATTTTCAGCACGTCCTTCTTATTACTCCATGTCATGAACCTGATAGGTGAACATTTTCAAATCCCCATCAAAACATCATTCCGCACCACCAAAGTGTCATTCCATGCCACAGGTACAAAAACACATTTTGGCTAGGATTTGAAAAATGACAGCTGCCACATTCATGAGGTGCTGTGAAGAAATGGCTATGTTTAAAATCTGGGGTCAAAATATTGAAAATTACCAACATTACCAGCCTGCGTTTGTAAATGTCAATGTAGGCTCGTAACTTTATTTTTTGTTTTTTTTTAATATGTTTACACAAAATTTTCAACATAGCCTTCTTATGACCCCACCTCATGATTGAGGGCAGAGAAAATTTCAGCTCCGGCCTGAAAGGTGATTTTGCACAGCGTGTGCAAAATCACCTTTTGGGACAGATTTATCTAACATCACTTGCATTGTTCATGAAGTGATGTCCCAAAAAAAGGTATGTTGAGAATTTGGGGCAAAAATATTGAAAAATGGTCAAGTTATGCTACTAAGTTCAAAACCCCAGTAAAATACAATGAATCACATATCTAATTTCCTCAGTTCGAGGTCCGGCATTGAAGAAGGAAGACGTGCCTGTGGTCCAGAGAAGGTCACGGTGTGGCACCCCGGTGAGGAATTAAGGGCTTTGGGGGGTGTGTGGTGGTGGTTGTAGAGTGGGAGGAATGGGTGGGGGAGAACTAACAATGCAACAGACAATGATGGACCGTGTTTTTTTTTTTTACAGGCTTAAAAAAAAATGCAGAGGGAAGGTTTTCTTTATTTCTGGTTTGGACACTGAGGGATTGGGCACCCCCAGTGTCAGCATTATATTGGGGGTGCTGAGTGGGAGGGCCAGGTGGGGGTAACCCTTACAGTGGACACTATGGGAGTGGAAGTGGAAGCAGTGGACACTGGGGGAATGGGCACACCAAGTGTCAGTGTTAGAAACAGTGGGGGGATGGCCCCTGCAATAGACATCGATGGACCATTTTCCTTTTTACAGGTATTTAAAAAAAAATAGGAGGAAGGGGTTGAAGTTACAGTGATGGCTGCAACAGACATGTATGGACCATTTTCTTTTTTTCGGGTATTAAAAAAATGCAGAGTGAGTTTATTTATTTATTTAAATGTTTTATGGGGAAGGCACACTGAGCAGAGTGCTGCTCGATTCCAGATGTGCCCTGGGGAAGGGGGACAGTGGGGATAAGAGATATAAGCATATATACAGTCAGGATGAGGTACAAGGAACAGAACAATTAGGTCCGGCACATCAATAAAAATACAAAGCTATAAAGGCAACAACAGGCAAGATATATCAAAAGTTAAAACCGTACATTTAAGATAACAGGTACCTAGCAGAGTCAGCACACTATCAGCATGGTCATTTGACACAGGTGCAGGTAGGTGAGAAATGCACTTTGATGAGAGGGTTGAGTTGCTGAGTTATGGGCATGAGCCGGATGGCAGCAGGGAGGGAATTCCACAGTTTAGGCATGTGGTGTCTGAAGGCAGTCTGGCCAGCAGAGGAGGACATATGAGGTACATCCAAGAGACAGGCATCAAACTTTATGAGGGAGTAAGCTGGGGGGCTGGACAGTGAGGGCAGAGACAAGATAGGGTGGCAAGGACTGGGACAAGAACTTGGCTGTGAGATTCAGGGACAGCCTACAGTCGTGGAGCGAGGGGAGGTTGCGAGACTGGTAGAGTAGTGGTGTGTGGAGGAAGGGCAGTCAAGTGCAAAACTGTAGAATGAGTGAAAGAGGGTGTCCAGTCTGGCTAGAGTGGACTTGGGAGCAGCACTGTAGACTACATCACCATAGTCAAAGAATGGGAGGATAATGTTCTGTAGAAGTGCACGGTGGGCTGGCAGCAGGATGCAACCATGATTGCAAAATAAGACCCCCAGCTTGGGGTGGAGCTTTTTGTGAATGGCATTGACATGTACAGAAAAGCTGTGGTGTTGGTCACGCCAGACCCCAAGATACCTAAGGAAGGAGCAAGCCTCCTGAGTGGTTCCATCCAGGGTGTGGAAAGAGGGGGTGGAGGGGAACTGAGTGAGTCGCTGCCTTGTGCCGAAGAACATTGAGACCATCTTCTTGGCATTGAGAAAAAGCTGATTTGCACAAAACCAGAGCTGAACATTGCTGAAATCCTGCTGTAGCCTGTACATCACATCAGTGGCCGAGGGGCCTGATGTATACAGTACCGTGTCATCCGCATGCATATGGATATGGATGGATGTGTGTGGGCAGGCAGAAGGGAGGTCATTCAAAAAGATAGAGAAGAGGAGCAGTCTGAGTACAGAGCCTTGAGGGACTCCAGTTGGTACTGGGAGGGATGTAGATGTCGAGTTTCCAATTCTGACAGATTGCAACCTGCCTACAAAATAGGAATGTAATAAGCTGATGGCATCTGAGAAGAGCCCAGCAAAGGAGAACTCGTCCAGGAGGAGTGCATGGGAGACAGTGTCAAAGGCCTTTGCCATGTCAGTGAAAATGGCTGAGGTGATGAAGCCTTTGTCCATCCCAGCAAGAATGGCATCAGTGAACCATAGGAGAGAAGTGGCGGTGGAATGAGACTTCCTGAAGCCAGACTGGTAGGGTGGAAAAGAAAGAGGAGAAGCTGAGGAAAGAGGAAATTTGTGAGAGTATGAGGTGCTCCTAGCATTTTGCCAGTATGGGGAGGAGAGAAATTCACTTGGAAGGTTTTCTTTATTTCAGGTTTTGACACTGGGGGATTGGGCACCCCCAGTGTCAGTGTTATGTTTGTTGGGGATGTCCTGAGATGGAGGGTCGGGTTGGGGAGAACAGTTAGGGGATCCAGCACAAGATAGCAATAGATGGTTTCTTAATTACAGGCAATATATTTAATAAAAACTCTTGGGGATTGGACACCCCCAGTGTCAGTGTTGTGTTTGTTGTGGGGGGGTCTGAGAGGGAGGGTCAGGTGTGGGGAGAACAGTTAGGGGGGAACCAGCAACATGCATTGATGGGCAGTTTTCTTCATTATAGGCAATATATTTAATAAAAACAACACTTGGGGATTGGACACCCCCAGTGTCAGGGTTATGCTTGCTGGGCGGTTTGCTGCTGAGAGGGAGGGAAGGGGAGGGTGGAGAACAGTTACCGTGTGAAAACAACGGACATTGATGGATGGTTTTCTTTATTACAGGTCATATATCTGAAAAAACACATGGGGAATGGGCACCCCCAGTGTCAGGGTTGTTTGTAAGGGGGTGAGTACTGAGAGGGAGGGTCAGGTAGGGGAGAACGGTTAGAGGGAACCAGCAACAGGCATCAGTGGATGGTTTTCTTTATTATAGCCCATATATTTAATAAAAATGACACTTGGGGATTGGGCACCCCCAGTGTCAGTGTTATGTTTGTTGGGGGGGTGCTGAGAGAGAGGGTTGGTTGGGGGAAGAACAGTTATGAAACACCAGCAACAGACATCAATGGATGGTTTCCTTTGTTGGAATGTTAGGAATGTCCGTGACTTTGGGCATGCATATTAGCATGGATGCTAATGCATATGTCAGAGTCACGGATCCAAACACTGTCTCCTGAAGTTGAAAGCTGCTCAGCTGTTTCCTGGTGCAGCTTCACTGTGGCACTGTATGTCAGAAATGACATAGGGGCTCATGAAATACAAACATCTCTTGAGCCTGAGATTGAACAATTGTGGGTGCAGCTTACTCCATCACAAGATAAAAGGTGCATGTTATAGACCTCCATGTTTAAATGGACCTAAAATTGCTGAATTTGTTAATCAGATAGGGAACCAGAACTCAGGCAAAAATGTATTAGTTTTAGGGGATTTCAAGTTTCCCTGGAATTAACTGGGAGAAGTGGGCTTCTACTGTAGAAGTAGAGAGTAAATTATTGTATGCAATTGACAGTATAAGTGTCGAAAACTATGTACGGCAGCGTACTAGTGACAATCATATATAGGGCCTTGTTACAAGCAACATGGGAGAATTATTTGAAAAATGTCATGTCAGAGAACCCTTGTCAGGAAGTGACCACAGTATGGTGGAATTTACTATAAAGATGAGAACTGAAGTCCAGGGTGGTGCTAGTAAAATAAAGAGATATGATTTAGCAGATTATAACAATTTAAGGTCCTTAGCTAAACGATGGAATTGGGATGATAGCTTTGAAGGACTTGGGGTCACCCAGATGTGGAATGAGTTGAAAACTGTTCTCCAAGACTTGGTAGATACTCATGTCCCGACTAAAATTAAATATAATCAGAAGGGAAGGACACCAGTGTGGTTCAATCCCAAAATAAGTAAGATGATAAATGCTAAAAATAGAGCTTATAAGAAAGCTAAAAAGGAAGGAACTTCCAAATACAAGGAATTGTATAAGAAAAGACTCAGGCTCCTAAAAAACATATCAAAAAGCAAAAAGTGACATAGAGTTGAAACTAGTTAACAAGGTAGCCAATAACAACAAAGCTTTTTTTAACTATATTGGAAGTCTCAGAAATAATAATAACATTATAGGGCCCCTTACTCAGGGCGATAAAATAATCACAGACTGTCAGGCTATGGCTGAACAGTTTAATAGTTATTTTGCAAGTGTTTATCAGCCAACTGACAGAGGAACATTTTATTTATTACATATTTAGTTTTTGTTGACCGGGTAAGTGCACTAGACAAATCCTGCCTATTTTCAGGCACGACCCGGGGGAGGGGGATACAGATGAATGCCAACTGACCTTGAACCAGATTAAGCTGTTGGTAGTATTTTTTTTAGTGAATGAGGGAAATTTGGCCAGGACACCAGGGAAATTCCCCTACTCTCCTGTGGGGGAACCCTTGTTGTCTTGGTTCCTGACCAAGATGGTGGCCGCTGAGGTTGTGGAGGAGCTCCTGGATGCTTCTGAGGCAGGAGGATTGGTCTCTTCCCCTGTTTCTCCTCTTTTAGAGACCGAGTTGCCTGCTGGTTTTTCTACAGAACAAGATGGTGTTTATCAAACTACAACTGACTCTTTACCAATGGACATTTCTCCTGCTTCTCATGCTTACAGTACAGACCTGGGGAATGGTTCTCAGATTTCTGCTCCAGTCTCAGCTGATTCCCCTGAAATTCGATCTATTGTGCTGTAACTACAAGCTGGAGAGGAGCATTTCGTGCAAACCGCACTACACTCTGCCCGACAGATAGATTCGGCTACTCAGGATCCTTTTCATTTACAAGGTAGAAAGGACTTACCCGCTCAGCAGCCCTCGACAGTTGTTATTCCCAATTGCATTCCTGCAAGTTCTCCATGTTCTGAACTTCCCTCTATGAGTCAGCCTCCTGCTTGTAACTCGGCTTGTTCTACACTTCCTTCTGAGGGAACGTTGGGAATGTCTCGGACTGACAAACTCTCTAGCCTATGACGCTCCCTCTGATTCCCCAACCGCATCTCTAGAGGATGCTCTGCTATGCTTCTTGTGGCAGGATGGATTTGTTCTACCTCAGGATGCTGGGTTTCCGGACCCACTCAGAATGTCACTTCTCCAGCTTCGAAACGGCAAGACGACCTGCACACTGATCATACTGTGCCTCCTCCTATTCAACAAATACCACCCGAACATTCTCTGCCTGGATCTCAATCCCCCCTACATCTTCCCTCAGAGCTTTGGCTTACTAACGACCCAGTGCTTGTTTTAGATGCCACAGATCTTCCTCAACCTGCTTTGCCTGTCCCTTCTACATCGACAGCACAGATGACACCCCCTGCTGCTCTGCTGAATTTGCCTCAGAAACCAACCCAAAAACCATATGCTTCTCTCTTCCATCAGCCCATATATCCCGCTAAGCGCCATAACGCTGTCAGATCCCTGTACAAAGGGGGTATGTCAGAATTTCTGGATAGGAGGTTTGTGGCAAAATCTTTATTGAAGGGATCGATGAAGTTTTTCACAAACAAAATTTATGCCCTTATCCACGTGTCAGGGAAATCCACCTTTGACGTCAGCTTTAAGCTGAATGCAGGGTTGCAAAGGTTTTGGGCTCAATTTAATAACTTAAAGGATTCTCCCTTGTGGGCCCCCTTTGAGGCTATCCACTTACTAAGCCTGAGTACAAAACAATTACTGTTCTATTTCGTAATGAGCGGGTTAGTGTCTCAGACTTGACCTATTGGTTGAAGCAAAGGTGTTCTGTATTGGGTTCCCCGGAGGCAATATTTGATGATGAACATCTTTGGACTGGGGGGTGGAAGGTGTGGGTTATGCTTCATGTTACAGATACTGGACTGAGTCACTTACCAAATTGTTTTTTTTTAGGGCGGGATCGTGGTGTTCTGTTTTACGCTGGTCAACCGAACGCGTGCTACAAGTATGGCTCTTGTACACACTTAAGCAGCCTATGTGACCAGGTGAAATGCAACCTTTGCCAGGAACTGGGACATACTAGTAGTCATTGTTTGAATGAACCGAAATGTAACTTATGTGACTCTGTTGGCCATACCTATCAGAGTTGTACCTGGTCGGCTCATAATCAATCTGATTCTGCTGATGATGTGGAAAAGAGATTGTTGATAGCCGTGGCTCAAAGGAATTCATCCCCCCCCGAGATAACCTGAAGCCCCTGTTGTACCCCCTCCATTGGTGGTCCCTGAAACCGCGGCCTCAAAGATGGTATCGGATTCTTCTCCCCTCATCAGTCCTCCCTTGACGGTGTTGTTCAACCCCCATCTGCAGACCTAGTTCCAGAGGATTTTTCCTCTATGGTTATGTCCCCCCCCCAAGTTAGCAAACGGTCTACTAAGAGATTCCAGGCAGCTGAACAACCTGCCCCCAAAGTATCCAAGACTTTGGACCTTCCTTTGAGCAATAAGTATAAGGCTCTACAACCCTCTGATCACTCTGATGCGGACTCAGAGAGTTCTTCCCTACGTTCTTCTCAGGTTGATCCCCAATCGGAAACAGAAATTCATCCTCCTCCTGTTGTTTCCCAACGTAAGTCTCGCAGGACGAGGAAAAGGCCCCCTTGAATGTTTGTCCCTGCTCTTCCTTTTGTCTACTTAAATGTCCCACCTGCTCTTAGGTTCACTAAACGTGAACAGTATTAAGAGTTATAGAAAGAAGTGTTTGATGATGTCTTATTTTCTGTCGAGTTCCCTGCAAGTTGTCTTTCTGCAAGATACTAGATTACATACGATTGCTGAGATAGGCCCAGCTACTAGGCAATGGCATGTTGGACCTTCCTATTGGTCAATCGGACCTGATGCCTGCTCCGGGGTGGGGATTCTGTTTAGATCATGTTTGCAACTGCATCTTCTCAAACTGATTGACTTGATTCCCAGTTGTGCTTTGATACTTGATACTAAAATTGATGCTCTTTATTATAGGTTTATTAATGTTTATGCACCTCAAACCAAGGCAGATAGGGTTTCCCTATTTAAGGCCATCCAGCCTTATTTATTATCTTTTCGGGCAGTGGTTTTAGGAGGGGACTTTTATTGTGGGCTTGATAAACACGACAGGGGAGCACGGTCTACTACAAGTAAGGTATTCTATGATATGTCTACTTTAAAACATGTGATTTCCACATCTCACCTTAAAGATGCTTATTTATCTACTTATCACACTGTTCACCCCACATTTCAAAAAGGACACTTGGCCACAAGGATTGATTTTTTCTTTATTTCTTTATTTTTGCCTATTTTCTCTATGCATGTCATTGAAATTGAATTTTCAGACCACAAATTATTGCATCTATGTTTGGGGTCCACTATAACATTTCCTCAGGGTCCAGGTTACTGGAAATTTTAATTCCTCCCTTTTGTCCCAGACTTCTTTGATTCAGAACATACTGTATTTTGCTGATCACAAACGCTCAGTATTTGATATGTTTGACTCTTCTGCCTTCTGGTGGACAGATGTCAAGCAGGATTTAAGAAAGTTGTTGCACTCCACTAGTAAATTGTTTCACTACACTGCCTACTTCCAATATCTCCATCACTGTAGACAGTTGCAAAAATTACAGTCCCTGTCTAGGACTACTTCTCATGATTACACTGAACAAATTCGAATTCTACAGACAGAAATGCAATCTTTTCATTTGAGACAATCCGAAAGCCTGAAGAAGCATCAAAGTTTTGGGACTATGGGGAAGGCTGATGTGATTTGTCCTTTTTTGCATTGTTCTGCTACTATTAACTGTAAAGTGATGGACAGTCTCAAGGATTTAGATGGTGTACTATATACTGATAAGCAGAACATACTTAGGATTGTGTCTCAGCACGCTACTTCCCTTTTTTCCCCATATTCTTGTTTGAGCGCTGATTTAGATGTCTTGTTGCCTTCTTCTCACGTTCCTGTTTGCCCTCCTTTTTTATTGCCTGAACTCACTGCTGATATTACTGCTGCAGAGGTGGAACAGGTGATAAAATCCTTACCCACTAATAAGGTCCCAGGTCTTGATGGGTTTACCTCAGAACTGTATAAACTGTTTGGACCACTGATTTCCAAAGAATTGACAGTAGTATTCACTTTTCTGTTGAACACGGCTTCAGTTCCTCTGGACATGGCTCGGGGTTTGTTAGTTTTCTTTTATAAAAAGGGTGATAAGACTGATCTCGTCAATTAGAGACCAATCAGTTTACTAAATACCGATTTCAAGATTATTGCCAAAATTTTAAATACCAGATTACTACAAGCAGCAATTCATCTTATTTCTCCTACCCAAACTTGCTCTATACCCGGGAGGAAGATGAGCAATCATCTTATTGTTCTCCGTGAGCTTATTGAGAGAGACAATGCTGAGGGTTTTGCTGGGTTTTTACTCTCATTAGATCAAAAGCAAGCTTTTGATACTGTAGACCACACCTATCTTTGGAAAGTGCTTGTCCGGTATGGTATTCCGGATCGTTTTATTTCTTAGTTAGAATCTATTTATGCTGTGGCTACTGTATCCCCTCTTATTAATGGTTGGGTGGGTCCTCTGATTCCGGTAAAATGAGGGGTTAGGCAACATTGTCCTCTTAGCCCCCTTCTTTATGTTTTTAGTATAGACCCGCTTTTGCAGGCTTTGAATTCTACACCTTCTTTGACTCACATTCGAGTGGATACTTATCCTGTTCCTTATATTGCTCTGGCTTACGCGGATGACCTTACTGTTTTGGTTGGTGATGTGGCCTCTGCTATGTCGGTTATGGATAGCTATCGATCCTTTGGTTCCTTATCAGGCACTTCCCTCAATATGCTGAAATGTGTGGGTCGGCAATTTGGTAAACCTTTATCCCCCCTTACTTTGGTTACTGGGGTTACCTTGTCTCGTGCACCCATTACTATATTAGGTATCTTGTTTGGTTACCAAGACCTAGACGTTCTAAACTGGACTCCGAAGATTTCCCAGGCTCAACAGCTGGTAAAACGGTGGAATTTGTGTCATATGCGAAAGCTAAAACATGTTTACCTCGTCAAGACTTTTCTTCTACCTCTTTTTATTCACATTAGTTGGTTGTTTCCTCCCCTGTGCTCCTTAGGTGCTTCCTTGCTTAGCGTTTTCTTCCAGGCTGTTTGGGGCAACAGGTTGAATCCTCTAAAGAGGAACATCTTGTATTTACCTACAGTTCAAGGTGGCCTGGGGATGGTTAACCCAGTGGTTTTCTTTTCCATATTTTATATTATTGTTAACCTTCGGCCTGTTCTAACTCACGTCCAAAGGGCTTGGATTCCTTTATATATTTTGACCTGTAGCCCCTGGTTCCCACAATGGGAAGTGACCTCTCTTCGGATACTCAGATACTCCAATATTTGTCCTTCTTATATTCAAGATGTTTTTGTTAAGCTCAAGAGTTGGCAGTTGACTGTTTCTATGATGCGCGGACAACACAGGAAATTTTTGTATAAGCAGATCCTCACCACTAAATTTAAAGAACGGATTACCTTCCCCTCCTGCCCTCCTAGCTTGACATCAGTTTTACTTGCATTCCTGAATAATCCCCGGATCCCTGAGAAAATGTGGGACATACACTGGCTTAGTTGTCACAACCGTTTGAATGTAAAAGAACATCAGAAACATAAACAGCTTTCTGAAAGAAATTGCTCTAGTCTTCTCTGTATTTCTCAATTGGAAACCACCTATCATTTGTTTTTTTCTTGTTCGTATATAATCAATTTTTGGTCCACTTTAGCTACTCAGTGGAATATGCCTCCTTTTCTCACTATGTCATTGGAGGTTTTATTGTATGGTTCTTTTAATTCCACTTGGCGGGCTTGGGATACGTCCACACTGCAGGTCATTCTCATAGTTGTAAAGTGGTATGTTTGGAGCTCTCGCTGCTGGTTTGCCCTGCAACAGAAATCAGTCTCTATTTCTGATTTGGTGGATAAAATAACTTTGGATCTTAAGCTGTTGTATCGTCAGGAAGCAAAGCTTCATTCTGCAAATTGGTTTTTCCAGGCCTGGCGTAATCTTCCCTGGGTTACGGACTCAGATGTCCCTATTACGTGATTTCTTTCAGAGTCTGATGTTCAATAGATCTATTTACCGTTAAGACTTACTTTTCTGGTATTTGTTTCCTCAAGATTTCATATGATGTCATGCCTTTTCTGTAGATTTTCTTTTGTTTGCCATCTTGGCTAAGAATTCTCTACTCTTTCAGTGGGGGCATGTTGGGTGGGGATGTTTTGTTTAGTTATGCCATTCTTGTCTGCTGCATTATTTTTACTGGTTTTTGTTTTTTTTTCTTTCAGATTTGTATGTTGTAATACTTTTCTATATTTTTTTAAAACTATTGAATAAAATATTCCCCTACTCTATTTAGTGTGTTGGGGGGTCTGTTGGGTGGGATGTTTTGTTATGGTTCCAACATTCTTGTATGCTGAAATATTTTTTCTGGTTTTTGTTTCTTTTCTTTTCTTTTATGATTGTGTATGCTGTAATACTTTTCTGTATTTTTTTTTTGTTGCTTGAAAATCTTGAATAAAAAATTCCCCTACTCTTTTTGTGGGTGGTGATTTTTTTTGTTTTCCTTTTGATACTCTTGTTTTTTTCTTTCTGTTTTTTTTTTTCATTATGATTTTGTATGCTGTAATACTTTTCTGTATTTTTGTTTGATAATCTTGAATAAAAAATTCCCCTACTCTTTTTCGATAAGTGCCATGTGATCTTTAACATCCACCTGAACTACCACCAATCCAGGCAGATGGGACCTCGGTTTAATGTCGCATCTGAAAGACCTCAGAAGTGCAGCACCCCTCTCATGCTGCACTACAGTGTCAGTACTGGGATACTAACCCAAGTGCCAGATGTGGGAACTGAACCCACAACCCTCTACTCTCCCGGCCTCAGAGGCGAGTGTGCTACCTACTGAGCCACTGACACTGCTTGATGGGGTAGAGGATATAGCAAATAATCTAGTAATTACACCAATTATGCTAAGGAATAAATTGGAAAAACTAGATCCCACCAAGTCAGCAGAACCTGATGAATTGCATCCCAGGCTTCTCAGGGAATTAGCATATGCACTCTGTGATCCTATTCATGCTATATTAGTAAAATCATTAGATGAAGATGTTCTACCAGAAGACTGGCTATCGGCCAATATAGTATAAATCCGTAACAAGCATTTGTCAATGCCAAATGTTGATTGCGTTGGTCCGTTGAGCTTGCTCAGTGCCCCTCTGTCACTCACTCATTCTGTTTCTCCCGGTGCTGCAGGCTGCTCTTTTGTACTGGGCTCCTGCCTGCGTTGGCACCTTTTTCTGTCCACAAAGAAATCTGCAGCTGTCCCGACAGAGCTCTGTTGAGGTGGCTCACTCCCCCTCTCTCACTCGCTTATTCTGTTTCTCCTGATGCTGCAGGCTGCCCTGTTGCACTGGGCTCCTGCCTCAGTTGGCGGCTTTTTCTGCCCACAAAGAAATCTGCAGCAGTCCTGACATAGGTCCGTTCAGCTTGCTCACTCCCCCACTCTCACTCGCTTATTCCGTTTCTGCCAGTGCTGCAGGCTGGCCTTTTGCACTGGGATCCTGCCTGCGTTGCCATCTTATTCTGCCCACAAAGAAACTGCAGCAGTCACAATAGAGCTCCGTTGAGCTCACTCAGTCCCTTCTCTCACTCGCTCGTTGTGTTTCTCCCTGCGCTGCAGGCTGCCCTTTTGTGCTGGGCTTCTGCCTGACTTAGCACCTATTTCTTCCCACAAAGAAATCCGTAGCTGTCCTGACAGAGCTCCGTTGAGGTCACTCACGCCCCCTGTCTCACTTGCTCATTCTGTTTCTCCTGGTGCTGCAGGCTGCCCTTTTGTAGTGGGCTCCTGCCTCTGGTGGCACCTTTTTCTGCCCACAAAGAAATCTGCAGCAGTTCCGACAGAACTCCGTTGACCCTGCTCACTCCCCCTCTCTCACTCGGTCATTCCGTTTCTGCCAGCGCTGCAGGCTGCCCTTTTGTACTGGGCTCCTGCCTGCATTGCCACCTTCTTCTGCCCACAACTAAATCTGCAGCAGTCACGATAAAGCTCCATTGAGCTCGCTCACTCCCTCTCTCTCACTCGCTTGTTCTGTTTCTCCTGCCACTGCAGGCTGCCCTTTTGTACTGGGCCCCATGTACATTGCTTCCTTTTTCTGCCCACAAAGAAATCCACAGCACTCCCAACAGAGCTCCATTGAGCTCATTCACTCCCCCTCCCTCACTCGCTCATTCTGTGTTTCCCACTGCTGCAGGCTGCCCTTTTGTACTGGGCTCCTGCCTGCGTTGGAGGCTTTTTCTGGCCACAAAGAAATCTGCAGCAGTCCCGACACAGCTCCGTTGAGCTCACTCACTCACTCCCCCTCTCTCACTCGCTCGTTCTGTTTTTGCCCACGCTTCAGGCTGGCCTTTTGTACTGGGCTCCTGCCTGCATTGCTGCCTTTTCCTGCCCACAAAGAAATCTGCAGCGGTCACGATAGACCTCCGTGCTCATTCCTCCTCTCTCACTCGCTCATTGTGCTTCTCCAAGCAGTGCAGGCTGCTCTTTTGTACTGGGCTTCTGCCTGCATTGGCACCTTTTTCTGCCCATAAAGAAATCCACAGCTGTGCCAACAGACTTCCGTTGAGGTTGCTCACTCCCCCTGTCTCACTCGCTCATTCTGTTTCTCCTGGCGCTGCAGGTTGCCCTTTTGTAGTGAGCTCCTGCCTCTGTTGGTGCCTTTTTCTGCCCAGAAAGAAATCTGCAGCAGTCCCAACAGAGCTCCATTGAGCTCGCTCTCCTGCCTGTGTTTGTCGCCTTTTCCTGCCCACAAAGAAATCCGCAGCAGTCACGATAGACCACCATTGAGCTCGCTCACTCCCCCTCTCTCACTCACTCATTGTGTTTCTCCCAGTGGTGCAGGCTGCCCTTTTGTACTGGGCTTCTGCCTGTATTGGCACCTTTTTCTGCCCACAAAGAAATCTGCAGCTGTGCTGACAGAGCTCCTTTGAGGTTCCTCACTCCCCCTGTCTCACTTGCTCATTCTGTTTCTCCTGGTGCTGCAGGCTGCCCTTTTGTAGTGGGCTCCTGCCTCTGTTGCCGCCTTCTTCTGCCCACAAAGAAATCTGCAGCAGTCATGATAGAGCTCCATTGAGCTCGCTCACTCCCCCTCTCTCACTTGCTCGTTCTGTTTCTCCCACTGCTGCAGGCTGCCCTTTTGTACTGGGCCCCTGCCTGCATTGCTGCCTTTTTCTGCCCACAAAGAAATCCGCAGCACTCCCAACAGAGCTCCATTGGGCTCACTCACTCCACCTCCCTCACTTGCTCATTCTGTGTCTCCTGCTGCTGTAGGCTGTCCTTTTGTACTGGGCTCCTGCCTGCATTGGCAGCTTTTTCTGGCCACAAAGAAATCTGCAGCACTCCCGACACATCTCCGTACAGCTCGCTCACTCCCCCCTCTTACTCGCTCATTCCATTTCTGCCAGCGCTGCAGGCTGGCCTTTTGTACTGGACTCCTGCCTGCATTGCCACCTTTTCCTGCCCACAAAGAAATCTGCAGCAGTCACGATAGACCTTCATTGAGCTCGCTCACTCCCCCTCTCTCACTCTCTCATTGTGTTTCTCCCAGCGCTGCAGGCTGCCCTTTTGTACTGGGCTCCTGCCTGCATTGGCACCTGGACTATTCATAAGGAGGTGGGGAAAAATGGCAATGTTGAAAATATGGAGTGAAAATATTGCAAAGTTGCGAAGGTATGAGGGTGCGTGGAAACTGCACAACGCACGCACGTAACACACTCATTTTATGGACTTTCATCACCAAATGTTCAACATAGGCATCTTAGGACCTCTGCTAATAAACAGTGCCACTGTAATTTTCATAATGTGTCCTGAACACGGATTTCCCACAGCGACCGTGCTATACTGCGCCGGAACTGAGAAAACACATTTCAGTCAGGATGTGAAAAATAACAGCTGTACTGTTCATAAGGAGGTGCAGAAGAATGGCAATGTTGAAAATCTGGAGTGAAAATATTATTAATTTGCGAAGTTACGAGTGTGTGTGCAAACTGCGTAATGCATGCTCATAACACAGTCATTTTATAGAGTATCATCACCAAATTTTCAACATAGGCATTTAGGACCTCTGCTCATGAACAGTGTCACTGTCATTTTCTTAATCTGTCCCAAACACTGATTTCCACAGCGACTGCGCTTATTCTGCGCCGAAGAGCAAAACACATTTGTGGGATGTGAAAAATGACAGTTGTACTATTCACAGGAGGTGTGAAAAATTCCAATGCTGAAAATCTGGTGTGAAATATTACAAATTTGCGAAGTTATGGCGTCGCTCTTCGCAATGCATGCTGTAAAATAGTAATTTTTGGATTTTTTCCACCAAATTTGCAACATAGACTTCTTGAGAGCTCACCTCATGAACACTGGCACTGTTGTTTGGTTAATCAGTCTCGAAAGGGGATTCTGCGCAGTGACCACAAAATCACCTTTCGGGGCTGAATAACACCATGACAGTGGCAGAATTCACGAGTAGGGGTCCCAAAAACCCCATGTTGAAAATTTGGTGCCAAAATTCCAACAAATGCCTGAGATATGCATCAAAGTTGGAAAAACCCTATTTATTCCATTATACAGCTTACCGGCATTTCCTCAGTTCATGGTCGGCTTTGAAGAGTGCAGACGTGTTCCTGGTCCACCGAAGATCATCGCGCCAGACTCCAGAGGTAAGTATGGGGTGAGAGGGGTGTGGGGAGGCAGGGTGCGCAGTGGCTGGGCTCGGGTTGTGGGAGGGGGGCAGGGAGACCAAGAGGGACCATTTTCTTTTTCCACAGGTTAAAAAAAACTTTGTGGGACTTTTTTTTTACAGGGGCATGTTGCACACTGGGGTGGGCTTCCAGCGTGCCAATGGGGTGTTTTTTTTGGGGGGAGCTGTAGCCAATGGGGACTGGGCACCCCCATTGGCACAAAAGGGGAGCACAAGAGCCGAGAGGGATTGGGCACCCCCTCAGCACAAATCTACTGGGTGTTTGTGGGGAGGAATTATGCCTATGGGGAGTGGGCTCCCCCATTGGCACATGAAACTGGGAGGGCGGGACCTAATGCCGACGGGGAGTGGGCTCCCCCATCGGCAACATCAAAGTACAGGGCAGGGGCACTGAAGCTGACAGGGATTGGGGCCCCCCGTCGGCAAACACACACTGTTGTGGGGGGGCACATGCTGCTGAGGGGGATTGGGCACCCCCTCAGCACTGGGGTTTCATAATATTGTTTGTGAACACAGCGGCAAACCACCGCCATGTTCACAAACAATATTACACTTGCCAACGTTCTGCCCAGCAATGACGGGTCACTCCCTCATTGCAGCCAATGGCTGACACTGCAATGACAAGGCACCCCCTGATTGCAGTGGCTGAAACATTTTAAGGTGGTGGCACGCTGGCTGAAATAGTGTCAGCAGCAGCGTGCCACGGCATTGGGGAAAGCGGGCCAAGCCTTTAAAGGCTGTGTCGGCATTGGCCACAACAGTGCCGCAATTCCACAACCTGCTTCTGGAAAACTGCTGCAATATGTTTCTTGCTCATGCGTGCAATTAACATAAAAGGGGCCCAAAACAGACAGTTCAAATTACAGGCCAATTAGCCTGATGTGTATTATAGGCAAGATGCTTGAGGGATTTATAAAACAGGCCATAGACGAACATTTTAAATACAGCCAAAGAGATATCTACCAGCATGGGTTTTTAAGGGGAAGGTCATGTCTGACAAATTTGATGTACTTCTTTGACCTGGTTAGCGAGGCCATGAATAAAGATATCCCAGTGGATATACTTTATCTCAATTTTGAGAAGGCCTTTGATAGAGTTTCTCATTCTGAGCTGATTAAATCCCTAAAGGAAATTAATTTAAATCGGTGCCTTATACGGTGGATATCTGCCAGGCTAACATATAGGAAACAGCGAGTGACAGTTAAAAGGGAACCTTTCTAATTATGCTCCTGTGACAAGTGGGGTGCTGCAGGGATCGGTGCTCAGTCCCACCCTTTTTAACATCTTAGTGGCATCTATAACTTGTAATGGTAAAGTCTGGATGGCGAAATTTGCCGACAACATTAAAATGGGTGCATTGGTTTCAACTGAAGGGGATGCTAAAATATTCCAGGACAATATTAATGCACTAGGTGATACTGCAACAAGAAAGAAACTTAGATTTAATTTGAATAAATGCAAGATTATGCATTTGAGAAGGAAAAATGTGAGATTCAAATATTATATAGATGGGTACACGCTACAGACTGTCGATGCTGAGAAAGATCTGGGTGTGGTAATTAGTAGTGACCTAAGCTCTTCAAAACAGTGTACTGAGGTGACAAGGAAGGGGTATGGTATTCTTGCTGCTATAAGAAGGAATATTAGGAGTAGGGCAAGGGAGGTGGTGGTCCCATTATATGCTTCGTTGTTTGCCCGCATGTTGAGTATTACAATCAGTTCTGGGTGCCGCACCTGAAGAGGGATGTGAGTCGAGTGGAGGGCTTGCAGTGGTGGACAACAAGAATGGTGGCTGGAGTGCAGGGCATGGAGAGGCTTGAGGTTTTGGGGCTGTATGCACTACAGTATAGAAGGTACAGGAGAGATGTGTGCCTAATCTGTAGGGCAACACAGGATGTAGATCTTTGGGAGTGTATAGGACTAAGTAAGAGACAAGTATTAGTTAAAAATAGGGGTCACCAATGTCAACTGAAAGGAGATCATTACAATAAAAACCAGAGAGGGAATTGGTTCTCGCAGCATGTGGTGACACAATGGAATGCTCTGCCACCATCTATGGTGTCTTGTAGTAGCATGAACCAATTTAAGAACACCTTGGATGAATATTGTAGGAATAGTTGTTTTCAATTTAAGATATAGAGTGGTGTGGGTCAAAAATTGCTAAAGTTATGTGACCAGTCTCCATCCTATGAATGAAGATCAGAGGACCGAAGCCCTCTCTAATTGGAGTGGCTTCAGTCCTTTGAAGTACAAGAAGTTTCTGCCCACAAAGCCGAGAGCTGCGTCAGACAGTGCATGGTCATTGGTGTAGACTGTGAAGCCCCTGGTATTGTGAACTGCAGTGGGCTTGGCAGCGACACAACTCCAAAATCCCCTTGTACTTGTCCCAAAACATTTTTGCTGCTTGCACATCAAACATAACAAACAACTTAGGTGGTTAGGGATGGGGCTCTGCAAATGTCTTTCTCTGCAGGCAGTGACAGGTGGAATTAAAACTTCTGCTAAATTCTTATCCCACAGAAATTATGTCAATTCTGCCTAGCATAAATATGGCAGATTCTGCCCTATAAAATGTTATTTTCACTAGCAGTATTTACATTTTCTCTGTTTTTCACTATGAGTTTAGAAAAGTTGCACTAAGCATTTCTGTAACACAATTTATATTTTATGAATGTGGAAAATGGTAAACATTAAAATTCTTGCAAGTATAAAAATAATTCCCACAAATTTCACAGGTCATTTATGCAGAATTCAATAGAATTCCACAGAAACATTACTGCACATTCCACTGTGAAAATTCATGGAAGTGAAAGGGGGGCAATTTTCTGGCAGGCTACCAATGTTCCTGGCATTTCCAGTGCAGTACACCACTGAGCATCACACCTTAGGGTGTGAAACATTTGTTGATGCACACTGGGGAGTTAGCAGGCAGTATACCCAGTTGCACTGTCTAACATGTGGAACTATAGTTTGCACTGTGTTGATGTGTGCTGCCATTTCAGTATGGCAATTTTGGTGGCAGTGCAGTGATGCGGTGCCCCAATTAAAATAGAGAATGAGGCCATTGATGGTTTATACAATTAACATGCATGTTTAAAACTTCTTTTACTTTGTACAGCAACATTCTTTTCAAAGCTTATACAGTATTTTTTGGATCTAGTCAACTCTTATATTAGTTTTTCCATTTATGAAGGCTTAACGGTTTTGGTTTGCGTTGCTGCTTGCTTGACTGCAACACAAGGCTTTTGTGATGTCATCAAGCATTTCAAAAGTGTTCTAGCACTGGTTATCTATTGCTTAATAATGTACCTAGACTCCACATTATTGTGACACCTCCCTCCAACATCAAAATAAACACATGCCATTTTGTATAATTTATTTACAGAGGTACCTGGGATAGTCCAGCTGAGATGTAATATCACATGTTCAGAGGGGTCCTGCTTTTACCGATTTTTACTGCTAAGTAGAGTGAAGTATTGGGTGGTTAAGTGACTTACTGCAGGTCATGCAGCATGTTAGTGGCTGTGGTGGTGTCTCCTATATCCCCAGTTCCCAGGTCTGTGCTCTAGCCACCCCACTGCCTCTAAAATCATTAATTTATCTGTTTATGGGTATTGTATAAATATACATAATGTATGAATATAATTAACTGTTTACATTTGTTTCCCCTTTAGGTATTTGCATTTGTGGCCACTTTGCTCTACGTGATCCATACAGTCTTGTCTGCCAAGAGGTGGAAGGCCTCGGTAACCTCACAACCCATCCATTTTAAATTGGAATTTGAACCTCCAACTTGTTTGTGTTTCATTGCAGTTTAACATGCACTTTTTCGTCTGATCTTTGCTTTAACTACATTTTATGATTTTGTTGTGCTCTTGGTAATACTATTTTTAGATACACAGTATTTCTACTGTATTTGTTTGTTTACATTTCTTATTCCTATTTTTATACAACTGTTTTGTAAAATACTGCTTCTTACAAATAAAAGCTCAGCAATACAACTCTTACAAATACATGCAGTCACCAAGATTCAAATCAACTGCTAGCGTCATTTTATAAAACATTTTTCTATAGGAAAGATCTTAATTATAAAACATGTTTGCATCCCAATATGTAGTTTCATTTTTTTGTTGCATCCTACTTAACCAATACCAAAACTGCTGTTCTTACTTATGCTTTATATACTTCTGTACTGCTGTATAAAGGATATTTACTGTATCTAGTAAAATAAAATGTGTCAATCCATTATGTACAGTACATAACAACTGCATGTAATGTGAAGGTTTTCTGTTTTATTTAACTGCAATTAGCAACAGTTTAAATATTTCCCTTTGTGAAATGGCTCAGACAGCACAGCAGAAATCCAGCCACCTCACTGGTAAAATTGTATGCCATGGGCAATGGCAATTGTTTAATTAAGCAATAATGCATGACAGGGTGTGATATTCATTCATTCATTCATTCATTCATTCATTCATTCTTTTTTATAAGGCGCTTTTCTTATAACCAAAGCGCCTGTACAATACATAAAACAATAAATAATTAAACAAGATTAAAACTGTCATAAATCATTAAAAGCTCTGCTAAAAAGATATGTCTTCAAAGCTCCTTTGAAACTTTGGACAGTCGGGCAATTTCACACCTGATGAGGTAGAGAATTCCACAGGGTCGGGGCCATAAAACTAAACGATCTTGTCCCTGAAGTTTTTAAACGGACCCTGGGGATCTCTAGCAATCCCTCATCAGTGGATCGGAGAGAGCGGGGAGGACAGTAGGGACAAAGGAGTTCTTTCAGGTAAGTAGGTCCCTGATCATGTAGGGCTTTATAGGTCAGCAAACCGACCTTGAAGGTGATTCGCCAGAAAACTGGCAGCCAATGCAGTCCGCGGAGCACAGGCGTTATATGACTAGACCTAGAAAATCCAGTCAACAGCCTGGCTGCCGCATTCTGCACTAGCTGCAGATGTCGGAGTTCAACCCCCGATAGCCCCAGGTAAAGGGCATTGCAATAGTCAAGGCGGGAGGTAACGAATGCGTGGACCAACATTGGAAGATCCTCTGGAGGAACCAGGTGCTTCAACCGGGCGATGTTCCTCAGATGGTAAAAGGAAGTTTTGACCACCGCTGACACCTGAGATTTAAAAGTCAAACAGTCGTCAAATACTATGCCCAGATTCCGCACCTGGTCTGAGGTTGTCAGCTGGACACCTCCAAGCCATAAGCCCGAGGGGGATCCAGATAACAAACCCACCTCACAGCGACCCTTGTCCACAACCAACACCTCAGTTTTTTCAGGGTTCAACCGCAGCCAACTCCCATTTATCCAGTCTTGGATCTCAGCAAGACAGTTGTTAAATATCGAAATGGCAGCATCCTGGCCGGGCACAAAAGACATATACAGCTGGGTATTATCTGCATAGCAATGAAAACCCAGACCGTATCGTCTAACAATCACTCCTAACGGCAGCATATACACTGCAAACAACATGGGCACCAAAATGGAACCCTGCGGTACCTCACAGGATAGGGAGACTGATGCCAAAGAAAAAATTCCCGACACCACCCTCTGAGTCCTACCCTCAAGGTAAGATCGAAACCACCTGAGGACCGTATCAGACAATCCAGATAGACCACAAACGCTCCAACAGCACACCATGGTCAACAGTGTCAAATGCTGCAGAGAGATCAAGAAGTACCAAGATGGAACAGGTCCTACGATCTCTCGGTATTAGGAGGTCATTTAGTACCCGAACAAGTGCTGTCTCGGTACTATGCCTTTTCCTAAATCCAGACTGGAGAGAATCATAGACATTGTTGTTGGTCAGATGATCATCCAGCTGCGCTGCAACCACTTTCTCAATAACTTTACCCACAAAGGGTAAGTTAGAGACAGGCCTGTAATTTGCTAGACAATCCGGGTCCAAGGAGGACTTCTTCAAAAGAGGCTTAACTACAGCCTCCTTAAGAGGATCTGGGAAGATCCCCCTCTCCAAGGACCTCCAGACTATCACAGCCAGGACTGGGCCGATTTTATCCACACAGTCCACTAAAAGACATGTGGGACCAGGGTCCAAATCACAGTTAGTCAGTCGTAGTGCTTGGATGATCATCACAATGTCGTTGATTGTGGGGAGGCTGAAGTCCGACCATGCAAACTGGGTGTCCGACATCTCCTGTCAACCATCACAGCTCCCATTGGAGAGGGACAAGTGGACATCCGATCTGATTTTGGCAACCTTATCTGCAAAGAAGAGAGCAAACTCCTCACACCGTTCTTGAGAAAAGGCTCTTCCGGGCTGAAGACAGACTGGATTGCACAGTCTGTCCACGGTCCAAAACAGCTGAGCTGGTCTATTCTGTGCAGCCGCAATCTCTCTGGACAGGAATTCTGCCTTCTTCCGAGAAATTGCGGATTGATAGACCACATAGTGGTTCATCAAACTAAGTTTGCCATCATCCAAACCAGACCTCCGCCAGAGCCTCTCCAACCTTCGTCCAATTCTCCTCAACTCCCTCACGGTCTCATTGAACCAAGGAGACCTGGGACGAAGAGTGAGAGGACGAACATGAACAGGTGCAATGGAATCCAGGGCCCCTGTCACCACCTTATTATAGGCATGTACCAGGTCTCCCAGATCCAAGCAATCTATCAGTAGGCCCGATAGGTCCAGCACCACCATCAGGTCATCCGGGGAAACACCCCTTAATGGGTGGTACCGGACCATTTCCGTAGGGGCTGACCTAATAGGGGTGGCCTCAAAACTGAACCCAATGAAGTGATGGTCCAACCATCCGACTAGTTCCACCACCAAGTCAGATAACCCCATCCCCAGAAGGAACACCAAGTCCAATGAATGCCCACCAATATGGGTCGAGGAGGAAATAACCTGTGTGAAGCCCAGTAAATCATCAGCTGGAGGAAGTCTTGACCAAAATGTGAGAGTTCATCATTGATCCAGGCATTGAAGTCTCCCAGAACCAACCATCTGGGGGACCTCAATGTCAGGTCGACAATGAAGTCTACAACTTCCCACAGGAAAACATTCTCATCACCTGGTGGACGGTATACAAGAAGTATCCTGCACCCAACACCCTCACCCAGGATGCACTCAAAGGACCTGGCGACTCCCACTGGTACCTCCACTAGGCCCAATTCTGTTCTAAAACAGATGGCAACACCCCCGCCCCTACGATCCAGCCTAGGGCGGTGTATCACCGAGTAACCGGCTGGAACTGCTGCTGCCAAAACTGGTCCAGCATTTTCATCCAGCCAGGTCTCGGTGATGCACGCCAGGTCAGATGACCTAACAAAATCAGCTATAATAGCCGTTTTGTTTTTAATAGACCTGGTGCTGCACAACACCGCCCGAGTAGGATGAGCCTCCGAGGATGACCGCCTTACCTGCTGATTATAGTCAGAACCCTTGGGTATGGGCACCAGACAGGGAGGTCCCCTTTCCTGGGCCCATTTCACCCCAGGGCATCTCCTTGACCCCACTATCTCTATCCACCCACTCCTTTCCATTCCTCCTCCAGACCCAGCACCAGTCCTCCTCCTCCCCCTCACAATCCCCAGAGCCCTACATCTTTTATAGACCTCTGGCAATAGGGGGGGACAGGAGAAAGGACGAAGGTCCCTGAGCCTGGAGGGGGAATAGTACCCGACTGTCCTACTATTGTTCCAGCATATAATTAACACTACAACAAACAATCTAACAATTATTAACCCCCCTCAAGACACTTAAGTAAATACAACTACTCTACAATAAATAACATACAATTAATAAACTATAAATCTAATAACACAATAACCAAATAACCAAGTAACTTAAAAACTAAATATAAAATATAATATCTATTTAACAAATCTATACCCCTTAATTCAAACGTCTAATAAATAAATAAATTCTATCAAAGTTCGTGTTATTGAGTGTCCAAAATGTGCCTTCAGATCTTTAATTTGTAGATTTCGTTTTATCTCTCTGCTCTCACCCACAATGCTCTCACCACTGCAGGGGAAAGGAGCTTTTACAAACTATACAGGCCCCTAACATAAAGCTGGCTTTTAATATTAAAGAAGGCCTCCTAGCCCAATAACCAGTACCACAGTTTCCTTTGAAAATTGAAAAGAGAGTTCCAAGGTCTTTTAATGTCCACACCCGTGTGCTCTCACCACTTTAGGATGGGAAATTTAGAATTATGCCAGCATCCTCTCATGAGGCTGAAACAATCCCATAGAACCCAGTTCTGATCTTTACAGAAGATATAGCAAACGCTGGCCCAAAAACAGAAATTAAGAGTACTTCACCAAACAAATGGTCCAGTAAGTCCCACTTTCCTTCCCATGTTGTGGTTTTTCCTCCCTAGGAATCCTTCTCGATGGCAGGCAGGCAGGCAGCATGTAAATTTCACCTTTGGGTTAAGCTCAACCCGATCCTTCACCATGGTGAGGCAGGCTAGATCACCCTTCGGTGGTCTCCCTACTCCACCTAAGGAATTGGATTAGCACCACCACCCTCCGGTGGCAGTGACAACTGTCCCTCCATCCGGACCGAGGAACCCTACCTCTTTTAAAATGCACAGAGATCCTCGCTGCACGCTATGCACACCCCCTCGGGCTTCCTCTTCCTCCAGCCGGTCCCCTGTCACAGACACCCGGCCACGTCCTCCACGTACAGTCCAGCTGTGTTCCCGTCCCATACTGAAACCACCACTCCACCTCACCATTCCACCGTTCCTCCGATTTCTCCACAGCCTCAAAACAACTCCACTGGACCACCAACCATAGAATTCCCTTGGTGAATCGAGCAAGTAGTCAAACACACAGCAAGCAGAGGTGACCTCCCACAGCTCCAATATGCCAGTCTCTACAGGTACTTGTTTGCCTTCCTCTGTTTACTGCATGTGCTTTAGTCCACATTATGGTAACAGCCCCGACCACAGATCTGGATGAAAAACACTAGCACTGCAACGCGTCTTCTGGGGACATGTAAAGTGCGCCGCCATATTGTCATGGGACAATATGTCATCATATCATGGGATATCATCACGCCTTGGGTGGTTGGGCATGAGGCCACATGTCGAGTGCTTCCAATGACCCGAGAAGTGACGCTATCCCACGATATACCACACCCTGGAGTGCATTATTGCTATTATGAACTGGTTTAATAGTTTTCTCAGAGAAAATAATAAAAAAATACATTTTTTAAATATGTTAATGTCTTTTTCGGAGTGTTGGAGGAATATCTTTAAAAGAAAATGTTCCTGGAGGGTATGGGCAGCAGGTGGCACTGTTGTAAGTAGAGTTCATGGAGGAGTGCAGCTGTGAACTCAGTGTCACTCTCTCAGCACTACTTCTGAACAGTAATTTCTCTGCATTTGACCCGGTCCTGCTGCCTGGTCCAGGACCCGGTAAAGATCTGTGTGGATTTTTTCTTTTCATGAAAGTGCTGCTGACACGGGACTGCGATTGTGTCAGTTGTGCTCTGGTCTTCTCACCTCACCACGTGTCCCTCTGAGATGCTGTGTTATGATTGTTGCCTTGAGCAGAGGGGTAAACTGCCTGCATTGTCTTTTGAAGGGAGCAGGTGAGGTTGGCAAAATCATTTTTAGTAATAAGAAGCAGCAGCTAAAATGGTGAGGTAGTTTTGTCTACCAGCTGGCAGATGTTTGATTGGGAAGGGCCGTTGTGGCATTGGGGGTGTTTTCTTGTGAGTGTCCATTGCTGTCTGTTGAGTGGCATACTGGTGTTTTGGTATTTCTTGATTGGGAGCGGGTGCTTTATTTATGTATGCGGCACTTGGTGGGAGTTTTATTAATTTCAGCAGTGGGAATAGTTGTTTTTTTTTGCACTGGTCATCTTTGTGAGTGACTCGCTCTAGGCCTCTGGACGTGGTGAACAATGTAGCCGGAGGATCTGTTGCCCGTGAGGAGGCAGGTGGCCGGAGGTTTTTTGAAGCTGTGATGATGTAGCCTGATATCATCATGGCTTCAAAAACCTCTTGGCCAATCAGGTTCGTTAATTTTTTCAATCCGGTTCATTATCCCTGTTATACAATGGACTAAATCCAACAGCCTAATCCCTGCAACCTGATTGGTTGGCTGGCACCTTTTTGCCGTGATAAATCAGCCAGTGTACCCACGGAAAAAGGTGCCAGTCGCCAATCTGCCGCATGAGCAACTCCCCAGAAATCACTCTGAGCAGCACTGGCAAACACGGCAGTCAACGGAGAGCCTGCTAAAGCGCTATTCAGTGGCATTCAATACCAAACGTCTCCCTTGAAACTAGTTATAACTCAACTGCATCTGCTTTCCACACAACCTGCCCCCCCATTAATCACTTTTCCCGTACAGTTCTCTTTCCTTCAAAAAAATGGCTCCACATTTCAATCTCCTGTGGAGAGAGTATACGCTTACTGAACCAAGTGACAAATCAACTTCCGTGTTTCCGCTCCTTCACCACTGGAATTTTCAGCATTTCAAAGGTTCTAACTGCACTGAAATCTCTGCCTACAATCACTTTTGGCCTCCATTGTTTTCCTTTTTTTAAATAAAACACCTCCTCATTTTACTCTCCTATTGAGCGAGTGGACACTTAGCTGAACTGACAACTAAGGAATCATCTTCCCGGTTTGCTGTCCATTCACCACTGTACTTTTCGGCATTTCACATGTCAAACTGCACTCATCTCTGTGTCTGCATTATGTCCTACTGCCCCAAAAATACCAGCCATGGGCTTGCTGTCCTATAATAACAGTAATTCTCACCTCTATGCCATGCTACCACCCAGTAATAACCTAGCAACACAGGACTATTTATTTCTAGCGGAAGAATAAATTCAATAAAAATATATAAAAATGCCCCCCCCCAAACAAAAGGGAACCATTGTATAATAGCAATACACCCCTCCAAGCAGTGGGTACACTGATGGATTACCACTTCTGGTGTGATTAAGTCACTTGGCTGCGCCATGTGACCGATCCACACCAGGTGTGGCAAATCCACCACTATACCCACATCCTGGAGAGGCATATTGCTTAACTGAACTACACTGGGAAACAGTGCTTTAAAAATATTTTTACTTTACTGATACTAACTGATCAGCATCTGCCCAAAAGCTAGCTGATAATTGTTTCTACTTGTCTGCTAGTTCCCTGAGACAAATACACTTACTAATTAGTTACCTAAAAACACTTGTCATATTTCCAATTAACTGACTGCCCTGCAAACTAACTGCCTTTTGGATGTGCAGCTAATTGACTATGCTAAGTAATCTAGCTTCTTGTTTTGCATAATGACATATTACAGTCCTCTTTATCTCAATCACAAGTCAAAAAACATGTTCTAGTGTTAACACTATAAACTATGAACACTTACAGGCTCTGCATCATGAGAGCTAAAACACTCCCAGGAATTGAATGTTCATCCCAGGGTGTAAAGGCACTCAGCTAATGCCTCATACCTTTTTAGCACCAGGTATGTGCTTTCAATCCCTGGTATTATCTAATTACACTGCACAGCCTGTCATGTATCAAACCCTTACTAACATAAAGGATAATGTATGGTCTTTGGTTAATAACCACGCTGTAGACATTTCTAGAGGTTGCCATGACATCAATGTAAATCTCAAGAGTGCAGCTCAAGAGGTTTTTAGATGTCATGGCAACCTTGAGAAGTGTTTTCAGCACGGTTGTTAACCAAAGACCATACATTATATTTTATAGTGTATGGGCTACCAAGATTGCATAATCACAGATTGAATTACTTTACAGAACATTGATTGTTGTGAGCATTCCATTCCATTTTTATAGAACATTGATTGTTGTGAGCAATCCATTTTGTTAGAACATTGATTATTGTGAACATTCCATTTTGTTAGAACATTGATTGTTGTAAGCATTTCATTTTGTTAGAACATTGATTGCTGTGAGCATTCCATTTTGTTAGAACATTGATTGTTATGAGCATTCCATTTTGTTAGAACATTGATTGTTGTGAGCATTCCATTTTGTTAGAACATTGATTGTTATGAGCATTCCGTTTTGTTATACCATTGATATGACTGTCACACACCTCACTCAGCATCTCAGGCCCTCTGCTCCCGCAGTACCAACCTCCGAGCGCAGTATTGTGAACAGAACTAGAAACAGGGTAACCCTCCTGTCTGTTTTGTGGGTTTGAATCAACCTTTGGTCTCAAGTTCCGAAGGGATTCAAACTGTGAACTTCTTGCTAGCGTATCCAATGTATAGGCTCAGATAATTCTGCTCTTCGGGGGGGCCAGATATCTTTTGCCTACAGGCACCTAACCAGGTGTACAAAATGAACCCGTAAAAACTCTGTGAAAGACCTCAGATAAACTCTTACCTTTTCCCAGTTTGGTATTACCATTAAGCAATGCACAGTGTCAACTTTAACCATATATGCTTCACTTGTCAAATAAAGAATTTTGAAGGTACACCAAGCAGTCTCTTTAAAATAGAGGTTTACTTTAAAATAGGTAAAAATGCAAAATGTAAATACAGAACAATATATCACAAAACATACAATCACTTAAAAGAACAAAGTTTAAAGTGCAAACTCCTACCAACGATACACTTAGACCTGTCTATCTAATATATTCTTATTTTCTTACAGTGCTGATAGATGTTGTAGCTCAGAGAGTCCAAACAAGAGAGTCTCTAAAAGTCAGCCACAGCATAGTTAAAAAAACTGTCTTTGCTGGCCTCCTCCATGATGTCTCCCAGCTCGTCCTCTGTTTATTAAAAATTATACAACCAGGATGTCTTCACTCAGGAGGTATTTTAAATAGGTGACATCAGCAAAAAACTCATCTCCAATATGACCCTTTGATCTAGTGTGTCTTCCTGTCCTTCACAGACATCAAAGGACATTTTATGACTCTCTCTGCCAGATCTCACTGAGGTGTAACATGCTTTGTGACACCAGATGCAATTAACTATCCTTCCTGAGGACGATATAAAATGGATATTTTAGGTCTTAGCTTCAAAGAAGCACAGCTCAACAACAAGCCCATAAAATGTGATTTATTTTGGAAGTTAATCACATTTCAGAGATCTGTTGTTTAACATATCCTGCCCTGTTAGAACTGAAACCTGGGGAGGGGGGGGTTATCCCAGAAGCACAGCATTTCTCAAGACAGACAATCACACTACATTTTTATTTTACAAAAATCATACAGTGATCAGAACCAGCTGTCCAAGTGTCACAATCCTCCCCACCTAGACTGAATTTGGGGGCTCTATCCCCTGCATGGGATGAGCTTCTCAAATCAGTTCACTCCTCATAGACATGAGACAACCCATCTGAGTTCTGATTTTTTGCTCCAGCCCTACGTAAGATTGTCATGTCATACCCTTCCAAAGCAAGACTCCATCTTAACAATCTACTATGGTTTTTTCCCATTTGCATCAGCCAAACCAGGGGGTTGTGGTCAGTCTGTACCACAAAATGCTGCCCATATAAGTATGACTCTAACTTTTTAAGGGCCCACACTATGGCAAGACACTCCTTTTCCACAGTAGAGTATGTCTGCACCCTGGGAAGTAACTTTTTGCTCAGATACGCTACTGGGTAATCCTTCCCTTGGTTGGATGTCTGACTCAGTACTGCCCCAATACCCACGTCTGAGGCATCAGATGAACTATAAAGGGTTTTCTATAGTCAGGACTTGTCAAAACAGGAGCACTGCACAGTGCCTCCTTCAATCTGGTAAAGGCTTCTTCACAGACTGGTCCCCAGGTAATTTTCTTTGGCATTCTTTTCTTTACAAGGTCAGATAGGGGAGCAGCCAGGGCACTATAACTGGGTACAAATTTTCTATAGTACCCAGCTGTCCCAAGAAAACTCCTGACTTGCTTCTGTGTTTCTGGTCTGGGCCACACCTGGATCTATTTTTATTTGGTTAGGATGGAGCTGTCCCTGGCTGACCACATGCCTGAGGTATGCCACTTCTCCCATGGCCACCTGGCACTTCTCAGTTTGACAGTGAGCCCGGCCTTCTGTATCCTGCCCAGCACTTCCCTAAGGTGGGACAGGTGTTCCTCCCAGCTGGCACTAAAGATGGCAATGTCATCCAGGTATGCCACAGCGTACTCTTCAGCACCATTTAACACCTGGTTCACCAACCTTTGGAAAGTGGCCGGGGCATTCTTCATTCCAAAAGGCATTACTTTAAATTTAAATAAGCCTATTGGAGTGATGAAGGCTGACCCCTCCCTAGCTCTGTCCATTAACTCTACCTGCCAATACCCCTTTTTCAGGTCAATGGTCGTTAGGTAGGTCTCCCCTCTCAACTTGTCCAGGAGTTCATCTGTCCGGAGGGCATCAGGTGGGCATCTGACTTCGTGATTGCATTCAGTCCATGATAGTCCATACAGAAATGAGTAGAGCCATCTGGCTTCGGCACAAGGACTACGGGTGAGGCCCAGGGGCTGTGGGATCTCTGGGTTACCCCTAAATCCAGCATCTCCTCCTCTTCCCTCCTAATGTCCTTTTGGACAGCCTCTGACACCCGATATGCTGTCTAACGTATGGGCGTCTGTGTCCCTGTCTCCACATCATGTGTTGCTAAGGGGGTTAGTCCAGACTTGGCGTTAAACAATGAGGCAAAGTCTGCTAAAACCTCCCTTACTTCCTGGATCTTGTCTGGGACCAGCAGGGGAGACAATTTTACTGCCTCCACAGATGACTCCCGCTTGCTTTCTTCCAGCAAGTCCAGAAGGGGGTCTCCTTCATTCATCCCCTCCCCAGGACTACACACTGCAAACACCATGTCAGCCTTATTAGCATATGGCTTCATCATGTTGACATGGTACATCCTTTCTGTCTGTCTTCGGTCAGGTAACTCTATAATATAGTTCACGTCATTTACCTTCCTAACTACTTTGTATGGTCCTGCCCACTCAGCCTGCAGCTTGTCTTTCTGGACCAGAATAAGGACCATGACTTCCTGACCCACCATGTACGAGTGAGCTCTGGCTCTGCAGTCATACCACACTTTTTGTTTCTGTTGGGTAGCTGCCAGGTTGCTCTGGGCTGTCCCCATAAGCTCCTTCAGCTTTTTCCTAAACCTAAGGACATGATCCACTATGGGAGTTCCCTAGGGTGGCATGCTTGCCTTCCCAGTTCTCCTGGATCAAGTCTAGGGGCCACATACCTGGCATCCATATAAGAGTTCAAAGGGGGAAAATCCTGTTGACTCTTGGGGCACCTCCCTGTATGCAAACAACAGGTGGGGAAGGTATTTCTCCCAGTCCCTCCCATGCTGTTCAGCAACGCCCGGAGCATTGACTTCAGGGTACCATTGAATCTTTCCATAAGCCCATTGGCTCGTGGGTGATACAGTGTTGTGCACCTCTGCACCACCCCACACTTCTCCATAAACATTTCATCAGGTCCAACATGAAGGAACCCAATCTATCGGTGATAACCTCCTGCAGAAACCCAACATGGGAGAAAATCCCAAGTAAGGCATCTGCCACTTTGTCTGTCCTTAGTGAGGATAGGGCAACTGCCTCTGGGTACTGGGTAGCATAATCCACCACAGTCAGGATGAATCTCTTCCCTGAGGAGCTGGGGGTATTTAAAGGCCCCACAATACATAGATACATAGATACATAGACAGTGTCGGCAGATAAGGGCCTATGGCCCACCCAGTCTGCCCATTTAAGTTTGTAAGTTCAGTTTATGTTTTCCAGGAAGTCTGTTGCCCCTTACCCCTGAAATCCAGAATTCCTTTATGTCTATCCCATGCATTCTTAAATCCCGTGATTGTTTCAGCCCCACCACTTCTCTCCTGGCAGGGTGTTCCACTTGTCCACCACCGCTCTGTGAAGAAATTCTTCCTCACGTTTCCTCTGAATCGTCCTCCCTCCAACTTCATCCTATGCCCTCTAGTCCTGGAACATCTTTTTCGCTTAAAAATAGTGCATTCCTGCACCCTGTTCCTCCCTGTAAGATACTTGTATGTCTCTATCATATCCCCTCTCTCCCTCCTCTCCTCCAGGGAGTACATGTTCAGTGCCTTCAACCTGTCCTCATAGGACTTGACAATATCCATTCCCACCCTCTGGAATGGCTCCTTCACTATGGTTAATGGAATCAGGGCAGTTTGAGTTTTCTTGGCTGCCTTCCCTATTTCTTGGCACCAGTAACAAGACCTGCAATACTCCTTCACCTGCTGGGTGAAGTTGGGCCAGTAGAAATTCTGGGCCAACCACTGCATAGTGCGCAGGCGATTCCCAGATAACCAGACAAGGGAATATCATGTGCAGTCTTGAGCAACTGCTCACGATACCCCTGGGGAACGACAAGCTGCCTGCCTTGTACCCCCTCCTCTGTCTGCACAGCCTGAGTATACATCAGTCCCTTTTCCCAATAAACCTTATGTCTGCCGTCACGTCCCTGTGCTCGTCAGAGTCTGCCCAAGCCCTCAGCTTCTCTAGGCTAGTGTCAATTTTCTGAGCAGCTGCAAACTCCTCGCACATTCCCAAGGCATGGGACAGGTCCCCTTCTGTCTCTAAACTAGGGTCCCTAGCACTAGCATCAGGGCACTCAGGATCACTGTCATTCCTAACCCTCTGACAATGGGTCACCCCTCCCTCTTCAGAGTAACCCTCTGTAGCTGTGTGGTTGACTGCTACTGGGGAAATTTCTACCCCCTTTTCATTAGTCTCCATATCAGGAGACACAGGCTGGGGAACCAGCCTCCCAGTGGCTTTCACAATGGCTTCTGTGGGGTCCAGGGAACTACAATTTTCCCTTGCCACATGGCTATGGGTAACTGCACACACCATCCCCTGTTTGAGATTGTTACCAAAGATGACGTCCACTGCTAACATTTTGGCTACAGCCACCTTTTGCACAGTTCCCCCTGTTTCACCCCAGTCTAGGAGAACCCTAGCGAGGAGCAATGCTTTGTCCCCACCAGTAAAGTCTTGTACAGTGACATACTTGTTGGTTATAAGCTGACCAGGCTGTACTAGATCCCCTTTTATCAATGTCAGGGATGCCTCTGTGTCCCTTAACCATTGCATCTGTACACCATTCACCATGACTGGATGCATGTGTTCCCTCATGTTCACAGGCATGCTTCCAGGGACACACAAACAACCCACTTCCTTCCTAGCACCACCTTGCATATTGCTCATCCATTTGGGACACTGTCTTGCAATATGCTCAGTTTCTTTACACAACCAACATTCATTCCTTTTCTCAGAGAAATCTTTTCTCTGAAATCTGGGGCTAACTGGTTTTGGTGGAGGCAGTGTGGATTATAGCTGCCCTGAAGGCATGCTTTTCCCTTTCAGCGCTGCCACACCCACCTCATTCACTTTCAGAGCAGGTCTGCTCTTGGCATAGCAGTCGGAGAGTTCAGCAGCCTCTTGCACTGTTTTGGGATCTCAGTCCTCCAGCCAGGTTTTCAGCTGTGCTGGGCATGCCCAGAAAAACTGCTCTAACAAAATCACATTTTCAATTTTATTAACAGAGTTTGCTTCAGTTCCTTCCCACCGACATTTTAGAAACTGACGTTGTTTCATGGCTAGCTCCTTGTAGCTCATATCAGGGCTTCTCCTGAGCTTACAGAATTTAGCTCTGTCTGATTCAGCAGTTAATTAAAAAAAATTTTAACAGTGTAGATTTAGGTTTGCTGTAATCATTTCTGTCCTCATTGTCCATTTGACCCAATGCATCCCGAGCTTTCCCGGTAAGTAGTGGGGATAGCTGGAAGCTCCAGGACTCCCTAGGAATTTTAGCCTGAATACAAACTTTTTCAAAAGAATTTAAAAAGGTATCCATATCCTTCCCCTCTTTAAATTCGGCTATTAATTTGGAATTCAATTTGTAACCCAGTCCTGTAGTCCCAGTTAAACCCAAGCCACTTACCTGCTCTGGTGCGAGTGGTTGAAGTCGTAGCTTCTCCAGTTCATGTCGCCTCTGGCTCTCACACTCCTCACAGTCTGCCTCTCACTGTTCACAGTCCCTCTTCTCCTCTGCAGCTCGCTGTTCTCGCTTCTCTTCTCTCTGGAACTCCAGCTCCATTCTGCACAACTCAATCTGTAGCCTGAGTACTACCAGCTCCAGAATGCTGGTGACCTTCCCCTGCTGCTGTGGCCCTTCGCTGGGACTGGCCCTGCTGTCCTCCTCATCGGATCTGGACACTGCACTGGTCACTAGCCCTTCCACACTCAAGGTTCGGTCCCTTACAGTCACTGTCTGTTACTCAATGCTCTGGGTGTCTGCTACCATCAGGGCATCCATGAGGTTCTGTTTGGTGTCTTTCACCTCATATGGGACTCATCTGTCCCTGCACAACTGCTTTAAGTAGTCTACAGTGTGCCTGCTGTAGTTGAAAGCCATCTTCTTCCCTAACTACGGCTACTCTCTTGCACTTTAGAAAAAAAAAATAAAACAGATAGGAACTTGACTGTAAGCCAAGTGATATAGTTCTGTTTCCTTTTCAAAAAATAAATCATTTCCCTTTCTTTGCAAGTGAGCTGAACAGTATCAAGCTGACACACTGAACAATAAAAGCTTGTAATACCAAACTTATGCACACCACTGCCAGCCAATCTATCACAAACCTCACTCAGCAGGTCAGGCCCTCTGTTCCCACAGTGCCAACCTCCGAGCGCAGTATTGTGAACAAGAACAGAAACCGGTTAACCCTCCTGTCTGTTTTTTGGGTTCGAATCAACCTTTTGTCTCAAGTTCTGGAGGGATTCAAACTGTGAACCTCTTGATAGCATACCCAATGTACAGGCTCAGATAATTCTGCTCTTCGGGGGGGGAGGCCAGATATCTTTCGCCTACAGGCACCTAACCAGGTGTACAAAATGAACCTGTAAAAACTCTGTGAAAGACCTCAGATAAACACTTACCTTTTCCCAGTTTGGTATTACCATTAAGCTATGGACAGTGTCAACTTTAACCATATATGCTTCACTTGTCAAAGAAAGAATTTCGAAGGCACACCAAACAGTCTCTTTAAAATAGAGGTTTACTTTAAAATAGGTAAAAATGTAAAATGTAAATACAGAACAATATACCACAAAACATACAATCACTTAAAAGAACAAAGTTTAAAGTGCAAACTCCTACCAGCCATACACTTAGACTTGTCTATCTAATATATTCTTATTTTCTTACAGTGCTGATAGATGTTGTAGCTCAGAGAGTCCAAACAAGAAAGTCTCTAAAAGTCAGCCACAGCGTAGTTAAAAAAACTGTCATTGCTGGCCTCCTCCATGATGTCACCCAGCTCCTCCTCTGTTTATTAAAAATTATACAACCAGGATGTCTTCACTCAGGAGGTATTTTAAATAGGTGACATCAGCAAAAAACTAATCTCCAATATGACCCTTTGATCTAGTGTGTCTTCCTGCCCTTCACAGACATCAAAGGACATTTTATGACTCTCTCTGCTAGATCTCACTGAGGTGTAATATGCTTTGTGACACCAGCTGCAATTAACTGTCCTTCCTGAGGACATCATAAAATGGATATTTTAGGTCTTAGCTTCAAAGAAGCACAGCTCAACAACAAGCCCATAAAATTTGACTTTTTTTGGAAGTTAATTACATTTCAGAGATCTGGTGTTTAACATATCCTGTCCTGCTAGAACTGAAATGTGGGGGGGGGGGGGAGTTATCCCAGGAGCACAGCATTTCTCAAGACAGACAATCACACTACATTTTTATTTTACAAAAATCAGACAGTGATCAGAACCAGCTGTCCAAGTGTCACAATGACATACTCAAGGAGGGTTAACAACAGAGTGATGTCATAATGATGGCATAACAAGGTTGTAATCTGCTTGATTTCAGTTAATAATAAGGGCTACCCATATATTATATAGAGGATAATGACTGGGGATCAGGTGATAACCATGCTGTAATCACCTCGAGTGGTTGCTAGGGCAACATGGTAAACCTCGAGAGCGCAGCTCGAGAGGTTTACTGTAGCCCTAGCAACCCAGAGGTGATTTCAGCGCGTTGTGTCCTCAACCTCTCAGCCATCATCTTTTATAGTGTATGGTCAAAAAAACACTCTTTGCATCCTATGTGTGAGAATTATGGAACTCTGGTGCATTCTTTTTTGTTATGCCACTGTTTGGAAGTTCCAAAGTGTGGTTAACAACTTTTAAAATTCTAAACAGTGCATAACAAAGCTGTGTGACTGCTGATTATGGTGCTTAATAGGCACTTACCATACATTATATAGAGGATAATGGCTGGGGATCAGGTGATAGCCACGCTGTAATCACCTCGAGTGGTTGCTAGGGCAACATGGTAAACCTCGAGAGCACAGCTCGAGAGGTTTGCTGTAGCCCTAGCAACCACGAGAGGCGATTTCAGTGTGCTTGTCACCCGATCCCCAGCCATCATCTTTTATAGTGTATGGTCAAAAAACACTCTTTGCATTCTATGTGTGAGAATTATGGAACTCTGGGGCTTTCTTTTTTGTTTTGCCACTGTTCAGAAGTTCTGAAGTATGGTTAACAACTTTTAAAATTCTAAACAGTGCATAACAAAGCTGTGTAACTGCTGATTATGGTGGTTAATAGGCACTTACCATACATTATAAGTACTTTTTCCACTGCCTGATTCAGGAACATCTGATTGTCCCAAGCTAACCTTTTAATTGTTGCTTTGATATTAAAGTTTGTCACGTATTAGGGTAAGGGTGGGCAAAATATAAGCAATTATGGTCTTGCTACTCCTAGACTGGCATCAAGACCGAGGCAGGGACCGGACAAACTGGATGGATAACTGGTCTTTATCGACACATGAAATTCTCTGTTTCTATTATGGCAAAACAAGTGCACTATGAAGTTTGAAAATCCTAGTAAAAGCTTGTATTATGGAGTATGTTTATAGAATTCTATACTGAAGAATGACTATCTACACTTTTGCTAACATTTGTCTTCGTTCAGGGTACATGATAGTGAACCCAATTTTGTTGAGCAAATAAGATAACTAACATAATATACCCAAACCTAGGCGTATGGTCCAGACAGTGTGGGAGACAGCTGCTCCAGTTACTTTTATATTAAAAACCAGGCACACTAGCAACTGGTTGAAAACATACCGAACTTGTGTTTGGGGGTCCAGAGAGGATGCAATAATCTGGTGAACTTTCTCAGAAGTGGACCAGCAACATTAGCTCCTTATAAGATTGTTTATACTAAGCATTAAAGTTCTCCCTGTTCTTTCTGATGAAGTGGCATTGTCACAAAACATCCATGTCCTTTATCTGGCGGATGGAATAACATTTCATATAAGGATTCTAAGCAGTCGAGCCTTTCATGCTTTTTTTTTTCATTTGAAGTTTGTCAGTTCTGCACTTTCAAGTGTCTCCTCTGACTAAATGGATTAGTAGGCCATATTAAAGCCATGGACATCCTGGAACTGTTCTTTTGTAGTTGTCTACTCAGAACCCAGCATCTAAAATCTAAAGCTGGGCCCAGTGAGGACATAAATTAAGAGCAGGTGATCCATGAGGTTCATCTGGTTCATAAATATCTTCTCCATATGCAGTGATGCAAATGTTCACTTAAGAACCAAGTGTAACGACCAGGTGGTATGCCGTTTGAATCTGACAGCAATACCAGGTGGGCTGGGTTCGGGGAGGAATAGGTCACTAAGCACAAAGGCTAGGTTTGGCTACTTTGCACAAGGGCACCCAAGTAATTCTGAACACAGGAAACAATAACTGTAATGTCTAATACCAGAAGTGGGGTTCTAAAGTGTGGCTTTATTCACATCCAAACAGAATAAACAAAGCATAGATGGACCCCAACGGGGCTACACTCCTGGTAATGCAGATTAAAAGAATCAAGAACACTTCCTCAACATTTTAGCCCTCAGGCTCTGAACCCACTGGGCACACAGCCCAGACTTGGATGCTGCTTTGGGTACACAGCCCGAACATGTACACTGTTCTGGGATTTCCCAGGCTCGGCTCCCTTGCCAGCCACTTGGACACCTTCCATATATCATGGAAACATTTTCTGGTGGCTCCCTAAACCACCTAAGAGCACCTCAGCTCTATCAGGGAATTCTCCTTTTAATCCCACATCTGGGTACATTCCTTAGGCACTGGCCAAGTACCTGAGAGAAAGTAAAAGGTGCCTCAGAGCAAATCGAGAGGTGAATTTGGTTACTACTGATGGGGGTCTCCACCTCGCCGCCCACAATTCATACTCGGCCATTTTTCTGGACAGTAAACACCTCATACTGTAAAGCTTGGCAATGTAGATTATTGCTAAATGTATGTCACATTCCCTCTACTTGTCTTGCTTTCCCTTTGTGCTGGACTTGAACATACTTTTAATTGGCATAGCCCATTGCTCTAGGCCCCTCACTGATTAAGTAGTCTAATCCCCACTTTACAACTGTACTTGGCTGTCTTTTCCTGACCCCAGAGTAACAGTCCCTTTAGTTTCCTTCTGTTAAGGTGAAAAACACTTGGCCCTCTTTCAGAGCGAACTCAGCCTTTGGTTGCAGGTGCCCCACAGGTGATTCCTCCAGAGGAATTTCTCTCTCAGAGCTTCTGGTGCCACAGCACGACTTAAATAGGCAGCTTCTTCCCTTAGCCGGAACCAGGAGGGTTGCCCCTGGAAAACAGGCAAACCTTTCCACCCCATCCCCTCAGGGATGGGGCACTTGGACCAGTAACAGTGGTCTCCACCACTTCAACTACCAGTTTCTGTGTTCCTCTTACGGTGGAAACACCCACCTTCCTAATCAGTAGCTCTAAAACAGAGCTTAAAGCTCTGAGAGCCTGCACACAGACAGCTGTACTACTGTCTCTCACCAAGACTGCACACAGACTGAATTCAAAATCCCCAACATTCTATGCTAACCTCCAACTGCAACATTCCAGTGTGGCTTATGCAGCTGCGAAAGTTCTATTGTGATGTCATCCCTAAGTCTCAGCTGAGACTGAGAACAGAGTGAGACAGTGTGAAATCCATTTAACTGGAGTTTCACAAGCTGCCTTCCCTGCCTACCACTAGGTCTTCCTGGGATTCTAGTAACCCCGGGTAACAGGGGGGTTACACAAGCAAAATATGATTTTACAATATATAGTTCTTTTCTACATGCTTTATGCCAAAGTACTTAGCCAGGGACTATGAATTATACATGCAGCTGCCATTTAGCATGCTAATATAGTCCCACACTCAGTCATCTTGAATTCAAACCTGTAATACTGAGAGACAGAATACTGGTCAGGAGTGCCCACAGTTATCTGCAGCACTCAGTCCTAATTTCTGCAGCAGGGCTCGTAGGCTTCTCCTAAATAATTATTTTCTGTGGCAGAATGCAGTCATGCCATTGGCTATTATATGATGTGATGTCATTGATGCCATCACATGCGTAGCATAGAGGAGGGGTTTCAGGATAAACAAGATAGAGAAGGGAGCCAGGCACCATGGAAAAACTGTACATTAGAATGAGAATTCACCATAAGCAATGTATTTCATGGAAATGTGTGTATCTAGATAGATAGTCAGATAGATAGATAGAGAGATATTTCTGCAGCATGATGCAAATTCTGCAGAAAATTCTGCGGCAATGGAATCAAAACATTTCAGGGGCCTACTGCACTGCCATACTGGGGTGGATGTGTAGTACCCCAGAGCTGGAGACCTTACAGAAAATAAACCCAGGGGCCCCAGGATAGGAAGTGGGCACAATCATGTGTTTGCTTGGGCGCTCTGCTCATGGTGAAATTCCCCAGCGGTCTTTGCACTCGATCCCCCCTACCAGCACCAACAGGATATGCCACCTGTAGCCAGTACTCCAGCAAAGACCCCCTCCTGCAGCAAACCCAGCACAGTAGATACTGCTGTGGTAGCCCAAGGTAGGGCTATGTGACATTTTTTTTTCTTTTTCTCTGTCCTTGCTGCCTGCTCTGTAGCAGAACCCCCCCAAGACCCCCCCAGCCGCAAGGAGGAAGGAAGCTGGTGACCGAGAGGGCACTGGAGACACCTGCCCTCCCAGCAAGGACAGCCTGGGTCATGAGGGTGAGCCTGCCTCCCCGGATCTCGTATCTCGCCGGACATTGCGGAGACCCCCCCCAGCCTCAAGGAGGAAGGAAGCTGGTGACCGAGAGGGCACCGGAGACGCCTGCCCTCCCAGCAAGGACAGCCTGGGTCGTGAGGGTGAACCTGCCCTCCCCCGGATCTCAGATCTCGCCGGACATTGCGGAAACCCCCCCAGCCGCAAGGAGGAAGGAAGTTACGTGTCCATGCTCTGCCTGATTGTTCAGCCTGCTGGAATGATTCGGCGTGTGGTGTAGGCCCCGCTGGCGCTGGCATTTGGCTGTTTTCTTGGCGCCTTTTTTTGAACAGTTGAACTGCCTATGCAGTAAAACGCTGCAGCCTTTAAGTTGTCCCAGATATACAGATAGTTTTTCTGCTACCTTTTTTCCACTGAACTGTTTCCGAAACAATTATTGCTGTTACCTTAAGAGGACCTCCTCGAAGCGCTGTAATCAATTATTGCTGTTATCTTAACAGAATGTCCTTCTCAACACTGCTCTGTACCAACCAACTGCTTTAGAAGCAAGTTGTTGCTGTTACCTTAAGTGGAGTTCCTGCTTATTACTACATTTTGTCCACCGTACTGCTTTAGAAACAAGTATAGCCATTGCCTTAAGTGGATTTCCTGCCTATATATTGCATTTATTTGTGTATGTTAGAAGTAACCACTGCAGGCGTATCTAGTCCCTCTGCAAGTGCCAGCAGTATAGACCAGAGCATAACATGTTTAAGCAAGTGTACTGCACCCACAAAAATTTAAATTAACAAAAAACTGTCTTGCCAAAGCAGTAGTCGCTTTGATCCTAGTGTGTGCATACTGAGCTTCACACTAGGATAGTTAGCCTGCCCTGCTTTAAAGTTTTGGTCTTAGCAATCCGACCTCGCCCAGAGCCCTGCATGTCCTGCTTGACTCTGCCCTTCCCCACTTGCAAACAGCTCCACCCTAGCATAAACACAATAGAGATTTCCTTCATAAAGCTAGTCACACAATTCGGCCCAGTCGGTGCAGCTCTCCTGCTGGTACATCAGCTTACCTGAGCCGCCACGCCTCCCCAACAGACCTTAAGTAACCCGCTCTGTCTCCTTTCTCCACAGCTGGTGACCGAGAGAGCACCGGAGATGTCTGCCCTCCCAGCAAGGACAGCCTGGGTCATGAGGGTGAGCCTGTCCTCCCCCGGATCTCGGATCTCGCCGGACATTGTGGAGACCCCCCCCAGCCACAAGGAGGAAGGAAGGATACGTGTCCGTGCTCTGCCTGATTGTTGAGCCTGCTGGAATGATTCAGCGTGTGGTGTAGGCCCCGCTGGCGCTGTGAACCAGCTCCCAACCGCCCCTACCACCACCCTTGGTCAGCTCCTAGCTTTATACTGCTAGACACGTGATCGGGTACGGGTAGGCGTTGGAACCAATCAGCCCACTTTTGCATTAGCAGGTTATCTGCTACCTCCACTAGTGACCGCTACAGCCAGCCCGGCTGACTGCCACAGCCAAGAAATGACGCTCCTGGCCCTCTCTCTGTTCCTTCTTGCCATTCCAATAGCCTCCTTCCCCCCAGCTTCTCGCCCTCTAAGGCAACCATTGCCACATCTCCACTGCACTGTTATAACTCCTGAGCCCTTGTGCTCTACCACACTCCCACAAATAACTCCTACAGGCCCCCCTTAGCTGGCTACTCGGAGCCTCCATTTTCCCACCTCTTTTGCCCCGGGACTATCTGTGCTGTGTTGCTTCAAGGCTGACTTGTACAGGCCAGCGCTGTCCTCACTTGACTGCCATCGCAAAACCAGGGCCACTTGGTACAAGTTCATACGACTTACAGCGCTGCTTCTTTTACTAGCAGGGGATATAGAAGCTAACCCTGGACCCACTCCGCCCAAACTACCCACCCCGCTCGCTTTCCCAAAGGGCCTGAAAATACTGCACCTAAACATTTGTAGTATCCTTAACAAAATCCCTGAACTGCAGCTATCAGCCCTATCACTGCGTCCTGACATCCTTATACTCTCGAGACATGGCTCAAACCCCACCACCCAGACTCTTCTGTTGCCATTCCAGGATACTCCCTAATTAGGCAAGACCGCATGGGAAAGAAAAGGGGGGGGTGGCCTCGCCACGTACATTGCTATCAAGTTCCAATTCACCCCGGTCCACATCCCTACACCCTCGCCACAAATCGAATCCCTAACTGTCAAAATGGGACTACCATACTCCGCCCAGTGTTTATAGCAGGATCCTACTGCGCCCCCAACACCCCAATGCCTAGCATATTAGACCACCTGGCCAAATTAAAATCCTCCGCCACAACAGGCGAGCTCTATGTCTTAGGGGACTTCAATTACAACTGGCTAGCAAATGACTGTGCCAAACTGCGCTCCAAAGTAAATGCCCTGAACCTCACACAACAAATCTCCCAACCCACCAGGCTAAACCTAAAAACGCATAATCACTCCCTCCTGGACTGGGCACTGACCACACACCCACATAGGTCAATTGGAGCAGGCCTACTCCCCGACTCCCTAAGTGATCACCATATGGTATATTTAGTCAGAAAAGTACATAAACCCCCTAACCCCCGCCCAGGACCCTACTAGCCAGGTCCTTCAAGTCGCTATCTCTAACACCACTCCTATTGAGACCTGGCTATGGAGACTGGTCCTTCATCCCACAGGCCCCTTCCATAGACGTCGCACTAGAAAAATTCAAAAATAGCTTCCTGGGGGTCTGGGACCACCATGCACCGCTAAGAAACACTAGAGTTAGGGGTTCCCACCTACCCTGGATCTCCGCCGATATCACCAGCCAATGCCGCACCAGGGACCTGGCCTGGAAAAAGTACAAATCAACTAGCTCCCACCAAGCCCTACTAAATTATCGATCCCACCGTAACTCCTGCACCAAATCGATTCGACTAGCCAAACAGAAATACTTTGCGTCGTCACTAAGCGCAAATTTTAACCACCCAACCAACTTCTGGAAAACCATCAAATCCCTCCTATCCACGCCTGTACAACCACCAACCCCGGCTCTATCAATCCTCGGCTCGGCCATCACTGACCCTTATGAAGTAGCCACAGCTTTCAACACCTTCTTCACCAACAGCGCAGCTTCTCTGGTTCATAACCTCCCCCCATCCCACCCAGGACAACTACCTCACCTAAATCTCCACACACCGCCTCACTCTCCTCTTTCTCCTTCCGTCCTGTCTCCCCGGCTGAAGTCTACCAAGCACTGTGCAACCTAAATCCTAACAAGGGCAAATGCCCCTCTGGCATGGACTCCAGACTACTACAGCTATCGGCCCCCGCCATAGCCGCTCCGTTAGCCGACTTGCTCAACCTCTCCTTCTCAACAGCCACAATCCCCTCCGCTTGGAAGCTGGCAACCGTCATCCCCCTGCCAAAGGTGGGTGACCCCTCCTCTCCGGGGAATTACGGCCCCATCTCCCTTCTCCCAACCCTGGCAAAAATACAAGAACAATTTGCCCTTGCTCAGTTTTCGCAATACCTAGCCGATTCCTCCTTTTTCACCCCATACCAGTTGGGGTTCCGAAAATCACACTCCACCATCACCTCCCTTCTAAGAATTACAAATGATATTCTCTCAGGAATGGATAAAGGACACATCACCTCAGCCATTTTCATCGATCTGGCCAAAGCTTTTGATACTGTCTCCAACACACTCCTAATAGACAAACTAAGTGCTGCCGGCCTCTCCAACCATGCCACTAACTGGTTTCAGGCTTACTTGTGTGGCAGACACCAAACGGTGAAAATTGGCCCCCACATATCTACCCCCCTCCCTTCTCAGTATTCCTAAATGATCTCCCACTAGTCTGCTCCCACTCAGCCATTCAAATGTACGCGGACGATACCATGATATACAACACTGGCCCCTCTGCTGAAGCAGTCCACGACCAACTACAGCAGGATTTCAACGCTGTACAACACTGGCTCAGATCAAACCAGTTATTCCTAAATGATAAAAAAACAGTCTCACTAACTTTTGGCTCGCAACCACGGCTCTCCCGACTCGCCAATCGCCCCTCTTTCCTAACCCTGGACCTTTCTCCCTTGAATCCTGCACCTCGTTCCAATATCTCAGCCTGGCCTGACCAATACCTAGACTCTCTATACAATGTTGAATCCTTCACAAGAAACTACATCCTAAACTGGGGCCCTTTATCGTAACAAAGGCTGCATGTCCACCCCGTCAGGCGTGAATCTCATAAAAGATGATACTCCCGATATTTGATTACGGGGATGTGGTCTGTGGTGCCACCTCACCAACAAATCTGGCCAGCCTGGACACACTCTTTCATTCCTTCTGCTGTTTCATACTGGAATGCCCAAAACTGACACACCACTGCGACCTATACAGCTCTCTGGCCCTTCCCTCACTCTCGGCCCACAGACAAATTCACTGCACTAGATTTGCTGCTAAATTCTGGACCCAAACCCTTCCTCCTTACCTGGGTGCTACCTTAATATCTCAACCCCCATCTGCCTACTCGCTATGTCACTCGGATACCAGACTTTTCCAAATCCCTCTCCTGCGCACCTCTATGGGTCAGGCGGCATTCAAATACCGATTGCCAAAACTCTGCAATGACCTGCCTGCTGATATCCGCCACTCCTCCAATCATAGCCACCTCAACACCTGCCTTCTCAAACATTTCCTTACGGCCTGCTCGTGCTCCCTGCCTACACAATCTTAAGTCCCCCAAGTCCTATTGGTCTCCTCCACCTGGTAGATAACAACTTACGCACTGACACTAGGTGCACTGGGCTACGCCCTAGCTTGTTCCTCTCTCAAAACTGACAACCTGTAGTGGATTAAACTCCTAGTGCAATGTATGGGAATTCACTGTGCATGTTATATGTTATATATAGGTTTTGTATGTCTGCCCTAGCTACAGTACCTATTGTATAATGTCTCATGAACTTCTATGTACAATTCATTTATGTATTGCTGTCTTTCACCTATGCCCCTTCCCCTGATTTCCCCAGGTCGCATCTGGAAACCAGTGGTTCTCCGCTCAGTATGCCTGCCTAGTTAAACTTCTAAATAAATAAATAAATAAAACAGATAGTATAAGGGAACATAAGGGAAGGCAGGTCACTTGCTGGGACTGCTATCCCTGCCCAGTGCATGGGTAATTTTTTAAAATGAAAGTCATTTGTGGCTTGTGCTTGGGGTTCAAGAGTGGAGCCCTGAGCCCTTGAGAACAGTCAATGTGACTGTTCAGCAGTTCACTGAGGACCAGGAAGGAGGTCAGATGCAGGGAGCAACAGAAATCCAGAAGAGGCTTACCTGAAAGTTGAAGCAGTCCTATTGGCTCCACATGTGTACTTCTCCTCTGGTCAGGTGCTTCCAGAGTTGGTGACATGGCAGCCTTTTCCCCAGCATCAGTAACTCCTGCAGTAGTGCCAGCGGGTGTTCCCAGTGTCAGCAGCAGCATGAGTCAGAAGCAGTGGTTTGGGCTCCATTTAGTCCCATTTTTTTATTTTATTACTTAAAGTTAATTGGGTCCCTCATCAGCAGCTTCAGCGGGATGCAGCAGTGAACAGATCTGGAGTGTGAGGGAGTGGCACCATGACGAGGCCACAGCGGTGATGACTTAGCATTGGGCAGACTGCCCACCAAGCAACAGCAACCTTACCACGACCAGCACCAGAGTCAGCTATTCCAGCACCCACCTCTTCAGTGCTTCACCTTGTGTCAGGGCAGTGAGTCAGCAGCAGCACCATTGGGCAGACGCAGACTGCCAGGACAATAAAAGAACAATTATTAATTATTGTGAGCACCATACAGTGCAGTGGGGAAGCAGCTGAGGCCATGGGAATCAGGCAGGGGCCCTAGTCAGGAAATGCACAGAGGGAAGGGTAGTGGTCCAGAGGACCTATTAACAAAGTGAAGGAAGCTCCCAGAGGGTGAAGCAAGGGGCGGGGCAACCCCCAGCTAATTTAAGCCTAAAATGTTTTTTATTTTAATAAATCAAACCATGCAGTGCATAGTTAAATAGCCCGGCCGGCCCAGCAGTGGGCCAGACGGAGGCGCTGTGCACTCGACCCTCAACAGCGATCCGGTTTGGAAATGGACTCAGGGCACCGGGGTCAGTAGGGGAAGGAGGGGATTGAGCATCCAGAGGACTGCTCTCCTCTCCTGGGGTGGGGGGATTGGGTTGCTTCACTCGGCATTGGCTTCCAGTGGAGACTGGGGGCACTGCACGAGTGTTGCGATGACGAGGGACAGGAAAACTGAGAAATGGCTCTGACACTCAAAGGATGATGACTCCCCACTCCACAACACCACCAGAACCTCCAGGAAGCCTCCTCCACCTCAGCAGTGCTGCTGGGACCTAATAGTGCACTGGAACTGCCCCCCCCGGTGCCTTCCCCTTCGGAACAGAGGGACCCACCCGGCGAAAGGGATATGCTGGGATACCCTGGGAGTCAGCTGCAATATGAGGCTAGAAAGGAGGCTTGAAAAAAGAGGATGGCCGGTGAGTTGGGGGAGCATTGGGAAGTCTGAAGGAGTGGGGGGCACCAGAGCGGCAGGTGAGATAAAAGAGCATAATTACTGGCCAGCATTTTTTTCTATTGAGAAAGCAGGTTGATATTTGCCATAATAACCCACTGGTTATTACTGCATTCACACGCTGTGTTCATCAAAATACACAGCTCCCTCATTGGCTCCCGTTTTCTAGGTGGGCGGTCCAAACAGTTCTGAAAACATGGCGGCTCTGTCTTTCTGTTACCGAGGAGCCACCACAAACAGATTTGTTGCACCCTGTAATTTTCTGCCACATTCCCCAATCTATCTGGTTGATCCTACCTAACAGGGTAAAATAAAAAATGTTTATCTGGTTGATCCTGCACTTCGATCGCTTCGTACACAGGCTATCAAGTGCAATCAGGAACGTGTCCCAGGATGACTGGCACGATCCCCACTGGAAACTGTAAGTTTAGTTAAAAAAATAAACTGCAAAAACAAATGGCCAATTCTGGAAAGAGAGGGACAGGGAGAGGCAGTGTGTGTGTGTGTGTGTGTGTGTGTGTGTGTGTGTGTGTGACAGAAGTAAGCCTGCAGTGTGTGTACATGCATGACAGAAGTCAGGCTGCAAAAAAATTGGTAACCAGCAATTATAAAAAATAAAAGATGTGGAAATGTTTGAAATGAGAATTTAATCCACACCCTTGGTGTGGGATGCTTTAATAAACCCCTTAGGCTTCGCCCTCGGGGTTTATGAAGCATCCCACACCTAGGGTGTGCATTAAATTCTCATATCACACACTTCCCCATCCATTATTCTCTATATAATGCAAAAAAAAATGCCAAGACTGTGTGGGTGGGTAACCCCACGTCAGAAGCACCCACAGAGGTGGCTGAGAGTCAGCTCCATAGACATGGTGCTGGATCCAGCAGGACCCCAATAAAGGGACCTCCCATAGGGCAATATAGAAGCCAGTATCATGGGTTGGCAACCTTAAGTACCCACGGGCACATTAGCTACAATTCTGTAAGAGCAGAAACCACGGGATTGGGGAACAACTACATAACTGCTGAGTGTGTGTGGCTTAAAGTGACATTATGCCTTGTTTGATAGAATGCCAAATGAACTGCATTTAAAAATACAGTGCTACATTATTAAGACTGCCTTGTGAACTTGTGCTTTGCCCGCAAATGTACTGCCCGTCTTGTGTTTTGCCCAGATTGCAAATGAACTGTCAGATACTGTGTTGTGCCAGTTTGCAAACTTACTGTCAATCCTGTGTTTGCCCAAATTGCAAATGAACTGCCAAATAATGTGTTGTGCTAGTTTTGCAAACAATCTGCCAAGTCTATGTTTTGCCCATTTTGCAACCATATCACCAACCTGTGTTGTGCTTAGTGTGATAAATGAATTTTATGAACCTGGAAGTCTTTTTGTCAGCCTAAAGCAACTGTTTAAAGAGTGTAGTACTGGAATGGACTATCTAGCAATGTGGTGCCTTCTCCAAAAAACTGTTTTAATTTCATCACCCAGCATCTTTTGGACTATAATTTGGGACGGTAGGCTCAGATAGAGTTAGGGGTTAGTCGGAACAGGCACCTCAAGCTGCTCAACATTGCTACATCCCTATCCCATTAAGGAAGTGAAGGAAGTTTAGGAGCTGCCCCAGCTAAAAATGTAAGGACTCTGAGCACAGCGGGGGTGGAATGTTTCTTGTTTCTGAAGTGACAAAAGCATCCAGATTCACGAGTGATGAAAGGTCAAGATAAATCTCAAGATACCTGGATTACAAATCCTTGTGTGTTCAGTGTAACCCTATCCAGTGGTCTGTCACAAACTCCCTACCGATACCCAGAGGGTCTTGTGAAAGAATCCAGTTGTTCTGCAATGACTGGTGATCTGCCATGACCTATCTATCAATACCAAAGCCTCAAAGCAGTTTTGACCTGGTGCTCTGACTTGATATTTCCCTTGCAGTTAAACTCTTCAGTCCAGGGGATGAGAAGCATCCTCTGGTGATCCCCACTTTCAAAAGTAAAGTTCTTCTGTTCCCTCTGGAGGTATCTTTTGTCAATTCACTCTGGTGCATTTGTCCCCAAGAAACTCTTCTCCTGTGCACCCCATTGTTTGTAGTGCCCACCTGCAAGTAACCATTCACAGTTGCAACAAAGGCTAACCAGACTGTTATTTCAGGTTACCCCTGGCCAGGGTCCTAGAACTGTAGAATTTTGAAATTTCCATAGAGCTTTAGAATTTCACAAAAGTCATAGAGATGGAAATCCTTGCTATCGTTTACAGTATAGCAATCTTATAGAAGTCCAGAATCCTTGCGATTGCCTTAGAGTATAGTCTCCTACAGTGACAGTCTTTCCAGTGGTTCACTTCATTCATGTTTTGTCATGACACTTGCACCCCTCCCTACAATAAAACCTTTTAATTACATCTGAAGTCATGACTGCTTCTGTTGCAAGTGAGATGAACATAAGGTCTGAGCGAACAAGAACAAAACGGTAGTCCTTTTGATGGTGGCATAAGGTGTGTGCCCACTGCAGATGTGCCTATGGGGGATATCTCTGCTACTCTTTTGAAAAGCACCATGTGTGTTTTTTTTTTAACTTCTCCTTGGCCACCAGATACCAGCAGATGGGACTTTAGCTTAACATCTTGGTTGAAAGTTGACACCTCCAACAGTGCAGTTCCCCCTATGCAGCACAGCAGTGTCAGTTTTGGGAAGTAGCCTGAGTCCATGGCATGGTGCTGTACATGAACTCATAGTCATCTGATCTTCCTGGCCCACAGACAAAGTGCCACCAACTGAGCCACTGACACTGTCATTTTTTCAATGTTAACACCTGCTTACTGTACCACAGGTCAAGGGAGGAAGGAAACTGCCATATCTTTAATATAAAACTTATTTAACTGTACATTTGGCATTCCAGTATGGGTCAGCAGAAGTCATGATACATACAAAACATTATGGTAGTGTTATTCCAACAATACAGGGTCCATTGTCCACTAAGACTGTCTATAATTGCTTTGTTTTGGCAAAAGTGAACATCATTTTTTTAATATGTGTTTATGTGTTTTTTTGCTCCATTTTTGCCCACTCCCTACCTCAGGTGTGCATGTACTCATGTGGAGGCACACACATGCCACATTCCAAGGTGCCCTCCTGACTTGCCGCCCCCACTTGCCTGTGCTGCAACTGGACCTCCATCCGACACAAGCAGAACTACGGGGGTGACAGCCACCCCAGGAGAGGAGAGCTGCCGTTAGGCTGCTTGAATCTGCTGTGCCCCACCACCCCCATGCCAGCACCCTGACAACCCGAAGTCATTCCCTGAACCTGGGTCGCCTGTGTAGCATGAGGTGTGGCGTCCAGTGCCTCAACCCTCAGTGCCAACAGGCTGGCTTGTGAACAGCATTTTGATTTCATTAAGTTCTTATATTGTATGAATATTCTTTCTCTGTTAAAGCAAATAAAATACATTTAAATCTGGTTCCTTCCTTTTTGATGGAAATATAATTATTGCAGTCATAGCTGGGGCACCTTGCTTTGTTATTTGTTTCAGATGTGATAGTCACTCTGGCTAAGGACTGCAATGAGAGAGAGAGAGAGAGAGAGGGGGAGAGAGAGAGAGAGAGGGAGAGCGAGAGAGATACTGTATATAGCAAAAGATTACAGCTATGTTGCCAATTGAATGTTACAAATAGAAAATAAATTCAGCAAGGAGGACTTCTTCAAGGATAGTAAGTAAGGTGTTATTGATATTATGGCACCCAGTCCCGGAGGCTCTGGGTGCCATTACAAATCATAGCAGGGTACAGACATTAGGATAGGATGATCTGTAAAAAACACAAGTGTAGTTAGCCAAATATTTTGACTTTCAGCTATCCTGTCAGATCTTTTAAACAGGTTAATTTTCCTAAATGCCATTTCATTCAACCTAACATCTCCATTACAAGCATGCATGTTCAAGTAGGCAAAATGAAACCTACTGTACAACTGCAGCTCAGTGGTACCACTCTTGTCTCTGGGCCAGGAGATCATTGCATCAAGTAAGTTTGAGCAAAATCTTCATGTTGAAAATGAAGCTGCCCAGAACTTGGGTGACTTGTTTTGAGGCAATCCCAAGCCAGAAAAGCATAGTTTAAGCTTAGATCAGGCTTTTGATTTTTTTTTCAATAAAAAGCCCAGGTGCTGGAGCTGGCTCACTCTAAACAGTAGGTATGAATGACTTTCACTGGCTTGTGCACACCACTAATAGTACTACATGGTGAAGGCAAGGCCACAGAAGACAGACTGTTTATTGAGCCAGGGTTTTTTTTTTTTTTAACAAAATACCTGCCTCGTGGGGGGAGTAGAGATAGGGAGAGGCTGTACATAACTGAAATTGTTTACTGGGTAACAGATGGAGTGCATTAGGCAACTGATGCCTTGTGGAGTCACATATACACACAGAAACATAGAAACATAGAAGTTGACAGCAGATAAGGACCGCAAGGCCGATCCAGTCTGCCCATTTGTTTTTCTGCCTTATGAATGTGCCATAGGCCTTTACTCTGTCAATGGCCTATCTATTCATACTCATCTGTATTGCTCCCTTATGTCTATCCCATGCCTGTTTGAAGCTCTGCACTGTATTCATATCCACCACTTCCTGAGGTAGGCTGTTCCATGCATCCACCACCCTTTCTGTGAAAAAGAACTTCCTCACATTACTCCTTAATCAGCCTCCCTCTAATCTCATGCTGTGTCCTCTTGTCCTGCTATTTTTCTTATATTAAAACATGTTAGACTCTTTCACCTTGTTAATGCCCTTAAGGTGTTTGAATGTTTTGATCATGTCACCTCTCTCCCTCCTTTGCTCTAGTGTATACATATTGAGCTCAGTTAATCTGTCCTCATATGTTTTCTGATGCAGTCCCTACGAGTCTGTGAATTGCTGTGAATCCAACCTATATGCAGTCTGTCAAAATCCTGCCTGACTCAGTCTCCAGCTTTGTTCACACCATTGCATCACAGCAATGCACTTTGGAACCAGTTGAAAATCACCAGGCTAACTTCATTAATTCATTCATTCATTCATTCATTCGTAACCAGGCAAGCTGTAATGAGAGACAAAACACACAAACACATACTCACAGACAATAGCAGGTGCTTGCCAGTAAAGACCAAAGCGAAATGAACACAAATGGCAGGACTCAAAGACGTGGAAAAAAATAACATTTACACATATGTAGATGAAGCCATCAGGTAGTGTACTTCAAAGCTTTAGCAGCACAGTACAGAAACTCCATCGCTTCACATCATAGCTGTGACAGTTCTTCAGGGGTTGGGCAAGGCAAGGCAAATTTTTTTTTTCAGGCGCCAGATCCCAGAGGCTCTGGGTGCTGTACAATCAAAATACATTAAAAAAAACAGTTAAAACATAACAATTAAAATTCAAAACTTATCAATTATAAATACTTAAAAGCAGACCACCCAAAATGGGAGGCCTGACCTAGCAGCAGATTCCTGAAGGGGCCATTCTTCTAGGATGTCTCAGGAATAGTATCTAAAAGACAGTGTCTGGGAATGCCTGGCTGAACAAAATGAAGGTGGGGCTACATTTTTTTTAATTTTTTTTGGTAACCAGGTAAGGCCCACTAGGCACAAGTGCCTGTTTTCAGGAGCAACACGGGAACACTGGGGTGGTTAAGTGACTTACTCATAGTCACACAGTATACAAGTAGAGGTTTTGGGAATCAAACCCAGGTCTGCTGGATGTACCACGCTCATTCACAGCTTGTTACTCTACTCTCTAGGCAATACTGCCAGCCCTACATGGTAATGGTCCACAATTTATTCAGAAAATTTAAGGTTACATGCTACATTGCAATAGTTAGGACCCACAAGTAGAATCAGAATCAGAATCAGCATTTATATAGCGCTTTTCATACATCCAAAGCGCTTTACAGGCAATGCTAGACTGGTAGTGAAGTGACTGAATGTGTGGTGGCGGCCATATCGCACATCATCACCCACACACAGCCTGGATAATTGCATGAACTGGTTTATGGGAAGGGGAATGTTGGCCAGGGCACTGGGAATGTTCCCTACTCTTTTCAAAGAGTGCCCTGGGTTCTTTTACTTCCACCTGGACACCCACCAGGACAACACCAGGATGGGCAGAAGGGACCTCGGTTTAACATCTCATCCGAAGGACGGCACACCCCAGCAGTACAGCACCCCCCAATACTGCACTCGGATGCCAGCGATTTTTAGGTGTAAGTCCAATCCCGGTGTGGGATGAGAACCCACGACCTTCTGGTCCAGAGGCGCTGGACATGCGAAAACACATTTTGGCCAGAATATGTAAAATGACAGCTGTACTGTTCATAAGGGGGTGTGGGAAAATGGGAATATTGAAAATCTGGAGTGAAAATATTTCAAACTCACAAAGCTATGAGCATGCGTGGAAACTGCACAATGTACACTCGTAAAACAGCCATTTTTGGGATTTTTGTCACCAAATTTGCAACATAGGTGTTTTGAGAGCCCCTCTCATGAACGGTGGCACTGTCATTTCATTATTGGGTCCTGAAAGATGATTCTGCGCAGTGACCATGAAATCACCTTTCAGTGCCTAATAACACCATCACAGTTACTGAATTCATGGGGGGGGTCCCAATAACCCTAAGTTGAAAATTTGGTACCAAAATTCCCAAAAATGGCCGAGATTTGTACCAAAGTTGAAAAAACCCTATTTATGCCATTATACAGCTTACCGGCATTTCTTCAGTTTGCGGTCGGCTTTGAAGTGTGAACATGTTCCGGTCCACGCAAGATCATTGCTCCAGGCCCAGAGGTAAGTATGGGGTGAGGGGGTGGGGAGGTGGGGTACACAAAGGGTGGGTGCGGTTGAGGGAAGGGAGCAGGAAAGACTACTGAGGACTGTTTTCTGATTTATTAGGTTACAAAAAACATCGTGGGACTTTTTTTTTTTTTACAGGGCATTTTGTACACTGGGGTGGGCCCCAGCATGCCACCTGAGTGTTTTTTGGGGGTGCTGGTCGACGGGGACTGGGCACCCCTGTTGGCACATTGCAAAGGGGAGAACAAGAGTTGAGGGGATTGGGCAACCCCTCAGCACACAACAAATGGGGTGGACGATATGCCAATGGGGAGAGGGCTTTGTTGTAGGTCTTTGGAAGGGGACTAAAGCCAATGAGTTGGGCCCCTGTCAGCAAAGAAAGACTGCTGGGGGGACGCATGATGCCAAGGGAGATTGGGCACCCCCTCGGCTGAGACTTTAAATAGGAGGGAGGGGGCATTATGCCAAAGGGGAGTGGACTCCCCCATTGGCAAATGATGTGTCAGGGCATGCCGAAAGGAGGACTGGCCACCCCTGAAGTTGGTGCTCTGCACGGTGGCAGTCAATGCCGCCATGTTTATTGAACTGTTTCACCAGGAAAGGCACGCCCGCTGCATGACAAGCTTGGCTCTCATTGCAGTGGACCTTTCCTTAGATCTAGTGGCCAGTTTATCTGTTGAGGGTGTCAGCGCCTGCAGCTTCCTTATTGTGGAATGAGGGATGCACCTACTGATGCGTGCCCTGCATTCGCCCACAGTGACCGCACCTCCAAATCTGCTACTATTGCAATATGTTGGCTGGCACGCATGCACGAGCCAACATAAAAATGGGGAACAGCAGTGAAGGAATGGGGAAGAGGATGATCCTGACTGTGCAATCTGTAACAGAAAGAAATATAAATGTATTAGAGAAGCAGAGTAATATTAATATTCTCATTCAGGGCAAGTTAAGAATTTGCTTTAAAGGTATAAGTCCATTTTGGATTCACATTGTAACAGGTACTTTTGCCTGTTGACTCCCCTAGGATTGATAGATATGTGTTCCAATCATATGAATCTGAAAGTGATAAGATTGCAAGAGCATGCTTGATGAACTCCATACAGACTCAAGACCAGAAGAATCAATCTTGATTTTCAGCAAACTTTGTTTCAAATATCAGGAGGCTAGTCAACCCACTGGAGGAGTGATTGCAGTTCCACGCCACCCCCACCCCCCAGCCCATGCTGGTGTCCTAGGTTCGGGAGTGGACAAAGTGGGCCAGCAGGGTGAGGAAGGATTACGCTCCCAGCAGTAGCTCTCCTTCCTTGGGGAAGTGGGACATCAGTTCCTGCTGCAGGGACTGCCACTTGGTGGAAGCCAGGCAGCAGCACAGTGGGAGTGCACACAAGCAAGAGAGAGGGGCTGGAGTGTGACGTGATGTTGCACACATCCTGCACACATCCTGATCTTCAAGTTCTGGGGAGAAAACTGGAGGAATAAGATGCCAGGCTGCACACAGCTGGCACCCCCCCCCATAGGTTCTCACATGACTGACACAGTTGGCCACCAACCCAACTGAGTTCTATGCAAATGCTGGATTACTGGTAAGTCCATGAGAAGGTCGGTGATGGGGCTAGGGGGTGCTGTCGGGTAGACATGGGGGAGGGAATACTGACTGAAAAAAAATATATATATAATGAGGAGCAGGACATTTTAGTTAAGGAGCCATGGGCCAAAGTGGCCACAATAGGCAGTCAGTGGACTGGCATCTGAGCAGGAGAAACTATCTATACTAGAAAAATTATCGATGTTATCTCAGGTCCCCATTAATTGATTAATCATAACAAGCATGTACTGTGCTTAAATGAGGCTGTGTACATGTGTGTGGCAATCTCCAACCAACAGTGATCAGCACTGGCTTTGGAATGAGTGGACTGGGCTTGTGTTGTAGAATATTATTACACATGCTGTAATATCTACTATATGTTTATGTTTGCAACTATTGTTAATAACCTCAGTTGAAGTAAAATCAAATGTGAGGAGTAGAGTTCCCAGAATCTACTACTTCCAGTAAGATGCATGAATAGTAACTTAACACAGTCATTTAAGGTCAGCAAGGACTCCAAATTCATCATATTGCTCTTCCTCTGCTTCGCCATCAAAGACAAAAAAGTACAGTATGCTCTACAAACATGCCCCATACTACTACCCAAGGTACCTGGAGAAGCAGTTTTCCAGATTCATCTTAAAGACCTAAAAGGCATTAAAAGATCACGGCCCAGTGGGGCTGAGAGTTGGGGCACTGGGTGTGGCACCCCATGCCACGCTGGTGACCCCGGCTCAGGGGAGAGATCGGGTTGTCAGGAGGGGGTCAGTAGGGGAGGGAGAGGATTGAGCATCCAACTGACTGCTCTCCTTTCCAGGGGTAGGGGGATCAACTGTCCCGCTCCTTGGCTGACACCTCATGGAAGCCAGGAGCCAGCATCACAGATCTGGAAACAAGAAGCATGGCTGCATAGCACGTGTATGCCTCCACATGCACATACTCTTAATGCCACAACATGGGAGAAAATGGAGGAAAAGGGCAACCATAGGGTCCATAAAACCCTGCCATCCCCTGTCCCACTCTGCCGCTGAATCACCAAAGACCCAATCTGGATTGTGTATCCTGGTTGGGGGAAGGACAGCCCTTCCTTCCCAGTCTTGCCATGGGGAAAATCTGTGGGAGAAGTGGGACTTGGCAGTATCGGGGGGACGGTAGACAGACATGGGTGACAGGGACAGGGCAGAGCTAGTCACCTATGGTGCGCCCCAGAGAGAGAGAGAAAAAAAATAAAATAAATAAAAGGCATTAAAGGAATCAGAAGAGAATATCCAATAACATTCTTCCTGAGGACTGGGATGGGTGGAGGATGCTGAGGGGGAGGAACAAGAGGGTTGGGGAATGCTATGGAGCAGAAGTGCTTTGGGCTGGGGTCACTGAGGGGTATAAACAAAATGTAAAATAGCTTTGTACTTGCACATCCAGAAAAAAATAATAAAAACTAAACACAACGGATCTAAAGTTTCAAAATACTTTTGTGCATTTATTGCAGCAGCCACAACATCACAGAACTTCTCCGACACTTCACCTTACACAAAGATTTCAACAAGATGCCACTGGGGGAAGGGTTGCTGAGGGGTGGAGAGGAATGGTTAACAGCTTTGCACCACATCACTGCTCAGCTGGGGTGGAAGGGAGAACTTTCCTTCCATCTGTGGCTGAATGGCTGGGGTTTTAATATGGAACACAAACAGCAGTGAAACCTGTCAAGCCACGATGACAGTCTACTGTTACGGTATTCTTGAAGCACCTCACTTGCTTTGCTGGGGAGACAGAGCATATGTTTTTCAAATAGCTTGTTCTGTGATGTTGAGTGGGGGGGGGGAGTAATGGAAGTTTATTTTAAACAGTTCTGCTGCTAAGTTATAAGGGGCTGAAATACTAAATTCCTCTGTGCTAGTCTGCTGGGGAAGGATGTGAGATTATGGATTTCCTTGAGCTAGTCTGCTGGGGAAGGGCTGAATTTGCTGATTTTCATCTGCTTTTTTGAATTCATAGGGGGTTGAAATACTGCTTATCTGTTAGTTTGCTAGATGATTTTCTAAATTGCCTTTGTTTTTTTGGAAACATTTTGCATCAAACTGTTTTGGTACAGCTAATGATTCAATATTAGCTCAGTTGCTAGGGGTTGTTTTGTTTTGTTTCAGACTTGCTGTTCAGTGGGGTGTGTTCGTGCATTGGGCCTGTCGTAGGGTGTGGGTGACTTTGTGGACTGAACAAACTGCACAGTAGTGTGACACAATTTGCAGGTAAAAAATTAACAAATTTATTTTTACTTCAGCATCTTTCTTCTTTTTAGCAGGACATATTTAAACAGCGACCTGGTACAACATAAATAAAAACAAAAATGGCAGCCAAAAATCACTTGGAATACATGGCCAGAAAAGACTTGCCATCCCAGGTGTTCTGCTTTAATACCTGGGAGCAATGCTCAAAGCTCCCTGCTGGAGTCTGTCTCCAGACTTAACACCTGTCTGAAGTAGCTTGCAGTAACGGCCCTTATATACTTGCTTACAAACCCATGTCACGCTGAGCCCACCCCATCTAGTATTTCAAATGTTTATTTACACAATACAAACTGTTTTTACTTCTATCTTCATTTAATAGTATTATTCTAACATTTGTTTCACACAACACTGGAAATAAATACTATTTAATTCATATTTCAAAATAAAAACCAAAAGACTTCATATATAATTAATGAGCTCCACCACCATTCAAATGGTCCTGCCTTGAATTGTATAAAAATAGTGGCTGCAGGCCAGCAGGCTCCTAAAGGAGTCCTGAATTTACACAGGGAAGAGCAGACCAGTGAGAGGGGTAAGTGGAGTTCCTTTCCCTTAGGACCATTGTTTCACCTAACTGTAAACTTTTGAACAAGTAGTAACAAAACTCACTTGCTTCAGTTTCTTTGGGCAGTTTCTATGTCAGCATTTTAAAGCCCTTGAAGTAAATCACTAGAAGGTGAAGTGGAAGCAGGAAACAATACTCCCCACAGCATTCTGACCAAGCCCCAGCCAGAAAACCAACAGTAAGTGCAAATACAGCAATTGTATTCCCAATACCTTTTATTTTCTGGGCTGAGAAAAGAGGAAATGTAAAATATACATCCTTAAACTATTTTTCAGTCTAACCACAACACTGCTACGCCTTGTAACCCTTTTACAGCATAGTTAAATAGTAGTGTCCATGAAGGGCGAGGAAGGGCAGCTCCCCACCTGAGAAACCACATTTGCTAGCAGCACCCTACAAGAAATAATTACCTAGGAAGTGCAAACCAACCCCCAAGTAGCATTATCCCCAGCAGCAGAAATGTGCCTAAAGTCATGGCGGTCCGCCACACCCAGCACCGAAGCGAAGGGAACTAGTCAGGAATCAGAACACACAACACACCAAGCTGCACCACCATGGATCAACTGCACCATGTCCTTGCAGTTATTCAGGAGGCAGCTTTACTACTCCTGACCCCGCGCTCCCTCACCAAAGTCGCAACAACACAGGCAAATGCTCGACAAGCTAAAGAAACGCAGCCTCCCCAAAAAGATAGGCAGCTCAAACCCCTTGCACCAACTTTCCCCAAAGGCTATCCGCCACTTTCGCTCTGGGGGGGAGAACATCTTACAACTCACAACAGTCTACCTTTCCCCATTTAAATATTTACCCCATGTAGTACAAAAACGGTGCTGACCTGTGTGTGTTTCTTTTACAGACATTCTTTCAAGCCTATTATTGTCAATCTCCCTGGACTGCATAATTAATAAAGAACTACCAGACTCACAGCACTGTGCTTAAACCCTCTTATCTCCCAAAACGCAGCCTGCATAAGAATGAAATTAGAGAAGCCCCACCACCACGAGGAACAGCCTATATTTACCACCTGCAAGTCCCCGAGTAGCAGTTTCCACTAACTACCTTCACTATTTCCTTTTACTATTCAAGCACTCCTGCTTCCCACTATAAAAATAGGGACAAATAGTAGAGCACTGCATAATTCAAAGCACCATTTTGTGCACTATTGCTTACTAGCATCTGTTATTATTTGAATACATTCCAGAAGCAGAAGGAAATTCTAACTAGGACATTCACTACTTCTTAACGTCCTCAGGAACCCTATAATTCCTAGTAGGAAAACAAATCCCCAAAGGAACCTCAAACAAATATTTTCCAGCCCCTTTCATTACAAAGCTGTATCCATACCTGTACTATAAATAACTAAATCATCTAAGCACTTTATATCTTATACAGGAGGGGGTTGACATATTTTCTAATACCCTCACTCATCACAGGTCACCCTGTGACAAAGCCCAGACAGTGGACGCTCAGGCTACATTTTGGCTAGTTAGCACCCATTGTTTCTACAACACAGGACCAGCTGGATTATCCCACCCTCCATCCTCCATCCCACCCACACCGGCTCAACTACCTTTATAGGTATTAAACTAAAGGGTGTGGAAATGTCCTGCTCAGAAACAGGACAGGGTAAGGAGAACCACAGTAGGCAGCCAGGCAGTGCTACAGATCTGGGTGGATATTTTCTTGAGATTGCTATTGTATTGAAGTAATAAAAACAAATGTTTTTTGCATGGTACATTGGGGTTCCTGGTAAACAGTCATGGGGAAAAGGGTTATGGTAGTAAGGAGAAGGGAGGCTCCCTAACAGCAATCAAGGCAGACAGAAGCAGAGCAGAAAGGGATTATGTTGGGAGTGGTGCAGTGCAGTGCAATGGATGTGGAGCAGCAGTCTTCAGAAGGACATTCTGGGAACTGTGGTGCTGTCCCATCTGTAGGCACCTCTCTGGGCTGAGGGTGGAGACTGCCAGCCTCCAGGCTGAGTTGACTAGGTTTCGGGGAATCTCCTCCCCCACCCAGGGGTCACGAAGTCTACACCCACTACCTCAAAGCTGGACCAGCAAAGGGAGTGGGTAGATCACAGTGGTCTCAGAGATGGTGAGGCAGGTGATCAAAAGCACATCCCCCACCCGGTGCAACTGAAGAACTTCTATGCAATTCTGAAGGAGCAGAAGGATACCAAAGTGTCCCTTGAAGTTGCAAACAAGGGGGATGAGTGATGTTCCACAAGACAGCCCCACAGGTGGGAGTTAGAGGACCCCAAAGGAAGAGGAAGTGTCTCCTAGTGGGGGACTCTATAGTTTGGGGAGTGGATTTGGGGATAGGTACAGTGGAGGAAAGGGAAGTAAAGTGTCTACTGGGAACCACAGCTCAGAGGGGTGGGGAGGGCATCCAGAGAAGTTATATGGCAGTAGTGAGGAGAGGGGAGCTTAATGGCATCAACAATCTGGGGACAAATAACCTGGCTAGGGATGAGGCAGGGATATAATGGGTGCAGGAGGAGTTCAGGGAGTTGGCAGGGGTGTAGCCAGGGATTTCAAATTTGTACACAGAGCTGCCACACTGCTACCCCCCCCATTGCCCAGGCCCCCTCTATCCTTGCCCCCCCAGCACAAGCATCATTTAGTCTGTGGCATACACTCTGAATGCAAAGTATATAAGATGTAATGCATGTACTCACATTCCCACACAGTAAGAAAGCCTTCAATCACCAACAGTGTCAGACAAACAGACTGACTTTTGGTTACAATGTTGCATTGTGACAAGCCTCTGTACCATGTCAAGGTAGCCAGTCCCACAGAGGTCCATTCACAACAGTACCTGTGATGATACACGGTATCCAGTCACTGAAGCTGAACACCCATGCTAGCCAAAAATCATTCATGTACTAACACATACCCAAAGTGTTAATGTTGGACCTACAGCCTTTTTAGAGCTGTAGGCGGAGCCTACAGGCCTATTGGGATGGCTTAGTAGCTTTAAAAATGGCTGATTGTGGAACCTTCCATTGGACTTTTGGAAGTATCCTTCCGAAAGTCCAACGGAGCTTTAAAGCCCAACCATGATCAGCCACTACGGAATAACAGCCACACTATTTCAGCTGTAACTTCCACATTCCATGGCATGAACTGCACATGCACACAACTCACATGTATGCACAGTTCTGCTGGTGCTGTCATGTTGTGAATGGCAAAATGCCATTCACAGCAACTGCGCGTGTGTGAGTGCCATGCATGCACAGTTGTATTGCCGCCGCCAGCTCTGCGGCATTCTTCGCCCCCCCAACAACTCAAGTGGCACACTGGGAGCCCACCCCAGTGTTCCCAAAGATGTGCACCCCCTCCAGACTCTTGCAGCACACTGGGAGCGCACCCCAGTGTGCCTACCTTTTTGTTCTTCCCTCCACCCCCTGCCAACATTGGAGTGTCCAATCCCCGTGTTGGGATCCTGTACATCCCCCCTTGTCATGTGACACACTGGGAGACCACCCCAGTGTGTCCAAATGCTTTATTTTTCTGTTTCCTGTAAAAAAGAAAATGGTCCCTCATCATTGCTCAAGTCCCCATCCCTACCCTCCCACTGAGCACCCACCTCCCCACACACCACCCCTCTTACTAATCTCTGAAGATTGGCATCATCTTCTTCTCTCTTCTCTAGACCAGGACACTTCTGCACTCTTCAAAGCCAAACTGCGAACTGAAGAATCTAAGGTAAGCATGCTATAATGCCATTCAATGGTGTTTTCAACTTATGCTTATAAATCAGCCATTTTTTGGAATTTTTGCCCTAAATTTTCAGCATGGGGTTCTTGGGACCCCACCTCATGAAAACTGTCACTGTCATTTTGTTACTCAGTCTCAAAAGGTGATTTCACAGTTGCTGCACAGAATTACCTTTCGGGACAGATTCACGAAATGACAGTGCCACTGTTCATGAGGTGGGGTCCCAAACAGCCCATGTTGCAAATTTGGTGAAAAAGTTCCAAAAAAAAGACTGCATTATGAGTGTGCATTGCACAGTTTCTATGCACACACCTAACTTTGCCAATTTATTTTATATTTTCAGTCAACATTTTCAACATTGCCATTTTTGCACATCTCCTTTAAAACAGTAAAGCTGTCATTTTCCACAACCTGTCCAAAATGTGTTTTCACACTTGTGGCACAGAACAGAGCATTTGCTCTGTGAAATCACCTTTTGGGACAAGTGAACAAAATGACACTGGCACTCTTCATGAGGAGGGGTCCCAAAAAGGCCATGTTGAAAATTTGGTGCAACACCTCAAAAAAATGGCCAAGTTACACCCGGGCATTGAATAATTTCTATGCTCATGTGTAACTTTGGTCACTTGGTAGCTTTTCACAACCCTAACGGCTCTGGCTAGAGTTTGTTCTCAGTGCAAGGGAAGAAGTGTAGGAGTACTAAGTGTTTTTAAAAAAGGTGTATTTTTTTAATCAACTGAGCCAGGTGATACTAGTTGTAGATGGGTGTCTTTCAGCCCTGCAGGAGATTCTGGTAAGAGACTTCTACCTGTGGGATGCAAAATTCTGTGTAGCTGGTAAGTAGTTTTCAAACAATTCATGATTTATGACTAGGGAAAGAGACTGTGTGCTGTGAACAACTCATTGACAGTTGTGTAATAGGAGATGAGGTACAGTGGTGCTCAGTAATAAATTCTGTCGTCACCATGTCATTTAGTAACTTTCAGAAATTCCAATTGTCAATGCTTAATCCTATCTATTTTATGTTTATTTATTTAAAATGTCGGTAACTGGGAAAGGCACACTGAGCCGAAACTGGTGAAGAAAATACATAAGTAGGCAAATGAGATACACAGCACAGGTATTATAAATAACATGGTGAATACAATACTATACAGAACTAGATTGGGAATATACCATACATTAAAAAAAATGCAAGTGTGTATGTGCATAGGTGGAACCCTGGCACTAGTACAAAGGAAATTGCCCGCCCACAGTGTGGCAGGGTGGTGACTGGATACCTGGGTGGGCGAGGCAGGGCGGCAGGGATGGCATATATACCATGGGGAAGGACCGGGAAAGAGGAGGAAGGGAGGGTTTGGGTGGGGCAGCTCTAGTGATATGAAACTAAGAACTGTACAATCTGGCAGACTTGATAGAGGGGGGGACATGATAGAAAGTTTCAAGTACCTCAAAGGAATCAACAATGTCCAAGAGGGTAGCATCTTCCAGAAAAAGAAATGTGCAAGAACAAGGAGACACAATTTGAAGATAGAGGGGGACAGCTCAGGGACAATGTAAGGAAGTATTTTTTCATGGAGAGGGTGATGGACACATGAAACAGCCTTCCTGAGGAGGTCATGGAATCAAAAATAGTGGGGGAATTCAAGAACGCATGGGACAGGCATAAGGCAATTCTGGTGGGAGGTAGGAAGAAGTTGGCTGTTGGTTAACTAGGATCTGCAGCTTATTTAATAGGTAGGGAAATGGGCAGATTAGGTAGCCAAGTGGTCCTTATCTGCCATCAAAGTCGTGTTTCTAATATCATTTTGAGAAGTAAAAGAATGCAGATTGACATTTCTTAGGAAGTAAGAAGAGATAGAGGCAGAAGAAAGGAGAGACAATGAAGATTCAGAATGAGCATTAGACCAGAATTTGAAAACAAGTACAGCACCACACATGAACTTCCTACTATCTAAGGAGGGCCAGCCACATTATAGTTAAGTACATACCACAATGGTGAGTACAAGAGAGACAGTAGTGAACATAAATAGTGTGGTGGTCTATCCCATATCGCAAGCATTACTGTTGCCAGGTACACTGCACAGTGGTATGATGTTATGAGGGTGTTACCAAAGTGTAGGGTGCCAGTTGACATTTGTGTATCCAACCCCCCCCCCAGTAGTGTGGTCATGCAGGATCCTTGGCACTGGGAAAGGGCAGACAAGGGTTCTGTTAGGTTACTGGTGAGTACATGGAGCATCAGGTGGCTAAAGTGTGAATTTAAACATTTTTAACATGATCACAGTAACTGTCTATAGAAACATGTCCTGTCTATTCAAATTTTAGTACGTGCTCCCTGACTGCTCCAAGCCATGGGACAAATGCAACAAAGCAACCTTAGACTCATGGACACTACTACTGCACACTGGAGGGTGGACCTCTGTTAAATCATACAATTTAATTTTTGTTGTCACAATAAATCAGTAGCTGTTTTACACAGGCATGGACATTTAATAAATCTTGTTAGCTGTAACACAGGAGCTTCATAAATAAAACACTAATGAGTATTCACATTGGATTAAACCTGATCCGCTTCCACTTGGGAGACACACACCTCAGGAAACCAATCCTCAAGTGGGCAGCACATCCATACTTCACTCTTGTTTGCTGCCTGTAGGATTTACACTAGGTCCTAGTTACAGGGACTGTAACTGGCAGAGATGGAAATGGATGTCAGGCTTCAGCCAATGCCACCCTGGGATGGTGGCTGGACTAGTCCCCACCACCAGGTACCCTGTACTTAACATAGTATACCCAATGAAAAGGGTGATTCTGCATTTCTACTGGATCTTATTTTCTGACATCATTTCATCTCTAGCCATGGATGCACTCTTTTGGCTTTTGCCAATTTCTGGTACTGCATTCTGCTGGTAGGGCTAACTAGGTTTTAGCATCAGGACAGCTTCTGTTCTCATACATCCCTCTGGCAGCACTACTATCCGGGCTCAGCTTCTGACTCAGAAAAGTAACAAAAATACAAAAAAAAACAGACCCTGTACCGCCAGGACCTGCAGCACTGCCAGTGCTGATCAAGTGGGACAGTATACATGAACTAAACTCCCCTATCTCTCTCTCTCTCTCTCTCTCTCTCACTCTGGTCAGTGGCTTTTCGTCCTTCCTTCCCACTGCTAAGGTTACCTTATGCCCGTCCCAGGAATCTTTAAATCCCTTCACTATGCTCGCTCTCACCACCTCCTGCAGCAGATCATTCCATGTGTCCACCACCTTCTCTGTGAAAAAACACTTTTGTCACATTTCCCCTTAACCTGCCTCTCTCCAACTTCATATTGTGCCCCCTTGTTCTAGTATTCCTTTTAACTTGGAAGATGTCACTCCCCTGTACCTTGTTTCTGCCCTTGAGGAACCTGAAATGTTTCTATCACGTCCCCCTCTCCTCCAATAAGTACATACTGAGGTCATTTAGTCTTTCCTCATGTTTTGTGGTGCAAACCCTGTCATATTTTGGTTGCTCTCTTCTGGACCGCTTCCACGCTGTCAGTATCCTTGCGAAGGTGCAGCCTCCAGAATTGCACACAGTACTCTAGGTCAGGCCTCACTAGTGTTTTATACAATGGCATCACCACCTCCCTCCTTCTGCTAGTGACACCTCTTCCTATGCACCTCAGCATGCCACTGGCCCTCCCTGCAGCTGTTATACTCTATTTTAGCACCTTTAGGTCATCTGAAATGATAACCCCCAGGTCCCTTTCTTCCTTGGTGATTTTCAACTCTTCCCCTATCCTGTAGCTCTCCTCAATGTTCCCTTGTCCTAGGTGCATTATTTTGCACTTCTTGGCATTGAATCCCAATTGCCACACATTTGACCATTCCTCAAGTTCCCCAGTCCCTCCTCATTTTCTCCACCCCATCTGGAGTATCCACCCTGTTGCAGATCTTGGTATTATCTACAAACAGGCAGACTTTCCCCTCCAGCCCCTCTGCAATGTCACTGATGAAGGCATTGAACAGGACTGGCCCAAGGTCCAATTCCTGAAGTACCCCGCTAGTCACCCCCCCTCCAGATTGTACCTCATTTACCACCACCCTCTGCCTCCTGTCTGTTAGCCAGTTCTTAACCTAGTTTACCATCTTGTGCCTCATGCCCAGACTACCCATCTTGTTTACCAGCCTCTTATGTGGGACAGGTCGAAGGCCTTGCTGAAATCAAGGTATGACGTCCACTGCCCCCCCCCCCGATTTACTTCTTTTGTTACCCAGTCAAAAAAATTCTATCTGATTTGTTTAATATGACCTTCAGTGCTACTTTTCTGGTCAGCAATTACAAGTAAATAAATAGCTTTTTTCAGCTAGTATGGAACCATAAGGAAATGAGCCCTAGTCCATGGTTGGGGTTGAGGGAAGAGAGAGAATAGGAGGGATCATCAGGAAACTTATTTTTTTTAACATTGGGAATTAAGTATTCAATGCTTAGACTGCCAACAGAATTAGAACATGTAAGATCAAATATGAACAATCTATCAGTCCATGGAGTAGCGAAGGTTTATTTATTTATTGCAATTGTGTTTACCAGGTAAATCCCACTGAGACAATAGATTCCCTTTTTCATGGGCAACCTGGATAAACAGAGAAACCGAGTATCAGTCACATCTTCCATTCAATAAATACAGCAAACATATTCTCTACCCTTGAGACACATCCATGCCGCACCATGAGCAGCCACTCCCCCCCCCGCCAGCCCACAAAATTTAAAAACTTTCTAAAAATTAGCAAAGACAAAGTGGAAGCATTTTATTTTAACAATCAGATTAGGATCGACTGAATTTAGGAGGGACTAAAGGCAGATATGGTTATGAATGTGCTGGGGTAGACCTACCTCCTACTCATGAAGTTGCTGCATCTCCTTCTCTGAGATCCTGCTAGTCTGGGAGAGGGGAGCAGATGGATGGAAGGTCAGAGGTAGGGGAGCTAAACATGTGGCTCAAGGGCTGGTACCAGAAAAAAGGATATGAATTTGTAGGGAACTGGGAACAGTTTTGGGAGCGAAAGTTCTTTACATTTGATGGACTGCATCTGAGTAAGGAGGGAGTCAGTGCATTGGGGCAGAAGTTTGATGTCTTTGCAAAATATTTAAACTAGCAAATGGGAAGAGGGGTGCACCCCATACGTCAAATGGGAAGAACACCCCTCCCCCCTCAGCTAATGGTCAAACAGGAGTTCAGCATGTTTGTAGTTCATTTGCATCACCAAGTAAGGGAAAAGGTCCAACTCCCCATAAGATGCACAGGGGAAATGCCAGACCTCACCCAACAACTAACACACTGAAATCTGTCCAATGGAAAATCATATACACAAATGCTCGCAGTCTGGGAAACAAGATCCCAGACCTGCACGCAATAATGACAGAGGCTAAATTGGACATAGTAGCCATTAGTGAGACATGGCTTACCAGTAAGCACACTTGGGAGACTTCAGTACCTGGCTATGTACTGTTCAGAAGAGACGGAGGTGCAAAAAGGGGGGTTTGGAGTGGCCCTTTATATCAATGAAAATATCAAAGCTACAGAAATTCAGAATACACATAAGGAGCCAGAAGAACTGTGGGTCACCCTGGAAACAGGAAATGGGACAGCCATATGAACTGGGGTTGTCTACAGGCCTCCAGAGCAGGGGGAGGACACAGACACATTACTGTTAGAAGATATGCAAAACATGACAGCTAAAGGGGAGGCAAAAGGGACATTTATTAAGGATGCAATATTTGAAACAACATCACATTGTGTAAGAGAGAAAAGGAAGTGCAAAAGAAGAAGGAAACCACTTTTGTTCTCAAAAACAGCAGCAGAAAAGGTCAGAGCCAAAAGACTGGCCTTCAGGAAACACAAGGAAACGCAGCAGGATGAAGACAGGGAGGCATACTAAACTTCCCTAAGGGAAGGCAGTAAGGCAGGCAAAGGCCAGAACCGAGGAAACACTAGCACAAATGGTAAAAGAAGGTGACAAGACTTTCTATAAATACATTAGTGAAAGGAGAAAGTCCAGAGGAGGTATTGCTAAGATCAAAGGGGATAAGGGTGTATGTGAGGAGGAGAACCATGTAAAAGCATCTGTCCTAAATAGATACTTCTGCTCAGTATTTACTGAAGAGAAGGTAGGCATGGACACGGGGGGATGGAGGTGTGCACTAGTCCCTTCACAAAAGAAAGGGTCCTACAAGAGCTTGATAAGCTCAGGGTGGACAAGACAATGGGAACTGATGGCATACATCCCAGGGTACTAAATGAGTTAAGGGTGGAACTAGCAGAGCCATTATCAGAACTGTTTAGTGAGTCTCTGAACACAAGAAAGGTCCCAGAAGACTGGAGAAGGGCTCATGTGATCCCACTCCACAAGAATGGTAGCAGGGAAGAGACAGGGAATTACAGACCAGTCAGTTTTACCTCAGTTGTGGGCAAGATTATGGACGCACTCCTTAAGGAAAGGATAGTGCAACACCTGGAATTCATAGAAGCACAGGATCCAAGACAGCATGGGTTTACAACAGGAAGGTCCTGTCAAACTAATCTCATAGATTTCTTTGACTGGGTAACCAGAGTGGTGGACCAAGGGGAGCAGTTGATGTCACCTAACTTGACTTCAGCAAAGCTTTCAATACTGTTCCACATAGAAGATTGATTAATAAGCTGGGTAGGCTTGGGGTGGGTCAGAAGTTGGTCAACTGGGTGGTAAACTGGTTGGCAGGCAGAAAACAAAGAGTGGTGGGAAACGGTATACAGTCAGAAGAGATGCATGTCATAAGTGGGGTACCTCAGGGATCAGTCCTGGGGCCAATCCTCTTCAATATCTTCATCAGAGACATTGCAGATGGACTGGAGGTTAAGGTTTGTCTGTTTGCAGATGACACCAATATCTGCAACAGAGTAGATGATCCAGATGGGGTGGGCAGAATGAGAAGAGATCTGGATAAACTAGCAAAATGGTTGAAAGAGTGGCAACTGGGGTTTTATGCAAAGAAGTGCAAGATCATGCACATAGGGAAGAGAAACTCTGAAGCCACCTATAGGTTGGGAGGGGAGTTGCTGGCAGTCACAAGGGAAGAAAGAGACTTGGGCATCATCATCACCGATGACCTGAAATCATCCAAGCAGAACACTAAAGCAGTAGGTAAGGCTAGGGGATGTTGGGGTGTATTAGTAGGGGTATCACAAGTCATAAGAGGGAGGTAATAATCCCTCTTTATAAGACACTGGTTAGTCCCCACCTGGAGTACTGCATGCAGTACTGGAGGCCACATCTTCACAAGGATATTAACCAAATTGAGGCAATCCAGAGAAGGGCAACCAAAATGGTGCAGAGACCGCATCAGAAAACATATGAGGACAGATTAACGGAGCTCAATATGTATACCCTAGAGCGAAGGAGGGAGAGAGGTGAAATTATTTTTATTTATTTATTTATTTAGTTTTTGTTAACCGGGTAGGTGCACTAGCCATAAAATGACTATTTTCAGGCACGACCCGGGAGAGTACAACAAAAGGAGAAGGGTTGAACAACAGCAACATGGGTACAATAATACAAATAGAGGAACAGTACAGCAGTGCTACAAAAATACAATGGGTAGAAACAACAAAAAATAATGGCAAGCATTATACAGATAATGGCAGTAAGATATATAATAAGTGCAGAAACCATGGACCCAACCTGTGGAGTGAAAGGGTTAATAAGATAGTAAGGTTATATAGAGAGAAATGTGAGGAATTTTCAAACATAACAAGAAAGACTGACAGAACGAAGGTCAGGGGTGGTAATTGGCAAAACAACAATGGATGGTCAGTAACAAGGTTCAAGAAGGAAGAGAGCTAGTAGTCAAGAAGTTATTTACAAAGAGAAGGAAAAATATGGGGAGGGGAAGAGGAGACAGTCTTGGAGCTGGATTAGAGCAGGGGTGACATTACTGGTAAGTCTCAAGAGCTTCAGGTTGGGTCAAAGCAACTACAAGCATCAGCTAAGGGTAGATAACGATGATATTCACTTTTAAATCCAAAGTGAGACTGGGACAGCCGGAGGTTGAGTGGAAGAGCATTCCATAGCCTGGGAGCAGAGAACTGGAAGGCCCCTGTGCCTTTAGTCATCCAACATCCCAGAACATAGAGCAAGGATTTGTCAGCTGATCTCAGGCCATGGGAGGATGGTTGAGGAACCAGCAACGCCTCCAGCTGGGATGGTTTTTTTTCCCGGATGATTGAGTCCATTAGTGATCCAAGGTAGTATTGTCTACTGGCAGAGGGTGAGAGCCAATTCAGATCCTTATAAAGAAGGCAGTGATGTTTGAGTCGAGGCGACGAAGAGGCAGATCGGCATATATTGTTATAAGTTACGTCCCTACTAAGTTACGTCCCATTTTAGTAGGGAGGTTTTATTTGCAAGAGGTAAAAACAGAGGCACCAGAAGTAAGGGTTGGGAGCGGAATACCTCAGGCAATTGCTAATTTGGCCGAGTGTGTAAGCATGTAGCTCGTTTTGTAAGCTACTCCTAGTTTCGAGTTTACAGCTTTGCACAAGGACTGACTGTGAAGATTAAAATCCAGGGACTGATCCAGGAGGATCCCAAGGTACTTGAAGGAAGTAACATTTTCAAGTGGAAATCCTCCTGGGTGAAGAACCTCCAGCAAACTAGAACAGGTCTTAATCTCCCGGTGCAGAACCTAGGAGCATGGCTTTCATTTTCTTTTCATTTAGTACAAGCTTACGGTCTAGTAGCCAGTCTAAGACCTTATTGAAGTCTGAAGTAAGTGATGTGTTTATGCAGGCAATACTAGAAGAACTAGTGTAGCTGATCAGGTCATCAGCGTAGAGAATAGCTGAGCAGGATTCCAGGACCTCAGCTGCATTGTTGATAAAAATTGACAACAGAAGAAAGAAAAGAACTAAGGGTAGAACTAGTGACACTGCTGACTACTCTCCTTAACAAATCATGGGAGGATGGGGTGGTACCCGAGGACTGGAGGAGGGCAGATGTGATTCCTCTTCACAAAAGTGGGAGCAGAACAGAGGCAGGAAACTACAGACCAGTTAGTTTGACCTCAGTGGTAGGGAAAATGATGGAATCACTTCTGAAGGAAAGAATTGTTGAGTACCTAGAGGCAAGTGGGGCACAGGACCCAAGGCAGCATGGATTCACAACGGGAAGGTCGTGTCAAACGAATCTAATAGATTTCTTTGACTGGGTGACCAAAGTAGTAGACCAGGGAGGGGCTGTGGACATGGCCTATCTAGATTTTAGCAAGGCATTTGATACAGTCCCACATAAAAGATTAATACTCAAGTTAGCCAGCCTTGGAGTGGGTCCCAAGGTGGTAGCCTAGATAAAAAACTGGCTAGACATCAGGACACAAAGGGTAGTAGTAAATGGAGTACACAGTGAAGAAAGGAGGGTTACTAGCGGGGTACTGCAGGGTTCAGTACTGGGACCGGTCCTTTTTAATGTCTTTATAAGTGACATTGCAGAGGAACTGGAAGGAAAAGTATGTCTCTTTGCAGACGACACAAAGATCTGCAACAGGGTTGATACACAAGATGGAGTGGAAAGGATAAGAAGGGACTTGGCAGCTCAGATTCAGTGCAAAGAAGTGCTAGGTAATGCACATGGGAAACAAAAACACAGGGGAAGCATACACAATGGGGGGTGAGATACTGACAACAGTAAAAATGGAAAGGGACCGGGGGTAATTATATCAGATGACCTAATGGTGGGCAAGCAATGTGAGAAGGCAGTAAGGAAGGCTGGGGGATACTGGGATGTATAGGAAGAGGCATCAATAGTAGAAAACAGGAAGTTGTTATCCTCTGTACAGACAGTTGGTGAGACCCCATCTGGAGTACTGTGTGCAGTTCTGGAGACCCCATCTCCGAAAGACAGAGACAGAATGGAGGCTGTCCAGAGGAGGGCACAAAATGGTGCAGGGTCTGCACCAGAAGACATCTGAAGAAAGACTAAAGGAGCTTAATATGTATACCCTTGAGGAAAGAAGGAGAGAGGGACATGATAGAAACTTTCAAGTACCTCAAGGGAATCAACAAAGTCCAAGAGGGTAGCATCTTTCAGAAAAAGAGATGTGCAAGAACAAGGGGGCACAATTTGAAGATAGAGGGGGGATGGCTCAGAGGTAATGTGAGGAAGTATTTTTTCACAGAGAGGGTTGTGGATGCATTGAACAGCCTCCCTGAGGAGGTTATGGAGTCAAGAACAGTGGGAGAATTCAAGAATGCATGGGACAGACATAAGGCAGTCCTAGTGGGGGGTAGGAGGAAGTAAGCTGTTGGTTAACTAGGATCTGCAGCTTATCTGTTAGGTAGGAAAATGGGAAGTCTAGGTGGGCCAAGCCATCCTTATCTGCTGTCAAATTCTATGTTTCTATTTTTCTAAAAGGGGCCCAAGGATAGAGCCCTGGGGGACCCCAAAGTTGATAGTAGACGTGTTGGACAGGGAGGAGTTAAATTTGACAGCTTGCAACCTGTTTGACAGGTAGTTACAGAACCAGTCCACAACAGAGGTAGAGAAATTGAATTTATGGAGAGTGGGGAGAAGCAGGGGATGGTCAACAAGGTTGAAAGCCTTAGTGAGGTCAATGAAGATGGCACCTGTGAGTTTTCCAGAGTCCATGTTGGACAGAATATCAGTAGTTAGTTGATGAAGAGCCGTGGTGGTGCTATGACCTTTTCTGAAACCATGCTGAGTGTCTGAGAGGAAATTGTAGCGTGTAAGGTAGTCAATGGTCTGTGATGCAACTATTTTCTCTAGGATCTTGTTAAGGACAGAGAGAATTGCTATAGGTCTGTAATTGACCATGTCCTTTGGGTCCCCTTTTTTGAAGACAGGCGTTACTCATCTGGCACAGTGCTATGGATAAGGGATAAAATGTAGACTCTGGCAGTCGGAGAGGTAATGAGTGGAGCAGCCAGCTTAAGAAGATGAGGTTCCAGTGAGTCAGAACCAGAGCTGGTATTGGCAGATATGGAACTCAGTAATTTCAGAACTTCCGCTCTTGATATAGCCTTGAAGTAGAATGGTGGCGCTGGAGGAGCATCATACGATAGGGCAGTATGGTTGTCTGATGGTAGTGTGGTAGGTAGATTGGAGTGCAATCCACTAGGTTGTAAAGTCAAGGTATAGTATGAAAGATCAGAGAAAAGATTGTTAAAACTGTTTGAGATGGTCCTAGGGTCATTACAATGTGTCCCATTTATGATCATTTCATCAGGAGTGACCGTCTGTGAGGTACCGAGAAATGTTTTGACATGGGCCCAAAATTTCCTCAGGTCGCAGGCTGAGCTTTGTAGAAGGTCCTTGCAGTATTTGCTTTTAGCAACTCTAACTTGTCTCTTACGTCTGTTCCTTAGTTCACGATTTACAATAAGATCTGACTGTAGGCCAGTTTGTTTGTAGCAAATCCAAAGCTTGTCCCTCTGGCGCAGATTAGCAAGGAGGTCTTTATGCAGCCACCTCGTCTGTTTTCCTCTGACCCTCCTAGTAGTCTTGGGGGCATGTTTATATTGAATGGTAAGAAATTCATTTATGAATATCTGTAGAGCAACCTCCACATCCTTTGTTTGATAGATACCTGCCCAGTCGATATTGAAGACATCATAGAGAAATGCATCCTGGTCAATATGAGCTAGATTTGTAAACGTGATTAGTCTTGATGGAGGAGATGGAGGCACAACCATAGATAGGATACAAAAAGTGGGTGAGTGGTCTGTTAGTGCATCTACAAGGATTCCTGCTTTTGACACATGTTCCATACGGTTAACCATCACCCAGTCTAGGAGTGTACCCATTTGATGGGATGACATGGCTCTAGTTGCTTCAGAGATCAACTGGTGAAAATTATAACTAAGCGTGAGTGATTGCAACGATATTTGAGCTGACCCTAACCAACTGAGATTAAAATCACCTAGGATGACAGCCTCATTATGATTTACAGTCTGGGAGGTGAAGTCAAGGACTTCTTGAAGACCTACTATTCCCCCAGCAGGGGGATTATAGGCACAGATAAATATGAAGCTTCTTTTCCCCCAGTACAATAGTTGCCTGTATGAATTCACACACTGCAGGAGAGGCAGATGCCGGGACAATAGAGATGTTGAGGTGGTTTTTGAAGAATAGGGCAACTCCACCTCCACGCTTGGATGAGGATCTATCCCACCAGAACAAGGAGTGGTTAGGCAAGGAGCATACTTCATCAGGTATTCCGGGTTTTAGCCAAGTTTTTGTGAGACAGAGTACATCAGGACTGTAGAGTTTCACCCAGACCTCGAGTTCCGCATGGTGACAGGTAAGACTTCTGATATTGATATGGGCAATTAATAATCCTTTCTTGGATATGCCAGATAACTCATTTGGGGAAAAGAAACAGGTATGTGGACCTGGATTTAGTTTGATGTCCCCAGATAACAGAATAATGATCATGGCTAGGAACCAAAGCCTTGCACAGTGGCAGGTTAGGGTGAAAGCACATCTCCATGGCAGCTTCCTCCTGAAACATTCAAACACCTTAAGGGCATTAATAAGGTGAAAGAGTCTAACATGTTTCAATATAAGAAAAATAGCAGGACAAGAGGAGACAACATGAGATTAGAGGGAGGCTGATTAAGGGGTAATGTGAGGAAGTTCTTTTTCACAGAAAGGGTGGTGGATGCATGGAACAGCCTATGTTAAGAAGTGGCAGATATGAATACAGTGCAAGGATTCAATCAGGCATGGGATAGGCATAAGGGAGCAATACAGATGAGTATGAATAGATAGGCCAATGACGGAGCAAAGACCGATGGCGCATTCATAAGGTAGAAAAAGAAATGGGCAGACTGGATGGGCCTTGCATTCCTTATCTGTTGTCAACTTCTATGTTTCTATGTTTCTGTGCTGCCTGCTGGCTCAGATGCTTGGTCAGACCCCATGCCGTGAGCAGTGCTAGGATATCTGGTATCACCATATTGTTGTCCCAACCAACAGCACCAAACTCCCCCTGTCAGCCCACGAAATAGGTCTTTTATCCAGGACCATGATCTTCTACTCTATCTCTTCTGGTGGATCCATGCTCCCAGTTCTTTTCCACCTCTATGCCTAGCTCCTCTGACCCAGTTATGAGCACCACTTTCTTTCTGGTGTTGCTCCACTCCTCTGTACCACTGGTACATGTTCCTTGGTGACTCAACATTCTGTTGGCACAAGAGTCAGCATCCTGAATCTCTCGACTCCTCACAGCATGCTGCAGTCTTCTTTGTCACTGAGTCCAAACAAAATAAAGTGAAGGAAAGGGTCGGCAATTCAAACCTCCCGCTGACTGGCTTGCTACACAAAAAGCAGCCAATCAGCAAGGGAATGACCGCCCCATTCCTAGGTAACCAATAGTGTAAGGCTCAACCCCTCATGGGCACACCGGAGGCAGCAGCCTGAGCCAATTGTACATTGCACTCCAGGCTATCAGTACAATTACCTGCCTTCCTTTTCGATGTTCAGAAAGCATTGCACTGCACAACAAAGGGAAGACCAACCCATGGTTTATGGCATACTTCACCCCTCCACCACTCAAACTCACTAGCTTGCCTGGCTCTGTGCATACTCTTGTTCGGAAATTCAATTCTTAATTACTAAGTATCCAAAAAATGCATGTTTGTTAGCTTTGCTTATGCCTCCCAACAGTCGTGACTCAAATGCTACCCCCAGGCTAGAATTTCTTCAAGCATTAGCATACACTGCGTACGCCCGCTGATGTCCTTGACAGGGGGGCCTTGGGCAGGTAGCAAGCTCTGTGACCTTCATAGAGGTGCTGTCTGTCCATGGCAAGAGGTAGGCTAGGAACCTCCACATCAGGGACTTCAATGCTTGGCTGGAGGACTGGTACAGAGAGAAGGGTTTCAACTTCATTGGATACTAGGGACCCACCTGGAGGAATATGGACCTGTACAAGGGCAATGGCCTACATCCATCCAGGGAGGGTACCATTGTCCTCAGTGAACAGTTTAAATGCTTCATTGGCAAGCATTTAAACTAGTCAGGGGTGTGTGGTGTGGCAGAAGGAAGCAGAGTGAATCAAACTGCACACCCCCATGAGATAGTGCTGTCAACACGGAGGACCATAAAGTTATGATATCGCCAGAAGTAACTAAACTCATAAAGGGGGGAACAACAAAGGACAGGGGGAAGGGGTTAAAAACAGGAAGGACAAATGGAGGAGATAAAAGGCAAAAGGGGGGGATGATAAAAGGAAAAATGGCAAAACATGGAAGTCCATGTATACTAATGCTTGCAGCCTAGGAAATAAAATCCCAGACCTGGTGGCCTTGATGATGGTGGCTGACCTGGACATTGTAGCTCTGACCAAAATGTGGTATAATGGAAACCATGATTGGGATGTAGCAATGCCAGGTTATACTCTGTTTAGGAGAGATAGGGAGGGTAAAAAGGGATAGGGGTGAATCTTTACATCAAGGAGGGTATTAGAGCAACTAAGATACAGGGAATATGGGGGGCAGAGGCACTGTGAGTCATCCTTGAGATGGGCAATGGCACAGCTATTCGCATGGGTATGATATAAAGACCTCCAGCACAGGGGGAGGAGATGGAAAGGGTTCTAGTGGAATCCATCCACACAATGACAGCTATAAAGGAGGGGTGCTACTGGTAGGTAATTTCAATCTGCCAGATGTGGATTGCATCATCCCAGCTGTTGCCTCAGCAAGGAGCAGGCACATCCTGTACTCTGTGCAAGGGGCAGGCCTCAGGCAGCTAGTGCTAGAGCCAAGCTGAGAAGGGGCAATTTTGGACCTGGTACTCACAAATGGGCACAGAATGGCAGAAGTCAGGGTGGGCGAACACCTGGGGTCCAGTGATCATTGTACAGTGTGGTTCAGTATGAGTACATGGCACAGTCAAGCCACGTAAATGCGAGGGTCCTGGATTTCAGGATGGTGGACTTTACTAAGATGGGGATAGAGTATGTCTCATGAATGCCCTGGCAGGGAGGGACAAATGGGGGAAGATGAGGAGCAGTGGGCCTATCTGAAAGGAGCCATAGTGGAGGCAACAGACCTTTGCATTAGACAAGTAAACAAGGGCAAGAGAAAGAGAAAACCACTATGGTTCTCAAATGAAGTGGCCAAGAAGGTAAGGGCAAAAAACATGTCTTTCAGGAACTACAAAGAAACACAGATGGAGGAACACAGGGTTGTGTACCTGGATAAACAGAGGGAGGCAGGGAAAGCAGTCAGGGGCGCAAAGCTGTAAATGGAGGAAAATATAGCACAGCAGGTAAAAATAAAGGGGACAAGACTTGTAATAGCCTACCTCACAATGTTGTTAATGCAACAACTTTAGACTAGTTTAAATCCAGATTAGATTCATTTCTTGGATTGACCCAAAGAGATACTAGATACACCCATGACATCATTGAAGATATTCTAGATGGGCACAAGCCTACTTATGTCTTACCTAACCAAGTAACCAAGTAAGACTTTTTTTAGGGACCACAGTTAGGTAACATGAGCAGATATGGGAGGGAGATAGACACCAGTCCATTTATGGAAGAGTGATTCCTAAAAGAACTCACAAAACTGAAAGTGGACAAGGCAATAGGACCAGATGGGATACATCCTAGAATATTAAGGGAACTATGGGAGGCACTGGCAGTACCACAGGCAGCCCTGTTCAATGAGTAACTCCATACGGGAGTGTTTGCAGAGGACTGGATGAGGGCAGATGTAGTCCCTCTTCAAAAATGTGGAAGTAGGAAGGAGGCTGGAAACTATAACCAGTCAGTCCCACTTCAATAGTGAGGAAAATTATGGAATCCCTGCCTAAAGAAAGGACTGTGGAACACCTTCAATCCAGCAAAGCACAGGATCTGAGACGGCATGGATTCACAGTGGGAAGGTCATCTCAAACAAATCTAATTGATTTCTTTATCTGGGTGACTAGGAAAGTGTATTGGGGGGAGCAGTGGATGTGGCCTACCTTGATTTCAGTAAAGCCTTCGATACTGTTCCACATAAAAGACTTATGAACAAGCTGGGCAGCCTGGGAGTGGGTCATGAGGTGGTAAACTGGGTTAGGAACTGGTTGAGTGGTAGAAGACAGAGGGTGGTGGTAAATAGATCTCAATCTGAGGAAAGGAGGGTGACCAGTGGTGTGCCTCAGGGATCAGTTCTGGGGCCAGTCCTGCTCACTGTCTTCATAAGTGACATTGTGGAGGGGCTGGAAGGGAAGGTGTGCCTCTCTGCAGATGACACTAAGATCTGCAACAGGATGCACACTCCGGGATGGGTGGAAAAAATGAGAAAGACCTAGGTAAACTGAAGGAATCGTCTACAGTGTGGCAGCTGAAATTCAATTCAAAAAAGTGCAAAATCATGCATTTGGGGCACAAGAACCCGGGGAGGATTACATGCACTGGGGGGTGGGGGGATACCAGTGGTCACCAAACAGAAAGCGATTTGGAGGTAATTATATCTGATGACCTAAAGGTAGCCAAGAAATGTAACAAGGCTGTGGGGAGAAGCAGTGGGATGCTGGGGTGTGTAAGAAGCGGTATCAACAGCAGAAGAAAACAGGTGCTGATGCCACTGTACAGATCATTGGTGAGGCCTCATTTGGAATATTGTGTCCAGTTCTGGAGACCACATCTCTGTAAGGACATAGACAGGGTGGAGGCAGTTCAAAGAAGGGCAACAAAGATGGTACAGGGCCTGCACCAAAAGTCATATGAGAAGAGACTTGGATATCTCAATATGTATACCGTGGAGGAGAGGAGATATGAGAGAGAAATGATAGAAACTTACAAATATCTAAATGGCATAAATAGGGTACCGGAGGGCAGCATCTTTCAGAAAAGGAGATGTTCAGTAACGAGGGTGCAGGACATGAGATTGGAAGGGGGTTGACTAAGGGATAATGTGAGGAAGTATTTCTTTGTGGAAAGGGTGGTGGATGCATGGAATAGACTCCAGCGGAGGTGTTGGGGGCACACATAGTGGGTGAATTCAAAAATGCACTGGACAGGCATAGGGGAAACTTAGCAACAGGAACAAGAAGGGAAAGCCACAGATCAAGGAGGGTCTGTGGTTTTTGCACTAGGTAGGGAAAATGGACAGACTGGATTGGCCTAGCGGTCCTTATCTGCTGTCAATTTTTATGTTTCTATGATACGCTACGTTGTTGTGTGTTTTCATAAAAAAAGATAAAGTTAGCTTAAAAAATAAATAATTGTATCTAATTATGCAGTTAGCCACCTAAAAGTATGGAGGAAACTACAACTGAAGTAAATAAAAGCTGATCTTTAAGTTTTATAAAAAAATCAAACTTTAATAGCACTCTGAGTGTGAAACATTACGTTGCTTTGTGGTGGTCTCCCAGGGCTACACTGGTTTGGTTTCTCTGCCTGACTTGCCTTTAAATAAAAAGGATGAAGTGACTTTTGAGTCTATGAGTATTCTGTGGCCATGAGTGCTGAGCCCCCTCTTCTTTTTCAGTAATCATTTGGACTTGCAAGCACCACCCTCTGTGAGTGACCATCGTTGTAGCAAACTTTAATAAAGTATGCATGCTGCTTGACACAGACTACATTGAGGGTTGGCAATGACATTGCTACAGCCTCCAGGATCCCTGTCACTGTGTAGGAAATAAAACAGCAAACATGCCACCCAGCATTGGTGAGTTTGAAAGAAAGGTGCTGGCGGCGGGAGAAAAGAAAGGTACTACTAGAGACACAGATGAAATGAAGAAAGGTCAGGAATGGGTATTATAAGTCTAATGAATTATTCATGAGCGTAACTTGCTCACTTATTGGCTGTTGTACTGGTCTGAAATCTTTAAGAAAAGCACGGCATGGCAGCACCAAAGCATTACAGTGTAAGAATTTGTCAGGGAAAACTTGAAACAAATGACAGACTTAACTAGATAAAGAACATTTAAACAACAAGACATGCAAAAAAAAATATAACATACAAAAACATAACACCTTGATAACCTCAAGGCAGGGAAACAGTGTGACAAGGCAGCAGGTAAAGCAAAATAGGATGCTGGGACGTATAGGCAGAGGCATCACCAGCAGGAAAAGGGAGGTCATAATTCCACTATACAAGACACTAGTGAGGCCCCACCTGGAGAACACTGTACAGTTCTGGAGACCTTGCCTATGTAAGGACATAGACAGGGTAGAGAAGGTTCAGAGGAGGGCAACAAAGATGGTGCATGGACTGCATCACAAGTCCTATGAGGACAGGTTGAAGGAACTGAACATGTACTCCCTGGAGAAGAGAACGGAGAGAGGGGATATGATAGAGACATAGAAGTATCTGACAGGGAAGAACAGGGTGCAGGAATACACTATTTTTAAGTGAAAAAGATCTTCCAGAACTAGAGGGCATAGGCTGAAGTTGGAGGGAGGATGATTTAGAGGAAACGTGAGGAAGAATTTCTTCTCAGAATGGGTGGTGGACAAGTGGAACACCCTGCCAGAGGAAGTGATGGGGGCCGAAACAATCACGGGATTCAAGAATGCATGGGATAGACATAAAGGAATTCTGGAGGTCAGGGGTAAGGGGCAACAGACTTGGAAAACATAAACTGAACTTACAAGCTCAAATGGGCAGACTGGGTGGGCCATAGGCCCTTATCTGCCGACGCTGTCTATGTATCTATGTATCTATGTACCTCCCCAAACACGGCAGATTAGGAAAAAAGACAATGCAGCAGCCTTCAAGATAGTGATTTAGTGCACTGCGCAGCACTGCAATGAAAGGAAAAAATAAACAAAAAAAGCAAAAAAAAATTCCAAAGGTTCTTTATTGCAATTATCATAGAAACATAGAAACATAGAATTTGATGGCAGATAAGGACCGCTTGGCCCACCTAGTCTACCCATTTTCCTACTTAGCAGATAAGCTGCAGATCCTAGTTAACCAACAGCTTACTTCCTCCTACCCCCCACTAGAACTGCCTTATGCCTGTCCCATGCATTCTTGAATTCCCCCACTGTTCTTGACTCCACAACCTCCTCGGGGAGGTTGTTCCATGCATCCACAACCCTCTCCATGAAAAAATACTTCCTCACATTACCTCTGAGCCATCCCGCCCATTTTCAAATTATGCCCCCTGTTCTTGCACATCTCTTTTTTTTGAAAGACGCTACCCTCTTGGACCTTGTTGATTCCCTTAAGGTACTTATATGTTTCTATCATGTCCCCTCTCTCCCTTCTTCCCTCAAGAGTATACATATTAAACTTCTTTAGTCTTTCTTCGTATGTCTTCTGGTGCAGACCCTGCACCATTTTGGTTGCCCTCCTCTGGACAGCCTCTACTCTGTCTATGTCTTTGCGGAGATGGGGTCTCCAGAATTGCACACAGTACTCCAGATGGGGTCTGACCAACTGTCTGTACAGAGGGATAACAACTTCCTGTTTTCTACTATTGATGCCTCTCTCTATGCATCTCAGTATCCCCCCAGCCTTCTTTACTGCCTTCTCACATTGCTTGCCCACCTTTAGGTCATCAGATATAATTACCCCCAGGTCTCTTTCCATTTTTACCGTTGTCAGTATCTCACCTCCTTTTAATTTATAATCGCAATATTGACCTCAGAGCCAGTCATTTCCTGTCGATTAACAACCAGCTGGAGTGGGTTAGCCCTTGGCTGCACCTAGGACCACCTTCCTCCCCCCCAGCTGGTCATTAATCTCATGGAAATGGCCATCTCTGTGGTCATTATTACTTAAAGATGCTACTAGAGGCACAGATGAAATGAAGAAAGGTCAGAAACAGGTAAGATACTGCTAGAGACACAGATGAAATTATGAAAGGTCAGGAACAGATAAGCTACTACTAGGGACACTAATGAAATGAAGAAAGATCAGAAACAGATAAAATATTACTAGAGACAGATGAAATGAAGAAAGGTCAGAAACAGATAAAATATTACTAGAGACACAGATGAAATGAAGAAGGGTCAGAAACAGATAAAATATTACTAGAGACAGATGAAATGAAGCAAGGTCGGTAACAGGTATTATAAGTCTTATGAATTATTCATGAGCTTAACTAGCTCACTGATTGGCTGCTGTGCTGGTCTGAAGTCTTTAAGAAATGCCCAGCATGGCAGCCCCGAAGCATTGCAGTGTAATAATTTGTAAGGGAAAACTTGAAACAAATGACAGACTTTACCAGATAAAGAACATTTAAACAACAAGACGTAAAAAAAAATATATAACATATGAAAACATAACACCTCCCCAAACACGGCAGATAAGAAAAACAGGCAATGCAGCAGCCTTCAAGACAGTGATTTAGTTCTCTGCACAGCACCACAATGAAAGTAAAAAATAAACAAAAAAAGGAAAAAAAACTCAAGCTTCATTATTGCGATTAGACTTATAATCACAATAATGACCTCACAGCCAGCCATATCCTATCAATTAACAACCAGCTGGAGTGGGTTAGCCCTTGGCTATACCTAGGGCCACCTCCCCCAAGCTGGTTGTTAATCACCAGGAAATCTTCGTCTCTGGGTCATTATTGCTTAAAGATACTGCTAGAGACAGAAATGAAATGAAGAAAGGTCAGAAACAGGTAAGATACTAGAAACATAGAAACATAAAATTTGACGGCAGATAAGGACCGCTTGGCCCACCCAGTTTGCCCATTTCCCTACCTAATGGATAAGCTGTAGATCCTACTTAACCAGCAGCCTACTTCTTTCTACGCCCACCCCCTAGAATTGCCTTATGGCTGTCCCATGCATGCTTGAATTCAACCATTGTTTTTGACTCCACAGCCTCCTCTGGAAGGCCGTTCCATGCATCCACAACCCTCTCTGTGAAAAAATACTTCCTTACATTACTTCTGAGCCACCCCTCCATTTTCAAATTTTGCCCTTTGTTCTTGCACATCTCTTTTTTTTAAAGATGCTACCCTCTTGGACTTTGTTGATTCCCTTGAGGTACTTGAAAGTTTCTATCATGTCACCCCTCTCCCTCCTTTCCTTGAGGCTATATATATTAAGCTCCTTTAGCCTCTCTTCATGTGTCTTCCAGGGCAGACCCTGCACCATTTTAGTTGCCCTCCTCTGGACAGCTTCCATCTTGTCTATGTCCTTGCAGAGATTGGGTCTCCAGAACTGCACACTGTACTCCAGATGGGGTCTGACCAGCTGTCTGTACAGAGGGATAACAACTTCCTGTTTTCTACTGGTGATACCTCTCCCTATGCATCCCAGTATCCCCCCAGCCCTCCTTACTGCCCTCTCACATTGCTTGCCCACCTTTAAGTCATCTGATATGACTACCCCCAGGTCCTTTTCCATTTTTGTTGTTGTTAGTATCTCACCCCCCATTGTGTACTCTTCCCCTGGGTTTTTGTTTCCCAGGTGCATTACCTTGCACTTCTTAGCATTAAATCTAAGCTGCCATACATTTGACCATTCCTCTAACCTTGCCAAGTCCTTCTCATCCTTTCCAACCCACCTTGTGCATCAACTCTGTTGCAGATCTTTGTGTCATCTGCAAAGAGACATACTTTTCCTTCCAGTCCCTCTGCAATGTCGCTTACAAAGACATTGAAGGACTGGTCCTAATACTGAACCCCGCGGCACCCCACTAGTAACCCCCCTTTCTTCAGAGTGGACTCCATTTATTATTACCCTCTGTGTCCTATTCTCCAGCCAATTCTTTACCCAGGCTATCATCTTGGGACCCACTCCCAGGCTGGCTAACTTGTATATTAATCTTTTGTGTGGGAGTCTAGGTAGGCCATGTCCACAGCCCCTCCCTGATTTACTACTTTGGCCACCCAGTCAAAGAAATCTATTAGATACGTCTGGCATGACCTTCCCACTGTGAATCCATGCTACCTTGGGTCCTGTGCCCCTCTGGCCTCTAGGTACTCGACAATTCTTTCCTTCAGAAGTGATTCCATAATTTTCCCTTTCACTGAGGTTAAAATAACAGGTCTGTAGTTTCCTGCTTCTGCCCTGCTCCCACTTTTGTGAAGGGGAATCACATCTGCCCTCCTCCAGTCCTCAAGTCCTACTACAAGAGAGACAGATGAAATAAAGAAAAGTCAGAAACAGGTAAGATACTACTAGAGACACAAATGAAATGAAGAAAGGTCAGAAACAGATAAAATATTACTAGAGACACGGATGACATGACGAAAGGTCAGGAACAGGTAAAATATCTCTAGACACATATTTCCTACTAGAGATACAGATGAAATGAAGAATGGTCAGAATGAAATGAAGAAATGTCAGAAATAAGTAAGATACTACTAGAGACACAGATGAAATGAAGAAAGGTCAGGAACAGGTAAGATACTACTAGAGAGACAGATAAAATGAAGAAAGATCAGGAACAGGTAAGACAGGTGTTGGCCAGTTCCAGAAATGTTGCTTCTACGCTTCTGTAGTTCAGTTGCCATGTTATTACACCAGGTGCCCTGGTTTCGTTTTCAACACATTTGCTTTCATTCTTCACCATGAAACTGACAGTCTTAAAGTACCTCAGAGTTTAAAAACAGCAAGTGTTTATGTAACTTTTTGTAACTTCAACCCATCCAAAACAGGCATGTTTTGCTGAAGAGTCAGCAGAAAAGTCTTAAATCTTGTCACCGCCTTCCCTTCACCTTCCCATACTGCTAAAAGCATAATATGTCTGCCAGGTATGTGATGACATTATTGAAATAATCAAATATCTAATCTTGAAAGACCTGTTTAAAGTATGAAAATTAAGTTACTTCAGAATAATTTAGTTGATAAACACCTATTAAAACATGTTACTATTAGAGATGCAGTGAAATTAAATTCCTCTGGTGAAGTGAACTTGAAGTGGCCCCTTCACGTTGTCACTCCGCTACATGGAGTGGCCAATAGGAAAGGCTCACTTTGCCTTGTAATTATTACTTTGCATTGTCATTCCACCCTAAAGTGAAGTAAGGCGGAGTGGCAACAACATTGGCAGCCCCCCCCCCCAGTGCTCCACCACACACACAGTCACCAGAATTAATGTGCATCCCCCAAATGCTACTGTCTTGTGTCCAGAAAACTCCCCAGTGCTGACGAAGTGAAATGAGAGCGTAACAAGAAATGCAAAGTCTCCCAGAATTAATGCCACACTCAGTCATGTGCACAGTAGTCACACACAGTCACCAGAATTAATTTGCATCCCCAAAATGCTACTGTCTTGTGTCCAGAAAATTCCCCAGTGCTGGCGAAGTGAAATGAAAGGGTAACAAAAAATGCAAAGTCTTCCAGAATTAATGGTGCACTCTTCTGTTATGTGAGCAGTGGCCACACACAGTACCAGAATTAATTTGCATCCCCAAAATGCTACTGTCTTGCATCCAGAAAATTCCCCAGTGCTGACGAAGTGAAATGAGAGCATAACAAGAAATGCAAAGTCTCCCAGAATTAATGGTGCACTCTGTCATGCAAGCAGGGGTCACACACAGTCACCAGAATTAATGGGCATCCCCGAAATGCTACTGTCTTGTGTTCAGAAAATTCCCCAGTGCTCATGAAGTGAAATAAGAGCATAATAACAAGAAATGCAAAGTCTCCCAGAATTAATTGTGTACTGAAAATGCACAGACAGATTAAGATTGCGCTGTGCACTCCAGAGATGCAGAGTCAGATGAAAGGCACAACAACACCTAACCAGTGCTCACAAGTCACAAATCCAAATCTGGAAAGAATACCTTTTGCCGATTAGAGAAGCCGGCAGTAACAGTCCACTACCAATAAAGATACCACAAAGCAGTATAAAAAAATTCATGCAGGTGCAGTGGCTAGCAGCTTCACACTACTGCAATTACTCTGGCACAATAAAAGTTGTCTGATTTAATGGTATGCATCGCACACACACTCACACACACACTACAAGTATTGCGTAGCAAATTGAAAACCTTTAGCAATATAACCAAATGTTTGGGTTTTTTTGTGTGTTATTTATTTATCTCCCCTACCTCTCCTTCAGGCCAATTGCCACAGGGAAGCTTACCTCTCGCTCGTCTCCACCGCCGATCCCAACCCCACATTGCAGCCACCTCAGGGTAACCTGACGTAGCCCTTGCATCGCATGGGTCCTCCTCTTCTGAGGAGAAATGGCCTGTCAGCCTAGGCATTGGCCCTGGGTGCTGCTGTGGCCAGGTTGGCTGCCGCAGAGCTCGAGGAGGAACTGATCCAGGCGGCTGTCATCCGGCAGGAGGAGATGCCATTTTCTGTTTTTTCCTCTGATTCCCCTAGTTGCGCTGCATCTGAGCTTCCCCTGGCTCCACTGGGGGCCACTACAGAGTGACACCAATCCCCAAACCACCCCAGAAGAGGAGAGCAGTCCTCTGGATGCTCAATCCTACTCCTTCCCCTGCCGACCCTCCAGCGCCTGAGTCCATTCCCAAACCCGGATTGCTGGTGTGGTGTGAGGTGAGGCGCCGATGCCTCAACCCTCCACGCCACCAGGCCAGCACCAAATGTTTCAAACAAACTGAAATTATGCACTACAGCACCGCAACAATCAGCAAAAAAATTTCGAGAATTACTGAAAATATTACTGTGTGTACATTTACACAGCTATACAAGAAAAATATAACCAAAACAGAAAGACTGCCTTTTTCTCTCAGTTAATCTACCTACACCACAGATACGCCCTTCCCCCAATGCACACTTCACAGTACACAGACTGACTGTTCTAAATTAACATTCAAAATCCATGCACAAACAATAAACCCTCGATGATATGAACACAGGAGGGTTTCCTACAATTGATGCACTAAATTTTGAGCAAAAAAATGGCTCAAAAAGCTTTTTTAACAGCTTTTAGAGGATTTGAATTGCAGAGCTCTGACAGGAAGCTGTCTCCATCTTCCACTACACAGAGCTGAGGCTGTACAGAAAAATCTAGAGCCCATGTGACCTACAATCCCATGAAGCACTGAAAATTCACCTTGGAGTTCAATAACAAGGCGAAGTGATGCAAAGTACATTGATTTCAATGCATTTCACCTTAAAATTGGTGGAGAAATGGTTTGGGGAAAGCAGAATAACACAAAGTCATTGGTTTCAATGGACTTCGTGTTCCCCGTTATGATGCAAAGTACTCCACTTTGCGTTGCAGATCGCTTTGCGGATTCCGCGATACTCCGTGAATCACTCCGGAGAGCGAATTTCAGCCACTTCGCCCATCTCTAGTTACTATAGTACTGTGACTGCATTTTCTGAAAGGTGGTTGGCAGGTCTATGTCAAAGCATATATAGCACTGCTTGCCAGGAAACAAATCACAGAATTTACATACAATGCAAAGTTGTTTACAGCTGCAGTTCTTTGTGCTATAGAGGTGTTTCTGACCTTTGATGGCTGTGGAGGGCTAGTCAGCTACATCCCCATTCCCTTTGACCTGTGACTGCTTCCCCAGGGTACTCACCTGGTCTTCGCTAATCCCATGGACTGTCCCCGTCCAGCGGGTTCAGATGGGGAAGGGCTGTCCTCCTCCCACAAACCCAGCTATCCATTGTGAACCTGGTGTCCAGGGTAGTAGCGTGGGATGGAGGTAGGCAGGAAAGGTTTCACAAAGCCTCCACCTTCCATTTTCCACTTTTCTGGGTCCCATCTATTATGCAGTGCACAGAGGTCTGCATGTGGAGGCACCCACACATTACACACTTCTATCCTGGACTACATTGCCATCGGGCCTCCACCTGATGCCAGTCAAGGACTGGGCAAACATTCCTCCCCACCCCAGGGGAGGAGATTCATCCTTCAGACGCTCGATCGTTCCTGCCAAAGCTGACACCCCAGCAACCCAAACTCATTCACAAACTCAGGTCACTGGCATGGCAGGAAGTACGGTGCACAACACCTCAGCTCTCCACACTACCGGGCCAGCTCTGTAGATGTAATTCTGTACGGTGTACTTAAAAAAATGACATTTAAAAAGTACCATGCTTTAATACAGAACACATCAGTCCTTGCAATACAGACTTTAAAATTATTTCTAATTCTTTTTATGTTGGCTGGTGCTTGTGCGCCAGCCAACATTTTGCAGTAGTAGCAGATTTGGAGGCGCGGTCACTGTTGAGCGAATGCAGGGCATGCATTAGTAGATGCATCCCTCATTCCCCAATAAGCCAGCAGCAGGCGCTGACATCATGCATCCCTAATGTGGTCACCAGATCTAAGAAAAGGTCCACTGCAATGAGAGCGAAGCTCTCATGCAGCTGGACCACAAGACGCCTCCCGACATGCACGCAACATGGTAGTGACTGCCACCGCCTCTCAGTCACAATGCCGATGGGAAGCCCACTCCCCATCGGCATAATGCCCCTCCCCATTTAAAATGTATGCCGAGGGGGTGACCAATCCCTCTCAGCATCATGCGCCCCACCAACAGTTCTTCTTTGCTGATGGGGGTACAGTCTCCATCTGTGTTTATCCCCTGTCCCCATATATTTTGCCGACAGGGTATCTCACTCTCTGTTGGCATAATGTTCCCCCCCATTTTTGTTGTGTGCCGAGGGGTTGCCCAATCGCCCTTGGCTTGTGTCCCCCACTTCGGTATGTGCCGATGGGGGTGCCCAATCCCCCATTGGCTACAGCATCCCCCCAAAACACTTAGGTGGCACACTGGGAGCCCACCCCAGCATGCCAAATCCCCTGCAAAACAAAAACCGTCCCGCAATATTTTTTTTTTTAAACCTGTAAAAAAGAAAATGGTCTATCATGGTCTCCCTGCCCCCTCCTGCAACCCGCGCCCACCCCCTGAGCTCCCTGCCTCACCACACCCCCCTCACCCCATACTTACCTCTGGAGTCTGGCGAGATGATCTTCGGTGGACCGGGAACACGTCTGCACTCTTCAAAGCCGACCGTGAACTGAAGAAATGCCGGTAAGCTGTATAATGGCATAAATATATATTTTTTTTACTTTGGTGCATATCTCAGCCATTTTGGGGAATTTCAGCACCAAATGTTCAACATGGGGTTATCGGGACCGCTCCTCACAAATTTAGGCGCTGTCATGATGTTATTCAGTACCGAAAGATGATTTCACAGTCATTGCATGGAATCACCTTTTGGGACCAATTAACAAAATGACAGTGCCACTGTTCATGAGGGGGACTCTCAAACAGCCCATGTTGCAAATTTGGTGACAAAAATCCAAAAAATGGCTGTTTTACGAGTGTGCGTTGTGCAGTTTCCATGCACGCTCATAACTTCGTGAATTTTTAATACTTTCACTCCAGATTTTCAACATTGGCATTTTCCCACACCTTCTTATGAATAGTACAGCTGTCATTTTACATATCCTGGCCGAAATGTGTTTTCGCATGTCCGGCACAGAATAGCGTAGTCGCTGTGCAAAATCAGTTTTCGGGACAGTTTGAGGAAATGACAGTGACACTGTTCATGAGCAGAAGTCCTAAAATGCCTATGTTGGAAATTTGGTGATGAAATTCCATAAAATGATTGTGTTACAAGTGTGCATTGCGCAGTTTCCATGCACCCTTGTAACTTTGCAAATCTGCAATATTTTCATGCCAGATTTTCAACACTGGCATTTTTTCACACCTCCTTATGAACAGTACAGCTGTCACTTTTCACATCCTGCCTTAAATGTGTTTTTGCACCTGTGGCACACAATGGCATGGTCACTGTACGAAATCAATGTTTCAGACAAATTAACAAAATCACAGTGCCACTGTTCATGAGGGGAGGTCCCAAAATGCCTATGTTAAACATGTGGTTAAAAAAATCCCAAAAATAATTGGGTTACGGACTTGTGTTGCACAGTGTCTATGCATGCTCATAACTTCACCAATTTTTCATATTTTCACTCCAGATTTTCAACGTTGTCATTTTTACATCTCCTCATGAACAATACAGTTGTCATTTTCCACATACCGCCCAAAATGTGTTTTCATCCCTGTGTCACCAAATGACATTGCCGCTGTGCAAAACCACCTTTCAGCTAACGAACTGATAGTGCTACTTTTCATAAGGTGGGCTCACAAACAGCCCATGTTGAAAATTTGGAGTAAAAATACCAACACACGCCTATGGTGTTAGGGTTTCCAACTGTAGCACCCCACCCTGTAGAGACTGACAGGCGTCAGGGGTGTGACTTGGGATCATCAGCTGTAATGCTCATGCCATTCTACACCCACCCCCACCCTGCAGCCAGTGACAGGCATTGTGATGTGCCTTGCACCGTTTGGCCACAAAGTTCACCCCATTCTCCTATACTGCACCCACCTCAGCGTATTTCCCTATGGAATGGGGTAAGTATAATGCCCAAAGACCCCAAAGCACATCACGACACTTGTCAGTGTCTACAGGTAGGGTGAGGTACAATGGCATGAGCGTTATAGCAGATGACCCAAAGGCACACCCCAATGCCTGTCGGTCTCTACAGGGTGGGGGTGGGGTTGGCATCACTTCAGTACTTCACTGCCATTCCTATTATTCATCTCTAACTCCAGCACTACCAATGCCAATGCCAGTGAGACAACATTTGGCATTGACAAATGCTTGTTTTACTTTGCAATTTATTTACTCTGGATATCCCAGCTGAGATGTAACATCTCATTTTCAGTGGGTTGTGCCTCAAACCATTTCCTCATCAGGGTGAACTGGAGCATTGAGAGGATAAATGACTTCCCCAAGGTCACGAAGAGAGTATTGTGCTCTAGTGGGGTTTGAACCTGTGATCTCTTGGTTCCCAAGACAGCGCTTACAATCCAGACCACACCGTCTTCTAAAATCGCAAGGAGATTCATATGAACATACAAGCAGAAGAAGGTGCCAGCAGAATAAGGCATTATGGTCTATCGATTATGCTCATACTGCAGAGTCCCCAGTGCCAACTAAGAACTCCACCCCCCCCCGCCAATACCCTCTTCTTTCTGGCCACACCCCTTTTGACCCTGACTTTCCACTTTACCATGTTCAAACATCTTTTGAAGCTATCCACTGTTTCCAGTGATACCACTTCCTCAAGTATCCCATTCCACCCCGCCACCACCCTGTCAGTGAAGAAATACCTCCTGGTCTCCCTCCTGAACCTCCACCCTTCCAACATAAGACAATACCCCCTCATGTTTTTGTTTCCATTGAGGCTGAAGAGTCACTTCTTGTCCACCCTGTTTATACTTCTCAAATACGTGAAGGTCTTAATCATGCCACCCCACCGGAGTACGTGCTCAGAGCCTCCTGCCTCACCTCATATGTTCTGCCCTGCTGCCATCTAATCATCTTCACTGCCTCCCTTTTGACCACATCCAGTAGGCTAATGTTCTTTTTAGGTAGGGAATGTAGTACTGCACACTGTACTCCACGTGCATCCACAACAGCGACCTGTACAAAGACAGTATTACTTCCTCCTGCCTGCTGCTGATCGCTCTTGCAATGTAGACCTTCATTCTGTTGGCCTTTGCTCTTGCCTGCCTGTATTGTGTAGAGCACTTCAGGTCACTAGTGATCATCACCCCTAGGTCTTTTTCCACCTCGGATTTGGTTATCAGCACAGCTATCAGACTGTTCTCCATCTTTGGGTTCTTGACTTCAATGTGCATTAACTTTTACCTTTTTCGGAAAAAGTCACAAGTAACCAGCTGAGGCATTATCTAGAAGCTAATAACCTGCTTAATCCAGTCCAATCAGGGTTTAGAGCTAAACATAGCACCATCACAGCACTTGCCAAAGTGACTAATGACTGGCAAAGAGAAACAGACAGCAGGAATTACACCTGCACCGTATTCTTGGACCTGAGCAAGGCCTTTGACACTTTCGACCATTCTCTGCTACTCTCTTCCCTGACCTCACTAGGTGCTGACCCATTATCTTTACAGTGGTTCAACAAGTACCTCTCTGATCATTTCCAGCAGGTGAAAGCGGAAGGAGATTTCTCAACTTTCAAACCACTCCTAAGAGGTGTTCCCAAGGGTTCTATCTTAGGACCGATCTTATTTGCAATATACATCAACAATATTGATGAAAGCATAACTAAGGCCAACATTCATCTGTTTGCAGATGACACAGTTCTTTACATAAGCTGCCTGTCATTACAATCTGCATGTAATGACCTTCAATCTGAGTTCAACCAGCTGCAACACCAATTCCTAAACAAACAAGCATTTGTCAATGCCGAACGTTCGCTTGCAGGTATTTGCAGTGGTATTTGGCACTTGGACAAGGCTTAAAAAAATCAGTGACAAAGAAGTACAAGCATTTGTTAATGCGGAATGTTGCTTGCTTCTATGTGCTGTTTAGGTATTTGGAAGTCATTGGAGTGCAAATATTGAAAATTCTCGAACTTACGATCGTATGAATCAAGGCAATTGTAAAACAATAGCGTTTTAGATTCTCACTAATTTTTCAACATAGCCATTTTAAGACCTCTGCTAATGAACAGTGTCACTGTGATTTTGTTAATGTGTCCCATACATTGAGTTTGCACACCGACTGCGCCATTGTGCGCTACATGGGCGGAAACACGTTTTGGCCAGGATGTGAAAAATGACAGCTGTACTGCTCATGAGGAGGTGTGGTAAAATGGCAATGTTGAAAATCTGGAGTGAAAATATTGAAAATTCAAAGTGAACTTACGAGCATGCGTGAATAGCATACACTTGTAAATGAAAGTGCATTACCGTAATTCTTGATCTTCTTGGACGAGTCTCCACCACTCATTCACACTATTGGGATCTGCGCTGGAGGCACTAGGACCCATCGGGAGCAAACTTTTGCTGGAGGTGGGCGCCAGAGATGGGCCGGGAGGAGCGGCACCATGACCTCGGCTTGCGGTAATGACTAACTTCGGCGTCGACCACTCCAACCGCCTCAGTACCTTTTTACCAAGGAGGTGCAGCGTAACTAACCTAGAAGGGTAGCTAAGCTAAAAACCGGACATAAGATAGTCCGGGCGACCCGTATAAGAAGGGTCAACAAAAGTCTTCACAGCCTAAAGATTTGAGGGTGAAGACCAACAACAAGGTGAGCTCGGGGACAGAGGGTGGGCGTGTGAATGAGTGGTGGAGACTCGTCCAAGAAGATCAAAATTACAGTGAGGTACATAATTTTCATATCTTCCTGGACATAAGTCTCCACCACTCATTCACACTATTGGAGAGTACAAGCTAATAATCCCCGAGGAGGGCGGCAGGAGAGACAAGAGCTCACATTTTTGGGACAGAAGTCCATTAAGGATGGCTCTGCCAAAGGAAGAATGTCATCTGGCATGGACATCTAGTGCATAATGTTTAACGAAAGTATGCACTGAGCTCCAGGTGGCCACGTTGCAAATATCTGCAATGGTCATGTTGCGAATTTCCGCTAGGGATGCCGCGACCGCTCTAGTAGAGTGAGCATAAACCCTACACTCCAACTTAACCTGCACCATGGAATAGCAGTGACAAAGGCATGCCACTAACCATGCTGAGATGCATCTGATAGCGACAAGTTGACCCAGCCGGGTCTTGCTAAAGGAGACAAACAGCTGCTGGGCTTTGCGAAAATCCTTGGTTCTATCTAGATAGAAACGCAAAGCTCTCTTAACATCCAAAGAATGAAGAGATCATTCTCCTTCATTTTGGAAGTCCGCAAAGTAAGAGGGAAGGACCAGAGGTTGGTTTAGATGAAACTCTGACACAACCTTAGGAAGAAATTTTGGATGGGTCCGAAGGACTACTTTGTCCTTATGGAACACAGTGTACGGAGGATCTGTGACCAGGGCATGTATCTCAGAGACCCTGCGAGCTGAGGTAATGGCCACTAGGAAGGCAGTCTTCCAAGTGAGAAATTTTAGCTCACAGGTGGCCAGAGGTTCGAAAGGTTTCCGAGTGAGCATGTCTAGCACAAGATTAATGTCCCAGGCTGCAACTGGACATCTTGTTGGAGGTCTGGTATGCAGAATTCCTTTAAGAAATCTCTTAACCACAGGTAATTGAGCTAGTGTTAAGGAAAAAACCAGCTCATGATACGCTGAAATAGCACTAAGGTGAACTTTGACTGTAGAGTACTGCAGACCTGAGTTTGAGAGGTCCAACAGGTACTCCAGAACCTTATCTGGTGGACAGGAAAAGGGATTCAAAGAGGACTTTGCACACCAGAGGGAAAAACACTTCCACTTAGCTGTGTAAGTTTTCTGAGTGGCTGGCTTCCGTGCAGCCAGAAGAATATCTGAAACCTTATGAGAGACATTGAACTGGTTTACTTCTACCTCTTCAGGAGTCAAGCATGAAGGCAAAGTGATCTCAGGTTGGGATGGACCACCGGCTCCTGAGTCAAAAGGTTCATCTGTAGGGGAAGTGGTCTCGGAGGAACTGCCAACATATTGTTGAGTAGTAGAAACCACAGCTGCCGAGGCCAAAAGGGAGCAATGAGAATCATCTTGTCCCCCTGGGATTCGAACTTGAGGAGTACCCTCTGAATTAGAGGAAGAGGCGGAAAGGCGGAAAGAAAGCGTTTTGTTCACCGCAGCCTGAACGCATCCTGACAGAAAATGCCAGGCCCTGGATTTCTGGAGCAGAAGAGAGGCAGTTTTGCGTTGAGTGGGGATGCAAAAAGGTCCAGGTCTGGAGTTCCCCACTCTTCGAATAGTGACTGAACTATGGTTGAGTCGAGAGACCACTCGTGAGGATCTGTCTCTGTTCTGCTGAGATGGTCTGCCAATTCATTCTGTACACCTGGCAGGTAGACCACTTGAATTAGAGCCTTGTGCTCCAAGCACCATTCCCATACCCTTATTGCTTCCCTGCATAAGGGGTAAGAATGAGCACCACCTTGCTTGTTGATGTAATACATCACTGCTTTGTTGTCCGTTTGAAGGAGAATGTTCTTGTGACGAGAATGTCCTTCAACGCTCAGACTGCATAAAGGATGGCTCTCATTTCTAGGACATTTATGTGAAGCTGGGACTCGACTTGAGTCCACACACCTTGAGTGTGGAGGGCCTGACAGTGAGCTCCCCACCCCATTAGGGATGCATCCATGGTAATGGAGATTTGATGGTCCAGAGGAGCAAAGGGATATCCTTCCAGGAGATTGCTCTCTTGAGACCACCAGATGAGTGACCTCTTTAAAGGTTCTGTCACCTTGATGATATAGGACTGCGGGTGAGTGGTTGGGGACCACTGAATACTGAGCATCCACTGAGTGGTTCTCATGTGCAGATGTCCTAGGGGTACAGTGAACACTGAGGATGCCATGAGGCCTAGCATCCATTGCATTGAGAGAGCTGTTACTGAGCTGTTCTCCCCGATGTGACGGGCCATTTGAAGGATATCATTCCTTCTGTCTTCTGGAAGAAAAGCCTTCACACAGGAGGTGTCCAGAAGAGTCCCTATAAAAAGGAGCCTCTGGGAGGGCTGCAGTTGTGATTTCTTGAGGTTCAGCAGAACTCCCATGGAAGTAAGGAGGTGAGAGGCCGTCTCTATGGTGTCCAGAGTCCCTTGCCTGGAAGGGCTTGCTAGAGGCCAATCATCCAGATAAGGGAACACCTGTATTCTGACCTTTCTGAGGTGCGCTGCGAGAACTGCACAACACTTTGTAAAAACTTGTGGTGCCCAGGATAGCCCAAAGGGCAGGACTCTGAACTGATAATGCTGTCCCAGAGCCACAAACCTCAGGAATTTGTGATGCCTCGGGTAAATAGGAATGTGCTGGTAAGCATCCTGCATGTCCAGGGAGGCTAGCCAGTCATGTTGATGAAGCAAAGGTAACAGGGTTCCCAGAGAAATCATTTTGAATTTCTCCTTGGGGAGAAATTTGTTTAGCTTTCTGAGATCTAGAATAGGGCGCATTCCCCCAGACTTCTTTGGAACCAGAAAGTAGTGGGAGTAGAACCCCGTGTTCCGTTGATGCAGCGGCACCACTTCTACTGCCCTGTTGTTCAGAAGGCCCTGAATCTCAGCCGCAAGAAGGTCTGACTGAAGGGTTGACAGCCTGGGCTGCCATTTGAGAGGACGATCAAGAGGGGTCTCCACAAGATTGAGTGAATACCCCTCGTGAATTATCCGAAGGACCCATTTGTCTGAGGTTATGGACTTCCACTGGTTGTACAAGTGCATCAGATGACCTCCCACCGGAGAGGAAAAGTCCACCTCGGGCAGCTGAGATGGGACTTGGGCCAGCAATTCATAAGGTAGCGCTGGGTGCTTTGGGCCCTTGCACTTTCTGTTGCATCTTCTTTTGAGGTTGGGCAGGTTGGTTTTTATGGAAACCTCCTCTGCCTCTGCCTCTACCTCGAAAGGACTGACGATTATGAAACTGATGTTTATTGACATTCCCTCGAGAGGGGGCAGGAGGGGGTCGAGCCAACTTAATGGCTGACCTAGTCTTTTGTGTAGCTTCTAGAGCTTGCTCTACCTGAGGACCAAAAGATATGCACCATCAAGGGGCAGCGTCAATTACCTGCTGCTCTGGCGTCATTCAGTGAGCCGGGGGTGCACAAGCAAGGAATGACGGTGTGCAAAAACCAGCAGCCGCTGAATGGGAAGCAGTGTCGAAAGCATCCATGGCTGCTTTAACCTGCTGGTTGTTAGATTCGATACCTCCGGTAATGGTCTGAAGAAGCTCTGGCTTTGTATCCGATTCCGGCAGAGCTTCAACCATTTGCTTGATAGAATGCCACAGGATATATTCATACTGGGAGAAATAGCCCTGGTAACTGGCAATATGCATACTTAGGGTAGAAGCAGCAAAGACTCTCTTACCTAAGGTGTCTATCTTATGAGATTCTTTGTTAATAGGTCAAGCTGTAGTAGTTTGAGGAAGAACAACCTTATCATTCTCTGCCAGGACTACAATAGGATCTGAAAAGGCTTGAGATGCCAAAATGGGACGATCCTTGGGGGCTGAGTATTTCCTATCTATGGATTTAGCCACCGAAGGAATGAGAGCAGGATTATTCCATACCATTTGAGACAGCGTCTCGAAGGAAGGCTGAACCGGAGGAGTCAAATCCGTAGGGATCTCCGGGGCATGAAGGTATTGGAGTCTTAACAATTTCCCAGGATCGATGTCTGTAGTCTGGAGAGAAAGAGTGGAACTCAGATTTTTAGCAGAGACTTAAAGGACAGGTCCTTGACCACAGGCTCTGTAGCATAATAGATCCTGCCTCGTCACTTCATCACCCAACCGAAGGTCTGGGTCGAGCTCAATGTCATCTCCTGACAGTCCAGGAGGGATTGTATGGACAGGAAAGGAATGAAAATCAGAAGAGAGGAAGAAGGAAAAGAGTGAAAGGAGGTCCTGAAAAGCAGGAAGCCCGAGGCCCCAGTGCGAGGAGGGTGCAGCACCGAAGCGATGCTGAGGGACCACGGCACCAAAGCGACACCGAGGAACCACGGCACAGCAGTGCCGAGGACCCACTAGCGCCCGAGGCGGCGCGGAAGCTGCACTGCGGTGGCGAGGATGGTGCCGAAAGCGCGGCGCCGAGGACGGCGCCGAGAAGCTGCACGGCACCGAGGATGGTGCCGAGAGCCACACGGTGCCGGGACAGCACCAAAGCACCATCGGCGTGAGGGTGCCGAAAACACCCCCAGACTCCGAAAAACAGGTTTTGAAGGAAGAAGAGCAGGAGATAAGGGCATCGGTGTGGCCCCCTACGCCATAGCCATGTGAGGGGGGAAACACCTAAGTGCGGAGTCGATGGCACCAAAGAAGGTGCCACGTAACCAGGAAAGTCCAACCGCCCTACCTGGTCTCCCAATAAGCCCGAAGGCCCACGAGTGACCGAGCCAGGTAGCTGAACCAACCTCCGAGCCCATTGCTCCATAAGAGCGGCCCACTGATGAAACTGCTCATCTGAAGACCTACCTGCGGGCGGGGTAGGGCTCCGATGTCGAAGCCATTGACTACCAGAAGCAGAGGTTGGCGACTCCAAAGGAGGAGACCGGCAACTAGCCCCGATAACCGAACGTCTACGTGCAGACATATCAGAGGGCGACCTCGAGTGATGCCTTCTCTTTTTAGACCTGTGGGCCGAAGAAGAGCTCAAGGTCGAACGGAGCCGAGTATGCGACCATTTATTTTTATGCCTCCACGGGGACCTCCCATCCCCCCGGGCATTGGGCTGACCGTTGTCAGACCCCCCTTCAGGAGAATGCGGCAGACCGGACCCAGCCCCGACTGACTGAACAGCTTTCATATGAAGTCTCCCTACCGTCACCTGACCTGCTTATGGTCGACTCCATCAAAGTAGGCTGAGACTTCTTTATTTTTAAAATAAGAATAACTAAGCGATACTTTATCAAGATAATACTACAAAATAACAAAAACTGAAAACTATGCTGCTAGTTTGAAGTTTGACTACCGGAGGGCGAGCGACGTCGTCACTGAAGCGCTTTTCGGGACGGGAAAAAAAGAACTGAGGCGGTTGGAGGTCAACGCGAGATAGTCGAATACTGCGTGAGCCGAGGCTCGCGGTGCCGTTCCTCGTGGCTCCATCTCTGGCGCCAACCCTCCAGCAAAAAGTTTGCTCCCAATGGGTCCTAGTGCCTCTGGCGCAGATCCCAATAGTGTGAATGAGTGGTGGAGACTTATGTCCAGGAAGATCAGTCATTTTTAGGAATTTTTTCACCAAATTTTCAACATATCCATTTTAAGACCTCTGCTTATGAACAGTGTCACTGTGATTTTCTTAATGTGTCCCATACATTGATTTCGCACACCGACTGCACCATTGTGCGCTACATGGGCGGAAACACGTTTTGGGTGAGATGTGAAAATGACAGCTGTACTACTCATAAGAATGTGGTAAAATAGCAATGTTGAAAATCTGGAGTGGAAATATTGAAAATTCACAAACCCTACAGCTGCGTAGGAACTGCACAATGCAGAGTCATAAAACAGTCATTTTAGGAATTTTTTCACCAAATTTTCAACATAGCCATTTTAAGACCTCTGCTAATGAACAGTGTCACTGTGATTTTCTTAATTTGTCCCATACATTGATTTCACACACCGACTGCGCAATTGTGCGCTACATGGTCGGAAACACATTTTGGGCAGGATGTGAAAAATGACAGCTGTACTGCTCATGAGGAGGTGTAGTGAAATGGCAATTTTGAAAATCTGGAGTGAAAATATTGAACATTCTCAAACTTACGAGCGTGCGTAGGAACTGCACCATGCACGCTCATAAAACAGTCATTTTTAGGAATTTTTTCATCAAATTTTCAACATAGCCATTTTAAGACCTCTGCTCATGAACAGTCTCACTGTGATTTTCTTAATGTGTCCATACATTGATTTCTTTACCGACTGTGCCATTATGCTACATGGGCAGAAACACGTTTTGGGTGAGATGTGAAAATGACAGCTGTACTACTCATAAGAAGGTGTGGTAAAATGACAATGTTGAAAATCTGGAGTGAAAATACTGAAAATTCACGAACTTACGAGCCTGCGTAGGAACTGCGCAATGTACGCTCGTAAAAACGGTCATTTTTAGGAATTTTTCCACCAAATTTTCAAAATAGGCTTTTTGAGAGCCCACCTTATGAACGCTGGCACTGTTGTTTCATTAATTGGCTCCAAAAGGTGATTTTGCAGTGACTGCGAAATCACCCTTCGGCTCGAGTAACGCCATGACAGTGACAGAATTCATGAGAAGGGGTCCCAAAAACCCCATGTTAAAAATTTGGTGCAAAAATTCCAAAAAATGCCTAAGATATGCAACAAAGTTGAAAAAACCCATCTAGCCCATTATACAGCTTACCGGCATTTCCTCAGTTCGCAGTCAGCTTTGAAGAGTGCAGACGTGTTCCTGGTCCAGCGATGATCGTCGCGCCACGCTCCGGAGGTAAGTATGGGGTGAGGGGGTGTGTGGGGAGGCAGGGTGCGCAGTGGGTATGTGTGGGTTGTGGGAAGGGGGCGGGGAGACTGCGTGGGATGGTTTTTAATTTACAGTTTTTTGGTTTTTTTTCTACAACTGATGACGCGGGACGTTTGCCATGCTGGGGTGGGCTCCCAGCATGGCGAAAATAGCTGGGGGGCCGTGGAGCAGGGGATTGGGCACCCCATCAGCAAATGACGGAGATGTTTGCCACGGCTGGGTGGGCTCCCAGCGTGGCAGGAATGGCTGGGGCCGTAGAGCCGATGGGGGATTGGGCACCCCGTCAGCAGACGACGCAGGACGTTTGCCACGCTGGGGTGTGCTCCCAGCTTGGCACCAAAGATTTGGGGGGGGTGACGCACTGCAAGCACACAGCGGTGGTTTTCTTTGAAGAGAAGACCACCACTGTCATACACAGCACCGCGTCGATTGGTGCAGGACCACCACATCTGCTCAACGGACCAGGGGATTGCACAGGAGAGGCACACCTCCAAAGTGTCCCATTCTCCCAAGACGTTCCTTGCGCATGCGCGCAAGCGAACGTAAAAACTATTATTTAATGCCAAGAAAACAAAAGCAATGCTCTTTTCTCCCTCTGCCCAAATGGTAAATTCAGCCCTATCAGATCCTGTGCCGCAGATTACTACAATTCTTGGTGAGAAGTTGGAATTTGTCCCTAAATTCAAACCTGGGAGTATGGCTGGACCACAGGCTCTCCTTTATATAGCACATTGAAGAATTACTCAAAAAATGATGACAGAGACTTGGCCTGTTCTTTAGGATAGCCCGCTTCTTAACTAGAGATGCCAAACTACAGCTGGTACAATCAACCTTTCTATCCTTGATAGATTATGCTGACATCCTCTACAGTCACTATCCCATTTCCTACCTCACCATACTTGAAACATTATATCATAGAGCTTTGAGGTTCATCACAGGTCTGCCTTGTTCCACTCACCACTGCTCCCTATATCAATCAGTGGGGCGGAGTTCTCTTCAGTTCAGGCGTGATAAAAATGCAGCCTTATGGACCCTGACAGCCATCTCCAAAAAACTGCCCTAATACATTACAGACCGTCTTCCTATAAAAACAATAGGCAATTACGCCCTGAGAAGTTGCAAATCTGTCCTACTGATGGTTCCCAAAGTTAACTCTTGCTTTGGCAGGGCTGCTATAAGCTTTACACTGTCCTCCTTGTGGAATAAATTGCAAAAGAAACTGAAATTGAGGTCACCCATCGGCATCTCATCTTTCAAGCTCTTACTTTCACGTCTCAGAAATGATCAGTGCAATTGTTTCCCATGACCATGAATTGTCATTATGCTAACCTGTACCATTTAACCATGAACGAATTACTTCTAGTGCTTGTCTCCTCCTTGGCCCTGGTCTGTCATTATGCTTTCATGCAACACCTTGATGCCTCTGTCCTCCCTTTGATACTGGTCTATCTTCTCGCTTTCTCCAGCCTTCTTTTCTCAACTCTATACTGCACTCATCCACAATCTACATGCAATCATACTATAAAAGTCCTAACTCCCCTTTCCCTCTCCCCGTAGGCCCCCACCGCTGCATCAGTTCTACCGACCTATCCTTGGGACTTCACTTCTCACAATGTTTATCCTTCGCTTACATATTACATACCCCTCCTTGTACCCCATCTGTCATTAGTTGGTGGTTCTCCAAGACATTTTCATGGCTAGTACTAGTGACTGACCCTGGTAAATGAACTAACTGGTACATCTATACAGAGAACATGGTTTATATACAGTTGCATGGTTCAGTGGTGGACCTGCCCCCTTGTATTTGACTCCTCCTCTGTTATGGCTTGCCTTGTCTTCCTTTTATCATTGACTCCCCTATTACTGCACCACTGTGTTTGTGTTTATATACTTATTTACATGTATTTATATGTTTTTATGATGGATGTTACCCAATCCTGTTCTAACCAGGTCCATCTTGTAAAAGAGCTCTCCTCAATGATGTTCACCTGAATAAATAAAGATTTTGATTGATTGATTGTATTAAAGCCAAGTTGCCAAATTCTGGACCATGTCTCAGACTTTGCTAGTTCTTCTTTTTGCTCCAGTAACCCCTCCACTGCATTCACTCTCCCACAGAGCTTGGTGCCTTCCAAGAAAATGCAAATCTTGCTCTTTATGCCATCTTCCAGCTCATTGAAGAAGACATTAAAGAACACTGCCCCAAGCACAAAACTGTGTGGTGCCCTGCTGGTGATATCCCAAGCACCTGAGACCTACCCCCACCCAGGGCTGGATTTACCATAACGCCAACTACTCCTGTGTGTAGGGCCCTGTGTTTTGGGGGCCCACCTTCACGAATCCAACCATGTTAGCGCCAAGCGAGTAGTGTGTGTCAGTGTCCCCTAACAGCAGTAAATTGGTTTGGGACTCAGGTTGCTTTAAATTATCATGTGATGATGCCAGTAATGCAGTTGCCATCCCATGATCCCACGGCAGCAGCATGCATGCATACGTGATGATGCTAATCAGTAATTGTCCTCCTGATCCCTCAACAACATATGTGTGTGTGCCCAGCCAGCATAGTTTTGGGGCGACAGCCACCATTTTCTTTAGTTTGAGGTCATCCCATCTTGGTCCTGCGGTCAAAGAATTTTGATCGATCCTGGTGGTGTTCAGCATCGGTGGCAATGTGGGTTGGGAGCACCACTTCTCTAGACTACAACCTACCCTGCTGACTGCCTCACTAGTCGGGACTCATCAAAGTGACTTGGGAGGGAGTGGACAACACAGAGTGCTGTGAACTGACTTGGTCGAGTCGGGAATCAGGGGAGAGATTAAGAAAAAGCACTATGTAAGTCAGCTGAGTGAGAGACGAAGTTTGTGACTGTGAGATGGATCCAAATTGTCAGCCTTTTCTGCAGTCACAGTAATTTGTACTGTGTTTATATTTTTATTTGCTTATTCCATTTGGATTCTGATTTATTTATGAGAACTGGTAGACAGGTAGTGAGTGTATGACAGCCCAAAAAGTTATGTTCTGCTCTGCTCATACTGACAGTTTGTTTGTGTGTCTAAGACTCCAAATAAAAATATTATGATTTTTTTCTTATCTTTGACTTGTTCTATGCAATCTGCAAAGCAAGGGTTTGGAACTACTGGGGAAACTCTACTAGCTTTAGTCAGTGCCCCCTGCCCTGTGCCATATAATTGTATCTGCAGAAAGGAATTAAGGGGTTTGGATTCTACTGTATGTCTACCTTAACTCTACTGTTTCTGGTTTGTCATGGTGATGATGAAGATGATGTTTGATGTGTCACTGTGTGTAGTTTAGCAGCACTATATTAATGTTACATAAAACACTTATTTAGCTATACATCTACTAGTATAGGTTTGTCTTATGATGATTATTACATCAATGAAGGGAGACTGGTGTGCTCCATAAGGACATGCAGTTTACCTGGTGTTTTGAATAGAAAACTGCTGTCAGGTGTTTCTACTGTATTGTACAGACATGTGTAATGTAAAAACAGAAAAATGTAAAAGATCAATGACCAATGACTAGCAAAAGTTGCACTGGGTGAAATGCACCCCTCGACACCCCCCCTGCAGTAGGGTTGTCCAAATGGCTGCAGCTGAGTCCCAGAGGGTGCTTGAGGTAGGCATCTGACCCAGTGCAACTTGTGCAAGTCATTGGTCTTTTACATTTTTCTGTTTTATTACATTACATTTTAATTGTATTGTTTTTCTGATGTGACTGTGAGTTCAAAATTGTTGTCATTTTTAAAAGGTCTGACTGCTATTCATATATATCAATACCCAATGCTTTTTATGTTAAACTGCGCATGCGCGAGAGCGTTACGGGAAAGTAGCTTGCCAGGTGTGTTTCTCCCACCAATACATTGCTCCTTGAGCAGGCTTGGTGGTCCTGCACCAATGGGTGCAGGAGCTCAATATGACAGCGGTGTTCCTCTGCTTCAAAGGCATGGCTACCATGCTGAACACCTGCGTCCGCCACCTTCCTCAGCACATCACGCCCCCAAGCTTTGGTGCCACGCTGAGGCCCACCCCAGCGTGGCAAATGTGTTGCCGGCGAAGTGCCCAATCCCGTCGGCTCCCACGGCCCCCAAGCTGTCCTGCTGCCACGGTGGGAGCCCACTGGCGTGGCAAGCAGTGTGGTTTACTTTGCCCGGCAGAGGGTGCCCAATCACCCGTCGGCTCCTCCCACCCTCACGTGTAGTTGCCGATGAGGTGCCCAATCCCCGTCGGCTCCCCACCCCAGCCATCTTCTGCCATGCTGGAGCCCACCCAGCATGGCAAGCGTCCACGTCGTCTTTTTCATTTTGAACCTGTAAAACAAAAAGCGGTCGCGGGCCTCCCAGACCCCAACCCACCCACCCCTGTGCCCAGCCTCCCCACCCACCCACCCCATGCCGCCCGGACTCCGGTGCGGCGATCTTCGGTGGACCGGGAACCGTCTGCACTCTTCAAAGCCGACCCGCGAACTGAGAAATGCCAGTAAGCTGTATAATGGGCTACATAGGGGTGTTTCAACTTTGTGCATATCTCAGTCATGTTTTGGAATTTTTGCCAAATTTTCAACATGGGGTTTTGGGACCCTTCTCATGAATGATGTCACTGTCATGAGCGTTATTGGGCCGAAGGGTGATTTCCTGAGGCATTGCGCGGTCACTGCGAAATCACCCTTTGGCTGTAACTAATGCCATGACAATGAAGAGATCCCAAAAACCATGTTAATAGTATAAATCAATGACTGTTTCTGATGTGCATTAGCGGTTCCCACGCGGGCTCGTAGGTTCGCTAATTTTCAATATTTTCACTCCAGATTTTCCAACATTGCCATTTTATCACACCTTCTTATGAGCAGTACAGCTGTCATTTTCACATCTCACCCAAAGCGTGTTTCCGCCCATGTAGCACACAATGGCACAGTCGGTTTCGCGAAATCAATGTATGGAACACATTAAGAAAATCACAGTGAGACTGTTCATGAGCAGAGGTCTTAAAATGGCTATGTTCAAAATTTAATAAATTAAAATGACTGTTTCACGAGTGTGCGTTGCGCGAGTTCCTCATGCGCTTTGTGCGTTCTGCAATTTTCAATATTTGCACTCCAGATTTTCAACATTACCATTTTACCACACCTCCTCATGAGCAGTACAGCTGTCATTTTCCATCCTGCCCAAAATGTGTTTCTGCCCATGTAGCGCACAATGGCGCGGTCGATTGTCTTGAACTCAATGTATGGGACACATTAAGAAAATCACAGTAACACTGATCATGAGCAGAGGTCTTAAAATGGCTGTGCTGAAAATTTGGTGAAAAAATTCCTAAAAATGACTGTTTTATGACTCTGCGTTGCGCAGTTCCTACGCACGCTCGTAAGTTTGCAAATTTTCAATATTTTCACTCCAGATTTTCAACATTGCCATTTTACCACACCTCCTTATGAGCAGTACAGCTGTCATTTTTCACATCCTGCCCAAAACGTCTTTCCGCCCATGTAATGCACAATGGCGCAGTCGGTGTGCGAAATCAATGTATAGGACACAGTAAGAAAATCACAGTGACACTGTTCATTAGCAGAGGTTTTAAAATGGCAATGCTGAAAATTTGGTGAAAAAAATCCTACAAATGACTGTTTTAACGAGCGTGCGTTGCACAGTTCCCACGCACGCTCGTAGGTTTGCGAATTTTCAATATTTCCACTCCAGATTTTCAACATTGCCATTTTACCACACTTCCTTATGAGCAGTACAGCTGTCATTTTTCACATCCTGCCCAAAACGTGTTTCCGCCTATGTAGCGCACAATGGGGGTAGCAACAAGGTCATGCTGACAATTTATTGTGCAAATACCAGCAATCGCACAGGGCATTAGGGTAAAGCACCATACATGCCAAACACCACTGCAAATACCTGCAAGCGAACATTCAGCATTGACAAATGCTTGTTTTTCATTGTGCTGTATCTCTGAGTTCTGAGGTGAGTTCAGAATTGTTCCGGTTTAAAGTTCTGACTGCTCTTCCAGGCATCTAAGTTGCTTCTGGTTGGGCCCGTGGGTTTGGTCACGAGAAGCATGTTTAAGCAGGTTCCCACATATCCATGGTGCCTAGTGTGCAGCTGATGACTGGCCTCATGGTGGGAGAGGGGTTGTAAAGCCTACTGCCGAATCTTTACTATGGTGCAACACTAGATTGAAATAGATACTGTTTTAGCATGAATTAAAATGGCAACATCAAATAATGTAGTATGTCTGGAATGGATGATGGATACACAATAATGGTATAATGCCTTTATTTAAAGCAGCAGTGCATGATAGCAGTGGATTTTGACCCCATACTTTTTAACTCCGTTTTTGATTGCTCCTTATTTCCTGACTTGTATGACAACCTTCTTTCTCCATTCTAAGTCTGCTTTATTGCTTTTTTTCACATTTCAAATAAAAGGAGTGATCCTTTTTGATATGGTACAGACCAGGTTTTCATCAATATTTTCAGCAGTTTTTTAACACCAATTATCCAGTAAGGTCAGGGAGCACTGCCTTCTGCATTATAGTTTATTTTAGTTCAGCCAAAGTCATAAACAACTGCTGTTCAAAAACAGCTAAGATAAACAGCTGAATACTGATGAAAACCTGGTCCAAGCCATATTAAAAGGAGTGTTCCTTTTATTATTTCAAATCAAATGTGAAAATAAGTACTAAAGCAGACCAAAACTGCAGAAAGAAGGGTATCACGTCAGGAGATAAGGGACAGTCTAAAATAGAATTAAAAAGTATAGCTCAAAATATTCACCACTGTCATGTACATGCTTTAAAACCTATATGGTCAGCAGCACACACTGAGCAGAAGATGCCTCATTTCCAGGTGTGTCATCAGATAAGGAGAGTTGGGTACGATTAACAAGACATAAGATATATATAGGTAATAAAATGCATTTCAGAAAGGAGATGTACAAAAATAAGCATAAAAAATAAACACAACATTGACACTGGGAGCAGTGAGGTGGGAGTTGGTCATTAGTAGTTCCCTTAGCACTGCGGCTGAGAGTAGAGCAGGAGCTTTTGGCAGGATTCTGGGATCTGAACAGTTGCAACATGTATGGGTGTGTAACAACTAATGCATCAAAAAATAAAATGGAGACATGCATTTCTGTATTGTGTCTGTCAGACACAGTGTGTGTGTGTGTGTGTGTGTGTGTGTGTGTGTGTGTGTGTGTGTGTGTGTGTGTCAGTGATGGGAGCAGTAAAACAGTAGAGCAGTTTCATACATGTAGGCAATGCATAGGTTTTGTACCTGTATAAAATACTGGTCGAGCAACCATATGCCCGACCAGCCTGTGCTGCCACCTCTGGCTTATGATTACATCGTACTGCTAACCGAGCTTCACTCTCTAGGTCTGATGTAATTGGAACCCTTCTGTGGCAGCACAGGTTGTTGTGCATGACTCCCATACTCCCGGACTCCAGGGGAAAAAAATTAAACTGGAGTTAAGGGTAGGGAAGACATAAAAAAAGTGTGTTTTACCTTACATAAAAGCCCCAAAACTCATCACAGAGCATCAAAACCCACAGAGTTACTGGGAGCCGGTATCCCTGGCCTTTATGTGTTGGATAGCCAGGTTTTTGCTTTTTTTACTTTGGAGGTGGCACCCTGGTGTGTGTGTGTGTGTGTGTGCATGTGTGTGTATTGGGGGGGGGCATTCAGAGAGTTGTGCATAGAGCCCATGGCCATATAAATCCGGCCCTGCCCCCATCACCACCATCACCTGAGTCCTGTCTTTCAGCCAGCTAGCTACCCAACCAGTCAGTTTCTCTTCTATCCCCAGGTCCTCTAGCTTTTTGATTAGTCTCTTGTGGGGCATGGAAGCAAAGGCCTTGTGAAGCCCAAGTACAGGATATCCACTGTTTGGCCTCTGTCAACTGTTTTAGTTGCCCAGTCGAAGAAGTCGATCAAGTTTATCTGACATGATCTCCCAGCCATAAATCTGTGTGGCCATTCATCCTGGAGGCCATTCTCTTCGAGGTATCCTACTAGTCTCTCCTTAAAGATCAATAGCAAATACTTGGTGGTCGTTCTGGAGTTTCTAACAGAAAACGAAACTGCCTGTTTTACTGTCTGCTTATTATTAGTTTTAAAATCTATTCTTGTGGTCTGTCAGTGAAGTGGAGATGTTTTGTTACCTGAGTGTATTCCGAGTTTTATGCACTTATGTGTTCATGGCTGGACAATGGTGAGCGATGACGCAATTGGTGGTCTGACATAATGTAATACAGCATGAGCTCTCTTCATTGAGTGATCTGACAGATGGCCTTTCAGTCACGCTGATACTGTGTGTTGTATAGTGTTAATTTCTGTACATGGTCTGTTTTTGAGAAGCAGCAGTCATCTGTTTGGTGATGATTTCTGACAATATTGAGGGCTGTTCATTTATTTCTGTACCTAGCACAAGCACACCCTGTTCATTGAGCCTGTGCTGGCTCCTGGCTCTGGTGAAGCAGAGTCGTTATCTGAGAACAACTCATCTGAGGAAGAGGACAATGTTGTGCCCATGGCAAGTAACTTGCCTCTGCCTAAGGGCAAGTCTCTTCAGCGATACTTTGCTTATGTATATGAATATGTAGTGCAGTGTATTGAGAGGGACAGGTCATCTTGCCATTGTGTACTGTAATTGTAAGGTGTGGGCTAAAAATTCTGAGTTTCGTTTTTGAGCATTTATGTAGCAATTTGTAAATCGATATGTTGTTTTTTTATGTTTACAATGTGCCATTCATTACTTATGAAATGCTTACGTCATTAATGTTATGTTAGAGACTAGCAGTCTGACTGAAGTGCAAGTACAAAGAGTGGCATCTAACTCTTTTTTGGTATTCCAATATAAGTTATTACAATGGATGAGTCTGTAGATTGAATTTGGAATGAGTAACGATTTTAACTCCGCTGCATATAAAGATCTCAGCCTGGCATTCATCTGGGGCTGTTGACAGCTATTCCGACCCCACCATGCAACTGCAGAACTTCACTGGTACTGTCATTTAGTTAAGCTAGTAAATAAGCAACGGTATAGATTCCACCACAACTTAGTGAACAGTTGTCAGTTATGCGTGTGTTTCTAGCCCACCTGGAGTTTACTTGTCAGGTGCAGCATGATTGCTAATTAGCAATGAAACCAGATCAACCTACGTCGTCCTTGCCTATTATTATGCATGCTCCTATATTTGTGGCTCTGCCATATGATATTGCAGTGTCCATTACTTTTTTTCTCTCTTTATCCTGTCTGGCAATATTTAAGTCCACCACTGATCACTTTTGGGAACAAAATGAAATAAAATAAAGTGTCAACCATTACACAAATGACTGTAACAGTGCACGCTTGTGTGTGTGTCAGAGAGAGAGAGAGAGTACTGTGTGTGTGTTGTTACTTGCAATGCACACCCTTGTACTGTACTACTTGCGGTTTTCATTGTGCACAACTGATGTTATGATGCCAGCCCTATCCTATTCCCTGTTACTACCTGCCCATTTTCCTTAGTCTGTCTCTAGGCAGACAACTCACATCTGTACCCTCATCATTTTTAATTTTTTCCTATACAAGTAGTCAGTCCTGTTTCAGAAGTCACCATCATCCTTCCTCCACCACAATATGTGTGCCTGTCAGCTAACTGAATTCCAGACTGCTACCAGACCAAATTGTACCATGAATAGAAATTGTCTTACCTTTTTTTATCTATTTCCAAATGAAATAAATTAACAGCTCAAATTATACATTTAGTGCAAAAACTGAGTAACAGCATAACCCTAAAATGGCTTGAACGCAGCATATGTTAAAAACAGTAAATTGATAAATAACATATGAAACAGCTATATTGCACTGCGGTTTGATATATATATAAAATGAGGCAAAAAACATACTGAAGGGAAGTTTTAACCAGTGATAGACCAGCCATAAAAAAAAGAGAAGACTGCTAAATCATATAGGGGCACCCTAAGCTACAAACATTTGCTGTTGATCTTTAAGTATGGCCTTCTTGAACTTGCACACAATCAAGGTCAGGTTGATGGGTCTGTAGTTGCCTGTGTCATCCCTGGGTCCGCTCTTATGGAGCGGTGCTATATGTACCATTTCCCAGTCCCATGGTATCAACCCTGACTCAAGCAAACTACTGAACATGTCAGCTGGGGGCTCACAATTTCCTCTGCTAGCTCTCTCAGCACTCTTGCATAGATGCTGTCAGAACCCAGGGATTTGTCCACCCTCAAGGCTAACAATCCTTTATTTACCCTATCTACCCCTATCTATCTGCAGTACCTCTATTATTCCATCCAGGTTCCCCACCCCACCCCTTCCTCCCCTGGTGCAGCAACAGACCATCCCTCTCCTTTGTGAAGATGGAACAGAAGTACTCATTCAGTACTTCTGCCTTGTCACCGTTCACTTACATCCATACCTTCCCCTTCCTGAGCCATACCATACCATTCCATCCCTTTTATCCCTTTCCTTACTAATGTACTTAGAAACGTTTTTTCTCCTTCTTTTAATCCCTTCAGCTAGCTGCAGTTCTTTGAACTTTAGCATGTCAAACTACCTTCCTGCCTCACTAGTCTTTTTCTGATAGTATTCTCTGTTCTCCTCCCTATGGGCCCTCCTGAACTTCTTATAGGTGGTCCTCTTATCCCTGACTTCCTGGACAACCTAATGACTAAACCAGCTGGGTGTGTTGGCCCTTGGGTTTTTCCTCTTTTGCCTAACACGCACCTTTGTGGCTGTTGCCATTTTCTTCTTAATGATGGACCACTTTGGTACAGTCCCATTTCTACTCTGATGCATTTCAGGTCCCCTCTTAGAAGTTTCCCCATCCTTCTGAAGTCTGCCTTTCTGAACACCTGGACTTCTCCTTGCCCATGTCCAACCTGAACCACAGTATGTGGTGGTCACTCCCACCTAAAGACTCCTTAATTTGGATATCCTGGACGTGGTCCCAATTTATCAGTAACAGATAGAGGATGGCCCCCTTCCCTGTTGGGTACCGTGACACCCTGGGTCAGGCATTGACTTAGCACCACATGTAGGATTACCTGACACCTGGGGAAGGTCTTGGCAGGGATCTTCCAATCCACCTTCGGCAGCTTAAAGTTCCCCACAATTACCTCATACTCCCTTCCCTGCAGCTGCCCTTACTCACTGAACCCAGTTACCTATCCCTTTCCTCCTCCTGGTTGGTGATCTGTAAACCACCCCTCCATCTCACTTTCCTCCCTTTATTGGATAGTAGCTACACCCACATCATCTCTGCCTTCTCTTCTTTTGAATCTTCCCTTGTGAGTATTACATGTAACCCCTAGATGGCGCTATCACAGGGGCTACTACCCCTGCCTGATTTGCCACTAACAGGTTGAGGGGCCTGGATCCAATGGTGGGTGCCTCCACCCAGAGGTCAGGGTTTGCAGTAGTTAAACTTACTTGGTCACAGCCCTCTGGGACACTGCAACCCCCCTTTCTTCCCACTAGTGGCCCACACAATATATCAGAATTACCTTCACAGTATACACTTACCCCAGGACTAGTTCGGCACTGGGACCTCCTGTGAAATAAGATACAGTGCAACAATCACCAGTACAGTACTTTAACATAGACAAATACCTCAGGCAGTATAACTTTGCTGAAACAAGCAGCTCTGATTTATTTAGGGGATATAACAAGGACAGGGGAAATCAGGTTAATTAGCTTATCACTTTACTATCTACCTATGGCTCTGTGCACAGGCCTATCCCTCCAGTTACTGTCCCTGGGTACCCAAGCCCTAGTGGCTAGTCCAAACCGTGGCAGCTGGTAGGGCCCTTTCACACAGTGAAAAGAAAAATTAGTTTTAAACAGTCAGCAGTACAGTGATTCCATTTGGATTTAATGTGTAATTCAACAGGAGTGACCCTGAATTAGTACTCACGACCTCCAAACAAGATAGGGTCCTTCAACGTCAGCAGGGCTACCTTTTGAGCTCCACAGACTCTTCACACATTTATATGGTAAACAGTCACAGGCAAAGTCCTTAATGGCAGCAGGATTCACTTGAGCTGCACAAGCCTCCTCACACATTTATATGGTAAAAGAAAGTACTATACCAGGCAGGCTGCTTCTCTATCCCGATCGCAATTACTGCACAATACCAGGAGAACACACAGCAGATTCAGTTCCTGACAGATCGAGTGCAATTCAACAATTTCTCCAGTCTTCTACAGGGTGAGCCTGGTTTCTACTCTTCAGATATCCTTTAATTCTCTTCACAGGAACGATTCAGTCCTAACAAGCAGTTACACAAGCTGCAGACCGAACTCTGGGCCTTACACGTTTTTGACTGAAACTGTGCACTGAAGGAGCACAGGTTCCTTTCCCTTCACTGCCAGAGCTAAACTGAAACTCCAACAGACAAAAACGGGCACTTCCTTTGAGTTCCTCCCAGTTCTTGGCTGGATTGGCTGTCACTCACAATAGACTGCTGCTGTTGGTCCAAAAGAGCGCCGAGAAGTCTAAACTACATCTCCCAGAGTCACTACCCATACAATCCTCTTGTGGCTGGCTCAGATTATGAGTCCAAGTTCTGATTCGTCCAAGGCACCATTTTAGAGCTAGCTACCCACACTGATTGGTCCAGTTCAGCAGTTCAAAACCAGAATGGGGAACTAGGCAGACACAGTTCTGACTGCAAAGAAAGCAGGTTAGACAAACTGTCATTTCATTATTACTCTAAATGATTTCTGGCAAACAGTTACATCTTTCAGATAGGTTCCCTTTGCACTCCTAGTGACTGCAAAATGGAGTGAATTGGCAGCAGCTCGAGTGGTACTCAAACAGAGAAGCACACAGTCCCCAATACAAACTAATTACGTCTGCAAGCAGACAGCTCTTAAAGAGACAGTACCAGAGGCTCTAAAACACTCACTGATAAATGGCTTAACAAAACACCATTCAGGCTTGGAGCATTCAAAACAGCTCCTGAAGTCTTTTGGGAACCCCATTTGCAGGAAGGTTACACACCTTCCTGGCCTGGGAAAATTGCGCCAGCGTCAATAAGTACCCATAAGTTTCAACTGCAACCATATACATTTGCATTAGGCTCACACATGTAATCATCAGTCAATACATCATTTACCAAGAACACATTTCTGAAACATTGCAGTCGTCCTCTTTACAGTATTACACACACATTGTACCATAACTCAAGTTATTACCTCTTGTACATGAAACCTGAAGAGGGGCCTTCCTATCAGTTACCTTGGGGCTGGACAGGCAAGGGCACCATATTGAGGACAACACAAGTAACTTGGAGTTAGCACTGACACTCAGTTTGGGCAATGAGCTCAGGGGACACATACACTCCTTTATGGACAACATTGAGGGCAAGTCCACAGGCCTCCAAGAGAATCATAACTGAGGTGCACACAGGCTAGCTCGACCAGTCTTTCTAGAACTATTACAGTCTCTGCACTCTGAGCCTCATTTTCAGCAGTGTCCTCCTTGTCAGGGCAGTCTCCATGGGGTAGAGAGGCTGGGAACTTGGGGCACTTTCAGCTCCAGGAGTTACAGTTTCTGAGTCCACAACATTTGGCTCACAGGAGAGCTTTCGGACACTGGCAGTGGACTGTCAGGGCACTCAAAATACTCTTCTGGTTCTGGTGGTATCCAGTCTGCCCAATCCATCATTTTCCTCCTGAAAGCTCAAACAGTTCAACCATGCACAATGATTCCATTTCATCTGATCTGATGCTTTGCACCTCACTTTCTGGGAGCATTGGCTCCAGGGACGAAGCTGGGGCTTAGACAGTCCAGAAGGCCCAGCTTCGTCTCCAGTATTGACTAGGGATTGCCCGAAACAATTGACTCAGTTCGTAGAAGGATAGTATTCAAAGTCACTCTCACTTTCTTCTGATATGGACTGACAGTCATGCTCAACTGGGACTTGTGGAGGAACACTTTAACTTTGCTTCTGTAGGTGCAGGCTTTCTTGATCTTTTCTTAGCAGCAGCTCTAGTCACTGGTCCAGAGGGGCATCTTCTGGGGCTCAGACTCAATCAAGATTTGTCCAATGGGCAGTAAATGATTTCTATGCATTGTTTTACATCTTTTGAATTATTCTCAGGCCTTACTTTGTACACTGGCAGATCATCTAGTTTGCCCACTACAATGTGAGGAGATGGTGCCATCTGTCAGCAATCTTGTGTTTGCCATGCAGTCCCAGATTTCTTAGCATCCCAATCTCCCTCCTGGAGTTCCTGTGCTTTCACCTTTTTATCATACCTTTCTTTGTTGGCCAGATTTCTTTTGGCAGCCATGGTTTGAGCCAGTTGGTACACATGAGTTAGCTGGGCCTTTAACTTTTGCACATACTGTAAATAGTTGTCAGCTTGAACCCCATCAGGAGAGACCCCAAAACACACATCTACGGTAGTCGAGCTTCTCTTCAAACATCAGGCGGTAGGGAGAACCCAGTGGCATCACTTTGGTGCAGTTATAAGCATGTACCAGGGTGCTGATTTGTTGGCTCCATCTGAAGCGTCCTTTGGGTGCAGGGTGCCTAGCATATCTAGCAAAGTCTGGTTGAAACGTTCAGGCTGTGGGTCCCCTGGGGTGGTAAGGAGTGGTTCTGGACTTTCGCACTCCCCACAGAAAGCATCTCTTTGATCAGGCGACTCTCAAAGTCTCTCCTTGATCAGAATGGATTCTTTGTGGAGCCCCATAGTGAACAAAAAGTTTTCACAAGTACTTTGGCCACAGTGGATGCTTTCTGGTCTTTGGTGGGAAAGCTTGGGCATATCTGGTGAAATGGTCAGTGACCACCAGCACATTACTGATATTTCTTTGATCTGACTCCAAACTCAGAAAATCAATACAGACCAGCTCCATGGGTGCACTGGTGGTGATGTTAACAAGGGCAGCCCTCTGGGGCAAAGCTTTCCTCTGTATAGCGACTACATGTTGAATGTGTTGCTCCACATCAGCCCCATCTTAGACCAATAGAATCTGGATCTCACCAATCAAGTGTTCTGTCTATACCAAGGTGCCCCATGTGGTTGTGCAAGGACATCAGTACTGAGTCTCGAAAGGCAGTAGGCAGCACTAGTTGTTGTTTGTCTACTTGTCCCCCTCGGTCTACTGTTTCTCTGTATAACAGTTTATTGATCAGTTTCAACTTAGGACCTTCTTTGTATAACAGTGCAGTTCTCAAATCAGTGGAGCGTAATTTGGACACATCTTTTCCTGCATAGAGGGCTTCTAAAGCTGCTTTGATCATGGGATTGCGGGACTGAGCCCACGAATACTGTCATTGTCCAGCTGAGGCAGTGCACCAATGTCTATTGCAGAAAAAGTGGCAATAAGCGCAGGTATGCAATTCTCAGAGGTCCCAAGCAATCCACCATGCAGTCCCTGCGTCCGTGGACATTGTTCCTCCCTGTCAAACTTCGGCAGAGTGCCCGAATGTCAGGTTCTGCCAAGGACCCAATCATTCTGGGGAACAGGCCTCCAGGAGAGCATCAGCATCTATGTGGTTCAGACCTGCTCAGGTATTCAGAGCATAGTCATATGCAGATAATGCAGAAAGCCACCTATGGCCAGTGGCATCCAACTTAGCTGAGATCTGCACATAGGTCAAAGGATTATTGTCAGTTTTACTAGTATTTTAGCCCCATACAAGTACTCATGGAATTGGTCAACAATAGCCCACTTCAAAGCTAGGAACTCTAACTTATGTACAGGATAGTTCTTTGGATGGGGTCAGGCTTCTACTGGCAAAGGCCACTGGTCTCAGGCCATTCTCGTGCTCTTGGTACAACACAGCCCCCAACCCTTGCAAACTAGCATCAGTGTGCAGGACGTAAGTTTTCTTGGATCGGCATAGGCCAGCACTGGAGCATGGGTAAGTTGATATATGATCTCATGAAAAGCAGTCTCACAATCAGGAGTCCAGCGGGCCCCAAATACTTCACTCGGACAAAAATACACTCTTTCAGTCTTGAGGACACTGACTTTTGGTATTTTTGTGGGTTGGGGATACCTTAGTAGGTTAAGTAAAGGCGGATCACTCTTGAATAGTCCTTGATGAAGCACGATAATAACCACAGAATCCAGGAATCTGCAGTTCTTTTTAGATTTTTGGGTTGTGGCCAGGTGGTCAAGGCCTCAACTTTACTTGGGCGGTCTCTATTCCCTCGTGGATACTATGTGTCCCACATACTTTACTGATGTTTGAAAGAATTGACACTTATCAATGGACAGTTTAAGGCCAAAGTCCTCCAGTCAGTCCAATACCTTAAATAATCTGCTCTCATGTTCCTCCAGTGAGCTGCCAAACACAATAACATCATCTAGGTATACCAGGCATCTAGTAAGTTCATGTCCCCACTGCACGCTCATCAATCATTAAAAGTGGCTGGGGCACCTGAAATCCTTGAGGCATCCTCATGAATTCATAGAAAGCCAAGCAGACAGATAAAGGCTGTCTTCTCACGGTCCTCTGGGGCCATGGGATCTGGTAGTACCCACTGCGGAGATCCAGCACAGAGACCACTGCTCCCGTTTAGGCAGTCCAGCATCCTGAATCACGGGGCATTGTGTACTGATCAGGGATAGTCCATGCGGTTTGAGTCAGGATAATCCACGCACATCCTTACTGTCCCATTCTTTTCCTCACTACCACAATGGAAGCATAAGGGCTTCTAGTTCTTGTATTACAAGCAACTAACATCTCTTGCAGATGCCGTCTCACATCATCTATATCAGCAGGTGCCAGGCGTGAGACCTCTCATTGAAATGGTCTTTACGTCATGCAGCGGATATTATGCTCAGCTCATTGCATGCATCCTATGTCCCATTCCTTTAAAAACACCTGATCTCTCTGGGCAAGCTTCTCACTGATCCTCACTTTCCATTCAGCTGGCAGCGGGAGTCGCCGAAATCAAACAAGTCAGGCGTTACTCTGTCATTCTTCCTTGAACTCTTGCTGCTGGGTAGCACTGCAGTGTCTGCACAATGCACATTAGCCAGGATGCAACCTCTATTTACTCGAATGTTCTTTCAGACACATTATGAACTTGGACCATTACCTTCTGGCATAAGCATGGGCTCTAGCCGGCAAAATACTAAACTTGACCAGCAGTCCCTCTGGCAATTTTCCATCGCCTGGTGCATCCAACATTAATATTTTATTCTTAACATCCTTTCTGATACGGACCTCTCCTGTAAGATACACTGGGCATTTGGCGCAGGATCAGAGACTCAGGATCCTTCTTCCATACAATTCCGACCGGTTCCTCTGGTTCTATTTTTCAGCATCTCTCTGTGCCTCATAGGCCTTCTTAATTAAAGCCGAACTCTTAAAGCTCTACTAGTCTTTGGCCCTCTTTTCATAACACAACTGTGCCAGCCTTCCGAACATATGAGCATTTGTTCCAATCAGCAAAGGGACACCATCATACAGTCCAGTGGGGGACATACTAAGGCTAGGGTCTCTACTTGTTCGGCCACTCCAGCCACTGGAGGTGGAAAGACAGCAGAACCGGATATACCGGAATAGGGTAGGCCTTCTCACTTAACCCCATACATGCAGTCCTTCTAATGGTTGTAAAGTACGTCTGACAAATGCTTCGTACCAATCCTGGAACATAATTGTCACTTGGGAGCCACTGTCTAATACAGCTCTTGTAGACACTCCATTCACCTTTACAGTGGTCTCCATGGAGGGACCCACTATTTTGGACCAGTCTGGAGAGGCTGGTGGGGGCCTGGGCAACTGACCTTGCCACAAAGGGCGTGAGTTAGCATTTTGGTGTCCTCACTGGGATCATTTGTGCACCTCTTAACCACTGATTTGTTCTCAAGCTCTCCTTGTAGCCTATATGCAACTTTGTCAGTGTCTTTTGGGGACCGGCATTCCCTTTTCATGTGCCCATCTTTCCCACAATTATAGCAAAACATACTTTCTGGAGTTTGAGCTGGCCGAGGTGCCACACTGGGAGCCAGGGCGGGGGTATTACTAACTGGAAACCTTAGTGCCATCTCTGTCTGCGGCGTGATAAGCATTTGGAGACATCTCGTCAGTTTCTCCACTTCCATGGTCAAGGAATTGAGTTTGGAGCTGTTATCAGCAGGAGATACATGGGTGGGTACCCTCACCCCCATAACAGATGCAGTCGGATATAGGTCGGGGCCCGTACTTGCAGGCGTGGCCTTCATAAAGGGACTGTTTCTGAATTCCCGGATCTCTCTCAACAGTTCACCCCATTGTGGCATATCTTTTTCCTTGTCAGAGCACTCATTGACTGCCAACCTCTGCCCCTGAACTTCACTTGATGGGCCACCCTCAGTCACTCGGGTCGTAGCCGCAGCTATTGGTGCAGGTCCCTCCCGAGGTCGCCGTTTCTCAACTCCCAATTTCTCTCATTAACTCATCATAGGAGGGTGGGGATTCCAGTCGATTTGCCAGGTGTAACTGAAGCAACAGCAGTTCTGAGAAGGGGCAGACTTAAGGATCCTGTCCAGCCTGGATTCGGTCCAGTTCAATCACTGGCAAACTACCCTTTCTGAGGCATTCTTGCAACAATTTTTCCAGCCGAGATACATACACAGACAACAACTCCCTTGGTACTGTTGTGCATCTCTTACTCTCCACCATAAGTCCTCATCAGAATCTGGGCTCCCATACACATTCTCCAGGGCCTCAAGATAGGCCTGTGCAGTCACTTCAGGGTTACTGGCCCGTTTAGCACGGATGGTAGCCAGGGCAGGACCTTGGAGGCTCTCACTAACCCTCTTTCGCTTTTCGGCTTCCGAGCATTGCCATTCAAGCACTTGGGGGCAACATAGTCTATCCAGGTCTCCCAGTCATCCTCCCCTTGGGGGGTGGGGAGGGTGCCAGAGAAGATCCTCAACCTTCGGTAAGAGTCGTGACTAATGGCAGGTGCAGAAATAGGAGTCTGCATTGGTTCAGCCACCATTACGGGTACTGGAGGCGGGAGAGGGTGTTGGGGAGGAACACCCCAGGTGGCAAGAATAGTTTCTTCAAGTCCTCCACAGTTTTCCCTTCCCCAGCAACCATTTGCAAATTTCTCCTCAAAAGTTTCAGACAGTGGTGGGGCTCATTCCCCGGTCTTTACTGTGCTAAGTTATCACTCTCCAGGCAGTGAGGGCTCCCTCTGGGGTAATGGTCTGTGGCACTTTGGAGCTATCATAGGATCCTTAAACTCTACTAGGGCCAGGGACATTGTGGGTGAGCAGATTAGCATGCCGACCCACCACCACAGGGTTTTGTAAACCTTCCACCTTGGAAAGTACTCCCTGTACAGTGTCCGTATTGATACCAGGGGATGTCCAGGATAAGCATAGCATTTTGGGGTCAATCTCCTCCCAGTACACCACTCCACCAGCGGTGCACAGCCATTTCTGTCGGGTACCCATTTTTTTCTTAACAGTGGTTCGTAAATATGGCCACTAGGAGACACACAATCCCAGCGGTGAGCCTCCAAGATGTAACCCCTAGATGGCGCTATCCCAGGGGCTACTACCCCTGCCTGATTTGCCACTAACAGGTTGAGGGGCCTGGATCCAATGGCGGGTGCCTCCACCCAGAGGTCAGGGTTTGCAGTAGTTAAACTTACTTGGTCACAGCCCTCTGGGACACTGCAACCCCTTTCTTCCCACTAGTGGCCCACACAATATATCAGAATTACCTTCACAGTATACACTTACCCCAGGACTAGTTCCGCACTGGGACCTCCTGTGAAATAAGATACAGTGCAACAATCACAGTACAGTACTTTAACATAGACAAATACCTCAGGCAGTATAACTTTGCTGAAACAAGCAGCTCTGATTTATTTAGGGGATATAACAAGGACAGGGGAAATCAGGTTAATTAGCTTATCACTTTACTATCTACCTATGGCTCTGTGCACAGGCCTATCCCTACCAGTTACTGTCCCTGGGTACCCAAGCCCTAGTGGCTAGTCAAACCGTGGCAGCTGGTAGGGGCCCTTCTCACAGTGAAAAGAAAAATTAGTTTAAACAGTCAGCAGTACAGTGATTCCATTTGGATTTAATGGCAATTCAACAGGAGGCGACCTGAATTAGTACTCACGACCTCCAAACAAGATAGGGTCCTTCAACATCAGCAGGGCTACTCTTGAGCTCCACGAGACTCTTCACACATTTATATGGTAAACAGTCACAGGCAAAGTCCTTTAATGGCAGCAGGATTCACTTGAGCTGCACAAGCCTCCTCACACATTTATATGGTAAAAAGAAAGTACTATACCAGGCAGGCTGCTTCTCTATCCCGATGCAAATTACTGCACAATACCAGGAGAACACACAGCAGATTCAGTTCCTGACAGATCGAGTGCAATTCAACAATTTCTCCAGTCTTCTAAGGGTGAGCCTGGTTTCTACTCTTCAGATATCCTTTGATTCTCTTCACAGGGACAGATTCAGTCCTAACAAGCAGTTACACAAGCTGCAGACCGAACTCTGGGCCTTACACCGTTTTTGACTGAAACTGTGCACTGAAGGAGCACAGGGTTCCTTTCCCTTCACTGCCAGAGCTAAACTGAAACTCCAACAGACAAAACCGGGCACTTCCTTTGAGTTCCTCCCAGTTCTTGGCTGGATTGGCTGTCACTCACAATAGACTGCTGCTGTTGGTCCAAAAGGCAGAGTCTAAACTACATCTCCCAAGTCACTACCCATACAATCCTCTTGTGGCTGGCTCAGATTATGAGTCCAAGTTCTGATTCGTCCAAGGCACCATTTTAGAGCTATCTTACCCCACACTGATTGGTCCAGTTCAGCAGTTCAAAACCAGAATGGGGAACTAGGCAGACACAGTTCTGACTGCAAAGAAAGCAGGTTAGACAAACTGTCATTTCATTATTACTCTAAATGATTTCTGGCAAACAGTTACATCTTTCAGATAGGTTCCTTTGCACTCCTAGTGACTGCAAAATGGGAGTGAATTGGCAGCAGCTCAGTGGTACTCAAACAGAGAAGCACACAGTCCCCCATACAAACTAATTATGTCTGCAAGCAGACAGCTCTTAGAAGACAGTACCAGAGGCTCTAAAACACTCACTGATAAATGGCTTAAGCATAGCAAACACCATTCAGGCTTGGAGCATTCAAGCAAGCTCCTGGAAGTCTTTTGGGAACCCCCATTTGCAGGGAGGTTACATATACAAAACAATGGGGCCTGACGGGATTCACCCACGAATTCTAAAAGAACTAAAGGTAGAACTAGTGACACCACTGACTACCCTTTCTAACAAATCTTGGGAGGATGGTGTGGTACCGGAGGACTGGAGGAGGGCAGACGTGATTCCCCTTCACAAGAGTGGGAGCAAGACAGAGGCAGGAAACTACAGACCTATAAGTTTGACCTCAGTGGTAGGAAAAATGATGGAATCACTTCTGAAGGAAAGAACTGTTGAGTTCCTAGAGGCCAGTGGGGCACAGGACCCAAGGCAGCACAGATTCACAGCAAGAATGTCATATCAGATGAATCTAATAAATTTATTTGACTGGGTGACCAAAGTAGTAGTCCAGGAAGGGGCTGTGGACATGGCCTACCTAGACTTTAGCAAAACATTTGACACAGTCCCACACAAAAGAATAATATACAAGTTAGCCAGCCTTGGAGTGGGTCCCAAAGTGGTAGCCTGGGCAAAAAATTGGCTGGACAACAGGATACAGAGGGTAATAATAAATGGAGTTCACTCTGAAGAAGGGGGTTACTAGTGAGGTACCTCAAGCTTCAGTACTGGGACCAGTCCTCTTTAATGTCTTTATAAGTGGCATTGCAGCAGGACTAGAAGAAAAAGTATGTCTCTTTGCAGATGACACAAAGATCTGCAACAGGGTTGATACACAAGGTGGGGTGGAAAGGATGCAAAGGGACTTGGCAAGGTTGGAGGAATGGTCAAATGTATAGCAGCTTAGATTAAATGCAAAGAAGTACAAAGTAATGCACCTGTGAAACAAAAACCCAGGGGAAGAGTACACAATGGGAGGTGAGATAATAATAACAAAAATGGAAAGGGACCTGCGGGTAGTCATATCAGATGACCTTAAGGTGGGCAAGCAATGTGTGAAGGCAGTAAGGAGGGCTAGTGGGATACTGGGATGCATAGGGAGAGGCATCACCAGTAGAAAACAGGAAGTTGTTATCCCTCTGTACAGACAGTTGGTGAGACCCCATCTGGAGTACTGCATCCAGTTCTGGAGATCCCATCTCTGCAAGGATATAGACAAGATGGAGGCTGTCCAGAGGAGGGCAACTAAAATGGTGCAGGGTCTGCACCAGAAGACATATGAAGAGAGATTAAATAAGCTTAATATGCATACACTCAAGGAGAGGAGGGATGGGGGGACATGATAGAAACTTTCAAGTACCTCAAGGGAATCAACAGAGTCCAAGAGGGTAGCATCTTTCAGAAAAAGAGATGTGCAAGAACAAGGGGGCACAATTTGAAGATAGAGGGGGATGGCTCAGAGGTAATGTGAGGAAGTATTTTTTCATGGAGAGGGTTGTGGATACATGGAACAGCCTTCCTGAGGAGGTAGTGGAGTCAAAAACAGTGGGGGAATTCAAGAATGCATGGGGCAGACATAAGGCAATTCTGGTGGGGGGGTAGGAGGAAGTAGGCTGTTGGTTAACTAGGATCTGCAGTCTATCCATTAGGTAAGGAAATGAGCAGACTAGGTGGGCCAAGCAGTCCTTATCTGCCATCAAATTCTATGTTTCTATACCTTCCCTTGTATAAACCGTAAACCTCTCTTTCCTACCCCCTGTCCCTTCTGTACAGTTTGTACCCAGGAATTGAGAGGTCCCAGTCTCGGTTAAGGGTAGCCCATGCATGTCTCACTGACTGCTACAATGTACGCACTCCTCTCCACCAACAATGGCTGCAGGTCATTCATCTTGTTTCCGAGGCTTCTTTCATTCAGGGACACCACACTCCAACTTAAATCTGAGCCTCTTCCCTCTTCTAGCCAGTCTGTCCTCCCTCATACTCACCTTCATCCGCTCCTTCCCCCCACCTCTACCCCCTATGTTACTCTCTCTCCAGATATTACTCCTAATTCTCCCTGCCAGGAGTGGGTAGAGGCCTGCTGACCACCTCTACCTAGAGACGCTGGGCCTGTAGACCCATTCTGCCCCCCAAAGGTTTAAATTCAGGTCCTCAGAAATTTACCCCACAATCTGTCCCTAAGAACTCTTGAACCCCCCTACAGAAGTGCAGCCGGTCTGGTGCATGGAGGATTTGTCGGTCCCAATCTCCCCCAAGCCACCAACATAACCACAACCTTTCTGTTTGTACAGTTCCTGCAGGCAGCCATTAAACTTTATCCTTTTCTTTCCCTGGTGGTGTTTGCCCTAAGTCCTGTCTACACCTCCGTGAATACTACCAATCTGGCTAGCCCCTACAGATCCTCCTCACTTCCCTGACCCTCTCCTGTACCAACCAAACCTTCTCACCAGCTTAGTTGTTTGTCCCTAGATGGATAATCACATGGTGTTCCCCCAACCTCCTGCACTTTCTCAGCAAACCTAGGGCACACGATCTCTGCCATCATCCCCGGCATGCAAATTTCCTTCTCATATGTGAATCCTCCTCCCACCACCATGCATACCATTAACTATTCACTGTTCTTCTGGTGAAAAGATTGCCAGTGGGCAAGAGATTCAAAAGGTGACCCCAAAGATCATAACAAAATAAGACCACACTTAGAAAACCAAGAAACGGTACTTGTGAAGCTCCATTGGAGTAAAGCACTGGGGCAACTACCAGTACGGCAATGAGTAGTACTTTGCTAGACGGTTGTTGCCTTTGAGCTTTGTCCACATCAATTTGGATTTCTGACTGCATTCTTGTGCAAATGCTGACACACATGCATGCCTTGATTTTCTGTTGACTCTCTGCTGGACCTAAATAAACCAATATTGCAGCAGTAAGTACTGTTTCTTGCTTTTGCTAAGTGTGGCCTTATTGTGTTTTAATGGCTGTCTTAGTATGGTATGTACAGTAGCTGACCCTGTAGATCTCATCTACCCTGCTCTGTGAGCTCGGCATCTGCTGCTGTTTTTTTGGTGAACCCAAAGAGCAGTAGACATGGAGTATGACAGTGGCCATATGAGGCATATGTCCCCAGTGCAGTGAAGACAAAGTAAATACTTATCCCCTTTAATCCCTGGGGTCTGGTGGGACCCTCGTCCATTTGAGATATCACCTTTTCCCTAAGAGCGATCAGGTCAACCTGCAGTCTTCTTCTAGAGACAACCACCCTCTCTATGGTTAAAAATGCATTTACATTTATTTATTTATTTATAAGTTTCACCAGGAAAAGTACACTGAGCAAGCTGCTCATTTCCAGGTGCATCCAGGGGAAGGGGGGAGAGGACAGCCTAACATTTAACAGCAAACAATAACAGTAGTTGTCCAAGATAGATCAAGAAAAACATTGTTACATTCATTTTTACAGTTGCACAAATTCAATTAGCATGAAATTGTAGGACGACAAGTGGGAACAATAGCAGTTTACAATTTTAGAATGTGGTGCACAACAGACTAAAGAGAACTATTTATATTTACAGGATGAAGTGCAATTTGAGGGAGCTAACAAGATAGACAGGAGTGGAGGGGATTGGGAGAAAGGTGCGCTAGGAGACAAGTAGGTGCACCCTAGGTAACGCTTACAGTAGTGATCACTAGCGAGCAGGAAGGGGATGGGGAGGGATTACAGAGGGGTCAAGCATAGGTGAGTGGGAGCCTCAAGCCAGGACTGAGAATTGCAAGGATGGTGGTAAGAGAGAGAGAGAGAGAGGAGGAGGATGGGGAAGTGCCAGAGGGGTGGGAGCAAAGGTAGGGAGGTAGCAAATTCAGCTGCTGTAGAGGTGAAGAAGTTGCATAAGAGGGAAGGAGAGGGCAGAGGGGAGATGGCATGGTGGACAGAAGGGGGAAGGAATTCCACAGTTTAGGGAAATGATGAGAGAAGGCAGCCTGCCCAGCAGTGGAGGATCTATGGGGACAGCCATGGTGCAGGTGTCATAGCTTCGGAAAGAGTGGGGAGGGTTGGGATGCTTGAGAGAAGGAGAGGTAGGAAAGGAGAGAGCCAAACCAGAATTTTGATACAAAACTGGTGCAGTGGGAGTGGTGCCTGTTTTCAAGAGAGGGGAAAGAGAGAGGCTGGTACGAACAAAGTGGTGGGTACAAGGAGGATAGTCAAAGGTGATATAGCAGAAAGAGTGGAAGAGGGAGTCCAGCCTGGCTAGGGAAGTTTTGGGAGTGGCACTGCAAACTACATCGCCATAGTCAAAAAATTGGGAGGATCATTTTCTGGACCAGAGCATGTTGGGCAGGCAGTGGGATACAACACCGATTTCTATACAGCGCACCTAACTTGGGGTACAGTTTTTTGATGACTGCATCCATGTATCCAGAAAAGTAGAGGTCTTGGTCAAGTCAAACCCTGAGATACCTAAAGGAGGTGGTGTCCTCCAGTGTAGTCCCATCTAGAGTGTGGAAAGAGGGGAGGAAGGGAGGCTGAGACAGTCTCTGCCTTGTGCCAAAGGTCATGGAGATGGTCTTTTTAGCATTCAGGAACAGTTGATGTGAATGTAACCAGTGCTGAACATTGTCAAAGTCTGCTGAAGTCTGAACACCACATCTTAAGGGGAAGGTCCAGAGGTATACAGGACAGTATCATCTGCATACATGTGGATACAGGTGGAGAAGCAGACAGCAGGACGATCATTTAGGAAGATGGAGAAAAGAAGGAGACTGAGTACAGATCCTTGAGGGACTTCTGCCTTGTTGGTGGAAGGGGGGGGACAGAGAGTCAGCAATCTGAATGGATTGTGTCCTTCCCACAAGATAGGCATAGAACCATTTTGTGGCAGTACCTGAGAGCCCAGTTACAGAGAGCTTGGCAAGAAGGAGGGGCCGGGAGACAGTGTTGAAAGCCTCTGCAAGGTCGACAAAAATGATGAAGGTGATGAGGCCACAGTCCATTCTGGTAAGGACAGAGTCAGCGAACCTGAGAAGGGAGGAGGTGGTAGTGGAGTGTTGCTTCTGAAAACCAGATTGGAAAAGGGTGAAGAAGCTGGAGGAGTCAAGGTAGGAGGAGAGTTGGGAGAGTACCATGTGTTCTGGAGTTTACAATCAGAAAAAGGTACCAGTTGTTTATTGACTGCCAAAATTGAGCAAAAGGTACCATTTCTTTTAATGAAAATAAATGCATTTTAGTTGGGTTGAGGCTGGTGGGCTATGAAGGGCAGCTGTGGGGTTGAGCTGGTCCTCGTTGGAAACATGATAATGTCTCTAATTGATGTGGGGTTTCCTGCTAAACACTGCAGATGAAAGACTTGTTACTGTCAATGCACTCTAGTGCACCCAAGAATGACAGGGACGGGGAACAATAGGAACTTGAAGTGGTGGCATGAGTGGCCATTGTTAAGGAAGCCCCTTAGGGGCTTGAAGTAGCTGTGCAGGCAACCTTTGTTAAAGAAGCCCCCTCTGGTGCTTTTAGAACTGACACTAGTACTGTTTGGTGTGGGGAGAAGCAGATCCTGTAGAGTGGCTTGTTTTAAAACTGGTACTGCCAGTGATGGCTGGGTGTTGCTAGGGGAGAGTAGGAGGCAGAGACCATGCAATGGAGCAATGCGGTGTGCAAGTGTAACAACTGGAGGCAAGCTTTTTAGTGATGTCAGCACCTGGAATGGAGGCTTGTCTCTGAGCTCCACCCTTCCTCCCTGAAAACAAACAAAAAAATGTTCAGCAAACCAAAATAAAATGTTAACTACTGCCTCACAAGGGCTGCCTTTAGTTAATGTGGAAGAGATCACTCCCCGCTGCAGCCGCAGACAGCTTCGATGCTTCTGAATGCAGCTCAGATGAAACCAACAGTGAACATACTGTAGTGCAGCTGCCAGAATGGTGACATCCAGCAAACAACTGCTGGAATCCCTGCCAAAGAAAAAGAAGTAGACCTTATTCTGGCCAAGCTGCGGGTGTTTCATTCTGAAATGAAAGCCAACCTCACAAAAGACCATTGAACAAGTAGGGTCACAGGCTGAAAACTAGATAGGGTTCACGGGCAGACTGGATGGGCCTAGTGGTCCTTATCTGCCAACAATTTTCTGTTTCTATGTAAGAATCAGGTCAGACATTGATGAACTGCAGCAGACCACAAAAGAACATCAGGCCATTCTCACTGACCTAGACTATTGCACTGATCACACAGACCGACATGCTTGAGGCCCTGTGTACATTTCAAATGCTGGCGGTTAAGTGTGGTGATCTTGAGGGCCATTTGAGAAGAAATAATATGTGGCTACAATGGGCCTGGAAGCATGCAGAGGGGTCGGATATGATTTTCTCTCTGGGCACATTTTTCAGGCAGTGCTTGGATCTGCCAGAGGATTTTCAATTTAACATACAGTGGGCACATCGAGCCCTAGGCCTGGCACCCACAACTAATCAGCAGCAACTCTGGTCAATAGTGCTTTAGTTAATTAGTTATGGTGTAAACCAGGAGGTGCTCTTGAAGCTTTGGAAGAAAAATAAACTGTTTTTCAAAGGCACCCGAGTTTATGCAGACCATGATTATCCTCCCCCCCAAAGTCATGGAGCAGCGGAAGCGCAATGGCTCCATTCTAGCTATGCTCAGGGAGAAGCAACTCCATATTCAAACCCCATTCCCAGCCAGCCTAAGGGCCTTTTATCCCAATAGATAAGTTCATTACCCAAATATCAAGGGTATTCATACGGTCCTGCCAGACTCAACACAATATAAAATGCATCCTCCACATTCCCACTTTCTACATCACGTCACCCAATCATGCACACCTTCCATTTATTAAGTTTAGATATGGAAAAAGCTTTTGACTGTGTGGCATAGAAACATAGAAATTGATGGCAGATAAAGACCACTAGGCCCACCCAATCTGTCCATTTTCTCTACCTGCTGCAAAAACCACAGACCCTACATGATCTCTAGCTTTGTTCTCTTTCCTATCTCTCAGGTTTCCCTATGCTTATCTGATGCCTTTTTGAACTCCCCTACTGACGTTGCCTCCACCACCTCTGTTAGAAAGCTGTTGCATGCATGTACCACCCTTTCTGTGAAGAAATTCTTACTCACTTTACCCCTTGATCTACCCCTTCCAGCCTCATGTCATGACCCCTTGTTCTAGAACTACTCTTTTTCTGAAAGATGCTACCCTTCTGTACCTTATTTATGCCCTTGAGATATTTGAAGGTCTCTATCATATCCCCACTCTCTCTATTCTCCTCCAGGGTATACATATTGAGGTCCTCCAGTCTCTCCTCATCTGATTTTTAGGTAGGCCCTGCACCATTTTTGTTTCCCTTCTCTGAATTGCCTCTACCCTGTCTATGTCCTTACAGAGATGTGGCTTCCAGAACTGGGCACAGTACTTCAGATGAGGTTTCACTAGTGATCTGTACAGAGGCATCACCACATCCTTTCTTCTGCTGGTGATCTCTCTCTTTATACATCTCAGTACCGCAATGGCTCTCCCCAAAGCCTTGGCACATTTTTTGGCCACCTTTAGGTCATTTGATATGATTACACCCAGCTCCTTTTCCTGTTTGGTGGCCATCAGCATCTCCCTCCCCCCATCCCCCATCATGTAAGCCTCCTCTGGGTACCTGTGCCCCAAAATGCATGATTTTGCACTGTTTTGCATTGAATCTTAGCTGCCACACTCTTGACTTGTCCTTTCCTATTTGTTGTGATGGCACACATGCAGTTTTCCCTACCCTTTCTGAGAACCATTCATCCCCTGTATGATAACCCACAAACCTATATAAAGATCAGTGGTCAATTATCTTTTCCATTCTGATTACTGATGGGCACCAGACAGAGTTGCCCCTTCTCCGCCATTTTATTCTCCCTTTATCTGGAACCATTGGCTCAGGCAATCCACCTGGATCCTTGTATTCATGCCCTACAGCTGTGTGTGAGACAACTGAATCTAGCTCTGTACAGTACATAGATGACCTGTTAATTTATATGATTAGCCCAGATTCCTCCCTCCTGTCACTTTGAGACCTTCTAACAAGATTTGGTAGTATTGTGGATTATAAGCTAAATGCCACAAATTTTCAAGCCACTCACTGGTGTGTCCAGAAGGAAATAGCAAGAGAGAGGGTGGGATTGCACATGACATAGAGGAATGTGAATGGCTGTAGCTGCCCAGAGAAGCTAAATCCATGAACCTTCAAATGAACTGGCATCACCAAATATCACTCGGCCTCTCACAAGAGACACATACTATCATTCTGCAGCAGTGGCGGCGCTACACCGGGGCACACCAGGGCACGTGCCCTGGTCAAAAAATGTTGTGCCCCCAGTTCGTGCCCCGGTGCTCCAGCCGCAGCCTCCCCGAGTCATCATCGCGAACGAAGTCCGAAAAAAAAAAGGCGAAAAACTCCTTTGCACAGCACTGGCTTCCCACATTATTAAATTTTTAATACCCTGAGACTGTTGTGTGTCGTTGTGTACTTGTAGCCCCAGCCCCCATGACAGTCGGACCGACGTCCGCTTTTATTAAATTAGGCAGTCCCAACCCCGGCCACAGGGAGTCGCAGCTCCCGAAATTGCGCTGGTATACCCAGCCTGAGAGCCTGCTTGAATTAAACCGTCCTCCTGGGGTGAAGCAGCGTTAAGCGTAGCGAGCATTGCCGTGCCGACGCCGTTTAAATCCAGTCCAGAAAGAAGCGCGAAGCGGTCACTGCAGCCTTAAACACGACTGACTAGGGGAGATAGAGTCGAGAGAGCACTTTTGGAGCAACCGCTACTGCACTTACCGCTGATGAACGGAGACCCCATCCGATTCCATCCTGTCACTCATTTTCCTATTTCTAACTTAAGGTACTGTACTGTAAATAATTGATCCCTTTTTGGGTTTGGGACTTGGGAGCAAATGACTACACCCTTTGCCGGGGTTTGCTCTGAAGGGCTGTGGCTCATCATGCTAAAGGATTAGCATGCACACAAAAAATAATGTATGTAGTGAGCAAAGGGAGGGTGGGACAAGAATCCTGGTGCAGAACAAAATTCAGTAAATTAGCGCTGCACAAGGGGAACAGCGTGAGGACACCTTGCATTGCACAATTACCACTGGAAAAAGCTTGACCTACTCTGGGCAAAACTGGTAGCTGGCAGAGTCACTGCAGCCAGCAACCACAATGGCGGTTGGGAGCACACCTGCTCCCTGGGGTCTAGTGGTCCCTGCACCCTCCACCCCCCTCAATCATTGGTCCCAGTAATAGTAAATACTTCTGTCCAGTGGTCCCCCCGCCTATGATCACCAGCTCTAGTAATAATAAATATTTCCCTGCTGACCAGTGGTCCCCCCTGCCCTCTGATCACCAGCCCCAGTAATAATAAATATTTCCCTGCTGTCCAGTGGTCCCCCCTGCCCTCTGATCACCAACCTCGGTAATAGTAAATACTTCCCTGGTGTCCAGTAATCCCTCCCACCCTCAGATCCCCATCCCCGGTAAAGTCAGTTATCTCTGGTGTCCAGTGGTCTCTCCATCCTCCGATCACCAGCCCTAGTGATGGTAAATACTTCAAGGTCACTAGTGGTGCCCCACCCTCTGATCACTGGCTCTGGTAATATTCAATACCTCTCTGCTGTCCAGTGGTCTCCCCCGATCACCAGCCCTGGTAAATTCAATTATCCCTGGTGTCATGTGGTCCCCTGCCCTCTGATCACTGGCCCCATATTAAATTACATATTCCCTGGTGTCTAGTTGCACTACCATCTATCAATGCTTGTCCCAGCATAAGCTTCCCTGGCATCTGGTAGCTCCTCCCACACCATGGGCACCAACTAACCCCTTTACCTCAATCACCAGTGCTGCGAAGTCAATACAGCGACTAGCACAGCCCTCCTCTCACTACCTCGGCTGGCTACAGCATGCGTGTCGGGAGCATGTGTCCCCTGTACTGTAAAGGAAGCATCGTGCACTGTTACATAGACAGTATGCAGCTCCCATTACAATACGGGGATGCACCTCTCTATCACCACATACAGCGGATGGCTGACATGGTGAGAGGAGGGCTGTGCTGGTTGCTGTATGGGCTCCCACGGCACTGGTGACTGAGGTAGAGAGGGTGGCTGGTTCGGTTGGTCAGTGCCTGCGGTGTGAGGGGGCCCTCTTAATGCCAGGAAGCTTATACTGGGTCAGGGGATCAGTGGGTGGGGGAGACACTAGTGCCAGAAGATATGTGATTTAATAAGAGCCAACAATCGGAGGGTGTGGGGACCACTGGACACCAGTATATTAGCAAGGCCAGTGACTGGAAGGTGGGGGACCACTGGACATGAGAGAAGAATTTACATTGCTGGGGATGGTGATTGGAGGGTGGGTGGACCACTGGACACCAGGGAAACATTTAATATTACTAGGGCCAGCAATCGGTGGGAGGGGGGACCACTGGACACCAGGGAAATATTTAATATTACCAGGGTCAGAGGGCAGATGGGATCACTGGACACTTGGAGACAGGGAATGGCATCACAATCCGCTCAGGGGTTGTATACAGACCCCTGTCTCAAGGGGAGGAAATGGACAAGAAAATGATAGAGGACATTCTCAAAATGGCTGAAAAGAGGGAGATACTGTTGATGGGGGACCTGAATATGCCAGATGTTAACTGGATAGCATGTACTGCAGCCACATCCAAGAGCAGGGTCATTCTCGATGCCCTGCAGGGGGCAGGCCTTAGACAGCTAGTGTTGGAACCCACTCGGGAGGGAGCAATACTAGACCTGGTACTCTCAAATGGAGAGGATCACAAATTTAAAGTCAGTAGACATCTGGGAACAAGTGACCACTGCACGGTGTGCTTCACAATAAGCATAACCATGGAGACAAGCCATACAAAACAAGGATACTGGACTTTAGAAGGGACGACTTTGGCAAAATGGGTGAATACCTGAGGAATGCACTAGCAAATGGCCAAAGGAGGTAGAAAAACAATGGAGAAAATCACAACTGCTATCATGGAGGCAACAAGCCTTTATGTGAAACAAATAAAGAAAAAAAAGAGGAGTAAAACCACTATGGTTCTCAAAAGAGGTGGCAGGAAGGTTAAGGAGAAAAGGCTGCATTCAAAAGTATAAGGAATCAAAGAATGAGTACGACAGGAACTGTATCAAAGCAGAAAAAAGTGAGGAAGGCAGTCAGAATAGCAAAGGCCCAAACCAAGGAAAAAATAGTCAACTCAATTAAGAAGGGGAATAAAACCTTCTATAGGTACATTAGGGAGCATAGAAACGTTAAGGGAGAATAGTGAAGATTAATAAAGGAGAGGGGAGGTGGACAGAGTGAGACAGTGGCAAGGCAGAGATACTGAATGAATACTTTTGCTCAGTATTCACAAAAGAAGATGAGGAGGAGTTACCTAAACCAGACAATAGAAGCACTCTGGGTAGGGGGGTTGACACCAGTCCATTCACAGAAGAAAGAATCCTGAAAGAACTCCTAAAACTCAAGGTGGACAAAGCAATGGGGCCTGATGGGATTCACCCCAGAATCCTAAAAGAACTAAGGGAGGACCTAGTGACACCACTGACCACGCTTTTTAACAAATCATGGGAGGATGGGGTAGTACCTGAGGACTGGAGGAGGGCAGATATGATTCCCCTTCACAAAAGTGGAAGCAAGGCAGAAGCAGGAAACTACAGACCTGAAAGTTTGACCTCAGTGGTAGGGAAAATGATGGAATCACTTCTGAAAGAAAGAATTGTTGAGTACCTAGAGGCTAGTGGGGCACAGGACCCAAAGCAGCATGGATTTACAGCAGAAAGGTCATGTTAGATGAATCTAATTGATTTCTTTGACTGGGTGACCAAAGTAATAGACTAGGGAGGGGCTGTGGATATGGCCTACCTAGACTTTAACAAGGCATCTGACACAGTCCTGCACAAAATACTAATAATCAAGTTAGCCAGCCTGGGAGTGGGTTCCAGGGTGGTAGCCTGGGTAGCAAAGTGGCTGTACAACAGGACACAGAAGGTAATAGTGAATGGAACACATTCCGAAGAAAGGTTACTGTGGAGTACCTCAGGGCTCAGTACTGGGTCCATTCTCTTTAACATCTTTATAGGTGACCATGCAGAGGGTCTGGAGGAAAGGTATGCCTCTTTGCAGATGACACAAAGATCTGTAACACAGTTGATACACAAGGGGGTGGTAGAAAGGATGAAAAGGGACTTGGCAAGGTTGGAGGAATGGTCAGACATCGGGCAACTTAGAGTCAGTGCAAAGAAGTGCAAAGTAATTCACCTGGAAAAAAATCCAGGAGAAGAGTACACAATAGCAGGAGAGTACTAACAACAACAAAATGGAAAGGGACTTGGGGTAGTCATATCAGATGACCTAAAGGTGGGTAAGCAATGAGAAGTCAGTAAGGAGAGCCAGGGGGATACTGGGATGCATAGGATGGGGCATCACAAGTAGAAAAAATGGTTATCCCTCTGTACAGACAGTTGGTGAGACCCCATCTGGAATACTGTGTGCAGTTTTGGAGACCCCATCTATGCAAGGACATAGACAGAATGGAAGCAGTCCAGAGGAGGGCAACTAAAACGATGCAGGGTCTGCATCAGAAACCATATGAAGAGAGGCAGAGAGCTTAATATGTATACCCTTGATGAAAGGAGGGATGGGGGGGACATGATAGAAACTTTTAAGTACCTCAAGGGAATAATCAACAAAGTCCAGGAGGTAGCATTTTTCAGAAAAGAGATGTGAAGAACGAGGGGCACAATTTAAAAATCGAGGGTGATGGCCTGGGGTAATGTGAAGAAATTTTTTTCAAGGGAGAGTGGTGGATGCATGGAACCCTTCCTGGGAGGTTGTTGGGTCTAAAACAGTGGGGAATTCAAACATGCATGGGACAGACATAAGGCAATTGTAGTAGGGGTTGCAGGAAGTAGGCCGTTGGTTAACTAGAATCTACAGCTTAGCCATTAGGAAGGAAATGGGCAGACTGGGTGGGCCAAGTGGTCCTTATCTGCCATCAAACTCTATGTTTCTATGTAACTGAATTTTACTGGGGACAGGCATTGGAGGCAGAGGAGACCATTGGACACCAGGGGAACTTGAATTTTAATGGGGATGAGGATCAGAGGACGGAGAAGACCACTGGACACCAGGGATAACTGAATTTTACCAGGGATGGGAATCGGAGAGTGTGGTGTGCCACTAGACACCAGGGAATATGTCCACTTTTACAGGACCGGGAAATCAGGGTAGGGCAGAGCAAGTCACAGGGGTGCAAACCTGCTGTTGTTTCCCATGCAAATGTGCCCATAATGGCATAGCATCTTCATGGTTGTAGGCAACAGGAAAGTGAAGCACAAAGCTATGAACTCCACTTTGCCATTTTTCAGTATCTAGCCCCAGAAGTTTATAAAATCACATTCATTTGATGCATATATGGGTGTTTTCAGGAGAAATTAAGCCCTCCCCAAAAAACAAACAACCTGGCAGGTTTAAACATTTTGAACACATTTCCATTAAAATACTGTACTGATCTGAAGTGCAAATAAGGTAATGTTTTTTCCTTATAAAGATGCATGCCACAGATGGTTTTCATTATCTTTAATTGGTTTTAGTTACCTCCCAAGTTACCAGAATATGGACTATTTTTGTCTTCAAAGTTAAAATGTAAGCATATTTCAATGAAGAGTCCCATATTTTGTCTTTTAAACTGATTTCTTCGTGTTTTAGTTCATTTTAAATCAAATATTTAGATGCCATTTTGTAAGTGCAGTAAGACATTGCATGTGCCATTATGTAAGCAGAAAGGCATGACAGGCTGAGCATTATGTTGATATAATTACTGGTGACCATAAATACCAACCGGATTACTGTTTTGTTAAAAATGCATATCAACCGGATTTCAATGGGGGGGGGACTGGGGGAGCTCAGCTCTGCTAGGCATGCCGCATCATGCGATCCACAACACCTCCCAGTGGCCTATAATGGCTGTCTCGCAGTCGCATCGCATTCCCTCTTGGCCCCTATAATAGGGCCTGCCGCCTGGGCCTCAGGGCCTGTACCTGTACACCAGAAAAATAGGGACTCTTCTATACTACTGAACTGGCCGGGCCCATCGTGAAACTAAAGTCCTGGGTGTACCAAGGAGGGTACTGCACTGCACAATGTGCATCAGCATCTGAAAATGTGACTGATGATTCTGCTTGCTTGTGGGCTGCACTCATACCTTTCAACTGTCCCTGATTTTCAGGGACGTCCCTGATTCGGCTCAAAATTTTACTCTGTCCGACTGTCCCTCCTAAAATTTGTGTTTGCATGGCTAAACAGTGGAAATTGTAAGCATAAAATAATGTCAAGCATTAAAGTTACAGACTTGTTCTTCTTAGAAAATGCATTTTGCACTAAACCCCATATTCTACCACCAGCTTTCTGGGTATATATCTCTAATTTTGAAGATTTTGGTCCATTGTCCCTGATGTTTTTAAGCCTTGTCCCTGATTTATGAGGCAGGAGGTTGAGACTGAGGCTGCACTCATGGAATAGATGCAGACACTCACTACTTAAAAATAATGCCTTCCTACAATTGATCAGAGAACACAGAGCATAAAAAGTTGCCACCATATTTTATTACATCCATGCCATGACCATGAGACATCACATGTATATGGACTCCCAATACTTCTGGGGTAGGGGCAAGGCGCATTCCCTGTGGGTGAAGAATAATTTAATTCAAACAGTGTATGCACAGTAACTAACAGCGATGCTAATCAAGCTAAGGGTGGCATCAAAACCTCAGAAATTCTAATAATGAGCTTGACTCTATGGTATTGATCCTGTGATCCCAGATGAATGTTGTTAGTGCTGCTGACCAGTTTGGCAGCTGGTTTAGAAGGAACAACAATGTCCAATCAGATATCAGGCAGAAATGAAAAGCTGGCACCCAGTGATTTTAATAATGTAATTGTACACCACAGCTCAAAGTTTGCTTGACAACTGGCATGCCCCAATATCATTGCTGTTTTGTGAAAAGACAGGAGAAGATGAGATGAGGAGGCCAATGTTAGGCCTTGCTCTTTGCACATTAGCCTTTGTGTCCATTACTGGTCAAATTCCAGAAGACCAGCTCTCAAGCCAGGAGAAGAAAGCACTAGACAGACAGAGCTGTAGAGGATTTCAACAAGAAACTAAAGCTGCTTTCAAAGTTTCTGCAGTTACTTACAGGGAAATGGTATGTGATTAAAGCTTGCTCTGTAGTTAGTGTTTTCTTCAGTTTTCACTAGCAAATGGGAAATAGGTAAGGAGGCAGTTGGCACCAATCGTATTTATTTATTTGGAATTACTTCATTTGGGATACCTGATGAGATGCAACATTTTTTTATCGGTCCCAGGAAGACTGTAGGAATTGTCATATCTGTGCAGGATTTATTTAACTCTAAGAATTTTTCCATTTTATGCCTGAGCAATTAGGACAATCTGTTAATGCATGGGGTTCCCACACACTGCAATGGTGGATTCAATAGCCTTACTGGTTCATGGGGACCCACATTTCCCAGCCCAGCTGTGACAGCAGCTTTACGAATGGTAATAGGGTGATACACCAAACATAATTCCTCCTTGCTTTAAACTAGCTGGCTACTCGCAGCTAGATCCTACAAGACCCCACAGGGCTCATTGAACAGAGAGGAGTAGGGACCTGGGAGGAAGGCACGGAGCTGGGTTAGGGTAGCTACCTTGAGTGAGCTGGCTCCATCTCAACACTTTGAATCGCTTCACAACTCTACATTCTCACCAAAGTTGGGGGCTTGAATGGAGCACAGGCGGGTCCTGGCAGCGCGCAGCGCTCCATGCCATGCCAGAGTCCCAGCATTCAATATCACTCCCGGGCAGCCTGTGCCCATGCCCGTTGCGCTCACAATTAAAAACTGGATAATATTCAGTATTTACTGGGGCCCCACGCCTTCCGTGGCTGTAAAAATGTTATCTTTGGAGGTTCAGGTTGCGCCGCGGCTCCAGTTCAAAAGAGATCTGATGGAGTGTGCAAGACTGCTATGACAGCAACAATAAATACTCATGTTTCCACTTTTTGGGATTGCACAAAATATGTGAGTCATATAAAACCAGGAAGGATAAAAAGCTGACAGAAAGATCTAGGCTGCAAATAGCTTGGAGGGAGGGGAGCCAGTGATAGAAAAACATGTATTGCTTGCTGGCTTGCTTAGCTTGGACCCTGGCTAGCAAACATATGATGCATTGCTAGGCTGCCTGCTGCTGCTACTGAGGAGTTTCAAGGGAGGCGCCAAGCAGAAGACAGCTTGAGTTCAGAAAATAGCTTAAAAGTCCACCAATCAGAGCCCCAAAAGTGTAATCCTGCCAATGAAGTAGGGGAGGCAGACCAGGCTTGTGATTGTGATTTTATAGTAACCTGCACTGCTGTGTTTGTTTGGTATGAAAAGATGGGGGAAATTGAATGCAAACAGTCCGAGGTGAACAACTCTGTCATTTATTCAGTGTCATCTCAAGTGTTTTTCTGGTGTACAGGGCACAGTATTGTAAGGTATTGTTTCTATGAGGAGGCCTGACTTTTCCTTCCAAATCTTGGGGAAGCTCATTAAGACTGTTTGAGAACCAAAAGCTGTAACCTATGCTAAACATCCTCATGTGTTTCTTTTCGTGTTGGTCCTCTATATTTGTGTTACTGTCACCCTCAGTTTTGCATATTGTGTTCAATCACAGTTACTGTTTCTTTTCATATTTCTTGGATATTCCAGAAGGCTGACGTGCCATTCTATGCTTGTACATCTGAACAGCCTGGTATTCCTCTTGTCTGTGTAGTGTCAGAGTGAATGGCCTCAAGTTGCTGGTGGCGTTGGTGTGTCTCGTGCCATCAACGGCTGGTATTCCTCTTGGCTGTATAGTGTCAGAGTGAACGGCCTCAAGTTGCTGGAGGTGTTGATGTGTCTCATGCCATCAGTGGCTGATATTCCTCTTGTCTGTGTAGTGTCAGAGTGAACGGCCTCAAGTTGCTGGAGGCGTTGGTGTGTCTCGTGCCATCAGCGGCTGGTATTCCTCTTGGCTGTGTAGTGTCAGAGTGAACGGCCTCAAGTTGCTGGAGGTGTTGGTGTGTCTCGTGCCATCAGCGGCTGGTATTCCTCTTGGCTGTGTAGTGTCAGAGTGAACGGCCTCAAGTTGCTGGAGGTGTTGGTGTGTCTCGTGCCATCAGCGGCTGGTATTCCTCTTGGCTGTGTAGTGTCAGAGTGAACGGCCTCAAGTTGCTGGAGGTGTTGATGTGTCTTGTGCCATCAGCGGCTGGTATTCCTCTCGGCTGTGTAGTGTCAGAGTGAATGGCCTCAAGTTGCTGGTGGCGTTGGTGTGTCTCGTGCCATCAATGGCTGGTATTCCTCTTGGCTGTGTAGTGTCAGAGTGAACGGCCTCAAGTTGCTGGAGGTGTTGGTGTGTCTCGTGCCATCAGCGGCTGGTATTCCTCTTGGCTGTGTAGTGTCAGAGTGAACGGCCTCAAGTTGCTGGAGGTGTTGGTGTGTCTCGTGCCATCAGCGGCTGGTATTCCTCTTGGCTGTGTAGTGTCAGAGTGAACGGCCTCAAGTTGCTGGAGGTGTTGGCGTGTCTCGTGCCATCAGCCACTGGTATTGTGCTGAGTAGTGCCAGTGACACCACTCCATTAAACAGTGGTGTCACTGGTAGTAGTAGTTTTGCTTTTAATTTGTGGAAGTTCAAACTGAAAATATAAACATTTGACTGAAAGGAAACAATGCTGTCATTCTAGATTATGGATATCCGGGGATTCCTCACCAGAAAACGAAAGGCTGATGAGTTGGATGATGACTGTAGTAGTTCACAACAGTCCGAATGCTCAAACACCATGCCTCAATGGAACATAGTGATGACAGTATGCAGTCCGATAGTGATTCTTCAGCATCAGACCCGAGGATGATGGAAGTTTCAGAATCGCTGAGATCTGTACAACACAACTGAAAAAACCTCCAGGCCCCTCTGATTTAAGCCAGAATAAAGACTGCATGCCTGTGCAACCAAAGCTGAGTGCATTTCCACAAAGAAGTTTGGCCAAAAGTGGAGGGCATTCAATCCCAACTGGTACAGCATTTTCCCTGGATTGAATACTCTCAGTCTGAAGATGCTGTATATTGCTTTGCATGTCGTCATTTTCCTTAAACCACTAAAAATGTCACAGTGTTCCTTAAAAATGGTTTCCAGAACTGGAAAAGATCGACTGGAAAGGATGGATCACTAACCCTGCACAACAACTCTGAGTCCCATAAAGCATCACATACAGCATGGTGTGACTTCAAGATGCATACAAAGGAAGGAAGGACCATACAGAATCTGATCAACGAGGATCACAGCAAACTTGTGAAAGAAAATCGCCATTACATAAAAACAATAGCAGAGATATTGAGGCTGACTGCTCACAGTGCATTGCACAGAGAGAACACAGAGAAGGTGAACAAAGTGTCAACCAGGGCAATTTTCTTGAAATTCTGAATCTGATAGCAATGCGTGATGACATAGTCAAAAAAATTGTCAGGTGCAAGAAATGCAAAATATACATCACAGCATCCAAGACCAGCTCCTTAATATTATGGCACAGCTTGTGCGACAGCAAATTACAGAAGAGTGGCAGCTGCTGGGGCATTCTCGATACAAGTGAATGAGTCAAAGGACATTTCAAAGATTGAGCAAATCTCTCTTGTGGTCGTTATGTGCATGGTGGCAAAATACATGAAGAATTCCTTGGCTTTCAACAAGCAAAGGCCTGGATGCAACATCCCTGACTAGATAATACTGCAGACACTTGCAGATAACAGCATAGATATAAATGCATGCATAGCACAGTGCTATGATGGTGCCAGTGTTATGAGTGGGGAAGCAGCTGGAGTGCAGGCTAAGTTTCGTGAAGAAGTTCCCAAGGCTATCTATATACACTGCTACAGCCACAGGCTGAACCTTGTAGTTGTGGATTGTGTCAAAAATATTCAGATGGCAGCTGAGTTTTTCTCATTGTTACAAACCTTATACAATTTCATTAGTGGGTCAGCAGTTCATGCTTTCTTTATAGAAATTCAGAAAGAAATTATGCCTGCAAAGGTGCCAGTGGAACTCAAACGTTTATCTGACACAAGGTGGACCTGCCAATATGCGCATGCAACAGTGTGCATAAGACTTTGCCAGCCATCATGGAGACACTACATCACTATGTGGGGGAGAGAGAGGCAATGCTGAGCGTACAATTCAGGCAAAGCACTTGTACATATAATAACCAGCACATTTGCCATTAATCTTGTTATGTTTGAACTGATCCTCAAAAGACCAGCATTGTTGCAAAGTGTTTGCAATCTTCTGATCTGCAACTATCCTGTGCCGTACAACTGGTAGCAAGCTTACAAGAAGAATTATCAGAAGCCAGACGTGATAGCGAATCTGAATCTGGTTTATGGTCTACAGTTTGGACAGAAGCACAAAAGCTGATCCAGGACAATGGTTTGCCTCAGGCTCAGCCAATTGAGAGGGCTCGTATTTGGAAGACCAGTTTCACATCAGGATCATATCACAATGAGCACAACTGGGCAACGTCATGTTCTGCAAAGCAAGGATGATTTTAGGAAACACCTCTTTTTGCCAGCTCTTGACAGGATCATTGGAGAGTTGGACAGACGGTTTGATGACAAGAACTGTGAAATTCTAAAGCAGTTGCTGCATTAACTCCAGGGAGGAAGGACTTTATGCAGGAAGAGAATGTACTTCCATGGCACACCACTATGGATTGAACGTTGAGATCTGTCAGCTGAGTTGTATGCAACAAAGAGGCTTCTGAAAAGGAACCCTGATGAGGACATAAACAGTATGCATGCTCTGAGTCATTATTTGATGCCATACAGAGATGCCTTTTTTGAACTATATCGCCTGCTTATCATTGCACTTACTCTTCCAGTCACATCTGCTGGATGTGAACGTTCATTCAGTAAACTCAGAATGATTAAAACATACCTTCGCAATAGAATGGCAAATGAGAGACTTAGCAACCTGGAAGTCCTTTCTATTAATGAAGGCCGTACACAGGACTTGGACATGGACAGTGTGGTGGACATTTTTGCCAAACTACATAGCAACAGAAGAATTACTTTATTATGAAAAATGACTATGTATAGAGTGGTATTGCATACGTGAAATGGTCAGACGCTTGTTGTTAAGTTTACTATTTAGTCTACCTTTTTTTTTTTGTTCTGTTCAAATGCTTTCAGGCACAAGAACTGGTGAGACTTTCAGGAGAACTTTAATTAATAAAACATTTTTAGGGAGCACCAGCATGCTGTTTGAAAAATGCAGTGCTCAAAACAAACCCATAAACCAGTTCAGCATGTGGGAAATGTGACGAGGGTGGGAAGAGACAATAGAGCAGACAAGCTTCTTTACAAAGTTTGTATATGCATACTTAAATGTAAAATTAAAGCTCTAAAACATAACACTGAAATGGCATTTTTTATTTCTGAAATATAGCATTCATTTTTTTTAGACTGTAAAAAAAACACAGATAGGCACGCAGGAATTTACACGTATGATTTTACATCTTGGTTTCTATGGGTGCCCTGGCTTCCAACTGTGGTGCCCACCCAGTGCCCTGGTAACCAACAGAAGCTGGAGCCACCACTGTTCTGCAGCCCAGTAGTCTAGAAGTCACACCTATCTTATACAAGCACTTCTTGAAGTCATATAGCATATACTGTAGTGCAACAAACTCAAATGACACACTTGAGGAACTACCTTCTGTCCTATGCAGAGTACGCTTACTACCTGTAGGATATTGACACATTTGCATGCTACAGTCTCATGGATAGAAGAAATACCAACACCCCCCCAACTGTAGTTCTCTAACTGGCTGAGGCACTACAAATCCCTCAAAGCCCCTAAACCAATCCCTAGACATTTGCTTTGCCTGTGCAGCCATACTGTACATAACAAACTCTGGTCAGAGCCAATATGGCTGTGGAGAGCTTTTAGGAGTGGCAAAAGCAGTAAACAGAATATGTTGTGCTCTCTCTGCACAGGAGTCAGACATAATACTGTAGCGATTACAGTACTGTGCATGAGTGATACTTGCACATGTGCAGTTTTCTCCAGAGTCAACCTTGCGCAACATGGCGGTGCTGACATAACTACATATAACATGTCAGTCCCCTTGGGTTACTAGAATCCCACTAGTACTAGTCTTAGGCAGGTAGGAAAAGGCAGCTGGTGGGGAGGTCATTAGGGGCTTTCTACATAATGACATCATCGTTTACTTAGCTAGCCTGAGAGAAGGATGATTATGTAATTTAGAACTCTCACAGCAGCATAACCATTTTAGAGTCAGCTGCTGTCGGGGAGCTTAGAATGTTCATCAGTAAGTTCAAGTGTGGCAGTCAGAGTGGCTGAAGGTCTGCCATTGGGGCTCTGTCAAAGGGATCCCTGGTATTTCTCACCCTAGTTTGGTAAAATCTTCAGTTTGCCAGCAGGACTGTTTAGTTTCACTCCGGGGGAGTGAGAGGGAATGCAGTTTGTGTGGCTCCAAGAGGCAGTCCCCTGAGGTTCCTGAAGTTCACAGCTTTCTTAAGGAAGAACAATCAGTAGAATCTGACAGCTACCAGAGAAAGAAAGGTGTTTGTTCTTTCCATGACTGGGAGGAAGGAACAACTAATCTGTGAGTACAGAATTTGAGACTGTTCTCTGAGGAAGTTGTCTGAGATGTGTGTGCCCTAGATAAGGCTAGATCACACTGGTCAGGACCCCTTTCAACACAACTGTGCTGATTTAAAGTTAAAGTTGGGAGTCTTTAGCAATTCATTGGGGATTGGAGACTCATTTGGTGTAACCCTGAAGGAATGGCAGAGGCTGTTTGGGGCAAAGGGTAAGGAATGCCATCTGGAGTTTCAGGCAGGGCTAAGTGGTTCATGGATGGGCACCAGTGTTCCCTGAGCAACAACCATGCACCAGGAGGATTTTGCAAGTGTGTGGCACATCTCGTAGACATACACGTTGGAAATGGAAATGTGTGGAAAATGTTTAAGGTGTATACATTTTGGAAGAGAGACAGAGATGTTTTTTGTGGAAAACAGTACTGCCTAGCAAAGTGTCCTGCAAAACAGAGTGTGCCTGTATTGCAGGGATAATCATTTGAGGGCCCACCCTTGCTTTAAGTAACATCTGTAAATAAAGCCATACTACAAAATATCAGATACTGTTTTGGATATTCCGCTTATTGCTTCTAGTGTGAACGTTATTGGGGCTCCTCAGCAGTCAGGTCTAGCATATGCCTAGCATCCTCTCCCCTGGACATGGTTGTAAATAAATATAATCATTTTAGTATGTACTCCCACCCCCCCCCATCCTCTAGATAATGAGCCAGATACACACACCAATGCTAGGGGTGGTACCATGAGTGTAGTTCTACCAAAAGAAAACTGTATGCCATGTAGCTGTCAGTAGTTCTTTTAAGGGGGGTGCCAGCTAGCCAAAGGTGGTGTGGGGGTTACATACATATGTACGATACTTGTGCATGCACAGTTTAAGTCTGCACCACCATGTTGCATGCGGTGGCCGTCACATCTGCACTTGTGGAAAGGAAAAGTAGTGCACCAGGAAATGGGTATGCTTATGCGGCCCGCAGAGGGGAAGGACTGCATAAACAGAATGACTGGAAACTATGCCGGAGCACTGGGGCAGAACTTCAGACAGTGGTCCGGTTACGTGTTCCCACAGCACTCTTTTACAAATTTGATGATGGCATAACATCTGTGGAGCTTAGCCCACACAACCGTAAAAATCAAACTCAGGAGGAGATTATTAACAAACTAGATAGCTGGTCTCGGATTTGCGCATCATCACAGGCGCTTTCTCATTCTTTTCTAAGCAGTAATTTCTGGTAAATGTGCCTTAACCATATTGCTCTCAGTGCTGGTAGACTACTTCTGGTTTTCTCCTGATTGTAGTAGGAAAAGGTCATAGCAGTCTTGAAGTGGTTGCTGCCAGTGGTGGTATGCTCTGAAAAAAATGGTCCCCATGCCCGTCTGCACATTTTAGAAATGACTCCTTGAGTTAAAGGGGACAGGAATTAATTACTTATGTGCAGCTGTTTGAAATGTCTCTATTTTTATAAATTATATTCATACCTCTAAAGGATCCCTATTTTAACTGTGCCTGAATAAAAGCTGAAGCTGTCAGTTGTGTTTTGTTTTGGTGTTAGATTTATAGACCTGTTATTTAATACAACAGCAGATTAGGTACATATGGACACATATTGATATATGGACATATTAGGATAACAGCATCTCAATTACAAGGGGGTCTGTGTTAGGTTTGGGTTTTGAATATACACATATACTAGTCACTTGTTACAGAATTAATATATATATCATGTTTAAGATAGCATAAGTTTGACTATTCATGAGTAATATGAACTTATTGTACACAGAGTTTAAGAAAAATGTATCTGAACAATATACTGTGTAAACTTTGATTGACACCACTGTGTGAAACAGTTGGTGAATGTTTAACTTACAGTATGGCAGGTTGTCTTCTAACCTATTTTTTGCTTAACACATATATATTTTCATATTTATAAGACTTTTAACATTATTTACTATGTATTGCTTAAAGAGCTACTGATGCCTCAAAGAAAACTTTGAAAAAAGCATAATAATTAGGTACAATTCTGCTTGTGTTCCATATATTCCATTATTTATTACTGAGAAAACGTGCATGAATACATGATTTTTATCCCTTGCAGTTACATTAAAGTTAATCTGCCTCTATAGCTTATTCCCTACTTCAAGTCTTAATGCTCTGTTGTGACTTCACAATCTGTTGCCATGAGAATAACTGTGATGTCACAAGCAGTGCATTGTGACTTCAGGCAGGGAGACAGCAACAGAAATAAATGAACTCTTCAGGAGCAAAAAGCCTGTTTTCATGCAAATGACCTCAGCAATAAATAATGGGGAGGAGGAGTAAAGAACTAATGTGAAATACAAGGTGAACTTTATCTAAATATTATGTTTTGTTAAAGTTCTCTTGAAGGTGTCAGCTGCTCTTTAAGCTTATTATGTTGGCTTGCACACACGTGCAAACAACATATTGGGGTAGTAGCAGTTTCAGATGAGCGTCAGTGTTGTGGCAAATGCAGGGCACACTTTAGTAGGTGTGTCCCTCATTCCCCAATGAGACAGCATGCTAGCGCTGACACAAGTATATGCAAAGTGCCACCAACTTGAAACAAATGTGATGCTGCAATCGGAGACAAGCTCGTTATGCAGCAGCACAGATGACATGCCTCTTGTATGTGCCTTTCGTGGCGAAACTGTTCAATAAACATGGTGGCAGCTCCTGCCATACACCACACAATCCCAAAAGAAAGCCGACATCAGGGGTGCAATCCCCATGTTGGCATGTCCACACCCACTCCACATTATGTGTGGCACACTGGGAGACCACCCCAGTGTGCGTCCGCTCATAGAAAGCCGACTGTGTCTGCATGTTCCTGTTCCTCCCCCCACCCCACCCCCATTGTGTGTGTCACACTGGGATCCCATCCCAGTGTGGTCAAGATACCCCCCTAAAAGTCATGGGGCACACTGGGAGCCCACCAAAGTGTGTCCATTTGTTGTATTTCACCTGTAAAGAAAGAAAACCATCCCGAGGTGCAGTGTTAGTTTTTTATTTTTTTTTTCTGTACCTGAAAAAAGAAAACAGTCCATTGTCCTCGGCACCCCTCCCCAACCTGCACCCAGCCTCTGTGCACCCCACCTCTCCACACCCCCCTCACCCCATACTTACTTTCAGAGGTCTGACGCTGCGATCTTCTGTGGAGTGGGAAGACGTCTGGACTCTTCAAAGCTGACTGCGAACTGAAGAAATGCCAGTAAGCTGTACAATGGCATAAATTGGTGGGGGGGTTCTACTTAGTTGGATATCTCAGCCATTTCTTTGAATTTTGGCTCCAAATTTTCAACATGGGGTTCTTGGGACCCCACCTCACGAACACATGCACTGTCATCTCATTATTCGGTCCCGAAAGGTTATTTTACAGTCACTGCATGGAATCACCTTTCAGGACTGATTAACAAAATTACAGTGCCACTGTTCATGAGGTGGGGTCCCAAAAAGCTTATGTTGCAAATTTGGTGAAAATATTCCAAAAAATGGCTGTGTTACGAGTCTGCATTGCGCAGTTTTCATGCATGCTCATAACTTCGACAATTTTTAATATTTTCACTCCATATTTTCAACATTGGCATTTTTTCACACCTCCTTATGACCAGTATAGTTGTCATTTTTCACATCCTGCCTGAAATATGTTTTTGCACATGTGGCACACAATGGCGCAGTCGCTGTGGGAAATCAATGTTCAGGACAGATTAACAAAATGACAGTGACACTGTTCATGAGTGGAGGTCCCAAAATGCTCATGTTGAAAATTTGGTTAAAAATTCCCCAAAATAATTGTGTTACGGGTGTGCTTTGTGCAGTTTCTATGCACGCTTGTGACTTCACCAATTTTTCATATTTTCAGTCCAGATTTTCAGCATTGCCATTTTTTTACACCTCCTCATGAACAGTACAGCTGCCATTTTTCACATCCTGCCCAAGATATGTTTTTGCATCTGTGGCGTCAAATGACGCAGTCGCTGTGCAAAATAACCTTTCGGCTAACAAACTTATAGTGCCACTGTTCATGAGGCGTGGTCACAAAAAGCCCATGTTGAAAATTTGAGGTGAAAATACTAACAAACGCCGGGACATTAAGGTTTCCAACCATAACACCCCACCCTGTAGAGACTAACAGGTGTCAGGGGTTTGACTTGGGATTGTCGGCTGTAATGCTTACGCCATTCCACCCCCACCACCACCACCCTGCAGCCTGCAGCCAGTGACAGACATCAAGGTGTGCCTTGGACTGTTTGGACCCAAAGTTTACCCCATTCTCCTATACTGCACCCATCTTAGCGTATTTCCTTATGGAATGGGGTGAGCGTAAGGCCCAAAGACCCCAAGGCACAACGCAATAGTTGGTGTCTCCAGGGTAGGGTGAGGTGAAATGGCATGAGCATTATGGCTGATGACTCAGATGCACACCCCAATGCCTGTCAGTCTCTGCAGGGTGGGGGTGTAGCTTGCACCAGTTCAATACTTCACTGCCATTCCTATTATGCATGTCTCTAACTCCTGCACTACCAATACCAATCCCAGCAAGATAGCATTAGGCATTGACAAATGCTTGTTTTTCCTATTGTTTTTAATCATTGTCATTTACTAATGCTAGCACAGACACACACATACGGGGTTTAAAATGAAGCTTCACTTGGTTTATAGCTTGTGTCAGGGAGTGAACTTTTAAGACAGTGAAATTTGACCCAGGGATAGCTTTCTTTTGATGGAACTAACCCTGTCTTGGCATTGTAATTTGCAAAGCTGAAGCTGTTTAGAAGTATAATAGTAGTTATGCTAAACAAATGTAAATATCTCTAAAAGTATACAACTTAAAGATAATATACTTGTATGGAAGTTGTTAAGGACAACTAGACCCTTCAAATGAGCCTATTCATTAAGCTCCACCCACAGCCATAAAAAGGGGCAAGGGATGCAGTATCTTTGTATGCTGTATTTGCAGGAACAGCATAATAACAGAAGCCATGGCAGTGGAGGAGATGATGCAGGAGAATGAAGTTAACAGACATAATAATATAACTGGCAAGCCAGGCTAATAGCCTGCATTCATTTTAACTTTTCTTTCAATCAAATGTGTCAGTGGAATGGAGGGGAGGTCAATTCCCCACAGTGGTGGGTCCCTAAACACAAATTCCAGGATAATAAAAAAGGGGGACAAGCATTGATGGTGTCACATTGGATTCAGGATAGTAATGATGGGATGGGTATGGTACTGTGTCAGAAATAGGGTAAGGGTGCACACAAGTGATGTGCCTCCTGAAGATCAGAGGCTCAGACAAGGCAGCCAAGAAGAGGCAGGGCCCTTCATCAGTGTGATACAAGGGAGACATCAGAAGTTAATTTGAATTGGGTGAGCACGCTTGGTGCTTTTTTTGAGAGGAGGACTATTTTTTTTGTGGAATTAGTGTGGAAATGTTTTGCTATTTCTGGTAATTTTATATGTTCTGTGCATGTGGGAGGTGGTGGTTTCTGGAACTTGGGGGAAGAGGGGCAATACAGTAGGCTGTAGAGACCAGGGAGTTTTTTTTCCACTGGAGTTGGCTCATGACCTAAGATGGGAGAAGTACTGTAACTAGAAGAGTTCATAGCTGAACTCATTAGCTGGAGTGCTGTGTTTGTTCTTTAGTACATGCCCTCAAATACCCCACTAATGACCGAAGAGCCAGTCATTTTCTAGAGATTGACAACCGTCTGGGGGGGAAAGAGTGACCCAAGGTGCAGCTGAGGGACACCCCCATCCAGCCAGTCATTAATCTCGAGGAAGTGACCAGCTTTGATGTCACTGCTGTGATTATAAATCTAATCACAATAATGATTTGTCTGTTTTGTATTTTATTTATCTTTGTTTTGTGGTGGCTCGCGCCGAGTCAGAATATGTGGACATTTTTGTTGCAGTGTGCAGTGGTGGTGGCTCATGAATATTCATATATTCTGAGCCATTGTCATAGTAAGGGACTGGTTACTATGGCTGCACAAGGGTTCATGAATATTCATTAACAGGGAGCCCGTTTCTATGGTAGCGCTAGTGGGTTTATTAATATTCATAGGGTGGGAGCAGTTTCTGAGTCTGATGAAGTAACTGTCATCTGTCTTAGACAGTCTTCCACTTCGGCTCTGAAAAAATGTGGAAATATGATCAAGGTACTGCCATTCTTTTGTGTTATACTGCCTTTAGTTTATATTTTTAAGCTCTGTAGTAAGACGTTTCTGTCAGCTTTTGCGTTTCTGAAGCGCTTCCGTATTGTGCAACACAGAACAGCTGCACTAGCAGGAACATGTGAGTGGGTACCATGCCAGTCATTTCTAAGAGATTTCAGACTGGTACGGCAGCCAATCAGAGGTGCTGGTAGGGTTATGAATAATTAATTAGACTTACAATAGAGTTTAGTATAAGCACTGGAAAAAAAAACTATTTTGTACATGCACCTCCTGCTGTCACTTTGTTTATTGATGTTTATATCCCTGCTATATCCCTTCCCCCAGGTCTCACCTGGAAATGAGCTGCAGCTCTGTGTGCCTATCCTGGTCACCAAATTTTAAATAAATAAAAAGGACTGAGCTTCACTTTGGCATTTCAGCACTTTTACATCAGGATGCTCAAACCTCTTTTATGATCAAATTCATCACAACATAGGATAAACATGCCCCTGTCAGGAGGTCTCATGTCCATAGGTTCCACCTTCCCTGGATCTCTGCTGTGGTCATTGACCTGATTATAGCTTGTGATTCTGCCTGGCATCTTCACCAAGCCTCAGGCCCTCTTGAGGACTTTCTGAGACACAAACAACTGTGTAGTGCCAGCACTAAAGCCACCAGGGAAGCCAAATCAGTTTCCTTCACCTACAACTTTTAGAGCAACCTTAAATCCCCTGGTATGTTCAGAAAAGTTATTAACTCCCATCTTGACCCCCTTACCCATTTTACCTCCCCCATCCTTAAGCTAGGAAATTAATTTATCTGATCAAACTGAGGTTGCCAACACCTTCAACAATTTCTTCACATCCTGTGCCCTCCCCTGCTTCATCCTCCCACCCACTCCCCTTTCTGCCTGCTCTTGCTCCCTAAAATGTCCCCATTCTCCCACCCTCTCCTCCAGCATCTTTTTCCTTCTCCTCAGTCTCCTGAAAGACCACTCTCCCTGCATTACTCTCTCTTAATTGCTCTAAAGGGCACAGTCCAGGTGGGCTGGATACTAATCCTATTCATCCCTCTGCACCAACCATTGCTGCTCCTCTTGCCTCCCTTTTTAATCTTTCTTTCTAGCTTGAGTCCATCCCCAGTTCTAAAAGAAGGCTAAAGTCCTCCTGCACCTCAAAGTGATGACTCTTTCTCCCTAGGTAATTACCAACCATTCATGAGCCTCTCTGCTCTAGCTAAAGTGTAGAAAAAACATGTTCTCTCCCAGCCATCCACCTACCATGACTTCATCTTCTTTCCTCTCCTTTTTCCAGTCTGGTTTCTGCAAACACCATTCCAACATCTTCGCTCTCCTCCAGGTCACTGACTCTGTGCCGAAAAGCATGGACCAGGACCTGTTCACCACAGTCATTAACACATACCTAGCAAAAGCCTTTGATATTGTGGCCCACCCCCTTCTACTGGATATGTAAAGGGTTACAGGACTATCCATTGTGGTGATTGAGTGGTTTGGTTCCCACCTCTTGGATATGCTCATCGGTTCAGTTTGGTGATGCCCTAGTTCCTCCACCCATCAAGTCCAGTGTCCCTGGGCCAGCCTGCTGATGCAGTGGTAGCACCAGTAGTCACAACGCTGGTGGCCTGGGTTTGGGAACAGATCTAAAGTATCGTAGGGTTATCCAAGGGGAGGTAGGATGACTGTCTGCTGGGCTGCTCTCCTCTTTCATTGGGTAGTCTGTGATGCCCAGTGATAGGGTGAGTGGGAGTCTGGGAGCACACAAGCCAAGGACCACACAGTACAGGGTGGATGCATTGGTAGATGTCAGCATGCCATGCATGGAAGCATGTACAGCTTTGCACTTGCCATCACTGCACAAATGAGCCTCTTGGAGACCTCAATATGAAAAAAACTCTGGGCAGGATGAGGCCCAAGACTGAAGCCATCTCACCCTGGCCAAATTTATGCTGATGTAAGCATCATCTGGGGTCCCATGGTGATGCTGGCCTCTTCCTGCGAGGAGCCCCCTCTGTGAGAGGTAAGTCAAGAGTCCTCCTGTACTTGGCAGCTGGAGGAGTACAGGAGAGAGACGGGAGGCTACTGGGGTCCTGGGGCAGATGTAATATATATCCCCACCCTGGCAGGAGAGCCAGAACAGAATTAAATATAAAAGTCCAGTGTTCCCCAGGGCTCCATACTCGACCCAGTCCTTTCCTCCATCTTTTTAAATGACTGCTCTTCCACTTGTGTCTCATCACATATATAGTGTGGCAATGTTCAAGCAACTGCAGTTAGATTTTCTTTAAAGGGGAACAATAAGCACTAAGAAACTGAGATTTTAGAAACTCAGATCAGATGTTTGTCAGTCCTGCTGTTCTCCTGGGGATACGTACAGTCCTCTGTGACTGTACTTAGGCCAGGGGGATAGCAGGATCAGCAAACAAAAGATCAGAGCTTATAAAAACTGTAACATGCACGGCGGGCTATAGAATCTGCCACTGCTGCAGCCCAGCTTTGATGTCGGCTGCAAGGGATACTGGGATTTGTAATTATCAAAAATGTCATCTTGGAAGTTAGCAGAATAAGTCTTATACATTCTACTGTACTGCAGTAAACAGTAAGTAAAAACACCTGTTTTTGAACACAAAGGGCAAATTGGGACCAGTCCCAGAATTGGGTGAGGGTTCTTAGTGCTTGCTGACTGTTCCCTTTTAATGGACCCTGCAAAATTCTTGGTACTGTACAAAGAGGTACGTGTCCAGGCATGCTCAGAATACCCTTCTGTTGCATTTGCAGCCATACTTCCAGGACAACTGAAAAACCTGGGGATCCCAAAATCATTAATCATGTCCGATGTAAGCCTTCCAAACAGCTAAAGTGCTTTTATTGGAAGTATGAGTGTTTAAGCCCCCTCTTTTGAATTGTTGACCGTGACTGGCCACAGAAGCCTGAGCATATCCATTCTGTCCCTGTCCTGTGACCTTCCCATGGCCCGACGATATACTGAACCTGGACAGCTAGCAATAGCACCTAGCCCTGGATTAAATATGTGGTAGTTGCTGTTCCACCCGTGCCCAGTACCTTGCTCACACCTTCCTCCAGTACGACGCAGTACAGCCGCTAACAGCCCCAATGTAAGTGCTCCCTGGGGATGTGGTATAAGTGCCTAGCAGGCTGCCTGTGTCCCGCTCCCTCCAAGCATAACTACACCTGCTTTACTCATTTGTGAACCGGTCAAGAAAAAGCTTTATCACTTCTGTCTGTCTGTCTGGATAGCAATACCTGGGGCTAGCCTGTCCTTTTTTTTTCTATGAAAATTACTGTATCAATATCCATCACTGTATCTCTATGGATTTGCCTGTTCCCACTGTTCACCGGTATTATTGATGCTCTAGAATCACCTGTAATGTTATGTACGCGTGTTTCCTGATTTGCATTTCGACTATGTTCTTATTCCCACTGTAAATATTGATGCTTGTTTTGTAATTTAATCTGGATTTAACCAGGTCCATCTTGCAAATGCGCTTGCTCAACGATGCTTGCCTGGGTAAATAAAGATTTGACTGATTGATTGATTGATTGATTAATCTTTTCTCAGTGCACACCTTTCAGTCACTCAAATTGGAATGACATTTTATTAACAGAGAGTGGGATGTGTTGATCTGAAAATAAATTCAGAGGTGAGAAAGAGATAATACCCTACCTGGCATTTAAACTCAGGCCTGCTTAAAATATATTTCTGCTGCACTATCAGTTGTGCTACCAGTACAACTGGAAACCTACAGATCTCAGAGGAACTTGTCTTTTCTCTATGCACGTGCTGGAGCCAAGCAAATTAGAATGACATTTTATGTTTAAAAAGTGTGGCGTGCTTACCTGAGATACAATTCAGTGGTGAGAAGGACATAAGGGCCCAAGCTAGGATTTGAACCTAAACCTGCTCAGAATTCCATTCCACTACACTAGCAGCTGTGCTTTCAGAACAACTGGAAACACAGGGATTCCAAAAGCACTCGTCTTTACTCAAAGTTTACTCTGAAGCCACACATATTAAAATTGTATTTTAGCACAGCTGGTAGTGCAGCAGAATGATATTTAGAGCAGGTCTGGGTTCAAATCCCTGCTAGGAGAAGTAGTTCTTTTTCACCTCTAAACTGTATTTAAAATAAGTGCACCACACTCCTTGTAAATCAAACGTAATATACAAAAGGAAGCCATTATTTCTTTAATCTGGAAAACATGGAAATATGGTTTGCCCAATAATGGTTTCTCATTGTTCAGGACTTGTCACATTAAACTTAATTAAAATAGCATGCTCTCTTGCACAGATGACATCATAGAGCCACATTAATTGAGACAATGATCTGTCCAGGTCACAGCTGAAATCTAAAACCCAGCAAAGTCAAAAAGACATCATGCAAATAAAATAAACACTACGCATAATTACAATCCCTTGCAGTCTGGCAATACTGCTCAGCAATCATAAATTCAAAACCAAAACACCACCAATATACTGCACAAACTACAAATACAATATCTAGCTAAAGCAACTTCAAATACATCTAACAAAACTGAGAAAAACATAGATTATTCTCAAAAATGCACATGCTAAAAACTTAAGTGCTGATCACCACTATGACAAACATAAGAAAGGAAACTTACACAACTCGTTAAATATAAGAACATCATCAACAAGCATTTGTCATTGCTGAATGTTGGCTTGCTGGCACTGGCATTGGTAGTGCAGGAGTTAGAGAGATGCATAATAGTGAAGTACTGAACTGACGCCAACCCAACCCCCATTCTGCAGAGACTGACAGGCATTGGGGGTGTGCCTTTGGGTCGTCAGCCATAATACTCATGCCACTTCACTTCACCCTACCCTGCAGACACTGACAGGTGTCGTGGTGTGCCTTGGGGTCTTCGGATCTACGACTGGTCGTCAACAAAAAACTTGTCAAATGACCGAACAAGGAAACCAGCATTTGCAGTTGGCAGAAGGTTTCTGAGCTTGTACACGTGTTTTCTTTGGGGGGGCTTCCCACCACACTTATAATCAACTCCAGTCAAAGCTGATTAGCAAAGGGGGTGCAAATCCCCCAAATACAGTGCCTGGATCCAGCGACCTTCCATGCAGTGACATTGGTGCTGTATTTGCTGTACTGACAGTTGCTGTAAAAGTGTCACTGTCGGAGGTGGATACCGGGGTCTTTGGGCCTTACGCTCACCCCATTCCATAAGGAAATATGCTGAGATGGGTGCAGTATAGGAGAATGGGGTGAACTCTGGGGCCAAAGACTCTAAGGCACACCTCAATGCATGTCACTGGCTGCAGGGTGGGGGTGGAATGAGCATTACAGCCAGTGATCCCAACCCCAACCACACCCTCAACGTCTGTCAGTTTCTACAGGGTGGGGCATTATGGTTGGAAACCCTAATGCACCAGGAGTTTGTTGATATTTTCACTCCAAATTTTCAACATGGGCTTTTTGTGACCCCACCTCATGAACAGTGGCACTATCAGTTTGTTACCCAAAAGGTTATTTTGCACAGCGACTGTGCCATTTGGTGCCACAGGTGCAAGACACATTTTGGGCAGGATGTGAAAAATGACAGCTGTACTGTTCATGAGGTGGTGTGAAAATATGGTAATGTTGAAAATCTGAAGTGAAAATATGAAAAATTGGCGACGTTATGAGCATGTGTAGAAACTACGCAACGCACGCCTGTAACACAATCATTTTTTTGAACTTTTTAACCAAATTTTCAACATGGACATTTTTGGACCTCTCCTCATGAACAGGAGCACTGTGATTTTGTTAATCTGTTCCAAAAGTTGATTTCCCACAGCAACTGTGCCATTCTGCGCCACAGGTGTAAAACCCAATTTTGGGCAGGATGTGAAAAATGACAGCTGTACTGTTCATAAGGAGATGTGAAAAAAGGAAAATGTTGAACATTTGGAATGAAAATATAAAATTTGATGAAGTTAAGAGTGTGCATAGAAACTGAGCAACACATGCTCATAACACAGTCATTGTTTGGAGTTTTTTTACCAAATTGGGCTTTTTGAGACTTCCCTTCATGAACAGTGGCACTGTAATTTCGTTAATCAGTCCCAAAAGGTAATTCTGCACAACGACCTCGAAATCATCTTTCAGGACCGGGTAATGAAATGACAGTGACAGGTTCATGAGGTGGGGTCCTAAGAACCACATGTTGAAAATCTGGGCCCAACATTTCAAAAAATGGCCTAGATATCAACCTAAGTTGAAATGTCCCATTATAAAGCGTACCATCATTTCTTCAGTTTGCGGTTGGCCTTTGAAGAGTGCAGACATGTCCCGCACCACAGAAGTTTGCTGCTCCCAATCTCCGGCGGTAAGTATGGGGTGGGGGGTGTCGGGAGGTGGGTGCACAGAGGGAGTGTGCTGGTTGGGGAAGGGGATGGGGGAGGCCACGAGGGACCATTTTCTGTTTTACAGGTTAATTAAATTAAAAAGACTATGGGGGACTGTTTTTCTATTTTACAGGGAGAAACAATTAAAAAAAATATTTAAGCACACTGGGCTCCTAGTGTGCCTAGTGTGCCACAATAGGGGGGATACATGCAAACACATGGATTGGACACCCCTGATGTCAGCTTTGTGGGACTGTGTGGTGGGCAGCAGGAGCTGCCATGTTTTGGCACACTGGGGTGGGCTCCCAGCGTACCACATAATGGGGGCAGGACATGTCAACACCGGGATTGGGTACCCCAATGTCGGCTTTCCAGGGAGTGTGTGTCGGGTGGCAGGAATCATCCTTGTGGAAAGCCGTGCTGTAGCTTTTTCACTTATTGAAGTGTTTCACCAGAAAAGGCACACTGAAACTCCGCTGGTATCTCCGGCCATGCGCATTACTGTGCACTGTAATGCACATGGCCTGAGTCTTGTCATCTGCCCCTTCAATGAGGAAACTACACCTCATTGGAACAGCAGATTTCTTTCAGCTCTGTGGCTCTCTTTGAAACTGCTGCCATTGCCAGCATGCTCACTGATTCACAGCTGAGGGACACACCCATTAAAGTGTCCCCTGCATTGGTTGCAACACTGACACACCTCTAAAAGTGCTACTACCTCAAGATGTTGCTTGCACACGAGCAAGCCAACATAAAAACTACTACTTTACACACCAGAAGAAACATAGAAATACACATTTAAAGGGGAACAGTCAGCACTAAGAGCCCAACACCCAAGTGTAGGGCTGGTCCCAGTTTGCACTAAACCAGGACCCCCCCTAACTTGTACTCAGACAAGTCATCAAACCACAAGTTGGCATAACAATAGGCATCACCCCTTGCACTGGGTCAGATACCTGACTTGGTATCTAAGAGGTGGGGGGGTTAGGGTGCAAAATAACATTTATATTTTCACTGAGTTCTGAGAGAGAGGTGCTAGTGCTATACTAGGTCTGACTTCTGAGGGGGACCATAAACAAGTTCACACTAGAAAGCACAGATGGAATGTCCACTACTAGAACTGGGAGTATATTATATACCTTTATTCTGACACAAGATGGAGACAGAAAAAGGGTGGTCCCCAAAGTTGGCACTGTATTCTACAGACACTGGCAGTCACAAAAAGCTTTTCTTTCTCCAGAACAAACATTATTGGCAATTCTCACACTTTCTCTTCCTCAGAACATTGACTGTCCATTCCTCTTGCTCAGGGATCTACATGGACATCAATCTCTCATAAGTGTCTATTTCATGGAGGTTACCACACACTTAAAAATACATTTCATATTTTCCTTCTACAAGTGTCTATTACATGGAGGGTTCCACACACTTAAAAACTACATCCTCCTGACTTGATGGGCCTAGTTAACATCTTCAGGGTAACCTTGTGCCACTCCAGTGACCAGTTAGCCCTGACTGAAATTTTACGTGAGGGTCTGCCCACCCTAGCCCCAGTCAACCTCTGCCATCCCTTTGGAATTACATAAATTTGGATCCTTCAATCTCACCAGATTGCTAAAGGCATACACACATTTAAATTACATTCAGCACATATTAGTGGTAAGGCTGGGGTCCTGAATGGTGTATTCTAGCCTTGCCTCTGGGCACATACACCACCAGATGACTCCCAAAAGAACTAGTCTCTGTTTCTGTACTCACAGTTTTATTTGTCCCTTGTTACAGAAATCAGACTGGTGGAGAAGAACACATTTCTCCCTAATGCTTTTCCATAGCTTTATCTCTGACTAGGCAGATGGAAAATCTTCTTGTTCCTCAGGGGATTGCCCCTTGGAAACATTGAATTTATAAGTCCCATTCTCTCTCTAAGACTTGACCCACAGGGGGCTTGCTGGCAACAGTCTCCACCACTTTCTGTGGTAATGCTGCTATTTTCACTCACTAGGGTGAGAAAATGACCAGAGGTCCTTTATCCAGCCTTGGGGCAGGCTGGCAGGCACCTCTGCACTCTGAGCTGTGCTGACTCTGACTCCTACTACAGAACTACACTGACTCCCATCCCAACATTCTAAACTGTCCCCAGGCAGCTGATTCCAAAGTGGCTCAGTCTGCTCTGAGAGTTCTAAATGACATAATCCATTCTCTCCTCAGGCTAGCTAACTCAGTAAATAATTATGTCATATGTAGAGAGCGTCTGATAAACTCCCTACCAGCTGCCCACTACCTTCCTATGTCTAACACTGATGGGATTCTCATAATCCTAGGGGACTGGATGTTTACATGTGCAAAAATATATTTTTTTGCTAACTGTTTACTGCAATAATGGTAGATTGCATCAGGCTAATTCTGTTAACCTGTAAGTTGACATTTACTTTAACCAGTCCAGAAGTTCTAGAATCCCTTGTAGTTGACATCAGAGGCAGCAGGGCTGCAGCGGTGAAAGATTCAATAGTCAGTAATGCATGTTAAAGGCTTTTATAAGCTTTGATTTTTTTTTCAGGTCCTGTTGTCCTTCCACTGCAGTCACATAAGACTGTACTTAGTCCTGGGAGAACAACAGGATCAGCAGACATCTGATCTGAGTTTATAGAAGCTCTAACATGCATTGCAGGCTATTGAGTCTCCAACTACTGCAGCCCTGCTCTGATGTCAGCTACAGCAGATTCTGGGCTTTGAAGTTACAGAAATGTCATCTTGGAAGTCAAAATAATTAGCCTGATACAATCTATTACACTGCAGTAAACAGTAAGTAAAACAGGGACTAGCAAGAGCCAGTATGGCTGCAGCCGCGGTCCAGCTCGGCAGAGCATAGCGCACATTGAGCTGACTCTTGTTTCCAGATGCATCTCGGGAGCACAGGGTGGTAAAGTGACTTGTGGACAGGTAGAGTTGAGCAGTGTTCCAGCTACCACAGAAGTTGACATAAGCAGTCATTTCTTTTTAGTGCAAATATTTATTTTAAACAGCAGAAATTCTACAAACACACACACGGACAAGGAAAAAGAACTGGTGCTTTGAACCTCACTGGTTCTTTATTAAGGGGAATTGACAAGTACTGCGCAGCTGCTTGACCTTATATAGTATTCAAAATATAATAACAGGCAAAACAATGTGCACATTTTTTAAAAAGTCATAAATGAATTCATTGTCAGTGTCAGTGTCTCAGCAGGTATCACACTTGCCTCTGAGGCCAGGAGATCAGAAGGCTGTGGGTTCTATTCCCACACCAGGCACTTGGGTTAATATCCCAATACTGACACTGCAGTGCAGCATGGGGGTGCTGCACTTCTGAAGTGCTGTCTTTCAAATAAGACGTTAAACTGAGGTCCCATCTGCCTGTTCTGGTGGTAGTTCAGGTAGATGTTAAAGATCCCATGGCACTTCTCGAAAAGAGTAGGGGAATTATTTATTGTAAAAGAACAACATCCAGAAAGAAAAACAAACATATCACAATATGAAAAAGAAATTATGTACATGTGAAAAACAACAATCCCCTTTAAACAAAGCAAAACGAACAACAGACTGGAACCTCTGAAATAACCCACCATCAATACATTCAGCAAAAAATAACATTATAGCAGAGGAAGAAATACTCCTGAAACTAAAAAAAACCATACAGGAACAGACAGTGAAATTCATTTAAATCCATGGTATGTTTCTCCAATATGACTGAAAAAGATTAAGATCTAAGACTGCCTGTTCTTTCTCTTTTTGTAGTGCTAGAGCCTTTTCAATTTGTGTAATTAACACTAACACAGGAGTATTCACATGCTGTAAACAAAAGCAACATTGTGCTTGCCATAAATAAAACTTAATACAGGCAAAAATAACATTCAAGGTACTGTGATGATATCGCAACAAAAAACCAGAGTAGGCTCCTAAAACAAGGCATTCATATGTGACATTGTACACCAGTCACCACTTCCAGCGAGCGACCAACTCAAGCCAAGACACAGTAGTAAAAGGACACAGAAAAATAAATGTTCCATAGATTCCTCAACACCCCCACATTCTGATCTAATACACTGCCGTTCTGAAACCCGTTTGTGCTTAAGATTACCTTTTACCCCAAGTTTCCCATGACAACTTAACCACTGAACGTCACACATAGCAACTGGAATTCTTTTATCAGTTAGAAGTCAGAGTGTAGACCCCAGTTTCATAGGCAAGCATTTCGGAAAGTCACCCCGAACTGCAAACTTTTGCTCCATTACTGCTTTATAACGAGATTTTCTATTCAAGGTTTGTAACATAAATTTCGTTATGCTCCAGGAGTTACATTTTTTTAAAAGCAGGGATGGCAAAATCAGGGATATATAGGGCAGAATTTAGCTGAGGGAAATCCGAACCCCATTTCTGGAACAAAGGCGTAAACAAAAAAGATGTCCAATCAGACCAAAGATGTTTTTCTCCCTTCCCAAAATTAAAATATAAAAAAAAAGGAAAAATAAAATACTACAGGGTGAATCATTCCCAGACCCCCTTGTGTCAATTTTAAATACGTAAAATCCCATTTAATGGGGTTCAAACGGCTGCCCAAAACCATTTGAAAAAAACAACTCAGCACTCTTGTTTCCAAATACAGCAGAATAGCAAAAAAATAGCACTAATATAAAGAAATATTGGTAGCAAAAAATTTTTAATAATCATTACTCTCTTCTTTTTTGACAAAGAACAGGGCTTCCACTGATATACTTTTCTCTGCCCAGTTTCAAGTTTTCCAATCCAACTCAGGGCTGTTAAATCCCAGCTACCAAAATGACAACCCAATAATTTAACAGTGGAATCAGATATCTTAATCTGTCCTATATTAGAAACAAAAGGCCCACCCCTATATACACCGATGAACTTTTAGTGAAATTGACTTCTGCCTCTGAAATTCCAGCATATAAGTTCAAAATTGTCATGCATCTTAAAACAGATTCCTCAGTCGGAACAGTGAGACATATATTATCCGCATAAACTGCAGTCTTTTGGAGTACTATATCCAGAGCGGAGGAAAGTCCCCAAATACCACTATCATTTATAACCATCCGCACCACCGGAACTAAAATAAAAGTATACAGTAGTGGACTAAAAGGGCATCCCTGCACACCCCCCTGTGACTATCAACACCATTTCCTAACAACCCATTAACAATTGGGTACAATATAGCATCTTGATACAAAACCTGTATCCAGGTCCGAAATTTTGCAGGAACCCCATATTTCTGCAAAACCAGGTATTTATTTATTTTTTTTATTTAACCAGGAGAGACACACTAAGCTGAAAGCTTGTTTACAGGTGAGACCTGGGAGCACAAGGAAGTTAAGTGACTTGCTCAGGGTCACACAGTATGCAAGTGGGGGCTGTGAGATTCAAACCCAGGTCTCAAGGATTGCAGCTCAGAGCCTTAAACCACTGCACTATACTGCTTCCAGAAGAAAAGAAGGTGAAGAAAAGCATGAGAAACCTTATCAAATGCTTTGGTCTGATCCAAGGCTATTAAATATCCAGAAAGTCATTTCTGTTTACCAAAAGCACATACATCCCTCAAAAAAGCAAGATTCTGTTGTATTGACCTATTGGGAACAGAACAGGTTTGGGCAGGGTGTATAGCTGTTGTGGCTATACTCTGAAGGCTACGACATAAAATGGAGGCTAAAATTTTATAATCCATATTTCAAAGACTGATGGTCTCCAGTTCTCTAAGTGTTGTCTAGACCCTTTTTTATATGCAAATATAACAATGGCAGCAGTAAACTGGTGAAAGGTCTGTCCTGTCCGTAAGATTTCATTATATAGCTCACATAAAATTACACTTAGATCTGCTGAAAAATGTTTATAAAATTCATTGGAGATACATCCTCACCAGGGGGGACCCCTAATTTTAAATGAGATATCATCTGTGTAATTTCTGCAACCATAATAGGACGCTCTAGCTCAACAGCTTGATCCTGTGTCACCCCAGGAGATATAAAATTAAAAACCTCATCCCAGATTATATGTGAAAGAAAAGGATTCCCATGTTGTTTGTGTAAAAAACATTCAACTATGTCTAACATTTCAACATCGGTCTGCTCCAAAATGCCATCTGCACCACACATGCCATCCATCAATTTACTCTCTACAGCCTTTTTACAAGCAGAAAAAGGGTCAGCAGAAGGAGTTTTCTGTAATCCAAAATGCATTTCCACTTGTAAAGAAACTGCCCTATCATATTGATACTGCCTCATTTTAGATTTTATGTCATCTATTTGATTTCGTATACTGATATCAGAAACAGTGGGCAAGGACATCAATCGATAATATTGATCCCTAAACCCTAAGTATCTGAAATAATCATTCTTTTCATTGTTCTTCCAAAGTGAACAAAAAACTGTGTAATATCTTTCTTAGCATCCTCCCACCAGGAACCCCAATCATCATACATATCAATCACCGATAGTCTTAACTGCAAAACTTATAAACATTTATTTTTTATGTCATCTTGCTCCAATAAAGAGGAATTCAATTTCCACTGACTAGTAACTGACAGAAACCTAGGTGGGATAGCAGAAAGACCTACTTTACAAATCAATGCCAAATGATCCGAGACTTCACAAAGCCGTAAAGAAAATTCAGTTGGCAGCAGATATTTAGAAAGAAAAAAATAATCAATGCAAGATGAAAACACACTTCTTCTATAGGTAGTCCTTCTATCCTTATAAAGCTGCCTATAAGCATCTGTCAGCACAGCGGTCTTGGTGATGTCCTGTAAAGCATGGGTATCGCAATAGGTTTTCCTCTGTATGTGATCTTTAACCTTTAAATCCAAACTGCAATTAAAATCCCCTCCCCAAATCACATGCAGTTTGGTAAACAGAAAAGGTTTGACCAAGTTAAATAAGTCAATACGAGATGTTTTATCCTGGGGTGCATAGATATTAATAAGGCGAAAGGAAACCCTTTATAAACACAATCAAGGAGCAGAGCTCTACCAGGCATTAAATCCACCTAATGTAGAACCGGAAAAAGAAAAAAAGAATCCCCACACCTTCTGCCATATCCTCCCCACAGGACCAGAAAGAAGGACCCACTACCAAGGTTTTCTTTGCCAAAGTGATGTCTTATAAAGTATTAAACCTAGTCTCTTGCAAAAATATTATGTCAGCACCCAAACCCCTGAAATAGTTCAAACCAGCCAGTCTCTTCTTATAATGTTTAATACTACAGGAGTTGAGTGAAACTAGGTTTAAAAAAGCCATCAAAAGTTAATGTTTATCTTTTTTTTCTTTTTTTCCATTTTTTTCTTAGTAGTCCTAACTTTTGAACCCCCATCCTCTATCTCCCTTTCTGAGTGCATACTAGACTTAGAAGAGACATCAGATTCAGATTCGCCATCCTGTTCCTGCAAAACTTGAAATGGGTTTTGAGGGAGAAGTACAACAGGGGGAATATTCAATTTGCTAGATGCTCTGGTAACCCTCTTGGGGTGTGGGGTATGAAAATCAGTTTTGGGGGGCATCGACTCAACCACTATAGGATCATCAGTACCTGCGGTAGCCGGGCTGTCCTGCGCCCCTTCTTGGGAGAAAGTCGCAGTAGACTGCACAGCATGAGTGGAGTGCTCAGGCCTAACATCAGGATCTGTTTGGGCTGCAGCCTTGAGTGGAATGTTTCCCGGGCTGCACGAGGAGGCCTGTGGGATTCTTGGGCCGTGTTTATGAGAGCATCCTTATTCATACCACTCTGTCTGTTTTACCCAGCCCAGGGACACTGATGATAGGTGTGTCCCTGTTCGTTACACAAATTACACCGAAAGATGTTTCTACAAACACCACTGTCATGGTTGAAATCCCCACATAAGGCACATTTTACTTTGTCACAGACACTACTGAAGGTGTCTACAGCTGTCACACTTGTAGCAGGCTTTGGGTTGCCCTGGGTAAAAACAAACCCCCCGATCTTTAGCCAGAAAAAAACTATTAGGAATGTCCAACACTTTTTTATTTACTATGTATAATTTTACTTTAAATCACCAACTGCCTGTCCAAATGCCGTCTTCATCTAAAACAACTTGAGCAGGGGTCAAAATGTTGCACGGCAGAATGCTGTGCGACTTAATCGTGTTGCGCGATTTCAAGATTACTTTTGTTCTGTGGGGGTCTCCACCTCCCCATGGGGGACTGCACCCCCAGACCCCCCCACTAAGGATTCTAACTCTAGGGGGGGTCCAACTCGGAGAGTGCACAGGTCCGGGTTGTGCCATAATGCCATATGCTATTAAGCGCATGACATTATGGCCTGGTACGAACAGCTTCTGGGGTCCTAACACACATTTCTGCTCAAGTCAGAATTGAATATCCTGCACATTAACCCCTTCATTATGGAACATGATATGCAAAGTTTTAAATAAAGGTTTAGTAAGGGGAATGGCTAAAAAAGGAACCCATAAAAAAGAAATGGGCAGACTGGATGGGCCTTACGGTCCTTATCTGCCATCAACGTCTATGTTTCTATGTTTCTATAAAGGTAATGATTTACAGGATTCATATTGCTGCCAGAATTTGTCCAAACTAGAAAAAGTCTGGAAACTAATGTCAAAAGTGTCTTCCCCCCCCCGACATTGATTAATGCAAAAATGTCTGCAGCAAGGAAATGCATAGACTCCTTCAGAAGTTTCCTCGCTTCATAAGTTCTATCAGGGTGTTCCGGTAAACCACCCTGAAATCGGAGGTGGACATCATTACGTCGGGGGGCCTGTTCCAATCTGTTATTTTTAAAAAGATCCGAGAATCATGGCCCAGGTCATCGTGAGTCCCTTCGGGGAGAAGGAGGGGGCGAACCAGCCAGTGGAGCATTCGGGAAAGTGTCATTAGCATGCTTGAGCCTTCGGTTATCCTCTGAACCTTCCTTATCAACAACAATGGGGTCTACAATAGTCTGACCTGTGTTAAGTCCTACAGCCATCTCCCCCAGAAAGTCTGCCTGTGATGGAGAGAATGACTCCCAGTTGGAGTCAGGAAGCCACTTGCCATTAGCACACATACAACCTGTATTCAGCAGGGCTTGCTCCTTTGACCAGTGTATGTCAGCTGCAGCCTCAGGTTGCTTCCGCATACCTTCCTGAGCCACATCAGCGCTGTAACTCATACCTTCAAACACGCAGTCCACCGCTGGCTCTGAGACAGCTGCTGAGCCCGGCTCCTCTGTGTGCATAACCGCAAACTGCACCTTATCATGCTCTGCAGTATCGGGTGAAATATCAACAGAAATACTGTCTTCCACTTCTCCCGTTGTATGGGTCTCACCATGCAAATCATGCTGGACTAAGGGTTGAACTCCTGCTACCATAGAATGCACTTCATCTTGCAAAAATTCCTTGGTCTGCACAACAGCAGAAACATCTGTCTCCTCCAAAGCCTGGCCACAGTCTGCCATTCTGCAAAGCAGCACAGCAGCTCTCCCTACCAAAGAGTAGGGGAATTTTTTTATTAAATCATAACAAAATATATACAGATCAGTGTTATGTCATACAAAAACAATGAAAGAAAAATCAAACATAAATAAGTATTAATTCATACAAAACCCCTAAACATAAGTAAATCATTATAAACAATATAAACAACTGAAATTACCCCCTTCCCCACTACAAGAGTAGGGGAATTTTTTATTTGAATCAAAACAAGATCATAACAAATGATGTACAAAACAATAATACATCATACTTAACCATAAAACAGAAAGAACAATAAAAAAAATCATAAGAATACATACATTAATCCTAAAATTAAGGGAAAAAAATAATCACTATAACCCTGCCCCTCCCTACTATAAAGGTAGGTGGAATTTATTATTACCACTCTTTGGTACAGTCATAAGATTGTACTTATATAATCGCAGACAATGAATATATAAATTGGTATTACACCATAATAGATTCATAATATAAAGTCATACTCCTTCCACAGTTCTTCCCAATATAACTTATCTAAAGTAAATTTCTCCTGCAGTTTAAATCTGATAAGTTCTTGTTGCGACATGCAAAAGAGTTCAAACACCTGGATGTCTTGTTGTTGTAACAATAACCTACATCTAGAAATCCATATCCAATAAAGAAAGAAACTATGTATCATCTGCTGGGTACTAAGAAAACCCTGTGCCACACATTTATCATACATCCCATAATATAAAAGGTCCTCAGAAGGTGGAACTGTCACTCTACCCTTCCATCGGTTTTTTACCACATCCCAAAACTCCACTGCATAGGAACATTGAAAATAGAGATGCTCCATTGTTTCTAACGAAAAAAAACAGCTTTCTCTTGGACAAAAGCATTCCTGTAATCATTTGTGCTTTTGCTTATTCCGTACATTAATTTTCTTGTGTAACCCTAACCAAACAGTGTCCCACATGTGCACAGGAATATGAGGATTCGTGATATATTTTGATATGCCTAAACAAGTTTGTTTTGACATTCCTGAAAATGGGGAGTCATAAAAAAAGTATTTAATACTGTTTTATACAAAGCTTTCCGAGTATAATGCATAACAAAATCCCATTTTATTCCCCATAATTGAATTTTATCAAAAATCTCAGCCCACCCTTGTACTAACCTTGGGGATCTTTTATTTTTATGAACAAAGGAATCTGACTCCCATTCCTTCAAAATAATCATCAATTTCTTTTTAACTGGTGAAATCCAAAAGGATCCCTGAGACTTCATCACCAGCACCAAATTAGAATATAGAAATACAGTAACAAAAAAAGGACTGGATTCACCATATTCAGACCTCCAGATTTAATATCCAAATATAATATATTGAGTTTAATCGGGTTTAATTGGCTACCCCAAATCCCACTAAAAAAAATCTCAATAAAGATGTCTCTAAACTCTTACGTAATAAATAAACATTACTTAAATATAAGAAGACCGGAATCAAGAAAGTCCTTAACAAATATAGCCTTTTCTGTTTGGATAATTTCCATCTGTTCCAGCTTGCCACTTTAACGTGACCTATTTGTAGGACGTGCATCCAATTAAAAACTGCACTATCTGTGCCTCCAAAATAAATGCCCAATATTTTACATGGAACATACTCTACCAATATCCCACCCAGAACCTCTGGATCATTAGAGGAGTCTATGATAGTCAAACAATGAGATTTTAGTTAATTTATTCTTGCACCACCAACCATCCCTACAGTTTTAATTAAATCACAGGCTTTCGTTATAGAAGCTCCATCCTGCAGAATTAAGCATAAATTGTCTGCATATGCTATTATGTTCGTATGCACCCCCATTTCTCCTTGTATACCTAATATCGAAGGTGATCTATTCAAAACGCGTAACATAGGGTCCAAAGCTAAAACATACAGGAGAGGACTCAAAGGGCAACCCTGGCGTACCCTTTTAAAAATCCAATGCTTACACCCCTGCCACCCATTTTCATAAGGACTAACATATGCTAAAGCATAACATAATTGAAGCCAACCCACAAATTACTTTGGAATCCCAAACTCTAATAAACATCTCCATAAATAATTATGGGCAACTTCATCAAATGCTTTAGCTTGGTCTAAACTCACTAAATACCCAAAACCTGTCTGTAACCCTATCTCTCCTTTCCCACTTTCCATTATCTCTCTAATAAATGACAAAATATCTACAATACTTTGTCCAGAAACCGAACAACATTGTGAAGTACTAACCAAATCAGGCATAACTAATGATAATCTATTCCCTAACAATTTAGAGAAAATGTTAAAAGCTACATTAAGCAATGTTAATGGGCACCAATTCCCTATATCAGCACGGTCTCCTTTTTTTATGGAGAAATATCATCAGTCCTTCATACATCTTAGAAGGCAAATATACTTCATTAAGTAAAAAATTATACAAACTTAAAAACTCATATGGCATAATTCCCCACAAAACCTTATAAAACTCACTAGGTAATCCATCTGACCCTGGAGACACATTTTGTCTAAGAGAAAGAATAACTGATTCGAGTTCTAGTTTTGTAAAATCCGCCGTCATGGTGGACTGCATTGCGACAGGTACCCATGGAAGAGCTGCTGCCTGTAAAAATTGAACCAAAAAAATCCGAATCTAGATTTTGTACCCCAAAAGTCTTTTCAATGTGGTTATCTAATTCTTGCATAATTCCTAAATTATCTGTAACTGTGTTCCCAGAAGATGTGTTTAGATTGGTAAATAACCGTTTTTCTCTATGGTACTGACAAGCCAAACATGGATTTACGTGGGCTGTCTTTCCTTGCATACCAAATGATTGTTCTTTATATAAAGAACTCAGTCTATTATATTGGTATTTAGACATTTCTTGTTTCATAATTTTAAACTCTTCAATCAAATCTTTTTCCCCTGCTGCATGAGCTGATAATAACGACCCCAAAGTGTGTCTAAGGGATAAACAGTGTTCATATTTTGATTTAACTTGAGATTTACCAATTTTTGAAAATAACTCATCAAACAAATCTTCAAATCTTCCCACCACTGAACAATGTCTTCATATAATCCCATAGTAGATATCTTATCGTTTACAATTATTTAAAATCTAATAAAACCGAAGGTTGAAGTAGAAGTGAAGTACTAAGCTTCCAAATTCCAGGACCTTTTTTCCTACTTGGGGGGGGGGGGAGTTCAACACTGATTCCAATTAACAATGATCTGAAGAGTCCACAGGAACATAAAGAAGTTTTGCAATTTCCAAGGTTTTATGAGTAAATACAAAATCAATTCTAGAAGATAAAACACCCTTGAAAAACATCGGTTTAGCCTTTTTATGGCCTACTGAATGAGTGTCTGCTAAACCTGCTGTTGAAAGAAGGGATTTAAGAAAAGTTTTATCACAATACTGCTTTCCCGCATCTGTTCTTTGTTGAAGATTAATATTAAAGTCTCCGCAAAAAAAAATTGTCGACTAGTATAAAGGAAAGGTTGTATTTTCTTCAGCAAATCTATCTGAAGAGCTTTTGTCTGCGGTCCATACACTGTTATTAACCGACATTGCAGACCTTTTAGTAACACATCTAAAAAAAGGACTCTGCCTGGTTCTACATCTATTAGTCTATGAATTAGTACTTCTGGTGTAGGAAAACAAATTCCCACACCACAACATGTCTCATTTCCCATAGACCAGTGAGATATCCCCCAATTCCAATCTTTGGTTGCTTGCAAAACTTCTTTATGTAAATGTAATCTAGTATCCTGTAACAAAAATACATCATACTGAAGATTTAATAAGACTCCAAATGTTGTCAAACGTTTTACCCGAAAGTTCAAACTATTTACATTTAACATAGCAATAGATATCGATGAGGGTTCAGGGAGGGGGTTTAGGGTTTTTAATACTTGATCTAGTTACACATTTCCGTGGTTCAGACTGAGTATTCTTAATGGGTAAATCTGCAGCTACTATCATTCCATTAGTTGCTAATGAAGAATCAGGGTCTGTTAAAGGATGATCTTTTTCTACCTGGTCTCCCCAGGATGAAAAAAATGCAAATCTGTTGGCTAGAGGTAGTGGAGATAAAGAAAGTACACTCTGTGCCTTCAAAGGCTGCGTTACTAAACAAGAAGAAGAAGAAGCAATTTTCATATCCTCTTCTTCGTCAAGAATCGCATCTTGCATAACTAGGCTAACTTCTAGGTCTTGTGGCTGTCCTTCTAAATGTGAAGTATCTTGTATTAACAATTTAGTTGACCTGTGAAGTGAATCTTGAGGGGTCACAAAAGGGGTTTCCCTGTCTTCCCTTCCCTCATTTGTCATTATCGGAATTAACAAATCTTCAGGAAGAGGGGGAATAGGTCCTTCAAAGGGAGCAGTGGGTTTCAAGGGGACTGCCTGTCTCCTATCGCCAGGACCCCACCCCCCACCCCAGCATCTATTCCCAAACATATTATCGGGACCACAAAAATATTTTTTTGCCTGAGCTAAATAATACTCCTGATCAGAGGATTCATCAGTTTCCACAGTTACCCAAGGGCATTCAGCATAAGAATGATTTTGTTCTTAGCATAAGTTACAAACCGGTGGAGCCACACAAAGACCTGCTGTATGTCGCAGTACCCCACAACAAAAACATTTCACTTGGTCACAAGATGTATTCAAATGAGATAATGACCCACATTTGTAACAGCTTTTCAGCTGTCCTGCATAAAAAAGAATGCCTCTGTCTCTACCCCAAAAAAAAGAACTAGGCAAATGCTGTATACTTTCCTCTGTCTGATGTAATTGTACTCTCACTGTCCAACCCCCTGTCCAAAAACCATTTTTGCCCTTAATGGGTTTGGGTTTATCATAAATTGAGCAATGTTTTTCCAACCAAAACATTATGTTTGAAATATTAACCCCCTCATTCCTGAAGAGAATTGTAACAGTTTTAATCGTAAGTTTTGTCATGGGGATGGCCTGAAAGTCTTTCCAAATGTCTTGTTCTTTAACTTCATAATAAAGTCTCCAGAATTTATCTAGTGCGATAATAGAACAAAAACTAATATAATTCTGATCTCCTGGGGGGTGAATGAAAGCATATACCTCTGCCGGAGAGAGTCTCATAGAATCAAGAAGCAGAGTCTTTCCTACCCAAATTTGGTCCGGTACTACCGGAGCTTTGCCCTTATACTGGAGACGAACCAGGAACTGGCGTTTAGCTGCTTCTGCCAGTTTACAAAATAGACCAGCATAGGACTGCGGCCCAACCTTTGTAGATTTCTCATTACCCCCTTGTAGCTGTTCTTCCTGTAATAATTTAACAGAACCAGTACCTGAGTCCAAGTCACCACTCTCTCGACCTTCTGTCTGTGGAAGATAAGTGTTATCAGCCACTGAATGTCTCTTAGGTGTAGATCGTAACTCCACAGTACCATCATGCACTGTACCTGCGTCTGATGCATCAGGTATTCTTGCAGCCTCAACCTGAGGTAGCACAGTCTCACTATTGCATTTGGGAGACTTAGACTGAGCAACAGCAGTGATAGGTGTTAATTCTTGTACTGTTTCCAAACTTAATGTCTGAACTTGTTTACCAACTGGTGATCCTGGTATTGGAATATCAGGGTTGGGAATCCATCTATTGCTCGTCCACAACCATCCAGATTGTCTAAGGGCTTCACTCGGAGACCAGTCGGTCAACTGACATGTCTGTTCTGGTAAAGGTCTTTGTATAATTTTGCCTTCCAACCTTTCAACCATCTTGATATTTGAAGCTTCAGGTTTTAAATACAATTGCCCAGAAGGCAAACATTTATTACCTTCTTTTAAGGGACTAGCAATAGAATGCTTACATTTGGACCGTTCTGCTTCTAATTTCTGTCTACATGACTGAAAGTCCTGTTCTGCAATCGAAATTAAATCCAAAAGTTTAATTTTTTTCCTTTCCAATTCTTGTTGTAAATGAAGTTCTTCTGCCATAATTCCCTCATTTAGTACTGGGGAATCTGAAGGTTTCATTAAAGTTTGAGCCATTTCTTGGTTTATATCTACCATAATCTCTTCTGTAATCTGAGAAGTAGAAACCAAGAGCTCTGAGTTTACAGCAGCATGACCACTCTCCTCCACCATCTCCTCTGAACTGAGATCCTCCATCCCTGCAGACGGACAGACAGTGCCACCCACCTACAGAGTAGGGGAATTTCCCTGGTGTCCTGGCCAAATTTCCCCCATTCACTAAAAATACCACCAACAGCTTAATCTGGTTCAGTTTCAGTTGGTTACCATCTGTATCCCCCACCCCGGTTGCCCCTGAAAAAGGGGTTTCTAGTCTCAGTGGGCCTACTGGGCCAACAAAATTCAATAAATAAATAAACAAATAAATTATTACAACAATCCAGTGAATGCGTAGCTATCCCATTTCATCAAGTAATCCAACAAGCAAGTAAGTGAAGAGTCAACCATATGCAAATAATTCTAAATGCTAATACTACAAGAGTGTGTGCACAATAATGATAAGAGTGAGTCCAAATTAACTGGATCATCCCATGATACAGTCAAAGCCATTTAATCGGGACACACTTAATGGAGATGTTCGCTTAAAGGGGACGATCTGCCAGGCACCGATTAAGTGGCTATGTAATTCAATGGACCCCTCACACCTTTAAAGGAGGCATTGTAAGCCTGTTATTGGGGATGAATTGTGGCTGAGTATGCTCTGAAATGTCACCTCAGTAATCAGGTGATCAGTGGCTGCTAAACTATCAATAATTAAACAATTAACAGCTACTGAATATAAATGCTTTTCAAATGTTTGGCATACATTGGCTGTGTCTTTGTTGCTACAGTACCTGTGCATGCCTATCTAATTGATGGTGCCCAAAATAATCTATAGGATATGGGGTTGGTGGGTAGGAAAAAGGCTAAGGTATTATGTTTTGGGGTTCTTGTTCCTGATCTGCATTACTTTGCAATTATTGGCATGAAATCTCAGCTGCTGCATCCTGGATGTACAAGGGCGTTCAAGTCCTCCTGCATTGCTCTGATCCAGTCTCCACTATCACCACTTGGGTATTCGACTGTTCACTGGGGGAGGAGAAGGAGGACAGCCAATGCCCAGAGCTCAAGGGGAGGGAAGATACAGTAAGTAGTGGGGGAGAGGAGCAGCAGCTGCAAGTTAGTGGAGAACTGGGCTGAGTGGTGGATGGTTCTAAAGGTGTTTTGGCATGAGGCTCGGCTGTGATAAGGATTTATATGGAAAAAAATTGAACCACTAGATGATCTAGTGGTAATGGATTGTGGTCCAGGTTTAGAAATAAACTAGGATGCTGGAGCTGGGTGGCCAGAGCTAAGGGAAATGGCATTTGTGGCAGCGTGTCTTAGCCCAGGAAAGGAGGCCCTGTGTTCAATCACCACAGAGGCCCTTGTGGACTGATTGGTTTGCTTATTTGCTGAGGGGACATTAAATGCATACAAGGTCATCATGGCCCCTCTGCTGCTTCAGTTGGTAGTGGATGGGCTGAGTGGGATCAGGCAGAAAACACAGGTAGAAAATGTCAGACCCTAAAGTGACGGTACTCTTGGACCTAACTTCCACTTGGTCCAATGGTACAAGGATGAAGGCACATAAGCTTTTCGGGTTGGGAGGTATCCAGATCTAATATGGGGTGTCTGGCCATACAGTCAATATGTAAAGGAACAAAACTGAGGGTGCACACAATTTAATAATTCAAAGAAATGTTTCTTTACTGTGGCTTGTCAATCCTTAACTGCGGACAACATTTTGTGGCTTAACACGCCATCTCATCTTGGTCAACAGTACTCACATCTCATAAAAATGTGATTATACAATGGGGTTCAGGAATCTGTGATTCTGATTGGCTAACTGGCATCTTTCTGCTGTGGTAAATATTACGATAACCCATGCAAAAGGTACCAGTTTGCTGCACCTGGAATCACATAAACAATCAATCTGCCCCTGAAAACCAAAAAGAGACAACCGCTATGTTTGAAGCATCACAAAATTCCCACTGACACTAGTACCCTTTTGGCTGCTATCCTTCTGATACTGAAACCCTCAGAAATGTGTACAATCAAATTACTGTAAGTAAACTCTCTTAGTGACCCCTCTTAAAAAAACACTGTCATCTGAACAATCGCTGACTCCTTGCTGTCACCATTTGCTCCCTCTCACTGCTGGCTACCTCCACCATTTCAGTCACATTTCAAATCTGCTGCCATTTCACAAAACTAGAAGAGAAAATGTTTCTAACCCATAGTTTTGTTGCTATCTCCAATCTTTTCTGCATTTGACAAGCACAAATACTTCCTGAGGTCTGTCTATGATGACATCATGCTTTGGACGTACTGCTGGAATGGCACAGCAACAAGTGATATCATTCTTCTAGTTCCTTGGTTATGTGCCATAGATTTGAAATGTGACCAAGATGGTAGAGGCTGCCAGCGGCGAGAGAGAATGACTGGTGGTAGCGAGGAGTCAATGATCGTTTCAGGTGAAAGTGATTTTTTTTGTTAAGAGGGGTCACTAGGAGAGTTCAAGTCTGAGTAAAAATATGACCTCAAATAATCACAGTTAGCATGAAAGTCATTTTATCTTAATACTGCTGGAATGGCACGGCAGCAAGTGATGCCATTCTTCTAGTTCCTTCCTTGGTTATGTGCCTGAGAGTCTACATTTCCATGGGGATAGTTCAAGTCAGAGTACAAATATTACCTCATATAAGCACAACTAGCATTAATGCCAAAGTCATTTGATTTAACTTTACTAGTGGTTCTCTGTGTGCAATGCAAAAGATCATGCCATGTCTCCAACAACACCACCTACTGTACAGCGAAGAGCAGTTTCTCCTGATGAACACAAAAGTCAAGGTAGTGTCTAACTAGCAACAGCGAACTATTTTTTTCTGGCGCAGCAATAAAAATCAATCAAAATACTTAAAAACACCAAAAGAAATGTTATTTATTTTTCTCTGTCACCCAAAAAAAATGGGGACATTGTATAATCGCAATAAACCACTCCAGGGTGTGGGTTATGCTGGGATTTACCCACTTCTGGTGTGGGTAAATATGAACATACGAAGAAGCCAGCTGGAGAAGGAGGCAGTATAGTGCAGTGGTTTAAGGCTCTGAGCTAAAAACCTGGAGACCTGGGTTTGAATCCCACAGCCCCCACTTACATACTGTGTGATCCTGACTAAGTCACTTAAATTCCTTGTGTTCCCAGGTTGCACCTGTAAACAAGCTTTTAGTTTAGTGTGTTTCTCCTGGTTAAAATAAAAGAAGGCCATTTGGTCTATCAAGTCTGCTCGTACTGCAGGGTCCACAGCTTGAGCTAATGTCCCTGCCCTCCCAACACAACCCACACCCTGTTGTGGTTTATTGCTTAAATATTTGTTCTCTAATTTTGCATATATGTGGCTGCTAACTGCTCCTCTGGTGGTGAACTGTGCACTGAAAGAATGATCAGGCTTTCTGTGGACTGGCCATATCAACTGCTAAACAGCAGTTTTTGGTTTTAGGCTTGTGTGTGCTCAATTGTAGGTGCTCTGCCTAATGTGTGAACATTCCAGCTCTTAGGTAAACCTGGACAAACAATCTTGATTACGGTGATAATGTGAGGTGTTGGAGGGTGTACGAGGGAATAATGGCACTAGGAACCATACACCTAGACTGCTGCCAAACAAAGAGGTCACAATGAACAGTGTCCAGTGCAATCCTTCCCAAGGACTGACCATCTGATGGCTATAATTATTGCTGTTATTGCACTGTTCAGAAGTAGAAGACACGTGTGAACTTTTTAAATCTATTTATTTATGGAATTTTGTATGATACCGTACATCACACAAAATACAATAATAAACCATGACATATATAGCAACAAGTCAGATATTGTCCAACAGTTAATCAGTAAGAACTTTAGGACACTGTTAATAGTTATATCAACAAGGGCTCCAACAGTGTGTAACTAGTAGCAGACAGTGATGCAACAAATGGCGAATACACACCATGCACTGTCACGGGGCACCAACAATCAGATAACAGCCTTCATGTATTCTACTAAGGGCTATGAGCCTAATGTGTCTCCTCTACTGATGCCCAAAAACCACTGTAAGCTGACAGACTCCCAAAAATGAGCAATGAAGATAACAAGATAATCACCTCGACTAAAAGTAGGGCAGATAAAATAATGCTTACTCATGTTTTTTAGTAATATAGAGTATGAACAGTATTAACTTTACATGTGCCTAATTGAAACTTGCTAGTCAACATTACCGTCCTTGTGAAAAGTCTGGTGGGGAGAGACTTAAAGAGCGAAGAGGGCAACAGAGACTCAGAGGTATAAGAAAGCTCAACTTAGTCACTATGCAGCAGAGACAAGTCCTAACGGCAGAAAACCCTAAGCACAGCCAGTCTCCATTTTGTTTACACAAACCTACCGCCATGTAAAAAAAAAGTCTAACACACTCACAAAAGTTCCTGCTGCCTCCCCTGAGCATAATATTATATATGTTCACAGGTTCAGTGGATGATTAAGTATATAGGATGCTTATGCAACTTGCTAGAGCTTGTGTTACAGGAAGAGGTTATGGCCGGATAAGTATGAGGCCTATCACAGTCTCCATTCTGGAGGAACTACCACACTTTTGGGGTACAATGGCATGGAATCATCTTGAGGAGGGTTCCACCCCTAGAGGTGCAATAGGAGAAAGGTCCCTTTGCTGACGGTAATGTAAGGAAGATGCTCAGATGGAGAGAGGAGCTGCCGGAGAAGGGGTGAATTCTGCGAGCAAAGAAACAAGTGTCCATAGGACACCTGAAAATATGCACTCTTAAAGAGTTCGGTGGAGGGGGGGATGGCGATGTTTCCCACTGCCCCACTGAACCTGAGGCAAGCCTCTCAAAAAGTATTTAAAAATAGGTCTTCCATGAATAAATGATATACGGGGCACATTTGACCAAATCCCAACCTCCTCTGTGTTAGTACCTCACCCAAATGAGATATGCTAAGTCCAAAAGGCGCAATCTTTCACATCTCTTCCTCCGATGCAGCCTCTTTGTGATCATGATGACAATCTGTTTTCAGGATCTCTGTGAATTGACCTGCATCCTGGGGTCTGAAAAGATATACTCATGCCTGCCAGCTACAACACGAAGTCAGGAGGTAACGACCCATTGATGCTAAACCTTCGGTTTCCTCAGTGTCTGCCGAACCTGGTCAATGCTTTCCTGTTTTGTTGAACAACTGACATTGGGGTAAAGGGACACTGATGAGTCTTGGTACACTGGGGTCCCTTCCATCTTGCTGCTCGAAGGAATAAGTCTTTTTTGTGCACCACATTTAGAACCACAAGGATGGTAAAGAGGCTAGCATCAGACTGTTGAACCCTTACTCTTGGGAGGTCACTTCGGGACCAGTGATAACTGTACATTGTGGATCAGCATAAAAATGACAGCAGAATTAAACCACACAAGGATGAGGGTCCTGGACTTCAGAAGGCAGATTTAAAAAAAATGGGTGAATGCCTCAGAGACGACCTAGTTGGGGGGACAGCCAAGGTGGGGTGGAGAAACAGTGGGCCAAATTAAGGGATGGCATAGTGACAGCAACAAACTCTATGCAAAAGAAGTGAGCAAACACAGAAGAAAAGAGACCACTATGGTTCTCAAGGGAAGTGGCTAAAAAGGTTAAGGTTAAAAAAGTAGCATTATGAAGGTACTGTACAAAGAGACACAGAGGAAAGAGGTCAGGAAAGTGTTCCTGGAGAGTCAGAGGGAAGCAGGGAAAGTGGAGAGGAGTGCAAAGGCACACACAGAGGAAAGGATAGCTAAAGAGGTAATTAAAGAGGACAAGACCTTTCTTAGGTACATAAGTGAGAAAAGGTAGACAGGAGGAGGGATTGTACAAGCATACGAACAAACATAAAATTGCCAGCAGAAAAAGGCCTTCTGTCTACCAAGTCTGCATAAGTGTGCAGCTAGCCGCCCTTATTCTGCAGCTGCCCCTCCACCCTTGCCCCTCCCTTTTGCCTTGCCCCACCCCCTTTTGAAGTCACCCACTGAGCTACTGGATACCACAACTGCCGGTAACGTGTTCCACCCAGCCACTGCCCTCTCCATAAGAAAGTGTCTTCTCATCTCCTTCCTGAACCTTCCCCCCTCCAGTCTTATATCATGGCCTTACATGTCCCTCCCCTCCCTTATTTTGAGCAACCCCTCCGTGCATGACTTGTTTATTCTTTTCATGTACTTGAAGGTTTCAATCATATCCCCCCTTTCCCTCCTCCAGTTGAGTACATGTTCAGTTCCCTCAGCCTACTCTTGTAAGGTAAGTCTCCCAGACCATGGATCATCTTTGTCACCCTACACTGCATCACCTCCAGTAATTTAATGTCCCTCTTCAGGTATGGGTGCCAGTACTGTATGCAGTTCTCCAGGTGTGGCCTAACCAGTGATCTATACAATGGCAGAATCATCTCCCCCTCCTTGAGGATATACCCCTAGCAATGCAACTCAGAATTCTGTTGGCCTTTGCAGCCACCTTTCTACATTATGCCGATTTGTTCATTGCTCCTGTAATGAGCACCCCCAGATCCTTCTCCTCCTCAGTTACAGCTAACTCTACTCCCCCCAGTTGGTAGCTCCTCCAAGGTTTTTTTGCTCCCAAATGTAGCACCTTGCACATTTTGGCATTGAACCCCAGTTGCCAGGTATCCAATCAGGTCTCCAGCCTTCACAGATCCTCCTGCAACCCTTGCCATTGACCTAGGTCATCCACCACTACTTCCATCTTGGTGTAATCAGCAAACAGATTGATTTTGCTCTTGATGCCCACCAAAATGTCTGCAATGAATATGCCAAACAACACTGGTCCCAACACCGAACCCTGCAAAACTCCGCTCATCACCGCCCATAGAGATGATAGCTCCCCACCTACCACCACCCTCTGCTGCCTTCCTTGCAGCTGGTTCACTACCAAGCCCACCATCTTCTCACCCGCCCCTGTAGCTTACTTCCTAGTCTCCCATGCGGCACTGAGTTGAAAGCCTTACTGAAGTCCAGGTTCAGGACATCCACCGCATGGCCACTATCCAGTTGTCTAGTTACCCAGTCATTGTACTCCACCAGGTTGGTCTGACAGGATCTGCCCACGACAAAGCTATGTTGTCTACTGTTCTGCAGCCCATTGGCTGCCAGCAGGAGCACCAGTCTCTCCTTCAGGATTGTCTCCATCAGCTTACCCACGATGGATGTGAGGCTCACCTGCCTATAACTCCCAGGTTCATCCTTAGGGCCACTCTTATGGAGAGGAACCACATGAGCCATCCTCCAATCCTGAGGTACACACCCTTTTTTTATCGTATAATATCTTATTGAGAGGTTTTGAGTATTTGTCAGTAGAAAGTGAACAGTACAACCAACCAGTTTCTGAATATTATACATCTCAGATAGGTACAGAGACTATCCTTTATGGACAAGATGTCTTACAATAAGTCCTAAATGTCACATTATCTTTGATGTCTATAGCTAGTTATCTTAAAGATATAGTACTTTCTAAGAAGGATAGCAAGGGAATAAGAGAGTAATTAGTGCAGGCAGATGCTTATATCTTATAACAGATACATAGTCCATCCATGATTTAAGTTAGAAGTTGAGTGGGAAGCTTGCCAGCAGCCCATTACATAGGAGGGTTAGAAGGTGGTGGTAGGAGTTTACAGAAGGGAGAATGAATGTAGGGTTCCCATTTCTGGTAGTAATAGTGAAAATTTCCCTTATGAAGGTAAGATAGTCTTTCAAACAGAGAAAGTTTAGCCAAAGCTGCATGCAAGGCGGTGCGAGTGGGAATGACTGGCTGGCGCCAGCACATAAAGAGAAGGCATTTAGCCTCTAAGATAGCAACCAGAGTCCAGTCTTTAAGAGGTTTAGGTAGTTGGCCCAAGGAGGTAGTATCACCCATGAATAATTTTACATCAGCAAGGACAATTGAATGGTTAAGCACTAAGGAAATATCCGAAGTAACCATTTTCCAGAATGTCACCAGAGTAGGACAGGACCATAGAATGTGGAGAATGTGCACTTCCACCTGGGAGCAGCACCAACACTTGTTATGGTCAAGCAAGCCACGAGCATAAAGAACTACTGGTGTGCGGTGCCATAACAATAAGATTTTTAACTGCAAGAAGCGACTATTGGTATCACTATAAGTGCTGTGTATACTTTTAAGGTAGGAGTTCCATTGATTATCAATAATGGGGGAGCCAGAGTATATTTCCCATTTCTTTTTACAGGACATGGTTGCATTGGGTTGTGAATCTCTCCAAGAACTGTAGAAGAGACCCATAACCCCTCTAGTAGTGGGGAGATGATGTAGGCCGGCTAACCACGGCCATGGGGTAGCACCTTGGTATTAAAGGAGAAGAGGCTGTAGGGCATTCCAAATTTGCAAATACCTCCAAAAATCTTTGTGTGGTAGACAGAATTGCCTTTGTAATTGAGTGAAAGGAAGCAGGAGATACGTGCCTGAGGGAGAGAGGTCTTGTATAAACCGAATTCCAGCTTTGTGCCAGGAGGGCCAATATAAAGGTGCCCCCTCAATTTGGATAAGATTATTGATCCATAAAGGGGTGTATTGTATGGGAGGGTCCAGGATTGTTTAGGGAGATGAGACTTAGCCATGAGATGTTTCCAAGAGCGGGCTGTACATAACACCATGGGTGGGAGTGACTGGGGCAGACTTTTCCGTGAAGTGAGAAAAGTATAGAGGGGTACTGTGCCCACCAGATCAGTTTCCAATGGAACCCACAGTGGGGGATCCACAGCATTGGGCACAAACTGTTTAGTTGCCTGTACAGCTATACAGGATAGATGATAGCCAAAAAAACAGGGTGCATTAAGTCCTCCTTGGGACCAGTGTGCTCACAGCTTGTGCTTATTCCACCGAGGCAGTTTAGAATCCCATAGAAAGCTGGCCATCAGTTTCTCTGAGAGCTTGGGTGAGACAGGGATGGGGAGATTATTTAGAAAGTACAGGACTCGAGGGAGCAGGAGCATTCGGATAGCTTTTATCTTGCCTGGTAGGGTGAATTGCAGCTTGCACCAGCTCTCAACTTCTACCGCTAGTTGTATTAATAATGGAGAGAAATTAGAAGATTCAAGCACATTCCAGACTGTTGGTATAGAAACACCAAGATAGTTAAAATCAGTATTCGCCCAAGTCATACTGGTTCCTTGAATACAGGTCTTGGTACAATGCTTATTTAGGGGGGCCAAAGTAGTTTTTTTCTAATTAATACTTAGCCCTGAAAGCACCCCAAAGTCATCCAGAATTTGAAGTACACTCGATAAGGTTTGCTGGGGGTTAGAGAGAGTTAGAAGAAGATCGTTGGCATAGGCCGGCACCAGATAGGGTCGATTGGCTACTACAATGCCCTGGATTTGCGGGGGAGGCAATGAATGTCCTGATCAGGGGGTCTAGGGCTACTAGAAATAGTAAGGGAGATGGGGGCAGCCTTGCCTGGTACCCCGGTACAAAGCAAAGGCAAGGGAAATCTCACTATTGGTGAGAATGCAGGCCATGGGAGAGCAACAGAGGGTGCGTATCCACCACATAAAATAAGCACCAAATCTGTACCTAACCAGGACTTCATAGAGATATTTCCATTCGATAGAGTCAAATGCTTTAGAAAAATCTATCGCTAATGCTGCTAGGGGGAGGGAGACTTTAGAAGCGAACCACTTAAGGTTGAGGAGGAGTCTGGTGTTATCCATCCCTGACTTGCCCGCATGAAACCTGTCTGGGTAGGATGAATTATCGATGGAAGAATGGAGGTTAGTCTAGATTCCAATGCTTTGGCTAATATTTTAGTGTCTACCGATAGAAGAGATATCGGCTGAAAATTGGCACCATCTAGGGGATCGGATGTTTTTTTTGGTAACAAGGAGATTATAGCCAAGGCCCCTAGAATTCTGCGGCCGCAGAATTTTGTGCAGAACTTGCAGTCTACCGCAGAACTTCTGCGGTGCCGCAGAATTCACTCTTCTTGTTGATTTTTTATTAATATTTCTGTTTTTCCATAGAATCTGGTTCCCTTCCCCTCTTTTTATATCCTAAACCCCCATATGTTTAGAATGTGATGTTATCATTGCTATAACATCATACATTAGTTAATAAAATGGCTGCAATCTGCAACAGAAATGAACAGTCACTTATCTACCACAGCTCCCACTGCCAGAGACGGTGGCACTGCACATCAGGCATGGTGATATTTGCTCAATCTGCACTACAGCCTAATATAGTTTTCAGTCTTACATTATTGCACTAGGGCCAACTTGAACAAAACCTTGTGAATAGCACAGACCTGTTAAGTCCATACCTCACTTTGTACAAACCTTTTTGTGCCTTTAAGGTATAGAGATGCCATCTGAAATGAATAACCGGTAAAATGAATTTAACTGTCATTTTTAAGAAAAATAAAGTAATTATGCCCAGAAAAGTAGAATATAATAATGTGTAGACCTGTTGAAAGAATAGACCCATGAAATAAATAATTGCACTATACACATTTTTGCCAGGGTTATTGATTACATATTGTCATTGGTTGATAGAATCACCTAAAAGTTATGGAGAAATGTTGTGTGCAGGGACAGCTGTTGTGCCAGAGGGTAGCATGCTGTGTTTCCGTGCTGGCAACTCCAGGTTCAGAATTAGTTCTGGGAGCTGGCTGGGCAGCACAAGGATTGTAGAACACATCATTGCTCAGAGCCTGGGAAGGTATGGTGCAGTGTTCTGTCACATGAGTGGACACATTGTGCTGGTCTGGAGAGCTCTATCTTACAATCGGTTCACATGCATGTCATGGCCTGATGGTGTTATGCAGTGCATCAGGAGCATGGTTGACATCAAAATGAGTTTTGCAATAACTCCTCTATTCCATTTCTAATGGAACCTGTATGAATGAGGATGCAAGTTCATGGAAACTAAATATATATATATATATATATATACACACACACACACACACACACACACACATACACAGTATCTCTGTCTCTCTCACTACAAACACACACACACACACACACACACACACACACACACACACTTTGTATGTATGTTACAGATTGCATATAAATATATAAGTGATACACAGTGGGAACCTCATGAGTGGTGTAGAAAGCACATACAAATATATAAGTGATAGACAGTGAAAACCTCATTAGTGGAATAGATAGCATGCGTATAGAAATACCTTATTTATCACACAAGATCCCTCTGCATATGTCATTTATGCAACAGGCTAGGACCTTAAGGAGAGACATTTGTTTTGCTTTTAGGCATAAAATTATTTTAAAAGTCTGTTATTTTTGAACTAGTATTGCTGTGCTTTCCACCATCCTGATTGCTATAAAACTGCCATGAAAGTGAAGTCAGGATGACAAGTTGTCACTGTGATGTAGTAGTTTGTTAGTGCCAGAACTTCAGCAGAAATTACAAACCACCGCCGCAGAAGTTCTGCGGCAAATGGTAGTCTTGCCACAGAACTTGGTCCCTCTGTGCAGCAGAAAAGTAGGGGCCCTGATTATAGCCTCCTTTATAGTATGGGGGAGAGATCCAGAGGCATGGGCAGAATGTAGGGCCCACTGCAGTGGTTCAATAATGTCTGAGCCAAGAGCCTGGTAAAGCTCCACAGACATACCATCTGGACCGGGGGCCTTCCCCCGTGCCATCTGTGAGAGCGCCAATTGAAGTTCTTCGTAGGACACAGGTGACTCCAGCTGGGTCACTTGTTCGGGGATAAGAGTCGGCAGTGGAGTTTGTTGACAGAATTTGGCAAAAAGATCCCATAGCTCTTGGACGGTATTAGAAGATTGAGACTAATAAAGAGGTTAATAAAATTGCTGCATAGTGGTGTTTATCTGTTTGGGATTAGTCACTATAGAACCTGCCGCATTACGGAGGGCATGTATTCATGTAGCTGCAAGGCTGGGAGTTTCCCTGCTCATTCACCCCCAGCCCAGAAAGCTTGTTTTGATCTCAAGAGATACCACTCTGCGTTCTGATGTAATATTGTATTTATTTGGTATTTGAGTCCAACTATTTGCTGCTGTAAAGCGCCATCTGGGGCAGCTCGGTGAGTGGATTTGAAGCGATGCTCCAAGGCGGCTAATTCTGCTTGGAGCTGGGACAACATTGCCTTGCGTTTTCGGTCCTGGGCCACTGAAAAGGCAATGATGTATCCTCTCAATATCACCTTGAATGCTTCCCAGACAGTACCTGGGGATAGCCTGCAGTTTGCATTCAGGGAGAAATAATCTTTAGTCGCCTTCACTAGGTGTGGGTGAAAATCCAGGTCCTGAAATAAAAGTGGATTGCACCACCAATGAGTTCCATACAGGCGATGCTTGGGGAGGGGTAAGCGTTAATGAGACAAGGGCATGGTCCGATATTAAAATCAAGCATATATTAGAGTCAGAGAGGCATCTAGCTGCTGATTCAGTAGCAAGCCAGAAGTCTATGTGACTGTGAGATTTATGTGGAGTGGAGTAGAAAGAGAAATCTCTGCCAGTAGGATGAGCTCTATGCCAGATGTCTGTGAGGGCCCATTCCTCTATCATAGCCTGAAGAGAATGTCTGGCTTTGGGGTTAGCATGTGGGGTTGGGTAGGATTTGTCCAGAAATATATCTCCTACTGCGTTGAAGTCCCCGCCTAGGATTACAGGGAGCGGTGGCCCCTCCAACTGTAGATTTGACAGGGCTTGACTTATCATGGGAAAAAAGTTGGTGTGCTCAGTATTGGGGGTGTATAGATTACCCAACAAAATAGTGCCTGTAGGGGAAGATAACTTCGCCACCAACCAGCGGCCATGAGCATCTTTTTTAACATCTTTTGTTACCCACAGGGAGGCACGATGGATAAGGATGGCTACCCCCCTTGACTTAGTGGTGGAGCAGCTAGCCAGTATCTCTCCTACCCAAAGGTTTTTTAACCAGTTAGTATATTTAGATAATAGGTGGGTTTCTTGAAGGGCAATATCTGCCCATAGGGATTTTAGGTGTTGTAAGACTTTTGTACGTTTGATCAGATGGTTTAATCCTTTCACATTCCAGGATATCCAATGATATCCTTGGGGGGGGGTAGCAGGGGTAGTAGGCATCTTCTCACACAATGCACAAGAGGAGGTACTTACAGAGTTTCCCGTAGAATCATTATGAAAGGTAGTGCTGAGTTCCAAGGCCACCAGATACCAGAGAACAGATACATAGATACATAGACAGTGTCGGCAGATAAGGGCCTATGGCCCACCCAATCTGCCCATTTGAGCTTGTAAGTTCAGTTTATGTTTTCCTAGAAGTCTGTTGCCCCTTACCCCTGACCTCCAGAATTCCTTTATATCTACCCCATGCATTCTTAAATCCCATGATTGTTTCAGCCCCCACCACTTCCTCTGGTAGGATGTTCCACTTGTCCAACACCCGTTCTGTAAGAAATTCTTCCTCATGTTTCCTCTGAATCGTCCTCCCTCCAACTTCATCCCATGCCTTCTAGTCCTGGAACATCTTTTTTGCTTAAAAATAGTGTATTTCTGCACCCTGTTCCTCCCTATGAGATACTTGTATGTCTCTATCATATCCCCTCTCTCTCTCCTTTCCTCCAGGGAGTACATATTCAGTTCCTTCAACCTGTCCTCATAGGACTTGTGATGCAATCCATGTACCATCTTTGCTGCCCTCCTCTGAACCTTCTCTACCCTGTCTATGTCCTTACATAGGTAAGGTCTCCAGAACTGTACACTGTACTCCAGGTGGGGCCTCACTAGTGTCTTGTATAGCGGAATTATGACCTCCCTTTTCCTGCTGGTGATGCCCCTGCCTATGCATCCCAGCATCCTATTTGCTTTACCTGCTGCCTTGTCACACTGTTTCCCTACCTTGAGGTCATCAGAGATAATAACCCCAAGATCCCTTTCCTGCTTGCTGCATGTTATATCCTCACCCCCAACTGATATATTGTGCCAGGGTTGTTGTGCCCCATATGCATTATCTTGCACTTCTTTGCATTGAATTTCAACTGCCAAACCCCTGACCATTCTTCAAGTTTCTGCCGGTCCCTTCTCATTCTGTCTACACCCTCTGGTGTGTCTACTCTATTACAGAGCTTTGTGTCATCAGCGAACAGTGAAATTCTGCCTTTTAGGTCCTGCGCAATGTCACTGATGAAGATGTTGAATAGGACCGGTCCCAGCACTGATCCCTGTGGTACCCACTGGTCACTCTTACCTCTGTGGAGTGACAGCCATTTACCACCACCCTCTGTGTCCTGCCGTCCAGCCAGTTACCTACCCACCACACTACTGTCCTGCCAACACCCATATTCCCCAGTTTGTGTAATAGTCTTCTATGTGGCACAGTGTCAAAGGCCTTGCTGAAGTCCAGATAGGCCATGTCCACTGCCCTCCCCTGATCCACCTCCCTAGTCACCCAGTCAAAAAATTCAACGAGGTTGGTCTGACATGACCTCCCCCTAGTGAATCCATGCTGCCTTGGGTCCTGTAGTTCAGTGACAACCAGATGTTCCACCAATCTCTCCTTCAGTAGTGCTTCCATGATCTTCCCCACTACAGAGGTGAGGCTGTCTGGTCTGTAGTTCCCCACTTCCTCTTTGTTCCCACTTTTGTATAAGGGGACTACATCTGCTGTCCTCCAGTCTTTGGGTACCTCCCCTGTTTCCAGTGATTGGCTAAAAAGGATAGCCAGAGGTTCAGCCACCACCTCTCTTAGTTCTTTAAGGACCCTGGGGTGCACCCCATATGGCCCCATTGCTTTATCAACTCTTCTTACTTCAGTTCCTTTAGGACCCTTTCTCGTGTAAAGGGACTTGTGTCCATTCTGCACCATTCTCACCCTTGTACTCCTTCAGACCCATTATCCTCCTCTTCCTCAGTAAAGACTGAGCAGAAATACCTGTTCAATATGTCAGCTTTACTGTTGTCATCCTCACGTGGCCCCATCCTCCCTTCAGTCTCACTATCCCTCCCTTTACCTTTCTTTTTTCACTTATGTACCTGTAAAAGGTTTTGTCCCCTCTACCCACTGATTTTGCAATGTGTTCTTCTCTCTGAGCTTTGGCTTCCCTTACTGAACTCCCTGCCTCCCTCTGCTTCTCCTGGTACTTCTCTCTATCCCCTTCTGCCTGTGTCTTTTTGTATTGCCTAAATTCAATCTTTTTGGCTTTCACTTTCTTTGCTACCTCTTTGGAAAACCATAATGGTCTCCTCTTCCTTTTCCTCTTGCTAACCTGCTTAATGCATAATTCTGTTGCTCTTGTAATCCCCATTTTAAATACTGCCTACTGTTCATCAACCCCTGATTCCTGCCCCATTCCCCTTAATGCCTCTTTCAAGTATCTCCCCATTTTCCCAAAGTCTGCACCCCTAAAATCCAGGATACATGTTTTTGTGTGGTTTGGTTCTGCTCTTTCTGTGATTTCAAACCACAGTGACTGGTGGTCACTGTTCCTCCATCACACTGTCCCTGTTTGTGAGCACAAGGTCCAGTATTGCCTTCTGCCTAGTTGGTTCCATGACCAGTTGCTTGAGGAAGGGTACAGGATAAATCTGCTCCTAGTTGATGCTGCTGCTGAGATGCTCCAGTCCACGTCTGGAATATTGAAGTCTCTAACCAGTACTACCTCACCTTGTCTGCCATCCTTTGGATGGCTAGCATCAACTCTATCTGTTTCTTCCTCCTGGGCTGGTGGTCTGTAGACCACCTGTGCAGATAGCTGGCCCCATTTTCCTTTCCAGCTTAACCCACAGTATCTCTCCTATTTTGTTCCTCCTGGATCTCTGTGACCCTTATGTCATTTTTCACATACAGTGCCACTCCTCCTCCCTTCCTACCTGCCCTGTCTCTTCTGAATATGTTGTAGCCAGGTATGGCCATCTCCCAGTCATGGTTATCATTACACAGGGTTTCAGTGATGGCCACAATGTCCAGGTCTGACTGCACCATGACAGCCTCCAGATCTTCCATCATGTTGCTAAGGCTCCTGGCATTGGCACACATGACTTTCCATGATTTTACCTCCCTAGACTGTTTCGCTGTTCTACTTCAGCCCCTTCCTTTGTTGTCCTTTATCCCTGGTTCTCCTTGCTGTCTGCCCTTCTGCTGACTTTTGCCCCTTTTCTGCCTATCCACCTCTTGGGTGCTAATCTCCAACTTTTGCACACTGCTTTGTAGAGATAGCCACTCCTCCGGTTCACTGATTCCACTTCTAGCTGTGGGGGATGAGCAAGTAGGTACCCTTCTTGCTGACCTGCCACCCCCTTTGCTAGTTTAAATGCTTGTCAATGTAGCATGTAAACTTATCATTGAGTGCTTGGATTCCCCTCCAGGATGGATGCAGGCTGTCAGGCTTGAACAAACCTCCATCCCTCTAGGTGGGTCCCCAGTCGCGAATGAATCCAACCCTTCCTCACAGCACCAGTTCTTCAACCATGAGTTAAAGTTCCTGGTGCATGCACCCCTATGCTCTCCCTTGCCTCTCACAGGTAGTACTTCTGAGAAAGTGACAGAAGTAGCTACTTGCTTGAGACCCCTCCCCAATTTTCTAAACTCTTCCTTAACTTCCTTTGGCTCCTCATTTGCCAGGTCATTAGTACCTAGGTGGATAATGACATGCAGCTCACCTTCCCGTCGTACCTTCCCAGTGATCCCCAGATAGATAGGACTATGAGTGCATGCACTAGCACTGGGAAAGATGTAAGCATCGTCTATGGCATTTAAACTGCATATCCTATGTTATAGATAAGGTTGCAGCAACAACTCTAGGAACAAAGAGCAGATAAACCAATCAGTATGTAAACATAGTAGGTTAATCTCAAAGCAGGCAAGAAGCCCAGTATTGAACACTAAAATGTCAAGAACAGACACTACAACAGCTATAATGTGAGATTGGAGGTCAAAGTAAATGAGGGTAATTAATATAAATATATATAGATATATAGATATATATATATAACATATATATATATATACTGTGTATATATATATATATATATATCTGTATATATATATATATATCTATATCTATATATCTATATATATATATATATAGAGATGGATAGATAGATAGATAGATAAATATATATATATATATAGATAGATAGATAGATAGATAAAATATATATATATATCCTACAGCTATGCTATCTCTAATACACACCTCGGGTGGGTCTTATGTGGATGAAACAGTGAACCAACTCATCCTAGACCGCCCTAACCAGGAATCAGATGACCTGAATCTCATGGAGGGAGGGAGGGTGGGAGGGGACAAGAGGAAGTGGGGGGGAATGGGTAAACCCACCTGCTAGTAACTAGACAAAGAATAAAGAACCGCCCTAGAGAGGGAGAAGGGTTACACTAGGCCTATCGGCCAAAGCACAGGGACTTAGCTACTGCACCCATGACTACTATGCGCAGAAGATGAGGAAAAAGGGCATGGAAGTAGGGGGGTGCTAGAGGCACCCAGAAATTCCTCTTCATACATTACTAGATTGTATATATGATTGTGGATTAGCACACATTACAGGGTATACATGGCAATAAGCTTTCCAAGTGATAGAGTCAAAGTGGGGGGAGGGCAATAGGTACCCTTAGGGTCACTGGTTTATGACTTACTGCAATATACCCGTAGCCATACCTATTCCCTGGAGTAAAATGGAGAGGGGGGAGGGGAGGGAATAGTAAACACATCCCCATCATACAACAAAAAATATCAGTGCAAGATTAAACATTCAGTCAAATTACAGTAGTTCCAGTAATATCACCTTCAACCATCTCGGGGAATCCCCGAGGGGTACATCCATGCTCCAAAGGTGCCTTTGTGATAGCAGCCATGTAGCTGATAAGATCTGGATGCACAGAAGAAAGGGTGTACACCAGTTCAACTAAGGATGTCTCCAGAAAGTCAGCCCAATCTGTCAGTTGTTCAGTGTCCATATCTTGGGGTCCAGTGGTGGTCTGACCCAGTACAGGAGAAAGATCCTCTCTGGAGATCTTTGTGGTGGTGCTGCTGAGGATTTAGATAGCAAATGTTGTGGGCTGCTCCTGAGTCTCTGCCTAGCCTTAGGTAGTGAATTTAATCCCCGTTGTGGGAGAGAGGATTGCGCACTAGAGATCTGTGCAGCTGGAGTTGATGTATTGTCATTGAAACAAGCAGACTGGGAAACAGTCTTTGATGGGGGACTGATTTGGTGTGGGACCTGTCCTGCTGATAAATAAGGTGCTTGGGAACAATAAGTGGAAAAAAGGTTCCTACCAAGAAGCGCCACTGGTGGGGGCTCCCAAAGCCTCCTGAGACTTGTAGTAGGGCACTTAAGGCCTGGCCAGAGTCTAGCAATCTAACGCTCAATGTCCCCAGGGTGATCCACAGTGAGCTCATGACCTTCCTTGATGACATATAATCTAGTAAGATTTTTGAACTTAAATTTGAAGTCATGTTGGTAGAGAAATCTTTTAATGGTCCCAAATACTCTCCGCTTTGCAGCCTTTTCTTATGCGAAATCCCTGTATATGGCTATTGTGGATCCTTGCCCAGAGAGTTCCCCAGGTCTCTGGCAGCATGAAGAATTCTCTCCTTAGTGGTGTATCTCAGCAGGTATGCCACAATTGGTCTAGGTGTGTTAGAATGTTTACTTGTATGGGCAGAGACCCTGTAAGCCCTTTCTACTTCAATTGGTCCCCTCCACCAGTCCCCTAGTATGCGAGGAAGATTCTCATTAAGAAATTGTTCCATTGATTGTCCTTCTGCTCCCTCTAGAAGCCCCACTATCCACAGATTGTTGTGGCGACTCCAGTTTTCGTGATCCTCGGCCCTCTCCCAGAGTGCAGCAAGCCACTCTTCATGTTGCTGGAGACAGTGCCAGACCTGAGCCTGCTGGGCTTCACATGCTTCGGCCCTTTGCTCCGCCACATTCATTCTGTCCTGTAGGTGTTGAACATCTCTAACAGTGCCAGACAAGGATAGGCTAATGTCATCCACTCTATTAATTAGCATTTCCAAAAGCTTGGTAATATGTTGTAAGGATTCCACGACAGCAACTGGTTGATCCATCTTCGGAAGGATTCGCTCAGGTATCGGAGATGACATGAGTGGGTTCTAGGTCATGGATGGCCAAGTAGGAGGAGGCACCCAATTTTGTAGCTGAGGCCCAGGGAGGGGGGTAGAGACACAGGCAGGTATGCAGGCTAGCCAGGCTGTGGTGCAAGGATGTATGGCCTGTGCGGCCTAGGCCTAGTCAAGCCGGAGTAATATCAGGTTACAGTGCCACCGAAACAATGCGATTACACTGAAATCCACTGAAAAGGATGCACCACCCAGCAAGTAGGTTGTTACCTGTGCATAAAGCCGTTAGTTTATAAAGGAAACTCCACAAGATGGCGGCGTCCAAGCGCGGATGGGCTAAGGTCTAGGTAGAGCTTTGGAGTTATGCTGCCATTTTCTCTGTGACTAGACCACACCCTCTCCTGAGGTACACACCCTTAATCCAGTGAGGCATTGAATAGGTCTGATAAAGGCCCCACTAGGACCCCTGCCAATTCCTTCAGTACCCTGGGGTGAATGCCATCTGGCCCTGGCACCTTGTCCACCCTCAGTGCCCTCAAACCCTCCAGCACTCTGTCCTCTGAGATTTTACCATCTGTCACCCCAACCCCCTCCGTTCCTTCCCTCGGATCCCCCTTGGGTATCCTCCCTCTTTTTCTTCTATAAATTCTGAGCAAATGTAGCCGTTAAGTGCTTCTGCCTTCTCCTCCCCCCTTCCACCCATCCCCTTCCCACCTAATCCTCACTATATGATCTTTGCAGCTTTTCACCCTGAGGTACCCAAAGAAATCCTTCTCCCCTTCCTAAATACCCTGTGCCAGCCTAAGCTCCTTTGATGCCTTGGCTGCCCTTACTGCACTTGTCACCTCCTTCGCTTCCCTCGGGTACCCCTCCATGTCCTCCCCACTCCCTGTTTTTTTGTACCATCCTAAAGGTGGCTGTTTTCTTCCTTACCTTTTCCATGACCCCTTTGCTCACCCAGCTAGGTTTCTTTGCCCCGGACTTCTTACTCTTGGCCTTGCCGCAGGTTTTAGTTGCGATGTTATAAAGGGCAGGGTGGGGGTGGGGAGGGATTGTGCAGAGACGGATCAGGAAATATGAGATATCCTGAATGGATGTTTCTCTTCAGTCTTCATGAGGGAGGGAAAGGGGAGGGACCACACAAAAGCAGCAGGAACACCAGGGACAGGGAAGTGGAAGCGACTCCATTTACAAAGGAGGGAGTACTGAACGAGCTTGAAAATCTGAAAGTGGACAAAGCAGTGGGGCCAGACAGGGTACATCAAGGGTGCTGAGAGAACTAAGGGAGGTAATGAATGCACATCTGACAACCCTATTCAACAACTCAATGGAAACAGGAGTGGTTCTGGAGGATTAGAGGAGGGTGGACAAAAGGCAGCATGGATTCATGAGAGGATTGTCATGTCAGATGAACATGACAGATTTCTTTGACTAGGTAACTAAGGAATCAGATCAGGGTAGGGCAGTGGATAGGGCCTACTTAGACTTCAGCAAGGCCTTTGACACCATACCACACAGAAGGCTCATTAGGAAACTGGGCAGTTTGGGGGGGGGTCCACAAGGTTGTAAATTGGGTACAAAAGTGGTTGACAGATGACAGAGGACATTGATAAACAGAATTCACTCAAGGGAAGGGAGAGTGAACAGTGGGGTACCTCAGGTCTTAGTACAGGATCCAGTCCTCTTTAATGTCTTTATTAGTGACACTGCAGATACGTTGGAAGGGAATGTATGCTTCTTTACAGATGACACCAAAATCTGCAATAGGGTGGACACCCCAGACGGAGTGGGGAGAATGGGCAGAAAGCTGAGAACTCAAGCTGTGACCAAGAGTGGGCAGCTGGGGTTAAATGTGAAACAGTGCAAAATCATTCATCTTGAGCACAGGAACCCAGAGGCAGGGCATTATATGGGAAGAGAGAAATACTGAGGATCACCAAACAGTAAAGAGACCTGGGAGTAATCATATCTGATTACCTCAAGGTAGCTCGGCAGTGTGACAAGACCATAGGTAGGGCCTGTGGGATGCTAGGGTGCAGAGGGAGGGGTATCACCAGCAAAAGAAGGGTGGTGGTGCTGCCACTGCATAGATCATTGGTGAGATCTCATCTGGAGTGCTGTCAAGTTCTAGAGGCCGCAGCTCAAGTAGGACATAGACAGGGTGAGGCTGTCCAGAAGAGGGAAATTTAAATGATGCAGAAACTGTATCAGAAGTCGTATTGGGACAGACTAAGATTTCTCAATATGTACACCCTTAAAGAGAGGTGAGGGGATACGATAGAGACCTATAAATACCTAATGGGGTTAAATCATGTACAGGAGTTGTTTTTTTTTTTAGAGGAGATGGTGCATGAAAACAAGGGGACATGCAATGAAGCTAGAAAATGCAGGAGGTATGTAAAGAACTACTTCTTCAGAAAGTGTGGTGAATGCCTGGAACTGCCTTCCAAGGGAGGCAGTGGGGGCAAAAACAGTAGGTAGGTAGGTAGGCAGGCAAAATGTTATTCATATTTCACAAATGAACAGGAGATTCAATTGAGCAGAGCTCATTTCCAGTGAGGTCCTTTACACAGATACTAAACAGTAACAATAAATAACTTTACAAAGCATACCATATTAAAATGCAGATGATACAAAGTAATAATAAATAATACAAATATAATTAAGGCTTAAACCACTTAAAACACAAGGTTTCAACCAGTATCCCAACTGGGATGGCATATCGAGTTCTGATTAGCCTGGCTAAGCATCCATTGTCGAATGTTACTTCTCAGGATCATGCCTACCTGTGATCTTAAATTGGGGGGTAAGTTGTTCCACAGATTGGGGCTTATTACAAAAAAGTGGGATCTTCCTATTTTCAAATTACATTTTATTGGATGTTAGCCCAGATGCTGTTCTCAGGTTTGATTTTATATTTCTACATTTGAGATACTCTAATAAGTAACCAGATACAAGTTCTTTAGAGCACTTGTACATAAGCATAAGAATGTGACAGTTTCTCCAGTCACTCAGTTGCATCCAGCTCAGGGTTCCATAAGAATCACAGTTGAAAAAGTGGTGGGCTTCAAGCATGCATGGGATAGGCACAAGGGACTCTTAGATAGGAAATGGGGGGGGGTGTAGCAGAAGATCAGGTAGGGTTCTGCAGTAACCGTACAGGCAAGATAAAAAGGGCAGACTGGGTGGTCCAAGTGGTACTTATTTGCCAACAAATGTTATGTTTTTTGTGACTGACTGACTGACTGACAGAAAGGAGGTTCAAGAGGGATATAGAAACTGACAGCAGATAAGGACTGCTTAGCCCCCCCCCCAGCTTCCCATTTCCCTACCCGATGTAAATGTACAGCCAATGATTTTCTACAACTGTGGGTTCACAGACAGAAAAATGGAAAGTGTCTTTTCCTCACCAAATGCATAGAACTGACAACTTGGGCTTCTCTAGATATCAGAAACAACTGTTTTTATGACTGTGGGTGGAGCCAACAGGAGTACTGCATATACAAAAGGAGTGATGTCATGTTTTCTGTCCGTGGAACTGACTGAAGGTGTAAATAGTTTCCTCTGCCTTACCCTCCTCCAAGCAATGTTTTCTGCCTTCAAATAAATACGCTTTCATGTTTGTCAATGGTTACAGGGTACTATTTTCTTTCTTAAATGGGTGGTACAAGAACTGGAACCTGAGTAGTGGGAGGCAGCATTAGTTTTTTTTTTTTTTTTGAGTAAGATCCACCTCTGTCTCCACCCCAAACTTTTTTCTGATTCATGTGGGAGGGGCATGAGATAGCACTAGCATGCTGTAACTAGATACACTAGTTTGGGACCTTATCAACCAACAGACATGGCTTGGCAGTGGAGAACAGAACAGAAGTTATTTAATGCGTTCAAATTGTCTTAAAAATCCTTTGGAACAAATGATTATCAGAGCCAACTTGGGCCTCAGAAGGAGACCTAGACACACATCTAGCTCTGTAAGAAAATTTTCAAGTTTTTTTTTTGTGGGGGATCTGGGATTCAAACTCAGATCTAACTGCCCAGATCATCAATACTATAAAATGTCATAATTAACAGACTCTAGCTGTTTTCTTACAGAAACCCCACTCAGATTTCAAGTATTTGCTAAACTGTAAATGTAGGTATCAGCATTCTGTTAGTAGTTATTGCTGATTGTGGTCTGTGACAAGATCATTTTTTTTTTTTTACAAATGAAGTGTATGGTAGGAAGCTGAAAACAGACTTTGATAATAAAGTGTGTTTTTTTCTTTCAAGTTGAGATGTATTAGAAAACTTTGAACAAGAAAACAATTGGTGATTTTAAAAGCTATTCTGCTCAGAGCTGACATAAAACAAATCTTAACTATTTTTTATATCATCATGGACACTAGAAATAGGATGTCAGCATTCACTCCATTAAACCTGTTTTTCAGGTTTTTTATAACATCTTGCCAAGATAATCTTCCCAGAATGTAATCTGTTACGGGGGATTGACATTGTTTTAATCATGAAGCATTGGTCTTAGTAACGCATTTAGAAATACAATTTTAATTGTCTTTACAGTTAAACATGCAGTTTCTTGTCAGGGCACATTTTTTGGAGGGGTTCAAATTATTTTAAACATGGGCACAGTACTTGGTAAATACAGACTTTGATGGTAAAGTATATTTTTTCTTTCAAGTTTGAGAAGTATGTATTATATGTAAGTGTAACCATGTTGTAAATGATTAAGTAGGCAGTGGTTTAAGGCTCTGAGCTACAAACCTGGAGACCTGGGTTTGACTCCCACAGCCCCGACTTGCATACTGTGTGACCCTGCGCAAACCACTTAAAAGAGTAGTCCACCCAGAATGTGCAAAAAACATATGTTATGTAGAGTGTTTGGATATGTATGTTAAGTCCTAGTGTATTTTTCCTAAATTGCCTGCTAGCTGTATGGTAGTTTTATGACCCCTGGGGATCTCCACAACAAATAGTTTTATTGGCTTTCTTTCTCCTACGATGCCCCCTGTCTCATGTGACAGTGATGTAGCCATGCCCTTAGATTTAGCATGTGTACTGCTTTAAAATTAGTTTAGCAACAGCAGAGCCTTGTAACTGTTCTTATCCAGGGAGCAAACATGTCAACAGTTAGTTTAGCAGATACCTAAAAGCTATCTAACTGGGGTTTCTGTAAGAAAACAGCTGCTAAATAGCTCTAATTCATTATTTGTGTTTTTGATGTTAAAACACTCCTGCTAGCTAGACCTGATGCACAGAGAAAACAAAAATAGTGAATTAGAGCAATTTAGTAGCTGTTGTCTTACAGAAACCTCAGTTAGCTTGCTCAAAGGTTTGTAAATCTGTTATTTTTTAAATAAATAAATACATGTTTATGTTTAAGCCCATGAAACACCCTTATCTAGTTAATGCATTCAAAGTCGTAGTGGCTCTGCCAGAGCTTGTTAGTAGTTTGTAGTGGTGCTGGTCTGAAAAAGGTGGCCTGGAGTGTAGAAAGGTGGTGGTTCTGCTTATATTGCCTATCAAGTGTTTTGCTATTTCCTCCTCCTTCCTTCTTCCTGTTCCCCTCCCTTCTGAGTAGGTCAGCAGAGTAAGAGCCATAACGCATGCAGCTGCTGCTCTCCATGTGGGTAAAATTTAGCTTTTAACTTTACACATGACTTTGCACCAAATGTTGTTTTCTTCAGTGTGAGGGTGAACACCTGATTCCTCAGCCCATTTCATAATTCTGTTTACTTAGTAGTGTCAGTGGCTCAGCAGGTAGCACACTCGCCTCTGAAGCCAGACGATCAAAAGGTGGTAGAATCTAGCCCCACACTGGGAATGTGGGATAAATCTCAATACTGACACTGTAGTACATCAAGAGAGGGGTGCTGCACTCCTGAGGTGCCGTCTTTCACATGAGATGTTAAACCAAGGTCCTGTCTTCTTGTTCAGGTGGATGTTAAAGATCTTGATAATAGTTGGGGAATTTCCCTGGCATCTTTGCCAACTTCCCCTTTCACTAAACAATACTACCAAAAGCTTAATCTGGTTCTGTAATTCAGTTTACATCTGTACAAATATTCTCCTTGACTTGCCCCTGGGTCACACCTGGAAATGAGCCATGGCTTAGTGTGCCTCTCCCGGTCACAAATCTTCAAATAAATAAAAAACACTTGATCTTGATTTGTGTCTCTTTATTTCAGCTGGGCTGTAAGCCCCTGCTGTTATACTTCTTTCCCCCTTCTGATCACAGGAACCAAAAATAAGCATCAGCAACCGGAACCAGACATTTACACAATTACTGAAAACGTCCATTTTCAGTACTTGTGTAAATGTCTGCTCATACTCACCGGTGCATTTTTTTTTTTGCTATGATCAGGCAGGGGGAAGGAGGATAAGTTAGCCTTTTTTTTTTCTTTTAATACAGTTGCAGGTAACAAGAAGAGACACAAATCGAAGTAAAGTAAATGAAATAACCAAACAGGCCAAGCAATCGAGTTTCCATCCTCCAGTGCTGTGCTGATTTTTTTTTGTATGTGTGTGCAAACCACTGTCCATGTTGGCCTCCGCTGACTCTCGTCATGCTGCCCTACTGCCACATTCATGTTAGTGGACTTCTGTTGCAAGCAGAGAGAGATGGGAGACAGGTTGCAAACTCAAGAAAAAATGTCAGATGGTGCAGGTAATGGCAGCTGCTAGAGCACGTGTGACCTGCAGTTGGGAGGTGCTATAAGGGGCAGCTGTGGCCTTCGTTTTCATATGAACACTGAAAAAAACAGAATCTGAAGTTTTCTGAAACAGACTTGGTCATTTTTGAAAATGGAAAATTATTGGCCTGAGACATGAGAAAGTATAATTTTACAGAAATGGTGGTGGCACTATGGAACAGTCTACCACCTGAGATGCTGGGGCAAAACCATCAGTGGTTGTAAGCATGGCTGGGACAGAGTGAAGTGTATAGTGGTTACTTGGGGTAACAGTAACAGGGAGAATATTAGGAGAGTGGACTGGGACAGCTTGAACACTGTATGGGCAGTAGACAGGGAACTATGGGCAGACGAGATGGACCATCCACCTCTTATTGCCATTAATGTCTATGTTTCTTTGTGTAAAATTAGAAAACAAACTTGTTATACACTGCTGCCTATACAATATTAGGCTTAATTCATATTGCATCTCTTACAAACTTTTCAAAATGGAGACCACAATTTGGAATGAGATTTCAGTAGACACTGTTTGACGAAACTTTTCATTTTTTGTAGGTTTCAGAACTAGCTATGCTAAAACTGCACTTTTTAATTTAAAAATGGAGGGTGAAGGGCATGAAGCACCTCGATTATAGCATTTAAAGTGGGGTCAGCATAAACAAAACAAAACAAACAAAAAACTTGCTACAAATCTGCACTGCTGCAATGTGGCTAAATCCCATTATTCTCTATACATTAGTTCTTGCATTTTGTGTTATGCCTTTGTGTTTTTTTAATTTAATTTTATTTATTTATTTATTTCTGTCTAGGATTACAAAATACCATTGTGTCATGGCTCATTTGCAAAGCATCCACATCAGGTGAGGTACAATACAAGGGAGGACATTGTGACAAGTTAACAGGTTACAGTACTTTACATTATGACAGGATAACAGGCTACAGTAGTATACAGTCACAAGAGTACATATAGTTAGGTGGTACTAGGTTTCTGACAAAAGACTGGGTTCACAATGTTAACGAGAATTTGGCAAGACACACAAAATGTCCAGTGGCAAGTTGTCAGGATCACACATCACGCATAACACAGAAAATGCAAGTAGGAAGTAGAAGTATGGGGGGGGGAGGAGGGGGGGTAGGGAAGGGGGGGGAGTGAGGGTGGAGAAGAGAGGATGGTATAAGTGCTAGAAAGAAAAGATTAGGTAGACTGTCACATGTGCTGGAGGCAGATAGAGCAGGCAAAGTTTAGATTTGAATGGTTCTAGCTTAGGGAGGGAGGAGATGTCACTGTTAAGGCCATTTAACCAGCTGGGAGCTTTATAAGCAAAGAATCTTTGACCCTGCGTAGTCCAGCATCTTGGGGTGTGAAGTAATTGAGATTCAGAGCCTCTAGTGAGGCGAGGAGTCAGAGTAGGTCGGATGAGTGCTTGAACTCCTGGGGCGGCAAGGCCCATCATTGTTTTTTTTAGCCATTAAGCATGTTTGGTATTTGATGCGGTTTGAGAATTGAACCCACACAGTTTGAGCATAAATGTCACACATGTAGGTGAGACAGTGTGATCCAGTGACGAGATGGCAAGCTTTGTTGAGGGCCAAGGATATGTGCCTGAGGGTAGAGGAGGAAGCAGAACTGTAAATGATGAGGCCATAGTCAATTACTGCAACTATCGAGCTCTGGACTGCGATCCTTAAGGCGTCAGTGGTAAGGCATTGCCTATGCCTGTAGAGAAGGCCAATGTGAGTATTAGCCACTTTGGCGACATTATCAATGTGGGACCCATAACAGAGTTTACAATCGATTGTGAACCCAAGGTGTTTGAAGGATTCCACTTGTTCCAGGGTTTCACCTAAGCAGTTGGAGATGGAGAGGGGGTGAAGCCGGTGCTTATTATGCGAGCTGCAGAACATCATGGTTTTTTTTTTTTATACTTAAGCACCAATTTATGTGCACTGAACCAGCTCTCAACTGAGGAGAAGCCGTGCTGGAGTTTGTTCTGAAGGAGGTGAGGGTCCTTATGTGTGGTGTGAATGACCGCATAGTCTGCATAGAGAAGGATTTGCTCAGACAGGATTGAGGAAGACTATTCAGAAAGAGGCTGAAAAGAAGAGGCCCGAGAATGGATCCTTGTGGTACCCCAGAGCATACAGGTCTTACCTCAGTGAGGACATCAGCAATTTTCACTCTTTGGGAGTGGTTTTCAAGGTAGCTCTTAAACCATGTCATTGATTCAGGGGATAAGCCAGCATTGAGCAACTGTGAGATCAGTAGGCGCTGATGGATGGTATTGAAAGCCTTAGTAATGTCTATGAAGACTGATCCCGTAAGGAGGCTTTTGTCTAGAGAGCAGTGGATTGCTCCAGTGAATTCGAGGAGGGCAGATGTAGTACTGTGTCCTTTTCTAAAACCGTGCTGTTGGGAGCACAGGATATCGTGATTGTTAAGGTATTCCATAATTTGGTTAGATACAATATGCTCAAAGGCCTTAGAGAGGAGGGGTAATATAGAGATGGGCTGATAGTTTTCAAGAAGAGCCCTGTCCCCACTCTTGTGGACCGGAGTAACTGTGGCTGATTTCCATCTGTTGGGGAACTGGCTGAGGGTGAGGGAGAGATTGAAGATTGTTGTTAGTGGTTGAAGCACCTCTTCAAGGGTGAGGGACAGTAGTTTGAGGTCGAGGGTGTCCCCACTATGCCTAGACCTGGCTATTGCTTTCTTGATGTAGTTGCGGACTTCGTGCATCTTGACTGCTTTGAAGTTGAATGGGGGCCGATTGGGAGAAAGTGTGGGGCTAGAGGGGATAGCTGGGAGGTTGTCTTCATTGAAAAAGTCAGGAGGAAGAACAGCACTGAGGTCTGTGAATGCAATGTTGAAGGAATTTGCAATAGTAGTAGGGTCAAGTATTGTGCTCCCATCAATGACCAGCATAGTAAGTGAGGTACTGTACATATAGCAACTTTCCCAACAAGAAGGATTACAAACTGTGCTAAATATGCCTATCTAATAAGATTATTGGATTTCAAACCTGTTTTTTACAGACTTTTGTCATTCATTTTATGAATGAGATACGCCTACACTAAGGCACCTTCAATTTGAGATAAATTAAAACTTTCCTTTCCTAGGCATTGCTGTCTTTCTTGATTGCATACTGTATTTATAAAAGAAATACCAGGGGTCTGCATTTATCAGTGTTCAAGTGTGAAACACGCAAGGAGATTCGGCACTCGGCATTATGCAGTCACGTGGTGTTATTAGGCACCAGACACCTGGGAGGCACGTCCTTTCAAACTGAATCTGCAGCCATAGCAGGCTGCTGGAATGTGCTAAGTGTATCTCTGAAAGATCCTTTGTCTGACCTGGGCTGTGGAAAAGTAGCCAAAGAGAAAGATGGAGTTTTGCCTTACTTCATGTTGCTGTGGCTCACGGTTCCCGATCCAAGCCACGAGAACAATGTACTGTAGATGTGAGTAATGGAATGCATGGGGCATGTGAAGTGCAGTCAGAACCCATCTGTTTGGTGTGGGGCGTGATGTAGGCATGTAGGCCAACCCAGGGGCAGAGGCAGGCAGGGAATGCTACCTGGACAGAGATTCTGTTCAAACAGTAAAGGTCCGGGGGGCACATGGGGATGAAAAGAAGGCAGTATGATGGTAAAAAAGATGGCATCAGGACCGAGGGGTGAGAAACTGGATCTGTACATTATATTGGATGGCTGACTATAGGGACTGGAAATAGGGTGCAGCCTTACAGGTAGGGGGAGAGTGCCTAGGATTGAATACAAGTGCCATGGCTTCTGCACAGTGCTACACAATTGACCCCTAAATTTATTTACTTTTGCTCCACGAAGGTATGCTCCACATAATGTTGGAGCATTTTCTGAAATTACAAACCACTGGGTATGTGGAGCAGCAACATGGTGGCTGCTTTCTGAAATAGCTTTCCATATTATCAGTTAAATCACTCTGAAATACAGCTCATCATTCATTTGGAAAAGTTGGAACTGGTTTGAATCTTGCCTGACACATTCCGGTACAAGATGAGCCCAAAGAAGGATGCCAAGCATGTCTCCTGAGGCTTGGACATCTACCTTTCTTCTGCAAGCTCCTCGACAGGACCGAGGCTAACTGCTGGAAGTAGTGTGGTGCAGTCAGAGCTACCCTCTGTGCAAATCCTTGCGATGTTAACTAAACTGCAGGCCACTGGAGACTAAACTAATAAACAACTTGCTGTAGTGGAATCTAAACTCACTGAAAATGAATATAAAATACAAGTTATTTTCCTTTTTCTTTTGTTGTAACATCTAGGTTGGTCCAATAAAAGGTATTAATCCATAAAATACAAGAAATCTCCACTGCAATTCAAGACCTAAAAGTAATAAATACTGGGCAAGTGGAGTGTAATACCACCTACGTGAAGGACTTTACTTTTCTCAAGGCCAAAGTGGAATCCTTGGAAAACATGCAGCACCAAACCAACATAAAGATCATGGGCTTTCCACCTCATTTTGTGGTGAAAGCGGAATTGTTCCAAGCTTACTAGTTCAGGACCTTCAGCTGTTGCCATCTGATTCTGATGTAAATCTGGTTAAAGTGTTTGCCTTTCCTCAACATCCACAAGGTGACTCTTCAGGGCGTTTCCTTACTGCAATAGCCACCTTATCTTCTCCGGAGGCCAGAATTTCTGTCCTGCAGGCTGCTAGGGCTTAAAGGGATAATGTGTGGGAAGGAAGTCGTTTGACCTTTTTTCCGGACTTCTCAGCACAAGCTCAGGCCAAACAGAATGAACTGCAAGCCACTAAGAAAGAACTCCTTCAGCATGGCATCATGGCTCAACTTAACTATCCTGCATGGCTGCAAGCATGATATAAAGCTAAAACACATATTTTAGTGGACCCCATTGTGGCTGCTGCTTCGCGGTGAAAATAATTGGAGAACAGAACCCAGAAGATGAATTGGATGATGAGGGGTGATGTTCAGTGAGAACTCAGTGAAATTGTTTGCTTTGGCTGATATTTGGACTTGAGCATTAAATAATAAAATGTTTTTTTTTAATCTCCTTAGCTAGATTGGTGATAGTAGCACCTTACAACCAAATGTTCTGCCTTGTTGTGAAGTTCCTAGTGAAAGCTGGACTCTACTGCCTCCAACTTCTCCCATGGGAGCTGCGCCTTCTCCCTTGGCTCCTCCACGGCAACCCACCTGACTGCCAGCCAGCCCAGAGACCAACAGGCCACTTGCCCTGAATGGGTGTCCACCTCCAACTTCTCCTGTGGGAGCTTTGCCTTCTCTGGTGGCTCTTCCGCATCGACCTGCCTGACTGCCAGCCAGCCCGGAGACTCACAGGCCACTTGCCCTGAATGGGTGTCCACCTCCAACTTCTCCCATGGGAGCTGTGCCTTCTCCAGCAAATCTTCCAAGGCGACCTGCCTGATTGCCAGCCAGTCCAGAGACCCAAAGTCCACTTGCCCTGAATGGGCATCCACCTGCAACTTCTCCCATGGGAGCTGCGCCTTCTCCGGCAGCTCTTCCACGGTGACCCGCCCGACTGCCAGCCAGTCCGGAGACCCACAGGTGTGGACACAGAGATGCAGCCTGGCCTTTGAAGTTATCGGGCTTGAATCTTGGTGCCTTCTGTCTCTACTGGCTAATTTGGTTCTGTATCTCAGTTCCTTAGCCTTGATTGGACACTTCACCGTTCTCCTGCCCTCTTATTTGCTACTGCTTTCATCTCCCTAAGCTGCTTATTTTGCACAAACTTTTATATTGCTGGGTTGAATTTACTGCTCTGCACACTTTATTGAATTCAGCATTTTAGTTTGTTTTTTAATAATGCTTAGTGTCTACTCTGCTGTGATATAAGTTGCCAAATATTGTTAGAGCTATAGTTTGCATGCTCCTTTCTGCCCTGTAACCCCGCCTGAGCTGACAGAGTAGCGCTAAGTGCTCCATGGTACCTTATATTCTCTCTTTCAATTTCCACTATCTGAATTAAGTGTCCTGCATTTTAGCACTGCTACCTATCTGTTTTCTTTGCCCTTACTTTTTTTTTTCCCCTTTGGCTTTCCTTGTACTTGCTAATCATCCCCCCCCCCCCCCATAGCCCAAGGTGTTACAGCTCTTTTTAGCCTTATTTTAGAGCTACGTTTTTGTACAGCCTTTGTTATGCAATCTGCCTCCCACCTGCCTGGAGCCAAGGGGATTAGCTGCCATTGTCTTTGTATTTTTTGCTTTAAATTCACTGTCTCTTCTCCCCTCTACAGGCCACTTGCCGTGAATGGGCAGCTGCCTCCAACTTCTCCCATGGGAGCTGCATCTTCTCCAGTGGTTCTTCCACGGTGACCCACCCGACTGCCAGCTAGTCTACCCGCCTGCCCTGCTCAGCAGTTTTTATTTGTAGACACAAGGGTTCTTTTTTTATTGATTTTTACATTAGCCGCTTCTACCCTTGACTAGTCTGCCTCTTATAGTTTATGGGGATCATATGACTAAGTGTCGATTTCTCCACTTGCAGACTATGCTCCAGGTCACCCTGACCAGTCATCAAGCCATCCCTTGGCTTGAGGCTTAGGCTCTGTCTGGCCCGCTGCAACTACACTCCAGACTAGCCCGAAGACACTGCCAACTCAGGTACGAAAAAGAATCAAAAAGTGCCAGTAATATTGGCTGCCTCTTCACATCTCCACGGCTATTGGACAAGCCTTCCGGCAGTCAGCCCATGATTGGGTACAAGCCCCGGCTGCCTGTAACTGCTAGAGAACACCGTTTTCTTCAGCTCCCCTTACTGCCTTACATGGGGAAACTCTGAACTTTCACTCAGGGGAATTCAGGGTAGGGAAACCGCAGTGCAACAGCCAAGGAATTACGGCTCCCATCCAGCTCCCCTCAGTAGCGCTATGGCCCCTGCTTCTCAGTACAGTGACTACCAGTCAGTGCTGAGGCAGTGAGAAGGCATCTCAGTGAGAGGCAGCGGCTTTAAATTCCTTGCTAAAGCCTCCTAAGTCTAGGGGAGATTTTTGGCCCTTTCTCGCCCCCACAACTTATTAAATACACATAAGCTCCTCCTTCTCCTCAACTACCCTGCCACTTTTGGATATTAGATCTCCTACCCACAGCTCAGCTACCCTGCTACTACTGGATGTAGAATTCTCTCTAATTTTTTCTTTTTGCTGTTGTTTCTCTCTCACAACCATCTCGTGCCACACTATTACACTTTGAAATCTGCTACAACCCTATATTGGTGCTGCAATCTTGATCTGAATGAAAAGGCCCCTACCTATTATGCACACAAAAATGATGACACCACCAAGAATGGGGCTATGATCCCACGTTATCTCCTATCTTGTGCTGAAGGTGGGCTTAAAAAGTACCAGATCCAAGACTAACCCTGTCTCCGGTCCTGGTTACACTTTCCCCATCGGATTTAAGTCAAGAGATACCTAGATTGAGTTATGCCTAAAACATGACTTCAGAATCCCACCCAGTATATACAAACCCCCTGTAGCTCACAGAATTCCTATAGCTGCCTTATTATGCTGGCGACTAAGAAAGTTGCTACTAATACTGCTATTAATCTCTGGAGATGTCCACCCGAACCCAGGGCCGACTCTTGCCAGACCACACATGAGACTGGGTCACCTCCAGATAGTCTCATTAAAAATTCACAGTCTCCTTAGCAAACTACCACAGTTCCAGGCCTAGATGGAGCTACTTCAATCAGATGTAATAGTCCTCACTGAAACCTGGCTCTCACTTAAGGTCAGTGATACTACTATCGCCCTAGATGACTACACAATGTTCCATCCGGACAGACTGACCAAGCAGGGTGGAGGATGCCTACTTTACCTGAAAAGTGAGATAACCACCCAACTACTGCCTCGTAGTTTTCACACCAAGGAGGCACAAATCTTAAGCCTAAAACTCTCTTGGCCAGCAATACAAAGTGTTATTACTATCCACTGTGTACATACCCCCAGGCACCCATAAAACAGGCATACAGCAAGTACTAAGCAACCTGGAACAGTTAAAGCACAACTGGGAGCATATTATTGTTGGTGATTTCAATACCAACTGGCTGTCCCATGATGCCCTCACAGTTTGAGATCAGGTATCCGGTCTCTATCTCACCCAACTTGTCTCACAAGCTACCAGATTTAATTACAAAACAGGCACAAGCACACTAATTGATTGGCTCCTTGCAAGCTGCCCGGAGCACATCTCTGAGGTCACTGTCCTTCCAGACACCCTCAGTGATCACTCTCTGGTAATGTGCACATGGTCAAATAAGACCACCATGACCCGGTGGTGCTGAGGTTTGAGGCACTGGATGCCATACCTCGCGCCACATCGGCGATCTGGGTTCTGGAATGGACTCAGGTCACTGGGGGCTGGTACAGGAGAGGAAGGATTGAGCGTCCCACGACTGCTCTCCTTCCTCTGTGAAGGGTTCGGGGCATGCATTGCTGTGCAGCAGCAACTGGCAGAGGCCAGGGGCACTGCAGCTAGTGGGCACACTTGAGGGTGCAGCATGGCAGGCGTCTGCACATTGGTGTGGCACGCCATTGCACTACCAGGAGCAAAAAGAGGAAAAACAATCACCGGCAGCAAGATGATGACCAACTCCTCGCAGGCGCCGCTCTCAGGCCGGGCATAAGGTAAGCCCTGATTATTCTGGGAACGGAGCTGGGGGAGCCGGTCAGATGGGGGCTGTCAGTGGGAGGTGGAAAAATAGAAAGAATAAAACAAAAATAAGACCACCATTAATGCTCCCCAGGTCTCCAAAATCACCCCCTGAGACCTGGGCAACTGGATTACTTTAGGCAATATTTGAAGCTTGTGGATTGGTTGCCACTCGACAGAGCTGAGGATGGCAACCAAGCCCTTAACATCTTTGTTACAATGTTTAATAAGGCCTGGGACATCTTTGCTTCCTATAAAACTAAAAAACTAGAGGGGCTACTAACCTATGGCTCACAGGCTCACTCCTTGAGCTCATGCAGAAAAGGCATAATCTGTGGCATAAGGGCAAAGCAACGTGCAAATTGGCAGATCTCATTGCTTACATGACTACCAGAAACAAATGTACAAAACTCATCCATCAGGCTAAGGCAACCTACTATAATGATCTACTAAAAAGGAGCTGGGGACACGGGAAAGAGTTCTGGGACTCTGTGAAATCACGCACAGGGAAACCCTCCAAAGCACAACCAGGGCTAATAGCCACTACCACCAGGACACTGCAGGAAGCAGGTGACATAGCTAATGCTTTCAATCTGGCTTTCACTGATCTAAGTTCGGTACTTCCTAGTGACTGCCTGACCCCCTCAACTATAAATCTAGACCTCGCCACCCCTTCGCTGCGCTGGGCCAAGTCAATGCCCCCCCTTTCTGCTTACCAGAAATAACACCATCAGATATGTTAAACGCATACTATGGAAGACAAAGATGGGAAGCAACCTTGTTGACATGAAGCTGGTGGCATTTCCAGTAAACAAGCTGGCAGATCCACTTACTAACGTTTTCAATGCCTCACTAAGGTCAGGAGTGTTCCCTGACAAGTGGAAGAAGGCACTTGTCACCCCCGTCTTCAAAGCAGGGAATGCCATCAATCCAACTAACTTCAGGCCCATCCCCATTCTCCCTCCCCTGTCTAAAGCCCTCACATGGATTACCCATTGAAATACAACCTTCTCTGTGCCCAGCAACACGAGTTCCATAAAGACCATTCCACGATCACTGCCCTGGTTGACTTCAACACCAAAATTTACAATGCCTTTGATGATGGTCTGGCAGTGGGGTCTATTTTTATAGACCTCACAAAGGCATTTGATACCGTCAACCATCAGCTTCCTCCTGCAATATCTACTGTCAATAGGCCTGTCCATAGTCACGGTTACATGGTTCAAGAGCTACCTCTCAGACAGGACTCAATGCATTAAAATCATAGACACTCTCTCTGAGTCAAGAGAGGTGAGTCTTGGAGTCCCACAAGGCTCAATACTGGGGGTGCTCCTTTTCAGCCTCTTCATAAACCCCCTGCCCTCAGTTTGCCCAGCGCACATCATGCTATATGCTGATGATGCAGTTGTCTCAGTAAGTGGAAAAAAATCTACCCTCTATCACCTATGACCTGGAAGCAGATTTTCACAGGCTTGAGACGTGGTTCTCTAATAATAAATCTCTGCTCAACTTTAAAAAAAACTAAGAGCATACTTTTTACAGTTCCTCAGAACCAAACAAAATTTGGGAAACTACATGTACAGAGTAGCAAAGGGGATATACTGGAGCAGGTTGACACCTTGAAATATCTGGGGGTACACATGGATAATGCTCTCTCATTCACAGCTCATGTAGACCATGTTGTCAAACCTGCCAATGCAAAACTAGGAGTTTTCTATCGACATTGGCACTACATGCTGTTTGAGGCCCTAAAGCTGGTCACAAGCAGCACAGTCCTATCTACCGTAGACTATGGCCTTATAAATCTATGGCACTGGAACTGACACAGCCTTCAATAGGGTAAAAACCCTTCTTAATAAAGTATGTCGGCTGGTCCTGGGAGCAGATTGCCGGACACATATTTGTGACCTCTATAATGCAACTGGATGGCTACCCCTTCACCTCAAGGCCCAATACCAGGCCTGCCTACTGGCAAAGAAAGCTACGTTCAGGCTAGCTCCTGAATCCACCTCTTGTCTATTCAAACTAGATCAACCAACTGTCAGTACATGAAGTTCATCGAGGGGAGGCTGGCGGTACCTTTTAAGCATACCTCAATAGCCCAGATATCTCTCTCCTGTAGAGGACCCAAGTGGGTAAATGATCTTCCCCCTGACCTTACTGAATGTAGCAAGGTCAGCAAATTCAAAGCTGGTCTCCAAGCACTCCTAGCTCTTGCTTGTGTATGTGAGTGCCCCAACACAACCTAACCCCTATACTAACAACTGAGAGTTCCCTAAATGCTCTAATTCAAGCACTTGGAATATCGCTAAAGGTCCCCTCCAACTTTCCACTGCAATATTACTATAGATTTATCCCCTCCTGCCTCACCCCCATCTCCCTGCTCCTCGGTCGCATCCTCTGCTTCCTCCTCCACCCCACCCCCCACATATTACTGCCCTCACCTTATCCACCCCCACCTGTACTACACCCCACTTCACTGTCAACCTCCCTCAACCTTCCCCTTCCTATTTCTCCCCATCCCCTATCTCTCACCACTGAGCCTCCACCTCCAATGACAAAGTCCTCTCAGGCTGCCACTCAAGCACATCTTCAACAAAGCCTTTCTTTCTGGTGGCCCTACCCTACCCAAGCACCAGTTCCTGGAATCCTTCTGCTGAGCTGTGCACTCAGCATAGGGAAGCTTACTTCTAGGAACAGACTTGAACTGCCTGTCTAAATATGTATGACTGATGGTGAAATTTCATTGTAAATTTCAAGACAGTCTGTAACCAAAGACTAACTTGACAATTAAGCACAATTGTTTTTTATGTAACCTATATAACCTTGAAATCAAGTTATCTTTTGTACGCCATTGTATTTCTGTGTATATACTGTTGTTGCTGTTTATTCTGTTCTGTACTATGTTTGACTTGAAACCTTTGTAAATGAGCCATTGGCTCAAAGGTGTTGATCTCAAACTGAAATAAATAAATAAAAACAAATTACCTGACTCTGTTTAAGTTTGCTATTCTAAGTTTTCTGAGCCTTGTTTGTTGCTCCAATCTAAAAGACCTATTCAGAGTACTGCTCTTACTAAATGGTATTGAAGTAATACAGTTGGTATGTCTATACCTCTCAGTTTGTGAACATTAACTAGCTCCTGGTGTTAACTCCTATTTACCCACAGGGTGTGTTGCCTTGTCTCACCTTGAGATATGGGTAAGTAAAACAAATTAACTGAGACCAGGCCATCATTGTAAATGTCTGTCTATATCCATTGGCATTTCTGCACCCCCACCCAAGCTTCAGTTCTACTTGGGACCTGTTAAGCTGGCATTTTATTCTTTTTACTGTATAGAAACATAGAAACATAGAATTTGACGGCAGATTAGGACCACTTGGCCCACCCAGTCTGCCCATTTCCCTACCTAATGGATAAGCTGCAGATCCTAGTTAACCAGCAGCCTACTTCTTCCTACCCCCCCCCCAGAATTGCCTTATGACTGTCCCATGCATGCTTGAATTCCACCACTGTTTTTGACTCCACAACCTCCTCCGGAAGGCCGTTCCATGCATTGTTGTTGTTGGTGAAAGTGACATAGACCTGCAGAGCAATCAGGTCAGATTTTACTCCTATATTTTAATGCTGGTGGTTCTCTGCACTGTATGGACATATGGACCTATCATTTACCTGTTTCTAAATTAAATCCTTTACATCCAGTCTGGAGAGCTGTGTACCTCACTCATGTTATTTTATGTAGCATGGTACCTACTGTATGATCATAAACTCTATAAATAAAAAGTTAAAAGAAAAAAGAAATTGCAAACCATTAAAAACAAGCTCCAGGCCATACTGGACACATTGGACTATGCCACCGTGCAACTGGAGTTCAATGTGCATGCACGAGTCATCACGCATGCACAGAAAACTCTGTGCTGCCATGTTGAACACGGTGGACAGTGCTGTGCTCTGCCAGTACTGACAGACAAAATTGTGCAGTGAATGTGCAGTGATTGCTGTTCAGCTCCACTATTCAAAAAGTCTGTTTTTAAAGTGTGCTCCCTTTTCTCGACGGAGATCACAAGATGTCTGCAGGGCTATGCCCACTGCAGTGGCATTATATTATTTTATTTTCAGCCCGTTTCCTAATCCTTTTTAATAGTTGAACCAGTGCGAACTAGCCCACCAGGAAGAAAACGTTGACAAATTCTACCTGGTTCAACTATCAAAGGTTGCATGGTCAAATTTGGGAGGTTCACACAGCTCTTCTAAGAAGGATAATATTATTGTATGTGTTATGTTGGACACATTACAGTTATTTTTGATGGTGTTTGAAATGGTTTAAAACAGTGGAAGGACAGGATTTATTTTTAAAAAACTTTTATGATGTACTGGTAAACTGCATGGCAGACATGTCAAGCATGGGCAGCTTGGATGTGGCCTGTGGAGTGATTTTATTTTTCAACATTTCATGAGGTCATGCATGTGTTTGGACACAATCAATGTGCTGTGCTGTGCTGGGATAACATCACAGGTCAAGGTTTCAGCTGATCTATCAGGTTTCAGGATTATTGGTTGCCATTGTATAATATGATGTAACATCTGCACACCTCAGAAAATGGGAATAAAGGAATATTTAAGGATGCTCAAAACATGGCATGTATGTACAGAACAAGTTGCTACTTAACAAACAGAAAACGAAGGCAATACTGTTTGATGCTACAACTAGAGCTTCAGCTCAAAAAGGTCCCCTTGAAATACGGACTCTGGAGGGATCCAGCTTGCAGGTAGTTGATAAGTAAGAATGCTGTACCTTTGCATAGCAGTGGATCACTCCCTGACATACAAGGATCACCTAGACTTCTTGACTTGGCAAATAAACAATACATTCGGTCCATTACTGAGAGTCAGCGACTGCCTAATCAAGGTGGCATGCTCGGCCAGTGCTAGCTACAAACTCCTTTCCTTTGTAGACCATTGTAAACTCTGTTCTGATCTGAACTGGCTCCCACTGGATACAAGGCTGACACACCTAATGGACAATGTTATTGTTAAAATCCATGATGCTGGCTCCCCTGACTGCCTGGTTAGATCACTCAAGACAAATGACAGACAGCTATTGCTAAGATTCTCTTCAGATAATCTATTGTCTGTTCCTTTTTGCAGTACATGTATGGGTCAATGCTCATTTGCTTTCATGGCCCTATGATCTGGAACTCTCTCCTGCTGCATGTATAAGAAGCAGAAACTGTGTACCTAGTGGGGAGCAGGAGGAAGTATGCTGTTGATTAACTAGAATCTGCAGCTTATCCATCAGGTAGGGAAATGGGCAGACTGGGTGGGCCAAGTGGTCCTTATCTGCCGTCAAATTCTATATTTCTATGTTTGAACCTTTAAAGATAGAGTAAAGCATAGGCAGCTGGAGTAGTTTAAATGTAACTGCTTTAACTAAACCGTATCTCATTTCCTGGTATGAGCTGTCTATTGTCATGGTAGGCTGCACGTACTATATGTGCATCCCTCTTGTTCTTCCTGATATACTTGCACGCATTTGCCATGGTGTTCCAGGTCACCCCTATAAACAGTTCTCTTTCTAGTGAACTCACACAGTTATCAAGGACATTTATCAATAAATAAAGAACTAGATAAATAAATACTACAAGATCCCGCATTGCACTAAGAATATATGTAACCTCAGCCCCCAGTGATCCGCCTCCACCTGTGAGGTGGGTGTCAATTTATCCATTAATCAATTGTTATCCACTATTAAAGTGCCATGGTCAACCTAACAAGAAGCTGTTTCAAGTTTTGATTTTGTACATTGTTTCTTATCAGAATGACTATGTGCACACCCAGCTACTGTAAAGTATACCTCATTATGACTTTCTCCTTGCAAACTATTAACAACACTAAAGTAGGCTAGCCAGCCTGGTGGTGCCAAGGGTTAAGGCGCTGGACACCACACTTCGTGCCATGCTGGCAACCAGGGTTTGGGAACGAGCCTGGACCATCAGGGGTCAGCAGGGGAAGGAGAAGATTGAGCATCCAGAGGACTGTTCTCCTTTCCTGGGGTGGGTTCCAGGAATTCCTCACTCAGTGATGGCTCCTGGCAGAGGCTGGGGGCAGTGTCCAGAAGCAGGAACATGTAGATGGGGTCTGATGTCAGCAGGATGTCTGCGGGAAGGCCTGCGCTGACACGATTGCATGGCTCACCAGGGGGCGGAACAAAGGACATACCCTGCTTTCTGGTAGGTGAAGGAGGGTACAGGGGCTGGCCAACCATGCCCAGGGCTGGGTCCTTCTGTTCATTGCTCTAGCTGTTTTCCCTGCCTGGCCACTCTACTAGATTATAGATAGATTGCCAGGAGATGTAGGTGGTCCCACCTCGGAGGACTCAGAGCTGGGGGGTGGAGTGGCCAGGTAGCGGCTGGAGAGGCGGGTGACAGAGAAGAAATGAAGGACTCCAGGCTGGCAATAACATGGCAGTGCTGAGTGACCCTCTGGAGAGAGTCTGGGGCAAGGCAGAGAGAGAGAGAGAGAGAGAGAGAGAGAGAGAGAGAGAAACAGAATAAAAAAAAAAAAAAACACTAAAGTAGGCTTTCCACGTTGCTGTTAAATTTCTTTTTCAAACTAATTTAGAAAAGCCCAGCAATAAATATGACTTCAGTGAGGGGCAAATTATCTTGGTTAACAGACTATGTAAGCAATAAGACATGCCAGGGTCTGCAATTATAGGGGAATAATCACACACCTCGACTATGTTGTTAGGCAAGAAGCATTTGCGCTTAGTAGAGATGCAGCGAAATTAAATTTTGCCCACGGAGTGCCGGCGAAGTGGGCAAATCTTCATCGCATAGCACTTCTATGAAATTTTCCCACAGAAGTGAATTTCACCTAGGCAAACTTTTTTTGCCTTCTGAAGCAAATTTCACCTTCCTAATGAAATTTTGCCTGCCCTCCACGGGCGAAATTTCACTTTAGAGTGGGTATAACTTTGATAAGTTATAAATAAGTAGATCCATGGTGGCTAGCAGTCCCTCCCCCCACCTGTCCCACATGTAATTAATTGTAAATAATTAAATTATCTATGGTGGCTAGCAGTCCCTCCCCCCACCTGTCCCACATGTAATTAATTGTAAATAATTAAATTATCTATGGTGGCTAGTGGTCCTTCCCCTCCACCTGGTAATAACCCGCTCCGCCGCCCACCGCGGAAGTGTACAGTCAGTAAACCCCCCAACCCGCATCACTCCATATCGCCTCCTTTAGTCCTTAATATTATTCTGTTAAAAGAAAAAGAAAATCTCTGGTGGTCTAATGGTGTTCTTGTAAATTTTAAATCCCCTCCCAAATCCAATCCCTTCCCCAGTTCCCATAAATCTGATTCCCCGGTGATCCAGTGCCCCCCCACCCAGCCTCCCCAGCAGCCAGATGGCCCCGCCACAAACCGGCTCCCACCCCAATCCTAAATCCCGGCACTGGTGCTGGCAGACTGGCACAGCCCTCCTCTATCCTCCATGGCTAGCCCGCCAACTGAGCTGTCAAATTGAAGCTCATTCATTGGCAGCTCAGTTGGCAGGCCAGCTATGGAGGAAAGAGGAGGGCTGTGCCGGTATGCCAGTGCAGCTGCTGGGATTTAGGATGGGGTGGGAGCGGGGTTGTGGCGGGGACATCTGGCTACTGGTGAGGCTGGGTGGGGGGGTCACTCACCAGGGAATCAAATTTATGGGAACTGGGGAGGGGATCAGATTCAGGAGAGGGTTTATAATTTACAAAAAAAAGGCAGTATAGCTCAGTAGTTTAAGGCTCTGAGCTGCAAATCTGGTGACATCCAGCAGACCAGACCGGGGTTTGAATCCCACAGCTTCCACTTGCATACTGTGTGACCCTGAGCAAGTCACTTAACTTCCCTGTGCTCCCAGGTTGCACCTGTAAAAAAACTTTCAGCTTAGTATGCTACTCCTGGTTAAACAACTGAAAAAAAAAACCACCACTAGACCACCAGAGATTTTTTTTCTTTTAACAGGATAATATTAAGGACTAAAGGAGGAGATATGGAGGGATGTGGGTGGGGGTGGGGTTACTGTACATTTCCGCAGCAGGTGGCGGGGCAGGTTATTACCGGGTGGAGGGGAGGGACCACTAGCCACCATGGATAATATAATTATTTACAATTAAATGTGGGACAGGAGGGGGGAGGGACCGCTAGCCACCAGGGATTTGTCTCTCTACATATGGGACAGGTGGGGGGAGGGACCGCTAGCCACCAGGGATCTACTCATTTTAACTTATACCTGCAAAGATGAAATTTCACCCATGGACGGAGGTGAAATTTCGCAGTGGAAAGCAAAATTTTATCATGAAAGGTGAAATTTTGCCACTCCGCCAAGCGAAATTTCGCATTCCACTATGTGAAATGAGCGGAATATCACAGATTTCTCCGCAAAGCGAATCCACCCACTTTGCCCACCTCAGGCGCTGAGTGCCTTTGAACAGGAGATATCAAGTATTATTATCCCCTCTAATCACAAATCCCTGTAGTGTCTTAAAGCACTTATAACATGTGAAGAACAATGTAATGCTTAAAAATTGTCCCTAACACTTTTTGTAATGCTTCAAAACAGACAACTTTTATTTTTACCAGTCAGGACATAAGGTAGTCCCTATTGAGAATATCTTTAAACTAGACTCAAAGAGTTTTTTTTCAACAACATTTTTAATTCATTTAAGATTTCTTTTTCCGTTCTTATTGGAAATGAAAGACGTTTCCTGTTATGGTACAGTTCTGCACCTGGTGGCAGACGTTTTTGTGAGCACTGAGCAGAGTCTTTCTGTGTGGCAGAATGACAGGCAGTTTGTCTGTTAGACAACGTACATCTACGGTGTTCTTATTCATGTGTTGCAAATGATGAGGTCGGCACAGAGAAAACTAGTACAGGAATGTAATTATGGGCTAATTATTACATGCCTTTCTTGGTGCTTCAGCTTCACCTGATCAGATTACTCAGACTCCTGTAATTTTTTTTTCCACGTTATAGCTGCATATAGTGCACATTGCATCTTAGCAGGGTTTCCTTGAGCTGTTTATGATTGAAAGAAAACCCCGGTGAATGATTTTTTACTGTGAATGAATAGAAGATACCTTGTTTCTGATGGAGGAACTGTAGTTCAGGTCTGACTCACCTTGTAAAGTAGGTACCCTTCTAGAATTCAATGGGTTAAATGAGGGATTCACATAGATTCACCAAATCTCCACACCATAATGAACCTAGCAATTTTGTTGCCAACAGACTTTCTACAGTTAGCCATGAAATATATTCACTGGCAAACTTTCTAGGGTTTCAAACTGTCTAAGGTTTTCAAAGGTCTATGTACTATAAAAAACAAACAAACAAACAAAAAAGACTTAAATGACGGAGTGCAGCCAGCAATTCAGCCAGCAACAGCTCTTTTCTTGAGTTCCCTCTTCATAGCCCTTAAAAGCTTTGAAAACAATTTTTTTGCGCCGGCCCGTCAGCGCAGCAGTTGGATTTCCATCTGCGACGCCGGTGACCCAAGTTCAGGAATGGACTCTGGTTGCCAGAGGGCCGGCCAGGGGGGAGAAGGATGGAGCATTCGGGGACAGGTCTCCTTCTCCGGGGGGAGGGCAGGGGATGCACACTGGTGTAGGCTGTCCCCTGGCAGAGGCTGGGAGTGCAGCAGTACAGCCAGGGCTCAGTGTACAAGGGAGAGTGGCAGACGTCGGTGTATGCCTTGATGTCAGGACGTCACTCCCCACAGAAAAATGTAAAAAGAGCTGCCTGGTCTGTCGGATGATGGCTGCCGACTCCCCGCTGCCTCAGATGCCCCTACACCCCGGAATCCACCTCAGCAGCACCCGGGGACTGATTGTAGAGTGCGCTGGTATCCCCCTCCTGACGCCTTCCCCCTCGGAGGAGAGGACCCATCCGACGGAGGTTACGCCGGGCCACCCCTGGGCCTACAGTGATCTGAGGTGAGTAGGAAGGGATCAGGGCGAGGAGATCGGGGGGAGGGGTCATGTGCAGCCAGAAGGAGTGGCAGGCCAGGGGCAAGGAAGTCGGAAAAAAAAAAAAAGAAAACTATTTTTTTTTTTTGAGAACAGCAAATAACTTTTAAATCCATCAGCTTGATGGGACTTTTGATTCTGAACAGACTAGTACCAAATTCATGGCAATGGATTGTCCTAAAAGCAATGCAAAACAAGATTTCTTCCAATCTCGTGGCAGCATCACCAAACAGTTAAAGCCTTCTGAACAAAATTTGGCACCTGCAGGGCCATTGGCTGCCTTCCTCAAGTCACTGCAACTTCCCGTCACTGCACTAATGACAACAGTGCAAAAAAATCTAAAGATGGACAATTCATCCAGAGAATGGTGTCAGTGGAAACAAAACTTGAAGCATTGAGAGAGACAGTAATGAACTCTGAAGCAACTATTGAGACAAAGTTAGCAGCAGCCAACACAACTGTTTTGAGAACAGACAGCACTTTAAAGTAGGATCAGACAGATAGAAATTGCTGTTCATTCAGTAAATATAAGAATATTGGGTTTTCCTGAGGGTACCAAGGGGGCAGACCCAGTGCAATTTCTTAGAAACTGGATCCCTGAAGAGACTGATTGCAATAACTTTAATGTGGTCTCAGCATACTGCATCAACCCGAGACAGGCAAGAGCAACAAAAGAAAGCACCAGCACCCTTCTGATGGTTTCGGATACCACTGCAGAGAGAGAGACCTAATCCTGGGCACAGTGAGGAACAAGACGACGATTATGCTTCAGGAAGAGAAAGTACTTTTCCCCCCAGACTTATTGTTTATTACATGGACCCTCCAGAAGGCATTCAACTGAGCAATATGCAAGCTGAGTGATCTTGAAAATACCTCCTTCACTGAACTAGTGCATTGCTTTATATTTAAGAAACCTGCCAGTTCCGTGTTTCACCATGCACCCTGCATTCTTCCCACATAAAATGTGCCCACAAAGTCCCTGCAACTGCAGTTTGTTAGCTTCACTGGGAGCACAGGGAGTATGCAGATGAAATACACATTCTTGTGCCTAGAAAGGAATTGTTTCTGAGCTCACATAACAGCTTATTAGAGAAGTAGGTCACCATCACAATGAAGAATGAATATGATCACCCAGCAATTCACAGCAGTGCAATGTATCATAACTGTTTTACATTAGTAGTGGCATCTCATGCTACTCAGAATTCACATGTCCCATATGAAGATGGTGCTGTCCCTATAATATAAGCTATGATGTTAAAAGCAGAAATTCATATTAATTCTTGATGCTCAATTAAAAAACATTATGAACATGAATGCACATATGTCCGTTGTGTCACTTATTTAATCATATTGTATTGGGCCAGATATAGTGATAGCCACACAAGTTTAATTCATTTGCAACTTCTTGAACTATTGCTTTTTCATTCAGCCATTATGAGAGGGGAAGAGGGTATTTTATTTATTAGCGTCCTTCTGACCTACTACTGAAACGTTTTTCCTCCTGGGTTTATTATATTTTAATTTTTTTACCGTCTACTAAAACATGTCCTGTCAAGTTGAACTGTACCATGTGGGTTCAACTGTTGCTGACTACACAAAACTTTTTACAGTATAATCTATCTCTGACTCAACCCAGGCACTGGTCCTGCTTCAGTGGGTGGGAGGAGGGAGGGAATAGGGATGGAAAAATTCTTCTTGTTTCTGGGTGGGGTTAGCCACTGCTCTACAAGAGGAACTGCCAAACAGCCTTTAGAGTGAGTCAGTGCACCACAGCAACTACAGAAAAAATCTCCAGCTTCGTCGCCACTGTCAGCTCATGGCAACATGTTGCTGCAACTGCTGCCACTTGTTGCGCTGCTTCACCTGCAATCAGGGGAATCAACGTCATCCAGCTCTCCCATCAACACTGCACCAACTGTGGCCCTGCAAGGCAGTGCTCTGTGGCCCGCTGCCTGCCAGTGGCTGCACTCTTGGCCTCCCTGTGTGGGACTGCTGTGGCTGCTGCAATGTGTGTGCTACTGGAGAGGGTAAGCTCTGCGGGATGTCCAGCTGCTGCACCATTGGGCTGGAGTGTGTCGTCAAGGACAAGAGGATGAATAAGTGGTAGGGGAAGAGCAGGCTCTGCATGTATAAAAGCTGCTCCAAGGTGTGTGGCAGCGGTGGAGTCACCTACTGCAATACCTGCCAGCTGAGAGCCACCAGCCTGAAAGTGTAGAAATGGAGGAGGCAGCGAGAGCCAGTTGACTGGGAAACGTACATGCAGCCAGAGTCCCAGAGCCCTATAAGGAGCATGACTTGTGACATGTGAATTATTACTATGCCGGGTTTATTGTGTCAGTACAGTATTACAGAGAGGAGGGAGGGAGGAGGAGGGAGCAGCATCACTTGTGCATACCCCTCAACCTTTTGTGTCCTGTCTCATAAATGATTGACAAGGCTTACAAAGTCAGTGATGACCAAAATTAGGGACATATCTTAACAATCAGTCTGCATGAGCAAGTCGTCGCATATACACAGCAAACTCTACACCACCATCTTGAACACTGCAGACAGTGCCATGCTCCACAAATACAGATGGACAAAACAGTGCAATGAACATGCAGTGATTGCCATTCACCTCCATGTCATCGATGCACAGGTCAGGAAGCACAGGAAAACCAGGAGCCATTTTGGAATTTGCAAAACGTGTTTATTAGTACTACCAGTAACATAAAAAAATAAATGTATTCAGTACAAAAATTTACAAAGGCAGAATAAACAGAGAAGATCCATCTGAGTTTTCCTTCAATCTCTGTGTCTTTCAAAACATTGCAGCTCTTTCTTTTTATGTCTTTGCAACACCCCTTCTTAAATAGCATCTTGTTTTTTTCTAAAATGTTCTTGTAAGTTTCAGGCAGGTGCAGCAAGAACACAATGTCCCAGAATGGAGGCCCCTTCTCCACAGCTTCTGAAAAAGAGCTTAAAACTGCTCTCAGGTTAGCCCTTTGAGTTCCCAATAGCTTTTTGCAATCATCTCAAACTATAATTATATACATTTCAACAGTAACACTATATAATTTCTAAACAAAGGGATCCCAATATCAGTTAAATATCCACATAATGATTTGCATATATTTTTATACCAGCAGATATGCAAGGGAGGAAAAGACAGAAACAGCAAGGGAAGCCTGACAGACAGTGAGAGACAAAGAACTGCGAGACTGTCGGGGTGATCTAGTCTTAGATCTCACGGGAAAATCTGGTTGCGCAACCAGACAGACAAGAGAAAGGAAAGGAAAGAACAGAACAGATCCCTGCATTCAAACTCTTCACAACAACTGGGACATGGTCCTATTCAACCCTGTCACATACACCCCTCTCCTTAAGAGGGAACCTGTTTTATCAAACAGGTTTCCAAAACTTTCCACTAATTATTTACTAACATTAGCATCTAACTTTCAGAAATTAAGCACATGTGCAGTATCCCTTTTTCTATAACAGTACAGCAAACAGTAAAGTTTAAATTTAAACTCATACATTTGTTTTCAGCTGTCAGAACCCTGAATTCCTGATCCATATCCTGACAGAAAATCAGCATTGCTTCATAGCATCAGCAGTCACAGTTTGTTCCAGTCTATTATAAGCTACATCAATATCTTCTTTATCAGTTTCTGGTAAAACTAGCAAAGCAGATTTTGGCATTTTTTCAACCCATTTCTTGAGGAGGTTAGCATGGTATATCTTAGCAGGATTTTTCCTGTCAGGGATCTCAATCTCATAGTTAACAGCGCCAGTATGTCTAAGCACTCTGTAAGGCCCTTGCCACTTCATTAACAGTTTATTTTCTGTTGTGGGTAACAGTGGCAAAACCTTTTCACCTGGCTCAAAATCTTTTTCTTTTACCCCATAGTCATAATATACCTTCTGCTGGTTTTGGGCCTCGTCCTGATTACTTTGGGCAATTTTAACATATTTTGCCAGCTTCCTTCTTAGGGCACACGTATAAGATGTTATAGATTGTTTCTGAGTGGGGTTATCTTCCCATGTTTCTTTTATCACATCCAGTGGCCCTCTTGACTGCCTACCATGCAGCATTTCAAATGGTGAAAACCCTGTTGATGCCTGTGGCACTTCTCTGTAAGCAAAAAGTAGGTAAGGCAAGTATTGGTCCCATACTTTCCCTTCCCCTTTTACAAACCTTTTTAACATGAGTTTTAGGGTTTGGTTAAAATGCTCAACAAGACAGTCTGTCTGAAGGTGATAGGGGAGGTTTGTATGGTAGTGATACCTAGTAGTATGTATAGCTTCTTAAGTAATGCAGCACCAGAATTACTACCCTGATAAATAATAATTTCTTTAGATATGTCCACTCTGCTGAAACTTTTTGTAAGTTCTGCTTCCGCTTTTCAAGCTGTGACAGTACGGAATTGGAACTGCTTTTGGGTATTGAGTAGCATAGTCAGATACTACAAGGATAAATCTATTACCCTTTTTACTTTTGTCTAAATGACCAACCACATCCATTGCAATTCTCTCAAAAGGCACATCTGTCAAGGGTAGGGGTACCTTGTCTTTTCTAGTGACTGGGGCTACTTTCTGACACTCAGCACATAAATTACAATAGGCAGCAACATCTTCACGAATTCCAGGCAGTAAAATCTATACAACAATCTGTCAAGGGTGCGATCCCTCCCTGAGTGACCAGCCGTAGACTATCATGTGCTATCTGTAACAACTCTGTTCTATACTTCTGTGGTATAACCAATTGTTCTGTCTGTTCCTGTGTCTGAGATTTAACCCAAACTCTGTACAGTAACCCATTACATTTTTTAAACATTGGTTCACCATGTTTTGGTTTCACCCCCAGCTGCTTAAAATAACTCTGGAGAGAAACATCATTAGCTTGCTCTGAAAGAAAGTCACAGTCAGTTATCAGTTTAGTTTCAGCATTTTCATACGTTAGCCCCTTATGTCCATCAGTCATTTGTTGCCACAGTTTCTTCAGGCATTGTCTTTCTTTCCTGGATTTCCAGATCTTGGAGCTATGCTCAAACAAGTCCGAATCAAAATTAGCAAAAGGAAAAGAGTTCCCACCATCTGAGATTTTCTTTGCTTGAGCTCTTGCCACCACTGCTGCTGAAACATCAGGGTTTACTCCCTCTTTGATTAACTCAGTAAATCCTGGAAAGTCATTTCCAGTAATCACAGGTAAAGGTAACTTAGTTACTATCCCCACTTTCACTTGGTGCGATACACCCTTAATGGTCAGAGTCACTTGGGTGGTGGGATAGTATCATGTGTCCCCATGGATGAAGATGACACCAGTACCTGGTCCTTTTGTACAGTATTTTCCCAGCACTTCAACACGCACTAGGGTCTGTCTGCTTCCCAAATCAGTGAGTCCCTTTACAGTCTTATCCCCTACCTTCACATCTGTTAAGTACTTGCCCCAATTTGCCAAGGACAAATCTGCTCCAGTGCCACTCTCCTTACTATGGCAATTTCTTGCAATATGGCCTGGCTTGTTACAATTAAAACAAATAAAGTATTTGGGGGGCAGATTTGTTACCCCCACCAGAGTTCTTATCAGACTTTGAGTTTAAATGGGAAAAAAGGGTATTACCGGTGCTTAGCTGTTACCTCACTGCTGTGGCATCTGTCTGGCCATTTGGTAGTCCTTGGCCAAAGAAACATTGTTTTCCCCACTTTCTGGTCAATGTTCTTTCACCCAAAGCTGCACATCTGTAGGTAGGATGTTGATAAATTGCTCTGTTACAAATGTATCGAACTGTGGGACTGTTTTGCCCTTTGGTTGGAGCCATTTAATAAGGAACTCTTTGAGTCGGGATTGTCGAATGTGTTGTACTTCATGGACCAGAATCTTTGCCTGTAGGTCTCTCCTGAGATGTTGTATCTTTTCAGGATTTGTTTTTTTACAAGGTCATAGTTTTCTGACTGTGCAGTGTCCATTCTGTTGTAGGCAAGTTGGGCTTTACCTGTCAGGTAGGGTACCAATCTGATTGCCCATTGCTACTTTGGCCACTGACAGGCAGTGGTAACCCTTTCAAAAGTTGTCAGGTATGCTTTGACATCATCGAAGGGACATAACTTTGTAAGTTTAATGGCTTTTAAGTTGCTTGTCATAGCCAGGAGTTGTTGGACCACTTCAGACTGCTTGGTCCTGTCTCCCCCCCCTCCGGAAGCAGCAGCACCACCAGTGCCACCTCCACATCCACCAAGTCCGCCACCATCACCACCACCACCAGTAGCAGCTGCAGAAGCTCCATCAGCACCACCTCCACAGCAGCAGGTGGAGCCCCAGGTGCGTTACAGTGCTGGTGGCACTACATTTGCTACTCCTGTGCCTGGTCCCCCCTGCAGCTCCACAGTTTGGCAGTTTTTCAACTATGTTGAGGGGCCGAAGCATTGTGGTGTGTCTGCTTTGTGGTGTTCAGGTGTGCCATGGCCCTGGGGGACACATCTGGGGACTGGGGGCCAACGGACACATATGCTGAACCACCACAAGGTGGAGTGGCAGGTTGCTACCGAACGGGCCAGGCCTCCACCTGCTGGCCCTTCTGTGGCAGTAGCAGAGGGTGCTGCTGCTGTGCATCACCACAGCAGGAGGAGGAGGGCCACAGCAGCAGATGCTCCACCACTACCCCCACCACTGCCACCAGCACCACCCTCACCAGCACCACTACCTGGTTTCCCCCCACACCAGTGGACCCCGCCACAATGCCTGCAACTCAGGCAGACTTAGCACTGTTGTGGGCTGTGCTGGAGGAAAGTAAAGAGAGGGTGGGTGCTGTCCAGCAGCAGGTGGACCAGATCGAGCAACACCAGCTACAGATAGTGTCAATGCTCCATCTGCTGCTTGAACATCATGGGATCTCCCATTAGCTTTTTTTCTGCACACCTCCCCCCACCACTGCTATAGTGTTTTGTTTATGTTTAATAACAGACAGAGGGAAGGCCACACAGTAGTAGTTTAGAGGAAGCAGTCAGCAACAGGAGGTCCTGCACCCTGCAAGGCTTACCCTCCAGTTAAGTCTTTTAAGTATGCTGCGGCATTTTTCTTGCATCGCAACATATTTTATTTTAATAAAGAAAAGTCAGCAACCTGGAAGTATGGCAGATGCTATGGGGTCTCCATTATGTGTAAAGGTGCAACGGTGATGTACCATGCGCTTCAATAGAAAAGCACCTTAGTCACATACTGCACACATGACTTTTAGGAGAGCAAGCATTTTTTTGTGCTATGACCTCTGCAAAGTCATGTGTGCATTATGAGTGACTGAGGTGCACAGTGACCTAATATCTCAGAAAAAATATCATATCACTTACTCCGCTGGTGCTGATTGTATAAATAAAATATACATCATATATTCTTTGTTATCTTTATTCTTGAGATACTGCAAGAAGTCACATCATATATATGTTTACATGAAGTTGGACAATGTCTGCACACACAGAGAGATTCATCAAGTTACAGTATTGCACCTGATATATGGGTGCCTCACCTCAAGGGGAATCTTCCTTGCTCCACATGTCCTTACATTCCATAGTGCAATACTTTTCTGGCAAAAACGCTCATCATTTCAATAAACTGGGTCCCGGAGGACTTCTCATTCTGAAGAGTCACCCAAATTCCACCCCTCACACAGTATGACGGATGCCAGGGAGAGTGGGCATCTTCATTATAGCGAATGGCTGGCAGCTTTCCAAATTTTTTATATTAGAATGAATAGTTTAGGAAACATGGGCACATTTCCACTAACAAGGCTCTTGTTAATTGAAACGCGCCCATGTTTCACCACAAACTGACCATTAAAACTTAAAAAAACATTCTGAAAGCTGCTGGCCATTCACTATAATGGAACGCATCCCCGCGCTCTCCCTGGCATCACGTCATAGCGTTGGTGAGTGCAGAGGTGGAACTTGGGCAGCTCAGAATGGGAAGTCCTCCGGGACCTGGTGTACCAAAATTATGAACGTTTTTGCCAGAAAAGTATTGCACTATGTAAGGACATGTGGACAACAAAGAGTCCCCTGGAGGTTAGGCACCCATATGTTGGGTGCAATACCATAACTATGTAACTTGGTGAATCTCTTTAAAGCAGCAGTGCAACAATCTGGTGAAAATCTTGACCTATATTTTTTATGCTATTTTACATTGCCACTTTACTTACATCCTGACTTGTATCATACTATTCTTTCCAGTATTTGAGTCTGCTTTAGTACTTTTTTTCATGTCTGAAATAATAAATGGAGCACTCCTTTTAATACGGTGTGGACCAGGTCTTCGTCAGTATTTTCCACTGTTTTTCTCCATCAGTTGTTATATATTACTTCTGTTGTAAAATTAACAATTATGCAGCAGGCAGAGTTTTATGACCTCACAGAACAATATTTATTCAAAAACAGCTGCAAATAGTGATGAAAACCTGGTCAGAGCCATATTAAAAGGCATGCTCCTTTTTTTTCAGACATGAGAACAAGTAGTAAAGCAGACACAAATTGTGAAAAGAAGGGTATCATACAAGTCAGGAGGTAACTAGTGGCTGGCAATCTAAAATAGCATAAAAACGTATAGGTCAAAATTGTCACCACATTGTTGCACTGCTGCATTAATTTATAATTTAACTGTGACATTATGTGCTCACAGTCACAACACACAAAATGCATCTGTCTTGTATCCAGAAAATTGCCAAGTGCTGAGCAAGTGAAATGGGAGCATTACACCACATGCAAAGTCCCCCAGAATTTATTTCGCAGTCACTCATGCGTGCAGTGGTCATACAGAGTCCCCAGAATTTTTCTGCATCCTCAAAATGCATCTGTCTTGTGTCCAGAAAGTTTACATACTCTGTGATGATGATGTACTCATGATGCACAGTGTCATGCCTAACCCTGTAAAGGAGGAATAACATGACATGAATCCATTCAGTTTTCTATCAGAAATGATGACTGTGAGAGAACTGTTGCTGGTCCAAAGTGTGCTGCGGTTCCCGTAAATGCAATGCAATCACCTCAGCCGGATGGAAGGGTGCCCTTTATGTGTACACTAATAGTAGCCTTGATGAGCTGATAATATATATATATATATATATATATATATACTATATATATATATATATATATATATATTTTTTTTTGTTTTTGTATTTTCTAGGTGGGGGTTGGCATATATAGACATGTACTCATTGTATTGTTTTGTATCACAGGTCACAGATACTGTTGGTGTGCACATTCCAGTCCTTGACGAGAAATGTTTGTGTTGAAATTGGAAATGGAATACTCTCAAGCCAATGAAGGTAAGTATTTTTTTTTGGGGGTGGGGGCATATTTGCAAGTAGGTCTCATTAATGGTTTCTTATTTGGTTACTGCTTCACAGATTTCATCTACATCCTTCTCGAGTCTGGTCGGTAATGATGGCCATGGTCATTAATTGAAACCACTTCTGCATGTTGCATGTCTGCCCCAGCCCGGGGGGCTGATGTTGAAGAACTTCTTTGGATAAGGCAACTATGACACAACAAAGCATCTGGAAGTTTCCTACAAAAAGAAATGAAGGACTTGTTACAACTTGATTGCAGCAGTAACACATTATGTTTAAGCCGTGGCTGTTCCATGGGTATCTGGATTAACACAGTTAGTAAGCAGTCCCACTGCAATCAGCAGATCACAACTTAATTTAGTACCAGGCTGTGTAACAAATACACTGTGTCAGTGTCCCTGCATCTCAACTCAAGTTACATTTCAAAACCACATCTTGTCAAGTAACACAACCTGGGTTGAACTTTTTAAACACTGTCATGGCTGCACAGCTGCAAATTTGCATGATATGTTGCAGAAATATTTTTGTGACGTACACATATCACCTAGTTTATGAATCCTCTGTCGGATTTGTTGCACTCTTATGAAAAAAAGGAACAGATGAAATAAAATATATATACTTACCGGTATGGATTGGAAATGGATATTCCATAGGTTCCTGTGGACAGTACTGCTGCTGTACCATTGATACCGACTTTCAGCCAAGGAGAGTCATTTGTTGTTAACCTCTAAAAAAACTAAATAAGTTTACCATATGTGTTTGACCATTGCAGCACAGAAAAGCAACAGAAAACAAAACACACAGCTATAGGAAGTTGAATAGCATTTAAAACATTAGTACACATACTCACTTTATAGTTTTAATATGTAGTAAAAAGCCTGGTGCCTGTGGCTGATGGATGTGGTCTCGTGTTTGACTCCCTCTGCCTTGGCATGGTCAATGTAATGGAAAAACATTGTCAGAATGACACTGGTGGTGGGTGCTGGTGGTCGTAGCTGCAGCACATGATGACATTCCCTCTGACATCTTCCTGCATCTGGTGATGATGGCAGTGGCTAACAGCAGTCTTATGGTGGTGGTCCTGGGGGGCACACAAAGTCATTTCCTCTGGTGGCAGTGGCTAACAGCGGTCTTATGGTGGTGGTCCGGGGGGCACACAAAGTCATTCCCTGTGGTGGCAGCGGCTAACAGCAGTCTTATGTTGGTGGTCAAGGGGGACACAGAAAGTCATTCCCTATGGTGGCAGTGGCTAACAGCGGTCTATTGGTGGTGGCCCGGGGGGCACACAAAGTCATTCCCTCTGGTGGCAGTGGCTAACAGCAGTCTTATGGTGGTGGTACAGAGGCCAGGATATATTGTGCTCTCTGTTACAAATGTGATGTGACATATGGAATTTGAGTCACTCTAAGTGGGACACTCATTTAACCTTATGAAAAAGAAAACATGTATCATACGACAAATGTGACAGCCTTTTAACAACTTAAGTTAAAACCTGCCAGCATTAACCTCATCATCATACTCATAAAGAAAGCTGCCCTCACAGTCATCTACGTCTGAAGTCTGACCACTGGGAAATTCTTTATCCATTGTGTCAACATCTACATCAGTGGTAGGCCGTTTCATGCTGTCACTGCCAGTGCCACCAGGATGGTCCATTTCTACATCACCAAAACCATGACTAGGCCGGGGTACGAATACTGAAGTTGCAGTCTGAGCTGGTATGTGCCTCTCATTCATTTTTATGAATGTTAGCAAACTGACATTTGCAGGAGAGAGGTTTGTACGATGATCCCAAACTATTGTACCTGCTGAGCTGAATACCCTCTCGACACTTACACTGGAGGGTGGGCATGTCAGGTACTTCAGTACCACTTGCAGTCAGCTCTGGCCATTCACTGACCTTACCACTCCAGTATAAAAGAGCATCATCAGATATTGACAGATGCCTGTTTTCAGACAAATATGACTCAACCATTTTCTCTGCTGCATTAAGTCCAGTGGTTGATGCATCATCCTGTTCTTGGGAATCATTTATGTCATAAATTCTCACTTGGGACAAAGCCTCCCAAAGTGGGTTGACGGCAACTGCTTTGGATGACAGACCACCTGGAAATGCAGTCCCCTTCCCCTTACAGGAACAGAATATGCTTGATAGTCCTCCAGGCTCACCTTCAGCCTGATTACACTGCTGAGGTTTGCTGACCTTGGCACGTGACTTATGTGCCCCATGAACCAAGTGCACCAGTTGCCCACTGACATTTTTTACCTGTTCAGGCTCTCCCTCCAGTACTGAGGCAATTCCACATTTGTATCATGGGTCCAGCATTGTTGCTACTGCAAAGTTGTCACTATGCTGAATGTTCAAGATGTGACGATTCTGGTCGAATACTGTTAGCATGTGTTTCAGCAACATACGAACATACGAACATACGAAATTTGCCAGCAGATAAAGGCCTAGAGGTCTATCAAGTCTGCTCGAATGTGCAGCTAGCACCCCTTATTCTGCAGCTGCCCCTCCCTTCCACCCTTCCCCTTCATTAACCCTCCCCCTTGTCCTGTCCCATCCTCGTTTGAAGCAGTCCACTGTCTACTGCATACCACTTCTGCAGGTAACGCATTCCACCCAGCCACCACCCTCTCTGTAAAAAGTGTCTCCTCATCTCCCTCCTGAACCTTCCTCGCTCCAGTCTCATATCATGGCCCTGGTGGCCCTCCCTTCCCTTACTTTGAACAGCCCCTCTGTACCTGTCTTGTTTATTCCTTTCATGTATTTAAAGGTTTCAATCATGTCCCCCCTGTCTCTCCTCTCCTCCAGTGAGTACATGTTCAACTCCTTCAACCTCCTTTCATATGATAAGTCCCCCAGACCCTTGATCATCTTTGTCGCCCTGCGCTGCACTCCCTCCAGTAACTTAATGTCCCTTTTCAGATACGGACGCCAGAACTGCACGCAGTACTCCAGGTGTGGTCTAACTAATGACCTATACAGTGGCAGAATCACCTCCTCCCTCCTTGAGGATATACCCTTGCAATACAACCCAGCATTTTGTTGGCCTTTGCAGCTGCCTTCCTACACTGTGCCGAGTTGTTCATTGACCCTGTGATGAGCACACCCAGATCCTTCTCCTCCTCTGTCTGGGCTAGCTGCACTCCCCTAGCTGGTAAGTCCTCCTTGGGTTCTTCATCCCAAAATGCATCACCTTGCACTTTTTGGCATTAAAGCCCAGTTGCCAGGTGTCTGACCAGGTTTCAAGCTTTGCCAGATCATCCTGCAACCCTGCCATCCCCTAGGTCATCCACCACGCGCCAACCTTGGTATCATCAGCAAACAGACTGATCTTGCTCTTGATGTCCCATGATATGTCTGCAATGAATATCCCAAACAACACTGGTCCCAACACCGAGCCCTGTGGGACACCACTCGTCACTGCCCTTGGGTGTGAGAGCTCCCACCCACCACCACCCTCTGTTGCCTTCCTGCAGCCAGTTTCCACCCATCTCACCAGCATTGCACCTGCCCTGTGCCTACTAACTTCCTTCCCAGCCTTCCATGTGGCACTGAGTCGAATGCCTTACTGAAGTCCAGATACAGGACATCCACTGCATGTTCCCCATCCAGTTGCTCTAGTTACCCAGTCATAGAACCCGACCAGGTTGGTTTGGCAGGATCGGCCACGATGAAGCCATGCTGTCTGCTGTCCTGTAGTCCTTGGCCTCTAAGAGGGCCACCAGCCTCCTTCAGGATAGTCTCCATTAGCTTACCCACGATGGATGTGAGGCTCACTGGTCTGTAGTTTCCCGGTTCATCCTTGGGGCCACTCTTGTGGAGGGCACCACATGAGCCATCCTCCAGTCCTGAGGTACACACCCCGAATGTAGTGAGGCATTAAATAGGTCTGCCAAAGGTCCTGCAAGGACCTCTGCCAGCTCCTTCAGTACCCTGGGGTGGATGCCATCTGGGCCTGGTGCCTTGTCCACCCTCAGTGCCTTCAAACCCTCTCGAACTCTGTCCTCCATGATTTCCCCATCTGTCACTACTTCCCCCCCTGCGTCTGCCATTTCACCCATCTTGGGTGTCACCCCCCTCTTCTCTTTAGTAAATACTGAGCAGAAGTACTCATTTAGTGCTTCCGCCTTATCGTACCCTGCTTCCACCCAACCCCCCTCCTTCCTAATCCTTACTATGTGGTCCTTACAGCTCCTTTTCTCCCTGATGTACTTAAAGAAGTCCTTCTCCCCCTTCTTAATGCCTTGTGCCAGCCTGAGTTCGTAGATGCTTTGGCTCCCTTACTGCCCTTGTCACCTCCTTCGATTCTGTCAAGTACTCCTCTCTGTCCTCCCCCTCCCTGTTTTCTTGTATTTCCTAAAGGCAGCTCTTTCTTCCTTACCTTTTCCATGACCTCCTTGCTCAACCAGCTCGGTTTCTTAGCTCTAGCCTTCTTGCTCTGGGCTTTGCAGCAGGTTTGGTTGCCTCCACTATCCCCAACTTTATGAGCTCCCATCTCTGGTTAGTATCCATACTAGATTGAATTCTGGCCAGGTACCCTTTTACCACTTCCCCCATCCTCCCAAAGTCATCCCTCCTGAAGTCCAGCACTCTTGTGCCAGATTCCACTCCTTCCTTGCCCATATCCAATGTGAGCCATACTGAGTGGTGGTCACTCCTGACAGCGGTTCCTCCACTGTAAGTTCTCTCACAAAGTCCCCATTTGCCAGCACAAGGTCAAGGGTATTCCCTAACCTGGTTGGTTCACTGACCATTTGCAGCAGGAAGCTGTCCTGGAAGGCATCCAGCAGTACCTGCTCCCTTCTGTTCCTGGTTGTTGGGGTGCTCCAGTCCACTTCTGGCATGTTGAAGTCCCCCACAATCACCACACTACCCTTCTCGCAGGTCCTCCTGATCTGTCCCGCTAGTTCCCTGTCTAACTCCTCCATCTGAGATGGTGGCCTGTACACCACTCCCATTCTAAGACTCCTATTCTTGGAATCCTGGATTGCACCCAAAGTGACTCTGTACTGCCCTCCTCCCCTTCCTCCCTTACACACTTCAGTCCTTCCTTCACATATAGTGCCACCCCCCCCTTCCCAATCACCCTGTCCCTACGAAATAACCTGTACCCTGGTACAGACAGGTCCCAGTCATTATATTGGGTGGCCCATGTTTCCATGATGGCTGCAATGTCCACCTCTCCCTCTGCCATGAGAACCTGTAACTCTGCAGTTTTCCTCCCAAGGCTCCTAGCATCAAGGGTAATCACCTTCCACCCCCCCCATCCTGCCCTCCTTTCCTAGCATCACCAATAGTACTTGCCATTTGTCCTTTGTCACTGTTATGGGGGGTAAGCTCATATGATTTCCCAACCTGTGGTCCCTGCATATCTGCTAACACTTTCAACGGCGACATCAAGGCTATGCTATACATTCACCAGTGTCTGCCTCAGCACCCCCAGCACTGGAATTGATTGGCTAATAGAGGCAGACTTGCCACTCACTGCCTGTGTGGCATGTTCAAAAGGCCACAAATTTTTTATTACAGAGTCCATGAGATGCCACTGTTCAGTCGTCATAGACATGAAGGCCCCGGAACTGTCACGTCTAGTGCGCATGACAAGATTTTCTGAGATGGCTTTGTATTGTTCATATAACCTCTCTGCCATGTATAAAGTGGAGTTCCACTGGTTAAAAGCTTCCAGCTTCAAGTGGTGCTAGTGAAGCTGTTTCAAATCTGGAACTTCTGAAGTTAGTCACGGGCCTTTGCAGATCGAGAAAAGTGAGAACAGATGCGGTTTGCAACTGTCAGCATTTCCTTTACATCAGGATGCTGCAGAAACTCCTGCACCACAAGAGTTAAACAGTGGGCCATGCATGGAACACGAACAAAGATACCATTTATGACACATTTCACCACATTTGACCCATTGTCACTTGCTGTGAACCCAGCTCTCTGGGACAGGGGGTTCAGCCACTCGCTAATTTCCGTCAGTACCACATCCAGCATGTTTTCACCAGTGTGTGAACAGGTCACATTGTGCATAGCAATCATTGCACGCTGTCGAATTCCTGGATGATTGCTACTATGACACTCCACCTTACTGCACTTATTATTCACACTATCAACAGCACAAACAACACCCGGCAGCTGTGCCCAATGTGCAGTTATAGACAAATATGAACTCCCCGCTGTTTTGCCACTTGTCCACATATCCATACTTAAATGGATGAATGGAGAGGAGGGCTTGTCTTACAGAGTCAGACACAGTACGGTACAACTCGGGGATAGCACGGATCGAAAAGTATGTCCTGGATGGGACTTTCCATTTTGGACAGGCACATGCAGCAAACCACCGGAACCCAGAATTCTCCACAAAGGAGAAGGGCAAAAGATCAATTGCCACCATTTCAGCTTCAACAGCATTAAGTTCATGTAACACTGTATGATTTCCCACCGGGGTTGATGTACCACTTGCACTAGACATACTGCATTCACCACCACCACCACCACCACCACCAAAACTGCTACTCTCACCAGCACTGGATAACATTTCAGAATCATTATGCTCCTCCACCTCATCATGCCTGTAGTAATCCTCTGCTCTTATTTCATCACTGCTGCACACATGTAATTTCCTACTTGATTTAACAGTCATGGAAGGGGATAACATGTTCGTTATGGTCAATGACAAGGGTGAACGCCCCACTGTGGTATTAGCTGCTATCTTGTGCTGGGTCCACAGTGCCATGTGCCTGTTCTTAAGATGTGTAGCTGTCCTCCTGTGCCCAGATGCCCCCCTTTTTACCTAGACTTACACGCACCTGGCAAACCTGGCAGATTGCAACTGACTCATCATTTGCATCTTGCACAAACAAAACCCAAACAAGGGATTGTGATGCTCTAGTTTTAACATATCCCTGATGCTCCTTATTGGACTCTGTTTTTTTAAGCCATGAAGTGGGGGGGGGGTGCTACATGATTTTTCGGGCAGGACACACTTGGACTGCAACTGATCACCATGACTGCCTATCATTATTATTGGGTCATCATCATCATCACCACCATCAACTGAAACTGGTAAGTCACAACTTTTTACGGGGGGGGGGCGGTGATTAATGTAAACAGACCCAAACACAGTAACCTTGAATTTCTTTTTCTCCAGTTCCCAACTGGGGTCACTTACATCATCATCATATTCATCAACATCGCCCACATCCACATCTTCTGCTTGGATGCTGGCATGTGGACTGCATGTTGCAACCACAGCAACGTCATCATAATCAGATTCATCATCATCAACACCACCATCACCTGATATTTTTTCACCACACTGTGAATCACTGCATGGAAAATGCGCAACCTGAACTGTGGTGGAAGAAATGTCACATTGTATGCTATCGTTGACATGATGATCAGAATCCTCATGTTCAGTTACTGGGAAGTATGACATCATCTGCACTGCCACTCACTCGCACTGCTTCACATTCCACTATATTTTTGGACACGGTAAACTGGTCAGACGTAGAACTTGAGGCAGCAATACTCATACCACCACCAGCAACTACACTAACACCACTGGCTGGGACAACATCATCTCCTCCAACTATAAGTGAAGCAACTGATTGGGCTGTAAAAAACATTGCAGGAGAAATACCTTTCCTCACATCAGCAATGCACTTCTGCGTCTGCATACTACCACACCCACAGACAGTCTTACCACTGGCAGCAGTGCCATGGCGAGAAACAGCTTTGCATGCACGTCTCTTTGCAGGCATTTTGGGAGCTCAACAACAATATTCTAAACAAATTTAGATTTTGGAACGTTCAGTCTGGGTGGGGGGATGCTGGATGTGAAGCCAAAAAAATAACTGTGGCTTCAGAAACAGATACAGACGCAAAGTCACAAGTTCAACAACACCTTAACTAACCAGTGGTGCTGAAGTCACAAACAATCTAATCTGGAAAATAATTCCTTTTGCCAGTGAGGGGGCACTGACTGCAGATTTTTATGGCAGTGCAAGCAGCAAAACAAAGAAAAGATACCACAATGGCAGTACAAAATCACACAGCTGCAGTGGATAGCAGGTTCGCACTGCTGTACTTGCAATTACACTGTGGCACAAAAAAAAGGTGTATTATTTGATGTCACGCACAGCGTACACACACACACAAAATTTGTCTACAAGTAATGCATAGCAAATTGAAAACTTCAGTAATATACCACGTATTTTAAACAACCTGAAATTATGAACTGCTGCACCAGATCCACACAACACACAATCAGCAAAATAATTTCAACAATTACGGACAATATTACTGTGTGTACTCAGTTATATAACAAAAATATAACCAAAAAACAAAGAACTCCCTATTTCTCTAACTTAAGTCTACCTACACCACAGATACGCTCCTCCCCCAAAGCACACTTTCACTGTCTCCTACTACACATACTCAATACTGTACATTAACATTCAAAATCCACACACAAACAATAAACGTTTGATGATATGAGCATAGGAGGGTTTCCTACTATCGATGAACTAAAGTTTGAGCAAAACAATGACTCAAAAAGGTTTTTTTAACAGATTTTAGAAGGTTTGAATCACAGATAGCTCTCAGAGCAGACTGTCTCCTATAGCGTCCTACACACACTACCCTGAACTGAAGCTGCGCACTACAATATAGAGCCCTTGCGACCTGAAATCCCATGAATCACTGTAAAATTTGCTTTTGGAACTTAAAAAGAAGGCAAAGTGAGGCGAAGTACATTGTTTTCAATACACTTTGCCTTTAAGATTGGTGGAGTAGTGGTCTAGGAAGGCGGAGTAACACAAAGTCATTGTTTTCAATGGACTTCGCATTACCCATCATAACGCGAATTACTCTGCTTCGCATTGCGGAGTACTCCTCGAATTCACCTTCAATCCATGAATCACTTCGCGGAGCGAATTGAGCTCGCTTCACCCACCACTAAAGCTAATGCATCTCTCATGGACAATGAGATGTCAACAATCATAAAAGTGAGACCCCCCCAGGATAGTTATGGGGGACTAGCATGAACAACAAAAACAAACTAAAGCAAACAGTATACCCCTCACAGCTACAAGGAAAAACATTGTCTGCTGACAGGGAAACAAATAACATTTACAAGATATAAGGGTGTAATTTTCTTTTAAACTTAGAAGCACCGATCACATGGCAGTTTCAAGCTAATCAACAGGAGTGACTTCTATCTCAGACACACAGATCACATGGGATGTACTGCAAGCACACTCTCACCACTAGGCAATTCAAGAAACAGGGCCAGCTGTAACCATGCCACTGTAAACCACTCTGTGTAAGTGCAAAAACACCCTATTAGTTCAATGATCCAGCCACAATGTGTCCCCTGCTGCATATCTAATGCACAGTATAAAATGTTTAGTAAGAAGAAGTAGGAGGTATCAAAGGAGGCCACGAGTTCCAAAAGCCAGGAGATTTGTATCAGCTAAGCAGTTCAATGGGCCTATACAACCAGAGTAGTGTTATGCTTGTGCAACTGTAACAACTGTTTTGGCCATTTGCATACTCTCTTCCACAGGGAATTACCACCCTGTAGGGGTACCAAAGGCAAGGAACCCTTAAAGAGGGTTCCACCCCTAGATGTGCTGCAGGAAGTTTCCCTTGGCTCAAGGTACCTTAGGAAGAAGCTCCTGGAGGAGAGAGGCATTCTGCTGGAGGAGGGGAGGATGGTGGGGCAAAGGAAAAATGTTTCAGAGAAAGGCTGAGAGGAACTGCTTATATAGCTCGGGGGGGGTGGCTGGTTGCTTGCTCCATTGAACTACAGGCATAGCCTTCCAGCTCAATGGGCCTATGCAACCAGAGTAGTGTTGTGCTTGTGCAACTGTAATAACTGTTTTGGCCATTTGCACTCTCTATTCCACAGGGAATAACCACCCTGTAGGTGTACCAAAGACAAGGAACCCTCAAAAAGGGTTCCACCCCTAGAGGTGCCACAGAAGATTCCCTTGGCTAAAGGTATTAGAAAGAGCTCCAAAAAGGAGCATTTAGCAGTTATACATGGACTACAAGTTTGAGAAGCATATTGTCAGCAACAAAACAGATTGAGAATACAAATGAGATGCATATGTTGTCAGAATTGCACTTATGACATAAGGGCTTCCTAAGGAGAGAGGGAACGGTGAGTAGGGTCACCATCCACCTCCATCCAACAGTGGAACCTACCAAAGTGAACTAGGGAATACCACTGAAAACTAACTTTTATGACCTTTGGCTCGGAGGAAAGAAAAAACTCTATGAGGAGGAAATCTCTGTGGATCCAAGGCCTAGGTTGCCTTCCCTCCAAGCTTGGGGTATTTTATTTAGTGATGGCTCGGCTACTGCAATTTAGAGGTCGAATTGGTAGGGAAGTGGAAAATATTCCACAGAAACATAGAAACATAGAATCTGTCAGCAGATAAGGCTATACAGCACACCTAGTCTGCCCATTTCCCTACTTGGTTTGGCAATCCCTACTCTTACCTGGACTGCCTTTCCCCTGCTCCACTGTATAGCAGGGTGCCTTTATGTTTATCCTGTGCACTTTTGAATCCCTGTACTGTTTTTACTTCCACCACCTCTGCTGGTAGGCTGCTCCACAGGTCCACCACCCTCTCTGTGAAAAAATACTTCCTAGCATTCCCCATAAGCCTCCCTTCCTCCAGCCTCATGTTATGCCCCTTGTCCTTGTGCACTTTCGTCTCTGAAATAAACTCCCCATCTGTACCCAGTTTATTCCTCTAAGGTATTTGAAAGTCTCTATCATATCCCCTCTCTCCCTTCTGTCCTCCAGTGAATAGCTGTTTAGTTCCTTGAGTCTTTTCTCATAAGGTTTGTGATGCAGTCCATGTATCATTTTTGTTGCTCTTCTCTGGACTGCTTCCATTCTGCCTATGTCCTTCATGAGATGCGGTCTCCAGAATTGGACTCAGTATTCCAGATGAGGCCTCAACAGTGATCTATAAAGTGGCATCACTACTTCACTCCTCCTACTGGTTATGCCCCTTCCTATGCACCCCAGCATTCTGTTTGCCTTCCCCACTGCTTTTTCGCATTCTTGGGTTTTGTTTCCCAGGCTGTGGGTGTTTGTGCACATGGCCTTCCACTCTGTGTACCCCTTTAATGTTTCTTGTTTATTGATCTTTGCCCTGTGCTGCATTAGTGATGTACCTTCTGTTTTCTCTCCCATTGTAACCATGGTAGTTTTATGGTTAGACATTGTGCTATTTATTGGGTCCTTACTGCTTTCAGTTATGCCCTATGGGGGGTTATGATAATCCTATTGACTGTCTATGCCTCCCCCCCTTGGCAAGTTTAAATGATCACTAAGGATGCACTTAAACTTCTCAGAGAGGATACCTTTGTCTCCCCTGGATCTATGCAGGACATTTGGAGAATACAGTCCTTCATCCCTCCAGGTGAGGTTCCATTCCCCAATGAAGTCAAACCCTGCCTCTCTGCACCATTTCTTCAGCTATTTGTTGAATTCAAAGATGTGGATGTCCCTCGCTTCCCCCTTTCCATGGACAGTTAGCACCTCTGAGAAGGTGACAGAGAGTGCTACTTGCCCAAAACTCCTTCATAGCTCCCCAAACTCTTGCTGTACTCTTCCTACATCTACCCCCTTTCTAGCAAGATCATTAGTCCCCAAGTGAATAATGACTTCCAGCTCCCCCCTCCTTGCTACCACCCTTTCAATCCTAAGGATTCACTTGCCATCCTTCTAAACTGTGCCTCCAGGTAGGCATATTACCTCCCTCTCACCATTGCTGCCTGACCCCAGCTCAATCCCCCGGACAATGGAGTCCCCAGCCAGGATTTGCTTCCTCCTCCTGTGTGTTCTCCTTGCATCTGCCCTTGGGGTTCCATCCTGGATGACCCCCTCAACCCCCATGGTGTTCACTTCCACAGATGCTGTGCAATCTCTATGCTCTGCCAAGATGGCATGAGTTGTGACGTGCCACCGGTTGGGGGATATGTCTCCATTCTGCCTCCTGCACCCTCCCTGAGCCCACCATAGTCCATCCTTCCCTCCTTCTTGGCAACCTCTGAGGGAGTGGTGGTGGACATGGTGGTCCTATATGGGGGAAAGGTCACCTGTATCCTTGCCAACTCTGCTTGGAGTCCAGCTACCTCCTCCCTCGATACAGAGAGGTTCCTGCAGATAGGGCAGCACTGCAATGTCCAGAAAGTCTTTCTGAACACTGCTGCCCCACATCCACTGCAAAGCACCACACCCATCATCTTACTTCTACTATCCTTGACCTAAATGCCCTTTATTGCCCTGTACTCTGCTGCTCTTTTCTTCTATACCTTGTCCAGTAGCCAGCTATATATATATATTTGTACTGTCAATACTCTCTAGTGGTTTAATGTATCAAGGACTGCAGTTTTATGTCAGAGTGTGGTGTGTGCCTGTGTTGTGTACTAAATAAGATGATTAACAGTGTGTGTATGCAGTGAACTGGTACGCATGATGTCACAAGTTAGTGCTATAAAGGAAGTGATGAGCTAGGGGTGGTGGGGTGGGCCTCCTGAGCTCCAGAAACAATCAGCCACACCAGCAAACCCCAACAGAAACACTCAGCTGCACCTACAAAATCCCCCAAACAGGTAACTTTTCAAATGAATCCAGAAAGCAACCTGGTACCAACTGAAAGCAACAATAAACTGCAAAAGAAACAATAACAACAACAAAAATGCAGCAACATTTAACAGTCACTTCCTGAAATGAACTGCTGCTTTCTTCCTCTAGCCCCTAAAGTCTGCTTCTGCACTGCTGCTCTGTGAGAGAAGCAACCGGTATTTAAGCTACGATGAGCTGTAAATTGATCCTAGCTTAGGGGAGAGAACAGAACCTTCCAAAAAGCTGCTACCAATGCCTGTTGAAAAGATAAATGAATCTCCAGTTCCCACTATAGATCCCACACACACAAACACACTGTATTAAACAAGTCAGCACTACTACCCTAAAAGTAACAGACTCAAAAAGAGCTCAAAGCTTACCAGAAACTAAATTCTTCCCTCCTGCCCCTCCACAAACTTATCAGCAACAGAAAGTTCAAACTACCTCAGTCAAACTAAGTCTGCTTCTGCACTACTGCTCTGTGAGAGAAGCAACTGGTAATTAAGCCACAATGAGCTGTAAATTGATCCTAGCTGAGGGGGGAGAACATAACCTTCGATGAAAGCTGCTACCAATGCCTACTGAAAAGGTAAATGAATTTGCAGAACATATACACACTCTTACCCAACTTTCTCTAGATGCTGTGAAGAGGGATATGCTTGGTCGCTGACACATAGAGGTATTGTTTGATGTGTTTATGTCCAGCAAAGGTGATTTTCTGAGATGGCACCCTGTTTTGGTGAGTACACTTACATGATATTTACTCGGATTTGATGAGGATATAGTAGTGTACCCCTTTTTTACCTAATACTTCTTCTTCAGAACAACAGTCCTCCTGCAGGGGAACTCCCTCAGTAAGATTTGAGTTAGACCCCTTCTACTATATTGCTGATGTTGGATACCCAACTCAGAAAGTTTATATCACTATTAAATACACTGATACATATCTAATAAATAAACTGATATATGTTTGTACCCATCATTTTTTCTCTTCTACCCCTTAATCATTTCTCTCACTCACTGTACTGGAACTTCATACTTTTATATGACTACAGATGGCTAAATGTATGTACAGATTATGTGGCTGTATACTGTATCATGTCTACCTTCCTCTTTTTGAAAATAATAAAAAAAATTTACGACGAAAAGGTAAATGAATCTCCAACTCCCACTATAGATTCCACACACAAAAAACACACTGTATTAAACAAGTCAGCACTACTGCCCTAAAGGCAACAGACTCAAAAAGAGTTCCAATTTAGAGGAAGCTTTTGCTCTTTCCCTCTAACAGAAACACCTTTGAAGGTTATGAGGTGTCTCTGCAACAAGTTCGGCAATGGCAGGAGGAGGAGAGAATGACCACTGAGCTGCTGCTTGACCTCCCAACTATCCCAAATCAAGTGAACTAAAAGCAGTCATGGGGAGAATACACTGAAGGTGCCAATGGTAGTAAATTAATACTACAGCCAAAGGAGATCAATGTAACCACCCTTCGCAGCTAGTCATAAATACTACATCAAGAGTCGCTGCCTAATTTATGAATGGCCAAAGTTCCACCCAGAGTGGAGATATTCCCACTATGGGCCAGATGAGAAGGACCCCACCCCAGGTCTCACATGCTCAAGATGCGGACTTCAGCGTGGAGACAGTCGACTCCAGGGGGACCTGAGTCACAGAAAGTAATGGCCATGGTTGGCAAGCCTTCGACTGATAAAGGAGAATATTGATAATTATGAAGTGTTAATAGGAGGGACTAGGCAAAGCCAGCAGCTGTTGGGTAGATATTGGTAAATGGTAGGATTGCCTGAGATGATTTATTGGTACAATGGACTGATATGACTGGCTTGTGAAATTGACGGGTAGGAAGGTTCATTGATGGAAGGAAGGTTTAAAATGGTTGAGTGATATACGCAAAGCCAGTGAAAGCAAACCAACCAATTCCACTATGGAATCCAAATTAGCGGTGTCATGGAAGGTAGATGATCGAGTAATGGGAGACTGTGAAGCCAATAGGCGGTGAGAGGCAGGATGCCAGAAATTGAGTCTGTGAGGTTTAGCAGTGATTGCTATGGTTGCGTCATAAGTAGAGAATGGAAATGGATGATTAAATAGCATTGGTATGGATGGGCTATGGTTTCAACATGAATAGGAAATGATACAACTGGTATGAATACCTCAAATGCCAGGAAGGCAGGATTAGGATATTCCAGTAGGGCACATTTACAGGCAGTAAAGTATTCTCAGTGCAGCAATGAAATGCAATGAATATCTGAAGCCAGTAGGCAGCGAGGTAAATATATGGAAGCATGATAACTGAAAGCCATAAAGACAAAGGCATTTATGCATGGATAACTAAAAAGCCATGTAGGCAAAGAAGCAGGGCAAAATCATATAGCTTACATAAGCATGCTCCTGCTACTTGGAGCCACAATGCCCTACTGTGAGACTGCAGTCCCCCACCATGGGACTAACAGGGAGCTACAAGCTGAGCATGCTGAGACCAATAGCAACTGTAATGTTCATAAGGTAGGAACCCCCAAAAGAGGATCCGTGACTGGCAAGGTCCTAGTGAAGGACAAAGCCATAGAATAGCAAGCTGCCAGAGTAATGTGAATAGGGGAAGCAAATCAACGACTGAAAGGTTCAAAATAGTTAAATTCAGAAACAAACAGCAAAAATGCCTGCAGCTGGAAGCCGAGACCAGGCAGCTAATGTAATAGCTGAAAGTTGCAGAATGGCAATGCAGCAGATAGGCCTGACTGAGCAGCTCAGAATAAATTGAGCAGAGCACACTGAACTCCAGTACTGAATGAACTGAGCTAGCACAGAGTGGATATAGAGCAGAGCTGTGAGCACACTTAGTGCAACAGAGACCGGCAGGGTGAAGCCTGGACATGGTGCAAATGATTAGGTTGGAAAGAAATGGAGACAACAGGCAGGAAGACAGCAGTAGGAGCTGAAACACACAATAACAATGCATTTGACTGAGGGCATGGAAAATCTGGTGAGGAAATGCAGCCTGAGAGCACAGGCACGTGGCAGCAGAAGGGAAGGAAACAACAAAATGTAACATAAAGCACCAATAAACAATGAAACACAGGGCCTAGAAAACTAGAAAGCCCAAAAGAAACTAACAAGGCAAACACAAGTACAGGATTAGGAAGGAAACAGGTACACAGGGAAGCATGTTGCAGCCAAAGGCAAGGCAATATAAACCAAAGCAGGAGAACACGAAACACAGAAGTCCAGCACAAACCAAGCAGAGCCAAAAGCCAGCAACACGGGAGGGGGGGGTGATAAAAGACCCAGTAAGCCCCAAGGGAGAAGACAGACCAACAGAGCCTCCAGCCAGCAAAGAAAAAATGGTTTAGAGAGAGGCTGGGAGGAACTGGTTACAGAATGTATCTCAGGAAGGGGTGTGGCTGGTTGCTTGCCCCATTGAACTACAGCCATAGCCTTCCAATTACTACTTACAGTCAGAAATCACATTGCTAGACTGTGTGTAATGGTAACGGTTTAGCAATCTCACCCCTAGCTAATACACAGATATTTTATCATATTTCTTATACATTTTTCTTAAATTTTGCAGGGGTGCTCCTGGTGTGTTGCCAAAATCAGAATCAAACAGTTATAGCATCAATGCGCCCCCCCCCACACACACACATATAAAGCAACTTGAAAGCCTGCAGTTCATTAAGATAATTCCATTTTCTTATTTGTGTTCAATCATTTTAAAACATTAAACAACATAAAAAACACTAAAAGCAGTAGAAACATAGAAACGTAGAATTTGACGGCAGATAAGGACAGCTTGGCCCACCCAGTCTGGCCATTTCCCTACCTGATGGATAAGCTGCAGATTCTAGTTAATCAACAGCTTACTTCCTCTTACCCCCCCACTAGAATTGCTTTATGTCTGTCCCATGCATTCTTGAATTCTCCCACTGTTTCTGACTCCACAACCTCCTCAGTACAGTTCATTCAATCATTTTAACATTTTAAAGGGATTCTTGGTCTCATCATTCAGCTGAATCACGATTAGCCTGGCCGCCGATGACAAGGTGACCCCCTCATTGGTCAGGTAACTACACTTAAACTTTAACTTGCCAATATGAGCTGAGATCCCACCGCATTCTCTCTCTCTCTCTTATATGGAAACCACTCTCTGGTTTCTTCTTTTGTATAACGTGTTCTGTTCCATAAGAGACTCACAGGTGACCACAGATGAGATTACTAATTAGGAGAAGACCGCACTTCTCCTGCTTTTAATGCAATGTTAAAAGTTTAGCAAGCTCACCCCTGGCTAATACACAGGGATTTTATCACATTTCTTATGAATTTTTCTTAAATTTTGCAGGGATACACCTGGTATGTGCACAAAATCAGAATCAAACAGTTATAGTACTTGCAGAGCTGCTCACAGAATATATATATATATTGCCAGCTCATCAAACAGGGATGGGACCTTTCAGAAAAAATGAGGAAGAGTTGGAGAGGGAGCTCGGTGTTGAACTCTTTCTCACAAGAGTGGGGTACATGCTAAAGAACACTTGCATCTAGTGTCAAAGACTCTAGAAACAGATACACCCACCAAAAAATCCTACTTAGATGGCATAGAATCCCAGAAAAGTTGCACAGGTAGGGCCTCCTACCTAAGTAAGAATCTTGGCAATGCAATGGTAACAAGGGCCACATTGCACACCTCCTCTGGTCCTGCCCCAAATTATAGAGGTACTGGGGGGAGATACAAAAAATATGCAAAGATGTCACCTGAGTTGATACTACACTCAACCCCCAAATGTTCCTACTGGGATTAGGTATCAGCAAGGCTCATCAGGCGAATGCCCGCCCACTGTCAAGGAGGAATAAACGGTTAGAAGGAGCCCTAATCATGGCCAAGAGGATAATTGTGAGACACTGGAGGGATGAAGAAATCCAGCAGTTCATTAGTGTCTCACAGAACTTGGTAAAACAGCTAGTTTTGAATGAGTTCAAGCTGCTGCAAGGGGGAAACATAGACTTTGACGGCAGATAAAGACCGCTTGGTCCACCTAGTCTGCCCATTTCCCTACCTACATGATAAGCTGCAGATCCTAGTTAACCAACAGCCTATTTCTTCCTACCCCCCACAAGATTTGCCTTATGTCTGTCCCATGCATCCTCAAATTCTCCCACAGTTTTAGACCCCACAACCTCCTCAGGAAGGCTGTTCCATGCATCCACCACCCTCTCTGTGACAAAATATTTCCTCACAATGCCCCTGAGCCATCCCCTCTCTATCTTTAAACTGTGTCCCCTTGTTCTTGCTCATCTCTTTTTCTGAAAGATGCTACCCTCTTGGACTTTGTTGATTCCACTGAGGTACTTAAAAGTTTCTATCATGTCCCCCCTCTCCCTCCTTGCCTCAAGGGTATACATATTAACCTCCTTTAGTCTCTCCTCATATGGCTTCTCTTGCAGACTCTGCACCATTTTAGTTGCCCTCCTCTGGACCACCTCCATCCTGTCTATGTCCTTGAGGAGATGGGGTCTCCAGAAATGGACGAAGTACTCCAGATGGGGTCTCACCAACTGTCTGTACAGAGGGATAACAACTTCCTGTTTTCTGCTGGTGATGCCTCCCCCTATACATCCCAGTATCCCCCCAGGCCCTATCTACTGCCTTCTCACATTGCTTGCCAACCTTAAGGTCATCTGATATGATTACTCCCAGGTCCCTTTCCATTTTTGTTGTTTTTACTACCCCCACATTGTGTAATCTTCCCCTGGGTTTGTGTTTCCCAGGGGCATTATTTTACACTTCTTTGCATTGAATCCAAGCTGCCATACTTCTGACCATTCCTCCAACCTTGCCAAGTCCCTTTTCATCCTTTCCACACCTCCTTGTGTATCAAACCTGTTGCAGATCTTTCTGTCATCTGCAAAGAGGCATACTTTTCCTTCTAGTCCCTCTGCAATATCACTTATAAAGATATTAAAAAGGACTGGACCCAGTACTAAACCCTGCGATACCCCACTAGTAACCCCCATTTCTTCAGAGTGGACTCCGTTTACAATTACCTTCTGTGTCCTGTTGTCCAGTCAATGTTTTACCCAGGCTACCACCCTGGGACCCACTCCCAGGCTAGTTAATTTATTAATCTTTTGTGTGGGACTGTGTCAAATGCCTTGTTAAAGTCTAGGTAGGCCATGTCCACAGCCCCTCCCTGTTCTATTACTTTGGTCACCTAGTCAAAGAAATCAATTAGATTCATCTGACATGACCTTCCCACTGTGAACCCATGCTGCCTTGGGTCCTGTGCCCCACTGGCCTTTAGGTACTCAGTAATTCTTTCCTTCAGAAGCGATTCCATCACTCTCCCTACCAGAGGTGAAACTGACAGGTCTGTAGTTTTTTGCCTCTGTCTTGCTCCCACTTTTGTGAAGGGGACTCACATCCACCTTCCTCCAGTCCTCAGGTACCACACCATCCTCCCATGATTTGTTAAAAAGGGTAGTCAGTGGTGTCACTAGTTCTCCCCTTAATTCTTTTAGAATTCTGGGGTGAATCCTGTCAGGCCCCATTGCTTTGTCCACCTTCAGTTTTAGGAGTTCTTTCAGAACCCTTTCTTCTGTGAAAGGACTGGGATTGACCCCCGTATCCAGAGTGCTTCTGTTAATTGGATTAGGTACCTCCCCCTCCTCCTCTTTTGTGAATACTGAGCAGAAGTATTCATTCAGTATCCCTGCTTTTTCACTATCCCTCTCTGCCCACCCACCGTCCATTCTATTCAGTCTCACTATCCCTCCCTTTGTCTTTCTATGCTCCCTGATGTACCTAAAAAAGGTTTTATCACCCCTCCTAATCGAGTTGGTTATCTTTTCCTCAGTTTGGGCCTTTACTATTCTGACTTCCCTCACTGCTTCCTTCTGCCTTAAATGGTACAGTTCTCTGTCCTGCTCCTTCTGTGTTTCCTTATACTTCCTAAATGCTATCTTTTTCTCCCTAACTTTCCCCACCACTTGTTCCCAGATGGCTACTCACTTCTAGATCTGAGATCCTCTCACTGTCCCCATTTGAGAGTACAAGATCTAAGATTGCTCCCTCATGAGTGGGTTCCAAAACTAGCTGTCTGAGGCATGCCCCCTGTAGGGCATCGAGAATGGCCCTGCTCTTGGTTGTGGCTGCAGCAAAGGTGCTCCAGTTAACATCTGGCATATTCAGGTCCCCCATCAACAGTATCTCCCCTTTCTCTGCCATCCTAAGGATGCCTTCTATCATATCCTTCTCCATTCCCTCCCCCTGAGATGAGGGTCTGTATACAACCCCTGTGCAGATGTGGTGTCAGTCTCCCATTCCCATCCTACTTACTCAGGCCCCAAAACATTTGATATGTTTAAGCCAGCATTCATCACACTATCTTGCAACTTTCTAGGACAATACAGATTATTTTTCTACCTGGAAGCAAAAGGAAATCATATACTATACAAACATATTCCCACACCTTTTTATCATGAATGAGTACTTTGTTTTGTTACATTTAATGCTGCCTTTTGTGACTAAAGTGCATCTGGTGTTATTACACAATGGCCTCCTGTTTTAAAGCTTCTGCTGTCACCAGGGGCCATGCTTTGCTAATATATACATATCTAATTCCCTGCTAAAGAGCAGACACTTAATCAAAGAATACAAACTCTTTTAAAACTGTTCTAAGCTACAAGATAGAAATGCAGGAAACTCATTGTGACTGGGCATTTGCCAGTTCAAATCACCGCCTCCAGTACGTGCTCTTATTTTCATTTTCTGGTTCCAGCAAAACAGGATCCATTGTTTTGTTTGGAAGCCTGAACATATTATTCAGGTCTGAAAGGGTATGGAGACCAGATCTGCTTGCTTGTTCAGTCTTTGGTTAAACCAGAATACGATCACTACTGTGAGGTTGTCTTTTTTTGGGGAGGGGGGTATCTGTTCATGTTCACTTTGGATGTTTACATACCCTCCAACCGCTAGATGACCAAGAAAGGATGAAAATGTATGGAAAACCAGGGATGTGTGAAAAGATTAAATAAAATAAATATTATGGGGAAACTATAGTGAGGTGGGTAATGCTTAGCATGGCAATGTCAATTGATCATAAGTCATAATATCAAAATGTATTATACTAGGCTCAGTCCATGACCTCAAGTTGTTCGGGGACTGTACAAGCCTTGTAAATGTTTGTACAGCTTAAAAATGGATTGTAAAGCTATGCCCATTGGGTGTAATAGGTTGGTATAGTAGGGTGAATTTAACCCCTGCATTCATGCAAAACAGGGCACTAAATTGTCAGTAAAAACTAACGTGAAACAGTTATCTATTGTGCCAGACCATTCCCTAAAACCCTTCTGCTGTTCCCTAATGAAGAATACTGTATGTGCACAACCTACTCCTGCAATTCGGTAAGTAAGAAGTATGATCTTTGTTGCAATATCACTCTGACTGAGAGGATTACATATTGCAGTAACAAAGTACTTTAAGGTCCAGAGTGACTCTAGGTGCATCATATTTGTCCACCGTTTCATACACAGGTATCAATAAGTGTTCTGTGCAAACATGTGCTGGTTTAAAATGGTTCTCTCATTTATTTATTTATTGAAAACCTGAGATTACCTTTAAGCACAAGTGCTCATTTACAAAGGTTCCACACCAAATACATAGTTGCAAAAATATTACAAGTACAATAAACCATTTTGGTGGAAATGCATTTGAGTGAGGCTCCAGGCACATTAAGCAGAATAATTACGTACAGTTCTGAAAAAAATCAGTACAGATCATTGTATAAAAAGTCACAGGTTATGTACAATGAGAAACTGAATATAACTGTTTAATGGTTGCAGTGGCACTTGACTGCAAAGGCAGACCACAAAGATCTCTTAAACTGTTTAAACTTGGGGAAATTCAGTACTGTTATCAGGCAATTCATTTAACCAGTTAACAGCCCTGACAGTAAATGATTGCTTTCCCAGCTGAGTATACTGGAATTAAGGCTTAAGGGCATTCCTGGCCATGTTCCTGGTGTCGTATTGGTTGGAGACGGTGTGGAAGCAGTTTGTTGAAGCAGGGGGTTTTAGGCCCAAGAGTGCCTTTTTAGCTAGCAAACAGGTCTGGAGCTTTATTTCAGCTGGGTAAAGATAGCCAGTTAGTGCGTAAAGGGTACAACTATGAGTGTGGTTAACTGCACCAAGCACTAAGAGGCCCGTCTTATTACAGATCAGCTTTACTCTGTTTAGCACCATGACGGAGGCATCACTGTAGACAGGGAGCCCGTAATCTACACATGACAGAAAGGAACTGGCCACAATAACACATCTAGCATTCTCAGTGAGACTGTTTCTGTTACAGTACAGTTACAGTACAAGGCACCCAGTCTTTCATTAAGTATGGCCACCACATTGTCAACATGGTGTGCAAAAGATAAGGGTGCCATCCAGTGTTATTCCAAGGTAGTTGAAGGTCTCCACCTGTTCAAGGTTTTGACCTTGGTCATATTGGATAACAAAGGGTATAACTTTTCTCTTTTGTGAGAGGCTAGAGAAGAGCATGGTCTTTGTTTTTTTGTCACCGATGACCAGTTTATTTTTGGAGAACCAGCTTTCAAGTGACCTATAGTTACTTTGGAGAGCAGCAGTAAGGCTGTCTTGGTCAGGGTTTTTGGAACAGATGATACCATCATCAGCAAAAAGGAGTATGTTGGCTGTCTGACAAGCATCGGGTGATTGATTTATGGAGAAGCCAAAAAGGAGTGGGCCCAAGATGGAGCCCTGGGGAACACCAATAGATACTCCCCTTAATATCGGACAAAGATTTAGCAATCTTCACCTGCTGGGAATGATTAATGAGATAGCTGTGGAACCAGTCAACAGTGTTCTGTGACAAGCCCAGGCCAAGGAGTTTGTTAAGTAGCAGCTTATGGTTGACCAGGTCAAAGGCCTTAGTAAGGTCAATATATATATAGCTCCAACTAGGTCATCCTTGTCAAGGGCTTCATGAACATAACTGATGTATTCCAACAGCACCGAGTTGGTGGTCTTCTCACTCTATAGAAAATGGGTTTAGGTAATCCCTGTGTCCTGATTGGATGAGATTTGGTTCTTGCATGGCCTTGAGAGTACATAACCCATGGCTAAAAACAAGTCTGCCAACCTGGATGTAGAACATTCCAAATCTATGTGCCATGTGTATGGAATGTTCAATTCTTAAATGTCAAGCAATTTTCCCCTATTATCCACAAGTTAAAATCCACACTTACCTGCTGTTTTCCTCCCATACATCATAGGGAATTTATTTTGTTGTATTTCCTTTAGTTTGTTGATAGGTTGTTCCCCCTTCTGGTTGGCTGCTCTCTGTGTCTAATATCCTGGCTGCCCATATGATTGTTAGAACACTCACTAGCAAGGCAGCAAGTCCGATCACTTGTTCTCTTCTGGCTGACTGTCTGCTGCCTCAACTCACTGAAGCCAGCAATGTGTCTCCATCTGAGGGAGAGGCAAACAAGAAAGTACTGCTGCTTTCCTGCGAGCTATAGTACATGATTACTCGCTCCCATCTACTTGTACTGCTCTCTCTGCTCACTCCCATGTGCCCACTTGTATTGCTCACTCCCCATTACATTTATTAACTGACAGCCTGAATGTCAGAAACCTGTAAAATAAAAGAATATGAAAACAGATCTATCAAAGACAGAATCTATGAGCCTAATTCAGTATGTTCCCCTGAATGGCGCAAAGTGTGTCTTGCATCAAAAATGCACCGGGAGCAATTCACAAAGGATGCCTGCATCAAACACAGGCTTCCTGCACCAAAAGGGGTGTGCACCAGCCTTACACCACAAAATGGGCAGTGACATGGTGCTAGGGGACTTGAAGCAGAGGCAGGCTGACATATCCTCCAATTTGGTATTCACAAAACCCTCCCAGAGGGCAAAAGTCTAAGTACCCTTTGACCAGCCAGGGCTGGTCTAAGGGTACTTAAATGTATGTGTCTTCTGGTCTAAGGGTGCTTAGACCTGTGTCCCCTGGGGGAGTTTCACATTTGCAGCAATGTGCCGTGGCCCCCGGCCCCGATCCCCTAGTAATATAAAAAACAATCATGTTTCTGGTGGTCTAGCAGACCCCTCCAGCCCCGACCTCCATTTATACAATAATAAAAGTTCCTGATGGTCTAGCGGACCCCCCCATCCCTGTTTATGAAATAATAAAAGTGCCTGGTGATCTAACAGACCCCCCGCCCTGATCTCCATTTATAAAATAATAAAAGTCCCTGGTGATCTAGAGGCTCCCCCCTGCCACAGTCTTCATTTATGAAATAATACCAATGTTCCTGGTGGTCTAGTTGACCCCGACCCCAGTAGGCAGTGCCCCACCACTGCACTCCCCATCCCATCTCTGAGCTGGTGCCTGGCACAGCCCTCTGCTCACTACCATGGCTGGGCACTGACTAAGCTTTTATTGAGCATACTGCACACAGCATGCATGCAGTGTACTGTATACAGTAGCTCATTGACAGCTCAGTCAGTGCCCAGCCACCATGGTGAGTGGAAGACTGTGGCTGGCACCAGCTTTGGGATAGGATGGGGGAGCAGGGTGGTGGGGCACTGCCTGCCAGGGTTGGGGGGGGTTCACTAGACCCCTAGGGATAGTGGTATTATTTCATAAATGGGGATAGGGGCTCAGGGACCGCTAGACCACCAGAGACTTTTAATATTTCATAAACAGGGATTGGGGCAGGGGGTCTGCTAGACCACCGGGGACCTTTATTTTTTGATAAATGGGAATCAGGGTGGGGGGTCCACTACACCACCAGGGATGTTAATTTTATTTTGTAAACTGGGATTGGGGTTGGGGGGTGCTAGCCACCAGGAACTGATTTCCATTGTGCTAGTGCCACACCGCCACCCCGCAGCTTGTGGCACACCTTCCAGATGCATCACCTGTTTGGAGCAGGGCCAGGATTACTGCAGTGTGTATGTCGTCAGAACTTTGACAATTGCACAGCTAAAAACATTACAGCGGCAATTCATTGTTGCCACTGTAATGTACCTACGGAACCCCAGCACTGCTTTGACTGGGTATTGCACCCCTCCCTGAATCAACTCTGACTTGTAGTTGATAATCTTAAAGGACGGGGGATGCAGGGGGCACAGCCCTCCACATGGGGGAGTTTGGGGGCAAAGTCCCCCTAAACAAAAGACAGTTTACCTGATAGACTCATGCCGACAACAACTTCTGGTCGACATAAATCCATTGCTGTGATGTCCGTAAGCATAATTGTTGTCGAACCAATGTCATGGATCAGCTGCAAGCCTTGGGACTTTGTTGCTGGGAACCTACCTAAAAGCGAATCAGACACAGGGTCCTGGTGCACCGGCGGTCAGGGCAAGCTGCCTTTGGCACAGCTTGCACTGACCTTTATGAATTGAGCCTGATATTGTGTTTGGGGGATTTAAAACTGCCTTATTTTTGCAGTCAAGTGGGCTCCACTAACAAGCCTGCATTACCACTCCTTCCCATACCTCCACAATTAACAGACCACAAAAAATTATACAAATTAGAAAGGCAAATAGATTTTAAAAGTTTATTATGAAAATATGATGCATTAATTAGGATGGCACAACCAGTCATCATCTGGAACTATTATTCCTAATTTTAAGCATTTAAATCAGTTTTAGCTACATTTTAAAAGTTTATTTTTTTTTTATTAGGAACCCAGCAATAAGACACCTGGAGTCATGCTTCATGTAGGGTTTTAGCACATGCCCAGGGGTCGAAGGCAGTCTGCCTGCTGCATCGTACCTCACAATGGCCTTGGTAAACTGTGCACAGCCCACACCCCATTGTGTCTTATCGCTTAAACAATGCAGGGTACTCAGTGATTACCTAGTGTCTGTTGCACAAGTTATACGCCAATAAGTGCTGTACAACAAGAGTTACATAGTAGAGAAATTATAAGCCATTTGAAACACTGTGCCTTAGACAGTTTATGATCACATAGTAGTAGTTATTTATTTCTTAGGTGACCTTCCCCTGCGGCTCAGATGCTGTACAATTGAAATAGCAACAATTCAAAACTTATAAAAATCAAAACCAATAAAACTCAAGACATAAAACAAAAATATATTCCAACAAATAGTAATAAAACCCCATTAAGAACTTATAATGTTGTGACTGGTGGCCAAAAATAAGTACCTTAAACACACAAGGGTCTTGGTAGTAAGAAAACCACGCCACACTGAAATCTAGGCCTTCTCTTTTACTTCCATTCAGCAGCACATACAAGAGGAGACTGGCTCAAACACAAGCACGCTTACAGGAAATGCACATTTTCTTAAAGCTGTACTGTCTCTAACATTTCTTAAAGCTATACTACACATAACAATCCCTCCTGACTTAGCTAGGAAATACTTAAATCAATAATTCAGAAGTAATATGAAAATATTAAAGTTATTACTGCAATGTCCCTTTTAGTTAGTCTGTGTCATTGGGCTATATCTCTACAAGTCCAGTCTCTTTGGTGGATGTCTTATACGTCCTGACTGATGTAGTAGGACTTGAGGTTGTTGCACTGGAATCTGATTAGCATCAGTCACATTTTGTCTCAAACACTGTGGTTCCAGTATCTCTTCCTGTTCTTGTTGTGGAACAAATAATGGTGGATAACTACCCTGACTCTGGCTATCCCTTTTTTGTTCTGTCTCAATTCTAGCACGTAATTGTTCCACATGTTTTTTCACTCTCCTCTGGTTAGTCTGTCGAACACTATAGACAACACTTCCAAACTTTTTTTCCACCACGCCTTCTATCCATCTCTTCGGGCCTGCATGCATTCTGACCCACACAAGATCATCGGGTTTGAAGGATCTGGTCTTAGGAAGCATTTCAGTTACTGACTTATAGCCTAGAGGGTGAAGAAGATCCAATTGAGTTCGAATCTGATGTCCAAACAACAATTCTGCAGGGGATATTCCCGTGTAACAATGTGGTGTTGTTCGATACATCGCAAGAAAGTCCAAAAGGGCTATTTGCATTGCCGTCAGTGTAGTAGGATTAGCTTTGTCCATACTCTTTTTTAAAAGTCTGAACCAGGCATTCCGCTTTGTCATTTGAACTTGGATGGTACAGTAGGGAGGTGAGAAAATATGATGGATACTATGTTGCTGGCAAAATGCTTGGAATTCAACAGACGTGAACTGCAATCCGTTATTCGAGACAATCACTTGTGGAAAACCATGGGTAGCAAAGATAGATTTCAACACTTTAATGGTACTCTCAGTAGTTGTCGAAGACATTTGACGAATTTCTGGCCATTTACTATAAGCATCGGTTAAGAGCAACCACGTGGAATTTAAATAGGGCCCCACGAAATCAGTATGCAACCTTTGCCAGGGTTTTTCAGGTCATTCCCAGTAGTGAACTGGAGCTCTTGCCAGATTTCCCATTGATACAGCACAAGCTTCACATCTGCACACAACCTGGTATATGTCTTTGTCAAATGAAGGCCACCATACAGGAAGTCTGGCCAGGGATTTCATTTTAGCAATGCCTGGATGGCCTGCATGCAAAAGAGTCAACACATTTGAATGATAACATTGGGGTATTATGACACGTAATTCCTCATAGAAGACACCCCTCAGCAATGGACAGCTGCTGCCTCTTTGTATAGTAGGGTTGTAGTGCAGTCAAACAAGTAGTGCCTTGCGGTGATACACTTGTTTCAAAATTACAGCTTGACTAGTCACTTTTGCAGTGTCCCTTGGCTAGTACAGGAAGCTGATCTAACTGTTGTAGCTCCATTGCACACACAACTGTAGAGTCCTCCATATCTTTTTTTTTTTTTTACAGTCATCTTTATTAAACTCCTCCATATCTTTGAATTGCACTGGAAACCTATCTGGCCCCATTTGGTATACTAATGGCTCCTCTTTAAGTCCCACATTGAACTCCATTTCCCTGGATGTTGATAACCACGGCAAGGCATCCGCATTTCCATGCTGGTCCGTTGGTTGGTATGTAACCTTGAAATCATAGGCAGACAAAATGAATGCCCATCGTTGAAGTCTGCTAGCGGCTGTCTCTGGAATTCCTTTTCCTTGGCTGAAAAATGTCACTAGTGGCTTGTGATCAGTCTTCAGGTGAAACTTGTGATCTAGCAAGTATTGGCGAAATTTCTGGACTCCAAACACAATTGCTAATGCCTCTCTCTGAATCTGGGCATAATTCATTTCAGCTGCAATGAGTTTGCATGAAGCATGGGCTATCAGCGTCTCCACTCCTTCTAGATCTGTATGGAAAAGGACAGCTCCTATACCCACAGGACTAGCATCACAGGCCAATGTGACAGGTATGATAGGGTCATAATGAGTTAAATTATTCACATCAGTTAGAGAGAGCTTAATGGCTTGAACTGCCTTACTGTGGTCCTTGATCCACTTCCACAGAGTACCCTTATGTAACAGTTCATTTAGGATAGCACATTTAGTGGATAAGTCAGGTATGAAACGGTCATAGTAAAGCACCATAACCAAGAATGAGGGCAACTCTGAAACATTCTGCAGTTTAGGCATGTGCACAATGGTTTCCACCTTTTCATCATTCAGATGAATTCCATCTTTGTCAAGAGTGTGACCTAAGTACGTGACACTTGGTTGACAAAATTGGCATTATTCTTTCCTAAGTCTGAATCCTCTCTGTTGCAATCTCTCTAAAGCCTTTTGTAAGTTAAAGAGGACAGGAAATAATTTCTAGCTGGCAACTATTTATAAACTTTTTATTCTCAGAAATGATATGCATTCCCTAAACTATTCATATTTCAGTGTACCTGAATAAAAAGTGATACAAAAAACTGTATTTTACATTGTTTTGTTTTTATGTACAGCATTCTGTTACAGTTTTCACATGGAACCAATAATTTGGAGTTTTAGCTATGTCACAGTTTGTGCACAGAACTCTAAACAGGGTTTTAATAGGCCAACAGCTCATAATAAGCATTCTGTACATAAACCGTGACATAGTAAAAGCTCCAAATTACTGGTTCCATGATGAGAACTGTAACAGAATACTACCCATAAAAACAAAACAATGTAAAATACAGTTTTTCACATAACTTTTTATTCACATACAGTTAAATATGGATAATTTAGGGAATGCATATCATTTCTGAGAATAAGAACCTTACAAACAGCTACCAGTTAGAAATGATTTCCTGTCCTCTTTAAGTGAATGTTCTGCTTCTGTCTTGCCCGTGACAATGATGTCATCCAAATACCAAGCAACACCTGGTATATCATCCACCATTTGCTCAATCACTTTTTGAAAAATAACAGGTGCAGAACTAAGGCCAAAACATAACCCTTTGTACTCATACAGTCCTTGGTGTGTATTAATCACTACCAATTTCTGAGAGTCTGTATCCAACTCCACTTGAAGGTATGCATCAACGAGGTCCAGTTTAGAGAACCCCACACCACCAGTCAGTCTGTGAAAAAGTTCCTCTGGTAAGGGTAAAGGAAATACATCTGAGCTAAGTATTGGATTAAGTGTCACCTTAAAATCTCCACATATTCAAATGTTACTGCCTGGTTTAGATACCACCACAATTGGAGCAGTCCAATCTGAACTTGAAACATTTTCCAGCATACCCACTTTTTCCAGTCTGTCCAATTCTTCCTCAATGATCAGTTTAAAGGCAAAAGGAAGTTTCCGTGGTTTGCAAAACTTAGGGACTGCATTAGACTTTGTAACTAGCTTGGTTTTAGCTGTTGTGCAACATCCCAGACCTTTCCACAACTCTGGATACATGTCTAAAATGTCCCCAAGCTTAGGAGGATTACTGCTTTGTGATACCTGGACAGCAGCATGTAGGCCAAAATCTGCTGGATCAACATAAATGTTTAGAAGAACCTGGGCGTCTCTGCCCAAAATGTTGACACCCTTTTTTGAAAGCAGAAAAATGTACCAGTCTCGGGAGAATCAGTTTTGTGTACCAACATGGTAAACAAGCCCAGTGGCTGAATTGGTTGCCCTTCAAATGCATGCAGCAACCTATTACAAGGAGACAATGGTGGCTTATCCAGATCAGACCATGTTTGATGGTTAATAAAAATACCTGGAGAAGCACAGTCTACCATTAAATGCAACTGATGCCTCAATTGTGGCAATTGAAGTAACACATAGAAAGGAGGAACATCTTTAGTCTGCATTTGTGGTACAATAGAAACCACCACACTGTCTGGGCTCTCCAAACCGACTATTGCAGTTCTCTTGCTTCTGCAAAGCTTAGCAATATGCCCTTGATGTTTACATGCATGACACTAAACTTCTCTGAATTTGCACTGCTCCCTGCTATGCTGAGATGACCCACATGATGCACATTTGTACTGGCCATGCAGTTTGGGTGGAGTGGTTGAATTTTTCTTTGAAAACAATGACTTAGACTTAGGTTTGAGCTCTTTCGATTTGGGGTTTACTGCAGCTACTTGTACCTCATTTTTAGTGTCCATCTTAGCATGTGCTTCATTTTCTGCAGCCTCATACATTTGTGCCAGCTGTAAAAGTTCCTCAGTAGACTTCTTGACACTTACAGAAAGTAATTGCTGAATATGATGTTCATTATTCAACCCATAACAAACTTATCAGCTAGATTAGATTCAAGATTCTCCCTGCTCCACCCACACATGAGAGCTAAGTGTTTGATCTCAGCCAAATAAGATTGTAATGACTGACCTGGTTTCTGGTGGTAACTGTTGAATTTATTATGTTTAACCTTGAAAAGTTGTTAAACTATATTGTGCATTCAATTTAGCCTTTAGCTTTTGATATGACAAATCCTCTGGCCGGTGCAGTGCACACAGACTACATAAACATTTGAAGGTTTCACTCCTCAAAAAAGTATAAAAAGCAGCTTGAATAAGCTTATCCTGTTGCTCATCATTAGCAGCTTGTATGGCAGGATTAAGTAATAACCACTGATCAAACCATTGGAACCATGTATCCCAGTCCGTTCCTATAAAAATTTCAAAGTTGACTGAAGTTGCCATGGTGTTGTGCAGTTCCAAATTGCTTGCTTGCCTCCAATGCAAAAAGTCACAAAATGGTGTAATTCAGTAAGCTGGAGCTATTAAAATGTCCACCATCCATTGTCGCCAGTTTGTTGTGTTTGGTGACTGAAAATAAGTACCTTAAACACAATGGTATTGGTAGCAAGAAAACCACTCCACACTGAAATCTAGGCCTTTTCTTTTACTTCCATTCAACAGCACATACAAGAGGAGACTGACTCAAACACAGGTACACATACATGAAGTGCACATTCTCTTAAAGCTGTACTGTCGCTAACATTTCTTAAAGCTATACTATGCATAACATATAATATAAGATGGTATCAGCAGCAACTAAATATATAAACTAACACTGGACCATTATGTTTCTCCAAATGCCTCTCTAAAGAGGTAGGTCTTCGAGGCCTCTTTTAAAGGCCTCAACCAAGGGGAAGCAAATTCCATAATTGGGTCTGGCAACTTTGAATGCTCAGTCCCCCGATGGTTTTAGTCTAGACTTAGGTACTGTGAGGAGGCCTACCTTGGTGGAGTGGAGGTGGAGGGAGGTTTGGTAAGGAGTTAAGAATTCCATCAGGTAGCCTCTATCCAACCCATGTACAGCCTTACAGGCTGGCAAGCCAACCTTAAAGGTGATATGCCACTTCACTAGCAGCCAATGCATTTCACGTAGGACTGGGGTCACATGGCATGACCTAGAAAGGCCTACCATAAACCAGCTGCAGGGACCACAGAGTATCAGCACCTACCCAGAGGTGCAGGGCATAACAGTAATCGAGCCTTGGAGTCACAAATATATGTACCAGTAAGGCCAGGTCTTCAGAGGAAATAAGGGATTTAAGCTGGTTGATATTCTGTAGATGATGAAAGCCATTCCAGAATACAGCTGAAGCCCCAAGTGTCAGCCCTTCATCCAGAATGACCCTCAGAATTTTCATCTTCATGGAAGCCTCCAACCTGCAGGGACTGAGCTGAAGCTTTGTCACCTCTTCAGCTGCCCTCACATCCCTCTTCTGGCCTGGATTAATCACCAGTACCTCCATCTTGTCTGGGCTGAGTCTCAACCAGCTAGATATCATCCAGTCCTGGATCTCAGCTAGACACAAATTCAACACATCCACTGCATTCAGCATCCCAGGTGCAAGAGACAGGTACAACTGGGTATCATCCTTTTTTTTTTGTTATCATTTCTATTTTTGGCTCCCAGAGCCTGCAGCAATGTACTCCTCCAGAGGCTGAGAGGGAAGAGAGTGAACAAATGCTAATCTGGACCCAAGAAGAAAAGTGTGTGCCTTAAAAGGCCAGGCCAGACTGTGTCAGGAAGTGCTTACATCATAGCTACTTATCAGCCAATAGCTTTGGAAGAGTCTTACAGACCTGAGAACAATAGTATTATAAGCTAGTGTTTTATAGCAAACTCATCAGAACAGCAAATATTCTTCAGGTGAAGCTACTTCTGGCTGGAAGCTGCAATACTGAACATAGGATTTGCAAGAAAGCAAGTTGTGCTCACAACAGAGGGAGGTGAACCTTAAAATTGTCTTTGGTTTGTAGCAGATATTCTGCAGGTGGAGGCTACTTCTAACTGAAAGGTGAAATAAGGAACTTAGAATTATCAGGAAAAGACAGTCTTTCAAGCAACAGAGGGAGGTGGATCTAGCTTTACTTTTGTTACAATTCTTAAGATTTTCAGTGCAGGAAGAGTTTAAAGCTCAGCTGACTTATTTTGGGGCTGAATGCTTTCAGAGCACAAACCACCAGGCTGTTTTGGGGCTGGGGAGGTTTACCTGTGTCTGACTTGGATGTCTGGATTTTTCTCTGATTGATTAGCAGGGTATTTTCTCTGTCAAATTGTTGTGTAGGGCATCTTGCTGACAGGAAGGCACTCATCGCAGTGGTGGGTCAGAGCTTTTAGCTGATTGTTTCATGAGGGCACAGTTTAGGCCCAACCCCTTCCCTCCCTCACCCCACACACCCCTGGAAATACTTCCTTTATACCTGGGGTTCTGACATCATTTCCTCAAGAGTGCAAGGAGCATATCACTGTCATATCCTCTCTAGCATACTGCACTGACAATATAAGCATACACATTGTATAATATATATATATTTCTATATAACAAACCAATAACACACACTCAAAAAAAAAGTAGGTAAACATGTGGGGAGTAGTGCAATGTAATGACTGTGGGGCAGCAGTCTTCTGAGAGTCTTTCCAGAGGCTGAGATGCTGCCCTATTTGAAGACAACTCTCTGCCCTGAGGGAGGAAGTTGCCCATCTTCAGGCCATACTGGATAGTAGTAAGGGAACCTTCCCCCAGGCCACACTGGACAGTAGGAAGGGAACCTCCCCCATCCAGGGAGCACCAGAGTGACCACCACTACCTCAGAGGTTGTGAAGAAAACACAGCAGTTGGACCACAGTGGGCTCAGGGAGGGTGAGGATGGTGGAACAGAGGCATATCCAGTCAGTTGTTCCACTCCACAATCCATACACCATTCTGGGGGAGCATAGCTCCCCTATGGATGCACCCGCAGAGGAGACTAAGGAGACTGAGGACAACTGTCACAAGGGAGGCCCACAAGAAGGAGGCAGAAGACACCACGGGGAAAGGAAGCAGCTCCTGGTGGGGGACTCAATTATTAGGAGGATAGAACTGGGGGGAGCAGGTAAAACTGAAGTAAGGTGCCTGCCTGGTGCCATGGCTTGGAGGGACAGGAAGCGCATCCTCAGGATCACGAGAACAGTTACACGGGAGTCTGAGCTGGACGTCATTTCCACCTAGGGACAAATGACTTGGCTCAACGTGAGATCAGAGCAGTGCAGGAGGACTTTGTAGAGTTGGGGAGGGGCCTAAGACAAGTAGCACACACAGTATCCTTCTCAGAGGTGCTGCCTGTCAATGGCATGTGTGAGGCTAGGGTACTTTGCACCATGCAGTTTAATGAATGGTTGAAAAAATGGTGGGACAGGGTTTGGCTTCATTAGACTGGGGTTCCACCTGGAGGGACACCAGCCTATACTGGCAGGATGGTCTGCATCTGTCCAGGAAGGAACAAGTCTTTTGAGCAATCGGTTTAAATGCTTCATTGGCAAGCTTTTAAACTAGTCAAGGGGGGCACTGATAAGCAGCAGGAAAATCCCAGCCTCTCCCTACAAAACAGGGTACTAAATGAGAAAAAGACCGAGGTAGAAAGGTCAGTGGGGGATGATGCAACAGAAGGCAAAGCCATCAAAAAATAGAGAGCAATGAGTACTAATGCCCATAGTCTGAGTAACAAGCTTTCTGAATTAGTGGCCTTGATGGAGGAGGAACATCTGGATATTGTGGCAGTCACAGAAACATGGTACACACAAAACCATGACTGGGACATAAACATACCAGGATACACTATCTACAGGAGGGACAGGGAAGGTAAAAGAGAAGGAGGAGTAGCTCTTTACACAAGGGAAGGAATCAAAGCAACAGAACAAAAGGGTAAACAGGGTGAAGAAGAAGCACTGTGGGTCAATTTGGAGAAAGGCAATGGCACCACAATCCGCACAGGGGTTGTATACAGACCCCCTTCTCAGGGGGAGGAAATGGACAAGGAAATGATAGAAAGTATACTTAGAATGGCAGAAAAAGGGGAGATATTGCTGATGGGTGATCTAAATATGCCAGATGATAACTGGAGTGCAGTTGCAGCAGCCACTTCGAAGAGTGGGGTTATTCTAGATGCCCTTCAGGGGACATACCTTAGACAACTAGTATTGGAGCCCACTCGAGAGGGAGCAATCTTAGACCTGGTTCTCTCAAATGGAGATGGAGAGAGGATAACAGATGTAGAAGTGGGTAGCCATCTGGGAACTAGCGACCATCGAACAGCATGGTTCACAATAAACACAGCAATAGAGTCAAGCCATACAAAGGCAAAAGTACTGGACTTTAGGAGGGCTGACTTTGCCAAAACGGGTGAGTGCCTAAGGAATGCGCTAGCAAATGAGCAGGAAGGAGGGGTGGAAGAACAATGGGCAATAATAAAAACTGCCATCACAGAGGTAACAAGCCTTTGTGTGAAGCAAATAAACAAAACAAAACGATGTAAGAAACCACTATGGTTCTCAAAGGAAGTGGCAGTGAAGGTTCAAGAGAAAAAGAAAGCATTCAGCAAGTACAAGGAATCACAGAAGGAACAGGACAGAGAACTGTATCAGTTAAAGCAAAAGGAAGCTGGGAAGGCAGTCAGAACAGCAAAGGCCCAAACTGAGGAAAAGATAGCCAACTCAGTTAAGAAGGGGGATAAAACCTTTTATAGGTACATCATGGAGCGAAGGAAGACCAAGGGAAGGATAGTGAGGCTTAATAAATGGGAGGGAGGGTGGACAGAGAGTGACTGTGAAAAGGCAGAGATACTAAACAAATATTTTTGCTCAGTATTTACAAATGAAGAGGGGGAGGTACCTAAAACAAACAGTAGAAACACTCTGGATACAGAAGTTGATACCAGCCCATTTACAGAAGAAAGGGTTCTGAAAGAACTCTTAAAACTGAAAGTGGACAAAGCAATGGGGCCTGATTGGATTCATCCCAGAATTCTAAAAGAACTAAGGGTAGAACTAGTGACACCACTGACTACCCTCTTTAACAAATCATGGGAGGATGGGGTGGTACCCGAGGACTGGAGGAGGGCAGATGTGATTCCCCTTCACAAAAGTGGGAGCAAGGCAGAAGTAGGAAACTACAGACCTGTTAATTTAACCCCAGTGATAGGGAAAATGATGGAATCACTTCTGAAGGAAAGAATTGTCAAGTATCTAGAGGCTAAAGGGGCACAGGACCCAAGGCAGCATGGATTCACAGCGGGAAGGTCATGCCAGATGAATCTGATAGATTTCTTTGACTGGGTGACCAAAGCAGTAGATCAGGGCTGGGCTGTGGGCATGGCCTACCTAGACTTTAGCAAGGCATTTGACACAGTTCCACACAAAAGATTAATATACAAGTTAGCCAGCCTGGGAGTGGGTCCCAAGATGACAGCCTGGGTAAAGAATTGGCTAGAGAATAGGACACAGAGAGTAATAGTAAATGGAGTCCACTCTGAAGAAAGAGGGGTTACTAGTGGGGTACTACAGGGTTCAGTATTAGGACCGGTCCTCTTCAATGTCTTTATAAGTGACATTGCAGAGGGACTGGAAGGAGAAAGTATGTCTCTTTGCAGATGACACAAAGATCTGCAACAGAGTTGATGCAAGGTGAGGTGGAAAGGATGAGAAGGGACTTGGCAAGGTTAGAGGAATGGTCAGATGTATGGCAGCTTAGATTCAATGCTAAGAAGTGCAAGATAATGCACATGGGAAACAAAAACCCAGGGGAAGAGTACACAATGGGGGGTGAGATACTAACAACAAAAATGAAAAGGGACCTGGGGGTAGTCATATCAGATGACCTAAAGGTGGGCAAGCAATGTGAGAGGGCAGCAAGGAGGGCTGGGGGGATACTGAGATGCATAGGGAGAGGCATCACCAGTAGAAAACAGAAAGTTATTATCCCTCTGTACAGACAGCTGGTGAGACCCCATCTGGAGTACTGTGTGCAGTTCTGGAGACCCAATCTCCACAAAGACATAGACAGGATGGAAGCTGTCCAGAGGAGGACAACTAAAATGGTGCAGGGTCTGCACCGGAAGACATGTGAAGAGAGACTTAGGAGCTTAATATGTATAGCCTCGAAGAAAGGAGGGAGAGGGGGGCATGATAGAAACTTTCAAGTACCTCAAGGGAATCAACAAAGTCCAAGAGGGTAGCATCTTTCAAAAAAAGAGGTGTGCAAGAACAAGGGGGCACAATTTGAAGATGGGGGTGGCTCAGAGGTAATTTAAGGAAGTATTTTTTTCACAGAGAGGGTTGTGGATGCATGGAATGGCCTTCCGGAGGAGGTTGAGGAGTCAAAGACAGTGGTGGAATTCAAGCATGCATGGGACAGTCATAAGGCAATTCTAGGGGGTGGGATTAGGAAGAAGTAGGCTGCTGATTAACTAGGATCTGCAGCTTATCCATTAGGTAGGGAAATGGGCAGACTGGGTGCGCCAAGCAGTCCTTATCTGCAGTCAAATTCTATGTTTCTATGTTAAGAGGTGCCAGGAGCCAGGTTTCATAGTGCTGCTGCTGAGGGTTTCTTTTTCTTGGTTGTGTAGCCCTGGTGACAAGAGCATGCAATGACATCAGTGAGATGCAGCGTGCATTCTTGCATGTTCTATGCTGACAACTACCATGGCCTCCACTTCCCAGCTTCTGCAGATAAACTCAGGCATACTGACTTTTGGTCACCCCAAGAGTCAGACTATTGCTGAGTGACTGATCCCATCCCACTCAGAGGAGGAGAGTTGTCTGATGGATGCTCAATCCTTTCCCCTCAGCTGATCCTCAAATGCACCAGGCTCACTCCTGAACCTGGGTTGTCAGCGCCTCAAGAGGTACCTCTACCCTTGCACCAGGCAAGGGACATCATTCACACTGCAAACAATACGGGAGACAGGATTGAAACCTGGAGTATACAGGGGCAAAGGGTGTAATGAGATATTTCCCATCACTACCCTCTGTGACCTGTGACCTGTCCCTGAGGTAGGACTAAAACCAGAAGATTACTTTACCATCAAGTTCCATGTACTCCTTCAGCTGAATAACCAGCAACTCATGGTCTACAGTTTCAGAAGCTGATGAAAGACTCCAGCGCAGCGGTAATGCTACCGCTTGCAATGCCAGTGACCCGGATTCAGCAGCAAGCCAAGTTTGTTAGACAGCTGGCCAGGAGGGAAAATAATTAAGCACCCAGGGGGCTGCTCTCCTTCTCCAGGGAGGGTGGACTGCAGATCCCACTGCAATACCACTACCTAGGTGACCACAGGTGGAGGTGCAGATCGGGATCGTAGAGTGCAGTGAAGGGTAGACATTGACCGAGGCCCAGAGTAGTGGCACATCTTGGCATGCCCTCATCTCCATGGACCTCCCAGCATGCTGTCATCTACAGGGGTAGGGGGGCCAGAAAAGCAGAAAATACCCCACATCTACTCCTGAAGATTGGCCCCAGCACCTTAGCCACACATGAACGGGGATCTGGGGAGAGGCTCTGTCAGACCACCAGGCCTTGGATGTTGACTGGGGGAGATAAGGGGGGGTCTCCCTCCTACCCCAACCAGGGGGTCATTCAAGGCTGGATAGGGGTCCTGTCCACTGTGGCACTCCCCAAGATATCTGATGGAGCCCTGTAGATCACCTAGGGAGTCCATGAGGGATGGAGCAGATGTGGTGAAGAAGAGGGCAAAAACAGCAAGTTTATTCGGGCTGGCAGTATAGCGTAGAGGTTAGAGGAATGAGGTGTGAACAAGCTTGGTACATCCAGCAGGTCAGACCTGAGTTTGATTCTCACAACCTCCACTTGCATACTGTGTGACTCTGAGCAAGTCATGTAACCGTCCAGCGCTCCCAGGTCACCCCTGAAAACAGGCACTTGTGCCTAGTGGGCCTAACCGGGGTACCAAAGACTAAAATAAAAGAAAAGGAAAAAAGAAAAAAGCTGAGGAAAAACTGAGGAGGATGAGAATTGATTATTCCCCTCTTCTATCTCTTGCTCTGAGGAGGTAATTCTGCACCCTGACCAATGCAGTCTCAGTGCTATGCCTAAACCAAACACCAAGCTGGAGAGGCTCACAGATTTCAAAGGCCATCAGGTGTACCTCAAGCAGCAGTGCCACTATCTTCTCAATCACCTTCCACAAAAAAGAGGAGGTTAAGAACTGGTCTAAAATTTGCTAGGTTGTTTGGGTCCGAAGATGTTTGTTTCAGAAGTGTCCACACTATTTGTTTCTTTGAATGCCAATGGAGTGGCTCACTCTAACAAGGCACACTGGACAATCCCTGCAAACACCAGACCAAGCTGTCCCATGCAGCTCACTTGTAGCCATGTCAGACCTGGGTCCAGTTCACAGAATGTGGGTTGCAGCTCTGAAATCACCACACAGACCTCTTCCACTGTTACTGACCTAAACTCCTCCTAGGACAGATGAGTGCAATTATGGAGAGCAGGTTCAATACCATCAGGATGCGACAGCCCACTTGGTGAAATCCTAGCCAGCATGGAGGACACCCTGTCAGAGAAGAACCGAACAAACTCCTCACCCCTAGCAAATGAACAAGCCATAACTGGCTGCAGACTGGCTGGATGGAGTAGCTTATCCACAATCTGAAAGAGCTGAGTCAGTCAATTCTTCCCGGCAGCAATCTCCTTTGACAAAAAAATGTGCCCTTTTTGTGGGTGATTGCACTTTGGTATTCATTGTATGAATACTTAAAGCCAATTTTTTTTTTAATTCCTTGGTAAAAAGGTAAGGTCTAGCAGGCACAATTGCTTGTTTTCAGGGGCAACCTGGAAGCACTGGGGAGGTTAAGCGACTTCCTCAGAGTCAAACAGTATGCAAGTGGAGGTTGTGGGAATCAAACCAATGTCTGCTGGCTTACCAAGCTCATTTGCAGCCTATTACTCTAACCTCTAGGCTACACTGCCAACCCCAGTTTGTCCTCTGGGGCTCTGGATCTCCTCCAACAATAACCCAAGCTATGCCCCTTGGTCTTCAAACCCCTTTGATCCCCATAAAACCATGGGGATTCTTGGTGAGAGACCAAAGAGCGTACATGGATAGGTGCAATGGCATCTGAAGCCACAGAGATTGCTTTCTTATAAACTACCACTGTTTCTTTCGAATTTGTCTCACATGCTGCCATCATACCTGAAATGCCCAGCACTGCCTGCAGTCCTTCTTGCTGTAACCCTCTCAAAGGGCAATACTGAACCATTTCTACAGAAGATGGACTACAAGAGGGGGCCCTGAAAGAGAACTTCACACACACTGATCCAACAAACTGACTGAATCAATCTAGAGATTATCAACATCGAGCCTCAGGGATAAAAACAAGTCCAGGGTGTGGTCATGCTGGTGGATCACAGAAGTAACCACTTGTGAGAGGCCCAGTGATTCCATCACTTGGAGGAAAGTTTGTCCAAAATGTGAGAGTTTATCGTAAACCCAGGCATTGAAGTGACCCAGAATCATTCATTTGGACACCTCCAACACCCTGTCAGTAATGAAGTATGCAATTTCCTGTAGAAAAAATCCCCTAGTGTCCTGAAGGCTGGTATACCAGTCAGATTCTACAACCTGCACCTAGACCCCCACACATTGCCATGAATTCAAACAATAAGTGGGTGACCAGTGGGTTACCTCAGGGATCAGTCCTGGAGCCAGTCCTTTTTAATGTCTTCATTAGTAACATTACAGAGGGGCTGGAAGGGAAGGTTTACCTATTTGTGGATGACACCAAGATCTGCAATAGGGCTGACATGCCTGATGGGGTGGAGTAAATGAGGAGGGACCTAGGAAAGCTGGAAAAATGGTCCAAGATGTGGCAACTGAGTTTCATTGTGAACTAGTGCAAAATCATGCACTTGGGACACAGAACCCTAGATAGAGCTAGAGGATGGTGTATGTGTGTGTGTGGGGGGTTGCTTATGGTCACTATGGAAGAAAGGGATCTGGGAGTTATCAGTTCAGATGATCTAAAGATGGCCAAGCAGTGTACAAAGGCTGTAGGGAGGGCCAGTGGCATGTTGGGGTGCATAGGTAGGGGTATCACTAGCAGAAGAAGGGAGGTGGTGATTCCAGTATATAAAACACTGATGAGACCTCATCTAGAGTACTGTGCACAGTTCTAAGAGGTCACATCTTCACAAGGACATAGACAGGGTGGAGGCAGTTCAGAGAAGGGCAACTAAGATGGTACAGGGCTTGCACCAGAAAACTTATGAGGAGAGATTTAAAGACCTCAATATGTATTCACTAGACGAAAGGAGGGAGCGGGAGACATGACAGAAACCTTCAAGTATCTTAAAGACATAAACAAGGTGCAAGGGAGTGACATCTTTCAATATAGGAAAAGTACAAGAACAAGGGGGCATGATATGAGATTGGAGGGGGGTAGGATAAGGGGAAATGTGAGGAAGTTTTTTCATGGAAAGGGTGGTGGATGCATGGACTAGCCTCCCACAGGAAGTGGTGGGAGCAGCACAGTGGAGGGATCTAAACATGCATGGGATATGCATAAAGGGAACCCTAAAGGTGGGAAGGAGAGGCTAAAGCCGAGGACCAAGTAGGATCAGCAGCCACTGATAAAGGTAGGGTTAAGAGCAGACTGGATGGGCCTAGTGGTCCTTATCTAGCATCTAATTCTATGTTTCTATAAGGCTTCTCCAACTGGGTGCATGGTAAAGTTCAATTCAAATGTAACACAGATGGACACCCCTATGAATCTGACTGAGACTGCCGTCTGTAAAACAGAGCTGGCATCACGATTCTGCTAGGTCTCCATGATCTCCATGATACAAGCCAGATCAACTGAGGAACCAGAAATGAAAGTTACCATATTGGCAGTCTCATTCCTCATTGATCTAGCATTATTTTGCATTTCTTGAAAAGGACATGAAGTGGCAGCTGGCACATTATACACCTACACACTCAGACCATTGGTAACCCTGGGTGTGGGAGCCAGACACATCTGACCTTGCTCTTGATTCCGTTTCACCACATGGCATCTCCTGATCCTTAACATGCCAATCATCCTCCATAAGCTCTCTCCAAACATGGATGCTGACTCAAATGTCTCCTAGCAATCCCCACCTCCTCACAGCGATGGTACATTGGCACTGGTAGGGGGTCATAGAATTGCTGCAAGTCATGCAGCAGATGATGGAGAGTAGCTTAACTTAGAGGTCTCCGGTCCCACACACATACTGATGCCAAAAAACCCTAAAACCCACCCCAATTCACAAATCCAAACCCCTTCAAAACTACCCTTGCCCAAAATAAAAAACCCAAACTGCCCACAATCCAAACCTCCCAACACTCCACCCCACCCCAACACCACACACAACCTAATCCCTAATACAAAATAAAACTCAGTCAGGGACCATACATCCTAAATAATGTTACAGCCCCAATTCCACAGTCACACATAATCACACTTAACCTAACCAAACCATTCAAACATAACCCACTCCCCCACAAAATAGCAGCCCAGATGATACTAAGTCCTCTGAGCAGCACAAAATCAAGTCCAGTAATTGTTTACATGAGTAGTACCCATTTTTCCAGTCCACACAAAATGTCTTGTAATTTTATATATGAGTGGCACCCATTTTCCAGTCCACACAAAATGTCTTATTTAAAAGAAATGTCAGATGATTCTGACCTACCCATCTCTGCTGTCACCAAAAAAATTAAAAATAGTCACTGATGTAGTGCCTGGACACCAGCCCTGCCACTATTGAGTCCTATGCCAAAATGTTTTAAACTAGAAGTAGCTTGGGAAAAAGAAACAGGGGCATATGCGTCACAATGAGGTCCTCATGCACCAGAATGCAGGTCTGCTCCTTCCAGGGATCACTTTCAACTCTTCTTGCTATGACAAGTTGCAAGGAAAGGTCTTGTACTCTGGCCTAGATAGGCCTTTCAGGAAGCAACATGGCTGCAACTGCAAACCAATCCAGCAGTTTCACTCCAGGCGACCAGCCAGTCCAAGATTTAGACGTACTACTCCATGACAGTGCTGAAGTCCTGCAGCATTCACTCCCACCGCTCTTCCTCTGTCTGGAGCATTGATAATCCACTTATGCCACACCAGTGGGTCACGAACCCAGCAAACGTCTGCATGCTATGCCAACTCTAGGTGCACAGTGACCACAACACAGGCATTATCTACTGCCAGTCGGCAGCTGAATGGTGTGTTTCTTCAGACTACTCCTACACATGAACAAACCACACTTTGTAATTTGCAGTTCCATGGCACAGCAAGGGAAGCCACTCAATACAGCTACAATAAACTCAGCTGCTAGCACTGCTAAAAAATAAGAAAACAAAACTTCTAACAATAACTCACTAAAAATCTAACTAACACTAAAAGACACCGTACTACTACCCTATATCAATAAATTAAAATAATGGTAAACTATAGCTATAAACTGTACACTAAAGAACCCCTAGGAATCCACCAGGGCTGCAGAACTCCTGCTGTTCATGACCTGCCCAGGCTGCCATTGTCAGGTAAGATAAACAACATACAACTGTTTCCAGATGATAAAAAAGAAATCAATCATCAGGTTCCAGTGCTTCAGCAGCAACAGATACACATGCATACTGCAAGACACACACCCAGTTCTGGCTGTAGGCAGGAATGTACAATACTCAAATCACAACCCTACTTATGTCTGCAGCAACATGGGCCCCTGTGGGGTCAGTGCTTCAGCAGGTACGGATGCACATGTATAGTACTAGACGTACACACCCACTTTTGGCTGCAGATACAAATTCACAATACTCAAATTACAACACTCTTGTCTGCAGAAGCATTGTCCCCTTGCAGGACCAGTACTTCTGCAGCCACAGATACAAATGCACAGTGCAAGACATACTTACCCAATTTTAGCTGCAGAAGCACTGGCCCCTGCAGGGCCTACATTTCTACAGCCACAGATTCAAATCAACACTGCTGTCTGCAGAAGTACCGACCCCCTGTAGGACCAGCGCTTCTTGAGCCACAGATACACAAGCACACTGCTAAACATACCCACCCACTTTTGCAGTCTTATGGTCACATTTCTAAATAGCACTAATGGGGAATGTTTTTTTTTAATGCAGCGTGCTCTATGCATATTTTCAATGGTACCACATCAGTGTTGCTGTATTTGTGTCATCTACAAACATTTGTCTGATGTTTGTCTTACCTTATGATGGCTGTCTTTGGTTGCTTGTGTGGTCTTGTTCTTTTGCTGTCGAGGGAGTTAGGGTTGAAAACCCTAATGCCACATTTCCCTACTTTTGTGGCATTAAGTTGAACCCTAGCTGGTGCATTAACGCAGTTTATTGTAATAATTTTCTTTTCTTTTAGAGGAAGTTAAACTGAAATTACAACAGTACTTCTGGCTGCAGACATGCTGGGAGTGCATCTGCAGCTATACAGTAGATATACATGCACGCTGAATGACATACACAGCCACTTCTGATTGTAGAAGCAGACAGATATCTGTGATACCCAGAAACAATCCATTTCTTGGTGTAGAAGGGTAACCCCACTTTTGCATATCATGGGTGTGTGATTTGGGTAGGGCTCTTCATGCCCTAACAAATATCACACAACAGTACATAGGGCAGCAGGGAAGGCGGTTAGATATGCAAAGGTCCAAACAGAGGAGCATATTGCCCAATCAGTAAAAGAAGGGGATTAAAACTTTCTTTAGATACAAACATATGAATGTACAAAATTGCCAGCAGATACAGGCCATTCAGTCTATCTAGTCTGCTCAAAGTATGCAGCAGTTCAGTCCATTAGACTGCAGCTGCCCCCCACCCTCATATACCCTTCCCCATCTCATGCCCCCTCTCAATTTGTAACTTCCCCTTGAATCTGTCCCACCCCCTCGTGAAGCCCCCAACACTCTGCAGCAATATGACTTCCTCTGGCAGAGCATTGCACCCTGCCACTACCCTTTCTGTGAAATAGTGCCTCCTCCATTCCCTCTTGAACCAGCCCCCTTCCAACTTCATGGAGTGTCCCCTGGTTTACCTTCCACACTTCAGACTGAACATACACCTGGTGTCTACTGTGTTCAAACTCTTCAGGTACTTGAAGGTCTCAATCATATCTCCTCTCTCCCTTCTTTCCTCCAGGGTATACATATTGAGCTCTCTTAGTCTCTCCTCATATGGTCCGTCCCCCAACATCAGGATCATTTTTGTTGCCCTGCTTTGTATCCCCCTCCAGTAGTTTGATATATAAGCGAGAAGAGGAAGACCAAAGGGTGAATAGTAAGGATAAAAGGAGAGAAAGGGGTTTGCAAGGAGGAGGACCAAAAGAAGGCAGACATGTTGGACAAATACTTTTGTTCAGTATTTACAGAAGAAGAGGTAGGTAATGGGTGAAATATAAGAGACAAGGTCATAAATGGTAGGGAGGTGGACACCAGGCCTTTTACAGAGGAGAAAGTCCTCAAGGTACTAGCACAATTAAAAGTACACAAGGTAATAGGACCTGATGGGTTGCACCCCAGGATATAGAGGGAGCTCAAAGGGGTGCTGGCTGTACCTCTGACAACTCTGTGCAGCTTATCATTATAAACAGAGGAGGTTCTGAGGGACTGGAGGAGGGCAGATGTAGTCCTACTTCACAAAAGTGGGAACAGGGATGAGGCAGGAAAATACAGACCTGTCAGCCTGACTTTAGTAGTGGGCAAAGTAACGGAAACACTACTGAAGGAAAGGATAGCCGAACACCTTGTAATCAGTGGATTACAGTATTCAAGGCAACCAGATTTCATTGGGGGAGGCCTTGTTAGACAAAGCTGATTGAGTTCTTTGACTGGGTGACCAGGGTAGTGGATCAGGTAGTAGAGGTAGATGTGGCCTACCTCGATTCCAGTAAGGCCTTCCACACCATTCCACATAGAAGACTGGTGAACAAGCTGGCCTATTTGGGAGTGGGTCAAAAAGTTATAACCTGAGGCTGGCCTAGTGGCATAGAGGACTGAGGCACTGAATGCTTTACCTCCTACCATGTCAGCGACCTGGATTCGGGAGAGAGCTCAGGCCACCAGGGGTTGGTCAGGGGGGAGGGCTAAGAGCTGGAGCAAGCAGCTGCAAGACAGCTGTCCTCTCCCTTGGAGAGACATGGGTTTCCCTGGCTCTTGACTGCCCCCTGTGGAGGCTAGGTGGCAGCCCCAAGCTGTTGGGAGAAAGGCATTAGACTGGGTGAGAGGAAGGGGCTGTCACTGGAGTCATGGAGTGCATGCATACCTCCACATGTGTGCACAACCATGTTCTGGGGTTCCTGGATAATGGGGGGGGAGAAAACAGAAAGGTGGGGCACTGGGGGAGGTTCAATGAAATCCTGTGCACAGGGTGGATTGAGATCCTCCAAGGGAGGACCACAGTTTGCCTGTGCCCAGAGCACTGAGAGGAAAAAGCTATATAAAAAAAGTTATAAACTGGGTGAGAAGTTGGTGTCCACTCTGGAGAAGGCAAGGTGACCAGCGGGGTGCCTCAGCACTTAGTACTAATCTCAGTCCTCTTAAGTGTCTTTATTAGTGGCATTGTGGAAAGGCTAGAAGGGAAAGTATGCCTGTTTGTGTGTGACCAAAAAATCTGCAACAGAGTAGACACACCAGGGGGTGGGAAAATGATGGATGATTTGAAAAAATTGGAAGAATGGTCAAGGGTTTGGTAGCTGGGTTTCAATGCAAAAAAGTGCAAAATCATGCACTTGGGTCACAGAAACCTGGGGGCTACATACCAACTGGAAGGAGAAGTACTAGCAACCACCAAACAGGAAAGGGACCTGGGGTAATCATTTCTGATGATCTGAAGGTAGTCAAGCAGTGTGATAATGCAGTCAGAAAGGCTAGCAGGATGTTTGGGTGCATAGGGAGGAGTATGACAAGTAGGAGGAAGGAGGTAATATTACCCCTGTACAGATCACTGGCAATACCCCATCTCAAGTATTGTGTCCAGTTCTGGAGGCCCCACCTCCAGAAGGACATTGATAAGGTGGAGGTGGTACAAAAGAGAGCTACCAAAATGGTGCAGGGTCTGCATCAAAAACCCTACAAAGACAGACTCAAGGAACAGAATATGAACTCTCTGGAGCCAAGGAAGGAAAGAGAGGATATGATAGAAACATTCAAATACCTAACAAGTATTAATAAGGTATAGGAAGGTAACATTTTCCTTAGAAAAATAAGCTGAAGGACAAGGGTCATGCTATGAAGTTGAGGGAAGGCTCAGAGGAAATGTGAGAAAATACTTCTTCACATAGATGGTGGTGGATGCCTGGAACAGCCTTCCAGCAGAGGTGGTGGGTGCCAAAATGGTGACAAGATTCAAGCATGCTTGGGACAGATACAAGGGGATTTTGGTAGTAAGACAAGTACACAAGACGACAAGATTGGGTGGGGTCTGTGGTGACACAGAAGGCAAGGGAAACTGGGCAGACTAGGTGGGCCAAGAGGTCCTTATCTGCTGACAACTTTTATGTTTCTATGTTTCAGTGTTACACTGGTTGAATGTATGTATAGGCCATTCCATGCATGCACAATTTTTGTAGCGCACTTTAGTCCCCATGCAAATTCCCTACCCTGCCATTATGTGCCTCATTAGAATTTGCATGGGGCCCTTCAAGTCCTATGCAAATCCTGTGGTCCAGCATTACATGCATACCAGCACAATTATACCACAATTAGCATCTCATTTTTCAATATTTATGTCCTAAATTATCATAGCTTACATATTAAGCCTCCATAAAAATTATCATAGCTTACATATTAAGCCTCCATAACCACAACAAAAGTGACAGATTTGCAATTGGACATTTAAAATGCCTTTAAATAGCAACTCTGTATTTCAGCAACTTCAAAGGTTTATAACACATGTAGGCAGTCTATCTAAAGAGTCTGTATAGGAAGCATTTGAAAACATTTGCCTCTACCCTATTTACCTCACAGTGCCTTTGTTTATGACATTATAGTGCTCACCATGACAACAGACTGTGATGTTACAGACAGCAACTGTGTGGTTAGCAGGGGAGAGGCAGATACATTTTGAAAGACTCAGTGAACTGAGTACTGTATTATCTGCAGTATTTAGTAGTAGCAGGTGGAAGTTATAAAAAATAACAAATAACTAGAAGACAATAAAGTTAAAACATAATTGGTGTAAATCTAGCATTCTTAAGATTTTCATTATAATAGAGAGTTGCTCTTTAAAGATGTTACAACATAAAAACACATTTTCAGGTGGTATTGGCACTTCTCACCCACTGCGTTCATCTCAGGAACCTAAAAAAATAACATTGTTGAAACTCTGGTGAAAAATGTAAAAAAATGGCTGAGTTATGAGTACCAGTTGATACTGATACAAAGTTAAAATTTTTGTGTCACAAGACTCTCTTCTTTGGTTGTAGCTTCTGATGACCGAAAAGTTCTTGGTCATGTCATAATATTGATCACCAGCACTCAGTACAAATTTTTATGTTGCAAACCAAGAATTTTTTGTTTATAATTTTCTGACAACCTAATAATTGTTTGTTCATAACATAAAAATTCTTCTTTTCAATAATTTCGAATTCATATGTCATGAGCCAGTATTCTTTGTTTGCACTTTCTCACAAGCTAAAAATTCTCAGCTTGCAGCACAAGAATTGGAAACCATCTCTAAACCTGTAACCAAAACTTTTTATGGTGCCCAGAAAATAAATTTTTGGGTCATTGTTCCTCAAACAAACTCCAGAATCAAGTTAATCAGCTCCCATTTAGCAAAGCTTAGGGGCCTGATATTCAAAAGTTTGCACAGGCGCTAACTGGTGTTTGCCCACACAAACCGGGCTTTGCACTGGAGCCCCATATTCAAAAGGCTCAGTTGCACTGACAAACAGGGTTAGCCCCTACACAAACCAAAAAGGGGGGCATGCAAATGATAGGATGGGACAAGAATATCAGTGCATGCTGATATTCAGCAGATTTGCACTGCACAAAAGGGTTTTGCACATTTCTTTTGTGAAGCGCAAATACTGCCAAACAAAACCTCCTCTTACTCTGCACAACCCTAACAGTTGCCAGAGGTAATGCAGCCAACTAGTCAGTTGGCCACTCGGGGGGCATATCTACCCTTGTGGTCCATGGCACCCCCCTCTGGTCACCAGATTGTAATGGTAAAAAAAACTCCCTTGTGCTAGTGGTCCCCTTCCCTTTGATCGCCAGCCCATAATTTATAACAAAACTTCCTAGTGCTAGTGGTTTCCCCTCTCCCTCCGATGGCAATCCCGTAATGTTATAAAATACCCCCTGGTGCTAGTAGTACCCCCATCATCCAATCACCAGCCTGTAATATTAAAAAAAAATTCAGTGGTACTAGTGGTCTCCCTTCCCCCGATCTCCAACCCATAATTTATAACAAAACTTACTGGTGCTAGCGGTCCGCCCCCCCGATCACCAGCATGTAGTGTTAAAATACACTCCCTGGTGCTAGTGATCCTCCCTCCAATCACTAGCCTATAATGAAAAAAAAACCTCCTTGGCATCCAGTGGTGCCCCGAGCACCAATACATAGTATCACCACTTGTAATTCCATAATCCCTGGCATCTAGCGGCCCTCCCATGGCATTGAATGCCCACTCCCCATCACCTTACCAGTACCCTCAGTGCCATGGGCATACATACAGCAACTGTTGCAGCCCTCCACACACCTCCTCAGCTGGCCATTGTATGTCCAGGTAGGGAGCATGCCTCTTATTTATAGGACAGTGCATTGTCCTATAAATAATAGGCATGCTCCCTGCCTGGACATATGACAGCTGGCCAAGAAGGTGTGAAGAGGGTTGTGCTGATTACCATATGCACACCCATGTCACCAAGGGTACTGGTAAGGTACATGGTGGGGTGTTCAGTGCCAGTGGGGCTGCTAGATGTCAGGGATTATGGAATCTTGAGTGGCTCTACCGTGGGACCACTGGACATCAAAGAGGGTTTTGTTGTCATTAGAGGCTGGCAGTTGGGGGGGCACTAGAACCAGGGAGTGTTTTTTAACATTATGCGCTGGCCATCGGAGGGAGGGGGACTACTAGCACCAGAGAGTGTTTGTTAACATTATGGACTGGCAATTGGAGGGGGACCACTAGCAACACTGAGTGCTTTTTAACATTATGGGCTGGCAATTGGAGGGAGTGACCACTAGCACGAAGGAGTGCTTTTTAACATTATAGGCTGGTGAATGAAAGCGGGAGACCACTAGCACCAGGGAGGTTTGTTATAAATTACAGGTTGGTGATCGGGGGGGTGACCACTAGCACCAGAGAGGATTTATTTGTAATATGGGCTGGCATTCAGAGAGAGGGGGCTCACTAGCCAAAGAGAGAATTTTTTGAAACACAGGCTGGTGGTCAGAGGAGGAGGGGACAACTAGCACCAGAGATAGCAACATAAGTCTTGGACCAGGGAAGGGGGATGGAGCCATGCTACCTGCCTCTGCTACCCATGCAAATGGTCCCATAATGGGCATGTAAAAGGCCCCTTAGCACCTTGCATGCCGAATGTACTAATTTGCATGGGTCTCTTTGAATATTACAGATAGCACTCCACACTATCCACATTTGTGGCTCCGTTCAGGAGCAATTTCCAGACAGTACTACTTCACTTAGTGCTGTGCTGACATGGCCCTGTATTCAATCAGATAGTGCTGGTGCACTATCCGACTGCATACAGCATCCTCCAACCCCTGGGCAATTGGGCTTGCCACTAAAAGGCAGGCCAGGTTGTCTAATGACCCCTGCCAGGAAAGAACAAAAAGAGGGGAGGTGGAGGGGAAGGGAAAGAGCAGGTAGAGGGTGGAGCTAGTGACATCACCAGGCAGGTAGAAGGGGTAATGTGATTGGTGACACCAGAGTCCCAGGGATTGGTTGGGGGGGTGGAACCCCAAGGGGTCCTGACCAGGGGTCCTACAGGGGTATATCAGGCCAGAACGCAGGCAGGACCACCTCTTTTGATGGGAATTTTTCTTGGAATAGAACTCAGCACATCATTGGCAAGTAGGTAAGGCACAAAGAACTACTAGGAATGTGGACCATGTAGCCCATGTGGCTGGTCTCATGCAGTTTGTGTATTTATCTCTCATTGCTTACAATTGTTAGATAAGAACTTTATAGTTATGGCTGGTAATTGTACTGAGCACTGATGTGGTACAGCAGGGTTTTAGAATGTGAGCTTAAAGGCTTGATGCTGTTGTGGAGCAGTAAGTTTGGTGCTGAGAAGTAGGCCTGGAGCCTAAAATGTGGTTGATGGCTGTAGATGCATTCGTGGTGGGGACACGCTAACTTGCTTGCAAAAACTCCTAAAGCTTCTAAAGCTCAGGGGGGCTGAGCAGAGAGGTGGAGGGCCTGCTGGACATGCCGTTTGGTAAGGGAGAATGGAGTTTGGGTGGCTGGTGAGTACAGAGCTAACAAAAAAAAAAATAAAAGGAAAGGAAGGCAAGAACAGAGAAAGTCTGTCGATGTGGTTTTGGTAGAGCGTAGGCATATCGTGGTGTCATGTGGAGGAAGGCCAGCCAAGGGCATGTTGATCGAGAGCTCAGTTTTTGTGTGGCGGGTCTTTGTTCCTCGTTTTGATCCTGAAGGCGGTGGGAAGCAAAGGATCATCCAGCCTACAGCTGACGTGGTTTTCCTGTGGCTAGCAATAGAGCATCCTGCCTACAGCTCGAATGGGTTGCCTGTGGTTTGCATGTGGTAGTTCACCCTGGGTATTCCAGCATGGGAATAAGGGGAAGCAGCTGGAGCCTGTGCAGCTGTACACACAGTGGTCGCTTCTGCAGCAATGGTGGTTGCTGGACAGCTGGGTTGGTGTGGCATGGCGGGGACAAGGCATGTGGTTGGGTGGTCAGCCTACATGCCCTGGGGAAGGGCCACATGGCACAGGTGGCCTAGGTGGAGCATGGCATTCATGGGCCCACAAAGGAGGCAGGAGCTGAAGCTGATGTGGGGATGGCTGTCAGATGGATGCGACAGGGCTGCTTGGCATTTGTTTTTGGTTTTAAAGGCATAATGCAAACTGAAAAAAAAAGCAGACGGTAAAGGCTGGGTCAGCCGGGACATTTATTGATCAGTGAGCAGGTACTGTGGTTGGACTGCCTGCATTATAGGGTAGGAAGGGGAACCTTGATAATGCCATGATCAGGGCAGGGGAGCAGCTGTTACTGCGTAGTTGGTGGTTATTTGTGCAGTCCGGTGGGGGCATTACAGCCACAAGGAGGTGATGGTTTGCCATGGGCAGAAGGCTGGCGGCCATGTGGGGGCTGTGGACTGGGCCTATCTGACCGTGGGCAAGGCAGCCCTAGGTAGTGGGCCAGCGGGACATGAGTGCAGCTGAGCAGGCCAAAAATGATGCGGCAGGCTGAGGCCTGGATCGGGACTGTGCTTTAAAAAAAAAAAGAGAATAAAGAAAAAGAAAAAGAAAACCTCAAGACATGGCAACCACGAGGAAGAGGAAGACGGGGCATCTACTGTGGAGTGCTCCTTTCAGGGGAGTAGGGGGGAGTATCGATGCAGTCTGTGTGCCAGGAATATGATGTTTTCTACATGCCGGCCTGCACATATGAGGGACAAAGGACTGCAGCGGGTACAAAAAAAAAAAGACATAATGGCTCTACCAGGTAGGTCACCTTTCATCGATATTACCGTGGGAGTGCTAGGACTAAATGGCAAAGTGGTCTGCTGGGGGGGAAGGGGCTGGTATAGCCTGACAGGGAGAGTGGGGAGCTATGGGGGAGTCTAGGGCTCCCATGGGATTGATCTTAAGGGTGCAGCCTGGCTAAGAACAGGGCATGGAGTGTCGGATAAGAGGATAAAAAAAAAGAGAAAACGTAACCAACCCACGGGGGGGAGACGAGTGGAAGAGGGCTTTGCCAGTTAGGGGAAGCTTCAAATAAAGCCGTGGAAGCGAACGGACTTTTACAGTGATGGGCCTTCATAAGCTGGGCCATGGAGCCAAGTGGGCTGTGTGGGGAGGCCCAGGCTCCAAAGGGGGGGCAAAAGAATGGTTGATGGCCTGAGGCCCCTGCAACCTTGGATGGGTGGGAGGTATGTGCACAGGTCTGAACATGTGTTTCTCACCCATATACAGTGCAGTGTCGGCATAACAGAGATGGCACCCAAGCGACTCCAGATGTCCAGCAAATGGATGATGCAGGAGGCAGCTAAATTGATGGGGCAGATGTCCGAGTTGATGGCAGTGAAGCAGAGGGTGACAGAGGAGGAGGAGGCACAGAGAAAATGGAAGGAGTGAGAGGAGTGCCAGGGTAGAGGAAGGAGGGCAAAAGGACCAGGAAGGAAGTGCCACGCCCTGCCCCCATCCCAGTGTCTCTGCCCATGCCAGAGCCGGATGAGGAAAGCCCAGACAGGGGTAAGAATGATGTGGACCTCACTGATGAGAACGGCCTGAGGGAATATTTGGAGGGTTTGTTGGCCAGGCTGGGAGATGCTGGGATTGAGAAGATGGAGAGGGCCATGCAGGCCTTAATGAAAAAGGGGGCTGGAATGGGAACTGAGGGGGGTGGGGAAAAGCTGCCGGGCAAGAAGCTGTATGAGGGCCCTCCAGGCTGCCTCGGTGGGGGACCACGTCCCGACATTGATCAGGGAAAAATTTGGAAAGGGGAGTATGTCGACATCTTCAAACTGGTGGACAAAGATGCGGCCAAAAAATACAAACAGGAGTCAGCGGGGAAGTCAGAGATGGCAGTGGCTTTGGTGGTCATAGGGCACAAGGCCCAAGGAGGCAAAATACATGGGTAAGACCATCGAGAATTGGCAAGGGGGTTTCATCATATACAGTGTGCTGCAGCTCGAGAAGCAGCCGAAGCTGGCCATCCCCTTACTGACATACATATCCATCATCAGAGATATGTAGAAGACAAAGGTAGAGTACGGTGGCTCAAGTATGATGAGGCCTTTCAGAAACAAATGGCAGTGAAGGGGGATCTCAGATGGGACTGCACCACTCGGAGTTGTGGGTGAGGACCCTCTCGGGGGAGGTGAACGGGGTGTGGGCAAGCTCACAAGGAAGAACCCTCCGACCATGGGGTCCAAGACCTGCTGGGGGTTTAATAAGGTGACCTGCACTTGGAACAGATGTAAGTTCAGGCGTGACTGCTCAAAATGTGAAGGGTCTCACCCAATCTCCTGCTGCTGGCAGGGCAGCGAGAGAGGGGGCATGAGTAGGGGGTACAACTATGAGCAGTCCTTTTGGGCATGCAGATGACAGAGCAGGGGGTGAGGGGGCAGCCACAGGGTGTAGCACTATGCCTCTGGTGGCTGGCATCAGTGAAGAGGCAAAAGGAGGAGGGTGGGGGTAGACGCTGGTGTGGACACCCATTTCCATAATGGTGGTTGAGGAATGGACAGCGGACTTCCAAACAGGGGAGCCGCGGAGCTGCTTGGGGAGGGTGGGGTTCTGGGCAGGGTTCCCACTGGGTTTCCAAGGGAGATTGGCACAGATGTGGGCAAAGAATTTGGGGTCAGTAAAAGGAAAGGAGGGGATAGTGGGGGCCAAGATTGACAAGGAGGTCAAGGCGGGATGAGTGGAGGGGCTGCTTGGGGCCCCCCCATGCGCTGTTTAGGGTTTCCACATCGGGCATCATTCCCAAGAAGGTGACAGGGGAATTCCACCTAATCCACCACCTGTCCTATCCGGAGGGTTTGTCAGGGAATGAAGGCATACCAGACCACCTTAGGGCAGTGTCATATGCCTCACTGGAGCAGGCCATAACACTCACTAAGGCAATAGATGGGGCATGGTTGATGAAGATGGATATTGAGTCGGTATTTCAACTCTTGCCCATCAGGCTAAAGGATTGGGACCTGTTGGGTTTCCAATTCTAGGGGAACATATATTTTGACAAAGCCATACCAGTGGGGTGCTCGGTGGCTTGTTTCACTTTTGAAGCTTTCAACACCTGGGTACAGTGGGTGTTTGGGGTTAGGTATGGCACCGGAGGATAGTACATTACCTGGATGATTTCCTCCTCATTGGGGAGTCAAGAGAGGAAGCACAGCGGATGCTAAGGGACTTCCAAGATCTGTGCCAATGGATAGGGATACCGCTGGCACAGCTGAAAATTCTGGAACAAAATTCCAAACCAATTTTGCTCTAGATGCAAGCAAAAAAAAAAAGAAACCAGCCAAAAAAGTGGTTTTGTTTCTTATTTTTACACTCCGTGGATCTCAGAATCTGGATGAGCAGCTGTTATGAAATTAGTCATATCATAGGTTGGATGGCACCAAAGTTATTAAGGCTCAAATCTCATGACATACAATTCTTTCTTGTGAACACTAAAAAAACATTTCTGATTAAATAAAAATTGGCATGCAGACAAAAAGTATTTGCTTGCACCAGACAGCTATCCTAAAAACCTTATTGAGTATACTCAAGAAGCCAAAATATAAATCCTTATAACTTCAGAACTGATTGTTACGTTTTCATGAAATCTTTGAAAGGCACACCCTTGGGCTAAGCTCCTTCTAGGGTCAGGGTCTGTTTGAAGACCTCGGGGATCAGAGCATTTGCTTCTGCAGCCCCAACCCTGTGGAGCTTTGTACCTCATCGGGTGAGAGTGCCTGTCCACCGAGTCCTTTAAGGCCATTTGTTTGAAATGGCATTTTCTGATTTGATGTGATTTTAATCTGAATGTGGAATTTTATGATTTAGGATTTTAACCTGTAGTGTTTTGTGATATATTGTACAGGCACTTTGGTTTTAGAAAAGTGCTTCTTATAAATAAAGGTAATGTGACTTGACTTGACTTCTACCCTGAACATTTTGAAATGAAATTCAAAACCATTTTTACTGTACAGATTAGCAAAAAGTGGCAAAAAAGTGCATTTTTACAGGCTTTTTCACTTTCCGATCTCAGAATTTAGACAAGTGGTTGTCACAAAACTTAAGTCATACGAACATGCCACCCTTACTATCCATGCAAAATTTCATGCAGTTTTGTTGAATGGCATCAATGTTACGAAGGTACAAACTTTTGGATTTAACATTAAACAGCCTTCTCAATCCTCACTATTCAGACAATACCACGACTGTGTGATATATAGTATGTATGTGTGAAAATCATTGCAAAAAAAACATTAATGCACCAGTTAGAGTTCAACTTAATACCCTAAAATTAGAGAAATGTGGCGTTAGGGTTCTCAACTCTAACCCCACCCCACCCACCCTCAAGCAGCAAAGGACAAGACCACACCAACAATCACAGACAGTCGTCATCATCAGGGAAGACAAACAACATGCAACTGTTTCCAGGTGATACAAATGTATTTACTGATTATTTATTTATTTATTGATTGATTGATTGATTGATTTGTGTATGTATTTATTAAAGTCTCATAATTACTACCTTTGAGTCAGAGACTCCTTTACAAAGGCTCCACATCATTCAATCCAGAACAAATACAATAATATACAATGGTAACAAAAACTGCATGGTACAATACAGGAAAAATAACAAGTTACATACAAGGATGCAATGTAGGATAAAATAAGGAGACATATAAATCAGGAAGCAGATTGGTTACATCCTGGAGTAGAGACCAGCAAGGGTTGGTATTCGGGAAAACAAAGAGGGGTGGGGGGTGTAGAACAGTGGCAGAGGACAGGGGTAGACAAGGTAAGGTGGTAGAGGGGGAAAAATAAGGAAGAGAAGTGTGGGGGGAGGGAAGAGAAGATAAAATAAGTGCAGTCAGCAATGACATTGTCGAAGGGGGGGATAGCCAAGGGAAGCTACCTTCATGAATTTGTATCTGTGGCTGCGGAAGTGCAGGCCCTATGGGGGCATGTGCTCTGCAACCAAAATGTGTGTATGTCTTACAGTGTGTTTAAGTACTAGTGGCTGCAGAAGTGCTGGCCCCATAGGGGCCTGTGCATCTGCAGACAGAACTAGTGTTGCAATTTGGGTATCATATATTTCTGTCTGCAACTAGGAGTCAGTGTGCATATCTTACATCAGCCAGTGTTGTGTACATGTCATACAGTGTGTGTGAGTACCTGTGGCTACAGACGTGATGCCCCACAGGGGTCTGTGCTTCTGCAGTCAGAACTGTTGTAATTTGGGTATACTGGATTTGTATCTGTTGCTGCAGGGGCCTGTACTTCTGTAGACAGAAGTAGTGTTGTGATTTGGCTATCATGGATTTCTATCTGCAGTCAGAAGTGAATGTGTATGTGTTGCAGTGTGCATGCCACAGATAAACATCCACAGTGCAAGACATAAACACCCGCAGCAGGGCTTGCACTTCTGCAGCTGCATATACAAATCCATGACACCCACATTACAACACTACTTCTTCTTGTAGAAGGGCCAACGCTTCTGCAGCCACAGCTATAGAAGCACACTGCAAAATGTACACACACTCTTCTGCAGACACACTGTTATATTTCTAAACAGCATTAATGGAGTATGGTCTTCTAAAGTGCAACATGATGTGTGCATATTTTTGAAGATACCACATCAGTGCTACTGCATTTGTGTCTTCTGCAAACATTTGCATGTTGTTTGGCTTACCTGATGATGGCTGCCTGTGGTTGCTTAGGTAGTCTTGTCTTTTTTCTGATTGGAGTGATGGGAACCCTAACACCACATTTCCCTACTTTTATGGCATTAAGTTAAAATCTAACTGGTGCATAAATGCAGTTTTTTTCAGTGAATTTCCATTCTTTTTGAGAAAGTCAAGCTGAAATTACAACCGTAATTTCGGCTGTATAAACACTGGCACCTGTGGGGCCAGTGCTTCTGCAGTCACAGATACACATTCACAGTGCAAGAAACACACAGCCACTTCTACGTGTATAGTAGCAGTATCTCAGCATTCTCCATATACAATTATTCACATTCATTTATTTTCAATACAATTCCACTTAGCGATCTGAAGCTAACGGTTTGTCACTCTGTACAGTTTCTTCTGTACTTAGTGTTTTTCCAAAGTGATACCAAAGCAAAAAAACACAGGGGCTTGGTATCACAAGAAGCTTGACTCACAGTCCTGGAGTCCACAAGAAGAAGCACTATAGTAGTGCTGTAGGATGACTTTTGTAGCATTATTTAACAGCAGATCATATACAGCTCTTCCCTCCAGCAGCAGTTAAATATTTTTACACCAAAATCAAGTGCTTCCTCAAGATCTATATCAAGAACAAATGGCCACACATTTAAAATAACAGTTTAAAGACACAGACACTATTGTGACCACTGAAAGCCTGAGCAACTAATTGGATAAGACAAATCAAACAGTGGATGCTGCCATCCCCCAATCAAGTAGTTGTCGTAACATCTCCTATGAGAAAAGATCAACTTTTGTACCACCCTTCCCCCAATCAAACTGTAACCATCTTTGAGAAGACAGACTTGAATGATCTTGAAAACCTGTTTAAAACACAGAATGAACCCAAGTATTCAAACTGTATGAGGGAAGAGAGGCTGGTGTTTCAAAATTTGAGAACCAATAAAGAAATAATTATAAAGCCAGTGGAAAAATGGAGCTCTAGTGTTTGGGGGAGGGAACAATATGAAAATGAAATGTGACAGCAGTCATAGTGTGACATTTCTCTTCCTTTGTTGAATGACCCTACTGAAAGATTCAAGGAAGAGATAGATTTGCTCTTGTGTAAAGCACTTATGCAGGGTGCCATTTCAAAAGAAACATATGACTTCTTGTGTGTTCAGCAACCTATATGTGCGGGGCATATATGGTGTGCTTAAAATACACAAAGTTTGGCTAACCCTCCTGTCAGTCCTATTGTGGTGAGCATCAGCCCATTGGCTGAGCCTTTGGCACAGTTTGTTGACTGGCACATCAAACCTTTAGCTAGTAATGCTAGATCATACATCAGGTACTCTACAGACATCCTTAACAACTTACTGTACCATGGGGCCTTACGATTTATTGCAACTTCTCCACCCAGAACCCACCATTGTGCCTTATTTAATATATGGATTGTTGAAATAATATGCCTGAAAAGCATACAAAAAAATTCTTGTAATACCATCGCTCCTGGAGCGATAATACTACTGTTCCGAAGTGATAATACTATCGTTCAGGTGCCGTAATAGTATCGTTCTGCACCCGAACGATAGTATTATCAAGAAAGCTGAAGAGCGCAGGTGCAAGTCTGTCCCTGCCATCTTTGAAAGCGTGCCTTGTGATTGGCTGCTGTTGCTCTGTGGGCGGGCACAATGAGTCTGAAAACATGGCAGCCTGCTCGTTCGCTTAACGAGCGAATGGTCTGACGCAGCAACCATTTTTCTTTAGTTTAAAATAAATTGTCATTATGAAGAATTCGACTCTGTCCCGCGGCTCCTCTGCTGCGCCTGATACTGCCGTGACAAACAGTTTCGAAAAGGCAGTGCTAAATGAAGCTCACAGCACTGGGAGCCCTGCCAACACGCACATGAACGCTGACTGCACTATTGAAATGAAGGTCTGAGAATTCACCTCGTATCCATATATTAAAAAAAATAACAAATAGATTCTGGCATAACAAGGTAGTAATTTCATCTCAAGGTTCTGGGGACACATGAAACCTCTCGAGCTTCGCTCTCGGGGTTTTCTGTGTCCCCAGAACCTCTCGATGGAATTACTACCTTGTAATACACCAGAATCTATCTATTATTCTATTTATATTGCAACAGGGTGGATATCGCTGACCATGAGGAGACTCCAAAATCTCTATATGTGGGCCTGTAAATTAGTATCCAATAAACTGCCACATTACATTTCAGAACTAATTTCTTGCTCATATAGTAGTTACACTTTAAGAAGATGTGCTTATACTGTATGCTGCTAGAGATACCAAGGTTCAACACCCTCTATCAAAAGTCATCTATCAGTTGCATCATCCCTAAGGCATGGAACAAATTGCAAAATACATTCAAATTGACCAACATAGTAAGCTTAGGTGTTTTCAAATCACTCTTGAAAAATGTATATAAAGAGTTCTGTTCCTGTACTTACAATAAACCGTAAATGCTGATGTATGCTGATCTGCTTCAGTAGCAACAACATTTACAATTATATATTGGTATGGCTTATGCATCATCGAATATCTGTTTCTGTTATGACCTGTTAAGTGATTGTACAGTAGTTAATGTATTACATACTGTAGGTTTACTAAATTCTTTTTTATCCTTAATAGAGCTATTTTGATTTTCCTTGTTCGCTATTCTGTATATCCTTTACTGTACTAAAATAATACAGTATTCTCCTTTGATTGTGTATAGTGTAGACTGATCTGAATGACAATGTATATATGGTTCAATAGTGTTGGTATTGCAGTTGTGTCCTTCCACTTTTGTATTCTACTGTACCTGTACCGCATTACTGTATGCTGTCCTATCCAGGACCTCCTTGAAAATGAGCTTGCTGAATGGAGTCTCTTCCTGGTAAACACAGAAACATAGAATTTGACAGCAGATAAAGACTGCTTGGCCCACCCAGTCTGCCCATTTCCCTACCTACTGGATAAACTACAGATCCTAGGTAAGCAACAGCCTATTTCTTCCTACCCCCATAAGAATTGCTTAAAATAATTTTGAATTGAGTTGAATTAGCATCTTGGGGTAAGTTGGTGTCCAACCTGACTAGTATCTAGTTACCATAGTTGTGTAGTCATTTTACATCAACATCCCCATGATGAGGATTTAGAAGCCTTAAGAGAGCAGTTATACAGTAGTACTGGTTATTCCCCTGAATTGGGTTGACTTCACAGTGAAATATAGCAAAAAAGTTTTTAAAATGTAATTGTTTTCTCTTTCTGGATAGAATATATCTACAAATAAAAGGGATGGCGACGGGGTGGTATTGGCCTCCAAATTACAGAACAGCAATATCTATCCGTCTGATTGGGAAAATATGCTTGTTTTTGCTAGGGACAAAAATCCGTTTTTTTATTGTGTAGACTTGTAAACACATTTTATAGATTACTTATTTGTCATCTGGAAAGTGAGAAGGGAAGAATTTTCTGAGTTTGTAGAATATCTAGAAAGTACTAACGAGAACCTTAAATTCACAGTTGTGACCACACTTCTATTAAGTTTTTTGATTTAATAATCACAAAAACTCCGAATGGGAGCAGATCACTGATAAAGAGACAGATAAAAACTCACTGCTACATTTTTCAAGTTGTCACCCTCCACGTGTAGCAAAGAACATCCCAGTGGGACAATACATGAGGCTGAAAAGAAACTGTAGTCAATTCAGTAAATTTTTTTTATTTTTACCAGGATAACACCATTGAGACAGCTAATTTGTGAGGCGGTATTGAAAGGATTAACATACATAGGGGTACACAGAATTAATAATCACAATGGCTAATGCAAAAACAGTAATAACAATACCAGGCCTACAAAACAAGTAATGTGCAGGTAGTCAGCCATACAGATATAAGGTACATGCTGCAGAATGGAAAGATCACTTTACAGTGAGAGGTTACAATACTGGTACTATTCAGACAGCCTAAAAGAGAGTTAAACACTTGAGAAGGGAGGAATTTTAACCCTCTAGAAGTACTGGGAATAGGAATTTACCATACAGTAATATGCCTAATTTTATCACCACATTCTCCCTACAGGCATATGGTATTTTTCCTATAATATATAAAAAATGGTACATCCTTGGTACAGATCAGTGGTTAGATGTGGTTTCTTTTTTTTTTGTATTATTTATTTATCCCCTTCCACTTGCCCCCATTCAGGCCAATTACTCCATTCCTGTACCCGCCCTTGTCTCCACCCCAATCGCATATGTAGCCACTCCTCCAAGTGCCCCAGCATTACCCTTCGCCAGGTGGGTCCTCCTCTTTCAAGGAGAAGGGGCCTGATGGCTTAGGCATTGGATCAGGATGCTGCTGCAGTCAGGTACAGCAGTGTCCGAGGCGGTGCCCAGCCCAGAGCAGCCATCATCCTAGCAGGTGGGAATGCCATTTTCTGTGTTTTTCCTCCTGTATTTTCCCTCACTTGCATTACCTCTGTGCTTCCCCTGGTCTCCACTGGGAGTCACCACAGAGTGACGCCTGTCCCCAGCCCACCCCAGGAGAGGAGAGCCATCCTCCAGACGCTCAATCCAACTCCTGCCCCTGCCAACCCATCAGCACCCTAGTCCATTCCCGAACCCGGGTCACCGGTGTGGTGAGAGGTAAGGCGCCAGCGCCTCAACCCTCTGTGCCACTGTGCCGGCTAGATGTGGTTTCTAAGAATATGCCAACAATGATTTATAGGAGGTGGAGAATCTGTGTAACCTTTCACCTAGTAAACGGTCCATGTTGGAACAACACTAATGGAGACAAACAAAATAAGAGCTCTTTTAAGGGGAACCACACGTGTGACAATTGCAGCTGGTGTGAAAATCTAAAATGAGGGACAATATTTAAGCAACCAGTTACAGGACAGGAATGTTATTACTAACTTTATTACTTGTAATACTATAAACATAGATTACCATGCAACATGCAGGAGATGTCCAGCATTTTTTGTTGGAAAAACAACATGGAGACTGAGGGACTGCATCAGTGAGCACCTTCGTATCATTAATGAAAGTGATGGAGTCAGTGCAGTAGCTGTACAACACATGTTGAAAAGATGGGAAAGAACATGGATTTGTTTCTCAAGGAACTGAGAAGGTATACCTGAATGTCAGAGGTGGTGACTTAACTGGAGGCTACTGAAACATGAGTCATTTTGGCAATATAAATTGAATACTGGTAGACCTCTTTGATTCAGTGACCACTTTTAGTTAGCTCTGTTCCTATATGTTAGGAATATGAGTCCATAGGAGTTTGACTCTTGTATATTCATTGATGAAGAGTTTGAAGTGATCTATTTCATATGGAATTTATGTGACCTATTTGCTGCTCTCATTTACTGTGCTATCTTAAGCAAGGAATGAACACATACATATAGTGACTCAAGATTAATTTTAGCAACTTGCTGTACTATCTAATAAGCATTATGCTCTGCATTTTACATATAGATTTTGTTATTCAATTCTTATTTTACCTTGTTCCCAATCCTACTGTAGCTTGTCCTCTCCCTTCCCTTCTTCCTTCTCCAACACCCCTCCCTTTCTTGGGCTTCGGTGGTCCCTTTCTTCCTTCTCATTTCCCCCTACCTTGTTATTTATTCCTGTGTGTTCTGAATTTTTTTTTGGGGGGGGTGTACAATAAGAGGTCTGTATTTTAATGAACTGGCAGTTTGTCACCTTTATGATGCAGCTTGCACATTATGTATGCAAGCAATAATACCCGACAGGGTGGGTGGTATTGGGCTATACCGGACCGCCCAGGAGCGTAATGAGGCCCGACACCATAGGCAGAGGGCCTTATAGCTCCTGGAAGGTCTAGTATAGCCCATACCACCCACCCTGGAGGGTATTATTGCGCTTAGAAAATGGGCACTGTAAAAAAAAAAAAAGGTTGGGAAAAAATTGTTAATAAAAAAATTCATTTAGATTACTTTTGTAATTAAATAGTTCCTCTGCCTGCATTGGAAAAGAGGACTTTTGTCCTAATGGAGATACTGTAGTTAAAAAAAAAAAAAAAACAGTTTGAATGCTGTTGGTACCCCCCCACACAGCTCAGACCTCCCTCCCGTCGTAGTTATGGTACAGTTTTGTTTCTCTTTGTATTTTATTTTTCCTCTGTTTTCATTTGCAACACTCCCTTTTGTTTCTGTTTTTTTATTCTGGGACTGAGAGAGCTGTTGCGATCTGGGAAGAAACAAAGCCCCGATTTGGGAGTGAGTGTGGTCGGGACAGCAGGTCTTCACTTTAACAAAGCTGCTTGTATGCAGTTGACCCCCCCAGTTGTCCACTTATGTTTGTTGTTTTGCTCCCCAGCAACTAGTTGTGCTATTTTTTGTCTTTAACAGCCAGCTGTTGCCAGTAACTTTTTGGAAGAATGAGCAACAGAAATTGTGAGAGTTGTCAGCAGCCGAGAATAGTGTTCCAGACAATGAAGTAAATTTTTTTTCATTTGTTGTCATTTTTTTCATCAGTGGGGCCTGGAGAAGAAAGCGTGATGTAAAGTGTTGTGTGTGGTGAGAGAGTGACGGTTGTCTGGGTTGGGATACAGGTGAGATCAGAAGTTATTCCGGTGCGGCTAGAAATTAGGAGGTACTTTGGTCTTGCCTAGCCTACAGACGTCTATGGAAATGTTGCTGGGGTAGTCTGTGTGGGCAGAGAAGTGTTATGAAAGAGGCTGGTACCACTAGTGGTCATGACAGGACCACGGACTTACGTGAAGAAGGACCAGTTTCAAAAGTTGCAGTCACGAGAGACAGCAAGATCGGTAATCGAGTCTGCTGTTAAGGAAAGCACTACTGCTTTAAAAAAACACAAAGTTGTCTGTTTCTGCAGTGTTTTTTGTATTTGTTTCTTTGCAGGGTAAACAGTACTGACGAACGGGGGGGGGGTTGCTTGAGCCGCTGTAGCCTAACGAGTGAGCCGCTGTAGCCTAACAAGGAACTGCCACTTCTGTCATGGCATTTTCTGTTTTTCTAGCCAAGGGATAAATGTTGTGTGTCGTAGCTAAGTCAGCAGGCAGCTGGAGGAACAGATGAGGTGGGCGCAATGAAGACCTGGCAGGAGGAGTGAGTGTGAAAGTGCTATGTGAGGTAGTTTGAAAAGGAAAGTGTGTATGTGTTGTGGGGGGAGGGGTTGGTCAGTACTCGCTAAGCGATTTAAATAAAGAGGAATTTAAATAGAAATTAACCAATGTGTGCTAATTTCAGTGCAGAGACTGCAGTGTGTGTGTGTGTGTGTGTGGTTCAGTTATGTGTTAAGAAAAACATGGCTGCATTTACAAAATGAACGTTCTGTTGGCACAAGGATTTAGAACCTAATCAGGCAGCAGAGACAGGGACTCATTATTTTCTGGTCTCTATTGCCTGATACTGGACTGGCTGGTTGGTGGCCTTAGCCAATCAGCTTAAAGGATTTCCCCCAGACCATTTGCTAAAGCACGTTCAAATGCAAGGTTGCACATTCTACACATATATGGTACTGTGTCATTAAACTGTTATTTTAAATGTGTGGCCATTTGTTTGTGATATAGGTCTTCAGGATGCGCCTGATTATGGCACGAAAAACATGCCCATTGGTGCAGGGGTGTCCTGTATCATGATCTGCTGTTAATCAACGTGAAAGAGATGTCTGGCATTTTTTGTTAGAAAAACAAGACGGAGACTGAGGGACTGCATCAGTGAGCACCTTCATAACATTAATGAAAGTGATGGAGTCAGTGCATTAGCTGTACAATACATGTTGAAAAGATGGGAAAGAACATGGATTTGTTTTTCAAGGAACTGAGAAGGTGTACCTCAACATCAGAGCCGGTGACTTAAACAGGAGGCTACTGAAACATGAGTAATTTTGGCAATATAAATTGAATACTGGTAGACCTCCTTGATTCAGTGACCACTTTTAGTTAGCTCCTTTCTGATATGTTAGGAAAATGAGTCCATAGGAATTTTATGGCTATCTCTTGTATATTCATTGATGAAGAGTTTGAAGTGATCTATTTCATATGGCATTTATGTGACCTATTTGCTGCTCTCATTTACTGTGCTATCTTAAGCAAGGAATGAACACATATATATAGTGACTCAAGATTAATTTTAGCAACTTGCTGTACTATCTAATAAGCATTATGCTCTGCATTTTACATATAGATTTTGTTATTCAATTCTTATTTTACCTTGTTCCCAATCCTACTGTAGCTTGTCCTCTCCCTTCCCTTCTTCCTTCTCCAACACCCCTCCCTTTCTTGGGCTTCAGTGGTCCCTTTCTTCCTTCTCATTTCCCCCACCTTCCTGTGTGTTATGATTTTTTTTTCTGGGGGGGATGTACAATAAGAGGTCTGTATTTTAATACAGAACTGGCAGTTTGTCACTTTTATGATGCAGCTTGCACACTAGATATAGCACATTCAAATGCAAGGTTGCACATTCTACACATATATGGCACTGTGTCATTAAACTGTTATTTTAAATGTGTGGCCATTTGTTTGTGAAATAGGTCTTCAGGTTGCGCCTGATTATGGCAAGAAAAACATGCCCGTTGGTGCAGGGGTGAGCTGTATCATCATGATCTGCTGTTAATCAAATAAAGCTACAAAATCATCCTACAGCCTGACTGCAGTGTTTCTTCTTGTAGTATCCAGGACTGTGAGCCAAGCTCTTTGTGAGTACCATACCAAGCTCGTCTGAGCTTAATATGTGATGCTAACTTTATAATGAAGACACATAGACAATAATAAAAATAAATCAATACAAATACCATAGCCAGAACTCATTATGAAACATCAGTGCCAAAGATTCAAATAACACTGCTGTAGAGAAAAGGTTACATACTCATAACAATCACACAAATGCCTGAAGAAAAACAAGGGATTATAATCATCCTGTCACAATTCGGGGGCACGTAGCAGTAGTAGTAGTAATTCCTGTTTGAGTGCCAAAAACAGCAAAAACATCTGTACAGTGGCCTAACATAAGCACAGCAAGTAAATGGTAAATCTATCACTTGTTCTTGTTCTGGAGTCAAGACACAGCATTACAAGCAGCTAGGGTAGCAGCAATATACACAGAGAAGATGCAGTTCTGAGCACTTACTGGCTCATATATTGCTGTGTGTTTTTTTAAACACAAGCTTTCCATCTGACTTGTATCACAGACAGGCATGATCTGGAGGAAGCTTTTTAACAATGTAGAAAGAACCAGCCCAGGGGTGGAGCAAGTTCTTTGTGGTGCCTGGAACTAAGACAGGTCAGTACAAATAAACAGCGTCCCCCACAGAAAATGAAGGTTCACGAGACTTGGCTGCTGACATTTGCTGCATGGCAGGCTTTCTGTGTCTCGGTGTGATGATTGCAACATGTCTGGCAAGTTCAAGCTGTTCCAGCACAAGAATAATGTACGAGGAAGTTAACATTGGAACTTCAATCAGTCAAAGGTCCATGTCCAATGGAGTTCTTGAACGACATCTATGGACCAAGAAAAACGGTCTGTGCTCTGTACTGTTGACAGAAGGACATATGTTTCATCCAAGTAATTGGAGACAGTGTTTAGAATGATAGATATCATTCTTTCACTTTGTCTATTGCATTGCTTGTTGTGTCTTTTTTATGCCAAATTTTGCAAGTTTCTCAAACAATGGTTGAAAGATAGTGCTTTTGTCTGAATGCGGTACAAAGCGATACTGTGACGACAAATAATTGTGTTGAGGAAGGCATTTGCTACTATAGCAGCTTTGATGTCTTGTAGTGGGATAAGTTAAAGGTATTTTGCCTACCGGGTCAAAATGTCATACGCTTAATAGCGTACGATATTATAGCTAACCGGAAAGAGCACTGTCCAGGACAGCGAATGGTGCAATACTGCGTATACTACTGTACGCGGTATTGCACTGTTCACACACTCCCAGGCAGAGGATAAGACCTCTGCTGGGAGTGGGTTCTGCCGAGCAGCTGCCGTGGCTCACTGGACTGAGCCACAGCAGCAGGAACCCAGGCGCTGCGTCTGGGAACAGGTTTGATTTCCGGTCCCAGACATTTTATTTTTGTCACATTGCGCCTCCCGGTTGCCCCCCACCCCTGGAGTTGAGAACCTTTAGTGAGGGCGGGGGAACAGCCGTATTGGCAGTGCGATTCTGCCATGCGACATAATGTCATGATATTATGACCCCTGCCAGTATTTTGTAAGATAGTCCACGAAAACAAGAATGTCTTTGTTGCCAGAGTCAGAGTATGTTGGTAAAGGTCCAAGAATGTCTGTGTTATCTCTGAAATGGTTCTGTGTCTACAGGAATTGGAATGAGGTGGGTCTCTGTTGGTTTGGCAGGAGACTTTCTTTGGAGAAGGACTGGCAAGATTTGATAAACTGGACAATGTCATTGTTTGTGTGAGACCAGAAGAAGTGGAGCCTTGTCTTTTTGAGACTTCCGTGGATTCCCTTATGACTTCCAAAAAGTGAAGAGGCGTGAGTGGAGAGAACTTCATTAATTAGAAAGGCAGGCACGACTAGCTGCACATGATTTCTATCAGTGCGATGGCCCTCATCCTTGCCTTCCTTGGTCCAGCTATGGAAAAACACACCGTCATTGAGGAAGTATTGTGAAGCAAGAAAGCATACATCCTGGTGATGTTGCTTATGTTGCGGAAGATTTCCAGACTCCAAGTAAGTGATTATGTCTGTGAACTGAGGATTTGCTCTTTGCTGCATTTTGACAGTTGCCAGGGAGAGTGCAGATGCAAAGGAGGTGAGACGCTCTTTGATTAATTGCAGTAACGGAGGATTTGGGCTTCTTTCTGAAGAAGCAGTTGGGAGCAGCAAAGCAACTTAATGTGCTGTAGGAGTACCCACAGGAAGCATGTCTGTGGTGTGGAAAAGAAGAGCTTGTAAGTAGGATTCTTCATCTGTTGAGCATGATGCAGAGGAATACCATTGTCAGCTAACACCATCAGCATTGGAGAGAGCTTGACCTGGTCTATACTACTACTCGGTATTACTCCGTGTTTAAAGGCAGAAGTAGGCACTAGGCCCATCGAGACTGCCTTCCCCACCCAGTGTGGGTAGATTATCCATCCCTAACATAGAGATACTTATCCAATGCATTTTTAAATTTACTGAAGTCTGTAATATCCACTATGTGCCAGGTAGGGCGTTTCACAGTTTACATGCCCTTATTGTGAAATAATTTTTCCTTTTATGAGTAAATGCTCACAGAATGTGGAGTTGTTTGGTGTGGCATCTTAAGTTTTCAGGTTTTGTAGCCATAGTCAGATTGCATCCATTAATTCCCTATCCTGCAGGATGTTGAATAACATTAGTGTCAGTGGCTCAGCAGGTAGCACACTTACCTCTGAGGCTGGGAGATCAGAAAGCTGTGGGTTCTATTCCCACACCAGGCACCTGGGTTAAATCCAAGTACTGACACCGTAATGCAGCACGAGGGGGCTGCTGCACTTCTGAGGTGCCATCTTTCAGATGAGATGTTAAACTGAGGTTTCAGGTGGATGTTAAGGATCCCATGGCACTTCTCAAACAGAGTAGGGGAGTTTTTATTCAACAACATATGTACACTTAATCAAACAAAAATACAAAATCTACATTTCATTTCACATGATAGAAAAAACAACCCCCTGTAAATCCCCACCACCCCCTCAAGTACCCTTATGTACACACACACTCTTAGCACCATATATTCCTTTAACAGCTTTTAAACCAACACCCTTTTACTTTTCTCATCTTGTTTTTTCCCTTATGCATATTTCCTGAAGAGTAGGGAAGTTTTTAATAGAGGAGCACGGCCCTCAAATATACAATAAGATCCTTTCTTTAGTATTTACCATTTCTACTTCTTCCCTTGCCAGTTTTCTCCCCTTCCCTCATTTAGTACTCCTATTTTTTATTTTATTTTATTACTTTAATGTATTCTTCCCTCTCTGTACTTCTTTTCTAATTTCTTGTTTATCAGTCCTACTTTTATGCATATTTCGTAAAATACATCAGTCCCTTCTACCCCATTGTTACCTACAGTAGTTTCTAGGGTGTTTTTTACAATCCTGTCTATATGCCTCCCATAATGCTGGCTCGCACAGTTTACAAAGCCCCTCATGCGACATTTCCTGTTGTTGCAATAAGAACTAGCAACGACTCTGCCACAAATAATATTTCAAGATGGTGAATAGAAATTGTACAGTAGAACAGTGTTATTGAGACAGTAATTCTGGAAAAATTCCTAAAACCAAATTTCTATAGCCTATTTTTTTCAGCCGAGTCATCTGCCTCTTATCAAATAAAAACGCCCATAATCTTACAGCATATTCACATTGCAACAGAAAATGTTCCTGTGTTTCAACATTCACCCCACAACCCGGGTATAAACAATTTCTTTCTTCTAGGGCTTTATGCTTGTGGTTTCCTCTTACCCCTGTGCTTCTGTGAGCCATTAGCCACTGAACTTCCACATTTTAGTGGGTATTCCTGGGTCGTTCAACATTTTATGAACATATTTATTCTCTGTTGGGGTTGCTCATTTTATCTCAGGTTCTATTATCCCTGTTTCTCCTAATATTTTATAATACATTCCTTTCCTAGTACTCTGCATCACTTGTGCTTAAGTAACTTTTCATTTTTATGTTGGCTTGCACACATGTGCAAGAAACATCTTGTAGTAGTAGTAGTACATCTCAGAGGTGTGTCAGTGTTGTGGCGAATGCAGGGGATGCTTTAGCGTACCAACCAATGAGCATGCTGCCGATGACAGCAGTTTCAGAGATAGCTACAGAGTTGAAATGAATCTGCCGCTGCAGTCAGAGACAGGCTCGTCACTGCAGTGGCAGATGACACATCTCCATTATGTTCCTTTCCTGGTGAAACATTTCAATAAATATGGTGGTTCCTGCCATCTGCCACACAATCCCCAGAAAGCCAACACTGGGGTGCCCAATCACTGTGTCGGCATGTCCCCCCCACATTATGTGGCACACCATGTGACGCTTGGCCAACTGGTTTTGATTATTGTATGCTATTTGTAATATAAAAATATAGTATGTGATTGTCTCACATAAGACAGCCTGTGCTCCATGGGTGCCTCCCCCCCCCAAGGTTTCAGTGAAGCTACATATATTACACTGACAGGAGATCTCTGTAATGTAATTAACTTCCTTGAGAAATTACATTTTATAGCCGTTTTATGACCTGTTGCTGCTCTGAAGGTGGGAAACTAAAATATACATTTTATGACTTCAGAAAACAGGACATCATTAAGCTGATTCCTGCCAGATATCTTGCACCTAGGTGAGACAATTGCAGGGTTGTAAACTTAAAAGGAACTGGTGGATCAAAAGACTCACAATTTGGGAAATGAGTTTTTGCTGATATCACCTTATTTAATATACCTCCTGATAGGACATCCTGTTTGTATTTTTTTTATATTCTAAAAGGAGGTGCTAGAAGACTTACAGAAGGGGTGTGGAGAGATACAGTTTAAACTATACTGTCTCTGAACTGTTGATATATTCCATCTTGGGACTCTAGAAAGTCACACAGCTCTGATAAGCACTTAAAGAGGTAATACATTAGATAGAAAAGATATAAACTGTATGTTGGTAGGAGTTTGCTGTAGTTTCTTTGCTTTTCTTTTAAGTGATTGTATGTTCTTTGATATATTGTTCTGTGTTTACATTTTTCATATTTTTATCATCTTTCAGTAAAATCTTTATTTGAAAGATACTGCCTGGGTGTGTCTACCAAGTTCTTTTTGCATGTGATGTATATGTGGTTAAGTTTGACAGCTGTTCTGGAGAGCTTGATGATGTTACTAAACTGGGAAAAGGTAAGAATATACCTAAGGTCTTTTATAGAGTTTTAAGGGATCATTTTGGAAGCCTGGCTTGGTGCCCCTGTTGAAAGATTGTACCGCAATCTCCAAAGAGGGTATTATCTGAGTCTGTCATTGGGTGCGCTAGCATAAGGTTCACAGTTTGAATCCCCCCAGAACTTGAGACTAAAAGGTGATTCAGACCCAAAAGCAGACAGGAGGGTTACCCTGTCTGTTACCTGTTCACACTATTGCGCTCTGGGGTTGGCATTGTGAGAGCAGAGGGCCTGACCTGTGGAGTGCGGTTTGTGACACACCATGACATGGCTGCTCCTGCTTCCCACCACATATTCCCAAAAAGCCAACACTGGAGTGCCCAATCCCTGTGTTGGTATCTACCCTCTTAGTGTGTCTTTTCTGGTTAAACAGTTTCCCCCTTCCTTTCTGACACCGGGATGCCAACTCCCGGTGTTGGATGTGCACTCTCCTCAATCCATCTATGTGCCTTGCAGACATCAGGGTGCCCAATCCCCATGTCGGCATCCCCATCCAACCCAAAATTGTGGCACACTGGGAGCCCACTCCAGTGTGCCTATTTATTTTTGTGTATGTGTGTAACCTGTAAATGAAGAAAACCTTCCCTTGTGATCTTTTTTCTCCCTGCAAACAAGAAAACAGTCCACCATTGTCTCCCTCATCCCCCTTCCTCATCCCCGCCCTCCCTCTGCACACCCATCTCCCCGCACCCACTCTCACCCATACTTACCCTCCAGAGGTCAGGCGGTCTTCTCTGAACTGGGACACGTCTGCACTCTTCAAAGCCAAACTGCAAACTAAGGAATTGACGGTAAGCTTTAGAATGTGAGGCAATCAGGGGTTTCAACGTAAGTCAATATCTTAGCCATTATTTGGAATTTTGGCCCCAAATTTTCAACAAGGGGTTCTTGGAACCTCACCTCATGAACTTGTTATTGTCATTTAGTTTCTCTCTCCCAAAACATGATTTTTGGGACAGATTAACCAAACCACAGTGCCACTGTTCATGAGGAGAGGTTCAAAAATGCCAATGTTGAAAATTTGGTGAAAAAATTCCAAAAAATGATTGCGTTGCAGGTGTGTTTCTACACACGTTTGTAAATTTTCCAATTTTTCATATTTTCACTCCAGATTTTCAGCATTGCCATTTTTTAACACCACCTCATGGACAGTACAGCTGTCATTTTTCACATCTTGCCAGGAATGTGTTTTCACACCTGTGGCACCAAATGGCACAGTCACTGTGCAAAACCACCTTTCAGGATAGAGTAACAAAAAGATAGTGCCACTGTTCATGAGGTGGGGGTCACAAAAAGCACATTTTTAAAATTTGGAGTGAAAATACTAACAAACGGCTGGGGCATTAGGGTTTCCAATCATAACGCCCTACTCTGTAGAGACTGACACTCATTGGGGGGTGTGTGACTTGGAATCATTGGCCGTAATGCTCATGCCATTCCACCCCCACCCTGCAGCCAGTGACAGGCATCGAGGTGTTCCTAGGCGTCTTCACCCCCAACGTTCACCCCATTCTCCTATACCACACCCATCTCAGCTATTTCCTTATGGAATGGGGTAAGTATAAGGTCCAAAGACCCCAAGGCACACCATGACACCTGTCAGTGTCTGCAGGGTAGGGTAAGGCAAAATAGCATGAGCGTTATGGCCAGTGACCCAAAGGCACACCCTCAATGCCTGTCAGTCTCTGCAGGGTGGGGTGGGGTTGGCATCAGTTCAATACTTCATTGCCATTCCTATTATGCATCTCTCTAACTCCTGCACTACCAATGCCAATGCCAGCAAGCCAACATTCAGCATTGACAAATGTTTGTTGTAATTTGCCTACTGTGTCACTATAATATCCTGGAATTTCCAGTCTCCTACTACCCTTGAGAACTTCTTCTATTCAATTTTCCAAGAATGTTTCCAAAACATTCTTCCCCCACTTTCCTTCCATTCCTAGTTTAGGCCGTAACACTTTAATCAAGTTTTTATACCAGAATAAAGTGTGAAAAATTATGACTGGATTGATCATTCCTGGACCCCCCCCCCTTCCCACAAGCTAAATAAATGATTTCCCTTTTAATTGGGTTCAACCTACTCCCCCATACCAGCTGAAAAAAAGTGTCAATAACCTTGTTTCCATTCCAAGGGGCAAAGGAAAAACTACTGCTACATAAAGAAAGCATAGGAGGAGAAACTGCTTAATGACAAAAACCCTCTTTAATTTTGACATTTTCTATGATTTCCATCTTGTTACTTTTTTTATGTCCTTCTACCAGTGCTTTTTCCCAGTTAGTCTTACTCATATCCTCTTAGTTAAACAAGATTTATTCCTCTGGCCCAGTCTTCTTGCTGTGTGGGGTCCCTCAGGTTTCTGTGTTTTCTCCCATGTTGTTCGAGGTGTATATGCTACCACTGGGGGACATTGTGAGGCAGTATGGGCTAAGTTTTCACTGTTATGTGGATGATATTCAGCTCTACATGTCCTTGTGCTCAGGCAAGGATGATTCTGTCTTAATATTTAACAACTGCCTCACTGAGATCCAGGACTGCATGAGTACCAGTTGGTTGAAGCTGAATTCGGACAAGATCGAGGTGCTGGTTGTGGACCTGTGATGTCGGGTTGAGGAGCAACTGGCTGGCTGGTTGGCCTTCCAGGCTTTGGTTTGGGAGCAGCCAGCTGTTGACCTTGCAATGGGCGCATAATCTGGATGTTATTTTTGACAAAGGGCTGACACTTAAATCAGAGGTGTCAGCCATCATCAAATCCTCTTTTTACCACCTGAGGAATATCACCCAGACAAAACATCTGGTCCACCCGATGACCTTCCCACTCTGGTCCATGTCTTTGTGACCTTGTGCCTTGATTACTGCAACTCTATTTACCTAGGGCTTACAGGGGTTGACATTCGCCACTTGCAGCTGGTGCAGAATGCGGCAGCCAGGTTGTTGACTGGCTTATGTCAATCTTGTCATGTCACACCTGTTCTCCACAGACTGCACTGGCTGCTTGTTCAGTGGTGAGTCAGCTTCAAGGTCGGTTTGCTGACCTATAATGCCCTACACGGACTGAGTCTGTGCTATCTGTAAGAACTCCTGTGTCCTTATCGCCCCCTCCACCCACTTTGCTCCACCAATGAGGGATTGCTGGAGATTCCCAGGTTGCAACTTGAGACATCAGGAGTTAGGGCATTTTTATTTGTGGCCCCCAGCCCTGTGGAATTCTCGACCTTGTTCGGTAAGGGAGTGCCTGACAGTGGAGAGCTTTAGGTCAGCCTTAAAAATCTATTTATTCAGGTTCACCTTCCCAGAATATGGAAGACAGATTGTTAATGAGATTTCTGTTGTTCTTTGTCTTAAACTGTTTATACTGTAATATGATGTTTTTATGCTGCGTCTTATCTTTTGTACAAGAGCTTAGGTATTTTGAGTTGCGCTTTTTAAAAAATAAAGAAGTTGAAGTTGAAGATACTGAGAATTTTTAGTCCTTCATCCATTACTTTTATCATTTGGCTACTCTCAATCCTTATTTCCATATGCCCCAGTGTAAAACCCCTACTTTTATTTACATTCGACACTGCTCCAGATGCTTTAGAATATTTTTCCATATTCCCCATTAAACATGGTATCTCTTCATCAGATGAAAGAAAAATGCATGTCATCTACATAAGCAGACACCTTCATTGTGTCCCCTTGCTGCCCCCTTTGATTCCCAGAATTTCTTCTGAAAGAGTAATTGCCTTAATTAATGGATCAATTGCAAATACATAAAGAAGTGGGCATAATGGGCATCCCTGCCTTACCCCAGATTTAATAAAAGTCGAGTTTTCTCCCCTCCTCCACCCATTTCAGGTATCAGTGTTGCATTTTGATATAACAACTTAATCTATTTTCTGAATTCATTAGGGATACTATAATATTCTAGTACCTTTAACAAGTATACATGGTTAACCCAATCAAAAGCTTTGCTACGATGCCAGTTTGACAACAATTTCTTTGACCTGCATCACAGTGACAGAATTTATGTCAACCACAAGTTGCAGCTGACATAAATCCCGAAGGACTCCTGGTCTGTGTTTCTATCGAGGGGTTTTAACCCGACCCCCCCGCCATGCAGGGGGGCTCTGCCCCTGCACACCACATTCTAAATATAATCAACTCTGAGTTGGAGTTGATTTGGGGAGGGGGTGCAGGATTAGGAGACAGTGTGCCCGGGTCTTTGGTGCACCAATACAGTGAACTATTGATTTTATCAGCATTGACATAGTTCACTGTTTTGGTGTCACTGTCTGGGAGGTATACCACAATGATCAAGGTATATCAAGAACCATTTTTTCCCATTTTTATTTGTATATTCAATAATATCCCTTATTGTAGCCAAATTTTCTTGAATGTTTCTTCCAGGGATGGCACATGACTGTGCTAGATGAATTAATTCAGATGCAACTCCCCTTAATCTTTTTTTGCAGAATCTGAGTTAATATTTTAAAATCAGAATTCAGTATGCTTATTGGCCTCCAGTTATTTAAGTCTAATTTATCCCCTGATTTAAACAGAAAAATAATCAAGTCTTTTGAAAAGTCCCCGAAACATGATTACTTTTGAACATAAAATTAAACACATGTACCAAAAATGCAGCTAATATCCCGAAAAATGCTAGATAGACTTTGTTAGGGATTCCATCCACCCCCAGAAATATCCCTAGTTTTAGTTCCTGAACAACTTCTTTGACTTTTTGCTCAGTAATATCCTACCTAAAGTCCCACCTCTTGTTTTTCTGAATCTTAGGAACTTTAAGGCCCATTAAAAAATTATCTATATCTTCCTCCACAAGGTATTGTCCCTCTATAATTTCATTTAAATATTGTTCAACGATCTTTCTGATACCTCTTAAAGTACTAATAACTTCTCCTGTCTTATCCCTAAGGCTTGAGATTCTGGATCTATATTTTTTTCCTTGCATGCTTCACAGGGGTCAGAAAAAGGTGTATTTTGTGTCGCTAAATTAAATTCAGAAATCAAGGATGCTGATCATATTGTACTTTCTTCATATTTCCCTTAATTTGTTCAGTTTGGCTTGTTAGGTCTTCTTTACCTAAATATGAGGCTTCCAAAAGCCTGAAAAGCTGGTTTCTTAGGCCTAGATATTGAAACAAATTGTTTTTTTTGACCTTTTTTTTCCCAAAATCTTGCATCCATTTACACACAGTTTTCTTTGTATCCAACTGCCATAAAAGAATGTCCTCATACTGTATAACCCCGACACCAAAACCCTATCCACAAATAAAGATGCTAATCCTATTTCGGCTTCTGCCTCTTCCAAACTAGTTGTGTTCATTTCTACCTTGTCCTTGGTTGCTCTATACCTGTTTCTGTATGGATGGTAACCTTAATCAGTAGATGGTCTGAAAAAGCTAAAGGTACTACACAAGATTTGATAATGTCTATTCTCTTGGATGTAAATACATAATCTATGTTAGAGAACAGTTTTTCATTAACAAATGTAAATTTCATGGGAGGTACTGCTGTATCTAAGACATTATTTAGATCTGCTGTCTCAACACTTTTTCAGGGCAAAGGAATCACAGTATACTGTTTTTCCCACATTTTTTTCTCCTGTATATCTAATGTACAGTTGAAATCACCCCCAAGATAAATATTTTTAAGGTTGGATTACCTCAACTAACTGTACTTTCTCTGCCTTACTTTGTGATGCGTAAACTACTACAAATCTACTAGGCTGACTGTGCCACAGGCCATCTACTAATAAAGCTCTGCAGGGCTGGACATGTACCATTTTCTGCTATTTAAATCCCATACCTGAAATATGAGATACCCACCCCATCTGGTCTATCAGGCCCAAAAGACCAGTACAATGGCCCCCAAACCCACCCTCTCTGAGCCTGGGCAACCATTTGTCTTGAATTCAACCAAGTCTCTTGTACAAAGACTACCTCACATGCAAGATTTCTTAACTCTACCCACACTGCTTCTCTTTTCTTTTCATTTAATATGCTGCAAATGTTTGCAGATGCCAAAGAAAACAAACCCATAATTTACAAAAGCCACTCTCCTGCTAAAAATAGAAGCACTGCCATAATTATGGTCTCCTCGTTTTCTTCTTTTTCCCCCGACTTTAATTATTTCAGCTATGGGTTTTGTTGTACTGAGTGTACTGATGAATCATCAGAGTCCTGTTCCCCCATATTTGATTCTCCCTATTTTTGGGGCCCTAGAACTTCGAAGGGATTTGCTGATACAATATCACGCATAGTGCTTTGTTTGATCGTTAAACTTTTCCTTCTTTTACTCCCAGGGTTACTTTCTGGAATCACTGGGGGGGGGGACACATCCTCTGCTTAACTTTGCTCCATTACTTTCTCCATTTTCATTCTATTTCTCTTTCTTGTTCATGCACGTCAATGCTCCCTTCTGCCTCAGTCATTATCCCAACCAAGAGCTCCTCTCTTGTCTCTTCAGTGCTTCCCTCCTATACTGAAGCTGTCTCAGGCCCTTGTCTGGGTGGTTCTTGGGTAGTGGACACCCCAGACCCTGTCCCTTCCTCTTCCTTAGGTGGGGCAGTTCGCTCTCTGGCCATGCCAGCCTGCTGGGCTTTTTTAGTTAAGTCATCAGGATTCATACTCCTTGCATTGTTACATGCAGCCCAAGGTTAATTCTGACATAAATGACCATATTCCTCAGAAAGATTGCATTGAACATGGTTCTTGCATTGTGAGTTACTATGGCCTATTTCCCCACAGAGGCCACATTTCATTGTGTCACACAGGTTAGACAGGTGGGACCTAGACCCACACCTGCAGCAGGCCTTGGGCTGCCCGGGTTAAAAACAACTCTTCTGTCCCTTCCCTAAAAGAAACTGTTCAGGATATGGGCTATTCCCTCTTCTGAGTGGTGCAATTTTACTTTAAAATGCCACCCCCAGTCCATTTATGCTCAGTGTCAATGCAAGCTTCCAGTCAGATAAGCACCACACACTTTTGGTTTAGCCACTGTACTATGTCTCCCACATGCACACATTCATTACGGAACATCACCGTTATTATTTTGGTAGCAGGTTTAGTCAGAGGGATAGCTAAGAAGGGGGTCCACATGGAATAAAATTTAAGCTGGTTATACTTAGACCAGAATCTCTCTAGACCCCTCATGGACCTGAAACTGATGTCAAGGACATCTTCTCCCAAAATACGTATAAGGGAATATATTTCAGATGCTAGGAATCTCATTGATTATTTCAGTAGCATCCTGCCCACATGTACTCTATCTGGAAATACTTCCAGCCCCCTCTTTGTACCTTAATCACACTGCAAATCTTCTGGGGATAGGATCAATGTAACTCATTGACCCAGAATGCCTAGCTCTTCCTCTTGGTGGGGAGAAGGGGGTTCCTTACAGCCTGCAGACTCCTGGCTTTTTTTCCTCATGTCTTTACTTTTTAAAGCCTCAGAATATGATCTGGTCTTACTTGGACCATCCTGTTCTCCTTCCTGTACTGGAGTATTTTCTTTACTAGTACTGGCTGTTTCTTCTCGGTTCTCATAGCCATTGCCGGTGGGGGGTCATCTGGTTCGAAAGAACCCCCCTTTTGAAGCTCCCTCTTTTTTTCCCTATCATTTGTAAATTTTTTTCATCATTTCTGTTTATTTTGTGACTGCCACAGAGTGCTTATGCACACATGATGAACCCCAGCACTTTCTCTCCGCATGCACCCCCACCCCCCCATCTTCTGCCAATCAGCTCCCTCAGTGCCAGTAAGATGACTGGAGCTGCTTTGCGAGTCATTTTCTGCATCTTTCTCCTATGACTGGTTGGCCAATTGGTGCTCATGTGAGCATCGTGAATGTGATTGGAATACAGCACAGCCGCTTCTCACAATTCACACTGTCAGCTAGCACTCGAGGAAGATGGAGCATGGTGGCAGGCTCAGAGATGGTGTCTCCAGGACAGCAAAAAAGAAGTAGAGGACCTTGACTTATAATATTATGAGTCACCGGCAGGTACATTTTGCTGGCCATTATTACTTAAGATGTGTCCCTTATTAACTGTATATCAAGGCATAGGCTGTGCAGTTGGGCAAGGGAGCTGTTCGAGTGAGCGGGCTAAAGATTTAGAAATAAATTACTTAAATCCTCCTCTATACAAAATGCAAAGTTGTCATGTTTCATATGCCTATCTTAACTTTTCATAAGTTAAACAAAAGAGGTACCACGGTGCAAAGGCAATGCAAGTATTTGGAATGGTCTGGCTGGGATCTACACTGCCACCTCTCTAATTATGCTGTTCAGAGAGGTCTTAACTGTGGTCCCATTTTCACTGACATTCAGTTCCACTTTTGTCTGTGTCATCTGTGCCAGACGCCATTAAATCAAATAAGTTGTGATAAGCATTTTCTCCAGACGACCACATGTGTCAGTAGAATGACATTTGTTGCTATAGTTCAGTGTTATGAACATACCCACTATACTTTTGGAAGTATGGTGAGAGGGGGGAGAGATTTAGGAGATGGTAACTTTGCACTGGGAATCCCCGCCACTGTCAAATTACCTTTTCCTTTACTCCCTTTGTCATGCCTACCACATTGGAGAATGCAGTGGGGGCAACAAGTGTAGGACCCAGTATTGAACTAAGAATTATGTTACAGATTTTTTTCCAAGCAGGGTGCCTGGTGTAGAAACATAGACAATGATGGCAGAAAAAGACAGAGGTCCATCCAGTCTGCCCAAGTTCCCTAAACACCCTGGAACCTATCGTTTCTCCAGGGTACTAACCATCCCCAAACTCTCTATTCTCCTTGGTTCTGTCGCTACCAGTAACCACCATTCCCTTTATTATGTCCTAGCCCTGCTTGAATCCTCTGACTGTTTTTGCACCCACCAATTCAGCTGACAGACTGTTCCAAAGTTCCACCACCCTTTCTGTAAAGTATTACTTCCTCATGTCTCTCTCCTGAACCTACCTCCTGTTAATTTCCATTTGTCTCCATGTGACCATGAATTGGTACTCAGGCTAAATAGTACCCTACAGTTCACTTTGTTAATTTATTTGAGAAACTTGAAGGTCTCTATCATATCTCCCTTTGCCCTTCTGGTCTCCAGTGAATACATATTTAGTGCCTTGAGGCACTCCTCATAGGATCTGCCCTGCTGTCCCTGAATCATTTTAGTTACTATGTGCTGCACTGTCTCCAACCTATCCTTATCCTTACTCAGGTGAGGACTCCAGAACTGGGCACAGTACTCTAGGTGAGGCCTCACCAGGGATCTATAGCAGGGGAAGTATTTTCTCCTTTCTGCTATCAATACCCGTACCAATACATCCCAGCATCCTGCTAGCCTTGCTATAGGCCATGCTACACTGATTTGATTGCTTCAATGTTATATTGAGTTGGGGGAGGGTAGGGGTTATAGCAAGGGGTAGAGGGAGCTCAGAAATGAGTTATTTAGACTTAAAATAAGCCACAAAAGTGCACCACAGAGCATACCATAGCCCATGGTTACTGGGGGCATATGAGCCCCAGACCCCTGCCCTAGAAGCAAGTCAGCACTGCAGTAAGTTAGTAGTGTACAATACCCAGCCAAAACCAGCTGCAGACTCTGCATTAAGGTTCAGTGCATAATATATATATATATATATATACACATATATACACACACACACACACACACACACAATCTGAACCACCCATATAGTAATAATTTTCCTTAAAGCAGGAAGTAGAGGGGAGCTCACAGATGAGTTATTTTGGTTCAAAATAAGCCACAAAATGAGCCACAGAGCATCTAGTACACCAGCCCCCAGACCCCTTACCTACACACCAGTAAATACAGCTTCAGATATTAACGCTGATAACATAATATGTCTGAGACAATGCCTTAGGTATATTACATTAGCAGCATCTTGCTTCTCTCTGGTACTGAATACATATATGTATTCACCCTGCAGCCAGCCAGATAATAATTTTGGTTAGATCAAGAGGTATAGGAGATCTCAGATGTGACTTCTTTAGCTTCAAAATAAGCCACAAAATGCACCACAGGGCATCTAGGACCCCATGGCTTCTGGGGTCCTGGTGGCTCTACAGCTTTTTTTTAAAAGTTGCAGACTGCATAAAAAGAGCCCCCATTGTGAAAATCCTGGCAACGGCCCTGGGTCTGGCAAAATTGCCCCATGTTTGTGTCATTATCCTCCATACCTCTGGGTATACCAGATAGTCCTCTACTCTCCTATGTAATTACTCTCTTTACAGCTCCTCCAACCCCACATGCCACACTTACATTATGTGCCATCTCATCCTGCTCCTTCCCTCCTTGCTCATACAGCTCCCCTCTACTGTTTTTTTCACCTTCTTTTTCTTTATTCAGACTTTTCTTAAATATACAAGAAGTCTTACCAGTCTGGGTAAAGTCAATTCAGTCAGACTCTGGTTGCCTTTTGCAATTGGGGCCTTGTTTCCATATTGCCCCTTGCAACACAGAGCCTGGAGACCATTCTCTTGTAGAATGCTCGCACTAGCAATTGTCTGGCCAACACACCCAGTGTTTCTTCATTTGGAGTCGGCTTGTTTCCTACCTCTCTTGGTGTCTGTCTTCCTCCTGGGCCACAACCGCTACCTCCAGGTTTCAAGCCCTCTCTCCTTGCTGGATCTTTTCATCTCTCTTCCATCCTCCTATCATCATCTTCTTCTAGGATCCACTGCACTGTAAGCCACTTTTCCTCTGAAATCAGCCCCAATCGGGCCATCGCCATGTCTTTATCTTCATTGGAGGTAGTAAGTAGTACCTCCCAACTTCCATTCCAGTCTCCATGTCCTCTACCTCCGAGACCTCACTCTCTGAATTCTCTGTCATAGGAGCTGATTCATACTGCTACTTGTCCTCTGATGCTTTTTCCTCAAAGGCATAACCTTTCTCTACCTCAACAGGTAGCGCTGCAACAACCTACATCTTCTCCTCCTTTTCTCCAACTGATCCAAACACTGTTGCATTGCAGATCCCCCTACTGGAAGGTAGGGGAATTTCCCCGGTGCCCTGGCCAAATCCCCCATTCACTAAAAACACCACCAGCTGCTTAATCTGGTTCAAGGTCAATTGACATTAATCTGTATCCCCTCCCCGAGTCATGCCTGAAAATAGGCAGAATTTGTCTAGTGCACTTACCCAGTCAACAAAAACTAAATAAATAAATAAACATTAATATATCTCCTCTGTCTCTGCATAGTTGTAGGTCATAGAGATTAAGATCTTGGAGTCTGTCTGCATATGGGATAACCCTTACTCGTGGGGCTAGTTTTGTTGCCCTTCTATGTATGTTATCTTGTAAATGAATGTCTTTCATCAAATAAAGGGCCCAGAATGAAGTAGCATAATCCAAGTATGGTCATAGAGTATATATGCCTTGTACAAGGGTATGATACATGATTCGCTTCTGGTTATGAATGCCTTTCTAATGGATCTGATTAGTCTGTTAGCAGTTAAAGCAATCTTTCTACTGTGTTCCCCTGATGTCAGATCGTTACTGATAATTATACCAAGCTCTGTCTCCTTGTTAATTACTGAATTTCAAAGTTGTAGCATTCCTGAATGGCAATCCATCAGGCAAACCTGCCTACTGATTCCTTCATTTTGAACAACTATCTGAGGGCAGATAGATCAATGATAGCTGTGAATGAGGAATAGCAAAGGTAACAGTCAAATTTCTTTATGGCAAATTCCATGACTAGACATTCTTTTTCTGTGATGCCACAGTTGTGCTTAACAGAGGAAAGGAAACACCTGACATAGGAAACAACTTATTCTGTTCTGTCTTGCACTTGACATAGCACAGTACCCACTGCAAAGGAACTAGCATCTGTGTAGAGTTTGAAGGGTTGCTTAAACCTTGGATAGGCCAGTACTGGAGCAGAGATCAGTATGTTTTTTAAAGTATCAAAGGCCTTTTTGCATTTGCAAGTCCATGTATAGTCACATCCCTGTTTGGTGAGGGCATACAATGAAACTGCAATCTTGGCATAGTTATGGATGAACTTTCTGTAACTGGAGGGCTCTGAGGTCTTTGAGGCTTTTAGGTTCTGGATGGTCTTTGACTACTGAGAAGTTTTCTGGGTCTGGAGAGATGCTGTGAGAACTAACAATTCCCAGGTAATTAATTTGATGCTGTATGAAAACACTTCTCTGCGCAAAGATTGAGGTTGGCTTGTCAGAGGTGTTCAAACAGTTCTTTGAGATGTTGGAGGTGTTCTGAAACAGTTCTGCTGAAAACAATAACATTACCTACTTAGAGGCCAGTGGGGCACAGGACCCAAGGCAGCATGGATTCACAGTGGGAAGGTCACGTCAGAGGAATCTAATCGATTTCTTTGACTGGGTGACCAAAGTAATAGACCAGGGAGGGGCTATGGACATGGCCTACCTTGACTTTAGCAAGGCATTTGACATAGTCCCACACAAAAGATTAATAAACAAGCTAGCCAGCCTTGGAGTTGGTCCCAGGGTTGTAGACTGGATAAAACATTGGCTGGACAACAGGACACAGGGGGTAATAGTAAATGGAATCCACTCTGAATAAAGGGTGGTTACTAGTGGGGTACTGCAGGGTTCAGTACTAGGGCCAGTCCTCTTCAGTGTCTTTATAGGTGACATTACAGAGGGACTGGAAGGTAAAGTATGCCTCTTTGCAGACAACACAAAGATCTGCAACATGGTTGATACACAAGGGGGGCTGGAAAGGATGAGAAGGGACTTGGCAAGGTTGGAGGAATAGTCAAAAGTATGGCAGCTTAGATCTAATGCAAAGAAGTGCAAAGTAATGCACCTGGGAAACAAAAACCCAGGGGAAGTGTACACAATGTGGGGGAAGGTACTAACAACAACAAAAATGGAAAGGAACCTGGGGGTAGTCATATCAGATGATTAAAAGGTAGGCAAGCAATGTGAGAAGGCAGTAAGGAGGGCTGGGGGGATACTGGGATGCATAGGGAAAGGCATCACCTATAGAAAACAGGAGGTTGTTATCCCTCTGTACAGGCAGTTGGTGAGACCATATCTGAAATACTGCATGCAGTTCTGGAGACCTCATCTCTGCAAGGACATAGACAGGATGGACGCAGTCCAGAGGAGGGCAACTAAAACAGTGCAGGGTCTGCACCAGAAGCCATACAAAGAGAGACTAAAGAAGCTTAATATGTATACCCTCGAGGAAAGGAGGGAGACGGGGGACATGAGAGAAGCATTGAAGTACCTCAAGGGAGCTGGCTCGCCAGTGCAGTGGTTGGATTTCCACTGTGACGCCGGCGACCCGGGTTCAGGAATGGACCTGGGTCGTTGGAGGGCCAGCAGGGAGGAGATAGATGGAGCATCCTCTGGACTGCTCTCCTTCTCTGGGGGGAGGGTGGACAAATGTCTGGTGCACTACAGACCCCTGGCAGAGGCTGGGGGGCTCTGCTGCAACCGGCGTCCGGATGTTAGGAGGGGGCGGGGCAGACGCGGAACGTCATTGCACATCCCCAAGGAAAAAAATAACATCCTTTTGGGGACAGAAAAATCCCCAGCCAAGTGCCTCTGTGATGCCCTCCTCACCACCTTCAATGTGCTCCCAGGTTGGCTCCCCTCAAAAACCTGAACCGACGTTCGTGACACAGGTAAGTGCTGCGACCCCACCCTGGGGGGTAAGCCAGGGGGCATAGGGGGAGTGTAGCTCATGTGGGTGTAGGAGGCAGCGGGGGTCATGACCAGGGCTGAGTTTGGTGCTAGGCTGGCAAAAAGCATAATAAATATAAAAAAAAAAGAAGAAGTAACTCATATTTTTTCACACAGAGGGTAGTGGATGCATGGAACAGCATTCCTGATGAGGTTGTGGGGTCAAAAACAGTGGGGGAATTCAAGAATGCATGGGACAGATATAAAGCAATTCTTGTGGGGGTAGGAGAAAGTAGGCTGTTCGTTAACTGAGATCTGCAGCTTATCCAATAGGTAGGAAAATGAGCAAACTGGGTGGGCCAAGCGGTCCTTATCTGCCATCAAAATCTATGTTTCTATCATCCAGGTAAACTAGCCAAGATTTCCAAGACAACACACTTAGTATGGTTTCCATAACATGCTGGAATGTGGCAAGACTATGCCACAGTCCCATAGACAGTCATTTGAATTGGAAAAGACCCAAGAGACAGTGACAGACTGTGCATGGACAAGACACGCAGAGTCAATGGAGACTTGATAGAACCCACTTTGAAAGTCCAGAGTGGTGAAGTAATCTGGGCTGGCCACACCAAGACTCTCTTAAGACATCCTTGGTTGTGGATAAAGGATGATCATCCAGCACTGTACAGGCACTGAGCTTTCTGTAGTCAACCACAAAGCAATATCCTTTGTCATTCCTTACCACCAGCAAGCATGGTGCACCACAAGGACTCTTCAATGATGTCTTGTTCAAGCATGTCTGTGATCATGTCCTCTAGGACTTGTTTCTGTTTATGGCCCACTTTATAGGCTGACTGATTGATTTCGGACTGGGCTGCACCTCAGTGGCATGTTGCAGGATGTCACAACACCTGAGCTTATTTTCTGTACCAACAAAGACATTTAGGTAGTCATCCAGGAAATACAAAAGCTGTTGTTTCTCTGTTGGAGATGCTAGGAGTTTGGAAGAGGCTAGTGGTTTACTGAGCAGCAACCCTGGTGAGGTTGGAGTGGTGTTGGTTGCACTGACTAGCATAGAGTTGGTGGAAACAGGCTGAGGTTCCTCTCCCTGAAGAAGCTAAATGAGAAATCGGTTGGGGCTGTTTGGTGGTGTATTAAATCTCCTGTCTGAAGTCTGAAGTGTTGGACTGAACTCTGAGCTAGTATGAAATAACTTACTTTTGTCATTACAATGGTGTTGGTGCCACTCTTTTCAGGAACTCTGAGGTTCTTGCATTACATGGAGCTGGTCCCAAGTAGACAAGCACTCAAACTTTCTGACATTACCACCCTTGGAGATGATAACAGGCTCATCTGTGAAGCTGCAGCATTTTTGGAATACTGTGCTGTTAGGCACAGCAGACACGGGGCTGGATTTTCAAAGCCTGGTGCAGGGCTGAGTCCAGCCCTGTGCCAGGGCACTTAGGTTCTGGTGGTATGCCAAACCCTTCACCACAGTTTGCAAATATTAAACATCAGCTTGCACCAAATATCTAGCACAAGTTCTGTACTAATGGCTCCTAGAATTGCTGCAAGTTAGACCAGAAAAAGTTGGTCCAATTTGTGACAATTGCCGCATGGGATAGAAGGAAGTACAAGGAATCGCAGAAGGAGCAGGACTGAGAACTGTATTAGTTAAAGCAAAAGAAAGCAGGGAAGGCAGTCAGAAAAGCAAAGGCCCAAACCTAGGAAAAGATAGCCAACTCAGTTAAGCAGGGGGATAAAACCTTTTGTAGGTACATCAGGGAGAGAAGGAAGACCAAGGGAGGGATAGTGAGGCTTAATAAAGGGAAGGGGGGCAGAGGGTGACTGTGAAAAGGCAGAGATACTAAACAAATATTTTTGCTCAGTATTCACAAATGAAGAGAGGGAGGTACCTAAACCAAACAATAGAAACACTCTGCATATGGGGGTTGATACCAGCCCATTCACAGAAGAAAGAGTTCTAAACAAACTCTTAAAACTGAAGGTGGACAAAACAATGGGGCCTGATGGGATTCATCCCAGAATTCTAAAAGAACTAAGGGAAGAACTAGTAACACCACTGACTACCCTCTTTAACAAATCATACCTGGTACCTGAAGGCTGGAGGAGGGCAGATGTTATTCCACTTCACAAAAGGGGGAGCAGGGCAGAAGCTGGAAACTACAGACCTGTTAGTTTAACCTCAGTGATAGGGAAAATGATGGAATCACTTCTGAAGGAAAGAATTGTTGAGTACCTAGAGCTCAGAGGGGCGCAGGACCCAAGGCAGCATGGTTTCACAGCAGGAAGGTCATGTCAAATGAATCTAATAGATTTCTTTGACTGAGTGACCAAAGTAGTAGATCAGGGAAGGGCTGTGGACATGGCCTACCTTGACTTTAGCAAGGCATTTGACACAGTTCAATACAAAAGATTAATATACAAGTTAGCCAGCCTGGGAGTGGGTCCAAAGATGATAGCCTGGGTAAAGAGTTGGCTGGAGAACAAGACACAGAGGGTAATAGTAAACTGAGTCCAACCTGAAGAAAGGGGAGTTACTAGTGGGGTATCGCAGGGTTCAGTACTAGGACCAGTCCTCTTCAATGTCTTTAAAAGTGACGTTGCAGAGGGACTGGAAGGAAAAGTATGTCTCTTTGCAGATGACACAAAGATCTGCAACAGAGTTGATACACAAGGTGGGGTGGAAAGGATGAGAAGGAACTTGGCAAGGTTGGAGGAATGGTCAAATATATGGCAGCTTAGATTCAATGCAAAGAAGTGCAAAGTAATGCACCTGGGAAACAAAACCAGAGGAAGAGTACACAATGGGGGGTGAGATGCTAACAACAAAAATGAAAGGGACCTGGGGTAGTCATATTAGATGACCTAAAGGTGGGCAAGCAATGTGAGAGGACAGTAAGGAGGGCTGGGGGGATACCGGGATGCATAGGGAGAGGCATCACCAGTAGAAAACAGAAAGTTGTTATCCCGCTGTACAGACAGCTTGTGAGACCCCATCTGGAGTACTGTGTGCAGTTCTGGAGACCCAATCTCTGCAAAGACATAGGCAGGATGGAGGCAGTCCAGAGGAGGACAACTAAAATAATGCAGGGTCTGCACCAGAAGACATACAAAGAAAGACTTAAGGAGCTTAATATGTATACCCTCGAGGAAAGAAGAGAGAGAGAGGACATGAAAGAAACTTTCAACTACCTCAAGGGAATCAACAAAGTCCAAGAGGGTAGCATCTTTCAGAAAAAGAGGTGTGCAAGAACAAGGGGGCACAATTTGAAGATAGAGGGGGGGACAGCTCAGAGGTAATGTGAGAAAGTATTTTTTCATGGAGAGGGTTGTGGATGTATGGAATAGCCTTCCTGAGGAGGTTGTGGAGTCAAAAGCAGTGGTGGAATTCAAGAATGCATGGAACAGTCATAAGACAATTCTAAGGGGTGGGGGTAGGAGGAAGCAGGCTGTTGGTTAACTAGGATCTGCAGCTTATCCATTAGGTAGGGAAATGGAAAGACTTGGTGGGCCAAGCTGTCCCTACCTCCCATCAAATTCTATGTTTCTATGTTTCCAAGGCCTCCTGGTTGGGTTGGATCTATCAGAAATGCCGAAGACAAGCTAGGGTCCAGAGAACCTACTTCAAGCTTTTAACTGAGCAGTGGTGGGGGCTCTGGATACCCTTGCTCCTTTCCATGTTCACCCACTTACTCTCTGCCCTAGGTCCCCATGATTTGATGGAACTTTGAGGGAACTGAAGTGAGTGGTTCGAAGGTTAGAGCGTGCTTGGCGTAGGTTTGGCTTGGATGCCTACAGGCTTAGATTGATGGAACATTATAGAGACTATCAGTCAACAATCTTTCATAAGAATGCAGAGTTCCTGTCCAGGAAGATTGCTGTGGCACAGAACTGACCAGCTCAGCTGTTCCAAACAGTAGGCAGACTGTGCAATCCAGCCTGTCTAAGCATTTGGAAAGCCTTTTCGCAAATTGAGTGCGACGAGTTTGCTCGTTTCTTTGCTAATAAGGTTGCTGACATCAGGTCAGAGATTTGCCTATCATGCTTTATGGGGGTTACTGGTGATTCGAGAGGAGTTGTGACTCCTCTGCTTTGTTGGGTTGAGTTTTACTGACCGGAGATCGTGGATATCATGTGGCTTCTCAGGGGTATGTGGCCAACTAGCTGTAGTTTAGACCCGGGCTCTACTTGCCTTTTAATAGGGTGTGTTGATGTGATTGGCCCAGTTCTAGCAGATTTCATTTGGTGCTTATTGGAGTTGGGGGAGTTCCCCAGCTCCATTAAGAATGCTGTGGTAACTCTCCTTCTCAAGAAGCCATTGAGAAAGTTGTTGCACAACAGTTGGAGAACCATCTTACCATCCATGCTATATATGATCCTCTCCAGCCTGGATTTCATAAGAGACATAGTACTGAGACTGCTCTGATTCAGGTACTCAGTGATTTCCTGATGGCCAGAGACCAGGACAACCATTCCATCTTGGTTCTTCTGGATCTCTCATCAGCTTTTGACACCATGGACCATGGGGTGCTTCTTGATTGCCTGTAGGTCATCTGTAGCCTGTCTGGTACAGTCCTCAGATGGTTCCATTCTTTTCTCACTGGCAGATCGCAGAGGGTAGTATCGGGAATTGTTTCCTCCAACTTTTTCTCCATGCCATGTGGGGTCCCGCAGGGTTCAGTGTTGTTCCCCATGTTGTTCGTGGTGTACATGCTACCTTAGGAGACATTGTGAGATGGTATGGGCTGAGATTTCACTGTTACACAGATGATACTTAGCTGTACCTGTCTTTAGTGCCCAACCAGGATATTGTGCTCTCAGTCTTTTCCAACTGTCTCACTGAAATCCAAGACTAGAGGAATTCCACTTGGTTAAAGTTAAACTCTGACAAGATGGAGGTGTTAGTGGTGAACCGAATTTCCGGATAGAGGTGTCAGCCACTGGGTGTCCTGCCGGGCTTTGGCTTGGGGGCTCTCAGCTGTTGACCTCTGAACAGGCATGGAATCTGAGGATGATACTTGATGATGGGCTGACATTTCATTCACAAGTGTCAGCTGTGGTCAAGTCCTCATTTTACCATCTGAGGAGCATTGCCCGGATTAAGCACCTTCTTCGATCTGGTGATCTTCCAACCCTGGTCCACGCTTTTGTGACCTCACACCTTGACTACTGTAACTCCCTGTACCTGGGGCTTCCTGGGGTTGATATCTATCTCTTGCAGCTAGTGCAGAATGCTGTGGCCAGGTTATTGTCTGGGTTGACTCGATCCAGCCATATTTCTCCTGTGCTGCGCTCTCTGCACTGGCTGCCAGTTCAGTGGTGGATCACCTTTAAAGTTGGTTTACTGACTTTCAGAGCCTTACATGGTTTGGGTCAGAGTTACTTACAAGAGCTTCTGAATCCCTTCTGCCCCCTCCGACCACTCCGCTCAACCAATGAGGGATTGCTAGAGATTCTCAGGGAGTGTTTGAAGACCTCAGGAGCACAGGCTTTTGTTTATGCTGCCCCTTCCCTGTGGAATTCTCTACCTCATTAGATATGAGAGTGCCAGACAGTGGAGAACTTCAAAAGTTCTCAAAAAAAATCTGTATTTTTGTGCTTTTCCTGATTTTTGACTTGGATATTAACTGATTCTGTATATTGTTTTAATATTTTAGTAATTTTTTTATATTTTCTACATAATTATTTTAGAGTTTGATGTGTTTGTATAGCACTTTGATATATGTGAATTGTGCTTAACAAATAAAGTTATGATTATTATTATTAAAATCCTGATAGATCACTGCAAGCCTAGTGTGTCATATTGTCAGCGCATCAGGGCTTGCAGTGATCTAGGAGTTTGGAAAATCCTGCCCACGGTGTGTTTAAGGAGAAGACCTGACATATGCAGAGGGGGGGCAATGCTAACAACGCCCTCTGGGAGTGTTTTACCTTGAATCTTGGCAATCAAAACCATATCTGTCTTAGGCGGCAGAGTTACTAAATCTATAGCTGCGAGTTGCCCCCTAAGGTCTAGTGACAGTCTGATGCAAAGTCTAAGGTGGCTTTGTGATATTTAAGGAAGTCCATGCCAAGAATCGCTGATGGCTGTAGATGAAGCATTCAGGCACTAGGTAGAACTTGACAGTAAGTAACTCAAAATCATGCATGCACTACCCTGTAAAAATAAACAGAACGTGGCTCCCAGCTTTTTCAAAAATAATGCCCATTTATTGAGGTGCCAGTAAAATCCACAGCAAACACGGTGCCTTGATGCATTTTGGAAGAATTTCCTTTTCCAAAAGACATATGTAGCATTACAAACAGTTGCCTTTTATACAAGTCATAGTGATGTTATTAGTGACATAGTGAAAAATCTTTTAAACATACAGTATATACAGGTTATACAAACATTTAAAAACATCATTTAATCAAAACCGCCGCATAAAACTAGAATCTTTTAATTTTAGAATTTATATTTCCTTCTTAGTTATATTGTGTTACTTCCCTATAGTATTCAAAAACCTTTTTACAATTTAAAAGCCACATTTACAAAACTTCACATTATTATCTAATTTAGTGGAAGTGGATGTCTATCTTTATCAGTGTGGCAACAAGAAGCTTGGTCCCGAGTCCGCAGGACATTACATACTTCATGAATCAATCCTAAAATAAAACAGAAAAGCACATGTGTAAGTTTAAATTGAATCAATATCTTGACAGGTTTTGGGTGTCCCAGACTGCATGAAATACCTCAGCCCAAATCGCATTTATCATTCGTTATTAATTTCACATATGTTCTGCTGTTGTTTAGACCCTTCATATCTAAAATCCAAAACTGCAAGGCACATTAAGTATAGCCTTTTTAGGTATCACTATTAAAACACATTGTGGAATTCATAAAATGTTATAATGAAACTGATATTGACCTAAAATTGCTGTTCCAAGTCTAGATAAGAAGGGTCTAAACATAGCCACCTCCCCCTCCTTTCTTCCAGGGTGTATATATTGAGTTCCCTTAGTTTCTCCTAGTAGGGATTTTGATGTAAACCCCACACCATTTTAGTCACTCTGCTCTGGATCACTTCCACTCTGTTTATGTCCTTCTTGAGATGTGGTCTATATACCTGTACCGTGACAGGGCTGAATAAGGCCTTGTCCCATTTGTTATACAGAAAGAGTTAAATGCAAGGATCTGTTCTATCGTCTCCTTTTCTGTCTCTTGTCTGTCTGGTTGTGCAACCAAATGTTCTCGTGTGACCTAGGAAGTGATCACTCTGATGGTCTAGCAGATCTCTGCCTCTCGCTATCTCTTTTCTTTCACTTGCTGTTTCTGTCTTTTCTTCCCCCTTGTGTAACTGCAGTTTTAATACAGTATATGTGTGACTCTTTATGTAAAACTGGATCCCTTTTGTTAGAAACTGTATATAGTTACACTGTTGAAATGATTGCAAAAAGTTATTTGGAACTCAAGGGGTTAACCCTGAGATGCAGCACAAACTTTTGCAGAGCTGTCAACAGAAGGTCAGTTCCAGGACACCATATTCTAGTTTGTTGGACCTGTAAAGAAACTGACCTGAACTCTGAAACATTTTATGAGAAACAAGTTGTCTGTTAACGAGCTGAGGTTGCAGAAGGTAATTACTAGGCAAAGACTTATTATAAAAAGAGCAGCAATCTTTTGCGGGGAGAGACTGAAACTTGGAGTTAGAGGTACACTCAGATGAAGGACTTTGTTTTCTCTGTTTGTATTGCCTTTGTAAAAAGTTATACTGAACAATTTTTATTTTTCATTTTACTGGTATTGATAATAATGAAACGCTACTTGTGAATTTTACAACTGCTCCTGGTCTTCCTGTGCTTCCTGACCTGTGCCTCAATGACATGTACACAGTATTCCAGATAAGGTCTCACCACCGATCTATACACAGGCAACACCACCTCCCTCCTTCTACTAGTAAACCCTCTCCCTATGAACCCCAGCATCCCACTAGCCTTCCCAACTGTCTTGTCGCATTACCTGGTCACCTTTAAGTCATCAGAAATGATTATACCTCAGAAATGATTACACCCAGGTCTATTTCCTGCTTGATGGTTGTCAATACCTCCTATTGACTGACCAAACATGTTGTTTCTTGGGACTCTGTTATGCTTTTTTGCATTGTTAGGAACTACATGTACATCTGAACCAATTCATGAGTCCTGGGTTTGTAATACTAAAATGCTGACATTACTAAGTACTTCGTCTTTTTGTCCAAATGAACATGGGCTTTTTCAAATGCTCTTTACTACTTTTTTTTATAAAAAGTTATATTGGGGTAAAATCAGTTAATGACCATTTAAAAAATCTCAGTTGCTGAAAAATGTTATTTAGCACCTTTTCATTAACTAGGCAATCTAGCTTACATACTAATTTGGTTATCACCAGAACAGTATATTGATCTATTTTGTTTTGTAGGAACTTGATTTTGTTGTTACTTTCGATGTCCAGTTCAGTACATCCTAACCCAGGCCTATATAGATAATATACCAAGTACCTTTCCAAAGCATTCTATTAATAATGCCCACTTGAATGTGCAAAGCTTGTTAGCTAAATGGGACAGTTTTAATGTCTGGACAATCCGTAATCAATTTAGGGTAATTGCACTGTCTGAAACATGGTTGTCTGATAAAGGTTTGGAGAATGCAATTAGAACAGAGGGATATAATGTTTTCAGAAGTGATAGATCAGTTAGGATGGGGGAGCTGGTTATTTTAGATTAGGGATTAGTTAAATGTTATATGAGATGCATTTCATTTACTACATCCTGTGATTTTCTGGCTCTTTCTCTAATCTTAGGAGGAAGGAAAATTCTCTGTCTTGCAATGCTTTATGCATTACTGTGTTTTCAGGAAGAGGATTTAAAATTGGTCCAAGCTTGTAGGGAGTTAATAATATTGGGAGACATGAATGTCAATAGGTTGGGAAAAGATGTATTAAAGCATAGGGAACTGGTTGCCAGCTCCAGACTCACTCAAATTATTGATGTTCCAACCAGAATGCACTATAAAACAGGTCACTCATCACCGGTTGACTGTGGTATGGTCTCTGACACTAATAGAATCATCCAATCTGGTGTTCTGGTGGACAGTGTCAGTGACCATAACTGGGTCTACTGCTGTTGGAATGCTAAACCAAAAAGGGTTCCTCCAATTTTTATAGCCATGAGAAATCTGAAAAAATTGGACTTGGACAAATTTTGAACTGCTATATCAAATGCAGACTGGAGTGATCTGGAATAGGTAACCAATGTAAATAAGGCACTAGAGAGTTTCATATCACTTTTCAAAATATCTGCGATACATTTGTTCCAATTAAGAAGCTACGAATCTGGGGGAATAAGCATCAGTGGGTCACACCAGAATTATTAAAACAGATAAGAGACAGAAATAATAAATGGGATTTTTTTAGAAAGACTCTGGATATAAATTCTCAAGTTGCATACAAATCAGCACGAAACAAATGTAAAATGTTGTTTAGGAAGCTTAAAAGAAATCACTATATTGAAAAATAGAAGCAGTTTAAGGGTAAGGATACCACAGCTACATGGGATCTATTAAATGAATTGCTGGGAAACAAAGCGTTTTGCCATGATACTATGTTTAGATTCTACAGCAGGAGTTCTGACAGATCCATTTGTGATAGCTCAAGAATGTAATACTTATTTTACTGATTTAACAAAGTTTACTTCTAGTGACATTTCTAATAAAGATGTCAGGCTAACTAATCAAAGCTATAGTAATTTGGAAATGGCTTGCCCCAAATTTCACTTCAAACATTTAACCACAGAGGAGGTACTTAAATACTTATTGAAGTTCAAGCTACGCCCTGCTGTAGGTAAGGATGACATCGACTTTAGGCTCATGAGGATCACCGCAGACATCTTGTGTTATCCATCATCTATTATTATGTTGCTTGCACGCATGTGCAAGAAACATAGTGCCATCATCGGTGATTTCGGAGGTGTGTCACCTCCTCCTCCAATTCAGTCAGTGAGCTGGCAGGTGCGGCCCCTGTAAGCCAATGCATTTTGGAGCTGTCTATGACACGCTCCAAAATGCAGTGGCATACAGTTGAAAGGGGGAGCTACGCTTCAGTGAACAGCGATGAAGCGTAGCTCCCCACACACGCGGGCGTGTGCGCCCCGCATGTACTGTGTAGCGAAGGGGTGCTCCCGTCGGCTGACTGCGTCGTCCCCAGTAGTTGGTGCCCGCTGGGGCCCACCCCAGCGTGGCAATCATCCTGGCGATGGGGTGCCCAATCCCCGTCGGCTGAACAGCCTCCCGTCCTTGTGCCACGCTGGAGCCCACCCCAGCGTGGCAAACATCCACGGCGTCTTTTTTTTTAAAACCTATAAAGCAAAGCGGTCATGGCGCGTCTCGACCCCCACAACCCGCACCCACCCACCAAGACCCAGCCTCCCACACACCCCCACCCCATACTTACCTCTGACTCGGCGCAACGATCTTGGTGGACCGGAACACGTCTGCACTCTTCAAAGCCGACCGCGAACTGAGGAAATATTGGTAAGCTGTATAATGGGCTAGATAGGGGGGTTCAACTTTATAGCTTATCTCAGGCATTTTTGGGAATTTTTGCACCAAATTTTCAAAATGGGGTTTTTAGGACCCCTTCTCATGAATTATGTCACTGTCATGGCGTTATTCGGGCCCGAAGGGTGATTTCGCGCAGTGACTGCGAAATCACCCTTTGAGCCAGAATACTGCCATGACAGTGACATCATTCATGAGAAGGGTCCCAAAAACCCCATGTTGAAAATCTGGTCCAAAAATTCCAAAAAATGACTGCTTTACGAGCGTGCGTTGCACAGTTCCTACACAGGCTCGTAAGTTCGCGAAATTTCAATATTCTCACTCCAGATTTTCAACATTGCCATTTTACCACACCTCCTCATGAGCAGTATAGCTGTCATTTTTCACATCCTGCCCAAAACATGTTTCCGTCCATGTAGCGCACAATGGCGCGGTCGATTATGCGAACTCAGTATATGGGACACATTAAGAAAATCCACAGTGTCACTGTTCATGAGCAGAGATCTTAAAATGGCAATGTTGAAAATTTGGTGACAGAATTCCTAAAAATGACTGTTTTACGAGTGTGCGTTGCACAGTTCCCACGCACGCTCGTAGGTTTGCGACTTTTCAATATTTCCACTCCAGATTTTCAACATTGCCATTTTACCACACCTCCTTATGAGCAGTACAGCTGTCATTTTTCACATCCTGCCCAAAACGTGTTTCAGCCCATGTAGCGCACAATGGCGCAGTCGGTGTGCAAACTCAATGTATGGACACATTAACAAAATCACAGTGACACTGTTCATGAGCAGAGGTCTTAAATAGGCTATGTTGAAAATTTCGTAAAAATTTTAACAATGACTGTTTTACGAGGCATTGCGCAGTTCCTATGCACGCTCGTAAGTTCGCAAATTTCCAATATTTGCACTCCAATGACTTCCAAATACCTAAACAGCACATAGAAGCAAGCAACATTCGGCATTGACAAATGCTTGTTTTTAATCTGTCTTTATGTTTTTCTGTGTTTCCTACTTTATGGAAAGAAGCAACTGTTGTCCCAACACCTAAAACTGGCAATTTATCAAATGTACAAAACTATAGGCCTATCTCACATTGGCACCTCTTTCAAAGATCTTAGAACACATGGTCTTTGATCAGTTGATAGAACGTCTGTCAAAGTATGAAATCCTGACTCCTGCATAGCATAGGATCTGCCCAGGACACAATACTATGACGGCCTTGGTGGGTTTCGTGAGCTCAATACAAAAGGGCGCTTTGCTGTGGTGGTGTTCGTGGACCTCACCAAGGCCTAGTCAATCATGGTCTATTGAATTCAGCTCTTGTACAACTGGGGTGCCCCATGATGTTGCTGGGTGGTGTGAAAGTTATTTAACTATATGTACTCAGTGTACCAAAATTAATGGCTGTTACTCTTTCCCTGCTTCAATCTTAATGGGTGTACCTCAAGTTTCTGTTTTGGGCCCCTCTTTTGTTTAGTTTATTCTTAAATACACTACCTTTGGTTTGTTTTAAATCTAAAATGTTTTTGTATGCAGATGACGTGGTGATCAGCACAAGCGGTCCTAGTCTTGACCTACAAGTCGACTTGGCTAGTGATTTTTCAGAAATTCAGACCTGGTTATGTGATCATAGATTGGTTTTAAATACAAAAAAACATGATATTTTATAATCACAGGAAAAAATTAGACTCAGAGCCTGTTCTATCACTGCATTCTATCTCCCGGGCCTTGATAGAGCAGGTTAACTGTTTTAAACATTTGGGGTTAATTGTTGACTCAGACCTGAGCTATGAATACCATACTGTATTACTTATCTAGTTAAAACTGTACATCAACAGCTTGGAACACTTTATAGAATGAACTCTATACTTATCCCAACAACCAGAGTATTGTTATCACAAAGTTTCCTACTCTCCACAATAGATTATGATTTGATTTATTTATCATACTGCTAGTGATGGGATACTTGCAAAGGTTAGAATACTGCTAAACCAGGTAGCTCGATTTGCTATCCTGCTTCCATCTCAAACACATCACTGTGTTCTTCTTATACAAGCTGGGATGCTTTCATTAAAACAAAGATTTAAATTTCGAATTTGCCTGTTAGCGAAAAAGATAACTATGAATGGGGTTCCTGCTAATTTTCATTCATTATTTAAAAAATATACAAATCCATTTTCTACCCGTTTATCTAACCTTTGTTATTTTCATGTACTTAAAATGAAAACTGTCACTGGACAGAAGACTCTGTTGTACAAATTACCGTAGTTTTTTTAAATTTAATTATGACCCAGTTAGATTGCCTTGGAACTACAATGGGCAGATACGTAAAGATGTGGCCTCGTGCTTTACAACACACTCAGTGTGTTGATTAATCCCCAATAACCGCACACATTGTCGTATTTGCTAGAGGATAGTGAATGTAGATGCCCAGTGTAATTTAAATATTTTGTGCCTAGTATACTTACTTGACTTGGTTGTTGTGTATGTATTAATCTGTACCCTATGTTTTATATGTTCAGTATTTATTATGTGTCATGTAATTTGCACTCTGGTCGACCATGTAAATGGGTCTTTGGCTCATGGACTAACCAGAGTAAATATACAAATCAAATACCATTTCCCCCAGTTTGTACTCTGCTCTGGGTTTCTGTTACCCAAATACATTATTTTGCATTGAAATTCAGCTGCTATACCCTTGACCACTCCTGGAGTTCTCTCAGGTCTCTGTTCATCTTTTCCATACACACCCCCGGAGTGTCCACCCTACTGTTGATTTTGGTGTGATCCACAAAGAGGCAGACCTTCCACTCCTGCTCCTCTGCAATGTCTCTTATAATGACATGAAAGAGGACTGGCCCCAGCACTGATCACTGAGGCACCCCACTGGTCACCCTCCCCTCCTCAGAGTGAACTCCATTTACTACCATCCTCTGTCTCATACCCCTAACCAGTTTCTTACACAGTTTCCCACCCTTGGACACACTCCTAAGATCCCTAGCTTGTTTAATAGTCTCCCATGTTGAATGGTGTCAAATGCCTTACTGAAATCTAAGGCCCTGTACACATTAGAGCTGAAGATTTGCACCGGTTTAAAAAACATTTTTTAAACTCACCATAGCAGCTTGTCCAGATCAATCTTCAACTGAGTTTTAACTCGGTTATACCACAGCCGACTCCCGTCTGCATCTGCCTCCAGTAACTTTTTTAAAACAGGTTCTCCATGACCCTTAACACGCTTCCTGGAGGAGCAATATGCAGACGCCCATCCACACTACAGGGTAACACGCTTTCTCTCATAAAACCATTTTTAAAAACGGACTTGAGACTAGCTCGCAGCAGGGTTTAAGCACCGTTTCCTAACATGCTTTGAAACCATGCTTAAATGCAGATGGGCGCCATGTTTGCGCTAGTTAAAACATTTTAAGCACCTTAGAACATTTTAACTAGCCTGATGTGTACAGGGCCTAAGTATGCCACATCCACCACGCCACCCTGATCTAATTTCTTAGTCACTCAGTCAAAGAAATCTATCAGATTCATTTGACATGACATCCCTCCCATAAATCCGTGATGACTCAGGTCTTGTAATCAATTTGATTCAAGGTATTCCACTATCCGCTTCTTTAGCAGTGATTCCATTAATTTTCCCACCACTGATGTAAGGCTGACTGGCCTATAATTGCCAACTTCCTCCATGCTACTACTTTTGTGAAGAGCTACTATATCTGCCCTACCCTAAGCCTCTGAAAACACATCTGTTTCTAATGAGCTGTTAAACAGAACTGTCAAAAGTGTAGTAAGTACCTCCCTGAGCTTTCTCGGTACCCTAGGATGCACCTGTCAGGTCCCTTTGCTTTGTCCACTTTCAGATTAGCGAGTCCTACGGCTATCTCTGCTGAAAATGGACTAGTGTTCCTCTCTCTCCTCTGAGAGCTCTTATTACTTTTTTGTGGCCCTTCCTCTTCTCCTTCCATTGCGAACACTGAACAAAAGTATTTGTTCAGTATGTCTGCCTTTTTCTGGTCACCCATTGCACAATCCCCCCCCCCCATACCTTTTTAACCTTACAATCCCTACCTAGGTCCTCCTCTCTTCACTTATAAACCTAAAAATTCTCACTTCTCTGTCTCTGCTCCACATCCACCGATTCTCCTACCCCTACTTAATTAACTCCTCTGTTCTCTCCCCTTCCTTTCCAGATGATTTGCCCCTGATTGGGTGCTCCTGCCCCAGGACTGGGTCACTGTACGACTAGCTGCCATCCACCTTCCATCAACCCACCTGTCAGCACAGCAGGTATGCTCAGCTACTGTGCCTGACCTTGCTTGAACTGCGGCACCTCTGCTATTGGTCCAATTGCTTTTGCCTTGCCTCCAGATTGGACAGTTCATCTAGCCACCATGGGCGCTGAGCTCAGCTTCTTTCCTCTGCTTCTACTGCTGCTATTTACAGTGTACTGCAATTTTTCATAATACCAGGGACAGCTTGGCAGGGTGTGGGGTGAAGACAGGAGACTCCAGGCCCCAGGAAAGGCAGAAAGGGTTAGGGAGGTGGAAGTAGGTGCCACCAGGTCCCCTGGGACAGCAGGCAGGGTGGGAAAAGCAGACAGGTGCCACCAGTTCTCAGGAAAGACTGACAGGGCTGGAGAGAGGGAAGAAGGCACCACCAGGTCCCCTGGAAGAGCAAGCAGGGTGTGTAGGAGCAGACGGGTGCCACCACTCCTCAGGAAAGTCTGACAGGGTTATGAAGAGGGAAGCAGGTACACCAGGTCCCCAGGGATAGCTGGCAGGATATGGGGGGGGACAGGAGGCACCAGGTTTTGGAAAGGCTAGAAGGGTAAAGGAGAGGGAAGCAGGTGCCATGAGATTCCCAGGGATAGCTGGGAGGGTATTGGGTGGGAAACGGGAGACACCAGGCACTGGGAAAGGCTGTCAGGGGTAGAGAGAGGGAGCAGATGCCACTAGATCCCCAGGGACAGCTGGAATGGTGTGGGATGAGAGACAGGAGTGTCCAGGCCTTGGGAAAGGCTGTCAGGTTTAGGGAGAGGGAAGCCAGTACTAACAGGTCACCAGGGATAGCTTGACAGAGTATGGAGTGGGAGACAGGAGACACCAGGCCCCAGGAAAGGCAGAAAGGGTTAGGGAAAGAGAAGCAGGCCCCACTAGGTCCCCTGGGACAGCAAACAGGGTGTGGAGTGGGAGGCAGGTGCCACCAGGCCTCAGGAACGGCTGATAGGTTGGGGAGTGGGAAGCAGGCACCACCAGGTCCCCTGGGATAGCAGGAAGGGTGTGGGGTGGGAGACAGGAGCTATCAGGCCTCAAGGAAGGCTGACAGGGTTGGAAAGGGGGAAGCAAGTGTCACCAGGTCCCCTGGGACTGCAGGAAGGATGTGGGGTGAGAGACCAGAGTCTCCAGGACCTGGGAAATGCTGGAAAGGTTAAGGAGAGGTAAACAGGTGCCACCAGGTCCCCATGGATTGCTGGCAGGACATGGAGTGGGAGACAGGAGACACCAGACTCTGGGAAAGGCTGACAGGGTTAGGGAGAGGAAAGCAGGTGCCAACTGGTCACCAGGGACAGCTTGGCAGGGTGTGGGGTGTGAGATGGGAGACACCATGCCCCAGGAAAGGCAGAAAGGGTTAGGGAGAGGGTAGCAGGCACCACCAGGTTCTCTGGGATAACAAGCAGGGTGTAAAGGGGCAGACATGTGCCACCAGGCCTCAGGAAAGGCTGACATGGTTGGGGAGAGGGAAGAAGGTGCCACAAGGCCCCCTGGAACAGCAGGCAAGGTGTGGAGGGGGAGACAGGTGCCACCAGGCCTCAGGAAAGACTGATAGGTCAGGGAGTGGGAAGCAGGCACCACCAGGTCCCCTGGGACCATAGGAAGGGTGTGGGGTGGGAGATGGGAGCCATCGGGCCTCAAGGAAGGCTGACAGGGTTGGGAAGAGTGAAGTAGGAGCCACCAGGTCCCCTGGGACTGCAGAAAGGAGTGGGGTGGGAGACTGGAGCCTCCAGTCCCTGGGAAATGCTGGAAGGGTTAAGGTGAGGTAAACAGGTGCCAACTGGTCACCAGGGACAGCTTGGCAGGGTGTGGGGTGCGAGATGGGAGACACCATGCCCCAGGAAAGGCAGAAAGGGTTAAGAAAAGGGTAGCAGGGACCACCAGGTCCCATGGGACAGTAAGCAGGGTGTGGAGGAGCAGACAGGTGCCACCAGGCCTCAGGAAAGGCCAACATGGTTGGGGAGAGGGAAGCAGGCACCACCAGGTCACCTGCGACAGCAGGTAGGGTGTGGAGGGGAAGACGGGTGCCACTAGGCCTCAGGAAAACTGACAGGGTTGGGCAGAGGGAAGCAGGTGCCAGAAGGTCCCCTGGGACACAGGCATGGTGTGGAGGGCTGTCCGTGCTGTCACCTATAGTCTTCCAGGTCTCTGGTCCATTTTCTTTAGGACCCTGGTGGGTCTGCATGAGGAGTACTGCACACACCTGCCCAATTATGTCACTATAGGCTACCACCCATGTTCTCATCTGGATTCAGCTTTGCTGTCACCTGTGGTCTTCCATATCCCTGATCTGTTTTCTTCAGGGCCATGTTAGGTCTGCGTGAGGAGTACTGCATGCACCTGCCTGAGTATGTCACTGTTGACCTACACCCATTTTCTCATCTGGTTTATTCAGCTACGTCATCACCTGTGGTCTTCCAGGTCCCTGGTCCATTTTCTTTAGGGCCCTGGTGGGTCTGTATGAGGAGTACTGCACACACCTGCCCGAGTATGTCACTATAGACCAGCACCCATGTTCTCGTCCAGTGGATTCATCTATGCCATCACCTGTGGTCTTCCAGGTCCCTGGTCTGTTTCTTTATGACCCTGATGGGTCAGCATGAGGAGTACTGCAGAATATTGACAAAGTAGATATAAACTATATAATATGTGGACCACTGGTCATTGTGGGAGATGGGCTTTATGTGGTATAAGGCATAGAAACTGTCAACAAAACCTTCAAAATAATGAAGCTGTAAAACAATTGGGCAGTAGGGACATTTACTGATGTGATTGAGGCTGTAGTAATCAATGTATATAGTGTGTTTAGTGTGGTTGGCATATGTGTAGAGTTTTGGTTAAGGTTTTAGTAGAAATTTATTGCGTGTATCTACTATTTTATTTAGTAATGGTGTTGATCTGTTGTATGATGAACTTCCTTTGTGGTGGTGGTATGCAATATTATAACTTTTCCTCTAATTAATTCATTAATAACATGACCTTAAACAGTTAAACATATTAATTGGAAAAAATAAAGGACTTCAGTAGCCTAATTTTATGTTTTCCACAATGTTTTCAGTGACAACTTGCACTTTCTGGATTTTTCTCCGTCCTGTTACATATGTTAATATATTGCTCTTTCACTGGTTTTGTGGGGTTAATTTGTAAAATAATCAAAAAAAGTTTTAAATGTTATTTATTTATTCATTCCCATTTACACACAGATGCATTTTAATCTATGAATACCCAGGAATTCTGGGTAAGGAAAAACTTTGAAATTACTTTAGAAACATAGAAACATAGAAACATAGAATTTGACGGCAGATAAGGACCGCTTGGCCCACCTAGTCTGCCCATTTTCCTACCTAACAGATAAGCTGCAGATCCTAGTTAACCAACAGCTTACTTCCTCGTACCCACCACTAGGACTGCCTTATGCCTGTCCCATGCATTCTTGAAGTCCCCCACTGTTCTTGACTCCACGACCTCCTAAGGGAGGCTGTTCCATGCATCCACCACCCTCTCAGTGAAAAAATACTTCCTCACATTACCCTGAGCCGTCCCCCTCTATCTTCAAATTGTCCCTTGTTCTTGCACATCTCTTTTTCTGGAAGATGCTACCCTCTTGGACTTTGTTAATTCCTTGAGGTACTTGAAGTTTCTATCATGTCCCTCTCTCCTTCTTTCCTCAAGAGTATACATATTAAGCTCCTTTAGTCTTTCTTCGTATGTCTTCTGGTGCAGACCCTGCACCATTTTTTCCCTCCTCTGGACAGCCTCCACTCTGTCTATGTCTTTGCGGAGATGGGGTCTCCAGAACTGCACACAGTACTCAGATGGGGTCTCACCAACTGTCTGTACAGAGGATAACAACTTCCTGTTTTCTACTATTGATGCCTCTTCCTATGCATCCCAGTATCCCCCAGCCTTCCTTACTGCCTTCTCACATTGCTTGCCCACCTTTAGGTCATCTGATATAATTACCCCAGGTCCTTTCTATTTTACTGTTGTCAGTATCTCACCCCATTGTGTAAGCTTCCCTGGGTTTTGTTTCCCATGTGCATTACCTTGCACTTCTTTGCATTGAATCTGAGCTGCCATACATTTGACCATTCCTCCATCCTTGCCAAGTCCCTTCTCATCCTTTCCACTCCATCCTGTGTATCAACCCTGTTGCAGATCTTTGTGTCATCTGCAAAGAGACATACTTTTCCTTCCAGTTCCTCTGCAATGTCACTTATAAAGACATTAAAAGGACCGGTCCCAGCATTGAACCCTTATGGTACCCTCGCCAGTAACCCTCCTTTCTTCACTGTGTACTCCATTTACTACTACCCTTTGCATCCTGTAATCTAGCCAGTTTTTTATCCAGGCTACCACCTTGGGACCCACTCCAAGGCTGGCTATCTTGTGTATTAATCTTTTGTGTGGGACTGTATCAAATGCCATGCTAAAACTTTGCCCCATACAATTGTACCATAGGTTAGATTGGTGGTCATCACACACAGCTGCATGCAGATATTTTGGTGTTGCTTAGTGAATTAACTAAATGAAGTGAAGTACTGCAAATTCATGTGAAGACCAAAAAATATTTACACATAATTTTTTTATTTTTTATTTTGCATATTCTTTGTTCCTGTTATATACGTTACATGGTTACTCTTTCCAAACATTGGGGACTGTACTGGGAAAACCACAACTGTTATTATCTTCCTGTTTACAGTTTAAGTAAAGGCCCTTAAGAATAATATATTGATGGTGAAAGAAGAAAGAAATGATAAAAAATGTTCCCACAGTCATGTCCCACATATGTCCCCTATTGCTGTGGACAGGCCCTTCTCCTCTTCTACCAACTCTCTGTATCTTGCTACCCCCCCCAAACTGCTTTCTGTCTCTTCTGACCAACTTTCTTGCTTGGATCGCCCCCCCCCCACTCTCACTGTCCTCTACCCCCTCAGCCCTGGTTTCACAGATCCTCCCACCTCTTAAGCCAGGCGCCACATCATCCTTTTGACTTTTCATGCTCCTCTGTCTCTGCTCAACACCCACCAATTCTCCTACCCCTACTTAATTAACTCCTCTGTTCTCTCCCCCTCCTTTCCAGCCAATTCACCCCGATCAAGCACTCCTGCCCCAGGTACAGGCTGCAGCATGACTAGCCACCATACATCCTCCACCAGCCCACCTGCCAGCACAAAAGGTATGCTTAGCTACTGCGCCTGTCCCCGCTTGAACCGCAGCGCTTCCACTATTGGTCCAGCTATTTTTGGCTTGTCTCCCAATTGGACCGTTCATCTAGCCACTGTGGGCACCAAGCTCAGCTTCTGTCCTCTACTTCTACTGCTACTATTTACAGTGTACTGCAGTGTTCTCTCACCCACCCACTCCTGCCCTGACACGACACTCTTTTAAATACACTTTCTCCAACGTAGAGCCCTCCCCTTACCTGTTCCTCCTCCACATTCTGTGAATCTGCTGGCTCCAGCCAATCCCTGTGAGGCTTCCTCTATCTCTGTCCTCCTCAGTTTAATGTACTGGATCTCTGCAACTCTTTGCTCTACTGCTTCTCTGCTATCCCTTTCCTCCATTGAAGATAGCCAGTTCAACAAAAGGCTTAGCAACTGTATTGCCCACATTGTTCCAGAAAGATAATGCTGGAGTCCCCCTCTCCTTATACTGGTCTCTTCCCCCAACCAGAGGGACTCCACATATCCAGCTTCCCCTGCTGCACCCACCTCTCCCAAAACCCACCCAGAAAGATAACATACTGCAGATTTAAAGGCTCTCTCCACATATCAAACATTGCTTTCAGTTAAAAGTTAACTCTCAACATCTCTCAAAACTTAATCTACTGCAACTGATAGGTTCTTGGCCAGCCTCAGCTTTCACTGCTGGCAATGTCCATTTTGGCATCAATGGCACCCCTCTCCCTGAAGATGTCACTCTTCTTGGTTCTGTTGCAGCTACCCTCCTTGATCCTGAACACCTGTCCACTTGATCCTGTCAACAATCCCACACAAACAGACAATGTATGGGTCCCTGGATATTCCCAGTGGCTGGTACCTCTGCACTAAGTGTCAAGCTCTGCACTCCATTGCCTTACATGCCCTATCTTAATTCTAACTACCTTCTGCCCATGGTCCAAATCAACATGTTCATTGCCATATCCAAAGCCAGGAAGATCAGAGGGACTCCACGTACCCACTCTCAGGCTTTAAAAAAGTAAAAATGGCAAGACATTAGAATGGTCTGGCTGCTACTGCTGTTATCCGACAACGTTCACCCCAACCCAGGACCAATGGCAAATATACCTGCACAGACAATGAAGGATGGGGAGCTAAAATTTGCTTCTATCAACATCTGCAGTCTCCTGACTGAATCTGACTCTCTTTAGGTTTGGGTTGCCCAATACCAATCAGGGCATACTGTCTGTAGTTGAAACCTAGCTAACCCCCAGAGTACCTGACCTGTCTATACAGCTGGATGGTTACACCACCTACAGGCAGGACAGACTGGGCAAATGAGGTGGGGGGTTGTGTTATATATAAAAGGGAAACCCTTCAAGGGCTTGTGCTGCCCCCCCCCAACCAATGGCAATGCACAAATGTTCAGTATCAAAGTACAGGTAGGTTCCAGTGGCAAATCCCTCACCACAGTCTCTGTCTACATACCCCTAAAGATCAGGCTGCTGGCTTTAAATCAGTACTAGACTTCCTAGCAGAGCAAAAATGCACCTCTGAAGTTCTGCTACTCAGGGACTTCAACATAAATTGGTTGTCCTCTGAGGCAAAACCCCCACAAAGATGCCTTCTCTGCTCTCAGCATGACCCAACTAATACAGACCCCCACCCTTGTGAACAACTGCACTGTATCAAGTACATTTATAGACTGGCTGCTAACCAATAGACCTGACAGAATTTCCAGCACAGTGGTACTCCCTGATGCCATCAGTGACCACTCCCCGATCCTCTGCACCTGGACAAATAAATCTCCTAAAAATCCCACCCAAAACTATCACCACCCACATGCTAAAAAAAGGACAACTTGGCTCACTTAAAGCACACTTCCTGAATCAGAACTAGTCAACTATCTATAGCATTGAAGATGTTGACTCTGCCCTGGAAGACATTATAAGCAAATTTAATTCATCCTGTGATATATTCGCACCTTACAAGAAAAGGAAAATCAAGTGGTCTAGTAAGTCATGGATCTCCTCAATGCTGCTTGACTTGATGAATAAAAGTGACAACTTATGGTTTAAAGCCAGAAGCTCTGGGTCCCCCTTAAACATTCAGAGATATAAAACTGCCCACAATGAATGCACCTGGGCCATCTGTAGAGCAAAAAGCCTCTACTTCAAAACTCAGCTTGACAACTCCTGGGGAGACAGCTGTAAATTTTGGGATGACATAAAGTTCCTTACTGGTAAAGTCAACAAAACACTGCCCACTATGCTCAATATCGGTGGCAATACTACATACTACTCAAGATCCTATAGAACTCGTCAACCACTTCAACAAGGCTTTTACAGACCTAAGTGGAATACTCTCCCTGAAATTTCTGGCACTGATAACCAGTTCCGTTCCTGCTTGTATTATTAACCAGTCTGATAATCCTATTCATCCTTTCTACCTCAAGATCACGTCTAAGACAAAAGCCAAGAAACACCTCCAACAAGCACTAAGGAAATCACAAACAGCTAGCGGCTCATTAAACCTCAAGCTTCCTGTGTGCACCCTTGATGAGGTTCTTTCCTCACTAACAAGGATCCTAAACCCATCCCTCATAACTGGGAAATGTCCTTTATCCTGGAAAGTGGCATTGGTCACTCTGGTTTTCAAAAGCAGGGATAGGTCTAGTTATTCCCCCTACCAGCCTATCTCAGTCTTTCCACCACTCTCAAAAGCACTTGAGAGGATCATCTATGACCAGCTCATAGACTATCTTAATAAGTATAACCTCCAATGTCAAGAACAGCATGTTTTGTGGAAGCTTCTTAGCATGAACACAGTGATTGTGGAATTTACTGGCTATATCCACGAGGCTCTTGACCGGGGCTCTTGGTGGGGGCTACCTACATTGACCTCACCAAGGCCTTTGACATGGTCATCCACAACCTACTGCTAATCAATCAATCAATCTTTATTTTACCAGATAAAACATCATTGAGTGGGGGAGTCACATGGTGCAGGTTTCATGGCGGCTGCCTGATTGCGTTGGTCCCGGCCTCCCGCTCCTATACAAGCTTATTTTCCCCATTTTAGAGAGAGCTACAATGCCACTACACCACAACTTGTGAGTTTGAAGTTTTACTGCAGCCCTTGTGAGAGACTCCCGTGCCGATGGATGCCGAAATGAAAAAGCCACCACCGAAGCACACCCCGCCGGCTTCCCCAGCTAAGGCCCTGTCTAAAAAGGCTAGAACTTCTTCGCAGGCAAGCGGACAAGAGAATGACGGTGGCAACTCGGACAAGGAGCCCTTGACCTTGGCATAGTTTTTAGCTGAGAGTAAGCCTTTTCGCTCCGAATTGGGTACTGTGACCGAGGAGCTTAGGGCAGTTACCCAGGCGCTGGAGGACCTATCCCGCCGGGCAGGAGACACGGAAGCCAGGGTCACCTCTTTAGAGAGGCGGGCGGAGAAGCAAGAGCCTGAATTAGTTTTATTAAAGCAAAAGCTGCAAAAAGTGGAAATGAAGTTAAAGGACCTGGAAGGTCGAAGTAGGCGAAACAACATGATAATCGTCGGTCTCCCTGAGAAGGAAGAAGGCCCCGATGCCATTGCGTTTATCCAGAAGTTCCTCCATCGGATTGCAGGCCCCTCGCCCTTCGGGGGCAGCTACACGATAGAGCGCGCCCATCGGGCGTTGAGGGCCTGCCTCCTGCCAGCTCTTCACCTCGTATCCTGATTATTCGTTTTTTAAACTACCAGGAGAGACAACATGTCCTGGCCAAAATTAAAGATCTCAAGGAAGTTCGCTGGGAGGGGTCCTTATTAAGAATTGCTCAAGACCTACCACTATCAGTACGGCAAAAGAGAGCGGAGTACCACCAAATCGTTACTAAGCTGATTGTTGCAGGTATCCGCTTTCGGATGGGCTATCCAGCACGCCTGCAGGTGGTCCTGTCAGGCCAGTGGACTAGCTATGAGAATGTTCAAGCAGCGGAAAAAGGTCTGCAAGAGGTCCTTCCGGATCTGTTTAGGAAAAAGTAAAGATGGTACAAGGGCAGTGCTGTAGTTTTGCCTAGAAGTGAAAGGGACACTTTACCGTAGCTCGAAGGGGAGAGTCTGTTGCACTAATGGGGCAGTTCGTTCTCTTTTTGCTGCAAGTAGTTTTCGCTGTGAGACCCCGATCTAGTCTGCTGTACCAGCGAGTGGAGGACTGTCCGATGGCACCTCAGGGGAGTTTCTTCACGTGGTTCACTTTTCGATGCATGGTTTTGGTTCGAACAATAAATTGAACTTAGGACTGGGTTGAGCCATGCTTAACTTCCCTGGGTATAGCGATCCTGTGGAAAGGTGGTAGTGCATCATGATACACTGGGATGCTTCATTTAAGAGTTGGTGGGACCTGCTGAGACTACCTCAAGGCATTATGGAGCTATCCTTTAGCATGGCTAACTGTCTGGGGGACTGTTGACAGCTGTCTTGGGGGAGTGTATGTCTGTCCTCATCAACGGCACTGCCTGTCAGTCTGGATCTGGAACTGGGTGATCCCGTCTATGGAACTAATTGGATCGTAGCATTCTTGATGGGTCTTATTGAATGGTGGCTCGGTCGTCCTGCCCAGTAGCCTCCAGGGAGGCTTGCAGGGTCAGGATTCAGCACCGGGTGTTCTCTGCAGAGACTTTCGAAGGCCCAATTGCCCTCCTCTCTCTGGTTTTGCTAGTTACATTTGGGGATCTTACTCCCTCTGGGTTATTTCCCATCTCTCCCCTTTTCATTTTTTATTGTTGTTGATCTGTTTATTCCTATTACTTGTAACTGGGGATTTTTTGAAATTATTGTTTTTCATTTGGGGATTCTAGTCCTCTAGGGGATTGTTCAAATAATGTTATTTCGCTTTTTTCCCCATCAGTTGTTTGTTATGGGGCTGCATGGACATGTGCTTCTGGATATTTCCAATACGGACTTCCAACATTTAAAGTGTTACTGTGCTTTATAATCTGCAGGGTGGATTATGGATTTGGTAAATGGGCAGTTAGCTTAGTGGATTTGTAGAGGGGGGTCTTCCCTTTCTGGGGGTACGTATATTACATGGGGCAGGGCTGTTTAGTCAGTGTGGGGTGACTATCCCACTTTCATTATACAGTTACAATTTGTCAAGTTGGGGGATGGTCAAAGGGTTAAGTTTCCTACCTGGAGGGACAGTTGACTTGGAGCAGTTCTCTCTTTGGTGGGTCATACTCTGGGGTGTTGGGCGGTTTTCTCTGGGGGGTGGTTAAGTCTTTGGACATGGGGAAGCATTACTAAAGGTCTTATACGAGAGTAATCTCTCTCTTGCCGTAAGGCAATTGCCCATGGCGTACAGTGGGAGGGGAGGCTGGAGGGTAATCAGGAGCTTTGGAACTTGCAAACTCATGGGCCGGGAGGTGGTTTTAAGGGGGGGTGGGGAGGGGTGCTCTTTTTACCAGTTAGGATTAGGGCGTGGTCTACTCGAGGTGGGGAGGGGCACAGGGAAGTTGTGTTGGGTTTAGACTAGGGGAGTGGGAGTTCATAGGGATCCGGGTTGCATTAAGGCTTGTAGGCACCGGCTTGGGAGTATCTGCTCAGGAGGTAGGTGGAATTGGAATCCAGTCAACTACTAAAAGTTTTAAAATTGACTTCAGGGATCATGGGTAGCATTCATGAGTTTATCTCGTGGAATATCAAAGGTGCCAGGAAGGACTTGAAGCGATATAAGGTTTTGCAGCATTTACAACTGCAGAAAGCCCAGATAATATGCCTGCAGGAAACTCATTTATTGGAGAGGGAAGCCAATGCTTTGAGACGTCATTTTGTAGGGTATACGTTGCAGGGAACAACACCGCTAGTAAGGGAGTAGCCATTTTAATTTCTAGGAACACTCCTTTTGTCTGTGAGGAAAAGTTGGTTGATCCTGAGGTCGGTATATACTAGTAGTCGGGCTAGTTAGCCAAACTAGGATGGTGATAGGTAGTATATACGGTCCAAATGGAGATTCGCCCCTATTTTTCGCTACTTACTCAATGTTCTTTCCCTTTATCCATCTCCCAATGTTTTGGGAGGGACTGGAACAGTGTTCAATCCGGAGTTGGATAGAGAGAGTAGGCGAGATAGGGGCCTCTCCGCTCAAAGAGCCTTCAGGAGATGGTAGATAATTTGGGTTTGTGTAACCCATGGAGGGTCTTGTGCCCCTCTAAAAGGGAGTATACTTTCCTGTCTGAGGTCCATAAAACCAGGTCTCGATTGATTATTTTTAATGAGTCAGTGCATGCTCCCTGGTTTGGTCGATTGCAATTATGCGGGGTCATTTCAGACCACTGCTGATCCGATGCCCCTAAATCTTCTATCTAATACCCCAAGCAGACTATTTGGAAGCTCAACAACCAGCTCCTCAGGATTCCTGAGATTCGAGATAGTATAAGTCAGACTATAGAGCAGTACGAGCAGGAGAACTGTATCTGACGGGTAAGGGTGACATGGAATGGAGTGCTCTAAAATGTGTTCTAAGGGGAGCTTATCAAATTAGCGCCACAGGAAGAAAAGAGAGGCCCGGCTAAGCAACTGCTTACCCAGATCAGGGACATAGAGAATACCCTCTCAAAGACCTCACCAATGGTTGTTAGAGAAAGGTTGGTCAGGCTCGACACCAATATGATGACATGTTGAGAGCAAAAGCAGAATATGCCATTAACAAAACGAAAGCCCTATATTTAGATCAGGGGGAGAAATCGGGACATCTTTTGGCCATGCGTCTCAAAGCGGCCGAAATGGCTAGAATTATCCAAAGTATATCATCCCTTGCCGACGGGTCGATTAAAACCACCCCTCATGAAATAGCTAAAGAATTTGAAGACTATTATAGGGCTTTATATAGTCCTATGTCTAACAGGCCAAGTGATGAGGTAATTAGGGCATATCTGTTAGGGTGCAATTTACATGCAGATAACGGAAGAGCAGAAAATAATGCTCACCTGTCCGATCTCTGAGTCCGAAATCCTAATGTGATTCAGATGCTCCTGCTGATAAAGCTCCCGGACCGGACAGTTTCTTCCGGACTTCTATAAATGTTTCAGTAGGCAGTTATGCCCAGGATTAAAACATCTTTTTTACAGCATTTTTACCTCAGAACATATAGATGGCCACCTTTTTGAATCCCTGATAGTGCTCATCCCCAAAGATGGGAAGGATCGAGACCAGGTTCCAAACTACAGGCCCATTGCCCTCATTAATTATGACATAAAAATCTTGGCGAAGTTACTAGCGGTTCGCTTAGCGAAGGTGCTTCCGAGGCTAATCCACCCTTATCAAGTGGGATTTATGTCGGGTAGAATGGCATCAGACCATCTCCATAAAATTATCACACATCTTTCGGCCTCTAAAGACAGTAATACTCCTGGGGTTTGTTGTCTGTCGATGCTGAGAAAGCATTTGACAGGGTGGATTGAGGTTCCTGTCTTTGACCATGGAGCATTTTGGCTTCCCGACCCACTTCATAGATATGGTGTTTGTGCTGTATAGGTCAGTCTGCCAAAATATATTGTAATGGAGTTTTTCAGGCAAGCATCCTTTACTATCGGGGACTAAGCAGGGCTGTCCTTTGTCCCCTCTCTTGTTCAACATTTATTTAGAGCAGCTCCTGTGTAGTATCAGACAGGATTGTAGAATCAAGGGGATAAAAATTGGTTCTATGGAGTTTAAGGTATCTGCTTTTGCAGACGATATCCTACTCCATATTAACCATCCTCGATCCTCCATTCCTGTAGTGCTCGATCTTATCGACTCGTATGGCAAGTTATCCAATTATAAAATCAACATAGGGAAAACTCAGTTCTTCCCGCTTAATGTTAAGACCTGTAAATCAGATATTTTACAGTTGGGGATTCATTGGTCTCCTCGTGCCCTGAAATATCTTGGCATTATTTTGTCTACTTCAGAATCCAAAATGGTGAGACTTAATTTGGATGCCCTTAAGGTAACTATAAAGCAAGATCTGGAGAGGTGGAGCAAACTTCCGATCTCCCTCTGGGGAAGGGTCAATATAATAAAGATGAATGTGTTGCCGAGGATTTTGTACCCTTTAAATATGCTTAAAGTATGGTTACCCTTAAAGTGGCATAGAGCGCTTCACTCAATTATCTCGGACTTCATCTGGGAAAAGAAAACACCCCGTAGAGCTTATCACAAGCTTGTGGCTCCCAGGGAGAAGGCCGGGTTAAGGCTCCCGCATTTTGGCCTCTATCACTGGGCAAGTAACCTCTGTAAATATCTACGCTGGCTCCTACCCCCTAGGGATCTGGAACTCTTATCGCATGTCCCTTCTTGGGTTAAGTTGGAAGTAGACTTAATAAAGGAGGCTGGAGTGGATCCGAAGGTTTTTCTCTTTACCCCACTAAAATCTCTCCCCTCTAGCCTAGCTACTACCCCTATTAGGCTCTCTCTACATACCCACATTCAACTATGTGCCTCTCTTCGCTATTCCCCTTGTGCAGACAGTTTTCAGCCTATATGTCGTAACCCTAATATGAAGATTGGGGAATAAAAGGAAAACCTGGCTTCCTTTTTGGACGGAATAAGCGGGCAGACCTCATGCAGGGTGATAGGTGTTTAACAGTCGAGAGAGGTACTAACAAAGTATAATATTGGACCTAATCATTCCTTTAAAATATACCAACTTACCCATTTGCTAGGAGGTTCAAATCTAAGTTAATAGCGGGAAGGATCAACGGGACATGGTTTGAACCCTTAACTCGCTGGGTCTGGGAACGATGCAGTTTCCAAGGTTTACAAAGTACTCTTTGAACAGGTTTACACAGACATTGGTAATAAACCGAGGTTCTGGGTGAACTGTTTAGGGGATCAGGGCCGGAACTGGGACTGGGTCTGGCGTCACACATACCAGTATATTACCCAGGATAGGTTGCGTATTATGCAATTCCACTTTTTAAACAACTTGTTCTGGGCCCCTGCTAAGTTATGTAGGATTGGGCGTGCTCCGGATGCCTTATGTTTCCGGTGTCACCAAGTGGTGGGTGATCTCAAGCATATTTTTTGGGACTGTCCACCGGTAAAAGACTTGTGGGATCAAATTAAGCAAAAGGCGGACTCAGTACTGGGTATTGAGCTTTGCTTCACTCCCGAAATTTGTCTCATAGGGGACTATGATGATATTCCTGTTAAGTCCCGTAGATATTACATGGCTTTGATTTCTTCTTCGGTTAAGAAAATTGTGTTAAGGCACTGGTTGGAGGACTCCCAACCCGGTTATGTGGAATGGTTACAGGAATTACTTTTCAATTTGAGTATGGAAAACTTTGGGGCCATCCAGAGGGGTTGTCTTTCGAAATTTGAACGAGTGTGGGGCTTCCTCCAGACCCTTTACTTACTGCATTCGCAGTTAGCCGTTGTGGGGTTAGCAGACCCTGGCTTGGTTCCTCATGGGCAGATCTGTCTTAGATTTTGCAACCCGGGGAAGGGGGGGATAGGGAAGTTAGGTGGGCGATTGGGGTGAGGGGGATTTTACTAGTTTGTAAAACTACTGGATATGTTCTAATGGCACTTGTAAGTGGCACGGTGTGGTCACAGGTTAGTTCGTGTATAGTTTGCTTCCCATACTTGTGTGCCAAATGTATATCAATAAACTTGAATTTAAAAAAAAAACATCATTGAGTGAACTAATTTTCAAGGTGGACCTGGCCAGATAACAAAATAAGTATAAGGTACAATAAGAAAACAATACACAAAATACAGAATATGGGTACACAGGATGAATACATATCGATGTGAGGCTTATATAATAAAGAATTCTGTAGAACAAGTAGTCAGAGAAGGCAAAAGTCTGTAAACAATGGGTGGGATATTCAGAATGCGCCAGGCAGGGGAGCAAGCCTGGGTGCAGCGCAACAGGGATGCACCAGGACATGGCCCCGGTGATATTCAGTGGTGCTGCACCATGGCTAGCACTGTTGAATATGGCACTAGGCCACCCGCACTGCACATGATGCAGTGACACTGCACCAGTGCAAGTGGCAAGTGAGGAACAGGGGGATGCGCCAGCGCAAGTGTGGGTGCACTAGGTGCAGTATCCATGATATTCAGCGCTGGGCATGCAAATGAGGCCATTATGCATGCACAGTGCAAATGTGGCCATTTGGATGTCATCATGGATCCAGTTGCATGCAGGGGAACTGATCCCCAGCGACTTGCACCTAGCACCCTGCCAGGCTGCAGCCATTGGGGACCGACGTCCCCTGCCCCTCGGCGGGCAATGCACCCGAATGCCTGATCGCAGGCGATAGTTAATGTTAAAGTCCCTGGTGGTCTAGTGGACCCTACCCCATTGCACGATCGTGGGCGTATAATAAATGAAACCCTGGTGGTCCAGTGGACCTGCTCCCCTGCCCGATCATGGGCAAATGAATAAAACATTTCCCTGGTGGTCCAGTGGACCGATCCCCAGCCCAATCATGGGCTTTAGGTGTACATATATTCCCTGGTGGGTCAGCGGTACCCCCCCTCCCCACCCGCCACTCAGACCCGCTACCCCGCTACCCCCCGCAGTCAAATTCACATTCCGGAACTGTGTAGTACAGTACAGTCTGCACACCCATTGGCCCATGCAGGGGACCAATGGGCATACAGCCGTACTGTACACTGTTAGTTGGTGTGAGGCCGGGCAGCGGGATGGCTTGCGGGTGGGAACTGCTGCCGCTGTTGATGGAGGGGGAGCGGGTGGTGGGCCTGAGTGGGTGGGTTGGTAGAGGGTACTGCTGGCTCACCAGGAATATTAGTACCTAAAGCCCATGATCGACTGGTTGGTCACTGGACCACCAAAATGTTTATTCACTGCCCATGATCGGATGAAGACAGGTCGCTGGACTACCAGGTTTCATTATCCATCGACCGATCAGCGATGGAAACCACTGGACCACCAGGGAATTTAAATGTCACTAAAGCCCATGATCGGGCAATGGGGCAAGGTCCACTGGACCACCAGGGATGATATTTGCATCAGCCAGCAATTGGACAAGGGGGGGCACAATGCCCGGCCTGTGCCTGGGGAGGTTGGATGGCCACCCATGGCAGGCAGCTGCCATGTTGCACATGGCAATACGGCAGCCCGTCTGTGGATGTCCCCGGCTTGCTCTTGCTTTTTACGGGCAGATCTTTTCACCCCCCCCCCCGTGCAGCGCAGGGTGGGTTTGTGCCTGCATATGCACCACACATCCCAGGCTGAATATTGGGATGTGCCGCATATGCATGGGCACTTCCACCACACACATTACTGGTGTGCCCCGGCGCATAGGGATTTGCACAGCACAACATCCCCTATTGAATATCGCGCTGGGGCGCATCAGTGGATTGCGCATGGTGCAATCCCTTTGAATATGCCACCCAATATATACAAGGATCTTGCAGTTTACAATATAGACAAGTGCCTGCAGGTAGTAGTATAAGAGTATCCATGAGGCAACATATAAATAAATACTAGGTTACCCATTGAGCACCTCACATACTGTATGGGGAGGAAGGAGGAAGTGGGGACATTATGCATAGTAGAAGGGAGGAGGAAAGAGTAGGATGCAAGAGGAGACTGGAGGAAGCAGGAGATACAAAGCAATAGGAAGTACCAAATTTACTTAGTGACGATAGTGTCAAATGCGCCAAAGAAGGAAACTGCAAACAGGTAATCCCAGGCCACAATCAGGGGAAGCATTTACATGCCTCCTTGATAGACAGTGAATAAAGTTTTTTGAATAAGGCCAAGGAGACATGGTGGGCCACTTTAAGGGGTTTTTGCAATTTATTCCACAGTTGGAGTAGAGTGAAATTTATTGAGGACCTACCGAATCTTGATTTGACCTTAGGTATGGACAACGTGATATAAGTGGAGCTTCTTAATGCATACTTGCTTATTGTACTTAAGGTTAGACAGTCAGCTACGTGCTTAAGCAACTTCTTTGTGATTACTCTATATATCAAGACAGCAGCATTTTATTTGCCTTCTGAAAGTGAGAGATGGGCTGGAAGTATAGCGAAGAGGTTAGAGTAATGAGCTGTAAATGAAATTGGTACATCCAGCAAACCTGACCTGGGTTTTATTCTCACAACCTCCACTTGTATACTGTATGATTCTGAGCAAGTCACTTAACCACCCAGTGCTTCCAGGTCACCCCTGAAAACAGGCACTTGTGCCTAGTGGGCCTAACCCGGTTACCAAAGACAAAAAAAAAAAAAGATGACCAGCCAACTAAGATGTAGAGGGAGCAGTGATGCATAGAATATGGTGCACCAGAGAGAAATCTTATGGCTCTGTGGTACAGCACATCAAGTTTGGCTAGTGCAGATGCAGGAGCTTGCTCATAAAGGAAGTCACCAGCCTTTTTTTAGCATGCTGAGTCAGCAGGTGTTTGATCCTATAAAATAGGCCAAGTCTCTGCTTAAGCTTGTTTGTTATTTCCTCGATATGAGAAAGGAAGGAGAGATTATTGTAAACCCAGACCCCCAGATACTTGAAATCTGGTACGAAGTCTAATGATTCACTAGGAGAGTAGTAAGCTTCGGTACAGATCCTAGGGTAGCAGGATTAGGGATATAGATTAAGGGAGAGAGAAGCATCACCTTAATTTTTTAGCATTCAAAAGAAGCTTCCGGTTCAGTAGATTTAATTGAAGCTGCTTAAATTCCTGCTGTAAGTCAGAGTAGGCTGCTTTGAGAGTAGGTCTGCTAATGTAAAGGACCGTATCATCTGTGAAAAGATGAATATTTGCAGATTTTATTCCCGAAGCGATACTATTAATGTAGAGTGCTAAGCCAACTGGCTAACATTAGACTGTCCTCAGAATCTGTGAAATGGTTCCAGAGCTACCTGATAGAATGTGTTCAACAAATGAAAAGTCACGATATCCTATCTGATCATCACAGTGTTACTACAGGGTTCCCCCAAGGTTCAATCTTGGGTCCCCTTCTGTTAGGTCTGTTTCTTAACAACTTCCCTAAGGCCTGCCATGGCAATGTCCTATTGTACGCAGACAATGCAGTGCTATTTTCAAGCCACCACAACCCCCAAGCCTTGGAAAAACTATGCAGGATGACTTTTCTGTTATAGAAACTTGGTTTTTCAATTCCAAGCTGCTACTTAGCTACAAAAAGACTAAGACAATACTTTTCACCTCGTCACAGAATAAGCATAGGTCATGCTGTCTTAACATCTGAAACAACCAGAACACTGCACTCAAGATGGTGAACTGTTTTAAATATCTTGGCATCACTCTCGAGACTGCCCTCACATTTTCTGTGCATGTTGATCAAGTAGCCAAGGCTGGTAATGCAAGGATTGGCCAATTATACAGGCATAGATTCTGCCTAAGTGACGTTGCTCTCAAGTTTGTAGTGACTAGCTCTGTTTTGTCAGTCATTGACTATGGGCCCATAGTCTATGGGTCCACCAATGACTCCACATTTAAAAGGATAAAAAACACACTGCACAAAGCCTGCAGGCTAATTCTTGGTTTACCCACACTGTGAGCTGTACGCTTGATCATGGTGGTTCAACTTACACAACAGGATCCAATACCTGGTTTGCCTGCTTGGCAGAAGGTGATCCTGGGCCTTACTCCCCTAGGAGTTCAGAACCTCCTCTGCCCATCCTCCTGACCTAGGAATACCAGGGTCACATGCGAAAAAACGCTGCTAGTCCTTTTCCATAGAACATTCCAGGGGCAACGGTCATTTGCCTACAGAGACCCTAAATGGATCAACTCTCTCAGTGCCGTCCTGCAAGCTGTGCAAAAAATTGGCCAATTCAAATCTCAACTCACAAACATCTGGTTGCTGCAAGTACATGCAAATGTAACACCTAGCTCCTTTCACCCCATTCTAAGTCTACTAACCCCACCTCCTTAGGCATCACCCCCCTTCCCCGGCAATATCCAACTTCAGTACTTAGTCTCCTACCTCCCCCCTAGCTCCCTCTTCATCTCTCCCCCCCTTACCCCTACCTCATCTCTCCCCCACCTCTAAACCTCTCCTCTATAGTACCTCATGCATTTCCCTTACCCCCTCATGTGACCAATCCCTTACTCCTCCATCATCCATCACCATCACTTGCCCCCTAACCTTCTTCTCCAGGTCTCCCTCCTTCTCCTATTTCCTCTTCACACCACCCCTTTCTTACTTACCTCTTACACCTGTTGTGCCTCCTTCTTACCAATTACCTACCTAACCCCTTCCCCCCCAAATCCTTGCAGCTCCCTTAGGCTTCACTACCCCTTCACCCCCTACGTCACCTCTTACCTGACCTACCTCCTCTCCTGCCCTCCTTTGGCCCCCATTTATTTCCTCCCCTTCTCTGACAAGGCCCCTCTTGGGCTTCTCCTCCACCATCTAGCCTAAACCAACTGCTAATTTCTTGTCCTCCTTTTCACTGCTTCAGTACTACTACTACTCAACTCTAGTCTTTCCTACCTCTGCCAACCTCTTCTCCCTGCCTCTTACCTCCTACTCAAACCCCTAGTGTGGCAGCTTAATTCAGCATTACAAATCTGATAGCTCTACAACGTCAAACTTTTGTTATTCTGTTGTAATATTTCTGAATTATTGTATAACTATGTGTGTGTATTGTACTCAAACTCATGGAGTGGCAGCTTAATTCAATAGTACAAATCTGTTAGCTCTCCTACACCGAACTTCTGTAACTCTGTTGTAATATCTTTACATTATTGTACAATTTTCTATGTATATGTATTGTATTCAATGACATGAAACCTTCGTAAATGAGCTTTTAGCTCAAAGGTGTTAAGCTGAGATGCAAAGAAATAAATAAATACATAAATAAAAATGTCTTGTCTCCCTTTCATTACTTCTTGGGCTATCCTCTCTTCAATTTGTGCCCAGTGATCCTTATTGCTTTCCCTGATTCTCTGTTTCTCCTGATACACCTCCCTATCCACCCCCTTATGCGTCTCCTTACGTCTTCTGAATGCTACCCTTCTAGTCTTTACCTTTTCAGCCACCTCTTTCAAGAACCAGAGCAGTCTATTTTCCTCTTACTTTTATCCACTAGCTTGATACACAGGTTTGTAGCTTTCAATATGTCCCCCTTAGCTTCACCCTCTGTTCCTCCACACCTACCTAGGTCAACTCCCACTTTTCTGAAAAGTGGTGGAGGGATGGAGAACAGATCTGGAGGATCACCTGGGGACAAATGACTTGGCAAGGGACATGGTATCGGTAGTGCAGGGAAATTTCAGGGAGCTGGGGAGGGGCCTCAAGCAGTTGGTGCACATGGCGGCTTTTACCAAAGTGTTACCTATATATGGCTGAGGAGAGGATAGGACACTCTACTCCAAAGTTTTTAACAGTTGGTTGAAGGCATGGTGCATGATGGAAAGCTTCAGCTACACTGGGGACTAGGGCCAACCTGGGGGGATATGGGCCTTCATGTGAGAGATGGCCTGCATCTTTACAGGAGGGGAACCACAGTCCTTAGTGGGAGGTTTAAATGCTTCTTGGATGAGCATTTAAACCAGCTAGGAGAGAGGCTGTAAAACCATAGAAATTGGTGGCAGATAAGGACCACTTGGTCCATCCAGTCTGCCCATTTTCATTGTGATTTCTTTTGCCATGGACCCTCCTTGGTGTATGGCACTGTCTTTTCCAAGGGAGATAACAATCCCCCCCCCCATTGATGGAGCAGCAGGGAGGGAGAGCCTGAGGAGAGCAAGCTTTCCCTGGGCATGGAAGTAAGAAGACAGGTGATAAGACAGCACAAGGGGATATAAATCTGGATAGCAAGAAGAAAGGAGTGAAGGAGACAGTTAATGGAGAAAGTAACAAGGGAAGAGGGAGTTAGGGGGAGCATCAGGGAACAGCACATGCAGGAGGGGGGAGCAGGTAAGAAGGCAGAGAGGGAGTAAAGTATGGTGAGCCATATGCACCAATGCAAGAAGTCTGGGAAATAAAATTCCAGTTCTGGAGGCCATCATTGCAGAGGCTATCCTGGATTTGCTGGCCATGATGGAGTCATGGTGTATCACAAGCCCATTCCTATGGGGCCAGAATTCCCTGGACTACAATGAATCCTCTTGTGATTATGGTCAGGGATACCCCATCTCTGTTCTTTTAGCATGCTCGCTGTTTCACAACTGAACATATGCTAGAGGGTCCCAGGGCACCCTCTCTCCATGTGAGGGGGTGCAAATACAATCTTGAGTCTGTGTTCCTGGGAGAGAACCCTCTCAGCCACTGCACATTGAACCAGAAAAACCACAGGCGTGTATAGGCCTTTGGAAGGGGCCCTATGCACCCTATTATGTGTCTTTTTCCAGAAATGCAGAGATTAATTCAAGCCCCCACAGACTCCTCTTGAGACCTTTTGTATTTCCCCCACTCCTTTCATCCAAAGAGTCCCTTGTGGTACATTACTTTGGTAGTGTTTGGCCCAGTACATATCCCAAATACTATACCTCAGCCACGGTCACCTGGCCTACTGGGTCATAATGTCATACCGCTTAGTAGCGTACAACATATAACTAACCCGAAACAGCGCTGTCCATGACAGCGAATGGTGCAATACCACATATACTGCTATATGCGGTATTGCACCATTCACACACTCTGAGGCAGAGGATAAGACCTCTGCTGGGAGTGGGTTCCACTGAGCAGCTGCCGTGGCTCACTGGACTGAGCCACAGCAGCAGGAACCCAGACGCTGTGTCTGGGACTGTTTTTGATTCCTGGTCCCAGACATTTTATTTTTTTCCATGGATTGTGCACTCCCCAAGTTGGACCCCCCCTAGAGTTGAGAATTATGCCCCATGGCAATATCGCGCTGTATTGGCAGCGTGATTTTGCCATTCGGCATAATGTCATGTGACATTATGACCCCCGTGCCATCACCTGGTACTTTTCAGCCTTGACAGTGAGTCCTGCCTTCTTTATCCTGCACAACACTTCCTTCAGATGGGACAGGTGTTCCTTCCAGCTGGTACTGAAGATGGCAATATCATCCAGATAAGCCACTGCGTACTCTTCAGCACCCTGCAGCACCTGATTTACTAACTGCTGAAAGGTGGCAGGGATGTTCTTCATCCAAAAAGGCACCACCTTTTAAATTCAAAGAGGCCTATTTGGGTGATGAAGGCTAACCATTCCCTATCTCTGGTAGTCAACTGCACCTGCCAGTACTCATTTGTCAGCTCTGTGGTTGTTAAGTAGGTCACGCCCCCAACTTGTCAAACAACTCATTTGCCCAGGGCATTGGGTGGGTGTCTGACTTCGTGACTGCGTTGAGTCCAAGATAGTCCACACAAAAGTGGGTAGACCCATCCTGCTTGGAGACGAGGACTACAGGCAAGGCCCAGGGACTGTGGGATTTCTGGATTACCCCTATATCCAGCATTTCCTCCATCTCCCTCTTAATGTCCTTTAGGACAGCTTCAGACACCCAGTAGGTTGTTCATCATATGGGTACTATGTGATGGGTCGCTAAGGGTATACGTCCAGGCTTGGATGTAAATAAAACGGCAAAGTCCTCTAAAACCTCCCTCACTTCCTGGATCTGTTCCAGTGTCAACTGGGGTGACAGCATGATTGTCTCCACAGAGGACTCCTGCTTGCTTTCCTCTAGCATGTCCAGGAGGGGGTCTTCCTCATCTGTCTCCTCCCCAGGTCTACACACTGCAAACATCATGTCAGCACTATTTACATATGGCTTCATCATACTGACATGGTACATCCTATGGGTATGTCTCCTATCCGGCAGTTCCACAATATAGTTCACATCGTTGACCTATTGGACTACCTTGTATGACCCCACCCATTTGGGCTGCAGCTTGTCCTTTTGGACAGGAATGAGGAACATTACTTCCTAGCCTGTGCTCTATGAGCGAACTCTGGTTCTGCGATGGTAGCAGAAATTTTGCTTCTACTGGGCAGCTGACAAGATGCTTTGGGTCACCCCCATAAGCTTCTTCAGCTTCTCCCTAAACTTAAGGACATACTCCACTATGGGAATTCCCTGGGTGGTGTACTTGCTTTCCGAGTCTTCCTGGATCAAATGTAGGGGCACACATGCCACAAACCCCACTCATCAAGTCAGCCCTCTACTCCCAAAGTGCCAACCTCTGAGCATAGAATTGTGAACAGTTAACAGAACAAGGTAACCCTCCTGTCTGTTTTGTGGGTTCGAGTCACCTTTGTCCCAAGTTCTGGAGGGATTCAAACTGATAACCTCTTGTTAGCATACCCAATTGTCAGGCTCAGATAATTCTGCCTTTGGGGGGCCAGATATCTTTGCCTACGGGCACTTAACCAGGTATTACAAAATGAACCCTTAGAACTCTATGCAAGCCCTAAATAACTCTGATCTGTTAAAACAGTTTGGTACCACAATAAGCTCATGCACAGTGTCAACTATAACCATCTAAGCTTCATTTATATAAAATAAAGTTTCAAGGCACACCAGACAGTTTCTGTTTTTAAAATATATATCTTTACTTTAAAATAGATAAAAAAAATAGGAAAACAGTAAATACAGAACACGATATAATAATAATAATAATAATAATAATAATAATAACTTTATTTATTTAGCACCTTTCAGAAACCAAGGCGCTGTACAAATAGATCATAAAATCAAAATATACAAATAAAATCGACAATACAAAACAGCAGCAATCAGTAAAAGCCTTGTTCCATAAAAAATTCTTAAAATCCCGCTTAAAGGCTTCCACGGTCATACACTCTCTAAGCTGGTGAGGCAGAGAGTTCCAGAGGGTAGGGGCCATGAAACCAAAGGCCCTAGCCCCAGAGGACTTCAATATAACCCTCAGAACCTCTAGCAACCCCTCGTCGGCTGAACGGAGCTGTCGCAGGCGGTAGGACCAGGCTCTTTCAAGTAATCAGAGCTGAGTCCTAGTAGGGCTTGAAGGTCAAAAGACCTACTTAAAGGTGATCCGCCATTGTATAGGCAGCCAGTGCAGAACGCGCAGCACAGGGGTGATATGTGTCCTTCTAGTCACCCCCGTCATTAACCTTGAAGCAGCGTTCTGCACTAGCTGCAAGCGAAGGATATCAACCCCAGGAAGCCCCAAGTAAAGGGAGTTGCAGTAATCAAGGCAAGATGTCATGAAGGCATGGACCAACATGGGTAAATCGCTGGTTGGAACAAGGTGTTTCACCCTGGCAATATTCCTAAGATGGTAAAATGTGGACTTAACGACTGCTGACACCTGATGATGAAGGGTCAGCCCGTCGTCAAGTACCACACCCAGGTTACGCACCCGTTCAGAGGAAAGGATCAGATCCCCCCCCAGCAATACGCCAGAGGGCTGACCAGACCGCAACCACCTGTCCAGCCCGGATCCACAACAAAACCTCAGTCTTACGGCGTTCAACTTTAACCAGCTCGCATTCATCCAGTCCTGGATTTCAGCGAGGCAGCTATTAAATAAGAGAGCACTAACCTGGTCGGGGCAAAAGACAGGTAGAGCTGGTATCATCGGCATAGCAGTGAAACCTCAGCCCATACCTTCTTACAATGTCTCTGAAGGGCAGCATATACACTGAAAACAACATGGGGGAAAGCACCGAACCCTGGGGGACACCACAATGCAGAGGGAAAGGGTCAGAAGAAAAAATCCCACACAACTTTGCGTTCTCCCAGATAAAAAAGATGAAAACCATCTGAGCACTGTACAAGACAGGCCACAGATGGACTCCAGGCGTTCGAGCAAAACCCCATGGTCTACAGTGTCAAAGGCTGAAGAGAGATCAAGGAGGACCAAGATAGAACAGTTCCTCTGATCTCTCGCCATCAGGAGATCATTGAGCACCCGAACCAGAGCAGTCTCGGTACTATGCCTCTTATGAAAACCAGACTGGAGAGGTTCGTAGATACTATGGATGGTCAAATGGTCCTCCAGCTGGTTTGCCACTACCTTCTCAATAACCTTCCCAATAAAGGGAAGGTTTGAGACGAGTCTGTAGTTGGAAAAAACATCTGGGTCAAGAAGCCTTCTTCAAAGGGGATCACCACAGCTTCCTTTAGGGAGCTAGGAAACTCACCAATTCTAAGGAGCACCAGATTATTTGAACCAGAAATGGGCCAACGATCTCAATACAATCAAAATTAGGGAGGTAGGGCCGGATCTAAACCACAGCACATGAGAGCATCCCTGGATGATCCGCATAATATCACTGAACGTCGGCAGGTCAAAGGGACACCAGGAGACAGAGGGTTTCATGGCGCAACGCCGACCAAAAGCTTCCCCCTTAGAGTGTGTTGGATGGATCTCGGATCTGATGTCGGCAACCTTATTCGCAAAGAATTGAGCGATCTCTTCACACTCCTTCTGTGAAAAGGCTCGACTGAGCTGGAGACAGACTGGGTTGCACAGCCTGTCCACAGTTCTGAAGAGCTGAGCCGGTCGATTCTGAGCGACAGAGATCTCCCTGGATAGGAATTCTGCCTTCTTATGGGAGATCTCTGATTGGTAGAGCTGATAATGCTCCTCCAAACTAAGGTGGTCGGTATCCAGAGCAGATTTCCTCCAACGACGCTCTAACCGTTGACCCACACATCGCAACTCCCTCAAGGACCCATCAAACCATGGGGCCCGAGGCCGAAGAGAGAGGGGACGAACACGGACAGGAGCAATTGCGTCCAGGGCCAAGAAAATGGCCTGATTATAAGCCAAGACCATAGCCTCTGGACCCATGCTGGCAATCGGAAACTCTGAGAGGGACAACACCGCCGTCAGGTCTTCAGGGCACACATCCCGTAATGGGCGGTATCGAACCATCTCCACAGGGGCAGACCTACGAAGGGGAGCAAAAAAGTTGAAACTTACGGTGTAATGATCGGACCAACTGACAGGTTCCACCACCAAATCAGAGGCCTCAATCCCCAGGAGAAAAACTAAATCCAAGGAGTGACCATGACTATGCGTAACCGAGAAAACAATCTGTGTAAGGCCCAGTGATGACATCAACTGGAGGAAGTGCTGACCAAAGGCAGAAAGTTCGTCGTCGATCCAGGCATTGAAGTCACCCAGAACCATCAGTCTGGGCGACTCCAACGCCATATCGGCGATGAAGTCTGCCACTTCCTGCAGGAATCGTCTCTCATCTCCTGGTGGACGGTAGACGAGGACTATCCTGCAACCCACACCGGCCATGACAGTACACTCAAAGTCCGCTTCCTCATCTGGAACACCCGTGAGCCCCAAGCTGGTCTTAAACAGATCACATTCCCCGCGATCCAATCTGGGCGGTGAATCACTGAGTACCCAGCTGGAACGGACGCTTAAAAAAGGGCCGGCATTCCGTCCAGCCAGGTCTCGGTGATGTAAGCCAGATCTGCCGATTCAACAAAATCAGAAATAATAGTTGATTTGTTTTTAAGAGATCTGGCATGGCACAACACCGCCCGAGTTGGACAGGGATCCAAAGCCGTCCCGACTACTTGCCCATCCAAATAGGAGGAGCCCTTGGGTATGGAGACTAGGTGTGGAGAACCACGTTCCAGGCTCCATTTCACCCCAGGGCGTCTTCTGGGCTTAACCACCCCAATGCGAGCAGTCTGTTCATTCGCTCCTACCAAGGCCCACGACTCCGCCACACCCGCCCCTCCCACGGGCAATACCAAGTGTCCGACAAAGCTGGTAGGTAGAAAATGGAAGGAGGAGGGAAAAAGGGCAGAGGATGTGGAGGTCGGAGGATGAATAATGCATGACCGGGTTAGCACAGTAATACATAACAAAATGGGAAACAGATTAACTGCAAACAAATAAATAAAGAATGTTCTAGTATCTCAAAAATAAAATACCCCCAAATTACATTTATACTAAAAAACCCCACCAAAACATAAACCCACCTACTAACTACACAACCACAAATAAACAATAAACAAATTATTAAAAATCCAAGTAAAAATGTAAAAGGACAGGGAGGCCCTCTCACAGCACCCACCATCCCTTATATAATAAAGTAGAGTCCAAAAAGAAAAATTACAGTTGTTTTTTCGGCACTCTCACTGCCAATGAGTATAATATTGAAAAAGTCCAAACTTATGAGGACAATGAGGCCCTCTCACTGCACACACTGTCCATCCAATAGAGTCGATGATAAATAAAAGCAAAATCCAAAATATGACAAAATGGAAGCTCGATGCAACCCTATGCATGGAAGGAGAGAGTAGCTCTTTGAAGATTATATCAATTTAGCTGTGAGGCATCCGGAGGCTTCACTCCCCCCCACACCCCCAAAACTGCCTAATAAGGCTCAGTTATGCCTGAGACCCACAGCTTCAGATACCCCTAGACGAGCCGATCAAGGCCTGCCCTAGAGTAGCTTAGAAGCCCCCGTAACCCCAACTCCTTGAAGGGAACAGGAGGCGCCCTGCTTTCTGGCCTCAGACAGCACAACACCAAACGCCCAGGCAAAGAATGAAAAACGAGGGGAGGGGAAGATAGACTTTCAAAACCAAAACCAACACCGTGGCAATATACCCCCAGAGCCTTTAACACAGCATTAGATTCACATTTAAAGTCCCAGATAAACAAAGGACAATGATGGAAAGTCAGGTCCTAGTACTCACGATACAGCTGAATGCACAAGTTATTCTCCAAAGACATAGGGCAGTCAACACAAACTAAACCAAGTCTTTCGCAAAATAAAGTACTGTAGAGATGATCCCAATAAATCCAGCATGTACGACCTGTATTCGGCTAGAGCCAATAATCCCAAGGACAGGAGCCGGAAAAACCCTACGGAAACCAAATCCCGGCTGAAGTTGACTCGCTAACATCCCAAACTCCCACACACAGTTGCGGCGTGATAGCAGTCAGTGAAGACACTAGGAAATGAAATAAAAACACATCCCAAATAAAAGTTGCTTGCAGATTCTCCGTAACAGGGCAAATAGCGATGCTGCAAAAAACAGAACGGCAGTCAGCTCGTATAGGGAACAATTCCCCCACGACACTTCCTTACACTGTGACCACGCCAGGAGACAGACAAAACACAAATAAACACGGCAGCACAACTAAAGCGAACAAAACTCGTAACTAAAAAATAAAACGTGAAAAACAAATTCAAACAAATAAAACGGGTTAAAATAGACACAGTAGAACAGTAAACAGTAAAAGCGAAGTGAAGGCTAGTCCAGTGTGACTGCCATCCCAACACATACAGTCTTAAAAAACAAAACAGGTATAAAAGTGCAAATTCCTACAACCCATACACTCAGACTGATCTTAGCTAATGTATCCTTACTCTCTTAATCTTTCAGTGCTTCGATGTTCTTCTTTCTCAGTCAGAAAATGAATGTCTCTTTGAGGTCTGCTCGGTATACTTAAAAGCAGTCTTGAGTCAGCCTTCTCTCAGGCCACCTACCTCCACCTTGGTGTATTAAAATTTATATTTTATAACACAGGATGTCCTAATAAGATATTTAAAAATAATAGGTGATGTAGTGAATCTTCTCTCTTTATGTGATTTCCCCAAAACCAGTCTGTGAACTGCTTCACACAGACATCAAAGTCTCTTTGATGTAATTCACTGGATACCCCAAGCAATGCATATGCCCCTTTCCTCATGACACCTAGTGCAAATCAAAGGATTTTCCTGAGGGCATTATAAAATGGATATATTGGTTCCTGGCTTCAAAGCAAATTGACAAAGTAATTGCATCTCCGATATCTGTAGTTTAACCTACGTCCTGTCCTTTGAACTTATACCTGGGGGGGGTTGATGTGTCAGTTTCAGCAAGACTGTAGTTTCTCCTGACAGACACTCCCTTACATATTTTATCTTGCAGAAAACAATATCATATTGTAATCAGAACCAGCTGTCCACATGCCACACCATGCACCCTACATATTCATAAGAGTTCAGAGGGGGAGGACCCTGTCAACTATTGGGGCACCTCCCTGTATGTGAACAACAAGTGGGGAAGGTATTTCTCCTAGTCCCTCCCATGCTGTTCAGCAAACACTTGGGGCATAATTTCTAGTGAACAATTAAAATGTTCCACAAGCCCATTAGCTTGTGGGTGATAAGGCGTTGTGCATTTCTGCACCACCCCACACTTCTCCCACAAACACTTCATCAGGTCCGACATGAAGTTACCCCCTTGATCAGAGATAACCTCCTGTGGAAACCCGACATGGGAGAAAATCCCTAGCAAGGTGTCTGCCACTTTGTCTGCCTTAATTGAGAAGAAGGCAACCACCTTTGGGTATCAGGTGGCATAATCGACCACTGTCAGGATAAGCTTCTTCCTGGAGGAGCTTGGGGTATTCAAGAGTTCCACAATATCCATTCCTACCCTTTGGAATGGTTGCACCACAGTGGGAAAGGGAAGTAGGGCAGCTTTTGTTTTACTACCTGCCTTCCCTATCTTTTGGCACCGGTGATAAGAACTGCAACATTCCTTCACCTGCTGGGTGAAGTGGGGCCAGTAGAACTTTTGGGCCAGTCGCTGCATGGTGTGAGTGATGCCCAGATGTCCAGACATGGGATATCATGAGGAACCTTGAGCAGCCACTCATTATACCCCTGGGGAATGACAAGCTGTCTGCCCATCACCCCTCCCTCTGTCCTCATGTCCTGTGTATACAACAGTCCGTTGTCCCAAAATACTCCACGTCTCATATCACCTCCCTGTGTCCCATCAGATTCTACACAAGCCTCAGCCTCTCCAAACTAGGGTCAGTTTTCTGAGCAATGTCAAAATCTTCACATTTGCCCAAAACATGTGACATGCACCTCTTAGTTCTTAAAAACTGGGATCCATAGTGCTAGCGTTAGGGCATTCAGAGTCACTTCCATCCCTAACCTTCTGACCTTTTGTTACCCCTCCCTGCTCAGAGTTACCTTCTGTAACTGTTTGGTGAATGGCAACTTGGAGAAGTCCTACCTCCCTTTCACTGCTCTCCATGTCAGGAGACACAGGCTGGGAAACCTGCCTCTTATTCTTTTCCACTGGGGCTTCTGTGGAGTTCAGGGAATTACAAGTGGCCTTTGCTGTCAGACTGCAGGTAATTGCACACACCACCCCCTCCTTTAGATTATTCCGTATAATCACATCCAAGATGAGGCTGTCTGCTACTGCCACCTTTTGCACCCTCTCTCCTATCTCACCCCAATCCAGGAGAACACTAGCTAGTGGTAGGGTTTTCTTCTCCCCAGTAAATCCCCTCACAGTTACAAACTGATTTGATATAAGTTGTTCAGGCTCAACCAAATCCCCTTTTACCAGGGTAAGAGATGCCCCTGTGTTCCTTAACCCTTGGCTCTCCACCCCATTTACAGTAACCAGGTGTATGTGCTCCCTCATGTTTACAGGCATACTCTCAAGGATATACAGTGCACCCACCTCTTTTTGAGGGACACTTTGTCCACTCTGTGCCTTTTTAGGACACTGTTGAGCAAGATTTCTGGCTGTTTACAAAACCAACATTCATCATTTCTTTTTTCCAAGAAATCCTTTTTTGGCAACTTGGGACTTTCCCCTTTCTGCAGAGGTAGTGAGAGCTTTAGCTGCCCTGAAGACACACATTTCCCTTTTTGCCCTGCAGCACCTTCTCCCCTACTTCCTTTCAGAGCAGGCCTGCTCCTGGCAAAGCAATCCGAGAGCTCGGCAGTTTGCTGAGCTGTTATTGGATCCCGGTCCTCTAACAAGGTTTTTAGCTCTGCTGGGCAAGCCCAAAAGAACTGCTCTAATAACACAACCTCAGTTTTCCCCACAGAGTTTGCTTCCACCCCCTCCCACCAATATTTCAAAAATTGCTGTTTCTTTGTGGCAAGTTCCTCAAAGCTCATGTCAGGGCTTTTTCAGAGTTTATGGAATATAAGCCTGTAGGCCTGAGGAGTTAGTTCATACTTTTTAAGTAAAGCAGTTTTAAGTTTCTCATAGTGTTTGCTGTCTTCATTTTCCATCTGGCCTAGTGCCTCATGCCCTTTTCCAGTAAGCAGAAGGGATAGCTGAAAGTGCCAGGCCTCCCTGGGTATCTTGGCTTGGATACAAACCTCTTCAAATGATTTGAAAAATGCATCCATATCCTCCCTCTCTTTAAATTCAGCTATTAATTTGGAATTTAATTTATACCCTAACCCTGGCGTTTCAGGTTCACCCCTGCCACTTACCTGTTTTGACACTGGCTGTTGAAGCTTCAGCCTCTGCAGTTCAAATTCTCTCTGGCAATGCTTTTCCTCTGCCTCTCTCCGGTGCTGCTTTTCCTCAGCCTCTATCTGGAGCTGCCTTTCTTGCATGGCAGGTTCCCGCTGATGCTGTCTTTCTTGCATCTCTGCTTCATGCTCCCTTTGAAGCCATTTCTCAGCTAGCTCCAATTTCCTCAGCTCAAATTGTAGCTTTAGCCTCTCTAGCTCAGGATCTGTGGTCAACATCACTTGGTGCTGTAGTTCCAGGTCCTCTCTGGTCTCACTGTCCCCCTTCCTGGGACTAGACACTGTGATGTCCCTTGGCACCCCTACACTCATGGTCTGGTCCCTTTCAGTCACTGGCCATGACTTGAGGTTCGGTGCAACTGCCTGATCACTGGCTGCCACAAGAGCCTCCATGAGGTTCTTCTTGCTTCACCCCTCATACCAGACCTTTCTCTCTTCTACACTGTAGTTGCTGTACTTGGAAGTAATCATTCTTCCCTACACTGACATTAGTATACCTTTTACTTGCAGCAAAAAAAAACAGGGTAGGGAACTCTATCTTGTAACCAATTTTCTCTTTTTCAAATTTCTCTCCTCTTTGTGTGTGGTTTACTCAAACAGTTCCACCACAATTCCACCACTGCCACCTATTCTGTCACAAGCCCACTCCAGTGGGGCCAGAATACCGTGGGCTACAGTGAATCCCCTTGTGATCAGGGTCAGGGATACCCCATCTCTGTCCTTTAGCAGGCTCACTGTTTCACAACTGAACATGTGCCTGAGCATCCCAGGGTTCCCTCTCGCCATGTGATGGGGTGTAAATACAAACTTGAGTCTAAACCCTCTCGGCCACTGCACAATGAACCAAAAATCCACAAGCATGTATAGGCCTTCAGGGGGCAGGCCTTATACACCCTATTATGTGTCTTTCCCCAGAAATGCAGGTACTGGTTCAACCCCCCACAGACTCCTATTGAGACCTTTCATATTTCCTCTCCTCCTTTCATCAACAGAATCCCTTGTGGTACTTTTCTTTACTTCAGTGGTGTTTAGCCCTTAAAGCAGTCACACAGGCATAGTATAGCTTGAACAACTCTTACACAAAACAACACTCACAAAAGTCTCCAGCAGAATTATCTTAAAATAAGCCAAAGGCTTTACTAATTAATTAATGTAGTAAATAACTTAAAGACAGATAATTTTAGACATTGGTTACAGGATGTGGAAAATAAAATGGAAGTCTGGGCAACAAGCTCCCTGAGCTGGTGGCCTTGATGGAAGTGGGATGCCTGGATATCGTAGCAGTCACAGAAACATGGTACACAGAGAACCATGACTGGGATGTTAACATACTAGGGTACATAACCTACAGGAGAGACAGGCAGGGGAGAAGAGGGGGAGGAGTAGCTCTCTATGTAAAGGAAGGGATAAAAGCAACTGAACAAAAGAGTAAACAGGGAGGAGAGGAGGCACTGTGGGTCACCTTGGAGACTGGAAAGGCACCACAATCCGCACAGGGTTGTGTACAGACCCCCATGTCAGGGGAGGGAATGGACAAGGATATGACAGAAGGCATTCTTAGAATGACAGAGAAAGGGAGATAGTGTTGATGGGAGACCTGAATATGCCAGAAGTTAACTGGAGCACATTTTCTGCAGCCACATCCAAGAGTAGGGCCATTCTTGATGCCCTACAGGTGGCAGGCCTCAGACAGCTAGTTTCAGAACCCACTCGAGAGGGAGCAATCTTAGACCTCGTACTCTCAAATGGGGGCAGTGAGAGGATCTCAGATCTAGAAGTGGGTTACCATCTGGGAACAAGTGACCATCAAACAGTGTGGTTCACGTTAAGCTCAGCTACAGAGTCAAGCCATACAAAAGAGAGGGTACTGGACTGCAGGAGGGCTGACTTTGGCAAGATGGGAGAGTGCCTCAGAAAAGCACTAGCAAACAGGCTAGAAGGAGGTGTGGAGCAACAATGGGGAATCATCAAAACTGACATCACAGAGGCAACAAGCCTTTGTGTGACGCAAATAAACAAATCAGAACGAAAGAAAAAGCCACTATGGTTCTCAAAAGCGGTGCCTGTGAAAGTCAGGAAGAAAAAGATAGCATTCCAGAAGTATAAGGAAACACAGAAAGAGCAGGACAGAGAGCTGTACCAGTTAAGGCAGAAGGAAGCAGGGAGGGAAGTCAGAATAGCAAAGGCCCAAACTGAGGAAAAGATAGCCAACTCAGTTAAGAAGGGGGATAAAACCTTTTATAGGTACATCAGCGAGCGTAGAAAGACAAAGGAGGGATAGTGAGGCTGAATAGAATAAACGGTGGTAAGGCAGGGGGGACAGTGAAAAGCAGGGATACTGAACGAATATTTCTGCTCAGTATTCACAAAAGAGGAGGGGGAAGTGCCTAATTCAATTAACAGAAGCACTCTTGATGGGGGTTGATCCCAGTCCTTTCACAGAAGAAAGGGTTCTGCAAGAACTCCTAAAACTGAAAGTGGACAAAGCAATGGGGCCTGATGGAATTCACCCCAGAATTCTAAAAGAATTAAGGGGGGAACTAGTGAAACCACTGGCAACTCTTTTTAATAAATCATGGGAGGATGGTGTGGTACCTGAGGACTGGAGGAAGGCGGATGTGATTCCCCTTCACGAAAGTGGGACCAAGACAGAGGCAGGAAACTACAGACCTGTCAGTCTGACCTCTGTGTTAGGGAAAGTGATAGAGTCACTTCTGAAGGAAAGAATAGTTGAGTACCTAGAGGCCAGTGGGGCACAGGACCCAAGGCAGCATGGGTTCTCAGCGGGAAGGTCACGTCAGACGAATCTAATAGATTTCTTTGACTGGGTGACCAAAGTAGTAGACCAGGGAGGGGCTCTGGACATGGCCTACCTAGACTTTAGCAAGGCATTTGACACAGTCCCACACAAAAGATTAATAGTCAAATTAATCAGCCTGGGAGTGGATCCCAGGGTGGTAGCCTGGGTAAAACATTGGCTGGACAACAGGACACAGAAGGTAATTGTAAATGGAGTCCACTCTGAAGAAAGAGGGGTTACTAGTGGGGTACCGCAGGGTTCAGTACTGGGTCCAGTCCTTTTTAATGCCTTCATAAATGACATTGCAGAGGGACTAGAAGGAAAAGTATGCCTCTTTGCAGATAACACAAAGATCTACAACAGGGTTGATACACAAGGAGGCGTGGAAAGGATGAGAAGGGACTTGGCTAGGTTGGAGGAATGGTCAGAAATATGGCAGCTAGAATTCACTGCAAAGAAGTGCAAAATAATGCACCTGGGAAACAAGAACCAGGGGAAGAATACACAATGGGGAGGTAGTAACAACAACAAAAAAGGAAAGGGACCTAGGGGTAATCATATCAGATGACCTTAAGGTTAGCAAGCAATGTGAGAAGGCAGTAGGGAGGGCTGGGGGTATACTGGGATGCATAGGGAGAGGCATCAGCAGCAGAAAACAGGAAGTTGTTATCCCTCTGTACATACAGTTGGTGAGACCCCATCTGGAGTACTGTGTCCAGTTCTGGAGACCCCATCTCGCAAGGACATAGTCAGGATAGAGGCAGTCCAGAGAAGGGCAACTAAAATGGTGCAGGGTCTGCAAGAGAAGCTGTATGAGGAGAGACTAAAGGAGCTTAATATGTATACCCTTGAGGAAAGAAGGGAGAGGGGGGACATGATAGAAACTTTTAAGTACCTCAGTGGAATCAACAAAGTCCAAGAGGGTAGCATCTTTCAGAAGAAGAGACGTGCAAGAACACAATTTAAAGATAGAGGGGGCAGTTCAGGGGCAATGTGAGGAAGTATTATTTCACAGAGAGGGTAGTGGATGCATGGAACAGCCTTCCTGAGGAGGTTGTGGGGTCTAAAACTGTGGGAGAATTCAAGAATGCATGGGACAGACATAAGGCAATTCTTGTGGGGGGTAGGAAGAAATATGCTGTTGGTTAACTAGGATCTACGGCCTATCCTGTAGGTAGGGAAATGGGCAGACTAGATGGGCCAAGCGGTCCTTATCTGCCATCAAAGTCTATGTTTCTATGTTTCTATGAAGTATACAAAAAACTAAACTTTGAAACTTCTAGTTTGAAAGTTCTACCTCAAGTCCTTAGTTGCTGAATTTGAAGCTCAACGTGTTCTTAAAAGTGGTAGCTGAAGTCTTGACTGTTGTGGTCCAGGAAAATGTCTTGAAAAAGAAATTGTCTCTGCTCTTTAAGCAGAAAGGATCCCAAAATGCAGTCTTTCACACAAAAGTCAAACAGGCAAAAGGTCACAAGCAAAAGCTGAAGGGCAAAAGGGCTCTGATAACCTTCTGCACCCTTGTTTTAAGGGTTTCCAAAAGGGCAGGTCCAGTGGATACTGTCTTGCTTGTGGTTGGTTAGTATTCCATCTCCTTGGCTATACAACCAATCAGCTTTAAATATTTTATTACAAAAAAGGAAAAACAAATGTTCATCTCTGAATAAGAGAGCAAACCAGTTCTAACCAGAATTTTAGAAGACCCAGCCTTCCTTCCCTTGAAATGGCTGGAATCACTGAATGCAGTACAGCAAATTAGATAAATGATAGTCCATTCAGCTATAATAAAATTAAATCAGGGTAGATTTGCAAAGACGAAAGGAACCCAGACAAAAATGGCACCACTAGTTGCTGAGGACTATTCATACACAAATGGCTCTGCTTAATTAGCCCCTTTTGTGTCCTTTTAAATGGTCTAATCAAGCTCTAGTCTCTGACTAGAAGCTAAGAGTTTCTGTGCCTAATAACAAGAAATGACATCATTTTTGGGCCCATGGCTTTCTTTGTACCCATGCTTCCTTACAAGTGACACTGGGCCACCATGGACATCTCTGGTGCATCTCTCACATAAAATAACATGAAATATGATTAGAACAATAAGGTATGACCTTATCTCACCACATGGTGCACTAACAGTCATGACTGGGACATGACCAAACTGGGCTACTCTCTGTTCGGGAGAGAAGGGAGGAAGTGTTGTACTATATATGAGGAAGGGAATCAAGACCACAGAAGTAAATGGGCACCTAGAGGAAAAAGAAGGGTTAGATGTACTGTGGGTCATCCTGAAGAAACATAGAAACATAGACTTTGATGGCAGATAAGGATCACTTGGCCCACCCAGTCTGCCCATTTCCCTACCTATTGGATAAGCTGCAGATTCTAGTTAACCAGCAGCCTACTTCCTGCAACCCCCCCCACTATAATTGCCTTATGTCTGTCCCATGCATGTTTGAATTCCCCCACTGTTTTTGACCCCACAACCTCTCCAGGAAGGCGGTTCCATGCGTCCACCACTCTCTCCGTGAAAAAGAATTTCCTCACATTACCCCTGAGCTGTCCCCCCTCTAACTTTAAATTCTCCCCTCTTGTTCTTACACATGTTCTTACACATGTATGTTGACATCCCAGTCATGGTTCTCCATGTACCATGTTTCTGTGACTACCACAATATCCAAGTGTTCCTCTTCCATCAGGGCTACAAGCTCTGGAAGCTTGTTTCCCAGACTACGGGCATTGGTACTCATTGCCCTCCATTTAATGTTGGCTTTATCCTTTTTTACCCCATCCCTGCTCTTATTGCCCTTGTCCATTTTTCCATTTCCCCCTGTCCTGCCCTCTGTTGAGCTCTGTACCTCAGTGTTTACCCTACTACCTGCCATGTTTTGTCGGGGGAGGCTTGAACTTTCCTGTTTCCTATCAGCACCTCCCCCCTTGGCTAGTTTAAAAGCTTGCCAAGGAAACCTTTAAACCTGTCACCTAGGAGCGTGTTTCCCTTCCTGGACAGATGCAGACCATCATGCTAGTATAGGCCTTCATCTCTCCAGGTGGACCCCCAGTCCCCAATGAAGCCAAAGCCCTGTGCTCTGCACCAGTTTTGCAACCATTCATTAAACTGCATGGTGTGCAGTACCCTAGCCTCACCCCTGCCATAGACTGGCAGCACCTCTGAGAAGGTTACCAAGTTTGCTATCTGTCTGAGGCCCCTCCCCAACTCCACAAATTCATCCTGCACTGCACTGATCTCATGCCTAGCTAGGTCATTTGTCCCGAGGTGGACAATGATATCTAGTTTCCTCTCCTGTGATGCTGCTTCTGCAATCCTGAGGATTCGTTCTCTGTCCCTCCAAGCCATGGCACCAGGCAGGCACCTTACTTCCTCTCCTCTCCTTCCCAGGTCTACACCTAACAATTGAGTCCCCTATCAGAAGCTGTTTCTTTCCCTGTGGTGTCCCTTGCCACTCTTTGTGGGTCTCCCTTGTGGATGTCCCCAGCATTTTTCTTGGTCTCCAATGAGGGTGTCATCATAGAGGAACCTTGATTTGCCAGGCTGACATATGATTTGTATAGAGGTGCAACTCAGGGGCTATGCCTCTGTTCCACCACCCTCACCCTCCCTGAACCTACTGTGGTCCATCTGCTCTTCACACATGGCAACCTCTGAGGCAGTGGTTGTGGAACTGGTGCTCTTTGGGTGGGGGATGCCTCCTTAGTCCTTGCCAGTTCAGCCTGGAGGTGGGCAACCTCCTCCCTCAGAGCTGACAGTTGCCTGCAAATAGGGCAGCAACACAGGTTCCAGAATGTCTCCCGGAAAATTGCTGCCCCACAGCCAGTGCATTGCACCACTCCCCACATGTCCCTCTTCCTTATAATATACAATCAGTAATATATAATTTTTTTTTGTTTGTGTGTACTTACCCTGTATGCACTGTGCTGGGTAATTAAGAATATGACAGTTCTGCTCCAAGACCTGTTGAGGAAGTGATGTCAGAACCTTGGCTATAAAGGAAATGCCACGCCTGGGGTGGGCGGGACGAGGGGAAGGGTGGATGGGTAGGCCACAACCACTTGTGACTGTTAGAAACAATCAAATACACCACTGCTCCACCACCCTGGTGAGTACTGCCCTTTATAGTAAGTCAACCAACACCACAGGTACTGTGGCCGTTATCTGTATGTGGTGGTATACAGGTAGGTACTGTGGCCGTTATCTGTATGTGGTGGTATACAGGCCTTCAACACAGGGAGAGGAGTTGAATAAGGCACTTGAGGAAGCCATTGTCAGGATGGCAAGTAAAGGGGAGCTGCTGCAAGTTGAGGACTTCAGTCTGCCAGATGTAGATTGGAGCCTACCAACCACAGCTTTGGCAAGGATCAGGGCCATTCTTGTCTCCCTTCAAGTGGCTTTTCTCAGGAGTCAGTCAAGGAATGCACTAGGAACAGGGCAGTGCTGGACCTGGTGCTTACAAACAGGGATGGCATTACAGACATCACAGTGGGCTGTCCCCTAGGTACCAGTGATCACTGCATAGTGTGGTTTAACATTAAGATGGGAACAAAGGCAAACCACATGGGGATGAGGGTCTTGAACTTTAATAGGGTGGATTTTGAAGAAATGGGGGACTGCCTCATGGGGAGGGATTGCCAGGGAGGGATAGAGGCACAGTGGGGAAAAATAAGGGAGGACATAATTAAGGCAACCAAGCTCTTCGTGATGGAAGTGAGTTAGAGTAGAAGGAAAGAGACCGATATGGTTCTCTAGGGAAGTAGCCAGGGTAATGGGGGGGGGAAAGGGTAGCATTTAGGAGGTATAAAGAAATACAGAGGGAGGGAGGGGAAACAGGAAGGTATACCAAGTAAAACAGAGAGAAGCAGGAAAGGTAGTGAGGGAAGTAAAGGTGCAGACAGGGGAAAGGATATCCAAAGGGGTAGCTAAAGTGTATTAGACTTTCTTCAGCTACATAAATGAGAAGAGGAAAGCAAGGTGAGTGATAGTGAGGAAAAGGATGCAGCAGGGGCAAACTGCACTGAAGAGGATCAAGAAAAAGTAGACATTCTGAACAGGTACTTCTGCTCAGTCTTCATAGTGGCAGAAGGAGGGGACTGATCACCAGGGACCAGCAGGAACAAAGAGGGCGAGTTCAACACAAGTTAATTTTCAGAGTAAAGAGTCCTGGAGAGACTCACAGCTTTGAAAGTAGACAAGACTATGGGACTGGATGGAATACACTCAAGGGTCCTAAAGGAACTCAGGGAGATTTTAGCTGCCCCACTGAAGGCCTTATTCACCAGCTGACTGGAAATAGATATGGTTCTGGAGGACTGGTGGAGAGCAGACATGGTCCCTCTCCATAGGAGGAGAAGTAGGGAGGGGGCTAGCAACTATAGGTCGGTCAGTGTCTCATACCAGTGTTGGTGAAATTAATGGAACTAGACAAACCAAACCAAAGCACCATTTACCAGCACAATAAAAATGCAGGCTAACACTCAAAATAAGTGCATAAATGTTTTATTCTGTTAGGTCCCCATGTCCAGTACCTTATGTGGGAACACCAGCAGGAGCTGTTCTCACCAAACAAACCTTTGACCAGTTTCACTCACGGTGTCATCAGGGATGAATGGTGAATGGTGCTTTGGTTTGGTTTGTCTAGTTATATATTTACTGTGCACATTCGGTTGTGGGGCGACTTTTACTTGGCTTCAGAAATTAATGGAAACCCTGTTAAAGGGAAGGTTAATAGAGTATATTGAATCCAATGGGATACAAGATCAAAGGCAGCATGGATTCATGGGGGGTGAGGGGTTATACCAGATGAAGCTGATTGATTTTTTTGACTGGGTGACCAGGGAAATAGATCAAGGCAGGGCAGTGGATATGGGCTATCTGGACTTAAGTAAGGCCTTTGACACTGTTCTGCTCAAGAGAATGATAAAGAAATTGAGCAGCCTAGGGGTGGGATCCAAAGTGGTTAACTGAGTCAGGAACTAGTTAAAGCATGGGTGGCAGAGGGTGGTGGTTAATGACACTCACTCTAATGAGGGGAAAGTGACCAACAGAGTGCTGCAGGGCTCAGTACTGGGACTGGTGATCTTCGATGTCTTTATAAGTGACATTGCAAAAGAACTAGAAGAAAGGTATGCCTTGCAGATGACACCAAAATCTGTAATAGGGTGGACACTCAGGAGGGGGTGGAGAGAATGCATAGGGACCTCAGGAAACTTGTGGAGTGGTCAGGAGCATAACAGTTGGAGTTCAGTGCCAAAAAGTACAAAATCATGCACCTTGGGCATAGGAATCAGGAGCTGAGGATAGGATGGGGGGTATTGACAGTCACTAAGCAGGAAAGGGATCTTGTGATTGTCATAGCTGATGATCTCAAAGTAGCAGGACAGCAGGACAAATCAGCAGGTACAGCCAGTGGGATTCTGGGATGCATAGGGAGAGGTATCTCCAGCAGGAGAATGGAGGTGGTGTTGCCACTGTATTGCTTGCTTCTGAGACCCCCACCTGAAGTACTGTGTCCAGTTCCTCAGACCACACCTCAGAAAGGACATAGACAGTTTGGAGGCAGTCCAGAGGACTAAAATGGTGCAGGAATTGCATCAGAAGCTCTACGAGGAGAGACTGAAGGATTTGAACATGTATACCCTGAAAGAGAGATGAGTGGGAGGTGATATGATAGAGACTTACAAGTTCCTTACAGAGTTGAACAGGGTCCAGAGGGTAGTCTATTTCAAATGAGAAAGAACACAAGGACCAGAGGGCAAGCAATGAAGGGGAAGGGTGGGGAGTTTAAGAGGGATGTGAGGAAGTACTACTTTACTAAAAGAGTGGTGGACACCTGGAACAGACTGCCAGAGGGAGTGATGGAGGCAAAAACAGTAGGAGGCTTCAAGTATGCAAAGGACAGACATAGGGGAATATTAGTACATAGGCAGAGAGGAGGAAGGGAGGGTTGATGGAGACCAGTTAGGGTCTGTGGAGACAAACTAGACAGGGACCAACTGGAAGGACTGGACCAAGTGGTCCTTTTCTATTGAAAAATTCTATGTTTCTATGAAGGCAGAGGATGTGGACAAATAGGGTCATGAAAAGTAATCTGCCTGAATGCCAGAAGCTTAGGCAAAAAAATTAAGTAGCTTTAAGCAGCACTGACAGATGCCCAACTAGATTTGCTTAATGAAACTGAAACCTTGGCATCCAGAAACAATGACTGTGACCACACTGTCCCCGGCTACACCATTTTTAGAAAGGATGGGTAGAAAAGGAATGTGGAAGTGGTGGCCTAGTACACTAGAGAAGGAAAAGAGGCCATCAAGGATAGATCAGTGGGTGAGGTGAGCAGATTGGGATCAGCCTGGATGCAATCAGCAACAGCAGAAGGGATGAAAATTAGGGTGGGAGTAGTACATAACCCACCAAATCAGAATGAGGACAAGGATTACCCCTGGTGGACAAAATCAGAATAGCATCAGAAAAGGGTGACATGGTGCTGATGGGAGACCTTAACCTACTAAGGATGTACTGTATGATTGTTAGCACACGTCAGTCACAGAAATTACATGTACAACAACAGAGAAACATTCCACAGAGGAATAGTTCATCCTTTCAGTATGGTTACAGAGCTGACATTTATCATGATATGACATGTTTGAGTATTGAAAATGAAAGCATATTTGGTCCCTACAACATAGGTAAATAAGGCATCTCACATCAACACAGGTTTTTCCACAGATATACATTCTTGTTCCACAGATTGTTCCATAAGTGCCATGAAAAACATGTTGGGTTGGATAGTCAAAGGTCTGTGCCCCCACTAACATGGTTAATGTGGGCACTAACCCAGGTCTGCTCCAGTGGACTAACCGAGGAGCACCCTTCAAACCCAGCTGTGCCAATGTGCTAAAATACCACTCTGCCTATGCAAATGAGGGTGTCCCTTCATGCATACTGGCATAGCAGGATATTTTAAGGTTTGCCGAGGCAGTAAACTGCCCTCCAAGTGGTGCTGTTTATACTTGCCAAAAACCACCTCTTAACTTGGTGTGAAGCCAGCACCCCCATCCCCTTGAAGGCAAGGCGACTCTACTGCAGCTGCCCACTCCTGTTCTCTCATTAAGTCCCTGTAACATTCCCTGGTGGTCCAGTATGCCCCACACTCTGCAATCACCCATTTGATACCTGTAATATATTCCCTGGTGGTCCAGTGGTTCCCCTGACCCCCAATTGCCCATTCGATCTCTGTAAAATATTCCCTGGTTATCCACTGTGCCCCCCCCCCCCATCCTCTGATTGCCCATTCAAACACTGAGCTCTATTCCCTGTGGACCAATGGTTTTCCCCACCCCATCTTCCCCAGTATACATTAATATAGCACTTCCTGGTGTTCCTGACTCCACCTGACCCACCTGCTGACATCCCACCTCCCTGAACCCCCTTATCCTAGTGCCTATCAGCCATATACAGTGACTGGCACTGCCCTCCTCTCATGTCCATAGCCAGCCACTGTATAAGCTGTCAGTGAGCATGCATTCCATAGAAGCAGTTGTTTCTTCAGTCCGCACATTCACAGACAGTTCATATGGTGGCTGGCTGCAGAGGTGAGAGGAGGGCTGTGCCAGTCATCATATGTAGCTCATAGGCATGGCGGTGATGCCTTGGGATTTTCTCTGTCGTGGGGTTGCACTCAGTGGGTGGCATCCCTCCCAATGAAACATTTTTTTTAGTGCTGGATCCAAAGGAGCTAGAATATCTGCATTTTGGGAGTCAACAAACATGTGACACAGCATATTCGACTTTACTTAACTGTAAAGGTTCCTCCATCTATTTCAACTATTTATTCAGTATGGCAGTTTATCAAGTAAGTCACATTGTATCTGCTTTTATGAGGGTGGCTTCACCTGTTTGGCATCATGTAAAATCACAGATGTAAGACTCCACCAGCCTTGCTTTAGGCACCTCCAGCCTCAGAAGATATTTATCTCTGGGTCACCTTGTTGTGACAAGTGAGACCCAGGGGTGAGAATGCACCCTGTCTTGTTTTCGAACCCTTACACATCATTACTTGTTCTGATATGTCCTAGCATATATTCAATGTTATTAGTGTCACTCCACCAATGACTTCGGACTTTCTCTCTCTCTCTCTCTCTCTCTTTCTCTCTCTCTCTCTCTCTCTGTTCGCTTGACTTGACTCTCAGTCTATAGAGGCCTGTTTGTCTCCAAGTTATTCCCTTGGGCTTAAGACTGTGAAAGCCAACATCTGCATGATGTTCTGACATAGAAGCACAAAGCATTTGTGGACAACAAAGCCTCTCTAGCAATGGCTTTGTCCCCCTGTTCTTTCCACAGGCACTCTTTGCAGTCAAAGCATACAAGTGGCCTTTGAGATCAAGCATTAGCTAGCTTCTTTTCAGTTTACTTTATTTGCATTATAGGGAATAATAGCTGTGCAGGCTTCCCAGAACACATCCCACACTTCTGCCTACGGTACAGATATGTCAAGCCACTTGCCTGTGTACCCTGTCACACCCCAAACCTCGTATTAGCATCACAACCTGGGTCCCTCTGTCTCAGAACTCCTCAATTCTGGAGACTGGGTATCTCCTACCTCAATCCAGTCTTCCTCTGGATCCTCCATATGCTCTCTGTGTGCCATCTTTCAATTTGTCTTTTTCCATTCAGCTTTTTCTGCCTTCAGGGTGCTGACTTGGTTCTTCAGCTCCTGCCTGCTTCCACAACCAGCTACCATCTCTCCCCAGGATTCAGCTACCAAGTTTGCTCATAGCTTAGCCAGCATGGTGGGGCTGGGAAGGATAGGGCTGTTCTCTCCCCACCTGGAATCCTGATCCAGTTTGGCAGGGTCCTGTGGCAATGGCATGGGTTAGGGCAGGCAAGCAGGACTTCCTAGATGAGTATAGTATAGATCACAGATGAATCAGCCCCCACTTTTTCCCCACTTTCTGGTTTCCCTGTCCCGAGGTTGTCACATGTGCAATGACATGGGTGTGCAACATGAAGATGCCACATGCACTCAAACACACAGCCTGCATGCTGTGCCTCCCAGGATTCTCTAGGTGGCAGTCAATCAGCAGCATATGCTGTCCCTACTATCTCCAAAGGAAGAGCTGTCTAAGTATGCTCAATCCTTCTTCCCATGGCTGACCTCTGAGCTGTACTGGTCCATTCCAAAACTTGGGTCACTGGTATAGTAGGAGGTAAGGTGCCTCAGCCCTCCATACCATTAGGCTAGCATGTGCCATTTTTCTTAGCCCATACACCAACTGAAACCTGGCCCCCAATACAGTTTTACTCAGAGTTTCAGGGAGACATAATCATGCCAACTGGCCATTGGGGTGCTCCACTCAAAGGGGAAACCCCCGTGGTCCCCACACCTTCCTGGTGCTCCCACTATATACTGTCCATCAGTTGTCCAAGCTGTGAACCTGAGGGTCACAGCTCCTAGAGGCTGCTTCCCTGGAGGTCTGTATGGTAGTGCTGTGTGTAAGTTTTAAATTCTGGCAGAATAGAATTTCATAGAATTTTTGAAATGCCACTAAAATTCCATCCAATTTTGCTGGAAACAAAATGCCAGAATTCTGCAGCAGAAAAATGCAGAATGAGTTTTCCACAACATTTCTGTAAAATTCTATTCCATGGATCTCAATATTTTCCAGGGAAATGGTTGTGGAATGAATTTCTGCAGAAAAATGCTGTTATGCAGAATATAATTCCGTGGATCACATCAGGCAAAATTCTGTAGAAGAACCAGCAAAATTCCAGCAGAAATTACACCGGCAGAATGGTCATTGTGCGCTAATTCTACTGGCGGAATTCCTCATTCCACACAGCATTACTTTACAGTCTGTCTCACTCCCAGATTGAATGGAAACTAACTGTGTAATGGTCCTAGACTCAACTATAGCTAAGTCCTAGCCACTTACATTAATCCCTGCCAGACTGTACCATGCATGCCAGTCTTAGCATTGCACCTACTTGTAATACACCACCTCCCCATATTGGTAGAAGCTGACTGTTACAAATGTTTAGCAAACCTCATCTAATCACTACCTCAGTTTTTAGGTGGTAAATGATAGAAACATAGAAACACAGAATTTGTCAGCAAAAAAGGACAGCTTGGCCCAGCAGTTTGCCCCGATGGTCCCTATCTAGTCTGTCTTGGCAGACCTAACTATTCTCCAGTGACCCTTCCTCCTCCCTACCATTATACTAATATTCCCCTTTGTCTACCCCACACATGCTTGATGCTCCTACTGTTTTCTCCTATGCCACATTTGCTTGCAGTCTGTTCCAGGTGTCTACAACTCTTTCAGTGAAGTAGCACTTCCTTACATCTCTCTTAAACATTCCCCCTCCAGCTTCATTGCATGCCCTCTGGTCCTGAAGCACTTTTTCATTTCAAAGAGACTCCTGTCCTGCAACCTGTTTACCCCTGTGAGGTACTTGTAGATCTCTATCATGAGCCCCTCTCACTCTGCTCTCTTCCAGGGTGTACATACGAACATACGAAATTTGCCAGCAGATAAAGGTCTAGAGGTCTATTAAGTCTGCTCGAATGTGCAGCTAGCACCCCTTATTCTGCAGCTGCCCCTCCCTTCCACCCTTCCCCTTCATTAACCCTCCCCCTTGTCCTGTCCCATCCCCTTTTGAAGCAGTCCACTGTTCTACTGCATACCACTTCTGCAGGTAGCATTCGCTGCAGCCACCACCCTCTCCAGTAAAAAGTGTCTCCTCATCTCCTCCTGAACCTTCCTCCTCCAGTCTCATATCATGGCCCTTGGCCCTCCCTCCTTACTTTGAACAGCCCCTCTGTACTCATCTTGTTTATTCCTTTCATGTATTTAAAGGTTTCAATCATGTCACCCTGTCCCTCCTCTCCTCCAGTGAGTACATGTTCAACTCCTTCAACCTCCTCTCATATGATAAGTCCCCAGCCCTTGATCATCTTTATCGCTCTGCTGTACCCCCTCCAGTAACTTAATGTCCTCTTCAGATATGGGTGCCAGTACTGCACGCAGTACTCCAGGTGTGGTCTAACTAATGACCTATATAGTGGCAGAATCACCTCCTCCCTCCTCGAGGATATACCCCTTGCAATACAACCCAGCATTTTGTGGCCTTGCAGCTGCCTTCCCACATTGTGCTGAGTTGTTCATTGACCCTGTAATGAGCACACCCAGATCCTTCTCCTCCTCTGGGCTAGCTGCACCCTCCCAGCTGGTAACTCCTCCTTGGGTTCTTCATCCCAAAATGCAGCACCTTGCACTTTTGGCATTAAACCCCAGTTGCCAGGTGTCTGACCAGGTTTCAAGCTTTGCCAGATCATCCTGCAACCCTGCCATCCCCTAGGTCATCCACCACCGCGCCTTACCTTGGTATCATCAGCAAATAGACTGATCTTACTCTTGATGTCCCATGATATGTCTGCAATGAATATCCCAAACAACACTGGTCCCAACACCGAGCCCTGTGGAACACCGCATTCACTGCCCTTGGGTGTGAGAGCTCCCACCCACCACCACCTCTGTTGCCTTCCCTGAAGCCAGTTCCCTACCCAGCTCACCAGCTTTGCACCGCCCCTGTGCCTACTAACTTCCTTCCCAGCCTTCCATGCGGCACGAGTCAATGCTGCCTTACAAGTCCAGATACAGGACATCCACTGCATGGCCCCTGTCCAGTTGCCTAGTTACTCAATCATAGAACTCCACCAGGTTGGTTTGGCAGGATCTGCCACGTATGAAGCCATGCTGTCTGCTGTCCTGTAGTCCTTTGGCCTCTAGGAGTGCCACCAGCCTCTCCTTCAGGATAGTCTCCATTAGCTTACCCACGATAGATGTGAGGCTCACTGGCCTGTAGTTTCCCGGTTCATCTCGGGCCACTCTTGTGGAGGGGCACCACATGAACCATCCTCCAGTCCTGAGGTACACAACCTGAACGTAGTGAGGCATTAAATAGGTTCGCTAAAGGTCCTGCAAGGACCTCTGCCAGCTCCTTCAGTACCCTGGGGTGGATGCCATCTGGGCCTGCGCCTTGTCCACCCTCAGTGCCTTCAAACCCTCTTGAACTCTGCCCTCCATGATTTCCCCATCTGTCACCACTTCTCCCCCTGCTTCTGCCATTTCTCCCACCTTGGGTGTCACCCCCCTCTTCTCTTTAGTAAATACTGAGCAGAAGTACTCATTTAGTGCTTCTGCCTTATCACACCCTGCTTCCACCCAACCCCCTTCCTTCCTTATCCTTACTATGTGGGCCTTACAGCTCCTTTTCTCCCTGATGTACTTAAAGAACTCCTTCTCCCCCTTCTTAATGCCTTGTGCCAGCCTGAGTTCCGTAGATGCTTTGGCTCCCCTTACTGCCCTTGTCACCTCCTTCGATTCTGTCAAGTACTCCTCCCTGTCTTCCCCCCTTCCTGTTTTCTTGTACTTCCTAAAGGCAGCTCTTTTACTCCTTACCTTTTCCATGACCTCCTTGCTCAACCAGCTCGGTTTCTTAGCCCTAGCCTTCTTGATCTGGGCTTTGCAACAGGTTTTGGTTGCCTCCACTATCCCCAGCTTTATGATCTCCCACCTCTGGTTAGTGTCCATACTAGATTGAATTCTGGCCAGGTACCCTTTTACCACTTGCCCCATCCTCCCAAAGTCGGCCCTCCTGAAGTCCAGCACTCTTGTGCCAGATTCCACTCCTTTCTTGCCCATATCCAATGTGAGCCATACTGAGTGGTGGTCACTCCCTGACAGCGGTTCCTCCACTGTAAGTTCTCTCACAAAGTCCCCATTTGCCAGCACAAGGTCAAGGGTATTCCCTAACCTGGTTGGTTCACTGACCATTTGCAGCAGGAAGCTGTCCTGGAAGGCATCCAGCAGTACCTGCTCCCTTCTGTTCCTGGTTGTTGGGGTGCTCCAGTCCACTCCTGGCATGTTGAAGTCCCCCACAATCACCACACTACCCTTCTCTGAGGTCCTCCTGATCTGTCCGCTAGTTCCCTGTCCAACTCCTCCGCCTGAGATGGTGGCCTGTACACCACTCCCATTCTAAGAATCCTATTCTTGGAATCCTGGATTTGCACCCAAAGTGACTCCATACTACCCTCCTCCCCTTCCTCCCTTACACACTTCAGTCCTTCCTTCACATATAGTGCCACCTCCCTTCCCAATCACCCTGTCCCTATGAAATAACCTGTACCCTGGTACAGACAGGTCCCAGTCATTGTATTGGGTGGCCCATGTTTCTGTGATGGCTGCAATGTCCACCTCTCCCTCTGCCATGAGAACCTGTAACTCTGCAGTTTTCCTCCCAAGGCTCCTAGCATTAGGGTAATCACCTTCCACCTCCCCCTCCCATCCTGCCCTCCTTTCCTAGCATCACCAATAGTACTTGCCATTTGTCCTTTGTCACTGTTATGGGGGGTAAGCTCATATGGTTTCCCAACCTGTGGTCTCTGCATATCTCTTCCCCAACTGCCACCCCCCACTCCTAGTTTAAATTCCCAACTTCCTCTATGTACTCTTCCATCCTCTGTTTCAACACTTTCTTTCCCTCCTCACTCAAGTGTAGTCTGTCCTTGGCATAGAGACTACTGTCCTCCCAGGTAGGCCCCACCCTCCAACAGCCCATACCCTGTAGCACAACACCAGGTTCTAGCCATCCATTAAATTCATATTCTCAGCTTTGTTGTGCTTGCCTTGGCACCGGAAGTATCCTGAAAAGTTACTGATCTTCCTGCCCCCTCATATAACTGTGCTAGTTCCTCAAACTCCTCTGACTATATCTACTGTCTTGTCAGCCAGGTCGTTTGTCCCAAGATGTATAATTAAATGAGGCTTGTCCCTACCCCTTCTAGCATATTTCAGAACAGATTGTCCCACCCTTTCCGCTGTCATTCCTGGCATGGCTCCACTCAAATGCGACTATGCCCCTCCCCTCAGCTACCCCCACCTGACTCCTCTTAGTATTGAGTCCCAGCACCAAGATTCCACCCTCTTACTCCCTGCTTGCTTCCATTCATCTCCTCTCTCATTTCCAACCTCTTCTTCCTCCTGCACATTATTTCCCTTTACCCCTGTTGCAATTCTCCCAGAAGAACTTCCCCCCGCTCCAGTTTGGTCCAGGCATTTATCAATTACTCCTCTAATTTCATCATTTCCCTCCTCCACCTTCTTCCTCTCTAGTAGTGCAAAACTATTTTCTGAAGACCCTTCACAAGTGCCCGCTCCCTCTCTCTTCATAGTAATCTGTTCTCTTCTTTCCACTCCATGACTTTTGCCACTTCTTTGCCTTCCCTCACAAGTCCCTATCTCCTCCTTCCATTTGTCTTTTGTCTCCTGACCTGGTTTCCCCGGCAATCGTTCTTCCTGGCCTGGGCCCCTTTGTCTCTGCTTCCCTTCTTCTGACCTCTCTCACCACTGTTGGCTTTAAATCGCCCTCCTCATCTCCTCTTCCTCCCTCCAGTATTGGGCTAAACCCACCCCAATCTGCTATGCCTGTCTTAGTTCCTCCGCAGACCTCAATCTCCTTTCTAAGTTTTTCTATGTGGTTGCACACTAAACATCCTCCCACACTCCAGGCAATTTTAGAAAGATTGGTGCACCGCAGTTGTTGCAGCCTACCACCCTACCCATTGCTGTCATTGCCCACCAGCGACCCCCCACCCTTCCAGATGCAGGATACCAAACACTCCCCCAAGTCTCCCCTCTCCCCCTCTATCAGTGCAAAACATTTTCTTTATTTCCCTTACCTCCTTTGTTGTACATGTTTAGATATATTGAGCAACTGCTTTTTATAGTCCTATCCTTCCTATCCACACTCAAAAGAGACTTTAAGTAGCCATTGCACAACCTTCTTCAAACGCCTACCCTCCTTTTCCCAATGCAATATCAATGCAAAGAAGTAATAATGAAAGCTCCTAGATTTGCATTTACTTCCCTTCCACTGAGATAGCAGTCACCTCTTCACTTGCTGCTGTTCCTTTCCTGGATGTCTGCTTCTGCTATGACAGGTGCATATCCTTTGCCCGTTTGAGGAAGTGATGTCAGAACCCCTGGTATAAAGGAAATAATGGACCGGGGGTGGGACCAGCCCAAGTCTTCCAGAAACAATCAGGTAGCTAAGACCTCTGGTCAGACCATTAGCACCCTTCCCCCACTCTGCACTAAAACTTTGCAGCTAGTGAAGCCAGCAACAATGACTCACAATTCTACTCAAAGCCCCCAAAATAGGTTTGCTACCCAAAGAAACAGGACTCCAATTTAAACAGCTTCACCAACAACACATCAAAATAGGCTTGGAATTAGAAGATATAGGTCTCCAATTCAAAGAAACAGACCCAGTTAAATCACACCAATTAGGTTTTAAAACAGAAGAAATAGGCCTCTACAAATGCAGCCTGCCACACAGTGAATCAAACAAATGAGCCCACTCATAGCTACCAAAACAGGTTTCAAAATTCCAACAGCCCCAAACAATACCCTGCTAGCCCCTTAGTAGTAAGAAATACAAGAAATAACCTTCTACCAAGTAGAATCCACAAAAAACAATGTAAAAAACATCAAGAAGCTACTGTACTATAGGTCTGATCCTGTCCCCCTTCTAGTTCCCTCAGTCTTTTCTCATAGGGCTTTTAGTGAAACCGCTGCGCCATTTTAGTTGCCCTTCTCTGGACTGCTCCAATCCTCTCTACGTCTTTTCTGAGGTGTAGCCCCAAGAACTGGGCACAATACTCCAGGTGGGGTCTAACTAGTGAGTGATATAGTGTGCAACACCACCTCCCTCCTCCTGCTGGAGATACCTCTCCCTATGCAGCCATAGCATCTCACTGGCCCTAACTGCTGCTCCTCTGTCCCACTGTCCTGCCACTTTGAGGTAATCAAACATGATCCCATCCCATACTCAGCGCCTTGGTTCCTATGGCCTAGGTGCATGATTATGTACATTTTGGCACTGAACCCCCAACTACCATGCTCTTGACCACTCCTCGAGTTTCCCAAGATCCATGTGCATTTGCTCCACCCCTTCCTGAGTGCACACCCTATTACAGATTTCGGTGTCATCTGCAAAAAAGGCACACCTTCCCTTCCAGTTCTTATGCAATGTTGCTTATAAAGACATTGAAGAGGACTGGTCCCAGTACTGAGCCCCACAGAATACCACTGATCACTCTCCCATCACTAGAGTGAGCACCACTAATCATCACCCTCTGTCCCCTACCTGTTAATCAGTTTCTAACCTAGTTCACCACTTTGGATCCCACTCCTAGGTTGCTCAATTTGTCTATCAGTCTCCTGTGTGGCACAGTTTTGAAGGCCTTGCTAAAAATCTCGATAGGCCATGTCCACTGCCTTCCCCTGATCTATTTTCATGGTCACCTACTTGACCATGGGATTCAAGATACTCTACCAACCTTTTCTTTAACGGGGTTTCTAATAATTTCTCCACCACTGATGAGACTGACTGGCCTATAGTTGCTAGCCTCCTCCCTGCTGCTACTTGGCTACTTGAAAAAGGAAGTTAAGATGGCAGCCACGCTGGGCTGACTGTCTGTATAGCTCTTTTACGCGTTTCGTTTTGCTTTTATTTTGTGTTTAATTTTGTTAAGTTCACTGCTAAGTTCGCTGAGATTGTATTTCGTTTTGTTTTTTTTCTTTCCGGCAGTCAGTTGGAGTTCCGCTTTATTTGTTTGCAGTCCGCTTTATTTGTTTGCAGTCTGTGTTTATCTGTAGTTCGTTTTGGCAGTTGCATCCGTCTGTCTGTTAAATTCTGGTTCTGGACATCGGACCTGTACTGAGACTGGGGCTATTCTTGGAATTTAATTGAACCCCGTTTTATTCTGCCTGCGTTATCCAGTTTGGGGGTTGCTGTGGTCCTGTCAGCAGGATTGGGAGACCAGAGAGGAGCAGTGCCGGTTGTTTGGACCTGCAGGGCAGGCATGACTGGATCTGCATCCCTGCTTGGGTGTTTGTTGTGTCGGGCAGGTTTGTGCTGCAGACTTTGCGCTGTATTGGACTGTGCGCCGTGTTTGGGGTGCTGCTACTGTTTTTGGACTGGTGGGACCGAAGAGGAGACTACTGGTTTTGAGTTGAACATCTGTATAGCCCAGAAAGTGAGCTCAGAAAGTGAACCAGGAAGTTATTCCATTGGAGGAGGATAAGCTTTGAGGAGTCACACTGGGAGATAAGTATTTTGTGATTGCTGGACAGTAGTGTGTGTGAACTGCTTCAAGGAACTGCTGGCATGTTATGTTGGTGAGTTTATTTTTAATTAACGGATTTGTGATGCTTCACTGAAGTGAGAACGATCTGGGCATTTAGTATTCCACTTCATACTCGTCCTTTGAGGGGTGCCTGTGTGTGCATTGGGGCCGCTTCAGGGGGTGCCGATGCACATCTAATGAAGAGTGGATGTGCTATCGGTGGCCTATAGGTCTCTCGGGGGAGCCTTATTGTTAGGGGGCTCCAGCTGGGGTCCAAGGTCGCGGCTCCATAACGCGGGGTATTTCCCTCATGGGGTGAGTGGTGAAGGGTTTTTTTCTTCCTGCCCTGACTTTCCGATAGCAAGTTTTGATTTCTAAATAAATATTTTAATGGGAATTGAATTGCTGCATATGAATTGAATTTTTACCTCAGAGGTAGTGAGAGAACCTCTGTGGTTTTAATGACTGATTGAAAGATCCTCCTATTGGTAGTGAGAGTGCCTTTCGGATATTCATCTGCGGACTGCTTTTCGGGACTTGGGCCCCCATGAACTTATTGATTGTGGGGCCTAAGAAATCTTTGGGATCCTCTTAGAAGTACCAGCTGCTGGTGAGAGTGGTGCCGGGGCTTCTTGAGGATTATATTGTGGACTTTTCTTGGGAATTTGACTGTTGAAAGATTTTGAAAATTTTGAGTAGAAAGTGACTGTGCCATTCTGTGTATTGACATTTTTATTTGATTTGTAGTTTTTTGAATTTCTTTTGTAAATTTTATTTAGAGTTTTGTTTTTGGGGATTGTTTTGGGGGGTTTTGGTGTTTGATTTGTGTGTATGTGTGTTTTGAGTGTGTGTGAGTGAGTGTGTGTGTTTTGTTTTTTGATTGAGATTATGTAATTGGGGAGGATGTGTCTGGGAATGCACGTAAACTTGGGTCGGGCCAGGATAGTATATGGGGCATCTCAGCTGTTTGATCTTCGGCCCTTTTTCAGTCCTCCTGTATCAGATACTACAGCTAGGCGCTGTAGGAAGGTTGGAATTGGGAGGAGCCATAGGACTCGATTGGGGCTGGGTGCCCCATGAACTATGGGTGGTAGGATCAAGGTGGTGGTGTGTATAAGGCACTCTGGGATTAGACCAGACTTGGGAAGAGGCCTGACGTGTTTAGTTCCTTTCACCAGGGTTCCCACTAGATCGAGGGGGCAGGTAGCCAGTAGGGCTGCATTGTCCACTAATCCCCTGAGGGCGGTGCTTTGCAATGCCAGATCGGTCAGAAACAAGACTGCAATTATAGCGGACTTGGTTTCTCTGGCCGATCTGGCTTGCATTATGGAAACCTGGATTGATGATGATGCTGGCCCAGTTTTAGAGGCTGCCATCCCGTCCGGGTATACTGTAGTGCACTGCCCCAGAGTGGAACGCCGGGGTGGGGGAGTAGCCATTTGTTTTAGATCTGAGCTGGGCTTCACCATGCACTCAGTGAGAACACCATGTTCTTTTGAGTGTGTGGCCATCTGTGGGGGACCAGGTGCAGGTTGCTTGGTCCTCCTGATTTATCACCCTGCTGGGGCGTCGGGAAATTTCCTTCATGAAGTGGCCGATTTCATCGTCGGTGAAACATTGGAGGCCCCCAGATGTTTAGTACTGGGGGACTTCAATGTTTGGGTTGAGGATGAATCATCTCGGCTGGGTTATAATTTTCTCCAGATGATGTCCTCTCTGGGCTTCGTGCAGGAAGTATCTTCCATGACTCAACAGGGTGGCCACATGCTGGATTTGGTGTTCTCGCTGGGGCTTGAGATAAATGGTCTCAGTGTTGATAGGGTCATTTGGTCCAATCATTGCATGGTAAAGTTCCGGTTCGGAGCCCCCTCTGGTAGTTTTTCCCCTGCAGAGATGGTCAGCTACCACCTGTCATGGGGTGTAAGAAAAGACTTTTACAAGAGACAGCATAAGTGGTACAACATACCTTGAATAGGTATGATTTTTATTCAAAAAAAAATAAATTTGAAATAATAAAAGTTAGAGACTCACTTTGTTCAAAGTAAAGAAAACAAATACAAAAAGCACAGGTTTGGCATGAACAATTAGAGCTATTCTACCAACATCAAACTGTGCCTGACCTCTCAGAGATCTCTCTGGGAGAACCAAACAGGTCCTCTCCCAACGACTATCTGAATTACAACATCAGTTCTGCCTTGATATAGGACTGTGATCCCACCCACAAATTGAAACTCCACCTATCAATTAATACAAATACTGAATTTATACATATAATTCAAGTATTAATTTCCTTTTTACATACAATTGGATTCTCCTGTATGAATAATCAATATAAACCATTATGTTTATTTTAAACATTGGATCTTGAGTGATTATTCCTTAATTATGGGAATATGAGCTGTATTAGGCAAGGTACCGCCCACTTAAATAGAAGGAGGGGTTTGGCTCTTGTATAACAATGACCAAGATGTGCTGCTCACTCCTCCCTATAGGACACACTGGAGAGTCAGAAGGTTTCTTCATGCAGACACAGGGTTACCTAGCTTGCTAGCAGGACTTGGCTCACAAAAACAGTAATGTATTTCAACTTCCTTAATTCATGTACTCACAACACAGAATGTACAAATGTACACTGAAATACTACTGTGCTGTTTGAGATGCATAAATACTGCTCACTGGAAGTTAACCTTTCTTTTCTTTCCCAGACTATACAATCTTAAGGGTGCTCATACTTTTACCATAGGGATGCAGGATAGACACAAGATAAAATATTAGTATGGGATTATGAGCTTGTTATCTTGCTCTGTGTCACCTGTTTCCCTAGACTTTTCAGAATGCACTGAAAAACGCATACATTCATAATATTTCTTTTAGCTTCCCACACGGGTATGGCAAGGGTTTTACTAAATAGATTTATCCAGTGTTCTGTGTCCATAATCATGGAATGCACTAGGCTTTAGAATTAGCTGTTTTACATTACTTAAGAACCTGAAGAGGAATTGAAAGGAATAGATTTGATAGCGAGTGGCCAACACGCTATTTAATTAGGAAATAAGTACAGAAGTACAGACATAGAAATAAGAGAGAAGGAAGGAGAATTTAAACAAAATAAATATGCTGTGCATAACAGACTAAAAAATATATATATATATTAGGAGAAAGAAACTTCAGGTCTTAGTTCTGCAAAACAGTTTTTTGGGGAAGAAAACACCATCACACCACCCTTGAGGGGCTTACCCCGAGGTTTTAGCGGTGGCTGACCTATCTAGAGTGGACAATGCATGGGGTGCGCAGTAGTGAATGCCAATAATAGGGCGCTTTCTAGTGCGCTTGACTCCCTCGCACCAGTCCGTGTACGACCCAGGTCTTCTCACTTGAGGTCCCCTTGGTTTGATGGGGAGCTCAAGGAGATGAAGACTCTGGGTCAGAGATTAGAGTGCTGCTGGTGGAAGACTGGCCTGGAGGTGGACAAACTGGCCCTGCATATGCACTATGGTGTATACCAGGGGGCAATCAACCGTAAGAAGGCAGAATTCCTGTCTAGGGAGATTGCTGCTGGGAGGAACCGACCAACTGTGCTCTTTCGGACTGTAGACAGGCTTCTTCATCCTGCCTGTCTACAGCCGAAGGTAGCTTTTCCGAATGCATTGTGTGATGGATTTGCTCGGTTCTTCTCGGACAGGGTGTCTGCCATCAGGTGGGGGGTTCCGCCAGTGGACCAGAATCTGGTTGACAGTGGTCGCCATGGGCTTCCAAAGAGCACTCCGCCTGTTTGGGGTGAGTTTAGACTGGTGGAGGTGGCTGAGGTCATTGAGATTGCTTCTAGGCTTTGGCACACCTTTTGTGAACTGGACCCGGTGCCAACTAGTTTCTTAATGAGATGTGTTGACTGTGTTGGCCCGGTGTTTGCCTTGATTGTCCGGTGTTCCTTGTCAGAGGGGGTCTTCCCTGATGTCTTGAAGGAGGCATTGGTGAGGCCCCTTCTGAAAAACATCGTTGGACCCTGACGTCAAGGCAAATTACCATCCTATCTCCAATCTTCTATTTTTAGGTAAGATTGTTGAGAAGGTGGTGGCGCTTTAGCTTGAGGAGCATCTCGTGGCCCATAATCTTTATGAACTATTCCAGTCGGGGTTTCGTGCAAGGCATAGCACGGAAACTGCACTAGTTCGGGTGCACAATTACCTCCTTAGGGTTAGAGATCGAGGGAAGGGGACAATTCTTGTTCTCCTCGATCTCTCTTCAGCATCTGACATGGTGGATCATCGAGTGTTACTCAACCGCCTGAGGGAATTCTGTGGACTTGCTGGCTCTGTCATCTGCTGGTTTGAGTCTTTTTTATCCAACAGGAGGCAGAGGGTAGTGATGGGGAATTTCTCCTCCTCCCCTGACCAGCTGTTGTGCGGAGTTCCCCAAGGTTCGGTCTTGTCACCGATGTTATTTGCCGTGTACATGCTGCCCCTGGGAGAGCTCATTAGGAAGTACAGCTTGGGTTTTCATTGCTATGCTGATGATACCCAGCTGTACTTTTCCTTTGCCCCTGGAACATCCTGTGCAACAGAAGTGCTTAACAGCTGCCTTGCTGAAATCAATGACTGGATGGCCTCCAGTTGGTTGTGACTTAACCCCAGTAAGACGGAGGTACTGGTGGTGGAGTTGAACAGAGGACGTGATAGGTTGGCTTCTGGTGCAGAGACAGGACTTTGCCTTAGCTCTGTACCATTGAAGGCCTCCTCTAGGGTGTGTGATCTGGGTGTTATTCTTGACAGCGGTTTGACACTTGAATTTCAGGTGTCTTCCGTTGTACGTACTAGTTTTTATCACCTGAGGAATAGCACCAGGATCAAGCCCTTAGTTCCGCCTCTGGACCTCCCCACTTTGGTACATGCCTTTGTGACATCCAGGCTTGACTACTGTAATGCATTCTATCTCGGGGTCTCTGGGAGTACCCTCCACCGACTGCAGTTGGTGCAGAATGCGGCGGCGAGGTTGTTGACAGGACAATCTAAATACTGTCACATAACCCCGGTGCTACGTCATCTGCACTGGCTGCCGGTTAGGTGGAGGGTCCTCTTTAAGGTGGGTTTGCTCACCTTTAAGGCTCTACATGGCCTGGGCCCTGGCTACCTGAATGACCTTCTTACACCTGCTGTCTCAGTCCGTTCCCTGGGTTCCTCTTCTCGGGGCCTCCTTGCTGTTCCCAGGACGAGGTTAAGAACTGCAGGTGACAGAGCATTTAGTGTCGCCGCTCCCATCCTGTGGAATTCGCTTCCCATAGTTGTTAGGGAGGCCCCATCTGTTGAGGTTTTTAAGGACTGACTAAATAAATTTTTATTTGATCAGGCATTCCCTGACTATGTTTTATAGCTTATATTGTTTAATTCTTAATAAGGAAACAAATTGTGTAGTAAAACAAGGTTTTAATTGTTTAGAGTTGTATATTTTATTGATTGTATGGTGTTGTGTTGTATTTATTTGATTAATGTACGGCACCCAGAGCCTCCGGGATGGGCGCCTTTTTTAAATAAAATTTGCCTTGCCTCGTATGGAGAGGGGTCACATTTACTCTCCTCCAGTCCTCCCAAACCACACCTGTTTCCAGACAGCTGTTGAATAAGACCATCAGTGGGGCAGCTAGAACCTCCCTGAGTTCCTTTAGTACCCTTTGGTGCATCCCACCCGGTCCCATAACCTTGTTCACTTCAATTTTTTTTTTTATTAGAGTTTTCCTTTTGAGTTATTACAACATTTCAGACCTGGCTGGAATGAGGCTCCACTCCATGGAATTTACAACACTAATTGTGTGTTTCCAAAAGAAAGAATATCTAATGTCAAACAAAAGAGTTTATAGAACTTAGTGAAATAAATGAATATATATGCTCCCAGCCTAAATCTCTGTGAATTCAGTTTGTGCCTTGCCCCCTGGGCATTCCCTGCCCGCCGTCACAGGATAGAAACATATAATTTGACGGCAGATAAGGACCGCTTGGCCCACCCAGTCTGCCCATTTCCCTACCTAATGGATAAGCTGCAGATCCTAGTTAACCAGCAGCCTACTTCTTCCTACCCCAACCCCCTAGAATTGCCTTATGACTGTCCCATGCATGCTTGAATTCCACCACTGTTTTTGACTCCACAACCTCCTCCGGAAGGCCGTTCCATGCATCCACAACCCACTCTGTGAAAAAATACTTCCTTAAATTACCACTGACCGCCCCCTATCTTCAAATGTGCTCCCTTGTTCTTGCACACCTCTTTTTTTGAAAGATGCTACCCTCTTGGACTTTGTTGATTCCCTTGAGGTACTTGAACGTTTCTATCATGTCCCCCCTCTCCCTCCTTTCCTTGAGGCTATACGTATTAAGCTCCTTAAGTCTCTCTTCATATGTCTTCCGGTGCAGACCCTGCACCATTTTAGTTGCCCTCCTCTGGACAGCTTCCATCCTGTCTATGTCTTTGCGGAGATTGGGTCTCCAGAACTGCATGAGTACTCCAGATGGGGTCTCACCAACTGTCTATACAGAGGATAACAACTTCCTGTTTTCTACTGGTGATGCCTCTCTCTATGCATCCCAGTATCCCCAACCCTCCTTCCTGCCCTCTCACATTGCTTGCCCACCTTAGGTCATCTGATATGACTACCTCAGGTCCCTTTCCATTTTGTTGTTGTTAGTATCTCACCCCCATTGTGTACTCTTCCCCAGGGTTTTGTTTCCCAGGTGCATTACCTTGCCTTCTTAGCATTGAATCTAAGCTGCCATACATTTGACCATTCCTCTAACCTTGCCAAGTCCCTTCTCATCCTTTCCACCCCACCTTGTGCATCAACTCTGCTGCAGATCTTTGTGTCATCTGCAAAGAGACATACTTTCCTTCCAGTCCCTCTGCAATGTCACTTATAAAGACATTGAAGAGGACCAGTCTAATACTGAACCCTGCAGTACCCACTAGTAACCCCTTTCTTCAGAGTGGACTCCATTTACTATTACTCTCTGTGTCCTATTCTCCAGCCAATTCTTTACCCAGGCTGTTATCTTGGGACCCACTTCCAGGCTGGCTAACTTGTATATTAATCTTTTGTGTGGAACTGTGTCAAATGCCTTGCTAAAGTCTAGGTAGGCCATGTCCACAGCCCCTCCCTGATCTACTACTTTGGTCACCCAGTCAAAGAAATCTATCAGATTTGTTTGGCATGACCTTCTCGCTGTGAATCCATGTTGCCTTGGGTCCTGTGCCCCTCTGGCCTCTAGATACTCGACAATTCTTTCCTTCAGAAGTGATTCCATCATTTTCCCTACCACTGAGGTTAAACTAACAGGTCTGTAGTTTTCTGCTTCTGCCTTGCTCCCACTTTTGTGAAGGGAATCATCTGCCCTCCTCCAGTCCTCGGGTACCACCCATCCTCCCATGATTTGTTAAAGAGGGTAGTCAGTGGTGTCACTAGTTCTACCCTTAGTTCTTTTAGAATTCTGGGATGAATCCCATCAGGCCCCATTGCTTTGTCCACCTTCAGTTTTAAGAGTTCTTTCTGAACCCTTTCTTCTGTAAATGGGCTGGTATCAACTTCTGTATCCAGAGTGTTTCTACTGTTTGTTTTAGGTACCTCCCCCTCTTCCTTTGTAAATACTGAGCAAAAATATTTGTTTAGTATCTCTGCCTTTTCACAGTCACCCTCTGCCCACCTCCTCCCTTTATTAGCCTCACTAACCTCCCTTGGCCTTCCTTGATCCCTGATGTACCTATAAAAGGTTTTATCCCCCTTCTTAACTGAGTTGGCTATCTTTTCCTCGGTTTGGGCCTTTGCTGTTCTGACTGTCTTCCCAGCTTCCTTTTGCTTAAACTGATACAGTTCTCCGTCCTGCTCCTTCTGTGATTCCTTGTACTTCCTGAATGCTTTCTTTTTCTCTTGAACCTTCTCCCAGTCCACAGGATTCAGGTATGCCCTCCAACCGCCAACAAACTCTACCTCCAGTGATTTTTGGAATTTTGGCACCCTTTGTCTTGTAGACTCTCACTCACCCCTATTCTCAAAGCACTGGGGGTATTCTTCAATTGTTTTACAGTGCCCATTTTAAAGCCTACTCCAATATTTACTGTTCTGCAACCAGTTGCCTTAAGTACAGTGCTGCGGTAGATTTAATTATATTATTCTGCTTTTAGCTCCTGTTGCCTTAAAGTACAGTGCTGCAGTAGATTTGAAATTATATTACTCTGCTTAGAGCACTCCCTTTGACCAATGGCGAGCTCCCACTTCTGTTTGATTGTTACCAAATTGCTAGGGCACTTTGCTGACTATTTGGGGAATCCATTTCAGTAATTAAATTCAAAGGATTCCCACACAGCTTATCTGCCCAAAAGTGTTCCAGAGCATTTGTTTTCTATACCAGATCTGAGCTAAATTGGATCCTGCATCGATGCGGGCTTAGTAGCCCAAAGCAGCATCGAATCTGGTTTCTTGTAAAATCCCCGAATGAAGCTGCTTCAACTCCCATGCCAGGCCGCAGCTGTTTCTCACTTTCGGGGATTTGACTGCAAGCAGGCTCTGCATTTTAATCTTGAGCAGAGTCCCCACTCTGATGCACTGCTGTGTACAAATTCAGTGGCTCTGGACTTCAGCTCTATTGTGAATTAATTTGTAGTCCAGCTGATGCCACTCCGAAGCAGCACTTTCAGATCCTGCACCAAAGCTGCATCCTGGATTGAAGCTGCTGCACTTATGGCTGCTATGGATCAGGACTTTTCTTCTACCTACAAGGGCTCAACATTTTGAATGAACTTTGATTTAGGGAACCTGCCTGAGGGCTCAGCTCTCATTTTTTGGCTCACCCCCCCACCTCCACCCCAACTCTCTATTAAAAGGTCTCCCTTCCACTAAGCTCCACCCCACTAGGACAACCTAGCCATCTGGAAATTAATTATTGAAACAGTAACCTATCCTACTTAAAGGGACGTCACTCTAATCCTGACTTTACCTTACTCCTTACATGGACAGGCATACTTTTAATTCTGTGCTCCTGTCCTCAAGCATGCTGCCACAGCTACTTCTCACCCTCGCCTTGCTCCCTTACTCATGCTGGGATTGTCTACCCACTGGCCACCCATTTTTCTGCCCAGCCACAGACAGTAGTCCTAGCCAGCCCTTCCCCTTAGTGAGGGAAGATGCAGTGCTCTTCCTATCTTGGGGAGCCACCTCGACCCCCACCTGCCTCCTTACCTTGAGGTACTATGCCCATTACTGTCCTGTGGCTCTCAGTATCCCTGCCCCCACATCCATTAGAGCCTTTTCACTCATTATCATGATCTGTCCCCTCCACGTCTACCCCACCCCTCCCAGAATGTCCACGTGACTGATGTAACAAGGACACTCCCAAAAGCAAAAGACTCTTGCCATGGCTAGACACCACCTAATGAAGCTCATATTGCTACTCCTTGTATGCTCGGTGAACATTGAAGTAAACCCCGGCCCTCCCAGCCCCATCACCTCCCCCTTATACTTCGCCTCTGCCCCCGTCCTTAAACTAATGCTAATAAATGCATGAAGTCTGATCAACAAAATTGATCAACCAGACGTTTGGGCAACTCGCAGCAAGCCAGGCCTCATTGTCATAACCAAATCCTGGCTTAAGAACTCCATATCAGACCAAGCAATAACTATACCTGCCTACAACCTCCACCAAGCAGATAGATCCTCGGGGGGGGGTGGAGTGGTACTCTATTATAAAGACAAATTTAAGGTATCTGATATCCAGACCTGCTCAGAGGCAAAATAATTTGAATATGTGTCACTAAAATTCCATCTGCCATCTTCTGAAATCCTTCATATCATCGGTTGCTACAGGCACTCTCCGGGGGCAACACAGTTATCAATGCCTCAAATCCCTGATAGCCCTTAGAAGCAGCAAGATCATCATTCCTGGTGATCTAAACATCAACTGATTAACATCTAAATAAAATGCTCTAAAAAGACCCTGCAATGAACTCTAGTTCTCCCAGCTCATCACAGAACCGACCAGGGAAAATACCAGAAACTGTAGCAATAGCTGTATCCTTGACACCATCCTTTCGAATCAGCCTCACAAAATTCTGAATACTGCAGTGTTTCACAATGACCTGAATGATCATGGTATTGTAGTTTGTACCTGGACCCAGGTGAAAGGCCCCTCCTCAACCAAATATGCCATCAAACACAGTTTCCACAAATTCAAGGCATGTAACTACCTTAATGACCTCAGGGTGTCTAATTGGGAAAGCATATACCTCACCAAAACCATGGATGAGGCCATCACAGTCTTCAATAACCATCTCCTTCATCCAGCCATGTGGCACTGAGGGTTGAGGCACTGGACACCACACCTCGCAGGCAACCCATATTTGGATACGAGCTTGGGCCATCGGGGGTCAACAGGGGAGGAGAGGATTGAGCATCTGGAGTACAGCTCTCCTCTCCTGGGGAGGGTGGGTGTACGATTCCTCTGCACTAGCACCACCCAGCAGAGGCTGGGGGTGCAACAGCTGGGGGAATCATACTGATGTTGGGTGGGAGCAATGGCAGACATCAGTGGGAGGGGCACAGAAGCAAGGTCAGCCCGTGCTGGATGTCATTGCACGTCCATGTTCCTGGGTGGGACTAATGCTCACGAACACCGAAAACACCTGTTGGCTGGGAAGAAGACGTCACCTGCCCCCACCTCCAACTCTGGACCCTGCCCACTGGATCTCATCTAGCCCTCCACCTCTGCCTGAGGAGTATCAGAAGAGGTAGCACTGAGGAGCAGAAGGCAGCCCTGCTCTGGGGGGTGTGGACCAGGGGACTTTCCAGAGGTGTGTCATGGGTGGAGGGGGAAACTGAGAGTACAGCTTGGGAGGGTCTCAGAAGGAGGGGAAGAGGCAGGATGAATAATGGGAAACCAGCCAGCAGTGACAGGAGGGAAAAATAGTTAAAAAAAAATAAATAAATAACCATCTCCTACACCCAGGGGTTCAGTTATTTTATTTTCAGTGGAAGCCTAAAACTTCCAGGAGTCAAAATCTGGAAGTCATTCCAATTTTGTGGAAGTCCAAATACTTCCAGAATCCCACCTCTGGAACTCAGTATTCTAGGAAGGACAAACTTATGAATGTTAATGTAATATACAGTGAAAGCCATTTAGCATGGATGCTTAAGTTCACTATAATAATGTCCGGCAAAACGGATGTCCGTATTTGCTGGCAGGTGGAGCCATGACCTAAGCGTTCATAACTGCTGTACTGTTAGGCATGGAATGCCACAGCATATGTGTAGTTATTTTTTATTATTTTTTCTGTGTTAGCCTTGCTTTGTTGTGCTTTTAGTGCTTTGTGCTCATCACATTAAGGGTGGGAGGGAGGGGAGGTGGGTAAAATCGATTCTTTATTTAAGCGTGTTTTAACAAAAAGGTGCTAAAAACTTCTGAAAGCAGTAGCGATCACTTGAAGAGCTGTCTAGAGCAGGGGTTCTCAAATGGTGAGGCCAGCCTCCTTGGGGAGGCCCCAACCTGTTCAAGGGGAGGCTCAAGCAAGTCTGAAAAAGTACTGTATTTAAATTTTGGGTTTTATATATTTTGTGTGAAGAGATGAAGCAAACTGAAAGAGGATAATAATAGGTGAAATTTTATGTATTTATTTACTCATAGGTGTCAAGGGATGGTAAATACCGGGAAGGGTAGGAGTGAATAAATTTCAAAAAGTAACTACAAAACAATCAAGAAATATACAATGAGCAATAGTGCAAATAAATATGACAGTCAATTAATAATGAGTGGTGGTAATTGATCAATTTGTAAACTGATGGCAGAACAGTCCAAATACAAGGGTTGAGCATAGAAGTGCTAAGAGCAATAGCAGGAAGAACAAAGTAATCTCTGAGATGTTGCTTAGGAGCAGAGAAGCAGAGGAGAGTCAAAGTATGTAGGAAGGTTATTTCATATATATAGAAGAAACAGAGAAAGCAGTCTGACCCATGACGGTACTGCAACAAGGTAACAATGATTCAAGAATGAAAATAGCAGAGCAAGTAGGTTGGCCTGTGGTGGGGAGGGTACAATAAGCTGAATAATAATATTTGTTTATTTTATTTATTTGTTATTCAGATAACACCTTTGAGCACAGGAGCTCTTTTTCAAAAGTTCCAAGTCAGTATAAGACAAAGAACTGAATGTGAGCCCAGTACTCAAAGGGGTTTCAATTTATTCATGGTGTACTGCATAAAGTATAGTACATTATTTTTCTTTGGGGAAGCCGAAGATTATTTCAATTTTTGGGGGAGGCTCAAAATCTTTTCTATGAATTTGGGGAGGCTCACTGTGATGAAGTCTGAGAACTATTGGTCTAGAGTAATCCACTGTACAGCAGTCTATGTATCAGTTCAATTAATTTACTGGAATGCAAGTTGAGCATACACTCTCCTTCACAGTTGCAAACAACATTTAACAATAAAACAATAAAAGTGCAAAAGGTACACACTAACATGACATATAACATTAGTTAAAGCTTTGCCATTTAAAAAAAAAGTTAATCTAAAACAATCACATACACGAGTTGCCAGATTTTTAACCCATGTTTTGTAAGAAGACATTCAGTTTAAGTTTCTTTTTGGATTGCATTCCAAGTACATGGCACAGTGACAGCCAAAATGTAATTACCATATTTAGTCTTTTGTCTAGGCATAGAAAACTGAGGTAATTTAGAAGATTTTGAAGAATATTTGTTGAGCTGTCTAAACTGTAAAAGTTCTAATAAGAACATCAATAATGTTTTGGTAACAAACCCATAGGTAAAAATTAACAAATGGATCTGTCTCCAGGCAGCCAGAGACTGCCCCCACTGCAGTATAAAGGCTGCAATGGTGGGTCTGCTTTGGCAAGCTGGAGACAAGCCTCAAAGCATTATGATACAGTGTGTCAATGCCTTAAGGACAGTGCCAGAGGTCTTCATGTAAATGCAGTCACCAAAATTAATTTGAGACATGAATAGGGAATTAACCAGTTGTTTATGCATCAGAAAACTAAAGCAAACCTTGTTTTTATAGAAAGAGGGTAATAGCTTTTTGAGTTTAATTGACATATTTTGTATAAGCAAATTACATTTCAGATTCACCGAAATAAATGCCTAGACACTTATATGAAGATGTTTTACAAATTTCTATTCCATCCAGAGATTTGATGCTATATGCTGTGTTATTGTCTTTAACCCTATTAGAGAACAAAACCCACTGAGTTTTACCTGCATTCAGCAACAGCCACAGTTTAGTCAATTCATGTTGATTTTTATCAAAACCCTTTTGAATTGTATCAGCTGCAACTGTCAAATCCTTATTCTAGGTATATGAAATCAAATCAAATCAAATTTTATTTTTACAGCGCTTTTCAAAACCTAAAGTGCATATACAATATAAAAACAGACATTTAATCTAATAAAATGTGTTAATATAAAATGGCAGCCATAATAAAACTAAACATTATCCCTAAATGCCAGTCCGAATAAGTACGTTTTTAATGAGGATTTAAAAGTTTCGGTGGATGGGTACTCTCTAATCTGACGAGGTAGAGTTCCACAGGGGCGGGGCTGCAAAAGCAAAAGCCCTAGCACCTGATGTCTGAAGACGGACCCTGGGAACCTCTAGCAATCCTTCATTGGCAGAGTGGAGTGGACGGAGGTGGCAGTAAGGCCAAAAGAGGTCTTGCAAGTAACCCGGTCCCTGTCCGTGTAGGGTCTTATAGGTCAGCAACATGACCTTGAAGGTGATCCTCCATTGCACTGGCATCCAGTGCAGTTGGCGCAGCACAAGCGTGACATGGCAAGTTCTTGACAACCCCATCAACAACCTGGCCACAGAGTTCTGCACCAGCTGCAGGCGACGGAGATCCACCCCCAGTAATCCTAAGTATAGAGCATTGCAATAATCCAGATGAGAGGACACAAAGACGTGAACCAGCATAGAAAGGTCCTCAGACAGAACAAGGTGCTTTATCCGCGCGATGTTCCTCAGATGGTAAAATGAGGACTTGACAACCGCTGACACCTGTGCTTTTAGCGTCAGTTCGTTATCAAGCACAACGTCCAGATTCCTCACCTGTTCAGAAGGTCCCAACTGGTTACCCCCTAGCACAAGGACAAACGGTTGCCCAGGAGTCAACTTCTCTACCCACTAATTTAGGTCCACCACCAACACCTCAGTCTTGCCTGGATTCAGTCTCAACTAGTTAGCACTCATCCAGTCATGAATCTCAGTGAGGCAGTTGTTAAAGACCGAGACTGCACTATTCTGTTCGGGTACAAAGGACATGTAGAGTTGAGTATTATCTGCATAGCAGTGAAAACTCAGCCCATACCACCCTATAATGTCTCCCAATGGCATCATGTATGCTGTGAACAACATGGGGGACAGCACAGAACCATGCGGCACCCCGCATGGCAGGGAGAAGGGGGCCGAGGAAAAATTCCCTGACACCACCCTCTGAGTCCTGCCTATAAGGAAAAAATGGAACCACCTGAGGACTGTCCCCGATAGTCCACAGAGTAGCCACAAGCATTCTAGCAACACCCCATGAGCCACAGTGTCAAATGCTGCGGAGAGATCAAGGAGGACCAAGATCAAATGGCTCCTCCAATCCCTCAGTATTAGGAGATCATCAAGTACTCAAACTAATGCCATCTCAGTACTATGCCTCTTCCTGAAACTGGACTGGAGAGGACTGTAAACTTCATGGGTGGTAAGAAAGTTCTCGAGCTGCAATGTGACTACCTTCTCAATAACCTTGCCCAAAAAGGACAGGTTAGAGACCGGTCTGTAGTTGGCAAGACAGTCTGGGTCGCAGAAAGGTTTCTTTAATAGGGGTGTCACCACAGCCTCCTTCAGAAAGTCTGGAAACACCCCCTGGTCCAGCAAGCGCCAGACTATCTCAGCAAGGATCAGTCTGATGACATCCATACACCCCACAAGGAGGCACGTTGGACCAGGATCCAAACTACAGTAAGTCGGTCGCAAGCTCCAAACAATCTTCATGATGTCCGTGATCGCTGGCTGGTCAAAATCTGTCCAAATAGACTGGGTGCCTGTGCCCTCACATTGACCACCGCCATACTTATTTGAACGAGTCAAGAAGATCTCCTACCTGATGGAGGACACCTTATCTGCAAAGAATTGATCAAACTTATCACACTTAGATTGCGAAAAAGCTCTCCAGCCCCGAAGGCAGGCTGGATTGCACAGCCTGTCCATGGTCCAAAAGAGATGAGCCAGTTGATTCCTTTTGGCAGCAATCTCCCTGGACAGGAACTCTTCCTTCTTATGGGATATTTCTGATTGATAGTCCGAATAATGGGTGATCAATCTAAGTCTGTCCTCCTCCAGGCCAGATTTCCACCAACAATGTTCCAACCTTCGCCCCACTCTCCTCAACTCCTTCAAAGTCCCATCAAACCAGGGGGACTGAGGTCAGAGAGGGAGAGGGCGAACACGGACAGGAGCTATGGAATCCAGGGCCCTCAGCACCACACTATTATAGTGTACTACTAGGTCTCCTGGATCCAAGCTTTCCAATGGCCAACTCAATAGGTCCAGCACCGCTGACAGACCCTCCAGAGTAACACCCCTCAAAGGGCGGTACTGGACCATTTCCAAAGGGGCGGATCTCACAGGGGTATCATTAGCATAAAGAAACAGGTTAGCAGCAACTGAACTGATTTGGAGTAATTCATTAATGTAAATCAGAAACAAAAGAGGGACCAGGACTGAGCTCTGAGGGACACCCTTATTAATGTATACAAAATTAGAGCTATATTCCCCTACCTTTACACATGTATAGGAGCGAAAGCTCCACTCAATACTTTCCATCAGCCTCCAGTCCATCTAAACTTCCACTTGCTGCTCCACGGCTCATCTGAGTGTTAGAAGAGCCATGCAAACATCAGAAAATGTGACTGGTGCGGTTTCAGGCTCATCAGGTTCCTCTTCATCAGCTTCAGCTTCCGGCTGGCTGTTGGAGTGCTGCATGCCATCCAAAACTCTGGATATGTCATTGCTTGGGTCACTTTCAGGATCGTTGTCTTTGAGATGTCATAGGGAGGCAAAATCTTGTTCTGTGAGGCCAGATGGTGATGGAATTAAGTCCTCGACTGTGGTAGGTGCCTACAGTTCCTCCGTATTTATACCTGTTTAAATCTAGCCTTGGAAAAACAGTTTGCTATTGTGTCCGCAGTAATGCTGCCCCATGCTTTCTTAAGCATGTGCACAGCATCTAAATGGTTGATTCATTTAATCCAGTCTGTAGCTGTAAGTTTACCCTCACCATCAAGTTCCTCAAGAACCCAGGATCACATTTCCCTGACATAATGTCTCTTCATTGAATAAAACACCCCCCCCCGATCAAGGGGTTGAATGATGGAAGTTGTGTTGGGAGGTAAGAAAATCAATTTTATGTTGCTGAGGTTCTGTACATCTGGGTGCCCAGTGAAGTTATCAAGCAGAAGTGCAAATATTTGGCTGCGCAGTTTCCTGTCCCATGCCCTGACCCATTTAATGAAGATGTCACCGGTCATCCAGGCCATTCTGTTGTTGTGGTAAGTCACTGGGAGGTAAGCAACACCTCTAAAACACCTTGGTTGGGCTGATTTCCCCACAACTAACTCAAGTTTTTCAGAGCCTGTCACGTTACAGCAGGCTAAGACCAAAATCCTCTCTTTGGCCTTTTTTTGCTCCTGTGGCAGATCCGACTTAAAAGTTAAAGTCCCCTGCCCTACACATCTAAAAGATAGCCCAGTCTCATCAGCTTTAAAAACATTGTCAGCTGGATAACCTGACAGGATGTCTGGAAGCACATCCCTTACCCAGTCTGTAGTGCTTGAACCATCTGCGTTCTGTTTCTCCCCATGTGTGCATCTGCAACAAGTGTTGCGCACATTTTAGTGCTTCAGCCAGCCATCCGTGGTGTTAAAATCTTCCTACTCCATTGGGGCTGAAATTTGTTTAGCCTTGATGGCTAACAACAGGCCACTCACCATCGCCTCCCTTTTCCTTACTGTGGTGAACCACAGCAATACAGCCTCTTCAATCTCCATCTCTTTACCCTCTCATTTCCTTTTTCTTTGAGGGTTCTGGTTGGATTTCCACTCAGATCATAGCTTCTCTTTGCTGTGCAGCAGGTCTGACACTGTTGAATTAGGTAGAAAAAGATGGGCTGCCAAGTCTCTGATGCTCATTTTTGGCAGAGCATCAATCTCTTTCAGGAGCTTGATTTTTCGAGTTAGCAGTATTCCTGGGTGCTTAGACATTTTCGGTATTTCTGGCCACTTAGCACACAGCACACAGAGGAATAGAAACTCAGAGGATCAGAAACAAAAGACACACAGCTAGTGGGTAATCTCTGGCCGAAACACGTCACCATACTTAAGTACAGGTGATTATCTCATTAACAAGTGTAGCGAGTGTGAAATGAAGTGTGAACAGCTGAAATCAAAGGCTGTAATTACCCACTCAACTGTCCGCGGTTGCTGGCAGGCAATGCCTGCATTAAAAGGCAGATAAAATTAACTTTACTCTGGGCTTGGTTTGGATTTGGAAATCTGTCCGCCTTTGACAATTGTCCACGTTAGCCACATCTGTAGTATGTGGAGTGGACTGTATTAGTGGTAAAATACAGTTTCTTTCAGAAAAATTCACAATTTCTGACTTCCAAGCCTGCAATTTTGGAAGTCATCTAAGTTTTGGTTTTACATCTGGAAGTCAACGACTTCCTCCATCTTTATTTTCTAAGTTTTTGCCTTATTTCTATAAGTCAAATACTCCCAAAATAGAGTTAACTGAAACCCTGCCTACACCTAGCTGACAAGCACACCCTCCCTCATCAAAATCAGAGCTTGTAAATTCTCCCATCCCTGGTTGACGCCAGCTCTAAAAGCTGCACTCACCACATGGGATAAGTTTTGGGTTCAAGTCAGGTGTACTAAGTGCCAAGCTGACTGGCAGGCTTTCAGAACTGCTAGAAACTCCTGCATCAAGCTTATCTGCTCAGCAAAAACAAACTACTATGTTGATGCTCTCGAACAGGCCAAAGGGAGCTCAACTGAGACCTAGTGAACTATAAAAACCGTTGAAGGGCACAATGTGGCTCCCTCTGTCCCTTCAAAGATCAATGACAAAGGAGTTGTGCGCGAGGATCGCAATCTTATTCTAGAGAAAATAAATTGCCACTTTGCCACCGCAGGGCTAGCATTTGGCTCCACCACCTATGCAGAGATGTCTGGCCCCCCTCTGGTCTCCACTACCCCCCCCCACAGCCCCATTGCCGTACCCCTCCAACTACGTCCCATAACATACAAAGATGTTGAAGACCACCTTCATAGACTTGGCACCAGAAAGAGTGGAGGCTCTGATGGGATCGAACCTTTCTTTCTCAAATTTGGATACTACTATCTTGCTGTCCCCATCCTCCACATTTTCAACCTATTTATCTCAACTGCCACTGTCCCCTAATGCTGGAAATCGGCCCACATACTGCCCCTCTTTAAATTCAGTGACCCCTCTGATCTGAACAACTATAGGCCTATTTCCAGCCTCCTTGTGCTCTCCAAAATACTTGAAAAACTCATACATAACCAGCTGAAAGAACACATTGAAGAATACTCTCTCCTTAACCCTGCACAATCAGGTTTTAGATGAAACCACAGTACTATCTCTGCCCTAGGCAGTCATCAATGACTGGTTCTCCACTTAAGACTCTAAGCAAGTAACAGGTGCAGTGTTCCTTGACCTGAGTAAAGCATTTGATACCGTCAACCACAGCCTTATCCTGATTAGTCTCTCAAATCTAGGTGCCGCCACCTCCACAGTTCACTGGTTCTCTAGCTACCTTACAGGATGAGTACAGCGGGTAAAAGCAGATGGTCGTCTATCAAACCCCCTTCTCATCACTAGAGGCATCCCCCAAGGCTCCATATTAGGACCTATCCTGTTTTCTCTCTGTATCAATATCATTGATTCCAATATCATCAGCTCTAAACTGCACTTCTTTGCGGACGACGCAGTACTTCACACTTCCATGCCTATGCTTGTCGAAGTTTGCAATGAGCTTCAAACCAAATTCCTTTGGATCGAACACAACCTTATCAGTGCCAAGCTTTTGCTCAATGCAAAAAAAAAAATAAGTTAATGTTCTTCAGTCACAACAGCAAACCCCCCCCCCGTCAGGACCAAGGCTGGCACTGCAACTGTGACGACATACCATGGTGAACCACTTGAAGTGGTTGACAAGTTCAAATACTCAGGCATATAAATCGACAACAAACTTTCCTTCAATACCCACATTGATAGCCTCCCCCCAAGCTTAAAGCCAGGCTAGGTTTCTTTTTTAGACATGGAGCACGCTTCCCAACCGAGGTCAGACTCAGACTCGTCCAGGCAACATTTCTTCTGCTCTTAGACTATGGCGATATCATATACATTTGCACCTTGGCAACCAGTCTTCACAGGCTCGATGTCTTCTTCCACCATGCCCTTCATTTTATTACCAATTCATCCTCCAGGACCAACCACTGTGACCTGTATTCTATGGCTGGGTTGACGTCCCTAGCTACCAGAAGACTGCTCCACCTTGGCACGTTGATGCTCAAAGCATTACATAATAAACTCCCAGACTATATTTCCTCTCTCGTCCATATTTCGCACTCCATTTATTCCCTAAGGATGTCAGCCTTCCTCTTCCTGGACATCCTTAGAACTCGAACCTCCCTTGGTAAGGGAGCTATAGTGTATTCCCTCCCTGTGGCTTGGAACCGCATTCAAACACTGCTCAAGCTCACCAGCCTGGTCACGATTAACTTTTTTAAGTCACTAACCTCTAAGCACTTCATAGTAGCTTGTAACTGCTAGAGGGCTTAGCTCTCACAAATTTCACCTGCCCTATTTCCCTCTTCTGTTCCCTCATGTTAGCATCCCTCCATCTCCCCCCCTCGCTCTGCTCTCCACTTCCCTTCTCTTACTCCTCCTCCTCCCCCCCTTCTTTCTGCCCACTCTTTCTCCTCAGGCCACCACTTGCCCACCCTAATAATTTTATTTCTGCTTTTTTCTCTCTCCATCCTCTCCATCCTCCCCCTACCTTCCTCTTATCTTTCTCTTGCTGTATACCCTCTTCTGTTTCCTCATATTAGCATCCCTACCTTCCCTTCATTGTTCCCTCCTCATTCTGCTCTCCTCCTCCCCTCCCCTCCCCACTTCGCTCTGTCCACTACTCCCTCCCAGGTCTCTTTCGTCCCCTAACCATTCCATCTCCTTCTCCCCCCTTCCACCCTCCTCATTCTTCTCTCTCTGGCTCACCCCATAATTGACCTCTCAGCTCTCACTGCCCTAGCCACTCTCTCCTCCTCCACTGCAAGTGTTGACCTATTAGCTTTCCCAGTCCCTTACTCCCTTCTGAAGCACTTCTTTCTGCAGTGTATAACTATCTCATGCCTCTTATCCAGTTTTGCTCCTTGCCCTGCTGCATCCCATTTCTTCTCTGTATCTTTGTGGTAAATTGTCACATTATTAGGGCTGCATGGGTGAAGCCTGCAGTCCTTTTACGAACACAGAGTGAGGACTCTGCATATTTTCCTTAATTAAAAAAAACCCGGATTCTTTCCACCCATCACAAACCAAACCCCTCTTTGGTACCCTTTCTGTACTGCTATCCAAACATCTCCTCCCCGCCCTTTCTCTGTCCATCACCAGTCTATCCCCTCCCCAACTATGTTTTTAGTGCTGCAGTAGCTCCTCCCCACCAAGCTCCGCCACGATCTTCTCAGGCCTGCTCTACAAAGAAACCCCTGTCAAGCGGTTGCTGCATCCCCGCCCCCTCCGGCTAGCAGCATCGGGTCCTCCCGCAGTCACCTCAGCAGTCCCTCAGGGGTCTTGCGGCCAATTTTAGTCCCAAATCCTTCAGGTCTGGCAGAGGTTCGTTGCAAATCTCCTCCATTCTTGCCGGGGTCATGTAACTTTTCAGCCTGTGGCTGCGATTATTTATTTGATCTCCATTTTGACCGATTTCAGCCAAACCCAATTACAGAGATGCAGCGGTTCACAGATGCCTTCATGCAAATAAATTGCAAACAAAACAATAACATTGAAATCTGTTTGAGTTAGTTGAAAAAGAGGAGTACGATGCTTTGTCAATTGAAAAATAATGCACTTTAAAACATTTTTATTAAAATATGCATTTGTGTTTTAAAAGCAGTTCTTTTTGTAACAATTTTTTGTGCTGTCTTGGGTGATTTTTTTTCAGCCCAAGATCTAGCCCCTGCATCAGCACCTGACCTCTGCCTCTTCCCATACTATCATAATACTTTTCCAGTGGCACACCCGGAGACTTTGCTTGGACCGGTAGCTCTGCGCAGCAGTAGCTCTCTGTGGAGACCCAGTAATTGGCAAGCTGCAATTTGCAAGAGCCAGCATTCAATTAATTTAATATAGGCATGGCGTTTGCGGGATTTTTATCTGCAGGGGTTGCAGCCAGTCTTAAGGTTACTAATGAAATCAATACTTGATCTGCTGCCTATCCAGTGCATGCTGCCCAGAGAAGGTGCTTCAGTCCGCGTTAGCTGCGTTTGAGGCTTTTTGCTAGTTATTGATGGTCCACCTGCATGAAGTAAGACACTGCGGTGGAAGAAAACGATCAAAAGCACAGCTACCATAACTTATGTTATAGAAGGGCGCAAAGCCACTTTCAAGTACCGTAATGTCTCCAATAAGAGAGAACCCTGCTGCATACTCGGCTGAGAAAGAGAACATGAAATATGGAAAAGATTTTGTCACAGAAAAGGACCACAAGGCATATCAAGTCTGCCTACATCCTGCCTACCCCCACCACCATATATGCTGGCAAAGGATTTTATGCGGCCCCCAGTTTCCCCCACCCTCTCCCAGTGATTCTTCCTTTTTAGGGCTGCATGGGCGGAGCCTGCAGTCCTTTTATGAACACAGAGTGAGGACTCTGCATATTTTCCTTAATTAAAAAAAACCCGGATTCTCTCCGCCCATCACAAACCTGCCCCCTCTTTAGTACCCATTCTGTACTGCTATCCAAACATCTCCTCCCCACCCTTTCTCTGCCCATCACCAGTCTATCCCTTCCCCAACTATGTTTTTAGTGCTGCAGTAGCTCCTCCCCACCAAGCTCCGCCACGCTATTCTCCACCCTGCTCTACAAAGAAACCCTCCTGCTACCACCCACTGTGCACTGCACCACCACCACCCCTCTGTTCCCATCCCCATACTACAAAATAAATCCTCCTGCTACCGCCCACTGTGAGCTGTACCACCTTATCCCTCCGTTCCAATCCCCAATTTCCCCGTACTACAAAAGATTGGCCAGGAGGTCCTTTTCTGCTATCACCTTCTATGATTCCGTGATCCTTCACTCATGCTGCACAAGGAGGGGTCTCAGTCTCCCCAAAATTGATATTTCTTCCTTTGCTGAGCCTATACTGTAAAGCTAATCTGTGTGTACTGTATGTGTGCAGCAAGGGAAATGACATGCCCCGACGCTTCCTGAAAGCTGAAAGTTTTGAGTTCAGGTTTTTTTTTCAGCCTGTCAACAGTCTGCCTGTTTATGTATGCAGGCACTAAGTTTTCAGCATCCTTCCCCTAGAAAGGCAATTGCTGCAGACAAACTAGGATCTCATGAGAGCAGAGAAACCTCTTGCGAGACACCCAGGATTTCAATAAAAACTAAATGCAAACAAGTAGAAGCAGTAGCAGATCTGACGGTCGCTCAGTCTCCCCTCAGCTTCCTGGATCCGAAGCGATTTGTGCTTGCCTACCGCATGGGGTTCTTAGTTTGTGTTATCAGTTTTGGAAAGTTGCAGCGAAATAACTACTTGCATTAGCCTGTGACAAGAGTCACGAACCACTCGGGAATTAGAAAAGACTGACGATTCGGCAACAGAAGGGAGACGGGTACCCTTGGAATCAATCTCATGAAATGGATGGATTTGGGAACAACCTGGGTAAGTGAAGGCATTAAAAAGAGAAAACAAACATAATTTTGCAGAAGTTCCATTCAGGTCATGTATGTATAAATGTGTGGGCGGGCTGGAAGAGTACTGCAGCATAGCTTCAAATGCATGCACACTTTTATCAGTATTTTTTAATGACTGTTTAATTTTGTTTTAAGAATAAATCTCAACGATCGTGCGTGTGTTGTTTGTGTACCCATTGGCAAACCTTGCGGTAGGAAGCAGGGGTATTTACTTGGTTACTTGGTTAGAGGGACAAAAGAAGGCCGAAGCCCATGAGCATTGTCCTCCACATATGTGGATCATTGGTGATATACCCTATCTAGTTAGCCATCTATCTAGTTTAAGTTTGAAGTTAGTGAAGGAAGGGGCATCAATAACATCCTGTGGAAGTGTATTCCAAAGTCTTGGTGTACGTATTGTAAAAAAGTTTTGTCTTTTTTTTGTTTTACATTTAGCTATATCTAATTGTTTGTTGTGCAATCTGGGTCCAGTTTTCCTCTTAGCAACGGAAATACCACACTGTTTCATTAATATTGGATTTTGGATAATCTTGTAAAGTTGTAGTAAATCCCCCCTCTGTCTTCTTAGTTTAAGGGAGTGCAGCCCCGTTTTGTGTAACCTAGTTTAAGTAATCAAGATCGTTAGATGAGGTATGGATTTGGTAACTTTTTTGTATCTTTTCTAACCTAACCACATCTCCACTAAGGTAAGGACTCCAGAATGGTGAACCATAATCAAGATGAGGTCGGATGTATGCTCTATACAATGGTATAATACATTGCTCAATTCTAGAGACAAAAGTACCTTTAATTCTCGAAATAGTGAGTTTGCTAGAATAGCTGTCTTATTACAGTCATGAAGCCTGAGTAAGTTTGTTGTTAACTATAATCCCAAGATCTTTTTCAAGGCATGAAGCCTTGATTATGTTATTGTTCAATGTGTAAATCTGTTTAGGATTGTTATTCCCAAAGTGCAAGACAGCACATTTGGTAGTATTAAATTCCATTTTGTTTATAGAGGCCCAGTGTTCAATAGATAATAGATCATTAAGTAGGATTTGTTTGTTTTCAGCATTGTTAACCACACCACCCAGTTTGGTGTCATCTGCAAATTTTATAAGAGTATTAGAAGAATGAATTTTCATGTCGCTGATGAATATGTTAAACAATGTGGGTCCCAGGACAGAACCCTGTGGTACCCCACTCGTGACCCGACCCATGTCTGACAACGTACCATTTACTCTAACCCTCTGTGTTCTATTTGTCAGCCAACTTTTTATCCATGAAACTAGAGTCTTGGAAAAACCTAAGTTGATGAGTTTGGAAATGAGAATCGAATGGGTTACCTTGTCAAAAGCCTTGCTATAATCCAACAAAATAACATCAGAAGGGATATTTGAGTCTAGATTTGAACTAATGAAGTTATAAAAGGTCAATAGGTTAGTGGTACATGACAAGCCTGGTCTAAACCCATGTTGGGTACTATCTATGAGATTTAGAGATGTAATCTCATTGTCCAGAAGTGTTTTAATATATTTTTCAAGCAATTTACACGGAATAGATGTTAAACTGATTGGGCGATAATTATTTACTTGTGAATGGGAACCCTGTTTAAATATGGGGTAATTATTGCAGCTTTCAGTCAAAGGAACTATAGATTCATTGAGAGATTTGTTGAAAATCATTGTTAGTGGCTTTACAATTGTTTGTTGTGTCCCAGAAGAAATTTTGAGGCTTATGCCATCTGGACCCGGGCTGGTAGTTTTCTTCAAAGCTGTAAGAAGATTGTAAACATCGTTTAATTGAATTGTTTGTTTATTAATAATTTTAAGTGGTCTTACTGAGGTGGGTAGAGGAGAATCTTGTGTAAATACTGAGGTAAAGTAATTATTTAATGTTGATGCTATAGCCGAATCAGATTTTATTATTTTATTGTCAAGCATGAGGGGACCGATTGTTTGTTTATTACCTTTTTTGCTGTTTAGATAAGCATATAAGGATTTATGAGAGTCTTTGGAATATGCTATGTAAAACTCAAGATTCCGTTTTGCTAATAGTATAGATTTTTTGAGAGTTTTTACTGATTCTCTGTACTGTAATAACAACTTATTGTTACCAGTCAGCGTGTTTTGTCTGCTCTTTTTTAGGCGTATGAATAATTTCTTTTTACGGAATATTTGTTTTTTAATGGAGGCGTTAAACCATGGGGGTATTTTACCTTTACAGTTATAAGTACGTTTGTTAGGAACATGTTTATGTTCTATAGAGGCTATTGTGACTTTAGAAAGTTCCATGCCTCAATGGTATTAAGGGGTAGGCGTGGTCCCAATTGATTTTGGTTAATTGTTCGTTTATTTTCTGGAAATCTTCCCTCTCATAGTGTTTAATATTTTTTACCAGGGCTGAACAGTCAGGTAAGGATATGGAGAAGAATATAGAGTTATGGTCACTATTACCAAGAGAATCAGTTATGTGTAAGTTGTTAATATGTACATCTTGGCTAGTTATAACGAGGTCAAGTATATTATTTCCCCTTGTAGGTTCTTTGACTAGTTGGTGTAAACCCAAGTCGATGATAGTTGCTAAGAAATTTTTTTCGATGTTATTCGAACCCGTCAGAGTTTCCCAGTTAATGTTTGGGAGGTTAAAGTCGCCTAAAAGAAGGATTGATCCTTTACTAGAAAACTGAGAGATATCTTCTAGTAGGTTGAGATTTTGGGCATTATCTGATGAGGGGGAACGATAACAGGTTCCTACTAGAATTTGGGGAAGACCTTTTGGTTGAATATATACCCATATACTTTCAGAGTTTTGCTCTATCGGTGATTGGTATGAGGGTATGTTGTCCTTAACATAAAGACTGACTCCTCCCCCTATTTTTGTGTCTGGCCTATTTTTATAGTAATGTTTATAGCCGAGTATCTCAGTTGACCAGTTCCTATTGGAGTTTCCCCAAGTTTCAGAGACGCAATAAGTGACAAATCTAAAAGATGAGCTTTGATTCTAATTCTGCTTTTTGGTTATATTCAGTGATGAGTGCGTTGAGAGATAAAGTATTTAAATGTAGATTAACAAGTTCAGGCCCTTTTCAAGAGTTTTGAGCGGTCGTCCAAACTCCCCCTTGTTCACTAGTTTAAGCGAGTGTTTATATGAGTAACAATCTTTTTCCCAAGTATGGCACTACCTCTTCTGCTGAGGTGAAGGCCATCCCAACAGTAAAGTGATGAATTGAGGTGGAAATCCTCCCAGTGGGTTAGGCAGTGTATTCCCTGTCTGAGGCACCATTTTCTCAACCATTCATTTATGATTTTGATTTTGGAGTTTATGGTTGCCTTTGCTCTTGGGATAGGAAGTATTTCAGACAGGCAGATCTCACAGCCCCTTTCAATCAATAGATTGCAAAGGGAGACAAAGTCCTGTTTTATCCCCTGCACTGGTTGCTTGGTAATATCGTTTGTTCCCACGTGAATAACAACTAGTGGATTTTCCCCTGCAGATTTTAAAATGGGTTTGAGCATAGTTATAATATCAGAAATCCTAGCACCTCGGTAGCTCAAACTAGAACGATGTTCTTTATCCTGATTACAAATAGATCGGTCAATATATTTAGTTATGGAGTCACCAAGTATATAAACTTCTTTATGAGAGTTTGGTGTGTCTTGTACACAGGGGTGAGTGAAGTTGGAAGAAGAGATGGGGCTTCATAAAGGAATTTTTGATGTCATATGTTGTGTAAGACTGTTCGTTTGTATGAGTTAGTTTAGGACTAATTTCTACAGTTTCCTCAGTAAGGTTAGTTAACTGCTCAAATGAATTGTGAGTGGAAATTGCATATGTACCTGGGGAGGATAAGTTATTTACCACTGCCTTGGTCATAGTTATACGTTTTTTTGGTATGCAGGGATTTCCCTTGTCTTCTATAGACCTTTGTACTATAGGTGCAGTGGAGGTAAGTTGGTCGTTATCCACTGACTTAGACTTGGCAATACATTTTTTTTTCGTGTCCAGGGTTTTGCTTTATCATCAGTATACCTTTGGTATGTGGTAGGATGGGTCAGCAGGTGTGCTTGCTTTAATGTAGAGCATTAGGTTCCTCTGAGACTAGACTACTGGTGAGTTCTGTTTTATAGCACAAAGTGTTTCAGAGAGCACCAGCTATTTTTTATTAGGGCTACATGGGCAGAGCCTGCAGTCCTTTTACAAACACAAAAGTGAAGACTCTGCATATTTTCCTTAATTAAAAAAAGTCTGGATTCTCTCTGCCCATCACTACCTCATCCCATCGCTGGTGCCCATGCTCTACTGCTACCCAAACAGCTCCTCCCTGTCAGTGCTCTGCTCATCACCAGTCCATCCCCTCCCCAGTGTCCCTTATCAACTATGTTTTAAGACATGCAGTAGCTCCTTCCCACCCAGCTCTGCATGATCAGGATGCTGCTGATTTTATTTTAAATTAGATTAGATATCCTCCCACCCAACCCTCCCTTTCTAACCCCAACATATGCAGCCCTTTTGGCTCTGGCTAAAGTTTGTTGCATTATGTTAATGCTAAGATCTGTTAATGGCTGCATGTATCAATTTGTACGAATTCCATCATTTTATACAATGTATGTACCCTCCCTTATGTAAACCTGTTTATGTACTGCCTTTTATGTAATTAGGATCTCTTTGTGAATTAGAATGCTCAATGGAGTTTTCTTGCAATAAACTTGAATTGAATTGAATTGAATTGAAAATGAAAGTATCCTGTGTATCAGCCACACATCTTAATAATCACAGACCAGGATATAATGAATCTGTCTGATCCATCGTGTCAACTGTTACTACATTTACTCTCACATAATACATCTGTATGACCTTACTATAAAGTTTAGTCTCCTTAATATCTACAACAAAAGGAAAAAGAACTGGGGACTGGGTGATAAACTTGGAGTTAGGAAACACGTAACTGCAAGGGGGGAAAGTAAGGACCAGGCAAGGTGAGATCTCTAGTTTTGCCTTAGAAAAAAATGCTGAGTTTAATCTTATTGTCTATATGTTAATTCTTCTTCTTTGCTTTTTTAGGAAACCAGAAAGGAGGAAAAGGTCTACATAGCTACCACAGATAGCTAGGGTATAAAAGTGTTGTCCACTGCCATAATGTAATGGATCCAAGGGGACCATTTTTCAAGAAATAAAGTCTGTTTGTCATCAAAGCTATGTGTGATTCTTTCCTTCTGATGTATCAGATTTACTAACTGGTGCCAGTTCTGCATCGTGGGTGGGTGGGATTGCAGCCATTGTTTTGTAATAGCTTTACAGGCCACGGTGATCAATACCCATAATAAATATCATATCATAGCATTTTTAAGAGTTGGAGGGAATAAGAGAAAAATATATATTTGCTCCTAAAATGGGAGGGGTAAAAGACAGCATATTGTTAATTGCTGCATGTACATAATTCCAGAATGGTTGCATTTTTGGACATGCCCACAGTACATAGGAATGGTGCGTCACATTCCCTCCAGCATGTGGCATAAGTATTTGTCTGATATTTAACCTGTATTACAGGCATTCGGAAATACCTGACTTGGAGTCTCCTGTAAAAACTCCTGCAGAGTTGGTGAGGATAAAGCTTTGCTCAATTCCTGTGTGCTTTAGCTCATTGTGAGTGTAAGATTTGTGTATTGAGTTCTTGGGATCACTTGGTTTTTAGGTCATCTGTGTGGTTGTCTTGTTGCTCTAATAAATCTTAGTATAAAAGAGAAATGAGATGAGGCAGTAACTCATCTGTCTCTGTTTGCTGAGTAATTTGAAAGATCTGGCATGAGGGCGTGGTGGCAGTTTGATTGCCTATGATTCAAGTCCTTGTATAGTGCTTAATCTGCAAATATCGGTAATGGTCGATGGGCCTTAGGTTACATCTCATTTTGAATGTGTCAAAGGGTAATATTTGCCCATCAGCTATGAACTGATATTTGTATTAAGCCTATTTTCTCCCATGTACAGTAGCCTGTGTCTAACTTAGAATGAATGAATTCGGTATTATATGCGATGGCTGCATTGAAATGGAGGTGGGGTGTATTCCGAAGTGGGTACAGGGCTTTCATCCAGCTAGCCACTGTAGAGTAAGTGTATGGGTAGTCACTGTGTGGGTGTGGCTATTTTAGGGTACACAAAGAGGACCTTGTTTAAGTACAGCAAGAAATCTTGGAAAAGTTCCACTGATTTCCAATAACTTTCATAACTTAAAGCTAGCCAATATAGGACTGTTTGAATCTATATTGCTAGATAGTACAAGTAGAGGTTAGGTAAAGCTAGTCCTCCTTTTTTATGAGGTATTTGTAGTATTTTAAACTTTACCCTGAATTTTTTGCCCTGCCATATGAATCTTGACATGGCTTTGTTCCAAACTGCAAAGTCTTTTGTGAGGACCAAGAGGGGGAGAGTTTGGAAGAAGTATAATCATTTTGGTAAAATACTCATCCTTATTACTTCTATTCTTTGGTTAAATCCTAAGGGAAGTAACTCCCAGGTTTGTAAACATTGTTGAATATGTCTTGTGATAGGTACCTAGTCAAGGGATTGCAGGAGGGCTGGGTCTCATGAAATTTTAACTCCTAAGTATTTAAAGGAAGTGAGTTCCCTTCTAAAGGGGTATCATTGTGTAACAGAGTCAGATAGTGTGTAGTTTATTGTCAAAGTTTCCGTTTTGCTTTGGTTAATCTTATAGTCAACTATCTTGCTAAAATGTTGGAGTGTACAGCATATTGGATTAAGTGAGACATCGAGGTTTACCAGATAAAGTAACAAGTCATCAGCGTATAAAGCACGTCTGTGGTGAGTGGATCCACCTGGGATACAGGTTATATAAGGGTGCATGTGAATGGCTTCAGCTAAGGATTCAATGTAAAGTGCAAAAAGGAGTGGAGATAGGGGACATCTCTAGTGGGTTCCTCTGTTCATGGAGAAATTCTAGGAGTAATATCCATTTACCTTCACACTCACCATCGGGTTGGTGTACATGGCTTCTGCATTGCTACAAAATTCAGGTAGCAATCTGAACTGAGTGAGTGTATAAGGTAGAAATGGCCAGGTCACCCTATCAAAAGCCTTCTCTGCATCTAGACTTAGGACAAAAGAGGACTGATTGATGTTTGCCATTTGATGTATGAAGTGCAACTTTTTTATGCTGTCCTGTGTTTGCCTGGTCTGAACAAATCCTGTCTAATCCATATTTATCAGATTAGGGAGTGTATCATCCAGACTCCTGGTGAGAATGGAGGTAAACAGTTTATAATCTGTATTAAGTATTGATACAGGTCTATATGAGTCCAGGTGGGTGGGGTCTTTGTAAGGGTTTTATATCACTGAGATTGATGCATATCTCCAGGAATCACGGAGTGTACCTGATTCTTGTGCATAACAAAAAGTTTTCTGGAGTAGTGGGAGGGTTTCATCTTTGAATTTCTCACAAAACTCTGACATATATGTAATCCCCCCTTAAGGTTGGGGTACCAGTTTGTGTACTAATTCGTACACCTTTGGAGATTGCACTGCACCACTCGCTTCAATACTACCTAGCAAGGGGGCAAGATGGCAGCGGTGCTGTGCCGCGATCTCTGAGCGTTGTTACGCTGCTCCCGGGTAATCCATGTAATTCTGTCTTTAGTATTCTAAGTTTTTGTACATTTGTAGTTACTTTTATACCTCTGGTTATTTTTCAGTTTAATTTTCCGTTTTTGCCGTCGAAGTTTCCGTTTTTCGGGTCCCCCCCTTTTTTCGTTAAGTGCTGGCTGTTATCCGAAATAGGGTCGGTGCCTTTGTGGAGGACTATCCTTCTGGATTAAGGGACTGGCTTTTTGGGCAGCAGAGTGGAGCGGAGGATTGGAGCCATGGAGTTTGATTGTCTTGACTGTTGATTGGACCTGTGGTGTTCGTGTGTCCCTGAGGATTGTGGAGCTCGAGAAGGGACTTCCTTTAGTGGTGTTCGGATCCGTGCTGAGCATTCTCATTTCTGGAGGAAAAGAGAGTTTGGGGCTAGTAGCTCCTGGCCACTTCGCAGGCCCCCTGTCCATGTTTGTGGGCTGCCATTTGGACACCTGTCCTCTGGAAGGTGGTGGGCTGGGAGGCTGCAGCTATTTGGCGACAGGCCTCTTGGCTCTTCTGACCCACTCCGGATCAGCTGGAGAGCTGACCAGGAGGCGGTAAAGTCCGTTAAGAGGTGGGTTGTTCTTAGGGTAAGTCCCTGGTATCGGCAGAGGCTCCTTTGGGTCCTTTTCTCCGTGGTTCTAACTTTGAAAGCCTATCCTAAAATAAGATCTGTATTACGCTGCTGCCGTTAAATCCTTCCAGAGGTGGAGTTGATTCTGTGGGGATCTTGAAGAAAGAGACAGTTTGAGCTGTAATTCATTGTGGTGGTGAGAGCCCATGAGGGATTGTAAATTTTACTGTACTCTGTTTTCTCATTAACTCTCTGGGACCTGCTGACCTCAGTACACTGTTTTGGATAATTTTTCTGCCTGTTCTGATTCCTCCTGGGTGGTGAGAGTTCCTTGTGGTGTCCGAATTGGGGGGGGGGTCCTCTTTGCCTTTTTGGGGTTTTGTTTTAATTTTAATTTGCTTTGCTGGCTATTGGAAGCAAGGAGTGAGAGTCCGTGGTTCTATATTTGGATATCTTTTGCAGTGGAAGGTGGGAGCTCCACTGTCTCAAATTGACTTTTTAATACTTATCTGAACCGGTTATTATTGTTAAGTAATTATTATTGTTATTGTCTGTTTATTTAGATATTTTGATTGTATAGTTTAATTTATGTCAAGTTGATTTGTGTTTTCAAGTTTTAGTATTTTATTTTAATTTTATTGGGATTTCTTGGGAGTTTAGAGATCATTGTTTTGGCCTGATGTCTGTGGATGACGCTAGATATTGTTATTCCACCCCCTCCGTCATGCACTATTCATTGTTATTCCACCCCCCCATCATGCACTATTCATCCGCCACTCTTCATGCCCTCCGCCCTTTCTTTGCCCTCCCTTTGCTTTTCCCCATTTACCAACGCTGTAGGGCTTTGGGAATTGCCGTGGTGGGGTGAGGAGGGGAGGGGCTGGGCTGCGAGATGGTTGAAAGTGCTTCGCGTTCAGTGGTTAAGTCCAGAAGACGCCCTGGGATGAAATGGAGTGCTGAACGTGGTCCTTCCTGTTTGGTCCCCATACCCAAGGGCACCACCACTTTTGTAAATGGTGGGCAGGTGGCCAGGGCTTCCCAGGAGTCCTATCCAACTCGGGCGGTGTTGTACAATGCCAGGTCCATTGTGAACAAGACTGCCATTGTAGCGGACTTGGTAGGCATGGCGGACCTGACTTGTATCACCAAAACCTGGCTGGATAGTAATGCTGCCCTAGTTCTTGAGGCAGCAATTCCATCTGGGTATTCGGTGATTCACCGCCCGAGATTGGATTGCAGGGTTGGGGGGGTTGCGGTCTGTTTCAAGACTGAATTGGACCTCGCTAGTGTTCCAGTGGAGGAGACCAGATCCTTTGAATGTGTCATGGTGGCAAGTGGGGGCTATAGAATAGCACTCGTCTATCGTCCACCCGGTGACGAGAAACTATTTCTAAAGGAAGTGGCGGACTTCGTCGTCGAGCTGGTATTTGAATCGCCCAGGTTGATGGTGCTGGGTGATTTTAATGCCTGGATCGACGACGAACTCTCGCAATTTGGTCAGCACTTCCTCCAATTGATGTGTTCATTGGGCCTCTCACAGGTGGTTACCTCTGCCACTCATAAACATGGCCATTCACTCGATCTGGTCTTCCTGCTGGGGTTGGAGGCCTCCAATGTGGGGGTGGAACCAGTCGGATGGTCTGACCACCACACTGTGAGGTTCAATTTTTGCACCCCCCTGCGTAGACCTACCCCAGTGGAGATGGTCAAGTACCGCCCTTTATGGGATGTTACTCCCACCGGTCTAACTGCGGTTCTTGACCTATTAGAATTTCCTGGGTTGAGCTTAAATCCTGAAGTGATGGTGCAAGCCTATAATAAAGCTGTCACCTCTGCTTTGGATTTAATTGCTCCCACCTGTGTGCGGCCTCTCTCCCTTCGCCCCCGATCCCCTTGGTTTGATCGGGATCTGAGGGAGTTGCGGAGATTAGGTCGCAGGTTGGAGAGATGTTGGCGGAAGTCTGGCTTAGATGCCGACCATCTTAGACTCCTAGAGCATTATAAACTCTATCAGTCAGCAATCACTCATAAGAAGGCAGTGTTCCTGTCCGGAGAAATTGCTGCTGCTCAGAATCGACCAGCCCAGCTCTTTCGAACTGTAGACAGGCTGTGCAACCCAGCCTGTCTGCAGGTTCATCGAGCCTTTTCACAGATGCAGTGTGTGGAGCTTGCTCGATTCTTTGCAGATAAGGTGGCCGACATCAGGGCCGAGATTTGCGCCGCCCCCTCCATGGGAGTTGTGGTGGTCCAGCCTATGGTCACAAGCACACCGTTCACCTGGAGTTCCTTCAAAAGGCCGGAAATCGAGGATGTTATGAGGATTGTCCAGGGTATGCTTACCACAAGCTGTAGTTTAGACCCGGGTCCCACAGGCCTGATCATGGGCTGTGGGGAGGTTATCCTCCCGGTTCTAGCCAGGATAGTCTGGTGCTCCCTAGACACTGCTGAATATCCCCACTCCCTGAAGGAAGCGGTGGTGACACCAGTGTTGAAAAAGGCTTCTTTGGACCCCGACTCCCTAGCAAACTACATACCCATCTCGAACCTCTCCTTTGTTGGGAAGGTAATCGAGAAAGTGGTGGCAGCCCAACTGGACAACCATCTTACCATCCATAACATCTGAAATCCTCTTCAATCAGGCTTTCAAAAGAGGCACAGCACTGAGACTGCGCTGGTTCGGGTCCTCAATGATCTCCTGATGGCGAGAGACCAGAAAAAACTGTCCATTTTGGTCCTTCTGGATTTGTCAGCAGCATTTGACACCGTAGACTATGGGGTGTTGCTTGAGCACCTGAGATGCATCTGTGGGTTGTCGGGCTTGGTGCACAGATGGTTTACTTCCTTCCTCACAGGTAGAACCCAGAGGGTGGTATCGGGGATTTTTTCCTCCGATCCTACCGCTCTGACATGTGGGGTGCCTCAGGGCTATGTGCTGTCCCCCATGTTGTTTGCGGTGTACATGCTTCCCCTCGGAGACATTGTAAGACGATATGGGCTGGAGTTTCATTGTTATGCCGATGATACCCAGCTCTATCTGTCCTTTGTGCCTAACCAGAATAGAGCACTCTCAGTGTTTAACAACTGTCTCAGTGAGATCCAGGATTGGATGAGGTCCAGTTGGTTGAAGTTGAACTCTGGGAAGGTGGAGGTGTTGGTTGTGGATCCTAGCTGCCGGATTGAGGGGTTGGGGGCACTTCAAATCTCTGGTTTATTCCTGGGGGATGCGGAGCTCCCAACCTCTGAACGGGTGCGAGACCTGGGGGTGATCCTTGATGATCAGCTAACATTGCATGCGCAAGTGTCGGCGGTTGTTAAGGTATCCTTTTACCATCTTAGGAACATCACCAGGATCAAGCACCTTGTTCCATCCAGCGACCTACCCACGCTGATCCATGCCTTTGTGACCTCGCGTCTGGACTACTGCAACTCCCTTTACTTTGGGCTGCCTGGGGTTGATATCCGCCACTTGCAGCTAGTGCAGAACTCGGCAGTCCGGTTGTTAATGGGGACTTCTCGTTCCTCTCATATTACACCGGTGCTCCGAGATCTGCACTGGCTGCCGATTCAGTGGTGGATCACCTTTAAAGTCGGACTTCTGACATATAAAGCCCTACACGGGTTGGGCCCTGACTACCTGAAAGAGCTTCTGGTGCCTTACCAACCGACGTGACCACTCCGCTCAGCCAATGAGGGTTTGCTAGAGATCCCGAGGGTAACTTTAAAATCTTCTGGCGCCCGAGCTTTTATGTTCGTGGCGCTGACCCTCTGGAATTCTCTACCACGTTGGATTAGAGAGTGCATGACGGCGGAGGGTTTTAAAAAGGGCCTAAAGTCTTTTTTATGGAGTAAGGCATTTGCAGATAATTTGGATGCCGATTAATCGTTCTGTAGTTAACTCAGTTTTTAATAAGTTTTACCCTGTATTTTATTGTAATGCGCCTTGGTTTTAAGAAAGGCGCAGATAAATAAAGCTTATTATTATTATTGATATGGGGTTACAGCAGTCCAGACCCTTAAAAGGTAACATTTTCACCTCCTGGGGCTGTCTGTATTAGCAGCACCCCAGTGTGGCAGGCCTTCTGGTTGGCATGGGAGAGCACAGGTGGGAAGGAGAGGAGTAAAAAAAAAGATAGTGACTTTTGCCGAGAGAGGGGATCCAGAGTTCGTACATTGAGGTCTGGCGGGGGAAGAATGGGAGGTTCAGAGAGAAGATGTGGCAGCAGCCACAGAATGGGTGAAGTCTGTTCCCCAATAGGAGTCTTTGAGCCCTGCTATTAGAAGACATAATGGCTGCTGTGGGTCCAAGTCCGGGTTATGGCAGAAAGGATGGCAGAACTGAAAGAGTGTTTGGGACTCCGTGGCCCTGGTGGGAATCCACCACAGAACTATGAGCCCCTGGGAGCTCGAATGTCAAGGATTTGTGGCCTGAAGAGGATATGTAGGGCCTCTGATAGAGTTCTGGCTTCAGTACTGCTGTGACAAGGAAGGAGAGTGTCCGACTGCTGTTGGAATGTGTCCCGTAGTTGTCGGACATCATTTAAGATGGGCATTATGATCCAGTGAGTGTGCAGTTCAGCTGTGGTCCTGCCATAGGAGTGGGGAGTTATTCTGGAAACTGAAGAAATGCTGTCTGTGGGACTATGTCTGGGCTTTTAACATACTCAATGTGATGGATGCGCTACCTGCCTTTAGGGGTCGTCAGGTTCATGCCCCTCAAATATGGACACGGTATGGACTGTTGAGCAGATTTGGGACTTTACCATAATGGATCCTTTTGTACTGTGCAGCAAAACCCTCTATGGGAGTTACCCTATAAGCTCCTGGAGCTATTAACTTTATTAAAAGGATCCTTCATTTGCTATCTACATGTTACCTCCATTTGTCATTTTTCCACTTGGAGCTGCTAACTGACTTTTGCTTTACAGCCTGGCCCCCGTGGTGGTTGCTGCACCTCACAATCCAACACTGTAAGTCATCTTTAACACTTTCTACTGTGGTGCCCCCTCCCCATGGACAGTTGCCATTGGGATCCGTATGTTTTCCCGACATACATTTACCCGCCATCTATATCCCTGACACTGTTTGCATATCAAGGTTAGCTTCCCACCATTAATTTTACTGACATTAATTTTCACGACATTTACAAAGGACCTCCCACCAAGTTGGGTTTGTCATTGGAGTAGTGAAAAAACTACACAGCAGTTCTTAAGCACTCCCCACCTCCTCTTCTGGTTCTTTTGTCAACTAAGAACCGCACCAAGTCAGACAATCTGTCATATTTTAAATACTCTCCTCTTGGTAAACATATGATTTAAAAGAGTGCCAGATGGACGTCTCTACTGACTTTGTATACTGTATTTTTTTACTTTCTAGTGATTTTTTAGCTTGCCTTGGGACAGGTAGTTTCTGCTATGTTACCCCCAAGTTTCAGGGCTAGAACCAGTGTTGTTGCATTGTATCTGGCATACCGCTTGTTCTTTTTGTAGTGCACGGCTTTAATCCATGTCTGTCTTTCCACATACAACAGGAAATTGCAGTTTGTAATTTGGTTAACAGTCAGTGGGTGTTTATGGCACAGTTTGCAAGGGAACACAGCACAGCAGTTCTAAAGCACAACCCCCCCCCCCATCAGAGGCACTGTTCTGTGGGAAGGGGGCACCAAGACGTAAATAACAAATAGTGTGCACTACATAGAAATGAGCCCAAGGTGGAAGTGATACAGAGCATTAAGTCTTTATTGAAGCAGTGTAAAAACTACACAGTTTGCAAGTGAACATAGCTCAGCAGTTCTTAAGCACAACAGACGCATGGCACAGAACTCAGTAATCACCTCACCCACATGAACAAACTATAATTCTAGCATTGTAAATCACCTTCAATAAAGCTAGATAAATAATGATAATGGAATATTTGGATGGCCAAGGGCAGGTTAAATTAAAGGGTCGGGGAGATAAAGGATGTGTAAGTGATGGCAATAGTGACATGTATTCCAATATCTGGTGCTTCATACTTGTATATGTTATTGTCAGGAATTTGATGTTCAGTACGAGAAACTAGACGGGCAACCATATTTTGGGGAATTGGCGGTGAGCAAAAATTTTCCAGGCATACACGAGTCAGGCAATCATGCTAGATCCTCATTATCAGCACACCCCCAGACACTGGGCAGGGGGTGGGCTAGAAGTGTGGGCTTGTCCGGGACATTCTAGAGGTGCCTTTTTGCATTGGGGTGGCCCCGCAGAGTGACAAGAGAAAGCCAGAGACCATAGTGGACTGAATGCGGTGAACTGCGATGACCAATATGGAGCTTCAGAGTTGAGGAATTTTGTGCCCTTCAGAGGATATTGGCACTCGGGAGATTGATGAGTAGACGTGTGCAATCAGTGCATGTGGGGACTATGCAAATGGACTGCGCCCCAGTATATGGATTGGACTTGGACTGTTTTGGCATATTTAGGGCAGAGTTGGTTACTTCCTGCATCATGCAGATGTGTTTTGGGGAGAGGACCAGCTTGATTACTGCTCCAGTCTTGTGTTTACTCTCTTTGCATTAAGCCTTGGACTGTATTTCAAATGCCGGAGTGGCCTACTATCAAAGATGGTGCAAGAGCCCTCAGCATCCAATGTTATGGTGCCATTTCAAATGTTGAAATGGATATGGAAGTCAGTGGCTAGTTTGATAGCTTCCAAGGAGTGTGCTCTTTGCCACTATAAGGGCTAGGAGATGGAGTCTGTCCCTCTGTGCATGTGGTGTCATGTGGGCAAACAGAGAGTCTGTGGGTACCAATCCCCTCCATACACTCACTGATAGCCAACCCAGTCAGCCTCCTCCTTGGAGTGAGAAGAGGATATCAGCGAAGGATGGGAAAAGCTGTTTGCCCAGATGGGCCCCAACCGGGAAGCAGAAGTCATGGTCCCTGGTAACAGTTTGGAGACTATCCAGCAAGGTGGTGTATTATCTTCTGCATCAACAGAGCTAGGCAAGATTAGCAGCTGTGCTGTTCCTAACAAGGACCCAGTGCCCAGGCTCCAGATTCCAAAGGATTTCTCTGCGCCTACTCAGCCAGTGAGGTTGGAAACAGCTGAGCCCTCACAGACTGCTACAGTTCAGCAGCAAGATCCCTCAGATTCTTATTCAGAGACTTTGGATGTTTCCTAGCCAGTGAGCCACAGTCCTGCAGTGAGATCTCCAGCAGGACAGTCTGAGGTGGACCTCCCCAAGTAAGCAGGAGACCAAGGGTCCAACAGCGATGCTAGAAGTTGAGGGCAAAGACATTTGGGGGAGGAGTCAGAAAAGGTCTCCCCAGTGGCATATCGAATCTGTGATTTTATCTCCCAAACTGGGTATTTCCTCATACTGCACCACCTGCCCTGGACCCCATGAAACTCTCAGACAGATTCGGGAGCAGGAGCACCCTGAGCAACAGTATCAAGAAGGCATATGGCTCCCTCAAGGACAGGCTCCTAGAACCTCTATTCGTAGTTTGGCAGAGAGGAACACATTGTGAGAAGGTAGGTCTGAGAAGAGTATCCACAGTACGAGTACCCTTATGTACCTGAACGTATCTGGGACATTATAGAAGAGAAGAGGAAAGAGTGGGTGTTTAGAGCCATCCCGTGGAAAATTTATACATAACCCGACTGTCTCTTTGCAAAAGGCTCAACATGTGGTGAAGCAGATCTGTGAACATGTAGTCAATAAGGGATTAACCTTGACAAAGAATTATGCTGTGCTGCAAGAGTTGGATGGAAGACATACGCGGTACTCTCTGGAGGTGAGTGATTCCTTGGGTCGTCCCTGTGCCAAGCCAGATCCCCACTACAGCTTTGCTAGTTAGTGGACTGTTGCAGCCTAGAAGTTTGGTGAAACCTGCAGTTCTGATATCTCCACTTGAGTCTACAGATAGGTGAGAAGGAACCTTTTTGTTACCTTCTTTCCATGGTTCATAGGGACTAGTACCTGGGACTTTTATTACAATCTTAAAGTTACTCTGGTTGGGACATTTGCCACTTGGGACATTCAATGTGGAGGGTTTGTAACCATGTAACCTGTGTTGGTAATAGTATTGCTGTAACTGTTAATACTAGTGTTGCTCAGATAATATCCTAGAAATCAGGATACCAATAGATACCTCCAATTTGGCCAGATAGTTGCTGTGGTAGGATAGCAGTGCTATCTGACCATGGATTCAACTAGGATACCTGGATCCTAACCAGGATCCATCACTATCTGGACCCGGATCCTAACTATCTACCCTCAGATCCATGGATCCTAATTAGGATCCATCACTATCTGACCTGGATCTTGCATCTGTCTTTGGCAGGATATTTGGTAGGATCCAAGTCAGGATACCAGCACTATAGAAATAAATAAATAAATAAACTATCTGACAGATAGTGGTAGGGTCCACAAAAGCACTATCTGAGCAACACTAGTTAATACTAAACATTTGCTATGTTTGTATGAGCAAGAGTGTTGCTTTATTACATAAGTACCTCTGTTGCATGAGATTTTAAGCCCTGTTTGGGACATTGAAACTGTTGTTGGTATCATTATTGTGCCCATGCATTTATTTACGTTGTTAAGTGATGTGGGATGAAGCATTTAAGCAGTGTTTAGTTTGGGCAGTGAGGCAGTTAATTTGGCAGAACCCTCCCAGTTAGTTTAGGTAGGTAGGATTTAGACCTGGGAAGCCACCCCCTGGGTGCTTAGGCAAGCCAACCTGGGAGTCCAGGAGGGTGGGTGGCCAGGAAGAGATCAAGCGTATTTTGGAGAGTTTAGCTCAAAGGGCCCCTATTTTCTTTTGGTTAGGTTGGGATTTTTTCATCTTCATGGTGAGACAGCCTGAGCCCTCGTGGGGTTTGACAGAAAGGAGAGTGTGCAGGTTTACTGCACCAACCACGACATTTCAACAACGCGGTCCCCTGCAGCGACTACAGCATCACATCACTGTAGGGGACCACGCTGGAACCCGACACTGTTGTGGGTCCTGCACCCCCCCAAGTCAGCTTCAACTCGCTGTTGAGAATTTTAAGTGGGGGGGGTGTGGGGGGTACAACCCCATGTGGGGTGTTCAGGGGTGAAGCCCCCAAGAAAACACTCAGTTTGCTGAAACTGGCAGCCAGCTGCACACTGCGTCGGCCTGCGGTTGGCTGTGTGTCGCTCAACAACATTTTTGTTGGCCGACCAGTCATCGATCCGAGTGCACATACCTTTTCTGTTTGGGCCCCGTAGGGGTGGCTGTTGGCACTCTGGGAGCTCATCAAAGTTGTTGAGTTTTAAGGGGGGGAGTTGTAACCCCCCTTGGCATTGGGATATCAGTTTGGTGTAGTAATTCATACACCTTTGGAGACTGGTATGGGGTTACAGCAGCCCAGACCCTTAAAGGTTTAAATTTCTGCCTCCTGGGGTTGTCTGTATTAGTAGCACCCTAGTAGGGTGGGCCTTCTGGTTGGTGCAGGAGAGCGCAGGCAGGAAGGAGAGGAGTAAAAATTAAAAAGAGCGGTACTTTTGCCAAGAATGAGAATCCAGAGTTTGTGCAGTGAGGTTTGGCAGGTGAAGAAATGGACGTTCAGTGAGAAGATGTGGTGGTAGCCATAGAGTGGAAGAAGTTGGGGGGAGCCTGTGAGCTCTGCCATTGGAAGACTTAGTGGCTGCTGTGGGTTTGAGTCTGGGTTATGGCAGAGAGGATGGCAAAACCTGAGACAGTGTTTGGAACTCTGTGTCCCAAGGGGGAATCCAGCCCAGAGCTATGAGCCCCTGGAAGCTAGAATATCAAGGATCTATGGTCTGAAGGGAATATGTAGGACATCAGATAAAGTTCTGCATTTAGTACTGCTGTGACAAGGGAGGAGAGTGTCCGACTGCCATCGGGACATGTCCCGTAATAGTGGGTCAATCATTCAAGATAGGCATTATGATCCAGTGAGTGTGCAGTTCAGCTTTGGTCTTGCCATTGGAGTAGGGAGTTATTTTGGAAACTAAAGAAATGCTGCCTGTAGGATTATGTCTGGGCTTTAAACATACTCAATGTGATGGATGTGCTACCTGCCGTTAGGGGTCAGCAGGTTCATGCCGCTCGAATATGGACATGGTGTGGACTGTTGAGCAGATTTGGGACTTTACTATAATGGATCCTTCTGTACTCTTCTGCAAAACCCTCTATGGGAGTTACCCTATAAGCTCCTGGAGCTATTAACTTTTATTAAAAGGATCCTTCATTTGCCGTTCTACATGTTGCCTCCATTTGTCGTTTTTCCACTTGGAGCTGCAAACTTGACTTTTGCTTTACAGCCTGGTCCCACGGTGGTTGCTGCACCTCAAGACCCCAAACTGTATGTCATCTTTAACAGTTTCCGCTGTAGAATCCCATCCCCGCAGACAGTTGCCATCAGCATACCCCTAGACACCAAGGAGGGGGTGGACTACATATAACCATCTGGACCAGGGCTCTTATTTGTTGTACATTTGATTAGGGCTATATCTATCTCAGTGTCTCAGACTGGTGCTATTAAGAACTGTGCATCTGCCTCAAAGTTTTGGTAATTGGAAAGCCTGAAAAAAAGGTAGGTATACCAATTAAGTCAATTTCCTGGCCCACTGTGACATATAGCCATTCATAGCATTGCTTTGATACATCTAAAATCTCACTCGATTTATGGATTTACTGCTGTGATCTATAGTCATAAAGTTTAAGTGCTTGGGGGCATTGTTTCCTTTGTTTTGTGCTAAAAGTCTGGTGGTCCTCGGACCACCTTTGTAATATTTTTGTTTCTGATATGTGAGGGCTCTTTCCACTTTTTGTGTTTGTAAAGTTTGTATCCCTCTCTCTGTATCCAGTGTAGGGTGGGGAAGACACCTCTGTTTTCCTCCTTGTATGCTGTTTGTATTGCAGTTAGCTGTTGCATTAACTTAGCATATCTTTCCTCTCTATTCTTTTTCTTTCTGGTTGTATATGCAATGCTAGCTTCTCGGAGAACTATTTCAAAAGCATCCTACAGGAGCACTGGAGATACATTTGGGTCAACATTATCTTGCACTATTTGTGGTATTTGGACTGTTATTAGCCTTTGGAACTCTGGATCTCTGAGACAAATAGCATTAAGGTGCCAGGCTATGTTCTTCCTTTCTTTTTCCATCTTTTGAATTTCTAGGTGCAGGGGGGCATGATCGGATTGCTGAATTTTTCAAATCGAATCAATCTTTATTTGTTCAGCACCTTTCTAAAACCAAGGTGCTGTACATATTATAAATACATTAAAACAACAAATACAAACTATTAAAATTCAATTCAATTGTCTCCAATCAATCCAGGAAGGCCATAGAAAATAAATATGTTTTTAACATAGATTTAAAATTAGTGATAGTCAGGCATTCTCTTATCAATAGGCTCTTACTGCATGTAATTATAGTCTAATAATAGTCTATCCTATTGTATGTAGCATGTGTTGGGGAGTAGTGTGTATAGTCTTTTTGTGTAGGGTGAAGGGTTTACCAGACGTCAGCCCACCAAATTTGTGCTATACATATTTTCCAAAATTTGGTAACAGATGGTTGTCTACTGGGTGTTGGATTAGTGGACTCCATGGGTGGGTGTAGAGTGATATTTAGATCCCAGTCTATAAGAATGCACTGTGTATTTGATATGATTTTATCAGTAGTCACCCATGCATCTAAGGTGTATGACTTGGGGTGGGGGTAGATATATGCTAACCAAGGTAACTAAGGTATTATATAGGGTGCCTGTGACCAAAACAAAGTGGACACGTCTATCTGCCATCTGATTGACAAACTTAAATGGAGTATTATGTGGGATAAGAACTGCCATTCCTCTGCATTTTCCAGCACCATATGAGGAGGCTTAGATTTGGGCACAACCAAATTTTTTTAGGAGTTGATGGCCTGCATCATTGAGGTGTGTTTCCTGCAGGAACACAACATCCAGGTGCGCCTCTTTTGATGAGTGAGAAGGTTTTCTTGCATTTGACCGGGTTATTAAGCCCATTCACATTAATGGAGTTGTTTTAGCCTTGTTCACTTCCAGAGATGCAAGTCTCTTCAGAACTCTTTCCTCTGAAAGTGGACTTCCGTCCACCACCACCCCCTTTTGTTTCTGTTGCTCCCTGGTGGCCTGTCCCCCCTCCTTTGACTGTGAAGACTGAGCAGAAGTACCTCTTCAAGATGTCTGCTTTTTCTTGGTCCTCTTCTGTGCAGCACCCCCCCCCCCAAGCTGCCCTCCTTATCCTCACCATCCCTCCTTGCCTTCTTTTTCTCACTTATGTACCCGATGAAAGTCTTAACTCCTTTAGCTACCTCTTTAGGTTTCATCACCTCATGTAGTTACGCATACTCTTCTGTGCAGACTTTAAAGTATCGTTATATTTAGTGTGTGAGAGTCAGCTGTGGTGAGATCTGAGTAGTGACATGGGAAGCAAAATGTAGTACCAGTTGAGGCATTTCCTAGACAGCTTACACACACTTGCATGCCCATGATGCTTTGTGCTGGGTTTGAGGCTTTTGATTGTATGTGTGTTTACAAAAACAACAAAGTATATGCCATCTGGCATCATTTATGCATCCCATATATTGTTATTTTTTCTTCTCAGCATTTAAATTACATGACCTCTTTCTACTCACTACGCCAATAAAGAGTTCATATGTATCTGCTTCTAAAGAGTTGACACATATCTGCTTCTAGGCTCCCAGTGAGTTGAGGTAACCATATCTGCCCATCCTTTATGTAATCCACCTTGTGGTAAAAAGGGCTTATCAGTAATTTGGATATAATTCATTATAAAAGTCTGACCCAGGCATCCCAGGTGTTGGCTGTAGTTAGGGACTGCTTTTACCATTGCCAGATTTCATCCCTTTGTTGAAGCTGTAGATGTGAAAACAGTGGTGCAGTGCTATGTTACCTCAAGTAGTGCAGTGCACTCAGTCACATCACTCACCTACAGTTGCTGCAGAGTGCTGTAGCTTGCCTCCTCACTCTAACACAGCATCTTATTAATGTGTAATTTTGTAAGAATAAAAGTTGAGACATTTCTTTGTCAGTTTACCTCCGCCCCCACACACCAATTTGAATACCCATGATGGTTTTATGCTGGGTTTGAAGCCATTGATTGCATGTGTGTATAAAACCACACAAATTGAAAAGTACCTACTTTCTTCGATCATTTATTCATTCTACATCTTTTTTCTCTTATTTTTTATGAGCATTTAAATTATGTTATCACTTTATACCCTCACTGAAAGCAAAAGAGGCTGATCATCCTGTATTCAGCTTATAGTAAACAGAAGTTGTCAGCAATATAGCACTAGTTCTTTATGAATGTCTGACCATAGACTACCAGGCATGTCCTGTAGTTAGGAGGTGCTTTCATTATCACCAAATTTAACTCCTTTCTTACAACTGAAGATGTGAAAACAGTGGTGAACACTATTTTGCCTTAAGTAATATTATCTGCCTACCCCTCCTCCAACACACATGGATTTGCATACCCATGATGCTTTAGACTGGGTTTGAAGTTTTGATTTTGTGCATTTTCAGAAACAAAGCAAACTAGAAAGTGTCAACATGTATCCTTCATGCATGCTGTACACATTGATATTCTTTCTTATCAGCATTTAAATTTCTTCACTACTGCACACTGAGACTGGAAAATCAGAGACTCACATGCCAAGGAAGTTGATCTCAAAGAATAGCAAGGCCATATCCAGCCCTCATTGAAAAGTTAGTCTAGGCTGTAGAGTGTAGTAGAAATATGGTCCTAGCTCCAGGTAGTATCTTTACAGAAAGATGACCTGAGATGGACCACTGAAGTGACTACACCCTTGTTGGAATGCCAAGAGATGGTGCCAGAAAATACAGTCAGCCTGCTGACAGTAGGCATGAGGAAAAAACCTTAGGGAAACACTGTGTAGACACCACTGTGCCCAATGTGGATGGAGTAACTGCGAAAAACAACTGAGAGGACTGGCCAAAGACCTCATTGTGATCCAGAAATAGAGGTATCCTCACCAAAACCCTGTAGCTTAAATACACCCTAGGCTGAGGTAAAGGTCACTGTACACAAGGGTTACCAGATCATGAGTCAGAAGATGCAGAAAAGCTGCTGGTGCAGAGGGAGCCCAGACCAGGGCTCAAGCACCAGAGACAACCCTCGGACCAGGACAGACATGCAAATAGGTAGCAACATGTATTAGAACTACTGTACAACCCACATTCAGCAGCAACACTGGGAAAACCCATCCAAGGTGAATTCTGTCACTGAAGAATAGTAGAGTGCTTCCTTGGGCAGGAAAAACAGGTCACCTGGGATATTCTGAGCTGGGTTCTGGGTACAGGTGAAATAGTAACAAAGTAAATTATGGTACGAACACTGCAACAACCTAATGACATTGAAGGGGTGTATCAAGTAAAAAGCTTGTGGGGCTGCCCAAAGGGCAGACAAATCCAAGCATGTACTGTATACGAACATACAAAGAAACGAGCAGAGGAAGGCCATTTGGTCTATCAAGTCTGCTCGTGTTGCACACTGCACATTTTGAGCTAGTGTCCCTGCCTTCCCTCCTCACTCCTCACTCCTCCCATCCTCCCTACCCGTGATCCTTACCTTCCCCCATGCCTATCCCAGCCTCTGTTAAAGATGCCCACTGTCTTCAATGAGATTACCTCTTCTGGCACTGCATTCCAAGTGTACACCACCCTCTCTGTGAGGAAGTGCTTCCTGACCTCCCTCCTACACCTTCCACCCTCCAGTTTAAGACTGTGCCCCCTCATGTTATGGTTGCCACTCAGCTTAAAGAGACTGGAACCTGGTGAAACCCCAGGCGGGCACCCCATCCTATGGGTGAAAAAAGCTAAAGCTTTTATTATAGGAAAAGGACTACTTTCCAGAAGCACCTTTTGAACTTTCACCACTGTGGAGCATTGTTCAAAAGGCAGAAACAGGCAGTTCAGTGAGGGAATGCAGAGCCTGAGACCATAGGGTTGTCAGAATCCAGTATGGAATACAGATTAGTAGGCAAGCCAAGATACAATTAAAATTAAAGCCAAGATACAATAAAAACAGGGGACTGCCATAATATACAAATATCATCCAGATCTGAGGGGTATAAAAACCTACAAAAAAATGAATTAGCCAGCGGAAAAAGATAATTTGGTCTATCTAGTCTGCTCTTAATTGCAGGGTCCATAGCTTGAGCTACTGACCCTGCCCCCCAAGTCCTCCGAATCTTTCCATCCACCCCTCTCATATGACTTTTACTTTCCCCTTATATGTATCTTACCAACTTTTTTTTACAATTTTCTCCACTGCTGCGGACCGACAGGAGGCTATGACCCCTCCCACTGAGGGGCTCATCTTCCAGCCCACGATCCCCCAGACAATCCTCACCTAAAGTTCCCCCATGGATTCTCCCTCCACGGTTGGGCCAGGGCAAGGAGTGCTGGTGTGCCTCCCCCCTGTATGTCAAATCTGGTACTGGGGAGGACCACCGGAGTGATCGGGCCATCATGGGTGCTGTCGGGTCCCGGTATTTTCCTTGTTCTTCCCATGCCCATGTCCTTGCAATGGGCAGCAGGCAGTCTCCACCTCCATGGAGGCAGCCAATTGCCCTGGATGTGGGCCAACCCCTTATGTGGCTATGTGCCTGTGCAGACCCCCTGCCACCGCTAGGTGTCAGCCAACAGCGCACAGCGCAAGTTCACCCACCCTGAGAAAGGAGACCAGTCCTCCGGACGCTCTATCCTTCCTTCCCCAGCCGATCCCCGAGCGACCTGAGTCCATTCCTGAACCTGGGTCGCTGGCGAGAGGCAACGTAAGGCGTCCAGCACTTCAACCCTCAATGACACCTGGCAGGCTTTTCCTACTCTCTTTTGAAGCTGCCCAACATTGTCAACGAAAGCACCCCTTCTAGCAGTGCATTCCACCTGTCCATGACCCTCTCAGTGAAAAATTGCATTCTAAATTTCCTTCTAAACTTTCTGCCATTCATTTTAAGACAATATCCCCTTGTGTTGTGGTTTCCACTTAGCCTAAAGAGAGCTTCCTTATCCACCATATTTATTCCTTTTAATTATTTGAAAGTCTCTATCATATTCCCTCTCTCCCGCCTCTCCTGTAGCGAGTACACGTTTAGGTCTCTCAACCTCTTCTCATAGGTTTTCCCTTGCTGGCCTCCAATCATCTTTGTAGCCCTCCTCTGTACTTTCTCCAGTAAGATAATGCCTTTTTTAAGGCAAAGGCACCAAAATTGTACTCCATGTTCAATATATGGCCTCACCAGTGACCTATACAAGGGCAGAATGACCTCCTTTCTCCTACTGCTAATCCCTCTAGCAATGCACTCCAACATCTGGTTTGCCTTAGCTGCCACTCTCCTGCACTGCGTGGAGTGCTTTAGGTTGCTAGTTATTATCACACACAGATCCTTTTCCTCTTCTGTAACAGATAACCAGGCTCCTCCCAGATACTACTCCTTCTTGGGATTCTTGACTCCCAAATTCATCACCTTGTGTTTTTTGACATTGAATCCAAGTTGCCAAGTCCCAGACCACCTCTCAAGCTTTTTCAGATCCTCCTTTAGGTCCTGCATCCCTTCAGCTGAGTCCGCCCTCCCGTAGAGCTTAGTGTCATCTGCAAAATGGCACATCTTGCCCTTAATGGCATCCACAACATCACTAATAAAAACATTGAACAACACCAGTCCTATCACAGAGCCCTGCAGAACTCCACCCGTGATTTCTCTAGTTTTATATAATTCTTCCCACACCAGTATCTTCTGGGTTCTACTCTCCAGCCAATTTTCCACCCATCTTGTCATCATTTCTCCAACCCCTGGGTCTGCCAGTTTTCTAATCAGCCTTTTGTGGGGCACAGAATCAAAGGCCTTTCTAAAATCTAGGTAGAGGATGTTCAGTGTCTGACTCTTATCCACTGTTTTGGTGACCCAGTCAAAAAATTCAGTTAGATTAGTTGGACATAATCTCTCTCCCATAAACTCATGCTGCTTAGCTTCATGAAGACCCTGCTTCTCTGGATACTCAATCAACCTTTCCTTAAGTAAAGTCTCCATGAACTTGAACACAACCAAAGTCAAACTGACCGGTCTGTAGTCTCCAGGATCATCTTTAGGAACGCTGTTATGGAGGGGTACCACATGGGCTATCCTCCAGTCCTGTGGTACCACACCTGACTCAAGTGAGCTACTGAATAGTTCTGCAAGTTTATCTGCCAGCTCCCTCAGCACCCTTGGATGTACACCATCTGGACCTGGAGATTTGTCCACCCTCAATGCTAACAGCACATTCCCCACTTTATCCCCCATTATTACTATTTCCATGCTTCCTTTTCCTCATACATATCTTCTCCCCTCTGTTGGCACAGGTCCATCATTCTCCTTGGTAAAGATGAATCAGAAGTGTTCATTCAGCACTTTTGCTTTTTCACCATTTTTCTTCACCCACCCATTCCCTTTTCAAAGTCTAACTATCCCGTCCTTCTTAACCTTTTTCTACTTATGTAATGAAAAGAGGCTTTCTCCCCTTCTCAATTTCCTCTGCTAATTGCAGTTCTTTCTTAGCTTTAGCTTACCTGACTACATGTAGTGGTAAAATATTGACTCCGAGAGAGGAACTATTGACTGACAGTGGTTATAGCATCTGAATCCCAAGGTTGAGGGCAATATAACTATTGGAAGTCAATAGTTCATCTCAAGGAGGTCAATTGTTTTCTCACTATATCCCCCCACTCTGGTCAATATCTGTTTTATTAAAACTTGCCCCACACCCCAACCCCCAATTAAAAAAAAAAAAAACCTCAGGCTTTTTATATTGAGCCAAAAGTGCAGCATATTCTTTGCCAGCTCCAGCTGCAGCTATAGATACATGTGACACTCCATTAGTGGTCAATACTTTTTAATATATTGAACGTTGTCATGTACTATTGCCTGTTGCTATGGACTCAGAGGGCAGATGCGCAGACTATTTTGAATCATGTGTCTGGCTTTTAACCAATGACAGAGCTCCATTTCAATCCAATGTTTAATAAAACCTAATAATCTTGACAAATTAAACTTTCCCAAAGAATAATCAATCAACTTCTGTTGATCACTGGTATCAAATGTAACAGAAAGATCAAAGGACCAACAGTGGGAGGTCCCCAGTTCCTGTCAGAGGAGGATATCATTAGCGTCTCTGACCATGGGGATAAGAAAGCATATGCCATGTACAGTAAGTCGTGGCTTACAAATTCATTTTGTGGCGGGGGGGCATTTTAGGCCCCAGCCTGGACACCAATTTTGGATGCTTCCATTGCATGATTACAACCCCTACTGATATTATACAGTGATGTGAGTGTTGCACTCTGTTTGAAAGAAATATAATGCTAAATTCATCGCGCTATATCCTGTTGTATTTTTCTTGCTTTTACTTTGAACTTTCTGAAGTACAACATGGAGTATAACATGGTGGAGCAGATCAGTTTCAGTGTTAGAGTATAGTCCAAAACCATATTAAAATGATTAATAACTTCCCAAATGTTTAAGTCTACAGCTGCTCTTTAACTAATTTCTCTTCACTACTTTTCCAAAGAAAATAAAATTGGAGATAATTTGCTTGGATCTCAGGATGCCATTTTTTTTTCTGAGATGGTGCTGCAACACTACAAGCTTCTGAACCAATGGCAACTCCCTCTCACCCAGTGAGGCAGTGATTATGAACTTTTGTGACTAACTTTGCTCTTTTAAATAATTCCTGAAGAGGTCCTATGGTCAACAGATTGATTTTAACAATAATTAATGTTAACGCAGAGTACTACTAATGCTCCCATGGAGTCCCAGTCCATTCTTCTCCCACTTGTAAACAAATAAATATCAGAAGCCTCAGGTTCTCCCTGAGTGACCTGGGAGGTGGCCTTACTAAGGCATCTGGTGGTGGCTAACTTCAGGGTTCTCTTTAGCCTGGCCTTCTCCCAAATTACTTGGGAAAAACCAAGGGCTTCTGGGTAGCTGGTTACAAAGGGAAGAAGAATGGACAGCCACTCTATGGTAGCATTACAAGTACTACAGGGGTCAAAACTGGCACCTGCCCATTAGCCAAATGCTAGTAGATTTTGTAGAGGGCTAGTAACATTTTCCATCAACTAGCCCTACTGGCTTGCATTGGAGAAAGTAACATTTCATTAGGTACACCAGTTGGGCCAATAGAAAGATGGTGTGGGCTTGTGAATTTTACCTGTCAAATGCCCCACTGGCTAGTGGCTGGAGAACTTAACTTCAACCCCTGTACTGGAGGAGGTGGAGAGAGCTGATCCAGTTTTCTGTTTCCTGTGACACTATGCTGTGGGCTGTGAGGAGAGAGCCACACAGGCAGGGCTGTGCAAAGTTTTTCTCCAGATTTATAACAGGTATGCCACCAGTGCCTTAAACTGCAAAATGAGAAGCAATGTCTGGCAGTAAACCTGTGTGCAGTTGTTCTAGACCATCTTAAGTCACCCGATTATTTGCTTTCGAGATCTGCATGTTCTGTTCTGGGTGCTCCCGTACCAGGGGTCTGAGGTGGCAGGAGCCCCAGAGAGCCTCAAGAACAATAAACCCCGTGGGGGGGGCAAAGCCACAGCTGTCCTGACTGCTTTACGGGACATACAGGACTGGAAACTCTTTCGTTAAAAGGATCTACTTGAAGGGATCTTAATATCTTAATATTCTTATGCCAATTTTGATGTCGAGAGTCTTTGTGGATATTTATGGATTGTTGTGAGGTTGTGAGTGCTGAAAGGAGTTGAAGGAGTGGGGAAAAACTCCTAGATTTTATTTTCTTTAAGTACTTTGTGTGCGTATGTATATGTGTATACCTTTATTTTCCGCATATCACATACCGGAGATTGCACTGGCATTGCTGATGTGCTTTGTTGGACAGAGGCACTGCACCAAGCCAAGTTGATTGCAAATTATAAACACAGTAACCTGTATTATAAAGCTATTTTAAGGCCATATTAAGTCATATTAAGCCATATAAAGACATATAAAATTATAGATTGTGGCCACGAGTTTTACGAGTGTGTTAATGCACAATCTTGCTTAAATCCTAAATAATTGATGCTGGTTGTTTTTCAACTTGATTTGCCTGAAGACCAAGTCTGCTGATTACTATTGACTACTTCTGCAATTATACTTATTTGGCGTCTTGTGCTGTAGATTAGAAGCATGTTGTGCCACTCTAACTTTAGGCTTGAATGTCTCAATTAAGCTATTTGTTCTAGGTATCTGGCATTTGTATTAATTGGCATTTAACTAATTTGACCACCAAATTAGATCTAATTGAAATAATGGTCAGCATATTTATTGCGCATGCACTACTGATTTGTAGACAAATAGACAAGCCTCCCTGAGCTTTCTTAAACAGCTCTGTTTTTTTTTCTTGCTTATGCTCATTCTGAACCCAAAGCTAAAAGTTACAGTGAGCTCTTAAGTCTTAAGTCTTTAACATTTTAAGTTTTTATTGAGTAAGTCAAACTCTTTCATGGAAAACCGGACTGCTTAGATGGTCCACGATTGTAGAGTTAAAGAAATCATTACTTACTTGAACATAACCAGATGTTGATAAGATGGTAAATATAGCTTTTGTCCTTTGATTTTAGTGACATTCAAAATAAAAAAAAAATATATATATATATATATATATAGCTAACCTCTTGGGGATATTAGATTTGACTCACAGCATTTATTTTGCTGTGTTGTTACAACTTATCGATATTTGGCTCCAGGACAGCATGCGGCTGCTATCCGTGAAGAGTTGTATCTTGGCTGATTATTTCAATAGGACCACCTTAAAGCTCAGTTTGAGAGGTACTTAAGATAATTTTGGTACTTGATAATTATACACAGGATTTCTCTATTTATTTTCCCAATTTCTGAATGGAATTGGGATCTTAAATTTAGTTATTGTGTTATAGAATTATACTATTATTACAGTCATGTTATACTGGTTTGTTTTCTAAGGGTGTGCATAAGGACAGTGTTGGTATGAGGAGGTTTAATCAAGCATTTTAAGCATAATTTATTGCTCTAGTCTTGAGTGCATTCCCTGCTAAGTTTTACTTAGTTTTAGTTTAATTTCCCCTTGTTGGCCTTTTATTTTTATTTTTTTTATTTCCAGCACACTATTGACTTCTCGTTGGAGACTCGGTGGGAAATTTAATGTCAGGTTGCGATGCCTATGACCAGTTGAGTTCAACTGAGGACTATTCTTTCCAAAGCTGCATATATTTTGTGAATATCTTGCAGTTAGGCCATGGAACTGGGACACTAGAACACGGGCAGAATCAACATTGAACACCCAATACCATGCAGTGGATAAGCAGGCACGTCTGAAGCTTGTGGTGACACTTTATATGGATTTTAACTGCTTAAGTGGAACTTTTTAGGATACCATAGGATACGTTGGACATTTGTTTTATATATTGTTTCAATTTGTTTTGGTTTATTGTGAAACAGATCTTTAAAAATAACTGTTTTTGATTTTTTTTAAGAACTTTAGGCACCTCTTTACATCTGTTAGATGTTAATCCTTTAACCCTTGCTTTGCACAGCCTTTATAGTTTACACAACTTGCTAAAGGCACCTTAGTACCCAGTTCAAACTGGGCCATTATGTTTTGGCCCACAGCCGCATATTCATTTTGTAACCTGTGGATTTTACAGTAAAAACACACATGTATATATACATATATACATATATATACATATAGCAAATGAGCAGCCAGCTATTCACCCCAGCTATGGCTATGACTATGGCTACTAGAAGTGGCTGAGTAGTGACAAAGGGAAAGGGGAAAAGTGTTAACATCAAGAATAGTGCTGTTAGAGGCATTGAAAATAACATAAATGGGAAAGGGATAACAACTGATACTGTAATGGAATTATCAAAAAACACTAGGAAAAGTGGGAAAAGTGAAAAAAGTGGGAAAAACAAAAATGGTTGTGTGCTTTCTCAGGAACTTCAAATAACCACCTCAACCCTGAATACTCAAGAAAAAAAAATTTAAAAAATCACTGAAGTGGAATCAACTGATAATAAGCAGGAGTCATATCAGGCTGATGCTAATTTAATTCCTTCACAGCTGCCCACCAAGGCGAAGGATGTCTCCTTATTTAATCTAGATGTGGAGATATAAAACAACTCTATTACGAGTAAATCAGAATTACTACAATCACCTGTTGCAAGTCCTAATAAAAGAAGCCCCAGTCAGAGGCAACAGCCTAATCATCTTAAAATTACTGATTATTTTGTTTATCAGAAATGTCATTCTGGAATTGATACCCCTGGAACTACATCACTTTTAGGTAGCCCTGTGAGGGCATTAAGTGACAACCAAAGTCATCCATGCCCACTACAGGGAGATCGGACGTGTAAGGGGGACGATATTTCCTTTTGTCCATCCAGATTGGACCTGTTTAGTCCTTTGGACTTAACTAGTGGTTCAAATAGTACTAGGTCAGTCAGAAAGGAGGATATGGAAGAAACTCTTGCTGGTTCCCCTGGAGAGGTGTTTGAAAGGCTTGATAAAACAGTTGAGAACATTCAGCTGGACCAAGATTTCTTGGCTCAGTGTCCTGACACAATATCTAAATATACTATCAAGGCCTTAGCTCACCCTGTAATGTCAAATGCTGTCCTACTAGAAGCTTATAATGGTATAAAAGCTGCCTTGGAGAAACTATACATGCTGTGTGTAGAGAAGTTTGCCTCACTTGAGCAGAGAATAGCAGAACTGGCCTTGAAAAGTAAAGAAACCAGGAACAAACAAAATCTTTCATTTCCCCCTTTAACAATTCCTGACACCCCAAAAGGTAAAAAAAAAAAGGAAACTACAACATAAGAAACCTAAGGTGAACACAAAGCCAAGGGGAAATGAGGAAAAAGGAAAAAAAAGTAATAATGTTGTCTCACAGCAATACCCCCTAGGGAAAGCCCCAGAGAATTTAAATAACTCTGGGGTATAGCCCCTGAGTGATGTCCATCTAATAATGCCAAATATTTAGAACGAGGAATAAGAAATGTAATGGTGAACTATCTCCCAGTAATAGTATAGAGACAAACCATACACTTCTGAAACCTATCTCCAATAATACTTGTTGTAAATGTACTGCTGCCAAAACTAACCAGGTGAATATCCTAACCCCACCAAAAGCTGTACTTTCTTCTAATATAAAACCATACATATTGCTAGAGGAGACCCAGCTGACTGATAAAGAGGATAGTACTACATATCAATTAATTACTACTGGTCAGGAAGTTGTCTTTAAAATTGATAAGATGTTTACTAAGTTACATGAGCCCAATAAATCTCTGATGGACTTGATAGTCCATCTATTTAAAGCAGAGTTGAGACTTCCCACAGCAGCTAACTCAGTAAATTCTGTTTTCAGAGATGAGTCTAACCCTCAACATTCAGTATATATAATGATATCTAACATGGAAATTGCCAAATCAATTTAGGCAAAACAACAAATCATAAACTCCCTGGGACTCTTAATCTCATCACCCGTTACATGGGTTACCATCTGGAAACACACCTTCTCGGGAGTTAAACCCAGTAGGATTCTCTCATGATGTTTTTTTCTACACTAACCCAACTTAAATGGAATTTTGGAGCAAATTCTAAATTCTGCACTTTGTCTATATTTGGGATATATATTTTTGAAGGTGAAAAGGTGGATAATCCTCCCTCTCATGTCAGGGTGACGCTATTGACTATTACAAAAATACGGATACCTGTACATGAACTGGATCAAGTTGAGAAGGGTCCTCTTTCAGGGAATGGAGGATCCCAGATAGATTGTCATATATATTCAGCAGAATTATTTTCTCTCTTATTAGAAAAGAGTAGTATGATGGATGAGTTACAGATTTGTTTGGTTTCATCTGAAGACTGGGAGTATGTAGATGGAGTTTTACCTAATCCCTTCTGACTACCGATAATCTCTAGTTCAGAAGGAGATTTACCTTACATTTCTTCTCCTACGTCTTTGTCTGTAAACCAGCATAATATTCTCATATGGAATATTGTGGGGATAGGTAACACATTTGTAGACCCTCAATGGTTAAGTTTTATCTCCGGTTTTGAGGCTACAGTTTTTCAAGAAACCTGGGCTGTGACACAGCCTTATGTAAATGGTTTTGAATCTTTTTTTTTTTGTTCCTGCAACCAAAGTAAAGGCTTATGGAAGATGTAAGGGTGGTCTTGTTACCATGATTAAGATAAGGGAGGGTCTCCAGGTACTTGCAAATTATTCTCCAACTTGTGAAATCCTCCTTACACTTGTTTCATGGGACACAGTTATGGTAATGATAGTTAATGTGTATATTTCACCGAGTTTTCATTCTCATCCAGCATACGATATATGGTCAAAGTTAACTATGGAAACGGTTACATTATCACAATTACATAAGGTGGATACCATTATCTTAGCAGGTGATTTTAATTCTGGAATAGCAAATTTTGATAATCTCACCATTCTACAGGAACAATTCTATTTAGGGGACCTAGAACCCAGAAATACATCCAACAAAGTGTTGAATGATTCAGGGAAGTGTTTTCAAAGCTTTATCATGAATAACAATTTACTAATATTACATGGGAGACTTTAAAGAGATTATGCTGGAGAATATACTTTCTTTTCCTCTATTGGGAAGAGTGTTATTGATTTTGTTCTCTATTCCCCACATAGCTATGATCAATTTAAAAGACTGAAGGTCACTATGAAACTGGAAGGTGATCATGCGGCAATCATATTTTATTTTATGTATGTATGTATGTATTGGAGAATACTTTTGAGTCAAGGACTCGTTTACAAAGGTTCCATGTCGGAGACAGTTACAAAGACAGCAAATACAATAAAACAGAACAGTCTACAGATTATAGTAGTCAACTGAGTATAACATACAACAGTAGGCAGGCAACAGAGATTAAAATGTTTCATTGAGGTATAGAGATATCAATAACATAAGACTATGCAGAACATGCATGTCCGGGATCATCCTCAAGTACCTGGGGGGGGGGAGTAGAGGATGGGAGGGAGCAAGTGGGAAGAGGTCCCTCAACAGAAGCAAATAGGAGGAGGTCCCTTGTCAGAAGCAAAAATGGGGGGGGGTTAAGAGGAGGTTAGAGACAGTCAAAAACAGTCACAGGGACTGGCTGCTTGGAGGTGGTCCTTTAAGGCAATCTTAAATGCTCCAAGTCTATTACTGGAGCTGGGAAGAGAGTTCATCTAAGTAGGGGCACAGTACAAGAAGGAGCGCTGGAAGAGGGAGGTACGGCCTCTGGGGACTTGAAGGAGAAATCTGGTGGAGCTGTGAGTGTTTCTAATGGCTGGGGCTGGCTTGATGAGTGTCTCCAGACCAGGGGGGGCTAAGCTGAGGGCAATTTTTTTGCCCATTAGGCAGGTTTGGAATTTTAGTTTATTATCAAAGTCAAGCCAATTAGTCATGCTGTACAGGGTACAGGTGTGAGTGGTATGGTCACACCCAAGTGCAAGGCAGCAGGCTTTGTTTAGGGACACTCAGACTGTTAAGGGATGTGGTATATACTGCCCCGTAGATTAGTAACCCATAGTCAAGGAGTGAGAGAATAAAGGAAGAGATGGCAATACTGAGGGCATCAGGGGAAAGGCAGTGTTTGTACCAGTGAAATAAGCCAATTCTAGTGTTAATTGCTGAGAAGAGGAGGTGGATGTGCTGGTGGAATGAAAGCTAGGAGTCCAGTGTGATTCTGAGGTAAATGAAAGTGTCTAAAGGTTCAAGAGGGGTCCTATTGGTGGTGAGGATGGTGGGGCGTGTTTGTCTTAGGGGGTTTTGTTGATGGGCAAAGGTCATGAGATCTTAGTTTTCTTTTAGTTTAGTACAAGCCTCTGGTTAGTGAACCATTGTTCAGCTTCAGAGAATGCAGTTTGAAGTGAGTTTTGAAGGGTGGCTGGATTGGAGTGTGACATGTAGAAGACGGCGTCTTCGGCATATAGCAGCAAATTACTGGAGCATGCTTTGGGGGAGGGAATTGAGGTAGAGTCTAAAGAGGAGAGGGCCCAAGACAGATCCCTGTGGTACCCCGGATATAACGGGGAGGCTAGAGGAGAGGGTGTCTCCAATTCTAACACGCTGAGATCTGCCAGTGAGGTAGTTAGTGAACCAGTAAGTGGTGTCCTGAAAGAGACCTAGTGTTGGAAGGGTGGTTAGAAGCAGGTCGTGATTAACTGTGTCAAAGGCCTTTGATAGGTCCACATAGACTGCTCCAGCTAATTGTCCTTTGTCAAGGGCAGAGTGAAGGTGTGAGGAGAATTCCAGCAGGGCCATGTTAGTTCTGTGCCCTTTGCGGAATACATGTTGTTCCTTGCAGAGAATATTGTATTTGGAGAGATACTTAGTGAGCTGGTCTGATACTATTCATTCCAGGGCTTTGAAGGGGGACGGAGGATGGATACGGGCCAATGATTGCCGGGTGCTGCTGCATCTCCTCCTTTGTGTATAGTGGTAATGGAGTCAGCTTTCCAGCAGGTGGGGAATATACCGAGACATAAGGAGAGATTGAGGATGTGTGTGAGTGGGGAGAGCACTTCTTGAAGGGTGAGTCAGAGCAATTTGAGGTCCAGTGTGCCAATACTGATCTTAGAGCTACCTGTAGCTTTTAGTATGTACAGTGCAGCTTCTGAGGATAGGGTCTTAAGGCAAAAGGGGGTTCGGGGGTGGGGAGGAGGGGAGACAGGGGGTCAAAGAAGTTAGCAGGAAGGATGTTGGTTAAGTCAGAGAAAGAGTGATTAAGGGCATCAGCAAAAAGTTTGGGGTCCGAGGTGGTGGTACCATTGACTTCTAACAGTGGGGGGGGGGGGATCCCTGGTCTTACCACTGAGTTCTCTAATGTTGTTCCAGAACTGGCGAGCGGTTCCCCAGGAGGATGCAAGCGATATTTGGTAGTGGGATGCTTTGGCTTTACATGTGGCTTTACATGTGGCACAGGTGCATTTGTTCTTTGCCTGTCAGCAGGCCTGCCTGTGTTGATGGCAATTTGCCATAGGGCATCGCGATGGTGCATCATATCTAGGAGCTGTTGAGAGATCCAGGGGGCTGGGTACCTTTGATCAGGGATTTAGAATGGGGGGAAAACTTATCACATGTGGTGTTAAAGGCTAGGATGAAATGGTCTTTTATGATACAGAAAAAGCTAGACCAGCCAAATAACACCCTGGCCCCACTGGCCATACGCGGTAAATCTAGGCTGATTCTAAATACGAAAACTTTACGCAGTGTAACTCAGCTAATTTACTCCTCTTCTTTTGCATTACTTTTTGTAAGTGCCTTTGATGGTCCCAATATAAATAATATTAGTCAGCAGTTGGACTTGTGTCATCAACAAATAAGTAAAGACATTTATTCTAACACAACTAAATCTTCCAAGGTATTTTCCTGGTTTGACGCACAATGTAATAATGAAAAAAGAAAGCTTGGAAAGTTAATTAGACAAGTGAACTCTCTTTTCAGAAATGGGCCTGATACAGTTAAATAAGGCCTGGAAACAGTACAACAAAATTTATTGTGCAGAAAAAGTTACATTTTAACATTAAACAATGGGACATTATGCATCAGGTTATAAATTCAAAGGATACAAAATCATTTGGGGCATTAGTTGCAAAAGGGACTAAATGTTATGTTTCATCACTCCATACATATATTCCTAAGGAAACATGGATATCCTACAATAGATCATATTTTACAAAGAGCCTATGATTCAATTTGTTTTTAAATCTTTGTGAGAAAGAATATTTCCCTTTGGTATTTACATTCATTGATATCGAGTCAGCTATAACAAAACTTTCAAATAATAAAGCTCAGGGCCCTGATTCCATTCCAGGAGAAATTTATAAAGTACACTTCAATTATTTTGTACATTTTTTCACAAATTATTTTAACATTTGTCTGAAGGAGAGATTTGTTCCACTCTCTCAGACAAAAAAATATCATCGTACCAATTCACAAGAAAGGTCAATACCATCTTCCAGCTAACTACTGTCCAATTAGCTTAAGCAAAATATTTGCAAGCATATTGCTATAAAAACTTCAAAACTGGACAGAAACAGTCTCCCCTTTATCTATAGTTCAAGCAGATTTTCAATACAATTTTTCAAATATTGATAATATTTTATCTCAACCCATTTAGTGGAAAAACATAAATCAGGAAATTATATGTTTTATTTGTTTATTTCATGGCCGCTTTCGATTCTGTTAAAAGAGGAACACTGTGGGAAATACTGATATAAAGAGGGATTCCATTAAACTTATTGACCCGGATATTCAAAGCAGTTGTGCATGGCACAACTGAGTGGCGCCGGCGTAAGTGCAGACTTCGTAAGGAGTGATATTTAGCGGGAGCCGATGCATAAATCCACTGTGCCAATGTGCAACTATAATGAATATATGCACAGCGCGGGTATGCGTCCATGAATATCCGGCGCAGTGCAATATTCAACCGTGGAACCATGGCACAAGTGCGGAGCAAATCCAAGATGCACCAAGCAGACTTGAGCCTATAAATACAGGGCACAAGCACACAGTCAGCACTTGCGCCAGGTGAGAGGGTGAGAGAGTGACAGAAAAAATAAAAGAAGGAAGGACAGAAAGACAGACCGAGAGAGACAGAGCGAGGCAGCCACAGAGAGAGAGGGACAGAGGTAGCAGTGGAGAGGGGGACAGGGGCAGAGAGAGAGAGAGAGAGGGGGACAGGCAGGCGCAGTGCCAGGCAATGCACCAGGGTGACACACAGCCCGCAGCAGCCAACCCCCCAGGAGGATAGTGGATATCGGGGCCATGAATAGTGCGCCCTTCATGATAGAGAATGTAATGAGTGGTGTGAGGGGGAAGGAGGAACAGTGATGTGGCTGAGGAAGGGACCATCGGCGGTATGCCCTGCACAGGTGGTACCGCACCCTCACCACCTTCTAGAACTACTCTGACATGGAGATCATGGGCCAGTACCACCTGAATAGGGTCATTCTGAGGCAGCTCTTTGAGCTGTGCAGTGAGGAGATGCGGGCACCCACAAGGTGGAGCCATGCAATGTCCGTGGTTACCAAAGTGACAGCTGTCATGTGCCTGCTCACCACAGACACCTTCCAGAGACCAACAGGGGACACCAGAGGCATAACCCAATCGGCCACATCATGCCTCCTCACACAGTTCCTCAATGCTCTGCTGCCACGTGCTTCAGAATACATCCATTTCCCCAGCACATAGGCGGAGCGTACAGCAACCATGCAGGACTTCCACAGGGTAGCACGTATGTCTGGCATGCTTGGGGCCATTGACTGCACCCACATGGGCATCCACATGCCACCTGGCCCTGAGGGTGTGGCATACATCAATAGGAAGGAGAGCATGAGCGTCAACTGCCAGGTGGTGTGCGATGCCACGGGGTGCATCACCAATGTCTGTGCCACTCACCCTGGGAGTGCACATGATGCGTTCATCTGGCACAGCTCTGCACTGTGCCACAGGTTCAAACATGGGGACATCCCCATGGGCCACCTAGTGGGTGAATATGGAAAGGGCAAGGAGTGCCAGGCAGAGCAGACCATGGGATGGGGAGGGCAGGATGGGCATGCTGGAGAGGGCTCCGGGGACAGGCAAGGGGCATGGCAAAGGATGGCAGGGGGCTAACCATGTCATTATCTACACAAGAGACAGTGTCTATCCACTGAGGCCCTGGCTGCTCACCCCCTACCGGTGCCCGTCAACCCCAGCAGAGGAACGCTACAATGAGGCACACGGCAGCATGTGCAACATCATTGAGCATGTATTCAGCATGCTAAAGGCATGCTTCCATTGCCTAGACAGGTCTGGAAGTGCCCCACAGTACAGCCCCTCAAAAGCCTGTGGCCTATTCCTGGCCTACTGCATACTGCACAATATGGCCATTGATCGTGGGATAGCTGTCGAGGCTGACGAGGACGACAGTAGTGGGGAAGATGGAGGCAATGGGCTGGAGGGTGGTGGACAGCCCTCCCCCAGGCAGAGGGATCCCCAGCTGCAACAGATGGCACACCAACATCGGGACACCATTGCACAGAAGCACTATGGGGCATGCAGGGAGGTGGAGCACAACCCATGAATGGGCCACACACACAGGTACAGCACACATGCAGGGGCATGCATGGCAATGGGCATGCACACACAGAGGTGTGGTGCAGGGGTAGAGGTGTCAGTGGCACACAACCACACAGAACCACACACAGCAACACACCCCAGGCGGTGGCATGTGGCAGGGATCAGATGCATTGCACAGGTGCACAGGTGCAACTGGTGTTGATCTGCCCATATCATGCCCACACCACATGGTCCAGTGGCTGGGCAAGCATGCACACAGGCAGTGTGCGGCATGACACACAGGTGCTACACCAATGGTATGCACAGACACATGCCACCCAAGCATGCACAGGGCAGCAGCTGCAGACTGTGGTCAGGGCAGGATGCACATCAGGGCTGCCGCATGGAACCATGGCCATTGCAGCTACCGCGGTGGCCACGCCAAGGCCAATCAGCAGCCACAGGGGGTGTTAGCATCAGCCCCTCAAGGGGTCGACCTGCGGGACCGCGGCTTGGTCCACGCAGGAGTGCGTAGGTGCCCAAACAGCCCTGTCCCAGGCATGCCTGGGATGCCTACATCGGAGTCCAGCATCGACAGTGTGGGTGTTACCCGACACCAGGATCGTGGGGTGAACAGTGCACTGTGTGGGGTCATGGTGGCCAGCCATGCCTTGTGGCAGCCAGCATCGCAAAGGCATCCGTGATCACATTTACAATGCAATCCAGGGATGCAGTCGTGGCCTCCTGCATGCACTGCATCCCTGCCAGAAGCTGCACAGTGTCCCTTTCACACTGCTTGGCCAGCATGCACACCTCCATGCACAGTGCTCACACCCCAGTGGCAAGCTGCACCTGTTGCGCTATGGAGACCCACAGCAAATGGGTGTGCTCTGCCAGCAGGATGGTGACCTGAGGATCCTGGATGGGATGCTGATCCTTCTGTGGTGACCGGCCATGCTGCGCAGCCCCCTCTTAAGTGGACGCTGCACAGTGGGGTCCTCATGGGATATGTCCCTAGCTGGCTTCCTGGCAGTGGACCCAGCTAGCGGCTGCCCTGTGGCACCACCTGCCTGCTGCCATTGCCATCCGGCCGCTGAATGCTGCCCAGCACCTGCACAGTCACAACACCACCACACAGCACAGCAGTGGTAGTGCACACAGCTGCACCCACAGTGGTGGCAGGCTGATGTTCCCCTGCTGTCAGGTTGCTGGGTGTGCTGCCTGTGTTGGTGTCAGGCATGGGCGTCTCCCCCACAACATCACCCATGCTGTCCAGGATGATGGTGATGTCATCATCGGCATCGGACCCTTCCCTGATCTGTGTCTCCATGCAGAGGACACCGAGAAAGGCATCCCACAGGAACACAGCCAGGGCCTCATCCGACCCCATGCCCTGGACATCTGCCTGGACTGTGGTGGTATGGTGCAGCCTATCAGGCCCCTGGATGCCTGTGGAGGAGGATGGCTGGTCCTCCGGGGCTGATCCTGCATCCATGGCTGCTGCCGGCACCCCATCCTCTGCATGCAGGTGGGCTGGTGCTGAAGAAGAAGAAAGGTGTGCTAGTGATACGTTGCCCACTTGTGCCCCCCCAAACAGCCACTGCATGCATCTGACAGCATGGCATACGTGGTGTTGTGCACACATATGCAGGACATGCATGGCGGCAGTGTTCACACCACGCATGCCAGTGTATGCACCCTCCGTGCCACTGGCTATGTGTGGCTGGCATACATACCATGTAGTGATGGGCTGCCACCCATCTGAAATCCTCCTCCAGGCACACCCTCCATGGTGCTGTGGCACATGGTGGCTGCCACCATCTCCTCCTGCACTGTGAGCTGTGGCGCATCACAGGCCCCCCTCTGGTGGCATTCCGGGAGGCACAGATGGCCACCACCTTCTCCTTTATGCGCCACTTGTCTGTACCCACCTTCTTGCGGCACTCCTACGCTGACCACTGGTGGCTGCCCTGCTGGTTCACACATGCGACCACCTCCTCCCAGGCCCCAGCCCTGGTCTGTGGTGTGCCTGTGGCACCACTCAACAGAGGCTCCCTGTTGAGGTAGGCCTCAAACAGGGCCTCTGTCTCTGCCTTAGTGAAGTTGGGCTTGTGCTTGCCAGCAGGCCCATGCTCCTCACCTTCCTCTCGTTCTGACATTTGGCTTCCTGTGGACATGGACAGTACAGTGTGCCAGTGGCAGCAGCTCCCCATACCATCCCCCCCTGCTGTGCTGGCTGCTCCCAGTGTGCTGCAGCAGCATGTGCAACTTACCTCTAAAGGATGCAATACTGGTCCATGGCCTGTGCTGATCCGTGGTGCTTTTATAGCGCATCAAATGCAAATGAGCTTTGCGCAACAGTACGACGTTAATCTCCATGCGCCACGACACAAAGAGCGACGGTACGTGCCGCCGAACATCGTGATTTTGCTCCATGCACAATGAGTTTGCTCCAGAGCAAGTCGCAGAGTAATGCACATGCATACGCTGCGGTGCGCAGGACCATAATCGCCCGGATGAGTATACTGTCAGCAGTTGCACACTGTGTGCTGACTGCGCAATATGGGCCATGACGCATGGTGCGCCATACCTGCCATTGTGCATGTGTGCACTGTGTGGCAGTTGACCTCTGACCCCTACTGTGACTTCTTCCCCTGGGTGACCTCTGCACCCATGACCCCGCCTAGCCATGCCCAGGCCGCACATCTCTGAGACTGCGCGATGGGCAGCCACAGTGCATATCCCCTCGGCCCGCACATCTGGCACATGTTGAGGCCACATGCACCTACCGCCGCCATTTTGCTCAGCGGCTCAAACCAGTAGCATGGCACAGTGGCGAGCAGGACAAGCGGCCAACTGGAAGCAGGTTGAGTTAGTCAACCTTGTCCCCTGCGTCCAGCCCCACACACCTCAACTGTTTGGTCAGGCACCAATGTAGCAGCAGGTGGCTGTGTGGCAGGCCATTGCTGCCTCACTGCGGCAGCGCACAGGGGTGGCTAGGACAGGGGAGCAGTGTCGCCACTGCTATGGGGACCTGGCTCAAAGGGACCCAGAGTACCTCAGGAGGCTGGAGGCGCACATCAAGTGTGGGGCTGTGCCACAGCCAGGTGAGTAGGCTCATAATGCATGCATGCCCTGATGCTGTACTGTGGTGTTGGCTAGGCTGCCTGGCATGTCCTGCAGGGTGGTGTACTGCCATTGTGAGCATCGCGGGGTGGCATCACCCCCCCACCACTTGCGTTGCAATGCCGCTGTGTGGGACATGTCAGGCAGGGGCTCACCCTGTGCACAGGGGTGGAGGTGGTAGGCAGCTGCTGTGGTTGGTTACTGATGTGTACCTGTTTCTGTTCCATTCCAAGGGCCTGAGGACCGAAGATGGGCTGTGATGGCAGGACGTCAGGCCACAGCGGCCCAGGGTGGTGGAACAGCCCCCGCACCAGTGGGGCCACAGAGAGCAAGTAGGCACTGACATTGTTCTTTGCACCATTCATGGGGGTTGGCGGGTGTGTGGGTGCAGCCATGGCCACCTGTGCCATGTGCCATGTGCCATGGCAGCTGTGTGTGTCACACTGTGCATGGTGCCCACCACTGTGGCACATCCACTGGACACATGTGCCAGCTGTTGGTGGGGTGGGTATGCACCTGGCTGCCACTGATGTTACTGTGGTGCTGCCAGTGCACCGTGCCATGTGACTGCCATGGCGCAGTCGAGTGGCCACTGTGTGGTGTGGACCACCACTGTGCACTGTTGTGGTGTGCCATGTTGCTGATGGGCATTGGCCCACCCCCCTGTGGGTGGCCTGTATGGGCCATACAGGGGTGTGTCGCCGCTGCCCATTGCGCGCTGTGGATGGGCATGGTTCCTTGGGACGTTGCACTGACCCCCTGTTCTGTCCCTTCCCCTAGGTGTCTGGTGGCACCGCCGGATGCCACTCTACTGCCGGCTCCTGCAACAGTTAATCCTGATTACCTCAACAACGATGGAGGTGGTGCTGCAGGTCCGGCAGATGCTGTTAGCAGACAGGAGGCAGCGACATCTGCAGGGGGCGGCAGGCCATGGGAGTCGCTAGTCGGGCCCTGATTACCCCGGTTTCCCCAGCCGTACCTCCCCCTCCAGTTCCCCTTCCCACTGTACAGTCTCTGTTCCCTATCCCTTCCCCTCGCTTTCCTACTCTTTCCAACCCCCTTGTTGTTGTACATAGTTTTTTTCCTAAATGTATATTTTTTGACTTACCTGCCTGTGTCAGTGTCTGCTTTGTAGGTGGTGTGAGGAGCCATGCTGCAGTGGCCCAGTGCCTGTTCATGTGGTGTGCATATGTTGGGGCACGTGTTGTGCTTCTGTGGATCACTGCTGTGTGCTGCGGTGTGTCCCACTGTAGTGGTGTCCCTCCCCTCGGTTGGTGGCTGTGCCTTGGGGTGCCCATGGGGCGGCTGTCAGGGGTGTGTGGTGGGAGTGTGTGCTTGCCTGCATGGTTCTGGATGTGGCCTGCCCTGGTCTGGCTGTGCGGGGGAGGCATGGTCTGCAGCCTGCAGGGGCCCCCTTGGTGGCCCTCCATACACCATTGGCACCCCCTGTTGCCTACTGTCTGTGCTACTGTTGTGTTCTGGGGTGGGGGTCTGGGTGCCTGTGTGTGCCCTGCTGTGCCCAACTGGTGGTGGCCTCCTGTGGCCTGTCACTGTGCTTCCCTGGCTCTGTCCCTGGGTCACCTCTCTGTGCCATGCCCCCCTCTGTTGCTCTGTTGCTCCGCTCCCATGGTTGCCCATGGCACACCTGTGTTTGCACCATGGTACACCTCTGATTGTGCCACGGTGCATTCATGGTTGCACCATGGTGCCTCTGTGCCATATTCAGCCAGGTTGTGCTGGCGCAGTGCAGCCAGCACAACCTCTGATTATGGCAACTGTTGCACCACGGTGCATCGGATTTGCACTGCACCGGACTTGCGCCAGCCTTTGGCGCATTGCTGAATATCTGGGCCCTTGTTTCCTATTTATCTTTTACACCTAAACACTACAACAGCTGTCAGGTATGAAAACTGTGGTAATATTTCAGAGTATTTTAGTACTACAGTGGGGGTTAAGCAGGAATACCTTTTGGCACCCCTTCTATTTAGTATATATGTCGATTCTCTTTTGTACTATGATGCTTCAGCCAGTTTAGATTCTCCTAAAATCAACAGTCTTTCTATTCATTCTTTAGCATATGCAGATGACTTGGTACTTTTGTCATTATATAGACAGGGACTTCAAAACAAAATAAATCAACTCCAAAATAAATGTGAAAAGTTAAAACTGAAAATGAATCTTCAGAAAACAAAAATTATGATATTTGATTCATAAAACCCGAATAGTTCACCCCTAGGGTGTTTTTAAATGAGGAACTGATAGAAGTTGTGTTTCTTCTTATGTATACTTAGGTGTTAAATTCACCTCTAACGGACTTTGGTCATCTCACTGGAAAGAACAAATTATGAAGGCCAAATTGGCAGCTAAAGCCCTGCTGTGCTTCAACTGCAAATATGGTGGGCATACGGTTGCTCCAGCTCTTTCAGCTGGTTAAGCCAAAATTAAGCCTATCCTATTGTATGGAGCTGAAGTTTGGGGGCTTCAAGTTCACCTTAACTTGAAACGCCCTTTATCTTTGTATTACAAATCATTATTACAGGCTCCTTTATCAACATCAAATGTTATTGTTAGGGCTGAATTAGGCAGAGTACCCATTACAATGCTAGTTGAAGTTTGTATGGCTAGCTATTGGCTGAGAATTATGAGTACTACAACCAATGTTCTTCCTTTATTTTGCCTAAAGGAGAAAATTATCTGGTCTGAACAAAATTTTGCTTCTGCATGGTTAAAAACCATTAAGGAGTCTAAAACTGTGGGAGAATTCAAGAATGCATGGGACAGACATAAGGCAATTCTTGTGGGGGGCAGGAAGATATAGGCTGTTGGTTAAATAGGATCTGCGGCCTATCCTGTAGGTAGGAAAATGGGCAGACTAGATGGGCCTAGCGGTCCTTATCTGCCGTCAAAGTCTATGTTTCTATGTTTCTAAGGCAATCATAACTAAAACCTCCACAGAACATCTATGGTCAAACTCTGGAAAGGGTATCTCAATCTTTGCCTTGTTCAAGGATATTTTTAAAAAGAAATTACTTGTAAAAGGACAGTCAAAACAAATGGATCAAGTAAAGAGTCAGAGACAAACTGTGTGGTTTAGAAGTAACAAAATTGCTTCCCTAATAGACTTATCTAACTCTTCCTTTGTCTCCTAAATATAGAGGGCAGGACTCACAAAAGAGATGCACCGGGCCCAACTGAGATGCGCTGGCACATCCAGAAAATGTGTTGTGCAGCGATTCATACACAGATGTACTGCACCAAACAAGAAGCGCCGTAGGTACATCATAATGTTATGCAGTGCAAAAACAGGGGGCGGACTCATGCATACATAGTGCAACATGCTTCACAGTGCCAAATGACAGTGCAATGACAGAGTAATCCCAGTGCAAATACTAACTGCACCATGAAAAGATAAGTATAAAAGAAGCAAACTGAAGTGAAAAACACCTGCAGGTTATTGGCTGAACAGCAGCACCCGCACATCGACTGAGAGAGGGGGGCGAGTGTGAGAGGCAGACAGCCTGAGACAGCCACAGACAGACAGCACACCACCAGCAGCATGGGCCCAGCACCAGTCGCCATGTTCGGTGTACTCATGAGGATGAGGAGACAGGGAGGTGGAAGGCACCGTAGGCAGCCTGCCCCATGGTGGTATCATGCCAGGCTGTCGTTTGAGCAGCTGACAGATATGGAGACAGTAGGCTGCTACCGCCTGAACAGGGCCATTCTGAGGCAGCTCTGTGAGCTGTGCCATGATGAAATGCAGGCACTCACAGCACTTGGTCATGCCATCTCAGTGGAGACCAAGGTGACAACAGTTATGTGCCTGCTCACCATGGGAACCTTCCAGAGGCTCACTGGGGACACCACTGGTATCTCATAGGCCTCCACCTCCTGGCTCCTCACACAGTTCTTCACCACACTGCTGCCACATGCTCCAGAATACATACATTTCCCCAGCATGCAGGCAGAGCAGACAGAAACCATGCAGGGTTCTACAGGGTGGCACGCATGCCAGGCATCATAGGTGCCATAGACTGCACCCATGTGGCAATCCACGCACCACTTGGTGAGGAAACCATAACATATGTGAACGGGAAGAGCTACCACTCTGTGAACTGCTAGGTGGTGTGCAATGCCAGAGGGTGCATCAGCAATGTCTGTGTCACACACCCTGGGAGCACACATGATGCCTTCATCTGGCATCAATCAGCCCTCTGCTGGAGGTTCGAGAGAGGGGACATGCTGAGCGGCCATCTATTAGGTGTGTGGGACATGGACACAAAAGCACAACAGGGCCCCACTGGCAGGACATGAGGTGTTGGCAGGGGGCAGCATGCACAATGCACAGTAGGCACATGGGCCGTGGGACAGTGGAGGTGTGCAATGAGACACAGGCAAACACTGTCAGGCATCAGGTGGCACGTGAGTAAAGCACGCCAGGTGTGGGGCATTGCCATGGTGGTGCATGTGTGTCAGGGACATGCACAACACAAGTGGACAGTGTCACACAACAGCTGCCAGTGTAGGGATGCAGGACTGCAGGGAAGGGGGAGGCACAGGCAGAAGTGTATGCCATGCGCACACACCAGTGTGGCCATGAGCAGGGATAGGGTGCATGCCACACACACTACCAATGTACTAACGGACACCCATTTTCTCCCACAGGTGAAGCAGCATACCTGCAGCATACCTGCTGAGGCCCTGGCTCCTCAACCCCTTCCAACAACCTGGAACAGAGGCGGAGGTGTGGTACAACGAGGCACACATTGCTACACGCACCATTATAAAACGTGTCTTTGGCATGCTGAAGATGCGGTTCCGGTGTCTGTGTAGGTCTGGTGGTGCCCTACAGTATAGCCCAGAGAAAGTCTGTGGCATATTCCTGGCCTGTTGTATGCTACACAACATGGCCCTAGACTGTGAAATACCTGTTGAGGCCAGTGAGGGTGACAGTTCCGGGGATGAGGAGAAGGGTGGGGGGATGACGCACCACCACAGAGCCTTGGCACAGATGCCGCACTGGGCCACCAGGACCCATGGCTGGCAGCACGGGCCAGGCAATACCACAGCAGGCTGGTGGAGAAGGACTATGGGAACCACAGGTGAGTATAAGAGGTACGTATCCTGAAGGTGCACTATGTTGTGGACATGGGCTGTGATGCGCATAGCAGACACTGGGCAGTACACAGACAGTGGCGCTCATACAAACTCACACACACACACACACACACACACACACACGCACACACTCACAGCCAGCAACACATCCGTACCACCTGGACCATGCCAGGGATGTCATAGGCCAGTGTGCACTGCAACTGGCATGCAGGCTTGGTAGACACGGGAACGCACTCATGCCCATGACACATGGCACAATAGTGTTACACACATACATGCAGATGGTACTGCACAGGGAGCCCAACATGGTGGTGGTGGTGGTAGTGATGCACTGAGGCAGGTGCCTGCCACACATGCCGCCCCAGGCACCAGCAGCCAGGCGTGCAGTGCACACCGGTGGTATGGGCCTCCGCAAATGGAATGGGGACCAGGATGTTACAGGGCAGCACCCCAGCCACCATGGACAGGTAGACAGCCTCTGCCACATCTGGTGGATGCCGTTGTGCTACCACCAGCCACAGGGGTGTAGCCATCAACCCTGCAGGGGTACTGCACTGAGACCATGAACGTGTGCTCAGTGGTGTTCCTGTCCCATGGCCAACAGCGGTGCCATGGACACTGGGCACAGAGACATGTGGTGATGGTGTCAGCAGCAGACGGTCCACCTAACATCACTGCCGAGGTGTGCGGGATGTGCTCCTGGGTGTTTGACTGGACACCCGATGTCCATGGCATGCAACGGATGCAGCCCCGCCTCCACAGCAGCTGCAAACTGCTCTAATGCTGCGGTCATGCCCACCCACAAGAGGCATGCCTCGATCAACATCAGTGCACGCCATGCAGCCACAGACTCATGCTACTGGATCATCACTGGCATTTGGCTCCAGAACTGCACACGGAAGGCGGCCTGCCTCTCTAAGGTGGCACACAGGAAGTGGAGCTAGCCTTCCATGTTGTCAACGGGTGAAGGGTCACGGTGGCATCACTGACGAATGGGGGGGGGAGACAGCCCACCCTGGTGCATTCACAGGTGGTGGTTGCACCACGGCAGGCTGCGGCGTGGGCGAGCCTTGGCCATGCTCAGCCACTGTATGTCCATGGCTGGTATCATCACGGTCCAATGGCATAGGTGTGTGCACCGCAGCATCCTGACTGGATGGCCCTGCCAACAAACATGGCACATGTGCAGGGTGCACAGCACCCAATGCTGTGGGCAGCTCTGCAGCCACTGCACCTGCACCATGTACAGTGGGGACATTAGTGGTGTCCTGGGCCACCCTCATAGGCACCTGAATCCTGCGTGTACCACTGTCAGCCATGTCCCTGTCGAGCTATGTGGCATTGATGTCTGTGGCGACAGCACTGTCCAACCCCTGCACACCGCTGGTGAGCACAAGAAGGGCATCTGCCATGTCCACCGTGTCATTGTGGTCATCATCAGAATATCCAATCAGGCACCTCAGCCATGCGGTGTCCTCGCCAGACACCATGCCAACAGTGGCTGAGGTGCCTGATGAGCCCTCCTCCACTGGGGCTGTGACCGGTGTGTCTGGTGCAGTGGATGGTCCAGGGACAGCGCCATCCATTGCAGCATCATCAGCCCTGTGTGACAGACCCACATCATTTCCCGCTAGAGTGTCCTGTGCAGCCATGGCCATGGCTGCACCCATGAGGTGTGATGGAGCTGTGGAAAGAAGAAGGGAGAACATGGTTATTGCACTGTATGACTCGGCAGATATCAGACATGCACATATGTACAGAGAGGTGCACCACCATGCCATGGGTGTGCATGTCTGTTTTCTGCAGGGCTGTGCTGTGTCCACCATGCCATACCAGCCATGTGCATGCTGTGACCAGCACTGTGCTGTGACAGGCAGTGGCCTCATGGCACAATGCATGGTGATGGCAGCACAGGCACGCACAACTGTGTGTGCCACCCAGTGGCATTGCTGAGAGTTGCACCTCCCATGCACCACACTGACATGGGAGTTGTATGTCCACGATGAACGTCATGGACCAGCCTTGTGCACCCTGGACACATGGCACAGCCCCTGGGTACACAGTAGCACTGCACGGCACACAGTAACAGGCATGGCAGCCGGGGCATACATGGGTCCAGGCACACCAGGGCTACACAGCTACTTACAGTGCTGCAGTGGGCTACCACCAGTCTGGAAGCCATCTCCTGGGACACCCAGCACAACAGACCTGGTGATGGTAGGGGCTAGTAGCTCCTCACTGGGACTCAGGCAGACCTCTGTGGGTGGCCCACCCCAGTCCGCCAGAGGGATGCCTCTATATGGGCCATCTTCTCCTTCACCCTCCTGCTCCCGTTGTTCCAGTGCTTGCAGCACTCCTGAGTGGTGTGGGTGTATGATTCCACATCACTGACATGGCAGGCCACCTCCTCCCAGCCCTCTGCCTGTGCTGTCTGGCTGCCACCACTGCCAGTCAGGACATCAAGCCGCACGTTGCATGCCTTGATGAGGGTCTGCTCCTTGTCTTTCATAAAGTTAGGCCACCGCCTGCTGGAGACACTATTGCCTTCCAACATCATGGTTTCTGTGGGAGAATACATACAGACATTAGCCATGCTTGTGGGGGTTCCGTGTAGCCCATTCTGACAGACTGTGGATGGTGTCTGCCACACCAGCACCTGTCAGCCAGGGACAGTAGGGTGTGCTTTGTGTGGCCATGCACAGTGTGCTGTGCCCATTGTGACTGTGTCTGGTGTGTACAGTGCACACGTCACAGATGGCTGCAGTGCCACAGCTGTACCACCAGTGCTGCATGCCCATGGACACACGCACAGCTGTCCGCCCTGCACACGCACCATGCACACCGCACTGTTGATGCGTCCACATCGGCCAGCATGCCCCTCCATGGTACCGTCTGTGGGATGGGTTGTAGGATGCCAGTATTGCTGCTGCACATGGCATGCTGAAGGTGTGTGTCACCCAGCTCGCCCCAGCCTGTGGCATTGCAACAGTGCCACTGTGCCTGTACAGACACTGCTGCATGCATCAGACAGTCCTATTGCACACCACTGGTTCCCCCACACCTGGGATGTGCCATGGTGTAGAAAAAGACTCCCATAATCATAGAGCTACACCACATTACCTGCAGTTGTACATGTAGAGATGGCTGAGTACTTGCCCTCAAGGTTGTGTATCCTCTCGGTCACCTAATCTCAGTGTGTGCTGAATTGGGAGCACTTATGGCTCAGAGCATGCAAATGAGGTCTGGGCCTGTGTTAATGAGATGCTAAACAACTGAGATGCCCATGCATGCAGGATGAGGCTGAGCTGGGCGCATTGTCTGTGAATTGCATAATTACCCCCAGCTTATCTTAATCAGCATAGCGCGTGTGTGTAGCGTTCGGCACATGTGCCTGAATTGGACGCATCCTTCGTGGCGCAACCCCCACACGTGCACCACCTGCACTACCCATGGCACATCCCCACATGTGCATGGCTGTTCTTTCATTGACATTACGGCTGTACAGCTGCCGACCATCGCATGGTGTGGCCTGCCGCATATTGCATGCCCACCTGTGTGGTGATCATTGTGTTGGTTGATGGTATTGTACCCTCATCTCGCATTGGTGCGGTGTGCGTGATGGTGTGCTGACGCGCATCATGGCTGCTTGCCATATGTAACATGGCGGTCACGCGCGTATCACGCATGCATGACCCAGACGTGACCCATGCCATGCCTTGGCAGTCCACATTGTGCATGTGCCACTGTGTGCTGTTGGGCCAATCACGCTTCATGACGCTGTGCGCGGTGCACTGCACGTGTTTTGCTGGCACATGTGGCGCATTCTGTGTCTCACACCATGTATCCAGTGCATGCTCCACTGAGCTGTAACACACTGCAATGCCTAGGGCAGGGAGAGTTGGGCCTAGGGCCATGAATTGGACACAAATAGAGCTGCTTCAGCTGCTGGCACTGGTGATGTCTGTGGAGGGGCAGCTGTTCAGCCGTGAGGAGCTGCAGGTGCCCAGATCACGTGTGGGCAGCCATTGCCCATTGGCTGGTGAGACGCATGGGGGTTCCATGCACTGGGGAACAGTGCTGGCACCACTACAGTGACCTCCAATGATGGGACAGGGACCGACTGCTGCATCTGCGTTGTCGTGCATGCAGGGGTGCACTACCATGGCCAGGTAGGTGTTGTGCGTTCGTTGACTTTGCTGGCACATGCAGGTTGTGTATGGCCCACCACACATGGGGGCACACACATGGATCACCCATACTTCGCACACATGGCTGTGGCTGCGCATGCCCTGTGTTGCCCTGTCCTGTATGTCACATGGGGCAGGCACTATGCAGTGCTGTGTGTGTGTCCGGGTCACTGTGTATCGCATGGGGGGTACCATCATGTGTGGTGCATGCACACAGGATGGCACACTGGGGATTTGGGCACAGCAGCCATGCGCCACTGTGGTCTGCATGTGCGGCCACCGCTGTTGCACTGTCTGGGTACTCCTGCACTGCATGTGCACATTGGTGTTGGGGTGTGGTTCATGCAATGCTGTGTCAACTCATGGTGCTCTCTGTTTGTTGTATCTTGCAGGGCTGGAGGCCATGCAGAGGGCCACAGAGGCCACTGAGGAGCATTGTCAGGGTGTGGTGGGGACCAGGCATAGTGCTCATGCAGGAGCAGGTGGGTGCCGCACTCTGTGGTCTTTGCCTTTTTGGTGGTGTGGGATCTTGCTTGGTGGGGTTGGTATCTCCACTATGGTCCTTAGTATGTGTTCTCTGTCATTGCTGTAGGTCCTCAGGATCATCATACTGTGGCCAGAGGAGGAGGTGTCTTGGACCATGTTGGAGACCTGGATCAGAGAATCAGCCAGGCCATCCAGGCAGTGCTACGGCCTATCCAACGCACTATAGGGCTACTCAGTGCATCCTTTGGGGGCCTCCTATGGCACCTGCCTGCATGCAGCCATGTGGGGATGAGGCACAGAGATACATGGCTGCTCTAGTGACCCCCAGCCATGTTGTTGCCAGGCACAGTTGTAAATAGCCCCCTGTTCCTTCCCCCTCCATTCCTCCCTTTTCGATCCCACACATTCCTGCCTTCTACTTCCGTGTGTTGTCTGCACCTTGTAAATAGTTTCACTGTTTGTTGCTGCTGCTGTTTATGTATACTTTGTTTCATTTAACATTTTATAAATCTTTTTACAATCTGCTCATGTGTCCATGTCGTTTCACTGTTCCACCTTCCTGGGTGTGTGTACTGTCGTGGATGTGTTCCATGTCCCCTTCCTGCCATGGCTGTGTGTGCCCACAGTGTTGTTTGGTCTCCTGCACCCCCTGCCAGGCCCATTTTCTCCATACAGTGCTGCTGTTGCCTGTGCCATGTGTGTGGCTCACTGTTCCACTGCTCATGTCACTGTCCCTGGTCCCTTTGTGCACGTTGCATGTGGCACACCTACATTGCACTACTGCACCTTTACTGTGTGCCTGTGTGTGGTTCCTGTGCTTGTGGCCTGGCTGTCTAGCCCTGTGGTGCCTCAGTGTCTTGGTTGCTGTTCGGCATGGTGCCACCCTGTGTGTCCCCCCACCCCCGTACAGTCATGGTGTTGGCCACCTGTGGGGTTAGCCCTGTCCACTGCCCTCCACCATGATATGTGCATCTCTGCACTGTTATGTGCCACACTGTCTGCTGCAGAGTGCCCCTTCTGTGTGCCTTCCCCAGCCCCTGTGGGCCGTGGCCATGGGCTCAGCTGTTCTTGGGTCCCTCTCCCAGTTCTGTGTCTGTTGTGGCCACTGTTATACCATTGCCTCACTGGTGTGTGTCTGTCCCATTGGACCTGTGTCCCTCACTCCTGTGTACTGGCACTTTGATCCCTGTTGCTCCTTCTTGCCTTGCTGACTTGCTCCGATTGCACTATGTTGCTCCCCTGTGTGGCTCATCACATCCAGCTTGCACATCTCCATTTGTGCCCTGCCGTTTCTGTGTGATTCACAGTGGGGTTGCACATGGTGCATCCCATGGTGCATGCCTTTGTGGATCACTTAGATTCTGGTCGGCGCATCCTGTTTGTGGGGGCACATCTCAGTTGCACCCAGCGCATCTCTTTTGTAAATCCTGCCCAGAAAGTTCATTACTTGGGCAAGATTTTAAATTATATGCTCTAAATATGCCTATTTCAGTAGACTGCCATTGGGCAGCCTTCAACCAGCAAATTGTAGATGTAACAAGGGTTTTCTCGAAAATATTTATCATATTACGATACAATGCCACTTATATAAATCTTCTTGTAATATATTACTAAGCAATTTTCTTCTGAGATATGCAAGTCTAGATTATGATCCATTATTTGTTCTACTCCATCCTCTGACTGTGGATGATGCAGAAATAGCAGCAAAATGTTATCATGAAGTGATAAAGCTTAAAAGGAAATATTCCAATGTTTCTAATCCACAATGAATTGTTTACAAATAATGCTTATGCTATGCAAACAGTTAGCGTGATTATTGTGTATGTAACTTTACTGTGTACTGTGTTTCCACCATGTGGTGTGGAAGCTTTATTTTATTCTTTTTATATTATATATGTTGCAATGTCCATTTCTCTTCTACGGACAAACAATAAATTATTACTTGACTTGACACCTGTACTGTGCGTTAATATTAATATTGACATACAACAGCTCAACCTGCCATCACCAACCAGATGTAGGATTGGGGGGACAGGGTCCTCTCTTGGGGTCAGAGTTAGGGTACGGGGGTAGGTACTATTGGACTTTGTCCATTGAGGCCTGGTGGAGAAGGACTTGGGGGCAGTTGAGGGGGTTGGGGGGAGTGCTGCTTATTACTGCATGGAAGTAATGGAGGTTTGTTAGGGGAAGGGTGTTCATCCAATTGACTCATTTTGTGTGCTTCTGGATGACGACCGACAATGGCATTTGGCAGTATTTTTACAATTGAACCACCAGACTGGACCCTAACTGCTACCTCTCCAGCAGCCTGAGCTTCCAGGGATATCAGCCAGCCCAGCAGCTTGGCATTAAGGTAAGGGGAGGAAGGCAAGGGTGGGGAACAGTTTTGGGGAGGGTGTGTTTTGTCCTTTCAGAGTTTACTGGGTAGTGGAGGTTTAGCTTTATATGGAAGCAGAGTAGAATGGGGAATCAGAACTTCTGACTGTGTCCCCAATTTTGCTCCTATGCCTTAATCAGAGGTGAAATGGAATCAGACTTTAAATTTCCAAAATTCTGACTTTGTGCTGAAGGAATGGATTCCAGAGAATCAGAGCACTCCTACTGTACGCCACACCTGCTCTTATATTTTTCTCTCCCTCTGTTTCTACCTGTACCTACAACAATTCCACTTCCCTCTCTGTATTGATTACTGTGACTTGTATTCCTTCTTTAAAGTGATTCAGTGAGCTGTGCAATAGCAAACGGGAATAGTAAATGGTAGTAACCAGAAGGAGCTGTGATTCTATCACCTACCATGCAAACTGCCAAACACTGCATTTTTTCCATAAAATAAATGCTTTTATTTCTGTGCTCTGCTTCATTTGCATAACCCGACCCTTTTTTTTTTCAGTGGTACAATCCTCACGTGTGACATCATGCAAGGGAAAAAAGTATATAAGCACTGTTTTGAAACAGATCTCTGTTGGTCAGTCTTTGTATTGCAGACATCTACACTATCAACATAGGAGACTACATCTCTCAGTAAAGACATCTTGTCAGCTAGCTACTATATGCACAATGCCTTGTTTGGAAAATAAACATATGAGAGCTTTTATTGTTGAAGCCACTACAGAGATAAAAGACTGCACCTCACAGAAAGGGAAATTGAAAACAACTTCTTATTATACCCACAATACCTTTCTACGTACATCTACATATTAGGTGCAGTCACCACCACCAAAATAAGAGACTGAACCTCTAAGTAACTAACAGTTACATCAACATTATAATTTACTCAGAATTCCTTGTTTGTTTGTTTTTATTTTATTTCACTCTGGTCACTGACATCCTGGGTATCTCTCTGGTGGGGACCCACTTGGCACAATCCCTACCACCCACCATGTCCTTCCACTGACTGAGGAATTGGTTGCTGGATCCCCTCCTCCATGACCCAAAATGGGAAAGGCAGGACCACGGAGAGTCAAGCTGGGATTGGGACCAGCATTGGGTGTGTGGGGTCTGCCACTTGAGCCCCGCCATCTCATCCGAGGACACCGGAGCTTTCCACTTTTTTCATTACATCCCCTGAGGTGTGGATGTGCCATGATGCCTGTGTTGAGGGTGGACCGTCAGCTGGCATCTGTGCCCCCTGTAAATGGCACACTACTCTGGCACCACCAGTCTCCATGGGGGGGTGCTGCAGAGAGGTGTGTTCCTGAATACCCACCCCATGAGAGGAGAGCAGTCCTCCAGACACTCAATCCTCTCCTCCAGACCCACAATGGCCCAAGTTCGCTACTGAACCCAGGACGCTGGTGTGGCACCAAGTGTGGCATCCAGCACCTCAACCCTCAGCACTACCTGGCTGGCTCAGAATTCCTTGTTGCTGTATGTAAAACATTGACAGTTCCCTTGCATGACATCATTCTGGGGGTGTGGCAGCACACAAAAAAACGGAGGACACAGTGCTGATAAAACATAAATGAAAATGACTATGACAGAGCTTTTTACAAAACAAATTACAGCTTCAACATCTGAACCATGTGCGGCAATGGCATACTATGTGAAAAAGGCATCTGCAAAAACTTGCAAAATCACTTTAAGATACAGTGCCATGCCCCCTCCTCTCTGCTGATCTCTTTCTTTCCTGAACATAGAATATCCTGGGATGGCCATGTCCCAGTTGTGGTGCCTTTTGGCCCACATCTCTATGACTGCTGCCAGGTTCAGTACCACCTCCTCCATTAGGGCCTCCAGGTCACAAATGCTATTAGCCAGTCTCCTGGCATTTACACATATGGCAGCAGACCCTCCTGCTTCCCCTTCCCCTTTCTGCCTGATTTTCACTGCTAACTGAGGCCTCCTCGCTGACATTTTGATCTGCCAGTTTCTAACCCCCTGCTGGGTTCTGTGCTGCCCTCCACCCTGTTCTTGCTGGCCTTTACCTCATCCCATTGTGCCCACATGTTAACCATGTTTGTGATAAGTAGTCCTAGGGAAGGCAATCATTACCCCACCAGCTGGGTTGGTTGTTCTTCTTTGGTACCACCTCCCCCTTGACTGCTTTAAATGCTTCTCTATGAGCTTTTTAAACCTTCTACCTAGAAGCCCAGTGCCCTCCCAGAAGGCGTGAAGGCCATCCCATTTGTATAATGTATCACTCCGTCAGGCCTGGTGCCAATTCATGATGTAGCCAAATCCCACTTTTCTGCACTACTGCCTCAGTCAGCTGGTTAAACAATCGGGGGGGAAAAAAAAACAATTGGAAGTTTGTTTTGAGTAGAAGTCTATGCTCTCCCTTTCCCCAAACAGGAAGCAGCTCTGAGAAGGTCACCGAAGATACCACCTGCTTAAGGCTGCTCCCCAATCTCCTAAAACTATTCTGAACTTCCCCAATGGTCCCATTGACTAGGTCATTTGTCCCAATGTGGACAATAACAACTAGTCCCCATCTCCCCACCACAGTGATCCTAACAATCATCTCTCCCTCCCTCCCTCCCTCCCTTCCGGAGTAGGGTGCAAGCTCCTGACTACAGTCACCTCCCCTTTTTCCCTGACAACTGTCTCCCCCCAGCTATAGATCTCACACTATTAATGCTTTCCTGCCTCCCTTTGACCGCCTCCCACCTCCCTTGGGTGTCTCCTTCTGGAAGTTCCATTCAGACTGAGTAGCCACTGGCTTATGACAGTGAACTGCCTTTCTCAGGGGTCCAGCATTTTTGCCAGCATTATGCCTGATACATACTCTCACTGTCATCGCACGTAAAGAAAATATTGCGTCGTCTTCGGAGTACTAATCCTGCTTTTCATGAATGCCCCTTTGATATACCATTTATTTGGATTGCACATTGCTGGTCTTCATTAGTATCCTCATCTTGGCCATGACCTGCCTTCCTTGATATGTCAATATTTTCATCAGTATACCACTGCACATTCCTGTGGCCTTGATTTGAAAAGGTTGTGATGTTTCCTCCTGAGCCTTGCTTAAGCTAAAGTGCATTTTGCTATAGCACTGATGTTGTTGTTGTTGTTGGTCATCAACATTCTTGCCAGGACCATGATCTGCCTTCTTCAATGCTGCCTAGAATGAAGTGATGCCAAAGATCAGCTATGTAATGCCAAGTGGGATCCAGATCACTGTTGCCAGTTAAGTAAGTAAGTAAGTAAAATGTTATTTCTTAAGCTCCTTTCATATATCAAAGTGCTGTACAATAAAATACACATAAATTGTAAACAGATAATAACAGTAAAATTATTTAAAAACATTCAGAAAAAGCATGATTAAATAAACATGTTTTAAACTGTGTTTTAAAACTCGAAACGGTCAGGCATTCTCTTAACCGATGAGGTAGAGAATTCCACTGGGTAGGGGCAGCATGAGAAAAAGCACATGCCCCAGATGTTTTAAGCCAGACCCTGGGAATCTCTAGCAATCCTTCGTTGGTGGATCGGAGTGAGCGGGAGGGGCAGTAGGGAGTAAGAAGCTCTTGCAGATATTGGGGTCCCTGATCATGTAGGGCTTTGTAGGTCAGCAAACTGACCTTAAAGGTGATCCGCCACTGTACTGACAGCCAGTGCAGTTCGTGCAACACAGGCATAATATGACTGGACCTAGATGTACCAGTCAAGAGCCTTGCCGCCACGTTCTGAACTAGCTGCAAGTGATGGATATCAACTCCAGGAAGCCCTAGGTAGAGGGCATTGCAGTAATCAAGGCGGGTGGTTATGAAGGCATGGACCACACACAAAAACCCATATACTATATAAAACAGTGGATGGGTGACCACCCACAGCCAAGGCTGTGTTTCCATCTCAGGAGTTGATGACATCATCTCCCACAATGGAAACACAACCTTGTCGAGGATGGTCACCAATCCACTATTCAATATGTTTTCTAGTTGTTTGTTATTTTGTTTCCTTTCCCAGCTGTTAGTCTACTAAATAGTGTAAATATTGCAGCAATTATTTCACTGAGTCTTTCAAAATATATCTGACTCTCTCCGGCTAGCCATACAATTGCTGTTTGTGATATCACAGTCTGTTATCACGGTGAACACTATTATGGCAAAAACAAAGGCACTGTGAGATTGACGGGGGAGAGGCACACGTTTTCAAATGTTTTCTATACAGATTTTTCAGAAGGACTATCATGATGTGCTGTACATCTTGGAAAGAAACATTGAAAATGAAAAAATGTTTTCTCAAGTTAATTGTAACAGCGGAAACATCTTATTTATGAAAGCACAGCTGAATCTACAGGGTTGCTCTTTAAGACCCCCATTCCACACTCAAATGCTAAAATCAATCTGAAAATGTTTTAGCACCCTCCTCATAAGTTCACTTTTACCCTTTTAAACAAAAAAAGGGAGGTAATAACATTTTTAAAAACAGAATACAAAATTTCTTTTTTTTTAGATAAATAAAAAAAACAGCATGTTGTACAGCATTGGTGTGCTACCCAGCAATTCTACAATGCACTGTTTACGCATTCCATTTAATTATTCTGAGTAAACTTCCCATGCTGGCGGGAATTCAATGCCAGTGTAACACTATTTTTCAGTCTAGCAACAAACATTCTTTCTGAAAGACAAACAAGACCTGTATTGTGAAACACTCTCAACCCTATAATGTTAGTTTATAAGGTCAACATTGGCCTACGTGATTTAGTAACTCTTCTTCAAGGTGGCTAAGACACATGAGAGCAGTAATTCATAACAAGGTGTGCATTTGCTGTAAATACAGTACAGGCACTCATCAGGTATGTGCAAAGGCATGAGGCCACAGGTCAAGTGTTTTTCAGCACAACACATGATGAGGCAGAGATACTGAATGAATACTTTCGTTCAGTATTCACAAAAGAAGATGAGGAGGAGTTACCTAAACCAGACAATAGAAGCACTCTGGGTAGGGGGGTTGACACCAGTCCATTTACAGAAGAAAGAGTCCTGAAAGAACTCCTAAAACTCAAAGTGGACAAAGCAATGGGGCCTGATGGGATTCACTCCAGAATCCTAAAAGAACTAAGGGAGGACCTAGTGACACCACTGACCACACTTTTTAACAAATCATGGGAGGATGGGGTGGTACTGAGGACTGGAGAAAGGGCAGATGTGATTCCCTTCACAAAAGTGGGAGCAAAGCAGAAGCAGGAAACTACAGACCTGTAAGTTTGACCTCAGTGGTAAGGAAAATGATGGAATCACTTCCGAAAGAAAGAATTGTTGAGTACCTAGAGGCCAGCGGGGCACAGGACCCAAAGCAGCATGGATTTACAGCAGGAAGGTCATGTCAGACGAATCTAATTGATTTCTTTGACTGGGTGACCAAAGTAATAGACCAGGGAGGGGCTGTGGATATGGCCTACCTAGACTTCAGCAAGGCATTTGACACAGTCCCACACAAAAGATGTGTAGGAAGGTCAGTCAGAGGAACCCGGTGTTTCACCCTGGCGATATTCCCTAGATGATAAAAGGAAGATTTGACAACTGCAGACACATGTGACTTCATGGTCAAACTACTGTCAAAAATAATGTCCAGGTTACACACACGGTCTGAGGTCATGAGCTGGACACCATCAAGCCATAGGCCCGAAAGGTGCCCATCCCTAAGACCCACCTCTGAATGACCCAGGTCCACAACCAGCACCTCAGTCTTCTCTGGATTTAACCTCAGCCAGCTAGTGCTCATCCAATTCTTGATCTCAGCTAGACAGTTGTTAAGCATGGAGACCGCATCATCCTGTCTGGGAATAAAGGACATATACAGTTTGGTATTATCTGCATAACAGTGAAAACCCAAACTGTATGATATCCCTTCTTTTTCTACTCTTTTTTTCTCCTGTGATCTCAGCCCCACTGCATGGCCTTCTGTGCTCTCCATGAGTAACTACTCAATTGCCCTGTATGCTGTGGGGTTCTTAAACCACCAATCTATCTTTTCCTTTTTTTTTTCACTTCTTTGCAGGCAACGGTCAGCTTTGGCTTACCATCAACAGTAGTTGTCTTCCTCTTCTCCCCTCTCATGTTTCTTCTCCAGCCCACTATCATTCAGAAAGTCCTTCCCATGATGCTCTTCCACCAGCAGTGGCCTTCTGCTACGCGCCAGTTTTTCCCCTCTTTCCATCATCATTCACTGAGTCGCCACTCCTAATTCTAGTACACCATTATTCAGACCCCTCAAGTCTGGTCAGTCATTACAAAAAATATTAAAAAGGAGTGATGTAATCCTCCTTCTGGTTCCTCCTTGAGGAGCTTTACTCTCCAACTTCCTACTATTTTTTGAGTCAATTTCATGCTCTATGCACTAGCTTCTGCCAGTTATGAACATTTAAAGAGGGTTGCTGGTTTCCAGCAGCAAATTCACAGTGAGCATCAGCAGAATGTGAAAGGGAGAGACATGCTCAATTCAGATATGTATCCATGGTAATATGTTTTGTAGCAGATGAAAAGCAACCCTAGTTTATACAGAATACTGTTTACATTTTATTTTCCTTAACTTGTTTCACTGTAGTCATCTTTTAATCTTACCCACTCTGCAGAAAATTACCCTGATACAGAACCTACTGAGACACAAAATAAGTTTAAGCCTTTCCTTAGCATATTCTGTCATGAAGAACCATGGTCTATAAACCTGTTTACAAATTAGACCACATGAGGTCACTATAGGTCCAGATAAACTGAATTAACAGACCATAATTACACAAGCACTGTGCTGGCAGTACATTTAAGGTTTTTAGGTTTACATCTGTATTCCTGCAGTTTATGTCCTCGGTGCTTTTGTTTAAATGTCAGATACATAACTTGGAATCTGTTCTATATTTTTATCTTCTGATGTACTGTTACACTGCCAGTGTTAGACAAGGAAATAATTCACTCAGGGAACCAGCACCATTGGTACAGGATTAAACATACCTAACAGGGATATGGAGACAAGGTTCTTTATTATGTGATGCATTTTTACACTTTATTTATTCAGTTGGATGCCTTGGGGAGGGGGGGGGCATTTTATACAGAAGCAGTCTTTCCCTGTTTTGCTCCTGGAACTGAGTCAGCTCATCAACAATGTCAAACATCAGGACTTTGTTCCAAAGAACATAACAAACCATCACTTTTTGAAGGGTGTGCTGAGCAAACAGGCAAAACAAATTCCTGCAGTTGCACCTCAATTCCACTTACTTGCAACTGTACAATAAGATGCAGTTATATATTAATGTGTTTTTTCTTTCCTGTTGCTCCTCATTAAGCAAATTATGCCAGCTGTCCTTAAACAGGGTTTATTTAGCATATTCTGTATGGCTGGGGCATTACTAGCTGTACTGACTCCCATTCAGTGTAGGAAATAGAAACAAACATCACTGGGGAGCCCAGCACCTTTGATGCAGGAACAAACATATTTAACAGAGGCATGGGGCATGCTTCCTCATTGTATCTTGTATTTTTACATGTCATTTAGTCAGTTTTATGCCTTTTGGAGGGTACATTTTACAGAGGATAAGTCCTTTCCCATTTTGCTACTGGAACTGAGTCAGGTTTTTAATCTCACTCCTAGAACTGAGTTCTCTTGGCCCCCCCCAACCATTCCCATAACTGTACATGGCATGTAGTATATATTTTCTCTTTAGTGAACAATATTAAGTGAGCACATACTGTATACAGAAATATAGCAACATATAATTTGATAGCAGAAGGAGACCGAAGATCCATCAAGTCTGCCCATACTATATTATATTACCTCACTAATCTACTGTACTTGTGGCCTGTTACCCTCTTCTCACACCTCTCAAACCTGTGCAGCCCCCACCTGTTGGGGACTGTGAGACCCACTGCCCTGTCCAAACCATGTTTAAACCCATTAAGGGAAGTTGTCCCCATCACTTCTGCCAGCAGTCAGTTCCATGGTTCCACTATCCTCTCAGTGAAGTAGAAGTTTATTTTGAACTTGCCCCCCCCACCAGCCTACAGTCATGCCCCCAAGTGAACTAATTCCTGTTTCTTACAAATAGGTTCTTGATATTCACCTTATGTATACCCCTGAGAAACGTATACAGTAAGTGTCAATCATGTCCCCCCACTTTCATCTGGCCCCCAGTGAGTACATATTTAGAGCCTCCAGTCAGTCCTCATAGGATCTGCCCTGCTGACCCTGAATCATTGTGGTGCAGGACTGGTTTTAGACCTAAGTATCGATTCCAAAAAGGGATGCTGCGAGTTATGGGTAAGGAGGGGATTGCGTTTAGAAAAAAGTAGCCAACCTCTACATAAGCCAAGAGTCCAGAAACATAAATGCACTCCAACAAAGCAAATGTCCAATCACTGGCATCTGGAAATTCCAAAAATATTGTTTTCATCTGTATAGTAAATAACTGCCAGTGAAATGAAAGGGGTCAGTGTGAAAATAGTGCGGTGCGATTAGCGCTTACAATAAAGGCGCGTTAAAAAAGCCGCAGCAGTTTATTAGCGCTCTTACAATTAAGCACCACGATATAGTAGCGTGGAGAGTCAACAACGAACACACTCACCATTTAGCCATACTTTTAGGACATACGAAATACAACAGCAACATGGATACCATCACTTTGTTCAAGATCCTGACTTTGTTTAATACAATGAATAAAGAATAGTAAAAACTGTATAGTGATTTTCGGTTAACTATTAAAACTATTAAAAGCCTGGCTGTATTTAATAATGCTAAAAAAGATGCAATTAATAAAAATGAGTAAAAATATATACGTTTGACGCTAACTATTAAAATCCTGGCTGTATGTAATACAAAATAATGCCGTGTTTCACGGACTTCACTTTTTAAAACACAAATATTCTACATTTGTAATTGAAAGTTGTATGCAATCCCCTTGAGGTATTCATACCTCGACCTTTGTCCATACTCTGACACTACCCTCTCAATACGTTTGGTGGTGTCCTTGTATTTTTTTTTTGGCTCGTTACTGACTAATGATTAGAAATTAAAATTAGGATGAAAACTGCACGACTATGTACACCTAGCGGTCTGCGGTCTCTGTTGTCAGAACACGTAGTGAAAAGGTTCACTGCAGTGAAATGCGCTATTTAAGCTGCATGACAATTTATGCTGCACGTTTATATGTACCACGCTATTAAGGTAGCTCTCTTTTTTACAGCGCTATTTTATCTGCACTAATATCACCGGATACCAAATGAAAGCCCACTGGCCACTCTATCCCTGGCTCTTCGGGTCCAAACTAACCCTTTGTTAAAGTTAGTTTGGACCGAAAGAGCCAGGGCTAGAGTGGCCAGTGGGCTTTCATTTCACTGGCAGCTGTTTACTATACAGATGAAAATAAAATCTTTGGAATTTCCAGATGCTAGTGATTGGACGTTTGCTTTGTTGGAGTGTGTTTATGTTTCTGGACTTTTGGTTTTAGACCTAATAGCATCCCAAGCAGAAATACTTGCGGCATCCTCTGTCCTACTTCCCCAATGCCCGCTCTCATCCCTTCTTCCCTATCCCATATTCAAAAAGTGATAAGAATGCTATGAATACAAGGGTGGTAACAACTTTGTTTTTTTTAAATTGATACTTTTTTGCATTTCAAGCTGATCTTTGTTTATACCTTTTACTTCGGTGCGCCCCTTCTGTGCTGGCACCCCAAGCAGCTGTTTGGTTCGCTTGTGCCTAAAACCACCTCTGTCTCAGTGACCCTTCACTGTACCAACTCTAGTATGTCGATGTCTTTCCTCAGGTTAGGACTCCAACACTGGTGCAGTACCCCAGGTGAGGCTTCATCAGGGAACTGTACAGTGGCAGAATCACCTCTCATCTACTACTGTCAAAACCCTTCCCTATACACCACATCATCCTCGGTGCCTTGCCATGAGCTTTGTTGCATTGACTCATTTGACGGAGGGAGTAATTAAAGTACTAGGCTGCCAATACTGGATTGACACCCTGGCCCCACTGCCACAGTCCACAGCAGCCAGATGAGCAAAGAAAGGTGTCGGCTCACCAACCATGGTGAAAAGGGCAGTGAAAAAAGGTGAACAAGCCCACAGAACAAAATACAGTGTCCAGTCCAGCCCTGGGTCCTACAGCTGCAGTCTGGACTAGGACCAGGATAGAGGAGCAGTGCAGGGCAAGGCAGCAGCAGTACTCAGTAGGGAGCAAAAAGTAAGGCCCCTTTAAGAGAGGGCTACTAGGGTTGCCACTTTTGGATGAGGCAAAAAACAGATCCTAAACTCTACCCCAGCCCTACCCCTTTTCATGACTGATCGTGCACTGATCCTCCTCCAAAGCCATGTGTTATGTCAGTAAAAGACAACACTTAAAGCAGCAGTTCAACAAAAATGTTAACATACTGTACCTAGTAAAGTTACTTTTCTAGGTTCTTCCTGTTTATTAATTAATTAATTAATTATTGACATTGGGTTACCAGATAAACATACCGAGATAAAAGAAATCTATTTACGATATGATCTGGGGTACACAAGGCACACATGGTATATAGTGATATATACTGTAATAAAGAAATTGTTTGTTTCCTATTATGTGTACTTTATATATTTTTCTGGCTCCTGTTCCTTTCTATGTCCACATTATTATTTCAAAGCCAAAGAAGTGACCATACTTTTTTTCTTGAGGGAAAAAATTAATTTACAACATTTAAAAATGCTTAAAATCTGTTAGAGATGAAACAGTTTACCAGCAAATGAAAGTGGAAGACAACTGGGTCTTTTACTGTTGCAAAAGGTGGGGCAAGCTTTTTTGCCCAGCTTTGCTGCTATGCCACTTTAAGATGTAGAGTGGAAAAGATTAGGTTAAGTAACTGCTAATGGTCTTAATGGCTGTACTGTATTTTATACCTCCCAGGTTGACCCCTTTTACAAACAAAAGGGCTACACTGACAAAAGAACTTGGGCCTGATTCTCAAAGGCATATGCCTGGCATAACTTGACTTATGCCAAAAAAAATGGCGCAAGTTACTCCAGCAGTTGCACCAAATGGTATTCAAGCCTGCGACATGCCACAGGCTGCTTGCGCCAAAGTGGCCTTATGTCACCAGTTATGCCCTAAACCCCCTGCAACAAGGTGCTAGGGGGTTTATGGCAGTAGTTGTGCCCTATTCTGAAAGGGCAGCAACAAAGTCCCCAGGTCTGCTAGTCACAAACAACCACCGGAGGACATCCGCCAAAGTACAGTTACACCAGCCTTTAGCTGGTGTAAGTGTATTTATGCTCTCTGGGGGTTGTACAGCTCTGCCACCATGACAGCTCCCAAGACATGTGTTCCCCCATGCCCCATCCACAATATGGTAGCACAACAGCATTGCAGGGCTATTCATGCCCCCCAATGCCTCATCCCGCACAAACACATCCATGCCCAGCAGGGTAAGCGGACCACCTTCACATCCCCCAAATAATTGTTGAGTGCCCCTGCGGGCCTTGCACACACCCCTCCATGACTGATCCCCTGCTTGCATCCCAAATGTCCCAGAGAGCTAGCACCCCATCTCCCCCACTGTTCCCCAGAATTGCATTTTGCACAGGTCTAAGAGCCTCGATCTCCCTGGTAGTCTAGTGGCACCCCACCCGGCATTGCCAGTCCACCCTGCACTCCCCCCACTCATACAGAGTCAGGGACTGGCACAGCCCACCACTCACCACCATGGTCAGTTGCCAACTGAGCCCCATCTGAGCACGTACTGCATATAAGCACTCAATGAATGAATGATAGCTCATTCATTCATTGAGCATGTATATACAGTATACACTCAGATAAGGCTCAGTCGGCAGCTAACCATGATAATGGTGAAATGCCAGTTGCTGACTCCGTATCGTCGGGAGGTAATGGGGTGGACTAACTGCTCATGTGGGTGGGTTAGGGGTGGGGTTGCGAGCAGCCCTGCAGGGCTTTTGGAATCTGGGGATTGAGATGGAGTCTGATAACCCTGAGGGGCTCAATTTTCACACTATGAGGGACTGGGGGCAAGGGGGTTCTGATAGCCCTGTGGGGCTTCATAGGCATGGGGACCAGGGCTGGGGGGGCACTTGCACCCTACAGATGGTTGAATGTGGCTCGTGACATGCCCCTCAGGCAGGCCCTGCATTAGGAGTACCTGTGGGCATGTCGCAAGTCACAGGACTTAGCCACAAGGACCATGTCCCTTGCGGAATCTGGTGCAGGGTCCTTGGTGGAATGGGGAATGGTGCAAGTCGCATTTGGCAGTGACTTGCACCATCCTTGTAGAATCAGGCCCCTTGTTTATAACCTGGGCATGCCTGGAGCTGTTTGTGTTTGTGTTCTTTTTTTTTTTTTTTGCAGTTCTCAATGTATTGCAGCCCTTACCCTGAGGAACTCTTCAGCTTGTCAGGTGAGAGAGTCCCTGACCGTCGGAAGCTCTAAGTCTGCCCTTAAGACTTATTTATTTGGCTTAGCCTTTCTTGATTCTCTTTGAATTTACTGATATGGGATTTTTAATGATTGTAACTTTTAAAAGTAATTATTGAGTATTTATATTTATTGTCCGATTACTTTTTATTATATACAAGCGCAATGATGTTTTTTATAAACAAATATAATTTGATTTGAATGTAATGAACAGGAAGCTATAACAATCATATGTTATGGCCCCATTTCTTTTTATTATAGCATGGGACTACTGTGCTGCCCCAGGTAGCATAAAGGAATCTGAACAAATAAACCAGGATTCTATGCTTTACAGTAAGTATCTGTAATAAAGTAAGAGTAAATGGAATGGGACCTATCCCTTCCAAATGAAATACAATGTTTAAATGGTTGACAGCTGCAGTTTTTATGGTCTGAAAAATTATGTCAACAAATAACATTGGAACCATTAACTTGTGAGTGATTTCATTGTGTAACTGCATTCTAGAAAAATATTTTAATGACCGTGTCTGTACCATGTTTAACCATGTTTTAAATACCTTGTTATGGACATATTTGGTAGTGAAACTCTGACCATAGTCATTTCATAGCTTTTGAACATATTCATGGAAAAACAATTATCATGTTCAAAACATGGTCAAACAAGAAATGGACATTGAATATGGCAAACGTGATGGGGGGGGTAGTTAGGCTAGTTGAGGGGGAGGGTAGTGGAAGAGGATGAGCAGAAGGCAAATCTACTAAACAATTTCTTCTGCTCGGTATTCACTGTAGAGGACAACGGTCCCCTGCCAGAGAGTGGTATTAAGACCGTCACATGGGTGGGGGGCATACCTCTCAACTGTACCACATTATGAAGAATGTTCCTCATTTTACTTCACAAAAGCTCCCTGTTCCACATTGTGAGGACTTGTTCCACATTCAGTATTAACATTTTAAAGCAAAAATGTATAGTAAATGATGCAAAAACTATATTATTCAATTAATAACAGACTTTCTGAACATAAATGCAAACCTTTCAACAGTGTTCTGAGCCTCCTAGATAAAGATTTGATTAAGTGTTCCACATTTTGATTTGTTCCACATTTGGAGAGGCAATGTTCCACATTTGGAGGACAAAAGGTTGAGAAGTACGGTGGGGGGGGGGGGTTGTCCGAAAATATATGTAGTACAAGTCTTTCTTGGCAGGGTGAAAGGGCTCTGTCAGGGAAGACAAGGTACCAGGCCCAGATAGCTTGTACCCATGTGTACTTAGGGAACTGGCTGCAGAATAGCAGTACCATTAACCAGCCTTTTTAAGGGGAGGGGTTGTTCTTGAACTTGGGATGCTGGTAACACAGTAAGTTTTTGTACTTCTCCAAAGTTTTCTACCTTGCACCATCTGATATTCTATGTTATTACATTATGCCTGTCGCGTTTTGCTGTTGCAAATTCCTACAAGTTTGTATATATTGTACCTTGCACTCTCTGATATTCTGTATTGCGCATTGTACTTGTCTCTGTATTATCACTTTTTGTTTATTGAATTACTTACCAGTTTGCAAAACAAACCCCCTACTGGTCAACAGATTTAAAATTTAAATAAAGGGACAATTGCCAGAGGCTGCAATGGGAGATGGACTGTTAATAAATTGATAATGATGCCTCTGAGAGGCTTGTGCACTCTTGCAAAAATGCTTTTTTTCCCCCAGGGCCATTCCAAAGTTGCCATCATTGCTATCCCTGCAGAGACACTTGCCTCTTAAATCATCAATTCCTACATGTCAAGTTGGGTCTCAGTACTTATAACCTAGGCATTTAAAAAGTCTATCTTCCCCTCCAAGGGTTCCATTCTTATATCCAGTGCACAGACCACATGCAAAATAGTCTGGAGTGTCAGCTGGTGGCAGACTCCAAAGTCAGTTGCAATGTCCCCTTATTTTCAGAACTTTCTGAGGCCTTCTTCTTCCTTCTTCCATCTACCGAGGTTGCAGTTTTGGTCAGACCATACAGTAAGAAATCCACACTCACTTCATTCTGAAAACTTAAATTACATGGGCCAGTGAATTGTCTTTCAAAAAGTGTTCTTTTTGTATTCCAAAAGTTGGTTTTAATCTTAAGAAGCTGGCAAATTGGTGACAAAGATCAGAAAAGAGATTGGTACCAGGACGGAGGCAACAGACTCTGATGTAAATGGAGAGATTTAAAACTTTTGAACTTTCCTGTTTATGGTTTGAACTTTTTACTTCAGTGCAAGTGGGTTATTCGATTCCGTATGGGGATATCCCCCATAACTAGTAGGTGAAATATGCCAAAAGGGGGGTGGGCCAGCCTCAAGGAAAGAATTTTGAATTCTCAATTTGAAGTAAGCAATAACACACAGTGGGGTGCGGGTTAGTCTGGATAAACACACGCCTAAGGATGTACTGAGGCACGTAGCTGCAGGCCAGTGTCCTTACTACCCCCTAGAAAGTTATAAAATTGGTATGTTTATAAACATTATACAGATGAAAAAATTCTAATCTATTACAAAACAATGCTTAATATAATAGCAAATATTCCATCCACTTGTTATTAGATTAGTATGTCACCCAGTTGTCACTAGGGGTGCTGTGCTGTGCTATCTTGCATGAAACTGAGCTGCAGGGTCACTGTGCTAGACTGCCAACAAAATCACAATTCAAACATGAAGTCTTGCTACATTATGACATATGCAGTGAGTCCCAACCTTTGAACTGCTCCGGAGGTGCAAGAGTTAACTTTCCATGCCAGGCATGGAATGCTGAGCTCGAGCTCGGTTGAAACTCTGTCTGTTGTTCTTCAAACTCTAACCATCAGATTCTTTACTCCGCCTCACTGAACAGTCGCTCCGGAGATTTCTCCTTCTGCTCGGTTCATTTTGTCGGTTAAAGTATTGTTTTTCTCGGTTCTCGGCCGAATTTAAACCGCAACCGGTCAGTTCAGACTCTGTCTGTGGTATTTGTGAGTACTAGATAGGTTTTACATTAATTTCTATTCTGTGTGGAACTTGTAAACGGTTTATCGGTTCGGTTTGAACTGATCAGGTTGTTTAAAATATCTTAATCTGTCATTTAGAGTGTGGTTACCGGTTCTTATCGGTTCTAAAAAAAACAGATTTTATTACAATTTTTTTCCACAACCCTTGACACGGCTGGGAACCGATAAGAGGGTCTTACCTGGCGGATTGCCATAAACGGGTAAGTTTGGTTAGGACTGGCACTATGTCTGAGAAACTCAAAAGAAAAAATGGGCCCACTAGGTTTCAACACTGCAGTGTGTGTGGGGAAGTCTTTGCCAAGGCTGACCCCCACACCACTTGTGTTTATTGTCTGGGGTTTGACCACCTCAATGCAGACTGCCAGATTTGTAAAAGTTTTCCTGCAACTACCCTGGAAAAGAGATGGTAGGCTCAGGGAAAGGGAGGCCAAAAAGTCCGCTGAACGAGATGGCCAGCCCGGTTCGGTTCCAACCGAACCGGAGGGAGTGCCCTCTGACCAGGGCTAGACTTCCTCGGCCAAAAGGAGATCCAACTCTGAGGAGTTGGTTCCAGCAAAAAGGACTAGGAAATCAGCTGGTGTGGAGCCAAAACTTTCCTCTCCAACCACTGAAGAAATAGCCAAAGCGATTAAAATTGTCCAGTCGCTTCCCCCGGTTCCGACCGAACTGGCACCATCGAGCAAGCGCCCGGTTCGGCCGGTTCCACCGGTTCAAGAGTATGATTTAGAGGACTATTATGAACCAGAAGAGCGGGAAGAGGAGCATGAGGACAGTGAATGTGGATTTGAAAGTCTGGATGTGCCCATTGACCCGGACATCTCCCCAGACAGACCTTTAGGAGTGTCTCCTCCTAGGCTTTCTGAGTCCCCTTCTCATTTTATGTTTTATGAAAAAGTGGCTGAAACCCTCCAGCTCCCTATGGAGGAAGCTATGGATGATCAAGAGGAGCCTGACTATGTGGAAATGATGGATATCCCAGAGTCTAGGAGACTGTATATTCCCTTGCATAAATCTTTTGGGAAACAGACTTTTAAAATTTTAAAAGTTCCTCACACTATACCTCCTGTAGATAAGAGAATGGACAAGAGGCACACATTGTCAGGCTCTGATATGGAGTTCCTTACACAACAATGCAGCCATGTTGGGGTAGTACAGGCTACAGCCTGTGACAAGGCAAATATTCCCTTGGCTTCACACCCCCCGGACAAGGACTCCAGGAGGATTGATGCTATGGCAAAGAAACAATACATGGCAGCATCCTTGGGATTCAGACAGGCAAATTATATGGCTCATGTTGCTAGATATCAGAAATCCAGATGGGATATTGTTATGGCTCTAGCAAAACAGGTCCCTGGCCAGCTCGCCAAGGAGCTGGAGCAGGTGGCTGCTGATGGTATTGAGGCATCCAAGGTGCAATTCCATGCTGCAGTGGACTCAAATGATGTGTCATCAAGAGTCATGGCTACATCTGTGGCACTTCGCAGAATAGCTTGGCTCAGATGTACTGGCCTGTCACAGGATACCCAGACTAAGGCCATGGATTTTCCTGTTGTGGGTAATTCTCTGTTTGGGGAGCAGACAGATAATTACATGAAGAAAATGGATGAGTACAGGACCACCTATAGGGAGTGCACAGGCCAAGGAAAGGCAGGCCACTCCTCAAGGCAGCTTCCCAGGGCAGGGGCAGGCCTTTTCATAGGCCTTTACCAAGCCCAGGCCTCCTCTTCTGCTTATGCCCAGAGGGGGTTCTTTAGAGGGAGAGGCAGACGGGGTACAAGCAGGCCTGCTTCCACCCCTCAGCCCAAAGCCCCTGCCAAGCAGGCACCCTGATGGGGTTGCCAGGGCCGATTCTCAGCTACCTGTAGAGGGCAGGCTGGTTTACTTTGTCCAGGACTGGAAGTCTCTGACATCAGACAAGTGGTCCTGGAAGTAGTAAGCCAGGGACTGGTTCTCAGCTTCAAAAAGTTCCAAAGATGAGAACCAGATCCTTTCCACCTGCAAATCCACCAGCAGCACTTGCCCTAGAGGCAGAGGTCTCTTCCTTACTGGCTCTCAGAGCTGTGGAAAGGGTTCCACCCCTTCACCAGGGCAAAGGGTTGTACTCCAGGTACTTCCTAACCCGAAAAAAGACAGGAGAATGGCGGCCCATCCTGGATCTCAGATATTTAAACAAGCACCTTTTAAAACCAAAATTCAAAATGGTGACTCTGGGAATTATTCTACCCTCTCTAAGGCCAGGGGACTGGCTAGCGGCCCTGGACCTCAAGGATGCCTACTTCCATATTCTTATCAGAAGCTCCCATCGAAAGTACCTCAGGTTCGAGCTGCCCTCAGGCCATTACCAGTTCAGAGCAATGCCCTTTGGCCTCACCTCTGCTCCAAGGGTATTCACAAAATGCCTGGCAGTAGCAGTTGCTTCCCTAAGAAGGCAAAAAATTGCCATCTTCCCTTACCTGGACAGCTGGCTCATAGTAGTCCAGTCTCCAGACCAAGTCAAGTTACATCTACAGATAACTCAGCAACTGCTCACCTCTCTAGGTTTCCTTCTGAATCTTTCAAAGTCAGTTCTAGAGCCTGTCCAGCTCCTCACCTTCATAGGTGCAGAGCTGAACACAGAGAAGGCCAGAGCCTTCCTTCCTTTGGACAGGGCAAGGACCCTGGTCTCTCTGGCCTCCTCATTCACCCTGCAGGTCTCTCGACCAGCAAGGCATTTTCTACAGCTCCTGGGGCACATGGCTGCTTCTACAGCAGTAGTGCAGGGAGCAAGATTTCAGATGAGGGACATCCAGTTCCATTTGAGAGCCTTTTGGTCTCAAAGGAAAGACCCTCTAACCAAATTGATCCCAGTGACTCGAACCCTGATCCAGGCCCTACAGTGGTGGCAGGATCAGAGCAATCTGAGACAAGGGGTTCCTTTTGTCCCTCAGTCTCACTCCTTAATCCTTACTACAGATGCATCCCTCTAGGGGTGGAGAGCTCACATGGGCGACCTCACTACCCAGGGATTGTGGTCCCCTCAGGAATCTCTGCTCCACATCAATCTGTTGGAACTCAGAGCAGTTTTTCTAGCACTTCAAGCTTTTTCCAAATCTGTTCAGAACAAAGTTATACAGGTCAGAACAGACAACACCACCACAATGTGGTACATCAACAAGCAAGGGGGCACTCGGTCTATGGTCTTGTGCACCGAAGCAATGAAGTTGTGGTCTCTGGCTTACTCCCTGAACACCTCCCTTATGGCAGTTCACCTCCCAGGCAAGGACAATGTCTGGCAGATGCTCTCAGCAGGATTTCCCAGGGCCATCACGAATGGTCACTGGACCCCCTGGTCTTGGAGGTGGTATTTGCCAGATGGGGCCCACAGATAGATCTTTTGCAGCCCCAGACAATCACCAACTTCCCTTTTTGCTGCAGGCCCCCAGTGTTGGCTCAGTCCCTCTGGATGCCTTGTTCTCAATTGGGAAGGGAAGTTTCTCTGTGCTTTTCCCCCTTCCCTCTCCTGTTCAAAGTGCTAGTCAAAATCAGATCTCAACCCTGCAAGATGATTCTGATTGCTCCAGACTGAGCCAGACAGCCTTGGTATCCACTCCTACTGTCCTTAGCAGTCCATCTTCCCCTGTGTCTTCCCAGGAATCACAGCCTGTTAACCTGTGTTCAGGGGAGGGTTTGGTACCTGCACCTCAAATCCCTCAATCTCAAGGCCTGGCTCTTGAAGAGTTAGAGTTTGCTGATCTACACCTCTCCCAAGGTGTAATGGATATCCTGAAGGCTTCTAGGAAACCTTCCACCAGGGCTACTTATAATTCCAAATGGAAGAGGTTTTCCATATGGTGCTCTGGGAAGCATATTTCCCCAGAATCTGCTGATTTAGCCACAGTCCTGGATTATATGGTCCACTTAAATTCCTTGGGACTGAGACCAGCTACCCTAAAAGTGCATCTGGCAGCTGTGTCTGCTTTTATTTCAGCAGGTAAACCCTCTTCTCTTTCAGCTCATCCTGTATTTTCCAAGTTTTTCAAGGGATTGCTTCACACCAACCCTCCATTCAGGGACCCTGCCCCTGCCTGGGATCTTAATGTTTGCATTGCTCAGCTTATGCAACCCTCCTTTGAGCCCTTGTCTTCAGCAGAGTTTAAGTACTTGATTTGGAAGACTGTGTTTCTGGTAGCCATCACTTCTGCCAGGCACATAAGTGAGTTACAAGCTTTGTCAGAGGAGCCTGATTTTATCTCCTTTCACAGAGATAAGGTGGTCCTGAGGACTAACAGGAAGTTCTTGCCTAAGGTGGTTTCAGATTTCCACCTTAATCAATTTATATCTCTTCCAGTGTACTTCACTGACCATTCTCCTCTGGTGAGAGGAGACTGCACAGCTTAGATGTGAAGAAGGCCCTTAGTTACTACATAGAACGTACCAAGGGTCACAGGTTTGACTCCCTCCAACTGTTCCTCACTTATGGTGAGGTTGGTAAAGGGAAACCTGCCACTGAAAGATCCATTGCCAGGTGGATTGTCTCCTGTATCCAATTTTGTTATGAAAAACTGGGTAAGGTTCCTCCCTCAGGCCTGAGGCCTCACTCTACCAGAGGTACAGCTGCTTCCCTGGCTGCTGCCAGGGACATCCCTATTCTAGAGATATGTCAAGCAGCTACCTGGAAAACAGTTCACACTTTTACCAAGCATTACTCCCTGGACATCCAGGCTGGAGTGATGCTCAGTTTTTTACAGCTGTGCTTCAGAGCCTATTTCCTAAATGAGGTTCTGTCCCTCCTCCATGGAGAATTACTGCTTTGTAGTCTGCATATGTCATAATATAGCAAGACTTCATGTTGTTTGAAAAAATTACTCACCTAAGTAATGTTGTTTCTTCTAATGGAGTCTTGCTATATTATGACCTCTCTCCTACCTGCCTCCTCAGAACCTCTGTTTTGGGATGTGGGTGGGCAGTGCTGTGTGGCACTTAGTAGGTGCCCACCTTGTTGTTTTCACCCCTCCTTTCTGGGGGTGACTGGGTGTTAATGTTTTCATTTTTGGGTCTCCTGACTTGACTCTTTGTTTTGGGACCAAAAATGTGTTCTTATGTTTGTAGCCAGTTGGCTAGTGTGAGTTTACAGCTTCACACAGGACCTCAGTGAGTTTAGCTCGTAAAGATCTGACGGTTTGAGTTTGAAGAACAACAGACAGAGTTTCAACCAAGCTCGAGCTCAGCGTTCCATGCCTGGCATGGAAAGTTAACTCTTTCACCTCTGGAGCAGTTCGAAGGTTGGGACTCACTGCATATGTCATAATATAGCAAGACTCCATTAGAAGAAACAACATTACTAAGGTGAGTAATTTTTTTTGTTTCAGTCCTGCCAGCAGCATGCTATCATCTACAGCAGCAAGTCCTGCAAAAGTCCCGCTGATCTCACTATCTGCGGGCAGAAGTGAGAGAAAGACAGTGAGGGTGAAGGGAGTAAGGGCTGAGTGTCAGGAGAGCAAGGCAAATGGATGTTTTTAAGCAAAGTAAGCATATCCCTTGTGTTTTTTTTGTCATATACTGTTCATGTTTTGTACTTTCAGCTAAACGGACAAAAGCACCTACCGATCAATAGGGACAAAAAAAATAAGGCATCCGAAAGGGTTTTTCAAAGCTAAATCACTGATCAAGGATATTAAATAACATTAAGGACACAGGTATAGTGCTCAGTGATTTACTGCAAACAAAAGACATCGTTAGAATCATGTCTTAGTCAATCAGGATTCAGGACTGTCTCTACCCATGTTATAAATAAAAGTTACATCATGCACTAAGTCTAAAATGGCCTGTACCTCATGGTGCTACCTGATCTCCATTTAGTGAGTGGGACTATATAACTATGTTCACTGCATGAGTCTATGGTTCTGATACAAGCATTAAGCAAACAGCTTGTTATATTACTGAAATTGCTGTAGTTCAGCCGATTTGAAGTAGTAATGGTGAACTTTACCATCTTTCACTTTGAACTAAGTTTGATAGCCGGGGGCATACTATTAAGAACAGGTTTTATTTCCTATATATGTAGATTTGTTCTCCTGACATGTATATCAAGACAAATGTATCTGTCTAGGTGTAAATAAAGTGCCTAGAATAGGTTTACAAATATTGTTATCTTGGCGTCATTTTTGATGCTTATGTGTCTTTTAATAACCATATAAATACACTCATTGAAAGGGTAAATAAAAGAATAGGTGCATTACACTGCACAACCAAATATTTAAACAGGAATGATCAGAAAAGAGTGGCAGAAAAAATAATTATACTGACTCTAATGTACGGACAGCTTCTATATCGTACCACAAATAAACAACTATTAAATAGATTAGATAAGGTACATTTAAGCAATAAGGCATGACCAAGGGTTATGTTAATGGTCTGTTAATCACCTTCTAGGGGTGTATTGTGGCACAAGGTGTAGCCGAGTGCCACATGCCCCTAGAGGGTGATTAACTGACCATTAACATAATCCCTGGGAGTGCCTTATTGCTATTATAATAAAAAATGTTTTTAAACAGTGTTAAACCTTGTTCAGCATATGGTTAAGTTCTACATGTATGTTAATAGAAGATTAACATAAGGCTATTAGAATGTTTGCAGCCAATCAGAAAGTTCCATTTCTCAGACCCTTTTTATAATATAAAATAGTCAGGTATGTAGTACAATGTAATATGAGAACTCACCATTGTACTATGTTGTCTTTATTGCAATGGCAGTCTTTAAATATCGGTTATGAAAGAACCTGGCAAAAAACTGTTTACAAATATCATGTCCTCTACCCAAATCATTATATCAACAAAACATTATTTGATAAAGATAGGGTGTATTTTAAGGATACTAAAAGAACAGTCCACTTAAATAAAATTTCTCTTCCTAATATCAGAAACAAACAAAGAGAAAGAACACCGAGTTTTCAGGCAGCTAGACATTGTTCAAGTTCAAGTTTATTGCAGGAAAGACTCTGTTGACCAAGCTCATTCACAAGGAGGTCCTGAGGCACATGCACATACAGTTCGCAATTACATAGACAGGAGATATAAAATGTAGAACAACAAAGAAAAAATATATAATACAAGAGGTATACACAATAGAAGTCCTTATGCTATATATAAAGTACATTCCAGCTTTAACCTTGCCCTAAATTATGCAACACATTTCAGCTTAATAAGTAGAATGCCAGTTGGTACCTAGGAAGATGATTTGGCGTTGGGGGCCTAGTAGCACCTACATAAGTCTTTTAATTTAGAGATAGCTAGTGTTTTGTAGGAGTTAATTGATACAATGCTGGTTAACTTCAGCATGGCTTGTAGTTGGTTCCAAATGTTAGGGAGGGCGTATGAGACAGCTCTTTGGCCAGCAGTGGTACATGTCCTGGGAACATTTAGTAGGATAAGGTCGGATTTCCTTAGAGAGTAGGCACTATGCGAGATGTGTATGAGGGACGTTAAATAGACAGGCAGTTTGTGGAGTAGTAATTTGAGGGTCCAAATGCCAGCATGCAGGAGGCGTCTGGTGGCAAGAGAGGTCCACCCAACTGCTGCATAAAGCTCACAGTGGTGGGTCCTGTATGCAGAGTTAGTAATGAAGTGAAGAGCACGGTGATAGAGTATGTCCAGTTTAGATAGGCTCAAGCTGGGGAGGAGATAAAGATAATATCTCTGTAGTCAAGCAAGGGAAGGAATGTTGCTTGGACAAGTCTTTTTCGGGTCGTGAGAGAAAAGAGAGTCCCATTTCTAAAGAAGAAACCCAAGCGTGCTTTAAGCCTCTCTGATAGGTCCTCGATGTGGTCATTGAAGGAAAGCTTGTTGTCTATCCACATACCTAGATATTTAAATTTAGGTACGACTTCCAAGAGGTCACCTAGGGAGGTAACTATGAAGTTTTTAGGTGGGGTAAATAGGGCACCAGACAAGGCAAGTCTCGAGAAAATTATTGTCTTGTTTTTTTTTTGGCATTTAAGAGAAGCTTGGCATTGATAAGGTTGCTTTCTAACTGGATAAAGTCAGCTTGGAGTGCTTTCCTGACTTCAGTTAAGGACGAGCCTGATGCGTACAAAACCATATCGTTCGCAAAGAAATGTATGCTGGAGTTCTTTGTGTGGGAGTCATGGTTGTTGATGTATAGAGATAAAAGGATTGGTCCTAGGATGGAGTCTTGAGGGACTCCTCTGGCAGTTGGAAGGGGGGCAGATAGTAGGCCATCAGCTTTGACTTTTTGTATCCTTCCTGTGAGATAACTGCTAAACCACTGTAAGGTAAGTGGAGTGGCACCTATGTAGGCAAGACAGGTGATTAGGAGGTGATGGTCTACAGTGTCGAAGGCCTTACTGAGGTCTAGAAAGACTGCACCAGTAAACTTCTTGGTGTTCATAGCATGGATCCAGTCATTAGAGACTTTAGCCAAGGCTGAGATGGTACTGTGCTTCGACCTGAAGCCAGATTGGGCCAGGTTTAGGAAGTGTGTGATTTTTTAGTTGGTTGTATATAAGTTTTTCCAGCACTTTGGAGAGAACAGGCAAGATAGAGATAGGATGGTAGTTGTTGAAGTCACAAGGATCTCCTGATTTGAAGAGAGGAAGAATATGGGCAGATTTCCAGCAGGATGGAACAGTGGCTGTGGTAATAGAGAGGTTGAAGATGTGAAGGATGGGGGGCTGTGAGCTGGGCAAAGCCTAACCACAAGAAAAATTATTCAAGGCCATCGTCCCCTGCACTTTTCTTGGTGTCAAGGCTAAGAATTATGTCTTTGACTTCTTTGTAGCTAAACAGGCACAACTAAAAGGGATGAGGTGGAGTAGCATGTGTAGTATCTGGGCTAGTGTTGCTATTCACTCGGCTAGCATATGGGGAAGAGTCAAATGCCAACCCGGCAGTGGCAAAGTGAAGGTTAAGTTCTTTGAGGATTCGCAGTTTATTTTCAACCATCCCGTCCTTGGCCAGAATCTTGGTGGGAAGGGAGGATGCAGCAGGATGGCCTTCAATGGATCTCAGTGTCTTCCAGATTTTTGGGGAGTTCCCTCTGGCCCGCTCCAGAGTGGAGATGTAGAAGTTTGCTTTAGTAGCATGTACACTTTTAACACAGGCATTTCTGGCATTTCTAAACACCTGCCAGTCTGCCGGGTCCTTTGTATGCCTGGCCCTAGCCCATAGCTTGTCTCTATTGGTAAGTGCAGATTTGAGCTCTTGGGTGAACCACGGATGCGAGAGTTTTCTGCACCCTCATTTTAATAAGAGGAGCATTTTTGTTAATTAGGGTGGTGAGGTTATCATCTAGGACAGAGACGGCGACATCAGCAGATTTGGCAAGATATAGGTCTTGCCACCTGATCGTAGCTAGATCGGTTAGGAAGTTTACTGAGTTTAATTTACGGAACGAGCGTTTGAATATTTTACCTTATACAGCTCGAACATCTCCATCATTTGGATTATTTCTTAAGGAGATAATTTAAATCAATTTGGATGTCAATTTATTTAGAATTGTTGTACTTTGTACATTGTATCACATGGAGGGTATGTGCAATGTTTGTTTTGTCAGGTGTTATCAAAAATGTGGATGAATCTAGATGGCACTGTACTTATGATGTTGTATTTAATGTATTATGTGACAAGTATATGTTATGTTTATTATATGTTTGTGTTTTAGGTAACTTAGGTACAAACAGGACTGTCTTGAAAACTGGGTTGTACAACCTAAATGACATGTCTTCCTGTATAAAAATGTTTTACTACTGCTACTACTACTTTGGCCTAGAAGGCCATTTTTGTCAATGCTTGTTTATTATCAGCTGACTTGTTGCTCACAGCCATGTGGCACGTAAGCAATGTAGGCTGAATGTTATATTTCATTTTCATTTTTAACTTTACCGCTATACCACTCAAGTGTAACACAAGTGTAAAAGTAACAACTCCTACTGTAATACTGCTTATGGTATTAATTTGTATACTTATGCACTGCATTGTTTATGCTAAACAATGCTTAAAATGATACAATTTACGTTCATAATAAAGAGTGGCATGGGTACAGCCATCTTAACAAATCCTTACTCAGTAAACCAGTCAGAAGCTGGCAATGCTTCACATGTTTTAGAAGTGCACATGAAGCTGCCCTAGAAGGATTTAAGGACATGTAGGCACCAAGTAAAGGGCACAAAAGGACAGTCAATGAAGGGACAGGACTCAGTTTAGATCTTCCCCTTAGCCATTCAGAGGTGTGTGCAGAGCTTCAGAGAAGTGGATTTTAGACATATTTAACGTCCAGAGATATCCACAAAATGTCCCGAAATAGACAACATGGAGTAACTGACGTCCTTGTATAAGAACCCTGTTAAGGGCTGAAATCTTTTTTTTCTACTGTGGACATATTTTTCTTTTTTTTTTTTTTAAATTGAACCCCTCACCTAACAAAGACACACTTTTGAAATTCAGTTTGCATTGACTTCTATATTATTGGGGTGTGACGTGAAGGGGTTAAATTGAACTAAAATAATTTGCAACCCTGCTAATCGGCATCAGCATGGAGGGGTTTGTTGTATCTATGTTCTGTGGCAGTCTCTAACTCCGAGAGCTGAGTGATTTATAGCTAGCCTTGACATGGCTCTGTGCTGGTGGACCCGTGTGTGTATCAGTTTATTTCTACAAAAGAGGAGAAACGAGAAGCCTGTTGTTTCAACTTATATTTATTGATTACAACTTCAATTGATACAAGTCATTTCAGCAGGCAGGTACATAGGCATATTGTACGCACCATTATTACAGTTAGTGTTGGTCATACTTCTAATCATGTTACAGCATGTGGGGGTTATCAACAGCTGGTATTTTAGTTAAGACATATAGAACAAGATTGGCTATTACTGCCAAGAGCAGGGGAGATCCAACATCAATCTTAAGACATAGCGCACCCTTTGAATAGATTTAAACCACCTAATAAACTGCAATAGTAGGTTACTTTTATACTTGAGCTGACTTCTGCAGATCCTGTTAACTGAGTTGTCATGTAAAATTCAGATTAATTACAGAACTTAGTAACTTTAATAAATTAACCACTTTGTAAACAGGTGTGGGCCATTTCTATTATATTCAAACTTTTATTTATTTTTTTAATTTTGGTAACTGGGTAGGCCTACTGAGACCAGGGGTCCCTTTTTCAGGGGCGACCCGGAGTTAATTACAGGTAACATAAAGCATTACATATGTACATTATACATATCACAGAGCATGTGAGACAGGCCATACAGAGGGATAAATCTAATTATTAGTTGGTTGTAACACATAGCGATCAACAGGAACAGGGAGTCAGAGACAGGCCGTACATTGTTATTTAAGTATCACACTGCAATTTAAGTACAACTGCGTTCAGGTCAACAGGATCAATACCTTATCATTTGTAACAGGAACATTGGCTCAAACTCCATAGGTGGGACCTGAGTTCCTTTTTGAAGCCTCTCGGGGAAGCAGAGGACTGGATATAGAAGGGAGTAAGTTCCACACAGAATGGATGGAGGTGGAGAAGGATTGTGCTCAGCAGGAGGTCCTGACTCTTGGCACCTGGAGCAGACTCTGTTCTGTTATTCAGGCTTGGCTGAGTGTTCAAACAGTTCAACACTATGATCCAATCTTGACTAACAAGAAGCCTGTTAACAAGAGCTGCCTATATCTGGCATGGATAAGAGAGGGGAGTAGCAGTGGTATATAAAGGGTTGGCCTAGCACTGTGTAGCCTGGAGGTTAGAGTAACAAGCTGACCGGTGAATGAATTTGGTACATCCAGTAGACCTGGGTTTGATTCCCACAACCTCCACTTGCATACTGTTTGACTCTGAGCAAGTCACATAATCTCCCCAGTGCTCCCAGCTCACCGCTGAAAACAGGCACTTGTGCCTGGCAGGCCTTACCTGGTTATCAAATTATAAAAAAACCTTACTTGCTTCTTCCCAATCTAGGGATGGTCTGTGTTGGGGCTGTGGGTACGAGAGCTGGGCAGGATTTCTTGGGTGGGGTACGGGCTTGCACCTTGGTGCCGAGGCTAGCTGTGTTTGCTTGGGGGGGACTGGATGTACTGATCCCAAGGGCATCAGCGGTCACTTGGGTAGTGCAAGGGGGTTGGTAAGAGGTGGACTATTTGCTTGGGTGGGGTGACTGGCCGTGTAGGTGCTGGGTCCATAAGTGTTCACTTGGATTTGTTGGGGGTGCTGTGCTAGTAGTGTTGGTTCCTGGGTTGGCTGTGTTTATTTGGGTGGGGTTGGCAGTGTTGGTGCTAGGGCTGTGTTCACTTGGGTGTGGGGTGGCTTGGGGGGGGTAGACTGGCCATATTGTTGTTCAGGGCTGTTTATGTTGCAGCAGTGACTGAGAGAGCTGACTGATCATTTTGGGGGAGTGGGATACTTTGATGGAGGGGGACTCGCTGGGGAATGGGGACTCATTAGCCATATTCTTTCAGAGAGAGAGTGTGTGTGTGTGAGTGTGTGTATATATGTTGGTAGAGTGGAGCAGTCTGTGTGTGGGTTTGGGAAGCAGACTGTGTGTATCTTGGTGGGGGATGGTGGCTATTGTAGGAGAAGCCAGCTGTATGTGTGGGGGACTGGCTATGTTGGCAGTGGAAGGGACCAGGCATATGTGTGGGGAGCTGACCATGTTGGTGGAGGAAGGCATGTTGCAGGAGATGGCCATGGCATTCAGGGATGAGGGTGCCAGACATGGGGACCTGACCATGCTGGTGCCTTAAACTGGTAATGAAAGCTTATTTTTGGCTTACAAAATATTACCGAAGCATGCCAAACTTGGCTGCACTTTGAGAAGTATGTTTATGTGTATGTGTGTGTGTGTGTGTGTGTGTGTGCACTGGGGGGCAACAGGTGGAAAGGCTGCAAGATGGATGGTGTGTTCAAGGGGGGGTCCTTGTGATCTTTGGCGGCTCCACATACTGTGCTGTATTGCAGAGGGTATGGGGTATGGGGAATGTGTGTGTGTGTGTGTGTCTTGTGTGAGGCACAAAGGACCTGACTGCTTAGGTGGGTTGGCTGTGAGGAATGAGGGTGGAGTGGACTGTGTGTGGGTTTGGGGACCGGGCTGTGTATGTCTTGGTGGGAGATGGTGGCTGCTGTAAGAGAAGCCAGGTGTATGTGTAGGGAACTGGCCATGTTGGCAGTGGAAGGGACCAGGCATATGTGTGTGGGGAGCTGACCATGTTGGTGGGGGCAGGCATGTCGCAGGAGCTAACCATGGCATTCAGTTGTAAGGGTGATAGACATGGGTACCTGGCCATATAGGTGCCTTAAACTGGTGGTTGAAGGTCCTTTTGTGGTGAATTTCTCATTTAAGTGTGTGGTGATACTTCACAACATGTTGTTAATTAATCACGAGCAACAAACAAAAACAAAGCTAAGTTTGCTTGACTTGATGTGTTGGTTGCACAATTGCTTTCATGATTTGTATCTTGCTTGCCATCATCAACCTATAATAATACAACAAATGAGATCTGATGTCAAAACATCTGTCAGCTTTAATAGGAAGGTGATATCTGTGTGTTAGTGATAGTGTATGATCACCAGACTTTAAATGTAGCAGGCATCTGACTGCAAGCAACATAACACAAGATTAATAGAGGTTACTTGGAACTGCAAGAACAATTCATGAAATAAACACATACTGTGGCCGGCCCAGTGGTGCTGAGGGTTCAGGCATCTGCCTTACCTCGCCCCACACCGGTGACTCATGTTCGGGAGCAGACACGAGTCATCTGGGTCAGTCAGGGCAGGAGAGGTTTGAGTGTCCAGAGGACTGCTCTCCTTTCCTGGAGAGGGTGGGTTGTGGGCTCCAAGAGTTTAGCGACTCCCAGTGGAGACTGGGGGCTCTGCAGCCAAGGAGACACATAGGTGGAGAGAGGTGTGGCAGGACACTCCGAGTGCGGGTGCCGGAGTGCACCCACCACACACTGGGCTCCATTACATGCCCACACCTCGGGGAGAAAAGGCGGAAAAACCCTGGCACAGACAGGTGAAGGCAGGACCCATGGCATGGCACCTACATTCAATGCCAGGCCCTTCCAACCAGCCTCCGTCTCTCACCCGATCCAGCTAGATTGTAGATAGAGTGCCAGAGGAGTGGTGGTCCCACCTCGGGAGACTCAGAGCCGGGGAGTTGATCAGGTCAGAGTGAGGGGTAGAGAGCACTCCCGGGGCAGATGTCTGGTTGGAGGACCTCGGCAGAGTGGAAAAAAGCCAGAGCCTAGCATCCACACTGGAAAGAGGTCTAGGGCCAAAGAAGGAGGGGGCATAAATAGAGTTAAAAAAAAAAAAAACAAATAAACACATACTGTAAGTAACTGATTTACTGTGACTAGTCATAATAAGACTGTCAGAAGAAGAAACTTTGTTACTCAAAGGAAACCACCATTATGGAACTCTCTTCCACCATTTGTTGTCTCTAGTGCCAACATTAGTCAATTTAAATCTAGGCTTGACCAATATATGAGTAAACAAAAACACAGACTGCAGCTAGACTTCCAATGTGTTGAAAACTGGTCCAGAACACATAAGCTCATCCTGAATTATAGTAAGACCAAAGTTATGACCTTCTGTAATCCACGGAGCAGGCACAAATCTCTTTCCCTCACTATCAAGAACAACACCGGGTACTTGCTTGAACATGTCTCGAAGTTCAAGTACCTTGGTATTACACTGGATAGTACCCTCTCTTACACTAGGCATATTGACTCTGTTGACCAGGCCGCCAACATCCGTATTGGTCTATTGCACAAGCACTGTTTGTCTGAGAATGCCCTTAGACTGGCCATCTACAGTTCTGTTACCTCTATTATTGACTACAGTCTGGCCATCTATGGCTCCGCTTCTACAACTGCCCTACGCAGGATCTCAATCTCACTCAACAAAGCATGCAGGCTCTTAACAGGTGCTGCCCGACTTACACATACCTGTGACCTCTACGCACAGATTGGCTGGCTTCCACTCCTCAACAGAATACAATACCATACCTGCCTGCTAACCAAAATGGTTCTCCTTGGACTCATGCCTCCTGGTGTTAATAAGCTCCTTGCTGCCTTCAGTGGTAAACAGCATACATGTAGTGCCCAGTGCCAAACCTTCCAGGTTCACAGATGTCGTACTTCCATAGGTCAGCAGTCCTTCATCCACAGGGCTCCACAGTGGTTCAATTCTCTCAACAAAGAAGCACTTTCCTCTGCAATGCTTGGACCCTTTAAACGGAATCTCTGACATTACCTCACCTCTACCATTCAGTGTGACTGCTTCTCCTAAAGGTCTGCTCCAACCACCGCTAATTGCTCATAACTTGTTAACCTGCCTCCATCCTAAACATTACCCTCCATGATTCCTGCTTCTCACTACCCTTTTCCCTTCTCTGTCCCTCCCCCCCCACACCCCCACAAACCTATTACCACATTCCCCTCCTAGTCCCTCTCTCTCCCTCCTTTGACTATTGCCCATATTCCCTGTCCTAGACCGCCTCCCCTGCCCCCTGACAATGGCCTCTCAGCTGGCCTACTTTATTTTCTGTCCCCCTTCTTCACTATCTCTCGCAGATAGTCCATCTGCTTCTTAATTCCTTTCTCTGTCACCTCATCTAGCTACGAATATTAAATTGCTCTCTAGTAACATCTTTTATTTTTAAGTGTGTTACAACTGTAAAACTAAGTCAACCATGCCTGTGTTTTGATTGTATACCATTGTTTTGATTGTATACCATTTCCAACCTCTGTCTGTATGTTCCCCCCCTTCCTTTGATGTGGAACCTTTATAAATGAGCAGATCCTGCTCAAAGGTATTTGTAATCCTAGAGTTTAATAAATAAAAAATAAAAAAAGTTATTTTTCCACCATTAGGATACATGGTGGCAAGTTCTAAATGGGCTTGTCCCTCAAACTTGTTACTGCCTATGAACCTATGAACCTATTTTCCTTTCCTAGACTCATTCAGAAATGTATTTCTGTGGATGTGCCGTGGATGAGGTTACAGTGAGGTATTCAGAAGGCCTATGACTTCAAAAACTATAGGACTTCAATCAACCAATCAGTCAATCAAACTTTATTTAACCAAGCAATTACATCATTGAGCAAGCTCATTTTCAAGATGGTCCAGGATACATAGGACAAAAACATTTTCAGTGCTACGACATAACATATTGCAACAGAGATCATTACAGAATGTAGAAGAATATACTGTCAGTATGAGCCGGAGAAAACTTACAAAGTATTTTGACTTCTAAAATTTGTTGACTGAAATTATTTTGACTTCCAAAAGTTGACAGCTGGAAGTATTTTGACTCTAGTAAAACTGAAATGACTTCCGAATTTCAACCCATGGAAGTATTTGACTTGGTTTAAAGATGGCGGTCATGCTGGGCTAGCCATCGGACTGCTGTGTATTGTGCTTATGTTTTACATTTTTTTTTCTTGTTTATTTTAAAAGCGTTTTTTAAGATTTTAAGTTTCTGCTTTATTCAGCTTCATCCTGTGTGTAGAGCACTTTTTCGAACTTAAACCCGGGTCGCAGAGAAGCTATTTTGGCACTTACTTGTTTGCTGCCTATTTCATCCACGTTTCTAGTGCTCGTGGTTGGATATTTCGGATGGTTCAGACTTCAGGATCCTGAGACACTGTGTGATGCCCTAGTTTGCCCTGGGAACTAGGCTGCTTTCCGGTAGTTCGGCGGTTTGGTGGCCGCTTTTCAGTGTCAAGCTTTCCCGTGGTCTTCGCCTGTTTAGCGTGACCTGCTTTGATACTTCTTGAGGAGGAGTTCACCATTGTGGGACTTGGAGGAGATGGGATTTACTGGGATTGAGCCTATTAAGGATTATTGGGGATTTCTGGGCGCTCTTTGGAACTGTCAAGTTCACAGAGACTATCTGGGATTTTGTGGTCTGTTTGTTTGGAGTGACCTGTTCTATTTCTGGCTTTGATTTGCTTAGCAGGACTCATTTGTTTTTTGAGGCACTTGAGGGTTGGTGACCTACACAGGGGTTGGGATCGGGGCCTGTTGGAGGGCTGGCCTTTTGACCCTATTCCCCTAGACTCCGGGTCGAGTCGGCCAGGGGGCTGATCTGGCCTGGAGTCGTGGTGCTGGATCACCATTATAGCCCGGTAGTTGCCTCTTAAAATAATTGGCTGGAACCTGAGGCTTGATGTGTGGCTCTCCTTGGAAATCTGGAATTTTTTGAACCTCGAATTCTGTTTGGAATTTCCGGCTTACTGGATGTGTTAAGGACCTGGGGCCAGTATTGTTGGATTTTCTAGTGTGCTAAGAAGTGACCTGAAGAGTGCCTGCAAGATAAGTGACTGTGGAAACATCAACTGTTTATATAATTATTTCTGAGAAACTGACTTTATTAGTTGGCTTGCATTGGTCCGGTGGTCCTGGGTTGGTGTCTTACGCAGTGGGGGGAGTGAGGTTGGCTGGAAGGCCGGTCCTCAATTTTCCCTCCTCTATACTCCTGGGGCAGCTGGCCGGGGGGTTGCCCGCCCCTGGGGTAGAAGTAGTGGGCCACCGATCCTTTTGGACTGGCTGGTTCCTGCGGCCTGCTGGCGGTTTTTATTTTTTGTCCAGCCTAGGTGGATGATGAATACAGTCTATTGTTTTTTGAATTTTATTTGCTGTGGTTATTTTATTTTGTATTTTATAGGTTATGTGCTGTTTAGCTATTTTTGAGGGATAATTTAGCAGTGACAGTGCTTGTTTCCATCTTATATTCCACCTTCTCCGGTTCAGTGAGAGAGTCCCGGAGGGTGGTCTTTAAATTATTCCCTATTTTTATTCTTATTTCTTTATTTATTATTTTATTTTTGTTATTAGTTTAGTGTTATTATTTTATTGTCCCCTGGCCATGAGAGGGCCTGTGGATACAAAATAGTTTGAGTTTATTAGTTGTTGTATTAGATTATTGGTTTATTTTTATTCTTTGTTTTAGTGGGTTTATTTATTTTATTTGTGGTTTTAATTTTCGAGCAGCCTGATGTGCTGGCCAGTTCCACCTGTTGTTCGTTACTCGGCCTCCACTCTCCATGCCCTCCGCCCCTTTTTCTTGTCCCCCTTGCCAGCCCATGTCTACCATCGGTGTCAGGCACTAGGGATTGTGCGCAGGGGGAGGAGGAGGAATTGGGGGGGTGTGGGGGGTTGTGGACAGTGGAGTGAGCGGTGCTCTCCCATAGAGTTGGTTAGGCCTCGAAGACGCCCTGGGGTGAAATGGCTTCTGGAGCGTGGTAGTCCCGTTCTGGTTCCCATACCCAAGGGCACCTCCTGTTCTGGAGGGCAAGTGGTTGGGACAGATTGTTAACCTCGTCCAACCTGGGCGCTATTGTGCAATGCCAGATCTGTCTGCAATAAGACTGGTCTTATTGCGGACTTTGTCGCAGGGGCAGATCTGGCTTGCATTACCGAGACCTGGTTGGACGGGAATGTGTCCCCATTTTTAGAGGCCGCTGTTCCTGACGGGTTCTCGGTTAGACACCGCCCGAGATTGGATAGCGGGGGGTGGGGTGGCGATCTGTTTTAAGACTGAATTGGGCCTAACTGGTGTTCCAGTTGAGGAGGCCAGATCATTTGAATGTACTGTGGTAGCTGGTGTGGGGTGCAGGATTGCTCTCATTTACCGTCCACAAGGGGATGAGAAGCTTTTCCTGCAGGAAATAGCAGACTTTGCCACCGACATGGCCTTGAAATCACCCAGATTGATGGTGCTGGGCAATTTCAATGCATGGGTCGACGACAAATCTTCACTTTTTGGTCAACATTTCCTCCAGGTGATGACATCACTGGGCTTCACACAGGTTGTTTCCACAGCTACCCACAAGGTGGTCACTCTCTTGATCTGGTTTCCTCCTCAGGAGTTGAGGCATCCAATTTGGTGGTGGAACCAGTCAGTTAGTCTGATCATTACTCAGTTGGGTTCAATTTTGAAGCCACCTGGAGGTCGGCCCTGTGGAGTTGGTCAAGTACCACCCATTGCGGACGTTGTCCCTGAAGACCTGATGGCGGTTATTGACCTCTCATTGTTTGACGATTTGTGCTCTGATCTGAGCAGCTAGTGGTGGCCTATAATGAGACCATCTCAGCTGCTCTTGATCAGATATAACCGATGTTCGCCCCAGCACATCCATTGCTCCTTGGTTCGATGAGGCATTGAGAGGTTGCGGAGGTTGGGGCATAGGTTGAAGCATCGTTGGAGGAAGACTGCCTCTGAGGCCGACCATCTTATTTTGCTAGAGCATTATAAGCTCTATCAAACAGAAATTTCCCATAAGAAGGCAGAATTCCTGTCCAGGGAAATTTCCGTCGCTCGGAATCGACCGGCTCAGCTCTTCAGAACTGTTGACAGACTGTGCAACCAAGTCTGTCGGCAGATCCGTCGAGTTTTTACACAAAATGACTGCGAGGAGATCACTCGATTCTTTGCGAATAAGGTGGAAGACATTCGGAGGCAGTGTCCCTGACCCCACTCTAAGGTTGTTGCAGTCGATCAGTGTTTTGTCACGGAGCCCGGAATTTCCTGGAGATCCTTTGATCTGCCGGATTTCATTGACACTATGAGGATTGTCCATGAGATGCGCCCAACATGCTGTAGTTTGGATCCGGGTCCTACTTCCCTGATTATGGGATGTAGTGAGTCTATCGGCCTGGTCTTTGCTCGGATTATCCAGTGCTCTTTAGAGACGCGAGTTTTCCCTAGCTCTCTGAAGGAAGGGGTGGTGACTCCCCTTCAGAAGAAAGCTTCCTTGGACCCGGATGACCTAGCAAACTACCACCCGATCTCTAACCTCTCTTTTGTGGGGAAGATTATTGAAAAAGTTGTGGCTGCTCAATTGGATAACCATTTGACCATCCATAGTTTATACGAACCTCTCCAGTCTGGTTTTCATAAAAGGCATAGCACCGAGACTGCTCTGATTCAGGTGCTCAATGATCTCCTCATGGCGAGAGATCGGAGACACCGCTCTATTCTGGTTCTCCTTGATCTGTCATCAGCTTTTGATACTGTGGATCATGGGGTTTTGCTCGAACGTCTGAGGTCCATTTGTGGACTTTCAGGTATGGTCCTCTGATGGTTTTCATCTTACCTTGAGGGGAGAACGCAGAGACTGGTCTCAGGATTACATTCCTCCAGGGCTTTCTCTCTGTCTTGCGGGGTACCACAGGATTCGGTGCTTTCCCCCATGTTATTAGCAGTATACATGCTACCCCTCGGAGACATTGTAAGATGGTATGAGCTGAGGTTTCACTGCTATGCTGATGATACCCAGCTCTACTTGTCTTTTGCACCTGACCAGGTTAGTGCTGTCTCGGTGCTGAATAACTGCCTCGTAGATATCCAAGACTGGATGAATACCAGCGGTTTAAAGTTGAATCCGGGAAAGACTGAGGTTATGGTGGTGGACCCCGGCCGCAGGGCTGGGGGTTTAGGGGTGGGGTCCCCCTCTGGAATAATTCTAGGGGGGGGACCAGATCCCCACCTCTGAATGGGTGCGTAACCTGGGTGTGGAGCTTGACACTGGCCTGATTCTCCATTATCAGGTGTCTGCAGTTGTCAAGACTGCAGTTTTTCATCTTAGAAACATCGCCAGGATTAGGCACCTGGTTCCACCTGGCGATTTGCCGGTTTTTGGTCCACGCTTTCGTGACATCTCGTCTTGATTATTGTAACTCCTTGTACCTAAGGCTGGCTGGGGTTGACATCTGCCGCTTGCAGCTAGTGCAGAATGCATCAGCACGTTTGTTGACTGGGGCTTCAAGAAGATCTCATATTACCCCAGTGCTGCGCACTCTGCACTGGCTGCCAATACTGTGGCGGATCACCTTCAAAGTGGGTCTTTTGACCTACAAAGTCCTACACGGGTTTGGTCCTGACTACTTGAAAGAGCTTCTGGTACCTTACACCCCTTTGAGACAGCTTCGCTCGGCTGACGAGGGGTTGTTGGAAATTCGAGGTTAATTTGAAGTCTCTGGAGCCCGTGCCTTGGTTTCTCATGCTCCTTCCTCTGGAATTCTCTAGCCTGGTCCGCTCTGGAGAAAGCACAACGGTGGACAGTTTTAAAAGGGCCTTAAAGTCCTTTTATGGGATAAGGCTTTTCCTACTATATTGTAATTGGCTTTTTACCTGTTATATTTGTTGTTCTGTTTTATTGTATTTTTGATGTTTAGTGTTTTATGCTTTTTGTACAGCGCCTTGAAAATCTGAAAGGCACTTAATTAAATAAATTTTATTATTATTATTATTATTATTTGACTTCCACCCAAAAAAAAAAAATTATCTGAAGCCCTGGGTGTGTGGGTGTATGCACACGTGCGTGTGTGTGTGTGTGTGTGTGTGTGTGTGTGTGTGTAAGCTAGGAGACCTGAAGAAGGAGAACTTGTGATATTGAACTCTCATTTGACAAGTTCTAGCTGTGAATTGTGCTGCAACTGAGATTGCGAGCCTGCATTCACAACAGACTTAGAGTGGGTTGCCTTGCATTTTCTCTGAGCAGCTACTATGCAGAGAATAAGGCTGCCTTTATGGCCTTGAGTCTGGGAAGACCCACACCTGTTCTCCCAGACCACTGGTTCTGGGATTCATCCTGGTAGGGTGCTTGATCCGCCCAGCCCTGAGTACCTGCTTCCTTTCAGGGAAGTGAAGGAAAGACCCTCGGGGAGTGAAGATGACTGTGAGTGACAGACCAGAAGGTAAGCCGCTTCATCCTACATCTAGTTAGAAGTGAGGACAAAGAGCTGCAATGCAAGGGCTTTACCCAAGGTTTAATGGGCAGTGGGTAACTTTGGCCACACCCCACCTCTAAGTAGTATTTAACTGCATATGCTCAAGCATATTTTTTGAAGCTTGGATTCTCATTGCTGCCACATAGCTGCTCTTCCACCTCCCACCCTGCCCATACCTTTCTGTAGTCATGCACCTGCTTCCACAGCATCCCTGCTGTTCACTCCCCTTTGCTGCTCAGGTGCCCTCTGGTTTGTATTCTACTTCTGCTAGACATTGTTCCATGCTGCTGATCTGCTGGCTTCCTTTTGTTACATGCCCCCTTCCTGACCCTTCTTGTTGTATCTCTTGTCTGACCACTGTATACTAGCTTCCTACATTTTATTTTACTACTTTACCGCTTTAACTAGCTGCCTCTTTCTCCTGCTAACCAACAACTGCTCATCCTGTATGTTTCCCTGAAATGGACAACCATTTTATTTCCTGGGTTCCTGTATTTTTCATCCTGCCCTGGCTTATTTGCATTTTGCCCTGTCTTGTTACGTTACCTTTTCAGTCACTGAAGCTTTTTAATTCAGCCTTGCCTCGTGCAGTTGCTCTCTCATTGTTTTGCAGTACCTTATCATATTCATTTAAATTTAATTAACCTTCTCATTTAACTGATGAGTTATCAAGACCTTATCATAAACATGGACTAGAAGTAACCCAGATGATTATCAAATACCAAGGATCCAGCTAATATAGGGTGAGTTAATGTTTCAGTTCAGTGTATCAAAGTATTGGAAAGTATTACCAATCAGTTTACAGTCTACTTCATTAACTCCAAAAGCCTTTAGTACAATGCTGGAACATAAACTTCAGACCACATGTTTATGTATTACTTGAAGTTTATGACTATGTATGCCTGAAATATATATGCCTGAATTGCTTTTAATGTATTGGTACCTATTTACACATTGTGTAAGTACTATTTGTTGTACCTCTGTGCATTTGCCTTTAGTTATCAGGTTCACTCATTTCTCCAGTTGTCTAGGGGCTTGCCCTTCCCAAATACTTTCCTCTCTCCTTCATGAGTCCTCTTGGTCCCATAGACTCGGAGGCCCAAAGTGCTCCTGCTGCCTCCAAAGCCTGCTCCTGGAAAGTGGGGCCATCACCAAGTAGAAATCCTTTTGGACATTGGTTGACCCCCTAGCCAGGTTATTCTGTGGCTCAGTTCAGTCACAGGGGGTTCCAAAAGACTGGAGGGAAGTGGACATAGTTCTACTCCTTAAGCATGGGGATAAGGAAAAAGCAGGTACAATTAGGCCTGTCAGCCTTACCTCTGTTGTGCGTAAACTGGTGGAGACACTACTCAAAGAGGATGTAGTGGACTACCTGGAGAGTCATGACTCCAGAATAGTAAACAGCATGGGTTTATGCCAGGGAGATCTTGTCAGACCAATCTGATAGTATTCTTCGACTGGGTAACTAGGGCAGTAGATAAGGAGCAAGTAGTAGATTTAGGCTATTTTATTTATTTTTATTATTATTAGGAAATACCTTTGAGCACAGGTGCTTGTTTTCAAATGTTCCACAACCAGCATAATACAAAACAATGACAGTGAGACAGTACTACACAATAAAACAATACAGAACATATGGAGCAGCAAGCAAAATAAGTTACAGCTTTTTTTGATACATTTAAAGCAGCCTTGTACAGAAGGCAGTTTGAGAAGTGATCTTTTAAATTGAACAACTCTACTTTGAATTCAGCAAGGCATTCGACTAGGTGCTGCACAGAAGGTTGCTGAAGAAACTAGAGGATATAGCTGCAGCAAAAGACATGGGTGGTGGTTGAATGGGTGGAGTAGAGGGCAGTGGTAAACATAATTAAATCTGGGGAGACAGAGGTCTCAAGTGGGGTGACACAGGGTTCACTCTTTGGTTCAGTCATTTTCAATATCTTCATCTGCAATACAGGAGAAGTAATTCAGGGCAATATGTTTCTCTTCACAGATGACATTAATTTCTGTGGGAGGGTGGGCAGTTAGGAGGGAGAAAGGGAGTTGCACAGGGGCCTGCAAAGGTTGGAGTGGTGGTCCAGAATTTGGCAGTTGAAATTCAATTCCAAAAACTGAAAAGTGATGCAGGAAGCCCAGGACAGAGTACTGGATGGAAGGGGTTAAACTGGACACTACTACTGAGGAAAGGGACCTAGGAGTCATCATACTGTAAGTGACTCCTTTAAGCCATCTAAACCAAGTAAAAAGGCTTACAGCAAGGCAGCCAGGATGCTGAGGTGTATTAGGAGGGGATTTAATAGCAGAAGAGAGGAGCTGTTACTACCTCTCTGTAGATCACTGGTAAGGCCACACCAGGAGTACTGTGCATAGGACTAGACCACTCACCTAAGGAAAGACAGGGATATGCTGAAGATGGTGCAGCATAGAGTAAAAAACTTATTTATGGCCTGCAGGATAGATCTTTTGAGGATCAGTTTAGGGCACTGAACATGTCCTTGCTGGAGATTAGAAAGTCAATATGACAGAGGACATCAAGTTCCTGAAAGGAATTAACCAAGTAAACTGCGAGGAACTGTTCAAGAAGAATAGTGACTCTAGAACACTGGGATATGAGTGGAAGCTGGCAGGAGGGACAAAAGGAAGTTATTTTTTATGGAGAGAGTGGCTGAGCCACGAAACAGCCTGCTTGCTGAGGTGGGGAGGGGGCGCCAAGACCAACAATGGCTTCAGACATGGTTGGAACAAAGTCTTATTAGTCACCCAGAGGAATAGCAGTAAGGCAGGGAACATGAGGGCGGGTAGCATGGGTATAAACCCTGTATCGACACTAGGTCTCAGTGGTAGGGAAGGGTAATTTCAATGTTTTTATGATGTGCAGATTTATTCGGCAGCACCTCTTGGTGTCTATCCAGACTGCCCAGTGTCTTAAAGGCATGGATGGTTCTCACCATGGGGGCTTCTTTTGCCATGCAGATCAACTCAGTGGCACCTTCTGGTATTGTATTTATGACTTCTTACTTTCTGAGGGTGAGACCCTCTTCATGGGGTCTCTTCAGTCATGCAGATTGAATTGGCAACTCCTCATCAAGATATCCTCTCAGCATTTGCCTATATGTCACCTGGTCTCATTCTGTTCCCCTTCCCTATTGTTTCCATTCAGTGATAGCCTTTGCAGTGTTGAGGTTGGATGACCTCTGTTCGGGATATGCTACTCTAATCAATTCACATCTTGTAGGTGGGTTCTTCAAAAGGGAGGAGGTCCCCTTCAGTCTCATCTGAACACTCAGCAATACCTCAAAATGTTATCCTATTGTAGTGATAGACTGAGAGCCCTTTCTTCAAAAGTTTCACTTAATTGTGTCCCAAATTTGCAGCATCCAAGCTATCACTTATTTTGCCCTTAACCTGGAAGGATGTGAACTAGGCATTTGTTCCCCAGAGATTACCTCCACAATTCCTTTTCCTACACATGTTTTTCCTCTCCTCCATGGCAAAGGTCACAATAAAGTTAATAGTTTTCTACTGGAAGTTGGAATTAGATAGTGGTTCTCTCCCCTTTTGTTTTCAAGTCTGTTAATTCTATCAGACAATATCTCTCCTCTCCTTGGGAAGTAACTGTTTAGTCCACCATTACTGTTCTTTGGTCTTGGGGAGCTGGCGTCTGTGACACCTCGAGGGGTGGAACCCTTCCATGAGGGTTCCTGCATATATATGTCACAATGATATGGTGGTAGTCCCTGTAGCAGGGACAGAGAGAGTATAAGTCAAAGTGCAATACGTTGTACAAACAATTACACAGTACAACCAGCTACCTCCGCCCCCACCCCACCCCCTTCAGTCCTAATTAATTCTGTGTTCCCTAAGCAATTGTACATGAGGAGCCCAATATCCCTTTGAACTAGGGGGACATCCCTCAACCTGAATGAGGATACAGAGGGCCATTTAATTAGGAGTCTGTAAGCACTGAATCTGGGCCCTGCGCTGCATCGGTGTATACATTAGTTAACTGGTTAGTTAAATAGGTATTATGCTGTGCTGTGTGACATACTATCAAAGCCCAGAAGGTAACAACAGTTTAAGACATTTGGGAATCTTTATTTTAACCCATCTCCTGAGGGGATTATTCAAAAGTAACTGGGACTTTGTTTCCCTTTTGGGACTCTGTGCATAACTGATTTCATCCCATCAAAGTTTTGTAACATCCAGCACTGATGCCTGCAAGCTCCTATTCACCATTATGCACACATTAACAATTTGAGAGCTCCGAGAAGGATTGTATACTGGTTAGAGATGTTGCAAATGTGCAATCCACCAGTGAAGTTGGTATGAATTCACAAAAACCTCCCCCCACCCTCTGGGCTGTAAAGAGCACCCCCTTCCCCCCAAAAAACAAATTAAAACCATGACATCCCAACATGGGTTGGGGAGGGGGTGTAGCACTAAATTTATGTTGCTTTTTACCAGGCAAATTGACCATTTGCCATGTAAATTTGTCCAGTTCACCTGGTGAATACCAATGTGAACTGCAGTCCTTACCCTCTCAAATGTGCCGAAAACTGTGGATTTTTTCAGGGAGCAATTTTTGGCAGCTTTGTATACCTCTAATATTGGTGCAGCAGTGGCTGGTGATATTTCTGGACTAAAGGAAAGGTTGAGGTTGACAGGTGGTAGGACCATATATATAATTTGTGTTATCTCTCTGTGAGCATATTATTTGTAATTTCACAGATTGTGCATTTCTGCACCTTTTACCTCCACTTTCCCTGATCCTCATTCCTTGCTCTTATCCCCTAAATGAACACTGTGATAGTGTTTATAAGTCAAATAGTGTTCCGTTGTTATTAATGCCTGCTTTCTATTGACTGTGTCTTAACTTGCAATATAGGGTATAGTGAAACAGTTAATTGTGAGGTTGTTATTTACTTTGCTAGTCTCCTGACACTGGGTGAGGTAGGCAACACATTTTATTACATGGGTTCCTAAAATACTGTCTTCTGATTCGTCCAAACAGGTCACCTGACTGTGGATTACTGTCTGATATACCTACAGTTGCATGTTCACATGGCTTTATTTCAATGTTTTTTTAGGTAAAACTCTAACAAAACATTGCCCATGTTATAAGAAGATTAACCCATTCCAGGGTATGGGTTTACCGAGCATTAATCCATGCCTGAGTGGTTGAAATCACTTGGCTTCACCTTGTGATTCCAATTCCCCCCCCAGGTGGGGATTAATGCTCAGTAAACCCATAAGCTGTCATGGGTTAATCCCTCTTTATAGTTTTCTGGTAGGAAGCAGCTTGGCAACAACCCTCTCAGAAGAACCCTTCCAGATGCAGACATTATGCTATCTGTACAAACTCGTTATCACTCTGACCCCAGGGCCCTTTTCCCCAAAGTCTAAAGGTGCCAACCCACTGTAAAAGACACCAGACCATGCCACACCTTGAGGACAGGGGTACAACCTTCTATGTAAATCCAGTTGCTTGAGGAATGTTCTGAGATCTGAGCCCTGATCATGCCACCTGTAATTGTTTTCTGGAGCCTGGCAAGTCACTTTAAGATCTGCAACATATGTTCTTCTATTACATGTTTATGTTACAGTATGTAGTCATAGAGAGTAGGAGGCTCATGGACAGTCCAACATAATTCTTCACCTTCAGTGTGGTCAAATGAGGACCATAAAGCATACCTTGCAGTCACAGTTTTGCACCCAGTATCATTTTCCTAACTTTGCCACTGCAATCCATTTCTATTCAGATACAAAATGAATAATGAGAAGATATTTTGAAGCTGTTTTTGGTAAGTATAGTGTAGTGTGACTGATAATAAACTATACTGCAGCCATAATTTGGAAGGGCAAATAGGATATATGATTTGGAGGGGTGCAATAGCAGCTATACATCTCAAGCTCCATGGGCCATGTTCTGGCACCCCATCAGAAGATGCATCATCCCCCTATCATTCTAAGGAAGGCTTGGATGCAATGCTCATGGCAAAAACCTCTAAGGCTCCATGGGATGCTTGAAGGAGCAGATGGCTCCAGAATGATACAGTTTGTAGAGTGAATGCTGCAAGAGGCCCTGCATTTACCAGGAGACTACCAGCTCTACAAGGGTTAGGCTCACAGAGTTATGATTTCCAAACTGCTAGATCCTGATGCATAACTGAGGGCAACGTTCCTACAATTTATAGTGGCAAAAATATGACTTTGCAACTTGCGTCTACTTTCATCTCAGACAATGGGATACAGTTTTCCAAGGGCAACCCATGTTATGTCCTGTGATACCCTAGAGCCAAAATACACTGCTAGCTGGACCCAGGCATCTTTTTTTTTGTTAGTTGTTTAACCACGACTAGCACACTAAACTGAAAGCTTGCTTACAGGTGCAACCTGTTAGCACAGGGAAGTTAAGTGACTTGCTCAGGGTCACACAGACTGTAAGTGGAACCTGTGGGATTCTAAACCCAGGTCTGGTCTGCTGAATATCACCAGATTTGCAACTCAGAGCCTTAATCCACTGTGCTAAACTGCCTCCCTATCTGATTTGATGCCCCAAGTTCATCAGAGCTCCACTCCACATCTGCTCCCACTGCACCACCCATGTACTGTACAAGTACGCAGGGGGAGGACTTGTGTCTCTGAACCATGCATCCCCACACACAGCCTGGGGATGCAAACTGTAAAAGATCCTTTATAAGCAGCCATCATGCATAGGGGGCATCATTCAGAACTGGACCCCAATATTAGCTGGGAATATCAGAAGCTAAATTAATCAAAGATGCACTGAAAGTCACAGATTTCTTATTTATGTTGGTGATTCTTTAAGTTCAAATACCCAGGAAACAATTGTTTTGATAACTGTCAGTGGTATCTATGTTAGTACATTTAGGATCGTTTGTCTTTGCTAGTACATAGGATTGTTTGTTCTTTCCAAAGGCTGATCTATAGTATTCCTCACTCAGTCATGTGCTTGTAAACCTTGTCCACCAGAGGGAGCATAGACACCAGGAGAGAGCTGTAGTGTAAATAATAAACTTCAGTGTTTAGCACACACAGTGCTAGGACAGAGGGGGTTGCTAGTGGCTGAAGTGAGTCAGGTTGCTGAACTTTGATTAGGCAACTTGAGAATGAAGATGGAAACAAAAAAGAAGCCTGTCAACTTAATTTATTCAGTAGCAGTGTATGAGCAATGATGAGATGTACTGTAAGTTGCTATTTCCTGCTGCCTCGTTTTGTTTCTTTCATGGCACGTTTCTATGGCAATGCCACAGGCTGTCACTTGCTCCCTATCAGACATCCAAGCACTGTGGTTACTGAAGGAATGTGCAGACAGCTTCATTTTCATGAGTACTACTATATGGTACCTTTCTGTTCCACTCTCACTAACTATGGATCCAGGGAAACAATGGGAACGGTGGTGAAAATGGGGATGGGGATGTGGAGGAACTGAGGTCTAGGAGTAAAATTGAAAGTCTGACTCAGTTCCCAGAGCAAAATAGGAAAGGACTGATCCTCTATAAAACGCACCCTCCAAAAGGCATAAAACTGGCTATATGGAGTGTAAAAATGTAAGATACAATGAGGACGTATGCCCAGGCTCCTGTTAAATATGTTTTGTCCCTACATCAAAGTTGTTGGGTTCCCCAGTGATTTCTTTTGTATTTCCAATACTGAATGAGAGTCCTTACTGCTAGCAATGTCTAAGTCAAACAGAATATGCTAAATAAACCCTGTTTAAGGACAACTGGCATAATTTGCTTAATGAGGAGCAAGAGAGACGACAAAAAAACACATTAATGGGTTACTGTATCTTACTGTATAGTTGCAATTAAGTGGAACTGAGGTGCAACCGCAGGAATTTATTTTGCCCAGCACCCCCCTTCAAAATGTGGTGCTTTGCTATGTTCTTGGGAACAAAGTCCTAATGTTTGACATTTTGATGAAAATAAATAAGTACATAGGTAAATACAAATGATTGGGCTGGAATGGTTTGGGAAGACAAAACCCTGCATAGCCTAAAAGAAGACGCATTAATCACAATAATGAAATGGTACAGCTCTGACTTAATTGGCTCACGGACGCACAAGGAACTCACAGCAGCAGCGTACCTGTGACGCCAAACAGAATGGAGCAGCCAGTCAACAACTCTAAGAGTGGAGTACTGTTTTTTTTTTTTTTCTCAAAAAGGTTTTTTTAAATTAATTGGAATCTTTTATTTTTACAATGCGGTTATTTTAGCATGAAACACCAGCACACCTGTGGTGGTTAAAAGCAACCAAACCTGTCTCATGCCTTTCAGCACAGCATGGGTTTGGTAATATAGAGACACTGCATATTCACAACCTACTCAGGGAGGCAGTCAGGTCTTGTGGTTACAATACAGAGCTGTGAACCTAGAGACCTGGGTTTGAATCTCATAACTGCCACTTACTGTGTGATCCTTAGCAAGTCAGCAGCTCCTTGTGCTTAAAGTAAAGGTGCAAGTTTGACATAGCAAATGGGAGTAGTAACCTGTATGAGTTGTGAATCAATCTCCTACCATTCAAACTGCCAAATAATGCTGTTTTCTATGAAAAGAAAATCCTTTTATTTCAGTGCTCTGCTTTATTTGCATAACTTGCCATTTTTTCCTCAGTGTTGCATATAAAACTCTGATATCACTCCAGTGAAACAAAGTTATTAAAGGAACATTGTCAGTTTTTAGCTTTAGATAGACAAAGCAGCTATGCACTGTACCCACAATGCCTCACTATGTAAATTAGGATATAGTCTATTATATTTCTGTGCTCACTGCAGAAATAGGAGACTACATTTCTCAGTATTCAATTCAATTCAATTCAACTTTATTAATATAGTGCCTTTCAAATCCAAGGCGCTGTACAAAAACATATATAAGGTAATAAAAATTCCAAACATTTAAAAGTCAGCCATGACTAACTAGAGTATGCTAAATTAAATAAGTATGTTTTCAAAGCAACCTTAAAACTATCGACGGTTGGACATTCTCTCAACCAACGAAGTAGAGAATTCCACAGGGTTGGTGCTGCAAAAGCAAAAGCACGAGATCCTAATGTCTTTAATCGAACCCTGGGAATCTCCAGCAATCCCTTGTTGGTGGAACGGAGAGGACGGAGGGGGCAGTAGGGAATCAGGAGATCTTTCAGGTAACCAGGTCCCTGATCATGTAGAGCTTTAAAGGTTAGTAAACCAACCTTGAAGATGATCTGCCACCAAACAGGCAGCCAGTGCAGTTCGTGGAGCACAGGCGTAATATGACCGGTTCCAGAAGTCCCAGTCAAAAGCCTGGCTGCCGCGTTCTGCACCAGCTGGAGGTGGTGGATATCAACCCCTGGTAGCCCTAGGTAGAGAGAATTGCAGTAGTCCAGACGAGTAGTGACAAAGGTGTGGACCAATGTTGGAAGATCCCCCGGAGGAACCAGATGTTTCACCCGGGTGATATTCCTCAGATGGTAAAAACAGGATTTGACAACAGCTGACACCTGAGATTTTAGGGTCAAACCATCGTCAAAAATAAAGCCCAGATTTCACACCTGATCAGAGGTAGAGAGCAGTATACCACCAAGTAGCAAACCCGATGGTTGTCCACCTCCCAAACCCATCCCCGGACGACCTGGATCCACAACCAGTACCTCAGTCTTATCCGGATTGATTCTCAGCCAGCTGGAACTCATCCAAAGTCTAATCTCCACATGGCAGTTATTAAGTACAGAGAGTGCATCACCCTGACCGGGGAGAAAGGACAGATACAGCTGAGTATCATCTGCATAACAGTGAAAACCCAGACTGTATCGCCTGATGATTTCTCCCAATGGCAGCATATACACTGCAAACAGCATGGGAGCTAAAATGGAGCCCTGTGGTACCCCACAAGGCAGGGAGTGAGCACAAGAGGAATAAATTCCAGTGACAACTCTCTGAGACCTGTCCGTGAGGTAAGAATGAAACCATTTGAGGACTGTACCAGACAGCCCACAAAAGACCCGCAAGCACTCCAATAGCACTCCATGGTCTACAGTGTCGAATGCAGCAGAGAGATCGAGAAGGACCAGAATGGTACATGCCTTTCTATCTCTAGCCATAAGGAGGTCGTGCAATACCTGGACAAGGGCAGTCTCTGTGCTGTGCCTTTCCCTGAAGCCAGACTGGAGAGTATCATAGACATTATGAGTTATAAGATGATCATCCAATTGCAACGCAACTGCCTTTTCAATAACCTTACCAACAAATGGCAGGTTAGAGATAGGGCAGTAGTTAGCTAGACAATCTGGATCCAAGGAGGATTTTTTAAGGAGTGGTCGAATGGCCACCTCCTTAAGGGGGTCAGGAAAGACCCCCCCTCTCCAAAGACTTCCAGACAATGTCAGCAAGGATTGGGCAGATAACTTCTACACATCCTATTAAAAGAGGTGTAGGGCCCAGATCCAAACTACAACTAGTTGGTCGCATTGTTTGGATGATCTTCACAATGTCCCTGAACTCCGGCCAGTGAAAATCTAACCAGACAGACCGAGGACATGCCACTTCTAGTCGACCACTGCAATCCCCCATAGGAGAGGTCAGACCAATGCCGGACCTGATGCTGGCAACCTCATCCGCAAAAATTAATGAGCAAACTCCACACATCTTAGCTGAGAAAAGGCTTCTCTGGGCTGAAGACAGACTGGATTGCACAATCTGTCCACAGTCCGGAAAAGCTGAGCTGGTCGATTTTGTGCATCAGAAATCTCTCTGGACAGGAATTCTGCCTTCTTACGAGTGATTTCTGATTGATAGCTATCATAATGTGCCATCAACCTAAGCCTGTCAGCATCAAGGCCCAACTTCCACCAGGCTCTCTCCAGGCTTCGGCCTACTCACCTTAACTCCTTCAAGGAGCCATCAAACCAAGGGCTCCTTGGACAGAGGGCGAGAGGCCGAACACGAACAGGAGCAATTTTGTCCAGAGCATCTCCCACAGCCTTATTGTAGGCTAATACAAGATCATCTGGACTCATGCATTCACCCGACAAACTCGATAGATCCAGTGCCGCCGTTAGGTCACTGGGGTTAATACCCCTTAAAGGGTGGTACCGAACCATCTCCGTAGGGGCAGACCTATTGGGGGTGCCCTGAAACTGAACCTTATGGTGTGATGGTCAGACCAACTGACAGGTTCCACCCCCAAGTCAGCAATCTCCATACCCAAAAGAAAGACCAGATCCAGTGAATGACCACCTATATGGGTCAAGGAGGTAACTACCTGTGTTACGCCCAGCATTTTCATCAGCTGGAGAAGATTTTGACCAAAATGCGAGAGTTCATCATCAACCCAGGCATTGAAGTCCCTCAGAACTATCAGTCTGGGAACCTCAACACCAGGTCAACGATGAAGTCTGCTATCTCCTGCAGGAATTCTCCACCGTCACCTGGTGGATGGTAGACGAGGAGAATCCCTCAGCCTACACCCTCTCCCAGGATATATTCAAAGGATCTGGTATTTCCCAATGGCACATCCACAAGGCCCAGCTCAGTCTTAAACATAATGGCCACACCCTCACCCCTACGATCCAACCTTGGACGGTGTATCACCAAGAACCCGGCTGGAGTTGCTGAGGCCAATATAGGGCCTGGATTTTCATCCAGCCAGGTCTCAGTGATGCAAGCCAGATCAGTTGATCCAACAAGATCAGCTATAATAGCTGTCTTGTTCTTAATAGATCTGGCATTGCATAATACCACCAAGGTGGGATGAGCTGTCGGGGAAGACCTCGGCACCTGTCCAGTAACATCGGAACCCTTGGGTATGGAGACAAGACAAGAGTGACCTCTATCCTGACCCCATTTCACCCCAGGGCATCTCCTGGACCCCAAAACCCCAATCCGCCCTCCCCTTTCCTGTCCCCAACCTGGTCCAGCTCTCCACCTTGGCCCACGCTTCCTCAGGATGCCCAACGCACGACACCTAAAATAGGTGTCGGATGACAATGGTGGACATTCAATAGGACATAATTCCCTGAGCCTAAAGAAGTCTTGTAGCTATATATGGTATGCACAATGCATTGTTGTGAAAATAAACATACAAAAAATTATATTGTTGACACCACTACAGAAATATGGGACAGCATCACACAGTAAAGAAACTGGAAAACAGGTTCTTATTTTACCCACGATGCCTTGCTATGGACATTTACAGATTAGTGCTTACCGCTACTAGCATATGGGACTGTACTTCTGAGTAAGGCACATTTAACCTCTCTGTAGTCTCGCTGTATGATCCTTGACTTCACTGTGTGCTGCATATGGCAGATATGCTCTCTGCCCTTCCTCCTTTTGATTGCAAAATACTTTGAAATACAGTTTGTATAAAAGATACAATATGAAACCAAATTCCTTACCTTGCCTACTTCCAAACCACTCTGGCATGTTGCTAGTATAGACAGCAAGCATGCCCAGTTTCAGTTTCCTAGTAGATACTTTATTTTTAATTATAATTATTGGCTAGTAAAGGTACACTGAGTCGAAGCTTATTTCCAAGCATGACACAGGAGCACAAGGAGGGTAAATGATGACTCAGGGTAACACAATATGCGTCTGGTGGTTGTGGATTCAAATGCAGGTCTTCAAGATGTTCTGGTTATCAGGTAGGTAGTCTAACCTCTAGGCTATGCTGTACTACCTTCCATAATGACTGCATTAGTCTACACCAGAAATCACACACGCAACCAAATATGGCACAATTATCTTTGCGTCAATAAACATGAAAACAAGGGTCTTTAATCTCTATGTCAGCCTAGTGCACTGTTATGGTAATATGTGCAAGCCTGTACCATTTGTTCCCGCACTTAAACGAGTCTACGGACAGACAGAGGGCTTCAGTTTTCAGTGGTACCTGTTCTTACCTTTCACAATCACTATATTAACCATTAGAAATATCTTACAAATTAAATGTAACCCCCTCCTCCCTCTTTTCTGGCTAGGAATCCCGATGGTAAAAATGTGGGGGAGGGGGACAGAACCTGAGTCCTTCCAGCAAGTAGCACACAGCATTGGAAATAAAATGAAGGCCTTACCTGGCAGGTAGAATTACAAGCAGTAAGGAGTCCTCTTACTGGACTAATGCTGACCCAAATGCCGCTGCACCCCTCTGAACAGGCTTGAGTGAGAAAAAGAGATAGAAAACCTTCTTTGAAGGGAACAATCAAGTTAGTTCATTAAATAACCCCACACAAGCTATGTAAAAGGAAAATATAGGAACATTTAACTCAAAGATATAAATCATTTATATAATAAATAACTATATGGAGCAGCTCTGGAGGTCTGAGAGGATACAAGATTGATGAGCAGAAATGTACTGAAAGGTTAGAACAGCTAGATCACCACAGGCCTATAAAAATAGACCAGAATAGGCTCCACCCATAGATATGAAGCTGTAATCAAAGCTCGCACCTACCAAATACATTTAACCATAAACACCATACCCAGGCGAGTGCCTAACTCTCCTCCACCTCCAGACCTTAATAAACTAGGCCTCATGCAGCCTAAATTCCTTACTGTGGCTGCTCCATATCCTTTTTCCAGAAGTCAAAACCAGGCGCTGTTTCCATCCACCATACCAGGTTGTGCAGTGGCTTATAACAATGAAGTTGGATGAACGTCTCCCTCCTTCTGATACAGTGTTCCCCCTGCATTACTTCTTGGGTCTGACATGGGTCCTGCCCCAGACACGGACATGGCAGGCCCGATAAAGTGAATCCCAGAATGCAGGTCCTCCAACCTTACCTCCAGCAGTGTGCCACATGGGAAATTACCTTCTTCAAGCTGTCGCCTCCAAGGGGCCCTGTCGCAGCCCTGCCACCACCAGGACAGCCCCACTGCGATGCCTCCACAAATTCAGGGCACAGGGACGCCAGCCTCCGGTTGTTACTGCCTTTCTTTTCTACCTCCTGAATCCTACCCACCGATAACTCAAGGCTCCCCTAACCCCAACGGTCGTCAATTCCTGCCACCCTCCCCCATGGAGGCACCACATGACACACCGCCACTGTCAGACCGGTACCTTCTGGGTCGGGGGTTTTATGCCCCTGGTAACACTTGCCCTGTCCAAAACTTGCCAGCTCTCTCTCTCTTTTCCCTCTCCTCACGCACAGCAGTCCCGATCTTATATACAGGCAGAAAATACTACCCCTAGGGGCAGAGCACAGAATGTGCTCAAATCTAACCTAAGGGGGGGCAACCAAGATAGTAAGCCCACCCTGTGAGAGGGGGGCTTACACTCTTCCCTCTTTAAAACCATATCCTCCTGGAAATGGAGCAGGGTGCCCTTCTGAGAGGACCCCAAACCCAGGATGGGCATACACACTCCTCACCTGGCTAAGGATCCCCCCAGAGCTCGCCCCAGAAACCCAAACCTCCCGGGCCCATTGTCTATATTGCCCCATGGAGTGAGTATGGCACTGAGGTGTTTTTTTTTTTGTTTCAAAATTAGAACTTAAGACTGAACATAGTGCAAATAGTATAGCCAGGCTGTCACTTAACCATCCAAACAGTGAAAATGTTATCATGCCAATGGTTACTACCTTAATAAAAGGAAGCATTCACACACCACTCTCTCACCCACTCACACAACACATTTACGTGATCTGCATTCATTTCTTGAGGTAGAAGTAGTACAGTTAAACATATCATTGAGGGCTGCTCCACTGGGAGCAACCAATTAGAAATACTCTCTCTTTTTTTTCTTAAACTTTAACCACAACAGTCTCAGTAGTTTAGTCCAACAGTTCCAACCCCCAAAGTGGGGATAGTCCTGGAGTGACCTCCACTGATCACAATATTCTTAAAACTACATCACTTCTCACTGAAGAGCATCACTTACTAAAACAGGACAGTACTGGCAAATCACAGTAGTGCTGGGCATTCCCTTTTTAGATGGCAGGCCCTCTGCCATGAGGATAATAATAATCCAGATCCACCTTGATGGTCTCCTCGTCGAAGGAGTCCATTGATATCACATAGTACTTCATCCAGCAGCTGGCCATATCTTGCACAAGGGCAAAATGTTTGAATAAAGTGAGGCCAGCCCAGTGTGTGGAAAAACACAGAGATCTTGCTTTTTGGATAATAGCCTAGGTGGGCTGGCCAGATGCCTCCAGTTGCTACTGAAGCTTTTGCACCATGCTCCAGAACACCCAATGCGACCACTTTTCCTCTATAATGTCTCCAAAGTCTTTTAGAGACATAGAGGTACTCAGCACTGGGGTATTCCAGATGGGTTTTCCGTCATACCCACCTCTCCATTTGCGACCACTGGGGCAGGTCTCGCATGCTGGTATATCAGCCTACTCCAGGCTCCAGCCACACCTGGGTCTGGTAAGGGACATTTAAGAGATCACTACTTAACAAGCCATTCATCTTCACATGAAGGAACGTGTACAACGCTGGGAGGCACTGGGTGTTGTCAGGCAATGTTAGTGTAGGCTGCACATAGAGCTGAGGGATGGCCCTGTACACTTCTTGATCAGCAAAGTGGTACTGCTTAAAATCTTGTCAGGGCAATGGAACTGGCACCTACCATACAACCTCATACTCAGCTTCTTCCTCCTTTGCACATCCAGGAGTGCACAAATATAATAGTTCCTCCTGTGAAGCATCTGATGAGCCACCGTCGCCAGGTAGAGAACCTGCAGCCAACTCCCTGGGCCGGCTGCCAGATACTGATCCTTGTCCTTGACCTCTACCTCTCCCTCTGCCACAGGGATAGTCGACGGTAGCAGGTGATGTGGGACTGGGCAGATGTCTGTGTTCCACAGCACCCTCACTGGTGGTTTCCTCCATGGACTACACCACGACATCCGCCGCCTAAGGCTTGAACTCTGTGGTAGGGGCCCATGCCTTGGCCTCCATACCTACATCCAAGCTTCTTTGAGAAAATAATGAAGCGGTCCCCACAGATGCCCCAAGCATAGCCAAAGGTGGTGCCTTCCCAGATTCCTACAGCTGACCCACGGGAGCAGATCGAACACAGTGGCACCTGTACCACTCTCTTACCTCAATAACCATATTAGATTAATTTTTCTTCTGCAGCACCTCTTCCTGCTGAATTCCATAGCCAGAACAACAACGAAGTTGAGATAGTAGTGTGGGGATCCTCTGAAGGGAATTTTCCAGCCATTTGAGTAGGTTCTCAGTAGTTGTGTCTCTCCACCACAAGCTCTGGGAAAATGGCACCTCCTTCTCACACCTCCCAGCACTACCAGCAGTGAGCCAGTCCCAGGTGCTGCCTCACCCCACCTGACCACCCCTTCCAGATGGCGGACACCTGACCAGATGCACACAGGCAGAAGAATGCACCAAAAACTCCTAATGGCAGCCCACAAGGTTACACCAAACACAGCTAGGCCCATGGCAGTGGCCAGATCCCCAACTCCTTTCAATCCACTTCAACCAACAGCGCCGAACCCACAGACACTGTTGATAAATCCCAGAAGCGCTCCCACACCTGTAAACCTCTCCTCCCTCTTTTCTGTTTAGGGGGCCCGATGGTAAAAATGCAAGGGGAGAGGGCACAGAACCAGAGTCCCTCCAGCAAGTACCACACAGCATTGGAAATAAGATGAAGGCCTTACCTGGCAGGTGGAATTTCAAGCACTAAGGAGTCCTTCTCTTACTGGTCTAATGCTGACCCAAATGCCGTTGCACCCCCTCTGAATAGGCTCGAGTGGGAAAAGGAGATAGAAAACCTTCTTTGAAGGGAACAATCAAGTTAGTTCATTAAATAACTCAGCACAAGCCATGTAAAAGCAAAATATAAGAATATTTAATTTGAAGATATTAATGATTTATATAATAAATAAATATATGGAGCCGCTCCAGAGAGCTGAGAGGATACGGGATTGATGGGCAGAAAGGTACTGAAGGGCTAGATCAGCTAGATAAACATAGACCCACAAAAATAGACCAGAACAGGCTGCAAGCATAGATCTGCAAGCTGGAAAGCTTGCACCTACCAAATCTATTTAACCATAAACAATACCCAGGGGAGTGCATAACTCTCCTCTACCTCCGGACCTTAAAGGGAAATGTCCACATCTGATCGGGCCCCACCTCCGTGTGAAGCAGGGCCCAATTAGCAGGTTCAGAATGAGAAGTAATTTTGAAGCTTACTGTGCAACATTTTATTTAAAATTCTATCTGGTTGATCCTGCGCCCTCCCCGCTGGCATTTTACAGCTAAGAGCCCTCCCTGGCATGCCCACAGTCACCCACGGCTGTCCCCAGTATGACATGTCCTGCAGGGAGCAGCCAGTGCTCATCCATTGGATTACTATAGCATGACACTTTTAAAGAGCTCTGGTCTGGACATTGTGTGTCCGTGATATACTGGTACCAGGTACAGACTGCCAGAGTGCCTGACAGTCTGTACCTGGTCTCGGTATAGCAGGGACACATGTAGGTTCCAAACTGGAGCTATTTGAAGGCACAGCAATAGTATAGTGTACTGTTCATAAGGAAGTGTGGAAAAATGTCAATGTTGAAAATCTGGACTGAAAATATTACAAATTTGTGAACTTACGAGGGTGCGTGGAAATTGCGCAATGCATGCTCATGACAGATTCATTTTATGGACTTTTGTCACCAAATTTTCAACATAGCCATTTTACCACCTCTGATTATGACCAGTGTCACTGTGATTTTCTTAATGTGTCCTGAACATTGATTTTGCACACCGACCGCGCTAATATGCGCTACATGTGCGAAAACACATTTTGGGCATGATATGAAAAATGACAGCTATACTGTTCATATGGAAGTTTGGTAAAATGGTGATGTTGAAAATCTGGACTGAAAATCTAAAAAATTCTCAAAGTTACTGAACATGTGTAGGAACTGCGCAACGCACCCTAGTAAAACAGTCATTTTTCAGAATTATTTTACCAAATTTTCAGCATAGGGTTTTTGGGGGCCTACCTCATGAACTGTGACACTGTCATTTTGATACTCAGTCCCAAAAGGTGGTTCTGCACAGTGACTGCGAAATCACCTTTTGGGACCAAATAGAAAAATGACAGTGACTGAATTCATGAGGTGGGTCCCCAAGAACCCCATGTTGAAAATTTGGTGAAACAATTCCCAAAAATGGCCGAGCTGTGCACCAAAGTTGAAAAAAAAGCATTTATTGCATTATACAGAATTTCTTCAGTTCATGATCAGCTTTGAAGAGGGCAAACGTGTTCCCGGTCCACCAAAGATCGTTGTGCCAGCCTCCGAAGGTAAGTATGGGGGGTGGGGAGGTGGGTGTGCAGAGGATGGGTGCGGGTTGGGGAAGGGGAGCGAGACAGTCAACAAGGGACAGTTTTTTTTTTTAAAGGTGTTTCAATGTTTGTTTAGACTATGTGGGACTTTTGCCACGCTGGGGTGGGCTCCCAGTGTGACATCTAAGTTTTTTGGGGGTGCCGAGTGGAGCCGGCGGGGTGGGTACCTCCGTCGGCCATACGGACTTCTGCCATGCTAGGGTGGGCTCTCAGTGTGGTACGTGGAATTCTGGTTTTGGGGGGTACAAACCATGCAGTGGAGCAGACAGGGGATTGGGCATCCCCAGTCAGCTGTACAGACTTTTGCCACTCTAGGGTGGGCACCCAGCATGGCACCAGAAGTCTGTTGGGGGCAGTGAAGCCAACTGGGGATTGGGCACCCTTATCAGTCATACGGTGTGCGGGGAGGCACATGAGCACACTGTGGTGGGCTTCCAGTGTGTTACTTGGGTAGACAAAAATGAAGCTGTCTATGACAGCTATACAGTTGCAGTGCAGAGTGTAGGCACTTTGCACACTGCTGACGGCAGTATGTAAATTACCTGCCAACGGCAGTATGTAAATTGCCTAAATGTTACCACCACTGATTGTAGCAGTTTTTTGCTTTCAACTGTACACCACTGCATCTGAACGGCTGTCATAGACAGCTCCGACATTCATTGGCGTGGTGCAGCCATGCCTGCAAAAGGGAGCAAGGCATTGGAAGTGCGGGAGGCACACCTATGAAAACTCATATGGTGGCACTATGTTTCTTGCACATGCATGCAAGGAAACATAAAAAAGTGTGTTTTGAATAGAACTACCTGCCTGAAATCTTGCAAAAGCAGCAGAAATATGAGCCTTTAAAAAGAGCACTTTGCTTTCAGAACATTGTTTCAAGCGCCATTCTCAACAAATCTGAGGCTGCTACTACAACATATGATATGGTGGTGGAGGCCATAACAGACCTTAAAAATATGGGTATCAAAGTGGGCATAGAAAAATGTACAGACGGAGACAACACAGTGGGACCCCCAGTCTCAACGGAGAAGGAGTACAGCAAAAAGAGGCAATAAAGATATGAAGAAACAACATGCAGAGGAAGTGACAAGAGGATATGAAAGCACTCTTAATTTTCTTCTTCAAGCTGCCATTGGGAGTGAGCACAGATTCCAGTGACCAGTCAGAAACAGTGAGAGACAGGGAGAAGCTGTAATTGTTCTGGAGTATGTTCTCATTTTAACCTATCTACTGGCAGCCCTTAGTAGACTTACCAAGGGAAAGTTGAGATGGGAACTGTGAACAGCCTGCAAAGACAACTTGAGGGTTGAAAAAGACTGGGGGACAATTCTGGTAAGGGTTCTGCATGGTTTTAGCATTAAAATTATGTAATATGCATTGCCTCAGTCTTTGGATCATGGAGAAACCATGGCTGTACATATTAGACAGTGGTTAGGCATGGTCAGCAGCCGTAGTCAAAACCACTGATTGAGTCACAGTGACTGAGGCAATTAAATTCTGTTTTCAGATTTGAAATTCTGGGATTGCACTGGTGATTGTTAGTCTAATGTCATAATATTAGCAGGATTATACTGTCAATCTTTAAACATGTGAATATGTAATCAGAATAAAAGGCTTCATGTAGAGCAAAGTAAATAAAGCAAAAATTAAAATAGTGCAGAAAGCAATTTAAAGAAAACTATGAGTTCTGTAGATTCATGGATGTGATATAACATGTCAAATTCCATGAAATGCGTGGTTTTAACTACTGTACAGACAATCCAAATTCTGCAGGATTTTTTTACTTTCTTTATTGAGTTTCATCATACAAATAGTAACATATACATTAATCCACATACATATTCCAGCATGAAGTAGAGGAAATATAACGTCTTGACAGGTTAACAAAATCAGATAAATATTTTGTACAGTTATTTAATTAGCCCAGACATTGACTCTCCACCCCGATATGCAATAGGAGAAAAGGTACAGGACAATAGGTTTGTAGGATCTCATACTCTCACCACAGGATTTTGTACTATCAGTATGCCAAACTCTCGTCCCACTCACAGGTAATAAAATATTATAAGGGGGAGAGCAAATACAAAAGGACAAGAAGTTAAAACTACAGATTTTCTGAGCTTGGCTAAGTTATGTTTTAACCCTACACCTTAAGATTCCAATAGGGAGCCCTGTAGGGAGAAGATCAGTTATGAAAGAGAATTCAATAGTCCACGAACAGAGCAGCATGCATTAGCACTCCCAAATATCCCCATCCAAACGTGTACACAATTTTTAACAGCAGGCAAACGTATGGTTTTAAAGAGCAGGTATTCACTTTGTTTGGGTGTTTTTTTAATTTACAGGTTTCTAGCAGTCCTGTTAAATAAAGAGATTTGCCTACCTATAGTGCAGTGTTTCGTTATTTGAGTCTGTTCTTATTTCTTTCCAGCTCCCTGAGTTGTGTTTCCTACAAGTAAGAAAAACAGACCCGTTTGGAAAAAATAATTGCCACTTGATTCTGCGTTCCAAGCAGCGGTTATTTCTCGTGAACACTGTTTCTTCGTGTAAAACACACAACTCAGGAACTGAAAGAAATAAGAACAGACTCAAATAAAAAAACACTGCACTATAGGTAAGCAAATCTCTTTATTTAATAGGACTACTGGAACCTGTAAATAAAAAACACACAAAGTGAATATCTGCTCTTTAAATTGGGTTCGGTGTAAAGTATGGCAAACAGCAGTGTCAAAACTAACCATACCACCTGCTCCATTTTATTCAAGGGGCACAGTAAAACAAATAGGTCCAAGGGAACCTGATCAGCCACACTGGGAAGCATCAGAGACTACAGTGCAGCTACCGCCATTCTGGCCCCCCATCCGATTCTTGGTCCGAAGCCCTGGAGTCCATATGGGAGAACAGTGAGCCTGTAAAGTTTGATGCGGCCTCCGGATCGGTAAAAACATGGGACTTCTGTTGATACATGACATGCAAGTGCAACAGGAAAAGCATTTGGGCCTTCACCCATTTTGTGAGGAGTGCTTTCTTTACCTCCTGCAGCTTTTTCTTTCTGTCTTGTGTCTGCAAGGAGGTCGGGAAAAAATCCCAAGCGAGTCCCTCCCAAATGATATCTCCCTTTTTCCTGGTCTCCTGCAGCAAAGGTATTCTGCTTTGAGACATAGACAAAGTCATAATCGCCGTCAATGGGCAAGAAGCAGGTCCCCTACCTCCAGGTCATATAATGTAGGTATTGGGAAGACTTACACTACATTCAAACCCATATCCTTGTTTAAGACTCAGGTCTTCGAAGATCATTCAACTGGCAAAAGCTCTGCATGAGGGGGAAGGAAGGAAACATATTCAATTCAGTGCTTTAGAGTAACTGGTAATTGCTATTTTTCTTTTAAACTTAGATTGTGGGCTTTTGGTGACACTGTACTTTCTTTGTTGTCTTTACTTAGAATTGTTTTTGGGCTGTTGAAAATTTAAAACGTAGTGGTGGTGTAATTCTGTGCTGTCTTTAATGGCTGCAAATTTTCGCCCCCCCTACCCTTCCCCCAACTCTTAATTATATGCCCTGTTAAATCTGATTGACAGGAGCTAAACACAGGGTATAGTAAGGGATGTGAAGTAGGAGGGGCATAAGGGGGAAGAAGCCCACCCTCAGCACAAGTGTTTTGACTCATTTATTTATTTATTGGTTTCTTTTTTTTTTTTTTAAAGAAAATTATCTTAGGATCAGTGGCAGGATTTTTAGGACAGTAAATTAATAAAAAGGGAACTAGGAGAGCTTCAGTAGCAGACAAGTAGTGGAATAGCAGTATAACTGCAGTATAATATGGGGAGTGGTGCAATGCAGTGGCTATGGGGCAGCCATATTCAGGCAGACCTTCTGGACACTGAGGTGCTGCCCTATCTGCATGCATCTCTCTCTGGACTGTGGGATGAGATAGCCAGACTTAGAGCAGAAGTAAACTGGGTCAGGAGTACCATCACCCCTATCCAGAGACCACCCAGTCCAATGCAACTGCCTCAAAGGATGCCGAGAACGAGGAGCACCTGGATGACAGTGGGCTAAGGGAGGGTTAGAGCGGTCAGGCAGAGGCATCCCAGATCCTATTCCACTCAAGAACTCATATGCCACACTGGCAAATGAGGACAACCAAATAAAGGTACCCAGAGAAGTGGAAGGAAAGGATGTGGAGGTTAGCCAAGGAGGTGACCTCAGCGGGGAAAGCCATGGACCCCAGAGGAGGAGGAAGCGAATCCTGGTGGGGGACTCCATCATAAGAGGGATCCAGCTAGGAACACAGGAGGGGGAGGACAGGGAGGTGAAGTGCCTACCAGGTGCCATGGCATGGAGGGATGGAAGGAAGATCCTGGGGATCACTGGGAAGGCAAGACGGGAGGGTGAGCTGGATGTCATTATCCACCTAGGTACTAATGATCTGGCAAATGGGGAGCCAAAGGAAGTTCAGGAAGAGTTTAGGAAATTGGGAAGGGGTCTCAAGCAAGTAGCTACTTCTGTCACTTTCTCAAAATTACTACCTGCGAGAGGCAAGGGAGCGCATAGGAGTGCATGCACCAGGAACCTTAACTCATGGTTGAAAGACTGGTGCTGTGAGGAAGGGTTTGGATTCATTGGTGACTGGGGACCCACCTGGAGGGATGGAGATTTGTTCAAGCCTGACGGCCTGCATCCATCCTGGAGGGGAATCCAAGCACTCAATGATAAGTTTAAATGCTACATTGACAAGCATTTAAACTAGCAAAGGGGGATGGCAGGCCAGCAAGGAGGGTACCTACTTGCTCACCCCCACAGCTAGCAGTGGAACCAGTGAACCAGAGGAGTGGCTATCTCTGCAAAGCAGTGTGCAAAAGATGGAGATTAGTGCCCAAGAGGTGGATGGCAGAAAAGGGGCAAAATTCAGCAGAAGGGCAGACAGCAAGGAGAACCAGGGATAAATGACAACCAAGGAAGGGGCTGGAGTAGAACAGCAAAACAGTCTAGGAGGAGTCAAATCATGGAAAGCCATGTGTGCAAATGCCAGGAGCCTTAGCAACAAGATGGAAGATCTGGAGGCTGTCATGGTGCAGTCAGACCTGGACATTGTGGCCATCACTGAAACCTGGTGTAATGATAACCACGACTGGGAGATGGCCATACCTGGCTACAACATATTCAGAAGAGACAGAGCAGGCAGGAAGGGAGGAGGAGGCACTGTATGTGAAAAATGACATAAGGGCCACAGAGATCCAGGAGGAACAAAATGGGGAGAGATACTGTGGGTTAAGCTGGAAAGGAAAATGGGGCCAGCTATCGCACAGGTGTGGTCTATAGACCACCAGCCCAGGAGGAAGAAACAGATAGGAGTTGATGCTAGCCATCCAAAGGATGGCAGACAAGGGTGAGGTAGTACTGGTTGGAGACTTCAATATTCCAGACATGGACTGGAGCATCCCAGCAGCAGCATCAACTAGGAGCAGATTTATCCTGGACTCCCTTCAGGGTGCCTTCCTCAAGCAACTGGTCATGGAACCAACTCGGCAGAAGGCAATACTGGACCTTGTGCTCACAAACAGGGACAGTGTGATGGGGGTAACAGTGGGGAGCACCTGGGGAACAGTGACCACCAGTCATTGTGGTTTGAAATCACAGAAAGAGCAGAACCAAACCACACAAAACACGATCCTGGATTTTAGGGGTAGACTTTGGGAAAATGGGAGATACTTGGAAAGAGGCATAAGGGAATGGGACAGGAATCAGGGGTTGAGAAACAGTGGGCAGTATTTGAAATGGGATTACAAGAACAAGGAATTATGCATTAAGCAGGTTAGCAAAAGGAAAAGGAAGAGGAGACCATTATGGTTTTCCAAAGAGGTTGCAAAGAAAGTGAAAGCCAAAAGATTGCATTCAGGCAATACAAAAAGGCACAGGCAGAAGGGATAGGGAGAAGTACCAGGAGAAGCAAAGGGAGGCAGGGAGGTCAGTAAGGGAAGCCAAAGCTCAGACAGAAGAACACATTGCAAAATCAGTGGGTAGAGGGGACAAAACCTTTTACAGGTACATAAGTGAAAAAAGAAAGACAAAGGGAGGGATAGTGAGACTGAAGGGGGAGGATGGGGGCCACGTGGAGGATGACAACAGTAAAGCTGACATATTGAGCAGGTATTTCTGCTCAGTCTTTACTGAGGAAGAGGAGGGTAATGAGTCTGAAGGGAGTACAAGGGGTGAGAATGGTGCAGAAATGGGCACAAGTCCCTTTACACGAGAAAGGGTCCTGAAGGAACTGTAAGTAATAAGAGTTGATAAAGCAATGGGGCCAGATGGGGTGCACCTCAGGGTCCTTAAAGAACTAAGAGAGGTGGTGGCTGAACCTCTGACTATCCTGTTTAGCCGAGCACTGGAAACAGGGGAGGTACCCAAAGACTGGAGGACAGCAGATGTAGTCCCCTTATACAAAAGTGGGAACAAAGAGGAAGCACGGAACTACAGACCAGTCAGCCTCACCTCGGTAGTGGGAAGATCATGGAAGCACTACTGAAGGAGAGATTGGTGGAACATCTGGTTGTCAATGGACTACAGGACCAAAGGCAGCATGGTTTCACCAGGGGGAGGTCATGTCAGACCAACCTCATTGAATTTTTTGACTGGGTGGCTAGGGAAGTGGATCAGGGAGGGCAGTGGACATGGCCTATCTGGACTTCAGCAAGGCCTTTGACACTGTGCCACATAGAAGACTATTACACAAACTGGGGAATATGGGTGTGGGCAGGACAGTAGTGTGGTGGGTAGGTAACTGGCTGGGTGGCAGGACACAGAGGGTGGTGGTAAATGGCTGTCACTCCACAGAGGGAAGAGTGACCAGTGGGGTACCACAGGGATCAGTGCTGGGACGGTCCTATTCAACATCTTCATCAGTGACATTGCACAGGACCTAGAAGGCAGAATTTCACTGTTCGCTGATGACACAAAGCTCTGTAACAGAGTAGACACACCAGAGGGTGTAGACAGAATGAGAAGGGACCTGCAGAAACTTGAAGAATGGTCAGGGGTTTGGCAGTTGAAATTCAATGCAATGAAGTGCAAGATAATGCATATGGGGCACAAAAACCCTGGCACAATATATCAGTTGGGGGGTGAGGATATAGCATGCACCAAGCAGGAAAGGGATCTTGGGGTTGTCATCTCTGATGACCTCAAGGTAGGGAAACAGTGTGACAAGGCATCAGGTAAAGCAAATAGGATGCTGGGATGTATAGGCAGGGCATCACCAGCAGGAAAAGGAGGTCATAATTCCGCTATACAAGACACTAGTGAGGCCCCACCTGGAGTACAGTATACTGTTCTGGAGACCATACCTATGTAAGGACATAGACAGAGTACAGAAGGTTCAGAGGAGGGCAACAAAGATGGTGCATGGATTGCATCACAAGTCCTATGAAGACAGGTTGAAGGAACTGAACATGTACTCCCTGGAGGAGAGGAGGGAGAGAGGGGATATCATAGAGACATACAAGTATCTCACAGGAAGGAACAGGGTGCAGGAATACACTATTTTTAAGTGAAAAAGATGTTCCAGGACTAGAGGGCATGGCATGAAGTTGGAGGGAGGACGATTCAGAGGAAGCATGAGGAAGAATTTCTTCACAGAATGGATGGTGGACAAGCGCCAGAGGAAGTGGTGGGGGCTGAAACAATCATGGGATTTAAGAATGCATGGGATAGACATAAAGGAATTCTGGAGGTCAGGGGTAAGGGACAACAGACTTCTAGGAAAACATAAAGTGAACTTACAAGCTCAAATGGGCAGACTGGGTGGGCCATAGGTCCTTATCTGCCGACACTGTCTATGTATCTATGTATCTATGATTTGCAAACCCGGGAAGGAAACCCACAACTCTAACATTCCTTTGGCGAAGGCTGTTCTCCAACGTTTCCACTTTTGAGTGAAGGAAACTGAAATCTCGGATCAGGCCTGTATTAACTTCTCCTTGCCTCTCCAATGAGGAGGTTAGGTTGGAAATCGCAGATTTGTTTTCTGTAATTTTTGGTTTAAGATCGGTAACCTTTTTCCTCCATTACCACTAGTCTTTTATTGGTTTTGTCGTCAGTCTCCTGCAGTTTAATCAGTAGCGGGAGGAGTTGTGTGAGTTCCGGTGACGACACAGAAGATGGGCCTTCAGACTTGGCTGATGCACTGAACCCCTGGCCTTCAAAATAGTATTCAAGCCCCAATGTAGTGTAAGGCAGTTGCCTTTTCAGGCTCATTATGATCCAGAATAGTTTCGGATTGCAATCAACCTTAAGAAATTTAGGTTTGCACTCAATAATATACTATCTTTTGTTAAAGAATATCATCAATAACGGAGCCCATATAAAGAATGTCCGCCCTGTTAAGTGCCCCACAGTGCCCCCCAAATTCTGGAGTTTTACTGAGTTTTCCAGTAGAAACTGAACACCTGTGGCCTTGACCATGGTTGTTTATATTGTGTCCATGATTTCAGCTATGGTTATCCATGGGTAACCACTGACGGTAAATGGCTCATGGACAGATATAATTTGGCGGTGACTTAACTTTATGATATTGGGCCATGGTTGTTAATTTCCAGTGTATCCTGTATTATAAAACACATTTCTACACAGCTCAGGTTATTTCATTTTTTTCAGCAACCTTAAAGATCATATACAAAGGTTTTTAAAGCTAAAAGGAACAGCACAATTCAATAAACATTGCTATAAAACCTATTTGTGTTCCAGGTTTTGTAACAAAAGTCAACACATTAATGCATTTTTAGTGTCTTTTTGTTGTAATCCATTTCCCCAAGGCTGCTGCATGCTAAGTCAGCATGCCTCAAGGCTGCTGATGTCATTTGGTGTACTTGCCTGTTAGGAAGTTGTATTATTGCTAGTAATACAATGCTGGTAACTTCACTGCTGTTGGTCAGTGTCTGCTTTACAATAATTTAGATTTAATAGGGACCTTATCTGCACTAATTCCTACTAGGGATGGCTGTGCTAGCCCTGGTAAAAAGATAATTTTAAAGAGATTCATTGAGGTTTGCCATAGAAAATGGGAGAAGTGACCAATAGGAGTGAACTGTACTGTATCCACAATGCCTTACTATGTAAATTAGTATACAGGATTTTATTTTTCTGTGCTCACTGAAGATAAAGGAGCCAATATCTCTCAGTATAGAAGTCTTGTAGCTAGATATGGTATGCACAATGCACTGTGCAAGCAATAACACCCAACAGAGTGGACGGTATTGGGCAATACCAGAATGCCTAGGGGCGTAATGAGCAGCGGAGGGCCTTATAGCCCCTGGAACATCCGGTATTGCCCATACCACCCACCCTGGAGGATATTATTGTGCTTAGAAAATGGGCTTCTGTGTAAATTTTAATTAATTTATCAAATAAGTGAGGAAATGAGTTGAAACAAATAGAAAAAAAGATAAACTAGTCCCTCCATTTCAAAGCTGTTCCATCTCCCGTTGCTGCCCCCCCACCCACGGAGCCATTCTGTTCTGCTTATCCCCCTCCCCCATGTATAGAAGGAGAGGGAGTTAATGGAAGTTTCACCCTAGCAGTTTGTTGCCCTCATTCTTGTGCACCACATTCTCTGCCCTTCCTGCATGGAACAGTTTGGTTTTTGCCGGTGTGTATATGCCGCTGTCACATGTATGGCTGTGCTTCAATTAAACTCCGGGGTTAAACCACAAAGTTAAGAGCCACAAGTACAGCGTGGCACAACAGCACTCTGTTATTTTTTTTTTTAAGTCTGAACAGCAGCTGCTGTTTGAGGCAATTACTGCATATGAGAAGAGGCAGCCTAGTTTGAAAGGCTCAGCTGTGGAAGTTGCAAGGCGCGAGAATGGGAAGCTGCGTTAGCCGATCGGAAAGACAGTTGCAACAGAACTGAGAATTTGGTTGAAAAAAAGGAGGTATTTAAAAAACTGAAAATGCTGATGTGGGGAGGAGTATTCTATCTGTGATGGATAGTGAGGGATGAGGACTGTACTGGGACAGAGGACAGTGGGGGAGCTTTGAGATGTCTGCTGCGTTCCTTAAGTGCAGGACTGTAGGACCCGCCACTTCTCTCCAAGCAATTTTTTTTAATGGACTGAAGAATCAGGGTGTATTTTCTGGATCAGGTTGTGTTTTTTAAAAGATAGTGGCACTGGAGTTGTTGACAGCGTGTCTGTCTGTGAGATGGGGGGGGTAACTCGATCGCTTACTAAGTGAGGAAAAAAATTATGTGTTTGATTTTTCAAATTTGGGGTGCCCAGGGATACAGTTGGTAATGGGGCACCCTGAATTAGCACTTGTTTTGTTGTGGGCATCTATGGCAAGTTAATGTACCCTCCTGTTGTGGCTGTCAGTCAATTAGAGAGGTTCTAGTATCAAGCCCATTTTCTAATGTGAAAATAAATAAACAAAAGCTTATATTGTTGACACCACCACACAAATATGGGACAGCATCTCAGAGTATGGAAATTGTAAAACAGGTTCATATTTTACCCACAATGCCTTGCTACAGTTATTTACATATTACTGCTCACCACCAGCAACAAAAGGGATTGTACGTCTGAGTAAGGCACATTTAAGGCAACATTATAAATTAACCAGAATTCCATGTTGCTGTATGTAAAACAATGACATCTCCCTGGTTTGATATCATTTTGGGGGGGTGGTCACACTCAAGAAATTGGAGGACAAATCCCTGATAAAACACTAAAAAAATGAGAATGACAGATTTTTTTACAAAACAAATTGCAGTTTCAACATTTGAAGCATGCCATGTGTAACAGGCATTTGAGGAACCTTTAACATTTACTTTAACGGCAATGTTCTACTCTCCCTAACTTCAGCATGGGCTATAAAATTACATTTAAACTACTATTGTGCATTACTGGCATTGAGCATGACACAACCACAATCAAACAACTTTCAGATTCTTGCAACAGGCACAGTGCTTATGCGTTGAAGAAAGAGAATAGCACCCCAAATGACATCACCAGGGCGGAGGCATGCCAATTACTACAGGGAACAGAAAGTCTCAGCATCTAGCAGTATTGTTGAAACACACCACACAGTAAATAGCTATAAATGGTATGAAATGGTAGATTTTCATATAAAACACTAGGCTGACACTGTTGTTATGACGATATTTAATTAATGATGCTGACAGTTTAAGTTCTGTAAATTTCATCGCATATGATCTTTAACATTCTGTAATGAATACATATTATCCACACACTTTTGAAATAGCTTTTGTTTACTAACCCATTGCTGTCATTGTTCCTCTTTCTAATGAGGTCTTTACTTATTCATAACTGATAGAATGGCCTAATTGCTATCTTTACCAACTAACATTAAACTCTTTGGGATATGATTATTTTTCATATTAATTTTGTTATGTTCAAGTAATTAATTTCTTTGTGTAAACCGTATTGTTGTGTTCATAAATTGCAAACAAAGTTAGTATTGTGATCATGTTTCATATTTTGAAGTATCGTATTCTCTATTCTGATATTCAAATAAATTATTCATGTGATTTCTGTCCCATGCTTATATGACCATGGACAAGCCAAGGTCAAATATGGAAGAACCATGGTTAGCTAAGGTTAATCATGGCATGTCTAAAACATTCAGAAAATTTATTGGGAAAGGCCATAATACACAGAGATCATTTCAGTTGATAGTGGGTTGTGGGGGTGATATTGTGGGAGGGTTGTGGGTGGTGGGTAATTTTACAGGGGTTTGGGTACTTTCATTGTGCAGGGGGGGTTTGGAATGTGTGTACTGTATTATTGCTGGAATGTGTCTTGGACAGCAGATCCCTGGGCTCAGCTACTCCTCAGCCCTCCTCCATGACCTTCATCCATTTAAAGATCCCCCACCTGGTGTTGCGTACTGATGATGCAAGGAGGTGAGGATCATGGGGAGGCATGGTAGAGTGCTATTTAGATAGAGAGGACAAGAAGGCACCCTGGGTTGAAATGGGATACAGAAAGAGGCCAGGCATGTTTGATTCCCATACACAGGATTCCCACCTGTCCGAGGGGGAAATCAGATGAGAGGCCAGCTGCCTCTACTCATTCTCTCTGGGCTGCACTATGCAATGCCAGACTGATGAGGAATAAATCCACTATTATAGAGAATTTTTTGTCTGACTCCTCAGTCGATCTGTCTTGCAACATGGAGCCAGGCCTTGTGCTGGAGGCAGCCATCCCAGCTAGGTTCTCTGTGGTTCACTGCCAGAGGAAGGATTGCGGGGGGCATTTGTTTTAGCTCTGCGTTGAAAAAGGTGGTGCACGCAGTGGAGGGCACCTTGTCATTTGAATGCATGGCCATTTGTGGGGGTCCTGGTGCTGGTTGTAGGATCCTGCTTGTGTACCAGCCCCCAGAGCATGCAAGTGAGTTCCTACAGGATATCACAGACTTCATCACTGACAGAATACTGGAGTCTCCCAGATGGTTAATCCTGGGTGATTTCAATGCCTGGGTCAACAAGGAACTCTAGAGTTTTGGCCAAAATTTCCTCCAGGTTATTGAGTCCATGGGGCTTGCACAAGTAGCTACTTCTGCAACTCTTCAACATGGCAGTTCATGCAGTTGTCCAAGGTTGTGTGTGGGTGTTGACATGCATAATGGCAATCACTACACATTCAGTCACTTCCCTACCAGTCTAGCATTGCTTGTAAAGTGCTTTGGGGTACGATGTGTATGGTAAGCACCATATAAATGCTGATTCTTTTTCTTCTTCTTCTACAGTTGGGTATTATGTGCATAACAGTGAAATTCCAAATGATACCATCTAATGACCTCTTTTAATGGCAATATGTACATGACAAATAACATGGATAACAAAATTGACACCTGTGACACTAAAAAGCCTATTGCAGCAGGATGAGAGAAAAAAGATCCTAATGTGACCTGTTGCGGCCTGCCATACGGGAAGGCCTCAATGATCTTATAAACTCTCATAAGAAGAGTTTGTTCGGTTCTTCTCAGACAGGGTGTCCGCCATCAGGCAGGGGGTTCCGTCAGTGGGGCAGAGTTTGGCCGACAGTGGTCACCATGGGTGTTTGGAAAGCACTCTGCCTGGTTGGGGTGAGTTTAGACTGGTGGAGGTGGCAGAGGTAATTGAGATTGCTTCCAGGTTTTGGCACACCTTTTGTGAACTGGACCCGGTGCCAACTCATTTCTTAATGAAATGTATTGACTCTGTTCGCCCAGTGTTTGCCTTTATTGTCAGTATTCCTTGTCAATGGGGGTCTTTCTTGATGTCTTGAAGAAGGCATTGGTGAGACCCCTTCTGTAAAAAACATCTTTGCACCCTGACGTCAAGGCAAATTACTGTCCCATCTCCAGTCTTCCGTTTTCTGGGTAAGATCGTGGAGAAGGTGGTGGCGCTTCAGCTTGAGGAGCATCTCATGGCCCATGATTTATATAAGCCACTCCAGTCTGGGTTTCGTGTGAGGCATAGCACTGAAACTGTGCTAGTTTGGGTGCACAATGATCTCCTTAGGGCTAAAGATCGAGGGAAGGGGACAACTGTTGTTCTTCTTGATCTTTCTTCAGCATTTGATACGGTGGACCATCGAGTGTTACCTGACCACCTAAGGGATTTCTGTGGACTCACTGGCACTGTCATTTGCTGATTTGAGTCTTTTCTATCTAACAGGAGGTAGAGGGTTCTGATGGGGAAATTCTCCTCCTCCCCTGCTCTTCTGTCGTGCGGAGTTCCCCAGGGTTCAGTCTTGTCGCCAGTGTTGTTCACCGTGTACATACTACCCTGGGGAGAGATCATTAGGATGCACAGTCTGGGTTTTCATTATTACGCTGATGTCACCCAGCTGTATTTTTCCTTTGCCCCTGGAACATCTTGCACAGTGGAAGTGCTTAACAGCTGCCTTACTGAGATCAATGACTGGATGGCCTCCAGCTGGTTGTGATTGAACCCCAATAAGATGGAGATACTGATGGTGGAGTTGAACAGAGGGCATGATAGGCTGGCCTCTGGTGCAGAGACAGGGCTTTTTCTTGGCTCTGTACCATTGAAGGCCTCCTCTAGGGTGCGTGATTTTGGCGTTATTTTTGATAGCAAATTATCACTTGAGTTTCAGGTGACATCTGTTGTCCATTCCAGTTTTTACCATCTGAGGGATGTCACCAAGATTAAGCCCCTTGTTCCGCCACTGGACCTCCCCACCTTGGTACATGCCTTCGTGATGTCCAGGCTTGACTCCTGTAATGCGCTCTATCTACCCCGCACTGACTGCAGCTGCTGCAGAACACAGTAGCTAGGTTGTTTACTGGACAGTCTAAGTACTGTCATATCACTCCAGTGCTGTGGCAACTGCACTGGCTTCTGGTTAGGTGGATGATCCTTTTTAAGGTTTGCTCACCTTTAAGGCCCTACACAGCCTGGGCCCTGGTTAACTGAAGAACCTTCTCACACCTGCTATCTCGGTCTGCCCCCTCCACTCTTCCTTTAGGGGCCTCCTTGCGATTCCCAGGACAAGGTTAAAAACAGCTGGCAACAGAGTATTTAGTGTCGCTTTCTCCACCTGTTAGGGAGGCCCCATCTGTTGAGGTATTCAAGGTCCACCTCAAGGCCTTCTTATATCCTTACATCCTTAACCTGACTTCAGAATTCCCTTGAGCCTTTTGCTGCTGTTGAAGGTATTATTTTAATTTTATTAATGATGTGTATTGATGTTTATAAATGTGTTGTCTATTTATTCATAGTAATTTGTATGTGTATGAAATTTTTTAATTTGTGCAGCACCCAGAGCCTCTAGGATGGGTGTCTTTTAAATAAAATGTGCCTTGCCTTGCCTTCCCATGCCTAGCTCTCCAAGTGAATCCTACTTGTTGCCACAGGAAACCCATCCAAAGCCTTGTCAATTACCAATGAGTGAGCAAGAAGAATATCCACAGAGCTTTACTCACTATCTCTAGCCAGCAGAATGTCATTAAACAACCTGATGAGCATGGTCTGACTGCTATGCCAAGGCCTGGCACCAAACTGGAATGTTTCATAACTGTTATATTTCTTGAAGTGAACCTTGAGCTGCATCATAACATAGAAACATAGACTTAGACGGCAAATAAAGACTGCTTGGCCCACCTAGTCTGCCCATTTCCCTACCTACTGGATAAGCTGCAGATCCTAGTTAAGCAACAGCCTATTTCTTCCTATCCCCCACAAGAATTTCCTTATGTCTGTCCCATGCATTCTTGAATTCTCTCACAGTTTTAGACCCCACAACCACCTCAGGAAGGCGGTTCCATGTATCCACCACCCTTTCTGTAAAAAAATACTTCCTCATATTGCCCATGAGCCATCCCCCCCATCTTCAAATTGTGTCCCCTTGTTCTTGCACATCTCTTTTTCTGAAAGATGCTACCCTCTTGGACTTTGTTGATTCCAGTGAGGTACTTAAAAGTTTCAATCATGTCCCCCTCTCCCTCCTTTTCTCAAGGGTATACATATTAAGCTCCTTTAGTCTCCCCTCATATGGCTTCTCTTGCAGACCCTGTACCATTTTAGTTGCCCTCCTCTGGACTGCCTCTCTTGTAAGTCACCTTATTCAAAAACGTAAGGTTTAAGACAAGCATACCTGGCTTCTTTAAGGTGGATTTTACCTTCACCCTCTTCAGGACAGTTGGGACATACTCATTTTCTAGGGAATACCTAACAAACCTGGCCATAATCAGACCCAGGGCCTCCAGCAGTCCACCAATAGTTGGGTAGCACCTAGTTCAAAGGAACAGAGAGTTGGGTGCTTGCTTGAATATCACCCTGAGTACATCCTCATCTGACCCTCACTCCAAGATGACAAGGGACCTTCTGACATCACAGGATCACCTCTGCTTGCCCCTGCTAGACTACATGCAAAGATCCCTGCTTGAATAGGTGACATTTTGTCCAAGAAGAATCAACCAAACTCCTCACACCTAGCTTTTGAAAACTCTTCATTGGACTGTAAACAGGACAAATGCAATAATCTGTCCAAAGTGCAAAAGAGTTGGGCTGGTCTATTCATAATTCAGGAAATTAGCACATGCAGACAGGAAGTCTAGGCACACTGTGCTTCACTACAACAGCACAAAACAACCAATAAGCTGCATAAATAGTTATATCTTGCTTCAGCAAAAAAAATGTATTGTTACTTACAGGCAGCAGCAAATGGACTAAAGCTCCACCATTTCATGTACATGCACTTTCTCAAGACAATTAACAGGTGACAGGAACTCAAAATTTCTTAGTTTGATGGCCCTCTGATGTTCCTAATAATGGGTCCTCAGAGCCAGCCTGTAACTTATCGAGCCCAATCTCTTCCAAAAACACTCAAACCTCTGCAATGTTGCCTTCAACCAATGCAACTCATCATTTTACCATGGTGAACTGCATCTGGAGGTCAGTGGGTGCCCATGGACTGGTGCAAGAGTGTACAGAGCCTCTGAGGTTGCCAACGTAGTGCCTTCTTTGGATCCTCCACTCCAGCCTGTTACCTTACCTGAAATATACAGTACTGCCAACAGCATCTCTGGTTCAAGATTACATTTAGGGCAAAACTGAACATCTCCAAGGAAGCAAGAAGCCCAGGGATCAAACACAGATGGTCATCGCACCCCACACCCACAATCACACCTGGGGCAGTGCACTACTAAGAAACCAGATGAGGTAAACAACTCTAGAACACTACAGGACCTGCAGTGAAGCCCAACAGAATGCAGTGCATGAAACAGTAGAATTATGTAGAGGTACTAAAGGAAACAAGGACATTTTAATGGTAGTTAATCTCAGAAATCTGTGACACTGCATTGCACCCTAGTGGTCTTCAATGTATATAAAGGGAGGCATGGAAACATATAATTTGTTGGCAGAAAAGGACTGCTTGGCCCATCCAGTCTGCCCAGGTTGTCTCTGCCTAGTCTGTCTCTGCAGACCTTAATTGGTCTCTGGTGACCCTCCCTGCCTGTTTACTAATATTCCCTTAGGTCTAGCCTATGCATGCTTGAAGCCCCATATTTTTGTTGTCCCCACCACTTCCGCTGAAAGTCTGTTCCAGGATTCCACCACTCTTTCATTGAAGTAGCGAATTATGAAACCTTGTCTAAAGAAGTAAAGGGGGATGTACAATGGAGTCAGCCAGCCAGGATTCAACACTTTTATCAAAGTTTCTGCCAGTGAGAGTAATCCAAAGACAATTATTCCAGTATGTCATGCAGGAAAATCTGACATGCTTATCACAAAACGTTGCATCCTGGCTGAGTCTACTGTGAAACAGTTGTGTATCCTATCCCTTTCACTCATACAGAGTTAAGTCATTTCAGATGAACTTGTTTCCATGTTTTTTATACGTTTCACATTGCCTAGATCAGTTCCACCTCAGGCACTCGGAGAATGGAATACAGTAATTTTAGAGTTGTGTGGGAAGGGAAACTTACATGACTGTGATGCAAAACTCAACAGCTATTAAAAAAAATGGGAGGACTAACAATTACCAGATTTGAAAAAGTATTACAGGCCAGCACTGATCTGGACAGTGGTATACCGATGTGTTTCCTCTAACCAGGCCAGATGAAAAAAAAACAACAGAATTAAAGCTATCCATAGACACAGACATAGTTGCAGTATTGTTTGACCAAGCTTTACCAATACCCTGATCAAGAGATATAAAACCTTGGACATGAAGTGCTTTGCATCTATAGAAAAATATGTTACACAAATATGACCTACAGCAACAATTCCTTCTCTACAAAAAAATTAATGAATCTGAAGTTCCTACCAGCCAGACTAGATGATAGATTCAAACAGTAAAGGGCAGAATGTTACTCAGCAACTATTACAAGATGGGAAGCAAAAAACATTAGAAAAGCTAAGTCAAGAATTCCAATTAGTCTGCTTAGGCTTCTACAGGTATCTACAGATAAGACATTATTTACAACATCTAAATAACTGGGAGGAGATACATAAAGAAAAGAAACCACTCAGAGACATTCAGTATTATTGGAAGCATTTGTTATTCAAACTGGGCATCACTTTATGTCTCAGATTTACAAGGTTTTCCAGGAGATGAAAACTACAGTACAGCTGCAGAATACATTAAAAGGGAATAGCAGGCAGAAGCGCAGATCAACATAACAAATAAGCAGAGGGTGAACACCTGCAAATGACAGCACCAGGTAATGAGTTGCTCGTTATGGAGAGAATATGCATGGAAACATATAGTCCATTTTCTTAAGACTCCAGAGGAGCTGGCAAAATAGTCACCAATAGTCAGCCCCAGATGCTGGAGAAACTGTGGTGAGCCCCACACTACCTACACACATGCATTTCTGTGCCATGGGTTATTCATAACTGAGGGAACTACAACACATGATACTGGGGCACCACTTCCTTACCTGTAAGATAAAAATAAAATAAAGTTAACACATGTTCTAATTATGGCTGTCAAAAACAACAACCAAAACAGAGTTAAACCCCATAAACTGGAGGAATGATATACCCATGTTAATCTAATATACAGAAGGAAAAAGATAACTTACACCAAGAAGAACAGGGAACCTGCATTCACTTATATGTGGAATTCATGGGTTTTATAAATATATATATATATTGCAAAAAAAAAAAAAACATTGTTAATGCATTAGTTAGGGTTAAACTGACAAAAGTAGGGAAATGTGGCATTAGGGTTTCCAACCCTAACACCCCATCCCCCACCCTGCACATATCAACAGGTGGGGGGACTGTCTTGGGGCCATCAACCCTAATGCTCACCCCATTCCATTACAAAATCAGGTGACATGGGTACAGCATAGGAGAATGTAGTGAGTGTTAGGGTTGATAGCCCCAAGACAGACCCCCCTACCGCCTGTTGGTCTGTGCAGAGTGGGGGATGGGGTGTTAGGGTTGGAAACCCTAACGCCATATTTCCCTACATTTGTTCTGTTTAAGTCTAACTAATGCATCAATGAAGTTTTTTGCAATTTATTACCTTACTTTTTGAGATAGTATAATTGTAACTTTATTTGCCTATGGGAGTGCAGGGTCCTCTGGGCCCTGTGCACCCATCCCTCCATCGATGCATATATGTGTCTAGCTGTGGAAACACAGGGCCCTCCAGCCCCAGCACTTCCAATTATAGGACAACAGTGACCAAATTGTCACCATAGCCATGTTATTACCCCACCTCATGTACCCAGTGCATAACATTTTTTAATCCCTGCCAAAACATAACTCCGTGCAAGTACAACGCCATTCCATACCACAGGTGCAAAAACACATTTTGCCCAGGATTTGAGAAAAATTACAGCTTTGACATACATGAGGTGGTGTAATAAGAAGGCTATGTTGAAGATTTGGGTTCAAAATATTTTAAATTCCCAGCGTTATGAGTATGCATAGCAAAATTGCAATAAATAGTCATAACTGTGCCATTTTTTAAAACATTGACCCCAGATTTTCAATATTGCCTTCTTATGATTTCATCTCATATACCCGGTACAGAGAAGTTTCAAATCCCTGCCAAAATGTAATTCTGCACAACTGCAATGCCATTCTGTTCCACAGGTGTGAAAACACATTGTGGCCAGGATTTGAAAAATGACAGCTGTGACATACATGAGGTGGTGTAATAAGAAGGCTGTGTTGAAAATAAAGGGTGAATATATTGAAAATATCCAAAGTTACAAGCATGCACAGTGAAATTGCAACAAATGCTCATAATGCAGCCATTTGTAGAAATTTTAACCCCATATTTTCAACATAGCCTTCTTATGACACCACCTCATGAACAATATGACTGTTGTTACACAAATCCCACCAGAAAGGTGATTTCACCAACTGACCATGAAATCACCTTTCAGACAGGAGTTGCATAACAACAGTCATATTTTTCATGAGGTGGGGTCCCCAAAAGGTCATGTTGAAAATCTGGGGTGAAAATCTCAAAAGATGGCTGAGTTTTGCATAAAAGTTGAAACTGCCATTGAAATACATTGAAAGGCATTTACCTTAGTTTCTCATATTGCAGTCTCTGGTTCCAGCAGCAAAACGTGTCTTCAGTCAGGAGAGTGGATCTCAAATCTGGGACCTCTTCAGGTGAATGAGGGTCTGTGGGGGTATCATGGGGTGTGGGGAGGTAAGTGCATAGTGGGAGGTCATGGGAGATCTGGTGGGGGGGGGTGCGGGCATGATCAGTGATGGATGTTTTTACAGGTTTAAAAAATAATAAAAGACACCGAGAAATGTTTTTCTAATTTTTTGGGAAAAAATGGACAAGGGAGGGTGGGGGGATGCCACTAACCACCAATGATAAAAAAAGAGGCATCTGAGGGTGGGGGATACCACTTGACATCAGGAATAAAGCTGGAAGCCTTCCTTACCCATACCCAAAATGGGCTGCGAGGTTAAAAAAAATATATTATATATAAGATATACATAGAAAAAAATGAAAAAAATACATATATGGGTGAAAAAAGAAATATAGGTATACAGGGTGGAAAGTGCCACTAGACACCTGGGATTTTTCTGGGGGGGGGTCAAATAAGAAACAATTAAAGAAAACAATAAAGGGATCCTTTTTCATTAGCAGAAATCCTTTTCCACCAATCCTTTGCTGTGGTGGCAGAAAAGGATTCAGTCTGACGAAAAAGGATCCGTTTACCAGATCAGATGGCTCTGTTTTTCAGGACCAGATGGCTTCCAAACCCTTTTTTTTTTTTTATTTAGTATGCTTTTTTTCATGGGCTCTGCCATTAGCCCCTACTCCGGTCACCTGCCTCGCTCTCCTATAGCCGCCATCCACCATCCACCAATGCTCCCTGGCACAGCACCACGGCCTGCCCATCTATGATGGGAGAAGGTGCCAGCAAAGCTGACATTGCCTCCCTGGCTAACCCCCCCAGGGTGGGGATCAGGGCTTGCAGTGGCACCACGGAGTCATAACTAAGACAGCAGTGGCTGAGTGGTGGAAAGCTATGAAGGCCAGGCACCGGGTCGGCTTCATTTAGAGCTGCCGATTTTTTTCCCCTGTTTTTTCTTGGGGGTGGGGACTTGCAATGATGTGTAACATCCGCCCCGCTCCCTGGGAATGATCTGATGCCGGTTGCTGACGTACCCCCAGCCTCCACCAGTGGTCCGTTTAGCGCCAGATGTGCACCCATCCCTCTCCCTGGAGAAGGAGAGCAGTCCTCCGGATGCTCCATCCTTCTGCCTCTGGCCAGCCCTCTGATGACTCAGGTCTGTTCCCGAACCCGAGTCACCGGCATCACAAGCGGAAATCCAACTGCTGCACTGATAGGCCAGCTCCCAAACCTTTGTGATGACCAGATGACCATACCTAGAATCCTTTTTCACCACAATTCCTTTTTTTGACAATCTTTTTCATCATGGCAGAAAAGGAAATCAGCTGGTGAAAAAGGATTTCCCCTTTTCACAACCAGATGCCATGCCACTAATCTTTTTTTGCCACAGCAGTTCCTTTTCCGATATCCTTTTTTATCATGGTGAAAAAAGAAATTTGGCTGGTGAAAAAGGATTAGCGGCATGGCCATCTGGTTGTGAAAAGGGAAAATCCTTTTTAGTCAGCCAATTTTATTTTTCACCATGATGAAAAAGTACTCATTAAGCACGAACTTAGCGAGTGACAAAAAAAGAACTAAATGTTAAAAAAAAACCTTCTAGTGGCACACAAATATTAAAAAACACACAGAACGTCTCTTCAACCCCCGATGAGCCAGATTCATGCTTTAATGTCTGTAAAAGACATCCCTGGGCACAGTTATGACAGTTTGTTTGGGCCAAAACCAAAAAACAAGATGGCGGCTCACAAAAAGGATTTTTTTTCTGTTGAACAATTATTGGCTCATCAAGAAAAATGATCCTTGTTCATCAGAGCAAAATCTTTTTTTATTCCAGTAATCTATCCCGGAAAGTAAAAGTCCTATTGTGCATAGGGTTGCCACCTATCTGGTTTTTGACTGGATAATCCGGTTTTTAGGGTCCTTATCCGGTCATCCGGTTTTGGTTACATGTAGTCCAGATTTTGGGCCATTTTGAGAGCTCATTTACTCTTAAAACTGATGTATCAAATCATTCACTGTTTTGGCTGCATTACATGTCCAGGTTACAAAGAAGTTCTGCTGTCACAGTCATTCAGACCTGCCTTTGTTTGTAAAAGCAGACTTTCTGAGAGGTGTAAAGTATGACTATAAAGATCATTAGCAGTAAATTAACCTATTCTTTTCCACTCTGAATTTTAATTACGGTTTTTTACTGCTATGACAGGAAACAGTTTTTACACCTTTATGTGCTCTCATGTGTTTCTTTTTGTTTGTTCTATATTATGGTAAATTTTAGACCCATTTTTGTTAAATTAATAATCTAACTTTTATTGCTTTTATCACTACATTTGCTCTAATTATTTGCATGACCTGAACATTCCATGGTATTAGCTACATTTTGACAGGTTATTCAGATAAACAGCATGGAATGGTGTATCTGAAATTGTGGAATGTCTTAGAAATATGAAAAGAAACAGCAGTAGCTGGTGAGGTAAAGGGGAACACAGTGCAGTATTAAGGGTACCACTAGCACTGATAATTAAGTTATCAAAAATTGGTCAAAGAATAAGAATACATGGCTGACATGGAAAGGAAAATGGAAGAGTGTTTAACAGAGGGCTGAGCAATAAGCTGTGGCTGAGCTTGGCATATCCAGCAGACCTGAGTTTGATTCCTACAACCTCCACTTAAATACTGTGTGACCCTGAGCAAGTCACTTAACCTTCCTGTGCTCCTGGGTCACTCCTGTAAAATGGGCTATGTGGCCTATGGGAGGTAACCTGGTTGCCAAAGAATAAAAATAAATAACTGAATAAATAAATCAAATAAATAGTATAAAATAATTTCCTAACACTAGTAATGTCTATTCCAACATTACAAATGGCTTTGGAGGAGGAGTGATATACTCGCCAGTCATAAAAAAAGGGGTGGAGCCAGAAGCAGAGTTTGCAGTGTGGTTTCGGATCCGGTTTTTACCTCATCCAAAACTGGTAACCCTAATTGTGCACTTGTTTTCATCCTCCTAACTCCCTCATTTTCTGCCATTGTTCACTGCCTTTCTCCCTTTCTCCCTTTCTTAGACACATCAACCTCTACACTTCATCTCTACTTTCTTTCTACCTAGTCCTTAATAAACCATGCCCTAGTTTCCTTCTATTGCTATCCTGGCCCTGCTTCTCTGTCTCTCTTCTTCTCATTAGTAGCCTGCCACATAGTCTTATCCCCTCTCATTACTGACATGTTTAAACTGTAAATACCTCTTACACCTTACTTTCTTGATGTTCTATCCAGTTTCATACATTATCAACTTATAATTAGCTTTCTTTCTCACTTCCACTTAAGACAATTGTATTAATATTTTTATCCTTATCTCTGTTTTTATTTAGTCGTGATCTTTGTACCACATGTGTTTGATTTCATATTGTATATATTTTTTTCCATTAGTTCATTGTCTTTGTCTTTCCCATGTTGTGTGCTATCTATATTTCATTTTACTGATGAAACTGACAGCATTGTTGATGTAAATTTTACTGCTGTAACTGATGACACTGTTGATGTATTTGTTGCTGTACTCTCATTACCTTTTTGTACTTGTAATTTTTATTTCTGTTGACTGTTTTTTTCACTTGCACCTTCCCAGGTCATGCCTGAAAATAGACATTTTTATGTCTAGTGTACTCACCCAGTTATCAAAAATGAAATAAAATAAATAATGTAACCTTAAAAATGCAATAACTTTGGAACAGTTTAATATTTTTTCACCAAATAAATGCAAGGCAGTTCTGTCACCTAGGCTCTTTCTACCATAAACATTTCTGACCAAAGTTCAACACTATCTGTTCACAGAGTGATGAGAAAAAGAAACTGTAAAAAGTGGCTGATTTTCAGGTTTTTGCATTATCCGGATCTCAGAAGTCACACATCTGACCAGAACAAAACTTGGCACTTCAAGAGATCTACCCCACAGGACAGCCCATACCACATTTGGTGCAAATCCATTGAACGGTTGCAAAGTTACTAAAGCATAAAATCTGAGGTTTAACATTAAAGTGCCTGCTCAACCCTAACTGTCCCTATATATATATATATATATATATATATATATATATATATATATATATATATATATATATTAGAGACCAAAAACTCCATTTAATGCATCAGTTAGGGTTGTTCCACAGAGACAAAAGTGAGGAAATTCAGTGTTAGGGTTGAAAACCCCCCTTGGACCCCGCCCACCTAACTGGCATCGGGGTGCGCGTTGGGGTCATCAGCCTTAACTCTCACCCCACTACATGTGTAAAGAAGCAGAGGTATAGGAGAATGGGGTGAGAGTTGGGACTGACAACCCCAATGTGCACCCATTAGGGGGCTAACCATTTTTGTGACAAAAAGTCCGTATCTTGCACCGTTTCCGAGATACGGGCCCTGAAAGGAGCAGCGAACACTGTAATGTTATCCTATGGGGAAAAAAGAGAAATTCAGAGTGCCATAACTTTGCTTTCCTGTAATATTTTCCCACCAAACCAGCAAAAGGCACATCTGTGGGATGTTGGCTGTCTTCCCTCCAAATTTCAGCCCAAAAGACCAAACCGTTATTTTGTAGCAGGGCGCCAAAGTATTTCTGTATTGCGTTGGATGCCATAATGTTATCCTATGGGGAAAAATGTCAACTTTGGAGTGCTGTAACGTTTCCACCGTGTAACATTTTTTCAATGAAATACTGAAAGGCACATCTGTGAGATGTCGGCTGTGTTCCTTCCAAATTTCAGGAAAAAAGACCAAACCGTTATTTTGCAGCAGGGTGCCAAAGGATTCCTGTAATGAGTCGGGTGCCGTAATGTTATCCTATGGGAAAAAGCGTCAACTTTGGAGTACTGTAACTTTGCCACCATACAATATTTTTTCAATGAAACATTGAAAGGCACATCTGTGAGATGTCGGCTATGTTCCCGTCAAATTTGAGCCCAAAACTCCAAACTGTTCTTTTGCAGCGGAGTGCCAAAGAATTGCTGTCATTTCCCCACAGTCTAGAAAAGTACTGTCGCAATTTGCGAAAGCTTTTGCAAAAATTTGTGACACTTTCATGAGCACGAACGTACTTTGTGAAAGTACTTTTTCCAGAAATTTGAAAAATATTTCTGGGGTGTTTTACTCCAAAATAAAGACATGGCTAGCATGCTCAGGGTCCGACTAGGTGAATACAAAAATAATTAGGTTGCTAGAGGGTCCCAAATTTAAATGCCAAGCATTTTATGATCACTAACTGAAAACAAGATGGTGGATTTCGAGAAAGTAAGAGGGCCATTTGCGAAAGTAAAAATGCATTTGCGACACTGTCAAACTTTTTATTAACTTTTCCCATTGACTTATAATGGGAAATTGTTTTTTGAATAACTTTTGAACCGTTTAATATTTTTTCATGAAATCTTTGAAAGGCACATCGGGGACCCCGGCCACATGTTCTCTGAAGATTTTGGGCCTGTTGTGCAAACCGTGCGACCTGTAGGCGCGACCGTAGAATTCCAGAAAAAGCGTAAACACACGCGCAGATCATGCTTAATAACTCCACAGCTGTGTATCCGACCAGTACAAAACTTGGCAGATCCCAAGGTGTTTGAGTCTTGATCATGTATTCCAAATTTCAGGCAAATCCATCAAATGGTTGCAAAGTTATTAAGGTACAAAATTTGGGGTTTAACATAGAAATGGCTCCTCAACCCTAACTATGGTAGCACTACCGTGCTACCATAATATATAGATATTTATACAATAGGGGTGAGTGATAAATGAATGACATAAAACTATATATATATATATATATATATATATATATAGATATTTATACAATAGGGGTGAGTGACAAATGAGTGACATAAAACAGTATATCACCCACTGCAGTGTGATATTTTTACCCTCTGCTCTACTGTGATGATATCAGCCATTTACACACACAGGTCACACAAAGGTCACTGATATCATCATTCTGTGCAGCTTGTCCCTCAGCATACAAGAAACACCTGTGCTGTTACCATAGACACAAATGCAGAACTACATGAGAGGCCTCATTGCTGCCTGCAGCTAACTCAGTTAGCATTACAAAACACTCACACCTATTCCCCACACTCTAACTTCCAGCTCATTACTGTGATACTCTCAGCTTGACTGCAGCCAGAATTCTAAAGAGCACAGCTTCACAGAACAGTCTGTTCTTTACTGCTGCCTGCAGTTAACTCAATTACCACTAAAAACAATCTCAGCTGTTCTTCACACTCTGACTCTCAGCCTATTACCATTATTGTGATACTCTCAGCTTGACTGCAGCCAGACTCCTAAAGAATACAGCTTCACAAAATAGTCTGTTTCTCACTCGTACCTAAAACTAACTCATTTAGCATTGCAAAACACACTAATCTGTTTCCCAGAGTTTGTAACACTGCCAGCCCATTAAGAAAACCTCACACACAGAATGAGCAAACACATAAACAAGAACAGAACACAAGACAACATAACAATACATCTGAAACTCCTGGCCCTACTGTATAGCTCAAATACATGATGTGCAGATCGTGTGCTATGGCAAATATTGTCACTCCTGCATTGTGAGCTCTGGATTTCTCACTCATGCCTTCGGCACTCGTGAGGTATCCATAGCTCACTCTGCAGAAGTGACAATATTTGCCATATCACACTCATGCCCATCATGTACTATATATATATATATATATATATATATATATATAGCAAAAAACTTTATTAATGCATCAGTTAGGTTTGAAATGACAAAAGTAGGGAAATGAGGCATTAGGTTTGACACCCTAACCCCCAACCCCACAATCTACCACCTCACCCCTACCCTCCACAGACCAACAGATGACGGGGTGTGCCTTGGGATCATCAGGCTTCTCACCCCATTCCATGGGTAACAAAGCTTATATGATACAGTATAGGAGAATGGGGTGAGAGTTAGGCCCGATGACCCCAAAGCACTCCCCATCACCTGTTGGTCTTTGGAGGGTGTGGGGGGGTGTTAGGATGTCAACCCTAATGCCTCATTTTCCTACTTTTGTTGCTTCAACCCTATCTGATGCATTAATGAAGTTTTTTGCCATCAATTTCCTGATTTTATGAGAAAGTGTAATCTTATCCTTACATGGTTTTAGGGAGTGCAAGGCCCGTATCAGTCCACAGACATTGTAATGAACTATCATCTTGCTGTGGGCCTTGCGCTCCCAGTATTGCATAATAGATGGCCCAGCAGTCTCATTACTGCTTAATGGTATCTGTATGTGGGTATGCAGGACCCTGTTGGCCCTGCACTCCCACCTATCTATAATTGTAGAGATGCAGCACAGGCCTAGACACATTCCAAGTAACCCTTGTGCTGCAAATTGTGCAATATCTCAGTAACCATAGCAACCGTGGAAAATATTCCACTGCATTTGTAATCATGGGCTGGTAACCTGCATGTGTGCTTAGTACACAAGCTGCATTTGGTGAAAAATCTGTATCTCGAACCATTTTTGAGATATAGGCACTGAAAGGCACCACATTCACCACAATGTTATCTTATTGGAAATTTCTCAACTTCGAAATGCCATAACTATGTAAACGATGCAAATTTGTACACCAAACCAATCTAAGTCACATATCTTGGACACCCCCTTTGCACCCTGCAAATTTCAAGTGAAAAGTACTAACTGTTTCCTTGCAGTGAACTGGCAAAGAAACAGCAACTTTTAAAAATCCCTTTTTGTGAGCTGTCAAAATCCCTGTTCGTGAGACAAATCCCTTTTGTGAGGTGTCAAAATTCCTGTTCATGAGAAATCCCTGTTTGCGAGGTAGAGCCATCTGGTCGCCCCTCACAAACAGGGATTTTACAGCTTATTTAGTGATTGGTTTGATTTAAAGTGTGGATTTTGATAGTTTGCAAAAAAGGGATTTAAAAACAAATCCCTTTCGCTTAGCTGTTAAAATCCTTCATGAACCAATTCTTTTTCATGAGGTGTCAAAGTCCCTTTCATGAGCCAATCCCTTTTTGTGAGATAGGGCCATCTGGTCAGCATCTCACGCAAAGTTTTGACATCTCTTGAAAAGGATTTCTCATGAAAAGTTTAACTCATGAAAAGGAATTTTAACAGCTCATGAAAAAGGATTTAAAAGTAATCCCTTTTCGTGAGCTGTCAAAATCCCTTTTTGCAAACTGAATCCTTTTTGTGAGGTGTCAAAATCCCTTTTTGTGAGCCAATCCCTTTTTGTGAGATAGGGCCATCTGGTCATCATGTCATGAAAAGGGATTTTGCACAATCCTGCATCGAAATAGAACTTCAGTGCAGGATTCTGTATCATAACATGGCAGAAAACTGAAAGTAGTAGTTTAAACCAAAAGTTAACTTGTAAAGCGAAACTGTTTCTGGAAACCGAAAACCATGTTCATCACGTACTGATAAAATAAACCAGATCAGACTAACAAATAAAACAGGCAAACACTGTTATATGCAGAACACTCACCCCCATGAAAATATAAATGACAACCCCCAAATATTCAAAAACACATTTAAAAGTCAACTAAAATCGAGGCAGCCACACACCCTCTGTCCCAGCTCTCAGTGCAAAGTCCCTCCCTCTAACAGACAGCAACCAATCACAAAACATGCTAACACAATACAGAACCAATCACAACTGAGAAACACAACATACAACCAATCAAATAAATGACACAGAGCCCATTCATACCCATTCACACCACGGACCAATTACAAACCACACAAGCTCCTCATTCACAAAAAAAACAGCTTTCTCAACATGGCAGAGCAATACCAGTGACACAGAAGGAAAAAGCACATACAAACATTAGATAACACACAAAAACTAATAACCTGTATTGTATAAATCACACACATAATGTTCAGTCATGTGATATGGAAAATATTTTCATGTCTGTAGAGTGACCACTGGATAATCTCACCTGTGGCTTTTCCACTCATGAGTATCTAGAGGTCACTCTGCAGGTATGAAAATATTTTCCATATCACACTCCTGCCCATCATGTATCATATATAGATATATAATATATTAGAGCCAAAAAATTCCGTTTATGCATCAGTTAGGGTTGTTCCACACTGACAAAAGTGAGGAAATTCGATGTTAGGGTTGAAACCCCCTTTGCACCCCTCCAGCCCACCCCCCCAACTGGAATTGGGGTGCACATTGGGGTCATCGGTCAACTGTCACCCCATTCTCTATTCCTCACATTCTTTCCACATGTGATGGGGTGACAGTTAGGCCGACGACCCCAAGCGCCCAATTCCAGTTGGGGGTAGGGCTGAGGTGCAAAAGTTTCAACAACATCGAATTCCTCACTTTGTCACTGTGTAACAACCCTAACTGATGCATTAAACAGAGTTTTTTGCCTCTAATATATATACATTTGCGAAAGTAAAAATGCATTTGTGACACTGTCGAACTTTTTGTTAACTTTTCCCATTGACTTATAATGGGAAATTGTTTTTTGAATAACTTTTGAACCATTTAATATTTTTTCATGAAATCATTGAAAGGCACATCGGGGACCCCGGACGCACGTTTTCTGAAGATTTTGGGCTGGTCACACAAACCTTGTGACCTGCAGGCAAGACGGTAGAATTCCAGAAAAAGCATAAATGCACACGCAGATCATGCTTAATAACTCTGCAGCTGTGTATCTGACCGGTACAAAACTTGGCATATCCCAAGGCATATGGGTCTTGATCATATATTCCAAATTTCAGTCAAATCCATCAAACAGTTGCAAAGTCATTAAGGTGCAAAATTTGGGGTTTAACATGTAAATGGCTCCTCAACCCTAACTATGGTAGCACTACCGTGCTACCATAGTATATATATATATATATATATATAGATATAGATATATAGATATAGCTATAGATATGTATGTAATAGATAACTCACTCTAAGGTGTGCGGTCGTGCTTTGATATACACATGCCTTGGTGTGTGTTGTTACGCATGAGGCCATTGGCCATGTGTGTCAACCACCCAAGGCATGCAAACTTCAGGCGTGACTGCATGCCTTACAGTGGGTTATCTATCTTACAAAATGGCAACATTTTTGGGACGGGAGTGAAAGTGCAGGTTTGTGGTTGCACTCTGATATATGCACAGTCATGTGGTGTGTTTCAACCAACCAGCAGAGATAATTTTCCTACCCATTTTATACATATATATATATATATATATATATATATATATATATAGGATACATGATGGGCAGGAGTGGGATATGGAAAATATTCTCACTTCTGCAGAGTGAGAATGCACAGCTCACTCTGCAGGACTGAGAATATTTTCCATATCTCACAATCTGCCTATCATGTATGCAATTTATACTACGATGTAAGAGCTTTAGGAAAATGTTTTCTGTGTGTTTCCTGCTCATTTTGTGTGTGTGTGTGTGTGTGCTCGTGTGTGTGTGTGTGTGTGTGTGTGTGTGTGTGTATGTGTTCTGAACAGAGTCAGAAACACAGGTGAGTGTGTTTTGCAAAGCTAATTGAGTGAGTCAGAGGCTCAGTGAGAAAAACAAACTGCTGTAGGTAGCACTGAGAGAGAGAAACTGCTTTGTAAAAGAGTTTCATTTAGAATTCAGGTTGTTTTGAAGCTGAGACCAGCACAGTAATGGGCTAGGAGTGTTAGAAACACAATAGGACACATGTGAGAGTGTTTTGCAAAGCTAATTGAGTAAGCTGCAACTCCAGTGAGAAAGAGAAATTGTTTTCTGAAGCGGTTTCCTTTAGAATGCAAGCTGCAGTGCAGATATCGTCACTCTGGTGACATCAGCAGAGTGTGGATAAATGATATCCAAACTCTGCTGATGTCATCAGGATTTATCCTCACTCCAGTAGAAATAACACAGGATATCCTACTAAGAAATCTCTCACCCCCCATGGTATAAATATATATATATATATATACACACACAATAGGGGTGAGTGATAAATGAGTGAGATAAAACAGTGTACCATCTACTGCAGTGTGATATTTTTACCTTCTGCTCTACAGTGATGATATCAGCCATTTACACACACAGGTCACAAAAGGTCACTGATATATCACTCTAGGCAGCTTTCCCCTCAGCATGCAAGAAACACCTGTGCTGTTACCATAGACACAATAGAGGATAGTGGATGGGCAACAGTGAACAACAACACTGTTGTTCACTTTGAGAGGTTGTCATGACAACCAAGAAAACCACAAGAGCAAAGCTCAAGAGGTTTTTGGTTGGCATGAAAACCTCGAGAAGTGAACCAGTGTTGTTGTTCACTGTTGCACATCCATTGTCTTTTGTAGTGTATGGGCAACAGTAAAAAAAAAAAGTTTGTGACTTCTTTCCCGGTCACGCTGTGATGTCGGGGACCCCCACCCCGCCCGTGTCTGTGACAACACTCCACTCGGGTCCACATTTGAAATAAGATCCTGATGTCCTGCTGTGTGCTGGCTAATATTTAATGAAAAAGCCACTTACTGCTCAATAAGAACTTCCTCCAGTGCCTTCCCATGCCTTCGCTGAACTGCCATGGCCATTTTATGGATGAAGAGAAACCACAATTTGCGCATGCGCAAACGTGATCAGGGCTGTTGTACCATTGATGTGACGTATTCACGATGGTACAACAACATCGTGACATCACATCGATGGTACAACAACACTAGGGAAATATAGATTTTGAGGGAATACAACATTCTAACATACACTATAGTGCAGAACTACATGAGAGGCTTCACTGCTGCCTACAGCTAACTCAGTGAGCATTACAATACATACCTATACCCCACTCTAACTTCCAGCTCATTACTGTGATACTCTCAGCTTGACTGCAGACAGAATTCTAAAGAACTCAGCTTCACAGAACATATTCCTCACTGCTGCCTGCAGCTAACTCAATTACCACTGAAACACACTCTCGCTTGTTCCTCAAACTCTGACTCTCAGCCCATTACAATTATCATGATGCTCTCAGCTTGACTACTGCCAGAATCCTAAAGAGCACAACTTCAAAGAACACTCTGCCTGCAGGTAACTCAATTATCACTAAAAACAGTATCAGCTGTTCTGACACTCTGCCTCTCAGCCCATTGCAATTACTGTGATGCTCTCAGCTTCACCTCAGCCAGACTTCTAAAGAATAACACTTCACAAAAGTATGTTTCTCGCTCCTACCTAAAACTAAATCATTTAGCATTACAAAACACACTCATGTGTCTCCCAGAGTTTATAACACTGCCAGCCCATTCAGAAAAACTCACACACAGAATGAGCAAATGCATAAACAGCAACAGCAACAGAATACAAGACAGCATAATAAAACTTCTGAAACTGGTAGCTCTATTGTATATATCGAATACATGATGTGCAGAATGTGTGCTATGGCAAATATTGTCACTCCTGCAGAGTGAGCTCTGGATATCTCATGCATGCTTTTGGCACGAGTGAGATATCCAGAGCTCACTCTGCAGGAGTGACAATATTTGCCATATCACACTCATGCCCATCATGTATCCCTCATATATATGATGGGCAAGGGTGGTATACAAGGATGTATACCTATCTAGGGGGCTAATTAGGGCTATATGGCCATGAACCCAAAGAGAGAGTGGCTTTATTGCCCTAATTAGCCACCAAGATGGGTATACTTCAGAGTGCTCCACCCCTAGCCATTGCTTATTGAATATAATACATTAGGATGTTATTGTAAGGTCTTTTGCAACAAGAAGGGAATGGTGTGTAGTGAGTTCAGCAAAGAGTTTTGGGAATTTCTGGGTTTGAGAGGGTTTTGTGTAAATGTCTATTTTTTTCTAGATTCTTTTGCTGCTTGTTAATTGGTTTGGCTTTTTAACATGTTAATTGTGTTATCAGTGGTGTCTCATAGAGTTTAATGTAGTGAAGGTGTATTCTTTTTATTACTGCAGGTATGTACTTTTAATTGTTTGATTAGTGTAGGTGCACAGCTTTAATTAGAGTCGGTATATAGTTGTAATTGATTGATTAGTGCAGGTGTACAGTTTTATTTGATATATTAGTCACAGGTATATAGGAAACAAAGTGATGGCCTTTTCAATGTGGCAACGTTCCCATCCATGTATTACATCTGTACACGCACACACATATATATTATAAGAAAACAGAATGACTTTGTTCCATGAAAGAGGAATTAAAAATAGCGAGGGGGAATTAGTTTTCCTGCGACTCTTTCTTATATGAAAGAGAAGACAAAACAAATGTGAACATCCAATGTGAAACTAACCCTGAGCTAGCAAAAATGAAATTATAATGTTGTCCCAAGAGGTTGTGTTTTCCCTTTACATGTTTCACAAAAAATGCTCTAAAAAGTGAGTGTTAGACACAGCTGTAACCCAGCCCTATTAACAAGATAAACTAGATGGAGAGGAACTAAAAGTAAATGTTTTGCTATTATGTTTAAAAACTGAATAAAGTACTATTTTTTTTCCAAGTAAAATGAATAGACAAGTAGTGATTTATATTACTTTTAGCAGGCTGAGTTAAACTGGAGCCTTTTTTCGCTTGGAGTAAATTGCTTCTGTTCAGATGCATCAGCAGTGGGGAAACAGGTATTGTGAGTCAAGGTCATTAGAGTACAGTAGAAGGGACTTCCTTGCACATAAAATGTGTAGTAGCAATAAGGCTTCAACAGAATCAAAAGCATTTACTGGCAACACGATCAGTCACAATACAGAGTTTATACCTTATTTACTTTATTTCAAGTTTTAATGTACCCTTCTGGGAAAAATTCCACTTACAATGCAACGCATATAACACAAATCATCAATCACGTCAGGAAACAAGCACTCAGTGATTATAAACAACATGACTGCTTAAATAAACGAGTTTTCAGTAGTAGAATAATGAATACTAGTTTGTAGAGCATCCAACAAAGTAGGAGTGACTGCAGTACCTGGGAGATCTGACAGAGCAGATAGAAGCACCAAGCCTACAGTAGTAACCACAGACATGGTCAGATTTGTCCAGATATTTTTCGAAATTTCTAAAGAGTTTTTCTCTGCTGCCCCTACTGTGGAAATGCAGAAAGCAGGATATTTCTCTAGAAACATCACAAAAATCTGAGGAAATATCTGACCATGTCTTTGGCTGTGACTACAAATAAAAGGTATTTAATACTTAAAGACCAGGGTGGGTTGGTTGAAATTCTTTTTACTGTTTCTTGAAGGCAGGTCTTTAAATTTTATTAGATAGTGCAAAGAAACTAACTGGTTAAAATAGTACAGCCTATTGTGGGCTGAGTGATTAATAATGTGTTAGAACTGCTAAGATTCAAATTCTGTATTTACCTCCTGAATATATCACCATGTTGTCCTGCTTACTTGGGGGCATCATCCTTTTGTTTTGCCTACCTAGTTACTTCATGTAGGGACACGCCGAGGGGCAGTGGGATTTAAAAAAGTGGCTATTTCCATCCTGACTGGTAGTGCTGACTGCTAAACTATTTAAAAATGCATTATCAACTGCTACCCAATTGTGATGAATGGGTAGCAATAATCTTTCTTGTTCTACCAGTGACATGATAATCCAGTCAGGCATTGCCCTTGCAGACTTACAGTACGTATGTCATGCAAAGAACTTGGAAGACTGCCACCCCATTGATCAATATTGTATAGCCATTATTGTCTGTGTACCTGTGAAGCAGGTGGCCAATTGGGGGCAGGAACTGTACCTTATCATGGGAATCAGGGACCAAACTGAGGTTTAAAAGGTAAAGTTGTATATACACAGGGTAAAAAGAAGGGTGGAGAAGCACTTTCAAGTCAGGTGGTAGAAATACAGTATACATGATCATGCCACACTTTTCAGTACCACCAGTTTAAGTATCAGAGACTTCTGTGTAGAAAGGGATTTAGGACTGAAGAGGGGCAAGGGAAGAACACAGCAGTACATTCACCTCATTGATGAGAACATGCACACAGATGCACAGGCAGTACAAGGGAGAATGGGAGGGTAGCTGGGCAGCTGCAGGTGATAACATTCTACCACCTTAAGGAAGTTCAGGAAGGCAGGTGAGTGCATGTATGTTGAAGGTTAATAGCCCTCACTGGGAAGTTGACTGCCCTCAGTGCTGACATTCAGTGCCTCAGGAGCAACATATCATGATGCCTAGTGTGGACTGCAATTCCATCCCTGCAGCATAGACCTTGTGTCTGCACAGGCAGATGGACTATAGTGTGAGGAAGGAGGATAAGTATCACTACCATACATGAGACCTCAGGAGTATTGACCCAGAATACATTCACACCCCTGTCAGAATCTGTTCAGGAGAACTACACCAGCAAGAGGCAGTTGTTGCAAACCCTCAGGGGAAGCAACATCTGGTAAAGAGGAGCCAGAGGGGAGAGTGTCAGGAATCACAGGGAGGGACAAAAAGCATTTCATTATGATGGGAATTCCAGAGTTAGAGGATAGAATGCCATTCGGGCTGGGGGACAGAACTGTTCAGTGACTCTCAGAAGGATTGCAGATAAGTTCATACCTTAGCTGGAGAGGCTAAATAGAAGGAAGTGGGAAAAGCTAGGTGTTGTGTTGCATTTAGGTACCAACAATCTGCAAATCATATAGGAGAATAAAGTCTGGTTGAGGGAGTTAGGCAGAAAGTTAAGGTCTAGGACAAATATGGTGGTCTTCTTGGAAATAATGCCAGTGCCACATTCAGGTGAGAGCAGAGATAATAAAATCAGAGTTCAACACATAACTAAAGGGTTGGTGTGAAAAGGAGAGGTGCAAATTTTCAGAGGACAGGGGAATCACCTGGAAAGATACCCTACCTGGAGCTTCAAATTAACATGTATGAGGACAGGTGAGTCCACATACTGTAATAATACATTATACAAAAAAAACTCACAGACAATAATTATAAACTGAGAAAAGAGCAAGGTATTGAGATAATAAGAACAGAAGAAAGTACTTTTTGCAATAAGAAGCGTTTCAACTTAACAGAGTTACCATTATCCACCCTATGGAAGTGGCCTGCACTCTACAAAATGTTGGTGGGCTAGAGATGGTGCACTGATATGCAAAATGACTACAAATAAACAAGTTAATATACAGTGAGTGGTAGTCTGAAGTTCTTGTTCTGAACAGCTTAAAAAGTTGTGTCATGGAACAGTCTCCTCACAAACATTTGCTATCTCAATAGGTTCTTAAAGCCACATTGTGTTCTTGCAGCATTTCTGAGCCATGTGGCAAGACAGGCAGCTGCTTGTTAATGATATCAAGCATCTAAGCCAGTGAGGCACCAGAACCTTCGGGAAGAAGTTGGATGATATAGCTTCAATGTTTGGTGCATAGTGAAGTGCTTGTGTATACTTATGAACTTGAAGTTATGAACTTGGAGTTTGGCCTTTCTCTATTCCAACCCTTGGTAGGAATACTGGGCAGGTGTAGGGAATAGAAGACCCAGTGTCAAGGTTGAGAAGAGTGCCAGAGGAGACAGAGGCAGGGGAGGATGGTGGGTGATTTCAAAATGCTCCAAGCTGAGCTAAAGGAAGTTGACTAGCCTAAATGGGGGATGCGGGAGGAACTATTTTCCTCACAATGAACCACAGGCTATTAGACCTCCCATTCAATGTTTGGTGCATAGCATAGTGCTTGTGTATATTTATGAACTTGAAATTATGAATTTGGAGTTTGGTCTTTCTCTATTCCCACCATTGGTAGGAATGCTGGGTAGGTATAGGGAATAAAAGGTCCCAAAAGATTAACAGTTGGAGATTACCTCCTCCAACTCACAGATAGTGTGTGTGACCAGTAGCATGCAGGAGAGAAAAAAAACCCAGGTGAAGGAAACCTCTGAGGACCCATGGCTACTGACCTGCCCATCCTCCAGGCAATCTATGAGGAGATAATCCGAAATGATTTGAACTGAGTTTTTGGTTCTAGTTAAGTCAAAGAGCCTTATCCTCTGAATCTTTGCTGCTTAATGAGTCATAGACTCTGAATCTCTGATGGTGTAAATAGGAAGGTTGATTCTGGAAGATGAAGGAGAATCTGCATCGGATGGATGTCTGGATGAAGGAAGAGGCATGGTTAAACAATGTCCAGGATTTCTGTAGTGGTTTTTGAGTACTGAAATCCTGAAAATTCAAGTACTGGAAGCCTGAAGCAAGGATAGATCCATGAAAAAAATCAATGGATGGTTGAGCGGTAGACAGTGGTGCACTTGAAGCCCCAAAAGGAATGCAGAAGAAGGATGTCCAGGAGGCAAGCCAGAGTCAATCCCAAGGCAAAGGAGGAGAAGGGTCAAGATAAAACTGACACTATGTAGCGCTAGGAGGAATCCGACAATAGTCTGAGCAATAGGGCGGGAATTATCCACAGAAGAAAGTACAGAACGGAATAGAGAAAATTGTGATGACCTGATGTCTGAGTCATTTATGAGGATTCAAGTCCAATAATAGCAAGATGGATCATTACGAGGAAGCGGATAATCTGCCGATCTAGGAAACAGTGATCAACTGCTGGTGAAATGGAATAACAGAATGGACTGGACAATGCAGACTGGACTTCTGAGTCTTTGATGATGTAGGAGGGTTGAACCTTGAATTTCATCAGGAGGTCCAAGCTGGAGGAATACTGAGGCAAGGAAAATGGTTGGAGTTGAAGGATATCCAGGAGTGCCACCCAGGTAGAGCCAGAGATGGAGCAGCAGAAGAAAGGCAAACAAACCAGGATACAAAATGGATGGAAAAAATGGTGGGGCAAAACTCCCAACCCCAGCAGACAAGATGCCCACTGTCGCTCAATACCCCAGATGCAGAGCTAGGGACAGAGACCTGCAGAAGAATGGAACTGCGGTGCAAACTAGATCAAATGATGGAATGGTGGTATGAACCAGACACAGGCCACCATCCCCAGCAGACAAACAAGCCCACTTTTGCTCAATACCCAAAAGGCAGAGCTAGATATGTAGACTGTGGAATGATGGAACAATGGTGCGGGCAGACCAGCAGTACTATGGTGCAAATAAAGATGGAATGATGGGAGGCAGGGAGATGAAGAACAGTAAATTTATTGTTAAAACACTTAAGTCATTCTACATGACTTTTTCATTGTGCAGTACTATTCAGACAGTAGCTGGCTATACCAGTATTCACTCTGAGATGCAACATTGAGCTTTCCCCCTCAGAAAACTGAGTGTCCCACTGAGATGCACTCCGAGACTGATGTAGTGATGGAGTAGGAGATGAAAGGCAGGAACCAAACACGGTGCACTGGGATGGCCATAATAGTGAAGAAAGTAGGCATGAGGAGGCCACGAAGCCATCATCCGATGTATCGTAGAGAATGTCAGCAATGGAAAAGATGAGATTTGGAACTGGAAGCGACACAGTGAAGCAGGGTGGCTGAAAATGCCTGGAGCCAGTACTGGGATAGTAAAAGGATTAACTGGGTATCACCAGAACTCCCCATAGTCAGAGCTGAAAATTCCAAACCCAGTCAGTGACAGCCCAGAGATGGTGGTATAGGGTACTGCACTACGGCGCCAAGTAAGATCAGGAAGCAGCAGATTTATGTCACTGGAAAGGTTGTCATATACCAAAGAACCCGAGCAACAATCATAGAAAATGACACCCCTGATGGTAGTGTATAAATCTCTAGATCACTGTCCCATAAAGCCTCTAGAGTGCATGCGCTGAGGAGCAGTAGTCAGCGATATGAGAATCATGGCTAAAGCTCGCTCTCTCAATGAAAGAAGGGTCCGCGTAACTAAAGATGCAGTGAATTTAAAATTCACAGGTGAAGTGAACGCGAAGTGGCCACTTCGTGTTATCATGATGCTATGTAAAGTGGCCATTGAGAAGTGCTCAGTTCGCCTTATTACGACTTTACATTGTTATTCTGCCTTAACGTGAAGTAAGGTGGAATGACAACAATACAGGCAGTTTAGCCAGCCCCCCCACACACACACATCACATGGCTTACAGTACTGTAAGTCACATGCTTTAGCCAGACAGGAAGGAAGTGAGTCATACAAGCAGATACTTTCACTTTCTCCTTTGCAGAGGTAGAAGAAGGAAGTATTTTGTGTAGGAGAGGAGAGTTTGTTATTAGTTTCATTCTTGAGCAAATTTCAGAAAATCCAAAAGCTTTTTTCAAAGCTAATTTTTTTAGTTTTTGTTGCACTGTTTTGTCAGTTCTTTTTGGTGACCGATTTCTTTGTTTTATAAGTTTTGTTTTGTGTGTGTGTGTGACTATGAGTGTGTGTGAAGTCGCTTGTTGCATGACACGTCGGAGTGGAAAGGGAAGGAGTGTTTTGTGCAATGGACCAGGGACAGTTTGTGGCCCGTGGCCAGAGGAGAGTGCGCATGTGTGGGGGTCGTCGTAGCCAGGTGTCATTGGATTGCTTCAGACTGCTTGGTCCTGTCCCCCCCCCTCCAGAAGCAGCAGCACCACCAGTGCCACCGCCACATCCACCAAGTCTGCCACCACCACCACCAGTAGCAGCTACAGAAGCTCCAGCAGCACCACCCCCACAGCAGCAGGTGGAGCCCCAGGTGTGTGACAGTGCTGCCAGCACTACATTTGCCCCTCCTGTGCCTGGTCCCCCCTGCAGCTCCACAGTATGGCAGTTTTTCAACTGTGTCGGGGGGACAGGAGCATTGTGGTGTGTCTGCTTTGAGGTGTGCAGTTGCACCGTGGCCCCCGGGGGACACATCTGGGGACTGGTGGCCAGAAGACACATATGCTGAACCACCACAAGATGGAGTGGCAGGCTGCCACCGAACGGGCCAGGTCTACACCTACTGGCCCTTCTGTGGCAGTGGCAGAGGGTGCTGCTGCTGTGCATCACTGCAGCAGAAGGCAAGCCACAGCAGCAGCTGCTCCACCGCTACCCCCACCACTGCCACCAGCACCACCCTCACCACCACCACTATCTGGTTCCCCCATACCAGTGGACCTGGCCACAATGCCTAGTACTTTTGTGGGCTGTGCTGGAGGAAAGTAATGAGAGGGTGGGTGCTGTCCAGCAGCATGTGGAGCATATTGGGCAACACCAGCTACAGATAGTGTCAATGTTCCATCTGCTGCTGGAATATCATGGGATCTCCCATTAGCTTTTTGTTTCTGCACACACACACACCCCAACTGCTGTAGTATTTTGTGTTTTGTTTATGTTTAATAACAGACAGAAGGAAGGCCACACAGTATTAGTTTAAAGGGAAGCAGTCAACAACAGGAGGTTGAAATACTGAAATTATAAATGTTTTTGCCAGAAAAGTATTGCACTGTGTAAGGACATGTGGAGCAACAAAGATTCCTCTGTAGGTTAGGCACCCATATATTGGGTGCAATACCATAACTACCTGTATGTAACTTGGTGAATCTCTTTAAAGCAGTAGTGCAACAACCTGTCGAAAATTTTGACCTATACTTTGTTATGCTATTTTACATTACCACTTTACTTACATCCTGACTTGTATGACACTATTCTTTCCAGTATTTGAGTCTGCTTTAGTACTTCTTTTCATGTCTGAAATAATAAATGGAGCACTCCTTTTAATATGGTACGGACCAGGTCTTTGTCAGTATTTTCCGCTGTTTTTCTCCATCAGTTGTTATATATTACTTCTGTTGTAAAATTAACAATTATGCAGCAGGTAGTGTTTTATGACCTCACAGAACAATATTTATTCAAAAACAGCTGCAAATAGTGATGAAAACCTGGTTAAGGCCATATTAAAAGGTGTGCTCCTCTTTTTCAGACATGAGAAAAAGTAGTAAAGCAGACACAAACTGAAAAAAAGGGCATCATACAAGTCAGGAGGTAACTAGTGGCTGACAATGTAAAATAGCATAAAAAGTATAGGTCAAAATGTTCACCACATTGTTGCACTGATGCTTTCATTTATAATGTAAGTATGACATTATGTGCTCACAATCACAACACTCAAAATGCATCTGTCTTATGTCCAGAAAATTGCCAAGTGCTAAGGAAGTGAAATGGGAGCATTACACCACACGCAAAGTCCCCCAGAATTTATTGTGCAGTCACTCATCAGTCTACATCAGAAACCATATGAAGAGAGATTGAGAGAGCTTAATATGTATACCCTTGATGAAAGGAGGGACAGGGGGGACATGATAGAAACGTTCAAGTACCTCAAGGGAATCAAAAAAGTCCAGGAGGGTAGCATCTTTCAGAAAAAGAAATGTGTAAGAACAAGGGGGCACAGTTTAAAGATAGAAGGGGGACTGCTCAGGGGTAATGTGAGGAAATTCTTTTTCATGGAGAGAGTGGTGGATACATGGAACAGCCTTCCTGAGGAGGTCGTTGGGTCTAAAACAGTGGGGGAATTCAAACATGCTTGGGACAGACACAAAGCAATTATAGTGCGGGGTTGCAGGAAGCAGGCTGTTGGTTAACTAGAATCTGCAGCTTATCCAGTAGGTAGGGAAATGGGCAGACTGGGTGGGCCAAGTGGTCCTTTTCTGCCGTCAAAGTCTATGTTTCTATGTTTCATGCAAGCAGTGGTTATACAGGGTCCCCAGAATTTTTCTGCATCCCCAAAATGCATCTGTCTTGTGTTCAGAAAATTGCCAAGTGCTGAGGAAGTGAAATGGGAGCGTTACACCACACGCAAAGTCCCCCAGAATTTATTGCGCAGTCACTCATGCACACGGTGGTCACACAGAGTCCCCAGAATTTTTCTGCATCCCCAAAATGCATCTGCCTTGTGTCCAGAAAGTTTACATACTCTGTGATGATGATGTACTCATGATGCTCAGTGTCTTGCCAAACCGTGTGAAGGAGGGATAACATGACAAGAATCCATTCAGTGTTCCATCAGAAATGATGACTGTGAAAGAACTGTTGCTGGTCAAAAGTGTGCTGCAATTCCTGCAAATGTGATGCAATCACCTCAACTGAAAGGAAGGGTTCCCTTTGTGTGTACATTAATGGTAGCCTTGGTGAGTTGATATATATATATGTTGTTATATCTAACCACCCCTACAAAATCCAGAATGTCACTGTCCTCCCCGACTCTCTTAGCGATCACTCCCCAGTCCTCTGTCTCTGGTCATCCTCCACTCTGAAGCCAGTGTCCCAGGCCACTCTACGCCGCCATTTATGCCCCAGCAGCCTCAGAAAATTAAAACAATACCTAGTCCAGCTTGACCGGTCCCCTATCCAGCACACCCCTGACATTTACTCAGCTCTTGACCATTTCACAAATGCCTTCTATAAGGCTTGTGACTTTTTCACCCCCCTCACCAGGATCCGCTCCAAAAAATGCAATGCCCCATGGATCACCCAACCCCTCCTCCAGAGACTCAAAACTGGAGATGATCTCTGGCACACTGCTGTAGAATCTGGAAAGGCATCTGATAGACAGGCCTACAATGCAGAATGCAATAAGTGCACATGGGCCATTAGGCGGGCCAAGGCAGAGCACTACCAGACCACCCTCGCTTCCATTTGGGGTTCAGCCCGGACCTTCTGGGATAATATGAAAGAGCTAAATGGGAAGTCCCGTTCTCCCCCACCATCTCAGCTCTCCATCAATGGCACCCCCTCCACAGATCCACTCCTTATAGCCGATTGCCTTAACACTGCCTTCTCTGACCTAAGCTCGGTCCTCCCCAGCAGCTCCTTTGACCTAATCCCCACCTCTCTCCCTCCAGTCCTGCATCACTCACCATTCTACCTGCATACCCTATCCTCCCAAGATGCCAGGCCGCACCTGCTAAAAGCCTTAAGCAGCAATAACCCCTGCAGTGACCCCCCTCGACTCCAGGATCCTTCATATGGTCTTGGACAAAGTCCTAGTCCCCCTGACTGACCTTTAAAACTGGTCTTTATGCCTGGGTCAGTTCCCAAGTGCTTGGAATACTGCTGAAATCAAACCCATATGTAAGAGTGGGGACCTGTCCTCACCCCACTCTCTAAAGCTCTTGAAAAAGTGGTGTTGATCCAGCTCTCTGAATACATAACCAAGTATGACATTATGTGCCCAGAACAGCACAGTTTCTGCCCAGGACGCAGTACAACCATGGCTCTCCCAACACCTGCATGCTGCTCTCGACTCTGGCAGCCTTGCAGAAGCAGTGTTCATTGACCTCTACAAGGCCTTTGACACTCTCTGTCAGCCGCTTCTACTCGACTCTCTCTCTACCAACTTGACTTCTCTGGTGGTACCATTTCCTGGTTCTCTAGCTACCTCTCTGCTAGATCCCAGCGTGTCAAGATAAGCGGCTCCCTCTCCAGCACTCTTCCTGTTCTCTCCAGGGTCCCTCAGGGTTCCATCCTGGGTCCAATACTTTTTAGTCTCTACCTCAACACCCTCCCCAGCTCATGTACCTGTAAAATGCTCCTCTATGCTGATGATGCAGTCCTCATTCCTCACATCCCAATCCCACCTCCTTCCAATTATCCCTTCATCAAGCTTACAACCAAGCCGAAAGGTGGTTCGGCAACCGCAGACTGCTCATTAACTTAAAGAAAATCAAATCAATGCTCTTCTCCCACCTCGAAAATAAAGCTAAAAATACCCCCCCGATTATCCCCAGCACTCTGCACCCACTAGAACAAGTGACCACATACAAGTACCTAGGCATCACGTTCGATACTGCCCTCTCCTTCCACATCCACATTAATGCCCTGTCAGCAGCCATTAACTCGCAGATTGGCCTGCTATACCGGCACAGGGACTGCCTGCCTTAGGTTGCCCTTAGGCTGGGCATCACCTCTTCTGTCTTGTCCCTCATGGACTATGTGGCTTGCCCATCTATGCCACAGCTGACAACACTGCCCTCTCCAAAATCCAACTCTCCATCAATAAGGCCTGTAGGCTCCTGACCGGTGCCCCCAGCTGCACTCACACCTGCCTTTTCTATACTACCACCAATTTGCTCAACTTTGAGGAGTGACTGCTCTACCAGACCTGCCTTCTCACTAAGAAATCACTGCTAGGATTCTCCTTCCCGGGGGTCTCCACCTCCCTACAGCAGTCATCATTGTCCATCACCACCCATAGTTCTGTTAAGGCCACTTTCAAGGTACCCAGAACCAAGACCTCTCTTGCCCAGAGATCCTACCTCTACCGAGCCCCCACCTTTTTCAACTCCCTCCCTAGCTGCATTTCCAACTTGCCAAAAATTGGCTCCTTCAAAATAGCGCTTCGGAACCATATCTTTAATACCCACTGTTGTAGGTGCAACTAACCCCCTGTTGTAGCCTGTGGTACCCACCCGCCTTGCCCCCTGGCTAGTCAACATCCACTGGACAGCATCTCCCTCCCCCAGACCCACTCCTTCCTTACTAGGTCCAAACAGGGATGTAACCCATTGTCTTCTCTGAGGACCTACTATATCCATGAGTGTAACTCACAATTTTGTAGCACTATACAACCTAAGTAACATACAAACTACTACATTATGTAACCTAAGTGTCTCTATGTTAAATGTTCCATTTACTGCATCTGTAATATTATCCTCTGTTTTAATCTGCACTGATGTCTGCCCCCCCGTGACAAGGTGCCTTTGTAAATGAGTCTCTGACTCAAAGCTTGTAAACCCGATTTGTAATGAATAGAATAAATAAAATAATATATATATATATATATTTTTTTTTGTCTGTATTTTCTAGGTAGGGGTTGACATATATAGACATGTACTCATTGTATTATTTTGTATCACAGGTCACAGATACTGTTGGTGTGCACATTCCAGTGCTAGATGAGAAATTTATGCATTGAAATTGGAAATGGAATACTCTCAAGCCAATGAAGGTAAGTATTTTTTTGGGGGGGAAGCATATTTGCAGGTAGATCTCATTAATGGTTTCTTATTTGGTTACTTCTTCACAGATTTCATCTACATCCTTCTCCAGTCCCATAATGATGGTCATGGTCATGGACTTGAAATGACTTCTGCATGTTGCATGTCTGCCCCAGCCCGGGGGGGGCCTGATGTTGAAGAACTTCTTTGGATAGGGCAACTATGACACAACAAAGCATCTGTAAGTTTCCTAAAAAAAAAGAACTGAAGGTCTCATTATAACTTGATTGCAGCAGTAAGACATTATGTTTAAATCATGGCTGTTCCACCATGGGTATCTGGATTAACACAGATAGCAAGCTGTCCCACTGCAATCAGCAGATCACAACTTAACTTAGTACCAGGCTGTGTAACAAATACACTGTGTCAGTGTCCCTGCATCTCAACTCAAGTTACATTTCAAAACCACATCTTGTCAAGTAACACAACCTGGGTCCAACTTTTTCAACACTGTGATGGCTGCACAGCTGCAAATTTGCATGATATGTTGCAGAAATATTTTTGTGACGTACATGTCACCTAGTTTATGAATCCTCAGTCGGATTTGTTGCACTCTTATGCAAAAAAAAGGAACAGATGAAATAAAGTATATATACTTACCAGTATGGATTGGAAATGGATATCCCATAGGTTCCTGTGGACAGTACTGCTGCTGTACCATTGATACAGACTTTCAGCGAAGGAGAGTCGTTTGTTGTTAACCTGTAAAAAAATGTATGTGTTTGTATGCGTTTACCATATGTGTTTGACCATTGCAGCTCAGAAAAGCAACAGAAAACAAAACACACAGCTAAAGGAAGTTGAATAGCATAAAAATATTAGTACACATACTCACTTTATAGTTGTAATAGTAAGAAGCCTTGTGCCTGTGGCTGATGGATGTGGTCTCCTGTTCAACTCCCTCTGCCTTGGCATGGTTGATGTAATGTCAGAATGACACTGGTGGTGGGTGCTGGTGGTCATAGCTGGGGCGCATGGTGACATTTCCTCTGACATTTTCCTGCATCTGGTGGTGATGGCAGTGGAAAACAGCGGTCTTATGGTGATGGTTCAGGGGGGTACAGAAAGTCATTCCCTTTGGTGGCAGTGGCAAACAGCGGTGTTATGGTGGTGGTCTAGGGGACACAGAAAGTCATTCCCTCTGGTGGCAGTGGCTAACAGCGGTCTTATGGTGGTGGTCCAGGGGGGCACACAAAGTCATTCCCTCTGGTGGCAGTGGCTAACAGCGGTCTTATGGTGGTGGTACAGAGGTCAGGATATATTGTGCTCTCTGTTGCAAATGTGACGTGGCATATGGAATTTGAGGCACTGTAAGGGGGACACTCATTTAACATTATGAAAAAGAAAATATGTATCATACAACAAATGTGACAGGCTTTTAACAACTGAAGTTAAAACCCGCCAACATTAACCTCATCATCATCCTCATGAAGAAAGCTGCTGCCCTCACAGTCATCTATGTCTGAAGTCTGACCATTGGGAAATTCTTTCTCCATTGTATCATCATCTACATCAGTGGTAGGCTGTTTCATGCTACCGCTGCCAGTGCCACCAGGATGGTCCATTTCTTCATCACCAAAACCACGACTAGGCCGGGGTATGAAAACTGAGGTTGCAGTATGAGCTGGTATGTGCCTCTCATTCATTTTTATGAATGTTAGCAAACTAACATTTGCAGGAGAGAGGTTTGTATGATGATCCCGAACTATTGCATCTGCTGAGCTGAATAACCTCTCAACACTTACACTGGGGGTGGACGTGTCAGGTACTTCAGTGCCACTGCAGTCAGCTCTGGCCATTCACTGACCTTTCTGATCTAGTATAAAAGAGGATCATCAGATATTGACAGATGCCTGTTTTCAGACAAATATGATTCAACCATTCTCTGTGCTGCACTAAGTCCAGTAGCTGATGCATCATCCTGTTCTCTGGAATCATTTCAATCAATCAATCAATCAAGCTTTATTTTTAAAAGGCGCTTTTCTCAGAACCAAAGCGCCTGTACAATTTCATAAAGCAATAAATAAACAAGTTTAAAACTAATGTAAATCATTAAAAGCTATACTAAAAAGGTGGGTCTTCAGAGCTCCTTTAAAGCTTAGGACAGTCGAGCAATTTCACACCTGATGAGGTAGAGAATTCCACAGGGTCAGAGCCATAAAACTAAATGATCTAGCCCCTGAAGTTTTCAAACGAACCCTGGGAATCTCTAGCAATCCCTCATCAGTGGATTGGAGGGGGCGGGAAGGACAGTAGGGGCAAAGGAGCTCTTTCAGGTAAGTAGGTCCCTGATCGTGTAGGGCTTTATAGGTCAGCAAACCGACCTTGAAGGTGATTTGCCAAAATACTGGCAGCCAGTGCTGTCTGCAGAGCACAGGCATTATATGGCTGGATCTGGAAGATCCAGTCAACAACCTGGCCGCCGCATTCTGCACTAGCTGCAGATGGTGAAGTTCAACCCCCGATAGCCCTAGGTACAGGGAGTTGCAATAGTCAAGGCGGGAGGTAACGAAAGCGTGGATCAACGTTGGAAGATCCTCTGGAAGAACCACGTGCTTCACCTTGCGATGATCCTCAGATGGAAAAAGGAAGTTTTGACCACCGCTGACACCTGAGATTTAAGTGTCAAGCAGTCGTCAATTATTATGCCAAGATTCCGCACCTGATCCGAGGTCGTCAGCTGAACGCCCCCAAGCCATAAGCCTGAGGTGATCCATCCGGCAGACCTGCCTCACAGCGACCCTTGTCCATGACCAACACCTCAGTTTTCTCCGGGTTTATGTCATAATTTATGTCACAAATCCCCACTTGGGACAAAGCCTCCCAAAGTGGGTTGACGTCAACTGCTTTGGATGACAGACCACCTGGAAATACAGTCCCCATCCCCTTACAGGAACAGGATATGCTTGCTACTCCTCCAGGTTCACCTTCAGCCTGATTATGCTGCTGAGGTTTGCTGACCTTGGCATGTGACGTCTGTGCCCCATGAACCAAGTGCACCAGTTGTCCGCTGACATTTTTTACCTGTTCAGGGCCCTCCCTCCAGTACTGAGGCAATTCCACATTTGTATCGTGGGTCCAGCATTGTTGCTATTGCAAAGTTGTCACTATGCTGAATGCTCAAGATGTGATGATTTTGGTTGAATACTGTCAGCATGTGTTTCAGAAACATACTGCTAGCATTGTCCCCGGCAACATCAAGGCTATGCTGTACATTCACCAATGTCTGCCTCAGCACCCGCAGCAGTGGAATTGACTGGCTAATGGAGACAGACTGGCCACTCACTGCCTGTGTGGCATATTCAAAAGGCAGCAAAATTGTTATTACAGCATCTATGAGGCGCCACTGTTCAGTCGTCATAGACATGGAGGCCCCGGAACTGTCACAGCTAGTTTGCATGACAAGATATTCTGAGATGGCTTTGTATTGTTCATACAACCTCTCTGCCATGTGTAAAATGGAGTTCCACTGGGTGACAACTTCTACCTTCAAGCAGTGCTGAGGAAGGCTGTTTCGGATCTGCAACTGCTGAAGTTGGTCATGGGCCTTTGCAGATCATGAAAAGTGAGAACAGATATGGCATGCAACTGTCAGCATTTCCTTTACATCAGGGTGCTGCAGAAACTCCTGCACTACAAGATTTAAACAGTGGGCCATGCATGGAACAGAAACAAAGCCACCATTTGTGATGCATTTCACCACATTTGACCCATTGTCACTTGCTATGGACCCAGCTCTCAGGGACATGGGGTTCAGCCACTTATCAACTTCCATCAGTACCAAGTGCAGCATGTTTTCACCAGTGTGTGAACAGGTCACATTGTGCATAGCAATCATTGCATGCTGTCGAATTCCTGGAAGATTGCTACCATGACACTCTACCTTACTGCACTGATTATTCACAATACCAACAGCACAAACAACACCCGGCAGCTGCACCCAGTGTGCAGTTATATACAGATATGAACTCCCTGCTGTTTTGCCACTTGTCCACATATCCATACTTAAATGGATGAATGGAGAGGAAAAATGTTGAAGGGTATGCCTTACAGAGTCGGACACAGTACAGTACAACTCGGAGACAGCATGGGTCGAAAAGTATTTCTTGGATGGGACTTTCCATTTTGGACAGGCATGTGCAGTAAACCGCCGGAATCCAGAATTCTCCACAAAGGAGAAGGTCAAAAGGTCAATTGCCAGCATTTCAGCTACAGCAGCATTAAGTTCACATGACACTGTATGATTGGGTGGGTACTTCAGCTTATGAGCAAAAAACACTCTGTAACATTGGCTGACTTAAATGTTTTACATGGGGTGTGATGACAAATGGTTATGCTCTGCAAATGGCAGGGGGTGGAGTGTGGACGTTTGATGAAGTCGGTTGCACAGGTGATGATGACAAATCCACAAATGCAGTTATTTTGCCAGATTTACCAACTGAGGTTGCTGTATCACTTGCACTAGACATACTGCATTCACCAACACCACCAAAACTGCTACTCTCACCAGCACTGGACAACATTTCAAAATCATTATGCTCCTTCACCTTATCTTGCCTGTAGTAATCCTCTACTCTTATTTCATCACTACTGCACACATTTCATTTCCTACTTGATGTAGCAGTCATGGAAGGGGATAACATGCTCGTTATGGTTGATGATGAGGGTGAACACCCCATTGTGGTATTAGCTGCCATCTTGTGCTTGGTCCACAGTGCCATCTGCCTGTTTGTAAGATGCATATGCTGTCCTCCTGTGCCCAGATGGCCCCCTTTTTACCTTAACTCACACACACATGGCAAACCTGGCAGATTGCAACTGACTCAACATTTGTGTCTTGCACAAAAAAATCCCAAACAAGGGATTGTGTTGCTCTAGTTTTAACATGTTCCTTATGCTGTTTATTGGACTCCATTTTTAAAGCCATGAAGTGGGGTTGTGCTACATGATTTTTCGGGCATGACACACTTGGACTGCAACTGACCACCACGACTGCCTATCATTATTACTGGATCATCATCATCATCATCATCATCATCATCATCATCACCATCAGCTGAAACTGGTAAATCACAACTTTTTACAGGAGGGATTAATGCAAACAGACCCAGACACAGCCACCTTGAATTTCTTTTTCTCTGGTTCCCAACTGGGGTCACTTACATCATCATCATATTCATCAGCATCATACACATCTTCTGCTTAGATGCTGGCATGTGGACTGCATGTTGCAACCACAGCAACGTCATCATAATCAGATTCATCATCATCAACACCACCATCACCTGATATTTTTTCACCACACTGTGAATCACTGCATGGAAAATGCGTGACCTGAACTGCGGTGGAAGAAATGTCACATTGTATGCTATCATTGACATGATGATCAGAATCCTCATGTTTAGTTATTGGGATGTTACTGGGAAACATGACATCATCTACACGGCCACTCACTCGCACTGCTTCCCACTGCACTATATTTTTGGACACAGTAAACTGGTGAGAAGTGGAACTTGAGGCAGCAATACTCATACCACCACCAGCAACTGTACTAACACCACCGGCTGGGACAACATCATCTCCTCCAACTATGAGCGAAGCTACTGATTGGGCTGTAAAAAACATTGCAGGAGAAATACCTCTCCTCATGTCAGCAATACACTTCTGCGTCTGCGTACTACCACGCCCACAGACAATCTTACCACTGGCAGCAGTGCCATGGTGAGAAAGAGCTTTGCTTTGTACATTTCTTTGCAGGCATTTTGGGGGATCAACAACAATCTTTTAAACAAATTTAGATTTTGGAACACTCACTCTGGGTGGGGGGACGCTGGATATGAAGCCAAAAAAAACAACTGTGGCTTCAGCAACAGGTACAGACACAAAGTCACAAGTTCAACAACACTTTAACTAACCAGTGGTGCTGTAGTCACAAACAATCCAATCTGGAAAATAATTCCTTTTGCCGGTGGGGGGGGGGGGCACAGACTGCAGATTTTTACAGCAGTGCAAGCAGCAAAACAAAGAAAATATACCACAGTGACAGTACAAAATCACACAGCTGCAGTGGATATCAGGTTCATACTGCTGAACCTGCAATTACACTGTGGCACAATGAAAGATGTATTATTTGATGTCACGCACGGCACACACACTCACACACACACAATTTGTCTACAAGCACGTAGTAAAATTGAAAACTTCCAGTAATATACCAAGTATTTTAAACAACCAGAATTTATGAACTGCTGCACCAGATCCACGCAACACACAATCAGCAAAAAGGTTTCAACAATTACTGACAATATTACTGTGTGTACATTAACACAGTCAGTTATATAACAAAAATATAACCAAAAAACAAAGAACTCCCTATTTCTCCAACTTAAATCTATCTACACAACAGATACGCCCCTCCTCCAAAGCACACTTTCACTGTCTCTTACTATACAGACTCAATGCTGTACATTAACATTCAAAATCCACACACAAACAATAAACGCTTGATGATATGAGCACAGGAGGGTTTCCTATAATCAATGAACTAAAGTTGGAGTAAAAAAAATTACTCAAAAAGGCTTTTTAACAGATTTTAGAAGGTTTAAATCACAGAGAGCTCTCAGAGCAGACTGTCTCCTACAGCGTCCTACACACACTACTCCAAACTGAGGCTGTGCAGAACAATATAGAGCCCGTGTGACCTGAAATCCCATGAATCACTGCAAAATTCACCTTTGGAGTTTAAAAACAAGGTGAAGTGAGGTGAAATACTTTATTTTCAATGCACTTCACCTTTAAGATTGGTGGAGTAGTGGTCTAGGAAGGAGAAGTAATGCAAAGTCATTGTTTTCAATGGACTTCGTGTTACCCATCATAAGGCAGATTACTCCGCTTTGCATTGCGGAGTCCTCCATGAATTCACCTTCACTACGTGAATCTCTTCGCAGAGCGAATTGAGCCCACTTCGCCCACCACTACATGTAACGGAACATGATAATCGCTAAATAATTGATTTCCGCAGTTTAAAATTAGAGTAAAGCATTGGTCACTGGTTCAGCATGAAAAATAAACAAATGAAAACAATTGCAAAATCTGAGGCCCAGATGGAGAAAGCTAGAGAAACTGAGCAGCTTGAGGGAGAATCAGATGAGCCAATACAGAGGCAGAGCAGAAAGCAGGCAACATATTGGAAAGCTCAGAACAGGAAGAGGAATGAGGCGAGTCACTTCTAGATGTGGTTGCAGTGCAGGCAATGGTTCCATATGGCGGTAGGGAAATGATGTCCTTCAGGGACCGAGACTGAGAAGGACAAGCTGCCATGGGAAGTAGGAACTGACAGAGCAATGAGCAGTGTAGGAGTTGGGCACTCGGGTATGATGGCATACCAGGACACACCAGTGGAGAAACTGAGCCATGGCTGGCAAGGTGGAGCAGAAAATGCCCAAAGAGAAACAAGAAGATGGAGGAGGAATGGACAGCAGACCAACAAAGTATAGGGAACAACCCAGGATGAGGGAGGAGCAGAGAGGGGAATGGACGGGGAGGATGCAACAACGGAGAAAACGGAGACGGGGCATGGGCAGGAAACAAACAACAGGAGGTAAGGGGAGGAGGAAAATAAGCAGAGTGGAGAAAACACCCAAGAGAAGGAAAACAGAGACCAGGAAAGGGGGAATGGAGAGGGAAAGTGCCCAGCCGCACCAGCCATGCAGCCGAGGAGTGAGCAGCACAGGAACCCAGGGAAGACGAGAGGTCCCATGACTTGCATGAGTTTGGCAGCATGCAGGCTCAGCAAACAGGAGCAGTCGGAAGGCCAACTGGCCATGGGCATGCTGAATTTTGAAATGCTTCAAGCAGAGCTGGGGTGTGCCTAGGGGTCATCAGACCTACCTCTAACCCCATTCTCCTATACTGTATCATGTAAGCTTTGTTACACATGGAATGGGGTGAGTGTTAGGGCCGAATACCCCAAGGCACTCCCCATCACCTGTTGGTCTGCAGTGGGTGGGGTGGGGTAGTAGGGTGGGGTGTTAGGGTGTCAACCCTAATACCTAATTTCCCTACTTTTGTCACTTCAACCCTAACAGATGCATTAACAAAGTTTTTTGCAATGAATATATATATATATATATGTATATATATATATATATATATATATATTTATTCTCAAAGTCTTCTCCCATTTCTCACCCTAGCAACACCCTTATAATACCACCGTCCCCCCGACATACAAGTAGTGGCACTTGAAAACCACCCTCACAACTTACCTTCCTCCACAGCTGGCTGCCTTGTAATGAATGAGCATGCTTGCCCTGTTGCTATAGAAACCCAGCTGCACATGTGATCATCTGTGTTTCTATAGAGACAAAGCGAACACGTTCATTCATTAGAAGGTGGCCAGCCATGTAGGAGAGCAGCTTGTGCCGGTTGCTTTGGAGTGCCACTACTTCAGTGTTGGGGGGGAGGAAGGTATTATTATATGGGTGCTGCCATGGTGGAAGGATGGGGGAAACTTGGGGAAAGATTTATATATATCGAAAACAAGCGCTTTTTGTTGAACAGCATGATGGCTGGATGTGGAGGTGGGCGGTTTGTGCCAGTCATCCACCGTGAGAGAAAAACATAACATTATAATGATTTTAATAATTTCATACATGTTGTGCACATGCTGGGGGGGATCAGGTGCAGACAATGGGTGGGGGAATGGGGCAAATGTTTAAAGCCTGGGGTTTGCAGTGAGCTCAGAAAGAGTGGGGGAAGGGTGCTTTTGTAACTTTTTTGTTTGTTTGTTAAAGCACAGTTCCCAAATTTCAGAATTCCGAATACCCAAGTATTTGGCCACTGAATACTGAATATTCTGCCAAATATTCAGGAAAAGATATTTGCATAGCACTACTGGCTATACTCTATTTAAGAGGGGCATAGAGGGTGCCAAGGGAAGAGATGACAATGTATATAAAGGATGACATAATGGTCTCAGAGAATAAATCAGTCTCTGGTGTGAGGGAGTCAAGTCACTATGGCTCCAGCTGACATATAACAGGAAAAAATATAAAATAGGAGTAATCTACAGGCCACTAAATCAAGGTGTAGTAAGGAATGACAATGTCGAATAAAATGCTGTGTTTCAATAACAGCATGTCAGGTAAGAAAGACCAGGACTCATGGGGACACCAACCTTACATATGCAGTTTGGGATGCTTCAAGAGCAGTAAGCCTAAAAAGTAAGAAGTCTCTAAAGATAGCACAAGATAGCTTCCTCACACTAAGTGCACAAATCTACAAGAGAGGAAGTTATTTTGTACCTGGTACTGTCAAACCTGGTTATAATCAGGAGTATCATTAATGAGGATCTGATTGGTCAGAGTCATCACAGCTCCATGAAGTTCAGCATTGTACTCGGGTCTGTGCAACTAAAATACAGTACTGTGGTCCCCGATTCTATGAAAGGCTATAGCAGTAAAATGAAGACAATAAATGAACAGCTGGAAGACCTGCACAAAATAGAAAGGTGCACAAAACAAGCGGACAGTGATTAAAGGAACAATAGTGAGAGACACCCAAGCGTGTAAACAATTTGTGAAGAAGACCGAGAAGCAGAAGAAGCCACTTCAGTTTGACAAGCAGGTGAGACAGGCTGTGTGGAACAAAATAAAGGCTTTTAGGAACACAAAAAAGATCAGAATGAGACCAATAGGGCTATATTGACATAAGGACACATTAGCTCAACGTAAGGACACCATAAGCAGGGCTGGAAAAGAAATATAATAACTGGTCAGCAATTTTTCCTACAGACAAGACTGGTTGATATTTCCTGTAACAACCGGCTGATTATTATGACATTCACATACAATGCCACTGAACTGATGCCGCACCTGCATTGGCTCAAGGAATGGATGTGGGCGGGCTGTACACTGTTTGAAAGATGGCACTCCATCTGTCACTTCACGAGAACCTGCCACAAAAAGAACATTATCATCCCTTCTTTATTTTTTAAAATGTATCTGGTTGATCCAACCTTGTAACCTGCTAAATATATGGTTGATCCTGCCATCTGACTGTTTTGGCACTGGAGCGTGCCCAGGGAGCATCATCCTAGACGCGATCTCGGGGTGACATACCTTAAGTAAATTTAAAAAAAAGAGCTTCAGGTGCCAAATTAAAAAGAAAAGGGAGAAGGCAGCAGCAAGAGGGAGTCACATGCACTATACGTGTGTGTGTGTGTGTGTGTGTGTGTGTGTGTGTGTGTGTGTGTACACCAAAGACAGGCAGGAGTGAATGTGTGTGTGTGTATGTGTGTGAGTGAAAAATTGCTGCTCAGTATATTATAAAAAATAAAAATTGGGGAAGTGTGTGGCATACTCGAATTTAATACACACCCTTGGTCTGGGATGCTTTAATAAACCCCTCGTGCTTCGCCTCGGGTTTTATGTAGCATCCCACACCTCGGGTATGCATTAAATTCTCATAATAAACACTTCCTCATCATTTATTCTCTATATAATTAGTGGTGATCCCCTTTATCACACAGTTTACAAACAACTCTCTAAAGCCGTAATAGCCTGAAAACAAGTTGTTATGGCATTTGCTTTAAGTTTCAGTTCAGTCAAAATCACCTTGCTACATCATTTGCCACTATCCTGTGAGTGGGTGGGCTGAAAAGTTTCAAAAATGTGGCAGCTCCATTTCTGCTTACGTATGACCCATCAGAGCAACAGAGAGTTTCCTTTATTGTAAGTCTCTCCAGTTTATTTATTTATTCTTTTTAAAAAATTTCTGGTTGATCCTGCCTCTTAAATTACTAAAATATATCTGGTTGATCCTGCTGTGCACTGGGTATGGACGGAAAACCGTGAGTCCAGCCCAGCGCGATCACCAGAACTGTGCCTGATGTCTGAACCGCGACTTAAATGCAGTTCAACACTTTCATTTTTTTTAAACAAAAAAAAAAACAGGCGAAACAATGTCCTTACTGGACAGGGAGAGAGAGAGAGGGAGAGGTGTGTGTGTGTGTGTGTGTGTGTGTGTCAGTGTCACAGAACTCCCTGCACCAGTAATTATAAAAATGAATGTCTATGCAGCTGTATTGGTGAGGATTTATTTTACATACCTTCAGTGTGTGATGACCTCATAAACCTCTCGAGCTTCACTCTCAAGGTTTATGGGTCATCACACACCTCGGGTGTGTAAAAAAAATCCATAATGCAGTTGCATAGCCATTATTGTCTATATAAATGTATTTTATTAATTCATATTTGAAATATATTTCTATGTAAATTAATATTTCTTCATATGTCTGACATTGTGGATGGGCACATTTTATCTTCTGCCAGTGGAATTCTGGCAAAATGCTGATTTCGCTTCTGCAACATTTTGCAAAATTTCCACAAAAAATTTGCTATAATTTACCAAAATTGTGATTTTGGTCATGTCCATCTAATTTATCCAACTTGCACCAAATTTGGTAATTTGGTTGCCCCAGTGCCCATACAGATGTGTACTATGTTTCAGATCTCTAGCTTGAAAAATGACTGAGTTATAATACTCCAAACTTTCAGAAATTGTAAAATTAGAGATAACTGAGTAAACTAAAAGTGTTTTATGCAAATTGCACCAAATGTGGTATGGGGACATTACCCATGCCCATACATATGTGTGCAATGATTCAGCTCTCTAGTCATAAAGGTGACTGATTTATAAGCCTCTGAACTTTCAGAAATTTTAAAATTACATTTTGCAAATATGTAAATTGCTGAATTTTAAGCCCCTATAAGTTTAAAGCTTGAGAAAATAATACTACCAATGTTGTTAGGTTCTTTGACCCTAGATATTAGACTTTAAGACAAACACCACATTCCAGCATCAGAACGTCATGCTGCCATGCTGACGACCCAGGTTGGGAAGCGAGTCCCTGGAAGTTCTGTCGGGAGGCAGGTCATAGCTAAACCTTACAGTCTCTATTTAAGAGCTTCTATGAATCTTCCAAGAAAGTATGCATCTAAGTTTTCAATTCTTTAGCTCCAAAGGTGGCTAAGTTGTAAGCATAGTCAAAACTGTTCATGTTGTGGTAGTCAACCTGTAAATAAGTAAACAACATAATTATTTATATCTAGTTCTTTATTTATTTCAGTGCTCTCCCATTTATATCATTATTACATTTCAGAACAATCCTCTCCCTTCATCAGATACTGTTAGAGCTGCTGTTACTTTTTTATTATGACTTTTGCCAATCTGCATAAAAATAAACAAACTGTATATTTTACTTTTAAAAGTATATCTCTGCATTTATTCCTTAACATAATATTTGTGTGTTCATTTTTTAGAATATTCAGATAATTCAAATTGCATGGGGAACAAACTTGCTCAATGGTTCCTTTAAACTTTCCTATTAAAGATTTATGTGCTTGGGATTCCACTGGGCTCTACCTACGAATATAAGTGGCCATATTGTAACTTTTTATATGTTCTCATCTTATCTTTTATATTTCCTTTTTATTCCAGTAAAATTACCTCATCTGTTCCTCCAATGATGTTTTTCCTAGTTGTTTTCCCTCTAGTTCATTAGGTCCTGTGTCCTAGAAAAACATTATATAATTCCATTTGTGCCATAGTTAAAATTGTTTTTTTTTTACCTCTCACAAAAGGATGTTTCCTAGTAAGTTAGTAAAATCTCTTACTTTACTTCTTCTGTGACCATTTTAATCATTTATAGGAGCCTCTATGGAGTGTTCCGTTTTCTGTAAACTCAAAATTCCGTCGTTGCTTAGGATGACAACTGGAGCAAGAAGTTGTAAGCATGGAAATATTTTCAGAAATGTTCACATGAATATTAAATTGCTAGATGTTTAGCCCCTATAACTTTCCCACCCTTCATCTAAATGGCATAAAACATTACAAGCATGCAGGGCATATACAGACAATATGGATGCCTAATGTTAGATTCCTAGCTGTAACACAGGCTGAGTTATGGCCAATTAAGGAATTTTAGAGAATTCCAAAACATTTCACGAAATTTCATGAAAATTCTACAAATTCAGAATTTGATTATATCACCCACCTCTATGTGATATACTGTATATGCACATTACAGTATATTAAATTGACTGATTTGATATCTAACTTCTATGTAAAATTTATGTGTGAAATATAATTTTTATTAAACATATACAGTATTCCCATTATATATAATTGTTGAATATAGTTTGAATATTTAATAAATATGCTTTTCATATATTTGTCATATATCTTTAAATGTATTTAGAATACATTTGGTTAATAAATCTGCACTGTAAAAAAATATAAGTACAATATCAACTAGATGATAAACTAATCATGACATATTCTATCTGTATTTGTACATTTGGAATGTATCTTGTTTTTTGTTTTTATTTATTCTGTTTTTGCCACTCAGCCCCTCCTGACCAGGACCTCCTTCGGCCTCTGCCAGTGCCACTTGTCATCTGTTGAGGCCCCTCTGATCAGGTCATCCTGGGATTCAATGGGCCACCCATGACACACAGCTGCATTGTCCTCTTGGATTGAGGTTACTAAGGTGGGGCCTGCCTCCATCTCCTGCAGCAGCTTCATTCCAAATATCCAGCCAACTATGACAGAGGTGAAGCCCAGTAGCTATTCAAGAGCCAGGAGAGTGAGCCCAGTGTTGGATGTGGGGGGGGGCAGGAAGGGTGTTGTCTTCCCAGTGAGAAGCCATTTTTCCCACTTTTCTTTCCCCTGGGATACAGCCATGCTGAGACATGCATAGACATGCTTTATCACATGTACGGTCAGCGCTGGCATCAGTTGCACCCCGACCCTCCTTCAGTCTGATGACTCTAGCTGCACTGCCACCAAACCTTCACTCGATTGAAGTCAGATGGCAGGCTATGCAAATCACCCTTCCCGAAGGAAGAGTACTGTTCTTACGACACTCAGTGTTCCCTTTTCCCCATCTGACCCCCAATGGCACAAGCTTGATTCTGAAATTGGGTCACCATTGTAGTGAGTGCTAATGCTACCACTACACTGCCAGACTGGCCACTGGAATTTATCTTGGTGATAAAACTTCAGACATCTACACAGTATTTTAATTATCATGTATAATCTACCTGTAACTCAAAAATACAGTTTACACATTTCTACATCTTCATGGGAATTACCTCTTAATCGTATGATTCTTAAAGGCCCAAACTGATATCTCTACCACCCCTTTTTCATTTCCTTTTAGATTAGGGTGAGTTCCTACATGTGCTAGGGTTATACTCTGTGCCTTTCCTTCTAATGTCTAAACTAATGTCAATTAAAACCTATTTTAAAAATACAAATTCCTATGAATTTGGTTAATAAACTGTGCTTTTGTAATTTGCAAATTAGTCGTGCAAATGTGTTCACAATACCAAAATATGCATTTATGTCAAATATATTTAACATAAAGAAAGAAAGAATAGTTACCTACCATAACAGTAGATCTTCGAGAGAATCTCCTCCATTGAGCCACATCATGGAACTGGAAGCCATCAGCATAAGAACCACCTGGAAACTTTTGCTAGCTGGTACCACCAACATTGATGTGCATTACTGTTGACTATATAATGTGTGTGGTCCCATCATGCCTTAGTTTCCTGCTGGAGACAAGCTTGGAGGATAATCGGACCATTAGGATCCAAAGCAACCAGGACCAATCCAGGAGCAAAGGAGAGGATATGGAAACCTGAGTAATATAATGTTAAAACTGGGTATAACAGGAAAACCAGTTTGTAAGAGCAGGCAACATAACCACCTGCCACCCAAAAAAGGGTAGGAGGGAGAGAGAGAGAGAGCAGTGGCTCAGTGGAGAAGATTCTCTCAAAGATCTTCTATTATAGTATGTAACTATTCTGTGTTCTTCAAGGATATCTCCCTCTATTAAGACACATCACAGAATGATTCCTAAGTGGTACCAAAGAACCAAGGGAGGAAGAAAAGATCTATATACCCTGAGTAAGGAGACTTTGCAGGACAGTAAGGCCAAATCTGGCACATCTATGTGAGACAGTGTCCAAACTGTAATGTTTAGTGAGTGTACTGTATGAAAAGTACTCCAAGGGGCAGCAGCACAGATGTCAGCAGTAGGCACATTGTGAAAACAAGCCACAAAAGTGGAAGCTGGTTACAGTGTTTCTGGTAACAGAAATTAAAGAAGCAGGCTAGCTATTTGGAAAGGCCCTGTTTAGAAATATCAATGCAATGTCCAACAGATGTCAAGTGTGTGTAGACAATGTTCCCCACCATCCATCAAATTCGAAAAGAAAACCAGATGGTCAATAGTCTGATTTAGTGTTTGTTCAGAATTGACCTTTGGCAAAAAATGAGGATTGGCATGCATGAAAATATGAGCATTGTGAAAAGCAAGATAAGCAGGCTCTGCAACCAGAGCTTGTAATTCAGAAATCTGTCTAGCAGATATCATAGCCATGAGGAGCACTGTCTTCCAAGAGAGGAAGTGCAGCTCACAAGTAGCAGAAGGCTCAAATGAAGGTTCAGTAAGGGTCTGCAGAACCATATTAAACTCTCACATTGGACAAAATCATGGACTAGGGATGCAGAACAAGAATACCTCTCAGAGAACCTGTGAGAAACCTCAAACTGGGCCAATGTTCTGCCATTGGTGAGCACATGAAAAGACAACACCTCAGCTAAGTGAACCTTTATTGAGGAATACCCAAGGACTGCACCCATAAGGGACAGGATGTAGTCCATAACTTGACTGACTGGACATGTAAAAGGGTCCAGCTGATGGGCAGTACACTGAATCATAAAACATTTCTGTTTTTGCAAGTAGGTGTATCTAGTAGAAGGCTTACTATCAGGAGCAAAACAGCTGCAACCACTGGGAAAACCCAAAGAGGGAGAGTTCTATATCCTCAGGAGCTAGGTTTGGAGGTACATGGATCGAAGATCCAGATGTACCAGAGAACCCTGCTCCAGTGACAAAAGTGCCACTCATAGACAAAGTAGGACAGGAGGGTCCATTTCCAATTCTTGAAGCAGATGGAACCAAATTTGTCTGGGCCAGTATAGAGCTACCAGAATCAGGGTGGCTGACTCAGCCCTCAACTTGACCAGAACCCTCTGTATCAGAGGGAATTGAGGAAATGTGTAGATGAACCTCCCTTTACAAAAGAGGGACAATGTGTCTCACCAAAAAACTCCAGGCTCTGGAGCGACCAAGCAGAAAAGTGTCAGTTTTCCATTGTATGGACCTTTTTTCCTGCTGTCTAGTGTGCATCAGTAACATTGCAACTCTCCTCATTAGGGCCAGAACTTAACCATCTACATAGTGACATTTAGTTCTTTGGCTGCAGTTTAAATTCACTAGAATTTGTTATTTTTGTGTCACTTTAGTTAGTTTAACACCCAAATTACTGTTTCCTCTCAGCCCTACAGTACCTTGTGCTAACGGTTGATGAACATGGAACAAGGTAGGGAGCCTGAAAAGGCTAGTTTCTCCAGCAATGGGGCTGTGTCTGTCCACCATCTCTCTCTCTCTGGGTTGGTGCTCTGACAATGGGCAGTCCAGCACCTGGGAGAAGGGACAGTTCTCCCAGAGTCACAAAAAGAAATGGTCCAGATCCTGTACATGCTCAGCATCAGGGTGAATCTTTGCACCATTCAGCTCAATCTTTCACAAAAAGGGAAAGAAATGACACCAGTCAAGGTCATCCTCTGGTTGCTCTGCTGTGAGGCACTTAACTTCCATAGGCCTGGGTTCCCCACCATTGTTACCAGAGACACTGGGGATGTCTGGGCTTGTGAGATCTGTGTCTTCATCCTAGAGTCCCTCTGTCCATTACAGAGGACTCCAGTGGGCAGTTTGTCCATTGGGCAGGTCTTATGTCAAGCAGTGCCTTTTTTGATACTGGCTCCTGACTACTTAGGGTACACTGGGCTGGTGTCATCTTTGGTGCCACTTAACTTAGGCACATGGCTGACTCTGACTCCAGCCTCCTGTCTGGGGCTGCTGTTGGCACTGCCAACATCTTCCCCACTTGTGGTTTCAGTGATGTCCTCTCCACGGATGGTGGCAGCCATGGTGCCAATGCTGGTTCATTCAGGGCCAGTAGTGTCATCGACACCACTGGTGCATGAGCCTTTGATGTGTGGATCTTTCCTTTTAAGGATGATCCCAGGGCTGTCCATGGCATTGCTGTAGGCACCAATCTGGAGGCCCCATCTGGAACCAGGTCCGGTGTCACCAGTGTTGCTGAGACTGTGGTCTGCACTGTTGTCTCTGCAACCCCCTCTTCTTTCCCACTCTGCAAGCAAGAAGGGAGTACAGGGGGACAAGTCAGATCCTGACCTCATTTTCTCTGATGGTGAGAAGGATGACTCATACTATGGTCCAGAGAACTCAGAACTAGTTCTTGTCACCACACCTCTGGAGGATCTCTCCGTTCAGGCTTTTCTCAGAAATATGGATTCTGCATTGAATTTCAAGCCAGCAGTCATAGACCAGGCTAGGCACGTCCAACCAGAACTTCTAAACACTAATATTCCAGTCTCTTTAGTTCTACCCATCCAGCTGGCCCTAGAAATATTTTCTGAGGTGGCTTGGAGGAGGCTTGCTACTGTGGCAGCTGTCCCCAAGCAGGCAGACAAGAAATATATGGTGCCTAAATCTAAGTCCATGTATTTCCCTCAGCCAATAGCAGATGACATTTTTATTCTGGCTAAGAATGATAAAGGCATAGTGCCAAGGAGGTCACCACACACCCCACTAACAAGGAGTTGTGCAGACACTATGGGCAATGGGCAAGTGCCTTGGCTACCCTTGGCATGAGGATAGCTAGCTAGTGGGGTCACTTTTCTAAGTATGATTACACCCTCTGGAGCAAACCAAAGTCTCTAGCAGAGGCCCTGCCAGACACAGATGCGAAACCAGACATGTTGCTAGCTGTTTAACAAGGTACTGAATCTAGCCGCCACCAGCTTAAAGCCTCTGTGGATAAATTTGATGCAGCAACTCACTCACTCCATGGCTGCAGGAATTTGCATCGGGTGGCACTCCTAACTGCAGACTACTGGCTTCACCACAGATGTCCAACAACAGATTATGAATGTGCCCTTCAATGGCATGTATTTGTTTAGGCAGCAGGTGGAGAAGTGTCTTAAAAAGTTAGCAAAACCAGAACAACTCTTAAGACTTCCAGACAGGCTCCCTATAACCCACAAAGGAGCAGAGGATGATGCTATTTTCACAACAAGCAGTCCTTTCATAGTAGGGTAAGGGGACCCAAAAACAATAAATCCCAGCCCCAGAAGAAATCACAGCCAATGCAGAGGCACCAAAAGTGCTCAGTGCCACTATCTAAAGCTCAGACCATGGGTCCCCTTCAGCTACCTGGGATAGACCACTTCTCCCCAGTAGGGGGCACCTGACCCAGTTTTACCATCAGAGGGAATCTATCTCAGCAAGCAAATGGGTTCTCAGAATCATCCAAGAAAAGTACTCCCTGGAAGTGTTGGAAACCACTCCGAACAATCCTCCCAGAAGTCAACTCCCCTTGTTAGCTCACATGTCAGGGATTCTGGCAGAGGTGATCGTGGGCCTTCTAGGAAACAAGGCAGTGGAAATCATACCAGAGTCAGAATGGAACACAGGGTTCTACTTCCACTACTAGTAACCCTCATAAAATATGGAAGACTATCAAAGCTATAGAAGGACAGCCCATGGCCCCCTCTGTCCCAACAAAGATAGTTGCAAGTGGCAAGATTGTGGAAAACAAGTCCCTAATCCTGGAGGAACTTAACTCCCACTTTGCCACAGCTGGATTAGCTTTTGACTCGTCACCTTATGCTGGTGCTGCGGTGAGCCAGCATACCCCTCCCGCCACATCTAGTCCTGCACCCAGCCCCTTCCAACTGCGCCAGATAACTTATAAAAGTAGAAGATTCTCTTCTTAACTTAGACACCAAAAAAAGCCCAGGGGATGATGGCTTGGAACCCTTTTTCCTAAGGTTAGGCTACGCCCCTCTCACTGCCCCAATTCTCCACATCTTCAATCTTTCCATTACATCTGCTACTGTGCCGTCCTGCTGGAAATCAGCACATATCCTCCCTCTGTTTAAATCTAGTGACCCATGCGATGTAAACAACTATAGGCCTATCTCCATATTGCCTATCCTTTCTAAAGTTCTCGAAAAACTGATCCATATTCAGTTAAAATCTCACTTGGAAACCTTCTCTCTCATTAACCCAGCTCAATCTGGCTTCCGGGCTAATCATAGCACAATCACTGCACTAGCAACAGTAACTAATGATTGGATCTCTGCTATAGATGCTAAGAAGGTAACTGGTGCAGTCTTTTTGGACCTCAGCAAAGCTTTTGATACTGTTGATCACAAACTATTAGTCAATTGCCTTGCAAAGTTGGGTGCCACATACCATACCACCCAGTGGTTCTCTAGCTACCTAACTGGAAGATTCCAAAAGTAAAAGGCGGAAGGCTTTTTTCTGCCTTGCCAGTTGCAGAGGAGTCCCCAAGGATCCATCTTAGGCCCTATCTTGTTTTCTCTGTACACTAATGACTTAGATGCTAACATATCTCGTCCAATCTGCACTTTTTTGCAGATGATACTGTGTTGTATACTTCTGGCTCATCGTTATCTGAAGTCAAGGGAGTGCTTCAAGCGGACTTCGCACAACTTGAGCATAATCTAATAAAGGCAAAGCGTCTGCTCAATGCCAAGAAGACTAAAGCGATGATATTCTCCCGCAGTGCTGTCTCAGGCCCCAATACCCTTGCCCAAGACTTCATTGTCACCACGCTAAACGAGCCTCTGGAAGTTGTAACCAAATTTAAATATCTAGGTATCTGGATCGACAATAAATTATCTTTCAGTGACCACGTTGAAGATGTCTCTAGAAGGTTAAAAGCAAGGTTAGGTTTCTTCTACAGAAATAGGCCCTTTTTCCCCCTTGAAACTCGAAACAAGCTTGTACAGGCCACTTTTCTCCCCCTACTCGACTATGGCGATGTAATCTATTCCTCCACCACTCTTGCAAATCTAAGTAAACTGAACATCCTTTATCACTGTGCGTTACGGTTCATTACCAACTCCCCTTACGTTCGCACCACTGTGACTTATGCAGCTGTTGGTTGGACATCCTCACTACTAGGCGCCTGCTCCATGCTGGGCTATGGACTCTTAAACTGCTCCTGCAGAATTGCCAAGCTATCTCTTCCCTTATTAGTATCTCACATAGTGCATACTCGTTAAGAAAATCTGACTTTATTATGCTTGACATACCAAGGACGCGGACTTTCTTTGGTAAACGTGCTATTGCATATGCCCTTCCCTCCATTTGGAACCAATTACAAACCGTACTGAAACTAACTAGCACAGTTTCAATAAACTTCTACAAATCGCTAAGTTCAGCCAAAATAAAAGACACCTGTAACTGTCATTAAGTCTCTTCCTTCCCCATGTGTGCCATATTTATCCATTGGTAAAGTATAATTGATTTGTCATATTAACTGCTTTTCCTTCCCCTTCTACTCCTGGCTTTATCTTTGCTTACGCTCCACTGCTACTCTATCAAATCACTCCTCCCTCCCATATCAGTTGTAGACTGTTGTTTGTTCTAGCTGCCAAAATACTGTATATGTATTGCACACACCAGTCATCATGTTTCATTTATCAGTATGCAACCTGTAAGTCGCTTCCCTGTCTCATATCAATGTTTACCACCTGCGGTCACCCTATGTGGTACCCTTGTATGTATATCCAGCCTGTATCATGTAACGTGCATTTCATGTATATACTGTTATTACCTATCTGTGTTTGTTCTTTAAGTGTTTATGTCACAGGACCTCCTTGTGAATGAGCTTGCTCAATGGAGTTTTCCTGCAATAAACTTGAACTTGAACTTCTTAGTATCAAAGAAATCAGGAGACATGTGCCCCGTTCTCGACCTCAGAAATCTGAAGAAACATACAGATCAAGAAAAATTCAAAATGGTTTCTCTGGGATCCTTGCTTTCCTTACTTGAAATATTAGTACTGGCTAGATTCACTGGATACGCAGGACACGTACATGTACCAGCATATAGTGGTGTACCCCAACCACCACAAGTACCTCTGATTCTCACCACTCACCCGGTCCTGCTATTTTAAAAAATAAATATATATAATACAATGTAAAAATGTCCATTTAAAGGGCTAACCTCTGGTGCCTTCAAAAACTGTGTCAGCTGGTCAGCTCCAGAGTTCTAAAGGGGAGGAGCTGACTGGGTGTAGCTGGAGAGCAGCAGCCAGCTGCTTTCAGTCCAGAGGGATCCGATCACCTGGCCTGTCATGCCAGACTCACACTTGAGTTCTTCTTTTCCAGTGAGTGCAACCCAAAATACCTGGAGGCATTGTGGTGGTTGCCATTGCCAGAGAGCCCAGATGTGGGGAACCCCCAACCAACAAGAAGAGGATGAGAGAGAGAGTCTTGCTACAAAAGAGAAGGAGAGAGTTAATACAAACTACCATTTCAGAGGTGGACTGCATGTCTTCCTCACAAATTGACTGGTTCAGGCACCCAGCGGTGTCCTCCCTCCCTGCACTTAGGCCAGAGAGGGTTGAAGATGACCCAGTGAAATAAATTCAGCAGGGGACCCTCTGACACAGGGGTCAATACTTAGGAGAGGGTGGGAGGCAGCCCCTGTGGCAGCCTTGGACCACCAGGGGATGTCTGCCTCTCCTTGCTCATCTAAATTTGTGGAAATATATGTGGATCCCCCAGAAGTGAGGACATAGCCCATACACTACTTATTCACTGATCATCAAGAAGGTCGACTGCACAGGGGCCGGAGAGTCTCTCATGCCTATTCAGAGACTCCCCCCTGCAACCACAAATTGTTATGCTTTTGGCGATCTTGCCATCTAATCAGGGGTAAGAGGATCTCTCCTGTCTGTTCTGTTGACCTCTCCCTGCACCAGTGTCGATGTTACCAAACAAACCTTTGTTTAATTACTTGAATGTGCAGCAGAGCTGAAACTTAGATCAGCTCATCCCGGACTGGTTCTGGACAGTATTAGTTATTTGTCTATGTTCATTTTTTTATAATTTTTTTAGCAATGTCCTGCTCCTGAAATTAATCATATGCCCATTCTTCTTCTGGACTAAAAACTTATTTTTCAAGCAGACCTGTGCCATTTGCTGTCCCAGGGCATTGCCTTAACAGTGGCGTGCCAGCTCCAGTGTTAGGGCTTCTCTGCAGCAGTTCATCCACCGATCGCCGAAGAGGTGGATTGAACAGGGGCCAGAGAGTCTCTCATGCATGTTCCAAGACTCCCCCCTGAAAATGAAACTTGCTATGCACCAGATGATCTTGCCATCTAATCAGGGATAAGAGGGTCTCTCCTGTCTGTTCTGTTGGCCTCACCCTGCACCAATGTTGATGTTACCGAACAAACCTTTGCTTAATTACTTGAATCTGCAGGGGAGCTGAAACTCAGATTAGCTCATCCCAAACTGGTTCTGGACTGTATTAGTTATTTGTCTATGTTCTTGTTTTGTGATTTTTTAGCAATGTCCTGCTCCTGAAAGTAATCTGATGCCCAAGCTCCATGTTTGAATTTTGCCCATCCCCCTCTCCCACCACCATGACCTATTAAATGTCCATAGTCAAAGATTCCATTTGCACTGTGCAAGGGTGTCCTATTCATTGGGCCAGCTTGTTAGGGGAGGAACTCAGGTTAATGTTTAGTCCTACAGAGTATCTTTCATTTATTCTGTTTTTTTTAATTAGCTTTGTTTAGTTATTTTAGATATTATTTGGAGCCAAGGCATAGATGCATGACTTGTATTTACTGTTTTACTACCAGTGATTACACCGTAGACTATTAATGTCTTCTATGGTATGATATACTGTTGATGCTTATGCTCAGCTGTGTTGTGGTTTCTACTTTTATAATTGCCATACCTTATGTTCACTCACCACTGTGATCTCTACAATAAGTTAAACTGGCTCTCGCCCTCAAAGCACATTGACTTTGTCCTTGGTTGCTTCACAGGAAAGGTCCTCAACACAGGCACCCCTCCAGGGGTGGCAAGTTTGCTGGCCCAAACTGTTCCCTTGTCCTATCACCTTAGGTCTCAGGGATCTGACACACTCAAGGTACCTGTGACTCAGACTCAAATAGGTGAAAGGGATTTTGTAGCATGTGCCCCCAAACTTTGGAACACCTTCCCAGCCCAGGTCCATGTTGCCCCCTCTCAGGGCAGCCTGCGTTCCTCCCTATGGAACCATCTCATACTCGGATCAGCCTGCGGGTGCCAAAACCCCCCGTGACATATGTTAGCACTTAGCACTCATGCATAACAGCTGGCCCTTAAGATGATAGTTTTGTACTTGCTGCTACCAATCTTTACCTTGTACTGCTCCAAAACTGGCACACACTGCTTACTCTGCTGTACTTATTCTAACTAAATGTGCCTCATATGCCATGTACTTTGTGTATTCTACATTATGATGTTCGCTCCTGACATGCGAGTTTGTTTTTTCTAACTTGTACCTTGTTGTCTCACGATGTGTAATCTTTTCCTAATTATGTTCCATGTTGTCCCAAGTATGTAAATATGTAATTTCCTGTACTGTCCCGGTCGTACCTGAAAATAGGCAAATTGTCTTGTCTAGTGTACTTACCTGGTTAACAAAAGCTAAATAAATAAATATGTGCATACTCAGCTTTACTGCTGTTTCTACTTTTTATTTCTATTTGTTTCCTCCATATCCCTCCTTGTAGGCTTAATTTTACCATCAATCCACTTGCTTTACCGTTTGTTACGCAGTCTCCTTGTTTGCTACCTCTTGTCCTCTTTCTTCTTCCCTTTTTGTATATCCCTACATCTCTCCCTCCAGCCTGCTTTTCATCTTCACCTATTTTCCTCTCAACTCTGTCTCCCTCTCCCCTCCCACCAACCTGCACTACTCAACTTCCTCCTGTCTTCTCCCTCCTCTTCACTCCCCCTGGCTCCATGCTTCATCCCTCCTTGCCTTCATTTCCTCCTGGCTCCATCATGCGACAATTAACATTTCCCTTTCCCTCCAACCTCCCCCTCCACCACACCCCCATCATCTCCGCTACACCTCAAGCGATCCTATGCTCTAACAAAACTCTTTATACTCTTAATGCTCCTCAGAGCTGGTGACATTGATCCTAATCCTGGCCCTACCCCTTCCCCTCCCACTGTCCTTCCCAAAGGCCTCAGTGTGGATCACCTCAATATAAGAAATCTATTGCCCAAAATTGACCTGATATGACCCCTCATGGTCTCCCTCCACCCAGATATCCTAATAGTCTCAGAATCTTGTCTTTCCCCCAAAATTCTGACTCTGCCATCTCCATCCCTGGTTACTTTCTTTCCTGACAGGATCGGGCCACTAAGTGAGGTGGCATTGCCATATACCTTTCCACCACCATTCAGTATACCCTGGTGTTGTCTGTCTCCTCACCAGCAGCTTATGAACTTCTTATAACTCTCCTTCCCTTTCTCCATTCCCATCTACATAGCAGGAGTATACTGCCACCCAGGTCTTTCTTCTGCTTCTGTTACTGAACTTCTAACCACCATCTCTACTCATGCCTCATCCAGTGAGCTTCTTATCCTAGGTGATTTTAACTTTAACTGGCTCTCCCTCTCTAACTCTAAACCCTGTCAAAACATAAAGTCACTATACCTCACACATCTCGTTTCTGTCCCTACCCGTCACAATTTACGTTCTGTTCTCAAAATCACTCTATACTAGACTGGGTACTCATAGAAACATGGAAACATAGAATTTGATGGCAGATAAGGACCGCTTGGCCCACCCAGTCTGTCCATTTCCCTACCTAATGGATAAGCTACAGATCCTAGTTAACCAGCAGCCTACTTCTTTCTACCCCCACCCCCTAGAATTGCCTTATGGCTGTCCCATGCATGCTTGAATTCAACCACTGTTTTTGACTCCACAACCTCTTCCGGAAGGCCATTCCATGCATCCACAACCCTCTTTGTGAAAAAATACTTCCTTACATTACCTTTGAGCCCCCCCCCATCTTCAAATTGTGCCTCCTTGTTCTTGCACACCTCTCTTTTTGAAAGATTCTACCCTCTTGGACTTTGTTGATTCCCTTGAGGTACTTGAAAGTTTCTATCATGTCCCCCCTCTCCTTCCTTTCCTCAAGGGTATACATATTAAGCTCCTTTAGTCTCTCTTCATATGTCTTCCGGTGCAGACCCTGCACCATTTTAGTTGCCCTCCTCTGGACAGCTTCCATCTTGTCTATGTCCTTGCAGAGATTGGGTCTCCAGAACTGCACACAGTACTCTAGATGGGGTCTCACCAGCTGTTTGTACAGAGGGATAACAACTTCCTGTTTTCTACTGGTGATGCCTCTCCCTATGCATCCCAGTATCCCACCAGCCCTCCTTACTGCCCTCTCACATTGCTTGCCCACCTTTAAGTCATCTGATATGACTACCCCCAGAACCCTTTCCATTTTTGTTGTTGTTAGTATCTCACCCTCCATTGTGTACTCTTCCCCTGGGTTTTTGTTTTCCAGGTACATTACCTTGCACTTCTTAACATTAAATCTAAGCTGCCATACATTTAACCATTCCTCTAACCTTGCCAAGTCCCTTCTCATCCTTTCCACCCCACCTTGTGCATCAACTCTGTTGCAGATCTTTGTGTCATCTGCAAAGACATACTTTCTTCCAGTCCCTCTGCAATGTTGCTTACAAAGACATTGAAGAGGACCAGTCTAATACTGAACCCTGTGGCACCCCACTAGTAACCCCCTTTCTTCAGAGTGGACTCCATTTACTATTACCCTCTGTATCCTATTCTCCAGCCAATTCTTTACCCAGGTTATCATCTTGGGACCCACTCCCAGGCTGGCTAACTTGTATATTAATCTTTTGTTTGGGACTGAGTCAAATGCCTTGCTAAAGTCTAGGTAGGCCATGTCCACAGCCCCTCCCTGATCCATTACTTTGGTCACCCAGTCAAAGAAATCTATTAGATTTGTCTGGCATGACCTTCCTGCTGTGAATCCATGCTGCCTTGGGTCCTGTGCCCCTCTGGCCTCTAGGTACTCGACAATTTTTTCCTTCAGAAGTGATTCCATCATTTTCCCTATCACTGAGGTTAAACTAACTGGTCTGTAGTTTCCTGCTTCTGCCCTGCTCCCACTTTTGTGAAGGGGAATCACATTGGTCCTCCTCCAGTCCTCAGGTACCACCCCATCCTCCCATGATTTGTTAAAGAGGGTAGTCAGTGGTGTCACTAGTTCTACCCTTAGTTCTTTTAGAATTCTGGGATGAATCCCATCAGGCCCCATTGCTTTGTCCACCTTCAGTTTTAAGAGTTCTTTCAGAACCCTTTGTTCTGTAAATGGGCTGGTATCAACTTCTGTATCCAGAGTGTTTATACAGTATTGTTTGTTTTAGGTACCTCCCCCTCTTCATTTGTAAATCCCCCTTATCCGCACCACGTCATTGATGCTGGAATTCTCCTTGATGCACTCAGTGACCATCACCTGGTTTATTGTGTGGGCAAAATTCACTGCCCTAGAGTTCTCCCAAAAATTATCCAAATCAGTTCCTTCCAATCTATTGACCTATCTGCACTTCACACTGATCTGTTTTCCACTGATTGGTCCCTTATCTCATCAGCCACCAGTATCAATCAAACACTACGTATTTCCAATCTAAATTTTTATCAATATGGAATTAATATGCCCCACTAAGAAAAATCAGGGTCAGAGGTTCTCACCTCCCCTGGATCTCGGTTGAACTTTTGGCCTGCCGCCAAGCACGCAACCTAACTTGGAAACCTTACAAGTCTTCTGGCACTGTGGCTGACCTCAGCAAGTGCCTTGAGGAACTCTTGTACAAGTGCTACCAGGTCAGCTAAGGCTGAGTTTTTCTCCTCCTCCTCTTTCCAGAACAATCTTAACAACCCCTCCAAGTTCTGGAAAGTAATACATGCCCGCTTCTCTCCCCCTACTCAGTCCTCATCTCCAGTCCTTAAGTTGGATGACTCCACCATATCCGAGCCTCCTTCTGTTGCCTCAGCTTTCAATTTCTATTTCACCACCTGTACTTCGTCACTTCTCTCTGCTCTTCCCGCTACTCCCCCACTCCCTCCTTCTATTGCATCCCCTCATGTACCCTGATATTTCTTCTCGCCAGTTACCCCAGCCACCACACTAAAAGCCCTCCTGGCTCTCAACCCACAGAAAGATGGGAGCCCAGATCGACTTGATCCTAAGCTCTTGCACCTCTCAGCACCTGCCATTGCAATGCCCATCTCCTCCTTGCTCAACCTTTCTTTCTCTCTTGTCTCAGTCCCAGATACCTGAAAGCATGCTACTGTTGTTCCCTTTCCTAAAGGAGATGACTCCTCCTCTCCTAGCAATTTCCACACTATCTCTCTTTCCTCCCAGCCTTATCCAAACTTGGAGCACATAGTCCTATCCCAACTCTCCCCATTCCTTGACTCCTCCTGATATTTCACCCCGTTCCAGTCTGGCTTTCATAAACATCACTCCACCGCAATCTGTCTTCTGAGGCTCACTGACTATATCCACACTGGCATGGAACAGGGCCTCCTCAATGCTGCCATTTTTGTTGATCTGGCAAAAGCATTTGACACCATCTCCCACCTTCTTTTCTTGGTCAAGCTAAAATCTGTGGGTCTTTCCGACTCTGCAACAAGATGGTTCAGCTCCTACATTATAGGCAGATCTCAATCTGTGAGAATTGGTGAATCCCTTTCCTCCCCTACCCATTCACACTGATGTCTCCAAAGGTTCTGTCCTCAGCCCTTTGCTTTTCTTCATATTCATAAATGACCTCCACTCAGCCTGCTCCTCTGCACGCACACATGTATGCAGATGCCACGGTACTATTTTCATCTGGCAACACTCCATCTGCATTAACTTCCAAACTTCAACTTGATTTTGAATCTGTGCGGAATTGGTTCAGGTCAAATCAATTATCCCTTAATACTAAAAAGACTGCCTCGATGTGTTTTGGCACTCGGCAGAAGCTTTCTAGATTCTCTTCACTCCCCACCTTCCACACCCTGGATGGGGTCAAATTGAGGACATTCCCTTATTTAAATACCTTTGTGTCTGGTTAGACTGTCACCTTGTTTTTTCTCAACACATTGACATCAGGTACAAAAAACTTCACCCAAAGTGCGGTGCCCTTTTCAGGAACAAGAGCTGTATCCCATTATCAGTTGATTGTGACATCATCATTAAGATGATCATGCCCATATTTGATTATGTTGTTATTGTGTATGGTGCTTCCCTTTAATCCACCCTGGCCAGACTGGACTCCCTCTTCCACTCCTTTTGCTGTTTTGCCTGGCCTGTCCCCCACAAACTCACTACTGCTCTCTCTATTTTTAGCTTTCACTCCCTTCTTTGAACAACCACCGCCTTACCCATAGTACTTCTTTTATTTCTAACTTCTGGTTGGCTTCACTCCCTCTGTATCTCAGCTCTCTCTTCTCTCTCTCCTCTACCTCCCTCCTCGTACTCTCTTCATAAGTCTGGTTATCATTCTTTCCTGGTTCCCTCTTGTAAATCCCTTGCTGGTCAGTCATGCTTTTCCTACCGCCTTCCTAATCTCTGAAAATCCCTTCCTTTAACTATTCGGTCAGCTCCTTCCAAACTTTCCCTCTTCTCTCTACTCCAAGTCCACACTGCCCCTCCTGTAAATGCCCTTAACCCTATTACCTCATTTTTACTCCTCTCCCTTTCCACCTCTGCACACTTTATCCCTTCCCATTCACCTCTTATTCCATTCTCACCCCATCCTCCCTTCATCTTTCCCCATTACAGTCTCTTCCCTTCTTCATAACTCTCCCGCCCTTATTCCACCATGTTTTTACTTCTCCCTCTCTTTATCTATAACAAATTCTCCACTTTCCTCCCCTTCTTTAATTCTTACTCCCTCCCTTCCTTTATTACCCCTCCTTTATTTTCCTTATGTCCTGTCCTTTATTTTCCCCAGTTCTTACCCCTCTCCTTCCTCTATAGTTCTCCCTCTCTCTTTCACTTGGTCACACTGCACTGCACTCTAGTACTGACTGGTTTATTTACTCTAATGTTAATCCTGTATTATCATTCTGAATTATCATTGTTGCAGTTTTATTATTGTTATTTTGTATTACGTTGCTTCACTTGCTGTATTCACTCCCTATCCTTCCCCCAGGACGCATCTGGAAATGAGCTTTATGGCTCAATGTTGTCTTTCCTGGTAAAACTCTTTTAAATAAAATAAAATAAATAAAAGTAATACATTTGGCTCTAGACCCTCTACTCACCGGGGTCAACATTTTGGAGAGGATGAGAAACATAGAATTTGTCAGCAGGTAAGGACCTCCTGGTCCACTCAGTCTGTCCATTTTGTCCCTGCCTATACTGTCACCACAGACCCTACCTTATCTCTGGCTTCTCCCCCCCCCCACACCTTCTTACCAAGATTCCTTTGTGCCTATCATGTGCATGTTTGAAGCTCACCACTATTTTTGTTCCCATCACCTCTGCTGGAAGACTGTTCTGGGCATCGAACACTCTTTCAGTGAAGAAGTATTTCCTCACATCCCTCATAAATTCCCCCCTTCCAGCTTCGTTACATTCCCCCTTGCTCTCATGCACCTTCTCCTCTGAAACGTACTCCCATCCTGTCTCTTGTTCAACCCCATAAAGTACTTATAGGTCTCTATCATGTCCCTACTCTCTTCCAGGGTGTACATATTGAGATCCCTCTGTCTCTTCTCATAGGGCTTATGATGCAGCCCCTGCACCATTTTAGTTGCCCTCCTCTGGATAACCTCTACTCTGTCTATATTCTTCCTGCAATCTAGTCTCCAGAACTAGGCACAGAATTCTAGATGGAGTCTCACCAGCTATCGATACAATGGTAGCACCACCTCTCTCCTTCTGCTGGTGATTCCCTCCACTTCAAAACATTTATTTATTTTTTATGGATGGATGGATGGATTTATTTATTTATTTGAAAATTGTTGACCAGGAAAGGCACACTGAGCCAAGACTCATTTCTAGGTGCGACCTGAATAAAAATTAAAGCAAGCACAGTAATAATGATTGGTACAAAATGAAGTAAAAAGCAAAGTACAATTTAACATGGTAAAACAATTAAATATGATCAGACAGTTTATTATAGTAAAACAGGGAAGGATAAGGTTGGGGAATGACAAGAGGAGAAGGGAGCCGGAAGAAATTTTAGCTGATGCCTATAGAAGAAAGGGGAAGGGGACAGATGGAGAGAGGAGTGGAGGAGGTTCCAGAGGGAGCAAAAGTGATAGGAGAAGGCTGATTGCCAAGCAGAGGGGTGGGGGTGAGGAAGGGAGAAGGTGCAAGGATCCCTGGAGTGGAGATAGTATGAGGCAAAGAGAATGGGAGAGAGGAGTCAGGACAGGTAAAAAGGCAGGTTTTCAAATCAGAATTTGGAGATGAAGGAGGCACAGTGGGACTGGTGATGTGAAGGATGTAGAGGAGTAGAGGTAACAGTGGTGAGTATGAGAGGAAGGTTGGTAGCAATGCAACAAAAGACCTTGCAGAGGGTGTCTAGTCAGGCAAGGAAAGAGGTGGGGATTGTACCTTAGACCACACCCACATAGTCAAAAACCAGAAGCACCATTTTGGTAACAAGCTTCCAGTGAACATGAGGAGACAATTAGTTTTTGTTACGGTACAAGGCACTGAGTTTAGGGTGGAGCTTGGAATGTATGACATCAATATGCATAGAGAAGTCAAGTTTACTATCTAGTCATACAATGAGATACTTGAAGGAAGAAACAGCTTTGAGGGTGATTAATTCAGGGTGGGGAAGACAGAGAGGGGGAGAGCATAGCCAATTTCTGGTTGATGCCAAAGGTCATGGACACTGTTTTTTTAGACTTGACCTGGAATTGGTTAGAGTGGAACCAGCACAGGACATTTTGCTGTAGCAAGCCTTCCACCACTATGGTCGAAGGACCAGAAATGTAGATAACTGTGTCACCTGCATGCATGTGAATATGTGAATTAGCACAGGCAAAGGGGAGGTCATTCAGGAAAATGCAAAAGAGGATGAGACCTAGAATGGTGTCCTGTGGGGGCCCCAGCCTCAATGGGCAGAGGAGGTGACAGGATGCCCCCTACGCGCACTGACTTTTGACAGCCTATAAGGTAGGAATGGAGCCATTCAAGAGCAACAGCTGAGAGGTCAGCAGATCTCAGCCTGTCCAAAAAGATTAGATAGGCCACCTAGTCATAGGCTTTTGCCAGATCAATGAAAGTGGCTACAGTGATGTGTCCCTGATCCACCCCAGTAAGGATGAAGTTAGTGATACACAGCAAGGAGGAGACAGCGGAGTGGTGCTTCCAGATGTCAGCAAGCCTAGAGTAGTCACTTTCTCTTGCAGCTTTACAAAAGAAGGGAGGAGGGAGATAGGATGGAAGTTGTCAAGGGAAGTGGGGTCACCCCTTTATGAAAAGTGGTAACACTGGCAATCTTCCAAGACTGAGAAACAGTACAGAGGGAGAAGGAGCGGCTGAAGAGGTAAGTAAGGGAGAGGTAATGACAGGAGCTGAAATGTGGAGAAGTTTAGGATCCAGCCCATCAGGGGTAGATTTAGACAGGTTAAGAGATGAAAGGACAAGCAAGATTTCCCAAGTAGTAGCAGGAGAAAGTGAAATCCCAAGGGAGGCATAAGGAGGGTGCAGCATGGGGGAGAGAAGAGGAGCTAGGATGCAAGGGGAGAGGACAGAGCACATGTAGTAAAAAACTAACTGAAATGAGCAGCTACAGAGGGAAGGCCAGAGACAGGTGAACCATTAACCATGAGGACTGGGGGAGTACACAGGGTAGTGGGGTCAAAAAGGGAATGAATCATCTTCCAGAATTTGGCTGGGGAATTAAGGTTGTTCTGGATGTTGGCCTTAAAAAGAGGGATTTTGCAGCAGGAACAGCCTTTGTACAAGAATTTCTGAGCGCACCTTAAAAAAGGTGGTCAGACACAGAATTAGATAATTTGTAATAGGTCTATGCATGATCACTGAACTTACAAAGATCAATAAGTTTGGAAGTAATCAAGGGGTGGTGGGAAGATTTAGCCCAGGACTTTCTGAGAAGGGCATGCTTGTCCCACACAAAGGAAAATTAGGAATGGAACAAAGAGAGCCACATCAATGCCAGGAGCAGAGAGGATTGCTGTGCAGTCAGTTGCAGCAAGGTTGCTAAGGAGAGGGCTGACAATAAGTGACCAGAGGGGCCCAGACCAGATGTAGTTGAGAGAGGAGGGAGGGTGCCAGACTTTCTTGACACTCAGTGTCATAGAGTGGTCACTGAAGACATTCAGTAAAATACCTGCTGCAGCAATACAGTGGAGATGGAAGGAGAGAACCCAGTCCAGATGGGTGTGATTATGGGAGTGAGGATTGAGCAGGGCTGGGTCAGTAATGAAATGTAAGACTAAAGGGCTCAGTCCTGAGGGAGGTCAGCCTGGAAGCCGACATAAGCCAATTAATGTTGAAGTCCTCAGAGGATGAGTTCTCCTAAGAAGGAGTGTGAAGTAGGGTTCAGTACTGGGTCCAGTCCTTTTTAATGTCTTCATAAGTGACATTTTATTTATTATTTATTTATTTGAGTATCAGTTTACAATCTTTGAGCCAGAGGCTCATTTCCAAAGGTACCTCGTCACATCGAGGACAATACATTACATTACAGGCTCATTGTTACATCACATTGAGGACAAATACATTATATTACAGGCTCATTGTTACATCACAGAGTTTCAAGTTGTAATAAAATGACAACCAATTAAATTGACAGCCATATATATTTACAAATATTTTGTAGGCAGAGGAACCATTCTAGTTACAGTGGTGCAGCTCATGTGATCATTGTTGTCAGTATGTGGTGGTGGACTAAGTCCGCGACTAGTGACAGAGTGCAATCACGATGCATTAAATAGCTAGTTCACCAGTATGGGTTTTGAAAGTGGAGATAGTAGTGGTATCAGAGATGGCTGGTGGGAGTGCGATAAACCAGGATGGGGCTCTATAATAGAAAGATCTCTGTCCATAGACTTGTCCTGGTTCTAGGGATCAGAAGGGTGATTTTGCAGGAGGTTCAGGTATTAATCAAGGGTTTGGCTTGTACAGGATGGAGCTGTCAGCCCGGGAGGATAACCGAGAAGGAGTTTTGTAATGAGAGCTGGTTTGGTATTGAAGTTGCTCGTCCAGATTTAGTAGCCTTGCCAGGTCATACAGTATAGCTGACATGTGTGAGTGAGCCTGGGGCCCCTATAAACCTACATGCCTTATTCAGGACAACACAGTTTTGTTGAGGAGTGGTCGAGGTCAGCTGCACCATAAACAGGTAGGCCTTAGTCCACCGGGGACAGTATCAAGGATGTAAATGCTAGTCGGAGGGCAATGGGGGGGAGACAGTTTTTATAGCGGTAGAGGATACCTAGCCACACATTAGTAGCAGAGGCAAGTGCCTCAATATGGGTGTGGAAGGAGAGGGCAGTGTTGAAGCTGATCCCAAGGTACTTGTATGAGCGGACTAGTTCAAGGGGTTACTTGGAGCTGGGGAGGATGTGTAGTGGGAAGTTATTGGCTTTTGTTTTTTTTGAGATTGATGACAAGTCTGTGCTCTTTGAACCAGGTTTCTGCATCATTGAAGGCGAGTTGTAGGGAGTCCTGGATGGTGTTGGGGTTGCGGTGGGTGTCAAAGAGGATGGCATCATCTGCATAGAACAGAATTCTACCAGTACAAGCACTGGGTAGGGTGTTTAGGTAGATTGAGAAGAGTAGCAGTCCCAGGATAGAGCCCTGGAGGACACCTGAGCGGATGGGACAGGTTGTAGAAAGTGTCCCATTGATTTTGACACATTGGAGGCAGTCAGATAGGTGGCTTGTGCACCAAGAGATCGGCCCAGTAGATAGGCCAGCATGGGAGAGGGCTTCCAGTAGGAAGGAGTGGGAGACAGTGTCGAAAGCCTTTGAGCGATCTACAAACACTGCACCAACTAGGGCACCGGCATCCAGGGAGGAGTGTGTGAAATCTGAAAACTCAATTAGAGCTGTTCCGGTACTGTGCCCTGCCTGGAAGCCGTGCTGTTCTGGACAGAGGATGTTGTACTTAGTTAGGTACTCAGTGATTTGAGAGGCCACCAGCTTTTCAAGGGCTTTGGAGAGGGGTGGGAGGATGGAGATAGGTCTGTAGTTCCCTGCATTAGACCTATCACCGCCTTTGTGGATGGGCATAACTATGGCCGTTTTCCATGCAGTTGGGAATTGCCCCAGGCAGAGGGGTTTGTTGAGTAGAGTGGTGAGCGGAGCAAGTACCTGGTCCAGCACCTGACGGAGAATGCTGGGGTCCAGGGAGTTGCTGCTGGGACTATTGCTCTTTAAAGCTTTGAGCGGGTGCAGTCTGGCTTCCTGGTCAGTTACCCAGCGTAGATGGAAACAAGGGCATTGGATGACAGCGGCCGTCCGGGAGGGGAGAGGGTCGAAGAAATTACTGGGGAGGACCGAGTTAAGGTCCGTGTAGGTAGTGTTTAGGAATTTGGCTATGCAGACCGGGTCAGTCGAGGTAGTCCCGTCCATGGTGATCTGGGCTGGGGGGGTGTGGGCACTCCCATTCAATTGTTTGACGTTGTCCCAGAAGGTTTGCGCACACCCCTAGGAGAAGGTGAGCATGGCCTGGTAATGGTCGGCCTTTGCTATACGGATAGCCCAGGTGCACTTGTTCCATGCTGCATTATAAGCCTGTCTGTCAGCTACCGGCCTGTTTCAGTGGCAGGTGCCATAAGCTATCCCTGGCCTTGAGCAGTTGATGTGGGGCAGGGGTGACAGAGGGCGCACTGAGCTTTTTAAGTGCGATGTTCTGGTAAGGGGTCGTAGAAGTCACAGGCTTTGTTGAAAGTCTGGGAAAAGAAGGTGAGAGCTGTGTCTCTGTCAGGAGCATGCTGTATGGGTGACCAGTTATTTTGGGCAAGAAGTTGTTTAAGACTTTTTAGCCCACCAAGTCTGAGGCACCTGCGGAGAGTGGGTTGGGCTTTAAGTAGGGTGTTGGGGGTCGACCAGCGGAATAGGATCGGGGAGTGATCACTGAGTAAGTCTGGGAGGACCTGGATATCTTGGATTTTTTTGGGGCGGTTTGTGATGATTACATCTAGAAGGCTATTGGTACCTCTCTTGGAGTTTACTCTTGTGGTTTGGAAATGAGTTGCGTCAGATCCATAGCCGAAAGGTATCTCGGGTGGTGGAAGAGGAGGCACTGAGCCAGTTCACGTTTAGGTCCCCCACAAGGATGTGATCAACCTTGTGTTGGAGGGTAGCGAGATAATCAGTTAAGGATAACACCGCCGGAGTTTGGTGCTTTGGTGAAATGTATGCTGTAGTGAGATACAGAGGGCCCCTGGTTGGGTCAGGCGTAGTTTAAGGGTGAGGGCCTGAGCCCCATTTACAAGAACGAGGGCAGGGAGTGCTAGCCCAGTAAGTGAGTCCCTGGTATAGATAGCACAGCCTCCCCCACATTTGCCAACACGATCCTCTCAGTATAGGGTATATCCAGGTAGTGAGACAAAGTGGTCGGGAGTGGATTTTGACAGCCAGGTTTCTACCACAACAACATCTGGTTTAAGCAACATGAAGCCCAGCATGGAGAATCAAATTTTGAGTATGCTGCATATATGGAAGCTATACAAAGACCGGCGGTCCCAGTTGTGGGGCTGGTCTGGGTGGGGCCTCAGTTGGGATGTATATTGCCTGTGAGGAGTAGTAGGAAGATCATGTCTCTAGCTAGGAGGCAGAGTTTAGCGATTTTTTGGTGGGTATTTGGGGGTGGAGGGCCATCAGGAGGGAGGGATGGGTAAGAGCAGCACGGTCGGGAGGGCAGGGGTGATTAGTCGCCAGTGGGCACCAGGGTAAGCGGAGGGGGAGGTAACCTGGGGATGGGTGCTGTGGGTAGGGGCACATGGTCATTGTAGGGTGGAATCTTATTATATCCAGGGGAATTGATGCTAGGGCCGGTGTACTGGATGGGTTGCCTGGTAGCTGGGTTATAGGTACCAGGGTAAGTAAAAGGGGGAGGCATAGTAGGAGAGGGTGGGCTAACATGGTGCTTGCCGTAGCAGCAGGGCAGAAAGGTAGAAGTATTTTGGGTGCTGTTCAGAAACATAGAAACATAGAAACATAGACTTTGATGGCAGATAAGGACCGCTTGGCCCATCTAGTCTGCCCATTTCCCTACCTACAGGATAGGCCGCAGATCCTAGTTAACCAACAGCCTATTTCTTCCGACCCCCCACAAGAATTGCCTTATGTCTGTCCCATGCATTCTTGAATTCTCCCACAGTTTTAGACCCCACAACCTCCTCAGGAAGGCTGTTCCATGAATCCACTACCCTCTCTGTGAAATAATACTTCCTCACATTGTCCATGAACGCCCCCCCACTATCTTTAAGTTGTGTCCCCTTGTTCTTGCACGTCTCTTTTTCTGAAAGATGCTACCCTCTTGGACTTTGTTGATTCCACTGAGGTACTTAAAAGTTTCTATCATGTCCCCCCTCTCCCTTCTTTCCTCAAGGGTATACATATTAAGCTCCTTTAGTCTCTCCTCATACGGCTTCTCTTGCAGACCCTGCACCATTTTAGTTGCCCTCCTTTGGACTACCTCTATCCTGTCTATGTCCTTGCAGAGATGGGGTCTCCAGAACTGGACACAGTACTCCAGATGGGGTCTCACCAACTGTCTGTACAGAGGGATAACAACTTACTGTTTTCTGCTACTGATGCCTCTCCCTATACATCCCAGTATACCCCAGCCCTCCCTACTGCCTTCTCACATTGCTTGCTAACTTTAAGGTCATCTGATATGATTACCCCCAGGTCCCTTTCCTTTTCTGTTGTCGTTACTACCTTCCCATCCATTGTGTATTCTTCCCCTGGTTCTTGTTTCCCAGGTGCATTATTTTGCACTTCTTTGCATTGAATCCTAGCTGCCATACTTTGACCATTCCTCCAACCTTGCCAAGTCCCTTTTCATCCTTTCCACGCCTCCTTGTGTATCAACCCTGTTGCAGATCTTTGTGTCGCCTGCAAAAGCATACTTTTCCTTCCAGTCCCTCTGCAATGTCACTGATGAAGACATTAAAAAGGACTGGACCCAATACTGAACCCTGTGGTCCCCACTAGTAACCCTCTTTCTTCAGAGTGGACTCCATTTACAATTACCTTCTGTGTCCTGTTGTGCAGCCAATGTTTTACCCAGGCTACCACCCTGGGACCCACTCCCAGGCTGGTTAATTTGACTATTAATCTTTTGTGTGGGACTGTATCAAATGCTTTGCTAAAGTCTAGGTAGGCCATGTCCACAGCCCCTCCCTGGTCTACTACTTTGGTCACCCAGTCAAAGAAATCTATTAGATTCGTCTGACATGACCTTCCCGCTGTGAACCCATGCTGCCTTGGGTCCTGTGTTTCACTGTCCTCTAGGTACTCAACAATTCTTTCCTTCAAGTGACTCCATCACTTTCCCTACACAGAGGTCAGACTGACAGGTCTGTAGTTCCTGCCTCTGTCTTGGTCCCACTTTGTGAAGGGAATCACATCCGCCTTCCTCCAGTCCTCTGGTACCACACCATCCTCCCATGATTTATTAAAAAGAGTAACCAGTGGTTTCACTAGTTTCTCCCTTAATTCTTTTAGAATTCTAGGGTGAATTCCATCAGGACCCATTGCTTTGTCCACCTTCAGTTTTAGGAGTTCTTGCAGAACCCTTTCTTCTGTGAAAGGACTGGGATCGACCCCCCTATCAAGAGTGCTTCTGTTAATTGGATTAGGCAATTCACCCTCCTCTTTTGTGAATACTGAGCAGAAATATTCGTTCAGTATCCCTGCTTTTTCACTGTCCCCCTCTGCCCACCCACTGTTCATTCTATTCAGCCTCACTATCCCTCCCTTTGACTTTCTACGCTCGCTGATGTACCTATAAAAGGTTTTATCCCCCTTCTTAACTGAGTTGGCTATCTTTTCCTCAGTTTAGGCCTTTGCTATTCTGACTCCCCTCCCTGCTTCCTTCTGCCTCAACTGGTACAGCTCTCTGTCCTGCTCCTTCTGTGTTTCCTTATACTTCCAGAATGTTATCTTTTCTTCCTGACTTTCACAGCCACCTCTTTGAGAACCATAGTGGCTTTTCTTTCATTTTGACTTGTTTATTTGATTCACACAAAGGCTTGTTGCCTCTGTGATGGCAGTTTTGATAATTCCCATTGTTGCTCACACCTCCTTCTAGCCTGTTTGCTAGTGCTTTCTGAGGCACTCTCCCATCTTGCCAAAGTCAGCCCTCCTAAAGTCCAGTACCCTCACTTTTGTATGGCTTGACTCTGTAGCTGAGTTTAACGTGAACCACACTGTTTGATGGTCACTTGTCCCCAGATGGCAACCCACTTCTAGATCTGAGATCCTCTCACTGCCCCCATTTGAGAGTATGAGGTCTAAGATTGCTCCCTCATCAGTGGGTTCCAAAACTAGCTGTCTGAAGCCTGCCACCTGTAGGGCATCAAGAATGGCCCTGCTCTTGCATGTGGCTGCAGCAAATGTGCTCCAGTTAACATCTGGCATATTCAGGTCGCCCATCAACAGTATCTCCCCTTTCTCTGCCATTCTAAGAATGCCTTCTATCATATCCTTGTCCATTCCTTCCCCCTGACATGGGGGTCTGTACACAACCCCTGTGAGGATTGTGGTGCCCTTTCCAGTCTCCAAGGTGACCCATAGTGCCTCCTCTCCTCCCTGTTTACTCTTTTGTTCAGTTGCTTTTATCCCCTCCTTTACATAGAGAGCTACTCCTCCCCCTCTTCTCCCCTGTCTGTCTCTCTCTCCTGTAGGTTATGTACCCTGGTATGTTAACATCCCAGTCATGGTTCTCTGTGTACCATGTTTCTGTGACTGCTACGATATCCAGCCATCCCTCTTCCATCAAGGCCACCAGCTCAGGGAGCTTGTTGCCCAGACTACGGGCGTTGGTACTCATTACCCTCCATTTCCCTCTGGCCTTACTCCCTTTTGCCCCATCCCTGTCCTTCTTGCCTTTGTCACTTTCTCCATTTACCCCAGCCCTTCTCCCTATCAACACCTCTATGTTGGTGATTGCCACATTTACTACCATGATTATTTGGGGGGGGGCTAGGATTTCCCTGCTCCTTTCCAGTGTCTCCCCCCTTGGCTAGTTTAAATGCTTGCCAATGAAGCATTTAAACCTATCACCTAGGGTCCTGGTTCCCCTCCCGGACAGATGCAGCCCATCATGCCAGACAACACGCAGCATTGTCGGGCTAACACCCCACACAGGCATCTGGTAGAATGAGAGAGGTCTCCTTTACCTCTTAGCCTTCCCGAGTTCGTTTCTGCTCCAGGAGGGATCTCTGCTGTTGCTGTGGCTGCCACAAGTGGCAGTGTGTGTGGGGGGGTCGGAAGGCCTAAGTAAGGGAGCAGACAAAGGGCAGAGATTAGTATGCAATGGGAGACTATACAGGTATTCAGGTCCCTACTGCACATACATGAACTGTTGGGCTATGTCCCGACTCCAGCTCCTACTGCGTATGCGTGAGAGTTCCAAAATGGCGACATCCAGGACATTCAGGTAAGCTGCTAAACTCAAACTGCTAAACAACTGCAAGTCAGGACTGTATAGCTATATAAATCGACAGTTTCAGAGAGTAAAGTAGCCCCAAGAACACCCCAGTCAGTCTACTGCTAGATAAGTACAGAGCTTAATACAGGAGAGTAACGCAGTGTAAAACTACAAGATTTAAAGTAACCTCAAAGCAGTAGTCAGCAGGAAGTAGAAAAAAGGTTGTAGCCCCAGTACAAAAAACAATCAGTTGATCTGTGGGGACAAAAAGTGTCCTTAATTGTCATTAGAGTCCAGCACAAGAACATCCCACACAGGTATTTGGTAGAATGAGAGAGGTCTCCTTTATCGCTTAGACTTCCGGAGTTCGTTTCTGCTCCAGGAGGGAGCTCTGCTGTTGCTGTGGCTGCCGCAAGTGGCAGTGTGCTGGGGGGTGGTTGGAAGGCCTCTTAGCCTTCCTGAGTTTGTTTCTGCTCCAGGAGGGAGCTCTGCTGTTGCTATGGCTGCCGCAAGTGGCAGAGGGACTGGAAGGAAAAGTATGCCCCTTTGCAGATGACACAAAGATCTGCAACAGAGTTGATACACAAGGAGGCGTGGAAAGGATGAGAAGGGACTTGGCAAGGTTGTAGGAATGGTCAGAAGTATGGCAGCTAGGATTCAGTGCAAAGAAGTGCAAAATAATGCACCTGGAAAACAAGCAACCGGGGAAGAATACACAATGGCGGGGGGGGGGAGGTAGTAACAACAACGGAAAAGGAAAGGGACCTGGGGGTAATCATATCAGATGACCTTAAAGTTAGCAAACAATGTGAGAAGGCAGTAAGGAGGGCTAGAGGTATACTGGGATGCATAGGGAGAGGCATCAGCAGCAGAAAACAGGAAGTTGTTATCCCTCTGTACAGACAGTTGGTGAGACCCCATCTGGAGTACTGTGTCCAGTTCTGGAGACCCCATCTCCACAAGGACATAGACAGGATAGAGGCAGTCCAGAGAAGGGCAACTAAAATGGTGCAGGGTCTGCAAGAGAAGCCGTACAAGGAGAGACTAAAGGAGCTTAATATGTATACCCTTGAGGAAAGAAGGGATGGGGACATGATAGAAACTTTTAAGTACCTCAGTGGAATCAACAAAGTCCAAGAGGGTAGCATCTTTCAGAAAAAGAGATGTGCAAGAACAAGGGGACACAATTTAAAGATGGGAGGCGGTTCAGGGGCAATGTGAGGAAGTATTATTTCACAGAGAGGGTAGTGGATGCATGGAACAGCCTTCCTGAGGAGTTTGTGGGGTCTAAAACTGTGGAGAATTCAAAATGCATGGGACAGACATAAGGCAATTCTTGTGGGGGGTAGGAAGAAATAGGCTGTTGGTTAACTAGGATCAGTGACCTATCTTGTAGGTAGGGAAATGGGCAGACTAGATGGGCCAAGCAGTCCTTATCTGCTGTCAAAGTCTATGTTTCTATGTTTCTAAGTAATAGAGAGTCAGCCGGAGAGGAGGTTGAAATTGTAAGTGAAGCATAAAATACCCCACTAAAGATGGGTACAGTAGAGTGAATGAAAAGCCTAGCAAAGCAAAATTTATGGGAGGAGAGTACAGACTCCCTAAAGCAATGGTGTAGGAGACACTCTGGCGGACACAGAGGGCCACACCACCACTGCCACTTTTGCCATGGTCCTGCCTGAAGAGATGAAAAACAAGAAGGGGCAGGCTGGAGTCAGGAATAAAGGAGGAGAGCCAAGATTCAGAAAAGCAGAGTATATCAGGTGAGTGTTGTGAAACCTAGCCATTAAGGAGGTCAGGTTTAGCGAAAAGGTGCCTATTATTGAGATGGAAAATGCTAAGGCCTTTGGGAACTGAAGAGGTGAAGAGAGGAGGAGGGACCAGGATTCGATTCTACATCACCAGATAAAGGAGGAGAAGGATAAGGAGCAGAAGGATGGAGTGGATTTATGTCCCTTGAACCAGGAGGAGAACAAGATGGGGGGAACTGTGGCAGGGATAAAAGGACAAAGTAGAGAACTCCAGGTTCAGTGAGGGGGAGGGGAGGAGAGGAGACCAAGGTGAATAGGAAGGGGGGAGAGAGTGGGAAGGTATGGGACAGATGGGTGGAGAAAGGCGTGACAGGCAGAGTAGATGGTGGGAAAGTGGAAGGAGAGAGTGGGATCATGAGCTGGAAAAGGTGAAGGAAAAGGCATAGAAAGGAAAGGTGCATACTGAGAAGGAGGTAAGATGCAGAATCCAACAATTAATGATGTACCCCAGTATCATGATGGCCTTGCCTACTGCCTATTGCCTTATCCCACTGTCTCACCACCTTGGGGTCATCAGCTATGATAATCCCAAGGTCCCTTTCATGTTTAGTGACTGTCAATACCTCTTCCCCCATTTTATATACTGCCTCTTGGTTTCTGTGCCCTAGGTGCATTATTTTGCACTTTTTTGCAGTGAGTCCCAGCTGCCATACACTCGACCACTCTTGCTCCTTCTTTCCACCATCCCCACCTCCCACACACATACACACAGAGTATCTACCCTATTGCAGATTTTGGTGTCATCTCCAAAGAGGCATACCTTCCCTTCAAACTCTTCTGCAATGTCACTTGTAACCCACCCCTTGTCCTCAACTTCTGTCTAGGGGTCCCGGTGTTATAGTGGGGGGGGGGGGGCACAGACCTGAAATCTTCCTGGCATTTTCTACATATTAGAGGTAACAAGAAGGCCTTACTTGGCAGATGTCTTCACACACAAAGGTCTTCCCTTACCCTTAAGGCAGATCTCAGTGCCGACAACATCCCGTTGATTCAGAAACTTGGGAGGAGTTCTGGCACGTTACACAAAAGCAAGAATAAAAGTTGTGCAGATGGTTACTTCATTGACCACACAACACCAGAAGAATCACAGGAACCATAAACTCTATTTTGGACAGGAAATGACTGTGTCCAAAAATTAAATTAACAGGAGCAGCTCCATGGAGCTGAGAGATTGGGAAAATGAGCAGAACAGCATTCAGAGAGTATGAGGAAATGGCCACAGAAAACAAAGTTTTTTTCCTTAAGGCCTAAAACAGACCACACTGAATTTTCCCTTTGGCAGAGATTTTTTCCACCTTTTGGACTCACTTTCCCTACCAAAAATACCTTGTATTCTCCTAACGGGGGAATGTCTTACTCCTCCCTGCCAGCCAAGCCTAAAGCCTCCGAGGGCTGCTCCCAGACCAGTTACCCACTCATCCACTGTGCCAAATGGTGCCAAAGTCCTCTTGCACTCCAAGCCCACCGAGAACTGAACCAGAGCCTGCAGTGACGGTTCCCTCCTTACCCAAATTCTGGTTCCTGGAGCCACATTCCTTAATGGGTCTGATGGGCCTGCCCCAGACACAGGTACAAAGGTGGTATCTTAATGTGTCCCATACATTGAGTTTGCACACCGACTGCGCCATTGTGCGCTACATGGGCAGAAACACATTTTGTGCAAGATGTGAAAAATGACAGCTGCACTGCTCATAAGGAGGTGTGGTAAAATGGCAATGTTGAAAATCTGGAGTGAAAATATTGAAAATTCGCAAACTTACAAGCATGCGTAGGAACTGTGCAACGCACACTCGTAAAACAGTCATTTTAAGGAATTTTTCACCAAATTTTCAACACAGCCATTTTAAGACCTCTGCTCATGAACAGTGTCACTGTGATTTTCTTAATGTGTCCAATACATTGAGTTCACACACCGACTGCGCCATTGTGCGCTACATGGCGGAAACACGTTTTGGGCAGGATATGAAAAATTACAGCTGTACTGCTCATAAGGAGGTGTGGCAAAATGGCAATGTTGAAACTCTGGAGTGAAAATATTGAAAATTTGCAATCTTATGAGCGTGCGTAGGAACTGCGCAACGCACGCTTGTAAAACAGTCATTTTTAGGAGTTTTTTTACCAAATTTTCAACATAGTCATTTTAAGACCTCTGCTAATGAACAGTGTCACTGTGATTTTCTTAATGTGTCCCATACATTGAGTTCGCACACCGACTGCGCCATTGTGCGCTACATGGGTGGAAACACATTTTGGGCAGGAAGTGAAAATGACAGCTATACTGCTCATAAGGTGTGGTAAAATGGCAATATTGAAAATCTGGACTGAAAATATTAAAATTCGGCAATTCTGGCGTGCGTGGGAACTTCTTAGCGCACACTTGTAAAACAGTAATTTTAGGAATTTTTCCGCAAATTTTCAACATATGCTTTTTGAGAGCCCACCTTATGAACACTGGCAGTGTCATTTCATTAATCAGTCCCGAAAGGTGATTTCGCGCAGTGACCGCGAAATCACCCTTCGGGCCTGATTAACGCCATGGCAGTGAGATCATTCATGAGAAGGGGTCCCAAAAACCCCATGTTGAAAATTGGGTGCAAAAATTCCAAAAAATGGCTGCAATATGCAGCAAAGTTGAAAAAACCCTATTCATTACATTATAAAGCTTACCGGCATTTCCTCAGTTCGCGGTCGGCTTTGAAAGCGATGCAGGCGTGTTCGGTCCATCGAAGATACGTCGCGCCAAGTCCGGAGGTAAGTATGGGGTGAGGGGGTGTGGGGAGGCAGGGTGCGCAGTGGGTGGAGTGCGGGTTGTAGGAGAGGGCAGGAAGAGCGCACCGAGGGACAGTTTTGATTTGCAGTTTTTTCTTTATATGGCAGGCGGGCGTTTGCCACGCTGGGGTGGGCTCCCAGCATGGCACAAGGATAGCTGGTGGGGGCGGGCGTGGAGCCAGCGAGTTGGGCACCCCCGTCGGCAATAACATTGTTGCCACCTGGGGTGGGCTCCCAGTGTGGCACCCTACTGGGGGGACAGTGGTGGAGCGACAGGGGTTGGGCACCCCATCGGCTATACAATGTGTGGCCACGCTGGGGTGGGCACCCAGTGCTCATTTCATATATAACTCTGCTGGGGGGAAGCGCAGCACAGCCAACAAGGATTAGGCACCCCCGTCGGCTACACAGTGTGCGCTTGGGGGACCGAGCACGCAGCGTGCCTGCGTGTGTGTGTGTGTGCGTGTGTGTGTGTGTGTGTGTGTGTGTGTAGGGGGAGCGCGCATGAGCAGGCAATATCTGATCACTGCTCACTGAAGCATAGCTACCCCTTTCAACTGTACTCCACTGCATTTTGGAGCTGTCATAGACAGCTCCAGCAGGCATTGGAGAACTGCGTCCACGCCTGCAAAAACACTGACTGAATTGGAAGAGGGCTGCCACACCTCCGAAAACTCGGATGATGGCACTATGTTTCTTGCACATGCGTGCAAGCAAACATAAAAAGGGGTCTCCAACCGAAAGGGAGGACCCAAACTAAGCCAGGATAGTAAGCCCCCCCTGCAAGGGGGGGCTTACACACTTATAAAGACATGAAGAGGACTTGTCCCAGTACTGAGCCCTGATGTACCCCGCTGGTCACTCTCCCCTCATTAGAGTGAGTGCCATTTACCACTACCCTCTGTCAGCTATCCATCAACCAGTTTTACATCCAGTTTGCCACCTTGTGTCCCACCCACAAACTGCCCAGTTTCCCTATAAACCGCCTATGTTGTACGATGCCGAAGGCCCTGGTGAAGTCTAAGTAGGCTATGTCCACTGCCCCACCCTGATCTATTTCCCTGCTCACCCAGTCAAAGAAATCAATCAGGTTCATCTGACATGACCTTTCCTTCCACCATGAATCCATGCTGCCTTGGATCTTGTAACCTGCTGGATTCAAGATACTCCACTAGCCTTTCTTTTAAAAATAACTCCATTTGATATATCCTAACATAATCCGGGCCATCCCTTACCCTAAGTACCAGCTGAGTGGATTGGAACAAAGCAGAACACTTACAGCTGCTGCAGGTTGATTTTGAAGTTGAACTCTCCTTCTGTTTGACAGGGAGCTTGCTTGTTGTGATCTCCATGAGTGTGTGGGGCCTTCCTGCTCTTTCGACCTCAAGATGGCATCTTTTTCTTTTCCCCAGGTGGGGACTACAGCCTGTCTGAAATCAAAGTTCACACAATTGATGGAGCAAATACAGAAATTAGAAATTGTAGCACAGAATACTTTGGCAGACATTATCTCACTTTCCCATCACACTAATGTCAATGAACAAAGAATTGCAGACAACGAGGATCATAAGCACCAACTGGGTACCAACATGCAAGAGCAAGACCACATGATTCAACTCCTGTAGCAGTGGGTCAAGGACCTCAAGAACCACAGCCGCAGGAACAATTTAAGATTTGTGGGGTTTCCAGGAGAATGTAAGGAACCTAATACAATCACGTTTCTCCAATCCGTGCTCCCGGGGCTGTTGTCACATGAATGAGATGGGCTGCTAGATTTTGATCAGGTCCACCATTCACTAGCCTCCAAGCCAAAACCAGAGCCTGACCATAACTTTTCCTGGCCTGGTTCCTGCATTTTTGGGACTCGGAAGACATTCTCTTTGTGGCCAGGGAAAAGGTCACCATATTCAGATTTTTGCTGAGTATTTGCAGGAGCTTTACATAGAAACATAGAATTTGACGGCAGATAAGGACCACTTGGCCCACCCAGTCTGCCCATTTCCTTGCCTGACAGATAAGCTGCAAATTCTAGTTAATCAACAGCTTACTTCCTCCTGCCCCCCACTAGAATTGCCTTATGCCTGTCCCATGCATTCTTGAATTCTCCCACTGTTCCTGACTCCACAACCTCCTCAGGAAGGCTGTTCCATGCATCCACAACTCTCTCTGTGAAAAAATACTATCTAACATTACCTCTGAGCCATCCCCCCTCTATCTTCAAATTGTGCCCCCTTGTTCTTGCACATCTCTTCTTCTTAAAGATACTACCCTCTTGTACCTTGTTAATTCCCTTGAGATACTTGAAAGTTTCTATCATGTTCCCCTCTCCTTCTTTCCTCAAGGGTATACATATTAAGCTGCTTTAGTCTCTCTTCGTATGTCTTCTGGTGCAGACCTTGCACCATTTTGGTTGCCCTCCTCTGAACAGCCTCCACTCTGTCTATGTCTTTTCGGAGATGGGGTCTCCAGAATTGCACACAGTACTCCAGATGGGGGTCTCACTAACTGTCCGTAGAGAGAGATAACAACTTCCTGTTTTCTACTGTTGATGACTCTCCCTATGCATCCCAATATCCCCCCAGCCCTCCTTACTGCCTCTCACGTTGCTTGCCCACCTTTTAGGTCATCTGATATAATTACTCCTAGGTCTCTTTCGATTTTGTTGTTGTTATTAACTCACCCCCATTGTGTACTCTTCCACTGGGTTTTGTTTCCCAGATGCATTACCTTGCGTCTTTGCATTGAATCTCAGCTGCCACGATTTGACCATTCCTCAGCCTTGCCAAGTCCCTTTTCATTCTTTCCACCCCACCTTGTGTATCAACCCTGTTGCAGATCTTTGTGTCATCTGCAAAGATGCATTCCTTTCCTTCCAGGTGCTCTCCAATGTCTCTTATAAAGATATTAAAGAGGACCGATCCAAGTACCAAACCCTGCGGTACCCTGCTAGTTGCCCTCCTTTCTTCATTGTGGACTCCGTTTACTATTACCTTTTGCGTCCTGTTGTCCAGCCAGTTTTTTATCCAGGCTACCACCTTGGGACCCACTCCAAGGCTGGCTAAGTTGTATATTAATCTTTTGTGTGAGACTGTGTCTAATGTCTTGCTAAAATCTAGGTAGGCCATAGCCACAGCCCCTCCCTGGTCTACTACTTTGGTCACCCAGTCAAATAAATCTATTAGGTTTGTCTGACATGACCTTCCTGCTGTGAAACCATGCTGCCTTGGGTCCTGTGCCACACTGGCCTCTAGGTACTTAACAATTCTTTCCTTCAGAAGTGATTCCATCATTTTCCCTACCACTGAAGTCAAACTAACTGGTCTGTAGTTTCCTGCCTCTGCCCTGCTCCCACTTTTGTGAAGTGAAATCACATTTGCCCTCCTGCAGTCCTCAGGTACCACTCCATTCTCCCATGATGTGTTAAAGAGAGTAGTCAGTGGTGTTACTAGCTCTACCCTTAGTTCTTTTAGTATTCTTGGGTGAATCCCATCAGGCCCCATTGCTTTGTCCACCCTCAGTTTCAAGAGTTCTTTCAAAACACTTTCTTCTGTGAATGGACTGGTATCTACCCCCCTATTCAGAGTTTTCCCCTTGTTTGGTTTAGGCACCTCCCCCTCCTCATCTGTTGTGAATACTGAGCAGAAATATTCGTTCAGCATCCCTGCTTTTTCACTGTCACCATCTGCCCACATTCCCTCCCCTTTATTAAGTCTCTGTATTCCTCCCTTGGTCTTTCTTCACTCACTAATGTACCTATAAAAAGTTTTATCCCCCCTTCTTAACAGAGTTGGTTATCTTTTCCTCAGTTTGTGCCTTTGGTATTCTGACCGCCTTCCCTGCCTCCTTCTGCTTTATCTGATAAAGTTCTCTGTCTTGCTCCTTCTGTGTTTCCTTATATTTCCTGAATGCTATCCTTTTCTCCTTAACCGTCCCTGCCACCTCTTTTGAGAACCATGGTGTTTTTTTCCTTCATTTTGTTTTATTGATTTGCTTCACACGAAGACTTGTTGCCTCTGTGATGGCTGTTTGATTATTCCCCATTGTTCCTCCACCCTTCCCTCTTGCCCATTTGCTAGTGCTTTTCTAAGGCACTCTCTCATTTTCCCAAAGTCAGCCTTCCTAAAGTCCAATACTCTTATTTTTGTATGGCTTGTCTCTATGGCTGTGTTTATTGTGAACCACACTGTTTGGTGGTCACCTGTTCCCAGATAGCTACCTACTTCTAAATCTGAGATCCTTTCTCCTTCCCCATTTGAGAGTACCAGGTCTAAGATTGCTCCCTCCCGAGTGGGTTCCAACACTAGCTGTCTGAGGCATGCCCCCTGTAGGGCATCAAGAATGACCCTGCTCTTGGAAGTGCCTGTATCAAAGGTACTCCAGTTAACATCTGGCATATTCAGGTCCCCCATCAACAATATCCCTCCTTTTTCTGCCATTTTAAGGATGCCTTCTATCATTTCCTTGTCCATTTCCTTCCCCTGAGATGGGGATCTGTACACAACCCCCATGCGGATTGTGCTGCCATTTCCTGTCTCCAGGGTGACCCATAGTGACTCATCAACTTCCTGTTTACTCTTTAGTTCTGTTGCTTTAATCCCTTCCCTTATATAGAGAGCTACTACTCCTCCTCTTTTACCCACCCTGTCCCTCCTGTAGACTGTGTATCCTGGTATGTTGACTTCCCACTCATGGTTCTCTGTGTACCATGTTTCAGTGACTGCCACAATATCCAGGCATTCCTCTTCCATTAAGGCCACTAGTTCAAGGAGCTTGTTGCATAGACTATGGGCTTTGGTACTCATCACCTTCCATTTATTTTTTATGTCCTTACCCCTTTTAGTCCCATCCCTGTCTTTAACACCTTTTTCTGCATTTATCCCTGTCCTGCTCCCTACTGACTTCTCTGCCTTGGTGTTTACCTCTCTAACTACTGTGCTTTGTGGGAGGAGGCTAGGATTTCCCTGTTCCTTTTCAGTGCCTCCCCCATTGGCTAGTTTAAATGCTTGCCAATGAAACATTTAAACCTGTCACTAGGATCCTGGATTCCCCCCTGGACAGATGCAGACCATCGCGCCAGTATAAGTCTGTATCCCAAATTCCAAGACTGGTGTCACTCGGGTCTCTCCTTGTGAAAAAATTACTTGAACACCAGTTGCAAACGAATGCGAGTTTAATAACAAAGAGTACCAACAACAGCAGTGTAAGAACTCCCTCACCCAACGCTTCGACTTCAAACAAGTCTTCCTCAGGGGTGTGGTTACAAATCAAAACATCATTCCTTAAATACACCTCTTAATCCATAATACATGAGATAATACATCCAATCATCAACTTAAAGGAACATATGAAATAAAACAGTGTTTTAGTTACCAAGTGTATTATCAAAAAAAGGAAAATAAAATGAACTAAACTAGTTACAATTTCTACCTGGTTTACACTACACTTACAAAAATGACAGTATGTATAATAACAAATACAAATTTTACTGAAGGCTGCCAAAGGCGCTCTCCAAATATTAGTTTGTCTATGCCTGTAAGTGAAATAAAGTCCATTTCTATCAATATTTGTAAAGGACAATGCCTTATTGTCTTGTGCTTTTTCAGGTAGAAGAAAGTTATCTTAAAGAGAAGGAAAGAAGGCAGAGGTTATATAAATCTTTTTATCTCTATATTGGAAAAAATCCAAGTCAGAATAAATTATTTTCTCAAAAAAGGCGTAAGATCTTTAATAAGCAATCTTTCAAAATTATCGGAAACAGCCTTATTATTATTATTATCAATTTCAGCATTTACCTCTGAGCCGTGTCAAAAAATCACTTTCTCAGAAAAGGCTTAAGATCCCATCTTTCATTTAGACCATAGGGTCTTACGCTATTAAGTTTGAAAATTCAAAAACTTTCTCTCTCTAGCAGTCGATTTGGTCTATCACCTCCCTGTGAAAAGGGTGGAATCCTTTCTAACCCCATAAACCTAACATCTTCGATTTTTGAAAGATGATAAGTCATAAAGTGTAAACCGACCGGTGTGTCTTGTCTCTTATTAAGTATAGATCTAATGTGCTCTTGTATTCTTTGTTTTAGAGGACGGACAGTTTTCCCAATGTAAACCAAATTACAAGTGCACCAAAGAGCATATACTACGTAGCTAGTATCACATGTGATTAGTTGTTTAATATCAATGTTAATGTTTGGTTCCATCGGATGTTGAAATGTTTTACCTGTTAGATTATATCTACAAACATTACACCTCAAGCACTTGAAAAAGACAATGGAACTTCGAGGTAGCCATGTGGTTGCCATTTCTGTTGATGTCAATCTCTGTTTACTGTGAACCATAAAGTCTTTAAGACTCTTAGCTTTACTAAAGGATACCCAAGGGCTGGGTCCTACTTCTGTTCCCACTGCTTCATCTGAGTGCAAAATATACCAATTTCAATATATAATGTTACCAATTCTACTGGCTTTATGGTTATATTCTGTAATAAAGGTACACGGTACTGTATTAGAAGATGAGGTGTCTGCCCTCACCTTTGTAATCAGTTCAGTGTGTTCTAAATTATTTACTCTCTCCTTACATGTCTTCAAAAGGGTAGAATCATACCCTCTCTTAAGGAATCTATTAATGAGTTCTTCAGCTTGTATGTGAAACATATCGTCAGAGCTGCAATTTCTCAGAATTCTTAATAATTGACTATACGGTATGGAATCCTTAAGGCTTTGTGGATGGGCACTATCAGCATGTAATACTGAGTTTGTCGCAGTATGTTTACGAAAACTTGCTGTATTAATAGTTTTACAGTCATCGCTAACTGTAAGAGTCAAGTTTAAAAAATGTAATGTCTCTGTATTCATTTCAAAGGTAAAGTGGAGATTCAGATTATTAACATTCATCCACTGCATGAACTCTGGTATAATCTCAGTATTGCCCTGCCAAATGCATAATATGTAGTCAATAAATCTAAACCAGTGTTTAATGTTTGAAAAAAATGGATTCAATTCTGGATTAAAAATAATCGTATATTCCCAAAAGCCCAAGAAAAGATTGGCATAACTCGGTGCCATGGCTGCACCCATAGCAGTGCCACATTTCTGTAAGTAATACTGATTCTCAAATTTGAAATAATTATGTTTCAATATAAACTCCAGAGCTTCTACTAAAAACTCTTTTGGGACAATTTTGTCCAAAGCAGCTCTGTCCAAAAAATGCTGCACTACCATAAGGCCATGGTCATGTTTAATCGAAGTGTACAGGGATTCTACATCTATACCTAACCATGTGAGGCCCTCACCCCAGCCCAGATCTTTTAACTTATATAACAGGTCCTTAGTGTCTCTAATATAAGAATCAAGTTCTAACACATTTTGTTGTAGAAAAAAATCAATAAATTTACCTAAATTCTGGGTTAAACTTTCAACACCAGATACTATGGATCTACCTGGTGGATTCTCCTTATTTTTATGTATTTTAGGTAAAATGTAAAAGTTGGGAGTGACAGGATGTTCTGGCCAAATATACTGATATTCTGTCTCAGTAATATCCCCCTTATTTACATAGTGCAGAAGAAGAAGATGTTGCAACTCTTTTTTATAAGTAACTATGAGATCTGATTTAAGTTTCTCATAATTGGTATCATTTTCAAGTAGAGTTAAAACAATGTGGTTATACTGTTCTTTTCCAAGTATGACTATGTTTCCTCCTTTATCTGCAGGTTTTATGACGATAGCAGTATTTTCAGACAGTGTATTAATGGCATCTCGTTCTGCTTGAGAAATGTTATGCCTAACTGAAACATTTTCATTTAACACAGATTTTACTTGTTGGCAAACCACTTTCTCAAATGTGCTAATCGCGCTATTATACACATTGGGACAAAAAGTGGATTTAGCTCTAAACAAGGACCTTCTGAGTTTTAAAAAATGTTCATTAGCAATGAGAATACCTCTACCATGTGTGTGTTGGGAGGTCAAAGGGTCAAAATCAATATATTGTTCTCGTAATAGGGAATCTAATACTTCTAAATCTGTAGAAAATTCATTAAAGGAATCAGCTTCAGTGGCAACAGACAAACTGGAAATATGTTCCTGATGCAAATCTGTGTTAGTTACATCACTTACTGAATCACAGTTTAACATAACATCCGTGGACCTATTATTAATACATTGTATGTCCTTGGCCACTGATGTAGTAGCCCCAGAATCAGAACATATAAGAGAACTTAAATGTTCCGTCGATTTATCAGTCTGTAACGCGTTAATTAAAAAGTCTAAATCTTCAGAATGTTCAGAGGGCACCACGTAATCGTGATCGTGATTGCCACCAATATCAGTACCAGTATAGAACTCCTCGATTCTGGATGTTGCTGGGTTACGAGGATGAGGACACATTTTGTCTAAATCAATATTAGTTGATGTACGTTTATTGAGAAAAAACAGTTTAAGTCTTAATTTTCTGAAAAATTTGAACAAGTCCACAAATATTTGAAAATCGTTAATAAGGGGGGTAGGTATAAAACTGAGACCTTTTTCCGATATCTTGGTTTGATGTTCTGTAAGACAGATCAGAGAAAGATTAATGATTTGAAATTTGTCTACCTCTTTTTCTCCCTCAGGGGGTAAGCACGTCTTTCTTTTGAACCCTTTGCCCCCACGTTTACTTCTCCTGGTTTTCCTTTTTCTCCGTTTTTGGACGCCTGCTCAATTTTAGAGGTTCCTGCTTCCTCTAAATCATTTGCAGGCACTTCGTCATCCTGGAAATTTATTCGTTTACTTTTATTCTTGTTCTTGGAGGAGTTCCTGGAGGTAAGACGTACTCTAGACCACCCCCTACTGATTGACCGATCTCCCTTCAATTTGGGCCAACTGGTAATATTTCCCTTTTCATAGTCTTTCAAGTCTCTCAGTAATTTACTAGCTTTCTGTTCAGTAATTAATTCCTCATACTTAGAAAGTTTATTTCTGAGACGTGAATCAAAAGCTGAATATTGTATTTCTTGTTTGAGAGACAAAACTTGTATTTTAGGCTTGTTGATTTCTTCTAGTAAAGCCTCATATTGTAAAGTATCTCTCTTAATAAGTAGTTTAAGGAATATGTTGGAACATTCTGAGGCAGCTAATAACGATTCATCTTTAAATGGAAAATCTTCTAACCCGCTAGAAGGAGTGACAGTAACATGAAGTCCCTGTGGCACTTGACCTCGACTCAAATATTATTCTAGTGTAGAGATATTATAAGAGATGTCAATTTCTTTCATTAGTAGCTTTTCAAAGTTATTGAAAACAGCTTTAAAATTATTATCAATTTCAGCATTTACCTCTGAGCCATGTAAACGTTCCCTTGCTCTCCGACGATGATCATTAAAGAAGTCAATGTGTTCCTATGCATATACCTCTGCAGTTTCTGTCTCCATAGCAGTCTCTGTCTGGTGCATATTTCGTACAGTCTATCAAATTAATTGAACCAGCACCCACAGCACTAATGGATGTAAGAAAATTCAAATCCCAAACTGGAAGTATATGCCAAGATGGAGGGTAATTCCAAATGGTGTTGTTGTTCAGAAAGGACCCACGCAGTTATACTGCTTGACCATCAGCAGCAATGGCGGCAAGTTCAAAAGACAAACACAAAAGGTACTGCTGCAACTCGTCAAAGTCCATTCGGTGCTCACCACAATGAGCTGCCAGCTCGTAGTAAATAGCAAATTCCAAGACTGGTGTCACTCGGGTCTCTCCTTGTGAAAAAATTGCTTGAACGCCAGTTGCAAATGAATGCGAGTTTAATAACAAAGAGTACCAACAACAGCAGTGTAAGAACTCCCTCACCCAGGCTCGACTTCAAACAAGCCTTCCTTAGGGGTGTGGTTACAAATCAAAACGTCATTCCTTAAATACACCTCTTAATCCATAATACATGAGATAATCCAATCATCAACTTAAAGGAACATATGAAATAAAACAGTGTTTTAGTTACCAAGTGTATTATCAAAAAGGAAAATAAAATGAACTAAACTAGTTACAATTTCTACCTGGTTTGCACTACACTTACAAAAATGACAGTATGTATAATAACAAATACAAATTTTACTGAAGGCTGCCAAAGGCGCTCTCCAAATATTAGTTTGTTTATGCCTGTAAGTGAAATAAAGTCCATTTCTATCAATATTTGTAAAGGACAATGCCTTATTATCTTGCGCTTTTTCAGGTAGAAGAAAGTTATCTAAAAGAGAAGGAAAGAAGGCAGAAGTTATATAAATCTTTTTATCTCTACATTTGAAAAAATCCAAGTCAGAATAAATTACTTTCTCAAAAAAGGCTTAAGATCTTTCATAAGCAATCTTTCAAAATTATCGGAAACAGCCTTATTATTATTATTATCAATTTCAGCATTTACCTCTGAGCCGTGTCAAAAAATCACTTTCTCAGAAAAGGCTTAAGATCCCATCTTTCATTTAGACCATAGGGTCTTATGCTGTTAAGTTTGAAAATCCAAAAACTTTCTCTCTCTAGCAGTCGATTTGGTCTATCACCTCCCTGTGAAAAGGGTGGAATCTGTATCCCTCCAGGTGGCTCCCCAGTCCCCTATGAAGCCAAAACCCTAAGCTCCACACCAGTTTTCAACCATTCACTGAATCCCATGATGCGGAATACCCTAGCATCATCCTTGCCATAGACAGGCAGCACCTCTGAGTAGGCTACCGTACATGCTACTTGTCTAAGGCCCTTCCCCAACTCCACAAACTCCTCTTGCACTGCTCTGATCCCATTTACAATGAGGTCATTTGTCCCTAGGTGGAAAATGTCATCCAGCTCCCTCCCTCATGCAGCTGCTCCCGCAATCCTGAGGATTCGCTTCCTGTCCCTCCAAGCCGTGGCGCCAGGCAGGCACCTTACCTCCCTGTCCCATTCCTCCCCCACGTCTACCCCCCTAATGATTGAATCCCCCACCAGGAGTTGTTTCCTTCTCCTGTGGGGTCTCGTACCACCCTCCTGTGGGTTCCTTTCCCAGCATCCTCCTTGGTCTCCACTGCAGGTGCCTCCATAGAGGAACCACTTTTTGCCAGAACAGCATATGAATTGTGGAGAGCTACAACTGGAGGGATGCATCTCTGTTCCACCACCCTCTCACTCCCTGAGCCCACCTTGGTCCAACTGCTCCTCTTTCTTGGCAACCTCTGAGGTAACGGTGGTGGCCCTGGTGGTCCCTGGATGGGGGAAGAGGTTTCACGAATCCTAGCAAGGTCAGCCTGGAGATGGGCAACCTCCTTCCTCAGACCAGAGAGGTGCCTGCAAACAGGGCAGAATCGCAGCCTCCAGAATGTCTCCCAGAACACTGCTGCTCCACAGTCATTGCACTGCACCACTCCCATATTGACTTATTTTGTGTCCCCTCTCCTGTTGCTTTGTATGTTTATTGTCTCCTCCCTCTATGTATTTTTACACTTACTTTCCTACTGCCTATGTGCCCTTACAACCCTCACCCTTCCTGTTCTGGGACAGAAACTTTCTGTAGTCTTCAGTAGTCTCCTTCCTCCGTGCTTGGACTCAGACCTCCAGCAGCCATGGGGGGGGATAAAGAGGTTTTTTTTTTTAGGTCCCTTCAAGGTTGCCGAAACTAATGTGTCTCAGTGATCCTTCCCTTCCTACTGCCAAACAGGAAGTTCCTGTTGTCAGTCAAATTCAGTGGCTATATAAAACTAGAACTGGCTTTGGGTGGGAAGGAGGGAGGGAAACTAGTAAAAAAAATCTGTAGTTCTGGACTTCTGTTTCTTGCTCTGCAACCAGTCCTCTTCTGCTAGAAACAGCTGGAAGCTGTAATTGGAGACAGCTGCTTTTGTAGACCTAAGCTGCTAAGCCACACCTCCAATTAGATTCACTCTCTGCTCTCAGTAAATTAAGGTGATACTGCCCCCTTCCTCATAAAAAAAAACACTTTTTTTTTTACTTAAATGAGACCCCCTTCTTCTAATAAAGTATATTTTTTGCTTAATCCAAACAGGTACTACTCCTGTTGAGCTTTCAGCCCAGAGCAAGGCTAGCACCACAGCTTGCAGGTCCTGTGCCAAGCTGGGGCTGGGGTACAGCCTCCAACACCTCACCATCCTCTGGATCAACATCGGAGGAGCATCCCAGTCTTTTGACACTCCAGAAGAAGCAGAATTCTTCTTAGCAGCACAAGCCCTGCAGCTCAGTTGGGGCAAACTGGGCCTGCCCTCTCAACCATGAGGCAAGGAAAGTCTCCCATCAGCCATGAAACTCTCCACAAGGGCAGAAACACAGTCATCCACATGCTCGAACCTTACTGATTTCACCAGCAGATCAGAACCCATGGTTACCGGGCTCAAACAGCCAGTGCCACAATAGGAGGAAACACCTGGAGGAGGGCAAACACCTCGACGAGTCACCCAGACCCTGATCCAGAAGCCGGAGCCACAGTAAGGACTCTGAATCCTCAGCAGGGTTGGCAGACCCTCACATCACTGAAAATAAGTTTATAGTCCTTCAAGACCTTCAAGAAGAGTTCTTGCCACTCCCCTTACCTGCGAATGTGACTCTGCAGCCTTCTCCAACACAGGTAGGGATCGGGGGGAAGCTGAATCCTGGGCCAAGAAAGCGGCCCATCCACCGAGCCGAGATAAGGAGTTTCCACCTGGAGAAGGCCCACAAGACTGCCATGAGAATCCCTTGCCTGCTGCGGCCCTACTGAACAATGTCAGCTCACCGGCCCGGTGGCACTGAGGGTTGATGCACTGGACACCACACCTCATGCCATTCTGGTGACCTGGATTCGGGAACAAGCCTGGGTTGTCAGGGGTCTGTGGGGGGGAGGGCAAGGAGCAGGATTGAGCTGCCATGAGGTGGCTCTCTTCTCCCAGGGAGGGATGAGGGGTTTCCTCAGCCTTTGACTTCCACCTAGTGGAGGACAGGTAGTAGTTTGGGCTACGGGGGGCCCAGGCGATTGCCAGGGAGGGGCAGAAGAGGGTGAGCCAGCTTCAGGAGGTGCATGCGTACCTCCATGCACACACATGACCATGTCCTGGGGTCCTAGGACAATGGGGAGAAAATGGGGAAAGAAATTAGAAAATGCATGTATACACATATACATATATATATATATATATATATTAAAAAAAAACAATGTCGGCTGACACACATGTGGCCAACTCTAAGCAGACTGTTTTCTGTCTCCCTGAGCTTTTCTGTAGAGGAAGCCAAACTTTGGTGCTAATGCTGGGATCTCAGCCCTACCAAAGCAAGCTGGGAGAGTAGCCCTGAAATGCCTGTTGGCCCTAGGGCAATTTGCATATATTAATCTTAAAGGTACCACTAGAGTCTGTAAGGCTCAGTTTAAAGGGACCAGTCCTAATCAGAGACAAATGTTGTTTATTTCGTAAATACCCAAGGACATTGATGATTATTGTGATTATTACTTAAGAAGGACATAGTTTGTGATCAGTACACCCCACTGAGTAAGTGAGTAAGTAAATCTTTATTTATATAGTGCCTTTCCAAAACCAAGGTGCTTTACAGTTAAAATACAACATACACAGTTTAAATTGCACTAAAACATAAGTAGTCTTGGGGAAGAAGGGGAGGCGGTGCTGCCTACAAGGGCAGCAAGTTGTTTTGATTAACGCCAATGTTATAGATCTGGAAAGGGGTCTACCTGTAAAACCCAACCCCTCCAGGATCATCTAACCGGGCCTCATGAATGGCAAGAGGCCCTGAACAGGAGCACACCCTTACAGCTTGCCTCCTGCAATCTTACAACAAGGGGCACTCCACCTCGCTCCCTGAACAGAACCACACCCTTACAGCCTGCCCCCTGCAATCTTACAGTAAGGGGCACTCCACCTCACTCCCTGAACAGAAGCACACCCTTATAGCCTGCCCCCTACAATCTTACAGCAAGGTGAGGAACTTGGATCACACATAGTGGCCATGGATATCTCTGCAAGGGGCTACCTGGTTACAAGATTTTCAAAGACACTTATTCAGCTGTTGCACTAGTCAGTATGCACTCGGCAAAGCTAGATTAAACATCGGCTGAGTGTAAATGATTGTTTTATTACCCTCTGTATTTTGCACCATCTAGCCGCACTTTGAACCCAAATTGTACTGTACTTTAAGCGCCTCTGACTAGCAGGGAGTTTTGTGCATTGTTTAGAGTTTTACCTTAGAGGCTGAAATCTGTCCTATGTCCTGGAAGCTGGTCAGGTACGATCCTGGGTGGTGCATGTGCAGTGTGCCTCACCCATCCCCCGCTCCAGTCTTCACCCTCCCGCTGCATATTAATAAGTCTTTTGTGTCCTGCTGGCTCACACTTCTCTTCTTTGTTTTAACAGGGGCACTCCATCTTGCTCCCTGAACAGGAGAGCACCCTTACAGCCTGCCCCCTGCAATCTTATAGCAAGGCGAGGAACTTTAAAGTCGGACATAGCGGCTGTGGGTATCTTAACAAAGCTGACCACCTGGATAGTCGTACTGGCTGCTTTGCAGCGACTGCCCCTACCCAGACTGGCTCCAGTAATAAAGATAATTTCCTGTCACATGACTGGTCATGTGACATCACCTGCCTAAACCTATTTCCCCACTTTCTCTTTAGCAAGTTTTTTTTTCCAATTGTTTAACCAGGTGAAACACACTAAGCTGAAAGCTTGTTTACAGGTGTAACCTGGGAGCACAGGGAAGTTCAGTGACTTGCTCAGGGTCACACAGTATGCAAGTGGGGGCTATGGGATTCAAACCCAGGTCTCCAAATTTGCAGCTCCGAGCCTTAAACCACTGCTTTATACTGCCTTCCTTATATTAAGTTATACTAAGCTACCGCAAGGAATCCCTTTTTCTGCAGCTTACAGCTCTGATCCACTTCCCTATATCCTACCTCTTCTACCTTTCCCTCTTCCACAGCCTACTTTTTCAGTACCTTTTTGTGGGGGTTCTATGTGCCTCCCCAAAACTCTTCCCCTTATCTATTGTCTCCAGCATCACCTCTGCCTCGTCCCATGCTACCTCAGGTGAACTAATTCTTCTCGGTGACTTTAATCTAGACTGGCTTTCCCCTTTGTCCCTAAATTCATACCAGTAGATTGAAGTGGTTAACCTCACTCAATTGACCTCAGACCCTGCCCATCCCAACCCCAGAACTCAATCACACTCCCTGCTTGACTGGGTGCTTACTACCCATCCCCATCGCATCTACTCTGCCGGTATTCTTCCTGACATGCTCAGTGACCACTGCCCTATCTTTTGCATCTGGAAGACCTGTCCTCCTCCCGCCCCACCCAAATACATCCTCTACCACCCCTTAGTGTGGTCAGCTTGCTACAGGACCTAGCCCTGTCCAACCAGTCACCAGTCCTCTCCTCCATCTCGGTAGATAATGCTCTCGCACATTTCAAATCTATTTTTCTAAAGGTCTGGGATGCCCACGCCCCTCTAAAAACTGCTAGAGTTAAACACAGTCACCATCCTTAGATCACCCCTGATATTCTGGCCATGTGTGAACCCCGTGATCATGCCTGGTGCTGTTTTAAGTCCTCAGAAAACCAGGCCTTGTTTCAGACCTTTTGAGCCCTCCATAACAGTTGCACTGCCAGCATCCACCATGCTAAATCCAGTTTCTTTAAATCACATCTGCTCCCCTTAAACAGTTCTCCATCCTCCTTCTGGCATGATCTCCGCTGACTCCTACACCCCCCTCCTCCTCACCCCCTCCTCCTTCAATCCTGGAGGCTGGCTTACGTATCACTGATCCTGCCTGTGTTGTCAAAGCCTTTAACAAGTTTTTTACTACCTGTGCTGTTACCAACGAGTCCCTCACCTCTCCATCCAGCACCCTAAACTCCACTCTACAATTTCCTGGTTTCCAACTACCTCAAATCTCAACAGCAGAAGTCCTGAGAGCTGTCTCCTCTCTTAACCCAGCCAAGTCTAGCCCCCATGGCCTACACCCTAGGCTTCTCAAAATCTCTGCCCCCTCTATTGTTACCCCCTAACAAACATTCTGAATCTTTCTCTCTCCTCTGCTACTGTTCCTTCAGCTTGGAAGACACTGTGACCTGTACTCCTCCCTCTCCCTTCAACCCGTTCTACAGTGTCAGTTTGCTCACTGTTCCACCTTCATTGCCAAATTCTGATTCGGGTCCCTTCCTTCCTACCTTACCTCCCTCGTAAGTCCTGCTTTCCCCTCACCCTACTACTCACGTTCTAGCTCTGCCTGTACCTTCTCACTCCCACATGTCTGTTCCACTGCTGGAAAACTCTCTTTCTCCTATAGACTCCCTTCCCTCTGGAACAGCATTCCCCTCCAAACCCTTCTCTCTCCCTCCTTCCCTGCCCTAAAGAGCCTTCTTAAGCCAACCCCCACTACCTCCTGTATCTGTTCTCCTTCATAGACCTCTCTCCCTTGTGTGACTTTTTTCTTATCCTTTACTGTGCTACATTGTATATATCTTTCTTGCAACTTATTGCATGTTTATACCAGAAATTGTTTTCAGCTTTTGTAAATAGTTTCTGAGATTTTATATACCCTGAATTGTTATATTCTTCAGTTTTGTTTTGTTTTATTTACTGTTTTGTATTTCTCGTGTTAAGCTTTGTACCACCTCTCCCCCGGGTCGTATGTGAAAACGAATTTCGGTTCATGATGCCTTTCCTGGTAACCTACTTTTAAATAAATAAATTATAAAGGCCTAAAAATCACAAGTCAAATGAAAGGCTACTAGAGCTGCCTCTCAGGGAAGCACTAGTGAGGTGACCCCCCCACCCTGTCCACTCAGCCGGGCATGTAGTTTAAAGCATCTGAATTAGAGAGGGGGAAGATGCTGTAGCCTGCTTATCAATTGGAAAGCTGTCCCCCCCAAGAGGCAGTTACCTACATGCAGCAAACTCCAGAGCAGCTAGGATGGCTAGGGGAGTTCCCTCACATGAGCTCCCTAATGGTACCAGGTGTCCATACCCTGCAGGTATACTGGCTATAACTAAGGAGTGGTTTATTCAATAGCTGCTGCCAGCCACTGTATATAAGTTTGACTACATGAAGGGCAAGGGGCCATCAGTGTACAAGTAGATGGACAGTACCGGATCTCAACCAGAAGGCTCATACACGAGTATGAGACTCCCCTAACGACGACTGCTGGCATCTTGGCCATAGATTGGCTGATGCATTTAGCAATGGCTAGTTCTTTACTGTGGGGGGGGGGGATAATGGGTACATATGTGGTAAGTGTGTGGAATGAGATTACAGTTCACCCAGTAGGGAGAAACAGTTACTGTTATTATTATGTTTCATGTTACAGTTTAGACTATCTTGTTTATGGTTATTCCAATGTTAAAGGAAACCATGAGTTATGAGAGGCTCCTAAAGTGATTCCAAAGAGCCAGGAATTCAGGGCAGTGAGTGGCAGGACAACTTATAGTGGGGTGGGTCTGGGTGGGGACATATGGCAACTATCCATCATCCACCGACGTTTCAAATATTTCCATGAAGGCTAGTTTTATTTTTTGGAATGTACAAGGTCTCAACTTGCCCATTAAAAGGAAAAAAAGTTCTCCAGCACTTAAAAAACTGAGGCCTCGGATTGCATTCCTTCAAGAGACAAAGTTTTCCTCTGAGGAAGCTCGCAAACTCAAGCAGGGATGGGTGGGGATGAAATTCTATAGTACAGCCTCCTCTTCATAAATGAGGGGTTTCCATACTATTCCACAAGGATCTAAACTGGACCATGCCATGACAGAAAAGGTACAAAGAGGGGAGATGGGTTATGGCAGAGGTAACAACCCCAGAAGGAGCTCTGATTTGGTAAACATTTATGCACCAAATCAGGACGACCCCGCCTTTTTTCGTGATCTTAACCAGCAGCTGACAGACTTCAATCCCAGCCAGATACCTATCATACTGGGGGGACTTTAATCTCACTCTGAATTCTACCATAGATAAAAGCAGAGGATACCTGGAACCGCACAGATGGGCAGTCCGAGCGGTCCATAGTCTAGCCACTGAACATTCACGTCTGGTTGTCTGGAGGAGCAAACACCCAGGGATGAGAGATTACACATTCTTCTCTCCCATGCATGGATCCTGCAGCTGGATTGACATGTGGCTCCTCTCACATTCCAAATACCAGGCTGTCTCCCAGAAATGGACACATCCGATAGTTATTTCAGATCATGCTCCCCTGGAAATGCTTATACGGGTGGGATCTGATACACCTCAAAGCTCTTGCTGGAGCCTCGATCCTCTGCTCTTAGAAGACCAACAATTTTTACTATAGGTGAAGGAAGAGACCCATGAGTACTGGCACAATGACGACTTTGGAGAGGTGACAGATTCCACAATATGGGAGGCATTTAAAGCCACCCTAAGGGGGAGAATCATCATCTACACTTCAAACAGGCAGAAACAAAGGGAAGTGGAACAGGCTGCCCTGGAAAAACAGTTAATACTACTTGTGTCCCAATACAAAACCTTTGCTCTAAGGACTCCACCACCAGCCCTCCTGGCCCAGTTAAACAGCACCCAAATCCAACTCAATGACCACCTTACCAGGAAGGCTGAGTTGGCTCTAAAATGGTTATATCACTCATACTGGAAAGGGGGGGGGGGATCCAGTAAGCTGTTGGCTTACCAGCTGAAAAGCAGGCAAGCAGACAGAACAATTGCTGCACTGAAAGACCCCAGATGATCCTTAACCAGTTCACAGGAAGGTATCAACAACACCATGGCCCAGTTCTATGAACAACTGTATGTATCCCCAGTACCTCCCAGCAACACAGTAATAGAGGACTTCTTGGTATCACTGCCCATCCCATAGATTCCACAGCAACAGGCCAATACCCTTAAAGACCCAATAATGGAGTACAAGATCAGAAAGACCATAAAATCCCTGAACCACGACAAAGCTCTGGGGGGGGGGTGATGGGTTCCTTCCTGATTTTTACCAAGCTTTAGAAGACGAAGTGTCTGGTTATCTCCTCAGAGTCTTCAGGGGACAACTAATTAAGGGAATCCTACCACCAATGATGAGGGAGGCAATCCTCATAGTACTCCCAAAGAAAGGTAGGGACCCCACTGCCCCAGATAGTTACCGACCGAGCTCCTTATCAACATGGATGCAAAGATCCTGGCTAAGGTTCTGGCTGGCCACCCGGAGAATCTCCTCCCAGGGCTCATATACCAAGCACAATCAGGTTTTGTGAAAGGGAGGTTGGGCTCAGACCACCACAGATCCCTGCTCTCATTAATTCACTGGGCCCAGCCTAGCTCCAACCCTTTGGTTGCTCTTGCAGTGGACTGCAAGAAGGCCTCAGACTCTGTTGAATGGCCTTATTTGATATCCACGCTGATGAGGATGGACTTTGGACTGACCTTCTGGGTATGGATTGTACTTCTTTACTCCTACCCGATGGCATCAGTCCTCACCAACCATCTTAAATCAAAGGCCTTTGACCTCCACAAGGGGACCAGACATGGCTGCCTACTCTCCCCACTCCTGTTTTTTCTAGCAATTGAGCCATTAGCAATCGTCATAAGGGAGGAACAAACTGTCACTGGCACCCAGATAGATCACCTCACCTTTAACAACCTTCCTCTATGCGGATGACCTACTGATCTCAACTGCATATATATACCACAGGCCATCCAGTCCACCCTAAACCTTCTCTCCCACGTCACGCAGGTATCGGGCCTGAGGGTCAATCAGTCAAAGATGGAAGTACTACAAGGAGCTTCTTGAGACCATTCACACAATGGCTGACAAACGGGAGCTGCTTCTGATAGGGGACTTCAATCTACCAGATACAGATTGGTCCACTTGCACAGCTTTCACAGAAAAGAGCAGAGAATTTCTTATCACTCTAAAGGAAGCAGGGATGAACCAACTAGTGGACTCACCCACCAGGGATAAAGCAGCACTGGATCTGGTTCTCACCAACAGTTTCAGAATATCCAACGTCCATGTTGGCATCAATCTGAGAACCAGTGATCAAAGGTCTGTCTGGCTACAAATTAATAATATGGAGGTTTCAGGCCACACCAGACAAAAAAATGATTAACTTCAAAAAAGCAGATTTCCATAAAATGAGATCCAGTATTAAGGCATTGTTAGGAAACAGCACCACAGGGGATGTAGATACTCGCTGGAAGTTCTTTAAAGACTCATTGAACATGGTAACTGCAGATTGTACACAGCTAATAGCTAAATCAAAAAGGAAGAGGAACCCCATATGGTTTTCTAGAGAGGTAGCACTAAAGATTAGGGAAAGGAAAAAGGCCTTTTGGGGGTTCAAGAAGAAACAGAGGGAAGTTGATAGGGAGCTCTACAGGGAAAAGCTTAAGGAGGCTTGAAAAGCTATCAGATTGGCAAAAGCTCAAATGGAGAGCTGGCCCAGTAGTGTGGAGGGCTGAGACATCACTGCCTTACCTCCTGCCATGCCAGCGACCCATGTTCGCAATGTGAGCAGGTCACCTGGGGTTGGCTGGGGAGGGAGAGGATTGAGCATCCGGAGGACAGTTCTCCACTCCCGGAGAGGGCGGAGACATGGACCGGCACTTGCCCGACCCCTAGCGGTGGCTGGCATGCCAGGTCCTGTAATGTGGGGGGGCAGAGGAGGAGCAGCTGCTTGATGCACAGCATGCGGATGCACATGCTGGGCATCATAGGTGACAAGTAGGAAGTAGGAAAATGGAAAAAATGGTTCTCGCCACAGCAGGATGACGATAGTCCCCCCTGCAGCACTGCCCTGAGAGGACACGTCCTGGGATGGATCCATGCTGGTGGCTCGAGTAGCTCCCCACCTCCTGCCATGAAGGGTAAGTTGTGGGGGTGACAGGGGATGGGGTCTGCTGCTCAGGGATGGAGGGGGGTGGCAGAGGTGGCCAATGGGAAAAACGGGGCAGAAACAGTACCAAAAAAAAAGCTCAAATGGAGGAAAGAGTAGCACTTGGAGTCAAGGAGGGGGACAAAACCTTTTTCAGATATATCAGTGAAAAAAGGAAGAACAAAGGAGGGATAGTCAGAATAGTAACAAGCAAGGGTCAGATAGTGGAAAAAGATGAGGACAAAGCTGAAGCACTCAATGCATTCTTTTGTTCAGTCTTCACAAATGAGCTAAACGGCAGTGGGCCAACACTAAACATAACAGAGCATCCAACAGAGGATGCAGACACAAGTCCCTTCACAAGGGAAAGGGTATTGAAAGAACTGGAGAAACTGAAGACAGACAAAGCTATGGGACAGGGCAAAATTCACCCAATAATATTGAGAGAGCTTCGAAAGGAATTAGCCATACCATTAGTAGAATTATATAATGAATCTCTAGAAAGTGGTAGGGCACCACAAGACTGGAAGAGGGTAACAATGGTGCCCTTGCACAAGAGTGTCAGCAGGGAGGAGTTAGGTAACTACCACCCGGTCAGCTTGATCTTAGTAATGGGTAAAATCATGAAGACACTCCTTAAAGAGTGGATAGTAAACTTCCTAAAGAGGGCAGGAAAACTCGACACCAAAAATATCACGGGTTCACTGGTGGCAGATTATGCCATACTAACCTGATTGAGTTCTTTGATTGGGTGACCAGGGCAGTGGACCAGGGTGGGGCAGTGGACGTGGTATACCTGGACTTCAGCAAAACCTTTGACATCATCCACACAGGAGGTTAATCAAAAAACTTGAACACAAAGGCGTTGGTCATAAGATAGTAAGCTGGATTGCACACTTGCTGCAAGATAGGACTCAGAAGGTCACTGTTAATGGTGCCATGTCCAAAGAGGGTTATGTGACCAACAGAGTGCCTCAGGAGTTGGTACTGGGTTCAGTCCTCTTCAACATATTCATCAATGCCATTGCTGACAGTCTAGAGGGTAAAGTCTGCCTGTTCACAGACGATACAAAACTTTGTAATAGGGTGAATACTCTAGTGGGACCCTCTAGTACAATAGAAAATCTTGGAAGACTTGAACAGTAGTCCAAAGACTGGCAACTTAGATTCAATACTAAAAAATGCAAAGTGATGCATCTGGGTAAACAGAATCCAGTAATACAGGATATGCTAGACGGGCATACACTAGAGGTGACCAAGACTGAAAGGGACTTAGAAGTAATCATATCAGACAACCTTAAAGTAGGGAAACAATGCAAAAAAGCAGCATGAATGGCAAGCAGTAACCTTGGATGCATAGGCAGGGGAATTATGAGCAGGAAACAAGAAGTAATCATCCCACTCTATTGATCTTTGCTGAGACCACACCTGGAATACCGTGTCCAGTCCTGGAGGCCCCACTTAAAGAAGGACAAGGAGTGCTTGGAGACTAGTCAGAGAAGGGTCACTAAGATGGTGCAGGGCTTCCATCACAAGCCATATGAATCTAGACTCAGGGACTTGAACTTGTACTCCGTGGAACAGAGAAGGGACAGGGGGACATAATAGAAACATTCAAATTCATCAAATGTATAAACACAGTTCAGGCAGACAACCTCTTCCAGGTAAACACAGAGGTGTATACTAGAAGGCACAACCTACACCTGAGGGGGAAGGCTAAAAAATAATGTCAGGAAGTACTTTTTCATGGAGAGGGCAACAGACCATGAAACAGCGTTCCCCCAGAGGTGGTTGCAGCAAAGATGGTGAATGAATTTAAATATGCATGAGACCAACACTACAGTAAAAGCAAAACAAACAACCTATAAGGATAGGGGATAGGATTAATGGACAGACTAGATGGATCACAAGGTCCCCATCTGCCATCATCTTCTTATGTTCTTATGTTCTCACCCTTAAACCACTTACAGTATATCCGGAACAAGGATTTACTTCAGTCAACCTTAAATGGGCTCCTAAAGGGATAGGGTACCTAGGGCTAACGCTGCATAGGGACCTCTCGAAGCTCATAGATTTGAACTTTTCCTCCTAGTAGTCTCTTTGAAAGTAGACCTAGAGAGATGGAAAGCTCTGCGTCTATATCTGGCAGGCAAGATAAACTCCAAAAAATTAATGGTTGCCTGAAAAGTATTGTATCTGTTGGCTCATCTCCCCATACAAATCCCGTCAAAGTGATTTAAAAAAGTGGATACTCTATTAGAAATGTAGAAACATAGAATTTGATGGCAGATAAGGACTGCTTGGCCCACCCAGTCTGCCCATTTCCCCTACCTAATGGATAAGCTGCAGATCCTAGTTAACCAGCAGCCTACTTCTTCCTACCCCAACCCCCTAGAATTGCCTTATGACTGTCCCATGCATGCTTGAATTCCACCACTGTTTTTGACTCCACAACCTCCTCCGGAAAGCCGTTCCATGCATACACAACCCTCTCTGTGAAAAAATACTTCCTTAAATTACCTCTGAGCCCCCCTCTATCTTCAAATTGTGCCCCCTTGTTCTTGCACACCTCTTTTTTTGAAAGATGCTACCCTCTTGGACTTTGTTGATTCCTTTGAAGTACTTGAAAGTTTCTATCATGTCCCCTCTCCCTCCTTTCCTCGAGGCTGTACATATTAAGCTCCTTAAGTCTCTCTTCATGTCTTCCGGTGCAGACCCTGACCATTTTAGTTGCCCTCCTCTGGACAGCTTCCATCCTGTCTATGTCTTTCGGAGATGGGGTCTCCCAGAACTGCTGCATGATACTCAGATGGGGTCTGACCAGCTGTCTGTACAGAGGGATAATAACTTCCTGTTTTCTACTGGTGATGCCTCTCCCTATGCATCCCAGTATCCCCCCAGCCCTCCTTATTGCCCTCTCACATTGCTTGCCCACCTTTAGGTCATCTGATATGACTACCCCCAGGTCCCTTTCCATTTTTGTTGTTGTTAGTATCTCACCCTCAATTGTGTACTCTTCCCCTGGGTTTTTGTTTCCCAGGTGCATTACCTTGCACTTCTTAGCACTGAATATAAGCTGCCATACATTTGACCATTCCTCTAATCTTGCCAAGTCCCTTCTTATCCTTTCCACCCCACCTTGTGCATCAACTTTGTTGCAGATCTTTGTGTCATCTGCAAAGAGACATACTTTTCCTTCTAGTCCCTCTGCAATGTCGCTTATAAAGACATTGAGAGGACCAGTTCTAATACTGAACCCTCGTGACCCCACTAGTAACCCCCTTTCTTCAGAGTGGACTCCATTTACTATTACCTCTGTGTCCTATTCTCCAGCCAATTCTTTACCCAGGCTGTCATCTTGGGACCCACTCCCAGGCTGGCTAACTTGTATATTAATATTTTGTGTGGGACTGTGTCAAATGCCTTGCTAAAGTCTAGGTAGGCCATGTCCACAGCCTCCCTGATCTACTACTTTGGTCACCCAGTCAAAGATCTATCAGATTTGTCTGGCATGACCTTCCCGCTGTGAATCCATGCTGCCTTGGGTCCTGTGCCCTCTGGCTTCTAGATACTCAACAATTCTTTCCTTCAGAGTGATTCCATCATTTTCCCTACCACTGAGGTTACACTAACAGGTCTGTAGTTTCCTGCTTCTGCCTTGCTCCCACTTTTGTGAAGGGAATCACATCTGCCCTCCTCCAGTCCTCAGGTACCACCCCATCCTCCCATGATTTGTTAAAGGGTAGTCAGTGGTGTCACTAGTTCTACCCCCTAAGTTCTTTAGAATTCTGGAATGAATCCCATCAGGCCCCATTGCTTTGTCCACCTTCAGTTTAAGAGTTCTTTCAGAACCCTTTCTTCTGTAAATGGGCTGGTATCAACTTCTGTATCCAGAGTGTTTCTACTATTTGTTTTAGGTACCTCCCTCTTCCTTTGTAAATACTGAGCAAAAATATTTGTTTAGTATCTCTGCCTTTTCACAGTCACCCTCTGCCCACCCTCCCTCCCTTTATTATGCATCACTATCCTTCCCTTGGTCTTTCTTCGCTCCCTGATGTACCTATAAAAGGTTTTATCCCCCTTCTTAACTGAGTTGGCCATCTTTTCCTCGGTTTGGGCCTTTGCTGTTCTGACTGCCTTCCTAGCTTCCTTTTGCTTTAACTGATACAGTTCTCTGTCCTGCTCCTTCTGTGATTCCTTGTACTTCCTGAATGCTTTCTTTTTCTCTTGAACCTTCACTGCCACTTCCTTTGAGAACCACAGTGGTTTCTTACATCATTTCATTTGTTTATTTGCTTCACACAAAGGCATTACCTCTGTGATGGCAGTTTTATTATTCCCCATTGTTCTTCCACCCTCCTTCCTGCCCATTTGCTAGTGCATTTCTTAGGCACTCACCCATTTTAGCAAAAGCAACCCTCCTAAAGTCCAGTACTTTTGCATTTGTATGGCTTGACTCTATTGCTGTGTTTATTGTGAACCATACTGTTCGATGCTCGTAGTTCCCAGATGGCTACCACTTCTACATCTGTGATCCTCTCTTCATCTCCATTTGAGAGAACCAGGTCTACGATTGTTCCCTCTCGAGTGGGCTCCAATACTAATTGTCTAAGGCATGCCACCTGTAGGGCATCTAGAATAACCCCACTCTTCGAAGTGGCTGCTGCAACTGCACTCCAGGTAACATCTGGCATATTCAGATCCCCCATCAGCAATATCTCCCCTTTTTCTGCCATTGGGCCATTTCCTCTGAGAAGGATCCCCCCTTCAGCCCCCCCCCACTTCAGCAGACAAAAGCTACCACAACACTGGAGTAGAGAAGGGCAGAGACTGCCGTGGTTTCGGGGATACCATAAAGCCTTTGTAACAACACAAACAGTTCAGTGGTTCCAGCCTCCTCAGACCTCCTCCACGGTTTGGAGGTTGTTGGAATCCATACATGCGGGCTCCAACACAGTGGCAGTCCTTCTTTATTCTATCAAACATCCTTCCAGGCCCTTACCCCTTCCCATCACCATCTTGATACAATATTGGAAACAGGTCCTTGAAGGGGAAGTAAACATTGCAGGGTTCACTGAAATTGTGAAAGCCCAGGAAAATATATTTCAGACAAGGCACTGGACTTCCTTTTAGGTGTCAGGAGTCCTGATACATGACTATCTAATTAACCTGTAAATCAAAACAAGGCAGCAGCCATTTTAAAACAGAAAGTGATGTCACTGAGGGGCAAGCTGCACGTTGTTAATTACAGCTTGCCCTTCAGTGACATCACTGTTCGTCTCATGATTCAATGACATGGCTACTGCCTGGTTTTGATTAACAGATGATTTAGGTATTTATATCTCAGGACTCTTGACACCTGCAGTGAAGCCCATTACCTCATTTGAAAGATCTGTTTATAGATTTTCACAATTTAAGTGACTCCTGCAATGTTTACCTCCCCTTTAAGGTAGTGCAAACACTTCCCACACTTTGGGATCTTACCCCACTGTGGAACAACCAGACTGTAACCATAGGCAAAATTGCAGTACACTGGCAACAGTGGGAAGCAAAGGGCATTCGGCTAGTGCATGATCTGCCAATCCCAGGCAGTAACACCCTTGACTCCTTTGGAGCCCTGAAACAAAGATACCAGCATCCCTCTTGCCATTTCTGGAGGTAAATGCAGATCAGGGATGCCATCCAACACTTGCCCACACTACCCCATGGGCCAGACCCGAATGGGGAGGTATCACTACTTGCTACATGGATGAAACTTCAAAAGGGAGAGCCAGCAGAATATATGGGGTACTCAGAGATGTAAAACCTGACCCTACCCTCACATCCAAGGCCCAGTGGGAAACCGAATTGGGGTGCCAGTCTTGGATGCACAATAGGCCAGCTGCTGGACTAGAATCCACATGTCCTGTAGGGATGGAAGAACCAAACTAATCATGAATAAAACCCTGCTCCACTGGTACTATTCCCCAAGCTAAACTTAAAAAATTGGGCCTTCTGCCGGAGGATACCCATTGGAGATGTAGGCAAGCAGACACGCATTTACAGCATATCATGTGGGTCTGCCCAGTGATTCAACCATTTTGGTTGGAGGTCCAACATATATGTCAGTCAACAATCCCTCAGCTGGAGTCAGATGCACACATGCTGCTCGTCGGCTGTGCACCAGAGGGTGACCCCAGATATGATCCTGGAGCCAAATGGGTCACAAAGGTAGGGGCCTCAGCCAAGAGACTCTACTCCTCAAATGGAAAACAACCCCCTGCCCATCTCTTGCAGAACTCCTGCTGGTCTTAGGACATATGGCCACCTATGAGAGGAAGTCCAGCTATGCTAAGGACGTGCTCAAGACATATGGCAGATGCTAGCAAACCTTCCTTGACTTGGCACACTGTCACAACGAAAAAAAAAACTGTACCTCAAACTAAAATAAGGACAGCTGTCAGGGCCTGGGCATGAACAAGCCCTGACCAAGACTCTTGAGATCTTGGAGCCCCAATACAGGCCTCAATGCATACCTCTCGGTCCCCTTAGTAGGCTGCCACCTTTGTGAATAGTTGGTTAATCTGTTATAACCCTACATCCAGGCTGAACACAACACCAGGAAACTAAGCTTATTAGATCACAATGAGGGGCCCCAATGCCTACCTGCTCACCGTACCAAGATATAGGCTCTCACCTCGCAGATCAAGCCTAGGAAAGAGCTCTAAGGTGAGACAGGTGGGGGAGCATAGTGTAGAGCCTTTATAATGGTAATCTCAGTATGATCCGACCAGGCACTGACAAACTGTGTTTTCTGTACTCCTAACTAGTCCCCCTAAGGATTCCCTGGCTTGGTGGATGCCCAAGATACTAAATAGCTGAATATGTAGCTGTTTTCATTGCTGTTGATTACTGTAATGTGTTTATTGTCTGTTTTTGTTTGAAATATTCAATAAAAATGTTCAACATCAAAAAAAACAAAAGTGTCTCCATTAACTTCCCCACCACTGACATTAGACTGACCAGCTTATAGTTGCCAGCTTCCTCCTTGCTGCCACTTTTATGAAGCAGGACTACATCTGCCCTCCACCAATCCTCTGGAACCATGCCTGTTTCCAGTAAGTTGTTGAATAGTGCTGTCAGAGGTACAGCTAGTACCTCCCTGAGCTCCCTCAGCACCCTTGGAATACCCTGTCCAGTCCCATAGCCTTATCCACTTTCAGATTCGCAAGTCCTTTCAGGACTCTTTCTTTTGTGAATGGACTTGTGTCTACCTCCCATCCCCCAGTGTTTCCCTTGCTTCTATGTGGTCCATCCCCCCTTCCTCCATTGTAAAGAATGATCAGAAGAATCTGTTCAGGATATATAATATTTCCAGATATTCCTTTGCACAGTCTCCACCTGCCCTTCATAACCTCACAATTCATCCTCTTGTTTTCCTCTTTTTGCTTATGTACCTAAAAAATGTCTTGCCCCCTTTAGTTACCCCTTTAGTTATCCTTTCATCTGTTTGCACCTTCGTGCTGCTCACTGCCTTCACTGCATCCCTTTACTTTTCCCTGTACACCATTCTATCCTCTTCCATCTGTGTCTCCTTGTACCTCCTGACAGCCACCCTTTTTAGCCTTTACCTTCACAGCCACTTCCCATGAGAACCATTGTGGTCTCCTGTTCCTCCTGTTTTTGCTCACTTTCGCAGAGAGGTTTGCTGCCTCCACTATGCCATTCCTTAAACTGACCCACAGTTCCTCCACCCCACCCAGGCAATCCACCCTGCCAGATGATCTCTGAGGCAATCACCCATTTTTTTTAAATCTGTCCTCCTGAAGTCAAGGACCCTTGACCATGTGTGATTTGTCTCTGCCACTGCCCTTATGTTAAACCACACTGTACGGTGATCGCTGGTATCCACCTTGACATCTGAAATACTGTCCCTGTTTGTGTGTACCAGGTCCAATATTGCCCCTTCTCAAGTGAGCTCTATGACTAATTACCTGAGAAATGCCCCATGCTGGAAGTCTATGATTACCCTGCTTCTAACTAAGGCCGTGGCTGGAATGCTCCAATCTACCTCTGGCAGATTTAAGTTCCCCTCCAGCAGCACCTCCCCCTTTTCCTTCATCATGCTGATGGCTTCCCTCAGTGCCTTATCCAGTTCTACCCGTGTTGGAGATCCTTATGTCACCCGAGTACAAATAGTGGCTCTGGCTCCTGTCTCCAGGGTGACTCTCTGTACTTCCAACCCATCTTTTTTTCCCTAGCTTCCCTTGCATTTCCATTGCTGATACTCTCTGTCACACACAGCACAACACCTCCTCCCTTCCTCCCCTCCTGATCCTTCCTGCACTGAGTGTAGCCTAATATGGCCATGTCCCAGTCATTGCTCCTTGTGCACTGCAACTCAATAATGGCCACAAGGTCCAGGTCTGCATCTGCCATGATGGCTTCCAGGTCTGGAATCTTATTTCCAAGGCTCTTTGTGTTGGCACAAATAGCTCTCCACACCTTGCTCCCACTCTGGCTGCAACCCTCCTTCTCCCATTCCTGCTTTTGCTGCCACTTGAAACTTCCCTCTTTGCCCCTCCCCACTCATTACTCTCTTCATGCCATGCCTCCTCAGCACTTCCCTCTCCTCTTCTGTTCTGGTTCCCCCTTTTCTGCTACTATGCTTCTTCTATATTTATCTTGTGCCTGAGGGAATGTCCTCCCTTGGGCCTTCTCTTCTTGTTGCCACACTCTGTGGTAGGGCGGTTTATGCCTTCCTTTGAATTACCACCTCCCCCATCAGCTAGTTTAAATGTTCATCAAAGTAACATCTAATCCTTCCACTGAGGACCGGGGTCCTTTTCCCAGATGGATGCAGGCCATCACCTCTGTATAGACCCATATCCTTGCAGGTCAGCTCCAACCCCAATGAAGCCAAACCTTTCCTTCCTGCACCATTCTTTCAATCAAGTCATTCAATCAATCAATCAATCAAAGTCTTTATTTAACCAGGCGATCACTGTTGAGCAAGCTCATTTTCAAGGTGGACCTGGGTTTGTTAACGAGGAACAAGGGACAATATACATGGGATGCAACACACAAGAAAACAGTAATAATACAAATAAAGTGAGATACAATAATACAGTATATACAAAGTATCAGCAGGTAGCACTGACAGTAGTATATGTTTGGAACAGAAGATACAGCTAGTTTTGGTAGGACACACTTTTCATAAAAGTAAAGAAATATACATATCAGGTGCACGAACACAAATAAAACCTAATATAAAAGATATACAGTGATAAGGTATGGAGAATTTAGAGCTGGAACCAGGGTCAAAGAATGTGGAAGGGACAGATATGGGGGTAGAAAAAGGGGAGAGGGAAGAGTCGATTATAGATGTGATCAGTCTTTTAACAGTAGTAATTAGAGTGTGCTTGGACTTATAGGAGTCACTATTTAGGGTAGACAGGCACAGGACTCCTTATTATGATGTAGATATAGAGATTTAAAAGCTGCTAGGCTGATGGGGTGAGTTAATTTCAAAGGTTTTTGCAGCTTGTTCTACAGTTGAGGGAGCACAAAGCTGATGGCTGCTCTGCCAATGCGAGATTTTGCTTTGTAAACATGAAGGTAGATATATGAGTTGCTTCTCAGGGCATACTTTCCAGAGTGCACAAGGTAAGCAGACAGAGATACTGTATACTGGGGCAGTTTATTTGAGATAGCTTTGTATGTCCAAACTGTAGCATTTTTTTGCCATCTGTAAGGTGATGACCATCCCACTGCCGTGTACAATGCACAGTGGTGGGTTGAGTATGGAAGACACATGATAAATCTTATGGCTCTGTGATAAAGCGTATTGAGTTTGGTTAGGGTACCTGCAGGTCCCTAACTATATAGAAAGTCTGCATAATACAATAGGGAAAGAAAGGTAGTTTGAACCAGTTTCAGTTTAGCGTCTCTTGTGAGGAGATTATTAATCCTAAAGAACAGACCAAGTCTTTGTCTAAGTTTCTTTGCCAGTTCTTCTAAGTGATCTGTGAAAGTAAGTGTATGGTCTAACCAGACCCCCAAGTACTTGAACTTTGGTACGTAGTCCAACTGCTCACCTACAATGGTAGTGATCTGCAGGAGTGTCCCAGCAATTGCAGGATTTATTGCATTTTGAAGGGGCGAGAGGAACATTGCTTTGTTTTTTTTTTTGCATCTAAGAGCAGTTTCTGGTTTATAAGCTGATGTTGCAGCAGATTAAATTCATTTTGAAGGGCTTTACATGCCACTTCAGGTGTGGAACTACTAGCAAAGAGTACCATATCATCCGCGAATAGGTGTATTTGTGCTTCTTTGATGGGGCATCTACATTGTTAATATAAATGGTGAAGAGCAAGGGACCAAGAATGGAACCTTGTGGTACACCCCTCAATAGGGGTTTTGGTGGAGAAACTTCCCCTTCTGCCTTTACTTGTTGAAGTCATCCTGAGAGGTAGTTGGAGAACCATTTAAGGGATAGGGAATCCAAACCAATGTTCTGGAGGGACGACAGAAGCAGTCTGTGATCAACGGTATAGAACGCCTTGCTTAGGTCCAAGAAAACTGCACAGACAAAGTTTTTTTTTTGTCTAATTCAAGCTGCCAGTCGTTTGTCACCTTGGCTAGAGCAGAGATTGTACTGTGCTGTGCTCTAAAACTGGATTGTAACGGGTTGAGCAATTTTTCTGATTCCAGGTACTTCCGAAGCTGGGAGTTCACTATTTTCTCCAGCATCTTTGACAGGATTGGAAGTAGGGAGATTGGCCTATAGTAATTGAGGTCACTAGGATCTCCTGACTTAAACAAAGGGACCACAGGTGCATTTTTCCAAATGGGTGGTAGGTCACCCTGGAACAAGGATAAGTTGAAGAGATGAGTAATTGGGTCTGCGAGGACACAGTAGCCGACCTTTAAGAAGTACAGGTCAATGAGGTCGGCCCCAGCACTTTTCCTAGTGTCCAGCTGAAGGAGAAGATCTTTGACTTCTTTCAGGGAGGTAGGCTGCAGAGAGAAGGATGGACTGGGGATGGGTTTTTCTTGTGTATCCAATCTAAGTTGTTGGCGGAGGATATTCGCGGGAGAGGAGTCAAAAGCTAGCCCTGCAGTGGCAAAATGATTACTGAGAGCATCGAGGATAAGGCGGTCTGTTGGAGATGACAGTATTGTCGATCAATAATTTAGTAGGTAGAGGAATTTACAGTGGTGTGACCTTCAATGTCTTTGATAGTCTTCTAGAATTTGGAGGCACTTGAGGAGCTCTCCAGCTGAGAGTGGTAGAAATTAGCTATGGCTTCTCTGACCATTTTGGTGCAGAGGTTCCTCGCCCTCCGGAAAGAATTCCAGTAATTTATTAAATTAGTTTTCCTAGCAGTTCTCCAGAGTACATCCCTACTCTGCAAAGCATCTTTCAGGTCTTCTGTAAACCACTGACAGGATTTGTTTCTGGCATGAACTTTTACTATGGGAGCATGTTTGTTGAGAGCCCCTAGCACAATTTCTGAGAAAATATCATAAGCCGTGGACAGGGACTTGGCTAGATAAAAGTCCTGCCATCGCATGGAGTCTCTTAGGTCTGATATATACCCATGGAGATCAAAGTTGCATATGCACCTTTTAAAGGAGAATTTTGGTACAGTTGTGGATTTAAGAGTGGATCTTACACACGCGATGAAGCAATGGTCGCTAATATCAGAGAAAAAGATGCCAGCATGGGAGAATAAATGGGGTTTGTTAACTAAAATGATATCCAAGAGAGTACTGTTATTAGGGTTGAGCTTGTTAGGATGAGTAGATTTGTTTATTAGCTGTGACAACCCAAGGGAATCACAGAACATTTTAAGTGGGGGGGATGCAAGTGTTGAAGCTCCTGCTGCAGAGTACCCTATCCTCCCCTTGGCCATAGACAAGTAGCCCCTTGACAAATGCCACTGTTCATACCACTTGACTTAGGCCCCTCCCCAGTTCCCTAAACTCTTCCTGTACTACCCCAACCCCATCTCTCACTAGGTCATTTGTCCCCAGGTGGACAGTGACATCCAGCTCCCCACTCTGTCTTGCCACCCTACCAATTCATGGGATCCGCTATCCATCCCAATAAGCCAAGACAGCAGATAGCCACCTAACCTCCCTTTCTCCACCCCTTCTTGCTCCCAAATCAATACCTCAACAACTGCATCCCCACCAGAAGCTGCTTTCTCTTCTGGAGATAGAAACTGTGGCAGGCGTGGCCCCCAGGAGGAGCCTGCCTCCCCTTGCCATTGTAAATTCTGAGGTCTCCCACTGGTTTCAGTTCTTCATGTCTGTACAGCACAACTGGTGGAGCATTAGTAGAACTAAGGGTCTGGAGTTTGCAGTCACAAATCCCCAAAAGGCATGCAGTCAGTGACAGATACCGGGTCTAGGGGATGGGTGGATAGTGGAATTCCCTGAGCAGCTTTATGGATCCCTGGGCCCCTTGCTGTGTACTGGAGTCTGGCAGAGTGGAAGTCTCTGAGTTAACTACATAAATAAAGGTGCCCCTTTGCAGCACCTTCTGTGAGTCAGGATGAATGTCCCTTGGAGCAGTTAGGGTCAGAGTAATGTATCAGTCACATTCACCACAGCAGAACAAGAGAGGTCTGTTTTGGGAAGAGAAAACTATCACTGCCTTTGTGCTGCTCATGGAGATCATAGTATTGTACCCTTCTGGGTTGCCTACAACCCCTACATTAATTCTGGACTGCTGAATAACAAACTTTAAAATGACTGGATGTTAGAGGACTCAAAGTGTACCTCCCCAATGGGACTTGTAAATCTATAAAGGGATTGGGACTGGGGAAAACTGTACAGGATATGAAAAGCATGCTTACTTACAATGATATTCCCATGAGCTGGGACAATACATTGATCCAATTTAGAGTTTACAATTTGTATAGCCCTTCAGTTATTTGTGTTAGTGTCTGATGTGTTGCTCACCTCTTATTTGGCAGCCCTGCACCACCAGAGAGTGTCCAAGTACCTAGGAGGTCACCTCAGTCCCAGAAGATCAGGTATGTGGTATTTTATTTGTAGGCTGCCCTTCCCAGAGATTTCCATCTGTATAATTCTAGACATGGGGAGAGGGCTACACAAAATGGCAACAAACAGCCAGCAACAGAAACTGACAACAAATAGCTCACTGATATGAGAAATACAAACGTAGCAATAAACACAGCCAGCAACAGAAACTGACCACAAAGAGCCCACTGACCTGAGAAATACAAAAAATGGCAACAAACAGCCAGCAACAGAAACTGATCACAAAGAGCACACTGACCTAAAAAATACAAACATGGTAATAAACAGCCAGTAACAGAAACTGACCACAAACAGCACACTGACCCGAGAAATACAAGCATGGCAATAAATGCAACCAGCAACAGAAACTGACAATGAATACCCCACTGACCTGAGAAATACAAACATGGCAATAACTCAGTCAACAACAGAAACTGACCACAAAGAGCACACTGATCTGAGAAATACAAACATAGCAATAACTCAGTCAGCAACAGAAACTGACCACAAAGAGCACAATGAACTAAAAAATACAAGCATGGCAATAATTGCAACCAGCAACAGAAACTGACCACAAACAGCACACTGACCTGAGAAATACAAACATGACAATGAATACAACCAGCAACAGAAATTGACCACAAAGAGCCCACTGACCTGAGAAATACAAAAAATGGCAACAAACAGCCAGCAACAGAAACTGATCACAAAGAGCACACTGACCTAAAAAATACAAACATGGTAATAAACAGCCAGTAACAGAAACTGACCACAAACAGCACACTGACCCGAGAAATACAAGCATGGCAATAAATGCAACCAGCAACAGAAACTGACAATGAATAGCCCACTGACCTGAGAAATACAAACATGGCAATAACTCAGTCAACAACAGAAACTGACCACAAAGAGCACACTGATCTGAAAAATACAAACATAGCAATAACTCAGTCAGCAACAGAAACTGACCACAAACAGCACACTGACCCGAGAAATACAAGCATGGCAATAAATGCAACCAGCAACAGAAACTGACAATGAATAGCCCACTGACCTGAGAAATACAAACATGGCAATAACTCAGTCAACAACAGAAACTGACCACAAAGAGCACACTGATCTGAGAAATACAAACATAGCAATAACTCAGTCAGCAACAGAAACTGACCACAAAGAGCACAATGAACTGAAAAATACAAACATGGCAACAAACAGCCAGCCACATAAACTGACAACAAAGAGCACACTGACCTGAGAAATACAAACATGGAACAAACAAACAGCAACAGAAACTGACTGCAGAGAGAACACTGACCTGAGAAATACAAACATGACAATAAATACAGCCAGCAACAGAAACTGACAACAAAGAGCATACTGACCTGAGAAATACAAACATGGCAACAAACAGCCAGCCACAGAAACTGACAACAAAGAGCACACTGACCTGAGAAATACAAACATGGAACAAACAAACAGCAACAGAAACTGACTGCAGAGAGAACACTGACCTGAGAAATACAAACATGACAATAAATACAGCCAGCAACATAAACTGACCACAAACAGCACACTGACCTGAGAAATACAAACATGGCAATAAATGCAGCCAGCAACAGAAACTGACAACAAAGAACACAATGACCTGATAAATACAAACATGGCAACAAGCAGCAAGCAACAGGAACTGACAACAAGGAGTACAATAACCTGAGAAATACAATCATGGTAACAAACAGCCAGCAACAGAAACTGACTGCAAAGACAACACTGAAATACAAACATGACAGTAAGTGCAGCCAGCAACATAAACTGACCACAAAGAGCACACTGACCTGAGAAATATAAACATGGCAACAACCAGCAAGCAATATATACTGACCACAAAGAGCACACTGACCTGAGAAATACAAACATGGCAATAAATGCAGTCAGCAACAGAAACTGACCACAAAGAGCACACTGACCTGAGAAATAAAAACATGGCAATAAATACAGCCAGCAACAGAAACTGACCACAAAGAGCACACTGGCTTGAGAAATACAAACATGGCAATAAATGCAGCCAGCAACAGAAACTGACCACAAAGATCCCACTGACCTGAGAAATACAAACATGGCATTAAACAGCCAGCAACAGAAACTGACCACAAAGAGCCCACTGACCTCAGAAATATAAACATGGCAGTAAACAGCCAGCAACAGAAACTGACCACAAAGAGCACACTGACCTGAGAAATACAACAAGCATTTGTCAATGCTGAACATTTGCTTGCATGAATGCACTGTGCTTCTTTTTTTATTTTGACCCCAGGTTTTCTAGATACTGGTTTTATGATTTACCTTATGACATGTGCCATTTAGAAACATATACTTTGATGGCAGATACGGACTGCTTGGCCCTCCCAGTCTGCCCATTTCCCTACCTATTAGATAAGCTGCAGATCCTAGTTAACCAACAGCTTACTTCTTCCTAACCCCACCTGAATTGTCTTATGTCTGTCCCATGCATTCTTGAATTGCCCCACTTTTTGACCCCACAACCTCCTCAAGAAGGCTGTTCCATGTGTCCACCAGCCCTCTCTGTGAAAAAAAACTTCCTCTCATTGCCCCTGAGCTGTCCCCCTCTATCTTCAAATTGTGCCCCCTTGTTCTTGCACATCTCCTTTTCTGAAAGATACTACCCCCTTGTACTTGAAAGTTTCTATCATGCCCCCCTCCCTCCTTTCCTCAAGGGTATACATATTAAGCTCCTTTATTCTCTCTTTGTATGGCTTCTGGTGCAGATTCTGCACCATTTTAGTTGCCCTCTTCTGGACAGCCTCCATCCTGTTTATATCCTTGTGGGGATGGGGTCTCCAGAACTGCATGCAGTACTCCAGATGGGGTCTCACCAACTGTTTGTAAAGAGGGATAACAGTTTCCTTTTTTACGGCTGCAGTGGGCAGAGCCTACAGATGTTTTGCATGTACAGAAGGAGTGATGTCATGTTTTCTGTCCGTGGAACTGACTGAAGGTGTAAATAGTCTCCTCCGCCTTACCCTCCTTCAAGAAATGTTTTCCACCCTCAAATAAATACGCTTTCATGTTAGTCAATGGTTGTAGGGTACTATTTTCTTTCTTAAATGGGAGGTACAAGAACTGGAACCTAATTAGTGGGTGGCAGCATTAGTTTTTTGGGGGGAGTAAGATCTGCCCCCACCTCCACCCAAGAAGCTCCTCAAGATCCACCCCCACCTTTTTTTGGTTCATGTGGGAGGGGCATGAGGTGGATCAATCATGTTGGAACAATTGATTATCAGAGCTGCCTGGGGAAGTAATTAAAGAGTGCCTGAAACTGCATCCAGGCATATCCACCCCCCTCCCACACACACACACAGACATCATGATTTATTTTTTTTTAACTCTAAGCATGTCAGTATTTGGCTCTTACAGTACGGGCAAGTTGGGTATAAAAATAAAATAGAAAAAAAGGATCAAGCAGGTGCCTTTTCCTTTGTCAGACACATGCAGACAGAAGGTCACAAATCCTGTATGACAAGTTCATTATATCGATATTTTCCATGTAAAACAGGAATTTTGTTAAAGAGACTCACCACAATGAGCCCTTGCACCATATATATATAGGTGCCTTTCCACCAAATGATGCTAATATGCTGCATATCCCAGAAAACTGTTTTGCAGTTAAAAGTTATTTCCTCATAAAATACTTCTCATACAGGTGTAAGGACTTCCCGGTTATAGGTTCCTGCCTTGCCCACCCTCACACACGACAGGATGATGAGATGCCAGTGAGAGGTATGCCTTCCATTATAATCAATGGTAGATAGTTCCAATCTGTTTTAGTAATCTAATGGCCACTTGGCAGTGAAACGTGGGCACCAGTCAACTATTGAGGCCCTTGTTCGTCAACCGGTGCCCAGGTTTCATTGCCAAGTGGCCATTAGATCATTAAAAACAGATAGAAAGATAACCTACCATAGATTATAATGGAGCGCACCCCCGTGCTCTCACTGGCATCTCGTCATCAGGTAGTGAGTGCGGGGGCAGAATGTGGCCGGCAGAAAAAAAATGGGAAGTCCTTAGGACCCAGTATAGAGAATTTAATGAAGGAAATAACTTTTAAACAGCAAAATAGTTTTCAGGGATATGCAGCATATCAGTACCCTTTGGCGGTAAGGCACCTGTACATATGGTGCAGGGGCTTCAGGTGTTATCTTGGTGGGTCTCTTTAATGTCATGTCTGTAGCACTGATTGTAGCCAGTAAACTATTATTTACATAGGTACTGTAAATGACAGGTTTTAATTCAGAAATCCAGTCTTGATAAATTTGTTTTTTTAGCAGTTCTGTAAGATTTATGTCTCTCTGATGTAAGAGTGCAAAGCATAGAAATGAAAGGGTTTCTGTAATTGTTTGCATGAGAAGTGGGTGTGACAGTGGCATGCAAGAGTGAAGTCTAAATTGTTTCTTGGCCATTCTGGGATCCAAAGTTTAACAGTAATGTGTGAAGAGAATAAAGTCTTGTGTTTTTTGCATTTGAATAGGTTTAGTGCTTTGAAGTTAAAAGATATAAATATATATATATACATAGTGTCATAGGCACCTGAAAAGAAAGGAGATACTACTATAATAAATGCTATTCTGATGATTTATTTATTTATGTGTAAGATTTTAAGTGTAGTTCTGCCTAGGTCACAGACACATAAGCTATAAATACGGATGGATGTATTAGTTAAAGCTCGTAGTAGCAAAATAAAATAAGAAAAATAATATATTGTGTTTTTTTTCTTTCAATTATCTAACCAGGAGTGGCACACTAAGCTGAAAGCTTGTTTACAGGGGCAACCTGGGAACACATGGAAGTTAAGTGACTTGCTCAGGGTCACCCAATATACAAGTGGGGGCTGTGGGATTCAAACCCAGATCTCCAGATTTGCAGCTCAGAGGCTTAAACCATTCTGCTATACTGCCTCCCTAGTTATGGCAGTCATATGTTTTATGGTTCATGATGTTGGTTTAGTAAGTATACTAACATACTAAAATGCCAGCAGAATAGGCCTAGTGGTCTTTCATGTCTGCTCGTTTGGTCAGCTCCCACCCTGGAAGCTGACCTTGCTGCCCCCTCCTGCCTTCTCTGGCTTCTCCCTTCCCAGTCCAGGGTATTCCCACTTCATTGGACTTTGCTTCTACAACCCACCCCACTTGAACCCCTCCACAGTCTCTGCCTCCACCAGCCCCCCTGGGCAGTGCATTCCATGGTTCTACCACCCTCTCAGTGAAGTAGCACCTCCTCCTTTCTCCCCTGAGTCTCCCCCCTCCAACTTCCACCCATGACCTCTAGTTGCCCCTCCTTCATTCAGAGCACCATGACTGTGCCTCCCCTATTTACCCCCTTCATGTACTTAAAGACTTCTATCATGTCCCTCCTGCCCCTTCTCTCTTCCAATGTGTACATATTTAGCTCTTCAAGCCTCTCCCCATAGGTCCTTCCTCCAAGCCCCAGATCATTTTGGTTGCCCTCTTCTGGACCATCTCCAGGAGTTCAATGTCCCTCTTTAAGTGTGGCCTCCAAAACTACATGCAGTACTCGAGGTGCGGCCTCTCAAGCAGTTATACAGAGGGAGTATCACTTCCCTACTTCTGGAGTGATCCCCCTTGTGATGCATCCCAGCATCCTGTTGGCCTTGGCTGCTGCCCTCCTACAAGTCTTTGAGTTGTTCATCTTGGCATCCATCACCACCCCAGGTCCTTCTCAGCCATACAGCCATAGCAGCAGTACATTGCATAGCAGATGTAAAATGTCAATAAGTAGGTCATGCAACAGATGTGCTGAGCAGTTACTGAAGCAAGAACTGTATAACTGTCATTTTTTACATCCTGTTCAAAATGTGTTTTTGCACCTGTGGTGCCAAATGGCACGCCACTGTGCAAAATCACCTTTCAGCTAATGAACTGATAGTGTCACTGTTCATGCGGTGGGGTCACAAAAAGCCCATGCTGAAAACTTGGAGTGAAAATACCATGAAACACCCAGGGCATTAGGGTTTCTGACCATAAAACCCTGCCCTGTAGGGACTGGCAGGCATCAGGGGTGTGACTTGGGATTGTCAACAGTAATGCTCATGCCATTCTACCCCCATCCCCACCCTGCAGCCAGTGACAGGTATCAAGGTGTGCCTTTGACTCTTCAGCCCCAGAGTTCACTCCATTCTCTTATACTGTACCCATTTCAGCATATTTCCTTATGGAATGGGGTGAGAGCAAAGTTTGAAAACCCCAAGGCACACCTTGACTCTTGTCTGTGTCTTCGGGGTAGGGTGAGGTGAAATGGTGTGAGCGTTATGGGCAATGACCCAAAGGTACACCCCAATGCCTGTCCATGTCTTCGGGGTGGGGGTGGGGTTGGCGTCCCTTCAATACTTCACTGCCATTCCTATTCTGCCTTTCTGTCTGTGTGTGTCTTTCTCTCTCTATATATATATATATGTCTATGTAATTATCTATCTTTCTATCAATTACATGTATCGCTATTTTTACCTATTTCTAAAACAAACCGGCATATCACATTTGCCTACACTCTGAGCACATACTTATGAAACTGTGCATATTTGTACTCCACTTCTGCATAGACCTCATGCTTTCCTAATATTCCCATTATCATTCGCATAACTACCTTACCCTTATCAAAAGCGGCCCCCTCTGCAAGTTAATATCACATTTTCTCTAACAGTCCATCCTCATTACACCTGACTTCCTGACATCAACACATTGCTTAAATATAACTTACATCACCTCATGGACAAAAACCACTTCTCTAAAAAAAAAAAAAAAAAAATTCTGTAAATAATCCCAAGGCTGAACATATGCCAGCCATTACTTTTTCATGTACTGCCACCTTCTGTATCATTATGGGGATTTGCATATATTTCCCCTGATGCTCTGCATTATTGGGGTATGTGCAATTGTGTTTTCTTTAAAATTTGGCTGTCTGGCCAGTATCATCCGGGATAACACATACATCAGTGGCATTTGCTCTGGATTCTTTTGTAAGCTTCCTATTCCTTCTGTTAAAATGTACACTTCCATATATTTTCCTAATAATGTGTATGCCTTCCTTAGAACAGAAACTAAAACAAATCTTAATACTTACAAATTATTGTGTTGTTTCTCCATACCTCCTTAACAATTCCACACAACTTCACTTACTTCATTATGCAGCCGTGGTGGATCTGACCAGCTTTTGTTTCTACTGGTGATGCCTCTCCCTATATATCCCAGTATCCCCCCAGCCCTCCTTACTGCCGTCTCACATTGCTTGCTTACCTTTAGGTCATCTGATATGACTACCTTCAGGTCCCTTCCTTTTTTTGTTGTTGTTGTTAGTACCTCCCCCACAATGTATACTCTTCCCCTGAGTTTTTGTTTCCCAGGTGCATTACTTTGCACTTCTTTGCATTGAATTTAAGCTGCCATACTTTTAACCATTCCTCCAATCTTGCCAAGTCCCTTCTCATCCTTTCCACACACTCCCCTGTGTATCAACCCTGTTGCAGATCTTTTTTTCATCTGCAAAGAGGTACTTTTCTTTCCAGTCCTTCTGCAATGTCACTACTAAAGACAAAAAGGACCGGTCCCAGTAGTGAACCCTGTGGTACCCTGCTAGTCACCCCCTCTTTCTTCAGAGTGAACTCTGTTTACTATTACTCTTTGTGTCCTGTTGTCTAGCCAATTGTTTACCCAGGCTACCACCCTGGGACCCACTCCCAGGCTGGCTAACTTGTTTATTAACCTTTTGTGTGGGACTGTTTCAAATGCCTTGTTAAAGTCTAGGTAAGCCATGTCCACAGCCCCTCCCTGGTCTACTACTTTGGTCACCCAGTCAAAGAAATCGATTAGATTCATCTGACATGACCTTCCCGCTGTGAATCCATGCTGCCTTTGGCCCTGTGCCCTGCAGGCCTCTAGGTACTCAACAGTTCTTTCTTTCAGAAGTGATTCCATCATTTTCCCATACCACTGAGGTCAAACTAACAGGTCTCTAGTTTCCTGCATCTGCTTTGCTCCCACTTTTGTGAAGGGGTATCACATCTGCCCTCCTCCAGTCCTCAGGCACCACACCATCCTCCAATGATTTGTTAAAAAGGGTAGTCAGTGGTGTCACTAGTTCTCCCCTTAGTTCTTTTAGAATTCTGGGGTGAATCCCATCATGTCCAATTGCTTTGTCCACCTTCAGTTTCAGGAGTTCTTTCAGAACCATTTCTTTTGTGAATGGACTGGTATTGACCCTCCTATCCAGTGTGCTTCTATTGATTGGATTAGGTACCTACCCCTTCTCTTCTTTTGTGAATACTGAGCAGAAATATTCATTCAGTATCTCTGCTTTTTCACTGTCACCCTCTGCCCACCCACCGTCCACTTTATTAAGCCTCACTATCCCTCCCTTGGTCTTTCTTTGCCCCTTAATGTACCTATAAAAGGTTTCATCCACCTTCTTAACTGAGTTGGCTATCTTTTCCTCAGTTTGGGCCTTTGCTATTCTGACTGCCTTCCCCGCTTCCTTCTGCTTTAACTGGTATAGTTCTCTGTCCTGCTCCTCCTGTGTTTCCTTATACTTCCTGAATGCTATCTTTTTCTTCCTAACCTTCCCCACCATCTCTTTTGAGAACCATTGTGGTTTTTTCCTTCATTTTGATTTGTGTATTTGCTTCACACAAAGGCATGTTGCCTCTGTGAAGGCAGTTCTGATGTTTTCCCATTGTTTCTCCACCCCTCCTTCTTGTCTGCTTGCTAGTGCTTTTCTGAAGCACTCTCCCATTTTGCCAGAGTCAGCCCTCCTAAAGTCCAGTACCCTCACATTTGTATGGCTTGACTCTACGGCTGTTTATCAAGAACCATACTGTTTGCTGGTCCCTTGTTCTAGATGGCTACCCACTTCTAAATCAGAGATCCTCTCTCCATCCCCATTTGAGGGTACCAGGTCTAAGATTGCTCCCTCCTGAGTGGGTTCCAAAACTAGCTGTCTGAGGCATGCCCCCTGTAGGGCATCAAGAATGACCCTGCTCTTGGATATGGCTGTAGCAAAGGTGCTCCAGTTAACATCTGGCATATTCAGGTCCCCCATCAACAATATCTCCCCTTTTTCTGCCATACTAAGTATGCCTTCTCTCATTTCCTCATCCATTTCCTCCTCCTGAGACAGGGGTCTGTATACAACCCCCATGCAGATTGTGGTGCCATTTCCTGTCTCCAGGGTGACCCACAGTGCTTCCTTTCCTCCCTGTTTACCCTTTAGTTCCATTGCTTTGATCCCTTCCCTTATGTAGAGAGCTAATCCTCCTACTCTTCTACCCTCCTTGTCCCTTCTGTAGATTGTGTACCCTAGTGTGTTGACATCCCAGTCATTGTTCTCTGTGTATCATGTTTCTGTGACTGCCACAATATCCAGGCTTCCCTCTTCCATCAAGCCCACTAACTCAGGGAGTTTGTTACTCAGCCTGTGGGTGTTGGTACTCATTGCCCTTCATTTTTTGATGGCTTTACCCCTTTTAGCCCCATCCCTGTCCTTACTGCTTTTGCCTTTTTCTCCATTTACCTCTGCCCGTCTCCCTATCAACTTCTCTATTTTGGTATTTACCTCATTAACTACCCTGTTTTGCAGGGGTGCTGGGATTTTCCTGCTCCTTTTCAGTGCCACCCCCCTTGGCTAGTTTAAATGCTTGCCAATAAAGCATTTAAACCTATCACTTAGGATCCAGGTTCCCCTCCTGGACAGATGCAGATCATCATGCCAGTATAGGCCTGTATCCCTCTATGAGGACCCCCAGTCCCCAATGAAGCCAAAACCCTGAGCTCTGCACCAGTTTTTCAACCACTGATTGAATCCCATGGTGCAGAGCACCCTAGCCTCACCCATGCCATAGACAGACAGAACCTCTGAGAAGGTTACCGTGCATGCTACTTGTCTAAGATCCTTCTCTGACTCCACAAACTCCCCCTGCACTGCTCTGATCCCATTCCCAGCCAGGTCATTTGTCCCTCGGTGGACAATGATATCCAGCTCCCTCCCCTGTGCAGCTGCTCTAGTGATCCTGAGGATTTGTTCCCTGTCCCTCCAAGCAATAGTGCCAGGCAGGCACTTTGCCTCCCTCTCCCCCAGTTCTACCCCCTAACTGTTGAGTCCCCCACCAGGAGTTGTTTTCTTCCCCTTTGGAGTCCTGTGCCACCCTCCTTTGGGTCTTCTTTGTGGAGTTTTCAAGTATCCTCCTTGGTCTCCACTGTGGGTGCCTCCATAGAGGAACCATGCTCTGCCAGAACAATGTATGAATTGTGGAGAGGTGCAGCTGGAAGGATGTGCCTCTGTTCCACCACCCTCACCCTCCTGAGCCCACCATGGTACAACCACTCCTCTTTCTTGGCAACCTCTGAGGAGTGGTGGCAGCCCTGGTGGTCCCTGGGTGGGAGAGGAGGTCCCCTGAATCCTGGCCAACTCAGCCTTGAGACAAGCAACCTCCTGCTTCAGTCTGGAGAGGTGCCTGCAGATTGGACAACACTGCATCCTCCAGAATGTCTCCCGGAAGACTGCCACTCCACAGCCACTACACTGCACCACTCCCATCATATCTTATTTGTGGCCCCTTGACTGTTGTTTTGTATGCTTATTATTTCCTCTCTCTGTTTCCTTTTTTTTTTCCCTTCTTTCCTACTGCCTCTGTGCCCTTACAGCTCCTGCTCTTCCTGTTCTGGGACAGGAAGTGCCTGTATTCCTTATTAGTCTCCTTCTTACTTGCTCAGAGACAGACCTCCAACAGTTAACCCTTTTTTTCCTTCTCCTTCTCCTTCTCTCCCTGTCTTTCTCTCCTTCTGTAGTGACTTACAGCTTCTTTCTCCTTTCTTGTATGTGCCCTTGTGGACCTAGTTGCTAGCTACACCCTTTGTAATTCTACCTATATACCAGCTAGGCTATTGCTTGTGCTGTGCTGCCTAACTGTTTATGTGTCTTTAAGTAGGTGTGGCCTGGCCTTCCACTGTCATGGTAGAGCACCTGGGGTTGAGTGGGGTGGTTCTTCCTTTGATACTCAGTGTCTACAAAAAACAATCAACAATCTGGTAAAAAAAAAGACTTTCTTCTGTAACCTACAGGGCAAAACACAACTCTAGTTTAAGGTAGTTGGTAGCTGCTCTCCCTTTCTCAGCTTCTGCAGCAAACAGAGTCCACAGTCAACTCCTGTTTGTAATCCATAGACCCCCAAGCCTTCTTCCTCTCTTCCCCTTATCAGACACCTCTTTCACAGAGTTTCAGTAACAGCTCTTGTTACAAATGACTGCAAAAATTCTCCCAGCTAGATTACCTCCCTGGCAAATTAAAGTTACACTAAGTAAAGACAACCCCAAAAACAGAGAACCAAAACATTGACTTCTACTTACTATTGCAGGCCCCTGAATTAAGAATTCAATTCAATGTATTCAGTAAATAACCCTTTGCTGAAGGGCAGCTGCTCTCCCTCTCTCAGCTTCTATAGTATATTAGCGGAAATGTCATTTCACACCAGAAGTGAGAAAACACATCTTGTCTAAGATTTTAAAAATGACACATAACATTTGTGAAATGGTGTGAAAAAATGGCTATGGCTAAGTTGAAAATCTGGAGTAGTATCAAGCAACAAGAGTTAATGCGTAAGCTCATCTCGAACCCACGAGCCATAGCAGAAGAATTTTGTCATTTTTATAAGAAATTATATGGGATAGGAGATCATTCTGTCAATTTATCTTCAACTGAGAATTATTCAAATAATTGTCCTCTACCCAAACTATCAAAAGAAGGTAGGGAATTTTTAGCAAAGCTGTTAACTTTGCTTGAATTACAATAGGCCTTAAATCAGATGGCAGGTGACAAGGCTCCAGGCCCTGATGGACTATTAGATTTTACAAAATGTTTGCTCTAGAAGTTCTCCCTCATATTTTGAAAATGTATGGTGAGGCATTTCAACTGAAAACATTAGATGCCTCCCTACAAGAAGCCTTTATTTCAATCTTGGCCAAGGCAGGAAAATACCCTACAAAAGTTATAAACTACATGTCTATTTCTCTCTTAAATATTGATTTCAAAATCTTAGCCAGGGCATTGGCCAACAGGCTACAACAAGTTTGGGCAAAACCAATCGGCCCTGAAGAGGTCCAATTTATGACCGGATGGCACTCAGCTGATTATATGCGGAAACTTCTTTTTATTTTTATTAATTTTTTTTATTATCACCAGCTTCCGGACAAAGCTTAAGGGGACACCTGCTCAATAGGAGCATATGTCTTTGCCACAGTACCTGACCACGTATAGCCACTCTGGTAGCTCAATAGACCCTGCCAACCTCACCATCCTGGCAGCATAACGGTCCTCCCCCTCCAGACGGGGTGCACTTATGTCCCAACTTATCCCCCTTCCGATTTGCCCACACAGCAGCTAACCCTAGGTCTTTAGCTTCTGCTTGCCATTCCAGAGCACTTTTTATCTAATTTCTAACTAGTGATGTATAATTGTCTCACTATGTGTAAGCTCTTTGTCCTTACAGCCTGCATGTCTTCCACTCCCTGCTGCCCATAAACGTATGTATTCCTACTGTTAAAACCTTTTCAATCTCCTGACTGTACTGATCTGTTACCTGTATGTTGTTGTTTCACCCGGGTCGCCCCTGAAAAAGGGACCTCCAGGGCCCAGCGGGCCTACCCGGTCATCAAAATTCAATAAATAAATAACTAAATTATTTCACATTTCGGATAAAACCAGTTGAGCTCAGAGCTCTTTACATAGGTTCCACATCGAAAAACAATTCAGACAATTGGCATACAAGGAGACATGATAAAAGAGGATAATAAGAAACATTTTGGTACTATGAGATTTATACAAGGATTAAAAAAAAATACATTGTACAAAACGGGATAAGGTGACAACACAGTCTGGAACACAATAGAAACATACAATATATTGAGCCCAACAGTGAATCTGTTAGTTGTCAAAACAAGAAGGAGCATATAATTTATGCATCTGGGGGGGCGAACATGATGCTGTGCTGGCACCCCCCCCCCCGATTCAGAAAAAGCATTTGATTGCATTTTGTGTGCATATTTATTCAATACATTAGAAAAATGTGAGTTTCTGGAGGAGTTTATATACTGGATCAAGCTGATATACTCTCACCCTTCAGCTAAGGTCAGATGTAATAAAGTTTTTTCATCCCCATTTCCTTTATATAATGGTACTCACCAAGGTTGCCTGCTTTCCCCCTTTATATTCAGTCTATATTTAGAACCCTTAATCCAGCACAGCAATGCCAATCCCTTAATTTCTGGTATTTTACTAGGTCAGAAGTAATTTAAAATATCTGCCTACACAGGTGATATTTTTCTCCATTTAAGCAACCCCAGCTCTTGAGGAAGTTAAGTAATTCAGACTTATTTCACATTACCAACTTAATATAGAAAAAGTACAACTATTACCATTAACCCACCTTGTTAGAAAAAATGATTTTTCAGAGTGGGTATTTAAATTGCTAACTAAAGATCTGGTTTATTTAGGCATCAAAGTCATAGATGCATAGATACATAGAAATTGTCAGCAGATAAGGACTGCTAGGCCCATCCAGTCTGCCCATATACCCTATACATGTATGTGTCACTGACCCTAAGTGATCAATGGCTTTTCTTCACTCCCTCCCCACTCAAGGTTGCCTTGTACCTGTCCCAGGCATGTTTAAACCCCTCAACTGTGCTTGCCCTCACCACTCTTGTGGTAGACTGTTCCAAGCATCCACCACCCTCTCTGTGTAGAAAAACTTCCTCAAGTTACCTCTTAGTCTACCCCCTCCCTCCAATTTCCTATCATGTCCCCTCATTCTGGTATATTTGCTACATTGGAAAAGATCTCCCACCTGCATCTTGTTAATGCCCTTGAGGTACTTGAAAGTTTCTATCATGTCCCCCCTTTCTCTCCTCTCCTACAGTGAGTACATAGTGAGGTCTCTTCGTCAACATTTCTATGAATAAAACTATCCATAGTAATTTAGTTGCATCCATACGTATCCTGAAAATGGATTTAGAAAGATGGCAGAAATTGCCTCTTTCTCTTTGGGGCAGGAGTAATCTATAAAAAATGTCTCTTTTGACTAAATCACTATATCCAGTGATAATGTTATCTGTTAAATTACCTCTTAGCTGGTTTAAAAATCTGCAAATACTTTTTTTCAAATTTTGTATGGTGTGGCCACAAGCCTTGATTAAGCTATGTTCACCTGACAGCCTTAAAAAAATACAGTTACATAAGAACTTACTGTAACAGTAGATCTTCAAGAGAGGCTCTTGCAGTAGGTAATTGCATATAGGACTGATGCCAGCCGGCGTCAGGACCCCACAGAAAAAATTTCTAGCTAGCAGTCTCTGGTGAGACCACCCCCCACATCAGGTGACCGAGCCGTCATGCGGCGTCAATATAAAGGGGCAGTCCCCCACGCCCACCTTCCAGTTCTTTCCCACCAAAGGCCAAAAGGCAAGATGAGAGAGAAGTGGATATTTCCCCTCCTGGAAAAGGAGCTGGAAAAGCTTACGGGGATGGAGGGCGGGAAGGTATTACCTACTGCAAGAGCCTGTCTTGAAGATCTACTGTTACAGTAAGTTCTTAGGTAACTGTACTATCTTACTTCGAGAAGGCTCTTGCAGTAGGTAATTACATACTGGACTGAGTCCCAAGCATTCTGGAACAAGGAGAAGCAAACGGGAGGAGGAAATCTACTCAGAAGTAGACCCTCTGGTTGTGAAGGCCTTAGGAAAGGAAGCCTTGCAAAACAGCCAACCCGAAGCCTGCTCTATGGCGAGAGGCAATGTCCAAACTGCAATGTTTCGTAAAGATATGGACAGAAGTCCAAGTGTCGGCTGCACAAATGTCAGCCGCTGACACATTCTAGAAACAAGCCGCAGAGGCAGCAACCCCTCTGGTGGAGTGGCCTCTAACTTGACCTGGCAGGGTCTTGTTGTACTTGTCATAACAGAAAGTGATACAATGAGCCAACCATTTCGATAGACATTGCTTAGAAACAACATTGCCCTCTCTTTTATGAGCAAAAGAGATGAACAGTTGATCAGTCTTTATGAGATTCTTTGTCCTGTTGGTGTAGTATCTCAGAATTCGGTGAACATCCAAAGTATTTCAGAAGGTACTCTCCCTGATTACAGTGCTGTGTAAAAAAGGCAGGCAACTCTATGGATTGATTCAGCATCGATTCCGCTACCACCTTAGGGAGAAATTTAAGGTTGGTACGCAGAGCCACACGTTCCTTGTGAAAAATCAAATACGGGATTTTACACATCAGGGCCTGGAGCTCAGAAATCAGTCGAGCAGAAGTAATGGCCACTAGGAAGAGAATCTTCCAAGAAAGGAACTTTAGGTCCGCTGAGGCTGCCGGCTCGAAAGAAGGCAGAGTAAGCTTCTCTAAAATGAAATTCAGATCCCAAGGAGGGTCAGAAACCCGAATAGGGGGTCGTAAGTAAAGGACCCCTCTCAAAAAGGTCTTAGAGACCTCCAGCTGAGCAAATGTTCTGTCTGCAAAGGGGACATGATAGGCCAAAATGGCTGCCATGTGACCCTTTAAGGATGAATGGCTGAGACCCATATCGAAGAGGTGTCGCAGGTAATCAAGAAGTCAGCCAACAGAGCATGAGAAAGGCTCAACATCATTGGAGGCAGCCCAAATAGAGAACCGCTTCCATTTCATGGCATAAGTAGATCTGGTTGAGGGTTTTCTGGCCTCCACCAGAATCTCAGCTACTCGGGGAGAAACCCCGAATCGGGCTTGAGCTACATCTGCAGAAGCCACGCGTGCAACTGAAGGGACTTGAGGCCTGGATGGACCAGGGTCCCCTGATCCTGGGTCAGCAAAAATAGTGACAGAGGAAGAGGAAGAGGAGGTTCCTCTGAGTACTGTTGCAGAAGAGAGAACCAAACTTGCCTGGGCCAGAAAGGAGCGATGAGAATCATTCGAGCTCCTTCTGAACTGAGTTTCTGCAAGACCCTCGTAATCAGTAGAATCGGGGGGAAGGCATAGACGAATCTACCCTTCCAGTCTAGAGACAGATTCTCTCCAAAAAATGCTGCGCCCTGGAGCAAGCGAGCAGAAGATGGGAAGTTTTGTGTTTTGAGGGAATGCAAACGGGTCTACCTGTGGAGTTCCCCAGCACAGGCAGATGTCATCTACGACCCCCTGATCCAGTTCCTATTCATGAGCTAGAGCACATGACCGGCCGAGCCTGTCTGCCAGTGTGTTCTCGACCCCTGGGATGTGAGATGCCGTGAGGTGAAGGTTGTGCTGCACTGCCCAATCCCAGACTCGCATCGCCTCTCTGCAAAGGGGGTAGGAACGAGTTCTTCCCTGTTTGTTGATGTACCAGACCACATACATATTGTCCGTCTGTACAGCTAGGTGACCGGGAGACAGATACAGATGCAGAGCCTGAAGAGCATACAGTACTGCCCTTAGTTCCAGCACACTGATGTGGAGGGACTTCTCGAGCTTGGACCAGGAGCCCTGGGTCCTGTGAGGGCCAAGATGGGCTCCTCAACCCTCGCCAGAGGTGTCCATAGTCAAAGTCTGCGAGGGGGGGAGGGAGACCAAAGGGAACTCCCCGGCAGAGATTCTCCTGAACCATCCACCACTGCAAGTCCCGAGCCATGGGAGTGGAGACCAGGACAAGTTGATCTAGGTCATACACTAGCTGATCCCATTGAGTCCAAAGCATCCACTGAGAGATTCCCATGTGGAGCCGAGCACGAAGGACTGTCAGAATCGCAGCCACCATTAGCCTGAGGAGGCGAAGGACTGACCTGGCTCTGACCCACCTGCCGCCAGACAACAGGCTGACCTGGGCCTGGAGAGTGGCCACCCTGTCTGGTGGCAGGAAGGCCATGCCAGAGGTTGTGTCCAGGATTGCCCCGATAAACTGGAGCCTCTGGGATGGGATCAGATGGGACTTGGCCTGGTTGATGGTAATACCCAGGCAGTCAAAGACCTGCTGGGTAAGGGAGAGGAAGCACAGGAGTTCCTCCCTAGATGGGGCCGCCAGGAGCCAATCATCCAGGTACGGGAAAACCTGCACCCCCTGGGTATGCAGGTAGGCCGCTACCACCGAAAGGCATTTGGTGAACACCCGGGGTGCCGAGGAAAGACCAGATGGGAGGGCCTTGAACTGGTAGTGGTCCCCCTGGAATGCAAAATGCAGGTATTTGCGGTGGGAAGGGCGGATAGGGATATGCTGGTAGGCATCCTGCATATCCAAAGTGCACAGCCACTGTCCTGGCCAGAGAAGGAGCAGGAGGCTCTGCAGCGAGAGCATCCTGAACCTCTTGTACTCCAAGAACAAGTTCAGGGAGCTGAGGTTGAGAATCGGCCTCATGTCCCCTGTTTTCTTTGGGACCAGGAAGAAATGGGAATAGTACCCCGTTCCCTGAAGAGGAATGGGGACAGGTTCTATCGCCTCCTTCAAGAGAAGGGAGAAAATTTCTTCCCGAGGACCAGAAGAAGATGCTCCTGCAAGTACGACGACCTTGGGGGAGGGTGTTGAGGGGGTTTCTGTACAAACTCTATCGAGTGTCCCTCTGCGATGAGTTGGAGCACCCAGGAATCTGACGTTATCCTCTCCCAACCCGGGAGGTGGAGGGAAAACCTCCCTCCTACTGGTTCCTCTGGAAACGCCAGAGGCTGTGGGAGAGGAAAGGAGTCAGGTGGTGTGGGGCAGTGTCACAGCTGAAGCTCCCACTGCTTTTTTGTGCGGTGGGGGCTTGGTAGCCGAAGGGGCCCAATGTTTATTGTCCCGCTTTCCCTGTGGTTTCGCCCTTTGCCGATTCCGCCTGCAAAAGGGATGACACTGCGCTGGAGGGGGATTGTACATGGAGTCCACAGACTTCAGTGCACTCCCCTTCTCCTGCAGATCAGTGATAATGTCCTTGACATCACCACCAAACTGCACCGAACCCCAGAAGGGCACTTCCTGAATAGAGGACTGCACTTCTGGGACCAAACCTGATGCACGGAGCCAGGCATGACGCCGTAAGCCCACAGTGAAAGCCGAGCTCCTACCAGCAGTGTCCACTGCATTGTATGTGGCATGAAGCATGTGCTGACTGGCTGAACGAGCAGAACGGACAAGGTCAGCCACTTCCTGTTTAACCTGAGAGTCAGGAAGGGAGTCCAACTTGGATTCCACCTCACTAAGAACTGCCTTCTGGTAATCCCCCATGTGACTGACATAGTTCGGGGCTCTAATTCCCAGCGTGGAAGAAGCATAGATCTTCTTGCCATACTGGTCCAGAAGACGGGATTCTTCTTCAGGTCGAGATAAGCTCAAATGCTTTGGATTAACTGACCAGCCATGAGCGGCGCTAATTACCACCGAGTCAGCTCGAGGATGAGAATTAAGGAAGTCAACACCCTCAGGAACCTGGTATAGCCTATTAGACTTCTGAGAAAGAGGGGGCTAATACTGACGGTTGCTTCCAAATGGTGGAAACAAGGTCAGTATGAGGCTCAATCCAGGGTGGCACCAAAGTCGGAGCGGTCTCAGGCAGATCCAGGTGCTCAGTGAGTTTCTTACACTGTGGGTCTGGCTCCAAATAGCGCCACTGATGAACTTCCTGGATTTTGTGCAGCAACTCTGAAAAGGAAGGATCCTCCGGAGGAGACTTCGGAGGAGTCCTAGGCCTGGGTTTGGTCAGACAGCGTGGCTCGTTGTCCAGGTCAGAACAACCATCGGAGTCATCCAAGGTGTCTGAGAAGGAAGAGGAAGAAGAAGAAGACTCCCTCTCCCGGCATGGGGGAGGAATGAACCCCTTAGGAAGACCTCGGGGAAGTGTGTCCTGCCCCGCCCTGGAACCAGAAGGCTCATCCCTGATATCTGGAAGTGGGAAGGGAGTCTGTCGTCTGGGGTATATGGGAACCGGCACCGGCACCATTGCCGGGAGATGACTCTCCACCTCTCTGGTGAGCTGAGCCTTGGCCTCAGCTTACCAGGAGGCCAGAGTCTCCTTCAAGTCCACCGGTGGCTTAGGGGGCGGTGGAGGAGGAGGATGGGGATATGGATACTGAGTGTACCCATAGGGTGAGTATCCGTAACCCGACGGTGGGTAACCCGGCATCAGGTAGTGAGGCACCAAGTACTGTGGCATTGGGTAGGCCAGCATCAGGTACTGGGGCATTGGATACTGCAGAGCCGGGTAAGATGGCACTGGATAAGATGGAGTCAGATACCCAGGGGCTGGGGGTCTGATGGAGCTATTGTCTCGATAAAGTGCTACAGCAGCATGAAATGTTGATGCTTGTGGGGTGCTATTTTGCTTATTTGTTAAATAAAAAGCCTTTAATGTGTCCTAACATTGGATTCTTTTGTGGCCATTATGTGAAGCTGTGCAGTCTTTCTTCTTTTGTGCTAATACGTATACTGCATTCAGCTCCATTTTGACATTTCCTGAGCTGCTGAGTTTGCTTTGAAATAATTACTGGACTAAAATTCTGAACCTTCTTATTTCTGATGCTCATTGGAAGCGTGTTTGGCAAAATACTCATTTATATACAGTATACGTTTTGATGGATACAAGTATACATAATTTAAGATTATACAAGCAGTTTACAATACTCCTGAAAAATTACATAAATGGGGAATTTTAAAGTCACAAAATTGTATAAGGTGTAACATTGAAACATATATACCTTGCAGGGGTTAAACTGCACTGAGAGAAGTGGTATTTCTAAATTGGTTCCTGGTTGCAGTATTGCGCAACACTAGAGAAAGGAATGTGTGGAGCTGTGAAGAAGGAAGTTCCTTGGACACTTTAACCAGTGGGCCTGTAGCTTAATGGTCAGAGTGCTGGAACGGCATACCAGCGGTCCGAGGTCCAAATCCTGGTGAGTCCACATTTTCCTTTCTCATTTCCATCCTTGATTTAAAAAACACTGAAACAGGCTCACTTTTATACATTTTTTGGGAGTGTTCAAAAGCTGAAACCTTATGGAATGCTGTTATTAAAAACTTAGATCCTGCTTTGGGTATATCTTCTGCTTTTACCATCAAAAATTGTATTTTAGGGATGGATGTCTATGAATTATCATACAATAAGCATTTCCATTGTAGTTTGATTTCTATGGTTACTAAGAAATGAATCTTACGACATTGGTTTGATCAGAGTACCCCATCTTTCCTTGAGTAGTATACAGTATTATCTCGGATTTTACATATCTTATGCATGTTAGCATCTATCCATAATTCTTTTTCACTCTGTTCTCAAAGGTGGGGCCCTCTAAATTCTTGCGTTTCCAACCTTTTACATTAATAAGTACCCTTATAAGCTGTAATGAAGTACTGTATGTCAAAAGTCTATTACCCTTGTACCTTTATACTTTCTATCAATTCTAATTATCTTTTTTTTTAGTGGAAGGGAAGGGTTGGGGGTAGTTGGGGGATGCATTAATGATATACTCTGTTGTCATCTGCACTGTCACATGACCTATATGTATGATTGCAATATTAATGAAAATTCAATAAAGTATACTAAATTTTAAAAAAATTGGAGTCAAAATATTGAAAATTAGCAATGTCATGAGTGAATGTGGAAATACTGTAATGTTCAGTCATAACTTGGGCAGTTTACCATATTTGTACACCAAAGTTTCAGCATAGCCTTCTTATTAACCCACCTCATGAACCCAGCAGGTCACAATTTTTAAATCCCTACCAAAAAGTCTTTCTGTGTCACCGAAACATAATTTTGTGCACAGGTGTGAAAACAGATTTTGGCCAATATATTAAAAAAATGAAAGCTGTCATGTTCATGAGGTGGTGGGAAAAAATGGCTATGTTGAAAATTTGGGGTGAAAATATTACAAATTACCAATGTTATGAGTGAGCGTTGAAAATTTTTAATGTGTGCATGTAACTTCACCATTTTTACATATTCTGACCCCAAATTTTCAACATACAGTAGCTTTCTTATGACCCCACCTTTTACCCCAAGTTTTCAAGATATTGGTTTTATGATTCACCTTATGACATTGGATGTCAATAGGATGGGTAAAAAATAAAGAAAATGTACTATGTACAAAAAGTAAATGGTTTGCAAAAGTCGGATCCTCAGAAATGGTGGACCAAAACAAAATAATTTTTGCAAAGTAGTTAAACTGAGTGTCAAGTGAGCAGGTGGGCTGAAAAATGTGGGCTTAAAGGCGATGATAAAAACATTGGCCCAGATAGTCAGACTGCACCCAAAAAGTGCGCAACAGCAGGAGCAAGCGCAAGTCCACTGCGTCCATGCACAAGAAGTGCGATATTCAAAAACTGTGCAGGCCAAGATGCGCCTACGGCTGACAACTGAATATCGCACCACCTGCGCCAGCGCAACTAGGGAGGTGAAGCTGAGCATATCTGATGCGCCATAGCGCAACAAGGGATGTTCAGCTGAGCAGTCCAGATGTGCCATAGAGCAAGCAGGGACACCCCCAGCAGCAGGGCAGCAATGCAACAGCACAACCAGGGATGCAGGGACCCACCACCCATGCCACAGATGGGCAGAGGAACACACAGCAGAACAGACATCGGCCCCCATACCCCATGCACTGCACAACTGTGGGAGAGCTGGAATAACCAGTGGCCCATGGATACCCGCAACCAACCCACAGCCTGGCCATGGTGCCCCAGCACACCCCCTGGCAAGCTGTGACTGGCACACAAGGAGGGTTGACCACCCTGTACCACACCATCCCACCAATGCAGAGCACACCCTGCACCATGATCCCCATACACCCTGCCCAGGAGTAGCGCCCAACAGTGCAGGACACTGCATGCATGCCACCACCCCCACTGTGACAATGCAACCCTGTGTACCATGGAGCCATGCAAAGCAGCCCCACCATGGGCACCCTGCAGCGGTTGGCAGCAGACAGCAATGCAACAGATGCATACACAGTGCCATCCTGCACATCCCCCCCAAGGTACAGCTGAGAGACCGACCATGCGTCAGCACACGAGGTACACCACATGAGACAGGGCATGCCCCAAACCCCACCTCCAGTGGTACAGCACCCTGCACACCCTCCCAAGGACACATCCCATCCCAGCACTGGCCACAACAGCCAGCACAGACACGCACAGTGCAGCATGGAGGCATGCACCACACAGGATGCAACACAGTGCATGGACAAACACCCACCCATACCCAAGGGCACACCAACACAGGGACACAGTAGGGGGGGTCAACCAAGCCACTGGCGTGTGCCTACAGCTGATGTGTACACACAACCAGCACCCCTACATTGCACAGATGTGCCAGCCACCCTGCGCAGGCACCATGAAGCTGTATGCCACCAGCATGCTGCCGGAGCACAAGTGACAGACACTGGAGCACATCCCCTGCAACAGACACAAGTGACAGCATGGATGGAAGACAACAACAGTGGAGGCCACAGTGCCACCGGAGGTAGACGTGCACCATACTGGTGATGGAAGGCAACCTGGCATTGTGCCAGGTACAGTTTTTATCCAGCATGGACAACCACCACTGACATGCCAGCAGACCATGCATATCACAGACATGCAAGGGTGTCAGCTGCACAGGCCATTGACGGTCTGACAGGGGTGCCATGCACACAGTGCAGGCCCGTGGACCACTGCACACAGGCATACAGTGCACAGAGTACAACACACAAACCACAGACAGTGACTGATCACCCTGCCCACACCATAGGTGGTTCACCTCTGTACACACACACACACACACACACACACACACACACACACACATCCATGTGTGCACCACTCCTGACACCATGCACACCACTGCAGCTGAGCACCTGCAGCCCACTGCAAATCAGAGACCACCACGGTTGTTATAATAAAATGTAAATATTGAAAAGATGTCAACTAAAACTATTTACAATTATATACAAGAGGGAGGAAGGGCCACATAACAGGTGGGGGCGGGTAAGGGTCAGGGGTGAACATGTGAGAGAGGGAAGAAGAGGTGTGAGGGTGGGTCAAAGGGGTGAAGGTGGTAGTCGGGGCATGGGGACATCAATGGCCGCCCTAGTCCTCCTCTTCCTGGCACCGATGCAAGCTCCTCCTCCTCCTCCTCCTGACCCCATGGCGGTGTATGTGGCATAGAAGCTCCAGCATCTCCCTCTCCACCTGCAGCAGCTCTTGGATATCCTGCTGGATCTGCAGGAGTCACCAGCCACCTAGGATGAGGGAGAAGAGTCAATAGGTGTGACTGTCCATCCCCCTGCAGCCCACCCATTGTGCATGGCATACAGCCATGTGACACGCCCCTCTGATGGTGTGCGACCACCCACAGTGACCATGTCCATAAGACCTGCCCATCCAGGCAGCCACAGCCATGTGGACCACTGCACACACCCACTGCCCATGTCCTGTACAGCACCACCATGGCCGTACAGTGACTTGGCTATGCGGTGTGAAGGCAGTGCCACAGCCATGTGCCCAGTGCATGCATGGACCACCATTGACGCACTCCCAGACATGCAGTGCCACTGGACAGTGCTGACTGTAACAAGTTGTGTGCATGGCAGTGGTGTCAATGGATGGTGGCCATGCCCCACTGCCCGCCCAGTTATACAGCATGCAATAGTAATCATGGATGTAAGGCACTCACTATCAGCAGGCTGGTCCACGTGCCGTGGACCACCATCACCCATCCTGTCCCTCTGCTCCACCATGCGGCACCTCCTTTCCCTGTTGCACCACCGTTCTTCTGGCCCTAAGGTGCAAACATGGAGAGAGGAACATCAGTACAATCTGGTAGCAAAGTCCCCCCGCCCCCATGTGTGTGCAATCTGACACAGCCATACCCATCCACCTCATACCCCGATACCACCACCACGGCCAACACCAGATGGCCCCCCATGTGCCGGACACATGCAACCGTGATACCCATATGGACGATAAAAGTTTATGGATGTTGCACCTACCTGGCCGTGGCACCATGCCCCTCTTGGCACATGTCTGCAGGTGGGCAAGCAGGTCCAGGTCCCTGCGCCTCAGGTCCCCATAACGGTGGTGGCACTGCTCCGCCATCTGCCCCATACCGGTGGCCTCCTCCAGGGCGTCGGCCACCTCCTGCCAGACCACACTCCTGGCCCTGTCCAGGGGTGCCTCTCCAAACAAAGCCCCAGCATGGGGCTCAACTATCACCACCAGGTTGGCGAGCTCTATCTGGCTCCAAACCACAGCACGCCTCCGCGCAATCTCTGCTGCCCGGTTCAAGCAAAATGGCACTCAGCAGTGTGGTCCTGCCAAGTGCAGATGCTGCGCAGTACAGCACTGCCATTCCCTATTGCACTGTCACTGAACAGTGTGATAGTGGTGCACCCATGCCTGATGCATGGCGCCTAGGGGGCAAAGGTTGGGCACAGGGTCAAGGGTCTCTGGCGCATGGACAGCCACAGCACAATTGGAACCCAATGCATGTAGCGTGATTGGGTGCCTGTGTGCCACCTCCTGTAGTGGCCTACAGTGCTGTCATCCCAGTGCGTCTATGATGCCCCAGTGCCACAGTGCCATATAGGTGAACAGCGCTGTAGCGCCACTGGCACAATGGTGGCCGTGCCCTGCATTGCCTCCCACACACAGCACGTCAGCAGCGCAGCAGGTGCCTGTGTCATCAACCCGGGCATGCACAGTTAGGTGTGTACTGTGCATGTCACAGAACTGTGCCCTTGGCTCAGCACGTTCAACACAATTGCGCAAAGCGCAACAGTGCTATATTCAGCCAGCATATGCAAATCATCTAATCAGCCATTCAATGGTGTAGTCACTGCATTTGCATCCACTTAAAGATGCGCCTAGCCTCATTTGCATGGGTTGCACTATAAAAATGTGACATTGGGCTGCACTGGCCATAGTCGGTTACTGCAGTCTATTGCGGTGAGTTGCATGCTGTTTGGGAGTGTGGACTGTGGTGTTTGGGACATGCATGGGACTGCACAGTCACAGGTAACACCTGTATTCTCGCAAAATGAATCATGACCGAGCCTGTGGTGGAGGAAGAGGAACAGAGTCGTGGGAGGAAGACGAGGCCAAATTTTACAAAGGCCGAGACAGATGCCCTGTTTGAGGCCTACCTCGACCTGAAGCTGCTTCTCAGTGGATGCCAGGGAACACTACAGGCCCATGCTGCTGCATAGGAGGAGGTGGCGCGTGCTGTAAACCTGCATGGCAGCCACCAGCACTCCGTGCAGGAGTGCAAAAAGAAGATGGGCATGGACAGGCAGAGGATTAAAGACAAGGTGGCTGCCATCAGGGCAGCACGGTCTGTGACCGATGGGGGACAGCCGGAGGTGCTATGCCTGACCCCACAGGAAGAGAAGGTTGCTGGCAGCATGCAGAGTTGCACCATTGAGGTTGTTCCGGGTGATGGAGTCCAGATGGGTGGTAGCCGATCACTACATCATAGGTCATGGTCTGTCTATTGGGGGGGAAGGGTAGGTCACATGCAGTAATGCTACTTTTTTCTCTTACAGCTCCTGAGTGTCTGCATGGGTCAGCAGTGGTGGGCTTCTCCACTGAGTCCAGTAACATGGAGATGGAGGAGGGCTAGTCCACCTCCACAGGAATACGGTCAGGGTGACAGTGGGCCCACCTGGATGTCCAGACTGATGTTGGTGGAGCAGGTGCGGTGGAGGCCCTGTCCGTGTCCCAGCATGCCAGCGTCCATGGATGCCAGCATGCTGAGACTCGGGCTGATGCCGGATCTGTCACCGATGATGATGAAGCTAACGTCATGGGCAGTGACACGTGTGTGCCACAGGATGGCCATGCAGCAGGTGACATCACGGCCATGGCTGTGGGTGGTGCCACTGTGGAGGCCTGCATGTCATCACAGTCCCATCCTGTGCCTGTCTGCACCAGTGGGGCAGCACTGGTGTGTGTCCAGGACAGTGGGACTGTTGCAGCCACAGTGGCGGCACCATTGAGCCCTGGAGAGAGGCAGCCGGAGGGGCAGCATCAGCAGTCGGCCAATGGCCATGGGGGTAAAGTGCCAGGGGGTGGCATCAGTACACTGCCTGTGGACATGCCCAGGCCTGGCCCTGGTGTGCCATGCCCACCCTCAAGGGGTGATGAGCATCAGGGCCACGAACACCCTGAGGGACAGTATGCTGATCAGGCAGATGACCTCTTAGATGAGCACACCCGCATACTGCAAGCATCAGTCAATCAGCAGATGCAGCTTATGACGGCGGTGGATGCACTGAGTGTGGCTCTGCACCAGGCAGAGAAGCAGTGCAGCAGAGACACTGCTCTGCTCCTGGCAGGGATGGACCAGTTGTGGGAGGATGTGACCACTGCCACTGACAGGCAGACACAGGCATTCACAGCTGTCATGGCCACAATGGGTGCACAGTTATTTGCCCATGTGTCATAGACACCACGCAGTGTAATGTCCACCCCATTCCCGGTGTCGTGCGACACCATCCTTGTCAACACCGGGGTCAGCTGTGGGCATCCCGAGCATGCCTGGTGCAGGCATGTTCGGTGTTCTGCAGACCTCTGCGTGAGCATGGTCATGTTCATGCAGTAGAACCCCTGGGGGACCATTGGTGCCACCCCATGAGGCCAGTGGTCAGCCTGTCACTGCTGCCGGGTCTCAGCTGGGTCGCCACACATCCATGGTGGCCGTGGCACTGTGGCGTGTAACTGGCCTGTCTCCCAGCATGGCTACTGTCTTATGCTGCCCTGTGTGCATTGTGTCATCCAGTGGGCAATGCATGGGTGAGGCACTCGGCCCTGCATGCACACACACATATTCCATCTGCACACCCTCCCGGCTGCTGTCCGCTGTTGCATGTGCATGATGATGCCTGCATTGCAATGTACGCCACTGTGCAATGGTGCCCAGCGTCTGACACACGCACAATGACAGGCAGTGGGCATGGTGGTCTGTGGACATGTGTGCGGCTAGGGGTGGTGGTCTGGGTCGGTGTGCCTCCTACCCTTTGTGCATGTCTTGTGAGGTGTGTGTGTGTGTGTGTGTGTGTGTGTGTGACCGCGTGCCATGTTAGACCTCGCCCATCCCCGGCAGTGTGTGTGGTTCCATGCTTAGCCACTTCCCTTGACAGCATGCACCCCTGGTGTGTGTCCATGTGTGTTTGTGGGTTGTGCCTTTGCCACTGGTGGTTGCACATGGTCCCATGACTTACCTGGGTTGGCTGAAGTGCTCCTCTGTGATGGTGTCCTGGTGCAGCTGTGCCAGCCGGAGCAGTTGGGGGTCCCATCGCCCAAGGGGGAGCTGCCCATCACCATCATCACCGGTGTCCTTATCGTCCCCATCATTGTCCCCCTCTTCGACCTGTACAGTTATCCCACAGTCATTGGCCATGTTGTGCAGGATGCAACAGGCCAGGAATAGCCCACAGGCCTTTGAGGGGCTGTACTGTAGGGCACCGCCGGAGGTGTCCAGGCAATGGAAACATGCCTTCAGCATCCCGAACACCTGCTCGATGATATTACATGTGGAGGCATGTGCCTCATTGTAGCTTTGCTGCAATGGGGTCGTGGGACGTCGGTATGGTGTGAGCAGCCAGGGACAGAGTGGGTATCCATGGTCATATGTGTGTAGAGGGTGGAGGTTAGTTTGGTGATCAGCATTGCCCTGCCTCAGGCCATGTAGGCCACTACCCATGTTGCCTCTGACCATACCCCTCCCAAGCTCTATGTTTGTCCATGTGGTTTGCATACTCACCCACTAAGTGGCCAGTGGAGATGTCCCCAGTCTCGAATCTGTGGCACAGTGCTGACTGGAGCCAGATGAAGGCATCATGTGCTCCCCCAGGGTGCGTGGCACAGACATTGATTATGCACCTCCTGGCATCACACACCATCTGGCAGTTGATGCTAGCATAGCCCTTCCGATTGATATATGGGGCCCCCTCGGGGCCAGGTGGTGTGTGGATGGCCACATGGGTGCAGTCCATTGCTCCTAGCATGCCAGGCATACATGCTACCCTGTGGAACTCCTGTATGTTTGCTGTGCACTCCGCAGTGTGCTGGAGAAATGGATGTACTCCGCAGCATGTGACATCAATGCACTGAGGAATTGGATGAGGTGGCGTGATGCGGCCGACTGGGTTATGCCTGTGGTGTTCCCTGTTGGTCTCTGGAAGGTACCTGTGGCAAGCAAGCACATGCAAGCTGTCAATTTAGTCTCCACTGACAGAGCATGGCTCCGTCGTGTGGGTGCCTGCATCACATCACTGCACAGCTCACAGAGCTGCCTCAGAATTACCCGATTCAGGTTTTACCAGCCCACGATCTCAATATCGCTGCACTGCTCGAAGCTGGTGCAGGCTCAGTACTGCCTGTTGGGGGCATACTGCTGATGAGCCCTTCCACGGCTGTGCCCCCCCTGCTGCCTGCCTTCTCATCCCCCTCATTACTGCCTCCATCTGGATGGTGGCACTGGCCATGTCCCTGGCTTGTGTTCCCCCCCAGCAGCTGTTTCCATGTTCCCCTCGCTGTCCTGGCTGCTACTTTCCCTGCACTGGGAACACCTTCCTGTGGTGGCTTCTGTGCTGTGTGGCATTTCCCCCTTCTGCACTGGCTGTGTCTCCCCACACCTTCCCTGTGCCTGTGTGTTCAGGGTGCCCTTTCCCTGTCCTGCCCTGTGTGTCCCTTCTGCCCAGTTTGTGTGGCTAGAGTTCAGCCTCATGTGCCTTCCCTGTAGCATTCTTGCGCCTCTCCCTTGTTCCTTTTTATTTTGGCTCATTTCCGCTATCGCGCAACTTCCGCTTGCTCCCCTATTGCGCATGGCACATGTTGTTGAATATCGCACTGCGCCATTTATGCATGGTTCCTCCCCCTTCAGTTGCACATACATTCATTATCATTGCGCTCTTGCTCAGTGTGATTTGGGGGGTGCATCTGCCTCCCGCTGAATATCGCAGAATAGCGCATTTTCTGACTTGCGCTGAAGCAACCCTATTGCGCATGGCACAACCCTTTTGAATATCTGGGCCATTAAGTTTGTACAGGAATTAAATAAAACACTGTGTGAGGTGAGTAAAACTCTCGAACCATTACAGAAAATAGAAGAAGAACCATGGGCAGTAAATGGAAAAGATCTTGTTACTGTAGATGAAATAGCAAAAGCTTTAAAAAGGTTGAAAATACATAAAGTGAAAGGCCCTTATGCAATACCAAACTGGGTTTGGAGGGAGGGAGCAGATCTGATTGCTCCATGGGTACTGCATGAAATATATTTAACAAATCTATCTTGCCAGTAAATTTACCAAATCAATGGAAACAGGCTTGAGTCTTGCCACTACCTAAAGTGATTTTACCTCAGGATGTTAAAAACTCATTTTTACCCATTTCACTAATGTGTGTTGTGTCAAAAATGTGTGAAGAATTTATTACAAGGTGGGTTTATAATGCAAATGAAATTTATAAAAAATCAGTTTGGATCTTTGAAGGGTAGTTCGACAACCCTGGCAATTTTAACTTACTTGTGTATTAAATCCTGGGACAATGGGAAGATGGTGAAGGCTGTATTAGTTGATTACAGAAAAGCCTTCGATTTGATAGACCACAAAACCCCAATGAAGAAATTGCAACTATTAGAACCCCCCCCCCATGTATTATGGGGTGGATTTGTGGCTTTTTAGAGGGTAGGTCCCAGTGGATTGAAATGGAGGGAGTCCATTCAGATGTGGAGTATATGTGTGGAGGAGTCGCACAAGGAGCAAAGTTAGGACCATTATTGTTTTTGATAATGATAAATTATTTACAAACTGAGGGACCATGTATCAAGTACTATACATGGATGATACCACTATAATTGATAGATTTCGTGAAATAAGTCAGAGTACTATGCAAATGACCTGAGAAAAATTGAGGACTGATCCAAAGTAAATTTGATGCAGATAAACCCAGATAAAACTCAAGAAATTAGTTTTGGGAAAACAAATAAATTGGTTGCAACCCCCCCCCCCCCTTATTTTTGGAGGGGTTGAAGTAAAAATGGTGGAAAGTGTGACACTTCTGGGAATTACCATTCAACATGATTTTGGATGGAAAGAACAGATGGAGGAGATGTTAAAAAAAAGGAAATTCAAGGGTACGGTATATTTCCTAACTGTTAAAAAGGGCTGGTGTTAGTCAAGAGGACTTAGCATATTTTTATTATACTGTAATAAGGCCAATGTCTTGAATATGGTTCCTTAGTATGAGATGCAGGACTCACAAAAGCAAAGAGTTAGAAAGAATACAAAAAAAGTCAGTTATTATGAATAATTTTAGGAACTGAGGTCTCTTATGAGGATGCTTTAAAAAAGTGGTATCTGATATGGTTAAATGAGAGGAGGAAAGATATAGCAAATAAATTGTTCATGGAAACTTGTGATCCCCAACATAAATTGCACTCCCTGTTACCACCAAAACATGTGGCTGTGTACAGTCTAAGGAACCAGGTTAGATGGCGAATACCAGTTTTTGGAACAGAGAAGTATAGATCATCATTCTTTATGTGTTTTTTAGATGAATGAATCCTTTTTCAAGTGCTCTGTTTGTGTGAGATTGATAATGTAGGATTGATGAAATAAGTTTATTTAAGTGAGAATTTTTTTTAATACTGCATAGGCCTTCTTGTATGTAGTAATATATTAAATTTGTAATTTGAAGCTGTTATGCCTGGGTTATATACAACCAACTGACCCACATGTAATCGTAACCTTATACACCTACAAGTATTAGTGCCTTACCACAGTCTTATAATGTTTTATCTTGTTTTATTACTTATATTAGTGTTCTTTATTATATGTTCTATGCTCATATTTGTCTGTAATGCATTTACCTATATGATGTGTTTCTGCCATATATTCTACTATACTCATAATCCCTCATATTTTGTAGTTTTCCACTATTGTGACACATTGTGTGCTTTTGTGATTACATTGCAAGTATTTCCAGACTCACTGTCTGGAAATAAGAATTGATACCACTTATTTTATTGCTGACTATGAATATATAAGATATGTGCCAACCATGCACTCTTGCTTCCTGGGGTCCACCCAGATATTACACTCTGCATATTATATCCAATTGTATTTGTCTGCCTTATCCAAATGTTGCATTTTTATCAGCAGTGTATATATGTAACTGCCAGCGAGCCCCTCCCCAGTCTCTGAGATTTTGGTGTTCTTCCCATACATTTGTTCATTTCATGCTTAGATTTATTTAGTATGTGTACTCCGGGGCTGACTGGTGGAATCTTCCTCTTTGTAACTTTTTGTTACATGCTTTGGTGTGAGTATTATAGTAATAAATATTTCTCTTTATTACTTGCTTGCCCTGTGTTTTCTTTACTCAGCACTAGCATCCAAGAACCTGAATTATGAGCAGGACTCATAAGTAACATTATTGGTGACACGTGACTATTGCTGTGGCTAGTAAGGAAGTCTTGACAGGCAAGTTGCTGTGAGTTGCTTTTGTTTAATTCTTCTCAGTCTGTGTTTTTCCAATGTGACTCATAAGGCTCCAGGAACCCCTGCCTCTATTCAGACAGGCTGCCTTTGTCTACTGGTTACACTAACAGTGGAGTGAGAAGAGAAACATAAAAAAAAACATGTAGCAGTTTGTGGTAACTTTTTCTGTCTCTTAAAGTCATTCACACATGCCTACCCATTTGCCAGTGTTCATCTACTGTGGTTCAAAACACAGCAGCTGATCAATAAATGGTTAAGATTTCTCCTGCTTATCAGGCATATATATGGTAATTAGCACGGAGTTGAGAGAAGACATCTCGGCTTATCTCACTTCACACGGTGGATGGGAGTGCTATAATGAACTAACTAAAGATGAGTTAATTAAAGATATTTTGGATCCAATTAAGTTGATATGTGAGCAATATATTGCACTTAGACTGTCAACTAACAAGCAGTCCGCTAAGGGCCTGCTCCTAGCTACATTATTAGCATCATTAGAGTCTTCCTTACAGATGCTGATTTCGGTGAAGTCTAACTTTACTGATTATAAGAAATTTGTTGGAGGACAGAATGCAGGGCATTCGAAGAATGTACACATTCTTCAATCTGAGCTGCAGGCATTACGTCAGCAGTATGGCTGCCTGCTTGCTACTTCAGATGAACACTCTAACATGAAAGTGCTTGAGCTGAGGGAACTTTGTGATAAACTGCAGCTTTATAGACAGCAAGTTTTACAAATGAATGATCTACTGTCTAACGCTAATGAATTTTAATTCAGGAGAATGACGAACTGAAGGCTGATTGCAAACAAGGGGGTCAAGATTTAGAACAGTTAAGGCTAGATCATGTCAAGGTGTCTGCAGTCTACTGGGTGCTACAGAAAGGTGTGTCTAGAGGTTTGTTTGCTACAAATGCAAAGGTTACTCATGACAAATGTTTTGCTAAAGTGGTGAACACCAACAGTTGTTCCTTTTACAAGGTCACATTAAAGCTATGAAGGGCTTTAATTATGCCCCCATTGATGTCTATTCTTCTGGGGAAGAGAACTCTGATGCAGAGGGTTCTGCAGATCAGTCAGAGTGGGCTAGCCCCATGGCTGTCCCTGCTCCTGTTTTGTCATAAAATGGTGGATGTTCTTGTTTACAAACTAGAGGCGGATCTCAACATCTTGTGCAGCAGTGCCATTCACAAAATGGCACTGACCTACAACAAGATGGCCACCTTCAGGAGGTCCTCCTCCAAAATGGCCATGCCCATATCCTCCTCCAAGATGGCTGCACCCATACAGCCTATGCCCTACAACAAGATGTCAGATGGTAGCAAGCCAAGGATAAATTAAAGCTATCCTACCCCACGCAATTGCTGTTTTGAATTCAAAAGACAGAGTAGAAATTAATGCTATGATTGATGAGGCTATACTGAAGATGGGTATCACAGAAGAGCAGCGAGACAGATTGCATGAGGAAGTTAACAAAATGATAAAGGAAGCTAGCTCACAGGAAAGTGTACTAAAGTCTGTAGCACAGGCTCCTGCAGAAATTGCACAAAATACCTCCAGAGCTGTAGCTCTAGAAACTGACCAGAACCCACCTACAGGCAACCCCATGCAGGTTGCCCATTCAGCACAACAGATTGCAGACAGCATCGGGCGTATGCAGCCTAATGATAATTTGAGCTGTGATCTGGCAAATGTGAGCTCACCCTGTGAAATGCTTAGCCTTCCAGAGGACTGTAAGGTGAAAGTCTTAAGGTTGGCAATTGACCCTGGTCTCTGGTCCAAACTCAAGCCAGCTGTACGGAATGGTGATAACATGGATTTTGATGATATCTGTACTAATCTGTTATCTGCTGCCAGCCCAGGAGTTGTGGGTATGTGTTTAGCCTTGAATGTGAGATAACCAGGCTAAAGAATTCACTGCCTCATACCATTCCCAGTTGTGCATGACTTATCACTCAGGCAAGCTCCTTGCAAAGGAGGAGCATAACACAAACCAGACTGAATACAAGGATCTGTATATCAGAAACATGACCCCAGCCCTGTGTGAGAGGGCTGAGTATGCAGTGTTCCTGGAGCATGACACTTTTGATAAAATTCAAACGGTAACAGAGAGACTGTATCAGATTTACATCCAGTCTCTCAGTTCTAAAGACAAACACAAGGTAGCTGCAATACAGCAGCTTACCGGAGGCATCACCACTTATGCAGTGGAAGGGGGAGGGCACTAACCTGCTCAGCTGCCACCACTATCCCAACCCAAGGGAGGTGCAATAAAAATGGGTATGGTAAAAAGAATACCAAGAACAACTATCAGGGTAAGAAGCATAATGCTGCTAATCAATCTGGGACTAATAAAGGCAGCTGGAATTACCAGACTGGGCTACCATATAAACAGATTGCTGATGAAAATAAAAGGTTGAGAGAGATGTTAGATCAAGTCAGATCTGCTAGAGGCCCTGGTGGTGACCGCATCATGGCAGCGATTATTCCAGCATCACAAACCATGTTGGGGAGAATACAGGGCCTGAGACAGTCCAGGTATTGCAGCCTCTTTTTACTGCTCCAACACCACCCCCACTCCCCACATTACCAGCACCAGCTCCAACTACCATGCAGCCCTCTCCACGGACACCTGCCACTGTAGCATCACCTGTGGCAGCAGTGGCTACTACTAGCCAAAGTCAGTTACTTCCAGTTTATAATGTGAATAAAGCCAGAACTGGTCAGAAAGTGCAAGCAATGGGTGTACAACTCACAGGGGGGAGCTCTAATCACAGTGACAATTAGGGGCCCCAGTCCACATTGTTTCCCCTTTGGTTGTGGATATAAGTGGAATGCCTTGTGTAGAGGCCATGGTAGGGGGATGACAATAGGTAATGCTGCTTAATACAGAAGCAGCTATGTCAGTACTACATGATGAGGATCCAGCTTCCTCACACTGGTCCACAAGATGGCTGACCAGTGCTCAAGGTGTGGATGGTACCATATTGCAGACATACAGGTCCATCGCCATTCCATTGGTAGTGGGTATCCTAAACACCCAATTCACTTTTGACCTCATGGTATTATGTCATCATCCCAGTATTTTAGGAATTGATTTCCTTGCACAACACGGCTGTGTTGTGGATTTAGCCAACATGCTAATGATTCAGATCCCAGGTCAGTACCATATTGTCATATGTGAGTCACATGTCCTGGCTGCCATTACACACAATGACACTGAGTATGACATCACAGATATCCACAAGGATCATGACTCATATAGTGAGCTGCAGCATATACTTGCAAAACACCAAGATGTGTTTGCAACAAACAAACATGACTGTGGCAGAATGAAAACATCCATTGAAGTAACAGGCCCAGACCCTGTTACACAAAAAACAATATCTTTTTCCTGCAGACACCCTGCCATCATTGAGAGAGACTATCCAGTCCCTACTCCAACAGAGGGTGATTAGACCATGTGTTTCAACCATAAACTCCTCCATTTGGCCTGTGAAGAACCAGCTGATGCCTGGAGACTCACAATTGATTACTGAAAACGTAATCAAGTAACCCCAAGCTGTGCCCCAACAGTGGCATCAGCACCGGAAGTATTAAGGATGTTAACACCTGACTGCAAATGATTCACTGCATTGGACATTTCCAATGGATTTTAGTCTTTACCATTGGCTAAGGATAGCCAATATAAATTTGCCTTCACTTTTGAAGGACGTCAGTACACATAAACCTTTCTCCCTCAGGGGTTTCATAACAGCCCCTCCCTCTTTCATTTACACATGAAAGATGCATTACAGGGATTTTCAGCCTCTGAATGCCTTCCATAGTACGTGGGTGATTTGCTTTTGTCCACAGCTACCAAAACAGAACATTTGGTTCTACTTGATGAGCTACTGACCCTCTTACAGAGGGTAGACCTCAAATGCAACCCTTCTAAAGCACAATTGTGCCAGAAAGAAGTCACCTCTCTGGGCCCCTGCATGACAGAAAAAGGCAGACACCCAGACTTGAATAAGATTCAAGGACTACAAGACTTGCCCCTACCAGCTAGTGTGGCAACACTCAGACATTTCCTAAGCATGGTAAACTACTCTAGGGATTTTATTTGTGATTTCATACAGAAGGTTGCTCCTCTATCTGAGTTACTGAAAAAGAATGTCCCCTGAACATGGGGTCCAGTACAGACAGCAGCTGTAGCCAGCCTGAAACAGTCACTAGCCTCAGATCCTGCTTTGGTTAATCCAAATCCATCTTTGCCCTATCATTTTGAAACAGCAGCTACAGATGTAGCTATTTCAGCAGTTATAGTGCAGAAATCAAATGGACACATTAGGCCTATTGCCTCTGCATCACAAATGTGTTCTCCAGTGGAGAGAAAGTATAACCTCTGTAAAAGGAATCTCCTTGCTACTTTCTGGGCTGTGAAACACTTTTCATACATCATCGGTTATGCTCCTATTGTTCTGCATGCCAATCATATACCTACTAATTGTCTGTTGTCAGATAGAGTCAAAGATGGCTCTGTCTCTAACACCAGACTTACACACTGGTCTCTTCTTTTACAGGAATGTAACATTACTGTACTGTCTACAAAATTGCCATTCCTGTTGGCCCATGGCCTATTACATATGAGTGACACACATGAGTGTTCCCTCCAACCACCTGACCTGCCTGACCCAGGACCCTTTCTTCCTGCAACACCGGAAGTACTAAATGACACCAACTTGTGTCATGTTTTCACTGATGGCTCAGCCTCTTACAACAATGGGGTTCAGGCAGTGGGATTTGGGGTACTCATTGTGCACCCTGACAATAACACAGTCCGCATTGCCTGGAACTGCACTGCCATTTCCTCACAATATGCTGAATTGGCAGCCATGGCCTGTGCTCTGGAGTTGCTAAAACAAGGCACCACAGACACAATCAACTTTATAGATTCTAACTGGGTCTGTTTCTCCCTGTCTGAATTCTTGCCATTTTGGGAGAACACAAACTTTGCATCCTCTGATGGTACACCTGTTAAATACAGAGACTTGCTAGTGTACATCGCAACACTAGCACAACAGTTTAAACATAAACTGTACATCCATAAAGTTTGTGCCCATTCTAAGATTGAGCCCTACCATTCTTTCAATGAACCTGCTGACTCTCTTGCGATAGCCAGTGCTCAAGGAGGGGACAAATAGGAAGTGACACCCCTCTCCATTGTAGGTACTGTTTGCGGTCGCTGCTATAAAACAACACCCTTTTGTGCCACTAGATCTAAGATCCGCACAAAAACAGGACCCTCATCTGAGGGCCGCATTCAAATTCCTTGACAAAAGAATGGAAGAAGAACTTCTACCACAAAGTCCCTACAAGTAGGTAAGGGGTCACCTTCACCTCTCCAGTGATAACCTACTCATATGATATCATAACCCCAACAATTCTGAGAAATTTTGGGTAATTCCAGGACAACTGAGGATGGATTTTATCCATCAAGTGCATGACACTCCTACTGGAGCACACTAAGGAATGGAAAAAAAACCTGGATAGACTAACTACTTTTGGATGGTGGCCACACATGAAATATGATGTGGAACACTACATCAATAATTGTTTGATCTGTGCACAGAATAACCCAACTTTGGCCAAGAAAAATGGCAAATTGTTACCCCAGAGGTACTCGGACCCCTGGAATTCCATCCAAATTGATCACATTGGGCCACTCTCAATAACCAAAAACAACAAGAAGTTTGCATTGGTGGTCAATGATATGTTCTTTAAATGAGTAGAGGCATTCCCAACAAAAAAGGAAAAAATGCAAAAATAACTGCCAGGGTTCTGGTAGAACAACTTTTCACCAGATAGGGTCTCCCTTTGAAGGTAGACTCTGATCAAGGTTTGAGTTTTCACAGGTGAACTGATGCAGGAAACTTTGAAACTCCTAGGAGTCAGTCAGAAGTTTCACATCCCTTACCACCCACAATCATCAGGGCAGTTGGAAAGGGCAAACAGGCAGATCAAGCTTATGCTATCCAGATTTTCTAAGGACAACCCCAAGGACTGGGATTCCTTATTGCCTTTGCTCCTTATGGCAATAAGGGCTACACCTTCAATGAGTACAAAATGTACCCCATTTGAGGTCATGACCGGAAGGCCAGTGAGATTACCAGAATATCTACTTCTGAATTTGTGTGCTTCTACTACTTGGTTATTCACCTTCTGAGATTGGATCACAGGGAAGGGGAGTTGCGGTCTGTTTTAAGACAGAACTTAACCTCACGAGTGTACCAGTTGAGGAGACTGAGTCATTCGAGTGTACCATGGTAGCAGGTGTGGGTTGTAGGATCGCCCTCATCTACTGTCCATCCAAAGATGAGAAGTGGTTCTTTCAGGAAGTGGCAGACATGGCGGTAGAGTCACCCAGACTGATGGTTCTGGGCAACTTTAATGCCTGGGCTGATGACTAATTCTCACAGTTTAGACAACACTTCCTCCAGTTGATGTCATCTCTGGGTCTTACACAGATAGTTACCACTGCTACCCATAAATATGGTCACTCCCTTGACTTAGTCTTCCTCCTGGGGATTGAGGCCTCCGATCTGGGGGTGGAACCAGTTGGATGGTCCAACCACTACACTGTGGGGTTTAGTTTTAGTGCTCCTCCCTTTGTAGGCCTACCCCTGTGAAGATGGTCAGGTATCACCCTTTACGAGATGTTAGCTCAGAATGCCTGACGGCGGTACTTGACCTATCATCCCTTCCAGTGGCTAACAGTGACCCAGAGATCCTCATGGTAGCCTATAATACAACTATTTTGGTGGCCCTGGATGTCATTGCTCCTGTCCGAGTTCGTCTTTTCTCCCTTTGCCTTTGGTCCCTATGGTTTGATGGGACTTTGAGGGAGATGCAGCGACTAGGACGAAGGTTAGAGCATTGCTGGTGGAGATCCTCCCTTGATGCTGACCACCTTAAATTGATGGAGCATTATCAAACCTATCAATCTGCAATCACCCGTAAGAAGGCAGAGTTCCTGTCCAAGGAGATTGTGGTTGCTCAGAATCGACCAGCTCAGCTTTCTCACACTATGGACAGACTGTGCAACCCAGCCTGCCTGCAGGTTTGAAAAGCCTTTTCGCAGGTAGAGTGCAATGAACTTGCTCAATTCTTCGCAAATAAGGTGGCTGACATCAGGGCGACACTCCATCCAGTACACTTTAAGGGTGTTGCTCTGGATCAGCGCATGGCTGCTGCTTCTCAGTTTTCTTGGAGTACCTTCGACCAACCGGAGTTCATGGGTGTCATGCGGATTGTCCAGAGTGTGTGCCCTACATGCTGTAGTTTGGACCCTGGACCAACTTCCCTGATTTTGGATTGTATTGACTCCATCGGTCTGGTCCTCGCACGGATAGTCTGGTGCTCCTTGGAAATAGGTGAGTTTCCTAGCTCCCTGAAGGAGGCGTTGGAAACACCCCTCTTGAAGAAAGCTTCTTTGGACCCCGACTGCCATGCAAACTACAGCCCAATCTCAAATCTTCCCTTTTTAGAGAAGATGATTGGAAAGTAGTGGTCATACAGCTGGAGAACCATTTGACCATCCATGACATGACCCCTCCAGTCCGGTTTTCGAAAGAGGCACAGTACTGAGACAGCACTGGTTCGGGTGCTCAATGATCTCTTGATGGCTAGGGATCGGAAGAACCATTCCATCTTGGTTCTTCTAGATCTATCATCAGCATTTGACTCTGTGGACCATGGGGTCCTGCTTGATCATCTGAGGTTCATCTGTGGATTATCTGTTATAGTCCTCAGGTGGTTTACATCTTACCTCACTGGAAGAACTCAGAGAGTGGTGTCTGGGTTTTTTTCCTTAGACCCAGTTTCTCTGCCTTGTGGGGCTCCTCAGGGTTCAGTGTTGTCCCCATGTTGTTCACAGTGTACATGCTGCCCCTCAGAGACATTGTAAGATGGTATAGGCTGAGGTTTCACTGCTCTGCTGATGATACCTAGCTCTACCTTTCTTTTGCACCACCTGACCAGGATGGAGCTCTCTCGCTCTTTAATAACTGCCTCGCAGAAATCCAGGAGTGGATGGACTCAGGTTGGCTGAAGTTGAACTCAGATAAGACTAAGGTGCTGGTTGTGGATCCGGCGCACCAGACAGGGGGCCCGGGAGTTGGTTTGCCCTCCGGGCTTTACCTTGGAGGCTCATCACTCCCGACCTCTGAACAGGTGCGGAATCTGGGTGTAATTTTTGATGAAGGGCTAACTCTGCATTCGCAGGTGTCTGCCGTCGTCAAGTCCTCTTTTTATCACCTGAGGAATATCTCCAGAATCAAGCACCTTGTTCCATCCAGCGATCTTCCTATGCTGGTCCATGCCTTTGTGTCCTCGTGCTTGGATTATTGCAATTCTCTTTATCTAGGGCTACCTGGGGTGGAAATCCACCACCTGCAGCTGGTGCAGAACGCAGCAGCATGGCTTTTGATGGGAACTTCTCGGTCCAGTAATTGTTCGCCGGTGCTGACTGGCCTGCACTGGCTGCCAGTACAGTGGTGGATCACCTTTAAAGTAGGTCTTCTGACTTTTAAAGCCCTACACGGACTGGGTCCAGACTACTTGAAAGAGCTCCTGGTCCCTTACTGCCCTGGGCGATCACTCCGCTCTGCTGACGAGGTGTTGCTAGAGATCCCAAGAGTGTGTTTAAAATCTTCTGGGGCCTGGGCATTTATGCATGCAGCCCCTACCCTCTGGAATTCTCTACCCCGTCAGTTACGGGAGTGCACGACCATGGAGGGATTTAAACAGGCCATGAAAACATATCTGTAGTGTCAAGCGTTTGGTGGTTAATTTCTTTTTCCAACTGTAATTGTATTTGCTATTTTTATAGTATTATATTTTTAAGATACTGAGTTGTTGATATGTTTTAAACTTTGTTAGGTGCCTTGGTTCTTGAAAGGCACCATAAAAATAAAGATTATTATTATTATATTATTATTACTATTGACAGAGTATTAGTAGACACATATGCCCAGAAACTGAAACAAGGTATCCAACTGTTTCACTTGTTTGCTGCAAAGCACTTAGGCAAGGCCCAACAACAATCAAAGATACAATTTGACAAGACAGTCTATGATGTGGACTAGCAGATCGGAGATCAAGTGATGGTTCTCAGATTTGCTGCTCCTACTCATGCTTTCAAAAACAGATGGGAAGGTCCCTGTCCTATTGTAAATAAGCTCAGTCCTTCAGTCTACCAAGTTAGACTGCCACATAATAAAAAGCTCACTGACAAATGGCTACATGCCAGTCGGATTAAGTTATATAAAGGAGATTAAACTACTTTTCCTCACCCCACAGGGTGGAATAGTACTAAAACTAATCATGTTTTTCTTTTCTCTTTTCTTCTAGGTACCTAACTAAGATGGTGACCCAACACCTACTCCTTTATGGAGTCCTGTTCATAACCTCACATTGTGTGGTTTATCATAAACCTCCCCATGACCGTGGTTCTGGAGTATCCAACATCAATATCAAAACCAATGAGGCAATGACCCGTGGAACCCAAATTGATGTCACAAGTACAAAGATCATCATTTAGGAGGATGAGGAAGCACTACTGAATGTTATGGTTACCACCTCAGATCAAACCAGCCTTGACACTGTATGGCACACAGATCACAATGGAGAAAAAGTACAAGTAACACGCTTAGTTAATAGCACTTTTCAAGGAGAGCCCAACACCAAAATGATACCTAATGGTGCCCTTTTCATTCTTCATGTAAACTCCTCACATTCTGGTCTGTATAACATTACAGCTTGGTTCGATCCTAGCTTATGCAATAATTTTAAAAATTATGATGATCAAAAATTCTTTATTATTTCCTGACACATTCTAGTATTTAACTAAGTTATACCTGAAATTGAATCTCTTTGAGATCAGGATTAGTTTATCAAGTCAACTGATTGTCCCAAACAAGCACCAGGTCCACCCAGTGGTGTAATTGCAAATTCTTTGGCAGGTGCCTTAACAATGTGCAGTTCACACACATCCCTGTTCTTTTGACCCTGCCCTTGTGGGACATGAAATTGTTTGGTTTATGTTCTGAAACAAATGTTTAAGGTTTTTTTGCACATTTTACTCACTGATATATTGCTGCGTATCAAACATGCATTAGTGACCCCTTAACTAGGATCCTTAGCACTGCACTTAGGGGAGTCCTTAGACCCCACCCTAAATCTTCTGTGAAAAAGGTAAACCAAAATGTTATAAAAGTTTTGATATGACATCTGCAGGTGCAGCTACCGGCACTGTCACAGGCCTCTTTGGTTCTGATATGTCTATTAGGGCTGATATAGCCAGTTTAAAACTGAAATGTCTAAAACTGTTGAATAATTTAAATATAACATTTTTCCCACCACTGTTACATGGTATGGATGGTCTAAGCCAGAAAAACAGGTTACTCACCTGTAACAGTAGTTCTAGGAGTGGTATATGTTGTTCATCCACACTTCTTAGCAGGTACCTTGCCACTTCAAGATGTGCCAGAAAGTCTTCAAGTCGTCTCCTCCCACCCACCCAGGTGGTATAACCCTCAGCTCCACCCTATGATGCCAGATCTTGACCCACTGAAAGCCAGGTTTGTGAGTTGAAGCCGGGGAGGTTGGGTGGGTCAGTGTGGATGAACAACATATACCACTCCTAGAACTACTGTTACAGGTGAGTAACCTGTTTTTCTAGGATCATGGATATGTTGTTCTATCCACACTTCTTGGCAGACTCCTAGCAGTTCTCTGCGAGGAGGGAGGCAAGATGCACACCTCCTACTTAGGAAAGAGGGACTGGAGAACGAGGCTCCAAAACCAGCATCCCAGTGTGACTCGAGGTCGATGTGGTAATGGGAAATGAAGGTATGTGCTGGTTTCCAGGTAGCAGCCCTGTAGATTTCCTGGATAGGGACATCCCTAGAAGCAGCCACTGACACAGCGGTATGGTCGGTGGAATGAGCCTTAAACCCTACGGGAGGCTCCCTACCCGCTAACCTATAGCAGAGGTCAATGCAAGATGTAATCCATTGAGCTATTGTCTGCTTGGCTGCAGGTCTGTCAGGTGTGGCTTCAGCATAGGTAACAAACAGCTGGCAAACCTCTCCTTGAACTTCCGCCATTCGCTCTTTGTAGTAGGTGAGTGTTCATCTCAGGTCCAGAGTAGGGAGCCTGTACTCGACCTCTGAGGTGTGATTGGGGTAGAACACTGGCAGAGTAATCACCTGGTTAAGGTGAAACTCTGACACCACCTTCAGAAGGAATTTCTGGTTGGGGCACAGGACAACCTTGTCCCTGTGGAAGACCAGGTAAGGAGACTCAATAGAGAGCACCTGTAATTCCCCAGTCCTTCTGGCTGATGTGATAGCCACCAAGAAGGTGGTCTTCCAAGACAAATGTGAGATGTCACATTTGTGCATCGGTTCAAATGGCTTGCCCATGAGCTTTGCCAAAATCAGCAGTAGATCCCACAGAAGTGGAGGTTCATGCACCAGAGAGGATATGTTATCTAGGCCTTTGAAGAAGCGCCAGACCACCTTCTCCAGCACCACTAACTGCTGACCAGCCTGTGCCCAGTAAGCAGAGATGGCTGCCAGGAGCACCTTAAGGGTCATCGACCAAAGTCCCTGCTGTGAGAGGGACCAAAGATAGTCCAAAATGCCTGCCACTGGACAAGATGATGGGTCCAACCCTTTACCCTGACACCAGATGGAGAATCTCTTCCATTTAAAGGCATAGCATTTTCTGGTCAATTCCTTATGGGGCACCTCAACAACATTGAGGACCTCATCGGAGAGACCCAAGGCCTGGAAAACTAGCCACTCAGGAACCAGGCTGTCAGGTGCAGGGATTGAAGGTCTGGGTGGAGTACCTTCCCCTGATTGACGAAGAGCAGGTCCAGGTATGCTGGAAGCCACCTCGGTAGCCTGGAGCTGAAGCTGAGGGGATCTGGATACCAGAACTGGTGTGGCCAGTCTGGGGCTACCAGGATCACCTGTGCCCTGTCCCTCCTGACCTTGATGAGCACTTTGTGAATCAAGAGAAGGGGAGGGATGGCGTAGAAGAGGCCTGGGGTCCATGGCCTTGAGAAGGCATCCCCCTGCAGTGAACCCTGCTGAGGGGGGGTGGGCATGATACAGCCTCAGCTTTGCGTTCTCCCTGAAGGTGAACAGATCCACCTGAGGAGTGCCCCAGAGGGAGAACAGATCTTGTACTACCTCCTGGTGGAGGGACCACTCATGAGATGCCCCACCTATCTGGCTGAGGGCATCGGCCAGCTGATTCAAGGCTGCTGCCATGTGAATGGCTAGGAGATCTGCCTCCAGGCTGAGCACAAGGGACAAAATGCAGAGAGCCTCCTTGCAGAGGGGCAAGGAGTGCATCCCACCCTGCCTGTTGAGATAGTACATGGTCGTGGTGTTGTCCATCTAGACTCAGACCACTTGACCCTGAACAAATGGAGTGAATGTGGTCAGGGCTAGCCCAGATGGGCACCCCAATCCATCAGAGAGGCGTCAGTTGTTAAGATGGCCATCGGCTTGGGATGGAAAAACAGGATCCCTTCCTGCAGGTGGGATGGGATGAGCCACGACTGGAGGCCATCCCACATCCTCTGGGTCACAGAGACCAGCTGGTTGAGATGACCTGAGTGCTGAGACCACTGGCTGGCCAGTTCTTACTGGAGGGAATGTATATGCCAGAGGGCCCATCAAACCACACTGGTGCAGGTCACCATGTAGCCCAGAAGACACAGGAAGTCCCGGGCAGGGTGCAATTGCCCAACCAGAAATGACTGGGTAAAGGAGGAGAGAACCTCTGCCCTGTCCACTGGGAGCTGAGCTCTGGCTCGGCAGGAGTTGAGCTCTGCCTTGATGAACTGAATCACCTGCGAAGGCATGAGTTCTTACTTGGCCTCATTGATTGGGAGGCCAAGGTTGAGGCAAGTCTGGAGGGCCAGATCCCTGGACCACTCCACCTCCCACCTGGAGGAACCTGCTATCAGCAAGTCATCCACGTATGGGTACACCTGGACCCCTCAGCACCTCAGGTAAGCCACCACCACTGCCATGCATTTGGTGAAGACCCTGGGGGCTGAAGACAAGTCGAAGGGCATGGCTTGGAACTCGTAAAGGGCTCCCTCGGCTCAGAAGCAGAGGAACTGTCAATGGGACTGACAGATCGGGACATGAAAGAACGCGTCCTGAATATCTAGGGAGCAGAACCACATGCCTTGCTCCAGGGATGGTGTAATCTGAGCCAGAGTTACCATCCGGAAGGTGCGGAACCTAAGGAACTTGTTCAGGTCATGCAGATCTAGAATGTGGCACCAGCCCCCTGTCTGTTTTGGTACCAGGAAGTATCTGGAAATGAACACTGGGTCTGAAGGCTGGCCCACTACTCTGCGTACCTCTTCCTCTAGGAGAAGCTGAGCTAAGTCATCTCAGAGAGCCAACTGAGAGGCTATGGACACCAGATCCCCCCATGGGTTGTGGGCTCATTATGGAGGGGCCTGCTTGAATTTCAGAGGCAGGCCACGACCAACCACTTCCAGAACCCAACAGTTCATGGTGATAGTGGATCAGGTGGAAAGGAAGTGGCTGAGTCGGCTCCTCACAGGAGGTCCCAGGGGAAGTGTGATGGGATTGAGGGAGGTGCTCCCTAACCCATCACTGGGCAGGCTTGGAGTAAGGTCTGGTGGAAGAGATATGAACATACGAAATTGCCAGCAGATACAAGCTAAATGGTCTATATAGTCTGCTTAGGTGTGCAGCACTTCAGCCCATTAGACTGCAGCTGCCCCCCTCCCATTAACTCTTCCCTCTCCCAACTGCCCCCAGTATGTACATTCCCCTTGAATTTGTTTCACCCCCTCTTGAAGCATCCCACAGTCTGCACTGATATGAGTTGCTCAGGCAGTGCATTCCACCCTGTTATCACTCTTTCAGTGAAGTAATGCCTCCTCCTTTCCCTCCTAAATCTGCCCCCCTTTAACTTCAGGGAGTGCCCTGTGGTATCTCTTCCATTCTGGACAGTGAACCCAACCTGGAAGCCTACTCTGTTCATCCCCTTCAGGTACCTGAAGGTCTCTTTCATGTCCCCTCTCTCTCTTCTATCGTCCAGGGTATACATGTTGAGCTCTTTTAGTCTTTCATCGTAAGTTCTATCCCCCAACTCCAGGATCATCTTTGTTGCTCTTCGCTGCACTGCCTCCAGTAGTTTGATATCCTTTTTCAAGTACGGGTGCCAGAACTGCATGCAATACTCCAAGTGCGGCCTCATTAGGGACCTGTACAGGGACAATATGACTTCACTACATCTGGATGTAATCCCTTTGCTATGCACCCTAGCATCTTGTTAGGCTTAGCCACTGCATTCCTACACTGGGCCGAGTGGTTTAATTCCCCTGTCACCAGCACCCCCAGATCCTTCTCCTTGCTGGATGTGGACAGATTGATACGATCCATCCAGTAGCTATATCCTGGGTTTTGGGCTCTGAAATGCATCACCTTGCACTTCTTGGTGTTGAACCCAAGCTGCCAGGTGTGTGACCACTCCTTGAGTCTTGCCAAGTCCTCCTGCAGTAAATTTGCCACCCTCCTCCCCATCCACCTCAGAACAGATCTCGGTGACATCGGTGAAGAAGCTGATCTTATTCTTGATCCCAACCACTATGTCTGTGATGATAATGTTAAACAGGACTGGTCCCAGAACTGATCCCTGTGGGACACCACTTGTCACTGCCCGGGGATCCGATGCTTCTCCCCCCACAACTACCCTTTGTTGCCTGTCCCTCAGCCAGTTTTCTACCCATCAGGCTAGCTTCCACCCTATACCAAGACTCCTCAACTTGCAGGTCAACCTTCCATATGGCACTGAATCGAAGCCTTGCTCAAATCCAGGTAGACTACATCTACCGCATAGCCCTCGTCCAGTGCCCTTGTGACCCAGTCAAAAAATCAACCTGGGTGAAAGGAGCCACTTGGACCTTCCCTCCAGGCTTCCTGAATGAGAAGGCCATGGACTTGGCCCAAGGATGCCAAGATTTAGCCTGCTGGCCCTGCCGCTGGTGCTGCTGGGCCAGTCTGGTCACAGGAATGGACAAACAAAAGGGCCTGCAGTTCTGATGCTTGGGGCCCTTGTCCTTCTGGGTAGATGTGGTAGTGTCCAAGGTGGCATTGGACTTCTGTATACATTTGAGGTGGCCCTCCAAGCTGGGCCAGAACAGGTCGGTGCCCAAGAAGGGGATATCTGCCAGCATGAGTTGCATATCAGCTGTAAAGGTCAAGATGCGCAGCCAAGCCCTGTGGTGCATGACCACTGCGGGCACTACTGAATGGGTACAGGAGTCACCAATGCCCACAACCATCTGGAGTTGTTGCTTCGCCATTGCCCTACCCTGGTCCCAGACCTGCTTGACCTTGATCTGGAGGTCCGCTGGGAGATGAGGGATCACCTCATCCAGGGAGCCCAAGAGGGCATGGAAGAAATGTGCCATGATAACAGTGGAACTGGCCTGGTGAAGGCCAAGGGAGGAGGCTGCATAGACCTTCTTCCCAGAATGGTCCGGTTGTTTGGATTCCTTGTCCAGGGGTCTGTCTATATCCCCTTTGTTTCCTGAGTGCTGAAAGACAGAGTCAGCCACCAACCCCACCGCAGAGGGGTGCTCTGAAAACCCCAAAAGGGACCCCAGAGGGACCACATACTTGTGGGCCATACGGGCAGAAGGCATAGGACAAGATGCAGGATGCTGCCACAGCTCCAAGGTTGGGCCCACAATGGCCTCAGCCACTGGAAAGGCCTCTATCAGAGTATCTCCTTTGTCCAGAAACTCTGTGAGGGAATACTTGGCCTGTTTCTGCGCAGGCTCGAGCTCCATTCCTGTGGACTTGGAAATGAGCCAACAAATACCCATCAGCGAGGTAGGGCCCTCGTCGATGGAGAGACCCCCAAGAGACTCTGTGTCAACAGGACAGGATACCATGGAGGAATCTTCACACTCCAAGGAGTCCTCATAAAGCAGGCGGCCACCTGTGTCACTCTCAACCCACCTTGGGTGGTCAGGAGTAAGAGTGACCAACAACCGATGGGGCAGACCTTGGGCTGACTGAGATTCTTTGGTTGGAGCCCCAGACTTTGGTTGCTCGGGCAGTGGTTCTGCCCGGATCAGTGGAGTAGCCGGCTTCGGCTGAGCTAGAGGGGCCTTAACCGGCACCTCGGTGATGGTAGCCATGGCTGATGTCGGTCGCTCAGGTGAAAGTCACTTAATGGCTGGGGTAGAAACCAGAATTGGTTTCAACCCAGACAGGGCCAACTGCTGCCACATTAGGTCCTCGCAGTGCCAATGTAACTTGTGCCAGAGCTTCTCCTCACTCGAGGAGGATGAAGATGAGGAGCGGCACCACCACTTGCCATGGTGTCGGGAGTGAGATCACGGATGAGGGTGAGTTTTGTCTGACTTTGAAGTCAAGGAACAAGACAAAGACCTTGACCATCAGTGGGGTAGATGGGGGACCTCAGAAGGAGTCAGGGAAACCCTTTCCTCCTCCTGGTCAGGTTCCTTGGGGGATGGGTCCTGCCCAGCAGGCTGAGCCGACCCATCCAAGGGCACTAAAATCACCAGCATCTGAAATAAAGAGTTGTCGGCCAGATTGGGTGACAACCCACCAATCAGATCGAGAAAAATCTTGGCCGCGTCAACAGGCATCTCAGCCGACTGGTCTGACGGGGTTACCGTGAAACCAGCGGCCTCAGACGCAACTATGACTGAAGTTGAAACAGGGGTTTCCTGTGAGCAGGACCACTCCCAGTCCCAAGGGCGTTGACATTGCAACTTGTCCTTTTTTGACTCCTTCTTCTGAGCACGTGAAACATGCATCCCTGAAGGGCCCTTTCCCTTGGTATAGAGAGAGACTGGCACAACTCCTTGAAGGAAGCCGAATAGGAGGATCCCAGTTGTAGCAGAATGAAAGCCTAAGCCAAAGAGGAGCCTGCCATGGCCTGAGCCACCTCCTCCTCAAAAGCGTTAAGCTGTTCCAGCTGCTCAGTGGACCCTACAGCAATGGAGACCACCCAATGGGCATCCTTGGATTTAACCGGTGGGTAACGCTTTTCTGGTCATCCCAGCTGAAGTCGGGCAGCACGGTCTTCCAGAACCGAAGGTGAAAAGGATCGATAGTGATTGCAAGCCTGCGAATCATGGTGATGTCCCAGGCAGTAGATGCACGCAGCATGTGGATCGATGTGAGACATCTTCTGCCTGCAGGGGCACCAGTGAAACCTAGGAACCGATTTGTCTTCCATCGCGGTAACGAGAAAAGAAGGTGAAGATGAAACTCGAGAGAGTTTTAAAATAAGTTTTGGAAGTGAATCCGAAGATTCTAGAGCCAGGACCTACTACACACGGGAGCACTAAGGATGGAACCTGAACCTTCCAGCGGAAAGGAAGATCTAGCATCATGGGGCAGAGCCAAGGGTTATACCACCTGGGTGTGTGGGAGGAGCCAGCTTGAAGACTTTCCGGCACATCTTAAAGTGGCAAAGTACCTGCCAAGAAGTGTGGATAGAACAACATATCCACGATCCTAGAAAGAACGTTTCACAGTTTATGATATGAAAGAAATATTTGAAGGGTTTGAAGACACGAGATTAAAAATTAATCTACTAATTTCTGCTCACAATAAGTAAGCAGAAAAGCATTCAGTTAGAATTGAAATTTTATGCACTGCATATGGTTCCCATATTGAAACTATGATTAAGGGATTATTTCTTGATCTGGAATATGGAAATATTCTGGATTTCATCCATTATAAACATCTTGGATAATGGTATTCCCTCAATGTTCCTCTACATCATGTGTGGCAATATGTTTGAAACAAACTTTATCTATGCAGTTATCAGCAGCATGAAATTTAGGATATATAACGTCACACCCAAGCATTTCTCCATGCTTTGCATCTCGCTCATGCTCAATCCAGGATGCAGTTTATGTGACATTTACCATCTCCTTACCTCAATTTGATTCTTCAGTGATTTTTGACTGTCTGGCAACCGTCAATTCTATTGGTCATCTTGATGGTAACATTTATCATGAACGTTTGGATCTTCTTCCATTGTTGGTGTTCCACCCTAAACTCTTTGTTTGGGCTGCTCCCCACACTGATTGTTGTGCCTGGAAAGGGTATCATCTTATCTGCAGATGTGATGTCTTTGATGGCATCCATCCGTTTGTGGATATTCACAAATGAACTTGAACTTGTTGTATGCCTCTAATTTGGGTCTTCTGAACTATGGAACTTTGAGTATCTCTTTATGGAACTTTGGAGTTAATACTGACGGTTTGACACCTGTTGATTCTTCTTTTGACACTGGAAGAAACCGTGGATCTATCCCTGGAACTAATTTTGGCACATGGATTGTGGACAAAAACATTGACCTTGTTTGTCCTGTTCACCTTCGCAAATGGATTGTACCATCTGCTAAAGTGACTTATTCATCCAATGGAGAATTTTGTGTTGCATCCAACCTGAAAACATGCTGCTATGGTGATAAACACTGTGACATTCTTCAACCGAATATTTTTCTCACACCCCATCTACGAACTGTTATTCGTCACACAGTGATTGCACCTGTCTGTTCTATGGAAATTGACATCACTGAGTCTGACCCAGACTCCTTGGATGCTTTACATCAATATTTGCCTGTCTTCACTGTCCATATCGGACCTCTTAATCTGTCTCTTCAATCCCTTCTCAATCATACTGATACTCAATTGATTTACATTAGCAATGATATTGCAAAAGCGAATGCATCTTTGAATGATTTAATTATTGATGATATTGGTTTCTTTTTAGAAAATCCTATAGTTTGTTATAATTCAATCCTGTTTGACCCTCTTTGAAATTCTAACTCTTTGCTGTCTTCGGCGAACCCTATGACAACACTGATGGCAACTAGATTTACTTTACAAGTTCCATACCTTGGGCTTGTTAACGAAATAAGACATACCATTACTAAACCTAACCATCTTCTTTTTGTTGTGTTGCCTTTTGAGCAAAGCAACAAGGAGGGGACTGTTATGCCTGGTTTATATACCACCAACTGACCCACATGTAACGTAACCTTATACACCTACAAGTATTAGTGCCTTACCACAGTCTTATAATGTTTTATTTTGTTTTATTACTTATATTAGTGTTCTTTATTATATTTGCTATGCTCATTTTTGTCTGTAATGCATTTGCCTATATGATATGTTTCTGCCATAAATTCTGCTATACTCATAATCACTCATATTCTGTAATTTTCCACTATTATGACACATTGGGCTGGATATTCAAAAGGGTTGCACCATGCGCAATAGGGTTGCTCCTGTGCAGTCCAAAATTGCGTCATTCTGTCATATTCAGCAGGAGGCAGTTGCACCCCCCAAGTCATGCTGAGCAACAGTGCAATGCTAATGAAGGCATGCTCAACTGGAGGAGGAGTAACCATGCATAAACTGCACAGCCTGATATTCAGCTGGGCTGTGCAGAGTTGTGCAGGCAGAACCCCCAACCTGCGCCTGCATGACTTTGAGCCCCCAAAAAGATCAAGTCAAGGGCCACCCACAGGTGAGCTGCCACATTGCAGGGTGCAACACAGCAGCTGCCACCTGTGGGTGGCCCTCCACTTGTTCCCTGTGCCCCCCCACAGCCCGATCACGGGCAGATCTCACTCCCCTCCCCACTGGCCCGATCATGGGCATAACAGTAGTGAACCCCCCCACTGGCTCGATCATGGGCATAACAGTAGTGAAACACCTCCCCACTGGCCCGATTGTGGGCATAACAGTAGTGAACCCCCTCCCACTGGCCTGATCGTGGGCATAAGATCAACCCCCCCAAGTCCAATATCCCTGGTGGTCCAGTGGACCACGAAGCCCGATCACGGGCATAAGGTCAACCCCCCAGTCCAATTTCCCTGGTGATCTAGTGGCCCCACCCCACCCATCCACGGAGCCCCACCACCCTGCTCCCCCCATCAGCGGCGGGTTGCAGCACCATCCATCCGCCAGCCACCAGCCAGCCGTTGACTGATCAGCTGGAGCTGGGTCGCCGATTGGTTCAGAGCAAGAGCCAATGGGCATGAGCCCATACCGTACAAGGCTCCAGATTTGTGAATGAATTCATTGTGTGCTACTGTGAATTCATTCATTCACATCTGACTGCTTAGTATAGGATGTACCTATTGGCTCTTGCTCTGAACCAATGGGCGGCAGCCCTACTGAGCAGTCAGTTGTGGGTGGCGGGCGGCAGGTGGGTGGGTGCTGCCACCCGCTGGCTGACGGGGAGCAGGGTGGTGGGTTCCATGGGTGGTGGGGTGGGGCCACTAGATCACCAGGAAATTGTACTTGGGAGGAGTTGATCTTATACCCATGATCGGGCCAGTCGGGGGTTTCAGTACAGTTATGCCCATGATCAGCCAGTGCGGGGGTTCAGTACTGTTATGCCCACGATAGGGCCAGTCGGGGGGGAGATTTACTTCATGCCTGCGATCGGGCTGCAGGGGGCATCGGTCCCTGATGGCTGCTGCCTGGCAGGACTCCAGGTGCAAGTTGTCGGGGATCGGCACACCTGCATGCTAATGGCATGCAAATGGGGCCGTAAGTAGATGCAAATGGTCCCCCCTGTGCCTTGCATGAAATATGGCTCCATTTGCATGTCACCTTTTGAATATTGGAAAGTTGCGCATGGCGCAATGGAACTTGCGCCACCGCATCTTGAATGCTCCACTCTGACGACTTGCGGTGGCGTAAGTTCCAGTGCGCCATGCACAGTGGCTGTGGCCCGGGGGGGTGATATTCAAAGGAATTGCTCAATAGCGAACTGCATTGAATATCACCCCGGCCACACCCCAGCGCAACTTTTTTGTGCAGCGCAAGCGTTTGCACCACAGAATGGCGCAGTTTGAATATCCAGCCCCATTGTGTGCATTTGTGAATACATTGCAAGTATTTCCAGACTCTCTGTCTGGAAATAAGAACTGATGACACTTATTTTATTGCTGACTATGAATTTCTAAGCTATATGCCAACTATGCACTCTTAGCTCCTGCGGTCCACCCAGATATTACACTCTGCATATTATATCCAATTGTATTTGTCTGCCTTATCCAAATGTTGCATTCTTATCTGCAGTGTATATATGTAAATGCCAGCGAGCCTCTCCTCAGTCTCTGAGATTTTGGTGTTCTTCCTGTACGTTTGTTCGTTTCATGCTTAGATTTATTTAGAATGTGTACCCCAGGGCTGACTGGTGGAAATCATCCTCTTTGTAACTCTTTGTTACATGCTTTGGTGTGAGTATTATAGTAATAAATATTTATTTTTATTACTTGCTTGCCCTGTGTTTTCTTTACTCAGCACTAGCATCCAAGAACCTGAACTATGTGCAGGACTCATAAGTAACAAAGTTTATGTAATTTTTACAAAGTTGGTTGTTTTTTCTAATTGGATGTAACTTCAGTCACTACTCTCTTGTGGGGTTGTTTGGCTGCAATGTGCTGTTGAATAAAATAAAATAAACTAAACCTCATGAACAAGGATGGTGAAAATGTTCAAATCCCACCAAAAGATAATTTCACAACATGACCACAGAATTACCTTTCAAGTCTGATTTGCATAATTCCTCTGCTACTGGTCATAAGTTGGAGTCCCAAAAAGGCCATGTTGAAAATTTGGGGCCAAAATATGAAAACATTATGTAGTTTTGCATCAAAGTTCAAAGCCCCATTGAAATACATTGAACCATACTTACCTTAATTTTTCATACTGCAGTCAGAGGTTCCAGCAGCAATACGTGTCTTTGATCAGAGAGTGGATCTTCACCATTGGACATGCTCAGGTGATTGAATGCGTGTGGGGGGGTGGGAGTGCTGAGTGGGAGGTCAGGTGGGGTGGGATGTGGGGTGTACATGGGGGAGCAAATCTTTGAGGGACCATTTTCTGTTTTACAGGTTAAAAAAGAGCAAAAAAAGATTGAGGGACAGTTTTCTTTATTTCAAGGATATTCTGACACTAGGATTGGGCATCCCAGTGTCAGTCTCATTCTTGGTGATACCAGTGGTGGGCATCCTGGTGCTGCCACCTGCATAAAGGGAACTGGAACAGGCAACCAGAAGGGGAGTGGGGAGTCAAGAGAAGTGGTAGTGGGCTGGGCACTACCTTCTAAATTTATTAACAAAAAAGAAGGAAACAGGGGCAGGTGACCTGGGGGGGGTTAAGAGAAGCTGTACCAGGGGTGGGCACCCTGGTTCCTTCCATATTTAGTAAAGAAATACATAATGAGCAGGTGGCCTGGAGGGGTGGGGCAGAAAGAAACGGTACTGGGGTGAGCACCCTAGTCCCCTTAATTAGATAGATACAATAGATAGATAGATAGATAGATAGATAGATAGATAGATAGATAGATAGATAGATAGCAGAGATTGAAACTCAAGATGATGTGGCAGCAACATTCCAAATGCTGAAAGCCGATCAGCTGCTTGCTGCCTGGCTTCATGCAAATGAAAGGACAGATGCCCTTTTGGATAGAAGCAGCTTCAGTCTTTTCAACTACACGAAGTTTCTGTCCAGCAAGCAGTGTCTGGTGTCACAACCACAGTGTGTTGTCATTGGTCTGCACTGCAGAACCCCTTCCAGTTTGTGCTGCAATGGGCTCAGCAGTGACACACCTCTGAAATGCCATTTGGTGTAACAAAATGTTTCTTGCACATATGCAAGCAAACATAAAAATGGCAATAAACACTTTAAATAACATAAAGAGACCACAAAGAGCATATTGAACTGAGAAATACAAAAATGGGAACAAATGCTATTGAAAGAAACTGACTGATCAGAATGTTGGACCGAAACAGGCTTTTTTTTCATTTTTATCTGTCCTTCTTTGTCACTAATGTACATCCCCTGTGGGCTTTACTTGCCAGAGTATTATGAGACCTCCCCCCCCAAACTAAAGGTTATAAAGCAACAAGCTGACTTGAATGTGCAAGCTCCCCAAGTAAAAGCTGCCGAAAACTCAGAGTTTCTGGTGCTAAGCAGGGACAGAATTAATTCCACCTTGCACAAGCTGAACTGTATAAATGAAAAGTGTTTTTTGAATGTGCAAAGTCCCCAAGTAAAAGCCGCAGTAAACTCAGAGTTTCTGGCGCTAAAGCTGGGACAGATTTAATTTTACCCTGCACAAGCTCAACTGTGGAAGTTAATGAAAAGTGTTTTCTTAAAAGTATAATTGTGTGCAGACCAGATGTTTTAGTACATTGTAGCCTGAATTGAATTGTAAGGCTGTTAATTTTCAATCTTGACTCACAGCTAAGCCCTAAGCTAATTCGCTGTGCACTACCCACTTCAGTGCCTGCCAACCCCCCAATGCTAATCGGTTCTCCCCATTACCTGCCTACTTAACCATCCCTCTCTCTCCCTCTCCTGCAGATTTGCATCCCCTTCCCCCGAGGAGCCCGGAGGTTGTGAGGGCCAGTCCCTGAAGCCCTCCTTGCCTGTGAAACCCTGAAGCTGCTGCTGAGGTAATTACCATTCTCCTGGCTGCAGTCATGACCATTGCTCTGTATGGACACCAAACCTAGGCAGAAGACTGCTCGAATCCTGCTTCTGGTAACTTTTTTTTTTTTTCTGGGACTGTTACAAGCTCCCCTAGTAAAAGCCACCAAAAACACTTATTTTCTGGTGCTTAGGCTTAGCCCTGCTGAATGCTATGCGTTCGGCTCCCCACCGCCCCCACCACAACCCTTGATTGGCACTCAAATTTATACAGTAGCTAGGTTTGGTCAGGTGACCTGTTGAAATAACCTATCAGCCCACTTTTCCAGCTGCAGGTTATACAAAATCAACACTAGTGGCCGCTACTACATACCTTACACTACCTACACATACAGTGCTATCCCTGCTAATAGCAGTCCTCCTGACTTCCAGGATCATACGGCAGGCTCACCAAACCCCCCCAGAGGCACCTAAACTATATTTCAACAACTTTTACACTCATCAATTTTTTATCTATGATGACTCCAACCTCTGTCCCTCCAACCTCTCCCACATAAGCCTAAATGATCCAGCTGGCTTATACACACACACACTCACTTTAACTCGCACAGTCACACATGATACACACTGTACCTCAGCTCTCCCCCCCAGATCACAGCCCCCTCACCACCCCTGTAAGCCCCATATCAGATCCCCACACTCTTCCCACACTTTTAGCAAGCGTCATACCCAGTCTCCCAGTCCCCACCACCAATGCAAAAAGACCTATAGCCTATCAATCCCAACATCACTCATCCAAACTCTGCAGGTTAGCCCTCCTGAGGCATGCCCTGCTACTTCTCTTATTATCTGGCAATATCCACCCCAAACCAGAACCACCCTGCACAATGGCCTCATCAAACAGTCCAAGTGGGAGCCTACTGCTAGCTACTCTAAATATATGCAGCCTTCCAAAAAAATACCCCCCCTTCCAAGGCTGGATTGCCCAGCATGCACCTGATATCCTAGCTCTATCTGAGACTTGGCTCTCTGAAAGAATACCCAATGATGCTGTCTCCCGCAGTAATTATTCCATCTTCCAGGCTGACAGGACCAGCAAGAGAGGCAGTGGCTGTGCAATCTATGTTAAATCCTCACTTCATGCCACTGAAGTACAAGCCCCTACACCACAATATGGCACCCAGACACTAACAGTTAAACTTAGTCTGGGTACTAAAACCCTCCACATCACCGCAGCCTATATCCCCCCGAGCAACCAAAAACTCGCATTTGTTTCTATCCTCCACAGTATCTCCCACCTACCTAATACTAGTGAAGTCATCATAATGGGAGACTTTAATGTCAATTGGCTATCCCCTGCCTCATCCAGTTCCAAAGACACTGCCCTGGCATATGATCTTACCCAACTCATCACCTCTCCTACCAGAAGAGACAACAGATCTGGGACCTCCACCCTTATAGACCTCATCTTCACCAACAGACCACAGAACCTCTCCCAAGCCACAGTGCTCCCTGACTCTATCAGTGACCACTCCCTGGTGACCTGCTGGTGGTCGGTTAAATTACCCCCTGCCCCCCCCAAAATCACCTTACAGAGGCGACTAAAAAGAGGAGGCATAGAGAATCTCAAATCCCATTTAACTACCAGCAATTGACTCCCCATTTACACCACACAGTCTGTAGACCTGGTACTCTCCCACTTTATAACCACTTTCAATAAGGCCTGCGACATTTTCACTCCCTTCTCCAAGCAAGTAGTAAAAACCAGAACCACACCCTGGATCATACCCTCACTACTTAACCAGCTCCAACAAAGGGATAACCTATGGCATAAGGCCCTTGACTCCCAAAGCACACAGGATAGACAGCTTTACTGGGAGGCCCGCAACAAATGTACCTGGACCTTACGGCAGGCAAAGCTACTTACTACCAACAAACCCTAACCTCCTCCTGGGGAGACGGTAAAAAATTTTGGAACAATATAAAAGAACTCAGTGGCAAATCCTGCTCCCCCACCCCCACACAGCTCACAGTAAATGGGGATATCACCCAAGGTCCTTCCACCATCGCAGAAGCTCTCAACTCCGCCTTCTCGGACCTCTTCCATATACTCCCTCCAAACTACTTCAACCCTGTCCCCCTCACCCTCCCGCCAACACCTTGTGTAACAACAATACAACACCCTTTAGGCTAAGAGTCATCTCCTGCCTCGAGCAAAACACTACATTTCCAAAGCTATTGCCAATACCCGACACAGCAATGATTCCCTAGATCTCAAACTCATTCGGCTGACCCTGGATGTCACATTACCCCATTTCACTAAAATTCTCAACCTTTCACTATGCCTAGGTCAGTTCCCTACAACCTGGAAGAGAGTCATAATCACACCTATTCTGAAGAGCAGCGACCCCACTAACACAAGCAACTATAGACCGATTTCGATACTTCCACCTCTCTCCAAAGCTCTGTAAAAAATAGTTTCAGACCTGCTAACTGAACACCTAACTAAACACAACCTTCTCTGCTGGGAACAGCATGGTTTCTGGACCGGCCACAGTACTGTCACAGCACTTATTGAGCTCACCTCGTTCATCCATGAGGCCCTCGACCAAGGCTCTATAGCAGGGGTGCTCTATGTGGATCTGACCAAGGCATTTGACACAGTCAGTCGTGAGCTATTGCTTTGTGTCTTTCCACAACTAAATGTGGCCCCAGAGGCTACTGCCTGGTTCAAGGATTACCTCTCAGGCTGGGCACAACAAGTCAGGATAAACACCACCATCTCCTCCTGCAAAACAGTTTGCTCTGGGGTCCCACAGGGGTCTATACTCAGCCCTCTACTATTCACCCTCTTTTTAAACTCTCTCCCCAAGTCATGCAGTGGTCACCTACTACTCTACTCTGATGATGCAGTAGTGTTTTGGAAACACCCAGAGCCGGGCACCCTCCAACTAGCCCTACAGGGTTTCTTCAGGGAGCTAGAAACTTGGTTCATTGAACACCGCCTGATCATCAACTATCAAAAAACAAAGTCCATGAACTTTGCGCACCATCAAAGCACGCACAGTCAGTCGGCACTCCTAATAAAAACTCACATGGAGCCCCACTTGAACATGTTACATGTTTTAAATACCTGGGAATCACATTAGACACCTCCCTCTCCTACCATAGTCAAATATAACTTCTCTCCTCCACTGTCAATGCTAGAGTGGGTATCCTCTACAGACTTAAACACTACTTACCCACACAGGCCATGCATCTTGCAGTCTTCTCCTCAATTCTCTCCCTAGTAAACTACGGATAGTGATATATGGCTCTGCAGAACCCACCACCCTACGTAGCATTAACACTGCTTTGAATAAAGCTTGCCACCTAGTCACCGGCTGTGACAGATTAACTCATACCTGTGAGCTGTATGCTTTGGCTGGTTGGCTAAACTTCCAAGGAAGACTAAAGTACCACTCCTGCGTCCTTGCAAAAAAGATACATCTCCAGCTAGCTCCCATCGGCCTTCTCTCTATTGTCAGCACAGCCCCCTACAGGCATAATACAAGACTCACAGCAAACTCCTCATTTCTGGTCCCCCATTGTAGAACATCCCTTGGGCAAAGATCCTTCCCTACCATGCACCTCTTTCTCTCAATACTCTACCCCTCCATCTCACCGACCCATAGTCTCTCCCTATTCAAAACAGGCCTCAAAGCACAACTCCTTGAGTCAGCAATATGTGACTGTGGCTAACACACTGCCCTCCTCTTGTATTTTCAAACCTTCCCCCTGACCAAAAACCTGACACAGGGTCTCTCTAGATCCCATGAAACAGCATCCTGCATGTCTCTGTCAAGAGATATCTGGAATGCTGCCTACTACTGTCACCAGTTAATTAAGATAAAGCCTGGACTGCACTACCAGTACTGTTATGTGAATACTGCTTGTTTATGTTGTTTTCTGTATTTTTTTACCATCCACCCTCTATAACTGACGTGAAGCCTTTGCAAAAGAGTCTGTGACTCAAAGGATTGTAATTCCGATTATATTCAATAAATAAATAAATAAAAATAAAATAGAGAAATGCCAACTAAATCAGAAAAACACATAAGAAGACCACACTGTTGAATCATATCATAGATGCTCCTTTCCTTTTTATCTGATCCTAGTTAACACCTGCCTTGCAGCCTTTAAATGTTATTACATTACCACCAAAACAAAGTCATCATGGCAGCATAGTGGCTACAAAAAAGAGAAAACGAACTCCAGCAAATGCATTCAACCACACAGACCATGCATACCTGGCAAAAGGTAAGCAAGTGTTCAGTTAATAAAGATGATGTAGGTAGGAGCTTTACTTCTGAAATTACAGTACAGTACTTGAAATTTGCTTTTGTGGGTAAGCGTCACTCAGTATTTCTTTTGTGTTTGTACTCATGTATAGTTTTGAAGATAAAAGCTTAATCAGCCTTAGTGTATGTTGAAACCTTTTGCAAAAAAGAAATCCTCTTAGCTAGAGTCTTGGTTATTTTAATTTGATCAGTTTTCATTTCAAGCTAATAAAGAGATATACACTAATGATACCGTAGTACGGGTAATCAGGTTTTAATGGGTATCTTGTAGACTGGCTAGGACTATGGCTATTCTTATTTCTAAATTACACCTAGGAAGCCACATGGTACTACTGTTAACCCATTGGAAGAGCCTATGAGACTCTGTTTTGAGCAGGTAATGTTTGATAGAAAAAAACCTGTGTGTTTTTATTTCAACAAAAAAATATACATGGGGAGAATTAGATCTTAGCTGGTGGAGTTCCCTAAATGGATTTACCTAAGCTGACGTGACAACATTGTTGTCGACGTGTAGCATAAAGACATCCCCGATGTCTGATCGGGAAAATTTCACCTGTCAGACATCGGTCTGGTTTCTATCGGAGGCTGCGCCCCCGCCTCCCCTTCTTAAGGATTGTTAACTCCAGTCAGAGTTAACGAAGGCGGAGAGTGAAAGTTGCAAAGGGTGAAAGTTCACCAGCAGGTCCCCCACAGCGACATTTTCGAATCTTCTCGAAAATGTCACTGTGGGGGATTTTGCCAGTGGGGTTTTGCCCTTCCATCAGCATACCCCCTTAATGTGGTGCTAAACTGAGCCATTTGATTTAATTTGATTCAATGGGACAAACAATCCCTCAAATAACTTTTTAGGAGGTACCAACTAAAATATAATGTATTACAACAAAGATAACTTCCTTGAGATAATGTCACCTGCACATGATAGTATGCAGATTAAAACCTTTTCCATGCACACTGTTTATACAGTATGTGAAAACTAGTATTGTTCAGGCTGGCGTTGGGAATTGGATGAGAAGAGGTAGTAAGCTGGTTTATATACTGTAAGCTTAGGAGTGTTTCAGTACTTAGACTGGTTAGTCAGTGCCACATGACCCTGCACCCCTTTTGAAATCCCAATACTACTACACTACATTTGTTATCATTTTCTTTATGCTGATTTTCATGTTTACCTCTTTGTCTCCCAGTGGCTCTTTTAATCTTGCTGCAATGGTTTATTTGTCAGGCCCGGGCACCTCCTGTGTCTAGTGGTATTTGGTGGAATTTTTCATCAGAGGAGCAACCACATTATATCATAGAACCTGTCCCTGGAGCAGTAGCACCATTAAACATGAGACCACACACAAACTAAATCCAGACATGGAGTTGGAATCAAGCTGGATGCAGTTATTTGGCTGTAAAGGTGGTACACAGCATAAGGGCATTTCCCTTGTAATTAACTCTTTGATTTCACATATTCAGTACAGTACTAGCTACATCACATCCCTTGCAAAGCTAGACTCTCTCTTTCATTCATTCTGACATTTTACTTTTGACCGCCTTCCCCATACCCACCACTGCTCCCTTTACCCTTTCCTCTCCATTCCCTTGATGGCAAGCATCTCTCCCACTGTGCCTCCTTCACCTCAAAAATTCTGGCTTGGTTCTCTCCCTCCCTTCCTACCTTTCCGCCATCTTCTCTTCTCTCCTACCATCCTCTTACCCTTTCCAGAATATTGCATCTCATCCCATTTCCTTTCCTTCCCCTCCAGGAAAACTACTATTAGCCAAGCTGCCTTCTCATATCATTTCCCCAGGCTCTGGTCCTCTCTCCAAAAACACAGAAGGTACAGCACAGGCAAAAAAAATCACAAAGTGAACACTTTATTAAACTGTAGAAAAACTCCTCCCTAAAACTTATAAAGATATTCTTCAGCCACCTGGGAAGCCGATAGACTCTGGTGTAGGATTTCTTTCAGAGAACTTATGTAAAGTTTGTGATTTTTTTCTGCAACTGATACTACACCAACTGACATCCCATACCAGAGACTGCGCATTTTCTTGAAAAACTGAATGATGCAACCTGGCAACATGATTATCTATGGATATGTATTGATATCCCCTTTTTATACACCTACACATCACATGCTCTGGGCCTGCAAGCTCTCTGTTACTTAGTGCAAAGCAGTACCTATGCCAGTGCACCCCCACCATCCTTTATTTTGGCAGCAGTGGACTTCATTCAGTTCCATGATTATTTCTTACTTAATAAAAGTCTATACGTACAGAAGTGTGGGGCAGCAATGAGGTCCACCGTTGCCCCCAACCATGCCAAGGTATTTCTGAGATGGTGGGCACAAAACTATATTTTTAACAACAACATGTATCTGGAAAACATTGCATTGGCATAGGTATACTGATGATTTGTTAATCATCTGGCAGGGCACAGAGGGAGAAGCACTTCGATTGACTAGAAACTTAACAATAATGCATACAATCTGTGTTTTACAGCATGCACTGATACCAAAAAGGTCAATTTCCAAGATCTGTGCCTTACAGCTGCTGGAATGAAACTGATATAATAAATCAAAATGCCGGGGAAAAGAAACTCCTGGCAATACTGTTCTGCAGACACATAGTGCCCACCATCTGTCTCTGACTCCTTTAGTTCCCTACTGTCAATCCCTGAGGCTTAGGTGTAATTGTTCAAATGAATCAGATTTCAATGTACAAGCCCAGGAGATGTATAACAGATTCTGTGAAAGAGGATATGGCAAAGAAATCCTAGACATTGCTGTAGACAGAGCCAAAACTGAAACTAAGGATATGTTACTTGTCCTAAAACAAAGACTTTCATTTTAGAATACAATAAAATTGCACCAAAAGTGAAAAAACATTTTACAGAGAAACTGGAACATACTAGAGCACTGCAGTGTCCCACACTTATTTTCAGAAAAACAAAAGCAGAATTACCTATAGCAGAGCAAAAAACATAGGAGATTCACTTCACCACAGCCACTGCACACCATCTGTACCCAGGCAACTGACCTGGCTACCACCAGGTTTTCATAATTGTCGTCACTGTTCTGTATGCAGATATTCTCTGACAGGAAAAGCATTTCTGCACCTGCAGTCAGCTAAAAAAGTGAATATACGGGAGTTAATTAACTGTTCAAACTAAGTTTGTTATTTATGTCACTCAATGTACCTGTCCACTCATTTATGTGAGGAGAACCATCTGCCAAACTAAAGAGTGCATGCTGTACAAGAGCATATTAGGGATGGTAGGAATATCAGAATTGACTCTGTACTAGGAAGCCATTTTAAAGACTTCCACAACAGTGATCCGACCTGCATGAAATTTTGTGCTATAGAATTAACACATCAAATTGCCACCAAGGGGAGGTGACAGTCAAAAACCCTTCTACACAAAGAATCCAGATAGGTTTATGTTTTAGATGCTATGGAACCAAAAGGTTTAAATAAAGATTTAGATCTCATTGTTTACCTTTGATGTCAACTGACCCAGGGTATTCTTGCTCTTTAAATCTTGGCGTTCCCTCCTTATGATGGATTGTATGTATATAGTACAGTATGTATATTATTTGTGCACTAGAGTTTTCTCTCATTTCCACAGAAACGTGACTCATTTCTGTCTGGCATCATTAGTTCCATCATCATGTTACATTTCGTTACAATCATTCCCATTGTTCCCTTATGTTTATAAGTCATGTATGTTTTCACACTTTGGCTCAGTTGATCTAATTTGTTACTGTCGTCACTTTTTCTTCTCCTTCAGTGCACGTGATTTGTTGTCTTCTCATCTTTTCCTATCACTTCTTCCAATATGCCCCTGTTCTGCATCTTTAACCCCCCCCACCCTACAACATTATTCTGGGAGTGGATATTCTTTTACCTATACCCTCCCAAAACAAATTCTATTTCAAATTCCTTTACTCATATCATTACTAATACTGTGCTCTGGGGGTGGTTGTATTTTATGTACTTTACCATGTTGCTCTTCACTGCCTCCTGTACCCCTCGGTACAACATTCTATCTACTGAATTTCTTCTCCGTGATCACCATGTGGCGGATCTCACTCTTAGTTGTTATTTCTATTTAGGGTATTACAGCCCATTGTGTTTAGGCACCTCTGAACGCTTGTCCATCTTCATGGTGATTTGTGAGATTTGCATTAAATTTACAATTTTTTACTATATTTGTATTAGTCAGGTCACTTTTATTTATATGGTGCTCAATCCGGATGGCTCTGAGCGCCTTACAGCAAATGGATAAAACAATTAAAACAACTGGTTAGAGTTAGCATAAAAGAATTATGAGACCAGTCCAAAACATAAACTAAATAAATGTGTTTGCAAACATGATTTAAAAATGGTCAGCAAGGGAGCCTCCTTCACTTCACGGAGAAGGGCGTTCCACAAAATCGGTACTGCTGTACCAAATGCCCTATCCCTAGAAGATTTAAATTGCGAGGGAGGGACACAGAGGAGATCTGCCTCAGCTGACCTAAGGGCATGAGTAGGAGCATACTGAATCAGGAGGTCTTTCAGATAGCCCCGACCCAGACCATGTAAAAATCTTGAAACTGATGCACCACCTGCCTGGAAGCCTATGGAGAATGCAGAGAACTGGAGTGATGTGCTCGGAACAAGATGTTCCAGCCACCGACTGGGCTGCCGCATTCTGAACCAGCTGCAGGCAGCACATCACCTTCACAGAAAGCCCTAGGTATTACAGTCTTTTGCACAAACAGTGGCTTTTCAATCAAACTTGTTTGTAATTTATGTAAAACCACTGCCTCAAATGAACTATTAATCCATTAAGCACTCAAGAAATAATAATAGACGATAACCCAACTAACCCTGTCGAATTAACACAAGCAAAAGAAGCCCCACGTGATGTCCTTTTTATAGGTGACACAATGCTCAGGTATACTGACCATGTGATCTGTAGAAATAGGAAGGAATTCACCCCAGTTAGTGTACTGCCTGGGGCTGGTATTGGGGACATAAGGAAATTACTCCCTAGCCTTCTCGAAAACACACATAAACCACTGACGTTTTTACATATAAGAGTAAATGATGTGGGTAAAAGAAGTCTTATTGACATACAGCGGGACTTTGAACTAGTAGGGGAGGCCCTCACAGCCAGAAGATGTGAACTGGTTATTTCTGGTATTTTACCAATTCCCCGGGCTGGCCAGTCCCAACATGAGGACATCAGAAGACTAAATGGGTGGCTGAAGCGTTGGTGTCACAGGGAAGGGTTCGCCTAAGAAGATCACTGGGAGAATTTCCAGACATCATATTTTTTTGCACAGGATGGCCTACACCTTAATAGACAGGGGAAACGGGTATTTGCCAGAAAACTAAAACAACTTGCTGACACATATTTAAACTGAAACCAAGGAGGGATGTGGGGGCTGCAAAAAACAGGACAAATAACACCAGCAGCTACAGCCCAAAGTCCAACTGGAACTTTCTTTTATAAAAAGCTAGAAGCCTCAACAATAAAATGGATGAATTAAAACTGACATTACACAACTCAAACATTCATATATGTGTTATCACAGAAACCTGGTGGAGGGCAGAAGACACTTGGGATAAACAAATCTCTGGTGATACATTATATAATAGGGATAGGCCACATACCAAAGGAGGAGGTGTGGCACTGTATATTTTAAATAGTATAGTATTAGAAAGTATTGACTGCACTGTATGGGGCAATTCCGAGATTTTGTGGATTATAGTCCCCCCCTCCCCCCACACTCAGCTAAGATCAATATCGGAGTAGTTTACAGACCACTAGCTATCCCAGATCTAAACAGCCTACTATTAGATTTTATCAAACATCACACAGGAAGATAATGCTATCCTACTAAGAGATCTCAATCTCCTGGGCATTGACTGGGATACACTAAAAATGGATTCCCAAGTGAAGGCTAGCTATCTGAAGGCCTTCCTTTTAGCAGGCCTAGAACAATTTGTTCTGGAAAACACCAGGGGTACCCACGTCTTGGATGTGGTATTGAGTAACATGATAAATAACATCCACAATTGTACAGTAGAGGCTCCACTGAGCACACGCGATCACTCAATGGTTTGTTTTAAGTATGTATGGGCCATGGAAAGCAATACTGGTAGTACTGTTTTATATAACTATTTGAGGGCTGAATTCAGTAGCATGAAAGATGAGTTGGACAAATGGAACTGGGCAACAGAATTTGAAAACCAGATATTACATAATATGTGAGATAAGTTTAGTACTAAACTTAACAACCTGGTCCACACATACATACCGGCCACCAACAAATATAATAGGCCCAGAAAAGCCCTTCCCCCGTGGTTGACTCCTGCTGTTAAAAAAGTAATAAAAAGGAAAAACAGGGCATACAGCAAGGCCAAACAGAGTGGCGATAACAGATGCTGGGAGACATAAACTTAACCTGAAAGAAGCAAAAAGGACCATAGCAAAGGCCAAGAACAAGTATGTGTATAGAAACATAGAAATATAGAAACATAGAAGTTGATGGTAGATAAGGACCACAAGGCCCATCCAGTCTGCCCATTTCTTTTTCTACCTTATGAATGTGCCATCGGCCTTTGCTCTGTCAGTGACCTATCTATTCATACTCATCTGTATTGCTCCCTTATGCCTACCCCATGCCTGTTGGAAGCCCTGCACTGTATTCATAGCCACCACTTCCTGAGGTAGGCCATTCTATGCATCCACCACCCTTTCTGTGAAAAATAACTTCCTCACATTACCCCTTAATCGGCCTCCCTCTAATCTCATGCTGTGTTCAGGGGCAATGTGAGGAAGTATTATTTCACAGAGAGGGTAGTGGATGCATGGAACAGCCTTCCTGAGGAGGTTGTGGGGTCTAAAACTGTGGGAGAATTCAAGAATGCATGGGACAGACATAAGGCAATGCTTGTGGGGGGTAGGAAGAAATAGGCTGTTGGTTAACTAGAATCTGTGGCCTATCCTGTAGGTAAGGAAATGGGCAGACTAGATGGGCCAAACGGTCCTTATCTGTAGTCAAAGTCTATGTTTCTATGTTTCTATGTCCTCTTGTCCTGCTGTTTTTCTTATATTGAAACATGTTAGACTCTTTCACCTTGTTAATGCCCTTACGGTGTTGAATGTTTCAATCATATCACCTCTCTCCTTCCTTTGCTCTAGGGTATACATATTGAGCGCTGTTAATCTATCCACATGTGTTTTCTGATGCAATTCATGCACCATTTTGGTTGCCCTTCTCTGGATTGCTTCAATTTGGTTAATGTCCTTGTGAAGGTGTGGCCTCCAGTACTGCATGTAGTACTCCAGATAGGGCCTAACCAGTGTCTTGTAAAGAGGGATTATTACCTCCCTTTTCTGACTTGTGATAACCCTACTAATACACCCCAACATCCCCCTAACCTTACCTACTGCTTTAGTGGTCTGCTTGGATGATTTCAGGTCATCTGTGATGATGATGCCCAAGTCTCTTTTTTCCCTTGTGACTGCCAGCAACACCCCTCCCAGCCTATAGGTGTCTTCAGGGCTTCTCTTCCCTATGTGCATGATCTTGCACTTCTTTGCGTTAAACCCCAGTTGCCACTCTTCCAACCATTTTCCCAGTTTATCCAGATCTCTTCTCATTCTGCCTACCCCATCTGGATCATCTACTCTGTTGCAGATCTTGGTGTCATCTGAAAACAGACAAACCTTACCCTCCAGTCCATTTGCAATGTCACTGATGAAGATATTGAAGAGGACTGGCCCCAGGACTGATCCCCGAGGTACCCCACTTGTGACTTGCTTCTCTTCTGACTGTATATCATTTACCACCGCTTTCTGTTTTCTGCCTGTCAACCAGTTTGCCACCCAGCTGACTAACTCCTGACCCACCCCGAGCCTACCCAGCTTATTAATCAATCTTCTATGTGGAACAGTATCGAAAGCCTTGCTGAAGTCAAGGTAGGTGACATCAACTGTTCCGTCTTGGTCCACCACTCTGGTTAGCCAGTCAAAGAAATCTATGATATTAGTTTGACAGGACCTTCCTGTTGTAAATCCATGCTGTCTTGGATCCTGTGCCCCAATGGATTCTAGGTGTTGCACTATCCTTTCCTTAAGGAGTGCCTCCATAATCTTGCCTACAACTGAGGTAAGACTGACTGGTCTGTAGTTCCCTGCCTCCTCCCTGCTACCACTCTTGTGGAGCGGGATCACATGAGCCCTATTCCAGTCTTCTGGGACCTCTTCTGTGCTCAGAGACTCACTAAACAGTTTTGATAATGACTCTGCTAGTTCCAGCCTTAGCTCCTTTAGTACCCTGGGTGACCAAAGAAATAGACCAGGGGGGCTGTGGATATGGCCTACCTAGACTTTAGCAAGGCATTTGACACAGTCCTGCACAAAAGATTAATAATCAAGTTAGCCAGCCTGGGAGAGGGTCCGAGGGTGGTAGCCTGGGTAGCAAACTGGCTGCACAACAGGACACAGAAGGTAATAATGAATGGAACACATTCTGAAGAAAGGGGGTTTACTAATGGAGTACCTCAGGGCTCAATACTGGGTCCAGTCCTCTTTAACGTCTTTACAGGTGATACTGCAGAGGGTCTGGAAGGAAAGGTATGCCTCTTTGCAGATGACACAAAGATCTGTAACAGAGTTGATACACGAGGGGGGGTAGAAAGGATGAGAAGGGACTTGGCAAGGTTGGAGGAATGGTCAGACATATGGCAACTTAGATTCAATGCAAAGAAGTGCAAAGTAATGTACCTGGGAAAAAAAAATCCAGGAGAAGAGCACAAAATGGCAGGGGAGGTACTAACGACAACAATAATGGAAAGGGATCTGGGTGTAGTCATATCAGATGACCTAAATGTAGGTAAGCAATGTGAGAAGTCAGTAAGGAGAGCCAGGGGGATACTGGGATGCATAGAGAGGGGCACCACAAGTAGAAAAAGGGAAGTGGTTATCCCTCTATACAGACAGTTGGTGAGATCTCATCTGGAGTACTGTGTGCAGTTTTGGAGACCTCATCTACACAAGGACATAGACAGGATGGAAGCAGTCCAGAGGAGGGCAACTAAAATAGTGCAGGTCTACATCAGAAACCATATGAAGAGAGACTGAGAGAGCTTAATATGTATACCCTTGATGAAAGGAGGGACAGGGGGACATGATAGAAACTTTAAGTACCTCAAGGGAATCAAAAGTCCAGGAGGTAGCATCTTTCAGAAAAAGAGATGTGTAAGAAAAGGGCACAATTTAAAGTTAGAGGGGATGGCTCAGGGGTAATGTGAGGAAATTCTTTTTCATGGAGAGAGTGGTGGACGCATGGAACCGCCTTTCTGGAGAGGTTGTGGGGTCTAAAACAATGGGGGAATTCAAACATGCATGGGACAGACATAAGGCAATTATAGTGGGGGGTTGCAGGAAGTAGGCTGTTGGTTAACTAGAATCTGCAGCTTATCCAATAGGTAGGGAAATGGGCAGACTGGGTGGGCCAAGTGGTCCTTATCTGCCATCAAAGTCTATGTTTCTTTGTTTCTATGTATGCCATCAGGTCCCATTGCCTTGTCCACTCTGAGCTTATCGAGCTCTTGTAGGACCCTTTCTTTTGTGAAGGGACTAGTGCACACATCCCTTCCCCTGTGTCCATGGTGCTGAGCTGTGGGACCTGCCCTACCTTCTCTCCAGTAAATACTGAGCAGAAGTATCTATTTAGGATATATGCTTTTACATGGTCCTCCTCCTCACCTGCTCCCTTATCCCCTTTGATCTTAACAATACCCCCTCTGGACTTTCTCCTTTCACTAATGTATCTATAGAAAGTCTTGCCACTTTCTTTTTCTATTCATGCTAGTGTTTCCTCAGTTTGGGCCTTTGCCTGCATTACTGCCTTCCCAGCTTCCCTTAGGGAAGTTTGGTATGCCACTGTATCTTCACGCCGCTGCATTCCCTTATATTTCCTGAAGGCCAGTCTTTTGGCTCTGACCTTTTCTGCTACTGTATTTGAGAACCAAAGTGGTTTCCTTCTTCTTTTGCACTTCCTTTTGTGTCTAACACAATGGGATGTTGCTTCAAGTATTGCATCCTTGATGCTTGCCCACTTTGCCTGTACCCCTCCCTGTATTTCTTTTTGCCAGGGCTAGCTTAACTCTGTTGGCCATCTTATCAAAGTCAGCTCCTCTGAAGTCCCTTAGGTTTGCCTTGGAATGGGAGGATTTAGTTCTAGTGGCCAAATTGAACCATACCATGTGATGGTCACTGGGCCCCAGGTGACCTTCTACCTGGAGATCTGTGATCCTTTCCCTGTTAGTCAGTACTAGATCTAGGATAGCCCTGTCTCTTGTAGGTTGTTGTACCAGTTGTTTGTGGCCTTCCCCCTGCAGGGAATCCACTATGTGTCTAGTTCTGGCAGATGTTCCTGCTGGTATTGACCAATCTGTATCTGGCATGTTGAAGTCTCCCATTATCAGAATCTCCCCTTTAGCTGTCATGTTTTGTATATCTTCTATCAGTAATGTGTCTATGTCCTCTCCCTGGTCTGGAGGCCTGTAGACAACCCCAATTCGTATGGCTGTCCCAGTTCCTGTTTCCAGGGTGACCCACAGTTCTTCTGGCTCCTTTTGTGTATTCTGAATGTCTGTAGCTTTGATATTTTCATTGACATAAAGGGCCACTCCACCCCCTTTTGCACCTTGGTCTCTTCTGAACAGTACACAGCCAGGTACTGAAATCTCCCATGTGTGGTTACTGGTAAACCATGTCTCGCTAATGGCTACTATGTCCAGTTTAGCCTCTGTCATTATTGCCTGCAGGTCTGGGATCTTGTTTCCCAGACTGCAAGCATTTGTGTACCTGATTTCCCATTTGCCAGTTTTCAGTGTGTTACTTGTTGGGCGAGGTCTGGCTTTTCTCTTGTGCATTGTATGGGGAGGCGGACCTTTGTCCTTACCTGGTGATGCAAATGAACTACAAACATGCTGAACTCCTGTTTGACCACTAGCTGAGGGGGAGGGGTGTTCTTCCTATCTGACATATGGGGTGCTGCACCCCTCTCCCCATTTGCTAGTTTAAATATTCTGCAAAGACATCAAACTTCTGCCCCAATGCACTGACTCCCTCCTTAGTCAGATGCAGTCCATCAAATTTAAAGAACTTTCGCTCCCAAAACTGTTGTCAGTTCCCTACAAATCTGTGTCCTTTTTCCTGGCATCAGCCCATGAGCCACATGTTTAGCTCTCCTATCTCCTCTTCTCTGACCTTCCATCCATCTGTCCCCCTCTCCCACACTGGCAGGATCTCAGAGAAGGAAATGCCGGATGAAATGGATGCTAGTTTGTCAGCCAGCCTGGTCAGGTGTTCCTTGGTCTCTACAATTGACTGGCTGGTGAGATCATTAGTCCCTATGTGTACCAGGATGTCAATGTTGTCTCCTGCTTCCTGAACAATTTTAGCAATTTGGTCAGTGTCTCATCACGCTGACGTACCTGGGAGACATCTGACCATTACCCCTGGCTGGAGATAGGTATCAACTCCATGAATCATAGAGTCTCCTATGATCAGAAGTTTTTGGGATTTCCTTTTTGTTTTTTTTGTTTTGGTTCCTATTTTGGGCGAGTTTTGTTGTTCTAGCTCCTGTGCTGCAGTGTCCTGCTCTGCAGTGTCCTCTGTCCCTTTGTTTGATTTCAGAGATAGAGGCAGATACCTGTTTGTAGTTTTTATATGGTTTGTGGAGATGATATGTTGGAGAGCACTGAGTGATGAGGCACCCGATTTGCCCCTCCTAACCACCTGCCAACCTCCTGGACCAAGTACCCTCTGCAGTCGAGGTGCTTCTGTTGGATGTTGGGGAAATGGCGGGTGGTTCTTATAATATAGTTCCTCTTGAATATGCAATTTGAGGTGCGCAATCTCTGCCCATGCTGCCTGGGGCTGAGCCCTTAGATCGCCAATGGCCCAGCTTGTAGGACAGTGTCCTAAATCCTGTAAAACTGCCCTTCTGAAAAGTGTTCCACAGTACCTGCAGTTAATGAAATCCATTCCAGATAAGTTGCTGGGTTTATAACCTGGTCAGAGTAATTAGAAGGAGGAAAATGAAAGCAAAAGTTTGATTTTGTGTTTTGTTTGTTTGTTTTTTGTATAACTTGTTATAACAAGTTAAATTACTTATGCCCCTGTAAATGAGGTCATTATGTGGATACCCCTCTGGTCCGCCCCTTCCTGCTTTGCTACAGGAAATGTCACAACTGTGCTACCCTATAAAAGGAGTGTAGTGTGGGGTGGTTGGGGATGGGGTTGGGTAGCTGGGCCCTTACCCTGCTGAAAAAGAAGAACCACAGATGAAAGAAACAAGGAGGTAAGAGCAGAAACAATCAGCCAGCAACAAATGCAGTAGCCCTGAAAGCTTATCCTAATGGTAGATAAAACTGTAAAACCTGTAAAGTACCACCTGTAATAATTTCACAGAAGATATACCCTATAAAAAACACTTTGCTACAGAGAAAAATAAAGCAGTAACAGAAGATATACCTTGCAAAAGACAATTTAAATCAGAAGATTACAGCAGTAATCTGTAAGCACATGCCTGTAGGCACACCCTGTAATAATGCAGCAGAAGGTATACCCAGCAACAACAATTTGAATCAGAGAAAAATAAAGCAATAAAATGTTAGCAACAAACAGTAACAATCCATGTGAGTACAAAATAAAAATAACAACACACAGTAAATCTGCCTAGCCAAAAGAAGCCTTAATCCTTCTCCTTGCTCTGGTAAGTTTCTTTGCTCTGTCCTTTCAAGCAACCTAGAAGAAAAGAGCTCAGGTAAAGCTAGGTGCCTTTGCCAGCAAACCTAGTCTTCCACCCTCATTTAGCCACCAAGACATAGGACAACTACAAGTCTTTTTATGCTTATATAACAACAAAAAGGGAGTTAGCAGGATGATCGGCCCTTTAAAACATAGTACCAGGAACTTAATAGCAGGAAATAAGGATATGGCAGACCACTTCAACGGCTGTTTTTCCTCTGTCTTCAATACAGGCCCACAAGCATCCAAGACAAATATTGAACAACAAAGGACAGTAAGCCCACAAATCAAGGCCCAAGATGTGGTGAAAAGATTAAAAAATCTAAACCACAATAAGGCACAGGGCAAAGACGGCTTGCATCCCAGACTTCTTAAAGAGCTTGTAGAGATCCTGGCAGGGCCTGTTACATGTCTTTTCCAACAATCCTTAGATACAGGTCAGGTCCTGGAGGTATGGAGACATGCAATTGTTATTCCAATTCATAAAAAAGGCTCAAGGCAGGAGGTTGGTAACTACAGACCGATTAGCCTGACCTTGGTGCTCGGGAAGATACTCAACTGAGAAGACTTGGTTTGCTGATCAAGGCACCTAGCTTCACCTGAGCTCTTTCCTTCTATGATTGCTTGAAAGGACAGAGCAGAGAACCTTACCAGAGCAAGAGAAAAAGATTAAGACTTCTTTTGGCTAAGCAGATTTACTGTATGTTGCTATTTTTATTTTGTACTCACAGGGATTGCTACTGTTTGTTGCTAACATTTAATTGCTTTATTTTTCTCTGATTCAAATTGTTATTGCTGGTATACCTTCTTCTGCATTATTACAAGGTTTGCCTACAGGTGTGTGCTAACAGATTACTGCTGTAATCTTCTGATTCAAATTGTCTTTTGCAAGGTATATCTTCTGTTACTGCTTTATTTTTCTCTGTAGCAAAGTGTTTCTTACAGGGTATATCTTCTCTAAAATTATTACAGGTGGTGCTTACATTTTTGTGACTTTTTTAATCATTGGGCTAAGCAAAATTACTGTTTGACACTGTTTTATTTTATTCTATTTTTGTTGAAAAGGTTTGTTGCCTCAGAGGTGTTTCAGTCTCCTTCTCACATTGAAGGAGTTAATTGCTTTCCTCCCACAGCTCTTCCAGAGGATTAGGTGTGTATCTGGGGGGGGGAGCTGGCAAACTGTCAGTAATTTCCAGCAGAAAGAAGGGTTTGAAGGTCAGGTTAGTTGATATCTTGGAGGTAGAAGACTTGGTTTGCTGGCCAAGGCACTTAGCTTCACCTGAGCTCTTTCCTTATAAGATTGCTTGATAGGACAGAGCAGAGAACCTTATCAGAGCAAGGGAAAAGGATTAAGACTTATTTTGTCTAAGCAGATTTACTGTATGTGGTTATTTTTATTTTGTACTCACAGGGATTGCTACTGTTTGTTACTAACATTTCATTGCTTTATTTTTCTCAGATTCAAATTGTTGTTGCTGGTATACCTTCTTCTGCATTATTACAAGGTGTGCCTACAGGTGTGTGCTAACAGATTACTGCTGTAATCTTCTGATTCAAATTGTCTTTTGCAAGATATATCTTCTGTTACTGCTTTATTTTTCTCTGTAGCAAAGTGTTTCTTACATGGTATATCTTCTCTGAAATTATTACAGGTGGTGCTTTACAGGTTTTACAGTTTTATCTAACATTAGGATAAGCTTTCAGGGCTACTGCATTTGTTGTTTACTGATTGTTTCTGCTCTTACCTCCTTGTTCTTTCATCCATGGTTCTTCTTTTTCAGCAGAGGAAGGCCCCAGGCACCCACCCCCATCCCCAACCACCCCACACTACACTCTTTCTATACGGTACCACAGTTGTGACATTTCCTATAACAAAGCAGGAAGGGGCGGATCAGTGGGGCATCCACAAGGTGAGCTCATTTACAGGGGCACTAGTTATTTAACTTGTTATAACAAGTTATACGAAAACAAAACACAAAATCAAACCATTACTTGCATTTTTTTCCTTCTAATTACTCTGACCAGGTTATAAACCCAGCAACTTATCTGGAATGGATATCATTAGCTGCAGGCACTGTGGAACACTTTTCAGAAGGACAGTCTTAAAGGATTTAGGACACTGTCCTACATGCTGGGCCATTGGAGATCTTAGGGCTCAGCTCCAGGCAGCATGGGCAGAGATTGCACGCCTCAAATTTCATATTCAAGAGGAAATACATTATAAGAACCACCCACCATTTCTCCAACATCCAACAGAAAAACCTTGACCGCAGAGGGTAGTTGGTCCAGGAGGCTGGCAGGTGGTTAGGAGGGGCAAATCAGGTGCCCCATCACTCTGTGCTCTCCAACATATTACCTACAAAAACATATAAACACTACAAACAGGTATCTGCCTCTATTTCCAAAATCAAACAAAGGGGCAGAGGACACTGCAGAGCAGGACACTGCAGTACAGAAGCTAGCACAACAAAACTCACCCAAATCAGGAACCAAAACAAAAAAAGCAAAAAGAAAATCAAAAAAACTTCTGATCATAGGAGACTCCATGATTCGGGGAGTTGATACCCATCTCCAGCCAGGGGTAATGGTCAGATGTCTCCCAGGTACATCAGCGTGGAGAGACACTGACCACATTGCTAAAATTGTTCAGGAAGCAGGAGAAAACATTGCCATCCTGGTACACATAGGGAATAATGATCTCACCAGCCAGTCAGTTGTTGAGACCAAGGAACACCTGACCAGGCTGGGTGACAAAGTATCATCCATTTTGCCCGACATCTCCTTCTCAGAGATCCTGCCAGTCTAGGAGAGGGAGGCAGATGGGCGGAAGGTCAGAGAAGGGAAGATAGGGGAGCTAAACATGTGGCTCAAGGGCTGGTGCCAGGAAAAAGGACACAGATTTGTAGGGAACCGGCAACAGTTCTGGGAGCGAAAGTTCTTTAAATTTGATGGACTGCATCTGACTAAGGAGGGAGTCAGTGCATTGGGGCAGAAGTTTGACGTCTTTGCAGAATATTTAAACTAACAAATGAGGAGAGGGGTGCAGCACCTCATACGTCGAATGGGAAGAACACCCCTCCCCCCTCAGCTAGTGGGCAAACAGGGATTCAGCATGTTTGCAGTTCATTTGCATCACCAGGTAATAAAAAAGGTCCATCTACCCATACGACACACAGGAGAAATGCCAAAACTCACCCAACAACTAACAGACCAAAATCTGGCCAATGGAAAATCATGTACACAAATGCTCGCAGCCTGGGAAATAAGATCCCAGACCTGCAGGCAATAATGTCAGAGGCTAAACTGGACATAGTAGCAATTAGTGAGATGTGGTTTACCAGTAATCGCACTTGGGAGACTTCAGTACCTGGCTATGTATTGTTCATAAGAGACCGAGGTGCAAAAAGGGGGGGGGGTGGAGTGGCCCTGTATGTCAATGAAAATATCAAAGCTACAGAAATTCAGAATACACATAAGGAGCCAGAAGAACTGTGGGTCACCCTGGAAACAGGAAATAGGACAGCCATAAGAACTTGGGTTGTCTACAGGTCCCCAGACCAGGGGGAGGACATAGACACATTACTGTTAGAAGATATACAAAACATGACAGCTAAAGGGGAGGTTCTGATAATGGGAGACTTCAACATGCCAGATACAGATTAATCAATACTAGCAGGAACATCTGCCAGAACTAAACACATGGTGGATTTCCTGCAAGGGAAGGGCCGCAAGCAACTGGTACAACAACCCACAAGAGACAGGGCTATCCTAGATCTAGTACTGGCTAACAAGGAAGGGATCACAGATCTCCAGGTAGGAAGTCACCTGGGGCCCAGTGACAGTCACATGGTATGGTTCAATTTATCCACTACACCTAAATCATCCCATTTCAAGGCAAAAATATGGGACTTCAGAGGAGCTGACTTTAATAAGATGGCCAACAGAGTTAAGCTAGCCCTGGCAAAAAGAAACACAGAGGAGGGGGTACAGGCAAAGTGGGCAAGCATTAAGGATGCAATACTTGAAGCATCCCATTTGGTAGACAGAAAAGGAAGTGCAAAAGAAGAAGGAAACCACTTTGGTTCTCAAATACAGTAGCATAAAAGGTCAGAGCCAAAAGGCTGACCTTCAGGAAATATAAGGGAACACAGCGGGATGAAGATAGGGAGGCATACCAAACTTCCATAAAGGAAGGAGGGAAGGCAGTAAGGCAGGCAAAGTCCCAAACTGAGGAAACACTAGCACGAACAGTAAAAGAAGGTGATAAGACATTCTATAGATACGTTAGTGAAAGGAGAAAGTCCAGAGGGGGTATTGCTAAGCTCAAAGGAGAAAAGGGGGAATGTGAGGAGGAGGACCCTGTAAAAGCATCTATCCTAAATAGATACTTTTGCACAGTATTTACTGAAGAGAAGGTAGGGCAGGGCCCACAGCTCAGCACCATGGACACAGGGGGGAGGGAGGTGAGCACTACTCCCTTCACAAAATAAAGGGTCCTACAAGAGCTCACTAAGCGCAGGGTGGACAAGGCAATGGGACCTGATGGCAATCATCCCAGGGTACTTAAGGAGCTAAGGGTGGAACTAGCAGAGCGATTAGCAGAACTGTTTAGTGAGTCTCTGAGCACAGGAGAGGTCCCAGAAGACTGGAGAAGGCCTCATGTGATCCAGCTCCACAAGAGTGGTAGCAGGAAGGAGGCAGGGAACTACAGACCAGTCAGTCTTACCTCAGTAGTGGGCAAGATTATGGAGGCACTCCTTAAGGAAAGGATAGTGCAACACCTGGACTCCATAGGGGCACAGGATCCAAGACAGCATGGGTTTACAAAAGGAAGGTCCTGTCAAACTAATCTCATAGATTTCTTTGACTGGGTAACCAGAGTGGTGGACCAAGGGGGAGCAGCTGATGTCACCTACCTTGACTTCAGCAAAGCTTTCAACATTGTTCCACATAGAAGATTGATAAATAAACTGGTTAGGCTCGGGGTGGGTCAGAAGTTGGTCAACTGGGTGGCAAACTGGTTGATGGGCAGAAAACAGAGAGTGGTGGTAGATGGTAAACAGTCAGAAGAGAAGCAAGTCACAAGTGGGGTACCTCAGGGATCAGTCCTGGGGCCAGTCCTCTTCCATATCTTCATTAGTGACATTGCAGATGGACTAGAGGGTAAGGTTTGTCTGTTTGCAGATGACACCAAGATCTGCAACAGAGAAGATGATCCAGATGGGGTGGGCAGAATGAGAAGAGATCTGGATAAACTAGCAAAATGGTCAGAAGAGTGGCAACTGGGATTTAATGCAAAGAAGTGCAAGATCATGCACATAGGGAAGAGAAACCCTGAAGACACCTATAGGCTGGGAGGGGAGTTGCTGGCAGTCACAAAGGAAGAAAGAGACTTGGGCATCATCCTCACCGATGACCTGAAATAATCTAAGCAAACCTCTAAAGCAGTAGGTAAGGCTAGGGGGATGTTAGGGTGTATTGGTAGGGGTATCACAGGTTGTAAGAGGGAGGTAATAATCCCTCTTTACAAGACACTGGTTAGGCCCCATCTGGAGTACTGCGTGCAGTACTGGAGGCCACATCTTCACAAGGACACTAACCAAATTGAGGCAGTCCAGAGAAGGGCAACCAAAATGGTGCAGGGACTGCATCAGAAGACATATGAGGACAGATTAACGGAGCTCAATATGTATACCCTTGAGCAAAGGAGGGAGAGAGGTGATATGATCGAAATGTTCAAACACCTTAAGGACATTAACAAGGTGAAAGAGTCTAACATGTTTAAATATAAGAAAAATAGCAGGACAAGAGAACACAGCATGAGACTAGAGGGAGGCCAATTAAGGGGGAATGTGAGGAAATTCTTTTTCACAGAAAGGGTGGTGGATGCATGGAACAGCCTACCTCAGGAAGTGGTGGTTATGAATACAGTGCAACAACCATCGTTGGACCCTGACGTCAAGGCAAATTACCGTCCTATCTCCAATCTTCCATTCTTAGGTAAGATTGTTGAGAAGGTGGTGGCGCTTCAGCTTGAGGAGCATCTCGTGGCCCGTAATCTTTATGAACCACTCCAGTCTTGGTTTCATGCAAGGCATAGCACAGAAACTGCAATAGTTGGGGTGCACAATGACCTCCTTAGGGCTAGAGATCGAGGGGAGGGGACAATTCTTGTTCTCCTCAATCTCTCCTCAGCATTTGACACGGTGGACCATCGAGTGTTACTTGACAGCCTAAGGGAATTCTGTGGACTCGCCGGCTCTGTCATCTGCTGGTTTGAGTCTTTTTTATCCAACAGGAGGCAGAGGGTAGTGATGGGGAATTTCTCCTCCTCCCCTGACCACCTGTTGTGTGGAGTTCCCAAGGGTTCGGTCTTGTCACTGATGTTGTTTGCCGTGTACATGCTACCTCTGGGAAAGCTCATTAGGAAGTACAGCTTGGGCTTTCATTGCTAGGCTGATGATACCCAGCTGTACTTTTCCTTTGCTCCTGGAACATCTTGTGCAGTAGAAGTGCTTAATAGCTGCCTTGCTGAAATCAATGACTGGATGGCCTCCAGCTGGTTGCGATTTAACCCCAGTAAGACGGAGGTACTGGTGGTCGAGTCGAACAGAGGACGTGATAGGTTGGCCTCTGATGCAGAGACAGGACTTTGCCTTGGCTCTGTACCATTGAAGGCCTCCTCTAGGGTGCGTGATCTGGGTGTTATTCTTGACAGTGGTTTGACACTTGAATCTCAGGTGTCTTCCGTTGTCCGTACTAGTTTTTATCATCTGAGGAATATCGCCAGGATCAAGCCCTTAGTTCTGCTTCTGGACCTCCCCACTTTGGTGCATGCCTTTGTGATGTCCAGGCTTGACTACTGTAATGCGCTCTATCTCGGGGTCTCTGGGGGTACCCTGTGCTGACTGCAGTTGGTGCAGAATGCAGCAGTGAGGTTGTTGACAGGACAATCTAAATACTGTCATATTACCCCAGTGCTGCATCATCTGCACTGGCTGCCGGTTAGGTGGAGGGTCCTCTTTAAGGTGGGTTTGCTCACCTTTAAGGCCCTACTCGGCCTGAGCCCTGGCTACCTGAATGATCTTCTTATACCTGCTGTCTCTGTCCATTCCCTACGTTCCTCTTCTCGGGGCCTCCTTGCGATTCCCAGGACGAGGTTAAGAACTGCAGGTGACAGAACATTTAGTGTCACCGCTCCCATCCTGTGGAATTCGCTTCTTTTAGTTGTTTTTAAGGCCCAACTCAAGGCATTTTTATACTATCAGGCATTCCTAGACTATGTTTTATAGCTTATTTTGTCAAATTTTTAAGGTTTATTTTAGTTTTAGAGAATGAAACAAATTGTGTAGTAAATTATGCTTAATTGTTTGGAGTTGTATTTTTTATTGATTGTTATGGTGCTGTGTTGTTTTTATTTGATTGATGTACATCCCCCAGAGCCTCCAGGATGGGCGTCTTTTTAAATAAAATTTGCCTTGCCTTGCCTTGCCTTCAAACAGGCATGGGATAGGCATAAGGGAGCAATACAGATGAGTATGAATAGATAGGCCACTGACAGAGCAAAGGCCGTCGGCACATTTATAAGGTAGAAAAAAAAATGGGCAGACTGGATGGGCCTTGCAGTCCTTATTTGCCCTCAACTTCTATGTTTCTATGTTTCAAAGGCATAGCTAAGGACATGATCATGAGCTACATTGATCTAGTGGGGGCCAGGGATGAGACACAACATGGATTTACAAGGGGCAGGTCATGCCAAACTAACTTGCTAGAATTCTATGGTAAAGTTAGTAGAGCATTAGACGATGGTAACTCAGTGGATGTTGTGGTCCTGGACTTTGCCAAGGCCTACGACAAAGTCCCTCATGAGGAGCTGGTTGAAGTCCTCAAAGAACTAGGAGTCCAGCCAAAAATAGCTAAATGGATTAGGGACTGGCTAATGGGAAGAAGACAAAGGATATGTATTCAGAGTGAGTTCTCCAACTGGGTGGATGTGACCAGCGGGGTCCCCCGGGGATCTGTTTTGGGACCCTGCCTTTTTAATTTGTACATCTCAGCAATGAAGCCCAAAGCTGTTGTCTGACTTTCTAAATTTGCGGATGACATGCACTTAGGTTTCCCAGTAAATAGTCATACAGATGCAGTAGTATTACAAGAAGCACGGGGGAACTTGAAGCTTGGGCACAAAAAAAGAAATCCCTATTTAACATCGAGAAGTGCACAATGATGCACTTGGGGAAAAATAACCCTGTTATGAATTACACACTGGCTGGGCAGGTGCTAAAAGTAGTTCAGAATGAGTGAGAAGCTGGGAATCAGGGTTAGTAATGACCTCAAATTCCAGCTACATTGTAACCAGGTGATTAAAAAGGCTAGTGGAATCCAGAGTTGCATCCATAGATATATCAAGAGCAGGAGGCGAGCTGTCTTGCTTCCCCTCTATACTTCTCTGGTGCAGCCACACACAGAGTACTGTGCCCAGTTTTCGGCACCTGGGAACAAGGGTGATCTAAAAGCCCTGGAGAGGGTTCAAAGAAGGGCAACATGAAGAATTAAAGAGGTCCAGGGACTTGACTATGATCAGAGGCTAAAAAAACTAGAGCTGTATTCATTGGAATATTGCAGATTAAGGGGGGACATGTGCCTGATTTTTCAAGCACTACCAGATTTACATCTGTGGGAACAGCTGGGACTCACCCTTAGAGATCAGAAATATAACACCAGAGCCCACCCCTTACAACTAAAAGGAGAAAGATATAACACACATACATGCAAAAATTAGTTCTCTGTGAGGGTTGTTAAAATCTGGAACGAACTCCCAATAGAAGTAGTAGGAAGTAAAACCATGGAGGCATTCAAACACATCCTAGACTCCTACTTTACTACTAAAAATATTACTGGATATCGCTAGATTTTAAGTGAGCTATCATGGACTTCGGTCTCTATAGAGCTCAGAAAAAAAATATGAAACCTATGAAACTAAAAGTGACAGCTTCAAGTCTATGCTTCTAAACTTAAATGGACTTTACACTTGGAGCATTTGCCAACATATATATTGCATAATCTGTGAAGCATGTGTACTATATAGAGGATAATGTATTGGTATCGATGAACAACCACACTATGCTTGCTTTGAGTAGTTTCCATGACAATTAAGGTAAACCTCGAGAGCGCAGCTCGAGAGGTGTATCCACGTTGTCATGGAAACAATGAGAAGCAAGCTTCATGTGGTTGTTCATTGATACCCATACACTGCCTTTTATAATGTATGGGCATCAGTGCTAGCAGTCAATTTTCCCAAACTCATAACATAACACTTTGCCAAGCGACCATCATGGTCAAGATAATGACTGTCCTACTTTGAGCTGCATACACTGAGCCAGTAGAGACCTATTAAAACAATTTTTTTATTAAGTCACTAGCACTGACAACACAACAGAAAAAATGGAACATTAATCTATTTAAAATATCAAACTTAAACTCTGCAATACTTCAAAGTAAGAAAAGTCATTGGTGTTGATTACATGACTGTCTTGACCAATCAGAAACTGTCACTTCACTCTGTTCAGGATAGGGCTGTGGGGTATGTGCAGTGGAACAAAACTCTGTTAATCTACAGCAGATGTAAAAGAAAATGGGAGAAAGAAAAGTTTTACTACACATCTTTTTTTTTTTAAACATACTGGCTAATAACACCAGGAAGAGAGGGTGAGTGTGGACTGGTATGGAGGGTGTGGGGGGGATGTCAATTCAATCAGAGCTATTCAAACTAATGAAGCATGCAATCGGCTATGCTGCCAAGGTGACAGCAGCACATGACAGTTCTATGTTGTTGTACCATCGATGTGACGTGCCCACGATGGTATAACAACATTGTGACGTCACAATGATGGTATAACAACACTGTCAAAAGATGGATTTTAGGGGATAACAACATTCTACCATACATTATATTTTTATTTCAAATTGATTGCTGTCAGAACGGTATATGCCCTTTATCACAAATTAACTTTAACTCATGGGCATTTTGCATTACATATATTTAACTGAATGTGCTTCTAGTTCTACTTTTGTCCTTTCATCACTGCTGCTCCATATTCCACACACCACTGCCCCTTATATGTTGTAATAGGATGGACATCCCTTGCCTATATTTATTTATTTATTTTTATTTTTTTATTTATTTCAATCTAGGATTACAATACCTTTGAGCTGAGGCTCTTTTACAAAGGTTCCACGTCAGCGTGTGCAACAGTCATAATTTTTAGTTACAAACATATAATCATTTACTTACAGACATGTAATAACCAGTACAAGACTTGAGCTATGAGCAAGACAAGGGAAGAGGGGTGGGTGGGGGAAGTGAGGTAGGAGATCGAGGGAAGGAGGTGCAGGGGTAGGGGAGTATGAGAGGTGGTTGGGGGCAGGGGCAGGAGTGGAGATATGGGGGGAGGTGGGCAAGAGCAGGAGACAGTGCAGAACCAGGGGGCCTTGTCCAGGGAATATGACAGGTAAGGTTCTAGGGGTGCAAAGATTGATTGTAAGTGCTGGGTGCTGGGGAAAGTGCAGCTGGAATGGTGGAAATGTTAAGATGGGCAATCGCAGGATACAAGCAGTGAGAGGCACAGCTTGGACTTGAAGAGGCTGAGTGTTGGAGTGGTCACTATGTCGCTGCCAAGAGAGTTGAGCCAGTTGGATGCCCAATAGGCAAATGATCTTTGTCCTTGGGTTATGCGACATCATGGGGATATGTAGTAGATGGGAACTGGATCTCCTTGTAGTGACGTTCCTATGTCTAGGCTTAAGGAGGGCACAGACACTAGGTGGGGCAAGCCCCATTATAATTTTCTTGGCCATGATGCAGGTTTGGTATTTTATGCATTTGTCCAGTTGAAGCCATCCAGATTGGGAATAAAGGTCACATGTGTGGGTACGGCGATGTGAGCCAGTGATGAGATGACAGGCCTTATTCAGGGTAGTAGCAATACATTTGAGAGCAGTGGTAGTCGCAGACCCATATATGATAAGACCATAGTCTATGATGCTGATGATGGCACTTTGGACGGCCACTGATAGTGCTTCTGGGATTAGGTGTTTCCTGTGCTGGAATAATATGCCTAACCTTGCATTGGCAGACTTTGCAACATTGCTGATATGGACAGCATATGAGAGGTGGGGATCAAGGGTGTTGCCGAGGTACTTGAATGATTGTGTTTGCTCTAGGATGGCTCCTTGTTCGTTTGCAATGGAGAGGTGGAGTTGTTTGTTTTTGTTGTGGGGGTTTCAGAAGACCATAGACTTGTTTTTTTGATTGAGAAGCAGTTTATGATTTAGGAACCAGGATTCGATGGAGGAGAAGGCCCATTGAAGTTTATTTTGTAATTGGATTGGATCAGGGTCCAAGGTGAGGATCACAGCATCGTCGGCGTAGAGAATTATTTGTTCTGGGCAGCTGTCTGGTAGTGAGTTTAAGAATAGGCTGAAGAGGAGAGATCCCAGAATGGAGTCCTGGGGGACTCCTGAGCGGACCGGTCTAGGGTCCAAGAGTGTATCAGCGATTCTTACTGTTTGGGACCATTCTTCAAGGTAGCTCTTAAACCAGCCAATGGAGTCAGTTGACAGTCCAGTGTTCTGAAGCTGGACAAGCAGGAGTCGGTGATTGACAGAGTCGAAGGCTTTAGTTAAGTCAATGTAGATTGAGCCTAGTAGTTCACCGGAGTCAAGTGCATTGTGGATTGCGCCGGTGAATTCAAGTAGGGCTGTGGAGGTGTTGTGACCTTTTCGGAACCCGTGTTGTTGTTTGCATAGGATGTTGTACGTATCCAGGTATTCTGTGAGCTGGTCCAAGATGATGCATTCTAGTGCCTTAGAGAGTGGGGGTAGTAGGAGATAGGTCTGTAGTTATCATGGGCAGTTGTGTCACCACTTTTATGGATTGGGGTGACAGTGGCAGATTTCCATCTGTCCACGAACTAGCTAAGGCTGAGGGAGAGGTTGAAAATTCTGGTCAGAGGACTAAGCACTTCATCAAGTGTGAGAGAAAAGGATTTTGAGATTGAGGGAGTCATTACTGAATCTTGATTTACCAAGGGCTTTGGTAACATATTTGTGTACTTGGTGAGCCTTGACTGCTTTGAAGTAGAAGCGGGGGGAGCTGATGGGGGTAGTGTTCATTGCGGACAGAGGGGCTTCACCATCTTTGAAGTAGTCCTTGGGTAGGACAGTGCTGAGGTCGGTAAAGGCTTTGTTAAAGGTATCCGCAATGGTTTTTGGGTTAAGGGTTGAGGGTTGTGGTTCCATTGATGTTGAGTATTGATGGGGGGGTTGGGTGGATTCCCTGTGAGTTCCTTTATGTTCTCCCAGAATTCCCAACCATTGCCTCAGGAGTTTGTGAGGGCATGCTTATAGTAGGCAGACTTCATTTGCTGGATGGTTTTGGTGCAGTCATTGCAGGCACGTTTGTAGTTTTGGATGTCGTTTTGCCTTCCAGAGTTTCTGGCCAGCTCCCATAGGTGGTCTCTTAGCATCCTGAGGAGGTCACCTGTGAGCCAAGGGTTACTGAGTGATTTGACTTTGCATTTCTTAATAGGAGCATACATGTCACAGGCCACAGTGAAGATGTTTATGAAGTGGTTAAGGGCAGTGTTTATGTTGGTTGCATTGAAGATAAGGGATCAGTCTTGATGGAGGAGGTGGGATTTGAGTCGAGGAAGGTGACCACGGGGTAGAACCCTGCTGGTGATAGTTTTTGGTGGTGGTTTGATGAATTTATTTGACCAGGTGCAGCTAGCAGGGGAGTGGTTGCTGAGAGAGTCATGGAGGACATTAGCGTTAGATATCCGTGATGGGTGACTGGTAAGGATCCAGTCCAAGACAGTGCTGTTGCTGGTCCTGTAATTTTTCCTGGTTGGTGAGTCAACCATTTGTGTGAGGTTCACTGCAGCAATGGTATCCCTGTGTGCACCAGCATCGGTCGCAGGCCAGTTGATGTCGAAGTCACCTAGGAGAATGGATTTGGTGTCTGGTGGGAGTGACTTTACAAAGTCAAGAACAGCTATTAGACCAGTTCCCTGTTCTTTGGAAGGGATGTAGGTGGTGGCAACAGTGAGGGTTTTGTTTTGGGCTCTGAGGAGGATTCTCTCTGACAGTATCTGAGCAATTGTGGGTTGGAGTGAGGTAATTATGTGGTGCCCCTGTATGACATCTTTTAGGTAGACAGCGCAGCCCCCTCCTCTTTTGGAGAGGCAATCCAGCCTAAAGACATTGTAGCCAGGAAGGCTGGTTGCATGGTCCAGTACTGATGGCGTGAGCCAGGTTTCGACAACTGCCAGGATATCAGGGCAGTGTTGGCTAGTGAAGGCCTGTAGGGCATCTATTTTAGGAAGGAGGCTGCAGATGTTGATTGATATGAATGAGAGGGCACCCGAAGACTTGCTCAGATTAGTGGCTTTAGAGCAGAATGGGCCAGGGTTTGGGTGCACGTTGTCTGACAGCATTAGGAGAAGGAGGACTAGCTTCAAAGAGCTGCGTCATATTTCTTTAAAGGAATGCTTTCACCTGCTAGCATCTCGGGAAATTGTCGAGCATCGACAATTGTGGGTGAGGGTAAGCGTAGACAGGGGGGACCAGAGTGGAGGGCTAGGACCAGTGTGGGTGTAGAACAGTTTCATGGTGGTAGGATGGACCCTGGGCAAGAAGCAGTGACCAGTGTGCAGTGTGCCTATGTGGAAGAAGGATGTAGGTATGTGGAAGCTGTGGGGGAGGGTGGGAAAGCAGGCTTTTGGGGTGTGCAGTAGGGGAGGAAGACAGGCAAGGAGAAATAGAATAGAGGTAGAGAGTGGTGGAGGCGCATGATTAAGGTAGGATTCGGGGTAGGCAGAGGGAGGGGGGTTAAGACAGGCTGGCAGAGCTAGGAGAAGGGGTGGAAGAGCAGTAGCTGGATCAGTGGGAAGTGAGAATACAGCCAGGAAGGTCAGGCAGCCAAGGAGTGGGAGGTGGTGACTAAAAGATGGGAGGGAGTTCCAAAACAGGTACCCAATGGAGCACGAGTGGGGGGGGCAGAGCTACCAGGGGGCATGGAGGAAGGTCTATAAAGTTAAGGTCGGAGGGGGGAGGGGGGCGAGTGTAAAATTTCAGCCATTTGCCGCAGAAATGAATGGGGTGCAGCAGCCCTGAGTAGAGCAAAGTTTTTATGTAATGAACTTGAACATGCATATACTGTATATATAATTTACTGTGTGCATGAATATGTATAGTTATGTATGTATGTACAGTATGTTTACTGAATATGTATATTGTCCAGGTCCACCTCAGAAATGAGTTTTTCTCAGTGGGGTTTCTCCTGGTTAAATAAAGATTTTGATCAATTGATTGAGTGATTGATTGTACTGTATTCTGTCACTTTAAATATTGTATCAGGAAGTATTTGAATACTGAGCCACTGATATTAAAGGGAGTCAATGCTTATGTGATTACACCCCATGATGAAGAGTCAGAGTGACTTGAAGCACTGGGGAATTTGAAGCTGTTTGCAGGTTTAATAGAGTACTCACTTTACTATTTTTTGAGTGCACTGTAACAGCAACAACAAATCTTTATTGTTCAGCTTAAAAGCTATCACAATATACTGAAAATGGCTAAAATATCTAATTTAAAACAATAAAACAATTATATCATTTTTAGAAATACATTACAGAGTTAACAGTAGTTAACAATTACAAATTCATTCTTGTGTACAAAAGTATTTCTCATTAGTATTGCACAAATCCTTAGGCCAACACTCTCATTTATTTTATTCCTTATAAGAATGTAGTTGACAGGAATTTAGCTACTTTCTTTAGTGTAATTTTTCCCTGACAGGTAAAGAGGTGTTCCATAATCCTATGGGGAGACTGAGGCTAGCCAGCAACCCACCCAACCATTTTCATCTGTTTTGATCAGAAAGGGGACACAACAGAATAATGTGTTTCAGATCATCTTCAAGTGATTATCTGCATTTACAGTATTGGGGTCAGAACATCTTTTCATTTTTGTCTATATTGAATGAATTGAGCATTGTAGCTTTCTGTTCTAAATCTGGTATAAGCTCTTCTACATTTAGTGCAAGTTAGAGGTAACAGATAAGGCTGAAGACCCCAGACCGTTTTAAAATGCTTGTAATCACTATGTAATCTCAACTGGGCCAACTTGGAGAATATCAAATTTGCATCTAATTCCCGTACTCTGTACTTTACTGTGTAAGCAATCTCCTCCCAAGGTCTGATGTAAATGTTATGTAGTAGATGTCCCAGTCCCAAAGGTAAAATGGTAATCTTAATTAACTGTACAAATGGATGTATATATCCCAAGTTTGCCACCCTAATCTCTTCCTCCAAACACATTCTAGGAAACCGGTGATCTTGTATAAAAAGATTTTAAGAAGAAACATGATTTGTCTCTCCTTAATTTGTGAAATCAGTGAATGCTGGCCAAGTTCCAATATAAGAATACAGTTTGGAGTCCCATGTGGCAACATCAGAATGTAACAATATAATTTGTTTAGCATGGTTTCTAATGGGTTAATTTTAGTAAAACCCCATACTTCTCCTGCATGTATCATGCTAGTTCTTACCTTAGCATTTAGAACCTTCAAGATCCCTTTGATTGAGGTCTTTCCCATTTTAGCATGGAATATTTTAAATGCATTAGCTACCGAGGACATCTTATTTTGTATGTATTCTAAATGCTTATTCCATTTCAAATTATGTGAAAATCAGACTCCCAGGTAGTCACAAGTACTTACTGCCTCTATTTTACCTCCATCTATTTTAAATGTTAATTCCTGTCTGGATTTACCTCCAAAAATTAGAATTTTTGTTTTATTCAGATTTATCTTCAGTTTTCTATCTCTGCAGAGGGTCTCATAGAATTTCAATTTCCTCTGCAGGCCCATTGCAGAAGTGGACAACAAAACCAAATCGTCTGCATATGCCAAACTATCAATTCTGTGCTCATTAACTTTAGGCAAGTGAAAATCAAGGTTGTTAATATTATATAGAATGGGATTTATATAAATATTGAAGAAAGTAGGGGCCAGGATGCAACCCTGTCTAATCCCAGTATTAGTCTGAAATGTGTCAGTGACGTGACCATACTGATTATATTAGATCTTGGCCCATGTATATGCATGTAGTCTGATAACAGTGTCCAAAATGGTCTTCTCAAGTTTCAGCTCTTTCAATGTAGTCCAGAGGATCTTTCTGCTAATGCTATCAAAGGCTGCAGAAAAATCCACAAAGCAACAAAAGGGGTTTGTGTTCCATATTTTAGTATATTTCCAGACTAAGTGTTGTAGAACATAACAATGATGAACTGTGTACCTATTCCTTCTGAAACCATTTTGATCCTCATCCAGGATTGAATTCTCTTCCACCCATTCCAACAATCTACCAAGTAGGATTTTTGAGAAGACTTTCTGGGACACATCTATCAGACTAATAGGTCTGTACATTTTAGGCTCTTTTGGACCATCTTTTTTTAAATACTGGAAATATGATGCTACCTGACCAACTCTTTGGGAATTTCAGGTTTTGTATGAACCCATTAAATATCTGAAAGAGAAATGGTACCCACCGGTATTTAAATGATCTAAATACATCTCCAATAATTTTATCAGGACCTGGAGCTTTTTTAGATTTTAAGGAATTTAAAGCATTAAAAATTTCTGCTTCTGTTATTAGAATAGGCCTTGGGCGATTTACATCATATCTGATATTAATTTCCATTTCTTCTTCATCTGATGTAAAATATAATTTAGAAAAGTAGTCAATCCAGGTTTGCAGAGTTATATAAGATTCTACTTTCTCCGGGTATTTATTATATCCTTGTGCTACTATTTTCTAAAAATGTTTACAATCCCTTTTAAGTACAGCTTGTCTTAATTGTTCCCATAAATGAAAAGAATGTTTGTTCTTTTCTTCTTCTAACGCTTTCTTATATTTCTTCCTTTCTTTCTTTAGTATTAGATTATCCATATTATTTTTCTTTACCTTTTGCCTGTATGATCTAAGTATCCTAGCAAAAATAGCTTTAGCATCTCTACATTTTTGATTGATCCATGATTTGGTATAATTTCATTGACCCTGTTTGACTACTTGATTCTTCCTACAAAATGCACCCAAGATATTAAATTAAAATATTAAATTGCTCTCTAGTAACATCTTTTATCTGTAAGTGTGTTACAACTGTAAAACTATGTCAACCATTCCTGTGTTTTGATTGTATACCATTGTTTTGATTGTATACCATTGTTTTGGTTATATACCATTTCCAACCTCTGTATGTTTCCCCCTTCCTTTGATGTGGAACCTTTGTAAATGAGCAGATCCTGCTCAAAGGTATTTGTAATCCTAGAGCTTAATAAATAAATAAAAATAAATAAGATTGCACTAATATTTTCCCAGATATCATAAATTCTGGGATTAGAAGTATTATTTGTAACTTGAGAAAAAATGTCAAATGCTTCTCCTGTGTAAAGAAGTTCTTCTTACTGAACATGATAGATTGGGCTCCACCTGATTCTTTTTTTTGTTTATGATTTCCACATGCTCTACCACATTTACCTCCATTTGTACTGTACCAACATAACTATTATCTATTGCAAGAGCCAGTGGAAAATGGGCTGATTCTGTGCAATCTATGATTTTCAGCTCATGGGTTATTTTAAGTGCCTCCAAATTAGCCCAAATCAAGTCTGGTGCAGAGGAATCCCAAGGACCCATAAATGTCCGTTTTCCAGGCCTATCTCCATTGGTTCTCCCATTCAAGATACAGAAATTTCTTCTTGCAAGAGTTGGTAGCAGTTCCCTTCCCCTATAGTTTATCCCACACTCTGATGTTAACCTTAGTGATGACTTCTAGGAAAACATAAAGTGAACTTACAAGCTCAAATGGGCAGACTGGGAGGGCCGTAGGCCCTTATCTGCTGACACTGTCTATGTATCTATGTATCTATGACAGTCTAGGATTTATTAATTCTAAGGAATTAACAAGGGTCGAGTATGTTTTTTCTGAAACTCCATCTTTTATTCTGGCATTAAAGTCACCTAGAATGAATGTGGGTAAGTTCCCTTCTTTCTCATTGAGTTCATCCAATTTTAATTTTAGGTTCGAAATGTAAGCGTCCTCTGTGTCCATATTTTTAGACCTTGGTGGGAAATAGACATTACACAGCATTATTCCTTGTATTCCTTCTGTAAGTACAAGAGCTAATATATTATTAGTTTTGGGGAGATATTCTTTCACTTTTAGATTCACATTAGTTTTAACATAAATGGTTAAACCTCCCTTGAACCTACCAAATTTCTTATCTCTTATTGCTGAAAAGATATAAGGGTGCATATCCAGTGAATCTGGGGGTAGTTTCTTCTGCACACCAGGTCTCCTGGAGGTTTATTATATCAATTGTTTCCAGGAATTTAACCACCTCGAGGTCTGCCATTTTCAAGTGTAGGCCCTCAGTATTCCAAGATAAAACTGTTAGTTTCCTCCCATTGTTTCCATATTTCCTGGTAAATGCATGAGGCTCATTATGTCAATCTGACTCCAAGTTTATCAAAGTTTCAGAATTGTTAGTATCCCTCCATTTCTCAAGATCTATTAAGGGTCGATCTTCCTCCTTATTGGGTTCACCAAAGCATTCCTCTCTGTCCCCACCTCTAAGTTCCTGAGGATGTATCATATGTATATATATATACCCAATTTATCTAAATTGTATGCAATATCTAGAAATATTTTAGCAACCCCTGGGTTTTTAAAGGTAACATCTATCTGATTGGACATAGCTTTATCTCTATGAGTTTTGATATAATCTACCATGTTTCTTGTTATTTTAAGGCCAGAAATTCTTGTTAGGAAGGAGAACAATTCTTCTCTTATACTAAGCTCTGAGTCTTATCTGGATATTTCCAATCCAAATATTGTGATTGTTCTACAAAGCCAACCCTTATTTTGTCTTTTTTCATGTTTGTCAATCATTTTAATTATTTTAGCTAGATCTTCTGCTTCTTCCTTTTCCTTCGCTAATTTTGATTTAGTTTGAAACAGTCAGGTTTAACAGTTTTTGATTTATCTCTATCTTTCAGAGATCCTTGATTTCTCATTCTTGGAACTAGTAGGGGTAAGCAGATTTCAATTTCCTTTCTCTCTAGCCAAATTCTTTTGTTCAAAATTTCCTTAGTTGTGTCCTCAGTTTGACAATACAGAAGCATTGTGTCATGAAATTCCATATTCGGGGGCCTCATAATGTATATCTCTTCTTTAGCTAAGTTTGACATAATCTCAAGCAAATGTATCATTTTTCCAGATAATTCCTCCCTAGTCTCAGTTATTGGCCAGGGCATTCCTTTTATTTCTATCAGATATTCAACTTCTCTGATTTCTTGTTTTACCAGTGAGTCTCTGTTAGATACAGTTATATTTGTGGATGGGTTGCTGTTGGCCTCAGCCTCTCCCCCTCCCTCAACTACCTCCTGCATCTCTGTGCTTGATACTTCATTATATGCAAGATCAACCATCTGGTTTAAGTCCAAACTTTCTAACTCTTGTCTTTTTTCTGATTTTTCCCTTTCCTAAAGATCTTTTATCCACTTCTTGAACTGTCATAGTGTTTTTATCTTTTGCTCCTCTCTCCTTTGTTCTACAGTCTTAGTTTTATCTGTTTTTCCTCTTTTTTTCAGTTTTTTTTTACCTTAGAATTTCCATGCTTAGTTTGCCTTGAAGTTTCTACCTGGCAAAAGCAGATTCTAGTTTAATTTTTTCAAAAGATGACAGTAACTTCACTTGAATCCCTTTACTCTCCTTCTTTTTAAATTTTTGTAGTAGGGTTTCTTCACTTGAATTCCCTTCTTGTATTCCTGCATTTTTATTAATGTTTTGCAGGAGTACTTGATTGTGAAAAATATCTGCTCTAAGTTTAGCCAGCTCTTCTTTTAATGCTGAAATGTTCTCAAGGATAACTATATCTGTGTAATACAGTGTGTGTTCTTGATTATTTCTAGCATTTGTTTTGATATTGAAGAGCTAGCTACAAAATTCCCCTTGTTACATAAGTGTTCTTCATAGAAAATAATGGGACCTTTCTTAGAGTCACTCTTTGGTCATGAAATATTAAAATTTGGACTGGGACTTTCCTTGGGCATTTCATTATTTACTTTAGCCATCTTTTTCAATCCTTCAATTGTTGTACTAAGTTCCTGGATGATACCCTTCAATTCCATATTTTCTTTGTTTCCTTTATTCATTTTGTCTAGAATTGGTGAATGTAAAGAAAACCCATCAGTCCTCAAGTTAGAATTATTTAGTAATCTAGGCGTTTGGTAATTGTCCATGTAGGAAAAGTTAAAAAAAGGATCGGGGAAAAAACTACCTCAGAGTAGTGTAAACTTTCTTCATCACTTTCTTCCCCACTTTCTTTCTGAGTAAAAGTTTCCATTCATTATTATCAAAGGAGATTTCCTCAGGGTTTCCAGTTAGGCTCTTTAAAGAGGGTTCACTATAAATTAAGATCTGGTTATTTCCAGATCTATTTTTCTGATTATAATTTGGGGAAATAAAACAGATTGGAGTAGAGAGATATTTTGGATATTTTTTTTGGTTAATCCATAAAACTGTCATTTTAAGTTGTCTTTTATTTGCATCACATTTAATTTTGCTTTCCCCTGAGTTTTCAGATAAATTTGTTAATACAGGAAGAGTATCAGAAAAAGAAACCAGAGTTCTTACATGTGATCTATTGCCACATCTATTTTTGATTTTGTTTTTACCTAATTTCTTTCCTTTACTATTCCGAGAATTTCAGCAAATCTAAATTCAAACCATGGGCTTCATCTTCCCTGGTGTCAGCTTCTGAGTGAGTCATCACCAGGGGAGAGTTTCCCTTACCACTTCCAGTATGTACCATGGAAATGTAGTAATAAACCTTCCAATTTAAGTGTCAATTAACTATGGCTCGGGTAAATGATAATATATATTTCTGAACCTTACACCTAGTTAAATCAGCCACTTAGTACAAAAATGGATACAGATACAGTTCCTATATTACTCTAAGGAATTCCCTAAATAAGACTAAACAGATATATTAAAGATAAAATATAAAATAGCTATGACATATATTAGAAATGGTAATACCAGGTAATATCAGGGAATATCAGCACTTGAATGTGTAAGAGACTCAGCAGGTTCAAGGATATCAGGTTATTGAGGAAAAAAGTTCAGAAATGTCATATCATTTACTGATAGTCTAATATAGAAGTTTTCCAGCTGGAATTAGTAGACTCAAGTTCCAATCCGACTAAGAATCAAAATTATCTCTTAAGCCGCACAGTCTTGTAAAATCCATGAAATACTCCTGCTAACAATCAAAGCTTTTAAAATTAACCACAGCTTCTGTTACCACAGACCACAGCTAAGAGATCTCTCTGTAAACTCCACCAGTTAGAATTGGGATTTTCTGAATAAGAAGTACTCTAGTAGTCAGATGTAACAGTTTCCTGCTATTCCTTTGGTCCTTTATTCTGAGTTGTGAGATCCCTTTGTACCTCTTAGATTGGAACTTTATTTTGTTAATCCACTTAAGGTTATCTTGACTTGTGGGATCTCTTTCTTTCTTCACTAAGGGACAAAAATATATTTGACTAAGAAGGCTAAAAATACTAATCTGAATCTCTCAACATTTAACAAGTCCAACTATATAAGTCAAATCAGTTTAACAATGTAGAGTTTAAAAGCCTGTTAATCTAGATTTGGGAGTTTTAATATGTATTCTAACTCAGCAGAACTACAAATACAAATGCAATCATAGGTATAAGTTTCAGGAATTTATAATACTACTCACTTTTACAAGTCATTATTTCCTGGTTCTCCTAGTGCCTTCTAAGTTTCAAAAGCCACCAACAGTTCCTTTTATCCCACCTTGAATTAATCCAGAAACTGCAGTAAAATAGGCCAGAATATACAATCTGAAGCACAGAGAATGTATTTAGCATTTATAGAGGAAATCTGGGGCAACTTAAAGCATCCTAGAGCACCCTGAAGCACTTTAAAGCACCTAGGAGCATTCAAAAGCCTCAAGTCCTGCCTCAGTGAACACAACAAACTCGGAAAAAGAGAGTCAAGTGCTTATACAATTCTGTCTTTGGCTTAAATATTTTAAGCACCTCTCAGCTCTCAATTCTCTGCTGTTAAGTAAGCAAAACTTGGCAAGATTTTAACAAAAGAGATATTCAGATTCAATAGTTTTGTTCGGCTTGCTTTTGCTTCCTGATAGCTTTGTGTCCCAAGATGCTGTGTATACGCAGTGAGAAGTTCAGCCATTTTAATTTCAATTTATTCAATCAATAAATCAATTAGTCAGTCCAATCAAACACACAACAGCTGAAATTAATTCTAAAATCAGCTCCCAGACACTTTATCATTTAACCCTTACCTAGTGTCCAGAGGGTGTTTAATTAAATAATTTATTCTTTGGTGTCTTAAAGTAAATCTCAAGTAGGTATCTCTTAAGTTAATCATGGTATTATTTTATAGCGACCTCATTAGTCAACCACGAGTCATTTTAAATGTTTTGTCCTAGAGACATAGTATACATTTGTAAAGTAACAGGGCAAGTAAGAGAATTAGAGAATTAGAAAGCCTTTGAAGAATCAGTTTTACTATATTACACCAACTCAAGAACATAAGCCGGTGCCATTTTCAGCACAGGCAAATAAACCAAAAATATAGTGAATAAAACAACAGATAAAACCAACAAAGCTAATAAACAGATAAAACTATACAAATTCCCAGTTTCCTAAGTATCCAAACAATTTAATTAAGATTGGAAGTAAGTAACAGTCTAGAGAGCCAGTAAATCTTATATTGTGTATATTATCTACAAGTCTTTATTTTAACAGCTTTTCAGTCATTTTCCAACTTCCACTTTGTTAATCTAGCAGCTCCACTCAGCGACAGTTTTTAAATTAGCTCTAGGATAAAGTTGGGGTTTGGAAATAAACAGAGGAGAAAATGGCATCAAGCAGACACTTTTCTGCTGTTTTGCTTTTAATTTCCACCTCGTAAGTCTGACTTTGGTACTTTGGTAGTTTGGGAGAAAAGAAGGCGAGTTGCCCATCATGATTGTCCTCCATATACATGGAACATTAACCCAGTCCCTACCCGAACATCCATTTATCTAATTTATTTTTGAATATTAAAATATTTGTTGAATCAACTATATCCTGTGGTAAAGTGTTCCACAGTCTTGGTGTTCTGATTGTGTAATAGTTCATTCTTTTATTAATTTTAGCCCTCATAACTTCTAACTGTTTATTGTGAAGTCTAGCAACAGTTTTTCTAGTAGAATATATGATACCACATATTTGCATTTGTTCCTGGTTCCCAAGAATTTTAAACAGTTGTAGTAAATCACCTCTGATTCATCTTTGTGACAATGTGTATAGTCCTGTTTTATTTAATCAAGTGTTATAGTCCAAGTTGGTTAAGTGTGGGATAAGCTTGGTGACTCTACGTTGAATATGTTCAATTCTATTAATATCTGATTTCAAATATGGGTTCCAAAACGGTGAACCATAATCCAAGAAGGGCCTGATGTGAGATCTGTAGAGGGACAAAAGACAATGTTCTGATCTAGTCACAAATGTTTTGGAGATTCTACGGAGTACTGCATTTGTTTGGTTAGCTATCTTGGTACAGTGGGTAGACGAGGTTAGTTTGTCATTAACTAGTATCCCCAGGTCTTTTTCTATTTGTGAAGTTCTGATGATAGTATTATTCAGGTAATATGTTTGTACTGGATTATTTTTTCCCAGGTGTAGTACTGCACACTTGGACAAGTTAAAGTACATTTTGTTAGTACATGCCCATTGTTCCACTAACGTTAAATCAGCTTGTAGTCCATGTTCATTACTTCGATTAATAGCTATTCCACCAAGTTTAGTGTCATCAGCAAATTTTACCATTATGTTACTGGATGAAATAGTCATGTCACTTATGAATAGATAAAATAGAGTAGGCCCAAGCACAGAACCCTGTGGTACCCCACTGGTCACATCCCTTGTATCTGACAGGGCATCATTTACACTGACTCTCTGAGTTCTATCATTTAGCCACTGGTTTATCCATGAGGCTAACAAGGATGAAAATCCCATACTACTAAGTTTATTTATTATTATGGAATGTGAAACTTTGTCAAATGCCTTACTATAGTCTAACAGGACAACGTACATCAGTATATTGCAGTCTAAATTATAACTAATGTAGTTATAAAAAGAAATTAGATTTGTAATACATGAATAGCCTGGTTTAAACCCGTGTTGATACGCATCTTTAATGTTTAAGATTGACATTTCGTTTTCTAATTTTTGTTTAATAATTTTTTCCATTAGTTTACATGGTATTGATGTTAAACTAATAGGGCGGTAGTTTTCAGTTTTAGAGTGTGATCCTTTTTTATAGATGGGTGTGACTATAGCAGAGCACCAATCCTTAGGTACCACTGATTCTTGAAGAGATTTGTTGTAGATTATTGTTGAGGGTAAAAGGATGGAGTTCTTTGTTTCCATTAGAAATCTTGGGGTTATACTATCTGGACCCGGACTAGTATGTTTTTTTAAGGTGTTCAGTGCAGTCAAAATGTCCTGTTCAGAAATCTTATTTGTTTCTGTGTTTGATGTTACTGCAGTAGGTGAAGGAATTGATTTTTGTGCATAAACAGATGAAAAGTAGTTATTTAATTCTGTTACAGTTGCTGCATCTGAGGTTATTATTTGTTTGTTAATAATTAGTGGCCCAATTGATTTGTTACAGCCCTTTTTTCATTTAAGTATGAATATAATGTCTTATGACAATCTTTTGTATGGGCTATTTTGAATTCTAGGTTATGTTTAGCCATGATAATTTGTTTTTTTAACATTTTAACTGTTTCCCTATATGTCACCAATATTGAGTCAACTTTAAGTGGTGGAGCTTTTTTGAGTTTTGAGAAAAGCTTTTTTTTTAACAATTAATGTCTTGATATTTTTATTAAACCATTGTGGAATTTTTCCTTTACTGTTGTATTTGTTTTTTTCAGGTACGTATTGCTTTTCAAGTTGAGATATTTTTTTCTTTTAAAAAGTCCCATGCTTCATCAGTTCTTAAAGGGAGAAGGGTCTGTTCCCAGTTAATTTCACTTAGTGAACAATTTATTTGGTCAAAACTGGCATTGTGATATTGCTTAACTTTAATTTTATTGATTCTGGGTTGAAGATAGAACTGCATGGAAAAAGATATGGACATGTGATCACTGTTTCCCAGAGGAGCTAAAATTCTAGTGTCAAATATAGGGGTTTCTAGATTTGTTATTACTAGGTCAAGAATGTTTCCCCCCCCCCCCCCGGTTTGTTCCTTTATAATTTGTCTGAGACCTAGATTTATAATGACTGAAATAAATTGTTCATCATGATGGTTGGTTCCAGAAAGGGTGTCCCAGTTTATTTATGACAATACAGATTTTCTCAGGGATCCAAGTCCTCTGCAGAACTGTTCCAAGCACCTCTTCCACCAGTACAGGCTCCCCACCTGTACTCTAAGTCCAGGGGGAGGGGGTGACGGACTCCACAAAAAAGGCTGTATATTTCTTGCAGCACAAGTTTGCCTGGAAAGACACCAGAGTTAAGGCGCTACCGCAGCCTCTCACAGTTCTATAATTCTGCAGGCTCTGAGTAATTTAAAAAAGAAACTGAGTAGTCTGCTCAGGCAATGGTGGCATACCTATAATAGAACTGCAGCAAGCGTTTCTGGTGCTCCTGCTGAAGTGCTTCTCCTCAGCTCCTCTAGTGTGCAGCTGTGTAGTCCAATCCCCTTCTCATTGTAGCATCTGCAGATAGTCCTGGAAATGAACTGTCACTGAGTGCACTGTACTTTTCATGTTTTCAGTTTGCTATTTACCCTCAGTACAGCTGCACCACATACCATGTAGCCCACAGTTAATGTCTACTTCTCTGGTCCTTTCTCCCTGTCTATTCACCCAGCCTCTTCTTCCTTCTTCAAGTCCCTTCTTCCTGATTATACCTTTCCCTTCTGCAACTGTACCTGCCCCTGACCTTAATACTTCCTTCCCCTGAAGCTCAGAGCACTTTTTATTCCCAACCAAGGCCCCCAGTCTGTGACTGGCATTAATCTGCTCCAATTATTGTACCTGTATGCTGTGTCATCACTGTTTATTGTACACTATTGTTTAACATTGTCCTTACAGGACCTCCTTGCAAATGAGCATGCTCAATGGAGTCTTCCTGCCAATAAACTTGAACTTGAACTATTTTGCATTCATATTACTGTATTATTTCTTATGGCCAAAATAAATCCTTCTTGGTTTAGTTCACCATTTGTTCTCTAGGTTTTTCTCATTCTACAAGAACAACAGGCCCCAAATAGGTCTGCCAGTTGTACGTTGTTCTCTATTCCCCTAATGTGAACCACCAAAGGACATTCTCTGATGTTCAAGCTCCCCAAACTGTTTAACTTATTGCCTTAATCAATTTTCTGTTCAAAAACGGTAACTAAACTTAAGAGACTTTTTATCTAATTCTGACTGTGATTGTTATTAATAGGTGTTGTATGTTATGTATCACTTATGTAAGCCCCCTCTGGGAGCTTATTAATTAATTTATCTGTGAGCTCCAGTTAGTGCAAATGAAGTTCTGGTGCCTATAAGTCTAGAGCTGGCAGCCTGCCTGCAAGCAGGGGGGCCCCAACCCAGAGGGGATAAAAGTGAAAAGTTTTTGGGCAGAGGGAGATCCTGGGGAAGAAAAGAGAGAAGCCAGGGGGTTTGGCCTCCATCTTCAGCAGAAGGGCCATGGTGGGTCTGGAGTGGGTTGCTTGCCACCCTGGCCCTCTTCCCTTGAAGCCCCATGTATGAAGATGCAGTTGTTTGGGCCATAAGCAGCATGGGAGCAGTGGAGCATCAGCCTAGAGCCTATTGATGCAGTTTGAAAGCCAAAGCCCATAAGAAGCAGATGTATGGAAGCCCACCAAGTGATCTCCAGCACCTTGGTAGGGTAAGCACCAATGGGGGCCTTGTTTTCTAAGTGATCTCACCCGTGGGTGAGTGCAACCTTTTGAGCCAGTGAGTGTTTCTGTGATTGGGCCTGCTCTGGAAAATGGGGCCTGGGGTGCAGTCCAGAGGTGGCAGCCTGGACTGTTGAGGGTGTAGTGGTGGCAGTGCTACCCCTTTTTCCCTGATCAGTGGCTGCCACAGTGCTTGGGCTTTCAGGGGATGCAACCTGTGGAGGCAGGAGAAGATCCATGTGGGTAGTGGTTGATTGGGACCCTGGCAGGGTGGCAGTCTGTCCGGGTGCTCTGTGTGGCACAGCTAGCAGTCCTGTGGGTGAAAGCAGTCCAGAAATTGGAATCACAGCATGAGTGGATAGTGCCTTGGGTCTCTGTAGGTCCAGGAATGTGGAGAATTCCTTGGGGAGACCAGCCAGGTGCTTGGCATCAGCAATTGGGTATCAGGAAGGTTTTTGGTGGTTCAGTTCATGATAAAAAGAACACCATTTTGAATGTGTAAGATCTCCCAAAAAGAAGACTGCTCTCGTGTGTTTTAAATAACCCCCTGTTTGTAACACGGCAAAGTAAGAAATGGGATTGGGACAGTAGAAATGTCTCGTGCTGTCACAATTGCTACCTCAGTTTGAGTTTTGCCGGGACTAAGAGAAGAGAAAAGTAAGCAAGTGCCTGGTGAAGACAGAATAAAGTAAAGGGATGTGAAATGAAAGTGTGGCTGAATTTGAAACACCTCTAAGTGAGGCCTGTTTCAGCCCACCGTAAATGCTGCTGTCAGGAATGTAGCATTTCTGGCTCCAGGGAATGTCTGCACACTGTAAATCAATCTGTTGAAAAAAGGATTGTTGCAGGACAACTGCCAGGTTTTGGCCTGTGAAGTACCCATTGTAATTCATACCCCCACACTCTGTGAAGTGTTACAGTGATCCCCTCCCTCTAAGTTACCATCTGGATACCCCTAGACATTGGGAGGGTGGGGGCTTGCATTTATTATTGTCCTATATATGTTTTGTATATCTGGCTGACCATGTAAATATGCTAATTAGCTCATGGATTTAACAATCCGTCTTTCAGATGAGATGTTAACCGAGGTCCCATCTGCCTGTTCTGGTGGATAATTCAGGTAAATGTTAAAGAACCCATGGCACGTCTTGAAAAGAGTAAGGGAATTTTTTATTATAACTTAAAAGCAAAATAAATACAAATCAGTGTTACTTCACACAAAATCATAATAAAAGAAAAAGAAAACATAAATAAATATTTTATCATACATCAAAACAAAATTGCCTGTTTGTAACCCCAAAATTGAGTAGTAAAACAACCCCCCCCCCCCACTAAAAGAGTAGGGAAATTTTTTTGTGTCAATGAAAACTTGAAAGTAAATACATACAAATGGTGTTACATCACACAAAATCAAATATAAAAAGGAAACTAAAAAAAAAATTGCAAGCATACCCCTACAACTGATTGCAGTAGTAAAGGTCCAAATAATAATAACTGAAAGAAAGACCTGAAAACAAAAGTGGGTATTATTCATACTTTCCCTTTCAGAAATATTAAAACATATTTGAAAGAATGATCATAATAACCAATCACAGTTGTTTCACCAAGTACATGTACTGTATAATGGAACAGTAGTGAATTCTTGCTTTTTAAAACTTTGTAGAGCAGTATTAATAGTCCAAAACAACTGATCTAGAGGCACAAAGGTATTCTGCAAGGTTAACTTTCATCTATTAATCCAGATGTAGTATTTAAAAAACAACAAAAAAATCCACATGGTACCCTTATCATAAGAGCCCCAGGAAGGTGGCAAACAACCTAAAAACAATATGTCAGCATCCAAAGACCCAAATGAGGATCCTTTCCATTGTAGTCATATTATATCCCAAAAGGCCTTAGTGTACAGGCAGGAAAAATACAAATGCTCCATAGTTTCACAAGTATTGGGACAGGACTCCACCCTCAGACAGAAGCGTTCCAACTGATCCTTATGTTTCAAGTTGGATTTCACATTTAATTTGCCATGGGAACAGAGCCAAAGGACATCCACAAGTGTTTTGGTGTACGAGGTGAACTCAACATAGTCCCAATAGCAGACAGCTCATGTAATGGTCTGTCACTAAAATGTGGTTGTACCAAGAAAAACCAGGATAAGAGAAAACCATAGAGCTCCCATCTGAGATTCATAGATGTTGTACGAATCTGATAGGCAAAAAATGCCTTTTATGGATTCGCCACCAGGTTTACTGGTGGAATTCATATTTTTTAGTACCCATATGTATGTCAAGTCTATGTTTAAATATGTTTATTGTGTTACTATCTATGATATCATTTGGTAAGGCATTCCAGACAGACATGACCCTCTGTGTAAACCAGTGATTTCTCTTATTTGTTCGGTTTTGACTGCCTTTTAATTTTTTGTCATGTGATCGAGTATTGATGTTAGAATAATTATAGTTTAGGCCAATGGTGGTGCATGTTTTATTACTTTGAAGGTTAAGCATAAATCACCTCTCATTCTCCTATATTGCAACCTTGTTGAGTGAAGCAAAGTCTGCTTCATATTTGCCCAAACTTTCAATTTACCCATGCACCATTGAAAATAATAAGGGAGACCAACCAACGATCATTGTTTAGGTATGGTCTTATCCAGTCCCCAGTTCTCCAAACACAGTTAGAACTGGTCTAAACACCAAATGGCCCAAGGCTTATCCATCATTTGTAACAGGGATTTAAAATTAGCATGCAGAAACATACAAAAGAAAAAAAGGATTGGGTGAACCATACCGAGCCCTCCCCTCTTAATGGGGAGATACAAGATACCCCTCTTTACTGGGTTCAACCAACTACCCCAAATACACTGAATAAAATATTATAAATGGTCATCTTCAACTGTCTCGAGGGTGGAAAAAACACACTCAAATGTAAAAACATGCTTAACAAAAATGTTTCAATTATATAAACACTCTTTTTTTGACATTCTCCAGGCATTCCATTTACCAATCCTACCCTTTGCTTCCTGAGTTAGTATATCCCAATTATAATACCCCAAATCACCTGGGCCAAAATAGACCCCAAGAATCTTACACAGATTTTCAGACAGGTGGATCCCCAGAATTTTTTGAACAGATCCAGCATACTGTCCAACCAACCAAACCTTACTCTTTGTATAATTAATTTATGACCCATACCAAAAGAGAAGTTTGTCAATATTTGTGCAGCCATATCACAAGATGCCACATCTGCCAATGTTAAGCATATATCGTCTGCATATGCTACGCCCTTAATTTCAGTATCTGCTGCAGAAACTGAAAAACCTCGGATATCTTCTGCCCAATCTCCTAAGTAAGGAATCTAATGTAATGACATAAAGAGCCGGGCTCAGAGGGCACCCATGCTTCACTCGCCTTTCCACCTGACAGGGACGTCCAATTAACATAAAGTGCCACCACTGCCTCTTTATAGCAAGCCTGCACCGCTGGGATCCACAAGGCTGTAAACCCCATTTTCTCCAAACATTTCTATAAACAGAAGTGAGACATTTTATTGAAAGCCTTTGTCTGATCGAGGCTAACTAGGTACCCCATCAGTTCCTCTGAATCCCCCATGTTCATTAATTCCCTGATTAATTAATTAATTAATTCCATTAATTCCTCCTGCCTGGCACACTACAGAATTGAGCTGGATGAATCACATCTTCCAGAACCTTAGTCAACCTATTCTGGAACAATTTTGTAAAAATGTTACTATCAGAATTTAACAAAGTAATACTGTAGGTCGCCAATTGGATAAACTTATCCTATCTCCTCCTTTATACAGCAAGAGTACCAGACCCATATTCATACCGTTTGCCAAGCAGTGCTGAAAAAAACAATAATTAAATACCTGAAGTAATTCCTCCTTCATGAAAGGCAAAAAAGCTTGATATATTTAATTGGGGAGGCCATCACATCTGGGGCCTTCCCCTGATGTAACTCTTTAATTACCTTACAAAGTTCCTTTTCCGTAAATTAACCTATAACCTCCTGTTTTAAGAAGTCTGGCAACTGTGCCATGTCTGCCTTATCCAACCAGCTGAAAATTTTCTCCTTACTTTCTTCCACATCCTTCTGAAACAATTGCTGGATAAAACCATACGCTGCAGCCCGGACCTTACCACTGTCCCTCAGAATTGCTCCACAAGGTCTCTGAAGCTGAGAAATATCCTTTTTCCTCCTCTGTGTGGTACAACTATCAAAGGGATTGGTGTGGAACCACCTCCCATGTGTGCTGATTTGTTGTTCAAGTTTAAGTTCAAGTTCAGGTTTATTGCAGGAAAACTCCATTGAGCAAGCTCATTCACAAGGAGGTCCTGTATAATTTCAAGTGTTTTCATGTGATCATATTGTACCTGAACCATAGTCTCCTTCACCTCCCTAAGCTGAGCTAGCACCGAAGAATCCCCAATATTAAGTCTAGATTGAAGTAAGTAAAACAAGTCCCATAACTCCGTGTATTTATCTTTTTTAATTTTTCCATTTATCCAGACCATTTTCTGAAAATAGGTACGGATGTCTAGCTTGCTATCCTCCCACCATTGGGTTTTATCATCGTATAAAAATAAGCAGATTTATGAACTGCCAATACCTGCTAAAAACCTTCCTGAATCTGTGGACTATCTAATAAGGACAAGCTGAGTTTCTAATAACCAGGACCTTTACTCCTGACTGCTGTATTGGCTATAGCTACTGACAGTAACCCATGATCAGAAGTAGCTACAGGGGTAACCGTAGCCTTCTGAACTTCCAAAGTTGGAGTAAGAAACCAATAATCAATATGGAAAGAAGTCAGTCCCCTAAAATAAGTATGGGTGGAAGCATCACTAAAAACATCTTCCAATCCAGTGTGATCTAAAACATGGTTCCAGAAAGTCACATGACAATATACTTTAGATGTATGACCACCTTTATCCCCCTTACACCTACTAATATTAAAATCACCTCCCAATAATATGTATCGTGCCATATATAAGTATGCCATAATTAATTTCAGAAGGGCAATATGGTCAGTTTTAAGTTGAGGGGCATAAATATTCAGTAGACGATACTCCACCAAATTAATGGAAACATTCAGTAACAAAGCCCTCCCCAGGGAAATATCGACCATACGAGACACTTTTATAGAAGAGTCAGAAAAACATATCCCTACTCCACAACATGTGTTGGCACCCATCGACCAGTAACTAGGTCCCCATAACCAATTGTTTGAAGCCACCTGTATCTCAGTAAGAGAATGCAATCTCGTATCTTGAAAAAAAATCACATCATAAGAAGGATTGGCAAGTAGCAAACCATTTCTTCTCAGACTTAATACTGTTAGTATTTAAACTAGCCACCACCACATTATATACCACAGACGTAGAAACAGCAGTATTTCAGGTCGGTAAGGTTCTATTACTTTTTCATAATCCCATTCAAACCCCCACAGTATGCTGCTTTTTCTTTTCCTTATCTTTCCTGGGAAGTTCAGGACGGAGCTCAGGGTCTGACAGAACATCCGTCTGGGAAGAGGGCAAGGAGGTAACATCAGAATCTCCCTCTGCTTCAGAGGTCAAATCCTGAAGGATTTTGAATTTGTTCCCTAAAGAAAGACTGTCTGTGGATGTGTCCCCAGAAGTCATGGACATATGTTGTTTACCTTTAATGGGAATGGTCTGGAAATCTGCGATATCAGGCACCAAAACCAAACCCTGATCCCCAGGTGGGGAACTAGGAGGAGGTGGGGGTGGGGGTGGAGGCATCTCAGTACCAGGCCGAGTGGAAGCAACAGTTTGCTCCACAGCAGAGATATCCCTGGAACCACCTGAGGGAAATCTCAGGGGGTTAACCTGTCTCTGAGAAAGCGGGGGCCCGGAAAAAGGCCTGCCCCATGAAAACTCCTGAGCAGCTCTGGCAGCTCTAAAAATATGCAAATCCTAAATCCCATAATCTTCAGTGTTATGAGAGGTGGATGGACAAGCACTGAAAGTATGCCTTAAGGAGTCACATAGGGAACATTATGGGGTATTGGTGCAGTGATATCCTGCATGCCCCAATTCACTGCACTGGAAAACATTTCATAACATCACAATTTGTACTGATGTGTTGAACAGAATCACATTTATAACAACGTCCCAGCTGACCAGAGTAAAAAATAAACCCCTTGTCTCTGCCAACATAAAAACAATTTGGAAGGTATATCAGGTCTCTTGCTCCCATGTGCAGCTTTATCCTGATCCTCCACCCCCTCATTCCAAAAACCTTCATCATCCAGGATTGGCTCTAGCGTCCCCTGGATCTCATACCATTTTTCTAACCAAAAGAGAATATCCTGGATGTTAACTCCTTCATTCCGGAACAATACAGTGATAAACCAAAAAGATTGTTTAGTTAAAGGGATCACCTGGAATGGTACCCACAATGGATTCATTTTTATAATCAAATGTTTGGTCCAGGACTTTTCCAGAAGTGCAGGCATATGAAAACTGAGATCAAAGGAGTGATCTCCAGGAGCATGAATGAGGGCATATACCTCAGAGGGCATAAATCACAAGGACTGCTTAATGAGCATTCTGCCCACATAGTGTCTGTCTGGGGGCTCCTCCAACCCCCCCAGATACCTAATTCATACTGCATTCTGCATCTTTGCCAGTTCCACCAGCTGTTTAAAGAGGCTGGCATAAGTAGGAGCAGGTGCCGGATCTGCCGGATCCTCCGGCAGCTCCAATTCTCCTGTAACTGATCTCTGCTTCTGATCCCCTTCTCCCTTATCAGGCAACAACCCCTCAATAGCCCTAGGTGCAGTGTCTACCTCAGTGTGGACATCCTCAGGCTGGGCATCATAGAAAACATCTTGAGTAGAGCCCAAAGGTGAAAAGGAAATCATACCTGTATCCTCAACTCTGTCTGCCCAGTCAGCTGCTTTTTCCACACTCTGGACCAGCTGCATTGATGCTACCATAGGTGACTGCTGCAGCAGCTGTGCCATACCTGGAAGAAGAACCTTCAGATCAGCCACCCAAATCCCTGTTGAATCCTGCATCCAACCATCCTGCCGAAGGGCCCGGTCAGGAGACCAACTACAATCTTCAGCATTCCGGTCACTCACCCGCTCACCGACTCCATCCATACTGCCAGTGCTCTTCAGATCTTGATGCAGATCAAAAACAAAGACCTTGGTGTGTCTGGGTGTAGGAGCCCGAAGAAGCCATGGGCTGTTTTTTCTGAGATTTTGCTGCTTCCAATAAAGCGGACACCTTTGCGTATTCATTTTTAGCCTGAGCTAACTGCTGGTGTGCCAAGTCCAGTTTCTGTTGTAAATCCTGCTGTAAAGATAGCTCAGCATCCAATAACTTCATCACTGAGTCGCTACAACCCGTAGCAGCCACAGTCCTCACCATAGGAACCACGGCCGAGGTATCCATATCCTGAATAATTGCATCTGAAAGAGCACCATTGTCTTAGTGCTGCATAGATCCATTCTCTCCAACTGCCAACCCAGCAGTGTCTTCCTCCATGATCAGGCAGCACTCCCTACCAATGAGTAGGGGGTTTATTGAAGGAAATAAATTAAACAAAGATACATCACCAAGAACATCAATCCATACATGTGATACAGTTAAAGTCACTATTTTATATCACAAAATAAGCCAAAAAAAAAAAAGGAAAAGAAGAAAACAAATCATGTTTTGCTTAAATGAACTAAACAGTAATATTAAGTTCTATCCAATCCTTTACATTTTTCCCAACCATGTATTTACATCCCACCTTCTTTAAATTATTGGCACATCAGAATCTGAAATCCATGGTAGGTTCCTCCAAACCTTGTCCAATACCTTTTTATTACTATACATCATTTCATTAATGTATATAGATTTTAATTCAGAAGTAATTTTACTAATAAGTTCCTGGTGCTCCATATGTTTTTGTTGCAAGTGGAACAAGCTCCTGGCATTCCAAATATACCATTTTATACATAACATCACTATGTGTAATGTACTCTTCTCCCAAATATGCACTGTTCCTGAACAAACCCTGTACATTAAGATTTCTTGAGTCACTGTAGCAAACTATGGAGATAACCAAATATCTGCTAATGCCTGCCAAAATCGCTGTCTCCAGCTCTTGGTTACAAAGTGGCCTGCTGCACATTCTTTCTTCCATAGTCTTGTGTTTTTGATTATTTTTCACATTTAGTTTTGAGTGACAGCTGAACCAATGTATATCCCATAATTCTGGGGGTATTCTGTTTTCTTTTAAGAGGTGTAAATCAGGAAGATATTGGAGTGGACACTTGGGGAAAACTTCTGTTTCATAAAAATTATGTTCTTGAATCCAGGTATATAAAGCTTTCCTAGTTTTTGTTATTACGAATTGGCTGGAAACTTTACAGCTTTCAATTTTTACAAAGGTTTCTTTTAAATATTCCTGTGCTCTACTGTATCTTCTCACGGGGCCTGGCCTCCCTAGGTCCCATTGTCTGAACCACCCTTGACTAGCAGTATATACTAAAGGCACTCAGCTGTGCCCTTATTTAGCAGTATTGGTTGTGTGTTTGTAAAAATGAATATGCTATAAAAAAGATATGGGATTTACCATGCTTAGGCCTCCTTGTTTTATTGATAGATAAAGAATGTTTCTTTTTATAGGATTGAGTCTGCTGCCCCATACTGTCTGGAAGAAAATACTTAAAATTATGGTTTACATTCATGTTGGTGGTGGGAACATGTAACTTAAATATAAAAAGACTGGTATAAGATAAGTTTTGATTAAATATATCATTTTTTTTTTGCTAAATTTTCATCTGTTCCACTGATGTACCAAAGTCTGACCATGTTTTGTTTTATCTTCCCAGTTTACCACATCATATTTTGTAGTTCCATAAGTAATACCTAAAATACTGATCGGGGCTTCTGGTATCGATATCCCTGCAGTCTTCCTTATCTGCTGTTCTGGAGTATGTAAAATATGCCCTTTACATTTCCCCTTATTTAATTCTGTTCCTGAGATCTTACCATACTGCTGACATACCGTTATACATTCTTCAGCTGATTGTGCATCGTATGTAATTGTGCGCACATCATCAGTATATGCTAAAACTCAGTGTGGTAGTCTACCTGCTACTGTTTCTACAGGTATTATGTTTGGTGATTCTTTTATTGCTGTTAGTAATGGGTCAATGCAAAATGCATACAGTAGGGAACCCTGTCTTACCCCTCGGAGAACTGGGAGCATAGGTCCCGGCCATCCATTTACCACAGGTGTTACAGTAGCATTCTTATGTAAACATTTAATCCAGTTTATAAATTTGAGTGAGATGTTATAGTTTTGTAAAGTTGTCCAAAGAAACGTATGACTCACAGAATCAAATGTTTTTTTCTGATCTAGTGAGAGTATAAAGCCTTGAATGTTACCCTGATATTTTGGGGACATGAGTTCTCTGATTAGGATTAGATGTTATGTGATACACCTGCCAGGTACTGTGCAGGTCTGTGCCTCTGTAATTATTGTTTTTGCAACCTTTTTAGCCTAGTGTTTAAAATTTTTGCCAACAGTTTGAGATCAGTATTTAATAGACCGGTTGGCCTCCAATTATTGATATCCTGTCTGTCTCCTTTCTTAAATAAGTATATAAGTCTGCTGTTAAGCATCCTCAAAGTAGGATTCTGTTTGTTCAAAATGGTGGTAAAGAGCTTAGCTAGTTCATTAATCAAGTCCTTTCCTATATACTTATAAACCACTGTGATCAGTCCATACCCTCCTGGTGTTTTATTATTCTGTAAGGGCGAAATTGCTACTTCTATTTCACGTGTTTGTTTATCTGATTCCAGCACGTCATTTTGTGCTTTATCCACCGAAGGGACCTGAAATAGTTGAAAAAAGAGTCAGACCTCCTTAGGTGCTGTGGAGTAGTGCTAAATAATTGTACAAAATGTTCTGTTACTACCTTCATTATTTCTCTTTGATTTTTACATTCTTGATTTGTGGTATTTTTTAGGCTGTCCATATGTTTTTGCTTCAGTTTAGCATTATTATTTTCATATGGACATATTTTCCCCTTATTTCCTTGCATACCTTATTTTTGCTGATATAATAGACTCTGTTCTTGTTGTATATGATATTTCTTCATGTCATCTTCAATTGACTGTATTGGACCTTGCAGATTTTGACCTGTTGTGTATTCAGTTGTTAATAGATGTTGTAATTTTCTCCTGTTATGTAAATACTCCAAATGTTTATTATTTATTTTATTTGTACTGTATTATTTTAGTGCAGTTTTAAGGTCAGCCAGTGTATCTTCCCACCATAATATATGATCTGTGTACATGACATACACAGATTTACATGCCTGTATATAATATTTAAGATTTATTTGTAAGTCTTCCTCCATTAGTAAAGAGGAATTAAACTTCCAGTCTCCTGGTCCATTTCTTAATCCTTGTTCTTCCTCAATTTGTAGACATAGCATATTATGGTAGGAGAATTCCACTGGTTGTGTGGTTACATTCTGTATGTATAGTGTCTGTGCAATAAAGAAAAAAATCTATTCTGGTTGCCAGGCAGCCTTTATGAAAAGTAGGATTAGATTGTCCTATATGTTTATATTATGCATCCGCTAGATTAGCATTTTGTATCATGGACTTCAAAAAAGCTATGTCACAAAAGATTTTTTATTCGCTGTTTTTTTTTTTCCCTCTATCTGAAATAGCCAGTCTGCAATTAAAATCTCCCCCTAGAATAACACTGTGGGATGAATGTAAAAAAGGTTGTATAGCTTGGAAAAGTTCTATTCTTGCCATTTTTGTTTGTGGGGCATGAATGTTAACCAGTCTATATAACTCATTTCCTATTTTTACATCTAGAATTAAGACCCTTCCTGGTATAAGATCTATACATTTTATTAAAGAAAACATAATCTGGTAAAATAGAATAGCTACCGCTGAGCACGTGTCAGTGGCTAGAGACCAATGGGCTGGTCCAACGGCCCACTGGTTTGTAGCCTGTTTTATTTCTATAGTTGTATGTAACCTAGTATCCTGAAGAAAAAATATGCCTTCTCTTCATGTTTTTAGCTGTGCTACCACTGCTGTTTTTTTCTATAGCTTTTCATGCTATTTGTATTTATGGACTAGCAGTGTAAAGTGTCTTCCATCAGTTGATTTGTCTTACAGTGTACAGATTTCTCAGAGTGCCTCAGGATTTTCAAACTAGGGTTGTTTCTTTTTTTTCCCCTAGCAGGACGACTATGCTTCTGCATAGGTTTTTTGGCTTGCTGAGTATTCATGGGTGCTGTTTCCTGGTTTGGGGGGGTCCTCCATCTCAGTTCCAGGATCAGCTAAGGATAACCATAGCGATGAGTCATCTGACTCATAGTCTCTTTCCCTTTCAGTTTCTGCCAACATGCTCTACCTGTTAGATACAAGTGTTTCCACAGTTTTAGGCACTTTGATGCCGGCATTCCCCAGTTTTGCTTGTGTCTAGTAAGCATTTTTGTTCCCCCTTGCTCTACCTGACATTGTACTGGGGGGGGCAAGGCTGAGGTCTGGACTGATGTGCTCGTCCCTTCCCCACAATTTTGGTTCTCCATACTTTCTTCTGCTACATCCTGAATGGGTGGTGCAGTATTATTTATTGTTTGTCTATTTTCTGTTTCTACTTCTGCTTCTGGAGTCCTGGGAGTTTCTGTGTTTAAGCCTAGGACACCTGACCTCTCCCTATGGCTGTGTTCCTGTGTGGTACTAGGGGTTCTGGAAGATGTTGCTGTGCAGCTGCCTAGCTGCATTCCTTTGTGCAAGTGCTATTAACAATCCTTGCTCTTCACTGTCATCCTGCTGTTGCTGGCTATGTGCTGCTTGAGGACATGTGTTATATGTATGCCCCAGTTTCACACAGATTACATTTTTGTTCATTCGTACAGAACCCACATGTATGTCCAATTTGACTGCATATAGAAAATTTAAGCTTTTCACACTGGCTGCTAATGTGCCCTGTAGCCCCACATCGGTAACATGCCTTAGGCTATCCTGCATAAAATAGAACACCTCTATCTTTACCTAAAACAAAACAGTTAGGTAAGTGCTGTAGTCCCTCATTAGTGCCATTCAGAAGTACCCTCACTTTCCACCCACCAGTCCAAATATTATCCTCATCAAAGATGACTTCGGGATTGCCTTGCACAGTACATCTTTGGTGAAGCCAGTATAATAGGTCAGTCACACTTACACCTTCATTCCTAAATAATACCATAATAGTTTTGTTTGACTGGTTTGGAAAGTGATATTACTTCAAACAGAAGCCATAGTGGTGATTTCTTCAACTGCAGATATTCAGTCCAGAATTTTTGTAGTTCAGTATTCAGTTTAAAATGTACATTAAATGTTGTTTCTCCTGAAACATGGATTAGTGCATAAACCTCCTGTGCAGTAAAATTCATGATCCCCATCAATAATGTTCTAGCAATGAATTTCCTGTCTGGGAACATTTCCAGGCCCCCTTTATATAATAGGGGCACAGCATTATGTCTTCTCAATGGGTAAGTTGGGGCTCTAAAAAAGGATGCATAGGATCTAGGGTGCACCCCTCCAGCTCCAGTAGTATTTGGCCTTCCCTGTGGGGTGTTTGGCTGTCTTCATTTATTTGGAGAACATCGTCAGCAGCTATATCTGTCGTGGGGTCCCCCTGTTCTGTAAATTGATTTGTATTTTTCTCAGTAAACTGTAGTTTTGGAGAAGCAGGAAGTTCCAATGCTTGTGTTAAATGCAGGAGTGATGTGATTAAATTTATCGATACTATATTAATGCCTTCCATGCTGTCTTCTTTAATATTCCTCAGGGTACAGTATTTATCAGCATCCTAACTCTGATAGGGGATGTCCCTGAGACCTATTTGTCTGTTCCTGCTTGCTTTTCCCATCCTGCAGCAAGAAGTGCTGCATCAACAGACCACTGTTCAGTTTGCGGCATATTGGCATCTGTAGTACTGTTTGTAACTGTGTTCAGTCTTAGGTCAGGTGTTTTCATACCCATAGTTGCCTTCATGGGTGGGGCACTTTTAAACATTTTATGCTTATTCCCTTTAAAGTCAAAAAGTGGTTCTCCGCTTGTCCCAGGAGAAAAGTGAAAAGGTTGCTCACCTCCTGCTGTTGTTTTCACAGATCCTTTTTGCATAGTTTCCTTTGGTTTTTCTGCCACTCCTGTTACTGCTTATGCAAGCAACTGTGCTGACACTGCTGTTTCTTCTGCTGCATCAGCCAGACGCATCTGGGCCTGCATTTCATCGGGGCATGTCACCGTCTCCAACTGCTGCATCTCCACTCAGGAGTGTGTTGCACCCAACATTCTTTCTGCCATAGAGAATGTTCAGTGGAAAATTACTAGGAACATAAATAACCTGAATAACTATGAGTACATAGATAGATTACAATCTGTGGGATTATGCTCCCTTGAATATAAAGCACTGAGGGGAGATTTATGCTTGGTTTATAAGGCCTTTCAAGATCCTACCTTATTCAAGACCATTTGCCTAGAAAGGCAAGCATCAACTACCAACACAAGATCACATAAATTTAAACTTTCTACTAGCCTTAACAAAACAGTCAGACATAGTAACTTTATCACCCAAATACTTCCTCCCATATGGAATTCCCTTCCCTCGTCTGTCATATTAAGTGATAATATTGAGCAATTTAAATATAGACTTGACCAGTATATGGGTGTAAAAAAATGTTTTATACACCATTAGGATAAAATGGCGACGAGTTCATTACTGGCTTGCCCTCAAACTTGTAAACATCTATGAAACTATTCCCCTATGCCTATCCCATGCATTCTTGAATCTCATTACCATTTTGGCCCCCACCACCTCCTCTAGGAGACTGTTCAAGGCATCCACCACTCTTTCTGAGAAGAAGTACTTCCTCACATCTCCCCTGAGTCTCCCCCCTCTTGCTTCATAGCATGCCCCCTTGTTCTTGAGCATTTTTGTTTCAGAAAAATGCTTCCTTCTTGAACCTTATTTATACCCGTGAGGTATTTGAATGTTTCTATCATATCCCGCCTCTCCCTCCTTTCCTTCAAGGTGTACATGTTGAGGTCCTTCAATCTCTCCTCATAGGACTCGTGATGCAGATCCTGTACCATTTTGGTTGCCCTGCTCTGGATTGCCTCTACCCTGTCTATGTCCTTCCAGAAATGTGGTCTCCAGAACTGGACACAGTACTCTAGGTGAGCACCAGTGATCTACAGTATTCAGAGGCAACAGCACCTCTCTCTTTCTGCTGGTGATACCACTCCCTATGCACCCTAGCATCCCACTGGCTCTCACCACTGCCTTGTCACACTGTCTGGCCAACTTTAGGTCATCAGATATGATTACTCCAAGGTACCTTTCTTGTTTGGTGGTAGTTAATACAACCCCCCATTTGGTACTCCTTCCCTGTATTTCTGTGCCCCCAGTGCATGGTTTTTGCACTTCTTAGCATTGAAACACAGCAGCCATACCCTTGACCACTCCCCCAACTTTCCCAGATCACTATTCATTTTACACACACACACACACACACACACACACACACATGCACATATCACTTGGAGTGTTTATCCTACTACAGATTTTAGTTTCATCTGCAAAGAGGCATACCTTCCCTTCTAGCCCCTCTGCAATGTCACTAATAAAGATATTAAAGAGGACTGGTCACAGTACTGATCCCTGTGGCATCCACTTGTCACCTTCCCTTTCTCAGAGTGAACTCTGTTTGCCACCATCCTCTGTCTCCTATCACCCAACCAATTTCTTACCCAGTTTACCACCTTAGGACCCACTCCCAGGTTGCCCAGCATGTTTATGAGTCTCCTCTGTGGAACAGTGTTGAAGGCCTTATTGAAATATAGATAGGCCTCATCCACCACTCCACACCACTCCTCATCCACCACCCCACTTCAATTCCTTGGTCACCCAGTCAAAGAAATCTATCAAATTTGTTTGGCATGATGTCTCTCCTCCCAGTGAATCCATGATTCCTTAGATCCTGAAGGCCACTGGATTCCAGATATTCCACAAATATTTATTTCAGACATGATTCCATTACTTTCCCCACCACCGAAGACATGCTGACTGGCCTGTAGTTGCCAGCCTCCTGTTTGCTTCCACTTTTGTGAAGGGGACTACATCTGCCCTACTCCAGTCCTCTGGAACCACTCCCATCTCCAGTGAGTGGTTGAGCAGGGCAGTCAGAGGTGCAGCAAGCACCTCCCTGAGTTTCCTCAATGTTCTAGGATGCACCCCTTTTAGCCCCATTGCCTTGCCCACTTAGATTTGCAAGTTCCCTCAGAACCCTCTCCTCTGTAAATGGACTAGTGTCTACCTCTCTTCCTTCTATGCTCCTGGCCCTTATCTGTGGTCCCTAACCTTCCCCTTCTGCTGTGAACACTGAACAAAAATACTTCCTCACGATGTCCGCTTTTTCATGGTCCCCCTCTACATATTCCCCTCCTTCCCTCCTAAGCCTTGCTATCACTCCCCTGGTCTTTCTGTTTTCACATATGCACCCCAAAAAATACCTTGTCCACTTTCTGCACTGCCTGGACTATTTTCTCCTCCAGCTGTGCCTTTGCACTCCTAATTGCTTCCCCTGCCTTCCTCTGTTTCTCCTTATACCCTGTGAGAGACCGGCACTTCTGGAAGTTTTTGTACAGTGCCAAGTGAGCCAGGAGCACATCTAGGATTTATGTGGGGAGGGGCTACACAAACCTAAGGGGCTTGGAAAACAAAAAACTTAATGACATTTTTATTTTTAAAAGTATTGATTTAAACATGCTATGCCTAACAGTAACATATATTTCTCTATTGTCCTCTATCTTCCTCTCTCTGTGTCTCATATATCCTGAATGCTAACTTTTTTGCCCTTACCTGTCCTGCCACCACTTATGAGAACCATAGCTAATTACAAACTTAATCTACTCTAGGTAGTGACTTACTATGCTCCCTTATACCAGGGGTCAATTTTAACATTGTTTTACTAGCCCAGAACCTAGTGCAAATAGACCAGGACTAGTGCAGTTAGGCCTCTCTTGTCCATCTTACTAGTGCAGGTTTTCCATGGCTGTTAATGAAGTTAAAAAAGTCCTGATTTAGCTAATCTCCCTCAGTATTCCAGATGGTCTGGTGTGATTAACAACTCATTAAGAGCTGCAATTATCTGGCAGTTCAAGAGGGGGATCCCACAAAGGACTCAATGTGAACCCTCTCCTCTGTAAATGGACTAGTGTCCACCTCTCCTGTATCTGGACTTCAGCAAAGCCTTCAGTTCAGTGCCACATGGAAGGTTGCTGGGCAAACTTATGAACCTGGGGGCCATGGAGAAACTAGTGGGTGGGTCAGAAGCTGGCTATAGAACAGACAACAGAGGGTAATTATAAGGGAGACACCCTCGAAGCCAAGATCTGTAACCAGTGGGGTACCTCAGGGCTCAGTGTTCGGACCTGTGTTATTCAACATCTTTATCAGGGACATAGCAGAAGGGATAAAGAGTAAGATCAGCCTGTTCGCAGATGGCACAAATATCTGTGCATAAGTGGCCAGTGAAGAAGGGAGGCAAGAACTCAGGGAGGACCTGGCAAAACTTGAGCACTCATCAAGTATGTGGCAGTTGGGGTTTAACACTAAGAAGTGCAAGATCATGCACCTAGAGTCAGAAACCCCAGGACTAACTACTGGCTGGGGAGAGTGCAGGTATCTATTTTGGAGGAGGAACAGGATCTAGGGGTGCTAGTCACAGGGGATATGAAGCTTTTGGCACAGTGCTGTAGGGTAGCAGCAAGAGCCAACCAAATGCTGGGGTGCATAGCCAGAGGAATCACCTCTAGGAGAGAGGAAGTCATCCTGCCACTGTATTGGTCATTGGTGAGACCACACCTGGAGTACTGTGTGCAGTTCTGGTGCCCCTATTTAAAAAAGGATGTCAAATTACTGGAGGGGGTGCAGCATAAGGTCGCAAAGATGATCCTAGGACTAGGAGAGAAACCCTATTAGGAAAAACTGAAGGAGCTCAACATGTATTCCCTGGAAGATAGACGGGAGAGGAGGGACATGATAGAGACAATCAAATACTTAAAAGGTATAAATAGGGATAGTACAGAGGGCTTGTTCAGCTTAAAGGGAGGGGGAGTCATGACATGAGGGGTCACAGTCTGAAATTGGAGGGGGAAGATTCAGGAGGGAAATGAGGAGACACTGCTTTACAGAAAGGGTGGCAACAGTATGGAACCAATTACCAGAGGAGGTGATCTCGCTGAAGACTGTGGGCAGTTTTAAAAGGGGGTGGGATAGAGTCAAAGGAAAAGTCACTACATAAGGGAGGCTAAGGAGAGTGGAGGAGGCAGGTGGGAGGATCAAGAGGCAGGACACTGGGGGACAGCTGCAGTAAAGTATACTGCGAGCTGCACACTTGGGCAGACTTGACAGACCTCTAGGCCTTTTTCTGCTGGTGTTTTTGCATGTTTGTATGTTCATATTATCACTCCCTTGTTTGAACTTTCAACTACCGCTCAGGCTGTGATCAAGGGTAGAGTGCTGTTACAGTAAGTCTCTGGGTCAGATTCTCATAGCTTCTGAGGTAGCGTAAGGGGCTTGCATCCCAATATTTGGTGCAACGTGCCCCTTGCGCCAAACAGTGCCCCAGGAACAATTCACAAAGACAACCTGCATCTACCGCAAGCAGTCTGTACCAAACGAGGCTAGCACCACCAGTGCACCACAAAATGGGCAACAGCAAGGTGCTAGGGGCTTGTGGCAGATGCAGGCTGCCAAAGCCTCATAATTGGTATTTTAAAAACTCACCTGGTGGTCTCATGACCCTCACCCCGATCACCCATTATATTTCCTAATCCCTTGTAGTCTAATGTCCCCCTGCCCTGTTCTCCTGTTATATTTTCCCATTCCTGGTAGTCTAGTGCCTCCCCCAGCCCAGATTTCCCATTTTATATATATATATATATATATATATATATATATATACCTGGTAGCCTAGTGGACATGCCACCCCCAGCCCCGATTGCCCATTATAAATATATAAATATATATAAAAAAAAAAATATATATATATATTCACCTGGTGGTCTAGTGGACTCCCCAGCCCCAATCACCCATTATATATATTCACCTGGTAGTCTACTGGACCCCCAAGCCCTGATCACCCGTTACAAATAATAACATGTTGGCAGGGGAAGAGGAGGTATCGGAGCTGTGAGGAAGGGAGGAGAGGGGTAGGGAAGTTCCAAGAGGCAGGAATTACAATGGGAAACAGAGATGGGAGAGGAAGGGTAGGGTTGAGGAAGAGGAAGAGGGAGAGGGAGAGGCAGCAGGAGGTAATGATGCAAAGAGCACAAAAGGTGCAGATGAGGGATGTGAGAAGGGAGGCAGCAGGGTTCCTGGGGAAGTGGACAGGGATCACAGTGGAAGGGGATAGAATCAGAATGATGGCGGGTGTTGGTGCTGGGGACTCCATACTGAAGTGGATCAGATAGGGAGGAAAGGGGGAAAGGTGCAGTCGTATCTAGGTAGAGGCAAATCTGGGGTTGTCCACATACAGGGCAGGGCAGGCACTGCTGAAGTGAAAAGCAGAGAGAGTATGAAATGACACGTGGTGGTACACATCATGGGAACAAATGACTTGGATGGGGAAACAATGGAGGAGGTGGTAAAGGGGAGGTTCAAGGAATTGGGTAGGCAGTGTGAGGAGGTGTGGTTGTTGGTGGCAGTCTCTGAGGTGCTACCGGTACTATGTGCAAGTACAGGGAGAGAAAAAAAAAGGACAGAGGAGTTCAGTGGGTGGCTGAGGGATTGGTGTTGAACCAGGAAACATGGACTGGTGTCAGACTGGGGCAGGACCTGGGACAACAGCGACCTATATGCAGGTGGAAGGTTACATTTGAGCAAGGGGGGAAGAGCGTACTCAAACAGGGAATGGAGGGGTATATTTCAACAAGGGTGGATTTAAACTAGGAAGGGGGGGTGACGAGGGGTCCTTTGTTAGAATTAATGTCTGGAAAGGGGAGCATATGGTGCTCATCCCCCTAGTTGGAGGTGAAGACAGTGTAGAGGGGGCACAGAGAGACCAAAGGGGGGGAAGGAATGGTAAGGTTGGGGAGGCAACAGGCTGGAACGTGGTCTCACTGAACTCAGGAAGCCTAAGGTACAGAACTGCAGTTACAGGCTCTCTTGACGGTGGAATTGGTGGACATAGCAGCCATCATGGAAACAAGGGCTACCCAGTACCAGGACTGAGATATGATGATCCCAGGGTACAGGTTATATAGAAAGGATAGGGCCAAAGGGAATGGGGGGGGGTGGTAATCTATGTGAGGGAGGTGATAAAGTGCATAATGGAGGAAGGGGAGGAGGGGAGGGCAGAAGCTCTATGGATGCAGTTCCAGGACGCAAGGAATAGGACACTTAGGATGGGGGTAGTGTACTGGCCACCATCACAGGGTTGTGACCTGGACCGGGAACTGGCAGATTAAATTTGAAGGGTAAGCAGGAAGGGAAGCATGGTGGTGGGGGGGATTTCAACCTACTGGGGGTGGATTGGAGCACACCTGCCACCATGAATGCAAGAGAGGGGATCCTGTTGAAAGGTTTTCAGGACAGCTTCTTGACACAGCTGGTACAAGGGCTGATGGCTGGAAAAGACTTTGGATCTTGTACTGGATAATGGGGAAGCTGTAAGGAACCTAGAAGTGGGACAACTGCTTGCTGGGAGTGACCACTACTCAGTGTGATTCACGCTAAACATGGGGAGGGACACAGGGGGCATGGGTACAAGGGTGGTTGAGTTTAGGGGGGCAGACTTTAGGATGATGGGGGAAATTCTGAGCAAGCACCTGACAGACATCCAACAACACATGGATGCAGATCAAAAATGGAATATAATAGGGAGAGGGCTGGAGGAAGCAACAGAGACCTGTACTAGGGACAAAATCCAAGAAGAGCAGGGCAAAGAAACCCAGTTGGCTGTCACTGGAGGTCAGGGAAGGGGTGAGAGCCAAGAGGGCAGCATTTCAGAAGTATAGGAAAATGGGAAGGGGAGAAGATAAAGACGTATACAGGGAAAAGTCATGGGAGGTCACCAGACTTGTCAGGGGGGGCAAAGAGTCTAGAGAGCTGAGACTGGCACAGGGGACTTCTTCAATTACATAAGTGAGAAAAGGAGAAGCAAAGACCAGCTTGTGAGGATCAAGAAAGATGAGGGGTAGGTGGATGAGGGGGCAGAGCCGGCAGAGGCACTGAATGAGTACTTCTGCTCTGTGTTCCTGCAGAAGAAGGGGGGGCAAATACCTCAAGTAATGGGGGGTGGGTAAGGGGGGAGAGGACGACAGATATAGGGATTACAGAGGGCAGGGTGCTGGAGGGGTTGAGGGCATTAAGAGTGGACAAAGTGCCTGGGCCGGATGGCATTCACCCTGGGGTACTGAGGGAGCTGGCAGAAGTCCTTGTGGGACCACTGGCAGACCTGTTCAATACCTCCTTGAACACAAGATGTTTACCACAGGACTGGAGGATGGCCTACATGGTGCCCATATATAAAAGTGGGTCAACGGATGAACCAGGGACCTACAGGCCAATGAGCCTCACCTCGATCATGGGCAAACTCATGGAGGCCGTTCTAAAGGAGAGGTTCATGAGTTTCTTGGAGGCAAACAGTATCCAGGATGACCAGCAACATGGGTTTGTCAGGGGCAGATCGTGCCAGACAAACCTGGTAGAGTCGTAAGACTGGGTGACATGGGAACTGGACAAGGGCCATGCTGTGGTCATCCTGTACTTGGACTTCAGCAAGGCCTTTGATTCAGTGCCACATGGGAGATTGGGGGGTGAGCTGGAGTATGTGAGGGCAGGACCAAAAATGGTGACATGGATCAGGAACTGGCTGAGGGGAAGACAGCAAAGAGTGGTGGAAGAGGGAACTCTTATCACCAAGAGCGGTGATGGGTACCACAGGGATCCATGTTAGGACCAGTACTGTTCGGGATTTTCATTGCTGATATCTCATATGGGATCCAGAGCAAAATCAGTCTGTTTGCAGATGATACCAAGATGGGAGCTGTGGTAGATGATATTGGGGGGAGAAGGGGTTACAGGAGGACATGAATAAGCTGCAGGAGTGGGCAGATAAATGGCAGCTGGGGTTCAACACCAAGAAGTGCAAGGTTCTGCACTTTGGAGCCCAGAACCAGCGGAGGGATCATAACTTAAATGAGGTTCATTTGGGTTGCTCCACAGAAGAGAAAGACCTAGGGGTGATCATTACAGGGAGCATGCACAACTCTGTTCAATGCAGAAGGGCAGCAGCATAAGCCAACAAAATGCTGGGGAGTATAGCTAGAGAGATCTCCTCCAGAAGTAGGGAGATTATCCTGCCCCTGTATCAGTTGCTGGTCAGGTCCCACCTGGAGTAGTGCATGCAATACTGTTACCCGTTCCCGAAGAAGGACATCAGATTGTTGGAGAGGGTACAGCGTAGAGCTACAAAGATGATCCAGGGATTGGAGGGTAAGCCATACGAGGAAAGGCTGGAGAAGCTGAATATGTACTGTCTGGAACAGAGGAGGGACAGGGGAGATATGATTGAGATCCTTAAGTACTTGAATGGAATAAACAAGACTAATACAGAGAGAATTTTCCAGAGGAGAAAGGAAGGGACATGAGAGGACACCAACTGAGATTGGAGGGGGGTAGATTCAGGAGAAAGATGAGGAGACATTTTTTCATGAAAAGAGTGGTGAACAAGTGGAACTCCTTGCTGGGTGACGTAGTGGCCTGCAAGACAGTAGACAGCTTCAAGAAGGGGGTTGGGATAGGGTGAGGGGAAGGGGTAATAGGATGGGGGGAAGGGAGGGGCAGCAGCATTATAGGGTGCCAGCTGTGCACTCGAGCAGACTCGGTAGACCATGAGGCTTGTTTCTGCTGGCATTTTCATATTTCTGTATGTTTGTAAATTACAACTGGTGGTCTAGTGCCCCCAGCCCCATTCGCCCATTATATTTCCCCATCACTGATAGTCTAGTACTCCCCCAGCATTGAGCGCCCATTTTATATCTATATATACATATATATATATATATATATATATATATGTATATATATTCACCTGGAGATCTAGTGGACCCCCAGCCCTGATCGCCTGTTATAAATATATAGTCACCTGGTGGTCTAGTGGATCCTCAGACCCATTCATCTGTTATACATATACATATACATATATATATATATATATATATATATTGACCTGGTGATCTAGTGAACCCCCAAGCCTGATCGCCCACTAAAATATATATATTCACCTGGTGGTCTAGTGGACCCCCCAGCCCTGATCGCCCACTAAAAATATATATATTCACCTGGTGGTCTAGTGGACCCCCACAAGGCAGTGCCCTACTAACTCACTCCCCCCAACCCGTAACTGAGCCAGCGACTGTCACAGCCCACCACTCACCACCGCAGCCAGAAGCTAACTGATCTCTGAATAAAAGTATATTGTATATAGTACGTGCTTGTGATTGACAGCAGCTGTCAATCACTGAGCACGTACTATATACATTATGCACTCATTCTGAGAACAGTCGGCAACTGGCCGCGGTGGTGAATGGTGGGCTGTGCCAGTCATCGGCTCGGCTACAGATTCGGGGGAGTGGGGTGGTAGGGCTCTGCTGGGTGGGTGTCCACTAGACCACCAGGTGAAATATATATATATATATATATATATATATTATAATGGGCAATTGGGGCTGGGGGTGGGGCACTAGACAACCAGGGATGGGGAAATACAATGGGCGAACAGAGCTGGGGGGTGCACTACCCCAACAGGTGTATCTTATTTATAATGGGCAAACAGGGCTGGGGGGTCCACTAGACCACCAGGTGAATATATATATATATATATATATATATATATATATATATTTATAACATGTGATTGGGGCTAGGAGGGACACTAGACTACCAGGGATGGGGAAATATAATGAGCGAATGGGTTGGGGGGCATTAGATCACCAGGGGTGGGATATTCAAAGTAGTTGAGCATGGCGCAACTGAGATGTGCCTGCGCAATAGTGGAAATGCGCCAAAGGGTGATATTCCATGGGAGACAATGTGCAGTGCAAATCGCGGTGCACCAATGTGCAACCCTAATGAATGCATGCACAAGTGCAGGGGCGTAGCCATGAATTAGCAGCACAGTGCGATATTCAACAGCAAGCCGATGGCACAAGCGCAGAGCAACAGGGACATGCGCGGAGCAAAGTTGAGCCCATAAAAAGACGGAGCAAGCAAGGGATGGTGGCTTGCACCTTGGGGAGCAGGGGTTAAGAGACAGAGAGAGAGAGAGAGAGAGACACAATGGCCAGGCAGGACAGCAGCAGGGGTGCAAGACAGGCACAGAGGCAGGAGGTGCAGTAGGCAGTGGGACAGGGAGTGTGACCCTGAAAGTGCCTGTGTGTCTGTGAGCAGCTCAGTGTGTGTGTGTGTGTGTGTGTGTGTGTGTGTGTGTGTGTGTGTGTGTGTGTGTGTGTGTGTGAGAGATACCAGTGGGGGCAGCGATGGCAGCATGAGCCTGCGAGCCTGGACAGAGGAGTGGCTGTGGGAGAACCCAGATAGCTGGGAGTTGGAGTCCACCGCCAGCAGGGTCCCCAACAAGGTGTGGGCCCAGTGCAGGGGCACACACAGCAGCACACAGGGTTGCCCAAGGAGACAGCCACATGGGGGGGGCAGGACAGGACAGGCCAGGCCATGGCCAGTGTAATCTTCCAGATGGAGGCAGTAATGAGGGGTGTGAGGAGGCAGAGCAGCATGGCCGTGGAAGGGCCCAGCAGCGGTATGTCCAGAACAGGTGGTACCATGCCCACACCACCTTTGAACAGTACAGTGACACCGAGATTGTGGGCTGGTACCGCCTGAGCTGGACAATTCTGAGGCAGCACTGTGAGCTGTGCAGTGATGAGATGCAGGCACCCACAAGACGGAACCATGCCCTGTCGGTGGAGACTAAGGTCACGGCCGTCTTGTGCCTGCTTGCTACGGGCACCTTCCAGAGACCAACAGAGGACACCACAGGCATAACCCAGTTGGCTGCGTCACGGCTCCTCACACAATTCCTCAACGCACTGCTGCCACGTGCTGCGGACTACATCCATTTCCCCAGCACACAGGTGGAGCGTACCGTAAACATGCAGGAGTTCCACAGGGTGGCACATATGCCTGGCATGCTAGGGACCATCGACTGCACCCACATAGGCATCCACACACCACCAGGGCCAGAGGGAGTGGCCTACATCAACAGGAAGAGCTACCGCAGTGTCAGCTGCCAGGTGGTGTGCAATGCCAAGGGGCGCATAGTCAATGTCTGTGCCACACACCCTGGTGGAGCACACGATGCCTTCATCTGGCACCAGTCAGCACTGTGCCACAAGTCTGAGAGTGGGGACATCCCCACCAGCCACCTAGTAGGTGAGTATGCAGCTGGAATGGGCAGCCTAGCACAACAGGGCATGGTGTGGTGGGGTTGCTGGGCCGGGCACATCAGAGGGTCTGGCTGGGTAGGCCGGGAGGGCAGCCACACAAACCACCATGCTAACCCCACATGTCCCCACACAGGTGACAGAGGATACCCACTCAGGCCCTGGCTGCTTACCCCATACTGGTGCCCGTCGACCCCAGCAGAGGAGCGATACAATGAGGCATACACCAGCACACGGAATATCATCGAGCGTGTGTTTGGGCTGCTGAAGGCACGTTCCGTTGCCTGCACAGGTCTGGTGGCACCCTACAGTTCAGCCTCTCGAAGGCCTGTGGCCTATTCCTGGCCTGCTGTATGCTACACAACATGGCCACTGACTATGGGATAGCTGTTGAGGTCAAAGAGGGGAACAGCAGTGGGGATGATGCGGATGCCGTGCCAGGCAGTGGTGGGCAGCTCTCCCGGGAGACGGGAACCCCGGCTGAAAGGGATGGCCCAGCAGCACCGGGACATGATTGCAGAGGAGCACTACGGTGCATGCAGGTAGGTAAACATGACCACACACATGTCCCAGGGACCATGGCACAGTATACAGGCATGCAAGGCTGGGCCCCATGACAGACACAGCCGGAGGGCAGCGTGGATGGACATGGGACAGGACTCCATGGAAGTACCCTATACAGCACTGTAGACCCAACCCACACCCACACACACACACAAATGCACACAGGCACCCACACGCACACACCCAGATGCCGCCAACTGGCATGTGCCAGATGCTGAACACCAGTGCACAGTGGCAGCTGGTGTTGTGTTGGCATCATCATGCACATGCCACAGTGGCCAGCGGCTGGGTGGGTGTGCCCAAGGTGGGCATGTGGCATGGACCATGGATGGCATGATCCTGGTATTCACGTGCATACGCCACACCAATGTTCACACAGGGCTGCGGCAGACAGCGGACAAGGAGGGTGGTGGATCAAGACCACCACGCAGTCGCACGGCTGCCGTGGACACATGAACAGCCAAGCTGAGACTGCCCAGCAGATGCAGGCTGTGCGACGGCCACAGTGGGTGTCACTGATGGTCCCTCAGGTGTGTTACTGCGGGAATGCGACTGGTCCCTCACAGGAGTCTACAGGCCCCTGAACAGGCTTACTCCAGGTGTGCCCGGAATGCCCACAGCAGATCCCAGCATTGACAATGACGGGGTCGCACGACGCTGGAACTGAGGGTAGAGAATGCACTCCGCGGTGACTGTGGTGGACGGCCATGCACCAGGGTGGCCATCGGTGCTAGGCTGGCCATAACCGCAGCAGTAAGCTGATCCAGGGCTGCAGTCGTGTCCTCCCGCTTGTGTGTGGTCTCAACCAGGAGATGCTCATAGTCCTGGTCATGTCTCCCTGTGGACTGGCACAGCTCTGCAGAGTGCAAGCACCCCTGCCATGACCAGCATCTGTTGCTCCACAGATGCCCGGAGCAGACGGGTGTGCTCGGTCAGGGTGTCGGCACCCTGGGGGGGCATAGATGTTGTGCTGACCCGTGGGTGTTGTGTGACCCCACAGCACAGCTCCCCGCACAGGTGGGGGCTGCACAGCAGGGCCCCATTGGGGCTGAATAATCTGCAGTGCAATGGCAGTGGCCACTGGACCTGGCCCCCCCTCGGCCCCATCCTGCTGTCACTGCTGCCCCTCCGCCACTGTGTGCATAACGGTGCCGGGGCGGCTGCACCACCACCACCACCGCCACCCCCTTTGGACTGTGCCACACTGTTGGTGCCCACAGCCTCGCCGGGCGTTGCAGCCAGTGGGTGGACAACCGCCACCAGGGGGGGCACCATCTGTGCTGCCATGTCGGGTGCGTGGTATGGGTGCCTTCCCCTGATTGGCAACACCACTGTCCAGGATAACAGTCACATCATCATCGGTCCCAGATCCCGCCCCGATCTGTGTCTCTGCATACTGGACGCCATGACCAGCGTCCTGCTGAAACACTGCTAGGGCCTCATCTGCAACCACACCACAGGCATCCAGTCAGACAGTGGGGATGGGTTGACTGTGGTCCAGACCCTGGACACTGGTGAAGGTGGATGGATGGTCCTCCAGGTCCAGGACCGCCTCCATGGTGGTCACCCCAACCCCTGCTGCTGCATGCAGGTGCTCCGGAGCTGTAAAGGAACACAGATACGTTATTGCCACTGCCACACACCCCTGCCCCCTGGTACCCCTGCCCCCCTTCCCCAAGTGCTGCTGTTCCTACCATGCAGTGATGGGCTGCCTCCCATCTGGAATCCACTTCCAGGCACACCTTCGACGGCGCTACATTGCATGGACAGCACCACCAGCTCCTCCTGCGGTGTCAACTGTGGCACATCAGGCTGTCCACCATCCGTAGCGGCACATGTGGCCCGGATGGCAGACACCTTTTCCTTTATCCTCCTCCAGTCCGTGCCTACCTTTTTCTTGCACTTGTGCTGTCCTCTGATGGCTGCTCTGCTGGTTCACAGTCCTGGCCACTTCCTCCCATGCAGCTGCCCTGGCCTGTGGGTTGCCTGTTGAACCACTCAGGAGAGGCTCCTGGTCCAGGTAGGCATCAAAGAGGGCATCACTCTCTGCCCTCGTGAAGTTGGGCCTGCGCCTCCGTACAGGCCCCTGCTCCTCAACCTCCTCATGTTCCAACATGCTTAGTCCTGTGGGTATGGACATGTGGTCAGTGATGGCTGCAACACACAACGCCCCCCTAGTACACTGTCCCGACAGGCCCACTGCCTGGTGGCTTACCTCTGAGGGATGCAATACCGGTCTGGTGCCTGTGCAGTCCCATGGTGCCTTTATAGCGCATCACATGCAAATTAAGGGATGCGCAACTGTAATGAGATGCAAATGCCTCTGATGCGCCATGGATATGCTGATCAGCCCATTTGCATATTCCGGCTGAATATCGCGAAGTTGCACATGATGCATTGGAGATGCACATGCACAAGCCATGACGCAACTGTATGACATGCGCAGTAGGCCTGATAGTGTGCATGCTCGGACTGACATCACGTACATCGATGGTGCATCATACACACAGTGCGCAATATGTGGTACAGCACTCTGCCACTATTGGGCATGTGGCAATCGTGCATTGTATGCCCTATGGTGCCTGTGCACCATTGGCACATGGACCATGGGGCATACAAGCCTCTATTGCGCACCATGCATGATGTGCCCTATCGCGTTGTCACGCACAGTGTGCATGCCAACCTTTGACCCCATTGAGTGTCCTTTGACCCTCCGGGTGCCTGCAGCACATGCCAGTGCTGCCCCAGCTGTATCGCGCAGCACCAGGACATGTGCAATTTGGGATGGCAGCACATCGCCAAGTGAGTCGCGCACACACAGCACATGCGGCTTGCGCGCTAGCGTGCGCCATTTTGGATAGCAAGTTCAGAACTGAGCATGCCAGCCGGAGCACTGTGAGGGCACCAAATTGGAACCAGGTCGAGCTAGTGAACCTGGTGGCACTGGTGGAGCCACATGTGGGTTCTCTGTATGGGCAGGTGCCCCTGTACCAGCCTCACACTGAGGTGTGGCAAGAGGTGGCTGAGGGGGTTGGAGGAGGCCACTGGGGCTCAGCAAAATGGAGAGCAGTGCCACCACTGATATGGTAATCTGCAAAGGAGGGATTCTGACAGGCTGAGGTCACTGCTGGCATGCGTCCGGAGGGGTGCCGTGCCACGTCCAGGTGAGTGCACTATTTCCACATCTGTGCCATGCCAGTGTTCTGTGGGGGGCCAGCAGGGTGTCACACTGTGCTGCGGGGGGGCTGTGGCTGCACACTCTGTTGGCTGTGGCAGCGCACCATGGGTGTGCTATGCCACCGCACCGCCACTGTACAGGGCCAGGGGGTATACTGTGCTGGAGGAGGGGGCATGTGAGTTGTTGCCAGGTAATGATGTGTGCCTCTCATTGTCTCCCTACCAGGCCCTGAGGATAGATGATGAGCCAGGATGGCAGGTGCTGCTGGTGGACATGGGCAGGCTGACACTGGTGCACAGGCACAGAATGCTGGATGTGTGGAAGGTGCCGCCGGACAGACGCCAGTTGCGCTGCAGCATGCAGGTAGGCATTCTATCAGGGTTTGTTGTTGTGCAGGGTGAGGGTGGGCCACAGCCCCCTGTGCACATGCTCATTACAGCTGTGCAAAGCCAGCGGGGTCCATTGCACCATGCCATTGCTTGCGCAAATGTGTGTGGCTGCTGTAGGTGGGCTGTGGGTGCACCCGGGTTCCAGCCATGTCACTGCCATTCTGCTGCCTAGCCCTGTAGCCTGGCTGCCATGGTTGTGGTGTGCCGCACTTGGGTGGTGTCGGTGTGCAGTGCTGTGCGTGGCTGTGAACAGTCAGGATGGTGGCTCATGTGGGCATGCACACTGCAGGTGGCTGTGTGTCATCTCAGGGGCACATGTCACCGCTGTCCGCTGCGCACAGTGGGTGGGCTACGGTCATACTGACATGCACTCATACCATGTCCCCTCCTTTGTCCTAGGTGTCCGGCAGTTGGATGTGAACACCAGCCTCCTTGAATGGATAATGTGGGTCACCACAGCCACGCTACAGGTGGCACGGATTATTCAACAGGCCCTGTGCAGGCCTCGGAGGAGACGGCGCACCAGGCGCCAGTAGGGCGTGGATGCCCATGGTGCCCGTTGGCCTGCACCACCTTCCCTTCCCCTGACTCCCCTCCTTTTCCCTCCCTGGTACTCTAACCCAGAATGTCCCCTGTCCCCCTGCCTCCCTTCCCCGGCCTACCATCTTGTTTGTGGCCTCCCCGTTCCCTGCTTCCTGTTCCTGTATATCTGTATATAGTTATTGTTGATATATTTTAATACACATTTCCATTGTTAGCCAACCGTGTCTGTATCTGCTTTGCAACTGGCGTGTGGAGCCATGATGCAGTGGTGTGCATGGTGGCCGAGTGGTATGTATGGGGTTGACTGGGGTATGTACCTGGTGGTCTGTGCCCAGTGGCCGGTGTGCATGCCCTGGAACATCCATGTGTACCCTGCTTAGGTTGTGTGGCTTGTGTGCTGTGTGCTGTTGGCATGTGTGTTGTCAGCTATGGTCCAGGTGGCATGTCCCGTGCCTTCCTGTGGGTGTTGCCCATGGCTGTTTGCCAGTGGACATTGGTGCCACACTGCTTCCATGCACCACTGTGGTGCGCATGGTTGGGGGCCTGCAGCCGTGCACCTGCCATGCCTCCTTCTTGGCATCCTCTGCACCCTGGTGGTGGTCTGTCCTGCTCTTGTGGCATGCCCCCTGCTGCGCTTGCTGACTTGCTCCCTTGCACAGCCCAGGTTGCGCTATGGTGCTTTCTGACTTGCTCCCTGGTGCAGCCCTGGTTGAGCTATGGTGCATCCATGTGATATTCAGCCATGTTGTGCTGGCACTTGCCGTTGTGCGCAACCTTTGTATAGCGAGTTTGGTTCACACTGGTGGAGTGTACTTATGCTGCGCAGCTGTTGCGCCTGTCTCTGGTGCATTTCTGAATATCCCACCCCAGGTGTATTTTATTATTTATAATGGGAGATCGGGGCTGGGGGGGCAGTCTGCTAGACCACCAGAGAATATTAAGGGGCACTGCCACACGGATACCCATGACTTACATCAACTTGTCCAGATGCGCCCTTTGTTGGGCACACTTCTAGGGTTGCCACAAGCTGTGGGACTTTGCCACCGGGACCCAACCTGATTGATAATTGGGCACAGGGTCCATGGCGCACCAGCAGTCGGCACAAGCCACCTTTGGCATGGCTTGCGCCGTCTTTTGAGAATCGAGCCCCCTAGCTTCTAGTTTTCTGAACTTGTCATTGTCTGTTGATTTGTCCCGCATTATTAAGAACAGTGCCCCTCATTTCCCTAAAGTTTGTGTGTCTGCGTCCAACATTTCAGTGACAAAATGCTAATAGGTATACACGGTCTGCCCTGCAGCTATTGGATTTTATTCCAGTCTCATCATAGCTGCCATCTTTCCCCTCCCAATCTCCCAACTGTGTACTTTCCCTGTACACCATTGCAGGTCAGACACTGAAATGACCACCCATTGACCAATAGCTGTTATTACTGGCAGGTGTAGGTGACCCCAGCTCTTCTTAATGGACCATGATAGTCAGTGCCATGCATGTAGTCCCACCCTTATCCCACCCAGTGTGTCCTTTCATCCTAAAATCAATGCTTTGGAGGATGTATGGTACAAAAATAAACCTTAATAAAGTATACACTTTGAAAGGTTAAAATAGGCATTCCTGGTATGCATATGTAACCCCACCACCAAATCGGAGGGCTTACCTTGCGTGTCTCCCGTGGCTCCAGTAATACCCACTGTCAGGCAGACATCCTGCAGAAATGATGGATCCATGGTTGTTGGTGTCCTTCAGTTTGATCTGCATAAGAGTGCCATAATGTGTCTCCGTGCCTGTCCCTTTAATGCCACAGTCAGTGTGTATAATGTAAATAGCCTGGGCTGGGTCTGAGTGTTCTAAAGCTCGTGACCAGCCAGGGATCATCCTAATTTGACCCACTCTGCTGTCGCTAACAAAGCTGAGGGAGCCCTACTTAGTACTGTAAATGTTTACTTCTGTAACCCCTAGGTGGCGCTATCCCAAGGGATACTACCCCTGCCTGCTTGGCTAATAGCAGGTTAAGGGGCCTAGGTTCTGTAATGGGTGACTCCACACAGAGGTCAGGGTTGGTAGTGGTCAAGCTAACCAGGGTACAGCCCTCTGGGACACTGTAACCCCCCCTCTTTCCCTGCTAGTGGCCTAAACACTGCACAATAATTACGTTCACAATACCCCTTGTACACCACACAGGTACCCACACTGTTTACACTTACCACCAGGGCAGTTTCCTCTAGCTTGACCCTAGGGACCCCCTGTAAAACAAGGTTAGGCAAACCAACTAGCAACAGTACAGTACTCTTTGTACAAACTGGAACCACAGTCAGATTAAATGCAGAAAAGGTTAGATCTGATTTATTCAGGGGACTTGAACAAGGGAGGGGCATAATCAGGTTGATTTGCTTAAAGGCTCTATCAATCAAACAGTTATGCATGCACTTCAGGGTCCCTAAACAGTCACACCCTCTGGGTACCCAGGTGGAGAGGAGATGGGCTAGCCAGGACCGTTGCCCAGGGTAGGCCAGCATTGCAACTGATTGGGGCCCTGTGATGGAAAAGACAACATGCACAATACATACTATTTGTAGTCCGGAGGCAGTGGGTTCAGTTCGTGAAGAAAAAGATACAACAAGACAATCAGATGACACACTTAGATTAAGTTGTTGTTGCAGGGAGCTACCCTGATATTTACTCACGATACCCAAGACTGGACACAGGACGGACGAAAATTGAGACAGCAGGTGGTTGATCTGGAGTGCCAGGAGAAGCGGGGCCCACACGATTCACCGAGGCATTGTTCCTGTTCAAGCATAGAGCAGGGGGTGATCCCCAGGCAGGTCTCTCATCGGTGGCTTTCTCTGTGCAGTGGGGTAGTCTGGCAGGGCCAGTGTGGCTTGGCCCAGGCCAAATGAAGATGAACGTGGATTCAGTCTGATTAGGCTGGATAAAGCTTCCAGCAAGCAGAACACAGTTCACACAGTGGGGAACCAAATAATGACTCACTTTCAATACATAGCACATTTACATGTAAAGGATTCTGTGGTACCAGCAAGCAGAACACAGTTCACACAGTGGGGAACCAGATCACGACCCACTTTCAATACACACCGCATTTACATGTAAGGAAATTCTACTGTACCAGGCAAACTACTCTCCGGTCGCAATCGCAAAGTCTGTGCACACACCAGGAGCTTAGGGGTAGCTGGAACTCCTGACAGATCAATCGCATATGGCAAATCTTCAGTCTTCTTCAGGTTGAGACTGGTCACACTTCAGTGGCTTACTTCATTTTCATAAACCCAGATTTAGTCCGAAATTATTCTATTCTCCCTCTCAGGGCAGCAGGCAGACATGCAGGCCAAAACTCAGGCCTTTCCACAGTTCTCCCACGTGAAACTACGCAGATGGCTGCTCGACTGTCTCAAACTGCTGCTTCCTCAGCTTCCAACTTAGATCTGACTCAACTGCCAGCAAGTCTGAGACTTTCCCCAGTATCCAAAAGGTTCGGTTGGCTGATCTGTCTGTCAGTCACAACAAAGGCCCCCCTTCAGGTGCAAAAAGGTGCCAAAAGCCCAAAATTACAATTCCTACAGATTTGGACTCCTGACAGGTCCTGTAGTCTGGCTCCATTTTAGATACCACCAGTACTGATTGGCCCAATTCACAGTCCCGGGCCAAATGGTGGGGGATAAACAAAACAGTCCTTGCTACAAAGAAGGCAGGTTAGACAAACGACATTATCATTCTAATAGGTTTTCAGCACACAGTTACATCTTCTAACAGAGCTCCCTCTGCATAATTAGTGATGGCAGAAACAGAGCGATTACCAGGCAGCCAAGGCGGGACTCGAGCATGACAACACTCAGCCCCCTCCCAGATTAATCACCACTGTAAATCTAGGCAGCGATTAAAGAGGCAGTACACAGGCACTCTCTGGCAATAACGTTTAACTGCTAAAACGTAGGACAACAACCTGGCAGTAAGCATTTAGTCAAGCTCAAGGAAGACTTTTCGGGAACCCCTATTTGTAGGGGGGGTTACACTCCGAATCCACAACTGTCTTTAAAATATAGATTGTTGTTTAACCTGCCTTTATTGCAGCGTGTATTTCCTGATGGGAGCCACCATGTTTTGGCCTGGTACTTCCAGGTTTGGGCCAATTAGGACACAGGAGACTTTGAGGGGTCCTTAACTCAGGTGCCCTGTGGGAGAAACTTTGTACTCTAGTGTTTGGTGCCCAAAAGAACCAATAGGAGCACCAGACGGTGACTGACCTCTCTCTCAGCCAACCAGAATGCAGAAAAAACAGACAAGTACGGTAACCAGTTTCAAACGGTGTGGCAGTTCATCCCGAGACTCCATGGAGCAAGGAGCTCATAGGCTCTGCAGGGATCCAGCATAAAAGAGGCCTAGTTTTCCTCTGGTGTGCATCCTGCGGTCCCAAAGGGGGAATCGATCACCAAAAACTGCCTACTGCAGATTAAGAGGTTTGCTCAGCAAAGCGGCTAACTTTGTGAACCAGCCAGGAGCCAAAAGAGGAATCTGAGAGTCTGATGTTTCTAAATATAAATTTGCTGAATGCTTATTGTGGGTCAAGGCCTACCATCCAGGGACTCCTGATTGCCAGAGAGGAGCCCACCTTTACCAGTGACCAAACTGTCTACCAGCTGGAGGGGTCACCAGCCGATAAATTGAACTTTGCCAGACATTTTGTTGAACTTGGGCACATGTCCATCCTGACCCATGCCATCTGTTCTTGTGACAGCTATAGTTTTCCCGGCGAGAGACCAGCTTTGATAAGAGCCCTTGCGCAGTAAATCATCACATATTGCGGCCACCTACAGGGAAAGGCCATGAAGTGGAGGAGAGTTGTCACCAGGGCATCTTCAATCTTCTGGTATAGTGAGCAAATTCAGGGTAGATCCCTGCAACAAGTCTCTCGATTATCTATTGGTACCATCTAATTGTTTTCAGCTTAATTTCAAGGGTTTCAATAGACTAGACCAGCCGGCTGTGGATACAAATAATTTAATTTGTGTTGCACTGGTAATGTTGATTACTTCTTTCCATCAAGGACCCCAACAACTGCTGCAACCAGACACTGATTCTGGCCAGCCAGCATTACCTTCTGAGTACCCAGTAGTTGCGGGACTGTTTAACAAAGGGACTAAATTAATTGTGTTAAGTAACCTGGTTTTCCAGAACAGTAATCATTTGCTCAGATAGGCACTCCCTCGTTGCTCATGTCCCCTTAATAAACCTGATTTACTGTATTATTTTGAACCTAGCTTGTGAGCACATTATTACCTGGCTTAAAGTGATAGGCTCTTCACTGAATGTGTTGGAAGTGCATGCTGTATTGCAAAACTGTCTTTACAGGGGTTTCAGGGTGTACACCAGGACCAGAGACCGTGCCGGTAAGTGGGACAATTGTGAGCATATTATTAATGTTTATTGCAAACTGTCTATTGAATACCGCTAATGGTCATTGTCATTTCCTAGGTAATTGGTCACTAGATGGGATTGTGGGTGGCAACAGCTTCCCAGAGTGCTGTACCAGTATAAATAGATACCCAGGCAAACCGTACTCTGGGTGGAGGCACCAAACTATTTTGTTTACTGAGGGTAGGAGCATTCCAGTACTTGCTAATGTGGAACCCAGGCCCCTCAACCTGTTGTTAGGAAGACAGGCAGGTGTAGTAGCCCTTGGAATAGTGCCACCTAGGGGATGCATCTTGGAGGCACCACTGGGGTTAGTGTCCCCTAGTGGCCAACATAAGAAATTGTAGGTGTTTGATAATTTAGCACCAAACCGAAAATGGAGAATCTTGCTAAGGTTAAACTTGAGATTCCTCCTCACAAAATGGCTCTACACCACCTGTTGGGGTGGAGTGAGGTGGAAGAGATTGAACCTCACCAGGCTTTAATGTTGTTGGACATACCACTGAGGACTACTAAAGCTACTATAGAGGAAGCAGAGAATCAAGTTAAGTGTCTGGGTAGAATCACAGTACAGGGGCGAAATGCTGACTTATTTTCTCAGTCCATAGTGGCTCTTATTTCATGTAGTGCCCCCACTGACCCCAAGACTGTGCCTCCCATTATTATACCTTCGGGATCCCAGGTGGGTTGGAGGATTATCACTATGCATAGTGGAGCGTCTTCTCCTGGGGGCGTCACCCAAAGTGGAAGCGTTAAAGGAGAAGCTGGGAAAACTGCTAGCAGCTGAGGGGCAGACCTTTGAAGATTAAAAATGGGCCCTGGAGAGTCCTGGGGGATCACTCCAGTGAATTCTTCCCTGGCCCCTACGCCTCTGCCCATGCCATGTCCCCTTGCAGTATCTCCCATAGTGGTGCCCTCAGTAAATTTGGACTCTTACCACAGGCTCAGACTGTTTTCAGGCACTGCTCCCACACCTATGGGGGAAGATGACTTAGAGACTTGGATGGACTATGCATCCCTTTTGGTCCAAGAGTGGCAATGCTTGGAAGGCAAGAAGTGAAAGAGACTCATGGAGAGTTTAAGGGGCCCTGAAATTGAAGCAATCTGATTTCTGAGGTCCACTAACCCTGATGCTTCAGCTAATGAGTATATATCTGCATTAAAAGCTGTGTTCAGCAGTACTGAATCAGGAGAAGATCTAATGTGGAAATTCAGGTCCCCCAAGCAGTGGAAAAATTAACATTTGGCTGCATATGTAACCTGAATGGAGAGGGCCCTTCAGAGAGCACACCACAAAGGTGGCATATTGGCTGGTGATCTGAACTGTGTGAGACTAGAACACATTCTCAAGTCAGCCCATTATTCTAGTGTGCTTATGCTAAAGGTAAAGTTCTATGATTGCAGAGTTAATCCCCAAGCATATTGCTGGTTAATGAAAGAAATGAGAGAAGCAGAGACTAAGGATAACTGTTGGGACCCCTATGCAGGCATTTCCAGGACTATTCCACCTCTGAAAAACCCAGTGAAAGAGGCAATGCCCTTTATTCCCAGCAACTCAGTGACCTGTTAAGAGAATTACGAGTTGTGAACCAGTGCACAGACCACTGCAGATATGGTAAAGAGCCACGTCACTTGTGCTTACAATACTGAGGCTACCTGTGAAGCCCAGCCTACTGTGAAAGGAGCCAGTGCTCAAGTTTCCAAGAGCAGAATAGACACTAATGTAATGGAAGAAATGAGAGAGCTGTGATCTATGGTGATAGATCTCATTCACTCGTCTCGATAGCCCGTGCCCTAGAGAAACTACGGCAGAGCTGAATCTGAGTCTAGGCCCAAGGAAGAGTATCGGTCTGCACCTCCTGTTGACCATAAACCCAGGGAAGATCTTGCTCAAACTCCTGATTCCAGATCACAAGTATTCTGTTATTGTTATGGGGAAGACGAGCACACCAAGAAAGCCTTCCGTTCTCCTGAAGATGTGCTTAAAGTAAATGCCAAGCTGCTTAACCAGGTCAGATAAAGTACCATAAAGCTGTAATCCAAGCCTCTACACAAGTCTTTTGCATCTAAGGCCACTGCCCAACAACCTACAAATACTGCTTCTCCTGACTGGTCTGAGATGGTAGGTCATTCAACGGAAACTGTGGTGCATACTGATGGTATCCCAACCCGAGCCGTACTGAACAGCGGATCTCAGGTCACCATAATATTTAAAAACTGGTATGATCAGCACCTATATGACCATCCTTTACAACCCCTAGATGGACTGCACATGTGGGGTTTGAGCGATAAATCTTACCCGTACCTTGGTTACTTAAGAGTATGGCTTTCTTTCCCATCCACTGTAGCCGGCGTGGATGAACCAGTGAGACGTTGGCCTTAGTCTGTCCTCCAACTGGCTTATATGATGAAATTCCCTTGTTGATTGGCACTAATGCGCACATGTTTGGCCGCCTAGTGCAGATGTGTCAAGAGAAGCAAGCCCAGAACACCAGATGAGCTTTACACATTCACGCAATAGTACAAAAAGTTTATGAGATGCAAATGCAGAGCAAAGAGAATGATAAGGATGAGCCAGTGGGATATGTCTGGAAGAAGGACCCATCACCTCTTGTTTTGCCATCTAATGCATAATGTAGTGTCAGTGGAGAGTAGTGTTGCCAGAACTAGTTCGTCAAAGATTCAAACCCTCCTTGAACCCTGGTGTTTGAGTTCTAACTTAGAACTTGAACACTATAAGGTTTGCAAAAGGGTTCGAATCTGAGTCCTCCCAACTCCCGTGACGTCTTTTTCCTGGCCCCAGCTGATGACTTGTGTGTGGGGAGGAGGTACATCCCAGCAGGCAGCCCTGATGTGGTGGGGGGGCAGCAGCAGTGTTGTTGTTGGGGCTGCCAATCCAGTCCACCGTGAGTTCTCTCACACTTTTGCTTGCATAGCGTACTTACGCTCAAGTGAAGTCATCCTCAGGTCCTCACCACCTGACCATTTACTATGTGGTCAGGTGGGGGTCGAGTAAGCTGCGTGAGCCGCGGGATCTGTGGAGGCTATTTAGGCAGATGTGCAAGCCCCGAGAGCATGATTTGAATGGATTTCAGGAGGCAGCAGCAGTCTGAGCAAAACTGTAGCGTAGTGTACCGCAGCCAGCAGCATTCTTGCTCGATACTTAAGTTAGGCCAGGGCCCAGGTCGGTGTGGCCACAATCGGACTGCAGCACTTGCTAGTTGCTGCAGTGCTTACTGCTTACCTGAATCATTTCAGTCCATCATCCATTTTCCTGCAAAAAAGGGCATAAAGCAAACATTGAAAAGTTCAAGGGGAAGGGGAAGAGGAAGGGAGGCAGGGCCCAGGCCCGAGAGACGAGAACGAGAAAGGCTGAAAAGGCTAAATTAATGGTCGGGTGTGGGACTAGAGGAGGTTCAGGTGGAGGGACTAATCAGGAGGGGTCGATCAATATCAGGACCAGGAGAGAGAATAAAAAAAATACAGAAAGAAGAACCTTTGTGAATGTGATTGTGAAACTGCAGCACTGCACAGTGCACGCTCAGCAGCTGCCAGCAACAAGCATATAACAAGGGGAAAAAAAAGGCAAACAAATTTGTCAGGACAGAGTATAAGGACTGTGCTCAAGTTCATTGTGCTGTGCTGCTAAGGGGAATTCTCCTCTTGACTTTCACCCTCAAAAAATCCAGTCCTTATTACTCCTTATACAACAGCACAAGGCACTGGCAGTAAGGCACTGACTGAAGGCAGGCAGTTAATTTTTTTTGACACCCGACCACTCCTCTGTGTGTGTGTGAGACTGTCTTCTACTTCTCCACTCCTGAGTCCCTGTGTTGTGTATGTGACTCCCTGTTCCCATCTCCCGAGTTGTGTGCTGTTATTACCCTTACATGACAGAAGCTTAGAAATATAATTCTCATTCCCTGTGTTGTGTGTTATCTATGTATGTGAGTCCATCTCCTGTGGTCAGCCCATCACCCTGCTGCTGTGTACCCCTTGACTGCACTGTAGCCTACCCAGTGTGTGTTACAGAGAGAAGCCCAGTGGTCAGTTGTGTCTTGGTATTACCCTTACATGACAGAAGCGTAGAAATATAGTTCTCATTCCCTGAGTTGTGTATATGAGTCTGTCTCCTGTGGTCAGCCCATCACCCTGCTGCTGTGTGCCCCTTGACTGCACTGTACCCTACCCAGTGTGTGTTACAGAGAGAAGCCCAGTGGCCAGTTGTGTGTTGATATTACCCTTACATGACAGAAGCGTAGAAATATGATTCTCATTCCCTGAGTTGTGTGTTATGTATGTGACTCCGTCTTCTGTGGTCAACCCATCACCCTGCTGCTGTGTTCCCCTTGACTGCACTGTACCCTACCCAGTGTGTGTGTTACAGAGAGAAGCCCAGTGGCCAGTTGTGTGTTGATATTACCCTTACATGACAGAAGCGTAGAAATATAATTCTCATTCCCTGAGTTGTGTGTTATGTATGTAACTCCATCTCCTGTGGTCAGCCCATCACCCTGCTGCTGTGTGCCCCTTGACTGCACTGTACCCTACCCGGTGTGTGTGTTACAGAGAGAAGCCAAGTGGCCAGTTGTGTGGTGGCATTAACTTTACATGACAGAAGCGTAGAAATATAATTCTCATTCCCTGAGTTGTGTATGTGACTCTGTCTCCTGTGGTCAGCTCATCACCCTGCTGATGTGCGCCCCTTGACTGCTATGTGTATGCCTATGCCCAGCAGCCCAATCATTCTGTAAGCCTTGAACCTGGGATCCTTTAGTTGCAAACCATCATATTCTTTAATTACTTTCAGTCCACTGCATCACGGTGTCACACAACCAAAATAAAATTTTGGAGTTGTAGGCAGCGATCACAGATCACATTGCTTTCTTACACAGGAATTGTGTGGGTGTGGGTGTGTTCACTGCAGTATACTGGTACTGTTATGGCTGACACCAACATAGATGAAGCATCTGGTGCTGGTGTTGGAGCAGGTGTTGGTGGCAGTGGTAATCCTGGTGCTAGCAGAAATAACCAAAATGTTTCATGTGATAAAAATTCAAGAAACAGCAAAGAGCAACAGTGAAGTGTGGTAAAGGGGGACCTTCTAAGAAAACCTGTACAGCTGCTGGGGTCACACGGAGAGGCACCATAAAGTATGCCATTCATGCTGTTAAGATCCCTGTGACTAGCAGCAATAATGCAAGTGACAGTGAGTCCCTCTCTGACTCAGACAGTAGCTCTTTGTCTCAGTCCGACACTGTTGTGTCTTGAGACGTATCATTACTTCCTCAACAAAGTGAAATGAGCAAGTCTGCTTACAATGAATCAGGTAGTGCACTTGCAAATACATCCAGCACTGTTGGAAATGAAAAGGACATATCCATTGAATCCACCACTTCTGTGTTGGCCAGCAATAAAAATCCATCAGAGTCTTCTGCCCACTCTTCGAGCACCAAGGAGCATGTCCCGGGTTCTGTTAGGACAGGTGAAAAGACGCAAACAGTCTTTAGCAATCTTCCTAGCACTCAAACAAAATCTGTCACATCTGAGGTGTGGAATTATTTTTCTGAAGTAAAACTGATCCATGCAGAGCAATTTGTTCCCTGTGTAAACATAGTGTAAGCTGTGGTAAAGCTGTGTCATGCCTTGGCACTGCAGCTCTTAAACGGCATCTGAAAAAGCATTCAGTTTTGCTTGATCGTCCAAAACCCATGTCCTCCATCTTCCAGACCACACATGAGAAGGGTGAGGAGGAATCTGAAATGGATACTGAATTGTCTGAACTTGATGCAGACAGAACCACTGCCAGCCCTAGGATCATTGTTACCACCAATGCCAGCACCATTAGTACCAGTTGCACATCCAGTGATGGCATTGAATGTATAAGTCCTAGTCCACCATCCCAGCGTCCATCTGCCCATCGAAGCACAGTGTATAATAAACCAGCAGGGACATGTTGTAAACAGCTAACACTGTCTCAAGCATTTGAAAGGAAGAATACTTTTACTAAAAATCATCCAAAGACCCTTCATCTTAATCATAGAATTGGTGAACTGTTAGCTGGAGCCCTTCTCCCATACTCTTTGGTAAATCATGAGGATGATTTTAGGGAGCTCTTGAAACTAGCACAGCCTTGTTACAAAGTTCCTCATCGAAGGTACTTTTCCTATGTTGAAATACCAAACATTTATCAGGCTTTAAAAGCGACAGTGAAGCTTGCACTTAAAACTGCAGAGGGTGGGGTTATTCATGTCACAACAGATATGTGGACCAGTACTCACAACATAGATTACATGTCCCTTACCACTCATTGGTTCACGTTTTCTTGTGGTTCATCAAAAACAAAGACACCCCAGAAGATGGCGCTGCTGCATATAAAGAAATTTGGGCAAAGTCATACAGCTGCAAACATCTTGCAGGAACTAAATGACCTCCTTGATGAATGAGTTTATTCTCACGGTCTAAAATGCGGCTTCATAGTAAGTGACAATGGAGCCAACATCTTGAAAGCAGTACAGGATGGAGGATTTATGCATGCTTCTTGCTTTGCACATTGCTTACATTTGTCACAGGATTTCTCAGCAATGAAACACAAGTGGATGGTATGATTGCTGTTTGCAAAAAAATTGTGACTCACTTTTCACATTCAACCAAGGCTATACGGACATTGTCCGAACTGCAAAAAAAACACAAGCTGCCCCAGCAAAAGCTGATTTAAAATGTTTCCACTCGTTGGAACTCAACGCTTTATATGCTGCAGCGCCTCTTGGAGCAAAAGCAAGCTGTACATGAGTATTGCTCCAGTTACGTTATTGGAGATGGCATTATGCTGTCTGTGCTGCAGTGGAAATTAATGGAGACAGTGTGCTGCATCCTAGCTCCTTTTGAGACAGCTACAAGGGACATGTCTTCTGAAGGCACATCTGTGAGTCAGGTTATCCCACTCATAATGCTGATTTCACATCATCTTAGTGTTCTAAATCTACAAATAGAAAAAGACAGATCTGAAGCTCCAGACAACATGTCGCCTGTCTCATGGGAATCTCGTAAAGAGAATGAGTGCGCGCTTCAAAACCAATGACAAATTAGTTGCAATGATGAAATCAAAACTCTACATCCTTGCAACTCTCTTAGATCCCAGGTTCAAGGCTATACATCTTCCCAAAACAGATGATATAGAGCAGTACAAATGTCTGTTGCTAGATGAGCTGCAGCACTCACAGGAGTCAAACACAGACACGCACAGTACCCTCAGGTTGTCATCACCACAACATGCAGAATTGTCTTCACGAAAGGATACAGAACTGGAAAAGTCACCAAACATTAACAGTAGTTGTTCCACAACTGCCACTTCAACCCTTAGTAGCAAGCTAAATCTGTGGCAAAACCTTTCCTAAATTGCTGCCATACCAGCTTATGCTGATTCCTCTGTCCATCATGGTAGGCAGTTACCTGCAAGAACTGCCAATTCCTATTGATGCTTGTCCTTTTGAATACCGGAGATCAAAAAAGTCAATTTGGACAGAGCTGTATGATGAAGCCTGTAAATATCTTGGTTGTCCTGCAACAAGTGTCTCTTCAGAACGCATGTTTAGAACAGCTGGCAATATTGTGACAGACACCAGAAATAGGTTGCTGCTAGAAAATGTACACATGTTAACTTTTATTAAAGTTAATAAGTCAAGATTTTCATATCCCTACAAGAGTATACAAACTGATACTGAAGTGATTGATGTTGTGGATGTTGATGGTGATGACAACTCAGATGGTGGTGGCTGGTAAATACTGTGTGGGACAGAGTCTCTCTGCACCAAAAGGAAACTTTACAGACTGTGATGACTTTGGTTGTCTCTCTCCTTTCTCGATCTACTGCCTTGGACTATATACCCCCCAAAACTTTCACCATTTCATGGCAAACTGCTTTGTAGCTAGGGTCTAAAGTCAACAAGTTTTATATATAGGGCAATTTTAACATCAGTGGGAACAGGCCCAAATTTGGCATAAAAGGGACACTGTCATGTCAATCATTTCTGTATCATATTATTTATAGTTAAAGTGCAAACATGTATTTTTGGATTTACCTTCTGTGACTTTGTGGTGCATCAGTATGGGCTGGGACTGGGGGCGGTCTATTTTTCAATTTTAAAGAGGACAAAACAATGAGTTCTAATTGGTAGCTGTTTATTATTTTTTCAATTACAGAAATGTTAGCCATAAACCCAAATAATCCATATGTAACTTATCTTACTGAATAAAAAATTATGGGAAAAACTGTATTTAATATTGTTATGTTTCTGTGGGCAGCATCCTGTTACATGTCTCTTCCGGAAACAGAGTCATCTGGAGTTTACCTATGTCATGGTTGAGCACATATTCTGTAAGCATAGGTCTCATACCACAATAGCTGTGTTTAACATTCTGTTGTCACAGACCATGCACAATAGCAACAACTCTCAAATTAGTGGTTCCATGAAGAGGACTGTACAGAATGTTGTCCATAAGAAGAAAGCAATTGAAAAGACAGTTTTTCACATACATGTTGTTTATTAAGGAACAGTTAAGTATGGCTCATTTGGAGGCAAGAGTTTCATTTCTCTTGAGTAAGCATGTGGTAGTTTTAGCATTTGAGAGGGGAAGGAGGTTAGAATGGGTGCTGGAGGGTGGGAAAGGGCTGGAGGTTGGTTTAACATGGATATAAGAGGGAGAAAGATGGCATGGATGCTAGTACATGAGTGATGGTTGGGGGACTGGGTTTTAACATGGTGAGGAACGGAGAAGGATGACATGAATGGTAGTTCATGACTAAGTGTGGGGGTAGTTTAAACATTTGGGTGAGGGAGGAGGGTGGAATACATGCTTGAGGGGGTGAGGGTTGTGGGTTGGTTTTAACATGGGTGTAAGGGTGCTATGGGTGCTACTGCACAGGTGAGGGTGGTGGAAGAAAAGTGGAATGGGTAATGGGGTGAAAGGTTGGTGTTGTTTTAGTCCTTTCATTTACAGATTTGTGATTGGCTGGGGATGGTGAGGAAAAAGATGATGACAGACCGAACCTACTATACATATAATATATATATATATATTTTTTTCTTATTAAATACATTGCAAACTGCTGCCACCTAGCACAATTGTCCTGTCCCCTTTAAAAAAAGAATAAAGAAATCAGAAATACAAGAAAATCTGCATCAGCAGTTTTCACAGAATGTGACCTATCATAAGTGTTTTGCTTTACAAGTAGTGATAATTTGATACATAATGGGGTTGACAGACACTGTCCCTTAAACATCACATGCCAACTGCTGCAGCTACATTAAATGTTCCTTAGCTAGTATGTGGTGAGAAACCACTTTTATTTATGTGACTGAAATACAGATTTTATTGATGTATCAGCTGCAAAAATGCATCATCTTAGAAAGTTGTATGTATTACTTCAATTTGCCAACAAGAATGTTGGTATGTGTATGCATTATCTTAGAAAATTGCATGCATTTTTGGCCGCAACAATGATTGGCATATTTTTTTTATTCAAATGTCTTGACTGACTACATTATGAAATAATGGCCCAGATATTCAAAGGGTTGCGTAGCGCCAAGTCAATCGCCATTCCGATATTCAGGAGGCAGTTCGCCCTGAAAAGCATGCTGAGCAACAGCGCAATGCAAATGAAGGCATACACAACTGGAGGGGTGGATCCATGCATAAAGAGCTCAATCACGATATTCAAGGCGCAATGCGCGCAACAGTGGATGGCAGGAAGTTGCGCCACGGTAAGAGCAAAATAAAAAGGCTCAAGGATGAGGCGCAAGGGCAACAGGAATGCTCATGAGGCAGCAACAGAGAGCAGGCCAGGGGTAGGCAGGACAGAACAGTGGCAGCCGAGCGTGTGGGAGCCACAGAGTTCGGAGGCCAGTAGGTGTACCAGGTGCAGCGGAGGTAGAAGTCAGGACAGCGGAGAACAGAAGAACAACAGCTTGGGGGACACCAGCCAGGGAGATGGACAGTGCCACCTTCCACATGGAAGTGTAGTGAGGGGTGAAGGCATGCTGCAGGGGCGTGGCCGTGGAAGGGCCCTGTTGAGTATGCCCCAACAGGCGATACCGTGCCCGCATCAGCTTTGAGCTGTATTCGGATGTCAGATTGTGGTCCGGTACCGCCTGAACAGGGCAATACTGAGGCGGCTCTGTGAGCTGTGCAATGATGTGATGCAGGCACCCTCAGGACGGAGTCACGCTGTGTCAGTGGAGACAAAGGTAACAGCCTGCATAAGCTTGCTCACCACGGGTACCTTCCAGAGGCCAACAGGGGACACCACAGGCATAACACAGTCGGCCATGTCACGCATCCTCACCCAATTCCTCAGCGCACTGCTGCCACATGCTGCGGAGTACATCCATTTTCCCAGCACTGCGGCAGAGCGTACAGCAAACATACAGGAGTTCCACAGGGTAGCACGTATGCCTGGTGTGCTAGGGGTGATAGACCGCACCCATGTGGCTATTCACACGCCACCTGGCCCCGATGGGGCTGCATATCGCAACGGAAGGATACTCCAGTGTCAACTACCAGGTGGTGTGTGATGCCAGTGGGCGCATCATCAATGTCTGTGCCATGCACCCTGGCGAAGCACATGATTCATTCATATGGTACCAGTCTGCACTGTGCCATCGATTCGAGAGTGGGGACATCCCCACAGGACACCTAGTGGGTGAGTATGCATGTAGAAGCGGAAAAGTTGGGGGACAGGTGGGCAAGCCACAGGTGCCATGGGGGTGGCACACAAGGCTAGGGACAATATGTACCTGAACATGACACTAACCTCCACTATCTCCACACAGGTGACAGTGGATACCCACTCCGTCCCTGGCTGCTCACACCCTACTGGCACCCCAGGACCCCATTGCAGCAACGCTTCAGCCAGGGCACATGCCGCCACACGCAACATCATTGAGCGGGTGTTTGGGATGCTGAAGGCATGCTTCCGATGCCTAGACACCTCCGGCGGTGCCCTACAGTACAGCCCCTCAAAGGCCTGTCGGATATTCCTGGCCTGTTGTATCCTGCACAACATGGCCAAAGACTGTGGGATAGCCGTACAGGTCGAGGAGGGGGACAGCGATGGGGACGCCGGTGATGATGGGGATGAGCAGGCCCCCCGACTGATCCGGCAGGCCCAGCTGCAACGGGACACCATCACAGAGGAGCACTTCGCATAACACAGGTAAGTCATGGGGCCATGTGCAACCAACACTGTCTAGGCGCAACTCACATACACACAGGGTAACACACCAGGGGTGCATGATGGCAAGGGGAGTGGAAGGGTACAGGCGCACAAACACACCACCAGGGATGGGGGAATACTTGCACGCTACATGGACACACACACACACACCAGGCACACAGAGCACAGGGGCAGTTGCACAGCAGAGCAGGAACAGACATGTCAAACACACAGATCCACAGACCATCCCCACCACCTGTACTGTCCATGTACGTGTGTCAGATGCTGGGCACCCTTCCACCTTGGTGTACAGTACAATGCAGGCATCATCGTGCACACACACCTGTGGACAGCAGTCGGGTGGGTGTGCAGGTGGTCCGTGTGTCGGCGTGTTGGGCAGGGCACCCACCAGTGCACTGCCCACCAAGACACACATTGCACACAGGGCAGCACCAGACAGGGCCCGCAGTGGGAGACAGGTCAGTCAGGTGGCACTGAGCCACAGCCACCACGGATGCATGGGCAGCCCCACCGTGGCCCGGCCGCACTGGCAGGCTGAGCATGGGCCACATGGGGTGGCACCGATAGACCACCAGGGGTCCCACTGCGCGAGCTCGACCTTGTCCGCACAGGGGTCTGCAGCATGCCGAACATACCTGCACCAGGGGTGCTCGGGATGCCCACAGCAGAACCCGGCATCAACAGGCTGGGTGTCGCACGACACCGGGAACGTGGAGTGGAGAGTGTACTGTGTGGGGTGCGCGGTACAGGGGCACCTGATTGTGTGCCCAATGTGGCCACGACAGCGACCAATGCCTGGGTCAGCCTGTCAATGGCTGCGGTCACATCCATCCGCATCTGGACCATCTCTGCCAGGATCATTGCATTGTCCCTGCTGTGCTGCTCCACAGCCACACACAGTGCCTCCACGGATGTTGCAACCCACATCTGCTGCTGTACTGATGCCCGCAGCAGGCGGGTGTGCTCGTCAAGCGGGTCGTCTGCCAAATCGGCAACCTGTCTCCCAGGTGATGGAAGGGCCTGATGCTCAACACCCCTTGAGGATGGGCGCTGTTCACCAGGACCAGGTATGGGCAAGTCAACAGGCGGTGTGCATGCGCCACCACTGAACTCTGTACCCCCAGACCCGGTGGGTGACTGCCGCTGCTGCCCCTCCACCTGCTGTGCCCAAGGGACCAGTCCTTCCAATGCTGTGTCCACAACAGTGCCAGGGACCTGCACAGCCACCGGTGCTGCCCAACCGGTGCTGACAGGCACAGCCTGGGTCTGTGCTGACGTGCTGGCACACACATTGGAACCCTCTAGGTCCATGGGCACGGGCTGTCCTGCTGTGTGTCCATTATGTGACACACACGTGTCACTGCCCATAGCGGATGTTGCATCATCAATAGTGCAGGTTCGTGCCACAGCCTCAGCCACAGCGTGCTGGCATGCTTGCATGCCAGACTGCTGGGACACAGGAAGGGCACCCCCCACACCTGACTCACTGACATCGGAGATGGCGGCCAGGCGTGCACACTGGTGCAATGCATGCCGGATACCAGCAGAGGTGGATGGACCTCCTCCAACTCTGGCTGCACGTCCACAGTGCATGGGCCCACCACCACTGTCCCCTGCAGGTGCACAGGATCTGTAACAGAAAGTGAGAACATGTTAGTGCATGGGATCAACCTCCCCCCCCCCACTCCCACCATGTCATACCGTGCAGTGATGGGCTTCCACCTGTCTGGAAGCCACCTCCTGGAATGCCCTCGATGGCACTGTGCTGCATGGATGCATCAAGACGGTCCTACACCAGGGTCAGCTGCGCCACCTCTGGCTGGCCCCCGCCTGTGGCAGCACGTGCTGCCCTGAGTGCTGCCACCTTCTCCTTAACCTGTCTCCTGTCTGTCTCCACCTTCTTCTTACATTCCTGCACGGAGCACTGGTGGCTTCCATGCAGGTTTACAGCACGAGCTACCCCCTCCCATGCAGCAGCACGGGCCTGAGGGGTGCCCCGCTGTCCACTGAGTAGTGGCTACTCATCCAGGTAGGCCTTGTAGAGTGCCTCTGTTTCAGCCCTTGTGAAGTTGGGCCTCCTCCTCCACCCACCATCATCCTCCTCACCCAGTCCCTGCTCGGCCATGTCACGGTCTGTATGGGTGGAAGTGGACACCTGTGACTGTGCAGTTCACAGCATTATCCCATGACCATAGTCCATAACATCACACAGCATGCAACCCACCTATCACCTGCAGTAGCGAATATGGCCACTGCAGATCACTATCACACATTGCCAACTGAATGCATGCAAATTAGAGGTGGAGCAACTTTAATGGGATGCAAATCACGTTGCTGCGCCTTTGAATGGCTGATCAGCTGATTTGCATATGACGGCTGAATATCGCGCTGTTGCGCTTTGCGCAATACGGTTGAGCCGGCTGAGCCTATGGCGCAGTTCTGTGACTGCATAGTACACCACACAGCGCATGCCCAGGTACCTTATGCAGGCGTCTGCCATGCTGATTACGTGCTGTGCGCGGTCAGCTATTCAGGACACAGCCACCATTGTGCCAGTGGCGCTACAACGCTGGTCACCACATGGCGCTGTGGCACAACTGCGCAATAGTCCACTGTGGCACTGGCATGCAGGCGACCGCTCATGCTGGACATGTAGACCTCCGATGGCACTGTGCGTGGCCTTGTGCCAGTGACATGACCCTGTGCCTGACCTTTGTCCCCTTGGCGCTGTACGTCTGGCATGTGTGCAGCTCTATCGCGCTGTTTGGTAACAGCGTGATAGGGACTGACGGCACTGCCTGAACAGCACGATAGGGACAGATGGGGTTGTATTGTGCAACATTTCCATGTGGGGTTGCCGCGCTGCGCAGCACCATATTGCCTACTATCTAGTTGATGACATGGCACACAGGAGAGCTCCCCAGTGGAGTGGCTTAGAGGTGGCTAACCTAGTGGCCGTGGTGGAGCCTCACTATGGGCCACTGTTTGGGGGGGAACCCCTAGACTTGGCCCGCACCCAAGTGTGGCAGCAGGTGGCCACTGCACTGGAGCAGGTCACAGGGCAGCGCAGGACAGTGGAGCAGTGCAGGCACCGCTACAGTGACCTGCGCAGGAGGGAGCAGGCACTGCTGGCATGCCTCAGGTCCCATGCCAGGAGGGGCATTGTGCCTAGACCAGGTGGGTGAGCCATCTATGCACCTGTATTGTCCACAGGGGTATAACTGTGTATTGAGGCCAGAGCATGGGAGAGGGTTGTTCCATGGTTGGCTGTGTCAGTGTTTGCAGGTATGTGATGCATGGGTCTGGCTGTGTGGGCAGGCACACTTATTGGGGCAGGGGGCTGTCTGCATTTGGATCTCACTAATGTGTCCCTCAACATTTGTTTCCCACAGGTGTGGAGGAGCAGAGGAGGGCCCAGGCTGAGGCGCACAGGGATGCTGCAGGGGTGGCCGGCAGAGGAGGTGGCGGTATGGGCCTGCAACAGCAGCAGCAGCAGCATCAGCAGCAGCCGCCACAGCAGCAGCAGCGGCCGGATGAGGGTGAGTGTCATTACATCATGGATGCTATTGCGTGCAATGGGGGGGATAGGGCATGGCCACCATCCATGGACAACACTGCAATGCACGCGACGTGTGACAGTCAGCACTGTCCAGTGGCACTGCATGTCTGTGAGTGCGTCACTGGTGGTCCATGCATGCACTGGGCACATGGCTGTGGCACTACCTTCCCACCATGTAGACATGTCACTGTACTGCCTTGGTTGTGCTGTGCTGGGCATGGATGGGGTGTGTGTGTAGTGGAACACATGGCTGTTGTTGCCTGGTTGGGCTTGGCCCATGCACGGTCACTGTGAGTGTGTGCAGTCCATCACAGGGCAGGGCACTTGGCTGTATGCCATGCATACTGGGTGGGCTTCAGGGTTGTGTACAGTCCTAGCCATTGATTCTGTTCCCTTGTCCTAGGTGTCCAGGTACTGTGCAGGATCGAGCAGGCCATCCGCCACCTGTTGGAGATATCCCAGGAATCAATCGGCATCCTAAGGGAGATGAACCGGAGGGGTGTGCGACACTGGAGAGGGACACGGGGTCCGAGCCGGCCTGCAGATCTGCAGCCTGGGGGCCAGTAGCTGCCCCACAACTACACCCTTTACCCTTCCCTCACACCCTGCCTTCCCTCACCACGTTCTTCACCCCTACCCCACACCACCTTACCTTGTACCTGTACCCCACCCCTGTATTGTATGTATATATTTGTAAATAGTTTTCTTGTTGTTCCTGTTGTTGTTGTTGTTGTTCTGTTTTTCATTGAATATATATATATATATCTATTTTGTTATGAATACTGTGGTGGTCTCTGATTTGCAGCTGGCTATAGGTGTTCAGCTGCAGTGGTGTGCATGGCATCTGGTGTGGTGTGGTCCTGGGATTGTGTGTGTGTCTGCGTGGGGGGTGTCCCTGGTGTGGTGGTGGCTGTCAGCGGTCTGGCCGTGTGCTACCACACACCACTGTGGGCTTCTGGTGGGTCTGGCTTGTATAGTTCTGTGGTACACACGGTTGCATTGTGCCAGGTGGGGAGGGCATGGTGGTTCCGGCAGTGCCAGCCACAGTCACTGCTCATGGGTGGTGTCTTGGGGTTCCAGAACACGGTGTGCTGTGCACAGTGGGGGCTGTGGTACACCTGGGTTGTCCGGCCCCTTTGTGTGGCAGTATTTGCTTGCCAGTGGGTGTGCTGGGGTGCCGTGGCCCAGCTGTGCTTTGTAGGCTTGTCCACATGGGCCAGTGGATATTCCATCCCTCCACCGGTGATGCTGTGCTTTGGGTGTGGGGGTGTGTTGTTAGTTCTACACTGTGTTCCTGTGCCTGTCTGTGGCATGGGTGGTGGGCCCCTGCCTACCTCTCTGGATGTGCAGTTCCATTGCTCTGCTGCTGGGGGGGCTCCCTGCTTGCGCTATGGCGCATCTCAACTGCTCAGCTGGGCTGGCCTTGTTGCGCTATGGCGCGACATATGTGCTCAGCTTCCCCTACCTGGTTGCGCTATGGTGCAGGTTGTGCGATTTTCAGACGTTGGCTGGTTGCGCAATTTGACTTGCTCCACGTTTGAATATCGCGTCTGTTGCGCATGTGCGCAATTGACTTGCACTTGCTCCTGCTATTGCGCACATTTTGGGCACAGTTTGAATATCTGGGCCAATATGTTTTACAACAGTTCCACATGCTGCTGCTGCAGTACCTTGGCTTGACTTTGTTATAACAGCTTTCTTTTAAACATAGGAACTTTTGATTTACTCATTTAACACAGAAAGCAGCAAATAGCTGAGATTAGGTAATATCAGTTATTTTTTCCTCATAATTCATGATGATGAGTATATATAACTGAGTGCATAAATGGCTAATGTGCCTCTTTCTTTCTCTAAGGAACTATGATGCAACTGCAGCAGGAAAACTTTAACAAATGGGTGGGTGGGTGGGCCTGTTACATATTAAGTTGCTGGCTTTAGCAAACAGAAGAAATCATAGATAAACCTAGTTGTATTCCTATCAATGTCACACATGATAATTTCTCTCCCCCTTATATTGAACAGTTTTTCCTTTACATGTATTTTATTACTATCTTCATTACTGGCAGTGCAATTAAAAAATAGGGTTTGAGTTATAAAAAGTTCTAAAAAAGATTAGAACCCTAGAACTTTTTCAACAGTTCTAGACTAGAACTAGAACCCAGAACTACAGAGGGTTCTGACGACCCTAGTGGAGAGGTGTGTATCAAAAAAGACGTAACAAATAAGATTTTCATGCTGGATGCCCCAGAAGAGGGAAGGCTGCCTGATGGACTTTTGGTTAAACCTACTGTGCTGCCAGTTCATGCTCATGCCTATGCCAGAGGAATGGTGGGGCAATTCTGCAATGTAACTGACAGAGACATTGAAGTTACTCGAGGAGGTACCCTGGCCAAAGTATACTGCAGAGATACCACTGTGTTGCCAAATAAGTGCTGCACAGATGAAGATAATGATATTTCCCCAGATATGTTCAATTTTGGAGAGTCTCCCATCCCCAGTGAGTGGAAGGACAAAAATCAGCCACAAGCTGGCGCAGCTGAGCAAAGTATTTTCATTGAAAGAATGGGACGTTGGATGTGCCACTGGCGCTGAACACCACATCAGACTCCACGATGAGAGGCCATTCCAAGAGAGATCATGCCAATTAGCACCTGCAGACATTGATGATGTCAGGTGGCATCTTCAGGAAATGTTAGCAGCTGGAATCATCCAGGAATCACACAGCCCTTACGCATCCCCAATTGTGGTGGTCCAAAAAAAGAGTGGCGCTGTGAGGATGTGTGTCGATTACAGGACACTTGATATAAGAACCACACCAGATCAATACAGGATGCCCCCGATTGCCTCAATGGAAGTCAGTGGTTCTCCGTTCTGGACCTCAGAAGTGGATATTATCAAATCCCGATGGCGCCAGAAGATAGAGAAAAAAATGCTGTCTCTTGGGCTTCTATGAATTCTTGCTCATGCCCTAAGGCATATCTGGAGCACCTGCAACCTTTCAAAAACTGATGGAGCATGCGGTAAGAGACATGAACCTCCTTAAATGCCTTGTTTACTTGGATGATGTCATCATGTTTGGCAAAACACTTGAGGAGCATGAGGCTCAGCTGTTTAAAGTTCGGGACAGATCGGAAGAATTCAGGTAAAAACTATCTGCTGACAAGTGGCAGTTTCCAAAGAGTTATAAAACATGCAGGCCACATTTTTCCTCCAAAGGCATCTAGATGGACCCAAGCAAAGTAGAAGCTTTAACCACCTGGCCTAGGTCCGACAACCTCAAACAGCTTCACAGACCTCTAGGCTTCTGTGGATATTATTGCTGCTTTGTAAAGGACTACACAAAGGTAATTCGACCACTACTAAATCTGACACAAGGATACCCTCCTACCAACCGAAAGTTCAAAAGGGGCACTGTGAAGGAAGCAGACAAGTTCTACTTTAAGACTAATGAATCCTTTGGTTCAAGATGGACCCCAGATTGCAATGCAGCATTCCAAGAAATTATCTACCAGTTTTCACATGCACCAGTACTCGCATATACTGACCCAACCAAGCCATATGTACTTCACACGGATGCCAGCCTGAGCAGCCTTGGGGCTGTACTTTATCAAGAATAAACAGAAGGACTATTCCCAGTGGCGTTGCAAGCAGAAGCTTGGCCTCATCTGAAAAGTGCTATCCAGTGCACAAATTAGAATTTCTTGCTTTAAAATGGGCCATAGTTGACCAGTTTCATGAGTATTTATATGGTGTCAAAATCCAGGTCAAAACGAACAATAATCCTTTCACATATGTCCAAATATCGGCCAGGTTAGATGCAACTGAACACAGGTGGCTGTCTGCTCTATCAACATATGATTATTCAGTAGAGTGCTGTCCAGGCCTAAACCATATTGATGCTGATGTTGTCTCTAGAGGGCCTGCTTCAAATCCTGAGTGAGTGTGAATGTCAGAACAATCTGTGAAGGCCCTATGCCAAAAGTTTGACAAAGATGAACACCCATCAGCTGAAACTAAATTGCTTAGTCAGCTGCTTAGACTCTCCAGATACCCGTGTGCCTGTAGCCTACTGTAGCTTTGCAGCTCTAGATTTGAGTACTTTGACTCAGCTCACTCCAGCAGACATCCCAAGAGAACAGTACCATGACCCCATGTTTAGAATTGTGCTAGATGCTCTGACCAAAGGGAAGGATGTTTCCAAATCATGTTCAGATGATCAGAGAACTGCTTTACTGTTCTGAGAGGGACACAGACTGAAGCTTTGCAATAAATTACTCTATTGAAAAATTACAAACGATCAAGGGAAAGCTGTAAAGAAATTACTGGTGTTACCTTAAAAATTTAAGCATGTGGTCTTGAAAGCACTCCATGACCAATGGGACATTTGGCAACGAGATAACTGCAGACTTGGTTCAAGCCCATTTCTACTGGCCCAAAAAGAGTGTAGATGTATACCAGTATATCAAAACTTGCAGCAATTGTCTTCAAAGGAAGGCCCAACCACAAAGAGCAGCACCTTTGGTTAACATTGCCACTAGCGCATCCATGGAGCTTGTGTGCATTGACTTTCTGAGTCTGGAGTCCAATGCCAAGAACATTGGAAATACACTGGTTGTAACAGATCACTTCACCAGACATGCACAGGCTTATCCAACAAAAGATTAGAAGGCCACAACGGTAGCCAAGGTTCTTGTTGTAAGATTTTTCATACACTGTGGTGCTCCACAACACATCCACTCCAATCAGGGTAGGGACTTTGAAAGTCACTACATTAAGGAAATGCTGTCTCTGTGGGGTGTAAAAAAAGTCAAAGACCACTCCCTACTTCACACAAGTGGATCTGTAACCCGAAAGATTTACTGTAAAAGGATGTTGCTGCACATGCTGTGCACCCTTCACCCAAAAGACAAACCAAGGTGGAGTCAGCAGATAAGTACTTTAGTGCACACTTATAATTGCACCAAAAATGATACAACCGGTGTCTCACCATACTAGTTAATGTTTGGTCAGGAAGCATGCCTACCAGTGGACATTTGCTTTGGAGTGTCACCAGATGTAATTCAAGCTGATAACTATCTGCAATATGTACACAATCTTAGAGCACAGCTTAACTATGCTTATCAATAGCCTGGGCTGAGTCAGAGTGTTCTAAAGCTCGCAACCAGCCAGGCATCACCCTATTTTGTCCCTCTCTGCTGACGCTAACAAAGCAGAGGGAGGGCTTCTTAGTACTGCAAATGTTTATTTCTAATCCATAGCTATCTTTAAGATTGTTGTTTAACCTGCCTTTATTGCAGCATGTATTTCCCAATGGGAGCTGCCATGTTTTGGCCCGGGATATCCAGGTTTGGGCAAATTAGGACACAGGGGACCTTGAGGGGTCCTTTGCTCAGGTGCCATGTGGGAGAAAATGTGAACTCTAGTGTTTTGTGCCTAAAGGAATCAATAGGAGCACCCGCTCCCTCAGTCAACCAGAATGCAGAAAAAACAGATAAGTCCGGTAATCAGTTTCAAACGGTGTAGCAGTTCATCCTGAGACTCCATGAAGCAAGGAGCTCATAGGCTTTATGGGGATCCAGAATAAGGGAGGCCTAATTTTCCTCTGGTGTGCATCCTGCAGCCCCAAAGGGGGGATCGGTCACCAAAAACTGCCTACTGCAGATTAAGAGGTCTGCTCAACAAAGCGGCTGACATTGCAAACTAGCCAGGAGCTAAAAGAGGAATCAGAGAGTTTGATGTTTCTAAAAATAAGTGTGCTGAATGCTTATTGTGGGTCAAAGCCTACCATCCAGGGACTACTGATTGCCAGAGAGGAGCACACCTTTACCGGTGACCAAACTGTCTACCAGCTGGAGGGGTCACCAGCAGATAAATTGAACTTTGTCAAGAGACACTTTGTTGAACTTGGGCCCATGTCCATCCCGGCCCATGCTGTCTGTTCCTGTGCTAGCTATAGTTTCCTAGTAAGAGACCAGCTTCAGGGATCCAGCCCCTGCTCAGTAAATCATCGCAGATTGCAGCCAGCTACAGGGAAAGGCTGTGAAGTGGAGGTGAATCGTGCTGGCCCAGTTTCCCCATGCGCAGCAACTTCCAGCATCCGGTCTTCATTTCACCAGGCCATCTTCAATTTCTGGTACAGTGAGTAAATTCATGGTAGCTCCCTGCAACAAGTCTCTTGATTATCTATAGGTACCATCTAATTGTTTTCAGCTTAATTTCAAGGGTTTCAGTAGACTAGGCCAACTGGCCATGGATACAATATAATTTAATTTGCATTGCACTGGTAATGTTTTTTATTGTATTTTTTTTTTATTTATTGAAATTTTGGATAACACCAGTGTGTGGATGCTCGTTAATTGGTTCCATGTTAGTTAACAAGTACAGAGTGATACATAAACATTCAGATACAGAGTGGCTCGGTGGCAAATATACAAATACATGTTACGGTACAACAATACAGATAAAGTACATTGTTACACTATACTGAGGCATTGTACAATGTATGCCTGCGTCAAGGGGGGACAAAAATCAGTAGAGTAAACAGAGGGAGGAGAAAGGGGGAGAAGATGGAGAGGTAATGGTAAGAGAAAGGGGTGGGTGGGGTAGGAAGGGAAGGGGTAGGGTAGAGAGGGATAGGGTGTGGCAGCGCCATGGGAGAACACGGTGGGATAGTGAAGTGCAAGGTCAGTGTTGATTATTTCTTTCCATCAAGGGCCCCAACAACAGCTGCAACTCCAGGCACCAATTCTGGCCAGCCAGCATTATCTTCTGGGTACCCAGTAGTTGCGGTACTGTTTAAGAAAGGGACTAAATTAATTGTAAGTGATCTGGTTTTCCAGAACAGTAATCATTTGCTCAAAATGGCTCCCCCTCCTTGTTCACGTCACCATAATAAACCTGATTTACTGTGTTACTTTGAACCAAGCTTGTGAACATATTATTACCTGGCTTAAAGTGATAGGCTCTTCACTGAATGTGTTGAAGTGCATGCTGTATTGCAAAACTGTCTTTACAGGAGTTGCAGGGCATACACCAGGACCAGAGACCCTGCCAGTAAGTGGGACAACTGTGATAACATTATTAATGTTTATTGCAAACTGTCTATTGAATAATGCTAATGGTCATTGTCAAGTCCTAGGTAATTAGTCACTAGGTGGGATTGTGGGTGGCGATAGCTTCCCAGAGGGCTGTACCAGTATAGATAGATACCCACACAAACCATACTCTGGGTGGAGACACTAAACTATTTTGTTTACTGAGGGTAGGGGTACCCAGGTACTTGTTAAGTTGGAACCCAGGCCCCTCAACATGTTGTTAGGAAGACAGGCAGGGGTAGTAGCCCTTGAATAGCGCCACCTAGGGGTTACACATAGATCCTCCTAAATAGAAAGAGGTGGCATAGCATCATGCCTGTGCAGTTTACCCTGGACTGATGAAAGGATGAGGTTAAAAAATGTGTTATTGTTGCGGCAGAGCATGTTAAAATCAATAGTTGTGTGCCTGGTATGCATAAATTACAATGTCATAATTGTTTCAATTTCCTATCCGCCTATGGTTTGTGTAGCACCGTCCAAATAAAAGAAATACTAGATCTGCCAATGGCTCATTTGACACTGTATGAAAACTTCCAGAAGAGCAGGTTTCCGGTTGATTACAGGGAGGGGGCTGAGAGTATTTTTCTCTGCCTGACTGTGCTTATTGCCCAGTGGGTAGGGGGTGAGAGTGGGGTGAGGGGCATGATGATGTTGGCTATTGTGTGTGCAGAGATAGGCATTCTTGACTGAACATTTGCTGTTGTGGTATCCTCTGGTTCGGCGGGGTTGGGGGCACAGAAAGAGGAAGAGAGGGAGTCATGGTGCAAAACTGTGTGACTGCATTATAGTCATTTTTTTTTTTTTTGCTGGGGCAGGAAGCAATGTGGGAGGAGGATACATGTGCAATAATCAGAGTATTTCTTAGCTTGCAATATTTTCCTGTATAAGTGAACAAAATTTACCGTTATAATTGTGGTCTAGTGCAACCATCTGAGGGATAGTGCAATTTTGAATCAACTTGTTCTGCTGGCTAGTGCAAAAAAAGGTTAAGGTTGACCCGTTATACTATCTAGTCTTCTGGTTATAAACTCTAGTTACTAGATACCTGCACTGCCAGAGTCCCCTGCTGTCCTGAGGTCTTCCTGCAGATTTCCTACAGAAGCTCCTTAGGCAGATGCCACACTCCTATTCTATGACATTCACACAATGGGATGCCATGTGATAGGATGCTGAGAAAAGGGAAAGGGATGAACACTTGGGTTCTACATAGGGCAGTTACAGTAATAAGTGTGGGCATACCAGATGGGCCTCTGGGCCTTTTTCTGCTGTCATTTTCTGTTTCTACAGTATGTTTCTATCTCGTTAAGCTAATTATTGAGCCTACCCCACCCAACCTCCACTTCTCCAATCACTCCATAACTGAAGCGCATGATGCTGGCATTTTAGCAGTGACACACCTTCCTCAAAGCTCTGAGGAAGGCATGTTTATGTCACAGATTGCACTTAAGGGTGGGCACTGTGCACTCAGTGGGCCTGACCCCAATGCAAACCAACTCCTGGGGGTCAGGCCCACTGAGCTCACAGTGCCCACCCTTAAGTGCAATCCGTGACGAGGTGGAATAGGGATACCCTCCTCCATGCTTTTAGAATGCTCGCCGAGGTCACAACTCCACCCCTGCCACGATGATCCAGGGCATTCCTCTAACTCTGGATAAGGGCACAATACCAGTCTCGAGTCTTGTGGCCAAATATGAACCCTTTCTTGGCTATTACATAAAGGAGGAAGGCCCAGTGTCCCACTCTCTTTGGGGGTAGCAGTGTAAAGCCTGATATGGCCTTCTCCCTATAGGACATGCAACAGCCTGGTTCAGAATCCCTGCAGACTCATCCCTGAGACTTTGGTATTCTCTCTCTATCCTTTCAGATCCCTTACAGACCCTTTTCTCAATTTGGTTGCTTATGGTGGTCCCTCTACACAATTAACAGTTGTCATGGATTATTAATAAATCTTCTACAGTCACACACAAATATAGAAATCTCACACAGGCAGAATTTCTTTAGAAAAATAAATGTTTTTACTAAAATACTCAGATAAATACAGTTACAACTAAAAAGAACATACACTAATTTGGGTTACAGTATACATAAACAAAAATGGAAAAATACACAGTGAAATGACTAAAAGTGTTAGCTAAAAAGCCTACCAAATATTTGCAGTAAATTGAAGTCCAGAAATAGTGGATGAAGGTTTCCTTTTGTCCTTGGCAGTCACACTGGGTCTCAGCAGTTAGGCTTCTGGTTTGTGTCAAGCAGTGTCCAGATGAAAAAAGTGTGTAAATGCCCTGAGCTGGGGCTTTTTATAGGGATGGCCATGCCAGTCTGTAATCTACAGTGTCATCAATTTTCTCCAGTTCAGAACAACTACTCCATTTGGACAGGAGATGCCACTGTTCCACTGTTTCCAAAAATCAGGTCCTGACTCATAATATGACAGTCAGAGTTTTAAGCCTTTTGAAGTCAGTGTGCCCCTAGTTAACACAGTTTTACAACTGACACACTGGAAGGGAATTTCACACAGTTCTGCTAGAATGATCATCTGCTGTTCAATTCCTGGCTAACACATCCTGGGCTTTTGAACTGGCTTAATTTAATTAGTTACAAGGAAGATCCTGTAAGGTTTATGATTATACTAGCTGATTTTATTACTTCTGTTTCCCTTGGGTAGTTAACTAAGAGGAGTACTCTTTGATCAGCTATTCACAAGCGTTTTGACAATAACGTGTCAGTTTTCTGGCAAGCAAGTTCGCTTTCAGGTCAAAAGTTGGTCAAACCCTTTTTTTAAATCCAGTCTTTTCTCTATGTGCCTTTGTATTAACACTGGCATTTTGTGGCATGTAAATATACACAGAATTACATAAAAAACTTATATACAACAGAATTATATCTACAAATAAGAACTAACAGTGGGGTAGCTCACCACACTCCTCCCTCCTAGACTGAATTTGTGAGAATATATCCCTATGCATGATATAATTTTCACAAATTCTATTCACTGCTCTAACTGGCAAGATAGCCCATCCGAGTTGGCACTGGCCGATCCAGCCCTGTGGGTAATGGTCATATCGTAGCCCTGTAAGGCAATACTCCAACTTAAGAGATGATCATTCATTTTACCCATCTGTGTCAGCCACACCAGGTGGTTATGATCAGTCTGTACCTCAAAGTGCCTCCTGTAGAGGTACGGCTCTAATTTCTTCAGGGCCCATACCAGTGCAAGGCATTCCTTTTCAACCATGGAATATGCCTGCTCCTGGGGAAGTAACTTTTTGCTAAGGTACACTATTGGTTGATCTTTCACTAGGTTAGAGGTCTGACTGAGAACTGCTCCAATCCCCACGTCTGAGGCATCTGTCTGGACTACAAATGGCTTACTGTAATATGGACTGGCCAACACAGGGGCACTTTACAGTGGCTCCTTTATCCAGACAAGGGCTCATTCACAGGTTAGCTCCCATTTTACCTGTTTGGGCATTCTTTTCTTTAGCAGGCCAGAGAGGGGAGCTGCCAGGGTAATGTAATTTGGTACAAGCTTTCGATAGTACCCAGCGGTCCCTAGGAAACTCTGAACCTGCTTCTGGGTTTCAGGCCTAGGCCATGCCTCTGTCATCTCAATCTTGGCTTGATTAGGGCAAAGCTGCCCCCACCCTTCTACATGTCCTAGGTATGCCACCTCCGCAATGGCCACCTAGCACTTTTCAACTTTGACAGCAAGCCTGGCCCTTTGTATCCTGCCCAACACTTCCCTCAGGTGGGACAGGTGTTCCTTCCAACTGGTACTGAAGATGGCAATGTCATCCAGCTATGCCACTGCGTACTCTTCAGTACCATGTAATACCTGGTTGACCAGCCTTTGGAAGGTGGCAGGGGCATTCTTCATTCCAAAAGGCGCTGCCTTGAACTCAAAAAATTCTGTTGGAGTGATGATGGCTGACCTCTCCCTAGCTCTGGCAGTTAACTCCACCTGCCAATGCCCTTTCATTAAGTCAGTGGTGGTAAGGTATGTCACCCCTCCCAACTTGTCCAGTAGCTCATCCATCCATCCATGGCATTGGGTGAGGGTCAGACTTCGTGACTGCACTGAGTCCATGCTAGTCCACACAAAAGTGAGTAGAGCCATCCAGCTTGGGAACAGAGACTACAGGTAAGGCACAGGGGCTGTGGGATTTCTGGATTACCCCTAAATCCAGCATTTCCTCCACCTCCCTCCTAATGTCTTTTAGGATGGCCTCAGGCACCCAGCAGGCTGTCCACTGTATAGGCACTTGCATCCCTGTGTCTACATCATGTGTCGCTAAGGGGGTTAGTCCAGGCTTGGCCGTAACCAAAGGGGCAAAGTCCTCTAAAACCTTCCTCACTTCCTGGGTCTATTCCAGGGTCAACTGGGGTGACAGTTTAATTTCCTCCACAGAGAACTCCCACTTGCTTCCCTCCAGCAAGTCTAGTAGGGGGTGTTCTTTGTCCGTCCCCTCCCCAGAACTACACACTGCAAATACCATGTCTGCCCTATTTGCATATAGCTTCCTCATGTTGACATGGTACATTCTATGGGTATGTCTCCTGTCAGGCAAGTTCTACAATATAGTTCACATCATTTACCTGTCGGACTACCTTGTATGGTTCTGCCCACTTTGCCTGCAGCTTGTCCTTCCAGACTGGAATTAGGACCATGACTTCCTGACCTACACTGTATGAGCAAGCTCTGGCTCTGCAGTCATGCCAGACCTTTTCCTTCCACTGGTGGCTGACAGGTTGCTCTGAGCTGCTCCCATAAGCTCCTTCAGCTTTTCCCTAAACTTCAGGACATACTCCACTATGTGAGTTCCCTGGGTGGCATGCTTGCCTTCCCAGTCTTCCCAGATCAAGTCTAGGGGCCCACACACTCTATGTCTATATAAGAGTTCAAAGGGAGAAAACCCTGTCAACTCTTGGGGCCTCTCCCTGTATGCAAAAAACAGGTGGGGAAGGTATTTCTCCCAGTACCTCCCATGCTGTTCAGCAAATGCTTGGAGCATTGATTTTAGGGTACCATTAAACCTTTCCACAAACCCATTGGCTTGCAGGTGATAAGGTGTCATGCAACTCTGCACCACCCCACACTTCTCCCACAAACACTTCATCAGGTCTGACATGAAGTTACCCCCTCAATCAGTGATAACCTCCTGCGGAAACCCATTACAGGAGAAAATCCCTAGCAAGGCATTTGCCACTTTGTCCTAAGCGAGGAGAGGGCAACCACCTCTGGGTAATGGGTGGCATAATCTACCACCGTCAGGATAAATCTCTTCCTGGATGAGCATGGGGTACTCAAAGGTCCCACAATATCCATTCCTACCCTCTGAAATGGCTCCTCCACAATGGGCAAGGGAATTAGGGCAACTCTGGTTTTACTACCTGCTTTCCCTATTTTTTGGCACCGGTGACAAGACCTACAATATTCTTTCACCTACTGGGTGAAGTTGGGACAATAGAAATTCTGGGCCAATCACTGCATGGTGCACGTGATTCCCAGATGTCCAGACATGGGGATATCATGAGCGATCTTGAGCAACCAGTCAAGGTACCCCTGAGAAACAACAAGCTGCCTGTCCATCACCCCTCCCTCTGTCCTTACCTCCTGTGTATACAACAGTCCATTGTTCCACTATACTCTATGCCTCATGTCACCTCCCTGTGTCCCATCAGATTCTGCACAAGCCCTCAGCCTCTCCAAACTAGGATCAGTCCTCTGAGCAGCTGCAAATTCTTCACATTTTCCCAGGGCATGGGACATGTCCCCTTCGGTTCCTAAACTGGGATCCATAGCTCTAGCATCAGGGCATTCAGGGTCACTGCCATCCCTAACCTTCTGACCATTAGTAATCCCTCCCTCCTCAGAGTAACCTTTTGTAGCTGTTTTATGAACTGTTATGTGGTGAAGTCCTATCTCTCTTTCACTACCTTCCATTTCAGGAGACACAGGCTGAGGAACCAGCCTCCCATTGTTTTCCACAGGGGCTTCTATGGGGTCCAGGCAACTACAATCAGCCTTTGCCATCTGACTGTTGGTAACCAGACTCACCACCACCTTCTGTAGATTGTTCCCTATAATCACATCCAGGGTGAGGTTGTCTGCCACAGCAACATTTTGCACCCACTCTCCGGTCTCACCCCAGTCCAGGAGAACACTAGCTAGTGGCATAGCTTTTTCCTCCACAGAGCATCCCCTTACTGTTACAAACTGATTAGGTATAAGCTGTTAAGGCTTAACCAAATCCCCTTTTACTAAGGTAAGAGATGCCCCCGTGTCCCTTCACACAAGGGTGTGCACCCCATTTACAGTAACTGGGGGTATGTGCTCCATCATGTTCATAGGCATGCTTTCAGGGATACACAGCACACCCAATTCTGTTCAAGCACCCCTTTGCCTACTCTGTGCCTTTTTAGGACACTGTCTAACAAGATGCCCTGGCTGTTTGCAAAACCAGCAATCATCTTTTCTTTTATCTGACAAATCCCTTTTTTGTAACCTGGGGCTTCCCCCTTTCTGTGGAGGCAGTGAGGGCTTTAGCTGCCCTGAAGATGTGCTTTTCCCCTTCTGCACTGCCACACTCGCCCCACTCTCTTTCAGAGCAGGCCTGTTCCTGGCATAGCAGTCCAAGAGTTCTGCAGCCTGCTGCACTGTTTTGGGGTCTCAGTCCTCTAACCAGGTTTTTAGCTCTGCTGGGCAAACCCAAAAGAATTGCTCCAAAAGTACACCCTCCTCAATTTTCTCTACAGAGTTTGCTTCTACTCCGTCCCACCAATGTTCCAAAAACTGACGTTGCTTTGTGGTAGGTTCCTCATAGCTCATGTCAGAGCTTCTCCGGAGCTTACAGAACTTAATCCTGTATGATTCAGCCATTAATTCATACTTTTTAAGCAATGCAACTTAGTTTCTCATAGTTACTACTGTCCTGATTGTCCATTTGGCCTAGTGCCTCACGTCCTTTACCAGTTAGCAGCAGGGATAGCTGAAAGCTCCAGGACTCCCACGGTGTTTTAGCTGCATATAGACCTTTTCAAACAAATTCAAAAATGCATCCATATCCTTCATCTCTTTAAATTCTGCTATTAATTTGGAATTTAATTTATACTCCAGCCCTGGAGATACCAGTTCACCCCTGCCACTTACCTGCTCTGGCGTCGGTTGTTGGAGTCACAGATTTTCCAGTTCAAACTCCCTCTGCCGCTGTTTTTCTCTTTCCTCTGCCTCTCTCTGAAGCTGTCTTTCTCTTTCCTCAGCCTCTCACTGATGCTGCTTTTCCTGCAACTCCATCTCGAATTTCCTCTACTCGAATTCCCTCTGCAGCTGGGCTTTGAACCATCTCTGCTCAAATTCCCTTTGCTGCTGGGCTTTGAACTTTCTCCACTCAAACTCCGTTTCCTCAACTCAAACTGTAGTCAGATCCCTTCCAGCTCCAGCTTTGTAGTGACCCTCCCTTGGTGCTGTGGTTCTGGGTTCCCTCTGGTCTTGCTGTCCTCCTCCCTGGGACTGGACTCTGCGACGTGCCTTGGCACTCCCACACCCAAGGTTTGGTCCCTTTCAGTCACCAGCTGTGACTGGAGGTGCTAGGTAGTTGCTTGCTCATCGGCTGCCACAAAAGCCTCCACGAGGTGCTTTTTGGTTCATCCCTCGCACTGGACCCCTCTTTCCTGACACAACTGCTTTAGGTAGTCTGCAGTGTATTCACTTTAGATGGAAGCCATCTTTTTCCCTAACTACTGCTACACTTGCTTACACCTGAGAAAAAAACAAAACAGGTAGGGAACTTTATATTGTAACCAAATTATATATATCTTTTTTTTTGTTTTGTAATCTCTGCCTTAATTGTGTGTGGACTGTTTACAGTTTATCAGTCTGATACACTGGTCTTCAATCCAACTGATATGCCTGTGCCTCCAGTCTCTCTTGAATCACAACACTATGCAATCAAATATCTCAGATCCCAATGCTGCGCACCAGATCTGTCACAAACCCACTCCTGGGGGGCAGGCCCACTGAGCTCACAGTGCCCACCCTTAAGTGCAATCCATGATGAGGGGGAACAGGGATGCCCTCCTTGTGCTTTTAGAATGCTCGCTGAGGTCAGGACTGCACCTCTACCACAAGGATCCAGAGCATCTCTCTAACTCTGGATAAGGGCATAATACCAGTCTTGAGTCTTGTGGACAAATATGAACCTATCCTTGGCTATTACTCAAAGGAGGAAGACCCAGGCATCACACTCTCTTCGGGGTAGCAGTGTAAAGCCTGATATTGCCTTCTCCCTACAAGACATGCAACAGCTTGGTTCAGAATCCCTGCAGACTTATCCTGAGACTTTGGTATTCTCCCTATCCTTCCAGATCCCTTACAAACCCTTTTCTCAATTTAGTTGCTTATGGTGGCCCCTCTAAGCAATTAACAGTTGTCACAGATTATTAATAAACCTTCTACCATTACACAAATATAGAAATCTCACACAGGTAGAATTTCTTCAGAAAAACAAATGTTTTTACTAAAATAAATAAATACGGTTACAACTAAAAAGAACATGCACTAATTTGGGTTACAGTATACACAAGCAAAAATGGAAAAATATACAGTGAAATGCACTAAAACTGTTAGCTAAAAAGTCTACCATATATTTACGATAAACTGAAGTCCAGAAACAGTGGATCAAGGTTTTCAGTTTTCTTTGGTCCTTGGCAGCCACACTGGGTCTCAGCAGTTTGGCTTCTGGTGTGTGTCAAGCAGTGTCCAGATGAAAAAAGTGTGTAAATGCCCTGAGCTGGGGCTTTTTATAGGGATGGCCATCCCACTCTGTAATCTGCAGTGTCATCAATTTTCCCCAGTTCAGAACAACTACTCCATTTGGCCAGGAGATGCCACTGTTCCACTGTTTCCAAAAATCAGGTCCTGACTCATAATATGACAGTCAGAGTTTTAAGCCTTTTGAAGTCAGTGTCCCCCTAGTTAACACAGTTTTGCCATTGACACACTGGAAGGGAATTTCACACAGTTCTGCTAGAATGATCATCTGCTGTTCAATTCCTGGCTAAAACATCCTGAGCCTTTGAACTGGCTTAATTTAGTTAGTTACAAGGAAGATCCTGTAAGGTTTATGATTATACTAGCTGATTTTATTACTTCTGTTTCCCTTGGGTAGTTAACTTAGAGGAACACTCTTTGATCAGTTATCCACAAGCATTTTGACAATAACTTCTCAGTTTTCTGGCAAGAAAATTGGCTTTCAGGTCAAATGTAGGTCAATCCCTTTTTTAAAAATCCAGTCTTTTCTCTATGTGCCTTTGTATTAACACTAGCATTTTGTGGCATGTAAATATACACAGAATTACATTAAAAAAACATATATACAACAGAATTATATTTCCAAATGAGGACTAACAGTGGGGTAGCTTGCTACAGTGTATGCCAAAGTGTCAGCATCACATACGTGTGCAAATCAATCATGTGTGTCTTCCTGCCTACTGGCTACCCAAAGATGGGAGCACTTATGGGACTCTGTTTAACTTGTGAATACCTCACTTTCAGGATGTAGGAGGTTGGACACTTCTGAAAAAGGGCTCTTGAGCTCAAAGGTCCTCTGAACCCAATAAATAAATAAATAAAGGTGTCTGTGAATAAAATGGTGAGTCTAGTGCGAGTGCCTAAGGTAAGCCTCCTGGCTTTTTTATTTTACTCCATTTTTTTATATTTTGTTACTAGGCTAAGAACCCAAGGACAAAAACTGTCCATTTTCAAGGGAGACCTGGAAAAAAAAGATAAAAAAGCAACTCACACAACATTGACGCCAACAGGGAGTGCCACACATATTGTGTCTGTCATTTGTGGAGTGTCAGACCTCCTATTTAAATTGATTTTCCTCAGTGTGCACACCCATTTTGATGCTCTATGTGAGAGGTAGAGTGCCAGAAAACATAGACTTTTTCATGACATCTGGGGTAGCTTGCTCAAGTCACTCGACCTGACCCTGGCCTCCCTTTTTGATACTCTTCACCTGACTGGCCGCCCTCTTGATGTCCTCTAAGACTGATAAAGCCCTTTCTCACATCCTATCTAAAATCATATCAATGTGGGAGAAGCACCTTCCCAAGAAATCATGTGTTCGAGTGTCCCACCTTACCTTGCTCTCTGCTGAGATCATTGCTCAGCTCAAAGCAAGTGAATCTTCATGGTACCAACATACAACTGTTGATGATATGATCATCTTGGCAGCAGAGCTACAGCGAGTACAGCACAGCATTTGAAAGCCACTGTTTCCAAGTGTGATAGTTTGAGCCAGCTTCTGGGAGGAAGTGCTGTGTGCTGACACAGCAGGTCTGCTTTGCCTCTGGATTTTAACTGTGCAATTTGGGACCCATCTGTGAGCTGTCACTGCCCTGCTCCTTCAATCAGAGGAAGGCATTGTCTTTGGGGTGGAGCTACAGTGAGTACAGCGTTGTGTCTGAAACCCACTAATTCCAAGTGTGACAGTTTGAGCCAGCTTCTGGGAGGAATTGTTGTATGCTGACAGAGCTAGTCGGGCTGTTTGGGGGCTTTACCTCTGGATTTTAACTATTCAATTTGGGACACCACTGTGTGCTGTCATTACCCTGTTCTTCCAATCAGGGGGTGGGGATCACCTTGGGGGAGGAGGTTTTCTCTCCTACTTATGTTTGTGTTGCTAGCATTCCTCCACTACAGTCCTTTTCCTAAAGGGCTGCAGCTTAAGAGCATTATACTGTGGGCATCAGTGTGGGCTGCAGTTGGCAGGAGACTCTGCACCCACAGTATGTCACTACTAATCTACAGCTAGAGTTTGTCTTTGTGTGCAGTTCAATATGTCATGTACAATGTAGTATCCTTGCAATTATCTCATGTTGATGTACTGATTGCTAGTTCATTTATGCAGTCAATATGCAATGTAGTGTACCTAAGTTCATGATTTGTTTTATATGTTATTGTGTTTTCATTTTATCAAATTGCTATATTACGGGTATTTGTTCAATTGTAAGGTGCATGTCTGTATAGTTCTGTGGGGGAAGAGCTCCTCCCCCACATCCTACATAAGCCATCAAGCTCCGCTGCTCTGCTCAGAGTGAGTCACACTCGCTGTACTCTCTCCATGCTGTGTGCTGGGGCTGGCTCTTTTCTGATTTTCTCTATGCCCCTCCCCTGTTGCCCGTGCTTCTTGCGCACATTTTTGCCTCGTTTGTCTCCCCCCTTTAGTGTGTTATCTTCTTCTGGTTGCTTTCTTCCTCCTTCCCCCGCCCTCCATCCCTCTTTGTTTCTGGTTTCTTCTTGGGGTTTCTGCCTTACCCAGCACTGCGGCACCACTAGTTCAGTCGGCGTCTTCCGCTGTGAGTTTGCTTGGTGATTTCTGCGCTCCTCAGCATGGCTTACCATGGTTTCTGCTGCTCATCAGTCCCCTCCTCCTGGCTTCTTCTGGGCCAGGTTTTGGGCTTTGTTTGCTCCTGCCATAGCAGTTGCACCACCTCTGTGCTTTGGCACTTCCACATGCTGCCTGTTACAGCTGTCTGCCTTGGGGCCCATTCTGCATTTTCATAAGAGCTGTTTGACCTGATGCTGCTCTGGCAGCCACCCTTGGATTCCGTTGCTGCACAGCTTGGTGGAACCAGCCCTTGGATTTCTTTCTGCCCATGATTCGCTGCACACCTGACTTTTCTGGACTGCATTATTGCTGGAACATTTCTATTGCATTGTTTACTGCCATTGCCTTAAGCCACATCATTTCCTCACTGCATTGTTCCCCGCATGGAATGGGTCTGTGGCTGGAACTGTTGTATAGCCTTCAGTGACATAGGATTCTACCTTCTCTCTGTTCCTCCTTGGGGTTCATGCAGTAGGTCCTACATGCATATCTCTCGCTCTGTCAGCATCAAACAGTTCTAGCACTGGCCTTCCCACATTATAACAACTGGCCAGGATGTGTAGCACTTTCTCGTTTTAAATGATAACATGTCTCCAGATCGTGGGATCCACACAGTTTGTGATGCAGAATGTTTCTATTGACTTAATTTCATGAATTACTGGATTGTGTGTCCTGAAATTGTTCTAACTTTATGAGGACACTCAGTAAACCATGTGAAGCAAGGGTAAATTTGAATGTGACACTCATAGCGCTGTGTGAAATTCAGAGTGGTTGAGAGGTATGCCTACATGCCTACCTTCTGTGGTTTCCCTTCTCCTCAGCTCATTCCTTGGTCTTTCCATGCAGGTCGGATCATTACTACTGCTCCTGAACTATGTGCAGGTTCACTCTTGCTTACGCGCACTTTGCTTCATACCGCCCACCATCCCCTCGTCTTCAGCCTCTGGGATGCATGCTGTGCCAGGTGGCCCTCCGTGGTGGCACACCTGGTCATGCTAGCCTACATGGGGTCTAGCTTGACTCACTTTCTTCCCTCCCTCTTGACCTACATGGGGTCTGGCCGTACCATTGGCCATGTGGGGGCCTCACCTGGATAGCTTCACTGCTGCTTCTGAGGACCATCTACTCAGTCATGTCCCCTGCTGTTTGTCTGCTAGATCTGGACTGTCTCTGGACTTTCATTCATCTGCCTACCTTCCAGTGCTTCTCCGGTATCTCCCCCTCCTCTCCTGGACCTGGCCTGCTCCTGCAGTTTCCTTCCCTGCCATTTCTGATGGCTTTCCTCCTTTTTTGGGCATTTCATCGGATCTCCATTTGCCAGACGCCTTTATTCCATGTCACTTACTCACCTCTGACTTTCCATCCAGATTGGATGCACTGCCAGGATATCTTGCCTTCAGTAGCACTACTTGAATTCTGTACGCTGCAGCCCTCACCTTGCCTGCGCACATCTAATTCCACTCGCCAAGAATTTCCTTATTTGCTCCGCTGTGGACGTACATCTAGACTACTTCTCATGATATTTGCAATCAGTTCCCTTGGATGTTTCTTGCCATGCTGTTTCAGTTCGTTTGGATTCCCAACTATTATCATTTCCTGCCAGGACTTTCAACCGACCTCTGTTCTATAGTGCCAGTCCTATCTCATGGCTTAGGCCTCGACCTTACTCTACTCCAGTGCTGTGTGGCTTACTAAATCTGGTTGAGTTGCCAACTCATCTGACTCAGTTCTTCACCGCATTCTTGCCATCTTGGATCATCAGGACCACGACCATTCCACAGGACCATCTTACTGCTCTTATAAGTTAGCCTTTAGCTACACCTGCCTCGCCTAGCATTGGGACCTGGAGGTTCAACTCTGTCTACCCTGCACCTGCCTCACCCAGCATCATGGCCTGGAAGTCCAAATATTTCTACTCTATACCTGCCTCACCCAGCATCGGGGCCTGGAGGTTTGACTATTGCTACCTTACACCTACTTTGCCCAGCATCGGGGCCTGGAGGTTTGCCTATTTTTATTCTGCGCCTGCCTTGTCTAGCATTGGGGCCTGGAGGTTTGACATTTTTCTGCCTTACACCTGCCTCGCACAACATCAGGGCCTGGAGGTTCAAATATTTTACTCTACAGCTGCCTTGCCCAGCTCGGGGCATAGAGGTTCTGTTCCTTACCATACTTGCTTTGCCAGATGATTGAAGGGGTTACAGGTTTCTAGCCTATTGTCCACTTACTGCTTCATTCCTTTGGGACCAGGGTTCCTTCCTCTACTTTCTTCCAGCTTCCAGACTTGCATCCAGCTAACTTGCCCCGCCTTTGATGACATATGCTCCATCACCTCATACATTGAACTTGGACCATCATTTCAAGTTTGCCTGTGCCTTCAACTGGAATCAAATTGACCTTCTCTCAATATTCATCCCAGACATTGACATCGGTCTGGGACCTTGCTCAGGATCTACTTCCATCTTCTTGCTGGACATTCCACATCGTTCCTGGATTCCTTTTGCTCTTTCTGACCTTTGGATCTTCATCTTTGGGGTTTTGGACTAGCCAATATAGATATATTGCTCATTTAGGATTACTCTTCTTTAGTATGCCCAGAAGGACGGGCAGGCCAGTAGCCATATGTCCTCAGAGGTTCCCCCCAAGGTTTTTTTTCCTCTCCTGCATGCTACTGGCCACACTCCCTGGAGTTGGAGGAGATAATCATATCTGCAATCATTATTTCTTTTGGGTGTTTCATCCTACTTGACTAAGAATCCTTACAAAGGTGGGTTACAGAGAAAGGCCAAAACATTAAGTCTTAACAAGTTGTTATTCATCAGTTCAAGCACCTAAGCACTGTGCATATACAATCCAGGTCATACGTACTACAGTCACTGACTTGCTCATATTTATGCTGAAGTATCTAAGCACTAATCATTCATATAACTCATATACTGCAGCCATTGTCCTACTTACTGGTCTGGCCTATGTATCCAAGCATAACCACATCATTCAGCTCTACTGTACGTAGCACAAGCACAGAACTATGAACCACACAGAAATGTATTTAATGGGTTGTTCCTATTCTTAACTGTTGTATTTTTCCCTTTAGTTACTCCATTTGATGAGAGGGTACTTTTATCTATGAGTGTTTGTTTCTGAATGAGTTTAAATGTTGGAGCTCACAATGCACGTAACTGTGAAGAGTTAGAGGCACACAAAAAGTAAGGAATAGGTGAAACACCCTATCTAGGGTAGGGTTATAAAAGGGTTTGAAGTAAGCATGTAAGCAAAATACAAAAAACAGGCAGGGTAGTCAATAGATATGCTGAGAGTGGTGCAGTGCAGTGGCTGGGGGTGGCAGAAATTTTCTGGAGACTGCAGTGCTGCCCCATCTGTGTGCACCTCTCTGGGTTGAGGAAGGAGGTTACTAGGCTCCAGGCCAAGCTGGCCAGGTTTTGTGGGGCCTCCTCCCCACCCAGGGACCACGAAGTGCATCAACGCTGCTTCAAAGGATGCTAAGGAGGAGAAGCGACTGGACTGTGGTAGGCTCAGGAAGGGTGAGGGTGGTGGGGCAGAAGCACATCCCCCCCTACGGTACCACTACATAATTTCTACACCACCCTGGCAGAGTGGAACTGTCCCAGGGAGGCACCCGTAGTAGTGACCAGAGTGGATGTGGGGGATCTCTGTAATGGAATTCCCAGAGAGGGTGTCAAAGAACCCAAGAGGAGGAGGAGGAAACAACTCCGGGTGGGAACTCCATTGTGAAGGAGATAGATTTGGGGGCAGGAAGGGTGGGGGTGAGGGAGGTTAAGAGCCTTCCCAGTGCCATGGCTCTGAGGGATGGGAAGCAGATCCTGAAGTTCGCTAGGGCAGTAGAACTGAAGGGAAAGCTAGATGTCATTGTCCACCTAGTGACTAATGACCAGGCTAGGGATCAGGTTAGGACAGAGCAAGAGGATTTCAGGGAGTTGGGGAGGAGTCATAGACAGGTAACATGCTCAGTGACCTTTTCTGAGGTACTGCCTGTCTAGGACAGGGGAGTGGATAGGGTAATAAGTACCAGGAGCTTCAATCAATGGTAAAAGGAGTAGTGCAGAGTGGAGGGATTCAGCTACATTGGGGACTGGGGTCCCACCTGGAGGGATAAAGGCCTATACAAGGGAGATGGCCTGCATCCATCCGGAAGGGGAAAGCAAGTCCTCAGCAAGCAGTTTAAATGTTACATAGGTGAGCATTTAAACTAGCCAAGGGGGGTGGCAGAAGGAAGCAGGTAGACATAAACTGTCCCCCCCCAAAGCAAGCTAAAGTAGTCAGTAGGGAGACTCATAAGAGAAGCAAATCCCCAAGGGTACCTGAAAACAAGAAAAACAAATGGTAGAAATGAATAGAGATGGAAATGAGGGCAGAAGGGGTGAGAAAAGAAATAAAAAGGTAAAAGTTGGGGTAGACAAGCAGGGCGGTACCAGAATTTGGAAGACCATGTGTGCTAATGCTTGAAGTCTGGGAAATAAGATCCCAGACCAAGTGACCATTATGACCGAGGTTGACTTGGACATTGTTGCCATTACCAAGTCATGGTTCAATGAGAACCATGACTGGGACATAGCCATACTAGGGCATATTTTGTTCAGAAAGGACAGAGTTGGTAAGAAAGGGGAATGAGTGGCTCTTTATGTGTGGGATAGTATAAAAGCAGCAGAGATACAGGGAACACAGGGAGGAGAGGAGATACTGGGGATCACCCTAGAGATGGGAATGGATCATCTATTTGCACTGGCATGATCTACAGACCTCCAGCACAGTTCTAATAGAAGCCATCCAAAAGGTGGCAAAAAAGGGGGGAGGGTGCTGCTGATGGGGGACTTCAGTCTGCCAGATGTAGACTGGAGCATCCCAGCTGCAGCTTCAGCTAGGAGCAGGGACATCTTGGAATCCCTACAGGGGACTTTCCTCAGGTGACTAGTAAAGTAGCCCACTCATGGGGGGAAAATACTGGACCTTAAACTCACAAACAGGGACAGTGTTATAGATGTCACAGTGGGTGGCCATCTCTGGACTGGTGATCACTGTACAGTGTGGTTCAATATATGCAAGGTGGTAAAATCGAGCCACACAAAGGTGAGGGTAAAGGATTTCAGGAGGGCCAATTTTAAAAAGATGGGAGAATGCCTCAGGGAAGTCTTAGTGGGGGGGAGTACTTGGGTGGAGTAGAGCAACAGTGGGCAAAACTAAAAGAAGGAATAGTAAAAGTAACAATCCTCTGCATCAGGCATGTTATGCAAGGCAAGGCAAATTTTATTTAAAGGACACCCAATTCAGTGCCAGCCCGGTGGCACTGAGGGTTGAGGCACAGGACGCCACACCTCACACCACACCAGCAACCTGGGTTTGGGAACGGACTTGGGTCATTTGGGGGTCAGCCAGGGAGGTAAGGATTGAGTGTCCAGAGGACTGCTTTCCTTCCTCGGGGTGGGAAGTTTGTGCTGCATATGTCAGCACAACAAGAGGGATTCAGCCCATGCCCAGGGTGCTTGGCTACCTCCACGGAGGTAGAAACAGCTGCTGTGCCCATTACATGGGTGAAGGCATGGGGGAGAAAACAGAGAAGAAATACTGGGACCCGGCAGAAGCCATGATGGGCCAGATAGGCCGGAGGACATACCCCTCCAGGGGAGGGGGTCATAGCCCCTGCCAGATCCGTGGAGGTGGTACAAACAATGTTGTGATAAAAAAAAGGCACCCAATCCCTGGGGCTCTAGGTGTTGTACACAGATAAAGTAGTGTTAAATATACAGCTATGATAGAGTGAGACAAAAACTGCTTAAATAAATAAAAACACAAACCTGGGACAAAAGCTGCTTCATCAAAATATCAGTATCCAGGCAGTATTTAAAAGACAGGGCCAGGGAAAGTTTAATTAAATAAGATGGCCTTGAGGTGGGTCTTGAACACCTCTACTGAAGCGGCCTCCCTTATAGCTGGAGGTATCGAATTCCACAGGACGGAGCCAATGACACTAAAAGCTCTGTTGCCAGCCATTTTTAACCTTGTCCTGGGAATTGCAAGGAGACCCCTAGAGGAGGAGCGGAGAGAGCGGACTGAGGTAGCATGTGTAAAAGGTCCACCAGGTAACCAGAGCCAAGGCCATGTAGGGTCTTAAAGGTGAGAAAGCCCACCTTAAAGAGGACTCTCCACCTGACCGGCAGCCAGTGCAGTTCACGCAACACTGGGGTGATGTGACAGTACTTAGGCTGCCCCATCAGCAGCCTGGCAGCTGCTTTCTGCACCAGCTGCAGCTAGCAGAGGGTGCCTCTCGAGACCCCGAGGAAGAGTGCATTACAGTAATCAAGCCTCAACGTCATGAAGGTGTGCACTAAGGTAGGGTGGTCCAGGGTGGAACTAGAGGGTTGATCCTGGCAATATTCCTCAGATGGTAAGCACCAGTATGGACAATGAATGGCACCCAAGATTTGAGTGTCAGTCTGCTGTCCAAGATAACACGAAGATCGTGCACCCTAGAGGAGGCCTTCAATGGCACAGAACCCAGGAAAAGTCCCATCTCTGTGCCAAAGGCCATCCTATCATGCCTTCTGTTCAACTCCACTACCAGTACCTCTGTCTTATCGGGGTTCAGTCATAATCAGCTGGAGGCCATCAAGTCATTGATCTCAGCAAGGTAGTTATTTAGCACATCCACTATATTGGGTGTCCCAGGGGCAAAGGAAAGGTACAGCTGGGTATCATCTGCATAGCAGTGGAAACTCAGACTGTACTTCCTAATGAGCTCATCCAGGGGCAGCAAATACACAGAGAACAACATTGGTGACAAGACTGAACCCTGAGGTACTCCACAGGACAGAAGACTAGAGGAAGAGGAGAAATTCTCCATCACAACCCTTTGCCTCCTGTTCATGAGATAGGACTCAAACCAGCTGATGACATTGCTGGCGAGTCCACAATATTCCCTCAGGAGGTCAAGTAACACATAATGGTCCACTGTATCAAAGGCTGAGGAGAGATCAAGGAGAACGAGAATTGTCCCCTCTCCTTAATCTCTCGCCCTGAGGAGATCATTATGCACCCAAACTAATGCCATTTCTGTGCTATACCTTGCACGAAACCCAGACTGGAGAGACTCATATAGATCATGGGCCACAGGTCTATGTGATAACGGTGATCGTAGAAAGGCGTTCGCCATTAGGGCAAATGTACATTGGTGAAAATCCATTTTGCCGTTGTGCACTCCTGGTGCACAGCAAAAGGGTGCCGGGGACTTGCTATTTTTTGTTTATGTGGGAGGCTGTGCCCCTGCACCCCCTACTAAAGGATTCTCAACTCCGTGGGGTGCATGTTGAGGGTGGCTCAAAAAAAGTGTTTTGTGAGACCACATAAAAATCGGCGCACCCAGCACCGAACCAGTACACTCCAAACCCTAGCCTTCCACAAACTCACCATGCCACACAGCCAGCTCAGCAACCACCATCGTGCTACACCTCACAAACCCTCCCTCCCCTTCTGCCCCTCGCACAGCATGCTCGCTCCCTCCCGCGCGTGTGTATTCATATAGCGACAGGATATCACTATACTACCCCTATTCATCTCCCCCATCCAGTAGCCCTGTGAGCAGGTGCCACTATTGAGTCACCCTTTTTGTAAGCGCTCAATAGTAGTCGCCCTTCTCACAGGATACCATGGGCCACGAGGTGCTCCTCAAACTGATGCACCACAACCTTCTTGACCATGTTACCTAAAAAAGAGAGGGTGGAGATGGGGCAGTAATTTGCCTTGATGTCAGGGTCTAAAGATGGTTTCTTCAGAAGGGGTCTTACTAATACCTCCTCCAAAGCATCTGGGAAGACCCCTTCTGGCAAAAAACACCGGACAATCAAGGCAAACACCAAGCCTACAGAGTTGACACATCCCATCAGGAACCATGTCGTCACCTGGTCCAGTTTACAATAAGTGTGCTTCAGCAAGGAAATAACCCCGATGACCTCGGCCACCTCCACCAGTCTAAACTCACTCCAACCAGATAGAGTGCTCTCTGGGCACCCAAGTCTACCACTGTTGGCCACAGTTTGGCTCACTAGTGGAATTCTGTGCCAGATGTCAGAAGAATTGAGCAAACTCTTCACATAAAGTGTCAGAAAAAGTTTTTTTTGGGTTGTAGACAGGCAGGATGTAAAAGCCTGTCAAAAAAGCACCATAGGTCAATTCTTCCCAGCAGCAATCTCCCTGGACAGGAACTCTGCCTTCTTACAGTTGATTGCCCCCTGGTACTCACCATAATGAGCACACAGGGCCAGTTTGTCCACCTCCAGCCCAGTCTTCTGCCAGCAGCACTCTAGTCTCCGACCCATAATCTTCATCGCCTTGGTTCCCCATCAAACCATGGGGACCTCAAGTGAGAAGACTTGGGTGATACAGAAACTGGTGTGAGGGAGTCAGGTGCATCAGACATCACTTTATTATAGGTGGCAACTGCTATGCATGTGCCCACCTCGCATGCATTTTCCACACTAGAGAGGATGGCCACCAGCAGAAAACCCTCGGGGGTCAAATCCCTCAAAGGTCGGCAGCTTACCATCTCCTCGGGGGGGGCTCTTGGGGGGGGTCTGAGCAAGAACTCCATCGTGCAATGATCGGACTAAATGACCTGATCAGTTTTGAGATTATTTATCTCAAGCCCGAGCGAGAAGACCATGTCCAACATGTGGCCGCCCTGGTGGGTCACAGAAGAAACGTCTTGCAACAGACTCACAGATGTCATAATCTGGAGGAGATTATAACCAAGCCTAGAAGATTTGTCATCATCCCAAACTTTAAAGTCCCCCAGAACTAAACATCTGTGGGCCTCCAATGTTTTGCCGACAAAGAAGTTGGCTAACTCCTGCAGGAATTCTCCTGCCACCACCAGGGAGTGGTAAATAAGAAGAATCCTGCAACCAGACCCCAGACCCCCACGAAAAGCCACACATTGAAAAGAACCCGGAGTTCTCACTGGGTGCACGGTGAAGCTCAGCTCGGATCTAAACCAGATGGCCACCCCTCTGCCCCTGCATTCCACTCTGGGGCAGTGCACTACACAGTACCCCGGGGGGGTGGCCTCTAAAACTGGGCCAGCATGTTAACAAAAGCAAGAGGAAAAGAGACTGCTATTGTTCTCAAAAGAGGTGGCTAGTAAGGTAAGCCAAAAAAGTTAGCTTTCCAGTTGAATAAGGAGACACAGAAGGAAGAGGATAGAGAGGTGTATCAGGAGAATCAGAGGGAGGCAGGGAAAGCAGTCAGGAGCACAAGGAAACAAACAGAGGGAAAAATAGCTCAGACAGTAAAGAAAGGGGACAAGACATTATTTAAGCAAAAGGAGAAAGACAGGGGATGGATCGTAAGGCTAAGGAAGGAAGGGAGGTGGAAAGGGACAAGAAAAAAGCAGATACCCTGAATGAATACTTTTGTTCAGTGTTCCCAGAGAAAAGGGAAGGAGAGGGACAATAAATAAATGTCAGGGGCATTGAAGGTAAAGAGGTGGACACTAGTCCAGTTATAGGGGAGACAGTCCTGAAGGCACTCACAAATCTGAAAGTGGACAAGGCAATGGGGCAGATGGCATACATCCAAGGATATTGAGGGAGCTCAGAGAGGTGTTGGTTGCACCTCTGACAGTCTTGTTCAACTACTCACTGGAGATGGGAGTGGTCCCAGAGGACTGGAGGAGGGTAGATGTAGTCCCACTTCACAAAAGTGGTAGCAGGGAGGAGGGTAGCAATTACAGGCCAGTCAGCCTGACTTCGGTGTTGGGAAATAGGGCTGGGCGGACTGCTCCATCCGAAATCCAGACCCCTGAATTGACCCCTGAATTCACAGACCTGGATAAATATGGACTTCACTGCAGAAGTCCAGTTCCAGGTCTGTGGAAAGCAGGGCTTGTTTTCGCATGCCTGGTGCCCCATGGAGGGGGGGGTAAGGAGGAATGGACGGTGCTAGGCAGAACAAAAAAGACTGAGGAGAAGAGTAGAGCCAAGCCCAGGAGCACAAGGACCACACATCACAGTCACATGTGGTGGAGATCTGAATGCAGGCTGCAGCTGCTGTGGTCAGTTGGAAGGTCAGTCAGTCGGCTGGTCGGTTGGTGACTCTCAGGTCAGCTGTTGGTCTTGTTCTCGAGGTGGAGATCGACTTAGGTAAATAGTACCTCACAAACTGCCTGACTTCTGTATCTTATCCTATGTGGGGTTGGAACATATATTGAATACCAGAAAGCAGGGAGAGGAGAGTTGTGTACAGGCCCAGGGCAAGGGCAGGCTAGCAAAATAAATTGTTGATTTGTGCCAGAGGAGAACAGGTGAGAGAGAGGACTATTGGGGGCCAAAGCAAAATGTTATAGTTACAGAAATCCCATATAGTTTATTCTTGGTCTCATTGGGGCTGGTTGTGAGTGTACAGGGCAAGAGCAGGCTGGTAAAATAAATTTTTGATTTGTGCCACCATCCATAGGAGAAAGAGACGGGGGCTATTGGGGCAAAGAGAAATGTTATAGTTACAGAAATCACAAATAAAGTTTATTCTTGTTCTCATTGTGGTCGGCTGTGTACAGGGCAAGGGCAGGCTGGCAAAATAAATCTTTAACTTATGCCACAATCCAGAGGAGAAAGAGAGAGAGAGACTATTGAGGGCCAAAGAGAAATGTTATAGTCACAGAAATCACAAATAAAGTTTATTCTTGGCCCTAGTGTGGCTGTGTGTGTACACAGAGCAAGCGCAGACTGGCAAGATACATCTTTGACTTGTGCCACCATCCAGAGGAGAAAGAGAGAGAGAGAGAGAGACTACTGGGAGCCAAAGAGAAATTCTACAGTCACAGAAATCACAAATAAAGAAACTAATCTTGGCCTGAGTGTGGCTGTGCAGTGTGTGTACACTGTACAGGACAGGCAGGCAAATTAATGCTTGCATCTGTCTCTCTGTCGCTTTCTCTCTCTCCCTCCATCTCTCTCTCTCTCTCTCCCTCTCTCTCTCTCTCTCTCCCAGCACACTCACATCACAGGCCCGTGCAGGATATGCCACCAGTACTACCCAGTCATGAAGCAGCTAGTAGTTATCGCATTTATTTAGCAGTTTTACTGAAATTTTTATACAAATCATGCATTAAATTATTTCCTTTTGGCCTCTGTGTTGCATATGACCGACTTTGGCCACTTTTCTGTATTTTATCACATTTTTTTTCAAATATTTATAAATAATTAGAACTAGTCAGAACAAATCAGAACTTCACTGTGTTACGGTTCTTATTTAATAAGGGTCAGAACTTCACTTGAGTTCTACCCCAGTGGGAAAATTAATGGAATCTCTGCTGAAAGAAAGGATTGTGGAATCTATGAAATCCAGTGCTTTACAAGATCAGAGGCAACATGGATTTACTGGAAGGAGGTCATGTGAAACAAACCTGATAGATTTCTTTGACTGGGTGAACAGGAAATTAGATCAGGGTGGAGTGATGGATGTGGCCTACCTAGATTTCAGTAAGGCCTTCGACACCGTTCCACATACTGTAGGAGACTTATAAACAAGCTGGGTGTAAGAGTGGGGTAAACGGTGTTAAACTGGGTAAGAAATTGGTTAGGGGACAGGAGGTAGAGAGTGCTGGTAAACAGATTTCATTCTGAGGAAGGAAAGGTGACCAGTAGGGTGCCGCAGGGATCAGTAGGGATGTAAGTTTGTCATGGATGAGGTTTTAATGACCCATCGGTTGTTCATGAAATCATTAGTAAACATTAGTAAACGTTGTGGCACTGTCATCATTGCTACGTTTTGATGACAATAGTGAAAGTCATGGAAGTCCTGAATAAAGACCAAACATCATGGAATCCATGATGTTTATGACTGCCATGACAAACTTACATCCCTAGGGATCAGTAATGGGACCGGTTCTCTTTAATGTCTTTATTGGCAACATTGCAGAGGGGCTATAAGGGGAGGTACTGTATGTCTTTGTGCGGACGACACTAAAATCTGCAATAGGGTAGACACTCGGGGGGGATGAAAAGTGATCTACGAAAGCTAGAGAAGTGGTCAAGGGAGTGGCAGCTGAATTTCAATGCAACGAAAGTGTGAAATCATGCACTTGGAATGCAGAAACCCAGGGATGGAGTAGTAAATGGGGGGTGTAGTATTAACAACCACCAAGCAGGAGAGAGACTTGGGGTAATCATATCTGATGACCTAATTGTGCCCAAACAGTGTGACAAGGCAGTGGGTAGAGCTAGTGGGATGCTAGGGTGCATTGGGAGGGGTATCACCAGCAGAAGGAGGGAGGTGGCATTACCACTGTATGAATCTTTGATAAGATCTCATCTAGAGTACTGTGTCCAGTTCTGGAGGCCACATCTCTGGAAGGACATAGACAGAATAGAGGCGGTCCAGAGGATGGCAACTAAAATGGTGTGGGGTCTGCATCACAAGCCCTATGAGGAGAGACTAAAGGACCTCAATATGTACACCCTGGAGGGTAGGAGGGAGAGAAGGGATATGATAGGGACTTTCCAATACCTTACGGGTATAAATAAGGTTCAGGAGGGAAGCATTTTTTAGAAAAAAGGAGCTCAAGAACAAGGGGTCATGCTATGAAGCTGGAGGGGGTAGACTCAGGGGAAATGTGAGGAAGTACTTCTTCTCAGAAAGAGTGATGGATGCCTGGAACAGCCTCCCAGTGAAGGTGGTGGGGGCAAGAACTGTTACAAGCTTCAAGAATGTAGGGGCCAGGCATAAGGGAATCTTATTGAATTGGAAATTAGGGGGATTAAGCCAGAGATCAAGTAGAGTCTGCAATATTGCAGTAGGTAGGGAAAATGGGCAGACTAGGTGAGCCAATGTGGTCCTTATCTGCCGTCCAATTCTATGTAATCTATGTAACAACCTCTGGCTCCCCAGATTACTTAGTTGGGTACAAACAACTGTAGAATGCCAGCAGTAAAGCTACCAGGAAAGCCAAAGCACATTGCTTCTCCAACAACCTCCAGCACAAGCTTAAGTCTTTAGATAATTCTGAAAAGTTATCTGCGTTTCACCAAAGTACCCAGTCAACTACCCCAGTCCTCAAGGTGGCAAACTCTCCTGTCTCTGATCACTGTACATTTCAGTGAGTTTCTCTCCTCCTGTGTGCCCTTCCTTCTCCCTTCTTTCCCCTCCTCCTCCTCTGCATCTTCCTCTGCTGACCTCCCTCCCCTTCTTTCTTCCCTCTCTCCTCCTCCCCAACCTCTTTCTCATTCCTCCATCTCTTCTGCAGCTAGTCAATCTGCACCACAATCTCCTAACCCATCCAAGCGTCACGACTGGATGGGCTGGATCTCAAATGTTTACACCTTTCTGCCCCTACAATTGCTGTTATTATTACTGCATTTCTCAACATTTCCTTCCATCTTGGTATTGTTCCCTAGGCCTAGATGGTTCCAAGTGATATGCGCAAATGCAAAATCGTGATCACGATATCAGCAAGAGCACATCAGAGAAAACACAAAAGGCAATGTGCACTACACCAATCACAAAAACAGTGCCCATCAGCACCATACTCAAAACGTGCAATAGTAACTGTGAAAGGGTGTCAGTGCCCCCCCCACACACACACAAAATTTAGTGTTCATGTTTTGTATTTTTATGTTCATAACGTGTGTTTGAATGTATTTGTGTACGTTTCTAAATATCAGTCGGTTTGGAGATCCTGAGATAGATAATGCTGTTATGAATCCCTAGGTTAGCTTTTTCCATTAGAAATAAAGCAAAACACTTGTAAAAAAAAAAGGTAGGGTGCCTATAGGACAAACGGAGTCGGGCTGTATCCATGGCAAATTATTTATGTAATATTCCCCTAGAGTCACGCACTATCGGCTGTAAGGCAATAGCGAGTAATTTGCCAAGACGTTCTCTCAAGTTTTATTCTTAGCTTTCTCCTCTCCCTCAGTGTTAAGTTAGGATGAATAAAATTATGTTAAAGTAGTATGCAGCTGTATTAGGCTGCAACAGCGAGGAATTGCTGCCGAGAGAAACGAGTAAGCAGAGTCAGGAAGTAAATTTTGCCCCGTAATGCTGCAGCTTCTCGGACTGGGTTCCCTGTGTTCTGCTGTGGTAGTGTGTTCTCTTGGTTCTTCAAAATTCACATTGTAGGAGAACCAAAGGAACCGAATTGTCTGTTTTTTTTCTCCCTGGGGTAAAAGTAATAAGCTCATAGTGAATATTGAGTTACTTATCTTTGGTTACCTTAAAGGGAAACAATGGAAAAGACAAAGCTTTCCTCCGACACTGCAGAAACTCTCAGTTCATGTTTTCAGACAGTAACAACTTTATCTAATGATTTAGAATAGCTACCCACAACTTCCACTTCCTGTTGCTGGCAGCAGCCATTTCATGAGCAGCAGTGAGCTTCCTGAGCTCACTGTATGCTAATATGCCTGTTTCACCTCAGCTATTGGTTGGCAGGACATATTAGCATAAAGTGAGCTCAGAAAGCTCTCTGCTACTTATGAAATGGTGGCTGCCAGCAATAGAAAGTGAAAGTTGAAGGCCACTGTTTAAATCACTAAAAAATCAATTAGAGTTATTTATTAAACAAATGTTACCATCTGAAAGCACTAATCAGGCATTTTTGTAGTGCCTGGGTAAAGCTGTGCTTTTCCACTGTTTCCCTTTAAGAAAGTAAATAAAGGAATTTGTTTGGGAATGCTAGTTCTGTCTCTCTCTCTGTTTCTCCTCAGCAGCAGGTAGCTATAGCACCGGCCGGCCGCTTTTCTGTCCATTTTATTAGCTACTACTGTTGAGGGCGGAGTCTCAAAGAGAGACATAACGTTTGTGATTAAATTAAAGGAAATAAAACCATCATATTATAATTTATGCCATTCTATGAGGTTCTTATTGTTACTGTTGGGATTTAATATTGTTTTTATATCATTTAAAGAAAGTTAAGAGAATTTACCGAAGGAATGGGTGGAGCTAACCCATCACATGGGTAAAAGTCTGTATAAAACTAAGGTGACTGTTCTGTTAGTCAAGTGGAAGGTGTTGATGGTATAACACCTTGACTAACTAGCTCCTTCTAGCTAGAAGATGGATATGGATTATGCTTCTCTTTGATATCTTTTTCTTTTGTTTGTTTATTTGCATGCAAGTTCGCTTTAATTTTGTCCTGTTGTAAAAATCTTAAATAAATTCTGGACCAGTAATTTTTGCTCAAGCTACAACTGCCTCATAGTCCTTCCTTTCCACTCACAGCCTATCACAATAATCTTTTCTTTTTTATGTGGGGGGCTATGCCCCCTGTACCCCCCGTTATTAAGATTCTCAGCTCTGAGGGGGGCCTGACACTGGGGTACAGGGGCATCTTCAGGAGGGAGCAATTTGGATCAGGACACACAGGGTAAAAAATATTAAGTCCAAACCACAACCAGCATAAAACAATTTAGCACATGCAGCTAGTTCCAAACCCAGAACCCCTCACACCACAGGCACACACCCTTTCACTAAGCCAAACGGCCAGCTGGAAATTGCTTGTCCACACTTCTTCCCATATGCTGTTTCCCTTTACCTCCTTATTGCTGTATCTCAGTTTTGCAATTCTTATCAATTGCAGTCGCTGTTCCCCTCCTTGCTATCCTTTCCTATTTGCTCTTATGTCAGGCGGTCAAATTGAGTCGCTCAATTTGTCTCACCCATGTCACTGGATACCGTCCTGGTTGCAAGGTGGTGACTTCTCTTCTCCAGGGAACTATCATCCTAGCCCTCTTTTCTGTGCACTCACTAAAGCAACATCAATCCTTTTAAACTCTCATCCTTCATTGACACCTGTTTCCTCTCCTTCTCCCTCTGGTTCCACAAATCCAATCCCAATCCACTGTTTCTCAATTTTACTTTTATGAGGAACAAATCTTAAGTTATATTTACTTGCTCAAGCTCACAGTTCTCAGTCCACTAAAGGCTAAACTGGGATTTGAACCAAGAGTTTCTGATTTATTGTCTTTGGTCTAACTACAGTGCATCTGAAGCTTAACTGGGATTGGAATCAAGAGGTTCTGGTTTATCATCCTTTGCACTAACCACAGTGTTCCAAAAGCTAAGGTGATATTTGAACCAAGAGGTCCTGGTTTATCATCCTTTGTACTAACTATCAAGCACATACTGCCCCCTTCAATTATAGCACCAGCATTATATTCCTCACAATTAATTATTCACTTTTCTATGATGCCCTTTGCTTTTTAACAAGACACTGATAAAATCCACGATTTGTACACCCACTAGAAACCCTCAGAGTTACACTAATTAGTACTACACAATACAACATTACTGGCAAGCATGCAAAACCTAATTAATTTCTAATACAGAGGGATTACCTCCTAATTTTTCCATACTGGATGGTTTCATTTATGTAGCCCATTAATGAGCTGTACTGATTCTGACAGAACAATTAGCTCAGACCATGTTCATGCTGCTACCAGAAATTTGTAAAGACTTTCCAAACTAGAGGGTTGAAATTAACCTCCTGAGACCTGTGCTGTTGTAAAACTGACACATTCAGGAAATTGATATGCAAGTTTGACTTATAAACTATTTCAGTACCGCTATTTAAGAGAGTAATAAAAGTAAGCTAAAGATGGTTCATTATCACTATTGCACTCTTAGGGGGTTTTAATGAGATTTTGCTTCACATTTCTAGACTGGAAACTACAGTATATAAAAGTTCAAATCATCATAGATTGTACCACAGGGCCATGAAATTAGACGCCAAAGCAGATGTCACATTCAACTGAACTATTGTTTTACTTGTTTCATTATACTAATTTGTTCATTATTTAAATATTTTTGTCACTAAGTTTAAATATGTTTTGTCACCAAGCAGAGCAAACGTTGCTAATAAATAATTTAGTACTGCTGCTGTTGCTGTGTTATGTGACCTATGGAACATACAGTGCATGTAGACATATTAACTTGGCTCAGGTTACACTGCTGTTGTCCTGCAATACAGCTTCCAGTAAGCCAGTGAACAATCTTTATAACATTTTAAATGGATTGCCCATTTAGGGCTGGCCTTGAGGCTTAACTACATGCCCATACTTCTTTGTGAGCAGGCTAAGTAGTGCGTGGCATGCACTGAGTCCTAAGGCTGATTGTTTGTTCACTCATCCCATCCAGGGCTGCAGTAATGATGGGACAAGTGGGGATGTTGCCAGGGGCCCCAAGCTCAGCGGGGCCCACCCAAGGAGCTGGCATTACCTCCTGGCATTAGATGGTTTGGGAGACAGGGGTCCATCTCAAATGACTTGTCCTGGGCCCCAAAATTCTTAGCCGCAGCCCTGATCACATCACAATGGCACCATACAGTTGGTGGGACGCTGAAGTCATGGGAGGTCAACATTTGTCTGCCTACGTCCTTTAACTAGCCAAGGAGGGCTGCAGATGAGGAATCCTATATCTATAGCTAGAATTATTAGCCAACAAATTGTGGGTACAGAGAAGCTGGACTGGGTATTTGTGTTTCAGAAGGGAGGGGAGGTAGGTGCATGAAATAGATAATATTGGGGAAGATTCTTGTAGCTGTAACCACCCAGTCCTCTGGGGTTACTAGAATCCTATCAGTATTATTGTTAGGAAGGTAGCAGGCAGCTGGTAGGGAGCTCATTAGGGGCTTCTTACATAATGACATCATTGTTTATTCAGCTAGCCTGAGGAAAGAATGATTAGGTCATTCGGAACTCTCATAGTAGCATAAGCCATACTGTGTGGACAGCTGCTCTGGGGAGCTTAGAAAGCTCAGGTCTGTAGTAGTCAGTTGTTGAGTGAGGAGATGAGAGTGGCAGAAGGACTGCCAGTGGGGCTTTGAGTGAGGGCCCAGCATTTCTCACCCTAACGGAGAGCCATTTCCAGCTTCCACTGAAGTGGTGGAGACCAGTTCTACAGCAGAATTTCCTGATTTCTGCTCCCAGTGAAGTAGAAGGAAGTCTTTAATGAGACAGGGTGGCTCCCACTCCACCTCCGAGCTCAACTCCAAACTTGAATGCTTATCAAAAAAGCCTTGCTAGGGCTTATGCCTGAGTCCACTACCAGGCTTTTTGCAATTTTAATAGTTACCCTAAGCGCTAGGAGCACTGCAAAAGGGGGATTCCAGGTACCATTAAAGTGTATTAAACTGGCACAGAGATCACTCACCTTCCTGGGCCCAAAGTGGTTCAATGAGCTGCCTACCACACTCTTAGAATGCACCAAGCTCAGACAATTCAAAATTGGGCTTCATTCCCAACTAGAACTAAAACAAATCTGTGTTTGACGCACTCAGCCCACGCTCAGTGCCCCTAGGCTATCCCACCCACCCCTTGGCTCCCAATAACACAACCACTGCCCCTGCACTCTTCCCCATGCTGCTCTTCAACAAATCCCCTACCCACAAAATACCTACCTTGCATAGTCTACACTACAATAAACTGTCAACCTCCCCACAGATCGCCACTTCATCAACTACATCGTGAACATCTGACCATGCCTACCTTGGCTGCTTCCCCACCCCCACCCTATTCTCACCCCTGGCCACCACTGATGAGTTCAGCCTACCACTCTGGAACCATCCATGCCTCCACCCCCACTTGTCCCCCTGTACTACCCAACAGAGACTCAGTCCCTGGCTTCACCCCCTCTTTCTTGTTTCTAACACTACTATGCCTACACTTAGTGCTGTTACTTATAATGTTAGACCCTTATGTACTAGTGAAACTTACAATGTTTGACTCCTATGTACTAGTGAAACCTAGACTCCTATGTATTAGTTAAACTTAAAAGTATGTGCAACCCTCTGAAACCTTATTTTGTAATCCACTGCTGTGCTATGTGTTATGTTGTCTGTATCTGTTCATTTAAGTGACTCGGAACCTTTGAAAATGAGTCCTTGACTCAAAGGTGTTAATCCTAAACTAAAATAAATAAACTGCTTGATCCAAGACAGCATGGGTTTACAACAGGAAGGTCCTGTCAAACTAATCTCATAGATTTCTTTGACTGGGTAACCAGAGTGGTGGACCAAGGGGGTGCTGTTGATGTCGCCTACCTTGGCTTCAGAAAAGCTTTCGATACTGTTCCACATAGAAGATTGATTAATAAGCTGGGTAGGCTTGGAGTGGGTTGGAAGTTGGTCAACTGGGTGACAAACTGGTTGGCAAGCAGAAAACAGAGAGTGGTGGTAAATGGTACAGTCAGAAGAGATGCAAGTCACAAGTGGGGTACCTCAGGGATTAGTCCTGTGGCCAGTCCTCTTCAATATCTTCATTAGTGAGATTGCAGATGGACTGGAGGGTAAGGTTTGCCTGTTTGCAGATGGCACCAAGATCTGCAGCAGAGAAAATGATCCAGATGGGGTGGACAGAATGAGAAGAGATCTGTAAAAACTGGAAAAATGGTCGGAAGAGTGGCAACTGGGGTTTAACGCAAAGAAATGCAAGGCCATGCACATAGGGAAGAGAAACCCTGAAGCTACCTATAGGTTGGGAGGGGAGTTGCTGACAATCACAAGGGAAGAAAGAGGCTTGGGCATCATCATCATAGATGACCTGAAATCATCCAAGCAGACTACTAAAACAGTAGGTAAGGCTAGAGGGATGTTGGGGTGTATTAGTAGGGGTATCACAAGTTGTAAGAGGGAGGTAATAATCCCTCTTTAAAAGACACTGGTTAGGCCCCATCTGGAGCATGGTACCAGGTCATGATGTCACACGCTTAATAGCGTATGACATTATAGCTAACCCAGTACAGCGCTGCACCAGTGAGCGAATGGTGCAGTACCGCATATACTGCTGTATGTGGTATTGCACCATTCTCACACTCCCAGGCAGAGGACAAGACCTCTGCTGGGAGTGGTCTTCAGGATCTCACTGCTGTGGCTCACTGGACTGAGCCACAGCAGCATGGAACCTGAGTAGTGCTTCTGGGACCGGGTTTGATTCCCAATCCCAGAAACTTAATTTTTTAAACTTTGCACTCCACAGCTCAGCCCCAGTGTTGAGAATCTCTATAGTGGGGGTTCAAAGTGCAGCCCCATAACGGAGGTGTGGGGGCGGAGACATGCCACATGGCAAGAATCATGCTGTAATGGCAGCGCGATTTTGCCATACAGCATACTATCGTGTGACATTATGACCCCATGCCCTGGAACACTGCGTGCAGTACTGGAGGCCACACCTGCACAAGGATAGTAACAAACTGGAGGCAGTCCAGAGAAGGGCAACCAAAATGGTGCAGGGACTGCATCAGAAAACACATGAGGACAGATTAACGGAGCTCAATATGTACACCGTAGAGCAATGGATGGAGAGGGGTGATATGATCGAAACATTCAAACAACTTAAGGGCATTAACAAGGTGAAAGAGTCTAACATGTTTCAATATAAGAAAAATAGAAGAACAAAAGGACACAGCATGAGATTAGAGGGAGGCCAATTAAGGGGTAATGTGAGGAAGTTCTTTTTCACAGAAAGGGTGGTGGATGCATGGAATGGCCTGCCTCAGGAAGTGATGGACATGAATACAGTACAAGGCTTCAAACAGGCATGGGGCAGGCATAAGGGAGCAATACAGATAAGTATGAATAGATAGGTCATTGAGTAAAGGTCTATAGCACGTTCATAAGGCAGAAAAAATGGGCAGACTGGATGGGCCTTGCGGTCCTTATCTGCCATCAACTTCTATGTTTCTATGTTTCTGTGTTCTCAGTGGTCTCAAGGGGCAATCCCCTTAAGGTTCTGTGTGTGTTTCAGCTGTCTTGGAAAGGAACTTTGAGAGACTGTTTGATCTGCTACCCAGGAGAATGCCTTTTTCTTTTGTTGTTCCGTGCCCTGTGGACAGGACAATCAGTTGTGAGTACTGTTCTAGGAGACAAGATCTCCACATATTTTAGGGGAATTGTAGTTTGGGGTGGGTGTGCCCATAGATAAGGCTGGATCACACCTGTCAGTGTCTCTAGTGCACCCAAGAGAGTGAATGTTCTGTTAAACTGTCCACCCAGGACAGTGTATTTTGTTCTTTGGTCACCCCAGTGAGTGATGAATTTAAAGTGTGGGACCTCTAGCATTTCAGTGGGAAATGGGGGTTTCTATGGCTTAACCCTGAAGAATGGCAGAGACTTTCATATCATGTCCCCTCATTCCTGTACTCCTCCTGTACTGGAAGATGTCTCCCCCACCCCATACCTTGTTAATGCCTCTAAGGTACTTGAATGTTTCTATCCTGTCCCCCAGATCCCTCCTCTCCTCCAGCAAGTACATATTGAGGTCCTTCAGTCTCTTCTCATATGTTTTCCGGTGCAAGCCCTGTACCATCTTAGTCGCCCTTCTCTGGACCACCTCGACCGTATCAATGTCCTTATGAAGGTGCTGCTTCCAGAATTGCACACAGTACTCTAGATGAGGCCTCACCAGTGTTGTATACAATGACATTACTACCTCCTGTCTTCTGCTAGTGATACCTCTACCTATGCACCCCAACATTCTTCTTCCTTCCTCCCTCCACTCCACGTGCCCTCCCTTGGTCCCCCTTCCAAATTCTCTTCCCATTCCGAGTTGTCCATTGCCCTCCACTTCCCCTTCCCCCCCTTCTGCTCCACTCTCGCCATCCCTTTTATGGATGTCCCTGTGCTCCACTCCCACCCCACCCCTGTGCTCCACTCCTACCTCACCCTCAGACACTCACACACTTAACTCTTTTATTTTCTGTTCTCTTTTCTACCTTCTTGATCTTTCTATCCATGACTCCATAGTGTGAATGCCCCCCCTTTTGTCCTCCCTACCTTCTGCTCATCCAGATGCTTTATCCATCTCGTCCCATTTGTCACCTCTCCAATCTCCCACCCTTCTGAATCAGCCACTCCTTCAACTCTAATTCAGTATGCTACACAGACAGATTCTAGTAACCACCTGGCTGACTGTTGCTTAAGTCTTTATTGTTTGTGCTGTATTTTTCCCCTTCCACCCTGTAGTTAGGCAACATGCTACCATGCACTGTATCTTGTCATTTTATTACCTGCACTTTATTACTGTATTATATGATTAGTAAATGATTTTCCTGTTATTTTTCTGTGCATAGCACTTTATTTTATCTTTTATTGCTGCCATGCAATTGTTCCATAGATTGAGTCACCTGTAATTCATTGTAATTGCTTTCATGTGTTGCACCTACCATTGTTGTCTATATGTATATGTCCCTGTTTTTATGTAACCAGGACCTCCTTGTAAATGAGCCTGCTCAATGGAGCTTTTCCCGCAATAAACTTTAATTAAACTGAATTGAATTGAACATGCCACTGGCCATCCCTGCAGCCTTTGTACTTTGCTTAGACACATTTAGGTCATCTGAAATGATAACCCTCAGGTCCCTTTACATCTTGGTGATCATCAGAAACCTCTCCCCGTCTTGTAGCTCTCCCCAGGGTTCCCCCTTCCCAGGTGCATTATTTTGCACTTCTTTGACTTGAACCTCAGTTGCCGCACCTCAAACCATTTTTCAAGCTTCTCCAGGCCCCTTCTCATTTTTCTCCACCCCTTCCAGAGTATTCATCCTGTTGCAGATCTTGGTGTCATTAGCACACAAGCAGACCTTTCCCTCTAGCCCCACTGCAATGTCACATATGAAGACATTAAACAAAACTGGCCCAAGGGCTAATCCCTGAGGTACCCTGCTTGTCACCCCCCTCTTCGCTGATTGTATCCCATTTACCACAACACTCTGCTTCCTGTCTGTTAGCCAGTTCCTAACCCAGTTTACTACCTGGTACCTGATGCCCAGACTACCCATCTTGTTTACCAGCCTTCTATGTGGGACAGTGTTGAAGGCCTTGCTAAAATCAAGGTAGGCTATATCCACCGCCCCCCAATTTACTTCCTTCATCACCCAGTCCAAAAAAATCTATCAGATTCATCTGCCATGACATACCTGCTGTGAATACATGTTGCATCCATGACAGAAGCCCTCCCCAGATATATTGACTTTCTCTTATGTTATCTTGTTAAAAATATGTCATCCTATATTAAGGATACTGGGGAGATTTTACATATTTTTGAGGACCTTGCTATACAGCCAGAAAGCTGGTTCACAATCTTAGATGTGGTAAGCATATACTCAAATATTCCACATTCAGAGGATTGGCAGCCATGCAATTTTATCTGGAAACAAGAGCTGTGTGACCCCCAAAATAAGTCCTTGTTAAAGTGGCTGATTTTGATTTGAATTTTAACACCTTTTTCTATAAAAATGATTTTTATTGCAAAGGAAAGGAACAGTGATGGGCACAAGTTTTGTGCCAAATTACACCACTCTCTTTATGGGTAAGTGGAAAAAGAGTTTGTAAGAGATGGAAATGTTAACCTATATCTGGATACGATTGATCTGTGAAAGTGTTTTATCGATGATGTTTTAATATGGAAAGGCACTGAACAAGAATTATTAGAGTTTGTGAAATAACTAGAAGATGATAATCCTAACTTACATTTCAGCAAACGCTTCAGTAAAGCACAAATCAATTTTTTAGATTTAACAATCAAAAGTGATGGAAAAGGAGGGGTGGTCACAGACCTCTTCAGAAAGCTCAGTGATGGAAATACTTTGTTGCTGGCAAGCAGCAATCATCCTCATCATGTTGTGGCAGCAATATCAAAAGTACAATGTATACGAACAAAGAGAAATCATGATACTGATGATGGCTACCAAGTAAGGGCTACGGAACTTGAAGAGAGACTATTTGTTAAGGGTTATGACAAAGACATAGTTAATAAGGCAAGGAGGGAAGTAAATAATACACCATGAGAGGCTCACTTAAGAAAAAACCAAAAAGGGGATATACATGATCCCCAGGTTTCATTTGTTTCTACTTTCACTCTCCAATCTAATAAAATAACGATGATCGTGAAAAAACATTGGCACCTAGTGAAAATGGATGAGAGACTCAAACAGATCTTGCCAGAACAGCCAAAACTGTTTTTTCGTAGGGCTAAAAATGTAAAAGACAATGTGGTAATTCGGTTCAGCCCCAAGAAGAGAAACTGCATATGTGGTTACCAGTGAGGGGGAAGGCTGTTTTAAATGCAGCTACTGTAAGTACTGCTCTACGGTACACAATGCACGCAGTTTCACAAACCCTGTCACTAAAAAACTGGCAAAATTAAAGGCCTCATTTCTTGTAAAACTAGTGGCATAGTCTATATGGCCACTTGCCTGTCTGGTTATATCTACCTAGGCAAAATAAAGAGGTTTTTTAAAACATGTATAGGTGAACATGCCAGAGCAATTTGACCAATCAAATGCCCTAGCTGCCCATGTGTGGAGGGCATGTAAAAAAAGGAACATGTTTTTACATTTGTAGGCTTGGAAAAACTGTTTCTGACTAGGAGGGGTGGAGATCTTGATAATTAAAGCAAAAACAGTATTGGATATTTGCTTTTAGGGCAATGGAGTCTTTGGGACTGAATGATAAAATAGAAATTAAGCTCCTTTTAAAAAAACGATAAGTTTAATCTCGATTGTGAATTGAGACATCTTTTCCTTGGATGGAATACTGTGCCTTTCAGCTATAAGCATGGTGATTCATATAGTATATTATGAATTGATTAATATGGTGAGCTGTGTTATGAACAGTTTTTGTACTAACTGTATGCTGATTTTTTTTATGTTTGCAGGTCTGTGGGCTTCAGTCTTGGGAATGTAACTAATAAAATTGAGAACCAGGGGACCACCAACAGTGCAGGAGTCCTAATTGTGATTAACAGGAAGGTCCCATTTATAGTGAAACAAGTAATTAAGGATCCGCAGGGTTGTTTCCTTTTTATCCATGGGTATTTGTGCACTACCGAACTCATTTTGGGGACTGTCTATAGGCCTAATTCCGACTCCCCTGACTTTTTTGTGAAGCTAGTTGAGGTATTGCAACCATACTCCTCACTACCGATGGTTGTGGGGGGAGATATGAATGTGGTGATGGATTCATCAATGGACCGCTCCGCTTTCACGAGCAGAGCTTGCTCACCAGCCTAAAGGGCCCTGTCGGAATTCTTAGAGTTCTATGCTCTTTGTGATGTATGGAGAGTGCTCCATCCCAAGGAAAAGGAATTTACCTTCGTATCTCCTGTCCACAACACTTCATCCCATATCGGTTATATTTTTCTCTCACACAACCTCCTTCCCACAGTGGTTGAAGCTCTTCTACAGCCAGGTCCCCCATCCGATCATGCCCTGGTCGTATGCCACTTAATGCCCCTCGTTCCACCCAGGAAGTCTCATAGGTGGAAGATAAATAACTATATGCTAAAGGAGGACAAAACAGTCCAAGCAGTCAGTGAATATATTCGTCACTTTATAGAAACCAATTCTGGTTCAGTTGAGAGACCTGATATGCTGTGGGGTGCCTTCAAGGCATGCATGAGAGGCGTCTTAATTAGCCTAGCCACTTCCCAGAAGAAGGAAAAAGAGAGAAAATTGAAGGAGTTATTAAGGGAAATACAGCATAAAGAGGCAAGAGTAGGTCTCCCTTTAACCGAACTGGAAAAACAGGAACTGGTCAAACTTAAAGAGGACTACTTAGAATTACTGAGGGAGAAAGCAGAATTTACAATCCTCAGGGCCAGAGTGGCATATTCAGACACTGGAGAAAAGGCTGGTAGGCTGCTGGCACTGAGGATCAAGCAAATGGAAGCGAATAGGCACATTTTGGCAATTCGTTCCCCAACAAGTGACACGTTCCTAATGACAACTGAGGAGATAGTCTTGGTATTTCAAAGGTATTATGCCAATTTATATAGCCCCAGGGATTCAGTTTCAGATATTAGTTTGGATCATTATTTGGGGGCCTCTGGACTATACTCTCTGATGGACTCCCAACAGGTCCAACTGATATCCCCTATAACTGCGGAGGAGATCACCAGAGTCGTAAAGGCTTTGCCATCTGACAGATCTCTGGGCCCAGATGGGTTTTCGGCAAATTTTTATAAAAGATTTTTAAATCTTCTGCTCCCCATGTTACTATCCCTCTTCCAATACATCCTATCCAGGGCACAAACTGACCAGACCCTCTGGGAGGCTTTAATTGTGTTAATCCTGAAACCAGGGAAAAACCCAGAATTGCCGGCAAGCTACCGCCCTATATCCTTAATGAATCAAGACATTAAAATTCTAGCCAAGATTTTGGCAGACCGCTTAGTTTTAGTAATCCCCGATCTGACTGGGCCAGAGCAAGTCGGGTTTGTAAGAGGTCGGTCGTCCCTGGACCACCTTAGGACCCTGTCGCATGTCCTCTCCGCATCCAGGGATGCCCCTTACCTGGAGGTTTTAGTTTCACTGGATGCGGAGAAGGCATTCGACAGGGTGGACTGGAACTTTCTACTTAGGACTTTGAATGCATGTAAGTTCCCTCACCTTTTTCAAAACTGGATCAGAATTTTTTACAGTGCACCGTCAGCTAGAGTGATGGTGAATGGGGCGATTTCTGAAAAATTTTCACTCCATTCAGGCACCAGACAGGGTTGTCCCCTCCTCGCCGTTGCTCTTTATTTTATACTTAGAGCCCCTGATCCACCATGTCAAGCAATGCTCTCTAATTCACGGGGCGGGTATTCAAGGGGTTGAAGTCAAAATATCGGCGTATGCTGATGATCTACTATTGCAGCTGACCTATCCGAGTAATTTGATACCAGCGGTGCTGGGAGTGATTCAGGATTTTGCTATGCTCTCTAACTATAAACTAAATGTCGACAAATCTCTGGTGTTCCCACTCAATCAGAGGGTGAATAAATCACTAGTCAATCAAAGCGGCATGTCCTGGGCCTCGAACTCTTTAAAATATCTGGGCATCCAAGTGGTTAGAGATCTGGGTTGTCTTTTAAAGTTGAATCTGGACGATCTAATAAAAATCTTGGAACTAGATTTGAAGAGATGGTCCAAGTTACCCATTACGCTCTGGGGGCGGGTAAATCTCATTAAGATGAATCTCTTCCCCAGAATTTTTTACCCACTAAATTTGCTTAACATGTGGATCCCTAGTACATGGTTCCGCAAAGTTAATGCAATAATAACTAACTTCATTTGGGCCGAAAGGCAACCCAGAATCGCATATCACAAGTTAGCCGCCCCAAAGGATAGAGGAGGTCTTCGCCTTCCATCCCTGATATTTTATTACTGGGCGAGTCATACTTAAGATGGTTAGAGTACGAGGGGGAAACTGCCTCAGCAGAGAGCCTCCCAATATGGTTACGAGTAGAGTTATCTTAAATCAGGCAGGAGGGCCTGATGCCACTATCGTTGCTACATATTAAATCGAGCGACCTCCCACCGAAATTGAAACTCACCCCACTGGCAATATCAGTGAAGGTGCATGCGCAGATATGTTCCAGTAGGGAATATAGGCAGGCGATAGACTTGGCCCAACCGGTCTGCGGTAACCCTAACATAAAATTAGACAGCAAGCCAATTAACAAAAACTGGCTCCCACAACTGAGCAAGGCTACCCTTGCCCAGTTAGTTGCGCAGGACGGCTCATGGCTCTCAGTTACCACTATTTTGAGTAGATTCGGGATACCTACTAAATCCATTTTCAAAGTTTACCAGCTAAAACACTTGCTAGTAAAAGAGTTTGGGCCATTCCGGCCCCCTTCAGATAGGAAAAGGTTCCAGGATGTGCTGCGAGTATTAATAGGACGCAGACACACCGTGTCCGAGATTTCCAAAAGTTTATACGACTGTAAATACCCTGAAGAATTCATACCAAAGGCATACTGGGCAGTTTACTTTCCCAGTCTAGAAATAGATGGAGCAGCTCTCTGGAAAAATGTTCAAAAATATGTTACGCAGGACAGGTTGAAATTGACACAGTTTCATATCTTGCACAACATATACTATACTCCTCAGAGACTCCATAGGTTCGGTCTTATTGACTCTGCCCTCTGCTCCAGATGTGGACAGGAGGAAGGTACATTGTACCACATATTCTGGTCGTGCCGGAAGGTCACTACTCTCTGGAATGATATTCGTTATAGGATGGACCCCCTCCTGGGCCTTTCTGATCTTTTCAACCCTGAGGTGTGAATGCTGGGAGATTACGCTTCCATATCAGTTGTCTCCAGGAGGTACTACATGGCCTTAATTTCATTATCAATCAAAAAGGTCATCCTTCGGCACTGGAAGGACAACACGGACATTTCCTTCTCAGAATGCCTCAAGGAGATCTTAGCCAACCTCAGAATGGAAAAAATGATGGCTAGTTTAAACAATAGGCTGACTAAATACAAACGTATCTGGGAACCTTTATACACGCTGTTATGTATAAGCGTGCTGGTTCAGAGATCCACAGTGGAGGGCTTCAAGAGAGGGTGGGACAGACATAGATAGTGGATGTATCAGATGACGGCCTGTCCCGGGGGGTAGGGATGGATGATAGGGGTTTCTGGAGCACAAGGGATGGAAGGGCCTCGGCACCCAACTAAGGATCTAAGGTTCGAGCAGACTCGATAGACCGTAAGGCCTAATCTGCTGGCAAATAGTATGTTAGTATGTATCTAAACTACATCTCCAAGTAGTCGCTTAGAATATCCCGGAGAATTCTTGATTAGTCTGAGCTGTGCTGGAGAAGGGGGGGGGGAGGTTGGGGAAGGGAGCAGCTTCTTCAACAGTTGTACGAATATATTGCAAGTGGAAAGTTATAAGTAATGTATGGAGCTGCTCTTATATGTAACTGTGAAAATTAATAAACTTTAAATTAAAAAAAAATTGAGAACCATTTTTTCAACTTGATGTAGTGGATTTTTAACATAGCATGTTTTGAAGATAAATGTTTGTCTTTCACATTTTAAATGTTTAATGTTCATGTTTAAATCTGTATTTATTATGTATATATGGATGAGTTACTTGTTTTTAATGATTTGTATTTGTTACATAAGCTGAGAACGGAACTCAATGCATGTAATAATGTTATGTGGCTGTTCCTTTAAATGGGACGTTTATATGCTGATACCCATTACTGTAACAGCAGCCTTTGAAAAAGCAAGTGTTCTTGTGAAATGCATCAGGTGACACCACAGAAAGGATGGGGTTCAAGTCCAGATACCTGCAAGTGATCTTGCCTCTCCTGAAATCAGCTTGGATCCTGCAGACTTTTATTGACTCTTGTGCATACTACTGCTGTTGCTGCTGTGAGTACTTACACAGAGGATAATGCATGGTCTTTTGTTAATAACCATGCTGTAAACACTTTGTGAGGTTGCCATGACATCACTGTAAACCTCGAGAGTATAGCTCAAGAGGTTTTCAGATGTCATAGCAACCTCCAGAAGTGTTTTCAGTGCAGTTATTAACCAAAGACCATACATCATATTTTATAGTCTATGAGCGACCAAGATTGTGTAATCATGGATTGAATTTCTTTTCTGAGTAATTCTTACCTTAAGCAGTCATAAATCATGCAGGAAGATTCTTCAACAATGTTTATTGTGTGTTCTTCACAACACTATTCATTGGTACAGCCTGGCACAAATCAATTAATTTAATGCCAACATTTTAAACATTCTTCTCAAAGCAGAACACTGAATGTTGTGAGCATTCCGTTTTGTTATACCATTGATATGACATACTCGAGAAGGGTTAACAACAGAGTGATGTCATAACGATGGCATAACAAGGTTGTAATCTGCTTGATTTCAGTCAGTAATAAGGGCCCCCCATACATTATATGTACCTTTTTTCACTATTGGATGAATTAAAGTATTTTAGAGCACTGAACTCTATTGGTCCTGTCTACATGTATCCTCTAAAGGAGCATAATGTAAATACACTAAACCTTCTTAGCAGGTGCCAGCTGCTCTGGTTTTTCCTTTATATTCCGCTTGTTGTTTTGTGCACTGTCAGATCCTGGGTGCGGTCATTTGTTTTTTTGATTCATCTAAGTTTGTAATTAATTCTGGTTATTGTTTAATTTGCACACAGAAAAGCCTTCCACCCTGAGGAAGGGGTATGTGGATACCCCAAAACGCTTGTGGGTTCAGGGTTATTTCTTCTGCTGTTTTGGTACACATGAATAAACATTTTACAACTGAATCACCCTGGTGAGTGGTCTATTGTCCCTATGTCCTCTGCAGTCTGCTGAAAAGAGCCTGCTACTTTGCACTAGACCTCAGAATAGGTACCCATACCTGTGACCTGTACAGCAAACTGCACTGGACTGGTTACATTTCAGCTCGAGAGTGCTATTCCATACCTTCGTTGTAGGCAACAAATCCATTCTAGCTTTGCTGTCCCCTGGCTTGCAGACCATGTTCAAATACATTGATAGTAAATATGCCACCATAGGCGAGGCACGCCAATCAGTGCTGTTACCCTGCAGGAGAACCTCACTGGGTCAATACTTCTTCTCTTTTTGATTTGCCAAATATTAAAATGAATGATATGACAGACACGTTAAGAGCATGCGACTCTATTGCATAATTTAAAACTCAGCTGTTGACTACGCTTTCTGCCTCTGAAATATGTAAATTATTTCAATGAACACATTGTAATCTTGAGAGTGTATTTACCTTTACTGCACTTGTTTGCCTAACCCTGTGACCTGTAACCTAATCCTGAAACAGTGCTATGTTGTTACTTGTAATCTCTGTATGTAGGAACTTAAATGTGTGTGTACTTGATTCTGAATTCTTTGAAAACAGACACCTGCCTAAAGGGTTTTATGCAGAATATAAACTAAAACTAATTGGTTAAACTCAGTGCTACAGTACTGTACATCGAAGCAGCATGATACTCAGCCAAACCGTTTGATTCAATACGTATCCATGGAATCACAGATTCCTGGTGTGACTTTAGACTGCTTTATGGGTACTGTAAGTAAGATACCATAGATCTCTTGTGTTTCTGTGAATATTGACTGCTTGTACACAGTCCATCTTTGCTATTGACAGTAATTCATGTATAGTGGCTAGGTGAGAATGGCATTTTCTCTGTGTCAAGTATGTCCCTAATTTCATACCTCCCAACCATTTGGATAATTTAATGACCTAAATGATCTGGGTACAGTGAAAGACACAGATAGATGGCTGAGAAATTGGTGGGGATGGAGACAGCAGAGATGTAGTTAATGGAGTCAAATCAGAAGAGAGGGAGGTCACCAGTTGGGTGCCATAAGGAATGTTCCTGTGTCCCGTCCTTTTCAATGTTTTTGTTAATGACATATGAGAAGAATCCAGGGCAAAATGTGTCTCTTTGTAGACAACACTAAGCTCTGTGGCAAGGTAGACAGCAAGGAGGGGATTAGGGAGAGGCAGAGAGACTTGCAAAAGCTGGAGAGATAGTCAGAGGTTTGGTAATTGAAATTCAATGCCAAAAGGTGCAAGGTGATGCACAGAAGAACCTGAGGACAGAGTACTGGATGGGAGTTGGGGGGGGGGTAAAGCTGTGCATGACCTCTGAGGAAAAAGACCTAGGGCTCATCATCAATGACTCCCTGAAACAAACAAACCAGTATAACAGGATCTACAGTAAGGCAAACAGGATGCTGAGGTGTATAGGATGGGGTATTGACAGTAGAAGGAAGAAGGTATTACCGCCTCTCTATAGATCACTGGTGAGGCCCCATCTGGAGTACTGTGCCCAGTTCTGGAGTCCTTGCCTAAAGAAAGATAAGAACAGGCTGAAAATAGTGTAACAGAAGATGATGAAAATGACTCAGGGCCAGCACAGCAGAACTTATATGGATCGGCTCAAGGCACTGAACATGTACTCACTGGAGGCCAGACGAGAGAGTGGAGATATAACCAATCAATCAATCAATCAAATCTTTATTTATTCAGGTGATCATCATTGAGCAAGGCTCATTTACAAGATGGACCTGATAAGGTCAAGGTTCGAGTTGGTGCACAGCAATTACATCACATACTTATGAGACAGTTATACATACAGAAACAAGAAAATGTTATTTATAACACAATAATATACAGAGAAGTCACATGTTAAAGCTTGGCAAGAGAAAGTTAAACTAACATCTACAATATGTACAATACATATATATCACAATGAGGGCCATGACAGTCACTCACATAATGAGTACAAGGATGGTGAAGGGAATATTGGGTGCCATATACTGGCGGTGTCTGGCTGGAAGAAATATGCCATATGTGATTGGAATAAGGTTTTGTGGGATGACTATTCTATCTCTAGCGGTAGCAACTGCATTTCTCTGTGAAGAAGGCTGTACAGTGCTGCTTGAAGGATGTAAATGGAATGATAATGGACAGTTTTAGGGATTTTTATAGGTTGTTCCATGCTATGGCTAGAGAGTAGCTGATTGCTGCCCTCCCTATTTTGGTGTTGACTTTGGGCAATTTGAGCAGGATGATATTGTTGCTTCTTATGGCATAGGAGCTGGGAGTGGTCAGGTTGAAGCAGTCCAGGATATAGCTTGGGAGTTTTTGATAAAGCTCTGTAGATCCATAGAGCTGCATTTCTGCTCCTCCTGACATGAAGGAAACCCATCCAACTGAATCATAGCGAGAACAATGGTGGTATTATATGGCAGGTCTGTAATGAACCTTATTGCTCTATGGTATAAGGTATCCAACTTTTGAAGGTAGGGAGTGGAGCAGTGACTATAGAGGAGAGTTCATGGTCAATGACTGATAGAAAGATGGCCTGACTAATCTCATCTTTGAATCTCTATTAAGGAAGGGTTTTAATCTGTAGAGGAGGCCAAGCCTTAGGCGAAGCTTTTTCAGCAGTTGTTCTAGATGCTGAGTAAAGTCAAGTCTGTTGTCAATCCACACCTAGGTATTTGAAATTTTCAACATACTCCAGATTTTCTCCAAGTATAGTGCATATCTGGGGGAGACTGATTGAAGAGGATGTGTTGGTGGAGTTTTGGGTTGTGAAGATCATTGCTTTGGTTTTCTTTGCATTTAGCAGAAGCTTTTTCTCGAGAAGCTGATGTTGTAACAGGGAGAATTCTGCTTGTAGGATTTCATGAGCAACTTTAGGTGAAGGGTTGCTGACATACAGTACAGTGTCATCAGCAAAGAGATGTACTGAGGACTTGGTAAGGATTGAATCAATTTTATTTATATAAATGGCAAAAAGGATAGGACCCAGAATAGAGCCTTAGGGGACTCCTCTCGACAGTGGTCTTAATGGGGAGAGGTCACCTTCAGCTTTTACTTGCTGTGATCTACCGGAGAGGTAGCATCTGAACCACTTAAGGGAGGATGGATCTAGGCCAATGGAGTGTAGGGATGAGAGTAGCAGTTCATGGTCCACAGTGTTGAATGCTTTGCTCAGGTCCAGGAATACTGCACAGACATTGTTCTTTTTATCCAGTTCGGTTTGTCAATCATTGGTGACCTTGGCTAATGTAGTGATAGTGCTATGTTTGGCCCTGAATCCAGATTGAGCTGGATTTAATAGATTAGCATTGTCCAGATATTCCCTTAACTGAATACTCACTAATTTCTCCAGCATCTTGGATAACACAAGTAGGATGGAAATGGGCCAGTAGTTATTAAGATCCATAGGGTCCCCTGATTTTAGAAGGGGGACCACTTGAGCTTCTTCTAGCGTGGGAATAGAGCCAGAGTTTAGGGAAAAGTTAAAGAGGTGAGTTAGGGGGACTGCAAGCACATGACACGCAATCTTTAGAAAGAATGGGTCCAGAAGATCTGCTCCTGCACTTTTTGGTATCTAGATGTCATAATAGATCCTCAACTTGTTTCAACAGTATAGGTTTGAAGCTAAAGGAGGAGTCAACTCTTTGTTCACCAGTATAGTGGGAGCTTAAATGATCCCTTAATAGGTTAGCTGGGGAGGAGTCAAAGGCAAGGCCAGCTGTTGTGAAGTGGTTGTTGAATGCATCCAGGATTTCCAATGTGCCAGTAATGGGACCATAGTTACTGTGTAAATGGGTTGGAAGGGGGTTGTTAACATCCTGGCCCATCATACCCTTGATGGTGCCCCAAAATCTAGCAGTATTATGGTAGGAGGAGTCGAGCTGGGCCAGGTAGTAGTTAGCCTTTGCATCCCTAACTTTCCTAGTGCATTTATTCCTGGCTTTCCTAAAGATCATCCAGTCCATGATATTCTTAGTTTTCTTGCTACTTTCCAAAGTTTATCTCTCTCCAGCAGTGCAGCTTTGAGGTCAGCTGAAAACCAGCGAAAGGATTTGTTTTTTATTCGGATACTAGAGATTGGGGCATGGGTGTTAAGGGCATTTAATATAATGCTATTTAGCACCTGCTGAGCTTTTTCTACAGAATGTGCAAGATAGAACTTTTGCCAGTGTGGAGAGTAGGCTAGATCATGCAGATATCCTTATATATAACAGAGACCTTTAAGTTTCTGAAAGGAATGAACAAGGTAAACTGTGAAGAACTATTGAACATAAGAAGCAGATCAAGAACACAGGGGCATGAGTAGAAACTGATGGGGGGAGGGGATTCTAGAGGGCAGTGAGGACGTTTTATTTTACAGAAACAGTGGTGGAGCCGTAGAACAATCTGACAGCTGATGTAGTGGGCTCCAAAACTATCAATGGTTTCAAATAAAGCTGGGCCAGAGTGAAGGGCTTAATGGTTGCTCAGGATGATAGCTGTATGGCGGAGAGCACGGGGTGGATCGTGTGGGTTAGAACCCTGTAGGAACAATAGGTTCCAGGTTTGTTAGGGTTTATGGGCAGACTGGGTGGACCAGTGGTCTTTTTCTGCCATCATTGACTATGTTTCTATGTAACATCATTCCACATTTTAACTAGTATCTACTAGTTTCCCACTGGTTTTTTTTTTTTTTTCGCAGTATACATTTTACCCCTGTTAGCACAGTGTTCCATCTCACTGATCAAACCCTCTCCAATCCTTCCAAGTCCTCAACTTTTACCTCCACACCCAGATCCCATGGCTTACACCCCCCCATGAGGGGGCCTTGCCACAAAGGCTAAATTCCCAATCGCTTCTACTAACTGGGTCGGGCACACCCATGGTAGGGCTGGAGTGACTTTTAGCAGAGAGTGGGACCTGGAAGCACAGGATGGATTTTTTTCTAGTTAGGCCCTTCCCACTTGCCTTGCATTCAGCCAGTAAGCACCAGTGGCACCAATTTGTAAGCAAAGAGCCCTAGCCACCAGCACTGAATGGTCACCCATAGCATCAAAATAGTCACCTCATCCCCAGCTGCAGGTGGTGCTCATACAGCAGGATGCTCAGCATCCTTCTCTTGGGGTCAGCTCACAATGCCTCCACATCGCATTCCAGACCCCACCAGCCCAGGCTAGGAAGTCAGGACTAAGAACTGATACTGGATCTTCCACATAACGTATCAGTGCGCCACCAGTCTGGCCACTGGGCCTTCTGCTGTTTTTTTTTTGTTTTGTTTTATTTTTTTGGAAAGGGAGGGTTTGTAAATAACTTCTCAACCCTGATCCATACAATCAGTCCTCCCAGCTTTGTTTTTCGTATGAGGACCTCATGAGCCGGGTTTTAAGAAGTGATTCCACTCGCTGAAGAAGAAGTCTTTTTAATTTCATTATAAATCATGATAAATCATGAACAGGACCTAAGCAAGGTGCTATCATGGTTTCAAGCCAATCACTTAGCGGTCAACACATGAAAGATAGTTGCAATGCTTTTTGGTACTGCACAAAAGTTAGCCAGAACCCTGTCTCCAGCAGTGTTTACCATTCTGGACACCACCCCTCTTGATTATGTGTCCAGCTTTAAATACCTTGGGGTCTGGCTGGACAACCCTCTAGACTTCACTGTCCACATTGATTCCTTATGCTCCAAACTCTGTCCAAAACTGGGAGTACTATTCTGGAACAAAGATTGCGTCCCCCTCCCTACTCATCACAAACTGGTCTCAAAAATTATCCTACCAAGATTTGAGTATGGTGATGTAGTCTATGGAACTGCTCCAGCCTCCTCACTTTCAAAGCCTGACACGCTTCTAGACTCATTCTGTCACTTCACCACAAATGCCCCCCCCCCTCCGCACCCACCCCTGTAGTCTCTACTCCTCCCTTTCCTTCCTTCCAGTCCCCCTCGGGCATTCTCTCCATTCCATAACTTTCATTGCTAAATTCTGGTTTGGTATACTTCCTCCCTACCTCTCCTCCAAGCTGTCCCCAGCTGCCCCCTCCTCCTCCTATGACCTCCATACCAGGGACCCTCGCTCCTTCTCCCTCACCCACCCTCGCACCTCTACAGGTCAGTTTGCGTTCTCTTACAGGCTCCCCTCCCACTGGAATCACCTCCCGCTGCAACTCTGCAGCTCCTCTTCCTTCTTTTCTTTTAAGCAACACATCCACCACCTCCAGTCTCCCCCTTGCTCCTGCCCTGCTCCTTCCGCAGACCTGGCTCTTCTCTCCCCTCACCCTCCTCCTCCTCTTCTATTCCCAGCCATTTTTGCATAACCATAACATTAGTATTATGTTCTAATATGGTATGTTTTTAACCACCTGTTACACTGTGCCCCCGAGTCACACCTGGAAATGAGCCTCAGCTCAGTGTGCCTATCCCAGTTTCCAAGCGTTTAAATAAATAAATTTAAAAAATCTGTTTACTTTACAAAATCTGCTGATTTATACTATGTTTATAATGCACAGAGATGGGCTCATTATTGTAAGAGTATACAATAAGCTCCTGTACTCTTAGCATGCCTGAACCTTCACACACTCAATGGGAACAAGAGGAGATGATGTAACTCTTGTAACAGAAGCCCATATCTTGCAAATTTTGTAAATGCTGCATATATAACGACAACCAATAGTGCAAGTTATTCAGATTATCAGACTCCAGTTGGTTCCTGTAGAAGAAGGACATGTCAAAATTATTAGAAGCAGAACTGTAATTGGAGATTTAATTTTTAGTAACAATTTAGGATATAAGAAGCTATTAGGGAAAATGAAACATTTTTTGTGACAAAACTTATCAAAGGTTGGGCCGGGCAAACATGTCTCAAGAGAGAAATGAGGAGACCATTTTCCACTGAAGTACTGGAAGACCTCAAGAGCATTTTACCATCAAGTTACAAACACAGATCTAAGCTACTGTCATCTCATATTGTGGGCCTCCAGGGTCTGTGAATGGCTCACATCTTCCAATGGGCTGCATGCCAATAAAAGGGCTATTTGAAAGGGATGTGAAGCAGACCTTGGGATGGGGAGGGCAGAGTGTGCATGTTGGCGTGGGCACTAGGGAGAGGCAAGGGGCGCAGCATAGAATAGCAGAGGGCTAACTATGTTGTTATCCACACAGGAGACAGTGTATATCCACTGAGGCCCAGGCTGCTCACTCCCTACCGGCACCCATCATCCCCAGCAGAGGAACGCTACAACGAGGCACACACCAGCATGCGCAACATCATCGAGTGTGTCTTTGGCATGCTGAAAGCATGTTTCCATTGCCTAGACAGGTCAGGCAGTGCCCTACAGTACAGCCCCTCAAAAGCCTATGGTCTATTCCTGGCCTTCTGCATACTGCACAACATGGCCAGTGACCATGGGATAGCTGTCGAGGCTGATGAGGGCGACAGTAGTGGGGATGACAGAGGCAATGGGCCAGAGGGAACCCTGACTGATACAGCAGGCACGATGCCACCGGGACACCATTGCACAGGAGCACTATGGTGCACATAGGTAGGTGGCATGATACACATGCATGGGCCACACAAACACATACAGCACACATGCAGGGGTGTGCATGGCAATGGGCATGCACACACAGAGACGTGATGCAGGGGTAGTGGGGTTAGTGGCACACAACCACACACAGTAGCACACACACGCACACACACAGGCGTTGGTATGTGGCATTGCACCGGTGCACAGGCACAACCGGTGCTAACTTGCCCTCGTCACACCCACACCACATGGTCCAGCAGCCAGGCAAGCATGTACACAGGTAGTATGTGACGCAACACACAGGCACCATACCAGTGGTAGGCACACACACACCGCCCATGTGCGCACTGGGCAGCAGCTGCAGACTGCGGTCAGAGCGGTCTGCACATCAGGTCTGCTGCATGGAACCATGGCCACCACAGCCACGGGAAGGGCCACATTGGGGCCAATTGGCAGCCACAGGCTGTGCATTAGCCGTGGAGGGGTTTGCAACTGCCCCCAGGGGTTGAACCATGGGACCGCGACTGTGTCCACGCAGGGGTGTGCAGGCACCCAAACAGGCCAGCCCCGGGCATGCCTGGGATGCCTACATCAGAGCCCAGAGTCGACTGTGATGGGGTCACCCGACACCGGGTACGTAGGGTTGACAGCACACTGCGGGGGGTCAACTGTGCACGGCCACACCCTGTGGCAGCCAGCAGCGCAAAGCCATCCGTGATGGCAGTGGCAATGCGATCCAGGGATGCAGTCGTAGCCTCCTGCATGCGCTGCATCACCGCCAGGATGTGCACAGTGCCCCTCTCCTGCTGCTCAGCTGACTTGCACACCTCCGCATGCAGTGCACACACCCCAGTGGCAAGCAGCACCTGTTGCTGAATGGATGCCCACAGCAGACGAGTGTGCTCAGCCAGCCGGTCAGCGTCCTGGGGCTCCTGGGTGGGACACTAATCTTCATTTGGTGACCGGCCATGCTGCACAGATCCCCTCTCTGGTGGACACTGCAAAGTGGGGTCTGCAGGGGGAATGGGCATAGCAGGAGCACCGGCGGCGGACCCTGTGTCCGGCTGCCCAGTGGCACCAGCTGCCTGCTGCCATTGCCCATCCCATCACTGTACACCACCCAGTGCTTGCACAGCTGCACCACCACCGCAGGACACATCTGTGGCAGTGCACACCACTGCACCCACAGTGGTGGCAGGCAGCTGTTCCACCACCACCAGAGTGCTGGGTGTAGTGACTGTGTCAGCTGCCAGCACGAGTGACACACCCACAATGTCACCCATGCAGTCCAGGAGCTGCATGTAGTTCTTATCGGAGTCAGACCCTGCCCCGATCTGTGTCTCCACACACAGGACACCAAGGCTGGCATCCTAGAGGATCACATCCAGGGTCTCATCCGAACCCCAGGTCCAGGAAATCTGCCTGCACTGTGGTGCTGAGCTGCAGCCTGTCAGACCCCCGGATCTCAGTGGAGGTGGATAGCTGATTCTCTAGGGCCATACCAACATCCACAGATGCTTCCAGTGCCCCATCATCTGCATGGAGGCATGCTGGTGCTGCAAAAGATAAAAGGCGTGTCAGTGATGCAATGCCCACAAGTACCCCCACACTGCCTCTGCATGTGTCCTGCAGCATGGCATGCGCATGGGTGCACACACATGCACATGACATGCATGCCGGCATGTCCATCTACACACCCTCCATGCCACCAGCTGTGCATGGCTGACATACTTACCATGCAGTAATGGGCTGCCACCCATCTGGAATCCACCTCCAGGCACACCCCCCACCATAGTGCACTGCATGGTGGCTGCCACCAACTCCTCCTGCGGCATTAGCATTGGTGCATCTGCTGGATCCCTCTCTGGTGGCAGTCTGGGCTGCACGGATGGCTGCTACCTTCTCTTTAATGCACCTCTTGTCTGTCGTCACCTTCTTCCTGCACTCCTGTGCTGACCGCTGGTGGCTGCCATGTTGGTTGATGTATGCTGCCACCTCCACCCATGCACCAGCCCTGGCCTGTGGTGTGCCTGTGGCACCACTCAACAGGGGCTGCCTGTCCAGGTAGGCCTTGAACAGGGCATCTGTCTCAGCCTTTGTGAAACTGGGCCTGTGCTTCCATGCAGGCCCACACTCCTCACCCTCCTCATGATCCAACCTGTCGCTGCCTGTGGACATGGACAGCGCAGTGTGTCAGTGGCAGCATCTCCCCGGTCCATCCCATCCTGCAGTGCTGTCCACTCCCAGTGAGCTTCAGCAGCATGCACAACTCACCTCAAAAGGATGCAACACCGGTCCATGGCCTGTGCTGTTCCATGGCGCTATAAGGCGCAACCCATGTAAATGAGGTTTGGTGCAACAGTAATGACATGCTAATACCCCCAGTGCACCATGCATTGGCTGATGAGCTAATTTGCATGTGGTGTTGAATATCATGATATTGCGTTGTGCGCAATGGGATTGCACTGGAGCAGGTCATGATGGCACAATGCGCAGGCATGCACAGTGCACAGGCCCACAGTGTGCATGCACATCATGGCATCATGGCATCAATCATGCACTGTGCGTGGACAGCATGATGCAGTGGCATTGCACATGTTGTGCATGGGTCAGCTACATGCATGGCCACACATGGGGTACCATGCCCTATCGCGCACGTGCACAATGCCGGTCGACCCCTGACCCCTGGGTCAGACCTCTGACCCTGTGACCCCATGTAGCCACACCCATTCTGTGCATCTCTGGCACTGCATGATTTGCATGCACTGCGTATGCTCCCGTGCATCGCATGGAGGGCACATGGTGTGGACACATGTGCCTCCTGTCGTCATTTTCATCTCCGAGATTGCAGTACCCAACATGGCGAAGGGATGAGGATGGCATGCCCCAAACTGGACACAGGTGGAGCTGATGAACCTGGTGGCCTGTGTCAAGCCCCACACCCTCCAACTCTTTGGGCAAGTGCCCCTGCAGCAGGCCAGGGTCACTGTTTGGCAGGGGACTGTTGCCAGATTGCAACAGAGGGCTGGGGTGGCCAGGACAGGAAAGCAATGTCACCACCGGTATAGGGACTTCCTGTGGTGGGACCCAGAGTTCCTGAGGAGGCTGCAGACACACATCAGGTGAAGGGCTGTGCCACAGGCAGGTAAGTCATCCCATGTTGCATGTGTGCCCTGGTGCTGTACTGTGGTATTGGCTAGGCTGCCTGGCTTGCCCTGCAGAGGGGTACACTGTCATTGTCTGCATCACGGTGTGGCTTGCCAGCCACTGCTTGCACTGCGACGCAGCCGTGTGGGACATGTCGGGCAGGGGCACACCCTGTGCACAGGGGTGGGGGTGGTGGGTGGCTGCTGTGGTTGATTCCTGATTTGTACCTGTCTTTTTTCCATTCCCAGGGCCTGAGTATCATTGCCGGGCACAGGCAGCAGCTGCACAGCAGGCCGAAGCAGACCAAGGTGGAGTGGGACTAGCACCAGTGGGGCTGCAGAGGGCAGATAGGTACTGTCATGGTCCTTCGCACTGTACATGGGGGTTGGTGGGGGAGTGGGTGTGGGCATGGCTGCCTGTGCCATATGCCATGGCAGCTGTGTGTGTCGTACTGTGTGTGGTGCATGCCACTGTGATGCATCTATTGGACATGTGTGCCAGCTGTTGGTGGGGTGGGTGTGCACCCGGCTGTCACTGTTGTTGTTGTGGTGCTGCCGGTGCACTGTGCCATGTAACTGTCATTGTGTAGTCAGATGGCCATTCGCCAACGTAGGGACCACTCTTTGCAACTGTGGGCACGAGTTGCTAGCAGGCATTAGCCCACCCCTGCGTTAGCCAGCACAGGCCTTCAAAGGATGTTGTCTTCCTGCTGCCCATTGCACACTGTGGGTGGGCATGGTTCCTTGGGACATTGCACTGATTACCTGTCCTGTCCCTTGCTATAGGTGTCCAGTGGAGGAGACCTAGGCAGCCATTATACAGACGACTACTCCGGTAGCTGATCCTCATCACCTCCACAATGATGGAGGCAGTATTCCAGATTCAGTGCCTGCTGTTGGTGGAGAGGAAGCAGCGACTACACCAAGGGGTGGCAGGACATGGCTTCCATTAGTTTGGCCCCTGCTTTCCCCTGCTGTACCTCTCCCTACAGTCCCCCTTCCCACTGTACAGTCCCTGTTCCCTGTCCCCCTTCCCTCTCTTTACCTACTCTTTCCCAGCCCCTTGTTTTTGTAAATGGTTTTGTTCATTAATATATATTTTTTGACTTACCTGCCTGTGTCAGTGTCTGCTTTGCAGGTGGTGTGAGGAGTCATGCTGCAGTGGCCCAGTGTCTGTCCATGTGGTGTGCATGTGTAGGGGCACGTGTTGTGCTTCTCTGGTTCACTGCTGTGTGCTGTGGTGTGTTCCACTGTGGTGTTGTCCTTCCTCTTGGTCAGTGGCTGTGCCTTGGGCTGCCCATAAGGCAGCTGTCAGGGGTGTGTGGTGGGTGTGTGTGTGTGGTGGTGGCACATGGCCATGGTCATTGGTCGGGTATTGGCTGCACTCTGTGTTGGGGCCCCTGCTTGGCATTGTGTGGCCTGTCTCATGTGGTCTGCCATGCTACCTGCCTCCTGGCATGTTCAGTGTTTACTGTGTGGGCTTCCAGTGTGCCTGTTTGGCATGTGTGTGCTTGGCTGCATGGTCCTGGCTATGGCATGCTATGGTCTGGGACAGGGACATGGTCATCAGCCTGCGGGGGGCTCCCTTGGTGGACCTCCATTGGCTGTTGGGGCCTCCTGTTGCCTGCTATCTATGCCACTGTTGTGTTCTGGGGATGGGTGCCTGGGTGCCTGAGTGCACCCTGCAGTGCCCTGCTGGTGGTGGCCTCCAGTGGCCTGTCACTGTGCTTCCCTGGCTCTGTCCCTGGGTCTGTTCTCTGTTGCTCTGCTGCTCTGCTCCCAGAATTGTGCTGGAGTATCTCTTTCTGTGCCATGGCACAATTCTGCTAGTGCCATGGCACAACAATGCCATATTTAGCCGGGTTGCACTGGTGCAGTTCAGCCTGCGCAGCCTCTGAATATGGCTCCTGTTGCGCCATGGTGCATTGGATTTACACTGTGCCAGCCTTGCGCCGGCCTTTGGTGCATTTCAGAATATCAGGGCCATAGTAGATATGTCACAATCACTCCTGAACTCATTTAGAATGTTCGGCCTCAGTACCAGTGCTAACTATATTCAAATGCAAATAACTTTAAAACAAAAAAAGATAGCATATTACTGTGAGCATGAAAACTGTTCAGCACAAAATGATCTACAAAATCAGTGGTGTTTCATTTATATATACCTTATAGATTTATTTATAATTAGCAAAAACAGCAGAAAATTCAATTATTTTGTTCACTTTTTGACAAACAAATGCAAATAACTTTAAAATGACAAATAATAGCATAGTACTGTGAGCATAGAAGTTGTTCAGCACAAAAATATCTTCAAAATAAGTGGTGTTTTATTTATAGATACCTTTTAGTTTTTTATAATTAGCAAAAACACAGCAGAAAATTTAATTTTTCGACAAACAAATGCAAATAACTTTAAAATGAAAAACGTAGCATGGTACTGTGAGCATGCCATTTGTTCAGCACAAAGTTTTCTACAAAATGAGCAGTGTTTCATTTAATAGCATCCACTACACTAGGCAGACATACACTAGGAAAGTTAACAAAAAGTCCCAGAAATTATCATTTGAAAAAAGATAAACTTTCAAAAGCAAATGTCCCTGCACTGACAGAAAGTATCCCTATTGCATAAATGAAATATATATAGGTGAGCTGTCAGATACATTATTTATCTACACTTGTGCTGTTTGACCTCGGACACCTCACTCGTGGCTTACGCCACTCATGAGGTTACCCAAGGTCAAACAGCACTTGTGCAGCTAAATCATTTATCTGACAGCTCACCATTGTATATCCCTTATTTATGTATTTATTGAAATTTCAGAGAATACCTTTGAACACAAGTGCCCTTTTTACAAAGATTCAATGTTAATAACAGAGATTACAGGGTAACATAACAAATACAAAAAGCAAATCACAGTGGAATCTAGTCACAAAATACAAAATGGTCAAACAAGTACATAATAAACAGGTTAGGTCACTAGCATACAATTAAACAATAAAGCAAGTAAACAGAAATAGTGTAATATAAGCATAGTAATGGTATGTGGCCTCAAATGGCTATCAAAAGAATTAGAATATTCTTTCAAATTTTGAAAAATACTAATCAGGTAACTCAGACTCAAAAACATATTGGAAAATCAACCATTAGTTCTCAGACTTTGTCACTGTGAGCCTCCCCCAAGCCATGGAAAAGATCGTCAGCCTCATCCACATATTGAAATAATCTTGGGCCTCCCCAAAGAAAAATAGTATGCTTTGCACAGTACATCAAGAATAAAGTGAAACTCATTTGAGTAGTTTGCTCTCATTTTATCTAGTTTATTGTAAGCCCTCTCCCCAGGCCAGCCCACTTGCTCTGCTATTTTGACTCTAGATCCAATGCTACACCTTGCTGCAATACTTTCATTGGTCTGACTGCATTCTCAGTCTGATTCCTCTCTATCCAGAATAATCTTTCCACTCACCTCTACCTCTCCTCCTCTTACCCTGCTCTTAAGCAACTTTTCAGGGATCCCTTTTTCTCCCTCCTGCTCTTGCTCCTGGTATCTCTCTACTTACTCCTTGTATTTAAGCTGTTGTGCCACTAGTCTAACTGGTCAATTGCTACCTCTCATTATTTGTTCATTTTTAGGGCTGTGGGTGGAGTCTACAGCCCTATTGGGATCAGATTGTAGCTCTAAAATGGCTGATCATGGAACTCCCTTTTTGGACTTTTGAAAGTATTCCTCCACAGCTGCAAAATAGTGCACCCTCCCTCTGATTTTTGTTATTTGATGCTCTATGTTAAAGGCATCTGAAGAAGAGGGGAAGCCAGTGTCAGTGGCTCATCAGGTAGCATACTCACCTCTGAGGTCAGGATATCAGATGGCTGTGGGTTCTATCCACACACCAGGCACTTGGGTAAATATCACAACACTGACACTATAGTGCAGCATGAGGGGGGTGCTGCACTCCTGAGGTGCCATCTTTTGGATGAGACGTTAAACCGAGGTCCCATCTGCCTGTTCTGGTGGTAGTTTAGATGGATGTTAAAGATCCCACGGCACCTCTCAAAAAGAGTAAGGGAATTTTTTATTAGAACAAAAATAAGATACAAACCAAATATTGTTACATCACACAAAATCAGAAGAACAGAAATAAGTATGACATCATACATAAAATTCAAGGTGTATTCAAAAGCAATTAGTCCCCATTGGAAAACAGAAGAAAAGAAAAGGACAACCTAACTGAGTATTACAACATAACTCAACCAAAAAAAATTTCTAGATTGTATAAAACCCCAAATGAAAAATGATATACCCCCCCCCATGGAAAGAGTAGGGGAATTGTTTATTGAAACAGTAATGCAAATTACATACAAAATAGTGTTGTGTCATACAAAGTCATACGAACAAAAAAAAATTACATCATGCAGCACCAAGAGTGCCGTCAGTATACTCACCCTAAAAAATGAGTAAATCAGTTATCAATAATCCACACACATGAAGCCTAATATTTCTTACCTTTGTCCTGAGGTAAAGAGGCAAGTTCCCTTTTATAAATAACTTTTAAAGCAGCTAGAATCTGATCCACTATATGATCTCCAGTATACATTTTCTGTTGTAAGAGCTGAGCACATCTAGCCTGCCATAAAAAGTATCTACAGAGGCAGATACTAGTCGAAGGGTACTAGGATGATATTAGGAAATGCAGCTGGAAACAGACCATACACCAACATTTCATGTGAAATGTGTAAGATTTGCGTGTCTTTCCATTTATGGAGCCAGTGAGTCCAGAGAGCTCTACTAAAAGGACAATCTATATAGAAATGATGCAGGGTCTCTAGCACATTCTGACAAGTGTCCCTAAAACACATTCTGTCTTCTAATGACTTATGTCGGTGGTTACCTCTCACGTCCAACCTCCCATGACAAGATAACCATGTTATGTCCCATAATTGTGGGTGAAGCCTAGCATCAGTAAGCTGCTGAAAAATTATGGTATTAGCCAGTGTCACACCTTTGGTGCCCAAAATTCTAGGGATGGCTGAAAAACAAGATTGTAAGACATTACTATACAGTTGCTTTCTTGACATAGTTTGAATTAACTGAGAGGTTAAATTCCACTGCTTTATTTTAAGAAACGTTGGAAAAATGAAATAAGGTATACCATAGGACCTAAGGTTCCTAGGTATTCCTGAAGAAGAACCATTCCATATGTCACATAAAGGAGTTACTAAGTCTACCAAAATAGACACCCATGGGGGGGGGCATCAGGGAAGGAAATACAAAGTTAAGAAACAGGCAATGAAAAATAAAAACACAGGATTAAGCATCCTCACCCCACCCATACAATAATCCAGGCATAAAAAAATCCTCTTCATGGGGTTCAATCTAGAGCCCCAAAACCCCTGAAAGAAAATATTATTAATTCTAGCTTCTAGGGCAAGAGGCAGAGGAAAAATAATAGCTACATGTAAGAATACAGGTAACACTAAGGTATTTAAAAGCATTACACATTTCCTTTTGGCAATAGTTTTTCCTTTCCAGGAAGCAACAAGGTTGAGACCTTTAGCTATTGCCAAATTCCAGTTATATGTTGAATCATCAGGAGTGCCCAAAAAATCCCAAGAATTTTTAGTGGGCTCTGTGTTAGAGGAATCTGAGCTATAGAGCCGAGAGCTGAGGAAGACACACTATTAGGGATAATCTTTGCCATACTTTTATGGTGATTTAACTAAGAACCTGAAAAGGTCTCAAAATCAGAAGTTAACTTGTGGAAACCTGAAGAATTCAGAAGGGGTGTGGTACATACACATAAATCGTCCACATATGCATATTTGTTTGGAATATATTGACCACCTGGGAGTAATTGTCTAGGGATATCAGGACTGGAAGTAAGCCATCTTAACAAAGGATCAATCTGAAAAACATACAAGATTGGGCTGAGGGGACAGCCTTGTCTAACACCCCTTTTACCTAAAAACACTGTACCAGGTGAATTGTCGATGTGAGGGGTAATCCATGCATTATTATATAACAGCTTGATCCAGGACACGAATCGTTGAGGTATATGATAATGTACCATAACCTGAAATAAAAAGGAATGTTCTACTTGATCAAAAACCTTTTCATGGCCTAATGAAAAGAAAAACAGCCTTATTAACTTCTGTACAAGAATATATCACATCTCTAATGCTGGATAGTGAGTGTAACATAGATCTACCCGGAATAGAGCAGGTTTGGTCCTTTAAAATAACTATGGTCGCAATGGGCAGAAGCCTTTTCAAGAGTATTGTAGCCAGAATCTTATAGTCCACATTAAGGAGACTCAAGGGTCTCCAGTTTTTAACCCCAGCCCTATATCCTTTTTTAAAAAGCAGAAGCACAATGGCATCAGAAAAATGTCTTGGAATAGAGCATGTAGAGAGAATACTATAAAAAACTATAGTAAGGGCAGGGGCAAAAATATCCATAAAGGTATGATACAATTCTGCTGTTACGCCATCCATTCCTGGGGAGGTTGTTTTTTTCTGTTTTTTTAATAACACTTAACATTTCCGCGACTGTAATTGGGGTCACAAGAGCATGAAGAAGATCCTCTGGAACCTCCGGTATCTCTAAATCAGAAAGAAACTGGCCATGGTCTAGAGTTACACATCGGATACCAAACATCCCTTCTACATAGGACTGAACTATGAGCTTTAAGGATGAGAGGGAACTATGTTTCATACCTGTAGCAGGGTCTGTAAGCTGCTCCATAACCACTGAGGAAATTCTATCAGAGCAGTTTTTATATGAGTCTATAGAAGCCTTGGAAGCCTGAGTACCACACTGAGCTTCAAGTTTTAAGGAAATAGCCCAATCATATTGGTATGTCTCCATCTCAATTTTTAAGTCCTTGATTTGTTGTGAAAGATCCATTTGTGATTCATAAGCCCTAGAAATCATGTCCAAAAGCTGTTTTTGTAACTTGGAGCATTTAAAATAAGCAACTCGGGCCCTACATCCAACAGTGTTTAGAAAGTATTTCTTTAAAGCAACTTTGGTATCCTCCCTCCAAACAAAGGGGAAGTGGTATGCATCAAGCAGAGTGATCCTGGCATGCAAAAAATTCAGACAACCTTTAGAGATATAAGAATCATCAAGCAATGAACAGTTTAATTTCCACCTAATGCAAGGAGCTACCAGAAAGGGGCCGTCATCCGAGGAACATATTAAAGCCACAGCCATATGATCAGATGTTTCGCAGGGAATTACAAAGGCCTGGGAAACCGTTACATGTTTAGAAAGAAATAGAAAATCTATATGATTGGCCAGTGTACTCCTATAGTAAGTTTTAGACCCTACCTTATGAACCAATGTATACCCATCTATCAGATGAGCAGAAAGAATCACTCTAGACAAGTAGCAGAATCACTATGGGCATTACTGGGTCTGTCTGCAACAGAGAGACTGCAATTGAAATCCCCCCCCCAAAAAAAAACTGCCTGGTGGTATATAAAAAAGGTTGTATTTTGAGAAATAAAGTGGACCTGGCTGCTATACTTTGCAGGATATAGTATTAAGTAGTCAGAAACGTAGTAACCCATAGTTCCCATCAATTAGGATAACCCTCCCAGAGACCACATCTAGTACCCTAGAAATTTGAAACTGGTGACCAAAAAATAAAATACCCACATCGTCACAAGTATCTTCCCCATGCGACCAATAAGAAGGTCCCACTGACCACCAATGTGTAACCTGGGAGACCTCTTGCCTAGTTTTAAGCCTAGTATCTTGAAGAAAATAAAAGTCCTGCTTTAGCGTTAGTAAAAAACCTAAAGTGGGAAGTTGTTTACGAAAAGATTTTATACTGCACACGTTCAGGGTGCAGCATCTAATCTGATTTAAGTTTGGCATAGTGGGAAGTTAGCAAACAGTGTAGAGTTATACTGAACTCTGAGAAAAGGAAACACCTTGCCAAATGAAAGTTAGCTCATGTAGATGGATCCACAAAGTTACCTATGAGGAAACAGAGCTCTCTGCATTTTGCCTGGGCAAGGATTATCCTTACCACATTCTTAAGAGAAATCCATATGAGAGGAGGAGGCTCTAGAAGAATCAGACTCCTCCTCCTCCCCTTCGGTGTCTCTCCACTGCTTCTGCTTAGCTAACATCTGAAATTTGTTGCGGGTAATAATGGAGTGTGTGGGCGTACCGGACTCTGATTTGCATTTACCTTTCCCCCTTTTCGATGGAGGGACAATAGCAAAGGGCGCTTCAGTTTGGGGGGGCATACAATCTACTAAAACTGGGCCTGGAGGGGAAGAAGAGTCAGCCTGAGAAGAAAGTAGGACAGATTCCAATACCTGATCAACTGTCATGCAAATCCTTGGGGAATGAGAAGCAGAGGGTTCTGAGGAAGGGGGTAGCTGCAAATCAGTACTTTCCTTACTGCCACCTGGGGTCGGTCCTTGCACTACAAGAGAGAGCTCCTCTTGCCACTTCTGTGCCTGAGCTTGGGACTCAGAAATTATGTGAGTGTGATCCTGCGGAACTCTGTCTAGTCTATTATGTTCTGCCCATGGACATTGAGGATAACTATGACCCTGTTCATCACATAAATTACAGTAGCTTGCATTAGGACAGCCTAAACTAACATGGCCATAGGTAAGGCATAAAGTACACCTGGGTTGGTCACAAGTGTAGCTTAAGTGGGTTCTAGAGCCACACTTTTGACAAGTACGAGGTTGCCCAGGATAAAAACACATACCTCTGTCATGCCCTATATAGAAACTACCCAGGATATGCATAACCCCGTGTTCGGTTTGCCTGAGCTGTACTTTCATCTTCCATCCCCCTGTCCAGATAAAATCCTCGTCCAAAATAAGACGAGGATAATCCAACAACTCACATCGTTGTCTGAGCCAGTACTGAATGTCATTTATGTTGACCCCTTCACTTCTGAATAACAACGTAAGAACCTTTACCAGTGGTTTAGTAAGAGGTATCAACATAAATGAGGTCCAGACTGGGGTTTGCTTCACAAGCTCATATTGAGTCCAGAATTTTTCCAACGTGTGTACATTTTTGAAACTTATATCATATATTGTTTCACCTTTGATGTGTATAAATGCAAACAGTTCTGAAGGGTTAATCCCCATAGTGTCTCACAGCATGCCATGGAGAACAGTATGTCTTGAGGGAGCCGCTGAGGCGTCTCCTAGAAATGTAAATCGAACAGTGTTCCGTCTCTGAGCGGGCTCCCCCACAGATTTAAACAAGTCAGTCATTCGAAAAGTGGCAACCGATGTATCTTTGTGAATAGGCGTAGGAAAGTCTTGCTTACTTTGTGAAGTGCACTGCCCTGCATGGTGGGGCCCTTTGATTGGAGAGAAGTTCCCAAAGACCTGGCTGTATCCTCATCGTTTAGTGGTTGTGTCGAGGAACCCATAACAGGTTCCACAATCGTAGAGAAGTCACTTAGAATCATTCTAGATTGAGCAGAAAAGTCCTCAACAGCCATCCCATTAATATCAGCTGCAGAAATGGGACTGGGAGAAGTCCAGGGGTGTTCCTCAGCTGATTGCTGCAGCCTGCAGTGCATAAGGCAGCATTGGGAGACCAGGTAGCATCTGACTCATTAGAAATCCGGGAGGTAGGTCTCAAAGGCAGTGTTGAAGTGTGAGGAGTGATGTGTGATGCAATAAGAACCGAAGGGTCCATCACCACAGGATCTTGAGGGGTCTCAATCATAGAATAATCAGCCTCAGGAATTCCAGCTTGCATAGCCGGGTCTTCTTGTAAAAGTTTCAAAATATGCTGGGAAAACAGCTGCCTTAGTTGAGCTTCAGGAATATCAGATACTTCTCGGCTGACCTGTACGTCAGTGTTCCCAATCAGATTAAAGCCATTGGTAGTGATACAAGCAGTTTCTGCAGTAATCTCTGGAGTGTCCAAGCCTTCTATGTCTGTCTGTCTGTAGAGCCCCAGATTCTGAATCACACAAAGGTTCCATAAGCAGGTCAGAATCCATAGGCAGAGCAGAACCTCCACCTCCACTTCCAGCAGCATGACTGTCGGCCGTATTGGACAGAGGGACAAAGGTTCCTCCTGCTGACCGAGTAGGGGAATTTCCCCAGTGCCCTGGCCAAATTTCCCCCCATTAACAAAAATATCACCAATAGCTTAACCTGGTTCAAGGTCAGTTGGCATTCGTCTGTATCCTCCTCCCCCAGGTCATGCCTGAAAATAGGTAGAATTTGTCTAGTGCACTTACCCGGTCAACAAAAACTAAATAAATAAATGCTACTGTATTGTACCTCAGAACTTCTCAGGATATTAACAAAAAACAACTTTTTAAACTGCTGTTTCTATCATCAGTCAAGCTCAGTCTAATAGATTTATTCTGTTTCTTTCAGCAACCTAGGGGTTAACTCATTATATGTTGTTCTGGAATCTACTAAAACTCTGAAAGTCAGACTACAGTGTCAGATTACAAACAGTGCAGCTGTGTTAGCTACCTCATTCCTATGGGCTCGACAGGTTGCATGCTCACACACACACACACACACACACACCAGCATGTACTCTGACTAAATAAATTCAAGAGGACTGAATTAGCAGTATGCAAGTTTTGATGACTGTGACTAAACAGCACTATATGGCACCAACAAGAAAATAACTTTGGACATTTGGTAGCTTTTTACAGCCCTATCTGCTCTGGATTGAACTTGTTCCTATTTGTCTGCACTACTGTTCATTTTGTACTGCCTGACTGTTTTACAGTTACCTTTTGAAATGTATTCACTCTCTACATGTCCCTGGGCATACCTGAAATGAGCCTTGGCTCAGTGTGTCTTTCCTGGTCACTGATTTGTAAATAAATACATAAACTTTCCTACTATTATCCTCTTTCAGTTTGCCTCATCCCTTTACACAAAATATTTAAAACTCAAATGTTAAATACAGTAATGTTTTAGACTTGCTTGAAGCCTCCCCTAGAACAGGTTGGGTCCTTCCCAGGGAGGCTGGCCTCACCATTTGAGAAACCCTGGATTAAACAACTTATGAATAATTTGAACTGCGCTGTAACAAGTAATGCTCAAGCAATGAAAAAATTACTGATTCATGTGTGAACCTATTTTCAGGTTCTGGAAGGGAAGGCAGGGTAGGGGATTGTGAAGCTGACTGATGGATCCCTTAAGAAGAAAAAACATTACTAGGGTGAGTAATTTTTTTTTTCTTCTAACCCCAAGAATCCATCAATATAGCTTCACAGATAGCAGACGCCATAGCAGTACATTGGAAGGCTGGAATCAGAACTCATCTAAGAAAAATGTTCCACAAGACAGCAGTGCCAAAGTTGGCATCTATTCTGGACTGTATCTCCAGCCAGTAATACTCTGTGAGGTCTGTGCTGTCTTCCAGGTACCTGCTTTACACATTTCTTGAAGGAAAATGTCCCTTGCTGCGGCCACAGAGGCAGAGATGCCTCCTGTGGAGTGTGCCCTTAGACCTCTGAGATGTAACATGCCAGCTTTCTCATAACAGAATTATATTCAGGAGACTATCCAGCATGAGAAAGTTCTCCTAGTTGCTGGTTACCTTTACCCACTTCACCATAGGTGACAACAAGCTGAGAACCATTGTACCTGGCATCTTTTGTGCAGTCTGGATAGTTGCTTAGTCCACTCTTTACATCCAAGTAGTGGAGTTTTTGTTCTTTTGTGCTGGAATGCTCAGTGAAGAACATAAGGATTCAATTGACTGGTTCAGGTGGAATTCTGACACCACCTTATCGAGAAATATCCTGTTAGTCCTGGTAAATACTTTATCCCTATGAAGGATTATGTAGTTTGAATCTGTGCAGAGGGTTTGAAGCTCACTCAACCTTCTAGCAGATGTAATAGCCACTAGGAATATTGCTTTTCAAGTAACATACTTTAGGTCAGCACTAGCCACAGGCTCAAAAGAAGATTCCATCAGCTGGGCAATGCACACCTTTAAGTTCCTGGGAGGGACAGGAGGGTACAGATGGTTGAGGCCTTTAACGAGCCTTTTGAAAATAGGTTGTGAGACCAGAGGATTGTTCTTGCCAGCTGATGCGTAAACTAAAACTGCTGCCAAATGCACAGTCAGGGTGGACAGCCTTAGGCCTAGGAATTGTACATGCACTAGATAATTCAGAACTGTAGGCAGGCTTGCCTGCATAGGAATTATCTTTCTGGGAGCACACCAGAACAACAATCTTTTCCATTTTGAAGCATGTTTTCTCTTGTTGCTGGTTTTCTGGAAACCTTCAACACTTATCACTTCCTCTGATATGTTTAGGCTAGAAAACCCCAGCTCCTCAAGAACCATGCCCTCAGGCATAGCGTTCTGATATCTGGAAATATTATCCTGCCCTGAGACAGGGTCTGCAAGTTGTGCCTCATTGGCAGGTTGATTGGAGACTTGCTGGACAGGGTCAGAAACATGGAGTACCAGGTCTGTCTGGCCCAGTCTGGTGCTATCAAAATAATTTGTTGCTGGTTTCTCCTGAGTTTTATGAGCACTCTCTACAGGAGCGGGTATGGAGGGGAGCCATACAGGGACTTCCCTATCTTGTCCAGGACCAAGGGATCCTCTGTGACTGTTCTCATTGCAGGGTGCCTGCAGCAAAAGTGTAGGAGGTGGTTGTTCTCCCAGGAAGCAAACAGATTTGTTTCTGATGCACCCTATGGTCTGAACAGTGATGCAAGCCTCTGTTGGTTCAGGGTCCACTTGTGGTTTCCCTGGCTGATTCTGCTTAGTGAGTCTACCAGGACATTGTCTTTGCCTGGCAGGTGTACTGCAGACATCTCTTCACCCAGGGAATAGGCTAGGTTCCAGATCATTATGGCTTCTGTACATAGCCTTAAGGATCTTGTTCCTCACAGCTTGTTTATATAATACATTGTTGTGGTGTTGTCTGTTTGGATCTGGACAGACTGACCCAGAGTCATGCATGGGGGGCAACCCTGGCCCTGCCCCCCCACCCATTAAGATGCCCTTCAATTTTAATTTTTTATTTTAATTCAGCCAGGAAACAGCTGAAAATTGAAGCTTTGCCCTCGGAACATGCAGATCTGTCATACAAGTTGCTCAGTCCCAAGTCCAACTCCTGAACCCAGTCTGCCCCCATCATCCCATCCTACCATCACACTAACCACCACACAAGACATGACATGTTGAAATAATGATAATAATCATTAGTGACTTACCAGGAGAGTAGAGTAGACTCAATTCCAGTTGTCCTCCTGGTTCCAGTTTTCATTGTGCTGCTGGCTGCTGGGACACGGGGGCCGGGGATCGACTGACTGGTGAGGAGGGGGGAGGCAGGAAAAAATTGAACTGCTGGCCAAGTGGCTGGCACCACAGTCAGCTGGGAAAAGAATTGGGATTGGGCTGGTTGGGGGCCAGTTTGGGTGGTCATAGTTGATGGATCAGAGGACATCAGGACTGAAAAGCAGCAAAGTATGTGTGTGGTCAGCAGCCGGAGCTTGCTCATCATGAGCTGCTGTCATGTCTCTGCTGCCAAAATGCCTGCAATGGGAGGGGGAACAGGGGACGGGGACAGATGGCAAGCTCACCCAATTCCAGATGAGGACATTGTGCTCCCAAGTCCATCCCTGGATATTTACTGTCTGTACCAGCAGCTGGCTGTCTGCAGTTGCTTTATAGCTCTGAATGCTCAAGGGAAGGGGGGCTGTGCTCCCAAGATGTTTACTTCTGTACCAGTAGTTCACTGGCTGCAGTTGCTCCACTGCTCTGACTGATCGGGGTGGGGGGATCGTGCTCCCAGGATGTTTAATTACCATGTACCAGCAGCTTACCAGCTGCAGTTGCTCCACAGCTATGACTGCTCTTGGGGGAGATGCAATAAGTCTCATCTCTGGGAGATGGACACTTGGATGTCAGTGACTGTTTATTAAATGAATGCAACTTTACTTTAAGCACTGTCATGGATTTGATTGAACACACTATGTGTTCAAATCCATGATGGTGCTTGCATGAAGCTGCATTCATTTAATAAAAAAATAACTTTGTTTGTTTGTATCGGGATGGGAAGAGAAGGGATTCAGTTCACTCCTCAAACCACACTGCTTTAAAGGAGTTCTTAACCCACATAGATATTGTCAGTCAAAAGGCACAGTCCCTGGCTTGCTCCCTTTAAATGACTCCCTCAGTGCTAAACAGTGTTGCAGTGCTGATGTAAACAAGCAGCACTCAGATGAGGCCAGTCAGTGTGTATGTGTCGGTTGGGGGGAGAATGTCCTGTGACTCTTCTGAGTGCTATCTCGTTATCACCCCTTAGGACTTTGCCCAAAGAAGGCTTCAAGAAGTCAAGCAGAAATCACTGGCACAGATGAGCATTGGATTGGTGTATGACTGAGAGAGCAGTGTAGTGTGTGTGTGTGTGTGTGTGTGTGTGTGTGTGTGTGTGGTATCTCTAGTTACATACCCTACAGTAGCCACATAGCACACAAATAGGCCTCTTGCAGTACCCAGCACAGCAAAGGAGTACTTCTGGCAGAGTGAAGGGTGAAAGGACAACCCAGGCACACTACAAGGAGAGAAAGATTTGTAAAGCCACTTAAGAACAGCCTCTGGTCAGAGCCGATAGGGCTGCAGGAGAAGAATCTGGGTTAAAAATATAGAAAATATTTTTTTTTAATGTTTTTACACCAAATGTTCAACACAGCCTTGTATTGACTCTGTCTCATAAAGAAGGGCAGAGAGAACATTCCACTCCTGGCCTAAAGGTGATGTCATGCAGGGACTGCAAAATCAACTTTTGGGCTACAAACACACATTTTGGGCAGGAGTTGAAAAATTACAGCTGTCACATTTATGAGTCACTGTAACGAAATGGCAATGTTGAAAATTTGTAGTAGAAATAATGAATATTACCAAAGTTATGAGCCCGCATTTGCAAAATTCAGCATAGCTTCACAACTTAATAGGTGAACATTTTAGAATCATAGAACACAAGAATGTGCAAAGTATAATACCACCCCATATTACATTCATTCAAGGCCAGGGAATGCATTGCTAGTCTTTTTTTGGCATTGAAAAGTTTCACTTGGTACATGGGGAGGAAATTTGATATAGCTTTACTTAATCAAGCCCTAAATATCCTGATATTAGGGCAGAAATGGGGTTAGGGTGCACTCAGATGGAAGTGAGGATAAGGTAAAGAACATTTATTGTGATACTATACTCTGTAAGACCCTGCTGAAAGACTGCAATACATATGTCAAGCAGAGAAACATCAGCTTGGCATAGATGCTGAAATCTTTGATGCGGTCTTATACTGCAGCAAGTTAAATTGTGTTGGTATTCATTTCTGAGTGGGGGATTGTGAAAAATATCAGATTGTTGTCAATTCTGACCCACCTTGTTTCTTCTTTGATGACAAAACTGCTCCATTAAGAAAATGGGCTATGTAGAAAATTATGATCCATCATATTTTCAATAATCCCAACTTTGTACGCACTGTGGGTTACTGTCTCACATAGGAAAACTGACCTCACTCCTCTCTGAGTGCAAAGCAAGCCGTCTTTTTGTGTTGACAAATCCCCCCCCATCTGCCACTTGCTTAGTGGCAGGGAATTTATGTCGCATTTTTTACTTCTGCATATTTATGCAGTCGCATACAACGCCTACTGACATCCTTTGTAAGCTTCCCTCTATTGGTTTCTTCATATTTCCTCCAGTGATTACATTTACTACAGCAGTAAAGAGAATGTGTTCAGTACTAAAAATAAAAAGAAAGTTACTGGTGGGTTTTCTTTTTAGATACCACTGTAAAGGGGAAGCTGCATTTTCAAAACAGAAATACCTGGAAGGATCTAACTGATAACATCCACATTTATGTTTACTAGTAGTTGTTACCATCTTCTCCCTGTGGAGCAAAGCAAAATGGATTCAGAGCGGCGGGACAAGTAATATGGTGCTCAGCAATGAAAAAACTGAAACAAGCAAAAGGACGAGGAGCACCCACATATGCAGAAAGCAACTAGACTGCAAAATGTTATTCAATAGTTTTTATTTATTCAAGTATATAGTGCACCCACATAGAAGCATAGAGTGGTTGGACCTCGTCTGAAACATTTCTTCCGTACTCTGCGTTAGGTGTCATCAGAGTGAATCACTCTGATGATGCCTGGCAGGGGTCAGGAGAAAAGTTAGTTGCAGAGAGGCTCCACCACCACTTTTTTATGATCGTTATGTGAGGGTGCACTATGCACTGTAGTTAAATAAAGAATGTTGAATAATATTTTTGCAATCCTTTTGCTTTCTGCATATGTGGGTGCTCCTCATCCTTTTGCTTGTCCTTCTGGAACAGCAGGCTGAGACGGGGCATGATCTCAGTCTTCTCATTCTCATGGGTATTGACAGGACTGAACATATGGATATGTTCTCCAGCAGGACACAGGGACATGCTCTAAAGGTCACAGATTGCAAGTTTAGGGGTAACATTAGGAAGCATATTTTGTCCCAGAAGGGGGTGGCCTTCTAAAATGACCTGCCAATAGAGACTGTGGACATGAAGACAGTGGAGTGGTCCCCAGTTTTGCCCATCCCTTAGCTTTTGCCAGCACTGAAACCATCAGTGTGAGAACCCTGCATTGTCCCTGCCCACGCTGTACCTACCCATGTGGATAAACAGAGGGCTTCAGCCTCTAGTGCTGTCAGTCTGCCACCTTTCATCAGCACTATATCTATCACAATGTGGAAACCCTGGACTGTCTGCCCTACACTGCATCTGCCCCTGTCGCTTTATAGAGGGCTTCAGTCTCCAGTGATGCCAGCCCCTTACTGTTCACCAGCCACATACTGTACCTGTCACAGTAGATAACTAAAAGGCTTTAGTTCCTAGTTCAAGCAGTTCCCACTATTCACCAGGACTAAATGCAGACAGTGTGGAAACCAAGCACTGTCCCTTCCCCCAAGATTCACAAACGTCACCAGGAAAGCAGCGAACCACACCTACTGGAAAACAGGGATTAGGTACTAAATCCCAACATGTAAAATCCTAACACCTAAACCCTGACAATACAAAATACTGACATGCCAAAATTCTGACATGAAAAATCCTGACATTGCAACAGCCTGTATTCACATAATCCCGACATGTATAACAAATAATAAATTGTAACTTACCATCACTGATGTTCACTCCATTCTGCAGTAATCCAGTTATCCAGTCCAATCCAGAAATTCAGTAATCCAATTAACGATACCATTAAAATGTATATCTTTCATCATATTAATAGTTAAAAGTTATCTTAAAAGTTAAAACTCTGTATTTAAAGTATTTACAGTGTCAAGTTATGCACAGTTCTCCAGAGATGATCTAGACAAGCCTTTGCAGGTGATCTAGGCAAGCCTCATATGATCTTCGCAATTGTTGTATCAGCAAAAGATTGATATAAGCAACCAAGGGAATAGGCAGAAAGGGGGCACAATTCAACAGAAGGGCAGACAGCAGGGAGAACCAGGGATAAAGGACAACCAGGGAGGGGGCTGGAGCAGAACAGCTAAACAGTCCAGGGAGTTCACATCATGGGAAGTCATGTGTGCCAATGCCAAGAGCCTTAGCAACAAGATGGAGGATCTGGAGGCTGACATGGTGCAGTTGGACCTGGACATTGTGGCCATCACAGAAACCTGGTGTAATGATAACCATGACTGGGAGATGGACATACCTGACTACAACATATTCAGAAGAGAGAGGGGAGGTAGGGAGGGAGGAGGAGGAGGAGGAGTGGCACCTTATGTGAAAGATGGCAAAAAGGCCAAAGAGATCCAGGAGGAACAAATTGGGGGAGAGATACTGTGGGTTAAGATGGAAAGGAAAATGGGGTTAGCCATCCACACAGGGGTGGTCTATAGACCACCAGCCCAGGAGGAAGAAACAGATAGGGAGTTGATGCTAGCGATCCAAAGGATGGCAGACAAGGGGGAGGTGGTGCTGGTTGGAAACTTCAATATTCCAGGCGTGGACTGTAGTCTCCCAGCAGCAGCATCAACCAGGAGCAGATTTATCCTGGACTCCCTTCAATGTGCCTTCCTTAAGCAACTGGTCATGGAACTAATTCGGCAGAAGGCAATACTGGACCTTGTGCATACAAACGGGGCAGTGCCATATGGGTAATAGTGGGGGAGCACCTGGGGTTTGAAATCACGGGAGGAACAGAACCAAGCCACACAAAAACACGTATCCTGGATTTTAGAAGGGCAGACTTTGAGAAAATAGGGGCATGCTTGAAAGAGGCACTAATGGGAATGAGGAGGGAATCAGGGATGGAGGAACAATGGGCAATATTTAAAACAGGGATTACAAGAGCAACAGAATTATGCATTAAGCAGGTTAGCAAGGGGAAAAGGAAGAGGAAGCTATTATGGTTTTCCAAGGAGGCAGCGGAGAAAGTGAAAGGCAAAAAAGATTGCATTCCGGCAATACAAAAAGACACAGGCAGAAGGGGATAGGGAGAAGTACCAGGAGAAGAAAAGGGAGGCAGGGAGGTCAGTAAGGGAAGCCAATTAAAGCTCAGACAGAAGAGCACATTGCAAAATCAGTGGGTAGAGGGGACAAAACCTTTTACAGGTACAGGTACATAAGAGAAAAAAGAAGGGCAAAGGGAGAGATAGTGAGACTGAAGGGGGAGGACAGGAGCCATGTGGAGGATGATAACAGTAAAGCTGACATACTGAACAGATACTTTGGCTCAGTCTTTACTGAGGAAGAGGAGGGTAATGGGTCCGAAGGGAGTACAAGAGGAGGGAATGGCGCAGAAATGGACACAAGTCCCTATACACAAGAAAGGGTCCTAAAGGAACTGGAAGGAATAAGAGTCAATAAAGTGATGGGGCCAGATGGGGTGCACCCCAGAGTCCTAAAGGAACTAAGAGAGGCGGTGGCTGAACCTCGGGCAATCTTGTTTAGCCAATCACTGGAAACAGGGGAGGTACCCAAAGACTGGAGGACAGTAGATGTAGTCCCCTTATACAAAAGCAGGAACAAAGAGGAAGCAGGGAACTACAGATCAGTCAGTCTGACCTCGGTAGTGGGGAAGATCATGGAAGCACTACTGAAAGAGAGATTGGTGGAGCATCTGGTTATCAACAGAATACAGGACCCAAGGCAGCATGGTTTCACTGGGGGGAGGTCATGCCAGACCAACCTCTTTGAATTTTTCAACTGGCTGATAGGGGGAGGTGGATCAGGGAAGGGCAGTGGACGTGGCCTACAGTATCTGGACTTCAGCAAGGCCTTTGACACAGTGCCACATAGGAGGCTATTAAACAAACTGGGGCATACGGGAGTGGGCAGGGCGGTAGTGTGGTGGGTAGGTAACTGGCTGGGTGGCAGGACACAGAGGGTGGTGGTAAATGGCTGTTACTCCACAGAGGGAAGCATAACCAGTGGGGTACCACAAGGATCAGTGCTGGAACCGGTCCTATTCAACGTCTTCATCAGTGACATTCTGCAGGACCTAGAAGGCAGAATTTCCCTGTTCGCTGATGACACAAAGCTCTGTAACAGAGTGGACGTGCCAGAGAGTATAAACAGAATGAAGAAGGATCTGCAGAAGCTTGAGGAATGGTACAGGGTTTGGCAGTTGAAATTCAACGTGAAGAAGTGCAAGATAATGTAGTTGAGGGCACAAAAACCCTGGAACTACATATCAGTTGGGTGGGGAGGATATAGTATGTACCAAGCAGGAAAGGGACCTTGGGGTTATCATCTCTGATGACCTCAAGGTAGGGAAACAGTGCAACAAGGCAACAGGTAAAGCAAATAGGATGCTGAGATGCATAAGCAGGGGCATCATCAGCAGGAAAAGGGAGGTCATAATTCCATTATACAAGACTCTAGTGAGGCCCCACCTGGAGTACAGTGTACAGTTCTGGAGACCATACCTACGTAAGGACATAGACAGGGTAGAGAAGGTTCAGAGGAGGGCAATAAAGATGGTACAGGGATTGCATCACAAGTCCTATGAGGACAGGCTGAAGGACTTGAATATGTACTCCCTGGAGGAGAGGAGGGAGAGAGGGGATATGATAGAGACATACAAGTACCTTACAGGGAGGAACAGGGTGCAGCAATACACTATTTTCCAGTGAAAAAGATGTTCCAGGACTAGAGGGCATGGGATGAAGTCAGAGGGAGGGCGATTCAGAGGAAACGTGAGGAAAAATTTTTTCACAGAAATGGTGGTGGACAAGTGGAGCACCCTGCCAGAGGAAGTGGTGGGGCTGAAACAATCACAGGATTTAAGAATGCATGGGATAGACATAAGGCAATTCTGGAGGTCAGGGATAAGGGGCAACAGACTTCTAGAAAAACATAAGGGGAACTTACAAGCTCAAATGGGCAGACTGGGTGGGCCATGGACCCTTATCTGCCGACAATGTCTATGTATCTATGTAGCAAGCATTGCCTCCTTTTGCAGCTGAACTATGAATCGGTTGGTGCCCACATGTGAAGACCCTATTAATGCACCCAATTTGCGGTGTCAAGCTTCTATGTTTTTGGTTTTTTGTACTTTATGTTTATTGTATTTGCAATGAAACATACAGCCCATCTCCTGATGCAGTACTTAACAACTGCAGTAGCCATTGAGGGCACTACCCCTCTTAATACATGCATGTAAAACAATATTGAACTGCATCCATTAGATACGTCATGGAGGGCATCCTATTATATATTCTTATACAGCTTTTAGTTTTCATATAATTGCTGCATTTAGGGCCCATGAGCAGCATGGTATTCCAAGCTTCTATGTTGTTTTCTGTGCGTGGAATTCCATTGTCAATCTGGTCATGGACAGACCAGAATTTGGGTGGGAAAAGTGGTGGGTTTCTAATAGCAGTTTTGTGCCTCACTTATCTCCTGACTCTGCCTAAAATATAATTTTCTTCACACCATGCCAACAGTGGAGCACTATTATCTGGCATAATACTTCTCACTGCCATACTGTGGGGCTAAACTCAGTCCCTGTATCCTTCTCCACACTATTTGTCCAAAAATGAAACAAACACCCCTAATTAGATGTTTCAGGATACTTTATTTTGCAGACATTTACTGCCGCCTGCTCAAAATCCGTTATTATAAACTCAAGCGACAGATTTAAATCAGACTCATCTGCCAAGTCATGAAGGTCCTGGAATAGTCAATGATGCTAAGTTACAGTTTATTGTTTGTTATTCATGTTGGGATTATGTGAATACAGGCAGTTGTAATGCCAGGATTTTTCATGTCGGGATTTTGGTTGTCAGGATTTAGTACGGATCCCAGAAACAGAATGGCTCTATACATGTATCTTTCACTGTGCGTGAGCATCAGTTTCATGTGGGTCACTGACAACATTTGCAGTTTGCATTTCTGTTACTGTTCCCTTTTGAGACCACATGCTTACTTCATTTTGCAGTGGGAATATAGACTTTGTGACTCTGACTACACTTTTCTTGGTCATATGCTGCTTGAAATTTAGTACGAGCCTGGCATTTTTGCTTCTTATTTTGCATCGAGTGATTGACATTGTTTTTTTTTTCCACAGGGGAGAAACTGCAGATTTTGGGATGGGAAAAGGATCTTGGGGTGGTTGTGGATGCTAAAATGTACAACTTGGAGCAGTGTAGGAGGGCGGCGGTGAAAGCAAATAAAATTCATGGGTGCATCGCCAACAAGATAACCTCGAGGAGATAGGAGGTGCTTCTCCCTCTGTATAACTGCCTGGTTAGACTGCACCTAGAGTACTGTGTGCAGTTTTGGCATCCATACTTGAAAAGGGACATTGCACTTCTGGAGAGGGTCCAGAGGATGGTAGCCAGGATGATGCAGACTCTGGGGAAAGAAACCTATGAGGAAAGACTTGAGGAGCTCAACTTGCACTTCCTGGAGGGGAGGAGGGACAGAGGGGATATGATCATGGTCTTTAAATATCTAAAGGGAGTAAATAGGGACCGCCCAAACATGGTGTTCCAGCTGAGAGAGGAAGGGGCCACCAGGGGGTACTCAATGAGGCTGGTTGGTGGGAGGCTGAGGGGCAAGGCTAGGAGACACTACTTGACCAAGAGGGTGGTGGACACTTGGAACGCACTGCCTGTGGAACTGGTGGCTGTTAATACAGTGGTGAGATTCAGGAGGGGCTGGGACAGGTATAAGGAGAAGGTTAAACAGTAATGTCAGATCTGGAGGTGTAACCCCGATGGAAGATGTGGTTGGGGGGGGTTCAGGGGAGGCAGGTAGAGTAGCAATAGTGTCCTGGCCGGGTGCTGATTTTCGAGCAGATTCAATAGACCATTAGGCCTAACCTGCTGGCATCTTAGTATGTTAGTATATAAAAACAGCAAGACTTGTGAATTTACTTGGAGTTCTGTAAAAATGCAGGCAGTATGGAGCAGTCTTAAATCACTGCTCTCTACAAATATTCTTGTGGATATCTTTTATTATTAATAATAAAAATAATAATAATACCAAAATTTTATTTGTAAGGTGTCTTTCCAAAGCCAAGGCACTGAACAGGTTTAAAAACAAACAACATTTGTACAAGCTGCAGCAGCTTAGTTAGTGCACAAACATCCCAATACATTAAAAATATGACAATCAGTCAATCCCCAAATGCCTTGTTCCATAGATGGGTTTTTAAGGCTCGTTTAAAACCCTCCACGGTTGTGCACTCACATAACTGGTGGGTAGAGAATTCCAAAGAGAGGGGGCCGCATGCATAAATGCCCAGGCCCCAGAAGATTCCAAACAAACTCTTGGAATCTCTAGCAACCCCATGCCAGCTGAGCAGAGCAATTGCCCGGGGCGGTAAGGAATCAGAAGCTCTTTCAGGTAGTCAGGGCCCTGACCATGTAGGACTTTGTAAGTCAAAAGACAGACTTTAAAGGTGATTCGCCATTGTACTGACAGCCAGTGCAGACTGCGCAGCACTGGAGAAATATGACAAAACCAAGAGGTTCCTGTCAAAAGCTGAGCTGCTGCATTCTGCACTAGCTGCAAACGGTGAATTCTAACCCCCAAAAGCCCTAGATACAGGGAGTTGCAGCAATCCAAGCAGGAGAACACAAAGGCATGAACCAGCGTGGGAAGGTCACTGGATGGAACAAGGTGCCTAATCCTGGTGATATTCCTCAGATAACAAAAAGAGGTCTTGACGATGGCTGATACCTGTGAATGCAGGGTCAGCCCCTCATCAAAAATTACCCGCAGGTTACGCACCTGTTCAGAAACCAGGAGTGGTAGACCCCCAAGGAATAATCCTGAGGGGGAACCTACCACCGACACCCCCATCCAGCATCCTGGGTCCACAGCCAGCACTTCAGTCTTTCCCGAGTTCAACTTCAACCAGCTCAAATCCATCCACTCCTGGACTTCTACCAAGCAGTTATTAAAGACTGAGAGAGCTCCATTCTGGTTGGGTGCAAAAGAAAGGTACAGCTGGGTAACATCAGCATAGCAGTGAAACCTCAGCCCATACCTCCTTACAATGTCTCTGAGGGGCAGCATGTATACTACGAACAACATAGGGGACAAAACCGATCCCTGAGGAACCCTACAAGACAGAGGAACTGAGTCTGAAGAATAAATCCCGGACACCACCCTCTGGGTTCTTCCAGTGAGGAAAGATGTAAACCACCTGAGGACTGTACCTGACAGGCCACAGATGAACCTCAGATGATCAAGCAGAACCCCATGGTCCACAGCATCAAATGCTGAAGAGAGATCAAGAAGAACCAAGATGGAGCAGTTCTTCCAATCTCTAGCCATCAGGAGATCATTGAGCACCTGAACCAGCGCTGTCTCGGTACTATGTTTTTTTCAGAAACTGGACTGGAGGAGTTCATAGATGTCATGGATGGTCAAATGGCTCTCCAGTTGCACGGCCACAACCTTCTTAATCACCTTTCCTAGAAAGGGAAGGTTAGAGATTGGTTTGTAGTTTGCATGGCAGTTTGGGTCCAAAGAAGTCTTCTTCAGAAGGGGTGTTACCACCTCCTCCTTCAGGGAGCTAGGAAACTCACCTGTTTCCAAGGTGCACCAAACTATCTGTGCAAGGACCGGACCGATGGAATCAATACAACCCACAATCAGGGAAGTTGGTCCAGGATCCAAACTACAGTACGTATAATTAATATCCCTTTTTATAAGGGGTTATACTGTTACCACTGCTACTAAAGTATTAAATGTAAGCCTCTTTATCATAAAAGCCCCCACCCACCCACCAACATCACCACTACCAGTCTGTGGGAATAAATGTAGTTTCAGTTTGCATTTGGGTTGCAATTTCATTATCTTGATTGCTTGCAGAGGCAATTGATTATACTTTCACTTCAAAACTGGCAGATGCCTGCGTGTGTAAAAAAAAAAAAAGAAGATTGCAATATTTATGTGGCAATTTAAACCTCAGATACAGCTTCTCTTGCCCTTGAGGTTTTACTCATGCTTCTGTTGTGTTTCACTTGATTGATTAGATGCACACTATTTTACGATGCAGCGTGGGTTACTGGTGTAGGTCCTTTGCATGGCAATGTATGAAAATCAGGCCGCTGAATGTTTTATTTTCATGAAATAATCATTCTTTATATTCAAACATTGTTTTTCCAGTTGTGCTGCACTGTCAAGCTGGTTCAATCCATGTGGTGATTTGCATTTGGTTAGCACAGCTTATCATGGCTTTCACACAACTGTGTAGCTTTACTTTTGGGAGCCTGCTTACAGCCAACTTATAGGTATAGAATAGTACCTTATTAGTAAAACCTGTTGTTTCTGGATACATAAAAAAATGCACAGTTTAGTTTTACTATGTTGTGTATTACTGCCAGGGAATCGGTGGTTTGCCAGCGTATCATCGAAAGAAAGAGTTTCCTGTGTTTTGCCTATGATGGACGGGAGACCGGGAACCATTGTGCCCTAGAGGGGGTTTCTTTGACCACTGTTTCAGCAGTGTACTATCCAAGAAGATATACCTGTGGCCCAGTTACACTTAATTTGTGTACTATGCATTAGAGGATTTTCCGACTTCTGTTTCAGCATTATACTGTCCAGGACTGAACATCTTTGACCCAGTTGCACGTTAATTTATGCACTGCCTAAAAACTACTCCAGGACTATTGGAGGTAAGGGGAGTCTGAACTTCTGAAACTGGGTGCTCTATTTTCTTGGAAGTGGGTTTGTCTTTTAAGGAAAGGCTGAGTCAGTTTGTTGAGTAGGATTTTCGAACTAACCTGGTGCACAGTGGGCTGTGAGAAGGCCTTACTGGCACTTGTGATGATAATTTGATCTGAACTGGTTCCATCTGAGTTAGGACTAGAAGGGAACCCCATTCAGTGAGAGGGTACGGAGTCCCTGTGTCCATTGCATCAAAGTGAAGAGTTTAGTCCTTAGGGGTGCGAGATCTAAGGGGACTGTTATATAAATGGTTTAAGACTTTGCAATCACCTTGTTGATGACCCTATGCCTAGAATTCTGCTCTCCTGAAGTTATAGTGACCAAGAGGTAGCCCAGTGAAAGAGGGAGTACCTTTTGGGACCGAAGACATTTAGGCCGAAGTATTAACAGAACTGCTTCACTACTTTGTGGACTCCCTGGAAGGAAAGAAACTTTTATTAGGCATTTAATTTGGGGAGAGTTTGGGGTCTGTGGGGTGAGTATGAGTGTGTGTGAGTGGGTTTGTTAATTTGAGTGTTTTGTTTTGTCATTGCTCTCTTGTACCGTCTTTTAGTGCTCTCTCGGGACTGGTCTTGCCAGGTAGGAGATGTGTTGGTGCCATGGCTCTCCCCATATAACCTATGCTGCCTTTCAGTTTCACGACCTTCGCACCTTTGCCAACCTCCCAGTGCTTGGTATCGCAGCAAGGCACTGCAGGGAGGTCAGTATTACTAGGAGGCATTTGGTTTGTCGAGTGCTAAGGGCAGCTGAGGAGGCGGTGGTGAGCAGCATTGAGATTGTCCGGTGCAGGAGATGCCCTGGTGTAAGCGGAGCCTAGGGAGAGGACCGATGTGTTTGGTCTCCATACCCAGTGTTCCCACCGGACCGAGTGGGCTGGTAGCTACAGGACTGGCTGTGCCCTTTAATCCTCTTTGGGCAGTGTTTTGCAATGCCAGGGTGATGAGGAACAAGACTGCTATTTTCATGGACTTGATTTCTTCTGTCAATCTGGCTTGCATCACGGAGACCTGGCTGGGTGACGATGCAGGCCCTGTTTTTGAGGCTGACATCCCTGCTGGGTATACCATGGTGTACTGTCCAAGGAATGATCGCAGGGGTGGGGGAGTGGCCATTGTTTTTCAATCCAATCCGGGCTTCTCGGTGCCACCAGTTGGTAGCACCCAATCTTTTGAGTGCATCACCATGCGTGGGAGTGCAGGATTCTCCTTGTTTACTGCCCCCCAGGGGGAGGGAGGGAGGAGAATTCCTGCAGGAGGTAACGGACTTCATCGTTGACCAGGTGTTGGAGTCCCCCAGGTGTTTGATCCTGGGGGACTTCAATGCCTGTGTCGACAACGAATCCTCACGTTTCAGTTATGACTTCCTCCGGTTGATGCAATCACTGGGCCTGTCACAAGAGGTTGCTGCTGCTACCCATCAACACAGCCACACACTTGATCTGGTGTTCCAGCTGGGTCTTGAGACTGACAACCTCAAGAAAACTCCAAAGGAAGCGTTCCACGGTCTGAATCCGGTAGCTCAATTTTAGAGCTAATGCAAGAGGGCTGAAGGCTCCACCTACCAACAGCCCTAAAAATTAACATTTTAAACTAGGCTTGCAGTGTAGTGCGGTTGTGTACATGTGTGTTTGGAATTTGAGGTTACACACCATACAATGACCACACAACACAGATAGGCCTCTTGCAGCACTCAGCGTAGGAGTACAACTGGCAGAGTGAAGGGTGAGTTGGACATTCTAGAGTGGGAGAGAGAGATTTGCTAATCTGCTGGAAAAAATATATTATAATAGGCTTGCACTCTGGTGTGGTCATGTGGGTGTTCTGCTTCGAAGGTTTCCTAGGTGTATACTGAGCAGAGGAGACAAAATGTCCATTAAGCTCACACTTTTTATTTATTTATTTAAAAGTTTAATCAGGAAGGCATACTGAGCAGACAAACTGCTCAGTTCCAGATGCATCCTGGGGGAGGGGGGAAACATGGAGACATTTACAAATAATATACAGCATACAATAAAGGAACAGTACATTGTACACAGAGAATCAACAGAAATTATGTTACAGTGCGACAGGGAAAATTCATATGATATGAAACCAAGCTCCGATGATTACAGCAAGTCAAACGTGAACAGAATGTTTCAAATCAACAGCATGAACTGTCACCCTGCCAGGCAGGTTAGTAAGTGCTCAGACCTAAGCCAGGGAAATGGAGGGATTAGGTGCATGTGCAAGTGGAGCTGAAGTGAGCATTGATGAGGCAGTTTTGGTAGTGTGTGGAGGGGGGCATGCTGAATGGCCGAGGGGAGTGAGTTCCACAATTTAGGCATGCGGTAGGAGAAGGCTGCTTGGCCTGCAGAGGTGGACTTGTGCAGGATAGCGAAGGAGTGGGAGTCATAGTGCCTGAGGGAGTGCGAAAGGGGGAGGTGAGGATAGGGCTGTGCAGAGATACAGAGGCAGGGACTGGGTCCAGAACTTGGCCATAAGCCTAACACAGTGGGACAGCCTTCTGTCCTGAAGAGAGGGGAGGTACAGGGATCGGTAGAGGACACAATGATGGGTACTAGGAGGACAGTCAAGAGTGAAATGGCAAAAAGAGTGGAAGAGGGTGTCCAGTCTGATTAGGGAAGTTTTGGGAGTGGCCATAGTCAAAAATGGGGAGAATTATTTTCTGTACAATTGCACAGCAAGCCTGCAGCAGGATACAACCACGGTTGTGATACAGGACACCCAGCTTGGTGTGCAGCTTCTTGTGGATGGTATCGATATGCACTGAAAAGTCAAGGTGCTGGTCAAGCCAGACCCCAAGATATCTAAAGGAGGTGCCGTCCTCCAACTTAGTCCCATCCAGCATGTGGAAGGTGGAGAGGCAGGGGAGCTGAGAGAGTCTCTGCCTAGTGCTGAAGGTCATGGAGACAGTCTTCTTAGTGTTCAGGAAGAGCTGATTTGAGTGACGCCAGAGTTGGACATCAATGAAGTCATGCTGGAGCCTGGCTACCACATCAGAGGTTGAGGGGGCTGGATGCAAACAGGACAGTGTCATCTGCATACATGTGAATAGATGAGTGGGGGCAGGCAGAGGGCAAGTCATTGAGGAAGATGGAAAACAGTAGCGGGCCAAGGACTGAGCCTTGGGGGACACCAGTCGAGATGGGGAGGGTGAGAGAGATGGATTTCTCAATCCTGACAGTCTGTGTTCGGCCTACAAGGTACAAGTGGAACCAACTGGTGGCCTCCTTAGAGATCCCAGCGAGGGAGAGCTTTGCTAGGAGGAGAGGGTGGGATACAGTGTCGAAAGCCTTTGCAAGGTCGACAAAGATGGCAGAGGTGTTGTGGCCTTGATCTATACTGGTGAAGATGGAATCGGTGAGCCTCAGGAGGGAAGTGATGATGGAGTGGGACTTCTGAAACCCAGACTGGTAAGGCATGAAGAAAGAGGTGGAGTCAAGGAAGGAGGAGAGTTGGGAGAGGACTAAGTATTCCGGGAGTTTTGCAAGGATGGGGAGGATGGAGATAGGGAAATAATTTACAGGGGAGGAGGGGTCACCGCCTTTCGGCAGGGGGATGACTGTGGCATGTTTCCACTCAGTTGAGTTAGAAGTGAGTGAGAAAGAAAGGTTGAAATCGAGGCCAGGTGGAAGGCAATGGCAGGGGCTGCCAAGAAAAGTAATTTGGAGTCCAACCCAGTGGGACATTTGTCTTTGGAAGGGTTTAGGGCAAATAGTGCATTGTAAACATCAGCAGGGGTCACATGGAGGAAGGAGAAAGCAGGGGAGGAGGGTTGGGCAGGGAGGGATGAGGTAGGAGGAGCTGTTGTGGCAGGAGGGAGCAAGAAGAGAAGTGATGAGGTACAATTAGTGAAGAAGGAGTTAAACTCTGTAGCCACTGTAAGAGGATCCATTACTGAGGAACCGCCTGCATGAAGGACGGGGTGGGGGGGTTGGAACGGAGGGAAGAAAAGAGATTGTGCCACCTTCCAGAATTTAGAGGGGTGTTTAACGTTGGAGTGGAAGTTGGATTTGAAATAGTAAGCTTTTGCCTGGCGTATTTGTCTTGTGCAAGCATTTCGAAGGGTACGGTACTTCTGGTAAGCTGAGGTGGAGCCAGTAGCTTTATGGGATTTCCAGGCCTGGTCCCTGGGCCTGAGGCTGGCCATGATATCAGCCAGGATCCAGGGCAGGTGATAGCCCTGCACCCAAGTACATCTTAGTGGGGCATAGGTGTCCCAGACCATGAGGAACTTGGTCTTAAAATAGTCCAGGGCAGAATCGATAGAGGTGGCATAAGGAATGAATGACCATTCTACATTAGCAAGGTCATTTAGGAGGGAATTGAGATCCAAGGATCTGAAAGACTGAACCAATAAGATTTTTGGGGGTGGCGCCTTGGGCCTATGGACTTTCCTCACCAAATAGATGAGATGATGGTCATTTAGGGAGTCGGATAAAAGACCCACAGCTATTATCCTATGTGGGTGGGAGGTGAGTGACCAATCTAGTAGAGAGTGATTAAGGGTTTTTGAATTTAGGTGGGTGGGTTCCGTAATGAGTTGGGTCAGGTTTAGTGCGGCTATTTCATCATGAATTTTACAGCTACAGGTGGAGAGCCAGTTTAGATTGAAATCGTTGAGGACATGGAGCTCCCCACCCAACACATGAGAATTCAGGGCAGCTAGTAGGTCCATGATAGTGGTTACAGGGGCATTAGGGGGACAGTAGGAGCCCACTACAAAAACGGGGATGGACTGGGGAAGGGTGATTCTCACCATCAGTGAATCAATAGTCTGCGTGTGAGGATGTACAAGTGGCACTAGAGTGAATTGAGGCAGGAGCTGATATACATGGTAATGCCACCGCCTCTTCTGTTGCTGAGCCAATCCTGCCTGATGATTGTGTAACCCGGTATTGAGATGCAGATATCCTGGATGTGTGGTTTTAGCCATGACTCTGTAATAATCAGAATGTCAGGTTTTAGGGTTAGGGCAATTGTCTGAAACAGTGCAATTTTTGAGGGGAGGTTCCTGATATTTAAGTGGGCTAGCTTCAGGCCCCTTGGTGGTTGGAGAGGAGGGGTAGTGGCTGGTCTAGGGTTGGGCTCAATGTCCCCTGCCAACAGAAGCAGGATAGTTACCAGGGTCCTGGTTAAAGCTAACAGAGTCTTATGGTGAGGGGAAGGGGGATGGTGGGGTAATGCTGGGGTAGCCTGTTGGGGGAGCTTTAGACCTAGCAGTCCAGCATGCAAACTGGAGGGTAGTATGGAAGGACCAGTTGTCCAGGTGTTGTGGCATTTAGTGGGGGGCAAGGTGAGGAAGGAGGTAGCTGAGGGGTATGAGAAGGGTAGCAAGGGATGGTGTAGTGTGAAACAGGTCAGCATTTGAGGGAATGACGAGGGTGGAAGGGTCACTGAGGGCACATATAGTAAGATGAGAGTGAGTGAAAGGAGGATCATTGTGAAGGAACAGCAGGGTGCCAGCGGTAGTCTGTACCAGGAGTCAGTGTGTGATTTGGGGTTGGAGATGGATTAGATGTACTTCACATCAGGAAGACCAGAGTGGCTTCTAGTGGTGAGCCGCGATAAGCTGCAGAGGGGGAAATAGGCTGATAGTATTTTATTGTTTAGTCACGTGTGGGTGGGTGGGCCGTACTATGGCTATAAAGGAAGAAGCTCACCAAGGGTGGTTGTGGGGGCGGTGGGGTAGCTGATGCTTAGCGTTGGCAGGGCAAATTCACACAGACACCTAAAGCACCTCGGGCAAGCAGTCGTACCTTGTTTAAGCAGCTCGGGGGAGGGCAGGACTTCAGAGGCTTCGGTTGCCCTCATGACCACACCGGGCAGCTGTGGAGAGAGGGACCACACATATAAGCAGGTATAAGGGAGGTGAGACAAGCAAGGCAGTACAAGGGAGGTGGGACAAGCAAGGGAAGGGGGATAAGGAAGGATCAGGTAACTGGACAGATTTGAATTGCATAAGCTACAAACTGGCAGATTTACAGGTTAACAGAATTAATTTTTTAAAGTTAACACATTACATTGCCTATGCTCCAAGTAATATTACTGGCAATAAAATACCTGCTACATGTAATTATCTGGGCTAAAATCCTAGCATTAAAATAAATAACTTTAATTAAATGCATTTAACCCACACTGAGCAAGCACTAAGTTAAGCACAGCTTTAATTGGAACAGGACTAGTGGCGGAGGGAACCCCGCCATAAAGTCTAGATGGAGTACATGTACTGAGCCCCACAATGCAGAGAACAGGCACTGTAAATAAGGCACAGGATTAAAGTCAGAAAGAGTGAAATTCTGAGGAAAAACCAGAATACTAAAACTATCAGAACTCCTCCGCCGACTAAAATGGCAGAGGAACCATTTAAAGATTGTAACTTAAATCAGATTAAACATCCCTGCGTTTAAAGTCAGATCTGTCTTGGCGCTAAAATTGAAATTCACACAGACGCTGAAAGCACCTCAGGCAAGCAGTCGTACCTTGTTCCAGCAGCTATGGGGAGACAGGACTTCAGAGGCTTTGGTTGCCCTCACGACCACACCAGACAGCTTGTTCCAGCAGCTCGAGGGAGGGCAGGACTTCAGAGGCTTCAGTTACCCTCACAACCGCACTGGGTAGCTTGTTCCAGCAGCTCAGGGGAGGGCAGGACTTCAGAGGCTCCGGTTGCCCTCCTTATGACCACACCAAGCAGCTTGTCCCAGCAGCTCGGGGGAGGGCAGAACTTCAGAGGCTTCGGTTGCCCTCACGACCACACCGGGCAGCTTGTTCCATGAAGATACCCAGTTATTCCATTGCCAATACAAAAATCCTCCAGCTTAGCCTTAAAGTCGGTCATATCTTTGCTACCTACTATCTGTAGCAGGAGAGAATTCCACAGTGCTACAATCCTTATACCAGAAAGCTCTCTTATTCAAATGACAAAGGTCCCCCTTAACTTGTAATTCATGGGATCTTGTATTATGAGGATGATATTAAAGCTAAGTCCCAGACAGTCCCACAGGTCATTATTAGTCAAAGCTCCAAAGACCAGACACAAGTCTCCCCCTCCTTCTATAGTATTCCATTCAGTACATCCCCAAACTATACAGCCTATCCTCATATGTAAGGCCCTTGAGATCCCTTATTATCCTCATTGCTCTCAGCTGGTCCCCCTCAAGTGGTTTGGATATGGTTTTAGTACCTGGTGCCCATAATTGGGTGCAATACTCAAGGTGCGGCCTGACCAAGTACACATATTGAAGAACTACCACATCCCTATCTCTACTTGTAATGTGTCTTATGATGTTAGTCAATACTCCATTTGCCCTCTGTTTAATGGTGTGACAATATTTCGCAAAGTTTAGGTCATTAGTTATTATGATGCCCAAATCTCTCTCTTGGGTCACTTCCTTCAACATTGTGCCCTCTAGAAGATATTTAGCTTTGATGTTATTCCTGCCAAAATGCATAACTGAACCTGTTTCCTTGTCAAATTCCAACCTATGCAATCTTGCCCACTGCTCCAATGCTACCAAGACACTATAACACAGTCACACAGTGCAATCCCCAGACAGTCCTCTTGCAGCACCCAGCACAGGAGAGCATAGCTGGCAAAGAGTAGGATAATGCAAGCATCCTAAAGTGAGAGAAGAGACAGCTGTTGAGCCATTGAAATAAAAAAAGAAAAATATTAAACTAGGCTTTTTTTCAGTCTATTGCTGCCGTGTGTGTGTGTTTCAACTTTCTGATCAGATATATACAGTACAAGTCACTTTAAACTGTTCCATCAACTCACTGGTGTAGAATTGTTTTTTTTTGTGATGCTACTGGAGTGGCAACTCAAACTGCTGAAGCTTTCAACTATTTTCCAACCATCTTTCACTGCCTAGTCAGCTCACATGTAACTGTTTAGTGAAATGGCAGTAGCTGCATTTTCATGGCATTGTTTATAAATATCACAGCATTCCTTTAGAGCATTGTTTATAAATATCACAGCATTCCTTATGAGCATTGTTTATAAATATCACAGCATTCCTTAAGAGTTGTTTAGTCTGCCTTCTGAAATGAAACTCATAAGCACTCAGCTGAAAATAAAGCTTATAGCACATAACAGCTAGATGCAAACCAATACTAAACTTTTACTAATTCATTGAATTAAACCCTGCACAGATTAGGAGACTCATTGAACAATGCTACACCAGTGAGTTGAGGGAACAGTTTAATGTGACTTATAATGTATATATTCCATATATTTAGTCTCTCAGTGCAGTTTGCAGACACAGGCCAGTTGCAGCACCCAGCTCTGGGTAGTATAGCGGCCTAGACAGATAATGTCAGCATCCTAAAGAGAGACAAGAGGAAGTCATTGATCCATTAGAAAATATATTATACTAGGCTTGCAGCCTAGTGAGGCTGTGTGTGTGTTTGGAATTTCTTGTTCCAATTATGTGTCATAAATTAGTCATGCATAGCAGATAGGCTTCTTGCAGAACCCCGCACAGGAGTGCAGCTGACAGAATCAAGGCCGACCCAAGTATCCTGGAGGGACAGAGAGAGATTTGTTGATCCACTGGAAATAAATAAAAGTATTAAACTAGGCTGCAGTCCAGTGTGGTCATGTGTGTGTTTCTACTTACTGGTTATATACCATAATATAGATAGTGCAGACAGACCTCTTGCAGCAGTGGACGGTAGTACAGCTGGCAGAGAGAAGAGTGACCCAGGCAAGACAGAGAGAGAGAGAGAGAGAGAGAGAGAGAGAGAGAGAGAGAGAGAGAGAGAGAGAGAGAGAGAGAGAGAGAGAGAGAGAGAGAGAGAGAGAGAGAGAGAGAGAGAGAGATCTGTTGAACCATTGGAAAAATATGAAAACATTTTAAGTAGGCTTGCAGTCTAGTGTGGCCATGTGTGTGTTTTGCATTTCTGGCTACGTAACATAGAATAGTTACACAGCACAGTCACAGACAGGCCTCTTGCAGCATCCAGCACTGGGGTGCACAGACAACCAAAAATATCTTACAAAAAGAACACGAATCACAGGCTCAGTCCACCTAGGAAAAACATTCATTGATTGAGGTAAAAAGCACTCATACTACATACAATAACATGAGAAGGAAAGCCCTGTATAAAACAATACTTGTGTAGTGGTCAGTTACAAGAAAAAAAAGGACATGAGACAATTTTTCAAAGTTAAAGATAATGTTAACGGTTCTCCAACTCCAGAGCAGCATCAGCATAATCCTACAATTAATCATGAAACTGTTACTGCATCCATATCAGGTGCTAGTCAACATTTAGAACCACAGGTACCACCTCTACATCAGCAACCACTAATTTTGGAATAGCATAGTCTGTATGATTCTGAAAGCGATCCAAGCAAACCTCTTCCAGCAAACCATGAACTATGTGATTTAACAGTTAGAAAGGGACCATATCAACCAGTGATACCAGAATATTTTAAAAAAATCATGCGGTGCAGGGAAACATTCACAAAGTTTTCAAAAAGTGTGGTATAGTGATTATCTATGGCTAGAGTATTCACCAATAACAGACAGAATGTACCATTTCTATTGCAAATGCTTTGGTAAAAATGTTCCACGTTCAGTGAGCCATGTTAGTACTGACTTCACCACTTTGGGAACACAAGCAAGTGGTTGGAAAGAAGCAAGGGGCACAATATGAGAACATGAAAGTTCTGCGGTCCACAAGCATGCAGCCCTTGCATATGCTACATTCGTGAAATCTGTCCCATTTGATAGGCAGTCAGATGTTCAGGTAGCTGCAGCCTCTTCAGCTAGGAAGAAAGTACAACAAGAAAACAGAATTGCAGTTAAAAGATTGATTGATATTGTGGTAACACTAGGGAGGTGTGGACAGCCCCTGGAAGGGCATCGTGAACATGCAGAATCTCATTACAAAGAGTTATTTTTAGAGATAACACAATTGCTAGCTCGCTATGATCCTCTGCTAAGGAAACACTTTGAGTTTGCTCCAAAAAATGCAACATATCTTTCAAACAGAAGTCAGAATGATATGATACAGGTAGAATATGGACTGCTGTTACATCAGCTTCAGAAAGAGCCCGACGAGGCTCAGCTTATCACAATCATAATGGATGAGGTAAGTGATGTAAGCAATGCTGAGCAAGTCAGTACAGTGATACGAAATGTGGACAGTAACTGCAAAATCCAGGAACGGTTGGTTGATGTTAGGCAAACAGAAAAAACTGATGGTGAAACCTTATTTAACATTGTTAACACTGGATATATTAAAATAAATAAAAATAAGATTAATGCACAGTGCTATGATGGAGCAAGTGTTATGAGTGGTACAGTGAATGGTCTGCATGCTCGTGTAACAAATATGCCACCAAAAGTCATGTATGCACTGCTTTGCTCACTGTTTGAACTTGGTTTTAGTATCAGCAATGACAGAAAACACATATGCAAGGAATGTCTTTTGTAATCGGCAAGCTCATTATGTTTTCATTGAGGGCAGTCCACAAAGACACAATGTACTTATGAAAACACTAAGATCTAAATAGGGTTCAACCCGTGTTAAAACAATTAAGACTCTTAGTGATAACCGGTGGTGTTGTCAAAGTGAAGCTATTACTGCAGTAAATGAAAACTTGGATGTAATTATGAATGCTTTAGAAGAACATGAGGAAACCTGTAGAATTCCTAAAGTTTCTGCAGATGTTAGAGGTTTATTGTTTCAGATTAAAACTTTTGAATTAATTCTTTGTTTAGAAGTTTTTTTTTGATGTATTATTTTTACCGAGCTCCCAGCTTCTGCCTTCAGTTGTCCCCCAGCACAGCCCTCCCCTGAAGGTTAGACCCCCTCCCTTGTGCATCCCATGACTTACCCTTCATGGCAGGGTGGTAGGGAGTGACTCAACCCACCCCAAATGGATCCATGCTAGGGAGGTGCCTTCTTGGAGGTGGCACTGCAGGGACCACGTCATCCAGCTGGAGCTATTTTCTGCTTTTCTCCCCTTGTGAGGAGACAGGGCATGCAATGATGCCTGTGGTGAGCGTGCACACACTACCACACATGCTCTCACTATGCGTCTGCCTGTCTCCTCCCCTTCAGCTGTAGCATTGGCACACTGCCCCCCAGCAGCCACTAGGGGCCAGTGGAGCGCCGACAGCTAGTGTCCCCCCACCCTGGAGAAGGAGAGCAGTCCAACGGACACTCGATCCTTCTCCTCCCCGCCAACCCCCAATGACCCATGCTCATTCCCGAACATGAGTCACCAGCTTGGCTTAAGGTAAGGTGTCCAGGGCCTCAGCCCTCAACGCCACAGAGCCGGCTTTGTTTAGAAGTTTTGAAGGATATAGTTGGCAAATGCCATACTGTCAGCGACTACTTGAAAAACATTGAATTAGACATCATCTGTGTAACTGAAACAACTGACGTTCTCAAAACCTGGATAAAGAATAGCTGAACAGATGAAAAATTTCATGACTACTTCTTATTTATTTATTTAGATTTTGGTAACCGGGTAAGCCCACTGAGACCAGAGATCCCTTTTTCAGGGGTGACCCAGAATTAGTTACAGTAAATACATATGTAGATATCAAATAGAATAATTTCAGTTGATACATATTGGGGAGTTGGTATAAAAGCAGAAAAAAGATGTGAAAAACTTGGTATCAACAATAAACAGGAGTGTCAACACAAAAGAAAGTGTCAAGGCATCTTGATAATAGGGCTGTGACAGAACATAGCTTCAGTTTCAAGAGGACGAATTAAGAGGAACAATGTTTTACAGTGTTCTTGATCATGTTGGAACAGAAGTCAAAAATAGATTTAGCCAGGATGCTTGTGACGTTTTTCGTCCCATGGGATTTCTCATGGAAAAAAAAAAAGCTTCCCAAAAGAGAATTAATTGAAGCATTGGCAGATAGGTTTATGTGCCAATAGTTGAGCTTTGCACATGGTGGGAATGGTTCATCCATGACTCTTTAGCATGTACAATTGTTCCATAGTTTCTTACTCCATGTTTCTCTGAAGGTCAAGCGCAAGTATGCTCGCTGTGTTGAAACTTACGCAAGCCTTAGGTACTTTGCCCATTACTGCTGCAAGCTGTGAGCACAGTTTCTTCAAAATTCTGAAAAAATAAATTACGCTCTACCATGAACCAGCCACGGATGCTCACTTTGATGACTTTGTATATAGAACAGGACCTGAATCATGCTTTGAGTATCGAGGATGTTCTTCAGGAATTTGCTGTTACTGGAAATAGGTGTTTAGACTTTGGTTTTTGGTATGGTATGGTAAAATTTTATTATACAGTGATAAAGCCATTAGGGTTCCAAAAATCCCTATTCACAAGGCTTACCTGTTTACATTATTCAAAAATAGTTACAACTTTACATTTATAACAATACAAAATTACAAAAGATACAAAACAATACATTACAAATTTTACAAATTCATCAAAAACAGGCATATAATCATTTTAACTTTTGCATTATTTTCACCTATTGCAACAACAACAAAAACAGAGTTCATGATTCAAGCCATTTTTAAAAACATGGTCAGTGATTGTTAGTTCAAGTAAAAAAGGAGGAAGACAGTTCCAACTAGTGGCTACCTGATTTTGAAGAGTCATTTCACTAAATCGATTTTTTAATTTTGGTATTATTAAATCCCTAGCACCAGTTTTTCTTAAATTTAAACCCTGTTTAGGTTTTGTAATTTATTTTTTAAATTATCTAAAGATTGATTTTTAAATATATTATGAACCTAATTTAGCCAGATTCCCCTGGCCCGTAAGTCTAATGGAATCCATCCTAAATCTGTATACATAATACAATGATGGGTTTTAAGGTCACATTTTAACACAAATCTTGCAAGCTTATTATAAAGTGTATCCAAGTTATTTAAATATTTTTTTTTGCTGTATGTCTATATATATATGGCTTCCATAATCAATAACCAGCATTATTAGTTGATTAATCATGATCAATCTTGTTTCTCTTGTCATACAATTCGATATTCGTCTCATAGCTCCTATCTTAGCATTTGTTTTCTTTATTAAATTTGTTATATGATATTGAAAAGTAAGACATTGATCTATTTGTACCCCTAAATACTTATATGTTTCAGTTTGTTCTAAAAACTTACCCTCTTGTGTCTTTATTTTTAGTTTTGAAATACCCTTTAGGTACAATGCAAATGACATAACCTGTGTCTTTTTATTATTTACTAATAGACACAAAGATGAAAAATGACCTTGCATTGTGCAAAAGTCACTCTGTAAGCTTAGTTCTACTTCACTTATAGTTTTTCCCGCTGCTACTAAAACCATATCGTCTGCATAAAGACGAATTTTTGAATATCCAATATTCTTTGGTAAGTCATTTAACTAGACTATGAACAAGAGGGGGCCCCCTCTTGTTGCATAGTCTATTCTTGACTGTTGTCCATTTAGGACATCAAATTGTGACCTTTTATCAAGATATGATATAAACCAGTTATAAGTTTCTTCCTCCACCCATATTTTCATCAGTGAATTTATCAAAATGCTATGATTTACTAAATCAAATGCTTTAGATAGGTCCACATATACCATACCCATGGACTTTGCTTCCCCAAGTGGAGTTGCTATAAGATCCAAAAAGTCAGTGAGTGCGGTAGCAGTGGACCTACCCAGCCTAAAACCATACTGTTGTTGAGTCAATTTGTTATACTTTTCCAAGTAGTCCATTAATTGATCATGGACAATTTTTTCAAATAACTTGGATACTGTGGACAGCAGAGCTATTGGATGATAATTTGAGTTGTCCACTGGATCTCCTTCCTTATCTATTGGTATCACTTTTAATAGCCCTTGCCACAAAACAAACTTTATACTACTCCATACACATGGTAAACTGTTTTGTGGATTGGGCCTTCTCACACTCTTTTACTCCCACTCCCTATAGACTCTCAGAAAAAAATAATTCACTACTATAGCTGTGTCCCATCCTGGCTGGTCTTCAGTCACTATCTCGGTCTTTCTCTCTCCTGGCTTCTGGCACACTATCACTCTCTCCTATGCTTGTGCTCAGCTCCACTGCTATTGCTGCATTACACACCAACTCTCTTGCACTCCCACACTTGCTCTCAACTTCTCTGAAGCATTTCCTGATGTGCTGCTGGGGGGTGCTTGCATAGGTGTGCTGTCTGACATCCTTCAGTCATGTAAGAAAGTGTAACATCCTTATAATATAGAGCTTCATCTTGGTGGGCTGTAATGTATCTTGCCTAACTCTAAAATTCTGGAAAGTGCACCATTTACAGTGATTTTTTTATTTGCTGGGGGGGGGAGGCATGCCCCCAGACCCTCTAACTTTGTCAGGATTTTTGGCCCCTCCTGTTCACTGCTTCTGTGCATGCCTCTGGACTGACCCTGCATTTGGGAGGAAAAAGCTTGCATTGCTAGGAACACTGCCCTGAGCTCCAGGAGTTTTACATGTTCCTGAATCTCCTGTGTGCTCCAGGTGACACCCACAGTGAGACCCTCTAGGTGGGCACCCCACCTACAAGTGAGGCATCTGTTGTGAGGATACTTGTTGGGGATTGCTGGAGACAAGGAATGCCCTCTCTGAGGCCAGCCTCTTTCTTCCACCACTCTAGTGCCCTTGTCAGAGTTTTTGTTACTGGCACTAGATTGGACAGAGGGTCCCACCTTTGGGACCAGTGGCCCCTTAAAGAGCTAGTGGAACTAAAACAGGCAGGCAGGACAATAATACAGATTTTAAGAAGTAGTCAGTTGTAAATTTTTATTTCTGAAGTTTTTTTTTCCCTTTTTCACATTAAAGAGTCTTCTACGTGAAAACATTGTGCAGAATGTGTGAAACAGCTCACAGCCTGGTAGATGGTATATGTATATCTCTATCACCCCCCCCACTACATCATCAGTGCTGTGCTCTCACTGACAGTGACATCACAGGTGGCTAACCTGATAGCTACTGAGTAGCTGTTCCTAAGCAGCAGTGATGTAACAGTAATTGAGGTCACAATGCAGATGATGTGTTGGGGGAAGATACAAATACTGTAGATATGTCAGCTGCCAGGAAGAGTGCTGTCCCACACGTCATACCTACTAACATCAGGTAGACAATCTTCTAATTAACCAAATGGAAAAGAAAAAGTACCTCAGATATAAAAAAAAATTATGGTTGACTGCTTTTAAAAACTAATACTAGTTTTAGGCAGTACTCTGGTTCTTTAAATGATACTGAATATCCCTCATCTAAAACCTGGCTCCTAGTACCACTGCAGTAGAAGCAGCCATGTGTCCCAGAAGTTGCAGAAAATTCCATGCAGGCCTTGTCTGGCCTAGTGTGAAGGATCTTACATGGAAATCAGACTTGATGCCCTTCCCTGTGGAAGAAAGGCATCCCCCTGCAGGTTGTCTAGCTCTGCACCTATGAAGTTCAATACTTGAGATGGTTCTGTTTGTGACTTCTTGTCAGGCTGTCCAGGTTTTCAAATGTGTTTTTCACTGTCTGTATGGAGCACCTTCCCTCCTGCTGCATTTTTCTGACACTAACCAGTTGTCCAGGTAGGGAAAAACCCTTCACTGTGCCTTCTTAGATGTGCTGCCACTACAGCTAGGCATGTTGTGAAACCCCTTGGTGTTGATGTGAGGCCAAAGTGAAGGGAGGATGTGACCTGATATTGATAGTTCCCTCACCTGAACCTGAGGTATTTCCTGTGTGTGTCTGATTGGGATATGAAAGTAAGTGTCTTTCAGATCCAGAGACCCCGACCAGTCCCTTGACTGCAGGGATGGTATCACTGAGCCCAGTGTAACCATCTTGAATCTTTCCTTTTATATGTGTTTGCTCAGATATCTCAGGTCTAAAATGGGTCACCATTCCCCATTTTTCTTGTGGGTTAGGAAATGTCTTGAGAAAAGACTCTTGTCCCATTGTGTGACAAGGACTTTCTTCACTATAGTTGCTAGCAGCAGTTTCTTCACCTCGAGCTCCAGCAGAATTTGTTCTGTTGAAGTGTAAGATGGGAACCAGGCATCTGCAGTTTGGGAAATGTTTTGAACTCCAGGGACAAGCCTTGACTCACTACTTCCAGGACCCACTTGCCTGTGGTGATTTTTGACCATTCCTGGAGGTAGTGCGCCAACCTTCTCCCCACTAGCAATGGTTGGGTGACCTGGGCAGAATTGTCAGGGGGTTTGTTTTTGCTGTGGCTTAGGCCCTAGTGTTGCAGCTGCATGTCTAGTGTCCCTTCTGTTCCTACCTCTATAGAAACCTCTTTGAGGTTGATACTCATATGGGGCATAGGGCCTTGGGTAGTAACCCCTACTCCTGCCTCCCCTTCCATAATGCCTTTTCAGTGTTGTCCCTATAGGTGGTTTGCATTCATTCACATTTTTCACATATTTCATTTCATTTTTATGTAAACTGGTAAGCAGATTAGCAATAATGCCATTTTTCACAGCGATCAGTACATAAAAACATGAATACAATTACTTAAAACATACACAATTGGAATCCAACAGCAACAAATTATATAATCCATATTTAAACGAGGATAATTGTATACGAACTCGACAGACTGAGGTAAATTTTTGTTGTAACGAACAATCACTTTGTATTTGAAGGATCTCTGGCCAAAAGTCAAATTAAAATGGGGAATGGAAAAAACATTTGTTCTGCAACCTGGTGAAGAACATGTTAGTACATCTAGGGAATGTCTCACTCACTGAATTTGGCATAAGGCCTAAAACAATTTCTGCAAAGAGATTAAAACCTTAACTTCAACACGTTGTTTGAATGGAAAACATCTCATTGAATTATACAACAAATAATGGTGTGTTGATACCCTCAACCCAGTAGCAAACCTACATATGGAATTGTAGAGATTATTTAATCTACTAAATAGATTTTCAGTCAAGAAAAGGTAAAACATACTACCACAATCAAACTTCGAAAACAACAAACTATTCAACAATAACCTTTGTGACTCAGGAACCAAAAACTGATATATTCTGTATAACATGTCCAGTCACATGCCTCTGTCTTTTCACCAAACTGGGAATTGCCCTTGAAAGAGAAATCCATGGCCTTAGTCTATGCATCCTGGGTAGGATGGTAGCTCTAAGCCTGACAAACCTCCTTAGGGTTGGGCAGAGACCCATGAAGTACAGTCATTGGTGTCCATGGTCATGTGGATTTGGTACCTAGTAGCATCCATCGCTGATTTAGCTGTGTCCACCAAGTCCTGTGTTAAGTCACCATTTGCTTTCTCACTCAGTGCCAGTATTGAGTTCCATAGTGCCTTCTGGTACTGGGCTGTGTATGCAAAGTAAACTGCGAGGCTGAGGAGCAAGGAAGCTGTTGTATATACTTTCTAGGCCATGGTATCCAACTTTCTGGAATCCTTCCCTGGAGCCTGAGCAGAGAAAGGCACCTTAGCTTTCTAACATGCAACAGCCTGAACCACTCCCTCATGATCGGGTTGGGTGTACAAGTACTCAACACCCTGCCTATCCACCTGATATTTCTTTTTGGATTTTCTTATCAATACCAGTAGTTAAAGTGGGTGGTGACATGATTTTGGCAGTGGATTTCTTGAGAGATCCGTATATGGGAAGCAGCAACCTCTTTGTGGGAGCTGAACCCATCATGGGTGAGGATGCTGAGGGTTTGTACCATTTGCCTAACCAAAGTATAGTGGGATATATAATCCTCTGAAGGCCTGGGAGGAGAACAAAGTCTTGCTCAGGAAAGCCATGTGGTCCCAGAGGTTCACTCTCCTCATCATTTTCATAATACATATCTTAATATATATTTTCCTCCTCCACAGGCAGTTGGTGTGGAACCAGAGCCTTGCAGAGTGGCATAGTCCCCTTAGCCTGGAAGGCCTGGAAAAATTGCCATGCTCTTGTCATGTCCTCTGCTGGGGTCATTGGTCTTGTGTCATCAGCCTGCTCCTTTCCTTTTTCAGGAAGAGACAGACATGTTTTTCTTTGTTATTTCTTGGCAGACACTGTTTGCATGCTTGCTCTGAGGCTCCTTTACTTTTACTTTTGTCATCACTGGGCTCAAAGCTCCCCCTTATGGACACCCTGGGTTCTGTGCCATCTTTACCATGTTTTTCTGATGGCTGTGCAGCCTTGCTTTGCTTGCTGCAGATTTTACCTGTGGCAAGTGAGATAGGCATTATTGATTCAACAGAAATACTTATCTCCCAAGACAATGGCAGAGCTGAAAAAGTAAAACTCACTGTTGCTTTTCTGAGGACTTTATGGAAAAAAGTGTGACTGGTTACCCCCTTAGTTAAGGGTGTACAATGTGGTCTTCTTGGCACATGTCTGATGGAAAACTAGTAAGCGTAAAGTGACTTGGGTCATTTATTGATTGTTACCCACATGAGTTACTTTCCTTGTGTGTATAGCTTTTGTTTCATTGTATTTGGTGTGATGTACTGTCACGTAATTTGCTTATTTTTGTTTTGTTTTACTTCGCATGCTTATGTTGTACTTAGTATTGTGGTGGGGGTATACATATTTGTAACACGATTGTATGATTCTGTTATTATTTTAACAAAATTCCCCTACTCTTTTTCGAGAAGTGCCATGGGATCTTTAATGCCTGCCTAAAGAAACACCAGAACAGGCAGACGGGACCAAGGTTTTAACATCTCATCTAAAAGACAACAACTCCGACAACACAGTCTCTCCCAAACATCATGCTAGGGCATCAGTACAGTTACGTTTAACCAACAAGAAAGTGCCCATCACAGTGTTATCAACTCCACTTTCTGTTGTGCTTGATGTTTTTTGGAAGTCTCCCATCTTGGTACAGACCAGGCCCAACCCTTCTTAGCTTCAGAAATCTTATGGGATCAGACTTTCAGCTGGTAAGTCTGCAGAATAATCAGTGGATTGAAATTCAAGCTGGGCACGTAACCCAGTTAATCCTCTTCATGTACTAATTTTGTTAAATAATTCTTATGCCTTACTTTCAGCAATGGAATGCTGTGGTATAATAAAGCAGCAGCTTTCTAAATCCCAATGATTTGCACATACAGTATCTGATTAAAGGGGTCAGGTGAGTAACAGGTATCTGCCAGCCTAGAAACAGTAAATAAGCACTGGCAATGTACTAACTGTTGTCAAGCATCCTCAATTGCAAGTGAACATCTGTTAGTGCTGCAACTGGTTATTCTAGGGCTATTATGCTGCCAGCAGTAAATTCTAAGTAAATGACCTACATAACTCCATAAAAAGGGAGCCCAGTGCTCAGCTGTGCTTCAGTGCATCTGTAGTCTTTCTGATGGTAAGAGACGCGAAGTGCATCACAACTATTTGTGGAAACAATTATTCAGCATTGCTGGTCTCATCAGCCTGCCTCAGAGCTGAAATCTGGAAGCCTATTATTAATCAGTTTCCTTGGGAAAGATCAGTCCTTCCCTAGAGGTCTTCCTTTTAGCATTGCAAACCAGATGTCTCATAGACAGTAAGTAAGCATTTTTTTTCTGCAGTTCTGCTGAACTTTGTTGCAAGTACTATATCTACAATCATAGCATTAGTAATACTTTCTGGCACGAAGATTCTTTTTAGAACATTCTTCTGTCTTATTACTGAAACATGGATGCATGAAATATGCTAAGGAGAACACAGTGGATTAGATTTTTATCCCCCAAAAATGTTACTGGGATCCTTTATGAATGCAATATTGATCATATTCCTCTGCTTGCTGTTGTATATTTAATTTGTACCAGTTCTCAAAAGGAATTATTTTTCTTTAATTTCTCTGTCCCTGTAAAACAGACCTCACAGTGGAAGGGAGTTTCTGGACTTCGAAGGGCAGTATAGTATTTTGATTCAGCAATGCTGTGAGGTGAAGTTAAAGGGACACTGTCAGCTCTTCCTGCATCTTATTATTTTTAGTTTAAAATCTGTATTTTATGATTGCTTATCTTCTCTAAAACTCATTGAAGTTTTTGGCTGTTTGATCTGCTTCCTTTCTTAGTAAAACTGGAATGCATGCTAATGGCATAATTTTACCCAAGCTTGGTTTGTTTCAAATCCTTGCTCTGCTCTTACTGCATGTATCCTAAACATTTTGGAACATGCAAAACAGTGCAGCCACTCATGGTGCAATGGTCTCTTCTCCTCCCACAACATTATGATTGGCTAGATTATGTTAGGGGCATTCCCAAGTCCAGGAAAGATGCAGTGGAAGTTGACCAAAAAATGAAAACAAACACATTTGTGTGTGGTAACACCAATATGGTGGGCATTCTGTTTTTATTTTTAAAAGGAAAAAAGGAATCAGAATCAAACCACCACCTACAGCAACAGTCTGATTGTTTACAGAATGTAAGCAATCATGCCTTATTTTTAAATCTAGGGATAATTTGAGGCCTAAAGGGATTGACAGAGTCCCTTTAAAGTTTATTTTTGACTGAGTGAACAATTTGTGTGGATGGGTTTTACAGTGGGATATTCTTCTGCACTGAAATATCAGATAAGTTTTCACTTATCATCCCCTTCATTCCCTTTGTCCTTACACCCCCCCCCCCCCATTACAACAACATCTTTCTGGACTGCGCCTCTGCTTACCCCATCCCTAATAATCCTTTGTCAGTCTCTCCCTTAGTGGTGGGCTCTCCTCTATATCATTACCACTGTATGTTGCTAGTGGCTGCCACTGCACCTTGTAGTTTGCATTTCTGTATTTTGCATTCTTTGAATATGTATTTTTGCATTCTAGTAAGTGTTTTTATTGTGCAATCCTTGTATTATATTCTTATGCTTACTTCTGTATATTTGTATCTTCTGTTTATTGTTGTGCCTCTGATGTGGAGCCTTTGTAAGGGAGTCATTGACTCAAAGGCTGTAATTCCAAAATTCATTTAGTGTGAGTCAAAGCCAAATCTGCATTCGGTGAAAGTGTCAAAATTTGGCAAGCTCACCTTTGATTCAGACCAGTGGAGCATTTGGGCCATGTCAGGTTACTTCAACCCTTCAGCCAACTGATTAAAAAAAGAATTATATCCTTTCCTAGATAATCAAGGGTAGTTCTATGCCTACTCCATCCCTCACCCAGTTCCCAGACTGTCTTGTTTTATAAAACAAAATATGCTGGCTCTTGCCACTGTGCAAAGAGCTGACAGCATCTTTTCAATACCCCCCTTCCCTATCCCAACCCCCTGTCCCCAAAGCAGACTCTTTATATCCTGCCCCCTTTCAAGGAGGACCACTTGGTTGTAAAAACTGGTCGCCCCTCCCCCCGTGTACTGCTTTGGCTGCTCCATGTTAAATACTACTAAATGATGGCAGTGGGTGCATGATCGGAGATAGGGAGGGGATGAAGTGGTCTGTGACATTGATGATGCCAGGTAGATCAATCAGTCAGTCTGCCTAGCATTTTCAAAGACAGAAACCATTCAGCCCCTCCCACTGGTTATGAGCCATCTCTCTCCATTCAGTAATATTGAGCGTGAAGGAGCTGGCACTCCATGGGAGGGTGGGTGACTGAGTTAGGTGGGATTTGTACAATCTAGTGATCCCAAAATTAAGCAGAGGAAAACATGACACTCACTACCAACAAAAACGGCCATAGGAGTCAGTTACAATTACCAAAACTTTATTGTGTGGCCAAGGTTAAAAATATACCACAGACAAAACGCCTGACGTGTTTCCACACTCCTGTGTGCTTTATCAAAGGTGAGGCAGCACAGTGATGACTAAGTTTATAGTCATCCAGTTAGAGTGACAGGACAAAATTGATTTACGTACTTTGGATAGTACATACAGTATATAGTCAACTTCATGAGTGAGGAGGATGTCAGGGACAAGGAATTTTGCTTCTCTAAATTGATTATTAAAATCATATCAATTGTACTTTTTCTCTCTTTTTAGTTTCAGTATTCCTGCAAGACATACTGTATACTTCGAGGTTCATCTTTTCCAAACTCATCAAGGCCTTGTGCAAGTGGACTTCTAAAAAGGAACCCTGTTACATTTGGGAACAGAATTTATATTGCGCCAAGTGACTTGAAAAATAGAAACAGGAGAGTACCAGGGATAATTTGTATTATGACTAAATCTGTAATAGTAAGCAGGCATAATAATTGACTATTATCCCTGGTTTAGCCTTCTGTATAGGCCCTTTATTAAATTATAGTTTTTATGGGAGTTGTATTTATATATTGTTTTGTTTTATGTGTTGTGTGCCACTTTGGTAAAGGCACCAGTGACTACTGATGTTACATTTTTGCCCTGTCACTTTAACTGGGTGACTATAAACTGAGTCATCACTGTGCTGCCTCGCCTTTGGTAAAGTACACAGGAGCAAATGACATGCAGCAGGTGTTTTGTTCGTGTTGTATTTTTAATCTTGGCTGCATAATAATGTTTTGATGACTGTACCTGACTCTTACAGCTGTTTTTGTTGGTTTCAAGTGCCACGTTTTTTTTCATTCTACACTATGTTGTGTTATCAGGGGCACCCATTTCCCAGTGTGACTCCTTTTTCTTTTAAACCCCCAAATTATGCATCAGGGGTCAGGAGTTGGATCCAGGATACAAACAATTCACTTCGGGGAAATGAGGGTTAGGGTAGGGAGGAACAAGGTCGAACAGCAGGGAAAGCGCCGGCTACTACTGCAGCAGTTATTAAGAAGCAAGCCATCATCTGTAGCCACCTTGAACACCTTGAAAATCTGACCTGAACAGCCAATGTGAGACTCCTAGGCATTCCAGAGTATTGAGGACGGCCTTTTGGAGAGGTGGCTGCCAGAAGCTGTTCATCTTGGTTTTGTAATCAGAATTATTAAGGAATACAGAGTCACCCACCACAGAGTAATGACCAATTCAGAGGGCCTGCATACCATTTTGTTAACTACTACTACATCTGTGTTGTGGAATCACATCTTAAGGGCTACCGGGGAATCCTCACCAGTTTTGCTTGGTGAGATTATGGTACTGTTCTGTGCAGACTATCCATACATTATGCAATTCAGATGCAAAACTTTTGAGGGAGTTACCACTAAACTGAAAGCTACAGGGATTGTACAGTATACAGACTTGTATTCCTGACCTACTTGGAACTCATATATTTGGATAAAATATACTACTTTATGGATTCAAAAGTGGTTGGGGCATTGCAGCAAAACTCCTGGTTACAAATCCAAATGTAGTCGAGCCAGAATGTTTTCATGGTCTACGTCTTTCTTCTGGTTCAAACTCTTTGTGGCATGCGTTATGGATCCTGTTAGAGTCAAAACATGGGACTAACTGGACAGTTAAATTCCTCTTTCAGGTGTCCTCCTAATAGGGTTAATATGGTGAAATGGCATTAATAATATTTGTGATGAGAGGAAACTTGGGGGGTATCCAGTCAAGACAGTGTCAGCAAAATGGCACGGTCGAAAAGCATTTTGTCATGACAGAATGCGTAGTTTCAGAATATGTTTATATATATTAGCGTGTTTTTTCACTGCACCCAATTTCTGGTGTCCACATGTTTGGACTATGGCCCCCACATGGAGACTGACTTGAAACTAGTGACTAGCCAGTGTGATAAAGGCACAGTGTTATTAAATTAATTGGACTGGAGTTCAGGTTGTTTCTATACTATTTTTCAGTGTTTGATTCTTAAGTGGTGGGCAGTGTGGTAGTTAAGCTGGTGATAGACACCTTGTAGCAGAGCTCCCTCATGGGATGACATAAGATGATAGAGTGGTCTTCTTCTCAGAGCTCCAGGTAGTCAGAGTGACTGGTGGGAGCACTGCTTTTTCCCTTTTATTTTACATTTATCCACTACCACCACGCCCAAACTGATCCATTGGCCATACAGATAAAGAGTTCTGAATTGTACTTGTTTATTACCTTTTCTCACCAGGTCTGTCTTTAGATAATACCTACATCAAAACATTTTTATACCAATTTTTAGAAGTTGAGTTACATGACACCTGCATATGTACAGTAGATCGAAAGTGTTATTGAAACTTGAGTGCAATGCCTTATACTTGTTTTTCAGCCTTAGTGTTAATAAGAATCAGTTGCTTGAAAAGCCCTAGAGCTTGTGACTACCGTGATGTAATATATTGCCTTATTCTAATATTTCTGTAGAGCAGTGGTTGCACATATGGCCACCTATCTGAGTTTTTTGGCATTGACTATTAGTGAATCCCAAGTCAACATATTTGGTATTATTTATTTATTTAGTTAGTTTTTGTTGACCAGGTAAGTGCACTAGACAAATCCTGCCTATTTTCAGGCACGACCCGGGGGAGGGGTATACAGATGAATGCCAACTGACCTTGAACCAGATTAAGCTGTTGGTGGTATTTTTAGTGAATGAGGGAAATTTGGCCAGGACACCGGGGAAATTCCTCTGCTCTTTTCGATAAGTGCCATGGGATCTTTAACATCCACCTGAACTACCACCAATCCAGGCAGATGGGACCTCGGTTTAACGTCTCATCCGAAAGACGGCATCTCAGAAGTGCAGCACCCTTCTCATGCTGCACTACAGTGTCAGTACTGGGATATTAACCCAAGTGCCAGATGTGGGAACTGAACCCACAGCCCTCTGATCTCCCGGCCTCAAAGGCGAGTGTGCTACCTACTGAGCCACTGACACTAATATCATGTAATATCATGTGTCAGATCAACTTCTTAAATGCCATTTATTGGTAGCATTATGGTATGTATTTTGCTATAAAATGCAATAAAAATAATATTTAAAAATTAAAAAATAAATAAAAATACAAAAATATGCATTGAATGTGGTTTGGAGAAGTAGAGGGCAATATAAGTGTCCTAAATTTATGTTGCTTTGTAACTTGGCACATCCTCTTTTTGCGTTTGCTTGTGCACTTATGCAAGGAATGTCTTGTGTTAATAGCACATTTCAGAGGTGTGTCTGTGTTGGCGAATGCAGGGCAAGCTTTAGTAGGTGTGTCCCTCATTCCTCAATAAGCCAGCATGCTAGCAGTGACACCAGCATTATGCAAAGTGGACACAACTTCTAAGAAAAGTGCCAGTGCAATTGGAGACAAGCTTGTCATGCAGCGGCACCAATGACACGCCTCCCGATCAGCATTTCCTGGTGAAGTAAAGATTAAAAAGGAAATATGGATAAAAATACCACTTCATCTATTTCAATGCACAAACTACTGGTAGCATGAGGATGACAGACAGCTGCAACATGCACTCCCGAGTGTGCAACAGAAACAGAACGATAAGCGGGAGCGCATCTGTGATGAAAAATTTAAACAAATATCGGGCAAACTGCTCCAACTGAATCTTTTACATAAACAAGAGAAAGGCAAATGAAAAGACTAAATAACATTCAAATAAGTTATCTGTAAGGTTTCTACACTCTTACAGTTGAATCAACATTACGAGCAATCATTATAATGCAATTAAAGAGACAAGTGTCCCTTTAAATTAACATGGCAGCAGCTGCTGCCGCTGTCTGCTACACACAATCTCCAGAAAGCCGACTTAAGGGGTGCCCAATCCCCCTGCCAGCATATTTAATACCTCCTCCCCAAGATTGTGTGGCACACTGGGAGCCCACCCCAGCATGCCTCCCTGTGTACAGAAGGAAGCCAACCACATTGGCATGTATCTGCCCCCGCCCCACCCCCATTGTGTGCCACATTGGGAACCCACCCCAGTGTGGCTAACATCACCCTCCCCAAATTCATGGGGCACACTGGGAGCCCACCCCAGTGTGCTCAGCACTTTTGTTACACCTGTAAAAAAAGAAAACTGTCCGCGGTGTTCAGTTTTCTTTTGTTTTTTTTTATTACCTGAAAGAAAGAAAGAAAACGGTCCCTCACTATCAGGTCCCTTCCCCCAACCCACACTCACCCTTTGTGCACCCCATCTTCCTACACCCCCCTCACCCCATACTTACCTCCAGAGGTCAGTGGCATGATCTTCAGTGGACCAGGAACATGTTAGCACAATTCAAAGCCAACCGCAAACTGGAGAAATGCTGGTAAAATGTATAATGGCATAAATGGGGGAGGGAGTCAACTTAGGTGGATATCTCAGTTTTTTTTTTAATTTTGCTTCAAAGTTTTCAACATGGGGTCCTTGGGACCCCACCTCATGAACACATACACTGTCATCTTGTTACTTGGTTCCGAATGGTCATTTCCCAGTCACTGCATGGAATCACCTTTTGGGTCCAATTAATGAAATGATAGTACCACTGTTGATGAGGTGGGGTCCCAAAAAGCCTACTTTGCAAATTTGGTAGAAAAATTCCAAAAAATGACTGTGTTACGAGCATGCGTTGTGCAGTTTAAACACATGCTCGTAACTTCGACAATTTTTAATATTTTCACTCCAGATTTTCAACATTGCCATTTTTTCACACCTCCTTATGAACAGTATAGCTGGCATTTTTCACATCCTGCCCAAAATGTGTTTTCGTGCATGTGGTACATAATGGAGCGGTCGCTGTGTGAAATCAATGTTCACGACACATTAACAAAATCGCAGTGACACTGTTCGTGAGCAGAGGTCCCAAAATGCCTATGTTGAAAATCTGGTTAAAATATCCCCCAAATAATTGCATTATGGGCGTGCATTGCACAGTTTCTACACACGCTCCTGACCTCACCTATTTTTCATATTTTCACTCCAAATTTTCAACATTGCCATTCTTGTTCACCTCCTTATGAACAGTATGGCTGTCATTTTTCACATCCTGCCTGAAATGTATTTTCACACATGTGGCACACAATGGCATGGTCACTGTGGGAAATCAATGTTCGGGACAGATTAACAAAATCACAGAGACACTGTTCCTGAATGCCTATGTTGAAAATTTGGTTAAAAAATCCCCAAAATTACTGCATTACGGGCATGCGTTGTGCAGTTTCTACGCATGCTTGTGACTTCACCAATGTTTCATATTTTCACTCCAGATTTTCAACAATGTCATTGTTTTACACCTACTCATGAACAGTGCAGCTGCCATTTTTCACATCCTGCCCAAAATAAGTTATTACACCTGTGGCGCCAAATGGCACTGTCACTGTGCAATATCACCTTTCGACTAACAAACTCATAGTGCCACTGTTCATGAAGTGGGGTCACAAAAAGCCCATGTTGAAAATTTGGAGTGAAAATATCAACATACACCCGGGGCATTATGGTTTCCAACCATAACACTCCACCCTGTAGAGACTGACAGGCATCAGGGGTGTGACTTGGGATTGTCGGCTGTAACGCTCACTCTATTCAATCCCCACCCCCAACCTGCAGCCAGTGACAGGCATCGAGCTGTGCCTTGGACTCTTCAGCCCCAGAGTTCACCCCATTCTCCTATACTGCACCCATCTCTGCGTATTTCCATATGGAATGGGGTGAGTGTAAGGCCCAAAGACCCCAAGGCACACCGCATCACTTCTCGGTGTCTGCGGGGTACGATGAGGTGCCCGAAGGCACACCCCAATGCCTGTCACTCTCTGCAGGGTGGGGCTGGAGTCAGTGTCAGTTCAGTACTTGACTGCCAATCCCATTATGCATCTCTCTAACTCCTGCATTACCAATGCCAATGCCAGCAAGCCAACATTTGGCATTGACAAATGCTTGTTTGCTGAGAGAGACAGAGAGGGAGAAGAGGGGAGAAGAGAGAGAGAGAGAGACAGAGGGGGTTAACAGACAGAGAGACAGAGGAGGAGAAGAGAGAGACAGGGGTTAAGAGACAGAGAGACAGAGGGGGAGAAAGAATAAGAGAGAATAGGGAGGGGGAGAGAGAGAGAGAGAGAGAGAGAGACAGAGAGAGAGAGAGAGAGAGCGAGACAGAGAGAGAGAGAGAGAGAGCGAGACAGAGAGAGAGAGAGAGAGAGTGGGGGTAAGAGAGAGAGAGAGGGCAAAGAGAGACCATACTAGGGTTACTAGGGGTTAAAGGACATAAGGGGGCACAAAGCCCATCGGGAATGTCCCCCACCTGAGTGGGCCAATTATACCAACTGCTGGTTATTGTAGTAAAGTCTATCTAGAGTATTTTTCAAATTGGTGAAACTTATACAATCAACGGCTATCTGTGGAAGTCTATTCCATGCCATTGAAGCTCAAAGTTTAAAAAAAATTATCTCTCTTAACTGTTCATGCTGATTGTATAGTTACTTTTTTTATTATGAGATCTTAGGTTGCATCTAGTATTGCTAACATGTAGATTGCAGTTAAACATAAGATTTTGATTCTGTATTAGTTTATACAGTAGCAACAAATCTCCCCTTTGTCTTCTAGCTTCAAGAGAATGTAGGCCAGTTTATAATAATCTAGTTTGGTAATTAAATTATTTAAAGATCAAATGCACATGTTCCATGAAAAGCTTGAAACCCTTAAATACACATCCCTGTGTCATGATTAGCGTTTCCTGAAAATATAATGCAATTTGGTTTTTCAGTTTTCTTTAAATCTGCATCTGTCAATCGTCTCTGCAGTGACTGAAAACAGTAAAGAAACAGTGAAGATGCTTCTGTCCATGTCAGTGAGCAATGACATCATACCTGTCCTGCCTGCTGCTTCTGCAATTATGTCCCTAACTTGACTAAATAAACTGTTAGTTCCTAGTTAGAGCGGTCTGTAGAGCTAATTGTTTTCACTCAAAGTTTGTTATTAACCCATCTGGTTTGTGTTTAGAGAGATATGCTTAAAATCTATCTTTCTGTTCTCATAAAAAGTTGATAATTTGGGGTTCAGTGCTGAATAGAAGTGATATGAATGAATCTGCGAAATAACAGTTTCTCTATCACAGCTCTCAGTTCTCTGTTATCAAAACTCTGCATTCTATTCTGGCTGTATAATGGATATAAAATAAACTACATTCCATTAATTCTTTGAAGCAGCATGTATTTAATGTAGCCTCAATAAATATGTTCATGCAATAAGTTTGTTTTAATGTCAGATTGACAAATGTGCGTCTGCCACACTCTGCTATTTCAGGAGCATGTACTGTATGAACTCATAAAATCCAGTTCTTAGAGGGTTTCTGTGTGAAAATATATCATGTATGTGTATAATTAAAGATACTATATGGCATCCTGATGCCCCTATCTCCTGCCCCACAGTTGAGGCAGCAGCTGTCTGCTTCCCCCTTTCCCCTGCCCAAAATGCCCACTGTTTCCTGCCCCCATTTGAGGCTGCTACAGCCCACTGCCAACTGTCTTCTCCACACAGTCAGGGCTGCTGCACCCTGCTGCCTCCTGCATAAACAGTTGAGGCTGCTGCACCCTGCTAGCCTCTGTCCCCCACCCTATAACACAAGATGAAAGTATTTTTTGTTTTTTCTTTTGAGTAGTTTCAGCAGTGCACCAAAGGATCTGACTCTAGTGGCAGGGAGCAGCATGGTGCAACAACTCTAACTGTGGAGGCAAGAGGCTCTATGGTGCAACAGAGCACAGTGGTGTCAGAGACAGAGGACAGCATGATGCAGAAGCCTTGACTGTGGTGCAGGACACCATGGGGCATCAGGGTACAGCATTTCTGACTGTGTGCCATGGTGCACGTGGTGACTAGGCCCTGCCTATTTGGGGCAAGGGAAGTGGGTAGCAAGGTGCAGCACAAGCCCCACCTTTGGCAGACTGGGGCAGCATGGTGCAGCAGCCCAAATTGTGGAGGCAGAGGCCCTGGGGCTCTAGGGCTTAGCAGAGCATATCAGCCCTGTCTGTCGGGACAGGGCAATTGGGCACCAAAGTGCATTGGCCCTGACTGTGGGGGTGAGGGACAGAGGGAAGCGGGGGGGGCAGCAGCCTCAAATGAGAGGCAGAAAATGGGAGCATCAGGATGCCATATAGTATTTCTAGTTCTACATATACATGATGTATTTCCACATTGAAAACCTCAAAGAACTGAATGTTAGGAGTTCATACAGTACATGTTCCTGAAATAGCAGAGTGTGTCAGACACACATTTGTCAATCTGACATGGAAGCAAAATTGTTATCACATGAACATGACCATATTTATTGAGCCTACATTAAATACACATTGCTTCTATGAATTAATGGAATGTTGTTTATTTTATATTCATTAAACAACCCTCTGTTATATAGCCAGAACAGAATGCAAAGTTGTGATGACAGGGAACTGAGAGCTGTGATACAGAAAATTTTATTTCTCACAGATTCATTCATACCAGACAGAACACCAGGAGGAAGGAGCTACTGGTATAACTAAAACTTCTCTACTGGGACTAAGAACTAGAAATCTTGTACTGGGACCTTCAATTTAGCTAAAAAAAAGTGTGTTTGTCAGAGGTAGCTGAAATAAATTGTTATATGTTATCTGTGTTATCTGTGTACTTATCTGGGTGCTTGTCACAGGTGTCAGAAGGGAATTGTTATCTGTGAAATTAACTAAGTGTAGAAAGATTTGCAAAGTAGGGGGAGTGGCTTAGCTAGAAGAAGCCAGGTTAAAACCAGATTTAAACACTGCCCTAGATAGCTTCTGCCAGAGAACAGCCAGAACACCAGGAGGAAGGAGCTACTGGTATAACTAAAACTTCTCTACTGGGACTATATTGCCCTCCTTCCCACCCTAATCCAGTTCTACTTTTATAGGCACAGGATTTAACTGACAACAGGAACTTCCTGTTTGGGAGCGGGAAGTGAGTGATCACAGAGCCACCAAAGACTCACCATCCTAGAAGGGCAAAAGTAGCTCTTTTTCCCCCCCCCCAGCTGCTGGAGGTCTGACTCTGAGCAAGTAAGGAGACTACTGAGAAATATAGGAACTTCTTGTCTTAGAACAGGAAGATCAGGAGCTAAAAGGGCACACAGGCAGTAAGTAAGTAGGTAAAAAAAAAAGAAAAAAAGAAAGAAAATAAACCCACAGAGGAAAGAGTAAGTATTCCAAACAACAGTTGGGGTCCAGAAAAAAGACATGATGGGAGTGGTGCAGTGCAGTGGCTGTGGAGCAGCAGTCTTCCGGAAGACGTTCTGGATGATGCAGTGTTGTCCCATCTGCAGGCATCTCTCTGGGCTGAGGGAGGAGGTTGCTCATCTCCAGGCTGAGTTGGCCAGGATTTGTGGGACCTCCTCCCCCACCCAGGGACCACCAGAGTCACTGCCATTGCCTCAGAGGTTGCCAAGAAAGAGGAGCGGTTGGACCACAGTGGGCTCAGGGAGGGTGAGGGTGGTGGAACAGAGGTGTATCCCTCCAGTTGTACCTCTCCACAATTTCTATGCCATTCTAGAAAAGTGTGGTTCCTCTATGGAGGCACCTGCAGTGGAGACCAAGGAGGATGCTGGGAACCTCCACAAAGGAGACCCACAGGAGGTTGGCATGGGACCCCACAGGGGAAGGAAACAACTCCTGGTGGGGAACTCCATTGTTAGGAAGGTAGAACTGGGGGAGGAAATGGAGAGGGAGGTAAGGTGCCTGCCTGAGGCCATGGCTTGGAGGGACAGGGAGCGAATCCTCAGGATTGCTGGAGCAGCTGTACAGGAGAGGCAGCTGGATGTCATTGTCCACCTAGGGACAAATGACCTGGCTAAGAAAGGGATTAGAGCAGTGCAGGAAGAGTTTGTGGAATTGGGAAGGGGCCTTAGACAAGTAGCACGCACGGTAACCTTCTCAGAGGTGCTGCCCATCTATGGTGTAGGAGAGGCTAGGGTGTTCTGCACCATGGAATTCAATCAGTGGTTGAAAAACTGGTGCATAGCTCAGGGATTTGGCTTCATTGGGGACTGGGGGTCCAGCTGGAGTGATGCAAGCCTATACTGGCATGATGGGCTGCATCTGTCCAGGAGGGGAACCAGGATCCTAGGTGATAGGTATAAATGCTTTATTGGCAAGCATTTAAACTAGCCAAGGGGGGAGGCACTGGAAAGGAGAAGGGAAATCCTAGCCCCCAAAAAATCACGGTAGTAAGTGCAGTAAACACCAACATAGAGGTGGTGATAGGGAGAAGGGCAGGGGTAAATGGGGAAAGTGACAAAGGCAAGAAGGACAGGGATGGGGCAAAAAGGAGTAAGGCCATCAGGAAATGGAGGGTAATGAGTACCAATGCCCGTAGTCTGGGCAACAAGCTCCCTGAGTTGGTGGCCTTGATGGAAGAGGGATGCCTGGATATCATAGAAGTCACAGAAACATGGCACACAGAGAACCATGACTGGGATGTTAACATACCAGGGTACATAACCTACGGGAGAGACAGGCAGGAGAGAAGGGAGGAGGATGGCTCTCTATGTAAAGGAAGGATAAAAGCAACTGAACAAAGAGTAAACAGGGAGGAGGGGAGGCACTGTGGGTCACCTTGGAGACTGGAAAGGCACCACAATCTGCACAGGGTTGTGTACAGACCCCATGTCAGGGAGGGAATGGACAAGGATATGATAGAAGGCATTCTTAGGATGGCAGAGAAAGGGGAGATACTGTTGATGGGAGACCTGAATATGCCAGATGTTAACTGGAGCACATTTGCTGCAGCCACATCCAAGAGCAGGGCCATTCTCAATGCCCTACAGGTGGCAGGCCTCAGACAGCTAGTTTTGGAGCCCACTCATGAGGGAGCAATCTTAGACCTCGTACTCTCAAATGGGGGCAGTGAGAGGATCTCAGATCTAGAAATGGGTTGCCATCTGGGAACAAGTGACCATCAAACAGTGTGGCTCATGTTAAATTCAGCTACAGAGTCAAGCCATACAAAAGTGAGGGTACTGGACTTCAGAAGGGCTGACTTTGGCAAGATGGGAGAGTGCCTCAGAAAAGCACTAGCAAACAGACGAGAAGGAGGGGTGGAGCAACAATGGGGAATCATCAAAACTGCCATCACAGAGGCAAAAAGCCTTTGTGTAAAGCAAATAAACAAATCAAAATGAAAGAAAAGGCCACTATGGTTCTCAGAGAGGTGGCTGGGAAAGTCAGGCAGAAAAAGATAGCATTCAGGAAGTATAAGGAGACACAGAAGGAGCATGACAGAGAGCTGTACCAATTAAGGCAGAAGGAAGCAGGGAGGGAAGTCAGAATAGCAAAGGCCCAAACTGAGGAAAAGATAGCAAACCTGGTTAAGAAAGGGGATAAAACCTTTTATAGGTACATCAGAGAGTGTAGAAAGACAAAGGAAGGGATAGTGAGGCTGAATAGAATGAATGGTGGGTGGGCAGAGGGGGACAGTGAAAGAGCAGGGATACTGAATGAATATTTCTGCTCAGTATTCACAAAAGAGGAGGGGTAAGTGCCTAATCCAATTAACAGAAGCACTCTTGATAGGGGGGTCAATCCCAGCCCTTTCACAGAAGAAAGGCTTCTGCAAGAACTCCTAAAACTGAAGGTGGACAAAGCAATGGGGCATGATGGAATTCACCCCAGAAATCTAAAAGAATTAAGGGGGAACTAGTGAAACCACTGACTACTCTTCATCAGTCTGGCTGGCTGTTTGTGTTTGTCTCAGTAGTTTAGTTTTTGTGGTTTTTCATGTGTTTCTACTTGGAGGAACTAGACCATTCTTGGACATAACATCTATGAACATTTCCTGGACTAAGAAACTACAAAACATCACCACCAGGTATAGGCATTCTCATCATAAATCAACTTTTTTGGAAGACATCAAAAAGCAAAAGTGAGGTCAGTAAATCTTTTATACAAGTTTCTGGGTTGTGGAGTGCTGCATTGAATCCACATTTCCGTCTGACTTTCTTAAAGGATGTGTGCTTGTCTTTGAGGTCTATTCACAACTGTTTTGGAGAACAAAGGGAAGATTCTAACAAAGGATTTTTACATCTTGCATATGCCCTAGGCTAATGTTCATCACCTTCAGGAATTTAACACTTTCTGGGTCTTTGATCTACAATAACAATCAGTTTTCTGGTCCACAGTAGCTCACCATGAGTCACTCAGGAACACTCACCCTTGCTACAGTAAAGATTTGCAGTCTCCTCTACCTCTCACACTAACTATTCAAGCTCAATACCAGCAACCTGGCACCATGGCAAATCCTCCCTACCCTCTCTTGTGGCACCCTCCTACAAAGGACTGGGTGCAAATGACAGCTCACGCCGCTGGAAAGTTGACAAATCGACACCTGCTCCTAGCCATTACCCTATGCTGGGACCCTAAATGACTACACTGTACTCAAACTAACAAGAAACAGAGGCGTTACATGTCATACTATGAGCTGCGGCAGATGTCCCTTAAACTCCTGCTCCTCCTCCTTCTGATGTCAGGAAGTGTCCATCCGAACCCTGGCCCTGTTTCTACCAGGGTAACAAATCTAGCAAAAACGGAGGGGGTCTCACCATCGCCATCTTAAATATCTGTAGCCTCCTTCCAAAACTGCCATCCCTTCAAGTCTTTGCCAGTCAACACAATCCCGACATACTAGCCATTGTTAAAACCTGGCTGACACCAAGCACTCCGGACCATGCCATCTCACTACAAGGCTACAATATTTTCAGACTGGACAGGACTAATAAGGGGGGGGGTTGTGCTATTTACTTTAAGGACAGCCTCTCTAGCCACCCTGTCTGCTTTTCCACCACAAACTCCTCTGTGCAATTTCTCCTTGTCAAGCTACTACTTGGTACACAAAATAAAGTGCTTACTGTGGCCGCTGTCTATATCCCTCCTAAAGATCCAGGGTCCAGCCTCCAGACTGTTCTTGAATTTGTAAGATCGCAACCACCTTACACCGAGCTCCTTCTCCTTGGTGACTTTAATATATATTGGCTCGCATCAGACGTTGGGTCCCTCAAGGATGCTATCCTAGCAGCTAACCTAACACAGATGGTGAGCTCCCCCACTAGAAAAAACTACAAAACTGGAACTTGCACTGTCATTGACTGGATCCTTGCTAGCCACCCAGCCCACATAAAAAACACAGTTGTTCTCCCGGACTCTCTCAGTGACCACTCCCCTGTGATCTATACCTGGACAAATAAGTTCCAAAAACCACCTCCAAAAACCATCTCAAGCAGAGTGCTACCCCATGGAAACCTTACTAAGCTCAAGACCTGTCTTTTACAGCAAGACCAGTCCCCAATATACAATACTCTAGATGTTGACGCAGCCCTAGATTATTTTATCACAACTTTCAACACTGCCTGCGACACCTACGCACCAGTAAAAAAGTGTAAAATCAAAGTGCTCTCAAATCTCTGGCTCACGGCCAAACTACTGGCACAATTCAAAGCTCGGGACCACCTCTGGGCCATAGCCAGAGCCACAGGCTCTTTGAAGGATATCCAGAAGTTTAAACAGGCACGAAACCAATGTACCAAACAAATCCGACTAATGAAGAGCTCCTATTTCAAAAATGCCCTGCCAAACTCCTGGGGTGACGGGAGATCATTCTGGGACAACATCAGAAATATCATGGGTAAGCAGTCCAAATCCTCTCCCACTATAATGACTGTCAATGGAACCACTACCCTAGACCCAATGGTCATGGCAAAGGCCTTAAATAAAACTTTCACTGACCTCGGTGGGGTCCTCCCGCCAGACTTCTTCTCTGACACAGACTCGCCAAACCAACATCTCCTACTGCCTCACCTGACCAACCGCTTTTCCACTTCAAAATAGTTAAGGCACATGAAGTCTACAAATATATAAAAAAGGCTATCTCTAAATCCAGAGCAAGCAGTGATACTATTGATCTTAAAATTCTGTCCCTTACCCTGGAAGAGGTGGTGCACCCACTCACCAAAATTTTCAATCTCTCCCTCTGCCTTAGTCAATTTCTCAGCAAATGGAAGTCTGCTATAGTCACACCAGTGTTCAAAAGTGGCAACAAGTCCCTACCAGGAAACTATCGGCCTATATCATTACTTCCACCCCTCTCCAAGGCCCTCCAACGCATTGTGGCTGACCAACTCTCAGACTACCTGCATAAGTATAACATACTCTGCTTGCAGCAACATGGATTTAGGAAAGGACACAGTACGTCGACCACCCTACTGGAATTCTCAGGAGAAATTCACACTGCCTTGGACAAAGGATATCAAAACGGAGTTGTTTTCATTGACCTAACAAAGGCGTTTGATACTGTTCACCATGGCTTACTTATCACACAACTACACAGTCTTGGGCTCTCGGAAGGACCAGGTGCCTGCGTTGAAAGTTACCTGGCCCAACACTCTCAATCAGTAAAAGTCTCAGAAGTTCTCTCAGACTCAAAACCGGTCGTCTCAGGTGTTCCACAGGGGTCAATCCTAGGCCCCCTCCTTTTCAGCCTTTTCCTAAACTCTCTCCCCAAATCCTGCTCGGAACAAATAATCCTTTATGCTAACGATGCCATTATTCTCTCCTCTCATAAGGAACCGAAACCCTTACTCCAAAGCCTGCAACTTGCTTTCTCCAATGTTGAAAAGTGGTTCCTAGATCACAAGCTGGTCCTAAATCACAAAAAAACAAAATCCATGCTTTTCTCCAGTCCACAAAACAGAAAAAGACAAACTCCACTTACTATCAAAACATACACAGGAAATACCCTTGAACAAGTGTCAACATTTAAATACCTTAGAATCACCTTTGATCAAGGTCTTACCTTTGCGACCCACATTAATAACACAGCGAAAATGGTGAACCAGTGCTTTGGTATCCTGTTCCGAAACTGGCAATTCCTTACCCAAGCTGCGCTGAGGATTGCTATCCAAAGCTCTGTCATCTCAATCATAGACTATGGCTTAATTATCTATGGCTCTGCCACTACCACCGCACTAAGGTGCATCACAACGACCCTAAACAAAGCCTGTCAGCTGCTCACTGGAGCGCAAAGACGTACTCATACATGTGAGCTCTACACTGAAACAGGATGGTTGCAACTCTCAAATCGCATAAGGTACCTCACATGCTTGATGGCAAAAAAATCCATCTTGGGCCTCACTCCGCCGTGTATCCAAGACCTACTTTGCCCGAATACCAGCATCCGTCCCACCAGAAGATCAGAACACCAGCCTCTCCAGGTCCCCAGATGCCGGACCACACAGGGCCAAAGATCTTTTGCCTATCGTGCCCCCAGCTGGTACAATGCCCTGAGCTCTCTCATTACATCCTCCACATCACTAGGAGCTTTCAAATCTATGCTTTACTCTCGCCTCTCAGCCTCTAGCTCCTGTGACTGCCTTGACTAATGATTCTTCCCTCATGGCTGTTTTTACTGTTTTTCATCCTCCTCCTCCTCTGCTCTTTTCTTGACAAAGGCATCTGAGTAGCTCTAACTACTCTAAGTCTGCTCCCCTCCCCATATCGCCTCCTACCCTTCCCACCTTGACCATTCCTCCAATGTTTTGTTTTTTTCCTGTGATGTACTGTATTATACTGGCTTATTGAAACCTTTATAATCTGCTAACCATTCTATGTAACATGTCTTGTTTGTTTGTACATTGATAACGTGGAACCTTTGTAAAAGAGCCATTGGCTCAAAGGTAATAATTCCTAGAACAATAAACTAAACTAAACTAATAAATCATGGGAGGATGGTGTGGTACCCAAGGACTGGAGGAAGGTGGATGTGATTCCCCTTCACAAAAGTGGGACCAAGACAGAGGCAGGAAACTACAGATCTGTCAGTTTGACCTCTGTGGTAGGGAAAGTAATGGAGTCACTTCTGAAGGAAAGAATTGTTGAGTACCTTGAGGCCAGTGGGGCACAGGACCCAAATCAGCATGGGTTCACAGCAGGAAGGTCATGTCAGACGAATCTAATAGATTTCTTTGACTGAGTGACCAAAGTAGTAGACCAGGGAGGGGCTGTGGACATGGCCTACCTAGACTTTAGCAAGGCATTTGACACAGTCCCACACAAAAGATTAATAGTCAAATTAACCAGCCTGGGAGTAGGTCCCAGGGTGGTAGCCTGGGTAAAACATTGGCTGAAAAACAGGACACAGAAGGTAATTGTAAATGGAGTCCACTCTGAAGGAGGAGGGGTTACTAGTGGGGTACCGCAGGGTTCAGTACTGGGTCCAGTCCTTTTTAATGTCTTTATAAGTGACATTGCAGAGGGACTGGAAGGAAAGGTATGCCTCTTTGCAGATGATGTAAAGATCTGCAACAGGGTTGATACACAAGGAGGCATGGAAAGGATGAGAAGGGACTTGGCAGGTTGGAGGAATGGTCAGAAGTATGGCAGCTATGATTCAATGCAAAGAAGTGCAAAATAATGCACCTGGGAAACAAGAACCCAGGGGAAGATTACACAATGGGGGAGAGGTAGTAACAATAACAAAAATGGAAAGGGACCTGGGGGTAATCATATCAGATGACCTTAAGGTTAGCAAGCATTGTGAGAAGGCAGTAGGGAGGGCTGGGGGTATACTGGGATACATAGGGAGAGGCATCACCAGCAGAAAACAGGAAGTTGTTATCTCTCTGTACAGACAGTTGGTGAGACCCCATCTGGAGTACTGCATCCAGTTCTGGAGACCCCATCTCCGCAAGGACATTGACAGGATAGAGGCAGTCCAGAGGAGGGCAACTAAAATGGTGCAGGGTCTGCAAGAGAAGCCATACGAGGAGAGACTTCAGGAGCTTAATATGTATACCCTTGAGGAAAGAAGGAAGGGGGGACATGATAGAAACTTTTAAGGACGTCAGTGGAATCAACAAAGTCCAACAGAGTAGCATCTTTCAGAAAAAGAGACGTGCAAGAACAAGGAGACACAATTTAAAGATAGAGGGGGGGAGGTTCCGGGGCAATGTGAGGAAGTATTTTTTCACAGAGAGGGTAGTGGATGCATGGAACAGCCTTCCTGACGAGGTTGTGGGTTCTAAAACTGTGGGAGAATTCAAGAATGCATGGGACAGACATAAGGCAATTCTTGTGGGGGGTAGGAAGAAATAGGCCGTTGGTTAACTAGGATCTGCAGCCTATCCTGTAGGTAGGGAAATGGGCAGACTAGGTGGGCCAAGCGGTCCTTATCTGCCGTCAAAGTCTATGTTTCTATGACAAATGCTTGTTTTTATTTGGTGCACGATATAATTTGAAATTCTATGAGGCCAGCGGGCCTTCGCACGTTGTAGACTCCAGTCACATCACACATAGCAAACCCCAGTACAGCTATGGTACAGCTATGGTAACATCACTTGTTGCAAGTCTGTTAGAGAAATCAATATTCATTGCTAACCTCAAGGCTTATTATAAATCCCTATTAATAGTCTGCTTATCCCCATGCCAATTACTACATTGTGAATCAATGTTTTTGACCCAAATTCCTGAAGTCCATCCAAAGAAATGGGCTTAGAATTGAAATCAAACCAAATTTGCCACTAGTCATCTTCTCTCCCCATTACCTAAGTGTATTTTTTGTTTAGTATTGTAATGTAATGTAATCGTTTGCTAAAGTACCTGTACTGCATTTCCCTGCCAGGATAACAGTTGGAAGTCAGTAGATACAGGATTGAGATAAGGTACTCATCAGTATCTCAGACTAGCTGGGGCCTGGTTGTAAATTTATGGCTTCAAGGATATTCAGTTTGAACCTCTGAAATATGGCCAAGCACATAAAGTGGCTTTGATGTCTGAAGGCTGCTAGCTAATACAGACATCCACGTAACAGGGGCTCTTAGTAAATAAATCACACACTGGTACAAGCTGGTTCTCATAACAGCAGCTCAAAACAAAAGATTTTGAATCTGTGATGTCAAAGTGACATACTGGATGATGTGTCATAGGGACGTATACATAGGGTTTTAGGTCTAAGATGTACTCGGAATCAGTCAGGCTTGAGACTATGGACAAACTGCAAGCTAAAAGTTCATGTCTGCCTGATTCAAACTGTCTGGTGGTAAGCTGCTCTTACTTGTAGAGAGACAGGGACAGGAACAGAGAGAGTTATTTTGTTTGCAACCCTATGTTTCTTTCCTTTTCTGTAGAATTACTGTTCCCTATAGTGTGTTGTAATATCCTGTAGAATCTTTGTAATAATCCTGAAATATTAAAAAATACTATTTATTTTATACATTTCGTTTTTCTGTGACTGAATCCTTTCAGGTACAGATAACCAATTTATAACTGACAATAACTGTAGTTCCACCACTGAGGAGATGGCAACAGTTACCATATACTATTTCTAAAGCCTACCGGGTCAATATGTCACGCGCTTAATAGCGTACAACATACCCACACAACAGGAACAGTGCGGTAGTGAACAGCAAGAGGGTGCAATACCGCTAAAGGAAGTATGCACGGTAGTGCATCCTCTCTCTGTTCCCATGCAGAGGATAAGACCTCTGCTGGGACAGGGGGCTGGCGAGATGCTGCCATGGCTCGACGGAATAAGCCACGAGCAGCAAGGGATGCCAGCAGTGCGTTTGGGGCCGGGTCTCAATTCCTGGTCCCAGATGCAAGAAATTTTATTTTTTTCGCATGCTGTGCGATTTTAAGTGATAACCCCCCAGAGTTAGATATATTAGTAGGGGGGTTCAGGGGGGCACAGTCCCCCCACAATTGGGGGTGCGGGGGGCTATACTGCTGTAATATATTTCATTGTATTGGCAGTGCGGTGTATTGCAGTGACATAATCTTGTGACATTATGACCCCGTGCCTTTCTAAAGTAAGGTGTTCTCAGCAGTAACAGAGAGGGGTGGTTTTGTGACCTTGAGCAACTAGCACTGGACTGTGTGTGCAGTGGTCCTGAAGGGATGCAGACCTTGAGATTATTTTGCAAAAGTGTGTCTAAGCTGAGTGGTGGCAGCTACTGAAGCACTGAGAAAGTTGGTAACAGCAATGTAGGATGTGTCTGGGAAGGACCAGTCTGTCACAAACTGGAGGCAGTATGTGGGATCTGAAGCAGTTTATCAGTATAAATGTTACCTGTCCAATCACAGAACAGGATGTACAAAGAACGACTGTATATTCTATCAGTTTTGTTTTTTGTTTAGCAAGACTAGAAAGATAGAAGACATTATGTCTAGGTCATATAATGTCTGCTTACTGCCACAACTACAGGAGCTGTGACAAACCAGGAAACTGGCTTATGAGGAGAGCCAAACAGGGGTGCAACTGACAGCCACCCTCCAAAAAGTGACCAGAAAAACTGTGCAAAACTGGTCATGACAGAGCTATTGGACAATGCAGATATGCCAGGGTCTTTGACTGGGGCAGCGGTGCAAGCAGACCAGTTACAGATGTTACATCTGCAGTTTACCATGCTTAAGCAACAGACAGAGATGGCTCTGTAAAAGATGAGGCTGCAAGCAGAGGAGGATAAGTGAAAGCAGAGGAGTGAGACAAAGAGTGCCACTACCAGCTCCAATGAGAATGAGAGGACTGATAGGAGTGAGAGAAGGAGCAGGAAAAGCAGTGCCATCGTGAGATCGAAATGAAGAAGCTTGATCATGACAGTGAGATGGAGATGCAGCGCCAGAAGACATCACCAGAACCTGTGAGTAATGGCATGAGGGGTTCGACCCAGGAAGCCAAAATTAATTCTAAAATGTTTCCTAGATAGCAGGAGGAGGATTATCTTGATTTGTTTTTAAGATCTGTTGAGAGACTCTGCGGGCAACTGGAACTGGGTAGGACTTCTTGGCCAACTCACCAACTGTCACAGCTCACAGGCAAGGCATTAGAAGCTTTAGCCTGAATGGATGATAATGACTGCATGGACTATGATAAAGTGAAAAATACATTGCTAAAGCATTCTGAGTTAACTCCTAAGGCCTATAGGCAAAAATTAGGGGGTTAAGAAAGTCCAAGGGGGGCAGCTATGCTGAAATGTATGTGCACCTAAGTAACTTGTTCGAGCACTGGGTAGAAGGTGCAAAACTCACTATGTAGAAAATATAAAAAATGTATTTCTGCTGGAACAGTTTTTGAAAATGGTATCTGAGGATATTAGAGTATGGCTGTTGGATGGAACTCCGAGTTCTATGAGACAGGTGTCTGAGAGGGATGTTCAGTTCATATCCAGCTGACCATCTTCTCACCGAAAAGGAAATGGGGAGTTTTAGGGGAACCTCGGGGCAGCCTAAAGGGAGCCTCCATGTGCCTGAACAAAAAGGGAAGCTTCCTGGTCTCGAAAGCATGGGGTAGGTGAACACAATAGCTATATCTGCCAGAAACTGGGTCTTTTGTCTTATGATTGTCCAACAAATTTAACAAAAGATTTAAGTGTAGCTGGAGGTGGTAGGTTGAGAAGCTCCCAGCAGCTAGTAGCCTGTACAGAGTGCAGTGCCCTCTAACTCCACTGTACACATGCACCCTGTGTGTGTTAGTGGTATGGTAACTCAGGGACTAAGGAACACTGGGACCTCCATTTCTTTGGTGAAGAAGAATTTGATTTGCGAGGAACAGATCCTGTCTGTCCAGATTTCTAGGATTAGAGGGAGAAGGAGCCAGTGGCCTCAGTGCTACTGGCCCAGATCTCTTTAAGCTGGGAAGGTGGTCAGGATAGATGGGAGGTGGGTGTTGTACCAGACCTGCCTGTGATGTAATCATGGGTCGTGACTTCAATAGTAGGGCCAAGATTGTGTGCATCACCACTTGTAGCAAGACAAGAACCAGCTCCTGAGGACACAGAGAGGGAAGTGTATGAGGAAGTGACCCCTACCTCAACAGTAGGAGAAGTTGCAGCTGAAGAATGAGCTTGAAGCAGCAGTTCTGAGTCATAGCTACAGACTAAGGAGAGCCCATCCAGGGGTGGCTCTCTCACAAAAGAGTATGTTCTGGGGAAGCTCAGGTACTTCCTGACAACACTTGCTACCAATTGTTACATCCACTGATGTGTCCCTATTGAGGTGATAGCCTCAGTTAAATATCTAGCAGTGTACCTGGACCAGGATATCATTTAATTACAATGCTGCCCACATCTCCAAGTCCCTACAGCAGAAAATTGGTCTTTTGTATCACCTAAATAATTATCTGTCTAAGGACTCTCGGCTTGCCATTGCTACTAATACGCTACTCCCAGTTGTACTATATGGTGCACCAGTTCTACAATCCTGAAGATGTTCTGAATTAAATAGACTAATACATAGATGCTGATGGCAGATAAGGGCCTATGGCCCACCTAGTCTACCTATTTGCGCAACTGTGTGCTTCTTCAAGCTTCCGTAGACCCAGGTTGCCCCTTTCTATCTTCTACCAGGATCTCCTTATGCCTGTTACATGCATTCTTAAATCCTGTAAACATTTCTGCCCCCACCACCTCCTCCTCCAGCAGGATGTTCCATTTGTACATCACCCTATGTGAAGAAGTACTTCCTCATGTTCCCTCTGAACCTCCCTTCCTCCCTCCCTCCCTCTAGTTTCATCTCATATCCCCTAGTCTTGGAGTATCTTATTCTATGAAAAACTGTGTTTTCCTGCACGTTGTTCCTCCTTGCAAGGTACTTATATGTCTCAATCATATCCCCCCTCTCCCCCAGGAAGTACATATTTAGGTCTTTCAGCCTGTCCTCATAGGTTTTGTGATGTAATCCTTGCACCATCTTGGTTGCCGTCCTCTGAACCGTCTCCACCCTGTCAATGTCTTTACTTAGGTAAGGTCTCCAGAACTGGACACTGTGCTTGAGGTGTGGCCTCACTAATGTCTTGTATAGTGGAATTATAACCTCCCTTCTCCTGTTGGTGATACTCCTGCCTATGCATCCCAGCATGCTGTTTGCTTTTCCTGCCGCCTTGCCAGACTGAGTCCCTACCTTGAGTTCATCAGAGATGATAACCCCTAAGTTCCTTTCCTACTTGGAGCATGCTATACAACAGAATTGATCGATCTGCTGCAGGGTTCCCCTCAAGGATAACAAAAACAAGGCTGCTTCACTAAAGGCGACTAAGCTCTGAGTAGCGAAACCAGTCAGGGTCTTGTTTCTACAGCCCAATTCATTTTTTGCACTACATTGCTTAACTTGGTGTGTGTTTTTATATTATTTAATAAAACTACTATTGCCCCAGTTGGAAGTGGTGCTGGTATTGCTTTCCTGCTTGTCCCCTCAAGGATGCACCATTGTGATGTCCTCCGCTCCTTGAATTGGCCATCTTTTTAAGGGAGAGCCAACTACCCCCATCTCTGTCTTCCATTCAAGCTAGTCAGGGGCACTACCCCCCAGCCTCCATGATGTTTTGGCTATCAAAACTCCCAGGTGGATGCATACCTCTCAAGTGTCCCTGATTTTGCCTCAGAATTTTACTCTGTCCCTCCTAAAATTTGTGTTTTTGTGGCTAAACAGTGGGGATTGTAAGCAAAAAACAAAGTCAAGCATTAAAGTTACAGACTTGTTCTTCTTTAGAAAATACATTTTGCACAAAGCTCCATATTCTAGCAGCTTTATGGGTGAATAGCTCTAATTTTGAAGATGTGTCCCTGATTTTTGTCCTTTGTCCCTGATTTTTTTAAGCCTTGTCCCTGATTTATGAGGCAGGAGGTTGAGAGGTATGGGTGGATGGTTCATTCATCCTTCAATACATTGCTTGATACAGGTCTTGCACAGGCAGGAGATCCTTTGCCTTCTCTGCCCCCTCCCAGTGGAATGCCATCCTGGTAGCTCTCCTTAACTGTTCCTCCCCGGTACTTTAAAAAGCAACAGATTTGAGGGGGAGGAGTATTCCAGAGTTTGGGGAAGCAATGAATGAAAGCAGACTGGACAGTAGAGGTTGAACAGCAGGGGGCTGCAAAGGTACAAGAGTCAGAGGATCTTAAGGAGTGAGTGGGAGTGGGAGAGATAGAGAGAGAGAGAGAGAGAGAGAGAGAGGAGGATAGGTATGGGGGTAGAGAGCCTAGCCAGTATTTATATATGAGCTTGGTGCAAAGAGAGCGGCACCTGTTGGCTAAAGAAGGTAAGGACAGGGCGTGGTAGAGGTTGCAGTGGTGAGTGTGAATAAGACAGTCCAGGGCAAAGCAGCAGAAAGAGTTGAAGAGGGGGTCCAATCTGGATAGGGTGGATTTGAGAGCAGCATTGTAGACTACTTCACAGTAGTCAAAAATTGGAAGAATCATCTTCTGGACAATCTCACACCTGGCCATAAGAGGAATGCTGTTACAATTCCTGTATAGGATGCTTGGGGCGCAGTTTCTTCAGGATGGCATTGATATGACCAGTGAAATTGAGGTGTTGGTCCAGCCAAACCCCAAGATGTTTCAAAGAGGAGGTGCCCTCAAGTATAGTCCCATCCAGGGTGTGGAAGGTGGGAAGAACAGGGACCCTAGCAAGTCTCTGCCTAGTGCCAAAGGTCATGGAGACTGTTTTCTTGGCATATAGGAAGAGTTGATTGGAGGCAAGCCAGTGCTGGATGTTAATGAAGTCAAGCTGCAGTCTGGTTTCCACATCAGAGGGAGATTGAATGGATGTAGTTGTGCAGACTGACGATAAGTCATTTAGAAAGATGGAGAAGAGGAGGGATCCCAACACTGAGCCCTGAGGGCCTCTGGTGTGGATTTGGCGAGGGGGGAGCAGGACTCCACAACTCTAACGGATTGTGTCCGCCCTGTGAGGTAGGCTTTAAACCAGTTTACTGCTGATTGCAAAAGATAAATTAATAAACAGATAAATAACAGCAGCTCAAGACAAAAGATTCCGAATCTGTGATGTAAGAGTAACATACTGGATGATGTGTCATGGGGAGGTATCTAGAAGAATCTAGAAGGTTTTAGGTCTGAGATGGAGTCACAGAATCAGTCAGACTTGGGACTATGGACAAGCTGCAAGCAAAAAGTTCATGTCTGCCTGATTCAATCTATCTGATGGTAAGCTAATCTTACTTGTAGAGAGACAGGGACAGAAAAAGTTCTCCTGTTTGCAACCCTGTTTCTTTTCTTTTCTGTAGAATTACTGTTACTGTTCCCTATAGCATGTTGTAATGTCCTGTAGAATCTGTGTAATAATCCTGAAACAAAAAAAATACTATTTTTTATGTATTTCATGTTCTGTGACTAAATCCTTTGAGCTACTGCTAACCAATTTATAACTAACAATAACTGTATTTTCAGAGAATGATACAGTTACCATATACTATTTCTAAAGTAAGGCAGCAGTAGTAGTATTTTTTTATTCATGAATCATGAACAGGGATAAAACTCAATTGAGCAATGCTCATTTCCAAGGAGGTCCCTTTGCATACATATATAAGTTAAAACAATAGTACAATATACACGTTTAAATGTATCATTACAAACATCATGTATATAATATCACACTAGCCACACATTCACAGAAAACCTGCAGACAGATGAAACACAAAATAAATACATACATACATATGAAGAATCCAGCAGAAGAAGGCCATTTGGTCTATCAAGTCTGCTCTTATTGCAGGGTCCACAGCTTGAGGTAATGTCCCTGCCCTCCCTCCCCACTCCTCCCATCCTCCCTACCCATGATCCTTACATTCCCCATGCCTATCCCAGCCTCTCTTAAAGCTGCCCTATGTCTCAATGAGATGACCTCTTCCGCAGCATATTCCAAGTGTCCAGCACTCTCTCTGTGAAGAAGTACTTCCTGACCTCCCTCCTAAACCTCCCACCCTCCAGTTTAAGACTGTGCCCCCTCATGTTATAGTTGCCACTCAACTTAAAGAGACTCTCCTTATCAACCTTATTTATTCCTTTCAAGTACTTGAAGGTCACAATCATGTCCCCCCTCTCTCTCTCTCTCTCTCCTTTCTTCCAGGGAGTACATGTTCAGTGCCTTCAGTCTCTCCTGGTATGCCTTACCCTGCAGACCTGCTGTCATCTTTATAGCCTTCCTCTGGACCTTCTCCAGCAGGTTAATGTCCTTTCTGAGGTGTGGACACCAGTATTGAACTCCATACTCTAGATGCGGCCTTACCAGTGACCTGCAGAAGAGCAGTATAGCCTACTCTCTCCTACTACTGATCTCTCTAGATATGTATCCCAGCATCTTGTTTGCATTTGCTGCTGCTTTCTTGAACTGCTCGGAGTGCTTCAGGTCACTAGTGATAATCACTCCCAGGTCCTTCTCCTCCTCTGTTGCAGATACTCGGACTCCACCCAGGTTTTACTCTGTCCTGAGATTCTTGGCTCCAATATGCATAACTTTGCATTTCTTGTCATTGAAGCCAGGCTGCCAGATCCAAGACCACTTCCCCCACTTTTCCAGATCTTTCTGTAGGTCCTGTATCCCTTCAGCTGTGTCCACTCTTCCACAGAGCTTGGTGTCATCCATGAATAAGCACATTTTGCCCTTAATACCATCTCCAATGTCATTGATGAAGACATTGAACAACACTGGCCCAGCACTAAGCCCTGAGGGACCCCACTGATTACCTCTCTAGTGCCAGATAACTCTCCCCCTACAACCACTCTCTGGGTTGTGTCCCTCAGCCAGTTTCCTCCCATCTGGCCATCTTTTCCCCAACCCCGAGATCCAACAACTTCCTGATCAACATTTTGTGGGGCACAGAGTCAAAGGCCTTGCTGAAATCAAGATAGAGGATGTCTTGGCCCCTGTCTACTGTCCTAGTGACACAGTCAAAGAAGTCAATCAGATTTGTTTGACACAATCCCCCCCCATGAACCCATGCTGCCTCACATCCTGAAGACCATGCTCCTCTAGATATTCCACCAACTTTTCCTTTAGTATAGTCTCCATGAGCTTGCCCACAATGAAGGTCAGACTGACTGGTCTGTAATTCCCTGGGTCATCCTTGGGATTGCTTTTGTGGAGGGGCACTACATGTGTTGTTCTCCAGTCCTGTGGTACCACTCCTGACTCTAGTGAACTATTAAACAGGTATGCCAGTGGCCCTGCCAGCTCCTCAGCCAGTTTGATTAGTACCCTTGGATGTACTGTATCCGGGCCTGGTGATTTGTCCACCTTCAATGCCAGCAGCCCCTCCCTCACTCCATCCTCCTCTATCACTACATCTGTGTTTCCCTCCCCCCGCTCCTCTTTTCCCTCCTGAAGGCACTAGTCCATCCTTCTCCCTGGTGAAGACAGAACAGAAGTATTCATTTAGTATCTCTGCTTTTCCCCCATTATTCTCCATCCACTCCACCCCTTTCTTAAGCCTAACAATCCCTTCCTTCTTGTCCATTTTCTCACTTATATATCAAAAGAAAGCCTTCTCCCCCTTCTTAACTCCTTCAGCTATCAGCAGCCCCTTCTGTGCCTTTGCTCTCCGGACTTCCTTACTTGACTCACCAGCCAACCTTAGGTAATTTTCCCTATCCACCTCTCTGTTGGTCTTCCTGAATTTTCTATAGGCCATCCTGTTTTCTCTTACTGCTTGGGCAACCAGTTGGGCACTTTGGCCCTTGTGTTCTTCCCCCTGAGCCTAATGCACTCATCTGTGGCAACCAGTAGTCCTTCCTTAATGATGGACCACCTTTGGTCCACCCCCATATCTGCTCTGATGCCTGCCAGATGGCTCCTTAACACTTTATCCACTTTCCTGAAGTCCACCCTCCTGAAATCCAAGATTTTGGTCTTAGTCTGGTGCTTTCCCTGCCCATAACCAACTGCAACCACACTGTGCAATGATCACTTCCACCCAGTGGCTCCCTGACCATTATTTCCTGTATATGCTCCACATTTGTGAGCACCAGATCAAGAATTGCTTCAGCTCTTGTTGGTTCAGTGAAGCCCTGAGTCAGGAACACACTCTGCAGTCCTTCCAGGGATCATCTGACTCCCAGGACATGTTGTGGATGGTATGCTCCAGTCCACCTTGGGCAGGTTGAAGTCCCCTACAATTACCACCTCTCCTTTCCCTGAAGCTTCCAATATTTGTAAGTTCAGTTCCCTGTCCCTCTCCTCATCCTGACTGGGTGGTCTGTAAACCACCCCCAACCTCACCTTGCTCCCTCTACTGGACTTTAACTGAATCCATAATGCCTCCACTTCCCTGTCCTCTGATTTCTCCCTTATTCAAGTTATTCCTTCCCTGATATAAACTGCCACCCCCCCCCCGTTGTCAAGGCACAGATCAGGAAGCATAGGGAAAACCCAGGAGCAGTTGTAAAAATCACCAAAATTTTATTTATTGTAGCAGTAACATTAAAAAAATATAAATTTGTTCATAAGAACTATGTACAGAGGCCAAATAAAATCTTTCTTGTAATCTAACCCCTTGCAGAAGCAGCTTAGCCTTTTTATAAGTCTTTTTCCACCCCACCATCCTGTCTTTGCAAAATGTTCTGTTCTCATAAATATCAAGCAGGATGTTTCTGAGGCCCCTTTTGCAAAATGGCCTCAAGCATTTGCACTCAAGTAACTTCTAGCTTTCTAAAATTAATATATATTTCAACAGTAATGCTATATATATATATATATATATATATATATATATATATTTTAAACAATAGGGATTATTAGTATCAGTTTCATTCCATACATTGATTTACACATATTTTTATATTAGCTGATATAGCTATGCAAAGGAAGGAAAACAGACAGCAAGAGAAAAGTGAGAGACAGTGAGAGGTAAAGAATTGCGAGACTGTTCGGGGTGATCAAGTCCAAGGTCTCACAGGGAAATTTGGTTCCACAACCAGACAGAGAAGGAAAGAAAACAGATTCTTATATTTAAAAACTTTTTCTAAAACAAATGGGACAGGGTCGTATTCTACCCTGTCAGCCACCTCCCTTCCCAAATATCCAGTCCCTCCTGTATAAATTGCAATATAACCCTTGTGTTGTGAATGATTAAAATTTAGGTGATTGCCCCTTGGCAACAAGACAATGGGGTGATTCCTTTATTTACAAACCAACTCTTCAGATGATTTAAACTAACTGGTTGATTACATTATCTTAGGTTCATAGGGACTGAGTTCCATAAGACTGCTGACTTAGTTTCTGACAGAGGAGAATCTTGCTTTCAGAGCAAGTAACAGCTGACTAGAACTACAGCTTTCTTACTGATAAATGACTTCTATCTCAGCAGGAGTCAGTGCCTGTTTGGATTAAGCAAACAGGTACTTTATTAAAAGCAGGGGGTCTCGTTTAAGTAAAAAAAAGAAGAAAGTCACTGTGTGTTTCTCTGTTTGAGGAAGAGGGCTGTATCAACTTAATTTGCTGAGTCAGGAGCAGAGGGGAGAAGCTAATTGGGGTGTGGCTTAGGAGTTTAGGAGTACAAAAGCAGGTGTCTCCAAGTACAGCTTCCTGCTGTTAGTTTTTGATGGAGGAGAATCTTGCTTTCAGAGCAAGTAACAGCTGACTAGAACTATAGCTTTCTAACTAATTGCCCTCCTTCACACCCTAAGCCAGTTCTACTTTTATAGCCACTGGATTTGACTGACAACAGGAACTTCCTGTTTGGCAGTAGAAAGGGAAGGATCACTGAGGCACATTAGTTTTATCAACCTTGCAGGAACCTAAAAAAAATAGCTTCCTTCCCCCAGGCTGCTTGAGGTCTGAATCCAAGCAAGGAAGAAGAAGACTACTGAAGACTACAGGAAGTTCCTGTTCCAGAACAGGAAGGGTGAGATATGTAAGGGCACATAGGAAGTAGGAAAGTAGGTGTAAAAATACATAGAGGGAGGAGACAGTAAACATACAAAGCAACAGGAGAGCGGACACAAAATAAGTCAAGATGGGAGTGGTGCAGTGCAATGGCTGTGGGCAGCAGTGTTCCAGGAGACATTCTGGAGGCTGCGATGCTGCCCTATTTGCAGGCACCTCTCTGGTCTGAGGGAGGAGGTTGCCTGTCTCCAGTCTGACCTGGCTAGGATACATGAAACCTCTTCCCCCACCCAGAGACCACCAGGGCCACCACCACCTCCTCAGAGGTTGCCAAGAAAGAGGAGCGGTTGGACCAAGGTGGGTTCAGAGAGGGAGAGGGTGGTGGAAAAGAGGTGCATCCCTCCAGTTGTACCTCTCCACAATTCATATGCTGTTCTGGCAAAGAGTGGTTCCTGTATGGAGGCATCTGCAGTGGAGACCAAGGAGGATGATGGGAACCTCCACAAAGGAGACCCACAGGAGGGTGGCATGAGACCCCACAGGAGAAGGAAACAACTCCTGGTGGGGGACTCAATCATTGGGGTAGAAGTGGGAGGGTGGAAGGGGATATGGAGGTAAGGTGCCTGCCTGGCACCACAGCTCAGAGGGATAGGAAGTGAATCCTCAGGATCACGGGAGCAGCTGCACAAGGGAGAGAGCGGGATGTCATTGACCACCTAGGGACAAATGACCTGGATGTGAATGGGATCAGAACCATGCAAGAGGAGTTTGTAGAGTTGGGGAGGGGCCTTAGACAAGTAGCATTTATGGTAACCTTCTCAGAGGTACTTCCTGTCTATGGCAGAGATGATGCTAGGGTATTCCACACCATGGGAATCAATGAATGGCTGAAACACTGGTGTGGAGCTCAGGGTTTTGGCTTCATTGGGGACTGGAGAGTCACCTGGAGGGATGTAGACCTATACTGGTGTGATGGTCTGCATCTGTCCAGGGGGAACCAGGATCATAGGTGATAGGTTTAAATGCTTCATTGACAAGCATTTAAACTAGCCAAGGGGGGAGGCACTGAAAAGGAGCAGGGAAATCCCAGCCTCCCCCCACAAAACACAGTAGTTAGAGAGGCAAACACCAAGGTAGAGAAGTCAGTAGGGAGCAGGACAGGGGTAAATGCAGAAAAAGGCAGTAAGGACAGGGATGGAGCTAAAAGGGGTAAGGCCATCAAAAAAATGGAGGGTGATGAGTACCAATGCCCGCAGTCTGTGTAACAAGCTCCCTGAACTAGTGGCCTTGATGGAAGAGGGATGCCTGGATATTGTGGCAGTCACTGAAACATGGTACACAGAGAACCATGACTGTGATGTCAACATACCAGGATATACAGTCTACAGGATGGACAGGGTGGGTAAAAGAGGAGGAGTAGCTCTTTATATAAAGGAAGGGATTAAAGCAACAGAACTAAAGAGTAAACAGGAAGTTGATGAGTCACTATGGGTCACCCTGGAGACAGGAAATGGCACCACAGTCTGGATGGGGGTTGTGTACAGACCCCCATCTCAGGGGGAGAAAATGGACAATTATAGAAGGCATCCTTAAAATGGCAGAAAAAGGGGATATATTTTTGATGGGGGACCTAAATATGCCAGATGTTAACTGGAGTACCTTTGCTGCAGGCATATCAAAGAGCAGGGTCATTCTTGATGCCCTACAGGGGACATGCCTCAGACAGCTAGTGTTGGAACCCACTCAGGAGGGAGCAGTCTTAGGCCTGGTACTCTTAAATGGGGATATAGAAAGGATCTCGATTTAGAAGTGGGTAACCATCTGGAAACAAGTGACCACCAAACAGTGTGGTTCACAACAAACAGAGCCATAGAGTCAAGCCATACAAAAAGAAGAGTATTGGACTTTAGGAGGGCTGACTTTGGGAAAATGAGAGAGTGCCTCAGAAAAGCACTAGCAAATGGGCAAGAAGGAGGGGTGGAGGTACAATGGGGAATAATCAAAACAGCCATCACAGAGGCAAAAAGCCTTTGTGTGAAGCAAATCAACAAAACAAAATGAAGGAAAAAAATACTATGGTTCTTAAAAAAAGGTGGAAGGGAAGGTTAAGGAGAAAAGGATAGCATTCAGGAAATATAAGGAAACACAGAAGGAGCAGGACAGAGGACTTTATCAGTTAAAGCAGAAGGAGGCAGGGAAGGCAGACAGAATAGCAAAGGAACAAACTGAGGAAAAGATAGCCAACTCTGTTAATAAGGGGGATAAAACCTTTATATGCACATTAGGGAGTGAAAAAAGACCAAGGGAGGGATACAGAGACTTATTAAAGAGGAGGAAATGTGGGCAGAGGTGACAGTGAAAAAACTGAATGAATGTTTCTGCTCAGTATTCACAATGGAAGAAGAGGGAGAGGTACCTAAACCAAACAAGAGAAACACTCTGAATAGGGGGGTCGATACCAGTCCATTCACAGAAGAAAGGGTTTTGAAAGAACTCTTGAAACTGAGGGTGGACAAAGCAATGGGGCCTGATGGGATTCACCCCAGAATTCTAAAAGAACTAAGGGTAGAACTAGCAATGCCACTGACTACTCTCTTTAGCAAATCATGGGAGGATGGGGTGGTACCTGAGGACTGGAGGAGGGCAGATGTGATTCCACTTCACAAAAGTGGGAGCAGGGCAGAGGCAGGAAACTACAGACCAGTTAGTTTGACCTCAGTGGTAGGGAAAATGATGGAATCACTTCTCTGAAGGAAATAACTGTTGAGTACCTAGAGGCCAGTGGGACACAGGACCCAAGGCAGCATGGTTTCACAGCAGGAAGGTCATGTCAGACGAACCTAATAGATTTCTTTGACTGGGTGATCAAATTAGACCAGGGAGGGCTGTGGATATGGCCTACCTAGATTTTAGCAAGGCAGTTGACACAGTCTCACACAAAAGATTAATATACAAGTTAGCCAGCCTTGGAGTGGGTCCCAAGGTGGTATCCTGGATAAAAAAAAACTGGCTGGACAACAGGATGCAAAGGGTAATAGTAAATGGAGTCCACAGTGAAGAAAGGAGGGTAACTAGTGGGGTACCGCAGGGTTCAGCACTGGGACCAGTCCTCTTTAATGTCTTTATAAGTGACATTGGAGAGCACCTGGAAGGAAAAGTATGTCATTTTGCAGATGAAACAAAGATCTGCAACAGGGTTGATACACAAGGTGGGGTGGAAAGCATGAAAAGGAACTTAGCAAGGTTGGAGGAATGACCAAATATATGGCAGCTCAGATTCAATGCAAGAAGTGCAAGGTAATGCATCTGGGAAACAAAAACCCAGGAGAAGAATACACAATGGAGGGTGAGATAATAACAACAACAAAAGTCTAAAGAGATCTAGGAGTAATTATATCGGATGACTTAAAGGTGGGCAAGTAATGTGAGAAGGCAGTAAGGAGGGCTGGGGGATAATGGGATGCATAGGGAGAGGCATCAACAGTAGAAAACAGGAAGTTGTTATCCCTCTGTACAGACAGTTGGTGAGACTACATCTGGAGTACTGTGTGCAATTCTGGAGATCCCATCTCCACAAAGACATAGACAGAGTGGAGGCTGTTCAGAGGAGGGCAATCAAAATGGTGCAGGGTCTTCACCATAAGACATACGAGGAGAGACTAAAGCAGCTTAATATGTATACCCTTGAGGAAAGGAGGGAGAGGGAGGACAGGATAGAAACTTTCAAGTATCTCAAGGGAATTAATAAAGTACAAGAGGATAGCATCTTTCAGAAAAACAGATGTGCAAGAACAAGGGGTCACAATCTGAAGATAATGGGGGGATGGCTCACAGGTAATGTTAGAAATTATTTTTTCACAGAGAGGGTTATGGATGCATGGAACAGTCTTCCTGAGGAGGTTGTGGAGTCTGGACCAATGGGAGAATTCCAGAATGCATGGGACAGACATAAGGTAATTTTAGTGGGGGGTAGAGGAAGTAAGCTGTTGATTAACTAGAATCTGCAGCTTATTTATGAGGTAGGGAGATGGACAGACTAGGTGGGCCAAGCGGTCCTTATCTGCCGTCAAATTCTATGTTTCTATGTTTCTCACCTATGTGGTACCGATAATCTTTTAGTCTCTAAAGTATATCTATTTAAACTGTTTCAATACCCTGAGCATGTCTTAAATTCCCTCTAATGGTCTTTATTTAAAACAATTCAAGAATGTATTTTGGAACAGAACCCTTCCACACTTTAAACATAAATTGTAAGGGATGTAGGTTCCTTCTATCATGAGGTCTAAGCCAATTTAGAGAGTTATACAGTACACAGCTATGTGTTTTTCGTGGGGTATCCATAACATAAAGGGCTAGCCTGTTGAACATTATCTCTACCCTACTCAGCTGAACTCCTGAAGCCCCAGCATATAATATGCCCCCATAATCCAAAATGGGTATGATCATTGAGTTTACAATTTTCAGTTTTACTTCTTGGGTCATATAATTTTTTAATCTATAAAGAACTCCCAGTTTTTTTCCTATATTACTCAACAGCATATTGACCTGCACATCCCATTTCAATGCACAATCAAGAACATAGCCCAAGATATTTATACCTTTTAACCTGCATGACTTTTTTACCTTCCTGTGTCTCAATAGGAACCACTGCACTTATCCTCCTGGGAACTGGTCTAGCATCTGTTAAATGTCACCCTTCGGCCAGTCCCACCACCCTCTCCTCCACCCAATTAGTTCACCAGGCCCTGGTCCCCCAGTTGGCTCTTCCCACCTGCTGGCACTTACTTCTGTTTGCATTGACTGAACCTGTTTTATAATTTTGTGCACTGTACAAATCTTATGCTAAATTGTTTCTATTGTTGTTAGCTACCTACTTCTGTTTGCATTGACTGAACTGTTATATAATTAGTGTGCACGGTACAAATTTTATGCCAAATCGCTTCTACAATTGTTAGCTACCTACTTTAGCTCTGTTAAGCTTGTCATTTTTCCGGATGTCAACCTCTGATATTGCCTGATATCTCATTCTATGTAAACTCGACTTCCTCACTGTTCTTGAGTGACCTAGCTTGTAACCCTCCCGGGGTCTCACCTGAAAATAGGCACTTGGCTGTCTAGTGTGACTTACCCGGTTAACAAAAGCAAATAAATAAATAAATAAATCATTAAGTACTTAACAATGTTTTTTAAAGAAATCTTCAGTCTGTTCAAAAGTCTGCTGTAATTTATGGCTGATATACCCTACTGAATTTTCTTCAACATATATTATAGTATCATCTGCATACAGATGACACCCACTATCCAGATTCTCAAACCTAAGTTCATTCACATAAATATTGAATAAGAGTGGTCCCAAGATTAAACCTGGGTTACTCCAGTATATGTATGTACCAAATGAGACCTATATGGTCCTATTTCCATTAACTGTTTACGCATCTGCAAATACAAACTGAACCACCCCAACGCAGAATAGGACAGTCCAATGTCCTTGAGCCTGGACAGGAGAATACCATGGTCTAGCATGTCAAATGTTTTGCTATATCTATAAATAATGCACCCACCCTCATCCTCCTGTCCAGGCTCAACTGCAGGTCACCCACCACCTTAACCAGGGCCATCTGAGTACTGTAGCAGGATCTTTACCCTGACTGAAGATCACTTAATTTATTATTCGTTTCCAGATATTTTTTAGTTATCTTGAGACCCATCTTTCAAACATTTTTGAGATTTGTGATAACAATAAAATTGGTCATTAATAGGTGATTTCATGCCTTGAACCAGACTTAAAAAATGGCATAACTCTTGGGGTTTTCCATGCCTCAGGATACTCACTTGTTTTAAGGGACATATTGAACATGGCCGCAAGGGGATATGCAATACTGGGAGCAGCATACCTCAGCATTCTAGGGGGTATTTTATCCAGTCCTTCTGCCTTAGAAATATCTAATTTCAAAAGTTCATCTCTAACTTTGGCTACCAAAATACTCTTGAAAATGATATCATTAACACTTCCTGAATCCAATTTTCTTACCCATATCTGGCCATTATCTTTTAAATTTGCTGTGTCATAGGAACTGTGACCATTATTCAAGCTAGAGCCCAGTATACTGAAGTGGCTATTAAAGGCATTTACAAGCTCATCTCCTTGTGGCACTGTCTGTTCATTTATTTGGATTTTATTTACCTGGGAATTATTATTTTTACTCATCAAGTTTGTCATAGTATTCCAAAATGTTCTAGGATTTTGTTTATAGTTATCGCTTAGTTTTGATTTAAAATAATTTTGCTTTGTCAGTCTCAGTGCAAGAATGTATCTATTTCTACCTTGTCTATAATGAAGTCAGGTTGCATCAAAAGATGTTCTTTTAGCCTTTTGCCACTTCTTGTCTCTATCTTCTTAAGTATATGTAAATCAGAGTTATACCATTCCACATCTACATTCCTTGTCTTTTTCTTTCTCATAGGTGCATGGCACTCACATACTTGCATGAATTTGTAATTGAAGAAATCCCAGGCCTCAGTTACAGTTGGAATAACATCCAGCCTATGCCAAGGAATGCTTTCCATATCAATCATGAATGCCAGATAATCAAAATGTTTGACATTTCTCTGGTAGAGATGGTAGATCCTACTTTGGGCTCAAATAATTTTTTGCTCAAATCAAAAAAATGCTGATGGTCCAAAACAGAATTGGGAGAAACACCACATGCAACATATAACTGAGGGTAGTTTGTAAAAATAAGGTCCAGGAGGGTAGATTTACTGGAGTCCTCAGTATTAATTCTAGTTGGCTCCTTAATCAGTTGAATAAGTCCTATGTTTCCCTGCAGATCTGACAAACTGTGATTTGAATCTATTGTAAGCCAATTAACATTAAAGTCCCCAAATATCAAAATTTCATGTGAGTTTTTATAAGCATATAAATGATCCTGTCATTCATTAAAGAAAGACATCATCACCTCGGGCGGTTTATACGCACTTACTAATAATATTGGTTTCACAAAGGATAATTTAATTTTGGCCATTAAAGTTTCTAATCCACCCTCCTGATTTGGGTATGGAATTTCACAGGTATTTAACTCAGAATTGATACACACTAGAATCCCTCCTCCTTTCATGGTTCTGTCCTTTCTATACAATTGATAATTATCTAATTCTATAGAGGCATCTAATAGTCTACTATTCAGCCAAGTTTCAGTAATCACAATTATCCCTGGTTTGTGGTCCATCACCCAGTCTTTAATCAGATCAGACTTTTTTCAGACACTTCTCACATTGCAGTGTACTACTATCCCAAAGTTTCCCTGCTTCAAGACCCCATCATTATTTGTTATTTCTTCCATAGGTCCTGGATTTGAGTGAGTATCATCATACAGCAGTAAATGTAAGATAAAATGTTTCAATGTGTTCAGATAGAAATACTTCTTATTCATCATACAATATTCTTACAAGGTTGAATTTAAGAACAGCTCAATTTGCTGTGGTATGGAGGATACAGCCCTGTATGGGTAAGGTTTTAACCATGTGGCTCTAAAATATCATGGACAAGAGTTGCTGCCACTGAATATCACTCTCCAGTGCATTATCACAGTTGTGCTGGTGCAACCCTGTTGCACATTGCGCAACTGCTTTGAATATCCCACCCAGCGGCACAAATACCTTAATTTGTCTTGGGGAATATGGTGTACATACGGGTACCTCTGAAGGATGCAATACCGGTCCATGTCCTGTGTAGTCCAGCGGTGCCTTTATAGCACATCGCATGTAAATGAGGGGATGCACAACTGTAATGAGATGCAAATGCCTCTGATGCGCCTCGGATAGGCTAATAAGCTAATCTGCATATGCCGGCAGAATATCGCGTTATTGCACATGGTGTAACAGACTTGCACATGCTCATGTCGCAGCGCAACTATGTGACATGCACAGTAGGCCTGGCAGTATGCATGCATGCACTGCCGGCACCTACACCACCAATGCAGCTTACACACACTGCACAATACATGTTACAGTGCTCAGCCGCTATTGGACATGTGGCGCTCGTGTGCTGTATGGCCTATGGTACCTGGGCACCACAGGGCCATTGGTGCTCTTGTGCCATGGGGCTAATGGTGCTCCTGCACAATGGCACCCTCTGTAATGTTTTCTGTCAATCCACAACAAACTCACCCCCATGTATTCATCACTGCACACTCTACTGTTCCTTATCCATCCTCCCCCTTCCCTTCTGTTGCCTGCATCACTGTGCCTCTTTCATTGCTAAATATTGGTTTGAGGAACTGCCCTTGTACTTAAACTCTTTCATTTCTCCCATCCCATCTGCCTCATACCCTTTTGCTCCAGGGATCCTTGCACTTTCTCCCTCCCCAACCCTCACTCCTCTACTTGGCAGTCAGCTTTTTCCTGTTATCTCCCCCCTCTCTGGAACCACCTCCCTCCTACATTCCATCTCTCACCCTCCCCAACCTCCCTTAACCACCAGTTGAAACTTCTTTCACCCCCCTCTCCTGCTGCTGTCAGTGTTCTTCCTGACCCTCCCAACTCACACCTCCTCTTTTGTGATGGTTGTACCCTTCACATGGCTCTGCACTTTGATTTTACTACCAGTTGTTTGTTCCTGTTTCAAGATGTAGAGCATATTTCTCGCTCCTGATACCCTGCCTTGAACATTTTGCACCTTTGCCAATTTGCACTACAGTTGATTGTACCTTATTGGTTTGTAAACATCAATTCTATTGCATTTACTTGATGTTTTTCCTCTCCCCTCTCCACTGGGTCACACCTGGAAACAAGCCTTGGCTAAGTGTGCTTTTCCCAGTAACCAATTGTTTTCCTTTTTTAAATAACAATTTTATTAATGTTTTCAATAAAACAGTACAGCCATATTACTGGATTAACATCACGTTACAGTGTAATGCACATAAAAAAACACAGTATACAGACTTGGAAATACATGCTAGTCATTCTGTATGTAATTCTTGACTTAAATTACACATATTTAAAACTAAAAGAAACAAGGTACTATTAAAAGCAATAAGGACAGGCCAACCCAGTGGCACTGAGGGTTTAGGCGCTGGACGCCATACTGCATGCAACATCGGTGAACTAGGTTCGGGAATTACCTCAGGTTACCAGGGAGCCAGCTGGAGGGGAAGGGTAGGAGTAGGATTGAGCCACCTATCAGCAGCTCTCCTCTCCAGGGGTGAACACTGTCCCTTCCATCATCCTGTCACCACTGGGTGGAGGTCCAGTGGTGGCGTAGGTGGGAAAGGGGGTGGCTAGTAGGGTGGGGCACTCCACAGTGCCTGACGTGCATGTGCCTCTACACACATACGTCAGTGCCCTGGATGCGCATGGGTAGGAACCGCCAAAAAATGGGAAAAACTTACAAAAATGTAAATAAAAAAAAAAAAAGGAAAGCTAAGGGTGCTTTGTCAGTTTCCTAGGTTTATGTGTCGATTTGTGCAGGGGATGTGAATAGTCTTCACTTGTTCAGCCTCAAACTGCATCTCCTAGCTTTGAATAACATTAGATACTGTTTCTGGATAGTCCTTATTATCCTTTGCCTCCCTTACCCTATATATTGAGTTCAACCCTCGATGATGGTGATACCTTCTCTCTCTCATAAATAAATTCTGTATGTGGAAGCCATCTTGCCATAAATATGTATTTCTGCAAGTGTAAAAGGGCTGTGATCCTCTCCACTTCTTTAATTTTGGAACAGGTGGCCAGCCAGTGCAACTCCTCTGGAACTGCCCTTCTCAACCAGTGCTTAGTTTTTGCAGCTGCTGCAATAAATATATTGTATAGGTATTTCACCCTTTTACTGGTGGCCCCTCCTGGCAGTTGACCTAACATTAAATGCTGGCATGTGTTAGATATAGAAATGTCCAGGGTTTTACTCATACTGTTTGTTATTTGTTCCCAAAAGTTTTTTTTTAATTTGGGACAGCTCCAGAAGGAGTGCCTATGGCTGCCCAGCTGGCCACATCCTCTCCAACATTTATCTAAGGGGAATTTTCCATAATGTTTAGTTATAACATATAGAATAATGGCTGGGTAGGGGGTTATAATGAGAACTTTACCCCCCCCAAGGTGTGGGATGCCACATAAACCCCGAGAGCAGAGCTCGAGGGGTTTATAGAGGCATCCTACACTGAGAGTTTGTGTAAAATTTGAGGTTTACACCCCCTACCTAGCTTTCATTTTACATAATTGCTGGGGATCATTTTATTGCCACAGCAATTATATAAAATAAAGATATCCCTACAGAGCCACGGACCAGTCGGGTTTCAGTGCGGTCCACGGCACATGATAAAAATCTTTTCTTTTATTTTTTTTCAGTCAGCCACATTAAAAAAACACACCTTGTTTGTTTTTTAATTAACTTACCACTGCTGAGTCCAAGTGCAGTGAATGGTCGAGCGGCGGTGAAAGGTGGACGGCATCTTGAGTGGAAGAGTGGTGGTTGCGCATGCTCAGCATGAGGGAAACCCGGCGCGTGTTCATCATTATAATCAGCTGGTTATAACAGCAAATTATCAACCGGATTTCTCAATGGGAAAAAATGAGCACCAATTATTATAGGCATTTTAAAGAACCTTGAGATCACTTGCCAATGAATTCTCTCCATGTGGGTGAGGCCGTGGTTCTGCTGGCCTGCTCCCAAATTTGGTCCTGTACTTTATCCGGCAAGGGGCCCCTTATTTCAGTCTCCACTTGTGTTGAACAGCCACGCTCAGATTCGGATTGTTACTCATGCATATTTTATAAAACCTAGAAATAATGGTAGGTCCTGCTCATCCCTCCATTGTAGCTCTACAGTGAAGCAGTAGGGGTGGGTTATGTGTCCTGGTGTATTAATGTATTTCTGAGTTCTGTAGACAGATAATGCCTAAACTGCAAGTAGCAATAAAAGTCTATTTGGTCAAGCCATGTTTCCTCTGTAGTTGTATAAATAAATAATTTAATGTATTTTAATTCTTTTTAAGATAAAAGATATCCTCTTGAATAAGTGATATAATACAAGGGTGAAACATTGGGGCGATGTAAAATAAAACTTTTTGAAGACAAAAGTATCTGACAGAACTTATTTTTTTTGCAAAGCGCACCCCCCCCCAACACACACACACACACACTTCAGCAGATAGGTTAGAGCAATAGTTCCCAGACTTTATCACAGTGAGCCTCTCCCAAGTCATGGAAAAGATCTTGAGCCTCCCCTTCCCACTCAAATATGGAAATAATTTTGGGCCTCCCCATAAGATCCTTTGCACACTACATCAAGAATATATGAAATGCCATTGAGAGGTTGGCTGTGTTTATTCCCATCTTATTCAGCTTATTGTTCTCCCCCTCTGTATAACCCCCCACACCCTGGGTTATCTTGCTAGCTTCATCCCTCTAACTCTTAGTCCCTTGTTACCCCTCACTGCAATACCTGCATGGGTCGATCTGCTTTCTTAGATTTTCTCTCTGTCAAGAACCTATTCCTACCCCATTCACCTCTTCCCTGTTCAACCTGCTCTTAAGTACCTTCTCAGGTAACAAGTGCTCCATCTTGCGCTTGCTGCTAGTGCATCTCTGGTTAGCCCTTTTATTTGCACTGTTCTGCCACCAGCCTAATGGATCCATTGTTATCTCTCACAGTTTGTACTTTGCTTCCCCCTTTTCTCGACAAAAGACAGACAACAGAGTTGTTGTCATGCTCAGATTGGCAATTAATTTATTCATATTTTACATTTTCTTTGCACGTACCATCATCAGCATTTTTCATTATTTATTTTCAAAATTCTTTGTTTATATTGACTTAACATATCAATCTGGGATCCGTACGATTTCCCGACTCGTACTACTCCGACGACTGACTGCCCGCAACCAACTTCCCTACAGATGCCGCATCCCGTCAATGCTAATCCCGTTCATTGTTTGCCCACCAATAATTAAACCCCTTGTCCTAAACCCCCGACATGCTTACATTTGGTGGCGATCGGCTCAAAACCCAAGCATTGGGTTGACGATCTTGAACTTGACAATCTCTTAAAGTTTAAGCTCACACTGCAGACAGCTTACTGAATGAAGTACAGGTACCTTTATGTATATGCAATATGTGATGATTGGTTGAAAACTCAAAGAAAACATCAGCACTGCCAGAACTTGACGAACTTCTCTTAAAGTTTAAGCTTACACTGCAGACAGCTTAACTTCATTCAGACTCAGACTCAGAGCTAGGAGCTTACTCAGTTTAAATTTAACTGAAGTTCACACTGCAAACAGAACATGACTATCTCTTAAAACATAACTTGACGATCTCTTAAAACTAAGCAGCTTACTCAGCTTAAATTAAACTGAAGTTCACACAGTAAACATAATTTGACGATCTCTTAAAACTAAGCAGCTTACTCAGTTTAAATTAAAATGAAGTTCACACTGCAAAAAGAACTTGACGATCTCTTAAAACTAAGCAGCTTACTCAGTGTGCAGGCAGCTTAACTTCATTCAGCGAGGAGAAGGGAACCAGAGCTAGAGGATCGGGAAAAATAACACTTTAGCAAACACAACAGACAACGAGATGAGGCTTACCTTTACCTGTGCCTCTGATGAACCTCTGATGCGCTGACTCGTACCTCCCAAACCTACCTGCTAAATTAAATTAACATTAATGCGAACTCGCTGTCAATGAACGATTCCTGCTCTTCATGTAAGGCTCCTAAAGTAACCTCCAATGCTGGCAAACTCATTCGCAGACTCCAATACCACCGCATACAGAAGGTACAGTATGTCGACTGGTACATTACAGTTGTCACATTAATGATTATTGCTGTCAATTTCTGAGTGTTTGAATATAAGCTTTACAGTGGTATAACTGAAATTAAGAGATCGTCAAGTTCTGATTACCCTCTCCTAGCTCTGAGTCTGAGTTAGGGCACAGTGCATAAATTTAAGGTTGCTGAATGAATTAAGTACATGTGACAACACAGGAGAGTATACTTTCGGCTGGTAAAAACTTTGCATATTCATCAGTGCACAGCTTGAGTGACCTGAGAACTGGAAGTTCACTTCATATGTGACCTGCACCACCATTTATTATCATCTATGTAAGTTTCGGCGGGTTTATGACAAACGGGGAAATGGTATGCCGGGGGAGAGTCTCATTGGTAAAAATAGCAGATCGGGAAGCTGGTTTACGGGAAGCTATACTCGGGAATGTAAACGTCGGTCAGAAGAGTGATGGGAAATCGTACTAGACCCATCAATCTCTGGTCTCCCCTCCTTCTTGTTCATCTTCTTCTGGCCTCCCTAGGTGAAAACCTGGGAGTCTTCTTCTTTTCTCTTTCTTGTAGATAACGGTGAGAACCGAGACTGCTCTTTTTTCCTTCTGTTCCTTTTCTTCTCATATTCCTTTATCATTCCCCCCTTTTTCTCCTTCCCCCCTTTTTTCCCCTCTCCCTGCCATCCACCTCTGGCAGTCCAACATTGTCCATACTGGACCCCCCTGCCATCCACCTCTGGTAGGCCACATCCACTCCTCCTTTCACTCTACTCCCCGTTCTCCTTTTGACGGGTGGGTGGGAGGAATCAAAAACTCCAGCAAAAAGAAGCTGAAATGCTGCTGTGCAGGGGATTATGTACCCTGCATTAGCCCCTCCTATTTCTTACTTCCCCCCCATCCCTGTCCCTTCCCTCCTTCCTGTCTCCTCCCCTCTGTCCTGCTCCCTCACCCTCCCTCTCCTTCCCCCCCCAAGTGTAACCATCTTTACCACCTAGGGGGTGGAAAGGGTCCACCAGGACAACTTGGTCTGCCCCTTAAAGGGCAAACTCCATTGTCCCAAATTCCCCCTTTTCCCCACAAAAGACAGACAACGGAGTTGTTGTTGTGCTCAGACTGCCAATTAATTTACATTTTCTTTGCATGTACACCATTTTTCATTATTTATTTTCACAATTCTTTGTTTATATTGCCTTAACATATCAATCTCTGGTCTCCCCTCCTTGTTTGTCTTCTTCTCGTCTCCCCAGGTGAAAACCTGGGAGCCTTCTTCTTCTCTCTTTCTTATAGGTAACAGTGAGAACCGAGGCCACTCTTTTCTCCTTCTGTTCCTTCTTCTTCTCCTCCTCATATTCCTTTATCATTCCCCTCCTTTTCTCCTTCCCCCCTTTTCTCCCCACAGCCTGTCTCTAGCTTGCATTGGATGACTGGCCTTCCCCTCTTCTTGTCCTTCCCTTTCTCCTATTATCTTCCTTCCTGCCTGCCTGCCTCCTCCAAGCCTCAATAAAACCCATAATCTCTGTATTAAACTTGTCTATTGCTATATCTGACACGTGTACCCTGTCTGCTCTGTAAAATTCATCTACCCATTCTCCTACTCCCCTCAATGTTACATTTTCTCCCATAGTCCTTATCAGTGTCCTCACCCTTCTATTCATCTTCCTCCTGGCCCTGTCCATTGCTACATGGCTGTGCTTGTGTCTCCATACCCTCCTTGGTATCATATCTGACCATGCTATGCTCACTGTCAGCCACCATTGCTTTATCTTTATAAGATCCTGTTTAACACTCAAATATGTATCGACCCACGGCTTCCCCCCAATATCGTAACCCCCAAGATGTAAAATTATTAGATCAGGGGTGTGCCGCCTTTGCTTCATTTCCATTAGGGTGGGGAGTAGCTGTGCCCGTCTCATCCCCCGAATGCCACGCCATACCAGCCGACATTTCTTGGCATCTTGGTACAGCTGTTTTCCCCCGCCTTCTTCTCTGCTCTCCTTTCTGCCTAGTAAATGTAAGAGTGCCCGCAGATCCATACTTCCGTGATCCTCCCTTTTCCTATTAAATCAAGCAAAATATTACTCTCACCACCATCTCAATTTTTCTTTCTCCTCTGCCCCCATCCTTCTTATTTCCAATACTCACATTTTTTTTTAATTCTTTACTCTCCCCTCCCATACCTTTGGATTCTACTCCTGTAACAAACACAATGCCTGGTTAATCACTTTTCTTTAATGCCTGAATGTACCTCTTGTAGCTGGCGGACAGCCACTGCCCTTTTCCATCATGGTGGTCACTGTTTCCCCATAGAAACATAGAAACATAGAATTTGACGGCAGATAAGGACCGCTTGGCCCACCCAGTCTGCCCATTTCCCTGCCTACTGGATAAGCTGCAGATCCTAGTTAACCAGCAGCCTACTTCTTCCTACCGCCACCCCCTAGAATTGCCTTATGACTGTCCCATGCATGCTTGAATTCCACCACTGTTTTTGACTCCACGACCTCCTCCGGAAGGCCGTTCCATGCATCCACAACCCTCTCTGTGAAAAAATACTTCCTTAAATTACCTCTGAGCTGCCCCCCCCATCTTCAAATTGTGCCCCTTTGTTCTTACACACCTCTTTTTTTGAAAGATGCTAAACTCTTGGACTTTGTTGATTCCCTCGAGGTACTTGAAAGTTTCTATCATGTCCCCCCTCTCCCTCCTTTCCTCGAGGCTATACATATTAAGCTCCTTAAGTCTCTCTTCATATGTCTTCTGGCAGACCCTGCACCATTTTAGTTGCCCTCCTCTGAACAGCTTCCATCCTGTCTATGTCTTTGTGAGACTGGGTCTCCAGAACTGCACACAGTACTCCAGATGGGGTCTGACCAGCTGTCTGTACAGAGGATAATAACTTCCTGTTTTCTACTGGTGATGCCTCTCCCTATGCATCCCAGCATCCCCCAGCCCTCCTTGCTGCCCTCTCACATTGCTTGCCCACCTTTAGGTCATCTAATATGACTACCCCCAGGTCCCTTTCCATTTTTGTTGTTAGTATCTCACCCCCCCATTGTGTACTCTTCTCCTGGGTTTTTGTTTCCCAGGTGCATTACCTTGCACTTCTTAGCATTGAATCTAAGCTGCCATACATTTGACCATTCCTCTAACATTGGCAAGTCCCTTTTCATCCTTTCCACCCCACCTTGTGCATCAACTCTGTTGCAGATCTTTGTGTCATCTGCAAAGAGACATACTTTTCCTTCCAGTTCCTCTGCAATGTAAGCTTATAAAGACATTAGAGGACCGGTCCTAATACTGAACCCTGCGGTACCCCACTAGTAACCCCCCTTTCTTCAGAGTGGACTCCATTTACTATTACTCTCTGTGTCCTATTCTCCAGCCAATTTTTTACCCAGGCTGTCATCTTGGGACCCACTCCCAGGCTAGCTAACTTGTATATTAATCTTTTGTGTGGGACTGTGTCAATTGCCTTGCTAAAGTCTAGTGCCCATTTTGAGGCAGCCGCTATATGGAAAGAATGGGACGAGTAATTAGCTGGATCCTCCCCCAGGAACTCCGTATCTTTTTTGAGTATCGCCGCTACCTGGTAACTCGTCACTTTTTTCCCATCCCCGTGCACAAATAACCTCCTTCTTTGTGTTACTAGCGCTGTGCGGTAAGCCCTCAAGCCTTTACCGGGCACAAGGTCCCATCAGGGTGAGCCTTAATGGTTACCATGCACACTTTTCCTTCCTGATTCATTTTGGATCTCCTAATCTTCAGCTGTATTTCTTGTGTCCCCCATTTTATATCTCCCCATTCCAAACCTCCCTCATCATACTTCCCATTGTGGCCCACTGCCTCAAACACCCTCAGGGCCCCTGCAAACATCACTAAATGAATCATTTGAAACAGCAGGGCCTCATCCTTGGATCTACAAATGGTCAGTATTATCCCCCTCAGTCTAACCAACCATTGGTCTGCTATTGGCCTCTGCCCATCTTTGTTCCTCTGCTTTAATCTATTCCACTCTTGCATCATTTTACAAATCAGCATTGATCTCATAGGATCCTTCCATTTCTTTAAACTGCACACCAAACTGATCCCCTCTAGGTACACTCCCATTGTAGAGTGAGCCGTCCCTTTTTGCCACTGCTCTACCGTGAATTTTCCTAACTGCTCTTCCATTACTGGCCCACTTACCTCCATGCGGTGAGTGTCTCTGAATGCTTGCAATGCCCGCCATGCCCCTTCATAGGCCCTCAAAGTCCATGGTGCCCATGAGCTGCGGAACAACATTTCGGCTCCCTCTTGCCAACATCCTAGATGTTCATTGGGATGGCTGTTTTCTGCTCCTCCACTGTCGGTGCCAGTGTCCAGAAATGATCCAGCTGCAGATGGGAAAGGCTATTAGCTAGTATATTTCTCACCCCATCTATGTGTCTGGCCCTAAACGACATGTTTAACTGCAAACCTCTCAATACTAAATACCTCAATACTCCCATAACCATCTCAAACCTAGCCTCTTTATTGTTCAGCACATCCACCACTGCCTTGTTATCACACCAAAATGTAACCTTCTGGTTCCTCAGTTCCTCCCTCCATACCAGGGTGCATGCCAAAATTGGCATAATTTCCAACAGTGTAATGTCTTTTACCTTCCCTTCCTGTACCCAGTCTACTGGCCATGGTTCTGAAAACCACTTTCCTCTCAAATATCCCCCCCCATTCCTAGCCCCCCTGCTGCATCCATATATAATTCCAAATCCGTGTTGTAAAGCCATTCCTCTTGCCAAAAGGAACAGCCATTATAATTCTTTAGGAATTCCTCCCAAACTGTGAAGTCCTCTCCTCTCTTATCCCTTTTGTTATGTCCACCCAGTGGTGTGGCCTTCCTACCCCTGAAGTGGCTCATGCTAGTCTCCTTGTGAATGCCTTCCCTGGCCCAATTGCCCTGCATGCAAAATTTAAGTGCCCCATAACTTGTTGCACCTGCCTTAATTGTCCCCATCTTCTGCTGATATGCACCTGAATTAATTCCTTTAGTTTCTGTACCTTACTATCTAGCAACCTAAATACTTCCCCCTGTGCATCTATTTCAATGCCTAGAAACTCCATAACCCTGCCAGAGCCCTCATTTTTCTCAGGAGCTAATGGCACCCCCAGCTCCTTGCACAAATCTTGAAAACTTGACAACATCATCTCCGTCTGCACCCTTCCACTGCCTATCAGCAGGAAGTCATCTAAATAGCGTATCACCGATTTGTGCCCTGTTGTCTGTTGAAATATCTATTGTAGGCAGGTGCTAAATGTTTCAAAGGTGGCAGACGTGATGGAGCAACCCATCGGCATAGCCTTATCAAAATAATACCAGCCCTCTGCTTTGAAACCCAATAGATCCCAATCTTCCTTCCTCACTGGGAGCAGCCTAAAGGCTGCTTCTACATCGGTCTTGGCCATCCAGGCATCCAGAGTTGCCCGTATAAGCTGTACTGATTCTTCCAATGTAGCATAAGTGATCCAGCTGTCTTCTCCCCGATAAAATCATTAACTGAGTGTCCCTCAAGGAACGACAGATGGTGGATCACCCTGTACTCCCCTACTTGTATTTTTGGGCACTAAACCTAAAGGTGAAATTCTCATGTTGTCTAAAGGGGTAAATGAATGTGGTCCTTCCACCCTCCCTGCAGCTTTTTCTTTCTCTATTTTCCTTCTCAAAATGTCCTCCTTTCCTCTGATCAATGCCAAGTTATTGGCCTCTCTTGCTTGTCTCGGGCCCTTGCACTGTAGTGAGAAACCAGATCTAAATTCTATCCATATGGTTTCCGCCACCTCTCTATCCAGGTGCACCCTAAGCCATTTTTCCCATGCCTTGATTTTTATGGGGGTCTTTGCCAGCTGGAATCGGTCTCTAACCCCAAACCCCCCATTGGCCCCCCTCCCTCCGACTATTTCTCTGACCTTCCTTTCAATAAGATTGGGCCCCTCTACCCCATAACCCCTACCTCTCAACCATCTATTCCATGCTTGTCCCTTAACTCCTAGCCCCTCTCGAAAGGGCTGGTGACCCGTCCCCTGGTTTTCCCCCAGCTGGGCCCCTGGTACCCATGTTGTCCTGCACCTTGATGACGGGTGAGATCCCCCACATTTTGAACAGGCAGGTCGAAATCAACATTGGGGCCATGAACAAAATGCCTGATTATATCCCCAACAGCACCTCTGCAATGCCCCCCCCCCTTCTTCCCATCTCCCCTTTGGGCATGGATTGGTCGGTGACATAGTAGGTCCACAAATCTAACTGCTTTGTGTCTCATCTCACATCCCCATAGGTGGCCATCCTCTGTCAGAAAAACTCATCATAATAAATCCAACCCACTCCCCCTTTTGGTTTTGCTGTCCTTATAATCAGGGAATACGTGATAAATGCTATGCTCAGTTCAGGTTTTTTTTCTATCACAGTGGCCGAATATGTAGCAAAATCTACAAACCACCCATTCCAAGTCTTCCCTTTGGTAAACTTATCCTCTTCTTTCTTACCCAACAACACCATGGCCACTGCCATCTCACTTTTTCCTATATTCTCTGTTTCCTCATACTTTGCTGCTGCCTCCTTACTGACCAACGCAAATATATCTACATATTCCTCTTTCAATATCTTCTCTTTTGTGGCCAAAGGCACATGTTCCCCTATCCTCATGCCCAGCGCTCCTATCTCTCGTTCCTTTTCCTACCCATTCCGCCACTTTGACTAGTCCCCCAGTCAGTTCTTTGTCTGCCCTAATCTCTGCTAGTGCAGTTTCCATTTGCCCCAGACCGCCCTTCCCTAGGGCCACTACAATTTGCCCAATGTATTCTTTTATGCTGACCCCCACCATACCTGATACACTACCTGCAGGCCTGTCCCCTCCTTGTATCCTGCTGTCTCCATGCTGAGCCGATCCATTTTCTAGTGGAGCGGCTACTGGCTGCAGTATCACAGTTGAAGGGATCAGTACCACAGGGGGTTCCTGACTGGGTCTGGAGTGGGTACCACCACCAGATCCAAGGGAGGTACTAATGGTTCAGGCATTAGGGGCTGCGGTGGTGTTGGACTAACCACTCGAGGTGGTGGCCCAATTGGGCTGCTCAGCCTTTCGGTCAGTCTTTTTCCACCACCCCCTGCTCCTTTTTCCACTTTCTGCTTCTCCCCTTCCTTCCACGGTTCCTCTCCCTCCATGATTTGCCACATCAAGTTGGCCTTCTCTGCCAGTTCAATGATGGCCTTGTACACCTCTTCCTTCATTGGCTTGCTCTTCCTTGGTGCCATCCTGTCACCCAGTTTTCTTGTACCTGTGGATAAATCGACAAAATTGCCTTCGTTATTTCCCCACTCATTAGGTCCCTAAATTCACTATGCTGTTATCCTTTTTCTGCTTCAAATCCCAAATTGCCTTAATCCCCCTCAGGCCTTGCACCCATCAATCATGTGCGGCCATGCGGTGTGACGTCAGACGCCATTTCTCACTGCGTGGCCTCTCCGACTAGGCCCCTTGTTCCATGTCCTTTTCCTAATGGCCGCTTATTTTTACCCCTTTGCCACTTTCTTTTGAAGGTCATTATCACTTCTCCAGTTCCTTGTGTCCTTCATTCCCATAGGATCACGTGATGTGGCATCAAACGCCATTCCCCTTGCGTGGCTTCTCTGTCAATGTCCCTTGCACTCCTTCGTCACTGTTATCTCCATTGTTACCCCCCTTTCTTCGATTTTTCTTTCTTACTCCTCCCCTTAAGGCCTGGTGGCCTTCCTCCTAGTAAAGTCTTCTGGGGCTAGGGCCTTTGTGTTTGCGGCCCCAACCCTCTGGAACTCTCTGTCTCACCAGCTTAGGGAATGCTCGACCGTGGAATCCTTTAAGCGGGATTTTAAGACTTTGTTGTGGAGCAAGGCTTTCGTGGATTGATGCTGCTGTGAATGCTGATTTTATATGTATATTTTGATTTTATGATTCATCTGTACAGCACCTTGGTGCTTGAAAGGCGCTAAATAAATAAAGTTTTATCATTACTATTTATCTATTTATTATTATTAAAGACTCGCACTGTGATATCAGACTCCATTTTTCTTTTTTTTTTTTTGTTTGGCCTCCCTGTCTAAGACCCCTGCCTGGAATACACAATTTTTGTCTCTTTGATATCATTGGATACCAGGCTGCCCCTAAAGTAAGCAAGGGGGAAAAAATCAGCGGATCCCCATTTGGTCATCCTCTCCCTGCCCTGATCCCGATATGCTCACCTACTGCTATCAAGACTGGTAGCCAACCCAAGCCATCTGGGACAGCGCTCCTTCTGTTCCTTATCCAAGATGGAGATAACCTTAAACCTCATCCCTCTCCTGCTCTTTTTTACTTAAGCCATGACGCTGCTCCAGTGGCCTTGTAGAAAAACAGGGAAGGGGGGTAGGCCCAGGTCCACGCGGCCCTCGGCGTGCTTCCTCTGGATAACAGGCTGTCCTGCTCTAACCTCTGCTTGCCGCTGACCTCCTTACACCTGAAAGTAAGGCGAAGCTCTCCCTCTGCTCCTCTGGAACTGCTCAAATGTAGGCAGCAAGAAAGGCATGCCACACGGATCGCGAGGCTCCGGCGTGCTCAGCCACAAAAAGGGCCACACTGTCTACCACTTCAGGCCACTGGGCCTCACTTCTTTGGAGACAGAACAGGCTAGGGCAACTTGTTAAAAATGAACCAACAGGTAGCTCGTCGATCACTTAAACCAGATGCAAGCACTAGGCCCCTCGCTTCTTTTGGAAACAAAACAGGTATGGTAACTTGTTAAAAAGAACCAACAGGTAACTCTTCCCTCGCTTAAACCAGATGCAACCACTAGGCCACTCGCTTCTTTGGAAAACAAAAACAGGCTAGGGGCAACTTGTTAAACCAAACCAACCAGATAGCTCATCGCTCGCTTAACCAGATGCAAGTCATACGATTCAAGACATAAGAAATCTAGCGACCCTACCACAATTCTGTATAATCATTTTTTCCTAGCCAGATTCATGCAGGTTTAAATACCAAGTTCAGCGCTACCTAATAAAACATGCCTTACCTTCAGTAATGTCTCTGGTAACCAAACCTTACCACGCTGGTCTTAAGTGAAACCGCTAAGAAGACTTTTTTTTTAAATTGCCAATCTGATGTGCTGTAGTTCTTAAATCAAAAACTCCAGCAAAAAGAGGTTGACATGCTGCTGTGCAGGGGATTATATACCCTGCACTAGCCCCTCCTGTTTCTTACTTCCCCGCCATCCCTGTCCCTTCCCTCCTAAGCTCCCCCCTTCCTGTCTCCTCCCTCTGTTCTACTCCTGGCCTCCCTCCCGAACACAACAATCTATACCACCTAGGGGTGGAAAGGGTCCACCAGGACAACTTGGTCTGCCCCTTAAAGGGCAAACTCCATTGTGCATTCTTTGTTGTAGTTACTTCATGTACCTTTCCCTAGGTCACACCAGGAAATGAGGCTAAGCTCACCATGCCTTTTCCAGTCACCGATTTGTAAATAAATACCTAGAAAAGAGCCATTGCTTAGTGCGCTCTTTGGTGGTTACAGATTTATACATAAATAAATTCTCATGCCATTGTCCACTTATGTTTTGCCTCATCCCTTCACATGAAACTCAGAATTGAAATACAGAACATGTTCAGGCTTGCTTGAGCCTCCCCTAAAACAGGTTGGGGCCTCCCCAGGGAGGCTGGCCTCACCATTTGAGAAACACTGGGTTAGAGTAATGAGCTGTGAATGAGCTTGGTACATCCAGCAGACCTGGGTTTGATTCTCCCAACCTTCACTTGCATACTGTGTGACTCTAAGCAAATCATTTAACCAGCCCAAAGCTCCCAGATCAGTTGCGCCTAGTGGGCCTTAACCGGTTAACAAAGAATAAATAAATAAATAGCAAGTACGATAAAGTGCAGTACTATATAAAATGCATGCTAAATAAAAAATTTAAATGGAAGAAATCTTAAGTAGTCAAGTAACAAAAACATGAAACAGTGTCTTGTAGGTAACATTTCAGCAGAGGCTTGTTGTTATGTTTAAGTAATGAGCACTCTAAGGCAAGACATAGCATTCTGTGTAATGTTATATCTGGGGCAAGTATAGGGGTAAACATGTACTGTATGCAACTCACCAGTGATGACTTAGTGCCAGGAAAAATTACTCAGCAGTATACGGCTAACAATGTTTTTATCAAGGGTGAAACTAGGTCAAATTTTTAAAGAAATATAGTCTCACATATACCTCTCAAACGGAGGGTGGGGGCAGTTCTATTATGATTTTACAGGCCTAGGTCACGATGAGAATAAAATAGGAAAGCAATTTTAAAGACAAAGAACCTCATCACAGAAGCATTGGGGCAAGGGCAACCTGAGAAGAGCATTGGCACTAACGCCAGGTTTCAATGAAATAAAAGAATCACACATACCCCAATAGTGCAAAGCATCATGGAACATATATACTGTACCATAAAGTAATATAGACAGGTTCTGCTTTAAGCAGAAACATATGGTGCAAAATGACCTCTCACACAAGTAGTAAAGGCTGAGGAAAGAAGACATAGACGCGTCTGGTCCGTCTCAGGACTTACCAGTGTGCCTCATCTGTATCTCAATCCCAAGGTTCTTTAACTTTCAGATCACCTTTTTAAATGTCACTTGTAAGTCCTTGACTGTCAGTCTGCACACAAAAGGGTGTAAAGCATGAAAAGGACACAATTACAATTGTGCTTTTTTGCCAAGATGAAAATGTTTCAATGAAGATGTGCCAGTGGCATCAGTGGTATGTGACAGAGAATTAAACAAACTAGTCTCCTGTGTCGCATCTGCCCTTGACATAGATTCTGCTGTAAACCTGAATGCAACAGACTATGCGACATTTGAAAATGAGTGCGAAGTGTTTGGTACTGTAACAGATGAGATCATAATTCAGGCAGTCAGGAGAAAACCACTTAAAAACTGTGGGTGCACAACAGACCTTGCCATTTATTCAGATCCAAGCAGCAATCCCACAATGAGCAAATGTGGGAGCCAGGCTAGTAATACAGACATCAACAAGAACTTTTAGTGACCTTGCTGATAAAATGATATAAAAAATGTCTCTGAAACTAGAAGAAGGGCACTGTGTAAGTCTGAAAGCTTGCATACTGAAACTTTATTGTTGGACCAGTTTATACAGGTATCAAATCATCTTTGTTGTCTGTCGGTTTAGACAGGGTTAGTGAGAGTTCCCATGCTTTGGTTATAACCCTGTAAGCCATTTGCATGGGAATCCCCACACATTCCCACACCATTAAAAACTGTTTAGTGACCATGTAAAGAGGGGTTGCAACCTCTCAAAAGGGTCACAAAGTCACAACTGTTGTTAAGTAGTCGCAGCGACTATGTAGCAACATCCCCTGTGACTGTGAATATGGCCTTATTTTTAGGAAGGGCCAACTTTAATAGGAAATATAAGGGCTAGGAGACTCATTTTTTAACTAAAAGCTTGAAGTTAGATTGGCATGATGGTGTTATGTCAATAGAGCTCTCATGTAGCATGTACACTGTGGCACATCCCTTCCAACTGGACAAACTTAAAGCTGCAGGCCTTTCTGACTCTTCAGTCAGTTGGTTTTGTTCCTACCTTAAAGGCAGGTCTCAAGCTGTCCGGATAGGAAAATCCATTTCACCTTCACTTCCCATTAGCTCAGGTGTCCCTCAAGGGTCTGGTCCTGGGCCCTATTCTCTTTTCAGTATTCTTAAATGACCTACCCTCTGCCTGTTCATCTGCATCTATTTATATGTATGCTTATGACACAGTTCTTTCTGCATCTGGTTCCTTTCCCCATGACCTTACCTCCCAACTTCAGCCGGATTTTGACATTCACTGCTGGTTCAAGATAACAAACTGTCCCTTAAAGCCAAAAAACAGTCTCAATGACTTTTGGTACCCATCAGAGCTTCCCAAGCTTATTTCTCCCCTACTATTTAATATCCTTGATGGTGCTAATATTGAAGATGTCTCCTCCTTTAAGTATCTCAGGTTCTGCCTTGACCGGCATCTTCATTTCTATGTGCACATTGATGTAATTCACCAAAAGCTTCACCCCAAGCTTGGTGCTTTGTACAGAAATAAAGCGAGTATACTGCTCCCTGCCTGCCGAGAAATTGTCCTAAAAATTATCCTTCCTTTTTTTGACTATGGTGATTTAGTCTATGTTAGTGCCTCTAAAGCCTCCCTTGCCAGACTGGACCCCCTTTTTCATTCTTTCTGCCACTTTGCTTTAGATTGCCCCTCTCGTACTCACCACTGCTCTCTTTACTCAACTCTTTCCGGCCCCTCTCTTGAGGCTAGGTGCCTTTTCCAGTGTGTCTTTTTTTTAATCCAAATTCTGGTTCAGCATTCTTCCCTCCTATCTCAAATCCCTTCTTCCCCTCCTCCTTCTTCCTCCTACCCTCTCCGCAGCAATACTTTCCATTCTCTTTCTTTTCCTTCTAGAAAATCTACTGTTGGCCAATCTGCTTTTTCTTACCGCTTTCCAAAACTTTGGTCCTCCCTTCCCCTTCTTATTCATTCTGCCTCATCTACATCCTCCCTAAAGTCTCTTCTTTCTGACTTTTGTTATCCTACCTGCAACTGCTTGTGACCCTTCATCTTTTTCTCCATTCTCTAGTCTTGCCCTCTTCTTGCTGTTGTGCTATTTTCCCTTTCTGTATATATTAGAGTGTGTGTTATTTAATAGATGCCTTCATTTACTATACTGCCTATAATATTTATGATTCTGCTTGTAAAACTATATTATTGTATTTTACTTTGTTATTTTTTTATTGATAGATATTTCCTACTCCCTTATCCCCTAGGACACACCTAGAAATGAGTTATAGTGTATGGTGGAATGCGGTTGTGTATGGAAATCTATACACCGCAAAAAGTTTTTCTGCTGCAATAGTGACGTTCTCACTAATGCAGAATGACTTTTCATTCTGTGTTAGTGAGGACGTCATGATACAAGGGACTACAGCAGCAGTTGTAATTTGTCCCTTGCTGTGGGAAAGTGGTGCATGGGGGTGCACTGACCAGTGGCAATTGTAAAGCAAGGGCTGTCGGCAGAGCTCACATTAAATATATAAAAGTGAGTTGTTTTTTTTAATTTTGTGGTCACCATACACTATATAAAACAGTGTATGGTTATCCATTCACTACTTGGCTGTTCTGTCACCTCGTGGATACAATGCCAACTTGGAGACATCAAGCTACACTCTCGAGGTCATCAGTCAGCATTGTATCCACTCGGTGAAGAATAGCCTTGTAGTGTATGGGTAACCATACACTATCCTATATGTTTTCAGCTCAGTATGTACTTCCTGGTTAAACTTTTAAATAAATAAATAAATGTACGGGTAGGGGAACCCCTTCAAACTAGTATATCTTTGCACAACATACTTCTATAAAACCACATGCTGATCTAGGCTTAAAGAAACAAAATGTATGTTGCATATACAACCCACCAAAAATTGGCATCGAAGGACTTAAAGACATGGCACATATGGAATCTACCACAGTCATACCAAATTAATAGTGCTGGGTGATTTTAACTTAAATTGACTACCCTGTGCTATGGCACATAGAGATGTTGAAACATAGAAACATAGGATTTAATAGCAGATAAGGACTGCTTGGCCCATCCAATCTGCTCATTTTCCCCTACCTACACTATTACCGCAGACTGTGCCCGATCTACAGCTCTTTCACTCCCCTTCTTCCTTTGCTCTGTGATTCCCTTATTCTTATCCCATGCATTCTTGAACCCCACCACTCCCACTGGAAGGCTGTTCCAAGAATCCACCACTCTTTCTGTGAAGACGAACTTCCTTACATTTCTACTGAATCTACCCACCTCCAGCTTCATAGCATGTCCTCTTGTTCTTGAGCACCTTTTCTTCTGAAAAATGCTCCCTTCCTGTACCTTATCTACCCTGTGAGATATTTAAAGGTCTCTTTCATATCCTCCCATCTCCCTCCTCTGCTCCACGGTGTACATATTGAGGTCCTTTAGTTTCTCTTCATAGGGCTTTTGATGCAGACCCTGTATCATTTTGGCTGCCCTCCTCTGGACCGCCTCCACTCTGTCTATGTCTTTCTGGAGATGTGGTCTCCAGAACTGGACGCATGTATTGGTAGTTCACAGAGGTAAACAGGCCCTTACTGTCCCCACTAGACTAAACATTAAAACAGGGAACCACTCCCTCATTGATTGGGTTCTTGTCAGCAACCCATCCAGGGTTAGGCTGTCTGGCCATCTGCTAGACTCTATCAGTGACCATTCTGCCATCTACTGCTTCTGGCACAACAAGGCCATGTGTAAGCCAGTACCAAAAGGAAGTTTTCTACTGCAGCTACAAAGGATTTAACCCTCAGCCATTCCAAGCTGATCTTGTGTCAACAGATTGGTCCTTCATGGATGCAATCCCTGATGTCAATTGTGCATTAGACTTCTTCATTGCCAGACTCATTAGGTTGCTTGACAAGCATGCCCCCATGACCAGGCACAGAGCCACAAACTTAAATTAGAATTATCTAAATAGTGACGCCTTCAAATTAATGAGGGATAGACACTCGTCGAGACACATATAAAAACATCACACTCCAGATCCAGTTGGGAAGCATACAGATACCTGAGGAACAAATTCAAGCGAGAACTCAATTTAGGCAAGAGTTCATACTTTAAAGTGCAGCAAAGAACCAACTTAAACTACTCCAAACAATTCCAGACCTGTATAAATAGCATACTTTAACCTACCCTAGAACCACCAAGGCCCCATGACCATCGACGTTAATGCCACTAAACACACAGATCCAAAATGGTAGTAGAATAGTTTAGCAATCACTTCTGCAATCTAGGAAAGTTTAACAATCCTACCAATAACAGGGAGCCCCAAAATGTTTCATATAAGCCAGGCTTGGAAATGCCCTCTCCTCAGCTCTACCTAAAAAGGATCACAGCCATGGAAGTCCAGAAACTGCTGGTCCTCTTAAATACTGATTATTCTGCTGGCAGCTATGGAGTGCCTCCCAAATTCTCCAAGTTAGCTGCACCACAGATTGCCCTACCAATTACTAAAATCTTTAACCTCTCATTCAAGACCAAAACAATTACCAACATTTGGAAGTTGGCCACAGTAGTACCCCTTTTCCAAAAAGGCAAAAGCCGAGCTTTGGACAACTATAGGCCCACATCCATCCTCTCGATCCTAGCTAAGGTACAAGAGAGGATTATTTATAACCAGCTCACCTCATACCTAGACCAGCACAAACTTCTCTGCGAGGAGCAACGTAGTTTTAGAAAGGGTCATGGAACCTGCACCACACTGGTCAGCTTAACAGACTCTGTGCACAAAGCTATGGACAAATAATTAATGGTGGGTGTAGTGTTCATGGACCTGACCAAAGCCTTCGACCTGGTGAACCACAGTCTGCTACTACAAAGACTTGACTTTCTGGAAGTGGAACCAGCAACAATGCAGTGGTTCTCAAACTGCCTACAAAATAGGTCCCAAGTGGTTAAACTTGGCAAAGTCATCTCTGGTGCCAACACCATCACTTGTGGCATACCACAGGGTTCTATACTTGTACACCTCCCATTCACAACCTTCAAAAACAACTGCCCAAGATCAACTAAACTGCTAAATCCCTGCTTTATACAGATGACGTCATTGTCTATCTACACGGAGAAATATAGCTAAAATCAATAAAGCCCTTGAGCTAAATTTCCATTCTCTTCAACGCAGATTCCATAAACAAAAGTTGGTTCTGAACATTCCCAAGACAAAATCTGTGCTCCTTGGATCAGCCCATATAATTAAACACCACTTCAAAGATATCAACATCTCTACCCCCTGATGATGCTCAGCTTGAATGGGTTGTTTAATTTAAGTGCCTGGGTGTAATCCTCAATCCTTGCCTTTCTTTTGACAATCATCTGAGCAACACTGTAAAGGTGTTCAGTAGAAACTGGGGCAGCTTTATCACATCCAAAAGCTCCTCATGGTGGAAACTAAAGTAAGTATTGTACAAAGCAGCCTTCTCCCATTATTGGACTATGGTTCCATTGTAACAGATGCCCCACCAAAAATGGTATGGGCAAAGAAGAAAAAAATACTTACCATAGTAATCTTGTATCTTCCAAGGTATTCTTCAATATTCATAACTCTTGCAGCATCCCTTTAAGACAATACTGCTCTGGAGAGAATGGAACATATGCTAATGAGTGGAATGCCATTCGCTCATGCCATTTTCAAATGCTGCATTGTTCAACTGCCTGTATTCTAATACCTCAGATTAAAACAGAGCCTGCTATAGAGGATCAACAAATTTAAATCTACTTAATAATAATAACAACTAACAATAATAGACCCCAACTGGGGTCACAAAAGTTTTTATTTATTTAGTTTTTAACACCACCACCCACCTCCAATGTCAGAATCATTTGAAGAAGGGGGGACAGGGCCCAGCAGGGCTAAAAAGAGATAGATAAAGAATACACCAGTGTGTGGGACCCTCACACATAGTTTATCATCTTGGAGTGCAGAGGCCACTGGTTCTAGTAGGGGAGGCAGGGTGGGAGAGTTATGAATATTGGAGAATACCTTGGAAGAAATGAGATTACTATGGTAAGTCATTTTTTTCTTTTCACCCCAGGAATTCTCCTGTATAGCTAACTCTACTTTGGAAACAGACTCTGTAGGACTGCTGTGTCAAATCTGGCATCACTTCTGGACAAGGTGTCCAGGTTGTAATGCTTTGCAAAGGCGTGGACTGACCTCCAGGTAGCTGCTTTACAGATTTTCAACAAATGAACCTCCCTGGCAGCTGCCAGATTGGCAGCTGTACCCCTTGTGGAATGAGCTCTGAGCCCTGCTGGGGGCTTCTTTCCTACCTTTGAATAGCAAAACTGGATACACTGAACTATCCAGCGAGAGAAAGTTCTTTTAGATGATGGATTGCCTTTGCCCACATCACCATAGGTCAGGGAAAGCTGTTGTCTATCCTGTCTATGGTCCTCAGTGTGAGTTATGTAGTAACTCAGGGCTCTTTCTACATCCAGACTGTACAGTCTGCATTCCCCTGAGTTGTGATGCTTAGTGGAAAAAACTGGCAAGGTAATAGACTGTATCAGATGGAAATCAGATACACCTTGGGAAGGAACTTCCTACTTGTTCTCATCACTATCTTGTCTCTGTGTAAAGAAATATATTCCTTTTCAATACACAAGGCCTAGAGCTCTCTGATCCTTCTGGCAGAAGTGATGACCACCAGGAAAACTGCTTTCCAAGTAACATACTTAAGGTCTGCTGAGACCATGGGTTCAAAAGGGGGAAGCATAAGCTGAGCAATACAGATGTTTAGGTCCCAAGCTAGCTCCGGTTCCCTGTGGGGGGGGGGTGTGCAGGTTGGACAATCCTTTGAAAAATCTTCTGAAGATTGGATTGGATGTCAGAGAGACATCCTTTCCAGCTGAAATGTAAGCAGACACTGATGCCAAGTGTACCTTCAGGGTTGAATGCTGTAAGCCCAGAGAATGTAAATGTGTTAGGTAGTCCAACAGGGCTGGAACTCATGCCTGTGTTGGTACCACACCATTAGTGGAGCACCAAAGTGAAAACCTTTTCCATTTTGAAGCATAGGTTTTCTTATTGGAGGGCTTCCTAAACCCCCTCAACACCTCCAAGACACCCTCTGAGAGTTGCAAGCCTGCATACTCTAGGTCCTCAAGAGCCATGCCTTGATCCTGAGGGATCTGAGGTCAGGATACATGATCCTTCCTTGGTTGGAGGGTAACAGGTTGTGCCTCTGGGGGAGGAGTATTGGCCTGGCCACAGACATGGAGAGCAGCAGAGAGTACCACGGATGCCTGGCCCGATCTTCTGCTATCAAAATCATTGATGCTGGCTGGGATCTGAGTTTGAGCAGTACTCTGAGTAACAGGGGAAAAGGAGGGAAGGCATACAGATGCCTCCCTGACCAGTCCAGAATCAGAGCATCCAGAGGGACTGTGCCCCTGGCTGTTAGTCTGCAACTATACTGTGGCAGGTGGTGATTCTTGTGGGACACAAAAAAGATCTGTCTCTAGGGTGCCCCACCTTCTGAACACTACATCCAGCACCTGCTTCTTTAAGGCCCATTTGTGATGGGCCTGATTGATTCTGCTCAGAGCATCTGCTAGGGTGTTGTCCTTTCCTGGCAGATGAATAGCATGTAGAGAGACACTGAGGAAATAAGCCAGACTCCATAGCTTTATTGCCTCTGTGCACAGAGGAGTGAATCTTGACCCTCCCTGCTTGTTTATGAAGTACATTGTGGTGGTATTGTCTATTCTGATCCGTACCACCCTTCCCTAAATTAGGGGAGCTAAGGTTTGCAGGCCTAGAAACACTGCTCTCAGTTCCAGCAGATTTATGTGCTGGAGAGACTTTGCACTTGACCAGGTACCATGAGTGGTGTGCTCTCCTAGATGGGCACCCCACCCCAGCAGTGATGCATCCGTTGTCAGGATCACTGATGCAGACTCTTGTTGGAAGGTGACTCCTTCTCAGAGGTTGTCTCCTTTCATCCGCCACTGAAGTGCCTGCAGTGACTCCCTTGTTACTGGAATTGGCTTTGAGATTGGGTCCCTTCTCTGGCACCAGTGTGCTCTGAGGTGGAAATGAATGTCCCTCATCTGGAAGCTGTAACCTAGGACTGTGCCTGTTGCTGCAGCCATGTGGCCCAGGAGTTGCAGAAATTGTCTTGCTGTTTTTGGCCTGTTCATTTTGAATGAACCAGCCAGCTGCAGGATGCTGCTTACCCTTTCCTGAGGTAGGTACGCTCTTCCCACTGTGGTGTTCAGTTCTGCCCTTATGAATTGCAGTGTTTGCACAGGGAGAAGGACTGACTGTTTCACCTTTATCAGGAATTCCAGGGACTGTAAAAGGTCCTGGGTTGCCTGCAGATGCTCCCTTACCTTCTGGGGAGACTTTGCCATGACTAGCCAGTCATCCAGGTAGGGAAACACTGAGACATTAACCTTCTTAAGTGAGCCACCACAACTGCCAGACACCTTGTGAACACTCTTGGTGCAGATGTGAGATAGTAGTGCCCTGAAGGGAGTCTGAATCTTAGATATTTTCTGTGAGACTCCCTTATGGGAATGTGTATATATGTGTCTTTTAAGTCCAAGGAGGCTAGCCAGTCTCCTTTTCGTAAAGCTGACAGAATCATTGCCAGTGTGACCATCTTGAATCTGGGTTTGACCAGGTGTCTGTTTAACAGTCTGAGGTCTGGAATAGGCTGCCACTCTCTTTTTCTTTGTGGTAAGAAAGTACCCTGAGTAAAAACCTCTTCCCTTTTGCATGGGGGGGGGTACAGGCTCTATTACTCTGGATAAGAGCAGGGTCTGTACTTCCTTTTCTAGCAGCTCTCTTTCTGAGAGAGAAGCTGCTCTGAACACTCTTGTTCTTAAGGGAAGGAAGGATTTGAAACTTAGAGACAAACCCTGACCCACTACTTTCAGGATCCACTTGTCTGTGGTGATGTTTTTCTAAGCTTGGAAATAATGAGTCAGTCTGCCCGCTACAGGTACTTGGAAGGCAGCCTGATGAATGGAGTCAGGGGTTCTGTTTCATTTGTGGCTGGGCTTGACCAGCCTGAGAACCATGCCTGAAACCCCTTCTGCCCCTACCCCTGTAATAGCCATCGGGATGGGGGTGGTATTGCAGTTGCTGAGGTACAGCTTGGGCCTGGTAAGAAGGCCTGGTGTACATAGACCCACCATTACGTCCCCTTCCATAGGGCCTGGAAGAGGAAGGGAGCTTTTCCTTTACTGAATTATTTCTAAAGGTGGTTTTATATTCATCCACCTTTTTCATGTAAGCCTCTATTGTTCACCAAACAAGGAGTTGTTCTCCACAGGAAAATCTATGGCCTTAGCCTGAGTGTCCTGAGTCAGGTTAGTGGCCCTAAGCCAGGCAAATCTCCTTAGGGCTACTGTGCCAGCCATACACCTGGCAGCAGTGTCATTAGTATCTGCTGCCATTTGAAATTGATACTTAGAGGCTCCAATCTAGCAGTTTCAGCTAGGTCTGAGGAAATGTTGGACGAATCCTTCTCTAACATAGCTCTTACTGAGAGCCTTGAGGCTTTCTGGTACTGGGCTGCATAGATCTGATAGTTGAATTATTTGATTGCTAAAGGAGCAGATTAGTAGCCTTTCTTTTGCCATGCTGTCAATTTTTCTGGAACTCTTTTCAGGAGGGTGTGAAGCCAGAGGCACCTTAGCCCTTTCACAGGCTGCCTGCAGAACTATACCCTGGTGGTCAGGGTGAGTAAAAAGAAACTCAGCGCCTGCCCTGTCAGGCTGATACTTTTTGTCAGATTTATTTTCAATGGGAGAGACAGTATTTGGCATTTGAAGTATAGCCATAATGTCTTTCTTGAAAAACTTGTACAGAGGAAGTAACAACTTTCTAGTGGGTGCCAACCCCATCATCTCCATATACTCAGCTTCTTCTTCATCTTGTACCTCCTCTCCACAATTTTTCTGACAAATTAAAAATGTGATGAATAATCCTCAGTAGTGTAGGGGGTGAACCAAACTCCTGTTCAGGGGAGACTTCAGGTTCAGTACCTTCATCTACGTCAAACTCTTCTTGTTTCTCATACTCCAGTTGTTGCAGGAGTGGAGGGGAACAGAGGTAGTTGCTTGCCTTGTCAGGGCTTGAGCAGGTGGCTAATGGAGGGATCAAGCCCTGCAGCACCTGTATAACTTTTAAAGCCTATGCAATGTCATCAAGCAAAGGCATACTGGCAGACACTGTAGTAGCCCCTTGTTGCATTCCAGTGGGGGACTCAGTGTGTTTAGTCTTTTTTAATTTCTTTGCAGGCACTGGGGAGTCAGCCAGTTCAATGCCTCTTTTGTCAGAGTTTTCACCCATATCGGGGTGGTATGGGAAACTTTAGTGGTTTACACACAGTTTTCAAGGGTGTGGACTGGTCAGAGCCAGTGGCACCCTTTTCCAATTTTTTGCAGCCTTTACCAATATTTTTCAAGTGTCCTTTGAAGGAAAGACTTGCAAATATCACAATCAACAGTAAGGTGTTATTGCCCAAGGCAGATAACACATAAGTCATGTTCATCTGCCTTGGCAAACACTTCAGAACATGTTATACAGTTTTTAAACCCCAGGTGTCCTGTTTTCTTCTTAGGTTTTTCCTGACATCTTCAAGTTAAATCTGAAGAAAACAGGAACTGCAAACAGTAGACATAACAATAAAGTTATTGGTTGTGGTCGGTTCCGGAACCGAGAAAATTAGTAAAACTTCACAGTTGTGGTCAGTTTGGAAACTGGGTGAGGAACTGATAAACTCGGTTCAAAATATCCCAAAATTATATAAAAATAACCCAAACAGTAACTGGAGCACTAAATAAAAACTCCAGATATGTTTAAACAAATCTCGGTTCCCTTCCGGTTCCTTTGAACCATGAGGAACTGAAAACAAATACAAATTAATTCAAAAGTAAGGTTTTAAAATATATAAACAATAAACCAAGGCAGTAAATGGAAAAATATCAAGAAATACTTATGTATTTAATGAAGAAACTTGTCAGAATGACTGTGAGAGGGAGAGATCTCCAGGGCGTCTTGACTTGCAGGCAGAGAGAAAAAATCTGAGGTATTAGAATACTGGCAGTTGACCAAGACAGCATTTGAAAATGGCAAGAACTAATGGCATTCCACTCATTAGCATATGTTCCATTCTCTCCAGGGCAGTATTGTCTTAAAGGAATACGGCAAGAGTTAGGAATACTGGAGAATTCCTGGGGTGAGAAAAAATGGTAGTTATGTAAGAACTTACCATAACAGTAGATCTTCGAGAGAGGTTCCTGCAGTAGGTCTTCACATATAGAACCGCACCCCCTGGCATCAGGACCACACAGCAAACTTGCAGCTAGCAATCATTGGGAGGGGACCCCCCCGTCATCAGGTGATGGACGTCAGCGTGACTATAAAAGGGGAGGTCCCCGCTCTCCCTCCAGTTCTTTTCCACCAGAGACCTATGAAAAGGAAGCAGAAAAAAGGAGCGATAGACTCCTGGAACCGTGTGCCCTGGATGAGACAGAGTCCTTGGCAGGGAATGAAGAGAAAAAACACAGGAGCTGGGGGAAAGGTGGGTGGGAAACTAGACCTACTGCAGGAACCTCTCTCAAAGATCTACTGTTATGGTAAGTTCTTACGTAACTGCTATATCTTACTTCAAGAGGGTTCCTGCAGTAGGTCTTCACATACAGGACTGAATACCAAGCAGTCTAATGAAAAAGGAGGAGTCAGAGATGAGGTTCTGGGAGGAGAAAAATGTCTGCCAACTAAAGGTCTGTTCAAGACAGAAGACTTTGCAGGACTGCAAGGCCGAAGCCAGCCCTACGCCTAGAGGCAATGTCCAGACTGTAATGTTTAGTGAAGGTGTGAACGGAAGACCAAGTGGCCACTGTACAGATGTCTGTGGTGGACACATTCCTGAAAAAGACAGTGGAAGTGGCCACATTCCTGGTGGAGTGGCCCTTGATAGTACCAAGAAGGGACTTCTCGTGCTTCTGGTAAATGTAATGGATACAATTAGCCAGCCACATAGACAGAGTCTGTTTCATAATAGCCTTGCCCTGGCATTGAGAGGCAAGGGCTACAAAAAGCTGGTTCGACTTTTGAACCACCTTAGTCCTAGAGGTATAATACCTTAGAATACTATGCACATCGAGAGTGTGCAGGAGATATTCCCCCTGCTGGAGCACTCTGGGAAGAACACTGGCAGTTCAACACTCTGGTAAAGGGTCAATTCCAAAACCACTTTCAGAAGAAAAGAAGGGTTAGTCCACAGAACCACCCAGTCTCTGTGGAAAATTAAATAAGGTTCTCTACAAACTAGAGTCTGAAACTCTGAAACTCTTCCAGCTGAAGTGATAGCAACTAAAAAGAGCATTTTCCACACTAAAAAACACATATCACAGCTTGCTGCTGGTCCAAACGGAGGAAAGTAAGCTTTTCTAACATAAAGTTGAGATCCCGGGGAGGAACAGGATTCTGGACTGGAGGTTTGATATGAAGGACCCCCCTTCAAGAAAGTTTTGGAAACCTCTAGCTGTGCTAGGGTTTTACCTTCCACCAGAAGGTGGTAAGCCAAAACCACAGAGAGGTGGACCTTCAGGGAGGAATAGCTGAGGCTCAACTCTGACAGATGCAAGAGGTACTCTAAAACCTGGGAGGCCGAACAAGAAAAAGGGTCTAGACCTTTCACTGAGGCCCAGATAGAAAATCTCTTCCACTTCATGGCATAAGTGGATCTAGTGGACAGTTTCCTGGCCTCTACTAAGACCTGCGTGACCCCCGAAGAGACCCCATAGCAAGAAATCGCTAAGTCCACAGGTGCCACGCATGAGGGTGGAGAGACTTGAGGCTCGGATGTACCAGGGTGCTCTGCTCCTGGGACAGAAGGTCATGAGAGAGAGGAAGAGTTACTGGGGGTTCCAGTGTCAGCTGCTGTAGCAACAGGAACCATAGCTGCCCAGGCCACAGGGGGGTAATGAGGATCATGTGAGCACCCTCTGCTTGTAGCTTCAACAGAACCTTCTGCAGAATAGGAAAGGGAGGGAAAGCATATAGAAATCTCCCAGTTCAAGATAGAGACAGTGTATCTTGCCAAAAAGCACCATGCCCAGTAATGAGCGAGCAAAAACTGGGTAATTTTGCGTTGGATGGGGAGGTGAATAGATCTAGGTCTGGCCGACCCCCATTGAAGAAACAGGTCTTCTACTACTGCCTGCTTTTGTTCCCACTCATGAGCCCTAGTGACTGATCAGCTGAGACTGTCTGCCAGAATGTTGTGAACACCTGGTAAATGGACTGCTGTCAAGGATAAGCCATGTTGTATCGCCCAGTGCCACACCGCATCGCCTCCCTGCATAGAGGGTATGACCGGGTGCCTCCCTGTTTGTTAAAATACCAGACTGTGGCCATGTTGTCTGTCTGGATGAGAAGTGTTCCCAGAGTTAGGAGCAACTGGAAGCTCTGGACAGCATAGAGCACCGCTCTCATCTCCAGAATATTGATGTGGAGGTTCTCCTCTCCATGGGAGGCCATGAGCCTTGAGTTCGGTGGTCTCCCAGATGCACTCCTCATCCCAAGTTTGAGGCATCTGAGGTGAGAATCTGAGAGGGAGATGGAAGGTGGAAAAGAACCCCCGCTGAAAGGTTGGCTGGGTTCTGCCACCAAAGGAGATCCTTTTGAAGGCTGTTGGAGACAAGGACTCTCTGGTCCATATCATCCAAATGCTGGTCCCATTGGACTTGAAGGGACAATTGGGTAACTCTTATATGTAGTCTGGCCAAAGGGACTGTGTGCATGGCAGCTGCCATCAGACCCAGAAGTCGTAAGACCAAACGCACCGTGGTCCACCGAGATGAAGCCACCAGCGTCGCTTGGGAAAGTCTCTGCTCAGTCAGATAGAAGAAAGGCCTTGCTCTGGACTGTGTCCAGCACCACTCCAATGAATTGGAGGTGCTGGGAGGGCATCAGCTGGGACTTAAGAAGGTTGATTGAAATATTCAAACTGGAAAAAAAGTCCAGAGTAAAGGAAAAGGATTCCTTCAGATTGTCCGGGGAAGGGGCTGAAAAGAGCCAGTCATCAAGATAAAGGAACACATAGATGCCCCAGTGGTGTAAGAACACCACAACCACTGCTAGGCACTTGGTGAACACTCGAGGTGCTGAGGAGAGGCCAAATGGTACGGCTCTGAACTGGAAATGATGGTCCAGAAAAGAGAACCTAAGCAAGTGGCATTGGGCCGGTAGAATAGGGATATGAAGGTAAGCATCCTGCATATCCAGGGAGCACAGCCATGTGTTGGGGAAGAAAAGGGGTAACAGTCCCTGGAGAGTCAACATGAGAAACCTCTTGTACTCTATGAAGAGATTTCGCATGCTGAGATCTAAGAAAGGCCTTAGATCCCTCATCTTTTTGGGAACCAGGAAGAAATGTGAGTAAAATCCCCTTCCTTTCTGTTCTGGTGGAACTCGTTCTATGGCCACTTTTGCAGTACAGCTTGGATTTCCTGAAAGACCATCAGATGTTGGGCTGATGGGTAAAAGGACCTTCCCAGAGGGTTGAGAGGAGGTCTCTCCAGGAACTCTATTGAGTGACCTCTTTCTATGAGTTGAAGAACCAATGCATCTGCGGTGACGGCCTTCCACCCATCCAGTTGGAGTCCAAACCTTCCCCTCACCGGTTCCTCTGAAAAGGTCAGAGGAAGCAGAAGGGGGTGGAGGGAGTCAGGACATGGAGGGTAGGGGCACCTTTCCCCCAGAGGGAGCTTTGAGGAACTTGGCCTGGGGAGTTTGGGTGCCAGAACCCAGGGCGCGATGCTTGTTCTGTCGTCTACCCTGGTTCTGCTTGTTCCATTTCCACTGGTGATGAAATAGCTGCTGCCTTTGTTTTTGACTGGAACGGTACATAAAATGAACATCCTTTAGGGATTTGCTGCTCTCCTGTAGCTAGGTAATAATGTCTCTGACATTGCCACCAAACAGAACTGGACCCCTAAAAGGAGCATCCAAAAGAGAGCTCTGTACATCCTGTGCCAGTCCCCCCAGATGAAGCCAGGCTAGACATCTGAGACAGATTCTCATAGCTGCTCTTCGAGCCACAGAGTCCACTGAATCATATGTAGCATGTAGGGCATGGCGGCAGGATGATTTATTCATCCTGACCTTGTCCAGGAGTCTATTCCTTAGCTGTTCATCAGGGATCTCCTGGAGGTCTTTTTCCAAATCTATGAGGGAAGATTTTTGGAAAGCCACCATATGGGCTACATAATTAAGGGATTGGATAGCGCAAGTGGACAATGAGTACATTTTTCTACCATATTGGTCCATCTGCTTGGACTGCTTATCTGGTGGAGAGTGCTAAGATGCTTAGGCTGGGCCAATCTATTGTAGGCAGCTGTGATAACAATAGAATTGGCCTTAGGTTAGGCAGTTAGGTGGGAAACCCCTTCCGGGGGCAAGTACGACCTATCGGCCTTTTTGGATATGGCTGGTATGGATGATGATTGCTGCCAAATGGTGGATGTAAGGTCCTCATACAGTTCCCATCCAGGGTGGAATGGGAAGGGGGTCTGCATTGACCAGGTCCAAGTGTTCTGACAGTCTCCTGCATTTGGGGTTAAATTCCTGGGAGGCCCATCTGCATGATTTTTGAATGGTTCTGAGGAGCTCCACAAAGGAAGGATCCTCAGGGGAGGATTTTGGGGACTCTTTCAGCTGAGGCTCGATGGGAAATTGGGGTTTGGACTGGTTCTCTAAGTCCGATTCCTCATCAGATTCTGAGGATTCTGGTCTACTGAGCAAGGATGCCTCCTGAGCTGGGCCAGGGAGCCTATGATCAATGAGTCCAGAAGGCAGGACACTCAAGTTTCTATCAGAGACTTCGACTTGAGGGTGCAGGACTACCTGGAGGCACCCTGATAGGTGGAGTGGTCCTGACCACTACCTGTCATTGACCCAACTCTAGGAGAAGTTGGGACTTAACATCCTTCCACCATGCAGGGATGACTTTATGTTCAGGCTGCAGTGGCAGTGGTGGTGGAGGCAGATAACCTGGATACCCCACATAAGAAGGATAGCTGGGTGTCTGATACCAATAAGGGTACTGGTAGCCTTGATAATATGCCTGTCCTGGTGTTGGAAAGCCCGGCGTCAGGTAGCCCAGTATCAGCAGAGTATAACCTGATGATGGACCATCCCCCAGGCATTGGGTAATGTGGATATTGAGGGGTTCCAGGATAGTACCAGGTTAGGCCTGAAGGAGGAACAAAGGGTCCTGCTGGAGGGGGTGCCAAAGTGCTGCTGGGAAGCAGGTCCAGTGACAGGGTAGGCGGAGGAGCCTAAATCAGTAGGAGGAAAGAGAGCTTAATTGGGGGTGTGGCTTAGACAATATAAAAGCAGGTGACTCAAATTACAACTTCCTGTTGCTAGCCTTGCTTGTAGAGCAGAAAGCAACTAACTAAAAGAAGCTATCATTTTCTTATTAATTTAACACTTCTATCTCAACAGGAGTCAGTGTCTGTTTTGGTTAAGCAGACAGATACTTTATTAGAAGTAGAAGGAGTCTTATTTAGAGATAAAAAGAAAGAAAGTCAGTGTGTGTTTTTTGCTGGGAAGGGTACTGTATCAACTTACTTTGCTAAATCAGTAGGAGGAGAGAGAGAGCTAATTGGGGTGTGGCTTAAACAATATAAAAGCAGGTGACTCAAATTACAACTTCCTATTGCTAGCCTTGCTTGTAGAGCACAAAACAGCTAACTAAAAGAAGCTACCATTTTCTTATTAATTTAACACTTCTATCTCAACAGGAGTCAGTGTCTGTTGAGATTAAGCAGACAGATATTTTATTAGAAGTAGAAGGGTCTTATTTAGAGTTAAAAAAAGAAAGAAAGAAAGTCAGTGTGTGTTCTGTGCTGGGAAGGGTACTGTATCAACTTACTTTGCTAAATCAGTAGGAGGAGAGAGAGCTGAATTAGGGCGTAGTTTAGACAATATAAAAGCAGGTGACTCAAATTACAACTTCCTGTTGCTAGGCTTGCTTGTAGAGCAGAAAGCAGCTAACTAAAAGAAGCTACCATTTTCTTATTAATTTAACACTTCTATCTCAACAGGAGTCAGTGTCTGTTGAGATTAAGCAGACAGATACTTTATTAGAAGTAGAAGATGTCTTATTTAGAGTTAAAAAAAGAAAAGAAATAAAGTCAGTGTGTGTTCTGTGCTGGGAATGGCACTGTATCAACTTTGCTAAATCAGTAGGAGGAGAGAAAGCTGAATTAGGGGTGTAGTTTAGACAATATAAAAGCAGGTGACTCAAATTACAACTTCCTGTTGCTAGCCTTGCTTGTAGAGCAGAAAGCAACTAACTAAAAGAAGCTATCATTTTCTTATTAATTTAACACTTCTATCTCAACAGAGCCAGTGTCTGTTTTGATTAAGCAGACAGATACTTTATTAGAAGTAGAAGGAGTCTTATTTAGAGATAAAAAAGAAAGAAAGTCAGTGTGTGTTCTTTGCTGGGAAGGGTACTGTATCAACTTACTTTGCTAAATCAGTAGGAGGAGAGAGAGAGCTTAATTGGGGGTGTGGCTTAAACAATATAAAAGCAGGTGACTCAAATTACAACTTCCTATTGCTAGCCTTGCTTGTAGAGCACAAAACAGCTAACTAAAAGAAGCTACCATTTTCTTATTAATTTAACACTTCTATCTCAACAGGAGTCAGTGTCTGTTGAGATTAAGCAGACAGATATTTTATTAGAAGTAGAAGGGTCTTATTTAGAGTTAAAAAAAGAAAAGAAAGAAAGTCAGTGTGTGTTCTGTGCTGGGAAGGGTACTGTATCAACTTACTTTGCTAAATCAGTAGGAGGAGAGAGAGCTGAATTAGGGGTGTAGTTTAGACAATATAAAAGCAGGTGACTCAAATTACAACTTCCTGTTGCTAGCCTTGCTTGTAGAGCAGAAAGCAACTAACTAAAAGAAGCTATCATTTTCTTATTAATTTAACACTTCTATCTCAACAGAGCCAGTGTCTGTTTTGATTAAGCAGACAGATACTTTATTAGAAGTAGAAGGAGTCTTATTTAGAGATAAAAAAGAAAGAAAGTCAGTGTGTGTTCTTTGCTGGGAAGGGTACTGTATCAACTTACTTTGCTAAATCAGTAGGAGGAGAGAGAGAGCTAATTGGGGTGTGGCTTAAACAATATAAAAGCAGGTGACTCAAATTACAACTTCCTATTGCTAGCTTGCTTGTAGAGCACAAAACAGCTAACTAAAGAAGCTACCATTTTCTTATTAATTTAACACTTCTATCTCAACAGGAGTCAGTGTCTGTTGAGATTAAGCAGACAGATATTTTATTAGAAGTAGAAGGGTCTTATTTAGAGTTAAAAAAAGAAAAGAAAGAAAGTCAGTGTGTGTTCTGTGCTGGGAAGGGTACTGTATCAACTTACTTTGCTAAATCAGTAGGAGGAGAGAGAGCTGAATTAGGGGTGTAGTTTAGACAATATAAAAGCAGGTGACTCAAATTACAACTTCCTGTTGCTAGGCTTGCTTGTAGAGCAGAAAGCAGCTAACTAAAAGAAGCTACCATTTTCTTATTAATTTAACACTTCTATCTCAACAGGAGTCAGTGTCTGTTGAGATTAAGCAGACAGATACTTTATTAGAAGTAGAAGATGTCTTATTTAGAGTTAAAAAAAGAAAAGAAATAAAGTCAGTGTGTGTTCTGTGCTGGGAATGGCACTGTATCAACTTTGCTAAATCAGTAGGAGGAGAGAAAGCTGAATTAGGGGTGTAGTTTAGACAATATAAAAGCAGGTGACTCAAATTACAACTTCCTGTTGCTAGCCTTTTTTCTTACTAATTGCCCTCCATCCCACCCCTCCACCCACCCGCCCTAAGCCAGTTCTACTTTTATAGCCACTGGATTTGACTGAGAACAGGGACTTCCTGTTTGACAGTAGGAAGTGAAGGATCATAGAGAAACATTTGTTTTGTCAACCCTAAAGGAAAAAATAGCTCACTTCTGCCCCCCTAGCTGCTGGTGGTCTGACACTGAGCAAGGAAGAAGGAGGCTACTGAAGAATATAGGAAGTTGCAGTCCCAAAACAGGAAGGGTGAGAGTTGTAAGGAGAGGAGAGAGTAAGCATACAGAGAAACAGGAGAGAGGACACAAAATACGACATGAAAGGAGTGATGCAATGCAATGGCTGTGGGGTGGCAGTGTTTTGGGAGATATTCTGGAGGTTGCAATGCTGACCATTTGCAGGCACCTCTCTGGTCTGAGGGAGGAGGTTGCCCATCTCCAGGCTGACCTGGCTAGGATTTGGGAAACCTCCTCCCCCACCCAGGGACCACCAGGGCCAATGCCACTACCTCAGAGGTTGCCAAGAAAGAGGAAAGGCTGGACCAGGGTGGGCTCAGGGAGGGAGAGAGTGGTGGAAGACAGTTGCATTCCTCCAGCTGTACCTCTCCACAATTCATATGCTCTTCTGGTGGATAGTGGTACCTCTATGGAGGCACCTGCAGTGGAGACCAAGGAAGATGCTGGTAACCTTCACAAAGGAGACCCACAGGAGGGTGGCATGGGACCCCATAGGGCAAGGAAACAACTCCTGGTGGGGGACTCAATCATTAGGGGGTAGAAATGAGGGAGGAAGGGGAGAGGGAGGTAAGGTGCCTGCCTGGTGCCATGGCTTGGAGGGACAGGAAGTGAATCCTCAGGATCGTGGGAGCAGCTGCATGAGGGAGTTGGATGTCATTGTCCACCTAGGGACAAATGACCTGGCTAGGAATGGGATCAGAGCAGTGCAAGAGGAGTTTGTAGTGTTGGGAAGGGGCCGTAGACAAGTAACACATATGGTAACCTTCTCGGAGGTGCTGCCTGTCTATAGCAAGGGTGATGCTAGGGTACTCCTCACCAGGGAATTCAATGAATGGTTGAAAAACTGGTGTGGAGCTCAGAGTTTGGCTTCATTGGGGACTGGGAGCCACCTGGAGACCACAGACCTATACTGTGATGGTCTGCATCTGTCTGGGGGAACCAGAATCCTAGGTGAAAGGTTTAAATGCTTCATTGGCAAGCATTTAAACTAGCCAAGGGGGGAGGCACTGAAAGGGAGTAGGGAAATCCCAGCATCCCCCCACAAAACACGGTAATTAGTGAGGTAAACACCAAGGTAGAGAAGTCATTAGGAAGCAGGACAGAGGTAAATGTAAAAAAAGCAAAGGCAGTAAGGACAGGAATGGGGCTAAAAGGGGTAAAAAGTGGAGGGAGATGAGTACCAGTGCCCATAGTCTGTGTAACAAGCTCCCTGAACTAGTGGCCTTGATGGAAGAGGGTTGCCTGGTTATTGTGGCAGTCACAGAAACATGGTACACAGAGAACCATGACTGGGATGTCAACATACCAGGATACACAATCTACAGGAGGGACAGGGAGGGTAAAAGAGGAGGAGGAGTAGCTCTGTATGTAAAGGAAGGGATCAAAGCAACAGAACTAAAGAGTAAACAGGGAGCAGATGAGGCACTCTGGGTCACCCTGGAGGCAGGAAATGGCACCACAATCCACATGGGAGTTGTATACAGACCCCCATCTCAGGGGGAGGGAATGGACAAGGAAATGATAGAAGGCATCCTTAGGATGGCAGAAAAAGGGGAGATATTGTTGATGGGGGACCTGAATATGCCAGATGTTAACTGGAGCACCTTTGCTGCAGGTACATCCAAGAGCAGGGTCATTCTTGATGCCCTACAAGGGGCATGCCTCAGACAGCTAGTATTGGAACCCACTCGGGAGGGAGCAATCTTTGACCTGGTACTCTCAAATGGGGAGAGAAAAAGAATCTCAGATTTAGAAGTGGGTAGCCATCTGGGAACAAGCGACCGCCAAACAGTGTGGTTCACAATAAACACATCCATACAATGAAGCCATACAAAAGCAAGAGTATTGGACTTTAGGAGGGCTGACTTTGGAAAAATGAGAGAGTGCCTCAGAAAAGCACCAGCAAACAGGCAAGAAGGAGGGGTGGAGGAACAATGGGGAGTAATCAAAACAGCCATCACAGAGGCAACAAGCCTTTGTGTAAAGCAAATCAACAAAACACAACGAAGGAAAAAAACGCTATGGTTCACAAAAGAGGTGGCAGGGAAGGTTAAGGACAAAATGATAGCATTCAGGAAATATAAGGAAACACAGAAGGAGCAGGACAGAGAACTTTATCGGTTAAAGCAGAAAGAGGCTGGGAAGGCAGTCAGAATAGCAAAGGCCCAAACCGAGGAAAGGATAGCCAACTCTGTTAAGAAGGGGGATAAGACCTTTTATAGGTACATTAGGGAGCGAAGAAAGACCAAAGGAGGGATACTGAGGCTTAATAAAGGGGAGGGAATGTGGGTAGAGGGTGCAGTGAAAAAGCAGGGATACTGAACGAATATTTCTGCTCAGTATACACAAAGGAAGAGGAGGAAGAGGTACCTAAACCAAACAAGACAAACACTCTGAAGACAGGGGTTAATACAGTCCATTTACAGAAGAAAGTGTTCTGAAAGAACTCATAAAATTGAAGGTAGACCAAAGTAATGGGGCCTGATGGGATTCACCCAAGAATTCTAATAGAACTAAGGGTAGAACTAGTGACACAGCTGACTACTCTCTTTAACAAATCATGGGAGGATGAGGTGATACCTGAGGACTGGAGGAGGGCAGATGTGATTCCAATTCACAAATGTGGGACCAGGACAGAGGCAGGAAATTACAGACCAGTTAGTTTGACCTCAGTGGTAGGGAAAATGACAGAATCACTTCTGAAGGAAAGAATTGTTGAGTACCTAGAGGCCAGTGGGGCACAGGACCCAAGGCAGCATGGATTCACGAGGGAAAGGTCATGTCAGATGAATCTAGTAGATTTCTTTGACTGGGTGACCAAAGTAGTAGACCAGGGAGGGGCTGTGGACATGGCCTACCTAGATTTTAGCAAGACATTTGATACAGTCCCACACAAAAGATTAGTACACAAGTTAGCCAGCCTTGGAGTGGGTCCCAAGATGACAGCCTGGGTAAAGTATTGGCTAGAGAATAGGATGCAAAGGGTGGTAGTAAATGGAGTCCACAGTGAAGAAAGGAGGGTTACTAGTGGGGTACCACAGGGTTCAGTATTGGGACTGATCCTTTTTAATGTCTTTATAAGTGACATTACAGAGGAACTGGAAGGAAAAGTATGTCTCTTTGCAGACACTGAGATCTGCAACAGGGTTGATACACAAGATGGAGTGGAAAGTATGAGAAGGGACTTGGCAAGGTTAGAGGAATGGTCAAATGTATGGCAGCTCAGATTCAATGCAAAGAAGTGCAAGGTAATGCACCTGGGAAACAAAAATCCAGGGGAAGAGTACACAATGGGGGGTGAGATACTGACAACAGTAAAAATGGAAAGGTACCTGGGGATAATTATATCAGATGACCTAAAGGTGGGCAAGCAATGTGAGAAGGCAGTAAGAAAGGCTGGGGGGATGCTGGGATGCATAGGGAGAGGCATCAATAGTAGAAAACAGGAAGTTGTTATCCCTCTGTACAGACAGTTGGTGAGACCCCACCTGGAGTACTTTGTGCAGTTCTGGGAACCCCATCTCCGCAAAGACATAGACAGAGTGGAGGCTGTCCAGAGGAGGGCAACCAAAATGGTGCAGGGTCTGCAACAGAAAACATACGAAGAAAGACTAAAGGAGCTTTATATGTATACCCTTGAGGAAAGATGGGAGAGAGGGGACATGATAGAAACTTTCAAGTACCTCAAGGGAATCAACAAAGTCAAAGAGGGTAGCATCTTTCAGAAAGAGAGATGTGCAAGAACAAGGAGGCACAATTTGAATATAGAGCGGGGACATCTCAGAGGTAATGTGAGGAAGTATTTTTTCATGGAGAGGGTTGTGGATGCATGGAACAGCCTGCCTGAGGAGGTCGTGGAGTCAAGAACAGTGGGGGAATTCAAGAATGCATGGGACAGACATAAGGCAGTCCTAGTGGGGGGTAGGAGGAAGTAAGCTGTTGGTTAACTAGGATCTGCAGCTTATCTGTTAGGTAAGAAAATGGGCAGACTAGGTGGGCCAAGCGGTTCTTATCTTCTGTCAAATTCTATGTTTCTAGGCAAGTGGGTTTCAGGGTTCTCTCCCATACAAACAACCAGATTGCTGCTAAAACATACAGTAGAGAAACAGTCTGAAATGCAGCAGAATAATAATGAGGAGGACATGGAGGGCACTAATGTATCCCCAATACACTTGACTCAAAACTTGGAACTGACAAACTCCCCGAGAATTCAGTTTTCTGATGTTATTACTAGTAAACAAATGGGGACCTCCTCTGTACACACAGTTCCAACACAGTCCTCTCAACTAAATGAAGAAGAACAACTGCCCATTAATGATGGTAATAATGCTAACCATACTGGAGGTGCACGGCCCAGATCTTATGCATCCTTTTTCAGAGCACCAACATATCCAGCAAAGACACACAGTGCAGTAAGATTGATTTATAAAGGAGCTTTGGACTTATTTCCAGACAGGAAATTTATTGCAAGATCATTGTTGATGGGCACGATGAATTTTACAGCACAAGAAGTTTATTCTCTTATACATGTGTTGGGGAAATAACATTCGATATTAGCTTTAAATTAAATGCTGGACTACAGAAATTTTGGATTAAATACCAGTTGTTAAAAACATCCCCATTATGGCTTCTGTTTGATGTAATTCCACTTCCCAAACCAGCCAACAAGACCATTATGGTCTTATTTACTATAGAAATGAAGGTGTGAGTGTTACTGACTTGCTGTATTGGTTGTGACCAGAGATGTACTGTACAAGGAAACCCCGAGGCAATTTTTGATGAAGATAATACCTGGACTGGAGGATGGAGAATCAGGATATTATTGAATAGTATGGATGAAGAACTACAGCACCTGCCCAATTGTTTTTTTTTTTTTACGGAAGGAGAAAGGCGTTCTGTTTTATGCAGGACAGCCTGAGGCCGGCTATCATTGTGGGGCAATGGGACACATCAGCAGATTGTCTGACAAGCTAAAATGTACAATATGTAATGAACTTGGTGACACCAGTGGGTTTTGTAAAAATGTGCAAAAAATGTAATCTATGTGATGCTGTAGGGCACACATACCATATCTGTCCATGGGCAGCTCATAGTCAGCCAAAACTAACTGATGGTGAAGAGCAGAAGCTATTGCTGGCAATAGCACAAAGAAGCAAGATTAGGCAACAGACCCAACAGCATTCATACAGAAACTCTTCCCACAAGGTAGAGCAAAGTCATAGGCAAAGACAAACCCAGTCTGCTTCTAGTACAGCTGCTGAAATCCCCCCCCCCACTGATACAGAAACCAGACAGGCAGAACATGAAGCAGTAACAACCACTCAGGAGTTAGGAGAAGAAATCATGGAGAGTCAGGACTGTGGACAAGGAACTAGTGCAGGTACACAGCAAGAAAGCTCAGTCATGCCCCCCCAACCCCCATACAAGAGCAGGTGGAACAGGGAGGAGCAAAAATGCTTACCAGACAAAGGCAAAACTGGGATATGCCAGCCTCAAAAATCCCCAAGACTATGGAAAAACCCCCATCAAACAGATTTGGTGTGTTGACAGAGAATGTGAGGGAGTCTGATAATAACTCGGATGATTCATCTTTATGGTCATCCCTGCCTGATCCAGGCTCTGAAAGAGAGGACCCCCGCCCTCCCCCCAGCAGACAACAATGAATGTTCAGCCACAGGAAAAACCTAAGCAGAAGTGCATTCACTCTGCTAGGAAGAAACCTGCCCCTTCCCCCCGACAGAGAATATCATTTTGATACAATGGTTGTAATATGCTGCCCTAACAAATAACTATGATGGAGCACACTTTGTACCTTTATAGTATAAATGTAAATAGTATGAAAAATCATAAGAAACGGGTGGCAGTACTAGCAAAACTAAAATCATTACAGGCAGGTATTTTATTTCTTCAAGACACTAGACTGCACACTACTTTAGAGATAAAACAAACAATAAGCCAATGGGCAGTGGGACCAGCATACCACTGAAACATGTTCAGGGGTAGCAATTTTATTCCACGATACCCAGTTTAAATTAATAAAGTTAATAGATCTTAAACCAGGCAGGGCTCTGATTCTGAATATAAAAATAGGAAATACACTTTATAGACTAGTTAATATTTATGCTCCACAGACCAAAGCTGCAAGAATAAAGTTATTTCAAGCCATTCAGCCATTTTAACACTCACCACAGAATATAATTTTGAAAGGAGATTTTAACTGTGGACTAAGAACGTCTGACAGAGGAAAAAGAACTATAACCAAAAATATATTCTGTGACATGGCTTTTTTTAAAAACCATGATACAAAACACAAATTTAACAGATACCTATTATAAATGTATGGGAAAGCAGACCCTACATTTCAGAAAGGTATCTTGGCAACTAGAATAGATTTCTTTTTTATCACACAAACATTACATATGCAGACAACTAATATTCAGCCAGCAGAATTCTCGGATCATAATATGCTTCACTTGCAAACTGGGAAGAATCAGGGCTCCTGAAATGGTCCAGGTGACTGGAAATTTAACTCATCCTTATGATTGGTATAGGAACTGCAAACTAATTTACAGTATTCAATTTAGGTGCATAAATCCATGTACATTATGGGTGGGATATTCAGAAATGCACCAGAGGCAGGCGCATTGGAGGCGCAGCGCAAGTACACTGCGCCATGGCACATCAAATGTGATATTCAAAGCCTGTGCATGCTGCAAGCGCCAGCGCAACACTGCTGAATATCACAGGGATGCGCCATAGCACAACCAGGGCTGCACCAGGGAGCAAACCCACATGCACCATAGCGTATCCAGGGCAGCACCAGGGAGCAAACCAACTTGCGCCATAATGCAACCAGTGCTGCGCAGAGGCGCATGCATCAGGACACAGGACAACAAGCACAGCAAGGAGCATGCCACCAGGGTGGGATAGACCACCACCAGGGTGCAGAGGATGCCAGGAGGGAGGCATGGCAGGCACAGGGCAGCAGGCCCCCAACCATGCCCACCACAGTGGTGCATGGAGGCAGGGTGGAACCAATGTCCACTGGCAAACAGCCACCAGCAACACCCACAGGAAGGCATGGGACACACCACCTGGACCACAGCTGGCAACACACATGCCAACAGCACACAACACACGTGTCACACAACACAGAGAGCACACGGCCATCCCAGGGCACAGCTACCAGCCACTGGGCAGAGACCACCAGGCACAATCCCCAGTAAACACCAGATGTACCACTCATCCACCATGCACACCACTGCAGTATGGCCTCACGCACCAGCTGCAAAGCAGACACAGAAGGCTAACCAAAAATATATGTATTAAAACCAGTCAGGATACAACTATATACAGTAAAATAAACAACAGGTACAGGGATCAAGGAATGAGGAGGCCACAAACAAACCGGGAGGCCAGGGAAGGGAGGCAGGGGGACAAGGGTAATGGCTGTACAAGGGTACAAGGGAGGAAAAGGGGGGGACAGGGAAAGGAAGTGGGTGTAGGCCAACAGGCCCTATGGGCATCCACACTTCATTGGTGTCTGATGCCGATGTTGCCACTGTGGCCTGCACAGGGCCTGCTGAAGCAGACGTGCCACCTGGAGTGTGGCAGTGGAGACTTGCAAGATCCTCCTCAGGAGCCTGGTGTGGACATCAGGGAGATGGACACCTAGGGTCAAGGAGTGGACATGGTATAAGTGCATGTCCATATGACTGTAGCCCATGCACCATGCACAGCGGACAGTGGGGACATGTGCCCCTGAGATGGCATGCATCCCCCCACAGTGTGTGCACCCACACAAACCACCAACCCGACAATCCACAGCCATGTAGAGCACTGCACACCAACACCACCCATGTGCTGCACACCACAACCATGGCAGCCAGGCAACAGGGATAAGCGGCGGGATGGCAGTGGTACAGCTGGAATCCAGATGCACCCACAGTCCACCTGCAGCAGACACACACATGTGCGATAGCCACGGCATGGTTCAATGGACACTGCCGGCAGTGCACAGCTGGAATGGCCATGTGCACAGGGGGCAGTGGCCCACCCTGCATAACATCATACCCTGAAAGTGTGCCTACCTGCTTGCTGCACTGCATCCTGCGCCTGTCCATCGGCATCACCCATGCAGGCTGCATCCTGCACCTGTGCCCCTGCGTTGGCCTGCACTTGCCCACCTGCAGCACCAGCCAGCCATGCATGTCATCTATCTTCAGATCCTAGTAGAGAGACATTGGGAATGACACATCAGTACCTGGCAACACCACATGCCCGCTCAGCACAGCAGGCCCCTGGCCATGCACAGTGGGAGTGCGGTGGCACAGTGCATCCATGGTGCACTGCCATGGCAAACAGAATGCACAGCCACAGCCCCCCCCCCGCAGCAAGGTGTGATACCCTCCTAGGCCCCACAGAACACTGGAATGGCACAGACATGGGCATAGTGCACCTACCTGGATGTGGCACAGCGCCCCTCCGGACACATGCCAGTTGTGCCCGTAGCCTCTCAGGGTCTGTCCTCCGCAAGTCACCATAGCGGTGGCGGCACTGCTCACCACTGCACTGTGCCCCAGTTGTCTCCTCAAGCCCCTTAGCTACCTCCTGCCACACCTCCATTTGTGGGTGATCCAGGGGCACCTGGCCATACAAACTGCCCGCATGTGGCTCCACAAGGGCCACAAGATTAACCAGTTCTACCTGGGACCAATTGGGAGCCCTTGCAGTGCTTCAGCATGGCATGGTCATTCCTGCAGTTGCACAACCAAGATGGCATCCAGTAGAGTATGATTCACATGTGCTGTGGGCCGCGCGGCCCGCTTGGTGATGCACTGCCATCCACAATCACGCATCCACGGTGCTGTGCCATACAGATGGTACAGCACTGGCATGTGCCGCAGGGCATCTAGAGGGTCAAAGGGCACTCATGGGGTCAAGGGTCTGCACGCACACTGTGCACAACAGCACGATTGGCCACACCATGCATGGTGCACAATCGGGGCATGTTGGCCCCATGGGCCATGGGCCAGTTGCACATGGGTGCCATAGGGCATATAGCGCACAAGTACCACATGGTCAATAGCGGCAGAACATTGTACTGTGTATGGCGCAGTGTGCTTAGGATGCGCCACTGACTTACACGATGGCACTGCACGCATGTGTACTGCCGGGCCTACTGCGCATGTCATACTGTTGCGCCATGGTTTGTGCATGCGCAACACCAATGCGCCATACAAAATTTCACGATATTCAGCCAGCATATGCAGATTAGCTATTCAGCATATCGGCAGTGCATCAGAGGCATTTGCATCTCATTTAAGTTGCGCATCCTCTCATTTGCATGTGAAGCACTATAAATATGCCACGGGACTGCACAGTCAATAGACCGGTATTGCATCCTTCAGAGGTACGCCACCAGGCCGTGTGCCTATCGGAACTGTGGAATGGGAGGACAGTGTGGGTTGCAGCCATCACTGACCACATGTCCATACCCACAGGAATAAGCATGATGAAACATAAGGAGGGTGAGGAGCATGGGCCTGCACGGAAGCGCAGGCCCAACTTCACGAGGGCAGCGAGCGATGCCCTGTTTGATGCCTACCTGGACCAGGAGCCTCTCCTGAGTGGCTCAACAGGCACCCCACAAGCACGGGCAACAGCATGGGAGGGCATGGCCAGGGCCATGAACCAGCAGGGCAGCCATCAAAGGACAGCACAGTACTTGAAGAAGAAGGTAGGCACCAACCTGAGGAGGATTAAGGAGAAGGTGGCTGCCATCCGGGCTTCACATTCTGCCACGGGCGGGGGACAGTCAGACATGCCACAGCTGTTGCCGTGGGAGGAGTTGGTGGTGGTGTCATGCGGCCCGTGCCATTGAGGGGCTGCTCAGTGGAGGTTCCAGATGGGGGCAGCCCATCACTGCATGGTGGGCACGGCAGCACCTGGGGAAGGGGGTAGGGGGCAGGGTGTGTGCCAGCGCCACTAATGTGACTGTGTCCCTCTTTGCTCCGGAGTGCCTGCATGCGGCGGCAGGAGTGGGGGTGTCCACCATGGGGGTGATCCTGGGCCTGGAGGACTATCTGTCCATCTCCTTCGGTGTCCGTGGTCCAGACCGCAGTCATCCCAACTCCACTGTCCATCCGGATGCCTGAGGCATGGTCGAGGACGAGGCCCTGGCTGTATTTCAGTAGGACGCCAGCCATGGCATCCAGTATGCTGAGCCACAGGTCGGGGTGGGGTCCAGGACCGTTGACGACGACGTGGCTAGTACTCAGGATACTGGTATTGCCATTCAGGGGGAGGCACCCATACCACACACCCGCCATGGCAGTGCAGATGGTGCCCTGGCAGCAGTTGACTGCCCACTGGCCACCACACCCGGCGATGCTGTGAGCACCATTGTTGCAGCGCAGTCTGAAGGGGGTGGCAGTGGTGGTGCAGCCGCACTGGAGCAGATCCATGCACAGTAGCCGGAGAGGCAGCAGCGGCAGCAGGAAGAGGTCGATGGGGGGCCGGGTGCAGTGGCCACCAACAGTGCACCACAGACTGATCAGCCCCAAGGAGGCCCCGCTCTGCAGCCCCCACCAGTGCGGGGGGCTGTGCTGCAGGGTCAAGCACCACCCATGGGTCGGCACAATGCCCATGCACCCCAGGGCACTGACCCCTTGACCGAGCACTCCCATCTGCTATAGGCCTCCATGGAGCAACAGGTGCTGGTCTTGTCAGGGGGGCGTGCACTCTGCACAGAGCTGCACCAGTCTGATGGGAGGTGTGACAGGTACTTTGAGCAGCTCCTGGCCTAGACCATGTGTATGCAGGAGGACACGACTGCAGCCCTGGATAGGCTTACCGCTGTGGTCATGGCCAGCCTAGCACCACTGGCCACCCTGGTACATGGCTGTCCACCACAGACCCCGTGGAGTACCTTATCCACGCCTCGGTCACAGCATCATGTGACCTCCTCAGTGTCAATGCCAGGATCTGCTGTGGGCATTCTGGGCACGCCTGGAGCGGGCATGTTCAGGAGCCTGTAAACCCCTGTGAGGGACAGGTAACATTCCTGCAGTGACACCCCTGGGGAACCATCAGTGACACCCCCTGTGGCTGTCACACAGCCTGCATCTGCTGGGTGATCTCGGCAGGGCTGTCCATGTGTTCGTGGCAGCCGTGCAACTGCACGGCGGTCCTGAGCTGCCATCCTCCCTGTCCGTTGTCTGCCGCTGCTCTGTGTTCACATTGGTGTGGCGTGTGCGTATGCATCCCAGGGACGTGTCATCCATGGTTGACGCCACACACAGGCCTTGTGCACACCCACCTGGCCGCTGGCCACTGTGGCATGTGCATGATGATGCCAACACAACAACGGATGCTACTGTGCACAACAGGCACCCCACAGATGTTCTGCATCTGACACATGCCCATTGCTGGCCTCTAGACGTGAGCATGTGGGTGCCCATGTGCATGTGCATGTGTGTGTGAGTGTGCGTGGGGGTGTGTGGGTGAGGTTTACAATGCTGTACAGGGTGCTTCCTTGGGGTCCAGTCCCATGCCCGTTCACGCTACCCACCAGCCATGTCTGTCATGGGGTCCAGCCTTGCATGCCTGACTACTGTGCCATGGTCCCTGGGTCATGCGTCTGGTCATGTTCACCTACCTGCATGCACCATAGTGCTCCTCTGCCATTGTAACCCAGTGCTGCCGAGCCATCCTGTTCAGCCGGGGTTCCCTTCACCTGGGGGGGCTGCCCATCACCACCTGGCCCAGCATCCGCTTCGTCCCCACTGCTGTTCCCCTCTTCAACCTCGACAGCTATCCCACGGTCAGTTGCCATGTTGTATAGCATATAGCAGGCCAGGAATAGGCTGCAGGCCTTTGAGAGGCTATACTGTAGGGCACCACCAGACCTGTCCAGGCAATGGAACCTGGCCTTCAGCAGCCTGAACACATGCTCGATGATGTTCCGTGTGCTGGCGTGTACCTCACTGTATTGCTCCTGCGCTGGGGTCGACGGGTGCTGGTATGGGGTGAGCAGCCAAGGGCCGGAGTGGGTATCTGCTGTCACCTGTGTGTTGACATGTGTGGTTAACATGGTGGTCTTTATAGCTGCACCCCCCTGCCTTCCCGGCCACACCCTCTGATGCTCCTGGCCTAACATCCCCCACACCCTACCCTGTTGTGCTAGGCTGCACATTCCAACTGCATACTCACCTACTAGGTGGCCAGTGGGGATGTTCCCACTCTCAAACCTGTGGCACAGTGCTGACTGGTGCCAGATGAAGGCATCGTGTGCTCCACTAGGGTGTGTGGCACAGACATTGATTGTGCGCTCCCTTTCATCGCACACCACCTGGCAGTTGATGCTGGGGTAGTCCTTTCTGTGGATGTAGGCTACCCCCTCCTGCCCAGGTGGTGTGCGGATGCCTATATGGGTGCAGTCAATGGCCCCTAGCATGCCAGGCATACATGCCACCCTGTGGAACTCCTGCATGTTCACTGTACACTCTGCCTGTGTGCTGGGGAAATGGATGTATTCTGCAGCATGTGGCAGCAGTGCATTGAGGAATTGTGTGAGCAGCCATGACGCGGCCAACTGGGTTATGCCTGTGGTGTCCCCTGTTGGTCTCTGGAAGGTACCCATGGCGAGCAGGCACATGACGGCCGTGACCAACAGAGCATGGCTCCGTCTTGTGGGTGCCTGCATCTCATCACCGCACTGCTTACTGAGCTGCCTCAGGATTGCCTGGTTCAGGCAGTACCAGCCTATGATCTCTGTGTCACTGTACTGTTCAATGGTGGTTCGGGCATGGTACCACCTGTTCCAGGCATACCACCAACGGGCCCTTCCATGGCCACACCGCTCTGTCTCCTGCCTCCTCACACCCCTCATTACTGCCTACATCTGGAAGATGGCACTGGACATGGCCTGTGCTGTCCTGCCCGCTGGACTGTTGTCTCCCTGGCACCCCCGTCTGTGTGATGCTAGGTGTGCCCCTGCACTGGGCGTACACCTGTGTTCGGGATTCCCAGCTGGTAGCCTGTTGGCTGTAGCCTCCACCTCCCACCCGTCCAGGCACTTTCGCTGCCACTCCTCAGCCCGGTGTCACAGGCTCAAGCTGCTGTTGTTGCCCTCGTACCTGTCTCACACACACACACACAGGCTCTTTCAGTTTCACACGCCCAGTCCCACACTCTGTTGCACTTCCCACCTGCCTCTGTCTCTGTCTTGCACCCCTCCTGCTGTCCTGTCTGCCCACTCACTCTCCCTCTCCCTCTCTCTCCTGCTCCCCTGTGGCTCATGCCTCCATCCCGTGCTTGCTCCCTCTTTTGATGGGCTCAAGTTTGCTCCACGCATGTCCCTGTTGCTCCGCGCTTGCACCCTTTGCTTGCTGTTGAATATCACACTGCACCGCTTATTCATGGCTATGCCACCTGCACTTGTGCATACGTTCATTAGGGTTGCACATTGGCACACTGCAATTTGCATGGCGCATTGGCTCCCACTGAATATCGCTGTTTGGCACATTTCCGCACTTGTACAGGTGCATCTCAGTTGCACCATGCGCAACCGCTTTGAATATCCCTCCCTATGTATGCAGAACAGATATTATGGTGGGAAGACACTATTTCTGACCTTACACGTGTATTAAAACAATACAGCAAGAACAAACAGGATATTAAACATATGGAATATTTGCATGACAGGAGAAAACTGCAACACTTACTAACAATAGCTCACACCACAGTCCAAAATTTACAAGAACAGATACATTTAATTAAGGGAGATATGAAGAAATTTCATATACAGCAAGAACAAAGTGTATTATACCAACAAAAGTATGGCATACAAGGAAAAAAAGAGGAAGTATGTCCTCATGAAAATAATAAGGAAAAAATATATGGATGATCTAAAAAATGCTACCAATTAGAAGTGTAAAAATAATACAGATACTATGAAAACAGAAACTGATCATTCTATAAATCTGTTTAGTTATACTCAAGACCAGCATCCAGTGAGTATAGCAACTGAATATGGGGCGACCATCAAAATGGTAGCTCATATTCAACACTATCCTCGTAGGCTACCCTGCAAGGGTAGAGACCCTATGTGCAGGTGAGCGTAGGGAATGGTTACTGAAAGGGAAGGATAGCAAGGGTAAGGGGGGATAGGGAAGGGGTTTCTAGGGGAGTGGTGTACCTGCTTCTGCCAAGCTAGCCATGTGGCATGGTGGAGTTGGTGGCTAGCTCTGGCTCAGCAGGTACTGGGTTTGCGGCTGGAGACTGGGAGGGTAGAACTTTTTCCATTGCCTGTGGCCACGGGACTTAATTTTTTTAAAATCAGGACTGTGACCCCTCCCAGACATGCACCTCCTGGAGTTGAGAATCTAAAATCAGGGGTGTGTGTGGAAGGGGTAAATCCCCCCATGAGGGGGTGCAAGGGGGCACAGCCTCCCTGCAAAAACACTTTTTTTGTTGCCAGATGTCGAGTCACCAGTAAGTGTATATTGCCGATTTGCTTTTTGGCGATATACACTCGCCGTAATAACGATCGCTGTTTTGCAATCACTATTATGACATGAAACTCTCAAGACCACCTGTTAGACCCAGAGCCTTTTTTTCAGATATTTTGGACTTCTGCGCAACAGAGGAACAAAATAGAAGTTTGGAAAAAAATATTCAGACAGGTAAAGCAGAAATAGCCATTTCTTCATTGCAGAATAATAAAACACCAAAAGGGGTAGACTTACTGCTGAACTTTGTAAATTACTGGGAAAGGAGCTAGCCACAGAACTTGCAGATGTGTTTACTCTTATTCTGAATAACCAAAGACCTACTTTAAGAATGATTAATGGCAGACTAATATACTTATATAAAAAAGGAGACAGGCAGGGCATAAACAACTGGAGGCCAGCAATTAGCCTACTAAATAATGATTTCGAAATTTTAACAAAAATATTAAATGCCAGGTTAACAAGAGTAGCACAATCAATTATTTCTAAGGCCCAAACTTGTGCAATTCCTGGCAGATCCATTACAGAACATTTAATTCTACTAAGAGAGCTTTTCTCACAAAGTTATCATGGTAACATTCAGGGAACCTTACTTTCACTAGACCAACAGAAAGCATCGATTTTGCCAGCCATTGTTTTCTTTGGACAACACTACAGAAATACAAAATATCACCCACATTTATTTCATGGATTCAATTGTTGTACAGAAATGCCACAGTAACACCAGTAGTAAATGGTTGGTCAGGTCCCATGATTCCTGTACATAGAGGGGTAAGGCAGGGCTTCCCCCTGAGCCCACTATCATATGCATTCTGTAGAGATCCACTATTGAGGGCATTAAATGAATCTCATAGAATAAAATCCATAGAAACAACAGCAGGCAGACTCCCTTCTAGAGCTCTAGCATATGCAGATGATTTGTGCGAACTTACACAGGATACACAATCTGTTGCAGAATTGTACAAATATGTGGAAAATATGGTAAGGTCTCAGGGACAGCATTAAACATGGAGAAATGCACAGGTTACCTTTTCCATAAGGAAGAAAATACTGTTACAGAAATAGCAGGCATTACTGTACAAAATATTCATATTAATATATTGGGCATTACCTATGAAACAACAAAAGATGAGGTGGTGAATTGGGAAGGGAAAATATGGCAGGGGCAATCATTAGTGCAGCAGTGGAAAAAATGGAAATTTAGTAAGAAAAAGAGAGTCTATTTAATTAAAACATATCTCATACCAGTCTTTTTGTATTTAAGTTATGTTTTTCCTCCACCAAAAACATTTGAAACTACTATTTTAAGTCTTTTTTTCCAAGCAGTCTGGGGCAGCAGACTCAGTCCTATAAAAAGAAATATTATCTGCCTACCCATCAAACAAGGAGGACTAGGCATGGTGAACCCCACTGCATATTTTATGCAAGCAATAATACCTGACAGGGTGGGCGGTATTGGAAATACTGGACCACCAAGGGGCGTAATGAGGCCCGACGCTGCAGGTCCTGGAATACTGGAAGGTCCAGTATTTCCCAATACTACCCGCCCTGGAGGGTATTATTGTGCTTAGAAAATGAGTTATGTGTCACATTTATTGGAGCAAGTGAGAAAATTTAAAAATACATAAAAAAAAGGACTAGAAATCTGTTGAAAAGGGGTTTTGTTGGTAAACTAGCTTCTCTACTGGTATACTTGCCAATAGAGGAGAGTGTGGTGTTGGACTGTCTTTTACACTTGCTTGCCTTCTTTTATTGCTCTCCCCTCTCTTCTATGCTAGTCAGCCCCATCTCCTCCATGCTGAGGGTCTTGGTGCTCCTTTTTCCCCCTCAAAGTACTACATTTACTTCATTTCAGAGGCGCGGTCTGGATCTGAATTTGAGTATGGGAATGGAGTGTAGCAGGCTTCGTGGTGCAGATACGGAATGCGAATGGTGTTAGAATCAGGGTTACTGATTTGCTTTATGATCAGGTGAGAAAGTATAAACTGGGTGGTTTTCATTTAAAAAATACAAAATAAAACAGATAACCATGTATTTTCTCTGTCTGACTTGAGCAGAAGTGGAAGCTAGGCGAGCTGGGCTGTCTTGGAGTAGTACTGAACACGCGATATGCTAGTGCTATTTCTCTAAAGTAAAATGGCAGTTTCTTCCTTCTCTTTTTAAACATGAACAAAAAGGTAGGGAAATTACAGAGTCTGCTCAACCAGAGTCTTCTCCATAGTCAGACGCCCTTGGAAACTCTAGACCTGGAGGTCCCATCCATTCCGGCCCCCCCAAAAAACTTTTGCTGTCAGATCCCTTTAAGAACAATAAACCAGAATCCTTGCCCAGAAAACACGCAGTATGGTTAAGATATAAAGGGGGCCTGGATCCTCGACCAGACAGGCAATATGTTGGTAAAAACCTGATTAAGGATTCTCTCCATTTCTCCCCCGCAGATGTATTTGCATTTATTCACATCTCGGGGTAAGACCATTTCGACATTAGTTTCAGCACCCCACAATTACTAGACTTATTTTGGTTCAAATACAACCAACTTAAATTCTTCCCTTTATGGATCCCCTTTATTGCGATCCCATTGACTAAACCTCTGATTAAAATAGTAACCACCATGTTCCGGAATAAGAGTGTGCCAGTGGGAGTCATTTACCATTGGCTCCAGCAAAAATACAAAGTTTTAAGTACCCCTGAAGCAATTCTGGATGGGGAACACTTCTGGACTGGGGGGTGGAAATTTAGGGTGAAGCTCTGACAAACTGAGGATGGCATCTGTCACCTCCCAAATTGATTTTTCCTTGGACCTGATCATAGAAACACAGAAACATACAAACATAGACTTTGACGGCAGATAAGGACCACTTGGTCCACCTAGTCTGCCCATTTCCCTACCGACAGGATAAGCTGCAGATCCTAGTTAACCAACAGCCTATTTCTTCTTACCCCCCCACAAGAATTGCCTTATGTCTGTCCAATACATCCTTGAAATCTCCCACAGTTTTAGACCCCGCAACCTCCTTAGGAAGGCTGTTTAATGCATCCACAACCCTCTCTGTGAAAAAATACTTCCTCACATTGTCCCTGAGCTGTCCCCCCCGTCTTCAAATTGTGTCCCCTTATTCTTGCACATCTCTTTTTCTGAAAGATGCTGCCCTCTTGGACTTTGTTGATTCCACTGAGGTACTTAAAAGTTTCTATCATGCCCCCCTTCCTTTCCTCAAGGGTATACATATTAAGCTCCTTTAGTCTCTCCTCATATGGCTTCCCTTGCAGACCCTGCAACATTTTAGTTGCCCTCCTCTGACACCTCCATCCTGTCTATGTCTTTGCAAAGATGGGGTCTCCAGAAATGGATGCAGTACTCCGGATGGGGTCTCACCAACTGTCTGTACAGAGGGATAACAACTTTCTGTTTTCTGTTGGTGATGCCTCTCCCTATACATCCCAGTATCCCCCAGCGCTCCCTACTGCCTTCTCACATTGCTTGCCAACCTTAAGGTCATCTGATATGATTACCCCAGGTCCCTTTCCATTTTTGTTGTTGTTACTACTTCCCCCCATAGTGTACTCTTCCCCTGGGTTTTGGTTTTCCAGGTGCATTATTTTACACTTTTTGCATTGAATCAAGCTGCCATACTTTGACCAATCCTCCAACCTTGCCAAGTCCCTTCTCATCCTTTCCACGTCGCCTTGTGCATCAATCCTGTTGCAGATCTTTGTGTCATCTGCAAAGAGGCATACTTTTCCTTCCAGCCCCCCTGCAATGTCACTTATAAAGACATTAAAAAGGACTGGACCCAGTACTGAACCCTGCGGTACCCTACTAGTAACCCCCTTTCTTCAGAGTGGTCTCCATTTATAATTACCTTCTGTGTCCTGTTGTCCAGCTAATGTTTTACCCAGGCTACCACCCTGGGACCCACTCCCAGGCTGGTTAATTTGTTTATTAATCTTTTGTGTGGGACTGTGTCAAATTCCTTGCTAAAGTCTAGGTAGGCCATGTCCACAGCCCCTCCCTGGTCTACTACTTTGGTCACCCAGTCAAAGAAATCAATTAGATTTGTCTTACATGACATTCCCGCTGTGATTGTGGATTCTGCTTTTATGCTGGTCAGCCAAAGGCATGTTATCAGTATGGGGCTCGTACACACCTCTCCAGTCTTTGTGACAAATTATAGTGTAGCCTCTGCAATGAGTGAGACATAACAGCTTCCAGTGCATGAATCACACTACATGCAATTTATGTGATGAATATGTCCATTTATACCACAAATGCCCATGGGCCTCTTCAAACAAAACTAACAGTTTGAATCCTGGTGACCTAATAAACAAGGCCCAAGCAGATGTAATCACACCTCTGGATTTCCTGCCACCTCCACCTCCACCTGCACCTGTACTGGAACCTTAAGAGCCAGAACCACAGGCACCTATCTCAGTACATATTGGGGACAAATGCTATGGAATTTCTACAGCCTGCATGCTATTCCGATCTCCAGGACCAGACTCCGATGGAAGAACAACTGGAACTGCAGCCTCCCCAACCATGGGTAGCACACCAGCCTAGTAGGAGGTCTACAAGACTGACTAAAAAAGAAGGACTGCCACAAGTCTTTGATACTGAAAATCCCTTTGGGGTTTTAGCAAACTCTGCTTGTGGGGAGTCTGAAATGGAGGAGGAGGTGGCTGATACATTAACTATGGAATCAGACATCTCTCAGTCAGTTGAAAAACTGTATGTGGGGAAAAAGAAAATGAGGAAAAAGTGTTAGGAGGCATGGACTAGCTGATGCACTGTACAGTCATAGCCTCTATAAACTGCCATAGCTTAAGAAACAACAAGAAAAGATAGACAGTGTGCCAGTTAGGTCATGACATGGCCATTGATAGCCTGTTGGTACAAGAAACATGGATGGGTTCAGTACTGCAAATGTCCTGTTTTAAATCTGAATGGCCCTGGGGACCATCATACTGGTCCTTCGGTACTGATAAAGTGGATGGTATAGGGAGTATTTTTTCAGGAAACAGGTTTTCTTTTTTCAGACTTGCAGATCTTATCCCTGGGAGAGCTCTGGTGATAGATGGTTATTGGGACAATGAACCCTGCAGACTACTAAACATTTACGGCCCTCAACTTAAAGCAGATAGAGTTAAGTTATTCACATGTATCCAACCTTTTTTAGCTATGGCAAAACTTATTATAATGGGTGGGGACTTTAACTGCAGCATTACGGTTCCTAGCGAACAAACCTCTCTGAAAAAAGTGTATTGTGACTCTATGGCCTTTAAAAACTGTATCTCTATAACCGAACTCATTAATTGTGCAGATTCCCTAACTAGTGGACCAACATTTACTTACAAAAGGGCCCAATTCACTACCTTAATTGACTACATTTTTATTTCCAAAAATTTAAAGAGTGCAATCTGCTGCATTCATCCCAGTTGAAGTTTCAGACCATTTAATGATCAGAACCTGCCTGGGAAGACATTTAGAGAGTCCCATTAACAGTTCACGATGGAAGCTGAACACTAAGTTGTTAGACGATTCTACCATACAACATCATATTAAACAACTATTGGCAGCCCGAGCATCAGTGTTTGACTTGTATGACAATATAGGTGACAGGTGGCAGGACACAAAATTGGACATTCAAAAATGTTTCTAGTCTTTTGGTAAAAAAACAGTCTTGGCTGCAGTTTTTTCAATATTTAAAAATACGCTCCTAGTTGCAACACTTACTATCTCTTACGCCCAATTCCGGCAATGATCTATCTTCTCAGATAAATAATGTTAAAACAGAGCTTAAAGCTGTACCATATGATAGGGCCAGTACGACCCATGTGGAACTCACTTTATGGCACTCAAAGAACTCCATTTTTTGACTCATGTGTAACTTGTAAAGCAAGGAGAAACACATCCACCGTTTAATCTTTACAAAATGATAAAGGGGAAATAGTGACATCCCCAAAGAAAATAACTGTTGTTGTTAGGAAATATTTGCAATTCACAAATACACCCGGCATCACCCCAGACACTGTTTTATCAGGTTACCTAGCAGATCTTCCACAGTGCCATTATCAAAGGATGAACTAAACCAGTTAACAGCACTGATTTCAGGACAGGAAATCACTAACATAATTGGTTCTCGGAAGGCAGGGGCAGCCCCAGGGGTGGATGGTTTACCCTATGAATTTGATAAAACATTTACTTTTAAGTTGACTCTATGTCTGGAAAAGGTGTTTGATTAATTTTTAAATATACAGAAAGATGTCCCAAGTCATTTTTTGAAAAGCTTAGTTATCTTCCTATTTAAATCAGGGAATAGACTCCTCATACACAACTGGAGACATATAAGCCTGTTGAATGCAGACTTTAAAATCTTGTCTCAGATTTTACATCTAAGGCTAAGAAAGATAACAGCTTCCATTATACATCCAGCACAGTTCTATGGTCTACCAGACAGATCAACTCACCACCCTTTGATTATTCTTAGAGAACTATGGGAATACTTTACTAAGACATGGGAAAAAGGGTTTATTATATCCCTAGACCAAAGAAAGACATTTGATAGGGTTAATCACATGTTTCTTTTGAGTTTTGCAAACATATGGTATTCCAGATGCTTTCATATCTTGATAAAAATTGTTGTATAATAAGGCATTTTTTAGTCTGGTTGTTCTAGGTTATACAGGTCCTGAATCTAAGGTATAGGAAGGAGTGCGACGCTGTCCCTTGAGCCCGCTACTGTAATGTATATTTTTTTCCCTAAACCCATTATTAGAAATGAATGCATCAAACACATTAATAACAGGACTTTCAGGTAAATTATCCAATGATGTAGTCAAAATAATTGCATATGCTGATGACACATGTCTATTAGTAATGAAAAATATTGGCAGCATTTACGAAGCCCAGAAGGAATTGGACTTCTTTTGTACAGTATCACATGCAAAACTTCACCTAGGTAAGTGTAACACTATACCTACAGGATCCTGAAGGAGTCCTCAACCACAAATAGTGGGATTTCCTATAGTACTAGGACTTGTGAAAATGTTAGGACTAATGTTTGGAACCCCAAATATAGCTCAAACCAATTGGGAAAATGTCTTAAAAATATGTGAAACTAAGGTAAATTTATGGAAAGGGTGGAAACTTTCCAAACTAAAAACAGTTTTTATTATCAAACAATGTTTAATTCCTTGTTTGCTATAGATAGATAAATACTTTATTTGTTTGGTCAAAGACTTTTACAACATATAAATATACCTGTATACATATAAACTCTCTACATATAATTAAATACACAATACACCCATAAGAAAATCTCCAGTACAAAGACATAAATATAAATCACTCAAGAATAATTCCTTCATATTTAAAGTGCATAAAGTCATTACCTCAAAACATGTATTATACAACTTGGAAGTTCAAGGCAGCTAGACCAGATTAGATCTTACAATGTTTCATTCTTATCAAGGCAATATTCTTTATATAGGGAACTACTTGATTTATAAAATAATCATCCTGGGTAGTGGACACGATATTCAGCATGGTCTTATGATCAACTAATTGAACTGAATCCCAAATAGGCCGAAACCAGTAAGCTCTCTGCTTACTATACCATGTACAGTTAAATATTGCATGATATAAATCCTCTATTTCCAAACAAGAACATTCACAAAATCTATCCTCCTCCTTTCTTTTCTTTAGAAAGCGAGCTGTCATAATATTGCCGTTGTAAAGACCCATGCGGTATCTAGTATAACAATTTCTTTTGACTTGATCAGTGATAACATCTAAATAATATCTATACTCATGTTTCAAATCTTGTGCTACAAGCCAGGGTGAGGTCTTTATCTTTGATGCCATCAAGAGATCATATTCTTTATGGACATTCATCTCTTTGTTCCTTATGTATCTGGAGTATTGTAAACTGATTTGGATCCCTCTTTGATGTAATTTATTCAATATATCCAAACCATAATTTTTCAGTAATATTGTTATATCTTTTAGCCAATCTGATGTATAACATTCTCATTTTTCCCACTCCAATTTCTGCATGAAACACAAGGTGGGTAACTAATCTCTATCCATTCTCATTAATTTAATCCAATAGATCAATTTTCTAATTGCTATTAATGCATTTGATGTAACCATCCCAAGTTCCGCTCTCACTAATACATTAGGGGCAGACAGCCCAAGACCCATTGCATTTTTGTAAAGTCTATTTACTGGGACTTCTATAGATTCTTTTTAATCCGAGCTCCAGATTTCACTCTGATATATTATTTGTGGAAAATATTTTGCTTTTATTGCTCTTATTAAAGGTCATATAGTATTTCCCACATATTTATAATTACATTTTTGTAATGCTCCTGCTGTTTGTTTTAATTTTATATTAAGTTTTTGAATATGTTTTAGTCAATTCCCATTGGAAAATATTGTCAAGCCTAAATAGACATAATGTTGAACAATTTTTAACTTCTTCCCATTAATTCTCCAATCTTGTTTACTCCTACAGTCTCCAAAGATCATTACTCCATTAGAAGAAACACAATTACTAAGGTGAGTAATTTTTTCTTCAAACAACATGAAGTCTTGCTGTATTCTGACAAGTTGTACTTGGCATCATCTTTGGGACTCAGGCAGGCTAATTATATGGCCTATACAGCCAGGTACCAGAAGTCCAGGTGGGACACTGTACTGGCACTGGCTAAACAGGCCTCCCCAGCTAGCCAAGGAGCTGGAGGAGGTGGCTGCTGATGGGATTGAGGCATCAAAGGTGCAATTTCATGCTGCTGTGGATTCCAATGATGTGTCATCAAGAGTCATGGCTACATCTGTGGCTCTTCGGAGAATGGCTTGGCTCAGATGTACTAGCCTTTTGCAGGACACCCAGGCTAAGGCCATGGATTTCCCTGTAGTGGGTAATTCTATGTTTGGGGAGCAGACAGAGAATTATATGAAGAAAATAGATGAGTACAGGACCACTTATAGGAGTGCACAGGCCAAGGAGAGGCAGGCAACTCCTCAGAGGCAGCAAGCTAGGGTCAGGGGCAGGCCTTTTCAGAGGCCTTTCTACCAGGCGCAGGCCTCCTCTTCCTTTTCTCAGAGGGGGTTCTTCAGAGGGAGAGGCAGAAGGGGGATGAGCAGGGCTGCATCCACCCCTCAGCCTAAGGCTCCTGCCAAGCAGACATCCTGATGTGTCAGCCCGGGTCGACTCCCCCATTCCAGTAGGAGGCAGGCTGGCTTACTTTGTCCAGGACTGGATGTCTGTTACCTCAGACAAGTGGGTCCTGGAGGTTGTAAGCCAGGGGCTGGTTCTCAGTTTCAAAAGTTTTCTGAAACTGAGACCCAGATCCTTCCACCTGCAAATACTTCAGAAACCCTTGCTCTAGAGGCAGAGGTTTTGTCCCTACTGGCTTTAAAGGCCATAGAGAGAGTTCCTACTTCATACAGGGCCAAAGGTCTGTACTCCAGGTACTTCTGTACCCCAAAAAAGACAGGAGAGTGGCAACCCATCCTAGGTCTAAGATACCTAAACAAGCACCTAATAAAGCCAAAAATCAAAATGGTGACTCTGGGAACAGTTCTTCCCTCTCTGAGACCAGGAGACTGGCTAGCCTCCCTAGATCTCAAGGACGCCTATTTTCACATTCCTATCAGGTGCTCCCACAGAAAGTACCTCAGGTTCAAATTGCCCTTAGGCCATTATCAGTTCAGAGCAATGCCCTTTGGTCTAACGTCAGCTCCAAGGGTGTTTACAAAGTGCCTAGCAGTAGTGATGACCTTTTTAAGAAGAAAAAGTATTATTATTTTTCCATACCTGGATGACTGGCTTCTTGTGGGCCAGTCTCCAGACCAAGTCAAGTCAGATCTGTGAGTCACTCAGCAAGTTCTCACTTCCCTGGGGTTCCTTCTCAATCTTCCCAAGTCAGTCCTCAAGCCAGTACAGTTCCTCACTTTTATAGGAGCAGAACTGGACACCCTCAAAGCAAGATCCTTCCTTCCTTTGGAAAGGGCAAAAGCCATCTCTCAGTTGGCCTCTTCCTTTCTCCCTCGGTTTCTCGACCTGCAGCTTTTGGGCCACATGGCAGCTTCCACAGAAGTGGTCCAAGGGGCCAGGTTTCAGATGAGGGACATTCAGTTCCATCTGAGAACTTTTTGGTCCCAAAGAAAAGATCCTCTTACCAAGCTAGTTCATGTTACTCAGACCTTAATTCAGGCCCTTCAGTGGTGGCAGGACCTGAGCAATCAGAGGCAAGGTGTTCCATTTGTCTCTCAGACTCACTCTGTGGTTTTCACCACAGATGCTTCCCTTTTGGGGTGGGGAGCCCATCTGGGGGCTCTCATGGCCCAGGGACTGTGGTCCCCTCAGGAATCCCTTCTTCACATCAACCTCTTGGAGCTCAGGGCAGTACTTTGTGCCCTACAAGCTTTCTCTCAGTCAATACAGAACAAGGTGGTTCAGGTCAGGACGGACAACACTACCACCATGTGGTATATCAACAAGCAGGGAGGCACTCAGTCCACAGCCTTGTGCACAGAGGCCATGAAAGTATGGTCCCTGGCTTATTCCCTGCAGACCTCTCTAATAGCAGTCCATCTCCCAGGAAAGGACAATGTGATAGTAGATGCATTGAGCAGAATTTCCCAGGGCCATCACGAATGATCTCTGGACCCTTTGGTGTTGAAGGTGATTTTCTCAAGGTGGGGCACTCCAGAGATATATCTCTTTGCAGCCCCAGACAATCACCAACTTCCTCTGTTCTGTTGCAGACCCCCAGTCTTGGGTTCAGTCCCTCTGGATGCTCTGATTTTGAACTGGGAAGGGAAGTTTCTTTATGCCTTCCCCTCCTTTTCCTCTATTGTTCAAGATTCTAGTCAAGGTAAGGTCACAACCATGCAAAGTGATTCTGATTGCTCCAGACTGGGCCAGGCAACCTTGGTACCCCCTGTTGCTGTCCTTAGCAGTCCATCTTCCCCTGTCTCTTCCCAGGAATTACAATCTGCTAACATCCTCTCGGGGAGGACTTGTTACCCCAATCACCAGTCACTCAATCTCAAGGCATGGCTCTTGAAGAGTTACAGTATGCAGATTTACATCTGTCCCAAGGGGTTCTGGATATCCTCAAGGCTTCTTGAAAGCCTGCCACCAGAAAAACCTACAACTCCAAATGGAAAAGGTTCAGTATTTGGTGTTCCAAGAAGCACATTTTTTCCAGACACTGCTGAGTTGTCCAAAGTTCTGGATTACATGGTTTACCTTAATGGCCTAGGCCTCAAATCAGCTACTCTCAAAGTGCATTTATCAGCTATCTCTGCTTTCCTGTCAGTGGGGAAGTCTTCCTCTCTGTCATCTCACCTTTTATTCTGTACATTTTTCAAAGGGTTGCTTCATACCAATCCCCCTTTTAGGGACCCTGCTCCTGCCTGGGATTTGAATATATGTATTGCTCAGCTGATGCAACCCCCTTTGAGCCTATGTCCTCAGCAGAGCTCAAGTACTTGACTTGGAAAACTGTGTTTTTGGTTGCTGTTACTTCTGCCAGACATATCAGTGAATTGCAAGCCATGTCAGTGGAGCCTGACTTCATTTCTTTCCATAGAGATAAGGTGGTCCTTAGAACCAATAGAAGGTTCCTACCTAAAGTGGTTTCTGATTTCCACTTAAACCAATCTATGTCTCTTCCTGTGTTCTTCACTGATCACACCTCCTCAGGGGAATGTAGGCTACACAGTTTAGATGTTAAAAGGGCCCTTATTTACTACATAGAGCATACAAAGGGTCACAGGTTTGACTCCCTCCAGTTGTTCCTCACTTATGGGGAAGTAGGTAAGGGAAAACCTGCCACCAAGAGAACCATTGCCAGGTGGATTGTGTCCTGTATTCAATTTTGCTATGACAAACTGGGAAAAACTGCACCCTCAGGCCTGAGGGCTCATTCCACTAGAAGTATAACTGCATCTCTGGCTGCAGCTAGGAATATCCCCTTGTTAGAAATCTGTCAAGCAGCCACCTGGAAAACAGTTCATACCTTCACCAAGCATTACTCTCTTGATATCCAGGCTAGAAGTGATGCTAGGTTTGGCATAACAGTACTTCAGAGCCTATTCCCAAAGTAGGTTCTGTCCCTCCTCCTTGGAGGTACTGCTTGTCTGCAACTTGTCAGAATATAGCAAGACTTCATGTTATTTGAAGAAAAAATTACTCACCTTAGTAACTGTGTTTCTTCTAATGGAGTCTTGCTGCATTCTGACCGCCCTCCCTGCCTCCCCTCTCAGAACCTGCTTTTGGGAAGTGTGTGGGCAGGTGCAGTATTGCAACCCAGGGGTGTCTTTAGCCCACTTCTGTTGTGTTGGATGCTTTGTGTTGTTTAATTAAGAATTTTTAGTTCTTATTGCCTGATTTTTGTTCTTTGGGTTTCCTGACTTGAGTCTTTTAGGGAATCCAAAGTCTCTCTTGCCAGTTGGCTACTAGTAGTTTACAATTTCCACATTTTATAGTCAGTGAGTTTTAGCTCATAAGAGTCTGATGGTTGGGTTTCAAAAGGACACAGACAGAGTTTTCAACCGAGCTTGAGCCCAACGTTCTATGCATGGCATAGAATTTTAACCCTTCACTCTCTGGGGCAGTTCAAGAGCTGGAGCTAACTGCAACTTGTCAGAATATAGCAAGACTCCATTAGAAGAAACACAATTACTAAGGTGAGTAATTTTTTCTTTCTGTTCATTGATTTTCAAACCATAATATTTTTCTAGTAATAAAAGTTTACCTAATTTATTTTGTAAACCATTTTTTGATAATGCTATAAGTACTAGGTTGTCTGCATAAGCAAGTACAGGACATAAAAAGCTCCTATCTTTGGGGAATCCATATTTTCTGTACTAAGTTGTATTAAGAACTTATTCAAGTAAATATTAAATAACAATGGTGCCACTATACAGCCTTGTCTTACTCCTTTATTTGTTAAAAATGGTTTGGATGTTTGACCATTTTCCCCCCATCCAACTTGTGCCCAAGACTGAGAATATAGTTCCTTTATAATACTAATCAATATGGGATTAATTCCCCACTCAAACATTAGTTGCCACAACTTATTTCTATAAATAGAGTCAAATACTTGACTAAAGTCTATAAAGGCCATATACATCTTTTGTTTTCTCAACTTTACACAGCCCCATCTAGCCCTGACTGCAGTTCAAAGAGGCCTCCTAGTTTGATTACTTCCTCATTTAACCAGTTATAGATAATTTTAGCAAAAATCTTCCCCACAATATCTAACAGCAAAATTGGACGGTACATTGCAGGGTCTTTTCTATCACTTTTTTATATATAGATATTATAATTGCACCCTTCCATTCTGCTGGTATACCTTTTGAATAAATGCATTTATTAAAATATGTGACCGAAACATCCCTCCAATACGTAGGTAAGCATAGAAATGCCTCTGCTGGAACTGAATCAGGACCTGGAGCTTTACCTCGCTTTAGAGTTGTTATTGCCATATAGACTTCCTTAGGAGTTATCATTTGAAAATGAGCTCTATCTAGATGTAATTCCCAAGGGAGATCAACTTCAAGATGGTTCTCATCGAAAAACAATTTACAGTAATGGTCAAGCCATACTTTTCCGTAACATATAAATATATCCAAAGCATTTTTACTGTTATCAGTACCTTTTGCTACCATTAACCAAAGGAATTGTTGATCTTTTTTGTCTATTATATCCAACATCTTTTGCCATTGGTTCAGTTTAAAAGTTTGACATTTCTTCTTAGGTAATTTCCTATATTCCTCTCTTGCTTTATTTAGGTCCCTACTATTATTTAAACCCTTAGAGGCTTTCAATTTCCTCACAAGTCTAGAAAGTTTTTTTGTTTTTTTTTGCTATCAGGCATTCTTTATCATACCAGCTATTATCCTTCTTAACCACTTTTCTCCCTAGTATAGGTTTGAATAGAAAGCCCCATATAATAGAAAAACGATTGTCTATATAGATTTTCATACTTAGTAACATAGAAACATAGATTTTGACTGCAGATAAGGACCACTTGGCCCACCCAGTCTGCCCATTTCCCTACCTAATGGATAAGCTGCAGATCCTAGTTAACCAGCAGCCTACTTCTTCCTACCCCACCCCTAGAATTGCCTTATGACTGTCCCATGCATGCTTGAATTCCACCACTGTTTTTTGACTCCACAACCTCTTCTCCGGAAGGCTGCTCCATGCATCCACAACCTCTCTGTAGAAAAATACTTCCTTAAATTACCTCTGAGCTGCCCCCTTCTATCTTCAAATTGTGCCCCCTTGTTCTTACACACCTCTTTTTTTGAAAGATGCTACCCTCTTGGACTTTGTTGATTCCCTTGAGATACTTGAAAGTTTCTATCATGTCCCCCCTCTCCCTCCTTTCCTCGAGGGTATACATATTCAGCTCCTTAAGTCTCTCTTCATATGTCTTCCAGTGCAGACCCTGCACCATTTTAGTTGCCCTCCTCTGGACAGCCTCCATCCTGTCTATGTCCTTGTGGAGATTGGGTCTCCAGAACTGCAAGCAGTACTCCAGATGGGGTCTCACCAACTGTCTGTACAGAGGAATAATAACTTCCTGTTTTCTACTGGTGATGCCTCTCCCTGCATCCCAGTATCCCCCAACCCTCCTTGCTGCCCTCTCACATTGCTTGCCCACCTTTAGGTCATCTGATATGACTACCCCCAGGTCCCTTTCCATTTTTGTTGTTGTTAGTATCTCACCCCTCATTGTGTACTCTTCCCCTGGGTTTTTGTTTCCCAGGTGCATTACCTTGCACTTCTTAACATTGAATCTAAGCTGCCATACATTTGACCATTCCTCTAACCTTGCCAAGTCCCTTCTCATCCTTTCCACCCCACCCTGTGCATCAACTCTGTTGCAGATCTTTGTGTCATCTGCAAAGAGACATACTTTTCCTTCCAGTTCCTCTGCAATGTTGCTTATAAAGATATTGAAGAGGACTGGTCCTAATACTGAATCCTGCAGTACCCCACTAGTAACCCCCCTTTCTTTAGAGTGAACTCCATTTACTATTACTCTCTGTGTCCTATTCTTCAGCCAATTCTTTACCCAGGCTGTCATCTTGGGACCCACTCACAGGCTGGCTAAATTGTAGATTAATCTTTTGTGTGGGACTGTATCAAATGCCTTGCTAAAGTCTAGGTAGGCCATGTCCACAGCCCCTCCCTGATCTACTACTTTGGTCACCCAGTCAAAGAAATCTATCAGATTTGTCTGGCATGACCTTCCTGCTGTGAATCCATGCTCCCTTGGTGTTCTGAGTCCCTCTGTCCTCTAGATACTCAACAATTATTTCCTTCAGAAGTGATTCCATTATTTTCCCTACCACTGAGGTTAAACTAACAGGTCTATAGTTTTCTGCTTCTGCCTTGCTCCCACTTTTGTGAAGGGGAATCACATCTGCCCTTCTCCAGTCCTCGGGTACCACACCATCCTCCCATGATTTGTTAAAGAGGGTAGTCAGTGGTGTCACTAGTTCTACCCTTAGTTCTTTTAGAATTCTGGGATGAATCCCATCAGGCCCCATTGCTTTGTCCACCTTCAATTTTAAGAGTTATTTCAGAACCCTTTCTTCTGTAAATGGGCTGGTATCAACTTCTGTATCCAAAGCGTTTCTACTGTTTGTTTTAGGTGCCTCCCCCACTTCCTTTGTAAATACTGAGCAAAAATATTTGTTTAGTATCTCTGCCTTTTCACAGTCACCCTCTGCCCACCCTCCCTCCTCTTTATTAAGCCTCATTAGCCCTCCCTTGGTCTTCCTTCGCCCCTGATGTACCTATAAAGGTTTATCCCCCTTCTTAACTGAGTTGGCTATCTTTTCCTCGGTTTGGGCCTTTGCAGTTCTGAATGCCTTCCCAGCTTCCTTTTGCTTTAACTGATACAGTTCCCTGTCCTGCTCCTTCTGTGATTCCTTGTACTTCCTGAATGCTTTCTTTTTCTCTTGAACCTTCACTGCCACTTCCTTTGAGAACCATAGTGGTTTCTTACATCATTTTGTTTTGTTAATTTGCTTCACACAAAGGCTTGTTACCTCTGTGATGGCAGTTTATATTATTCCCTATTGTTCTTCCACCCCTCCTTCCTGCCCATTTGCTAGTGCATTCCTTAGGCACTCACCCATTTTGGCAAAGTCAGCCCTCCTAAAGTCCAGTACTTTTGCCTTTGTATGGCTTGACTCTATTGCTGTGTATTGTAGAACCATACTGTTCGATGGTCGCTAGTTCCCAGATGGCTACCCACTTCTACATCTGTGATCCTCTCTTCATCTCCATTTGAGAGAACCAGGTCTAAGACTGCTCCCTCTCAAGTGGGCTCCAATACTAGTTGTCTAAGGCATGCCCTTGTAGGGCATCTAGAATAACCCACTCTTTGAAGTGGCTGCTGCAACTGCACTCCAGTTAACATCTGGCATATTCAGATCACCCATCAGCAATATCTCCCCTTTTTCTGCCGTTCTAAGTATTCTTTCTATCATTTCCTTGTCCATTTCTTCCCCCTGAGAAGGAGGTCTGTATACAACCCCTGTGCAGATTGTGGTGCCATTGCCGGTCTCCAAATTTACCCACAGTGCTTCTTCTTCTCCCTGTTTTCTATTTTGTTCTGTTGCTTTGATTTCTTCCCTTATGTAAAGAGCTACTTCTCCTCCTCTTTTACCGGCCCTGTCCCTCCTGTAGATAGTGTATCCTGGTATGTTTATGTCCCAGTCATGGTTTTGTGTGTACCATGTTTCTGTGACTGCCATGATATCCAGATGTTCCTCCTCCATCAAGGCCACTAATTCAGGAAGCTTGTTACTCAGACTACAGGCATTGGTACTCATTGCTCTCCATTTTTTGATGGCTTTACCTTTTTTTGCACGATCCCCCACTGACCCATCTACCTTGGTCTTTTTCTCATTTAGTACCCTGTTTTGTAGGGAGAGACTAGGATTTTCCTGCTGCTTATCAGTGCCTCCCCCCTTGACTAGTTTAAAAGCTTGCCAATGAAGAATTTAAACTGATTGCTCAAAAGACTTGTTCCCTTCCTGGACAGATGCAGACCATCCTGCCTGTATAGGTTGGTGTCCCTCCAGGTGGAACCCCAGTCCCCAATGAAGCCAAACCCCTGTGCTCCACACCATTTTTTCAACCATTCATTAAACTGCATGGTGCAAAGTACCCTTGCCTCACTCATGCCATTGACAGGCAGCACCTCAGAGAAGGATATTGTGTGCTACTTGTCTTAGGCCCCTCCCCAATTCTACAAAGTCTTTCTGCACTGCTCTAATATCATGATGAGCCAAGTCATTTGTCCCTAGGTGGACAATGACATCCAGCTCAGACTCCCGTGCAGCTGTTCTCATGATCCTGAAGATGCGCTTCCTGTCTCTCCAAGCCATGGCACCAGGCAGGCACCTTACTTCAGGTGTCAGCGTGGCTCAGTTGGTAGCACATCTGCCTCTCGTGGGTTCTCGTCCCACACTGGGATTGAACTTGCACCTAAAAATCGCTGGCATCTGAGTGCAGTATTGGGGGGTGCTGTACTGCTGGGGTGTGCCGTCCTTCGGATGAGAAGTTAAACTGAGGTCCCTTCTACACATCCTGGTATTGTCCTGGTGGGTGTCCAGGTGGAAGTAATAGAACCCAGGGCACTCTTCCCAAAGAGTAGGGAACATTCCCGGTGTCCTGGCCAACATTCCCCTTCCCATAAACTGGTTCATGCAATTATCCAGGCTGTGTGTGGGTGATGATGTGCGATATGGCCACCACCACACATTCAGTCACTTCACTACCAGACTAGCATTGCTTGTAAAGCGCTTTGGATGTATGAAAGCGCTATATAAATACTGATTCTTCTTCTTCTTCTTCTTCTTTTCCTGCTACCCCCAGTTCTATCCCCTAATAATTGAGTCCCCCACCAGGAGCTGCTTCCTTTCCTTGTGGTGTCCTCTGCCTCCTTCCTGTGGGCCTCCCTTGTGACAGTTGTCCCCAGCCTCCTTAGTCTCCTCTGTGGGTGCATCCATAGGGGAGCTATGCTCCCCCAGAATGGTGTATAGATTTTGGTGTGGAACAACTGACTGGGTGTGCCTCTGTTCCACCATCCTCACCCTCTCTGTGCCCACTGTGGTCCAACTGCTGTGCTTTCTTTGCAACCTCTGAGGTAGTGGTGGTGGCTCTGGTGCTCTCTGGATGGGGAAGATTCCCTTCCTACTGTCCAGTGTGGCCTGGGGGAAGGTCCCCTTACTACTGTCCAGTGTGGCCTGAAGATGGGCAACTTCCTCCCTCAGGGCATAGAGTTGTCTGCAAATAGGGCAGCATCTCAGCCTCCAGAAAAACTCCCAGAAGACTGCTGCCCCACAGCCATTACATTGCACTATTCCCCACATTTGTGTGTGTGTGTGTGTGTGTGTGATTGGTTTGTAATATAGAAATACATATATATATTATACAATGTGTATGCTTATATTGTCAGTGCAGTGTGCTAGAGAGGATATGACAGTGATATGCACCTTGCACTCTTGGAGAAATGATGTCAGAACCCCAGGTATAAAGGAACTATTTCCAGGGGTGGGTGGGGTGAGGGGTGGGAAGGTTGGGCCTAAACTGTGCCCTCACAAAACAATCAGCTAAAAGCTCTGCCCCACCACTGCGATGAGTGCCTTCCTGTCAGCAAGATGCCCTACACAACAATTTGACAGAGAAAATACCCTGCTAATCAGAGAAAAATCCACACATCCAAGTCAGACACAGGTAAACCTCCCCAGCCTCAAAACAGGCCTGGTGGTTTGTGCTCTGAAAGCTGTCAGCCCCAAAATAAGTCAGCTGTGCTTTAAACTCTTCCTGCACTGAAAATGTTAAGAATTGTAACAAACAAACGTAAACCTAGATCCACCTCCCTCTGTTGCTTGAAAGACTGTCTTTTCCTGTTTCACACTGCAGGTTTTTCTATGACAACTCCTTAACCACAGTAACTTTTTAAAAATAGTTTAACTATCACAAACTCCTACGCACCAGTAAATTATTTAAAAATAGTTTCTGTCCCCAAATCCTAGTAGTCAATCCAGCTACCCACAAGGGACAACCAAAATGCAGTATTCAAACACTTATGAAGTTACTTCCAAGATAAGCAGAGTTTGCAAGCTTCTTTTCAACTCCCCGGCCACCTGTAATTTATTTAAAAATAGTTTAACTGTCAGAAAATCCTAGTAGACAATCTAGCTACCTCCAAGGATCTACCCAAATGCAGTATTTAAATCCTTCTGAAGTTACTAACAAGATAAACAGAATTTTCAAGCCCCTTCTTGGTTAAACACTAAATAAATATGTGAATAAAAAGCAATTACCAAGGGTAGTTAGTTTCATCTCCCACAGAATAAAGCAAAAGTGCACGTTTGTCGCAGATATCAAGTGCAATACAAAATTTCTCACACAGCTCGCAGTTGAATAAAGAAGTAGTGTCCTTCCAGGTCCAGAAAATGTGCTTTGTGTCTTTAAAAATTGTAGCCTCCAGTAACTTATGGTAATCTGATCTAGTCTGGATATCTCCACCCAGGGCAATTTGTTGACAATGGTTATGATGCAGCCCTTCCTGTTCCAACACAACACTGTTTGGTCTGAAAACAATGTCCTACCCATAAGGCTGTCTGTGTTTCAATTCACACTGCAGGTTTTGCTATGACAACTCCTTAACCACAGTAACTTTTTTAAAAATAGTTCAACTATCACAATCTCCTATGCACCAGTAAATTATTTAAAAATAGTTTCTGTCCCAAAATCCTAGTAGTCAATCCAGCTACCCCCAAGGGACAACCAAAATGCAGTATTCAAAGACTTATGAAGTTACTTCCAAGATAAGCAGAGTTTGAAAGCTTCTTTTTCAACTTCTCAGCCACCTGTAATTTATTTAAAAATAGTTTAACTGTCAGAAAATCCTAGTAGACAATCTAGCTACCTCCAAGGATCTACCCAAATGCAGTATTTAAATCCTTCTGAAGTTACTAACAAGATAAACAGAGTTTGCAAGCCCATTCTTGGTTAAACACTCAATAAATATGTGAATAAAAAGCAATTACCAAGGGTAGTTAGTTTCATCTCCCACAGAATTAAGCAAAAGTGCACGTTTGTTGCAGATATCAAGTGCAATATAGAATTTCTCACACAGCTCGCAGTTGAATAAAGAAGTAGTGTCCTTCCAGGTCCAGAAAATGTGCTTTGTGTCTTTAAAAATTGCAGCCTCCAGTAACTTATAGTAATCTGATCTAGTCTGGATATCTCCACCCAGGGCAATTTGTTGACAATGGTTATGATGCAGCCCTTCCTGTTCCTTGGGGATCTTCAAGAGCCGGAACCAAAAAGGGAAAAATAGACTTTCACGCTGCAGAATATGCTCAATGCTGCTGTCACTATCAGTCAGTACTGTAGCATTTCTATCCAAATTGGTTAAATTCTGCAGTGATTCAGTAACTGATTGTTCTATGTTTGATTCCTATCTAATTTTTTAAAGTTCCTTACTTCAATGTTCATAAGGTGGTCTTCTATTACCATTTCATGATATCCCTTGTCACAGCCAATAATTATAGGGAAGTGATCACTACCACTTCTTTCAATGATCTTACAGTAGGGCCAATGGTCCATATTACCGCTCCAGCAAATGAATCAATAACTGCCGGCCTCTTGGCCCATAATATGTAAAGGTTCCCAGTTTATTTGATTTTATTCTTCCATTCACCGGGGCCAAATTTTGATTTGCCAAAATCTCTATAAGTTTTTTACCCATATTATTCAACTATTTATCCAAAGATATTCAATCATAATCTGCAGCTGTCAAAAAAACCAGTTTTTCATATTGTTATCTGCAAAACCATCATAATTAGCAATTCTGGTGTTCAAATCACCACATAATAATATGTACAAGTCAGGTCTTGCATTTTGAACTTTCTGTAACAAATTCTCTAATTCATCCCAAAGAGATTCACTGAAGTATCTTGAGTTTATAGATGGGATATAAACATTTATCAGAAAAAAGACCTCTTTGTTATTTTCAACTAGAAAAGCTTGAGCTGTGGAGCACTCACTTATAAGTGAGGCATTTAATCCTTTCATGATTTTAAAGGAAGTAAAGAGACCTTCCAATACTCTACCAGTTTTACCTAATTTCTTCCCCGGTAAGTGATAATTTGTGTAACCATTCAGGCAATTGTCCATCTCATTTATTAACCATGTTTCCTGTATCCATAAAATATGGTGATCACTAATAAACTGCTTCCAGTCCAGATTGGGCCATTTTATAAACTAACCCTGCAACATTCCATGATATTATTTTAAATGCAGAATCATCCAATACCAAATCTTTTGGAGTTTTAGAACCTTCCAGTCATACACTCAGATCAGCCAGTTTTGCAAATCTATTATTTGTATCAATATTATAGACTATTTGATTACTGTCTATTGCATCACAACCTTTAACTCCATTAGACGGATGTCCTTCATATGTTAAATTAACCTTAGCGCATTCCTGCTTATCTTTTGCCATTTGAATTGGAGTTGTCATATCAGTATTCCTAAGAACCTTTTCCTCTATTGGATAAAGTTCCATTTTACCAAACTTTTCCAAGTTATTTAGAATCACATCGTATATCTCTCTAGATTTCAAGATAATCCCAATCTGATCACAATGACAGTCTTTTGCTAATCTTTTGATCTCAATTGAGGCCCTTGACACAGGTGTGTCCATAAACTGACCCAGGATATCCATAATTATATTTTTTGGTTTATAATTATTTTCATTCCAAGATTTTTTTTTAGACCAAAAAGATACAGCATTAATTCCCCTTCAGAATCTTTCATTTTAGTTTGATTCCTTTTTAATTCCATGGAAACCCTGTCATACAATTCCTCACTTTTTATAGTAAAAATGCCTATTTCATCTAAGACTGCGGGTTTCTTTGAATGTGCTCTAATATTTTTATGCCAACTAGACATGTATCAATCTGTCCACTTCCATTTATGCTTTTTTTCCTACATGCAAATTCAGTTTCAAAGGAATATTCTGGTATTTGTAAAACATGCTGGAACATATTATACAATAATTTTTTAAGCTTACCAGCAGATTCATATCTTATTTCTTTAATACCAAAAATACTCAAATAAGTCCATTCTATCTCAACCCTATTCCTGTAGACATTCAATGAATCTCTATTAATAAAATCAAGTTTCATGCCCATGGTTCTAGATTAGCGGTATTAAGCCAAAGATGATTTGCCAATCTTGGTTCTGCACAGAAGGTAAATGTACAGTCTCTACCATCTACATCTTTATCAATTATGGTTCTCACAATATCACTTTCCATAATTTCTAGTCTCAGTACTGCCCTAAACAGGTGTACAATATTGTTCTTAACCATTTTAATAGTGGGAAATGTTTTTAAATCCAAACCATATAAGGTCAAAATAGCATACTTGTTAATATCAACTGCCTTGTCATCTTGTTCAAAGACCACATCCCTCTTAGAGGCAATTTGTATTGGAGTCTCCTTCATTTCCACATGATTCCATTTTCTACTTCAGATTTCAGTACTTTAACATTGCTATCAGTTGTAACACATACATCCAGTAGCTCACACAGTCTTCTGTCACCACCCTCTCCAATTTCCCATATCTGGCTAGCATCATCACTATTAGTCACAGAAGACCATTCTCAATTTGGGCTTTCAAAGCTAAGCTAGTTTCTTCATGTATTTCTTCATCTACTAAAGGGAGACCTTTTCTTGAATTATTCCCAGTTTTATTTTTTTTTTCTTGCTTCTATTTCTGTTTCTATTTCTTGTCCTGTTCTTATTTACAGATCTCTTTTTTGGTGCTTCAGGAATTATTATTTGGAAAAATCAGGTCTAAGAAAGGGCACTATTATCACATCCTGGCTAACCTGGCTACCTTGACAAACCTCTTCAATTTGGAATGAGGGAGATTTACTTTCTGGTGCCAGGACAGACATTTTATGTATGATGTCCTCCAATCTACCACTATTTATAATAATATTCTGTCCGAGGGTTTTGAGATCCTCCTTCAGATTTATTATCTGATCCATCAGGAACAGATGTGCAGTGTGAGGATTACCCATCAATCTTTTCAGATCCTCACTTATACAGAAAGGATAATTTTGCAAAGTATGCCCTGTAGCATTCACCATACTAATTTCTCCATCCATCCCTGTAAACTCTATTGAACTACCTTCATTACTGTCACTGTACTGTGTAATCTCTTATTCTTCTAGTCCATTTATGGTATTATGCATTTCCAAAATTATTTCCTCAATATCTCTAGATGGCTGTTCAATGTTTTTACTATCTTTACTATCTTCCCCTTGTTTACATGGCAATACTGGTGATGTCATATTTGATCTACTATCATCTGGTGAAAATTATATATTTGGAGATGGGATGTCATGATATAACATAGAATCTGGCTGACTTTCCCTGACTTCAAACTCCATCATTTTCAAAGATTTTGTTTCTAGTCTAAAGTCCTGCCATGATTGGGCAAAATTACTATTCTTCTCTATACTTAAAGAGATCTCCAGAGGGACTAAATTTTGCTCAATATTTGTGCTAACAGAATCTTTAAAAATGTTTCGGGTATAAGTGAAGCCCGAAGGACTTAACTGAGAAACAGTTAAGATTTGCTCAGTATCTTCCAGAGTAGAAACTCCCAATATGCTGTAGTTTCTCTTTTTCTTGCTAATGGAACAATTAAATCATCTTTATCCATTTCATTTTTCTGGAAATGGTCAATGATTTTCATTTGCCTTTTTCCTTTTATCAGCTCCAACACACCTTTCTTTTTTATCTGTTTAGAATTTTTTTTGGCCCATTTTTTAGACTTTAATTTAACCATTACTGGGCTAGCAGTTGGATCAGTCATTTCTCCTTCACAAATGACTTGCTGGGTAAACCCATCCTGAAGAAATAACAAGGGATCTAAATCTCTAATACCCTGAATTTCAGTTGCCTGTACTTCCTCCAGGATTTGTCACCTAGTTTGTACCATTTCCTTAAATACTGGCTGTTTTTAAAAAAAAGTAATAACACTCATTGGCTCAGGTCTCAAAGCTCAAGATCTAGACTATTTATGACAGACCCTGAATTAAAATAACAGTAACAATTAATAATATAATAAATACAATAAATATACAATTGTGTTGCACAATTATGATCTCTGGTATTAGCAACCACCTGTAATCATAAATTAGTTGTTATTTGAGGCAGTATAGCGCAGTGGTCTAAGGCTCTGAGCTGCAAATTTGGTGACATCCAGCAAACCAGACCTGGGTTTGAATCCCACAGCTTCCACTTGCATACTGTGTGACCCTGAGCAAGTCACTTAACCTCCTTGTGCTCCCAGGTCACTCCTGTAAAAAAGCTTTCAGCTTAGTGTGCTATACCTGGTTAAATAACTAAATAAAAAAAAAAAATTCCAGTCCAGTACTGCACTGTGCCAACTAGTAAAATGAGCTGAACAATACAACAGAGAGCCATCTTGTTTTACATGGGAAATATTCTATTTAAATTCCTCTTTCTAATCATTCTTCTTTAGAGCCCAGATGCTGCCAACAGTCTTACATCTTACAACTTTAAACAAAAGTCTTACAGCTTCAGATAACCATGTCCTTTCACAGAAAGCTTCTGTACCCATGAAAGTTCCACGGTTGACCTCTACCTGTGGTACTGAAGACAAGTTAAACCAGTTCCCAGATACCTTTATCAAGGAAGAAACAGCATTTTTGAGAAACTAAAATACATTTTTAATTTAAAATAATACTAGCCCAATAAATATTTCTAAAATGGCAGTAGACACACATGGGAGAGAGGACAGTAATGGTAGTAAACTAAGCAGAAAGCTCAGATAGACCAGCAACAACAAAAATAATCAGTATAAAATATATACTACACATATAAAAAGCAGATATGTAGCTAAAAGCTAAATATGACTAAAAAAGAAAATGTTGTAACTTACAATGCCAAACTTTGTGGAATACAATTCATTACTGGCATCACTGCGCTACTTTCCATGCTCTAACATGGTTACACTCCCAAACCATGTATCAGCTATCTTAACAAAAATTCTCTGCTCGATTGAGGCCAAAATACTACACTTAAAAGGGATACAACATGCTAAATGCTCAGAGCAAATAAAGAGAAAAAAGCAAAAAGTAAATGCAAATTGTTTTGGCAGCTCTCCTCTCATTCACTTCTCAGCAGCTCATCCTTCTCAGACTGGAATGGCATTTCTCAAACTCCAGAATGCCAAGTCAGCTATTTGAGCATTTTAGGCATGTGATCCCAGAAGCCAATCAGAGGACAGGTTTTGCTGAGGTGCGCAAAATACAAAGTTGCATATAAATTTTTATAGTATAATAACTTTGTGTATAAAAATATTAACTTGTTGAATTGGCCACTAAACTAATCCGAACCCTAAAGCATAAAATACAGCAGATGCCCAAGGACTCAGAAAAATACTCAAAAAAAGAACTTCCCTTTTATGCAGCTTGCTGTAAGCTTAATGATTCAAAGTCTTTTATTTCTTAATGAATGCTTCTCTAGTACTGCTCACAACTCCAGCTACTCCACCAATTTTCACCAGATCACCAAACTCCATTACTGGCTTCTCTGGCTTCTCTCTATTAATGGCTGTGCCAAGGTTTTAGACCTTCCTGAAGGGCCTCTCCTTCACTCCACGGCCCAGCCCCACCATCCACTTTCTTCCCATGGGGAAAAGAGAACACCAAGGAACAGCACGTCTGGTGGGACACAGCACACAAAAAAAAACTGGTAAGACCACTTATTCTTTGGTGGCATACCTTTTAAAAAAGTACTTTAAACTTATAAATGATCCTGCTACCTGAGCTTCTCTCCAATACAGTAGCATGCAGTCATGTCCTCCAGTATTTATGAGAACAATGGAACTTTCTTGACTACTGCAGCTGCAGCTGGAACTTATGCTCTTAAATGTCTTAAACATATGTAAAACAAAGGTAAATTTGTGGAAAGGGTGGAAACTTTCCAAACTAAAAACAGTTTTTATTATCAAACAATGTTTAATTCCTTATTTGCTATATGTAGGATCAATCTTACCACTTTCACTGGCACTCAAAACGAAAGTATATAGTATTTTTTTAGAATGCTTTGGGAAACTGCTTGAACCCCATTAAACAACGTTTTACTTACTTACATAAGGAAAAAGGTGGCCTAGGCATGATTGATCCGATAGTTTTTCTTCATTACTGTTTTTGGGCCCATTCACTAAAATTATCCCTCCAGGCACAGGATTCTCCAACTTACTTATGGATATTGAATAATTTGCAGACTTCTTTAGATAGATGGATAGATGCTCCCCTTAAATTTTCTAAGTATCTACAAGTACCAGATTTTTTGAGATCCTCCATTCAGAAATTATATAAATAGAATACCTCCAGGACTTTTTTAGCATCTTCCTCCCAGAAACATTTATATTACCATGTCTTAGAGAACAATGGTCTAACTGTACCAGAATTCAAAAACTGCAACCCACAAAATAGAGAAAAAGTTCTTTGTCCTTTAAATGAAAAACAAGTGCCCCCAAAAATGTGGGAGGTATTATGGCTCAGTACTTATGGTAAACTTCATGTCAAAGGAAACAGTAAGTATAAACCACTAGAAAATAGGTCTTGTCCTTACATGGTTTGTGCAGCCCCCAAGGAAACCGAGGAGCATTTCGCTTTAAAGTGTACGTACTCTCAAAACTTGTGAAGAGTTCTTGCACATACATGGAAATTGTTTTGGCATGAAAACTTAACTTACAAAGCTTTAATGCTGGGTGATTATTCCAACCGCCTAGCAAAATTTTATAAGGGTACTTTGTCTGTATTTTTTGTGGTATTAAAATTCTACCTCTGGCAAGCCAGAGTCCAGTGGGTACTAATATAACAACAAATACTGTGTAGAGTATTTAAACAATTATGTGAGAAGGGCTTGCTTGATATTTCTGAAGCAGATGCAGCTTTACATCCACTGAACAAAGTTAGGATGTGGTGGAAAGGTCTTTTCTTTTTTCTAAAATACTAGCAAATGTTATAGAAAGTGACTTAGCTTAGTTTGACTACTTCCCTAATGTGCAATTATACATACTGTGGGTATTACAGTTTGTGAACTTTGACATATTTCTGTTTTCCTGGTTTTGGATTTATGTATTTTATGTTTTGTGTTTTGTATTTTGTTTTGAATCCTTCAATAAAAAACTCCCCTACTCTTTTTGAGAAGTGCCAGAGATTTTTAACATCCACCTGAACAACTACCAGAACAGGCAGACGGAACCTCGATTTAACATCTCATCCATAAGACAGCACATCAGGAGTGCAGCATCCTCCTCATGCTGCACCACAGTGTCAGTATTAGAATTTTACCCCATGTTTCTGGAAAGGGGTTAGAACCCACAATCTTCCCATCTTCTGGCCACAGAGGCTAGCGTGTAAGCTGTTGAGCCACTGACAATGCATAATCACTAACACTGCATAGCCACTGGCACTGCATTAAAGCTCATCACTAAAAATATGCAGCAAAAAGCACATTTATTTGTGCAGTTTGTGGTAAAAAGCACAGGTGAGATGCATACACGCCCCACTAACAACCTAATGTATCACATCTCTTCCCAGATGCTTAGATGCTTTTTCATGCCTGTGACCCAATTTTTAGTGAATGGTTTTAATGATCGTGGGTGTCGGTCTTGTCTTTATTATCTGTTGTTTTTAAATCTGAGCACCATTAATCCTTTGAAGTGGCTCTGCCAAGACTGTGTAGTTAGGCCATGGCACATTGTTCCTTCACTATGCAGCTCAACTGAAAGTTATTTAGATTTAACATTTTTTTTGAAATAATAATTTTATTATTTTTCATATGTGACAATACAGACAGACAACAAGCAGAAAAAAAAAAGAAAAAAAGGGGGGGTGCAGAACAGAAATGAAAAACCGGGGAGAAGGGGAAGCAGTAGATATACACAATATTGCCACTGATAGTGTTGACATATGTCTGAGAGATACATATTCCTTGATAAGACAACATGTCTAAAAAATAGATGTGGATCCTAAAATCCTTACAGCAACTATTACAAGCATGTACCCTTCAACCTCGATCCCGCCTCTCTCAGCTGTACAATTTACAGACGTGGCCAAGATGTGATAAAGCTTAGGCTATAAACAAAAAAAAGGGGGGGGGAAGAAAAAGTTTATATTGCCCTTTATAATACACTGCTAAGCTAGAGGATAGAGGAGACCACTACGAGTCCTGAACGTATTTTAAAACCAGGTGAGGTATGATGACCTAATTCATATTATCCTAGAGAGCACTAAACATAATAATCTTCTTGTGCCACATCTGCAAGAAAATTGATAGACTTTTCTATTTCTCAATTACATGTATTCTTGACCAAGATGTCTAATACATTGATTTGCTCTTTCTGCACTTAAAAATTGAAAAAAGGCATCCATCTCATCTTAAATGTATCTTTTTGTAGCCTTACTCTTGCCGTTAAGTATTCCATGTCCAGTGTTTTTAGACAATTCTTATACCAGGCATTAGTTGAGGGGCTGGCTTTAGACATCCAAACTTGAGTAATTGCCTTGAGAGCCGAGGCCACCATAATATTATATAAATATCTCTGTGACTTCCGCTTAATTTGGTCTGGGTAGCACCCTAGCACCCAATAAATAGGGTCTTCTGGCATGCGCATCCCAAAAACTATACCCACTTGGTCTATAATTTGTTCCCAAAAGGAACTGATACTGGGGCAGGACCAAAATATGTGTAAGTGCGTCCCCCTGTCCCCGTATTCCCTCCAACAATCATCTGAGAAGTGGTGACCAAAATGTCTAGTGATTGTTGGGGTACGGAAGTATCTAATAGCTACTTTCCATTGAAACTCTCGCCAACTATTAGAAGTCGAAGTCGAATGTACAGTCCTCCACACTACAGCCCAAATGGAATCATCAATTACCCTCTCCATTTCTATAGATCAATTTGCTTTGATCAACTGCAATGAATCCGATTCCAGTGCATAAAACTGGTCAACCAACCGAGAAATAAACCCCTTAGACTCTATCTTGCTGGCCTCATCTCTCAAGAAATCCGATAAGGGGTTAACTCTCAGGCCACCATCCCCATCCCTTCCAAGATTTTCCCCTTCAAAAAGTGCCTGAGTTGCAGATATCTAAAGAAGTTAGAAGTGGGCAGCGAGAACTCTCTTGAGAGCTGCTGAAAACATTTGAGGCCCTCCCCTGTATACAGCTGTCCTAAGGTAGACAAGCCCTTTAACTCCCATAGGCAAATTCCCCCATCCCAGCCCAGAGGCTGGAAATCCAAACAGGCTTTAAGAGGGGTGGTCATTCTCAAAGTAATCTCACACCCTATTCTCTTGTTAATCTCCTGCCAAGAAGAGATCACCAACCTAGTCCATGGGTTGTTACAATACAGACACTGTATTCCTTTTGCATCCATGTACATCAGATCCCTAATGTCTCCTTTAGAGGTCTCTGGTCTCTCTACCTCAACCCATAACTGAGGGTCGAAGTCTCTCATAAGGGAAATCAAGGGTTGGCACTGAGCAGCCCAGTAATATTTTTTAAAATCTGGCAAACCTACCCCTCCATTCCTTTTTTCCTTAAGAAGCACTTTCCATTTCACTCTAGGTGACCTGCCTGCCCAAACAAATCGAGACAAGGAAGATCTCAGTGCTCCCCAAAAAGCAGATGGTGGCCTAATCGGTAGTGACTTGAACAGGAATAGAAAATGTGGGAGAACATTCATTTTTACACATTCAATTCTGCTAAACAGGACAAGGGGTAGCTCATCCCACCTATGTAAATCTTCCTGAACCTCCTGTAGCAATCTCCCATGATTTGAGTGATATATTTTTGTAATATCTCTGGTTATTTTAACCCCAAGATATCTAATATCCTCCTTGGCCCATTTGTATTTGCCAATAGGAAGCACCCTGTCCTGTGACCAGCCCATAGGCAGGAGCTCTGATTTAGTGTCATTAACTTTAAACCTCACTAAATGATTGGATTAGAGAATCTACCAGGGGAATCTGTCTCACAGGATCAGTAATATATAGCAAGGTATCATCTGTGTATATAGAGACCCTAACTTTCACTCCTTGCACTTGAATACCTTCAGACTATTCTGACTGCCTCACAAAGGCTGCCAGGGGCTCTATACATAAGGCGAACAGTAGAGGAGAAAGTGGGCAGCCTTGCCTAATCCCTCTCCTGATTGATATCTTTTCAGAGGTAGTCCCATTTACTTTCACCCTAGCCCATGGATTATTATATAAATTTGCTATCCACTTTCTAAACTTTTCCCCAATCCCAAACTTTTCCAGGACACAGTCTAGGAAAAGCCAATCAATACGATCAATAGCCTTCTCCGCATCCAGTGTCAGCACTGCCCTTAAAACCTTCAGAGGAAGAGACCTGGAGGCAGACAAAACATTGAGCAACAATCTAATATTATCTTGAATATGCCGGCCTGGAATAAATTCCGTCTGGTCTTTGTGTACTAATTCTGGGATATATTCTTGTAAACGAGAACTCAAAATTTTAGCAAATATTTTGGCATCCTGGTTGATTAAGGATATGGGGCGATAACTCCCACACTCTGTCAAATCCTTACCCGGTTTTGGGAGGAGGGTAATCAGTGCTTCCTCCCAGGAAGCCGGAGCTCTCCCCTTTCTTGAGCTACATTACAAGCTCTAGTGAACAGGGGGACAGCTCACTCGCAAATGCCTGGTAAAATTCTGCCACAAACCCATCTGGGCCAGGGGCCTTCCCTCTTTTCAGACCCTTGATAACCTTCAAAACTTCTTGTTCGGTTATTGCCCTGTCCAAACTATTTTTCTGTGAGTCTTCCAGCTTGGGTAATTCTACATTGTTTAAAAACATATTCACCTGGATAAGATGGTTCTCACCTCTCTCCTGTGAGTATAACTCTTGGTAATACTTGCAGAAACTATCCGCAATCTGTTCAGGGTCGGAAGAAAGGATCTGGGTTCCATATTTTTTAAGACTGGGGATATACCTCTCTGCCTGTTGCTTTCTAAGTCTGAGGGCACAGTAGTCGTTGTGCTTTACCTCCTGTTTCATAATATTTTTATCTAATATATCTTAAGTGATTTTCAGTTCTACTATTCATTTCCTTATTGTATTTCTCCCTGGCCTCTATCAATCTCTCCAGAATGGAAGTATTCTTACCATTTGTTTTATGTTCTTTCTCCAGTGAGCTAATAGTTTCTAATAAGTTATTTAGTTTAGTTTGAGTATTCTTATGTTTATATGTGGCGTAACTAACAATCTGACCCCATAAAACTCCCTTCAACCCATCCCATATGAACCATATATGGGTATCGTTCTCTTTATTCTCTGAAATGTACAGCTTAATTGACTCTTTCATTTGGGCTACAAAATTTTTGTCATTTAGAAGCCCAGCATCAAATCTCCAGCTACCTTTGGCTCCCGCTCCAGGCCACTTCACCCTAGCACTGATCACAGCATGATCTGAGAAGGTGACTGGATGTAGTATCAGGTCTACCACATCACTAACATTTCTGGTTTGTATATAGAATCTATCTAGCCTAGAGTATGATTTGGCCACCGCTGAGTAAAAAGTAAAATCTTTAGCCAGTGGGTTTTGTTGCCTCCATGGGTCTGACCAACCCCCCTCTGATAATAAATTTCTAAGAAGTTTGGAGCATGCTGCCCTCCCTCCCTTCCTCCCAGGGCTCCTATCCAGTAGACTGTTCTCCACGCAATTCCAGTCCCCAATCATTATCACTCTACCCGGAGGCAGAGAATCCACTTTGACAAAGAATCGTCTAAAGAAACTGCCAGAAGGGGGAGTGGGAGCATATACTGCCACTAAATTGAGAGGGTGTCCCATGTATTCACCACAAACCATCACGTAATGTCCCAGATCCTCCGTCATAACCCTTTGGACTTTGAATTGGAGACCTCTGTGAACTAGAATGACCACCCCCCCGGGGGAACCTGGACAGGAGTCCCCATGTACTCCACCTACCCACATCCTTCTGAGTTTAAGATGTTCACCTTCAGACAATTTGGTTTCCTGTAAGCATGCCAGATCACACCTTAATCATCCCAACTCTTGCAGAATTCTTGCTCGCTTAATCACCCCATTTATCCCTTTCACATTAATCGATACAATCTTGAGAGAAGCCATAGTCATGTATTATGTAGAACACAGAATCATCATTCAGTACCACACCTCCCCCCTCCCTTTCAAAGGGCTTGCCAAAAAGCTGTTTCTTATTTTTAAGAATTAAGGGACGCAAGCATAAAAAAGGAAAAAAAAGAAAACCATATATATAAAGAATAACAAAACCCCCACAATCCAAAGTTTACCCCAACATCCCACCCTCTTGATTAACCTTTAGGTGAGATATCAACCAGCGACCCCAACGTGGGTCATGGAAAGAGACCCCAGGAAAGAGGAAAAGAGGATCCCCCCCAGGAACAAGAATTAAGAAACAAGAACTCAGGTATCTGAATACCAGATACCGGTTAGCTCAATCCAAGCTACAAAAAGCTGGGCATGGTAGCTGGTCCCCCAGCTGCTAGGGGCTTATAGCTTCTAGTAATGTAGGAGAAAAAAGCGTATTTAACCACGAAGAGGTAGGTCCTTAAATTCAGAACCACACCTCTCTCCTAATTCGTTTGAATCAGGTGAGGCAGGCCTTCTGAGCCAAGTACCCCGGGCACAACTTCCCTGCCACACCTCCAATGGGATAGAGGGACCCACAGGTAACCTACAATCCTTCCACTTTAAATTTATACCAACTAAATGGAGGACGGGGGCACACCAGGCCAAATATCCACGGCCCACCTAATTGAACTATCCATTACCACCCGCCATGCCCCAGCCCCTCCAAACCAACGCACTCCCGCTCCAGAACGTCCCCTATCCCTTTTTGTTTAATTATTATCTACTCTGTTTATTCCCCATAATTATCCAATCATCAAAAAAATTCATGGCATCACCCAACTCCTTATGTAAAAAAATTAGAAGAAATAAAGTAAAAAAACCTACAAAAGACATCTCGTGTCCATCCTCCGAGTGCGGCCTTTCAGCCCCCAAGGACTGTTTCCATGTTGCACCAACTGACTGTCCCACTCCATAACCCCTCCCCTTGAAACACAGAACCAACACCCTAAGGTTCCATTGACACACTTTAATGGGATACCAGAAAATAATACTTATGAAAATTCCCCTGAAAAGCCCCTCAGACAGTGCAAAATACTAATGGAGGGAAACCACCTACTGAAAACAAGAAAAAAGGTCAACACATCGTATTCATCCTTCTCAAGCGAAATGGTGCACAATGTCCTCTATTAAACTTACAGTCTTAGCTTGTCAGTCTCAAGAGAATAGCCGCTCATCTCGAGGCATCTCTGCGGAGTGAATTGCCATGCACGCTCTTTTCATGTCTCCTCAGGTTTTCCTGGTTTGTAACCACTTTGCCATATCAGCATGTAATGGGAATAGAGCCTCGTTTCCTTGCACACCGTCCTGAACCCAGAGTGATTGACCACAGTAGATCTCCAATTTCCTTCTCCTCCAACTCGTCCTTTATATCCGGAATAGGGACCTCTTGTGATGTGAGGAAAGGAACAGCAGCTGAAAGGGTATCAAATATTTTAACGCCATCACCATTCTGTACCCAGAGTTTTTCAGGGTATCTAAGATAGGCCTTCAGTCCTTTATCTCTTAGCAACTTTACCACTTGCAGCACCTTTTTACACTGAGCCAGCATTGCAGGAGGAAAGTCCTGGTCTATATACAGCCTCTGACCATCCAAATTAAGGTTTTTCTTTGCCCACACCAGCTTCATAATTTTTTCTTTCGTTGTGTATTGGAGAAATTTTACAATCACAGATCTGGGAGGTGCACCTTCCTTCGGCTTAGGGGCAATAGAACAGTGGGCTCTTTCGATCTCTGTGTTAAAACTCTCCTCCAGATTCAATTCTGTCTTAAGCCACGAATCTATAAAGTCCTCCATACTTGGGGGATTCACCCCCTCTGAAATTCCAAATATATGAATGTTATTACGGCGAGCTCTCGCTTCTGCATCCTCAGCTCTCATGGTCAGCTCCTTCTCTCTCTTATGAAGATAAGCCAGGGACCTCCCGAAAGTCATATGCTCCAATTGTAGAGTTTCAGTCTGGGTCTCCACTGTAGACATAGGTGCTTCTAATTTCTTAAGATCGCCCTGAATTCCCAATATCCTGGCAACGATACGATGTAGTATTTTTAACATTCTGTGCCCGTCAGCTTTTGTAAAGGTTGACGTATCATCAGAGTCAGATCCATCAGAGTCTTCCCCGAGGCCGTAATCAAGGATGAACGATACCCAGATGGACTTACAGGCCTCGACTCCATCTGGCTTCTTGATCGGGTTCGATCTACTGCATCGAGCTTCTTTTTATTTCTGCCCATTTCACTAATACCAATAGAAGTTAGGTGCGTTCGCAATAAAGCAATTCAATCGCTGATGGACGGAGATTGAATTTCTATATTGCACCCGAGGCACCAGAGCACAGATTTAGGCTGCCGTTTGGTTGATGACGTCACCGGAAGTTCTAGATTTAAAATTTTATGAAAGCATTCCATTTTCAGCTGTGTGCAGTTCAGTTTTTCAAGAAATTTTCATGAGGTGTTTTTCGCAAATGTGGGAGGTTCATTTTCAGGACTCATCCATTTCTGTGAGATAAGAATACTGTTTTCATGACTCTTAGTGATTATAAAAGAGGGGAAAAGAAGGGAAATGTTTGTACTTCAAAAACAAAAAGATGCTGCGAGTTTAAGTCTATAACTTGTTTGGTCAATAGATTAGGGTGTAAAGATGTTTCTTCAAGTGTTGGTTTTTTGTTGTTAAACCCTTTATTATTAAAGAATCTTTCACAGTAACAAACCATATCTATACTTGCAATAAAGTAAAACTATGCATCGGCAGATACCTAACATAGACAGTACATTGCAGTTACTATAGTAGGAAGTTAAATTTTACATCAGCGACTACACAGGACTGTAATGTGTCGTGAGATGTAAAAAAAATCATGCATTGGCAGAGGCAATAAGACTTATTACTTAACCAAACTTAAACCAAGTACTGTATCTATGTTTCAAACAATACTCTAGAGATATTATAACTTCAGTGTATTGCAGGATGAACAGAGGGCTGACTTTCTCCCCTACATTCCGGGGAGGGGGGCATAAAAAGAGAGGGGAACAGCATGCAGTGAGGTTTGGAGATGTCAGCCTATTCCACTCTCTGTTGTGACCCTGGGGGGTTGGAGCAGGGAGAGTTAGATAGGTTTGGAAGGGTTGCCAGATAGAGTAGTACTGATACATTCTTCCTGAGGCCATGAGGGAGAGTTTTTCAAAAGTGGTAACCTGTGTTAGGGCAGATAGCAGTTCTGGACACTTAGGCACTTTAGATTCTCTTCTAGTAGTAAGCAACCAGTTCAATTAGGGCAAAGAAAGGTGAGGTTCTTCATCCTGGAGGCCAAGAAGGAAAGGGAGTGGGACAAGGGCAATGGACACCCCATTGTGTTATTGCATAACTGACAGATTCACTCCCAAAGTTGTGAGATGGAAAGACAGGGCCATAAAATGTGGAGGAGATCACCACCTGAGGCTCCATGCCTCTAGCAGGTGTTGTCTGGGAGAAGTCAGGCTGCCTGCTGGACTACTGCTGGCATATGATACCAAGAGTGCACAACTTTGTTTTAGATCTGTCTACTGTGGATGTCCTGACATACAATACATTGTAGGTTCTCTCTCCCAGAAGGATGTCTTATGGGATGGGCCACTGTAGGGTCCTAGACCACTTGACTTTGGCTGCAGTTGATTGGTTGGGGAGGCAATCTCTGATAAGGCCATAGATATTACCTACCCTCTCTTTGGTGCAGCTCAATCAGTGGTGCAGAGGGTAGTGAGAGGAAGGTGGAGCTGACAGTATCTTCTTTAGATAGGGAATGATAGCAAATATCACCAAAAGTCACATTTTGGCAAATCATGCCTTCATTGCCATTCCTGGAACGTGTCCACAGTAGCACTGTCTGAGCCAAGCACATCTTTAACTGTATAAATACCTTTCCCTTGCTAACCAGGTAATGATAATGGTTCCACCCATCTTAATATGGGGCTCCCACATGGGGGGGTCAACTCTAGGGGGGTGAGGTCTGTATGAGTCTATTTCCCAGATGCTTCCATGTTTACACTGAAGAAAGTATTGTAGAGTCCATGTGCACCCATTGAGGTGGTTGTGGGTCAGTGTGCATAAACCAGTGGGTTGTTTGTGCAGCTCTGTATGCCCAGTAATATCCTATCCAATCCAATCTAAATTTATTTGTAAAAAGTGCAATTCACAATGATCAAAGCACTTGTACATATACAGCTAAAACTTAAAATTATAACTACTGTATCTATAAAGTACTAAATACAGGTAAAAAGACAACAGCCAGAATTTGTCAAAAATCAGGAAAAGCAATACTAAATAGATGTTTCTTAAGCGCTGATTTAAAATTCTCCATGGTCAGGCACTCTCTCACCCAATGAGGTAAAGAGTTCCACAGGGTTGGGGCCATGAATGCAAAGGATTGGGCACTCAAGGTCTTCAAATGAACCTGGAAACCTCTAGCAATCCCTCATTGGAGGAGTGAAGTGGGCAATAGGGGCAGAGGAGATCTTGCAGATACCACAGTCCCTGTCCATGTAGGGCCTTATAGGTCAGTAAACTGACCTTGAAGGTGATCCACCATTGAACAGACAGCCAGTGCAGACCGTGGAACACAGGCTTGACATGGCATGATCCAGATGAACCAGTCAGCAGCCTCACTGCTGCATTCTGCACCAGCTGCAAGTGGTGGACAGCAGCCCCCTGTAGCCCTAGGTACAGGGCATTGCAGTAATCAAGGCGGGAGGTCACAAAGGCATGGACCAGTGTTGGAAGATGTTCAGGTGGGACAAGGTGTTTAATCTGGGTGATATTCCTCAGATGGTAAAATGAGGGCTTGGCGACCGACGACACCTGAGACTTAACCGTCAGCCCTTCATCAAGCATAACCCCCAGATTCTGCACCCAGTCAGAGGTCAACAGCTGGCTGGCTGCCTCCCAGCCAAAGCCTGGAAGTCTGAACAGCTGGTGGCCCTTCTACCCAATGACCAGGGTCCACAACCAATACCCCAGTCTTGTCAGGGTTCAACCTCAGCCAGTTGGCACTCATCTAGTCTTGGATCACAGAGAGGTAGTTGTTAAAAGTAGAGACAACTCCACCCTGTTCAAGTACAAAGGACATATATAGCTGAGTATCATCTGCATAGAAGTAGAAACTCAGCCCATACCGCCTTATAATGTCCCTCAATGGCAGCACATACACCACAAACAATATGGGTGATAAAACAGAGCCTTGGGGCACCCCACAAGACAGGGGGAGTGGAGCTGAGCAATAAATCCCTGACACCACTCTCTGAGTCTTGCCCATGAGGAAAGACTGAAACCACCTGAGGACCATTCCTGACAGTCCACAGATCAGCCACAGGTGCTCCAATAACATTCCATTGTCCACAGTGTCAAATGCTGCAGAGAGATCAAGAAGAACCAAGATGGAACGGCTCTTCTGATTTCTCGCTATCAGGAGATGATTGAGTACCCGAACCAGTGCCATCTCAGTACTGTGCTTCTTCCTAAATCCAGACTGGAGAGGATCATAGACATTGTGGATGGTAAGATGATCCTGTAGTTGCAGCACGACCACCTTTTCAATAACCTTACCCACTAAGGGCAGGTTAGGGATAGGTCTGTATGGTGAGACAGTCAGGGTCGAAAGAAGATTTCTTCAGGAGAGGTGTTACCACCACCTCCTTCAGGGTGTCAGGAAACATCTCTGTCTCTAATGAGCCCCAGACTATCTCAGCCAGGACTGGACCAATTGCCTCAATACACTCCATGAGAAGGCAAGTTGAGCCTGGGTCCAAACTATAGTAGGTCGGCTGCATACCCTGGATGATCTTCACAATGTCAGTGATTGCCAGTCAGCCAAAGTCAGACCAGACAAACTGGGCACTTGCAACTTCCCACTGACTGCCACCACACCCATTAGAGCATGCTGCACAGATCTCCGACCTGATGTTGTCAACATTATCTGTGAAGAACCGAGCAAATTCATCGCACTTACTCTGTAAAAATGCTCCCCAAGACTGCAGATAGGCTGGATTGCACAGTCTGTCAACAGTTCAGAAGAGCTGAGCCAGTCGATTCCATGCAGTGGCAATCTCCCTGGACAGGAACTCTGCCTTCTTATGGGAGACAGCTGATAAATAGTCCTTTTAATGGGCCATCAGTCTGAGTCTGTCAACATCAAGGCCAGATTTCCATCAGCACTGCTCCAACCTTCTCCACACTTGCCTCAAATTCCTCAAGATTCCATTGAACCAAGGGGACTGAGAGCGAAGAGTTGGGGGTTGAACACAAACAGGAGCTATGGAATCCAGGGTCACCATGACAACCTTATTATAGGCTAGTAGCAGATCTCCTTGACCCAAGCTTACACTCAGTATACCTGATAGGTCCAGCACTGCTGCAAGACCATCTGAGGTGAGACCCCTTAAAGGGCAGTACCGGACCATCTCCTTAGAAGCAGGTCTATTAGTGGGAGCCTGGAAACTGAACCTTATAGTATGATAGTCAGATCATCCAACCAGCTCCACCACCAAGTCAAGAACCTCCATCCCCAGTAGGAATACCAAATCCAATGAGTGACCATGACTGTGGGTCGCAGAGGTAATTACCTATGTAAAGCTCAATGAGATCATAAGTTGGAGGAAGTCCTTGAGTAGTCCTTGAACCAGGGAAGGCACCACCCTCCCATACACCAGTGCTCTCATAGTTTAAGTCTCTATCTGAGCTGTTTGCCCTCCCACAGGAAATTTCCCGTGAGCTTATTAATCTATACAAACCAGTGGGGGGGGGGTGACAACATGATATAGCAGAGGGGCTGTTACCATTTTAGGGCTTCGATTTTCTACGGTCACATTCAGTCTGGAGGTCTGCCAATAAAGGAGATAGGTTTGCCTCACATACTTTGAAAAGACCTGGAGTTATGTTGCTACCAAGGTACTTGATGGAGGATGGGGCCCATCAGAGTCCTTTCTCAGTAAATGCCAAGATAGCACATTGATGGTTAAGTGGCAAAACTTTAGCTTTTGACTAGTTCACCTTGAGGCCAGATATCTGGGAGAAGGTCTGTAGCCGCTCCATTAAGGGAGAAATCGAGGCTGGAACTTAGCTGAGTAGGATCAGCAGGCTGTTTGCATACAACACTGTCCTATATTCATCAGCTCCCACTACCACACCCAAGATCTTGGTGCTGACTAATGGCCTCAACAACAGGTTCAATGGCCAGCACAAACAAAAGCGGGAAAAGAGGGCAACCATGCCTGGTGCTTTTGGACCACTTGAATGGGGGGGGAGGGTACAGTTTGTGAGCGGCCTTACAGAGGGGCCAGAGTACAGAGTGTGAACCCATGCAAGGAAACCAATACCAAAGCCTATATATGTTAGTGCCCAGTAAAGGTACCTACACTCCACCAAGTCAAAAGCTTTTCCTAAGTCTATTGCCACTGCCATGGCTGTACTGGGGGAATACTTGGCAGTGTGAAGAATACTGAACAAGGATCATAGATGGTCCATGCTAAGCCTGCCTTGTTCAAATCCAAACTGGGATGGATCAGTCAAGGAAGAAGGAAGTCTAGTCACATGGCCCTGGCCTTTGCAAAGACCTAGCTAGCCACAGTGTTTAGCAAAATAGGTCTGTAGCTGGCTGGGAGTGCATGATCTTTACTCTTTTTTGGGAGGACGGTTATGGTACCTTCATGCATAGTGGGAGGAAGGCAGCCTATTGCTACTAACTTGGCATATATGCTGCAAAGAATTGGCAGATTAGTGGAGCTATGTATTGTAGAGGCTCAGCTGGGAGCCCATCCCCCCAGAGCCTTGTTGGAATTGAGTGCCTTCAGCAACACTTCTATCTCTGCTATGGTCAGAGGCTCATCTAATGAAGCAGCTTGTTTTGGAGATGGCCTGGACAGAAGAAAGTGAGAAAGAAAGGCATCCATTCATATAGTCAAGGAGGGGAGGGTCAAGCAATACAAAGAGGCCTAAAATGCCTGCATTGTTCAGTTGGTGCCTTCGGGGTGGGTGTGAAGGGTGCCCTGTTGATCTTTTAGTCCAGCAATATGTTGCTCTGTCTGTTGTTTTCCTAAATGGTATGGAAGGACCTTACTGTCCTTATCCCCCCTCCTCCAGCATCTGCATCTTAGCTGCATTAGAGCCAGTTTTGCTTTGTGGACTAGAAGTGAGTTGATCACCAAATTGAGTTTCACTATAGTGCTGTGCAGTGAAGAATCTGATTTTAGGAAAGGAGATGCCTTAAAATAATTTTGCTTTGGCTTAAGCTGGGCTTCCAGGCTAGCTAGCTTTTTCCTCTTCCTTTCTATGGTGGACAGCAAAACTGATAATTTTGCCCCCTTTTAAGGTAGCCTTGAAGACTTCCCAGAGCATACTAATGGAGGTTGCACCACTATTATTTATTTATTTTATTTATTTATATAGAGATTGGAAAGTACCTTTGAGTCAGAGACTCATTTACAAAGGTTCCACATCACATATATTAAACAGTACAGAGTTAAGGTTACACGTCACATATACTGAACAATACAGAGGTAAGGTAGTATACAGAACAGGGAACAGAAAAAAAAATGTTTGATACATGGTAAAGGTAAAAAATAAGGCTCGATGTCAGGTCCTAGTAGATTTATGGAGGTGTAGATAAGCATCTAGAAAGAAGGAAAGAAAGAAAAGTTAAAAAAGAAATTGGGGGGTAGCCAGTCATAGGCTGTCATCAGGGGGAAGGAAACGTGTGACAGGGTCAGTAGCAGTCACAGCAGTTTGAGGACTGGAGGTGCACCTTAAGGCGGGTTTTGAAGAGGCCGATAGAGTTTTGGGTTGCAATGAAGTTGGGTAGGTCATTCATCCAGGAGGGGGCCTTGAAGCTGAAAGACCTTTGATATTGGGAGTTACGACATCAGGGAACTGAGAGATGTTGCTTGCTGGAGCTACAAGTTACTTTTGAGGTTGTAGACGGATAGATTAGGGTGGTGAGACCCAGAGGGAAGAGACCCAGGGTGATTTTTTTGGCCATAGGACAGGTGTGGAATTTGATCCTATTGTCAAGGTTAAGCCAGTTTGTGGAGTTATATAGTGAGCAGGTGTGTCTGAGATGGTCACAGCCCAGGACAAGTCGACAGGTTTTGTTGAGGGAGAGACGTAGCCTATTTAGGGTCGTGGTGGTGGGAGTGCTATAAATGAGTATACCATAGTGAAGGAGGGAGAGGATGGAGGATGAGACTGCAAGTCGGAGGGCGTCTTGAGTAAGGCAATGTTTGACGTGGTATAGCAGTCCTAGGTGGACATTGAGGGCCGTGGACAGGTGGTGTATGTGCTGGTGGAAATTGAGAGCCAGGTCCAGGGTGATGCCTAGATATTTGAAGGAGTTCACTTGCTCAAGTGGGGTTAGGTCAGCAGTTAGGATCTGGGGGCAGAGTTTCTGCTTAGTGTTCTGGGGGTGGGTGAAAATCATGAATTTGGCCTTCTTGTAGTTCAATATGAGGCACTGGGCAGTGAACTACTGTTCAGCTTCATTAAAAGAGGACTGGATGGAGTGGTGGAGTTGCAAAGGGTCATAACTGGAGGTATAAAGGACAGCATCATCCACATATAGCAGTAGGCTGCTAGAGCAGGAGCTAGGGAGGGAGTTAAGGTAAAGACTGAAAAGAACGGAACCAAGGATGGACCCTTGGGGGATCCCTGAGAAAACTGGAAGACTATTGGATAGGGTAGTGCCAATTTTGACCTGTTGTCACCTACCCGTTAAGTAGTCAGAGAACCAATATAGGGCATCCTGAGAAAAGCCGATGTTGGAGAGTGTGACTAGCAAGAGGGAGTGATTGACGGTGTCGAATGCCTTAGAGAGGTCGATAAAAACAGCGCCAGTGGTGTGGCCTTTGTCTAATGCACAGTGGATGTGCACGGTGAATTCCAGGGGGGCGGTAGTAGTACTGTGCCCTTTGCAGAATCCATGCTACTGTTTACAGAAAAGATCATGTTTGTTAAGGTGGTCAGTGAGCTGGTCATAGACAATACGCTTGAGAGCTTTGGATGGAGGGGAGGATAGATATGGGCCGGTAGTTATTGGTGTCAGACCGGTCCCCACTTTTAAATATGGGGGTAATGGAGGCAGATTTCCATATGAAGGGAAATTTACCTTGGCAGAGGGAAAGGTTCAGAATATGGGTGAGTGGGTACAGTATGTCTTGGAGGGTGAGCCAGAGAAGCCTCAGATCCAGGGAGTCACTACTATAGTAGGCGTGGCTTAGTACGTTTCTGAGATATGGTTCAGCAGCCTTGGGGGTGATGCACCATAGGTGGAAAGGAGGGTTAAGCTGGAGGGGCGGACAGGGGGTGGATCGAAGACGGTGGAGGGAGAATGTGGCTGAGGTTAGTGAAAGTTTGGTTGAAGGCTGAGGCTATGGTGGAGGGGTCAGAAGTCAGGTGCCCAGTCACCGCTATCTGGTTGGGGGGGTTAGGGTTTTTTTCCTCCAATTTCCTTGATATTATTCCAGAATTTCCACCCAGAGACCCATGTATTGGTGAGGACAGCTTTATAGTGCTCGGCCTTGGCTTTGCATAGTGCCCACGTACACTTGTTCCGGGCCTCTCTGTACTTCTGCCTATCGGAGGGATGGCCAGTCTCATTTGAGAGGTGCCAGAGAGAGTCATGTGTATGCATCAAGGCATGGAGCTGGTTGGAAATCCAAGGCGCAGGGTTGCCTTTGGTCATCCTTTTTGAAAGTGGGGCAAATTAGTCACAGATGGTGTTGAAAGTGTGAATGAATTGGTCATGGGCTAGGTCAGGGTCGAGGGTATTAGTTAAGAAGGACCAGTCCAGTGACCTGAGATGGGACCATAGGAGAGCAAGTTTACCTGGGCCAAGTTTACGAAGGACGATTACCTTGGTGGGTGGGTGTCTTGGTCATTTTGCAGGACCATGATTTTATGGGGGTGGTTGGTGAAGACCAGGTCCAGTAGGGAGGAGGCTCTGGTGCAAGGGTCCAGACATGTGGGAGAGGTGACTACTTGAGTGAGGTCTTGGGCTGTAGCTGCATCTATAAGCAGTGTGGCGGACTTAGCCAGCCAGTTGGTGTTGAAGTCCCCCAAGTATAATTTGTTCATTTTGTTGTGGGAGGGAGGCAAGATATGACAGGATTGAATGAAAGGCCACTTTCTGGTCTCTAGGGGGAATGTAGACTGCTGTGATGAGAAGGGGGGTTTGGGAGGGACCCATTGTGAGTTTGAGTGTGATGGCCTGCAGCCCAGGGACCAACGAGGGAAGGGGAAGTGGCTGACAGTGTACTGTGTCCTTAATGTAGATGGCACAACCCCTTCCATGTTTCCCCTGTCGATCAGTTCGGAAGAGGTTGAAACTGGACAAGGTTACCGTCGAGTCTGGGATCAAGGGGGAGAGCCAGGTTTTATTTAAGGCAATGACATCGGGTTGGTGTTGGAGGACCCATCCCTGGTATGAGTCCCATTTTTTTAACAGACTATAAACATTGAGGCTGGCAATGCGAAGCCCACTGTTGGGGGTATGGTTAGGTGTTGAGGTTGCAAGTGGGCCAGGATTAGGGTGGATATTACTGGACATAAGGAGAAGCAGTAAGAGGAGGGACCTGAGCACGGAGTTTCAGGCCGATTTTTGGATACGAAGATCTATGCGTGCTGCGGTCCCCAGTGAGTTGGAAAGGAAGGGGATAGGGAGGGGTAGTGCAGGGGGCTGACAGTAGGAGGGGTGGGATGAGAGAGAGGAGGAGGAAGAGGAGGATTCATAGGTTTTGTCGGGAGCGACACCCGATGTAGCAGTGTCCTTGCGAGGGTAGTCCGTTTATGGCAGTGGTCATAGTTGTATGCGGTATATGTGGGTAGGGGGAAGGTCCCATAGCCTGGATGAAGGGTGGATGCAGTGTAGGTCGGGTTCTCCTTGGTGTGTTTTGCAAGAGACTGTGGATGCCAGGTAGTGTTGATGTAGGGGTAGTCAGTGGCTCCAGAAGCTTGACTGGTAGTGGAGTTTGAGGATGGAGGAATGAGCACAAGGGACAGAGCAGAAGAGAGAGACAGGAGAAAAATAAGCATGTTGAGGAGGAGGGAGTTTGGAGGGTGGGTGATAGGCAGTAGTAAGGGAGAGAAAAATAGAAGGAGTAAAATAGAGTACAGCAGCCTCTAGTGGTGGCTAGGTATAGGATGCAGATAGAGAAGTGGGCTGATTGGTTCAGACGTTGGCGCCACCTGCCTATATAATGCCAAGTTGAGCAAGGGCAGTGGTGGGGGAGGTGGGGAGCCGATGCAACGCATCGGAGGGGTCCAAAATTCGGATTTGTTAGCAGGAGCAGGTGAGCGTTGGGAGGCCTGATCGCCTCGCCCTGAAGTTAGATTGTGCAGCGGTTTACCTGGGTTGCTCTCGGGGGGAGGGCAGCTTCACTGTCCCTCATGGCCTCTGCAACAAGCAGGACCCTTGGAGGATCCGTGTTTCTGTGGGGAACAGAAAGGCAGGTAAGTTTTTTATAACCTGCTGAGAGGGGGAGGAGACAGAGACAGTTTAGAAGAGGAGCGAGAGACCTGAGCTGACTGTGCTAGTAACTGTAATTCAGAATTAAATTATTCTTACAATAAAAATACCCTCCAGTTAAAACAGTGTTGGTAAGCTGGTACACTGCACAGAAATTAATTATTCTTTCAGTAAAATATCCTGCGGTTAAAGCAGTGCTAGTAAGTTGGTACAGTGGGGAGCCTAGTACATCAATTAAGGTAACACGCTTTAAAGTAACCAGACAGCTGCTATTGCCATAAATTAAATTAAGGTGCCCCCCCTACATCGTAGAAATGCCTGCAAATAGCTAGAAACTGTACTAAAAAAACTATCTCCACTTCCACACCCATTTTTAATACATGCAGCGGTTTGTATGAGTCCGGTAGTATGCCAGCGTTCAACCAAAAATGTATGCAAAGCCCAAGTTCGAATTCGGATTTGCTAGCAGGAGCAGGCGAGCATTAGGAGGCTGGGTTGTCTCACCCTGGTGTTAGATTGTGCAGCGGTTTACCTGGGTTGTTCTCGGAAGGTGGGGAAGGGCAACTTCACTGTCTCTCATGACCTCTGTGGCAGGCAGGACTCTCGGAGGATCCGTGTTTCTGGGTTGCTCTCGGGGGGGGTAAGGGAGGGCAGCTTCACTGTCCCTCACAACCTCTGCAGCAGGCAGGACCCTCAGAGGATCTGTATTTCTGGGTTGCTCTCGGGGGTGGGAGAGAGCAGCTTCATTGTCCCTCATGACCTCTGTGGCAGGCAGGACCCTCAGAGGATCCATGTTTCTGGGTTGCTCTCAGGGGGGTAGGGGAGGGCAGCTTCACTGTCCCTCACGACTTCTGCAGCAGGTAGGACCCTCGGAGGATCTGTGTTTCTGGGTTGCTGTCGGGGGGTGGTGGAGGGCAGCTTCACTGTCCCTCATGACCTCTGCGGCAGGCAGGACTCTCAGAGGATCCATGTTTCTGGGTTGCTCTCAGGGGGGTAGGGGAGGGCAGCTTCACTGTCCCTCACGACCTCTGTGGCAGGCAGGACCCTTGGAGGATCTGTGTTTCTGGGTTGCTGTCGGGGGGTGGTGGAGGGCAGCTTCACTGTCCCTCAAGACCTCTGCGGCAGGCAGGACCCTTGGAGGATTCGTGTTTCAGGGTTGCTCTCGGGGGGTGGTGGAGGGCAGCTTCACCGTCCCTCATGACCTCTGCAACAGGCAGAACCCTCGGAGGATCTGAAGTATTCCTCTGCTTCAGCTTTGACCCGAGTCAGGAAACAGGTATCATGAATGGGCAGGGGATCCAGCCTCCATGAGGAGAATCTTTGTCCTTAGGGGCCAATATAATTTGAAACTGAACGGGCGCATGGTCAGACATGAGAGGGGTAATGCTGGAGGCTACCGTCTGTTGAGACAGTTGTGGGAATGGAGTCACAAATCAATCCTGCTATAAGTGCCATGCAAAGCAGAGTAGCAGCAGTAATCCCTGACTGTCAGGTGCAGGAGGCATCAGATATCAGAGAGGGTCTAGTCCAGAATGAATAATTTCCCTGCCTGGGTAGCCTTTCAATGGGATTCTAATGCTACCTGGATGCAGTCAATGATAGGTTCCAGGGTGAGGATAAAATCTCCTCCTGTTAAGAATAGGGCATTTTGCATGTTAAGCTGTGCTAGCTTTAGTGCGAGAGTGAAAAAATTCTAGGGAGTCTGAGTTAGGCATACACGTTTCCAAGTAGGAGGGGTCCAGACAGGGTATTTAGGAATAACCATTTCAACTTGCTAGGTGGACCAGTGAAGTGATTTGTGGAGAAATATTACTGCCCCTTTTTTGACCTGGGCAGGTCTGAGCAGTTCCATTCCCACTCATTCTAAGTTTAGCAATGTCAGAGGTGGGAGGTTTAGTCCCCTGCAGACAGACTACTTAGGAATGTAAACATTCAAGGTGCACTAGAACTTGTTTATGTTTTACCGGGAAGTTCAGCTCCTGCATGTTGCAGCTGTGACAGATAAGATCTGCCATCATGTGGGGTTTAAAAGAAATAGGTATCCCGTGATAAGGGCGTCTGCTATTGAGTGCTTATGAAAAGGGCTACTCAATAGCGGCACCTGTTCACAGGGCTACTGGACACGACAGCGAATACGGGTATAGCGACATCCTGTCACTATATGTATATGCACGTGCAGGGGGGAGCGAGCACACCATGCGATGGGTGGAACGGGAGGGAGGGTTTGTAAGGTATAGCACGATGGTGGGTTGCCAAGCTGGCCATGTGGCGAGGTGAGTTCATGGCAGGCTAGAGTTGGGAGGGTGCCGGGTTCGGTACTGGGCACAACACGATTTTTGCACCAGTTGATGACTTTTTTTTTGTTTTCACCCCCCCCAACATGCACCCCCATGGAGTTGAGAATCCTTTAGTAGGGGGATGTGGGGGGCACAACCCTCCACAAAAACAAAAATCTTTTTGGCGCCCTTTCAGCAGGCAGCAGCACATTGTGCCCAGTCACCATTGCACATCTGACTCTCCACGGGGTGAAAAGCAAGAGAAAATTCCCCTCCCTTTGGGAATAGGCGATGGCACTTCCTCCCACGACCACACTCCCAAAGCTGGTTGCCCTCCTCACTCCTGTCATGGCTCCCTGACCAGGTACTCTACACTTAGAGTGCCCTGGGCGGATAAGGTGGCCCTTCCTCGTGAGGGTTCAGATCCGGGGATTTCACTGGGATCGGGGAGTGGAGCTACAGGAGTAAGTCTCACAGCAGGAGGTAAAGACCTGGGGAAGGAAGATGCCAGAGAGAGTTCCCCTCAGAGGAGGTGCAAGAAACAAAGTCGACGAAAAAAAAAAAAAAAAGAATGGTAACAGACTTTTAAATCAGATATGGAGCCCCAGGAATGTGATGATGGTGTCTCCAACTGTCAGCCTTGTATACATGCTAGTAATGCAGTAAAGGAAAGTGATTGGATCCAGTGAGTATCCAACACCTTACTGAGTAGGGTCTATAAAGTAAACAGCAGTGTGTAGCACTAATAAGTTTAAACAACTGAACACATACAGAAATAACCAGAAACAAAACTACGTACAAACAAAGCACATTGTTAGCAGCCAGCTGAGAATGGCTGGGTCCAGACAAGGAACCCAGGCGCCCCAGGTCTGCCTTGAGGGTGGGAGTTAAAGGGTCTTTTGTAGACCTTCATCCTTTCAAGCTTAATATCTTAGCACAGGATTTAGGTCTACTTTTGGTTTTGAGAGCCTCTGGGCCAGTAGCTCCAAGACCAGCAAGTGGGAGAGTAGGAGGCTGCCCCCCATCACTCTCTGTTATATTTTACCTTCTCTTAACCTGGGCTACCTGAGACTTTAGCAGGTGAATGTCCAACCCAGTTATGGATGGCAACTCTCTTTAACAACCTGGCTAAATGCCTCAGCCTGGGGTCCAGACTGCATTAGATATCTAGTGGGTCTGTAGGGGAGTGATCAATAGTGGTAAACAACAGCACAAGTAGCCCCAAACACAACCGCAGTCAGGGAAATGAGATGGCTACCCTCATAACCCCACATGACTGTTCACAGAGTAGGATGCATAGTTGAGCAGAACGGCAGATGGTGAAAGGTGGGGACTGTGTGCACGTAGCCTGATGTAAAAGTAGAACAGGTCTATTCCTGGCAAGGAGGGATGCTCTGTGTACTCCCACAGTTACTCAGGACCACCAGGTCCTGCGGGATTGAAGCACCTCCTCCAAGCATGTGGCTTTGCCCCAGTTCTAGAGCAGAGTTTGGCTTACTACTGAAGAGTTCTGGAGTGTAAGAGGGAACTATTAGGTTAGAGTCATTGTCTACCATATCCAGCCACCACAACTATTCTGAAGTCGGGGGGGGGATACATTTAAATTCGACTGTCCACTTGTGCTCACTGGGGCTAACCAGTATTGTGCATTCTGAAGGTTGTGATAACATACCCCCCTTCACTTGTGCTGCCTACATTCTTTTGACACTGTGTCATGGCTATGTGAGCCCAGAAACTGTGAGTAGGGCACCATGCTGGTGCTCTGACGAGCCGACCATGGAGTCTGCTGTCAGCTGAGATTTAAATCAGCCCCCAATGGTGCAGGGTAGAACACCTGACCAATGGGTGAATGTGCTATCCTGTACAGAACCAGTTCTGCATCCAACATAATGCAGGATGTCACCAATTGTGGTCTAGTACATCGCAAAAGCCACTATAGCAGGAAAGTGAGAAATAACAAGCAGGCAATAGGTTTGCAGAATGTAGATGTGTCATCATGAACAGCTAACTGAAATATAACATAATCCACTGAAGTTGTATGTTATTACATTTGCATAAAGCTCCACTGAGCTGCAAACCTGGAAGGGGTTTGAATCCCACAGTCACCACTTGCATACTGTAAGACCATGAGCAAGTCACTTAATTTCCCTGTGCTCCCAGGACACACCTGGAAACAAACCTCGGCTTATTGTGTCTTTCCTGGCCAAAAATTGTAAAACAAGAAAACAAAACAATAAAATTGGAGTTGTCATAGATAATAGTTAGTAGCGGATTCCAAACAGCTTCTGGGACTGAATCCAGAGACCATAGTGGTAAAAGCAAGGAACAGACCTGTCACAGTTTAGTCTCAGAGTCTTCCATTTGCAGGCTGGGGTTGAAGAGGGGTAAGACTTGAAGGTCAGCAACCACAAAGCTGGGGCCATCAGTGTTAATGGGCCCAGGTGTCTACCTCAATGGACCTTGATAAGAAATCCAACCCCCCATCAAGTAAAAAGATTTGTACTCACAGTTACTGGTGATACCTCTCAGCCCATAGGCTCTGCTGCATCGGGTGGAGGCAGGGAGGCAGCAACAGTGAAGGAAGCCTTTTGTCTAGCTCGGAGGAGCTGGATGTCAGGAGCAGGACTGCCTCCACCACAGTCAGTGCCCAAGAGGCCTGATGTGCAGGGTTTGGGGATTCAAGGCAGTCTGCAGCATAAGTGTTTCAAACTGTGGCAGCTGAATGGTGTCAACAGAGCAGGGAAACCGGAGTCCTTCAGTTTTGTCACCGGTGATCAGGGCTTAGCAGGGCATCATGATGGTCTGCCAGGATTTTTAAAGTGCTGGTGGAAGAGTCTGCCAAATCCTCTGCATGGCTGTGACTTCTAAAGCTTACCGAAAGACTGGTTGCCTCTTTCCTGGAATGAGTTCTGTTGCAATGTCTCCTTCTGGTCTTTGATGGGGGAAACCAGGAGTCCTCCACTGCGGCGGCTTATGTAGGAGAGATGCCAGCTGGTCTGGGGAGGCTTGCTAGTGGCTTAGTGTCCATGGGAGCTGGACAGCCTGGTCCAGCAGTAGGGCTTTCCGTAACTTGTCAGGCCAGTGCTGCATAAAAAAGTCTTTGGCCACAGCCAGAGAAAGAAAAATCTGGGGAACCCCATTATAAGTCATATGTAGCAGGGCCAGGTAGAGGAGGCCAAAAGGAAGGCTCACCCAGTGTAGTGTATGGCAAACATCTGTGTACTCCCACTGGTGAGCCGATAACTTCTACAAAAAGTTCTGAAAAATTTGGACAGGGTGCCCCTGCCATTCCAGGGAATCCAGCTGCCTTGCCCATCGAAGAATTGCCTCTTTTACCGAGAACATGACAAAATGGACCAGGATGGGAAGGGGCCATTCTCTAGGTTTGGGTAAGAGGGGCAAGCAAGCAGTGGGAATGCTCAGTCTCGATAGTCTGGTCTTCCTGGTGTTTCAAGACAGTAGGGAGGACATGTTATAAAAATCCTGTTGTATCTTTCAGCTCTTCCCATTCCAGGAAGCCCCTGAGATGCAAGTGGATGCATCACTTGCGACTCTCGAGGTCACCTATTTTATCTTGTAGCATTTGTATGACTCTAGCTTGATCACAAAATTTCTCATTGAGTTTGTGACAGGAATCTTCCATGCACTTAAGTCTGGCCTCCGCTGATGTGATTCTAACATCAACTGAAGCAAATGCCAGGATCATTCAGTCTAAGGCAGCTTTAACTTCTTCAAAGGCTGTCAGTCTAGTAAACATTGCTTCCATTTTACTAAACTTGGTTAGATGGCATGGCTGTTCTGAGCTTGCCATGCTGTATGCCTTACAAGTGAAGGTAGGCCTCAGATTGATGATCGAGTGCTGTTTTTCCTTTTGAATGCTGTTTCTCACTGGTGACCCCAATTTTCAAAATTCAGATTTAAGAATACTGGTCAGAATTTATGCTCAATGGAAACTTTGTTACAGTATTAACGTAGAATTTAGACTATTTGAGGGTGGATAGCTAAGGATTGGGCATTGAGAGAAACAGAGCTAAGGGATTAGACAGCCATCGTAGTCAAGGTTCGACCATGCCCTCCCCCTGTCATTTTTTGGGAAAAAGGTTTTTCAAATATTAGTGAAAATATGCCTTTTTTTAATTCTGTTTTATAACAAATGCACATTACATAATACAATATAATTTCACTGGCATTCATGATGTTACTTGGTACAGACTGACGTAATACCTTACACCATAACCACACTGTTACAATACATTATCTCTTGTTAGTTGCCCTTGAGAAGGCAATACACAGGTTACAGAGGAAGATACAGAGCTAAGAGGGACTTATGTCCATAGTGCTCGCTTGTTGAGTTTTTTAAATTTAAATTTTGCCTGCTACATGTAGCCTATCCAACTGGTGTTTAAAAACTTCAATAGAAGAACTTTCTACCACTTCTGTTGTCAAATTGTTCCATATAGGTATAATCCTTTGGGTATACCACATTTTTCTTTGCCATATTCTATAATTTTCTCCCAACAGCTGTAAAGCATGTGCCCAGGTGTCATGTAGTCTATTTCTAATTGTTAAACCTAACTTTACCCATAAGTCCTGATCTGTAAAAGCTTTGAACAACAGGCACATGTCTCCTCTTAGCCTTCTATATTCCAGTGTAAACATATTCAGTTCTACCAATCTATGTGTGTAATCCATTCTTTACATCCCCATTACCGCACATGTGGCCTTTTTTTGTATGTTCTCCAATTTGGCAATGTCTTCCTTTAGGTATGGTGACCAGACCTGAGCTCCATACTCCAACAGAGGCCTCATCAAGGCTCCAGAAAGGGGCAGCAGAACCCCTCTATCAGTGCTGGATATATTTTTTAAGAATACAGTATAAGATCCCATTTGCTTTCCTGGTTAAATTAGTACAATGAGTGCCAAACTGTAGATCATTTTAAATGGTGATCCCCAGGTCCCTTTCCTCTGCTATTGCCTTCAGGTTTATATTTCCTAGCTGGTAACTGGCTGCTGTATTTTTTGTGCCCAAATGCATTATTGTGCATATGTCAGGATTTAGATGCAGTTGATAAGAATTGCACCATGTGTTAATATGGTCCATTGCCTTCTGTAGTTCCAGATAATCATTTTGGTCCAGCAAGTCAACTCCCAAACGACAATCGTCCGCAAACTTTGTGAGCCATATCCTCTCATGGTTAAATTGTAATGTAGAAACATAGATGTTAAACTGGCAGGGTCCAAGGACTGAGCCCTGCGGCACCCCACTAGTTATCTCTGTCCAGTCTGATAAGGCCCCCCCCCCTTATGCTTACCCTTTGTTTCCTACTTGTCAGCCAAGAGCTGATCCATGATACAATGTTTTTGTGTATCCCTATTTTGTGAAGAAGTTCAATAAGCTCTAAGTTGGGGAGCTTATCGAATGCCTTTGTAAAATCTAAAAACACTACATCCACTGATCCCCCTAGATCCAGTCTTTTGCTTACCCTATCATAAAAGTCTAACATTTTTGTTTGACATGACCTACCCCTCCTAAACCCATGCTGAGTACTGTCTTGTAATGCATTTTCCTGCAAGAAGGTAGTGATTAAGTCTTTTATAATTCCTTCCAGTACTTTGCATAACAAGGTACCTTTGTGAATGAGCCTATGGCTCAAAGGTTTTCCAAACTGCTGTTTAAATAAATAAATAAAATAAATAACACACTAGTCAAACTCACTAGTCTGTAGTTTGAAGGGCTTTTTTTGTTTCCCGTTTTGTAAAGTGGTATTACTACAGCTTCCCTCCAAGAGGTAGTTACTTCCCCCTGTTTAGGGATGTCTGAAAGAGATGGCCAAGTGGTGGTGCTAGTTTGCTGGCCAGCTCCTTTCGTAGCCTTGGTTGTAAGCCATCTGGTCCTGGGGATTTGATACAATTTAATGCAGCTAGTTGCTTCTGTATATCACTAGTCTCAATTTTTATAGGGCTGTTAGAAATACTTCCCTGGTCTACTATGCTTGTTATACCTCCTTTTTTGTTAAAGACTGAGGCAAAATAATCACTCTGAACATTTGCCATATCTTTGTTGCTGCCATCTTGCCATCTGACCCTTTTAGTGGACCGATCTTTTGCCCTCTGCTCTTAGTTTCATCTACATAAGCAGAGAAGGCTTTGCAGCTGTCCTTTGTTTTTACTGCTAGCTTGATTTAGTGAGTTGCTTTTGCCTTTCTAATAATTTTTTATACTGTTTTGTAGATGTCTCTATTTGATCCAGCCAGCACTCTTTCTGTTCCCTCTTATGTTTTTGAAGAGTTTTTGTTTTATTTTAATCATCTTATTTTTATTTTATAGTTCATCCAACTTGGTGTTCTTGTCCCTCCCTGATACTTCTTTTTTGTGGGAATATGATCTTTGATGCACTTGTTTAATATTTCTTCTAAGGCCTCCCACATTTGCTGTGCTGTTTTGTTTTTAAATTCATTTTTCCAAGCCCATTTCCCCATTCTGTCCATAATTGCACTAAAGTTTGCTTTGTTCCATGCTAGAGTGTGTGTGTGTGTGTGTGTGTGTGTGTGTGTGTGTGTGTGTGTGTGTGTGTGTGCATCTCGTTCTATAGCTGGATTTTCTATCTGTATGTCAAATGTGACCATGCAATGGTCACTGTTTCCCAGGGTTCTATAGTATCGCAGTATTGAATATTGGATGTCATATTAGTTAGTACTAAATCTAGGGTATTTTGACCCCTAGTCTGTTTGTGGACCAGCTTCTCCAAGCCTGCTTGATCAAATGCATCTATGTACTCCCTTTCTGTTCTAGTTGTCCTTTTAAGAGAGTCCCAGGAAGATTGAAATCCCCCAACAGAATGATTTTATCTGCAGGATATAAGTTTAGGGTGTGTTTTGCAGGAGTTGATCTTCCTCCTTATTTATAGATGGTCATCTATAAAGTACTCCCAGAAGGAATTCCGGTGACGTGATAGTGGTAATTTCTACCCAAACGTGTTCCAAATTATTTGAATCAAGCTCCACCTCTTCTACTTGAATATCATCCTGAATGTATAGGGCTATTTCTCCTCCTTTTTTGTATTCCCTTGATTTGCAAAACAGTTGATACCCCTTTATGTAGTTTTCCCAATTATTCTTTTGGTCTGACCATGTCTCCGTTGTAGCACACACTTTGCTCTTGTTTGTCTCCATAATATATTTCAATTCCTCCACCTTTTTGGACAGGCTCCTAGCATTTAGTAGTAGGCATTACCATCCTTTTATTGTATCACTCTGGTGGTTTGCCTGGTTGATTTTCTGAGTATATCCCCCTGCAGATCTGCCTAGGAAGATACCTTTTTCTATCACCCACTCCAAAGGACCCCATATGATTTTGTATTTGTCAGAGTAATTGAGAACAGGGTATTCACACTGCCATGATCTACAGACCTCCAGTACTATTTGCACTGCCATGATCTATAGCCCAACAGCACGAGGGAGTGATAAATAAGGATCTGGTGGAAGCCATCCAAAATACGGCAAATAAGGGGGAGGTGCTGCTGGTGGGGGACTTCAATCTGCCGGACATAGATTGGAGCCTCCCAGCTGCAGCTTGAGCTAGGTGCAGAGACATCCTGGACTCCCTGCAGGGGGCATTCCTCAGGGAATTAGTAAAGGAGCCCACTCATAAGGGAACAATATTGAACCTTGTACTCAACAATAGAGATGGTGTTGCAGATGTCACGGTGGGTGGCCATCTGAGGACCGGTGATCACAATATGGTGAGCTTCAATATGAAAACTGTGTCAGAAGTGAACCACACAAGGGCAAGGGTCCTGGACTTCAGGAAGGCCAATTTTACAAAGATGGGGAAATGTCTCAGGGATGCCCTGGCAGGGGGAGAGGACTTGGATGGAGTGGAGAAATAGTGGGCAGAACTAAAAGCTGGGATAGTGACGGCAACAAACCTCTGTGTCAGGCAAGTAAGCAAAAGGCAAAAGAGTCCACCATGGTTCTTAAAAAGGTGGCTGGGAAGGTAAGGGCAAAAAGGTTAGCATTCAGGAGATATAAAAAGAAACAGAGGGAAGAGGATAGGGAGGTGTAACAGGAGAAGCAAAGGTGTGATAGGGGCTGTGTGTACCTTAGGCCGGGTTCTTTTCTTTCCTTAAAAAAATCTGTTGCAGTAGTACCTCATCTTTCTATTCTCCTGCTTGCTTTTGTCCTTTTCTTGTCTTCCCCAACATACAGGAAAGGTCATCTGTAGTTGTTCTTTGAATCCCTCATCTCATTTCATCCCCCTGTCCTTCAGTACACACACTCCAGTTTTTCAGTCCAAAGTACTAGCGAATAGCCCCTTGATAGTGCGCAGCGTTCGTCTGCATGAACATGTGGATATCGCTTCTCAATCGTGCCCACCTTGCCTGCAATGAGCTGAGGGGCAATGTTGTAAGCAACTACCTGCAAACTCAAAGGTTCATTTAGGTTAGAAATCTCATACAGACTTCCAGAAAGGTAGCATAGGTTTGTTTGGCCAGGATTCGCTCGCTGAATGTTTCCCTTCCTGCCGTTGCCATTTTCGGCAACACCTAGCTCCTTGTAAGGCAGTATTAGGGGAGTGTTTTGTTTTGTCTTGTAACAAAACCACTGCCTTTAAGAAAACTGTTCACAGAAGCAAAAGTAAGGCCAGATAAAGGGGAAAAAAACGATAAGTTACAAATGAAGGTATTCCTGTCAGTTGTTTAGAGTATTTGGCGCTTTCATCTATTCAAGAGCATAGGAGCCTCCACCAGCATTCTGTCCTACTATAGAGCCAGCCAGCCCTTCTAAGTCCTTATTTATGGACAGAATCTGATGAGAGGAGCTTGTCTCCCTTGGTAACTTTGAAAATGTGTTTTTGTATTAAAGATGCATCTAATTGATATGTGCACACTAAAGGTGTAAAATATTAATTGTTTGGGTATTGCTTAATTAATAACGTAGCGTTTTAAGCATATTTAAGTGCTATTATACCAGAAAGGGCGGAGCTTAGCTTGTCGCATAATTTCTGTCTGTATAAAAGAACACTGAGTACAGCTCTTAATCAGTTGGTGGTAGAGTGCCGAACCTACCAGTCACCTAGCCTATTTCTAGGTGGAGCTTCGTCCAGTGATTTAAACTGTGGAATTTTTGCTTTTGCTCAAAGTTACTTTAAGAGTTTATTATTTTGTTGTCTGAAGTCTGCTTATGTTTACACTGCTGCATAAATAAATTTTGGATTTTTATTTACATCCTGACACTGTGTTGGACTCCATCAATACCCACAACTCACAAGAGGAAGGCAGGGAAAGCAGTCAGGCATGCAAAAGTGCAAATGGAGGAGAAAATAGCTCAGGCAACAAAGAAAGGGGGACAAGACATTTTCCCTGTATGTAAGTAAAAGGAGAAAGACCAGGAGAGGGATTGTAAGACTAGGGAGAGAAAGGACAAGTGTGTGGAAGGGGGCGGGAAAAAGCAGACAACCTCGGTGAATACTTTTGTTGAGTGTTCATGGAGGAAAAGGAGGTAGGGGGACCACACATAAGTGTCAAGGGCATCAAAGGAAGGAAGGGAGACATTAGTCCATTTGCAGAGCAGAGAGTTCTGAAGGCACTCACTAATCTGAAAGTGGACAAGACAATAGGGCCTGACAGGATACACCCAACGATACTAAGGAAGCTCAGAAAGGTGCTGACTGCACCTCTGACAGTCCTATTCAACCAATCACTGGAGATGGGAGTGGTCCCGGAGGAGGGCACATGTAGTCCTGCTTTACGAAAGTGGGAGCAGGGAGGAGGCTAGCAAATACAGGTCAGTCAGCCTGACTTTGGTGGTGGGGAAATTAATGGAATCACTACTGAAGGAAAGGATTGTGGAATATCTTGAATCCAGTGGCTTACAAGATACAAGGCAGCATGGATTCACTGGGGGGAGGTCATGTCAAATAAATCTGATAGATTTCTTTGACTAGGTAACCAGGGAATTAGATCAGAATGCAACTGTGGATGTGGCCTGCCTAGATTTCAGTAAGGCCTTCAACACTATTCCACATAGGAGACTCATGAATAAGATGGGCAGAATGGGAGTAGGTCCAAAGGTGTTAACTGGGTAAGAAATTGGTTGGGGGATAGGTGACAGAGGGTGGTTGTAAATGGAGTTCATTCTGAGGAAGGAAAAGTGACCAGCGGGGTGCCACAAGGATCAATACTAGGACTGGTCCTCTTTAATGTCTTCATCACCAACATTGCAGAGGGTCTACAAGGTAAAGTATGCCTTTTTGCAGATGACTCTAAGATCTGCAATAGGGTAGACACTCCGGGGGGGGGGTGGTAGAAAAAAGGCATAGGGATCTAAGAAAGCTTGAGGAGAGGTCAAGAGTGTGGCAACAAAGTTTCAATGTGAAGAAGTACAAGATCATGCACTTGGGGCACAGAAACCCAGGGGTGAAGTATGAAATTGGGGGAGTGGTACTGGCAACCACCAAACAGGAAGGATACCTGGAGGTAATCATATCTGATGACCTAAAGATGGTCAGACAGTGTGATAAGCAGTGGGGGCACCCAGTGGGATGCTAGAGTGCATAGAGAGGGGGGTATCACCAGCAGGAAGAGGGAAGTGAATAAACCCCTGTATAAATCACTGGTAAGTCCGCACCTAGAGTACTGTGCGCAGTTCTGGAGACCACATCTCTGGAAGGACATAGCCAGAGTAGAGGCAACCCAGAGGAGGGCAACTAAAATGATATAGGGTCTGCATCAAAAGCCTTATGAGGAGAGACTGAAGGACCTCAATATGCACACCCTGGTGGAAAGAAGGGAGAGGGAGAATATGATAGAGATGTTCAAATACCTCACAGGTATAAATAAGGTTCAAGAAGGAAGCCTTTTTCAGAGAAAAAGATGCTCAAGAACAAGGGGTCATGCTATGAGGTTGTAGGGGGGTAGGCTCATGGGAGATGTAAGGAAGTACTTCTTCACAGAATGAGTGGTGGATACCTGGAACAGCCTGCCAGCAGAGGTGGTGGGAGCAAAAACTGTAGTGGGATTCAAGAAGGCATGGGATAGGCATTAGGGAACCTTAGTAGTAAGGAAAGGGGGGTGAAGCCAGAGATCAAATAGGGTCTGCGGTGTTACAGTAGGTAGGGAAAATGGGCAGACTAGGTAAGCCAAGCAGTTTTTATCTGCTGGCAATTTATGTTTCCATGTTTCTATTGGGATTTCTCTATTTTAAGGCAATCCATTAATGAATTACTTCTTTGGGCTATTGTTTGGCTATGACCTGAAAACAAATTCCTGGCTATAACTTGTTTTCCTTTAGTTAGACCCAGGAGCCACAGTGGGTGCCTGTAATGCAACGGGGCTTCTCCATCTGACAGGCAACCTTGCAACACTGTTCCCACAGTCTGTGTGTGTTCATAGTTCTTAAGTACTTACAGTAGGCATGATAGGGTAGATGTGCACCAAAAGTAGGGTTGGGTGGACTGTTCTGGCTGAGATCAGAATCCCCAGACTGAACCTGCAATCCATGGACCCAGATAAATATGGACTTCACTGCAGAAGTCCGGTTCCAGGTCTGTGGACTGCTATTTACTGTATTGCTGCCATGGGGATACCGTCGGCATGGTTAATCCATGTACAGGAGGACGGCATCATCCAATCAGGCAACAGTCAGTCACATGATGCACTCACAGTATATAACCATGCTGAGTGTGCAATGTGGACCTAGACAAGTTGGAGGACAGTCAGAGGAGCTTTCATCTCTGAACTGCAGCAGAGCCACCAGAAGTTGAGCACCAAAAAGAAAAATGAAATTAAAGAAAATACAAAAACATTGCTTTTTGAAGCAGAGGGGAGGAAAGAAAGAGAGGAGAGAGAAAAGAGACTTACTGGGGTGGGGGGAGAAAGTTATCATTGGGGGGTGAAGAGTCAGGACTGGAGAGGAATCTGGAGAGACTGGGAGAGAGATACTGGTGGCCTGGGTGGCTTCCAGGGCAGAGGCAAGGCAAATAAAAGGCAGGTAGTCTGGCAGTGTGTGTACTACAGGGCAAGGGCAGGCTGGCAAAATAAATATTTGACTTGTGCCATCCAGAAATTGAATCCAGAGAAGATCCTCCAGACAAGAGAAAGAGTGACAGACTACTGAGGGCCCTGAAGAAATTTTACAGTTACAGAAAATCCCAAATAAAAGTTGTTTTTCTTTTCTTGGCCTCAGACAGTGTGGCTGTACAGTATGTACATGAACAAGGGCAGGTTGGCAAAGTCTTTGACTTGTACCATTCCAGATCCAGAGGAGAGAGGGAGGGAGAGACTACTGGGGGCCCAAGAGAAATAATACATTTACAGAAAATCCCAAATAAAAGTTGTTTTTTGTTTCTTGGCCTCACATAGTGTGGCTGTGTATATATGAGCAAAGGCAGGATGGCAACATCTTTGACTTGTGCCATTCCAGATCCAGAGGAGAGAGGGAGAGATTACTGGGGGGCCAGGAGAAATTTAACAGTCCCAGAAATCCCAAATAAAGGTTTTTTTTTCCTGTCTTCAGTGTGGCTGTGTGTACAGGGCAAGGGCAGGCTGGCAAAATAAATCTTTGACTCGTGCCATCCATCCAGATGGGGAGGGGATGGGAAGGAAGGGAAGAGGAGAGAGAGACAGAGAGACAGAGACAGAGAGACAGAGAGAGACAGAGAGAGACAGAGACAGACACTGACTACTGGGAGGGTACAAGAAATTTAACAGTCTCAGAAATCCCAAATAAAAGGCTTTTTTCTGACTTTAGTGTGGCTGTGTTTGTAGGACAAGGGCAGGCTGGTAAAATGAATCTTTGACTTGTGCCATCCAATCACTTGTTAACGTTCATTCACGATTTCATGTATTTAAAAAAAATACTATTCTGATAAGCAGCATACAAGTTGATGTGCCTGTGCTGCTGCCTGTGGGGGGCCCAGGGGATAATCTGACTTTGTGACTCATAGCAAGCTGTTAACACTACAACACAAGTAAAGTACACACAAGTGTCATCATCATCATCATCATCATCATCATTCATTCCCTATTATTCCACATCATTAGTTTTATTGTAGTATATTGTGTTATACTAACATACTAACATACTAAAATGCCAGCAGAATAGGCCTAATGGTCTTTCGTGTCTGCTCGTTTGGTCAGTCCCCACCCTGGGTGCTGACCTTGCTGTCCCCCTCACCTTCTCTGGCTTCTCCCTTCCCAGTTCCGGATATTCTTGCTGCATTGGATTTTGCTTCCTGAACCCTTCCCCTGTACCTGTCCCACCCCCTCTTGAACCCCTCCACTGTCTCTGCCTCCACCAGTCCCTAGGTAGTGCATTCCATGGCTCTACCACCCTCTCAGTGAGTAGCACCTCCTCCTTTCTCCCCTGAATCTTCCCTCAGCTTCCACCCATGCCTCTAGTGGCCCTTCCTCCTTCCTTCGAAGCACCCTCACTGTTCCTCCCCTATTTACCCTCTTCATGTACCTGAAGACCTCTATCATGTCCCCCAGGTCCCTTCTCTCTTCCAAAGTGTACATATTTAGCTCTTCGAGCCTCTCCTCATAGGTCCTGTCCCCCAAGCCCCAAATCATTTTGGTTGCCCTCCTCTGGACCCTCTCCAGGAGGTTAATGTCCCTCTTTAAGTGTGGCCTCCAAAACTGCACGCAGTACTCCAGGTGTGGCCTCACCAAGCAGTTATACAGAGGGAGTATCACTTCCCTCCTTCTGGAGGTGATCCCCCTAGCGATGTATCCCAGCATCCTGTTGGCCTTGGCTGCTGCCCTCCTACAAGTCTCAGAGTTGTTCATCTTGACATCCACCACCACCCCAGGTCCCTCTCAGCCATTGAGACTTTAGTATTCCCCAGGGTGTACACTTGGCCTGGGTTTCTGGCCCCAGGTGGAGTACCTTGCATTTCCTGCATTAAACCTCAGCTTCCACTTTCTAGACCATCTTTCCAGAGCCTCCAGGTCCCCCTGTAGGGCCACCTCCCCTCCTCCCCATCCACCACTGCCCCCAGTTTGAGTCATCTGCAAAGAGACTCATCTCCTCCTGATTCCTGTCCTTAGGTCAGATCGTGGGCATTGAACAGAAGGGCCCAAGGACTGATCCCTGTGGGACCCACTAATGACCCTCCTTGGGAAGAGATTATCCCACCAACAACGACCCTCTGGGTCCGGTCCTGGAGCCAATTGCCTATCCATCGGATCATCTGGTTTCCCACCCCATTTCTCTAGTTTATCCAACAGGCCCAAATGAGGAACAGAGTCAAATGCCTTGCTGAAGTCCAGAAAGAGGACATCCACTGGTCTACCCAGGTCCAAGCACTTGTCACCCAGTCATAGAACTCCACCAGGTTTGTCTGACACGATTTCCCAGGATGAATCCATGCTGTCTATCATCCAGGCACCCTGACTTATCCAGGGCCCCCTAGCCTCTCCTTGACAATGCCCTCCATCACCTTGCCCACCACTGATGTCAGGCTGACAAGCCTCCAGTTCCCCCTAGCCCCTTGATCCCCTTTTGTGGATAGTACCATGCGCCCACCTTCCAGTCTTGGGGCACCCACCCTGTCCTCAGAGAGATGGTGAAAGCCTGCCAGGGGTTTCGCCAGACATCTGCAAGTTCCTTCAGCACTCTAGGATGTAATTTATCCAGCCCGGTGCTTTCTCCGTCTTAAGGAGCTGAGGCCTCCTCACTCTCTGCTGTGATTTCCACTTCCAGTACCTCTTCTCCCTGCTTAGCCTCCCCACCTGCCAGTGATGCCCCCTCCCAGACCTGCCGATTGGGAGGGCCCCCTCCTCATTATCTCTGTCTCCTCCCATGTATGATGCAGCATCCCCATTTCCCTGGTGAAAACGGGGTGAAGTACTCATTTAGTACCTCAGCCTGCTCCTCTGGGTCTTGTGCCCATCTCTCCCTGATTTAATCCTGCTAATCTGCCCCTTCACCCTTATGTCTTTCCCCAATGTATCTAAAGAACCCTTTTCCCTCTCCTAATTTCCTGGCCAGGTTCTGCTCCTTCCTTGCCTTAGCCGCCCTCACCACTCTAGTGGCCCTTCTAGCCAACAGCTCATACCCCCTCGTCCTTTCACTCCTTGAGCACTTGAATTTCTTATAGGCTGCTTTCTTTCCACACCACCTCCTGGACCTCCTGGTCCACCAACAGGGTTTTGGGCCCTACCGCATTTTCGTCTTACTCTTGCACAGGTGCTGGTAGCATCCTGCACCCCTCTCCTGATGATTTCCCACCTACTATCAGCGTCCATGTCTGACCCAATCCCATCCAAATGCTCCTAAGGATCCTTCCATTTCCTTAAAATCCACCCCTGAAGTCGGTTACTTCCGTCTTTGTGCAGCCTTCTACCCTCCTAGGTCCAGACAGAACCAGACCGTGGCATGGTCACTCCCGCCAATGGGTCCCTTACCTCCAGGCCCCCAATCTGGTCACTGTCTGCCAGGACCACATCCAGTACCCGGTTCCCTGGTCGGTTCCTCACCTGCTGAGTTAGGAACGCATCTTGAAAGACATCCAACAACCTCTGTTCCCTGGTCACAGAGGATGTCATAGTCTCCCAGTCTGTTCCTGGCATGTTTAAGTCCCCTAACACCACCACCTTTCCTCTGCCTAGTCTGCAGTGTCTCCTAACTTCTGCCACCAGACTGTCCTCCAGCTCCTCCGCCAGGGCAGGGGGTCTATACACCACTCCTATTTTTACTCTCTTGCCCCCCCTTGTTATCAAGGTGACCCAAATCACCTCCACGGTTCCCTCCACCTCCTCAACTCCCCCTATGCCAATGCAGTTTTTTACTATCATTGCTACCCCTCCTCCCCTTCCCTCCCCCCTGTCCTTCCTGAACATAGTGTAACCCTCCAGGTTCAGGTCCCAGTCATGTCTTGCAGTGGCCCAAGTCTCAGTGACCGCTGCCACATCCACTGCTCCCTCAGTTAACATCGCCTGGAGCTCAGGCATTTTTTGCCCAGCTCCTGGCATTTGTAGGACTACCTTCCACCCTTTCCTATAGTTTCATTTCCCTGCTTGTGTTCCTTGGGGATTCTGTTTTCTCCTGGTCTGCACTTTGCCAGTTGGTCTTTTCCTGCAATCCTCCTGGTCCCCAGGGGGGTGGAGACAGAGTCCCTCCTTTATCGGCATCCCCTTGACTGTCTTTTCTCCCATCCCACCCCCCTTCACAAGTTTAAACCCCACTTTTCACCAATGAACTCCTCCATTTTCAACTTAAGGATTCCCCTCCCCTCCAAATTGAGATGTAGTCTATCTCTAGCATACAGCTCCTTATCCTCCCAGGTCTCCCCCCAATCCCCCATCAACCCATACCCTCTGGCCTCACACCACTCCCTGAGCCACTGGTTTATCTCCCTAATTTTTCTTTTGTGTTCACCACTAGCCCTTGGCACTGGCAGGATTTCTGAGAGGAAACTGTGCATCCTATGTCATGACAGACCCTGGCGAGCTCCTGAATCTTGCCTGTATCTCTAGCTCACTATCCCTCAATGTCATTTGTGCCCAGGTGGACCAGTATGTCTGGGGAACCCCACAGTCCTTTGCCAGCTGATATACCTCGTGCTTAGCCCTGTGCACCGTTAGTCCAGGGAAGCATCTTGTTCTAACTGGCCAGGCTTCTTCCTCCTATCCCATTTGATACCCTGATCATAGAATCCCCAGCAGGAGCACTCTGACCACTCCTTTTCCTCCATTTCCCCCTTCCATGTCCCTCATCCTTTCACGGCCCTCCACCCAGCTGGCTCCTTGTTCCTCCCCTATCTGGGTGCCACATGCCACCTGTTCCTTATTTTACCCTGGCCACTCCTCCTCCAATCCTATGCCTCTCCTCCTCCTGAGTATCCTTCTGTACCTTGTTAATTCCCCCTCACTGCTCACAACTGGTCCTTCTCCCCATCTACAAACTAAACTCTGGCTCATCCTCCCTTCCTTCCTGTCTCCATTTAGTTCCTCCTTGCTCATCGTGCTCCCCTGGCCTAACCCTTCAGCTCTCTTTACTGAATCATCCTTGTACTTCTGGTCCTTCTTTACCTTTCCTCCCAACTGGTCCTTCTCCTTGCGCTTTCCTCCCTCTTCCCCTGCTCCGATTTACTGCTCCCCCCATTCTCCTGCATTCCAGGTCCCCCCCTGTTCTTCCTGCTATCTGGCCCCTGCCTCCTGCCCCCCACTCCCACACCCTTTCCATCTCTAACCACCTCTGCCATGGCTACATCCCCCCATCCTTGAGCAGAAGAAGAGAATTGAAGCGGTTACTAAGTATAAGGTCTGATCCACCTCCCTGCCTTGCTTCCTTCTGTCCAGCACTGGCTATCCACCTACTTCCCTGAGAATGTTGTCCCTCCGTCCCCCCTTTGTGAGGGTCCCCAGTTACCTGCCTGCTTCCTTGGTAGTGTCCTTTTGGGCCCCCTCTGCCAGGGTCCCTATGTGACCCCTGAGTATTCTCCTGCATCCTTTCCCTATACCCCACCCCCAGTGCTTGGTGCAACCCTGTGGGAGATTTCCAGCCCCTTCCCAACCATACCACCCCTTCCCCAGCTTTCTCCTCATCCCCAACCTCCTCCCTAAGCTGTGCCAGAGCTGGTAGCACACTGGGCAACCACCAAACTTCCAAGCCCAGTCCAGTATCATGGCTGCTCCACACCCTGTGCACCCACCACCCCTCCCAAAGATGCCGGCCCTAATGATGTGTGGTTCCATCCCTTTCAAATAGCTTTCCTTGGGTGAGCCACCAGGTTCCCCTATTCCAAGATACCCCTACTGCCTAATCAGGTCACCCACTAATCCTAGAGACAGTCCCACTGTACACCAGTAACTCTGTTACTAGGTGCAGTACAACACATTATACATGGAGAAATGAACAACTCCCTAAGCTCCTCTCTCCGGCCTTTAAATCCAATCCCAGTGGCTAGAACTACATGAGCTGCACCAGCAGCGTTTTCCTCAATTGCAGGGCAGGTCTTCCCCTATAAATTTGCAGACTTCTGGGAGGGTGGTGTTGGGCAGACACCTGACGAGAGAGTGTATCAGCCCTGTGTCTCCTCCAAGCCCTGCAGCTAAGGAACCATCTCCAAGCAATTCCCACCAAACAGGTTTTAACTCAGAAGAAATAGGCCTCTACCAGTGCAGCCTGTTACAAAGTGAAACATTCACAAAAAGAGCCCCACTTACAGCCACTAAATCAGTTTACAAACATCAGGATCCCCAGAACAATACCCTGCTAGCCCCTTAGAAGCAAGAAAGAAAGAACTAACCTACCAAGTAATATCACAAGAACCCTGTGAAAACAGCAGCAGCTACTGTCCTGGAACACAACTGATCCTGCCCCTTCCAGTTCTTTCTGAGCCACAATAGAACTCTGTGAAAACAGCAGCAGCTACTGTCCTGGAACACAACTGATCCTGCCCCCTTCCAGTTCTTTCTGTTATGTCACGTATAAGCATTAATCAACCATGGTGTGGGACTGTGCTACATGCAGCTATGCACCAGATGTGTCTGCATCTCCAAGAGGCACACTTAACAGTTGCTGAATTTGGTTACTTAACAGTAACTGTAAGAGTCAGTCAGGTAATCTTGGAAGGAAGTGGTGGTGGACTGCTGTGCTGTCTGTGTGCTGTGTACAGTCATGAGTCACGACAGTAAATTTGTCCCTGCCCTGTGGGTGTGGTTGGGAGTCATCAGAAGGACATCATGCTAGTTAGAGGGATCTTAGTTTTTTTTTCACAGGTTAGATACTAAGAAAAAATGGATCAAAGTGTTGAGACACATTCTATTTTTCTGGTAGGCAGTGGCACTGCAAAAGACAGCAATCAGCCTGAAAAGGGAAAACAAACTCAAATCCCCAAAAGTGATTTTTTTCACATCTAAGGTTACATCTTCCAAGCAAATGCCTGAATCCAAAAAAAGTGAATGTCTCAGATCATCATCAGTCCCAAGTAAAAAAAAAAAAAGTTATGTAGTTAAAAAAAAAAAAGGTTTGATGGGTACCACCCACAGAGGTAGCCAAACATATGGAACAATTGCATACTATGCTACTGCCAGTCCCTCATTGGATTCTTCTGAGGTTGAACCCAAGTGTAATTATAAAGATGAAGAGAATGATCGGGCAGCACAAGATTTATTGGAGGGGATGTAAATTGCAAATGAGGAAGAAACAGACAGAAATGTTTTGGTCGAGGAGGGGGCAGTGGGAATAAACCATAACAGGAACAGGCCCAATAAAAACCTGGGGGGGACCCTGAAAAGGTAACCGAGGTGCCATGCCTTCCTGGGAAAAACTAAAAAAAATATCATCTTTTGTTTAGTCATACTTCTCCATTAGTGCTTGCAATGAGTTGGTGGCAACATGTGCTATTTGTAAATGTCCAATCGGCAGGGGTAAAAAGAAAGAAGCATTGGGAATTTCAGTACTGAAAAGGCACCTAGACAGATGTCATAACATTATGGAGAAGTCCAGGTGTGAGTCTCAAAGAGAAAGCGACAGTGATAGATCACTACACTCAGGGGTAACTCCCATAGATGAAAGAAGTGGCAGACCCTGCCGCACTACTGAAACACCTCCACCACCACTTCTTGCCATTCAAAGGATTCCTCTGTTACTGAAAGTGACCATGTGTTCAAAAGCCCTCCTCCTTCAAGGAGACAGCTTACCATCTCAGAAACATATGAGCATAAAGCCAAATATTCCATGATTCACCCTCTCGCTGTTACAATAACCAAAAAAAAAGTTCAGAAATTATGGCTGTTGATTTGTTACCATATAATGTGGTTGAACATATAGGATTCAGGTGACTGCTAGAGTACCTCGAATCTTGATATAGTATACCATCCAAGAAATATTTATCTACAGCAGGGATTCCAGATACTTATGATGTCATTTGTAAAAAAATTAAGATGTGTCTAGTGCAATGCTGTTGAGAGGGTGGTGCATCTCACAACAGATATCTGGGCAAGCTGTCAGCCTAAACCCTTCATGTCTGTCATAGCACATTGGGCATGTTTTGGTAATTTATTTGGGACAGGGGACAGTGAAGCATCGTACTTTGCTGTTCTAAGGATGTTTTATTTTCCATCTGAACATACCTCATACATCAATGAAGAGTTCCAAAAACCAGTACAGCAATGATTCACTTCACAGGGACTGTCAGTTGGCTTTATAGTTGCAGATAATGGGTCTAGCATAAGCAAGATCTTGGAGGAGAGGGTCTTTGTTCACATCTGCTGCTTTGCACATTGCTTAAATTTAATAGTTCATGGTTTTCTCAATGATGACAGGGAGATTAAGGTTCTCATTAGCACTGTTAAATGAATATGCACTCATTTCAGTCACTCAAGCAAAGCCTGTCACTTGTTTGAAAAAATACAGCAGGCACACAGTTTACCTTTCCACAGACTGATCCAAGAAATTTCTACTCAATGGAATTTGACCTTTTATATGTTCCAAAGGCTGCTAGAAAAAAAGAAAGCTGTCAGGCAATATACTTTTGAAAATAAAATTGGTGATGCAGTCATCTGTATTACTCCACCACAGTGGGTCATGCTGGAATTCTTTATTGTACTGCTCCAGCCATTTGAGAAAATCACCAGGGAGGTTAGTGCAAACACAGCAACTCTCAGCCAGGTGATTCCCTAATAAAAACTTTAAAATTCAGATTGAATCTGATTAGGGAAAAGTCAGAGAAGCAAGACAGTTCCATGATCACACAGGCTGCTAGTAATTCTGCTCATACATGCAGGTGGCCCCCCAGAATACAAGATCTAATGAAATGTATGATCAAAAAAGTTGAAGACGACAAACTATGTAAAATGCTTTATTCTGAGTATTACATTAAAGCAAAAATCTAGGACCTACAATACAAATCAAAGCAACTATTGAGTAATGATGATGACACTTGTTTAGAGAGAAACAAGAAATGATTGACGAGGTGCATACTGTCATGGAACAGAGGACAACAGTAGCACCACATTCAGAATCTTCTTCATAACACACCACAGCATCAGGTGGCCCATCCTCTTCAGTTGCAGCATTTTCTCCCTCATCCTCCTCAGCCATGTCTTCAGCTGTAGTTACAAATGGTATGATCTCACCATCTTCTCTATTAGTATTAGGATGTCCTCTATCTCAACTTTTGTTTAATTTCACAATAGATCCTCTCATACATAAACTTATATAGAAACATAGAATTTGACGGCAGATAAGGACTACTTGGCCTACCCAATCTGTCCATTTCCCTATCTGATGGATAAGCTGCAGATTCAAGTTAATCAACAGCTTACTTCCTCTTACCCCCCACCAGAATTGCCTTATGTCTGTCCCATGCATTCTTGAATTCTCCCACTGTTCCTGACTCCACAACCTCTTCAGGAAGGCTGTTCCATGCATCCACAACCCTCTCTGTGAAAAAATAGTTTCTAACATTACCTCTGAGCCCTCCCCCTCTATCTTCCAATTGTGCCCACTTGTTCTTGCACATCACTTTTTCTGAAAGATACTACCCTCTTGTACTTTGTTAATTCCTTGAGATACTTGAAAGTTTCTACCATGTCCTCTCTCTCTCTCTCTCTCTCTCTCTCTCTCTCTCTCCCTCCCTTCCTCAAGGGTATACATATTAAGCTGCTTTAGTCTCTCCTCATATGTCTTCTGGTGCAGACCTTGCACCATTTTGGTTGCCCTCCTCTGAACAGCCTCCACTCTGTCTATGTCTTTGCATAGATGGGGTCTCCAGAATTGCACGTAGTACTCTAGATGGGGTCTCCCTAACTGTCTGTACAGTGGGATAACAACTTCCTGCTTTCTACTGTCAATGCCTCTTCCTATGCATCCCAGTATCTCCCCAGCCCTCCTTACTGCCTTCTCATTGTTTGCCCACCTTTACGTCATCTGATATAATTACTCCTAGGTCTTTTTTGATTTTTGTTGTTATTACCTCACCCCCACTGTGTACTCTTCCACTGGGTTTCTGTTTCCCAGATGCATTAGCTTGCACTTCTTTGCATTGAATCTGAGCTGCCATATATTTGACCATTCCTCCAACCTTGCCAAGTCCCTTTTCATCCTTTCCACCCACCTTGTGTATCAACCCTGTTGCAGATCTTTGTGTCATCTGCAAAGAGACCTACTTTTTCTTCCAGGTGCTCTCCAATGTCACCTATAAAGACATTAAACAGGACCGGTCCCAGTACCAAACCCAGCAGCACCCTGCTAGTTAACCTCCTTTTTTCACTGTGGACTACGTTTACAATTACCCTTTGCATCCTGTTGTACAGCCAGTTTGTTATCCAGGCTACCACCTTGGGACTCACTCCAAGACTGGCTAACTTGTATATTAATCTTTTGTGTGAGACTGTGTCAAATGCCATGCTAAAATCTAGGTAGGCCATATCCACAGCCCCTCCCTGGTCTACTACTTTGGTCACCCAGTCAAAAAAATCTATTAGGTTCATCTGACATGACCTTCCTGATGTGAAACCATGCTGCCTTGGGTCCTGTGCCCCACTGGCTTCAAGGTACTCAACAATTCTTTCCTTCAGAAGTGATTACATCATTTTCCCTACCACTGCGGTCAAACTAACTTGTCTGTAGTTTCCTGCCTCTGCCCTGCTCCAACTTTTGTGAAGTGGAATCACATCTGCCCTCCTCCAGTCCTCAGGTACCACCCCATCCTCCCATGATTTGTTAAAGACAGTAGTCAGTGGCGTTACTAGTTCTACCATTAGTTCTTTTAGAATTCTGGGGTGAATCCCATCAGGCCTCATTGCTTTGTCCACCCTCAGTTTCAAGAGTTCTTTCAAAACCCTTTCTTCTGTGAATGGACTGGTATCGACCCCCCTATTCAGAGTGTTTCTCTTGTTTGGTTTAGGTACCTTCCTTCTGTTGTGAATACTGAGCAGAAATATTCATTCGGTATCCCTACTTTTTCACTGGCACACTCTGCCCACATTCCCTTCCCCTTTATTAAGTCTCTGTATCCCTCCCTTGGTCCTCTTTGATCCCTAATGTACCTATGAATGGTTTTATCCCCCTTCTTAACAGAGTTGGCTATCTTTTCCTCAGTTTGTGCCTTTGCTATTCTGACTGCCTTCCCTGCCTCCTTCTGCTTTAACTGATAAAGTTCTCTGTCCTGCTCCTTCTGTGTTTCCTTATATTTCCTGAATGCTATCCCTTTCTCCTTAACCTTCCCTTTGACCTCTTTTGAGAACCATAGTGTTTTTTTCTTTCATTTTGTTTTGTTGATTTGCTTCACACAAAGGCTTGTCGCCTCTGTGATGGCTGTTTTGATTATTCTCCATGGTTCCTCCACCCCTCCTTCTTGCCTGTTTGCTAGTGCTTTTCTGAGGCAATCTCTCATTTTCCCAAAGTCAGCACTCCTAAAGTCTAATACTCTTGTTTTTGTATGGCTTGACTTTATGGCTGTGTTTATTGTGAACCACCCTGTTTGGTGGTCACTTGTTCCCAGATGGCTACCCACTTCTAAATCTGAGATCCTTTCTCCTTCCCCATTTGAGAGCACCAGGTCTAAGATTGCTCCCTCCTGACTGGGTTCCAACACTAGCTGTCTGAGGCATCCCCCTGTAGGGCATCAAGAATGACCCTGCTCTTGGATGTGCCTGCAGCAAAGGTACTCCAGTTAACATTTGGTATATTCAGGTCCCCCATCAACAATATCTCCCCTTTTTTTGTCATTTTAAGGATGCCTTCTAACATAGAAACATAGAAACATAGAAGTTGACGGCAGATAAGGACCGCAAGGCCCATCCAGTCTGCCCATTCTATCATTTCCTTGTCCATTTCCTCCCCCTGAGATGGGTGTCTGTACACAGCCCCCATGCCGATTGTGGTGCCATTTCCTGTCTCCAGAGTGACCCATAGTGACTCATCAACTTCCTGTCTACTCTTTAGTTCTGTTGCTTTAATCCCTTCCCTTATATAGAGAGCTACTCTTCCTCCTCTTTTACCCACCCTGTCCCTCCTGTAGATTGTGTATCCTGGCATGTTGATATCCCAGTCATGGTTCTCTGTGTACCATGTTTCAGTGACTGCCACAATATCCAGGCATCCCTCTTCCATCAAGGCCACTAGTTCAGGGAGCTTGTTACACAGACTGCGGGCATTGTACTCATCACCTTCCATTTTTTGATGGCCTTACCCCTTTTAGCCCCATCCCTGTCCTTACTGCCTTTTTCTGCATTTACCCCTGTCCTGCTCCCTACTGACTTTTCTACCTTGGCGTTTACCTCTCTAACTACTGTGTTTTGTGTGGGGAGGCTGGGATTTCTCTGCTCCTTTTCAGTGCCTGCTCCCTCTTGGCTAGTTTAAATGCTTGCCAATGAAGCATTTAAACCTATCACCTAGGATCCTGGTACCCCCCTTGGACAGATGCAGACCATCACACCAGTATAAGCCTGCATCCCTCCAGGTGGCTCCCCAGTCCCCAATGAAGCCAAAACACTGAGCTCCACACCAGTTTTTCAGCCATTCATTGAATCCCATGGTGCAGAATAACCTAGCATCATCCTTGCCATAGACAGGCAGCACCTCCGAGAAGGTTACTGTACATGCTACTTGTCTAGGGCCCCTCCCCAACTCCACAAACTCCTCTTGCACTGCTCTGATCCCATTTTCAGACAGGTAATTTGTCCTTAGGTGGACAATGACATCCAGCTCCCTCCCTCATGCAGCTGCTCCCATGATCCTGAGGATTCGCTTCCTGTCCCTCCGAGCTGTGGCACCTGGCAGGCACCTTACCTCCCTATCCCCTTCCTCCCCCACTTCTACATCCCTAATGATTGAGTCCCCCAGCAGGAATTGTTTCCTTCCCCTGAGGGGTCTCGTGCCACCCTCCTGTGGGTCTTCTTTGTGGAGGCTCCAAGCATCTTCCTTGGTCTCCACTGCAAGTGCCTCCATAGAGGAACCACTCATCACTAGAACAGCATATGAATTGTGGAGAGGAACAACTGGAGGGATGCACCTCTGTTCCACCACTCTCTCCCTCCCTGAGCCCACCTTAGTCCAACTGCTCCTCTTTCTTGGCAGCCTCTGAGGTAGCAGTGGTGGCCCTGGTGGTCCCTGGGTGGGGGAAGAGGTTTCACGAATCCTAGCCAGGTCAGCCTGGAGACAGGCAACCTCCTCCCTCAGACCAGAGAGGTGCCTGCAAACAGGGCAGCATTGCAACCTTCAGAATGTCTCCCGGAACACTGCTGCCCCACAGCCATTGCACTGCACCACTCCCATCTTGACTTATTTTTTGTCCCCTCTCCTGTTGCTTTGTATGCTTACTGTCTCCTCCCTCTATGTATTTTTATACCTACTTTCCTACTGCCTATGTGCTCTTACAGCTCTCACCCTTCCTGTTCTGGGACAGGAACTTCCTGTAGTCTTCTGTAGTCTCCTTCTTCCATGCTTGGATTCAGACCTCCAGCAACTGGGGGTAGAAAGACCTAATGTTTTAGGTTCCTTCAAGAATAGTGAAACTAATGTGTCTCAGTGATCCTTCCCTTCCTACTGCCAAACAGGATGTTCCTGTTGTCAGTCAAATCCAGTGGCTATAAAAGTAGAACTGGCTTAGGGTGGGAGGCTGGATGGGTGGGAAGAAGGGCAATTAGTAAGAAAACTGTAGTTCTAGACTGCTACTTGATCTGAAAGCAAAATTCTCCTCAGTGAAAAACTACAGCAGGAAGCTGTAATTGGAGACACCTGCATTTGTACTCCTAAACTCATAAGCCACACCCCCAATTAGCTTCACCCTCTAACTCAGTGACTTAAGCTGATTCAGCCCACTCCCTCAAATAGATAAACACACAGTGATTTCCTTTTTTTTACTTAAATGAGACCCCCTACTTCTAATAAAGTATATGTTTGCTTAATCCAAACAGGCACTGACTCCTGCTGAGATAGAAGTGGTTTATCAGTAAGAAAACTGTAGTTCTAGACTGCTACTCGCTCTGAAAGCAAAATTCTCCTCTGTCAAAAACTACAGCAATTTAATACTAATAAAGAGATAAAGGGATTTGTTATGGGAGATTTAGATTTACGTGCATCGGTTTATGCAGATGATTCGTTAGTAACTGTAGCTGAGCCTAAAATGTCTATTCCCAGAATACTTGATAAATTGAAAGTATATGGACAAATATCTGGATATAAATTAAATCTAGGTAAAATAAGCTTTTTGCCACTGAACAGATATTGCGCCAAGGCAGATGTGGTTTCCTTGGGGCTGGCATGGGCGCAGGAATATATTAATTATTTAGGCATTAGATTGTACAAAACTTTAAGTAAAACAATCTCCAAAAAATTAGCTTTACTTAAGTCTAAGATAGTAGAGTCATTAGTGAAATGGGATAAACTGCCTTTGGGGATGTGGGGCTGGTTTGATTCAGTCAAAATGAATATTCTCCCTAGAGTGTTTTCTCTATGATACCTTGTCACATAAATAAAAAATGGATTGAAGGGTTAAACTCACACATTTCAAAATTTATATCTGTAAGGCCCTCACCCCTGCCTTTTTGCAAAATGACAGGTGGTATGCTGTTGAAGCTGACAGCAGTACCTGGTGGGGACTGGGGTCGGGGAGGACTAGGTTACTCAGCACAAGGGGCCTAGGTTTGGCTACTCTGCACAGGGGCACCCAAGTAAATCCAAACACAGGAAGCAATAATTGTAATGTCCAATACCAGGAATGGGATTCTAAAGTATGGCTTTTATTCACATCCAAATTGAACAGAAAAAGCATAGATGGACCCCCACGGGGCTACATTCCTGGTAATGCAGATAAGAGATACAGAGCTCTTCTTCAACGCTTCAGCCCTCAGGCTCTGAACCCACCAGGCACACAGCCTGGACTTGCATGCTGCTTTGGGTACACAGCCCGACTTGTACACTATTTGGGTTTTTTCCCTGGCCTGGCTCCCCTGCCAGCCACTCAATCCCAGTCCATATGGCAGTGGACCAAATTTTCTGTTGGTGGCTCCCCAAACCACCTTAGAGCCTTCGACTCCTTAAGGGAAATTTCCTTCCAATCCCACATCTGGGTACTTCCCTCATCACTGGCCAAGTGCATGAGGCAAAGTAGAAGTCCACAGAGCAAATCCATAGAGGTGGACCTGGTGTTACTAAAGATGGGGGGTTATCCCACCTCCAGCTCCCACAATCCATACCCGGCCATTTCTCTGGACATTAAACAACTCTTGTGAAAGCTTGGCAATGTAGATTAAAGGGTAGATGTATAGCACATCTCCTCTACATGTCCTGACTTTCCCCTCGTGCTGGACTTGAACATACTTTTACTTTGGCTAAGCCTATTCCTCTAGGCCTCCCACTAATTCAGCAGTCCAATCCCCACTTTAACACAGTTCAGGTGAAACATAGGCCCTTTGGAAAGAGCAGAACTCACCCTTTTGTTGCAGGTGCCCCAGAGGCGAATCTTGAAATCTTCTTGTACCCCACACACTTGGGAAAAATAAGGCAGCTTCTTCTCTAGCAGTAGCCAGGGGGTTGTCCCTGGAATAGCAGGCAAAACTTCCACCCCCATCCCCTCAGGGATGGAACACAGAGACCCGTATCAGCAGTCTCCACCACTTAAAGAACAGCTTACTGTGTCCCTCTTTAGGCGGAAACACACACCTTTCCCTAAAAGTAGCTCTATTTCAGAGCTGAGGCTCCAAGAGCCTGTGCACAGAACTGCTGTGCTCCTCACACAACAATCTCCAACTCCAACTGACTGTTCAAAACTCCCAACATTCTAATCTAATTCCCTTCTGCAGATTCCAATGTGGCTCATGCAGCTGCGATAGTTCTATGATGATGTCATCCCTCAGTCTCAGCTGAGACTGAGAACAGAGTGAAACAGTGTGAAATCCATTTAACTGGAGTTTCACAAGCTGCCTTCCCTGCCTACCACTAGGTCTTACTGGGATTCTAGTAACCCCAGGTAACAGGGGGGTTACATATCATTGCCTATATTCCCCCCAGAAAGCAAGACCTCGCCATTCAGGCACTTGCTGACTACCTCTCTGGCCTATCACCAAAAATGGCCCAGATAATTGTTGGTGACCTGAATATCAACTAGCTCTCAGCCACAGCCTCCCAAACCAGAGATATCTTTGCCGCCCTTGACATGTCCCAGCTTGACATCACCCCAACTAGATTCAGCCCCTCTACTGGCTCCAGCACCCTCCTGGATATCACCATTACCAACCGCCCCAGAGGGTGCTCAATATCTGTGTACTTCCCAACTCACTTAGTGACCACTCCCCGGTCATATTCTCTTGGTCCACTGCCAACAGCAAACCTGCACCACAAACCACCCAGCGACGTTGCCTACTCCCAGGTGGCCTGCATCACCTTAAACTGTACCTCTCACAACTGGATTGGTCCCCAATCAGGTTTGCACCATCCATAGATGAGGTATTGGATTTTTTCACTCGCACTTTTAACACTGCCTGTGACCTCTATGCCCTCATTGCTAGAAATTGTACCAAAAAGCAAAACATGCCCTGGGTTACCCCCTCTGTCCTTCACAAACTTAAAATGAGAGACAACCTATGACACATTGCCATGGAATCTGGCAAGCCAGTTGATAGGCAAGCGTACAACGCTGAGTGCAATAAGTGTACTTGGGCCATTCGACAGGCCAAAGCCCAGTACTACCAATCTGCTCTCGTCTCCTCCTGGGGGTCAGCAAGAAACTTTTGGTATAATATAAAGGAGTTGAATGGGAAATCCCACCCCCAACCCCCTCTCAACTCTCCTTTAATGGAACTGTCTGCTCTGACCCCGTTGGCATTGCAGACTGCCTAAACCACACTTTCTCAGACCTGAGTTCAGTCCTGCCCAGTAACTTCTTTGACCCCATCCCAGTAGAACCCCTTCCCACTCTTCAGAGACCTCCTTTCTACCTATGTACCATCTCTCCATTGGAGGCTAGACCCCTTCTGCAAAAAGCCATTAGTAGTAACAACCCCGACACCGACCTACTGGACACTAGGCTACTTTGTCTGATGTTAGATGCTATCCTGGTCCCACTTACTGAGCTTCTCAACCACTCTCTGTGCCTGGGGAAGTTCCCCAGAACATGGAAAACTGCCATCATCACTCCCATCCTAAAGAGTGGCAATCGAGCGACCCCAGGTAACTATTGACCTATCTCCATCCTCCACCCACTCTCTAAGGCCCTTGAAAAAGTAGTTGTCAACCAGCTTGCCGAATACCTGGCCATGCACAATATCCTGTGCCCTGAACAGCATGGCTTTCGTGCTGGCCACAGCACCACAACCACGCTACTTGAATTCTCCAACTTCCTGCACTCCGCTCTTGATGCTGGAAGTCCTGCCAGTGCCGTGTTCATTGACCTCTCCAAGGCCTTTGACATGGTTTACCATCTTCTCCTGCTTGACTTCCTCAGATGCCTTGGTTTCTCCCCCTGCCCCCTTGCATGGTTCACCAGCTACCTCTCTGCCAGAACTCAGTGTGTAAAAATCAATAGCAAACTATCTGACACATGACCTGTCCGCTCTGGGGTTCCCCAGGGCTCCATTTTGGGCCCTCTCATCTTTAGTCTCTACCTCAACTCCTTCCCCTTGGCCTGCTCAAGTAAGATCCTCCTCTACACGGATGATGCTGTGCTCTTCGCTGCTGACCCCAACCCCAAAACACTCCAGGCCACCCTCCAGCAAGCTTTTGATAGAGCTGAGCATTGGTTCACATCACGAAGGCCAGTTCTGAACCTAAAAAAGACCAAAGCTATGCTCTTCTCGCATCACCAAAGCAAAGCCAGTGGTGCCCCTCTCGTGATACTGCCTAGCACACTAAACCCCATTGAGCAGGTTTCCTCCTACAAGTATCTGGGCATTACCTTTGATTTGGCACTCTCCTTCCATTCCCATATCAATGCCCTTTCTGCTGCCACCAATGTCAGGATTGGACTGTTATACCACCAAAGGGACTGCCTACCACAAGAGGCCCTTAGATTGGCAATCACCTCCTCTGTCCTATCTCTAATCGACTATGGGCTGCCCATCTATGCTGTAGCCAACAACACTGCACTTGCAAGAATCCAGCTCTCTATAAACAAGGTCTGCAGGCTAATGCTGGGAGCCCCTAGGTGCACCCATACGTGCCTGCTGTACTCCACCACCAGCTTGCTCAACCTTGAAGAAAGACTCCACTTCCAAACCTGTCTTCTTTTAAAAAAGACCCTGCTAGGGCTCTTCCCCCTGGGGTCACCACCTCTCTGCAGTGTGCCTCCCCCTCAGTCTCCACCCACAGCACTGTCAAAACCTCCCTTATTGTCCCTAGGGTAAGGATGTCTATGGCCCTGAGATCCTTTTGCTATCGGGCTCCCTCCTGGTTCAATTCCCTCCCAGCCAATATAGCTGACTCCACTAAGCTTGGTCCTTTAAAGGTCTCCCTCAGAAGCCATCTGACAAGTACTCGCTGCTGCAACTGCACATAATCCCCCACCTGCCCCTTACCTTTACACCAGGCTGGGTCTGCCCTGTCTACTTTTGCTGTATATACCTGGGGTCTCATGCAACATCTGCTGACAAATGTAATAAAATATCTTTGGTTGCTACCTGACATGGTACTCGTGTACCTATATTATGACTACTGTGATCTACCTATTACCAAGTGTGTACCACCAGTGAATGCCTGTAACACTGGTTGCTTTTTTAATCTAAGCGTTATGTACTGTACTGTTTTGTTTGCTGTGATATATTGCTCTCTTGACGAGGTGCCTTTGTAAATGGGTCTATGACTCAAAGGTCTGTAAACCTATGATCTAATAAATAAATAAATAAAAGAGTCAGGTTGGCTTACTATAAACTCACTAGAAATAAAAAGATTGAGGGTTGAGGGCTCCAGATTTATTTCTCTACTACCTAGCGACCAGATTGTCTCAAATATCACACTGGGTTGGAAACAAGAATGGTGATTCATACATTCTAGAATGGGTATTATTGGTAACATATCTAGTCAGAAAGCAACTCATGGACTCACAGACTATAATATATGCCAAAAAGGTTACAATACTGAACTCCAAAGTTTTAGCAGACCCTCTTAAAACTCTGAGATACATTAAATCTCTGGTCTTTTTGGACCTTTATATTTCCAAGAGACAACCAATTTGGAACAGCACTAAGCTTTTGTCAGATGGGCTATGTTTATTCAATATGAATTGGATAACAAAGGGAATCAGGAGGGTGCAAGATATGGTTAAAGGTGATAACTTTTTACCATTCAGAACACTTAGAATTAAATACAGAATTGGGAAAGAAGAGAGCTCTTTTTATAAAGATCTACAAACAATTATTACCTTTGCAATTCATTCAAACTCTGCAGTGGATGAAAAGACTATGACTTTTTTAAATATATTACACATGTTCCCCACAATTTCTCATATATATGGTCTTCTTTTAAAGTGTACTAGAGGATTAGCACCAGAACCAATCAGATGGTCACAGGAGTGGGGGTAAGTACCAATGACTGGGACTGGGGAAAGATCTGGTCATTGTCAGCTAAGGCCTTTAATGCAGTTAACCTTAAAACCATACATTTTAGAACTTTACATAACTTATATTACACTCCATACATCAGGCATAAGATGGGCCTGCAAGTCAGTCCAAATTGTAATAAATGTAACTTTTTGGTGGGATCTTTGGGACACATGTTTTGGGATTGCACACTGGTTAAACCTTTATGGGACCGGATAAAATATCTGTTTTCAGAATGTCCTTCTATACATGATCACATAAATATAGAAACATGTGTTGTGGGTCATTTTAATGAAAACATTAACTGGACTTTAGAACAGAAATATTCTTTATTGCTGATTGGGGTTTCAATCAGAAACCTTCTACTTAAGTATTGGATAGAAGAGAAAATCCCATCATATCAGGAATGTAAGTCACAACTATTGGAAAACGTAAAAATAGAAAAACTGGCTTTGGGTTTTAAGGGTCTTAGTAATAAATTTAATTCTAGATTAGGCACTTTGTATAGATTGCTATCTGGAGGTCCTTAAATTTGTTTTCAAAACTGTTAAACATATAGGTGATTGCTAACTTAAGTTCAGTTTTCAGCATCTCAAGTGGGTTACTAGACAGTCTAGTGGTTATTACAGATATTTGGAGGTCCTTTATCACTGCAAGTCATGGAAGCATTGATGTATCTTTCTGTCTGTCATCTCTGTTTTCTTTTATCTCCTTTTTTTCTTTGCTCTTTCTTTCCTTTACCTTTTTATATAGTTATAAGGGTACTTTATCAGTGATCGCAACAGGAAAAGGGGAAACTGTTTTGAATATGTTGTTCTTTAATGATTCAATTGCACAAGTTACACTGATATTATTATAGTTTGGTATTGTTCAAATGTAGTTTAATGTTTATCTCATTACCAATACCACATTTATATATGTATTAATGTTGTTAATTTAATTGTATTTATTAATTAAAAAGAATAAAAATTTTATTGAGAAAAAAAATCCTCCTCAGCCACTGCAACCAAATTCTTCTTCACCACTAACCAAGCGCAGCACTGTGCTACAGTCCCTTGGTTCAGCTTCACTTCTCTGGAGTCACTTAGAAGATGTAATTATAACATCTTGTTCGGCCTCTTATAACACAGCCTCAGCACAGACCACTGTTGAAATGTACCTAGCAGAGCCCAATATCAGCTGGAATGCTGATCCTTTGAAATATTGGAAATCCAAACAAAATACATGGCATGCTTTAGTAAACATTGCAATGAAGTACATGAATCATCCTCTGACTAGTATCTGTTCCGAACGATTGTTTAGTTCAGCTGGTAATTTCATTACTGACGCATGATCCTACTTGACACCAGAAAATGCTGAGCACCTCACATTTCTCAAAGTCTACATTCCTCACTTTAATTTCAAATATGATACCTCAATAAAACATACACTGACTGCTCTGAGCAGGTCTTAGCCACAGAACACTTTCAATAATGTGTGCATGTGGTGAAAACCTTTTGTGAATAGGGTCTATTACATGAGGTAGCAATTAATTGCAACAAGTCAGGTCAGGACGGACTAAGCCAGGCCACTATTACTTGAATGATCACATGAGCAGCACAGAATAGAAAAAAAAAATAACACCAGTGGGTTCTGAGGCCAAATACAGCAAGCAACTGCATTTCCTGTCACAAACTTACTTGGTGGTACCTGGTACCACTGTCTGATCTGGAAGGTAGGATACTGCAATAGTGTATGTTAGAACGTTGTATTCACTTAAAATCTAAATTTCTCTAGTTTTGCTGTACCATCAATGTGACGTCACGATGTTGTTGTACCATCGCGAGTACGTCACATCGATGGTACAAGAGCTCCGATCGTTTGCGTGATGCGTTTCGCACTTCCTAGTCATCGTTAAAATGGCCACTGCAGTTCAGCGTAGGCGCTGGAGGACGTCCTAATTCAAAAGTAAGTGCCATTTTGTCCAAATCTTAGCCGGCACACAGCAGACCCCAATTATTTAATTTAAAATGCGGACCCAGAATCAAAGGAGTTTTGTCACGGACACGGGCTGGGTGGGGGGTTCCCCAACATCACTGTGTGACCATGAAAAAATCCACAAGTTGTTTTTGGTTTTTTTTACTTTTGCCCATACACTATAAAAGACAGTGGATGGGCAAAAGTAAACAATAACACTGTTTTCACTTCTCGAGGTTTCATGACAACTGAAAACCTCTCGAGGTTTACATGGTTGTCATGACAACCTCTCGAAGTGAACAGCAGTGTTGTTGTCCACTGTTGCCCATCCACTATCCTCTATGTCTACCACTACTACTACTACTACTATGATCACTTTTTGTCTCCATGAGTCACGACTACTACTTGTCATTTTTTGTCCTTCCTCAGATACTTACTACTACTTGTCACTTTTTTTGCCCTCAGCAACTGATCCTGACTGTACTGGTTTAATTTTCATATAGTGCATGGCTTAGCAGATGCCTGAAACCCAGAAACTGAATGCTCTTTGTATGTTTCCCATGTCCCCCATATTTGGCTGTGATTACTTCACAGAAAAAAATGATATTAAATTCATATAATTTCTTTATTGTTTGTGTGTACATGGTATGCGAGCCTGGTTACATCTCACAGTAACTGGGCTGAGATTATTATTATATTTTATTTTTGATACTTAAATTACTTGGCAGTGGCTGGCAGCAACTGTGGAACTAGGAAGAATGTAATTGTGTTGTGTATCATCAGGTCTTCAGGTGACAGTGGTAAACCTTTTTATAACTGCACTGTACTTGTTCGATGCGATTTGTAACTGGCTGCGTGCCTGGGTGGTGGTGATCCCTATGTCTTTTGTTTTTCTTCTCTAAGGGTTCGGCATGTTGATCAGATTCAGTTGAAGCAGTCATAGTACTGAAAAACATTACTACCTCTTGGACCAGGTAGTGTACCATATATCACAGTCCACCAGGTCACGTGAAGCAGTTGCATTATTCACATGGGTAGGGTGGGTGGGCTCTTTAGTGCTGCTCATTTGACCATTCATATCCATTTCTTTAGCCTGTTTGGCTTTGGCTGGAACATCCATCAAACTAATACCCTCACAGCACCATTAATAAAAAAATATATATCTTAGCTGCCTGGCAGTGCCTGGTGGTGCTATGATATAGATATTTGCATATCTGTCTCTCTTGTCTCTCTCACTCTCACTCTCACTCTCACTCTCTCCATCTCTCCCAGCACACTCATGTCATGGACCCGAGCAGGATATGCCACCATTACAGGCCAACCATGTAGGGGCCAGTATGTCCCACATATGGCAACACCAACACAGTGAACTACAACCCTGTTAGCAAAATCGACACTTTGCCAACAGGTCGCTGTGTTGGTGTGCCCGAGACAGGGGCACACTGTCTCCTAGCCATGCACCCCTACCCCAAATCAACTCCAACTGGAGTTGATAATCCTAAAGACTTGGGGGGCAGGGACAGAGCCCCCCACATGGGGGGGTCTGGGGGTGAAGACCACCATTAAAAAAAAAGGACCAGGAGACACACAAGAATCATGTTAACCACAACTTGCGGTAAACTTGATTCCTGTCGGCAAGATACCAGTTGACAAAAAGGTTGTCGAACCAGCAATGTAAAGCCATGGGGGCTAGTAGGGAGTGATTTCTTTTTTATTTAGCAGTTTTACATTAATTTTTATATAAATAATCCATTAAATTATTTTCTTTGCGCCTCTGTGTCAAATGTGACCAACTTTGGTCACTTTTATGCATTTTTTCAAATATTTGTCAATAAAGCAGAACTCAGAACAAATCAGAACTTCACTGTGTTCCGGTTCTTATTTAATAAGGGTCAGAACTTCACTGAGTTCTTCCAGCCCTAATCAAAGGTGCTTCAGGTCTACTCCCCACTATACAGAGGTATTCCAGGTGCTTTCCCAGGAGACCATATGATTATCCAGCAAATTTTTCTTTTGCTCCCCACAGCTCTGGGCTGGCCTCTCCTTCAGACCTTCCTATTCCCCTCACTGCCTCACTGCCTCGATGCAGCCACCCATCACCCCATATTGCAGCCCTCCCAGGTAAGGCACCAGTGGGGCAGCCAGTGGAATTCTTGGCCCAGGTGCTGCTAGAGTGGTCCATGCACTGCTCAAGGTCTCACGGGAGCAGGAGCTGATGACCATCATCCAGTTGGCCATGGGGCTCTTTTTCAATTTGCTCCCTGAGGGGACATGGCGTGCCACTAATGTCAGGCATACGCCGACGTTCACCACACCCCATTAGTTAGTAGGACCCTGCTCATTCCATTCCCCCAGCCTCTGCCAGGGTTCAGCGAATGCTGGGTCACTTCCCTGCCCTCCTCCTGAAAGAAGGCGAGCAGTCATCTGATCCTCTAGCCCTCTATCCCTGGCCAGCTCTTCAGTACCCAGGTCCATTCCCGAACCCAGATCGCTGGCATCGCAAGCAAAAATCCAACCACTGTGCCGAGGGGAGCAAATTTTTAAAACAATTGATACTGGATTTATTTATGATGTACTGAGGCAATCTATTACAGTATTTTATCACTCTTTGTGTGAAGTAAGCACCCTATCTGTTTGTTTTAAAGGATGTCCCTTAGAATTGCTTATTACGTTGTCTTGAGTTAAAAGAGTTAATGTTATTCTCTAAGCCCATTTCTGTAAGCAGATTTTTATCCTTACATAAATTAAATAGTAAAATAAGGCACCCCGTATCCATCTATTTTCGAGGCTATGCAGTCCTAGTTTATTTAATCTATATTTATAGACCAAATCCTCCGATTTATGAATAATTTTTGTGAACTTCCTCTGGTCCTTTTTATCTGATGAATTTCACATTTTATGTATGATGACAGAACTGTGAACAATAATCCAAGTGCGATCTCACCAGTGCCCTGCAAAGGGACACAACAATGTCTGGTTCCACCCTCAGAACATGCCAGGAAAAACACCACCGGCAATCATAGCACTAGCATCCCACCAAAGGTGCAAAGCACCACCGACATGTGTGCACCCCACAATATGAGCAAACTGCAGGCACGGCAACAGTGCCATGAGTAGGGGTGTGCGAAAATGGTTCCCCCGCAGGCAGCATGGAAGCGACTGTGTGTCATCGCAACTATGAATGTACAGAAAGCCACAAGAACTGTCACAGGAACACCACCAGCCATAGCAATCAAAAGGGCCAAAACATAGAAAAGGAATGAACCCTGAGACCCCGTGGCAATAGTCCCATCACCCACCTGATCACCCACCCAGTAGCAATGCAGTACACTGACTCCAACCCCTAGCACCCACTCTGTGATATTGAACACCCCCGTGGCCAGCAGTCTGGTCCCAAGCACCACCGAGTATAGAATAGAAGGTAGAAGAACCCCATCTGGCCCAAACCCACCACCCGATCACTCCCTGTGCAGTATGTACACAATGGACATACCCTGGTGGCTAGTGCACCCCTTCCTCCCTGTCCTGATCCCTGTAGGCAGCATGGTGTCTGATTTGTTCTATGTATGTTAGTACCATAGCATGTTCTGTCTACCTCTTTCCCTGGTGGTCTAGTGGCCTCCCATCCCACTCAGGGCTCCTGGTACAACACCCCAATATCCCCCCATCCTGCTAAGGAGTGGGCCACCGGCACAGCCCTCCTTACACCTCAATGGCTAGTGGACCACTGAGTTGTCATTGTATGAGCATGCACGCACACATGCCATGACAGCTCAGTGGTCTGCTGGCCATGGAGGAATGTGGAGGGCTGTGATGGTGGCCCACACCTTAGCAGGATTGGGGGGGGTATCAGGGTGTTGTACTGGGAGCACTACCTGCCTGGGTGGAGGGCCACTAGACCACCAGGGAAAGAGGTAGACAAAACATGCTATGGTACTAACTTACACAGAACAAATTGGACACCATGCTGCCTACAGGGATCAGGGACAGGGAGGGAGGGGGGTGCACTAGCCACCAGGGAATGTCCATTGTGTACATACTGTACAGGGGGGTGATCAGATGGTGGGTGGGGTGCCAGACGGGGGGTCTTCTACCTACTACTCTGTACCAGTGGGTGCTCAGGACTGGATTGTTGGCCATGGGAAGGGAGGGGTGTTTAATATCACAAGGCATGCGCTGGGGTTGGGAGGTGGTGTATTGTATTGCTTCTGGGTGGTCACCTGCACCTCCCTCGATGTTCTAAGTGTCTGGCACCTCTGCCTACCACCTCTCGCCCATCGCCTTACTGGCCATACACTGCACAGCCATGGTCGCAGTTCCTCCAGGGGCCACTTTGCTGACACTGTAATGCTGGTGGTGAAACGCTGGCGCCCTTACACCCTGGAACTCAATGTCCCTATGTCTGCTAGTGAAATTTTTTCTGATACAGCCTAGGATTCTATTAGCCTTGGCTATTACCTTTGAGTTATTGTTCTCAAAATTCGATTTGGCTTGAATTATAACCCCAAGGTCCCTCTCTTCAGTTACCTCCTTTAATTCTACCCCACCTAGGAAATATTTGCTACCTATATTGTTACTTCCTATGTGTAGTACTACACATTTATCCAGGCTAATCTGCATATCCCATTACTGAGTCCAACTATAAAGGGTATCAAGATCGACCTGCATCTTTTTGGTGTCATCTTTACTGCATACTCTACCACCTGTTTTGGTGTCATCAGCAAACTTATTTACAAAGCTGTGTAGTCCAAGATGGAGATCGCTAATATAAATATTGAACAAAACTGGACTAAGGACAGAACCCTGTGGCACACCACATGTCACCCTGGTAGTACTAGATGTTGTACCCCTCACCTTGACTTTTTGTTTCCTGTCCATAAGCCAGTGCCTGATCCGTGCTATCACTCTAAAATCTAAGTTTACCTTATTAAGCTTCTATAATAGTTTACTATGCAGTACTTTGTCAAAAGCCTCTATAAAATTCAGATAGATAACATCACATGGCATGTTTTGATCTAATAGTTCACTTATCAGTTCGTAAAAGGATAAGCTTTGTTACATACAAACGCCCCCAGTAAAGAAATTATGTGTCCTATCCCAGGGACATCCTTTTTGATGGTTTCAATTATATAGTCCTTTAGGATTTTCTCCATAACTTTGCTCGAGATGGAGGTTAACCTGACTGGACTGTGATTTGCAATATTCTGCAAGTTTGCTTTCTTATATATCAGATTATCGCTTCCTTCCGGTCATCAGAGACCATACTTGTAACAAATGATGATCTGAACATGTCTGTGTCAGGTTCGGCCAAGGCTTTTGGTAAATGTTAGAGTGTTGCAGGATTAATACTGTTGGCACCCAGTGCCTTGAACAAATCAAGTTTGCTCAGTTCTGTACTGATTCTGCCTGGGGTAAGTAGGAACTGGGGCTAAAATCAGATGTAAAACAGACGTATAGTCTGTCAGCTATCTTTCTACATTGCGAGATTAAATCACTGTTTGTATCTAACGGTCCTATTTGTTTTCCTCTCCCCTTTAGGGAATTCATGTAACCATAGAAAACCTTTGGTTTAGTTTTATTTGTAGTCAACCAAACTTCATAGTGAGTGTATGTTTGCTTTTTTTTAATACCAATTCTGCATTTTTTTTAATTGTTCTTGCTTATATTATAGGTGCTATCCATAGGGCCACTTTCCTATTTTCTATATGGCCGCTGTTGCTTGTTTATTGTTTTCTGGATTTCTCTGGTCATCCATTTAAGTTGAATTTTGTTACTGATATTTTTTGTTATTGTTTGGAACCCAGGTGTCCTGCAATGCTAGCAGTTTTCCGCTTAAACTAATCCATTTCTCTGTAGTTGTTTGTTACCAAATCATTTTCTCCATTCCTAGTTTCTGAGTGCTGTAATCATAGCCTCAAAGTTTGCCCTACTAAAGTCAAGCACCCCTACGCATGTCACAAGTTGCGACATTGCAAGGGGTGCATTTGTGACAAGGACCCTGCACCCTGTTCTGTAAGGGCAGGGTCCCCGTGGCTAAGTCCTGTGATTTGCGACAATCCCACAGTTACACCAAATGAAGTGTGTACCTGAAAGGCTTGTCGCAAGCTGCAACCCCAGACGTGAAAGGTGCAAGTGGCCCCCTATGCCCCAAAATCCAAATTGCGATAATTAAAGCCCTGTATGGCTAAGTATGCTCCCCCAATGCCCTGATCCCCAAATTGTGATAATTAAAGCCCTGTAGGGCTAAGTATTCCCCCCAATGCCCTGATCCCCAAATTGCAATAATTAAAGCCCCGCAGGCCTATGTGTGCCTCTCCAGGCCCCAATCGCCAGCCCCCACAACTGGCACATCCTGTGAAATAAAATACCCTAACCAGTTATCCCTAGTAGGCTAGTGGCTCCCCACTCCCCCACCTGGCAGTGCCAGGCCACCCCGGACCCCCCACCCCTACCCAGTTGGCGAGTGGCACAACCCATCTCCCACCACCATGGCCAGCCACCATCTGAGTGTGTACTCCTGTATATAGTACACACTCAATGAAGGCACTGTCATTCATTCATTGAGTGTGTACCATATACAGTTCAGATGGAGCTCAGTCAGCAGCTGGCTGCAGTGGTGAGAGGTGGCTAACCAAGCTAAAGCACTTAGGAGCAGGGGAGTATGCTATTCCTTGCTTCAAACACTACTTGCAGAATAGAAAATAGCAAGTAAAGATTGGCTTAGAAACATCTACTTTGAGGTCTGTCCATACTGGAGTCCCACAGGATTCGGTTCTAGGTCCACTCCTGTTCTCTGTTTTCATAAATGACTTGCCGGATGTTTGTACTGATGCATCAGTTATTATGTATGTAGATAATACAGTAATTTATAGTGGAGCAAGAACGGGAATGGACCTGGAGGCCAAACTACAACCCTTGTACTGTGGTTTAGAAAAATGGTTTACAAAAAATTAACTTTTATTAAATGAGAAAAAGACAGTTACAATGTTATTTGGTCTTAGACGTAGATTAGAAGGTAATACCTTGTGTATAATCGGAGAGAATGGTGCTAAGTTGGACTAGGTGGGGGTGTTTAATTATTTAGGCATTCATTTAGACAGTAGATTGACCTTAAATTAACATGTACTAAAAGTAACACAAAAAGTAAATATAAATTGGGTTTGTTATACAGAAATGTCAACAGTTTAACAGTACAGGCAAAATATGCAATAGTGCATCACATTTTGTTACCAGCATTAGAATATAATAGTATTTTATTATTGAATGCTCCTGAAACTTTGAATCACAAATATACAGTAACTTTTAATAATATTGTGAGGTTTGCAGTTGGATGTTTTGATAAAAGAGAACATCATTGCAACCTATATCTCACGTTTGGGACCTTACCCCCAAGAGAGAGAATTACTAAACAACCTATCTGTTTTTACATAAATTATTTCATATACAAATTCCCTCTGCTCTGTCAGAACATCTACAATGTGTAAATTCCATAACAGCACTTAGGGAGACATCGACTAAATTACTTATAGAACATAGAACAAGTACAAAAACAGCAGAGCGATCTTTAACTAATTATGGTCCAAAATTGATAAACAAATGACCTCAATTGAAATTGTATATATATAACAAAAGAGGCATTTTCAAAAACTCTTTGGAGATTTATTTACATGGTGTCTCCAATTGCAGATGTGCTGGAGTTACATGATATGACCTTTACTTAGTTAAATACTGTGGAACTGTGCTTCTATATATATTGTATGTTTTTTGTCTTATGAATGAAGCATATGTTATTTAAATGTTAGCTTTTATTGAACCGTTGGAAACCATGTTTTGTTGTTATACTTGTACCTTTTGTAATTCCCTTCCCCAGGCATGGTTGAAAAATGGTCTTCGAAGCCAATCCACTTTCCTGGTAAAACTAATAAATGAAATTTGGGGACCTGGACACTGGGGAGCATACTTATCCCTGCGGGGCTTTAATTATTACAATTTGGGTATTGGGACATGAGGGCATACTTAGCCCTGTGGGGCTTTATTTATCACAATTTGGGGATTGGGGCATTGGGGGGAGGGTGCTATGTCATCAGGGATGGGTGGCAGCACATTTGTGCAACCTCTGGAGGATGCAAGTACACTTACACCAGCTAAAAGCTGGTGTAACTGTACTTTGGTGGATGTCCTCTGGGTGTTGTTTGAGAATAGCACCCTGGGGGACTTGATTTCTGCCCTTCCAGAATAGGGCGCAACTGCTGCCGTAAACCCCCTAGTGCCATGAAGCAGGGGATTTAGGGTGTAACTGGTGGCATATGTCCACTTTGGCACAAGCAACTTGTGACATGTCGCAGGCTGCTTTGCAGAATACCGTATGTTGCAAATGCTAGCATAACTTGCTACTTGCGCCATTTGTTTTGGTGCAAGTCAAGTTATGCCAGGCGTAACTGTTTGAGAATCGGTCAAGCATTCAATGGTATTTAAGGGATTTCTGTGTCTGTGGTCCAAAATTATTTTATAGATACTGTACATGGACAACGATAGCAGAAAAAACACCTGTCAGCCCATCCAGTCTGCCAGCCCTACCTAGTTACTCTGCAATGCCCTATTGACCATCCCTTTCCTTCATTTCTCCACCCCCCCCCCACACACACACATACTTTGTAACTAATCCCATATGACTGTGAAATTCTTGCTAGAAGCTGTTTACTGACTTGGCCTGTACCACTTCCTCTGGCAGCTTGTGCCACATGTGTACCACTCTTCTGTAAAAAAAGCGCTTACAGACTATGCAAACCATTTTACAATCCTTGATATTTTTTAATACTAAATCTAAAAAAACATCCCCACCCTGAGATGGTTCTAGCACCAACTGGCCAAGATTACATTCATTTATAATGTCCAACAACTCCTGTCCAAGGCCATTTGTTGCTGATTTTTCAGTTCAGTTGATTGTGTTTACACTGAAATCACCCATTATGATGAGATAATTGTTGGTCATCCATCTATTATACATAATGGCTAGCAGTGCTTTATTAAATTCAGAAGTACTGGTTGGTGGTCTGTAGCAAGTTCCAACAATAAGTGGTTTGAGCCTACTGTATCTTCAATTTCTACCCAAACATTTTCAACCAATGAGGTGTCCTCTCTGGGATTAGTTGTCAGGAGTTTGCTGTTTAAGGTGTTGGATACATAAAGCACAACTCCACCACCTTTCTTTTCTTTTCTATTTACACAATATAAAGTGTAACCTTTTATCTCATGTCCGCATTCATCAGTGTCTTTTCACCATGTTTCAGTGACACGTATTACGTTGTACATTTTCTCAGTTTTTGCCTGTAAGAGATCCATCTTGCTGTTTATGTTAGAATGTCTAAATTAGCATTAGTCTGCTTGAATATGTTTCTGGTTATATCATTTGTAGTCAAGTTCAGGCATTTGCTCAGTATTTGCATTACTGCTACCCCAAATTTAAAGATCCCCAGGCATTCTCATCTTAGATGACTAAATCTCACTACTGCCACTTTATATTTTGAGTATGTGCCCAGCTTAGAGCTGTCTATCTTGCGGGCTAAATACGGCATGAAGTAGACCCTGTGGACAAAATGAAACTGCAGCAGTATCAAGTCTATTGTTTTTGGAGCATGTTTGGATTACCTATGCTACTTCCCTCCACTTTTGCCCCAACAACCCCTCCTCTTCAGTGTCCTCTACCCATTTCTGTTGGAGCCCCACAAGTTGACCTTGTGGGGCCTGCATTAAAGTCTCATAATAACTTGAGGGGTTTGTAGTCCTACTGCTTTGCCCTCTATTATGGACCTGTCTGGGTGTGAGAATGAGACAGTTTATTCTAGATTTTTTGTCTCACCTGCAAGTAAGCAAAGAAACCTGCCAATGAGAACTTGTATTGTACCTTCAGCTTTTGGGATGGGCTTAACACACCCCACTCATATGGATTTGAGAGGCTATTTAAGCCTCTGGTGGTCCCTCTAGCTAGCAACCTGGGTGTGGGAGCTGGTGGCGGTGTGTATCCCCAGAGTCCCCTCTGTATCTCGGCTAGTGGGGAAATCCCATTCTCATGTTTGATTGGTTTGTGAACTGACAGACAGGCTCTCACCAGTGAATGAGAAAAGGGGTTTGCTATCTGCTTCAAAACACCCACTCAGTGCCAGGGCTATGATAGTGGCCAGGGCAGAGCCCTCCAGTGCTTCCTCCTCTAGGGCCACTCATGCCAGTCTCTCTTCTCCTTCCATCTACATGTCCTTCAGGAAGGCCAGCTTTGCAGCTACTGTAGGTAGTAGCACCGAAAGTTAGGCTAGTCCAGCCCTCCCTCCAAGAGAAGCATTTGCAGGAGCTCTTGTTTGATTCACACCCAATTGCCATGCCAATGGAAATTTAATTCTAATTTTAATACTAATGTCTTTTGAGGTACAAGTAGGCTGTGAGACCCTTTTTAACTACCCCCCACACACACACACATTTGTTAGTGGCAGTTAATGGTTAAGCTGATGTACATACCCAGATTATTTTTTAAACTTCCTATCATTTTCCTGCTTATTAATGCATCTGGAAGAGAATTCCAGAGCAGTACAGTAACCTCGGACACTAGAAAAATGTAAGGTTTACCTGGGCAGGAAGCACCAGAAACATGTAAAGGCACTTTGGTAGCAGGCACATCTTAACAGAGTTTACCTTGCCTATTAAGGTTAATGGGAGCATCTTCCACCTTTTACATTCCCTTTTTAGACTTTGTAGGATTGATTTAGAGTTAAGACCCCAGAGAGTGAAGATCTTTTTGAGTAAGAGAACCTGAGCTACTTAATCTGTTTGGTAGGGGTTGGCTGTGTACCTGCCACCTGAAGAGGGGGCCCTCCTCCATCAGCATCCATTCACCCTTGACCCAGTTGATTTTGTGGAGAGACATAGGGCCAAATGTCATGAAAATCAGGATTACAGCCTCTAGAGCCTGCTAGGGGATTTGAAAGAAACAGAGATGACATCTGCAAAGCAGGACATAATATTGTGGGTCCCCAGTACCAGTATATCTTCTATCCTCTTGTGATGTCTTATCACTGTAGCCAGGGGCTCCACAGTAAGGACATACAATAGGAGAGAATAGAGGACACTCCTGTTGGGTTCCTCTGGTTAAGAAGCTTGTGGACAGACAGCCATTTGTCATAATCTGTGCCTGGAGGAATCCGTACAATACTGCTATCCATGACTGTATACGTGGTCCAAACCCGAACCTGGACAGAACAGCAAACATAAAGGGCCACTCGATCCAGCCAAATGATTTTTCAGCATCGAATGCCAGGAGACCAGCTCTAGCAGCTCTCCCCCTGCCCAGTGCCACATGACATTCAATGTATGCCTTATTTTGTATCTGTCTTGTGCCCCCCCTTGACAAACTCTACCTGGTCACTGTGAACTACCATGGGTAGAACTCCCTCCGTCCTGGTATCTATTACTTTAAAGTCTACATGAAACAGAGAGTTGGGTCTATATGAACTGCATATGGTAGTGAGCTTCCCTTGATTGGCCAGAATAGTGATGGTCATCATGTATTGTTACTGGGGGAGTTGCACATTTGCCAAAGCTTCCAGGGCCATACTGCTCATTGGTCCCTCCAAGTGGCTCCAGATGATCCTGTAGAATTCCCCTGGGATCCCATCCAAGCCCAGGGCTTTATCCTTGCACAAGGAGAACACCACTCTCTGGAGCTCTTCTATAGTCAAATCAGTCTATCATAGAATATTTTTTATTGTTTTTGTAGATTCTGTAATCATAAAATATTTTACACATTATATTCCAAACAGGAAAACTAATGCTACATTAAGGCACTACAATACTATTTGCACATACTGGCATACGTCACAAAAGAAAAGATATCTTAGGTTCAGAGCTATACAATATGACTGATACCTTAATCATTTCCTGTATCTGTCTAAAATGAACAGCTCAACTTAATAGTTCACCTTGTCTCACATATAGCTTATACTCACACATAGGTCATATAGACGCATTATCCTCAGTGACCAGTTTTCCAGCTACACTTAAAGGCCGGTCACATAACTAAAGTCAGGAATAACGACGGGAAGAAAAGAAGATAGAATGAGTTGAGCCTCAGCATAGCAGCAGCCAATAACTCATCTGAGTGTGTACAAAGAAGTCAGGTCTTAGTGCTTGTACTTCAGGTTGCATGAATGGGGGCTGTCATTCTGACAGTAGTCGGGATGGGTAGATTCCCGGGACAAGGGGGGGGAACTTGGCACAATGCAGAGTTAAGATAGGCCTCCCATTTGGAAAAGTACGTGGACAGCTGACCTCTAGTGGCATAAGTGAGCCTTTCAAAAGTGGTCATTCTGGCTATGGCTGAGTGCCATAGGGAAATAGGCGGGGATAGAGGTTGTTGCCAGTGTCTCAGGAGAAGCCGCTTGGCCTCCAGCAAACTACCAGGATCCAATTCTGATGCTGTGGTCTTAGGTGCTCTAGCGGCGCCCGATCTCCCAGCAGCAGCGTAGGATGCAAAAGGTCTATGGGCTGTCCCAGTACCCCAGAGCAGTCCATTGCTACCACAGCCCAGAAGGGAACTAAGGCTTGACATTGCCATAGAAGATGCAGAGTGTCAGCAGGACTGTACTCACATCTCCAGCATCGTGCATGCGGAAGGGTCCCCCATTTGAATAAGACAGCCGGTGTTCTATACCATCTAAGAAGTATCTTGAGCTGAATCAACTGGCTCTTAACATCTTTATAGGTAGAGTACGCCATGTGCAGACATCGGGGCCAGACATCTGGACCAATATGAACTATATCTGAGCTCCACGCCATTCTGCATGTCACCATATGATCCAGTTGCGCCTCACGCCATGTGTTGTAGAAACTGCCCGCTAAACCTCGAAAGGAAGGCTTTTGATGTAGTGAAGATAACCAGAGCCATCTCAATTCCCCTTTAGTAGTCCAGTCAATAGCCTGCACTGCGTTACGAAGTTGCAGAAACTTCCAGAAGTCCTGCAACTTTAACGAGTAACGTACTTGGGGTTGTTCAAATGACATAAGAGTGTTGGTATTTGGTAGATAGAGATCTTGCACAGTGCGGATCCCCTTCTCTTCCCATGAAGACCAAGTCAGGGGTTTATTGTCCACCATAATAAGCCAGTTATGCCAGAAGTCTAGATACTTAAAGGGTATCATGGTTCCTTGGTTCGTTGTCTTGGCCGCCTTCATAAGGCGAAACCAGGCTCTCCTAGTAGCGTCCATAACTGGGGTTAGCTTGTCTGGGGATATAACGATATTAGTTAAAAGTAGGCTGAGGGGAGTGGGTTGAAAAATTTGCCTTTCACATTGTATCCATGGCGGTGGAGTAAGGGAGGTTGGAACAAACCATTTGACCGCTTGGGCAGCTAAAAAAGACCAGTAGTAGCCCCGAAGCCAGGGAAGCATTAAGCCCCCCCCGCGACCAGTGTGCTCGTAATTTATGTACACCCCACCTTGGCTTTCTCCCTTCCCACAGGAAGGATGAAATTAGTTTATCTAATGTTCAAAATACTTTGTCCGATAAAATTATGGGAAGATTATTCAGCAAGTACGCTACTCTGGGCAGCAGGAGCATGCGAAGTGCTGCAACTTTCCCTGGGAGGGAAAGATTCAGTCGTCCCCAATGTGCTGTTTCAGTTGTCATCTGTGTGAGTAACGGGGTAAAATTCCTAGATCATATCTGCCCCCAGACAAAGGGAATGTGAATACCCAAGTATAGTAAATTGTTGGGAGCCCATGATAATCCTAGCCCCTGCAGACAGTCCTTAGTGCAGGTGGCGTTCAAAGGAGTAACACTGGTTTTCTTTTGGTTGACTTGTAATCCTGATATTTTGGTGAATGTTTGTAGAGTCTCTATCACCGGGTGTAGGGACTCCTGTGGGCGGGAAAGAGTAAGAAGTAAGCTGTCCGCGTACGCAGTTGCGAGATAAGAACAGTGCCCCACCGAAACACCCTGAATCACTTTGTTGGCCTGGAGTACTCAGATAAGAGGATCCAGTGCCAGCAGAAAAAGCAGTGGGGATAGCGGGCACCCCTGTTGAGTGCCTCGCTGCAAGGGAAAGGGCAAGAATGTGTCCTTGTTGGTAAGTATTTTGGCCATAGGGTTTTTATACAAGACATGGATCCATTGTTTAAAGTAGATGCCAAAGCCATACAAATTAAGCACCTCATGCAAGTAGGGAAATTCAACCAAATATAGTCAAATCAGTCTAAATAGTCATATTGGTCTCCAGGGTCTGAGGCTGAAATCTGGGCGATTGGGAAGGAATCTAAGAATTTCCCAGGGGATGGGGTAGTCAGAGTGATCTCTGTGGTGTACAACTAGTAACAGAAAGTTCATAAGGCCTCTACCATTAATCATTGTTCTGCTATGGTGGTTTCATCTGATTGCTGTATACTGTCAATGGCCTTCTCAGACTGCTTCTTTCGAAGCTATCCTACCAGTCTCTTCCCCCTCTATCTCCCTCAAAGTAGGCCCAAGTGTGCATCAGCAGCAAGTCCTTCTCTATGGTGGCTGAGACTAATTGGTCAATCTCTCTCTTTCCTTTCCATATTTCCCTGAACAGGTTAATTGTCCCTGTCTGCATGTATACCTTCTCTAGATGGTTGATCTTTTCTGAGAGAGCCTTCTCCTTCTGAATTTCTCCCTTACCTTTATAGGAAGCATAGGAGACTGTTTAATTAATTCTGATTCAATTAGGAGCCTGGGATCTAGCTTCCAGACTTTTGATTTTGGACACCCCTTCCCTGTTCCAGTACCACCTTCAGAGAAGCATGGTTGGAATATAAAATAGGATCATATGCCGCCTCATTTACCCTCTGAGCCAGGGAGGAGGAGATCAGAACCAGGTGAATTCTAGTATACAAGTGATGTGTGTTGGAGAAAAATGAGAATTCCTGATCTGTGGAGTGGAGTGGAGAAATCATCACTATTTCCCAGCAAGTGAGCATAACACTCATGGGCTTAGGAGGGGAGTTCCATGTTTGGGGAGCCAACCAGTCCATGACCAGATCCCAAGAGGTGTTGAAATCAACTCCCATTGTCAGTGGGGAAGGGAAGTCTGCTAGGGTGATTGACAACTAGTGGAAAAACTCCCAACAGTCATAGTTGGGTCCATAGATCAAAGCCAGAGTGTAAGTGTTTACTTCTAGGAGTACCTCCACCACAATGTACCAACCCTGTTGATCCATCATTTTCCTGTGTATTTGGGCACCCAAGCCCAGCCTGAGTGAGATGGCCACCCCCCTAGCTTTGGCTGTAAAGGATGCACTGACAGGCTGACCCTCCCCCCCCCACTCTTCTCTAGTTTTGCAGCCTCCGTTTGCCTCATATGCATTTCATGTATCAGCAAGATGCCAACTTTCTGTTTTTGTCTGGGTCTACACTTTTTTTGTTTTACCAGAGTCTTTAGGCCATTTACTGTACATTCCAAGTTTGTACAGTTAAGTCACTTCCCATTGTTTGAACCTTACATTCAAATGCTGTATGGTTACCTTCTTGTCCTGTACTACTATACACATAGGTCTCTGGCAAAAACAAAACATAAAGTCCACTGGAAATGAACCTTCTTCTTGCTTCAATGCCACCTCCCCAATGTGAGAATGCAAGAACCAGATCTCTGTGTCAAAATGAAGGTGGGGGGGGGCAATCTACTCTGAACCTGTTGTCGCACCATTGTATTTGTACCTACTTGTATTCTATGTAACCCCCCCCAGGTTGCATCTGGAAACGAGCGGTCCCTGCTCAGTATGCTTATCTGGTAAATCTCTTAAATAAATGAATAAATAAATTAGCTGTAGACAGCACTTGTTTAAACAGTAGAAAAATGTGCTTCTATTTTTTCATCCGGCCCAAAATCTCGACGTTTCACCTACAAAGTAGGTTTCATCAGGGGATGCCTTTTAACACAAGATGTGGTGCATACACAAAACTTTCTTGTATCAAATTCTATTTTATGCACAGTTCATTATTCAAAATGATGTGCAGTCACTTCTATCACTTCTTTCAAAAAATTTCTCAAAAGTTTTTTTCGAGCACCTCAATAGGTTGCTACAAATGTGTCTGTATCCTCAAGAACACCAAAGTAAACTGCCCTGTACTAGTATAGCCATGTTATGTATCCTGTACCTTTCCAACACTTTGCATGTACATTTGTCAATATTTTTTTAGAACTGAACAATCCCATCTTGGTCTTTTCCTCCCACCACAATACACCCTTCCCCTTGAGAATCTGTTTTGCCACCAGTCTTCCCCATTTCTACATTGCAGAGTTCTGTCCCTTCCTCCATCTCCATCCCCAACTGAGCTGGTTCCTTTCTAAAATGAAAAGACAGACTCTCCCCCCCCAAGATTTTCCACCATAACATCCAATAAAAACCTATTTATAAACTCTTTCTCATTCCCCTTCCCTTTCCTCCCTTCAAGTCTCATCAATTATACTATGGATTATACTTAAGCAATAAGGCATGACAAGGTATGTGTTATCGTGTATTATACCATGTACCTCTGAAAAGAACCAAGCAGATGGGCAGGCTGGCACCTTGCCTCCATTGTAAATCTACCAATAATCACTGCAAAAGGTGCCAGGCAGCTGCATCTTTAAAAAAAAAAATCCGATGCCGAAATCACGGAACTGTGACTGCCATCTTGTTTCCCCGCTAACCGGAGCGCATAAAACTGCAGCTCCCTAAAACAGAAAAACAAAAGAAAAAATTTAAAAACAATGATTCAAACTAGAAAAACACCGTTTTCCCCACTTATTTACAAAAAAAAAAAATGACTTGGTATAATCGCAATAAGCCACTTGGGGATCTGGGTTATCGGGGGATTTACCATGGCTGGCGCGGATTTACCCACTCGGCTGTGCCTTGTGGGAAAACCACTCCAGCCATGGTAAATCCCCCAATAACCCACACACCCTTGTGGCTTAGTGCTTAAATAACGTCACTCCTGGGGTGGGTTGAAGCACAAAGTGAAGCAGAGTGCTTCCACCACCCAGGAGTGACGTTATTACACAATAACACACTCCTTGGAGTGCCTTATTGCAATTATACAATGGCTCAATGTTATACAAAATAAAAAAAAAAATTTAAATGTTTTTAGTAGATTTTTGTAATGTAAAAAGAGAGTATCCCTAGTGGAAAATCAATGCAGTGATGTTATTGTGTAATAACATCACTGTCTCAGGCACACACTGACCAATCAGAGTCCAGGATTCTTTCTTGTCATTGTATAATTAAGCAACCAAACAACAGGTGTGATTCATGGGATACCGCCACGCTCAGGTGGTTGGGCAAGAGGCCGCAGGCTGAGTACATCCAACCATCCAAGAAGTGACGATATCCCATGATATACAACACCCAGGAGTGACTTATTGCTATTATGAACTGAGTTTCAAGTTTTATAAATAAAAAAATAAAAGAAACAGGTTTTAAAATGTTTTATGAATGAGTTTTTGGGTGGTGTAGGAGTACATTTTGAAAAAATAGTTCTCAGACAGTAGAGAGCAAGGAGGCTGGTGGTGCTGGAACTTTTTTGAAGCCGTGATGATGTAGCCCGATATCATCACGGCTTCCACGAGCTCTGGGCCAATCAGATTCCTCTATTTGTGATCCTTAGTTCATAATATGGATTTTAGTACAGTAGAAGGCTAGTGCCCATGTTAACTGACCCCACTACTCGGTGGATGCAACTGCTAGAGTTACAATCTTGTGGAAACTTATCCAACCTTGATTTACAAATAGCTAAGTTTGATGCTTGAATTACTTCTCCAGGAAGACGATTCCACATTGTAATAGACCTAGGTATATATGCGTATTTCCTTAAATCAGTTCTTGGAGTACATTCCAAATGTTGCCGCCCATGTCCTCTCAAGTTGTGCAGATGACATTTATAACTAAGACCCAGCTCTGTTATTAAGTCCTTGTCTTCCAGTAGTATATAAAGACAGAACAAATCCCCTAGCTGTCTTCTCAGATCAAGTGTCCATAACCCTAGGTCATTTAATCTCTCTTCATCTGTCTTATGTTTTATCCTTGGTATTAATTTAGTATACCTACGTTGTGCTCTCTCCAAAAGCACAATATTTTTTTAAGGTAAGGGCTCCAAGATTGTGAGCAATAATCAAGATGTGGCCTCATGTGTGGAGAAGGTGGAAGGGAAGCCTCATATCATTGTGCACCTAGGAGCAAATGACCTAGAGGGCAGTACAGTGGAAGAAGTGCAGGAGAGGTTCAGGGAAGTGGGGGGAATCTGCAATCGGGTGGGAAGCTCAGTGACATTCTTTGAGGTACTCCTGGTACCTAGGGCAAGCACATCGAGGAAGCTAAGAATACAGGAGTTTAATGGGTGGCTGAAGGGGTGATGTGCAGAAATGGGGCATGGGGTAGTAGGGGAGTGGGGTGAGACATGGAACAATAAGGGGATTTATTTATTTATTTATTATTTATTTAGTTTTTGTTAACCGGGTAGCTGCACTAGCCATAACATGACTATTTTCAGGCACGACCCGGGAGAGTACGACAAAAGAAGAACAGTTGAACAACAGCAACATGGGTACAATAGTACAAATAGAGGAACAGTACAGCAGTGCTACAAAAATACAATGGGTAGAAACAACAAAAAATAATGGCAAGCATTATACAGATAATGGCAGTAAGATAAAATGCCAAGGATAGTCTGCATCTCAACATCGAAGGTACAAGGGCATTGGGACAGGGGTTAGAGAAGTACATTAAAAACAACATAGGTTTAAACTAAGGAGTGGGAAGGCTGAGTAGGATAGCAGAGAGGAGGCACCTTCCAGGGAAGACCAGAAGTCCTCGCCTCCCCAGAGAGGGAGAAGGAGAATGAGGGGACATTACCAAGACCAAAGGGGGAGGGGGAGAGACCGAAAGAGGAGGGGCAGGACACAGGGTGGGTTGTAGTATCCTTGAATGCAAGAAGCTTAGCAAACAAGGTGGAAGAGTTCCAGGCAATGATGGTGGAGGGAGAGGTATATACTGATGCCATCTCAGAGACCTGGGCCACCCAATACCATGACTGGGCTCTCACAATCCCTGGATACAAGGTGTTCCATAAGGACTGGGAGGGGTGGCTATTTATGTCAGGGAGGGGATACTGTGTACCAGGGAGGAGGGGGATGAGGGTAGGCCAGAAGCTATATGGGTATCGTTCCAAAGCCCTAAAGGTAAGAAGCTCGGGATGGGGGGGTGTACAGGCCAACCTCACAGAGCGAGGAGGTGGATAGGGAGCTGGGGGAGCAAATCAGGAAGGTCAGTGGCAAAGGGAATACAGTTATAGTGGGAGATTTCAACCTACCTGGGTTTGACTGACAGACAGTAACTACAGCGCATGCCAGGGAGCAGGTGCTGCTGGAGGCTATCCAAGGCAACTACCTAGCGCAAGGGGTGATGGATCCTACTAGGGAGGGAAAAATACTGGACTTGGTGCTAACAAATTGGGATCAAGTCCAGGATGTGGTAGTACAGGACCCTCTAGCAGGAAGCGACCACCGCTCAGTGTGGTTCCTCCTCAACACAGGGAGGAAGTCGGCTAAGATCAGGACAAGAGTGTTGGACTTCAGGAAGGCAGATTTTGCCAGAATGGGCAGCATCCTAGCGGGGTATTTAGCTAAAATTAACCCAGGGATGGATGCTGAACAGAAGTGGGTAATCATTAGGAAGGGGATGAATGAAGCCATGAACACATGTGCCAAATCTCAGAATAGGCAGTCCAGGTCAAAAAAAACTAGCTGGCTCAGCAAGGAAGTGAAGGGGAAGGTGAGGGGAAAAAAGATTGGCCTTCATTAAGTTCAAAAAATCAGGGCCTGAGGAGGACAGAGAGGTGTTCACAAAGGCATCTAGGGAGGTGACCAGGTCAGTCAGGGCAGCCAAGGCAGCAAAGGAGCTGAAGTTGGCTCAGAGAATCAAAGACGTGGAAATGGGGTCCTTTAAATACATAAGGGAGAAGAGGATTTGTAGGGATGACATTGTTAGACTCAAGAGAGAGGGGGGATGGGTGGAATAAGGGAAAGCTCAGGCAGAGGCACTCAATGAGTATTTCTGCTCGGTGTTCATGAAAGAAAGGGATGGTCCAATACCAAAAGGGGAAGGGGGCAAGGGTGGAGGGGGGGCAGAGATAACAGATGGGGTCATCCAAAAGGATAGAGTTCTGAAGGGCTTTAAAGCCCTGCGGGTGGACAAGGCACCAGGACCAGACGGTGTACACCCAAGGGTCCTGAAGGAACTGGCAGAGGTATTGGCAGGCACTCTGGCGGACCTGTTCAACACCTCCTTGGAGACGGGGAATGTACCCAGGGACTGGAGGATGGCTCACTTGGTTCTCCTTCACAAGAGTGGACCAAAGAACCAATCAGGCAACTACAGAACGGTGAGCTTGACTTCCATAGTGGGGAAGTTGATGGAGACCATTCTGAAGGAGAGATTGATAACCTTTCTCAATAGCAATGGTCTGCAGTACGAGAGACAGCATGGGTTTGTTATGGGAAGATCTTGCCAAACTAACCTGATCGACGTCTTCGACTAGGTCACTAGGGCAGTTGATGAAGGCCATGCTATGGATGTCCAGTATCTGGCCTTTAGCAAGGCTTTCAACTCGGTGCCACATGGGAGGTTAATAAGCAAGCTGAGGGACAAGGGGGCAGGGGAAAAACCTGGTGGGGTGAGTGGAGAGCTGTGCAGACAACAGAGGGTAGTTGTAAGGGGGGAGACATCTAAGCCAAGGCCAGTAACGAGTGGGGTACCACAGGGTTCGGTGCTGGGCCTTGTTTTGTTCAATGTCTTTATTGGAGACAAGAGGGTCAAGAGTAAGTTCAGCCTGTTGGTGAATGACACTAAGATTTGTGCAAAAGTGGACAATGAGAAAGGGAGGCAGGCACTCAGAGAGGATCTAGCTAAACTCGAACACTGGTCTAGGGAGAGGCAGTTGGGGTTTAACATTAAGAAGTGCAAGATCATGCACCTTCGGAGCCAGAAATCCCAAGAACAGCTACTAGCTGGGGGGAGTGCAGGTAACAGCTTCAGATGAGGAAAGGGACCTGAAAGTAATAGTTACAGGGGACATGAAGGTATCAGCACAGTGTAGGAGGGCAACAGCAAGGGCAAACAGGATGCTGGGGTACATTGCCAGAGGGATCACCTCTAGAAAGGGGAGGTCATCCTGCCATTGTATAGATCACCGGTGAGGCCACACTTGGAGTACTGTGCATAGTACTGGTGCCCATACCTCAAAAAGGATGGGTGATTACTGGAAGGGGTGCAGCGTAGGGCTACAAAAATGATCATGGGGCTAACGGAGTTGCCGTACGAGAAAAGGTTGTAGGAGCTCAACAGGTACTTGCTGGAAGAGAGACGGGAAAGAGGGGACATGATAGAGACCTTTAAATACTTGAAAGACATAAACAAAGTCAGAGAGGGAGTAGTGTTCAGCTTAAAGGGGGAAGGATCACTAGGGGGCACAGTCTGAAGTTGGACAGGGGAAGGTTTAGGAGGGAGATGAGGAGGCACTACTTCACAGAGAGAGTGGTGACAGGTTGGAACGCACTGCCAGAGGAGTTAATCACTCAAAGGACAGTGGATAGCTTTAAGCAGGGTTGGGATCGAGTCAAGGGCAGGGTTAGTACAGACAAGAACACAAAGGGGGAAGGACCAGGAAAGAGGAGGAAGGGAGGGGTTTGGATGGGGGTGGGGCAGCTGTAGTGATGTAAAACTGAGAGCTGCACAATCGGACAGACGTGATAGACCTGTGGACCTTTTTCTGCTGGCGATTTTGTATGTTTGTATGTAGGATATATATAGTGGCATAAGTATGGACTCTAATTTGTTAAAAATGGCCCTTCTGACACAATTTGTAAGTTGATTTGTTTGGTTGACCACTTTGCTGCAATGGCTACTACTCTTAAGATTGTTGCTAATGCAATCTCCCAGATCTTTCATAGTATCCACTACCAGTAGTTTAGTTCCGTTATTGTAATAGTCTTGCTTGATATTGTTGTTGCCAAAGTGCATTACAATGCATTTCCCTCTGTTGAACTGCATGTATTTACTACTAGCCCATTCTGTAATATGCTGAAGATCATTGATCAAAGTGGACCTACTGAATTCAGAATTGACTAACCCACCTAGTTTGGAATTGTCCGCAAACTTTATTAGTCCATTGCCACTTTGTAGACGGAGTTCCTGAATGTAAGTACAGTATTAAATAGCAGTGGGCCCAGGACGGAGCCCTGTGGGACCCCACTGGTCACATTGCCCTCAGTTGACAGTCGCCTGTTTATCCTTACTATCTGTTTTCTATTTGAGAGCCAGTTCTGTATCCACCTTACCAATGTTCTATTTACCCCTATCTAGGTTAGCCTGGACACAATCCCCAAATGAGGCAGTGTGTCAAATGCTTTCATGAAATCGAAGAAAAATGACATCTATGGCTTTATTTTCCAGATTCTGACCTACAAATTCATAAGAAGTAATCAGACTAGTATTACAACTTCTGCTTTTTTATAAATTCAGGTTGTGTTCTGTCTACTAGTCCTCTGTTGGCTAACTCATTAATTATTGCATCCTTAACATGGGCCTCAACTACCTTCCCAGCAATGGATATGAGACTGATAGGCCTGTATTTGCCTGGTATGGATTTTTCCCCTTTTTGGTATATTGGGACAACCACAGCTATTTTCCAGTCTAGTGGTGCACTGCCTTTATTTATGGATTTATTATCGATAACTGATACTAAGGGGGCCAATTTTCTTGCCAACTCTTTCAGCAGCCTTGGATGGAAGCCTTCGAGACCTGCAGACTTGTTTACATCCAGCTCTGACAATTGTTTGTACACTGATTCAGGATCACACAGAGCAGCATCTCTCAGGCTGCCACCAACACACTCCCTGTTTATGGACGAGGGTGGAGTTGGTACAGTAGTTGGGACGTAACCAGAACAGAAGTAATCATTGAATATCCTAGCCATGTCCATAGGACTACTATGGGTAACTCCCTTATGTATTAGTGGATCAATGACCCTAGAATTACCCATTGATTCATTAGCATAGGAGTAGAAGGCCTTGTGGTCAGATTTAGATTTGGAAAGTCTTAATTCTAGTCCCATCCTAGCCTTCCTTATAACTGTTTTTAATTTCTTCAAAGCAATCTTGTATATCCCAGTGTTAACTGGAGATTGATATTTTTCATTGTGACATAGCAATGTGTTTTAGTGCTATTAACTTCTTTATCCTAGAATTAAACCATAATGTTTTTTTCCCTCTATTGTTATACCTAATTCTGTTTGGGACATACTTGTCCTCTGATAGTTTAATGGCACTAACTAACATATTCCATGAGGCCTCCGTGTCCAGGTGGGCAATTTTCCCCATCAAATCCAGACAGACAAGTTCTTCCTTAATGGCTATAATATTAGCCCTGTGGTAATTTTTAAAAACTGCAATTCCTTTGGTGACCCTTTTCCTTCTATTCATCTCGAACCATTTGATGTTGTGATTGCTTCCAACCAAGGGCATGTCTATGGTAATGTCATTAATCTCTGTAGGTATATTAGTTATAACTACATCCAATACATTCTCTCCCCTGGTTGGATCAGTAACAAGTTGTTTAAGATCCAAAGACACCAATAGGGATAGTAGCTTTAATTCCTGGGTACCTATTGCATTCCCTGACTACCAGTCAATTCTTTGCATTCCTTAAGCAGTTCTCAAAGTTCTTGATTCTTTCAAGCAGGTCTACTCTCGGTGGCTTGCGTTTTAGTTGTCTGTACCATGTGAAGGCCCCACTATTCCTCTTCTTCTTCTTCAGCCTCTTATACCTCTCTCAGTAGAACTCTCTTAGGTGGGGGGTCCCTTCTCTCTTGTAGGTGCAACTTAAGGATTAGTAGGTCCAAGTAGCAGGCAACTTTGAGCACATGATCCATTTCCACTTGGTTCAAGTCTTAGGACACCATACCTTGTTTCCAAAATGCCTCCTGTAGTGCCCTTTTGAGGCAACTGAGATATGCAGACAACAGTTCTCCCTTCCATTGCTTAGTAGTCTTGAATTTCCAAAATGGATTTTTATTGGACTTGCTGCTTCTATAGACATTTTCCACAGTGGACAGATACTCTTGAGCTGGGCATCCAGATCTATGAATCTCAGGGATCGAATGGCTTCTATGGCTGGTCCTCAGAGGCTTTCTCCAAATCGGCTTCTGGACACATTGCCAGACTTGTACTAGTGGAGCAGCATAGTCCATCCAAGTTTCCAGGTCATCTTCTTCAGAAGGGGTAGCTTTTACTCCTGAGAACATTCTCAGTTTCTGGTACCAGTCATAAGCAGGCAGTGGCATGTAGGCAGGTCCTGCTCAAGTTCAGGTTCAAGTTTTATTCACAGGAAAGCTCCATTGAGCATGCTCATTTACAAAGAGGTCCTGTCAAAGACAATGTGAAAAAGCAGGTACAATATAATGATGCAGGGATATAATCATACAAGGATAATAAAAGATTCACATGAAGTATGAACATAACATAGATAACATTCTGAAGTGGCATACCCCCTTGGCTACCAAACATCAACTAAACTTCTGTGGCTGACTTCATGTTCAACCTGCAGTCATTTATAGAACCTCTCTTCAAAACTTTCAGTCTTTGGGAGGACGTCAGGCTTTGGAGTCACACTGGCATGCATCAATGTAATCAACTTGGCACTGCTTCCTTCTGGGACCAGTCCATCAGGCACTTTACAGCAATCTGTCACAAGCCCACTCCAGTGGGGCAGGAATTCCCTGGGCTACAATGAATCCCCCTGTGATCAAGGTCAGGGATATCCTTCCTCTGTCCCTTTAGCATGCTCGCTGTTTCATAACTGAATGTACACCAGAGGATTCCCAAGGCTGCTTCTCTCCATGCAAGGGGGTGCAAATACAAGTCTTAAGTCTGTGTTCCTGGGATAGAACTCTCTTGGTCACTGCACAATGAACCAGAAAGCCACAGGCATGTATAGGCCTTCGGGAAAATGCCCTATACACCCTAATATGTGTCTTTCCCCAGAAATGCAGATACTGGTTCAAATCCCCATGGACTCCTTCTTGAGACCTTTCGTATTTCCTCCCCTCCTTTCATCCACAGAGTCCCTTGTGGTACTTTACTTCAGTAGTGTTTGGCCCTTAAGCAGTCACACAGGCGTAGTATAGTTTGAACAAACCCTTTCCCAAAACAACACACACAAAAGACACTGGCAGAATTATCTTAAAGTAATCCAGAGACTTTACTAATTAATTATTAAATACAGTAAATAACTTAAAGAGAGAGAATTTTAGACATTGGTTATAAGGCAAGAAAAAGAAAATGGAAGTATACAATAAGAAAGCAGCATATCTAGGGGGATCAGTAGTAGGAAAGAGGAGGTTATACTGCCCTTGTACAGGTCACTGGTAAGGTCGCATCTAGAGTATGGAGTTCAGTACTGGTGCCCACATCTCAAAAAGGACATTAACTTGCTGGAGAAGGTCCAGAGGAGGGCTACAAAGATGATAGTGGGTCAACAGGGTAAGGCATACGAGGAGAGGTTGAGGGCACTGAACATGTACTTCCTGGAAGACAGGAGAGAGAGAGAGAGAGAGGGAGGGGACATGATTGGGACCTTCAAGCACTTGAAAGGAGTAAATAAGGTTGATAAGGAGAGTCTCTCTAAGCTGAGTGGCAACTATAACTCTAGGGGGCACAGGAACTCGGTAACAGTTCTAGACAATCTGTATTTTTTTTCAATCTGCTTGTCAACCCCTGCCACTGAAGTGGGGGTTTGAAGCACTTTCATGGAATTTCTTCTGAACATATTATAGATGTGGATGAACAGGGTCTTGGGAGCTGAAAAACTGCTCATCTCCCTATAATCATCTTCATCGACATCCTGGTAGGGCTCCTTTGTAGGGAGGTCCTGGTGTCTAGCATATTTTGTAAAAATGTAAACATAGAGGAGGAATCCTCCTGGTCACCCGAGGGGTCCCTGAATGGAGGGTCCGGGGACTCATGGGGCTCAAGGCCCTCAAAATCCATGTCAGGACATCATAAAAATGTTCTTCATCATCTGAGTCACCCTCACAGTCTACAGAGGAGACAACTTTGGAAGAGTGCTTGCCAGCTCCAGTAAATATAGACCCCATCTTTTGTAGGGTCTGAAACAGTTGCCATGCTTTTGCCATATCTTGCACAGATGGAAGATCCTGCGCAGACTTTGGTTGTATGTGTTTTGTTTTTTCTTTATGCTTTAAGCTGCCTGTTGTCTCAGTATTGGCTTTCCCAGAAGCAACAGGAGCATTTTTTTCTTGACAGAGTTTCTTTTTAGCCACTTCATCAGTGGCTTGATCAAGCTTCCTTTTTTCATCACTTTTATTATTTTTTAATTTGTGAGGCACTTCATCTTTGGAAGCTTTATTTTTTTGCTGGGATCTGGAGGCTTCCTCAGCATCTCTGCTTATATTTTTATTGTTAGTACTTTTAGATGGCCCCTCATCGGTATCCTTTGATTTATCCTTAGCCATAATAATTAAAGGTTTCTTTGCTATGTGCCAATTTAACAAAGCAAACCCAAGATCTGGACCACCATGAACCGAGTGCAGGTTTCTGTGACATGCCACCGGCCAGTCCTGCCCCAGTTAAATAACTCTGTCTATTTTAAAATGCCTTTTCTTTTTCTTTTTTTTTTTAGTACTGGGATCTATACCAATCTAATGGAAAACCCAGTAATACTGGTCAACTGCACTCAGGTTTCTATTTACGCTGTGAAGTCAGTCCTGTGATATCTGACACCTTAGGTCCAGTTTTTATATGTATATCTCTAGGTTTCTCTGATAATGCCAATCCTCAGAGAACCCACAGGCAACTGTAGAAGTTTCAGATCCAAATGGTTGCCTCACGGTAAAGCCCACTAGGTCTGAGGTAAAAGACAAGGCAACTGACACTAATTTGACGATTGCTTAATGAATTAAGTTGAAAGTGAGAGGAACCATTGAAATTACTCATCCGCTGTAAAAATAACACAAAATTTGCGCAGGCATGGTAAAAATAAAGTCAAAATAGCACGATTGCGCTAAAAATAGAAAAATTAGTAAGGTACTAACCAAAACATAAAACTTTCACTCAGCACACTATATAAATGAATCTGTGAGGAAAACTTTACCCAGATAAGTGCTAGGAGGCTGTCAACAAGGCAAGTTGAGAAGCACCTGAGGGGCAATGTTGCTCAGTCCAGCAGAGAAAAAATTCTGAAGCCTTCAGGCTGCTCTCACGCAGCTCACCCCCCTCCTGTTTTTTGATTGGGTATTGCCCAAAGCTAATTTAAATAAAATTCTCTTAAAGGCATACCTCCGGGGCAGTTGCACCTAGCCAGCTAACTGCTAAAGGACTCCTGGGATAAGAACAGGCTCTACTGCTTTGTCCTGAATGAGTTTTGCTACTTTCTCCTCCAACAGAGCTGCTTCTGATAGGCTGGCAGGTCTGAAAAGTCTTGCCCTCAGTTTGGGCAGAACCTTGAAATTGAGAGCAAGCCCCTGGCTCACTACCCCTAGGACCCACTTGTCTGTGGTGATGGATTCCCAAGCCTGGAGACAGTGAGCCAACCTGTCTCCTATTGGAAGTGGGGAGGCAACCCTGGCATACCCCTCAGTGGGTCTGCTTTGTCTGAGCACTTGGCTGAGTGCTGGGACCAGCAAGGCTGCTGCCCCTTCTGCCTCTGCCTCTGAAATACCCTCTCTGAGGTTGGTAGGCTGGCAATGCCTGAGCCTGAAAGAAGGGCCTGTAATGGGTTCTATCCCTGCCCCTTTGTTCTGGTACTTCTGGGGTGTTGCTGCCTTCTCCTTTGCAGCAGCAGTCTTATAAGCCACCTTGTACTCATCCATCTTCTTCATGTACGCCTCTGTTTGCTCACTGGATAGAGATGTGGGCTCACAAGGAAAATCCAGTGCCTTTGTCTGGGTGTCTTGGGACAAGTTAGTGGCCCTCAGCCAAGCAAATCTTCTCAGAGACACTGAGGCTGCCATTTGCCTGGCTGCAATATCACTGGCATCCACCACCATCCAAAACTGGCACTTGGAAGCCTTTATGCCCCTTTTTGCAGCTTCAGACAAGTCTGATGCCATAGGCCCAGGACATGCCTTGGCCATCTCAAAGAACAGTGTTCCAGAGACTCTTTTGGTATCTGGACACATGAGCCATATAAGTTACCTGTCTAATGGCCAAAGAGGCCCCCAAGTAGGACGTCTTGACCATAGAGTCCATTTTTCTGGAATCCTTCTCAGGTGGGTGTGATGCTAGGGGAATACCTGCTTTGTCACATGCAGCAGCCTGCACCACCCCTTCATGGCTGGAGTGTCCAAAGAGGAACTCTGCTCTGGACTTGGTCACCCAGTAAATCCTGTCCATCCTCTTGTCCACTGGAGGGATGGACTTTGGGGGTCTGTAAGATCCTGGAGGCCTTTCTCTTTAGGCAGAGGTGTAGCTAGGCATTTCAGATCTATACACCAAGTGGACTCACTGCTACCCCCCCCCCACTGTCCATGTGCTGTCCGTGCCCTCTCACCTGACACAAGCATCATTTTTTTTGTGGTGTATACTGTAAATATGAAAAGAGATGTAACACACATACTCCCATAAAGTAAGAATGCCTTCAAATCACCTGTGTCAGACAAACAGACTGTGTTTTAGCTATGCTGCATTGTGACAAGCCTCTGAATCACATCAAGATAGCCAGTCCCACAGAGCTCCAGGCACACACCACAAGCCTTACCATCACTAACAGCTGTCAGACTGACTGGCTTTTAGTCACAATGTTGCATTGTGACAAGCCTCTGTACCACATCAAGGTAGCCAGTCTCACAGAGGTCCATTCACACACCACTAGCCATACCATCACCACACCACTAGCCATACTACACTAGCCATACTATCACCAACAGACTCCAACAGTTGCCAGACTGATTGGCTTTTAGTTATAGTGTTGCATTGTGACAAGCCTCTGTAGCACATCAAGGTAGCCTTGTCTCACAGAGGTCCATTCACACACCACTAGCCATACCATTACCACACCACTAGCCATACCATCACTGCACTACTAGCCATACAATCAACAGTTGTCAGACTGATTGGCATTTAGTTACAATGTTGCATTGTGACAAGTCTCTGTACCACATCAAGGAAGCCAGTCCCACAGAGGTCCATTCACACACCACTAACCATACCATCACATCACTAGCCATACAATCAACAGTTGTCAGACTGATTGGCTTTTAGTTACAATGTTGCATTGTGACAAGTCTCTGTACCACATCAAGAAAGCCAGTCCCACAGAGGTCCATTCACACACCACTAGCCATACCATCACCACACCACTAGCCATTACATCACCAACAGCTGTCAGACTAACTGACTGGTTTTTAGTTACAATGTTGCATTGTGACAAGCCTCTGTACCACATCAAGGTAGCCAGTCCCACAGAGGTCCTGTCACACTACTACCTGTACTCATACAATATGCCTCACTCAAGCACCCACACCAGCCAACAATTACCCATGTACTCACCGTAACCTTGCACACTTAACAAAATGGTAACATGCCCACAGAAATGCCCTCCACCCTCCCATCACTGAGGAACCACAGCAATGAGGTATGGACACACCACGTAAGCGAGGGACAGACCAAGTTGGCTGGTATACATGGTGGAAAAAATTGTTCTTCGCCATTCTGTTTGACTGCCCCACCCTCCTCCCTCACCAGAGGCCAGGATAAATTTTTTTCCAACATGTCTGCCAGTCATGTCCCCTCGACCCTCCATCACTGAGGAACCACAACAGCTCTGTTTGACATGTACACTTAAAAATATATATATTTTTCACTGAATATATTTCATGTCTCTTCCTTTCCTTCTTCCCAGACACACCTCTACATTTTTTTTTCACAAACACCAACAGCATTTCTTCCACCTGGTCCCAGCCTCCCTGAGTCCAATACAAATTTTTTAATCCACTTGCCCATCTTACTTGGGCTCCACCTGGGCTGCCACTCTCCCTCCAAGACAGCACAATCTTTTTTAAACAACTTGCCTCCTCACCAGGGCCCTCCCGGGCTCCCACCCTCCCTCAAATCCCTTGGGGTCCCCTCCACAACACCAATAGAATTTCTTCCACCTGGATCCCCCCTGCAGATTCCACCCTCTCTCTGAGTCCAATACAGATTTTTTAAACCTCTTGCCCCTCTTTCCTGGACTCCCCTTGGGCTGCCACCTTCCCTCCGAAAGGAGCACAATTTTTTTTTTTAAACAACTTGTCCCCCTCACCCGGACCCTCCTCAGCTCCCACCCTTCCTCTCTATTGCTTGGGCTGGCACCCTGCCTCAGAGGGGAACACATTTTTTTTTTTCAAACCACTTGTTCCCCTCACCTGGACCATCATGCCCCATGGGCTTACCCTCCTTCAGCCATCAGTGGGCAGAGAAGCTGGCAGAGCCACTGGATCCCCACTGTGCAGAGACCCACACAGCAGCATATTATATAATGTATAGCAAGAACAATGACTTTTTGATATACAGTAGAATATTAACAGCAAACCAGTGAGCTGATAAGCTGTGGAACCTGGGGAAAATTAATCACCGTCTGTTTCAAAGGGGAAACCATTCTAGGACTTTGTGAAAACAAAATCACAACTATTAAAAACTGAACAATGAAAACTCAAACCCAACTCAAGCTATGCAAACTTTCTTATTCCTTGTAGTATCAAACTGTTATGGAATGCAGTGCATAAATCACATAATTAAGGCATGGAGTGCATAAAATGCAGCAAAGTACATAGCAAGCTTACAAATACCTGACACATTGCTTCACTGCCCCTTCTTGGGACAAATGCAGGATGTATGCACTTCATGCACTGAATTATGTGATTCATGCACAGTGTTTTGTTGAACAATGCCACATCAAGCCCCCTTTGTTTTAATAATAGAAAGGTACCATTACTGCCATTGACTAAGTTGTCAGCAGACCCACCCCTCCCTAGTGAAACCCTCTGTGGCAGGCACCCTGACCCATATACTGTTTTTGTTTCTTGTCTGTACTTTTTTTGTTTTAAAAAAATAGTAAGTACCTGCTGGCTGATGACTTCAATAAATGACCTGAAGATCGATGATTGGTGAGATTCCGGTCTGAGTGGATGAGTCAGCTCAGTCTGACTCAGAACAGCAGCCCACACAAGTCCTCCAATGACCGTAACTTGCCAACAAAGGACCTGTCCACAACCAAGGGTGCCTCACTCACCTCAGCCCCTGCCTATCACACACGATATGCATGGCTGGGCACCAGTCACCACACAGTCATAGTCACAGACCCTGTGGTAGTATAATCCAAATTAAAACTTTTCCAGACAGCTCAGTGGACAAGGCGCTCTCCCCACTCGGCACCTTGGCTCACTGCCTCACACTCTCTGCCTCTCCAGTCATCAGAACTTGGAAGAACACAACAGATTTCGAAGACAGTGTGGCAGCTGAGGCTCCCCTGAACAAAAAGTGAAATTTTCAGCAGCAGAGAGAGCAGTCTTCTATATCATTGCTTTGCTTCTCGCTCATGCCGCACACTCGCCTCTGGCTGGTAAAGCTCTGACGAATGACCGTGCTCCTCTGTTCTGCTCACTCAGCTGGCTCTCTTGCATCTCCCTAATGCTCTGAAGTCCAAGTCCACTCCAAAGTTAGGATCAGCAAGGCAGCCAATCAACAAGGTACAGTACCCCAGCAGACATGATTGAGAAAGGTAGATACACTTCTCAATCAGGTCCACTGGGTGTACACGTCATCAACTCTGGAGCTCAGACCACACACCCCCACCAGGAAAAGCTGAAAGGGGATTAAGTAACGTTGTTGGGAAGCCCACAAAAAAAAACAAAGCCAAACAAAGGAATAAGAAAATATGCCAGCCAGCTAGTTTTTGCTACCCTCTGCCACTCTGTAAGGATGCCATGGCATGCCTGGAATATGGCTGCCTACGCCCTTGTCTTTAGAGACTTGTGGATAGGCAACAACAGCCTTTTTGTTGCTGGCACAGCCATCATCTCCATGTAGTCTGGCTCCTCTTCCTCTTCCATGGATTCCTGGGTGGAGAGGTCCAGAGTTTGTGCCCCTTGTTTCATAAAGGCAAAGTGGGAAGAAAAGTCCTCAGCTCCTTTATCAGCGGAGTCAGGGCATTGAGGGTCAGTGGATACATTGGGTTGAAGAGGTTCCCAAAATCCTTCTCATCATCCTCCTCATCCTCATCTTCCCCCTCACATAAACTTCAGAAAACTGCTCAAGTGAACCTGGAACCAAGGAGGAACCCAGGTCCTGAACCGAGGCCTGTGAACTGGGCAGCCGAACCGGAACCGCGGTACCGGTTTGCAGCACCTGAATAATTCTTATAGCATTAACTAGTTCTTCTGCAGTTGGAACCAATGGACTTGTCGTTGTAGTTCCTAACCGAGTGTTTTTCTTTCCTTTTCTTCTTGGCAGAACTTGTCGGTTCAGCGTCAGTGTCTGCGGTTCTCTTCCTACCCGAGCAACCATCACCCTGGTCAGTGGGTTGTTCAACCGGTTCCTCAGATTTCTCCTTTTGAGAAGAGGAAGGTTTATTCGAAGCTGGGTCAGCAGCCTTTTTGGACATTTTTTCTTTCAGTTGGTTCAAACACCTATCAAGTGTCGACTGAGGAAAATGTTTACAGATTTCACAAATCTGCCTTCAGGTGGTCAAACCTTAGGCAGAAAACACAAACCAAGTGAGGATCAGCTTTAGCAAATGGTTCTCCACACTCTGTACAATGCTGAAAACCTGTTGGGCTGGGTCTTTTCTTGGGTAGTGACATAACCAGAAGAAAACCCTAAAAAAGTGAGTTTCCTGTAAGTCAGAAACCCACACAGATAAACAAAGCTTTTTTTTTGGTCAGTTTAGCGACCAATGAAAAAACTGAGAGTTACCCTGGTTTCTCTCTCAAAAGACCAAAATTCAAACAACTGGCCCAGGAAAAGTTTTAATACATAAATTTACCTTTTAAAATGTAAATAAACGTTCGGCTTCCTCCTGGTCAGACGAACCAATAAGAAATCAAAAAACTTACCAGAATAACACTAAATCTAGACTACTCTACCTGTAAATTCAAGGATAGTGCTTTAAAAACAAACAGAAATAAAATTTACTTCAAAAAATTGAGAAAATAAAATCTTCAAGAAAGATGGAGGGCTAACCGAGGCGTCTGTACTAGGCAAGTGGAGTAAAGAATCTGATGGTTACAGGATGTATTCCAGGGACAGTGGTTTGAAACAGAGTTCAAGCCTAACATTCCATGATTAGCATAGGGTCTAGTAACCATTTCGGCTCCAGGGCAGTCTTATGGTGAGACCATACTGCATTTGTCAGAATGCAGTGAGATTTCCTGGGGTTTGAATAAAAACTTACCTTAGTAATGTTCTTTCTTCTACTGGATCCAACAATTAGCCATACAAATGTGTATCTTCTCCTCAGTGAGGGGTGCTCCAGAGAAGGAACCTAATGCTAATGACAGAATTTAAAACTCTATTCAAACCCTCTACAGCGGTCATGCTACCCCTACCAGCTAAACAACTGATTTGTTTTTAGGACAGGGAAACAGTAACAACAAATATTTAAGCCAATGAATAAATCAAATTTTAAGTGCTTTTTTTGTAAAAAAAAAAAGGAAAGGAAAAAAAGCAATATAAAAGGCAGACAGAACTGTTTCAATACTATAATAGATTTCCAGTTTGTGAAACTGAGAAAAAACACAACTGATATCAAACACACAAGAAAAATGAAGACTGATTCTTGTGTGACTCTCTTTTCAGATTCTAGAAGGGGAGGCAGGGTCAGGGTTTGTATGGCTTATTTATGGATCCCATAGAAGACATTATTACGGTGAGTACTTTTTTCTTCTAACAACTGGAATCCAACAATAATGCCTACACAAAAGTGTAGACTCACTAGCAGTACCTTGGAAAGGATGGGTCTACAGCCTTTTTAGGAAAAAGATTCTCTAAGACAGCAGTCACAAACCTAGTATCACTCCTGGACTATATGTCCAGACAAATGAAAATTACGTACCTACTGTAATTCTTGATCTTTCTGTTTATCTTCACCCTTCATCACTGGTGGGCGACTGGCCACAGACAAGCACCCATGAGAGCTTTTTTATTTTTTCTAGGAGGGAGGAGCCGACGCCGTTGGTGCTGCCCACGAGGCCAATGTACTGTACTGTGCTCGCAGGCTGGCCAGAAATGACTGTTGGCTCCTCCTCCACCTCCGTTCTGCACACCGGAGAGGCAGAGAGAAAAAGAGGATACAGAAAAATGAGGGTGGGGCAAGAGAACCCAAGGGACAGTAAAAGGAAAGGATATAAACTGAAAAAGGAATAGGCCGGCCAGAGGACAGAAGAGGAGGAGGATCTGGGAGGAATGGGCTGAAAGGCCCCAGTCCCTGGATGGCCAGAAAGGGTAGGAAAGGGAAAGAGAAGAGAGAGAGAGATAGAGAGAGAGAGATAAAGAGAAAACAAGGGAAGAGGTAAGGAGAGGAGGGACCAACGTCCACACAGGATACTCAGATCTTGCAATCAGCAGTGCCTCCAGTGAGGCAGACAGTCCACCACAGGGGCAGTTTCCGAGGAGAAAACTCGGCTTTACTGAATCCTGTAAGAAGTTAGAGAAGGTCCCTCCCTCTGGCTTCTAATCCCTGAGGGTGGAAACCACCTATCAGTGAGGATTCCCCCCTCCCCCCAGTACCGTTTTCCAAGAAAGAACCATCGGGTTCGGGGGGGGAGGAGGAGTGAGGATCCCACCCATAAATATCTCCCTCCCAAAGAGGAAGGGAAATAATAATAGGAGGGAGCAGAGGGGAGTCCCAGTCAGCCACAGCCCCCCCATTCCAGGGGACCCAAAGAGTTGGTACACTCCAACAGGGTCGACCAACCCCGGAAATCATACCCAGGATAAGGGGAGGGGCCCACCAGAAATCCTCCCAATGGGCTAGAAGGAAAGTCCTACTTGCCCTCCTCCCAAAGGGTTTTCCAGTCGCCTCCTAGGAGAAGGAAGGCTCTAAGGAAAAAAGGGGAACCTAACCAGATCCCTGAGGAGGAGGGTGAGGAGGAAGGGGGGCATCACCCAGGGACTGAGGCCTTGTGAGGGGAAGGTGGGTGCGATTCAGTGATGAATGGTGAAGATACACAGGAAGATCAAGAATTATGGTAATTTTCATATTTTCCCTGTGTCAGTCTTCCCCGTTCATCACTGGTGGGTGAGTACTGAGCCCCCCTGAAGGGGTACCAGTAGTTCCCTGAGAGAACAGTATCCCTCAGCCCCCATGGGGGAGACACGGGGGAAACCTTACACCAGCCAGTTAGGCCTGAGACTGGTCACGGCGAGGTGGGGTATCCTGTCCCTTGGGGGGGGAAGGAAGGCACCTCTGCAGTTCCCATCTAGTCCTGCAGGAAAAAAAGATGGGTCCCCCGGAAGGAGGAGGCCATTACCATATGCCAGGCCAAAGGTGACAACCATGAAAGGAGAAGCCATGCTGTCCACCTACTGCAGATAGCTGTCCCTGCAAGTCATGAAGCGACTTCAATGGCATTGTAAGATGCCCTTGACTGGTGCCTTGCCAGCTCCAGACCTATAGCAGAGAGGGCTATGTCTTGCCAGGTAGACTCCAAATCAGGCAGCAATGCCAGCACTTGGCCCAGTATCACCCACAGATGTCTGTTGTAGGCAGCGTGGTGCACTTGATGTGAAGCAATAAAAAGTACCATCTGCGCAAAGGAGAAAACCCCACCCCAAACAATCAAACTCCGCAGAGTCAAGATCCGGGGGTCGGTCATGGACCAGATGTCTATTCCCAGTAGGGGTGTCCAGTTACATCAATCCCGAAGTGGGATGAGGGAGAGAGCCTGGAAACCCCTTGGCTGTGCAATAACGACATTGGCAGTCTATGGGGGCTGGAACTGTGGCAGATGGAAGCTGCCAGATGCTATAAAACGCTTTCTGGAAGGGGATTAGCCAGGAGGGGACCACCAAATGGTGTGCCCCGAACTCACCCAAAAAGGCTTGCGTTGAAAGCTCAATATTATGACGGGCCAAATAGGAAATATGCAGGTCCTTGACCAGCCTCGCCAGGAAGCGCTGATACTAGGCTTGATCAGCATCAAAGGACAGGTGGACAGATGGCTCCTATTCCTCAGGGGAGGAAGATGAGGAGGCCGAGGAACCTGCAGAGTCAGATTCCGACTGCAGAGGGGGGACTGGTCAAAAGACCTGTTCATCCATGCCCTTAAGATACTGGGGGAAGTCTGCAGCCTGGGATCTGAGCTGTTCCCAGGTCAAAGGCCTTGAAGGACCAACATGGCCTGGAAGAAGAGGAGCTGTACGCAAAGGCACAGGGGAACTGGCCACCATATGTGGCATGGCTCTGCCAGGGCTAGAAGACCTATCAGATGATCCTGGAAGAACAGGGAATCCATAGGTCTGCAGAGTCACCGTCCTGTGGAGTAAAGAAAAATGGTTGGGAATTTGCCCTGTAGGGGAAGCTTCCCTTTGAGGGGACCAGGGCCATATGGATCCAGAAGGGGAGTCCCCAGCCCCACCCAGCAAGGACTCCCTCGAAGGAAACGAGGGAGAGAACTTGGGCTCAGCACTGCAGTCTTTCCCAAGCCCTGGAAGGCCACAGAGGAGTGCCACAGCTCCTTGCCCCATTCCCTCAACCCTGCCAACTCAGAGGAAGACCTCTTCCTCAGACACTGTGCCAAAGGACCCCCCCAACTCTGCAGACTACCCGAGAAGAGACGTAGAGGAGGGGGATTCGGGTTTGGCCTTGAGAGAGTGGGTGGCACTGGGAATGGCAGCCGACCCCTTCCCCAAAGTCCAGACCACCGCACTTGTAGCAATGGGGCTGCCAACCCACACACCCCTCCCACAGAGCCACCATCGACCCAGGGGTCATCACCGGTCACAGTCACCGGAGCTGCAGATGGGGCACCTGGGGAGGTGCAAGATTACTAGGCCACTGAGAACCCACCAACTTTGAGGAGTCAGGCTGCCAATCCAGGTCAGCCTCCAGATCATCTGGCTCCAGAGAGGAGGAGAGCCAGAAGAGTTCTGAACTGGTGGCCCCAGGGGTTCTCCCACCATGGGCCAGTCCCGCACCCCTCTCAGTGCCGCCCTGATTACTGGAGTCATGAATGGCTCCGAGTCTGGGGAAGCACTGACAGGTGGCACTGAGGAATGCCCCACACCTGGCCCAGCAGCCATGGGTCCTGACAACAGGGGAGTCTACACCTCCAAAGAGGTGACTGTCAGGGCAGTGCTCCTGGCCAGGCCCTGAGTGGGGCCAGACCAGACCTTCGGCACCGCAGTAGAGACCTTCTCCATGGCAAGGTTGGAAGAGGAGGAGGCGTCCTCTTCACTGGACTGCGTAGGCCTGGGAAGGGACCTGGAAGAAGGGATGAGGGTCCCATGCTTGGACTGACGAGAGCAACATCGCCCGCCAAAAGTCGGCAGAGCCCTGCCAACCTTCAACGCGTGGTGCTCCAGAATGCAGCAGTCCATAAAGAAGCAGGCATCGCAGGTGTCCATGTCATGCTGGGGTCCATGGCAGGAGAGGCAAACATCATGTCAGTCCATAACAGAAATTTGCCAGCCACAGGGACATCAATGCATAGGAAGCCGACCTGTTTCAGATGAATATTTCTTGCCCCCGAACCTGGCATAATGCAACGGTAACTAAAACTTCAAAACAGAAAAGACTCAATGCCGCTAAGAAAAGGAAAGCTCTTACCTGGTAAATGTCAATTATGGCACCGAGTGGACCGCAGAACCGAGGCAGAGTTGAGCAGTGTCAGGAAACAGTTCCGAGGTGTCAGGGAAAAATGGCTCTGAGGAGTGACTCTGAGGCTTCAAGGTTGACACCGGCAAGCTAGGCTGCAATGGCGTAGTAGAATTTAACTTGCTGCAGATGAAATGCTGTCTTGGTGCTGGGAGAAGCAGGAACTGAGGTGGAGGAGGAGCCAATGGCCATTTCTGGACAACCCATAAGCGCAACGCAGTACATTGGCCTCATGGGTGGCACCAGCTCCTCCTTCCTAGAAAAAAAAAAAAGAAAAAAAAAAAGCTCTCATGGGGTGCTTGTCTCCAGCCAATCTTCCACCAGTGATGAATGGTGAAGATTGACACTGGGAAGATCAGTGTATTGTAAAGGTGTGTAAATCCTACAGGATTCAGTAAAGCCGAGTTTTTTTGGTAGGTGCTTTGCAAATCTCCTGAAGGAGAATATCCCCTGTAGCTGCCCCAGAGGCAGAGGTGCTCCAAGGAGAGGGTACCCTAGGCCTGTGGAAGGTTGCTTACCAGCTTTCTCATAGCAAAACTGCATACAGCAGACTATCCAATGAGAGATGGCCTTTCTGACAGCTGGTTTACTCTTGTCAACCTCTCCATATGTAATAAACAGTTATGTATTGCCAGACCTGACATTCTTTGTCCTGTCTCATGCATTAATTCATTGCCCTTTTCACATCAAGGCAATGGAGCTTTTTTGCTCACCTGTGCTAGAATGCCCTGGGAAGAGCAGATGTAGAGTTACTGAGTAGTTCAGGTGGAACTCTGATACCACCTTAGGCAGGAATTTCCTGTTTGTCCTAAGGACTATCTAGTCCCTACTGAATATTATACAGTTTGGATTTGTACTGTAAGATTGTGCAAGACATAACCCGACAGTAAAATACCACAAACACAGATGTACAGGAAATCAGTTTATTTCTCCCTAATAATAGTACAAACAACAAAAGCATAAGATAAATCATACCAGCTGGAACACAGAAACAGTCATACACCAGGTGTGGAAGCTGAGTGCTTCCAGGGATGCCAATGGGGTTGGACTTGTACTAACATTATATATTGGTGATAAGAATGTCCCATTAAAGGGCTCATAAATGTCAGTGCTTCTCTGTATTCGGTGTTCCATTGGACAACACATGGGCATCTTGCTGCAGAAGCTGAGAGAGGGGATAGCAGCTACCCTACAGCAAAGAGGTGATTTACTGAGTACATTGAATTGAATTCTGAATTCAGGGGCTTGTAATAGTAAGTAGAAGTCAGTGTTTTGGTTCTCTGTTTTTGGGCTTGTCTTTACTTAGTGTAACTTTAATTTGCCAGGAAGGTAATCTAGCTGGGAGAATATTTGCAGTCATTTGTGACTAGAGCCTTTACTGAAATTCTGTGAAAGAGGTGTCTGATACAGGGAGGAGCTGAAGAAGGCTTGATGGACTGTGGATTACAAACAGGAGTTGACTGTGGACTCTGTTTGCTGCAGAATCAATCAATCAATCTTTATTTCACCAGGTTCAACACCACTGAGAGAGTTCATTTTCAATGTGGGCCTGGGCAGGTACACAAGGACAAGCAATAATGGAAACAATTTGTCAACATATGAGACAATGTCTCTGTACAGTGTTCACAGTTATATACAGAGTAATGTGTGCAACAACATATACAATTAGGAAAACACATATTCAAAAAAGGATACACATATACAAATACAAAAACAAGATACTGGGGTGCCACTAAAAGGGATAGCGTAGTCAGATAGAAGAGGGATGGGGAAAGAGGAAATATGGGAGATAGGTAAGGAGGCTGTAGGTGTGAAATGTACACCCTGCACAGTAAGATTTGTGCGTTAATAGCTGGTATAGGTTAGGGGGCAGCAGGGCTAGGAGAAATCCTGTACTACAGCCCTGTAGAAACTGAGAAGGAGAGCAGCTACCAGCTACCTTAAACTAGAGCTGTGTTTTGCCCTGTAGATTACAGAAAAGTATTTTTTTACCAGATTGTTGATTGTTTTCTGTAGATACCGAGTAACAAAGGAACAACCCCTCCACCCACCCCAATTCCCCAACCACTCCCGGGTGCCCTACCTTTATAGTGGAAGGCCAGGCCACACCTACTTAAAGATACAGGAACAGTTAGGCAGCACAGCACAAGCACTAGCCTAGCTGGTATAGAAGCAGAATTACAAAGGGTGTAGCTAGCAACTAGGTCCACAAGGGCATATACAAGAGGAGGAGAGAGAAGCTATAGGTCACTACAGAAGAAGAGAAAGACAGGGAGAGAAGGAGAAGGAAAAAAATGGGTTAGCTGCTGGAGGTCTGTCTCTGAGCAAGTAAGGAGGAGACTAATGAGGAATACAGGAACTTCCTATCCCAGAACAGGAAGAGCAGGAGCTGTAAGGGCACAGAGGCAGTAGGAAAGAAGGGAAAAAACAAAAAAGAAAACAGAGAGAGGAAAGAGTAAACATATAAAACAACAGTTGAGGCGCTACAAATAAGACATGATGGGAGTGGTGCAGTGCAGTGGCTGTGGAGCGGCAGTCTTCCGGGAGACATTCTGGAGGATGCGGTGTTGTCCAAACTGCAGGCACCTCTCTAGACTGAGGGAGAAAGTTGCTTGTCTCCAGGCTGAGTTGGCCAGGATTCAGAGGACCTCCTTTGAGCTGCAGGGAGGAAGATGGCCGCCATGCTGGGCAGGCTGTAAGCAGCAACAGAATAGCTGCAGGATTATTTTACCCCTCTTTGATTTTATTTCAATTTAAAGTTACGTTTTGAATTTTGTTTTGTTTTGCTCTGTCCTGGTGAACTGTATCGACTTTTGCTGCAAACAACGGGAAACAGGTGAGGATCGCTCCTGAATTATCCCTAGATGTGATCTTAGTGAAGTGCTAGTAGTGAGATTGGAGATTAATAAAATGAGAGATATTTCTTGCCTTACTGGTCGAGTTGTGAAGCGTGGAACTGGGTCGGTGGCTGGATTGAGTCTTATCCTTGGATGGGATGCTGGTGGTGAAACTGACGATTTGGAAATAAGGCGAGAGGGTTCCTTGCTTTGCAGGTCAGGTTGTGGAGCATTTAACAGAGTCGGAGATTGGATTGTCGTATCCTGGTGCAGTGGAGGAGAGAGTTGGAGTCAGGTAGCTTTCTTGTGGGACAGCAAGTTTTGTTGATTTCTTCCGGAGAATCTTTTGTCAGCCCTGGCCCAACTCAGTAGCGTGCTGTAGGCTAGCTGCCGTAGGGCAGTCAGTGCTGTAGTGCTTCCATTCATCAAACGGTAGCTGGTGGGCTGCCGTGGGGCAGAACAGGTCTGGGGAAGGGTTTTGTGGCTGGGTTGAGGTTGGGAAGTGCTGCTAAAATAACTTTAGCCCAACTCCGGCTGGAGTGAAGATTGTGAGACTGCGAGGGGACACTGAACTTAGAAACTTGGATACTTGAATCTGTGTGGAAAGTGACAGTAGCGAGTCCGTATGTATTATTTGGATTAAGTAATAAACTCCGACTAGAGATTCGTTTTTTAGAATTTATCACTGGGATACATGACTGTTCTTGGTTCTTTGTGGAAATGACAGCCCACAGGAGGGACCTATTTACATTCATGGCTCCTTGAGATGTGAGCTTTATGTATAACTTTTGGTTTCCTGTTTTTTGGATAAAGGAATGATAAAGTTGTTTAAGAAGAAACACTGGACTGACCAGGACTGTTAAGCGATTTTGTTGACCGAATATTTCATTTTTTATCATTTATTTATTTTTAATTTTATGTTAGTTTAAATAAGTATTAAGGTTGAAAATTTATATTATTCTCCCCCTCTGTGTGAGAGACAGTGGGTGGGATTTGTAAACCTTCCCTCATTTTCCCCCACTTTGTGAGAGAAAGTGGTGGAGTTACCATCAGAGAGTGGTTTGGTTTTTGTTTTGTTAACAGTTGTTTATTAAGGGGGTATATTAGGAATAACTAAAAGTGTTGTTTTAGTAGTATTGATAGGATTTTAATGTGTTGGGTTGGTAAAAACACAGTCAAGCGGTACTCCACCTCAAGACTGAAGGATCTCCGACCTTTTGAATGTCCCGCACTTCCTTCGGAAGTTTATAGGAAATGCCAAATATTCGGCATTGTGAGACATAGGAGTGGAGGGAATAGGAGATCCTGGAACTCTTGTGGGGGATGGGAAAAGAGTGGTCGGATAAGAACAGTTAGAACCAGGAGGAGCCCTGGGGCGAAATGGATGCAGGAGCAAGGTCCATCATATCTTGCATCCATACCCAAGGGCACTGATTTGATCAGGCAGGGAGTGGAGTCATCCTTGGAGTCTTGTCCCTTTCGGGCGGTGTTAAGCAATGCTAGGTCCATCAGAAACAAGACTGCTTTGGTGGCAGATCTTGTTGCATCTGTGGACTTAGCTTGCATCACCAAGACCTGGCTTAATGAAAATGCGGGCCCCATTTTGGAGTCCGCGGTTCTGGCCAGGTTCTCGGCGATTCACCACCCGAGAGTGGACCGTAGGGGCGGGGGAGTTGCAGTCTGTTTTAGACAGGAACTGGACCTCAGGGAGGTGCCAGTTGGATGTACCAACTCCTTTGAATGTATTGTGGGTACAGGTGCAGGCTTCAGGATACTTCTCATTTATCGTCCAACAGGTGATGGAAGGGAATTCCTGAGGGAGGCGGCAGATTTAATCGCTGAGAGGGTTTTGGAATCCCCCGATGGTTAATTCTGGGGGATTTCAATGCCTGGGTCGACAATGAACTCACGCTTTTTGGACGAAACCTCCTCCAATTGACTGATTCATTGGGCCTGACACAGGTTATTACTACTGCAACCCACCGGGGGGACATTCATTGGACTTGATATTCCACCTGGGGATGGAAGTCTCTGATGTAGAGGTGGAGCCCATCAGTTGGTCTGACTATCATGCCCTGAGGTTCTGTTTCGCGGCCCCCCCCGAAAGAGGCCTGCCCCTAAGAAGATAGTACAGTTCCGTCCTTTGAGAGGAGTTACCTCAGAAGGTCTAATGACGGAGCTCGACTTCTCGGGATTTCCAATGGATAGCATGGACCCAGGGTCCTTAGTGCTAGCCTATAATAGGGCAGTTGTGAAGGCCCTGGATGTCATTGATCCATTCCGTGTTCACCCCTGTACTCTTCACCCTGGGGCCCCATGGTTTACCATGGAGATCCATGGGTTGAAGAGACAGGGCCGAAGACTGGAGAGACGCTGGCGGAAAACTCACTTCGAAGTTGACAGGCTTAGACTGTTAGATCATTATAAAATCTATCAGTTAGCAATTTCCCATAAGAAGGCAGAGTTCCTGTCCAGGGAAATTGCTGCCGCAAAGAATAGACTGGCCCAGCTCTTCCGGACTGTGGACAGACTGTGCAATCCAGTCTGTCTTCATGCCAGTTGAGCGTTATCACAGTCACAGTGTGAGGAATTTGCGACGTTCTTTGCTGATAAGGTGTCTGCTATCAGAGATGAGATTAGCCAGTGCCTCCCCATTGGGTCTTGCAGTGATCAGTCGAGGGACCCAAATACCCAACTAACTTGGTTCACTTTCAGTCAACCGGTAGTCATGGATATAGTGAGAATCGTCCAGACTTTACGTCCAACCTGCTGTAGTTTGGATCCGGGCCCTACTCACCTACTTGTGGGATGTGTAGAGGTTATTGGCCCGATTCTTACTGGGATAGTAGTGGCATCATTGGAGAGAGGGATCTTCCCTGATCCCTTGAAGGAGGCAATAGTACGTCCCCTCCTGAAAAAGCCCTCCCTTGATCCCGACTGCCCAGGAAACTACAGACCAATTTTGAATCTTCCCTTTTTGGGGAAGATTATAGAGAAGGTGGTAGCCTTGCAGCTGGAAGACCATTTAAACATCCACAATATCTATGACCCTCTCCAGTCTGGCTTCAGGGAACAGCACAGTACTGAGACGGCTCTTGTACGGGTACTGAATGATCTCCTGATGGCGAGAGATCAGAGAACTCATTCTATCTTGGTTCTCCTTGATCTCTCAGCAGCGTTTGACACCGTGGATCATGGGGTGCTGCTCGAACGCCTGTGGTTTCTCTGTGGACTAAGGGGGGGTGGTCCACAGTCCGTTCAAATCTTTTCTGCAGGGTAGGACTCAGAGAGTAGTGTCGGGCATTTATTCCTCGACTTCTCACTGCCTACACTGTGGGGTGCCACAGGGTTCGGTATTGTTCCCCGTGTTATTTGCGGTGTACATGCTTCCATTAGGGGACATTATAAGACAATATGGTTTGAGTTTTCATTGCTATGCTGATGATTCTCAACTCTATATGTCTTTTGTGTGCGAGCAGGAGTATGAGTCAAGTACGTTGTTTAAACAACTGCCTCCTGGCGATACAGAACTGGATGAGTACCAATTGGCTGAAGTTGAACCCGGGAAAAACAGAGGTATTGGTGGTGGAACCGGGGGTGAGGATATCAAGTCCATGGGTGGTAAAACCCTCAGGTTTATTTCTGGGTGGAACCCCGCTTATGGCATCTGGTCAGGTACGTAATCTTGGTGTTATATTTGACGAGGGCTTGTCCCTGAGGGCGCAGGTGTCAGCCGTAGTCAAATCATCCTTTTTTCATCTAAGGAATATAGCATGGGTGAAACACTTGATTCCATCAGAGGATCTTCCTACCCTGGTCCACGCCTTTGTTGCCAGTCATCTTGATTACTGCAATGCCCTTTATCTAGGGCTGCCGGGAGTGGATATTCGCCGCTTACAGCTGGTGCAAAATGCAGCAGCTAGGTTGTTGACAGGAAGCCCGAGGTCCAACCATATAACACCTGTGCTTCACGAGTTGCACTGGCTGCCTGTACAGTGGCAGATCACTTTCAAGGTCATGTTCATGACCTATAAAGCCCTACATGGTTTGGGACCCCACTGTCTGAAAGAACTCCTGACTTCTTACTGTCCCTCCCACTCCCTCCGATCCTCTGGCGAGGGATTGCTAGAGATTCCCAGGGTAACCTTAAAAACATCTGGTGGAAGAACATTTGCCTTTATGGCTCCTACCCTGTGGAATTCTCTACCTTGCCAGATACGAAATAGCCTGACTGTGGAGAGCTTTAAAAAAGCTCTAAAGACCTTCCTTTATAATCAGGCATTTTTAGTGACATAAATTATGTTAAATTTTATTTTGAATATAATGTTATTTATCATTGTGGTTTTAATATTGTACGTAGGATTTTGTAAAGGCGCCCTGAGCTTGGGAAGGGTGCCTTATAGAAATAAACATTTACTTACTTACTTACTTACCCAGGGACCACCAGGGCTGCCACCACATCCTCGGAGGTTGCCAAGAAAGAGGAGCAGTTGGACCACAGTCTGCTCAGGGAGGGTGAGGGTGGTGGAACAGAGGTGCATCCTTCCAGTTGTACCTCTCCACAGTTCATACGCCATTCTGGCAGAATGTGGTTCCTCTATGGAGGCACCCACAGTGGAGACCAAGGAGGATACTGAGAAACTCCACAAAGAAGACCCACAGGAGGGTGGCATGGGACCCCAAAGGGGAAGAAAACAACTCCTGGTGGGGGACTCAATTTTTAGGGGTAGAACTGGGGGGAGAGGGGGGAGAGGGAGGTAAGGTGCCTGCCCATCACCATTGCTTGGAGGGACAGGGAGAAAATCCTCAGGATCATAGGAGTAGCTGCACAGGGGATGGAGCTGAACATCATTGCCCACCTAGGGACAAATGACCTGACTGGGAACGGGATCAGAGCAGTGCAGGGGGAGTTTGTGGAGATGGGAAGGGGTCTTAGACAAGCAGCATCCATGGTAACCTTCTCTGAGATGCTGCCTGTCTACGGCATGGGTGAGTCTAGGGTGCTCTACACCATGGGATTCAATCAATGGTTGAAAAACTGGTGCAGAGCTCAGGGTTTTGGCTTCATTGGGGATTGGGGGTCCACTTAGAGGAATATAGGACTATAATGGCCTGATGGCTGCATCTGTCCAGGAGGGGAACCAGAATCCTAGGTGATAGGTTTAAATGCTTCACTGGCAAGCATTTAAACTAGTCAAGGGGGGAAAACATTGAAAAGGAACAGGAAAATCCCAACCCCCCTCCACAAAACAAGGTAGTTCATGAGGTAAACACCAAAACAGAGAAGTTGATAAGGAGAAGGGCAGGGGTAAATGAAGAAAAAGGGAGTAAGAACAGAGATGGGGCTAAAAGGGGTAAGGCCATCAAAAAATGGAGGGCAATGAGTGCCAACGCCTGTAGTCTGGGTAACAAGCTCCCTGAACTAGTGGCCTTGATGGAAAAGGGAAGTCGGGATATTGTGGCAGCCACAGAAACATGATACACAGAGAACTATGACTGGGATGTCAAAATACCAGGGTACACAATCTACAGGAGGGACAGGGAGGGTAGAAGAGGAGGAGGAGGAGTAGCTCTCTGTATAAGAGAAGGGATCAAAGCAATGGAACTAAAGGGTAAACAGTAAGAGAGAAGGCACTGTGGGTCATCCTGGACACAGAAAATGGCACCACAATCCGCACAGGAGTTATATACAGACACCCATCTCAGGGGGAGGAAATGGACAAGGAAATGATAGAAGGCATCCTTAGGATGGCAGATAAAGGAGAGATATTGTTGATGGGGGACATGAATATGCCAGATGTTAACTGGAGCACCTTTGCTGCAGCCACATCCAAGAGCAGGGTCATTCTTGATGCCCTACAGGAGGCATGCCTCAGACAGCTAGTGCTGGAACCCACTCTGGAGGGAGCAATCTTAGACCTGGTACTCTCAAACAGGGACAGAGAGAGGATCTCAGATTTACAAGTGGGTAGCCATATGGGAACAAGTGACCACCAAACAGTGTGGTTCACTATAAACACAGCCAGAGTCAAGCCATACAAATGTGAGGGTGCTGGACTTTAGGAGGGCTGACCCTGGCAAAATGGGAGCGTGCCTCAGAAAAGCACTAGCAAATGGGCAAGAAGGAGGAGTGGGGAACAATGGGGAAGCATCAAAACTGCCATCACAGAGGCAACAAACCTTTGTGTGAAGCAAATAAACAAATCAAAATGAAGGGAAAAAACAGCATGGTTCTCAAAAGAGGTGGCGGGGAAGGTTATGGAGAAAAAGACAGCAATCATGAAGTATAAGGAAACACAGAAGAAGCAGGACAGAGAACTGTACCCGTTAAAGCTGAAGGAAGCGGGGAAGGCAGTCAGAATAGCAAAGGCCCAAACCAAGGAAAAGATAGTCAACTTGGTTAAGAAGGGGGATAAAACCTTTTATAGGTTCATTAGGGAGTGAAGAAAGACCTAAGGAGGGATAGTGAGGCTTAATAAAGGGGAGAGTGGGTGGGCAGCAGGTGACAGTGAAAAAGCAGGGATACCAAATGAATATTTCTGCTCAGTATTCACAAAAGAAGAGGAGAGGGAGGTACCTAATCCAATCAATAGAAGTACTCTGGACAGGGGGGTCGATACCAGTCCATTCACAGAAGAAAGGGTTCTGAAAGAACTCCTGAAACTAAAGGTGGACAAAGCAATGGGACCTGATGTGATTCACCCCAGAATTCTAAAAGAACTATGGGAAGAACTAGTGACACCACTAACTACCCTTTTTAACAAATCATGGGAGGAAGGTGTGGTACCCAAGGATTGGAGGAGGGCAGATGTGAGTTTCCTTCACAAAAGTGGGAGCAAAGCAGATGCAGGAAACTACAGACCTGTTAGTTTGACCTCAGTGGTTGGGAAAATGATGGACTCACTTCTGAAAGAAAGAACTGTTGAGTACCTAGAGACCAGCATGGCACAGGACCCAAGGCAACATGGATTCACAATGGGAAGGTCATGTCAGACAAATCTAATAGATTTCTTTGACTGGGTGACCAAAGTAGTAGGCCAGGGAGGGGCTGTGGACATGGCCTACCTAGATTTTAGCAAGGCATTTGAGAGTCCCATACAAAAGATTAATAAACAAATTAGCCAGCCTGGGAGTGGGTCCCAGGGTGGTAGCCTGGGTAAAAAATTGGCTGGACAACAGGACACAGAGGGTAATAGTGAACAGAGTTCACTCTGAAGAAAGGGGGTTACTAGTGGGGTAACACAGGGTTCAGTACTTGGACCGGTCCTTTTTAATGTCTTCATAAGTGACATTGTAGAGGTACTTGGAAGGATAAGTATGTCTCTTTGCAGATGACACAAAGATCTGCAATAGGGCTGATACACAAGGGGGTGGTGGGAAGGATGAGAAGGGACTTAGCAAGGATGGAGGACTGGTCAAAAGTATGGCAGCTTAAATTCAAGGCAAAGATGTGCAAAGTAATGCACCTGGGAAACAAAAACCCAGGAGAAGAGTACACAATTGGGGGGGCTACTTAGAACAACAAACATGGAAAGGGACCTGGGGGTAGTCATATCAGATGACCTAAAGGTAAGCAAGCAATGTGAGAAGGCAGTAAGAAGGGCTGGGGGATTCTGGGATATATAGAGAGAGGCATCACCAGTAGTAAACAGGAAGCTGTTATCCCTCTGTACAGACAGTTGGTGAGACCCTCATCTGGAGTACTGCATGCAGTTCTGGAGATCCCATCTTCGCAAGGACACAGAGAGGATGTTGGCAGTCCAGAGGAGGGCAACCAAAATGGTGCAGGGTCTGCAACAGAAACCATATGAAGAGAGACTAAAGGAGCTTAATATGTATACCCTCGAGGAAAGGAGGGAGAGGATGGACATGATAGAAACGTTCAAGTACCTCAAGGGAATCAACAACGTCCAAGAGGGTAGCATCTTTCAGAATAAGAGATGTGCAAGAACAAGGGGGCACAATTTGAAGATAGAGGGGGGACATCTCAGAGGCAACATAAGGAAGTATTATTTCACAGAGAGGGTGGTGGACACATAACGCCCTTCCTAAGGAGTTTTTGTGGGGTCAAAAACAGTGGGGGGAATTTAAGAATGCATGGGACAGACATAATGCAATTTTGGTGGGGGTTAGGAAGAAGTAGGCTGTTGGTTAACTGGGATCTGCAGCTTATCAAATAGGTAGGGAAATGGGCAGACTGGGTGGGCCAAGCAGTCCTTATCTGCCATCAAAGTCTATGTTCTATGTTTATATGCTGCACCCAGGCTGATACATATTGTTGCATCTTCTTCTTTCAAACTGAATAAACTTTATTGAAAAATGAGTCAGCTGAAGATTACCTCATGCAGAAGCAGGGAAAAACCAGAACACATAATGAAGTAAAAAAAGAGGTCATGAACAGATCCAGAAAACATTCATTTTACATAGAACCACAATATTCCCTGCCCACCCCCACATACTGCTGCATCTTCAGCAATGTACTAACTACTTATTAGAACAATGGGCTTCTTCTCATATAATTCACTGACTAAAGCATCATGACTTCAGAACACAGGTGGCACTGCAGATCACAAAATACATAGAGAATAATATATGGGGTGGTGTGTGTAAGGAGATTTTACACACACCCGAGACAGCATCCCACAACTCTGGTGTGTGTAAAATCTCGTTACACACACTACCCCATATTTATATTTTACAACTGCTAGCGGCACTTTGTTGCCTCAACAACTACATTAAATTAGGAAACAGACTGGCATTCAGGCAGCCACAGTCTAGTCAGGAGTCTGTGGTCTGCCAACTTACAGAGATCCATTTTTTTTATGTGGAGCAAGTATGCATATTTTCCTTTTTTTTTTTCCAAACTTACTGGCAAACGGCAGTTGCGGAGCTGTGGTGTGCTTCCAGTAGGAAGAGGTCGGGAGATCCGCTGGCTCTTGCGTGCTGGCAGGGAAACCGAAAGCAACCGGTATGTTTAAATATTTTGTGTTTGGCTTTCCCTGCCAGTGACTATGGGAAGAGACTTAAAAACATTCAACGCTGACTGTGATGGGGAGATGTTCCGAACATTGCACGCCAAAGGAAGCCCACATGACTGGCACATGCACGATCTGATGGAAACCCGGTTATAATTTGCCATTTTAGCCAGCTGGTTCTAACGGGCAAATTATAACCAGGTTTCCCTATGGGAAAAAGCGCTACTCAGTAATTATTGTATCATTATCAAATCAAATAGGCTTTATTTTTATAGCGCCTTTCGGAACCAAGGCGCTGTACATAAAATCAGATACAGAAAAATAAAATAGACAAGAAATGGAAATTACGTACCTACCATAATTTTTGATCTTCTTGGACAAGTCTCCACCACTCATTCACACTAATGGGATCTGTGCCAGAGGCACTAGGACCCAGCAGGAGCAAACTTTTTGCTAGAGGGTCGGTGCCAGAGATGGAGCTGCGAGGAGCGGCACCGTGAGCCTCAGCTCATGCGGTAATGACTATCTCGGCATCAACCCTCCAACCGCCTCAGTACCTTTTTTTCTCGAGGAGGTGCTGCATAACTAACCTAGAAGGATAGCCTAACTAAAAACCGGACATAAGATAGTCCGGAAGACCCGTATAAGAAGGGTCAAAAAAATAAGTCTTCACAGCCTAAAATTGAGGGAGTGAAGACCAACAACTGAGGTGAGCTTGGGAGATGGTGGGTGGGTGTGTGAATAAGTGGTGGAGACTTGTCCAAGAAGATCAAGAATTACAGTAGGTACGTAATTTCCATATCTTCCTGGACATAAAGTCTCCACCACTCATTCACACTAATGGGAGAGTACCGAGCTAATAATCCCCCGAGAGGGTGGTAGGAGAGACCAAGAGCTCACAATTTTAGGCCAGAAGTCCATTACGGATGGCCCTGCCAAATGAAAGATGTCGTCTGGCATGGACATCCAGGGCATAGTGTTTGACAAAAGTATGCACTGAGCTTCAGGTGGCCGCATTGCAAATATCTGCAATGGGCACGTTGCAGATTTCCACTAGGGATGCCGCGACCACTCTAGTAGAGTGAATGTACACTCTGCCCTCCAGCTTAACCTGCGCCATGGAGTAACAGTGGTGAAGGCATGCCACCAGCCATGCTGAAATACATCTGATAGCAACAGGTTGACCCAGCTGGGTCTCACTGAAGGAAACAAATAGTTGTTGAGGTTTGCGAAAATTTTTTGTTTGATCTAAATAGAAACGCAAAGCTCTTTTGATGTCCAAGGAATGAAGAGAACGCTCTCCTTCATTTAAGAAGTTTGCAAAGTAAGTAGGAAGGACCAAAGGTTGGTTCAGATGGAATTCTGAAACAACCTTAGGGAGAAACTTAGGATGGGTCCTAAGAACTACTTTGTCTTTATGAAACACAGTATATGGAGGGTCTGTGACCAAGGCATGTATCTCAGAGACCCTGCGGGCCAAGGTAATGGCTACTAGGAAGGCCATTTTCCAAGTGAGAAATTTTAACTCACAGCTAGCTAGAGGCTTGAAAGGTTTTCGAGTGAGCATGTCTAGCACAAGATTAATGTCCCAGGCTGCGACTGGACGTCTGATAGGAGGTCTGGTATGCAGAATTCCCTTAAGAAACCTCTTAACTACAGGTAACTGAGTCAGTGACAAGGAAAGTACTGGCTTATGATAAGCTGCAATGGCACAAAGGTGAACTTTGACAGTAGAGTATTGCAGACCTGAATTTGAGAGGTCCAAAAGGTACTCTAGAACTTTATCTGGTGGGTAGGAAAAAGGATTCAAAGAGGATTTTTCACACCAGAGCGAAAAACGCTTCCATTTGGCTGTGTAAGTTTTCCTAGTGGCTGGCTTGCGCATAGCCAGAAGAATATCTGAAACTCTGTGAGAGACATTGAGCCTGTTTACTTCTATCTCTTCAGGAGCCAAGCATGAACGTGAAACGATCTCAGATTGGGATGGACCACAGGCCCCTGAGTCATGAGGTTCGTCTGAAGGGGAAGCGGTTTCGGAGGGGTTTCCAACATAGTGTTGAGTAATGGAAACCATATTTGTCGAGGCCAGAAGGGAGCAATGAGGATCATTTTGTCCCCCTGGGACTTGAACTTGAGAAGTACTCTCTGAATTAGAGGAAGAATCAGAAAGGCATATAGAAAGTGTTTTGTCCACTGCAGCCTGAATGCATCCTGACAGAAAATGCCAGGCCCTGGATTTCTGGAGCAGAAGAGAGGCAGTTTTGTGTTGAGTGGGGATGCAAAAAGGTCCAGGTCTGGAGTTCCCCACTCTGCGAATAGTGACTGAACTATGGCTGAGTCGAGAGACCATTCGTGAGGATCTGTCTCTGTTCTGCTGAGACAGTCTGCCAGTTCGTTCTGCACCCCCAGCAGGTAGACCACTTGAATTAGAGCCTTGTACTCCAAGTACCATTCCCACAGCCTCATCACTTCCCTGCATAAGGGGTAAGAGTGAGCACCACCCTGCTTGTTGATGTAATACATCACTGCTTTGTTGTCCATTTGAAGGAGAATGTTCTTGTGACAGAGAATGTCCTTCACATCCCGGACTGCATAAAGGATGGCTCTCATTTCTAAGACATTTATGTGAAGCTGGGACTCATGCTGAGTCCATGTACCTTGAGTGTGGAGAGTCTGACAGTGACTTCCCCACCCCATCAGGGACGTGTCCATGGTAATGGAAATGTGATGATCCAGAGGAGCAAAGGGATACCCTTCCAGAAGATTGTCCTCTTGCGACTACCAGGTGAGTGATCTCTTCAGAGGTTCTGTCACCTTGATGAGAAAGGACCGAGGGTGAGTGTTCGGGGACCACTGAGTACTGAGCATCCATTGAGAGGTTCCCATATGAAGGCGTGCTGGGGTACAGTGAACACCGAGGATGCCATGAGACCTAGCATCCGTTGCATCAAGTAGAACCCTGTGTTCTGCTGATCCAGTGGAACTACTTCCACTGCCCTGTTGTTCAGAAGGCCTTGTATCTCGGAGGCTAGAAGTTCTGACTGAGGAATTGACAGCTTTGGCTGTCGCTTGGGGAGACGATTCAGATGGTTCTCTGAATAATTGAGGGAATATCGCTCGTGGATTATCCGGAGGACCCATTTGTCCGAGGTTATGGACTTCCACTGGTTGTAGAATTGAGTCAGATGACCTCCCACCGCTAAAGAGTCCCCCTCAGGCAGCTGAGGTGGGACTTGGGCCAAAAAACTCAGAAGGCGGCGCTGGGTGCTTTGGGTCCTTGCACCTTCTGCTGGGTTTTCTTTTGAGGCTGAGGGGTTTGATTTTTATTAAAACCTCCCCTACCTTTGCCCCGAAAGGACTGATGGTTATGAAACTGGCATTTGTTTACACCCCCTCGAGAGGGAGCGGGAGGAGGTCGAGCCAATTTAATGGCTGACCTAGTCTTTTATGTGGCCTCTAGAGCCTGTTCTACTTCAGGGCTGAAGAGATAATAATAACAATAATAATAATAAACTTTATTTGTTAAGTGCCTTTCAAACACCAAGGCACTGTACAATAAAAATAAAAACAAATTTAAAATCAAAATCACAGCAATATTAAAAATTAACAATAAAAAGAAAAAAAGATGTATATAAAATCAGAAGACAATAATCTCAAGTAGTAAAAGCAAGATTCCAAAGATGGGTCTTGAGTTCGAGCTTGAAGGTCTCCACAGTTGTGCATTCCCGAAGCTGGCGAGGCAGAGAATTCCAGAGGGTTGGGGCAGCAAACATAAAAGCCCTGGCCCCAGAAGATTTTAAAGTAACCCTCAGAACCTCCAGCAACCCCTCATCAGCTGAACGGAGCTGTCATACAGGGATATAGGGAATCAGAAGCTCTTTCAAGTAGTCAGGGCCACACCATCGAAGGGCAACGCCATGATCTGTTGCTGGGCATCATTCGTGAAACCTGATGTGCGCAGCCAGGAATGTCGGCAGGTACAAATGGGAGGCAGTATCAAAGGTGTCCATAGTGGCTTTAACCTGCTGGTTATTGGACTCAATACCCCTGGTTATGGTTTGAAGAAGCTCTGAATCAGTGTCCGACTCCAGTAGAGCTTCAACCATTTGTTTGAGCAAATGCCAAAGAATATACTCATATTGAGAGAAATAGCCCTGGTAGCTGGCAATACGCATACCTAGGGTGGAAGCAGCAAAGACTCTCTTACCTAAAGTATCTATCTTACGAGATTCTTTGTTTATAGGTAGAGCTGTAGTAGTCTGAGGAAGGACAAACTTATTCTCTGCCAAGACTACAATAGGATTCGCAAAGGCTTGGGATGCCAAAATGGGTCGATCCTTGGGAGCAGCATATTTCCTATCTATGGACTTAACCACAGAAAGAATGAGAGCAGGATTATTCCATACCATTTGAGAAAGCGTCTCAAAGGAGGGTTGTACCGGGGGAGTTAAATCCATAGGGATGTCCGGAACATGAAGATACTGGTGTCTCAAAAGCTTCCCAGGATCGATGTCCACAGTCTGGAGAGAAAGAGTGGAATTCAAATTTTTCAGCAGAGACTTAAATGACAGGTCTTCGACCACAGGCTCTGCAGCAGGATCAGAACCTGCTCCTTCCACATCATCACCCAGTCTAAGATCTGGATCAGGCTCAATATCATCTCCTGATAGTCCAGGAGGGACTGTATGGACAGGAAAGGAATGAAAATCAGCAGGAAAAGAGGAAGGAAAAGAATCTGGAGAGGAAAGGCCCTGAGGATTGGCGGGCAAAGAGCCAGGCCGCGGCACCGAAGAACACAGCGCTGAAAACCCGCATGGCGCCGACAAAGCAGACAGCACTGAAGAAGAGCACGGCGCCGATAAGCCACATGGCACCGAAGACAGTGCTGAAAGGCTATATGGCACCGAGAAAGTCAACAGTGCCAAAAGCCCACATGGCGCCAAGGACGGTGCCGACAGGCCGCATGGTGCCAAAGTCGGTGCCGAGCAACCCACCAGTGCCAATGGCACTGAAACCAACCCAGGACCCTGAAAACCAGGATTTGAGGGAAAAAGAGGAAGAATATCAGGAGATCAAGGCATCGGTGTGGCCCCCTGCACTGCAGCCATGTGAGGGGGAAAAACACCTAAGCGCGGAGTCGACGGTACCAAAGAGGGTGCCACACGACTAGGGAGGCCCAATCGCCCTGCTGTATCGCCCAAAGAGCCAGAGAGCCCCAGGGTGACTGGGCCAGGCAACTGGACCAACCTCCAAGCCCATTGCTCCATCAGAGCGGCCCACTGATGAAACTGCTCATCGGAAGCCCTACCAGAAGGCAGGGAAGGGCTCCAATGTCAAAGAGGTCAGTGACCAGAACCAGAAACCAGCAACTCTGAAAGAAGAAACCGGCAACTGACCCCAATGACTGACCATCGACGCGCAGACATATCAGAGGGCGACCTCGAGTGATGCCTTCTCTTTTTCAACCTACGGGCCAAAGAAGAGCTCGAGGCTGAACGGTGCCGAGAATGCAACCATTTTCATTTATGCTTCCGGGGGGACCGCCCCTCCCCTTGGCACTGGACTGTCTGTTGTCAGACCCCCCCTTACGGAGAAGGTGGTGGACTGGACCCAGCCCAGCTGACTGAACAGCTTTCATACAAAGTCTCCCTACCATCACCTGACCCATCCATGGTCGACTCAGTCAATGTAGGCTGAGACTTCTTTCTTAAGAATAAATTACTGTAGCGATACTTTATTCAAAAAAAGCTATAAAATAATAAACTGAAAACTATGCTGCTAGTTTGAAGTTTGACTCCCGGTGGGCGAGCAACGTCATCACTAAAGTGCACTCGATGGCAGTAAAAAAGGAACTGAGGAGGTTGGGGGGTCGACACCAAGATAGTCATCACTGCATGAGCTGAGGCTCGCAGTGCCGCTCTTCGCAGCTCCATCTCTGGCGCCGACCCTCTAGCAAAAATTTGCTCCCGCTGGGTCCTAGTGCCTCTGGCGCAGATGCCATTAGTGTGAATGAGTGGTGGAGACTTTATGTCCAGGAAGATCATTAAAACAGATCATCCATGACTAGGGAAAGCTAAACTAAATAAATAGGTTTTTAACTCAATTTTAAATCTATCGACAGTTGGGCATTCTCTCAGCCTGTGGCTGCCTGCCTCTCATTATATCATGTTAGACTGCTAATATCACATTTGTAAGTGGGTGTCATTATAGACCACAAATACATATTTCTGTCTAATAAATTAGGTGTCTAGCTAAACAGGAGAATCCTGAATAGGTCCTAATACAACAACTCTGTTAGTGCATTAGTAATACCCATTAATGTACAGTAGTATAGTATTATCCCTTGTCTGTTATGATAGCAATGTTGGTCCTCATATGGGACAGCATGTCAGACTGGTTTAACATATTCTCCATTGTTGCCTGGATACAGAGGCAATACTAACATAGGTTGGTAGGTCATTTTGTTACTGAATGAGATTCACAGAAATCCAATTGTTGAAATGAAAGGAAAAGTATGACTCTCACTGGGATTGGAACCCAGGACCTCAGCAATACATGCTTTAGCTCTTACCCAACTGAGCTATGAGAGTTCGGCCAATTAAGGCCCCTGAGTTTTCCCATGTGACTCACACATACATTCCTTCCCGGTGTTGCAATGAGCAAACAGGAAGTCTTTTTATAAACTCAAATAACTCCTCCTCAATATCTCCCAAGTGCAGTATATCCCACTGCGAGGCAAATTTAGAAATCCAATTGTAGAAATGAAAGGAAAAGTGTGACTCTCACTGGGATTTGAACCCAGGACTTCAGCAATCCGTGCTTTAGCTCTTAACCAACTGAGCTATGAGAGTTCAACCAATTAAGGCCCCAGAGTTTTCCCATGTGAATCATACATACATTCCTTTCTGATGTTCTAATGAGCAACAATGTTGCAATGAGATTCATAGAGAAATTTCAATTGAGCAAGGTGTTGTTTCAAAGTCTTGTATAAACAGAGCAAGGTAATAAGAAAAATAATCAGAAATACTTGAATTACAAGACAACATTTAAAAGTGAGTTCTAACCAAGTATTAGATAATGCGGTGCTAAGGTCACCATTGTGGAAAAGAGCATTTAATGAGTTCCCTGTCTTGGTGATATTGTTACTAATATGAAATAAATGTGTATCCTTTCTCTCTAATGAGATTTGAGGTTCAGTGTGAGTGGATCAATATGTACATTGAACACTGGTAAATATTGTAGTATAGCATACAGATAGTCAGGGTCACTATCAATATAATCACATTCCAGGGTGGGAACTGGGGTGATAACCATATGGCCTATGATAGAGCTTTCCTGGGACATGAAGGAAAAGTTCGGTACAGGTACGTCACATGTCAAAGGTCCATAAGAGAAAGTCTGATGATTGGTCACAATGCAGTATTGTCCATCAGAGTTGTAGGTCACATGAACTTGAGGAAGGTGCCATTTCATGAGATGGAGGTGTTGGTGATTCTGCTGGTGTGGACATCGTCTGGAGATAAATCGCTGGAGACATTGAGGCTGGGTTGTGCTCCACTCAAAGTGATCTTCTCTTGATCCAATGATGATGTTGCAAAAGCAGTTGAATTGTCTGTTAGAACATCAGAAAATTTCAATGACCAGTCCATTGTATCAGGCGAATGACCACAAACTGGCATGGTGACATCAAAGACATCATATCTGCAAAGGTAGTGATATCCCCTCTTGGCACAACAGTCTGTATGTGGAGTAACCCAAGAGTTGAATCGAGGGTGAAACACAAGCAGTGGAGGAAGTTCAATATGTTCTCTGTAGATGCTGCCCTCAAGATGGCCCATGGAGTGAATGACTGCAGGCTTGTCGAAGACTGAATAATCCTTGTCAAAAACTGGAAGAGAGACTGTGAATGTGACATAGATGGTATCTTTAATGCTACAATGGTTGGCAGTGTAGCAAGGTCCTTGATTCAGATGTGGTGTGACATAACCCACATTTCATGTAATAGCCAAGGAAAATAAGACAGTCTTATACATACACTTCACGGTTCAAGACAGGGACGTGCATTGGGGGCAATACCATTTAGCTATATGCTTATCTTGAATCAAATCTGGGATCTGCCCTGATTCCAGATCCCAGAAGAGATTAGTGATAGTGTTAAGGACAAAACTGACATAAGCAGAACAAATTATCTCCCTGTCTATGTGCTACTCATTGGCTTCATTATTATTCAAAGCAATCAAATGGTTAAGTTTATTACGAGTTTCATCAAATACCATATTTCATCGTTTTGTAGCCTCGGCTTTAATTGCATTAATTTAACTAGCCACAGGCTTTAATTCGTGGGCAGCGCCTAAAAGGGGGTGGCTATAAATTCAAACAGCTGTTCTGGGTCAGTAGATTGCTTTGCTTTGAAACTCAGAGAAAGAACACACCACCGATATGCCAAAACAAAAGTCGTATGATTCAAAATTGAAATTGCATGTGGCTAAGCGTGCTGAAATAGAGGGAAACCAACCTGTGGCACTGGCACTCCGTGTTGATGAAAAACAGATACGGGAATGGAGGAAGAGTGTCGGCAAGCTGGAAGAAAAGCTCAGTGAGGAGGGGCAACAACCACAATCATCGGTGTCTGGATGGAGCTGGCAGACATGCAGCATTCCCAGCTGAGGAGTCAAACCTTGCTACCTGGGTAGCACAGCAGAGGGAAGTGCATCTTCGTGTTACCAGAAAGATGGTTGCCCTTAAAGCCTCCTCACTGATAACAAACCCAGATTTCCAGGCAAGCAGAGGCTGGGTAGATCGATTTCTTTCAAGATGGGGCTTCACTATACGCCAAAAGACCGCTGTAGGTAAGAAGTTGCCTAAAGATTATGTTCCAAAGGTGATAGACTTTATCTCATTCTGTGCCAGATAAATACAGCAGCACAATCTACCTACATCCAGTGCTGGAAATATGGATGAAATAACCATATGGGCCAACATGCCTGATGATCGAATCATTAACCAAATCAGTGCTAAATCAGTCCCACTACTCACCACTGGCCACAAGAAGCAAAGGCTCACTGTTTGCTTAGCTGCAATGGCAGATGGAAGAAAATTGCCCCTGCTACTTGTGCTAAAGGGGAAGAGGATTCCCAAGGACATTGCAGGAGTTATAGGTGTAGTTGCGGCAATGTCCATAAATGGATGGATGAACACTGACATTACAGACATGTGGCTGAAAACAGTGTGGGGAGGAATATCTTTCTGCAAAAGTTTGCTCATTTGGGACACTTTCCGCTGTCACATTTGCCCAGAGATAAAAGTGGTTTGCAGAAAAAAAAATATGGTAGTGGCAGCTATTCCAGAGGGGTGTACCAAGTTGCTCCAACCAGCTGACATATCATGGAACGCTCCCTTTAAATCTAGATATCAGGAGCTATACGATGAGTGGCTGGCGAATGAGAATAGAGTGCTGACAAAGGCAAGTAAATCCTCGTGCACCTTCATGTCCGCTAACTGATGAGTGGATGAAGCTGTCCTGGGCTGCAATTTTAAGGGAAGTGATTAAGTCATTCAATGTTTGCAGCATTACCTAAACTGATCCAGACAAAATAAATTGTTTTAAAGCTGACAGCGTTGCAAGAGAACATGTGGAACAGCTGTGTAATAGGCTACGGGACTTTGCTGAAGGTACAGATACTGGTACCCAATGGAACACGTTTGCTAACGAAAGTGACTGTGGTTCAGATTATACAGAACCAGACAGTGATTGTGAACTAGATTAATAACATATGGTATGTCTTGTGTCTGAAATGAATTGTGTTTCTCTGAAATTTGTATTGAAGTACTTTGCTTATCTTATCTTAAGTCAAGCTAGTAAAAGTTAAATTTTAAACAAAGTCTGACTCTGAATCGTACTTGGGGGTTGGGGTTTCTAATTTCAGTGAGTCTGGTGTTAATACTTGGTGATACTTTTCGGCTTTAAAACGGGGTCAGCTTTAATTGCTAAGTTTATTTTTACAGGGGGCTACAATTCAAGGGTGGCTAGAAATCGAGGGCGGCTACAAAACAATGAAATACGGTAACTGTGCTATATCATGCATATTTTATACTGTAAACCTTTCTTCTTGTGAGAGACCATCAATACTCTGTAGCATTGGCTCTACCACATTTCCAGCTAATTTGGAGTTTAAAACATTTTTATGCTTTGGAATATGGGCCAAATTGGCATGGTTCTAGAATGGCATCCCTGAACTAAATAATCCTGTAACAATTGCCAACTATGCCTGTTACTGCAGCTTCCCCCAGTGCTCTCTTGTGTCGTTGAGGTCTGAACATGCCTCGGTGTTCAGTTGTGTGGTATCCTGTGACTGGGTCTTGAGCCTTAATTTGATATGCTGCCATTAAATCTAATAACATCATAGAAGAAAAAATTACTTACCATAGTAATCTTGTTTCTGACAAATTCAGTTAGCCCTCTAGTTGAACTGCCCCGGAGATGAAAAAGTTAAAGCCTATATGCTAATAGTGGAACGTTCAATAGGCTTGAGTTCGGTTTTCAAACCACTGTTCCTGGTACGTTCTATATAACTGCCAGATTCTTATGAGCAAACTATAGTGATAATAGCAATAATAAAACAAAATAAAATAAAATAAACTATGCTAAGCAAGAAATATGTATTTAACTACTAATCGATATCTAACTTATGTAGAAAATTGGAAATAAACCAAACAAGGGCATAAAAAAGACTCAAGTCACAGATACCCATGAAAATACCACCCCAGTGGTCTAACATTTCTGAGAGCGACAGCTGAAGTGCAGTGCCCCCCAGGTTCTAGTACGGTAGGTCAGAATACAGTAAGACTCCCTTGGAAGAAACAAGATTACTATGGTAAGTAATTTTTTCTTCAAACCCCAGGAAGTCTTACTATATTCTGACAAATGCAGACTACCAAGCAGTGCCCCTTGGAGGTGGGCACAGAACCTACTTAGGGAATAGGCTCTTCGGTACTGCTGTGCCAAATGTGGCATCAATCCTAGCCTGGGAATCCAGGCAGTAGTACTTGGTGAATGTATGAACAGTTTTCCATGTAGCTGCTTTGCAGATCTCAAGGAGGGGAACATTCCTCGCAGCTTCTATGGAAGCAGCTGTCCACCTGATCGAGTGAGCCCTCAGGCCCACTGGTGACTCCTTATTCAGCTTGCCATAGCAGTACTAAATATAGGCCACAATTCATTGTGCAATGGTCCTTTTTGTGGCTGGCTTGCACTTTCCAACTTCTCCATAGGTGAGGAACAGCTGAGTACACTCATTCCTATGGCCTTTCATCTGATCCAGATAGTAGCTGATAGCCCTTTTTACATCTAGGCTATGCAGCCTGCACTCACCTGAGCTGGGATGGTCAGTAAAACAGACAGACAATGCAATGGACTGGTTCAAGTGAAACTTTGATACCACCTTGGGGAGAAACTTCCTATTCGTTCTGAGGATAACCTTATCCCTGTGGAAGGCAATGTAGTTTGGTTCCACATACAAGGCCTGCAGCTCACTGATCCTTCTTGCTGAAGTGATAGCTACCAGAAACAGTTTTCCATGTCAAGTATTTAAGCTCTGCTGAGGACATATGCTCAAAAGGAGGTTGCATGAGCTGTGTTATGCAGACATTCAGGTCCCAAGAAGGGGTAGGTTCTCTGTGAGGGGGTGCAAATGGAGTAGCCCCTTAAAGAATTTCTTGAAGATAGCATTCAAAGCCAGGAAAGAGCCCTTCCCTGATGAGAGATAGGCAGAGACAGCTGCCAAATGCACCTTGAAAGTAGAAGGCCGAAGGCCCAAGGAGTGGAGATGTGTTAAATATTCCAGCATGACAGCCAAATCGGCTTCCTCAGGGTTTGTCTCCCTTTGGGAGCACCAACTAGAGAACCTCTTCTACTTAGAGTGTAAGTTTTCCTGATTGAGGGTTTCCTAGAAACCCTTAGGATGTCCATCACCCCTTCAGAGAGATGCAGGTCTGCATACTCTAGATCATGAAGGGCCAGGCCTTGGGCCTGAGAGACCTGAGGCTGGGGTATAGGATCCTCCCTTGGAAGTAGGTCAGAAGGTTGTGCCTCCTGGGGAGGCAAATTGGACTGGTGACTGACAGAGTCAGCAATATCAAGTACCATGGTTGCCTGGCCCAGTCTGTGGCAATCAGAATCATTGACACAGGCTGACCCCTGAGTTTGGTTAACACCCTGAATACCAGGGGAAATGGAGGGAAGGCATACAAGAACTTGCCTGTCTAATCCAAGATCAGGGCATCCAGGGGTACTGAGCCCCAAACTGGTGGTTTGCAGCAGTACTGGGGTAACTGATGATTGTCTGGGGCTGCAAAGAGGTTCACCTCTGGGATGCACCATCTCTTGAACACTGCTAGCAGGACTTGCCTGTTCAGAGTCCATTCGTGATGCCTCTGATTAATCCTGCTGAGTGTATCTGCCAAAACACTGTCTTTGTCTGGCAGGTGAACTGCTGACAGGGAGACCTTGAGGGAGTAGGCCAGACTCCAGATCTTCATAGCCTCTGTGCACAGAACAGAAGACCTGGTCCCTTCCTATTTATGTAGTACATGGTGGTTGTGTTGTCTGTTCTGACCTGGACCACCATCCACTGCACAAATGTGGCAAATGGTCACAGTGCTAGTAGCACTGCTCTGAGCTCCAGCAGGTTTATGTATAACTGAGACTCCTGCTTGGTCCATGTGCAGTGTGGTCCCCTAAGTGGGCTCCCCACTCTAGAAGGGAGGCATCCATGGTCAGCACCATGGTAGGAGACTGCTTCAGGAAAGGAACCCCCATCCTGAGGCTGTTCCTGTCCTGCCACTATTGCAGCGCCTGTATCAGTGTAGAGGTCACTGGCACCACCTTGGACAGAATCCCGTCTCTAGGACCAAAAGAACCTGAGGTGGAACTGAATATCCTTCATCTGAAACCTGGTCCATGGGACTACAGCATTGGCTGCAGCCATATGACCTAGGAGTTTGTGGCAGGATAGCTCTTGCCCGAATTGTGTCCAGCTCTGCCCCTATAAATTCTAGGAGGTGGGCTGGCTTTAGAACTGATTTCTTGAGATTTGCCAAGAAATCTAGAGACTGCAAGGTGTCCTGGGTTATGGCCAGAGATTCCTCTACCTGCTGGGGTGAATGCCCCATGACTAGCCAGTCGTCCAGGTAAGGGAATACTGTGACCCCTAATGTTCTCAGATGTGCCATGACTACTGCCAGGCACTTTGCGAAGGTTCTTGGTGCTGAGGACAGGCTGAAGGGCAGGGCCCTGAACTGATAATGGCCTGAAGGCAGCTTGAACCTGAGGTATTTTCTGTGAGACTGCCTGATGGGGACATGAAAGATCCAGAGATGCCAGCCAATCCCCCTGTCTTAGAGTGGGAAGGATCAAAGCCAGGGTGATCATTTTGAATTTTGGTTTTTGTAAGATGCTTGTTCAGGTATCTTAGATCCAGAATGGGTTGCCACGCCCCGTTTTTCTTCAAGGTTAGAAAGTACCTTGAGTACAACCCTTTTCCCCTGTAAGGGAATGGGACAGGTTCCACTGCTCTGTTTTGCAGCAGAGTGGATACCTCTGCCTCCAGTAGGGCTGTTTCTGATTTGGTGGCAGGTTTGAAAAGACTTGCTCTTATTTTTGGAAATGACTTGAAGATTAGAGCAAAACCCTGGCTTATTACTTCCAGGACCCACTTGTCTGTGGTAATGGTTTTCCAAGCCTGGAAGCAATAAACCAACCTGCCCCCTACTGGGGAAGGAGAGGCAACCCGGACAATCACCTCAGGAGATCTGCTTGGCAAGCGTCTTGGGCTGAGGGCTAGGTCCAGCAAGACCAGCACCTCTTCTGCCTCTACCCCTGAAGTAGCCTCTTTGATGCTGGTAGGCAGGGAAGGTCTGGGTCTGGTAAACAGGCCTTTGTTATGGTCTGCCCCTGCCTCTCCTACTTTGCTGTCTTTGGGGAGTGGCAGCCTTCTCCTTGGCTGCAGCACTCTTGTATGCCACTCTGTATTCTCCATGTTTTTCATGTATGACTCTGATCCCCAAAGAGAGAATTTTGCACTGGGGGAAAATACAGGGCCTTAGTTTGGGTGTCCTGTGAGAGGTTAGTACATCTTAACCATGCAAACCTCCTCTGAGAAACAGCAGTGGCCATCACTTTGGAAGCACTATCATTAGCATCCACAGCTACGTGGAACTGGTATGTAACTGCTTCTACTCCATTCTTTGCAAGTTCCTCCAGGTCAGCTGCCAGTTGAGGAGGAGCCTTGCTGGTCAGTTTTTGGACGGATTTATTTATTTAAGAGATTTACCAGATAAGCATACTGAGCGGGATCCACTCGTTTCCAGATGCGACCTGGGAGTTACATACATGCAATAAAATGGTGCATAGGCAATGGTGCATACAACAGGTACAGAATGGGTACATAAAGGGTGAAACATCAGGTCCAGAAATGTTACAGGCTGGACTATGCATTTGTTATTTAGTTACAAGTTTAGTGCAGAGTGCATGAGTTGCTATATCATAGTTGGGGTCTATGACCGTAGTGCATAAACAGACAGTGACACATAGGGAAAACACAATTATAGTCAGTTGTCAGACAAGTGTACAGTTTATGGCACATTACGATGCCTCGTGATATCAGATCTGGACTGCAGGTTGCAGTTACATATGTCTGAGAAGTGGGCCTGGAGGAGAGTTTTCAAGGTCCTTGGGGTGGAGGACTGCCTAATTTCTGCCGGGAGGTCATTCCAGAGTTTGGGCAGTCTGTATTTGAAAGCTGATTGGCCCTTTGAGGTGTGCATGTAAGGGATTTGTAGAAGTTTTGAGTCAGTGACTCTCAAGGAGTAGGCCGGTGGGGGTTGAGTTGACAGGATGGAGCTGAGATAGGTGGGGAGAAAGTTGGACCAGTGCTTTACTATGAGATTTGCACAATGAAGCTGGCACCTGGAATGCAGCGAGGGAGAGCTAGGGCGCTATACAGGTTGCAGTGGTGGGTGGGGGGCATTCTAGGATGAGCCAACAGAAAGAATGAAAAAAGGGGTCCAAGTTGGCCAGGGTGGATGGTGGGGCTGCGCAGTAGATCACATCTCCGTAGTCGAAGATTGGGAGAATAATTTTGTGCACTAGCTCCCTCCTGACCGAGGTAGGTAGGCAACCTTTGTTGAGGTATAGTGTGCCTAGTTTTGGGTGTAGTTTTTTCTGAAGGGAGTCAATGTGGACGGAGAAAGCTAAATGGCGATCAAGCCATACACCCAGGTACCTAAAGGAGGTGCAGGATTCCAAGGTGGTTCCATCCAGTGTATGGAAAGTGGGGGGAGCAGCTAGCCGGGAGAGTCTGGGCTGTGTGCCGAAAGTTATGGAGACGGTTTTCTTAGCGTTTAGGACAAGTTGGTTTGAACTAAGCCAGGTTTGAACGGCATCGAAATCCTGCTGTAGGGCAGAGTTTAAGACCTCGCTGGAAGGTCCGGAGGCGTACAGAACAGTATTGTCAGCATACATTTGTATAGCTGAGTTTGGGCATGTCAGTGGGAGGTCATTTAGAAATATGGAAAAGAGAAGGGGGCCCAGGACAGAACCCTGGAGGACCCCCATGGTGACTGGGAGCGAGGGGGATATGTGTGTGCCAATTTTTACTGCTTGTTTCCTGCCAGATAGGTAGGCTTGGAACCAGCTGGTGGCTAGCTTGGACAGGCCAGCATTGTGCAGTTTTGTGATGAGTTTGGGGTGGGAGACGGTATCAAATGCCTTTGCCAGGTCAATGAATATGGCCAAGGTGAGGAACCCTTTGTCCATGCCTGAGGCAATATTGTTAGTGAGTCTTAGTAATGCAGTGATGGTGGAGTGTGATTTGCGAAAGCCCGACTGGTAGGGGGTGAAAAAGGAGGTGGTATCAAGGAATTGTGTGAGTTGATAGAGGGCTAGGTGTTCCTGTAATTTGGCCAGAATTGGGAGGAGGGAGATAGGGTGGTAGTTTCCGGGCTTAGATGGGTTGCCACCCTTTGGCAGCGGGATGACTACAGCCTCCTTCCAAGCTATTGGAATTTGTGTTGAGGATAAGGAAAGGATTAGGAGGTTGGCTAGGGGAGCTGCAATGGCAGGGGCAGATAGGTATAGGAGTTTGGCAACCAGTCGTAATGGGCATTTACCTTTATTGGGGTCAAGGGAATGTAGGGCGGCTAGTACTTCTGTTGTGGAGACTGGACGGAAGGAGAACTTGGTGGCAAGGGGGGGGGCGGGGGGCGAGGGGGGGTTAGGTGCAGGTGAAATGATTTGTAGGTTTGCTAGGAGAGATTTAGCACAGTTGATAAAAAAGCTATTGAAAGTTGTGGCAACTTCGCTTGGCTCAGATACATTTCTGCCTCTGAATGGTTAGGGTAGGCGGGCGGCTGGATAGGGGAGTAAGCAAGGTTTAATAGATTTCCAGAATTTGGATGGATGGCTAAAATTAGAGGAGAGGGCTGCTCGGAAGTAGGTCTTTTAGCCTGCTTTATGGCTTTAGTATAGTTGTTTCGGAGGGTACGGTAATGCTGCAGGGATTCAAGGGTGCCTGTTTGCCTTTGTTTTTTCCAGGCCTGGTCTTTTGCGCGACATCTGGAAATAATGTCGGCAAAGACCCAGGAGAGATGGGTTTCCCTTACCCTTTTGCTTCTCAGGGGGGTGTGATAGTTCCAGACAGCAAGAATTTGATTTCTGAGCATGAAAGCATGGTCGATGGTAGGTGCCAGTTGGATGAATGACCAGTCGGCAGAGGCGAGGTCATTTAGTAGGGAGTTGAGGCAGAGAGAATTGTATGCTCTCATGCGGAATGTCCTTGGGGGGAGGTGGTTTGAAGGCCTGTGCACCTTTCTGATCACGTAGATCATGTGATGGTCGCTCAGTGAATCTGGTAGGAGGCCAGCTTTAATAATCCTGTGTGGGTGTGTTGTAAGAGCCCAGTCCAGGAGGGAGTGGTTCTGAGATTTTGGGTTGAGGCAGGTGGGTTGCTCAATCTGTTGGGAGAGGTTAAGGGCTTTAATCTTGCTGCATAGTTTTGAGCAGCCTTTATCTAACCAGTTGTAATTAAAGTCCCCGAGGATGTAGAGCTCACCGGCAACAGCCATATCTTTAAGATTCCCACAAGGACTTCAGGTACCTTGAAACAGGCCATGTAAGAGGCTTGCCTTATACACAGGGAAGTCCCTAGATACCCTTTCTTAGCCAGAGAATCTATTCTCCTGGAATCCTTTTCAGGAGGATGCGAAGCCAAGGGGATGCCTGCTTCTCACAGGCAGCAGCCTGAACCACCTCTCATGACTGAAGTGGCCAAATAAAAAGTCAGTGCCACTCGCCTCTGAGACTGGGAGATCAAAGAGCTGTGGGTTCAGTTCCCACATCTGGCACTTGGGTTAATATCCTAATACTGACAGTGTAGTGCAGCATGAGGGGGGGTGCTGCACTTCTGAGGTGTTGTCTTTCGGATGAGACGTTAAACCAAGGTCCCACCTGCCTGGATTGGTGGAAGTTCAGGTGGATGCTAAAGATCCCATGGCACTTATTGAAAAAGAGTAGGGGAATTTCCCCAGTGTCCTGGCCAAATTTCCCCCCATTCACTAAAAATATCACCAACAGCTTAATCTGGTTCAATTTCAGTTGCTTACCATCTGTATCCCCCCTCCCCCAAGTCGCCCCTGAAAAAGGGATTTCTAGGCCCAGTGGGCTTACTAGGTCAACAAAATTCAATAAATAAATTACCAGCCAGAGAGTACCCCCTGTCCACTTTTTTATCTACAGGAGGTATAGATGTTGGGGTGTGCAAGATTTTCTTGGTCTGCCTTTTTAGGGACTTGTGGATGAGTATCAGAAGTCTCTTGGAAGCAGGTGTATCCACCATTTCAACATAATCCGGCTCTTCTTCCTCCTCAGAAGCTTTCTGAGCAGGCAGCTCCAAAGCCTCTGCTACCTTTTTATAAAGGCATAGTGGGAAGCAGGGTTCCCAGAGGGACGAGGAGGGGACTCAGGGTCCAGGTGGTCTGGTAAGACCTCAGGTTCCATGGGCTCACCAAAATCTTCCTCATCTTCCTTCTCCTCTTCCCATTCTTGTTCATATAGACTCAGGCTTGAATGAACCAGAGAGTAGTGAAGGACCTGGTGTTTGAACCGGAGTTTGAGCCATTACACGGTGACCCAGTTCACCTGAACTGGTCTGAACAGATTGGATAATTCTAATGGCTTTTGCTATTTCCTCAGCAGTTGGAACCCCAACCGCAAACTTCTGCGGTTCCAAACCAGCTGTTTTTTTCTTTTTTGCTGCAGGCATTTCAAGGCCTGTATCAGCGGTTCTTTTCCAGTGGAGGTATCGCCCTGGTCAGAGGGCACCCCCTCTGGTTCCACTGGTTTATCTTTGGTGGTGGAACCGGACCGACCTTCTGTCGGTTGATTTCTCAGTCATTTTCTCCTGCAGTCTGTTAAGATGCCTATTCGGTGTAGACTGAGGGAAATTCTTACAGATTTCACAATTTGCCTGAATTTGGTCAAACCCAAGGCAGACTACACAAACCAGGTGCGGATCAGCCTTAGCAAAGCGTTCACTGCACTCGGTACAATGTTGAAACCCAGTGGGACTGGTTCTTTTCTTGGGTTTCTGTGACATAACAACAACCTGAAAAAAGTTAACACTTATCCACAGTGAGCAGTTTAGACCTGGATAAGAAGAAGATATTTGGTTAACAGCCAGTTTAGCAGCCAAGGAAAAAACGAGAAAAAACACTTTTTTTTAACCAAACTCTATCGGTCCAAAAACAAATAAAATACAAAGATGACTAGAAAATTTTACCTTACAAGATAAGAAAAAATCTTCGGTTTCTTCCCGGTTGCAAAAAAACGCTTGGAAACCAAAAAACTTACCGGAAAGGAAACCTAGTCTAGTCTAACCTGTACTGAAGGACAGAGGTTTGAAAATAAAATAAACGGTGGTTATAAAAAACGACAAAACTTTTACTTCAACCGAACAGCTGAGGAGAATTCTACGAGGTGATTTCACAGGCAGGTGGATTAAAGAATCTAGCAGTTACATAGAATGTACCAGGGACAGTGGTTTGAAAACCGAGATCAAGCCTATTGAACGTTCCACTATTAGCTTATAGGCTTTAACTTTCATCTCCTGGGCAGTTCAACTGGAAGGGCTAATTGCATTTGTCAGAATACAGTAAGACTCACTGGGGTTTGAACGAAAGTGAGAGATGCTGTCAGGAGGTAGGGATTTGGGGGGGTCATGGTGATTTTGGGCAGTGGGGTGCCCCGTGCATGATAGGGGGTGGCAGGATATAGAGCGCCAGGTGCAGAAGGTGCCCTGGATTATGACGGACACAAGAGAGAGGCTAGATGTGTTTAGTGCCCATCCCCAGGGAGTCCACCACACCAAGTGGCCAGGTAACCTGAGGGGCTGCTTTGTCCACCAATCCCCTGTGGGCAGTGCTTTGCAATGCCAGATCAATCAGGAACAAGACTAGTATTATTGCAGATTTGATTTCCTAGGTCGATTTGGCTTGCATCATGGAAACCTGGATTGGGGACGATGCTGGCCTGGTTTTTGAGGCTGCCGTCCCTTCTGGGTATACTGTGGTGCACTGACCCAGAGAGGAACGTAGGGGCGATGGGGCGGCAATCTGCTTTAGATCTGATAGGGCTTCACCATGCACCCAGTGAGAACCCCAGGTTCCTTTGAATGTGTGGCTGTCCATGGGGGTCCAGGCGCAGGCTGCAGGATTCTCCTGATTTACCGCACCCCCCCCAGTGCAGTGGGAGATTTCCTGCAGGAAGTTGCTGGATTCATCATCAGTGAAACATTGGAAGCCCCCAGATGTTGTCATGGGGGATTTCAATGTTTGGGCCAATGATGAATCATCCCGGCTTGGTCATAACCTCCTCCAGATCATGTCATCACTAGGTCTGTCACAAGTAGTTTCCTCCATGACCCACCAGGGTGGACACACTTTGGACCTGGTGTTCTCACTGGGGCTTGAGATAAATGATCTCAAGAATGATCGGGTGGCATGGTCCAATCATTGCATGGTATGGTTCATGTTCAGGGCACCTACTGGATGCCCTCCCCCTACAGAGATGATGAGCTACCGCCCTTTGCGGGGACTGACCCCGGAGGGTTTTTTGGCAGTAGCCGATCCAGCTAGTGTGGGAAATGCATGCATTGGAGGCATTGGCGACATAGTTGACTCCTATAATAGGGTGCTATTGTACACCATTCACTCCCTCGCACCTGTCTGTGTACGACCCAAATCTTTCTACTTCAGATCCCCATGGTTTGATGGGGAGCTCAAGGAGTTGAAGAGGAAGGGTCAGAGGTTGGAGCGATGCTGGAGGAAGACCGGGCTAAAGGAGGACAAACTGGCCCTGCGTGCGCATTATAATGCGTACCAGGGGGCAATAAACCAGAAGAAGGCAGAATTCCTGTCCAGAGAGATCGCTGCCAGGAAGAACCGACCAGCTGCACTTTTTCAGACTGTGGACAGGCTACTCCGTCCGGACTGTCTACAGTCGAAGAAGGCCTTTTCTAATGCTCAATGCGTAGCGTTGCTCGGATCTTCTCAGACAGGGTGTCCAGTATCCGGCAGAGAATTCCCTCAATCAGCCAGTCCAGAGCTGACAGTGATCGCCCTAAGTGTTCTGAGTGCACTCCGTCTGGTTGGGGACAGTTTAGACTAGTGGAGGTAAGTGAGGTCATTGAGGAGGCGACCAATCTGAAGCACACTTTTTGTAAACTGGACCCAGTGCTGACACATTTCCTGATGAGATGCGTCAACACTGTTGGCCTGGTGTTTGACCCAATTATCCGGTGTTTCCTGTCAGAGGGGGTCTTCCGCGACACCTTAAAGGAGGCATTGGTGAGACTACTCCTTAAGAAACCATCTTTGGACCTGGAGGTCAAAGCAAATTACTGCCCCATCTCCAACCTCCCATTTTTGGCGAAGACTGTGGAGAAGGTAGTGGTGCTTCAGCTGGAGGAGAACCTTGTGACCCATGAGTTATATGAACCCCTCCAGTCGGGGTTTCGATCGAGGCATAGCACAGAAACCGCGCTTGTTCGGGTGCAGAATGATATCCTCAGGGCTAGAGATTGATGGGAAAGGACAATTCTTGTTCTCCTCAATCTCTCCTCAGCATTTGACACTGTGGACCATTGTGTGTTGCTTGACCACCTTAGGGAATTCTACAGAATAACCGGCACTGTCATCTGCTGGTTTGAGTCATTTTTAACCAACAGGAGGCAAAGGGTTGTGATTAGGAATTTCTCCTCCATCCCTAGTCTCCTGTCATGCGGAGTTCTCCAGGGCTCTGTCTTGGCCCCAATGTTGTTCACAGTGTACATGCTGCCCCAGGAGGGATCATTAGGAAGTATGATCTGGGGTTTCATTGCTATGCTGATGATATCCAACTATACTTGTCCTTTGCCCCAGGAACATCCAATGTGGCAGACGTGCTAAACAGCTGCTTGCCGAGATCAATGACTGGATGGCCTCCAGCTGGTTGCGGCTGAACGGAGGTACTGGTGGTGGAGTCAAACAGAGTGTGGAATAGGATGGCCTCTGGCGCAGAGACCGGACTTGTTCTGGGATCTGTCCCATTGAAGGCCTCCTTCAAGGTGTGGAATCTTGGTGTCATTCTGGACAGGGGTTTGATGATAGAAGTGCAGGTGTCTTCCACTGTCCGCTCAGGTTTTTTTCCATCTTAGGAATGTTGCCAGGATAAAGCCCCTTGTGCTGCCTCTGGACCTTCCCACTTTGATACATGCCTTGGTGACATCCAGGCTTGACTACTGTACTGCGCTCTACCTCGGGGTCGAAGGAGGATCTCGCCACAGACTGCAGCTGGTGCAGAATGCAGCTGCCAGGTTACTTACGGGGCAGCCTAAACATTACCATATTACACCAGTACTGCGTGAACTGCACTGGCTGACGGTCTGGTGGAGGATCCTCTTTAAGGTGGGTCTTCTCACCTATAAGACCCTACATTGCCAGGGCCGTGGTTACCTGATGAACCTTCTTACATCGGCTCTCTCAGTCCGTCCCTTCTGCTCCTCCTGTAGAGGCCTACTGGTGATTCCCCGGACGATGCTAAAACTGACTGGTGACAGGGCTTTCAGTGTCATCGACCCCATCCTGTGGAATTCACTACCCCTAGGTGTTAGGGAGGTCCCATCATTGGAGATATTTAAGGCCTGCCTTAAGGCCCTCCTGTTCGCCCAGGCTTTTTCTGACCTAGCTTTTTAGTGAGATCCTTCTGCTATGGCCTAGATCTAAGTTCCCAGACTCCCTTTTTTTAGTTTATTTTTGAGACAAATTTATTTTATTATTTATGGATTTTAATATTAAAAATGATACTTATTTTTGAGTCTGTGTTCACTCATCTGTTTATTTTATTTTGTACAGCACCCAAAGCCTATGGGATTGGGCATCTTTTTTAAATAAAAATTACCTTGCCATTGCCTAGAGGAATGGTGGCCAAATTCAGCCATGTTCCAGTGAGTTAAATTCAACACGACTGGCACATGCATGTACTGCACCTTGTTGATCAAAGCCTCAGGGATGGATGTAGCTTTCAGGCCACTTTCTGGACAAGGCTCCAAAGTTGGACATTGAAGAGGTGCATCCTTATGAGAAGGTGTCACTGTGAGAAAAAGAGCAACTGAAGCTTTAGTATGATTAAAACATGTCTTTCTAACTGTAATATTATGAAAATGTGTACAAAAGTATTTTATTAATCTTTGTTGTGAAGTTGTAAAGTCCTGTCTGTTGTTATATAACTGGAGGATGCATAAAGTTCCACTGGGTAAAATGTGTGTGTGTTAGGCCAACCTTTAAAAGTTCCTTTGGTAAGGCTGGCCACTAGACATTGCTGTTCTTCAAGGTTTTCCAGTCAATAAACAACGTTGATAATGGTGGTGCAATAACCAAAACACTTAAGGAAGCATCTTGTCTTTCACAAACAGAAATATGGGTAGAGGGTACCTCAGTCTTGATTCCTACACCAGGGGAGGGGTAAAATTTGGTAAAGGAGAATATGCAGGGTCACTGGGATTCGTGGCATGGAGGAAGGCACAGAAACAAGCTTGGTATGCCTTTGAATTTTGGATCTTCTGGTGGTAGGCCTCACTTTTCAGGAGCTTCTGGTGAGGGGTCAAATGGACTGATGCCAGGGTTCTCAGCCATAGATCAAGAAAAGTAGTAGGAGGACTAGGTTCCTCCTTAAGGGTCCCATCTCGATTTGCCAAAGTCTTCAGAGTCTGGGTTTACAGGAGCTAAGGAAAGAAGAGCAGAAACAAAACAAAGGTAATGGTGCTCCTTCCTCTTTGGATGGAGGAAGGAGTGTCTTCACATCTGCTTCCCTCCATCTTCGGTCTTTTGGTCTTCTAGGCCAATCAACATTTCTGTTTATTGGAATTTTTCAGCAGTTGAGAACAAAAAGCAAAAGAGACAGTTAAGCACACAAGATGCTCCTTCCCCCTGGAACTGGAGGAAGGAGCAGTCATATTGCATTTGACTGTATGGGACTAATCACCTTTGTCGATTTTCAGCTGGTTTGTATGGTACCACTTATCAATTGGCTTCCTTCTGCCATCAATGTTTCAGACTTGGTACACAGCTGGACTCAGTTTATTGATGATGTCAAATGGGCCTGACCATTTGTTCACAAATGCATGTGCTGGAGATGCAAATTTCAGAATCATGCCTCTGTCCCCTACTTGCCAGTTAACTTCTTTGACGTGTCTATCAAAGTACTTCTTGGATTGAAGTTGGGCTTGGCCCAAGTTTTTTTTACAGCAAACAAGTAGGTTATAGCGAGATTGTCTTTTAGTTGGGTGATATAGCTGTCTGCTGCCACTCTGTGTGCTGTAGGGGCATTGAGGTCAATCATCAAATGTTCTGGTGATCTCATTTGTCTACCAGTCATTACCTCAAAAGGGGTACATTGAGTAGATGCTGATGGGGTAGCTCTAATTGCCATCAAGCGTAAAGGCAACAAAGTATTCCAAGTCTTTCCAGTTTCAGTAGCAAATTTACATAACATTGCTTTTATGTGTGTTTTCTTTTTCTACCTGTCCTGATGACTCAGGATGATAAGCTATGTGAAATTTCTGACTCCCAATAACTTCATTGCTGCCCTGCATGAATTCACCTGTGAAAGCTGATCCTTTGTCTGAATCTACCTTGAGAGGTAGGCCCCACCTGACAAATACTTGCTCAACCAGGATCCTGGCAGTGGCTTTTGCTGTGTAGGCCTTAACAGGAAAGGCCTCAACTCATTTCGAGAACAGGTCAGTGATCATAGGAGCAAACTTGTTTTTTCTGGCTGTATGAGGCAATGGTCAAATAAAATCAATTTAGATGTTGTTTCAGGGACCAGAGTGTCTTTGAGGCAAAAGTTTGGCATTTTTCTTGCCTGGAATTGGGTTATTCTGTGCACATGTAAGACAGTTGTCCATGTAATGCTGAACATCTGATGTCATACCAGGCCACCAGCCCATGATTTTCACTCCCTGGACTGTCTTGTCTACCTGTAGGGGTATCATGGACTTGATTGATGACTTCAGATCAAAGTGATTTGGGAATTACCCAGAATTTCTGATCACCTGAGTGATGGAAGATCAATTTTTGATCTTAGGACAGATGGAGATTATCTGCATGTTTCTTGAATGGATCATCTGCAGACATTTCTTTTCTCTGTGTCTTTGGAGAGATATTTATTTTATTCATTGAAAATGTTTCACCAGGAAAGGCACACTGAGCAACAATCTGCTCGTCTCCCAGTGCGACCTGGGGGGAGGGGACAGGATAACATGCAGGTTATCAAATGAGACACAAATTACATAGATTGACAACGAGAGGAAGATTACATTCAGAACACCTTACAAGGGATTGCCATGGGCACAATACAACCTAGGTAAAAACATTTGGTGCATTTAATACGAGGGAACAAATTAACTAAAATGACAGGACTGAAGACAAAACAATAAGTGCAGAGGTTGAAACAATAAGTGCAGAGGTTGATGCAATAAGCCAGCATCCAAGCATAAGCTAGGTGCCGCTGGTCAGGCAGTTGGGGGGGGATGGGGGGACTCAGGTTCGCACGAGCAAGGGATCACGTGCAGGAACAATTTACTATGAGGTAATTTGTTAGGGTGGTAGATAGGGAGTGGGCAGAGGAGGAGAGGTGGATTTGAGGGGGAAGCTTATTCCAGAGTAGGGGGAAGCGGTATGAGAACACTGCTTGGCCGGAGGCAGACCTCTGCTGAGGGATTAATAGTTGGCGGGAGTCAAAGGATCTAAGGGCATGGGTGGGAGTGGGGGGTGAGGCTAGTAAGTCATTAAGGTAGGCTGGGAGGGCACCAAGCAGAGAATTCTGAGGCAAAGTTTGAGCAGTGCAGTAAGTGGTGATTTTCGAGGGATGTGAAGCCTAGGGATCAGTAGAGGACACAGTGATGGGTGCAGGAGGGGACACAGAGAGCAAAACGGCAGAAGGCGTGAAAAAAGGGGTGCAGTTTGGATAAGGAAGATTTGGGAGCGGCACTGTAGACTATGTCGCAGTATTCAAAAGAAGGAAGTATCATCTTCTGGACAAGATCACGCCTCACGAGGAGTGGGAGGCTACTACAATTCCTGAAGAGGGCACCGAGCATAGGATGCAGTTTTTTCAGTAAGGCGTCGGTGTGGTCAGAGAATGATAGATGGCAGTCTAGCCATACCCCCAAGTACCGAAAGGTATTTACTTCATCAAGGGTTGTCCCATCCAGGGTTTGGTAGGAGGGGAGGGAGCAGAGCCTGGACAGGTGTTGCCTCATGCCGAAGGTCATAGTAACTCTTTTTTTTGCATTGAGAGAGAGCTGGTGAGAACTGAACCAGAGCTGAACTTTGTTAAAATCAGCTTGAAGGGTAGTTTCGACCTCTTCCAGGGAAGAGCTGGTGGAGAAGAGGACAGTGTCATCAGCATACAATTGGATGGATGCAGGTGAGCAGATATGGGGCAGGTCGTTAAGTAGAATGGAAAACAGAATGGGACCCCAAACTGATCCCTGAGGGACTCCAGTAGTCATGGGGAGGGGGCATGATAAGGCATCAGCTATTTTAACTGACTGCATTCGCCCTGTGAGATAGGCGTTGAACCAGTTGGTGGCAGAAACAGAGAGGCCTGACTCAGAGAGGCAAGACAACAGTAAGGGGTGGGAGACACATGGTACATGCCCTACAGGTGGCATGCCTCAGACAGCTAGTTTCAGAACCCACTCGTGAGGGAGCAATCTTAGACCTCATACTCTCAAATGGAGACAGTGAGAGGATCTCAGATCTAGAAGTGGGTTGCCATCTGGGAACAAGTGACCATCAAACAGTGTGGTTCACAATAAACTCAGCTACAGGGTCAAGCCATACAAAAGTGAGGGTACTGGACTTCAGGAGGGCTGACTTTGGCAAGATGGGAGAGTGCCTTAGAAAAGCACTAGCAAACAGGCTAGAAGGCGGGGTGCAGCAACAATGGGGAAACATCAAAACTGCCATCACAGAGGCAACACGCCTTTGTGTGAAGCAAATAAACAAATCAAAATGAAAGAAAAAGCCACTATGGTTCTCGAAAGAGGTGGCTGAGAAAGTCTGGGAGAAAAAGATAGGATTCAGAAAGTATAAGGAAACATAGAAGGAGCAGGACAGAGAGCTGTACCAGTTAAGGCAGAAGGAAGCAGGGAGGGAAGTCAGAATAGCAAAGGCCCAAACTGAGGAAAAGATAGCCAACTCAGTTAAGAAGGGGGATAAAACCTTTTATAGGTACATCAGGGAGTGTAGAAAGACAAAGGGAGGAATAGTGAGGCTGAACAGAATGGACGGTGGGTGGGCAGAGAAGGACAGTGAAAAAGCAGGGATACTGAATGAATATTTCTGCTCAGTATTCACAAAAGAGGAGGAGGGGAGGTCCCTAATCCAATCACCAGAAGCACTCTTGATAGGGGAGTCGATCCCAGTCCTTTCACAGAAGAAAGAGTTCTGAAGGAACTCCTAAAACTGAAGGTGGACAAAGCAATGGGGCCTGATGGAATTCACCCCAGAATTGTAAAGGAATTAAGGGGAGAACTAGTGAAACCACTGACTACCCTTTTTAACAAATCATGGGAGGATGGTGTGGTACCGGAGGACTGGAGGAAGGTGGATGTGATTCCCTTTTACAAAAGTGGGACCAAGACAGAGGCAGGAAACTGGAGACCTGTTAGTTTGACCTCTGTGGTAGGGAAAGTGATGGAATCACTTCTGAAGGAAAGAATTGTTGAATACCTAGAGGCCAGTGGGGCACAGGACCCCAGGCAGCATGGGTTCACAGCGGGAAGGTCACGTCACACAAATCTAATTGATTTCTTTGACTGGGTGACCAAAGTAGTAGACCAGGGAGGGGCTGTGGAGATGGCCTACCAAGACTTTAGCAAGGCATTTGACACAGTCCCACACAAAAGATTAATTGTCAAATTAACCAGCCTGGGAGTGGGTCCCAAGGTGGTAGCCTGGGTAAAACATTGGCTGGACAACAGGACACAGAAGGTAATTGTAAATGGAGTCCACTCTGAAGAAAGAGAGGTTACTAGTGGGGAACCGCAGGGTTCAGTACTGGGTCCAGTCTTTTTTAATGTCTTTATAAGTGACATTGCAGAGGACTGGAAGAAAAGTATGCCTCTTTGCAGATGACACAAAGATCTGCAACAGGGTTGATAAACAAGGAGGCATGGAAAGGATGAGAAGGAATTGGCAAGGTTGGAGGAATGGTCAAGTATGGCAGCTTGGATTCCAAGTAAGAAGTGCAAAATAATGCACTTGGGAAACAAAAACCAGGGAAGATTACACAATGGGGGAGGTAGTAACAACAACAAAAATGGAAAGGGACCTGGGGGTAATCATATCAGATGATCTTAAGGTTAGCATGCAATGTGAGAAGGCAGTAGGGAGGGCTGGGGGTATACTGGGATGTATAGGGAGAGGCATCACCAGCAGAAAACAAGAGTTGTTATCCCTCTGTACAGACAGTTGGTGAGACCCCCTCTGGAGTACTGCGTCCAGTTCTGGAGACCCCATCTCTGCAAGGACATAGACAGGATGGAGGCAGTCCAAAGGAGGGCAACTAAAATAGTGCAGGGTCTGCAAGAGAAGCAATACGAGGAGAGACTAAAGGAGCTTAATATGTATACCCCTGAGGAAAGGAGGGGGGGGGGACATAATAGAAACTTTTAAGAACCTCAGTGGAATCAACAAAGTCTAAGAGGGTAGCATCTTTCAGAAAAAGAGATGTGCAAGAACAAGGGGACACAATTTAAAGAAGGGGGCAGTTCAGGGGCAATGTATGGAAGTATTTTTCACAGAGAGGGTAGTGGACGCATGGAACAGCCTTCCTGAGGAGGTTCCGGGGTCTAAAACTGTGGGAGAATTCAAGAACACATGGGACATACATAAGGCAATTCTTGTGAGAGGTAAGAAGAAATAGGCTGTTGGTTAACTAGGATCTGCAGCTTATCCTGTAGGTAGGGAAATGGGCAGACTGGGTGGGCCAAGCGGTCCTTATCTGCCGTCAAAGTCTATGTTTCTATGTTCTATGTTTCCTTTATCTCTGGGTCAGCTAGCTGTAGGTCAGTGAGGTCCAAAGGAACCTCTCTGGATCTTTTGTTGGCAGCCACAATAGATGTTGCACTGTGAGGAGGCATGGTCCATTTCTCCCCTTCCCCCATGGGTCCTTCTTTGGCTAAAGGGTCAGCTTGACCATTGCAGTGATGGAAGGGTTGTGATTTGGAGCGGGCTTTCACTTTGTGAATAAACAGTTTGACCACACATTGTTCAGCCATGCTGACAATGTAAATGAACAGATCTCTATACTTGATGGGGCTACCTTCAGAGGAAGTAAAATCATGGGTCTTCCAGAAAGGAAGGAATTCTGTCAATGAGCTGCACACCCAAGATGAATCAGAAAAGATGATGGTAACTTCATTTGCTTTTCCATCTATAACTTCTAAGACATAGGCAACAGCTGCAAGTTCTGCACACTGTAATGATTTGACACTGCACTTCCTTGACACCTCAGTGGTGTTACATGTAGAAACTAGGACCAAGACACCAAAACCTGCTATTTGCACCCCCTCATCATATGAAGAGGAGCCATCTGTTAAGACACAACACATAGTAGTGTCGTTCAGAGCTTTTTTCTGTTGCCGCGAGAAATGGGCCTGGTTCAGGTAGCATTGGTGGCTCTAGGTCACATTCATGTGGTTCTCCTTGGTATAGGAGACCATGTGCCAAGATGGAGGGCATTTTGGCGGGAAGTACAGTGATGTCTCTATCTTGAAATAATAGAGACTAATGTATGAGTCTGGTGTTGGACACATGGCCATCTTTGATCCTGTCTGTCAATAGGAAATTGGTAGGGGTGTGGTTAGTGTGTAGCATAATAGGACAAAATCCTATTATATAAACAAAGTGTTTGACAGCCCAAAAGTTGCCAGCAGATTCCTTTCACACAGGGGATACTTCAGTTCTACCATGGAGAGCATTTGGGAAGCATAGGCAATGGGCCTCAGGGTGTCATTGGCCTTTTGAGTAAGGACTGCTGACATACCTACTTCAGAGGTGGCAGTTTCCAAATGGAATGGCAGTTCTGGGTTTGGGTTGACCAGTGCTGGAGAAGAGGCCAGGGCCTTCTTCAAGAAGGTGACAGGATCAGTGTGTGTTCGGGGCCCCATTGCCATCGGACATCCTTCTTCAGGAGTTCATACAGAGGAGCTACCTTCAGAGCAAAATTGCAAATGAAGTCCCTGGAGTAGTTGACCATACCCAGGAAATGTCTGAGGGTTGCCACACTGGTGGGTAATGGCAAATCCTGTAAGTCCTGAATCTTGTTGAAGACAGGGCTCTGCCCTTCTCCAGTTATGTGCAGGCCCAGAAATATTACTTCTGGTTGGCACAACTGTACCTTTGCAGGATTGCACTTGAGGCCTGCTCTCTAAGGAGGATCTAGGAGTTCCAGGTGTTTCTCCACATCCACAGTGGCCAGGAGAAGGTCGTCTAGGTATTGTAGAAGGCACTCAGGGGTCTGTGGAAGGACCAGTTCCCTCACTATAAGATGAAAATGGATGAGGCCTTTGAAAAATATTTTGAAAATAGATTGTGAGGCAAAATTTTACCTCGCCTGCTGATGTGTAGGCTGAGATAACTGTCAAGTGTACCTTCAGCATTGAAGTCCTTAGGCTTGGGGATTGCAAGTGTACCATATCGTCCTGAACTGTTGGTAGTCCTGCTTGTATTGGACTGATTTTCCTGGGGGCATGCCAGAATGAGAGTCTTCCCATTTAGAAGCATATGCCTTTCTTGTTACTAGTGTCCTAGAAACCCTGAAGACTTCCAATACTTCTTGTGACAGATTCAAACCAGAAAACTCAAACTTCCCAAGAACTAGACCCTCAGGTGTAATGTTCTGAGGTCTAGTAAGGAAGGATATCCTGCCCTGAGACAAGATCAACAGATTATGCTTTAGTGACAGAGTGATGGGACCCTTGCAGGACAGGGTCAGCAGCATCGAATACCAACCCATAAGGGCTGCTAGCTGCACACACGAGCAGACTGGATAGACCATAAGGCCTTTATATGCTGGCAATTTTGTATGTCTGTATGTCTTTCTGGGACTACCAGGATCACTGTTGCTGGCTCCCTTCTGGCTTCATGAGTACTCTCAGTATGAGAAGAAATGAAGGGAAGACATATAGGAACCTCCCTGTCCAGGTCAGTGAAAAGGCATCCTCTGACACTGTTCCCTTGACTGGGGGTCTACAATAAAATGTTGGGAGCTGACGGTTTTCCCATGAAGTGAAGTGAACAAATCTATCTCTGAAGTGCCACATATTCTAAAAACTGGTGCCGGCACTTGCTGGTTCTGAGCCCATTCGTGTAGCTCTGACTATACCTGCTCAGTGAGTCTGCCAGCACATTGTCTTTGCCTGGAAGCAGGACTGCAGAAATGTTGGCATCCAGAGAATACGCAAAGTCCTAGATCCTCATTGCCTCTGCATGCAGTTTTGAGAATCGTGTTCCTCCTTGTTTGTTTATGCAGTACACGGTTGTGGTGGTGTCTGTCGGAATCTGGATGGTTTGGCCCAGTAACTAGGAGGAAAAAGGCTGCAGTGACAGGAACACTGCTCAGAGACCTAGAAGGTTTGCATGCTCTGTTTTGTCCTGTGGGCTCCAGATGCCATTTATTGTGAGATCCCCTAGGTGGCCCTCCTACCACAGAAGTGAAGCATCTGTTATGAGCACCTGGACGGGAGGCAGCTGGAGGAAGGGACTAGCCTCTCTGACATTGTCTTTTTCCTTCCATCATTCCAGTGCTTGCACCAAAGTTGTTGTGACTGGCATTAGGTAGGATAAGGGATCTGACCTTTGGAACCAGTAGTTTAAGTGGTACTGTTCATTCATCATCTGGAGGCGAGCCCATGGCACTACAGCTGTAGCTGATGCCATGTGGCCTAGTAGCAGCAGGAAATCCCTTGCTGTCCTTGACTGTCCTGGGATGAACTTGGACAGGAAATTACTCTGTCCAGAGGGAGAAATGCCCTTCCCTGTAGATTATCCTGTTCTGCTCCAACAAATTCCAGAACCTGAAATGGTTCTGTTAAGAGACTTTTGCAGATTTATCAAGAATCCTGTTTTTTCTATTGTGCTCTTTACCAGTTTTATTTTTATTTTTTTATTTATTGAAATGTTTAACCAGGAGTGGCACACTGAGCAACAAGATGCTTATATCACGGTGCGACCTGGGGTATAGAGGAGGAGTGTACATGATACATAGCAGCTGAATTGTACAATGGAGTCATGAAATAAGAGTGTCATTACATACTTAGTTTACATGAATAAGAGAGACATCACATACTTTGTTTACATGAATGAGAGTGACATTACATATTTTGTTTACATACATACATACATGCCTACATTTCTAGCATTAAATTGAATTGTTGTTACACAGTATTGACTGTTTAGAAATAGAAGCCAAGAAGCTTTAGGACAGGGAGCGGGGACTAGGTCTGGATAGGTTACACAATACAGACACGACTATACAGGCCAAGGGAAGATGTCTGACAGGGAGATAAGCAGAAGTGCAGAATGGGGCAAGTTGGATGGAGTACACTGCCTCCTTTTTTGTTTTCCTGATGACTACCCAGTTAAGGGAAGACTACTACACCTTGCCTTCTCAGGTGCACTGCCACTACAGCTAGGCACTTTGTGAACACCCCTGGTGCTTGGGTAAGGCCAAATGTTAGGGCTGTGAACTGATACTGTCAGTTTCCCAGTCTGAACCTTAGATATTATTTCTGTGACTGGGTCTCACTGGACTATGGAATGAAACATTCTTTAGGTCCAATAAATTCAGACAATTTCCTGACTGTAAGGATGGGATTACTATGCCCAGTGTGACCATCCTGAATTTTTCATACGCCTGTTTAGGTATAATAGATCTAGAATGGGTCACCATTCTGTTGGTGGGTTAAAAATAAATCTGGGAGAGCCAGTGTTGGCTCGAGCCAAAGATGCGGCTCAACTCAGCTTGGCAGGTCTGCAAAATTTAGAGCTGTTTGCGAGCCGAGCCGCAGTATACAAAAACAAATGCCAGGGTTTTCAATCTGCAGCATGAAACAGAAATGCCAGTCACAGTCAGTTTTTGTTATAGCAAAAGAATGTAACAGCCAATTGGTTTTGAGGAGCCTGTCGCCAACAGTCCCATATTTTACGGGATGTCCTGTATTTGGGATAAATTTGCCTGTCCCAGACTCCCGTATGAAATCCATACGGGACGCCTGTTATCCCACATTTTCAGGTTGGCTCCAAGTCCGAGACCAAATTGGACTCAGTTACCCACTGTTCATAGTGGCTGGAGCTGGCCACACCTCATTTTGCACATGCGCAAAGGGGCTGTAGTGAATCCAGAAGACGATGTGACTTGTCAGAGAGAGCGGGAAGCTGAGAAGAAGCCTGTGACTGTGTGTCCTGTGTCGTGGTGGTGAGCGTGCGTGCTACACAGTGTGCTCGGTGTGGAGCTCCTCCTGAGTTGTCTGCCTGTGACTGCATTTGGCCGACTGAGTTGTCCAACTTGTCCTCCTTTTTTGGATTTTTTTTTTTGAAGCCTTCTTCGACGGATCACCTCCTCCTCCCCACTTGCACCCAAATCCCGGGCTGATCAACACAAGTTCGCCACCAAGTCAGCCATGAGGAGGCTCGCCCAACTGAGTGCCACCCTGTGACTGATCCTTCCTGGTCTGTTGTGTGCCACTGCCTGCCTGGACTGGAGGAGCGTGGAGGAGCTGCCGGACTGGAAGCTCACTAGCTCAGCTGCTGGAGTGGAGAGATGAAGAAGAAAAGAATGGGGAGGGGAGCGAGCAGCAGAACAGTGCAAAGTTTCAGTAGCCAGCCCCAGCCCTGAGAGCCCTGTCAAGAAAACTCTAAAGTAAGTAACTCGAATGGCATTGGCAATGTGGCAATAGGCATGCAGCTGCATAGAATAAATGCTCCAGTGGCTCTCAGGCATTCAAAGCTGTGTAACTTAAGAAAAAAACACAGGTTTATCTTTTTCTCTGTTTAAATACAGGCACAATTTAATTTTGAAGTACTGCCAGTAGAAAAGCTACTAGCCACTGGAGTGGGAGTTGCCATGTGGGAACAAACAAGACAGAAATGACTTCTGTTTAACTTAGTGGTTGAAGAGTGCTTGGGTTGGCTTTAACACAGTGGTACCATTGACCCCATTCACTGTCCGAAGGAAGTTGGCGGAATGGACGTCTCTAGTTGACACCAATATTTTGTGCTGCTGGGACAGTACCACTGTGTCCCTGGTCGGGGTGCAGATGCCACCAGGGCAGGCACAGGCACTGCACTGTTACGTCGTACTGCAGTCGGATAATGAGGACATGAGGTGTCTGCTTGGGGGTCTGGGAACCAGGGAGGAGGGGGCCGGCTTGGGGGTGCAAGGGTTGGGGGGGCACACAAGGGGCAGGTGTGTCTGTCCCTTATTTTTGAAATCCAGTGTTGGCAACCTTAGGAGGTAAGTAGGTGTGGCACATGACAAGACAGTGAACAGCTAATGTATTTGCCTTCTCTTAGAGAGATTACCTTGTGGTGAAATAGGACAGAGATCAGAACACAGCTGGAGATTCGAGTCTCACAGTGTTGCCTAATTGAAATCTAGGCATCACTTCAAAGCTATCTATAATTTAAAAGTAAATTAATCATTAGTAATCAAAAGCTCAAGCTGTGTGCAGTTGCTGAAAAAAACTTCCCCCCGACAAATATCTGACAACTTGGAGAAGGCCAGGCAGCCAGTGAAGGACTGTGAGGTAATTTAAAATATGGAACCGTATTATGTCCATTTAAAAGCAGTTTGTAAGTATAAACATTTTTAAGTAATGGGAAATTGTGCAAAGTTGTGGTAACCATCAGCAGTTAGTAATGGAAAATTCTTGAGTTAGAAGAGAAAAATGAACTTTATTTCAATTGTTCTAAATGGCTAACCGTTTTCGATTAAAACGAATACCCACAACAAATACGCAGTTCAATCATGCAATTTTTAAAAAAAATGTTTGATCCCCCTTCAGAGTTAGTTACTCACTGCATTCCTTTTGTTATTTTATAATAAAGTAATAAACCTAACAGTTTTCTTTCAAAAATGCCATGCTGGCCTTGCTTAAGTGCCCTGTTGCTTCCTGACTGCTAATTGGAGACTTGGACCACCCACCACTGATCCCAAAGTAGTAGCCTTGCCCTTTAACGTTTCTGGACCCGCTAAGAACTTTGGCTGCTTTAATTAAATGACTACAGTTAGATGAATAATCCCAGTCCTGACCTCTGCCATATGCTGCAATGCATCCTTCAGAAAATATGGGTGGCAGCAGCAGGGTGAGAGCTCCCTTGTCTCAGTGGTCTATCTGCAGCCCGACATCCTGCCGCCTGCCATGGGCAGGGGGATTACATTCTACCAGCCCCCTATAAATTCACCTGCCCATCTTGGCAGCAGCAGCACCACCACTGTCAGTTGGGTGGGCAGGGAGGTAGCAGTAACAGCAGGCAGTGGTCTCTGCCAGTCTGGAAGGAGGGACTCTCGTTCTTGTGGCTTTGCTGGCTGGTGGATCTCAGTGCAGTGTGCTCTTACATTTATGAGTGGTGCTGGATTGGAACTGCTTTTGGGTGCAGGACTCTGGGTGCATCATGGTAGATGAGGAGCTTGAACTGTGGAGAAAGCAATATTGCCTACCCACCTCTGTAGTACCCTTGCTGGTCTGGTGTTTCAGTGGCATTGATACTACAAGATGTGTTGCCATGTTCATACTGTATTACACAATGACTGTTCCATTGATGGTGGAGTCAATCAGTTTTGGCTGTGGAGAGCACCATGCTGTGAATGTTGGGTAGTGGTTGGGGTACTAGGGTTCAGACATCAACAGAGACAGGGAGCAAAAGGGGACTGTTTGGATAAAGTGATATACTGGATCAGGTTAGGGAGAAGGAGCCAGCCGACTGACAGTGCTGCACAGCTCCCATATGTGGAATGGGATGTGCCAGAATGTGCTTGGCTTGTTTAAGCTGCGTGCAGTAAGTGGGTTTTACTGGGATTCAGAGCAGAGTATGCAGGTTCACAGGTAGCTCTATGCTCTAATAACTAGGTTGCCTTCTGTCACAGCAGGGTCCAGGGCAGGGAGATCTGAATGGGAAAAACTGGTGATGAACATGCTACGGTTCCTGTTGGATGCGTAATATCCTAATTTATTGAGAGTGTAATATATACTTTTAGACACTGCTTGCAGATATCCGGTGTATTTTTTTAATATGCTTGTTAAACTGGTTTCTACCCTAGTAGACAGTAAAAACCACTGATCTTTATCACTGTGTGCTTAGAGAATCATTCTGTTGCTGGCTTTCCTTGGTTTATTGCAGAGCTGGGGGTGGGGGACATACGCGTGTGTGTGTGTTGCATCATAGTTATCATACAATCCAAGTAATTCTGTCAGAGATCAGTTTAACAGGCAAATATTTGTATTTTCATTACCCTTTGGCTCGGCTCGTGATTTGGCTCTTAGAGCCAAGCCAGACCCTTGGCTCGGCTCTGGCTTGGATCTTACTCCAAAAATCAAGGCTTGACCACCTTTAGTTAAGAAGTACCTTGAGAAAAGGCCCTTTACCCATGGTGAAACAGGGACCTTGTCTACTATCTTTACTTGCAGAAGCTTTTTGACCTTCAACACCAGTAGGATCTTTTCCACTGCAGTGTGAGCTGGAAAGTGTCTTGGTCTCTGCAACTTTGAAAATGTTTTAACTGCAGTGACGAACCTTGATACATGACTTCCAGGACCCACTTGTCTGTGGTGATTTTTCCCACTCCTGGAAGTAGTGTGTCAGTCTTCCCCCACTGGCAATGGCTGACAGGTGACCTTGGCAAAATTGTCAGGGGTTTTGTTAGGGCTGTGGCTTGGAGGCTGGTACTGCAGCATGCCTAGGACACCTTCTGCCTCTACCCCTATAGTACCCTCTTTGTGGCTGGTAATCACAACCAGAGTAGGGTCTGAGGTAGTAGCCTCTGCCCCGCCACCTCTTCCATAAGCCCTGTATGAGGCAGAGACCTTTTTTATTTCCTTGTGTCACTGTGTCCCTGAAGGCCAGACAATAAATAGGTTGCAAAAATGGGGGAAAAGAACAAATATTTATAGACACATACTGCACCAGAAACTGTCAGGAGGATAGATTTTATAGAAACATGGAGATTATTCTGGAGACAGGTGGCATAATAACTGTAACGCCTAACTAATGAATATCCAGGCTGAATATAAAAAGACCCACCCCCAGACCTACCACAGTCAGAACAGCGCACTGATCACTCTAACACAGACATGACTGACCTGACCAATGCAAACCATAGGGACCCATGCCCGAGAATCTCTAGTAGGTTGCAGCGGCCTGCCAGCTGAGAGCTCTCCTTATTCTGCTAGCCGATTAGTGTATGTTGTTGCATTCACCCGATTACTATTACCGTCATCCAATGGTCCTCATCGGTCAGCTTCAGACAGCTGGTGCTGTCCAATGTGTCTCTCTCAGTCTGACTGGCTGTGGGGACCAGATCAGCACTGCCAACAACAAAGGGATTGTCAGCAGGTGGTGCAGGCGGGCAGCCGGGCAATGTTTCACGGTGGGATGTAGAGTTGGGCAAAAGCCAGGTTACTGTACAAACGGGAGGAGAAATGCCAAAGAGAAATACTAATATCTTCAAGGTTGACCTGTGGGTTCACTTGGTACAAAAATAATTTTGGTCTGGGAAAGTCGGGAGGTACAGCCCACTGGTACAACTCTTTTTGGCACAACTACCTGAATCAAATCAGCAAAGCTGAACATTACTGTCTTTCTTTCAGACACTGTACCTAGCTACTGTATGAACAAGCAGGTACACATTCTCTGAGACATTCTAAGCCTGCACTGAAACAGAAAGCAGCACTAAAGAGCTTTGGAAAGGGACAGATACACTGGGAGAAGCCCATGTACTTTGCTGAGAACTTGCAGCCCATTAGTCCTTTCTGGCAGCATTCTCCAGTTTTTGCTGGTTTGAGCACTTTAATAATAATAATATCTTTATTTATAGAGCGCTATGCACAAAGTATCAAAGCATCAAAGCGCTATACAATCCATACTAAAACAAAACAATAAAACTCTAAAAACAAATATCCAATAAATATATATTATATAATGATCTAATTATATTAATTATATAATTATTGCTCGTGTGCAAAAGGGAGCGGTCTCAGTGCTCTATTTGGGGCTTCTTCTTTCTATTCCATTTAATGCAAAGAGATCCCCTCCCCAGCAGGTCGAGGACGGGGCAGCACTAAAAACAGCACAAAACTCATTGTAAGTAAAAGAAAAAGTCAGGTAAGCATCTATGATCTGCATGGTATAAACCACCCTTTTCCTTATTTTTGCAGATGAAGATGCATACCTCACTGTACACAGAGTGTCACCACCAGGTTCTGGATAGACCAAAGGAAGGGTAACTAACTGATTCAGGTGAAATTTAGACCCCACCTTGGGTAGGAACTTTCTATTGGTCCTGAGGACTACCTTATCCATTAAGAAGATAATGTCATTTGGATCTGTACAGAGGGCTCGCATACCCTCCTGGCAGTTGTCATGGCAATCAGGGAAACTGTTTTCCGTGTGACATATTTTAAGTCAGCAGTAGCTATAGGCTCAAAGGGAGCCTCCATCAACTGGGCATGTCAGATACTGAAGTCCCATGGAGGGATTGGGTCCCTTGCAGGGTGATACAATAAACTGAGGCCTTTAAAAAATTAAACTTTTAAAAACAGGTTGTAAAGCCAAGGGCTTGCCTTTGCCTGCTGACATGTTGCTAAACAAGGTTGAGGGTCTCAGACCTAAATATTCAAGTGCACCAGGTAGTCCAGAACTATAAGCAACCCTGCCTGCGTTGAGATTATCTTCCACGGAATGCTACAGTATGACAATCTCTTTCTCTTAGAGGCGTATGTCTTCCTAGTTGATGTTTTTTTGGGAAAACACGAGTACACTCACCGCCTCCTCTGACAAGTTTAGATGAGAGAAATTAAAATGACGTACTAACTGTAATTGTTGGTCTTCCAGAATATCTTAACCATTTATTGCCACCTATGAATCTGTGTCAGAGGCACTAGGACCCCGCGGAAGGAAACTTTTTAGGCTACAGCTAGGGGGCTAACGTCGATGATGGTGCCACCCATGAGGCTCACGTATGACGTGGCACTCATGGACTGGCCAGTAACTGATGCCAGCCCCCTGCTCACCTCGGTTCTGTCAGCCAGGAAAGAAACAAAGTAATAGAGAAAAAAGAAGAGGGGCAAGATGGCCCAAAGGGATGGGAAAAGGATATAAAAAGAACAAAAACAATAAAACCTGACTACCAGGGAAGACTGAAGAGGAGGGGGTCCTAGGTATTTTTTTTTTTTTTTAAAGAGGCTAAGGTCATCTGGGCAGCAGGCCTCTAAAGCATACCTCTCAACTGCTATGAATTCTACATAGCGCTGTGATTTTCACACTCAAATTTACCCTTGCTCCTCACAAGTTTACCGATGTTCCTCATAATGTTAGAGCTATTTCTGGACACACAAACCATTAAATCATTGAGCTAAGCTGATAGAAACATTCCTTATCACTTACTATATGGGGTCCACTATCTGTAAACAATATTGTTTAAAATAAGAAAGTGCTAAACATTCTGACACTTCGCTCTGATTTTTGAAGGCCAGTGCTATGATTTTTAGTGACTAGAGGTATGCTCTAAAGATGTAGGGGTGCCTGTACAATAGAGAAGAGAACCCTACACCGGAAAATCCCAAGCAGCATGGGCAGACAGGAAACAGAGCAAAGCTGAATCCACATAACACAGAATTCCACAGAGAAACACAGGTGATCAACCTGAAACTACAGAGAGGCAGAAACTGGAGGGGTGGGGTGTAGAGATGGAGGCAGGGGCTCTGAAGAGCAGAGATTCTGGAGGTAGATCAACAGGGGCCGAGAGAAAAAGATCTATACCTCTACGGAGGGCAGAGAGGCTGCATCAAGTTATGCCCCATGACCTAGCCTGGTAAAAAAAGGACACAAGCTCTGTACAAAAAAAACAAATAATGCAAGAAAAGCCTTGGTCATGTCCTCCACAGAGAACATTTTTGCTCTGTCCACTGATGGCTCCTGTCCTTCTTCAGGAGGAGGGGCAGCAACACTTTTTTTTTAATAGCAGGAACCGGGTCCAGAACCAGCTCAGAAGATCTCTCATGCTTTGCCACCTCAGCAACCCCTTTGTCAGGAACCCTGGAATCAGAACTGTTTTTTGATGACCTTGCCTTACATTTATTGTGTGTGTGTGTATGGGGGAGGAAGAGCCCTGCATGTGTGTGTTTGCTGAAGGATATAGAGGCAGACTGAGAAGCCATAATAACTTCTAACTTTTGGCCCTTTCTTTAAAAGTTTTAGGGCAAAACTTACAATCAGAAAATAAATTATCAGGACCTAGGCACCTTAAACACAACTAGTGGCAGTCTGCCTTCACCAAGAGGCACTTTGAACAATTCATAAAGCCTTTAGGTCCTGTCTTCTTTTTGGGTCTGTCTGACATGCCAATTGAAAGATGACCTTTAAAATATTGTTCCCAAATGGAAAAAATGTACGTTTGTGGTCCGGTTCCTTAAAATGAACCAAACACTATAAAAAGACTGAAAGTGACTTTTTTTTTGTTTCTTTTAAATACACAAATATAACAAAAAACGTCTCAGTTCCAGAAAACCGGGAACCAAGGCGCTGGATATTTAAAACAAGGACAGATAACAAAATAAGCAAAATAAAGAAGTACTTGAAAACTGGAAAATAAAGCAGCAAAACCGAAGTCAGTTCAAGAGGGCTCTTTGGGGTGACCTGCTTTCTCAGGCGGAGGAATAAATCTGACGTTGGAGCATAGAACGCAGCACCATGAGGCAGATTTGAAAATACATTCTGAGTTCCATAATTAGCATACATTCCACTTTCTCCAGGGCTGCTCAACCTTCCAGGCTGATTGAATACATAAGCATAGTGAGGGATTCCTGGGGTTTGAAGAAAAATGTTACCATAGATGCAGGAAAACAACAATGGAACAGAAAGATCTGAGATAAAAGCTCTCTGCTGGCAAAGGATCTCGTCTCTCTCTCTCTCTCTTTTTTTTTTTACTTTTTAGAAAAGTGTTTAGCAAAACACTGTGATCTTATATATTTATTTATTTAAGAAAATGAAGGGGTTGCCCTTGGTACCCCAAAGTAGAAGGAATGGAAAAAAGGCTCAGGCCACCGACAAGGGGAAAAATTAAAATATAGAATTTAAGGGAGGAGGGATGGGGGGGGATGATATTAATAATAAAATTCGTTATTTTTTAGTTTTGCTCCTCCCCATTTTCTTTTGGTAGCAGGGATGGACTGAGGGGAAAAAGGCCCAGGAACCTCCCCTTTAAAAAAAAGCTTAAGGAGCAAAGAAAGGAAGGAAAAGAGTGAGGGGGAGAGAGAGAGAGAGAGAGAGAGAGAGAAGGGTGATCTGCCCAGATGCCTGACTCATACTGAGTGGGGGATGGTGAGCAGGTGTGGTAATAAATGGTGAAGATATTCTGGAAGATCAACAGTTATGGTGAGTGTGTAATTTTCATATCTTCTAAGAGTCAATCTTCACCATTTATTACCATCTATGGGTCAGAGTACCAAGCCTGCCACCCAAGAAGGGTGGTGCTGGCTTACTCTGAGGGAAATGGTTGTTCCACTCAGCCTCCTGTGGGGGATAACTACCAAGAGGAAGGGACCCGTTACGGGCTGGGTGAGGCCCGAGAGCTGTCAGGGGCGTTCCTATGGTCTAGGAGCAGGAATGCGTCCTGCTAGCTCATGCCAGACCTTGTCTGAGAAAAAATAGGTCCCCTGGAACCATGAGGCAATTACCCAATGCTGGGCAAAGGTTCCACCAAGTCTCATCGACAAAGCTGTCGACAGACTTTACAGCGATACTAATTTACCGACAGCACTCACATCACCCAGCAAATGTGTCGACCAACTACTACGGCAAGGGGCTCATTTACTGTTTTTGGGGGGGCTATGCCACCTGCACTTCCCCAAATTTATAGATTACCAATTCTGGTGGGTGGATTATGGGGGAAAGCGGCCAACACCAGGAGTCACTGAATCTGTACAGCGCTCCAAGAACCCGTTCGACACTGTGAATGTCGAACGGGTTGTGTCACTGTGTTGGTTTTGCTCTGCTGGTGTTGTTATAACAACAATATACACTGGGCCAAGGGTGACAACTGGGAAAGATGAAGCCATGTTGCCCCCAATGCAGACTGCAGTTCTCATCAGCCTGAAGGCCACCTCGCTGTCATCACAAGATGCCCTCACTTGGTGCCTTGTCAGTGCTAAGCCCTGGGCAGAAAGGTGAATAGCCTGTCTGGTTGCCTCACTAGCCGGAAAAGACATTAGAAGCTGACCTAGCGTTGACCACAGGTGCCTGCCATAGGTCGCCTTTAGTGCCTGGTGTGCAGAGATGCACAGTACGGTGCATGCCGCTTAAAAGAAACAATGGCCCCAGGCATCAAGCTCTGCAGAGTCTGACCCCGGGGGATGGTGATGTACTTTGCATCAATGCCCAATGAAGGTATCCAGGAGCTGGACCCCAGAAAAGGGATGTGACATGGCTCCAGGAGACCCCATAGGTTCACAATACCTGCATCAGATGTCCCTCAGGGTTGGAAAGGGGACAGAGGAACAGAGCCAGACATTCCTGGTTGCTTCTGTAAAAGGCTTAGGCCACACAGGGATGACTGCCGAGTCACGGCTGTAATCCTCAAGGAATGACAGCACCAGGTTTGCAGGATTACAGCTTGCGAAGTGGTCAATTCCAAGCTCCTTCATCATCTCCGTGAGGAACTGCTGGTACTGGGTGTACTCAGCGTCAAAGGAAAGGTGTAGGGACGCATCCTCTTCCTCAGAGGAGGAGGAGGTCAGAGATGAGGAAGAGTTGGAGTCAAGGGGTGGCAGTGCAGGGGCCTCAGGCCAAAAAATGGCCTGCATTAAGGAATGCAGGTACTGGGGAAAAGCACTGGCTGCCGCCATGAACTGCTCCCATGATAAGGGACCCACAATGCATGGGGAAGGGGGGACAGTTGCCAGGGCTACAAGAGTGCTCAGGGGACCTCACCTGGAGGGAAGGCCTGGCAAGCTCATTCACCAGGGACACTCAATAGGTGAGGACTGTTCAAAATGGTGCCCTTGGGGGGGGGGAAGGCCCCCCCCCAGCATGAAGAGAGCAGAGCAGTGAAGGTCCCACAAGGCAGTCCCAATCCCCACCAAAGACAGGTACAGACAGTTCTGGCAAGATCAGGGACTCTTGAGTTGGCACTGTGACTCCTGCCAGCGCTGCCACCTACTCTGGACAAGGAGTAAGCTGCCAATCAGGACCACCCAGCACCTACCTCACCAGAAAGGGTCCTGGCCCTTGGACTAGGCTTCTGGATAGGCAGGCAGCTGCGAAAGGCAACAGGCAGAGAAGCAGCCCCTCCGAGGATGATGCCAACCCTGACTGAGGCCTGGAACTAGGCCCAGAAAGACCTCCTTCATATCACTGGAACCCTGCATGTAGCCAAGAACCTCCCCAACCTCAACCCCCAGGTCGTCCAACTGCTCCGGGGAAGAGATCCCGAAGATGTCTACAGGATGCCTAGGAGGCCTGGCTTCAGAGACGTTCCCTCTCCCAGTGCTGCAAGTGGTGTCAGGAGAGGACCTGGTCATGAGGGTGGCATTGCATCATTCAATGACACTGGCCACAGTGCCAGGAGCCGAGGCATTGCCAGGCCCCTACACAAAGGTGCCCACTGGTGTAGGCCCAGTGTATAGCTTTGACCTCACCACTGAGGGGTCTGCTGCCCTGAAGAGGTTATGGACTAGGGGAGGGGTGCTCAGCTGGTATCCTAGAGAAGGCCAACTGTCCACCTGACCCCTCCCCCAGGCTCTGTGTTTCAGTGAAGAAAGGACTTGGAGAAGGGGAGGAGGGGTAGCAATGATAGTAAAAAACTGCATTGGCATAGGGGGAGTAGAGGAGGCGGAGGGAACCGTGGAGGCGATTTGGGTCACCTTGATAACAAGGGGGGGCAAGAGAGTAAAAATAGGAGTAGTGTATAGACCCCCTGCTCTGGCGGAGGAGCTGGAGGACAGTCTGGTGGCAGATGTTAGAGACACTGCAGACTGGGCAGAGGAAAGGTGGTGTTAGGGGACTTAAACATGCCAGGAACAGACTGGGAGACTATGACATCCTCTGTGACCAGGGAACAGAGGTTGTTGGATGTCTTTCAAGACGCTCCTAACTCCAGCAGGTGAGGGAACCGACCAGGAGGCATGGGTACTGGATGTGGTCCTGGCAGACAGTGACCAGATTGGGGGCCTGGAGGTAAGGGACCCATTGGCGGGAGTGACCATGCCACGGTCTGGTTCTGCCTGGACCTAGGAGGGTAGAAGGCTGCACAAAGACGGAAGTAACCGACTTCAGGGGTGGATTTAAGGAATGGGAAGGATCCTTAAGGAGCATTTGGATGGGATTGGGTCAGACATGGGCGCTGATAGTAGGTGGGAAATCATCAGGAGAGGGGTGCAGGATGCTACCAGCACCTGTGCAAGAGTAAGATGAAAAATGCGGTAGGGCCCAAAAACCCTGTTGGTGGACCAGGGAGGTCCAGGAGGTGGTGGGGAAGAAAGCAGCCTATAAGAAATTCAAGTGCTCAAGGAGGAAAGGGATCGAGGGGAGTATGAGCTGATGGCTAGAAGGGCCACTAGAGTGGTAAGGGTGGCTAAGGCAAGGAAGGAGCAGAACCTGGCCAGGGAAATTAGGAGAGGGAAAAGGGGTTCTTTAGATACATTGGGGAAAGACGAAGGGTGAAGGAGCAGATTAGCAGGATTAAATCAGGGAAGAGATGGGCACAAGACCCAGAGGAGCAGGCTGAGGTACTAAATGAGTACTTCATCTCAGTTTTCACCAGGGAAAATGGGGATGCTGCATCATACGTGGGAGGAGACAGAGATAATGAGGAGGGGGGGACCCTCACCAATCGGCAGGTCTGGGGAGGGGCATCACTGGCAGGTGGGGGGAGGGCTAAGCAGGGAGAAGAGATACTGGAAGTGGAAATCACAGCAGAGAGAGTGAGGGAAGCCCTCAGCTCCCTTAAGACAGAGAAAGCACCGGGGCCAGATAAATTACATCCTAGAGTGCTGAAGGAACTTTCAGATGTCCTGGCGAAACCCCTGGCAGAGCTTTTCACCATCTCTCTGAGGACAGGTGGGTGCCCAAGACTGGAAGGTGGCGATGTAGTGCCCATCCACAAGGGGGATCAGGGAGGTGGCAGGGAACTACAGGCCTGTCAGCCTGACATCAGTGGTGGGCAAGGTGATGGAGGGCATTGTCAAGGAGAGGCTAGGGGGGGACCTGGATAAGTCAGGGTGCCTGGACGATAGACAGCATGGATTCATCCCGGGGAAATCGTGTCAGACAAACCTGGTGGAGTTCTATGACTGGGTGACAAGTGCCTTGGACCTGGGTAGACCAGTGGATGTCCTCTTTCTAGACTTCAGCAAGGCATTTGACTCTGTTCCTCACGTGGGCCTGTTGGATAAACTAGGAGAAATGGGGGTGGGAAACCAGATGATCCGACGGATAGGCAATTGGCTCCAGGACTGGACCCAGAGGGTCGTAGTTGGTGGGACAGTCTCTTCCCCAAGGAGGGTCATTAGTGGGGTCCCACAGGGATCAGTCCTTGGGCCCCTTCTGTTCAATGCCTATGTATCTGACATAAGGACAGGAATCAGGAGTGAGATGAGTCTCTTTGCAGATGACTCAAACTGGGGGGCTGGTGGATGGGGAGGAGGGAGGGTGGCCCTGCAGGGGACCTGGAAAGATGGTCTAGAAAGTGGAAGCTGAGGTTTAATGCAGGGAAATGCAAGGTACTCACCTGGGGCCAGAAACCCAGGCCAATGTACACCCTGGGGAAATACTACAAGTCTCAATGGCTGAGAGGGACCTGGGGTGGTGGTGGATGTCAAGATGAACAACTCTGAGACTTGTAGGAGGCAGCAGCCAAGGCCAACAGGATGCTGGGATGCATCGCTAGGGGGATCACCTCCAGAAGGAGGGAAGTGATACTCCCTCTGTATAACTGCTTGGTGAGGCCGCACCTGGAGTACTGCGTGCAGTTTTGGAGGCCGCACTTAAAGAGGGACATTAACCTCCTGGAGAGGGTCCAGAGGAGGGCAACCAAAATGATTTGGGGCTTGGGGGACAGGACCTATGAGGAGAGGCTCGAAGAGCTAAATATGTACACTTTGGAAGAGAGAAGGGACCGGGGGGACATGATAGAGGTCTTCAGGTACATGAAGAGGGTAAATAGGGGAGGAACAGTGAGGGTGCTTCGAAGGAAGGAGGAGGGGCCACTAGAGGGCATGGGTGGAAGCTGGAGGGAAGATTCAGGGGAGAAAGGAGGAGGTGCTACTTCACTGAGAGGGTGGTAGAGCCATGGAATGCACTACCTAGGGGGCTGGTGGAGGCAGAGACAGTGGAGGGGTTCAAGAGGGGTGGGACAGGTACAGGGGAAGGGTTCAGGAAGCAAAATCCAATGCAGCAAGAATATCTGGAACTGGGAAGGGAGAAGCCAGAGAAGGCGAGGGGGACAGCAAGGTCAGCACCCAGGGTGGGGGCTGACCAAACGAGCAGACATGAAAGACCATTAGGCCTATTCTGCTGGCATTTTAGTATGTTAGTATGTTAGTAAGCCTGAACTCCCTCAGTATGTACAGTACTGGGAAGGGGGGCTCAGGGGAAAAGCCCCAGGATCTTTCCTTGGAGTTCCATGTGTGTGACCTACTGGTTGGTGACCCCACTTCATCACCCAGATCTAAAGGCTGCAGAAGTGCATGGAGAAGCAGGCGTCACAGTAGTTCATACTGTGGTCAGCCCCAAGGCAGGTCTAGCACAGGTCACGCCAATCCTGGATGAACATGGGTCTCCCACAGGAGCAACGATGCATGGAAGGGGGCATCTCTAGGCTTCTTCTTGGCCTTCTTCTTCTTTTGCTCCTGGAAGTTGATCGTGACTGATGAGTGGAAAAAAATAAAATAAATAAAACAAAAACTAACAAAAAAAGGGCTTGATGCCATAAAACAGAGAAAGAGAGAGAGAGAGAGTGACAGCGGCACCAAAAACAGTCCGAAAAACTAGAGCGTCAAGCAAGAAGCGGTAACGACTGAGGTGTGATGCAGTAAGAGCAAAATCAAGAGCTCCCATGGTGTTGCCTTGATAGTGGGAAAAACAGAACTGAGGTGAGTAGGGACCAGTATTGGTTACTGGCCAGTCCATGAGCACTATATCATACGTGAGCCTCGTGGGCGGCGCCATCACTGATGTTGGCCCCCTTGCTGTAGGCTAAAGAGTCTGCTCTTGCAGGGTCCCAGTGCCTCTGGCACAGACACATAGGTGGTAATAAATGGTGAAGATTGATTCTTGGAAGATTTATAGCTCCTCAAGAACCATGCCCTCAGGCACAGTGTGCAGAGATCTGCAAATGATATGCTGCCCAGAGACAGCAGATTGCATCTCCTGGCTGACTGACAGGAGTCATGCTGGACAGGGTTGGGAGCAATGAATATCAAGCCTGTTCAGCCCAGTCTGGATCTACTAGGATCATTGTTGCTGGCTTTCTCTTGAGCTTTATGAGCGCTCTCTGTATGAGTGGGAATGCATACAGGTACCTGCCTATCCAAGCCAGAACTAGGGTGTCCACTGGAACTGTGCCCATGGCTTGAGATCTGCAGCAAAACTGTGGGAGCTGAGTGTTCTCCCATTAAGCAAAAAGATTTCCAGAGTGCCACATCTTCTGAAGATTGAGGCCAGCACTTGCTGGTTCAGGGCCCACTCGTGGTTTCTTTGGCCAATTCTGCTTAGGGCATCAGCTAGGATACCGTCTTTGCCTGGCAGACGTACAACATGAAACCTTGCATCTAGGGAGTAAGCTATATCCCAGATCCTTATAGCGTCTGTGCACAGCTTTAAGGAACTTGTTTCTCCATGCTTGTTTATGTAATACATTTTGTGGGACTGTTTGAATCTGAACAGACTGACCCTGTAACTGGGAGGAAGTGATTGCATTTCCAGTAATACTTCTCTGAGCTCTAGGAGTATTATGTGTTCCTGAGCCTTCTCTGGGCCCCAGATGCCACATACAGTAAGTCACCCTAGGTAAGTGCCCCACCGTAGGATTAAGGCATCTGTTGTGAGGACTCTTATTGGGGATTTCTGCAGGAAGGGAATGCCCTCTTTGAAGCTGCTTTTCTTCTTCAACCACTATAGTGCACACACAAATGTCTCTGTGACCAGCACTATCTTGCACAGTGGGTCCTACCTTTCAGACCAGTGGTCCCTTAGGTGATACTGAATGTCTCTCATCTGGAATCTTGCCCAACCCACTACTGCTCTGGATGATACCAAGTGGCCCAGTAACTGCAGGAAATCCCTGGCGGGCCTTGGCTGGTCCTGTGTTGAGGATTCTGTAGTAGCAATCAGGTTTGATACCCTTTCTTGTGAAAGGAAGGCTTTCTCCTGCAGGGTATCTAGTCCTGCACATATGAAGTCCAACACTTGAGCTAGTTCTATCTGGGACATTTGCAGATTTATCAGGAAACCCTGGTTCTCTAGGGTGCTCTTTACCCTTTGGGTAGAGCCCCTGCCTCTTGCTCTGTTTTCCCTGAGACTAACCAGTCATCTAGGTAGGGAAAAAGCACCACAACTTGTCTTCTCTGATGTGCTGCCACCACAGCTAGGTACTTTATGAAGACCTTTGTACCGGAGCGAGTCCAAAGGGAAGGGTATAAACTGATATTGGCAGTTTCCCAGCCCGAACCTGAGGTATTTTCTGTGAGTGGGTATGACTGGAATATGAAAATAGGCATCTTGCAGATCCACTGATCGTAGTCAATCTCTTGGATGTAAGGATGTTATCACAGTGCCCAGTGTGACCACCCTGAAGCTTTCCTTTTTGATATGTTTGTCCAGATATCTTACGTCTAAAGTGAGTTGCGACTCCCCATTTTTTATTGTGCGTGAGGAACCATCTAAAGAACAGGACCTTGCACCACTGAGTGAGAAACCTTTTCTACTGCTTTTGCCTGCAGCAGTTTTTTTACTTCCAGTTCCAGTTTGTTGGTGAATGAGCTGGAAAATGTTTTCATTTCTGCCGTCTTGGGAACTGTCTGAATAGCAAAGGCAGTCCCTTGCCCACTACTTCCAAGACCCACGTGTCTGTGGTAATTTTTATCCATTCCTGGAAGTATTGGGTCAGCCTACCCAAGTGGCAATCACTGGGTGACCTGGGCAAAACTGTCAGGGTTTTGCTTTGGTTGTGGCTTAGGGGCTGGTGCTACAGAAGTGCATCTGGAACCAACCCATTCTGCTTCCTCTTCTGTAATAAGCACTTTGGAGTTAATACACATAGCAGGCACAGGGAGTGGGATAGTAGCCCCTACCCCTGCCTCCCCTACAATAAGGGAAGTGGAGTCCTTCTCTTTTTCAGTATTATTTTTGTAACTGGTCTTGCACTCATCTACTTTTTTCATATATACCTCTGTATTGTCACCAAATAGGGAATTTCTCTCAAAGAGGAAATCTATGACTTTTGTATGGGTGTCCTGGGAAAGTATAGTGCCTCTTAGTCAGGCGTATCTTTTCCATGCCACTGCATGGGCTAAGACACATGAATCAGAGTCACTGGTATCTACAGCCATGCGGAACATGTATTTAGTGGCATCCAGAGCTGCCTTTGTTGTGGCTGCCAGGTCTTGTGCCACCTCACCTTCAAACTTATCAGTCAGTGCCAGAACTGTATTCCACAGTCCCTTCCAGTACATGGAACATATGCCAAATAAATTTACTGCCTAAGGAACAGGGAAGCTGTTGTATACACTTTTGTGGCTATAGTAACCAATTTCCTGAAATCCTTCTCAGGAGGCTATGTGGAGAAGGGTCCATTGGCCTTCTTACAAGCAGCTGCTTGGACCACTCCTTCATGATCAGGATGGGCATACAGGTATCCCCCCATCTGTCCACCTGATATTTCTTTTCCACTTTATGCTTTATGTTAGCAGATGACTTAGGAGCAGACATGATTTCTGAAGTAGCTTTATGGAGTGATTTGTGTATGGGGACTAGCAGCCTCATTATAGGAGCCAGCCCCATCATATCCATAAACTGTACTTCCTCCTCATCCTCCTCTGTTTCATGAGAGGCGATGCTGAGAGTGCTCACCATCTGTTTGATGAAAAAGAAATGAGGTATAATCTTCTGTAGGCCTAGGAGGAGAGCCAAACTCTTGTTCAGGTGAAACACCTGGTTCTACAGGTACACTTTCCTCCTCCTCCTAATACATGTCATCCTCCTTCTCAGGCCAATGGTCTGGAGTCTGAGCCTTGTCGGCAGGCATATTAATAAAGTTTCCCATAGCTTGGAAGGCCAGGAAAGACGGTCACGCTTTTGCGATGTCCTCTGCTGAGGGCATTTATTTTAGGTTCGCTGCCTGTTCATCTTCCTTTTCAGGAGTGGCATGGACTTGACTTTCTTTTTACTTTGTCTTGGCAGGTACTGGTTCCAGTACCTGCTCTAAGGCTATTTTATTTTATACATCACTAGACTCAGGGTTCCCCCTTTTGGGCATGCTGATATCTGAACCATCTTTGCTGTGCCTTTCAGATGGCTAAGCAGCTTTATGTTTTTTTATCTGCCCCCTCTGACAGGGACTGCTGCTGTTTTTGAGTAGACGAATCCTCTGATGTGTGCTTTCTGCCATCATCAGGAACTCCCTCAGAGCCTTTACTGTACTTTGCTAACATAGAGACAGACTGAGAAGCCATAAACACTTCTCTTTTCTTTGTCCTCTTCTTTTGCATCAAGGGCAAAATGTTTGAGAGAGCTCACAACTGATAAAATCATGATTTGGATCCAAGCATCTCAAACAGGCTCATGGCAGTCTGCCCATGCCAGGACCTGGAAATAATTTGTACAATTTTTAAAGCCTGTTGGTCCTGTCTAATTTTAAGGGCCATCAGTCATGCCAAAACACTGTAGATCTTGTAAAAAATGCCCACTAGGATAAAAAATAAACCCTAGTTACAATAATTGATTCCAAAACAACTTTAGATTAAATGTAAAATGTTTTCCTTCCCTCACAGTAGTAAGGAACCACAAGGGATCAGAGAGGTTTAATTTTTTTTTTTAATTTCTGTTTATGCCCACAACATCTCGAGTCCTTCCAAGGATGCCTTGGGCCCAGAGGGATGCTCCCAGGCTCTCCTAGTCATGGTCATGCCCACACAGAGCCTTGGCTAGGCCCCCCAGGCAGGGTCAGGGTGGACTTTTTCCCCCGACACTGTACATTTCGTTGAGGCGCATCATGATCTGGAGGGTGCTGAGGGCCTGGGGTGCTCCCATGGGACATCATCATGGAAGGAGCGGGGGCCATTCTCCGTTTTCTGGTCTAACCCTGGGGCGATGAGAATGTCAATGCAGATCCCATGTACACCCATGCGTGTGTCCATCTGCCATCAGTGATGCCCCAACCCCACCCTCCATCTACTGACTACTGCCACCCGTGGTCACCCAGGTGGGAGACCAGTGGCAGAGGATGGGACCTACCCCTCCTAGAGGAGATGAGCATCCGTGGGAAACTCTAACACCCTCCCCGCCAGCCCGATTACCCGAGATCGTTCCCAAACCACCAGCGTTGAGAGTGGTAGTGGTACCGCTATGCCGAGGGGCCAGCAGAGTGGTTACATTTCTGAGCCGAAATGTGGTTCAGTACTGAAGAGTTCAAATTAAATGAAAAAATATTTTTTTTGTATAAAGTTCTGCAGTTTTGTCCCAATTTTTACCAATTTCGGTCCATTCCCTCAAGGTTGGAACCACGCTGTAAGAGGCACCCTTTGGTGTCTGGAACCAATTGGGAACTGGATGTCAAGGGGTCCCGCACTGTCCTCGCCTGAGGTACCCACCTGAGAAGGGGAGGGTACTGGCAGGGGAGAAAGACAGTCTCCCTCTGGTTCTGCCAGGCATTGGGGAAGGGGCCATTTGGCCCCAACGGGAGAACCATGCCTGAGCGGCAATCAGAGACAGGCATCTTACCAGATAGAGCTGGGTGGATGGGGGAGGAGCCCCCGGCTGACTTATTGGCTGTGGGTGGGTCCCCAAGACCTGGAGAGTCGACTTACCGGCGGCCGGGTGGTCCCCAGAGGAGCCAGGGACCGACTTAGTGGCCGTGGCAGTGCGGCCATCGGAGGAGCAGATGGACAACTGACCCACAGAGGTTTTATCAGACTTACCGTCCGAAGTCTTCTTAGGCGGCTATAAGGCAGCCTTACTCATTGAGGGTGAGGCTTCAGACTGGGCCTCTGCGGAGCACTCCTACTCCAGAGATTTCTCCTTGTGTTTCTTGGAGGGAGAAGATTTTTCTCAGGAGGACTCGTGGATCCGGTCCATTTGCTTTTCAAGAGAAGCAAGATAGACTTTTAAAAGGTGGGCCTCCAAAGCCTGCTGCCTCTGCTTTTTGGTGGCCTGATTGAAAGTTTGGCACTCCGAGCAGAATGAGACAGGGTGGTCTGGGCCCAGACAGATCACACACTTCAGATGACTGTCCTTATGAGGTATTTGTGTGCCACAGGACGTGCACTTCTTCTTGGGTAAAGACATAAGCAAAACATTTTTTAAAAGGAATGGTGAAGGAAAAAATCAGACACAAGAACTAATGCGACGATCGCTACTGGAAGTCTGCTATGAGACTGACACGAGGCGACAGCAGGAAAGAACTGGAGGGCGGGCGTGGGAACCGCCCACTATATACAGCCATGTTGATGTCAGTCACGTGACGTTGGGTGGGTGGTCCCCCATCAGGGATCGCTAGAAAAGTCTGCCATGCATTCTGATGCCAGGTGGTGCCAGTCCTATATGTAATGACCTACTGAAGGAACCCTCTTGAAGTAAGTTCTAACAAACTTGTTAAAATAGCAAAATACTGAATAAGGAAATATTCAGTCTTTATTTTCACTATATTCACCGGTTTCATATTAGCATGAAAATATAAAGACTGCAAATATTAGGTGGAGAACTATACAACAGCAGCACTAGTGTGCCACCAGTGAAAATATGGAGTGAATATGTCTGGTGTTCTTTGAGCACTAAATATAGCAGGTGTGAATTTAAGGTGTTATACAGTAGGCTGGAGCTGTACTTTGGTGTCATTGCTCTCTTTAGCAGGAGAAACAAATCTGACGTTGACTACTAGGGGGTACAAGACTACAATGCAGAGTTTGAACAGGTATTCTAAGTTCTATAAGTACGATACAGTTCTATATCCAGGGCATCACTCATTGGCATGAAGATGATGCTTACTGTAAAGCATCATTGATGGGCTTTTGCTGTTTGAACAGTGAGGAATTCTGACAGTTTGGATGGCTTCTATATTCAGAAAAAAGCAACACTCCTTACCCGCAACTGGATATGAACATGCACATACGCAATACATGTAGGGCCTCAAACTGCAAGTTGGGCCACGCATACAGAGCAAAAAGCTGTCTCACTCCAGCTGCCTGTCTCGCCTTAGCCAGGGGAGTCCTCCTACCTATGCTCTGCTATGGACTAGTCACCTTCGCTCACGTTGCAAAAACTAGTCTAGCAAAGTGGGACTCAGTGTACAACAGCATATGTCGTTTTGCGCTCTCAGCCCCCCGCCTTACCCACCAATGCGAGCTCTACTCCCGGCTTGAATGGCTCCCACTGGAAACTCACCACTCCTATGTCGTGGGCAACTTCATAGAGTGTGTTGTCAGAACTGCCACCCCCCCTTATCCTCGCTGAATCCCTTGTTCTGGCTACTTCCTCCTACCATCTACGATCCAGTGACTCTCATGCCCTCCTAGTACCAAGGACCCGCACTCAAATGGGTGACTGAGCCTTTGCTGCGTACGCACCCAGGTTATGGAACTCTCTTCCATCAAGCACTCGCTCCTCTCCCTCCCACCAATGCTTTAAAGCCTCCCTCTGGGGCTTTCTCAAAATGGCCTCCACCTGCCTCTGCACTAGATAAATCCCCTCGGCCTATGCTGCTCCAACTAACTGAGACGATACCTAAATGATATGACATAGGCAGTGCCCCTCTGCACTTTATACTCTTCCTGCCCAACAGGGAGAGCACTGTTACTGTACAACTTCCTTATCTTGCTCTGGGGCCCCCTCTATCCCAATTTGTCTCCTCTCTGCCTACCTGCAAGCCTTGCAGCATTGCTGCCCGGAATGATGAACACTGACTTACATATGTCTATCATACTGTTCTTCTACCTACTGCCTGCATTGTAAACCCCTGTTGTTACTTGTATCGACCCTGTGTGCTAATGCTCTTTAATGTAATCATTCACTTGTTTTTGCCTGATGTTCATGTATGTACCTTGTAATCTCCCGGGTTGCACCTGAAAATAGGCACTTGGCTGTCTAGTGTGCTTACCCTGTTAACAAAAGCAAATAAATACATTTTACTTTCTTGGCACCATCCAGCACTGTCTGGCTGTATTGAAGGGATACTGTCAATTCTTTTTGCATCATATTAGTTCTTTTTCAAAACCCACATTTTATGTAAGCAATAATGCCGAACATGGTGGGTGGTACTGGGCTATACTGGATTGCCAAGGGGCGTAATGAAGTCTGACTCAGCAGGAGGAGGGCCTTATAGCCACTGGAAGGTTTGGTATAGCCCAATATTGCCCACCTTGGATGGTATTGCTGCACTTAGAAAATGGGTAATTTGCTGACATTTAAAATAAAAAAAGATTTACAAATAAAGAAACCCCTAAAAATGAGTTAAAAAATGAACAAAAAAATGACTTATTTGTAAAGTAGTCCCTCTAGTGTACATTTGCAGTAGAGGGTGCTGCTGTTTTGAAAGAGGGTGATTTTTTTTTTGTACTTTCACTTTTGTTCTCTCCCTTTTACTGCCCACTTGCTGATAAAAAGTAAACTCTTGTGTCCCCCCAAACTCCCTGATCCTACCCCAGAGTATGTAGGTCACAATCAGCTGCAGCTGCGATCAGGTTCAGCAAGTTGTAGTGTGCCAGTCAGGTGTGATGGTCCCGGGAATGACGCTGAAGCCAGGACCAATTGTTAATCACCTATAAGTAGCAGGGTTTTGAAAACGGCTGTGTGTGTGTTAGAAGCGTGGTCTGAACTGAAGCAGTGATTGGGAGGACAAAACCATGCCATTTTTTAAAATTATTATATTTGTATTGCTGCTACGATCGGAACATGTGCAGGCAATGGCTTTCAAATGAAGACAGTGATCAAAGTTGGTGAGCGGGGTTGGCAGCAGCACAGTCAGTAATAAAACTAAGGTACTGTCATGTTAGATTAAAAAAAAGACATTAAACACACTTTTATTTAAATAAAACAATGGTTATTATGGGGGGGGGGAGACACTGCCAGGTGGGGGACATGAAGGGTGAGCCACTAAGCGAAGACAAAATATGGTGGCACAGTTTAGTTTAAGAATTCTATTTGGCACAGGGATGCAGGTTGCAGAAAGGCAGGCTGCGGTGCCACTCATTACTTCCTGGCCTCTGACAGATAAATGTACCCCTTGACAAGCGGCGTAGCCAATCAAAGGCCAGGAAATGTCTACTCAGTTTGTAAAATTGATTATCTTCTCTAAAATTCAGTGATGTTCCTGGTTGTTTTATCAGCTTCCTTTCTTAGTAGAATTGACATGCATGCTAATGGTGTAATTATACCCAACCCTGTTTTGTTTCACATTCTTGAGCTACTCTTATTGCATACTTCCTGAACATTAGGAACACCCTTAAAAAGTGCAGCCACTCCTGATGTAATAGTCTCCTCTCCTCCCACTGCATCATGAGTGGATTGACTGTGTTGGGGATGTTCCCATTGGAAAGACACACTGGGAGTTAACAGAAGACTGCAAACAAACATGTTTTTGTCTGGTAGCACCGGTATGGTGAGCAGTCTGTTTTTCACTTTGAAAAAGAAAAAAGGAGTCTTAATCAAACTACCAGCTACATCAGCAACCTCTACAAAATGTAACCATCATAAAAGGTTTTTATAAAGTAGGACACTCTGAGGCCTAAGGGGGTAGACAGTGTCCCTTTAAGGAAGGATGAATTTTTAAGTTAGGACTCAAACACTGATAGGAGGAATGCACAACTGCTACAAAGATGTTGCAGATGAAACAGGCAGAGCTGAGCATGCAGAGGAAAAGCACTGCCACACTATCTGAATAAGTTAAATCAGTGGGGAACTGGATCAGCAAAATTATCAGGCAAGAACCGAGTCCCCAAGCACAGGACACCAGACACCCTGACGCTGCACTGTTCCATATTGCTTCACTGCCTTATTCCTTCATTTTAGGATGACCTGGATAGATGGCTGAATAGGCAGACAGTAAAAAGAAACATCCGGCAGTACACTTGCTAACAAAGTTTATTCCTTTATAACTCGTATTTAAAGGTTTTAAATACTGCGTTTTCATTTTTTGCCTATTTTACATAGCACTGAATTCCTGAACAGATTGTCTATGGATGGCTCTTCTGTGGTGTTAAAACACTCTTCTGTGACATTAGACTTACAAGATATATAGATGGCAGATAAGAACAGGTTACTCATCTGTAACAGTAGTTCTAGGAGTGGCATATGTTGTTCATCCACACTCCCTGGCATGTCCCTTTCCCCTTTAAATCTCACCGTAAATTCTTCAAGCTGGCTCCTCCCACCTACCTGGTCGGTAAATACCTCGGCTGCGCCCCATGATGCTAGATTTTAGCCCACTGGAAGAAAGGTGGTGCGCATAAAGCCGGGGAGGTCGGGTGGGTGCATGTGGATGAACAACATATGCTACTACTGTTACAGGTGAGTAACCTGTTCTTCTAGGAGCGTGGATATGTTGTTCATCCACACTGTCTGGCAGACTCCACGCAGTTCTCCAGGAGGAGGGAGGCAAGACACACACCCCCTACTTGGGAAATAGAGATTGGAGAACAGAGGCCCCAAAACCAGCATCCCGGCGTGACTCAATGTCGATGTGGTAGTGGGTAATGTAGGTGTTTGCCGACTTCCAGGTAGCAGCCCGACAGATCTCCTGGATAAGGATGTCCCTGGAAGCAGCCATCGATGCAGCCGTATGGCGGGTAGAATGAGCTCTTAACCCTCTGGGAGGCTCCTTGCCTGCCAACTCATAACACAGACCTATGCATGATGTGATCTATCTAGCAATGGTCTGTTTAGCTGCAGGTCTGCCAGAAGTGGCTTTAGCGTAGATGACAAACAGCTGGCGAACCTCTCCCAGAATTTCCGCCGTCCTCTCCTTATAACAGGAGCGAGCACGTCTGAGGTCCAGAGTATGGAGCCTGTACTCAATATCCGAGGTGTAGTTAGGGTAGTATACCGGCAGAGTCAACACCTGATTAAGGTGAAACTCTGAAACCACCTTTGGAAGGAATTCCGGGTGGGGGCGCAGGACAACTTTGTCCCTGTGGAAGACCAGATAAGAGGAGTCCATCAAAAGTACCTGGAGCTCCCGTCCTTCTGGCAGATGTGATAGCCACCAGGAAGGCCGTCTTCCACAAGTGTGAGAGCTCACACTTGTGCAAGGGTTCGAATGGCTTACCCGTGAGCTTTGCCAAAACCAGCAAGAGATCCCACGGAGGTGGAGGTTCACGCACCGGAGGGGATATGTGATCCAGGCCTTTGAAGAAGCGCCTGACCACTGTCTCCTGTGTCAATGTCGGCTGACCGGCCCGTGCCCGGTAAGCAGAGATGGCTGCCAGGTGCACCTGAAGGGTCGATGACCGTAGACCCCCTTTGGAGAGGGACCAAAGGTAGTCTAGAATGACAGCCACAGAGTAGGATAAGGGGTGCAGACTCTTACCCTGACACCAAATGGAAAACCTTTTCCATTTGAAGGCATAACACTTCTTGGTCGATTCCTTACGAGATGCCTCCACCACGTGTAGACATCCGCGGAAAGACCCAGAGCCTGGAACTCTAGCCACTCAGGTACCAGGCTGTGAGGTGCAGGGATTGAAGGTCCGGATGGAATACCTTCCCCTGGTTCAATGATATCAGGTCCGGGCGTGTACAAAGCCGCTCCGGGGCCCTGCAGCTGAGGCTGAGGAAATCTGGATACCAGAATTGGCATGGCCAGTCTGGAGCTACCAGGATCACCTTCACCTTGTCCCTTCTCACCTTGAGGAGCACCTTGTGAATCAAGGGAAATGGAGGGAAGGCACAGAGAAGGCCTGGGGTCCACGGCCTCGAGAAGGCACCCCCCCTGCAGTGAGTGCTGCTGAGGGGGGCAGGCATGGAACAGCCTCAGCTTGGTGTTGTCCCTGGAGGCAAACAGGTCCACCACCGGTTTGCCCCAGTGGGAGAACAGGCTGTCAGCTACCTCTGGATGGAAAGACCACTCATGGGATGTCTGGCCTAAGCGGCTAAGGGCATCCGCCAGATGATTTGAGGCTCCTGCCACATGGATGGCTAGGAGATCTGCCTCTAATTGGCTCACGAGGGTCCAGACCCAGAGCGCCTCCCTGTGCAGCAGATGGGAGTGAATGCCGCCCTGTTTGTTGAGGTGGTACATGGTCGCGGTATAGTCCGCCTGGACTTGAACCACTTGACCCCTGAGCTGAGGAGCGAAAGCTGACAGTGCCAGTCTGACTGCTCTGAGCTCCAACAGGTTGATGTAGCATCGGGATTCCTTGGGGTCCAGAGCCCATGGGCCCTTCTGCCTCCCACGTGGGATCCCCAGCCCATGAGAGAAGCATCGGTCATGAGGACGACTGTTGGCTCGGGGCGGACAAATGGGATCCCTTCCTGCAACTGGTCTGGGGCAGTCTACCAGCGGAGAGCGTTCCACATCTTCTGGATTACAGTGATCAGCTGGTTGAAATGACCATGGTACTGAGTCCACTGGGCAGCCAGCTTCCATTGGAGGGGGAATGGCTGGCAGACCCCAATGGTCCACTGAGGGTACACCGCCATGTAACCCAGAAGGCACACAAAGTCCCGGGCAGGGTGCAATTGCCCAACCAGAAATGATTGGGCAAAGGAGGAAAGAACCTCCGCCCTGTCCCCTGGAAGCCGAGCTCTGGCTTGATAAGAGTCAAGCTCTGCCCCAATGAAGCCCATCACCTGAGAAGGCACGGGTTCCAACTTGGCCCGGTTGATCAGGAGGCCGAGTTGGGAGCAAGTCTGGAGGGCCAGGTCCCTGGACTTCTTCACCTCCTGCTGGGTGGAACTTGCTAGGAGCCAATCGTCGAGGTAAGGATAAATCCTGACCCCCGACACCTGAGATGGGTCACCACCACTGCAATGCATTTGATTTGGTGAAGATCCATCAGACTCCTGACAGGTCGAAAGGCATGGCTTGGAACTCATACAGGGTCCCTTCAATCTTGAAGCGAAGGAACCGCTGATGGGACAGATGGATTGGGACATGAAAAAATGCGTCTTGCAGATCCAGTGAACAGAACCACATTTCACTCCAAGGATGGTATGATCTGGGACAGAGTGACCATCCGAAAGGTGCATGACCTGAGATACTGATGCAGGTTATGCAGATCTAGAATGGGGCGCCAGCCCCCCATCTGCTTGGGCACCAGGAAGTACCTGGAGACAAAGCCTGGATCTGCTGGAGGATCCGCCACTGGAGCTACTGCCTCCTTGAGGAGGAGCTCAGCAATGTTGGCTCGGAGAGCCGACTCAGTCTGAGCGGATACTCTTTTTTCCCGAGGGGCGTGGGCTCGGCTTGGAGGGTACTGCTCAAATTCCAGAGGCAGTCCCTGACCGGCCACTTCGAGAACCCACTTGTCCGAGGTGACAGAGGACCAGGCAGAAAGGAAGTTGCGGAGCCGGCAGCCCCTACCCCATCACTGAGCAGGCTTGGAGGAGGAGGATCCAGGACCTGAATCTCGGCCTCCTTTATGGGCCTAGGGGGGCCCGGGCCGGGGGCATCAAGCTTGTGCCTGCTGCTGTTCCCACCTTGAAAGGAGGAGTGCTGAGCTGTAGGGGAAGAATGCCAAAAAGGCTTCTTTTTTCCTTCTGCTGATTCTTGCCCGAAGAACCCTTGGCAGTAGTGTCCAAGGTGGCACTGGACTACTCAATGCGCTGAAAATGACCAGCCACTCCAGGGCTGAACAGGTTGGTCCTTAGGAAGGGCACGTCAGCTAGATTTTGCTGTGTATCCGCGGGGAAGGAGGAGAGCCTCAGCCAAGCCCTGTGACGAGAGGCAACTGCAGCTGCCATCGAATGGGCACAAGAATCCCCAATGTCCAGGGCTATCTGAAGCTGCTGTTTGGCAACAGCTCGGCCCTGATCCCGGACCTGCTTGACTGTGGTCTGCATGTCCACGGAGAGATGTGGGAGGACTTCATCCAGAGACCCTAGAAGGGTGTGAGAGAAGTGTGCCATGATGACGGACGAACTTGCCTGATGAAGGCCCAAGGAAGAAGCCGCACAGACCTTCCTGGCTGAATGGTCCAAAAGCTTGGGCTCTTTATCAGGACGTCAGTCAGTGTCAGCAGAACTGCCAGTATGCCTGAACACAGAGGCGGTCATCAGTCTCTCGGCCGAAGGGTGCTCTGTGAACCCCGCAAGGGACCCCATGGGCACCGCATACTTGCAGGCCATGCGGGCAGATGGAGCTGGACAAGAGGCAGGGCGCTGCCAGAGTTCTAAGGCCAGGCCAACAATAGCCTCGGCCACAGGAAAGGCCTCCGTCGGGGTATCCCCTCTCTTAAAGATGTCCGTGAGAGCGGACTCCACCTTTTTCTGGACTGGCTCCAGGGGTATCCCTGTGGAATCAGAGATAAGGCGAAGAATGCCCTGAAAAGACAAAGAACCTTCCTCCGTCTCTAAACGAACGGCTAATTCGTCATCCCCAGACGACAATGCAGGCTTGTGGCGATCGAAATCGAAGAGGCGAATATAATGGCCGACCGCCAGGTCTGCCGACTTGCCAAGGGCGGTCCAGGGTGACCGTGACTGACAATCGTCGGGGAAGTCAGGTGTTCGATCTATCTTCCTTAGAAGGAGCCCCTCCCACAGGCTGTTTGGGTGGTGGTTCCACCACAATCGGTGGAGAAACCATTTTAGGCTGAACTGGAGGTTTTATCGGCTCCACGGGCTGGGGAACCACCTTAATTGGCTCTGAAGGAGTTGACTTTGGCCTAGAAGGTGAAAGCCAAGTAATGGCCGGTGTGGAAGCCGGAGTTGGCTTGTGCCCAGTCAAAATCAGCTGTTGCCACGAGGTCCTCATAGTGCCGACGGAGTTTCTGCCGGAGCCTCTCCTCATCCGAGGAGGATGAGGATGACCGATGGCGTCACCTCTTTTTTGAGCGTTTATGGCTCTTTCTCTGCCTTTCGGTTGAGGGGTTCCGAGACCTCGATCGAGATCGGACAGGCAGACTCAGTCGCTGAGGAGACACCGGCAGGACCGGTGATTTTCTGGGGTCGGGGACCACTTCCTTGATGGGAGTCCCAGCAGGCTAGGTCTCGTCTTCTGGGAAAACCAAATTAGGAGTTCGATCGAGGGACTCATCGAACGGAGTTGGCGATAAAAGATTGATCAGGTCGACGACAATCTCTACATCATCGATCGATAGTTCAGTCGACTGACCAGGTGGCAAAGCTGAAAAGCCAGCTTCCGAAAGAAGCAATCTCGACTGAAGTCGAGACCACATGTTCCTGGGACCCAGATCTCTCCCACTCCCAAGACAATCCAGGATCCTTCTCCCACTTATGGGATCGAGAGGAGTGCGTGCCCGCAGGACCCTCTCCCTTGGTTGGGAGAGACTGGCACAACTCTCGGAAGGAACCCGAGAAGGCTGAGCCCAGGTTGAGTGGAACGAAGAAGCTCAGAGTAGTTTCTGCAGCCGGAGCTGCTTCCTCCTTGAATGCTTGCATGCGTTCCAACTGCTCGGCGGATCACACAGCCATGGAAACCGCCCACTGAGCCTCCTTGGATTTCACCAGAGGGTTCCGTTTCTCTGGCCTCCCCAACTTCAGGCGTGCAAGACGGTCGTCGAGGGTGTTAGGATGAAAGGCGAGACACATATCGCATTTCAAGGTGTCATGGTCGACACTGAGGCAATAAACGCAAGCGGTGTGAGGATCGGTGCGCGACATCTTCTGGCCACAAGGGCACCGACGAAATCTGGGGGAAGACTTGTTTTCCATAATTGAAGAAATAAACTCTCGGTCGCTAATGCGAACAAGACTGATTTTCGGAATAACTGAAGGTTTTTAGAGCCAGGGTCTACAAAATGCATAAGCACGAGGGAGGAAACCTGAATCTTCCAGCAGAAAGGAAGATCTGGTGTCATGGGGCACAACCGAGGTATATACCACCCGGGTGGGTGGGAGGAGCCAGCCTGAAGACTTCTGGTAGAACTTAAAGTGGAAAGGGACATGCCAAAGAGTGTGGATGAACAACATATCCGCACTCCTAGAAAAACAGATTCATCAGGTAAGCAACAGTCTGAGGAGTGCAGCACTAAGTTAATTTTGCAATGTGTGCTTGTTGCATTCCTGAATCCTTAAATGTTTACAGTCACCTTAGTGTGAAAACAAGGAAATGGGTATCACCAAGACATCTGCAACACCTGAGTTGCTAATACAGCCAAATACATGTATATTTCCGTAACTTACTGAAATCCAGTGCGAACAATCTGTGCCATAATGTTGACACCACCATCACAATGAATATCTAAATGGGAGTATTAGTGCTGTTACAGTATACCCCGGGGAATGTGGGTCTCAAAAACTGAGAGAGCTTCTGTAATATGGATTATGCACATCCCACTGAAGAACAAGATGAACAGCCACATTTAAATAAAGTACTGTAAGTCAATGAATACGTCAGTTTATGTACCATGAGATGTGGCGACTAAGTAAATCAATTTAAGCAAAGAGGTCTTCATCAAGAACTCATGGCACCTTTCACATCCAAAAGAACTAAAAGCTCTTCATAAAGCAACGAGTAAGACACTGCTAGTACAGTGATTGTACAAGACAATGTAAAACTTGCATACAACTTTTGTAAAATGAAAAAGAGCCAAAGGTTTACCACCTGAAGCAGGGACTTAACCATTTCAGTCAGTTAATGCCATAGTTCCTTAAATTAGTAAACTCTGATGGATAATTTCTTAGGCAAATGTATTACAAATTACACATCTTTTACAAATGATGTTTCTGCATATTAATATACTGGAATCAATCCGGCCACATGATAATAGCACATATGCAAACAATTCCCACTAGTTCCAAAACAAGAAAAATGATCATTATCATGTTCATCATGGAAACAATTTACTATTAGGCCCAACTTTCAGATTACCACACTTCTAGGGATGTATATGTGACTGCCTTTTATTTTGTTTGGTAGTGTTTAGAAGCTCCCACAGTCTTACTAATTTATACAATTCCAATATAGTGTATGGTGGAACTCAGCTGCTGACAGAAATCCATTACGGGACTCTCTTTGTTGTGCTGCAGTAGCTACATCATGTTGCTCCTGTGCTGCACTAGCAATGTCACTACTACAGCACAACAATGGACGTACCACACCTGGTTAACTTGCTGAAGCTGCAGCTACAATCACTAATTCTGAAAGAGACAAATGGCTTTGGTGATCGTGACAGTCACATTTTTTCTCTGAAATATAAAACTGGACTACCCGCTCCCCAACCCGCCATCCAGATGTATTCAGTTCCCAACTAGGACTTTCGGTGGCGCCAGGACGAATCATGCACTGCTGCGAGCGAAGTAGTTAAAATGTGCATACTAATTAGCGGGCAACAGTAAGACTCACTTTCTTAAAAATGGAAAACCCTCTTCTTGCACTGTATATGTGTATGGAAAACCATACACTATAAAAGATTGTGTATGGTTCCCCATACACAAATGAGGCTGATTCTGAATCTTGAGGATGCAGCAGCAACCAAGGGACCTCTCAAGCTGTGCTCTCCAGGACTCTGGTTGTCACAGCAACCTCTCAGTTCTGACACAGACTTGTGTATGGAAAACCATACACAATCCTCTATATTGTCTTGGTTTGTTGCAGTCTGATAAACTAAGAATTGTAACCATGGTTACTTCCATTTCAGATGAAAATTCTTGACTCCTTTTCAACATAAGAAAAAAAAATCCTAGCACTGCAAAGGAGCTTAGTCACAGTTCTTAGTATTGCATTTCTCAGCTATAGTTACTATGCATTAATGTGACTGAATTTCCTGATGAACTCTGGTTCAAACACTGATTTATGATTCACTGACTTTGAAAAATACATGTAAAGTATTTCTTTATAAGAAAATGTGCCGATAGCTATGCATAAGATGTTTGATATCAGGTGAGCAGAACCTGTTTAATTTCTGAGATACATACTTCATGGGACACAGGTACCATGCTGATCCTTTGGTTTAATAATCTGTTACATGGGACAGAAATCAAAGTACATGCGCTGACTATTTACAATGAATTTCAGTCACTGAAAAACAGATGTAGGGATTCTCAGCTAGTGAAAGCTGATGGATGTGGGGCAAGGCTGAATATGAGTAACAATTTTACAAAGAGTACTGTATCATGTTTGCTACAAAGCCTCTTTGAAGGGTATTTTTTTTAGCCATCTATTAACTGTTCTATTTACAGTGTTGTCACTTCTTGTAAAACTTTAGAAAACATAATATTTACACACAATTCAGTATGCATTTTATAGAGTGTCTGTTCTTCTTCAGAGTTTATTCTTCACTACTAGGTTCATTTACATGGAAACTGGATCTTTTGTCTCCCTAGATTTCATTTGATCCTGCTGTTTAATCCTTTGCTAAGGTCACTATCCTCAGTTTGAGACGCCGTAATCATTTCCCAGCAACAACCTATGATGTTACAAACAGAGAATTATAATTTCAGTGCAGGATTAAGTATTGGATTCAGATAAAGGTCTCAGTCCACAAAGGGGTCCATGCCCACAGAAGGGTGCCTACATGGGCTGGATGTATACAGAGATCCTACATATCATGTGTGAAGACCTCTACGCATCCCCAGCCATGGCTGCATGCCCCCACATCTGATCCTGAGCTGCATCTGTGACTACACAGGGGGCCAGGATGGGTGAAGACAGGTAGGTGGGTGCAGAATTGGGCTGTGTCCACGGAGTAGTCACCAAAGTGCTGGCAGAGGGGTAGCACACAATACTTGCCTAGGGGCAGAAGTAGCAGCTGCTTACCCCCATCTGCACGGCCATGTCATCCATTTCAGGGCCAGATTGCCACTCCCACCAGTCCCTATCCCTAGGAGGCTCCACAGTGAGCTGGGGGCAGTACTGCCAGCAGCGTTCCATCAACCCTGTATGCCGTCCCTCTGACAGGAATACAAGATCCATGGAGGAACACCACGTCCTACTGACCCCTGCACCCCACGCAGACAGTGACCCACTTGGGGACTGGCATGGAGATTCAACTGAATGACCGCGGTCTGGATCAGGTCCATCCACCCCCTGCTCTATACGCGGCTCTGCATCAGCAGAGCATGGCGATAGGGGGCTGTGGATTCTGTCTGTTGTGGACTTATATCAGGGTGTGCAGCAGCGCAGATGGGATACGCTCATCCCAATGTATCCCAGCCACCTGTGTGGATCAAGCTCTAACTGTAAGGGACAAGAATCCTGCTTCCATACAGATTAACCTGGTAATGAAGAACAAAGAGAAGTGAACTGCAGACAAGTTATAAAATGTAAGTTCAACTGAGTCTAAATATTATGTTTCTCAAAAGTGACAAAATCACTCCAAGGAACCATACACACCAAGAAAGAGCAAAAACGTACAACACCAAGTTGTGTGATCTGGTAGAACAGAGTCTGAAACAAGCAATATTAAAAAAATAACGCAGTCCATCTCTGCACTAAATTTACCACCTATGCATTATCCAGTTGTGCCAGCCACAAAGCTGGCTCTATTGGGCCTTTCTTTTTTGAATCGTTTAGTACATCCCTATCTTCAATCACCAACTGTTCACCATATTGTCCGTTTAACATTTGCCCAAATAGAGCGTTTCATTCCCTGGGCTGCTTTCACGTCATCCCAGTCCAGTTTGATGTTGGGCACCTCGTCTTCATCCTCCGTTTTTGGCCGGACTTCTCCTTTTGGAGAGGCAACAACCAGAGGCAGGGGACCGCACTCCTCACGAAACTCTGCCACATGTAGCCCCTTCTTGTCTGCCAGCTGCTGGTGAGTTTCCTGTGTTAAATTACAAAACATCATTAGTGGGGTATTTGGCTGCTTTTTAAATTACATTGTCTAGAGATGGAATTGATGGTTTTGCAGTCAACGACTAAATTATGTTTGTCATTTCTTCAGTGACCAATAATGAATTCTAAATTGTCAGTTTTCTTAGAAGTATTATTTCCGAGGCACAAGTAGCTTTACCCCCAGTAAACTAGCAAGTATTATTCTTTCATTTGTCCTTTTATTGCTGTTTTGGAAATGGAAGGATCATATTTTGGCTCTGCGGAGTCAGCAGCTGAATCCATTCCACATCCTGACTGTGAGCCTTTCCCCCGCCATGAGCAGACATTTTGTGATGCAAGTGTTTGGAGATGGCTGCAATTCTGTCCACTGAGGTGAATGTCGACATATTTTCATCTATCATGTGGCCCCTTACACAAGAATTTTGTTTAGTTAGAACTATTCCTGCAAAAGTTACAAAATGTCACAGACTGGATGACAAAGTACTGCGCTACTGACAATAAATACTTTAGGGCCCAAATTAAAAATCCACATGTGAACACTTGTGGAATTCTGTTTTTTTGCATTAGAGAAAAACTGTGGATTTATTTGACTGCTTTTTGGAAGTTGTGGACTTTGTATCTTCTATTTTAAGAAGAGTGAATGAAATTGGGAAAGGGTAAATGAAACTGGGGAAAGGTGACTTGTTGTAGGAATTCAACATAGACATAGAAACATAGAATTTGACGGCAGATAAGGACCGCTTGGCCCACCTAGTCTGCCCATTTTCCTACCTAACAGATAAGCTGCAGATCCTAGTTAACCAACAGCTTAATTCCTCCTACCCCCCCACTAGGACTGCCCTATGCCTGTCCCATGCATTCTTGAAGTCCCCCACTGTTCTTGACCCCATTACCTCTTCAGGGAGGCTGTTCCATGCATCCACAACCCTCTCAGTGAAAAAATACTTCCTCACATTACCTCTGAGCCATCCCCCTTCTATCTTCAAATTGTGCCCCCTTGTTCTTGCACATCTCTTTTTCTGGAAGATGCTACCCTCTTGGACTTTGTTAATTCCCTTGAGGTACTTGAAAGTTTCTATCATGTCCCCTCTCTCCCTTCTTTCCTCAAGAGTATACATATTAAGCTCCTTTAGTCTTTCTTCATAGGTATTCTGGTGCAGACCCTGCACCATTTTGTTGCCCTCCTCTGGCCAGCCTCCACTCTTGTCTATGTCTTATGGAGATGGGGTCTCCAGAACTGCACACAGTACTCCAGATGGGGTCTCACCAACTGTCTGTACAGAGGATAACAACTTCCTGTTTTCTACTATTGATGCCTCTTCCTATACATCCTAGTATCCCCCAGCCTTCCTTACTGCCTTCTCACATTGCTTGCCCACCTTTAGGTCATCTGATATAATTACCCAGGTCCTTTCTATTTTACTGTTGTCAGTATCTCACCCCCATTGTGTACGCCCCCAGGGTTTTTGTTCCCCATGTGCATTACCTTGCTACTTTTGCATTGAATCTGAGCTGCCAACATTTGACCATTCCTCCAACCTTGCCAAGTCCCTTCTCATCCTTTCCACTCCATCTTGTGTATCAACCCTGTTGCAGATCTTTGTGTCATCTGCAAAGAGACATACTTTTCCTTCCAGTTCCTCTGCAATGTCACTTATAAAGACATTAAAAAGGACCGGTCCCAGTACTGAACCCTGCGGTACCCCGCTAGTAACCCTCCTTTCGTCACTGTGTACTCCATTTACTACTACACTTTGAGTCCTGTTGTCTAGCCAATTTTTTATCCAGGCTACCACCTTGGGACCCACTCCAAGGCTGGCTATCTTGTGTATTAATCTTTTGTGTGGGACTGTATCAAATGCCTTGCTAAAATCTAGGTAGGCCATGTCCACAGCCCCTCCCCTGGTCTACTACTTTGGTAACCCAGTCAAAGAAATCTATTAGATTCGTCTGACACGACCTTCCCATCGTGAATCCATGCTGCCTTGGGTCCTGTGCCCCACTGGCCTCTAGGTACTCAACAATTCTTTCCTTCAGAAGTGATTCCATCATTTTCCCTACCACTGAGGTCAAACTAACTGGTCTGTAGTTTCCTGCCTCTGTTTTGCTCCCACTTTTGTGAAGAGGAATCACATCTGGCCTCCTCCAGTCCTCGGGTACCACCCCATCCTCCCATGATTTGTTAAACAGAGTAGTCAGCGGTGTCACTAGTTCTACCCTTAGTTCGTTTAGAATTCTTGAGTGAACCCCATCAGGCCCCATTGCTTTGTCCACCTTCAATTTTATTAGTTCTTTCAGAACCCTTTCTTCTGTAAATGGACTATTATCGAGCCCCGTCTTCAGAGTGTTTCTCTTGTTTGGTTTAGGTAACTCCCCCTCCTCTTCCTTTGTGAATACTGAGCAGAAATATTCGTTCAGTATCCCTGCTTTTTCACTGTCACCCTCTACCCACATTCCCTCCTCTTTATTAAGCTTCAGTATCTCTCCTTTGGTCTTTCTTCGCTCCCTAATGTACCTATAAAAGGTCTTATCCCCCTTCTTAACAGAATTGGCTATCCTTTCCTCGGTTTGGGCCTTTGCTATTCTGACTGCCTTCCCAGCCTCTTTCTGCTTTAACTGATAAAGTTCTCTGTCCTGCTCCTTCTGTGTTTCCTTATATTTCCTGAATGCTGTCCTTTTCTTCTTAACCTTCCCTGCCACCTCTTTTGAGAACCATAACGTTTTTTTCCTTCGTTGTGTTTTATTGATTTGTTTTACACAAAGGCTTGTTGCTTCTGTGATGGCTGTTTTGATCACTCCCCATTGTTCCTCCACCCCTCCTTCTTGCCTGTTTGCTAGTGCTTTTCTGAGGCGCACTCTCATTTTCCCAAAGTCAGCCCTCCTAAAGTCCAGTACTCTTGCTTTTGTATGGCTTGATTGTATGGCTGTGTTTATCGTGAACCACACTGTTTGATGGTCGCTTGTTCCCAGATGGTTACCCACTTCTAAATCTGAGATTCTTTCTCCATCCCCATTTGAGAGTACCAGGTCTAAGATTGCTCCCTCCCGAGTGGGTTCCAATACTAGCTGTCTGAGGCATGCCCCCTGTAGGGCATCAAGAATGACCCTGCTCTTGGATGTGCCTGCAGCAAAGGTGATCCAGTTAACATCTGGCATATTCAGGTCCCCCATCAACAATATCTCCCCTTTTTCTGCCATTCTAAGAAAGCCTTCTATCATTTCCTTGTCCATTCCCTCCCCCTGAGATGGGGGTCTGTATACAACCCCCATGCGGATTGTGGTGCCATTTCCTGTCTCCAGGGTGACCCAAAGTGCCTCATCTGCTCCCTGTTTACTCTTTAGTTCTATTGCTTTGATCCCTTCCTTTACATAGAGAGCTCCTCCTCCTCCTCCTCCTCTTTTACCCTCCCTGTCCCTCCCCTTAGATTGTGTATCCTGGTATGTTGACATCCCAGTCATGGTTCTCTGTGTACCATGTTTCTGTAACTGCCACAATATCCACGCAACCCTCTTCCATCAAGGCCACTAGTTCAGGGGAGCTTGTTACACAGACTATGGGCATTGGTACTCATCACCCTCCACTTTTTGATAGCCTTACCCCTTTTAGCCCCATTTCTGTCCTTAATGCCTTTGCCTTTTTTTACATTTAAATCTGTTCTACTCCCTAATAACTTCTGTACCTTGGTGTTTACATCACTAATCACCATGTTTTGTGGGGGGAGGCTCAGATTTCCCTGCTCCTTTTCAGTGCTTCCCCCTTGGCTGGTTTAAATGCTTGCCAATGAAGCATTTAACCTCACCTAGGATCCTGGTTCCCCTGGACAGATGCAGACCTTCACACCAGTATAGGTCTGCATCCCTCCAGGTGGCTCCCCAGTCCCCAATGAAGCCAAAACCCTGAGCTCCACACCAGTTTTTCAACCACTCATTGAATTCCCTGGTGAGAAGTGCCCTAGCATCTCCCTTGCCATAGACAGGCAGCACCTCCGAGAAGGTTACCGTGTACGCTACTTGTCTAAGGCCCTTCCCAACTCTACAAACTCCTCTTGCACTGCTCTGATCCCATTCCTAGCCAGGTCATTTGTCCCTAGGTGGACAATGACATCCAGCTCCCTCCCTCGTGCAGCTCCTCCCACGATCCTGAGGATTCGCTTCCTGTCCCTCCAAGCTGTGGCGCCAGGAAGGCACCTTACCTCCTCTCCCCTTCCTCCCCATTTCTACCCCCTAATGATTGAGTCCCCTACCAGGAGTTGTTTCCTTCCCTGTGGGTCTCCTTTGTGAAGGTTCCCAGCATTCTCCTTGGTCTCCACTGCAGGTGCCTCCATAGAGGAACCACTATCCACCAGAAGAGCGAATGAATTGTGGAGAGGTACAGCTGGAGGGATGCAACTCTGTTCCACCACCCTCTCCTCCTTGAGCCACCCTGGTCCAGCCTCTCCTCTTTCTTGGCAACCTCTGAGGTAGTGGCATTGGCCTGGTGGTCCCTGGGTGGGGAGGAGGTTTCATGAATCCTAGCCAGGTCAGCCTGGAGACGGCAACCTCTCTCTCAGACCAGAGAGAGGTGCCTGCAAAGCAGGCAGCATCGCAGCCTCCAGAATGTCTCCCGAACACTGCCGCCACAGCCATTGCACTGCACCACTCCTATCATGTCTTATTTTGTGTCCTCTCTACTGTTTCTCTGGATGCTTATTCTCTCCTCTCCTTACAACTCTCACCCTTCCTGTTCTGGGACAGCAACTTCCTATCTTCTTCAGTAGCCTCCTTCTTCCTTGCTCAATATCAGACCACCAGCAGCGTGGGGAGAGTGAGCTACTTTTTTCTTTAGGGTTGACAAAAACAATGTCTCTCTATGATCCTTTCTTCCTACTGCCAAACAGGAAGTTCCTGTTGACAGTCAAATCTAGTGGCTATAAAAGTAGAACTGGCTTTGGGTGGGTTGAGGGCAATTAGTAAGAAAAAGGATAGCAACAGGAAGTTGTAATTTGACTCTCCTGCTTTTATAGTGTCTAAACCACACCCCAGGTAAGCTCTCTTTCCTCCTACTGGTTTAGCAAAGTCAGCTGATACAGTACCCTTCCCTGCACAGAACACACACTGACTTTTTTTCTTTTCTTTCTTCTTTTCAACCCTAAATAAGACCCCTTCTACTTCTAATAAAGTTATCTGTCTACTTAATCTTAACAGACACTGACTCCTGCTGAGGTATAAGGTTTAAATTAAAACTCTGTGACTTCCCTTGTGCTGCTTTCAAAATCAAACAGTTCCAAACTCTGTGACTTCCCTTGTAATGCTTACAAAATCAGACATCATAACATGGGTTACATTAATCTTTTGTTAATATGCACGTTCAGCCTTATCACCAGAGCACTGTGTTAAAGGGACACTGGCAACCTAATAGTTGGTCGTGGTATATGGACAGCATGTGATTTTTTTTTAAATTAAACTGAAGTGTCAACTCATGGCTATTGTCTTTATCAGTGTTTCAAATAAAACAAGTACTGAAATGAATGTGTCTGCCATCTTTTTTTGTTTACAGTGCCGTCTCTGGTCAGCGATTTCACAACAGGCAGCAGCTGTGATCACACAGTAACATTTTTTTTTTTTCAGCTGGCCTGCATGCCCGTGTACACAGCTGACACGTATCACATGCATGCGTGCCTGTGAGCAGGCGCTGTCAAAATAATACCTCTTCTGTCAGCCAGCAGCAACAGCAGCAGCATCTCAATAATGTCATCTGTGGTACTGAAACAACTCCTTTTTATGTACTAGGGAAGCAATGTCAGGACTGTTGCTATGCCAGTAGCAGTTGATCAGTTAGGACAATGACATTTTCCCAATTTTTGGTATTCAACCTCAATACAAACTGTTGGCATGTATTCAGAATCCACACTCACTTTCTAAACTATCACCCAATATGGGCTAGTGGCATAAAAATACAGGTTACTCACCTGTAACAGGAGTTCTAGGAATGGTATATGTTGTTCATCCACACTTATTGGCAGGTTCCTTGCCGCTTTAAATCTTGCTGGAAGGTCTTCAAGCTGGCTCCTCCCACCCACCCGTGTGGTAAAACTCTCGGCTCCGCCCCATGACGCCAGATCTAGCCCGCTGGAAGCCAGGCTGTGCGTCGAAGCCGGGAGGTCGGGTGGGTCGTGTGGATGAACAACATATACCATTCCTAGAACTCCTGTTACAGGTGAGTAACCTGTATTTCTAGGGACATGGATATGTTGTTCAATCCACACTTATTAGCAGACTCCTAGCAGTTCTCCGGGAGGAGGGAGGCAAGGTGCACACCCCCGATACTTACTTGGGAAATAGAAACTGGAGAACTGAGGCCCCAAATCCAGCATCCCGGCGTGAATCGAGGTCGATGTGGTCGTGGGTAATAAAGGTATGTGCCGACTTCCAGGTAGCAGCCCTGCAGATATCCTGGATAGGGACATCCCTGGAAGCAGCTACCGATGCAGCGGTATGGCGGGTAGAATGAGCTCTTATCCCTCTGGGAGGCTCCATGCCCGCCAACCTATAGCAGAGCTCTATGCAGGAGGTGACCCACCTGCCTATCGTTCGCTTGGCTGCAGGTCTGCCAGGTGTGGCTTCAGCGTAGGTGACAAACAGCTGGCGAACCTCTCCCCGAACTCCTAGCCATCCACTCCTTGTAATAAGCGAGCGCTCTTCTAGGGTCCAAAGTATGGAGCCTAAATTCGGCCTCTGAGGTGTGAATGGGATAGAACACCGGCAGTCAACACCCGGTTAAGGTGAAGCTCTGACACCACCTTCGGAAGGAACTTCGGGTGGGGCACAGGACAACCTTGTCCCTGTGGAAGACCAGATAGGGAGACTCGAAGGAAGCGCCTGGAGCTCTCCCATCCTTCTGGTTGACGTGGTAGCCACCGAGAAGGTGTTCTTCCACAACAGGTGGGAGAATCGCACCTGTGCAATGGTTCGAATGGCTTGCCCGTGAGCTAAGCCCTATACCAGCAGTAGATCTCATGGAGGTGAAGATTCTCTCCCCGGAGAGAAAGAGTGATCAAGGCCTTGGAAAGCGCCAGACCACCTTTCCTGCGCCACTGACTGCCTTCCAGCCCGCGCCCGGAGGACAGAGGTGGCTGCCAGGAGCACCTTAAGGGTCGTCAACCGAAGCCCTTGCTGAGAAAGGGACCACAGGTAGTCCAGGATGCTTGCCAAGGAGCAGGTGGAAGGGTCCAGGCCCTTACCCTGACACCAAATGGAAAATCTCTTCCATTTGAAGGCATAGCATTTTCTGGTCGACTCCTTACGGGACGCCTCAACGACGTTGAGGACCTCGTCGGAAAGACCCAAGGCCTGGAACTCTAGCCGCTCAGGAACCAGGCCGTCAGGTGCAGGGATTGAAGGTCCGGATGGAATACTTTCCATGGTTGACTGAGATCAGGTCCAGGCGGGCTGGAAGCCGCCTCGGGAGCCTGGAGCTGAGGCTGAGGAGATCTGGATACCAGAACTGGGGGGGCTAGTCTGGGGCTACCAGAATCACCTGCGCCTTGTCTCTCCTCGCCTTGAGAAGCACCTTGTGGATCAAGGGAATGGGGAAAGGCGTAGAAGAGGCCTGGGGTCCACGGCCTCGAGAAGGCATCCCCCTGCAGTGAGCCCTGCTGAGGGAGGCGGGCATGGAACAGACTCAGCTTCGCATTCTCCCTGGAGGCAAACAGGTCCACCTGAGGTGTGCCCCTGTGGGATAAGAGATCTTGTACTACCTCCAGCAGGAGAGACCACTCATGAGACGCAGCCCCTATCCGGCTTAGGGCATCGGCCAGGGTGTTGGAGGCTCCTGCCATGTGAATGGCTAGGAGATCTGCCTCCAGGCTGCGAATGAGGGACCATATGCAGACAGCTTCCTTGCATAACAGCATGGAGTGCGTCCCGCCCTGGCGGTTCAGAGAGTACATGGTCGTGGTATTGTCCGTCTGGACCTGAACCACTTGACCCCGTAGAAATGGAACGAAGGCGGTGAGAGCTAGGCGGACTGCTCGGAGCTCCAGCAGGTTGATATGGCATCGGGACTCCCGAGGGGACCAGAGGCCGTGCGCTCTGTGCTCCCCCAGATGGGCACCCCAACCCATCAGAGATGCATCGGTCGACAGAAAGACCGTCGGCTCGGGGCGGACGAACGGGATGCCCTCCTGCAGATGTGCCGGAACGATCCACCACTGGAGAGCTTTCCACATCTCCTAGGTCACTGTCACAGGCTGGTCCAACAGATCGCAGCGTTGTGACCATTGGCTGGCCAGTCCCCATTGAAGGGAACACATGTACCAACAGGTCCAACGGACCACGCTGGTGCAGGCCACCATGAGGCCCAGGAGGCACAGGAAGTCCCAGGAAGGGCGCGATTGCCCAACCAGAAATGATTGGGCAAAGGAGGAAAGAACCTCGGCCCTGTCCGCCGGGAGCTGAGCTCTGGCTTGAAGAGAGTCGAGCTCTGCCCCGATGAAGAGTATCATCTGCTTTGGCATGAGTTCCGACTTGGCCTCGTTGATGAGGAGGCCAATCTAAGAGCAAACCTGGAGGGCCAGATCTCTGGACCGCTCCGCCTCCACTCTGGAGGGAGCTGCAATCAGCCAGTCGTCCAGGTAGGGGTACACCCGGACCCTTCGGCGCCGAAGAAATGCTGTCACCACTGCCATGCATTTGGTGAAGACCCTGGGAGCTAGGGAGAGGCCGAAGGGCATGGCCCGGAACTGGTAAAGGGATCCCTCCGCTCTGAAGCGGAGGAATCTCTGATGAGATGGACAGATTGGTACGTGAAAGAACGCGTCCTGGAGGTCCAGGGAACAGAACCACATGCCTTGTTCCAAGGATGGGATTATCTGAGCCAGAGTGACCATCCTGAAGGTCCGAGACCTTAGGAACCTGTGCAGGTCGAGAATGGGGCGCCAGCCCCCCGTCCGTTTTGGGACCAGGAAATACCTGGACACAAACCCCGTGTCTGGAGGAGGATCCGCCACCTTCCTGATCACCTCTTTTTCGAGGAGCAGGGCAATATCGGCTCGGCGGGCCGACAGCGAGGCTGCAGACCCCGTGGCCTCCCGAGGGGCGACGGCTCGAAAGGGTGGAGCCTGCTCGAACTCCAGAGGCAGGCCTTTTCCTACCACCTCCAACACCCAGCGGTCCGTGGTTATAGCTGACCAGGCGGAAAGGAAGTGGTGGAGCCGCCCCACACGGGGGGAAACCCAAGGGAAGTGATGAGGCTGGGGGTGGCACCCCTCAACCCGTCACTGGGCAGGCTTGGAGGAAGAACCGGCCGAGGGACCTCCTGGGCCTTTACCTCCTTGCTTCCTGTTGGAGGAAGCCGCCGGCTTGGGTTTGGGATGCTAAGCGCGAGCCTGTTGGCCCTGCTGCTGGTGCTGTTGGGCCAGTCGAGATGCAGGGGCCGAAGGACCAAAGGACTTCTGCTGTTGCTGACAGCAGCCTTTGTCCCTCTGGGCGGAGGAGACCGAGTCCAAGGTGGCATTGGACTTTTCGATCCGCTGGAGGTGTCCCTCCACTCCAGGGCCGAAGAGGTCAGTCCCCAAGAAGGGGACATCCGCCAAGTTGTGCTGGGTATCCGCCGTGAAGGTGGATATCCTCAGCCACGCCCTGCGGCGCGTGGCTGCTACTGACCTGGCACAGGAATCACCTATGTCCAGAGCAGTCTGAAGCTGCTGCTTTGCCACCGCCCTACCCTGGTCCCACACCTGGCAGACCGTGGTCTGCAGGTCGGTCGGGAGATGAGGGACAACCTCATCCAGGGAGCCCAAGAGGGCGTGGGAGAAGTGTGCCATCAGCACGGCCGAGCTGGCGTGTCGGAGGCCGAGGGAGGATGCAGCGTACACCTTGTGCCCGGCAAAGTCCAGCTTTTTGGACTCTTTGTTGGGGGGCTTATCCACATCCCGAGCGTTACTGGAACGCCAGAAAACACTGTCGGTGACTAACCCCTCGGCAGAGGGGTGCTCTGAGAAACCGGGCAAAGAGCCGGTAGGGACCGCATACTTCCTGGCCATCCTGGCCGAGGGCACAGGACAGGAAGCAGGCTGCTGCCAAAGCTCCAAGGCTGGGCCGACAATGGCTTCAGCCACTGGAAAGGCCTCCGTGGGGGAATCCCCTCGGTCCAGTATCTCCGTCAGGGGATACTTGGCCCGTTTGGACACGGGCTTGAGCTGCATCGGTGGACTCAGAGATGAGTCAAGCAGACCCAAAGAAGGACGATGGGCTATCGCCCAATGACTGGCCCTGGAGGACTCCAGGTCGACCTGCCTGGAGAACAGGGAGGAATCGTTGTTGCATTCCGAAGAGTCTGCGAAGAGCTGCCTCGGCCCTGAGCCACCCTCTACCTGCCGAGGACGGTGGGAGTGAGGGTGACCGACAACCTGTGGGGCAGGCCGTGACCTGACTGAGAATCCTTGGTCGGTGCCCCAAACTTCGGTTGTGGAGGCGGAGGTTCCACCACAATCGGTGGAGCAGCTGGTTTCGGCCGAGCAACCGGCCCTGGAACGGGCAACTCGACTGGGGTGAGTGGTTGCTTTGGTCATTCGGGCGACAGCCACTTGATGGCCGGGGTCTGGACCGGAGTCGGCTTAGACCCGGACAACAGCCACTGCTGCCACATAAGCTCCTCGTAGCACCGACGTAATTTACACCGAAGCCTCCCCTCATCTGAGGAAGAGGACAAGGAGGAATGGTGCCGCCGCCACTAGTGTAAGGCTGGCTTGCGGGGACACCGTGAAGCCAGTGGCCTGAGCCGCAACCCGATTGGTCGACGGTCGGCTGTCCGGGAAGGGACCTCTCCGCTCCCACGAACGCTGGCGGTGGGACTTACCCTTCGACTCCTTCTTCTTGGGCCGAGAAGAATGTCCGATGGCCCCTCTCTCTTCGTGGAAAGGGACTGACAAAGCTCCTTGAACGAAGCCATATACGAGGAACTCAGACAGAGCGGGATAAATGCCGTGGCCGAGGAAGATGCGGCCTGGGCCGCCGCCTCCTCCTCGAGGCCGATCATCTGCTCGAGCTGCTCAGCCGAGCCAGCCACCACGGACACCACCCAACGAGCCTCTTTTGATTTTACCGCCGGGAAACGCTTCTCGGGGCGCCCGAGCTTCAATCAGGCAGCGTGATCATCCAGGACGTTGGCTGAGAAAGAGCGGCACAACTCGCAGGCCGGCGGGTCGTGATCTAGGCCTAGGCAGTAGATGCACGTGGAGTGCGGATCCATCCTGGACATTTTCTGCCCACAAGAGCACCTCCGAAAGCTGGGAATAGATTTGTCCATCGCAGCCGCGAGGGAAGATGAAGACCGAAGTTTAGAAAACTTCAAAACCAATTTCAGATGAACTTAAGAGTTAGGATCCAGTCTAAAACGCAGAGCGCTAAGGAGGGAACCTGAGCTTCCAAGCGGTAAGGAAGATCTGGCATCATGGGGCGGAGCCGAGAGTTTTACCACCAGGGTGGGTGGGAGGAGCCAGCTTGAAGACCTCCCGGCAAGATTTAAAGCGGCAAGGAACCTGCCAATAAGTGTGGATTGAACAACATATCCAAGTCCCTAGAATAATACTTCTGCTGGAAAATGCACAAAAAAAGGTTAGTAACCTCTGTGGTGGCACTTCGAATACAGCAATATTTCCCCCACAATCCTCATATGTTGCCATGAAGATTGGCACACTGGCAGGTATGCAGACCCGAGACGACCATTCAAGGGCAGCAACAACACACTTGTCTGAAACAACACTGAAAATGAGTGTCTTATTTTATTCATATCCTGGATGCTTGCCTCAACCCCCCCAAAAAAATATAGGTAGTTGTGAGCTGGACTACAAAATGGGACTGTTTTGAAAAAAGACAGAGTGGAAGGGAGTGGTGGTACAAGATCACTGATATCGACAGACACTGTATGCTGCCATCATGGAGCCCTGCCACAATCACGTCACAGCAAGAATGAAATGCATCCCACCCAACACACAGACCCGAATCCCACTTTCAGCCTCAGTAAATTGTTTTTTTTTTTAATTTACTGACGGTTACAAACCCATCAGTACATGATAGGAAATTACAGTTGTGCCAAGGGGAAGGGGGTGACAGTCACTCACAGGCCTCCCCCAAAATAAAAGGGGATCTGAATGATTCACTCCTACAAAGGAACAATCTTCAAACAGCGCCAGACAGTATGGATTGGCGACAGTGTGGCACCCCCCCAAACAGGGACCCAGCAGCCCACCAACAGAGTCGACCATCAATTCATCCTGTCGTGCACATGCTGATTCTATTCACCAGCAGTTGTAATGTTTTAGCCATAAAGTGCTCGACTGCTGCACCCCTGGATGGCGCTTTTACTTTTTCCTATGTTGCTTCCATTTCTTTTTGTGGGACTGATGTGAGCTAGGCTCATCTGCTGACTGCACCTGCCCCACCAGCGAGTTTGCATTTTTACATGCATACACTTATTCTGCCTTTTCCCTGATTAACACTCAAAACACAACCTACATACAGGGGAAACTGAAGTTTATGTTTCATAGCAGCAAATAATAAAAATACATCAAAGCAAAAGAGACATGTAAAAACGCAAACTCACCAATAAAACAAATGTAATCAACTGACAAACAGTTCACATCAATTTTCCAAAGAGTCTCCCCCCTCATCAGCATGTGCATGACAGGATGAACCGACAGCCCTCTCACCTGACAAACTGCAGAACTCAGATTTGAAAATGCTCCACCCCGACCCCCACCCACACCATCTGACACTGTGTGGAGGGGAGGGCCGGAGGGTGCTCTCCTGGAGAAGTGACATTTCTCAGAACCCGTTCTGCTCTGAATGAAACCATCGAGCAGCTCCCACGCCACCCCCATGGTGCGACTGCGATCTCCTAACATGCACTTGTAACCCCTAGATGGCGCTATCCCAGGGGCTACTACCCCTGCCTGATTTGCCACTAACAGGTTGAGGGGCCTGGATCCAATGGCGGGTGCCTCCACCCAGAGGTCAGGGTTTGCAATAGTTAAACTAACTTGGTCACAGCCCTCTGGGACACTGCAACCCCTTTCTTCCCACTAGTGGCCCACACAATATATCAGAATTACCTTCACAGTATACACTTACCCCAGGTCTGGTTCCGCACTGGGACCTCCTGTGAAATGAGATACAGTGCAACAATCACAGTACAGTACTTTAACATAGACAAATACCTCAGGCAGTATAACTTTGCTGAAACAAGCAGCTCTGATTTATTTAGGGGATATAACAAGGACAGGGGAAATCAGGTTAATTAGCTTATCACTCTAATAATCTACTTATGGCTCTGTGCACAGGCCTATCCCTCAGTTACTGTCCCTGGGTACCCAAGCCCTAGTGGCTAGTCCAAACCGTGGCAGCTGGTAGGGGCCCTTTCACACAGAGAAAAGGAAAATTAAACAGTCAGCAGTACAGTAATTCCATTTGGATTTAATGTGGCAATTCAACAGGAGTGACCCTGAATTAGTACTCACGACCTCCAAATAAGATAGGGTCCTTCAATGTCAGCAGGGCTCACTTGAGGTACACAAACCTCTTCACACATCCATATAAAAGAAAGCACTATACCAGGCAGGCTGCATCTGTATCCCATCGCAATTACTGCACAATACCCGGAGAACACACAGCAGATTCAGTTCCTGACAGACCGAGTGTAATTTTCAGCAATTCCTCCAGTCTTCTACAGGGTGAGCCTGGTTTCTACTCTTCAGAGATCCTTTGATTCTTTTCACAGGACGGATTCAGTCCTAACAAGCTGCAGACCGGAACTCTGGGCCTTACACACGTTTTTTTGACTAAAACTGCACACTGAAAAAGCACAGGGCTCCTTCCTTCTTCACTGCCAAAGCTCAACTCAAACTCCAACCGACAAAACCGGGCATTTCCTTTGAGTTCCTCCCAGTTCTTGACTGGATTGGCTGTCACTCACAATAGACTGCTGCTGTTGGTCCAAAAAAGGCACTGAAGTCTAAACTACATCTCCCAGAGTCACTGCCCATACAATCCTCTTGTGGCTGGCTCAGATTATGAGTCCAAGTTCTGATTCGTCCAAGGCACCATTTTAGAGCTAGCTTACCCCACACTGATTGGTCCAGTTCAGCAGTTCAAAACTAGAATGGGGAACTAGCAGACACAGTTCTGACTGCAAAGAAAGCAGGTTAGACAAACTGTAATTTCATTATTACTCTAAATAATTTCTGGCAAACAGTTACATCTTTCAGATAGGTTCCCTTTGCACTCCTAGTGACTGCAAAATGAAGTGAATTGGCAGCAGCTCGAGTGGTACTCAGAGAAGCACACAGTCCCCCATACAAACTAATTATGTCTGCAAGCAGACAGCTCTTAAAGAGACAGTACCAGAGGCTCTAAAAACACTCACTGATAAATGGCTTAAATGCCAAACGCCATTCAGGCTTGGAGCATTCAAGCAAGCTCCTGGAAGTCTTTTGGGAACCCCCATTTGCAGGGGGGTTACACACTAACAACTGTGTAACCATCAGTAAATTCAAAAACCAAGGCTGAAAATACAGTTCAAGACTGTGCATAAAATGGGACACACCTCATTCCTGCCACCACACAACCACAGTAGGACTCCACGACAGCAGCATCAGGGATCTCTTTCTACCCCTTGTCCCCTTCTTTTCAACACACTCGGATTTCACAATCCAGCCCACAACCAGCTACAATCGCCTTAAAATTGAGGCATGCATCCAGGATCCACGTAATCTGGTGTCCTAGGCATATTTTGTTAAAAATTGAGAAAAATAGACCTTGTTTTAGAAAAAAAAAAAAAACACCAGACACATAATCTACAACTTTATTTCATGTAGATACTGTAGTAAAAAGTACGTTAAATTTTTGAGAAAAAAGAAGGCTGACAGTGTCCCTTTAAAAAAAAAAGTTTCCCATCTACTCAAAATTATTTTTCAGAATTGTGAACCACCATTAATGCTATTGAGAAAAGATACAGGCAAGCAGTTAGGTTGGAGGAAGAGAAAAGCAATTGTTTCAGGTACATCAGAGGGAGGTAGTCTAAGCACATGCAGAGTGTCGGAATGTAACCCCCCCCCCCCGCCTGTTGTTCTTACTGCCATTTTGTCCACTCCTATCTGCTTCACTCTCATGTTTCACTGCATCAGGAAAAAAAAATCAAAATCCTAATTTAAAAATAATGGCCATGTACAATACCCAAAGACATTCTGTTTCTTATTTTATTTGCTTTATATCCCCACAAAAGTTTCAGGGAGTTCACAATTTGTTCATACAATGATCACAGCTGTTTTGGCCCAAAACAGCTGTTGAAACACATCTGACATACCTGTCACAGAAACAGCTTATGGTTTTTACCACAGCCCTAAAATCTGCAATCATCAGCCAGTGTTGTGTCAGCAATAAGACATGACGGGGTACACGTTATGCTGGCACAACACATGCCCAGAGGTGAAGTGAGACACGATGCTGCAGGTGGAGTACCTTCAGCTTCTGGAAGTGCACTATGCCACCAAAATGCTCACCTCGGAAGTGTCTTCCCGCACTTATAAAATGGAGAAGCTGAGAACTTTTAAAAGCAAAAAAGTAAAGTTTTGTTGTTATTAAAAATAGGTATTTTCTTTTGTTAAAAGTAACTGGTAAAAAGTAGTCCCTCCCCAGCTCTCAAACATCTGTCTATCCACACATTCAATACATATGAACATACAATGACGTTAGCAGATACAGACCTTACGGTCTATCGAGACTGCTCAATTGTGCAGCTCTCACGGTTGAGTACTGATGCTGCCCCCCCAACCCCCTCTTCTCCTTCCTCACTGATAGCACCATCTGAGTTACCCCATCCTCCCTCCTTCCCCATTCTAACTCTGCCCTTGACCCTGTCCCACCCTCTTTTAAATCCCTCTACTAATGCTTGTGAAACCAGTTCCTCAAGCAAAGCATTCCATGCCGTCATCACCCTCTCTGTGACAAAGTGCCTCCTCATCTCTCTTCTGAACCCCCCCTCCAATTTTAGACTATGCCCTCTTGTGATCCCTTCTTTTCTATATTTAAACAAGCCCTCATGGTTAACCCTATTTATGCCTTTCAAATATTTGAAGGTCTCAATCACATCGCCCCTGTCCTTTCTGTCCTCCATGTAGTACATATTGAACTTCCGTAACCTATTTTCATAGGGCTTTTACCTCATCCCAATTAGCATCTTGGTTGCCCTTCTCTGTATCCCCTCCAATAGTCTGATGTTCTTTTTTTAAGAAGGGGCGCCAGAACTGCACACAGTACTCCAAGTGAGGCCCCACCAATGCCCTGTGCAGCTGCAGAATCACCTCCTCACTCCTTGAGGTAATTCCCCTTGCTATGCACCCCCAGCATCCTGTTGGCCTTTGCCGCCACTTTCCTACACTGTGCAGAGTGGTTCATACGGCCTGTGACCAGCACACCTAGATCTTTTTCCTCAATGGATACCGATAACTGCATGCCCCCCCAGGCTGGTAACTGAATCCAGGATTCTTGTTTCCGAAGTGCATAATCCTGCACTTCTTTGCACTGAAACCCAACTGCCAGGTGCATGACCATCTCTCCAAAGCATCTAGGTCTTCCTGCAGAGATATAATTTTTTTTTTTGTAAATTTGTTTATTGAAAAAAAAAAGTAACAACAATTGCTACAATTGATAGTGAAACATTAATGATACAGGCATAAACAGTTAATACTGATCGTGGAATGCTTATACTGAAGGTTGTGAGACAAGACATACAATGCATTCAGATCACAACTGGTAATACCTAAATATTGGATTAATGCAGTAATGTCACTTAGTTTGTATGCTTAGTCGATACCCGACTATTGACAGGGTCAATAGGGCTATACTGGAAATATTCCTTCTTCAAAGGCTTTAGCAAGGGGGATCCCAAACTGAAGCAAACTTATCTACTTCACCATTGTTCTTAAATTGCGTATGCTCTATTTTGAGGCAACAGCACATATTCTTACTCCACACTGAAATACTGGGTGGTTCCTTCCCCAGCCCTACCTGTGAAATTATAAATGTACATGCAGTGCTAAGCGCCACAGCTTCATGGGACTTGGTGGTAATCTAGAATCAGGATCCCTCCCAGGAGTAACTCCACTGGAGTGCTGGACAGAGGGCATTTAAGCACTCTTTGCATTATTACATGCACTTTGGCACAGAGAAAACTTATTTCAGTACAGGTAAGTGTCTTGTGGAGAAAGTCACCTTCCTCAATTTCATATTTAGGACGCACTGATGATTTGGAGGGATCAAATGAGTGCATTTTTTGAGGAGTTAGGTAAGACTGATGCAGAAAATTAAGTTGGGCTTGTCTAAGGTGATTACTTCAGACCACATGCTTAAAACAGATAGAATGTTTATCTTGGAATGTAGAAATTCAAATGTCTGCAGAATTCTACCGGCTTAAAATTCACACAACAGAAAGCCGCATTAAAACCAGGGATTCAACTGTTTCTGAGGCAGAGCAGCCGAGATTTCCCTGGTAGGCAGCAAGGACTGGGGATTCATCTTCATAACAGATGCTCCCACATAATAAAACTGTGAGTAACACTACATTGTAATTTGTGTATGTGTGTAAGTAGGGGAATATAAAGAAAAAGAGCATTTAATCAGTTTGTTATTTTTGAAAGAGTTTAATTTTTATGGTTTATGTGATTTTTTTAGTGAGTAAAGGTGGCAGCCATGTTTGTAATGGAGATCAGGAATTTAAAATAAGGCACTGATACTGTTAGTGTGTGGTGTTCTCATTGCCAACACTTTTTTTTTTAACCCATGCATTATGCTTTCCCAGCGCACAGGTCCTAACAAATCAGGATGCACTATTTTCCCTACCAATTTTATAAAAAAGTATAAAACATCTCTGTATTTCTTCTCACTGACACCCTTAGTTTATGACAAGGTATGCTAATTTCCTAGACAACAGAAAATTGTGAATGTACATTCAGAGGGTCCCAAGTATGCACCTTTTCCTGCCCTGTGGATTGCACTTCTGTGCATGTCCCGTTCATCGCTAAGACACCTGTGCTTTATCCCTGCTGTTGTGCGTCCACCTCAAATATTTGGAAACCCAACTGGCATGTCAACAGCACAATGTGGCATGCACAATTAGTCTTTAAACCAGTAATCCATAAACTTGTTTGCAGTTGGACTCTACTCACTGGAACTGTCGGCCAGTCACCCAATCAGCATGCCAACAGCATAACACGACATGTACAAAGAACAGTTACATACTTACCGTAACAGTTGATCTTTGAGAGACTCTCTCATCAGGCTACACCTCTGGAACTATAGCTACCAGGCACTAGGACCACATGGAAATGTTTTTTTGCAAGCAGTCTGACAGAGGCCACCCACGACGACGTCCTACAATGACACCTCCCATATAAACGTGGGCGGTCCCTTCCCTCCTCAGTTCCCCACTGGAGACATGCTCAAAGGACTTCCCTCTAGGGAACCAGAAGAGAGTGAATGGTTCAAGCTACCAGGCAAGACTGGAAACAGCAGGTAGACCATCCTGTAGAGAGAGCCAGGAATAATAGAGCTCTATGTCTGAGGGGGACAGAGGGTGAGACGGCATGGCCTGATGAAAGCGATTCTCTCCAAGCTACTGTTACAGTAAGTATGTAACTGTTCTATCTTCTTTGAGGATATCTCATTCATTAGGCTACACCTGTGGAATGAGTCCCAAGCATTACTGACACAGAAACAGTCTGGGTAACTGAAGCCTATAGGCCTATGAAAGAAGGCCTTATAGTACAGCTAGGCCAAAGCCAGCACTTTTTCTGGAGGAAATGTCCAGACTGTAATGTTTAGTGAAGGTGTATACAGTACACCAAGTGGCCTCTGCACAAATCTCAGCACCAGACACATTCTTGAAACAGGTAATAGAAGTGGTCATGTCTCTAGTTAAATGACCACGAACAACTGCAGGAAGTTCCTTACTGTACTGCCTGTAACAGAAAGTAATACAGTTAGCCAACCATCTGGACAGTCATTGTTTAGAAACAGAAGCACCCTCTTTTCCCGGGGAGAATGAAACAAAAAGCTGTGAGGACTTCCTGCAGTCCTTCTTACAGTGTATATAGCATTTGAGTATTCAATGTACATCTGAAGTATGGAGCAATGTGTCCACTGGATTGGCATGCTCAAGAAAATAAACTGGCAGGTGGATGGTTTGATTCAAAGTAAACTCAGATACCATGTTTGGTAGAAACTTAGGACTGGTACGTAAAGACACCCTTGTTTTTGTGGAAAATCAAGTATAGAGGCTCATACATTAGAGCCTGAAGCTCTGAAATTCTTCGAGCAGAAGTAGTAGCAACTAAAAATAATACTTTCCAAGACAGAAAGCGTAGGATGCAAATCACAGGCGGCTCAAAAGGAGCCAAAGTAAATGTTTCTAATATAAAATTCAGGTCCCAAGCCAGGACAGGATTGTAGCTAGGAGGCTTCAAGTGCAGAATGCCTCTCAGAAATGTACACACCACCTCCAGCTGAACAACTGTAGGATCATCAATAGGCACATGGAAGACTGAAATGGCAGCCAAGTATACTTAAATACAAGAGTGTTGCAATCTTGCATCTGATAAGGACAACAAATACTCCAGAACCTGGTTTACTGGACATGTAAAGGGATCTAGTTGATGGGAAGAGGCTTGCAATGCAAACCGCTTCCACTTCGTGGAATAGGTAGCTCTGGTGGAAAGTTTTCTGGCAGCCACCAGAACATAGAAACATAGAATTTGACGGCAGATAAGGACCGCTTGGCCCACCCAGTCTGCCCATTTCCCTACCTACTGGATAAGCTGCAGATCCTAGTTAACCAGCAGCCTACTTCTTCCTACCCCCACCCCTAGAATTGCCTTATGACTGTCCCATGCATGCTTGAATTCCACCACTGATTTTGACTCCACAACCTTCCTCCGAAGGCCGATCCATGCACCCACAACCCTCTCTGTGAAAAAATACTTCCTTAAATTACCTCTGAGCCGCACCCCCTCTATCTTCAAATTGTGCCCTCTTGTTCTTGCACACCTCTTTTTGTGAAAAATTTATTTATTTATTGAATTTTGTTGACTGGGTAGGCCCACTGGGCCCCGGAGGTCCCTTTTTCAGGGGCGAACCGGGGCTAAAAAATAACATACAGGTAAACAGAACAGTACAAGTAGGAAAGCAGAGTTGTAAACTTGCGTAAATACCAAATGGTTTAACAGTGATAACACACAGAAGGCAAATTCCATACTGTATAACTGTGAAAGACTTAATGGCATTTACAATACGGGAGGTGGAGAGGGAGGAGGGGCCGTGAAATAAGGTCAGTTCCTTATGCATTGGCAAGTGCTCCTGGCGAGCAGGTGTGCTTTGAGCTTAGACCGGAAGCAGGGGCTCGGCCCTGCCTCCCGTACCTCCAGTGGGAGTTTGTTCCAGTGGGAAGGTGCAGTAAAAGCAAAGGACCTGGACCCAGCTTTAGTCTTTGTTTTGGGGACCACAAGGAGGTTTTGTCCTGAGGAACGGAGACTCCTCAGGTTGGTTTTGACACTAACTAGTCCTTTGAGACTAGGGGGAGGTAAGGGCCCCAGAAGCTTAAAAGCGAGACATAGTGTGGGGTAGATGAGGCGGGCTTCCAATGACGGCCAGCTAAGCTTGGACTGAGCCTCGCAGTGGTGTGTCCTACGGTGTGATAATGTTGCAAATCGGACAATCTTATTGTATAAGGTCTGGAGCCTGCCAAGTTCCGTAGAGGACACGCCTTGAAGAACAGGTGCCGATAAGTGAGCTTGGGGAGAAGGACGCTAGTTGCGATGGCAACTCTGGCTTCAGGGATAATCTGGTCCTTTATTCTGTAGAGGATACTGAGTTTTCCATGTATGGCTTTGATGAGTTGGTCAACATTATTTTTTAGGGTGAAGCCTTGGTCCAAGGTTAGCCCTAGGTATTTAGTGGAGGTAACCACCTCAAGTTTATCACCCCCTCTGGACTGCAGCTGAAGGAGCAGCGACCTCTCGGTTCCCAAGGATCTGGGCCCGAACAACATCGCTTTAGTTTTACTGGTATTTAATACCATTTTATTCCGAGTGAAACCACTTCCACTTTGTGGAATAGGTAGCTCTGGTGGAAAGTTTTCTGGCAGCCACCAGAACATAGAAACATAGAATTTGATGGCAGATAAGGACCGCTTGGCCCACCCAGTCTACCCATGCTACCCTCTTGGACTTTGTTGATTCCTTTGAGGTACTTGAACGTTTCTATCATGTCCCCCCTCTCCCTCCTTTCCTCGAGGCTATACATATTAAGCTCCTTTCGTCTCTCTTCATATGACTTCCGGTGCAGACCCTGCACCATTTTAGTTGCCCTTCTCTGGACAGCTTCCATCCTGTCTATGTCTTTGCGGAGATTGGGTCTCCAGAACTGCACACAGTACTCCAGATGGGGTCTCACCAGCTGTCTGTACAGAGGGATAATAACTTCCTGTTTTCTACTGGTGATGCCTCTCCCTATGCATCCCAGTATCCCCCCAGCCCTCCTTGCTGCCCTCTCACATTGCTTGCCCACCTTTAGGTCATCTGATATGACTACCCCCAGGTCCCTTTCCATTTTGTTGTTGTTAGTATCTCACCCCCCATTGTGTACTCTTCCCCTGGGTTTTTGTTTCCCAGGTGCATTACCTTGCACTTCTCAGCATTGAATCTAAGCTGCCATACATTTGACCATTCCTCTAACCTTGCCAAGTCCCTTCTCATCCTTTCCACCCCACCATGTGCATCAACTCTGTTGCAGATCTTTGTGTCATCTGCAAAGAGACATACTTTTCCTTCCAGTCCCTCTGCAATGTCGCTTATAAAGACATTGAAGAGGACCTGTCCTAATAGTGAACCCTGCGGTACCCCACTAGTAACCCTCCTTTCTTCTGAGTGGACTCCATTTACTATTACTCTCTGTGCCCTATTCTCCAGCCAATTCTGTACCCAGGCTGTCATCTTGGGACCCACTCCCAGGCTGGCTAACTTGTATATTAATCTTTTGTGTGGGACTGTGTCAAATGCCTTGCTAAAGTCTAGGTAGGCCATGTCTATAGCCCCTCCCTGATCTACTACTTTGGTCACCCAGTCAAAGAAATCTATCAGATTCGTCTGGCATGACCTTCCCGCTGTGAATCCATGCTGCCTAGGGTCCTGTGCCCCTCTGGCCTCTAGATACTCGACAATTCTTTCCTTCAGAAGTGATTCCATCATTTTCCCTATCACTGAGGTTAAACTAACAGGTCTGTAGTTTCCTGCTTCTGTCTTGCTCACATCAGCCACCTTTTGAGATACCCCAGACAGAGCAATGACTATGTCCTCAGGAGCCATGCATGGAGATGGAGTAATGTGAGGCCCGGGTGGACCAGTGTTATCTGCTCCTGTGACAGCAAGCCCTTGCACAGGGGTAGAGGGAGGTACATGTGGTTCTACTGCCAACTGCTGTAGTAAGGGGAACCAGATTTGGCCAGGCCAAAGGGGAGCAATGAATATCAACGTTGCTCCTTCCATCTGGAGCCTGATTAGCAAACTCTGGATTAGAGGGAAGGGAGGAAAGATGTAAAGGAACCTCCCCTTCCAAGAGAGGGACAATGCGTCTTGTTACAAAACTCCAGGCCTTGGAACGAGTGGGCAGAAAAGCGGCAGTTTCGCATTGTGTAGGGATGCAAAGGTCCAACTCTGGTCGACCCTACCTCTCAAACAGGTCTTCTGCCACTGAGGTCAGCAGTTCCCACTCCTGAATCCTGGACTGTGAACTGCTTAGCCTGTCTGTCAAGATGTTTTGGATGCCTGGAACATGAAGTGCGGAGAGTTCTAGACTGTGTTCCAGAGCCCAATATCAAACTCTCATTGCTTCCTTGTATAGGGGGTAGGAGGAGTGAGTTCCCCCTTGCTTGCTACCTTTTCAAACTGCATTCCGAATTGGGGCTGGACTTTATTTAATTCTACCAATGCTAATCATTTAACTGGGGTTGGACTTATTAATTCTACCAGAGCTGATCATTTTTATTTTAACAAAATGGAATGCCATATCTTAAATGAGGGTGCTGCATCTTTGACATCTGCCCTTCCTCCCATCCCCACATCTCTTTAAATACTTGGTTACATTACTTTGATATGTATACGCTCTGTTCACGACTGCCTAGTCATTGGCCCATCAAGGGCTGAAGCGGAGCACAGAATCGAAAGAACCCACCCAATTTCTCTGCGTGTATAGTACTGAGTATAAAATGCTTAATGAATTTAGTTATCTTGTTTTATTGCTAGCTGTTCCATTCCTAAGGCACAGTCATAGTGGGATGTTTAACCTACATGGCAATCCAATTTTATTTTTTTTTTTTTCCAATTGTTTAACCAAGTGAGACACACTAAGCTGAAAGCTTGTTTACAGGTGCAACCTGGGAGTACAGGGAAGTTAAGTGACTTACTCAGGGTCACACAGTATGCAAGTGGGGGCTGTGGTATTCAAACCCAGGTCTCCAGATTTGCAGCTCAGAGCCTTAAACCACTGCGCTACACTGCCTCCTCTTTGCTGTATTACACAGCCTACCTTGTTACTGGTTACAGTAGCACCAGTATGCTACTTTTATTTATTTGCTGCATTTGTATTTTTCCTTGCCTGTCTTCAGTCTATCATAACTTGCTCTGGTTTGGTCCTGTTTATATTGTCTCCTTTATGCTTACTTAGTAGCTCTCCCCTAAGCTATTATTGACCCCCACCCTCAAATGTGCAAATACCTTCCTATCAGGATTTTCCAGTAGTTTGCCCAGTTGTCCTATCTTTTCCCCGCTTTGTGCAACTAGTTTTTGCTCCATATAACTTCTTTCTTTCCCCTCCTTTCCAGTTTCCTCTTACCTCCCCATCCAAGCCTCCCTCACTTTCTCTCCCATTTTCTACGTTCTCCTAATAATCCTCTTCTCTCCATCTCTGGCCTTGTTTACTTTCAACCCTTAAAGAGCAGCTGACACCATTGGATCTGCTGTGCATAACTGAGCAGGGTGACTCATGAACTGTATTAAACCTCTCTTAGTTTTCCCAGTTATCAACTAGGTTTCCTCATTTTTAACTGTTTTGCAGCTGCCAGACTGATGCACACTCCTGCTCGCTGTAGCGTTGCTGCTCCCACTGGCATGACGCGCAGACATCTAGGGAAACAAGTGTCCCTAAGCGGGAGAGGCACAGCTATGTTTTCTTAGTGGGAGCTGCAGTCCAAGCTAGTGTTCGTGCCTGGCAGATATTAAAAATACAGGTTACTCACCTGTAACAGGAGTTCTAGGAATGGTATATGTTGTTCATCCACACTTCTTGGCAGTTCCTTGCCGCTTTAAATCTTGCCGGAAGGTCTTCAAGCTGGCTCCTCCCTCCCACCCACCGGGTGATAAAACTCTCGGCTCCGCCCTTGGCCTAGATCTAGGCCGCTGGAAGCCAGGTTGTGCATGTCGAGGCCAGGGAGGTCAGGTGGGTTGTGTGGATGAACAACATATACCATTCCTAGAACTCCTGTTACAGGTGAGCAACCTGTATTTCTAGGGACATTGATATGTTGTTCAATCCACACTTCTTGGCAGACTCCTAGCAGTTTTCCGGGAGGAGGGAGGCAAGGCGCACACCCCCTATTTAGGAAACAAGGACTGGAGAACCGAGGTCCCAAAACCAGCATCCCAGCGTGACTCAAGGTCGATGTGGTAATGGGTAATGAAGGTGTCTGCTGACTTCCAAATGGCAGCCCTGCAGATCTCCTGGATTGGGACATCCCTGGAAGCAGCCACCGAAGCAGCGGTATGGCAGGTAGAATAAGCTCTTATTCCTTTGGGAGGCTCCATGCCCGCCAACCTATAGCAGAGATCTATGCAGGAGGTGACCCACCTGCCTATTGTCCGCTTGGCTGCAGGTCTGCCAGGTGCGGCTTCAGCGTAGGTGACAAACAGCTGGCGAACCTCTCCCCGAACTTCAGCCGTCCGCTCCTTATAACAAGAGAGCGCTCTTCTAGGGTCCAGAGTATGGAGCCTATATTCGGCCTCCGAGGTGTGATTGGGGTAGAACACCGGCAGTCAACACCTGGTTAAGGTGAAACTCCGACACCACCTTTGGAAGGAATTGCGGGTGGGGGCGCAGGACAACCTTGTCCCTGTGGAAGACCAGATAGGGAGACTCGATGGAAAGTGCCTGGAACTCTCCCATCCTTCGGCTGACGTGATAGACACCAAGAAGACGGTTTTCCACAACAGGTGAGAGATGTCACACCTGTGCATCGGTTTGAATGGCTTGCCCATGAGCTTAGCCAATATCAGCAATAGATCCCACGGAGGTGGAGGTCTTGCACCGGAGGGGATATGTGTTCAAGGCCTTTCAAAAAGCACCCAACCACCTTCTCCTGCACCACTGACCGCTTCCCGGCCCGTGCCCGGTAAGCAGAGATGGCTGCCAGGTGCACCTTAAGGGTCATCGACCGAAGTCCTAGCTGAGAAAGGGACCACAGGTAGTCCAGAATGCTAGCCAAAGAACAGGAGGAAGGGACCAACCCCTTACCCTGACACCAAATGGAGAATCTCTTCCATTTGAAGGCGTAGCATTTCCTGGTCACTCCTTACGGGATGCCTCAACCACATTGAGGACCTCATCGGAAAGACCCAAGGCCTGGAACTCTAGCCGCTCAGGAACCAGGCCGTCAGGTGCAGGGATTGAAGGTCCGGGTGGAGTACCTTCCCCTGGTTGACTGAGAACAGATCCGGGCGGGAAGCCGCCTTGGGAGCCTGGAGCTGAGGCTGAGGAGATCCGGATACCAGAACTGGCGGGGCCAGTCTAGGGCTACCAGAATCACCTGCGCCTTGTCCCTCCTCACCTTGAGAAGCACCTTGTGGATCAAGGGAAATGGGGGAAAGGTGTAGAAGAGGCCCGGGGTCCACCGCCTCGAGAAGGCATCCCCCTGCAGTGAGCCCTGCTGAGGGGGGTGGGCATGATACAGCCTCAGCTTCACATTCTCCTTGGAGGCAAACAGGTCCACCTGAGGTGTGCCCCAGTGGGAGAAGAGATCGTGTACTACCTCCGGCAGGAGTGACCACTCGTGAGATGCAGCCCCTATCCGGCTTAGGGCATCGGCCAGAGTGTTGGAGGCTCCTGCCACATGGATGGCTAGGAGATCCGCCTCCAGACTGCTCACAAGAGACCAAGTGCGAAGAGCTTCCTTGCACAGGGGCAAGGAGCGCATCCCGCCCTGGCGGTTTAGGTAGTACAAGGTCGTGGTATTGTCCGTCTGGACCTGGACCACTTGACCCTGTACAAACGGAGCGAAGGCGGTGAGGGCTAGTCGGACCGCTCGTAGCTCCAGCAGGTTGATGTGGCATCGGGACTCCCGAGGGGACCAGAGGCCGTGCGCTCTGTGCTCCCCCAGATGGGCACCCCAACCCATCAGAGAGGCATCGGTCATTAGAGTGACTGTCGGCTCGGGGTGGACAAACGGGATGCCCTCCTGCAGATGAGCTGGAATGATCCACCACTGGAGAGCGTTCCACATCTCCTGGGTCACTGCCACTGGCTGGTCCAGAGGACCAGAGTGCTATGACCATTGGCCGGCCAGTCCCCACTGAAGGGGACGCATATGCCAATGGGCCCAACAGACCATGCTGGTGCAGGCTGCCATGAGACCCAGGAGGCGCAGGAAGTCCCAGGCAGGGCGCAGTTGCCCAACCAGAAATGATTGGGCAAAGGAGCAAAGAACCTCGGCCCTGTCCGCTGGGAGCCGTGTTCTGCCTCGAAGAGAGTCGAGCTCTGCCCCAATGAATTGAATCACCTGTGTTGGCACGAGTTCCGATTTGGCCTCGTTGATGAGGAGGCCAATCTGAGCGCAGACCTGGAGGGCCAGATCCCTGGACCGCTCCACCTCCGGTCTGGAGGGGGCTGCAATCAGCCAGTTGTCCAGGTAAGGGTACACCAGGACCCTTTGGCACCGCAGGAATGCTGTCACCACTGCCATGCATTTGGTGAAGACCCTGGGAGCTGGAGAGAAACTGAAGGGCATGGCCCGGAACTTGTAAAGGGATCCCTTTGCCCTGAAGTGGAGGAATCGTTGGTGGGACGGACAGATTGGGACGTGAAAGAACGCATCCTGGAGGTCCAGAGAACAGAACCACACACCTCATTCCAAGGATGGAATGATCTGAGCCAGAGTGACCATCCTGATGGTTCGAGACCTTAGGAACCTGTTCAGGTCGTGCAGGTCTATAAAGGGGCACCAGCCCCCCGTCCGTTTTGGGACCAGGAAATACCTGGACACAAACCCTGGATCTGGTGGAGGATCTGCCACCTCCCTGATCACCTCCTTTTGGAGGAGCACAGCAATGTCGGCTCAGCGAGCCGAGAGAGAAGCTGCAGACCCCGTAGCCCCCCCGTGGGGTGACGGCTCGATAGGGTGGGGCCCGCTCGAATTCCAGAGTCAGACCCTTTCCTACCACTTCCAGCACCCAGCGGTCCATGGCATAGAGGACCATGAAAGCGAAGTGGCGGAGGCTGCTCTCACGGGGAACCCGGGAGTGATGAGGCTGGGGGCGACACCCCTCAACCCGTCACTGGGCAGGCTTGGAGGAAGGACTGGCCGAGGGACCTCCTGGGCCTTTTCCTCCCGGCTTCCTGCTGGAGGAAGGTGCAGGCTTGGCTTTGGGGTGCCAAGTGCGAGCCTGCTGGCCCTGATGCTGGTGTTGCTGGGCCGGACGTGCCACAGGGGCAGAAGGCCGAAAGGGCTTACGCTGCTGCTGGAGGCCTTTGTCCTTCTGGGTAGACGTGACCCGAGTCCAAGGTGGCATTGGACTTCTCGATCCTCTGCAAATGACCCTCCACCCCAGGACCGAACAAGTCGGTACCCAGGAAGAAAACGTCTGCCAGCTTGTGCTGGGTATCTGCCGTGAAGGTGGAGATCCGCAGCCAAGCTCTGTGGCGCATGGCCACTGCAGCCGCTACTGACCGGGCACAAGAGTCTCCAATATCAACAGCAGTTTGGAGCTGCTGCTTTGCCACCGTCCTGCCCTGATCCCGCACCTACTTGACCGTAGTCTGGAGGTCAGCCAGGAGATGAGGAATCACCTCATCCAGGGAGCCCAAAAGGGCATGGGAAAAGTGTGCCGTCAGTATGGTCGAACTGGCCTGATGAAGGCCTAAGGAGTACGCAGCGTAGACTTTACACCCGGCATAGTCCAGCTTCTTGGACTCTTTGTCGGGAGGCTTGTCCACATCCCTAGTGTTTCCGGAGCGCCGGAAAACACTGTCGGTCACAAGCCCCTCCGCAGAGGGGTGCTCCAAAAAATCGGAGAGTGAACTGGTAGGGACTGCATACTTCCTGGGCGAAGGAGCAGGACAAGAAGTCGGCCGTTGCCATAACTCCAGAGCTGGGCCAACAATGGCTTCAGCCACTGGGAAGGCCTCCATGGGAGATTCCCCTCGGTCCAGTATCTCCGTGAGGGGATACTTGGCCCGCTTTGACATGGATTTGAGCTTCATCCCAGTAGATTCTGAGATGAGCGAAAGCATTCCTATGAACGAGGATGGGCTCTCGTCCACTGACTGTCCCCCAGTGGACTCCAGGTCGAGGGACCTAGAGAACAGGGAAGAATCATCATCGGACTCCGAGGAGTCTGCAAACAGCTGCCGAGATCGATCGGGAGTGAGGGTGCTCGACAACTGATGGGGCAGCCCCTGACCCGACCGAGAATCCTTGGTCGGAGCCCCAGTTTTAGGTTGTGGAGGAGGGGGTTTCACCACAATGGGTGGTGCAGCTGGTTACGGCCGAACAACCGGCGCAGGCTTTGGCTCCTCGATGACCATGAGGGGTTGTTTCGGCCTCTCAGGTGACAGCCACTTAATGGCCAGGGAAGGCGACGGAGTCGGCTTGTTCCCGGTCAAAAGAAGCTGCAGCCACATCAAGTCCTCGTAGCGCCGACGCAATTTGCGCCGGAGGCTATCCTCCGAGGAGGACAAAGACGAGGATGAGCGGCGCCGATGCTTCCCTCGGTGCCAAGACTGAGACCGCCGATGTCGGCAGGATCGGCTGGACTGAGATGAGGTCCAAGACTAAGACCTTCGGTGTTTCCGAAGGTGGGTCTGGGAAGGAATGGGGGAAACCCGTTACTCCCTCGGCTCGGGAACCTTACCCGGGGACTGGGGCACAGGCAAGTCCTCAGTTTCCACCAGGGGAAACTGGTGAAGAAGGGTTGTCAGCTTCACCAGTTGACAGCCCGTCCGACGGGTCGAGAAAAATCTCGACTGCGTCGACAGGTGTCTCGGCCGGTTGACCTGACGGGGACACCGTGAAGCCAGTGGCCTTAGCCGCAACCTCGACCGAAGTCGAGTGTCGACTGTCTGGGGAAAGGGACCTCTCCCGCTCCCACGAACGCCGACGGTGGGACTTACCCTTCAAGTCCTTCTTCTTGGACCGAGAGGAATGTCCCCATGGACCCTCACCTTTTGTAGAGAGGGACTGACAAAGCTCCTTGAAAGAAGCTGTGTAGGAGGATCCCAAGGAGAGCAGGATAAATGCTGCGACCAAGGAAGACGAAGATGCGGCCTGGGCCGCCTCCTCCTCGAGGGCGATCATCTGCTCAAGTTGCTCAGCCGAGCCTGCTGCCATGGACACTGCCCAACGGGCCTCCCTCGACTTCACTGGAGGAATACGTCTCTCGGGGCACCCAAGTTGAAGTCTGGCAGCACGGTCTTCGAGGACGTTGACCAAAAAAGACTTGCACAATTCGTAGGTCTGTGGATCGTGTTCAAGCCCAAGGCAGTAAACGCACATGGAGTGCGGATCGGTCCGAGACATCTTCTGCCCGCAAGGGCACCGCAGAAATCCGGGAGTTGATTTGTCCATCGCAGCCGCAAAGGAAGAAACAGACCGAAGTCCAGAAAATTTGAGAATAAGTTTCGGTTTAACCGAAGAGTTTGGATCCAGGCCTGAAACGCAGAGCACTAAGGAGGGAACCTGAGCTTCCAAGCAGTAGGGAAGATCTGGCGTCATGGGGCGGAGCCGAGAGTTTTATCACCCGGGTGGGTGCGAGGAGCCAGCTTGAAGACCTTCCGGCAAGATTAAAAGCGGCAAGGAACTGCCAAGAAGTGTGGATTGAACAACATATCCATGTCCCTAGAAAAACTAATTATCAAAGGCACCCAAAATCAAGAACGCCACCCAAATAGTATCATTCATACAGCTGAAATTCAGACAGTTTATATATTTAAAAAAAACCTGTAGTTTATGCCAGTCCCTGATATGCATAGCGGTAATCTAGAAGCAGGACAGTCTGACTACAGATTCAGAATGAATGGTCGTAAAATGCACACAAGCTAGCAGAAAATTTTTTTTGCAGAAGCTAATTTAACATACAGTATTATTTTGCTCAGCAATCACACACATGCCCGATATGAGTTCAACTTTTCACTGGTGTTCATGGCCCCCATTGCATCTCCGGTATATTCCCTGATGTTCAGTGGTCCCCCCCATCACCTTTCCAGTAGGTAAAAAACATAGAAATGGTGTCCAGTGGTCTCAGCCTCAGATCTCCCCTTGACAGTGTCCCAGTATTTAACCGCTCGCTTCAATAATCAGCAGCACAGATTCTCCGCTTACTCCTGCATGGCTGTCCGCTAACTGACAGGGTTGCTACTGCATGTCTGCTGTAATCAGTGTAGGCACCAAATTGTAACCTGTCAGTCGGTGGCCAGCCGTGAAGGGTAGCAGAGGGTCTGTGCTGTTTGCTGTGGGGGACAGAGGGGTGATCAGAGGCTGAGACCACTGGACACCAGAGATATATTTTTGTACATACTTGATGATGAGGGGTGGGGGGGCCGGCTGGACACCAACGATGTTGTTCGGTTTCATCTTCTGTTTTGCACAAATGTCATCAGGTGGTGGGAGGTGCAGTGCACAGCAGCGCAGTAAACAATATAGGAGGTTGTTTGGGGTTGGGGGACCACTAGACACCAGGAAGCCTGCCCATTAGTACCTTCTGGCAGATGTGTTCTGGGGCAGGGTAATATCAAAGTACAGGCAGCTCTAAAAAGCGCGGTGGTGTGGGGTGGGGTGGGTGGGGAGACTGGAGCGCTGCTGACAAGAGATGTGTGCTTGGGATGTGTGTTTACCTCTCTGAAGTCCCGGAGAGATGACTGGGGTAGGGGGCGGCAGCAGCAGCTCACAGATCAATTCACCAGACAATGCAGCACTGTACAACAGCGCAAGGCAGCTTCCCCATCTGACGTCACACGTTACTGTCCTCACGCTGAGAACAAGCATGGCCATAAATTGAATGCGCATTTAGGCATGGTGTAATACAGTGGATTATTGCGATTCAACAAATTACCCTCACAGGTGGCTCTACTGACAACAGAAACAAGGTAATTAACTTATGACAGTTGCTCTTTAAGTACTTTATTATGTGACCACCTGGTTCATTACCCTTAGTCTTCTTTCTCCAGCCCCCTTTTGCTTCTCCATGTCTCTCTCCCTCCAGACCCCTCTTTTCCACCCCATCTCTCCTCTTCCTCCTCCTCCCCCTTCCTTATCCTTATCTGCTTCCCCCTTACCCCACTACTTCCCCTACTCTCCCCTCCCCTTGCTCTGCTACATTACCCCTCTATCTTAGTTTCCTCTCTCCATCCCTCTATCTCTTTCTGGCTCCACCATGCATCAATCAGATTCTCCCTCTTCCCTCTTTCTCCTTTCCCCCCTCCATCATCCTCTCCACTACACCGCAAGCACACCTCGGCCCTTACCAAACTTTGTCCTACTACTGCCCCTCAAAGCAGGTGACACTGAGCCAAACTACGGTCCAAACCCTGCCTCCCCCACTACCACTGCCCTTCCGTAAAGGCCTATGTGTGGCTCACATTAACATTCGAAATCTCCTGCCTAAAACAGACCTGTTACAACCTCTCCTGGTCTCCCTCCTCCTTGATGTTCTAATAGTCTCTGAATCTTGGCTTTCTGCCAAAATTCCTGACTCTGCCATCACCATCCCTGGTTACTCCCTTTCTCACCAAGATCATGTCACGAAGGGAGCCGACATCACCATCTATCTTTTCTCCACCATCCAGTTTACACCAGTGCTGTCTGTCTCATCCCCTGCAGCCTACGAACTTCTCATCCTTAAACTTTTCTTAACCTTCTCCCTCCCCATTTTCATGGCAGGAGTATACTGCTGCCCTAGGCTCTCTCCTGCTTCTGTCACTGAACTATTAAACACAATCTCTGCTCATACCTCCGCCGGGGAACTTCTTATTCTAGGTGATTTCAACTTTGATTGGCTTTCTCAATCCAACTCTAAACTCTGTCAAAATACAGTCCCTGAATCTTATGCAACTCATTTCTGTCCCTACCATCACAATCCTCGCTCTCAAAACCACTCTCTTCTGGACTGGCTTTTAGCTACTCACCCACACTGGATCATTAATGCTGGTACCCTCCCTGATGCACTCAGTGACCATTATGTGGTTTACTGCGTGCGCAAAATTCACCACCCCAGAGTCCCCTCAAAAGTTATCCAAATCAGGTCCTTCCGTTCAACTGACTTATCCTCACTTCACGATGATCTGCTCTCCACTGACTGGTCACTTATCACTCCAATATTTTCAATCTAAATTCTTATTAGTTTGGGATCAGCATGCCCCCATCAGGAAAACCAGGGTCAGAGGTTCTCACCTTCCCCAGATTTCGGCTGAACTTCTGGCCTGCCTCCGTGCACATGACCTGGAATGGAAGTCTTACAAGTCCTTTGCCACTGCATATGACTTTAATAAGTACCGTGCCCTGAGAAACTCCTGTACTAGGGCCACCAGGTTAGCCAAGGCAGAATTTTTCTTCTCCGCATTTCAGAACAATCTGAACAACCTTATTCATGCCCTTTTCACCCTCCCAACCCAGTCCCCCCTCTCCTATTTCCAAGGTGGGTGACTCCACCATTTCCAATCCTCCTTCTGTCGCCTCAGCTTTTAACTTCTATTTCACCACTTGCGCGTCCTCTCTCCTCGCTGTGCTCCCCGCCACTACCTACGCTCCCCTCATCCCTTCCTTCTTCCACCTTCTCCTTCTTGCCAGTCACCCCGGCCACCTCTCTAACTGCCCTCCTGGCACTTAACTCCCAGAAATAAGGGAGCTCCTACACCTCTTTGCTCCTGCTATTGCTCTGCCCATCTCCTTCTTGCTCAACCTAGCGTTCTCTCTTGCCACAGTCCCAGATATCTGGAAGCAAGCTACTGTCATTCCCCTCCATAAAGGTGGTGACTCTTCCACTCCTGGCAACTTCCACCCTATCTCTTTCTCCACCCAACCCTATTCAAACTCCAAGAACACATAGTTTTTGCTCAACTCACTTCCTTCCTTGAATATTTTTCCTTTTTCACCCCTTCCAGTCTGGCTTTCTCAAGGATCACTCCACTGCTTCCTCTCTTCTCAGGCTTACAGTCTCCATCCATACAGGCATGGAGCAAGGCCTCATCACTGCAGCCATCTTTGTCGATCTTGCGAAAACTTTCGACACTGTCTCCCACCCTCTTCTCCTTGACAAACTAAATTCAGCGGGCTTATCTGACTCCACAATCAGATGGTTCAACTCCTACCTTGTAGGTAGATCTCAATCAGTGAGAATTGGTGATTCCCTCCCCCCCCTTATCCATACACACTGGCATCCCCCATGGTTCCATCCTCAGCCCTTTGCTTTTCTTCAAATTCCTCAACGACCTTCCCTCAGCCTGCTACTCCGCTTCCATACACATGTACGCAGACGAAACAGTTTTGTTTTCATCTGGCTCTTCTCCAACAGAATTAGTATCCCAGCTTCTACTTGATTTTGACTCTGTCCAGAAATGGTTCCGGGCTAATCAGTTATCCTTTAATGCAAACAAAATGGTCTCCATGTGTTTCAGCACACTTCAGAGACTTGCTAGACTCTCCTCCCCTTCCTAACTCTAGATGGGGGCAAAACTGACGACATACCCTCATTTAAGTACCTCAATGTTTGACTTGACCGACACCTCAGTTTCTCTCACCACCCAAAGCTAGGTGCTCTTTATAGAAACGAAGGCTGTATCCCTATAACTGCCACAGAGACATCATTTCTAAGATGATCCTCCCCATTTTTGATTAGGGCAACACAGTCTATGTTGCTGCACCTAAATCCACGGTTACCAAACTTACTCCCCCCTTTCATTCCTTTTGCCTTGGCCTGTCCCCCCCCAACCCCGGACTCACCACTGTTCTCCGTATACTGATCTCTTCCCTCCTTTCCTCGAATGACTGCCATCTCTCTCATTGTGCCCCCTTTATTTCTAAATTCTGGTTCGCCTCCCTTCCTCCTTACCTAAGCTCTCTCCTCTACGTCCCTACCTTGTACTCTCTCTGTAACTCAGGTTATCGTTCCCTCTTGCTCCCCTCCCGTAAATCCCAGGCTGGCCAATCTGGTTTCTCTTTCCGCTTTCCTCATCTTTGGAACTCCCTTCCTCTTACAGTTCACTCTGCCACCTCCAAACGCTCTCTCTCCTCCCAGCTCCAAAGCCACACTGCCCCATCCTGCAAATTCCCTTAGCTCAATGACATCCACCAGTTATTTCCCCTCTCACCCCTACATCTATTCTGCCATCACTCTACCCAACCTGCCTCTCCTCCTCCCCCTCCACCATTTACCCCACTCCTTCTCTCTCTCTCTCACCTAAACCACCATCGTTCAGCCTTTCCACCACCTTCCTTTCCCATTATCCTATTTTCTATACCCTTTCTCATCCACCCTACCCTTACCTTGAATCCCGAATCTGTTCTTTTTTTCTCTCTTCCTCTACAACCCATACCTCTTCTTTTTGTCTCCCTCTTGTCTCGCACTCTCTCTCTCTCTTACTTGCCTACTGTGTCCTATATGCTGTTTTCCTGATGTTACAGTCCGATGAGTGCCTAGTACTTCTCACTTCTAAAGTTTTTTACCTGGTGTTTTTACCTGTATTATCCCTGCTAGCCTATTTGCAAATGTTTATTATTGTAGTGCAGTGCGTCTACTTGTTTTTACACTTCCCTTACCCTCTTCTCCAGGACGCATCTGGAAATGAGCGTTACAGCTCAGTATGTCTTTCCTGGTAAACTGCTTTTAAATAAATAATAATAAATAAATGCAAAGCATCACGCTGATGCCGTGTTTGCACCAACAGATGTTCTGAGCCCAGATGGGTCTGGAAGGCTTGTAGAACACAGAACAGCCCTCACTTCTAGGATGCTTATGTGAAGGGTGCTCTCCACCATTGTCCGTGTGCCCTATGCCTGATGGGGTCCACAAATGAGCCCCACAGTCCATCCCCACGGCATCTGTTGTAGGGACCTGATGAAGGGAGGGGATCCATAAAGGAACCCCCTTTAGCAGATGATCAGGTTTCATCCACCACAAAACATGTTCCTAGAACCTTCTGTTCTAGATTGTTGGTCCTACTGGACCCCTGTCCACGAAGGATTCTCATATGCAGTCTGGCCAGCGGGACAGTAAGAATGGCGGCTGCCATCGGGCCCAACAGTCTAAGGAATGTCTTGGCTGTGATATACCTGTTGTGGTATACCATCTAGGCCTGCGCAATCAGGTGTTCAATCCTGTCCTAAGGCAGGAAGGCTAAGCCTTGGGCTGTTTCCAGGACTGCCCCTATATACTGCAGGTGCTGACAGGAGGCCAGAACCCACTATGTGCCCAAAAATTTATATATTTTTTTATTTATTTATTCAATCTTGGATTTACATACCTTTGAGCTAGACGCTCATTTACAAAGGTTCCAAGGCAAATGAGAAAAAACAGAAATACAATACAAGACATAACCATACATACAGTATCCAGGAAGTCTTAGTTACATTGTTTCGAAGAGGTTTAGCAAACGTGTTAGAAAACAGTTTTTGTCTAAGTACATGTGGTTCAGGTGTAGTTATGGCTGTTGGCTGAGCAAAGTGGACATTTACAGATGAGGAGATAGATTAGCCTGGTGGGGCTAGGAGGATTTCAAGGATAGGACAGAGGACATAAGGATGGATAGAGGTGAGCGGACGGTTGCAGTTTCAATAGCTATGTACTGAAGTTGATGGGGGAATGGGGCCATGTGCTGGTATGGTCCTTGGGAGGTGGAATGAAGTGAGGAAGGGAAGTCTGCAGGCGGTAGTGAGGTGCAGGTAGGTGCTGAGTTTGGGGGGGGGGGGTGGAATTTCCAGTTGGTAGGTGGGGGCAGGAGTAAAGTGTGAAACAGTAAGTGCAAAGGTGGAACATGGTTTTCAGGCCAAGCTGGTACAATTAGGAGTTACCGTTTTGACCTGTGCAATATTCTTCCCAGTCTGAGTTTGGATATTTAAAGCCAGGTCCACATTTTTTTGGTTCCTACTAAATAATACTGATTGAGTTTTTGTCCCATTAAGTACAAGGAAATTATTAGAACATTTTTGAACTTGAAAGACTGTTGGATTCTCGTTTATTTGATCTACTAAGCTTCCCTCTATGTAGATTAGTGTATCATCTGCGTACAAGTGGTATTTCACTTCCTGATCATCAAACTTGAGGTCATTTACATAAAGGTTAAACAATAATGGCCCCACAATTGAGCCCTGGGGCACTCCAAATTTAATTTGGGCTAACTGAGATGTGAAAGATCCTATTTCAACCACTTGCTTCCGTTCCTGTATATAGGAAGCAAACCACTCAATCACTGGACAGGAGAATCCAACAGCCTTGAGCCTGGACAGCAGGACTTGATGGTTTAGCATATTAAATGCTTTTGACAGATCTACAAACAAAGTGCCTACTATCATCCTCCTATCCAGGCTTAATTGTATGTCACTGACAATCTTACAGTAGTTAAGGCCGTCTGTGTACTGTAATAAATGTTCAATTTCTTAGGCTCTATCTGTAGGGGTTGTAACACAAACAAAGATGGCGGCTCCCATAGAACTACAGAAGCAGGGAGGCTGTTGGGAAAAGTTGAGAGGGCACAGAACCCCCCCTGGAATGTGGCAGCCAATCAAAGAGGGGACTGCCCAAAACTATAAATAGGACTGCCTGCCTGCCAAAAAGAGGGCGATCAGTCAGAGTTGGAGTGCACCCTGGTCCCCGTCTGTCAAAATCCCACATCTGGAATGCTGATGGAGGATCTGAGAATTGAAGGGTGCTACATGCACCCCAAGCTACACTGGGGCCCAGATGCCATTGGAGGGGGAGTCGAGGCCTGAGTTCGGGGGCCTGCACCATGACCCTTGGAACGAGGGCAGACAGGCATTGTAACCCCAAAATGTCCAGATTTCAGTGGTTGCCATGGAGTCAGAACACAAGCGGATGTGAGAGACTGTCATGTCAGGGGGTCTGAGATGGCAATTCAGGCCCCTGTAGCCTTGTTTGTGCCACGTCCACTGCAAGGAACAGAAGATCCAGGCAAGCAGCAGTAGTGCCCGGTTAGTCCTCTGCACTGGTGGGTTTGGATGTGGGACCGCCAGGTGCTGTGCCCAGATATGGGACAGGCGCCGCTGGGTGCTTGCATCATGAGGGCAGCTGGAGCCTATGGCAACTTGTTTGCATCCGATCTATTAGGAGGCACCAAACAGTATAGTGCTGGAAGGTAAAAGAAGGGACATCCTGGGAACCTTGTTGGGCAATGATGTTTATTTATTTATTTATTAAGTATTCAGATATACCTTTGAGTCAGGGACTCATTTACAAAGGTTCCACATCACATAGAATAACAACAGAACAGACAATTAGACGATAATTCAAACAAGCAATACAGTCCAACATAGTTTACAAAGAGCAGCGAAGGCTAACAGGTGGCTGGCACAGGTTACTTTGTGCAAGTTTTTAGGAGTACGTTTAACTCAGATAAATATATCATCGTCAGCAACTCAAATAAGTTGGCTAGCGGCCGTAGTCTTGGGTGAGAAAAGCAAAAAACAAGGGGGGAGGGAATCGTGCAGGATCAGTGACAGTCGCAGGTGTTAGAGGACTGAAGGAGGACCCTAAGGTGGGTTTTGAATGGGCCAATTCTGATTTCATTCACAAGTGACACGGGCAGGTTGTTCAGCCAAGAAGGGGCCCTGTAGCTGAAAGACCTTTGGAACTGGTAGGTTCGGCAGTGGGGGACTGAGAGGAGTTGTTTGCCAGAGCTATGGGTATGTCTGAGTACTGGGGCAGGGTGGACTATGTCAGTGTGCCCGGGCCGGGGAGAGGCAGAGGACAATTTTCTTTGCCTTGAGGCAGGTGTGGAACCTGATTCTATCATCGAAATTTAGCCAATTAGTATCATTATACAATGAGCAAGTATGGGTGAGACGGTCACATCCCAGTATGAGGCGGCAGGCTTTATTCATGGAGAGACGGAGTCTATCAAGGGCCGAGGAGTTTGCTGCACTATAGATGAGAAAATCATGGTCTAGAAGGGAGATGACCGAGGAGGAGACAGCAAGCCTTAGTGCGTCAGAGGTAAGGCAGTGTTTGAGATGATACAATAAACTTAGCCTTACATTGAGGGTGGTAGACAGGAACGGGATATGCCGATGGAAATTAAGGGCTGGGTCTAGAGTGCTGCCTAGGTATTTAAAGGAGTCCATTTGCTCCAGAGGGGTAAAGTTGGCAGTTAGTACTTGGGAGAAGAGCTCTATCAGTGAGTTCCGGGGCAGAGAGAATATTATAACTTTGGTCTTCTTTTGGTTGAGAATAAGGCGTTGAGAGGAGAACCAGGTTTCAGCACAACTAAAGGAGGATTGCAGGGAATGGTGGAGTAGAATGGGGTCAGAGTTGGAGGGATAAGGGATGGCATCATCCGCGTAAAGTAGTAGGTTGCCAGGGCAGTACAGTACTTGGAGAGGGAATTAAGGAAGAGGCCAAAAAGAAGTGGTCCTAGTATTGACCCTTGTGGAACACCGGAGAGGACAGGCATTTTAGAGGAGAGGGTGTTACCTATTTTGACCTGCTGGTAGCGGTGTGAGAAGTAATCAGAGAACCAGCCAAGGGCGTCTCGAGAGAGAGACCAAAGTTGGACAGTGAGGTAAGTAAGAGAGTGACTGACAGTGTCAAATGCTTTAATGAGATCAATGAAAACTGCACCAGTGATATTGCCTCTATCTAAGGCGGAGTGGATGTGTGCTGTTAACTCAAGAAGGGCAGTGGTAGTACTATTACCCTTATGAAAGCCGTGCTGTTGTTTGCAGAGTAGGTTATGTTTGTTAAGGTGGTCCATGAGCTAATCAGAGACAATCCGTTCTAAGGCCTTGGACAGAGGAGGGAGAATGGAGATGGGGTGGTAGGGTCCCCACTTTTGAAACAGGGGTGATGGAGGCAGATTTCCACCTAGAGGGGAATTTTCCTAGACATAAGGAGCGGTTAAGAATATGGGTGAGGGGGTAGATTAACTCCTGGAGGGTGAGTCGAAGAAGTTTCACGTCTAAGGTGTCGCTACTGAAACAGGAATGGCTTAGAGCTTTTTAAAGATACGGCTCAGCTGCCTTAGGCAAAATGCAGCGTAAGTGAAAGGTGTGTGTGTGTGCTGCCATCAAGATTGGAAACCCACCAGCTCCTCAGAGATTGTTGTTGAAGGGATTTTCAGATTCCATCCTGAATTAAGTGTGCCTTGGTATCTGCCAATGTGTATCATACTAGGAGTAGACAGATGTACAGAAGGCAAGGGCCCATTTTATGGTACATCTCCCGCAAGTGGGTAAGTGCTTATCTAATTTTAGTTTGAAGGTATTAAATTAATCCACTTCCACCACATCCCTGGGGAGAGAATTCCACATGGGAACTATCCTTTGGGTAAAGAAAAAATCTTCTACTGTCTCTTTTAGGAAATGTCAGCATAAGCTGGTGACCATCAATCAACTGTACTCCTACCATTTCATGGGGCAATTATTTCAATGATGGTTGCACTGTGATTGTTGTGCCATTTGAATTAATTATCCCCCCCCCCCCACGTTTGCATTTTACTTCACGTCTGGACAATGGATTACATTTATTAGAGATTCAACTACTTAATGAATGTGTGGCTATTTCTGCTAATAAGCTTGTGCCCCCCAGTGCATGTTGTCTGCACCCCTGCTGTGAGAATAGCACACCTGATGGAGCTCGTCCTTCACCTTTCAACAACTGCTTGGAACCAGGTACAATGCATATTTTTTATCACTCTGGCTGCTAGTTCCCCCTTCCCTTAAAGTACCATCTGTGAGACATACCCTTAGACCGGGTGGGGAGCTACAATGTGGGGGGCTCGTCCAGGATCTGATTTGGTATGCTAAAGAGACATACCTGGGCTGATTAGGGGTGCAGCAACATGGGGGAGACGTTTGCGACCTGTTGAGGCGTTGGAGGAAGCTGACGACCCTGCCACTGTGAACTGTGCTCTTCGCACCTTGCAGAACATGGTGCCTGCTGCCTCATGGCTGGGAGCGTGGGTGCATACATAATGGCGTATGCTGATGAGGCTATGGACTGCAATGATTAGTGGAGACGTCTGGTTGCTGGACAGCCTGGGAATCACAAGGCACAGGTTTCTGGAGAAGAGCCATTGCGATCTGAGGATCAAAGGGAGCAAAACTGAGCCGTGCCCACACAGCTGGTAAGTTGAAACAAGAAAAAGGAAAAAGCCCCAAAAGAACAGGGAAAATGACTCTCTGGAGCTATTAGCCTTTTTGTGAAAGTGTGTAGAGACTGTAGCAGGAGCAGGGACCGTGATTCGAGATGGCTTCTGCCCCTCCTCAGGATACAAAAACTGTACCTGTCCCAGAGTCTCTTCTGGCATGGCTCTGGGATATGGTGCAGCAAAGTTTTTCAAAGAATAAATGCATCCACTGTGGATATGAGATGGATGGAGTGGAGCGTCTGCCCATGTGTACCTCTTGTTTCTGAGGCGCTGCTCCTTGGTCTATGGCTATGGTCCCTGCTTATCTGCCCTCCTGGGGATTGGAAGTGTCCACCGCTGCATCTGCACCCAGTGAACTCTCCACTGCAGCCAAAGTTTGGAGAATTGGGAGGAAGTAAAGGACAGCATTAAGGAGTTGGAATCGGTGGGAGAAGGGCACAGCCACCTGCACAGTCCTTCCCTGCCACCGGCCTCTGCACCTCACAGTGGCAGAGGGAGGGGCCGTGGGTGGAAGTCTAAAGCTGCTCTCCCTGGGGCTGGGCACCCTGGGGAGCCACCCATGGCTGCATTGAATGGCAACAAGGCACTGGCTACAGCCTCTGCTCTCCCCAAAGTTAAGGCTGTGCCTGCTGCAGATCCTCGAACAGATGTGGAAACAGGAGATCTTTGCTGCGGCGAATGGCAACAAGGCACCGGCTACAGCCTCTGCTCTCCCCAAAGTTAAGGCTGTGCCTGCTGCAGATACTCGAACAGATGTGGAAACAGGAGATCGTGAGCGAGGGGGAGTCCAGCTTAGGCACAGAGTACTACCATTTGAGCAGGCATGATCTACAGACCTCTAACACAAGGGTGAGGATTTGGACAATGAGCTAGTGGAAACCATCCACCAAATGGTAGCAAAAAGGGGAAATACTGCTGATGGGAGACTTCAATTTGCTTGATGCCAACTGGAATACCCATACTGCAGTCACAACAAGGAGCAGAAACATCCTGGAAGCTCTTCTGGGGGCGGGACTCAGACAGCTAGTGGCAGAAAACACCCGTGAGAGGGCAATATTAGTCCTAGTGCTTACCAAAGGAGACAGAGGAAGGGAGGTAGAAGTGGGGAGTCACCTGGGATCCACTGATCACTGTACGGTATGGTTTAACATGAGAACAGTAGAGGAATCCAGCCAAACAAGGGCAAGGGTCATGGATTTCAGAAGTGTAGATTTTGCAAAACTAGACGTATGTCTAAAGAAAGCCCTAGAGCTTATAGTGGGTAACGGGGATGTAGAGGGGAAGCCATAAGCCTATATGAATAAGTGAGCCTAGGAAAAAAAGTAAAACAAAGAGAAAGAAAAAAAAATGCTCTGGTTCTCAAAAGAGGTGGCAAGGAGTGTGAGGGGAAAAAAGGTTAGCATTCAGAAAATACAAAGAAACAGAAAGAGGAAGACGGAGGACTGTATCTGGAAAAACTAAAAGAGGGGGGAAAAGCAGTCAGAAAAGCCAAAGCACAGACTGGGGAAAGGAGAGTCAAGGCAATTAAGAAAGGAGACAAGACCTTTTTTTTTAGATGCATTAGAAAACAAACAGAGGAGGGTTTGTGAGACTAAAGAGGAAGGGAGGTAGCAGAAAGGGGCCAGAAAAAGCAGAAATCCTGAACAAATAATTTTGTTCAGTGTTTACAGTACAAAAGGAAGGGGAGGGTCCACAGCTATGTGCAAGATGTGTCAAGGGGGAGGAAACAGATAGCAGTCCATTCATAGAGGAGGGAGTCCTAAAGGAATTAGAAAAACTGAGGGTGGATAAGGCAATGGGGCAGGATGAAATACATCCCAGGAGAAAAAATTACTTACCATAGTAATCTTGTTTCTTCCAGGGGATCACTCAGTATGCTTAAACTAATTCAGTTAGCCTTCAGTGCTGAACTGCCACGGAGAGCGTAGAATGTATATAAATGATGGAACTCTCGTTGGCTTGTGCAAATTTCAAACTGCTGTGTTTTGATCAACGCTCAGATTTATTATGAAGCCTTAACAGGGTGAAGACCACCTAACTAGCTATACTATTTAACCTTAACCCCCCCCCCCAATAATACGACAACAGAAAGTCACGAAAAAAGGGACAGCAACAAGTATCAACTGGTTTAAAAACTCATCCATTAACTGGAACAAATACAGTACAAATAGCCAGTGACCAGCAGGGATGTAGAAACAAAATCTCCCTTTTTCCTGGTTCTGGTACGGGAAGCAGGGTGGGAGCTTTAAGCATACTGAGTGATCCCTTGGAAGAAACAAGATTACTATGGTAAGTAATTTTTTCTTCAAACCCCAGGAAGCACTCAGTATGCTTAAACTAATGCAGACTACGAAGCAGTACCTTTGGAGGTTGGGTACAGAACCTATTTTGGAAAAAGGTTCTGCAGAACTGCTGTGCCAAATCTGGCATCACTTCTGGACTGTATGTCCAAGCAGTAGCTCTTGGTGGAAGTGTGGACAGTTTTCCACGTAGCTTCTTTGCAATTTCCAGCAAGGAGATATCTCTTGCTGCAGCTACTGATGCAGCTGTGCCCTTGGTAGAATGTGCCCTGAGGCCTAGTGGGGGCTTCTTATCAGGTTTACTGTAGCAGAACTGTATGCAGGCCACTATCCAGCATGCAACGGTTCTTTTGGAAGCTGCTTTTCCCTTACCCACTTCCCCATAAGTGAGGAACAACTGGGTATACTCCGGCCTGGAGGCCTTGGTTCTATCAAGGTAGTGGCTGAGTGCTTTTTTGACATCCAGGCTATGCAGTTTCCGCTCACCTGACCTGGAGTTGGCAGTGAAGAAGACAGGCATTGTGATGAACTGATTCAGATGAAAATTTGAAACCACTTTACAAAGGATTTTCCTATTTGTCCTCAGCACAGCGTTATCCATGTGGAAGGAGATACAGTTCACAGCTATGCACAAGGCTTGTAGTTCACTCACTCGTCTAGCTGAAGTAATGGCTACCAGGAAAACAGCCTTCCAGGTAACATACTTCAAATCTGCAGTTGCCATGGGTTCAAAGGGAGGCTGCTTGAGGCTGGCAATACAAATGTTATGGTCCCAAGCCAGAACCGGCTCCCTAAGGGGAGGGTAATGGTGGATGAAACCTTTAAAAAACTTCCTGAAGACAGGATGATATGCCATGGACCTGTCTTTACCGGCTGAAATATATGCAGAAGCTGCAGCCAGGTGCACCTTCAGGGTAGACGGCCTAAGGCCCACAGAACGCAGATGGGTTAAGTAGTCCAAAAGGACAGACAAGCCAGCCCCAGAGGGATTGATACTTCTGTTTCCACACCAGATGGAAAACCTCTTCCATATGGAAGCATACGTCTTGCTGGTTGAGGGTTTCTGAGAACCCCTTGGTGCAGTGCAGTAACTGCTCATTGCTGCTTTTATTGCTTTTTTACTGCTTATTGTTGATTTCTCTTGGTAGCAGGTTGATTTTTTTTAGTTCTTATAAGGGGCTAACAGGGAATTGTTTTGGGGCTGTTGAAAATTTGAAACCTATTTTGGTATGATTTAAGTGAGGCTGTTATTTCTTTGAATTAGAAACCTATTTTTTATCATTTCAAATCTGTTTTGGTATGCTTTTAGCGTGACTGTTATGTCTTGGCTGTTTTTACATGCTGTTGAAAATCTGAAACCTATTTTTGTGTGATTTAAATGGGGCTGTTATTTCCTTGCTGTTTTTGCTTGATGTTGAAAATCTGAAACCTATTTTGGTGTGATTTAAGTATGGCTGTTATTACCTTGCTGTTTTTACTTGCTGTTGAAAATATGAAACCCATTTTGGTGTGATTTAAGTGGGGCTGTTATTTCCTTGCTGCAAACATTTACCCACCCTCACCCCAGCCCCAACTGTTAAGTGCCCTGTTAAATCTGATTGACAGGAGCCATGCACAGGGAATAGCAGGGGCTGTGGAGTAAGAAGGGAATAAGGGGGAGTAAGCACGCCCTCAGCACAAGCCCTTACACCCGCACATCCTACTCACTGCACCTTAGCACTACACCACCTCCCAAGACCACAACCCCCCCAACACCACGACTTACACCTTAACCACCCCCCACACCTCCATAGCCCTTCAAGCCTGTGCCTTTCACAGTCTACCTATCCCGACCTCCAGTGTTAAAAACCCTCATCATACCAATCCCAACGACACTCCTCCAAGCACTGCAGGTTGGCCATCCCACGGCACACCCTCCTGCTTTTATTGCTATCGGGCAACATCCACCCCAACCCAGGACCACCCAGCACAAAGGCCCCCCAACCACTCCAGGGGCAGACTACTCCTGGCAACTCTAAATATATGCAGCCTACCAAAAACTCACTCTTCTCCAAGGCTGGGCTGCCCAGCATACACCTGACATCATAGCCCTCTCGAGACCTGGCTGTCAGAGAAAATACCAAATAAGGCAGTCCCCCATGTAACTATTTCTCTTCAGGACCGATAGGGTCAGTAGAGGGTATGCGCAGCATTTTATGTAAAATCCCTCCAAGCCACTGAAGCACACCCCAGAATTTCCAATATGGCTACCTAGACACTTATTGTCAAACTCAGTCTGGGCACCAAAACACTATACATCGCGGCAGCCTACATCCCCGAGAAACCAAAACTCGCTTTGATTCCATCCTCCAAACAATCTCTAACCTACCTAATACAAGTGAACTCATCCTAATGGGTGATTTCAATGTTAACTGGCTATCCCTCCTCGCCCAGCTTTAAGGATTCAGCTCTAGCGATGACCTAACCCAGATAGTCACCCTCCCACCAGAAGGGACAACAGAACTGGGGCCTCCACCCTTTTAGACCTTATCTTCACAAATAGGCCACGGAACCTCTCCCAAGCCTCGTACTTCCAGATTCAATTAGTGACCACCCCTCAGTGACCAGTTGGTGGTCTGGCAAACTGACCCCGACCCCGCCTAATCCTCATGCAGAGACGCTAAAAAGAGGAGGCCCACGAAACTCATAGCCCATCTAGCTACTTGTGATTGGCTCCTCAATTATACCTCACAGTCGGTAGACTTTGCTCTCACTCACTTTATATCCACATTTAACAAGGCTCATGACATTTTGCCCCTCACCAAAACAAGTACTGAAAACCAGATCCACCCCTTGGTTCACACCATCACTATTTAACCTGCTCCAATGGCGGACAACCTTTGCATAAGGCCATTGAATCGCAAAACACACATGATAGAGTACTATACCGAGCAGCCCGCAATAAATGTACATGGGCCGTACGACAGGCAAAGGCATCCTACTACCAGCAAACCCTTACCTCCGCATGGGGAGACGGGAAGAAATTCTGGAGCAACGTAAAAGAACTAAATGGGAATTCACGCTCCCCTTCCCCCTCCCTACTCTCTGTAAACGGAGAAGATACACAAGACCCCTCCGTAGTAGCTGAAGCCCTTAACACCACCTTCTCGGACCTCTCCAGTATCCTCCCCCCTAATTTCTTCCACCCAGCCCCCTCCCGACACTCCCACTAACTCGGATTCACTACCATTCAGACTGAGAGTCATCTCCTGCCAGGAAGCAAAACATTACATTTCCAATGCAATTTCAACCCCGTACAGCAATGATTCACTGATCTAAAGCTCATTCGGCTGACACTGGACGCCACACTTCCCCACCTCACTAAAATTCTCAATCTCTCTCTGCCTCGGTCAGTTCCCTCAACCTGGAAGAATGCCTTAATCACTCCCATCTTGAAGAGTGGAGACCCCACTTTACCAAGCAACTATAGACCTATTCCATACTTCCTCCGCCTCTAAAGCGCTGTAAAAATAGTCGCTTGACCAGTTTACAGAACACCCACTAGATACAACCTCCTTAGTCATGCTCAGTACGGTTCGGACAGGACATAGCACTGTGACCGCACTGACCGAGCTCACCTGCGTTCATCCACGGAGGCCTTAGACCAAGGAGCTGTTGCAGGTGCAATCTTCGTGGACCTCACCAAAGCGTTTGACACAGTCAGTCACGATCTGTTGCTTCATGTAATGCCACAGCTAAATGTGGTCACTGAGGCGACTGCCTGGTTCAGGGACTACCTATCAGGCCGGTCTCAGCAAGTTAGGTAAATACCACCATCTCCTCCCGCAGCAGTGTGTCTGGGGTCCCCAGGGTCTATCCTTGGCCCCTTCTCTCCTCTTTTAAACTTCTTCCCAATGCATGCAGTGGAAACATGCTTCTATGCGGATGATGCGGTATTATTCTGAAACACCCCAACCATGCACCCTGCAGCAAGCCTACAGGGTTTCTTTGGGAGCTAGAATCGTGGTTCGATGAACACCGCCTGATCATCAACTATAAAAAACTAAATCCATGTTATTTGCACACCGATAAACCCACACAGCCAATTGGCTCTACTAATTAACAAGCAAGGCACCCCCTTGAACACGCCACTAACTTCAAATACCTGGGTATCACTTTAGATACCTCCCTCCCTACCATAGACACGCCCAACTTCTTTCCACCGCTGTTAACACAAGAGTGGAATCCTCTCATCGGGTTAAACACTGTTTACCCCACAGGCCTTGCATCTAGCAGTCTCGCCTCAATCCTCTCCCTAATCGATTATGGGATATCGATATATGGATCGGCTGAACTCACGGTACTACAGCAGACGACACCGCCCTGAATAAAGCCTGCCGACTAGTCACCGCAGTGACCAGCTTACCATACATGTGACCTATATGCCTGACTGGCTGGCTAAACTTCCAACAAAGACTACACTACCACACCTGTATCCTGGCTAAAAATACAACTTCAGACCGCCCACTTGGCCTTCTCCCAATAATCAGACCAGCCCATCAGGCTTAATACCCGACCGCCTCTAATCCTTCATTCTGGGTCCCCACTGTGGACATCAATGGGTCAAAGATCGTTCGCACGTGGCTCCTCGCTGGCTTAATGCACCACCTCCTCGGCTCACTCAGTCACACAGCATCTCCCTTTTCAAAGCAGGCCTCAAAGCCCACCTAGCTGAATCCCAGTCCTGTGCCTGTGGCTAGCTATTCTTCTCCCAAGTAGGCTACCTTACCACACTAAAAAAAAAAAAAAAAAAATCTGCCACAGGGTCTCATGGACCCCAAGAATACGCCCCATTAAAAACTGACACAGGGTCTCATGGATCCCACGAACACGCCTCCCCTAGTCTAACAAATGATACCTTTAATGTCCCTACAGTCACTGCTGTTTTAAGATAAAGCCTGGACTGCACTGTTCAGAACTGTCATGTGTATTATTTTGAGTGTGTATGTTTCTCCTGTATACTGCCTTACTATGTATGTATCCTTGTACTCCGTCTCCCCTCCACCACTGTAACCGACGTGGAGTCTTTGCAAATGAGTCTGCGACTCAAAGGTTTGTAATTCCGAAAATATGCAATAAACAATAAACAAGTTGCAGTAACCTAGAAGTGCAGTCAACTTGGGGGCTACCGTAGCGTAAATTACAAAAAACCCACAAAAAACTGACATCAAGTAAAAATACTTCCAAAAAACAAACACAGGGACCTAGAAGGAGAGCTACACGTTTAGGGGGAACTAGAAGGAAGGCTTCAGAAACAGACAACTAGTGTAATAGCTAACAGACAAATAGTGTAATAGCTGTGTAAGAGCAGAATAATGTGGGAAGTGGTGCAATGCAGTGGATGCGGGGCAGCCGTATTCAGGCAGACCTTCTGGAAGCTGAGGTGCTACTCCATCTGCAGGTATCGCTCTGGACTGCGGGATGAGGTAGCCAGATTCAGAACGGAGGTAAACTGGGTCAGGATTACCTCCCCCCCCCCAATCCAGAGACCACCCAGTCCAATGCTTCTGCCTCAAAGGATGCCAAGAATGAGGAGCACTTGGGCAACGGTGGGCTCGGGGAGGGTTAGGACGGTCAGGCAGAGGCACATCCCAAATCCTATTCCACTCCAGAACTCATACGCCACACTGGCAGATGGGGACAACCAGACAGAGGCACCCAGAGAATTTGAAGGATGTGGAAGTCAACCTAGGAGGTAACCTCAGTGGGGGGAGCAGTGGACCCCAGAGGAGGAAGAAGCAAATCCTGGTGGGGGACTCTATCGTATGGGGATCGAGCTAGGAACATGCGAAGGGGAGGACAGAGAGGTGAGGTGCCTACCAGGTGCCACGGCATGGAGGGATAGAAGGAAAATACTGAGGATCGCCGGGAAGGCAAGACGGGAGGGAGAGCTGGATGTCATTATCCACCTAGGAACTAATGACCTGGCAAATGGGGAGCCTAAGGAAGTTCAGGAAGAGTTTAGAAAATTGGGGCGGGGTCTCAAGCAAGTAGCTATATCAGTCACCTTCTCAGAAGTACTACCTGTAAGAGGAATAGGAGAGCATAGGGGTGCACGCACCAGGAACTTAGCACATGGCTGCATTCAGAGCCTGTTGTAATGAGTGCACCAAACTGATCAGAGCCTTAAAAGCTAGCTATTTCCTATCTGCTTTTGACTCTGCTAAGGGAAGCGCCAGCAAATTCTGGCAAATCATTAAATCAGCGGAAGGCAACAAACCTTCATCCTCATTAACCAGTATGATCTCCTTTAAAGGCAAGATCATCTCCGATAAATCTGACATCCTACAAAGCCTTAACAACCATTTCTCCACAGCAGGCCTTGCTTTTGAAATCTCAAAAATGGCCACCCTAATTTCCAACTTACAGAGGCACTCCCCAGCCCTGGCTAAATACAGCTTCTCCTTTACACCTTTCCAGTTCAAAGAGGTAGAAAACCTCCTACTCCATCTAGGATGTTAGCAAAGGTGCTGGTGCTGACGGAATAAGACCGTCCTTCCTCAACATTGGGTTCAAGTATCTAACGGCCACCATCTTGCACCTGTTTAATATATCCATCAGTTCCTGTACTGTGCCCGAGCCTTGGAAAATTGCCCACGTTCTCCCATTGTTTAAATCAGGTGATCCTATGGACCTGAACATCTACCACCCTATATCAATTCTTCCCTTGCTCTCTAAGCTTCTTGAGAAGCTGGTAAATGCACAACTAAGAGCCTACCTTGAAAAAACAAACCTTATAAACCCATCCCAGTCCGGCTTCAAACCAGCCCACAGTACTACTTCAGCCCTAGCCTCACTTACAAATGACTGGCTCACCGCTAAGGACAAGAAACAAGTCACAGGAGCTGTCTTTTTGGACCTCAGTAAAACTTTTGATACCATTGATCATGCATTACTCCTGGACATACTAAACTGGTATGGCATTTCTGGCACTGCGCAATCTTGGTTCAACAGCTACCTGACAAACAGACTGCAGCAGGTGAAAGCAGGCGGTTCCCTCTCACTGCTCCTTCCTATTTTGAAAGGAGTACCACAAAGATCGATCCTTGGTCCTCTCCTATTTATGCTGTATATCAACACCATTGGAAACAATATTCACAACACTAAACTCCACCTGTTCGCAGATGATACTGTGATATATATATAGCCAAGCCTTCGGCAGCTGAAGCTCGTATGGAGCTTTAGTCTGAATTTGATCTCCTACAGCTCAGTCTTGCACAGTCTAAGCATCTATTAAATGCAAAATAAAAAAACAAATCATGTACTTCTATTCCACCCATATGACGGCCATCCAGAATGAGCTTATATCCCTGCCCCCCCATAAAAACTCTCCTGGAAGATGATCTTGAGGTTGTTAACAAATTTAAATATCTAGGCTGCGATTTAGACTAACATCTAACATTCTCTACCCACATCGCCTCACTAACGAAAAAACTGCGGCAAAGAATTTTTTTTTTTTTACAGGAACAAATCCCTTTTTACCACAGAAGCTAGACTACATTTGGTTCAAACAACCTTCATGCCGCTCCTTGACTATGCTGACATTCTATATAGCCAATGCTCAGACTCCTTGCTACACCAACTAGACACACTTTACCATAGGGTGATATGTTTCATTACAAAGGCTCATTGCCGCATTCACCATTATGACCTATATGCCTCCCTGGGTTGGACTTCCCTAGCCACTAGATGGCTCTGTCACTCCCTTACCTGGCTATACAAAGCCCTCCTGCTAAAACTGCTCCCTATATAACAAATCTCTTTCGACGTTCTGCTCGTTTATACCCCCTACGTAGTGCCACCTACGTTATGTTACATGTCCCCAGCACCCATTCTCACCTTGGAGAATTGGCCATAAGCCATGCACTCCCAGCTGCTTGGAACAAAGCACAACCCAGTCTCAAACTGCAGAAATTAATCCCCCTGGGCAGCTTCAAAAGCCTACTTGCCAACAAACTACGTGATTCCTGTGCATGCCACTGACCAGCTGAGTATGCCATTGACTAAATTTGTCAAGTATCGCTCTTCCGTCCCATAACAAATGAACATCACTTCCTCTCAAGGCTCTCTCCCACTACCAACACTTACCCTATCCCATCTCCCTCACCCCACTCTGCACACCCTTAAATGATCCGGACTCTGCCTCTCACCCTACTAAAGCTTGTCCTTCTATTTTCTCCTGCCTCACCCTCACCCAGCCTCCCTGCCTACTCTTAACTAGTCTGATTCACCCTATACCTTCTCCTACCTCCACTTCCTCTCCTGACCATCTTCTCGACTCCCTGTCTTCTCTGACTACTCAAATTCCACACCCACAACCCCTGCTTCTCTCCTCTTCTACTGCTACCCTGTAGCATCCACCTAGAACAAGCTGCAGGATATGAGTAACAGTGCTCCCATGTATTAGCTTGTACTTGACAATTTGATTAACCATGATCTACCTTTGCCTATTACATGCTGTGCAAATTGGCTGCCTGTGCCTTCCCATGTACTACAATGTATTTTACCAACTTGTTGTGCAAAATGACTGCCTGTGCATTCCCATGTATTACAATGTATTTTACCACCTTGTGCAAACTGACTGCCTGTGCATTCCCATGTATTACAATGTATTTTACCAACTTGTTGTGCAAACTGACTGCCTGTGCCTTCCCATGTATTAAAATGTATTTTACCAACTTGTCGTACCACAATGCTCCACTGTGTATAGATTTCTACTGTATATACTCTTAACTAATTTACCAACTTGATTTACTGCTGTACCGCAATGCCCCACTGTGCACAGATCTCTACTGTACATACCTTTTCCCCCCCTTTTCAGTCCTCTCCACATGTATTTTCATTGTGATTATTGCATTTGTCATTATTATTTATACTTTGTTCATACTACTGCTTCAGCACCTCCTTGCAAATGAGCCTACTCAATGGAGTATTTTCCTGCCAATAAACCTGAACTTGAACATGGCTGAAGAACTGGTGCTGCGAGGAAGGGTCTGGATTCATTGGTGACTGGGGACCCACCTGGAAGGATGGGGGCTTGTTCAAGCCTTACAGCCTGCATCCATCCTGGAGGGGAATCCAAGCACTCAATGAAAAGTTTAAATGCTACATAGACAAGTATTTAAACTAGCCAAGGGGGATGGCAGGTCAGCAAGGAAGTACCTAACTGCCCACCCCTCATAGCTAGTAGTGGAACCAGAGAACAGGAGGAGGAGGAGGAGATATTACTAAAAAAAGTACCGTTTAAAAGATGGAGATAGGCACCCAAGGGGTAGATAAGCAAAAAAAGGACAAAATACAATGGAAGGGCAGACAGCAGGGAGAACCAGGGATAAAGGACAACCAGGGAGGGGACTGGAGTAGAACAGCAAAACTGATCAGGGCAGTCACATCATGGAAAGCCACGTGTGCCAATGCCAGAAGCCTTAGCAACAAGATGGGGATCTGGAGGCTGCCATGGCGCAGTCAGACATGGACACAGTGGCCATCACAGAGACCTGGTGTAATGATAACCAAGACTGAGAGATGGCTGTACCTGGCTACAACATATTCAGAAGAGAAAGGGTAGGAAGGGAGGAGGAGTGGCACTTTATCTGAAAGATGGCATAAAGGCCACAGAGATCCAGAAGGAACAAAATGGGGGGGGGGGATACTGTGTGGTAAGCTGGAAAAGAAAATAGGGTCAGCCATCGACACAGGGGTGATCTACAGACCTCCAGCCCAGGAGGAAGAGACAGATAGGGAGTTAATGCTAGCCATCCAAAGGATGGCGGACAAAGGGGAGGTGGTGCTGGTTGGAGACTTTAATATTCCAGACGTTGACTGGAGCCTACCAGCAGCACCGTCAACTACTATAGGAGCAGATTTATCCTGGACTTCCTTCAAGGTGCCTTCCTTAAGCAACTGGTCATGGACTCAACTTGGCAGGAGGCAATACTGGACCTTGTGCTCACAAATGGGGACAGTGTGATAGGGGTAACAGTGGGGAAGCACCTGGGGAACTGTGACTCACACAAAAAGATTAATATACAAATTAGCCAGCCTTGGAGTGGGTCCCAAGGTGGTAGACTGGATAAAAAAATTGGCTGGACAACAGGACTCAAAGGGTAATAGTAAACAGAGTCCACAGTGAAGAAAGGAGGGTTACTAGCAGGGTACAGCAGGGTTCAGTACTGGGACCGGTCCACTTTAATGTCTTTATAAGTGACATTGCAGAGGAACTGGAAAGAAAAGTATGTCTCCTTGCAGACAACACAAAAATCTGCAACAGGGTTGATACACAAGGTGGGGTGGAAAGGATGAGAAGGGACTTGGCAAGGTTGGAGGAATGGTCAAATGTATGGCAGCTCAGATTCAATGCAAAGAAGTGCAAGGTAATGCACCTGGGAAACAAAAACCATGGGGAGGAATACACAATGGGGGGTGAGATACTAACAACAAAAATGGAAAGATACCTGGGGGTAATTATATCAGATGACCTAAAGGTGGGCAAGCAATGTGAGAAGGCAGTAAGGAGGGCTGGGGGGATACTGGGATGCATAGGAAGAGACATCAACAGTAGAAAACAGTAAGTTGTTATCCCTCTGTACAGACAGTTGGTGGAAAAAAAAGTGTTTTTCTGAGGAAGGCGGCAGCATCAGCTTAATTTTCTGAGAGCAGAGAGTGAATCTAAATGGGGGTGCGGCTTAGCAGCTTAGGTGTATAAAAGCAGCTGTCTCCAATTACAGCTTCTGGCTGTTTCTAGCAGAAGAGAACTGGTTGCAGAGCAAGAAACAGTAGTCCAGAACTACAGATTTTTTACTAATTTCCCTCCTTTCCACCCAGTTCTAGTTTTATAACCACTGAATTTGACTGACAATAGGAACTTCCTGTTTGGCAGTAGGAAGGGAAGGATCACAGAGACACATTAGTTTCGGCAACCTTGAAGGAACCTAAAAAAAAAAACAACTCTTTATCCCCCCCGGCTGCTGGAGGTCTGAATCCAAGCACGGAGGAAGGAGAATACTGAAGACTACAAGAAGTTCCTGACCCAGAACAGGAAGGGTGAGAGTTGTAAGGGCACATAGGCAGTAGGAAAGTAAGTGTAAAAATACACAGAAGGAGAAGACAATAAGCATACAAAGCAACAGGAGAGGGGACACAAAATAAGTCAACATGGGAGTGGTGCAGTGCAATGGCTGTGGAGCAGCAGTGTTCCGGGAGACATTCTGGAGGCTGTGATGCTGCCATGTCTGCAGGCACCTCTCTGGTCTGAGGGAGGAGGTTGCCCGTCTCCAGGCTGACCTGGCTAGGATTCGTGAAACCTCTTCCCCCACCCAGGGACCACCATTACCTCAGAGGTTGCCAAGAAAGAGGAGTGGTTGGACCAAGGTGGGCTCAGGGAGGGAGAGGGTGGTGGAACAGAGGTGCATCCCTCCAGTTGTAGCTCTCCACAATTCATATGCTGTTCTGGCAAAGAGTGGTTCCTCTATGGAGGCACCTACAGTGGAGACCAAGGAGGATGTTGGGAAACTCCAAAAGAAGACCCACAGGAGGGTGGCATGAGACCCCACAGGGAAGAGAAACAACTCCTGGTGGGGACTCAATCATTAGGGGTGGACGGTGGGGAGGAAGGGATAGGGAGGTAAGGTGCCTGCCTGGCGCCATGGCTTGAAGGGACAGGAAGCGAATCCTCAGGATCGCGGGAGCAGCTGCACGAGGGAGGGAGCTGGATGTTATTGTCCACCTAGGGACAAATGACTTGGCTGTAAATGGGATCAGAGCAGTGCAAAAGGAGTTTGTGGAGTTGGGGAGGGGCCTTAGACAAGTAGCATGTATGGTAACCTTCTCGGAGGTGCTGCCTGTCTATGGCAAGGATGATGCTAGGGTATTCCGCACCATGGGATTCAATTAATGGTAGAAAAACTGGTGTGGAGCTCAGGGTTTTGGCTTCACTGGGGACTGGGGAGCCACCTGGAGGGATGCAGGCTTATACTGGCGCGATGGTCTGCATCTGTCCGGGGGAGATCAGGATCCTAGGTGACAGGTTTAAATGCTGCAATGGCAAGCACTTAAACTAGCCAAGGGGGGAGGCACTGAAAAGGAGCAGGGACATCCCAGCCTCCCCCCACAAAGCGTAGTAGTTAGAGAGGTAAACACCAAGGCAGAGAAGTCAGTAGGGAGCAGGACAGGGATAAATGCAGAAAAAGGTGTTAAGGACAGGGATGGGGCTAAAAGGGGTAAGACCATAAAAAATAAATGGAAGGTGATGAGTACCAATGCCCGTAGTCTGTACAACAAGCTCCCTGAGCTAGTGGCCTTAATGGAAGAGGGATGCCTGGATATTGTGACAGTCACTGAAACATGGTACATAGAGAACCATGAGTGGGAAGTCAGCATACCAGGATACACAGTCTACAGGAGGGACAGGGTGGGTAAAAGAGGAGGAGGAGAAGCTCTCTATATAAGGGAAGGGATTAAAGCAACGGAACTAAAGAGTAAACAGGAAGTTGATGAGTCGCTATAGGTCACCCTGGAGAGAGGAAATGGCACCACAATCTGCATGGGGGTAGTGTACAGACCCCCATCTCAGGCTGAGGAAATGGACAAGGAAATGATAGAAGGCATCCTTAAAAATGGCAGAAAAAGGGGATATATTGTTGATTGGGGACCTGAATATGCCAGATGTTAACTGGAGTACCTTTGCTGCAGGCACATCCAAGAGCAGTCATTCTTGATGCCTTACAGGGGGCATGCCTCAGACAGCTAGTGTTGGAACCCACTTGGGAGGGAGCAGTCTTAGACCAGGTACTCTCAAATGGGGAAGGAGAAAGGATCTCAGATTTAGAAGTGGGTAGCCATCTGGGAACACGTGACCACCAAACAGTGTAGTTCACAATAAACACAGCCATAGAGTTAAGCCACACAAAAACAAGAGTATTGGACTTTAGGAAGGCTGACTTTGGGAAAATGAGAGAGTGCCTTAGAAAAGCACTAGCAAATGCGCAAGAAGGAGGGGTGGAGGAACAATGTGGAATAATCAAAACAGCCATCGCAGAGGCAACAAGCCTTTGTGTGAAGCAAATCAATAAAACAAAATGAAGGAAAAAAAACACTATGGTTCTCAAAAGAGGTGGCAGGGACGGTTAAGGAGAAAAGGATAGCATTCAGGAAATATAAGGAAACAGAAGGAGCAGGACAGAGAACTTTATCAGTTAAAGCAGAAGGAGGCAGGGAAGGCAGTCAGAATAGCAACAGCACAAACTGAGTAAAAGATAGCCAACTCTGTTAAGAAGGGGGATAAAACCTTTTATAGGTACATTAGGGAGTGAAGAAAGACCAAGGGAGGGATACAGAGACTTAATAAAGGGGAGGGAATGTGGGCAGAGGGTGACAGTGAAAAGTAGGAATACTGAACGAATATTTCTGCTCAGTATTCACAACAGATGGGGGTGCCAAACCAAACAAGGGAGAAACTCTGAATGGGGGGTCGATACCAGTCCATTCACAGAAGAAAGGGTTTTGAAAGAACTTGAAACTGAGGTAGACAAAGCAATGGGGCCTGATGGGATTCACCCAAGAATACTAAAAGAACTAAGGGTAGAACTAGTAACACCACTGACTACTCTCTTTAACAAATCATGGGAGGATGGCAAATGTGATTACACTTCACAAAAGTGGGAGCTGGGCAGAGGCAGGAAACTACAGACCAGTTAGTATGATTTCAGTGGTAGGGAAAATGATGGAATCACTTCTGAAGGAAATAACTGTTGAGTACCTAGAGGCCAGTGGGGCACAGGACCCAAGGCAGCATGGTTTCACAGCAAGAAGGTCATGTCAGATGAACCTAATAGATTTCTTTGTAGTAGTAGACCAGGGAGGGGCTGTGGATATGGCCTACCAGATTTTAGCAAGGCATTCGACACAGTCTCACACAAAACATTAATATACAAGTTAGCCAGCCTTGGAGTGGGTCCCAAGGTGGTAGCCTGGATAAAAAACTGGCTGGACAACAGGACACAAAAGGTAATAGTAAACAGAGACCACAGTGAAGAAATGAGGGTAACTAGCAGTGTACCGCAGGGTTCGGTACTGGGACTGGTCCTCTTTAATATCTTTATAAGTGACATTGGAGAGCACCTGGAAGGAAAGGTATGCCTCTTTGCAGATGACACAAAGATCTACAACAGGTTTGATACGCAAGGTGGGGTGGAAAGAAGGAAAAGGGACTTGGCAAGGTTGGAGGAATGGTCAAATACGTGGCAGCTCAGATTCAATGCAAAGAAGTGTAAGGTAATGCATCTGGGAAACAAAAACCCAGGGGAAGAGTACACAGTGGGGGGTGTTGTTAACAACAACAACAAAAATCGAAAGAGACCTAGGAGTAATTATATCAGATGACCTAAAGTTGGGCAAGCAATGTGAGAAGGCAGTAAGGAGGGCTGGGGGATACTGGGGTGCATAGGGAGAGGCATCAACAGTAAAAAACAGGAAGTTGTTGTCCCTCTACAGACAGTTAGAGACCCCCCATCTGGAGTACTGCGTGCAATTCTGGAGACCCCATCTCCGCAAAGACATAGACAGAGTGGAGGCTGTTCAGAGGAGGGCAACCAAAATGGTGCAAGGTCTGCACCAGAAGACATACGAGGAGAGACTAAAGCAGCTTAATATGTATACCCTTGAGGAAAGGAGGGAGGGGGGGGACATGATAGAAACTTTCAAGTACCTCAAGGGAATTAACAAGGTACAAGAGGGTAGTATCTTTCAGAAGAAGAGATGGGCAAGAACAAGGGGGCACAATTTGAAGATAGAGGGAGGATAGCTCAGAGGTAATGTTAGAAACTATTTTTTCACAGAGAGTTGTGGATGTATGGAACAGCCTTCCTGAGGACGTTGTGGAGTCAGGAACAGTGGGAGAATTCAAGAATGCATGGGACAGGCATAAAGCAATTCTAATGGAGGGCAGGAGGAAGTAAGCTGTTGATTAACTAGAATCTGCAGCTTATCCGTCAGGTAGGAAATGGGCAGACTGGCTGGGCCAAGCGGTCCTTATCTGCCATCAAATTCTGTGTTTCTATGACCCCATTCTGGAGTACTGAGTGCAGTTCTGGAGATCCCACCTCCACAAAGACACAGACAGAGTGAAGGCTGTCCAGAGGAGGGCAACCAAAATGGTGCAGGGTCTGCCTCAGAAGACATACGAAGAGAGACTAAAGGAGCTTAATATGTATACCCTCGAGGAAAAGAGGGAGAGGGGGTGACATGATAGAAACTTTCAAGTACCTCAAGGGAATCACCAAAATCCAAGAGGGTAGCATCTTTCAGAAAAAGAGATGTGCAAGAACAAGGGGGCATAATTTGAAGATAGAGGAGCGATGGCTCAAAGGTAATGTGAGGAAGTATTTTTTCATGGAGACGGCTATGGATGCATGGAACAGCCTTCCAGAGGAGGTCGTGGAGTCAAGAATAGTGAGGGAATTCAAGAATGCATGGGACAGACATAAGGCAATTCTGGTGGGGGGGGTAGGAGGAAGGAGGCTATTGGTTAACTAGGATCTGCAGCTTATCCATCAGGTAGGAAAATGGGCAGACTAGATGGGCCAAGCGATCCTAATCTGCCGTCAAATTCTATGTTTCTATGTTTTCTATGACCACCGGTCACTCTGGTTTGAAATCACAGAAGCAGCAGAACCAAACCACACAAAAACACATATCCTGGATTTTAGGAGGGCAGATTTGGGAAAATGGGGATATGCTTGAAAGAGGCACTGATAGGAATGGGGAGGGAACTGGGGTGGAGGAACACTGGGCAATATTTAAAACAGGGATTACAAGAGCAACACAATTATGCATTAAGCAGGTTAGCAAGAGGAAAAGAAAGAGGGCGCCATTATGGTTTTCCAAGGAGGTAGCGGAGAAAGTGAAAGCCAAAAAGACTGCTTTCAGGCAATACAAAAAGACAGGCAGAAGGGGATTGGGATCAGTACAAGGAGAAGCAAAGGGAGGTCAGTAAGGGAAGCTCAGACATAAGAGCGCATCGCAAAATCAGTGGTTAGAGGGGACAAAACATTTTACAGGTACATAAGTAAAACAAGAAGGGCGAAGGGAGGGACATTGAGACTGAAGGGGGAGGACGGGGGCAGCGTGGAGAACGACAACTGTAAAGCTGACACACTAAACCGATATTTCTGCTCAGTCTTTACTGAGGAAGGGGAGGGTAATGGGTCTGAAGGGAGTACAAGGGGTGGGATGGGTACGGAAATGGACACAAGTCCCTTTACATGGGAAAGGGTCACTCCTCCAATTCAAAAATTGCTACAAAGAACTCGTCTTCTCACCAACCATCTGTTCCTGTTATTAAGTCCTCTCGTACCCCCCCCCACTTAAATCTGTACTTCCTCATCCCTCTTCTCCGCTTCCCCTGTGCTAGCTCTATTACTCCATCTACTACAGCACCTCCACTATATACAGTCATGGCCAAAAATATTGGCGCCCTTGCACTTTTTCAAATAACACACAATTCCTCTAAACATAAGTTGAAACTAACAACAGTACAGTATTTGGTCTCCACAAGTCTTTATTTCTCTGTTAATATTACAGAACCTTTGTTTTTGATTCAGAATTTAATATATCCTTTTAAATCAGAAAATGAAAAGAAATGCCATTGACAAAATTATTGACACCCTAGACTTAATATTTGGTAACACAGCCTTTGGTCAAAATAACTGCAATCAACCGCTTCCTATAGCCATGGATGAGCTTCCTGCACCTCTCTACTGGCAGTTTGGATCACTCTTCTTGTGCAAACTGCTCCAGTTCTCCCAGATTTGAAGGGTGCCTTCTCCCAACTGCTGTTTTCAGATCTCTCCACAGGTTTTCAATGGGATTTAGATCTGGACTCATCGCTGGCCACTTCAGAACAGTTCAGCGTCTTGTCTTGAACCATTCCTGGGTGCTTTTTGAAGTGTGTTTGGGGTCAATGTCCTGCTGGAAGACCCATGACCTTTGACAGAGATCCAGCTTTCTGACACTGGGTTCAACATTGCACTCCAAAATGGCCTGGTAATCTCCAGATTTCATGATGTCATGCACACGCTCAAGGCACCCAGTGCCAGAGGCAGCAGCAAACTCAAAACATCACTGAAACCTCCATGTTTGACTGTAGGGAAGGTGTTCTTTCTTTGAAGGCTTCATTTTGTTTTCTGTAAACATGGAGATGATGTGCTTTACCAAAAAGCTCTAATTTGGTCTCATCTGTCCACAGGACATTCTCCCAGAAGGATTTTGGCTTGTTCAGGTGTGTTTTGGCAAATCCCAGTCAGGCTTTCTTATGTCTCTCTCTCAGCAGTAGGGGTCCTCCCTGGGCCTCCTACCATATAACCCCTTTCAATGAGTTGGCGGCGGATGGTGCGAATTGAAACTGTCGGACCTTGTTGTCTGAAGGTCAGCTTGAATCTGTTTGGCAGTTGATCGAGGTGCTTTCTCCACCATTCGAACAATCCTGTGCTGCAATCTTCGATCAAGTTTTCTCATGCCACGCTCCAGGGAGTTGGCTACAGTGCCATGGGCCTTAAACATTCTGATAACATTACGTACAGTGGAAAACAGGACTCAAGGTCTCTGGAGATTGATTTGTAGCCTTGAGATTGTCCATGCTTGGTTACAATCTTCTGTCTGACCTCCTCAGACAATTCTCTGGCTGTCTTTCTTTTCTCCATGCTCATTGTGGTACACACAGTGACACAAAACAGGAGAATGAGTCCTTTTCTCTATTCAAACTGGTTGAATGAGTGATTTTTATATTGCAGGCACCTGCACCTCACCACAGGTGAGTTCGATTCCAAAGTGAAGGAGAATCACCTGCTTGAAATCTAATTATTTCTAACTACTTCTAAAAGGTGCCAATAATTTTGTCCGGGCCATTTAATGATTTCTGTGTGGAATAAGCTAAAACTTAGCAAATTTTTCTGCTTTTTGTGTTTCATTCCACTGCAAACCAAAGAAATACATATGTGGATACTAAAATATTTTTTAATTTCAACAATTTTCTGGAAGGAATGGTGCATTATTAGAATAAACTGCAAGGGTGCCAATATTTTTGGCCACGACTGTACTACTGATCAGTTCAAATATCTTGCTGTAAATACTGCTTCTGCAATGTATATACCCCAACCTCATGGTCTAAACTTGCTCATACTAATATGAATGTGTATACGATTGTTTTGCCAATTATGCTGAAATCCCCATCCTTGACACGTTTGTAATTTAAATGACTATGGCACTTACAGACTGACTGTTAGCAAACATTATTCTGTAGACTGTATCTTTGTAACTCTCCTCCTGTTAACAAATGAGACTAACTTACTAGAATGTATTTCCTCGGATCGCCCGTGAAAAAGGGATACGTTTATCTCAGTGGGCCTACCCAGTTATCAAAATTCAAATAAATAAATAAATAAAAGAACTGGAAGAAATAAGAGTCGATAAAGCAATGGGGCTGGATGGGGTGCACCCCAGGGTCCTAAAGGAACTAAGAGAGGTGGTGGCTGAACTGCTGGCAATGCTGTTTCGCCAGTCGCTGGAAACAGGGGCGGTACCCAAAGACTGGAGGACAGCAGATGTAGTCTTACTTTTATACAAATGCAGGAACAAAGAGGAAGTGGGGAACTACAGATCAGTCAGCCTGACCATGGTAGTGAGGAAGATCATGGAAGCACTACTGAAGGAGAGACTGGTGGAACATCTGGTTGCCAGTGGACTACAGGACCCAAGGCAGCATGGTTTCATTGGGGGGAGGTCATGCCAGACCAACCTCACTGAAGTTTTCGACTGGGTGACAAGGGAAGTGGGTCAGGGACGGCAGTGGACGTGGCCTATTTGGACTTCAGCGAGGCCTTTTACACTGTGCTGCACAGAAGGCTGTTAAACAAACTGGGGAATTTGGGAGTGGGCAGGACAGTAGTGCAGTGGGTGGGTAATTGGTTGGGTGGCAGGAAGAGAGGGTGGTGGTAAATGGCTGTCACTCCACAGAGGGAAGAGTGACCAGTGGGGTGCCACAGGGCTCAGTCCTATTCAACATCTTCATCGGTGACATTGCGCAGGACCTACAAGGCACAATTTCCCTGTTTGCTGATGACATGAAGCTCTGTAACAGAGTGGACACACCAGAGGGTGTAGACAGAATGAGGAGGGACCTGCAGAAGCTTGAAGAATGGTAAAGGGTTTGGCAGTTGAAATTTAACATGAAAAAGTGCAAAATAAAGCATATGGGGCACAAAAACCCTGGAACAACATATCAGTTAGGGAGTGAGGATACAACATGCACCAAGCAGGAAAGGGATCTTGGGGTTATCATCTCTAATGACTTCAAGGTAGGGAAACAGTGCGACAAGGTGGCTGGTAAAGCAAATAGGATGCTGGGATGCATAGGCAGGGACATCACCAGCAGGAATAATTCTACTATACAAGACACTAATGAGGCCCCACCTGGAGTACACTGTCCAGTTCTGGAGACCTTACCTACGTAAGGACATAGACAGGGTGGAGAAGGTTCAGAGGAGGGCAACAAAGAAGGTACAGGGATTGCATCCTACGAGGAAAGGCTAAAGGACTTGAATATGTACCCCCTGGAGGAGAGAGGGGATACGACAGAGACATACAAGTACCTTATGGGGAGGAACAGGGTGCAGGAAAAAACAGGTTACTTACCTGTAACAGTAATTCTAGGGTGGTATATGTTGTTCATCAACACTCTTTGGCATGTCCCCTTCCATTTTAAGATCAGCCGGAAGTCTTCAAGCTGGCTCCTCCCACCCACCCAGTGGTATATACCTTGGTTCCACCCCATGACGCCAGATCTTAGCCCGCTGGAAACCAGGTGTTCTGCGTCCGCAGCCGGGGAGGTCGGGTGGGTCTGTGTGGATGAACAACATATACTACTCCTAGAACTACTGTTACAGGTGAGTGACCTGTTTTTTTAGGAGTGTGGATATGTTGCTCATCCACACTTTTGGGCAGACTCCTAGCAGTTCTCTGGGAGGAAGGAGGCAAGGCACATACCCCCTACTTAGGGAACAGAGACTGGAGAACTGAGGCCCCAAAACCAGCATCCTGGCGTGACTCAAGGTCAATGTGGTAGTGGGTGATGAAGGTGTTTGCTGACTTCCAGGTACAGGGTTTTAAATAATTGATTAGCAGTTTTTTTCTTGGGACGACACTAACTGTACAGAAAGTATTTATATAGATTTTCTAGAAGTGCTGTGTTTGTTAAACACAGTGAGGCAAGAGCTATGTATTTTCACAAAGATTCAGCACTTTTATGAGCAAAACGTTAATCAATTTTTAGAGTTAAATAAATCCCTGAGGTAGCAGCCTGGCAGATTTCCTGGATAGGGATGTCCTTGGAAGCAGCCACCGATGCAGCAGTATGGCAGGTAGAATGAGCTCTTAGCCCTCTGGGAGGCTCCTTGCCTGCCAACTCATAGCATAGACTAATGCAAGATGTACTCCATCTTGCAATCGTCCACTTTGCTGCAAGGTCTGTCAGAAGCGGCTTCAGCCTAGGTGACAAACAGCTGGCAAACCTCTCCCCGAATTTCTGCTGTCCTCTCCTTGTAATAGGAGAGAGCATGTCTCAGGTCCAAAGTATGGAGCCTGTACTTGGCCTCCGAGGTGTAATTAAGGTAGTATACCGGCAGAGTTAACACCTGGTTAAGGTGAAACTCTGACACCACCTTCGGAAGGAATTTCGGGTGGGGGCATAGGACAACCATGTCCCTGTGGATGACCAGATAAGGGGACTCCCCGAAAGCACTTGGAGCTCCCCTGTCCTTCTGGCAGATGTGATAGCCACCAGGAAGGCCGTCTTCCACGACAAGTGTGACAACTCACATTTGTGCATTGGTTTGAATGGCTTGCCCATGAGCTTTGCCAGTACCAGCAGTAGATTCCACGGAGATGGAGGTTCACGCTCCAGAGGGGATATATGATTTAGGCCTTTGAAAAAGCACCCGACCACTGTCTCCTGCGCCGTCGGCTGACCGACCTGTGCCCTGTAAGTAGAGATGGCTGCCATGTGCACCCTAAGAGTCGATGACTGTAGACCCCCTTTGGAGAGAGACCAAAGATAGTCAAGAATATTAGCCAATGAACAGGACAAAGGGTCCAGGCCCTTGCCCTGGCACCAAATGGAAAACCTTTTCCATTTGAAGGCGTAACATTTCCTGGTCAATTTCTTTCTGGATGCCTCCACCATGGTGTAGACATCTTCGGAAAGACCCAAAGCCTGGAACTTTAGCCGCTCAGGTACCAGGCTGTGAGGTGCAGGGATTGAAGGTCCCGGATGGAATACCTTTCCCTGACTGAGTGAGATCAGGTCCGGGCATGCTGGAAGCCGCTCTGGGGGACTGCAGCTGAGGCTGAGGAGATCTGGATACCAGAACTGGTGCGGCCAGTTTGGGGCTACCAGGATCACCTTCGCCTTGTCCCTCCTCACCTTGAGGAGCACCTTATGGATCAAGGGAAATGGAGGGAAGGCGTAGAGGAGGCCTGGGGTCCATGGCCTCGAGAAGGCATCCCCCTGCAGTGAGCACTGCTGGGGGCGAGCATGGAACAGCCTCAGCTTGTTGTTGTCCCTGAGGCAAACAGGTCCACCTTCGGTTTGCCCCAGTGGGAGAACAGGCTGTAAGCTACCTCTGGGTGGAGAGACCACTTGTGGGATGTCTGGCCTAAGCGGCTGAGAGCATCTGCCAGATGGTTTGAGTCTCCTGCCACATGGATGGCTAGGAGATCTGCCTCCAATCGGCTCACGAGGGTCCAGATGCGGAGTGCCTCCCTGCACAGCAGATGGGAGTGTGTGCCGCCCTATTTGTTGAGGTAGAACATGATCGTGGTATTGTCAGTCTGGACTTGAACCACTTAACCCTGGAGCTGAGGAGCGAAAGCTGACAGTGCCAGTCGACTGCTCTGAGCTCCAACAGGTTGATGTGGCAGCGGGACTCCTCAGGAGTCCAGAGCCCGTGGGCCCTTTTGTCCCCCATGTGGGCTCCCCAGCCCATGACAGAGGCATCGGTTGTGAGGATGACCATCGGCTCAGGGCGGACAATGGGATCCTTTCCTGCAACCGGTCTGGGGCGGTCTACCACTGGAGAGTGCCCCACATCTTCTGGGTTACAGTGACCAGCTGGTCAAAATGACCATGGCACTGAGTCCACTGGGCGGACAGCTCCCATTGGAGGGGGCGCATGTGCAACCGGGCCCAATGGATCACTGAGCTGCATGCTGCCATGTAACCCAGAAGGCGCAGAAAGTCCCAGACAGGGCGCAGTTGCCCAACCAGAAATGATTGGGCAAAGGAGGAAAGAACCTACGCCCTGTCCACTGGAAGCTGAGCTCTGGCTTGACAAGAGTAGAGCTCTGCCCCGATGAAGCCCATCACCTGAAAAGGCACGAGTTCCAACTTGGCCTCGTTGATCAGGAGGCCGAGTTGGGAGCAGATCTGGAGAGCCAGGTCCCTGGACCTCTCCACCTCCTGTTGGGCGGAACCTGCTAGGAGCCAGTCGTCGAGGTAAGGATAAATCCTGACCCCCCCCTCCCCGACGCCTGAGATGGGCCGCCACCACTGCAATGCATTTGGTGAAGACCCGTGGGGCCGATGACAGGCCGAACGCCATGGCTCGGAACTCATACAGTGTTCCTTTGACCCTGAAGTGGAGGAACCGCTGATGAGACGGACGGATTGGAACGTGAAAGAACGCGTCCTGCCGATCCAGTGAACAGAACCACATGTTTCGCTCCAAGGATGGTATGATCTGGGACAGAGTGACCACCTGAAAAGTGCGTGACGTGAGATATTGATTCAGGTCATGCAGATCTAGAATAGGGCGCCAGCCCCCTATCCGCTTTGGCACCAGGAAGTACCTGGAGACAAAGCCTGGGTCTGCTGGAAGATACACCACTGGAGCTACTGCCTCCTTGAGGAGGAGCTGAGCAATGTCGTCTCTGAGAGCCGACTGAGTCTGAGCGGATACTCTTTCCTCCCAAGGGGCATGGACTCAGCTTGAAGGGTACTGCTCGAATTCCAGAGGCAGTCCCTGACTGACCACTTAGAGAACCCACCTGTCTGAAGTGACAGCGGACGAGGTGGAGTGACGGGAGAGGGGTTGACAGCATCTGCCCCATCACTGAGCAGGCTTGGAGGAGGAGGAGGTTCCAGGACCTGAACCTCTGCCTCCTTTACGGGCCTGGGCTTGGGCCAGGGGTGCCAAGCTTGAGCCTGCTGCAGTTGCTGGTGCTGCTGTCCACCTTGAAAGGAGGACTGCTGAGCCACAGGGAAAGAATGTTGAAAAGGCAGCTTCTTTTTCTTCTGCTGGTTCTTGCCCGAAGAACCCTTGGTAAAGTAACGTCCAAGGTGGCACTGGACTGCTCAATGTGCTGAAGGTGACCAGCCACTCCTGGGTCAAACAGATCAGTCTCTAGGAAGGGTACATCAGCTAGTTTGTGCTGGGTATCTGCCCGGGAAGGAGAAGAGCCTTAGCCAAGCCCTGTGATGAGAGGCAACTGTGGCAGCCATCAAATGGGCACAAGAATCCCCAATGTCCAGGGCCGTCTGAAGCGGCTGTTTGGCAACAGCTCGGCCCTGATCCCGGACCTGCTTGACCGTGGTCTGCATGTCCACGGGGAGATGTGGGAGGACTGCATCCAGAGACCCTAGAAGGGCGTGACAGAAGTATGCCATGATGACGGCTGAACTTGCTTGATGAAGGCCCAAGGAGGAAGCTGCATAGACCTTCCTGGCTGAATGGTCCAAAAGCTTGGACTCTTTATCAGGAGGTCGGTCAGTATCGGCAGAACTACCAGTATGCCTGAACAGAGAGGCGGTCACCAGGCTCTCGGCCGAAGGGTGCTCTGTGAACCCCGCAAGGGACCCCATGGGCACCACATACTTGCAGGCCATGCGGGCAGATGGAGCTGGACAAGAGGCAGGGTGCTGCCAGAGTTCTAGGGCCGGGCCAACAATAGCCTCGGCCACAGGAAAGGCCTCCGTTAGGGTATCCCCTCTCTTAAGGGTGTCCTAAGAGGGTACTCCGCCTTTTTCTGAATTGGCTCCAGGGGCAACCCTGAGGACTCAGAGATGAGGCAAAGAATGCCCTGAAAAGATGAGGGATCTTCCTCCCTCTCTAAGCCAACAGTTGATTCATCATCACTTGGATGAGAATGCAAGCTGGTGATGTCTGAATCAGAGGAATCTGGATATAACAGCTGACCGCCTAGGTCACCTTTGACTCGCCGAGGGCAGCCTAGGGTGACCTTGACCGACAAACGCCGGGGAAGCCCGGTGTCTGGCCTATCTTCCTTGGAAGGAGCCCCTCCCACAGGCTGCTTGAGCGGTGGTTCCACCACGATCGGTGGAGAGACCATTTTAGGCCAAACTGGAGGTTTTACCGGCTCCGCGGGCTGGGGAACCAACTTAATTGGCTCTGAAGAAGTCGGTATTCGGCCTAGGAGGTGAAAGCCAGGGAATGGTCGGTATGGAAGCCGGAGTTGGCTTGTGCCCGGTCAAAATCAGCTATTGCCACATGAAGTCCTTGTAGCACCGACGGAGTTTCCGCTGGAGCCTCTCCTCATCTGAGGAGGACAAGGATGACTGATGGTGTCACCTCTTTTTAGAGCGTTTATGGCTCTTCCTCGGCCTTTCGGTCGAGGGGGTCCGAGACCTCCATCGAAATCTGACAGGCTGACTCGGTCACTCAGGAGACACTGGCGGGACCGTTGATTTCCCGGGGTCGGGGACCAATTCCTTGATGGGAGTCCCAGCAGGCTGGGTCTCGCCATCTGGGAAGACCAAATTAGGAGTTCGATTGAGGGAATCGTCGACCAGAGTCGGCGATACAAGATCGATCGGGTCGATGACGATCTTTACATTGTCGACTGACAGTTCAGTCGACTGACCAGACGGAAAAGCCGAAAGGCCAGTGGCTGAAGAAGCAATCTCGAATGAAGTCTAGACCGCATGTTTTTGGGACCGAGATCTCTACTGCTCCCAAGAATGTCTCCATCGAGACACTGACGATCCCGGATCCTTCTCCCACTTATGGGATCGAGAGGCGTGCGTGCCCGCAGGCGCCTCTCCCTTGGTCGGGAGAGACTGGCACAACTCTCGGAAGGAACCCGAGAAGGTGAAGCCCAGGTTGAGCGGAACAAAGAAGCTCTGAGAAGTCTCTGCAGCGCAAGGCGCTTCCTCCTCGAATGCTTGCATGCGTTCCAACTGCTCAGCGGATCCTGTAGCCGCAGAAACCGCCCACTGAGCCTCCTTGGATTTCACCGGAGGGTTCCGTTTCTCCGGCCTCCCCAGCTTTAGGCACATGAGACGGTCTTCGAAGACATCAGGATGAAAGGCGAGACACAAATCACATTTTGAGGTGTCATGGTTGACACCGAGGCAATAAACGCACGCGGTGGGAATCGGTGCGCGACATTTTCTGGCCGCAAGGGCACCAACGAAATCCGGGGGAAGACTTGTCTTCCATAACTGAAGAGTTAAACTCATGGTCACCAACGCGAATGAGATGAATTTTCAGAATAACCGAAGATATTCGACCCAGGGCCTGCAAAATGCATGAGCACGAGGGAGGCAACCTGAATCTTCCAGCGGAAAGGAAGATCTGGTGTCAAGGGGTGGAGCCGAGGTATATACCACCCAGGTGGGTGAGAGGAGCCAGCTTGAAGACTTCCATCTGATCTTAAAGTGGAAGGAGACATGCCAAAGAGTGTGGATGAACAACATATCCATGCTCCTAGGAACACTATTTTCCAGCAAAAAAGATGTTCCAGGACTAGAGATGAAGTTGGAGGGATGGTGATTCAGAGGAAATGTGAGGAATAATTTCTTCACAGAAAGGTTGGTGGACAAGTGGAACACCCTGCCTGAGGAAGTGGTGGGGGCTGAAACAACCACAGGATTTAAGAATGCATGGGATAGACATAAGGAAATCCTGGAGGTCAGGGGTAAGGGGCAACAAACTTCTAGAAAAACTTAGTGTTCTTACGTGCTCAATTGGGCAGACTGGGTTGGCCATAGGCCCTTATCTGCCGACAGTATCTATGTACACTCAGAACCTCCTCAGACAGGTGCAGGCTGGTGAATTCTAAGTCTTCAAGAGCCAAGCCTTCAGGTGAAGGGACTTGAGGCTGGGGTATGGAATCCTGCCCTGAGAGAATGTCAGGTGACTGTGCCTCTGAGGAAGGTGAATTGGCTGCGACATGGATAGGGCTAGCAGGAGGGAATAACAGGGCTGCCTTGCACAATCTGGTGCCACTAGAATCATTGTTGCTGATTGAGACCTGAGTTTTATCAGAGTTCTGAGCAACCGGGGGAGAGGAAGGAAAGCACAAAGGAATCTGCCTGACCAATCCAGAGTCAGTGCATCCACTGGCACAGTTCCCATGGCTGGACATCTGCAACAGAACTGTGGCAACTGGTGGTTGTCTGTGGAGGCAAAGAAATCTATCTCTGGTGTGCCCCACCTTCTGAATACTGACTGAAGTACCTGTGCATTCAGCAACCACTCATGATGGTTCTGGCTGATTCTACTGAGGGAGTCCACCAGAATGTTGTCCTTTCTTGGTAGGTGGATGGCAGGCAGTGACACCTGCAGGGAGTAGGCCAGGTTCCATACCTTCATGGCCTCTGTGCACAGTAAGGTTGACCTTGGCCCTCCTTGTTTGTTGATGTAATACATAGTGGTAGTGTTGCCTGTTCTGACCTGCACTACCTTACCCTTGAGCTGAGGTGAGAATGACTGAACAGCCAGGTAAACTAACCTGAGCTCTATCAGGTTGATGTGCAGAAGTGATTACTGGGGGGACCATGTACCACTGGCAGTGAGGTTGAGCATTGTGCCCCCATCACAGGGGACAAGCATCTGTGGTAAGCATCACTGATGGATCTTTTGAAAGGGTGTTCCCTTTGTCTAGCCACCATTGTAGAGCCTGTTGCAGGGTTTTTGTGACAGGCATCAACTTGTCCAGAGGATTTCTCCTTTGAGACCAGTAAGCCCTTAGGGGGAACTGGATGTCTCTGTTTTGAACCTTGAACCACAGCCGTGGCTGCTGCCATGTGGCCCAGAAAGTGTCTTGCTGGCCTGAGTCTGTTTAGCTTGAAGGATCCTGCCAGCTCCAGGATATTGTTTACCCTGTCCTGGGGAAGGAATGCCCTTCCTTGCATTGTGTCCAGCTCTGCCCCTATGAAGTCCTGGACCTCTACAGGTTCCACCTGGGACTTCTGGGCATTTATCAGAAGCTCCAGAGATTCCAATGTATCCTGTGCGAGAGCCAGGGAGTCTCTGGTGTGTTGGGGGGACTGTCCTACGACTAGCCAGTCGTCCAGTTAAGGGAATACTGTGACCCCTTGCCTTCTTAAGTGAGCCACCACTACTACTAGGCATTTGGTGAATGCCCTGGGGGCTGAGGTTAGGACAAAGGGCATGACTGCAAACTGATAGTGGCCTGAGGGAAGTCTGAACCTCAGGTACTTTCTGTGGCTAGGTCAGATTGGGATGTGGCAATAGGCATCCCTGAGATCCAAAGATGCCAGCCAGTCCCCCCTGCTGTAGAATTGGGATTATCATGGCAAAAGTGACCATTCTGAACTTTGGTTTTGACAAATGCTTGTTCAGAAGTTAGAGATCCAGGATGGGTCGCCAGTCTCCATTTTTCTTCTGGGTGAGGAAATATCTAGAAAATAATCCCCTGCCCCTCTGAGATAGAGGGGCAGGCTCCACTGCTCTGATTAGCAGGAGGTTGGCTGCTTCTGACTCCAGGAGGTCCTTTCTACTGGAGTTGCAGGAGCAAAATTTCTGCTTCCCAGCTTGGGGAGTGATTTGAAACTTAGAGACAGCCCTTGGCTTACTACCTCCAAGACTCATTTGTCTGTGGTGATGGTGTGCCATGCTTGGAGGAAGTGAGCCAGCCTGCCTCCTATTGGTAGGGGGAGGTGACCTGTACAAGCACGTCAGGGGTTCGGCTTGGGCTGGGCCTTGGCCTGCAGTGCTGGTTTGGACTTTGTCATGGTCCTTTTGCCTCTACTTCTGAAGTACCCCCTGGTCTGCTGGTAGTCTGGCATAGCTTGGGCCTGGAAAATATAGGCTTGGAGTAGGATCCTCAACCCCTGCTTCCCCTGTATTGGATCCTGTAGGAAGTGGAAGGTCTATCCCTTGCAGAGTTGCTTCTGTAAGTGGTTTTATACTCCTCCACTTTTTTCATACAGGCCTCTGTTTTGTCCCCAAAAAGTGAATTGTTCTTGTGACAGGGTAGAATAGGACCCTGACCCAGTTGTTATGGAGAAAGTGTTTAAATGCAAGGATCTGTTCTATTCCTTTTCTGTCTCTTCTCTGTCTGGTTCGCAATCAAGTTTTCCTGTGAGACCTTGGACTTGATCAATCAGACATTCTTGCAGTCCTTTGCCTCTCGCTGTCTGTTTTTCCTCCCTGGCGTATCTGCTGATGTGGAAATGTGTGCGGCTTACTGTGTGAGGGAGTAACCGATGTTGGGATCCCTTTTGTTTGGAGGATGTATGGCGTTGCTGTTGAAATGTACATAATTGTGGTTTGAGATTATTACAGAAAGCTACTGTAAACTCAAGAGGTTGCCCGAGTTCAATTTTTAAGCCTTTTGCAAACGCTGTACAAAAGGGGCCTCAGCTCAAGCACACTGTGTTCTTCCTGCCTGACACTTACAAGAACAGGTTGCTTGTTAAGAGTGGGGGTTGGAAGGATTTATAAGAGAGCTGAGCTGCAATTGCTTAAAAAAGAAGAACAGGGACACAGAGATTGAAGGAAAACTCTGATGGATGTTCTCTATTTATTTAGCCTTTGTGAATAGTTATACCGGACAAGTTTATTTTTTATATTACTGCCAGTAGAAATAAATACTCTTGTTGTGAATATTACAACTCCTCCTGGTTTTTCCTATGCTTCCTGACCTGTGCCTCGACGACAGTTCTCACTGAGAAAATCCACGGCCTTAGTCCGGGTGTCTTGAGACAGGTTTGTAGCCCTGAGCCATGCAAACAGTCTCATAGAGACAGTGGGGGCCATAAGTCTGGCTGCAGTATCATTGGTGTCCACAGCCATATGAAACTAGTATTCTGTGGCATACACTGCAGTTATGGCTGTCTCAGACAGGTCCACTGCCATTTCTTCAGAAATCTTATCTGACATGGCTAGTACAGTAAACCAAAGGGCTTTCTGGTAATGGGATACATAAGCCATATAACTGGCTTGACTCACTAGGAGGGAGGCTGCCAAGTGCCCCTTTTTTCCCATGGCATCAATCTTCCTTGAATCCTTTTTTAGGAGGGTGGGATGACAAGGGTACTCTGGCTTTGTCACATGCAGCAGCCTGTACCATCCCTTCATGGTCAGGATGGGTAAAAAGGAGGCAGTATAGTGCAGTGGTCTAAGGCTCTGAGCTGCAAATCTGGTGACATCCAGCAGACCAGACCTGGGTTTGAATCCCACAGCTTCTACTTGCATACTGTGTGACCCTGAGCAAGTCACTTAACCTCCTTGTGCTCCCAGGTCGCTCCTGGAAAAAAGCTTTCAGCTTAGTGTGCTATACCCGGTTAAACAACTAAATAAAAAAAAAAAAAAAGGAAATCAGCATTAGCGCTATCTAGCTGATACTTTTTGTCAATCTTTCTGTCTACCCCTGGCACAGAGGTGGGAGGTTGCAGAATTTTTAGTACAGCCTTTCTCCGTGACTTGTGTATAGGCAGTAGGAGTCTCTTAGTGGGGGTGAGACCCATCATGTCAAGCAAATCTGCTTCTTCCTCATCCTCCACTGTTTCCTGGATGGAGAGATTAAGGGTATCCACCATCTGTCTCACAAAGGAATTATGAGACGAATAATCCTCCGGTCCCCGGGGTTGGGAACCGAAGTCCTGCTCTGGGGAGACTTCTGGCTCGATGGGCTCCCCCTCCTCGTCTGGTTCCTCATACAGGTACGCCGGTTCCTGGGTAGAGGGAACCGAGGCAGGAACCGCTGGAACCGTTGGAGGAGTCAAGGGAACGAGGGCCTGTAAGATTTGCAAGGCTTTGGCAATATCCTCAGCCCGGGGCATTGTTGGTGTGTCGGCTGACAGCCCCTTTGCTTTTTCAGCAGGAAGTGCAGCGACATGTTTTTCTTTATGTTTTCTTTTAGCTGGAACCGGTTCAGTAGCAGATTCCACCGGTCTCTTTGAAGAGTCAGGTTTATCCGTGGGTTTTGGATCTACTGCCTCTTTCATTTTTCCTTTTCTTGAGGAAGTCTCATCTGTAGATTTCGAGGGAGAGGCAGGAGTGGCCATTTCCTCCAGCTTTTTAGCCCTTTTCTTTAAAATTTTAGAGCAAAAAGTCTTACAGATCTCACAGTTTGCAAAAATATGGCTCGGCCCCAAACACACAATGCACAAATTTTGCCTATCAGCTTTAGCTACAATTTGCCCATGGCTAATACAGTTTTTAAACCCAGTATGTCCTTTTTTCGTTTAGGTGCCTCTGACATGTGTAACCCCTAGATGGCGCTATCCCAGGGGCTACTACCCCTGCCTGATTTGCCACTAACAGGTTGAGGGGCCTGGATCCAATGGCGGGTGCCTCCACCCAGAGGTCAGGGTTGCAATAGTTAAACTTACTTGGTCACAGCCCTCTGGGACACTGCAACCCTCTTCTTCCCACTAGTGGCCCACACAATATATCAAATTACCTTCACAGTATACACTTACCCCCAGGGCTGGTTCAGGCACTGGGACCTCCTGTAAAATAAGATACAGTGCAACAATCACAGTACAATACTTTAACATAGACAAATACCTCAGGCAGTATAACTTTGCTGAAACAAGCAGCTCTGATTTATTTAGGGGGAATATAACAAGGACAGGGGGAAATCAGGTTAATTAGCTTATACTTTACTCATCTACCTATGGCTCTGTGCACAGGCCTATCCCTACCAGTTACTGTCCCTGGGTACCCAAGCCCTAGTGGCTAGTCCAAACCGTGGCAGCTGGTAGGGGCCCTTTCACACAGAGAAAAGAAAAATTAGTTAAACAGTCAGCAGTACAGTAATTCTATTTGGATTCAAAGTGGCAACTCAACAGGGAGCGACCCTGAATTAGTACTCACGACCTCCAAACAAGATAGGGTCCTTCAATGTCAGCAGGGCTGCTCTTGAGCTCCACGAGACTCCTCGCACATTTATATGGCAAAAAGAAAGTACTATACCAGGCAGGCTGCTTCTCTATCCCGATCGCAATTACTGCACAATACCCGGGAGAACACACAGCAGATTCAGTTCCTGACAGACCGAGTGCAATTCAGCTATTTCTCCAGTCTTCTACAGGGTGAGCCTGGTTTCTACTCTTCAGATATCCTTTGATTCTCTTCACAGGATGGATTCAGTCCTAACAAGCAGTTACACAAGCTGCAGACCGGAACTCTGGGCCTTACACACGTTTCCCGACTAAAACTGCACACAGAAAAAGCACAGGGCTCCTTCCTTCTTCACTGCCAGAGTGAAAAACTGAAACTCCAACAGACAAAACCGGGCACTTCCTTTGAGTTCCTCCCAGTTCTTGACTGGATTCGCTGTCACTCACAATAGTCTGCTCCTGTTGGTCCAAAAAGGCGCCGAAGTCTAAACTACATCTCCCAGAGTCACTGCCCATACAATCCTCTTGTGGCTGGCTCAGATTATGAGTCCAAGTTCTGATTCGTCCAAGGCACCATTTTAGAACTAGCTTACCCCACACTGATTGGTCAGTTCAGCAGTTCAAAACCAGAATGGGGAACTAGGCAGACACAGTTCTGACTGCAAAGAAAGCAGGTTAGACAAACTGTAATTTCATTATTACTCTAAATGATTTCTGGCAAACAGTTACATCTTTCAGATAGGTTCCCTTTGCACTCCTAGTGACTGCAAAAATGGAGTGAATTGGCAGCAGCTGAGTGGTACTCAAACAGAGAAACACACAGTCCCCATACAAACTAATTATGTCTGCAAGCAGACAGCTCTTAAAGACAGTACCAGAGGTTCTAAAACACTCACTGATAAATGGCTTAACGCCAAACACCATTCAGGCTTGGAGCATTCAAGCAAGCTCCTGGAAGTCTTTTGGGAACCCCCATTTGCAGGGGTTACACCCTTCCTAGCCTGGGAAAGCTTGACGTCCGCGTCAAGCAAGTACCCCCATAAGTTTCAACTGCAACCATACACATTTGCATTAGGCTCGCACATGTAATCATCAGTCAATATATCATTTTACCAAGAACACATTTCTGAAACATTGCAGTACGTCACTCTTTACACAGTATTACATACACAGTGTACCATAACTCAAGTTATTACCTCTTGTACATGAAACCTGAAGAGAGGGGGCCTTTCCCTATCAGTTACCTTGGGGCTGGACGGGGCAAGGGCACCATGCTTAGAGGCAACACAAGTAACATGGAGTTAGCACTGACGCTCAGTTTGGGCAATGAGCTCGGGGACACATACACTCCTTTATGGACAACATTGAGAGGCAGATCCACTGGCGGCCCAGGAATCATAACTGAGGTGCACCACAGGCTTTACAGCTCGACCAGTCTTTCTAGGGGAACTGTTACAGTCTCTGCACTCTGACCTCATTTTCAGCATTGTCCTCACTTGTCAGGGAGTCTCCATGGGGGTAGAGAGGCTAGAACTTGGGGCACTTTCAGCTCCAGGAGTTACAGTTTCTGAGTCCACAACATTTGGCTCACATGGAGAGCTTTCGGACACTGGCAGTGGACTGTCAGGGCACTCAAAATACTCTTCTGGTTCTGGTGTATCACCAGTCTGCCCCAATCCATCATTTTCCTCCCTGAAGCTCAAACAGTTCAACTATGCACAATGATTCCATTTCATCTGATCTGATGCTTTGCACCTCACTTTCTGGAGCATTGGCTCCAGGGGCGAAGCTGGGGGCTTAGACAGTCCAGAAGACCAGCTTCGTCTCCAGTATTGACTGGGGGATTGCCCCAAAACAATTGACTCAGTTAAGAAGGATAGTATTCAAAGTCTCTCACTTTCTTCTGATATGGACTGACAGTCATGCTCAACTGGGACTTGTGGAGGGAACACTTTAACTGCTTCTGTAGGTGCAGACTTTCTTGATCTTTTCTTAGCAGCAGCTCTAGTCACTGGTCAGAGGGCATCTTCTGGGACTCAGACTCAATCAAGATTTGTCCAATGGGCAGTAAATGATTTCTATGCATTGTTTTACATCTTTTGAATTATTCTCAGGCCTTACTTTGTACACTGGCAGATCATCTAGTTTGCCCACTACAATGTGAGGAGATGGTGCCATCTGTCAGCAATCTTGTGTTTGCCATGCAGTCCCAGATTTCTTAGCAATACCCGATCTCCCTCCTGGAGTTCCTGTGCTTTCACCTTTTATCATACCTTTCTTTGTTGGCCAGATTTCTTTTGGCAGCCATGGTTTGAGCCAGTTAGTACGCATGAGTTAGCTGGGCCTTTAACTTTTGCACATACTGTAAATAGTTGTCAGCTTGAACCCCATCAGGAGAGACCCCAAAACACACATCTACGGTAGTGAGCTTCTCTTCCAAACATCAAGCGGTAGGGGGAGAACCCAGTGGCATCACTTTTGGTGCAGTTATAAGCATGTACCAGGGTGCTAATTTGTTGGCTCCATCTAGGCTTGTCTCCTTTGGGTGCAGGGTGCCTAGCATATCTAGCAAAGTGCGGTTGAAACGTTCAGGCTGAGGGTCCCCTTGGGGGTGGTAAGGAGTGGTTCTGGACTTTTGCACTCCCCACAGAGAAAGCATCTCTTTGATCAGATGACTCTCAAAGTCTCTCCCTTGATCAGAATGGATTCTTTGTGGAGCCCCATAGTGAACAAAAAAGTTTTCTACAAGTACTTTGGCCACAGTGGATGCTTTCGGGTCTTTGGTGGGGAAAGCTTGGGCATATCTCGTGAAATGGTCAGTGACCACCAGCACATTACTGATATTTCTTTGATCTGACTCCAAACTCAGAAAATCAATACAGACCAGCTCCATGGGTGCACTGGTGGTGATGTTAACAGGGGGTAGCCCTCTGGGCAAAGCTTTCCTCTGTAAGCGAGCACTACAAGTTGAATGTGTTGCTCACATCAGCCCCATCTTAGGCCAATAGAATCTGGATCTCACCAAGTCAAGTGTTCTGGCTATACCAAGGTGCCCATGTGGTTGTGCAAGGACATCAGTACTGAGTCTCGAAAGGCAGTGGGCAGCACTAGTTGTTGTTTGTCTACTTGTCCCCTCTGTCTACTGTTTCTCTGTATAACAGTTTATTGATCAGTTTCAACTTAGGACCTTCTTTGTATAATAGTGCAGTTCTCAAATCCGTGGAGCGTAATTTGGACACATCTTTTCCTGCATAGAGGGCTTCTAAAGCTGCTTTGATCCATGGGATCGCGGGATTGAGCCATGAATACTGTCATTGTCCAGCTGAGGCAGTGCACCAATGTCTATTGCAGAAAAGTGGCAATAAGCAGCAGGTATGCAATTCTCAGAGGGTCCCAAGCAATCCACCATGCAGTCCACTGCGTCCGTGGACATTTGTTCCTCCTGTCAAACTTCGGCAGAGTGCCGAATGTCAGGTTCTGCCAATCGGACCCAATCATTCTGGGGAACAGGCCTCCGGAGAAAGCATCAGCATCTATGTGGTTCAGACCTGCTCGGTTATTGAGAGCATAGTCATATGTAGATAATGCAGAAAGCCACCTTGGCAGTGGCATCCAACTTAGCTGATGTCTGCACATAGGTCAAAGGATTACTGTCAGTTTTACTAGTATTTTAGCCACATACAAGTACTCATGGAATTGGTCAACAATAGCCCACTTCAAAGCTAGGAACTCTAACTTATGTACAGGATAGTTCTTTTCGGATGGGGTCAGGCTTCTACTGGCAAGGCCACTGGTCTCAGGCCATTCTCGTGCTCTTGGTACAACACAGCCCCAACCCTTGCAAGCTAGCATCAGTGTGCAGGACGTAAGGTTTTCTTGGATCGGCATAGGCCAGCACTGGAGCATGGGTAAGTTGATATATGATCTCATGAAAGCAGTCTCACAATCAGGAGTCCAGCGGGCCCCAAATACTTCACTGGACGAAAATACACTCTTTCAGTCTTGAGGACGCTGACTTTTGGTATTTTTGTGGGTTGGGGATACCCTTGAGTAAGGTTAAGTAAAGGCGGATCACTTTGAATAGTCCTTGATGAAAGCTGATAATAACCACAGAATCCCAGGAATCTTTGCAGTTCTTTTAGATTTTTGGGCTGTGGCCAGGTGGTCAAAGCCTCAACTTTACTTGGGTCGGTCTCTATTCCCTCGGTGGATACTATGTGTCCCACATACTTTACTGATGTTTGAAACAATTGACACTTATCAATGGACAGTTTAAGGCCAAAGTCCTCCAGTAGGTCCAATACCTTAAATAATCTGCTCTCATGTTCCTCCAGTGAGCTGCCAAACACAATAACATCATCTAGGTATACCAGGCACTCTAGTAAGTTCATGTCCCCACTGCACGCTCCATCAATGGTTGAAAAGTGGCTGGGGCACCTGAAATCCCTTGAGGCATCCTCATGAATTCATAGAAGCCAGCGGACAGATAAAGGCTGTCTTCTCACGGTCCTCTGGGGCCATCGGGATCTGGTAGTACCTGCGGAGATCCAGCACGAGAGAACCACTTGCTCCCGTTTAGGCAGTCAAAGCATCCTGAATCACGGGGCATTGTGTACTGATCAGGGATAGTCCGCCGGTTAAGGTGCGATAATCCACACACATCCTTACTGTTCCATTCTTTTTCCTCACTACCACAATGGGAAGCATAAGGGCTTCTGGATTCTTGTATTACACCAGCAGCTAACATCTCTTGCAGATGCCATCTCACATCATCTATGTCAGCAGGTGCCAGGCGTAGAGACCTCTCACGAAATGGTCTTTCGTCATGCAGCGGATATTGTGCTCAGCTCTTGCCGCATCCTACATCCCATTCCTTTAAAGAAACACCTGGTCTCTCTGGGCAAGCTTCTCACTGATCCTCACTTTCCATTCAGCTGGCAGCGGAGTCGCGAAATCAAACAAGTCAGGCGTTACTCTGTCATTCTTCCTTGAACTCTTGCTGCTGGGTAGCACTGCAGTGTCTGCACAATGCACATTAGCCAGGATGCAACCTCTATTTACTCGAATGTCTCTTTCAGACACATTATGAACTTGGACCATTACCCTTCTGGCATAAGCATGGGCTCTAGCGGGCAAAATACTAAGCTTGACCAGCAGTCCCTCTGGCAATTTTCCATCGCCTGGTGCATCCAACATTAATATTTTATTCTTAACATCCTTTCTGATCTGGACCTCTCCCTGTAAGGTACACTGGGCATTTGGCGCCAGGATCAGAGACTCAGGATCCTTCTTCATACAATTCCGACGGTTCCTCTGGTTCTATTTTTCAGCATCTCTCTGTGCCTCATAGGCCTTCTTAATTAAAGCCGGAACTCTTAAAGCTCTACTAGTCTTTGACCCCTGTTTTCATAACACAACTGTGCCAGCCTTCGAACATATGAGCATTTGTTCCAATCAACAAAGGGACACCATCATACAGTCCAGTGGGGGACACACTAAGGCTAAGAGTCTCTACTTGTTCGGCCACTCCAGCCACGGAGGTGGAGAAAGACAGCCAAATTAGGATATACCGGAATAGGGTGAGCCTTCTCACTTAACCCCCATACATGCAGTCCTTCTAATGGTTGTAAAGTGCGTCTGACAAATGCTTCTGATACCAATCCTGGAACATAATTGTCACTTGGGAGCCACTGTCTAATACAGCTCTTGTAGACACTCCATTCACCTTTACAGTGGTCTCCATGGAGGACCCACTATTCTGGACCAGTCTGGAAGGCGGTGAGTGGGGGCCTGGGCAGCTACCTTGCCACAAAGGACGTGAGTTAGCATTGTTGGTGCCCTCACTGGGATCATTTAGTGCACCTCTTAACCACTGATTTGTTCTCCGAAGCTCTCCTTGTAGCCTATATGCAACTTTGTCAGTGTCTTTTGGGACCGACATTCCCTTTCATGTGCCCATCTTTCCCACAATTATAGCAAAACATACTTTCTGGAGTTTGAGCTGGCCGAGCGCCACACTGGGAGCCAGGGCGGGGTATTACTAACTGGAAACCTGGTGCCATCTCTGTCTGCGGCGTGATAAGCATTTGGAGACATCTCGTCAGTTTCTCCACTTCCATGGTCAGGAATTGAGTTCGGAGCTGTTATCAGCAGGAGATACATGGGTGGTACCCCCACCCCTGCCAGATACTGATCCGGATATAGGTCAGGGCCCGTACTTGCAGGCGTGGCCTTCATAAAGGGACTGTTTTGAATTCCCGTATTCTCTCAACAGTTCGCCCCATTGTGGCATATCTTTCCTTGTCAGAGCACTCATTTACTGCCAACCTCTGCCCTGAACTTCACTTGATGGGTCACCCTCAGTCACTCGGTCGTAGCCGCAGCTGTTGGTGCAGGTCCCTCCCGAGGTCGCCTTTCTCAACTCTTGAATATCTTTCATTAACTCATCATAGGAGGTGGGATCCCAGTTGATTTGCCAGGCGTAACTGAAGCAACAGCAGTTCTGAGAAGGGGCAGACTTAAGGATCCTGTCCAGCCTGGTTGGTCCAGTTCAATGCTGGCAAACTACCCTTTCTGAGGCATTCTTGCAACAATTTTTCCAGCCGAGATACATACACAGACAACAACTCCCTTGGTACTGTTGTGCATCTCTTACTCTCCACCATAGGTCTTCATCAGAATCTGGGCTCCCATACACATTCTCCAGGGCCTCAAGATAGGCCTGTGCAGTCACTTCAGGGTTACTGGCCCATTTAGCCGGATGGTAGCCAGGGCAGGACCTCGAGGCTCTCACTAACCCTCTTCGCCGCTTCCGAGCATTGCCATTCTAGCACTTGGGGCAACACAGTCTATCCAGGTCTCCCAGTCATCCTCCCCTTGGGGGTGGGGAGGGTGCCAGAGAAGATCCTCAACCTGGTAAGAGTCGTGACTAATGGCAGGTGCAGAAATAGGAGTCTGCATTGGTTCAGCCACCATTACGGGTACTGGAGCGGAGAGGGTGTTGGGGAGGAACACCCCAGGTGGCAAGAATAGTTTCTTCAAGTCCTCCACAGTTTTCCTTTCCCCCAGCAACCATTTAGCAAATTTCTCCTCAAAAGTTTCAGATAGTGGTGGGGGCTCATTCCCCCCCGGGTCTTTACTGTCCTTAGTTATCACTCTCCAAGCAGTGAGGGCTCCCTCTGGGGTAATGGTCTGTGGCACTTTGGAGCTATCTATGGGATCCTTAAACTCTACTAGGGCCAGGAAAGTGTGGGTGAGCAGATTAGCATGCCGACCCACCACAGGGTTTTGTAAACCTTCCACCTTGGAAAGTACTCCCTGCACAGTGTCATTATTGATACCCAGGGGATGTCCAGGATAAGCATAGCATTTTGGGGTCGATCTCCTCCCAGTACTCCACTCCACCAGCGGTGCACAGCCACTTCTGTCGGGTACCCATTTATTTATTTATTTTTTCCTTAACAGTGGTTTGTAAATATGGCCACTAGAGGACACACAATCCCAGCGGTGAGCCTCCAAGATGTAACCCCTAGATGGCGCTATCCCAGGGCTACCACCCCTGCCTGATTTGCCACTAACAGGTTGAGGGCCTGGATCCAATGGCGGGTGCCTCCACCCAGAGGTCAGGGTTTGCAATAGTTAAACTTACTTGGTCACAGCCCTCTGGGACACTGCAACCCCCCTTTCTTCCCACTAGTGGCCCACACAATATATCAAAATTACCTTCTCAGTATACACTTACCCCTAGGGCTGGTTCAGGCACTGGGACCTCCTGTAAAATAAGATACAGTGCAACAATCACAGTACAATACTTTAACATAGACAAATACCTCAGGCAGTATAACTTTGCTGAAACAAGCAGCTCTGATTTATTTAGAGGGAATATAACAAGGACAGGGGGAAATCAGGTTAATTAGCTTATACTTTACTCATCTACCTATGGCTCTGTGCACAGGCCTATCCCTACCAGTTACTGTCCCTGGGTACCCAAGCCCTAGTGGCTAGTCCAAACCGTGGCAGCTGGTAGGGGCCCTTTCACACAGAGAAAGAAAATTAGTTAAACAGTCAGCAGTACAGTAATTCTATTTGGATTCAAAGTGGCAATTCAACAGGGGCGACCCTGAATTAGTACTCACGACCTCCAAACAAGATAGGGTCCTTCAATGTCAGCAGGGCTACTCTTGAGCTCCACGAGACTCCTCACACATTTATATGGCAAAAGAAAGTACTATACCAGGCAGGCTGCTTCTATCCGATCGCAATTACTGCACAATACCGGAGAACACACAGCAGATTCAGTTCCTGACAGACCGAGTGCAATTCAGCTATTTCTCCAGTCTTCTACAGGGTGAGCCTGGTTTCTACTCTTCAGATATCCTTTGATTCTCTTCACAGGATGGATTCAGTCCTAACAAGCAGTTACACAAGCTGCAGACCGGAACTCTGGGCCTTACACACGTTTCCCGACTAAAACTGCACACTGAAAAAGCACAGGGCTCCTTCCTTCTTCACTGCCAGAGCGAAAAACTGAAACTCCAACAGACAAAACCGGGCACTTCCTTTGAGTTCCTCCCAGTTCTTGACTGGATTGCTGTCACTCACAATAGACTGCTCCTGTTGGTCCAAAAAGGCGCCGAAGTCTAAACTACATCTCCCAGAGTCACTGCCCATACAATCCTCTTGTGGCTGGCTCAGATTATGAGTCCAAGTTCTGATTAGTCAAGGCACCATTTTAGAGCTAGCTTACCCCACACTGATTGGTCCAGTTCAGCAGTTCAAAACCAGAATGGGGAACTAGGCAGACACAGTTCTGACTGCAAAGAAAGCAGGTTAGACAAACTGTAATTTCATTATTACTCTAAATGATTTCTGGCAAACAGTTACATCTTTCAGATAGGTTCCTTTGCACTCCTAGTGACTGCAAAAGTGGAGTGAATTGGCAGCAGCTCGAGTGGTACTCAAACAGAGAAACACACAGTCCCCACTACAAACTAATTATGTCTGCAAGCAGACAGCTCTTAAAGAGACAGTACCAGAGGTTCTAAAACACTCACTGATAAATGGCTTAAACGCCAAACACCATTCAAGCTTGGAGCATTCAAGCAAGCTCCTAGAAGTCTTTTGGGAACCCCCATTTGCAGGGGGGTTACACATGGATGTCAGGCACAACAAAACTATCCTAGTGAAAAACAGCAGGTTCCAAGGCTGAACACAACAAAGGGCAAAAATACCCAAAAAGCGATCAGATCCCCTCATGAGGAAATACACAGGGAACCAAAAGAAACACTCAGTTCCTGTCAGGAAAGGAACTGCGATCAGACCCAAAAATATAAAACAAATTAAATAATGTTACAGAACCTAGCCAGGAACTGGAACGCTGTCAACAAAAACAATTTTTTTAGTAAAAAAAACCCAAAAAAACACAGGAAACCACGGTTCCCCTTGGTTCCGCGGAACCGCTGCAGAATCGCAAAATAAAACCCAAACCACTAAAATTAAGCTAACTAACCTGCGAAGAAGCAGCAACTGACAAATAAATGAATAAAAATGTAACTTTATGAAAAAGAAAATTGTTCTAACAAAGTTGAGGACAGCTAAACTGACAGGTAGAGAAACTAATCTGAGCGTTGATCAGAATGCAGCAGTTTGAAACTGGCACAAGTCAATGAGAGTTCCATAATTTACATACATTCCATTCTCTCCATGGCAGTTCAACACTGAAGGCTGACTGCATTAGTTTAAGCATACTGAGTGATGCCTGGGGTTTGACTCCTAAAGGGATTTAGAAAGGAGCTAGCTGCGCCACTAGCAGCCTTGTTTAACAAATCATTGGAAACAGGTGTGGTGCTGGTAAACTGGAAGAGGCTGAATGTTGTCCCTCTCCATAAGAGCGGGAGCAAGGAAGAGGCTGGTAACTATAGGCCAGTCAGCCTAACCTCAGTGGTAGGAAAATTGATGGAATCATTACTCAAGGAAAAGATTGTCACATACCTTGAAGCCAACGGTCAGCAGGATCTGAGACAGCATGGCTTCACTGCAGACAGGTCTTGCCAAACAAACCTGATAGATTTCTTTAACTGGGTGACAAGGGAGATAAATCAGGAAGGGTGGGGGACATGGCCTACGTGGACTTCAGCAAGGCCTTCGATACTGTTCCACATAAAAGGCTAATAAACAAGTTGAGCAGCATGGGAGTGAGATCCAGAGTGGTAAACTGGGTCAGAAATTGGTTGAGCAGTAGGACACAAAAGGTGGTAGTGAACAGAGTTCAGTCTAAAGAAAGAGAGGTAACCAGCGGGGTGTCTCAGGGATCAGTGCTAGGCCCAGTCCTCTTTTAATGTCTTCATACGCGACATTGCGGAGGGGCTGGAGGGGAAGGTGTGCCTCTTCGCAAATGACACAAAGATGTGCAACAGGGTCGACACATTTGGGGGGGGGGTGGAAAGAATTAAAGGGGATCTGGGCAAACCTAAGGAATGGTCAAATACATGGCAGCTGTGATTCTATGCAAAAAAAAAGTACAAAATTATGCACTTGCGACATGGGAACCCGAGGGAGGAGTATTCAATGGGGGGGGAGGGGGGAGAGGTACTATTGACCCCCAAACAAGAAAGGGATCTAGGACTGATTATATCTGATGCCCTAAAGGTGGCTGGACAGTGTGAGAAGGCAGTAAGAAGAGCAAGCAGGATGTTAGGGTGCATAAGAAGGGGCATCACCAGTAGAAAAAGGGAGGTTCTGATGCCACTATACAGATCATTAGTGAGACATAGAAACATAGACTTTGACAGCAGATAAGGATCGCTTGGCCCAGCCAGTCTGCCCATTTCCCTACCTATTGGATAAGCTGCAGATCCTAGATAACCAAAAGCCTACTTCTTCCTACCCCCCCACCAGAATTGCCTTATGTCTGTCCCATGTGTTCTTGAATTCCCCCACTGTTTTTGCCCCCATGACCTCACCAGGAAGGCCGTTCCCTGTGTCCACCACCCTCTCCAAGAAAAAATACTTCCTCACATTGCCCTTGAGCCGTCCCCGCTCTATCTTCAAACTGTGCCCTCTTGTTCTTGCACATCTTTTTTTCTGTAAGATGCTACCCCTCCTGGACTTTGTTGATTCCCTTGAGGTATTTGAAAGTTTCCATCATGTCCCCCCTCTCCCTCCTTTCCTTGAGGGTATACATATTAAGCTCCTTCAGTCTCTCTCTCTCCGTATGGCTTCTAGTGCAGACCCTGCACCATTTTAGTTGCCCTCTTCTTGACTGCCTCCAGCCTGCCTATGTCCTTGCGGAGATGGGGTCTCCAAAACTGCATGCAGTATTCCAGATGGGGTCTCACCAACTGTCTGTACAGAGGGATAACTTCCTGTTTTCTACCGGTGATGCCTCTTCCTATACATCCCAGTATCCCCTAGCCCTCCTTACTGCTTTCCTACATTGCTTGCTTACCTTTAGGTCATCTGATAGAACTACCACCAGGTCCCTTTCCATTTTTGTTGTTGTTAGTACCCCCCCAACTGTCTACTCTTCCCCTGGGTTTTTGTTTCCCAGGTGCATTACTTTGCACTTCTTTGCACTGAATCTAAGCTGCCATACATTTAACCATTTCTCTAACCTTGCCAAGTCCCTCCTCATCCTTTCCACCCCGGGTATCAACCCTGTTGCAGATCTTTGTGTCGTCTGCAAAGAGGCATACTTTTCCTTCCAGTCCCTTTGCAATGTCACTTATAAAGACATCAGAAAGGACTGGACCCAGTACTGAACCCTGAGGTACCCCGCTAGTAACCCCCCTTTCTTTGGAGTGGACTCCATTTACTATTGCCTTCTGTGTCCTGTTGTCCAGCCAATTTTTTTATCCAGGCTACCACCCTGAGACCCACTTCTAGGCCGCCTAACTTGTTTATTAATCTTTTGTGTGGGACTGTGTCAAATGCCTTGCTAAGGTCTAGGCAGGCCATGTCCACAACCCCTCCCTGGTCTACTACTTTGTTCACCCAGTCAAAGAAATCTATTAGCTTCATCTGACATGACCTTCCCACTGTAAATCCATGCTGCTTTGGGTACTGTGCCCTACTGGCCTCCAGGTACGCAACAATTCTTTCTTTCAGAAGTCATTCCATCATTTTCCCTACCACTGAAGTCAAACTAACAGGTCTGTAGTTTCCTGCCTCTGCTTTGCTCCCACTTTTGTGAAGGGGAATCACATCCACCCTCCTCCAGTCCTTAGGTACCACACCATCCTCCCATGATTTGTTTAAAAGGGTAAGTCAGTGGTGTTAATAGTTGTTCTTTTAGAATTCTGGAGTGAATCCCATCAGGGCCCATTGCTTTGTTCACCTTCAGTTTTAGGAGTTCTTTCAGAACCCTTTCTTCTGTGAATGAACTGGTATTGACCCCTCATCCAGAGTGATTTTACTGACTGGATTAGGTACCTCCCCCTCCTCTTCTTTTGTGAATACTGAGCAGAAGTATTCGTTCAGTATCCCTGCTTTTTCGCTGTCACCCTCTACCCACCTACGCTCCCCTTTATTAAGCCTCACTATTCCTCCCTTGGTCTTTCATCGCTCCCTAATGTACCTATAAAAGTTTTTATCCCCCTTCTTAACCAAGTTGGATATCTTTTCCTCGGTTTGGGCCTTTGCTATTCTGCCTTCCCCGCTTCCTTCTGCTTTAACTGGTACAGTTCTCTGTCCTGCTCCTTCTGTATTTCCTCATACTTACTGAATGCTATCTTCTTCTCCCTAACCTTCCCCACCACCTCTTTTGAGAACTACAGTGTTTTTTTCCTTCATTTTGATCTGTTTATTTGCTTCACACAAAGGCTTGTTGCCTCTGTGATGGTAGTTTTGATGTTCCCCATTGTTCCTCCACCCCTCCTCCTTGCCCATTTGCTAGTGCTTTTCTGAGACACTCTCCCATTTTGACAAAAGTCAGCCCTCCTAAAGTCCGGTACCCTCACTTCTGTATGGCTTGACTCTATGGCTGTGTTTATCATGAACCACACTGTTTGGTGGTCCCTTGTTCCCAGATGGCTACCCACTTCTAAATTTGAGATCCTCTCTCCATCCCTATTTGAGAGTACCAGGTCTAAGACTGCTCCCTCCCGAGTGGGTTCTAACACTAGCTGTATGAGGCATGCCCCCTGTAGGGCATCGAGAATGACCCTGCTCTTGGATATAGCTGCAGCAAAGGTGCTCCTGTTAACATGTGGCATATTCAGGTCCCCTTCAGACCTCATCTGGAGTTCAGTGTCCAGTTTTGGAGGCTGCATCTCCGTAAGGACAGACAGTGTATAGGCAGTACAAAGAGGGGCAACAAAAATGGTACAGGGACTGCAACTGAAGTCATATGAGGAAAGGCTGAAAGACCTCAGTATGTATTCTCTGGAAATAAGGAGAGAGAGGGGGGACATGACAGAAATGTTCACATACCTTAAAGGGATAAATAAGGTACAGAGGGTGGCATCTTTCAGAGAAAATGGTGAAGAAGAGGGTGCACTAGAACTAGGGGACATGACATGAAGCTGGATGGAGGTAGAATCAGTGTTAATGTGAGAACGTACTACTTTACGGAAAGGGTGGTGGATGCATGGAATAGCCTCCCAGCAGGGGTGGTAGGGGCAAAAACAGTAGAGGAATTCAAACATGTATGGGACAGACACATAGGAATACAAGAAACAGAAAAGGGTGGAAAAACCACAGATCAGCTACAATCTACAGCATAAGTCAATGGTAGGAAGAATGGGCACACTGGATGGGACAGGTAGTCCTTATCTGCCGACAAATTCTATGCATCTATGTGGCAGTGCCCATGAGGAAAGATGTTAAGAGTTTCAGAAGATATAGCCACGAAGGAGGGTCTAGAATCACGGTGGCTTCAGGTGACAGAAAGGGGGAGGAAGCACAGAGTAGGGGTAGTTTACGCACCACCAGATCAAATGATGGTGATGGATAAAGCACTGGAGGGGAAGACAGTGAATGTGGCAGGATTGAAAGTAACAGTGGTAATGGCAGACATCACTTTTCAGCTATAGATTTTGGGATGCAGATGGCTAGCAGCAAGAAGAGGTAATAATCTATAGATGTTACTCAGAATCACTTCCTCATACAGTGGATGAATAAAGTTACAAGGGGGAGGAAGTATCAGACCTGGTGATATTCAATTGGAATATTATTCGGGATAGTAAAGTGGAAGCCCCAGATGGCCAGTATGACCACAGTGAAATTCTACAGAATCAAAGGGTGGCAGGGAAGCGGGCAGTACTGCAGAAGGCTATTACAGAGGACATGCAAGACAGTGTCAGGACCATAAAACAGTCCTAGAAATACAGGAGATTCACATGGTTAGACCGGCAGGTAAGTCAAGCTACTAGGGACAAAAAGGGGGCATTCAGACTTAAAAGAAGGAGCAGAGAGGAGCAAACAGAGACAGGTATAAGGAGAAACTGGGTAAAAGTGCAAAGTTCATTGGGAAGAAAAGGGTACATTTAAGTCTAATAGAATAGGGGTAAGGAGAGTGACAAATCCCTCTTTAAATACATTAGTGAAAGGAAAAAGACAAGGGAATATATGTAAAGGATAAGGAAGTATGGAGTGAGTACAGAGGGTGCTAGGAAGAAGGCAAGTATACTGAATGCCTGTGTTTGATGTTTGCAACTGAAGAGTCAAGCTGATTCCAGACAGAAGACAATTCAAGAGTAAAGCACAAGACAGATTTGAGTTAGGGAAGATTAGAATGGAGCGGGTACTAAAAGGACTGAAAACTCCCCCCCCCAAAAAAACAACAACCAAAAAACGCCAGGAGAAGACGGAAGGGATTTACCCTATAGTGCTAAAGGAAAGAAGGCAGATGCTAGTAAAACCACTGACAGTACTCTAAGGAAAATCAGCAGAAACAGGTGTAACACCCCAGGACTGGCTTGTGGCAAATGTGGTTCCCTTATACAAGGGTGGAGATAGGGAAACTCTGGGAAACTACAGCACAGACCAGTGAGTCTGACACAGACAGTGGAAAATCTTCCGGGATAATAATCACTGAGGAAGAGGAGATACCTGTATTCTTAGAAGAAGAGGGATTAATGGATGGGAACCAGTATGGGTTCACCAGGGGATGGTCATGTCAGAGTGACTCAAAATCATTTTTTATTTTTAATACAGTGACACATAATGTTGACAGAAACCAGGCAGTGGATGTACTGTACTTGGATTTTATCATGTCCATTGATTTGGTGTTGTATATGAGACTGGTTAAGAAGGGGAGTGACCTGGTGCTAGGGGAAGAAATAACTGGCTGAATCAAAAACTGTCTGATGGATAAAGCACAGAGGGTGTTTCTAAATGGTAAATTCTCTGAGGGCAGGCAGTGATTAGTGGGGTGCCGCAGGGGTTGGTCCTTGGATCGATCCTATTTGAAATGTATATCTGTGATACAGGAGAGGGTAACCAGGCCAAGATGAGTCTATTAGTAGAGGATACCAAGCTCTGGGGGAGGGTCGACAGTGAAGAAGGGATTAACATGAGACAGGATAAGGGATCTCAGAGAAGTGGACCAGTATTTGTCAGCTAAAATTCAATGTCCCCTTCCACTTTAAATCTTGCCAGAAGTCTTCAAGCTGGCTCCTCCCACCCACTCGGGTGGTATATACCTCAGCTCCTCCCCATGATGCCAGATCTTAGCCTGCTGGAAGCAAGGTTGTGCGCCCAAAGCCAGGGAGGTCGGGTGGGTGTGTGTGGATGAACAACATATACCACTCCTTAAACTAATGTTACAGGTGAGTAACTTGTTTTTCTAGGAGCGCGGATATGTTGTTCATCCACACTTCTTGCCAGACTCCAAGCAGTTCTCCGGGAGGAGGGAAGCAAGGCGCACACCCCATACTTAGGAAATAAAGATTGGAGAACCAAGGCCCCAAAACCAGCATCCCGGCGTGACTCAAGGTCGATGTGGTTGTGGGTAATGAAGGTGTTTGCTGACTTCCAGGAAGCAGTACAGCAGATTTCCTGGATAGGGATGTCCCTGGAAGCAGCCATGGATGCAGCAGAATGGCGGGTAGAATGAGCTCTTATCCCTCTGGGAGGCTCCTTGCCAGCCAACTCATAGCACAGACCTATGCATGATGTAATCCATCTTGCTATGGTCCGTTTGGCTGCAGGTCTGCCAGAAGCAGCTTCAGTGTAGGTGACAAACAGCTGGCGAGCCTCTCCCCGAATTTCCGCCATCCTCTCCTTGTAGTAGGAGAGAGCACATCTCAGGTCCAAGGTATGGAGCCTGTACTCGGCATCCGAGGTATAATTAGGGTAGTAAACCAGAAGAGTCAACACCTGGTTAAGATGAAACTCTGACACCACCTTCGGAAGGAATTTCGGTTGGGGGCGCAGGACAACTTTGTCCCTGTGAAAGACCAGATAAGGGGAGTCCACCGAAAGTTCCTCAAGCTCCCCTGTCCTTCTGGCAGATGTGATAGTCACCAGGAAGGCCGTCTTCCATGACAAGTGTGAAAGCTCACATTTGTGAATGGGTTCGAATGGCTTCCCCATGAGCTTTGCCAAAACCAGCAACAGATCCCACGGAAGTGGAGGTTCATGCACTGGAGGGGATATGTGATCCAGGCCTTTGAAAAAGTGCCCGACCACCGTCTCCTGTGCCAATGATGGCTGACCGGCCTGCACCCGGTAAGCAGAAATGGCTGCCAGGTACACCCTAAGGGTCGATGACAGTAGACGCCCTTTGGAGAGAGAGAGAGAGAGAGAGACCAAAGGTAGTAGAGAATTTTAGCCACAGAACAGGATAAGGGGTCCAGACCCTTACCCTGACACCAAATAGAAAATCTTTTCCATTTGAAGGCATAACATTTCCTGGTCAATTCCTTTCTAGATGCCTCCACCACGGTGCAGACATCTTCGGAAAGACCCAGAGCCTAGAACTCTAGCTGCTCAGGTACCAGGCTGTGAAGTGCAGGGATTGAAGGTCCGGATGGAATACTTTCCCCTGGTTCAGAGATATCAGGTCCGGGCGTGTACAAAGCCGCTCCGGGGGCCTGCAGCTGAGGCTGAGGGGATCTGGGTACCAGAACTGGCGCAGCCAATCTGGGGCTACCAGGATCACCTTCACCTCATCCCTCCTCACCTTAAGTAACACTTTGTGGATCAAGGGAAATGGAGGTAAGGTGTAGAGGAGGTCTGGGGTCCACGGCCTCGAGAAGACATCCCCTTGCAGCGAGCCCTGCTGAGGGGGGGTGGGCATGAAACAACCTCAGCTTGGTGTTCTCCCTGGAGGCAAACAGGTCCACCATCGGTTTACCCTAATGGGAGAACAGGCTGTAAGCTACTTGTGGATGGAGAGACCACTCATGGGATGTCTGGCCTATGCGGCTGAGAGCATCCGCCAGCTGGTTTGAGGCTCCTGCCACATGGATGGCTAGAAGATCTGAATCCAACTGGCTTACGAGGGTCCAGATGCGGAGCGCCTCCTTGCACAGCAGACGGGAGTGCGTGCTGCCATGTTTGTTGAGGTAGTACATGGTCATGGTATTATCCGTCTGAACTTGAACCACTTGACCCCGGAGCTGAGGAGCGAAAAGCTGAAAGCACCAGTCTGACTGCTCTGAGCTCCAACAGGTTGATGTGGCATAGGGACTCCTCGGGGTCCAGAACCCATGGGCCCTATTGTCCCACATATGGGCTCCCCAGCCCATGAGAGAGGCATCGGTCATAAGGATGACCGTCAGCTCGGGGCGGACAAACGGGATCCCTTCCTGCAACCGGTCTGGGGCGGTCCACCACTGGAGAGTGTTCCACATCTTCTGGGTTACAGTGATCAGCTGGTCGAAGTGACCATATCGCTGAGTCCACTGGGTGGCCAGCTCCCATTGGAGGGAGCACATGTGCCACCGGGCCCAACGGACCACTGAGGTGCATGCCGCCACGTAACCCAGAAGGCGCAGAAAGTCCCAGGCAGGGCACTAGTGCTCAACCAGAAATGATTGGGCAAAGGAGGAGAGAACCTCTGCCATGTCCACCAGGAGCAGAGCTCTGGCTTGACAAGAGTCGAGCTCTGCAACAATGAAGCCCATCACCTGAGAGGGTACAAGTTCCGACTTGGTCTCTTTGATCAGGAGCCCGAGTTGGGAGCAGATTTGGAGGGCCAGATCCAAGGACCTCTCCACCTCCTGAAGGGAGGAAACTGCTAACAGCCAGTCATCGAGATAAGGGTAGATTCTGACTCCTCAACGCCCAAGGTGGGCCACCACCACTTCAATGCACTGGCTGAAGACCTGAGGAGCTGATGACAGGCTGAACGGCATGGGTTGGAACTCGTACAGGGTCCCTTCGACCCTGAAGCAGAGGAACCGCTGATGGGACGGACGGATTGGGACATGAAAGAACGCATCCTGTAGATCCAGTGAACAGAACCACATGTTTTACTCCAGGGATGGTATGATCTGTGTCAGAGTGACCATCCGGAAGGTGCGAGGCCTGAGATATTGATTCAGGTCGTGGAGATCTAGGATGGGGTGCCAACCCCCGCTGTCCGCTTGGGCACAAGAAGCACCTGGAAACAAAGCCTGGGTCTGTCGGTGGATCCGGCACTGGAGCTACTGCCTGTTTGCGGAGGAGCTGAGCTACGTCGTCTCGAAGAGCCGACTTGGTGCAAGTCGAGATCCGTTCCTCCCGAGGGGCGCGGGCTCGGCTGAAGGGTACTGCTCGAATTCTAGAGACAGTCCCCGACCGACCACTTCGAGAATCCACCTGTCTGAAGTGATAGCGCACCAGGCGGAAAGGAAGTGGCGGAGCCGACCCCCCATGGGAGGACCCAGAGCTGGCGTGACGGGAGTAGGGGTGGCAACCCCCAACCTGTCACTGAGCAGGCTTAGAGGAGAAATAGGCTCCGGGACCTGCGCCTCGGCCTCCTTTACAGGGCTACTGAGGACCCTGTTTGGGCCACGGGTGCCAAGCTTGAGCCTACTGCTGCTGTTGCTGCTGACCTCCTTGATAGGAGGACTGCCTGACCGCAGGGGAAGAATGCCAAAATGGCTTCTTTCTCTTCTGCTTGTTCTTGCCCGAAGAACCCTTAGCAGAAGTGGCATCCAAGGTGGCACTGGACTGCTCTACATGCTGAAGGTGACCGGCCACTCCTGGACCGAACAAGTCAGTGCCCAGGAAGGGCACGTCAGCAAGCTTATGCTGAGTATCCGCCAGGAAGGAGGAAAGCCTCAGCCAAGCCCTGCGGTGAGAGGCCACCTTGGCAACCAACGAGCGGGCACAAGAATCCCTGATGTTCAGGGCCATCTGAAGCTGCTGTTTGGCAACAGCTCGGCCCTGATCCCAGACCTGCTTGACCATGGTCTGCATGTCTGCGGGAAGATGTGGGAGGACTTCATCCAATGACCCTAAAAGGGCGTGAGAGAAATGTACCATGATGACAGCTGAACTTGCCTGATGAAGGCCCAAGGAGGAAGCAGCATAGACCTTCCTGGCTGAATGGTCCAAGAGCTTGGGCTATTTATCAGGAGGTCAGTCAGTGTCGGCAGAACTGCCAGTACGCCTGAACACTGAGCCGGTCACCAGGCTCTTGGCCGAAGGGTGCTCTGTGAACCCCGCAAGGGACCCCCATGGGCACCACATACTTGCAGGCCATGCAGGAAGATGGAGCTGGACGAGAGGCAGGGCGCTGCCAAAGTTCTAGGGCTGGGCCGACAAAAGCCTCAGCCACAGGAAAGGCCTCTGTCAGGGTATCCTCTCTCTTAAGGATGACCGTAAGAGGGTACTCCGCCTTCTTCTGGATGGGCTCCAGGGGCATCCCTGTAGATTCAGAAATGAGGCAAAGAATCCCTTGGAAAGATGAGGGACCTTCCTCCGTCTCTAAGCCAATGGTTGATTCATCATCCCCTGGATGAGAATGCAAGACAGTAACGTCCGAATCCTAGGAGTCCGGGTAGAACGGCTGACCACCCAGGTCACCTTCGACCAGCCGAGGGCGGTCTGGGGTGACCGTGACCAACAATTGCTGGGGAAGCCCGGTGTCAGGTCTATCTTCCTTGGAAGGAGCCCCTCCCATAGGCTGTTTGGGCGGCGGTTCCACCACAATCGGTGGAGAGACCGTTATGGGCCGAACTGGTGGCTTTGCCTGATCCGCGGACTGAGGGGCCGATTTAATCGGCTCTGAAGGATTTGGCTTCGGCCTAGGAGGCGAAAGCCAGGTAATGGCCAGTGTAGATGCCGGAGTCGGCTTGTGCCCGGTCAAAATTAGCTGCTGCCACATAAGGTTCTCGTAGCGCCGACAGAGTTTCCACCAGAACCTCTCCTCATACGAGGAGGACAAGGATGACTGATGGCGCCGCCTCTTCTTAGAGCATTTGTGTCTTCCTCAGCCTGTTGGTCGAGGGGTCCGAGAACTCAATCGAGATCGGACGGGCCGACTTCGCCCTCGAGACACCGTGGGGCCAGACCTCCGGATCAGGGACCACTTCTTCGATGGAGTCCCAGCAGGCTGGGTCTCATCGTCCGGAAAGACCAGATTAGGGGTTCGATTGAGGGAATCGTTGATCGGAGTCGGTGATATCGGATTGATAGGATCGATCATGATTTCAACCTCGTCGATCGATAATTCAGTCGACTGACCAGACGGCAAAGCCGAAAGGCCAGCGACAGTAGACGTGATCTCGACCGAAATCAAGACCGCATGCTCCTGGGATCGAGAACTCTCCTGCTCCCAAGAATGTCTCTGTTGAGACAAAGATGATCCCGGGTCCTTCTCCTGCTTACGGGATCAAGAGGAGTGCGAGCCCGCAGGCGCCTCTCCCTTGGTTGGGAGAGACTGACACAACTCTCAGAAGGAACCCGAGAAGGTGGAGCCCAGGTTGAACGGAATGAAGAAGCTCCAAGAGGAATCTGCTGCATGAGTCGCTTCCTCCTCGAATGTTTGCATGCGTTCCAACTGCTCGGTGGATCCCGCAGCTGCGGAAACCGCCCACTGAGCCACCTTGGATTGCACCGGAGGGTTCCTCTTCTCCGGCCTCCCCAGCTTTAGGTGTGTGAGATGGTCGTCGAAGACGCTGGGATGAAAGGCAAGACACAGATTGCATTTCGAGGTGTCATGGTCGACACCAAGGAAATAAGACATACGCAGTGTGGGGATCGGTGTGCTACATCTTCTGGCCGCAAGGGCACTGACGAAATCCGGGGGAAGACTTGTCTTCCATGATCGAAGCAACAAACTTGCGATCGCTAATGCGAACAATGTGAATTTTTGGTAAAAGTGAAGGTTTGAAAGCCAGGGCCTACAAAATGCGTGAGCAGGAGGGAGGCAACCTGAATCTTCCAGCGGAAAGGAAGATCTGGCGTCATGGGGCAGAGCCAAGGTATATACCACCCGGGCGGGCGGGAGAAGCCAGCTGGAAGACTTCTGGTGGATTTAAAGCAGAAGGGGACATGCCAAAAAGTGTGGATGAACAACATATCCACACTCCTAGAACTGCTCTTTTCCAGGAAGACAAAAAGACTCTTGCACTGCACTCTAAACAGTGCTCCTGGGCCATGAAGTATTTATTATTTTCCTCAAATCAGGTCCACCAGATGGACTGATCTACGGCTTTGGAAACTTCATCAATTTATTTTTAGCATGAAACAAAGCAGTTCCCCCAGGTCAAAGACGAGAACTGACATGTATAGCCCCAGATATTGGTCCTATATCCTGGGATAAGGGACCAATATCTTTGGCAATTCTCTTTCAGAAACAGTGGAGCTGATCTGCAATGTACTACAAGGAACAGACGAAAAAGTTACCAAAGCTGTAGCTCTATTTCTCCATCTTATGGACCAGACTATTCAAAAGCAATAAAAAATACTTGACATCTTTCTACTTAGCTGAATTTCTGTCCAGTCTGTATTGTTCTCTCATTGTTAGTTACAGCATGGTCATATGAATGGGTTGTAATTTAGACTGTATGCACTCTGGCATTCCCCCATACACCTGTAGCTGTTTATTCTCTACCACCTGTCCTCAGGACTGGGGGCATACTCTTGCCTAGCCCTGTCCCCTGCTACCCCAAGGAATCTCTGGTGGAGGTCTACTGTGCAGGGCCAAAGAGTGTTACCGGCTGTCGGCTCAATGACAGCATGGTTCCTCCCCCATGTTCTCCCCTCATCACACCCCTGCTGCAGCACCTGGTAGTGATTGGCTTTTGAGCCCACATGTGCACAAATAAGATCCTGGGGGGTGCTAGCTCCAGGGTACCAGACCCTGGTGCCAATCTTGCTCAGTTGGTAGGGGTGCCACAAGACAGCATTATATGTTGCCTCTGTGGGGCACAGAATCTGACATTTATAACTCTCAGCATGTTTTTTTAGCAAGTATTTTTATGAATTTTCCTTGCAACAATAAGCACTTTTACAAAAAAATGTTTACTGCTTAGATAAAAAGAGCCAGTTATTTAAACGGTAGTTTTGTTTACTAAAAGTATTGTTTAAAAGTTTGCTATAAATTCCAGGCTATTTTGGTACCTTTTAAAATTCAAAGTAATACAGTTAACAATTACTTTTTTTAGGTCGCTAGTTACCAAGAAATGCAATCCATTGCTACAAACTCTGTGCTACCTTGATAATTTAAAGTCAAATTAAAAGGTTACTTAGAAATGATTTCGTTTTTTAGCCGGCCTGGTGGCACCAAGGGTTGAAACGCTGGACAACTTACCTTGTACTACACCGGCAACCCGGGTTTGGGAATGATCTCGGGTCATCGGGGTGCCGGGGGGGGGGAGGGGGGACTAGCCGGTAGGCTGCTCTCCTCTCCTGAGGGTGGCTGGGGTGGGTTGTCACCCTCCCGTAGTTTCTGATAGGTGAAGTGGAAAGGTCATACAGTCTAGTGGTTAGAGCCCTCAACTGCAAAACAGGAGATCACAGGCTCAAATCCCACCACAGCTACTTGCTCCCTCCTGTGTGACCTTTAGCAAGTCTCTTGACCTCGCTGCGATACAGTCCATTCAGCTGTAAAAACTGTAATTAAACTGAAGCACCACGAGATGCTGTATCTCAGCTGGGCTATCCTGGTCAAATTGTAAAATACAGTTAGATAATGAAATGCTTCTTGGTCATTCTTGGGTTAATGGTAGACTGTAACACAGAGAGAACTTTTTGCCCCATTTCACAGCATGACTTGTTACCTGCTTTGCCAGTCCCTGGAAAAGAGCTCGAGTTATGTTAAGTAGATTTGTGGATCCAGAAACCTTTGCATACATGTCCTCAATCCCGATCAGTCTGCATATGGTAATGGTGGCACGATGACAGTGGAGACCATAGCCTGGGATTAAAAAAAAATATATATACGTGATTTAGCAGGAATGGCCAATTTATTTCCATGTGTGTGGCCCTCTCAAGCCAGATTACACCACTGCAGAGTAGAAATTTTACTAGGAAAGGACTAAACCGGAGGAACCAGGCAAGTATATCTTATTTAGTTTTTGTTGACTGGGAAAGGAGGACTAGGCAATTCTGCCTATTTTCAGGGTCATGGGGAGGTACAGCTGGAAAACCACTGAGATTGAATCAGATCAGCTGTTGTGGTATTTCAGTAAATTGGGGTGATTTGGCCAGGACACAGGAGAAATTCCTACTCTTTTGGGATGTGCCATGGAATAGTACAGTTATGTAAGAACTTACTGTAATAGTAGATTTTCAAGCAAGGCTCTTGCAGTAGGTATTCTAGATATACTAAACCGCCAGGCGCCAGGACCCAGGAAAACTTCTAGCCAGCAGTCTCTGGCGGAGGACTGCCCCCACGTCAGGCGACTGGCGTCATGCGACGTCGGCATAAAGGGGCGATCCCCCACGCCCGCCTTTCAGTTCTTTCCCACCAAAGGCCAAAAGAGGCAAGACGAGAGAGAAGAGGATGCGCCCCCATGGAAAGGAATAAAAGAGACTTAGGGGGACGGAGGGCGGGAAGGTAATACCTACAGCAAGAGCCTCTCTCGAAGATCTACTGTTACGGTAAGTTCTTACGTAACTGTACTATTTTACTTCAAGAGGGCACTTGCAGTAGATATTCACAGATAGGACTGAATCCCAAGAAGTCTGGAAGAAGAAAAAAATGGGAGGAGGAGGATTGTCATCCACAATATAACCTCAGGGCTGAGAAGGTCTCAAGAAAGGAGGCCCTGCACAACAGCTAACCCAAAGCCTGCTCTACGGCAAGAGGCAATGTCCAAACTGTAGTATTTCGTGAAGGTATGGACCGAAGTCCAGGCTGCGGCTGTGCAGATGTCTGCCGTGGACACATTCCTGAAACAAGCAGCAGAGGCAGCTACTCCCCTGGTGGAGTGACCTCTGACCTGACCCAGAAGGGTCTTGTTGTACTTGTCATAACAGAAAGTGATACAACTGGTCAACCATTTGGAAAGGCATTGCTTGGAAACAGCATTGCCTTCCCTTTTGTGAGCGAAAGACACAAAAAGCTGATCAGTTTTCCTGAGATCCTTAGTCCAATTGGAGTAGTATCTCAGGATTCTGTAAACATCCAGAGTATGCAAGAGGTGCTCCCCTTGATCGGAGTGTTGTGTAAAGAAAGCCAGTAACTCAATGGATTGATTCAGCATAGATTCTGCCACCACCTTGGGAAGAAACTTAGGATTGGTGCACAGAGCCACACGTTCCTTGTGGAAAATCAAATACAGGATTTTACACATCAAGGCTTGAAGCTCAGAAATGCGCCGAGCAGAAGTGATGGCCACTAAGAAGAGTGTCTTCCAAGAAAGGAAGTTTAAGTCTGCTTCCACTGCTGGCTTGAAAGGAGGCAGTGTGAGCTTCTCTAGAATAAAATTCAAGTCCCATGGAGGGGCAGGATTGCGGATGGGAAGGGGGTCTCAGGTGGAGAACCCCTTTAAGAAAAGTCTTAGGAGACTTCCAACTGAGCAAAAATCCTGTCTACAAAGGGAATGTGGTAGGCTGAAATAGCTGCCATATGGACTTTTAAAGAGGAATGGCTGAGACCCAGGTCGAAGAGGTGACGCACGTAATCCAGGACTTTGTTGGCTGGGCACAAGAAAGGCTCTAAGTCTTTAGAATATGCTCAGATGGAAAACCGTTTCCACTTTATAGCGCAGCTGGACCTGGTGGAAGGCTTCCTGGCCTCTACCAAAATGTCCGCTACTTAGGGAGAGACTCCGAAGCAGGCTTTGGCTACATCTGCAGGAGCCATGCATGAAGATGAAGGGATTTGAGGCCTGGCTGAACAAGGGTCCCCTGATCCTGGGTCAACATGTGCTGCGACAGAGGAAGAGGAGGTTCCTCTGAAAACTGCTGCAGAAAAAAGAACCAAACTTGCCTGGGCCAGAAGGGGGCGATGAGAATCATTCAAGCCCCTTCTGATGTGAGTTTGTTCAGAACCCTCGGAATCAAAGGAATGGGAGGGAAGGCATAAACCAATCTGTCCCTCCAACAGAGAGACAGTGTGTCCTGCCAGAAAATGTCTTGCCCCGAAGCGAGCGAGCAAAAGGCAGGAAGTTTTGCATTCTGGGGGTAGGCGAAGAGATCTACTTGAGGTGTCCCCCACTGCCGAAAGATGTTGTTTACGACCTGTTGGTCTAACTCCCATTCGTGAGCCCTGGCTGAAGATCGACTGAGTTCGTCTGCCAGAGTGTTTTCCGCTCCCGGAACGTGAACTGCGGTCAGGTGAAGGTCATGCTGGGCTGCCCAATACCAGACTCTCATCGCCTCCTGGCACAGGGGATAGGAACATGTTCCTCCCTGTTTGTTGAGATACCAGACTACACACGTTGTCTAACTGGATAAGAAGATGACCAGGAAGAATGAAGGAAAGAAGAGCCTGTAGGGCATATAGGACTGCCCTCAATTCGAGCACATTTATGTGCAGTTTCTGCTTGAACAGGGACCAGCTGCCCTGAGTCCTGTGAGACCCTAGGTAGGCACCCCAGCCCTCCCCAGACGCATCCGTTGTCAATGTCTGGGAAGGAGGAACAATGCAGAATGGAACTCCTAGGCACAGGTTCTCCTGAACCATCCACTAATGCAAGTCCCTGATCATGGGATCCGACACTAGCACCTCTTGGTCTAGATCATCTGTGGATTGGTCCCATTGTGAGCGAAGCATCCACTGAGGGATCCTCATATGGAGCCGAGTGAATGGAACTGTCGGAATGGCAGCCGCCATAAGCCCGAGGAGGCGGAGGACTGATCGGGCTCTGACCTGTCTGCGACCAGACAGAAGACGAGCCTGATTCTGAAGGGTCTTGACCCTGCCTGGAGGCAAAAAGGCTTTGCCTGTGGTCGTGTCCAGTATCGCCCCTATAAATTTGAGACGTTGGCAAGGGACCAAGTGGGACTTGACCTGGTTGATGGTAATACCCAGGCTGGTAAAAACCTGCAGGGTAAGGGAAAGGCAGTGCAGGAGTTCTTCCCTGGATGGGGCCACCAGGAGCCAATCGTTCAGGTATGGGAAGACCTGCACGCCCTGGGTATGCAGGTGGGCTGCTACCACCGAAAGGCATTTGGTAGATACTCGGGGAGCCAAGGAGAGACCAAATGGGAGGGCCTTGAACTGGTAGTGGCCCCCCTGAAAGCAAAAACTGAGGTATTTGCAATGGGAAGCGCATACTGGGATATGCAGGTACGCATCCTGCATATCCACAGCACAGAGCCACTGTCCCGGCTGGAGTAACGATAGAAGGCTCTGTAAGGAGAGCATTCTGAAGCATTTGTACTCCACGAACATGTACAGGGAGCTGAGGTTTAGGATTGGCCTCAAGTCTCCCATCTTCTTTGGAACTAGAAAGAAATGGGAATAGTAACCCATCCCCCAAAGATGAGTGGGGACTGGCTCTTTTGCCGCCTTCGACAGAAGGGATAGGATTTCTTGTAGAACCAGAGGAAGATGTTGCGGGGAGTAAGACGACTGAGGGGGTGGTTTTCGAGGAGGTTTCTGTAGAAACTCTATCGCGTGTCCAGCAGATATGAGCTGGAGCACCCAAGCGTCCAATGTTATCCTCTCCCAACCCGGCAGATGGGAGGAGAATCTCCCCCATACTGGTTCCTCTGGAATGGCCAGAGGCAGAAGGAAAGGCAGGGAGTTAGGAGGTGTGGGGTAGCGCGGCAACCGAGGCTCCCATGGACTTTTTGCTAGGGGGAGTCTTGGTTGCTGGAAAGGCCTGACGTTTCTTGGTGCGCTTTCCTTGGTTGGGCTTTTGCTGGATTTGACAATGAAAGAGGATGTCGCTGCCCCTGAGGGGGCCTGTACAAAGTCTGGACCGACTTTAGTGCAGTGCCCTTCTCCTGCAGTTCGGTTATGATGTCCCTGACATCACCCCTGAACAGAACAGAACTCCTAAAGGGAGCATTCTGTATAGCGGACTGTACTTCAGGGACCAATCCTGACACACAGAGAGCCAGGCATGACGCTGTAGGCCTATGGCTAAAGCCGAGTTCCTGCCAGCTGTGTCCATCACATTGTAGATGGCACGAAGCATGTGCATACAGGCCAAACGAGCAGAACGTACCAGGTCTCCCAGTTCCTGTTTAGTTTGTGAATCAGGCAGGGAGTCCAGCTTGGATTCCACCTGGCTAAGGATGGACTTCTGGAAGTCCCCCATATGGTCGACGTAGTTGAGGGCCCTGATGCCTAGGGTCGAAGAGGAGTAAATCTTCTTCCCGTACTGATCCAGAAGTTGGGATTCCTTGTCAGGAGGGGATGATCTCAGATGTTTGGGGTTGGCGGAGCGGCTGTGGGCAGTGCTGGTGACAACCGAATCCGCCTTGGGGTGAAGACTAAGGAAATCTTTACCCTCTGGAGCCTGGTATAGCTTATCCACTTTCCTCAGAAGGGGGGCTAGCGTGGATGGTTGTTTCCAAATAGTGGAAACAAGATTGGCGTGAGGCTCTCTCCAGGGTGGAATCAGTGTGGGAGCGGTCTCGGGCAGATCCAGATGGGCAGCGAGCTTCTTACGCTGTGGGTATGGCTCCACTGATTGCCACTGACGTGTCTCCTGGATCTTCCTTAAGTGCTCCAGAAAAGAAGGGTCCTCCGGAGGAGATTTCGGAGGGTCACTCGGACTTGGGCATTCTGGAGTATGGGGCTCGTCTCTATGATCAGAGTGGTCGGAATCAGAATCTGAGTCAGATGGCTCTGAGGTAGAAGAAGAAGACTCCTGCCTGGGAGGGAGAGCAGATCCCTCTGGGGAGCCCCAGGGGTGTGTGTCCTCCCACCCCGGCGCCAGAAGGTTCTCCTCTGGCGTGTCGGGTAAAGGAAAGATCTCGCGTCTCCGGCGTAGGGAGTCCGGCGTAAGGGACCCGGCGTTGGAAGATGACTCTCAAACTCCTTGGTGAGCTAAGCCTTGCCCTCAGCCCACTAGGAGGCCAAGGTCTCCTTCAGATCTGCCGGCCATTGCGGAGTGGGCAGCGAAGGCAGAGGAGGAAGAGGAGGAAGGGGGCTCGGATACAGGTAGGGTGAGTACCCATAATAAGACTATCCACAGCCCGGCGTCGGGTACTGCGGCGCCGGATAATGTGGCGTCAGGTACCATGGCACCAGGCGCTCTGACGGAGCAGAGGGTCCTGGCAAAGGCCCTGCTGGCTGACCGAACGGAGAATGCGTCGGTCCTGCGGGCGTCGTGCCTGGCGTAGGGACACCGCTGAACGGGTCCAACAGTCCTGATGGAGGAACAGGTCTTCCGTTGGGCAAAGGGATGCCGGAGGGCGGCGTTGGGTTGGCCGGCGTCAGGTCCGGCGTAGGAGGGGGGATCCCTGACACCAGCGTCCCAAGGTCTGTCTCAACCGGGGAAGGAGGATTGAAATCCTGGGTGTGAACCAAGGGGATGTGGGGACCTCGGTAGGCAATGGGGTTATCCGTTGCAGAAAGCCTGAGGCATCGGGCGTGATGATAGGGTCAGACGTAGGCAGGCTGACCGGGCGGTCATCGGAGGAGCCAGCGTCCGTCTTGTCAGCAGTGTCTGGGCGGATGTCAGAGGAGCTGGTGTTTGACTTATTGGACTCCCTGTCCGAGGAAGGCTGTAAAGAAGTGGCAGCTTTGTCGGAAGGGGGGTGGGCTGGGCGATCACCAGAGGAGGTAAGCGGCTTAGCAGCCCTGTCCAGGCGGTGTCGGTGGGACCGACGTTCGACTTACCGGACCTGCTCGGACTGGAAGGCTGCGGTGGTGGAGCAGCCTTGACGGAAGCAGAGGCCTCCTTTGCCCAGGAGGCTCCCTATGGGAGAGGCGATGCCTTTTTGGTAGCCACCAAGACGGCCGAAGAGTGCTCCCTCTGAGGGGATGATACCTGTAAGGCTGCGACTCCAGCTGAAGTCGCGGCTGCTGTGGAAGACGAATCCCGCTGCTGATGCGTCTCCTTCTCACGCTTCTTTTTGTGGCCTTCGGGGGAGGTTGACGCCTGCCTAAGTTTTTTCAACTCCTTCTCCATGGATAACATTTTCTTTTTGATGAGATGGGCTTCCAGGGACTGCTGCCTTTGCTTGTGGGTAGCCGAGATGAATTTCTGGCTGTGCTGGCACTTCTCCACGGGGTGGTCTGGGCCTAGACAGAAGAGGCACAAGGAGTGGCTGTCCTTGTGTGGAAGCTGTGAACCACATGAGTTGCAGTTGTTTTAATGCGATACAGAGGGTGTTGGGGACGACATACACAGCACATGGTATGAAAAAAAAAAAATTTGAGAAAAAAGGTTGAAAAAGTTGAAAACTTTACAACTGACGAAGGTACTGACAAGCGCTGTTCTACCGCGAGGAACTTTCACAAGCCAACAGAGGGAAAGAACTGGAAGGCAGGCGTGGGGGACTACCCCATTATACTGATGTCATATGACGCCGGTCACCTGACGTGGGAGCGGTCCCCCGCCAGAGACTGCTAGCTAGAAGTTTTCCGTGGGGTCCTGACGCCTGGCGGCTTAGTCCTATCTGGGAATACCTACTGCAAGAGCACTCTCGAATTAAGATCTTTAACTTCCACCTGAAACACCACCAGCACAGACAAACTGGGCCTCAGTTTAGCGTCCCATCTGGAAGACGACTCTTCAGGAGTGCAGCCCCCACCCCCATGGTGCCAACATAGGAATTTTACCCCAAGTTCCTGCTAGAACCCACAACCTTCTGATCTTCTGGCCTCAGAAGTGAGTGTGCGACCTGCTGAGCCACTGACACTTTTTTGTTCAGGACAATTAAAATTACTTGATATTCATGCAACTACAGCAGCAGTCTCCAACAACTCTGTTGTGTTCTATTATCCAAAGTGATTGCATTTTGCAGACTTGGCATTTCAATTCAGATCCCTAGCTGAGAAGAAATTTAGGAAGTACCTAATTATTTATTTTGCTGAAGCACAGTTATTCAAACACCAGACCTACATTATTTCAGTATCGCACACTGATGACAAGGCTACAGAGAGGTCATTACTTTTAAGTCTGACAAGCAAAACCCAACCTTTCAAATCAGCATTGATACATTTCATTAAAATGTAAATGTTTCAGAAATTCTATTTTGCCCCTTAGCACAAGAATCAATTGTGTTTCAGATGTGTAACAAACTTGTTATCATTGTTCTAGATTGCTTTCAATTATGGCTCAATACCAGGAAACGCAGAAGTGCGCTAAACCGTGTAGTTCTGCAGTTCAGAGTTTTACCCATCTAACAAGAACAATGTCAGTAGTTATTGTACTTGAAGACAAACGGGTACAAGTTTAAAGTTCATAGTAGCTTTGATAAGCTAAAAAAGTAAAAACACTGACATATTTTTAACCCACATACACCTGTAGCAAATTCCTCAATACAGTGGGCATGCCTGACATGTTAGCACTCGGGAAGCTACAGTACTTTCATCTGCCTCCATTGTTTCTCCTGTGGTTCCTTCTGTCCCCACCCTTTCATCAATACCCTCCACATGGTGGGTAAGTTTGGCATGTTGGCACCTTGAAAGCTACAGTACTTTCATCTCCCCTCGATTGTCTCTCCTGTGGTTCGCTCTGTCCCCAGCCCTTCCTTCAGCATGGAGGGTGCGTGATCAGCTACCGTCACAGCCAGTGTTGCTCCTCTGTCAGCTGGCAGAAGGTGAACAAATGTCTGGCATCATGCACCCTCCCTATGAATCACATTCTTCACCTCTACGACACACCTGGCCCCCAGTATAACCCTCTATAGGATTCTGGGAAGTGTTGGTGATGCTCCATGATGGGTTACATCAGACGTAAATACAATTCTTATTCTTTTATTGGCTATTATTTTTTTTAGTGTGTGTGTCCTGTGCATATGGGTATGATGATAAGTTCATGTAATGTAGATATATATATATATATATATATGTAATTACTAATTTTGTAGTTCTAGCAGTGGTATATAGTTCACATCTACACTCTGGCAGTCTAGGTGGAGACAGCGGAGTCTTTGGAATGTCTTCGAGCTAAGCCCCCTCCCTCACTGGTTCATCACCATGCTCAGCCTCCCAACATCAGATCTTGCATGCTGGGAAACAGGGATCTGGATGCCACTTGCCAAGGGACGTCAGGTGGGTTGTGTGGATGTGAACTGCATACTACTATCAGAACTACGGTTACAGGTGAGTAACCTACACTTCCAAAACCATGAATACAGTTCACTATCCACGCTCTTCACAGTCCCCCAGGAGGTAGGCAAAAGGTGTGTGTACCCATATTTAGTGAACAAAGACTGGAGGACTAAGGTACCAAAAGCAAAATCCTGATGATGTACTGGGAGAAGAAGATGTGTGCTTTAGTGCATGTTGCAGCCCTGTATATCTTCTCAATAGGGATCTCCCTGAAAGCAGCTTCCGAGGCTGCAGTATATCTGGTGGAATGAGCCTTAATCCCTTTAGATGAATCCCTACTAACCAACCTATAGCAGAGGTTGATGCAGGATGTGATCTGCCTGGCAAATATCCGCTTAGCTGCCTGTTTGCCAAGTGCAACTTTAGTACATACTGCATATGACAAACAGCTGGGAAGCCTCACGCTAGCTCCTGTCGTGCGCCCTTGTCACAGGACAGCACCATCTACAGGTCTAATGTCTGAAGCCTATGATCAGCATCCCAGATTGGACTGGTGAAGTACAGTGGAAAGTTAATCACCTGGTTAAGGTGGAACTCCGATACAGGTTTTGGAAGTAAATTTGTGTTGGGGCAAAGGATGAACTTGTCCTTACATATGAATCTGCCAGCAGAAACAGTCCTTACAGTCTATTAAGTTAGTCTGCTCGAGTGCACAGCTAGCACCCTTATATTGCAGCTGCCCCCCCCACAACCTGTCCCATGCCCTTTAAAACTACCCACTATGATACAGAATACCACCTTCTTGGTTAGTGTTCCATTTCTCCAACACCCTCTCTGTGAAAAAATTACTCCTCACCTCTCTCCGATATCTTCCACCCTCCAACCTGAGACCATGCTCTCTGGTGTCCCTTCCTCTCCTCAGCTTAAATATCCCTTCTGTGCCCATTTTGTTAATCTCCTTCAAATATCTGAAGGTCTCAATCATATCCCCCCGATCTCTCCTCTCCTCTCCTCCAGGGTGTATATATTCAATTCAGTCAGCCTGTCCTCATAGGTTTTGCCCTCCAGCCCCTGGATCATCTTAGTTGCCCTAAGAAACATAGAAACATAGAATTTGACAGCAGATAAGGACCGCTTGGCCCACCCAGTCTGCCCATTTCCCTACCTACTGGATAAGCTGCAGATCCTAGTTAACCAGCAGCCTACTTCTTCCTACCCCCACCCCACAGAATTGCCTTATGACTATTCCATGCATGCTTGAATTCCACCACTGATTTTGACTCCACAACCTCCTCCGGAAGGCCATTCCATGCATCCACAACCCTCTCTGTGAAAAAATACTTCCTTAAATTACCTCTGAGCGCCCCCCATCTTCAAATTGTGCCCTCTTGTTCTGCACACCTCTTTTTTGAAAGATGCTACCCTCTTGGACTTTGTTGATTCCTTGAGGTACTTGAAAGTTTCTATCATGTCCCCCTCTCCCTCCTTTCCTCGAGGCTATACATATTAAGCTCCTTAAGTCTCTCTTCATATGTCCTCTGGTGCAGACCCTGCACCATTTTAGTTCCCTCCTCTGGACAGCTTCCATCCTGTCTATGTCTTTGCGGAGATTGGGTCTCCAGAACTGCACACAGTACTCCAGATGGGGCCTCACCAGCTGCCTGTACAGAGGGATAATAACTTCCTGTTTTCTACTGGTGATGCATCTCCCTATGCATCCCAGTATCCCCCCAGCCCTCCTTGCTGCCTTCTCACATTGCTTGCCCACCTTTAGGTCATCTGATATGACTACCCTCCAGGTCCCTTTCCATTTTTGTTGTTGTTAGTATCTCACCCCCCAATGTGTACTCTTCCCCTGGGTTTTTGTTTCCCAGGTGCATTACCTTGCACTTCTTAGCATTGAAACTAAGCTGCCATACATTTGACCATTCCTCTAACCTTGCCAAGTCCCTTCTCATCCTTTCCACCCCACCCTGTGCATCAACTCTGTTGCAGATCTTAGTGTCATCTGCAAAGAGACATACTTTTCCTTCCAGTCCTTCTGCAATGTCACTTATAAAGACATTGAAGAGGACTGGTCTCTATCGAACCCTGCGGTACCCAGCTGGTAACCCTCCTTTCTTCTGAGTGGACTCCATTTACTATTACTCTCTGTGTCCTATTCTCCAGCCAATTCTTTACCCAGGCTGTCATCTTGGGACCCACTCCCAGGCTGGCTAACTTATATGTTAATCTTTTGTGTGGGACTGTGTCAAATGCCTTGCTAAAGTCTAGGTAGGCCATGTCCACAGCCCCTCCGTGATCTACTACTTTGGTCACCCAGTCAAAGAAATCTATCAGATTCGTCTGGCATGACCTTCCCGCTGTGAATCCATGCTGCCCTAGGGTCCTGTGCCCCTCTGGCAGCTAGATACTCACAATTCTTTCCTTTGAAGTGATTCCATAATTTTCCCTATCACTGAGGTTAAACTAACAGGTCTATAGTTTCCTGCTTCTGCCTTGCTCCCACTTTTGTGAAGGGGAATCACATCTGCCCTCCTCCAGTCCTCGGGTACCACCCCATCCTCCCATGATTTGTTAAAGAGGGTAGTCAGTGGTGTCACTAGTTCTACCCTTAGTTCTTTTAGAATTCTGGGATGAATCCCATCAGGCCCCATTGCTTTGTCCACCTTCAGTTTTAAGAGTTCTTTCAGAACCCTTTCTTCTGTAAATGGGCTGGTATCAACTTCTATATCCAGAGTGTTACTACTGTTTGTTTTATGTACCTCCCCCTCTTCCTTTGTAAATACTGAGCAAAAATATTTGTTTAGTATCTCTCTGCCTTTTCACAGTCTCCCTCTGCCCACCCTCCCTCCACTTTATTAAGCCTCACTATCCCTCCCTGGTCTTCCTTTGCTCCTGATGTACCTATAAAGGTTTTATCCCCTTCTTAACTGAGTTGGCTATCTTTTCCTCGGTTTGGGCCTTTGCTGTTCTGACTGCCTTCCCAGCCTCCTTTGCTTTAACTGATACAGTTCTCTGTCCTGCTCCTGCTGCGATTCCTTGTACTTCCTGAGCGCTTTCTTTTCTTTTGAACCTTCACTGCCACTTCCTTTGAGAACCATAGTGGTTTCTTACATCGTCTTGTTTTGTTTATTTGCTTCACACAAAGGCTCGTTACCTCTGTGATGGCAGTTTTATTATTCCCATTGTTCTTCCACCCACCTTCCGCCCATTTGCTAGTGCATTCCTTAGGCACTCACCCATTTTTGCAAAGTCAGCCCTCCTAAAGTCCAGTACTTTTGTCTTTGTATGGCTTGACTCTATTGCTGTGTTTATTGTGAACCATACTGTTGGATGGTCGCTAGTTCCCAGATGGCTACCCACTGCTACATCTGTGATCCTCTCTCCATCTCCATTTAGAGTATCAAGTCTAATATTGATCCTCTCGAGTGGGCTCCAGTACTAGTTGTCTAAGGCATGCCCCCTGTAGGGCATCTAGAATAACTGCACTCTTCGAAGTGGCAGCTGCAACTGCACTCCAGTTAACATCTGGCATATTCAGATCACCCATCAGCAATATCTCCCCTTTTTCTGCCATTCTAAGTATACTTTCTATCATTTCCTTGTCCATTTCCTCCCCCTGAGAAGGGGGTCTGTATACAACCCCTGTGCGGATTGTGGTGCCATTGCCTGCCTCCAAATTTACCCACAGTGCTTCTTCTCCTCCCTGTTTACCCTTTTGTTCTGTTGCTTTTATTCCTTCCCTTATGTAAAGAACTACTCCTCCCTCTTTTACCCTCCCTGTCCCTCCTGTAGATAGTGTATCCTGGTATGTTTACGTCCCAGTCATGGTTTTGTGTGTACCATGTTTCTGTGATTGCCACGATATCCAGATGTTCCTCCTCCATCAAGGCCACTGATTCAGGAAGCTTGTTACCTAGACTACGGGCATTGGTACTCATTGCTCTCCATTTTTTAATGGCCTTACCTTCTGTTGCAGCATCCCCCACTGACCGCTCTACCTTGGTCATTTTCTCATTTAGTACCCTGTTTTGTAGGGCGAGGCTGGGATTTTTCTGCTGCTTGTCAGTGCCTCCCCATTGACTAGTTTAAAAGCTTGCCAATGAAGCATTTAAACCGATTGTTCAAAGACTTGTTCCCTTCCTGGACAGATGCAGACCATCCTCCAGTATAGGCTGGTGTCCCTCCAGGTGGAACCCCAGTCCCCAATGAAGCCAAACCCCTGTGCTCCGCACCATTTTTTCAACCATTCATTAAACTGCATGGTGCCAATTACCCTCGCCTCCGCCATGCCTCTGACAGGCAGCACCTCTGAGAAGGATACTGTGTGTGCTACTTGTCTTAGGCCCTCCCCAACTCTGCAATGTCCTCCTGCACTGCTCTAACCTCATGATGAGCCAAGTCATTTGTCCCTAGGTGGACAATTCGTCCAGCTCAGAATCCTTGCAGCTGTTGTCATGATCCTGAGGATGCGCTTCCTGTCCCTCCAAGCCATGGCACCAGGCAGGCACCTTACTTCAGATTTCCCAGCTCCTCCCAGTTCTATCCCCTAATAATTGGAGTCCCCACCAGGGCTGCTTCCTTTCCTTGTGGTGTCCTCTGCCTCCTTCCTGTGGGCCTTCCTTGTGACAGCTGTCCTCAGCCTCCTTAGTCTCCTCTGCGGGTGTATCCATAGGGGAGCTATGCTCCCCCAGAATGGTGTATGGATTGTGGTGTGTAACATCTGACTGGGTGTGCCTCTGTTCCACCATCCTCATCCTCCCTGAGCCCACTGTGGTCCAACTGCTGTGCTTTCTTTGCAACCTCTGAGGTAGTGGTGGTGGTTCTGGTACTCCCTGGATGGGGGAGGTTCCCTTCCTACTGTCCATTGTGGCCTGGGGGAAGGTCCCCGTACTACTGTCCAGTGTGGCCTGAAGACGGGCAACTTCCTCCCTCAGGGCAGACAGTTGTCTGCAACTAGGGCAGCATCTCAGCCTCCAGAAAGACCCCGGAAGACTGCTGCCCCACAGCCATTATATTGCACTACTCCCCACATTTTTTTTTTGTGTGATTGGTTTGTAATGTAGAAATATATATTTATATTATACAATGTTTATGCTTATATTGTCAGTGCAGTGTGCTAGAGAGGATATGACAGTGACATGCACCTTGCACTCTTGAGAAATGATGTCAGAACCCCAGGTATAAAGGAACTATTTCCAGGGGGGGTGGGGTGAGGGTGGGAAGGGTTGGGCCTAAACTGTGCCCTCACAAAACAATCAGCTAGAAACTCTGACCCACTGCTGCAATGAGTGCCTTCCTGTCAGCAAGATGCCCTACACAACAATTTGATAGAGAAATACCCTGCTAATCAATCAGAGAAAAATCCACACATCCAAGTCAGACACAGGTAAACCTTCCCAGCCCCAAAACAGGCCTGGTGGTTTGTGCTATGAGAGCTGTCCGCCCCAAAATAAGTCAGCTGTGCTTTAAACTCTTCCTGCACTGAAAATTTTAAGAATTGTAACAAACGTAAACCTTAATCCACCACCCTCTGTTGCTTGAAAGACTGTCTTTTCCTGTTTCACACTGTAGGTTTTTCTGTGACCACTCCTTAACCCCAGTAACTCTGTTTAAAAAGAGTTTAACTATCACAAACTCCTACGCACCAGTAAATTATTTAAAAATAGTTTCAGTCCCAAAAGCCTAGTAGTCAATCCAGCTACCCCCCAAGGGACAACCAGAATGCAGTATTCAAACACTTATGAGGTTACTTCCAAGATAAGCAGAGTTTGCAAGTTTCTTTTTCAACTCCTCAGCCACCTGAAATTTAAAAATAGTTTAACTGTCAGCAAATCCTAGTAGACAATCTAGCTACCTCCAAGGACCTACCCAAATGCAGTATTTAAATCCTTCTGAAGTTACTAACAAGATAAACAGAGTTTACAAGGCCCTTCTTGGTTAAGCACTAAATAAATATGTGAATAAAATGCAATTACCAAGGGTAGTTAGTTTCATCTCCCACAGAATTAAGCAAAAGTGCACGTTTGTTGCAGATATCAAGTGCAATATAGAATTTCTCACACAGCTTGCAGTTGAAGAAAGCAGTATCCTTCCAGCTCCAGCAAATGTGCTTTGCTGGAGCAGATTACTGGAGGAGGTGCTAAGCTGCACCTCCTCCAGTAATCTGATATCCTTACATAGATACATAGACAGTGTCGGCAGATAAGGGCCTACGGCCCACCTAGTCTGCCCATTTGAGTTTGTAAATACAGGTTACTCACCTGTAACAGGAGTTCTAGGAATGGTATATGTTGTTCATCCACACTGTCTGGCAGGTTCCTTGCCACTTTAAATCTTGCCGGAAGGTCTTCAAGCTGGCTCCTCCCACCCACCCGGGTGGTAAAACTCTCAGCTCCACCCCATGATGCCACATCTAGCCCGCTGGAAGCCAGGTTGCGCGCCGGCCGGGAGGTCAGGAGTCAGGATGAACAATATGTACCATTCTAGAACTACCTGTTACAGGTGAGTAACCTGTATTTCAGGGACATGGATATGTTGTTCATCCACACTGTCTGGCAGACTCTTAGCAGTTCTCTCCAGGAGGAGGAGGCAAGGCGCACACACCCTACTTAGGAAATAAAGACTGGAGAACCGAGGCCCCAAAACCAGCATCCCGGTGTGACTCAAGGTCCATGTGGTAGTGGGTGATGAAGGTGTGTGCTGACTTCTAGGTAGCAGCCTGGCAGATTTCCTGGATAGGGACATCCCTGGAAGCAGACACCAATGCAGCAGTATGGCAGGTAGAATGAGCTCTTATCCCTCTGGGAGGCTCCATGTCCGCCAACCTACAGCAGAGATCTATGCAGGAGGTGACCCACCTGCCTATCGTCCGCTTGGCTGCAGGTCTGCCAGGTGCGGCTTCAGCGTAGGTGACAAACAGCTGGCGAACCTCTCCCTTAACTTCAGCCGTCCGCTCCTTATAGTAAGCGAGTGCTCTTCTAGGGTCTAAAGTATAGAGCCTATATTCGGCCTCCGAGGTGCGATTGGGGTAGAACACCGGCAGAGTCAACACCTGGTTAAGGTGGAACCCCGACACCACCTTCGGAAGGAATTTCGGGTGGGGGCGCAGGACAACCTTGTCCCTGTGGAAGACCAGATAAGGAGACTCGATGGAAAGCGCCTGGAGCTCTCCCATCCTTCTGGCTGACGTGATAGCCACCAAGAAGGCGGTCTTCCACAACAGGTTGAGAGATGTCACACCTGCGCATAGGTTCAAATGGCTTGCCCATGAGCTTAGCCAATACCAGCAGTAGATCCCACAGAGGTGGAGGTTCTCACACCGGAGGGGATATGTGATCAAGGCCTTTGAAAAAGTGCCCGACCACCTTCTCCTGCACTACCGACTGCTTCCCGGCCTGCGCCCGGTAAGCAGAGATGGCTGCCAGGTGCACCTTAAGGGTCGTCGACCGGAGCCCTTGCTGAGAAAGGGACCACAGGTAGTCCAGAATGCTTGCCAAGTAACAGGAGGAAGGCTCCAGGCCCTTGCCCTGACACCAAATGGAGAATCTCTTCCATTTGAAGGCGTAGCATTTTCTGGTCGACTCCTTACGGGATGCCTCAACAATGTTGAGGACCTCGTCGGAAAGACCCATGGCCTGGAACTCTAGCAGCTCAGGAACCAGGCGTCAGGTGCAGGGATTGAAGGTCCGGATGGAATACCTTCCCCTGACTGAGGTCAGGTCCGGGCGGGCTGGAAGCCGCCTCGGGAGCCTGGAGCTGAGACTGAGGAGATCTGGATACCAGAACTGGCGGGGCCAGTCTGGGGCTACCAGAATCACCTGCTCCTTGTCCCTCCTCACCTTGAGAAGCACTCTGTGGATCAAGGGAAATGAGGGAAAGGTGTAGAAGAGGCCCGGGGTCCACGGCCTCGAGAAGGCATCCCCCTGCAGCGAGCCCTGCTGAGGGGGGCGGGCATGAAACAGTCTCAGCTTCGCATTCTCCCTGCAGGCAAACAGGTCCACCTGAGGCAGTGGGAGAACAGATCTTGTACTACCTCCGGCAGGAGACACCACTTGTGGGACGCAGACCCTATCCGGCTTAGGGCATCGCCCGGAGTGTTGGAGGCTCCTGCCACATGGATGGCAAGGAGATCCGCCTCCAGGCCATGCACGAGTGACCAAATGCGGAGAGTTTCCCTGCACAGAGGCATGGAGCATGTCCTGCCCTGGCAGGTTAGGTAGTACATGGTTGATGTATTGTCCATCTGGACCTGAACCACTTGACCCCATAGAAACGGAGCGAAGGTGGTGAGGGTTAGACGAACCACTCGAAGCTCCAGCAGGTTGATGTGGCATCGGGACTCCTGAGGGGACCAGAGGCCGTGTGCACTGTGCGCCCCCAGATGGGCACCCCAACCTATCAGAGAGGCATCAGTCGATACAGAGACCGTCAGCTCGGGGCGGACGAACGGAATGCCCTCCTGCAGATGTGCTGGAATGGTCCACCACTGGAGAGCATTCCACAACCCCTGGGTCACTGTCATTAGCTGATCCAGAGGATCGAAGTGCTGTGACCATTGGCTGGCCAACGGACCACGCTGGTGCAGGCCGCCATGAGGCCCAGGAGGCGCAGGAAGTCCCGGGCAGGGTGCAACTGCCCAACCTGAAATGACTGGGCAAAGGAGGAAGAACCTCGGCCCTGTCTGCCGGGAGCCGTGCTCTGGCTCGTAGAGAGTCGAGCTCTGCCCCGATGAATTGTATCACCTGCTTTGGCACGAGTTCCGACTTGGCCTCGTTGATGAGGAGGGCAACCTAAGAGCAAACCTGGAGGGCCAGATCTCTGGACCGCTCCACCTCCATTCTGGAGGAGGCTGCAATCAGCTAGTCGTCCAGGTAGGGGTACACCGTGACCCTTCGGCGCCTCAGGAATGCTGTCACCACTGCCATGCATTTGGTGAAGACCCTGGGAGCTAGGGAAAGGCCGAAGGGCATGGCCCGGAACGCGTAGAGGGATCTCTCTGCCCTGAAGTGGAGGAATCTCTGGTGGGACGGACGGATTGGGATGTGAAAGAACGCATCCTGGAGCTCCAGAGAACAGAACCACACGCCTTGTTCCAAGGATGGGATTATATGAGCCAGAGTGACCATCCTGAAGGTCCGAGACCTTAGGAACCCGTTCAGGTAGTGCAGGTCTAGAATGGGGCGCCAGTCCACCATCCGTTTTGGGACCAGGAAGTACCTGGACACAAACCCTGGGTCTGGTGGAGGATCCGCCACCTTCCTGATCACCTCTTTTACGAGGGCAGGGGCGTACATCGGCTCAGCGAGCCAGCAGAGGTTGGGACCCGTAGCCCCGAGGCGATGGCTCGGAGGCGGGCCTGCTCGAACTCCAGGGCAGCCCTTTCTACCACCTCCAACACCCAGCGGTCTATGGTGATAGCGGACCAGGCAGAAGGAAGTGGCAGAGAACATCCCCTACGGGGAACCCGAGGGAGTGCGGGCTGGGGCGACACCCCTCAACCCGTCACTGGGCAGGCTTGGAGGAGGGACCGGCCGAGGGACCTCCTGGGCCTTTTCCTCCTTGCTTCCTGTTAGAGGAAGCTGCAGGCTTGTCTTTGGGGTGCAAAGCGCGAGCCTGCTGGCCCTGATGCTGGTGCTGTTGGGCCGGCTGTGCCGCAGGTGCAGAAGGGCGAAAGTACTTATGTTGTTGGTGATGACCCTTGTCCTTCTGGGTGGAGGTGACCGAGTCCAAAGTGGCATTGGACTTTTCGATCCGCTGGAGGTGACCTTCCACTCCAGGGCCAAAGAGGTCAGTCCCCAGAAAGGGGACATCCGCCAGTTTATGCTGGGTATCCGCCGTGAAGGTGGATATCCTCAGCCATGCTCTGCGGCGCATGGCCACTGCAGCCGCAACTGATCTGGCACAGGAGTCTCCAATGTCCAGAGCCGTTTGGAGCTGCTGTTTTGCCACCACCCTTCCCTGGTCCCGTACCTGCTTGACCATGGTCTGCAGGTCGGCCGGGAGATGAGGAATCACCTCATCCAGGGAGCCCATGAGGGTGTGGGAGAAGTGTGCCATCAGCACGGCCGAGCTGGCCTGGCGGAAGACAAGGGAGGATGCAGCGTACACCTTGCGCCCGGCATAGTCCAGCTTTTTGGACTCCTTGTCGGGGGGCTTATCCACATCCCTAGTGTTCCCAAAACTCCAGAAAACGCTATCGGTGACCAACCCCTCGGCGGAGGGGTGTACCGAAAAACCGGACAAAGAGCCAGTAGGGACCGCATATTCCTGGCCATCGTGGCCGAAGGCGCAGGACAGGAAGCCGGCCGCTGCCAAAGCTCCAAGGCTGGGCCAACAATGGCTTCAGTCACTGGAAAGGCCTCCGTGGGTGATTCCCCTCGGTCCAGTATCTCCGTCAGGGGATGCTTGGCCCGCTTGGATACGGGCTCGAGCTGCATCCCTGTGGACTCCGAGATGAGCCGAAGCAGATCCATAAAGGATGATGGGCTCTCGTCCATTGACTGGCCCCCCGGAGGACTCCAGGTCAATGGGCCTGGAGAACACGGAGGAGCCACCTTCCACCTGCAGAGGACAGTTGGGAGTGAGGGTGACCGACAACCTGTGGGGCAGACCCTGACCCGACAGAGAGTCCTTGGTCTGTGCCCCCGATTTCGGTTGTGGAGGCGGAGGTTCCACCACAATCGGTGGGGCAGCTGGTTTTGGCCAAACAACTGGCCTAGGCTTGGGCACCTCGACTACAGTGAAGGGTTGTTTCGGTCATTTGGGTGACAGCCACTTGATGGCCGGGGAAGGCGACGGCGTCGGCTTGCTCCCCGACAGAAGTAACTGCTGCCACATTAGGTCCTCATAGCGTCGACGAAATTTGCTCCGAAGTCTCTCCTCTTCCGAGGAGGAAGATGAGGACGAGCGGCGGCACTGCTTACTTTGGTGCCGAGACCGAGACCGCCGATGTCGGCGGGATCAGCTGGACCGAGACAAGGTCCGACATCGAGACCCTCGGTGTTTCCGAGGACGGGTCTGGAAAGGAGCGGGGGACACCCGTTCTTCCCTCGGTTCGGAAGCCTTGACCGGGGACTCCGGCATGGGAGGCGCAGGCAAGTCCTCAGTCTCCACTGGGGGAACCGGTGAAGAAGGGTTGTTGGCTTCACCAGTCGACAACCCTTCCGATGGGTCGAGAAAATCTCGACTGTCGTGAGTGTCTCGGCCGGCTGACCTGGCCGGGACACCGTGAAGATAGCGGCCTTAGTCGCAACCTCGACCGAAGTCGAGTGTCGAGCTGTCCGGGAAGGGACTCTCCCACCCCACTGAACGCCGACGGTGGGACTTACCTTTTGAGTCCTTCTTTTTGGACCGAGAAGAATGTCCGATGGCCCTCTCCTCCGTGGAAAGGGACTGGCTGTGTGGGAGGATCCCAAGGAGGCGGGATAAATGCAGCGACAGGAAGAAGAAGATGCGGCCTGGGCTGCCTCCTCCTCGAGGCGATCATCTGCTCGAGCTGCTCAGCCGAGCCAGCCGCCGGACACCGCCCAACGGGCCTCCTTTGACTTCACCGGCGGGTAGTGCTTCTCGGGGCACCCAAGCTGTAACCGGGCAGCGTGGCCTTCCAGGACGCTGGCCGAAAATGAATGGCATAACTCGCAGGCCTGCGGGTCATGGTCTGGGCTGAGGCAGTAGACGCACGTGGAGTGCGGATCTGTCCTGGACATTTTCTGCCCACATGGGCACCGCCGAAAACCGGGAGTCATTTTGTCCATCACAGCCGCCAGGGAGTAATTTGACCGAAGTCTTGAAAACTTAAGAATGAGTTTCGGGCGAACCGAAGAATAAGGATCCAGTCTATACGCAGAGCGTTAAGGAGGGAACCTGAGCTTCCAAGCGGTAAGGAAGATCTGGCGTCATGGGGTGGAGCCGAGAGTTTTACCAGCCGGGTGGGTGGGAGGAGCCAGCTTGAAGATCTTCCGGCAAGATTTAAAGAGGCAAGGAACCTGCCAGACAGTGTGCATGAACAACATATCCATGTCCCTAGAACCTCAGTTTATGTTTTCCTAGAACTCTGTTGCCCCTTACCCCTAACCTCCAGAATTTCTTTATTATCCCATGCATTCTTAAATCCCGTGAGTGTTTCAGCCCCCACCACTTCCTCAGGCAGGGTGTTCCACTTGTCCACCACCCGTTCTGTGAAGAAATTCTTCCTCACATTTCCTCTGAATCGTCCTCCCTCCAACTTCATCCCATGCCCTCTAGTCCTGGAACATCTTTTTCGCTTAAAAATAGTGTATTCTTGCACCCTGCTCCTCCCTGTAAGATACCTGTATGTCTCTATTATGTCCCCTCTCTCCCTCCACGGAGTACATATTCAATTCCTTCAACCTGTCCTCATAGTACTTGTTATGTAATCCATGTACCATTTTGTTGTCCTCCTCTGAACCTTCTCTACCCTGTCTATGTCCTTACATAGGTAAGGTCTCCAGAACTGTACACTGTATTCCAGGTGGGGCCTCACTAGTGTCTTGTATAGTGGAATCATGACCTCCTTTTCCTGCTGGTGATGCCCCTGCCTGTGCATCCCAACATCCTATTTGCTTTACCTGCTGCTTGTCACACTGTTTCCCTGCCTTGAGGTCATCCAGAGATGGTAACCCCAAGATCCCTTTCCTGCTTGGTGCATATATCCTCACCCCCCAACTGATATATTGTGCCAGGGTTTATGTGCCCCATATGCATTATCTTGCACTTCTTTGCATCAATTTCAACTGCCAAACCCCTGACCATTCTTCAAGTTTCTGCAGGTCCCTTCTCATTCTATCTACACCCTCTGGTGTGTCTACTCTGTTACAGAGCTTTGTGTCATCAGTGAACAGTGAAATTCTGCCTTCTAGGTCCTGCGCAATGTCAATGATGAAGATGTTGAATAGGACCGGTCCCAGCACTGATCCCTGTGGTACCCCACTTGTCACTCTTCCCTCTGTGGAGTGACAGCCATTTACCACCACCCTCGGTGTCCTGCCGCTCAGCCAGTTACCTACCCACCACACTACTGTGCTGCCCACACCCATATTCCCTAGTTTGTGTAATAGTCTTCTCTTTGGCACAGTGTCAAAGGCCTTGTTGAAGTCCAGATAGGCCATGTCCACTGCCCTCCCCTGATCCACCTCCCTAGTCACCCAGTCAAAAAATTCAACGAGGTTTGTCTGCCATGACCTCCCCCTGGTGAAACCATGCTACCTTGGATCCTGCAGTCCATTGACAACCAGATGTTCCACCAATCTCTCCTTCAGTAGTGCTTCCATGATCTTCCTCACTACCGAGGTGAGGCTGACTGGTCTGTAGCTCCCCACTTCCTCTTTGTTCCCACTTTTGTATAAGGAGACTACATCTGCTGTCCTCCAGTCTGTGGGTACCTCCCCTGTTTCCAGTGATCGGCTAAACAGGATAGCCAGAGGTTCAGCCACCACCTCTCTGAGTTCTTTAAGGACCCTGGGGTGCACCCCATCTGGCCCCATTGCTTTATCAACTCATTACTTCCAGTTCCTTCAGGACCCTTTCTCGTGTAAAGGGACTTGTGTCCATTTCTGCATCATTCTCACCCCTTGTACTCCCTTCAGACCCATTACCCTCCTCTTCCTCAGTAAAGACTGAGCAGAAATACCTGTTCAGTATGTCAGCTTTATTGTTGTCATCCTCCACGCGGCCCCCATCCTCCCCCTTCAGTCTCACTATCCCTCCCTTTGCCTTTCTTTTTTCACTTATGTACCTGTAAAAGGTTTTGTCCCCTCTACCCACTGATTATGCAATGTGCTCTTCTGGTCTGAGCGTTGGCTTCCCTTACTGAGCTCCCTGCCTCCCTTTGCTTCTCCTGGTACTTCTCCCTATCCCCTTCTGCCTGTGTCTTTTTGTATTGCACGAATGCAATCTTTTTGGCTTTCACTTTCTTTGCTACCTCTTTGGAAAACCATAATGGCCTCCTCTTCCTTTTCCGCTTGCTAACCTGCTTAATGCATAATTTGCTCTTGTAATCCCTGTTTAAAATACTGCCCACTGTTCCTCAATCCGATTCCCTGCCCTATCTCTTAATGCCTCTTCAAGTATCTCCCATTTTCCAAAGTCTGCCCCCCAAAATCCAGGATACGTGTTTTTGCTTGGTTTGGTTCTGCTCCTTCTGTGATTTCAAACCACAATGACTGGTGGTCACTGTTCCCCAGGTGCTCCCCCACTGTTACCCCCATCACACTGTCCCTGTTTGTGACCACAAGGTCCAGTATTGCCTTCTGCCGAGTTGGTTCCATGAACAGTTGCTTGAGGAAGGCACCCTGAAGGAAGTACAGGATAAATCTGCTCCTAGTTGATGCAGCTGCAGGGATGCTCCAGTCCACACCTGGAATATTGAAGTCTCCAATCAGTACTACCTCACTCTTGTCTGCCATCCTTTGGATGGCTAGCATCAGCTCCTTATCTGTTTCTTCCTCCTGGGCTTGTAGTCTATAGACCACACCTGTGCGGATGGCTGGCTCCATTTTCCTTTCCAGCTTAACCCACAGTATCTCTCCCCCATTTTGTTCCTCCTGGATCTCTGTGGCCCTTATGTCATTTTTCACATACAGTGCCACTCCTCCTTCCTTCCTACCTGCCCGGTCTCTTCTGAATATGCTGTAGCCAGGAATGGCCATCTCACAGTCATGGTTATCAATACACCAGGTTTCTGTGATGGCCACAATGTCCAGGTCTGACTGCACCATGACAGCCTCCAAATCTTCCATCTTGTTGCTAAGGCTTCTGGCATTGGCACACATGGCTTTCCATGATTTGACCTCCCTAGACTGTTTAGCTGTTCTACTCAAGCCCCTTCCCTGGTTGTCCTTTATCCCTGGTTCTCCCTGCTGTCGGCCCTTCTGCTTATTTTTGCCCCTTTTCTGCCTATCCACCTCTTGGGCACTAATCTCCATCTTTGCACACTGCTTTGTTGGAGATATCCACTCCTCCAGTTCACTGGTTCCACTGCTAGCTGTGGGGGGATGAGCAAGTAGGTACCTCCTTGCTGGTCTGCCACCCTCTTTGGCTAGTTTAAATGCTTGTCAATGTAGCATTTAAACCTCATCATTGAGTTCTGGATTCGCCTCCAGGATGGATGCAGGCAGTCCAGGCTTGAACAAACCTCCATCCCTCCAGGTGGGTCCACAGTCACCAATGAATCCAAACCTTCCTCAAAGCACCAGTTCTTCAACCATGAGTTAAAGTTCCTGGCATGCACCCCTATGTTCTCCCATGCCTCCTGAGGTAGTACTTTGAGAAGGTGACAGAAGTAGCTACTTGCTTGAGACCCCTCCCCAATTTCCTAAACTCTTCCTGAACTTCCTTTGGCTCCCCATTTGCCAGGTCATTAGTACCTAGGTGGATAATGACATTTATTTATTTATTTAGCTTTTGTTAACCAGGTAGGTATACTAGACAAGACAATTGCCTATTTTCAGGTACGACCCGGGAGAGTACAGGAATAATAGATTTAGGTACATACAACAACATTGTACAAATTAGACGTTACAATTCATGTGAGGATACAGATTCAACACAGCATATGAAACATGGTAAGGCATAGATTATACAGTATTAACATAACAAAAATAAACACCTTATGGGAGATAAGAGCAGTAACGTTACAGATTCAACACAGCGTATGAGCGGGTAAGGCATAGATTATACAGTATTAACATAACAACATAAACACCTTACGGAAGCCAAGAGCAGTTCCAGGGGCACAGTATCGAAATCCTTCAGATGTCATACTACATACAGCTTAGCAACCTCTTGGTAGTCTGGTCTTTTTGTCCAGGAGTAGCTCCAGAGCAGAGGGTGCTGTGATGGATCAATTCACAGGGCTTTGGGCAGCTACAGGCTGAGCAAGTTGAGATGGTTCCACAGGGAGGAGCGGAGACACATCTGTGAGTGCCGTGGCATGGACCTGGGCAGGAAGGAGTTCCACAGTCTGGGAGCGAATGCAGCAAAGTCCGCCCACCCATTTGAGTCCGTAGCCGTGGTGTCTTGAGGAGGGCCTGTCCCTGGGACCTGGGGGAGTAGGAGAAGGAGGCCGGACGGGACAGAAATTTCGCAAGCCCTGGAGGGTGCCAGTGCCATGGACCTTGCCGGTGAACCACCCTAAGAGCCGAAGTCTATGTGGCTGCGGTGAGCCAATTTAGCCTGCTATAGAGGGTCGAATGGTGAGTGAGACAGGGGCAGCCAGCGTGAAGCGGCAGACATTATTGTAGGGCAGTGGACCACCTAGTGAGGTGGACTTTGGATGAGCGGGCAAACAAGAGAGCCCATAGCAGAGCGAGGGGTGAAGCACCCTCTGGCAAAGTCAACCCGAGCTGCCGGAATAAGATTACTTTTGCTCTGTGCAGACCCAGTTTGCAGTTTACAGTCTTGCAAGTATTCTAGATATGGCGGCTAGGTCAAGCCTGAGTCCAGTGTCACCCCAAGGTATTTAAAGTTGTCAGTAACTGGGATCTTGACCCCTGCCGACACTCAGGAACACATAGTGGAGTAGAGGCGGCCTTAATCTTGGCCTGAGACCCAAAGAGCATGGCCTGGGTTTTCCTGAGATTTAGAACCAACTTATGTGACAATATCCAGGATTGGATGTTCCTCAAATCCTCGCTCAGGTGGTGATTTATGACCCCTATCTCAGGGGAGTGAGTCAGGATGACCAGGTCATCTGCATAAAGGATAGGCTTGCAGTGGATAGCAGCAACCGGGAGTTTGTTCACGAATATGGAGAAAAGAAGGGGCCCCAAGACGGAGCCTTGTGGGACACCCATGGTAACAGGGATAGTGTCCGAGAACTCCTTCCCATACTTAACAAGTTGCTGTCTGCCACTTAGATAGTTGGAAAACCAGTTGAGCACCTCAGGTGATAGACCATAGGAGCTGAGCTGGGTGGAGAGCATGGTGTGATCAACAAGATCAAAGGCCTTGAGAGATCTAAAGATGGCTCCAGAGAGTTTGCCTTGGTCCATGGCGTTCTGATCCAAGATGAGACCGTGACAAGGGCAGAAGTTGTGCTGTGCCCTTTCCTAAAGCCATGCTGCTCAGGGGACAACAGGTCATGAGACTGCAAGTACTCCGAGAGTTGCCCTGCCACGACCTTCTCGAGAAGTTTGCTGACCACTGACAGTATGGATATTGGACGGTAGTTTTCTATGAGTTTGGGGTTTCCTTTTTTAAGTATTGGGACCACGCTGGCTACATCCCATACTTCCGGAATGACACCTGACGACAGGGACAGATTGAAGATATGGGTTACCATGGGGGCAATCTCACTGGCACCAAGACTCAAAAGTTTCAGCTCCAATCCATCATGTCCAGCACTCGAGAAATGGGAGAGATCCCAGAGCAGTCTCTGCACCTCTTGCACCGCCACCACCTTAAAAAGAAGGGGTGGGTAAGATGAGGATGGTGCTGCCCATTTTTCACCCTTCTCCCTTCCCCAATGGGGAAGTGACGAGGTAAAGGTAGATAGGTCCGAGTACTATTGGTTGAATGCATTTGCGATGGTCAAGGAGTTGTTGCAACTGGCACCATCGATGATCATATCCGAGGTCTCACCGCTCGGGGTCCCACTGACTATATTCTTAATGTTTCTCCAGAACCTCCTGGGGTCCCTAGCTGTGCGCAGCAGCACAGATTTGCAAAATTCCCCTTTGGCCGCCCTAATAGCCTTCTTACACTGATTTCTGAGCATCCTGTACTGCAGAAATACGGCCTGTTCCGCCGCAGCCTTGAATTTTGCCCAGCACTTATCTCTGTACTTCATAAGGGTTAGCAGACTGCCCTGCAGCCACTTTGTCGCCGAGCCCCTGACGCTCCGTCTGATGAGGGGGGCATGTTTATCCTGCAGCACCCTGAACGCAGTGAGGAAGTGACTGGCTGCTGATGAGGAGTCCTGTGCATTCCATACTGCTGACCAGTCAGCGTGCTGGAGATCAGCATGGTAGGAGCCAAGCTCAAACCTTGAGTAGTCTCAGACCTGGATAATTTTATGTGGGATTTTCAGAGAAGGAATCTTCCACACCTCGTACATGGGGGAGTGGTCCGAGATGGAGTCAGAGAGGATGCCCGACGAGCTGATCCTCTCTGGTCGATTTGTCATGACCCAGTCCAGGAGAGAGCTCCCTCCACCATTGGGAGGGCATCTAGTAGGCTCCTTAATCAGTTGCGACAGGGAGAGACCAGCAAGGAGTGGTTCATATGCTTTGGAGTTGCAACCAAGCCAGTTTAGGTTGAGATCACCTAGAATAATAAGTTCATTATGTCGGGTCACAGCACCTACAGTATCCAGGAGGACGGACAGCCCCTCCAGGCCGCCCCTTGGGGGATTGTAGGTGAATACAACATGTATCTTTATGGTCATCCCGAGCAACAGCACCGTGTGCAGGAACTCACAAGGGGACTGCACAGGTTGTGGACAGGGTAGCACCAACAAGTTAAGATGGCTTTTATAATAGACCAAGATGCCACCCCCCCTTTTTTTTCCTGGGCGATCAAGCCTGAGGAGGTCATAGCCCGGGAGGCACATGCAGAGTTTGGTATGGTGGGTTTAAGCCAAGTTTCTGTTATTCCCAGGATGTCAGGGGTGACCCAAGCCAGTAGTTACGCCAGGTTGGGCAGGATGCTATGAATACTGAGATGGGCTATTTTCAGCTCTTTGACCGCCATCCCTCCCAGAGCAGCAGGGGCGTTTGCCAGGCGGGCCAGAGTTTAGCTTCGATGTCACCTGATAGTCTATAGGTCACCAGGAGTAGCCATAGAGAGATGTTTTAGGAAGGGGCCATCCCTGGCACGCACCCTGCGGCCATATCTCCTGACCAGCCGTGCATGGCACCGAAAGCACCTCAGGTCAAGACTGCAGAGAACCCAGGGAGGGGGTCTGCCTTCTGCTAATAGGTTGGAGAACGTAAAATCAGTTTCCTCCAGCAGGGAGCAAGTGCCCCATGGTTCACCTGCTCTAGGGACATCTGCACCAATATACCAGTGGATGCCAAGGACAGTGAGGATACCACAGGCTAGTGTGCACACGAGTGGATGCAGCGGTATTCGCTTACATCCAGCTCACCCTCCCGTCTTGCCTTCCCAACGATCCCCAGGATCTTCCTTCCATCCCTCCGTGCCATGGCACCTGGTAGGCACCTCACCTCCCGGTCCTCCTCTCCCCTCCTGTGTTCCTAGCTGGATCCCTCTTATGATGGAGTCCTCCACCAGGATCCGCTTCCTCCTCCTCCTCTGGGGTCCACTGCTCTCCCCACTGAGGTCACCTCCTTGGCTAACCTCCACATCCTTTCCTTCCACTTCTCTGGGTAACTCTATTTGGTTGCCCCATTTGCCAGTGTGGCATATGAGTTCTTGAGTGGAACAGGATCTGGGATGTGCCTCTACCTGACCGTCTTAACCTGCCCTGAGCCCAATGTCATCCAAGTGCTCCTCATTCTCTGCATCCTTTGAGGCAGTGGCATTGGACTGGGTGGTCTCTGGATAGGGGTGATGGTACTCCTGACCCAGTTTACTTCCGCTCTGAGTCTGGCTACCTCATCCCGCAGTCTAGAGAGATGCATGCAGGTAGGGCAGCACCTCAGTGTCCAGAAGGTCTGCCTGAATATGGCTGCCCCACAGCTACTGCACTGCACCACTCCTCACATTATACTGCAATTATACTGCTATTCCACTACTTGTCTGTTACTTAAGCTCTCCTAGTTCCCTTTTTATTAATTTATTGTCCTAAAAATCCTGCCACTGATCCTCAGATACTTTTCTTTTAAAAAATAAAATAAATAAATAAATGAGTCAAAACACCTGTCGTGCTGAGGGTGGGCTTCTTCCCCTTATGCCCCTCCTACTTCACACCCCCTACTATCCCCTGTGTTTAGCTCCTGAAAAGTCAGATTTAACAGGGCATATAATTAAGAGTTTGGGGGGGGGGGCGAAAATTTGCAGCAATTAAAGACAGCAAAGAAATACACCACCACTACGTTTTAAATTTTCAACAGCCCAAAAACAATTCTAAGCAAAGACAGCAAAGAAATTACAGTGTCACTAAAAACCCACAATCTAAGTTTAATAACAAAAATAGCAATTACCAGTTACTGTAAAGCCCTGATATGAATATGTTTCCTTCCCCTTCTGGCTTCTTCTGATAAAACAAAAATCACTTGCTACCTCAACTCTGACTAAGCCCCACCTCCAGTTATCATGCAGCTGAGGTCAGAGGCCAGACAATTAGCACCCCTCACCCAGACTACAGGGCAAGTCAGACAAGCCAAGACTAAATCTGCAGCAATTAAAGACAGCAAAGAAATACACCACCACTACGTTTTAAATTCAGAAAGGGACGCCAGAACTGCACACGGTACTCCAAATGTGGCCTGACTAGTGACCTGTACAGCGGCAGGATCACATCCCTATTTCTGGATGAGAGTCCTCTCACAATACACCCCAGCATCTTGTTGGCCTTAGCTGCCACCTCCCTGCACTGAGCTGCGTTGTTCATGTTACATGTTATGATCACCCCTAGGTCTTTCTCCTCCTCTATGACCTCTATCTGAACCCCTCCCAACTTGTAGCTCCTCCCTGGCTTCCCTGCTCTGAAGTGCATAACCTTGCACTTCTTCGCACTGAAGCTCAATTGCCACTTTTCCGACCACTCTTCCAGTTTGATCAGGTCCTCCTGTAGCCCCTGCCACTCCGCTATGTCATCCACCACCACCCCTGTCTTGGTATCATCTATGAACAGACTGATCTTGCTCCTAATGCCATGTGAGATGCCCGATATGAATAACCCCAAACAACACCGGACCCAGGACTGAGCCCTGTGGCACCTCCGCATGTCACTGCCCTTGGGGAACAGTGTCTCCCCCCCACCACCACCTGTTGCTGCCTCCCCTTCAGCCAGTTTACAATCCAGTCCCTGCCCCCACATATTGCAGCTTACCCCCAGCCTCCCATGAGGCACTGAATTAAAGGCCTTGCTGAAGTCTAAATACAGCACATCCACTGCGTGGCCTTTATCCAGTTCCCTCGTTACCCAGTCGTAGTTTTCAATTAGATTGGTCTGGCAGGATCTTCCAGAGACAGATCCATGCTACTGACTGTCCTTGTGGAAGACCAGGTAAATGAGCTCCACTGAAAGCACCTGGAACTCACCCACCCTTCTGGCTGATGTAACTGCCACCGAGAAAGTGGTTATCCACAACAAGTGTGACATATCTTACACTTCTGAATAAGCTCAAATGGCTTGCCCATGAGCATTGCCAGTACCAGCCACTGCCATGGAGGCAGTGGTTCATGCACCTGAGAGGACAAGGGAGCCAGGCCTTTGACAAGGCACCTGATCATCTTCTTCTGCGCCACTGTCAGCATACCACCCCGCGTGTGGTACGCAGAGATGGCTGCCAGGGGCATCTTAAGTCTCGTAGGTCGCAGTCTCAACTGAGATAAGAGGCCAAAGCAAGAAATGAAAATTATGCAATCACTATAATTCCTGATCTTCGAGAATGTCTTCACCTTTCAGTCACAATATTGGGTCTAAGTCAGAGGTGCCAGGATCCAGCAGGAGCAGTCTTTGCAGCTTAGGAGGGGATCAGTCAATGCCGGAACCACCCAAGAGGCAGACATACTAATGTCATGCTTGTGGGTTGCCTAGTAACTGATGTCAGCCCCCTCCCTTCTTCGGTTCTGCTTGACAGGAGAGAAAACTAGTGGGAGAGAAAAAGAAGAGAGAGAGAACTATAGACTCTGAGCCCACAGGGATAGGTAAAGGATACAGGATACAGAATAATATAATTAATAAAACCTGACTGCCAACTAGAAGAGTTAAAAGTTGAGCCTAAATTTCAGATGGTGAGGACACTTTTCCTTTCAGTGATTTTGATTCGGACTTGTTTGAACACAGCTCCAAGATCCGGAAATCTAGGAAAGAAAGATGATGCTTGAAGAAACTGTGGCAACAAATTACTGATGGACATAAGGGGTTAACATATGAAAATGTTGAAACTAAACTGATCACTAACTGATTTTCTTCCATAACAAGCTAACAGTGTTTCTCTCCACGGCTATTTTAATCAACTTGGGGGGACCAAAATAGGGTGGACCAAGGTTTAAAAATGTAATGGTTACTGTACAGAGTTTGGTTTAAACCTCAAACACAGAAACAGACAGAACAATTGGTTATACCGTAGAAGTATAGAACAGAGTTCTTACAGATAGCACATGATAGTCCTATGGCTGGTCACTCAGGGAAGGATCGCACCTTTGCCAGATTGCTGTATAGATTTTACTGGCCTGAAGTTCATGAAGATGTTGCTACCTATTGTAATTCCTGTGCTGGGTGTCAGAAAGTAGCCCCAGTCACTAGACAAGACAAGGTGCCCCTGGTGCCCCTACCCTTGATAGATGTGCCTTTTGAGAGAATTGCAATGGATGTGGTTGGTTCTTTAGACAAAAGTAAAAACGGTAATATACTTATCCTGGTAGAATGCAACTATGCTACTCGATACCCAGAAGCAGTTCCAATGTGTACTGTCACGGCTTCAAAGGTGGCAGCAGAACTTGCAAAAAGTTTCAGCAGAGTGGGCATACCTAAAGAAATTATTACTGATCAGGGTAGTAAGCTATACAGACTACTAGGTATCACTGCCATAAGAACCTCTCCCTATCACCCTTAGACAGAGGGTCTTGCTGAGCATTTTAACCAAACCCTATAATGCATGTTAAAAAGGTTCGTGGGAAGGGAAAGATTGGGACCAATATTTGCCTTACCTACTTTTTGCTTATAGAGAAGTGCCACAGGTATCAACAGGGTTTTCACCATTTGAAATGCTGTCTGGTAGGCAGCCAAGAGGGCCACTGGGTGTAATAAAAGAAATGTGGGAAGATAACCCACTCAGCAACAATATATAACTTCTTATATGTGTGCCCTAAGAGAGAAGCTGACAAAATATGTTGAAATTGCCCACAGGAATCAGGAAGAAGCCCAAAAGCAGTAGAAGGTATATTATGACCATGGGGTAAAAGAAAAAGTTTTTGAGCCAGGTGAAAAGGTTTTGCTACTGTTACCCACAACAGAAAATAAGCTGTTAAGGAAGTGACAAGGGACTTATAGAGTGCTTAGACGTACTGGCACCGTTAACTATGAGACTGAGACCCCTGACAGGAAAAATCCTACTAAGATATACCATGCTAACCTCCTCAAGAAATGGGTTTAAAAAATGCCTAAAGCTGCATTGTTAGTTTTTCCAGAAATTGATAAGGAAGATACTGATGTAGCTTGTGATAGACCGGAACAAACTGTAAATGCTGATGCTGTAAAGGTGAATGTTTCCTTATCCTCAGAACAAACTGCAGACATTTGTAATGTGCTAAATACATTTAACAGAACTTTTACTACAGTACCAGGCTGAGCAAAAGGGGTTGAGCACGTAATAGTGACAAGGAACAAAAGAGTAAACAGGGAGGAGAGGAGGCACTGTGGGTCACCTTGGAGACCGGAAAGGGCACCACAATCCTCACAGGGGTTGTGTACAGACCTCTATGTCAGGGGGAAGGAATGGACAAGGATATGATAGAAGGCATTCTTAGAATGGCAGAGAAAGGGGAGATACTGTTGATGGGAGACCTGAATATGCCAGATGTTAACTGGAGCACATTTGCTGCAGCCACATCCAAGAGCAGGGCCATTCTTGATGCCCTACAGGTGGCAGGCATTAGACAGCTAGTTTCGGAACCCACTCGTGAGGGAGCAATCTTGGACCTCGTACTCTCAAATGGGGGCAGTGAGAGGATCTCAGATCTAGAAGTGGGTTGCCATCTGGGGACAAGTGACCATCAAACAGCGTGGTTCACGTTAAACTCAGCTACAAGTCAAGCCATACAAGTGAGGGTACTGGACTTTAGGAGTGCTGACTTTGGCAAGATGGGAGAGTGCCTCAGAAAAGCACTAGCAAACAGGCTAGAAGGAGGTGTGGAGCAACAATGGGGAATTATCAAAACTACCATCACAGAGGCAACAAGCCTTTGTGTGAAGCAAATAAATAAATCAAAACGAAAGAAAAAGCCACTATGGTTCTCAAAAGAGGTGGCTGTGAAAGTCAGGAAGAAAAAGATAGCATTCCGGAAGTATAAGGAAACACAGAAGGAGCAGGACAGAGAGCTGTACCAGTTAAGGCAGAAGGAAGCAGGGAGGGAAGTCAGAATAGCAAAGGCCCAGACTGAGGAAAAAATAGCCAACTCAGTTAAGAAGGGGGATAAAACCTTTTATAGGTACATCAGCGAGCGTAGAAAGACAAAGGAAGGGATAGTGAGGCTGAATAGAATGAATGGTGGGTGGGCAGAGGGGGACAGTGAAAAAGCAAGAATACTGAACGAATATTTCTGCTCAGTATTCACAAAAGAGGAGGGGGAAGTGCCTAATCCAATTAACAGAAGCACTCTTGATAGGGGGGTTGATTCTAGTCCTTTCACAGAAGAAAGGGTCTGCAAGAACTCCTAAAACTGAAGGTGGACAAAGCAATGGGTCTTGATGAAATTCACCCCAGAATTCTAAAAGAATTAAGGAGGAACTAGTGAAACCACTGGCTACTCTTTTTAATAAATCATGGGAGGATGGTGTGGTACCCGAGGACTGGAGGAAGGCGGATGTGATTCCCTTCACAAAGTGGGACCAAGACAGAGGCAGGAAACTACAAACCTGTCAGTCTGACCTCTGTGGTAGGAAAGTGATGGAGTCACTTGAAGGAAAGAATAGTTGAGTACCTAGAAGCCAGTGGAGCACAGGACCCAAGGCAACATGGGTTCACAGCGGGAAGGTCATGTCAGACGAATCTAATAGATTTCTTTGACTGGGTGACCAAAGTAGTAGACCAGGGAGGGGCTGTGGATATGGCCTACCTAGACTTTAGCAAGGCATTTGACACAGTCCCACACAAAAGATTACTAGTCAAATTAACCAGCCTGGGAGTGGGTCCCAGGGTGGTAGCCTGGGCAAAACATTGGCTGGACAACAGGACACAGAGGGTAATTGTAAATGGAGTCCACTCTGAAGAAAGGGGGGTTACTAGTGGGGTACTGCAGGGTTCAGTATTGGGTCCAGTCCTTTTTAATGTCTTCATCAGTGACATTGCAGAGGGACTGGAAGGAAAAGTATGCCTTTTTGCAGATGACACAAAGATCTGCAACAGGGTTGATACACAAGGAGGCGTGGAAAGGATGAAAAGGGACTTGGCAAGGTTGGAGGAATGGTCAGAAGTATGGAAGCTAGGATTCAATGCAAAGAAGTGCAAAATAATGCACCTGGGAAACAAGAACCCAGGGAAGAATACACACAATGGGTGGGAGGTAGTAACAAACAAAAAGGAAAGGACCTGGGGTAATCACATCAGATGACCTTAAGGTTAGCAAGCAATGGAGAAGGCAGTAGGGAGGGCTGGGGTATACTGGGATGTATAGGGAGAGGCATCATCAGCAGAAAACAGGAAGTTGCTATCCTCTGTACAGACAGTTGGTGAGACCCCATCTGGAGTACTGTGTCCAGTTCTGGAGACCCCATCTCCGCAAGGACATAGACAGGATAGAGGTAGTACAGAGGAGGAAACTAAAATGGTCAGGGTCTGCAAGAGAAGCCATATGAGGAGAGACTAGGAGCTTAATATGTATACCCTTGAGGAAAGAAGGAGAGGGGACATGACAGAAACTTTTAAGTACCTCAGTGGAATCAACAAAGTCCAAGAAGGTAGCATCTTTCAGAAAAAGAGACTTGCAAGAACAAGGGACACAATTTAAAGATAGAAGGAGGCGATCTAGGGGCAATGAGGAAGTATTATTTCACAGAGAGGGTAGGATGCATGGAACAGCCTCCTGAGGAGGTTGTGGGGTCTAAACTGTGGAGAATTCAAGAATGCATGGGACAGACATAAGGCAATTCTTGTGGGGGGTAGGAAGAAATAGGCTGTTGGTTAACTAGGATCTGCGACCTATCCTGTAGGTAGGGAAATGGGCAGACTAGATGGGCCTAGTGGTCCTCATCTGCCGTCAAAGTCTATGTTTCTATGTTTCTATGAATGCTTGTCCTGTTAGGCCAAAGACATACAGGTTGCCAGAGCGGTTAAGAGCCGACGTGGTTAAGGAAATACAAAATATGAAAGAACTGGGTGTCATAGAGGAGTGCTTGGTCATCTGTAACTGTAAACAAAAAAGACGAGGGTGTTAGAATCTGCCTTGATTTTAGGCAACTTAATCAAGTGTCAGAATTTGGCAAGTTATCCTATGCCCAGAATAGATGATTTGGTGGACAGACTGGGGAGTGCAAAGTATACCAGTACCCTCGATCTCACCAAGGGTTACTGGCAAATACAGTACCTTTAGCTAAAGACAAAACTGCATTTGCTACCCCTATAGGATTCTATCAGTTAACCACCATGCCATTTGGTTTACATGGTGCGCCAGCTACATTCCAGCGGTACATGGATGTAATTTTATCCCCTCACACCGGTTATTGTGCTGCATACCTAGATGATGTCATGGTGTATAGTCCAGACTGGAAAAGCCACCTGAACACCTACGAGCAGTTACCCAAGCTATCAAAAATGCAGGTCTGACTATTAATCCTACCAAATGTGCACTGGGCATGCAGGAAATCAGATTTTTGGGCTATGTGTTGGGAAATGGAGAAGTTAAGCTAGAAATTTCTAAAACAGAAGCTGTAGCTAACAGCTCTGTCCCCATAACAAAGAAGCATGTCAGGTCATTTTTAGGGCTGGCTGGTTATTATCGGAGATTTGTTCCCAACTTTGTAGAGTTAGCTACTCCCCTCACTGAACTCATGAAAAAACAGTACCTAAATAACGTGAACTGGACCTCAAGAGTGTGATGAAGCTTTTCAAGCCATTTAGGCTGCATTATGTTCAGCCCCTGTTTTAAGAAGCCTGGACTTTGAGAAACCATTTTTGCTACAAACAGATGCATCCGAGGTCATCCTAGGTGCAGTACTGAGTCAAAATATAGATGGGAAGGAAAGTACAGTTACGTAAGAACTTACCGTAACAGTAGATCTTCGAGAGAGGCTCTTGCAGTAGGTAATTACGTATAGGACTGACGCCGGCAGGACCCCACGGAAAAATTTCTAGCTAGCAGTCCCTGGCGAGGGACCGCCACCATGTCAGGTGACCAGCGTCAGGAGACGTCGGTATAAAGGGGCGGTCCCTGACGCCCACCTTCCAGTTCTTTCCCGCCACGGGCCAGAAGGCCGGACAAAAGAGGAGCGGATATTTCCTTCACTGGAAAAGGAGCTGAAAAAACCTAGGGGGGATGGAGGGCGGGAAGGTATTATCTACTGCAAGAGCCTCTCTCGAAGATCTACTGTTACGGTAAGTTCTTACGTAACTGTACTATCTTACTTCGAGAGGGCTCTTGCAGTAGGTAATTACATATAGGACTGAATCCCAAGCAGTCTGGAACAAAGAGAGGCACCGGGAGGAGGAAAACTACTCCAAAAAGCAGTTCTATCTGTGCGAGCCTCAAGACAAGAGGCCTTGCAGAACAGCCAGCCCGAAGCCTGCTCTACGGCGAGTGGCAACATCCAAACTGTAGTGTTTAGTAAAGGTATGGATGGAAGTCCAGGTGATGGCAGCACAGATGTCTGCCGCAGACACATTTTTGAAACAAGCCGCTGAGACAGGTACTGCTCTGGTGGAGAGGCCTCTTACTTGACCCGGTAGGGTCTTGTTATATTTGTCATAACAGAAAGTGATGCAATGAACCAACCACTTAGACAGGCATTGCTTGGAAACAGCATTACCTTCCCTTTTATGAGCAAAAGAGACGAACAATTGGTCAGTCTTTCTGAGATCCTTTGTCCTGTTGATGTAGTATCTCAGAATCCGGTGGACATCCATAGTATGGAGTAAATACTCCCCTTCATTAGAGTACTGCGTAAAAAAGGCAGGCAACTCTATGGACTGATTCAGAGTAGACTCAGCTACTACTTAGGAGAAACTTAGGATTACGTGTGAAGAGCAACTCGTTCCTTGTGAAAAATCAAGTATGGGATTTTGCACATCGGGGCCTGGAGCTCGGAAATTCTCCGAGCTGAAGTAATGGCCACCGGGAAGAGAGTCTTCCATGAAAGGAACTTCAAATCCGCAGAAGCTGCAGTTCGAAGGGAGGGAGAGTAAGTTTCTCGAGAACAAAGTTCAAGTCCCAAGGGGGAGCAGGAGTATGGATGGGGGCCTCAGATGGAGGATCCCTCGGAGAAAGGTCTTAGAGACCTCCAATTGAGTGAAAGCTTTGTTTGCGAAGGAAACATGATAGGCCGAGATGGCCTCCATGTGTACCTTCAGAGAAGAATGACTGAGACCCAGGTCAAAAAGATGACGTAGATACTCCAGCAGAAGCCCCGCTGAACAGGAGAAGGGTTCCACGTTCTTGGAAGCAGCCCAGATAGTGAATCTTTTCCACTTCATGGCATAAGTGGATCTGGTGGAGGGTTTTCTGGCCTCCACCAAAATCTCCGCCACTTTGGGAGACACTCCAAAACGGGATTGGGCTAAGTCTGCAGGAGCCATGCATGCAGTTGAAGGGATTTGAGGCCTGGATGGACCAGGGTCCCCTGATCCTGGATCAGTAAACCTCAAGAGAGAGGAAGAGGAGGATCCTCTGAGAATTGTTGTAGAAGAGAGAACCAAACTTGCCTGGGCCAGAAAGGAGCGATCATAATCATTCACACTCCTTCTGAAGCTAGTTTCTGCAAGGCTTGTGGGATAAGTGGAACTGGGGAAAGGGTATAGACGAATCTGTCCTTCCAGTCTGAGAGTCAGAGCGTCATTCAAAAAGCACCTCGGCTCTGGAACGAGCTTAAGAGTAGCGGTAAGTTTGCATCTGGGGAAGCACAGGTCGACCTGTGGTGTTCCCCAAAGTCGGAAGATATTGTCTAGGACCCCTTGGTCCAGTTCCCACTCATGAGCCAGAGCAAAAGAACGACTTAGCTTGTCTGCTAGGGTGTTGTCGACTCCCGGAACGTGAATTGCCGTGAGGTGAAGGTCGTGTTGTGTTGCCCAATCCCAAACCCTCATTGCCACCCTGCAAAGAGGGTAGGACCAAGTCCCTCCGTTTGTTGATGCACCACACCACGGACATGTTGTCCGTCTGGACGGCTAGGTGGCCGGAAGGATGTATTGGGTGGGGAAGGGCTTGAGAGCGTGATAACACTGCCCAAGCTCGAGCACACTGATGTGGAGAGTTGAATGTAGTTTGGACCAGGAGACCTGGGTCCGGCGAGGGCCTAGATGGGCTCTCAACCTCGCCCCGAGGCGTCTGTGGTTAGAGTCTGGGAGGGGGGAGGACGAAAGAAAGGAACTCCTCGAAACAGGTTCTCTCGAACCATCTACCATTGCAAGTCTTGAGGCATCGGTGAGCAGACCAGAACTGGGTGATCTAGGTCGTCTACTAGTTGATCCCATTGGGAGTGTAGAGTCCACTGAGAAATTCTCATGCGGAGTTGAGCGCGAGGAGCCGTCAGGATAGCAGCCGCCATAAGCCCGAGAAGGTGAAGGACCGACCTCACAGAGACCGTCCTGTGGTCGGACAGCAGACTTATTTGGGTCTGGAGGGTGGACGCCCTGTCCGGAGGTAGGAAGGCCTTGCCCTGTGGTCATATTGAGAATCACCTAATAAATTGTAGTCTCTGGGATGGGACCAGATGAGACTTGGAATGGTTGATGGTAATACCCAGGCAGGCAAAACCTGCTGGGTAAAGGGAAAAGGCAATGAGGAGTTCCCTCCTGAGGACGAGGCTGCCAGGAGCCAATTGTCCGAGTGCGGAAAAACCTGCACTCCTAGTATGCAGGTGGGCATACACCACTGCCAGGCATTTGAGGCTGTTAGGCTTTCGGGGCAGGATAGACCAAATGGGAATCGCAAACTGGCAGTGGTCCTGGAATGCAAAACGAAGGTATCATGAATAGATGGGGCTAATGGAATGTGCAGATATGAAAATTACGTACTCACTGTAATTCTGATCTTTCTGTGTATCTTCACCATTCATCACATATGGTACTGGCGGAGATCAGGATACCACCGGAGCTTTTTTTTAAAAGTGGTAGGCTTGACTGAGCAGCATCAAGCGCCTCCCTAGAAACCGACCTACTGTGTGGCGCTCGCGGCGTTGGCCGATTAGGCTGTGTCGACTCCGCCTGCCTACCAGTTCTGGAGTCACCGGAGAGGTAAGAGGAAGGATGGAGGGTGGGACAAGAGGTCAAGGGACAGAAAAGAAAGGAAAAACTGAACTAAAAGGAGAAATAACGACTGAGAGGACAGCAAAGAGAGATGAGACTAAGAGAGTTGGGTAGGAATTTAATCTCTGGAAGCAGAAGAAGGGAGGTGGGGAGGGAGAAAATTTGGGAGAGAGTGTGAGAGGTAACAAGGTATCCAAGACCCTTGTCAGTCACGAGATTGTATAGGAACTGCAAGGAGTAGCTAAAGCTCTGCCAGAATTCAAGGCACAGAATAACTGGCAAATACCCAGAAGCAGAGTCGGCTATTCTGGATGAAGGACAGGGTGCAGGGATTTAATACTCTCAGGAAAGATTTGGTGAAAAAAGGGATTTTTTTTTTTGTAAAACAGTTGGATGGAAACCAGAAGGAGAACAGGAGGAGGGCAACCACTCAACTCCCACCCCATCGGGATGGAGACATGTAGTAGAGAAGGAGTGCCACTCGAGCTGTACCTTTGAAGAGAATACCCCTGTGTCCCTACTTACCCTGCTCCAAGAGGAGAGGGAGCCACAGAGGAGGGGCCAGGACTGAGGCCCCCAGGGGATGTGGTTCAGTGGGGTTGTGATGAATGGTGAAGATACAGAATGATCAGAATTACAGTTAGGTACGTAATTTTCATATCTTATCTGTGTCAATCTTCATCATTCATCACATATAAAATGATACCAGCCTCGAAGGGGTGTTCTTTCACACCCTAAGGGACAGAGTCCCTTAGCCCTCTGTGGTGACACACTAATGGGAACCTCCGGCCTGGGAGGCCGAGTGTGGGGATGAGATGGGTCTTGCTCTCACGGGAGAAGAGGTAGGTTCCCTGCTGGGCGGAGCCAACCACCTATGCCGGGCCAGAAGGTGACAACAGCGAAAGGCGTAGCTAAGCCGATCTCCTGGTGCAGATCGCTGTCCCTACGACCTGGTAGCTACCTCGTTGGCGTCGTAAGATGCCCTTGCTTGTGCCTTGCTAGCTCAGGCCACGTGCAGAGGCGCGATGGCTTGTCTGGTTGCTCCGAGGTCAGGCAAAGCTGGGACCTGACCTAGCGTGGACCACAGAACCTGTTGTAGGCTGCATGGTGGGCCTGGTGGCGGAAATAGAAGGGAGCAACTACCGTCGTGAAGGTCCTCCTCCTCCCCAAAATCAAAATCGAAGTCTTGATCCGGGGCTGGTCACGTGGAGGGCGTGAAGCCATCAGGGTGTCCAGATCGTCAGCTGTTGGACTGCTCATGGATGAGGTATAGAACCTGGAGACTCGGGGAGTGCAATACCTCTGGCTGAGGTCCCTAGGGGCAGGAACTCGAGAAGGGCCTCTACCGAAGCATGAGATGCCTCCCAAGGGGAGCAGGCCAAGCGCACTACAAGAATGGGTTTGCCATTATCGCCTAGAAAGGCGTGCGCCTGTGATGTCAGGATTGCTAACAGAAGAGGGAGAAAGTGCAAGTCTTCCAACATCCTCCGAGGAAGCTGCTACCGGAGAGATCAGCAGCCGGAGAGATGTGGACAGGGGTTCCTCTCTCCCAGAAGAGGGGGATGAGGGCTGGAGGTCACCATACATCTGAGGGTGGCTGCATGGGGAGGTTGAAAACCTGGCTGTCCATAGCCTTGACGTGGGGAGGACCGGGCAGCCACCGCTCTGAACTGCTCCCAGGCAGGGGGCCGCTGGGACCAAGAATGTCTGGGGCGTGGAGGAAGTGTGGCAGAGGGATGGGGCAGAGCCAAGAAAAGTTGGCTGACCTCCGCCGAGGGGCTACGAGTGGACCATGAGCAGCCGAGGAGGTGCCCCAGAAGACTCCAGCCGACAGCTGTACAGCCACGTTAAGTACTGCCTTGGCTGCTTAGAAATTTCAAATAAAAGGAAAGGTCTTACGCCGACGCTGAGTGGAGGCAGAACCCAGAACCGATGGACTGAACGTCGATTTTTTTTGAACAGGCTGAAGCCTAAAATTGCAGAGAAGCTTCCCACGAGGCGACCTCGACGGTGGGAGCCGAAGAACTGGTAGGCAGGCAGAGTCGACACAGCCTAACGGCCAACCTCGAGCGCCACGCAGTACGCCGCCCTCGAGGACGGCGCCGATGCTGTGTCGGTTCGCCTACCCTTTTAAAAAAAAAAGCTCCCATGGGATCCTGACCTCCGGCCAGTACCCATACGTGATGAATGGTGAAGATTGACACAGATAAGATAAGCATCCTGCATATCCAGAGCACAAAGCCATTGACCCAGCCAGAGGAGGGGCAGAAGGCCCTGCAGAGAGAGAGCATCCTGAACCTTTTGTATTCTACAAAAAGATTCAGGGAACTGAGATCCAAAATTGGTCCGAGATTTCCAGTCTTCTTTGGGACCAGGAAGAAATGGGAATAGTAATCCGTCCCTCGCAGATGAAGGGGGACGGGCTCTATAGCTTGCTTCTGCAGGAGAGCCGAAATTTCCTCCTGGACCAAAAGAAGATGTTCCCATTAATACGATGACTTCAGAGGGGGTGGGGTGGTTTCTGAATTAATCTCTATCGAGTGCCCCTCTGCTATTAGCTGGAGCACCCAAGAATCTGTGGTTATCCTCTCCCATCCCGGAAGGTGGAGGGAAAACCTCCCTCCTACCGGTTCCTCCAGGGAGTCCGGAGGCAGTGGGAGAGGAAAGGAGTCAGGTGGTGTGGGGCAGCGCTGCAACTGAAGCACCCGCTGCTTTTTTGGGAGGGGGGGGCTTAGCAGCTGTGGGGCCCGGCGTTTTGTGGCCCGCCTGGTTTCGCCTTTGGCAGATTCCATCTGCGAAAGGGACGGCGCTGCTGCTGATGGGGATGGTACATGGAATCAACTGACTTCAGTGCTGTTCCCTTCTCTTGCAAATTGATGATGATGTCCTTGACATCACCCCCGAAAAGCACCGACCCCTGGAAGGGTGCTTCCTGGATAGCAGATTGCACCTTCGGGACCAACCCTGACACACGGAGCCAAGCATGACGCCATAGGCCTAGTAAGCGGAGCTGAGCTCCGCCCAGCAGTGTCCACTGCATCGTATGTCGCACGAAGCATGTAGCGACTGGCCGAACGAGCGCATCGGACAAGATCAGCCAACTCCTGCTTGACCTGGGAGTCAGGCAAGGAGTCCAGTATGGCTTCCGCCTGAGTCAGAATGGCCTTCTGGTAGTCCCCCACATGGCCAAAATAGTTCAGGGCCCTGATCCCCAGCGTGGAGGAAGCATAAATCTTTCTCCCATATTGGTCCAGAAGGCGCGATTCCTTATCAGGTGGTGACGAACTAAGATGTTTGGGGTTTGCCAACTGGCCGTGAGCGGCGCTAATCATGACCGAGTCGGCACAAGGGTGAGAATCCAGACAATCAACACCCTCTGGAGCCTGATATAGCCTGTTCGACTTCCTAGGAAGTGGGGCTAGAGCCGATGGCTGTTTCCATATTGTGGTAACAAGAGGCAGATCCAGATGTTCAGCGAGTTTCAGAAGCTGAGGATCTGGTTCCAGGGAGTGCCACTGATGAACCCCCTGGATTTTCCTAAGCAACTCTGTAAAAGAAGGATCCTCTGGAGGAGACTTTGGAGGAGTCCTTGGCCAGGGCTTTGACGGAGAGCGTGGATCGTCGTCTCTCTCGGAGCAACCGTCGGAAGAATCCGAGGAGTCCGAGGGTGAAGAGGAGGATGAAGAGGAAAAAGACTCCCTTTCCCGACCCGGGGGAGGAACAGACCCCTGAGGAAGTCCCCGGGGAAGCGTGTCCTGCCCTTCTCTGGATCCAGATGGAAGAACCCTGGAATCCGGAGGTGGTGAGGGAGTGTGCCGGACGGCGGGAACCTGGGATGGCACCGTCGCCGGAAGGCGGTCTCGACCCTTTGGTAAGCTGAGCCTCGGCCTCAGCCCACCAGGAGGCCAGAGTCTCCTGCAGGTCCACCGCGGCCGTGAGGGTGGTGGAGGAGGAGGAGGAGGGAATAAAGATATGGGTTGTAACTGTATGGAGCGTGATCCAAACCCGCTGCGGTAGCCAGCCGCTGGTATTGTGGCGCGGGCGTTGGGAAGCTCAAGGCCGGGTACTGTGGCACCGGATACTGCGGTCCCAGGTACGCCAGTGTCGGATAGGACGGAGGGTACCCGGGAGGGCTGCCGGAGCAGACGGCCCGGCCAGTGGCCTCATGGGCGGGTCCATAGTGGATGGCCCAGAGGGCCCGATGGGAGCGGGATGTCTCCCGGAGTTGGTAAGGCCGGCGTCAGGGCCGACGTCGGAGGTACCAATGTCGGAGGTGCCGGTGTCGGAGCTGGCATCCGGTGAGCCGACGTCAGGTCCGGCGCACCAGGAGGTGGAAGGAATGATGGAGGAGGAAGATCCCCAGCTTCGCCCGGGGATGGAGGGGAAAAATCCCCGGGGTCGAGTTGGGGAGACTCTGGTTCCCCAGACGGCAGCGAAGGCTGCAGGGAACCGGGTATGATGGACGTGGGGAGGGTCCGCATATTGGTTCTCGGATGTTGATGCCAGACGAGCCGACGGTGGCTTAAGGGCGAGCTCCCGGCGGGCGTCCGACTTATGAGAGCCATCATCGGAGGCAGGTCGGATAGAGGGATCGGCCTGGTCCGTGGAGTGGAGGCCGCGCGCCGCCCCGAAGGGTCAGACGCCTACCGCCCTCTCCAGCGGACGCCAGAGGAGCCGACGCCTGCCTTACCGAGTCGCCCACAATGGTATGCCGCAAGCCTGTGGCCGAACCAGGGGCGGAGGCCTCCAACTGCCCGGAAGCGCCTGCAAGGCCTGGAGCTAGCTGTGACAGGCGGCCAACACCCCCTCGGAAACCTCCGAGGCGGCCGTCGAGGAACGGCCCCCCAGAGGGGATGTTACCTGCGTCCCAGCGACTCCCGAGGGAGACGTGGTGGAGGAACCCTTGTCCTGGTGCCTCTCCTTCTTCCGATGGCCTTCGGGGGAAGTGGACACCTGCCTCAGTTTTTTGAGCTCCTTCTCCATTGAACTCATTTTCTTCTTCAGAATATGGGCTTCCAGGGTTTGCTGCCGCCTTTTCCGGGTAGCCGCGTTGAAACTGAGGCAGTGCTGGCACTTCTCGACCGGGTGATCGGAGCCTAGGCAGAACAGGCACAGAGAGTGGTCGCCCCAGCGGTGAAGCGATCACCGCATTTAATCGCACTTACTCTTGTGCTCGGAGAGTGTGGGATGACATACACCGATGATTGTACTGACGTTAGTCGAAAAGGCAATTATTTTGGGTAAAAACGACGAAAGTAGGGCTGACGGGCTAACAAACTTTTCAAGCAGGATAGCTGCACGAGCTAACGGGGCGGAAAGAACTGGAAGAAGGGTGTCAGGGACTGCCCTTTATATCGACGTCTCCTGACGCCGGTCACCTGATGTGGGGCAGTCCCTCGCCAGGGACTGCTAGCTAGAAATTTTTCCGTGGGGTCCTCCCACCTGCCGGCATCAGTCCTATATGTAATTACCTACTGCAAGAGCCCTCTCGAAGTAAGATCATCCTATTCTGTACATAAGTAGGAAGTTGCATGACAGAAAGAAAAGGTACTCCACCATTGAAAAGGAATGTTTAGCAGCAAAGTGGGCCATGGAGTCCCTTAAGTTTTATTTGCTAGGGATCTGACTTTGTACTTATAACAGATCACAATCCTCTCTGTTGGCTTAACCAAATGAAAGATAAAAATTCCAGAATCACAAGGTGGTACCTGGTACTATAGCCATTTAAATTCATGGTGATACACAAATCTGGTAAAGAGAATAGCAATGCTGATTTTCTGTCAAGATATGGATGAGGAATTTAGGGTTTTAAGGTTGAAAAACAAATGTATGGGTTTGAACTTTACTGTTTGCTGTACTGTTATAGGACAAACAGATACTGCACATGCTTAATTTTGGAAAGTTTGAAGCTAATATTAGTAGAGAATTAATAAAATGTTTTCGAAACCTGTTTAATAAAACAGGTTCCCTCTTAATGAGGGGGGTGTATGTAACACGGTAGAATAGGACCCTGCCCCAGTTGTTATAGAAAATGTTTAAATGCAAAGATCTGTCCTTTCCTGTCTGGTTGCACAACCAAATTTTCCTGTGAGACCTAGGATTTGCTCACCCCAACAGTCTCGCAATTCTTTGCCTCTCACTGTCTCTGTCTCCCTTGCTGTCCGTCTTTTTCTCACTTGCATATCTGTTGATATAAAAATATATGCAAATCATCATGTGGAAATGTAACTGATATTGGGATCCCTCTGTACAGAAATGATACAGTGTTAATTTTTGAAATGTATATAATTATAGTTTGAGATGACTGCAAAAAGCTATTAGAAGCTCAAGAGGTTACCTGAGTGCAAATTTTTAAGCCTTTTGCAGAACAGCTATGGAAAAGGGGCCTCAGCTCTGGGACACAGTGTTCTAGCTGCACATGCCTGATACTTTCAAGAACAGGATGTTTGTTAAGAATGGGGGTTGCAAGGACTTATAACAGAGCAGAGTTGCAATTGCTTAAAAAAAAAAGGGACACAGAGACTGAAGGAAAACTCTGATGGACTTTTATTTCATTTTGCCTTTGTAAATAGATCTATTGAACAAGTTTTTTTTTTTAATGTTACTGCTAGTGTAAATAAATATTTTTTGCAAATTTTACTACTGCTTCTGGTTTTTCCTATACTTCTTAATCTGTGTCTCGATGACACTGTCTTCCTGGTATGTTATTTTTAATCCGCACTTTTTATGCCGTTTCTTTCTCCTGCACGCAACTCACTCAGGAGCTCCTAGAGATCCCTGGTCCTTGCTTCTCTGACGACCCCCCTGGCTTCTACATTAGCTGCGGTGCGGCTTTACCTATTGGCGGCTCCTACCGCCCACACTTTCTGCCCCTGATCCTTGCTCCTCTGAAATCCTCCCCCCCAAAACCAGGCTTTTACAATAGCCACGGCAAGTGAACGTTCGGCATTGACAAATGCTTGTTTTGTATTTTGGCAGGAAGAGGATGGGGTCTTACTTCCATCTTTTCTTTTTTTGAATTTCTCCAACAGGAAAAAGGAAAAAGAGCTAAACCTCAAGGGAGAGGACCGCTCGGGGTTGCAGTTGTACCATGAAACAGCTTGGTCTGCCCAGAGACCCTGGCTCTTATCTGGGGCATGAAACTGAATGGTCCTGATATTCTGGAAGATCAGAAATCACGGTGAATACATAATTTTCATATCTTCCAAGAATTAATCTTCACCTTTCAGTCTTATTTATGGGTCAGAGTACCAAGCCTTCCCCAAAACAGGGGAGGAATCTCCTCACCCTGAGGGAAAATAAACCCTCAGCCATCTGGTGGGTGAGAAACACTGGAGGGCAGGGACTCCTCACAGGTCCAGCAGTACTCGAGACTGGTCAGGGGCTAGCAGAGGCTCCCACAGCCTGGGAGCAAAAATGCACCCTGAAAATGCATGCCTGACCCTGCAAGAGAAAAAGTGAGTGCCCTGGTAATGCGAGTTAAGCATCCTACACTGAACCAGACGTGCGAACTGGGAGAGGTAAAGTCATGCCGTCCACTGCAGAATGCAGTTCCCACCAGCCTGGAAGCTATCTCACTGGCATCGTACAATGCCCTTTCTTGGTGCTTCACCAGCTACAGTACAAGTCACATTAAATTGTTCCTTCAACTCACTGGTTTACCATTATTCAATGGGTTGCCTAATGTGTGCACTGCTTAATTCAATGAATTGTTAAAAGTTTTATATCGGTTTGGAACTAGCTGTTATTTACTGACAACTTTGTTTTAAACTCTCTGCTTATTAGTTGTATTTACGTTTTACTGTACTGTACAGCACAGTTCAACTTGTTTTCCAATGTGATTTCAACCAGCTTCAGTTGCATTTAATTTTGCAGTGTTTCAATAAGCCCATTTACAGTGCAGTTGTTTCTTATTTCAACCAATCAAATCATTCCTATTTCCAAAGGGAATATTCCATTTGTTTCTATGTAGAAAATTAATTGCAGTGCTTAGCAGCCATCTTTGTTTCATCGAGACATACCGTGCTGTTTGTGGCTTACAAGTAACAGTACTGTAGTGAACTCGTTCGTAAACAAGTTTGGCTTATGTTAAATAAGAAGTATGAGTTACTGTAGTATAGACTTCACTGAACTCCGCAAAGTTAGTCCTGGTAGAAAAAGATCACTGTAGCATGTTAAATTTACTGTTTGAAAATCTAAGCCGTGACTCTAGGCATGCGCATTGACACTAATTAGTTTAGTTTATTTCACCAGGAAGAGACTCCATTGAGCAAGTTAATTTACAAGCAGGTCCTGGGTAGGACAGCATACAATTTATAATGCAGATATCACAAGCAATTGCACCCGATGAGATGCCAGAGACAGTAATTATATTCGGCATGCGCATACCCAGAGGCACGACTGGAATTTCCAAATGGAAAATTTAGCATGTTACGGTAATCTTTTTCAACCAGGACTAACTTTGCAGAGTTCAGCAAAGTCTATACCAGTGGTGCACAACTTTTCTGGGGGCAACTGAAAATCTGGCCTAAGTCTCAGGGCCACTGTAAAACGGCCGGAGTTGATAAAAGTCTAGCAAGATATCCACACATAAAAATACATCCAAACACACATTTATTTGTCACTATTAAGTGCCAGGCATACGTAGTAAACAACCAAAAAAAATTATAAAGAAAAACAAGTAGGGGACTACAGAATGGGGAGTGCAGGTCAAACAACTAAACAGAAATGGAATTAAGCAGATATTTATATGTAAGTAGCATTTTTCGGTCCAAGCTCTGTTGAACTTTCAATGTTCAATGTCAACTTTCCATTTGTTTTCAGCCATAATTAGGACAAAATTTATGTTGGTATTTAAATTGTAAAGTTTAACATTCAGCAATACTGAACTACATTACCACACTTCACCATAGCATACAGCTGGTGCCAACCTCACAAACTTCCTGCTCTCAGTCACTTCCCACACATGCCATCATGAAGAACCAGTGTGACTTGGTTACCATGCCTACCATGTGGTGGTAGCTACAGTAAATGGCTAATTGTCTGCTTTGCTGACATTCAATCAGAACAGGCATTAGTTTGGGAGGTACAGCAGTGGGAAATGTCACAGATAAAGGAATAAAAGCAGGGAATTTGTTATGTTGGCTCCAGTCCCGATTTGTTTGCCCCCAGTGATGTAAATGCAACCTTAACTTGACGGAATTGAAAGTGAAAACTGTCACTGTGCGTACTGCTTCACAGGCCACAGAAAGCCTTGGTGCGGGGCGTGTGTTGTGCACCATTGGTCTATACTAACTCAAACAGTTCTTATTTGACATAAGCCAAACTTGTTTACGAATGAGTTCACTGCAGAGCACCTCAAGCGTCACACTGTTTTATACAGTACTAATAGACACATTGGAGTATCGTCCAGCGGGCATTCCGAATGGGTAGCTGAAGATGAATTTTAAACATCACAAATGGATAAATGCACAGCACTGTATGCATCAGGGGTGATAATGGATGCACAGTACACAGTTGCAGGACAGAGAAAACATGCAGATGAGCAGTGCAATGCAGTGAATGGGAGGAGACTAACAGCTCACAGTACTGTAAAGACAAACAAGCATCACTGCATTGCATCAAGACTGAAAGGGAGCTGAAGGAAAGTAAGAGAAGGGTTGAAAGTGAAATGCATGTGTGGTGAACTTCGGCTGGGAAAGAGTTTCAATCTAAAGAACTCAGAATTGCCACTGCACTGTCATCACTAAAAAATAATGAAAGAGCAGTCAGTTGGAGGAACAGTTTAATGTATCTTGTACTTGTACTGTACAGGACCTGGGAAGAAATGCAGATGGCCTGCCTGGTTGACGCATAATCTAGCATGGACGATAGTAGCTGAGTCAGCATCACCCACAGGCGATTGCTGCAATTTGCCAGATGTGCAGAAATGCACATCACAGTGCATGCCGCCACAAAAAGTTTTCTGCCCCAGGTGTCGATCTCTGCAGAGTCAGGGTTGGGGGAGAGCAGTCATGCACCAGGCATGTAGGCCCAGAAGGGGTCTGCAGCACCAGAATCCTTGAAGTGGGGTAAAAGATAACATCTGGAGACCCAGTGGGAGTGCAATTGCTACACTCAACATCCTTAGAGGCAGGTGATGGGACAAAGGAATGGAGCTAGAAATTCTTAGATGCCCCCATGAAAGGCTGGGGCCAAAGAGGGATGACAAAGGAGTTATCACTGAAATCCCCGGAAAATCTCAGTGCAAGGGTAGCAGGCTTCTGACCTATGAATGACCCAATAATCAACCCCTGGAGCATCTCTGCCACGCGCAACAAAGATGGCCGCTTGACTGTGAAGCTACGAAACAATAAATAATTATGCACTCAGTTTCACCACAAAAATCCGAAAGAAGTTAATTTCATCCTCTACTACCTGAAAGTGCTAGTTTTCCGGAGTCTTTAGATGGTACAATTGTTGCGATTGCTCGTTCCCATCAGAGACAATTATCGAGTTAAGTGAACAGCTTTAACTATACCTAACAAGTGCAGCAATAGCAACTGTAGCTGCCTCAACTGCCGCAGAGCCATCCAAAACCTCCGACTTGCCCGAAATCAAAACAGTCCTCCACACTTTAATACAAGACATCCTTAGAATGAGGGGCGACATACAGGAATTGGAGCAAAGGATAGAAGCCATTGAATACAGTGTGTCAGATAATGAGCTTTCAACTGTCAGGGCTGACATACAGGTCTCCGTTAGTGTACCAGTTAGGGTTCAACTTAACGCCGCAAAAGTAGGGAATGTGGCATTAGGGTTTCCGACCGTAACTCCCTACCCCCACCCCCCCAAGCAGCAAAAGGGAAAAACAATAGGGTTTTGGGTCTTCCGAGTCTTGATGAATCAGTGGTGGGGTCTTCCTTGGGGTTTGGTTGTCAGCCCTAAGGCTTACCAACCTCTCCCCCAGCCCGTAGCCTCCTGTCCAAAGCACAAGATGCAGCTCCAAGCCAGTACCTTATACTGATACATCTTTCAAAGGTAGAGAACTATGTCTTGTCACATGTTGCCAACAAAATCTGCTGTACTTTTCTTCAGGCAGGGTCCTATGGGCCCTGCCTGGAGAACAGAGTTGCTTAGGGGAGGAGGTGAGCATTAGGGTTGACAACCTCAAGGACGACCTCACTACTGAACCTTCAAGACTCAACAGACCCAAAACCTAATGCCTTTTCCTTTTGCTGCTTAGGGGGTGAGGAGTTACCTGAATGCCACATTTACCTAATTTTGTAGTAGTAAGTTGAACCCTAAGTGGTGCATTAACGCAGTTTTTTCCACACACACACACACACCCAATATAAGATATCTGAAATATCTTCTTGAATTGTCCTTGCCATCTGACATCATGAGTGGCAAAGCCACAAGTGAGCTCATAAGAGGACAAGTACAATGAAGAAAGATATTTCTGATATCATATATTACATCATCTCATATCTGATGTATGCAAGAGGACCGGAAATGTTCATAAATGAAGCTGTACTCTAGCAGTTTTCTTTTTCATTCACTATTTTTATGCTTGTTTCTATGAATGGAATGCCTCTGAAGAATGTGAGAAGAAATGGTTGTCATGTACTCCAGGTTCCCTGCACACACTAATCCAAAAAGGGACGCCACAGCATTACCATGCAAAATTCGATTTATTACATTAAAAAGGCAGACAGTGCAGGCCAATGCCTAACATGTTTCGAACCTGACCGGTTCTTCTTCAGGGGCTAAAAATCTTGGTTAAACAAACCACCACTTATATAAGGCTTCTATAACATGTGATCACACTAAATACCTATCAATCTCACACACAGTGTAATTAGTTAGAATTCCCCCATATGCCTTTTTTACGGGGTTTATTGATAATAAAACAAAAGAGTTTCTGACTACTAATCATCTTATCAGGGCAACCTTTTATACCCTGCCAAAAATCCACAAAACTGTTGTAAACCCTCCAGGTCGCCCCATTGTTAGTGGCACAGGCTCGTTAACTGAGCCTCTATCAAGGTATTGTGATTTTTATTTAAAACCATTGGTTGTAGAATTACCATCATACTTAAAGGACACGCAGGAAGTTTTGAACTTACTCCCCACCATTAAAGTCGAATCGGATATGCTCCTCATAACATGTGATATTGAGGCACTTTATACGAATGTGCCACATGAAAGAGCATTTGATGCAGTGGCATTTTTTCTGAATAAGTCAACGACGCCTGCACCACCAACTGACTTTTTTGCTGAAATTGTTAGAACATGTCCTAAAAAGTAATGTTTTCTTATTCAACAATAATTTGTACTATCAAGTAAAGGGTACGACCATGGAGGCCACATGTGCTCCCTCAGTAGTGAACTTGTATGTTGGGAAGTGGGAACAAGATGTCATTTTCAATGGGATTGTTAACATGTTTTTTTCAAAACTTGTGTGGAGATGTTTTACTGATGATGTATTTATTGTATGGCAAGGAACATTGGAAAGTTTCAAGGATTTTTTGAATTTTATGCATAATAGTAATGCACACCTTAGATTCACGTTCTCCAGTAGTAATGTGAAGGCACGGTTTTTGGATCTATCACTAAAAACCAGACAGGAGGTTTAGAAAGTAATTTATACAGAAAGGAGACAGATGGCAATACACTACTGAGAACGAATAGTTGCAATCCCCCATTTGGCTGCTAATATACCGATGGGGCAATTTATTAGAATAAGACGCAACTGTACCCAAATGGAGGATTTTGATAAGGGGGCAGATGACCTTGCAGAAAGGTTTGTACACAGGGGATATAACCACCATCGAGTGGAAGAGGCTAAGAATAAAGTGAGAGCTTTAGAAAGAAATAATCTCTTGGACCAGGGGAAGGAAATAGCAGAGATGGACAAAAGATTTAACTGTGTAACAGAATATTCAGTACAATCTAGGGAGTTGGAGATCATTTTAAAACATCACTGGCAAGTCTTGTTGGCTGAGAAGAAACTGCAGGAAATCTCCAATCAGCTGGTTAGAATGTGCTATAAAAAAGCACCGGTGTTAAGAGATCTCCTTATCCACAGTCATTTTGTGGACAAAAGGGTTGGGAATTGGCTTTCTAAACCTCAAGGTTGCTATCAATGCAAATGGCATACAGCCTGCACATTACACCATAAAATAATTTTATGACTAGTAATTCAAGGAAAGAGTACCAGATAAGACAGTGTATAATCTGCGATTCAGAGGGGGTCATTTATTTAGCCACCTGTACTTGTTCTGCTTTTTATGTGGGAAAGACAAATAGAACCCTTAAGGTCAGAGCTGAAGAACATTTAAGGGCAATTCTCAAAAAAAGATGACACGTATGCTACTGCAGTACACATTATGGATAATTAGGATTCTAATGAACATTGTTTTAAATTTGTAGCCATCGATAAAAGTCTGCAGAAACCCCAGGGGAGGAGATTTTGAAAACCTGATATTAATAAAAGAACATTTTTGGATTATTACATTGGGAGCCACTACAAAACTAGGTCTTAATACACATTTGGACATCAGATCATACTTGAAAAACAGAAGAAGTAATGTAAGGGTCTAAACCTGCTGGTTGAATAGCTTCATGATGGAACTAAACATAATGGTATGCGCTATGAAAAAATTGTAATTTCTTCGAAAAACTATGTTAAGATTAAAGTATTCAAGGTTTAAGTCCCATCAAGACAGTAGAGCTACCTGATTTGAGTATTTTTGGATTCTAAATTTGGCCCATTTTCTAAGCCTTGAAATAATCTTGCTATAGTTTGCTGTCTATTCTTCCTAGCAGTAAGCGACCGAGTGTGTCTCATACTGATTAACACATGGTGAATACAAGGTCCCCTCTTTCTGTATGAATCAGTGCATCCAGTTACAACGTCTTCTTTCCTAAAGTATACTTGGTTCCCCGAAGTAAAAAATGTTGGTATATGTATATTATGGTACATTATGTTGCATGAGTACAGGATTTACAGAGAGATACATTGTACTACTACAAAATTTGAATTTGAGATATGCGAGTTATGCATTTTAGAGATTGTCAGCTTTAATGAAAATTTCTCTTGAAATGTGCTTCATATTACAATCCAGAGTGCCGTTGTGTAATGTCTTAGTTTCTCTGTGTGTAATATGCGTTCATGGAGGTTCAAATAGACCATGTTGTGAGAAGTGAAATGTCATCCCCTCCTGTCCTTCCTTTCTTTTTCTTCCCTTTTGTTCCCTTTCATTTCAAACTTTATATTTTACCCTTTTGGATTATCCTTTACCTGTTTTCCTGTTCATTGTTCTTTTGTGTATCTATTGCCGTTTTCACTGATTTATTCAAACACTATTCTAAATCGTCCCCCCCAACGACTGAACAAATATATGTATTTATATGTATGTTATAAGCTTTATAAATACAAACATTTTTAGATGTTAACTATACTAATGTGATATGGGAATAAACATTTTTAACAATAGGATTATTTGTAGAGTACTGTGATCTTAATGATTGGGGTTTAATATGGAAGTCTAACTAATTACACTGTGTGTGAGATTGATAGGTGTTTAGTGTGATCAAATGTTATAGAAACCTTATATAAGTGGTGGTTTGTTTAACCAAGATTTTTAGCCTCTGAAGAAGAACCGGTCAGGTTTGAAACATGTTAGGCGTTGGCCTGCACTGTCTGCCTTTGTAATGTAATAAATCGAATTTTGCATGGTAATGCTGTGGCGTCCCTTTTTGGATTAGTGTGTGCAGGGAACCTGGAGCAGATGATTTTGGTGAGTTTCCTAGCACCACATCCTAATGCATATTCTATGGAGACACGAATGGTTGTCATGGTAGCATTGTTATGAGGTAATGTGGTATGCCATATTGCTACTGGTCAATTATCAACAGGTCAGCTGTCATGTATCTAACATGTGATATCTTGGCATGGGAGAAATTCTGATAGGTTGAATGTTAGCTCAGAGATACCACTAGTCATCATTGGAAATTTATACTCACACCTGGTGTGTGTGTGTATGTACAGTATATATGTGTATAAGCAATAAGAAATGACAGGCTGCACGTTAGACAGTTCTAACGCACAGCTAATAGGTGTAGTGAGGCACGAGGCCATAGGTGAGTGCATCCAGCCCTCTAGCCATGCGCTGGAACTAATGCACACCCTGGAGTGGCTTACTTAGCTTATGAAATGACTACCTTAGTTGTTCATGTATTTGAAAATTAGAATTCAGAGGATTAAATAGAAAAAAAAGTTAGATCTTTGTCTTAATTTAAAATAAAATAGCTCCTCCACCTGCACCACTGTACTGTATTTTCTTTCTGAGTAAAGGACTTTTGTCCTAACTAGTACCCGTAGTTGCAGGTTCCCTCAACTGGTTGTTATGGCAGTACCCACCACCCCCCACCACACATACACAAACTTGCTTTTGTAACATTTTGAAAATCTGGTCTTTAGAGATGAAGATAAATATGCCTGTTTTCTTTCGTGCGTGTGTGTGTGCATGCGTGCGCTCCTTCTGTCCAGTGGCTGCATATGACAAAAGGAGTGGATCGACTGCGGAGTCCTCCCAGAGACCTGCAGGTCAGAACGGATGTCCTGCACATCTGCCCTGAAGAGCTTATAGCTCCGGAAGAGGGCATTTAAGATGGACTGCTGCACATCAGTAGCAAAGTCAGATACCCGGAGCCAGGGATGTCATCTGAGACAGATGCCTGCTGCGGCTGCTCTAGCTGAGGCATCTGCCACATCACAGGCAGTCCTCAGTAGGTGCTTGCCTGCATCTGTGCCCGACTGGAGGGCTTTGAGCAGCTTCTGCTTTTGTGGACTCTCTGGAAGGGACTGAGCCATAGCTTTGCCTTTTTTCAGAGGGTACTTTGGAACTTGACTATATAAGAAATATAGTTAGCCACCCTGATGGCCAAAGTGGACGAGGGACAGGTCCACTTGCCAATAAGATCCAGCTTTCTGGACTCCTTATCTGGACATAGAGATCTAAGGTGCTGAGGTTTATTGGTCCTATCGTGGGCAGCATGAATCACTACAGAATCTGCCCTTGTTTGCTCTGTGAAGAAAGGCTTCCTTGCAAGAGCCTGATACAATCTATCAGCCTTTCTGGGCATTGCAGGGATCAGGGTTTGACCTCTACCTGGCAGCCGTGGTAGCATACTCAAATGCAGGCTGCAGAGGAGGGAGAATCAAAGGAGGAGACTCTGGCAGTTCAAGGTATTCTGTTAGATTTTGCCTGGTAACATCGTGCTCCTCTTCATCAAACCCCATAACTGCCTACAGCTGTCTCATTCCAGACGCGAATGATGTGTCATGGGGGGGGGGGCTAGGGGTATATTTATAAGAGTCCTCACCCCCTGAAGAAAACTGTGGAAATCAAGCTGGGGGGGGTCCTAGCCCCTTCGTCCTCCTCTGCCCCTCCTCATCCTCATCAAGGGGGAGGAGGTCTGGAGGATACTCATCCTCAGCTCCAGGTTGGAAACGGGCACAGAAGACATGGATGACAGAGTGCAGGGATGCAATGTCATGATGGGTTGTGGTGTAGGGGTCAGCCGCATGGGAGATGGCATTGACGGGCCTGGAGGGGCCACAACCCAGTGCAAAAACTCCCAAAAGGAGGCGAGCATAGTCTGGAGCAGGAAAAGGTGTCGATGGGGATGGCTGCAGCAAAGGGGGATGAGGCCCCGGCATCGATGATAGCAACAGGGGAGGTAAAGTCCCCAACATCGAAGAGGCTGCCCCAGTAGGCAGCAGGGGAGGTAAGAAGCCTACTGACATAGTGCCCGTGGAACCTCGTCTAAGGCCCGTTGTGTGGGAGAAGCCAAGACAGCAAGGGTTCCCGAGGCATCGATGTCAGCAGCTGAAGGCCTTGTGCTGATAAAGTGACCAAAGACGCCGGGGGGGGGCAGAGGACATCGATGGGCTAGTGCTGGCCGAAGATGGTCCGTAGAAGAGACCTGTCTATTGTCCTGGATTGATGGGCCTAACGTACAGGAGTTGCAGCGTCAGCAGGGGAGTTAGCAGGTCCAATGTTGGCGAGGCATTGCCGGAAGAACCAGCGGGAAGCACTATCAAGGCCAACCCTGGGAAGGAAAGGGTATGAGTGTCAGTGGGGGTCGCCACCCAGGCGGCGGACTACCTAGCCCTGGTCATTGCATGTTGTGGCAACTGAGAGCGCACTGGAGAGGATTTCTCCTTGCTCTGCTCCTCCTCCTCCTGGTGCTTGTGTTTGCCAGATGACTTGTCCTGGTCCTTGGAGGAGTGAGAGCCCGAGGATGGAGCAGGCGAGGCGCTGGAGCATCTGGCCTGAAGCTACTTCTCCATGGCCGTGACCTTCTGTTTCAGGAGGAAGTTTTCTAGGGCTTTCACTCAACAACGTTGGGTAGCCTGGTTGAATTTATGGCAAACCTTGCAAGCTCTTGTAAAGAGTTGCTGACGCCTCAAATAAGTCTGAAAACATAACATTTAGGTACAATCGCTTGTATTCCATATGTACAACATACATCTGATATCTCCTCTTTCGCAGGAGACTCCTGTTTTTTGACTGAACTCCCTCCCCCTCGGGAAACAAAATCTCCTGCTTAAGTAAAATTCTGTCCAAAATATCAATACATGTTTTTTTGGCAGATAAAGATACATAAAAACTAAATTAGTGATAAACAATGCAAGTGATAACTTTGTAAAACTAGTTGTTGATTCTTTTTAGTGCTTATTCTTGACAAAATAAAATATATAAAATGTTTTTAAATGCTTTTTTCTTATTTTTTGATGCCATTTAAGGATAAACTCATGACATTACGGCATCTCCCTACTAGCAGGCCAATCTCCCGACTAATTTGACCCAAATCTTCCTCTTAAGCAAGTTGGACATATCACATGTATGTATATATTCTATATATTTTTCCTCCATGTTATTTATTACTAAGGAAATTTGCATGCATACATAATCTTTGTCCCTTAGTGTTCCCTTGGAGTTCACCTGCCTCAATAACTTACTCCCTACTTCAAGTCATAATCCTCTGTTGTGACATCACAATCTGTTGCCATGGTAGTAACTGTGATGTCACAAGGAGTGCATGATTACCTCAGGTAGGGAGAAAGCAACAAGAACAGATATAATCTTCAGGAGCAAAGATCCCATTTTCATACAAATAACTTTAGTAATAAATAATGGGGAGGAGAAATACTGAACTAATGTGAAATACATGCTGAACTTTGTCTATATATTCTATTAACATTCTCCTGAAGGCGTCAGCTGCTCTTTAACGTTGTGCTCGGTGCCTAGACAGCAGACACAAGTGGCGTGGTCGCTGGTCTTGTAGATCTTGTTACTGCACTCGCAGCACCTGTAAGAGTTTCTCGGAATCGTTCGGCATAACCAAACGTGAAAACTTACATTACAAAAATAAAGTGATGAACGGACTAGGGTGAGAAAATAAAGTAAAGTAAAATTTGGCAGTTGACTGAGCTGGTGTTGTCTCTGTGGAGTCTGACGTGCGATGATCAACAGTGGGAAAAGAACTGAGGAAGGCGTGGGGCCACCCACGTTTGTATGGGAGGAGTGACATCGGCACCTGACGTCATTGTGGGTGGCCCCTGAAAAACTGCTAGCAAAAAAGTTTCTGTGTGGTCCTGGTGCCTGATGGCTATAGTTCCATATGTGTGGCCTGATGCAAGAGGTACCCTCGATGAAGATCTATGGCTTCAGGTGAGTAAAAACACTCACCTGTAACAGAAGTTCTAGGAGTGGTATATGATGTTCATCCACACTTCTGTCAGTGTCCTTTCTCTTTGAGAGCTTTCCGGTAAGTCTTCAAGCTGGCTCCTCCCACCCACCCAGGTGGTAACTCCCTCGGCTGCATCCCATGATGCCAGATCTTGCCTGCTGGAAGTAGTTGTGGGCGCCAAAGCCAAGGGAGGTCGGCTGGGTTCATGTGGATGAACATCATATACCACTCCTAGAAAGTGCAGTTTTGTAAATCTTACTATAACAGTAGATTTTCAAGGAATGTCTCTTGCAGTAGGTAATTACTTCTGGGAGATTCCAGCAGAGGGCACTGTGGCATGGCAGCTCTTCTAGCAGTTTTCTCCAGGGACCGCCCACACATGACATCATCTTCCTGCTTCCTATATACCAAGACTTTTAAATCTTCATTAAAAACATAGCTATTTGGCCTGGCATTTGGGGATGACATTTAGTTTTATTGCTGCCTTTTTATTGCTATATTTTTTATCTGGTTAAATGTCTGTTTTATATTGTATATGCGCTTTGGTTTTTTGAAAAGCGCTTTAGAAACAAATTTTGATTTGATTTGATAAGTGTGGGCGGTCCCTGGTATCCTCAGTTCCCTTTGCTGGATTCAGCTTGCAAAAGCGAGGACTGAGGGGAAGCCGAGGTACCAAAGAGTCCCAACCCTAAGTCACTGGACCAGAATTTGCTCTGTTAGAGAAGGAGGGGGACGGAGTGCGGGATTGCACCTACTTCAAGAGACATTCCTCGAAGATCTACTGTTACAGTAAGACTTTACATAACTGCACTATCTTCCACGGAATGGTCTCTTGCAGTAGGTAATTACTTCTGGGAGAATCCCCAGCAGTTATATCCATACGGGAGGACAATTATGATAGGAGACCTTGTAGGACTACACGGCCGAAGGCCGTCCTACGTCGTGAGACAATATCAAGATTATAATGCCTTGTGAAGGTATGGATTGTGGATCAGGCAGCTGCATTGTAGATACCTGAAATGGAGTATCCTTTAAAGCAAGCCACAGTAGTGGCCATAGCGCTAGTGGAGTGGGCTTGGACAGGTCCAGGTAGAGTTTATTTGTACTTTTTGTAACAAAAGGTAATACAATTCGCCAACCATGAAGATAGGGATCATTTAACAATAGGAAGCCTTTCTCCGCCAGAGGCAGACGTGATGAATAATTGAGACGTTTTCCTAATCGACTGGGTACGATTAGTGTAGTAGCGTAGGATACGATGGACATCTAAGGTATGTAATAGATGTAAAAAGACGATCCGTTGATGGAAGAGGCACAGAAACAGTTGCTGTCGACGGGCGTTTCAGCCGGGAGTGAGAGGGTGTTTATCCTACTCCATACCCTGTTGAGAACGAGAAACAGAGCTGGGGGAGCCCTTGGTACGAGCCCCCTGGTTCTCCAACAAAGACATTTTCTGCTCCGTAAGAAAGTGCTGGATTTCTAGCACCCATCGTCAACAGGTTGCTCTATTCAACTCCTGACAGGAGTTGCAGGAATTGGTGTCGTGTGTGGGTCCGAGACACCTTACACAAAAAGTGTGATTGTCAAAGCGGTATATCTTCTTACCGCAATGGCAGGAACAAAATAGAGCTTGTTTGGTTGAAGAATCTTTAGACATGCATTTTATAATCCAATTTCTTGTCGATAACTTCTACACAGAAGTTGAACTAGCTGCTGAGTGAGCTGAAGACGACGGGAAAATAAACTGGGGATACTAGGGACTGCCCACACTTGTATAGGAAGTAGGAAGATGATGTCATGTGTCGGCAGTCCTTGGGGAAAACTGCTAGAAAAGCTGCCATGCGACAGTGCCCTCTGCTGGACTCTCCCAGAAGTAACTCTCCCAGACTCTTACCTACTGCAAGAGACCATTCCATGGATGATCTACTGTTACAGGTGAGTAACCTGTTTTTCTAGGGACGTGGCTATGATGTTCTATCCACGTCTCTGGCAGAGTCCTAGTAGTTCTCCGGGAGGAGGAAAGCAAGGCGCACACCCCCCTACTTAGGAAATAAGGACTGAAGAACTGAGGCCTCAAAACCAGCATCCTGGTGTGACTCTAGGTCAGTGTGGTAATGGGAAATGAAGGCGTGTGCTGACCTCCAGGTAGCAGCCCTGCAGATTTCCTGGATAGGGACGTCTGAGTGAGCCCTTAGCCCTCTGGGAGGCTCCCTACCCGCCAATCTATTGCAGAGATCAATACAGGATGTGAACCACCAGCCAACTGTCCGTTTGGCTGCAGGTCTGCCAGGTGTGGCTTCAGCATAGGTGACAAATAGCTGGCGAGCCTCTCCCCGAATTCCAGCTGTGCGCTCTTTATAATAAGCGAGTGCTCACCGCAGGTCCAACGTATAGAGCCTGTGCTTGTCCTCTGAGGTGTGATTGGTGCAGTACACTGGGAGATTAATCACCTGGTTAAGGTGAAACTCATACACGACCTTTGGGAGGAACTTCGGGTTGGAGCCCAGGACAACCTTGACCCTGTGGAAGACAAGGTAAGGAGACTCCACCGAAAGTGACTGGAGCTCACTGATCCTTCTGGCTGACGTGATAGCCACCAAGAAGGCAGTCTTCCACGACAGGTGAGAGAGATCACATCTGTGCATCGATTTGAATGGCTTGCCCATAAGCTTTTCCAAAACCAGCAAAAAGTCCCACGGAGGTGGTGGTTCACGTACCGGAGGAGAAATGTGGTCAAGGCCCATGAAAAAGCACCAGACCACCTTTTTCTGTGCCACTGACTGCTGACCGGCACACGCCCAGTAAGCAGAGATGGCTGCCAGGTGCACCTTAAGGGTCGTCGACCGAAGGCCGGACTGGAAGAGGGACCAAAGGTAACTGAGAATGGTAGCCACTGGACAGGACAAAGGGTCCAACCCATTGCCCTGATACCAAATGGAGAATCTCTTTCTTTTGAAGGCATGGCACTTTCTAGTCGACTCCTTCTGAGATGCCTCCACAATGGCGAAGACAACTTCGGAGAGACCTAAGGCCTGGAAATCTAGCCACTCAGGCTGTCAGGTGCAGGGATTGAAGGTCCGGGTGGAGTACCTTCCCTTGATTGATGGCGTAGGGGTAGATGCCTCGGGAGCCTGCTGCTGAGGCTGAGGAGATCAGAGTACCAGAACTGGTGTGGCCAGTCCAGACCCACAAGGATCACCTGTGACTTGTCCCTCCTGGCCTTGAAGAGCATCTTGTGGATCAAGGGAATCAGAGGAAAGGCACAGAAAAGGCCTGGGGTCCAGGGCTTCGAGAAGGCATCTCCCTGCAGCATTCTCGGCTGAAGGGGGTGGGCACAAAACAGCCTCAGCTTTGCATTCTTCCTGGAGGCGAACAGGTCCACCTGAGGGGTGCCCCACTGGGAGAACAGATTGTGAACTACCTCTGGGATGAAAGACCACTCGTGAGATGTCTCGCTTACCCGGCTCAGGGCGTCCACCAGCTGACTGGAGGCTCCTGCCACATGGATGGCTAGGAGATCTGTCTCCAGGCTGCGAATGAGGGTCCAAACACAGACAGCTTCCCTGCACAAGGGCAGGGAGTGCGTCCTGCCCTGCTTGTTGAGGTAGTACATGGTCGTGGTGTTGTCTGTCTGAACTTGGACCACCTGACCCCGAATATGCGGAGCGAATGCAGTCCGTGCCAGCTGAACTGCCTGGAGCTCCAGCAGGTTGATGTGGCATCGGGACTCCTTGGGGGTCCAGAGCCCGTGGACTCTGTGTTCCCCCAGGTGGGCACCCCAGCCCATGAGAGAGGTACCGGCCATCAGGATGACTGTCGGCTCTGGACAGACAAATGAGATCCCTTCCTGCAGGTGTGCTGGGACCAACCACCACTGGATGGCATCCCACATCCGCTGGGTTACAGTGACCAGCTGGTCGGAGTGACCCTTGCGCTGAGACCACTGGCAAGAAGTGCATTCTCCAGAGGGCCCAACAGACCATGCTGGTGCAAGCTACCATGTAGCCCACCAAGCGCAAGAAGTTCCAGGCAGGGCGTAATTGCTCAACCTGAAATGATTGGGCACAGGAGGTAAGAGCCTACGCCCTATCCGCTGGGCTCTGGCTCTGCAAGAGTTGAACTCTGCCCCGATGAAGCTGACCATCTGCAACGGCATGAGTTCTCACTTGGTTGCATTGACCAGGAGGCCAAAGGAGACGCAGGTCTGGACAGCCAGGTCCCTGGATCACTCCACCTCCTGCCTGGAGGGACCTGCGATCAGCCAGCCATCCAGGCAGGGGTAAACCTGGACCCCTCGGCACCTCAGGTGAGCTGCCACCACTGCAATGCACTTGGTGAAGACCCCGGGGGCTGAGGAGAGGCCGAATGACATGGCCTGGAACTCATAGAGGGCTCCCTCTGCTCAAAAGTGGAGGAACCTTCGATTAGATGGATGGATCAGGACGTGAAAGAATGCGTCCTGAAGATCCAAGGAGAAAAACCATATGTTTCACTCCAGAGATGGTATCATCTGAGACAGAGTTACCATCCTGAAAGTGCGTGACCTGAGAAACTTGTTCAGGTCATGCAGATCTAGAATGGGGAGCCGGTCCCCCATTCGCTTTGGCACCAGGAAGTACCTGGAGACAAATCCTGGGTGTTCTGGAGGATCTGCAACAGGAACCAGGACCTCCTTGCAAAGGAGCTGGGCTATGTCATCTCTGAGAGCTGACATAATCTCTGCGGAAACAAAGTCCTCCTGTGGGGTGGGCTATGTCGTCTCTGAGAGCTGACATGATCTCTGCGGAAACCAAGTCCTCCTGTGGGGTGCGGGCTCAGCAAGGAGGGTACTGCTTGAATTCCAGAAGCAGATCCTGACCCACCACTTCTAGAACCCACCTGTCTGTGGTGACCAAGGACCAGAAGGAAAGGAAGTGGCGGAGCTGGCCACCCATGGGAGGACCCAGAGGAGGTGTGACAGACATGAGGGAGGTATCCCTCGTCCTGTTATTGGGAAGGCTTAGAGGAGGAGGAGGGCCCGGCTGAGGCACCACCGGAGCCTCTCCCTCAAGGCTTATGGACGACCGAGGCCACCAACTTGGGCAGAGGTCACCAGGCCTGAGCCTGCTGGCCAGCCTGCTGCTGGACTGGTTTAGCCGCAGGAGTGGAGGTGGACAGACAAGGCTTCCTCTTCTGCTGCTGCTTGGAGCCCTGAGGGTCCTTCTGGGCAGATGTCATGGAGTCCAAGGTGGAACTGGAACCCACTGATCAAATCCCAGGATGCCCATTGGGTGGTCTCCACGGCTGTGGGGTTCGCTGAGCAGCTTGCGGCCTTCGAAGAGAAGGCGGCTCAGGCTGTGGTCCGTTCCTCTTCGGCTTCTGCCTTAGTGCCCCTTCAGCTGGGCTTGTCTTTTACGGCTCCTTGAAGGAATTGTGCCAGTCTCTTGTCAACCTTCAGTCAGGGACCCACCGGCAAATCTAAATCTAAAAGAAAAAAGACTCATCATCGGTTGTCGGATCTGTAGCGCACTCAGTTGAGGGCCTCTTATTCCAGCACTTCTCTGGATTTGACTTTGGTTGAATCCTCGGCCCAAGTCCCATCAGGTCTGGTGAGCAGGATCTCTGGATCTGTCTGGCATCTCTTTGTATGTTCTGGCTATAGGCCAATCATCCAGGTAGGGATAGACCCTGATGCCTTGGCACCTTAGGTAGGCTGCCACCACTGCTATTCACTTGGTGAAGATCCTGGGCGTTGAGGAAAGACTGACTGGGCATGGCCTGGAATTGGTACAGGACTCCTTCCGCTCAGAGGTACCGGCGGTGGGATGGACAGACCGGGATGCGGAAGATCGCATTCTGGAGGTCCAGGGAGCAGAACCACGTTTTGCTCCAGTAACGGAATGATATGGCTCAGAGTGAGCATCCAGAAAGTACAGTTACGTAAGAACTTACTGTAACAGTAGATCTTCAAGAAGAGCTCCTGCAGCAGGCTACACCTGAAGGACTATGCCGTCAGGCACTAGGACTCCATGGCAAACCTCTAGCTAGCAGTACCCAGCTGGGGTCCGCCCCTCAAGTCAGTCCGCCCACCGACGTCACCCTGTGTATAAAGAAGGCGGTCCCCAGCCCCACCTCAGTTCACCCGCCGGAGACCCGGAGGCTGATCAGCAGGAAGGAAGCTGAGGAAGGTGACGAAGTTTCCAACAGGAAAAACTGAATAGGAGGACGGAGGGAGGTAAAATAGCACCTGCTACAGGAGCTCTTCTTGAAGATCTACTGTTACAGTAAGTTCCTACGTAAGTGTACGAGCTCCTACAGCAAGCTACACCTTACGGACTGAGTCCCAAGCAGTGTCCTGAAAGGGAAGAAAGAAAAAACAGGGAGGCAGGAACAAATCCCATTAGGTTCTTATGAAATTAGGCCTTGGAGCACAGCTAGGCCAAATCCTGCTCTCTTCCTGGAAGCAATGTCCAGAGTGTAGTGCTTAATGAAAGGCAGCCATCCCCTTGTGGAATGTCCCTTGCCCGGTCCCAGCAAGGGTTTTTCATACTTGCCATAAATGAATGCAACTGGTCAACCATTTTGACATGGTTTGTTTTGCAACCGGTTTCCCCAGAGACCTGGGGGCAAAAGACACAAACAACTGATCTGACTGTCTGAACAATTTAGTATGGTTCAGGTAGTAGCGAGGATCCAATGGATGTCTAGAGTGTGGAGAAGGGCCCCGATTTGAATACTCAGGATAATAAACAGGAAGGCAGATGTCTTGATTCAGTGTCAGCTCAGACACTACCTTCGGTAGAAAGTTAGGATTAGTGAGAAGAGACACCCTGTCTTTGAAAAATTAAATAAGGTTCTTTACACATCAGTGCTTGCAGCTCTGAGATTCTTTGAGCCGAAGTGATGGCAACTAAAAATAACGCTTTCCATGAGAGAAAGTGAAGGTCGCAATCCACGGCCGGTTCAAAGGGAGGCAAGGTTAATTTCTTTAGAACAAATAAAAGGTCCCATGGGGGGACAGGATCCCTGCTAGGAGGCTTCATATGAAGCATGCCCCGTAGGAATGTACAGCAAAGGTCCAACTGAGCAATATTCCTACCCTGAACAGGTGCATGATAAGCTGAGATGGCACAGAGATGCACCTTAATGGATGAGTATTGCAGCCCTGCATCAGAAAGCGATAGGAGATAATCCAGGACTGACTTCACCGAGCAAGAAAGTGGGTCTAGGGAACCTGCGGCTGCCCAGATGCAGAAGTGTTTCCACTTCATGGCTTATGTAGCTTGTGTAGAAGGTTTTCTTGCTTCTTCTAGGACTTCGGCCACCCTCTGCGAAACTCCATGCATGGAGACAGCTAAGTCTGCAGGAGCCATGCATGAAGGTGTAGGGACCGAAGATCTGGGTGGACAACGTGCCCTTGTCTTGGGACAGCAAGCTGGACAACAGAGGTAGTTGGAAAGGAGGTTCCACTGCCAATCGTTGCAAGAGGGGGAACCATATCTGACACGGCCAGAATGAAGCTACCAAAATCAGTGTCGCTCCTTCCACCTGTATCTTGAGTAACACCCTCTGCAGCAGGGGAAAGGGAGGGAAAGCATAAAGGAACCTCTCTGTCCAGCAGAGGGACAACGTGTCTTGCCAGAAAACACCAGGCCCCGGATCTAGCCAGTAAAAACTGGGCAGTTTTGCATTGCACGGGGATGCGAAGAGGTCCAGCTCTGGACGTCTCCATTTTTCGAAGAGGTCATCAACCACTGCTTGAAGCAGCTCGCACTTGTGGTTCCAGGACAGCAAGCGGCTGAGCTCATTTGACAGGACGTTTTGGATGCCTGGAACATGAACCACTGTCAGTGTGAGTCCATGTTCTAGGGCACAGTACCACACTCTCATGGCTTCTCTGCACAGAGTGTAGCAGTGTGTCCCACTCGCTTGTTGACACAGAAGACCACCAACATAGTGTCGGTCTGGAGCAGCAGGGGACCCTGGGAAAGGTGAGTCTGAAAGGCCTGCATGGTGTACAGAATTGCCGTCATCTCTAAAATGTTGATGTGCAGGTACACTTCTATGTCTTCTATGACACTTCTATGTCTCACCATGTGCCCTAAGTACAGTGATTCTGAAAGTGAGCTCCCCATCCTAGACCCGATGCATCCGTGCTTAGGATCTGGCTCGGTGAGTCTGATTGGAACAGGACTCCCAATTTCAAACTGGGAGAAGTCAGCCACCATGATAGCGTATGCTGGATAGCCCTCGATACGTGTACAGGATGTTCGAGGTCGTTGGACCTCTGGTCCCATTGCACCCTTAGGTTCCACTGGGGAACTCTCATATGCAAGCGTGCCAGCGGTACTGTGGGTATGGCAGCCGCCATATGCCCTAGGAGCTGCAACATGGTTCTTGCTGTGACTAGGTTGGATTCAGTTACTCTGGAAGCCCAGTCTCTCAGCCGAATGGCTCTGTTGGGAAGGAGGAAAGCCCTTCCCTGCTGTATATCCAGAATGGCTCCTATGTACTGCAGATGTTGGGAGGGCCAAGGACAGGACTTTGGGAGACTGACTGTATCCCCAGCTGCTGGAACATCTGGAATGCGTCCGAGAGGGTGTGGATTAACTGCGACCTGGAGGGAGCAGTTAGGAGCCAATCGTCTAGGTAAGGATAGATGAAGTGACCCTGTCTATGGAGAGCAGCTGCCACTACCGCGAGGCATTTGGTGCACACCCTCGGAGCCGAGGAGAGACTAAAAGGCAAAGCCAGGAATTGATAGTGGTTCCCCTGAAAGGTGAACCATAGAAACATAGAAGTTGACGGCAGATAAGGACCGCAAGGCCCATCCAGTCTGCCCATTTCTTTTTCTACCTTATAAATGTGCCATCGGCCTTTGCTCTGTCAGTGGCCTATCTATTCATAGTCATTTGTATTGCTCCCTTATGCCTATCCCATGCCTGTTTGAAGCCCTGCACTGTATTCATAGCCACCACTTCTTGTGGTAAGCCATTCCATGCATCCACCACCCTTTCTGTGAAAAGAATTTCCTCACATTCCCCCTTAATCAGCCTCCCTCTAATCTCATGCTGTGTCCTCTTGTCCTTCTATTTTTCTTATATTTAAACATGTTAGACTCTTTCACCTTGTTTATGCCCTTAAGGTGTTTGAATGCCTCGATCATATCACCTCTCTTCCTCCTTTGCTCAAGGGTATACATATTGAGCTCCATTAATCTGTCCTCATATGTCTTCTGATGCAGTCCCTGCACCATTTTGGTTGCCCTTCTCTGGACTGCCTCAGTTTGGTTAATGTCATGAAGGTGGGGCCTAACTGCACGAGTACTCCAGATGGGCCTTAACCAGTGTCTTGTACAGAGGATTATTACCTCCCTCTTACGACTTGTGATACCCTACTAATACACCCTAACACCCCCTAGCCTTACCTACTGCTTTAGAGGTCTGCTTGATGATTTTAGGTCATCAGTGATGATGATGCCCAAGTCTTTCTTCCTTTGTGACTGCTAGCAACTCCTCCCAGCCTATAGGTGGCTTCAGGGTTTTCTTCCCTATGTGCATGATTTTGCACTTCTTTGCATTAAATCCCAGTTGCCACTCTTCTGACCATTCTGCTAGTTTATCCAGATCTCTTCTCATTCTGCCCACCCCATCTGGATCATCTACTCTGTTGCAGATCTTGGTGTCATCTGCAAACAGACAAGCCTTACCCTCTAGTCCATCTGCAAGGTCACTAATGAAGATGTTGAAGAGGACTGGTCCCAGGACTGATCCCTGAGGTACCCCACTTGTGACTTGCATCTCTTCTGACTGTATACCATTTACCACCACTCTCTGTTTTCTGCCCGTCAACCAGTTTGCCACCCAGTTGACCAACTTCTGACCCACCCCGAGCCTACCCAGCTTATTTATCAATCTTCTATGTGGAAGAGTGTCAAAACTGCTGTGAAGTCAAGGTAGGCGACATCAACTGCTACCCTTGGTCCACCACTCTGGTTACCCAGTCAAAAGAAATCTATGAGATTAGTTTGACAGGACCTTCCTTTGTAAACCCATGCTGTCTTAGATCCTGTGCCCCTATGGATTCCAGGTGTTGCACTATCCTTTCCTTAAGGAGTGCCTCCATAATCTTGCCCACTACTGAGGTAAGACTGACCGGTCTGTAGTTCCTCTCACCTCCCCTGCTACCACTCTTGTGGAGCGGGATCACATGAGCCCTTCTCCAGTCTTCTGGGACCTCTCCTGTGCTCAGAGACTCACTAAACAATTCTGCTAATGGCTCTGCTAGTTCCTCCTTTAGCTCCTTAAGTACCCTGCGATGTATGCCATCAGGTCCCATTGCCTTATCCACCCTGAGCTTAGAAACATAGACTTTGGCGGCAGATAAGGACCTCTAGGCCCATCTAGTCTGCCCATTTCCCTACCTACAGGATAGGCCGCAGATCCTATTTAACCAACAGCCTATATCTTCCTGCCCCCCACAAGAATTGCCTTATGTCTGTCCCATGCATTCTTGAATTCTCCCACAGTTTTAGACTCCACAACTTCCTCAGGAAGGCTGTTCCATGCATCCACTACCCTCTCTGTGAAATAATACTTCCTCACATTGCCCTGAACCACTCCTTCTATCTTTAAATTGTGTCCCTTGTTCTTGCAAGTCTCTTTTTCTGAAAGATGCTACCCTCTTGGACTTTGTTGATTCTCTTGAGGTGCTTGAAAGTTTCTATCATGTCCCCCCTCTCCCTTCTTTCCTCAAGGGTTCACATATTAAGCTCCTTTAGTCTCTCCTCATACGGCTTCTCTTGCAGACCTGCACCATTTTAGTTGCCCTCCTCTGGACTGCTTCTATCCTGTCTATGTCCTTGCAGAGATGGGGTCTCCAGAACTGGACACAGTATTCCAGATGGGGTCTCACCAACTGTCTGTAGAGAGGGATAACAACTACCTGTTTTCTGCTGCTGATGCCTCTCCCTGTACATCCCAGTATAACCCCGGCCCTCCCTACTGCCTTCTCACATTGCTTGCTAACCTTAAGGTCATCTGATATGATTACCCCAGGTCCCTTTCCTGTTTGTTGTTGTTACTACCTCCCACCCATTGTGTATTCTTCCCCTGGGTTCTTGTTTCCCAGGTGCATTATTTTGCACTTTTTGCGTAAATCCTAGCTGCCATACGTCAGACCATTCCTCCAACCTTGCCAAGTCTTTTCATCCTTTCCACGCTCCCTGTGTATCAACCTGTTGCAGATCTTTGTGTCATCTGCAAAAGGCATACTTTTCCTTCAGTCCTCTGCAATGCCACTGATGAAGACATTAAAAGGACTGGACCCAATACTGAACCCTCGGTGACCCCACTAGTAACCGCCCTTTCTTCAGAGTGGACTCCATTTACAATTACCTTCTGTGTCCTGTTGTCCAGCCAATGTTTTCACTAGGCTACCACCCTGGGACCCACTCCCAGGCTGGTTAATTTGACTAATAATCTTTTGTGTGGGACTGTGTCAAATGCCTTGCTAAAGTCTAGGTAGGCCATGTCCACAGCCCCTCCCTGGTCTACTACTTTGGTCACCCAGTCAAAGAAATCTATTAGATTGGTCTGACATGACCTTCCGCTGTGAACCCATGCTGCCTTGGATCCTGTGCTCCACTGACTCCTAGGTACTCAACTATTCTTTCCTTCAGAAGTGACTCCATCACTTTCCCTACCACAGAGGTCAGACTGACAGGTCTGTAGTTTCCTGCCTCTGTCTTGGTCCCACTTTTGTGAAGGGGATCACATCCCCTTCCTCCAGTCCTCGGGTACCACACCATCCTCCCATGATTTATTAAAAAGAGTAGCCAGTGGTTTCACTAGTTCCTTCCTTAATTCTTTTAGAATTCTGGGGTGAATTCCATCAGGACCCATTGCTTTGTCCACCTTCAGTTTTAGGAGTTCTTGCAGAACCCTTTCTTCTGTGAAAGGACTGGGATCGACCCCTATCAAGAGTGCTTCTGTTAATTGGATTAGGCACTTCCCTCCTCTTTGTGAATACTGAGCAGAAATATTCGTTCAGTATTCCTGCTTTTCACTGTCCCCTCTGCCCACCCACCGTTTATTCTATTCAGCCTCACTATCCCTCCCCTTTGTCTTTCTCAGTCATTGATGTACCTATAAAGGTTTTATCCCTTCTTAACTGGGTTGGCTATCTTTTCCTCAGTTTGGGCCTTTGCTATTCTGACTTCCCTCCCTGCTTCTTTCTGCCTTAACTGGTTCAGCTCTCTGTCCTGCTCCTTCTGTGTTTCCTTATACTTCTGGAATGCTATCTTTTCTTCTGACTTTCATAGCCACCTCTCTTGAGAACCATAGTGGCTTTTCTTTCGTTTTGATTTGTTTATTTGCTTCACACAAAGGCTTGTTGCCTCTGTGATGGCAGTTTGATAATTCCCATTGTTGCTCCACCTCCTTCTAGCCTGTTTGCTAGTGCTTTTCTGAGCACTCTCCCATCTTGCCAAGTCAGCCCTCCTAAAGTCCAGTACCCTCACTTTTGTATGGCTTGACTCTGTAGCTGAGTTTAACGTGAACCACACTGTTTGATGGTCACTTGTCCCCAGATGGCAACCCACTTCTAGATCTGAGATCCTCTCACTGCCCCATTTGAGAGTCATGAGGTCTAAGATTGCTCCCTCACAGTGGGTTCGAAACTAGCTGTCTAATGCCTGCCACCTGTAGGGCGTCAAGAATGGCCCTGCTCTTGGATGTCGCTGCAGCAAATGTGCTCCAGTTAACACCTGGCATATTCAGGTCTCCCATCAACAGTATCTCCCTTCTCTGCCATTCTAAGAATGCCTTCCATCATATCCTTGTCCATTCCTTCCCCTGACATGGGGTCTGCACACTAACCCCTGTGCGGATTGTGGTGCCCTTTCCAGTCTCCAAGGTGACCCACAGTGCCTCCTCTCCTCCTGTTTACTCTTTTGTTCAGTTGCTTTTATCCCTTCCTTTACGAGAGCTACTCCTCCCCTCTTCTCCCTGCCTGTCTCTCCTGTAGGTTATGTACCCTGGTATGTTAATATCCCAGTCATGACCTTTCTGTGTACCATGTTTCTGTGACTGCTACGATATCCAGGCATCCCTCTTCCATTAAGGCCACCAGCTCAGGGAGCTTGTTGCCCAGACTACGGGCATTGGTACTCATTACCCTCCATTTCCTGATGGCCTTACCCCTTTGCCCCATCCCTGTCCTTCTTGCCTTTGTCACTGTCTCCATTTCCCCTGCTCTTCTCCTATTGACACCTCCATGTTGGGTGTTGCCACACTTACTACCGTGATTGTTTGGCGGGGGGCTGGGATTTTCCTCTGCTCCTTTCCAGTGCCTCCCCCTTGGCTGGTTTAAAAAGCTTGCCAATGAAGCATTTAAACCTATCACCTAGGATCCTGGTTCCCTCCCGGACAGATGCAGCCCATCGTGCCAGTATAGGCTTGCATCACTCCAGGTGGACCCCCAGTCCCCAATGAAGCCAAATCCCCGAGCTCCACACCAGTTTTTCAACCACTGATTGAATCCCATGGTACAGAACACCCTAGCCTCTCCTATGCCATAGATGGGTAGCACCTACGAGAAGGTTACTGTGCGTGCTACTTGACTAAGGCCCCTCCCCAATTCCACAAACTCTTCCTGCACTTCTCTAATCCCTTTCTTAGCCAGGTCATTTGTCCCTAAGTGGACAATGACATCCAGCTCCCTCCCCTGTGCAGCTGCTCCGGCAATCCTGAGGATTCGCTCCCTGTCCCTCCAAGCCATGGCGCCAGGCAGGCACCTACCTCTCTCTCCTCTTCCTTGCCCAGTTCTACCTTCCCATGATGGGTCCCCACCAGGAGTTGTTTCTTCCCTGCAGGGTCCCCTGCACACCCTCCTGTGGGTCTCTTTGTGGAGGTTCCCAGCATCCTCCTTGGTCTCCACTGTAGGTGCCTCCATAGAGAACCACACTTGCCAGAATGGCATAGGGTGTGAGAGGTACAACTGGAGGGATGTGCCTCTGTTCCACCACTCACCTCCCTGAGCCCACTGTGGTCCAACGCCCTCTTTCTTGGCAACCTCTGAGGCAACGGCAGTGGCACTGGTGGTCCCTGGATGGAAGAGAAGGTCCCACAAATCCTGGCCAACTCAGCCTGGAGATGAGCAACCTCCTCCCTCAGCCCAGAGAGGTGCCTGCAGATGGGACAACACCGCATCCTCCAGAACATCTCCCGGAGACTGCTGCTCCACAGCCACTGCACTGCACCACCAAATCATGTCTTATTTCTGGCCCTTAACTGTTTGCAATCCTTACTCTTTCCTCTGTTTTTTTTTCTCTCTCTTACTTTCTGCCTGTGTGCCCTTTAAGCTCCTGATTGTCCTGTTCTGAGACAAGAATATCCTATATTTCTCAGTAGACCGCTTACTTGTTCAGAGGCAGACCTCCAGCAGCTAGAGGGGCAGGAGGCTACTCTTGCCCTTCTAGGATGGTGGGTCCTTGGTGGTTCTGTGATCACTCACTTCCTGCCCCTAAACAGGAAGTTCCTGTTGTCAGTCAAATCCTGTGGCTATAAAAATAAAACTAGTTTTGGGTGGGGGGTGGAGGGGAGGGAAGGAGGGCAATATAGTCCCAGTAGAGAGAGCTTAGCAAGCTCTTGTAGGACCCTTTCTTTTGTGAAGGGAGTAGTGCTCACCTCCCTCCCCCCTGTGTCCATGATGCTGAGCTGTGGGCCCTGCCCTACCTTCTCTTCAGTAAATACTGAGCAAAAGTATCTATTTAGGATAGATGCCTTTACAGGGTCCTCCTCCTCACATGCTCCCTTTTCTCCATTAAGCTTAGCAATACCCCCTCTGGACTTTCTCCTTTCACTAATGTATCTATAGAAAGTCTTGTCACCTTCTTTACTGTTCGTGCTAGTGTTTCCTCAGTTTGGGACTTTGCCTGCCTTTGCCTTACCTGCTTCCCTTAGGGCAGTTTGGTATGCCTCCTATCTTCATCCCGCTGTGTTCCCTTATATTTCCTGAAGCCAGCCTTTGGCTCTGACCTTTTCTGCTACTGTATTTGAGAACCAAAGTGGTTTCTTTCTTCTTTTCACTTCCTTTTCTGTCTAACACAATGGGATGTTGCTTCAAGTATTGCATCCTTAATGCTTGCCCACTTTGCCTGTACCCTCACCTGTGTTTCTTTTGCCAGGGCTAGCTTAACTCTGTTGGCCATCTTATCAAAGTCAGCTCCTCTGAAGTCCCATATTTTGCCTTGGAATGGGATGATTTAGATGTAGTAGCCAAATTGAACTATACCATGTGATGGTCACTGGCCCCAGGTGACCTTCTACCTGAGATCTGTGATCCCTCTTTGTTAGTCAGTACTAGATCTAGGATAGCCCTGTCTCTTGTGGGTTGCTGTACCAGTTGTTTGAGGCCCTCCTGCAGGGAATCCACTATGAGTCTAGTTCTGGCAGATGTTCCTGCTGGTATTGACCAATCTGTATCCGGCATGTTGAAGTCTCCCATTATCAGAACCTCCCCTTTAGCTGTCATGTTTTGTATATCTTCTAACAGTAATGTGTCTATGTCCTCCCTCTGGTCTGGGGGCCTGTAGACAACCCCAGTTCTTATGGTTGTCCCATTTCCTGTTTCCAGGGTGACCCACAGTTCTTCTGGCTCCTTATGTGTATTCTGAATTTCTGTAGCTTTCATATTTTCATTAACATACAGGGCCACTCCTCCCCTCTTTTTGCACCTCAGTCTCTTCTGAACAATACATAGCCAGGTACTGAAGTCTCCCAAGTGTGGTTACTGGTAAACCACGTCTCACTAATTGCTACTATGTCCAGTTTAGCCTCTGACATTATTGCCTGCAGGTCTGGGATCTTATTTCCCAGGCTGTGAGCATTTGTGTACATGATTTTCCACTGGCCAGATTTTGTGTGTGTTAGTTGTTGGGTGAAGTTTGGCATTACCCCTGTGTCCGTATGGGGAGACAAACCTTTTTTCTTACCTGGTGATGCAAATGAACGGCAAACATGCTGAATTCCTGTTTGACCACTAGCTGAGGGGAGGGTGTTCTTCCATTCGACGTATGGGGTGCTGCACCCTCTCCCCATTTCGTAGTTTAAATATCTGCAAAGGCGTCAAACTTCTGCCCCAATGCACTGACTCCTCTTTAGTCAGATGCAGTCCATCAAATTTAAAGAACTTTCGCTCCCAGAACTGTTGCCAGTTCCCTACAAATCTGTGTCCTTTTTCCTGGCACCAGCCCTTGAGCCACATGTTTAGCTCAGCTATCTCCCCTTCTCTGACCTTCCGTCCATCTGCTCCCCTCTCCCAGACTGGCAGGATCTCAGAGAAGGAGATGACGGACGAAATAGATGATAGTTTGTCACCCAGCCTAGTCAGGTGTTCCTTGGTCTCCACAACTGACCTGCTGGCGAGATCATTAGTCCCTATGTGTACTAGGACATCAATGTTTTCTCCGCTTTATGAACAATTTTGCAATGCGGTCAGTGTCTCTCCATGCTGATGTACCTGGGAGACATCTGACCATCACCCTGGCTGGAGATGGGTATCAACTCCCGAATCATGGAGTCTCCTATGATCAGAAGTTTTTGGATTTCCTTTGTGCTTGTTTTGTTTTGGTTCCTGATTTGGGTGAGTTTTGTTGTGCTAGCTCCTGCCGCAGTGTCCTGCTCTGCAGTGTCTTCTGCCTCTATTTGATTTCAGAGATAGAGGCAGATACCTGTTTGTAGTGTTTATATGGTTTTGGAGGTAATGTGTTGGAGAGCAGAGGTGATGGGGCACCTGATTTGCTCCTCCTAACCACCTGCCAACCTCCTGGACCAACTACCCTCTCTGGGCGAGGTTTTCTGTTGGATGCTGGGGAAATGGCGGTGGTTCTTATAATGTATTTCCTCTCAATATGAAATTTGAGGCGCGCAATCTCTGCCCATGCTGTCTGAGCTGAGCCCTAAGATCTCCAAAGGCCCAGCATGTAGGACAGTGTTCTAAATCCTGTAAGACTGTCCTTCTGAAAATTGTTCCACAGTACCTGCAGTTAATGAAATCCATTCCAAATAAGTTGCTGGGTTTGTAACCTAGTCAGAGTAATTAGAAAGAAAAAAAAAAAGGAAAAAAAATGCAAGTAATGGTTTAATTGTGCTTTGTTTAACTTGTTATAACAAGTTAAATTACTAGTGCCCTGTAAATGAGATCACTTTGTGAGGCCCCACTGATCCGCCTCTTCCTGCTCTGCCACAGGAAATGTCACAACTGTGGTACCCTATAAAAGGAGTGTAGCGTGGGGTGGTTGGGGATGGGGGTGGGTGGCTGGGCTCTTCCCCTGCCTAAAAAGAAGAACCACGGATGAAAGAACAAGGAGGTAAGAGCAGAAACAATCAGTCAACAACAAATGCAGTAACCCTGAAAGCTTATCCTAATGTTAGATAAAACTGTAAAACCTGTAAAGCACCACCTGTAATAATTTCAGAGAAGATATACGCTGTAAGAAACACTTTGCTCCAGAGAAAAATCAAGCAGTAAAAGAAGATATACCTTGCAAAAGACAATTTGAATCAGAAGATTACAGGAGTAATCTGTTAGCACACACCTGTAGGCACACCTTGTAATAATGCAGAAGAAGGTATACCAGCAACAACAATTTGAATCAGAGAAAAAATAAAGCAATGAAATGTTAGCAACAAACAGTAGCAATCCCTGTGAGTAAAAAATAAAAACACCACCACACAGTAAATCTGCTTAGCCAAACTAAGTCTTAATCCTTTTCCCTTGCTCTGGTAAGTTTCTCTACTCTGCCTTTCAAGCAGTCTTAGAAGGAAAGAGCTCAGGTGAAGCTAGATGCCTTGGCCAGCAAACCGAAGGTACCCCTGGTGAGCTGGAAACACCGGCGTGTGCAGGTATGCGTCTTGCATATCCAAGGAGCATAGCCAATCCTCTTGAAGTAGCATGGGGATCAGTCCAGGTAAAGTCACCATTCTGAACCTTTTGTATTCGATGTACTGGTTCAGTTGACTCAGGTCCAGTATGGGTCTTAAGTCCCCTGTCTTCTTGGGGACCAAGAAGAAGTGGGAGTCATACTGGGTTCCCTGTTGGAAGGGAGGAACAGGCTCGATGGCTTGTTTTAAGAGCAAGGGCTGGATCTCTTCCTTGATGAGGGCTGTGTGGGTCGGAGGGTATCGAGAGGGGAGGCTGGAGGGTTGTCTGGGGGAAGGTCGGCAAACTCCGGCATATAACCCTTTTCGATGATGTCGTGAACCCATACATCTGTTGTAATGTTGGTCCACCTATCTAGGAAGAGGGAGAACCAACACCCTACTGCCTCCCCCATCGACTTCTCTGCAGGAGGTGGGGTTGGCAGGGTATCACGCATGGGTGGCTGAGGTGGGCAGTGAGGGCTGGGAAGATTTGGCATTCCTAGGCCTGCTGTTCCCAGACGGTTGGGAGGGAGCCTTTCTCTTGAAAGGACCTTGGGGCTGTTGGTTTCTCTGTATGTTGGCACCCTGGCACCGAAAGAGCCTGTGCTTAGGTTGCTGAGGGTCCAACCCGTACATATGGTGGGCGGACTGCACCGCCTTTCCTGAGTCTTGCAGGTCCATTATGATTTTCTTTACCTCCTCTCCAAAGAGGATGGACCCATAGAATGGAGCACTCAGAATGAAGTCCTGGAGGTCCTGCCAAAACCCAGATACCCTCAGCCAGGAGTGGTGATGGAGGCAGATCCCAGTGGCCGTGGCTCTGCTGGCTGTGTCTGTTGAATCATAGGATGCTCTTAGCACGTTTCCCTATGTCCAGGCTGGACTGAAGGACGCCCAAAATGACTTTCTTCCATAAAGATTTTTAGTATAACACCATCTGTGCCAGAAAATTTAGAGACCGTATGGAGCAGGTGGAAGAAGCATAGATTCTCCTCCCGAACTGGTCCAGTTTCTTAGACTCCTTGTTGGGGGGTTTGAGCTCATGTGCTTAGGCTGCTTGGTCCTGCCATGAGCTGCGGTCAGAACCACGGAAACTGCCCTTGGATTTTCTCCCAGGAAAGGCTCGGCCTTGGGAGGTTTGTAGAGTCTGTCTGCCTTTTTGGGAAGAGCCGAAAAGGAGGAAGGGTGCTCCCATGCCAGCTTAGTTAGGTCCTGAAAGGAGGGACCAGAGGGGGAATGACCAAGGGTTTCAGGTCACTCATGCTCAAAAAGGTGTGCAGCCTTTTTCTCTCCAGATCCAAAATTCCTCTGTATCCCATTGGTTCAGGAATTGGATGTGGCGCATTACATCAATGAAGGTCGGGTCATCTGGAGGATACCTGGGCGAATGGCGATGACCTTCTGGCTCAGGAGAGTGGCTCCTAGACGAAGAGTCCGAGGAGTGAGGGCAATCTCTAGAGAAGGAAGAGGAGGCTGACCTTGAAGGTTTGCACCCATGCTGGCGTCTGCTCCTGTCACCTGAGGAAGATGACCTGGAGGAGGAGCGGTGACGCCTGCCCCTACATCTGGGGTGCTCTGAATATGACCCCTTTGGTGCTGGACTCTTGGTGTGAGTGGAAACGGCGGCTGGGTATCCGGAATCAGTGTCTTATCCGGGACTGGGGTGGCAGACTGTGGTGGCGGAAGGGCTGGGGGGGTCATCCTTTTTGAGTAAATCCTCCTTTACCATATTCCACCAAGATGTAAACAGTTACCCAACGTCTGCCAGGGGGACCATCGGTACTTTCACTGGTGGCATACCAGTGGGGCCCGCAGGAGCCTTTGGAGGGTTACTTGGTCCTGGCGTCTTTTCTTGGGGTGCATCAGCACTCGGCAGAGTGTTAAGACCTGTCATCTGGTCACCTGTCATCTGGTTCCTCGACGTCTGGTTGTCGGGTACCGTAAGAAAAAATTACTCACCATAGTAATCTTGATTCTTCAAGGAATCACTCATTATGATTAAACTGATGCAGTCCGCCTCATGTGTTGGACTGCCCGAAGAGATGGAATTATATGCAAATGATGGGACTCTCAACTGGGTCATGCCAGTTTCAAACTGCTGCCCTAGCAACTGCTGCACTCTGAGTGCTTCAGATTCTTACGTAGCCTAACTGTGTATAAGACCCACTAGCTAAAAATATTTCTATAAAAGAATTTTTGTCCTCTCAGGCTGCAGATCCTAGTTAACCAACAGCCTATTTCTTCCTGCCCCCCACAAGAATTGCCTTATGTCTGTCACATGCATTCTTGAATCCTCCCACAGTTTTAGACCCCACAACCTCCTCAGGAAGATTGTTCCATGCATCCACCACCCTCTCTGTGAAAAAATACTTCCTCACATTACCCCTGAGCTGTCCCCTTCTATCTTCAAATTGTGTCCCCTTGTTCTTACACATCTCTTTTTTTGAAAGATGCTACCTCTTGGACTTTGTTGATGCCACTGAGGTATTTAAAAGTTTCTATCATGTCCCCCCCTCTCCCCCCTTTCCTCAAGGGTATACATATTAAGCTCCTTTAGTCTTTCCTCGAATGGCTTCTCTTGCAGACTCTGTGCCATTTTAGTTGCCCTCTTCTGGACTGCCTCCATCCTGTCTGTGTCTTTGTGGAGATGGGGTCTCGAGAACTGGACGCAGTACTCCAGATGGGGTCTCACCAACTGTGTCTACAGAGGATAACAACTTACTGTTTTCTGCTGGTGATGCCTCTCCCTATACATCCCAGTATCCCCCCAGCCCTCCCTACTGCCTTCTCACATTGCTTGTTAACCTTAAGGTCATCTGATATGATTACCCCCAGGTCTCTTTCCATTTTTGTTGTTACTACCCCCCACCAATTGTGTAATCTTCCCCTGGGTTTTGTTTCCCAGGTGCATTATTTTGCACTTCTTTGCATTGAATCCAAGCTGCCATATTTCTGACCGTTCCTCCAACCTTGCCAAGTCCCTTCTCGTCCTTTCCATGCCTCCTTTTGCATCAACCCTGTTCTAGTAGGGGAGGCAGGGTGGGTGCTTTAATCATAATGAGTGATCCCTTTGAAGAAATACAGGTTACTCACCTGTAACAGGAGTTCTAGGAATGGTATATGTTGTTCATCCACACTGTCTGGCAGGTATCCTTGCCGCTTTAAATCTTGCCGGAAGGTCTTCAAGCTGGCTCCTCCCACCCACCCAGGTGGTAAAACTCTCGGCTCCGCCCCATGACGCCAGATCTGGCCCGCTGGAAGCTCAGGTTGTGCGTTGAAGCCGGGGAGGTCAGGATCGTAGGATGAACAACACATACCATTCCTAGAACTCCTGTTACAGGTGAGTAACCTGTATTTCTAGGGACATGGATATGTTGTTCATCCACACTGTCTGGCAGACTCCTAGCAGTTCTCCGAGGAGGGAGGCAAGCGACACATCTCAATACTTACTTGGGAAAGAGAGATTGGAGAACCGAGGCCCCAAAACCAGCATCCCGGCGTGACTCGAGGTCGATGTGGTAATGGGTGATGAAGGTGTGCGCTGACTTCCAGGTAGCAGCCCTGCAGATTTCCTGGATAGGGACGTCCCTGGAAGCAGCCACCGATGCAGCAGTATGGCAGGTAGAATGAGCTCTTATCCCTCTGGGAGGCTCCATGCCCGCCAACTTATAGCAGAGATCTATGCAGGAGGTGACCCACCTGCTTATCATCCGCTTGGCTGCAGGTCTGCCAGGTACGGCTTCAGCGTAGGTGACAAACAGCTGGCGAACCTCTCCCCGAACTTCAGCTGTCCGCTCCTTATAATAAGCGAGCACTCGTCTAGGGTCCAAAGTATGGAGCCTATACTCGGCCTCCGAGGTGTGATTGGGGTAGAACACTGGCAGAGTCAACACCTGGTTAAGGTGAAACTCCGACACCACCTTCGGAAGGAATTTCGGGTGGGGGCGCAGGACAACCCTTGTCCCTGTGTTAGACCAGGTAAGGAGAGTCGATGCAGAGTGCCTGGAGCTCTCCCATCCTTCTGGCTGACGTGATAGCCACCAAGAAGGCGGTCTTCCACGACAGGTGAGAGAGTTCACACCTGTGCATTGGTTCGAATGGCTTGCCCATGAGCTTTGCCAGTACCAGCAGTAAATCCCACGGAGGTGGAGGTTCTCGCACCGGAGGGGAAATGTGATCAAGGCCTTTGAAAAAGCGCCAGACCACCTTCTCCTGCGCCACCGACTGCTCCCCGGCCCGCGCCCGGTAAGCAGAGATGGCTGCCAGGTGCACCCTTAGGGTCATCGACCTAAGCCCTTGACGAGAAAGGGACCATAAATAGACCAAGATGCTTGCCAACGGACAGGAGGAAGGGTCCAAGCCCTTGCCCTGACACCAAATGGAAAATCTCTTCCATTTGAAGGCATAGCATTTCCTGGTCGACTCCTTACGGGACGCCTCAACTACACTGAGGACCTCGTTGGAAAGACCCAAGGCCTGGAACTCTAGCTGCTCAGGAACCAGGCCGTCAGGTGCAGGGATTGAAGGTCCGGATGGAACACCTTCCCCTGATTGACTGAGAGCAGGTCCGGGCGAGCTGGAAGCTGCCTCGGGAGCCTGGAGCTGAGGCTGAGGAGATCTGGGTACCAGAACTGGCGGGGCCAGTCTGGGGCTATCAGAATCACTGCGCCTTGTCCCTCCTTGCTTTGAGAAGCACCTTGTGTATCAAGGGAAATGGGGGGAAGGCGTAAAAGAGGCCCGGGGTCCACGGCCTCGAGAAGGCATCCCCCTGCAGCGAGCCCTGCTTAGGGGGGCGGGCATGGAACAGCCTCAGCTTCGCTTCTTCCCTGGAGGCAAACAGATCCACCTGAGGTGTGCCCCAATGGGAGAACAGATCTTGTACTATCTCCGGCAGGAAAGACCACTCGTGGGATGCAGCCCCTATCCGGCTCAGGGCATCGGCCAGGGTGTTGAAGGCTCCTGCCACATGAATGGCTAGGAGATCCGCCCCAAGCTGCGCACGAGTGACTAAATGCGGAGAGCCTCCTGCATAGAAGCATGAAGCGCGTCCCGCCCTGGCGGTTTAGGTAGTACATGGTCGTGGTATTGTCCGTCTGGACTCGGACCACTTGACCCCGGAGAAACGGAGCAAAGGCAGTGAGAGCCAGGCGGACTGCTCGGAGCTCCAGCAGGTTGATGTGGCATCGGGACTCCCGCGGGGACCAGAGGCCGTGCGCCCGGTGTTCCCCCAGATGGGCACCCCAACCCATCAGAGAGGCATCGGTTGATAGAGAGACCGTCGGCTCGGGGCGGACAAACGGGATGCCCTCCTGCAGATGAGATGGAACGGTCTACCACCGGAGAGCGTTCCACATCTCCTGGGTCACCATCACTAGCTGGTCCAATGGATCGCAGCGTTGTGACCACTGGCTGGCCAGTCCCCACTGAAGGGGGCGCATGTGCCAGCGTGCCCAACGGACCACGCTGGTACAGGCCGCCATGAGGCCCAGGAGGCGCAGGAAGTCCCGGGCAGGGTATGATTGCCTCAACCAGAAATGATTGGGCAAAGGAGGTAAGAACTCGGCCCCGTCCGCTGAGCGCAGGTTTGGCTCAAGAGAGTCGAGCTCTGCCCCGATAAACAGAATCACTTGCTTCGGCTCGAGTTCTGACTTGGCCTCATTGATGAGAAGGCTGATTTGAGAGCAAACCTGGAGGGCCAGATCTCTGGACCGCTCCACCTCCTGTCTGGAGGGGGCTGCTATCAGCCAATCGTCCAGGTAAGGGTACACCCGGACCCCCTGGCGCCGCAGGAAAGCTGTCACCACTGCAATGCATTTGGTGAAGACCCTGGGAGCTGAAGACAGGTCAAGGGCATGGCTCGGAATCGAAGAGGGATCCTCCTGCCGAAAGCAAAGGAATCTCCGATGTGACGGACGGATAGGGACGGAAAGAACGCGTCCTGCAGGTCCAGAGAGCAGAACCACATGCCATGTTCCAGAGATGGTATTATCTGAGCCAGAGTGACCATCCTGAAGGTTCGAGACCTTAGGAACTTGTTCAGGTCGTGTAGGTCGAGAATGGGGCGCCAGCCCCCCGTCCGTTTCAGAACCAGGAAGTACCTGGACACGAACCCCAGGTCTGAGGGGGGGTCCTCTACCTTCCTGATCACCTCCTTCTGGAGGAGGAGAGCGATGTCGGCTCGATGAGCCGACAGTGAGGCTGTGGACCCCGAGGCCCCCCCGAGGTGCGACGGCTCTGAAGGGCGGGGCCTGCTCGAATTCCAGAGGCAGGCCTTTTCCACCACCTCCAGTACCCACCTGTCCGTGGTAATAGCGGACCAGGTGGAAAGGAAGTGTCGGAGCCTTCCCCCCACGGGGGAACCAGGGGCGAGGTGACGGGGATGGGGGCGACACCCCTCAGCCCGTCACTGGGCAGGCTTGGAGGAGGGACCGGCCGAAGGACCTCCTGGGCCTTTACCTCCCTGCTTCCTGTTGGAGGAAGCCGAAGGCTTGGATTTGGGATGCCAAGCCCGAGCCTCCTGGCCCTGACGTTGCTGGGCCGGGCGCAGAAGGACGAAAGGGCTTAGGCTGTGGCTTACGGCCTTTGTCCTTCTGAGCGAAGAGACGAGTCCAAGGTAGCATTGGACTTCTCGACTCTGCAGGTGACCTTCCACCCCAGGGTCAAGAGGTCAGTCCCAAAAGGGAACATCCGCCCAACTTGTGCTGGGTATCCGAGGTAAAGGTGGATATCCTCAGCCAAGCCCACGATGGCCACCGCGGCCGCCACAGACCTGGCACACGAGTCTCCAATGTCTAAAGCAGTCTGAGCTGCTGTTTGGCCACTGCCCTGCCCTGGTCCCGCACCTGCCTGACCGTAGTCTGCAGATCCGCTGGAAGATGAGGGACCTCATCCAGGAGCCCAACAGGGCATGAGAAAATGTGCCATGAGGACAGCCAACTGGCCTCACGAAAGCCGAGAGAGGACGCAGCATAGACTTTCACCCGCATAATCCAATTCTTGGATTCCTTGTCGGAGGTTTGTCCACATCCCTGGCGCTCGGCGCACGGAAAATGCTGTCAGTAACCAAACCTCAGCAGAGGGTGTTCCTAAAACCGGACAGGGAACCGGGACCAGATACTTCCTGGCCATCCTGGCCAAGGTGCAGGGCAGGGAAGCAGGCGCTGCCAAAGCTCCAAGGCCGGACCCACTATGGCCCTCGCCACCGGAAAGGCCTCCAGGGGAATCCTCGTCCAGAATCTCCGTGAGGGATACCTGGCCCTATGAAACGGGTTCAAGCTTCATCCCGTGGACTCCGAGATGAGCCGGGCAATCCCAGGAAGGACTAATGGCTATCGTCCACCGACTGTCCTCCTGAGGACTCCAAGTCCATTCGCTTGGAGAAAGGGAGGAATCGTCCTCGGACTCGGAAGAGTCCTCAAAGAGCTGCCTTGGGCCTGAGCCACCCTGCACCTGCCGAGGTCGATCGGGAGTGAGGGTGACCGACAGCCTATGGGGTAATCCCTGAGCCGATCGAGAATCTTTGGTCGGAGCCCCAACTAACGGCTGTGGAGGCGGAGGTTCCACCGGAATCGGTGGGGCAGCTGGTTTTGGCCGAACAACCGGCCTGGGTACAGGCTCCTCGGGGAGAACGAGGGGTTGTTTCGGTCGCTCCGGTGACAGCCACTTAATGGTCGAAGACGACGGTGTCGGCTTATTCCCAGTCAGGAGAAGTTGCTGTGCCACATGAGTTCCTCATACCTTCGACGCATACTTGCGCCGGCTTCCTCGCCCGAGGACGAGCGGCGGCGCGACTTCTGTCAAGGGAAAATAGGATCGAGGACCGCCTATGACGGGCGGATCGCTGGACCGCCAAGATGTCCAAGATCGAGAACTCGCTTTGCCGAGGACGTGTGGGGAGGGGTCGGGGAACCGCACTCTCGGTTCGGAAGAAACAACCGAAGGCTCCGGAACCGGAGGCACAGACGAGCCGACGGGATCCACATCTCCCACCGGGAAAACCGGGGAGAGGGGATTCTCGGCTTCTCCAGCCGACAACCCGTCCAACGGGTCGAGAAAAATCTCGACCGCCGATGGGAGTCTCGGTCAACTGGCCTACGGGACCGTGGAACCAGTGGCCGGGCCGAGAAGTCGATCGAAAGTCGACGGCCGATAACCTCGGGAGAGGGATCTTTCCCCTTCCCAAGAGCGCCGACGGTGAGACTTACCTTGTCTTCTTTTGGACCGAGAAACGGTCCAGAAGAAGTTGGACCCTCACCTTTAGTCGAGAGGGAAGACAAAGCTCCTTAAAAGAAGCTGAATAAGAGGCACCGAGAGAGAGCGACAAATGCCTTGTCGGTAGAAGCGCCCGCCGCTTCCTCGAGGGCGTATCATCTGCTCGAGCTGATTCGCCGAAAGCTGGCTGTCAGCGACACCGCTGACCCGGCCTCTTTTGATTTTACCGAGGAAACGCTTCTCGACGCCCCCAGTTGCAAACGGGCAGCACGGCTCGAGGACGAGGGAATAAAAGGAAGAGCACAGGTCGCAGGCCTGCAGGTCGGCTCAAGGCCCAAACAGTAGACGAACGCGGAGTGCGGATCCGTCCGAGACATCTTCTGCCCGCAAGGGCATCTCCGGAAACCGGGAGTCGATTTGTCCATCGCAGCCGCGAGGGAAGGAAGACCAAAGTCTTTTTAGCGAAAAACTTTTTGATTTCGAAAAATCGAAGAATTAGGAACCAGTCTTATACGCAGAGCGTTAAGGAGGGAACCTGAGCTTCCAAGCGGTAAGGAAGATCTGGCGTCATGGGGCGGAGCCGACAGTTTTACCACCCGGGTGGGAGGAGCCAGCTTGAAGACCTTCCGGCAAGATTCAAAGCGGCAAGGATACCTGCCAGACAGTGTGGATGAACAACATATCCATGTCCCTAGAAACAAGATTACTATGGTGAGTAATTTTTTCGTCTAACCCCTGGAATCACTCATTATGATTAAACTGATGCAGACTACCAAGCAGTACCCTTTGGAGGTTGGGCAGAAAATCTATTTAGGAAACAGGTTCTGCAGCACTGCGGTACCAAATCTGGCATCACTTCTAGATTGTAGATCCAGGCTGTAATGCTTTGTGAAGGTGTGTACCATTTTCCATGTAGCTGCTTTGCAGATTTTCAGTAGTGAAATTTCTCTTGAAGCTGCTACTGAAGCAGCTGTGCCCCTGGTGGAATGTGCCCTCAGGCCCAGGGGCACCTGTTTACCCACTTTACTATAACAAAACTGTATATATATATTTTTTTAGTTTTATTTATTTATTAAAGTCCAGGAATTACAACCCTTTGAGTCAGGGACTCATTTGCAAAGGCTCCACATCATACAATGAAACAAAGTCAAATACAGGAGATAATTGGAACAAATACAGAGAGTAAAATACAGAGGCATATCCTCCTACATGCTACTATCCAGCAAGCAATTGTACGTTTTGTGGCAGCCCTGCCCTTACCTACTTCTCCATAAGTAAGAAAGAGCTGTGTTTGACCTGGTCTGTAAGACTTGGTTCTGCCAATATAGTGGCTAAGTGCCCTTTTTGACATCAAGGGAGTGAAGTCTCCTATCTGGAGAAAGTACAGTTATGTAAGAACTTAACCTAACAGTAGATCTTTGAGAGAGGCTCTTGCAGTAGGTAATTACAAGTACTGTAGGTAACTACATATAGGACTGATGCTGGCAGGTGTCTGGACCCCACGGAAAAATTTCTAGCTAGCAGTCTCTGGCGGGGGACCGCCTCGACGTCAGTATAAAGGGGTGGTCCCCCACACCCGCCTCCCAGTTCTTTCCCGCCATTGCCTCGTGTCAGCACCTCGCGGTAAAGTTCAACACTCGTCAGCCTGTCGTCAGTAGTTCTACCGTCGGTCTTTTCTCGATTTAATTTGAAAATCGTTTACTTTTTCGGTGGTGTATGTTGTCCCCCACACCCTCCAAGCACAAGAATAAGTGCGACTTGTGCGGCGCCCAACTCCCGCACAAGGACAGCCATTCCCTGTGTCTCTTCTGTCTGGGGCCTGGATCATCAGGTGGAGAAGTGCCAGCATTGCCTGAAATTCAACACTGCCAACTGAAGACGGAGGCAGCAGTCCCTGGAGGCCCACATACTTAAAAAGAAAATGACCGTGGGGTCCTGACGCCTGCCGGCATCAGTCCTATATGTAATTACCTACTTGTAATTATCTACTGCAAGAGCCCTCTCAAAGTAAGATCTGGAGCTCTCTGTTAAAAAAAAAAAAGGTAAAGTGATGGACTGATTTAAATGGAAATCAGACACCACTTTGGGAAGGAATTTTCTATTGGTCCTGAGGACCACTTTATCCCTGTGGAATGAGATGTAGTCTACATCTGCACAGAGGGCCTGTAACTCATTGATCCTTCTGGCTGAAGGAATAGCATCCAGAAACGCAGTTTTCCAAGTGACAAACTTCAAATCTGCAGTTGCCATTGGTTCAAATGGAGCATCCATGTGTTTGGCAATGCAGATATTCAGATTCCAGGCTGGAACAGGTTCCCTCATGGGAGGGTACAAGAGGTTAAGGCCTTTAAAATACTTACTGAAGACTGGATGAGAGGCCATGGATCTCTCTTTAACAGCTGACAGATAAGCTGAGACTGAAGCCAAATGAACCTTGAGGGTCGAAGGCTTCAGGCCTATAAAAAGCAAGTGTGTTAGGTAATCCAGGAGAATGGCTAAATCAGCCCTGGATGGGTCAACACCCTTACCTGCTCACCATATGTAAAACCTTTTCCACTTAGCAGAATATGTCTTCTTAGTGGAAGGTTTCCTGTAACCCCTAAGTACTGTCAGCACCTGTTCTGACAGTTTAAGATTAGCATATTCTAAGTCCTCAAGAGACAGGCCTTGAGCCTCAGTGATTTGAGGTTGGGGTACAGTATCCTGCCCTGAGAGGAGGTCAGCAGGTTGTGTCTCCTGGGCAGATGAATTGGAGAAACTACTGATAGAGTCAACAGAAGTGAATACCAGTGTTGCCTCTCCCAATCTGGTACCACCAGTATCATTGTTGCCGGTTGGCACCTCAATTTCAACAGAGTCTTTAATATTACTGGAAAAGGAGGGAAGGCATACAGGAACCTCCCCTGAGAGGAGGCCTGCAACAGTACATCGGTAACTGGTGATTTTCTACAGAGGCGAAGAGATCTGTCTCTAGAGTGCCCCATCTTCTGAAAATTGAACTGAGTATTTAGGGATTCAGACACCATTCATGGTGGTCCTGACTTATCCTGCTAAGGAAGTCTGCCAGCACACTGTCCTTTCCTGGAAGGTGTATGGCTGATAGGGATACCTTCATGGAGTAAGCCAGGGACCACAACCTCATTGCTTCTGTGCACAGTGAGGCTGACCTGGTTCCTCCGTTTGTTGATGTAATACATAGTAGTGGTGTTGTCTGTTCTGACCTGCACCACTTTGTTTTGGAAATGTGGAGCAAATGCCTGCAGGGCTAGGTACACCACCCTGAACTCCAGTAGATTTATATGCAACAGGGATTCTTGAGGAGATGATGTGCCACTTGCTGTGTAATCTAACATGCGTGCTCCCCAACCCAGAAGGGATGTTTCTGTTTTAAGAATTAAGGAAGGTTGTTCCTTTACGAAAGGCACACCTACCCGAAGAGTGTGCTAGTCTAGCCACCACTGCAGTGCCTGTAGCAGGCTGTGTGTGATTGGAACCAGTTTGGACAGAGGGTCTGTCCTCTACGACCAATATTGTCTCAGATGAAACTGGATGTCTCTCATTTGAAATCTGGAACTCAGTACCACTGTGGTGGCAGCTGCCATGTGACCCAGAAGCCTGAGGAATTCTCTGGCTGGTTTTGGTTTTCCTGGCACAAATGAGTTTGCAATCTGTAGAATGCTGTTTACCCTGTCCTGTGGCAGAAAACCTCTGCCCAGACTGTTTAGCTGTGCACCAATGAATTCTAGTACCTGAACTAGTGTTTGCTGAGACTTCTGCTCATTTATGATAAAACCCAGGAACTCCAGAGTAGATTTTGTTAGTGCTAAGGCCTGCTCTGTAAGCTGCAGAGATGGGCCCACTACTAGCCAGTCGTCCAGATAGGGAAAGGCTGACACCACTCGTTTTCTCAGAAACTCCACTACCACGGCCAAACACTTTGTGAAAGCCCTTGGGGCAGAAGTTAGGCCAAAAGGAAGTGCTGCAAACAGATAATGGCCTGAGGCCAGTCTGAATCTCAAGTACCTTCTGTGAGAAGGTCTGATGGGGATGTGAAAATAAGCCTCCCTTAGATCTCGGGAGGCTAGCCAGTCTCCCTTTTGTAAAGTGGGAATGATTATTCCAAGAGTGACCATTTTGAATTTTGGCTTCAGAATGTGTCTGTTTAGAATTCTTAGATCCAGTATAGGTTGCCAATCCCCATTTTTCTTTCTTGTGAGGAAGTATCTGGAGTAGAAGTCTTTGCCCCTCTGGTTAAGGGTCACTGGCTCCACTGCTTTGATTGCCAGCAGATGTTTTACCTCCTCTTCCAGTAACATTGTGTCTGCAGATGTAACTGGTGCAGATGTTCTTGCTCTCAGCTTAGGAAGAGATTTGAAGCTGAGTGCCAGACCCCGGCTCACTACCTCCAGCACCCACTTATCTGTAGTGAAGGTACGCCAATCCTGGAGGTAGTGAGCCAGTCTGCCACCCACTGGTGGATCTACGACAGGGGATGCAACCAGTACCAGCCTGTCAAGGGTTCTGAGTGGGTTGTGCCTGAATCAGAGGAGAGGGAGAAGCTCTTCTCAGGACTCTCATGCACCTTCCTCAAAAATATCCTCTAAGTTGCTGTTGCAGCGAGGCCTGAGCCTGGAAAAATGGTCTGGGATAGGATCCCCTACCCCTACCTCCCCTAGTTTGGGCCCTATGGGATGTGGAAGGCCTATCCTTAGAATTACTTCTATAGGTAGCCTTGTATTCTACCTTTTTCATGTAGGCCTCTGTTTTGTCACCAAATAATGAGTTTTTCTTGAATGGGAAATACATCGCCTTGGCCTGGGTGTCCAAGGTCAGGTTTGTGGCCCTGAGCCATGCAAATCTCCTAAGGGAGACAGATAGTGCCATTAATCTGGCTGCAGAATCATTAGTGTCTACAGCCATGTGGAACTGGTATTTTGTGGCATCTAGCGCAGCTCTTCCTGTATCTTGTAGGTCAACTGCCACCTCACCTGGCACCCTGTCAGCCAGGACTAAAACTGGATTCCAGAGTGCCTTCTGGTACTGCACTGCATAAGCCATGTAGTTGCCTATCTAACTATTAGAGAGGCAGCCATGTACCCTTTTTTATCCATTGCATCCATCTTCCGAGAATCCTTGTCAGGAGGATGGGTAGCCAGAGGAATCCTGGCTTTGTCACAGGCAACAGCCTGCACCACCCCCTCAGGATCAGGGTGGCTAAAAAGAAAATCAGCTGTGGTCCTATCAAGCTGATATTTCTTAACAACTTTTTTGTCCACTCCTGGAATGGAAGTGGGAGTCTGAAATATTTGTAATGTTGCCTTTTTGAAGGACTTATGCATAAAAATTCTGCCTCCTCCACATCCTCCTCTGTCTCCTGCAGAGGGAGGTTGAGTGTCTCCACCATGCTTTTCACAAAAGCATAATGTGAGGTATAATCCTCGGGACCCGGGGAGACCTCACTCTTGTTTTGGAGAAACCTCTGGATCTATTGGTTCCTCATCAAAATCATCATCATCATCCTCACCAAAGGTAGCTTTCGGTTCCTGAGGAGCTGGAACAGGAACAGGAACCAGAGCAGTCGGTGTGGGCACCGGGACTGCAGCCTGCAGTGCTTGCAAAACCTGTAAGGCCTTGACAATGTCCTCAGCCGAGGGTATACCAAGTTTGTCTGCTGTGAGCTCCTTAGCCTTCTCAGCCGGAGGTGCAACAACATGCTTTTCCTTGCATTTTTTCTTAAGTGGAACAGGTTCAGTCCCTGACTCCACTGACCTTTTTGACTTACCCTGCTCAACCTTATCTGATCCTTTGTCAGGATCCTTAGCTTTACTTCCATCCTTTTTTGTGCCAGAAGTGGAGGAACCACTTTCCCCAGTAGTACCAGAAGCAGAGGCCATCTCTTCCAATATTTTGGACCTTTGCCTAAGAGTTTTAGGGCAAAATGTTTTACAAATATCACAATTTGCAAAAATATGGCTAGTACCCAGACAAAAAACACAAAGGGAATGTCTGTCTGCTTTTACTACAATCTGACCACAAGACTCAAAAAGTTTAAAACTAGTGGGTCCTGTGCGTCTTTTAGGTTTGACAACAGGGACCTCTGACACTGAGCAGGAATCGCTAAAGTAAACTATAACAAAATTATTGGTTCCTTGGAACCGAATATTTTAAATATAAACAACCGCTAACGATTCCGGGAACCGAATAATACTCTGTTCCTGACAGAAAAAAAAGAACCGAGAAATTTATAATTTTAGATAAAAATAAAACAGGTACAAACGGTCAAAGAACTGACTGCAAAAAAATAACAAATATAACTAAACTGAGGTAAAACCTCACTACAAATAGCGGAACCCTCAGTTCCAAGGAACCGTGAAGGAACTGCTAATTACCCAATATAGTCACACAATTTATAAATTAAACTAAAACTAAGGCAGCGATTTTAAATATAAACTAAAAACACTACTTATCGTACAGATAAACGGATTTTGAAGAGGATGAAGCAGAGCTCTCCGGGACGTCTTCACTAGGCAGGCGGAGTAAAGAATCTGAAGCACCCAAAGTGCAGCAGTTGCTAGGGCAGCAGTTTGAAACTGGCATGAGCCAATTGAGAGTGCCATCATTTGCATATAATTCCATCTCTCCAGGCAGTCCAACACAGAAGGCTGACTGCATCAGTTTAATCATAATGAATGATTCCTGGGGTTAGAACAAAGGGCGTTTGGTCTGGCGTCTTAGCGACACGTGCCCGGTCATCAGGCTGCTGATCTGTCGAAGACGTCAGCCTTGACACCGGCTTTTGAGGCGGCACACCAGCTGGCGTCTGAGCTAGGGTAGTCGCCCCAGACATCAGGTCACTTGATGCCTTACCCAGTGGTGTCTGCCTCTGGTCCTTCCATTTATCGGAAGGCTGGTCATCCGAGACATGCGTCAGGGTCTTCGCCTTAGCGGCTGACGACTTGCCTCGGTGGGAGCATTCCCTGGAGCAGGGACGATCGCGGCATCTGCGCCAGTTGTCTGAGGCTGACCATGAGCTGGAGGCGGATGAAGATGCCTGAGCCTTGTCGGCTGAAGTCCCAGCCTTAGACTCCAAGGAATGCTGGAAGGGTCTAATGCTTAGGGAGGGACCCGTGGGTCCTTGCCCCAAAGAGCTGCTACTCACTGAGAGGTAAGGGCAGCAGCCTTCACCAACAGCAGGCTGGAGGAAGATGGGCCTGACGGGGGCAGAGTCTGCTCTCCTGCTGGAATGCTTCTCTTTGTGAGGAGATTTGGATAGAGACTCCGACCGACTGTGCTCCTTGTCCCGTTGTTGGTGCTTCCCTCCTGAGTGTTTCTCCTTATGGGAAGTCGGTGACCAGGAGGCTGAGGAGCTGGCCTTCGACAGGCGTTGATGGGCGGTGAGCTGCTGCTCCATGAGGTAGGCCTGGAGGGTGTTGTGGCGACAGATCCGGGTCTGCTGGTTGAATTTACTGCAGTCCAGGCAGGCATTAACGTTGTGGTCAGGCCCCAAGCAGAAGAGGCACTGAGAGTGATCGTCTTTTGCCGGAATCTGCCACCCACAGGGACATTTAGATTTCTATCGCTTGGCAGAAGAAGACTGAGATGACCTAAACTAACTTGAATTAACAAGTTTTTTGATGGAAAAAAATAGGTACTTTTGACCAGAAGGATAAAGATGGCAGTCGACAGATGCAACAAGGCGTCTGAGGAGCCGAAGCGCATGGGTTGATGGCGGGAAAAGAACTGAGGTGGATCTGAGGACCGCCTCCTTTATACACAGGGTGAGGAGCAGACCCTAGCTGAGTACTGCTGGCTGGAAATTTGCCGTGGAGTCCTAGTGCCTGACGGCATAGTCCTTAAGGTGTAGCCTGTTGCAGGAGCTCATACTCAAAGTAAGATCTTGTGCTTCTGTATGAACTGGTTCAGACTGTGCAGATCCAGTATGGAGCGCCAGCACCCCATTCATTTCAGAGCCAAGAAGTACCTGGGCATGTAACCCTGACTGGCCATGGCATCCAGGACATGGGATATGGCTCCTTTTGTAAAGAGCTGAGCAATGTCCTCCTGAAGTGCAGACGTGTTCTGTGATACCCTGTACTCCCGAGGAGCATGGAGTCGGTAAGCTGGAAGAGCCTCAAAGTCCAGAGGCAGCCTTCTGCCTACCACTTCTAACACCCACTTGTCCACTGTGACAGGACCAACATGGCAAGAAGTGACTTAGCCAACCCTGACAAGGAGCACAGACAGGGACATAATGGGTGGAGGGATGACATCCCCTCAGCCTGACATTGTGCAGCTTTTGAGGGTGCACTGGCTGCTGTGGCCACAGGGGTACCATCACCACCCATGTCCCCACCTTTCTTGGGGCCAGGGGCCACAGAAAATGGGCTTTGAGCAAAAGGCCTGGTATTGCCCTTGGGATGACGCCACAGAGTTGAGTGTGGCACTCGACTTCTCAATATGGGTGAGATGTCCTTTCGCCCCAGGGCCAAAGAGGTCGGTGTCCGGGTAAGGGATATCTGACAGTTTATGCTGGGTGTCCACTGTGAAGGTGCAGAGACACAGACAGGCCCTGCGACGTATAGAGACAGCCACTGCCACAGCATTGGCATAAGAGTTGCCTATGTCTAAGATCATCTGGACTTGGTGTTTAGCCAGCGACTGACCTTGGACTTGGATAATCTTCACTGCCAATTGCTGGTCAGCAGGTAGGTGAGGGAAGGACTGTTTTCAAGACTCCTATCAAGGAGTGACTGAAGTTAGCCATCATGACAGCACTGTTCGCTTGATGGAGACCCAAGGACGCTGCAGCATAAACCTTTTTTGAAGCATGGTCAATCTTTCCTAACTCCTTGTCCGGAGGCTTGCCCACGTCCCCTTGGCCACTGGATTTGTGGAAGTCCAAATCGGACACCAGCCCTTCAGCAGAAGGGTGGTCTGAGAATCCAGATAATGACCCTGTGGGGACCGTGTACCTACGGACCATGCAGGTAGAGGGCACAAGGCAGGAAGCTGCCAAAGTTCCTGCGCCGGTCCCAAGATGGCCTCAGCCATGGGAAAGGCAACCCCTGGGAATTGTCGCTGTTCAAACTGTCTGTGAAAAGGTTCTTAGCGCTTTTCTGGACTGGCTGTAGCAGGACAGAGATGGACTCTGACAGTAAACATATGACTAACCTGAAAGACACCGGGCCACGTTCAGTGGTCAGCTTCTCGAATGAGCATTGGTTGAGGATGCGAGTCTTAGAGGAGGCCATGGACAAGAGGTCAGATTCATCCAAGAACACCTCAAAAACGGCCCTTGACGATTTCTCAACATGGACCACCAGAGTTTCCTCTGCCTGGGTGATATGCACTGACAACCAGCCTGGCAAGCTGTTGGCTGAATGGGCCTTCTTTTTTAGAGCGCTCACCTTTGGCTGTGGTGGTGGCAGCTCCACTTGAAGGGGAGAAGAAGCAAGTGTGGGGAATACCTGTATTGCATGGACCAGCAACGGCATGACTGGCGACTGCCAGGTGACCAAAGGTCCAGAGGGTAGAGCGTCACCCAGCCCTGCAATGGCACACTGTTGCCAGAGGAGTGCCTCACAGCACCGGTGCATCTTGTGGCAGTGCCTCTCCTCATCCTCGGGTGAGGAGGTCAAGCAGCATCAACGGCGATTAAGAGCAAGAGTGCCTTGATCGAGATCCTGACTGTTGACCGCATTATCGATGTGGAGTCGAGCCTTCCTGCTGGTGGTGTGGTTACACTGACAAGGACAGACTTAGAAGGCTCAGTCACTTGTGGAGGCTGCTCCACAGGTGAACCGATCAAGGACACCGACTGGTCCACTTCCTCCTGGATGAGGACAGGAAACACCAGGGTCTGTGAGATCAACTGCTCGACCTCATGCAACAGCCTGTCGATAGACTCCAAGAATATTTCTACGGCCTGCTCAACCGGAGTCGAGGTCCGCAAACCTGACTGAGGTACCAAGAAGCTCCAGACCTTCCACTTGACTGAAGGAGTCTCGACCACAACATAGCAGTCACAGGAGTCGAGGGATTGACAGGACCTCAATCTCTCCTGGTCCTGTGACTGGCGGTGCTTGTGTTTTTGGCCATGGTGAGCAGGGCTCTCCCACATGGTCTGGAAGGCTATGCACATTTCACGGAACCTCTCCAGAAAAGATCCGATGCTGGCCCCAGCCGAGAGCAGGGCTGAGACTAAGTAGGTGCCCATGCAGCAGCTGCCTCCTCCTCAAGGGCCGCAAGCTGAGGAGCCGACCCCATAAAGGCCTTCTTGCGACTATTAGGGCAGTCTTTCGGATCCCACTCCAAAAGCTGACCGAAGGTGGGTTGATGCTTTGTATCTTCGATAGGTTCTGGGAGCATCGATAAACAAAGGCGGCACCAGGTCATGTCATGCTGCCTGCCCAGGCAGTAAAGGCACGCGTCATGCGGATCGATGTCAGACATTTTCTGCTGGCACCGAATACAACATTTAAACCCTGGCTTCTGAAGCGCCATCTTCACTAATGCCATGGAGGTGAAGGGACCAAGGAAATACTAGTATGAGGTTTGAAAACTTTGCAATAAAGGGTTTTTGCCTATGGTGCACTAATTCTTTAGGGACAGTGCGAAGGAGGTGACCTGTTCTTCCAGCAGAAAGAAAGATCTGACATCACGGGGTGGATTTGGGGGATATACCTCCTCGGTGGTGGGAGAAGCTTAGCTTCAAGACATTCCATGAATCAGCACTTCTAGTGGAACTGCCAATACATGGACAGTGAACTGTATCCACGCTCACAGAATCGCCCATTTTCAAGGGCGGACAAGGGATTTTAACTGAATGATCCACTATATCTTGTACAGTAGCTACTCAGATTTATTTTTGGATACTTAATCATGGCTCCAGGCCCAGTCCTTCTAGTTTGGAAGGGTGAGAGGGAGGTTGGGAGGGATCTGTGTCCCACCCAGCAGTGGAACCAGCCCCCAGTTAGGCAACTGATGAGAGGGATCCTGTTTTAGCCTTATGGGGGCATTTTGCTGTGTTGGGTGGGTGTTCAAATGGGAGGACAGATGTCACAGATTCAACCCCAGTTGTGGAAAACTGATAAAAGTACACTGTTAAGTGTGCGCAAATTCAGCCCCAGTTGGAGCAAATGATTAAACTGTGTCAAACAGAAAGGTTCAGCTCTAAAGATTTCTGCTTCAGACTGAGTGGAATGCATCAATTATACCACCATGGAATAATTATGGAGTAGAGGGGAATTGAACCAGACTCAGAGTGGCTTAAACTGCTGTCAAAAAAACCTTTCTAGAAGACCGCCACTCCACATCTGTACCCATCAATTCAACTGTTAGTTTTAGTGCCTGGGTACAGCACTTCTATCAAGCAAGGTTTCATTTATAAGGGGGCATCCATAGGTACTTTTTAGGAAAATCCAAACGCAGTCAAACCTGCGCAGATGGCAAATGAAAAGTGTCTCCCTTCTATGATGGAGACAGGGGCCCAGAATCACAAAGGGTGACGCAGGGCTTATGCCAAGCCTTGCGTCAAACCCGATGGTTGGCACAGCTGTGCCGAACTCTGTCCCGCAAACTGCACCCGACTCAAGAAGATCAGGCACATTTACAACACTCTTCCTGCTTTACGCATTACGTCAACACTTTTTGTGTGGAGGCATGTGTACGTCAACATCGGACGGCAGCCCACACTTACGAGTCACTTACATTACACTGCCATCAGGCCTCCACATGGTGGTAGCTGATAACTGCAGTAACATGGCTCCCCATCCCATGGGAGAGGACAGTGGTCCCAGGGACACTCAAACCTCTTTCCTGGCTGGCCCCTGAGGGACCCGAGTCCATTCCCAAACCAGGGTTGCCAGCATGGTGGGCGGTAGCGCAACTGCAGCACCACTGGGCTAGCAGTCCAAAAGACTGAATGGACTATCGGAGTGCTAGTTCTGCCTTTTTCACCCACTATAGTTACCAGAGTGCAGCTGCAGAGGTGAGAAGTTGGGGGGATTTGCTACTATTTTTTTTATTTATTATGTAACTGTAGTGGAAACTGGACGTACTGTTGTATTAGGAGGCTAGGGAGGGGGACAGTAAATGATTGTTATATGGGAGGGAGGAAGGCAGCCACGAGTGGCGCCATTGGTGTGGGGTCCCATGTCACATGATTACAGCTGGCCTATAATGTGGCTGTAGTCTGGAAGATAAAGGATTACTGGAGTGCTTGTTCTGCCTTTATCACTCTCTGCAGGTACTGGTATTTCCCCTCTAGCCCAATCCACTTATTAAGAAGAAAAAAACACTACCTTTGCGAGCCCCTCCTGCCTGACCCAGCTGATCGGCATTTTATTCCTCATACTAATCATCCATGGAGTCTCAACCCTAATGCCCGCCCTTCCCCTGGGCAAGCAAAGTTATATCTCTCTCATACTTTCTGCCGGTTCCTAACATCTCTCACACTTTCTGCAGGGCCCTGTACCAAGAACGCTGTGATCTCACTCTCACTCTCATGCTTCATTAGACATGGTCGCTTGCTTCCCACAGGGCCCTGCATGAAAAAATGTACAACTCATTCTGTTGGCTACATGTGGCAAGCCACACTTCTCTACCTCCATATGCCTATGAGGCGCAGGCTTGGACCTGCACCTTGTGCTTCGGGCAGAAGGCTAGAGGCTGAGGGGGAGGTGGGCATCAGGGCTGAGAACCCTAAGTGATACCACATCGCTTTGCTAGACTCCTGGGACTCCAAATCCTAATGTTTGCATTGCCTTACTGTGTGGGCTTTCCATTCTTCAACCCTAATAAATTTATATATTTATATGTGTAACATATTGTTCAACAAGCTACTGAATCAGTTCATTATGTTTGCTTGCACACATCATTTTTAAATTCAAACAAGCTAACCAACGCTAGCTGCACTAGCACTCTATAATATTTGCAATTTCTTACAAGGAAGGTCAAGCTCAGTGATGTTTTGGCTACAAACATGCCCAAGAGGATACTCTGTTCCTCCTCCAGCACTCTGCTTGTTACTCCGAGTACAAGGTCTGGTGCAGGTAGGAGATTCTTCTCCATCTCTGCCCTCTACCAATGGAATGCTCTACCGGCCTCTCTTCTCAACTGTTGCTCCCTAAATGACTTTAAAATATGAATTAAAACCGTCCTCCTGGAGTGATGTATCTGCACCTGTAATTGTTGAACAATGCATACCTGTTCTGTAGCTCTGCACTCCACTTAGCTATTGTTACTCGACCAACTGTCCATGCTGAACTATGCTCTTAAACCACAAGGCATGTTGCACACCTCCAAATGTACCCTGTTAAATCCTGATGACCTTATGTTCTTAACTGTTGTCTGCTGTGAATAATACCTGCTTTCTGAATCCTGTAATGTTTTACCATGATGTACCTCTAAATGTATCCCGCACTGCTTTACCATATATGTAATTAACTCCAGGTCGCCCTAGAAAAAGGGACTTTAAGTCTCAGTGGGCTCACCCAATAAGCAAAATTCAGTAACTAAATAAATGAGTCTAGCTGATGTACTCGTGCTGAGGACATGCAGGAATGCACCTTGCTGGACTGCTGCTCCGGCTAAGGTACCTGGAGTGCATTGCCATAACCTCCCCTTTAAAGCACCACGCTGGGACTGTACTGCGACTTCAACGCCAGGCATTCCAACATTGCAGGATGATGTCATCATGTCAGTGACAGTGCCACACCCCTATTCACAATGCTACACCGCCTATGCAGCACTATGTTTCCAGCATGTCTCCCTCTGTCAGGGAGACAACCTCTGTAGCATCAGTTTGTTATTTTATTAAATTTACAAGTGTATCTAGATAGTCATGTTTTTACTCTCCAAAGAAACAACATATTTTAAACCATGGTTTTCTATTAAACTAATTTTCAAGGCCAATGTAACCAACAATAGCTGCTGTGCAGGGGTCAGGCTCAAGGAGCCAAGGTCACCCACAGTGACTATATCAGCAGGTGCAACTTTAGGGCCTATATGCATTGTACACTGTATCATACATTGTACAAAAAATCATAAACAGATAATTCATAATAAACAATAAGAATATCAGGAAAATTTTTGACAGTCAAGGGACCCTTCTCACAGACAAAACAGCGTAGGGGTCCAATCTTTTTCTTGACAGAATCGGAATCCAATCTACTTCTTTACTGACCCCAATATTAAGGTTCAAAGTGCAGAATCTGTTAATCCAAGAAGGAGCATTTCCTAATTGCCCCCATGTTTAGGCATCCTCCCCTCTCGATTCCCTAAAAAATGGAGGGTAGCAACCTGATGTTCCTTTTGTGTAAAATGCATAGCAATGCTTGAATTTTCATCTTGCAGGTGTATGTTCTGAAATCACGATACAGAGCTGGCAGTTTGTTTTTCCTACATAACCAATGACATTTTAGGATATAAACCACACGTGTGTTTGCACTTGGTATCCTATGTCTGACTGTCACCATCTCATTGTAAATTGTACTGTTCATTCCCATCAGTTCGTATGTATTTGATAACTAGGCACAGCATCCACACAGCTAATTACCGAGTGGTGCTGGTCCAAATCTGAATCCTGAATCAGCCTGGGGTGAAATGTGAACTGAGAGGACTATGTTGTCCTGCAGGGTGCTACTTCTTTTTGCAACTGCTGGTGGTGGTAAAGCAAAATATTTTGTACCTCTGTTGCTTTCACTACCCTCTAATACTTGTGGAGGATATTTTTATGGCTCCAAATGCTGGGGTGAATGGAGCTGAAAAAACTACCCTCTCTTGATTCCAGAGCCATAAAAAATAGATCCAGCCACAGCTATGTGGCAAAGTGTTGAGGCTCAGATTGGTGGCCAGTAACGAGTTAAACAATAAAATGAATAACAATTGAAAAACTTTTAGCCTGCAAGTGTGACTGTGATCACATTTTGATGCCTATACTGTTTGTTCCCTGCAATCACACCTCACAGTCTTTAAAACAACTTTGCACTGGGACTCCAGAGAAAAACACATTAATTACAGTAACCACTCAATGGATGGAAGCATTACTTTGGGTTGTGCAGATATACCATCACTCCTGTTTTGGTAGGTGTTTGAAAGGGTCCCCCAGCGATAAGTGGGACTGTAAGTCATCCTGCCATTTTGGTGATTCTTTGAGAGGGTCCCACTCTCATGATGGGAATCTAGAAGCATCCACCATTTCAGGGGCTGTCTGAGAGGCTTCCCCTCTGATGAAGGGGGCTGAGAACAATCCTACTGCTTTGGCAATTTTTAGAGAGGGTCCCCCTCTGATAAGGCGGACTAGCAGCAACCCATTGGTCTGGTGGCTATTTGAAAGGGTCCTCCCCCAATGAGGGGGATAGGAGTCATCATACTGCTCCACCGGTTGTTTGAGAGGGTGCCCCTTCAATGAGAGGGACTGGAAATGTTTTTGCCCTCCTCCAGCGACGGTTTGAAAAGGTCCCCCTTGCTAAGGGTAACCAAGAACTGTCCTGTTTGGTGCCTAAAAAGGAGCAGAAGAAGAGCTTGGTTCCATTTAATTTTTTTTTAAAGAAAAAGAATATCACCTTTAGGAAAATGTTAATAAGAGTCACATTACAACATTTATAATTTAGTTTTGGTTCTATAGACGGTTTATGGGTTGGTAAACCAAACCATCCTGGAGGCAATGCCATACAAACTTGTGTCAACTATGAGAAGGCTTTGAGCAAATATGCATCACAATAAAAAACAAAACAGATTTTTACACGCTTTAAAAATTATTTTACATCCATTACCATCACTATTCACAATTACAAGCCTGAAACAAAATGCACATTTTTAACAGATGTTGTCTAAACACTAGCGATGATGCCTTAAAAAGAAATGAGTTTTAAAGAAGCTACTCTTGAAAATGCACAAGTACTTAAAAGAGGCCAACAGTATAATGATAAATCTGTTGGTGTTCACTTACCTCTGGCTTGTTTCTTCATTCTAATAGTTGTTCTTTTGAAAGTTGATGTGATGTCGTGATAAACTATGAAGGAAATGCATACAAATAGTTAATTTGACATACCAGGTACTTTGTTTTTCTTTGAAATAGCAACCACCAAACCAAAGAACCAAGAGTTAACACCTGATCAAAGGTCACATTTTTTAAGTGGTAGTCCAAGCCACCTCCACACTGAACTGCTTACAGTTTCTGATGGTGCCAACCCTCCTTTATTTATTCCTGTAATTAGTTGTTCTTAAAGGTCTCTAACCTCTGTTAGATTCAAATATCTTAAAATGAATGAAATACAAACCATGACAACTATAGTACATTTGGCATGACCTGCCACTGCTCCTACATTCTGCCCACCATCTGCTACAGGACATCTAGCATTACTGGTTTAAATCCAGCAAAAGGTGGAAGAAATAAAAATTATGTACCTACTGTAACTCTGATCTTTCTGTGTATCTTCACTGGCCGGAGGTCATGACCCCGCGGGAGCTCTTTTTTTTTTTTTTTGGATGGGCAGAGACAACGCACCATCGGCACTGCCCTCGAGGCCGACGTACTGCGTGGCGCTCATGGGTTCTGAATCACCGTAGAGTGAGAAAAGGGTTGGGAGGGTGGGACAAGGAAGTCCAAGGGACAGACAAAGGAAAAGATATATAAACTAAAAGGAGAAATAAATGACTGAGAGGACAGAACAAGTTTGAAGGACTAAGGGGATTGGGTAGGGGCCCCAATCTCTGGAAGTAGAAAAGGAGGAGGGAGGGTGGGACAAGTATTTTGAGAATAAGAGTTGGGGGGGAACATACCTGAACCTGACCTGTCTCCAGACTGTATAGAACTGCAAAGGAGTAGCCAAGAAGCTAACTGATAGAATTCAAGGCACAGAATCATCTGGCAATAACTCCAACAAAAGCAGAATCGGCTATTCTGGAGAAAAAGACGGGATACAGGGATATCTCCCCCCAAATAAGAAAATGTTTGGTGTAAGAAACCTAGTTTCTTAAATTAATTGAGGTTATGTCCAAGGACAAGAAAATGAAAGGATTGATGGGGAGAAGGAAAGAAAGGAGGGCAACTGCCAACCTCACCCCACAGGGGTGGAGCCGAAGCACTGAAGAAGGAGAGCCCCCCCTTCTGACCACTCTTCCCCCAGAGAGAATTATCTTCCTATGTGCCCAAAGTTATCCCACTCCTGACTGACAGAAAGGAGGGGGACAAGGGAGAGGGCACAGAGAGGGAGAGGGACCCAGAGACTGAGGCCCCACTGGATGGAGTGTGGGATTCTGATGAATGGTGAAGATACACAGAAAGATCAGAATTACGGTAGGTACGTCATTTTCATATCTTATCTGTGTCAATCTTCACCATTCATCACCTTTGGGTGAGTGCCCAGCCCCCTCCCCCGAAGGGGGATTTAACTCTAAGGGACTGAGTCCCTTAGCTCTCTGTGGGTGACACACTAAGAGGGAGAACCTTCACGGGTCTGGAGAGGCCCGAGAGTGGGGAGAGTGAGACGGGGACCCCTGGAGGCAGGAAGTTGCCCCCGACAGACGCCATCCTCCACGGGAGAAAAGATAGGTTCTTGGTGAGTGGAGTTAATCACCCCACGCCAGGCCAAGGGTGACAACCGAGAGACATTGCGCCATGTCAACCGCTTAGTGCAGATCACTGTCCCTACGACCTGGCAGCTACCTCGCTGCATCATATGATGCCCTTGCTTGGTGCCTTGCTAGTTCCAGGCCATGTGCAGAGAGTGCAATGACTTGTCTGGTTTCCTCTGTGTCAGGCATCGAGGCTAGGAGCTGACATAGCCTGGACCACAGGAACCTATCATAGGTAGCATAGTGTGCCTGATGAGCAGATATTGAGAGAAGCAACCGTGCCGAGTAAAAACTCCTCCTACCCCAGAAGTCAAAATCCAAGGAATCTTGATCTGGGGGCTGGTCACGGTGCAAGGCGCGAAGCCCATCAGGAGTATCCAACTGCGTCAATCCTGAGCCAGGATGAGGTATGGAACCTGAAAACTCCGGGGGGCGGGGGGGGGCCCAATACCGCTGGAAGAGATCCCTAGGGGCTGGGACTCCAGAAAAGGGTCTCTGCCAGGAATGCAACGACGCCTCCCGAAAGGGAGCAGGCCAGGGGGGCACCACAAGGGTGTCTGCACTGAAATCACCTAGGAAGGCGCACGTCGAGTGCTCTGGATTGTGTTGAGTGGGTGGGGTGATGTACAGGTCCTCCAACATTCTCACGAGGAATCGCTAATACTCTGCGAGATCAGCAGTTGGAGAGATGTGGACAGACGGCTCCTCTCCCCCAGAAGAGGGGGATGAGGAGTTAGAGGACCTCAAGAGTTCAGAAGCTGGCTGCTCAGGGGGAGGTTGAAAAACCTGTCTGTCCATAGCCCTAACATAAGAGGGAAATTGAGCAGCCACTGCTCTGAACTGCTCCCATGAGAGAGGACCGCTAGGACCAAGAACACCTGGGAGCACAGGAGAATGTGGCAGAAGAGAAGGGGCAGAGCAGACAACAGGAATTGGCTGTCCTCCGCCTGGCCTAGGGAGTGCACCAGGAGCCCTAAGGAAAGGAGCAGCTCAGGAAAACTCTACAGCCGACAGCTGGTCAACCAAACTGGAACTGCCTAGGCTGCGCCCTGAAGAATCCCCCCTGTGAGGTGACTGGGGCTGTGAACGTCCAGAAGGACGGTCCTCTACCTCCAAAGAACGGGGCCCTCTCGAGGAAACTGAAAGAGAAGGGTGGGGATCCACGCTACGACTTCTCCCAGAGCCTGGGTGGGCTCCAGAAAAAGGCCGCTGCATGGACCCCATACCCCTCGGAATCTGAAAGTGCCCTCCTCCTCGAGAGAGACAGCCTAGGCAGCTGGCAACCCTGGTCGCCCCGAGGGGCTATCCAGGGAGCACCTCCTCCTGTGGGTGTCTCGATCGCCCCAGCTGGGCGATCCAGACACACCACCTGAGGGGTACCATTACTGAGGGTCAGAACCCCCCGGAGACCAGGCTGCAGAGCAATGGTGGCCTGCACCACTGCCTGCTGGTCAGCACCCCTGACCGTGGTCCCAGGAGCAACTGTCCTCTCCTCAGAAGGGGGCTGGTTCTGGCCTGTCGAGGATACTACCAAGATGTCCATGTGAACAGCCAACTCCAAAGAGTCAGACCGCCTATCTGACTCACAGTCCAATTCCCCCTCCGAAGAGGTGGAGATCGAAGTTCTGTCCCAAACAGTGCGGTGACGCCCGCTGCCATCCCGACTGAAAAGGGCACCAGATCCAGAGACTGCACCAGAGTCGGTGCCGACATCCCCAACCACACCACGAATGGTGCAGGAAGAAGACATGGCTCCAACGATGGCAGCAGCTTCGGAGCCAGAGCCTGCCATGATGCCATCCCGGCTCACAGTGCCGCAAGCGGCGCCAAGGCCAGAAATAGCACCGACAACGGCCCAGACCACGCTGTTGGTGCCGAGGTTGGAACCCCCCACAGAGCCAACCTGCCCCATGGCGCCGCTCGAGACGGTGCCGATGACAGACCCGACCACGCTTTAGGCGCAGAGATCCGAAACCCCCAGAACGCTGTGTCCTTGTTCGGAGCTGCGAGCGGCTCCACAGTTAGATACGGCGCCGTGCTCAACCACAGTGCCACGGACAGCAACAGGGCAAGAGACACTCAAGGATGGCGTCATAGAGCCTCCCACGGCGCTGCGATCACCATCGGAGCCGCAAACGGAGCCAACGGCGCCGAGCGTCAGACCAGCGCCGACGATGGCGCCATCAGGGCCCATGGCACTGTGAACGGCGCTGAAGACCAAGATGGTGCCGACCCAGGCCTTCTGAGCCGAGGGTACGACACTGGGAGCCTTAGCTGGAAGGGTGACTGCTAGGCGGTGCCTCCACCGCTCCCCCAAGGGGACAGATCTGGGCCTCCTGCACCATGGAAGGGCTTCTGCCACGCAAGGCTACAAGAAACAGAAGCCCCCTCCTCCTCAGTCTGTATAGAACCAGAAGGGGACCCAGAGGAAAGGCAGAGAGAACGTGGCTTGGCCCGACGAGTGTGCGCCCATCCCCCAAAAGTCGGCGGAGCTCGTCCAACTTTCCATGCACATTGTTCGATGACACGAGGGTCCATGGAGAAGCAGGCGTTGCATGAATCCATGTCGTGTAGCGGGCCAAGACATGCGAGGCAATGGTCGTGTTGGTCAGTGACAGAGTACTTACGGCCGCATGAGCATAGGGGGCCGTTCCGTCTTCATAGTTTTCTTGCTCCCCGACCGAGCCATGACCACCGGAAAACACACCAAAGAAGACCAGATGTTGTAAAATAAAGAAAAAGGACCAGTCTTACTTTGACCTCAGGCGACGTCGAGTGGGGCGAAACTGAACCGGCAGGTAAATATAGAACGGAGTTGACAGACTCGACATGGAGCCGAAGGCTTCACAGTTTTCTACAGGCCTCTCCCACAGCAGAGCTTCCACGAGGTGAGCCAGACGGTGGGAGATGAAGAACTGGCGGGAGGGCGGAGTCGACAACACCTAACGGCCAACCTGCGAGCACCACACAGTGCGCCGGCCTCGAGGGCGGTGCCGATGGTGCGTCGACTCTGCCCATCCAGAAAAAAAAAAGAGCTCCCGCGGGGTCATGACCTCCGGCCAGTACCCAAAGGTGATGAATGGAGACTTATTGTAACTTTTTTCTTTAATTAAGCTTTAGCTCTCCTCGACTGACCTAACGGCATCCTCCATCCCGTCACCAACTTTTCATTGACTTCCAGTTATCCACCACTTACTCAGGACCACTTAGTGGTGGTGAGTGAGCCTGTTTTGGGGGCAGAGCTACAGCAGGCCATGTTTTTTTTTCTCCAGCTCCTGTGTTTTTCTCACAAAGGGTGCAGAAGGCTGCTCCTCAACTTACTATAGTTTTGTTGTGCTGCCTCCTAGACCCCGAGCAACCAGAGTCCGATCCTGGCCCCTGGTTGTTGGCACAGTGAGTGTTAACCCTACCACAGCGCTATCGGGCCAGCCCCCTTAACATAATGCCTGATCTTTCAGAGTATCTTCTCCATTGAGTCATACTCTTCGGTCTAAGGTCCGGCAAATGTTTAGGGCTGATCGAACTGGAGCCCAGCACTGATGCATGATGTTATGTGCACAACCGTTGCAATGGTAGCAGCACCAGCCCAAATTATCTCAGCATCTTTTTTTGCCGAAGGGGAGAGTGAGAAACTACCAATTAAAAAACAATTTAAAACAAATAACTTTGGCAAAAGATAGCCCACCAATCCATTTGTGGAGGCAGTGTGGTCTTGTGGTTAGAGCACTGGCTTGGGAACCAGGAGATCACAGGTTCAAAACCCCATCAGAGCCAAATACTCACTGTGTGAGCTTGAGCAAGTCACTTAAACCTCCTAGTGCTTCAGTCCACCCAGCTACCAAAATGGGTGAAAATCAGAAACGAGATCTTGCATTTCAAGTGGGCTATTCCAGGTAAATAAACTGTAAATTACTATAAGAAACCTGTAACTTTATCTTCCCTTTCCATGCCTACATACAAGGAGTGGAAGAAAGAATAATATAGAAATAAGTCGGGAGGACGGAGGGCAGGAGAGTGTGTCTTGAAGATCAAGAGTTACAGTAAAGTAACTTTGCAATATTTCTAGAAGTCCATCTTTTCCACAGAGCCACACTCTTTGGTTCAATGACTAGCAGTCCAAATCTCCCCTAAATAGGAAGGCTGGAGACAACAGGACTGAAGAAGAAAGCAAGCCCTACACAACAGACAAGTTGAATCACACATTTCCTAGATTGTACATTTAGGGTTTAGGGTTTTGTGAAAGTGTGAACACTATTCCAAGTAGTGAACCTGCTGATCTCTGCAGTGGGGATCAACTTGAGTGAAACCACCAAGGAAGCCACAGCGCAAGTAGAATGAGCCCTAACAGGATCTTCCAAATGTATTCCTGCAAGGAGGTAGCAATGTTGAATGCAGTGTAAATTCAGTTAGACAGACACTTTGTAAATTGGAAAACCTTCAAGGGGACAATCAGCTGAGGTGACTGCACTCTTGTTCTGTAGAGGTTGTGGCTAAGGAATCTCCTGACATGGAGAGAATGGAGTAACACTTTCCCTGGATTCTCAGGCTTGGGGAAGCAAGCTGACTGTACTAAAGACTGGTTAATGTGAGATTCCGACATCATCTTTGACAAAAATTTAGAAATGTGTATAGAGAAAATGCAGTTACGTAAGAACTTACCTTAACAGTAGATCTTCGAGAGAGGTTCCTGCAATAGGTCTTCACATATAGGACTGCGCCCCCTTGCGTCCAGGTTCCAACGGCAAACTGTAGATAACAATCATCAGCGGGGACCGTCCCGGCGTCAGGTGACATTCGTCATCCGACTATAAAAGGGCGGTCCAGCGCCCCCTCCAGTTCTTTTCCACTGGAGACCTAGAAAGGTAACAGAAAAATAGGAGTGAAGACTCCTAGAACCATGCTTCTCTCTAGACCCAAGGGCTAGGCAGGATGAAAATGAAGGAAACGATCCAGGAGTAGGGGGAAGGTGGGTGGAAAACTAGACCTACTGCAGGAACCTCTCTCGAAGATCTACTGTTACGGTAAGTTCTTACGTAACTGCAATATCTTACTTCGAGAGGGTTCCTGCAGTAGGTCTTCACATATAGGACTGAATACCAAGCAGTCCCAAAGAAATAATACAGAGGTACATCTGGGAAGAGGAGAAGTCGCCAACTGCTAGTTACGACAGGAGGCCCTGCAGAACCACAAGACCAAAGCCAGTTCTGCGCCTAGAGGCGATGTCCAGACTGTAATGCTTAGTGAAGGTGTGGACAGACGACTACGTGGCCGCTGCACAGATTTCTGCAGTGGACACATTCCTGAAAAAGGTGGCAGAAGTAGCAACACTCCTAGTGGAGTGACCCTTAACCGCCCCCGGAAGGGATTTTCCATGCTTTTAGTAGGTGAAGTGGATGCAGTTAGCCAACCACCTAGAAATGGTCTGTTTGGAAATGGCCTTGCCCTGACACTGGGGAGCAAAGGCCACAAAGCACTGATTTGTCTTATGGACATCTTTAGTCTGGTTAGTGTAATACCTCAGAATCCTGTGCACATCAAGAGTGTGCAGAAGGTATTCCCCCCTGTTGGAATGCTGTAGATAAAAGACCAGCAGTTCGACACTCTTGTTGAGAGTGGTTTCTGAGACTACCTTAGGAAGAAACGAAGGGTTTGTCCGAAGGACTACTCTGTCCCTATGGAAAATCAGATAGGGTTCCTTACAGATAAACGCCTGAAGTTCCGAGACCTTCGGTGGAAATGACAGCAACTAAAAATCGAGTCTTCCAGGAAAGGCAGCGCAAGTCACAGATAGAGGCTGGTTTCAAAGGAGGCAAGGTCAGTTTTTCCAACATAAAATTCAGGTCCCAGGGGTGACATGGATTCCAGATCGGCGGTTTCAAGTGGAGGATGCCTTTTAAAAAAGTCTTAGCAACCTCCAGTTGAGCCAAAGGTTTGCCCTCTACCGGGAGGTGGTAGGCTAACACCGCAGAAAGATGGACCTTAATGGAAGAATAGCTAAGGTCCGACTCTAATAAACGTGCGAGGTACTCTAACACCTGGGCAGCCGAACACGAAAAGGGATCCCAGCTCCTGGCTAGGGCCCAGATCGAGAATCTTTTCCACCTCATGGCATAGGTGGATCTGGTAGAAGGTTTTCTGGCTTCCACCAGGATATGGGCAACATGTGTAGAAACCCCATAGCGGGAGGCCGCTATGTCCACAGGTGCCATGCCTGAAGGTGAAGAGACCGTAGGCTTGGGTGCACCAGGGTGCCCTGCTCCTGAGTTAGAAGGTCGTAGGACAATGGCAGGGGAACTGGAGGTTCTAGCGCCAGATGCTGTAAAAGAGGGAACCAAATCTGGCGTGGCCAGAGAGGAGCAATCAGAATCAAATGTGCCCCTTCCTCCTGAAGTTTCACCAGAACCTTCTGAATGAGAGGAAAGGGAGGAAAAGCATAAAGAAACCTCCCTGTCCAAGAGAGAGACAGTGCGTTTCGCCAAAAAGCACCATGCCCGGGAACGAGTGAGCAAAAGTTGGGTAGTTTTGCGTTGAATGGGGAGGCGAACAGATCTATCTCTGGTTGACCCCATCGAAGAAAGAGATCTCTGACAACCTCAAGTTTTAATTCCCACTCGTGAGCCCTGGCCACTGATCGACTGAGACTGTCCGCCAGGACACTGCCTACGCCTGGAACATGGACTGCTGTCAGGAAAAGACTGTGCTGAATCGCCCAGTACCAAACCCTCATTGCTTCTCTGCAGAGAGGATAAGAACGAGTTCCTCCCTGTTTGTTGATGTACCAGACAGTGGACATGTTGTCCATCTGGACAGGAAATGATCCCGGTAATTGAAGGGACTAGAATGCCTGGAGGGCATACAGAACTGCTCTGGTCTCCAGAACGTTGATATGGAGCAGAAGTTCCTGTTCGGACCAAGACCCTTGTTTCTTGTGAACCCCCAGATGGGCTCCCCAGCCCAGATCTGAGGCATCTGTGGTAAGGATCTGGGTTGGGATAGGAGAACGGAAAGGGGCTCCCTGTGATAGGTTGGAGAGATCTTGCCACCAGCGAAGATCTCTCTATAGGCTGTTGGAGATCATGACCATCTGAGTCATGTCATCCGTCCTCTGATCCCATTGGACTCAAAGAGACCATTGGGTGACACTCGTGTGAAGTCTGGCCAAGGGGACTGTGGGAATGACCGCTGCCATCAGTCCCAAAAGACGAAGCACTGCATGTGCTGGGATCCACCGAGCCTGGGCCACGAGAGTGGCTTGAGAAACTAGGGTCTCAGCTTGATCTGATGGCAGAAAAGCCTTGCTCTGAACTGTGTCTAGAACTGCTCCAATGAATTGGAGCCACTGAGATGGTACTAGCTGGGACTTGGGTAAATTGACCGTGATACCCAGAAGAGCAAACAAGTTCAGAGCAAAAGAAAGAGATTCTTTCAGGCTGTTCAGAGAGGGTGCTGCAAGGAGCCAGTCGTCCAGGTACGGGAACATATAAATGCCCTGGCGGCAAAGAAAAGCCGCAACCACCACTAACACTTGGTGAACACCCAGGAGGCCGAGGAAAGACCAAAGGGGAGTGCTTGGAACTGAAAATGGATCTCCTGAGAAGTAAAACGGAGGAAGCGGCGGTGGGCAGGGAGGATAGGGATATGCAGGTAGGCATCCTGCATGTCCAGGGAGCACAGCCAAGAATTTGTTTGGAGCAGGGGGAGAAATCCCTGAATGGTCAGCATGTGAAACTTCTTGTACTCGACAAAGAGGTTCAGCATGCTGAGGTCCCGGATCGGTCTCAGATTGCCCGTCTTCTTTGGAACTAGGAAGAAGTGGGAGTAAAATCCCCTTCCTAGCTCGTTTTGAGGGACGGATTCTATGGCAGCTTTTAACAGGAGGACCTGTATCTCCTGGAAGACTATGGGGATCTGATCCCTTGGATAAAAAGACCATCCTGGAGGATGAGGGGCAGGGATCTCGGAAAACTCTATCGAGTACCTTGCTGGATGAGTTGAAGCACCCTTGCTTCTGCGGTGACGAACCTCCACCTCTGCAGGTGGAGGCCGAACCTCCCTTCTACCGGTTCCTTCATGACTGCTGGAGGTAGCAGAAGGAGGGGAAAAGATTCTGGACGCCGAGGAGAGGGGAGCTTTTGCCCCGGAGGCCGGCTTGGGGAACTTGGCCTGGGGGGGGGTTTAGGCTCCCGAACCAGGGGCTCGTCGTTTGACCTGATGTTTACCCTGGTTTTTATTCCATCTCCTTTGGCGACGAAAAAGCTGCTGCTGCTTCTGCCCCGTCCGCTACACTGAGCATACATCCCGAAGGGAGCATCTGCTCTCTTGCAGCCAGGTAATAATATCTTTGGTGTCGCCGCGGAAAAGGATGGAACCCCTAAAAGGGGTGTCCAGAAGGGAAGACTGGACATCTTGTGCGAAACCTGCAATCCAAAGTCAGGAAAGGCGACGGATGCAGATCCCCGTGGCTGCCACCCTAGCCACTGAGTCTACTGAGTCATACGTTGCACGCAAAGCATGACGACAAGAAGACTTGCCCATTCTGACTTTGTCCAGCAATTTGTTATGGAGCAAATCATCCTGGACCTCCTGAAGATCCCTCTCCAGCTCGGAGAGAGAGGCCTTCTGGAATGCCATCATGTGTGAAACATAGTCGAGGGACCGGATGGCACAAGAGGAATAAACCTTCCGGCCAAACTGATACAGCTGCCAAGAGTCCTTGTCGGGAGGCGAGGAACTCAAATGCTTTGGTTGTGCTGACCGGTTGTGGGCGGCAGTGATCACCACAGAGTCAGCTTTGCGATGAGTTGTGACATGTTGATTGATCCCTTCCGGGGGATAGTAGGTACGATCTGCCTTTCTGGAGACAGTCGGGATGGATGACGGCTGCTGCCAGATGTAGTCACCAGATCCTCATGAGGACCCATCCGGGGGCGATATGTAGAGGGTCCATAGTGGCTAGATCCAAATGTTCCACCAGCCTTTTACACTGGAGGTCCACTTCTTTGGAAGGCAGCCTCCTGCTGCCTGGATAGTGTGCAAAAGGTCCTCAAAGGAAGGATCCTCTGGAGGAGATTTTGGGGATTCCTTAGGTGGTACCTCAACTGGGGACTGAGGGTACGAAGGCTCGGAATCAAGAGTCCATGTCAGAAGGCTCAGAACCACTGGGGATGAAAGGGTCTGCCCCAGATGAGCCTATAGGTAGAACACCTGCTGCCCTGCCGGAGGGTATCGGTGGGGAGGGGCCCTCGGAAGAGGGATGTCTCCCACAAACTGCCTATGCTCCTTAATGAGCTGGGTCCCGGCATCCTGCCACCATGTGGGGATCATCTCCCGATCTGGCACTGGAGGAGGAGGAGGCTGGTAGCCAGGGTAACCTGGGTACTGCACGTATTGTCAAGAAGGGTATTAAAAACCTGGCAATCTAGGAGAATAGCCATAAGGGTTATACCCAGGGTATCCTGGCGAAGGGTATCCAGGTGTCGGAGGCACATGGCCTGGTGTCGGGTACTGATGAGTCGACAGTGGGCCACCAAGTTGTGGTGCCTGGGGGTCTGGCTATGGACTGATTGGACCTACTGGGGGAGGTGCCATAAGGCCAATGGGTGGCGTGGGATCTGAGAGGGCCCCCGAAGGTCCCGGGGGGGCTCTATATCAGGATCCTTAGCCGACGGCGGACTTTTGTCCGGACAACGGCAACAGACCTGGTGAAGGGGGAAGTTCTGGAAGGGACCCCAACGAAAGGTCAAACAATGATCCTGTCGGCTAGGAAAGAGCAGGATCAGGTGGCTAATCCATGGGGTGCAAGACCCGGAGGGATGCAGGGTCTCTCGAGAGCACACTCTGACCTGCGTCGGGGGCCTCACGGCAGCCCGACGAGTGAGAGGAGTCCGGACGGGCGACAGAGGATCCGCCGTCCGACTGATCGGACCTAACCAAGCTAGTGGCAGTGGGAGGGCCGCCGCTAGGCTTATCGGTCAGAGCCGTGCCCCCGTCGACAGGGTCGAGGGGAGACTTATCGGCAGTGCTAGGAGAAGATACAACTGAAACCTCGAGTGAGGCTACCCCCAAACTGCCCGCTTACCTCAGCAGGAGGTGGAGAAGGTGCCCGGCCCAAAGAGGTGGACAGGGCACCAGAAGGAGTACCCACGGTTTTTGGAGCAGGCCTCCCGCATGGCGACGGACTCCTGTCCCGGTGCTTCTCCTGGCTCTTTTTTCTGGGGGCCAGCGACGATGACCTTTCCCTCAATTCCTGGAGCTCCTTTTCCATCAACGCCAGCTGCTGGGTAAGGAGGTGGGCCTTGAGAGTCCGCTTGCACCTGATCCTGGTGGCTTGATTGAAGGCCTGGCAGAGGCACACTCATCCGAGTTGTGCTTGGGGCCTAAGCAAAAGAGGCAGTGGGAATGATTGTTCCCGTGCAGGATTTGGGCTCCGCACTTCGAGCACTTCTTCTTGACACGAGTTGACATACAATCGGTCAAATAACTGAAGAAAAAATTTTAAGGGATGAAGAAAAAACTTAGATTGACGTGCGGGCGTTAGATCACTGTTCTATCTCGTGAGCCGAACGAACTGAGACAACGGCAGGAAAGAACTGTTGGGTGGGCGCGGGACCGCCCCTTTTATAGTCAGGTTGACGTCACGTCACCCGACGTCGGGGGCGGTCCCCGCTGATGATTGCTATCTACAAGCTTGCCGTTGGAACCTGACGCCAGGGGATGCAGTCCTATATGTGAAGGCCTACTACAGGAACGCTCTCGAAGTAAGATCAACCCTATCCCTGAAGAACATAGTGTAAGGAGTGTCTAATATCAAAGATTCCAGTTCAGGCACTCTTTGAGGTGAAGAAAAACAGTTTTCCATGTGAGGAATTTCAACTCACAGGTAGCAGCTGATTCAAAAGGTTTATGTGTTAACTTCTTGAGTACCAAACCGAGATTCAGTTAGCACCACGCTTCCTCATCGAGGGTCTCAAATGAAGAATCCCTCTAAGAAATCTCCTGAAGAGAGGCAGCTGTGCCATAAAACGTCCACATATTAACTCATGGTTTTCTGCAATGGCTGGAAGAACTTGAGAATCTCCTAAGACACCCACAATCTGTTCACTTCCACGTTCTCAGGGACTAAGCCTACAGATGGAGGGACCGTAAATTCAGATGTACCAGATGGCCTTGAAATGTTGTTGTTTTCAAAGGCAGGTCCCATGACCACTGAATTGCCATCTGGTCTAGCAAGAAGTGTCATACAGTATTTGCTGGGGCCAACAGGGCACTGTCAGGATCACGTGACCCCGTGGGCCTACAACTTGAGAATCCTCTAGGGGTACTGGCACGAAGGTGTAGAGAAATCAATCTGTTCCTTGCAGTCTGACTGCAACCTGGCAAATACTCCATGCTCTAGCCTCCTGAAGTAATAAAGCAGCAGGTCTGCATTGTGGTGGGATGCAAATCTCTGACCTGCCCTAATAATCAAACAGAAACTGTACAATGTCTTCTGTGAGGGACCACTTGTGAGGATTTGCTACCGTGTGACTACTACGGTCTGCCAGGACACTTTTCTCTGATGACACATAAGTGGGCTGAATCAGAACTGTGTGGTCCAGGCATCACTCCCAAACTCTTGCTGCTTTTCTGCATAGTGGTTAAAAGTAGGTGCTTCCCTGCTTGTTCAGGTAGGACATAACAAACTCGTTTTCTGTCTGGAGAAAGACTACCTTGCCTTGGACTTTGCGCAAGCATTGCTTTCATCTCCATCACATTTATGTTGAGATGCTGTTCCCAAGATGCCCAGGTCAACTGAGTTAGAAGACGCTGGTAGTGTGCTCTTCAATTCAGGGAGGAGGTACCTGTAGTTACTGTTACTTACAATTCAGGAAAGGAGAATGGAAATCCCTGAAGCAGGATTTCCTGCAATGTCTGCCATAAATGTAACCAAGCCACAGACCTCTTCACCAGAATGAGCTGATCTAGCGGTTCAGATGCCTGCAACCACTGGGTGTTGAGCTGGGAAACCACCCTGTGGGCCTCCAACTTGAGAGCCCTCTAGGGGTACTGGCAAAAAGGTGTAAAGAAATCAATCTGTCCACTGCAGCCTGACTGCATCCTGGCAGAAAGGTCTGTCCCTGACCTGCCCCAATCGTCAAACAGAGGCTGTACTATGTCTTCTGTGAGGGACCACTTGTGGGGATTTGCCGCCATGTGACTAATACTATCTGCCAGGACATTTTCCACTCCCAGCAGAGGGCTGAATCAGAACTCTGTGCCGAAGCATCACTCCCAAACTCTTGCTGCTTCTCTGCACAGTGGCTAAAAGTAGGTGCCGCCCTGCTTGTTCAGGTAGAACATAACAAACTTGTTTTCTGTCTGGAGAAAGACTACCTTGCCTTGGACTTTGACTAAGAACTGCCCTCATCTCCAGTACATTTATGGGGAGATGCTGTTCCCAAGATGTACAGGTCCACTGAGTTTGACGACCCGGGTAGTGTGCTCCCTAGTCCATGTAGGAGGTATCCATAGTCACAGTTACTTATAGTTCAGGAAAGGAGAACAGAAATCCCTGAAGCAGGTTTTCCTGCAATGCCTGCCATAAATGTAACCAAGCCACAAACCTCATCACCAGAATGAGCAGATCCACTGGTTCAGATGCCTTCAACCACTGGGTGCTGAGAGAGAAATCTTCATGGGCAGCCTAGCAAGGGGTACCGAAAAGACTGTGGCAGCCATCATATACCCAGCATTCTCTTTATGGAGTGCGCAGGTACTTCAGCCCATTCTCTGATGTAGCAGGCCATGCTCACAATGGATTCTGCAGAACTTGGCATGAGTAAAATCTATGCCTGCTCCTATAAACTGAAGTCTGTGCAATGGAACAAGTTGAGACTTCTGAAAGTTTAGAAGGACTCCCACCATAAACAGAAAATGACAAGCTAGGCTTACTGCTGTCTCGGTCTGAAGTCTTGTTGGGCTTTTGATTAGTCAAGTCTTCGGGTACGGGAACACTCGAATCCCTAGTTTTCTTGAGTCGTGCCGCTGGAACTGCGATGCACTTGGTAAAAAGAGACAGTGCCAATGCAAGCCAAAAGGGTAAGACTCTGAACTGGTAGTGTTTGAACCCCACAGAAAATCTCAGGTATTTGCTGTGACTGGGCCTCATAGGGATGTGCCGATATGCATCTTCCATGTCTAGGGCAGCCAACCAATTCTGAGCTTTCAGGTACAGCAGAAGGATACCCGAAGACACCATTCTCAACTTTCTACACTTCACATCCTGGTTCAGATATCTAATATTCAAAATTGGGCACACACCACCTGTCTTTTTTGGGACTAGGAAGTACCTAAAGTAGAATCCACTGCCCGTTCTGACTCCGGAACCTGTTTTACCGCTCTGTTCTTTAACAGACCTATAGTTTCCAAAAACAGTAGCCTGGCCATGGGACCCTGTACATGATGCAACTTTCCTGGAGGGTGATCCAGAGAGTTTCCCATACCAGTTCCAGGGAATAACTGTCTCAGACAATCTCCAAGAATTGTATGTCTTCGGTAATGGTTTTCCAACACCAAAAGAACTGGGACAGCACTGAATGATCCATCACGGGCAGCTAGGTTGCACATGGGGCTGTGTCCCATCAGAGGGTGGTGCTAGCGCCTTTTGTCTTCTGTGCCTTCTAGAGCATTACTTCTACTGGAAAAGCTTGGACTTGCCTTGCTGGTGGAGGCCCCTCTGTATGGGCTTGCCATGAAAAGGCTGCTGATGACTGAAGAATCCACACCCTTGCTCTCTAAAGGGGATAGCGTGTGTGTTCTTCATGTCTTTCAGGGTTGACTTCTTGTCAGTGGACTCTTTAAAGGGGAATCCTCACATGCTGTGGAGGAATGCTGTGGGACCTTTAGGTCCTGATTAACAGAAACACAACTAAAGTAAAATTTTCCTCATACTTGCAAGTCTGTAAGTTAATGTTTTTATCTGACTGATCCTGCGACTCTCCGCCCGCCATGATTACTCACTACGTATCCCAGTGTCACTCGCCACCAGCCCACTGATGATGTGACTGATGGACTGAGCGACATGGGATCTCCATGTGCCAGCAAGTCAGTTAATAGTGTTTTATAGTGAAGGAACGCATGATTGTGCTTATTCTACCAGTACCAACTGCTACATGTTATTGCACTCCTTCACTATAAAACACTATTAACTGACTTGCCAGCACACAGAGGTCCCCCGTGACTCAGTCCGTCAGTCACGTCATCAGTGGGCTGGCTGTGGATGACACTGGGATATGTAGTGAGTAATCATGGTGGGCGGAAGGTTGCAGGACCAACCAGATAAAAAAAATTAACTTATGGACTTGCAAGTATGTGGAAAATTTTACTTTAATTGCGTTTCTGTTAATCGGGTCCTAAAGGTCCCACAGCATTCCTCCACAGCATGTGAGGACTTCCCCTTTAAGGGTCTCCCCCCCTTTTTTTCCACAAAGCTTGTTACTCCTTGAGCAGCTCTTTTGGCTCCTGTCCCCCCGGCCTGCAGCCACCTCCCCCAACTAACCTGAAGCATGTCTCCCATAGATCCCCCCCCCCACCCTGTGCTGGGGCCGAAGGGGCAAGCTGTCCCCCCCCCACACATATGCAGCATACTCCAGGCATCTGGTTGGTGGTGCGGATCAGGGCATCATCCAGCTGTGGGATCCCATTTTCCGTTTTCTTCCTCAGCCCCTGCCACTGCATCATATCAGTACATGTGGGTGAAGGTGCACACATCATTTAGATCCATGGCCCCACCTGTTTGAGTCATTTGTGCCTGCACTATCATAGGGGTCTCCACCCGGTGGCAGTCAAGGGCCAAGGCAGCTTGGGCCCCCCCCCCCGATAAGAGGGTAATCCCTGGGATGCTTGATCCTCTCCGACCCTGCCAACTGCCAGCAATCCATGCTCATTTAAATTACACGGATCACCGGTGTGGCAGGAGGTAAGGCATTCAACGCCTTACCTCTCCATGCCACCAGGTCAGCCCTACAGGTCTCTTCTACATGCCGACTAAAAAGATAAGTCCTGTTGAAAGGTTTATTCATTACCTTTTATTGGACACTGAGAACAAAACCTTCCATTCTGAGTCAGGAATTATATGTGATGCAAACACCTAATGCAGATGCCTGAACAGCAGCATCAGACGCATCGAAAGAAACCCTGAGCTGGTGGTTATTTGATTCTAAGCCCTAAGTAATAACACCTAATAGCTCTTTTTTCATGCAAATAACGAAAGCTTCTGCGTAAGTGTTCTGAACCTGTTCCAAGTGAATATTTGTACCTTGACATGTGGGACTGATAATTCGCTATCCTGAGACCTAGGGTGACCAAAATGAATACTCTTTTTCCCATGGCAGTCTTGTGTGATTCTTTTCTGTTTGTTTAAATTTGCTTCCCCCCTACATTCCACCAGTCCCCATAAGTCCAACCACCAGCCCAGCCCTGTCATCCGCCATCACTGGGACTTAGCTGCACCTCGTATACCCCCCATGGATGACCCCCACCACAACCGTGGGGAGGGCTACCGGGGGTCTCCACTTGCAACCCCTGGCAGGGTATGGGTAGTTGGTTGGTGAGGCGGAGAGTCCATTTGGCAAAGCAGATCCTGCAATGAGCAGCGGATGGCATCTGTTTTCTGGCCTGGAGGAGGAATGTGCAATGACGTCAGTATGCATGTGTCGGACCCCTGACTTCCACCAGGGATCAGGCTAACAACAGGAGTCCCCATCCCCCTCCTCAGAGGAGGAGAGCAGGCCATGGGATGCTCAATCTTCCTTCTCCTGCTGGCCCTCTGATGCCCAGGCTTGCTTCTGAACCCGGGTCATCGGCGCTGTGAGCAGTAGTGCTACCGCTGTGCCGGTGGGCTGGCTCAGTCTTGTGTGATTCTGTCAGGAGGTTGAGCAGCAACTTCTATAGGTGCAATGGACCTGTCATTAGTAGCCATTTTGACAACAGCATCTACCACAGGCTGAGTAAAACACACAGGTTTAGTTCTTGTTGCCAAATATTTTTATCTGGCACACAAGGACCAGTTGGCACTGATGCAGGTTTGTTCCAGGCTGCCTCACTGAGGGACTTTTAAAGAAGGCTGAAAAGGAGGTTCCATAGAAACAATGTTGGCATTTATTTATTTTATTTTGTTTTTGTGACTGGTTAAGTGCGCTAGATAAATTCGGCCTATTTTCAGGCATGACCCGGGGGAGGGGGATACAGATGAATGCCAACTGACCTTGAATCAGATTAAGCTGTTGGTGGTATTTTTAATGAATGAATGCTGAGGAACTCCACATGATCATCTGTTCAGACTGATCCATGACAACCGTCTCTAAGCTGAAACGCTTTATGCACATTTTTCAGCAGTGCCAGGAAAAAGTGATCATCTTCCCACACTGACTGCTGCAGCAGGGTAACATCCTGTAAGAGAGGTACTCTTAATAATCCTTGAGTTCATCATCTATGAAGTCTGGATTATATTCATAGTCATCATCCAGCAGTATGAAAGTTGCAAGTGGTTCTGGTGAGACAACCCCCAGTGGTGTCAAAGAAGGACCTAGGGTTGGGTACCATCAACCGTACTGGCAGCAGCACTGCACGTAGCACTGAGACTGCTCTCAAAGCCCTCCTCTGCACTAGGACTGGCACCATGGACAATGCTGACAGGCAGAGGAAAAGTACAGTTACGTAAGAATTTATTAGATCTTCGAGAGGAGCTCTTGCAGCAGGCTATAACTGTTTGGACTAATGCTGCAGGTTCTAGGACTCACCAGAAAAATTTTTAGCTAGCAGTACCCAGCAGGGACCTGCCATGTCGGCCACGGTATATATAGGATTCTGCCAGTTCCCCGCTTAAGACTCGGAACGGACCTAACAGGAGAAAGAAGCGAAGCCTGTAGATGATGTGCTGAACACCTCACTCGGGGATGGAGGGCAGGAAAGCAGCACCTGCTGCAAGAGCTCCTCTCGAAGATCTACTGTTACAGTAAATTCTTAAGTAACTGTACTACCTTACTTCAAGTGGGAGCTCTTGCAGCAGGCTATCGCCATTAGGACTGAATCCCAAGCAATCCCGCACCAAGAAGATGCCTAATCCCGGGAGGTGGAAGGATGGGAAATGCTGGAAACACAGCAACTTAGGAGAGAAGTCCTTGAAGGACTGCCCAGTCAAAACTGGCCCGGCATCTGGATGCAATGTCCAGGCTATAGTGCTTCACGAAAGTGTGCACAGAATTCCAGGTGGCGGCCGCACATATGTCTCTTATAGAGACATTTTTTTAAGGTGGCAAAAGAAGCTGAGACTCCCCTGGTGCAGTGACCCCTAACTGGGCCTGGAAGTGGTTTGTTGTGCTTTTCATAGCAAAACACAATGCAGTGGACAAGCCACTTAGAAATCGTCTGCTTAGACACCGGGTTGCCCAAGTGTTGTGGCGCGAAGGCCACAAACAGTTGCTCCGATTTACGGTGTGCAGCGTACGCCTGAGGTAGTATCTCAGCGTCCTGTGGGCATCCAGTGTGTGAAGGAGAGCTTTTCCCATATTAGAAGGAGAAGGAAAATAAGCTGGCAGGTCAACCGACTGGTTGAGGGTCAACTCCGAGACCACTTTAGGAAGGAACTTAGGATTTGTTCTGAGGGAAACTCTTTCCCTGTGAAAAACTAAATAAGGCTCTTTACACATCAGAGCCTGGAGCTCGGAAACTCTTCGATCCGAAGTAACAGCAACTAAAAAACAAACCTTCCAGGAAAGGCAACGCAGCTCACACTCAGCCGCTGGTTCAAACGGGGGGAGCGTGAGCTTCTCCAACATAAACAGGAGGTCCCAGGGAGTGATAGGATCCCTGATTGGAGATCTCATATGCAGAATCCCTCATAAGAAGGTGTAGGCCATGTCCAGTTCGGCCAAGGATCTATCCCCAAGAGGACATGATATGCAGAGATGGCCCACATGTGCACCTTTATTGAAGAGTAGCTCAAGCCTTGCTGGTATAAGGAGAGAAGATACTGTAAAGCTGCGTTCACTGGACAGGTAAGGGGATCCAGATGGTGAAACGAAGCCCAGAGACAGAAACGTTTCCACTTCATAGCATAAGTGGAGCGAGTAGAGGTCTTTCTCACCGAGACAAGGACGTCTGCTTCCTCCTGGGAGACCCCATACCTCGATTTTGCTACGTCTGCAGGAGCCAAGCATGAAGGTGCAGAGACCTGAGATCCGGATGGACCAGCGTGCCCAGATCCTGGGACAGCAACTGCAAGCATATTGACAGCGGTATAGGAGGTTCCGGGGACAACTGCCGAAGTAGTGGGAACCAAATCTGCCGAGGCCACAGTGGGGCGATTAGAATCATCTGAGCCCCTTCGGCCTGCATCTTCAATAATACTCTCTGCATGAGAGGGAGGGAAGGCGTAAAGAAACATCCCTGCCTAACAAAGGGACAATGCGTCTGGCCAGAAAGCACCAGGTGCTGGCTCTCGTGAGCAGAAAATTGACAGTTTGGGGTTGCTTGGGGACGCAAAGAGGTCCAGCTCTGGTCGACCCTATGTGTCGAAGAGCTGGTCTGCTACAGATTGTAGCAACTCCCACTCGTGTGCCTTGGACTGAGACCTGCTTAGGCTGTCTGGCAAGTTGTTTAAGGCACCTGGAACGTGCACTGCAGACAGAAAGATGTGACGCTCTAGCGCCCAGTAGCAGACTCTCATCACCTCCCTGCACAGGGGGTAAGAGTGTGTTCCCCCTTGCTTGCTGATGTAAAAGACGGCCACCATGTTGTCCATCTGAACTAGGAGAGAGCCTAGGACAAGGTCCTCTTGGAAGGCATGCAATGCACTGAGGACCGCTCGCATCTCTAGGACATTGATGTGAAGGTCGCGCTCCTCTGGGGTCCAGACCCCTTGTGTTTGGCGGGTCCCTAAGTGTGCTTCCCATCCCAGATCTGATGCATCCAACGTGAGGATCTGATTTGGGGGCTCCTGACAAAAGGAGACCCCTTTCTCTAGATTGAGAGGGTCCAGCCACTAATGCAGGGTCCTCTTGACCGGCTCTGTGACTTTGACTGCGTGATCTAAGTCGTCTAAGCATTGGTCCCACTGCACCCTGAGCATCCACTGTGGGACTTTCATGTGGAGGCGAGCCAAGGGAGTTACAGGGATGGCCACCGCCATGTGCCCCAGAAGTCTGAGGAAGGTCTTGGCTTGGACCCGAGGGGTTACTAAGACCAATCCGACTATCTCCCACAGGCGATCGCCCCTCTCTGGAGGTAGAAAAGCCATGCCCTGGATTGAGTCCAGGACCACCCCTATGAAGACGAGTCTTTGGCTGGGCTCCGGGGAAGACTTAGGAAGGTTCAGGGTGATCACCAACTCTCGGAACAGAGAAAAGGTGTCTCCAACAGCCTGGATGAGGCACGTCCTTGACGGGGCCACAAGCAGCCAATCGTTGAGGTAAGGAAAGACAATGTCCCTGGCGCCTTAGAGCCGCAGCTACCACTGCCAAGCGACTGGTGAAGACTTGAGGAGCAGAGGAGAGGCTGAATGGAAGAACCGGAAACTGATAATGCTCCCCTTGGAAGTGGAACCTCAGAAACTTCCTGTGGAGGGGAAAGACCCCGATGTGCATGTACGCATCTTGCATGTCTAGGGAGCAGAGCCAGTCTCCCTGGTGCAGCAGAGTAATACGACCTGGAAGGGTAACCATCCGGAACCTTCAGCACGCTATATAGTTGTTTAAAGAGCTAAGGTCCAGGATGAGTCGAAGATCTTGTGTCTTTTTTGGAACTGAGAAAAAGTGGGACTAATATCCCTTTCCCCGCTGCTGCAGAGGGACCGGTTCTATCACCCTTTTTTTGTAAGAGGGCCTGAATCTCTCCTTCTGTGAGAGGTATGTGAGAAGGAGGATATCTTGAGGGCCTTGGTGGAGTATCTGGGGGAATTTTGGTGAACTCCAGCATATGTCCCTTCCTTATGATGTCTAGGACCCACTGATCCGCTGTTATGGAGCTCCAACCCTTCAGGTGAAGGGAGACGTGACCCCCTACTGCCTCCCCGGTACCTCTTCTGGGGGGGGGGGTAGGGATGGAGTCATTGTGGGGAGCCGGAAGTGGGCAGAGAGGCTTGGGAGGACTTGGTGCCACGAAAAGGAGCGCCTCCAGGTTGCTGGCCCTTATTTTGAAGCTGCCTTTCTGGCCCTGTTGGTTACCACGGGCTTGAGTACCTGAGGGCTTCCGAAAAGGCCGACATCTTGCTCATCTCTGGTCCCCCTGTACATTTGCCGGACGGACCAGATAAACTTGTCCGAATCCTGGAGACGAGAGATAAGGGACTCTGTCTCCTGTCCAAAGAGGAGGGAACCCTGGAACGGGAGATCCTGGATTCCAGACTGCAGGTTCTGGTGAAAGCCCGAGACTCTCAATGAGGCGTGGTGCCGGAGGTAGACACCTGACACTGCTGCTCTGGCAGCCATATCTGTGGTATCGTATGAGGCATGGAGAACATGTGTGCCTGTGTCCGAGCCCGATTTTAAGATGTCCAGGAGATTCGTCTTTTGCGCAGAGTCTGGTAAGGCATTAGCAGACTCCTGACCTCTCTCCCATAACTCATTCTGGTACTGGACCATATGAGTGATGAAGTTGAGGTATCTAATGGAGCAGGTGGAGGCAGAGTACACCTTCTTGCCCACCTGGTCCAATATCTAATGGAGCAGGTGGAGGCAGAGTACACCTTCTTGCCCACCTGGTCCAAGTAGCAGGATTCTGGGTCAGGAGGCTGGGAGATAAGGTGCTTAGGCTGCTTCGACTTGTCGTGGGCAGCCGTGATGATAGATTAGTCCACCTGAGGGTGTTCTGCCAGGAAAGGCTCATCCCTCAGGGCTCTCAACACAGCCTGTCTGACTTTTTCGGAACCGCCGGGACTGAAGCTGGGTACTTCCAAGTTATTCTGGAGAGATCTTGGAAAGTGTCCACTAAAGGAGGCACCACTAGAGGTTTGAGCTCCTTCTGCCTCAGGTATTTAGTCAGTCATCGGCGTTCCGGATCCAGGTCCTCCGTCTTCCATTCATTGGAGGCCAGGATGTGCTTCATGACATCCATGAAAGTTGGATTATCATGACATACGTCGAACTGTAGTCAGGGGCGAGGGCGATAAGAAACACGTCAAAAACTTGAAGAAAGAGAATAAACCATCCAAAAAACTGCAAATTCGAACTTCTGCTGAGCTGGATAGCCAGAACTTCCCCAATGTGAGTGGGTCACGACGGGAAAAGAACTGGGGTGGAGCCGGGGCCTGCTCCCTTATATACTGTGACTGATAATGTCGGGGTGCAGTCCCTGCTGGGTACTGCTAGCTAAGAACTTTTCCAGTGGGTCCTAGAGCCTGTGGCGTTAGTCCTAATGGTTATAGCCTGCTGCAAGAGCTCCCACGCGAAGTAAGATGTACAGTTACGTACAGTAAGAACTTACCATAACAGTAGATCTTCAAGAGAGGCTCTTGCAGTAGGTAATTACTTGTAGGATGTGCCTCCGGCATCAGGACCACAAGGAAACTTTTACTAGCAGTGTCTGATGTGGGACAGCCCACCTGACGTCATGTGATGGACGTCAGCGTGACACTGTATAGTGGGCAGTCCCCACGTACACCCTCCAGTGACCTCCAAGAGGCGCAACAGGAGAATGGGAAAGAGGTTCCTGGAGCAAAAAAGGCTCAAGGAAAAGGAGCTACAGACTAAAAAGGGGAAGAAGGGATGGAAAAGGTTACCTACTGTAAGAGCCTCTCTCGAAGATCTACTGTTACTGTAAGTTCTTAGGTAACTGTACTATCTTACTTCAAGAGGGCTCTTGCAGTAGGTAATTACTTGTAGGACCGAGTCCCAAGCAGTAAGAGTCCTAGGGACAGGAAAATATGGGAGGCTGGAACTGAAAGGCTAATAAGCAGCCAAAGAACTTAGGACAGGAGTCCCTGGAGGACCGCCTGTCTGACACCAACCCTATGCCTACAGGCAAGGTCCAAACTATAGTGTTTAGTGAAAGTGGGACTGAAGTGGACTGAAGTGGAAGCTGTACAAATCTCAGCAGCCAACACATTTCTGAAACAGGATGTAGAAGAAGCCATACCCCTGGCAGAATGTCCTTTAACCTTTACCATACTTCTGGTAACAGAAACCAATGCAGTTAGCCAACCATTTGGAAAGGCATTGTCTGGAAACTGCTGCACCTTCTCTCTTTGGTGCAAAAGAAACAAAAAGTTGGTTCGTTTTTTGGGTATCTTTTGTCCTGTTAATGTAATAATGTAGAATTCTGTGAACATCTAACATATGCAGAATTGCCTCCTCCTGATCTGAATGCTAAGGGTAATATACAGGCAGCTGAAGAGACTGATTCAAGGTAGTCTCTGAGACAACTTTTGGAAGAAACTTAGGATTAGTGCACAGAGCAACCCAGTCTCTGTGAAAAATCAAATAAGGCTCCTTACACATCAGGGCCTGAAGCACGGAAATCCTCCGAGCAGAAGTAACAGCGTCTAAGAAGAGTGCTTTCCAGGACAAAAAGCACATATCACATGTACTTGCTGGTTTGAAAGGAGGCAAAGTCAATCTCTCCAAAAGAAAGTTAAGGTCCCATGGTGGAGCTGGGTTACACATGGGGTTACGCACCGGGGGTTTCAGATGCAGGATTCCTTTCAGGAAGGTTTTAGAAACCTCCAACTGAGCAAGCATTTCACCCTCCAACAAAACATGGTAGGCAGAAATGTCCGCCAGATGCACCGTCAATGAAGAACAGCTCAAGTCCAGGTCAGAAAGGTGAAGGAGATACTCCATGACCTGAGGAACAGGACACGAAAAAGGGTCCCAACCCTTTGAGGTGTCCCAGATGGAGACGCGCTTCCATTTCATGGCGTATGTAGTTCTGGTAGGCTTTCTGACCTCTACCAAAACCTGAGCTACCCTAGGGGAAACTCCAAATCTGGAAGTAACTATGTCTTGAGGAGCAATGCGTTGAAGATGAAGGGACTTCAGCCTTGGATCAACTAGTGTGCCCTCTTCCTGGGTCAGGAGATCGTGACAAAGCGGTAGAGGGACCAGAGGCTCCACTGCCAGCTGTCTGAAGAAGTGGAAACCAAATTTGTCAAGGCCAAAATGGAGTGATCAGAATCATTTGAGCTCCTTCTGTTTGAAGCTTGATAAGCACTCTGTAAAACTGGAAAGGGAGGGAATGCATACAGAAACCTCCCTATCCAACAGAGCGACAGTGTGTCTTGCCAAACAGCACCATGCGTGGGATCTAGCCAGCGAAACTTGAGAAGTTTTGCGTTTGATGGGGCTGCAAACAGATCCACGTCTGGATGATCCCAGAGGTTGAAGATGTGATCTACTACCCTCCTGCTTCTGCTCCCACTCATGCACCCTCACCCTGGTACAACTGAGACTGTCTGCAAGAATGTTCTGCATGCCTGGAATGTGAACTGTCAGGAGGCGAATTTTGTGCAGGACAGCCCAGTTCCAGACCCGCATTGCTTCCTTGCATAGAGGATACGAGCAGGTGGCCCCCTGCTTGTTGATGTACCACACTACACACATGTTGTCTGATTGGACCAACAGCGCATCCTGCTGAATCGTGTGCTGAAAGGCTTGTAGAGCATACAGAACTGCTCTCATTTTGAGCACATTTATGTGCAAGTGTAGTTCTGCAGGTGACCACAGGCCCTGGGTCCTGTGATTCACGAGATGGGCATCCCATCCCGTACACGACGTATCCGTGGTCAGGGTTTGGGAGTAGGGAGGGGCCTGAAAAGGAACTCCTTTGGTCAGATTGTCGGAGTTCTGCCACCACTGCAGGTCTCTCTGCATCCGGCCTGAGACTAGGACACAGGTGTCCAAGTCATCTGCCCACAGGTCTCACTGAGACCTGAGAGTCCACTGCGAGATACGCATGTGGAGTCTGGCCAAGGGGATAGCCGCTGCTATGAGGCCAAGAAGGCAGAGGATCGCTCTGGCTAAGTGTGTCTGTTGGAAGCTACCAGCTGGGCCTGCCTCTGCAGAGTCTCTGCTCTGTCCAGGGGAAGGAAGACCATACTTTGGACCATATCCAGAACTGCCCCAATAAATTGCAGGTGTTGGGAAGGAGCAATTTGTGATAACTGACAGTAATACCCAATGCTCGAAAGGTGCAGGGTAGCTGATAAAGATGCCTCCAACCCTTCCCTCGATGAGGCTGCTAGGAGCCAATCGTTGAGGTAGGGGAAGATGTAGTGTCCTTGTCTCCTCAAGGCTCCTGCCACAACCGCAAGACATTTGGTAAAGTGCTGAAGACAGGCCAACGGAGAGGGCTTTGAATTGGTAATGCTCCCCATGGAAAGTGAACATGAGGAATCTTTGGTGAGGATGAAAAACTGGAATGTGCACGTATGCACCCTGTATGTCCAAGGCACAAAGCCACTGTCCCTTGGACAGGAGAGGCAGCAGGCTTTGGAGAGTCAGCATCCGAAACCTCTTGTATTCTATGAACAACCGTCTTTTTTGGAACCAGAAAGAAGTGGGAGTAGAATCCCTTCCCCATCTGGTCTGTTGGCACTGGCTCTATGGCTTCTTTTGAAGAAGACCTATGATCTCCTCCCTTAGCTGAGGGATGTGCACTTTAGGTAGTGAGAAACCCTGGAGGTTTCTTTTGGGGGGTTCGAAACTCGAGAGTGTGACCAAGCTTGATTAGCTGAATGACCCAGGCATCTGTTGTGATGGACTCCCAGTCTCTCAGGTGCTTTACGAACCTTCTGCCCACCTGTTCCTCTGATAGATGAGGAGGAGGGAGAGCGTGCAGCGGTCAGAAGTGGTGGGGGGGTAGGAAGGGCTGCCCCTGAAGCTCTCTGGGTTTTGGTTGGAGGGGTGGTGGCAGTGTTGGGAGCTCTGCGCTTGTACTGGTGCCTAGGTGATTGTTTTGGCTTCACCTGGCATGTGTTTTACTGACAAAAAGGATGTTTCAGCTGAGGTTTTGGGTGATACATTGTATGTACTGACCTGAGGGCAGTGCCTTTATTATGAAGGCTCGTGATAATGTCCTGAGCATCCCTGCCAAACAGGACAGAGCCTCTGAAGGGGGCATCCTGAATAGCTGTCTGAACATCAGAAGCCAGACCTGACACTCTTAGCCAAGAGAATCTATGAAGGCCGACTGCCGTAACTGTGCCTCTAGTGGAGGAATCTACAGCATCGCAGGTAGCCCTGAGTGAATGATGTCCTGCCACCTTGGCAGAATGGAGGGTATTCGCCAAGATTGTTTTAGATTCTGAGTCTGGGAGGGCCTCAACTATGGGCTCGAGCTGGCGGAACAGAGACTTTCGGTACACTAGCATATGTGCCACATAATTTAGGGCACGAATGGCTAGTGTAGAAGAGGAATAGAATTTCCTCCCGAACTGGTCCAGTTGTCTGGATTCCTTGTTGGGAGGGAAAGTACTAAGGTGCTTGGGCTTTGTGGACTTATCATGGGCCGCAGTTATGACCACTGATTTAGCCTTTGGGTGTATGCTGAAGTGGTCTTTGCCTTCTGGTGTCCTATAACCCAGGTCAGCCTTTTTTGGCCATCGCCGGAATAGAGGAGGGCATCTGCCAGATGGTAGAGGATAAATCCTCGTGAGGTTCCAGCCAAGGAGGGGTGAGAACCAGACACGTTTTGGGAAAATCTAGATGCTCAGCCAGCCTCTGATGTTTTGGGTCTTGAGCATCAGACTCCCAGCCTTGTGCCTCCACCATCTGTCTGAGGAGGACTGCAAAGGGGGATCTTCAGGAGGAGACTTAGGGGACTCTCTAGGGACCGGCTACTCTGGAGAAGGGGTCTCAAATCCCAAACCCTCTGAGGATGACTCAGAATCTGAATCCTCAGGTTCCTTGCTTGGAGGGGCAGACTCTTTCCCTAATGGAGCCACATCTGACATCAGGGCCTGCGTATGGCCTTTTGTCAGGCCTGACGTCGATACTTGAGGGGTGACTGGAGAGGCAGCCCTAGGGGTCTGGTCAGGGTGTCCTACTTCTAATGGTCTTGGTTGTCTGCTGTCCAGTTCTGGGACTGAGATTTCGCCTTGAAACATCACGACTGTAAAACTTCCCTGATGTCCACCTGTGGTTGAGCAGGATGACGAGTGGGGTGAAAAGTCTGACACCCTGCATGGTAGCCCAATCCCATGGCATGGGTTCCAGTGTCCGAAGCCCAGAGCAGCATAATGATGGGCACAGCTTGATGAATGGAGAGGGGGCATTTGATACCCAGGATATCTGGGGTAGTAATAACCAGCTGAAAAAAGGTCCGGCCGGCTCTGGACGGAGGGTAGCCCGATGGCGTAAAACCTGATGGAAGACAGCCTGATGGCGGCCCCGACTGAGGGTAGCCTGACAGTGGCCCCAATGGTGGAAAGCCTTACGGTGGCCCTGACGGGGGGGGGTACCCTGGTGAAGGACCCGAAGGCGGAGGTCCCGATGGCGGCCCCATAGGTGGTAAACCTGATGGAGGCCCCGAAGGAAGATGGCCAAAGGGAGGCTCTGACAGAGAGAGACTAATGGGGCTGATGGGCGCTGAGGAGGAGCAGGGTCTGGCACCCCTATCGGGGGTAGCGGAGCTACCAACAAGCCAGTCGGAGCTCCTTCGTCAGGAATTTTTTTTTTTTAAATTTTCTATTTTGGTGCCTCCCACCGCTGGAAGCATCTGCCTGGTCAAGGACCCCGGCTGTGGCTTCCCACAATAGCCGCCCTCCCGGGACCCCCTGGCTTGCCCCCCAGGGTGGAGCTGCGGCACCCGAACCCCTCTGAAGAGTGCCGTGATCGACTAGATAGGGCGAGAGTCAGCCTGGGAGCCGATGCAGCTGGGGCAGGTGTCATCTAAGCGGTGGGAAGGCAGAATTTTCTTCCCATTTTTTTCTGGGGTTGGGAACGTGCAATGATTTCCTGCGTCTGTCCCACCCACTGGACTCTGCTAGGTGCCGGTAGCTGCGGTGCCCCCGGCCTCTGCCAGGGGTCCATCGAGCGCCGGAAGGACTCCCCACCCTCCTCCCCCTGAGAAGGAGAGCAGTCCATGGGATGCTCCATCTTCCCCCCGGCCGGCTCTCCAGTGACTCGGGTCCATTCCCGAACCTGGGTCGCCGGCATCACAAGCAGAAATCCAACCGCTGCACCGGTGGTCGTCAGGAATTCCTGACAGAAGGTCTCCAACCGCTGGATCTTGTGGATCTAGTTCCGACGGAGGAGGAGACGGAGGCTCACCATGGAGGGAACTGTGGGGCGACCCTTGCCCCCCCACCCCCTGCCAAGACAGAGCTGCTGTCTGGCAGCGTGTCGTCAGGACCACCTGTAAGGTCCAACGTATGTGAAGTGGTTGGGCGACTGTCAGCGGGTCCGACGGTCGACTTATTGACCTGGGTTGCGCAGGAGTCGGAGGTGCCAACCTCTGACTTATTGACCCCGGCCGGGAGTTCATCGGAGGGTCCGACAAGCAGCTTATTGGCCGCGCCTGCCGACTTAGAGCCCATGGTTGTACTGGGTCTAAGGGTGGTGAAAACCTCAGACATGTCCGAGGCACCCACGGTCATTGTTACCAGCGGCGGCGGGGGGCGAAGTCTGCTCAGTGGAAGGGAGCACAGGCTTGGCCATGGCACTGATCTTACCCGAGGAAGAGGGCCGCTGATCACCTGAAGTGCCTGGGGGTGGCTTCAAATGAGAGGGGGAGTGCTCCTGGTCCCGGTGTGCTTCCTTGTCCCTCTTCTTCTTCTTGTGGGAATCTGGTGGAGAGGAGGAGGCGCTGTTGAGTTTCTTGAGCTCCTTTTCCATCTACGCCATTTTCAGCTTGAGAAGATGGGCTTTGAGAGACTGTTAGCACCATTTCCGCGTGGCCTGGTTGAACTGGGAGCAGGCCTCACACTCCTCAACGTTATGGTCCAGGCCCAATCAGAAGAGGCAGAGGGTATGTTGGTCTTTATGCGGGAACTGGACGCCACAAAAATTGTACTTGTTTTTATGCGATTCTGTAGAAGAGGTGGAAGACATACACAAAGGTAAATAATCTGTATATTAAGAGAAAAATGGATACTCCTCTGAAATGTAGGCATTCGAACTGCTGCACCGAGCTTCAAAAGGTACAACGTGCACAGGTCGACGGTGGGAAGAACTGGAGGGTGGACGTGAGGACCGCCCACTATATAGTATCACGCCGACATCCGTCACATGATAGGTGGGCGGTCCCCCGTCAGATACTGCTAGCAAAAGTTTCCATGTGGTCCCGATGCCAGGGGGCACAGTCCTACAAGTAATTACCTACTGCAAGAGTCCTCTCAAAGTAAGATCAACTGTTTCATAAGACAGGGCCATCTGCCAAACTGCTCATCCAAAATATCCCCATTAGACGGGGGAGTTAGAGAGAGAGGAGCTAGAATGTATAAATCTCGGTTAAAATCCTCCCTCATCAAGGACCCCGAAGGAAGAGTAGGTGACACCAAGATATCACTCACTACCACTGAAATGGATATTGAGACAGAGAGACAAGAAGTGGAATAAGACCTATCATCCCTTTTTGCACTTTAGCAGTGCCAAGTAAAAGTGGTCTTCTTCCCACACTGACTGCTGCAGTGGGGTAACATCCTGCAAGACGGGCACTACTTAATAATCCTTGAGTTCATCCTCTGTGAGGTTTGAATTATAGTCCTACTTGTCATCCAACAGCATGAAAGATGCAAGAGGTTCTGATGCAGACCCCCCAACCCGTATCAAGGAAGGACCTAGGGTTGGTACCATAGAACACAGGATGTGATGGCAGATAAGGACCGCCTGGCCCACCTAGTCTGCCCATTTCCCTACCTACCTCAACTGCAGATCCTAACTGATTTACAGCTTACCTGGTCTTTCCTACCACTAGGGTTGCCTTTTGTCTATCCCATGCATTCTTAAATTCACCTATTGTTTTGGCCCCTACCACCTCCGCTGGGAGGTTCTGTCATTTCTGTGAAAAAGTACTTCCTCATATTACCCCTGAGCCTTCCCCCCCCCCAGCCTCATATTGTGACTTCTTGTTCTTGCACATCTCCTTTTTTGAAAGTAGCTGCCATTCTGTACCCCGTTTATCCCCTTGAAGTACTTGAATGTCTATCATGTCCCCCCCTCTCCCTCTTTTCCTCTAGGGTACACATGTTGAGGTCTTTCAGTATTTCCTCATATGGTTTATGGTGCACACCTTTCACCATTTTTGTTGCCCTTCTCTGGACTGCCTCCATTCAGTCTATGTCCTTCCGGAGATGCGGCCTCCACAACTGAACACAGTATTCCAGATGTGGCCTCAGCAGCTGTCTGTACAGTGGCATCACAACCTCCTCCGTTTTCTACTGGTGATGCCTCTTCCTGTGCACCCCAGCATCCCTCCGGCCCTCCCCATCACCTTCTCACACTGCTCGGCTACTTTTGGGTCATCTGTTATGATTACCCCCAGGTTTCTTTCCAGTTTTGTTGTCGTTAGTATCTCCCCCCATTGTGTATTCCTCTCCAGGATTCATGTGCCCCAAGTGCAGGACTTTGCACTTTTTTGTACTGAATTTAAGTTGCCACACTCTTGACCACTGCTCCAACTTGCCTAGGCCCCTTCTCATTCTTTCCACCCCATCTGGAGTGTCCATCCTACTGCAGATTTTGGTGTCATACACAAAGAGGCTTACCCTTCCTTCCAGCCCCTCCGCAATGTCATTAATAAAGACACTGAAGAGGACAGGCCCTAGCACTGAGCCTTGTGGCACCCCGCTAGTCCCCTCCCTCTAATGAGATTGAACTCCATTAACCAACACTCTCTGTGTCCTGTTCAACTAGTGTCTAACAATTTACCACCTTTTGACCCACTCCCAGACTGCCCAACCTGTTTACTAACCTCCTGTGTTGGACTGTATCAAATGCCTTGCTGAAATCGAGGTAGGCCATGTCTACCACCCCTCTCTGATCAACCACCCTGGTTACCCAGTCAAAGAATTCTATCAAACTTGTTTGACAAGATCTACCTGCTGTGAATCCATGTTGTCTTGGGTCTTGTGCCCCAGTGTCCTTGAGATATGCCACAATCCTTTCCTTAAGCATGGATTCCATTATTTTCCCCCACCACTGAGGTTAAACTAACTGGCCAGTAATTCTCAGCTTCCAACTTGCTCCGTGTACCACATTCGCCGTCCTCCAGTCCTCTAGCACCACTTCTTCCTCCAGTGATTTATTGAAAAGGGCTGTCAGTGGTACCCCCAGTACCTCTCTGAGCTTTTTCAGTATTCTGGGATGCATTCCATCTGGCTCCATTACCATGTCCACTTTAAGTTTTGAGAGGTCCTTTAGGACTCTCTCCTCTGTGAATGGACTGGTGCCCACCTCTCTTACATGTGTGTTTTACCCTTATTATTGGTTTCTTCTCCCTACCCCCAATTATTAAGCCTTACAATTCCTCCTTTGGTCTTTTTCCTTTCCTGATATACCTGAAGAAGATTTTGTTTATTGAACAGTATTGGAATTACAATCCTTTGAGTCAGAGACCCATTTTCAAAGGCTCCACGTCAGAGAGGTTACAGACAATATACAGTGATAATACGTAGTAGACAAATGATAAAGTTAATACAGCCATAAGGGTGTCACAACATTATATACATATATGGCAATTTTGACACCTTATTTTACTGATTGTGCTATTCTTTCTTCAGTTTGCGCCTTTGCGCTCCTGACTGCTTTCTCCACCTCCTTCCAGAAACTCAATGGTGCTCTCCGTATTTCTCATCTGGCTTTATACTACTGGGCTAGCCATTTATCAAAGTACCTTAAATGGTTAAACCCAGGTCCCGGTAGCCTGAGGCCGATTTGGCTCAAAATAGAACTGGGTTTCATCCAGTCTACAGGTATCACTCCCCAGACTTTGTTTTATGTGAAGACTTCCTCCCTACAAGATATTCGAAGATGTCCAACGCTAGCAACCTCATTAAGAATACACGCTCAACTTTGCTCTTTTTTGCGCTACAAACCTCACCAGGATTTATCTCAATCTATATGGAACTCGCCGTCCTTCTTAATAAACAAGCAGAGGATTCCCCCTAAGTGGTTGCCTCAGCTGGGAGAGAGGATTGTATCTACTTTCCTTGATGGTGAGGGGTCTTGGCTTTCTGTACCCAAGTTAATCTCGAAATTTAATATTCCAGTATCTAGCCACTTTAAAGTTCTCCAACTTAAACACTTTGTTAATACGTTGGGCAATATTCCTCCCCATGCCGCTGCATTTTCTTTTTTACTAGAGCTTACTTCCTTGTTAGGTCCTCCAAAGGTAATCTCAAAACTATACCAGGCCCTTTTTCACTGGCGGTTTGGAAGTTCCTATGGTCCCACCAAGTATTGGTCCTCCCTCTTCCCCCACTATACCTTGGACTGGCCTGTATTATGGCTGCATTGCCATAAGTATCGTATTGCAAGATAGATTACGGCTAATGCAATACCATAATTTACACAATCTTTATTATACTCCCCCAAAACTTGCTAGTTGGGGCCTTCTAGACTCGGACTTGTGTTCTAGGTGTTCCCTAGATAAAGGAACGCTTCTCCATATATTTTGGCAATGTCCTACGATAACCCCCTTGTGGAACTCAATCAGGACCAAACTGGACCCCTTGTTGGGCCTTCAGGACTGTTTTACCCCAGACATTTTTCTGCTTGGGGACCTATCCCCTATAGAGGTTACCACTCGGAGATTTCATATCTCCATGATAGCCCTGTCCATTAAAAAGTTGTCCTCAGGCATTGGAAGGATGACCTTTGTCCATCTTACCAAGAATGGCTTCATGAAATCCTAGCTAACCTCAGAACAGAGAAAGCCACTGCGGGCCTCTATAATAGAAAATGGAAATATATGCGAGTTTGGCATCCCTTACACACTCTACTTACTATTGGTGATGGTAATAATAACATGTCTTAGTCAAATGACTGGATTGTTTCTTGGTAATACTACTGTACTGGGTGGAGGGAGATGGGGGTGGGAGGGACAGAATGTATCCCATACTGTAATAATGTTGTCTAATTGTTAATATTTCTGTCTCCTGTGTTACTGTAAAACTGCTAATAAAATTTGAATAAAAAAAAAAAAAAGAAACTGAAGTGCTCTCACTACCCGGGGTGAAGGAAACAAACAACTGCTTTGACTTTCTGGACTCCTTTGTCTGAAGCAGATAGCATTTTAAAGTTCTTCGCACATCTAACATATGGAGCAGTGCTTACCCTGGATTGGCACGCTCAGGAAAATAAACAGGAAGGTGGATAGACTGATTGGGTGTGAACTCAGAGACCACCTTAGCCAGAAACTTAGGATCTGTGAAAAATCAAATAAGGCTCCTTGCACCAGAGGGGCTGAGGCTCTGAAGGTCTTCGAGCAGAAGTAATTGCAAGGAAAATAGCATTTTCCAAGCGAGAAAGCGAATCGTGAGGCTGTGATTGGCTCAAACGGAGTCAGGGTCAACTTCTACAAAATTCAAGTCTCAAGCCAGGAGAGGGGACCTGATTGGGGGTTTCAGATGCAGGATGCCTCTAAGAAAAGTATGGGAGACATCCAGTTGAGCAATCGTGCGATCACCTAAAGGCTCATGAAAGGCAGAAAATAGCCGAAAGGTGGACCTTAAGTGAGGAATACTGGAGGTCAGAGTCAGACAAAGAGATTGGGTAGTCCAGTATATGACTCACCAAACAGGTGAAAGGGTCCAGGGCATATTTGTCAGCCCAGATGGCAAACCGCTTCCACTTCATGGCATATGTGGCACGAGCTGAAGACTTTCTGGCAGTCATCAGGAGTCCACTACCCTGTTACAGACCCCAAACCTGGTGATGGGTACATTCTCAGGACACAGGCATGCAGGGATCTTAGGTTGGGATGGACCAGGGTTCCCTGATCCTGGGTCAGCAGATTCCTGCAAAGAGGAAGAGGGACTGGAGGTTCCTCTGCCAGCTGCTGAAGCAGAAGGAAACATATCTGGCGAAGCCAGAATGGAGGCACCAGAATCATGCTGGCCCCTCCATCTACAACTTGATGAGCACCCACTGGATCAGAGGGAACGGAGGGAATACGACAGAAACCTCCTGCTCCAAGAGAGGGACAACGGTTCTGCCAGAAAACTCCAGGCCATGGATCTAGCAAGCAGAAATTGGGCAGTTTTGCACTGAGTGAGGACACAAAAAGGTCCAACTCTGGACAAACCAATCTGTTGAACAAGTCTTCTGCGATGGATGAGAGAAGCTCCCATTCATGCATGCTGGATTGAGTCCTGCTGAGACTGTCCATTAGGGTGTTAAGACGCCTGGCACATGGACTGCAGAGTGTGTTAGACTGTACTCTAGTGCCCAGTACCACACTCTTATTGCTTCCCTGCAAAGAGGGCATGAGTGATTCCCGCCTTGCTTGTTGATGTAGTAGGCCATACTCCAATTATCCGACGGCACCAGCAGTCGGCCTGGAGCAAGATGCTCTTGAACAGCTTGCATGGCATAGAGCACCACTCTCATCTCCAGGACAATGATATGCAGTGCAGTTTCCCACTGGGACCTGGAGCCCTGGGTTTGAAAGGGACCCAGGTGTGCTCCCCAGCCCAGACCTGAAGCATCCGTGGTCAGGATCTGATGTGGGGAAGAAATCTAGAAGGGTACCCCTTGAAGCAGATTCAAGGGATCCATCCACCACTGCAGTGCCTTGCGTACTGGAGAAGAGACCAGGACAGGTTGGTCCAACTCGTCCATGCACTGGTCCCATTGTACCCTGAGGTCCACTGGAGGGTTCGCATATGAAGCCTGGCCAGCGGAACAGTAGGAATGGCCACTGCCATTAGGTCCAACAACCTGAGGTACACCCTGGCCGGAAAGTACGGACTCTGATTGACTTCCTGAGGCTGTTTTATGAGGCACTCCACCTGGTTTTGGGGCAGGAAGGTCTTTCTCTTTGCGGAATCCAGAACTGCCCCTATATACTGCAGCCTTTGGGACGGACTAGAACCGACTTGGGCAGATTGACAGTAATGCTCAGGGAGTGGAAGAACTGGAGATTACACTCCAGAGTCAGCAAAAGCTGTTCCCTGGACAGGGCCTTGAGAAGTCAATTGTCCAGAAAAGGGAAGGCATACAGTCCTTCTCATCTGAGAGCTGCTGTGACTGCTACCAAGCACTTGGTAAAGGCTCTCGGTGCAGAGGACAAGCCAAAGGGCAGCACTTTGAACTGATAATGCTCACCCTAAAAGGTAAAATGAAGACACCTCCTGTGAGGAGGAAAGAACGAGATGTGCAGGTAAGCAACTTGCATGTCCAGTGAACAGAGCCAGTCTCCAGTCTTGAGGAGGGACATCAGGCCTTGCAAAGTTACCATCCAGAACTTTTGTACTGGACAAAGAGATTGAGTTCCTTTAGATCTAAGGTGGGCCCCAGATCATAGAAACAAAGAAGATGACGGTAGATAAGGACTGAAGGCCCATCCAGTCTGCCCATTTTTCTACCTTACAATGTGCAATAGGCCTTTACTCTGTCAGTGATCTATTTATTCATACTCATCTGTATTGCTCCTTATGCCTAGCCCAAGCCTGTCTGAAGCCCTGCACTGTATTCATATCCACCACTTCCTGAGATAGGCTGCTCCATGCATCCACCACCCTTTCTGTGAAAAGAACTTCCTCACATTACCCTTAACTGGCCTCCTCTAACCTCATGCTGTATTCTCTTGTCTGGCTATTTTCCTTTTATTGAAACACGTTAGACTGTTTCACCTTGTTAATGCCCTTAAGATATTTGAATGCTTTGATCATACCATACAGGGGCTGGGGAAAAGACCTATGAGGAAAGACTCAGGGAGCTTAACTTGTACTCCCTGGAGGAGAGGAGGGACAGAGGGGATATGATTTAGGTCTTTAAATACCTAAGGGGGTAAATAGGGCACAACCTGATAGGATTTTTCAGCTGAGAGAGACAGGGGCCACCAGGGGGCATCACCTGAGGCTGGTAAGAGGGAGGCTCAGGGCTGAGACTAGGAGATCGGAATAGAGGAGGGCATCTGCCAGATGGTAGAGGATAAATCCTCGTGAGGTTCCAGCCAAGGAGGGGTGAGAACCAGACACGTTTTGGGAAAATCTAGATGCTCAGCCAGCCTCTGATGTTTTGGGTCTTGAGCATCAGACTCCCAGCCTTGTGCCTCCACCATCTGTCTGAGGAGGACTGCAAAGGGGGATCTTCAGGAGGAGACTTAGGGGACTCTCTAGGGACCGGCTACTCTGGAGAAGGGGTCTCAAATCCCAAACCCTCTGAGGATGACTCAGAATCTGAATCCTCAGGTTCCTTGCTTGGAGGGGCAGACTCTTTCCCTAATGGAGCCACATCTGACATCAGGGCCTGCGTATGGCCTTTTGTCAGGCCTGACGTCGATACTTGAGGGGTGACTGGAGAGGCAGCCCTAGGGGTCTGGTCAGGGTGTCCTACTTCTAATGGTCTTGGTTGTCTGCTGTCCAGTTCTGGGACTGAGATTTCGTCTTGAAACATCACGACTGTAAAACTTCCCTGATGTCCACCTGTGGTTGAGCAGGATGACGAGTGGGGTGAAAAGTCTGACACCCTGCATGGTAGCCCAATCCCATGGCATGGGTTCCAAGTGTCCGGAAGCCCAGAGCAGCATAATGATGGGCACAGCTTGATGAATGGAGAGGGGGCATTTGATACCCAGGATATCTGGGGTAGTAATAACCCGCCGAAAAAAGGTCCGGCGTCGGGCCTGACGGAGGGTAGCCCGATGGCGAAAAACCTGATGGAAGACAGCCTGATGGCGGCCCCGACTGAGGGTAGCCTGACAGTGGCCCCAATGGTGGAAAGCCTTACGGTGGCCCTGACGGGGGGGGGGGTACCCTGGGTACCCTGAGAAGGAGAGCAGTCCATGGGATGCTCCATCCTCCCCCCGGCCGGCTCTCCAGTGACTCGGGTCCATTCCCGAACCTGGGTCGCCGGCATCACAAGCAGAAATCCAACCGCTGCACCGGTGGTCGTCAGGAATTCCTGACAGAAGGTCTCCAACCGCTGGATCTTGTGGATCTAGTTCCGACGGAGGAGGAGACGGAGGCTCACCATGGAGGGAACTGTGGGCGACCCTTGCCCCCACCCCTGCCAAGACAGAGCTGCTGTCTGGCAGCGTGTCGAATCAGGACCACCTGTAAGGTCCAGCGTATGTGAAGTGGTTGGGCGACTGTCAAGCGAGTCCGACGGTCGACTTATTGACCTGGGTTGCGCGGGGTCGGAGGTGCCAACCTCTGACTTATCGACCCCGGCCGGAGTTCATCGGAGGTCCCGACAAGCAGCTTATTGGCCGCGCCTGCCGGCTCTAGAGCCCATGGTTGTACTGGGTCTAAGGGGTGGTGAAAACCTCAGACATGTCCGAGGCACCCACGGTCATTGTTACCAGCGCGGCGGGAAGCGGTCTGCTCAGTGGAAGGGAGCACAGGCTTGGCCATGGCACTGATCTTACCCGAGGAAGAGGGCCGCTGATCACCTGAAGTGCCTGGGGGTGGCTTCAAATGAGAGGGGGAGTGCTCCTGGTCCCGGTGTGCTTCCTTGTCCCTCTTCTTCTTCTTGTGGGAATCTGGTGGAGAGGAGGAGGCGCTGTTGAGTTTCTTGAGCTCCTTTTCCATCTACGCCATTTTCAGCTTGAGAAGATGGGCTTTGAGAGACTGTTAGCACCATTTCCGCGTGGCCTGGTTGAACTGGGAGCAGGCCTCACACTCCTCAACGTTATGGTCCAGGCCCAATCAGAAGAGGCAGAGGGTATGTTGGTCTTTATGCGGAACTGGACGCCACAAAATTGTACTTGTTTTTATGGATTCTGTAGAAGAGGTGGAAGACATACACAAAGGTAAATAATCTGTATATTAAGAAAAAAAAAGCGGATACTCCTCTGAAATGTAGGCATTAGAGACTGCACCGAGCTTCAAAAGGTACAACGTGCACAGGTCGTAGGAATTGGGAAAGAACTGGAGGGTGGACGTGAGGACCGCTCACTATATAGTATCACGCCGACATCCGTCACATGATAGGTGGGCGGTCCCCCGTCAGATACTGCTAGCAAAAGTTTCCATGTGGTCCCGATGCCAGGGGGCACAGTCCTACAAGTAATTACCTACTGCAAGAGTCCTCTCAAAGTAAGATCAACTGTTTCATAAGACAGGGCCATCTGCCAAACTGCTCATCCAAAATATCCCCATTAGACGGGGGAGTTAGAGAGAGAGGAGCTAGAATGTATAAATCTCGGTTAAAATCCTCCCTCATCAAGGACCCCGAAGGAAGAGTAGGTGACACCAAGATATCACTCACTACCACTGAAATGGATATTGAGACAGAGAGACAGAAGTGGAATAAGACCTATCATCCCTTTTGCACTTTAGCAGTGCCAAGTAAAGTGGTCTTCTTCCACACTGACTGCTGCAGTGGGGTAACATCCTGCAAGGCAGGGCACTACTTAATAATCCTTGAGTTCATCCTCTGTGAGGTTTGAATTATAGTCCTACTTGTCATCCAACAGCATGAAAGATGCAAGAGGTTCTGATGCAGACCCCCCAACCCGTATCAAGGAAGGACCTAGGGTTGGTACCATAGAAACACAGGATGTGATGGCAGATAAGGACCACCTGGCCCACCTAGTCTGCCCATTTCCCTACCTACCTCAACTGCAGATCCTAACTGATTTACAGCTTACCTGGTCTTTCCTACCACTAGGGTTGCCTTTTGTCTATCCCATGCATTCTTAAATTCACCTATTGTTTTGCTCCCTACCTCCTGGGAGGTTCTGTCATTCTGTGAAAAGTACTTCCTCATATTACCCTGAGCCTTCCCGCCCCCAGCCTCATATTGTGACTTCTTGTTCTTGCACATCTCTTTTGAAAGTAGCTGCCATTCTGTACCCCGTTTATCCCCTTGAAGTACTTGAATGTCTATCATGTCCCCCCCTCTCCCTCTTTTCCTCTAGGGTACACATGTTGAGGTCTTTCAGTATTTCCTCATATGGTTTATGGTGCACACCTTTCACCATTTTTGTTGCCCTTCTCTGGACTGCCTCCATTCAGTCTATGTCCTTCCGGAGATGCGGCCTCCACAACTGAACACAGTATTCCAGATGTGGCCTCAGCAGCTGTCTGTACAGTGGCATCACAACCTCCTCCGCTTTCTACTGGTGATGCCTCTTCCTGTGCACCCCAGCATCCCTCCGCCCTCCCCATCACCTTCTCACACTGCTCGGCTACTTTTGGGTCATCTGTTATGATTACCCCCAGGTTTCTTTCCAGTTTTGTTGTCGTTAGTATCTCCCCCCATTGTGTATTCCTCTCCAGGATTCATGTGCCCCAAGTGCAGGACTTTGCACTTTTTTGTACTGAATTTAAGTTGCCACACTCTTGACCACTGCTCCAACTTGCCTAGGCCCCTTCTCATTCTTTCCACCCCATCTGGAGTGTCCATCCTACTGCAGATTTTGGTGTCATACACAAAGAGGCTTACCCTTCCTTCCAGCCCCTCCATAATGTCATTAATAAAGACACTGAAGAGGACAGGCCCTAGCACTGAGCCTTGTGGCACCCCGCTAGTCCCCTCCCTCTAATGAGATTGAACTCCATTAACCAACACTCTCTGTGTCCTGTTCAACTAGTGTCTAACAATTTACCACCTTTTGACCCACTCCCAGACTGCCCAACCTGTTTACTAACCTCCTGTGTTGGACTGTATCAAATGCCTTGCTGAAATCGAGGTAGGCCATGTCTACCACCCCTCTCTGATCAACCACCCTGGTTACCCAGTCAAAGAATTCTATCAAACTTGTTTGACAAGATCTACCTGCTGTGAATCCATGTTGTCTTGGGTCTTGTGCCCCAGTGTCCTTGAGATATGCCACAATCCTTTCCTTAAGCATGGATTCCATTATTTTCCCCCACCACTGAGGTTAAACTAACTGGCCAGTAATTCTCAGCTTCCAACTTGCTCCGTGTACACATTCGCGTCCTCCAGTCCTCTAGCACCACTTCTTCCTCCAGTGATTTATTGAAAAGGGCTGTCAGTGGTACCCCAGTACCTCTCTGAGCTTTTTCAGTATTCTGGGATGCATTCCATCTGGCTCCATTACCATGTCCACTTTAAGTTTTGAGAGGTCCTTTAGGACTCTCTCCTCTGTGAATGGACTGGTGCCCACCTCTCTACATGTGTGTTTCTACCCTTATTATTGGTTCTTTCTCCCCTACCCCCAATTATTAAGCCTTACAATTCCTCCTTTGGTCTTTTTCCTTTTCCTGATATACCTGAAGAAGATTTTGTTTATTGAACAGTATTGGAATTACAATCCTTTGAGTCAGAGACCCATTTTCAAAGGCTCCACGTCAGAGAGGTTACAGACAATATACAGTGATAATACGTAGTAGACAAATGATAAAGTTAATACAGCCATAAGGGTGTCACAACATTATATACATATATGGCAATTTTGACACCTTATTTTACTGATTGTGCTATTCTTTCTTCAGTTTGCGCCTTTGCGCTCCTGACTGCTTTCTCCACCTCCTTCCAGAAACTCAATGGTGCTCTCCGTATTTCTCATCTGGCTTTATACTACTGGGCTAGCCATTTATCAAAGTACCTTAAATGGTTAAACCCAGGTCCCGGTAGCCTGAGGCCGATTTGGCTCAAAATAGAACTGGGTTTCATCCAGTCTACAGGTATCACTCCCCAGACTTTGTTTTATGTGAAGACTTCCTCCCTACAAGATATTCGAAGATGTCCAACGCTAGCAACCTCATTAAGAATACACGCTCAACTTTGCTCTTTTTTGCGCTACAAACCTCACCAGGATTTATCTCAATCTATATGGAACTCGCCGTCCTTCTTAATAAACAAGCAGAGGATTCCCCCTAAGTGGTTGCCTCAGCTGGGAGAGAGGATTGTATCTACTTTCCTTGATGGTGAGGGGTCTTGGCTTTCTGTACCCAAGTTAATCTCGAAATTTAATATTCCAGTATCTAGCCACTTTAAAGTTCTCCAACTTAAACACTTTGTTAATACGTTGGGCAATATTCCTCCCCATGCCGCTGCATTTTCTTTTTTACTAGAGCTTACTTCCTTGTTAGGTCCTCCAAAGGTAATCTCAAAACTATACCAGGCCCTTTTTCACTGGCGGTTTGGAAGTTCCTATGGTCCCACCAAGTATTGGTCCTCCCTCTTCCCCCACTATACCTTGGACTGGCCTGTATTATGGCGGTATTGCCATAAGTACGTATTGCAAGATAGATTACGGCTAATGCAATACCATAATTTACACAATCTTTATTATACTCCCCCAAAACTTGCTAGTTGGGGCCTTCTAGACTCGGACTTGTGTTCTAGGTGTTCCCTAGATAAAGGAACGCTTCTCCATATATTTTGGCAATGTCCTACGATAACCCCCTTGTGGAACTCAATCAGGACCAAACTGGACCCCTTGTTGGGCCTTCAGGACTGTTTTACCTCAGACATTTTTCTGCTTGGGGACCTATCCTATAGAGGTTACTACTGGAGATTTCATATCTCCATGATAGCCCTGTCCATTGAAAAGTTGTCCTCAGGCATTGGAAGGATGACCTTTGTCCATCTTACCAAGAATGGCTTCATGAAATCTAGCTAACCTCAGAACAGAGAAAGCCACTCATGGCCTCTATAATAGAAAATGGAAATATATGAGTTTGGCATCCCTTACACACTCTACTTACTATTGGTGATGGTAATAATAACATGTCTTAGTCAAATGACTGGATTGTTTCTTGGTAATACTACTGTACTGGGTGGAGGGAGATGGGGTGGGAGGACAGAATGTATCCCATACTGTAATAATGTTGTCTAATTGTTAATATTTCTGTCTCCTGTGTTACTGTAAACTGCTAATAAAATTTGAATAAAAAAAAAAAAAAAACTGAAGTGCTCTCACTACCCGGGGTGAAGGAAACAAACAACTGCTTTGACTTTCTGGACTCCTTTGTCTGAAGCAGATAGCATTTTAAAGTTCTTCGCACATCTAACATATGGAGCAGTGCTTACCCTGGATTGGCACGCTCAGGAAAATAAACAGGAAGGTGGATAGACTGATTGGGTGTGAACTCAGAGACCACCTTAGCCAGAAACTTAGGATCTGTGAAAAATCAAATAAGGCTCCTTGCACCAGAGGGGCTGAGGCTCTGAAGGTCTTCGAGCAGAAGTAATTGCAAGGAAAAATAGCATTTTCCAAGCGAGAAAGCGTAAATCGCAGGCTGTGATTGGCTCAAACGGAGTCAGGGTCAACTTCTACAAAATTCAAGTCTCAAGCCAGGAGAGGGGACCTGATTGGGGGTTTCAGATGCAGGATGCCTCTAAGAAAAGTATGGGAGACATCCAGTTGAGCAATCGTGCGATCACCTAAAGGCTCATGAAAGGCAGAAAATAGCCGAAAGGTGGACCTTAAGTGAGGAATACTGGAGGTCAGAGTCAGACAAAGAGATTGGGTAGTCCAGTATATGACTCACCAAACAGGTGAAAGGGTCCAGGGCATATTTGTCAGCCCAGATGGCAAACCGCTTCCACTTCATGGCATATGTGGCACGAGCTGAAGACTTTCTGGCAGTCATCAGGAGTCCACTACCCTGTTACAGACCCCAAACCTGGTGATGGGTACATTCTCAGGACACAGGCATGCAGGGATCTTAGGTTGGGATGGACCAGGGTTCCCTGATCCTGGGTCAGCAGATTCCTGCAAAGAGGAAGAGGGACTGGAGGTTCCTCTGCCAGCTGCTGAAGCAGAAGGAAACATATCTGGCGAAGCCAGAATGGAGGCACCAGAATCATGCTGGCCCCTCCATCTACAACTTGATGAGCACCCACTGGATCAGAGGGAACGGAGGGAATACGTACAGAAACCTCCTGCTCCAAGAGAGGGACAACGTGTCTTGCCAGAAAACTCCAGGCCATGGATCTAGCAAGCAGAAATTGGGCAGTTTTGCACTGAGTGAGGACACAAAAAGGTCCAACTCTGGACAAACCAATCTGTTGAACAAGTCTTCTGCGATGGATGAGAGAAGCTCCCATTCATGCATGCTGGATTGAGTCCTGCTGAGACTGTCCATTAGGGTGTTAAGACGCCTGGCACATGGACTGCAGAGTGTGTTAGACTGTACTCTAGTGCCCAGTACCACACTCTTATTGCTTCCTGCAAAGAGGGCATGAGTGATTCCTCGCTTGCTTGTTGATGTAGTAGGCCATACTCCAATTATCCGACGGCACCAGCAGTCGGCCTGGAGCAAGATGCTCTTGAACAGCTTGCATGGCATAGAGCACCACTCTCATCTCCAGGACAATGATATGCAGTGCAGTTTCCACTGGGACCTGGAGCCCTGGGTTTGAAAGGGACCCAGGTGTGTCCCCAGCCCAGACCTGAAGCATCCGTGGTCAGGATCTGATGTGGGGAAGAAATCTAGAAGGCACCCTTGAAGCAGATTCAAGGATCCATCCACCACTGCAGTGCCTTGCGTACTGGAGAAGAGACCAGGACAGGTTGGTCCAACTCGTCCATGCACTGGTCCCATTGTACCCTGAGGTCCACTGGAGGGTTCACATGAAGCCTGGCCAGCGGAACAGTAGGAATGGCCACTGCCATTAGGTCCAACAACCTGAGGTACACCCTGGCCGGAAAGTACGGACTCTGATTGACTTCCTGAGGCTGTTTTATGAGGCACTCCACCTGGTTTTGGGGCAGGAAGGTCTTTCTTTATGGAATCCAGAACTGCCCCTATATACTGCAGCCTTTGGGACGGACTAGAACCGACTTGGGCAGATTGACAGTAATGCTCAGGGAGTGGAAGAACTGGAGATTACACTCCAGAGTCAGCAAAAGCTGTTCCCTGGACAGGGACTTGAGAAGTCAATTGTCCAGAAAAGGGAAGGCATACAGTCCTTCTCATCTGAGAGCTGCTGTGACTGCTACCAAGCACTTGGTAAAGGCTCTCGGTGCAGAGGACAAGCCAAAGGGCAGCACTTTGAACTGATAATGCTCACCCTAAAAGGTAAAATGAAGACACCTCCTGTGAGGAGGAAAGAACGAGATGTGCAGGTAAGCAACTTGCATGTCCAGTGAACAGAGCCAGTCTCCAGTCTTGAGGAGGGACATCAGGCCTTGCAAAGTTACCATCCAGAACTTTTTGTACTGGACAAAGAGATTGAGTTCCTTTAGATCTAAGGTGGGCCCCAGATCATAGAAACAAAGAAGATGACGGTAGATAAGGACTGCAAGGCCCATCCAGTCTGCCCATTTTTCTACCTTACGAATGTGCAATAGGCCTTTACTCTGTCAGTGATCTATTTATTCATACTCATCTGTATTGCTCCCTTATGCCTAGCCCAAGCCTGTCTGAAGCCCTGCACTGTATTCATATCCACCACTTCCTGAGATAGGCCGTTCCATGCATCCACCACCCTTTTCTGTGAAAAAGAACTTCCTCACATTACCCCTTAACTGGCCTCCCTCTAACCTCATGCTGTATTCTCTTGTCTGGCTATTTTCCTTTTATTGAAACACGTTAGACTGTTTCACCTTGTTAATGCCCTTAAGATATTTGAATGCTTTGATCATACCATACAGGGGCTGGGGGAAAAGACCTATGAGGAAAGACTCAGGGAGCTTAACTTGTACTCCCTGGAGGAGAGGAGGGACAGAGGGGATATGATTTAGGTCTTTAAATACCTAAGGGGGTAAATAGGGCACAACCTGATAGGATTTTTCAGCTGAGAGAGACAGGGGCCACCAGGGGGCATCACCTGAGGCTGGTAAGAGGGAAGCTCAGGGCTGAGACTAGGAGATGCTACTTCACTGAGAGGGTGGTGGAGCTGTGGAATGCATTGCCAGTGGAACTGGTGGAATTGAAAACAGTGGAGGGCTTCAAAAGGGACTGGGACAGGTATAGGGGGAAGATTAAACTGAGTACTTCCGGACCTGGAGATGCACCCCCGATGCGGGAAGAGGTGGGGGGCAGGGCAGTAAATGATGCATCTACCAGGTGCTGATCTTCGAGCAGACTAGACAGACCTTTGGGCGTTCTCTGCTGGTATGTTAGTATATCACCTCTCTCCCTCCTTTGCTCTAGGGTATACACACTGAGCTCTGTTAATCTGTCCTCATGCAGACCCTGCACCATTTTGGTTGCCCTTCTCTGGACTGCCTCCATTTTGTTAATGACCTTGTGCAGGTGAGTCCTCCAGTACTGCACGCAGTACTCCAGATGGGGCCTAACCAGTGTCTTGTAAAGAGGGATTATTACCTCCCTCTTACGATTTGTGATACCCCTATTGATACACCCCAACATTCCAATAGCTTCACCTACTGCCTTAGTGGTCTGCTTGGATGATTTCAGGTCATCTGTGATGATGATACCCAAGTCTCTTTCTTCCCTAGTGATTGCCAGCAACTCCCTTCCCAAACTATAGGTAGCTTCAGGGTTTCTCTTCCCTATGTGCATAATCTTGTACTTCTTTGCATTAAACCCCAGTTGCCACTCTTCAGACCATTTTGCCAGTTTTTCCAGATCTCTTCTCATTCTACCCACCCCATCTGGATCATCTACTCTGTTGCAGATCTTGGTGTCATCTGCAAACAGGCAAACCTTACCCTCCAGTCCATCTGCAATGCCAATGATGGAGATACTGAAGAGGACTGGCCCCAGGACTGATCCCTGAGGTACCCCACTTGTGACTTGCATCTCTTCTGACTGTATACCGTTTACCACCACTCTGTTTTCTGCCCGCCAACCAGTTTGCCACCCAGTTGACCAAATTCTGACCCAAGCCTACCCAGCTTATTAATCAATCTTCTATGTGGAACAGTATCGAAAGCGTTGCTGAAGTCAAGGTAGGCGACATCAACTGCAACCCTTGGTCCACCACTCTGGTTACCCAGTCAAAGAAATCTGAGATTAGTTTGACAGGACCTTCCTGTTGTAAACCCATGCTGTCTTGGATCCTGTGCTCCTATGGATTCCAGGTGTTGCACTATCCTTTCCTTAAAGACTGCCTCCATAATCTTGCCCACTACTGAGGTAAGACAGATTGGTCTGGAGTTCCCTGCTGCCACTCTTGTGGAGCAGGATCACATGAGCCCTTCTCCGGTCCTCTGTGACCTCTCCTGTGCTCAGAGACTCACTAAACAGTTCTGTTAGTGGCCCTGCTAGTTCCACCCTTAGCTCCTTTGGTACCCTGGGATGTATGCCATCAGGTCCCATTGCCTTGTCCACCCTGAGCTCAGTGAGCTCTTGTAGGACCCCTTCTTTTGTGAAGGGACTTGTGCACACCTCCTTCCCCCGGTGTCTACAGTGCCGAGATATGGGCCCTGCCCTACCTTCTCCTCAGTAAATACTGAGCAGAACTATCTATTTAGGATATATGCTTTTCCTTGGTCCTCCTCCCCTTTGATTTTAGCAATAACTCCTCTGGACTTTTTTTCATGAATTTATCTGTAGAAAGTCTTGTCCCCTTCTTTTACTGTTCGTGCTAGTGTTTCCTCAGTTTGGGCCTTTGCCTGCCTTACTACCTTCCCTGCATCCCTTAGGGAAGTTTGGTGTGCTTCCCTATCTTCGTCCCGCTGCGTTCCCTTATATTTCCTGAAGGCCAACCTTTTGGCTCTGATCTCTGGTCTTTTTGGGAACCAGGAAAAACCTGGAATAAAACCCCTGGTTTCTCTGGTGCCTGGGCACTGGCTCGATGGCCTGCTTGCATAGAAGGGACTGTATTTCCTCCCAGAGAACAGACAAGTCAGCCCGGCGGGGGGTGGAGTTGGATGGTAGGGGGGGTGTATCTGGAGGCTGCTGTATAAGCTCCAAGGTGTGACCCTTTTCTATGATCTGCAGAATCCATACATCTGAAGTTATGGTTCTCCACTGATTCAGATGGAGGGAGAAAGTACAGTTACGTAAGAACTTACTGTAACAGTAGATCTTCAAGAGGAGCTCTTGCAGCCGGCTATAACAATGAGGACTATGCCGCAGGCACTAGGACCCTCCGGTAAAATCTTCAGCCAGCAGTACACAGCAGGGACCGCCCCCGACGCCGGCCCCAGTACAAAAGGGGGTGGACCCAGCTCCACCTCAGTTCTCCCGCCAAGGCCCGCAACGAGCCCTGACAAGACAAGGAGATGAAGCGACTGTAGGAGATGTAAATGAAGATGGATCTGCACACCTCGAGGGGGAAGGCAGGTGGGAAGTAATGCCTGCTGCAAGAGCTCCACTCAAAGATCTACTGTTACGGTGAGTTCTTACATAACTGTACTATCTTACTTCTAGTGGGAGCTCTTGCAGCAGGCTATAACAATTAGGACTGAATACCAAGCAGTCCACGCCAAAGAGGCAGACGACACCGGGAGGTGGAATATACTGACTCCAGAGACCTCAGGACAGAAGCCTTTGCAAAACAGCTAGGCCGAAGCCAGCTCAGCGTCTGGAGATGATATCCAAGCTGTAATGTTTTACAAAGGTATGCACCGAGTTCCAGGTGGCGGCCGCACATATGTCCCTTATAGAGACATTTCTCAGGGCGGCGAATGAAGCAGACACTCCTCTGGTGGAGTGACCCCTGACAAGGCCCGGTAGGGGCTTATTGTGTTTCTCCTAGCAGAAGGAGACGCAGTGGACTATCCACTTCGAGATAGTCTGCTTGGTCACCGGTCTATCCAAGCATTGTGGCTAAAGGCCACAAAAGAGTTGCTCTGATTGACGGTGTGTAGTCAGTCCTCTTGAGGTAATACCTCAAAGTCCTGTGGACATCCAGTGTGTGAAGGAGAGCCCCTCTATTGGAAGGGGAAGGAAAATAAACAGGAAGGTCAACCGACTGGTTGAGGGTCAACTCTGAGACCACTTTCGGAAGAAACTTAGGATTTGTTCTGAGGGAAACCCTTTCCCTGTGGAAAACTAAATACGGCTCTTTACACATCAGAGCCTGAAGCTCGGAAACCCTTCGAGCTGAGGTAACAGCAACTAAAAAAACAAACCTTCCGAGAAAGGTAATGCAACTCACAGTCCGCTGCCGGTTCAAAGGGAGGAAGGGTGAGTTTCTCCAACACAAAAAGGAGGTCCCAAGGTGGGATAGGGTCTCGAATAGGAGGTCTCATATGCAGAATTCCTCTAAGAAAGGTGCGGGCGACATCCAATTGTGCCAATGCCTTATCTCCAAAGAGACCATGATAGGCGGAGATAGCCCACATATGCACCTTGATAGAGGAGTAACTCGGGCCCTTTTGATACAAGGAGAGGAGATACTGCAACGCTGAGTTCACTGGACAGGTGACGGGATCCAAATGCTGTGACGAGGCCCATAGACAAAAACGCTTCCACTTCATAGCGTAGGCTGAGCGGGTAGAGGGCTTTCTTGCTGAAACTAGGACCGCCACCACTTCCGGGGAGACCGCATATCTGCGTTGAGCTACGTCTGAAGGAGCCAAGCATGTAGGTGTAAGGACCAAAGGTCCGGGTGGACCAGTGACCCTTGATCCTGGGACAGCAACTGCGAGCATATGGGCAGCGAAATTGGAGGCTCTGTGGACAACCGCTGCAGGAGTGGAAACCAAACCTGCCGAGGCTATTTAGGGGCTACGAGGATCATTCGGGCCCCTTCTGCCTGTAACTTTAAAAGGACTCTCTGAATGAGAGAGAAGGGTGGAAAGGCATAGAGAAACCTCCCTGCCCAGCAAAGGGATAACTCATCTGGCCAGAAAGCTCCAGGTGCACGATCTCGCAAGCAGAACATTGGCAGTTTGGCGTTGCGTAGTGACGCAAAGAGGTCCAGCTCTGGAAGACCCCACCTGTGGAAGAGCTGGTCTGCTACGGACTGTAGCAGCTCCCACTCGTGCATTCTGGATAGCAACCTGCTTAGGCTGTCGGCCAGATCGTTGAGGATGCCTGGAATATGCACTGCGGACAGCAGAATGCCTCGCTCCAGCGCCCAGTACCAGACTCTCATCGCCTCCCTGCAAAGGGGGTACGAAAGAGTACCTCCTTGCTTGTTGATGTAGAAGATGACCACCATGATGTCTGTTTGAACCAGAAGTGAGCCCGGTAGCAGGTCCTCCTGAAAGGCCTGTAAGGCATAGAGAACCGCTCGCATCTCCAGTACACTGATGAGGAGGGACCGCTCCTCGGGTGACCAAACCCCTTGCGTTCGATGAGCACCCAGGTGCGCCCCCCATCCCAGGTCTGATGCATCTGTTGTCAGATTCTGACCTGGTGGCTCTGGACGAAAGCTGACCCCTTTCTCCAAGTTCCTGGGGTCCATCCACCAAAGCAAAGTTCTCCTGACTGGCCCCGAGATCTTGACCGTGGAGTCCAGATCGTCGTAGCCTTGGTCCCACTGTACTCTGAGCATCCACTGCGGGACCCTCATGTGGAGGCGGGTCAAGGGAGTGACAGGGATGACCGCTGCCATGTGCCCCAGTAACGTGAGGAAGTTCCGGCCTGGAACTTGAGGATTTATTGAAATCCATTCTGCAATCTCTTGCAGGCGATCTCCCCTGTCCTGGGGGAGGAAAGCCATGCCCTGGATGGAATCCAAGACTGCTCCAATGAAGACGAGCTTTTGACTGGGCTCCGGGGATGATTTTTGTAGATTCAGGGTGATCCCCAGCCTTCAGAAGAGAGTATAGGTGTCTTTGAGGGCGCGAAGTAGGCCTGTCCGCGACGGGGCTGTAAGCAGCCAATCGTCGAGGTAGGGGAACACGTAGTGTCCCATGCGCCTTAGAGCTGCAGCTACCACTGCCAAGCATTTGGTGAAGACTCGCGGAGCGGAAGAGAGGCTGAACGGAAGCACTTGAAACTGGTAGTGCTCCCCTTGGAAGTGGAACCTCAGAAACTTCCGTTGGGGAGGGAAGACCATGATGTGCATGTATGCATCTTGCATGTCTAGGGAACAGAGCTAGTCTCCTTGGTGCAGCAGAGAAAGAAGGCCTTGGAGGGTCACCATCCTGAACCTTTTGTACTCGATAAAGAGATTTAGAGGGCTGAGGTCCAGAATGGGACGAAGGTCCTGTGTCTTTTTTGGAACCAGGAAGAAATGTGAATAAAACCCTTTTCCTCGCTGATGCAAGGGGACTAACTCTATTGCCCTTTTTTGCAAGAGGGTCTGAATCTCCTTCTATTAGTGGGATGTGAGAAGGAGGATAACGGGAGAGCTTTGGTGGAGTATTCGGAACTCCGAACTCCAGCGTGTGTCCTCCTGATGATATCTAAGAACCATTGGGTCAGGAAATTAACTTCCACCCCTCAAGTGAAGGAAGACGCTGACCCTAATCGCTCCCCTGGGTCTTCCTGTGGAAGGGGGCGTGGAAGGGAGTCATTGGGCCAAGCCGGGTGTGGGCAGAGAGGCCTGGGAGGACTTGGGCCCACGGCTAGGAGCTCCACCAGACTGCTGGTCACTGGAACTCCTACAGAAGCTGCCTCTCTGCCGCTGCTGGTTGCCACGGGCATGACCTTGGCCACCTGAGGGCTTACGAAAAAGGCCGTTTTCGTTGTCTTCGCTGGTAGCCATGGTACATCTGGCGGACCAACCAGATTGACTTACCAGACTCTTGGAGATGAGAAATCAAGGCTTCTGTCTCCTGCCCCCTGCCCAAAGAGCACGGTACCCTGGAAGGGTAAATCCCTGATACCAGCCTGCAGATCCTGGTGAAAGCCTGAGACTCTCAACCAAGCGTGGCGTCGTAAGCACACCCTGGAAGCAGCTGCCCTGGCTGCCGTATCTGCAGTATCATACGAGGCTCTCAAAACATGGGAGCCTACGTCTGAGCCCGATTTCAAAATGTCCAGGAGCTCTTTCTTCTGGTCAGAGTCTGGAAGGACCTTCAACAGCTCTTGTCCCCTCTCCCATAGTGCATTCTGGTACTGGACCATGTGCATTAAGAAGTTGAGGGAACGTATGGAACAGGTGGAGGCAGAATAAACCTTCTTGCCCACCTGGTCCAAATAGCGAGACTCCGGGTCGGGAGGTTGTGAGCTGAGGTGTTTTGGCTGTCTGGACTTATCATGGGCAGCCGTGATCACCGAGGAGTCCGCCTGAGGGTGTTCAGCAAGGAAAGCTTCTGCCCTCGGGGTCTTGTACAGCTTATCCGACTTCTTCAGGACAGCCGGGACTGAAGCTGGATGTTTCCAGGTAGTCCGGGTGAGGTCCTGGAAAGTATCCACCAAAGGAGGGACCACCAAAGGTTTAGGCTCCTTCTGCCTCAGGTATTTTGCTAGTCTCCAGCGTTCCGGGTCCAGGTCCTCCGTCTCCCACTCGTTGGAGGCCTGGATATGCCTCATGACGTCCATAAAGGTAGGATCATCTGGAGGCGAGTGAGGCTGGTCCTTCTCTCCCAGGGAGCACTGCAAGCTGAGAGAGGAAGTCGAGGAAGATGAGGATGAGGGAGATTGACTATAACATTTCGAATAGTCTGACCTCTCCATGTGACCAGACTCCCTCTGTCGCCAGTAACTGGGGGACCGACGTTGGTCCAAAGACTGACTCCGGTCCCTGGACCGGCGACGGAGCAGAGATCGATGTCAGTCAGAGGACCGATGTCGGGAGCGTTCTCGCCTAGAGGACTGAGAAAGACTCCTAGAGCATGACCTAGACTGACAACGGTCACCAGAGTCCCTGGAGCTTCATCAGTGGTCTCCGGACCAGGTGCAGGAACGAGCCCTAGATGGAGGTGTAGGCAGGCTCTCTGAAGACTTCCGCAAGGAAGGCTCACCTCCCAGCTGTGGCTTATCCGCTGGGTCCAGTACCGGTGTCTGGGCTGGCGATGGTGGGGTCCGCTTGTGGACCTGCCCCCACCAAAAGGAAAACAGCTCCTGTAGCTCATCCTTCGTGAAAATTTATGCCGCTCAGCCCGGAAAGGAAGTATTCGGGACGTCGACCCGCGAAGGAGAGCCCTCCTGGGGGGCCCAGGGGGGAGGAGGACTTGGGCGACGGGGACGTCGGTTCTTCCACAGCCAATCCCTCGCCTTTCGCCCCTTCAACCGGCGTGGGTGTTGGTACTGATGACGGGGTGCCACCGGGGGGCACCGGAGAGTCCTTGGGTTCCGGAGGCGTGCCTTCAGCAGGCGGCGCCGGTGCCTTGGGAGGTGGGGCCGTAGCTTGCACCTCCAAGGTCTTCATGGTGACCCTTAGCAGGGTTACCTTAGGCTTAGCCAGCTTCTCCTCGAAGGGCTGGCCTTGGCCTGAGTCGATGTTGGCTCTCCTGATCCTGAGGCGGACCTTCTTAGGACAGGGCCTGGTAAAGCAGGACTGCGACGGGACCGGTGCCGGGACCAACTACGGTCTTTACCGTGCCGCTTCTTCCCCTTGCGTTTCCCCTCGGAGGAGTGCAGATCCATCTTCTGTGCCAAAAGAAAGACTTTCAGGGCCTTGAGATGACGGATGCGGGTCCGGCTAGTAAAGGCCTGGCAAGTAGAGCAGTTCGTGGTGTCATGTTCCGGTCCCAGACAGAAGACACAGCGGCGATGGCCGTCCTTGGCCGGGATCTGCCTCCCACACTCGCACTTGTTGAGATGTTCCGGCAAGACGACGCCCGAGAAGACATCCGTCGGGACTGCAAAAAAAATATCGGACTTCAGCCTGACATCGGTAACTTATGAAAAAACGTAGAAAAAACCAGTAGAAAAGCAGGTTTTGATTGAAGAATTCTTGCTGGCCTGGCAAGCTGAAGCTGCTCTTCTCTGTTCACGTGCGGGACGCAGCAGGAAAAGAACTCAGGTGGAGCTGGATCCGCCCTCTTTTGTACCAGGGCCGACGGCGGGGCCGGCGTCGGGGGTGGTCCCTGCTATGTACTGCTGGCTGAAGATTTACCGGAGGGTCCTAGTGCCTGCGGCATAGTCCTAATTGTTATAGCCTGCTGCAAGAGCTCCCACTCGAAGTAAGATCCGACCTTCAACCACCACCTCCTGGGTCTGAATCAGAGGAGGGTGGTCTGGCAAGGAGTCAAGCTGAGGTGGATCCAGCCGCAGAGGCTGGTCCGTCATTTCTGGGTTGCTTGGCTGCCGCTCCAGCACTGGAGGGGGCAGGCAAGGGAGCTTGGGCTCTACGCTTTCCCTGAGTATGGGGAGCCGATCCAGGCCTACTGGTCTGTCTACGAAAATCAGGCCACCTTCTGCCACTGGGCTGAGTGTGGTAGAAGGAATGGACCAATTTCATGGCCATACCCAAGGCCTGCAAATCATTTATGAGGTCCTGGACATCAGGACTGAACAGCTTAGTGCCACTGAAAGGGGTATTAAGTACCTTGTTCTGCATATCGGCTGCAAATCCAGAAACCCTAAGCCAGGAGTGCCTACAAAGGCATATGCCAGTGGCAGCTGCTCTGGCAACTGTATCAGCCATGTTGTTCAGTGCTCTGAGAAGGCACTTACTAACATCCTCAGCAGCCTGTAATCACTTAAGCAATTCCTGCTTCTGAGACCCATCAGGGAGGGCCTGAGCCGCAGCTTTGCCCTTTCTGCAGCTGGCATTTTGGCATTTAACCATGTGCGACAGATAATTAGCAATCCTCAGATCTAAGGCTGAGAAGGCATAAACCCTTTTTCACCAGAGGTCAATCCTGTGAGATTCCTTATCTGGGGGGAGAGAACAAAGGTGTTTGGGCACCTCAGATTTGTCATGAGCTGCCTTGACAACTGCATCAGTTTCCACCTGGGCAGCGAAATAAGGGAGACCCTGAGGGGTGTTATAAAGTTTGTCTGCCCTGCATGGCGTGGCTGGTACCATGTCTGGTCTGTGCCAGGCTGCTGTGGTTGCATTCTTCAACACTGGAAGCACTGGAGGAATGATCCTAGGGGGAGACTCAGGGATCTCCAGGAAATCCACCTGGTCTTTCCTGGTGCTATCCTCTTCCTCAGTCTGAAAGCCCATAGTGGAAGACAACTGCTTCATCACATTAAAGAATGTGACATCCTTAGGAGGGGATCTGGAATATGTGCTACAGAGTCCTCAAGGACTGAGGAGGCTGTGGACTTGTCTGAGATCAGGATCTCTTCCTCTTCATCCTCCACATCATCATCGATAATGAGATCAGGGTGATACTCCTCTTCGACGTCGACCTTTTCAACCTCTGAGTCTGGCGTCGGATTCGTCGGTAGCCCGCGGGGGTTCTCCCAGGGTCAATGATGAAGCTGCCATCGACGGCGACAGAAAAGGAGGCCTATTCAAGGCACCCAGCTGCTGAACTAGTACATTAGTGAACTTAATCAGTACTTTGTTCAGGTCTATAGCGGATATTGACGGAGTGGGGTTCAATGACACAGGTGTTGATGACCCTCTAGCTGTGTCCTAGGAATCCGACAAGCCTGTAGCCCTGGAGGGAGAAGGGGCAGGTATCAGCGGGACGGTTGTCAATGACGGAGGGGCCCACAACCCAGAGGTCGACAGCTGGGAGCCCTGTGTGTGAGGTGGAGGTACTGTCAGTATGTGTCTGGTAGTCAAAGAGGCCTGGACAGCTGACCTCTTCATTGGAGCAGCCACAGCCCACGAAGAACCCCCCGAAGAGGGAGAGGACAACGAGAAGTGGGATCGCCGCCGGGGGGAGAGGTCACGATCTCTGTCTTTTTTGTGACTTTTCCCACAGGACTTGTTTTGGGCCTGGGAGCAAGAAGAGCTGATCGGCGACTGAGAGGCTGGGGCCACAGAGGACCCCTGCCCGAAGCTAGTTGCACCCAAGTGCATGACTTTGCACTTCTTAGCATTGAACCCCAGTTGCCATGTGTCTGACCAGCACTCAAGTCTTACCAATCCTCTTGGAGTACTTTACCGCCTTCCCCACTATCCACCTCCGCACAGATCTTTGTGTCATCTGTGAAGGGGCTGATCTTACTCTTTATCCCATCCGTTATGTCAGCAATGAAGATGTTAAACAGCACTGGTCCTAGCACCGAGCCTTGTGGGACCCCAGTGGTTACAGCTCTGGGCTCTGAGAGCTCTTCCCCAACGACTACCCTCTGCTGAATATTCTGTAACCAGCTCTTAACCCACCCAACCAGTTTTTCCCCCACTCCTAGGCTCCTCAACTTGCTGGTCAGCCTTCCATGAGGGATTGAGTCAAAGGCCTTGCTAAAATCCAGGTAAAGGATATCCACTGAATGGCCCATATCCCGTGCCCTCATCACCCAATCAAAAAAGTCAACTAGGTTTGTCTGACGGGCTCTGCCCGAGACAAACCCATGTGGCCTGTCGTCCTGGAGACCATTCTCCTCTACAAATCTCGCCAGCCTCTCCTTAAGGATCGTCTCCATTAGCTTCCCCACAAAGGTGGTAAGGCTCACTGGTCTGTAGTTCCCTGGTTCGTCTCTGGGCCCACTCTGATGGAGAGGCACCACATGCACTATGCTCTAGTCCCTGGGCATGCACCCAGTAAGGTGCTGAACAAGTCTGCCAGAGGTCCCACCAGGACCTCTGCCAACTCCTTCAGGACCCTTGGATGCACTCCGTCTGGCGCCGGCGCCTTTTCCACCCACAGGGACTTAAGGCCCCCAACACCCTGTCCACTGGGATCACCCCATCCATACCCCCCCGGACCCACCCCACCCACCTTTCCCTGGGGATGGGTCCAAATCCTCCCGGTAAACACTGAACAGAAGTACTTGACTGCGTCTGCCTGGTCTGCCCCATTTCTGCCCACCCTCCCTCTTTCTTGATCCTTGCAATCTGATCCTTACTGCTTCTCTTCTCCCTTATATACCTGAAGATGATCCTTTTCCCCTTCTCTGATCTCCTGTGCCAGCCTCAGTTTCCTTGAAGCATTGGCTGCCCTTATAACTCTACTCACCTCCCTGGATTTCTTCACATATTCCTCCCTGTCCTCCTCACAGCTGATCTCTTATAACTTCTAAAGGCAGCTCTCTTTTCCCTCACCCTCTCCACTACCTCCCTGCTCAGCCAGCTCAGCCTACTGATCCTGGCATTTTTGCTTTGACTCTTCGTACAAGAGTTAGTGTCCTCTGCCAGTCCCAGCTTGATGACTGCCCATTTCTGCCTGGCATCCATATCTGGGCTGATGTTGGCGAGGTGCCCTTCCAGTACACTTCCCATCCTTCCAATGTCTGCCCTTTTGAAGTTCAGTACCTTTGTCTTTGTTCTGGCTCCCTCCTTTACTAGATTGAGGGAGAAACACACTGTGCAGTGGTAGCATCCTGCCAGGGGGTCTTCTACCCCTACATCCTGGACTTGTTCGCTATCAGCACCAGGTCCAGAATGTTCACATCCCTGGTTGGCTCTGTTACATTTTGCATCAGGAAGCCCTGCTCCCTGGCACACGAGGTAGCTGGGGTGTTCCAAGCTACCCCTGGCAGATTGAAGTCCCCAACCACCACAGTGGCTGTGGCTAACACAGCTATATGTGCTGGGGGCATTCGCATTATGTCATGTGTCAGGGCTAGACACTGGCGCCGTGGGCCCCAAAAATTCTGGTTCCCATGGAGTCATAGTGCCTCTGTGCTTAAGACCAAAGAGTGTGGCACTATGGAGAAAATTGATTCTAGAAAGATCTGCACGGATAAGTACCTCCTGAAAATGTAAGCACCTAAATTTTAAGCTAACTAGTGATGCTGCTTCAAAAATACAGCTTATAAAAATGTAATCCTTTGGTACGCTTTCACTCCTTTTAAAGGAAAGCTGTCCAAATAATACAGACCCTCGCCACCCGAAAGGCTTACCCTCCAATTAAGCTTTTCACAAAGAAAAACCTTCATTTTTAGCAGCTGCTACTTATGTTATTTTAATTTTGAAAACTTTGGGAGTCGGGACGATGGCAGACGGTGTGTGGCTCCATTTAGTGTGAAAGTGCCGCATTGCACCGCTTGCTGCAATACATTTGTATGCGGTGCGGCACCGCACTTTCACACTAAATGGAGCCATGCACTGCTCACCATTTTCTACAGTCCTGAAGTTTTCAAAATTAAAATAAAGTAAATAGCAGCTGCTAAAATGAAGGTGTTTCTTTGTTAAAGAGTTTAATTGAAAGCCTTTTCAAGTGCGGGGCTGTACTATTTGGACAGCTTTCCTTCAACAGTTTTCAGCTTTGCTACATCAAATTTTGCTCCTTTCCTAAGTTCATTTTTGAGTGTGTTTCGTTGCAGATACACTTATGTTCATATACTAGTGCATTTCACATATTGCATAGCAGTGACTTAGTTCTAGTTTACACACTGCTTCTAGACCACAATTGACATGAAAATGTATGAAAATGGGAAAGAAAGAAGACCTTTCATCAATTTCCTAGCTTAGTCAAGTAGTTTGCCATCCAAGTATCATTTTAAATAAGCATTACACATGCAAATATTGCTACACAAAGTACAGTTACTTAAGAACTTACCGTAACAGTAGATCTTCGAGAGAGGCTCTTGCAGTAGGTATTCACATATAGGACTGACCCTCCAGGCGTCAGGACCCCACAGAAAAATTACTAGCTAGCAGTCTCTGGCGGGGGACCACCCCCACAACAGGTGACCAACGTCAGTATAAAGGGGCAGTCCCTCACGCCTGCCTTCCAGTTTTTTCCCGCCAAGGGCCAAAAGAGGCAAGACGAGAGAGAAGAGGATATTTCCTCCATGGAAATGGAACCAAAGAAGCTTAGGGGGATGGAGGGCGGGAAGGCAATACCTACTGCAAGAGTCTCTCTTGAAAATCTACTGTTACGGTAAGTTCTTATGTAACTATACTATCTTACTTCGAGAGGGCTCTTGCAGTAGGTATTCACATATTGGTCTGAGTCCCAAGCAGTCTGGAACAAGGAAAGCACTTGGGAGGAGGATAAGAATCCATAGCATGGAACCTCCGGCTGAACTGGTCTTATGAAAGAGGACTTTGAAGCACAGCCAACCCGAAGCCTGCTCTACGGCGAGAGGCAATGTCCAAACTGTAGTGTTTCATAATGGTATGGACAGAAGTCCAAGTTGCGGCTGCACAGATATCTGCCGCTGACACATTCTTGAAACAAGCTGCAGAGGCAGCTACTCCTCTAGTGGAGTGACCTCTGACTTGCCCCGGCAGGGTCTTATTGTACTTGTCGTAACAGAAAGTGATACAATGAGCCAACCATTTTGATAGGCATTGCCTAGAAACAGCATTGCCTTCTCTTTTGCAGGCAAAAGGGACAAAAAGTTGATCAGTCTTCCTGAGATCCTTAGTTCGAGTAGTGTAGTATCTCAGTATTTTATGAACATCCAAAGTATGCAAGAGTTATTCACCTTGATTGGAGTGTTGCGTAAAGAAAGCGGGTAGCTCAGTAGATTCATTCAGCATAGATTCAGCCACCACCTTAGGGAGAAACTTAGGGTTGGTGCATAGAGCCACACGTTCCTTGTGGAAAATCAAGTAGGGGATTTTGCACATCAAGGCCTGAAGCTCGGAAAAGCGTCAAGCAGAAGTAATGGCCACTACGAAGAGAGTCTTCCAAGAAAGGAACTTTAAATCTGCTGTGGCTGCCAGCTCGAAGGGAGGCAGGGTAAGCTTCTGCAAAATGAAACTCAAGTCCCGTTGGGGGGGGGGGCAGTAATGCGTATGGGGGGGTCTCAAATGGAGAACTCCTCTGAGGAAGGTCTTGGAGATTTCCAATTCAGCAAAAGTCCCATCTCCAAAGGGAATATGGTAAACTGAAATCGCTGCCATGTGGACATTTAATGAGGAATGACTGAGACCCAGATCAAAGAGATGACGCATGTAGTCCAGGACTCTATTGGCTGGGCAAGAGAAAGGTTCGAAGTCCTTTGATGTGGCCCAAATGGAAAACCGTTTCCACTTCATGGTGTAGGTGGACCTGGTGGAAGGCTTCCTGGCCAAGATGTCTGCTACGAGCTGAGAAACTCCGAAGCGGGCTTTTGCTACGTCTGCAGGAGCCACGCATGTAAATGAAGGGATTTGAGACCTGGATGAACAAGGGTTCCTTGATCCTGTGTCAACAATTGTTGCGACAAAGGAAGAGGAAGTGGAGGTTCCTCTGAAAACTGTTGCAGAAGAGAGAACCAAACTTGCCTGGGCCAGAAGGGAGCGATGATGATCATTCGTGCCTCCTCTGATCTGAACTTGTTCAGGACCCTTGGAATTAAGGGAATAGGAGGGAAGGCATAGACAAATCTGTCCCTCCAAGCGAGAGACAGAGCATCCCGCCAAAAAAAATGCCTTGCCCTGGAGCGAGCGAGCAGAAGGTGGGACGTTTTGGGGAGATGCAAAGAGATCTATCTGAGGCATTCCCCATTGCAGAAATATGTCGTCTGTGACCTCTCGATCCAGTTCCCATTCGTGGGCCCTGGCTGAGAACCGACTGAGGTGGTCTGCCAGCGTGTTTTCTACTCCCAGAACGTGGATGGCAGTCAAGTGAAGGTGGTGCTGGGTTGCCCAGATCCATACTCTCATCGCTTCCCTGCACAGAGGGTAGGAACGCGTTCCTCCCTGCTTGTTGAGATACCAGACTATGCACATGTTGTCTGTCTGTATGATGAGATGACCAGGAAAGATGAAGGAGTGCAGAGCCTGAAGGGCATAAAGGACTGCTCTCAGTTCAAGCACATTTATGTGCAGATTTTGTTCGAACCAGGACCAGCTGCCCTGAGTCCTGCGAGACCCGAGATGGGCTCCCCAGCCTTCGCCTGACGTATCAGTCGTTAACATCGGGGAGGGGTTCGATGTTGAAGTGAATTCCCTGGCAGAGGTTCTCTTGTACCATCTACCGTTACAAGTCCCTAATCATGGGATCGGAAACTAGTACCTCTTGGTCTAAATCATCCAGAGTTTGGTGCCATTGAGACCGAAGTGTCCACTGAGAAATCCTCATATGGAGTCGAGCATGTGTGACTGTTGGAATGGCAGCCGCCATTAGCCTGAGGAGATGACGGACTGACCTGGCTCTCACGCTTCTGTGACTGGACAGGAGACGGGCTCAAGTCCGAAGGGTGTCCACCCTGTCCTGAGGCAAAAAGGCTTTGCTGATGGTTGTGTCCAGAATCGCCCCTATAAATTGGACGCATTGACAAGGGACCAAATGGGACTCTGCCTGGTTGATGGGGACACCCAGGCTGGTGAAAACCTGCAGGGTAAGGGACAGAGAGTGTAGGAGTTCCTCTCTGGACGGGGCCACCAGGAGCCAATCGTCCAGGTACTGGAATACCTGAACTCCCTGGGTAAACAGGTGGGCTGCTACCACAGACAGGCATTTGGTAAATACTCGGAGGGCCAAGGAAAGACCAAAAGGGAGGGCCCTGAATTGGTAGTTGTCCCCCTGAAAGCAAAACCGGAGGAATTTCTGGTGGGAAGGGCATATGGGGATATGCAGGTAGGCATCCTGCAAGTCCAAAGCGCATAGCCACTGTCCCTGCCGAAGAAGTGGCAGAAGGCTCTTCAGGGAGAGCATTCTGAAGTGTTTGTACTCCACGAACATGTTCAGGGAACTGAGGTCTAAAATAGGCCTCACGTCTCCCGCCTTCTTTGGAACTAGGAAGAAATGGGAATAGTAACCTGTCCCCCAAAGGTGGTTGGGGACTGGTTCTATCGCCGCCTTCAAAAGAAGAGAGGGGATTTCCTCTAGGACCAGAGGAAGATGTTCCGAGCAGTAAGACGACTTGGGGAGTGGTCTTCGGGGTGGTTTCTGTAGAAACTCTATTGAGTGTCCTGCTGAAATCAACTGGAGCACCCAAGCATCTGATGTTATCCTCTCCCAACCCGGTAGATGGAAGGAGAATCTCCCCCTTACTGGTTCCTCTGGAACTGCCAGAGGCAGTGGGAGAGGTGAGGAGTCAGGAGGTCTGGGGCAGCGCAGCAGCCGAGGCTCCCGCAGCTCTTTTGGTAGGGGGAGTCTTGGTTGCTGGAGGGGCCTGACACTTGTTGGCCCATTTGCCCTGTGGTTTTGGCTTTCATCGGTTCAGTCTACGAAAAGGACGTCGCTGCCCCTGAGGGGGTCTGTACATAGAGTCAACAGACCTGAGTGCAGCGTCCTTCTCTTGCAGGTCGGTAATGATGTCCTTGACAGTGCCCCCCCGAACAGCACCGAACCCCTGAAGGGGGCATCTTGAATAGCGGATTGCACTTCAAGGACCAAACCTGACACACAGAGCCAGGCATGACGCCGAAGTCCTATGGCGAAAGCCGAGCTCCGTCCAGCTGTGTCCACTGCGTTGTAAGTGGCATGAAGCATGTGCCGACTGGCCAAATGAGCAGAACGGACAAGATCCGTCACTTCCTGTTTAGTCTGGGACTCAGGAAGGGAGTCTAATTTGGATTCCACCTGACTAAGGATGGTCTTCTGGTAATCCCCCATATGTGTTACATAATTCAGGGCCCTAATACCCAGGGTAGAAGAGGAATAAATCTTCTTCCCGTATTGGTCCAGAAGCCTTGATTCCTTATCAGGTGGAGAAGAGCTGAGGTTCTTTGGATTTGCGGAGCGGCCGTGAGTGGCGCTAATAACGACCGAGTCCAACTTAAAAGCGGGTTCAAGAAATCTACCCTCAGGAGCCTGATATAGCCGGTCTGCCTTTCTCGGAAGGGGGGCTAACGCGGAAGGTTGTTTCCAAACAGTGGAAACAAGGTCCGTGTGAGGCTCTATCCAGTCTGGAATAAATGTAGGAGCAGACTTGGGCAGATCCAAGTGGGCAGCAAGCTTTTTACGCTGTGGATCTGGCTCCAGTCATTGCCACTGATGAACTTCCTGGATTTTCCTCAGTAGCTCCAGAAAAGAGGGATCCTCTGGAGGAGACTTTGGAGGGTCCTTGGCCTGGGGCGATCTGGAGTACGTGGCTCATCATCCGGATCAGAGCGTCCCTCTGAGTCTGAGTCAGAGGTCTCCGACGAAGAAGAGGAAGACTCCTCCCTATGTGGGGGAGGGACGGCCCCTTTGGGGAGTTCCCTGGGACGCATATCCTCCCCACCCCAGCACCAGAGGGCTCACCTCTGGTGTTGGGTAAGGGGGAAGGAGTCTCCCGTCTCTGACATAGGAGATCCTGTGAAGGGTCTTACGTTGGCAGATGACTCTCTACTTCTCTGGTGAGTTGAGCCTTGGCCTCAGCCCACCAGGAGGCCAGAGTCTCCTTCAACTCTGTCAGCAGCTGAGGCGTGGGCAGCGGAGGAGGAGGAGGGGGATACAGATACTGAGGATATCCATAAAGACAGCATCCATAACCCAATGGCGGGAAGCCCGGCATCAGGTATTGAGGTGCTGGGTACTGTGGCGTCGGGTACTGCAGCGCCGGATACTGTGAAGCCAGGTATGATGGCACCGGGTACTGAGGTGTTGATACCTGGGAGCCAGCGGCACTGGTGGAACAAAGGGACCTAGCAGAGACCCAGCTGGTGGGCCAGGCAAAGGAAAGGCTAGCCCCACAGGTGTCGGATCTGGCGTGGGAGCGCTGACTGGTAAGGGGACATCAGCCAGCGTCGGGTAATTCGGGTCTGGTGTCTGAGGGTCCGGCGTCAGGGTGTCTGGTCCCAAAGGAGGGGGTCCTGATGGCAGCGTGTCAAGATCCTCTGTGATGACTGGTGAGGGAGGATTAGAGTCCCCAGGGGTCAACAGAGGAGACGCAGGGGCCTCAGAGGGCAACATCATGCACTGTGGGGAACCTGGAGCACTGGATCGGTTCAGAGGGTCCAGCACAGGCTCTTTGGCCGGGCGGGTGTCAGGAAGGCCGACGTCCGGCTTATCAGCCGGATCCGGCAGGTATCGGAGGAGCCAACTTCCGACTTATCGGATCCCTTACTCAAAGAAGGCTACGCCAGAGATGCGGCCTTGTCGGGCGAAAGTTCGACTGTGCACCCTCCCGGATAGCGAGCCGGGCTTAGCAGTCTGTCTGGGTGGATTCAGGCACCGGGCGTCCGACTTAGCGACCCGCTGAACCTGAGGGACGTTGCAGGAAGCGGCCCTCCCGGGAGCGAAGGCCTTTACTCCGGGAGGCACCCGAAGAACCCGAGTGTGGGCCAGGCGGGAGGGGTGACACCTTTTTGGACACCGCTAAGATGGATGTCATGAAGTGGTCCCCGGAGGAGACATTACCTTTAATACCACGACTCTGGCTGGAGTCGCAGTGGCTGTGGAAGCCGAATCCTGCTCCTGGTGCTTCTCCTTTTTCTTCTTATGGCCCTTGGGTGAAGTGGACGCCTGCCTCAACTTCTTTTGCTCCTTCTCCATGGACATTTTTTTCTTTAAAGTATGGGCTTCCAGGGACTGCTGCCTTCTTTTTCAGGTAGTGGACTTAAACTGTTGTCAGTGCTGGCACTTCCCCACAAAATGGTCTGGGCTCAGACAGAAGAGGCACAGCGAATGGCCGTCCTTATGCGGTAGCTGAGAGCCACACGATTTGGAAGGCGTCGGGGACGACATACACGACGAATCGGAGAACTGGTTGATAAAGTGAAAAAAAGTAGGTGGAAAAGTCCGAAAATTATACAGATGAACAACTGACGAGCGTTGAACTCTACCGCGAGGAACTTTCACAAGTCGACGGCGGGAAAGAACTGGAAGACGGGCGTGGGGGACCGCCCCTTTATACTGACGTCACCTGACATGAGGACGGTCCCCTGCCAGAGACTGCTAGCTAGAAATTTTTCCGTGGGGTCCTGACGCCTGGTGGGTCAGTCCTATATGTGAATACCTACTGCAAGAGCCCTCTCAAAGTAAGATCTCCAAATACTTAGTTGCAACCTGTGCTAGCAAAACCAGAATGGATACTTACTGGTGTGGTTATTGTATCTCTCTATGTAGTACAAGTAGTGAATAGCTCTGTTCTTTGCCTACAGCAAGGTAAGAAACAATGAGGAAACAAATGTTATGACCTGAAAAGATCAAGCAGTCACCGATAAAATACTGCAATATGAACGATGACTTGTTGAAGTTTTCTGTTGTCTTGGAAAGCTGAATATTTTTGACATCACTGTTTAAATAATGGAGCTCAAGTAGCTGGCAACAAACACTGCTTCCTGACATTGTGAGGCACTGGGGCTGCTTTGGACAGTAAACCAAAATTCCAACAAGGCAATGTTGTAAGAGGAAACATAATGAAAGATGTCACAATATAAATGTAAATGAGAATTAAAAACAGACAATGATGGGGCAGAAAAAGACAGATGGTCCATCCAGTCTGCCCATGGTTCCCTATATAACCCTGGGACCCATTGTTAAAAAAAAGTTCTAGCCTTCCTTATCCATCCCCTATTCCCCTCCCTGTTACTGTTGCCCAGAGTAACCACTATACCCTTCACTCTTATCCTTCTTGAACCTCCCTTCCTGTCAGTTTCCACTAGTGCCCTTATGACTTCAAACTGAACACTCATGCTAAATAATTCCATGCAGTTTACCTTGTTAAATCCTTTCAGGAACTTGAAGGTCACTGTCATATTTCCCCTCTCCTGTGTGGTCTCCAGTGTGTACATGTTCAGTGTCTTGAGGCGCTCCTCATAAGATCTGCCCTACTGGCCTTGAATCATCTTTGTCACCCATTACTGTACTGCCTACAGTATCCTTATCTTTCCTGAGGAGAGGACTCCACAACTGGGCACAATAATTTAGGTGTGACTTCACCAAAGATCTAGAAAGGGGTACTATTACCTATTTTCTTCTGCTGTCAATACCCTGCCCTCCCTTGCCAAACTGAGTCTCTGGTTTACTCCAGGGTCGTGGACCACCTCACAGCGGCTGGCATGCTTTCCTCTTTTCAGCCAGGTTTCAGAAAACAACACTTCCCAGTCTCCTCCCTGCTCCGGGTCACTGACTTAATACAATCTGCGATGGACTAAGGCCAAATTGCTGCTGCCATTTTTATAGACTTGGCAAAGGCGTTTGACTCGGTCTCCCACCAACTGCTGTTCCACAAACTCTTATCTCTCGGTATGTCCCAAGCAACAGTTAATTGGTTTAGCTCCTACCTGAACGATAGGGAACAATCAGTGCAAGTCCGAAATGCCCTATCCTCTCCCCTCCCTATCCTTGCAGGCATTCCCCAAAGTTCCATACTTGGTCTCATCTTTTTCTCAATCTTTATTAATGACCTCCCCTCCATCTGTTCTGTGTCCCACATACATATGTACATGGACGACACAGTGATCTTCTCTTCCAGCTCTGCCCTAGACGACATTGTCACCCCCTCCAACAAGACTTTAACAAAGTTCAGGACTGGTTCTAGATAAACCAATTGAAATTAAACTCCAAGAAAACAGTTTCTATGTTCTTTGGTTCCCGGCAGAGACTGTCCATACTCCAACCCATCCCCCCTTTCCTCACTCTGGCAGGTTCCCCCCCTAGAAGTGGTCCACAAGTTCAAATACTAGGAGTCTGGCTGGACAGTAAATTAGATTTTTCCTCCCATATTGACACTGTCTGCAGCAAACTCTGCCCAAAACTTGTCGCCCTCTACCGGCACAAAGATTGCCTCCCTTTACCCACTCACTGTGACCTGGTTACCAAAAACAATCTTACCCATTTTTAATTATGCTGACGCAGTCTATGCATCTGCCCCTGTGACTTCCCTCTCCAAACCTGACACTCTTCTAAACTCTTTCTTGCTTCGCAACCTCCTCCCTCCTCTCACTCACTACCGTCTACTCTACTCTGCTCTTTCCATTGCACCTCTTTCCCACAGACGCCTAGTCCACAGCATCTCTCTAATTGCCAAATGCTGGTTTGGGACCCTCCCCTCCTAGCTCTACTCCCACTTATCACCAGCCCACCTCTCTACCTACTCACTTCACTACAGCAATACTGGCTCTTTCTCCCTCCCCCATCCCCACTCTGGGGCAGGGATGTCTGCTTTCTCCTACCATGTCCCTTCCATTTGGAATCAGGTTCCTAGGACCACTCCCCTACGCTTGCTTCCCTAAAGTCCTCTATGGGTTTATTCCCTTGCTCTGATTGTTCGTGTCTCTCCTCTACCCCACCCCTCTCATTTTGTGTCTCTCCTCTACCCCTCTCGTGTCTCTCTTACCCAGCCCCTCCCAATCTAGCTTCCGCAACCCCTTGCCTCGCCACTCTTGTCCTAGCTCTGTAACCCCTTGCCCATACTCCCTCTTTCCTCTTCCCCGACCTTCACCAAAAATAGCACTTTCATGTGCTACTTTACTATCCCTAGTCTCAAGCCACCAACTTTGTTTACCATAATTTACTTAATCTAATATAAATGTTATCTGTAATTATTACCTGCCAGTTTGACTTGCTATTACCCTCTCACCCAGTCAATGTATTTTGGTCTGTTATGATGATCTCACATTACAATTTATTAAGTATTTTTTGTGCCTGTAATTTTTCTGTAAAAATTGTTTGTACTGTGCCTGAAATTTACTGTAAAATGTTTGTTACTCCCCCCTCCCTATTTCAATCCCCCTAGTCGCACCTGGAAACGAGCCTCAGCTCAGTGTGCCTTTCCCGGTTATCAAATTTTAACTAAATAAACACCCCTCCCGATATATCCCAGCATCCTATTTGCCATACTATAGACCTTGTTTCACTGGCCTGATTGCCTGAGGGAGTCATCGATGATAACTCCTAGGTCCCATTCCTTCGCCGTAGTGCTAAGACTTACCCCACCCATCTAGCATTTTGTCCTGCGGTTCTTGTTCCCTAGGTGCATCAACTTGCACCATCTGACGTTGACTTTCAAGTTCCAAACCTCAGACCACATCTCTAGCCTTTGCAGTTCACTCTACATTTCCCTGATTTGCTCATCACGATCTACCCTCCCGCAGAGCTTAGTGTCATCTGCGAAGAGACACACCCTTCCCTGTATTCCTTCTATGATGTCAATGATGAACATATGCAGGGGTCGATCTCTACATTATATTACTGGCCAGGGGCATAGTGCTAATTGATTCGGGCCAGTGTAATGCCTCACTGACTTTTCCGGCTTGGCTAGTGCAGTCTAGCCCATTTTGTGAACCTGGCCCTTTTAAAGGAATTCCCCATACGAAAAAAAAGCGTGGTTCTGTTTTTTTTCCTCTCTCGTTGCAGTTCTTTTTTTTTTTATTTGTCTGAATAGCCCAGCTACTGCCACGGGAAGTCCTTTGATTGGAGAGAATATTTGGCACATGTCTGCAGCCCATCCCCACCTTGAGAGCCTCTGTCGATCTCCACACGGGCCTTTGTCACACATACCGAGCAGACAGACTGAGAAGGTGCGATCAAGTAGTGACCACTGCTGACATATCCCAGACCTAGAGGAGTGTGCTGCCCGACTGCTCCAAACATGGCAAGCCAGCACATAAAAGGTAAATTAGGTGAGCTAAAAAACTAGCACTTGATTAGACTAGAATTTTTATAAATGGGAATGAAGGCCAGAGTGCCGCAATCCTCTGGGCTACCAGTGTTCTCCTTGGGATTCATGGGCCACAGTGTGAGTTAGTACAAATTGAGTTTTGATGAAGCTCAGCTTCGGGGGTGGGGGGTTCAGTTGCAGTTCTGACACATTGTCCTCATTGTAAACTGAATCCAGATTCCTAAAGTGTTTTAGTCAGAAGTGAATTCCCCTTGTAACATGTGTGCCTCGCTGCATACTTATACACGCGTGGAGTCACAATCAAACTTTAAGTCGAGGGGAATTCATTTCTGACTAAACACTTTATGATTTGGATATCAGTTTACAATTAGTACAGTGTCAGAACTGCGACTGATCCCTGCCGGAACCCCCCACCCCCCCCACAAAGAAAAATGCTGAGCTTAATCCAAAATCAATTGAGGAACCAAGCCCTGGGTCGTTTCTTTCATGGTGAGGCAGCCAGAGTAGCGATCAGTGTTTAGGATGTGCGTGCCTGATCCATAAGAAAGCCAAGCAGGAGTCGAAATAAGCACCTGTCTGCCTGTCCCAGACACCAAGTTTTCTCCAGGGATAGCTGGTTTCATTTCTCTGCCTGTCCCTGGGACAGGCACCAAGTCAAAAAGCATTAGCGAGTACTAGGATCCAGGAGATGTTGCCACCTGTAAGGCTGGACTATGGACATCCCAACATCCCATTCCCACATGTTTAAGAGACGTCCATTCAACTCAACATCCAGTGATAGGCTCTGCTGTGTGGTCAGCAGTTTTGTCAAGTAGCAGAAATGAAACAGTGCCACAGTAGGACTAGACTGCACGTGTTCCATGTCATCATACAGTCCTTTTGCTTTCTGCACAGCATACATCATTTCCTCTGTGTGCTGCACCTGCAGCACCAGCCCAGAACTAGCTTTTGTTCACAGGCAAAAGAGTTTTGGGGAAGCAAATTAAAAACCCTTTTCAGAGCTGTCTACTAACTAAGGGGAGCATGGGTCAGCCTCATAATTAAAAGCCTTTGTAAGGGCTAGAAAACCGTATTTGAAAACCCATTTCAGGACAGACCGTCACAGCAGAAAGGGGAGAGACTTTGTATTTAGAGATTAGGAGAGGAACATAAAGGGCCGAGACAACCACTTAAAATACCCCGTCAGGGCAGGAAGGACTTCAGACAGGAGATGAGGAGACTGGTTAAAAGCCCTCATCTGGGTTACTAAGTAGGGAGAGATATTTAGTGCCGGTGTTGTACATAGGAGCAGATTAAGCTGATCCATTTGTCAGGGCAGAACAGAAGGGAGTTAATTAAGGCCCCTTGGCCTCTATTAGGGCCATGAACTGAAGGCGCACTTGTTAAGTCCTTTTCAGACCCAATAGCAACCAGTGGGTAATATTTAGTAGCCCCTTTAAGGGCATCTTACAATGGGCATCCTTAGTAATTAAGCCCTTCTCGGGGCACTGTACCAGCCAGGGGGCACACTAGTTACTGTTAGCTTGTATTTCGAAATAGAAATGTAAACTTAGTAAACAAAAACTAAAAGGACAGGTACAAATTCTGTGGGACAGTCAAAATGAATACTGCACCTGTCCCGTGGACAGCCATCCACAGAAAATTATTTCTAGCCCTTAAGCCAAGTAAACTGTGCTTGCGCCTTGCTTCGATATGTACTGTGGGTGGGATTCCCAGAATTTTAGGTGTTCCTGGAAAGCTGAGGAAAAAACTGCTTGTTGCTGGCTGGAGCATGATCCGCAGGTTGAGACAGTGTCTATTGGGAGGTGGGAGGGTGCCGACAGAGGGAGGGGTTGTGGGAGGGAATGGTAGCTGGACTGCAACAAGCAAGCCACACTATTAGGATTTGCCATGACTTCAGTTTGGTGCACAAGGGAGGAGTCAGTGCCTGAACTTGAAGTCCACTTAGTGTGGGTTGCAGCTGATAGCCGAATGGTACAGTCATATTATGAGTGTGTGTTACATGCTAGTAAGTGTACATCATGGCTGCAGGTGATGTGTTTGCTCAGCTCAAGGGTGATGTCCTGGGGATCTGGGCTGCTGGTCGTGCAGGAACTGGTGACTGGGCCCGATGCTAGGTCCTATGCCGTGGGGTTTGGGTAGAGGGCATGAGCTGCTCACTGCTAGTGCCCCTGCCCCCAACCAACACTGCCAGCTTTTTCCCTGACACCATGAGGAGTGACTTGAATGTGCTCGGGGATTTAGCATGAAGCCGGCAAACACCAATGATTTTTATTTCTGGGGCCCACTCCCTGCCAGCCACCAGACCTTCCCGGCTCACTCAGTTTGCATCAATGTCATTATCAGGGCTGAGGTGTTCTGGTTGGTGGTGTTTGACCTAGTGTGTTCATTTGGGAGGCCTGGGGTTGCACAATTCTTTGTGGCTTAACAAGCCTTCATACAGCCACCATCTTGCCTTAGTTGCCCATGGCTGCCATTACATGCTGGCTACATTTGTGTCCTTCTTTTCATAAATTTGTGAATGTTATGTTGGGGCTAGTGCAATCTCTGGGGGGCCAGTGCAGCAGGGGCATCACTTGCCCGGGTGGACCAGTGCAAAAGAAAGTTAAGCGTGATCCCTGCATATTGAAGAGGACTGGGCCCAGGACAGATCCCCATGGTACCACACTCATGACCTCCCTCTCTTCTGATTTGACCCTGATAACCACAAACCTCTGCTGCCCTCCATTTAGACAGTTACCTATTCATCTTACTATGTCCCTAGCCACACTCAGATCCTTCATCTTCTTCAGCAATCGTCTATGAGGCACCAAGTTGAAAGCTTTGCTGAAGCTGAAGTAGAGCAAATCCATGTCATGGCCTCTATCCAATTCCCTCATCACCTGGTTAAAGACAATGATCAGGTTAGTCTGACAAGACCACCCTGCCATGAACCAGTGCTGTTTACTATCCTGGAGACCACTGCTCTCCAGGTAGTCCACGAGGTCCTCTGAGACCAGTGACTCCATCAGCTTTCCTATACCAGAGTTAAGACTGACAGGTCTGTAGTTCCCTGCTTGATCCTTGTCCCACCCCCTTATAAAGAAGAACTACGTTCACCACCTTCCAGTCCTTCGGAACTATCTCCATCTGTAATGAGCAACTGAAGAGTTCTACCAGGGGTTCAGCCAGTTCTGCTGCCAGTTCCTTAAGCACCATCAGAAGTACCCCATCTGGTCTCAGGGCTTTCTCTACTGTATATGTAGGGCTGCTAGCCCTTTCCAGACCCTTTGGTTCATAAATACTGGCTGCCTCATCTCTGGGACCCCCTTTGTGGCCACTTTGATGCTGCTCTCTGGCAAGGGGGCCCCGTCCCCCCAGTTGAGACAGAGCAAAAATAATCATTAAGGAAGCCACCTTCTGCATGAACTCATCTATCACCCTACCTCCTTCAGACAGCCTAACAAGTCCCCTTCCTTTCTTTCCTAATACTGTATACTGGAAGAACTGTTTTTCTCTGCTCTGGAACCCTTCAGCAATATTCATCTCAGTATCTGCTTTTGCCTCCCTCACCACCCTCTCTGCCTCCATATTTCTCAATAAGTATTCTCCCTATTCTTCCTCCCCTGCTTTTCTTTGTACCTGGTGAAGGCCTTTTTCTTGATCCTCACCACTTCCCTGACCCTTGCAGAGAACCATGATAGTCTCTTAAAACTTGTTACTTTTGTTACCCTTCTTTTCACGCATAAAGCAAAGTTACATAGGAACTTACCGTAACAGTAGATCTTCGAGAGGAGCTCTTGCAGCGGGCAACACCAGTAGGACTGAAGCTGCCAGGCACCAGGAACACATACTGTAGAAAACTTCTAGCTAGTAGTTTACCACAGGGGACCGCTCCCGCCGACGTCAGCATGCTGATGTCCACCTATCCTATAAAAGAGGCAGTCCCCAAGACCCACCTCAGTTTTCCCTCCGGAGACCCTGGTGCAGAAAGTACAAAAAGAGAACCGAGGCAGTTCCTCAGCCAAGGAAAAGCAGCATAGCAGCAAAGGAGAAGAAGCAATCGGGGAAAGAGGGGAAAGCAGTGTTTGCTGCAAGAGCTCCTCTCGAAGATCCACTGTTATGGTAAGTTCCTAAGTAACTGTACTAGCTTGCTTTGAGGGGGCTACTGCAGCAGGCAACAGCAGTAGGACTGAGTCCCAAGCAGTACCGGAACTGCCCGTAAGTCAGCTGGGAGGAGGCAAACAGACAGCAGAAGGCTGTTCAAGAAAGAAAACCCTGAAGGACAGCTAGTCCGAAATTGGCCCTACGTCTGGAAGCAATGTTCAGGCTGTAATGCCGGTTAAAGGTATGGACTCAGCTCAAAGTGGCAGCTGCACAGATGTCCACAGCAGGCACATTCTGGAAACAAGCAACAGAGGCAGCCATACCTCTGGCAGAGTGACCCTTAACTGCTACGGGCAAGGGTTTGTTGTGCATACGGTAACAGTAAACAATACAATTTGCCAGCCATTTAGACAAACACTGTTTCGAAACAGGGGACCTTTCTCTCTTAGGGGCAAAAGAAACAAACAATTGGACAATTTTTTTAACCAGCTGGGTGCGGTTAGTGTGAGAACGGAGAACCCTATGAACATCAAGAGTGTGAAGTAGGGCCTCCCCGATTAGAATACTCAGGGAAATAAACAGGCAGGTGGATGGATTGGTTTAGCATGGACTCAGACACCACCTTAGGCAAGAACTCAGGATTTGTACGTAAAGACACACTGTCTTTGAGAAAAACCAAATAAGGCTCTTTACACATCAGAGCCTGAAGCTCAGAAATCCTCAGAGCGGAAGTAATAGCAACTACAAACAACACTTTCCAGGACAGAAAGCGTAGCTTGCAACTCACGGCTGGATCAATGGGAGGCAGAGTGAGCTTTTCCAAAATGAAAAGAAGATCCCAGGGCAGGACAGAGTCCTGAACAGGAGGTTTCAAGTGCAGAATACCCCACAGGAATGTGCAGGACAGCGCCACCTGGGCAACAGCATTGCCCTCGATAGGTGCATGGTATGCAGAGATGGCGGAAAGGTGTACCTTGAGTAAAGAGTACCCCAGGTCGGAGTCCGAAAGGGAGAGGAGGTACTCCAAAATCAGATTCACCAGGCAGGTGAAGGGATCCAAGTGGGAAGCTGTAGCCCACAGGGAGAAGTGCTTCCACGTCATGGTGTAGGTGGCTCTCGTGGAAGGTTTCCTGGCAGCCACCAATCAACGACCCTGGAAGAAACCTCAAAGCGGGTGATAGCTAACTCTGCAGGAGCCACGCATGGAGATGTAAAGACTTGAGGTCTGGATGGACCAGGGTGCCCTGTTCCTGGAAGAGCAAGCCAGTGTACATTGGCAAGGGAACTGGAGGTTCCACTGCTAGCTGCTTAAGTAGACGGAACCAAATCTGACGTGGCCAGCAGGGAGCTATGAGAATAAGCTCCACCCCCTCTGACTGAAGCTTGACGAGAACTCTACTGCAGGAGTGGGAAGGGAGGGAAGGTGTACACAAAGAAAAAATTACTCACCATAGTAATGCTGTCTCTTCTAATGGAGTCTTGCTGTATTCTGACTATATGCAGTTAGCCCCAGCACTTGAACTGCTCCAGAGAGTAAGGGGTTAACTCTATGCACAGGTATAGAACATTGAATTCAAGCTCTGTTTTCAAACCTCTGTCTGTGGTACTCTGAAGTGTAACCATCAGATTCTTATGAGCACTAAACTAACTAACTCAAAGTAAGAAATTGTTTCTAAATTTTTGTGCCAAATGGCAAAACAAGGTTTTAAGGTCAAGGACTCAAGTAGAGAAAACCCCAAAAAGAACACAACAGGTAGTGATTCACCAAACGAAAAAAAAAACCCTAAGACATGGAGGCATGTGCAGAACACCTCTGGGGTGCAGCACTGTGCCTGCCTCACCACATCCCAAAACTATTAGGTTCCAGGAGGGGAGGCAGGGAGGGAGGTCAGAATACAGCAAGACTCCATTGGAAGAAACAATATTACTATGGTGAGTAATTTTTTCTTCAAACAACATGAAGTCTTGCTGTATTCTGACTATATGCAGACTACCAAGCAGTACCCCTTTGGAGGAGGGAGTCACAGAATCTATTTTGGGAACAGGCTCTGCAGCACAGCTGTGCCAAACCTAGCATCACTTCGTGTCTGAATGTCCAAAGAGTAATGCTTGGTGAAGGTGTGAACAGATTTCAAGGTAGCTGCTTTACATATATCCACTAAAGGTATATCTCTAGCTGCTGCGACCGAAGCAGCTGTACCTCTGGTAAAATGAGCCCTCAGGCCTGAGGGAGGCTCCTTTCCAAGTTCAGAGTAGCAGAATTGAATACAAGAAACAATCCACCTGGCAATAGACCTCTTGGTAGCAGGCTTGCCCTTTCCCACCTCACCATAAGTGAGAAACAACTGAGAACAGCCCTTCCTATGGGCCTTAGTATACTCAATATAGTAACCAAGAGCCCTTTTCACATCCAGACTGTGTAACCTCCTCTCTCCAGAGGAAGAATGATCAGTGAAAAAGACAGGCAGAGACATAAGACTGGTTCAGATAAAAGTCTGACACTACCTTGGGAAGGAACTTTCTATTGGTGTGGAGGACCACCTTATCCCTATGAAAGGAAATGAAATTAGGTTCTACTGATAAGGCCTGTAGTTCACTGATCCTCCTAGCAGAGGTAATGGCCACCAGGAATACAGTTTTCCAAATCAAGTATTTCAGCTCAGCTGAAGGTAAAGGTTCAAAAGGGGGCTGCATAAGCTGTGCAATACAGATGTTCAGATCCCAGGTAGGAGTATGCTTCCGAAAGGGAGGATTGACATGAACTAAGCCTTTGAAGAATTTCTTGAAAACTGGATGAGAAGCTATGGAAGAGCCCTTACCAGCCAAAAGAAAAGCAGACACAGCTGTCAAATGCACTTTAAGAATAGTAGGCCGGAGGCCTAAACTGTTAAGATGTACCAAATAGTCCAAAACAGTGGCAATGTCAGCCAGCTCTGGCTTAATATGCCTACTGGAACACCAAAATCAAAACCTTTTCCATTTGGAGTTGTAAGTCTTCCTATTAGCAGGTTTCCTGCTAACTTTTAAAATATCCAAAACTGATTGGGAAAGATGCAAACTTGCATATTCTAGCTCTTCTATGGCCAGGCCTTGAGCCTGAGAATCTGAAGGCTGGGTACAGAATCCTCCCCTTGAGAGAAGGTGAGAAGACTGTACTGCCTGGGAAGACACAAGGGCAATGTTACTGACAGTGACAACAGTAGAGGATACCAAGTCTTTCCGGCCCAATCTGGAGCCACCAGAATCACCTTGCAAGGCTGAGACCTGATTTTTATCAGGACCCTGAATATCAGAAGAAAAGGAGGAAATGCATACAGAAACCTGCTTGTCCAATTTAGTAGAAGAGCATCCTGGGGCACAGGACCCAGGAGGGGTGGTCTGCAACAATAAAGAGGGAGTTGATGATTGTCCGGGACTGCAAAGAGATCTATCTCTGGGGTGCCCCATCTCCTGAAAATGACTTGAAGAATGACAGGGTTCAGGTTCCATTCGTGGTGACCCTGGGAAATCCTTCTGAGAGCATCTGCTAGAATGTTGTCCTTCCCCGGGAGATGCACTGCCATCAGAGAAGCCTGAATGGAATAAGCTAGAGACCAAATTTCCATGGCTTCTGTGCACAGGGCCGAAGACCGACTGCCTCGCTGCTTGTTGATATACCACATGGTTGTGGTATTGTCTGTCCTGATCTGCACCACTTTCCCCTGGACAACCGTTGAGAATGTCTGGAGAGCCAGGAAAACAGCTCTTAATTCGAGAAGATTTATGTGCAGAAGGGACTCCTGGTGTGACCAAGTTTCCCTGAGCTGTGAGATGATCTAGGTGGGCCCCCCACCCCAACAGAGAGGCATCTGTGGTGAGAATCACAGAGGGGACCTGACTGATGAAGGGAACCCCTTGTTGAAGATTGTCTTCCTCCAACCATCACTGAAGGGCCTTGACTAAGGTGTTGGAGACTGGAACCAGTTTGGAGAGAGGGTCCTTTCTCTGAGACCAGAAAGATCCGAGATGAAACTGAGTATCTCTCATCTGAAATCTTGCTCCCTGAACTACTGCTGTGGAAGCTGCCATGCGGCCCAGCAGCTGTAGAAAGTGTCTGGCTGGCCGAGACACTAGAGGATGAAAAGAGGAGGCCAAAGCGACCAGTGACTGAACCCTTGAGAGAGGAAGAAATGCTCTTGCCTGAACTGTATCTATTTCCACCCCTATGAAAGTGAGAAGCTGGGCTGGCTCTAGAACAGACTTCTCTAAATTTAGAATGAAGCCCAAGGATTCTAGAAGTCCTTGGGTGACCTCTAAAGCTGACCTGACTTGGTCTGAGGACTGGCCCACTAGAAGCCAGTCGTCCAGGTATGGGAACAGAAGGATGCTCTGCCTTCTGAGGAATACCACCACCACTGCAAGACACTTGAACACCCTTGGGGCAGATGTTAGGCTGAAGGACATGGCCTTGAATTGGTAATGGCCTGAGGGCAACTCGAACCTGAGGTATTTTCTGTGAGAATGTCTGATAGGTATGTGGAAGTAGGCATCCTTGAGATCCAGGGAGGCTAGCCAGTCTCCTGGTCTCAGAGAGGGAAGAATTACTCTCAGAGTCACCATTTTGAACTTCGGTTTTGTCAAATGTTTGTTCAGGTACCTTAAATCCAATATGGGTCGCCACTCCCCTGTCTTTTTGGGGGTAAAGAAGTATCTTGAATACAATCCTTTTCCCCTGTGACAAAGAGGTACCTTCTCTAATGCTTGCAGAAGCAGAAGAGAGGAGACGTCTGCCTCTAAGGTCTTTGTCTCCAAGGGAGAGGGAGGACTGAAAGACTTTGCTCTCATTCTTGGGAACCTTTTGAAACTGAGAGCAAGTCCCTGGCTCACTACTTCCAGGACCCATTTGTCTGAAGTAACAGACTCTCAGGTATGGGAGTAGTGAGCCAGCCTGCCCCCTACTGGGATTGGGGAGGCGACCCTGACTGACACCTCAGGGTGTCTGCTTGGCAGGGGGCTTGGACTGAGTAGCTGATGGGGTCCTAGTTACCCCACATCTACCTCTTCCCCTAAAGAACCCCTCTGCTGAAAAGAAGAGGAACAGGCCTGAGCTTGGTAAAAAAGCCTGTAAAAAGGCCTGCCCCTGCCCCTAAACTGCTGCCTCTGAGGAGTGGTCTGCTTCTCTTTTGCTGCAGCACTCCTATAGGTTGTCCTGTACTCGTCCATTTTTTTCATGTAGTTTTCTGTCTGGTCCCCAAAGAGAGAATTACCAGTTACAGGAAAATCCATGGCATTAGCCTGGGTATCCTGTGAGAGGTTGGTACACCTAAGCCAAGCAAATCTCCTCATGGAGATAGATGTAGCCATGACCCTGGAATGAACATCACTGGAATCAACAGCAGCATGGAATTGCACCTTACATGCCTCTATACCATTTGCAGCCACCTGCTCCAGCTCCTTGGCTAGCTGGGAAGGGGCATTCTTAGCCAGTTCCAAAACCGTATCCCACTACATTTCTGGTACCTGGTTGTGTATGCCATGTAATTAGATTGTCTGAGTCCCAAAGAGGATGCCAAGTACTGTTTTTTTGCCATGGCATTCACTTTCCTGGAATCCTTATCTGGGGGGGGGGGTGAGATGTCAGGGGAATATTAGCCTTGTCACAGGCTGCTGCTTGTACTACCCCAACATGGCTGCTATGATTTGAAAGGAATTCCATCCCAGGACCTGACAAAGCATACCTCCTGTCCATTCTTTTTTCCACAGGAGGAATGGATGTAGGAAACTGTAAATTTTTTTGTGTCTGCTTCCCCATGAAGAATTTGTGTAAGGGGATAGACACCCTCTTTGACTCTGGGACATCCATCATTTCCAGGTAGTCAGGTTCTTCCTGATCCTGTTCAGCCTCTTCCATAGGAAGCTGAAGAGTCTCAGCCACTTTCTTGTAGAACAAGAAATGGGAAGGGGACTCAGAAAGCCTGGGAGGAGAAGCCTGAGAAGGCCTGTCTGGGGAGATGTTAGGTCTATTGGCTCATCTAGGCCCTCATCTTCATAGTCTTCATCCTCCTCCCAATCGCTCTCATAGTATGCTTCAGGATCTATATCTGAAGCCAATACTTCTGACCGAACCGATCGGGACTGAACTGAAACAGGTTCGGTCGGAACCAGGCAAAGCGATTGAACTACTGAAATCGCTTTCGTTATCACATCAGCGGTCGGACCATGGGAAGCGGATCCGAACCGCCGATTTCCTCTTTCTTTGTTAGGAACCAACTGCAGAATCGCTCTCCGTCTGCGTTCAAGAGGTATCGCAGGTCAGTGAGCACCTCTTCAGGTTCGCCACAACAACCAGGCTGGTCATCCGGTCAGCAGACTCTCTCGCCTCCTCTCCCTTAGCCTACTCAAACGTTTATCCAGAGTGGCTTTGGGAAAGTTCTTACATATTTGGCAGTCTTTTTTGAGGTGGTCAAACCCCAGACAATACACACAGACAAGGTGAGGGTCAGCCTTGGCAAAGGCCTCCTTAAACTCAGAACAGTGCTGAAACCCAGTGGGTCCAGTTTTCTTCTTGGGTTTCTCAGACATGCCTTAAACCAGAAAAAAATCACCTTACACAGCAGTTAAGCCAGGCGACTGCAAACTCAACGGTTCCAACCGTGTCACGGGTCGGTTAAAAAAATCCTAAAATATCGGATTTTTTTAGGAACCGATGAGTACCGGAAAAAACACACACACAGTAGTAATAATCAATGAAGAAGATAAGCTTCGGTTCTGAAACGGACTGACTGGCAAAGAACCAAAATAAAACAATTTCTTAGCAAACAACACAGAAAATAACCACTACCTATAGCTACCACTTACTGTAGCAAGACAGAGGTAAAAATACCAAATGCAGAAAATCACAGTTTGAAAAAACCGACCGATTCGAACTAAACCAAACCGAAGTGAAGGAGGAATCTCCGAAGCGACTTCACAGTGAGGTGGAGTAAAGAATCTGACGGTTACACTTCAGAATACCACAGACAGAGGTTTGAAAACCGAGCTTAAGCTCAACATTCTATGCCTTTTCGTAGAGCTAACCCTTTACTCTCTGGAGCAGTTCAAGTGCTAGGGCTAACTGCATAAAGTCAGAATACAGCAAGACTTCATGTTGTTTGACGAGAGAATTACCAGTTACAGGAAAATCCATGGCCTTAGCCTGGGTATCCTGTGAGAGGTTGGTACACCTAAGCCAAGCAAATCTCATGGAGAAGATGTAGCCATGACCACCCTGGAATGAACATCACTGGAATCAATAGCAGCATGGAATTGCACCTTAGATGCCTCTATACCATTTGCAGCCACCTGCTCCAGCTCCTTGGCTAGCTGGGAAGGGGCATCCTTAGCCAGTTCCAAAACCGTAGCCCACTACATTTCTGGTACCGGGTTGTGTATGCCATGTAATTAGATTGTCTGAGTCCCAAAGAGGATGCCAAGTACTGTTTTTTTGCCATGGCATCCACTTTCCTGGAATCCTTATCGGGGGTGAGATGCCAGGGGAATATTAGCCTTGTCACAGGCTGAAGCTTGTACTACCCCAACATGGCTGCTATGATTTGAAAGGAATTCCGTCCCAGGACCTGTCAAAGCATGCCTCCTGTCCATTCTTTTTTCCACAGGAGGAATGGAAGTAGGACATTGTAAAAAATTGTTGACTGCTTCCCCAAGGATTTGTGTAAGGGGATTGACACCCTCTTTGACTCTGGGACATCCATCATTTCCAGATAGTCAGGTTCTTCCTGATCCTGTTCAGCCTCTTCCATAGGAAGCTGAAGAATCTCAGCCACTTTCTTGTAAAACAAGAAATGGGAAGGGGACTCAGAAAGCCTGGGAGGAGAAGCCTGAGAAGGCCTGTCTGGGGAGATGTCAGGCTCTACTGGCTCATCTAGGCCCTCACATTATTCTTCTTCATAATCTTCATCCTCCTCCCAATCGCCCTCATAGTATGCCTCAGGATCTATATCCAAAGCAAGTACTTCCGACTGAACCGATCGGCTCTGAACCGAAACTGGTTCGGTCGGAACTGGGCAAAACGACTGAACTACTGAAATTGCTTTCGCTATCTCATCAGCAGTCGGATCATGGGGAGCCGGATCTGAACCAGCTGATTTTCTCTTTCTTTTACTCTGAACTGATTCCGCAGAATCAGCTCTCCATTTGCCCGAAGAGGTATCGCCCAGGTCAGTGGGCACCTCTTCAGGTTCGGCCACAACCGAACCGGGCTGGCCATCTGGGTCAGCTGACTTCTCGGCCTCTCTCTCTCCCTTAGCCTACTCAAATGTTTATCCAGAGTAGCTTTGGGAAAGTTTTTACATATTTGGCAGTCTTCCTTGAGGTGGTCAAACCCCAGACAATACACACAGACGAGGTGATGGTCGGCCTTAGCAAAGGCCTCCTTACACTTGGTACAGTGCTGAAACCCAGTGGGTCCGGTTTTCTTCTTGGGTTTCTCAGACATGCCTTCAACCAGAAAATCACCTTACACAGCGGTTAAGCCAGGTGATTACAAACTCAACGGTTCCAACCGTGTCATGGGTCGGCTAAAAAAATCCTAAAATATTAGATTTTTTTAAGGAACCGATGAGTACCGAAAAAATCACAAGTAATAATAAACAATAAAAGAAGATGAGCTTCGGTTCTGAACCAGACCAATCAGCAAAGAACCGAAATAAAACAATTTCTTAGCTAAAACACAGTAAATAACCACTACCTACAACTACCATTTACTGGTACCGAGACAGAGGCAAGAATACCGAATTACTGACACCATGTTTTGAAAAAAAAAAAAAAAAAAAAAGACTGATTCGTACTAGACCAAACTGAAGCGCAGAAGGGATCTCCGGAGTGACTTCACAGTAAGGCGGAGTAAAGAATCTGACAGTTACACTTCAGAGTACCACAGACAGAGGTTTGAAAACAGAGCTCGAGCTCAACGTTCTATGCCTGTGCAAAGAGTTAACCCTTTACTCTCTGGAGCAGTTCAAGTGCTGGGGCTACAGGTAACTGCATATAGTCAGAATACAGCAAGCCTTCATGTTGTTTGAACCTCCCTTTCCAGGAGAGGGACAATGCATCATGCCAGAAAACTCCAGGCCTTGGATCAAGCAGAAAAGCGGCAGTTTTACGTTGAGTGGGGATGCAAAAAGGTCCAATTCTGGGCAACCCCACCTATCGGAAGAGGTCTTTGATCACCAAGGACAGGAGCTCCTACTCGTGCATCCTCGACCTGGATCGACTTAGACGGTCTGCCAGGGCATTTTGGGCACCTGGAACATGGACAGCTGATAGCTCCAGGCCATGCTCAATGGCCCAATACCAGACTCTCATGGCCTCCAGACTAAGAGGGCAGGAGTGAGTGCCTCCCTGTTTGTTGATGTAAAATACTACAGGCATGTTGTCAGTCTGCACCAGAATCAGGCCTGGATGAACGTGGGTCTGGAAGGCCTGCAGAGCATAAAGAATGGCCCGCATCTCCAGTATGTTGATCTGGAGATGCTGCTTTGTCTCAGACCAAATCCCCTGGGTCTGACAGTCTCCCAGGTGAGCACCCCAGCCCCAGCCCAAAGCATTCATAATGAGAATCTACTGAGGGGATACTGAGCAGAGTGGAAGCCCTATCAGGAGATCGGCGGAGTTCTGCCACCACTCCAAGTTCCGTCTAACTGGGTCAGAAACCGGCACTGGCTGTTCCAAGTCATCTCTGCATTGGTCCCACTGGGCCCAAGGGGTCCACTGAGGAACTCTCTTATGCAGGTGGGCCAGGGGAACTGTAGTTATAGTTCCTGCCATGTGCCCCAACAGACAAAGAAACACTCTGGCTGGTACCTGGCGACTGGAGGATACTAGCGGGGCCTGTGCTATCAAGCGTTCTGCCCTGTCTTCCTGCAGGAAGGCTCTTCCCTGGGATGAGTCCAAGACCACTCCTATATACTGGAGGTGTTGGCTTGGGGAGAGACAAGACTTTGGCAGGTTGATAGTTATCCCAAGAGCTGGAAGAGCCAAAAGGTGCCTTCCAGGTTCTGCAACAAAAGATCCTTGGAGAGGGATAATCCAGGTAAGGGAACACATAAAAACCTTGTCTCCGCAGTGCCGCAGTCACTACTGCTAGGCACTTGGTAAAGACCCGAGGTACCAAGGAAAGACCAAAGGGGAGGGCCCGGAAACGATAGTGGTCCCCCTGGAAACAGAAGTGGAGGAAGCGGCTGTGGGTCAGAAAAATGAGGATATGGAGATAAGCATCCTGCATATCCAGGGAACACAGCCAGTCCCCTTGATGAAGAAGCGGTAACAGCCCCTGAAGAGTCACCATCCTGAAGCGCCTGTACTTTACGTAGAGGTTCAGGTGGCTGAGATCCAGGATCGGCCTCAGATCCCCTGTTTTTTTGGAGACGAGGAAGAAGTGGGAGTAAAACCCGTTTCCTCTTTGAGCTGGGGGGACAGGCTCTATGGCCTTTTTGCACAGGAGCGCCTGAATCTATTCTCGAATAAGGGAGATGTGAGCCTGCGGGTAATGGGAGAGCGAGGGAGGGCTTTCCGGAGGAGGCTCCAGAAACTCAAGGGTGTGACCCCATTCGATAACCAGAAGCACCCATTGATCTGAGGTTACAGTGCACCATCCCTCTAGGTATAGGGAGAACTGCACCCCCGAACACCTCCCCCAAGGCCTCTGCTGGGTGTGTGTGTTAGTGTGTGGTGTTGGGGGTCGGGCAAGGAGTCAGGCAGTGGAGCCCAGGGTGGGCAGAGTGGCTGAGGGAGCTCTAGAGGCAGTGGCTCTGGTAGGCGGGGTGGTTGCCTTGTGCTTGAAGGGTCCTTTTGATTGTTGGCCCTTGGGAGGCTGGTGAGAGGACTGGTGAAAGGGCTGACGTTGGGAAGATTGTGGTTGGGAGCAGTACATGGAATGTACCGACTTCAGGGCCTTACCTGATTCCTGAAGGCGGGAGATGATATTCTGAGCATCTACCCCGAACAAGACCAATCCCTGGAAAAGGGCATCCATTATCTTAGCCTGAACATCAGGCGCAAAACCAGACACCCGGAACCAAGAATGGCGGTGAATGCAGATTCCTGCTGCTGCCCCATGCCCGGAAGCATCGACAGTGTCGTAAGCTGCACTGAGCACACGGGTGACCATGTCAGAGCCAGACGTGAGCTGGGCCAACTGGGTTTTGGTGGCATCTTTGGGGAGGGCTGCCACCAAATCCCTTACCTGATCCTAGATGGCATTCTGGTACTGCACCATATGGGCCAAATAGTTCTGGGCACTAATGACCAGTGTAGCAGAGGAATACACCCACTCGCCCATTTGGTCAAGCTGACGGGATTCCTTGTCTGGAGGGTGGGTGCTAAGGTGTTAGGGAGTCTTAGTGCGGTCATGAGCAGTATTCATAACCACTGAATCCGCAGTGAGGTGTTCTCCATAGAAGAGTTTTCCCACTGGCACATGGCAAAGGCAGTCTGCCTTCTTGGCAAAGGCTGGGGTGGAAGAAGAGTGATTCCACATTGCCTTAGTAACATCATCATCATATGCCTCAATCAGAGGATGAACCACCAAACAGAGGGTCTCCGTCTTCCACAGGTAGAGCGCCAGGCGATGGTGCTCCGGGTCAAGCTCCTCAGTATCTCATCCCATCAGGGACTGGATATGGCACATCACATCCATAAAGGAGTGATCTTCGGGGGGATTTGGGGGTCTCCTTAGAAGGCCCCGGACTATCAAAGGAGCCCCTGGAGTTCTCAAATGACTCAGAGGAGGAGGAGGAGAAGGAATTATCTCCTGAAGAATCACTGCCTGGGACCGGCCTCTGAGGGCGACAGTCATCCCTATGCTGGAGGAAGGGGTCCCGGGGAGGCTGTGAACAAGGCAATATAATCTACTGTGGAGGAGGGTTGTACGGTGGATAAGGATAGTGCGGAGGAGGGTAGAGGGCCAGCAGGTGACAGCTGTGACGCAGGCTGGGGTGTAGGCGATGACGGCTGGGGTGTCGTCGGTGTAGGTGTTGGCATAGCCGGTGCCAGCACTGAAGGCGACGGCTGCCACAGTCTGAAGAAGCAGCCGACGTAAGCACCTGAGGCAAGGCTGGCACCTGCAGGGGGAGTTCCCCCAAGGCAGGGGCAGTGGCATCGCCTGCATAGAGGAAAAGGCAAGCGCTTGCTCCAGGCGATGCCTGGAAGAACTAGCGCAGGCCCCAGATTCAGGGACTGACAAAGGCATTGCCTTAATGGGGGGAGGGGGGCCGCCGGGCAAAGACCTGCCACCAGAAGCACCAGCCATGGTCGAGCCACCTGGCTGAGGACCCGTGGGAGCTAAGGGGATAAAGCCTCAGGGTCTGGGAGGCAGGGGACGAAGTCCTCTGCCCCGAGGAGCCACCGCCTATGATAGAGATGATGGTGGGCGGCGGGACCACCGGCAACCGAGAGGGAGGCCTGCCGTGGCTGGAGGGGCCGACTCCCTGCGGGAGGAAGACCCCAAGGCAGAAGCTGGCCTTTGTGGTGACCATAAGCGAGAGGCTGACCAATGATGGTCCTAGTGCTTGTCCTGTGCTTGTGCTTCCCACTAGACTTCTCCTTCTGGGAAAAATCACTCAATCAATAATTTTTATTTATAAAAAGTGCAATTCCATGCAATCAAAGCACTTGTACAAAACTACTGCATAAAAAAAAAAAAATAAATACAAATAAATCCAGTTTAAAAATACAGCAATTACTAAAACCCAATCAGCAATTTTAAACAGAATCAGGAAAAGCCAGCCCAAATAAGTAGGTCTCGAGAGCGGTCTTAAAGTTCTTGATGGTCAGGCACTCTCTCACCCGACAAGGTAGAGTTCCACAGGGAAGGGGCCGCAAAAGCGAAAGAATGGGCCCCTGAGGTCTTAGGTCGGACCCTGGGAACCTCTAGCAATCCCTCGTTGGAGGAGCGGAGTGGGCGGTAGGGACAGGGGAGATCTTGCAAATACCGTGGGACCCTTTCCACGTAGGGCACTGTAGATCAGTAATCCGATCTTGAATGTGATCCGCCACTGTACTGGCAGCCAGTGCAGGCTGCAGAGCACAGGCGTGACATGGAAAGATCTTGGTAAACCAGTCAACAGCCTGGCCGCTGCATTCTGCACCAGCTGCAGGTGGCAGATTACAGCCCTAGGTACAGGGCATTTCAGCAGTCAAGGCGGGAGGTCACAAAGGCATGGACTAAAGTTGGAAGATCACCGGGCGGGACCAGATGTTTTATCCGGGCGATGTTCCTCAGATGGTAAAAAGAGGTCTTGACAACGGCCGACAACTGAGACTTAAGTGTCAGACAGTCATCAAAAACAACACCCAGATTTCACACCCAGTCCGAGGTTGCCAGCTGGCTACCACTGAGCCAAAGCCCAGAAGGTCGCCCTGCAGGCATCCCCACACCCTGACAACCTGGGTCCACCACCAACACCTCAGTTTTGTCCGGGTTCAACCGCAGTCAGTTAGCACTCATCCAGTCCTGGATCTCAGATAGGCAGTCGTTAAAGACCGAGACAGCCCCACCCTGTTTGTCTGATTAATGTTGATCTTCTTTGAGGACATCTCCCTCCATTGAGCCATATCATGAAACTGTAAGCTGTCGACATTAGGACCATCTGAAATTCTGCTGGTTGGGGCTGCTCATGTCAACGCACCTTGTCTGTGTCTACAGTATATAACATGGGCATCCCAAGGCATACCTCAGTTCTTTCTCCCGCCATCAACTGCTTATCAGTCCACTGCTGCTGAACTCTGTCAAACTTTGGAATGATTCTCTAACACTGCTACTTCCCAAGTTTATTTTAAAACATAAACTTTTATTCCATCACCAAAAGATAAGGAACTGTTTATCTTTTAAGAACCAGTCTTCATCACTAATTTACACCGATGGGCCTGGGGACAGAGGCACTAGTATCCTGCAAGAGCAATTTTTTTTTATTTTGCAGGAGGGCGTCAACATCAGGTAGTGACAGTACCTGCACCTGCACATCCTTTGTGGCGTCCCATGCACGCCAGCTAATAACCGTCACCGGCTCCCTCACGAACCTCTATTCTGTTCTTCCTGCTGTTGAGTGTACATTGTGGGAGCAACATCGACTCAGTTCAACAACTGTCACCATTTTTCAATCGTGCCACCGCTGAAGTTTTCTCAGGAAGGTGCTGTTTGTCTGTTTATTATTTTCCACAATGCTGAAGCCCAAAAAAAGAAAAGAAGGGGGAAAAGAAATCAAACAAAGATCGTCAGCCTCCCGTTATGTGTCGCTTCCCTGTAGCAAACCCTGTGGTCAACTCTTTGATCGATTCCTGGTTGAATGTGTGAGTCCTGGTCGAGGCCATGGACAACTCGCCTTCAGAGTCAGAGAAGGATTCCTCAAACATGGCCCAGGATTGTCATGGACTACCCTAGTATCCTCAGATTGAGTGATCTCCATAGACAGATGGACTGGCAAGCTGGCTGCAGCATGGGATTACTTGGTTGGAGCCCTGAACGGGGGGGCAGTGAAAGTAGCTCCGCCTGAAGGGGTGGAGAATCAGACATGGGGGACTGCTGAGAAGCGCGGACCGGTATAGGATCAAATGGCATAGGTCAAGGGATCGAAGGTCCAGGGGGCAGAGCCCTGCCCCTCCCAGAAATGGTCCACTGTTGCCAGAAGAGCTTTCTATAGCATTGACACATTTTTCATCGATGCCTGTCCTTGGCCAAAAATGAGAAGCACCAGCGGCGATGCCAATCAATCGAGCATGATCGAGAGCATGAGCGGTGCCTCAACGTCGATGGGTCTCCCCATGGTGGTTGTTAACCAACCTGCCTTGGAAGGTTAAGCACTAAATGCTTTAGAAGCATGACCGCTGGTAGAGGCTGCTCCCAAGGCTATCTAGCTGGAGTCCATTGTATAAGGACCAGGAGAAATGAGGTCTGGGAGATTGACTCCTCATCCGGTTGATTGGTTCTAGAAAGATCTTGACCACTGGTGAAGTAAAGGAATCCAATGCACTTTCACAAGAGTAGGGTATTTTCCCCAGTGCCCTGACCAACATTCCCCTTCCCATAAAACCAGTTAGTGCAACTGTCCAAGGCTATGTGTGGGTGTTGATGTGCAAAATAACTGCCACTACATGTTCAGACACTTCACTACCAGTCTAGCATTTCTTGTAAACTACTTTGGGATACAAAATGTATGAAAAGCACTGTATAAATGCAGATTATTCTTATGCTGCAATATAGTATCAGTGTTGGGATTTCATCCCAAATTCCTTGTGTGGGGCTGAAACCCACAACTTTCCGAACTCCCAGCCTCAAGTGGTGAGTGTGCAACCGGCTGAGACACTGACACTAGCTACTGGGTGAAGCTGGGGGATAGATCACCCTGGAAGGAGCTTAGCTTAAATTCTTCCTATGACTCACCCATCTCTGGGAAGACTGCCACAGTGTGGATAGTGAACTGTATCCATGTTGTTAGAAATAGTATATTCAAATATTCTCACTGGTAACGTAGTGGGTTCCCTGTGGACTGCTTCAATTATTTACAATCACGTTCTATTACATTTATTGGATCCTTTCTATGAAAACATGTAACAAACATGTTTATACAAATACAAACATATATGTTAAAATGTACTGCATGTCATGTATGTATTTTAAGGCCTTATGGCAGATCAATAAAATATTTACCTAAGGGGGAAAAAAAAACAGGTCACTCACCTGTAACAGTAGTTCTAGGAGTGGTATATGTTGTTCATCCACACTGTCTGGCATGGCCCTTTCCCTTTAAGATCAGCCGGAAGTCTTTAAGCTAGCTCCTCCCACCCACCCGGGTGGTATAAACCTCAGCTCCACCCCATGACGCCAGATCTTAGCCCACTGGAAGCCAGGTTGTGTGCGTCTGCAGCCAGGGAGGTTGGATGGGTCCGTGTGGATGAACAACATATACCACTCCTAGAACTACTGTTACAGATGAGTAACCTGTTTTTCTAGGATCGTGGATATGTTGTTCATCCACACTGTTTGGCAGACTCCTAGTAGTTCTCCGGGAGGAGGGAGTCAAGGTGCACCCCCCCCTACTTAGGGAACAGAGATTGGAGAACAGAGGTCCCAAAACCAGCATCCTGGCATGACTCAAGGTCGATGTGGTAGTGGGTAATAAAGGTGTTCACTGACTTCCAGGTAGCAGCCCGACAGATTTCCTGGATAGGGATGTCCCTGGAAGCAGACACCGATGCAGCAGTATGGCAGGTAGAATGAGCTCTTATCCCTCTGGGAGGCTCCTTGCCCGCCAACTCATAGCACAGACCTATGCATTATATAATCCATCTTGTAATGGTCTGCTTGGCTGCAGGTCAGCCAGAAGCGGCTTCAGCATAGGTGACAAACAGCTGGTGAACCTCTTCACGATTTTCCGCCATCCTCTCCTTATAATAGAAGAGAGCACGTCTCAGGTCCAAAGTATGGAGCCTGTACTCTGCCTCCGAGGTGTAATTAGTGTAGTATACCGGCAGAGTCAACACCTGGTTAAGGTGAAACTCTGACACCACCTTCGGAAGGAATTTCAGGTGGGGGCGCAGGACAACTTTATCCCTGTGGAAAAGCAGGTAAGGGGAGTCCACCGATAGCACCTGGAGCTCCCCTGTCCTTCTGGCAGACACGATAGCCACCAGGAAGGCCGTCTTCCACGACAAGTGTGACCGCTCACACTTGTGCATTGGTTCGACTGGCTTGCCCATGAGCTTTGCCAGTACCAGCAGTGGAGGGGATATGTGATCGAGGCCTTGGAAAAAGCACCCGACCACTGTCTCCTGCACCAATGTCGGCTGACTGGCCTGCGCCCGGTAAGCAGAAATGGCTGCCAGGTGCACCCTAAGGGTCGATGACCATAGACCCCCTTTGGAGAGAGACCAAAGGTAGTCGAGAATGTTAGCCACAGAACAGGATGGATAAGGGGTCCAGACCCTTACCCTGACACCAAATGGAGAACCTTTTCCATTTGAACGCATAACATTTCCTGGTCGATTCCTTTCGAGATGCCTCCACCACGGTGTAGACATCTTCGGAAAGACCCAAAGCCTGGAACTCTAGCTGCTCAGGTACCAGGCTGTGAGTTGCAGGGATTGAAGGTCCGGATGGAAGACCTTCTCCTCGTTCAGAGATATTAGGTCTGGGCGTGTACAAAACCGATCCGGGGGCCTGCAGCTGAGGCTGATAAGATCTGGATACCAGAACTGGTGCGGCCAGTCTGAGGCTACCAGAATCACCTTTGTCTTGTCCCTCCTCACCTTGAGTAACACCTAGTGGATCAAGGGAAATGGAGGGAAGGCATAGAGGAGGCCTGGGGTCCACGGCCTCGAGAAGGCATCCCCCTGCAGCGAGCCCTGCTGAGGGGGGTGGGCATGATACAGCCTCAGCTTGGTGTTTTTCCTGGAGGCAAACAGGTCGACCATCGATGTGCCCCAACGGGAGAACAGGCTGTAAGCTACCTCTGGATAGAGAGACCACTCGTGGGATGTCTGGCCTATACGGCTGAGAGCATCCGCCAGTTGGTTCGAGACTCCTGTCACATGGGTGGCTAGTAGATCTGCCTCCAACCGGCTTACGAGGGACCAGATGCGGGAGTGCCTCCTTGCTCTGCAGACGGGAGTATGTGCCGCCCTGTTTGTTGAGGTAGTACATGGTCGTGGTATTGTCTGTCTGGACTTGAACCACTTGACCCCAGAGCTGAGGAGCGAAAGCTGACAGCGCCAGTCTGACTGCTCTGAGCTCCAACAGGTTGATGTGCATCGGGACTCCTCGGGGGTCCAGAACCCATGGGCCCTGTTGTCACCCATGTGAGCTCCCCAGCCCATGAGAGAGGCATCGGTCATAAGGACAACCATCGGCTCGGGGCGAACAAACAGGATCCCTTCCTGCAACTGGTCTGATGCGGTCCACCACTGGAGAGCATCCCACATCTTCTGGGTTACAATGATCAGCTGGTCGCACTGACCATGGCACTGAGTCCACTGAGCGGCCAGCTCCCATTGGAGGCGGCGAATGTGCAACCGGGCCCAACGGACCACTGAGGTGCATGCTGCCATGTAACCCAGAAGGTGCAGAAAGTCCTGGGCAGGGCTCAAGTGCCCAACCAGAAATGATTGGGCAGAGGAGGAAAGAACCTCCGCTCTGTCCGCAGGGAGCCGAGCTCTGCCCCGATGAAGCCCATCACCTGAGAAGGCACAAGTTCTGACTTGGCCTCGTTGACCAGGAGGCCGAGTTGGGAACAGGTTTGGAGGGCCAGATCCCTGGACCTCTCCACCTCCTGTCGGGTGGAACCTGCTAGGAGCCAATCGTCGAGGTAGGGGTAAATTCTGACCCCCCGATGCCGAAGATGGGCCGCCACCACTGCAATGCATTTGGTGAAGACCCATGAGGCCGATGACAGGCCAAACGGCATGGCTTGGAACTCGTACAGGGTCCCTTCGACCCTGAAGCAGAGAAACCGCTGATGGGACGGACGGATTGTGATGTGAAAGAATGTGTCCTGCAGATCCAGTGAACAGAACCACATGTTTCGCTCCAAGGATGGTATGCTCTGGCATAGAGGGACCATCCGAAAGGTGCGTGACCTGAGAAACTGATTCATGTCATGGAGATCTAGAATGGGGCGCCAGCCCCCCAGTCTGCTTGGGCACCAGCAAATACCTGGACACAAAGCCTGGGTCTGCTGGAGGGTCCACCACTGGAACTACCGCTTCCTTGAGGAGTAGCTGAGCAATGTCATCTCAAAGAGCTGACTGAGTATGGACGGGTACTCTTTCCTCCCGAAGGGCACAGGCTCGGCTGGGAGGGTACTGCTCGAATTCCAGAGGCAGTCTCTGACCGACCACTTCGAAAACGCACCTGTCAGTGGTAATAGTGGACCAGGCAGAAAGCAAGTGACGGAGTCGGCCCCCCACGGGAGGACCCAGAGCTGGTGTGACGGAGATGGGGTGGCAGCCCCCATCCTGTCACTGAGCAGGCTTGGAGGAGGAGGAGGCTCCAGGACCTGAGCCTTGGCCCCCTTTGTGGGCCTGTTGGGGTCCAGGCTTGGGCCAAGGGTGCCAAGCTTGAGCCTGTGGCTGACCTCCTTGGTACGAGGACTGCTGGACCACAGGGGAAGAGTGCCGAAAGGGCTTCTTCTTTTTCTTCCACTGGTTCTTGCCAGAAGAACTCCTGGCAGAAGTGGCGTCCAAGGTGGCACTGGACTGTTCAATGCGCTGTAGGTGACCGGCCACTCCTGGGCCGAACAAGTCGGTCTCGAGGAAAGACACATCAGCTAACTTATGCTGAGTATCCGCTGCAAAGGAGGATAACCTCAGCCAAGCCCTGCGGCGAGAGGCCACTGAGGCTGCCATTGAGCGGGCACAAGAATCCCCAATGTCCAGGGCCGTCTGGAGCTGCTGTTTGGCAACAGCACGACCCTGGTCCTGGACTTGCTTAACCGTGGTTTGCATGTCCGCTGGGAGATGTGGAAGACTTCATCTAATGACCTGAGAAGGGCATGAGAGAAGTGTGCCATAATGACGGCCGAACTGGCCTGACGAAGGCCCAAGGAGGAAGTCGCATAGACTTTCTGTGCTGAATGGTCCAAGAGCTTGGACTCCTTATCGGAGGGACGATCAGTGTCAGCAGAACTGCCAGCATGCCTGAACACACAGGCAGTCACCAGGCTCGCGGCCGAAGCTGCGTCTCAGAACCCCGCAGGACCCTATGGGCAATCGCATACTCTAAGGGTCATTCGGCATACGGTACTGGACATGAGGCAGAGCACTGCCATAGTTCAACTGCCAGGCCAACAATGGCCTCGGCCACAGGAAAAGCCTCCATCGTGGTGTCCCCTCTCTTCAGGATGTCTGTGAGAGGGTACTCCGCCTTTTTCTGGATGGTCTCCAAGAGCGTCCCTGTGGAATCAGAGATGAGACGGAGGATCCCTTGGAAGGAGGAAGGGCCTTCCTCCATCCCTGTGCCAACGGACAACTCATCATCCCCTGGATCTGAGTGGAGTTCGGTGACATCCGAGTCGAAGGAGTTGGGATAAAGCGGTTTGCCGCCCAAATCACCCTCAACCCGCTGAGGATGGTCAGGGGTGACCGTGACCGACAGACGTCCGGGAAGTCTGGTATTTGCTCGGTCCTCTTTTGAAGAAGCCCCTCCCACAGGCTGCTTAGGTGGCGGCTCCACCACTATCGGTGGGGAGACTGGCAAAGGCCGAATCAGAGGACAGGTCGGCCCCATGGGCAGGGGAACCAAAGGCTTCAGTTCCGAGGGGGTTGGCTTCGGCCTAGGAGGCAAAAGCCAAGTAATGGCTGGGGTAGGCGGCGGAGCCGGCTTCTGCCCGGTCAAAATCAGCTGTTGCCACATAAGGTCCTTGTAGCGCTGACGGAGTTTCCGTCAGAGCCTCTCGTCATCCGAGGAGGACGAGGATGACCTGTGGCATTGCATCTTCTTGGAGCGCTTATGGCTCACCCTTGGCCTTTCAGCCGAGGGGGTTCTGGACCTCGACCGAGATCGGGTTGGTTGACTTGGTCGCCCGGGAGACACCGAAGGGATCGGTGAAACCCGGGGGTCCAGAACCGGGACCTCGATGGGGACACCAGCTGGCTGGGTCTCCTCATCGGGGAACACCAGGACCGGAGTCCTTTCTAATGAGTCGTCGGCCACCGCCGGCGACAGAGGGTCAATCAAGTCGAGAATGATCTAGACTTCATTAGCCACCTCCTTGGTCATCTGGCCAGACGGTAGGTCCATGAAGCCTGCGGCTGAGGAAGTGATCTCGACCGAGATCGAGACCTTTCTCGGTCCCAAAAGCACCTTCGTCGAAACAAAGACAGGCCAGATTCTTTTTCTCTCTTCCGAGAGCGGGAGGAGTGCGAGCCCATAGGTGCCTTACCCTGGGTGGGGAGAGACTGGCACAACTCCTTGAACGAGCCTGTGAAGGTGGAGCCCAGGTTGAGAGGAATGAAGAAGCTTTGATTAGCCGGAGCTCTGGCGGCTTCTTCCTCGAACGCCTTCATGATGTTCCAGCTGATCAGCGGTGCCTGCGGCCGTGGAAACCGCCCACCTAGCCTCCTTAGACTTCACTGGAGGGTTCCTTTTCTCCGGTCTCCACAACTTCAGGCGTGCCAAGCGGTCTTCCAGGACGTTGGGATGGAAGACGAGGCAGAAGCTGTGAAGATAAGGTGTCATCGGTTAACCTAAGCAGCAGACGCACATGAGATTGGGATCAGTGCATGACATCTTCTAGCCGCAAGGACACCGTCGAAATCCCGGGGAAGATTTCTCTTCCATGATCGAAGACGCAAAAGCGTGGTCGCTAATTTAAATGAGTTTTAGTTTCGGTAAAACTGAGGTTTTGAAAGCCAAGGCCTACGAAATGAGTGAGCATGAGGGAGGCAACCTGGATCTTCCAGTGGAAAGGAAGATCTGGCGTCACTGGGCGGAGCCAAGGTACATACCATCCAGGTGGGTGGGAGGAACTAGCTTGAAGACTTACGGCTGATCTGAAAGGGAAAGTGCCATGCCAAACAGTGTGGACAAACAACATTACCATGATCCTAGAACACGGTCTGTCCAACTATTTTTTCAGGAAGTAAGAAATGGGGACAGAGAAAATTAAAACTGCATTGCAAGGACCACACAAACTGTTAGACCTGCTTCTAATTTAACTCCAGCATGCATAGTAAACATGATCCTAAAAGCAGCAACATAAGCCAGCCCGCTGGCGCAGCAGTTGGATTTCCGCTTGCGACGGCGGCGGACTGGGTTGAGGGAGCGAGCCTGGGTCGCCGGAAGGGCTGACCGGGAGAAGGCATTGAGCATCCGACTGCTCTCCTTCTCCGGGGTGGGGGGTTTTCATGATCGGTGCAAGAGTGGGCGCCTAGTGGCAGTTGGGTATATCGCCCAACGCAACGATGCACAGTCAAGGGGTACTGGGCGGACAGACGCTGGCGGCCATTGCACGCCTCCGCCCCAGCCTATACGGATAAAAATCCCTCTCTGCAGAATGTCTCTATGACGCCCTGCCCCCGGACTCAATCAGCTGCCTGGCCGAGAGCTCCTCCAACCAGATATGGATCCATGGTACCGGTGTCCTTGGCTGTGCCGTGCCCCACCTCCCGGGGGGTAAGCCAGGAGTGATCGGGGAAGCGAGGGGCTTATAAGGTGGTGGAGTTTCGGGGGGCACCGTGACCAGGGCAGAGATATGACGGACCGCAGAGGATGGGGCAAAAAGTAAGATAAAAAAAAAAAAAAAAAAAAGCAGCAACATACTGTACAACAGCCTGGTTAGACCACATCTTAAGTACTGTGTGCAGTTCTGGAGGCTGCACCTTAGAAGGGACATCCAACTCCTGGAGAGGGTTCAGAGGAGAGCAACCAGAATGACTCGGGGCCTTCGGGATATGACATATGAGGAATGACTAGGGAGCTCAACCTGTTCTCGCTGGAGGAGAGGAGGGACTGGGAGGACATGATTGAGGTCTTCAAGTACCTCAGGGGAGTAAATAAGGTAAGCCGAGATAGGATCTTTCGATTGAAGGAGGGTGTAATTACCAGAGGACACAGTTGGAAGATTGAGGGTGGTAGGATTAGGGGGGAAAGAAGGAGGAGGTACTTCACTGAGAGAGTGGTAGAACCGTGGAATGCACTGCCCAGGGAGCTGGTACAGGCAGCTACGGTGGAGGGATTCAAGAGAGGGTGGGACAGGTATAGGCAGGTGAAGCAGAGGTTGGTTTGCCGGGGCAGGACTGGGGGATGGAGTAACTGTGGAAGGAGACAGATAAGAGGGCTACGGTACCCAATCAGGGTGCTGAAGCATGAGCAGACTTGACAGACCAATAGACCTACTCTGCTGGCATCTAGTATGTTAGTATTTAGTTGCATTCTTACTTTTCTGAGGGCTGTTGTTCTGTCAGCTGCTTTTCCTAGTGCAAAACCTGAAAGTAAAAACACAAAAATAATTTTAGTGAAAAAGTAGGATCCAACCGTACTTTATTTTTATTTTTTTGACTTCTATTTATGCACCCCTGCCACTAACCTCTCTCCAGCAAGGTCTCTTAATTACTGGCTCTGCCCATCCGCCTGAAGCTCTGACATTCCTTTCCTGGTTGAGGGGTCTCCCTCCTATGGGCTCGCCTTAACCCCTCAGCTCTGAGTCCCCCGAGGAAGGGCTGCCACTCCTACCAGTGCTCTACCTAATAGTACTGGCAGGCTCGCTTCAGGAGGAGGAACCAGGACAAATGTCGGACGCCCGGCATTGGAAGTGGGGCCATAATCACTGGGCCTACCTTCGCCTGTTAGTGGAGTTGTTCCCCCCCCCTTAAGTACCGCTATGAAGCGCGGACATGCAGGACATCCAGTGCAACATGTGCGCACTTCCGCACTAGCTTGCAGGATATCAGTCGATGCCCCGACCCCTGTATGCGCTGCACGCATACTGCAGCTGCCAGCCTCTGCCAGGAGCTGCTAGAGCTGCATGGAGTGGCAACCTCCCTCCCCAGGAGAGGAGAGCAGTCCATCGGACGCTTGATCCTCTCCTGCCCCTGCTGACCCCCAGTGTCCGAGTTCATTCTCGAACCCGGGTCGCTGGCATGAGGCGTGGCATGCAGCACCTCAACCTTCAGCACCACCAGGCCGGTCCATCCAACTGTACTTTAAACAACTGAGTTTCCAGTCATTCATTCAGTAAACTTCTTCCTCAGATTTACAAGTGATCATACTAAATATTACGAGTCCCATTCCAATAATATACCATTATTTGTAGGAAAATGACTGATAGGAAAGAATACTTACAGGGTGTGTGTGTATATGAGGAGGTGGGGGGCACGCATTAATAGTTCGAGGCTCTTCCAGTCAAGTGTACTTAAAGGGTGTGTGTGTGTGGGGGGCGGGCATTAATGGTTCTGCGGCTCTTCTCATCAAGGGTCTCAAGCAACTATCGGGGTCCTGGAGGGCCAGTGGGGGAGAAAGATCAAGTGGCCCAGAGGATGCTCTCCTCCAGCCAGAGCAGATGAGTCACTGCCTCCACTGTGTTACTGCCATCTGGGTGACCTGCTCCCCTGACCCCCATGGGCAATCAGTGGGACGAACAGAGAGCCCCTGGCAGGAGTGATGGGGCTAGGTGGTTTGTCAGGGGTAATGGTGGCTCGGCAGTGAAGAGGGGGAGAAAAAAGAAAAAATTACTCACCTTAGTAATTGTGTTTCTTCTAATGGAGTCTTGCTGTATTCTGACATATTGCAGTTAGCCCCAGCACCTGAACTGCTCCGGAGAGGAAAGAGTTAAATTCTCTGCAGAGCATAGAACGTTGAGCTCGAGCTCGGTTCAAATCTCTGTCTGCTGCACTTTAAAGTGTAACCATCAGATTCTTATGAGCTAATACTAACTAACCCACTATGTGGAAATTGTAGACTTTTACTAGCCAAATGGCAACCAAAAATTTTTGGTTCCCCCAAAAGACTCAAGTCGAGAAATCCAAAATCAGAAACCAGGTAGTGAACAACTTATGACTATTGGAATAAAGAAAAACATAACCTACTCCCCCTCTCTAAAAAGAGGGAGTGCCCAAATGCACCTCTGGGGTGCAACATTACACCTGCCAGCCTACTTCCCAAAAACAGGTTCCGAGAGGGGAGGGAGGGAGGTCAGAATACAGCAAGACTCCATTAGAAGAAACACAATTACTAAGGTGAGTAATTTTTTCTTCAAACAACTTGAAGTCTTACTGTATTCTGACATATTGCAGACTACCAAGCAGTACCTCCATGGAGGAGGGATTCAAACCTATTTTGGGAATAGGCTCTGCAGTACTGCTGTACCAAACTGAGCATCACTCCTAGCCTGGATATCCAGAGAGTAATGCTTGGTAAATGTACGGACTGTTTTCCAGGTGGCTGCTTTGCATATCTCTAGTAAAGGAATATCCCTGGCAGCAACCAGGGAAGCAGCTGTACCTCTAGTCGAATGAGCCCTCAGACCTGAGGGGGGTAGTTTTCCTAGCTTCTCATAGCAGAACTGTATACAAGAGACAATCCACCTGGCAATAGTTCTCTTAATGGCAGGTTTGCCCTTACCCACTTCCCCATAAGTGAGGAACAACCGGAGGGAGTCAAACCTGTGTGCCTTAGTACGCTCAATGTAGTAACTAAGGGCCCTTTTAACGTCCAAACTGTGTAATCTTCTTTCTCCAGAAGAATTATCAGTGAAGAATACAGGGAGAGACATGGATTGGTTCAAATGAAAATCGGAAACCACTTAAGGTAAGAACCTCCTATTGGTTCTAAGGACCACCTTATCTCTATGGAATGTGATAAAATCAGGCTCCACTGACAGAGCTTGCAACTCACTGATACCTCTGGCTGAGGTAATAGCTACCAGGAACACAGTCTTCCAAGTCAAGTACTTAAGTTCTGCTGAAGACAAAGGTTCAAAGGCGGGATGCATAAGCTGGGCAATGCAAACGTTAAGATCCCAGGCAGGGGTAGGATCCATAAAGGGAGGATTGGTATGAAGCAATCCCTTGAAAAATTTACAGAAAACATGATGAGATGCCAGAGAGGAAGGCTTTCCCACTGACAGAAAGGCAGAAACAGCTGACAAATGTACTTTGAGGGTAGCTGGTCTGAGGCCTAGGCCATTGAGGTGAACCATATAATCCAGAACTGTAGACAATTCAGCAGTGTCTGGGGATATATGCTTTTTGGAACACCAGATACTGAATCTCTTCCATTTAAAGTTATAAGTTTTTCTGGTGGCAGGCTTTCGAGAGGCTTTGAGAATGTCCAGAACCCCTCGAGACAGATGCAAACTTGCATACTGTAACTCTTCAAGAGCCATGCCTTGAGATTGAGAGACCGAAGGTTGGGATACCAAATCCTCCCTTGAGAGGAGGTTAATAGATTGTGATTCCTAGGAAGAGACAGAGGAAGATGGACTGCTAGGGACAGCAACAGGGGATACCAAGGCTGCCTGGCCCAATCTGGAGCAATCAGGATCACTTTGCAAGATTGTGACCTTATCTTGACCAGGACCTTGAACAGCAGAGGAAAAGGAGGGAAGGTATACAGAAATTTCCCCTCCCAATTCAACATCAGAGCTTCCAGAGGGACTGAGCCCAAGACTGGGGGTCTGCAACAAAAGAGAGGGAGTTGGTGATTGTCTGGGGCTGCAAAGAGATCTATCTCTGGAGTGCCCCATCTTGAAAAAAATTACTTTTAACACTAGGGGATCCAAAGATCATTCGTGATGGCCCTGGGATATCCTGCTCAATGCATCTGCTAACGCATTGTCCTTTCCTGGGAGGTGGACTGCTACCAGAGAGGTCTGTAGGGAGTAAGCCAGGGACCATATTTTCATGGCTTCCATGCACAAGGCCGTAGACCGAGTGCCTCCCTGCTTGTTGATGTACCACATGGTGGTGGTGGTGTCTGTCCTGACTTAAACCACCTTGTTCTTTACTGACTGTGAGAAAGCCTGTAGAGCCAGGTGAACCGCTCTGAGCTCCAGAAGGCTGATGTGGAGAAGAGACTCCTGAGTGGACCACACTCCCTGGGTGTGAGAGCCTCCAAGTAGGCTCCCCAACCCAGGAGAGAGGTGTTTGTGGTTAGCACCACAGAATGAGACTGAGAAATGAATGGGACCCCTTGCCTGAGATTGTCCTGATCCTGCCACCACGGAAGAGCCTGGATCAGAGTCTGAGTCACTGGAATCAGTTTGGTCAAAGGATCTTTTTTCTAAGACCAAAAAGCTCTCAGATGAAAATGAATGTCTCATCTGAAATCTGGCCCCCTGGACCACTGCAGTGGAAGCTGCCATGTGGCCCAGCAACTGAACAAAGTGCCTTGCTGGTCGAGAGACCAGAAGGTGGAAGGAAGAGGCCAGCTCTATGATGGCCTTCACTCTTACCAAGGGAAGAAATGCCTTTGCTTTGACAGTGTCTAATTCCACCCCTATGAAAGTCGACAGTTATACTGGCTCGAGAACTGACTTGGGACGATTGAGAAGGAACCCTAGAGAAGTGAGCACTTGCTGGGTTACTTTTAGATCTGACTTGACTTGGTCTGGAGACTGGCCTACTATGAGCCAGTTGTCCAGGTACGGGAATATGGAAATATTTTTTCTCCTTAGGAAAGCCACTACTACTGCCAGGCATTTTGTGAACACCCTTGGAGCTGATATTAGGCCAAAGGGCATTGCTTTGAACTGATAATGGCCTGAAGGCAGTTTGAACCTGAGGTATTTTCTGTGGGAGCACCTGATGGGAATGTGAAAGTAGGCATCCTTTAGGTCCAGGGAGGCTAGCCAGTCTCCTGTCCTTAGAGAGGGAAGAATTATTCTCAGAGTCACCATTTTGAACTTTGGTTTTAATAAATGCTTGTTCAGGTATCTTAAGTCTAGGATGGGCTGCCACTCCCCTGTCTTCTTGGGGTAAGGAAGTACCTAGAGTACAGACTTTTGCCCCTGTGGATTGTAGGAACTCTCTATGGCCCATAAGGCCAGAAGAGATTAAACCTCTGCCTCTAGGGCAATGGTTTTGGAGATGTTTGCAGGTGGAAAAGATCTGGCTCTCAACTTTGGAAACTTTTTGAAGCTGAGAGCTAGTCCCTGGCTTACTACCTCCAGGACCCACTTGTCTGAGGTAACAGACTTCCAGTCCTGGAAGTAGTAAGCCAGCCTGCCTCCTACCGGAATGGAGGAGTCGACCCGGGCTGACACATCAGGGTGTCTGCTTGGCAGGAGCCTAAGGCTGAGAGGTGGATGCAGCCCTGCTCATCCCCCTTCTGCCTCTCCCTCTGAAAAACCCCGTCTGGGAAAAAGAAGAGGCCTGTACTTGGTAGAAAGGCCTACGAAAAGGCCTGCCCCTGCCCCTAGCTTGCTGCCTCTGAGGAGTTGACTGCTTTTCCTTGGCCTGTGCACTCCTACAGGTGGTCCTGTGCTCATTCATCTTTTTCATATAATTCTCTGTCTGCTCCCCAAACAGAGAATTATTAACCCCAGGGAAATCCATAGCCTTAGCCTGGGTATCCTGAGATAGGCTAGTACATCTGAGCCAAGCTAGACTCCAAAGAGCCACAGATGTAGCCATAACTCTTGATGACACATCACTGGAGTCCACAGCAGCATGAAATTGAATTTTTGATGCCTCAATCCCATCAGCAGCCACCTCCTCCAGCTCCTTGGCAAGCTGGGGGGAGGCCTGTTCAGCCAATTCTAACAGAGTGTCCCACCTGGACTTCTGGTACCTGGCTGCATAGGCCATGTAATTAGTCTGCCTGAGTCCCAAGGAGGATGCCAAGTACTGCTTCTTTGCCATGGCATCCAGCTTCCTGGAGTCCTTCTCTGGGGTGTGCGAAGCCAAGGGTATGTTAGCCTTATCACAGGTAGCAGCCTACACGACCCCAACATGACTGCATTGCTGGTACAAGTACTCTGTACCTGAGCATGACAGCACGTACCTCTTGTCCATCCGTCTGTCCACAGGAGGTAATGGATTTGGAGTTTTTAACAGCTTTTGTGTCTGTTTCCCAAAAGATTTGTGGGGGGGAATAGACAACCTCTTGGACTCTGGGATATCCATCATCTCCACAAAGTCAGGCTCCTCTTGTTTCTCAAAAGCTTCCTCCATAGGGAACTGGAGGGTTTCTGCCACTTGTCTGTAAAACATAAAGTGGGAAGGGGACTCAGAAAGCCTAGGAGGGCAAACACCATAAGGCCTGTCTGGGGAGATGTCCGGTTCTATGGGCTCATCCAGGCCTTCTATTCCATCATCTTCATCACCTTCATCATCATCAAAATCGTCATCCCCCTTCCAGATTCGGTTCATAAAAATCTTCAGGGGCATAATTTTGAACCCGAGAAAACGACCGAACTGAATGCCTGCCAGAAGGCGCCGGATCGATGGGAACTGGACGAAGCGATTCCACTATGCGAATCGCTCGGGCAATTTCCTTGGCGGTCAGATGATGCGGTTCTGGATCCGAACCAACCGATTTGTCTTTTCTTTTTCTCTTGGATGGGACCAATCCCCTTGGAATCGGCTCTCCTTTTGCCCAAAGGAGTCTCATCCTGGTCAGAAGGCATTCCTTCTGGTTCGGTCGGAACCGAACCGGGCTGGCCATCCGGGTCAGCAGACTTCTCGGCCTCCCTTTCCCTAAGCCTGCCCAATCTTTTGTCCAGGGTGGCTTTAGTGAAATTCTTGCAAATTTGGCAGTCTGATTTGAGGTGGTCAAACCCCAGACAATAAACACAAGTGGTTTGGGGATCAGCCTTTGCAAAGGCCTCCCCACACACACTGCAGTGTTGAAACCCAGTGGGCCCGGTTTTCTTTCTGGGTTTCTCAGACGTGGCCATCCTAATCAAAAACTTACCCTTTATTTGGCTTAAGCCAGGCAAGACACCCTTATCGGTTTCTAACCGTGTCATGGGTATTTGAAAAAAATGCAAAAACCTGTTTTTTTTGTTTTTTTTTAAAGCCGATAAGGACCGATACCACAACTTTTTAGAGAGAAAATTAAATCAGATACACTCTACAAAGCAACCGGTTCAGCTGAACCGGTTGAAAACAGTAAATTTTACAATTTCCACAAGCTTCTTTACTAAGTCCACTACCTATGTACTTACTGTACCACAGACAGGGATTTGAACCGAAAAAAATAAAGTACTTATCGGTAAACCGATGACTTTAACCGACAGAGAACCGTGAGCAGAGGAGAAATCTCCAGAGCGACTGCTCAGTTAGGCGTAGTAAAGAATCTAACGGTTACACTTTAAAGTGCAGCAGACAGAGGCTTGAACTGAGCTCGAGCTCAACGTTCTATGCTCTGCACAGAATTTAACTCTTTCCTCTCCGGAGCAGTTCAAGTGCTGGGGCTAACTGCAATATGTCAGAATACAGCAAGACTTCATGTTGTTTGAAATGAAAATTATGTACTCACCGTAATTCTTGATCTTCCAGAATATCTTCACTATTCACTATTTCATGTGTCTGTGCTGGAGGTGCTAGGACCTGGCAGGAGCATACAGTTTTAAAATTCTTGAGCTAGGGGATCGATGTAGGGGACAGCGCTGCCCATGAGGCAGACACATAACGTGGCACTTACGGGCTGGCCAGTAACGGATGCTGGCCCCCTGCTCTTTCAGCTCAGTTTATCAGGAGAGGAAACAAAGTGGAAGAAAAAAAGAAAGGATGAGGCAAGGTAGCCCAAGGGACAGATACAGGATATAAAAAGAACAAAACAATAAAACCTGGCTACCAAAGAAGAGAAAGAAGAGGCTGGGAGGAAGGGCCTAGGTAGAGGTTAAACAGCGACCAGGACAACTGGACAGGAGACAGAAAGTGCCAAGGCAGAGAATGTAGTGGGGATCCTGAGCTCCCAGTATGGGAGAAGTGCTTTTAGTAGAGTTGGCTTTGCTCGCAACTCCCAGGGAAATTTACCTACGCTTTCCTGCAGATTACATAACTTCCAAAGGAACCCAAGGTCTTAGAAATCCTATATAAATCAATCCAAAAGTATGGGACGAATTTTGTTGAAAAAGGTTCCACGTCCCTGAAAAACGCAGGAATCCTAGTAGAACTATGAGCCCTGAAAACTGTGTTATCGCGGCCAGCCCGGTGGTGCTGAGGGTTGAGGCGCTGGATGCCACACCTCGCGCCATGCCTGGGAACCGGGTTCGGGAACAAGCCTGGGCCGCCGGGGGTCGGCAGGGGGGAGAGAGGATTGAGCATCCGGAGGACTGCTTTCCTCTCTCAAGGGGAGGAGGACTAGTTGTCCCACTCGCTGACTGCCCTTTGGCAGTGGCTGGAAGGCAGTGCGGGTCGGAAGGCTTGAAGTCGACATCCTTATTTCGGAAGGCAGGGGGGCCGGGTGAAAAAAGGAAAAAACAAGCCTGATAGGTTTGATGATGGTCCGCCGCTCCTGGGAGCAGTTCCCTGGATTGGGTCTCCGGGAGAGGGGAGAAGCCGGCAACCTCCTCGTGGCCCTGCTGCGGGGGGCAATCTGCGGGGGAACTACCGGGGGTCGCCTCTAGTAATGTGAACCGGCAGGACTGAGAGTTCCTCCCATTGCAGGCTATACCGCCTGCCAGGGCTCTGGTGGGTTAAACGTACTTACAAAAAAACAATAAAAAAATGTTACCAGTGAAGGTCCTCCACCTGCAGATTACATGACCCGCAGAGGGGTCAGTGACTCAGAGATCCCATATAGCCAATGCAAAAATATGGCATGAAATTTACTGAAGGAGTCCCATTTTCCTGAAGCACAGTAATCAGAAGAGCCAGGGCCCATGAAATGTGATACTAATCAAGGTTCTCGAACAGAGGCGGAGACACCTAGGAGTCTGAAGCCAACGGAGCAATCTCGAGGTGGGAATACAAGTCGGATTGAAAGGATCACTGCTAGAAGGACAGATACCAACTGAGAGAATCGAAGATATCCTATGATTCTCTTACATCTTCCCCTTTCTTATTAGAAAAATTCCCCACAGAAAGGAAAGTAAAGAGAATGAAAAATGTAGCAGGCTGACTGGGATGGAAGCGCAGGAGGCATACTGCAAGGGGAAGGGAGAGTTGGACCAATTGAAGCAGTCTCGGCTGGTGCTTCAGCACATTTCTCCTGATCCTCTCCAACACCTGTTCTCCTACATCCCTTTTTCCTTTTGTCACAGAAGAAGGGGGAAAAAAGGGCTTCTCTGACAGCAAACAAGCTACAGACTTCCTGTTAAAGGGGAAGGGGACAAAAACTCACTCAATAAAAACTTATTTACTTTATTTCCTTCTTTTTTTCCCTAAAACACAAAGAGGCGAAGGGACTGGAACAGCTAGAGAAATAAAATTGTTTTTTTTTTGTTTTTACATTTTTTTGAAAGCTGCAAAAAGGTGCTATAAAGGAGCTAAAATAGCCCTTAATGTGTTTTTCCTCCCCCGTGCCTCCCTTTTTTTTTTTTTTTTTTAACTGTTGTCCCTAACAGCGGAGGTAGAAGGGGACTGAAAGAGACAGAAAGAAAAATAGGAAATACGTCCAGAAGCCTGGCCACTAAGGCAGAAGGTAGGTGTGTTGCAGTAATGAATGGTGAAGATACGCTGGAAGAGCAAGAATTACAGTGAGTACATAATTTTCATATCTTTCAAGAATCGATCTTCACCATTCATTACTTCATGGGTCAGAGTGCCAAGCTTACCACCAAGGGCTGTGCTGGCTCACCCCAAGGGAAATGGCTATTCCCTCAGCCTCCTGTGGGGGAAAAACCCAAAGAGGCGGGGGTACCTTATGGGCCTGGTGAGGCCATAGGCTGGTCAGGGGCAGGAAGAGGCTCCAATGGCCTGGGAGCAGGAAGGTGCCCCGCAAGCTCATGCAAGCTCACAGCTGGCCCTGCGGGAAAAGAAACTGTCCCTCTGGAACTAAGGCAATCACCCTACACCGGGCCAATGGTGACAACCTGTAGAGACAAAGCCATGCCATCCGCCTAATGAAGACTACAGTTCCCAACCTGGAGGCTACCTCACTGACATCATAGGACACCCTTGCTTGGTGTCTTGCCAGCTCCAGACCCTGTGCAGAAAGGTGTATGGCTCAACTGATTATTGTTGAATCTTCTCCTGGTTCAGGACGGGGAAGTAGGCCGGGAGATTGAAGCATAATGAGGGATCCCTTGGAAGAAACAATATTACTATGGTAAGTAATTTTTTCTTCAAGCCTCATGAATCCCTCATTATGCTTAAGAGTTTCAGACTATGAAGCAGTACCTTGGGAGGCTGGGTACAGAACCTGTTTGGGGAAAAGGCTCTGCAGAACAGCCGTGCCAAACCTGGCGTCCCTTCTGGACTGTACATCCAGACAACAGTACTTTGTAAAGCTGTGGACTGTTTTCCATGTAGCCACTTTACAAATTTCTAGCAACGGGACTTCCCTAACTACTGCCAAAGAGGCAGCAAAGCTATGCGTGGAATAAGCACTGAGACCCTGAGGTAGCTACTTGCCAACTTTAGAGTAGCAGAATTGAATGCATGCAACAATCCAGTGGGCAATCGTCCTCTTCGAGGCTGGACTGCCTTTCCCCACTTCACCATAAGTAACAATTGAGTACTGGAAGACCTATGGTCTTTAGTATACTCCAGGTAGTATTCCAAAGATCTCTTGACTTCCAGGCCGGGCAATCTCTGTTCGCCAGTACTGGATAACTCTGTAAAGAATATAGGTAGAGTAACGGACTGGTTCAAATGAAACTCAGACATTACTTTAGAGAGGAATTTTCTATTAGTTCTAAGGACTACCTTATCCCTGTGGAAAATGATGTAGTTAGGGTCAGTACAGAGGGCCTGTAACTCGCATACCCTTCTGGCCAAATTGATGGCTACCAGGAAGACGTCATCCATGTTACATATTTCATTCAAATATGTAATGGCCATTGGCTCAAAAGGGGGTTCCATGAGCTTGAATATACAAATCTTTAGATCCCAGGGAGGTACAGGTTCCCTAACTAGCAGATAGAGGTGAAGGAGACCCTTAAAGAATCGCTTGAAAATGGAGTGAGAGGTCACTGTTCTCTGCTTACCCGCTGATGAATAGGTGGAAATAGCTGCCAAGTGCACCCTCAGTGTAGCAGGCCTTTGACCTAAGGTTTGCAGATGCAGGATGTAATCTAAGAGTGTAGGCAGGCCAACCTGAAGGGGACTGAGATGTTTAGAAGCACACGATAAGGAAAACCTGGCTCCCATGGCTTGGAAAGCCTGGAAAACTTTTAAATCCCTTGCCGTGTCCTCATGTGAGGGCAGTTCAACTTAGTCCATTGGCATTTCCTTTTGCTCTTCAGCAGGAGGGGCAGTGGCCTTTTTTCCATTGTATATAATCTTGTTCACTGGCATCTCCTTTTGCCTTTCAGCATGAGGGGCAGTGACTTTTCTCTTTTTGTATTTAAAGATTTTCCAATGGCGTCTCCTTTTGCTTTTCAGGAGAGGCAGGGCGTTTCCTCATTTTGTGTTTCAAACTGTCCACCAGCATCTTCTCTTGCCTTTCAGCAGGAGGGACAGTGACATGCTTCAACTTCTGTTACTTTTTTAAGGGGACTGATTCAGGGACCTGTTCTGAGGTCCTTTTCTGAAGCTCAGGGAGGTCCTTTGGGGGTCATGAGTTTTTAACATGTGAGGGACCCTCTCCCGCATTGTTAGGAGACAGGGACATAATGCAATTGGTTAAACAACTGTTGCAAGTTCACAAGCAAACATAAATAACTCAATGGCACCCAAGTAGAAGGTGGTGCCCAAGTTCTAGCCAGTAAATGAATAAGTAAACAAATCACACCACCATGTCCCTTTCAGTGAAAAGAGAGCTGTCACTGGAAAAAAATGTTATCTTTTTTTTTTTATGCAGAATAGCTCCCACAGCTCGCGTCTCGCGTCTCAGTAGACAGAAGTGAAGCCAAGACGTCCGACCCAAAATCCCCGTTACAGGAGGAGTCTTGACGAAGTCTTAAAATAAAAGGATGAAAAGAAGCCAAAAAGCCCTTTTTTTCGTTCCCACTAAACAGAATCTGCAGAGAGGTCACAATTCTCCAGTAGCAAGGACCACGGAGGAGAATCGCGCTCAAAATAAATACCCCAACTTCCCTTAAAAGTAAAGTCAAATCAAGCACTAAAGAGGGCAGAGTTAAAGAAAGAAAAAAAAAACAAAAAACTACCAGAGTACTTAATGCTGTGATCGTTAGTGAGCTGCCTGAAGAGAGCTCTTCGGGGCAACTTGCGCTTGCAGGCAAATAAGAAGATTTAACGTTAGGCTATGGAACGCAGCAATCCCTAGACGGCAGCAGTTCAAACTGCATTCTAAATTCTATTCAAGTGCTCTGGGGCACTTCAACCTGCCAATCTGAAATGCAACTGTTATGCATAATGAGGGATTCCTGGGGCTTGGAAATAGCCTGATCTAGTGCCAAAAAGTGAGTGGGAAAGGCACTTGCCGACACCCTGTACTGTTTCCAGATCAAGGGCCCTGTCAGATCCAAAATGCCTGGGAGGGCGGGAGGGGAGAAGTCATGGTGGGCCAGGCCAGATCCTCTGCCAGGACTATGAGATCGTACAGGGGACATCGCTCGAGGAGAGGGCCTGACCAACTCTTCCACCTGCGAACACCCAACTGTGGAGGAGCGGTCTGTGTGGTGCCTTGGGGAGCGGAACCCCCCAGGTGAAGAGACTGGAACCATAGAGGTCCCACAGGGTTGCCCCTATCTCCACCTATGACAGGCCCAGACGATGCTGGCAAGGCCAGAGAATCCGAGTCAGCACTATGACTCCTGCCAGAGCTACCAGAAAGCTCTGGGCATGGAGCAAGGCGCTGGCAGAGACCTACTAGCTCCCACCTCACCGGAATGGACTCAACCCCTTGGGCTAGGCCTAATGTTATAATCAGCATCGAAAACCTGAGCTGAGGGACAGCCAGCACCGCAAGCAGCAACAGAATCCCCCTTGGCACCATGAAGAGCACCAGGGGCAGAGCCGGCACTGGAACTTGATCCAGCACTATGGGTGGTGCCGGTAACTGGCCTGGCACTACATTAAGCACCAGCCCCCACTCACGGCACCAGAATTGACACCAGGGAACATCCCCAGTGTCACTCACAGCACCAGGAGACAACAGGGGGGTGGTGCCGCAACTGGCACCAGACTGGGAAACAGCTAGAGATGACGCCGAGGACAACACAGACTTAGGACTAGGCCCAAAAAGTCCTCCTTCATTGTCAGTGCCTGTAAGCTATTCAGGATCATCCCAGTCTCCATTCCCAGGTCCTCTAACCACTCAGGGGATGAGAGATCCAAAAGCTCTCCACTGGGCTACTGACTCCAAAAACCTTCCCTCTCCTAGTGCCACAAGCAGCATCAGGAGGGGACCCAGCCAGGAGGGAAGCACTGCTCTGCTCACCGGCATTAGTGCTGGGAGTTGAAGTGGCACTGGACCACGATTCCAGGAAGCCTACCAGTGTAGGCCCAGCAAATAGCTCTGATCTTGTCACAGGGGGCATCCATGCCCCTGAGGGGGCTCTGGACTGGGAGAGGTGTGCAACCAGCCCCTTGGATGAAGCTGGCTATCCCACAGACCCCTCGCTCAGGCTCTCCAACTTGGCAAGACAAGGACCAGAAGAGGCCCGGTCTCCCTCAGTACATACAGTACTGGAGGGTGGCCCAGGGGAAGAGCCCAGGTACCTTACCTTGGGAGTCTCTTGTGCAATGTCTGGCTCTGAAATTGGGGGGTGAATGAACCCACTCAATCATGCGGATTTCAAGTGTGCAGAAGTCCATGGAGAAACAAGCATCACAAAGGTCTATGTCATGTTACGCTCCAAGGCAGAACCAGCAACAGTCATGTCCAGGATATTTCTGGCACAGGGGCACTGACATGTGTGGGAAGACTCCGTCTTCTTTTTTGACTTCAGTGGCCCGAGACTCAGACATGACTGACTTTGGGAAATAACAGAAACCAGCAAAAAAAAAAAAAACAGAGCTGTAAAAGGATAGAAAAAAGAAACGGTGTTGGGAAAAAGGCGAAAGAAGAAGTTATGGCATCGAGCAGGCTGTGACTAACTGAACTGCACACTTGAAAAATGGGGACCGTTCCCACGGAGTGCGATCTCCACGGCAGGAAGAACAGAACTGAGAAGTGCAGGCGGCTGGTGTTGGTTACTGGCAAGGCCAGAAGCGTCACATCATGTGTCCACCTTGTGGGCGGTGTCATCCCTGATGTTGGTCCCCTAGCTCAAGAATTTTAAAGCTATACACTCCCACAGGGTTCTAGCACCTCCGGCACAGACCCATGAAATAATGAATGGTGAAGATTGATTCTTGGAAGATCAGAAAGTTGAAAAAAAAAAAAAAGAGCCCCTTACCATTACTGGGAAACGTGATGATTTGATACCTTTTATTGGACCAACATAGATGTTACAAAAGAAAACAGGTGCTTAAGCTTTCAGACAACACACAGTCCTTCATCAGAAGCTAATGCCAGTTGTTTTGGAAGAATAAATTCTATTAAAGACCAGATCATACATAAAAAAAACAGACAAAAACGTTGTCTGGTTTTATATTTGATCTGATTTTTAATAGCTTCTGATGAAGGACTGTGTGTAGTCCGAAAGCTTATGCACCTGTTTTCTTTTGTAACATCTATGTTGGTCCAATAAAAGGTATCAAATCATCTTTTTTCTGGATCTTTTGTTAAAAGGACCAATATGGCAACAATAACATTTTTCTGTGGGAAAACCTTTTTAGACAACTTTCAGCTTGCACTGTATATGCACCTACAGTTAATGTGTTTCTTGTGGTTATAAGTGTGCATTCTCAGGTTCTCTAGGTGAGAGAACTGTGATGCGAAGCTGAGCTGTTCTAGCACACAAAGGACTTGAGAAGAAACTTCTATAACCATAAGAGACAAAAGAACAGTAAATATAAACATATTATAAATCATGTTGAAGACTTCAGTTTTTAAAAACTGAAGCGAGAATTTAAAATGAAAATGTTTTACTTAGTTGATAATTAGAGAAAACCCTGTGTGAGAAATGAACTATGGCAACTGAACGTAACAGAACTGTAAAACTATTTGCATGAGACAGCTTCTTGTAGTTGTGAGAGTACCTGGACTGTTTACAAATAATCCTGACTGGCTAAAAATGATTGCTGTCCTCATTTCTAATATGTCATATATTCCCTGTATTTAGTGTATCCTTTTCTTCACAATTGCATAAATAAATATGAAAAACAGGACCACCATACCTCAGATTGTATCTGCTCTGGCTACTTGTCCACACCTGACATCATAATCCCATGTTTATAGCATTATAATAATGTCTACAGCAACAAACTGCAATGTCGTCACACTTAGGTTATTGTGAGTTCAGGAGTAGACAAACAGAACAGGTGAACTCTGACTGTAATTCTGTTTTCAAGCTAATGTCTCTAGTTAAAATGAAAAGGAGGGAGCTACTGTAAATACAGTAAATGTATCGCATATAGGCAGAAAATGATGTTTTTTCTACACTGCTTCCAAGACACTGAGGCTCCTTAAGGCAAACACAGAATCTGCTGCTGTCTCCGTTTTACTGCTCATAGTAAATATACTGTATAGCAAGTTGAATTTGTCACTGTTTTATTTAGGGCTTTTAACTGGCTATACATGTTTGTGGATTTTGCGTAGCAGGCCTACTTCACAATACAGACAATCAGTTGATGTACTCACTCGCAACATAGCATCCAGAAGGACAGCTGTCAATCTGCTGTCAGGCAACTGTAACTGCATTAATCTCCCTAATACCCTTAATCCTTTTTGCACCTTCTCTCCTGTAATCACTGGTTTAATCACTAGTGTATTCAGTTGTTGAGTGTCTGAGTGATCTCAAGACAGCAACTGCAGACACATGCCTGTTGTCTCTCTGAAAAATGAAAAGTATGTAAGTACTGTGATTTTTAATCTTACAGAATATCGTTACCATTTATTCACACTGATGGGTCTAGGGCCAGAGGCACCAGGACCCTGCGGGAACGTTTCGCTACAGGAAGGGAGTTGATATCGCCTACTGACGTCACCCGCGCACTTCACACAGTTCACATGGAGTCGCGCATGCTAGGCAATAACGGTCATCAGCTCCCTCAGGCACCTCAGTTCTGTTTGCCAGGAGAGAAAGTGGAGAGAAAATAAAAGAGAGGACTAGATACTCTCTAGCACAAAGGAATAGTAAAAGGATGTAGGAAATATAATAGACCAATCAGAACCCGACTAATAATTTAGAGAGTAAGGGTTGGGCCTACCAGGTGGCACAAGGGTTGTGGGTCTAAACAGAGCCAGAGCCTCTTACCACTAGCCAGACAGAGTGTTGAAAGTAGTAAGAAAAGATTGGGCAGCTGCCCTGAGCAAATGGCTCTGGCAGAAGTAGCAAAAGGAGAAGTCCAGTTTGGGCCCCGATGGCAAAAATGCCCCCAGATGGAAAAATGACATCTGGATCCCAAAAAGTAATAACCCTGTGCCACTGGATAAAACTTGAGTAAACTCATAATTGTCTTTTCTCTATGACAGATGAGAGAAAAGTAAGTCTGGAGAGGATAGGAGTTGCAGGACTAGCAGTCCTAGGGAAGCAAGATGTGGTTATCCCCTCTGGCATGCTCCAGGCAAAGTGGGCGAAGCCCAAAGCACAGGGAACAGTGACAAGGGACAAGAACCAAAAAATTCCAAGATGAAGAACATGCACTGCTTCTCCCTGCAACCACAGGGATGTGCATCACACCTCTCCAGAGGCAGAGCATCTGATCAGTGGAGTAGATTGTATAGTGCCCAGGGCACACGTCACATAAAGCAAATATAAGGGAGAAGGAGGGTAGCAAAAAATAGAGAGAAGGGGCCACCTACTTACTCCACAGAAAATAATAAATAGATTACTCCTCTGTAACCATCGTTCTAGGAGTGGTATATGGTTCACATCCACACTGGCACTTGATTGGCCTGTGTCTTTAAGCTAAGCTCCTCCCACCACCGGGGTGTTATCCCTTAACTTTGCCCCGTGATATCAGATCTTGCATGCTGTAAGCAGGGATCCATGTGCCACCTGCCAGGGGAGGTCGGATGAGCTGTGTGTATGTGAACCATATATCACTCCTATAAATGAAAATTACGTACTCACCGTAATTCTTGATGTTCTTGGACAAGTCCTCAACATTTAGTCATACTTCTGGTTTTCAAGCCGGAGGTGCTGGGACCACGTGGGAGCCAAAAATCTTCAGGAGGGCTAATACCGAGGTAGGACTTCGCATGCCCAGTACTGCGACGCTGGCTCGCGCCATATAGCCTATCTCGGTGTCAACCCTCCAACCGCCCCAGTACCTTCTTTTTTTTTTCTCTCACCGAGGAGGTGCAGCGTAACCTAACTTGAATAAACACCTAACCTAACAAAGGCATAAGATAGTCCTTCTGACCCATAAAAGAAAGGTCAGCAAAACTACCATGTCTTCACAGCCCAAACCGGGACAAGGGAGGTGAAGACCAAGAACAGACTGAGTGAGCTTGGTGGATGACGGGTGGGCGTATGAATAAATGGAAAAGACTTGTCTAAGAAGATCCAGAATTACGGTGAGTACATCATTTTCATATCTTCTTGGACTGAAGTCTTTACCATTTATTCATACTGCTGGGTTAGAGTACCAAGCTCATACAAAAATCCCCTGAGCAGGGCGGTAGGAGACGGCGCTCACTTAGGACAGAAGTCTGTTAAGGATTGTCCTGCAAAAGGAAGCATGCTGTCTGGCATGGATAGGCATAAGGGAATATTAGAGATGAGAAACAGGCTAAAGCCAATGATCAAATAGATCAGCAGTCACTGATGCAGGCATGGAATACGGGCAGAATGGGTGGGCCAAGTGGTCCTTATCTTCCGTCAATTACTATGTTACTATGCATGTTATATCCACGGAATAGAGCTTAACGAAAGTATGTACTGAGCTCTAAGTAGCTGCTTTGAAAATTTCAGCGATGGAGACAGAACAGATTTCTACCAGAGACGTAGCAACTGCTCTGGTAGAGTGAGCAAGAACCTGGCCTTCCAGTTTTATCTGGGCCATAGAGTAACAAGTCACTATCCAAGTGGAAATACACTTAATGGTTACTGGTTGCCCCAGCAGGGTAGCAGTAAAGGAAACAAACAGTTGCTTGGATTGACAGATGTCCTTAGTTCTATTAATGTAGAATTGAAGGGCTCTTTTAACATCCAGGTAGTGAAGGGTACATTCTCCTTCATTCTGGAAGTTACGAAAATAAGTGGACAACACCAAAGGCTGGCTCAAATGGAACTCCAAAACCACCTTGGGTAGAAACTTGGGGTGTGTGTGCAGAGAACCATCTTGTCTTTGTGGAAGGCGGTATACAGAGGGTCTGTGACCAAGGCATGTATGTCAGAAACCCTGAGAGCAGAGGTGATGGCCACCAGAAAAGCAGTTTTCCAGGTCAGGAACTTGAAATTGCAGGGTAGCCAAAGGTTCAAAGGGTTTACGAGTAAGCATGTCTAGAACGAGGTTAATAACCCAGGGAGCAAATGGCTTCCTGACAGGGGGCCTTGTGTGCAGAACGCCATTGAGAAATCTCTTGAAAAGAGGCAACTGAGCCAAGGTCATGTTCTGGACTGACTTGTGATGAGCCAAAACTGCACAGAGGTGGACCTTTACCAAAGAATACTGCATTCCAGCATCTGAAAGGTCTAACAGGTACTCCAAAACCTTATCTCAAGACATCGGAATGGGTCCATACAGGTCTTGGCATACCACTTCGAAGTGCTTCCATTTGGCTATGTAAGTTTTCCTAGTGGAAGGTTTACGCACAGCTAGGAGGATTTCCAAGACCCTTTGAGAAACTTTAAACCTGCTCATTTCTGTCTCCACAGGAGCCAGGCATGGAGATGAAGGGAGCGCAGGTTGGGATGGACCAGGGATCCCTGTGTCAGAAGGTCTGTCTGCAGAGACAGTTGCTTCGGAGGGATCACTGACAACTTGTTGATCAAGGGAAACCAATCTGTAAAGGCCATTACAGTGCAATGAGAATCATTTTGCCCCAGTGTGCCTCCAGCCTGGGCAGCACCCTCTGAACTACTGGAAGAGGTGGAAATGTGTACAGAAAGCAATTTGTCCACCACAGCCTGAATGCATCCTGACAGAAAACGCCAGGTCCTGGATTTCTGAAACAGAATCGAGGCAGTTTTGCATTGAGTAGGGACACAAAGAGGTCCAAGTCTGGAATGCCCCACTCGTCGAAGAGAGACTGTACAATGTCTGGTGCTAACCACCACTCATGAAGATCTACTTCTGCCCTGCTGAGTTGGACTGCCAGATTGTTTTCAGCCCCTGGTAGATAAACTACTAAGATCAGAGCATTCTGCTTGAGGCACCACTCCTATACCTAAATCTCAAAATCCAGTACTACCCACCACCAAACAAGGCAAAGACACAAAGTATATGTCTAGAAAAAATGCAGTTTAATAATATAGCAGTCAAAACAAATGGTGCATACCTCACAAATGCTGATAACACAGGCTGGAAGGGCAGGGCAAAGTCACACTGACTTTTACCGGTTTCGCTATAGCCTCTTCCTGAAGATTTGTTTTCACTGCTATATTTTTAAACAGCATTTTTTCCAGACATATACTCTGTGTCTTTGCCTTGTTTGGTGGTGGATAGTGCTGGATTTTGAGATTTATGTAGTGTGTATTGTTCCTGGAGCACACACAGCTGTGGGGCAGCTGCTTGCAGAGTGCTGGACCACTCCTATAGCCGCACAGCTTCTCTGCAGAGCGGGTAGAAGTGTGCTCCCCCCTGCTTGTTGATGTAATACAGCACTGCTTTGTCTGTCTGTAGAAGGATTACTTGGTGATGGACGAGTCCACCAAGGTTCGAAGGGCATAAAGGACTGCCCTCATCTTCAGAACATTGATATGGAGATGAGACTCTGAGTCCAGACCCCCTGGGTGTGACGGCCCTGACAGTGAGCTCTCCACCCGAGGATAGATGCATCTATGGTGAGGTTATCTGAGATTCTGGTGGAGCAAAGGGGAGACACCTTGAAGAAGGCTATCCTCTTGCGTCCACCATGCAAGTGACCAACGCAGGGGTTGCGTCACTTGGATGGGGTAGGACTGAGGATGTGTTGTTGGAGACCACTGTGTGCTGAGCTTCCACTGAGTGGTCCTCATGCAGTCGGGCTACAGGCACTGTGAAGACTGAAGATGCCATGAGGCCTAACATCCGCTGCATGAAGTGTGCCCACATGGGGTTATTCTCCATGATGAAACATGCCATCTGAAGGATGGCATTCCCTCTCTCCTCCAGGAGAAAAGCCCTCGCTTTGGTAGTGTTCAAGAGGGCCCCTATGAAGAGGAGCTGCTGTGAAGTTTGAAGCTGTGATCTCTCCAAGTTCAGCAGTACTCCCATGAAGGTCAGGAACTGGGCTGCTGTGGTCAATGCCTCCTTTGCACCCTGCCTTTTATTTATTTAGTTTTTGTTGACCGGGAAGGAGGACTAAACTAGTTTTTTGCCTATTTACAGCCTCTTCGGGGGGGGGGGGAGGATTACAGATGGATGCCAACTGAAACTGAACCAGATTATTAAGCTGTTGGTGGTATTTTTAGTGAATGGGGGAAATTTTACCAGGACACCAGGGAGATTCCCCTACTCTGCCTGCAGGGGTGCTGTCACTTCCTGTAGGCAGGATGGAGAAGCCCAGTTTGATGGCAGACATGGATTCTGAGGAGGAGGAGGACACAGAGGAGAGTTTTCACCTGGCTGGAGAAAACACTGTAGAAGTAATGGATATTGAGGAAAATGGTACTACTCTGCCACAAGATGGAAGAAATGCTGATGTTATGGGTCCCTCTCAGGTTGCACAATGAGTGAGTGATGTCCCAGTGAATACAAACGGCTTATATTCTTCCAGGAGTTTGGAGGGTTTTCCCTCACAGCAGGACACAGCTGGGGAAGCTGTTTTGGCAGGAGAGTGCGCAATTCGTAGGTCGGCAGGCAGCCGAAGGATTCAATGCAGTACCTGCAGATTCGATCTGGATGTTGAGAGACGTGGAGCGTGATGTGCAAACAGGATCTTCTAGCACATGTACAACACCGCTACGAGTGATGCGACAAACCGAGGAACAAGATGCTCCCTTGGAATTTACTACTTGGTCTCCGGAAAGAGCTCTATCCAATGCAGGAGACGGATGGGAGATGGTTGCCCGACTCTCAATGGCAGAGCTTTGAAGATCCACCGAACAAGGATGGAGTTAGCAGTACGAACGCAGTCCAGGACAAAACTGTTGTTAATACTGCTGCAAATGTTCATGGGGTGTTGGAATAATCACCCATCATAGCTAACAGTGGGCTACATAATCCAACTGTAGATTTTGAGGTTGCTCAGATGAACGCAATTCCCTCTACTAGTAGACGCTCACAAACTGATCCTTCAGTGTCTGTTTCATGGGGTGATGCCATGGACACGACAGAGGCTATGGGGGGCAGAGGCACAGATTTTACAAACACTTTTCAGGAGGCTGCAATGGGGACTGAAAGCGATAAGAACACCCCAGGTTCTCATTCAGGGAGTCACAGGGTGCAAGGACAACAACATGATAACTCTGGGGTCTCAGATGATGATTCTCTACCACCTCCCCCTCGAGACCATGGGAGGTCATCTTCTAGACCTGGGCCTACATTCTCTGAACTTTTTAGGAACAAACTTTCACAAGCTCCTCGTAGGAATGCTGTACGCATCAGATACAGGGGCGGGATGCAGGAACATCCAGATAGGGTGTTTGTAGCCCGCAGACTGTTAAAAGAGTCTATGTTATCTCAACCCTCCAAGATCTACACATTAATCCATGTCTCGGGGGAAGATGTGTTTGATGTTACTTTCCATCAACACTCAGGACTGGACATATTTTGGACAAAATACAATATGCTTAAATCAACGCCGTTATGGTTAAATTCATGGCAATTCCATTAACAAAACCTTTGTTTAAGACAGTCACTATCATGTTCTGAAATGAGGGTGTGAATGTCAATGACATCCTTTTTTGGTTACAGAAGAAATGTACGGTGTTGAGTTCACCTGAACCGACTGACACCGAGGGTTGATGGACTGGTGGGTGGCGGTATAGCCTAGAGGTTAGAGTAACAAGCCATGAATGAGCTTGGTACATCCAGCAGACCAGACCTGGGCTTGATTCTCACAACCTCCACCTGCATACTGTGTGACTCTGAGCAAGTCACTTAACCGCCCAGTGCTCCCAGGTCGCCCCTGAAAACAGGAACTTGTGTCTAGTGAGCCTTACCCGGTTACCAAAGACTGAAATAAAATAAAATAAAAACAATAAATGTGTCACACAAATGATTATATTCAGCATAACCCTAATAGTTTCTTTCTAGGTCGAGATTGAGGGGCATGTTTCTATGCAGGTCAACCAAAGGCTTGCTATAAATAAACGTGGATCTCACAGACATCTGAGTAGCTCCTGTGATCACCTGAAATATGCTCTCTGCAGAGAGTTTGGGCATGTCAGCAAGGCATGTACCAACATCCATAGATATCATTTATGTGATGAAATGGGGCACACCTACCACTAGTGTCCATGGGCAGGGCAGAATAGAGAGGATGGACTGAATCAGGATAACCTGGTGAATCAGGCGCAGGACAGGGCTACCCCACCATAACCTCCAAACCAGGAATCGGGCTGTGATGGCCCCCCCTCCCCCAGACACTAGTCAACGAAGGGATCAGTCTACTGCACCATCTACAGAAGCTGAGAAGCCAAGATCCCAAGAGCCCCTGCAGCAACCACAGGGCCTGCAGAGGCAGCACATATGCAGGGCAAGCCTCCAGCTGCCCCAGTCCCATCCAAGTCCACAGAAATTGCCCCCCCCCGACTTCCAACTGCCAAAGACCAGGAGAGTAACTAGACCTTTTGCCAAATCACACGCTATGGCACCACCCATTTCCCTGAAGAACACATACCAGGTGCTACAGGATGGGGAAGGAATCAGAGTTGGAGTCTGATGTCTCTTCTAGAGCAGACCTTATCTCAGACATGAAAGAAGACCAGCCCTCCATCTTACCCACCTCCAAGAAGAAAGGGAAGAAACAGAAAGCAGTAGGGAAAGGGGGAAGTCCTGGGTGATGCTTGCACCTTACTCACTGGTTTATAAATGGCAACCCTGAGCATTGCTTCTGTCAATGTGTGTAACACAAAAAATTATAGAAAAAGATTATCCGCCTTGCACTATTTTCAACATTCATCCCAAGACATTATTTTTTTTTGCTAGAAACTAGACTTAACACTCTATTTTTTACTGAACAAGCAAGGAAGGGCTGGGTGTGGGGCCCCTCTTTTTGGTCATTTGGGACAGATTCAGCTGATGGTCTGGGCATTCTGTTCAAAGGTTCTCAGTTTTCCTTACATAGGCTTGTCATCATAGTTCTGGGACGAGCCTTGTTACTGGACTGTTCTTTCCAGCACTTTTCTTTCAGGCTAATTAATACATATGCTCCACAGATGAAGGCAGCCAGGATTGATCTGTATGAACAGATTAGGCCATATTTATATACAGCTAGACATATCATTGGGGGTTCTGGATCTCGAATCTAGGAAGAGACTGAAAAAGTATACTGTGATACTCACTATTTGCAGAATGTTATTTCTATGGCAAATTTGACAGATGCTTATAGGAAGCTGCATAAAGAACCAGAGTACACATATTTTAGAAGTCAATTTGCAACAAGAATTGATTTTCTGTTTTCTTCCAGACAATTGACACCTCAGGAATTTTTGCTCCTTCCATGTGAATTCTCAGATCACGTCATTCTCAAGTGTGTTTTTAACTTAGGAAATGTGACCCCTAGGTTTTTCACCTCCCCAAAGAGATGGAGGCTGACTGTCTCTGCTCTAGACCAGGAACAAATTATTTCAGAAATTCAGCACTTATTCATACTCCGGCAATCTGTACAGTGTATGTATGATAATTTATGGGATTAGTGGGTGGATACCAAAATGGACAATAAGAATCTGATTATTCATATTGGTAAACTTAAATCAAACTCTGATTACATTAGCTATCTTGAACAAAGGGACAAACTATAAATATATGTCTTTACCCCATGAGTCTAGGCACCAGGCTCACTTTCACATCACAGAACTTAAAATCAAGATGCTGCAATACCAATACAACAGGGCTGTCACTTTAGACGCTGAGTTAAGATATGGCATGGAGACACAACCTAGCTCGGATCCATTTGTTGCTTGCAAGCAAAGGCTGGACACCACTTTAATGACTGAATTGTTAGCTGTGGATGGGTCGGTCAAAACAAGGGAAATAGATATTATTCAGGTCATTAATCACATCTGACAGATAATTTTGCAGCTGAACATTCCTCGGCAGCATCTTTTCATGACTTTTTGGTAAATCCCCCTCCAGCACTATCGCAGGACCAAATTTCTTTATTGAGTACCCCATTCACAATTTAGAGGTGGAGCAGGCCATTAAGGCGTTAAAAGATGGCTCCTCTCCAGGACCAGACGGGTTGGCAAGTATTTTTTATAAAAACATTTTTTGAGGAGTTGATCCCTCTTCTGACAGGACTTTTTAATGAAATGTTATTACCACCAGTACACATACTAATTTTGAGGAAGCTATTCTGATTTTTTTATATAAGAAGGGGAATAGAAGACTCCTCAGTAACTGGAGGCCCAATAGTCTACTCAATTCAGACTATAAAGTTCTGTCTAAGGTTTTATGCGCCAGACTTCAGCGAGTCAGTGGTACCCTGATCCATGCCGCCCAGACATGCTCGATTCCGGACAGGAATATCACAGCTAATCTGGCCCTATTAAGGGACATGTTTGAATACAGTAACCAAAATAAACTTCCAAGGATATTTGTTATCAGTTGATCAGGCAAAAGCTTTTGATAAGGCTTCTCATACCTATCTATTTCAGGTCTTGGAAGCATGTGGTCTCCCTGGTCCAATACTGAAATGGATAAACACGCTATCTAATGGGGTAAAATTGAAGCCTTTTGTAAACGGGGTTTCAGGGGATTCAGTGGCTATGAAGGAGGGAGTTAGACAGGGCTGCCCAGTAAGCCCTCTTTCATATACCTTTACTTTGGATCCATTAATCAGAAACATAGTTCAAAATCAGAGAATAAAGTACAGTTACGTAAGAACTTACCGTATCAGTAGATCTTCGAGAACAGCTCTTGCAGCAGGTTACACCATTAGGACTGAAGCCGTCAGGACCCCACGGAAATTTTCTAGCTAGCAGTCTTCAGCGGGAACCGCCTCCGACGTCGGTCCCATCCCCGACGTCAGTCATAGTACATAAGGAGGTGGTCCCCCCACAATCCCCAGTTCTCCTGCTGGAGACTCCCGGCCGCTGGATGACATCAGAAGAGGAGACCGAGGATCCGCCATCAGATGGCCAAGACTAAAAACAAATTGTCCCATCTCGTAAGATGGATGTTAGGCTATGACCTACCTCCTCAAGAAGGGGATGGTATGGAAGGCATTTGCTAAGAGCTGTTCTCAAGATCTACTGTTACGTAAGTTCTTACATAACTGTATTATCTTACTTGAGATACAGCTCTTGTAGCAGGTTACACCATTAGGACTGATTCCTATGCAATAGCGGCAATCTTATGCCACTGGGAGGAGGAAAGACAGAGATTATAAACTCTCGCCGAGTTCTCCAGGGACAGAAGTCCCTGGAGGATGGCTAGCCGAGCTTCGCCCTCCGCCTTGAAGCTGCTATCCAGGCTGTAATGCCTAATAAAGGTATGCACCGAGCTCCAGGTAGCCGCAGCACAAATAGCTGAAGTGGAGACATTCTTCAGCGCTGCAAAGGAGGTGGCCACACCTCTGGTAGAATGACCCTTGACCACACCTGGCAAGGGTTTGCTGCGCTTGTCATAACAAAAAGAGATACACTGGATGAGCCAATGCGAAAGAGTCTGTTTAGAAACCGGAGCTCCTTTCATCCTCTCAGCAAAGGAGACAAACAGTTGATCCGATTTTCGACACTGTTTGGTTCTGGTCAGATAATATCCGAGACACCTGTGAACATCTAGGGTGTGAAGCAGTGCTTCTCCTCGATTGGTGTACCTGGGAAAGTACACTGGTAAGTCGATGTCTTGATTAAGGGTAAGGGCTGAGACCACCTTAGGCAGAAACTTAGGATTTGTCCTCAGGGATACCCTATCCTGATGGAAAATTAAATAGGGCTCTTTGCACATGAGTGCATGCAATCTGGAGATTCTTCTCGCCGAAGTAACTGCAACTAAAAACAACGTTTTCCACAACAGAAAACGTAGCTCGCAATCCGCGGCTGGTTCGAAAGGTGGCAGCGTAAGCTGCTCCAGGACAAAGGGCAAGTCCCAGGGAGGAACCGGATCCTTGATAGGTGGCCTAAGGTGGAGGACCCCCCCTTAAAAATGCACGAGTAGTGTCCAATTGGGCCACCATCCGATGGCCTATGGGGGCATGATAAGCCGAAATTGCACAAAGATGCACTTTGATCGAGGAGTAAGCTAGTCCGGACTGGAAAAGTGAAAGCAGGTATTCCAGAACCAGCTTTTCAGGACAGTCTAAGGGCGAGAAACCGCGTGTTTGAGCCCACAAGCAAAATCTGCGCCACTTCATGGCGTATGTTGCGTGTGTTTTCGGTTTTCTAGCGGCAGAAAGTACCACCGCCACCTCTTGCAAGACCCCGTGTCCCATCATGGCATGTCTCTAGCAGCCAGGCATGAAGGTTCAATGAACGTAAGTCCGGATGGACTAGTGAACCCTCCTCCTGAGACAACAGATGGGAGCTGATTGGCAAAGGAAGCGGAGGTTCCCGGGATAGTTGATGCAGAAGCGGGAACCAGATTTGCCTGGGCTAGAAAGGCGCTACCAAGATAAGCGTTGCATGCCCCCGCGAAGTTTGGAGAAGAACTCTGGATCAACGGGAAAGGAGGGAAGGCACAGAGGAATCTGCCCGCCCAGGAGAGCTGATAACGCTGCCTCGCCAGAAAACACCAGGCCCTGGATCTAGCGAGCAAAATTGGGCAGTTTTTGCTGGATGGGGATGGAAGGTCTAATTCTGGAGTGCCCCATCTGTGGAACAGATCCTCTGCCACCTCCTGTAGAAGCTCCCACTCATGGACTCTGGCCTGAGAACAACTCAGGCTGTCTGCAACGGTATTGTCCACCCCGGGACGTGAACTGCAATAAGGTTTGCGCCTGCTGTCATTACCCACTCCCCACACTCTCATGGCCTCCTGCAAAGGGGTAGGAGCGTGCCCTTGTTTGTTGAGGTAATACATCACCGTAATATTGTCTGTTTACAACAGGAGAGTACTGTGGGATCTCCACTGAAGGCTTGCAGGGCGTAAGGACCGCCCTCATCTCCAAAATGTTGATGTGGAGATGAGATTCCTGGATTGTTCATATGCCCTGAGACCTTACCCCGTTCAAGTGCACTCCCCACCCGAGCCTTGAGGCGTCTGTGGAGAGAGTTACCGTCGGAGACGGCGCTGTGAAGGAAACCCCCTCGGAGAGGTTTCCCGGGTCTAGCCACCATTGCCAGTCCCGAATCACGGCCTTCGTGATGAGAACTGGTTACTGCAGATGGTCTTGCCTTTGGTCCCACTGCACCCTCAACATCCACTGGGTTACCCGCATGTGGAGTCTTGCCATCAGGACTGTTGGAATGGCCGCAGCCATGTGTCCGAGCAGGCGAAGGACCAGTCCGGCCGGGACAGTCTTCTTCGCAGACAGGTCCCTTATGAGGGATAGAATGTGTTCCGCTCTGTCCGCAGGAAGAAAGGCTTTTCCCTTGACGGTGTCCAGAACTACACCCTTAAACTGCAGTTTCTGGGACGGTACCAGGAGAGACTTCTCGTAGTTGATGAGGATACCCAGTGAATGAAAAAGGGCCTGGGTATGATGAATGGCCATCAACAATGCTTCCTTGGAGGGAGCCATGAGAAGCTAGTCGTACAGGTATGGGAACACATAGTGGCCTTGTCTCCTCAGAGACGCTGCCATGACTGCCGTGCACTTCGTAAATACGCGGGGTGCCGATGACAGCCCGAAGGGAAGCACTCGGAACTGATAATGGAGGCTCTGAAACTCCAAGCGCAGGAACCTCCTGTGTGCCTGAGCAATAGGGATGTGCAGGTAGGCGTCCTGCATGTCCAATGACGCCAAGTAGGCGTCCCTCTTCAGCATGGGGATTAGACCCAGGAGGGTCACCATGCAGAAGCGTTTGTAGATGACCGACAGACTGAGGTCGCTGAGGTCCAAAATTGGACAGAGGTCCCCTGTTTTCTTTGGAACCAGGAAGAAGTGCGAATAGTATCCTAACCCTCTGGTCTCTGGGACATGCTCCAAAGCTTCTTTTTCCAGACGCCAGAGCACTTCCTGTTGTATAAGCAGGCGTGTTCCACCCAAGTAGCGGGAAAGCAGAGGAGGCCTTGGGGTGTGGTTGCCCACTTAATTCTATATAATGGCCTTTTGACCAATTGTAGCACCCATCCTGTCGGTGAGATCGACCGCCACCCTGCAGGTGAGAAGTGATGTACTCTCAACCTTCCTTTCCCTGCTGATCCTGGAGGAGGCGGGGGCCGAAGGAGTCATGCTGTGGCAGCATTAGATCCCACAGGCTGGACCGACTTTGCAACTCGTTGGCCTCTGCCTGAGGATGTCATAGCCTGGGCTTTCCGTGAGAAGGAGCCCCTTTGTTGCTGGCCGGAACGTGGTTGTTGCCTGTGTGTCCAGCCATGAAAACCACTCTGGTTCCTCATGAAGGAGCTAAATCGAGACCTGTACATAGCCTGCACAGTTCTAACTGCCTTCCCGCATCTTGAAGTTTGGTGATCTCTTCCCGAGGCTTCGCCAAACAAACTTCACCTCATGGTAAGGGACGCCCATGATGTTCTCTGACGCCCAGGGTAAACTGAGACACGGAGCCATGAGTGTCTCCGAGACACACACCAGGCTGCGGCTCTGAGCACCTGGGTCCCCACGTCCGAACCCGTACGGAGGAGGTTTAACAGCTCCTCCTTTTGACCACTGTCTGGCATTTTTTCAACCAGGTTTTGTCCTGCTCCCACAATGCTCTGAATTGAAACCATGTGGGTGAGGTAATTTAATGATCTGATGGCGCAAGTCGCAGTCACAGAGGCGCCTACCCAGGACATCCAACTGTTTGGACTCTGGGTCCGTGGCTGTGTGCTCAAGTGCTGGAGGTCTTGAGACTGGTCATGTGAGGCCGTGATGACCAGGGAATCGGCCAGAGGATGGTTCGCCAAGTACTGGTCCTCCTTGGGCCTTGTAGGCGGGTCAGCCTTCGGCACTGCCGAGTCGTGGTCGATACCCACGCAGCCCCAGGACGCCTGAGAAGGTGTCCACCAAGGGTGGCACACCTACAGGCTTTGGGTCTTTCTGCCAAAGGTAGTGGGCAAGGCGTTGTTCTCTGGGTCTAGTTCTTCAGCGTCCCACCCCATGTTCTCTTGGATATGCCTCATGATCTCAGCGAACGAGGGATCATCCGGAGGAGACCTGGGAAGGTCACGTGGGTCTGGAGAAGGGACGCTGATGGGAGAAGGAGATCTGGAGCACTCAGAGGTGTCAGATCTGGAGCCATCCTCGGATGGGGTATACTGACGCCGTGTGGGTCTCTTGGGGCTGGGGGACCCTGAAGTGGCTCTTGAAGGAGGCCTTCTCCTGTCCGAAGATTTGCCTCTAGGAGGGGATGTTGGCTCCTTGGGGGTCGATGACCGTCCTACTGACCCCCTGGGTGGGGGTGCAAGCATTGAAGGAGTAGCCAGCATAGGAGGAGGTGCGGTAACCACATCCTTCTTGATGGTGTCCCACCAGAAGGTGAAGAGCTCCTTCACCTCTGTCAGATTCAAGCCCGACGGGCTGGGAACCGGTGGTCTGTCACTGGGGTCAGACGTCGGGTCCCCGGGGGTCTCCCGCTCCGGGGAGGGTTCCCGTGGGAGCTCGACGGTTCCGGAGTCGCCCGCCTGGTCTTCGAGCTGAGTAGTATCCTCCTCCGACGATGCTTTCCGACCGACGTCGGTAGGCGGTGGAGTGGTCCTGCCCTCTGCAATGGCCGACACCGTCCCCGCCGACGCCCTCGAGGGCGTAACGCCTGACCGGGCGCATAGGTCGCACGGTAGCCGGTTCCTGGAGTGCCTATGGAGCTTGGCCGACGTTGGGTCCCACGTCCGCTTCAGAGAAGTCAGTTCCTTAGTCTTGCGCTGGGGTGGCGGCGGCTGGGAGACTGACCTGACGTCGGAGTCCGGGCGACGGGAGGAAGACTTGTGGCGCTCCCCCGACCTGGACAAGGCCTTGGAAGGAGTGGATGAAGCCGTGGGCCTGGAGGTCTTGATAGGCTGCAGGGAGGAGGAACCGCTGGACGATCTAACCTGAACCGGGGGAGGCTGAGAGCGAGCCCTGGAGGGAGAGCGGCAGACCTGGAGCCGAAGCTGGGAGTCCAAGGCCCTGAAGGATCTGGTCTTGCTTTCTCCCGTGTTTCTCCCGATGCCTATGGGTCTTCCCAGACGACTTCTTGAGGAAGGTTCTCATCCATGGCCTTGAGTTTTTCTTCGAGAAGAAAGGCCTGAAGGGCTTTCTGGTGGAGTATCCTAGTGCGACTATTGAAGCCCTGGCAGAAGGAGCAGGCCTGGGTGTCGTGTTCGGGACCCAAGCAACGCACACAGGCAGAGTGAGGATCCTTGAAGGGGATCTGCTTGCCACAGGCACACTTCGATGGATGACCCTCCAAAGAGGTGTTTGGAGAGGACATCAGATGAATCTAGTAACAGAAGAGAAGAAGAATGTTGAAGTTCCTAGTCGTCGCACGCTAGAAAGTGACCGAGAAGCCGATGCGCCATGTCGACGGCGGAAAAGAACTGGGATTGTGGGGACCGCCTATGTACTACGCTTGATGTCGGGGCGGGACCGACGTCAGAGGCGGTCCCCGCTGAAGACTGCTAGCTAGAAAATTTCCGTGGGGTCCTGACGCCTTTAGTCCTAATGGTGTAACCTGCTGCAAGAGCTGTATCTCGAAGTAAGATCTGGAGTTACCCCTACAGCTGACCTGGAGGAACAGAAAGTGGCAGTGTATGAAGATATTTCTTATTTTATCTCATCCCATGAAGCTGGTTATGAGTTGCTACAGGAATTTTCAGCATACCCCCGGGTTTCAGGCACAGTTATTAACACTGACAAAAGCAAGGTACTGAGACTAGGACCCCCTATAGAACAAGACGCTACATCAAATGTAGTGGGAATGCTTTTGCTTCTCCCATAATTTCAATTTCGGGCCTACAGTTTGGGGAAGGTAATCTACAAATTCTGAACTGGGAAAATAAACTCAAGATATGTGAATCAAAAGTTCAAATATGGAAGAACAGGAAATTTTCAAAAAAAGAATCTTAACGATTAAGAAATTTTTACTTCCTACGTTTACATATTTAAGTTTTAAGTTTTATTTTTCCCCTTCCAGTTTGTTTTGAGATGAGACTGCTTAGTTATTTCATTCAGATGTTATGGGGCAGTTGACTGAACCCAATTAAGAGAGACAATACCTATCTACCACAGAAATTAGGTGGTTTGGGAATTATAAATCCCTTGGTGTTTCTTCATTCCTTTTTCTGTAAAACTACACATGTTAGGATGGGGAAATACAGGTTACTCACTTGTAACAGGAGTTCTAGGAGTGGTATATGTTATTCATCCACACTGTCTGGCAGGTTCCTTGCCATTTTAAGATGGCCGGAAAGTCTTCAAGCTGGCTCCTCCCACCCACCCAGATGGTAAAACCCTCGGCTCTGCCCCATGATGCCAAATCTAATCCGCTGGAAGCCAGGCTGCACGTCGAAGCCAGGGAGGTCAGGTGGGTCATGTGGATGAACAACATATACCACTCCTAGAACTCCTGTTACAGGTGAGTAACCTGTATTTCTAGGGACGTGGATATGTTGTTCAATCCACACTGTCTGGCAGATTCCTAGCAGTTCTCCAGGAGGAGGGAGGCAAGGCGCGCACCCCCGATACCTACTTGGGAAATAAGGACTGGAGAACCGAGGTCCGAAAACCAGCATCCCGGCGTGACTCTAGGTCAATGTGGTAATGGAAAATAAAGGTGTGTGCTGACTTCCAGCTAGCAGCCCTGCAGATTTCCTGTATAGGGACGTCCCTAGAAGCAGCCACTGAAACAGCGGTATGGCGGGTAGAATGAGCACTTATCCCTTTGGGTGGCTCCATGCCCGCCAACCTATAGCAGAGATCTATGCAGGAGGTGACCCACCTGCTTATCGTCTGCTTGGCTGCAGGTCTGTAAGGTACGGCTTCAGCGTAGGTGACAAACAGCTGGCGAACCTCTCCCTGAACTTCAGCCATCCACTCCTTATAATAAGCGAGCGCTCTTCTAAGATCCAAAGTATGGAGCCTATATTTGGCGTCCGAGGTGTCATTGGGGTAGAACGCAGGCAGAGTCAACAATACCTGATTCAGGTGAAACTCCGACACCACCTTGGGAAGGAATTTTGGGTGGGGGCGAAGGACAACCTTGTCCCTGTGGAAGACCAGATAAGGAGACTCGATGGAAAGCACCTGGAGCTCTCCCATCCTTCTGGCTGACATTATAGCCACCAAGGAGGTGTACTTCCACAACAGGTAGGAGATATCGCACCTGTGCACTGGTGCGAATCGCTTGCCCATGAGCTTAGCTAATACCAGCAGTAGATCCCATGGAGGTGGAGGTTCTCGCAACGAAGGGGACATGTGATCAAGGCCTTTGAAAAAGCGCCCAACCACCTTCTCCTGTGCACCGACTGCTTGCCAGCCCATGCCTGGTAAGCAGAGATGGCTGCCAGGTGCACCTTAAGGGTCGTCGACTGAAGCCCTAGCTGAGAAAGGGACCACAGGTAATCCAAAATTTTAGCCAATGGACAGGAAGTGGGGTCCAACCCCTTCTCCTGACACCAAATGGAGAATCTCTTCCATTTAAAGGCATAGCATTTTCTGGTCGACTCCTTACGGGATGCCTCAACGATGCTGAGGACCTCGTTGGAAAGACCCAAGGCCTGGAACTCTAGCCACTCAGGAACTAGGCCGTCTGGGGCAGGGATTGAAGGTCCGGATGGAGAACCTTCCCCTCGTTGACTGAGATCAGGTCTGGGTAGGCTGGAAGTTGCCTCGGGAGCCTGGAGCTGAGGCTGAGGAGATCTGGCTACCAGAACTGGCGAGGCCAGTCTGGGGTTACCAGAATCACCTGTGCCTTGTCCCTCTTCTCCTTGAGAAGCACCTTGTGGATCAAGGGAAATGGAAGGAAGGCGAGAAGAGGCCGGGATCCATGGCCTCAGAAGGCATCCCCTGCAGCGAGCCCTGCTGAGGGGGGGCGGGCATGAAATGAGCCTCAGCTTCTATGCTTCTCCTGGGGGCGAACAGGTTCACCTGAGGGGTTCCCCAATGGGAGAACAGGTCTTGAACTACCTCTGGCAGGAGAGACCGCTCGTGAGAAGCAGCGCTTATCCGGCTGAGGGCATCGGCCAGACTGTTCGAGGCTCCTGCCACATGGATGGCTAGGAGATCCGCCTCCAGGCTGATTACGAGAGACCAAATGTGGAGAGCTTCCTTGCATAAAGGCAAGGAGTGTGTCCCTCCCTGCCGGTTGAGACAGTAGATGGTTGTGGTGTTGTCCGTCTGGACCTGAACCACCTGACCCCGTACAAACTGAGCGAAGGCAGTGAAGGCTAGTCAAACCGCTCGAAGCTCCAGCAGGTTGATGCGGCATTGAGACTCCTGAGGGGACCAGAGGCCGTGGGCCCGGAGCTCCCCCAGGTGGGCACCTCAACCCATCAAAGAGGCATCAGTCGTAAGAATGACTGTCGGCCCGGGGCAGACAAATGGGATACCCTCCTGCAGATGAGCTGGGAAGAGCCACCACTGCAGGCCGTCCCACATCTTCTGGGTCACGGTTACTGGCTGGACCAAAGTACCGGAGCGCTGTGACCACTGGTGGGCCAGCCCTCATTGCAGGGGACGCATATGCCAGTGGACCCAGGGGACCACGCTGGTGCAAGCCGCCATGAGACCCAGAAGGTGCAGGAAGTCCTGTGCAGGGCGCAATTGCCCAACCAGAAATGAATGGGCAAAGGAGGAAAGGACCTCGGCCCTGTCCGCTGGGAGCCGGGCTCTGGCTCGAAGAGAGTCAAGCTCTGCCCCGATGAGCAGAATCACCTGCGCTGGTAAGAGTTCCGATCTGGCCTCGTTGATTAGGAGACCAATTTGAGAGCAGACCTGAGGCCAGATCTCCGGACCGCCCACCTCCAACCTGGAGGGGCTGCTATCAGCCAGTCATCCAGGTAAGGGTACTCCGGACCCTCAGTGCCGCAGAGGAATGCTGTCACCACTGCCATGCATTTGTGAAGACCCTGGGAGCTGGAGAAAGGCTGAAGGGCATGGTCTCGAACTTGAAGGGATCCTCCTGCTCTGAAGCAGAGGAATCGCGCTGACGTGGATTTGACGGATTGGGACATGAAAGAACATGTCCTGGCGATCCAGAGAGCAAAACCACATGCCTAGTTCCAAGGATGGTATGATCTGAGCCAGAGGGACCATCCTGAAGGTGCGTGCCCTTAGGAACTTGTTCAGGTTGTGCAGATCGAGAATGGGGCACCAGCCCCCCCATCCATTTTGGGACCAGGAAGTACCTGGACACAAACTCTGGGTTTGGAAGAGGATCCGCCACCTTGCTGATCACCTCCTTTTGGAGGAGCAGAGCTATGTCGGCTTGACGAGCCACCAGAGAGGCTGCGAAACCGGTAGCCCCCCGAGGGGCGACGGCTCGATAGGGAGGGGTCTGCTCGAATTCCAGAGGCAGACCCCTGCCGACCACTTCCAGTGCCCAACGGTCTGTGGTGATAGCGGACCAGGCAGAAAGGAAATGGCTGAGCCGTCCCCCTATGGGGGGACCCAGGGGAGGAGTGACGAGGTTGGTGGTGGCACCCCTCAACCCATCACTGGACAGGCTTAGAGGAAGGGCCGGCTGAGGAGCCACCTGGACCTTTCCCTCCAGGCTTCCTGTTGGAGGAAGCAGCAGGCTTGGCCTTGGGGCGCCAAGCGTGAGCCTGCTGGCCCTGTTGCTGGTGCTGCTGGGCAGGACGTGCCGCAGGAACGAAAGGGCTTACGCTGTTGCTGGCAACCTTTGTCCTTCTGGGCAGACGTGACCAAGTCCAAGGTGGCGTTGGACTTCTTGATCCTCTGGAGATGGCCCTCCACCCCAGGCCCAAACAAGTTGGTGCCCAAGAAGGGGACACCTACCAGCTTGTGCTGGGTATCCGCCGTGAAGGTGGAGATCCGCAGCCAAGCTCTGCGATGCATGGCTACTGCAGCCGCTACTGATCGGGCACAAGAGTCTCCAATGTCCAAGGCAGTTTGGAGCTGTTGCTTGGCCACCACCCTTCCCTGATCCCACACCTGCTTGATGGTCGTTTGAAGGTCAGCCGGGAGATGACGAAGCACCTCATCCAGGGAACCCATAAGGGCGTGTGAAAAGTGTGCCATCAGTAAAGCTGAGCTAGCCTGTCGAGGCAGCGTAAACTTTGCGCCCAGAGTAGTCCAATTTTTTGGACTTCTTGTCCGGGGGCTTTTCTACGTCCCTAGTGTTTCTGGAGCGCCGGAAGACGCTATCAGTTAGCAGCCCTTCAGCCACGGGGTGCTCGAAAACCGGAGAGGGAACCGAGTGGGGACTCATGCATTCATGGTAGCCATATCTTGGCCAAGCGCAGGACAGGATGCAGGTCATTGCCACAACTACAGGATCGGAACAACAATGGCCTTGGCCACTGGGAAGGCCTCCGTGGGGGAATCCCCATGGTCCAAAATCTCCTTGAGGGGGATATCTGGCCCATTTCTGCACAGGTTCAAGCTGCATCCCAGTAGACTCTGAGATGAGCCGAAGAATTCCCAGGAACGAGGATGGGCTCTTGTCCACTGACAGACCCCTGGAGGATTCCGGGTCGAGAGGCCTGGAATACAAGGAGGAGTCGTCTGACTCCGAGAAGTCCGTGAACAGCTACTAAGCGCCTGAGCCACCCTCCACTCGCCTAGGCCTATCGGGGCTGAGGGAGACCGACAACCTGTGGCGCAAGCCCTGACCCGACCGAAAATCCTTGGTCAAGGCCCCCAGTCTTTGGTTGGGGGGCGGTGGTTCCACCACAATGGGTGGAGCAGCCAGTTTCGGCTGAGCAATCAGTGCCGGAGTCGGCTCCTCGACTAGGAAGCCGATGGAGAGAGGTTGCTTCAGCCGTTCGGGCGACAGCCACTTAATGGCCGGGGACAGCGATGGAGTCGGCTTGTTGCCAGCTAATAAGAAATGCTGCCACATCATGTCCTCATAGCACCGACGCAACTTGCGCCAGAGCCTATCCTCCGAAGAGGACAATGAGGACGAGCGGCGACACCACTTTCCGTGATGCCGGGACCGAGACTGCCAATGTTGGCGGACCTACCCAAGATGGAGGAGGACCGAGACCGTCGGGGTCATGGGAAACCCGCTCTTCCCCCGGTACAGAGTTCTTGACCAGGGACTTCGGTGTGGGAGGCCGGAGTAAGTTCGCAACCACCGGGGTACCGTGAAGGAGGGTTATCGGCTTTCAGTCGACAACCTGCTCAACGGGTCGAAAAAATCTCGACTGCATCGACGGGTGTCTCGGCTGGCTGACCTGACAGGGACACTGTGAAGCCAGCAGCCTTAGCTGCAACCTTGACCTAAGTTGAACGCCGATGCTCCGGGGAGCGAGATCTCTCCAGCTCCTACGAATGTCGACAGTGGGACTTACCTTTTGGTTCCTTTTTCTTTGACCTACTCATGTGAGTCCCTGAGGGACCTTCTCCGTTGGTGGAGAGGGACTGACAAAGCTCCTTAAAGGAAGCAGTGTAGGAGAAGCCCAAGGAGAGCGGGACAAACGTCGATGCCGAGGAAGTAGAAGAAGCGGCCTAGACCGCCTCCTCCTCGAGGGCGATTAACTGCTCCAGCTGCTTTGTGGAGCCCGCGAGTCAGCAGATACGCCCCCAACGGGCCTCCTTCGACTTCACCGCGAAACTGCTTCTCGGCGCCCCTAATTGGAGTCGGGCAGCGTCTTTCCAGAACCAAAGTCTTAAAGACTTGCAGAGATCGTAGGCCTCATGGATCACGGTAAGCCTCAGGCAGTAAACACACGCGGCGTGCGGGTTGGTCCGAGACATCTTCTACCCACAAGGGCACTGACGGAAGCCGGGAGTAGATTTTGAATCCATCGCAGCAGAAGCAGGGAAGCAGAAGACTTAAGTCTTGTAAATTTTAAAACAATTTTCGGAAAAAACGAAGGATTAGGTTCCAGGCCTAAAGACGCAAGAGTGCTAAGGAGGGAACCTGAGCTTCCAAGCGGTAAGGAAGATGTGGCATCATGGGGCGGAGTCGAGGGTATTACCACCCAGGTGGGTGGAGGAGCCAGCTTGAAGTCTTTCCATCAGCAAGCAGCAAGGAACCTGCCAGACAGTGTGGACTGAACAACATATCCACATCCCTAGAAATAATCTTACAACCTGGCAACAATGGATGTATACCCTGTTGTCCAATTATTTTAGGAATTGGGAGGATCTTCCTCCAACACTCATGAAAGCTTGTCAGGTTCCAGAATATATGGATTCGGCCATAAGAAAAATGAAACAATGAAAAGTGACTAAACAAGCTGTAAATACAGGTTACTCACCTGTAACAGGAGTTCTAGGAATGGTATATGTTGTTCATCCACACTGTCTGGCAGGTTCCTTGCCGCTTTAAATCTTGCCGGAAGGTCTTCAAGCTGGCTCCTCCCACCCACACGGGTGGTAAAACTCTCAGCTCTGCCCCATGACGCCAGATCTAGCCCGCCGGAAGCCAGGTTGTGTGTCGGGCCGGGAGATCTGGTGGCATGTGGATGAACAATATATACCATTCCTAGAACTCCTGTTACAGGTGAGTAACCTGTATTTCTACGGACATGGATATGTTCTTCATCCACACTGTCTGGGCAGACTCCTAGCAGTTCTCCGGAGGAGGGAGGCAGACACATCAACTTCACTTGGGAAATAAAGACTGGAGAACCGAGGCCCCAAAACCAGCATCCCGGCGTGACTCAAGGTCGATGTGATAGTGGGTGATGAAGGTGTGTGCTGACTTCTAGGTAGCAGCCCTGCAGATTTCCTGGATAGGGACGTCCCTGGAAGCAGCCACCGATGCAGCGGTATGGTGGGTAGAATGAGCTCTTATCCCTCTGGGAGGTTCCATGCCCGACAACCTATAGCAGAGATCTATGCAGGAGGTGACCCACCTGCCTATCGTCTGCTTGGCTGCAGGTCTGCCAGGTGCGGCTTCAGCGTAGGTGACAAACAGGTGGCGAACCTCTCCCCGAACTTCAGCCATCCGCTCCTTATAATAAGCGAGCGCTCTTCTAGGGTCCAAAGTATGGAGCCTATATTCGGCCTCCGAGGTGTGATTGGGGTAGAACACCGGCAGAGTCAACACCTGGTTAAGGTGAAACCCGACACCATCTTCGGAAGGAATTTCGTGTGGGCAGGGACAACCTGTCCCTGTGGAAGACCAGATAAGGAGACTCGATGGAAAGCGCCTGGAGCTCTCCCATCCTTCTGGCTGACGTGATAGCCACCAAGAAGGCGGTCTTCCACGACAGGTGAGAGATGTCACACCTGTGCATCGGTTCGAATGGCTTGCTCATGAGCTTAGCCAATACCAGCAGTGGATCCCACGGAGGTGGAGGTTCTCGCACCGGAGGGGATATGTGATCAAGGCCTTTGAAAAAGTGCCCGACCACCTTCTCCTGCGCCACTGACTGCTTCCCGGCCCGTGCCCGGTAAGCAGAGTTGGCTGCCAGGTGTACCTTAAGGGTCGTCGACCGAAGCCCTAGCTGAGAAAGGGACCACAGATAGTCCAGAATGCTTGCCAAGGAACAGGAGGAAGGCTCCAGACCCTTGCCCTGACACCAAATGGAGAATCTCTTCCATTTGAAGGCGTAGCATTTTCTGGTCGACTCCTTATGGGACGCCTCAACGACGTTGAGGACCTCGTCGGAAAGACCCAAGGCCTGGAACTCTAGCCGTTCAGGAACCAGGCCGTCAGGTGCAGGGATTGAATATCCGGATGGAATACCTTTCCCTGATTGACTGAGATCAGGTCCGGCCGGGCTGGAAGCCGCCTTGGGAGCCTGGAGCTGAGACTGAGGAGATCTGGATACCAGAACTGGCGGGGCCAGTCTGGGGCTACCAGAATCACCTGCGCCTTGTCCCTCCTCGCCTTGAGAAGCACCTTGTGGATCAAGGGAAATGGGGGGAAAGGCGTAGAAGAGGCCTGGGGTCCATGGCCTCGAGAAGGCATCCCTCTGCAGCGAGCCCTGCTGAGGGGGTGGGCATGAAACAGTCTCAGCTTTGCATTCTCCCTGGAGGCAAACAGGTCCGCCTGAGGCGTGCCCCAGTGGGAGAAGAGATCTTGTACTACCTCTGGCAGGAGAGACCACTTGTGAGAAGCAGCCCCTATCCGGCTTAGGGCATCGGCCAGGGTGTTGGAGGCCCCTGCCACATGAATGGCGAGGAGATCCGCCTCCAGGCTGCGCACGAGTGATCAAATGTGAAGAGCTTCCCTGCACAGAGGCATGGAGCGCATCACGCCCTGGCGGTTTAGGTAGTACATGGCCGTGGTATTGTCCGTCTGGACCTGAAGCACTTGACCCCGTAGAAACGGAGCAAAGGCGGTGAGGGCTAGACGAACCGCTCGAAGCTCCAGCAGGTTGATATGGCATCGGGACTCCCGAGGGGACCAGAGGCCGTGCACTCTGTGCTCCCCCAGATGGGCACCCCGACCCATCAGAGAGGCATTGGTCGATAGCGAGACCGTTGGCTCGGGGCGGACAAACGGGATGCCCTCCTGCAGATGTGCTGGAACGGTCCACCACTGGAGAGCGTTCCACATCTCCTGGGTCACTGTCACTAGCTGATCCAGCAGATCGAAGTGCTGTGACCATTGGCTGGCCAGCCCCCACTGAAGGGGACTCATGTACCAGCGGGCCCAACGGACCACGCTGGTGCAGGCCACCATGAGGCCCAGGAGGCGCAGGAAGTCCCGGGCAGGGCGCAATTGCCCAACCTGAATGATTGAGCAAAGGAGGAAAGAACCTCGCTCTGTCCGCCGGGAGCCATGCTCTGGCTCGTAGAGAGTCGAGCTCTGCCCCGATGAATTGTATCACCTGCTTTGGCAGGAGTTCCGACCTGGCCTCGTTGATGAGGAGGCCAACCTGAGAGCAAACCTGGAGGGCCAGATCTCTGGACCGTTCCACCTCCGCTCTGGAGGGGGCTGAAATCAGCCAGTCATCCAGGTAGGGGTACACCCGGACCCTTCGGTGCCACAGGAATGCTGTCACCACTGCCATGCATTTGGTGAAGACCCTGGGAGCTAGGGAAAGGCTGAAGGGCATGGCCCGGAACTGGTAAAGGGATCCCTCCACTCTGAAGCGGAGGAATCTCTGGTGGGACGGATAGATTGGGATGTGAAAGAACGCGTCCTGAAGGTCCAGAGAACAGAAGAAAAAATTACTCACCTTAGTAATGTTGTTTCTTCTAATGGAGTCTTGCTATATTATAGACATTAGCAGTTTGATCCAGCTCTAGAACTGCCCCGGAGTGAAATGGTTAAACCATTCCAAAATAGAATTTTGGCATGAGAGCAGCTCTATCTGTGTCATTTCAAACTTGAACTGTCAGATCTTCACGAGCCAAACTCACTAAGGTCTGTGTGGAAGCTGTAACCTACACTAGCCAAATGGCTACCTAAATAATAACAACCATTGATGGTCCCAACACCCAAGACTCAAGTCAGGGGACCAGAAATACTAACACCATTCTAACAATATGAAAATGGAACATAAGTATAATAAAACACACACCGCATACATACACACCCCCAAGGTCCCAAAGGGGACAAAATGCTAACAGGACATAAGTAGTGCCCACACCTAAGTTGTCCAGACCCACCGCAGAGGTTCTGAGGGGCAGGTTGGGGAGGTCTATAATATAGCAAGACTCCATTAGAAGAAACAACATTACTAAGGTGAGTAATTTTTCTTCAAACAACATGAAGTCTTGCTATATTATAGACATTAGCAGAATACACAGCAGTACCTCCATGGAAGAGGGCAGAACCTACTTAGGAATAGGCTCTGAAGAACAGCTGTGCTAAACCGAAAGCATCTCTCCTGGCCTGGACATCCAGGGTAATGCTTGGTAAAGTGTGTACCGCTTTCCAAGTAGCAGCCTGGCAAACTCTAATAAAGGGATATCTCTGGAAGCAGCTAGAGACGAAGCTGTACCCCTGGTAGAATGACCTCAAACCGGGGCTCTGCCCACTGATAACAAAATTGGATACAAGAGACAATCCACCTGGCTGTTGATCCTCTTAGTGGCAGGTTTGCCTTTCCCAACTTCACCATAGGTAAGGAAAAGTTGGAGGATTCAACCTGTGACCTTTGGTACGCTCTATATAATAACTAAGAGCTCTCTTAACAACCAGGCTTGTGCAACCTCCTCTCACCAAGAGGAGTGATCAGTGAAAATACTGGAAGGGAGATAGATTGATTAAGATGGAAATCTGAAACCACCTTAGGCAAAAACTTCCTATTAGTCCTAAGACTACCTTATCCCTGTGGAAAGAAATAAAGTCAGTCTAAACTGACAAGGCTTGCAATTCACTTATGCCTGCAGAAAGTGATAGCCACAAGAAAACAGTTTTCCAAGTTAGGTACTCTAAGCTCTGCAGAAGACAGAGGTTCAAAAGGGGTTGCATTAACTGGCATGTAAACATTAAGGTCCCAAGCAGGGCTGGTTTCCAAAGGAGGATTAGTATGGAGTAATCTCTTAAAAACTTGGAAAACACAGGATGAGAGGAAAGACGGGATGACTTTCCTGTTGACACAAAAGCAGACACAGCTGCCAAATGAACTCTCAGGGTAGCTGGTCTGAGACCCAAGGAATTAAGATGTACCATGTAATCTAACAAAATGGGCAATTCAGCAGATTCTGGGGAAATATTTTCCCAGCACACCAAATGGAAAACCTTTTCCATTTAGAACTATAAGTAGCCCTAGTGGAAGGCTTTCTGGAAGCCTTTGGATCTCAAGAACACCCTGAGAGGGTGTAAATCAGCAAACTCTAACTCCTCAAGAGCCAGGCCTTGAGGTTGAGGGATTGAGGTCCGATACCAAACCCTTCCCGGGCACAAGTCAACAGATTATGATTCCTGGGGAGGCACAGGGGAAGATGGACTGTCAGAGACAGAAGGAGTGGGTACCAGGGCTGCCTGGCCCAATCTGGGGCAATCAGAATCACCCTGCAAGGCTGAGATCTGATTTTGACTAGTACTTTGAATAGGAGAGGAAAGGGGGGGAAAGCATAGAGGAACTTCCCTCCAATCCAGAAGACGGGCATCCAGGGGAACTGAGCCCAGCACTGGAGGCCTGCAACAGAACAGAGGAAGTTTGTGATTGTCTGGGGCTGCAAAAAGATCTATCTGAGGGATGCCCCACTTGGCAAAAACTATCCCCAGCATTGTGAGGATCCAGGGACCATTCGTGATGGCCTGGGAAATCCTGCTGAGGGCATCGCTATAGGTCATTGTCCTTCCCTGGAAGATGAACTGCTATGAGGGAAGTGTTCAGGAATAGGCCAGAGACCACAACTTATTGCCTCGTGCACAAGGCCAAGACCGAGTGCCCCCTGTTTGCTGATGTACCACATTGTTGTGGTGTTGTCTGTTCTGACTTGATCACCTATGTGGACAGATGCAGAAAAGCTTGAAGAGCTAAAAGACAGCTCTGAGTTCCAGCAAACTGATGTGGAGCAGAGATTCCTGGGGACCAAACTCCTGAGTGGAAAGGTCGCCCATGTGGCTCCCCAACCCAGAAGGAAGCATCTGTAGTGAGAGTCAAGTCGTGAGAAGGGGAAATGAAGGGACCCCAGCTTAATTGCTCTGATCCTGCCACCACTGGAGAGCTAGGATCAAGGTTCGAGTCACTGGGACCAACTTGGAAAGGGGGTTCTTCTCTGAGACCAAAAGGTTCTCAAGTGAAACTGAATGTCTCTCATCTGAAATCTGGCTCCCTGCACAACAGCTGTGGATGCAGCCATGCCCCAGGAGCTGCAGAAAGTGTCTTACTGGTCGAGAGACCTGCAGAGTGAAGGAAGAGGCCAGAGTCACTAAATTCCTTACCCTTTCTGGGGAAGAAAGGCTCTAGGCTAGCTTTGTGTCCAATTCTGCCCCTACAAAGGTGAGTACCTAGACTGGTTCCAGAACCGACTTTGGTAGGTTTAGCAGAAAACCCAGGAGGTGAGAAGCTGCTGGTGACCTGCAGGTGAGATTTTACCTGTTCTGGGGACTGGCCTACAATGAGCCAGTCGTCTAGATAAGGAAAACAGCAATCCTCTGCCTCCTTAAGTGGGCCACTGCTAGACACTTTGTGAATACCTTGGAGCAGAGGTAAGGCCAAGGGCATTGCTCTGAACTGGTAATGACCTGAGGGCAGTTCGAATCTGAGGTACTTTCGATGGGATCTTCTGATAAGGACATGGAAATAGGCATCCTTGAGGTCCAGGAGGCTAGCCAGTCCCCTGGCCTTAGGGAAGGTAAAATCATTGCCAGAGTTACCATTTTGAACTTTGGTTTCAAAGATGCTCGTTCAGATATCTGAGATCTAAAATGGGCCACCACTCTCCTGTCTTTTTTGGGGTAAGGAAGTATCTGGAATACAGACCCCTGCCCTGATGCAGGGGAGGAAGCCTTTCTACTGATCTGAGAGCTAACAGGGATGAAACCTCTGTTTCCAGAGCGAGGGTCTCTGAAGCACTTGCAGGTAGAAAAAGTCTGCTTCTCAACTTGGGAAACTTTTTGAAGCTGAGAACCAGACCCTGGCTTACTACTTCCAGAACCCACTTGTCTGAGGTTAAAGAAGCCCAATTCTGACTGAAGTAAGCCAGCCTGCCCCCCACTGGTACAGGAGAATCGGCCCTGGGCACCCCATCAGGGTGCCTGTTTCGTAGGAGCTTTAGGCTGGGGGGTGGGAGCAGGTCTGCCCACCCCTCGTCTGCCCCTGCCTCTGAAGAAGCCCCACTGAGCATAGGCAGAGGAGGCCTGAGTCTGGCAGAAAGGCCTGTGAAAAGGCCTACCCCTACCCCTGGGGGCATGCCTTTGAGGAGTGGCTTGCCGCTCCTTAGCCTGGGCACTCATGTAAGTAGTTCTATATTCATCCATCTTCTTCATGTAGTTCTCGGTCTGCTCTCCAAACAGAGAATTTCCCACCACAGGAAAATCCATAGCCTTAGTCAGGGAATCCTGTGACAAACTAGTACACCTGAGCCAGGCCAACCTACGAAAAGCTACAGATGTGGCCATGACCCTAGAGGAAACATCATTAACATCCACAGCAGCATGAAACTGAACCTCAGAGGCTTCAATGCCATCAGCAGCCACCTGTTCTAGTTCACTAGCCAGCTGGCCATGGGCCTGCTTGGCCAGTTGCATAACAGTATCCCATCTAGATTTCTGATACCTAGCTACATAAGCCATATAATTTGCTTGCCTGAGTCCCAGAGAGGCTGCCATATACTGTTTTTTTGCCATGGCATCAATCTTCCTGGAATCCTTGTCAGGAGGATGTGATGCCAAGGGAATATTAGCTTTATCACAGGCAGCAGCTTGAACTACCCCAACATGACTGCATTGCTGAGAAAGGAATTCTGTATCAGGGCCTGACAATGTATACCTTTTGTCCATCTTTTTATCTACAGGAGGCACAGAATTAGGAGCTTTTAAAATTTTAATTGTTTGTTTCCTAAAAGACTTATGTAAAGGAATAGACAATCTCCTAGACTCTGGAATATCCATCATTTCTACAAAATCAGGCTCCTCTTGCTCATCCACAGCCTCTTCTAAAGGAAGCTGGAGGGTTTCAGCAACTTTTTATAAAACATAAAATGAGATGGGGACTCAGACAGCATAGGGGAGATTCTAAAGGTCTGTCTGGGGAGATGTCCGTTCAATGGGCACACCCAGACCTTCCCAGCCACATTCATACTGTTCATAATCCTCCTCCCCTCCTCTGGTTCATAAAATTCCTCAATATCATAATCCTGAACCACTGGGACCGGACGAACCGACCTTTTACCAGATAGTGGCGGTTCGGACGGACCTGAGACAGTGACTGGACAATTTGTATGGCTTTTTGTATCTCTGCAGCAGTTGGAGAAGGAATTTTGGACTCAGACCTGCTGATTTTCTTGTTTTCTTTACTGGAATTGGTTCCTCAGAACCAGCTTTTCTTTGCCTGAGGAAATCTTGCCCTGGTCAGAGGGCATTCTCTGGTTCGCTATACCGAACCGGCTGGCCATCCGGTCAGCGGACTTTGGCCTCTCGCCCTGAGCCTGCCCAATCTTTTTCCAGGGTGGCTGCAGGAAATTCTACATACCTGGCAGTCTGACTGGAGGTGGTCAAACCACAGACAATAAACACATGTGGTGTGTGGGTCAGCCTTGGCAAAGACTTCCCCACAAACATCACAGTGTTGAAACCCAGTGGGCCCGGTTTTTCTTTTGGGTTTCTCAGACATAATGCCAGCCTAACCAAAAACTTGCCCTTTTAACGGCAGTGCCAGGAAAGACACCCTTATCGGTTCCTAACCGTGTCACGGGTATTGGAAAAAAACGTAATAAATCCGTTTTTTTTAGAACCGATAAGAACCGGGAACCGCACTCTAAAATAGTAACTTTTAGTTTTAAATGAGTTTTAAACCCACTGATCGGTTCAAACCGAACCGATAACTTACAAGTTCCACACAGACAAAACCTTCATTTACTTACGGTTACCACAGATAGAGCTTGAACGACGGTTTTGATGTTAAAATAAAACTATTCTCGGTTAAATCCAACCGAAAACACTTTTAAACCGAGAAATGAACCGAGCAGAAGGAGAAATCTCTGGAGCGACTGTTCACTGAGGCGGAGTAAAGAATCTGACAGTTCAAGTTTGAAATGACACAGACAGAGCTGCTCTCGTGCCAAAATTCTATTTTGGAATGGTTTTAACCATTTCGCTCCGGGGCAGTTCTAGAGCTGGATCAAACTGCTAATGTCTATAATATAGCAAGACTTCATGTTGTTTGAACCACACGCCTCATTCCAAGGATGGGATTATCTGAGCCAGAGTGACCACCTGAAGGTCTGAGACCTTAGGAACTTGTTCAGGTCGTGCAGGTCGAGAATGGGGCACCAGCCCCCCGTCCATTTTGGGACCAGGAAGTACCTGGACACAAACCCTGGGTCTGGAGGAGGATCCGCCACCTTCCTGATCACCTCTTTTTCGAGGAGCAGGGCAATATCAGCTCGGCGAGCCAACAGAGAGACTGCGGACCCCGTAGCCCCCCGAGGGGCCATGGCTCGGAAGGGCGGGGCCTGCTCGAACTCCAGGGGCAGGCCCTTTCCTACCACCTCCTACACCTAACGGTCCGTGATGATAGCGGACCAGGCGGAAAGGAAGTGGCGGAACCGTCCCCCCACAGGGGGAACCAGGGGGGAGTGACGAGGCTGGGGGCGACACCCCTCAACCCGTCACTGGGCAGGCTTAGAGGAGGGACCGGCCGAGGGACATCCTGGGCCTTTATCTCCCTGCTTCCTGTTGGAGGAAGCCGCGGGCTTGGGTTTGGGATGCCAAGCACGAGCCTGCTGGCCCTGGTGCTGGAGCTGTTGGGCCGGACGTGCCGCAGGCGCAGAAGGACGAAAGGACTTGTGCTGCTGCTGTCGGCGGCCTTTGTCCTTCTGGGCGGAGGTGACAGAGTCCAGAGTGGCATTGGACTTTTGGATCCGCTGGAGGTGACCTTCCACTCCAGGGCCGAAGAGGTCGGTCCCCAAGAAGGGGACAACCGCCAGTCTGTGCTGGGTATCCACCGTGAAGGTGGATATCCTCAGCCATGCTCTGCGGTGCATGGTCACCATGGCCACAACCGATTTGGCACAAGAGTCTCCGATGTCCAGAGCCGTTTGGAGCTGCTGCTTAGCCACTGCCCTACCCTGGTCCCGCACCTGCTGGACCGTGGTCTGCAGGTCGGCCGGGAGATGAGGAATCACCTCATCCAGGGAGCCCATAAGGGTGTGGGAGAAGTGTGCCATCAGCACGGCCGAGCTGGCCTGGCGGAGGCCAAGGGAGGACACAGCGTACACCTTGCGCCCGGCATAGTCCAGCTTTTTGGACTCCTTGTCGGGGGGCTTGTCCATGTCCCTAGGGTTCCTGGAACGCCGGAAAACGCTGTCAGTGACCAACCCTTCGGCAGAGTGGTGTTCCGAAAAACCAGGCAAAGAGCCAGTAGGGACGCATACTTCCTGGCCATCCTGGCCGATGACGCGGGACAGAAAGCAGGCCGCTGCCAGAGCTCCAAGGCTGGGCCAACAATGGCTTCAGCTACCGGAAAGGCCTCCGTGGGTGAATCCCCTCGGTCCAGTATCTCCGTCAGGGGATACTTGGCCCACTTGGATACGGGCTCGAGCTGCATCCCGTGGACTCGAGATGAGCCGAAGCAAACCCATGAAGGACGATGGCTTTCCATCGACTGGCCCCCGGAGGACTCCAGGTCAATGGGCCTGGAGAACAGGGAGGAGTCATCGTCGGACTCTGAGGAGTCCGCGAAGAGCTGCCTGGGGCCTGAGCCACCCTCCACCTGCCAAGGACGGTCAGGAGTGAGGGCGGCCGACAACCTGTGGGGCAGGCCCTGACCCGACCGCGAGTCCTTGGTCGGCGCCCCCGATTTTGGTTGTGGAGGCGGAGGTTCCACCACAATCGGTGGAGCAGCTGGTTTTGGCTGAACAACCAGCCCAGGCTTGGGCACCTCGGCTACAGTGAGGGGTTGTTTCGGCCGCTCGGGTGACTGCCACTTGATGGCCAGGGAAGGCGACAGCGTCGGCTTGTTCCTGGACAGAAGTAACTGCTGCCACATCAGGTCCTCGTAGCGTCGACACAATTTGCGCTGAAGCCTCTCCTCTTCCGAGGAGGAAGACGAGGATGAGCGCCGGCGCCGCTTACCTCGGTGCCGAGACAGAGACCGCCGATGTCGGCGGTATCGGCTGGACCAAGACAGAGACCGAGATCGTCGGCATTTCCGAGGACGGGTCTGGGATCGGTGAGGGCCTGCTCTTCCTCGGCTTGGAAGCCTTAACGGGGACTGTGGCACGGGCGCGCAGGCAGGTCCTCGGTCTCCACCGGGGGAACCGGTGAAGAAGGGTTGTCGGCCTCACCAGTCGACAACCCGTCCGACGGGTCGAGAAAAATCTCGACCGCGTTGATGGGTGTCTTGGCCGGCTGGCCTGACGGGGACGCCGTGAAGCCAGCGGCCTTAGCCGCAACCTCGACCGGAGTAGACAGTCGACTGTCCGAGGAAGGGGACCTCTCCCGCTCCAACAAACACCGGCGATGGGACTTACCCTTTGAGTCCTTCTTTTTGGACCGAGAGGAATGTCCCGATGGCCCCTCTCCCTTCGTGGAAAGGGATTGGCAAAGCTCCTTGAAAGAAGCTGAATACGAGGTACCCAGTGAGGCGGGATAAATGCCGCGACCGAGGAAGAGGATGATGCGTCCTGAGCCACCGCCTCCTCGAGGGCAATTATCTGCTCGAGTTGCTCAGCCAAGCCAGCCGCCATGGTAACCACCCAACGGGCCTCCTTCGACTTAACTGGCGGGTAGCGCTTCTCAGAGCACCCAAGCTGTAACTGGGCAGCGCGGTCCTCCAGGACGATGGCCGAAAACGAACGGCATGACTCGCAGGCCTGTGGGTCATGTTCTAGGCCGAGTCAGTAGACGCACGTGGAGTGCGGGTCCGTCCTGGACATCTTCTACCCACAAGGGCACTGCCGAAATCTGGGAGTCGATTTGTCCATCGCAGCCGCGAGGGAGAAAGATGACCGAAGTCTTGAAAATTTTAAAATAAGTTTCGGGTGAACCGAAGAATTAGGATCCAGTCGACACGCAGAGCGTTAAGGAAGGAACCTGAGCTTCCAAGCGGTAAGGAAGATCTGGCGTCATGGGGCGGAGCCGAGAGTTTTATCACCCGGGTGGGTGGGAGGAGCCAGCTTGAAGACCTTCCGGCAAGATTTAAAGCGGTAAGGAACCTGCCGGACAGTGTGGATGAACAACATATTCATGTCCCTAGAAGCGCATGTTCTAGGAAACAGTTATACACTCATATCTTGCATACACAAGGAGTGGCCCAAGCTGACTTCCCTAATTGCTTACCCTCTAAACACTCAGTTGTCTTACTGATGTTAAATGACAAGAGAATCCCGGCTAAAGTCTGGGATGTACTATGGCTCAGTAGTCATGGCAGGTTAGAGGAAACCTGGAGCATAAAGCGATTGAGGAAAGATTCTGCCCAAGGGCTGAGTGTGCTCAAATTGAAACTTAAACTCATTTTTTCCTTGACTGTCCTACAACACAAACACTGTTTTCATTCTTGGCCACTAGATGGCAATGGCATTATGTCACCACATTAACATATGAGTCGCTTATCCCGGGGGATTATACTGGATACCTTAAATTTCGTCATCCCAATACTCTGAATCTCATATTTACATGCATCAAGTTTTACTTGTGGCAGGCAAGAAAAAATTACTCACCTTAGTAATTATGTTTCTTCTAATGGAGTCTTGCTGTATTCTGACTATTGCAGTTAGCCCCAGCCTTTAAACTGCCCCGGAGAACAAAGGGTTAACTTTCTATGCAGAGCATAGAATGCTGAGCTTGAGCTCGGTTGAGGTTTCTGTCTGCAGCCCTTTGAAATCCAACCATCAGATTCTTACGAGCAAAAACTCACTACCCTATGTGGAAATTGTTACATTTTACTAGCCAACTGGCAACAACAGTTTTGAATTCCCAAGGAAGACTCAAGTCAGGAAACCCCAAACCAAAAACCAATCCAAATAAGAATAACAATAAAACAAACACCCAAACAAAAAGAGGAGGGTGTAAAAGAAGCACCCCTGAGGTGCAACACTGCACCTGCCCACCCACTTCCCAAAAACAGGTTCTGAGAGGGGAGGCAGGAAGGGAGGTCAGAATACAGCAAGACTCCATTAGAAGAAACATAATTACTAAGTAATTTTTTTTTCAAACAACATGAAGTCTTGCTGTATTCTATTGCAGACTACCAAGCACTACCTCCATGGAGGAGGGACAGAACCTACTTTGGGAATAGGCTCTGAAGTACTGCTGTGCCAAACTGAGCATCACTCCTAGCCTGGATATCCAGAGAGCAATGCTTGGTAAAGGTATGGACTGTTCTCCAGGTGGCTGCTTGACAAATTTCTGAGAGAGGAATATCCATGGAAGCAGCTGTACCTCTGGTGGAGTAAGCCCTCAGGCCTGAGGGTGGAATCTTGCCTAGTTTCTCATAGCAGAATTGTATACAAGACAAATCCACCTGGCAGTAGTTCTCTTGGTGGCAGGTTTGCCCTTTCCCACTACTCCATAAGTGAGGAACAACTGGAGAGAATCAAACCTGTGACCCTTGGTACGTCCTACGTAGTAGCTAAGGGCCCTTTTAACATCTAAACTGTGTAGCCTCCTCTCCCCTTAAGAAGAATGATCAGTGAAGAAGACAGGAAGAGACACAGACTGATTCAAGTGGAAACCTGAAACCACTTTGGGTAAGAACCTTCTATTGGTTCCAATGACCACTTTATCCCTATGTAAGAAGATAAAATCAGGTTCCACTGACAGGACTTGCAATTCACTGATACGTCTGGCAGAGGTAATGGCTACCAAAAACACAGTTTTCCAAGTCAAGTACTTAAGCTCTGCTGAGGACACAGGTTCAAAGGGAGTTTGCATAAGTTGAGCAATGCAAACATGTAAGTCCCAGGCAGGGGCAGGGTCTCTAAAGGGAGGACTGGTATGAAGCAATCCCTTAGAAAATGTACAGAACACAGGATGACATGATAGTGAGGAAGACTTTCCCACTGACAGAAAGGCAGAAACAGCTGACAACTGCACCTTGAGGGTAGCTGGTCTGAAGCCTAAGCCATTCAAATGGACCATATAATCCAGAACTGTAGGCAATTCAGCAGTGTCTGGGGAAATATGTTGTTTGGAACACCAAATGGTGAATCTCTTCCATTTGGAGTTATAGGACTTTCTAGTGGCGGGCTTTCGAGAGGCTTTGAGGATATCCAGAATCCCCTGAGACAGATACAAATCTGCATACTCTAACTCTTCAAGAGCCATGGCTTGAGGCTGAGAGACTGAAGATTGGGGTACCAAAACCTCCCCTGAGAGGAGGTTAACAGGTTGTAATTCCTGGGAAGAGATAGAGGAAGACGGACTGCTAGGGACAGCAACAGAGGGTACCAAGGCTGTCTGGCCCAGTCTGGAGCAATCAGAATCACTTTGCAAGGTTGTGACCTTATCTTGACTAAAACTTTGAATAGCAGAGGAAAGGGAGGGAAGGCATACAGAAATTTCCCTTCCCAGTTCAGAATCAGAGCATCCAGAGGGACTGAGCCCAAGACTGGGGGGCTGCAACAAAAGAGAGAAAGTTGGTGATTGTCTGGGGCTGCAAAGAGATCTATCTCTGGAGTGCCCCACCTTGAAAAAAATCACCTTTAACACCAGAGGGTCCCGGGACCATTCGTGATGACCCTGTGATATCCTGCTCAGTGCATCTGCTAGTACATTGTCCTTCTCTGGAAGGTGGACTGCTATCAGAGAGGTTTGCAGGGAATAAGCCAGGGACCACAACTTCATGGCTTCTGTGCACAAGGCCATAGACCGAGTGCCTCCATGCTTGCTGATGTCACATGCATGGTGGTGTTGTCTGTTCTGACCTGAACCACCTTGTTCTGCACTGACTGAGAGAACTTGCAGGCCGAAAACTGCCCCAGTTCTAGAAGACTGATATGGAGAAAGGATTCCTAAGGGGACCACAGTCCCTGGGCAGTGAGGGCCCCCAGATGGGCTCCCCAGCCCTGAAGTGAAGCATCCGTGGTAAGGACCACTGAATGAGACTGAGTGACAAATGGAACCCCTTGCCTTTAACTGTCCTGATCCTGCCACCATTGAAGGGCCTGGATCAGAGTCCGAGTCATTGGAATCAGTTTGGTAAGGGGATCCTTCCTTTGGGACCAAAAGGCCCTCAGATGGAACTGAATGTCCCTCATCTGGAATCTTGCCTCTTGGACCACTGCTGCAGAAGCTGCCATGTGGCCCAAGAGCTGAAGGAAATGCCTTGCTGGTCGAGACACCTGAAGGCTGAAGGAAGAAGCCAGTTCTATAAGAACTCTTCCCCTTTCCAGGGGAAGAAAGGCTCTTGCTTTGACAGTATCCTGCTCTGCCCCTATAAAGGTAAGGAGCTGCACTGGCTCGAGAACGGACTTGGGAAGGTTGAGAAGAAATCCCAGAGAAGTGAGCACTTGCTGGGTCACTTGCAGGTTTGACTTGACTTGGTCTGAAGACTGGCCCACTATGAGCCAGTCATCCAGATATGGAAAAATGGAAATCTTTTGCCTTCTTAGAAAGGCAATGACTACTGCCAGGCACTTTGTGAAAACCCTTGGGGCTGATGTTAGACCAAAGGACATTGCTTTGAACTGATAGTGACCTGAGGGCAACTCAAACCTGAGGTACTTTCTGCGGGAGCACCTGATGGGAATGTGAAAATAGGCATGTTTGAGGTCCAGGGAGGCAAGCCAGTCCCCTGGCCTTAGAGAGGGAAGAATTATTCCCAGAGTTACCATCTTGAACTTTAAAAGATGTTTGTTCAGGTATCTTACGTCTAGGATGGGTCGCCACGCCCCTGTCTTTTTTGGAGTAAGGAAGTACCTGGAGTACAGACCTTTGCCCCAGTGTAGGGTATGAACTCTCTCTATGGCTGTTAAGGCCAGAAGAGATGAAACCTCTGCCTCTAGGGCAAGGGTTTTTGAGAGACCTGCAGGTGGAAAAGATCTGGCTCTCATCTTCAGAAATTTTTTGAAGCTGAGAACCAGTCCCTGGCTTACTACTTCCAGGACCCACTTGTCTGAGGTAACAGACATCCAGTCCTGGACAAAGTAAGCCAGCCTGCCCCCTACTGGAATAGGAGAGTCGAGCCGGGCAGACCCATCAGGGTGTCTGCTTGGCAGGGGCCTTATGCTGAGGAGTGGATGCAGCCCTGCTCATCCCCCTTCTGCCTCTCCCTTTGAAGAACCCCCTCTGTGAAAACGGAGAAGAGGCCTTTGCTTGGTAAAAAGGCCTATGAAAAGGCCTGCCCCTGCCCCTAGATTGCTGCCTTTGAGGAGTTGCCTGACTCTCCTTGGCCTGAGCACTCCTATAAGTGGTCCTGTACTGTCCATTTTCTTCATGTAATTCTCTATCTGTTCCCCAAACAGAGAATTACCCACTACAGGAAAATCTATGGCCTTAGCCTGGGTGTCCTATGAGAGACTAGTACATCTGAGCCAAGCCATTCTCCGAAGAGCCACAGATGTAGCCATGACTCTTGATGACACATCACTGGAATCCAAAGCAGCATGAAATTGTACTTTTGATGCCTCAATCCCACAGCAGCCACCTCCTCCAGCTCCTTGGCTAGCTGGGGGGAGGCCTGTTTAGCCAGTGCCAGTACAGTGTTCCACCTGGACTTCTGGTACCTAGCTGTATAGGCCATACAGTTCGCCTGCCTGAGTCCCAAGGAAGATGCCATGTACTGCTTTTCTGAAATGGCATCAATCTTCCTGGAGTCTTTGGCTGGGGGGTGTGAAGCCAAGGGAATATTTGCCTTGTCACAGGCAGCAGTCTGCATTACCCTAACATGGCTGCATTGTTGGTATAAAAACTCTGTATCTGAGCCTGATAGTGTGCACCTCTTGTCCATCCTTCTGTCCACAGGAGGTACAGTATTGGGGGACTTTAGGATTTTGAGTGTCTGCTTCCCAAAGGACTTGTGGAGGGGAATAGACAGTCTCCTGGACTCTGGGAGGTCCATCATTTCCACATAATCAGGCTCCTCTTGATCCTCCATGGCCTCCTCCATAGGAAGCTGGAGTGTTTCAGCCACCTTTCTGTAAAACAGAAAGTGGGAAGGGGACTCAGAAAGCCTAGGAGGGGAAACACCAGAAGGTCTGTCTGAGGAAATGTCCGGTTCCACAGGCACATCCAGACTTTCACCATCGTCACCATCATCTTCGAACTCCCCCTCCTCCTCCTCAAACTCCAGTTCATAGAAATTTTGAACCGGAGGAACCGACCGAACCGAACCCCTGCCAAATGGTGCTGGATCGGTCAGAAACGGGCGAAGCGATTCCACAATCCGAATCGCTCTGGCTATTTCTTCGGTGGTCGGAACATGAACCTCTGGATCCGAACCGGTCGATTTCTCTTTGCGTTTTCTTTTTGTAGGAACCAACCCCTCAGGATCGGCTCTCCTCTTGCCCTAAGAAGTATCGCCCTGGTCAGAGGGCACTCCTTCTGGTTCGGTCGGAACCGAACCGGGCTGACCATCCAGGTCAGCGGACTTCTCGGCCTCCTTTTTCCTCAGTCTACCTAATCTCTTTTCAAGGGTAGATTTAGGAAAATTTTTACAAATTTGGCAGTCTGTATCGAGGTGTTCAAACCCCAAAGAGTAAACACAGGTGGTGTGGGGATCGGCCTTAGCAAAGACCTCCCCACACTCACTGCAGTGTTGAAATCCAGTGGGCCCGGCTTTCTTCTTGGGTTTCTCAGACATGGCCAAACTAACCAAACTTACCCTATTTATGGCAACCGCCAGGCAAGACTCTCTTTATCGGTTCCTAACCGTGTCACGGGTGTTGGAAAAAAACCTTAAAAACACGTTTTTTTTTTTTAGAACCGACAAGGACCGACAACCACACTCTATGTAAAAGAACAGAAATTCACTAAAAGTGATCGGTTCAGCCGAATCGATCAAGCAAGATTACAATTTCCACACAGAATTTAGGTAAAACCTATCTAGTACTCACGGTACCGCAGACAGAGACTGAACCGTCTAAGCGGAACAAATTCAGCTTAAAACCGACAACTTTACCGACACTTTAACAGACTTTTCGAACCGAGCTGAAGGAGAAATCTCCGGAGCGACTGTTCAGTGAGGTGGAGTAAAGAATCCAACGGTTGGATTTCAAAGGGCTGCAGACAGAGACCTCAACCGAGCTCGAGCTCAGCATAGAAAGTTAACCCTTTGTTCTCTGGGGCAGTTTAAAGGCTGGGGCTAACTGCAATAGTCAGAATACAGCAAGACTTAATGTTGTTTGAAGATGACAATTCTTGACACAGCAATTAAATACCTTTCCACTTACATTTGCAAGTTGCATTGAAGCTACACTTAAACAGGTGAAAACTCTAGATTACATAAGATTGCCTAGAGTGAGAGCTGATGCGCTGTGGCACATAATTGTCTGGATTACATGACCTGGGTTGAACTGCATACAGGGGGGAGTCACGGAATGCAGCCCTCCATGTAGCAGCTCTTGTAGAACACTCCCACTAACTCCGGATAAATTTATCAGTTTTACTTACTTCAATAACCTCGGGGTTTTGAGACTTTGAGCTTGAGTACTAGCAAACTTCTCCAGCACCTATACTGGAGTGGAATCTGGACATGGAAGTTGAAATGCGAGTGGCTTTACCGAAAATACACACCGCCACCAACACCCGAGAAGGCCAGCAAGAAGAAAGTGCAGGTCTTGACCAGCACTCGCAGTTCTGCTTCGGTGGAGCAAAATGTTATAACAGTGGACAGTTCTTGGCAGAATTTCACCCCTTTCGTGAGGAACTCAGATTGCTGACCTCTGAATTCAAATCCATGGCTTCACCACTGGAAGATTTATCTAAAAGGACAGGGGACAGCAAGGTATGAATCAGGTCCCTGGAAAAGAAAGCAGACCGGGCAGATTCAGAGGTGGTAGCAATAAAACAGAAGTTGGCCAGGATGGAAGCCAAGTTGGAAGACCTAGAAGGAAGGAGCAGGAGAAATAATGCCATCATTATAGGCCTTCCAGAAAAAGAGGAAGGCTCTGATCCCATCCTGTTTACCCAAAAGTTGCTCTAAGTTGGCAGGGCCTACACCATTTGGCCCTAACTATGCAATCGAGAGATCGCACCGTTCGTTATGCCCCATGGCCCCCTGCAGGAGCGCCACCTCGTCCTTTAATTTTTCGCTTCTTAAACTATCAGGAGCATCAGAATTTCTTTAATAAAATTAAAAAACTTCTAGAAATTAAACGGGAAGATGCCAAGCTCCGTGTAATGCAGGATCTACTTGTTTCGGTTCGGCAGAGGAGGGCCTCATTCCACCCAGTAGTAAGCAAGCTAATCGCAGCAGGAATTAAATTTGGCATGGGATATCCAGCAAGGCTTCAGGTGCTCATAGAAGGGAAATGGTACAGCTTTGAGGACGCTAAATCGGCTGAGTCAGCACTTCGGGAGGTGCTATCTAATCTTTTCCAAAACCGCTGAAGGAAGCAACTAGCCACACTGGATCTCCATTTACTGAGTAATAATGGGTTGATTAAAAGAATCTGAACTTTAACTGTTTGAATACAGTAGGAATTTCAGCAGCTACACTCCAGGAGTACCTGAGGACTTGTTTCCCCCGCCCCATTTCCTGGCATACTTTGCTTCATGGGTCCCTCAGCAATAAACTTGTTTATTGACTGCGATCTGCACTGGACTGTAGTACATGGACTAATCAAGCAGCAGTACCACAAGAAAGTAAGACCCGAAATAAGGTATAGTGGAGATTGTTTCAATCTCTCCAACGGGGGTTCATTCGACCAGGCGTGCAGGCCTGCTTCATTCATGCAGGGCATCGACACTGCATCTGCGGCCAATCTTATTTCACCTCGATCGCAGGATTGCAGCCCCTGTCAGCAGTAAAAGTTGAGTATGGCACCTGAACTGTTACTACTTATCAATGGAGATGCATGCATAATTGTCCAGGAAGGCATTAGGACATGAAACTGTTGATTTTTGAGTGTTCTGGCAAGTGGATATGTAGATAATCCAGGTCACACACCTGCAGCCTACTTATAACATGTACTACCCCATCTCCTTTCTTTATGGACTTTACAGGGGCTAAACAACTCTGACTGGAAGAACTACTTCACTTTTATTTACTTCGTTTTAATTTTTACCAGGGGGAAATATAGTTTTTCATTTCTATTTTAATATGCCATAATTTCAGGTTAACTCAATTGCATTGCTGTCAGTCTATTTTTATGTCAACCACAGCAGAGTGGTGGGGCACCGGGAGTGATGTAATTTAATCACAGTCTGTTTACTGTTGTGGCATTCAGGGGGGTGCGAAGTGTTAAGAGGAGGCAGTACCTGAACGGATCCCTTGATGTTATTATTATGGTATGTCATCACCTTTTGGGAAGGAATCCCCCAGTACAGCTGCCACTTTTATCACTTTGGAGGAAGTGGGGGAGGGCAGAACTTGATATGGAGGGTGACTGCATCATGAACCAAAGGAATTTTGAGTTGTGGGGTGGTGGGGGGGGGCTGATTCTCATAAAGATATTATACTCAACTCACTTTTTTACAGTTTACTTCAGGTTCCAGAGAGAGGTTTCTCATGGAATGGGACTTTACACGATACTGTTAATGTCACTGGGTTTGCTTTGTTTGTGGGGGTTCTTATGGGATTTAGTAGTCTATCGGTTATGGGGATTTTGGGTTGGGGAATGGGGGGCAGGGAGGGTGGCATCAGGATATTGTTCAGGATGCAAGTTATAGGAATTCAATGGGAATCACATGCTGGATAAGAGTAGACAGGCAGGATGGCTACCTCTCATGAGACTTTCTCATGGAATGTAAGAGGGGCCTGAAAGAAAACTAAAATATATAAAATCCTTAAGCACCTCCAGCACCTTAAGGGTGAGATTTTATTTCTCCAAGAAACGCACTTACTAGATAATGAAGGCAACCTACTCCATAGACAGTATACTGGGCAAGCCTTCACAGCAGGAGCAGTACACTTAGCAGGGGGTTAGCTATTTTAATTTCCTGCAAAGTACCCTTCATCTGCAAACAATGCATCCGGGATCTTGAGAGCCGTTGCTTGCTCCTGAAAGGAGTATTAGATTGGACTGAGGTTATCCTGGGATGCATTCATGGCCCCAATGCAGACACCCCTTCATTCTTCATGGAGTTGATTCCAGTGTTGGCTCCCTTCCTTTCACTCCCTTTCCTTTCAGGAGGAGACTGAAAATACAGGTTACTCACCTGTAACAGGAGTTCTAGGAATGGCATATGTTGTTCATCCACACTGTCTGGCAGGTATCCTTGCCGCTTTAAATTTTGCCGGAAGGTCTTCAAGCTGGCTCCTCCCACCCACCCGGGTGGTAAAACTCTTGGCTCTGCCCCATGACGCCAGATCTGGCCCACTGGAAGCTCAGGTTGTGCGTCGAAGCCGGGGAGGTCGGGTGGGTCGGGATGAACAACATATACCATTCCTAGAACTCCTGTTACAGGTGAGTAACCTGTATTTCTAGGGACATGGACATGTTGTTCATCCACACTGTCTGGCAGACTCCTAGCAGTTCTCCGGGAGGAGCGAGGCAAGACACCCCGATACTTACTTGGGAAAGAGAGACTGAGAACCGAGGCCCCAAAACCAGCATCCCGGTGTGACTCAAGGTTGATGTGGTAGTGGGTAATAAAGGTATGTGCCGACTTCCAGGTAGCAGCCCTGCAGATTTCCTGGATAGGGACGTCCCTGGAAGCAGCCACCGATGCAGCAGTATGGCGGGTAGAATGAGCTCTTATCCCTCTGGGAGGCTCCATGCCCGCCAACTTATAGCAGAGATCTATGCAGGAGGTGACCCACCTGCTTATCGTCCGCTTGGCTGCAGGTCTGCCAGGTGCAGCTTCAGCGTAGGTGACAAACAGCTGGCGAACCTCTCTCCGAATTTCAGCCGTGCGCTCCTTATAGTAAGCAAGCGCCCTTCTAGGGTCCAGAGTATGGAGCCTATATTCGGCCTCCGAGGTGTGACTGGGGTAGAATACCGGGCAGAGTCAACACCTGGTTAAGGTGAGAAACTCCGACACCACCTTCGGAAGGAATTTCGGTGAAGTAGGGACAACCTTGTCCCTGTGGAAGACCAGGTATGAGACTCGATGGAAATCACCTGAGCTCTCCCCATCCTTCTGGCTGACGTGATAGCCACCAAGAAGGCGGTCTTCCACGACAGGTGAGAGAGATCACACTGTGCACTGGTTCAATGGCTTGCCCATGAGCTTTGCCAGTACCAGCAGTAAATCCCACGGAGGTGGAGGTTCTCAGACCGAGGGGAAATGTGGTCAAGGCCTTGAAAAGTGCCAGACCACCTTCTCCCAGTGCCACCGACTGCCTCCGGCCCGCGCCTGCAAGCAGAGATGGCTGCCAGGTGCACCTTGGGATTGTCGACCTAAGCCCTTGCTGAGAAAGGGACCACAGGTAGTCCAATATGCTCACCAGGGAACAGGAGGAAGGGTCAAGGCCCTTACCCTGACACCAAATGGAAAATCTCTTCCATTTGAAGGCGTAGCATTTCCTGGTCGACTCTTTATGGGACGCCTCAACTACATTGAGGACCTCGTCGGAAAGACCCAAGGCCTGGAACTCTAGCCGCTCAGAAACCAGGCCATCAGGTGCAGGGATTGAAGGTCCAGATGGAACACCTTCCCCTGATTGACCGAGAGCAGATCCGGGTGAGCTGGAAGCTACCTCGGGAGCCTGGAGCTGAGGCTGAGGAGATCTGGGTACCAGAACTGGCGGGGCCAGTCTGGGGCTATCAGAATCACCTGCACCTTGTCCCTCCTTGCTTTGAGAAGCACCTTGTGTATCAAGGGAAATGGGGAAAGGCGTAGAAGAGGCCCGGGGGTCCACTGCCTCGAGAAGGCATCCCCCTGCAGCGAGCCCTGCTGAGGGGGGCGGGCATGGAACAGCCTCAGCTCCGCATTCTCCCTGGAGGCAAATAGGTCCACGTGAGGTGTGCCCCAATGGGAGAACAGATCTTGTACTACCTCCGGCAGGAGAGACCACTCATGGGACGCAGCCCCTATCCGGCTTAGGGCATCGGCCAGGGTGTTGGAGGCTCCTGCCATGTGAATGGCTAGAGATCCGCCTCCAGGCTGCGCACGAGTGACCAAATGCGGAGAGCTTCCTTGCATAGAAGCATGAAGCGCGTCCCGCCCTGGCGGTTTAGATAGTACATGGTCGTGGTATTGTCCGTCTGGACTCGGACCACTTGACCCCGGAGAAATGGAGCAAAGGTGGTGAGAGCTAGGCGGACAGCTCGGAGCTCCAGCAGGTTGATGTGACATCGGGACTAACGCGGGGACCAGAGATCGTGCGCTCGGTGTTCCCCCAGATGGGCACCTCAACCCATTAGAGAGACTCCGCTCGACAGAGAAACCGTCGGCTCGGGGCGGACAAACGGGATGCCCTCCTGCAGATGAACTGAAATGGTCCACCACTGGAGAGCGCTCCACATCCCCTGGGTCACTGTCACTAGCTGGTCCAATGGATCACAGCGTTGAGACCACTGGCTGGCCAGCCCCCATTGAAGGGGGCGCATGTTCCAGCGGGCCCAGCGGACCACGCTGGTACAGGCCACCATGAAACCCAGGAGGCGCAGGAAGTACCGGGCAGGGCGCGATTGCCCAACCAGAAATGATTGGGCAAAGGAGGAAAGAACCCGCCCTGTCCGCCAGGAGCCGTGCTTGGCTCAAGAGAGTCGAGCTCTGCCCGATGAAAAGAATCACCTGCTTCGCTCGAGTTCCTGGCTTGGCCTTGTTGATGAGAAGGCCGACTTGAGAGCAAACCTGAGGGCCAGGATCTCTGGCGCCCACCTCCTGCCTGGAGGGGCTGCTATCAGCCAGTCGTCCAGGTAAGGGTACACCCAGACCCCTCGGTGCACGAGGAATGTGTCACCACTGCCATGCATTTGGTGAAGACCCTGGGAGCTGGAGACAAGCCGAAGGGCATGGCTCGGAACTGGAAAAGGGATCCCTCCGCTCGAAAGCGAAGGAATCTCTGATGTGACAGACGGATAGGGACGTAGCAGAACCACACGCCGCGTTCCAAGGATGGTACAATCTGAGCCAGAGTGACCATCCTGAAGGTCTGAGACCTTAGGAACTTGTTTAGGTCGTGCAGGTCGAGAATGGGGCGCCAGCTCCCCGTCCGTTTCGGAACCAGGAAGTACCTGGACACAAACCCCGGGTCTGAGGGAGGGTCCGCTACCTCTCTGATCACCTCCTTCTCGAGGAGGAGAGCGATGTCAGCTCGACGAGCCGACAGTGAGGCTGCGGACCCCGAGGCCCCCCGAGGTGTGACGGCTCTGAAGGGCGGGGCCTGCTCGAACTCCAGAGGCAGGCCCTTTCCGACCACTTCCAACACCCACCGGTCTGTGGTAATAACAGACCAGGTGGAAAGAAATGGCGAGCGCGCGCTCCCTGGGGAACCTGGGTGAGGTGATGGGGTTGGGGCAACACCCCTAACCCGTCACTGGGCAGGCTTGAGGAGGGACCGGCCGAGGGACCCCTAGGGCTTTACCTCCTGCTTCCTGGAGGAGGAAGCCGAGGGCTTGGGTTTGGGATGCCAAGCTCAGGCCTGCTGGCCCTGACATTGCTGGGCCGGACGTGCCGCGGGCGCAGAGGGACGAAAGGGCTTAGGCTGTGGTCTGCGGCCTTTGTCCTTCTGTGCAGATGAGACCGAGTCCAAGGTAGCACTGGACTTCTCGATCCTCTGCAGGTGACCTTCCACCCCAGGGCCGAAGAGGTCGGTCCCCAGGAAGGGGACATCCGTAAACTTGTGCTGGGTATCCGAAGTGAAGGTGGATATCCTCAGCCATGCCCGACGATGCATAGCCACTGCGGCCGCTACTGACCTGGCACATGAGTCTCCGATGTCCAGAGCAGTCTGAAGCTGCTGCTTGGCCACTGCCTTGCCCTGGTCCTGCACCTGCCTAACCGTGGTCTGCAGGTCCGCGGGAAGATGAGGAACTACCTCGTCCAGGGCGCCCAACAGGGCATGAGAGAAATGTGCCATGAGAAGCGGCCGGAACTGGCCTGGCGAAGGCTGAGGAGAACGCAGGCGAGACTTTTGCGCCCGCATAGTCCAATTTCTTGATTCTTTGTCGGAGGTTTGTCCATATCCCAGCGTTTCGGCGCATTGAAAACGCTGTCGGTAACTAAGCCCCTCGGCTGAGGGTGTTCAAAAACTGGATAAGGAACCGGTAGGGACCGCATACTTCCTGGCCATCCTGGCCGAGGGCGCAGGACAGGAAGCAGAGCGCTGCCAGAGCTCCAAGGCCGGGCCCATTATGGCCTCGGCCACCGGAAAGGCCTCCATAGGGGAATCCCCTCGGTCCAGTATCTCCGTAAGGGGATACCTGGCCCGCTTAGACACAGGTTCCAGCTTCATCTCGGTGGACTCCGAGATGAGCCGAAGCAATCCCAGATAGGACGAAGGGCTATCGTCCATCGACTGACCTCCAGAGGACTCCAAGTCTACTCGCCTGGAGAAGAGGGAGGAATCGCCGTCGGACTCGGAAGAGTCCGCAAAGAGCTGCCTCGGGCCTGAGCCACCCTCCACCTGCCGAGGTCGATCGGGAGTGAGGGTAACAGACAGCCTATGGGGCAGGCCCTGAGCCGACCGAGAATTCTTGGTCGGAGCCCCAAATAACGGCTGTGGAGGTGGAGGTTCCACCGGAATCGGTGGAGCAGCTGGTTTTGGCCAAACAACCGGCCTGGGAACAGGCTCCTCGGGTAAGTCAAGGGGTTGTTTCGGCCGCTCCGGTGACAGCCACTTAATGGCCGGGGAAGGCGACATGAGGTCCTCGTATCGTCGATATAACTTACGTCGAAGCCTCCCCTTGTCCGAGGAGGAGGACGAGCGGTGGCGCCGCTTACCGCGGTGCCGAGACCAAGACCGCCCATGACGGTGGGATCAGCTGGACCTCGAAGAAGTCCGAGACCGAGAACCTCGGCTTTACCGAGGACGGTGCGGGGAGGGGACGGGTGGAACCGGCTCGCCCCTCGGCTCGGAGGGTTCACCCGAGGGCTCTGGAACCGGAGGCACTGGCAAGCCCATGGGATCCTCAACTCCCACCGGGGAACCGGGAGAGAGGATTCGCCGCGCTGAGACAACCTGGCCCAACGGGTCGAGAAAATCTCGACTGCATCGACGGGAGTCTCGGTCAACTGACCTGACAGGGACACCATGAGACCAGTGGCCGGGGTTTAACGATCGATCGGGTCGATGGGTCACGACTCGGGAGAGGGACTTTCCCGCCTCCCAAGGGCGTCGACGGAGGGACTTACCCTTATCTTTCTTTTTGGACCGAAAAGAAGGTCCAGCAGACGTTGGTCCCTCTCCCTTAGTGGAGAGAGACAGACAAAGCTCCTTAAAGGAAGCTGTATAAGAGGAACCCAGGGAGAGCGGGATAAATGCCGCGGCCGAGGAAGATGCGGCCCGTGCCACCTCCTCTTCAAGGGCGATTATCTACTCTAGCTGATCCGCCGAGCCCGCCGCCACGGAAACCGCCGACCGGGCCTCTTTTGACTTCACCAGAGGAAAACGTTTCTCGGGACGCCCAAGTTGTAGACGGGCAGCACGGTCTTCGAGGACGTAGGCCGAGAAGGAAGAGCACAGGTCGCAAGCCTGCGGGTCTTGCTCAAGGCCTAAACAGTAGACGCACGTGGAGTGCGGATCCGTCCGAGACATCTTCTGCCCGCAAGGGCATCTCCAAAACCGGAGTCGATTGGTCCATCGAGTCAGCGAGGGATAGAAGACCAAGTCTAGAAATGCAAAAACTTTTAAATTTGTAAAACCGAAGAATTAGGAACCAGTCTTATACGCAGAGCGTTAATGAGGGAACCTGAGCTTCCAAGCGGTAAGGAAGATCTAGCGTCATGGGGCGGAGCCGAGAGTTTTACCACCCGGGTGGGTGGGAGGAGCCAGCTTGAAGACCTTCCGGCAAGGATACCTGCCAGACAGTGTGGATGAACAACATATCCATGTCCCTAGAACCTGCCTTTCACCCCAGATCTTGACAAATCTGACAGGAGAAGGCATGGCCTTTCCCCCTGCACAATGGGCACTAAGAGAGCTCGCTGACCACTTTGGTCTGTGTGACCCATGGAGGACACTGAATCCTTCCTCTAGGGAATACACATTCACCTCGGTGGTGCATGGGACATCATCCAGAATAGATTACTTTCTGCTTAGTCACTCAGTACTCACAGGTTTAACAAGCTGTGGCATAGAACCGGGAGTGATATCTGATCTCTCTACGGACCGGTGCCAACTCTCCTTTTCCCCCAACCAACAGAGAGTCTCTATCTGGAGAATAACCAAACGCTTAATGGGGAATGGGTGGTTAATCGGATTTCCAAGGCAACAGATCAATACACCGAAGTTAACAAATTCCACGGGCAGGGCTGACCTGGAATGGGGAGCACTTAAATGTTTTATAAGGGGGTAATTAATTTGATTAGCCACTATTAGGAAGAGGGCCTGGGAACAGAAAGCAGCCTGGATCAAATACGTCAGTTGGAAGCATGTCCATCTCTGAATACTATTGAAGAGGATAAACTTGAACTTATAAGGCTCCGGAATGGTATGAGGAATTACTGTGTGAGAAAGCAGTTTGCAACACTGAAAACCCGGGCAAACTATATAGATCAAAGGGAGAGAACTAGCCGTCTCCTGGCACTTAGACTTAAGAAACAGGAGGCAGCAAGAACCATTAAAGCCATTCGGTCATCCTCTGACAGGACCCTTAAACAGACCCCACAATCCATTGTTTCCAAATTTGAGCATTATTACCCTGGACTTTACAGTCCAATGGCAGACCTCCCTGACTCAGACAGAGCAGATGAATACCTTGCCACCATACCACTCCCCACTCTAAACAACAGCCAAGTGGACAGCTTGAAAACTCTCTTTGATACAGCAGATATTCAGATGGTAATCAAAGCTTTACCTCTGGATAAAGCCCCAGGACCAGATGGGTTCTCCCGTAATTTTTACAAAACCTTCGCAGACAAATTAGCTCCCTGGCTACTTAGACTGAGCTCAAACGTGTTTTCTGCTGAGCCCACTGACAGTAGGCTCCTAGAAGCCCTAATAATTGTTCTAGATAAACCAGGAAAGGAGGAAGATAAGGTTACCAGTTATAGGCCAATCTTGCTCTTAAACTATGACATTAAAATACTGGCTAAAATATTAGTGAACAGACTCAACAATGCACTCCCCTCCCTAATAGCCCCGGATCAGGTGGGCTTCATGTCAGGAAGATCCTCTTCTGATCATCTGTGTAAATTGAGCCACATTTTCTCCGTGTCCAGGGAATCAGATTAGCCTGCTGTCCTGATGTTCCTGGACACAGAAAGGGCATTTGATGGGGTTGACTGGCAGTTCCTATTTCGCACCGAGTACAGATTTGGATTCCTGCCCCGGTTCATACAATGGGTTAAAGCACTTTATGGGAATCCATCTGCACGGCTGTATTGTAATGGGGCCTTCTCTTCCTCCTTTCCATTATACTCTGGAACCAGGCAGGGATGCCCCTTATCACCGCTGTTTAACATTTTTCTAGTATCCTTACTCACTAAACTTAACGGAAACCCCTAAATACAGGGCATAAAGACAGGTTCTCATAAACTTAAGCTATAGGCCTACGTGGATTATATACATCTACACCTTACCCACCCATGGGCTTCTACACAGGCTACCTTAGAAATGATCAAGGAATACAGCTTACTTTCTAACTATAAAATCAATCTAGGGAAAACCCAAATTTTCCCCTTAAATTCTAGAACTCTAAAAAGTGACATAGACTAAGTTGGCCTGCAATGGAATTCCCATAGCCTCAAATATCTGGGTATTAACCTGGCTAGGAGTGAATTCAAAATACGGCAACTTAACTTAGACGCAATTATTCAAACAGTTCAGCAAGATCTATCCCGCTGGAAAACCCTCCCACTATCCCTTTGGGGCTGTATTAGTCTGGTGAAAATAAATATCTTGCAGCGAGTTTTATATCCATTAAACATGCTCAACTTATGGCTCCCACTCAAGTGGTTCAAGAAAGTACACTCCATCATTAACAACTACATATGGCTGGGCAAAACCCCTAGGAGGGCTTATTATAAAATGGACACCCTCAAGGACAGAGGGGGACTTAGGTTGCCGCACTTTGGGATGTATTACTGGGCCAGTCTGGCAAACAAATATTTGCATTGGTTATTGCCACCGGGAGAATTGAGGTAATTCTCATACGTGCCTACTTGGCTCATGATAGAAAACGAGCTAATCAGCTCGACAGGAGTGTGCCCATCAGCCCTTTACATGTTCAGCCTAAAGATCTCCCCCTTGCTCTTTAAAAAACTTCAATAGTAGTGTCGGTCAGGGTCCATTCCCAACTCTGCTTCTTCTTGGGTTACAAAAATAAAAGAGATTCAATCCAACCAATCATGGGAAATCCCAACTTTAAAATAGGGGGTAGAACAATTCAGCCTCATTGGATCCCGCAGCTAAGCGAATCCCAGGTCAGAGATTTTTTAAAGAGGCTGCCTGTCACATCTGGTGCTATTTTAAAAACATATAGGGTAGCGTGCACCCAGGTATTTAAAGTATACCAACTACGGCATCTTCTGCCCACTAAGCCCGAGCCATTCTCCGAGGAGGCGGCTCTGGATAATTTATTTGCTCTGTTAGTTACCTGACCTTGCAACCCCATGCGGTATCTAAATTATATGCAGGGTTATTTGACAGACCCCTTTCCTCTTTGGACCAGCCCTCCAAATTCTGGACCTCACAATTCCCCCAACTGGATATCGATCTGGAAGGACACTCACACTTATGTCACCCAAGACAGACAGAGGTTAATACAATATCAGTTTCTCAATAATTAGCATCTCACCAGACAAACTTCACAAAATTCGGAGGGCCCAATCTCCACAACGTGTAAGATGCCAACAAGCAGTTGGTAATCTCTTTCAAATCTTTTGGGAATAGCCCCCAATCCAGACACTCTGGGCTAATATAAGACAAAGGGCTGACCTCTTCTAGGTATTGAAGACCTTTTCACGCTAGAAATATGTTAGGTGACTTTTCTAGAGTTGGGGTTTGGCCAAGGAGATACTACATGGTCATCACTGCCCTATCCTTGAAAAAGATAGTGCTGTGTCACTGGTTGGATCCAGATAGTATCTCGTATACAGAATGGCTACAAGAACTGCTCTCTAATATGCACGTGGAACACGATTGCCAGTTTACGGGGTCACCTGCCCAGCTACAAGAGGAACTGAGAATTGATGCATACACTATACTTGCTGCAATCTCATACTAAGCCATGAGTTAATTATTCTGTATTTCTTTTCCTGTTGAATTTTCCCTGATGCCACCGGGGGTGGGGTGGGGGGCTTATTTGTTTGACCTGAATGTATGACTACCTGTACAGATACTTTGACTCTGGTGTTTGTAACTCAAAAAACCTAATAAAGCTGTTTAAATAAAAAAAAAAGAAAGAAAAGAACTGCATGCAGGACCAGAATTATCTGAACCTAGAAAATTTTTCCTTAAATATGAACATAATTTTGAAATGCATAGATGTGTTGCTCATTCTACTGGTATTATTACGAGATTTCAAAGCCCGAGGTATTGTATAATGACCAGTAGTACTTTGGTTATAGATAAAGGGCAGAAGGGTTCTGAATGATGTTTGAACCTGCACTTTTTTTTCCGTTTGATTTTTTCTAAGAAAAGGATGTACACATTTTTTAAAATATTTTTTTTTCTTTAGATGCATGTTATACTTTTCTTTGATCAAAATGTATATTTAAGAGAGGATGCAACAGATTTTTTTCTTTTGTTTTATTTTTTGTTTTTACATTAAGAAAGTATGAGTATAGAGATGGTTATGATCTTTGCTATTGACACACTCCGCTTGTTTTGTGTAAATATGTTTCCTTCTGTGTGTAGATCAAGATGGCCACCGGGCTGGGTGTGCCGTTGGCTGCTCTGCAGTACCTGCATTTTAGTTTTTAGTATTCTGCCTGTTTTTTGTTGTTTTTTTGCTTTTTTACCTGTGGTTCTGTCTGGATTGTTGGACTGGTGGACTATCGATGGACTGGTCTGCTTGCTGCTTTCCCGTTCGTTGGTCATGTTTTCTCCCGAATCCGTTGGAGGGATTGATCTGAGCACGCCGAGTTTGAGAGTGTTATCGGGGTGTTGCTCAGACATCCTCGAAGTGTGCACTGAGGCTGTCTCAGTTGGCCCTGCTACTGGCATTCACGGCGATCGGGCCTGCTTTCTCTCACCATAGGCTTTGGCTGACTACACCCTGCATGTTCTTGCATGGTTCTTTTTGGGCTGTATGTACTACGTAAGTTAGGGAGGGGGAGATGCAGAAAACGCTCCAGTGGAGTACAGGTGAAGATTTCGGACTCTGGACCCTCAATCCTAGACGCTTGTGGTAGAAATTTATCGCTGGATTTAAATGGTAGATCTGCTTAGTGAGAACGACAACGGCTTGATTTGGAGCCGAGTGGTGTCGGCCCCGATCTGTTGGGTGGGTTGAGTGTGGGTCTGTGGTAGTGCGGGGGCCTGGGCCCTTGTCCACCGGGGAGTCGGTGGCTAGGGCAGGTGCTCCCTAGGGATTCCCGTGGGACCTACTGGCTGGTGGGTTTGGACGGGGACCCGTGGCAGTTGCTGCAGTCCTAGATCGGCCACCTGCACAGATTTTTTGGGGCCCACTCCTGACTTCAGAGTGACTGATTCATAGAAGATGACCTTCTAGATTCCTTCCTCTGCTCTTGGCTATGGTCAGACTTTTATTATTCTACTGGCAGTGACAGTGCTGTATATTATTTTCTAAAACTCAGACAGTGAGAGTGTCTGAGGACTGGGAAACACCTGGATCTATTTTCGGGAGAAACTACTAAGACAGTTCCATCTGTCTCCTCAGGGGGTGTGAGCTCATGAGGAGGGTTTTTCAGCCTCTGCTGGTGGCAAGACGATCATTGGGGTCTGGAAAACTGTACTCTTCCCCTGACATTTCTTTTTAGTTACAGCATCAAAGAATTACCAGCTAACTTTGACTTACCCTGCTAACCTGACTTTATGACTATGATGTTTTATTTTACTTACTTTCCAGTTTAATATTGTTCTGTTCACCTCTGTAAGAGGGCCCTGGGGAGGTGATGATTCTGCTGTTTTGTTTGATTTATTTTATTTATATTTTGGCTTAATTTATAATATTAAGAAGGTTTATCTCTCATTTGCATTTGAATTTCTGTTAAGTTGTTATAATTTTAACTTATTCTACAGTTTTAATATTAGGGAGATTTGTACAAGGGTTATTTATTTATTTGGGGGATGGGTGTTGGAGAGTTATTTATTGTTCCTTAAGTAAGAGTTTTTGTTTAATCTTCTTTTATTTTATAATATTTTTGTGTGTTGTTTTTAGGTATATAATTGGTTAGTTAAGGGAGTGTTGTTTCATATTTAGGTCACAGGAATGTGTTGGGGGGCCTGCCCCCACAATTGTGCACTGTTCACCTTCTGCTCTCTGCGCCCTCCACCCCTTTTTTCCCCTACCCATTACAGTTTACAACCTACCAGCGCTGTAGGGCACTGGGTATTGCCCGTGGAGGGGTGGAACAGTGGAGGGTGAATGAGCGGGGCCACCGCATCGGGGTAGTCAGATCCAGAAGACGCCCTGAGGTGAAATGGAACCTAGAAAGTGGTCCGCCATGTCAGGTTTCCATACCCAAGGGCACTATCAATTGTGGTGGGCAGGTGGTTCAGGCAGCCCGGGAGGTTCATTCAACTCGGGCGGTGCTATGCAATGCCAGGTCCATTAAAAACAAGACTGCGATTATTGCAGATCTTTTTGGAACAGAGGACCTGGCTTACATCACCGAGACCTGGCTGGATGAGAATTCTGGCCCCATATTGGAGGCTCTAACGCCAGCCGGGTACTTGATGATACACCGCCCGAGAATGGATCGTGGGGTGGGGGGTGGTCTGTTTCAAGACCAAACTTAACCTCACGAGTGTTCCAGTTGAGGAGGCTGAGTCATTTGAGTGTACTGTAGTAGCAGGTGTAGGTTGTCGGATCGCCCTCATCTACCATCCACCTGGAGATGAGAAGCGATTCCTTCAGGAAGTCGTGGACTTTGTCACTGACATGGCGTTCGAGTCACCCAGGCTGATGGTCCTGGGCGACTTCAACGCCTAGTTCGATGATGAATTCTCGCAATTTGGACAGCACTTCCTCCAGTTGATGACATTTCTGGGCCTCACACAGATAGTTACCACTGCTACTCACAAACATGGTCACTCTCTTGACTTACTCTTCCTCCTGGGCATCAAAGCCTCTAACTTGGGGGTGGAACCAGTTGGATGGTCCGATCATTACACCGTGGGGTTCAGTTTTAGTGCCCCCCCTTCGCAGGTCTATTCCTGTGGAGATGGTCCAGTATTGCCCTTTACGAGATGTGAGCTCTGAAGGCCTGGCGGCGGTACTTGACCTATCGTCTCTCCCAGTGGCAAACAGTGACCCAGAGGCTCTCATGAATGGCCTATAACTCGGCCATTTCGGCGGCCCTGGATGTAATTGCTCCTGTCCATGTTCGTCCTCTCTCCCTTCGCCTTTGGTCCCCATGATTTGATGGGACTTTGAGGGAGATGTGGTACTAGGACGAAGGTTAGAGCACTGCTGGTGGACATCCGTCCTTGATGCCGACCACCTTAGACTGATGGACCATTATTAAGTCTAGCAATCTGCAGTCACCCCTAAGAAGGCAGAGTTCCTGTCCAGGGAGATAGCGGCCGCTCAGAATCGACCAGCTCAGCTGTTTTGAACTGTGGACAGACTGTGCAACTCAGCCTGTCTAAAAGTAGAGTGCGATGAACTTGCTTGATTCTTTGCGACTAAGGTGGCTGACATCAGGGCACATCAGGGTGGTACTCCAACCAGCACACATTATGGGCATTGCTCTGGATCAACATGAGGCCACTGCCTCTCAGCTTTCCTGGAGTTCCTTCCACTGACCGGAGTTCATGGATGTCATGCGGATTGTCCAGGGTGTGCGCCCTATGTGCTGTAGTTTGGACCCAGGACCAACTTCCCTGATTTTCGGTTGTATTGATTCTATCCGTCCAGTCCTAGCACTGAAAGTCTGGTGCTCCTTGGAAACAGGTGAGTTTCCCAGCTCCCTGAAGGAGGTGGTGGTAACACCCCTCCTGAAGAAAGCTTCTTTGGACCCAGACGGCCATACAAACTACAGATTAATCTTTAACCTTCCCTTTTTAGGGAAGGTGACTGAGAAAGTAGTGGCTGTACAGCTGGAGAACTATTTGACCATCCATGACATCTATGAACCCCTCCAGTCCCGATTTCGAAAGAGACATAGTACTGAGACAGCGCTGGTTTGGGTGCTCAGTGATCTCCTGATGGCTAGAGATCAGAAAAACCGTTCCATCTTGGTTCTTGTGGATTTCTCATCAGCGTTTGACACTGTGGACCATGGGGTCCTACTTGGTTACCTGAGGTTCATCTGTGGACTGTCGGGTACAGTCCTCAGGTGGTTTACACCCTTCCTCACGGGAAGAATTCAAAGAGTGGTCTCTGGGGTTTCTTCCTCGGATCTAGTTTCTCTGTCATGTGGGGTCCCTCAGGGTTCAGTGTTGACCCCCATGCTGTTCGCAGTGTATATGCTGCCCCTCGGAGACGTTGTAAGAAGGTATGGGCTGAGGTTTCATTGCTATGCTGACGATTCTCAGCTCTACCTTTCTTTTGCACCTGACCAGGATGGAGCTCTCTTGGTCTTTAGTAGCTGCCTCACAGAAATCCAGCAGTGGATGAATTCCAGTTGGCTGAAGCCGAACTCGGAGAGCACTGAGGTGCTGGTTATGGATCTGGCGTGCCGGATGGGGGGCTGGTTCGACCTCAGGGATTTTTCTTGGGAGCTTATCACTCCTGACCTCTGGACAGATGCGAAACCTGGGGGTAATTTTTGACGAAGGGCTGACCCTGCATTCACAGGTGTCGGCCATTATCAAAACCTCTTTTTACCATCTGAGGAATATCTCCAGGATTAAGCACCTTGTTCCATCTGGTGATCTTCCTATGCTGGTCCACGCCTTTGTGTCCTCGCGCTTAGATTTTTGCAACTCCCTTTACCTAGGGCTACTGGGGGGGGGGGTGGTAATCCGCCACTTGCAGCTAGTGCAGAACGCAGCAGCCCGGCTTTTGACGGGAACTCCCCGGCCCTGTCATATTTCACCGGTGCTGCACGGACTGCACTGGCTGCCGGTACAGTGGCAGATCACCTTCAAAGTCGGTCTTCTGACTTTTAAAGCCCTACACGGATTGGGCCTGAACTACCTGAAAGAGCTTCTGGTCCCTTACTGCCCTGGGCGATCGCTCTGCTCAGCCGACGAGGGGTTGCTAGAGATTTCAAGGGTGTGTTTGAAATTTTCTGGGGCCCAGGTGTTTATGCATGCGGCCCCAACCCTTTGGAATTGTCTACCCCGTCGGTTATGGGGGTGCATGACCGTGAAGGGATTCAAGCAAGCTTTAAAAACATACTTATGGCACCAAGCATTTGGTGAATGACTGTATAATTGTATTAATTGTTTTATATAATTAATGATGCTGGGATGTCTGACATGTGATTTTAAACTCTGTTAGGCGCCTTGATATTTTGAAAGGCGCCATAAAAATAAATATATTATTATTTATTATGTTATGATTTCTTTAATAAAAATTCCCCTACTCTTCTTGAGAAATGCCATGGGATCTTTACCATCCACCTGAACTACCATCAGAACAGGCAGATAGGACCTCAGTTTAATGTCTCATCTGAAAGACAGCACCTCAGGAGTGCAGCACCCCCCTCATGCTGCACTACAGTGTCATTATTAGGATTTAACCCAAGTGCCTAGAGTGGGGATAGAACCCACGGCCTTCTGATCTTCCGGCCTCAGAGGCGAGTCTGCAACCTGCTGAGCCACTGACACTGCTTGATGGATGGACTTACTAGTAGGCAATCGTCCAGGTAGGTAAAGACCTGAATCCCGAGCCTTTGAAGATGCGTTGCGAGAACTCCGAAGCACTTTGTAAAGGCTCAAGGTGCCAAGGAGTGTATGCAGATGGTACAGCGAACCCCCTAGCGTGAAGACCATCACAGCGACAGGAATCGAGCAAAAACCCTGGGTCACTGTGATGGTCTCTGTTAGCACTGGGACTGCCTCACCCTGTGTTTCACCCCCTCCCCCTAGAAAACTCAGACTCGGAGTTGTATCCCTAGAGACTGAGGAGTGTCGGCGTGGTGGATGTCGCAGCACTGTAGGTAAACCGAGGAGAGCCCAAAGAGCAGGACTTTGAATTGGTAGTTCTGCCCCATGGCCACAATTCGTAGGAACTTGTGGTGGCTGTGGTGTACTGGAATGTGCTGGCAGGCACACTGCATGTCTAGGGATACTAACCAGTCCTGTGGTTTAAGAAGTGGTAGGGGGGTTCCCAGTGAGACCATCTTGAACTTTTCGCGATACAAAAACTTGTTCAGTTTTCTGAGGTCGAGAACGGAGCACATGTCCCGTCTTTTTTGGAACCAAAAAATGGGAATAGAAACCCCTGTTGCATTCTGCAATGCGGACTATTTTCACTGCCCTGTTTCTCAGCAGGCCCATTATCTTCGAAGTGAGGAGGTCTGATAGAGCAGCTGGCAGTGTGTGTTACCGCTTGGGCAGATAGCCTGGGGGGAAAAATTGAGAAAGTACCCATCTGGAATGATCCTTATAGCCCACCAGTCTGTGGCGATAATTATTCCACTGACTGTAGAACAGAGTCAGATGGCCCCCCCACCACCGAGAAGAGGTCCGCCTTGGACAGCTGAGGTGAGACCAGCACCAGGGTCTCAGAGAGTGGCACTGGGCATTTTCGGTGCCTGTGCCTTCTGCTGCACTTTCTTTTGCGGCTGAGGAGACTACTGCTTGTTTGGGGCTCCTCTGCCTCTTCCACGAAAGAACTGTTTGTTATGAAAGAACTGACGGTTCTTGCCCTTCTATGAATGCGAAGAGCTGGTCTGGCTGAGGGCTGTTCTAGTTTTCAGAGAGGTCTCCAGGGATTGCTCAACCTGTTGGCCGAACAGGTAGGTACCATTAAAAGGAACATTCATCACCTACTGCTGGACGTCCGAGGAAAATCCTGAAGCCGGCAGCCAGGAATGCCTTCTGATGCAGATTCCAGCAGCCGCAGCTCGTGAAGCAGTATCATAAGTGTCCATAGCCGCCTTCAACTGATGACTGCTGGATTCAATTCCACGCACCACAGTCTGAAGAATTTTGAGCTTGAAATCAGATTCTGGTAAAAACTCAGTAAGAGACTTAAGGGAAGTCCAGAGGGCATACTCATACTGAGAGAAGTGCCCGTGATAGCTGGCTATAAGCAAGCCCATAGTGGCCACTCTGAAAGCCGTCTTCCCCCTGGTGTCAAGCATATGAGATTCTTTATTGATAGGACATGCAGTAACTTTCTGAGGCAGGACAGCTTTGTCATTCTCTGAAAGAATAATTAGTGCATCTGCAATAGGCTGGGAGGCTAAAATAGGCCTCTCTTTAGGAGGAACATATTTCCAGTCTATGGACTTGCATACTGAGGGAATAGATGCAGGCCTAGCCCCCACAGCCTCAGATAGAGTTTCACAGGCTGAGGGAACAGGAGGCGTAAGGCTAATCAGAATGTTAGGAACATGGAACCACTCAAGATGCATCTGCTTAGCCAGGTTAGGAGCAGAAGTCTCGAGAGCCAGAGTTGCCTGTATGTTTCTGAGTAATGACTGAAAGGAGAGGTCCTCCTGAGGGACAGAAGTAGAAGCTGAAGGTTGATTCTCCAAGCTACAAAAAGTGTTGTTATCGCCGTTGTCAGCAATAATGAGGTCAGGGTCAAACTCGCCCCCCTCCAGATCCCCCGCAGAAGGGGGAGCCGAAAGAGGTGTGAACCCAGGAAGTCAAAGTCCAGGCCTAGGGAGTGAGTAGACAAGGAACACCGGGACTGGAGAGGGATTCAGCACTAGAAGTGATGCTGAGCCCTGTGGTGTTGGCTCCAAGGGAGCTGGCGCCAAAGATGGCACCATCTGAGAACCCAGACAAGGCCTAGAAGGAGCAACCGGCACTTAAGTGACTGGAGAAGATACCCGTGCCAGTCTCTGTGAAAGGACAGAGAGTGGGAGGTCGGCACATGGAACCGGCGTCAGTGGCACGGTCACCGTCAAGGCATCAAGATCCGTTGGCAGAGCCAAACACTCTACCTCGTCTGAATGCTTCAACCGCGGCTCCAATACACCTAGGCCTGAATGCCCCGGTACTGGATCCGCAGGAAGAGGCAACCAGGCCAGACACTGTACCCACTGCTCCATAAGAGCTTCTCATTGGTGAAACTGCCCACCAGAGGCCCCACAAGAGGACAGAGAAGGGCTCTGGGCCCAAGATCTTGAACGACCACCAGCAGAAGCAGTCAGGAAAATCAATGATGCTGGGGAAGGCCTCTTAGCAGACGTACCAGAGGGCAAACTTGAGCAGTACTGTTTCTTCCCCTTCCCTCGGGAAGAGTAAGAACCCGGATGGTGCCGAGTCCCCAACCTGGATCGGGAACAGGAAAGTATAGTTATGCAAGAACTTACCGTAACAGTAGATCTTTGAGAGAAGATCTTGCAGCAGGTAACACATATAGGACTGATCCCGGCCGGTGGCAGGACCCCACAGAAAACTTTTTCCAGCAGTACCCAGTGGGGACCGCCCCTCCTCGATGTTGGCCCCGCCCCCGACATCCCATGTACTCAAGTTCTTGTACCAGCGGAAGCACCGGCAGATGAAACACCTGAGATCCAAATGAACGGGTAAACAGCGAAAGGCAATTTCTAATCCAGCAGCTAGACAGAAAAGACTAAGCACATGCAGAGCGAGACCCCCCGGGAAGGAGGAAGGGAAGTATACTTGCTGCAGGAGCTTCTCTCAAAGATCTACTGTTACGGTAAGTTCTTACATAACTGTATTATCTTACTTCGAGAGGAAGCTCTTGCAGCAGATAACACACATAGGACTGATTCCCAAACAGTATATAAACTGAAGACAACTGCCTGGGGAGGTAGGAGAGGAACAGAGGTACATCTTCAGGAGATCAGACTCTGCAGAACTGCTAGGCTGAAGTCAGTTCTGTGTCTAGAAGCAATGTCTAGACTGTAGTGTTTGATGAAAGTGTGGACTGAGTGCCATGTGGCTGCCGCACAGATGTCCGAGGTTGATACTCTCTTAAGGGCTGCAAAGGATGCTGCCACTGCTCTGGTAGAATGACCCCTGACTGGGCCCGACAGGGGTCTGTTGTGCTTTTGGTAGCAGAATGTGATGCAGTGCACCAGCCACTTGGAAACCGGACTGCCCAAGGAACATGGGGCAAAGGAAACAAACAACTGATAAGATGTTCCGGTCCCCTTGGTCCTAGACAAATAAAATCGCAATGTGCGATGAATGTCCAACGCATGGAGAAGTGCCTCACCATGACTGGAGTGGTCAGGGTAGCAGACTGGGAGTTGAACAACCTGGTTCAACATCATTTTCAGAGACTACTTTGGGGAGAAAATTAGGATTGGTACACAAAGCTATCCTGTCTTTGTGAAAAATCAAATAAGGCTCCTTACACATCAGGGCCTGTAGCTCAGAAATCCTTCGAGCAGAAGTAATGGTAACTAAAAGTAACATTTTCCAGGAAAGAAACGTAGCTCACAACTGCGGCAGGTTCTAGATGGTGGTGGTGGTGGGGTGGGGGGTAAGCTTCTCAGGACTAATGGAAGGTCCCAAGGGGGAAGAGGATCCTGAATAGGGGGCTTTATGTGAAGAATGCCTCTAAGAAAGGCCCGGGTCACCTCCAATTGAGCCACCATTCTGCCCTGGACAGGGGTGTGATAGGCAGAAAGAGCAGCCAGGTGTACTTTTATGGAGGAGTAACTCAACCCTGACTCCAAGAGGGATAACAGGTATTCCAGCAAGGTGTTAACCAGACAGGCCAAAAGATCTATGAGACGCCCTGTGGCCCAGAAGCAGAACCGTTTCCACTTCATGGCATAAGTGGCTCTCGTGGAGGGCTTCTTTGCTTCCACCAGGACTTTCACTATCTTGTCCGACACCCCAAATCGAAGCTTGGCTAAGTCTTGAGGAGCCAAGCATGAAGGTGAAGGGACCATAAGTTCGGATGAACGAGAGTACTGTTGTCCTGAGAGAGCACGTGAGTCATAAGCAGAAATGAAACTGGTAGAGCTGCTGTCAGTTGCTGCAGCAAAGGGAACCAAAGCTGGAGAGGCCACAGGGTGCTATGAGGATCATGGAGGTCCCCTCCGACTGCACCTTGAGGAGGACTCTCTGAATGAGCAGAAACGGAGGAAAAGCATATAGGAATCTCCCCTTCCAGGAAAGGGACAATGCATCTTGCCAGAAAGCACCAGGCTCGGGATATAGCGAGCAAAAACTGGGCAGTTTTGCGTTGGTGGAGGATGCTAAGATATTCAACTCTGGCGCCCCCATCTGGTGAAAAGGTCGCTGACCACCAACTGCAGGAGCGACCATTCATGTTCTCGAGACCTTATCCTGCTAAGGGCGTCTGTGAGTGTGTTTTGAACACCTGGAACGTGGACCGCTGCGATAGTCATCTGGTGGGCTACGGCCCAATGCCACACTCTAATAGCCTCCCTGCAAAAGGGATAAGAGTGTGTGCCTCCCTGTTTGTTGAGATAGAAGACCACCAACATGTTGTCCGTCTGGACTAGAAGGTGACCGGGCATGAACACAGTGTTCAGGTCTTGGAGAGCATACAGAACAGCTCTCATTTTTTCATGACGTTTATATGGAGAGATTCCTTGGTCGCTGACCAAGACCCCGAGTCTTGTGTACTCCCAGGTGCGCCCTCCATTCCGAGTTTGAAGCATCTGTGGTCAGGACCTGTCTAGGAGCATCCTTCTGAAAGGGAATCCCCTCCCGCAAGGCAGGAGAGGTCATCCACCAGAGGAGTTCCTTGCAAACTGGTCCTATTATGGAGACAGGCATGTCTAGGTCGTCCCACCTCTAATCCCACTGTACCCGAAGTGTCCACTGAATGGTCCTCATCTGGGGTCTTGCACAGGGAACGGTAACAATGGCAGCCGCTATGTGACCCAACAGCCAGAGAAGCAACCTGGCTGGAATGGAGATGACATAAAAAAAATCTGTCTGGCTAGAGCCCGAATGTGCTCTGCCCTGTCTTGAGGCAGGAAGGCCCATCCCTGGATGGTGTCTAGAAGCACCCCGATAAACTGCAGAAGTTGTGCGGGGCTGAGGGATGACTTGGCTAGGTTGATGGTAATCCCCAGGCTCAGGAACAGGTTGCAGGTATTCCAGACAGCCACCTGAAGGCGAGCGCTGGAGTGTGCTAGATGTAGCCAGTTGTCCAGGTATGGAAACACAGAGTCCCATTCTGTGAAGTGCTGCAGCCACCACCGCCAGGCACTTCGTAAACACCCTTGGGGCAGAAGAGAGGCCAAAGGGCAGAGCCCCGAACTGAAAATGCTCACCCTGGAATGCGAACCAGAGATATTTCTAGTTGCCTTCAACGATCAGGATGTGGAGGTATGCATCCTGCACATCCAGGGATGCTAGCCAGTCTCCCTGATGCACCATGGGAATCAGATTATGAAGGGTGACCACCCTGAAATGCTTGCACATGATCGACAGGTTCAGGTCGCTGAGGTCGAGGACTGGCCTCAAGTCTCCTGACTTCTTCGGGACCAAGAAGGAGAGAGAATAGAACCCAGTGCCCCTCCCATGTGGAGGATTTGGCTCTATGGCATTTTTGGACAGCAATGCCTGACTCTCCTGACAGACGAGACCTGCATGTCCCACAGAGTGAAGGGATGGGTGGGGGCCTGTCTTGGGGTGCACATGAACTCTATAGAGTGCCCATGTTTTATGAGCTCGTGAACCCACTGGTCGGAGTTCACTTATCTCCAGGCCTCTGGATAAAGAGAGAAGCAACCTCCCACCTCCTCTCCCGATGAAGTGTCATGGAGAGGTGGGTCACTCTGAAAGTCATACTGTTGGAGGGGGAGGGAAAGCGGTGTGGGCGAGTTTAGCCTGGCGAGAGGTGGAGGTCGGGGGGCCACCATATCGACTGAAGCCACTCCGCTGAGTGTGAGGTTGCTGAGGTTGTTGTCCCCTCTGCCACGAAAGAGATCTCCAAAGCTGTCTCTGCTTCGGGCAGTACATAGACTGCACGGTATGCACGGCCTCACCGGAGTCATGTAGTCTACTGATGATCCACTCTGCCTCTTTCCTGAAGAGGACGAAGCCCCCGTGGAGGAGTGCGGGCGTCGCCAAGTGGCCTGTGCGACATCCTCAAATGTCCACCATGGGGGAGAGAATGACAGGCTTAGGTCCTTTTGCCTGAGGTACCTGACGAGCCTTATACGCTCAGGGTCCAGGTCCTCCATGTCCCATCCCATGTTGGCCTATATATGCTGCATTACCTCCATAAACGACGGATCATCTGGAGGTGACTTGGGCAGATCTTCCCACTCTCCCGATGAAGGATCCTCAAAAGAAGTGGAAGAGGAGTCTGATGGGTGATAACAGTCTGTGGAGGAGAGCGAAGGAGATCTACGCCTCCTACACTTATGGTGTCATCTATCCGAGGAGCTGGAAGGACTGGAGCTCCTGGAGCGGGATCTGCGCCGCCTCCTTTTTTCCATATGGTCTCTCCGAAGACAGATGGTCACGTCTGTCTTCATCCAAGTGGGGGCGGGGAAGCATCTCTTCTGTGGGCTGAGGTGTGACCCCCTCCGCAGGGACCAGGGCCAACTCAGGTTCTGCTGGTGAGGCCAGGGTGAGGTTCACCGGACGGATATCCAGCTTGATTGTTTCCCACCAGAGTAAAAACATGCCTTTGACCTGGCTCAGGTTAAGCTTGTGAGAACCAGGGGGCCAGATCTGGCAATGGTTCTGTGTTTACAGGAGAACTGTCCTCCCTCCTGAACACTGGACTGCCCGTGGTTGGACCTCCCCCCCTACGGAGAGGGCAGAGGACCAGTCTCAGCCTAGCTGCCAGAACAGCCCTCCAAAGAAGACTCCCTCCCTTCAGCGTCAGCAGCCAGACTGGGGGTGACGTTGGAGCATCATGAGTGACAGCGCTGTCACTGGATCCAGAAGGGACACCCGTGGGCCGGCGTCTGGTCAACTGGCGTTGGTACATCATCCACCCTGGCGTCAGACTAAGGGAGACACCGGGGCGATAAGAAGACGGCCGAGAGGAGGCAAGGCGTCTTAGGTGCGCCTGTCGGCAGACTTGCATCAGTGGGGGTCTGATGTAAGCTTAGAGTGTTTCTCTGAGTGGCGCTTATCCGACAACAGAGCCTGGCGCTTGTCCAGCGATGGTGTCTGGTGTTTGTCCGTCAAATTTTGAGGCATGTTTTGACGGGAAGGAGGAAGACCTCCCCGCCGACAGGCCAGATGATTTTGCCTTCTCCTGGGAGTCAGCGCTGCATACAGAGGCCGACTGGGGGGCAGGATGCTTCTTACATGGGTCTGATGAACGGCCAGACGGAGCAAAGGGGCCTGATCTTCAAGGGCTGTAGCATTGCCGAAGGCCCAGAAGACTTCTCCTTGGTGTCAGAACCTCCCGAGGTGACTGGGGGCTTCACTACCATCAGTTGGGAGTCGTGGCCTGACGACTCGGACCTGGAGGTCGTGTAGGACCTGGAGGATCGTGATCTGCATTGGGACCTCTCCCTGTCTCTGTCCTGCTCTCTGCGCTTCTCTTTAGGCTTCAAAGAGTGGTGTTTCCCTGAGAATTTGTGAGAGCGACAGGGTGAATCCACTTCAGAGGAGAACTCCCTCTGCATTGCTGCCAACTGCTGCTGAGCCAAAAATGCCTGGAGAGACTTCTGTTGGCAGATGTGGGTCTGACTGTTGAAGGCCTGGCAGTGGAGGCAGGGCAGAGTATCGTGATCCTGGCCCAGACAAAACACACAGGCTGTATGGAAATCCTTGGAGGGAATTTGTTTACTACAGGCGCACTTATTTGTGTGCCTGGACAGGGTAGTAGACATGCAGGAAAACTGACAAAGAAAATAATGGTTGAAAGGTAATCTGGAGCCGAAAACACAGGACTAGCGGTTGAACTGGCAAGAGTTGGGCCATGGAGCCTACATTCACATGTCGATGGCAGGAAAGAACTGGAGCATGCTGGGGACCGCCGCCTCTTGTATACCACGTGGGACATCGAGAGCCCGACATGAGGCGGTCCCATGAGGCCTGCTGGAAAAAGTTGACATGGGTTCAGCCACTGGCCCGCGTCAGTCCTGTACATGTTACCTGCTGCAAGAGCTTCCTCTCGAAATAAGATTGCTTCTTTCTGTGTTTACAGGAGAACTGTCCTCCCTCCTGAACACTGGACTGCCCGTGGTTGGACCCCCCCCCCCCACGGAGAGGGCAGAGGACCGGTCTCAGCCTAGCTGCCAGAACAGCCCTCCAAAGAAGACTCCCTACCATCACTGTCCATGGTTGACTCTGTTGTCCAGCAGAGCTGAAGAAACTGAACTTCAAGATAACTTTTTTACTTAGAAAATAAAAAAATAAAAAAAAACACAAACTAAACTAAATAAAACTAAACAAAACTGAACGCTGTAGGTGTACAGATGTGAAGATCTGACTCCCAGCAGGCAAACAATGTCACTGAAGCACACTCGATGGCGGGGTTGGGGGGGGTAAAAGGACCTGAGGCAGTTGGAGGTCGATGCCAAAATAGCTTATATGGCATGAGCCAGCCTTGTGGTGCCGCGCATACGTGGTCCTTCTTCAGTGTCGGCCCTCCTGAAGATTTTCGGCTCCTGAGGGGTCCCAGCGCCTACAGCTTGAAACCCAGCAGTATGAATAAATGGTGAAGACTTAAGTCCAGGTAGAGCTACAGTTACTAGTGTGTAACCTATTTTTCTAAGGGTGTGGATATGGTTCAAACTCCCACACTCTGTTCTCCAGGTTGGGGGCGGGGGCAAGGCGCGCACCCCTTGGTGAGCAGAAGTTGGAGAACCAAGGTCCCAAAACCAGCATTCTGTTGTGGTTCAAGGTCAGTGTGGTAGTGGGATATATGAAGGTGTGTGCTGACTTTCAGACAGCAGTCCTGCAGATCTCCTGGATAGAGACATCCTTGGAAGCAGCCACCAAGGCAGCAGTATGGCTGGTGGAAAGAACTCTATGCCCTACAGGAGAGCTCACTACCAGACAACCCATAGCAGAGGTCAATAGACGATGTGATCCACCTCCCAATCATCTGCCTTGATGCCGGTCTGCCAAGCACAGGTTCGGCCTAAGTGAAAAACATCTGGCGAGCCTCTCCCCAAACTCCAGCTGCGTACTCTACATAATAAGACAGCGCCTTCCGCAGTTCCAGGGTTTGGAGCCTGCAGTCTGCCACTGAAGATGGGTAGGTAAAGTATACCAGTAAATTAATCACCTGGTTAAGATGAAACTCTGACATAACCTTTGGGAGGAACTTCAGGTTGGGACGAAGGACAACTTTGTCCTTGTGGAAGACCAGGTAAGGAGACTCCACCAAGACTGCCTGGAGCTCACTAATCATTCTGGCTGATGTGATGGCTACCAGGAAGGCAGTCTTCTGTGACAGGTGTGACATCAGGCTCAAAAGGCTTGTCCATGAGCATAGCCAACACCAGCAGTAAGTCCCACAGTGAGGGTGGTACATGAACTGGAGGGAACAGGTGGTCCAGGCCCTTGAAAAATGTCTGACCACCTCATCCTGGGCCATTGTCGGCTTACCAGTCCACATGTGGAAAGCAGAGATGGCTGCCAGGTGCACTTTCAAGGTCATCGCCTGCAGTCCCAAGTGAGTGAGGGACCAGAAGTAATTCAGGATGCCAGCCACAGAGCAGGCAAGAGGATCAAGTTCCTTGCCCAGACACCAAATGGAAAATCTCTTCCATTTAAAGGCATTGCATCTGTGAGTCGACTCTTTTTGGGAGGCCTCCACAACGAGGAGCACATCATCTGAGAGATCCAAGACCTGCAACTCCAGCCACTCAGGAGACAGGTTGTGAGGTGCGAGGACTGCAGGTCCATGTGCAGGACCATCCCCTGGAGTCTGGTCAGCAGATCCAGGCAGAAAGGCAGTCACCACAGAGGTCTGCTGCTGAGGCTGAGGAGATCCGGGCACTAGAACTGTCCTGGCTAGTCTGGAGCTATCAGGATCATCTGAGCCTTGTTCTTCAGGGCTCTGATGAATACCTTGTGGATCAAGTGGAAGGGAGGGAAGGTGTACACTAGGTCTGGGGTACAGGGCTTCATGAAGGCATCCCCAACACTGTCCCAGACTCTGGGTGGCAGGCATGAAACAGCTTCAGTTTGGCATTCTTCCACGAAGCAAACAGGTCTACCAGAGGAGTGCCCCACTGGAAGAAAGTACAGTTACATTAAGAACTTGCCGTAACAGTAGATCTTCAAGAAGAGCTCTTGCAGCAGTCAATAACCATGAGGACTAAGCTACCAGGCACCAGACCCCCACAGAAACCTTCTAGCTAGCAGTCTTCAGCAGGGGACCACCTCCAACATTGGCCCCACCCAATGTCAGCCAATGGTATAAAAGGGACGGTCCCCAGCCCCACCTCAGTTCTCCCACCGGAGAGACAGAGTCTAGGATGGAAGGAGAACTAGGCAGGTTCTTTTTCAAAAAACAACAGCAGAGAAAAGAAAGCCAGGGGGGAAGGAGGGAAAGCAACGCCTGCTGCAAGAGCTCTTCTCGAAGATCTACTCTTATAGTTAAGTTCTTATGTAACTGTACTATCTTACTTCCAGTTGGAGCTCCTGCACCGGGCAATAACTGTTAGGACTGAGTACCAAGCAATAAAGGATAAAGACTAGGAAAGTGTGGGAGGAGGCTGAAAAACTGCACACTAAGCACTTAGGAGAGAAGGCCCTGGAGAGCTGCCAGACCAAACCCAGTTCTTCATCTGGAAGCCACATCCAAGCTGTAATGCTTGACGAAGGTATGAACAGAACTCCAGATGGCCGCTGCACAGATGTCTGCTGCGGAAATATTCCGAAGAGAGGCAAAGGAGGTAGCTATCTCCCTGGCAGAATAGCCTTTTACTGTACCCGGTAAGGACTTGTTGTATTTGTTATAACAAAAAACGATGCAGTTAACCAGCCATTTAGACAGCGTCTGTTTGGAAACTGATGCCCTCTGAGATCTGGGAACAAACAAAACAAATAGCCGATTCATTTTCCGAAAAGGAGCCATATGGTTCAGATAGTAGTGAAACATTCTGTGAACGTTGAAAGTATGCAACTACGCTTCCCCCCATTAGAGTCCTTGGGATAGTAAACTGGCAGGTTGATGTCTTGATTTAAAGTAAACTCTAACACCACCTTCACTAAAAACTTAGGATTTGTGCATAAGGACACCCTGTCCTTATGAAAAACTAAATAGGGCTGTTTATACATCAGAGCTTGAAGCTCTGAAATTTTTCGGGCGGAAGTAACAGCAATTAAAAATAATGCTGTCCACGACAGAAAGTGTAGCTTGCAGATCTGCGGCTGTTTCGAGCGGGGAGCGTGAGCTTTTCAACATAAAAGGAGATCCCAAGGAGGAATGGGATCTCGGATGGGAGGCATTAAGTGTAAGATGCCCCACAAAAAAGTACGGGACATGTCCAACTAAATATGGGTTTTCCCCTCCACTGGTGCGTGATAGGCAGACAGATGCACCTTAACGGAGGAGTAGCTCAGGCCCTGCTCAAACAGAGAGAGGAGATAATTGAGGACGGAGTTCGGAGGACAAGAAAAGAGGTTGAGCTGGCGTGCAGTAGCCCACAGGCAAAATCTTTTCCACTTCACAGAATATGTGGATCTAGCAGAGGGTTTTCTGGCTGCCACCAGAACCTCCACTACCTTATGGGAAATCCCATGACATGCCCTCACTAGGTCTGCAGGAGCCATACATGAAGATGCAGGGATCTGAGATCCGGATGGATCAAACTGCTCTCTTGCTGGGAGAGCAAGTGCAAGCTCAGAGGCAGGGGAACTGGAGGCTCCACTGCAGTTGTTGAAGTAATAGGAACCAAATCTGCTGAGGCCATAGGGGTAGTATGAGAATCATCTCTGCCCCCTCTGCCTGAAGCTTCAGAAGTACCTTCTGTAGAAGGGGAAACGGAGGAAAGGTGTAGAGGAACCTCCATGTTCATGAGAGGGATAATGCGCCTTGCCAGAAAACTCAAGGCCCTGGATGTAGCGAGCAGAAGAAAAAATTACTCACCTTAGTAATGTTGTTTCTTCTAATGGAGTCTTGCTGTATTCTGACTATGTGCAGTGACCTCCAACCTTTGAACTGCCCCGGAGAGGAAAGAGTTAATGTTCCATGCAAGGCATGGAACGCTGAGCTCGAGCTCTGTTGAGCCTCTGTCTGCTGTTGTTTGAACCCCAACCGCCAGATCTTTACGAGCTATACTCACTGGGCATCCTGTGTGGAAACTGTAAACTCACACTAGCCAACTGGCAACTAAATTTAATAAAAAAGGTTTTTTTGGTTTCAAAGCAAAGACTCAAGTCAGGAAACCCAAAAAACAAAACACAACACCCACCCAAAAATTAAAGAGGGTGAGAAAAGGAGGCACCTCTAGGGTGCCAACACTGCTCCTGCCCACCCACATCCCAAAAACCAGGTTCTGAGAGGGAAGGGGGAGGTCAGAATACAGCAAGACTCCATTAGAAGAAACAACATTACTAAGGTGAGTAATTTTTTCTTCAAACAACATGAAGTCTTGCTATATTCTGACTATGTGCAGACTACCAAGCAGTACCTCCATGGAGGAGGGACAGAACCTACTGTGGAAACAGGCTCTGAATTACTGCTGTGCCAAACCGAGCATCACTCCTAGCCTGGATATCCAGAGAGTAATGCTTGGTAAAAGTATGGACTGTTTTCCAGGTGGCTGCTTGACAAATCTCTAAGATAGGAATATCTCTGGCAGCAGCCAGGGAAGCAGCTGTACCTCTAGTAGAGTGAGCCCTCAGGCCTGAGGGTGGAGTCCTACCCATTTTTTCATAGCAGAATTGTATACAGAGACAATCCACCTGGCAATAGATCTTTAGTACAGGTTTTCCTACCACCTCACCATAAGTGAGAACAATTGAGGAGTCAAACCTGTGACCCTTGGTGCACTCTATGTAGTAGCTAAGGCCCTTTTTCCAGGCTGTGTGTGTAGCCTCCTCTCCAGAGAAGGAATGGTCAGTGAAGAAAACAGGAAGAGACATAGACTGGTTAAGGCGAAATCTGAGACCACCTTAGGCAAAAACTTCCTGTTAGTTCTTAGGACCACCTTATCTCTATGAAAGAGATAAAATCAGGCTCCACTGACAGGGCCTGTAACTCACTGATGCGTCTGGCAGAAGTAATGGCTACCAAGAACACAGTTTTCCAAGTCAAGTACTTAAGCTCTGCTGAGGACAAAGGCTCAAAAGGGGGTTGCATAAGCTGAGCAATGCAAACATTTAGGTCCCAAGCAGAAGCAGGGTCCCTGAAGGGAGGATTGGTGTGCAACAATCCCTTGAAGAATTTACAAAATACAGGATGAGCTGAAAGAGAAGAGGGCTTACCTACTGATAAAAAAGCAGAAACAGCTGCTAAATGTACTTTGAGTGTAGCTGGTCTGAGCCCCAAGCTATTGAGATAAACCATATAGTCCAGAACTGTAGGCAACCCAGCAGACTCTGGAGAAATATGCTTACCAGAGCACCAAATAGTGAACCTTTTCCATTTGGAATTGTAAGTCTTCCTGGTGGAAGGCTTTCGAGAAGCCTTTAGAATATCCAGAACACCTTGAGAGAGATGCAGATCAGCAAACTCTAACTCTTCAAGAGCCAGGCCTTGAGATAGAGAGATTTGAGATTCGGATACCAAACTCTCCCCTGAGAGGATGTCAACAGGTTGTAATTCCTGGGAAGAGACAGGGGAAGGTGGACTGCTAAGGACAGCAACAGTGGGTAACAGGGCTGTCTGGCCCAGTCTGGAGCAATCAGCATCACTTTGCAAGGTTGAGACCTCATTTTGACTAGTACCTTGAACAGGAGAGGGAAGGGGGGAAGCATACAAAAACTTCCCTTCCCAATTGAGAACTAGAGCATCCAGGGGGACTGAGCCCAATACTGGGGGTCTGCAGCAAAAAAGGGGGAGTTGGTGATTGTCTGGGGCTGCAAAAAGATCTATCTGTGGAGTGCCCCATCTGGAGAAAATCACCTTAAAAACTAGGGGATCTAGGGACCATTCGTGATGGCCCTGAGATATCCTGCTGAGAGCATCTGCCAGGACATTGTCCTTCCCTGGGTGGTGCACTGCTATCAGAGAGGTTTGCCAGGAATAGGCCAGAGACCACAACTTCATTGCTTCTACGCACAAGGCCATAGATTGAGTGCCCCCTTGCTTGTTGATGTACCACATTGTGGTGGTATTGTCTGTTCTGATCTGGACTACTTTGTTCTGAACAGACTTGGAAAAAGCTTGCAGTGCCAGAAACACTGCTCTGCGTTCCAAGAGGTTGATGTGAAGCAGAGATTCTTGAGGTGACCACAGCCCTTGGGTGGTCAGATCCCCCAAGTGGGCTCCCCAGCCCAAGAGGGAGGCATCTGTGGTAAGGATTAGAGAATGAGATTGAGTGACAAAAGGAACTCCTTGCCTTAGATTGTCCTTATCCTGCCACCATTGCAAAGCCTGGATCAGGATTTGAGTCACAGGGACTAGTTTGGTCAGATAATCCTTTCTCTGGGACCAGAAGGCTCTTAAGTGGAACTGAATGCCCCTCATCTGAAACCTTGCTCCCTGGACCACTGCCGTAGAGGCTGCCGTGTGGCCCAGGAACTGCAGAAAGTGCCTTGCTGGTTGAGACACCTGAAGGGTGAATGAGGAGGCCAGTTTCATAAGGGTCCTTGCCCTGTCCAGGGGAAGGAAGGCTCTTGCCCTTATTGTATCCAGTTCTGCCCCTATAAAGGTGAGGAGCTGTACTGGCTCCAGAACTGACTTTGAAAGATTTAGGAGGAATCCTAAGGAAGTGAGCAATTGCTGAGTTATCTGGAGATGTGACTTGACTTGGTCTGGAAAATGACCCACTATGAGCCAGTCGTCCAGGTATGGAAAGATGGAGATCTTTTTTCTCCTTAGGAAAGCAACCACTACTGCCAGGCATTTTGTGAACACCCTTGGGGCTGATGTTAGGCCAAAGGGCATTGTTCTGAATTGATAGTGGCCTGAGGGCAACTCGAACCTGAGGTACTTTCTGTGGGAGCACCTGATGGGAATGTGAAAATAGGCATCCTTGAGGTCCAGGGAGACTAGCCAGTCCCCTGGCCTTAGAGAGGGCAGAATTATTCCCAGACTCACCATTTTGAATTTTGGCTTTAAAAGGTGCTTGTTTACATATCTTAGATCCAGGATAGGCCGCCATTCTCCTATCTTTTTGGGGGTTAGGAAGTACCTGGAGTACAATCCTTTTCCCCTGTGTAAGGGTGGAATCCTTTCTATGGCTCTGAGAGCCAAGAGGGAAGAGACGTCTGCCTCTAGGGCAAGGGCCTCTGAAGGATTTGCAGGTGGAAAGGATCTGATTCTCATCTTGGGGAATTTTTTGAAGCTGAGAATCAGTCCTGGCTTACTACTTTCAGGACCCACTTGTCTGATGTTAAAGACTTCCAGTCCTGGACAAAGTAAGCCAGCCTGCCCCCTACAGGTAGTGGAGAATCGGCCAGGGCAAACCCATCAGGGTGCCTGCTTGGCAGGGGCTTAGGCTGAGGGGTGGAAGCAGGCCTGCTCATACCCAGTCTGCCTCTCCCTCTAAAGAACCCCCTCTGAGCAAAGGCAGAAGAGGAGACCTGGTAAAAAGTTGGTAAAAAGGCCTATGAAAAGGCCTGCCCCTGGAATGCTGCCTCTGGGGAGTGGCTTGTCTTTCTTTGGCCTGAGCACTCCTGTAGGCGGTCCTGTACTCATCCATTTTCTTCATGTAGTTCTCTGTCTGCTCCCCAAACAGAGAATTACCAATGACAGGAAAATCCATGGCCTTAGTCTAGGTATCCTGTAACAGGCTAGTACACCTGAGCCAAGCCATCCTTCGAAGGGCCACATATGTAGCCATGACTCTAGATGAAACATCACTGGAGTCCACAGCAGCATGAAATTGCACCTTGGATGCCTCAATCCCATCTGCAGCCACCCGCTCCAGCTCCTTGGCAAGCTGGTTAGGGACCTGTTTAGCTGGAGCCATCACAGTGTCCCACCTGGACTTCTGGTATCTAGCTGTGTAGGCCATATAATTAGCCTGCCTGAGTCCCAAAGATGCTGCCATGTACTGTTTCTTTGCCATGGCATCAATCCTCCTGGAGTCCTTATCTGGGGGGTATGAAGCCAAGGGTATATTTGCCTTGTCAAAGGCAGCAGCCTGCACTACCCCAACATGGCTGCATTGCTGGGAAAGGAACTCCGTATCTGAGCCTGAAAGAGTATACCTCTTATCCATTCTTCTGTCCACAGGAGGTATGGAATTAGGAGTTTTTAGAATTTTAAATGTCTGTTTCCCAAAAGACTTATGGAGGGGAACAGACTGTCTCCTGGACTCTGGGATGTCCATCATCTCAACGTAATCAGGCTCCTCTTGATCCTCTACTGCTTCTTCCACAGGAAGCTGGAGGGTTTCAGCCACTTTTTTGTAAAACATAAAGTGGGAAGGGGGCTCAGAAAGCCTAGGAGGAGAAACACCTGAAGGTCTGTCTGGGGAGATGTCCGGGTCAATGGGCACATCCGGACTTTCATGATCACCATCACTATCTTCATGCTCTCCCTCCTCCTCCTCCGGTTCATAAAATTCTTCTAAATTATAATCCGGAACCGGGGAAACCGACCAAACCGAGCCCCTAACCGATGATGCCGGTTCAGTCGGAACCGAAGTTAGCGATTGAACAATCCTTATCGCTTTGGCTATTTCATCAGCGGTCGGAGAAAGAACTTGCAGATCCGAACCGACTGACTTATCCCTTCTTTTTCTTTTAACCGGAACTGACTCCTCAGAGTCGGTTCTCCTTTGGCCCGAAGAAGTCTCGCCCTGGTCAGAGGACACTCCTTCTGGTTCAGTCGGAACCGAACCGGACTGGGCATCCGGGTCAGCGGACTTCTCGGCCTCCTTTTCCCTCAGTCTACCTACTCTCTTATCCAGGGTAGCTTTGGGAAAACTTTTGCAAATCTGGCAGTCTGAATCGAGGTGGTCAAACCCCAGACAATAAACACAGGTGGTGTGGGGATCAGCCTTAGCAAAGGCTTCCCCACACATACTACAGTGTTGAAACCCAGTGGGCCCGGTTTTTTTCTTGGGTTTCTCAGACATGACCAGTCCTAACCAAACTTACCCTTTTCTCGGCAATCCGCCAGGCAAGACACTCCTATCGGTTCCTGACTGTGTTACAGGTCTTGGAAAAAAATGTAATGAAATCTGTGTTTTTTTTTTTAGAACCGATACGGACCGGTTACCACACTCTAATAAATCAGAAAAACCTTTTTCACAAACCTGATCGGTTCAAACCGAACTGATCCAATGTTTACAAGTTCCATACAGAAAACTAATATAGAAACCTATCTAGTACAGGGATTTATTTAACTCCAAAAATTGATTACCGTTTTGCTCATAAAAGTGCTAAAACATTGTGAAATTGCATAGCACTTGCCTCACTGTGTTTAACAAACATAACACTTCTAGAAAACCTATATAAATACTTTCTGTACAATTAGCATTGTCCCAAGAAAAAAACTGCTAATCAATTATTTAAAACCCTGTAGTACTCACGGTACCACAGACAGAGACTTAACCAACAGGTTAGATTGTAGGAATTCGGTTGAAACCGAGAGAAAAAACGACACTTTAACCAACGTTTTTGAACCGAGCAAAGGAGAAATCTCCAGAGCGACTGTTCAGTGAGGCGGAGTAAAGAATCTAGCGGTTGGGGTTCAAACAACAGCAGACAGAGGCTCAACTGAGCTCGAGCTCAGCGTTCCATGCCTTGCATGGAAAGTTAACTCTTTCCTCTCCGGGGCAGTTCAAAGGTTGGAGATCACTGCACATAGTCAGAATACAGCAAGACTTCATGTTGTTTGAAATTGGGCTGTTTGGCGTTGACTGGGGATGCAAAAAGGTCCAACTCTGGTTGGCCCCACCTGTCAAATAGGTGGTCTGCCAACGATTGAAACCTGCTGAGGCTGTCGGCCAAGATGTTTTAGATGCCTGGAACATGAACGGTGGTGAGCTTGAGGCGACGTTCCAGCACCCAATACCAGACCCTCATCACCTCTCTGCAGAGGGGGTAGGACTGAGTTCCCACCTCATTGCTGATGTAGAACACTATGGACATCCATCTGGATAAGAAGAGGGCCTGGAGGTAAGTCCTCTTGAAAAGCCTGTAAGGCATTCAGGACTGCTCACATCTCCAGAATGCTGATGTGGAACAATTGCTCGTCTGGAGACCAGATCCCCTGGGTCTGACTGTCCTCCAGATGAGCGCCCCAACCAAGGCCCGAGGCTTCCATGGTCAGAACGTTTCTCGGGGCTCTTGCTTGAATGGGACTCCCGTCGATAGATCGAGTGGGTCATCCACCAGGAGCGTGTCCTGCGAACTGGGTCGGAGACCAGGACCGTCTGACCTTTGGTCCCACTGCACCCTGAGCATCCACTAGGGAACCCTCATATGGAGGCAAGCCAAAAGAACCATCTGGATGGCTGCTGCCATGTGGCCAAGGAGCCTTAAACAGGTTCTGACTGGGACATGGGGAGCTGGATATTACCATCCGAGCCTGATCCTGAAGGCGATCCGCCATCTGAGGAGAGGAAGGTCTTGCCCTGAACCATGTTCAGGATCGCCTCGATGAACTAGTCTCTCTAGCTGGGCCACAGGGATGACTTGGGAATGTTCAAGGTGATTCAAAGCTCTCGGAAGAGTGTAAAGTTGTCTCCGTGAGTGTGGACCAGCTGTTCCCATGTGGGAGCTGCCAGAAGCCAGTCATCCAGGTAGAGAGAGATGTAATAGTCCTGGTACCGCAGAGCTGCAGTCACCACCACTAGGCACTTGGTGAAGACTCTGGGAGTGGAGGAGAGGCTGAACAGCAAGGCTCAAAACTGGTAATGTTGGCTCTGGAAGAGGAACCTCCTGTGAAGTGGAAAAATCAGAATGTGCATGTAAGCATCCTGCACATCTAGAGAGCAGAGCCAGTCCCCCTGGTGCAGGAGGGGAATGAGACCCGACAGCGTGACCATCCTGAACCTTTTGTATTCGATGAACTTGTTCAGGGAACTGAGATCCAGGATGGACCAAAGGTCCCCGGTCTTTTTGGGAACTAGGGAAAAAGTACAAAAAAAAACAGCTTTTGCTCATTGAGCTGAGGGAACCGGCTCTAAAGCCCACCTATGCAGGAGGGCCTGAATTTCCCCTTCAATCAGGGGGACGTGAGAAGGAGGATAGTGGAAGGACCCTGGTGGAGAATCCAGAGGCATCCGCTCGAGTACGACTTCTCTCTATGACCTGTAAGACCCAGAGGTCTGATGTTATTGTGTTCTAACCCCCGAGATGGAGGGAGAAGCGACCCCTGTTGTCCTGAGGGCTTCTGAAATGGCCGTTTCTGAAAGGGTTTTTGGTCACCCTTATACATCTTTTGCACAGAACAAATGGACTTCCCAGACTATTGGAGACGGGCAATCAGTTTTTTCATTTTGTCTCCAAAAAGTACTGAGCCCTTAAAGGGGAGATCCAGGATGCCAGACTGCAGATCCTGGGAGAATCCGGAGACTCTAAGCCAGGCATGGCATCTGAGACAAACGACAGATGCCGCTGCTCTGACAGTTGTATCTGCAATGTCGTATGAGGCACGCAAGATATGCATGCCTACATCCGACCCTGATTTGAGGAGGTCCAGGAGCTTGGTTTTCTGGGCCAAGTCTGGAAGGGCCTGAACTGTCATGAGACCTTTTCTCCCACAGGGTGTTCTGGTACTGTGCCATATGTGTGGGCCTGAACTGTCATGAGACCTTTCTCCCACAGGGCGTTCCGGTACTGTACCATATGTGTGAGAAAGTTAAGGGGACTGGATGGAGCAAGTAGAGGACGAGTAGACCTTTTTGCCCATCTGGTCAATATATCTGCAATCCTGGTCAGGTGGCTGGGTGCTAAGGTGCTTAGGCTTCTTTGAATGATCATGAGCAGCCGTGATCATCACTGAGTCCGCCTTAGGGTGTTCCACCAGAAAAGGCTCCTCCCTAGGGGCTCTGTTCAACCTATCTGTCTTTTTGGAGACGGCGGAGGAGGTGGAAGTGTGCTTCCAGGTTAGCCTCGTTAGGTCTTGGAAGGTGTCTACTAAAGGAGGCACAACTGGTGGTTTAGGTTCATTTTGCCTCAGGTACCTAGCTAGCCTCCTCCGCTCCAGATCCAGGTCTTCCGTCTCCCATCCGTTGGAAGCCTGGATGTGCTTCAGGACGTCCATGAACATGGGATCATCGGGGGTGACCTGGGGTGTCCTTGTTTTCTGGTGAAGAAGAAGGGCGACCCTAGGCTCCAAGCCTGAAGGGTGGAGCTGTGGCTGGGGTCCTGTGAGGAGGATGAATAGATAAGAGTGTCGACAGCTAAGTGACCATCGATGGATATGGGACGCATCCCCTATGGGAGGACTGGCGTCGGTGACGACTTGAGGAGCGAGAAGACCTGCGGTGATGCCGTTCTTTGTGCCGGGACTTACCGCGGTGATCTTCAGGGCAGGAGTGCAGCTCTTAGGGGGAGGAGACAGGTCCTGATCCATGCTGAGGTATGGCTCCGGTTCAACGGAGACCGGCTCCTTGGGGGGGAGCAGGTACCTTTTGACTTAATTCCACCAGAAGGAAAAAAGATCCTGGATCTGGTCCTTGGTGAACTGAGGCATCGACAGCTCAGCAGCGACTGTGGGCCGGTGCCAGTTTACCTGTGTCAGAACACCCGGCATGCGGGAGTCCAGTTTCGGAGGTTGCGGGGGGTAAGGACCCAGTGGGTAGAATAGGGGATCATCAAGCCTGAGATCCTCAACTATTGAGGAATGGCCTGGTGAGAAGGACGGCGAAGGTCAACCTGACATCTGAGGAGGGGTGCCCTTAGTGGACGGCTGCTTAGTGAAGCCTGGTGAGGAGGCAGCCGTAGGCTTGGCTGGAGCCTGGGGTGACAGCAGAGTGTCAGATGTCTTCCCCTGATGATGGGGCGTCCTGTCAAAAGCTTTGGACGAGACCGTCGGGACTGTTTTGGCAGGCACCGAACCATCACTGTCCTTCTTGCTGGTCCCAGCCCCTAAGGTGGAGGGTAACCCTGCCGGTTTGGCCTTCACGTTGAAAGGCGTCAGGGTTGGGCCCGAAGACCTCAACCCCGGTTTTCCTCCACCAGACACCAGGACAACGGCGGGAGGTTTGGAAACTGACTGCCCGGTTGAACCGTGGGCAGACTGGGAGGAGTGGTCCGAGCCCCCATGTGACGAGGAGCCAGATGAGGACTTCTTGTGCAGCGGACACCTGGAACAGGAGCAACCCCGGGACCTTTCCTGGTCCTTGTCCTGGTGTTTGTGCTTCCCTGAATCCTTCTTCTTTTCTTTGTGCGATTTAGAAGTGAAGGAGGTGCACACAGATGAGGACAAAGAGGGACTCTTCTGCATCTGGACAAGCTGCTGCTCCAGGAGGTGCGCCTTGAGGGCCTTCTGATGGTAGATCCAAGTCCAGGAGTTGAAGGCCTTGCAGTGTTGAAAGGCCATGGTGTCATGGTTCAGGCCTAGGCAGAAGAGACAGGCCTCGTGGCCGTCCTTCCGCAATAGCTGCTTGCCACAGGTGCACTTCAACTTCTTGCGATCCGTGGATAAGATAGATGACGTCAGAGAAGACAACATGCAGAATAGGAAATAAATTTGTGATTTTGATAGAAAAAGCAAAGAGAAATGCTGAAGGCGCGAAAGCGGTCGAACCATTTGCAAGAAGGTGTCCAAGGAGTCAATGCTAACGGGTTGATGGTGGGAAATGAACTGAGGAGAGCCGGGGGACTGACCCTTTTATATCATTGGCTGTCATGGGGCAGAGCCAACGTCACGGCAGTTCCCTGCTGAAGACTGCTAGCTAGAAGGTTTCTGTGGGGTCTTGGTGCCTTAGTCCTAACAGTTATTGCCTGCTGCAAGAGCTCCAACTCAAAGTAAGACCATGTGGTTAACCACCTCCCGATTCAAAAATCACTTGTGTGATGTCTTCCCTACCTGGCTGAGAGCATCTGACAGCTGACATGGATTGTCAGGAGACCTGCACTCAAGCTGCTCATGAAGGTCCAGGAGTGGTTGGCCTCCTGACACAAGGAAAGGGAGTGAGTTCTGTCACACTTGGACAGCTGGTTCTGATCCATGTATCATTTTTTTTTTGTAAATATAAAAAAATGTGACATGAACTGTCTGTCAGGAGGAAATGATGGCTTGCTGAAATTGACACATCCAAACCCCCAGGGATAAGTTCAAAGGACAGGAGGTAGTTTAAACTGCAGATTTTTTTAAATGCAATTACCTTGTCAATTTGCTTTGATCCCAGGAAATAAAATTAGCCATTCATGAAGTCCTCAGGGAAATTCTTTGATCTGCACTAGGTGTCATAAAGGAAAGAGCATGCCTGTGTTTTGGGTGTCTCCCAAAGATAGCCAGTAATTACATCAAAGGGTCTTTGATGTCTGGGCCAAGCAGGACCCAGACTAATTTGAAAGGTCCAATAACCATTCCAAGGAAGCCCTTGAATTATATCAAAGAGATTTTTGATATGTGTGTGAAGCAAGAAAACAGACCGGTTTTGACCAGTCAACATGAGAAGAGGAGATTTATTTTGTCATCTATTATTTTTTCAAATATCTTGTTTGGACATCCTGTGTTATGGAATATAAAGTTTAATACTCCAAGGCGGAGTTAGGTGACATCAGAGAGAAGGCCGGCTCAGGACTGTTTTTAAACCTACTGAGCAAACCTTAAGACACTTTTTTTCATTTTCTGACTAAGAAGGAAGAACATCACGGCACTGAAAGATTAAGTAAGCAAACATTAGATGAGACCAGTCTGAGTGTTATTATTATAGGAATCTGCACTTTTAAACCTGTTTGTTTTAAGGCTGTATGTGCTGGGATATTTTGTTATGTAATTTTACTGTTTTCCTATTTTATCTATTTTAAAGTAAAGATATAACAGAATCTGCCTGGTGGGCCTTGAAATTTATTTTCATAAGTGAAGCTTTGAAGGTTATAGTTGACACTGTGTATAAGCTTACTGTAATACCAAGCTGGGAAATGGATACAGTTCTCTAAGGTCTTGCATAGAGTTCTAAGGGTTCATTTTGCAATACCTGGTTAGGTGCCCGCAGGCAAAGATATCTGGCCCTCCCAAGACAGAATCATCTGAGCCTGATAATTGGGTACGCTAACAATAGGTTATCAGTTTGAATCCCTCCAGAACTTGAGACTAAGGTGACTCGAACCCACAAAACAGACAAGAGGGTTACTTTGTACTGTTAACTGTCCACAGAACCTACACTCAGAGGTTGGCACTTTGGGAGCAGAGGGCTGACCTGCTGAGCGAATCTGTGACAAGTTCCATCGTGCCTGTTGAGATAAAACACTGTTGTGGTCTTGTCTGTCTGGACATGCACAACCTGACCCCTGACTAGAGGAGCAAATTCCGTCAGAGATAGACGCACTGCACAGAGCTCCAGCAGGTTTATGTGGTGATAGGATTCCCATGGTGACTAGAACTCATGAGCTCTGTGGTCTCTCAGATGCCCCTGCCACCCCACCCGAGATGTGACAGTAGGTTTTGAGCGGACAAATGGGATTCCTTCCGCCAGGTTTTCTAGCATCAGCCACCACTGGATGGCATCCCACATCGGCTGGGTCACAGTGACTGGCTGGTTCACGTGGCCTAGTCACTGGGACACTGATGGCCCAACTCCTACTGGAGGTGGTGCATCCACCAGCAGGCCAACAGACTACACTGGTGCAGGATGCCACGTACCCCAGCAGCCTCAGGAAATCAGAGAAAGAAGAAAAAAGGCTGGGCACATACAAGTAGAACTTCGAGTTGAAACTTATTTTATTTCAAATACAAAGCATGGCAAAACACAAGGCTGTTACACCTACGTATTGACCCAGCAAGTGACTCTTTTCCTGAGGGCCAAATAGGTCTGTGCCCAGCTTTTTTTCTCCTTTTTCTGTAGGCATCGTGTGTTTGACTGGTGCACCTTTATGAGAGTTGATGTGCGCTTTGCCTTTGCCTGTTGCAGCCTCAGGAAATCCCAGGCAGGACACGAGAGCCCAACCTGGAAATGATCGAGCAAAAAAGGTAAGATCCAGCGCCCAGTTCACACGGAGGCAGGCCTTGACCCGCAGGGAGTCTAGGTTTGCCCTGAAGAACTTACTCACTTGCCAGGTACCAGTTCAGACTTGTCTGGGTTGACCAACAGGTCCTATATTTGGCAAGTCTGGAGAGTCAGATCTCTGGACCTCTTCTTGGCCTCTTTGGATGGATCAGCTAACAGCTGGTCATCCAGAAAGGGGTACACCTTGACCCCTAGGCGCCGCAGGTATACTGCTACCACTGACATGCACTTGGTGAAGACCCTGGGCGTCGAGGATAGGCCAAATGGCATGACCTGGAACTGGTACAGGACTCCTTCCGTTCAAAAACTGAGGTACCAGTAGTGGGACTGAAAGACTGGGATGTGGAAAAATGCATCCTTGTGGTCTAGTGAGCAGAACCACATGTGCACCAGTGACAGAATGACCTCATTCAGAGTGACATTCTGGAAAACACAGTTTTGTACTTACCATAACAGTAGACCTTCAAGAGGATCTCTTGCAGCAGGTCATATACCTGGGAAATGTCTGCCAGAGGGCACTCTTTCATGGTAGCTTTAACTAGCTGCCTCAGTTCCCGACCGGCGACCAGCTCACGAAGCAGGACACCGAGGGGAACCAAGGAGGCTTGAGGTATCGCGACGCAGTACAATGAGAACAGAAGCATAAGATGGCTGTCCCAGAGAAGGAGGGGAAAGGTGGGTGGAATTGTGACCTGCTGCAAGAGATCCTTTCAAAGATCTACCATTATGGTGAGTACAAAACTGTACTATCTTCTTGGAAGGTATCTCTTGCAGCAGGTCATACACTTGGGATGATTCCCAAGCAGTCGAGTAGGAAGGGTGGTTAGGAGAGGAGTCCCAGGAGAATGGTGCGGCCAAACGTTTAGAGGCCATGTCAAGACTGTAGTGTCTAGTAAATGTATGGACTGCAGACCATATATTGGTTATAGAAACGCCCCTGAAGCATGCTGCAGAGCTAAAGACAGCTCTGGCGAAGTGTGCGTGCACAGCACCAGGGAGAGGCTTGTGGTATTTGGTGTAGCAATAGGTGATACAGTGTGCTACCCAGTTGGGCAAGGTTTGTTTCGTGACAGGGTTGCCTACCTTTCCAGGAGCAAAAGCAACAAACAGTTGCTGGGATTTGCAGGAGGGCTTAGTGCGAGTGATGTAGTAACGCAGGATGTGATGAAAACATCCAGAGTGTAGAGAAGGGTCTCTCCTGGGTTCGTTTGAACAGGATATAGGATAGGTAAATGTACGGATTGATTTAGCGTGAACTCTGAAACCACTTTAGGAATGAAATTGGGTTTTGTGTGGAGGGATACTCTGTCCTTATGAAAGACAAGGTAAAGCACAAGGCATGGGAGGGCCTGAAGTTCAGAGATACATCTGGCTAAGGCGACAGCCACCAGAGAAGGGTCTTCTAAGCAAGGAAGTACATCTCACGGGTAGCAGCCAGCTCAAACGGAGACAGGGTCAATTTTTCCAAAACAAACTTGCGGTCCTATGGCGGAACCAGATTTCGGACTAGGGGCTTGAGATGCAAAAGACCCCGAAGCACATCCTGGCCAGGTCTAGTTGGGTGACCAGCCAGTCTCCGATGGGTTAACGGAAAGCCGAGATAGCGGCCAAGTGCACTTGGATAGATGAACAGCGTAAACCCTGACTGGACAGTGTGGAATGATAGTCCAATATGTCAGGTAAAGGGCAGGAGTAAGGATCCAGGCTCCTGTCAGCAGCCCATATGGCAAAGCATTTCCATGTGGCGGCACATGTCTTTCTGGTAGAAGGTTTCCTGGAGGCTGGAAGAATCATAGCCACAGAGGAAGAGACACAATATCAAGCTATAGCGTCATCCTCAGGAGCCAAGCATGCAGATGTAGGGATCTGAGATTGGGATGGAGAAGGGTCCTGTGGTTCTGCACGAGCAGACTGGGTCAGACGGAAAGGAGGAGGGGATCTGTTACTGACAGTTGCTGGAGAAGGGGGATCCAGAATGGTCTCGGCCAAAATGGGGCGATCAGAATCAGGGAGGCACTCTCTAACTGGAGCTTGAGTAATACTCATTGAATGAGTGGAACGGGCGGGAAGGCATAAAATAAGCGCCTGTGCCAAAAGAGCCACAGAGCATTCGTGGAATTGCCGACTGAGTCAGGGATGATCGAGTAATATTGAGGTAGTCTGTGATTGTCCGGAGAGGTGAACAGATTGATGTCTGGAGTCCCCCCACAGTTGGAATATGTCTTGGAGAACCTCCTTTGCCAATGTCCACTCGTGACCCTGTGCGCGACGGCTCAGGTGATCCGCAACTAAGTTTTGGGCTCCTGGAAAGTGGACTGCTACCAGATGAAGGTGAAGAGAAGGACGGATGCCAAACCTGTAAGGTCTCGCAGCACAGATCTTATGAATTTGTGCCCTCTTGCTTGTTGATGTAGAACACTATGCAAGTATTGTCCGATTGGAATCAGCAAAGGACAAGGAATGGCCGGAAGGCCTGAAGAACCAGACGAATGGCTCGCATTTCCAGAATGTTGATGTGGAGGGACGTTCCTATCATGTGCAGCATTGATTACCATAGACTCTGCCTGTGGGGCCATCGCAAAAAAAAGGGGCAGTCCACAGGGGCCTGGTAAAGGTGACTGACCTTCTTAGAAATGGGAGGGACCATGTAAGGATGGTGCCAAGCTGCTGAGATGGCATCCTGATAGGTCTGGATAAGTGGAGGGATCACAGTGTCTGGGTCCTCTGTTAAGTCCAAATATTCAGCCAAGTTTTGGCGTTGTTGGTCTTGTTCGGTGGTTGTGAACCCTATGACCTTCTGTAACCGGGTCATAATTTCTACGAAACTGGGGTCATCTGGAGGAAAGCAGGGAGTATAGAGCCTGGGATCCTCCCCTATTGAGGACAGAGTTGAGGCTCTAGAGGGGGTACGTACCCCAACATTGCAAGCTGGGTCTTCTTCTTCCTTCTCCATACAATCCAAATGCTCCTCCTCCATGGCCAGGAAGGAGGGAGGAATGGGGGCTCATGGCGAACCCTCTGTGTGGGAGGGGGCGAGAGAGAGACGAGGGGGTGGAGGTGGAGGCTGCTGTATAGCTTGCATGACCTCCAACACCATTTTTGACCACTGAGGCATGGCGACTGCAGTAACTGATGACAAAGCCGAAGAGGAAGGAGGAGGAACCCTCGTGGACCCTATGCAAGAGGGGATATCATGGAGGTGATCGGCCTGGGCAGTGGATAAGGGCGAGGGCCAGAAGCCTAAAAAGCAATGCCCAATGCCTGGACCGACAAGCCGTGATGAGAGATGGGCTGCGATGGTGGTGGCAAGGTCGGAAAGTGCATTGAGGCCAAACCCTAACTCATGCTAGAGGGTTGAAAATGAGCAGAACAATGGAGATGTTGACGAATGCCAAAAAGCAAAGGTCATCGACGAAGGACCCGGTCCTAAGCTGGAGGGACAGGTCGTCGATGAAGGCAAGCAGAGGTCGTTGATGAAGGACCCAGCCCCATGCTGGAAGGATGGGTCCTCTATGAGGGTCAATCATCGAGAGCAAGCAGAGGTCATCAACGGAGGACCCAGCCCATGCTGGAGGGACTGGTCATTGATGAGGGCAAGCTGAGATCGTCAAAGAAGGACCCAGTCCCATGCCAGAGGCTTGGGTTGCCGACGAGGGTCAAGCAGAAAGAGCGGTTGTCGAATCTGTAGATCTTTCTTCCACAACACTTGCAGAAAAGGGAATCTGAACTGGACAGATGGAAAAACAAAAAAGGTGAACTTTCCTCATCGAAGTAGCAGGGACACACTGGCAGCGAACGTAGCACGTGAAGCAAGCTGGGAGATGGTGGAAAAAGAACTGAGGTTGCTAGGGGCTGCCCACGTATTTATACATATGCATGGACTGGCGTCATCTTGGGTGGCCCCCAGTCAACACTGCTGGTGAAACCTACCATGAAAGAGCGCCCTCAGGCAGACATTTCCCAAGTGTATGACCTGCTGCAAGAGATACCCTCGAAGATGATCTTGCATTTTCACAAGAACTGGTTTAGATCATACAGATCCAGTATGGGGTGCCAGCCCCCCCCCCCATCCTTTTCTGGACCAGGAAGTACCTGGACACGTATCTCTGACTGGCCTGGGCATCAGGGACATAGGCTACTGTCCCTTTTGCAAGCAGCTGAGCAATGTCCTCCTCTGAAGGGTGGACAGCTTGTCCTCTGACATTTTGGACTCCTGAGGTGCATGGAAGCAGTAAGGTGAGACAGCCTTTAAGTCCAGAGGTAATCCTTATACCCACTATGTCCAACACCCACTTGTTCGCTGAGATAGCAGACCAATGTGGCAAAAAGTGATGTAACCGACCTCTGACAGGGAGTGCAAATAGGGACAGGATGGGTGGAGGGTTACACCCCACCGACTTGCCACTGGGCAGCTTTTGAGGGGGTACAGGTGGCTATGACCACAGGGGCACCACTACCCCTGCCTCTCCCTTCTTATTACCTTGCTCCCCCCCGGACTTGGGATGCCAGGCATGATACTGCCCCTGTTGGGGCTGCTGCCGAGGAGGCTGTGGCTGAAAGGACCAGTACTGAAAAGCCTGTTTCTTGGTGGGGGGTTCAGTCCTTTTGGGACAATGCCACAGAATCCAGGGTGGCATTGGCCTTCTTAATATGAGTAAGATTTCATTCCACTCCAGAGCTTGATAGGTCAGTGCCCAAGAAGGGGGCATTGGCCAGCTTTGGCTGCATGTCTGCCATAAAAGTGGAAAGACACAGCCAGGCCCTGCAACACATGGAGACTACTGCCGACATGGCATGAGCACATACTGAAGGACACGAGCCATGCTCTGTGGACAGCTCCCGACCAAACCCTGGTCAAGGAGAGGAGTCCCAGAGGAGGCCATGGACTTGTGGTCCGAGTCATCCGAGGGCTTCCCAAAAACAGCCTTCGACTGCTGCTTACCACAGACCACCCAGATATCTTCCCCTGAGGTGAGATGCACTGACAACCAGCCAGGCAAGGTGGTGGCCAAATGGGTGTTGTTGGTTGGAGCACCCACCTTTGGTTGCAGAGGTGGTGGTGGCTCCACCCAAAGACGTGTAGAATCAGCTGGGGGAAAACACCTGTGTAGTGTGGACCGGCACTGCCAGGGGCCAAAGATCCAGGAAGTAGAGCCCTAACCTGACCAACAATGGCTCACTGTTGCCAGAGAACTCCTTGCAGCACCGGTGCAGTCTGCAGTGGTGCCCGTCCTCACCTGAGGATGAGGAGGTAGAGAAGCACTGACAACGATGCTTCCCAGTCGAGCATGATCATGAGCAGGAACGCCTCGACCGAGACCTCAACTACGACCTATACTGTTGACCAGACGATCAATGGCAAGGGGAACCTGCTGGCTAATTGTGTTATACTACATGCTGGCACACACTATGAAGCAGCATAGGTGTGGAAGGCTTGATCATCATTGCAGGCAGCTCCCACCAAAGACCTGATGGGGACATCATCTGGACCACATCCACTTATTGTAAGTGAGGACCAGGAGCACCAGGGTCTTTAAGATCAAATACTCGCCCTTATCCAGCAATTGGTTGACCGTCTCAAGGAATATTTCCACAGCCTGATCAACTGGAGTCCAAGTTGTCTAGTTCGATGGTGGAACCGAAGAGCCTTTGACCTGCCTGGCCTGCCCCTTGATCGAGGGGTGCACCACCACTGTCAAGGGTCAGGTGAATCAAAAGGCTGAGAGGAACACAATCTTTCCTAGTTCGATGACTGGCGCCAGCAGTGCCTGTGCTTAGTGCCACAGTGGGCAGGGCTCTCCCCCAGGCTCTAAAGAGCTAACCACATGTCCTGGAAGCCTCCAGTAAATGACCCTCCGATGTTGGCCCCAGTTAGGAGCAGTGCTAAGACCGAGGTGGTGCCCACTGTGGCAGCCATTGCAAGGGTCACAAGCTGCTGGGCAGACCCAGCCATAGCTGAGGACTTCTTGTGACCCTTAAGGCAGTCCTTTGGATCGTGTTCCAAAGGCCGAACAAGCAAGAGCCGGAGCTTCCTGTCCTAGAGGGACTCAAAAAGCATACTGAGACAAAGCCTGATGGTGAGGGAAGAGTGAAAGAAAATAACCAGGTTGGCCAAGTGTCAGTTTCAACAACCAACAAAATCTGTTCAGATAATATCTCAATATAGCATCCAAATTATTCCCAACATCTCGTATAGGTTCCTGTGTCTGTAAAAAATAAAGTAAGAGGAAGTGCAGTTTATATGTCTACACATGATTGTGTGACTTAGGTGAGTCATTTTACTTTTCAGTGCTCTAGTCTGCCCAGCTATGGAAATGGGTAAAAACAGGACTCCACTGGAAAAAAGATGGTGCATCTCGCTGTGCAATCCTGGGTACATAAACTGTATAAAAAAAGGTATGCTATTATAACTTCAAGTAGCAGTGCAATGTAATTGTGCAAAAATTTGACCCTTCTATTTTTCACTACACAAGTTTCCAGGCATCTTCCAGTTTTATTTGGTAGTAACATTTTCTAGTTCCACCAAAATGTAAGTATTTTATATATGTTTTAATTTAGTTGTTTCTCAAGAAAAAAGATAGCCGCCACATTTATCTTAGAAATAACATTGTAGACCTAGAAACGGTTAGGATCAAGGAAGAAAAAAAAAAAACTCACGACGCACCACATAGGGCGTACCTTGAAGAGTAGATCTGACAGGTATGCTAATATTTTTATTAACTGTAGCTGAAACTAGCTTTTTGGAAACACATTTTTTGTTGCACTGCTGCTTTCATACTATTGTTTTGATCAGGTTGCTTGTAAAAGAGTTTGGGCTCAACAGGAACCTACCTGATAAAACGAATCAATAAATCAACAGTTACATTTCTACACAGATTTGCTCAGAAAATGTTATTTGGATATAATGGAGTGAACCTTCTTTCCACCTGATTCTCACAGTCTTACCAGTGTGAAGCTAAGTTGAAGTCCAAGTAAACATGTCAGGCTACACTTCTGCGATCAATAGGATTGTTTTGTCTTAAAACAGGACAAGTGCAGCTCTGCTGTGTGATTTAGCATTCTTGTTGAATCAATACTGAATACCCTTTTCAAATAAAGGTCAGGCATGGCATTTAAAGACATAGTGAAAAATACTCTGTTCCAGGTTCTAACTGCCTCAAAAGTTGTTTTTTTTAATTACAGTAGAAGGTACAAGAAGAAAGGCTTTTGTTACTGAGGTGGCTCCATGCTGGCTGGTAATAGCACTATCAGTTGGGAAACCGTTCCAATCTGAATAACCTTTTTATCTGCAGTAACAGCAGAAGCATCACTATTCAAGGCAAGTCTAAAAATACATCCTTCTGTCTGGTTCATCCCTAAAACAGCACCTTCTGTCTTAGTGGACCTACCCAGTAAACAAAAATAAACAATTATAGATGTGTAGGTCTGCTAAGCTGATTGGTGAGTATTCAGTTTAACACAACAAAAACACCATATTAATGGAAGTAGATCTATCCTTGTAGTACAGTGCTTTAAAAATCACTGCACACCCTTGGAGCACCAGCTGTTGTGCGCCTCGTCATTAGGGCGCCAAACCCGAAAGTCATCGCCCTCCCCCTCCCGAGTTAGAATCCTAAGGAAGGGGGGACTTGCAGGTTTGGTGATTGGTACACGCGAAGCTCACTCTTCTCTTTCCCAAGATGCTGGACTACACAACGGCAACGATTGTTTGCATACAGAGGATCACTATGGTTTAATGTGCCGCCCAGTGATTACTCTTCCTTACCAAAATTGGGACCATTTAAAAGCACTCTTCTTCAGCATCTTACAGCTAACAGTTCCTGTGACTGTTTCAACTGACATGGCACTACCTCAGCAGGACTAACACATCCTTGTGTACCTAATTCTTCCCCTTTCTCTGCGAATGACAACTTTCATCCTAACTGCTCTGCCCTATTTCCTGTCTCCTTCCCCGGTCCTTCTTTCACCTCACCCCTCTCACCCTCCACCTTCTTTCCACTCTTTATCTTCACTTACCTGAACTTTTGTTCACCAAAATCTACCTACACCTATTTGACAAAGCACCTTGGGCTGCCTCCTTTTATTAGGTTATTTTTGATTTCCTACTAATTCATAGTTTTAATTATAGCTACAATGTTAATGTCATATTGTCCTTTTAAATACTTTGTCAAAATGTTATGTAATATCATCCGCTGTATGTCTATCACCCTTCCGACTGACGTGGGACCTTTGTAAAAGAGCTGTTATGTGCTCAAAGGTATTGTAATCGAAAATGAATAAATGACTGAATGAATGAATGATGGGGCGCATAACGGCCGGTGCGTTCCGAAGGTGGAACCTTTAAAAATAATGTAATGTGCAGCATTTTTTGTCAAGAAAGAATGGTTACGTACTTACTGTAAAGTATAGTTATGTAAGAACTTACTGTAACAGTAGATCTTCAAGAGGATCTCTTGTAGCAGGCCACACCTGAAGAACGAGTCCCAAGTAGTACTGACAACAGGAGAAACAGTCAGGATGGCTGGATACCCTGAGCCTAAGAGAGAAGGCCCTGAAATACTGCTAGGCTGAAACTGGCCCTATGCCTAGAGGCAATGTCCAGACTGTAGTGCTTGGTGAAGGTGTGGAAAGTACTCCAAGTGGCAGCGGCACAGATCTCTGCAGCTGAAACATTCCTGAAACAGGTAACCGAAGTAGCCATACCTCTGGCGGAATGACCACAAACAACTCCAGGAAGGTCCTTACCATACTTCCTGTAACAAAAGATAATACAACTGGCCAACCACTTCAACAGGCACTGTTTAGAAACTGGAACGGTCTCTTTCCTGGGATGAAAGAAACAAACAGCTGTGAGGACTTCCTGCAGTCCTTCGTACAGTGTGTATAGTAACACAAAATTCTATGAACATCTAAAGTATGAAGCAATGCTTCTCTTGGATTCGCATGCACTAGATAATAAACAGGCAGGTGGATGGTTTGATTTAGTGTATTATAGATCGAGGGAGCGCTCCCTTCCCCTGTGTGTGAGACGCTCTTATTCTGTGAAGTGTGTCTCAGGCACAGATACCCAGCAAATGGGTCATTCCTGGACTTTTTTTTTTTTTTTTTAAATAACACCGGGCGCTCCCTCGATCTATAATAGTTTAATACGTCCCCCATCACCACTCGTTGCGGGATAAGAATGGTTTCACTAAGTTCTGTTGCAGCCAGAACAGCTCAGCTTCATTTCGCTGTTCTCGCTGGAGCGGAACACACATGAAACAACTCTTATCCTGCAACGAGTGGCTCAGAGGGATGTATTAATATGTAAACTCAGACACCACCTTAGGAAGAAACTTAGGATTCATCCACAGAGACACCCTGTCTTTGTGAAAAACCACATAAGGTTGCTCAGACATGAGAGCCTGAACCTCGGAAATCCTTCGAGCAGAAGTAATGGCAACTAAAAATAATGCTTTCCATGACAGAAAGTGTAGCTTGCATGTCGCAGACAGCACAAAAGAAGTCAAAGTTTCTCTAGCACAAAATTCAAGTCCCAAGGCAGGACTGGGTTGCAGATGGGAGGCTTCAAGTGAAGGATACCACAGGAATGTATGGGACACTTCCAGCTGTGCCGCCGTATGGCCATCAATGCGCACATGGATGGCCAAAATGGCTGACAGATGTACTTTACTGGAGGAGTACTTCAGACCAGAGTCTGAGAGGAACAGCAAGTCCTCCAGAATCTGATTCACCAGACGAGTGAAAGGGTCCAAGTGATGGGAAGCAGACCACAGAGCAAAGTGGTTCCACTTCATGGAATAAGTGGCCCTGGAGGAGGGCTTTCTAGCAGCCACAAAGACATCAGTCACTTTAGGGGACACCCCAGATCTGGCTATGGCTATGTCTTCAGGATCCAGGCATGAAGATGTAGTGATCTGAGGTCTGGATGGACCTGGGTGCCCCATTCCTGGGAGAGCAAGCCTGTGCACAGAGGGAGAGGCACTGGAGGTTCCACCGTCAGCTGCTGCAGCAAACGGAACAAGATATGACTGGGCCAGAAGGGGTCGATGAGGACCATAGTGGTCACTTCCATTTGGAGTTCGATCAGCACCCTCTGAAGCAGGGGAAAAGCGTAAAGGAACCATACTTTCTAAGAGAGGGCCAATGCGTCTTGCCAGAAAACTCCAGGCCCTGAAGTAAGTGAGCAAAAAAAAAAAAGGCAGTTTTATGTTGAGTGGGGACGCAAAAAGGTCCAACTCTGAACAACCTCACCTGTCAAACAGGTCCTCTACGACTGAGGTCAGTAGCTCCCACTCGTGCATCCTGGACTGTGACCAGCTTAGCGTGTCTACCAGGACGTTTTGGACGCCTGGAACATGGATGGCTGACAATTCCAGATTGTGTTCCAGAGCCCAGTATCAGACCTTCATTGCTTCCTGGCAGAGGGGGTACGAATGAGTTCCCACTTGCTTGTTGATGTAGTGGACTACACTGATGTTGTCTGTCTGCACTAGCAGAGGGCCTGGGGATAGCGAAGTCTGGAAGGCTTGCAGGGCACAGAAAATGGCCTGCATCTCTAGGATGTGGAGAGTGGCCTCTATCCTGGACTACGTCCGCTGTGTTTGGTGGGGCCCCAGGTGAGCCCCCCATCCCAGCCCTGAAGCATCTGTGGTGAGAATCTGCTGAGGGTGAGGAATGAGGAAAGAAACCCCTTTTAGCAGGTTGCTGGGTTCCATCCACCAAAGCAGCACCTTTTTTTTTTTTTAAAACATATTTTATTTTCCAAAAAGGAAAATAGCATACAATACAAGAAATAAACATGTAAGGTATAACGCAGTGTATAATAAATAATGCAAATACATATATGGCATACTGTTAGCAATACTAAATGTTATATATTTGTACCTTGAACAACACTTAGTTCTAATTTTGCCACATACATGGCATTGTCATAGCTTATGCTATCAGTGGTACAACTTACATTTATGCAAATAAGCATTTCAGATTTCGTCACGGTCTATGTATATCTATACAGCATCATCTTACCTAGTCTGTCGACATCCACTTAAAAAAGAGATTCCATGTAGCATCATATTTACCTAATGATCTTGCATTTAAATAGTTTATCCGTTCATTTAGAGCTAGGCTGGATAACTGTCTGGCCCATTCATCCAAACTAGGAGAGCACTTGTTCTTCCAGTGTTTCAAGATCAATCATTTAAAGCCTATAGATGCTAACGTAAACCATCTCTCTCGAGAAACAGCACCTTTCTGACCGGAGATGAGACTAGGACTTGCTGTTCCTGGTCGTCGGTACATTGGTCCCACTGGACCCTCAATATACACTGGGTATCCTCATATGCAGTCTGGCTAGAGGCACTGTGACAATCACCACAGCCATCATGCCCAAGAGCCAGAGAAAGGTTCTGGCTGAAACATATCTGCTGTTGCAGAGCAGGCAGGCCCATGCCATTAAGCGGTCCGCCCTGTCCTGGGTCAAGAAGGCCATACCCTGAGCTGTATCCAGGACTTCTCCTATGTACTGAAGGCACTGACAGGGGGTCAAGACTGACTTGGGCAGATTGACCATGATTCCCAGGTCCTGGAACAGTTGGATGGTATGCATCAAAGTCTGCAGAAGATGCTCCCTGGACTGTGCTTTGAGGAGCCAGTCGTCCAGGTAGGAGAAGACAGAGTCCCTTCCTCCTTAGGGCTGCCACCACTACTGCCACGCATTTGGTAAACACCCGAGGGGTCAAGAACAAGCCAAAAGGCAAGGATCAGAACTGGAAGTGTGCTCCCTGAAATTGGTATCTGAGGTACTGATGGTGGGAGAAACACATCTTGATAAGCAGGTGTGCATCCTGCATGTTGAGGGAGCATATCCAAGTGGCAGCAGTCCCTGTCCCTGAAGGGTCACCATCTGGAATTTCTTGTACTGAATGAAGAAATTTAGCTCTCGGAGGTCCAGAATGGCCCTGAGATCCCCTGTACATTTGGGGACCAGGAAGAATTGTGAGTAGAACCACCTGCCCAGCTGAGTCTCGGGGGATAGGTTATATGGCCCTTTTGTGCAGCAAGGTGTGAATCTCCTCCCAGAGCACTGGAATGTGGTCGGGGGGGGGAGAGGACTGAACTGGAGGTTTTCCTGGAGGCCATACTATAAGCTCTAGAGTGTGACCGTGTTCTATGAGCTGCAAGATCCAGGCATCTCTGGTGATCTCCCTCCACTTGTCCAGGTGTAGGGAGATGTGACCCCCTACTACCACCTGGACGGGGGGGATGAGCAAGGAGTCATGCTGAGGTTAACACCTGCGGCCGGGGCTGTACCACCTCCCCTGGAGGCTTTCCCAGTGGTGGAGGTAGGGGTAGACAGGGCTGTAGCTGTTCTACATTTCCCTTGAGGCTCAGCACTGGGTTTGGGCCTATGAGCAGCATGCTGAATGGGCACCCACTGACAGCTTTTGGGTTGGGTGTGGTACACAGAATGGACTGACCTCAGTGTGTGACCAGAGGTCTGCAGGTTTGAAAGTATATCCTGCACATCCACCCCAAACAGTCTGTACCCTCTAAAGGGGGCATTCAGAATGGACTATTGTACATCCTGGGCAAAGTCCAAGACCCTAAGTCAAGAGTTCCTCTGACAGCAGATGCCAGTAGTGGCCGCTTGGGCCAGGGCATCTGCGGCGTCACAGGCAGACTGTAAAAGATGCTTGCTGATGTCAGCCCACAACTGAAGGGTGTGAAGCAAGTGCTGTTTCATGGGATCCTCTGGAAGGGCCTTGACTGCCTCTCTGGCCCGAGCCCAAAGCTGGTTTTGGAACTGAACAATATGGGCGATGTAGCTGAGAACAATGACGGTCAAAGTATCCAAGGAAAAGGTTCTCTTACCAATCAAGTCCAACTTCCTGGACTCATTGTCCAGGAGTAGAGAACTGAGATGCTTAGGCTTCTTGATGCGGTTGTGGGCAGCATTAATGACCACAGAATCTACGTGAAGTTGTTCAGCAAAGAACGGCTTCTCCATGGGAGCCTGCTACAACTTACCTGCATTTCTAGGCATGGAAGGGACCATGTTGGGCCTATGCCAGGTTGCCATGGTGGCATCCTCAAAAGGCTCCATCAGAGGAGGGATGATGAGAGGAGGGGCATCCGGAAGACCTAGGTAAAGGGACAGACAGTGCCGGGCAGGGTTCTGCTCTTCTACCTCAAACTCCATAGCAGTCTGTAACTGTCTCATGACAGACACAAAAGAGGGGTCATCTGGAGGGTTGTGGGATATACACTGTGGTCTCCTCACCATCAGACAACACCATGGAAGTGAAGTGGCAGTGGTTGATGCTTCCATCATCTCCAGCATCCCCCTCATCCTTGTCATTGCGAGGAAGAAAGTTGGGTGATATTCATCCTCATCCCCCAGGTCGGAAGGGGTGGAGGGCTCCAGATCACAGGGGGCAAGCCGCGGCCCCAAGGGTGGGGTGTGCCGGGCTTGACTTAGGAAGACTCTGTGGAGCCAGGCCTTGTGGGGGAGAGCAAGCCAAGCTTGCACGAAATCTCACAGGGAGTAGAGCACAGCCTGGAAATCTACCGTGATCAGTGTTGGAACCCCCAGCGGCATTAGCTGAGGTGTAGATATCAGGGCTGACGCCGGTGGCAGGACCGGGGAAGGCGGTCGAGCAGGCCAGGGCCTGTGAACTGGCTCCCCAGCCTGAGTTGTCATCAGGGAGGGAGAAGACAACCGAGAAACGGCCTGGGGGGATGCCAGTAGGGACCACGGCGCTGAGGTAGTGGCTGAAGAAAAGGCCGAGGTCAGCATCTGGAGAGAAGGCTGGACCCCTGAGAACACCAACTCCACACCAGCCAGCACCAGACTGGTGGTACCACCTGACTGATGGCCCGTTGATGACAGGGGCCTGAACAGCAGGGGCCGAGGAGTTGGTGGGGCAGAGGAAAGACCCAAGCCTGAGGAACTGACACCCACCAGAATATGAAAATTACATACCTACCGTTATTCTTGATCTTCTCTTATCTTCACCATTCATTACTGCTTGGGATTTAAGCCAGGCGCATCCGCTATGGGGTTTTTTTTTTTTTTTTTTTTGGTCGGCTCAGGCGGCGCCCTCGGCGCGACGCATGCTGCGTCATGCGCGAGGGGCGGCCGTTAGGTGCCGTAGACTCCTCCTCTATCTCAGTTCTGGTAGCCGGAGAGGCGAAAATAAAGGTTAAGAAAAAAGGAAAGCGAGGCAAGAGAGCCGAGGGATAGAAAAAGGAAAGGATATAAACTGAAAAAGGAATAAGCTGGTAGAGAAGAAAAAATTACTCACCTTAGTAATGTTGTTTCTTCTAATGGAGTCTTGCTATATTATGACAACTGCAGTTTGTCCCACCATTAGAACTGCTCCGGAGGTGAAAGAGTTAACTCCATTCCATGAATGGAACTTAGAGCACGAGCTCTAAAGAAGCTCTGTCTGTGTAGTTTCAAACCTAAACTGTCAGATCTTTACGAGCAAAAACTCACTAAGGTCTGTGTGGAAGCTGTAACCTACACTAGCCAACTGGCTACCTAAATATTAACACCCATTGCTGGTCCCAACACCAAAGACTCAAGTCAGGGGACCAGAACTAATAGTATAATTTAACAATATGAGAGAAATATAAGGAAAAAAAGAAGAACACCACACCCCCAAACCCCAAGAAGGGGTGAAAACACATAAAAAGGGCATAAAATAGTGCCCACACTAGGCTGCCCACCCCATACCCAAGTAGAAGTTCTGAGAGGGGCAGGCTGGGGGGGAGGTCATAATATAGCAAGACTCCATTAGAAGAAACAACATTACTAAGGTGAGTAATTTTTTCTTCAAACAACATGAAGTCTTGCTATATTATGACAATTGCAGACTACACAGCAGTACCTCCATGGAGGAGGGACAGAACCTACTTAGGGAATAGGCTCTGAAGCACAGCTGTGCCAAACCGAGCATCTCTCCTAGCCTGGACATCCAGGGAGTAATGGTTGGTGAAAGTGTGTACCGTTTTCCAAGTAGCAGCTTGACATATCTACGGCAGCAGCTAGAGACGCGGATGTACCTCTGGTAGAATGAGCCCTCAAGCCAGAGGGGGGATCTCTGCCCAGTTTCTGATAACAAAATTGGATACAAGAGACAATCCACCTGGCAATTGATCTCTTAGTGGCAGGTTTCCCTTTCCCAACCTCACCATAAGTGAGAAAAAGTTGGAGGGATTCGAACCTGTGACCCTTGGTACGTTCTATATAGTAACTTAGGGCCCTCTTAACGTCCAAACTGTGCAATCTACTCTCACCAGAAGAGGAATGTTCAGTGAAAAACACTGGAAGGGAGATAGATTGGTTAAGATGGAAATCTGAAACCACCTTAGGCAAAAACTTCCTGTTAGTCCTGAGGACTACTTTATCCCTGTGGAAAGAAATAAAGTCAGTTTCTACTGACAAGGCTTGCAACTCACTTATTCGTCTAGCAGAAGTGATAGCCACTAGGAAAACAGTTTTCCAAGTTAGATACTTAAGTTCTGCAGAAAACAGAGGTTCAAAAGGGGGTTGCATTAACTGGGCAATGCAAACATTAAGGTCCCAGGCAGAGGCGGATCCGAAAAGGTGGATTAGTATGAAGTAATCCCTTAAAAAACTTGGAAAATACAGGGTGAGCGGAAAGAGAGGATGGCTTTCCTGCTGAAACAAAAGCAGAGACAGCTGCCAAATGAACTCTCAGGGTAGCTGGTCTCAGGCCCAAAGAATTAAGATGGACCATGTAGTCTAACACAATGGGCAAATCAGCAGATTCTGGGGAAATATGTTTCCAGAACACCAAATGGAGAACCTTTTCCACTTAGAATTATAAGTAGCCTAGTGGAAGGCTTCCTAGAAGCCTTTAGATTTCAAGAACACCTGAGAGAGGTGTAGGTCAGCAATTTAACTCCTCAAGAGCCAGGCCTTGAGGTTGAGGGATTTGAGGTTCGAAACCAAACTCTCCCTGGGCACAGGTTAATAGGTTGTGATTCCTGGGAGACACAGGGGAGATGGACTGTCAGGGACAGAAGGAGTGGGTACCAGGGCTGCCTGGCCCAATCTGGGGCAATCAGAATCATCCTGCAAGGCTGGGATCTGATTTTTACTAACACCTTGAATAGGAGAGGGAAGGGGGGAAAAGCATAAAGAAACTTCCCTTCCCAATCCAGGAGAAGGACATCCAGGGGGACTGAGCCCAACACTGGGGGCATGCAACAGAACATTGGAAGTTGGTGATTGTCTGGGGCTGCAAAAAGATCTATCTGAGGGGTACCCCATCTGGCAAAGACTATCCCCAGTACTTGAGGATCCAGAGACCATTCGTGATGGCCCTGAGAAATCCTGCTGAGAGCATCTGCTAGGACATTGTCCTTTCCTGGAAGGTGAACTGCTATGAGTGAAGTGTTCAGGGAATAGGCCAGAGACCACAACTTCATTGCCTCGGTGCACAAGGCCGAAGACCGAGTGCCCCCCTGCTTGTTGATGTACCACATTGTTGTGGTATTGTCTGTTCTGACTTGTACCACTTTGTTCTGGACAGAAACAGAAAAAGCTTGAAGAGCTAAAAAGACAGCTCTGAGTTCCAGCAAATTGATGTGGAGCAGAGATTCCTGGGGGGACCACACTCCCCAGGAGGGAAGCATCCGTAGTGAGGGTCAAAGTGTGAGAAAGGGGAATGAAGGGGACCCCCAGTCTTAAAATTGCTCTTGATCCTGCCACCACTGGAGGGCCTGGATCAAGGTTCGGGTCACTGGGACCAACTTGGAAAGGGGGTCTCTTCTCTGAGACCAATAGGCTCTCAAGTGAAACTGAATGTCCTCATCTGAAATCTTGCTCCTGCACTACAGCTGTGGACGCAGCCATGTGCCCCAGGAGCTGCAGAGTGTCTTGCTGGTCGAGAGACCTGCAGATTGAAGGAGGAGGCCAGAGCCACCAAGTTCCTTACCCTTTCTAAGGGAAGAAAAGCTCTGGCCAGATTTGTGTCAATTCTGCACCTATGAAGGTGAGTACCTGAACTGGTTCCAGAACCGACTTTGGTAGATTTAGCAGGAAGCCCAGGAGGTGAGAAGCTGCTGGGTGACTTGCAGGTGAGATTTACCTGTTCTGGGGACTGGCCTACAATGAGCCAGTCGTCCAGATAGGGAAAACAGCAATCCTTTGCCTCCTAAGTGAGCCACTGCTACTGCCAGACATTTTGTGAATACCCTTGGGGCAGAGGTAAGGCCAAGGGCATTGCTCTGAACTGGTAGTGACCTGAGGGCAGTTCGAATCTGAGGTACTTTGTGGGAGCTTCTGATTAGGACGTGAAAATAGGCATCCTTGAGGTCCAGGGAAGCTAGCCAGTCCCTGGCCTTAGAGAGGGCAAAATCACTGCCAGAGTTACCATTCTGAACTTTGGTTTCAAAAGATGCTTGTTCAGATATCGGAGGTCTAAAATGGGCCGCCATTCTCCTGTCTTTTGGGGTAAGGAAGTATCTGGAGTACAGACCCTGCCCTGGTGTAGGGGAGGAACCCTTTCTACCGCTCTGAGAGCTAACAGGGTTGAGACCTCTGCTTCTAGAGTAGAGTCTCTAAAGAGTTTGCAGGTGGAAAAGACCTGATTCTCATCTTTGGGAACTTTTTGAAGCTGAGAACTAGACCCTGGCTTACTACTTCCAGAACCCACTTGTCTGAAGTAAAGACACCCAGTTCTGACTGAAGTAAGCCAACCTGCCCCTACTGGTGAAGGAGACTGCCCTGGGCACCCCATCAGGGTGCCTGCTTGGCAGGTGCTTTAGGCTGAGGGTGGGGCAGGCCTGCCCGCCTGCCTGCCTCTGCCTCTGAAGAACCCCCCTCTGCGCATAAGCAGAGGAGGCCTGGGTTTGGTAAAAGGCCTGTGGAAAGGCCTACCCTACCCCTGGGGTGTGCTCTGAGGAGTGGCTTGCCGCCCTTGGCTTGGGCACTTTTATAGGTAGTCCATATTCATCCATCTTTTCATAATCTCTGTCTGCTCCCCAAACAGAGAATTTCCCACCACAGGAAAATCCATAGCCTTAGTCTGGGTATCCTGTGACAAGCTATGTCACCTGAGCCAGGCCAACCCACGAAAAAGCTACAGATGTGGCCATGACTCTAGAAGAAACATCATTAAAATCCACAGCAGCATGAAACTGCACCTTAGAAGCCTCAATGCTATCGGCAGCCACCTGCTCCAGCTCACTCAGCGTTGGCCAGGGGCTTGTTTGGCTAAAGCCATAACAGTATCCCATCAGATTTCTGATACCTTGCTACATAAGCCATATAATTTGCTTGCCTGAGTCCCAAGGACGCTGCCATGTACTGTTTTTTTGCCATGGCATCAATCTTCCTGGAACTTTGTCAGGAGGATGTGAAGCCAGGGAATATTAGCTTTATCACAGGCTGCAGCCTGAACTACCCAACATGACTGCATTGCTGAGAAAGGAATTCTGTATCAGGACCTGACATTGTGTACCTCCTGTCCATCTTTTTATCTACAGGAGGCACAGAATTAGGAGTTTTTAAGATTTTTATTGTTTGTTTCCTAAATGACTTATGCAAAGGAATAGACAATCTCCTAGACTCTGGTACATCCATCATTTCTACAAAATCAGGCTCCTCTTGCTCATCCACAGCTTCCTCCAAAGGAAGCTGGAGGGTTTCAGCAACTTTTTTGTAAAACATAAAATGAGAGGGGGACTCAGAAAGCATAGGGGGAGATTCTAAAGGTCTGTCTGGGGAGATGTCCGGTTCAATGGGCACACCCAGACCCTCCAAGTCACATTCATACTGTTCATAATCATCCTCCCCCTCCTCTGGTTCATAAAACTCCTCAACATCATATTCCTGAACCGATGGAACCAGTCGAACCGACCTTTACCAGATAGTGGCGGTTGGACGGACCAAGAAAGTGACTGGACAATCTGAATAGCTCTTGCTATCTCTGCAGCAGTTGGAGTAAGAATTTTGGGCTCCAAACCTGCTGACTTTCTTGTTCTCTTTACTGGAACTGGTTCATCCGAGCCAGCTTTTCGTTTGCCCGAGGAAGTCTCGCCCTGGTCAGAGGGCACTCCCTCCGGTTCGGTTGGCACCGAACCGGGCTGGCCATCCGGGTCAGCGGACTTTTTGGCCTCTCGTTCCCTGAACCTGCCCAATCTCTTTTCCAGGGTGGCTGCAGGGAAATTCTTACAAATCTGGCAGTCTGACTGGAGGTGGTCAAACCCCAGACAATAAACACATGTGGTGTGTGGGTCAGCCTTGGCAAAGACTTCCCACAGACATCACAGTGTTGAAACCCGGGACGGTTTTTCTTTGGGTTTCTAGACATAATGCCAGCCTAACCAGAAAAACTTGCCCTTTAAACGGCAGTGCCAGGCAAGACACCCTTATCGGTTCCTAACCGTGTCATTGGTATTGGAAAAGCGTAATGAAACCGCTTTTTTAGAACTGATAAGAACCGGAACCGCACTCTAAAGTCTCAAGTTTAAAACTTTAAGTTTACCTAAGCTGATTGGTTCAAACCGAACCGATAAAACTTACAAGTTCCACACAGAATTAAAAATGAAATTACTTACGATACCACAGACAGAGCTTGAACTGATCGGTTTTGTGGTTAAAATAAAACTATTCTCGGTTGAATCGAACCAAGAAAACACTGTTTAAACTGAGAAATGAACCGAGCAGTAGGAGAAATCCCCGGAGCGACTGTTCAGTGAGGCGGAGTAAAGAATCTGACAGTTCAGGTTTGAAACTACACAGACAGAGCTTCTCTTTGGAGCTCGCGCTCTAAGTTCCATTCATGGAATGGAGTTAACTCTTTCACCTCCAGAGCAGTTCTAATGGTGGGACAAACTGCAATTGTCATAATATAGCAAGACTTCATGTTGTTTGAAATAGACAGAGGGAAGAGAATTCCTACCCTAAGGGACCGCAGGGCCTCCTTTCCGGGGTGGCTCTAGGGGAGGAACAGAGAGAAGGAAAGTAAAAGAAGAAGAAGAATAAGAGGCATGTTGAGAGGGAGAATAGTGCCCATCGAGCATTGGTTGAGAGGCTTACAGGCTCGAGACTAACAAGGGAGCAAGAATCCCAGTTGCTAGGACTGAGAGGAGGTTCAGCCGAACCACCTGAACAGATTCGAATGATGGCATCATCTCTGAGCTCTCAACATGCCAAGTCCCTACATCCTAGCTGAGGGCTCCTGGACTGCCCGGGCAGAACCTGTTCCGGGAAGAGCGCCCACCCAGGAAGGGGACTAAGTCCCTTAGCACCTTGTTAAGTGCTAACACAGTAGTGTATGGGAAGACTATGCCTTCAAAGGCAGTTTGTATAAAAAATAGAGTGGAACTCAATCAGACTCCCTAAGGCAAGCAAGCAGGTGCTCAGAGCTGACAAGTTCAACCAGCAGCTGGAGAGCTCAAAATAATACCTGCCTGGGGATTCTTAATTTTGCCGAGGCAGGCCAGAACATGGCCTCTTAGCTGGAAAACTGCATAACCTAAGAAGGTATTTAGGAATCGCATCTAAGGGCGGTTAGAAGAGTTCCCCAGAATTAGAAAAGTATAACCTGCATGCCTCCTTACCTTGAGGAAAAAGGGGATCCATTCACTAAGAATGAAAACAGAAGCCTTTTTTTTTTTGGCATAAAGGCCAAGGGAAGGAAGAGGAACGAGACGGGAGGAGGAGACACCACAGAAGGAGGCCACTGAAGGGAAGGTGGGTGGGTATCAGTAATGAATGGTGAAGATACAAGAGAAGATCAAGAATTACGGTAGGTACGTAATTTTCATATCTTCCCTTGTCAATCTTCACCATTCATTACTGCTTGGGTGAGTACCAAGCCCCACCCCCGTTAAAAGAGGGGGTAGAACCCTGAGGGAACAAGACCCCCAGCCTCCTGCTGGTGAGAAACAGAAGGGGAAGACCCTGGGCTAATCCAGAGAAAAGCCTATGTGGGAGAAGAGCTAGGAGGTGTCCCCCGAGGACGGGGAGACGGAGGAAGCCCCTGCAGAAGTCTCCTAGCTCTGGAGGAAAAGAGATGGGTCCCCCGGAAGGTGGAGCGAATCACCCTACACCGGGCCAGGGGTGACCACCTTGATAGACGAAGCCATGCCGTCCGCCTAATGCAGATCGCTGTCCCTGCAAGCCTGGAAGCCACCTCATTGGCATTATATGATGTCCTCGCTTGGTGTCTTGCCAGCTCCAGGCCTATAGCGGAGAGGGCAATAGCCTATCTGATTTGCTCCGTATCAGGCATTGATGCTAAGAGCTGAGAGAGCATCGATCACAGATGCCTACTGTAGGCAGCATGGTGAGCCTGATGTGACGCAATGCAAGCCATCGCACCAGAGGAAGAGAACACTCTTCGCCCCCACCGGTCGAATTGTAGGGAATCCGAATCCGGTGGACGGTCGTGCGCCAGGCGGCGGCGCCCGGAAGGAGTCTCTAGGTATACCAAACCCGAGGACGGGTTGGGAAGGGTACCCAGGGATTCCGACGGGGCACAATACTTTCATCGACAGTCTGCTGGGGCTGGAGAAGGAGCGGCTGGCGACTGCCAGGAACGGATAGACGCCTCCTGGAAGGGGACAGGCCAGGAAGGTACCACCAGGTGCTGGGCACTGAATTCTCCAAGGAATTCCCGCGTCTCCCGTTCGGTATTGTCTCGCCTAACATAGGAGATTTTGAAGATCCCTCACCATCCTCGAAAGGAATTGCTGATATTCACTGAAATCAGCATCGGAGGAGATATAAGCAAGGTGTTCCTCTCCCTCAGAGGAGGGAGATGAGGATGATGGAGAGCTCGAGTGTCCAGAAGATTCCTGCAGCGGTGGGGAGAGGCGAAAAACCCGCTCATGCGTATACCTAACATACGAGTGGAAGGCCGCCGCAGAACCTCTGAACTGCTCCCAGGATAACTGACCCGTAGGACCGACATGGCCTGGAAGAGCGGGGGGTGGCTGCAGAGGTACTGGAGATGGGCACCTACAAAGAGGCAACTAACCTCTGCTAGGGCTCTGGAATCCGGAGAACGGAACCGAGCTGGCAGGATTCCGGACAACAAACCAGGTCGCAAAACGGAACCCTGGGAATGCGAAACCTGGAAGAGCCTAGATGGGGAACCTCCCCTGTGATGAACCTGGGACTGCATGGATCCAGAAGGGCAGTCCGCAGCAACACCACCGGAGGGGACCCCGGGGCCCAAGAGGGGAAGGCGGGGCTCAGCGCTATGGCTCCTAGCCACCCCACGAGGGGTGGCCGTCAGAGACCGCAACGACCGTCCCCCGCCCCTCGACCCCTTGGACTCCAAGAGCGCCCTCCTCCTCGACTCCAGTGTTCTCCCACCCCGAGAGGCGGTAACAGCACCCGGAAGGGTAGCTGTCACGGGCCCCCCAGGAGGGAGAGCCCCTCGCCCCCACCCCATCGCCTCAACCCCGGGCCACCCCTAGCCCGAGGGCCCTCAGGGGAGGATGGGAGCGAGGACAGTGGGAGGGGCCCGCTGTGCCGCCTAGCACCACGTGCCACCGGGGACCCCGACTCCGAAGAGTCAGGGTGCCAGGATGGATCCACGTCCGAGTCATCAACCTCCGAAGAGGAAGAGACCAACTGGACCTCGATGCTGGCAACCCGGGGGTCCCCAGAGAAACGGCGCTGTTCGCCGGTGCCAGAGACAGCGTTGGACGACCCTGGCCCACCCACAACCACTAGGCCCGGCCCCGGCTCCCCTGCGGTGTCAGTTAGGCCTATGGTGCCGCCCCCGGCGTCGGAACCCAACCTGGCGCCGCCGAGAGTGCAAACCGGGCCTGCGGCGCCAAAGGCCAGAGCGGCACTGCCAACGGCGCCGTCTCGATCACCGGCGCGGATCCGAAACGGCGCCGGAGGGCAGCGTCGAGGGTCCACCGGTGCCGGGCCCAGCAGGCGCGGGCCTCAACACTGGGGGAGCCTGCACCTCCGAGGAGGTGACTGCCGAGGCAGTGTCCCCGTCGCGACCCCGGAAGGGACCATGACATTCCTCCGACGCCGCGAGAGAAGCTTCCTCTTCGGCAAGAGAAGAGGAGGAAGCCTCCTCCTCCACGGACCATATAGGCCCGGAAGGGGACACGGAGGAAGGGCCTAGAGACCTTACCTGGGAATCCCTGGAGCGACGCTGTCCCCAGAAGGTCGGCGGGGCCTTGCCGATCTTGAATGCGCGGACTTCGAGGACACGACGGTCCATGGAGAAACAAGCGTCACACGCGTCCATGTCGTGGCTGGGTCCCAGGCAACGGAGACAGACATCATGCCGGTCCGAGACGGAGAAATGCCGGCCACAGGAGCACTGACGCATAGGAGCACGGCCCGCCTTCGACTTACGCTTTGCTCCCAAACCTGACATGATGCGAACTAAACAAGGCAAAAAACAGTAATAAAGCACTCGGCGCCGTAGATAGAAAAAAAGAATGGTCTTACCGGTATACGGCGTCGAGCGAGTACACTGAGGAAAAACGAGGAGTCTTGAAGGATCACGAGGAACGTTAAACTATTTCGCTACTGCGCGGCAGAGTGCAGCCTCGACGGTAGGAGAAACAGAACTGAGATAGAGGAGGGTTTGCGGCACCTACGGCCGCCCCTCGCGCATGATGCAGTACTGCTGGCTGAGGCCATGGATCCGACTCAAAAAAAACTCCCATAGCGGTGCGCCTCCGCTTAACCCAAGCAGTAATGAATGGTGAAGATTGACAAGGGAAGATCAGACAGGTGGCAGGAGCAACCAACTGGTGCCTTGTGGAAGAAAGGGCGTGGGTGGCGGGGAGACTGACCCCGAAGTGGAGGACAGCTCTGTTGCAGCCGATGTGTGAATCAGAGACCAGGCCGGGGGGTGGGGGGGCGGTGTGACCAATCCTTAGCCTGGTCCTTGATCTGGCACTTATGCTTGGTGGACTGGACCTGGGAGGCAGAGGAACTCCGGCCTGCAGCTCCTCCTCTATGTGGGCGACCTTCTGCAAGAGCAGAATTCCAAGACCTTCTGGCAGCACTGCCTGGTAGCCTGGCTGAAGCGTCAGCAGATCTCGCTGTGTTGTGGTCCAGGCCAAGGTAACAGACACAAGCATCATGGTCATCCTTCTCAGGGATCTTCTTCCCACAGGCACAAGTCCTGAACAGCTTGTCAGAGATGGAGCTCGCCAAAAAAACTGAAAAAAGAAATCACTTTAAAAATAGTGATGCTTCAACTAGGGAGAGAAAGACACAAAACTTAAGAAACGGCAGTCGACTAAAGCTGGTGGAATCACCATGAAGTCCAATGTGCTATGGTCAATGGCAGGAAAAGAACTGAGGAGGGTATGGGGCCACCCACTCTTATAGCGTAAGGCAGGGATTTATTTAACTCCAAAAATTGATTAGCGTTTTGCTCATAAAAGTGCTAAAACATTGTGAAATTGCATAGCACTTGCCTCACTGTGTTTAACAAACATAACACTTCTAGAAAACCTATATAAATACTTTCTGTACAGTTAGCATTGTCCCAAGAAAAAAACTGCTAATCAATTATTTAAAACCCTGGTAAGGGCGACGCCAGCATATGATGTTAGAGTGGGCGGCCCCCTGGTGGACTTCTAGACAAAAAAAAGTCCACGTGGTCCTAGTGCCTAGTGGGTGTAGTTCTTCAGGTGTAGCCTGCTGCAAGAGATACCCTTGATGAAGATCAGTAGATCTATGAGAGAATCTCTTTCATCAAGCCAAACCTTTGGAACTATACCCCGCATCAACGCTAGGACACCATGAAAACTTTTGCAAGCAGTCAGCCAGGGGCCACCCACGGCGACATCATGCATCAGCATCTACATAAATGTGGAGGGGCCCTCCTCTCCTCAATTCTCTGCCAGTCAGTATGCTCAGAGGACCTCCCTATAGGAAGCCAGGAGAGAAACCAGCTCTCCGTATATGAGGCGGGTGGAGGGCCAACAAGACATGCATCAATGCCGGAAAATCAGTATCATGAATCCTAAGGTGGAAGGAGGGTGAGATGGCACGGCCTGATGAGAGAGATTCTCTCTAAGATCTACTGTTACAGTAAGTTTGTAACTGTTCTAACTTCTTTGAGGCCATCTCTTTCATCAGGTTCCACCTTTGGAATGAGTCCCAAACAGTAACAAAAACTAGCAAGACTGGGTGGATGGAGTGTAGACATATGCCATGAGAATAGGCCTTTACAGATAGCGGGGCCAATCCCAGCTCGGCTAATAGAAACAATGTCCAGACAGTAATGTTTGATGAAGGTATGGGCAGTACGCTTGTGGCAGCTGCGTATATCTCTGCAATGGATACAAACTGAAAACAGGCAACAGATGTGGCCATACCATTTGTGGAATGACCACTAACCACACCGGAAGTTCCATACTTCCTATAACATAGGTAATACAAGGTGCTAGCCATTTGAACAACCATGGTGTGTATAGCATCTGAACATTTTTAATCAGATATAACGTATGGAGCAATGCTTCCCCTGCACTGACATGCTCAGAATACACTGGGAGGTGGATAGTGTGACTTAAAGAGCCCCTGACAGTATCAGGAAAACACTGAAAAAAAGTAAGATGTATATTCAACTCCATCCCATTTTCTTTATTAGTGAAAATAGTTGCATGAAAACAAGATTATCTGTCCCCTAGACTTTAATGCACATAATTGCACCTGTCGCTAGTTGTGACTTAGTCCACCACATTCTGACAAAGCTTGCATGAGCGGCACCACTGTAACTAGAATGGTCCCTTCGCTCTACAAATATTTGTAAATATACATGGTTGTCAATATAAACGGTTGTCATTTTATTACAATTTGAAACTTTGTGATGTAACAATGAGCCTGTAATGTAATGTATTTGTCCTCAATGTGATGTAACAATGAACCTGTAATGTAATGTATTTGTCCTCAATGTATGTAACAATGAGCCTGTAATGTAATGTATTTGTCCTCAATGTGACAAGGTACCTTTGGAAATGAGCCTCTGGCTCAAAGGTTGTAAACTGATGTTCAAATAAATAAATAAAATATATCTACTCTGGCTACTTCTCTACACACAGTATCATAATCCCCTGTTTACGACATCATACTTATTGTCACAGCAACATATTTTGATGTCATAAACAAAATTATGTCAGGTGTGGGTAGACAGTCAGATCTAAATGGGCAGAGATACGTTTTTCATGCAAATACCCTTAGTAATACGGAAAAAAGGTTGAGAATTACAGAATAAAATATGAAATGTAAGCTACATTTATACCTGAATGTTATTTTTTTCAAATTGTCTCAGCTGTGTCCGGAGCTCTTTAAAGTGAACTCAGCCACCACCTTCGGTAAGAACTTATGATTAGTACATAAAGACTCTCTGCCCTTGTAGAGAATCAAATAAGGAGGCTCACACATAAGGGCCGGGGACTCTGGAATCCTTGGAGCAGAAGTGATGGCAACTAAAAATAACGCTGACCAAGAAAGACATGTAAGCTACAAGTCGTGGGTAGCTCAGAAAGTAGCCAAAGTCATTTTCTCCAAAACAAAACCCAGATTCCAAACTGGGATTGGAGATCTAATGGGAGGTTTTATGTGTAAAGTACCTCTCAAAAACACATGGGCTACCTTTAACTGGGCAACTGTACGGTCATCCACGAGAATGAAAAATGCAAATGTGGCAGGCAGGTGCACTTTTAAGTGAGGAATGCTGCAGACCGGAGTCTGATAGTACAGTATGTATCCCATCACCCCACTCACTGGGCAGGTAAATAGGTCCAAGTTATGCAAAGTGGTCCACAAAGTAGACCGCGTCCACCACAGGGTGCAGGTATGTCTAGTGTTAAGGTTCTCTAGCAGCAACCAGAAACATCAGCCACTTTAGATGATACCCCAAAATGAGGTATGGCTATGTCTTCAGGAACTATGCAGCCAGATGGGGGAAAGTACAGTTACTAAGAACTTACCGTAACAGTAGATCTTCAAGAGGAACTCCTGCAGCAGGCAACACTGGTAGAACTGATGCCACCAGGTGTCAGGACCACATGGAAGACTTCTAGCTAGCAGTCTATCATGGGGGACCGCCAACATCAGTACGCTGACATCGGCCCAACCTATAAAGGTGGCGGTCCCCCACACCTACCTCAGTTCTCCTGCCGGAGACCCCAAACTGATGGTGACAAGGAGAAGAAAAAGTTACTTACCACAGTAACCTTGTTTCTCCCAGGGGATACTCCAATATTCATAACTCTTCTACAGTGTGCCTTTAAGTTAGATCTGCCTGGAGATAGAACGTTATGCTAATGATGGAATCATTGGCATGAGCCACTTTTCAAATGCTGCCACCTATCAACTGCCTACATTCTTACCCTCAGATTTTGTGGACGCCTGGAAAGACAGGGCCCAATATTTACAATATAAAGAATTAAATTAAAAAATTCCTACACCCAAACCTCCACCTGGAGGAATAATATAAATATTTATTGAACAAACCACACAAACTCCTATGTCAGAATCACCTGAAAAGGAGAAAAATCAAAGAATAAGTTCCAATAAAAGTAGAATGTGACATACATACTCTCTTATTACAGTATGGAATGCAGAGGCCACTGGTTCTTAATAGGGGAGGCAGGGTGGGAGAGTTATGAATATTGGAGTATCCCCTGGGAGAAACAAGGTTACTATGGTAAGTATCTTTTTCTTCTCACCCCAGGAATAATCCAATATCCCTAACTCTTCTGCAGACTAAGAAGCAGTACCTTTGGAGGCAGAAGAACGTATTTTGGAAACAAGCTCTGCAGGACAGCTGTACCAAACCTGGCATCGGATCTAGCCTGCATGTCCAAGCTGTAATACTTGACAAATGTACGTACTGTTCACCAGGTCGCTGCTTTGCAAATATCCACCAAGGGAACATCTTTTGCTGCTGCTGCCAGTGTGGCAGCTGTACCCCTTGTGGAGTGGTCTCTGAGCCCTGCTGGTGCTTCCTTGACCACCTTTGAATAGCAAAACTGGATACACTGAACAATCCAATGAGAAACGGACCTTTTAGATGCTGGATTTCCCTTTCCCACATCCCCATAAGTGAGGAAGAGCTGTGTCCTGCCCTGTCTATGGGGCTTAGTAGCTGTCATGTAGCAGCTCAAAGCTCTCTTGACATCCAGGCTATGACGCCTGCATTCACCAGAAGAAGAATGTTCAGTGGAAAACACTGGCAAAGTGATGGACTGATTCAGATGGAAGTCTGAAACTACTTTGGGAAGGAATTTCCTGTTGGTCTGAAGGACCACCTTATCCCTGTGAAAGGCAATATAGTCCTTTTCAGTGCATAAGGCCTGAAGCTCACTAATCCTTTGAGCTCAAGTAATGGCAATCAAAAACACTGTTTTCCATGTGATATACTTCAAGGGTGCTGAAAACATGGACTCAAAAGGAGGAGCCTTAAGTTGAGCAATACAAATATTAAGATCCCAGGCCAGCACTGATTCCCTAACCGGTGGGTACATACGGGACAGGCCTTTGAAGAATCTCTTAAAAATAGGGTTTGATGCCAAAGAAACAGTCTTACCTGACGAAGTGTAAGCAGAGACTGATGCCAGATGAATCTTTAATGTAGAAGGCTGCAAGCCTAGGGAATGCAGATAAACCAAATAGTCTAGTACAAGTGGCACTCCTGCCCGTGCTGGCATTATATCTCTGCTGGAACACCAAAAGGAAATTCTCTTCCACTCTGCAGCATATGTTTTCTTGGTAGAGGGTTTCCTATACCCCCTTAAAACATCCATGACTCCTTCAGAGAGCTGTAAACCAGCGTATTCTAAGTCCTCAAGAGCCAAACTTCGAGTCTGAGTGACTTAAGGTTCGGATATAGCAGCCTCCCTTGATTGGAGGTCAGAAGATTGTGCCTCCTGGGAAGGTGTATTGGTCTGTCCACTGTCATGGATAGCAAAAGAGGGTACCACGGCTATTTGGCCCAGTCTGGTGCTTTCAGAATCATTGTGGCTGGCTGAAGCCTGATTTTCAACGGTACCCTATATACAAGAGGAAATGCATAAAGGAATTTCCCTGAAAAATCCAAAATGAAAGCATCCAGCGGGACTGATCCCACTGCTGGAGGCCTGCAACAGTACAGAGGTAGGTGGTGACTTTGATGTGAGGCAGAAAGATCCATCTCTGGAGTGTCCCATCTCCTAAATAGTGTCTGCACCACCTGCTTATTCAGTGACCATTCGTGATGGGCCTGACTGATTCGGCTTAGGGCATCTGCCAGGACATTGTCCTTGCCTGGCAGGTGAATGGCTTGTAGCGAGGATCCCAGAGAGTAATCCAAGGTCCAGATTCGCATTGCTTCTGTGCAGAGAAGGCTTGACCTTGTTCCTCCCTGCTTGTTTATGCAGTACATGGTGGTAGTGTTGTCTGTTCTGACCTGTACTTCCTTTCCCTGTATCAGTGACTTGAAGGCTTGCATTGCCAGAAACACTGCCCTGAGCTCTAACAGACTGATACGTAAGAGAGTTTCGGCACTTGACCAAGTGCCCTGGGTAGTGTGTTCTGTCAGATGGTCCCCCCCATCCTAATAGGGCTGCATCTGTCGTGAGAATCACTGATGGACGCCCCTTTTGAAAGGGAACCCCTTTTCTGAGGATGGCTTCCACCATTGGAGGGCCTGAATAAGTGTTTTTGTTGCAGGGATGAGGTTTGAGAGGGCATCCTTTCTTTGGTACCAATGAGCCCTTAAGTGAAACTGGATGTCCCTCATCTGAAACCTGGCGCCCAGGACTGTGCCTGTGGCAGCTGCCATGTGCCCCAGGAGTTGAAGAAATTGCTGTGCAGGTCTTGGGACGTTTACTTTGAAAGAACCTGCCAACTGCAGGATGCTTTTTACCCTGTCCCTGGGTAAGAAGGCACTGCCCACTTCAGCATTCAATTCTGCCCTTATGAACTGCAGAATTTGAGATGGGAAGAGAACTGATTTCTCTATGTTTAGAAGAAATCTTAGAGGTTCCAGGAGTTGCTGAGTGAGTTGAAGATGCTCTGTTAACTGCTGTGGGGATTTTACAATCACTAACCAGTTGTCCAGATAAGGGAAAAACTGCGACACCTTGCCTCTGCAAGTGTGCCACCACTACAGCCAGACACTTGGTGAACACCCATGGAGCTGAGGTGAGACCAAATGGTAGAGCTGAAAACTGATAATGCCCTGATGGGAGTCTGAACCTGAGGTACTTTCTGTGAGAGTCCCTTATGGGGATGCGGAAATTAGCATCTTTTAGGTCCAATGATGCCAGCCAATCTCCATTTTGGAGTGCTGGCAGAATCAGAGACAGTGTTACCATCTTGAATTTTGGCCTTGTCAGGAACCTGTTGAGGACCCTTAGGTCCAAGATAGGCCGCAAATCTCCATTTTTCTTCGGTGTAAGGAAATATCTTGAATATAGTTCTTTTCTTCTTTCCTGTGGAGGTACAGGTTCCACTGCCTTTAATGACAGCAGGTGTGTTACCTACTTTTCTAACAGTTTTCTCTCTAGAAGAGAGGCTGGTTTGAAAACCCTGTTTTTAAGGGAGGGGAAGAATTTGAAACTTAAGGACAGTCCCTGACCCACTATTTCCAGAACCTACTTGTCTGTGGTGATGGTTTTCCAAATCTGGAAATAATGGGTCAGTCTACCCCCTACTGGTAAAGGAGAGGCAGCCTGATCTAGGAAGTCAGGAATCCAGTTTTGATTGGGGGCCGAAGTTGGGCACCATGCCAGGTACCTATCCTGCCCCTACCCCTAAAGTAACCTTGCTGGGGATACTGAGGTGCCTGAGGAACCACCATGGCCTGGTAAAAAGGCCTGGAATAGAACTGCCTGCCCCTGCCTCCCCTATTATAGGGTCTAGTGGAGGTGTATGGATTCTCTTTTGCAGAGTTACTGCAGAAGGTGGCTTTATATTCATCCACCTTCTTCATGTAGGCCTGTGTATGGCTGGCAAAAAAAGAGGTACCCTCCACAGGAAAATCCAGAGCTTTATTCTGGATATCCTGTGTAAGGTTTGTGGCTCTTAACCAAGCAAATCTTCTTTGGGTGATGGTATTTGCTATCCACCTAGCAGCAGTTTCATTACTATCTGCTGCTATATGAAACTTATATTTGGCAGCCTCCATGCCAAACCCAGCAGTTTCCGCTAGGTCTGCAGAAAGAGAGGAAGGAACTTTCTCAGTCATAGCCAGAACACACTGCCAGAGAGTCTTCTGGTATTGGGCTGCATAGGCTTGATAGTTAACCTGCCTGATGGCCAGCGAGGCTGATAAGGAACCTTTCTCGGCCATACTATCAATCTTGCGAGAGTCCTTCTCTGGAGGGTGGAAAGCCAGAGGGACCTTTGCCTTGTCACATGCCACAGCTTGCACCACCCCCTGGTGGTCAGGGTGTGAAAATAAAAAAATCAGCCCCTGTCCTGTCAAGCTGATACTTTTTATCCAACCTTTTGTCCAAAGGAGGGATAGACCCAGGAGTCTGGAGAAGTTATAAAGCATCTCTTTTAAAGAATTTGTTTATGGGAAGCAACAACTTTTTAGTGGGAGTTAAACCCATCATTTCTTCGATACTGAGCCTCCTCCACAGCCCCTACCACTTCAGAGGTAGGGATATCCAAGGTATCTACAATTTTCCTGACAAAGGAAAAATGAGAGGAATAATCCTCTGTAGACCTGGGAGGAGAGCCAAACTCCTGCTCAGGAGAGACCTCAGGCTCTACAGGCTCACCTTCTACTTCTTCTTCCTCTTCCCCCTCCCCATGCTCCTCTGGAAAAGAGGGTGGAATGGGGGATACAGTGGTCAAAGCTGGAACGGTGGAACCCTGTAAAGTTTGCATTATCTTTATAGCTTGTGCAATCTCAAGATTAGAAGGCACAGCTGCAGGCATCACAGAAGTCCCCTTATCAGCAGGGGATTCAGTGTGCTTAGTCTTTCTGTTTCTTGCCTGCAACCAGAGAGCTAGCCAGTTCAGCAGGTTTCTTTTTACCTGTATCAGGGGTAGTAACAGTAGAGGTTGTGGTTTCACCCACAGACCCTGAGGGTTTCGGCTGGTCAGAGCCAGAGGGACCCTTAAATCTCTTGTTCAATCTTTCCAGATGTTTTTCAAGCGTCTTCTCAGGGAAAGTTTGACAAATTTCACAAGTGGTTTTAAGATGGTCAAAACCAAGGCAGAAAACATAAATAGAGTATTTATCTGCCTTGGCAAAAACTTCACCACATTCAGTACAGTTTTTGAAACCAGGTTCTCTTTTTCGGTTTTTGACATTTTGTTTGAAAAAACTGCAACCGCTAACAAATAAACAATTAGAGTATTTTTTTAAAATAAAAGACAAGAACTTTATCGGTTGCGGCTGGTTCAGAAACCAATCGGAAATCCAATTGGAACTGAGAGAAAAAGAACCGAGAATATCGGTTCGGTAACCGAGCTTATCGGGTACCAAAACAATAAACTTTAAAACTTTTTAAAATGAAAATAACAGTAAATAAGGAGAAAAATCACTGATAACTAACTAAAAAGGCCTTGGTTCCTCAGCAGTTATACCGAACCGTGAGAAATCGAGAAAACAACTGAAATTAACTAAATTAAGCTAACGGTTATTAAAATTACACTGATAAGAAGCAGCAAATGAAAATAAATATAAGTGTTTTTATTTATTTAAGGCTTCTCTGATGAGATGATGATGAGGAAATCTCTGAACATCTGGTCTTGACAGGCAGAGAGAGAAATCTGAGGGTTAGAATGTAGGCAGTTGATAGGTGGCAACATTTGAAAATTGGCTCATGCCAATGATTCCATCATTAGCATAACGTTCTATCTCCGAGCAGATCTGACTTAAAGGCACACTGCAAAAGAGTAAGGAATATTGGAGTATTCCTGGGGTGAGAACCAAGGCAGTTCCTCAGAGGTAAAGGAAAAGGTAAAAGCAGAAGATGTACATAGGAGAGGAAACTAGTATGGGGAAAAAGGGTGGGAAAGCAGCGCCTGCTGCAAGAGCTGCTCCCGTAGATCTACTGTTATGGTAAGCTCTTACGTAACTGTACTATCTTACTTCGAGGGGGTTCTTGAGGCAGGCAACACGGTAGGACTGAGTCCCACGCAGTACCAGAACTGACCAGAAAGGCAGCTGGCAGGAAGCAGTAGGTGTCAGCAGAAGTCTCAGGAAAGAAGGCCCTGAAGAACTGCAAGGCCAAAATTCACCCTGAGGCTAGACGCGATGTCCAGATTGTAGTGCTTGATGAAAGTGTGGACGGAACTTCAGGTGACAGCTGCACAGATGTCCGCAGCAGACACATTTTTAAAAGAAGCTGTGAAGGCAGCCACACCTCTGGTGAACTGGCCTTTCACAGCTCCAGGCAAGGGCTTGTTTTACTTACAGTAGCAATAAACGATGGAATCAGCCAACCACTTAGACAAACACTGTTTCGAAACGGGTGCTCTCTCTCCCTCTCTCTCTCTCTCTTGGGAGCAAACGAAACAAACAACTGGTCAGTTTTACAAACAAGTTGGGTGTGATGGGTGTAATACCTCAGCACCCGATGAACATCCAAAGTATGGAGTAAGGCCTCCCCCTGATTGGAATACTCAAGGAAATAAACTGGCAGGTGGATGGACTGATTTAAAGTGAACTCAGATACCACCTCAGGTAAAAACCTATGATTAGTAGTGAAAAAACAAATAAGGCTCTTTACACATCAAAGCCTGAAGCTCAGAAATCCTCCGAGCAGAAGTAACGGCAACCAAAAAGAGCACTTTCCATGACAAAAAGCACAGCTCGCAACTCACAGCCAGTTCAAGGGAAGGCAGAGTGAGCTTTTCTAACATGAAAAGAAGGTCCCATGGAGGGACAGGGTCCCAGACGGGAGGTTTCAAATGCAGGATACCCCACAAGCATGTGCAAGACACCTCCAGCTGGGCAACAGATTTGCCCTCAACAGGTGCATGGTAAGCAGAGATGGCGGAAAGGTGCACCTTAAGGAAGGAGTACCCCAAGCCCGAGTCCGAAAGGAGAGCAGGTACTCCAAAATCAGGTTCACCAGACAGATGAGGGGATCCAGGTGACGAGCAGCGGCCCACAGGGAGAATCGCTTCCACTTTAAGGCGTAGGTGGCTTAAGAGGAAGGCTTTCTAGCAGCCACCAGCCAGGACATTAGCAACCCTAGAGGAAACCCCAAAGCGGGCAACAGCTAAGTCTGCAGGAGCCACGCATGTAGATGCAGGGACTTGATGTCTGGGTGGACCAAGGTGCCCTGTTCCTGGGTAAGCAAGCCGGTGCACAGGGGCAAGGGTACTGGAGGTTCCATGGCCAGCTGCTGACGCAGGGGGAACCAAACCTGACACGGCCAATAGGGGGCTATGAGGATCATCCTGTCCCCCTCCAACTGAAGCTTGAGTAGAACCCTCTGTAGGAGCGGAAAGGGAGTGGCCCCAGGTGGTAGCCTGCGTAAAAATTGGCTGGACAACAGGATGCAGAGGTTAATAGTAAATGGAGTCCACTCCTAAGAAAGGGAGGTTACCCGTGGGGTACCGCAGGGTTCAGTACTTTAATGTCTTTATAAGTGACGTTGTGGTGGGAATGGAAGGAAAAGAATGCCTCTCTGGAGACAACACAAAGATCTGCAACAGGGTTGATACACAAAGGGGGGGCGGTGAAAAGGATGAGATGGAACTTGTCAAGGTTGGAGGAATGGTCAAAAGGCAGTATAGCACAGCGGTTTAAGGCTCTGAGCTGCAAATCTGGAGACCTGGGTTTGAATCCCACAGCCCCCACTTGTATACTGTGTGACCCTGAGCAAGTCACTTAACTTCCCTGTGCTCCCAGGTTGCACCTGTAAGCAAGCTTTCAGCTTAGTGTCTCACCTGGTTAAACAATTAGGGAAAAAAAGTATGGCAGCTTAGATTCAATGCAAGAAGTGCAAGTAATGCACCTGGGAAACAAAACCCAGGGAAGAGTACAAATAGGGGGAGGTACAACAACAAAAAAAATGGAAAGAGACCGTTCATATCAGACGACCTAAAGGTAGGCAAGCAATGTGAGAAGGCAGTAAGGAGGGCTGGGGGGATACTGGGATGCATAGGGAGAGGCATCACCAGTAGAAAACAGGAAGTTGTTATGCCTCTGTACAGACAGTTGGTAAGACCCCATCTGGAGTACTGCGTGCAGTTCTGAAGATCCCATCTCCGCAATGACATAAACAGGATGGAGGCAGTAAAGAGGAGGGCAACTAAAATGGTGCAGGGTCTGCACCAGAAGCCATACAAAGGGAGACTAAAGAAGCTTAATATGTATACCCTAGAGGAAAGGAGGGAGAGGGGGGACATAATAGAAACTTTAAGGTACCTCAAGGGAATCAACAAAGTCCAAGAGAGTAGCATCTTTCAGAAAAACAGATGTGCAAGAACAAGGGGGCACAATTTGAAGATGGGGGGGGGATGGCTCAGGGGCAACGTAAGGAAGTATTTTTTCATGAAGAGGGTGATGGACACATGGAGCGGCCTTCCTGAGGAAGTTGTGGGGTCAAAAACAGTGGGGGGAATTCAAGAATGCATGGGACAGGCATAAGGCAATTCTAGTAGGGGAGTAGGAGGAAGTAGGCTGTTGGTTAACTAGGATCTGCAGCTTATCCAGTAGGCAAGGAAATGGGCAGACTGGGTGGGCCAAGAGGTCATTATCTGCCATCAAACTTTATGTTTCTATGGCAGGGGAACACAAACCTCCCTTTCCAGGAGATGAACAATGCGTCATGCCAGGAAACTCCAGTCCCTGGATCGAGCGACCAGAAAAGCGGCAGTTTTGCGTTGAGAGGGGACGCAAAAAGGTCCAAGTCTTGGCGGACTCACCTGTCTAAGAGATCTTCGACCACCGAGAGCAGAAGTTCCCACTCGTGAGCCCTCGACCTGGAACAGCTGAGACTGTCAGCCAGGACATTTTGGGCACCCAGAACATGAACGGCCAAGAGCTCCAGGCCGTGCTCGATGGCCCAGTACCAGACACTCACTGCTTCCCAACAAAGGGGGTATGAGCAAGTGCTCACCTGCTTGTTGATGTAGTACACTACGGACATGCTGTCCATCTGCACTAGTGTCAGGCTGGGAAGGATGTGGGTCTGGAAGGCCTGCAGGGTGTAAAGAACCACCCGCATCTCCAGCATATTGATGTGGAGTGTCTGCTCCACCTTTGACCAAGTCTCCTGGGTCTGGCAGTCATCCAAGTGAGCACCCCAGCCGAGACCAGAGGCATCCATCGTGAGTATCTGCTGTGGGGGCACAGCCCAAAAGGGGACCCTCACAGGAGACTGGCAGGGCTCTGCCACCACTCCAAGGTCCTTTTCATCAGATTAGAGACCATGACCGGCTAAACCAGGTCATTCATGCGCTCATCCCATTGAACCCGAAGGGTCCACTGGGGAAACCTCATGTGCAGGCGAGCCAGAGGGACCATAGCTATGGCCGCTGCCATGTGCCCCAACAAGCAGAGGAACTCTCTGCCCAGAATCTGACGACTGGAGGAGACAAGACGGGCCTGCTCCATCAAGTGTTCTGCCCTGTCCCTTGTCAGGAAAGCTCTGTCCTGGGAAGATTCCAGGACTGCCTCAATATACAGGAGGCACTGGCACAGGCAGAGACAAGACTATGGCAGACTGACTGTGATCCTCAAGGCTCAAAAGAGCCAAAAGGTGCATTCCAGGGTCCGTAGCAGGAGAACCCTGGAGGGGGCTGTTAACAGCCAGTTGTCCAGGTAGGGGAACACATAAAAGCCCCGTCTCCTCAAAGCTGTGGCCACCACTGCTAGGCAGTTAGTGAAAACCAATAGGGAGGGCCCAGAACTGAAAATGGTTCTCCTGGAAGCAGAAATGGAGGAAATGGTGGTGGGCTGGGAAGACCTGGATGTGAAGATAGGCATCCTGCATGTCCAGGGAGCAGAGCCAGTCCCCCTGGTGAAGGAGTGGTAGGTGTCCCTGAAGGGTGACCATCCTGCAGCATTTGTACTCTATGTACAGGTTCAGATGGCGGAGGTCCAGGATCGGTCTCAGGTCCCGTCTTCTTGGGGATGAGGAAGAAGTGGGAGGGACAGGCTCTATGGCCCTCTTGTGAAGGAGAGCTCAAATCTCTTTCCGAATGAGGGAGTGGTGGGCTGAGGGGTAATGGGAGGGCAAGGGAGGGTTTTCCGGAGGGGGTTCCAGAAACTGGTGTGCCTGTGTTCTATGAGCTGAAGCACCCATCGGTCTGTGGTCACTGCTCGCCTCCAGTTGAGGTAAAGGGAGAATCGACCCCCAACCACCTCCCGCAAGGCCTCTGCTGGATTGAGGGGGTTGGGCAAGGAGTCAGGCAGTGGATCCAGGGATGGGCAGAGCAGCTGTGGTAAGTCGTGGGGCCCTACGAAAGTAGAGTTATGGAAGAACTTACCTTAACTGTAGATCTTCGAGAGAGGCTCTTGCAGTAGGTATTCACAAGTAGGACTAAGCCGTCAGGACCTCACAGAAAAATCTCTAGCTAGTAGTCTCTGGCAGGGACCGCCCCCATGTCAGGTGACCGGTGTCAGTATTTAAAGGGGGCGGTCCCGACGCCCGCCCTCCAGTTCTTTCCCGCCAAGCACCAAAGGGCTGACAGGAGAGAAGAGGATATGGTCCCATATCTGAAAGAGAAGAAAGTGAGGGGACGGAGGGAGGGAAGGTAATACCTACTGCAAGAGCCTCTCTCGAAGATCTACTGTTAAGGTAAGTTCTTACGTAACTGTACTATCTTACTTCGAGAGGGCTCTTGCAGTAGATATTCAGAAGTAGGACTGAGTCCCAAGCAGTCTGGAAAAAAAAGAAAGTAGGAGGAGGAAAAAAAACATCCACAAAGGCCGAGCTTCTAGACAGGGATCATGAAAGGATTCCCTGCAGAACAGCTAGCCTGAAACCTGCTCTGCAGCGAGAGGCAATGTCCAAACTGTAATGTTTCATGAAGGTATGGACGGAAGTCCAAGTTGCGGCTGCACAAATCTCAGCCGTTGACACATTCTTGAAAGCAAGTGGCAGAGGCCCTCTAGTGGAGTGGTCTTTGACCTGACCCGGAAGGGTCTTGTGATACTTGTCATAACAGAGTGATACAATTGGCCAACCATTTAGAAAAGCATTGCTTGGAAACTGGGTTGCCTTCTCTCTTGTGAGCGAAAGACACAAAGAGTTGGTCTTGAGATCCTTAGTCCTGTGAGTATAGTATCTCAGAATTCTAAGTACATCCAGGGTGTGGAGGAGATACTCCCCCTGGTTGGAGTGCTCTGTGAAGAAGGCTGGAAGCTCGATGGACTGATTCAGAGTAGATTCAGCCACCACTCTGGGAAGAAATTTAGGATTAGTACGCATGGCCACCTATCCTTGTGGAAAATCAAATAAGGGATTTTACACATCAAGGCTTGCAACTCAGAAATTCTCTGAGCTGAGGTAATGGCCACTAGAAACAAAGTCTTCCAAGAAAGAAACTTCAGCTCTGCCTCTGCTGCAGGTTCAAAGGCAGGCAGAGTAATCTTCTCAAGAATGAAGTTCAAGTCCCAAGGAGGAGCAGGGTTGCAGATCGAGGGTCTTAAGTGCAGGACCCCTCACAGAAAAGTCTTCGAGACTTCTAGTTGTGCAAATGTCCTGCTCCCAAAAGGGATGTGGTAAGCCAAAATGGCTGCCATATGTACTTTCACTGAAGAGTAACTAAGGCCCAAGTCGTACAGGTGCCTAAGGTAGTCCAGAATCTTGTTGGCTGGACAAGAAAAAGGTTCTCTGTTTTTAGAACCTGCCCAGATGGTGAAGCGCTTCCACTTCATGGGGTAAATGGACCTGGTGAAAGGCTTTCTGGCCTCCACCAGGATGTCAGCAACCCCGGGGAAAACTCTGAAACGAGCTTTAGCTATGTCTAAAGGAACCACGCATAAAGGTGGAGAGACTTGAGGCCTGGATGAACCAGGGTCCCCTTCTCTTGGGTCAGCAAATGTTGCGACAGTGGTAGAGGAAGAGGAGGTTCCTTGGAAAACTGTTGCAGAAGAGAGAATAAGGCTTGCCTCGGCCAAAAAGGAGCAATGAGGATCATTCTCGCTCCTTCCGACCTGCGTTTATTAAGTACCCACAGGATCAAAGGTATCGGAGGGAAGGTGTAGACGAATCTATTCTTTCAGCACGGAGAGAGCCCGTCCCGACAAAAAACATCTCACCCTGGAGCAGGCGAGCAGAAGGCGTGAAGTTTGGCGTTGTCGGGGGAGATGAAGAGGTCCATTTGAGGAGTCTCCCAGTGCTGGAAGATGTCGTCTAGCACGACCTGGTCAAGTTCCCACTCATGAGACTTGGCTGATGAGTGACTTAAGGCATCCTCGAGTGTTTTCTCCATCCCCGGCACGTGAACAGCCATCAGATGAAGGCTGTGCTGGGACGCCCAGTGCCAGACTCTCACTGCTTCCCGGCAGAGGGGATAGGAATGAGTTCCCCCCTGTTTGTTGAGGTACCAGACAACACACATGTTGTCTGACTGTACGAGAAGGTGACCAGGAAGAACAACCGAGAGGAGAGCCTGGAGGGCATAAAGGACTGCCCTCAGCTCGAGGACATTTATATGGCGCCTTTGTTCAAACTGAGACCAGCTGTCCTGAGTCCGTTGAGGCCCGACATGGGCACCCCTACCTGCCCCTAACGCATCTGTTGTCAGGGTCTGGGTGGGAAGGGCGGTACAGAACGAGATCCCCAGATTGAGATGTTCTGGAACCGTCCACCATTGCAAGTCACTGACCATAGGGTCTGACACCAGGATTTCATGATCCAGGTCATCCTGAGACTGGTCCCATTGAGATCGCAGGGTCCACTGAGAGATCCTCATGTGGAGATAAGCGAGTGGGATGGTTGGGATGGCAGCCGCCATCAGGCTGAGAAGGCGGAGGACCTTCCTGGCTCCGACCCTTCTGAAACTCGATAAGAGCCGAGCTTGGTTTGACAGTGTCTCGGCTCTGTCCGGGGGTAAGAGAGCCTTGCCCAGAGTCGTGTCCAACACTGCCCCTATGAACTGCAGCCATTGGCAAGGGATTAGATGGGACTTGGCAGGGTTGATTGTAATCCACAGGTCGGAGAATACTTGAAGGGTGAGGGAAAGAGAGCCCAAAAGGTCCTCCCTGGATGGGGCTACCAGAAGCCACTCGTCCAAGTAGGGGAAGACTTGGACCCCCTGGGTACACAGGAAGGTCACCACCACCACCAGGCATTTGGTAAATACCCGGAGGGGGCGAGGGTAGACCAAAAGGAAGGGCCCTGGACTGGTAGTGGGCCCCCTGAAAACAAAAATGGATGTATTTGCAGTGGAAGTGGCAAACGGGGATATGGAGGTAGGCATCCTGCATATCAAGGGCACATAGCCACAGTCCCGGCCGAAGCATAGGAAGAAGGTGGAGGAAGAGCATTCGAAACTGTTTGTACTCCACAAACTGACTGAGGGAGCTAAGGTTGAGAATGGGCCTCAGGTTCCTGGTTTTCTTTGGTACTAGGAAGAAGTGAGAATAGTAACCTGTCCCCTGAAGGTGGGGGGGGGGGAGACAGGTTCTATTGCCTCTTTTAGCAGAAGAGAGTGGATTTCTTCCAGTACCAACTGCAGATGAGTGTGGGAGTATGAGGAGGGAGGGGGTGGTCTGTGAGGGTTTTTTGAATGAACTCTATTGAGTGTCCTGCTGCAATCAGCTGGAGCACCCAGGCATCTGCAGCTATCCTCTCCCAACCCGGTAGATGGGAGGAGAATCTCCCCCTACTGGTTCCTCAGGATTGGGCAGAGGCAGGGAGTCAGGAGGTGGGGAGTAGCGGCCAAGGCCCCAGGAGCTTTCTTGCTGGGGGGGGGGCCTTGGCAGCTGACGCGGCTCTGCATTTGCTGGGACGTCGGGGTTGCGTCTGCTTGGGCTTTTGGCGGTTGGGATGCCAAAAGGACTGTTTCTGCCTCTGAGAGGGTTTGTACATTGCCTGAACAGACCTTAATGCCAAACCCTTCTCCTGTAATTTGGTGATGATGTCCTTGACATCACCGCCAAACAGCACAGACCCTCTGAAGGGAGCATCGTGGATGGCCAACTGCACTTCAGGGGCCAAATCTGACATTTGGAGCCAGGCATGACGCCGTAAGGATACGGCGAAGGTCGAGCTTCTGCCTGCAGTGTGTCCACCGCGTCATATGTAGCATGAAGCATGTGTCTACAGCCCGAGCGCGCAGAGCGGACAAGATCTTCCAGTTCCTGCACTGTTTTCGAATCTGTGAGGGAGTCCAGTTTGGATTCCATCTGACTAATGACAGCCTTCCGGTACTGGTCCAAAAGACAGGACTCCTTGTCAGAGGGGATGAGCTGAGACGCTTAGGGTTGGCTGATCAGTCGTGTGCAGAGCCAATCACAACCGAATCGGCCTAGGGGTGAAGGACGAGAAAATTCTTCCCCTCAGGAGCCTGATATAGCCTGTCGGCCTTTCCGAAAGGGGGGGGGGCTAATGAGGAAGGCTGCTTCCAAATAATGGAGACAAGATCCTCGCGAGGCTCTATCCAGAGTGGAATCAGGGTGGGAGAAGTCTCCAGGAGGTCCAGATGGGCCACGAGCTTCTTACACTGGGGATCTGGCTCCACTGATTGCCACTCGCAGGTGGCCTGGATTTTTTTCAGCAGCTCCGAAAGGAAGGATCTTCTGGAGGGGACTTCGGAGAACCCTGTGGCCTGGGTCTATCTGGAGTGTGGGGTTCGTCCTCTAGATCAGAGCGTTCAGAGTCCAAATCTGACTCCGAAGACTCCGATGATGGAGAAGTAGAAGAAGAGGCCTCCCTAGGAAGGGAGGATCGCCCTCTCTGGGGGTTCCCCAGGGGAGCGTGTCCTCCCTGGCCTGAGAACCAGAAGGTTCTGCTCTAGTGTCAGGCAGAGGAAGGGGAGTCTCTTCATGCCGATGTAAGGGGTCCGGTGTCAGTATGCATTTCTCGACCTCTTGGGTGATCTGTGATTTTGCTTCAGCCCACCAGGAGGTCAAGACCTCCCTCAAGTCCACCTGAGGATGTGGGGTAGGTGAGAGGAGGGGAGGGAGGAGGTGGGGGGCTGGTGCGGTTAAGCTGGAAGCAGCGTAATAAGGGTACCCATAACCCGGCGTTGAGTATTGAGAGCACAGGAGTACTGCTGCGTCCGGATAGTGTGGCATCTGCTACTGAGGGCGGATACTGCAGCGCCGAATGCGCGCCCGGCGCCACGGTATCCTGGTGCCAGGTGTCCGACGGAGTCGGAGGTGCTGGCAGCAGCCCTGCAGGCAGACAAGGTGTCAGCCCGAAGGGCGTAGGGCCCGGAGGGTGACCTGTTGGTGGTCCTGGGAACACGGAAGGCTCTGACGTTAGATCATCAGAGAGCGGGATGCCGGAGGGTGATGTTGAGCGGTCTGACGTTGGGTCCAGTATCTGAGGATCCAGCTTCGGGGGGGGGCACCCCCGACGTCAGCGTGTGGGGCTCCTCGACCCCAGTTGAGAGAGAGGAGTAAACTCCTTGGGAGAAGCCGGAGAAGACGAGAGGTCCTCAGAGGGCAAGGCAGCCAAAGTGCGCTGTGGCGACTCTCCGATGTCAGGGATGGATGAATGGCCTGATGAAGGGTCACCAGCAGGGCGGACGTCAGGTGAGCAGATGACCGACTTATCAACCGTGTCCGGGCGGGCATCAGTGGGATCGACGCTCAACTTATCGGACACACTGTGACCGGAAGGCCTGGATTTAGAAGCCGTAGCGAGAGTGTTGGCCTCCTTTGCCCCAGAGGATCCCATTGGGCCTGAACGCAAGCCAGACTGGGGGGGGGGTCAACGCCGGCTAAGACACCACTAAGGCGGCCGTCGAAGGATGATCCCCCGGGGGGTGGGAGTTACCTGGAGAGCCGTGACTCCAGCCAAAGTCACGGCTGCTGTGGATGGTAAGTCCTGATCCCGGTGTTTCTCCTTGTCCCTCTTTTTCTTGTAATGGCCCTCAGGAGATGTTGACGCCTGCCTCAATTTCTTCAGTTCCTTTTCCATAGACACCATTTTCTTTTTTTAGTAAATGGGCTCCCAGAGACTGCTGCCTTCATTTCCGAGTCGCAGCGTTGAATTTTCAGCAGTGCTCACACTCCTCCACGCAGTGGTCTGGGCCCAGACAGAAGAGGCAGAGGGAATGGCCATCCTTGTGAAGGAGCTGGGATCCACACGAGTCACACTTGTTCTTATGTGATTCCGACGGCGTCAGGGACGACATGCACAGTGAGTAGTATTACACAAATATCAGAATAAAGTCGAAAAGACTGATACTTATCCAAAATAGCAATTAAAGTGGCTGTTCTTCTCGCGGGGTACTTCGCCAAGCCGACTCTGAAAGAACTTGGAGGCCCGAGGCGTCCGGGACCCTTGCTATACTGATGTCACCCGATGTGGGGCGGCCCCATCACAGACTGCTAGCTAGAGATTTTTCCGTGGGGTCCTGACGCCTGACGGCTTAGTCCTACTTGTGAATGCCTACTGCACGAGCCCTTTTGAAGTAAGATCAACCGCTGTGGATGGTGGGGTGGAGGTTGAGCCATGTGCTTGAAGGAGTTCTTCACCTCTTGGCTCATGGTGGGCTGATGAGAGGACCAGCGAAAGGACTGATGCTGGGCAGTCCAAGGTTGAGAGCGGTAGAGGAAAGGAAACAATCTAAGAGCCTTTGCCGGACTCCTGAAGGTGGGAGATGATGTACTGGGCATCACACCCAAACAGGACAGAGCCTCTGAAAGGGGCATTCAAGGTGCTGGCTTGAACATCAGGAGCAAAGCCAGACAGCCTAAGCCAGAAATGGTGGCGAAGACATTTCCCTGTCACCACCCCATGTCCGGAGGCATCCACAATATCGTATGTCGCCCGCAGGACATGAGTGCCCACAACTGAGCCTTACTTTAAAAGTTGGGCCAAATGAGTTTTGGTTGGATCCTCAGGAAGAGTCTGTACCAGAAATTGGTGGCACATCAGCTTGAGGATTGCCTGGTGTCCTCGGATATCTATGAGCCTTTCCATCAGGTTTTCGGGCCAGACATAGCGCTGAAACTGCTCTAGTGAGAGTGCATGATGACTTGCTCCGGGCTAGAGATAGAGGAAACTGGTCAGTTCTTGTGCTCCTCGATCTCTCCTCAGTTTCTGACACTGTGGATCACATCGTGCTTCTTGATCAGCTCTATAAGTTTTGTGGACTCGCTGGCACTGTCATCAAATGGTTTGAATCCTATCTCTCGGACAGAGTGCAGCGGGTGATGATGGGGAATTCCTCTTCCTCCCCAATGCCTCTGTCTTGTGGAGTACCTCAGGGCTCAATCTTGTCACCGATGTTGTTCGCAGTGTATATGCTGCCCCTGAGCGAGATCATTCAACAATACAGTGCGGAGTTTCACCGCTATGCAGATGACACCCAACTGTATTTGTCTTTTGCACCCGGAACATCAGGAGCGGTCGACATGCTTAACAGTTGTCTGGCTAAAATCAATGACTGGATGGCTTCCAGCTGGCTGAGACTCAACCCAGCTAAGACTGACGTGCTGGTGATCAAGCCTGGTCGCAGGCATGATGGGCTGCCACCAGGGGCTGACTCTGGACATGTTCTAGGGTCTGCTCCATTGATGGTTTCTCCAAGTGTGCAAAATCTGTGTGTGATCCTTGATTGCAGACTGACCTTTGAAGATTAGGTGTCAGCTGTAGTCAGCAGTGGGTTTTACTACTTGCAGAACATTGCCCAGATTAAGCCCCTCATTCTGCCTGAGGTCCTGCCGACACTAGAACATGCCTTCGTGACTTCAAGGCTCGACTACTGCAACACTCTGTACTTCAGGGTCACGGAAGGGACCCTCCACAGGCTACAGCTAGTGCAGAACGCAGTGGCCCGTTGCTGATGGGTCTCTTGAGGTCCAGTCACATGACTGGTCCTGCGTGCTCTGCCCTGGCTGCCAGTCAGGTGGAGGGTCCTTTTCAAGGTGGGTCTTCTCACCTTTAAGGCCCTATATGGGCTGGGTCCTGGTTACCTGTCCGATCTCCTGACACCGGTGTCCTCTGCTCGCTCCCTCTGCTCCTCCTCGAGGGGCCTCCAGGACGTTCCCAGGGTTTGGCTCAAGACCTCGGGAGATTATGCTTTTAGTGTCTACGGGTTGACCCTGTGGAACTCACTTCCACCTGCAGTCCGGGAGGCTCCCTCGATTGAGGTATTCTGGGGGAGGCTAAAGGCCCACCTCTTCAACCTGGCCTTTGACTGTTGACATCTTTTTTAGTTTAGGCCAGTCCCTCGAAGTCTGACTTCTGGAAACCTCTATTTCACTGTATTTTAATTTTATGTTTTTAATGAGGTTTTATTATGGTCTTATCCATTGCTGTATGTCTTTATTTATGTTCGGCACCCAGAGCCTCCAGGATTGGGCGCCTTATAAATAAAATTGCCTTACCTTGCCAGATCCCTCACCTGGTCCCAGAGGGCGTTCTGGTACTGTACCATGGCATACATTCGCTTGTCCCACTACTCCTTCTCATCCTGCGGAGCGGGCATGTTGGTTGTCCAGCCGTCAGCACCCGCACCCGGTTCTGGTCTGCACTTCGCTCTCCTCCATGCAGGCTGGCCAACACCTGGGGGGCGCACCTCTCCAAGTCCAGGGGCACAGGGCACAGCCATCAGCCGCCACGACCGCCCCACCATTTTCCACCTGATTTTTTGCCTTCAGGAGCCGGACGTGTAATGACGTCACTGCACTGATGTGCAGACGTCCGCTGAGTTCCAGCCCTCTGCTATGCGATGCTACTGTAGTGCCCCCAACTTTCGTCAGGTGCCGCTGCAGAGCAACATAAACCCCCACACCCACCCAAGAGAGAGGAGAGCAGTCACAGGACACTCCATCCTACCCCTATCCCCGGCAGCCCGGGCCCATTCCCAAACCCAGGTCATCGGCACAGCGCGAGGTGTGCCGTTCAGCTTCTCAACCCTCAGTGCCACCAGGTCAGCAAGCTGTCTAGACTGCTTGTCAGGAAGGTAGGTACTAAGATGTTTGGGTCTCCTGGTGTAGTCATGGGCTGCGCTCATGACCACTGAGTACACCGTGGGGTGCTCCCCATGCAAGGGCTTACCCACCGGTGCATGGTATAAGCAGTCAGCCTTCTTGGGCAAGGACAGAGTGGTAGAGGGGTGGTTCCACACTACCTTGGTAACATCCTCATATGAGTCGATTAAAGAAGGTACCATCAAGGGGAGGGTATCCTTCTTTCACTGATACAGGGCTAAACGCAGATGCTCCGAGTCCAGTTCCTGTCTCACATCCCATCAGGGACTAGGTATGATCCATAACGTCAAGAAAGGTAGAGTCATCAGAATGGGATTTAGGAGTCTCCTTTGACTGGTCCTGCCCCTCGGAGGAGTCCCTGGGGCCCTCGGAGGACTTTGAAGTGGAAGAGTCATCACCCGACGGTTCACTGTCAGGGACCGTCATAAGTGGACAACGGTCATCCAAATGCAGGCCGGAGCCAACGTCAGAGCACCCTCCGGAAGACCCTGTGGTATGGAGACCACTACGTCCTGCCCGGTCTGGGTCCTGAGGTGGGGGGGGGTCACTGAGATGACAAGGGTCAGAGGGCCTCCTGGGTGTGTCCTTATTCTTAATGAAGGACCACCAAGCAGAGAGGAGTGCGTTATAATTCACTGGCGGGGTTGGATTGTAGGCTGGAGGGCAAGGATACTGTGGTTGGGAGTAATGGTATGACGGTGGGTGAGCCGGCATAGGATACCCTGGCATAAGTCCACCCGGCACTGTCTGTGGATCCTGAGGAGGTCCAGCAGGCGATGGCTGTGATGCTGGCTGAGGCGATGACGGCTATGGAGTTGTCGGTTGAGGCACCAGCTAGTGAGGGTATGGGAAGGAAGCCGATGCAGGCCCCAATGGTGAGTGTGGTGCCTGTGGGGAAGAGGGCCCCAGAGGCAAGGGCAGAGGCGACACCTGAGTAGAGGAAGATGCGAGCGCTTGCTCCGGGCGATGTCTGGCAGGACTAGCGCTGGTTCTGGAGTCGGGAACCGATGAAGGCAATGCCTTAGCCGGGGGGGGGGGGGAGATGGTCAAAGATCCACCACCAGAAGCTCCAAGGCAGGTAGAGTCGCCTGAGTGCCCACCCATGGGTGCTAAGGGTCTGATCATCAGAGGCTGAGAGGCAGGGGATGACGTTCGCTGCCCAGAAGAGCTACCACCCATGATGGAGATAAGAGCAGGCGGCGGAACCATCGGCAGCCTGGAGGAGGTAAGGGCTGAAGGGACAGGAGGGGCCGACTCCCCGTGGGAGAAAGACCCAAAGGCAGTTGCTGGTCTGTGTGGCGACTGCGAGTGAGGCTAACTGAGGATGGTCCCGGTGCTTGCGCTTCCCACTTGATTTTTTCTTCTGGTGAAGAAGAAGAAGAAAAAGCCCCAGAAGACTGAGCTATGGAGGCTGAAGAACTTCTGGCCTGTAGCTCCTTCTCCATAGCTGCCAACTTCTGTTTAAACTGGTGGCTTTCTAAGGTCTTTAAACAATGTCTCCGTGTGGTCTGGTTGAAGTCCTGGCAGTACTGGTAGGCCTCAGTGTTGTGGATGGGACCAAGGCAGAGCAGGCAGGTAGGCAGGCAGAGTGGCCGTCCTTAGTGGAAATTTGTTTGCCGCATGCACACATTGTCGGTCGATCAAAAGACGAGGCTGGAGAAGAAGACATTAACTTAGGTGAGAAAACACTGAAAACTTGATGTTTTAAACACTAAACGAAGGAAAAATAAAAGCACGAGTTAAAAGCAAGAAAATTGTGACCAACTGTGGCGCTGGCATCCATGAAGGTCCGACGTGCGCGGGTCGACTGCGGTAAAGAACTGAGGCAGGTGTGGGGGACCACCCCCTTTTTAAGATAAGCGGACATCAGCATGCTGACGTCGGTGGGGGCAGTCTCCCATGATAGACTGCTAGCTAGAAGTTTTCCATGTGGTCCTGGCACCTGCAGTCCTACCAGTGTTGCCTGCTGCAAGAGCCCCCTCAAAGTAAGATATTTAAGTCCAAATAGATCAGGGAGCCCCGTTTCTGTGACAACAGACCTTTGCACAGAGGCAGAGGTACTGTGGGTTTCACTGCCATTTGTTGGGGATATCATATCTGCCAAGATCATAAGGAAGAATGAGAACCTCCCTTTCCAGAAGAGGGACAGCACATTTTGCCAGAAAACTCCAGGCACTGGAGCGAGCAAGCAAAGACCTGTCAGTATTGAATTTAGTGGGGATGCAAGGAAAATCCAGCTCTAGGCAACTCCATCTTGCAAAGAGGTCATCACTCCCTAGGTTAGCAGTTTCTGCCGGTGCACACTGTACTGTGACCTGCTCAGGCTCTCCGCCAAGACATGCTGGATGCTTGGAATAGGCAGGGCTGGCAGACTGTGGTTCAGAGCCCAATACCAATGTCTCACTGCTGTCCTGCCCAGCAGGTAGAAAGGAGACCCCTCCCCCTCAGCTGTTGATGTTAGGAATCACACTGATGTTGTCTGTCTGTAGTAACAAAGGACCTGGAGGCCATATAGGTCTATTTTCATGTCTAGGACATTTATATGCAAATTGCATTCCACCTGGATCCAAGTGTCATGTGTCTGGAAAGATCAGAGGTGGGTTCCCCACCCAGATCCCAAGGCATCCTTCGTGAGAATCTGATCTGGAATAGGAATGAGAAGACACCCTTTAGCAGATTGCTGCATTCCATCCACCACGTCAGTGCAGTGCATAAGGGAGGTGAGATTAGCAACACTTAGGCCAAGGCATTCCAATGGACGCTCAAAGTCCAAAGGGGTACCCACATATCCAATCTGACCAGTGGCACTGTGACAATAGCTACTGGGGTGCAAGGAGGCAGCATGACACAGGAACACCAAGGTACTGGGAAAGGGCCGCCAGCCCGCACAACTACAAACAAATAACAAAAATGTGCACTTGAAGAACCACAAAGAGATTCAAGGAGAACCTGTAGATGATCACTTATTCATTCATTTGGCAGCCAAATTAAAATGCCATGGATTATTATAATCATGTATCTAGTGAACCTAAAGTATATTTATAACAGTGTTGTACTGTATGGCAGCTCCCTTAATATTTGAATAAATGATCATCTACAGTTCTCCTTGAATTCCTTTGTGGTTCTTCGAGTGCGGGTTTTTGTTTTTTGACAATGGCTACTGCCATGAGACCCAGAAGGCATAGAAAAGACCTTGCTGGGGCCTAAGGGCTGTGTATACCACTTATGCTCATGTAATCAGCCATTCAGCCCTGTCCATGGGCAGAAAAGTAGAGCCCCAGGCCTTGCGCAAGACTGCTCCTTTTTAGCACAGACTGTAAGTAGGGGGCAGGACAGACTGTGGGATGTCGACCGTTGCACCACGGATAGTGAACCTCTGACTGGTTTGAGCTAAGGTTAATAGCAAGTGGTCCCTGGAGTGGGCATTTAAGAGCCAGTCATCCAGGTGCAAAAAGACAGACAAGCCTTCTGTGCAAAGAGCTGCAGGTATAACTGCTAAACACTGGGTAAAGGGCTAAGGTGCAGCAGATAAGCCAATAGGCAATCCTGAATTGGCAATGTTCCACTTCAGGCACAAACCTCAGATATTTCCTGTGAGATGTCCTGATGTTGATAGGATGGTAGATATCTTTTCTACGCAGAAAGCATACCCAGTCCCCTGATGACAGCAGGGGAAGGAGACCATGCTGAGAAACCATCCAGAACTCTTTATGGACACATATGGAGATGATGTAGGATAAATACAGGTTACTCACCTGTAACAGGAGTTCTAGGAATGGTATATGTTGTACATCCACACTTCTTGGCAGGTTCCTTGCCGCTTTAATTGTTGCCGAAAGGTCTTCAAGCTGGCTCCTCCCACCCATCCGGGTGGTAAAACTCTCCCTAGCCCACTGGAAGCCAGGTTGTGCGTCGAAGCCGGGGAGGTCGGGTGGGTCGTGTGGATGAACACATATACTTCCTAGAACTCCTGTTACAGGTGAGTAAATACAGGTTACTCACCTGTAACAGGGAGTTCTAGGAATGGTATATGTTGTTCATCCACACTTATTGGCAGGTATCCTTGCCACTTTAAATCTTGCCGGAAGGTCTTCAAGCTGGCTCCTCCCACCCACCCGGGTGGTAAAACTCTCGGCTCCGCCCCATGATGCCAGATCTGGCCCGCTGGAAGCTCAGGTTGTGCGTCGAAGCCGGGGAGGTCGGTGGGGTCGTGTGGATGAACAACATATACCATTCCTAGAACTCCTGTTACAGGTGAGTAACCTGTATTTCTAGGGACATGGATATGTTGTTCATCCACACTGTCTGGCAGACTCCTAGCAGTTCTCCGGGAGGAGGGAGGCAAGGCGCACACCCCCTACTTAGGGAATAAAGACTGGAGAACCGAGGCCCCAAAAACCAGCATCCCGGTGTGACTCAAGGTCGATGTGGTAATGGGTAATAAAGGTGTGTGCTGACTTCCAGGTAGCAGCCCTGCAGATTTCCTGGATAGGGACGTCCCTGGAAGCAGCCACCGATGCAGCGAGTATGGCGGGTAGAATGAGCTCTTATCCCTCTGGGAGGCTCCATGCCCGCCAACTTATAGCAGAGATCTATGCAGGAGGTGACCCACCTGCTTATCGTCTGCTTGGCTGCAGGTCTGCCAGATGCGGCTTCAGCGTAGATGACAAACAGCTGGCGAACCTCTCCCCGAATTTCAGCCGTGCGCTCCTTATAATAAGCGAGCGCCCTTCTAGGGTCCAAAGTATGGAGCCTGTATTTGGCCTCCGAGGTGTGATTGGGGTAGAACACCGGCAGAGTCAACACCTGGTTAAGGTGAAACTCCGACACCACCTTCGGAAGGAATTTCGGGTGGGGACGCAGGACAACCTTGTCCCTGTGGAAGACCAGGTAAGGAGACTCAATGCAGAGTGCCTGAGTTCTCCCATCCTTCTGGCTGGACGTGATAGCCACCAAGAAGGCAGTCTTCCATGACAGGTGAGAGAGATCACACCTGTGCATTGGTTCGAATGGCTTGCCCATGAGCTTTGCCAGTACCAGCAGTAAATCCCACGGAGGTGGAGGTTCTACTTGCCGAGAAATGATCAAAGGCCTTTGAAAAAGCCAGACCACCTTCCTCCGGGCGCACCGGGACTGCTCCGCCCGGCGCCCGTAAGCAGAGATGGCTGCCAGGTGCACCTTAAGGTCAGCCGACCTAAGCCCTTGACTAGAAAGGGACCATAAATAGTCCAAAATGCTTGCCACAGAACAGGAGGAAGGGTCCAAGCCCTTGCCCTGACACCAAATGGAAAATCTCTTCCATTTGAAGACGTAGCATTTTCTGGTCGACTCCTTACGGGATGCCTCAACAACATTGAGTACCTCATCGGAAAGACCCAAGGGCTGGAACTCTAGCCGCTCAGGAACCAGGCCGTCAGGTGCACGGATTGAAGGTCCAGATGGAACACCTTCCCCTGATTGACTGAGAGCAGGTCCGGGCGAGCTGGAAGCTGCCTCGGGAGCCTGGAGCTGAGGCTGAGGAGATCTGGGTACCAGAACTGGCGGGGCCAGTCTGGGGCTATCAGAATCACCTGCGCCTTGTCCCTCCTTGCCTTGAGACGCACCTTGAGAACCAAGGGAAATGGGGGAAAGGCGTAAAAGAGGCCCTGGGTCCAGGGCCTCGAGAAGGCATCCCCCTGCAGCGAGCCCTGCTGAGGGGGGCGGGCATGAAACAGCCTCAGCTTCGCGTTCTCCCTGGAGGCAAACAGGTCCACCTGAGGTATGCCCCAGTGGGAGAACAGATCTTTTACTACCTCCGGCAGGAGAGACCACTCGTGAGATGCAGCCCCTATCTGGCTCAGGGCATCGGCCAGGGTGTTGGAGGCTCCTGCCACATGAATGGCTGGAGATCCGCCTCCAGGCTGCGCGAGTGACCAAATGCGGAGAGCTTCCTTGCATAGAAGCATGGAGTGCATCCGCCCTGGCGGTTCAGGTAGTACATGGTGAGTGGTATTGTCTGTCTGGACTCGGACCACTTGACCCCGGAGAACGGAGCAAAGGCGGTGAGAGCTAGGCGGACCGCTCGGAGCTCCAGCAGGTTGATGTGGCATCGGGACTCCTGCAGGGACCAGAGGCCGTGCACTCGGTGTTCCCCCAGATGGGCACCCCAACCCATCAGAGAGGCATCGGTCAATAGAGACACCGTCAGCTTGGGGCGGACAAACGGGATGCCCTCCTGCAGATGAGATGGAACGGTCCACCACTGGAGAGCGTTCCATATCTCCTGGGTCACCATCACTAGCTGGTCCAATGGATCGCAGCGTTGTGACCACTGGCTGGCCAGTCCCCACTGAAGGGGGCGCATGTGCCAGCGTGCCCAACGGACCATGCTGGTACAGGCCGCCATGAGACCCAGGAGGCGCAGGAAGTCCCGTCAGGGCACGATTGCCCAACCAGAAATGATCGGGCAAAGGAGGTAAGAACCTCGGCCCTGTCCGCCGGGAGCCGTGCTCTGGCTTGAAGAGAGTCGAGCTCTGCCCCGATAAACAGAATCACCTGCTTCGGCTCGAGTTCCGACTTGGCCTCGTTGATGAGAAGGCCGACTTGAGAGCAAACCTGGAGGGCCAGATCTCTGGACCGCTCCACCTCCTGTCTGGAGGGGGCTGCTATCAGCCAATCGTCGAGGTAAGGGTACACCGGACCCCTCGGCGCAGAAAGCTGTCACCACTGCAATGCATTTGGTGAAGACCCTGGGAGCTGGAGACAGGCGAAGGGCATGGCTCGAACTCGAAGAGGATCCCTCCTGCCGAGCGAAGAATCTCGATGTAACGGCTGATGGGCGTGAAAGAGCGCGTCCCTGCAGGTCAGAGAGCAGAACCACCCCGTGTTCAGAGATGGTATTATCTGCGCCGAGTGACCATCACCTGAAGGTTCGAGACCTTAGGAACTTGTTCAGGTTGTGTAGGTAGAATGGGCGCCAGCCCCGTCCGTTCGAACCAGGAAGTACCTGGACACAAACCCGGGTCTGAAGGGGTCCTCTACCTCCTGATCACCTCCTTTAGGAGGAGGAGGCGATGTGGCTCGACAGGCCGACAGTGAGCTCCGACCGAGGCCCCGGTGCAAAGGCTCTAAAGGGTGGGCCTGCCGAAGTCTAGAGGCAGGCCTTTTCCCACTACCTCCAGTACCCAGCTGCCCGTGGTAATAGCGGACCAGGCGGAAAGGAAGTGTTGGAGCCGTCCCCACACGGGGGGAACCAGGGGTAAGGTGACGGGGATGGGGGCAACATCCCACAGCCCGTCATGGCAGGCTTGGAGGAGGGACGGCCGGGGACCTCCTGGGCCTTTCCTCCCTGCTTCCTGTTGGAGAAGCCCGAAGGCTTGGGTTGGGATGCCAAGCTCGAGCCTGCTGGCCCTGACGTTGCTGGGCGGGTGCAGCGCTGGCGCAGAGAAGGATCTAAAGGGCTTAGGCTGTGGCTTGCGGCCTTTGTCCTTCTGTGCAGAAGAGACCGAGTCCAAGGTAGCATTGGACTTCTCGATCCTCTGCAGGTGACCTTCCACCCCAGGGCCGAAGAGGTCAGTCCCCAAAAAGGGAACATCCGCCAACTTGTGCTGGATATCCGAGGTAAAGGTGGATATCCTCAGCCAAGCCTGATATTGTAGCCACTGCAGCCGCCACCGACCTGGCACATGAGTCCCCATGTCTAAAAGCAGTCTGGAGCTGCTGTTTGGCCACTGCCCTGGTCCGCACCTGCCTGACCGTAGTCTGCAGATCCAGCGGAAGATGAGGGCGACCTCATCAGGGAGCCCAACAGGGCATGTGAAAAATTGTGTCATGAGGACAGCCAAACTGGCCTGACGAAGGCTGAGAGAGGACGCAGCATAGACTTTTCAGCCCGGCATAATCCAATTTCTTGGATTCCTTGTCGGGAGGTTTGATCACATCCTGGCGTTCCCGACGCAGGAAAACACTGTCGGTAACCAACCCTTCATGAGAGGGGTGTTCTGAAAAAACAGGACAGGAACACGGTGAGGGACCGCATACTTCCTGGCATCCTGGCGAAGGCGCAGGAGCAGGAGGCAGGGGCGCTGCAAAGCTCCACGGCCGGACCCACTATGGCCTCGGCCCACGGAAGGCCTCCGTAGGAAGATCCCTCGGTCCAGAATCTCCATGAGGGATACCTGGCCCATTAAGCAGGTTCGAGCTTCATCCCGGTGGACTCCGAGATGAGCGAAACAACCTAAGAAGGGACGAGGGCTATCGTCACTGACTGTCCTCGAGGACTCCAAGTCGTAATCGCTTGGAGAAAGGAGGAATCATCTTCGGACTCGGAAGAGTCCTCAAGAACTGCCTCAGGCCTGAGCCACCCTCCACCTGCCGAGGTTTATCGGGGAGTGGTGACAGACAACCTATGGGGCAAACCCAAAACCGACCGAGAATTCTTGGTCGGAGCCCCAACAATAGCTGTGGGCGGAGGTTCCACCAGAAATCGGTGGGGCAGCTGGAATTGGCGAACAACCGGCCTGGGAACAGGCTCCTCGGCCACAACAAGGGGTTGTTTGGCCGCTCCGGTGACAGCCCACTTAATGGCGGAAAAGGCGACTGGGTGGCTTATTCCCGATCAAGAATCTGTTCGACATGAAGTTCCTCATACCTCTGGCGCAACTTCGCGAAGCCTCCCTACGTCTGAGGAGGAGGAAGAGTGGCGTGCCGCTTACGCCGGTGCAGACCGAGAACCGCCTATGACAGCGGATAGGCTGGACCACACGAGATGTCCGAGACCGAGACCGAGAGTCTCGGCTGAGCCGAAAGGACAGCGAGGGGAAGTGTGGGGAATCGGCACTCCCCTCGGCTCGAGACAATTCCACGAAGGCTCGGAACCGGGCACAGGCGAGCCCGCGGGATCCTCAACTCCCACCGGGGAACCGGGAGGCGGATTCTCAGCTTCTCCGGCCGACAACCCGTCTAGCGAATTGAGAAAAATCTCGACGCGTCGGCGGAGTCTCGGTCAACTGGCCTGGCAGGGAACACCGTGAAGCCAGTGGCCGAAGCTGAGGTCGACCGAGTCGAGCAGTCGACAAGAAGGGAGGATCTTTCCGGCTCCCAAAGGCGTCGGCAGTGAGACTACTTTGTCTCTCTTGGACCTGGAAAAGGGTCCAGAAAAGTTAGACCCTCACCTTTGTCGAGAGGGTCAGACAAAGCTACTTAAAAGAAGCCAGATACGAGGCACCCGAGAGAAAGCGGGACAAATGCACGCCAGCGAGGTAGAAAGCGGCCAGCGCGCCACCTCCTCTTCGAGCGGTCATCTGCTCGAAACTGATCCACCGAAGCCCGCCGCCATGGACACCGTAACCGGGCCTCTTAGATTTAACCGTGGAATTCTTTCTCAGGCGCCCCATTGTATATCGGGCAACGGTCTTCAGGACGTGGGCGAAAGGACGAGGAGCACAAGTCGTGGGCCTGCGGTGGTGCTCAAGGCTCAAGCAGTAGGCGACGTGGAGTGCAGATCCGTCCTAGACATCTTCTGCCCGCAAGGGCACCTCCGGAAACCGGGAGTCGATTTGTCCATCGCAGCCGCGAGGAAAGAAGACCGAAGTCTTTTTAGCAAAACTTTTTGATTTCGAACTTTCGAAGAATTAGGAACCAGTCTTATACGGAGCGTTAAGGAGGAACCTGAGCTTCCAAGCAGTAAGGAAGATCTGGCGTCATGGAGTGAACCGAGAGTTTTACCACCTGGGTGGGTGGGAGGAGCCAGCTTGAAGACCTTCAGCAAGATTTAAAGCGGCAGGAACCTGCCAATAAGTGTGGATGAACAACATATCCATGTCCCTAGAACCTGTATTTCTAGGGACACGGATATGTTATTCAATCTACCATGAACTCCTAGCAGTTCTCTGGGAGGAGGCAGGCAAGCGCACACCCGATACTTACTTGAGAGAATAAGGACTGGAGGCAAACCCCAAAACCAGCACACCGGCGTGACTCAAGGTCGATGTGGTAGTGGGTAATAAAGGTATGTGCCAACTTCCAGGTAGCAGCCCTGCAGATATCCTGGATAGGGACGTTCCTGGAAGCAGCTACCGATGCAGCGGTATGGCGGGTAGAATGAGCTCTTATCCCTCTGGGAGGCTCCATGTCCGCCAACCTATAGCACAGCTCTATGCGGGAGGTGACCCACCTGCTTATTGTCCACTTGGCTGCAGGTCTGCCAGGTGTGGCTTCAGCATAGGTGACAAACAGCTGGCGAACCTCTCCCCGAACTTCAGCCGTCCGCTCCTTATAATAAGCGAGCGTTCGTCTAGGGTCCAAAGTATGGAGCCTATATTCGGCCTCCGAGGTGTGACTGGAGTAGAACACCGGCAGAGTCAACACCTGGTTAAGGTGAAACTCCGACACCACCTTCGGAAGGAATTTCAGGTGGGTGCGCAGGACAACCTTGTCCCTGTGGAAGACCAGATAAGGAGACTCGATGGAAAGCACCTGGAGCTCTCCCATCCTTCTGGCTGACGTGACAGCCACCAAGAAGGCGGTCTTCCATGACAGGTGAGAAATATCGCACCTGTGCATTGGTTCGAATGGCTTGCTCATGAGCTTGGCCAATACCAGCAGTAGATCTCACAGAGGTGGAGGTTCTCGCACCGGAGAGGAAATGTGGTCAAGGCCTTTGAAAAAGCGCCCGACCACCTTCTCCTGTGCCACCGACTGCTTCCCGGCCCGCGCCCGGTAAGCAGAGATGGCTGTCAGGTGCACCTTAAGGGTCGTCGACTGAAGCCCTTGCTGAGAAAGGGACCACAGATAGTCCAGAATGCTTGCCAAGGGACAGGTGGAAGGGTCCAAGCCCTTCCTCTGACACCAAATGGAGAATCTCTTCCATTTGAAGGCATAGCATTTCCAGGTCGACTCCTTACGGGATGCCTCAACGATGTTGAGGAGCTTGTCGGAAAGACCCAAGGCCTGGAACTCTAGCCGCTCAGGAAGCAGGCCGTCAGGTGCAGGGATTGAAGGTCCGGATGGAATACCTTCCCCTGGTTGACTGAGATCAGGTCCGGGCGGGCTGGAAGCCGCCTCAGGAGCCTGGAGCTGAGGCTGAGGAGATCTGGATACCAGAACTGGCGGGGCCAGTCTGGGGCTACCAGAATCACCTGCGCCTTGTCCCTCCTCACCTTGAGAAGCACCTTATGGATCAAGGGAAATGGGGGAAAGGCGTAGAAGAGGCCCAGGGTCCACAGCCTTGAGAAGGTATCCCCCTGTAGCGAGCCCTGCTAAGGGGGGGGCGGGCATGGAACAGACTCTGCTTCGCATTCTCCCTGGAGGCAAACAGGTCCACCTGAGGCGTGCCCTAGTAGGAGAACAGATCTTGTACTACCTCCGGCAGGAGCGACCACTTGTGAGACGCAGCCCCTATCCGGCTTAGGGCATCGGCCAGGGTGTTGGAGGCTCCTGCCACGTGAATGGCTAGGAGATCCGTCTCCAGGCTGCGCACGAGGGACCATATGCGGAGAGCTTCCTTGCATAACAGCATGGAGCGCGTCCCGCCCTGGCGGTTCAGATAGTACATGGTCGTGGCATTGTCCGTCTGGACCTGAACCACTTGACCCTGTAGAAACAGAGTAAAGGCGGTGAGAGCTAGGCGGACCGCTCGGAGCTCCAGCAGGTTGATATGTCATCAGGACTCCCGAGGGGACCAGAGGCCATGCGCTCTGTGCTCCCCCAGATGGGCACCCCAACCCATCAGAGATACATCGGTCGATAGAGAGAGACCGTCGGCTCGGGGCGGACGAACGGGATGCCCTCCTGCAGATGTGCCAGAACGGTCCACCACTGGAGAGTGTTTCACATCTCCTGGGTCACTGTCACAGGCTGGTCCAACGGATTGCAGCGTTGTGACCATTGGCTGGCCAGTCCCCATTGAAGGGGACGCATGTAACAACGGGCCCAATGGACCACGCTGGTGCAGGCCGCCATGAGGCCCAGGAGGCGCAGGAAGTCCCGGCAGAGTGCATTTGCCCAACCAGAAAATGATTGGGCAAATGAGAAGAACCTCAGCCCTGTCCGGGGAGCGAGGCTCTGGCTCGAGAGAGTGGAGCTCTGCCCCAATGAAAGTATCACCTGTGGCCTCGAGTTCGACTTGGCCTCGTTGATGAGGAGGCCAATCGAGCAAAACCTGGAGGCCAGATCTCTGGACCGCTCCGCCTCTGCTCTGGAGGGGGCTGCGATCAGCCACTTGTCCAGGCAGGGGTACACCCGGACCCTTTGGCGCAGCAGGAATGCTGTCACCACTGCCATGCATTTGGTGAAGACCCTGGGAGCTAGGGAGAGGCCGAAGGGCATGGCCCGGAACTCGTAAAGGTATCCCTCCGCTCTGAAGTGGAAGAATCTCTGATGAGACGGATGGATTGGGATGTGAAAGAATGCGTCCTGGAGGTCCAGGGAACAGAACCACATGCCTCGTTCCAAGGATGGGATTATCTGAGCCAGAGTGACCATCCTGAAGGTCCGAGACCTTAGGAACCTGTTCAGGTCATGCAGGTCGAGAATGGGGTGCCAGCCCCCCGTCCGTTTTGGGACCAGGAAATACCTGGACACAAACCCGGTCTGGAGGAGGATCCGCCACCTTCCTGATCACCTCCTTGAGGAGCAGGGCACATCGGTCAGCGGGCTTATTAGCAGGCTGTGACCCTGTGGCCCCCTGAGGGGAGATGGCTCGAAAGGGTGGAGCCTGCTTGAACTCCAGAGGCAGGCCTTTTCCTACCACCTCCAACACCCAGCGGTCCGTGGTGATAGCGGACCAGGTGGAAAGCAAGTGGCGGAGCCATTCCCCCACGAGGGGAACCCAGGGGGGAGTGACGAGGCTGGGGGCGGCACCCCTCAACCCGTCACTGGGCAGGCTTGGAGGAGGAACCGGCCAAGGGACCTCCTGGGCCTTTACCTCCTTGCTTCCTGTTGGAGGAAGCCGCCGGCTTGGGTTTGGGATGCCAAGCGCGAGCCTGCTGGCCCTGGTGCTGTTGGGCGGTCGAGGCTGCAGGGGCCGAGGACGAAAGGACTTATGCTGTTGCTGTGGCCTTTGTCCCTCTGGGCAGAGGTGACTGAGTCCAGAGTGGCATTGGACTTTTCGATCCGCTGGAGGTGTCCCTCCACTCCAGGGCCGAAGAGGTCAGTCCCCAAGAAAGGGACGTCCGCCAACTTGTGCTGGGTATCCACCGTGAAGGTGGATATCCTCAGCCACTCCCTGTGGCGCGTGGCCACCGCGGCCGCTATTGACCTGGCACAGGAATCACCTATATGCAGGGCAGTCTGAAGCTGCTGCTTCACCGCCGCCCTACCCTGGTCCCGCACCTGATGGACTGTGGTCTGCAGGTCGGTCGGGAGATGAGGGGCAACCTCATCCAGGGAGCCCAAGAGGGCGTGGGAGAAGTGTGCCATCAGCACAGCCGAGCTGGCCTGACGGAGGCCGAGGGAGGACGCAGCGTACACCTTGTGCCCGGCAAAGTCCAGCTTTTTGGACTCTTTGTCGGGGGGGCTTATCCACATCCTGAGTGTTACCAGAACGCCGGAGGACGCTGTTGGTGACTAACCCCTCGGCAGAGGGGTGCTCCAAGAAACCGGGCAAAGAGCCGGTAGGGACCGCATACTTCCTAGCCATCCTGGCCGAGGGCGCAGGACAGGAAGCAGGACGCTGCCAGAGCTCCAAGGCTGGGCGGACAATGGCCTCAGCCACCCGAAAGGCCTCCGTGGGGGAATCCCCTCGGTCCACAATCTCCATCAGGGGATACTTGGCCCATTTAGACACGGGCTCGAAATGAGTCGAAGCAGACCCAAGAAGGACGATGGGCTATCGTCCAATGACTGGCCCCCGGAGGACTCCAGGTCAACCTGCCTGGAGAACAGGGAGGAGTCGTCGTCGGATTCCGAAGAGTCTGCAAAGAGCTGCCTCGGCCCTGAGCCACCCTCTACTTGCCGAGGACGATCGGGAGTGAGGGTGACTGACAACCTGTGGGGTAGGCCGGAACCCGACCCAGAATCCTTGGTCGGTGCCCCAGACTTCAGTTGTGGAGGCGGAGGTTCCACCACAATCAGTGGAGCAGCCGGTTTTGGCCGAGCAACTGGCCCTGGACCGGGCAACTCGACTGGGGCGAGCGGTTGCTTCGGTCGTTCGGATGACAGCCACTTGATGGCCGGGGTCTGAACCAGAGTTGGTTTAGACCCAGACAACAGTAACTTCTGCCACATAAGCTCCTCGTAGCGCCCGGCGTAATTCGCGAAGCCTCCTTCATCCGAGGAGGGCAATTATGCGCCCAGCCGCCAGTGCCCGAGACCGCCCGATGTCAGCGGGAGCAGCTAGAACCGAGAAGAAGTCCGAGACCGAGACCCTCGGGGCCGAGGCGGGTCTGGAGGGACGGGGAACACCCGCTCTTCCCTCGGCTCAGGCACTTTAACCTGGGACTGCGGCCCCGAAGGCGCAAGCAGATCCTCGGTCTCCACCGGGGGGAACCGGAGAAGGTGGGTTGTCGGCTTCACCAGACGACAGCCCGTTCGACGGATCGAGAAAAATCTCGACTGCATCAACGGAAGTCTCGGCAGGCTGGCCTGACGGGGACACCGTGAAGCCAGCGACCTGAGCCGCAACTTCGACCGAAGTCGACGGTCGGCTGTCCGGGGAAGGAGACCTCTCCCGCTCCCACGAACGCCGATGGTGGGATTTACCCTTCGACTCCTTCTTCTTGGGCCGAGAAGAAAGTCCCGATGGCCCCCCTCCCTTTGTGGAAAGGGACTGACAAAGCTCCTTGAACGAAGCCGTGTAAGAGGAACTTGGAGAGAGAGCGGGATAAATGCCGCGGCCGAGGAAGATGCGGCCTGGGCCGCCTCCTCCTCGAAGGCGATCATCTGCTCGAGCTGCTCAGCCGAGCCAGCCACCGCGGAAACCGCCCAACGAGCCTCTTTTGATTTTACCAGAGAAAAATGCTTCTTGGGGCGCCCGAGCTGTAATCGGGCAGCGCGATCATCCAGGACATTGGCTGAGAAAGAACAGCACAACTCGCAGGCCTGCGGGTCATGATCTAGGCCTAGGCAGTAGACGCACGTGGCGTTCGGATCCATCCTGGACATTTTCTGCCCGCAAGGGCACCTCCGAAAGCCAGGAATAGATTTGTTCATCGCAGCCACGAGGGAAGATGAAGACCGAAGTTTAGAAAACTTCAAAACCAGTTTCGGACGAACCGAAGAGTTAGGATCCAGTCTAAAACGCAGAGCGCTAAGGAGGGAACCTGACCTTCCAAGCAGTAAGGAAGATCTGGCATCATGGGGCGGAGCTGAGAGTTTTACCACCCAGGTGGGTGGGAGGAGCCAGCTTGAAGACCTTCCGGCAGCAATTAAAGCGGCAAGGAACCTGCCAAGAAGTGTGGATTGAACAACATATCCATGTCCCTAGAAAACCCGTTACGGTTAGTAAATTGGAATACAGCTCCTACCCTGTTGGGTAAGGAGAGTAGACAGATAGGAGAGGCAGCACGTATGTGTTGTCATCAAGGCACAGGTCAGGAAGCATAGAATGACCAGGAGCAGTTGTAAAATTCGCAATGAGTGTTTTATTATTATTATCAGGAAAATAAAAAAAAAAAAAAAAGGAAAAGGGTCTCATTCAACCCTGTCACATGCATGTAGTCCTCTGAAGGTCTGGCAACAGGGCAGCCCAACAGCTGGATAAACTGAAAAAACATCAGCCCTATGGGCAAAAATTACATTATACAGAGCCACTGCTAGTGGTACTGTGGTCTGGCGGGGGCACTGAAAAACTGCATACAGTGAGGGGGGATGAAGGGCTCATCCAGCTCAGCGAGAGGAAAGAGAGGTGTGGCCTACTTGCTAGAGAGGCCTACTATGGGGCCTGGCAGTTTGTAACCTGCAGGCCTCTGTAAGGCATGAATAGATACTGCCATAGCCCACTGCATCTTAACTCTTGGAATCTTTAACAGTAGGTAAAAAGAAGGTGGTGGTAGGTGCCCTGCTGTATAGGGGTACAGTCCTAACAGCCCAAGGTGAGATGGAACATAATGCAGGTTCCAGGTCCAGATAGGCAGAGGTGTAGGTACTTATGCATAGTACATCCAATTCTCTGGATTCCTAGTCAGGACGGAGGGAACTCAAGTGACTAAGCACCCTGAGTTTATCATGGGCAGCTCTGAGCCCAAGGCTTATCAGATGGTATCAGATGGCACAGAGCGTATCTTATTAGCCTGTCTGGGTACAGCTGGTATGTTGTTTGGACTATACAAGGCTGCACACGTAGCAATTTCCAATGCTGTACAGTGGAAGGAAAAATTATGAAAATCTGGCAGTGCCAGAGACTCTTAACAGGATCCTTTTAGTGGCTCCTGTACCTCCAAAACAAAGCCCATGGCAGCTGGCATCCATTGCAGCATGGCATAAAGGAGGGATCCCCTGATGCAGGAGTATACAGAGCATCTGGTGCCAAATATAGATCGGTCACCCTTAGCCTAAGTTTCTTCCAAGGCAGCAATCTCTGTCATTATGAGAGCAGGATGGGATATCCACTCGTCGTTGTCCCTATTGGCGATGGGGATTGGAGACCTGGTCAGTGACGTCGGTGGTGCCTGAACTGGTCTATACCGCAATATGACTAAGTATGGTGGTGATGGTGCAGAAATGAAGTGAGACCCTGTTGACGAAAAGTGAGGAGGCATGCTTGACCACAGGTTTTTGAGGGGATGAGCGGGGCACTGCCTGAGCGTCGATGCCACTGTTAAGACATTGGCCATGATCACGTTAGTCAACACTGGAGATAGAAGCCCTGGTGTAGTCAGCGACATACTGCCTGTGATAGGCCTGATAGCACCTAAGCTAAGCCCCGACCATGTTGTCTGGTAATGGTCAAGGGGGCCAGAAGTCGACGGCGGGGAGTACCTGTAATGATGGGCAACATACTAGCCATATAGGCTCAGCAGTGCAGAAGGTAGGCCCCAATCTTGCAATGGTCTTTGGTGGGGTGGGCTACAAGTCAATGGCAGGTATGACCCGGCGATGACTAAAACAGACTGGCCGTATAGGCATAGTATTTCAGAAGCCAGGCCCCAACCTTGATGCTTGAACAATGGTCAGGGGGTAGGGGGGGTCTGTATGTCCATGGCGGGCAGTTACCTGGCAATGACCGCAACATACCATCCATATAGACCCAGTAGTGCCTAAACCTAGCCGCGACCTTGGTGTCTAGGAAATAGGCAGGGTAGCGGTTGTCGGCACCACCAAGGCGGACGGCTGGGTAGGAAAGCCGAAGCAGCAACCCTGATCTTCGGGGGAGGGATCACGATGAAGGTGAGAGAAACTCAGTGGCCGCAAGTCCGTCAATGGTAAAGGAAGTGCAGTGTTGTTTGATAGCAAGGAAGCAATGCTAGCAACCTTCACAGGGAATCCCTGTGTGAGAGGCCTGGGCACCAGAGTGTCCAGAAACAGTGGTCTGCACCAACTCCAATGTTGGAAAAGTGATGACAGGACTGCCAGCGACCTGTATATAGTCACTGAAAAATACTAAAACAGATATTTATGGAAAAGAAGAAAGTGAACGCGTAGCTGCTAGGAGCGGCATTTCCTACAGAGGGTCTGACTAGTATGGTCGATGGCAGGAAAACAACTGAGAAGAGGAGGCGCCACCAACGTTTATGTAGGTGCCGATGCGTGATGTCACTGTAGGCAGCCCCTGGCTGACTGCTTGCCAAGTTTCTGTTGGGTCCTAGCACTAATGCAGGTATAGTTTCAAAAGTGTGGCCTGACGAAAGACATATCTTCGAAGAAGAAGATCAGAATCTCTTCTCTTTCCTGATTACATTTTTAGCTGTTTTTTTTGGGGGTCAATGAACAGAACTAGACACTGACTATTAATAGGCATTAAAGGAATTGTACTTAATTCACTCACTGTGCTACTTCACAGGACAATGAAAATCTACCGTTTGATATTACAGGTAGGGAACTTGCCCACTAAGAAAAACAAAAATGCTTTCAATCCTAAATATTCATTTTGTCCATCAGCTTGTACTCCTACAATATGCACCTTTGAACAGGTCGTCTAAAAGTGGATGCCCTGTTTGCCTCTGAGACCCACTTTGTCTGCAGGAACTTAAATAAGGAAGAAAGTAACACACTAGAAAACTGCAGAAAAAATCCTGGGACTGTTACTAAACCTGCAGATAAAGGGGGCAACATCGTCATGACGATCCAGTGTTATAAAAATAAGGTACTGGAACATCTGGCAGATGAACACAACTACAGTACATTACGCTATTATCTTGCTGCTTGCTCTTACCATCGTGCAAGAATGTGCTATTGTAACCAAACTGGCTTAGCTGTTTAACTGTTGTAATCACATGTGCTTGCTAACTATGTAATCCATATGCTGTAACCAAAAGTCTGTTATGTATTTGTCCTCAATGCGAGGAGGTACCTTTGGAAATAAGCCTCTGGCTCAAAGGTTGTAAACCGGTGTACGAATAAATAAATAAATAAACAAACTGTTATCCCACTACGACTTTTCAGAAGGTTTCAGAGCTTCCTAAGAGTGTTAAAGAGCAGCTGGCACCTTTGGGAAAACTTTAAAAAGCATAACACTCAGACACAGTTCAACTGCTATTTCATATATCTTCTACACATTTCTATAAATTTCTCAATTATGTTTTATTGCTGATGAAATTCCAGCAGAAATCAGATCTGTATTCCTTAGAGTTCCTCCGCCTCTATAACTTATTCCCTACATGAAATCATAATGCTGTTGTGACATCACAGTCTGTTACCATGGGAGTACCATCAACGACCTTGTTGAGCGGTGACTTTCTTTTCTCAAAACCGGCACATGTAAGTGTTTAAAGACGAATGCAAAACGGACCCATTATAGCCTGAAGTGCCACGCTATACCTGGGCTGACATCAAATAACGTGTGAGCGTGGGGGCGTGCCTACTAGTCAGGAAGTACAGACGTTTTGGCCGCGGGTCTCCGTGCTGTTTTTTATGAGGGATAATACTAGAAATGGATTACACAAATAAATCCTGCACATGCAAGGATCTTTAAACTGGAGGGTAAGCTACAGACTCGAGGAAGGGGGGAGGAAAGTGAAAACCTGCTTCTTTAAGCATTTTGCACTTTAGCTCTTGTCTGCACTCTGATCAATTTAATTGCACAGCATTCATCACTTCTGCATCCTGCCCTGGCTTGTCTACCACTACTGTAAATTGCACAAACCTCTAACTATGCTTCTAGCAAGTTTTCCTGCTTTGATTACATATTTCTTTGGCTGGGTACAAATTAATTCTATTTACTGAATTAGCAGCACATAGCCTGGTATAGCCGAGCAGGATAGGAGGTCTATCCCCCTTAGAAAGTGTAAGTTACACTAGCGTGCTGTTTTCTGTCTTAGCCGTTCAGGGACTTAGCTTATTTTTCCAATTTAAACACCTTGCGCCCCTTTACACATTTGCATATATATATCTTTGCTACTTTGGTCTGTACTGTACAATTCATAGAATGCTAAGCTTGTCAAATACAAGCGTATGGGAAGTATGCCCCACATCAGCAGTAGTTATAGTTTAGCATTCTTTAACTACTGACATTTGCCTTACCAGGCCAGACACCTTTTCAAGTATTCATTTTGTGATAAAACTTTCTACTTGCTAATTAAGAACACTGGTTATTTGTGCTGCTGCTGTCCATTTATCGTGATTACCTGGTGCAGCTCTGGTGATTTTACAGACATTTGTAAGACATTTTTTTTCTACTGTGCATATACTGTGTGGCAACCCTTTGATTCTCTGAAGATGAAAATATTTCTTTTCCGCCTATTTCTGGCTGTGCATGATTTGTTAACTTGGCAGCTTTAAATCTGACAACAGTGGGTAACTCTGCTGCTCTCAGAAAATATGGGGCTGGATTTTCAAAGCAGTCTGAGTGCCGCGAGCCCCAGGTGCTCCAAATACATGGTGCTCGGGGCTTGCAGCATTCCCCTGGCCGGCGACGGGGATTTTCCATCCCGTGCACTGACTGATACTAGTTAGACCAACTTTTTCTGGCCTAGCTTGCGCCAAGCCCGGGTAGCCTTTTTACAAGGCTTGTGCTAAATATTTGGCACAAGCTGCCCTAAATTGGGTAAACTGTCCCAACTGCCAGCTGCACCAAACAACGGGTTTTATACAGGGCTTGATGCAAGCCCTGTGTCCCTTTAGTGTCTAATGGCAACCGTTTTGGGAGACTATCATTTTATTTTTTTTAAACTTACTTTGCATTTTTGGCTACATTATTTATTTATTTATTTTACTTTGTGTTTTTCCCTCCTATCTCCTCTTGGTGCCCACTCCTTCCGTCCGTTCATTTCCACCATCCCACCTTCTTGGGATCTGCCCCGAGAGTGCCTCCTTCTCTTCCTCCTGCACAGCGGGGTCTGTCCCTTCTCGGTGGTCTTGGATGGAACCGGAGCGGCTTTCATCTAGGGCTGCCGAGAGGTGTTTTTCAGTTTTTCTCCCTTGTACTCCCTTACCCTCTGAGACGTCCGGTGCGTGGGACATACGTCCTGAGGGGTGGCATGCTGATGCACGCCTTACCTCTCATGCGCCATCCGTCTCCCCTCCCTGACTCTGCAGAGCAGAGCCGCTTCCACCCCTTACTACTGTCAGTGCTTCCACTGGCTTGAAGGGATGCAGAACGCTAGCGCGTTCTTGGTCTCCCACCCCTGAGAGAGGAGATCATCCGCTGGGACGCTCGATCCTCCCTCTCCCCTGCCGACCCCCGGCCACCCGAGTCCGTTCCCGAACCTGGGTCGCCGGCGTAGTGTGAGGTGTGGCGTCCAGCGCCTCAACCTTCAGTGCCACTGGGCCGGCTGGCGACATTATTACATCTCTACAAAGCCTACATGTTTGGTTCAGGGCTTTTTTTCCTCCTAACAGGACATCTTCTTAGTACAATGCTGACTTGCCCTTAGCCACCTGTTACAGATTCTAAACAGAGCTCACTTTATTTACGCCGCACAGAAGCCTGCAACATTGTGCTCAGTTTCAGTTTGTAGACTGCGAGATTTAATCATTCTGCAATCTGCACAGCTTGAGAACACTAAAACTACTTTGTATGCACAGCTAATATTTTTAAATAATTTTTGATAAAACTTTTTTCTACAAATTGCTGCAGCCTTTTTTTGGTGTGCTTTGTGATCTGGTTGGGCACATCCATGTTATGAACTTATTGACTGCAGTCACACTACAGTCGGAAGATCAGTGAGGGAAGGTCAGACAGATATTCAGTCGACCCAACAGATAGATGTTACCGCCCACAGTCCTCTGTCTGGGTTTGAGCTGGAGATTCTGATTACATTGCTTTGCCTTTTGAAGTACTCCATGATGTCCTGGAGCCAGCCTCACTCCTGGAGTTTTCCTCCTGCTGTGATTCTGACAAATACAGTCTATTTGTTACGGAGTATAATCAAATTTGGAGAAAGGTGGGAACCTTGATTCATCAGTACTGACCCATATTAAAAAATGACCTTGCTCTGGCTCAAGTGATAGAGGAAATCCCTAAGATCCTTAAAAGGGCAACTAACATTAGGGACAGATTGGTTCACAGCCAGTTCAAAAGTGCCACTGTAAAATAAGACTATTCAAAATGCACCTCTATGCCTCTATTGCATGTTTAAGTGTGGACACTGCCAAGTTGGCTCTAACTGCAACCAAGCAAAACAGCCTGCATTGGACACAATTGCCAAAACTGTAGATATCACAGAATTCATTAACTGTAGCTCTCAATTTGTTGTGTATGTTCTTTGGTGCAAATGTAAGAAGATCTATGTTGGGCATACAATTTGACCCTTACATAAACATATCCAAGAGCATATCTGTAGTATCAGAAACACACAACCCGAAAGCCCAGGGGGCTCACATTTCCATGAATGCCATCAAAGTGATTCAAAAATGAACAAAAAACCTAGACTTCACGGAAACTGACTGCACTACAGTAGGACCTCACAAGGAGACCGACTGACCAAACTGCTCCAGAGGGAGATTTTCTGGATTTTTGCTCTAAAATGTTTGAAGCCGAGAGGGTTAAATGAGGACTGGGACTGCAAACCATTTTTATCGATTTAATCAAACATTTATCCAAAGTACTCTCTGTACTTGTTGTAGGTGTATGAGCTCCCTGTTTTGTAGACATATGTACTCCCTGCATTTCTGCAGTCAGAATCAAAGAAAGACTTTATTGTTTTACCGCAATGATTAATGTTTAGTTACGTACGTCTGTCTCCCACTTGACTCTTTTTTAGGTGAGACAGAGGCGCTTCCAAGAATGTGGAAGCTGATCCTCTTTAGCTGTTTTTAAGCCCTGGTGAGGTGATCGCATCACAATTAATTGTGCCTTTCTATTCTCTTTACCTGCACTGCAGTACCACTGATGAGATCTGTATACCATTGCTACAAGTTAATTTTTCCACGTTTTGCAATCCCTTCCTTATGAATTTCATAATTTTCTTTTTTCCGTTATTACATTTCCTAAATATGACGCACTCTGTCTATGAATTCAACTGAAGAAATGCATTATATTCAGTTTCTGTTGTTTGCTGGGTAATGTAACTGGCTCTCACCCAGCCACAGCCACTGACATTGCTGCATCACTAAAATATAAACATCAACTAGATTATATGCACTGCGGTCAGTAGTCAGTTGGTAATTAAGGGGAGGTCTGGACTAATAGCCCACCCCTTAGAAAGCTCTAATGAGTAAAATGCCAGGGCATCTAGTTGGTAGTCTTATGTACCACTTTTGTACTACCTGGAGTCTCTTTAAACAAATTTACTGTAGAAACTTTCTACTTTTGAGACCCGTGAGTTACTTTGCCCATCCACGTACATCATTCTCTTTGTTCCCTCTGACCCCAACACCAAGGAGTGGGACTCTGTGGAGAAGACTGAGTCTTGGAAGATCCTCAGGGACTCTTACCCTATCTCCTATCCCAGCCACTGTAACAAAAGAAAAAAATAAACCAAAGGTCAGGGTTTAACAAGTTGGCTGGCACCAGTGTCTCCTGAGTGGTGGCTAGGGCACAGGGTAGGCAGCAGTACTGGATGTCTTGCAAGCAGTGTAGGCATCGTTCCTGACTGTGATTAAAGGACTAGCAGACACCGGTGTGCTCTGTGGCTTAAGCACAGAAGAAGAAATGAAACTGCCACTCTTGGGATATGTTGTCCATTCTTACGAGTAGATTTTCTGGGCATGGCTGTCCCTGAATTATGACTGGTACATACAGGCAGTCCCTGCTGTGATTGGCTGTTACACATTTTGGTAGCCTGTGACTGGACAGCTTTTCTTTCTCTAACAATCACAGGTGTGCCTCCTCTCACTGCACTCCCAATGGTTTTGCTAGACTTCACCATGCAGAGATAAAAAGGGCTGTAGCCAGGGAAGGCTGAGCTAATTTCAAAGGAGTACCAGTGGCAGAACTGCACTTACAAGTGACCAACTAAGACTTCTTACTACCTGGATTCCTTCCACATATTCACACTACTGCAGACTGAGGAAGAGTTGGCCGGCCAGGTGGCATGGAGGGCTGAGGCATCCATGCCTCACCTGCCTCCATGCCAACAACCCAGATTTGGGAATGAGCTTGAGCTGCTCGGGGGTCAGCCAGCGGGGGGGATGAAGGAGCATCCCAGCAGATGCTCTATTCTCCTCTGGTGAGGCAGGGCAGCCTGTTCTGCTGCAACCTCGCCACTTGAATGACCATGGGTGGCAGTATAGCCAGGGAGCAGCAGTTCTTGGTGGGCGACGCTCCTGATGGAAGATGTCTGCATGTCCAACGACATGTGTACAGTGTCAAGCCATCACCTCCATAGAGCGTCCGTGGGCTGGAGAACCAGAACATGGAAAAACTGCCGGGGGCAGGATGAAGCCCCACGACTCCATGTAGGCCCCAGATCACCTACTGGGCGCAGGACCACTGCACTGAGTGTGCCATCCAGAGGGGGCTTAGGGAACCACCGATGTCCCCACCACACTGGGAAATCTATGAAAGAACAGGTGGAACCTTGAGGTAAGTCCCAGATGCGGTGGGTGATGGGGTTGGGGGAGCCACAGGAAGCAGAAAGGGGAGCCAGTCAGGTGAAAGGGGACAAAAAAAGAAAAGTCTAAGAAAAAGTCAGCGTGACCAAATAAGTAGGAGCTTCTGTGTCACCATGTGCAGTTACATGGCCTATCTATAAAGTATGCAATTTTGCATGTATGTGTTCACAATAAAACAGGAATAAAAGCCCCAGTGTATGATCATCCTGTTTTTTGTATTTTATGCAAGCAGTGTCTCGACAGGAGGGGGATTAGTCATTATTTCATGGAGAGAACTTTAGGATCAAGGGGCCAAAACAACTTCCCTATGAATGAATTTTGCCGTAATGGTTCATGAACGTGTGAGTGGAAGACCAACTTGCATGCATGCCAAAGCCACAGCATCTGAATGGATGACCTCCTCTTTTCAACTGAAAGATCTGGAGTATGGAAAGATGGCATCTGCTAGATATAATGGGAACACTGGGAATGAAGGGGGTTTGGGTTTAATGTTACAGGGACACTGTCAACTTGGTTTGTATCATATTATTTATAATTAAAACCCAATATTTTATGATTGCTTACCTTGTCTAAAATTCATTGATGTTGGTAGTTGTTTTATCTGACTCCTTGCTTACTAGAACTGAAATGCATGTTAATGTATAGTTATAACCAACCTTGTTTTGTTAAAAAAAAAAAAAGTAGAGTAAGCTTTTCTTACTGCATACTACATGAACATTAGAAACACCCCCAAATAGTGCAGTCACTCATGATGCAATAGTCTGCTCTACGCCCACAACAATGAGTGGCTAGACTACGTTGGGTGTGTTCCGAAGCTCAGGAAAAATTCAGTGGGAGTTGATCAAGGAATGTAAACAAACATGTTTTGTGTGGTAACACCAGAATGGTGGACAATCTGTTTTTCACTTTTTAAATGAGAAAAGGAATCAGAATCAAACAACCAGCTACGTTAGCAGTCTGTACAGTGTGAACAATCATAAGATGTGCTTTTTAAAACTACAGACACTTGAAGTCTAGAGGGGTTGGCAGTGTCCCTTTAACCTTTTTTTTTTTTTTTTACACAATTTATCCCTGAACCCGTTTACAAGCCATGAAACCTTGCAGTAGCCATTAGGTGAGCAGAGGGAGAGATAGGGAAGAATTTAAGCACAGATAGATTGAAAGTGACGTACAGTGTATGGTAGAATGCTGTTGTGGATGGAATTATATCCCTAGAACAAGCTAGTTGAGCTGCAGTAGCCAACGTCATAAAGTTGTGTTGCACCAGTGACGTCACTACTTCAGCACAAGACAAAATGTCTTCGTGCATGCACGCTAGTCAAACCTCTGCACTTCATGAACCAGCTGCAGCAGTGAAAGTTCGCCCAGGAGGTGAGTAGCGATGGAAAAAAAAAATGCCACAGTAAGGACACAGCCTTGTATTAATGGTTGCCATACACTACAAAAGACTGTGTATGGGCGACCATACACAGAAAAGGCTGGGTTTGAATCTTGAGGTTTCCACAGTAATGAGACCTCTCGACTGAAACAGCTTTGTTAGTATGACTGCTCATACATAATCCTCTGTTCAATGTAACACAGTGAGTAAGCGGCATTGATGAGATTCAATCCTGGGTCTACAAATTTGCAGCTTAGCAACCACGAAGATATCCTGCCTCCCAAATTTTTATTTAAAATTTGATAACTGGGAAAGGCACACTGAGCCGAAGCATGTTTCCAGGTGCGATCTGGGGGAATGGTTGGGGAGGAGATAACAGAATTGCAATCAAACAACAAAACGGGCAGTTCAAACAAAATATCAGTACAGCAACATAACTTTGATGAAAAACAAAATTGCAGAACAAGCAGTTACAAATGCAACGTTTATGACTGACAAGATTGAAGTCATTTAGATGGCACTAATGGTGACGTGGTGAAAACTCCTTTGTATCCCCCTTCGTGGCTTATCTGAAACCTAGGACAGGGATTGGGTGAACACTTTTACAGTCTCTGTTTGGCTTTCTCCTTAGGTTTCATAGTGTGATGCTCCCAGATATAAACTCAGGTTTGGTCTACCGTGCACACATGATGTCATGATTTCAAGTTTAAAATGATTTAGAATTACAGGCTGTATATCAATGAGGATACTCAGTCATGTTTTTTTTTTCTTTTGGACTCTGTATCAGTGCTCTGGCAGAGAGTATTGGGTTTCCCCTCCCCATCCTCTTTTTAAGCCCTCTACTGCTTGTACACTCATAACTCTTGGATATTACTGCTGTGATACTTCTCTGCTAAAGGTGCTTGTCATTTTTGTTTGTTGTGGCTGTTTCTTTGTATTAAATAAGAAATACTTAATAAAAATTATTAACTGAAAAAAAAAGAAAACTCCTTTGTGTGTGTTAGAACTTGAGGAGGCTGGGTGGGCTGTGCAAGTAGTCCCAGTTGTAGACTCCCAAGGCGTGGGAGAGTTCCAGTCAGTTGCTTTTAAAGGACTTTGGACATGATCAGTGGATACTGCACAACTGTGAATACATTAATGGAATCCCAGTAGCTACACATCTCTGTATCCTTACATTCTTCAAGGCTGACAAAACCAACAGGACCCACTCCTCACATGGAGCTGAAAGTAAATATAGCCATTTTTGGCAGTGGAAAGTTTAAATATGCTATGTTGTGTGTTGGGGGGGGAGGGTGTGTGCACTGGTATCTTTGGATTTTTCAAGGCTGGTCTGAGGAAATGCTTATTAAAATAAACAACTTAAGTGTTGAAAGGAACAAGGTACATGCTTAGAGATACCGCTTAACATATATCATTAAGACTGGAGAAATAAAAGCAAAGTACAGAACTTTCTCTAATTAAAACAGAAAAGCTTAAGGATTTTTTTCTTTGTTCTTTCTTTAGTTTTCCAGCCAGCATGAAACTGTTTTTCAAATCTGCAGCTGCTGGCAGTTAATTTATGAAATATTACTGGAAAGGTTTAAGCCAGCACTGTTCCCTAAATAAACATAATGTACTGATAAGAACAAAGTGATCTAATTTTTTGATAAGACTGAAGTATTTCCCACAGGCAATGGAAGTTTTTAGGAAGTCATTTGTATTTCGACAAGCAGCAAGTTACAGCACGCAGAAAGGGTCTTTAATTACACACCATCTCACAGACTAAGATCAGACTAGTGAAGGCTTACAGGAGATGAACTAGACCTGCATCTCTCCATCCTCAGTACACCAACTAAACCACATTTAAAGGCAATTATTTTCCTTATGTCACAGATTCTAGAACTTTGCTTGGGAGGATGGTATTTCCCAGATAAATGATTTGTTACAAAGTGTACCGGGTATTTATCCAGCTCACGACTACATAATTTATGTCTTATAATAAATATACACATTGGAATACAATTATGAGCCATGTGCCACTCGTGTAATTATACACTTAACTACACTGTAACTGAATTGCAGCTGCAATGTAGTTACATGCAACAAACATGTAACTATAGTATAATTACCTCTGATCCATGTAATTATTACCTGTCCCATAGTGATACTGAAACTGACACTTTAAATCAGGTGAAGTAACAATCAGCCCCTGTCAAGAAAGTACTAGAGACATCCTGTATTTCTAGCATCACTTACGAAAATCTTGCCTTACGGATAAGTAAGGGATAACACATAACAGGGTTTATGGTTATAACGGAATAATGCAAGCCTCGAGTGGTTGTCAGGCTTTAGGCATAGCCAAGTGCCTCAACAACCTGAGAAGTGCATTGCTCCCTTACAGTCGTTCACCCTGGAGTGTTATCCCACTAATAAAAGGGCTTTTATTTGTTAAAAAAAAATGTAGTTCAGGTGAGGTGTGCAACTGTCAGAAAATAATCAATGGTCATGCGATGTGTTTTGACCAATGAGCTTACATGATTTTCATGTCACATTTTATAAGTGAATGCATGAAATAGTTTAAATGCTATCTTATTGATACTAAGTCCTTGTCCAGACTAAAGAATGGTTCACAATACCAGTTTTGAGAGTCCATATCAAAAAGCAGAGGATAAATTAACTGTATTACAGTATCCAAAATGATACTGCAGATCAATTCTATAGGTTGTCCCTGTCCCTGCTGTATTATGGGAGTTCTCGTAATGAGTCATAGAAGCTCAGAGAATCATGCTCATGAACGGTTACAGAATCCTGTCCAGACTTCCACGGAACCGATTATAGGTTTAGTGTAGAACCATTTTTTAACCCACCTCCCTAGATGGGTGAGAGAATGGTTCTCAGAAACAGTTCCACATACATCAAAGTCTCCTGCGCTGCCTGGCGGCCCAATGGGTAGCACATCATGCTCCCATGCCAATGGCCCAGGTTTAAAATTGGCATCTTGAGAGAGCATGATATCGCTCAGTTCCATGACTTGTGGTGTTGTCTCTTGTGCTTCTTACCATGGTGGACAGGTCTCTCCTCTGAAGACCTGGAGGGCCCTACACATCTCCGGGAATTCACTGGTGGCAGATGCTCTGAAGCTGGCCCCAGCCGGGAAAGTATCGAGGACGAGAGGTGCCCACTGCCACTTCCATGGCTGTAAGTTGAGCTGCTGACCCCACCACAGCTGAGGCTTTCTTGCAGTCTTTCAGCTGTAGTTTCGGGTCCTATTTGGCCATCTGTCTGAGGAGAAGCTGGGCCACGCGATCCTCCAGGGAAGAGGGGAGCATCATCTGGCACAAGCTGCAACCTGAAACATCGTGTGCCATCCCCAGACAGTAGATGCATGACATGTGAGGGTCTGTCCATGACATCTTCTGTCAGCACAATGCAAAATCCGATGCTGGGAGCTGGTTTTGCTTCTTTGTGTTCCATCTTCCATCGCCAAATGAAGTTATACCAAAGAAACTGATTTGAAGAAAGCAAGAAATTCACCAATGGTGCACTGTAGACCCTACGATGCATGGAGCTGTGAAGGAGGAGACTGAACTCTTCCAGTGGAGAGGAAGATCTGACATCACAAGGTGGAGCCGGAAGAAATATTGCCCGGGTGAAGAGAGCTGCTTAGCTTAAAGATGTTTCAAAGAATCAGCACTTGCAGTGGAACTGCCAATGTGTGGATAGTGAACTATATTCACACCTCTAGAACTCTTCTATCTTAAGCCGGCCCAGTGGCATAGAGGGCTGAGGCACTGGGAACGAGCATGAGCTGTTGGGGGTCAGCTGGGGGTGTTGGGGAAGGCTGAAAGAGGATTGAGCAGCTGCCAAGCAGCTCTCCTCTCCTGGATCAGGGAGGTTGGCCACACCGGCTCTTGGCTGCCACCAGATGGAGGCCTGGTAATAAGGCCATAGGAGTGTGAGGAGGCAGAAGTTAGTTGTAGGGAGTCATGGTCTTGAGACTTATACGCACTGCCATGCACGTGTGCTCCTTTAAGATGCCACAGCTGAGGAAGGGAGGGTAGAAAACCCAGAAGGAAACTGGCAGGCATGATGGGGATGTATACCTGCTCACCGCATTCCCACTCATCTAGGCACCAGGAGCCAGGCATCCGGGGTGGCATGACCGCCATGGGGAGCAATCCGTGGGGGCCCGAGCTGCAAGGTAAGTCCCGGGGAGGCTGTGGACAGTGAGGTTGGCAGATGGGAGATTTCCCCCATTGTGGCCCCGAGGATAAAAACCTATATTAAAAAAAAAAAAACAAGAACTGTTTCATCTTCATCAAAGATATCTCCTCCATTGAGCCACACTTCTGGAACAATTCTCAAGCAGTACTAAGGTAGCCGGGGAAGATGGCAAAGTCTGATATGACATCAGGACAGAAGGAACTGCAACACCACAGGACCAAAGCCAGCACATCTGTAAGAGGATGTCTAGACTGTAGTGCTCAGTTAAAGTATGCACGGTGCATTGACAGCCACGACTGGAACATGGCCATACTGGGCTACTCTCTGTTAAGGAGAGAGATGATGGGGAGGAGGGACTGTACTATACGTAAGGGTGGGAACTAAGGCCACAGCAGTGCTGGGGCACCCAGAGGAAAAGAAAGCACTGGAGGTGCTGTGGGTTACATCAAAGACAGGTGCTGGGCCCTTATGCACACAGGGGTGGTATACAGACTTCCAACACTTGGAGAGAAGTTAGATAAGGCACTTGGGGATGCCATCATCAGGATGGTAGGTTAGGGGATGTGCTGCTATTTGGTGACTTTAATCTGCCAGATGTTGACAGCAACATTCCAACTGCCACTTTGGCAAGAAGCAGGGCCATCCTTTATTCCCTACAAGAGGCTTTTCTCAGGCACGTAGCCTATGAACCCACTAGGGACAGGACACTGCTGGACCTAGTGCTTATAAACAGGGACAACATTGCAGAAGTCACAGTGGGCAGCCCCTAGGTACCAATGATCACCGTACAGTGTGGTTTAACATTAAGACAAGAACAGAGGCAAACCACACAAGGACAAGGGTGCTGGACCTTAGGAGGGCAGATTTTAAAGAAACAGAAGACTGTTTCTGAAACTGACTCGTGTTGGGGGTTGCCAGGAAGTGGTAGAGGTACAGTGGGGACAAATAAGACAACCAGCCTCTGCCTGAAGGAAGTGAGTAAATGCAGAAGGAAAAAGAAAAAAATTACTCACCTTAGTAATCTTGTTTCTTCTAAGGGAATCTTACTGTATTCTGACTTAGCCAGTATGGTCTAACCATAGGACTGCCCCGGAGCCGAAATGGTTAATAGAACCTATGCAAATGATGGAATGCTAGGCTAGAACTCTGTTTTCAAATCACTGTCTCTGGTAAACAGCTTCTAAACCGTCAGATTCTTAATGAAGCATGCACTGAGCATTTTCCTACTACTTTAATGATAATAACACCTACTGAAGAAAAGCTCCTGTGACTGTACTTTCTAATTACTCCACACACACCCACTTCTGACCCCGGTCTTATTCACCTTTCAGGTTATTACCGTCTCCTCGCTACTCCTACTTTGTCCTTCTACCCTGAATTGTCCCCATTTTTGCCCTGCAATACCCTGCACTCTCCTCTCCCACCTCCCCCTAAATAGTCATCATGCCCCCCCCAACTCAGTGCCCCCTACTCTCCATTCTGGATAGCTGCTTACTGTCTCTTACCTGACAATGCCACCTAGGCTGCTACTGTTACCTGAATTATCCTAGTGTTAAAACCATCTGTTTCCTATTTACAATATATTTTTGTCTATGTTTACTCACCTAGCTAGATACCCCTAAACCCACAATGTATGTATACCCACCCTTTACGACGTAGAACCTTTGTAAAAGAGCAGTCTCCCGCTCAAAGGTATTGTAATCCAAGACTTGAATAAATAAAATAAATAAATAATAATAATAATAACATCCCTCCCAGAGAGTAGTAAGGATACATTTAAGGGAATTACCCCTTCCTTAGAAAAAACTTCCAAAGTGGCATCACTAAGACTCAAGTCACAGATGCCCAAAAACAAGAACTTCAGATACCCCAGGTTTGCAACAACTATAACACAGCTGTCGTGCAGTGACCATATGTTTCTGCAGGGGAGGAAGAGAGGGAGCTCAGGATACAGTAAGATTCCCTTAGAAGAAACAATATTACTAAGGTGAGTAATTTTTTCTTCAAACCCCAGGAAATCTTACTGTATTCTGACTTATGCAGATTACCAAGCAGTGCCTTTGGAAGTGGGCCTATAACCTATTTAGGAAACAAGCTCTGCAGGAGAGCTGTGCCAATCAGGCATCATCTCTGGCCTGAACATCCAAACAATAATGTTTGGTGAATGTGTGAACTGTCTTCCAAGTTGCAGCTTTGCAAATGTCCACTAGGGAGATATCTCTAGCAGCTGCTAGAGAGGTTGCAGTACCTCTAGTTGAATGGGCCCTGAGGCCTGCAGGTGGTTGCTTACCCACCTTGCTATAGCAAAACTAAATACAGGCTATACTCCATCGTGCAATGGATCGTTTTGTGGCAGGTTTTCCTCTTCCCACCTCTCCATAAGTGAGGAAGAAAGTATAGTTACGTAAGAACTTACCGTAACAGTAGATTTTCGAGAGGAGCTTTTGCAGCAGGCTATAACAGTCAGGACTATGCTGCAGGCACTAGGACCTTTCGATGAAAACTTCTGCCAGCAATACCAGCGGGGACCGCCCCTGACGCCAGCCCCACCCCGACGTCGGTCAGGGTACAAGAGGGGGAGGACCCAGCTCAACCTCAGTTCTCCCGCCAGAACCCAGCAGAAGGCCTGACAAGAGAAGGAGGCGGAGCCTACCATGAAGAGCATTGGAGAAGAAAGACAATGGATCTGCACACCTTGAGGGGGAAGGCGGGAGGGAAATAGCGCCTGCTGCAGGGCTCCTCTTGAAGATCTACTGTTACGGTAAGTTCTTACGTAACTGTACTATCTTACGTCGAGTGGGAGCTCTTGCAGCAGGCTATAACAGTCAGGACTGAGTCCCAAGCAGTCCCACAGCAAGGAGGTAGCTGACCCCGGGAGGTGGAATATACAGACTCCAGAGACCTTAGGACAAAAGCCCTTGTAAAACTGCTAGGCCGAAGCCAGCTCTGCGTCTGGAGACGATATCCAAGCTGTAATGCTTGATAAAAGTATGCACCGAGTTCCAGGTTGTGGCTGCACAAATGTCCTGTATAGTGACATTTCACAGGGCGTCGAAGAAAGCTGACACTCCTCTGGTGGAGTGACCCCTAACTGGGACCGGCAGGGGCTTATTATCATCATCATCATCATATCTTTATTTATTCAGGCGAACATCATTGAGCAAGGCTCATTTACAAGATGGACCTGATAAGGTCAAGGTTCAACAGTTGATATTGTGATGCTCGTAGCAAAACGAGACACAGAGAACTATCCATTTAGAGATAGTTTGCTTGGACACCGGTTGACCCAAGCAATGTGGTGCAAAGGCCACAAATAGCTGCTCCGATTTATGGTGCTGAACCGTCCTCTTGAGGTAATACCTCAGAGTCCTGTGGACATTCAATGTGTGGAGGAGAGCCTCCCCTCTATTGGAAGGGGAAGAAAAATAAACAGGAAGATCAACCGACTGGTTGATGGTCAATTCCGAGACCACTTTTGGAAGAAACTTAGGATTTGTTCTGAGGGAAACCCTTTCCCTGTGGAAAACTAAATAGGGCTCTTTACACATCAGAGCCTGAAGCTTGGAAACCCTTCGAGCTGAAGTAACAGCAACCAAAAAGCAAACCTTCCAAGAAGGGTAACGCAGCTCATAATCCGCTGCTGGCTCAAAAGGAGGGAGGGTGAGTTTCTCCAACACAAAAAGGAGGTCCCAGAGTGGGACAGGGTCCCAAATGAGAGGTCTCATGTGTAGAATTCCCTAAGAAGGTACGGGCCACATCAATTGTGCTAATGCTCTCTCTCACGAGAGCATGGTAGTGGATTACCTCACATGTGCACCTTGACAGAGGAGTAACTTAGGCCCTTCTCATACAAGGAGAGGAGGTACTGTAAAGCTGAATTCACAGGGCAGGTGTGGGATCCAAATACTGCAGCAACGCCAAAGACAAGCAACTTCCACTTCATAGCATAGTGGGCAGTAAAGAACTTTCTTGCTGGCCTTCAAGACACACGCCACTTCAAACCCCAGATTCGCCTTTTGAGCTATGTCTGAAGGAGCCAAGCATGTAGGTGCAAGGGATAGAAGATCCGGATGGACCAGAGACCCTTGGTCCTGGGACAGCAACTGCAAATATGGGCAGTGAACTGGAGTTTCCATGGATAACCGCTGCAGAAGTGGGAACCAAATCTGTCGAGGCCATTTGGAGGCCACTAGGAACATCCGGCCCCTTCTGCCTGTAACCTAGCAGTACCCTCTGGATGAGAGGGAAGAGGAAAGGCATAGAAACCTCCTGCCCAGCAAAGGGATAGCAGCGTCTGGCCAAAACTCAGGCGCGTGCTCTACTTCAAGCAAAGCGTTGGCAGTTTGGCATTGCGTGGTGGCATAAAGGGTCCAACTCTGGAAGACCCCCACCTGTTGAAGAGCTGGTCCGTTACGGATTGTAGCATCTCACTGGTGTGCTCTGGCACGCAACCTGCTGAGGCTGTCGGCCAGATCGTTTGGACGCCTGGAACGCGCATCGCATGACACAGTAGAATGCCCGCTCCAGTGCCCAGTACCAGACTCTCATCGCTTCCTGCAAAGAGGATACGAATGAGTGCCTCCTTGTTGTTGATGTAAAAGAGCAACCGCCATGTTGTCCATCTGAATTAGAAGAGAGCCTGGTACCAGATCCCTCTCGAAAGCCTGAAGAGCGAGAACCGCTTTCGCATTTCCTGTACCATTGTGTGCAGGACTGCTCCTCGGTGACCAAACCCTTGTGTTCGATCTACACCGGTGTGCCCCCATCCCAGGTCCGATGCATCTGTTGTCAGAGTCTGACCTGGTGGCTCAGACAGCTGACCCCTTTCTCCAGATTGCTGGTCCATCCACCAAAGCAATGTTCTCTGACTGGCTCCGAGATCCTGACCAGAGAGTCTAGGTCTGTAGCTTTGGTTCCACTGCACCTGAGCATCTACTGTGGACTCTCATGTGGAGGCGGACCAAGGAGAACTTGAATGGCCGCCACCATGCCAAGTAAACTGAGGAAGTTCTGAGCCGGAACTCGAGGCGCTATAGAGATCCGTTCTGCCAACTCTATGGCAGACCCCTTGTCTTGTGGGAGAAAAGCATACCCTGGGACGGAATCCAGGATGGCTCCTATGAAGGCGAGCTTTGGCTGGGCTCCGGGATGACTTTTGTAAGTTCAGGGTGATCCCAGTTCTCGGAATAGAGTATAAGTGTCTCCGGGAGCTAGTAAAGGCTGCCTCTTGGCCAGGGGCTGTAAGCAGCCAATTGTCAGTAGGAAACACATAGTGTCCCATCTGCCTCAGAGCCGCAGCCACCACTGCTAGGCATTTTGTGAAGACTCGCGGAGCGGAAGAGAGTCCGAACAGAAGCACTCGAAACTGAAAATGCACCTCTTGGAAGTTAAACCTCAGAAACTTCCTGTGTGGAGGATAGACTCCTATATGCATGTATGCATCCTGCATGTCGAGAGAACAGAGCCAGTCCCCTTGGTGCAGCAAGGGGAGGAGTCTTTGAAGAGTCACCATTCTAAACCTTTTGTACTCGATAAAGAGGTTTAGAGGACTGAGATCCAGAATGGGACGAAGGTCCCCAGTCTTTTTTGGGACCAGAAAAAAGTGGCAGTAGAACCCCTGACCCCGCTGTTCCAAGGGAACCCTCTCTATTGCTCTCTTCTGCAGGAGAGTCTGAATTTCTCCTTCTATCAGTGAGATGTGAGGAGGAGGATAACGGGAGAGCTTTGGCAGAGTATGCGGAGGAAACTCTGTGAACTCTAGTGTATGTCCTCTCCGTACAATCTCCAAGACCCACTGGTCTGCGGTAACAGACTTCCACCCTTCGAAATGAAGGGAGAAGCAGCCCCCAACCGGCTCCCCTAGAACTTCTGGTGGAAGGGGGGGGCGGAAGGGAGTCACTGGGCAGAGCCGGGAGTTGGGAGAGAGGTCTGGGAGGACTTGGGCCCACGGGCGGGAGGTCCACCAGACTGCTGGTTTCCGGATCTCCTGCGGAAGCCACCTCTCTGCCCTTGTTGGTTGCCACAGGCTGAACCCTGATTGCCGGAGGGCTTGCGAAAGGGCCGTCCACAGTCTTACGTCGCTGGTCGCCACAGTACATCTGGCGGACCAACCAGATCGACTTGCCCGACTCCTTGAGGCGGGAGATCAAAGCCTCCATCTCCTGCCCAAACAACACGGTACCTTGGAAGGGCAAATCCTGGATACCGGACTGCAGATCCTGGTGAAAGCCCGAGACTCTCAACCAGGCATGGCGCCGGAGGCACACCCCAGAGCCGGCTGCCCTGGCTGCCGTGTCTGCAGTGTCATACGAGGCTCTCAGTATGTGGGAGCCTACGTCTGAGCCCGACTGCAAAAGGGCCAGGAGCTCTGTCTTCTTGTCAGAGTCTGGCATGGCCTGTGTCAGCTCAAGTTCTCTTTCCCATAGCCCATTCTGATACTGTACCATATGCATTAGGAAATTAAGGGAGCGGATGGAACAGGTGGAGGCCGCATAAACATTTTTGCCCACCTGGTTCAGGTATCGGGACTCCGGGTCGGGAGGCTGTGAACTGAGGTGTTTCGGTTGCCGAGATTTGTCATGGGCAGCCGTGATCACCGATGAGTCGGCCTGAGGGTGTTCCGCCAGGAAGGGTTCCGCCCTCTGGGCCTTATACAGCCTATCCGACTTCTTAGGGACTGCTGGGATCGAGGCCGGATGCATCCAGGTGGTCCTAGTAAGATCCTGGAAAGTATCCACCAAAGGAGGAATAACCAAAGGCTTTGGCTCCTTTTGCCTCAGGTACATGGCCAATCTCTGGCGTTCCAGATCCAGGTCCTCCGTGTCCCACTCGTTGGAAGCCTGGATGTGCCTCATGACGTCCATAAAAGTAGGATCATCCGGAGGTGAGCGAGGCTGGTCCTTCTCTTCCGGGGAGCGCTTGAGGCTGAGAGAGGATGAAGAGGTCGACGATGAAGAGGAGGATCGACTATCCGATTTGGAATAGTCTGACCCCGTCCTACGACCATGCCTTCGCTGAAGTCGGTAACTAGGGGACCGACGTCGGTCCGAAGACCGACTCCGGTCCCTGGACCGGCGACGGAGCAATGACTGACGTCGGTCGCGTTCCCGCCTAGTGCGAGAAGGGCTCCTGGAGCGAGACTTAGACCGACGTCGATCACTAGAAATCCTGGAGCGACGTCGGTAGTCCTCAGACCTGAAGCGGGAACAGCTCTGGAGGGGGGTGAAGGCTGGCGCTCTGGTGACTTCCGCGTGTAAGACTCACCCCCCGGCTGTGGTTCTCCTGCAGGGTCCGGTACCGGTGTCTGGGACGGCGACGGGGAGGACTGCTTGTGGACCTGCTCCTACCAAAAAGAGAAAAGCTCCTTGAGCTCATCCTTGGAGAAAATTTCAGCCTTCGCCCGAAAAGAAGTTTCCGGAGCGTCGGAGATTGAAGAGAGCTCTCCTGAGGGCTCAGGGGAGGACTTGGGCGGCCAGGGGACATCAGTATCTCCACGACCGACCCGTGTCGCCCCGCCGACGGTGTCGGTGTAGGGACCTGGCGACAGAGTAGCGCCGGGGGGCCCGGAGAGTCCTTGGTCTCCGGAGGTGCGCCTTTAGCAGGCGGCGTCGGTGCCTTAGCAGGTGGGGCCAAAGTAGGCACCTCTAAGGACTTAGCGATGACCCTTGACGAGTCACCTTGACAGCGGCTTCTCCCCTAGCGAGCCAGCCTTAGCCTGTGGAGTCTTCGGAGGTTCTCCAGACCCTGAAGGATGGGCCTTTTTAGGAGAAGGCCATGAATGCGAACAGGATCGAGACTGGGACCGGTGACGGGACTGACTACGGTCCTTGCTGTGGCGCTTCTTCTCCTTCCTCTTCCCTTCCAGGGAGTGCAGATCCATCTTCTGCTCCAACAGGTAGGCCTTGAGGACCTTCAGGTGGCGGATGCGGGTCCGGCTGGTAAAGGCCTGGCAATCTGCACAGTTGGCGGTTTTGTGGTCAGGGCCCAGGCAGAAGACGCACCTCCGATGTCCGTCCTTAGCAGAGATCTGTGACCGCAGTTGCACTTATTTAAGTGTTTGGGTGATGCGATGGCAGGAAGACATGAACCCGACGGAAGAAGAGGCTGACAGTCGGTACTGGGCGGCAGGGGCGAGGAAAAACAGCACTCCAAGCGCGATAAGGCAATGACAGCGAACTGGCGTTGGTATAGGAGAATGGTAAAAACCGTCCCGAAAAGCAGGAATCTTGCTAGAAGTTCTTCTTTTTTTTTAATGAATCGCAGACAGGCGCCAAAGGTGCTTGGCTTCATATGCGGTGCAGCGGAGGAAAGAACTGAGGTGGAGCTGGGTCCGCCCCTCTTGTACCCTGACCGACGTCGGGGCGGGGTCGACGTCAGGGGCAGTCCCCACTGGTATTGCTGGCAGAAGTTTTCACTGAAAGGTCCTAGTGCCTGCAGCATAGTCCTGACTGTTATAGCCTGCTGCAAGAGCTCCCACTCAAAGTAAGATCTGGGTTTGATCCTGTCTGTGACCCTTTGTGTTGTCAAGATAATAGCTGACTGCCCTTTTTACATCCAGGCTGTGCAGCCTACGCTCACCTGAGGCGGAATGATCTGTGAGGAAGACTGGTAAAGTAATAGACTGGTTGAGGTGGAACTCTGATACCACCTTGGGCAAACATTTTCTATTAGTTCTCAAAACTACTTTGTCTCTATGAACAGCAATATAACCAGGCTCTGTAAATAGTGCCTGAAGCTCACCGATTCTTCTGGCAGAGGTAATGGCTACCAGGAACACTGTTTTCCAAGTGACATATTTGAGGTCTGCTATGGACATGGGCTCAAACGGGGGCTGCATACGCTGAGCAATGCAGATATTCAGATCCCACATGGGAGTAGGTTCCCTGTGTGGTGGATGCAAATGTAGTAACCCCTTAAAAATGTATTGAACACTGCCTTTGAAGCCAAGGAAGATGCCTTACCTGCTAATAAATAAGCTGAGACAGCTGCCAGATGCACTCTCAAGATGGAAATACCTAAACCTGTGGAATGCAAATGGGCCATATAGTCCAGGACTATAGAGAGACTAGCTTGGGCATGGTCCAAGCCCTTACCCTGACACGAAAAGGAAAATCTTTTCCATTTAGAGGCGTAGGTTGTCTTGGTAGAAGACTTTCTGGAAACTCTCAGTATATCCATAACTCCTTCTGAGAGATGCAAATCTACGTACTCAAGAGCCATGCTTTGAGTCTGAGTGATAGCAGGTTGGGATACATGATCCTGCCCTGTGAGGATGACAGTAGGTTGTGTCTCCTGGGGAGACCGATTGGCTTGGCCACTGACAATGATAGGAGCATGGAGTACCAAGGCTGTCTGGCCCAGTCTGGGGCAATAAGGGTCATTGAGGCTGACTGAAGCCTGAGTCTGTTTAGTACTTTCAGTAACAGAGGAAAAGGAGGAAAAGGAGGAAAAGCATACAGGAACCTCCCTTTCCAGTCCAGCAGAAGTGCATCCAGAGGAACTGTACCCTTGATGGGGGACCTGCAGCAATATTGTGGGACCTGGTGATTGTCTGGGGCTGCAAAAAGATCCACCTCTGGGGTGCCCCATCCCCTGAAAATGGTCTGCAAGACCTGTTTGTTCAGTGACCACTCATGGTGGTTCTGGTTTATTCTGCTGCGGGCATCTGGCAAGACATTGTCCTTGCCTGGAAGGTGGACAGCTGAGAGGGAAACATTCAGGGAGCATGCCAAGGCCCAGATTCTCATTGCCTCTGCAGAAGGGAGTTGATCTTGTTCCCCCTTGCTTGTTTATGTAGTACATGGTGGTTGTGTTGTCTGTTCTGACCTGGACCACCTTTCATTTGACCTGACTGACAAACGACTGAAGAGCCTGAAGAACTGCTCTGAGTTCTAAGAGGTTTATATTTAGGAGAGATTCCTACCTTTTCCATGTGCCATGTGGAGTGTAGTCCCCCAGATGTGCTCCACACCCTAGGAGGGATGCATCTGTCGTGAGTACCAGAGAGGGGATCTGTTGCAGGAAGGGTACTCCTTGTCTGAGATTGTTTCTTTCCTGCCACCACTGCAGGGACTTGGAGAAAAATGACTGTGACTGGAACCGACTTTGAAAGAGGGTCCTTTCTTTGGGACCAGTATTCCCTTAAGTGAAACTGAATGTCCCTCATCTGGAACCTGGCCCCTGGCACAGTTGCTGTGGAGGCTGCCATGTGACCTAACAACTGTAGGAAGTGCCTTGCTGGCCTGGAGACATGTAGTTAGAAGGAATCGGCTACCTGGATAAGGTTGTCCACCCTGTCTTGAGGCACGTAAGCCATCCCTTTTTGTGTATCCAGTTCTGTCCCTATGAATCAGAGCAGTTGGACTGGTTCTAGGACAGACATTTTGCGGTTCACCAAGAACCCCAAGGAGGAGAGAGTGTCTTGTGTTACTGACAAAGCCTCCCTGATCTGCTGGCATGACTGGCCCACTATGAGCCAGTCATCTAGGTAGGGGAACACTGATACCCCTTGTCGTCTTAGGTGTGCCACTACCACTGCTAGACATTTTGTGAACACCCTTGGAGCAGATGTCAGTCCAAAATGCATTGCCCTGATTTGGTAATGACCTGATGGCAACCTGAACCTGAGGTACTTTCTGTGTGACCTTCTCATTGGGATGTGAAAGTAGGTGTCCTTCAGATCCAAGGATGCTAGCCAGTCTCCCTGTCTTAGGGTAGGTAGTATGGTAGCCAGGGTGACCATCTTGAATATTGTTTTGTCAGATGCTTGTTTAAGTATCTGAGATCCAGAATGGGTCACCACTCCCGTTTTCTTTATTGTGAGGAAGTACCTTGAATACAGTCCCTTTCCTACCTGGGTAGAAGGGACTGGTTCCACTGCCCTTAGCAGCAGAAGGCTTGAAACTTCCTTTTCCAGCAGAGCTGTTTCAGCATGTTTGATGGGGAAGAGGGTTTGAAGGCCCTTGACCTCAGCTTTGGCATAGCCTTGAAACTGAGGACAAGTCCTTGGCCCACTACTTCCAGGACCCACTTGTCTGTGGTGATATTTTCCCACTCCTGGAAGTAGTGGGCCAACTTGCCCCCTACTGGAAATGGGGAGGTGACCTGAACAGTCCCCTCTGGGAGTCTGTTTGGACTATGCTACTGGTTGGACACTGGGACTAGTGCGGCCACTGCCCCTCCTGCCCCTGCCCTTGAAGTATCCCCTAGGCTGGTACTGGGGAAATATTTGAGGCTGGAAAAGGGGCCTATAAGGAGTTCTACCTCTGCCACCCCTTGCATGGTGCTTCTGGGGGTTGGCAGACCTCTCTTTAGCTGCTGTACGTTTGTATGCAGCCTTGTACTCGTCCATTTATTTCACGTATGCCTCTGTTTGTTCCCCAAACAGAGACACAGGGTCACAAGGAAAATCCATGGCTTTGTTCTGAGTATCCTGTATCAGGCTGGTAGTCCTGAGCCAGGCGAACCTCCTTAGTGACATAAAAGATGCCATTTGCCTAGATGCAGTGTCATTAGCATCCACTAACATCCTAAACTGTGTTTTAGAGGCTTCAATGCCTCTTTTTGCAGCTTCCTCCAGATCAGCAGCCATGGGAGAAGGGCTGCCTTGGCAATCTCTAAAACTGTAGACCACATATTTTTTTGATACCTGGCTATATAGGCCATGTAAGATGCCTGCCTAATAGCCAAGGAGGATCCCAAATAAATTTTCTTTGCAATGGAATCCACCCTTCTAGAATCCTTTTCAGGAGGGTGAGGCCAGAGGGATGCCAGCTTTGCCACAAGCTACAGCCTATACCACACCTTCATGGCTGGGATGCCCAAAAAGAAATTCAGCCCCAGCCTTGGCTACCCAATACGTTCTGTCCACTTTCCTATATGTACGTGGAACAGAAGAAAAAATTACTCACCTTAGTAATGTTGTTTCTTCTAATGGAGTCTTGCTATATTATAGACATTAGCAGTTTGTTCCAGCTCTAGAACTGCCCGGAGTGAAATGGTTAAAACCATTCCAAAATAGAATTTTAGCACGAGCAGCTCTATCTGTGTCATTTCAAACTTGAACTGTCAGATCTATGCAAGGCCAAACTCACTAAGGTCTGTGTGGAAGCTGTAACCTACACTAGCCAAATGGCTACCTAAATAATAACAACCACTGATGGTCCCAACACCCAAGACTCAAGTCAGGGGACCAGAAATACTAACACCATTCTAATAATATGAAAATGGAACACAAGTATAATAAAACACACACACACGTACACATACACACCCCCAAAGTCCCAAAGGGGACAAAATGCTAACAGGACATAAGTAGTGCCCACACTAAGTTGCCCGCACCCCACCAAGTAGAGGTTCTGAGAGGGGCAGGTTGGGGGGGAGGTCTATAATATAGCAAGACTCCATTAGAAGAAACAACATTACTAAGGTGAGTAATTTTTTCTTCAAACAACATGAAGTCTTGCTATATTATAGACATTAACAGAATACACAGCAGTACCTCCATGGAGGAGGCAGAACCTTTAGGAATAGGCTCTGAAGAACAGCTGTGCCAAACCGAGCATCTCTCCTGGCCTGGACATCCAGGGAGTAATGCTTGGTAAAGTGTATCCGTTTTCCAAGTAGCAGCCTGGCAAATCTCTAATAAAGGATATCTCTGGCAGCCAGCAGAGCATGGCTTACCCCTGCTAGAATGAGCCCTCAAACCGAGGGCTCTGCCCACTTTCTGATAACAAAGTGGATACAAGAGACAATCCACATGGCTATTGATCTCTTAGTGGCAGTTTGCCTTTCCCAACTTCACCATAGGTAAGGAAAAGTTGGAGGATTGAACCTGTGACCTTTAGTGCGCTCTATATAATAACTAGAGCTCTCTCAACATCCAGGCTGTGCAACCTCCTCTCACCCGAAGAGGAGTGATCAGTGAAAATATTGGAAGGAGACAGACTGATTAAGATGGAAATCTGAAACCACCTTAGGCAAAACTTCCTATTAGTCCTAAGGACTACCTTATCCCTGTGGAAAGAAATAAAGTCAGTCTCCACTGACAAGGCTTGCAATTCTTATCGTCTGGCAGAAGTGATAGCCCATAGAAAAACAGTTTTCAAGTTAGGTACTTAAGCTCTGCAGAAGACAGAAAGTTCAAGGAGTTGCATTAACTGGGCAATGTAAACATTAAGGTCCCAAGCAGGGCGGTTCCCGAAAGGGAGGATTAGTAAGGAGTAACCCTTAAAAACTTGGAAAACACAGGATGAGAGGAAAGAGGGATGACTTTCCTGCTGACACAAAACAGACACAGCTGCCAAATGAACTCTCAGGGTAGCTGGTCTGAGACCAAGAATTAAGATGTACCATGTAATCTAACAAAATGGGCAATTCAGCAGATTCTGGAAATATTTTTCCCAGCACACCAAATGGAAAACCTTTTCCATTTAGAACTATAAGTAGCCTAGTGGAAGGCTTTCTGGAAGCCTTTAGGATCTCAAGAACACCCTGAGAGGGTGTAAATCAGCAAACTCTAACTCCTCAAGAGTCAGGCCTTGAGGTTGAGGATTGAGGTCGGTTACCAAACCCTTCCCTGGGCACAAGTCAACAGATTGTGATTCCTGGGGAGGCACAGGGGAAGATGGACTGTCAGAGACAGAAGGAGTGGTACCAGGGCTGCCTGGCCCAATCTGGGGCAATCAGAATCACCCTGCAAGGCTGAGATCTGATTTTGACTAGTACTTTGAATAGGAGAGGAAAGGGAAAGCATGAGGAACTTCCCTCCCAATCCAGAAGAAGGGCATCCAGGGAACTGAGCCCAGCACTGGAGGCCTGCAACAGAACAGAGGAAGTTTGTGATTGTCTGGGGCTGCAAAAGATCTATCTGAGGATGCCCCACCTGGCAAAAACTATCCCCAGCACTTGAGGATCCAGGGACCATTAGTGATGGCCCTGGGAAATCCTACTGAGGGCATCCGCTAGGACATTGTCCTTTCCTGGAAGATGAACTGCTATGAGGGAAGTGTTCAGGGAATAGGCCAGAGACCACAACTTCATTGCCTCGGTGCACAAGGCCGAAGACCAAGTGCCCCCCTGTTTGCTGATGTACCACATTGTTGTGGTGTTGTCTGTTCTGACTTATATCACCTTGTCGTGGACAGATGCAGAAAAAGCTTGAAGAGCTAAAAAGACAGCTCTGAGTTCCAGCAAATTGATGTGAAGCAGAGATTCCTGGGGACCAAACTCCCTGAGTGGAAAGGTAGCCCATGTGGGCTCCCCAACCCAGAAGGGAAGCATCTGTAGTGAGAGTCAAGTCGTGAGAAGGGAAATGAAGAAGCCCTCTTAAATTGCTCTGATCCTGCCACCACTGGAAGCTAGGATCAAGGTTGAGTCACTGGGACCAACTTGGTAAGGGGTCTCTTCTCTGAGACCAAAAGGTTCTCAAGTGAAACTGAATGTCTCTCATCTGAAATCTGGCTCCCTGCACAACAGCTGTGGATGCAGCCATGTGCCCCAGGAGCTCAGAAAGTGTCTTGCTGGTCGAGAGACCTGCAGAGTGAAGGAAGCCAGAGCCACAAAATTCCTTACCCTTTCTGGGGAAGAAAGGCTCTGACTAGCTTTGTCAATTATGCCCCTATAAGGTGAGTACCTGGACTGGTTCTAGAACCGACTTGGTAGGTTTAGCAGAAACCCAGGAGGTGAGAAGCTGCTGGGTGACCTGCAGGTGAGATTTTACCTGTTCTGGGGACTGGCCTACAATGAGCCAGTTGTCTAGATAGGGAAAACAGCAATCCTCTGCCTCCTTAAGTGGGCCACTGCCACTGCTAGACACTTTGTGAATACCCTTGGAGCAGAGGTAGGCCAAGGGCATTGCTCTGAACTGGTAATGACCTGAGGGCAGTTCAATCTGGGTACTTCGATGGGATATTCTGATTAGGACATGAAATAGGCATCCTTGAGGTCCAGGGAGGCTAGCCAGTCCCCTGGCCTTAGGGAAGAGTAAAATCATTGCCAGAGTTACCATTTTGAACTTTGGTTTCAAAGATGCTTGTTCAGATATCTGAGATCTAAAATGGGCGTCATTCTCCTGTCTTTTTGGGGTAAGGAAGTATCTGAATACAGACCCCTGCCCTGATGCAGGGGAGGAACCCTTTCTACTGCTCTGAGAGCTAACAGGGATGAGACCTCTGTTTCCAGAGCGAGGGTCTCTGAAGCACTTGCAGGTAGAAAAAGTCTGCTATCAACTTGGGAAACTTTTTGAAGCTGAGAACCAGACCCTGGCTTACTACTTCAAGAACCCACTTGTCTGAGGTTAAAGAAGCCCAGTTCTGACTGAAGTAAGCCAGCCTGCCCCCCACTGGTACAGGAGAATCGGCCCTGGGCACCCCATCAGGATGCCTGTTTCGCAGGAGCTTTAGGCTGGGGGGTGGGAGCAGGTCTGCCCACCCCTCGTCTGCCCTGCCTCTGAAGAGCCCCTCTGAGCAAAGGCAGAGAGCCTGAGTCTGGTAGAGAGCCTGTGAAAGGCCTACCCCTACCCTGGGGGCATGCCTTTGAGGAGTGGCTTGCCGCCTCCTTAGCCTGGGCACTCTTGTAAGTAGTCCTATATTCATCCATCTTCTTCATGTAATTCTCTGTCTGCTCTCCAAACAGAAATTTCCCACCACAGGAAAATCCATAGCCTTAGTCTGGGTATCCTGTGACAAACTAGTACACCTGAGCCAGGCCAACCTACAGAAGCTACAGATGTGGCCATGACCCTAGAGGAAACATCATTAACATCCACAGCAGCATGAAACTGAACCTTAGAAGCTTCAATGTCATCAGCAGCCACCTGTTCTAGTTCACTAGCCAGCTGGCCATGGGCCTGCTTGGCCAGTGCATAACAGTATCCCATCTAGATTTCTGATACCTAGCTACATAAGCCATATAATTTGCTTGCCTGAGTCCCAGAGAGGCTGCCATATACTGTTTTTGCCATGGCATCAATCTTCCTGGAATCCTTGTCAGGAGGATGTAGCAAAGGAATATTAGCTTTATCACAGGCAGCAGCCTGAACTACTAACATGACTGCATTGCTGAGAAAGGAATTCTGTATCAGGGCCTGACAATGTATATCTTCTGTCCATCTTTTTATCTACAGGAGGCACAGAATTAGGAGCTTTTAAAATTTTAATTGTTTGTTTCCTAAAAGACTTATGTAAAGGAATAGACAATCTCCTAGACTCTGGAATATCCATCATTTCTACAAAATCAGGCTCCTCTTGCTCATCCACAGCCTCTTCTAAAGGAAGCTGGAGGGTTTCAGCAACTTTTTTATAAAACATAAAATGAGATGGGGACTCAGACAGCATAGGGGGAGATTCTAAAGGTCTGTCTGGGAAGATGTCGGTTCAATGGCACACCAAGCCTTCCCAGCCACATTCATACTGTTCATAATCCTCCTCCCCCTCCTCTGGTTCATAAAATTCCTCAATATCATAATCCTGAACCACTGGGACCGGACGAACTGACCTTTTACCAGATAGTGGTGGTTCGGACGGACCTGAGACAGTGACTGGACAATTTGTATGGCTTTGCTATCTCTGCAGCAGTTGGAGAAGGAATTTTGGACTCCAGACCTGCTGATTTTCTTGTTTTCTTTACTTGAATTGGTTCCTCAGAACCAGCTTTTCTTTGCCGAGGAAGTCTCGCCCTGGTCAGAGGCACTCCCTCCTGGGTCGGTTGGCACGAACCGGGCTGGCACCATCGGGTCAGCGGACCTTTTTTAGCCTCTCGTTCCCTGAGCCTGCCAATCTTTTTCCAGGGTGGCTGCAGGGAAATTCTTATACCTGGCAGTCTGACTGGAGGTAGTCAAACCACAGACAATAAACACATGTGGTGTGTGGGTCAGCCTTAAAGACTTCCCCACAAACATCACAGTGTTGAAACCCAGTGGGCTCGGTTTTCTTTGGGTTTCTCAGACATATGCCAGCCCAACCAAAAACTTGCCTTTTAATGGAAAAGCAGGTAAGACACCTTTATCGGTTCCTAACCGTGGTCAATGGTATTGGAAAAAACGAATAAATCAGATTTTTTAGAACTGATAAGAACCGGGAACCGCACTCTAAAATAGTAACTTTTAGTTTTAAATGAGTTTTAAACCCACTGATCGGTTCAAAACCGAACCGATAACTACAAGTTCCACACAGACAAAACCTTCATTTACTTACGGTTACCACAGATAAGCTTGAACCCGAGCAGTTTTTGGTTAAAATAAAACTATTCTCGTTAAATCCAACCGAGAAAACACTTTTAAACCGAAATGAACCGAGCAGAAGGAGAAATCTCCGGGCGACTGTTCACTGAGGCAGAGTAAAGAATCTGACAGTTCAAGTTTGAAATGACACAGATAGAGCTGCTCTCGTGCCAAAATTCTATTTTGGAATGGTTTTAACCATTTCACTCTGGGGCAGTTCTAGAGCTGGAACAAACTGCTAATGTCTATAATATAGCAAGACTTCATGTTGTTTGAAGTGAGAGTTTGCAGCACCTTCATGGTCTGCTTCCTTAGAGATTTGTGAACAGGAAGGAGCAACCTTTTTGATGGTGGGACATTCATCATTTCTTTATAATCCTCTTCCTCTTCATCCTCTATATCTTCTTGGGATGGGAGGTCAAGAGACAGAGTGACTTGCTTCATAAAAGCAAAGTATGAGGTAAAATCTTCTGTTCCCCTGTTAGGAGAATCTGGTCTGTGAGGATCAGGGGAAATGTTTGGGTCAATAGGCTCCCCAAAGTCCTCATCTTCATCTTCCTCACCAGGTTCAATGCCAAACTCAGTGTCCCCAAAAGGATCCCCACTTAGGTCTGGTAAACCGGGGATATCCTGTGAAGCAGGAGTATGGGTAACCGGTTGCTTCCCAACCGGAACCGGGGATTGGAAAGACTGAATAATTTTAATTGCATTAGCGATCTCTTCAGCAGAAGGAACCGTGGTTTGCTTCAGTTGCAGTTCCTGGTGCTTCTCCTTTCTCTTCTTTTTAACCGCAATGGCCGGTTCAGCAGCCTTATCCATGGCACGTTTCTTTGTAGAGCTATTGCCCCTGTCACAGGGCAGCCCCTCAAGTTCATCAGGTTGCTCAACAGCCGGGTTAGCAGTCTTTTCAGTCATTTTCTCCCTCAGTCTTTTTAATCTCCTTTCTATGGTAGACTGAGGAAAATTAGCATAGATCTCACAGTCTGTCTGTAAGTGGTCAGACCCCAGAAGAACAAGCAAATAAGATGATCTGCTTTTGCAAACAGTTCCCCACACTCAGTACAGAGCTGGAAACCAGTGGGTCCTGTTCTCTTTTTTTGGTTTCTGTGACATAACCCGGATACCACACAAAGTAAAGTAAATGTAATATTTTTTTTTTTCCGGTTGTTACACCAGAACAAGAAAAAAACAGGCGATACTCTGGAGTTTTTCAAATAATAACAACAGCCCAGGAGTTACCCCGGTTGAAAGAAGAGACCCACTGACCAGGAGTTACCCCAGTAAAATTCAACTAAAACAACTGACTATACCGAGTCAGAACAGAATTTAGACTAAAATACTAAAAGACAAGAAAAACAATTAGGGAGACTGCAGGTTTCCTCTCGGTTAAGAAACCAGGGAGGAAAACAACTACTTGCCCCTCTAAAACTAAAATCTAAACAATTACTACCTGAAAACCAAGGACAGTGAAAAGAATACCAAATAAAATAAATTTACTGATAAAATAACGGAGAAATATAGTTTCTTCAAGCGATGAAGGAGAGCTCTCCGGAGACGTCTTACTGAGACAAGCGAAATAAAGAATCTGACGGTTTAGAAGCTGTTTACCAGGAACAGTGATTTGAAAACCGAGCTCGAGTCTAGCATTCCATCATTTGCATAGGTTCTATTAACAACTTCGGCTCCGGGGCAGTCCTATGATGAGACCATACTGCATAAGTCAGAATACAGTAAGATTTCCTGGGGTTTAAAACACAGGTTACTCACATGTAACAGTAGTTCAAGGAGTGGTATATGTTGTTTATCCACACTATCTAGCAGAGTCCCCTCCCCTTTAAGAAGTGCCGGAATATCTTCAGGCTGGCTCCTCCCACCCGGGTGGTATATCCCTCGGCTCCACCCCATGATGCCAGATCTTGCCCGCTGGAAGCAAAGGTTGTGCACCTAAGTCAGGGGAGATCAGATGGATCCGTGTGGATGAACAACATAAACCATTCCTAGAACTACTGTTACAGGTGAGTAAAGTACAGTTATGTAAGAACTTACTGTAACAGTAGATCTTCAAGAGAGGCTCTTGCAGTAGGTAATTACTTGTAGGACTGCCAGGACCACAAGGAAATGTTTGCTAGCAGTGTCTGATGGAGGACTGCCCACGACGTCACATGACGGATGTCAGCGTGACACTATATAGTGGGTGGTCCCCACGTCCACCCTCCAGTTCTCCTGCTGGAGACCACCTAGAGTCATGACAGGAGAATGGGAAGAGGCTCCTGAATCGAAGAAAAGGCTCCTGGAAAGAGAACTACAAACTAAATAGGGGAAAGGTAGATGGGAAAAAGGTTACCTATTGCAAAACCCTCTCTAGAAGACCTACTGTTATGGTAAGTTCTTATGTAACTATCCTATCTTACTTCAAGAGGGCTCTTGCAGTAGGTAATTATTTGTAGGACTGAGTGCCAAGCAATCAGAGTCCAAGGGACAGGAAAACATGGGAGGCTGGAATAGGAAGCTAGTAGGTAGCCGAATACTTAAGACAGGAGTTCATGGAGGACTGCCAGTCCGAAACCAGCCCTGCACCTAGAGGCAATGTCCAAACTGTAGTGTTTCGTGAAAGTGTAGACAGAACTCCAAGTAGTGAACATGCAGATTTCTGTGGCAGATATGTTTCTGAAACAGGTTGCAGAGGCAGCCATACCCCTGGTAGAATGTCCTTTCACCTGCCCTGGAAGGACTTTACCATACTTCTGCTAACGAAAAATAATGCAGTCTGCCAACCATTTGGAAAGGCACTATCTGGAAACTACTGCACCGTCTCTCTTTGGTGCAAAAGAAACGAAAAGCCAATCCATTTTTGCGTACACCTTTGGTCCAGTTTGTGTAAAAACATAAAATTCTGTGAACATCTAAAGTATACAGACTGGCCTCCCACTGATTAGAATGTTCGGGGTAATACACCAGCAATTGAAGAGACTGATTCAGGGTAGTCTCTGAAACAACCTTTGGAAGAAACTTACAATTTGTGCACAGAGCCACCTGTGAAAAATCAAATAAGGCACCTTACACATCAGGGCCTGAAGCTGGAAATTCTTCGAGCAGAAGTGACTACAACTAAAAAGGGCGCTTTCCAGGACAAAAAGTGCATGTCACATGTCCTTGCCGGTTCAAAGGGAGGTACGGTCAACTTTTCTAAAAGAAAATTAAGGTCCCACGTGGAGTAGGGTTATGCACCAGGGGTTTCAGATGCAGAATACCTTTTAAGAAGGTTTTTGAGACCTCTAACTGAGCCAGAGTCTTGCCCCCTACTAAATCATGGTAGGCAGAGATGGCCGCTAGATGCACCTTCAGTGACAAATAACTCAAGCCCTGGTCCGACAGATGGAGAAGATACTCCATGACCTGAGAAGCGAAGCATGAGAAAGGATCCCAAGTCTTTAAGGTGGCCCAAATGAAAAAGCATTTCCACTTCATGGCATAGGTAGCTCTGGTAGAAGGTTTCTTGCCTCTACCAAAATCTGAGCTACCCTTGAGGAAATCCCATACCTAGAAGTGACTATGTCTTGAAGAGCTATGTGTGAAGATTAAGGGGTTTCTGTCCTGGATGTACTAGCGTGCCCCCCTCCTGGGTCAGGAGATCGTAGAGGTAGAGGAACTGGAGGTTCCGCTGCCAGCTGCTGGAGCAGTGGGAACCAAATCTGTCGAGGCCAAAATGGAGCTATCAATATCATTTGTGCTCCTTCTGCCTGAAGCTTGATCAGCACTATGTAAGACTGGGAAGGGAGGGAACGAGTACAGAAATCTCCCTGTCCAAGAAAGCGACAGCGTATCTTACCAAAAAGCACCATGTCCGGGAGTGAGTGAGCAAAACTTGAGAAGTTTTGTGTTTGATGGGGCTGCAAACAGATCCAGCTCCGGAAGACCCCAAAGGTCAAAGATGCGATCTAGTACTTCTAGTTTTAGCTCCCACTCCGTGGGCTCTTACCCTGGTGCGGCTGAGGCTGTCTGCGAGAACATTCTGCATGCCTGGAACGTGGATCACCAGAAGATGGACCTTGTGCAGAACCACCCAATTCCAGACTCACATCACTACCCTGCAAAGAGCATACAAGCGGGTGCCCCCCTGTTTGTTGATGTACCACTCTACACACATGTTAAATTGGATCAACAGGGTATCTTGCTGAAGTGTGTGCTGAAAGGCCTGAAGAGCATAAAGCACTGTTCTCATTTCTAAAACATTTATGTGCAAGTACAGTGCTAGAGGCGACCACAGGCCCAGGGTCCTGTGGCATCCCAGATGGGCACCTCATCCCATTCCCGACGAGTCTTCGGTCAGGATTTGTGAGTAAGAAGGGGCCTGGAAAGGAAGAAAAAAATTACTCACCTTAGTAATTATGTTTCTTCTAGTGGAGCCTTGCTGTATTCTGACTATTGCAGTTAGGTCCTGCCTTTCAACTGCCCCGGAGAACAAAGGGTTAACTTTCCTATGCCTTGCATAGAATGTTCATCACGAGCTCGGTTGAAGCCCCTGTCTGTTGTTCAAACTGCAACCGTCAGATCTTTACGAGCAAAAACTCACTAGGTGTTCTGTGTGGAAACTGTAAAATTTTTACTAGCCAACTGGCAAATATATAATGTTTTTGGTTTCAAAGGAAAACTCAAGTCAGGAAACCCAAAAACAAAAACACATCCAAAACACAACATTCCACCCAAACAAAAAGAGGTGTAAAAGGACACCCCTAGAGGTGTCAACACTCTCCTTCCCACCCACATCCCAAAAACTAGGTTCTGAGAGGAGGTGGGGAAAGTCAGAATACAGCAAGACTCACTAGAAGAAACATAATTACTAAGGTGAGTAATTTTTCTCAACAACATGAAGTCTTGCTGTATTCTGACTATTGCAGACTACCAACAGTACCTCCATGGAGGAGGGACAGAAGAAAAATTACTCACCTTAGTAATGTTGTTTCTTCTAATGGAGTCTTGCTATATTATGACTAATGCAGTTTGTCCCACCATTAGAACTGCTCTGGAGGTGAAAGAGTTAACTTCCATGCAGAGCATGGAACTTAGAGCGCGAGCTCGGTTAGAAAAGCTCTGTCTGGGATATTTCAAACCGAAACTGTCAGATCTTTACGAGCAAAACTCACTAAGGTTCTGTGCGGAAGCTGTAACCTACACTAGCCAACTGGCTACTAAAATACCAACACATTTTCCTGGTCCCAACCGCAAGACTCAAGTCAGGGGACCAGAAAAAATAAGATAAATAAAACACAACACCCCAAACACCCCAAAAAGAAGGGGTGGAAAAAACATAAAATGGGCATCAATAAGTGCCAACACTAGACTGCCCACCCCATACCCAAAGTAGAAGTTCTGAGAGGGGCAGGCTGGCGGGGAGGTCATAATATAGCAAGACTCCATTAGAAGAAACAACATTACTAAGGTGAGTTATTTTTTCTTCAAACAACATCAAGTCTTGCTATATTATGACTAATGCAGACTACACAGCAGTACCTCCATGGAGGAGGGACAGAACCTACTTAGGGAATAGGCTCTGAAGCAGGCTGTGCCAAACCGAGCATCTCTCCTGGCCTGGATATCCAGGGAGTAATGCTTGGTGAAAGTGTGTACTGTTTTCCAAGTAGCTGCTTGACATATCTCTAAGATAGGGATGTCTCTGGCAGCAGCTAGAGACGCAGCTGTACCTCTGGTAGAGTGAGCCCTCAGGCCTGAAGGGGGAACCTTACCCAGTTTTTGATAGCAAAATTGGATACAAGAGACAATCCACCTGGCAATGGATCTCTTAGTAGCAGGTCTCCCTTTCCCAACCTCACCATAAGTGAGAAATAGTTGGAGGGAGTCAGACCTGTGACCCTTGGTACGCTCTATGTAGTAACTTAGGGCCCTCTTAACATCTAAGCTGTGCAGCCTCCTCTCACCAGAGGAGGAATGGTCAGTGAAGAACACTGGAAGTGAAATAGATTGGTTAAGGTGGAAATCTGAAACCACCTTAGGCAAAAACTTCCTGTTAGTCCTGAGGACTACCTTATCCCTGTGAAAGGAAATAAAGTCAGTCTCCACTGATAAAGCCTGTAACTCACTTATGCGCCTGGCAGAAGAGATGGCTACTAGAAATACAGTTTTCCAAGTCAAATACTTAAGCTCTGCCAAGACAGAGGTTCAAAGGGGTTGCATCAGCTGAGCAATGCAAACATTAAGATCCCAGGCAGGGCAGGGTCCCTGAATGGAGATTGGTATGAAGCAATCCTTAAAACTTGGAAAATACAGGGTGAGCAGAAAGAGAAGAGGGCTTCCCTGCTGAAATAAAAGCAGAGACAGCTGCCAAATGCACTTTCAGGGTAGCTGGTCTCAGTCCCAAAGAATTAAGATGGACCATATAGTCCAAAACAGTGGGCAAATCAGCAGATTCCAGGGAAATATGCTTCCCAGAACACCATATGGAAAACCTTTTCCACTTGGAGTTATAGGTAGCCCTGGTGGAAGGCTTCCTAGAAGCTTTCAAGATTTCGAGAACACCCTGAGAAAGTTGTAGATCAGCAAACTCTAACTCTTCAAGAGCCAGGCCTTGAGGTTGAGGGATTTGAGATCCGGATACCAGACTCTCCCCTGGGCACAGGTTAACAGATTGTGGTTCCTGGGGAGACACAGGGGAAGATGGACTGCCAAGGACAGAAGGAGTGGGTACCAGGGCTGCCTGGCCCAGTCTGGAGCAATCAGGATCATCTTGCAGGGCTGAGACCTGATTTTGACTAGTACTTTGAACAGGAGAGGGAAGGGGGGAATGGCATAAAGGAACTTCCCTTCCCAATCGAGGAGAAAGGCATCCAGGGGGACTGAGCCCAACACTGGGGGCCTGCAACAAAAAAGTGGAAGTTGATCGTTATCTGAGGCTGCAAAAAGATCTATCTGAGGAGTGCCCCATCTGGCAAACACTATCCCCAGTACTAGGGGATCCAGTGACCATTCGTGATGGCCCTGGGAAATCCTGCTGAGCGCATCTGCCAGGACATTGTCCTTGCCTGGGAGGTGAACTGCTATGAGGGAAGTGTTCAGGAATAAGCCAGAGACCACAACTTCATCGCTCGGTGCACAAGGCCAAGAACGAGTGCCCCTTGTTTGTTGATGTACCACATTGTAGTGGTGTTGTCTGTTCTGACCTGTACCACCTTGTTCTGAACAGATGCAGATAAAACCTGAAGTGCTAGAAAAACAGCTCTGAGTTCCAACAGATTGATGTGGAGCAGAGATTCCTGAGGGACCATAACCCTGGGTGGAGGTCGCTCATGTGGCTCCCCATCCCAAGAGGGATGCATCTGTAGTAAGGGTCAGGGTAGGACAGAGGGATGAAAGGCACCCCTTGTCTCAGATTGCTCTGATCCTGCCACTACTGAAGGGCCTGGATCAGGGTTCGAGTCACTGGGATTAACTTGGATGGGGATCTCTTCTTTGAGACCAGAAAGCTCTCAAATGGAACTGAATGTCCCTCATCTGAAATCTTGCTCCTTGCACTACGGCTGTGGAAACAGCCATGTGTCCCTAGGAGCTGTAGAAAATGCCTTGCTAGTCCGAGAGACCTGCAGAGTGAAAAGAGCAGAGGCCAGGGTCACTAAAGTCCTTACCTTTCCAGGGAAGGACGGCTCCTGCCTGCTTTGTGTCCAGTTCTGCGCCTATAAAGGTGAGTACCTGGACAGGTTCCAAAACTGACTTTGGAAGATTGAGAAGAAAGCCCAGAGAGGTAAGCAGCTGCTGGGTAACTAGTAGGTGTGATTTGACCTGGTCTGGAGACTGACCCACAATGAGCCAGTCGTCCAGGTAAGGAAAAATGGCAATCTTTTGCCTTCTTAGATGAGCAACTGCTACTGCCAGACATTTTGTGAACACCCTTGGGGCAGAAGTGAGGCCGAAGGGCATTTCTCTGAACTGATAATGGCCTGAGGGCAGTTCGAACCTGAGGTACTTTCAATGGGAGCTTCTGATAAGAACATGGAAGTAGGCATCCTTGAGGTCCAGGGAAGCTAGCCAGTCCCCTGGCCTCAGGGAGGGTAAAATCATTCTCAGAGTCACCATTTTGAACTTTGGTTTTAAAAGGTGCTTGTTTAGATATCTTAGATCCAGGATAGGCCGCCACTCTCCTGTCTTTTTTGGGGTAAGGAAGTACTGGGAGTACAGACCCTTGCCCTGGTGTGGGGGAGAAACCTTTTCTACAGCTCTGAGAGCCAGGAGGGTTGAGACTTCTGTTTCCAAAGCAAGAGTCTCTAAAGGGTTTGCAGGAGGAAAAGATCTGGCCCTCATCTTTGGAAATTTTTTGAAGCTGAGAACCAGACCCTGGCTCACTACTTCCAGGACCCACCTGTCTGATGTTAAAGACTCCCAGTCCTGGACGAAGTAAGCCAGCCTGCCCCCTACAGATAATGGAGAGCCGACCCTGGGCATCCCATCAGGGTGCCTGTTTGGCAGGGGCTTTAGGCTGAGGGGTGGGAGCAGGCCTGCTCGTACCCCGTCTGCCTCTCCCTCTGAAGAACCCCCTCTGAGCATAGACTGAAGAGGAGGAGGCCTGGGTCTGGTAAAAAGGCCTGTGAAAAGGCCTGCCCCTACCCCTGGGGGGCTGCCTCTGAGGAGTGACTTGCCGTTCCTTGGCTTGTGCACTCCTATAAGTGGTTCTATATTCATCCATTTTCTTCATATAATTCTCTGTCTGCTCCCCAAACAGAGAATTTCCCACCACAGGAAAATCCATAGCCTTAGACTGGGTATCCTGTGACAAAGTAGCACACCTGAGCCAGGCTAATCTACGAAAAGTCACAGATGTAGCCATGACTCTAGAGGATACATCATTAGAATCCACTGCAGCATGGAATTGCACCTTAGATGCCTCAACACCATCAAGAGCCACCTGCTCCAGCTCCTTTGCAAGCTGGCCAGGGACCTGTTTGGCTAAGGCCATGACAGTATCCCATCTAGATTTCTGGTATCTCGCAACATAAGCCATATAGTTTGCTTGTCTGAGTCCCAAGGACGCTGCCATGTATTGTTTTTTGGCCATGGCATCAATCTTCCTGGAGTCCTTGTCAAGAGGATGTGAAGCCAGGGGAATATTAGCCTTTTCACAGGCTGCAGCCTGAACTACTAACATGACTGCATTGCTGAGAAAGAAAATCTGTATCAGGACCTGACAAAGTGTACCTCCTGTCCATCTTTTTGTCTACAGGAGGCACAGAATTAGGAGCTTTTAAAATTTTTATTGTTTGTTTCCTAAAAGATTTATGCAAAGGGATGGACAATCTCCTGGACTCTGGGATATCCATCATCTCTACATAGTCAGGCTCCTCTTGCTCATCCAAAGCCTCCTCTAAGGAAGCTGGAGGGGTCTCAGCAACTTTTATAAAACAAAAAATGAGAAGGGGACTCAGAAAGCCTAGGGGGAGATTCACCTAAGGGTCTGTCTGGGGAGATGTCCAGTTCAATGGGCACATCCAGACTTTCAAAGTCACATTCACACTGATCATAATCATCCTCCCCCTCCTCTGGTTCATAAAACCCTTCTATATCATATTCCTGAATCGGTGGAACCGACCGAACTGACCTTTTGCCAGATAGTGGCGGTTCGGAGGGAACCGGGGACAGTGACTGGACAATCTGAATTGCCCTGGCTATATCTGCAGCAGTTGGAGAAGGAATTTTGGACTCCAAACCTGCTGATTTTTTAATTTTCTTTGCTGGAACTGGCTCCTCAGAGCCAGTTTTTCGTTGCCAGTGGCGCCTGGTCAGAGGCACTCCCTCCGTTCGGTTGGCACCGAACCGGGCTGTGCCATCGGGTCAGCGGACTTTTTGGCCTCTCGTTCCCTAGAGCCTGCCAACTCTCTTATCTAGGGTGGCTGCAGGAAATTCTTACAAATCTGGCAGTCTGCATTGAGGTGGTCAAACCCCAGACAATAAACACATGTGGTGTGTGGGTCAGCCTTGGCAAAGGCTTCCCCACAGACACCACAGTGTTGAAACCCAGTGGGCCCGGTTTTTCTTTTGGGTTTCTCAGACATAATGCCAGCCTAACCAAAAACTTGCCCTTTTGATGGCAGTGCCAGGCAAGACACCCTTATCGGTTCCCAACCGTGTCACGGGTCGTGGAAAAAACCGTAATGAAATCTGTTTTTTTTAGAACCGATAAGAACTGGGAACCGCACTCTAATAAGCCTTAAAAGGCTTTAAAACCAAGTTTAAATACAATTCGATCGGTTCAAACCGAACCAATAAACATTTACAAGTTCCACACAGAAAACCTATCTATTACTTACAATTACCATAGACAGAGCTTGAACCGATCGGTTTGCGGTTAAAATAATAATATCGCGGTTAAATTCAACCGAGAAAAGACGTTTTAAACCGAGGAAATGAACCGAGCAGCAGGAGGAATCTCCGGAGCGACTGTTCAGTGAGGCGGAGTAAAGAATCTGACAGTTTCGGTTTGAAATATCCCAGACAGAGCTTTTCTAACCGAGCTCGCGCTCTAAGTTCCATGCTCTGCATGGAAGTTAACTCTTTCACCTCCGGAGCAGTTTTAATGGTGGGACAAACTGCATTAGTCATAATATAGCAAGACTTCATGTTGTTTGAACCTACTTTGGAAATAGGCTCTGAAGTACTGCTATGCCAAACTGAGCATCACTCCTAGCCTGGATATCCAGAGAGTAATGCTTGGTGAAAGTATGGACTGTTTTCCAGGTGGCTGCTTGACAGATTTCTAACAGAGGAATATCCCTGGCAGCAGCCAGGGAAGCAGCTGTACCCTCTTGTGGAATGAGCCCTCAGGTCTGAGGGTGGAGTTCTACCCAGTTTTTCATAGCAGAATTGTATACAAGAGACAATCCACCTGGCAATAGATCTCTTAGTGGCAGGTTTGCCTTTACCAAACTTCCCCATAAGTGAGGAACAACTGGAGGGATTCAAACCTGTGACCCCTGGTATGCTCTATGTAGTAGCTAAGGGCTCTTTTAACATCCAAACTGTGCAGCCTCCTCTCTCCTGAGGAGGAATGGTCAGTGAAGAAAACAGAGAGAGATATAGACTGGTTGAGGTAGAAATCTGAAACCACTTTAGGTAAGAACTTTCTGTTAGTTCTAAGGACCACTTTATCTCTGTGAAAAGAGATGAAATCAGATTCCACTGACAGGGCTTGCAATTCACTGATACGTCTGGCAGAGTAATGGCTACCAAAAACGCAGTTTTCCAAGTCAAGTACTTAAGCTCTGCTGAGGACAGAGGCTCAAAGGGGGGTTGCATAAGCTGAGCAATGCAAACATTAAGGTCCCAAGCAGGAGCAGGATCCCTAAAGGGGGGACTGGTGTGAAGCAATCACTTGAAAAACTTACAAAATACAGGATGGGATGACAGAGAGGAAGACTTGCCTACCGACAGGAAAGCAGAAACAGCTGCCAAGTGTACCTTGAGGGTAGCTGGTCTGAGGCCTAGGCCATTAAGATGGACCATATAATCCAAAACCATAGGCAATTCAGCAGAGTCTGGAGAAATATTCTTCTTAGAACACCAAATGCTGAATCTTTTCCATTTGGAGTTGTAAGTCTTTCTGGTGGAAGGCTTTCGAGAAGCCTTAAGGATATCCAGAACCCCTTGGGAAAGATGCAGATCTGCAAACTCTAACTCTTCAAGAGCCAAGCCTTGAGATTGAGAGACTAAGATTGGTACCAAATCCTCCCCTGAGAGGATGTTAACAGTTGTAATTCCTGGGAAGAGACAGGGAAGATGGACTGCTAGGGACAGCAACAAGGGATACCATGGCTGTCTTGCCCAGTCCAGAGCAATCAGTATCACTTTGCATGGTTGTGACCTTATCTTAACTAACACCCTAAACAGGAGAGGGAAGGGGGGAAAAGCATGCAGAAATTTCCCTTCCCAGTTCAAAGTCAGAGCATCCGAGGGGACTGAGCCCAAAACTGGGGGTCTGCAACAAAAGAGAGGAAGTTGGTGATTGTCTGGGGCTGCAAAATGATCTATCTCTGGAGTGCCCCATCTCGAGAAAATCACTTTCAAAACCAGAGGATCCAGGGTCCATTTGTGATGGCCCTGGGATATTCTGCTCAGTGCACCTGCTAGGACATTGTCCTTCCCTGGGACGTGAACTGCTATCAGAGAGGTTTGCAGGGAATAGGCCAGGGGCCACAACTTCATTGCTTCTGTGCACAAGGCCGTAGACCGAGTGCCTCCTTGCTTGCTGATGTACCACATGGTGGTAGTGTTGTCTGTTCTGACCTGAACCACCTTGTTCTGTACAGATTTGGAAAAAGCTTGCAGTGCCAGAAACACTGTTCTGAGTTCCAAGAGATTGATGTGAAGCAGAGATTCCTGAGGTGACCACAGTCCCTGGGTGGTAAGATCCCCCAAATGGGCTCCCCAGCCCAGCAGGGAAGCATCTGTGGTGAGTATCACTGAATGAGACTGCGTCACAAATGGAACCCTTGTCTCAAATTGTCCTTATCCTGCCACCGTTGCAAGGCTTGGATCAGGGTTCGAGTCACTGGGATTAGTTTGGTAAGGGAGTCCTTTCTTTGAGACCAAAAGGCTCTTAAGTGGAACTGAATGTCCCTCATTTGGAATCTTGCTCCCTGGACCACTGCTGTGGAGGCTGCCATGTGGCCCAGTAGCTGAAGGAAATGCCTTGCTGGACGTGACACCTGAAGGGTGAATGAAGAGGCCAGTTCCATAAGGGTCCTTGCCCTTTCCAGGGGAAGGAAGGCTCTTGCCTTTACCGTATCCAGTTCTGCACCTATGAAGGTGAGGAGCTGCACTGGTTCGAGAACTGACTTTGGTAGGCTGAGAAGGAATCCTAAAGAAGTGAGCACTTGTTGGGTCACTTGCAGATGTGACTTGACTTGGTCTGGAGACTGACCAACTATGAGCCAGTCGTCCAAGTATGGGAAAATGGAAATCTTTTGTCTTCTTAAGAAGGCAACAACTACTGCCAGGCACTTTATGAAGACCCTTGGGGCTGATGTTAGGCCAAAGGGCATTGCTCTGAATTGATAGTGGCCTGAGGGCAACTCGAACCTGAGGTACTTTCTGTGGGAGCACCTGATGGGAATGTGAAAGTAGGCATCTTTGAGGTCAGGAGGCTAGCCAGTCCCCTGGCCTTAGAGAGGGAAGGATAATTCCCAGAGTTACCATTTTGAATTTTGGCTTTAACAGATGTTTGTTCAGATATCTTAGGTCCAGGATGGGTCGCCTCTCCTGTCTTCTTGGGGTTAAGGAAGTACCTGAGTACAATCCTTTGCCCTGTGTAGGAGTAGGGACTCTTTCTATAGCTCGAGACCTAGAAGAAAGAAACCTCTGCCTCTAGGGCAAGGGTCTCTGAGAGATTTGCAGGTGGAAAGATCTGGTTCTCATATTGGTAAATTTTTGAAGCTGAGAACCAGTCCTGACTCTACTTCCAGGACCCACCTGTCTGATGTAAGAGACATCCAGTCCTGGACAAAGTAAGCCAGCCTGCCCCCTACTGGTATTGGAGAATAGATCCGGGCAGACCCATCAGGGTGTCTGCTTGGCAGGGGCTTTAGGCTGAGGGGTGGATGCAGTGCTGCTCATCCCCCGTCTGCCTCTCCCTCTAAAGAACCCCCTCTGCGAAAAAGAAGAGGAGGCCTGAGCTTGGTAAAAAGGCCTTTGGAAAGGCCTGCCCCTGCCCCTGGACTGCTGCCTTTGAGGAGCTGCTTGCCTTTCTTTGGCCTGAGCACTCCTGTAAGTGGTCCTGTATTCGTCCATTTTCTTCACGTAATACTCTGTCTGCTCCCCACACAGAGAATTACCAACTACAGGAAAATCCATGGCCTTAGCCTGGGTATCCTGTGAGAGGCTAGCACATCTGAGCCAACCCATTCTCTGAAGAGCCACAGATGTAGCCATGACTCTTGATGATACATCACTGGAGTCTACAGCAGCATGAAATTGTACTTTCGATGCCTCGATCCCATCTGCAGCCACCTGCTCCAGCATCTTGGCAAGCTGGGGAGCAACCTGTTTAGCCAGTGCCAGTACAGTGTCCCATCTGGACTTCTGGTACCTGGCTGCATAGGCCATATAATTAGCCTGCCTGAGTCCCAAAGATGATGCCATGTACTGCTTTTTTGCCATGGCATCAATCTTCCTGGAGTCCTTGTCTGGAGGGTGTGATGCCAAGGGAATGTTTGCCTTATCACAGGCAGCAGCCTGCACAACCCCAACATGGCTGCATTGCTGAAAAAGGAACTCCATGTCTGAGCCTGAGAGAGTGTACCTCTTGTCCATTCGTCTGTCCACAGGAGGTATAGAATTAGGAGACTTAAGAATTTTTGTGTCCGTTTCCCAAAGATTTGTGAGGGAATAGACAGTCTCCTGGACTCTGGGATGTCCACCATCTCAACAAAATCAGGCTCTTCCTGATCCTCAACTGCTTCCTCCACAGGAAGCTGGAGGTATCAGCCACCTTTCTGTAGAACATGTAGTGTGAAGGGGACTCAGAAAGCCTAGGAGGAGAGACACCTGAAGGTCTGTTTGGGGAGATGTCCGGGTCAACAGGCACATCCAGACTTTCACCATCACCACAGTCATCCTCATACGCTTCCCTCCTCCTCAAACTCCGGTTCATAAAATTCTTCCAAAGTATAATCCAAAACCGGGGGAACCGACCGGACCGAGCCACTGCCAGATGGTGCTGGTTCAGTCGGAACCGAAGTAAGCGATTGCACAATCCTAATTGCCTTGGCTATCTCATCGGCGGTCGGAGTATGAGATTCTGCGTCCAAACCGGTTGATTTGTCTTTTCTTTTTCTTTTGTCGGAACCGATTCCTCGGAATCGGCTCTCCTTTTGCCTGAAGAAGTATCGCCCTGGTCAGAGGGCACTCCTTCTGGTTCGGTCGGAACCGAACTGGGCTGGGCTGGCCATCCGGGTCAGCAGACTTCTCGGCCTCCTTTTCCTTCAGTCTACCTAATCTCTTTTCCAGGGTAGATTTGGGAAAATTCTTGCAAATTTGGCAGTCTGAATCGAGGTGGTCAAACCCCAGACAATAAACACAGGTGGTGTGGGGATCAGCCTTAGCAAAGACCTCCCCACACACACTGCAGTGTTGAAACCCAGTGGGCCCGGTTTTCTTCTTGGGTTTCTCAGACATGGCCAACCTAACCAAAACTTACCCTTTTTTCGGCAATCTGCCAGGCAAGACTCCCCTATCGGTTCCTGACCGTGTCACAGGTCTTGGAAAAAACGTAATTAAAATCTGTTTTTTTTAGAACCGATAAGGACTGGTAACCACACTCTAAAGTAAAGCACAAGTTTTTACTCAAATTGATCGGTTCAGCCGAACCGATCCACAATTTAAGTTCCACACAGAAACAGAACAAAACCTATCTAGTACTCACAGTACCACAGACAGAACTTGAACCGACTATCACGGAAAATACAGGTTACTCACCTGTAACAGGAGTTCTAGGAATGGTATATGTTGTTCATCCACACTTTCTGGCAGGTTCCTTGCCGCTTTAAATCTTGCCGGAAGGTCTTCAAGCTGGCTCCTCCCACCCACCCGGGTGGTAAAACTCTCGGCTCCGCCCCATGACGCCAGATCTAGCCCGCTGGAAGCCAGGTTGTGCGTCGAAGCCGGGGAGGTCGGGTGGGTCATGTGGATGAACAACATATACCATTCCTAGAACTCCTGTTACAGGTGAGTAACCTGTATTTCTAGGGACATGGATATGTTGTTCATCCACACTTTCTGGCAGACTCCTAGCAGTTCTCTGGGAGGAGGGAGGCAAGGCGCACACCCCCTACTTAGGGATAAAGACTGGAGAACCGAGGCCACGACCAACATCCTGGCGTGACCCAAGGTCGATGTGGAAGGGGGAAGCCGGTATGCCTGCTTCCAGGTAATAGCCCTACGGATATCCTGGACAGGGGTATCCTCGGAAGCAGCCACCGATGCAGAAGAAGGACGGGTAAAATGAGCACTTATCCCTCTGGGAGGCTCCATGCCAGCCCACCTATAGCGGAGATCTATGCAGGAGGTGACCCACGCGCTCGTCATCCGCTTGGCTGCAGGTCTGCCAGGTGCGGCTTCAGCGTAGATGACAAACAGCTGGCGAACCTCTCCCAAACCTCAGCTCTACGCTCCCCGGGAAGGCGAGCGCTAAATAGGGTCCCAATGGATCCTATATACGGCCTCCGAGGTGTGAATGGGGTTGAACCCCGGCAGAGACAATACCCAGTTAGGGAAAAAAAACTCCGCCACCCCCTATGGAAGGAACTTCAGGTGGGGCGCAGGACAACCTTGTCCCTGTGGAAGACCAGATAGGGAAATTCAAAGAAGCGCCTGGAACTCTCCCATCCTTCTGGTTGGCATGGTAGCCCCCAAGAAGGTGTTCTTCCACAACAGGTGGAGAACTCACACCTGTGCAAAGGTTTGAACGGCCTGCCCATGAGCTAAGCCCATACCAGCATAAGATCCCACAGAAATGGGGATACTCTCCCCAGAGGGGAGGTGTGATCAAAGCCTTGGAAAGCATCAGACCACCTTTCCTGCGCCACCGCTACCTTCCGGCCGGTGCCCGGAAGACAGGAGTGGCCAACAGGAGCACCTTGAGGGTTGTCGACCGAAGCCCTTGTTCAAGAAAGAACGGACCACAGGTAGTCCAGAATGCTAGCCGAGGAATAGGAGAGGGGGCCAGGCCCTATCCTAACACCAAATGGAGAACTCTTCCATTTGAAGGCGAGTATATCTGGTCGACTCCTGGCAGGACGCCTCAAAAACGTCGAGGACCTTGCCGGAAGACCCAAGGCCTGGCCACTAGCCGCACAGGGACCAGGCCGTCAGGTGCAGGGATTGAAGGTCTGGATGGAGTACCTTCCCCTAACAACAGAGATCAGGACCGGGCGGGCTGGAAGCCGTCTGGGGCAGAGACTGAGGAGAGCTGGATACCAGAGCTGGCAAAACCAGTCTGGGGCTACAAGAATCACCTGCGCCTAGTCCCTCTTCGCCTTGCCTGTGGGTAAAGGGAAATGGGGAGAGGCGTAGAAGGCTCCGGGTCGACGGCCTCAAGGCATCCCTACAGAACTGTGCTGAGGGGCGGGCATGAGACAGTCTCGCCTCGAATTCTCCTGGAGGGAAAACAAGGTCCACCCAACCGACCTAGAGGAGAAAGATCTGTGCTACCTCCGGCAGGGAGACCACTTGTGAGGCGCAGCCCTTATTCGGCATCGGCCAGGGTGATGGAGGCTCCTGCCATCGAAATGGCTAGGAAACTGCCTCCCGGCTGTGCGAAAGACCCAATGCGGAGAACCTCCTTACGCAGAGGTAAGGGGCTCATCCGACCCTGGCGGGTTAGGTAGCACATGGTCGTGGTATTGTCCACCTGGACCTAAACCACTAGACCCCGCACAGACGGAGTGAGCGGTGCAAGCTAAGCGGACCGCCTGGAGCTCCAGCAGGTAGGAAAGACATCGGGACTCCCGAGAGGACCAGAGGCGGTGCACTCTGTATTCCCCTTGATGGGAGTCCCACCCATCCGAGATGCATCGGTCGGAGAAGAGCGTCGACCTGGGTGAGCGAATGGGATGTTCTCCTGCAAATGAGCTGGAACGGTCCGAAGGAGAGCGTTCCCCAACCCCTGGGCTGTTGTCACGGACTGGTCCAAAGGAACGCAGTGTTGTAACTGCTGGCTGGCCAGCCCCCATTAAGGGGACGCATGAACCGGCGGATCCAAACAGACCACGCTGGTGCAGGCCGCCGCAAGGCCCAGGAGGTGCAGGGAGTCCTGGGCAGGGCGCAATTGCCCAGTCAGACCTGACTAGGAAAGGGAGGAAGAACCTCGGCCCTGTCCGCCGGGAGCCGAGCTCAGACTCAAGAGTCGAGCTTCGTCCCAAAGAAAGGATCATCCGCTTAGACACGAGTTCCAACATGGCTCCAATAAAAAGGAGACCAGTCTGAGAGCAACCTAGAGGGCCAGAACTCTGGACCATCCCCCTCTGCCTGGAGGGGTTGCAGTCAAACCGCCATCCGGTGGGTTACGCCGGATCCTCAATGCACTAGGGAATGCTGCTGAGCAGAGACCGAAGGGCCTGACCTGGAACTCATAAAAAGAGATCCCCCGCCTAAGAAACGGAGGAGTCTCCCAAGAAAATGGACGGATCGAAGTGTAAGTACGTCCTGGAGGTCCAGGAAATAGAGCTACACGCCTCGTTCTGAGGATGGGATATCTGAGACAGAGAGACCATCCAGTCGTGCGGGTCAAGAATGGGGCGCAAGCCCCCGGTCCGTTAGGGACCAGGAATACCTGGACACGAACCCAGGGTCTGGAGGAGGATCCGCCACCTTCCTGATCACCTCTATCTTCAGGGGCCAGGCAAGTCGGCTCGAGGGCCGAAAACGAGGCTGCGGACCCCATGGCCCCAGAGGTGCAATGGCTCGAAAGGGTGGGGCCTGCTCGCAATCCTGAGGCAGGACCTTCCTTAGCACCTCCGACACCCAGAGGTCCGGGAAAGCGGACCAGGTGAGGAGAAGAGCGGCTCCCACGGGGAACCCGGCAGGGGCGACGGGCCGGGACAGCGCCTCAGCCCATCACTGAGCAGGCTTGGAAAAGGGACTGGCCGAGGGAGCTCCTGGGCCTTTACCTCCTTGTTTCCCTTTAGAGGAAGCCGCTGGCTTGGGGTCAGGATGCCCAGCGCAAGCCTGCTGGCCCTCAAGCTAGAGTTGATGTGCGGTTAAGCCGCAGGGGCCGAGGACAAGGGGCTTACGCAAGGCTGCAGCCCTTGTCCCTCAGGGCGGGGGTGACAGAGTCCGGAGTGGCATCGACTTCTCGGTCCCTGGAGGTGTCCCTCCACTCCAGAGCCAAGAGGTCAGTCCCCAAGAAGGGATGTCCGCCAACTTGTGCTGGGTATCTGTTGAGAAAGAGGATATTCAGCCGCCTCTGCGGTGCATGGCCACCGCGTCACGCACCGACCCGGCACAGGAATCACCTAAGTCCAGAGCAGTCTGAGCTGCTGCGTCGCCACCGCCCTACCCTGGTCCGCAGGTCAGCCGGGAGATGAGGGAGCACCTCATCCAGGGAGCCCAAAAGGGCGTGGGAAAAATGTGCCATCAGTGCGGCCGAGCTGGCCTGTCGGAGGCCTAGGGAGGACGCAGTGTAAACCTTGCGCCCGACATAGTCCATCCTTTTGGACTCTTTGTCGGGGGGCCTATCCACATCCCGAGCATTCACAGAACACTGGAAGACATTATCGGCAACTAACCCCTCAGCAGAAGGGTGCTCTGAGAGACCGGGCAAAGAGCCGACAGGGACAGAGTACTTCCTGGCCATCCTGGCCGAAGGCGCAGGAAAGGAAGTAGACCACCGCCAGAGCTCCAAGGCCGGGCCGACAATGGCCTCGGCCACCGGGAAGGCCTCCGAGGGTGAACCCTCGGTCTAGAATTTCCGTCAGGGGATAAGAGACCCGTTTGGACACGGGTTCAAGCTGCATCCTGGTGAACTCCGAGATGAGCTGAAGCAGGCCCATAAAGGACGATGGGCTGTCGTCCACAGAACGTTCCAGAGAGGACCCCGGGTCCTCCCAACTGGGGAACATGGAGGAGTCGACGTCGAACTCCGAAGGGTCTGCAAAGAGCTGCCTCAGGCCTGAGTCACTCTTCGCCCGCCGAGGACGGGCGGGAGTGAGGGGAATAGACAACTTGCGGGACAGGTCATGACCCGACCGAGGTTCCACCGAAGACGGTGGGGCAGCAAGGTTCGGACAAACAACCGGTCCTGAAGTGGGCACCTCGACTGCAGCGAGCGGTTGTGTTGGCCATTCGGGCGGTAGCTGCTTGCTGGACGGGGGATGAATTGGAGTCGACTGATTCCCGGACAACAGCAACTACTGCCACATGAACTCCTCGTAACGTCGACGCCATCTGCAACGAAGCCACAACTCATCCGAGGAGGGAGACGAGGAGGAACAGTAATGCCACTTAACTCGGTGCCCTGACTGAGATCGCCGAAGTCGGCGGGAGTGGCTTGACCAAGAAGAGGACCGAGACCGAGACCTCAATCCTCGGGAAACCGAGGGTGGCCTGGAAGAAGCGGGAGCCTGCTCTTCCTGCTCGGACGAAAAGCCGAGGCCTGTCGCCCGAAGGTACAGGCAGAACCTCGCCTCCGCCAGGAAACCGCCAAGGTTGACGACTCTGCAGTAGACAGCCCGGTGACAGGTCGAGAACTTGACAACGCGACGGAGTCATGGCGGCTGACCTGACGGGACACCGTGAAGCCAGCGGCCTGAGCCGCACCCTCGACCTAAGTCGAAAGTCGGCAGACGGGGAAGGGGAACTCTCCCGCTCCCGCCAGCGCCGACGATGGGACCTAGCCTGCAACTCCTTTAACCTGGGCCGAGAGGAAGGTCCCAAAGGTCCCTCTCCCTTTGAGGAAAGGGACTGGCGAAGCTCCTTGAACGAAGCTGAATGAGGAGAACTCAAAGAGAGCAAGATAAGCGCCTCGACCGAGGAGGAAGGGGGAACAGACTTGGTAGCCGCCTCCTCCATGGAGCAGGGTTTTAAATAACTGATTAGCATTTTTTTCCTTGGGACAAAGCTAACTGTACAGAAAGTATTTTTAAAGGTTTTCTAGAAGTGTTATGTTTGTTAAACACAGTGAGACAAGTGCTGTGCATTTTCACAATGTTTTAGCACTTTTATGAGCAAAATGCTAAATCAATTTTTGGAGTTAAATAAAACCCTGTGGAGGAAAATAGATCGAGCTGCTCAGCCGAGACAGCCGACGCGGACACCGCCTCGATGAGCCTCCAAGGGTTTTTCCGGCGCGGAAAAAGTTTCAGGTCGCCCGAGCCTCAAACGGGCCGCACGATCCTCCAGGACGCTGGTCGAAAGGGCACAGCAAAAATCGCAAACTTGCGGATCATGGTCCAAGTTGAGGCAGTAAACGCACGCGGAGTGCGGGTCCTTCCTGGAGGTATTACCCGGCGCCCGAAACGAAAATATCCATCACAAGCAAGTAGGGGAAGAAGTCTCAAGTTTTAGGAAAACTTCCAATTAAATTCGAGAAACCAAAAATCAGGAACCAGTCGAAAACGCAGAGCGCTAAGGAGGGAACCTGAGCTTCCAAGCGGTAAGGAAGATCTGGCGTCATGGGGTGGAGCCGAGAGTTTTACCACCCAGGTGGGTGGGAGGAGCCAGCTTGAAGACCTTCCGGCAAGATTTAAAGTGGCAAGGAACCTGCCAGAAAGTGTGGATGAACAACATATCCATGTCCCTAGAACAACAATTCAATAGAAACTGACCGAAAACCGACACTTCAACGACTTTTGAACCAAGCAGCAGGAGAAATCTCCGGAGTGACTGTTCAATGAAGCGGAGTAAAGAATCTGACGGTTGCAGTTTGAACAACAACAGACAGGGGCTTCAACCGAGCTCGTGATGAACGTTCTATGCAAGGCATAGAAAAGTTAACCCTTTGCTCTCCGGGGCAGTTGAAAGGCAGGACCTAACTGCAATAGTTAGAATACAGCACGACTTCATGTTGTTTGAACTCCTCAAATCAGTTTGCTGGAGTTCTGCCACCGTTGCAGATACTTCTGCATCAGACTGGAAATTAGGACATGACGGTCCAAGTCATCCGCCCTCTGATCCCACTGGGACCCGAGAGTCCACTGCGAGATACACATGCAGAATCTGGCCACTGGGACCGTAGGGATAGCCGCTGCCATAAGGTCAAGGAGGCGGAGAACTGTCCTGGTCGAAATGTGTTGATCGGAGGATAGCAGCTTGGCTTGCCTCTCCAGGGTCTCTACCCTGTCCATGTGGAGGAAGGCCATAACCTGTACTGTTTCCAGAACTGCCCCAATAAATTATAGGTGCTGGGAAGGAGCAAGCTGGAATTTTTGGTAACTGACAGTAATATCCAGATGCTCGATAAGGTGCAGGGTAGCTGATATGGAAGCCTCCAGTCCCTCCCTTGATAAAGCTGTAAGAAGCCTGTGACAGGGTGACCCCTGTCAATAGTGGACACCCCTGGGAGAAACTGAAACCCTTTCTCCAAGCAGTTTATATGTTTTGTATAAAGTCTAACATGCTGCTTGGCTGGCTATAACAAAACTAAGAGAACAGTTACAAAATGAAAGGGCAGTTTTCATATAAGAATAACAAAAGTTTGTGTCTTCTTTTTCTAGATGTTAGCAGCCCTCTTCTAAGATGTATTTTGCAGCAGACAGCATGAGGTAATATGACCCTGCAAGATAGTTTAAGAGAGCACAGAATGTTCTGACCTCGACTCTGACCTTTAACAATGTTGTGAACAAGTTATGTAATGTGCTCCAGGTGCCAAATGAAAAAATTACTCACCTTAGTAATGTTGTTTCTTCTAATGGAGTCTTCCTATATTATGACAGTAGCAGTTTGTCCCACCACTAGAACTGCTCCGGAGGTGAAATGGTTAATACCATTCCAAAATAGAACTTTGAGCACGAGCTCTAAGAAGCAGCTCTATCTGTGTAATTTCAAACCTGAACTGTCAGATCTTTACAAGTAAAAACTCACTAAGGTCTGTGTGGAAGCTGTAACCTACACTAGCCAAATGGCTACCTAAATATTAACAACCATTGCTGGTCCCAACACCCAAGACTCAAGTCAGGGGACCAGAACTACTAACACAATTCTAACAACATGAGAATAAAACAACAGTATAATAAAACACACACACCCCAAACTCCCAAAAGGGGAGAAACACTAAAAGGGCATAAAATAGTGCCCACACTAAGTTGCCCGCACCCCACCCAAGTAGAAGTTCTGAGAGGGGCAGGCTGGGGGGGAGGTCATAATATAGCAAGACTCCATTAGAAGAAACAACATTACTAAGGTGAGTAATTTTTTCTTCAAACAACATGAAGTCTTGCTATATTATGACAGTAGCAGACTACACAGCAGTACCTCCATGGAGGAGGGGCAGAACCTACTTAGGGAATAGGCTCTGAAGAACAGCTGTGCCAAACCGAGCATCTCTCCTGGCCTGGACATCCAGGGAGTAATGCTTGCAAAATGTGTATCGCTTTCCAAGTAGCAGCCTGGCATATCTCTAATATAGGGATGTCTCTGGCAGCAGCAGAGACGAGCTGTACCCCTGGTAGAATGAGCCCTCAAGCCAGAGGGGGATTCTGCCCAGTTTCTGATAACAAAATTGGATACAAGAGACAATCCACCTGGCAATTGATCTCTTAGTGGCAGGTTGCTTTTCCCAACTTTACCATAGGTAAGGAAAAGTTGAGGATTCAACCTGTGACCTTTGGTACGCCTATATAGTAACTAAGAGCTCTCTTAACATCCAGGCTGTGCAACCTCCTCTCACCAGAAGAGGAGTGATCAGTGAAAAATACTGGAAGGAGAATAGATTGGTTAAGATGGAAATCTGAAACCATCTTAGGTAAAACTTCCTATTAGTCCTAAGGACTACCTTATCCCTGTGGAAAGAAATAAAGTCAGTTTCCACTGATAAGGCTTTGCAACTCACTTATGCTCTAGCAGAAGTGATAGCCACTAGAAAACAGTTTTCCAAGTTAGATACTTAAGCTCTGCAGAAAACATAGGTTCAAAAGGGGTTGCATTAACTGGGCAATACAAACATTAAGGTCCTAGGCAGAGGCCGGTTCCCAAAGGGTGGATTAGTATGGAGTAATCCCTTAAAAACTTGGAAAACACAGGGTGAGTGGAAAGAGGGGATGACTTTCCTGCTGACACAAAAGCAGATACAGCTGCCAAATGGACTCTCAGGGTAGCTGGTCTGAGACCCAAGAATTAAGATGGACCATGTAATCTAATACAATGGGCAACTCAGCAGATTCTGGGGAAATATTTTCCAGCACACCAAATGGAAAACCTTTTCCATTTAGAACTATAAGTAGCCCTAGTGGAAGGCTTTCTGGAAGCCTTTAGGATTTCAAGAACACCTTGAGAGGTGTAAATCAGCAAACTCTAACTCCTCAAGAGCCAGGCCTTGAGGTTGAGGGATTTGAGGTCCGGATACCAAACCCTTCCCTGGGCACAAGTTAACAGGTTGTGAACTTGGGAGGCAATGGGAAGATGGATTGTCAATGACAGAAGGAGTGGGTACCAGGGCTGCCTGGCTCATCCGGGGCAATCAGAATCACCCTGCAAGGCTGAGATCTGATTTGACTAATACTTGAATAGGAGAGGAAGGAGGAAAGCATAAAGAAACTTCCTCCCAATCCAGGAGAAGGGCATCCAGGGGACTGAGCCTCAACACTGGAGGCCTGCAACAGAACAGAGGAAGTTTGTGATTGTCTGGGGCTGCAAAAGGATCTATCTGAGGTGCCCCATCTGGCAAAGACTATCCCAGCACTTGAGGATCCAGGGACCATTCGTGATGGCCTGGGAAATCCTGCTGAGCATCCGCTAGGACATTGTCCTTCCCTGGAAGATGAACTGCTATGAGGGAAGTGTTCAGGGAATAGGCCAGAGACCACAACTTCATTGCCTCGGTGCACAAGGCCGAAGACCGAATGCCCCCCTGTTTGTTGATGTACCACATTGTTGTGGTGTTGTCTGTTCTGACTTGTATCACCTTGTTGTGGACAGATGCAGAAAATGCTTGAAGAGCTAAAAAGACAGCTCTGAGTTCCAGCAAATTGATGTGGAGCAGAGATTCCCGGGGGGACCACACTCCCTGAATGGAAAGGTCGCCCATGTGGGCTCCCCAACCCAGAAGGGAAGCATCTGTAGTGAGAGTCAAATTGTGAGCAGGGGGAATGAAAGGGACCCCCAATCTTAAATTGCTCTGATCCTGCCACCACTGGAGGGCCTGGATCAAGGTTCGAGTCACTGGGACCAACTTGGAAGGGGGTCTCTCTCTGAGACCAATAGGTTCTCAAGTGAAACTGAATGTCTCTCATCTGAAATCTTGCCCCTGCACAACAGCTGTGGATGCAGCCATGTGTCCCAGGAGCTGCAGAAAGTGTCTTGCTGGTCGAGAGACCTGCAGGGTGAAGGAGGAGGCCAGAGTCACTAAATTCGCTCACCCTTTCTAAGGGAAGAAAAGCTCTGGCTAGCTTTGTGTCCAACTCTGCCCCTATAAAGGTGAGTACCTGGACTGGTTCCAGAACCGACTTTGGTAGATTTAGCAGAAAGCCCAGGGAGGTAAGAAGCTGCTGGGTAACTTGCAGGTGAGATTTTACCTGTTCTGGAGACTGGCCTACAATGAGCCAATCGTCTAGATAGGGAAAAACAGCAATCCTTTGCCTCCTTAAGTGAGCCACTGCCACTGCTAGACACTTTGTGAATACCCTTGGGGCCGAGGTAAGGCCGAAGGGCATTGCTCTGAACTGGTAATGACCTGAGGGTAGTCTGGAATCTGAGGTACTTTCGATGGGAGCTTGATTAGGGACGTGAAATAGGCATCCTGAGGTCCAGGAGGCTAACCAGTCCCCTGGCCTTAGGAGGGTAAAATCATTGCCAGAGTTACCATTTTGAACTTTGGTTTCAAAAGATGCTTGTTCAGATATCTGAGGTCTAATATGGGCCGCCATTCTCCTGTCTTTTGGGGTAAGGAATTATCTGGAATACAGACCCCGCCTGGTGCAGGAGGAACCCTTTCCACTGCTCTGAGAGCCAACAGGGTTGAGACTTCTGCTTCCAGAGCAAGGGTCTCTAAGCACTTGCTGGTAGAAAAGTCTGGTTCTCAACTTGGGAAACTTTTGAAGCTGAGAACCAGACCCTCGCTTACTTCCAGAACCCACTTGTCTGAGTTAAAGAAGCCCAGTTCTGACTGAAGTAAGCCAGCCTGCCCCTACCGGTAAGGAGAATCGGCCCTGGGCACCCCATCAGGGTGCCTGCTTAGCAGGAGCTTTAGGCTGAGGTGGGAGCAGGCCTGCCCACCCCTCATCTGCCTCTGCCTCTGAAGAAGCCCCTCAGCATAGGCAGAGGAGGCCTGAGTCTGATGCAAAGGCCTGTGAAGCCTACCCCTACCCTGGGGGTATGCCTCTGAGGAGTGGCTTGCGCTTCCTTAGCTTGGGCACTTTGTAAGTAGTCCTATATTCATCCATCTTTTTCATGTAATTCTCTGTCTGCTTCCCAAACAGAGAATTTCCCACCACAGGAAAATCCATAGCCTTAGTCTGGGTATCCTGTGACAGACTAGTACACCTGAGCCAGGCCAACCTAGAAAAGCTACAGATGTGGCCATGACCCTAGAGAAACATCATTAACATCCACAGCAGCATGAAACTGTACCTTAGAAGCCTCAATGCCATCAGCAGCCTCCTGTTCTAGTTCGCTAACCAGCTGGCCATGGGCTTGCTTGGCTAATTCCATAACAGTATCCCATCTAGATTTCTGATACCTAGCTACATAAGCCATATAATTTGCTTGCCTGAGTCCCAGAGAGGCTGCCATATACTTTTTTTGCCATGGCATCAATCTTCCTGGAATCCTTGTCAGGAGGATGTGAAGCCAGGAATATTAGCTTTATCACAGGCTGCAGCCTGAACTACCTAACATGACTGCATTGCTGAGAAAGGAATTCTGTATCAGGACCTGACAATGTGTACCTTCTGTCCATCTTTTATCTACAGGAGGCACAGAATTAGGAGCTTTTAAAATTTTATTGTTTGCTTCCTAAAAGACTTATGCAAAGGAATAGACAATCTCCTAGACTCTGGAATATCCATCATTTCTACAAAATCAGGCTCCTCTTGCTCATCCACAGCTTCTTCCAAGGGAAGCTGGAGGGTTTCAGCAACTTTTGTAAAACATAAAATGAGATGGGGACTCAGATAGCATAGGGGAGATTCTAGAGGTCTGTCTGGGGAAATGTCCGTTCAATGGGCACACCAGACCTTCCCAGCCACATTCATACTTTTCATATCCTCCCCCTCCTCTGGTTCATAAAATTCCTCAACATCATATTCCTGAACCACTGGAACCGGACGAACCGACCTTTTGCCAGATAGTGGCGGTTTGGACGAACCTCGAGACAGTGACTGGACAATTTGTATGGCTTTTGCTATCTCTGCAGCAGTTGGAGAAGGGTTTTGACTCCAAACCTGCTGACTTTCTTGTTTTCTTTACTGGAATTGGTTCCTCAGAACCAGCTTTTCTTTTGCCCGAGGAAGTCTCGCCCTGGTCAGAGGGCACTCCCTCCGGTTCGGTTGGCACCGAACCGGGCTGGCCATCCGGGTCAGCGGACTTTTTGGCCTCTCGTTCCCTGAGCCTGCCCAATCTCTTTTCCAGGGTGGCTGCAGGGAAATTCTTACATATCTGGCAGTCTGACTGGAGGTGGTCAAACCCCAGACAATAGACACATGTGGTGTGTGGGTCAGCCTTGGCAAAGACTTCCCCACAGACATCACAGTGTTGAAACCCAGTGGGCCCGGTTTTTCTTTTCGGTTTCTCAGACATAATGCCATATTTAAACCGAGAAAAGAACCGAGCAGTAGGAGAAATCTCCGGAGCGACTGTTCACTGAGGCGGAGTAAAGAATCTGACAGTTCAGGTTTGAAATTACACAGATAGAGCTGCTTCTTAGAGCTCATGCTCAAAGTTCTATTTTGGAATGGTAATAACCATTTCACCTCCGGAGCAGTTCTAGTGGTGGGACAAATTCCTACTGTCATAATATAGCAAGACCTCATGTTGTTTGAAAACTGTTTTTTGTGGTGCAACAGTGGCCCCTAGAGGCTAGTTTTATGTTATGTCTGCTGTTAATCAAAAGGCAGGGGAAATTGTTTTTCCAACTTCTAGTGAGGTTATAAAAAGCCCTACCTCAGTGTTGAGATAGGAGAGACAGACAGGAAGGTGAAAGACTTCCTTGTAGTGTGTGCTTTCACACTGCTTTATTCATGCTAGGCTGAAGAAAAGCCTTAGACACCACTGAAGCTAAGCAGTTGTCTGACTTACCATTTTGCTTTCTGTATATTTTATTTGATGAAAATAAAATGACAAATGCACTTGTGCATTTTTTATGCACCGGCTTGTGGTCTGCCTGAAACTGTTATTCTAAACCCACACCTGATGACAAAGCCAATCATTGAGGTATGGGAAGACGCAGTGCCCCAGACTCCTCAATGTGCCTGCCACTACCGCTAGGCATTTGGTAAAAACCCTCAGTGCGGAGGAAAGTCCGAAAGAGAGAGCTTTGAACTGGTAATGCTCCCCTTGGAAAGAAAACCTCAGGAAACTGCGATGTGGACAAAATATTGAGATGTGAAGGTACGCATCCTGCATGTCCAGGGCACAAAGCCATTGTCCTTTGGAAAGGAGAGGCAGCAGGCTTTGCAGTGTCAGTATCTAAAACCTCTTGTACTCTATGAAGAGGTTACGAGTGCTGAGGTTTAAAATTGGGTGTAGATCCCCTGTCTTTTTGGGTACCAGAAAGAAGTGGGAGTAGAATCCCTTCCCGATATGGTTTCCCAGCACTGGCTCTATTGCTTCATTTTGAAGAAGAGCCATGATTTCCTCCCTTAAATGGGGAATCTGCGCCCCCTGGTAGTGTGAAAACACCAGAGAATTATTTGTTTTTTTTTTCCTCGAAATTCGAGAGTGTGACCAATTTTCATTAACTGAAGCACCCAGGCATTGGTTGTGATGGACTCCCAGATGCCTTGCAAATCTTCCACCCACCAGTTCCTCTGAAAGACGAGGAGGAGGGAGGGCATCAGCCAGTCAGGAATCCAAAGCTCTCTACTGAGAGCGCTCCCGGTCCCATGAACGACAACGATGAGTCTTCTCCTTTTTCGACTCCTCCTTCTTCTTCCAAGATCTACAGCTGTGTTTTTTCGAAGGTCCCAGACCCTTCATCGGTAGGGCCTGGCACAGCTCCTTGAAGAAGCCCGTAAAAGTGGAGCCCAATTGGAGCAGCATGAAGGCAGAAGCTGAAGAGGACTGAGTGGTGGCCCGAGCCACCTCCTCCTCGAAGGCTGCGAGCTGTTCTAGCTGTTCGTCGGACCCCGCAGCCGCAGAGACCACCCATCGGGCATCCTTAGATTTGACCAGTGTATAACGTTTCTCCAGACAGCCCAACCAAAGACGGGCGAGACAGTCCTGAAGGACCGCCAGGTGAACAACTGACAGAAATCGCAGGCCTGGGTATCATGCTCGAGGCCCAGGCAGTATTTACGGGGTCAGCACGCTAACATCTTTCACACCAAGACGGGCACTGTATGGAATCCAGGTGCAAACTTGTCATCCATTGTGGTTGCTGAGTAAATCGAACTCGAAGAAGCAAAACCAACAGGTTTTGAAAGCGCTAGGGCCTTCAACGTGGGAACGCGAAGGAGAGAACCTGCTTCTTCCAACTGAAAGGAAGATCTGGAGTCATGGGGTGGAGCCGAGGGCTATACCACCCGAGTGGGTGTGAGGAGCCAGCTTGAAGACTTTCCGGGCACTTCTTAAAGGGGAAGGGACTCTGCCAGATAATGTGGATAGAACAACATATCCACGTCCCTAGAAGAGACTGTTACAGTTTTCTAGGAAAGTGGCCAAGATGGTGAAGGAAAAAAGGGTGGCAACTCAGGAGGTATAAGGAAATGCAGAGGGAAGACAGGGAGGTGCATCAAGTAAAACAGAGAGAAGCAGGAAAGGCAGTGAGAGAAGCAAAGGTGCAGACAGAGGAAAAGATAGTCAAGTGGGTAGTTAAAGGGGATAAGACACATGAGTGAAAAGAGGAAGGCAAGGGGAAGGACAGTGAGGATAAAGAGGGCAGCAGGGAAGGACTACACAGAAGAGGGCCAAGAAAAAGCAGACATCCTGGAACAGGTACTTCTCCTCAGTCTGCACAGTGGGGTTGGGGTCGATGGACAACAAGGAATATACGGGGGGAGGGGAGTATTAGGAGGACACTTTCAAAGGAAAGAGTCCTGAAGGGACCTGCAGCTCTGAAAGTGGACAAGGCTATGGGACTGGACGGATACACCCAAGGGTACTAAAGGAACTCAGGGAGGTGCTAAATGCCCCACTGAAGGCCTTATTCAACAGCTCTCTGTAAACAGGCGTGGTTCTGGAGGACTGGTAGAGAGCAGATGTAGTCTCTCAAAATAAAAGCAGCAGCAGGGAGGAGGTAAGCAACAATAGGCCAGTCAGTCTCACCTCTGGTGGGGAAATTAATGGAAATCCTGTTAAAGGAAAGGCTGGTAGAATATCTTGAATCCAATGGGCTGCAAGACCACAGGCAGCATGGATTCACGGGTGGAGGTCAAGCCAGATGAATATGACTTATTTCTTCAATTCAGTGTCCAAGGAAATAGATCAGGGGAAGGCAGTGGAGGTGGCCTATCTGTACTTTGTTAAGGTCTTCAACACAGTGCTGCACACAAGACTGATGAAGGAAATTAAGCAGCTTAGGGGTTGGATCCAACATGGTGAACTGGGTTACAGACTGGTCAAAGGATAGGAAACAGACAGTGGTAGTTAACAGCACTCGCTCCAATGATGGAAGAGTGACCAACAGGGTGCCGCAGGGTTCAGTACTGGGACTGGTCCTCGTCAATATCTTCATAAGCAACACTGCAGAAACACTGGAAGGGAAGGTACAGTATACCTTTTTGCAGATGACACCAAAATCTGTAATAGGGTGGACACCCAGGAGAGAATGCGTAGGGATCTTGAGAAAGTCAAGAACAGGTCAAGAGCATGACATATGGGGTTCAATATCAGAAAGTGCAAAATCATGCACTTAGGGCATAGGAACCCAGGAGATGAGTATAGATGGGTGGGGGTACTGACAGTCACTAACCCTTGGGGTTATCATATTTAATGGCCTCAAAGTGGTACAGCAGTGTGACAAATCAGTGGGTAGGGCCAGACGGATGATGGGACGCATAAGGAGAGGCATGCACAGCAGAAGGAGGGAGGTGGTGCTGCCACTATACAGCTTGGTGGTGAGCCCTCACCTAGAGTATTGTGTCCAGTTCAGGACGACCCACCTCAGAAAGGACGTAGACAAGGTGGAGGTAGTCCAGCAGAGGGCAACTAGAATGGTGCAGGGCCTGCACCAAAAGCCATATAAGCAGAGACGAAGGGATCTCAACGTGTCCACGCTGGAAAACAGGAGAGTGAGAGGGGACATAAAAGCCAGACCAGTGGCGCTGAGGGTTGAGGCGCGGGACGCCACACCTCGTGCCACGCAGGTGACCCTGGGTCATCAGGGGTCGGCTGGGGGGGGCAGAAACTGGTTCGAGCAGCAGCGAGGCAACTCTCTTCTCCCAGGGAGGGACTCTGTCGCCCCCGCCACATGACTGCCACCAGGTGGAGGCCTGGGGGGCAGTGCAGGATAGAAGGCGGCATGAAGGGAGGGTGTTGCGGAACTGCAGCATACGCACACTTCCATGAGCCTACGTGTAGCCGCAACATGGGGAAGGCAGAAAATGGAAAAATGGAGCTGGCAGGCTCCATGATGGTCCTGGCTGCGCGGGGTCACAGGCTGTGGATTAATGCGAGCGGAGGGGGCTGAAGCCTCACCTGCCAGCTCTGGGATAACTAGACTATGGAAAAAAAAAAAAAGAAAGGGGACATGATAGAGACCTACAAATACCTCACAGGGATAAACAGGGTGCAGGAAGGGAGTCTCTTTTAAATGAGAAAGAGCACCAGCACCACAGGGCATGTGATGAAGTGGGGGAGGGGGTTAAGAGGGATGTGAGGAAGCATTAACTTCACTGAAAGAGTTGTAGATGCCTGAAACAGACTGTCATGAAACCTTTTTATTTGGTCTGGGCCCAGCCACTCATTGAGACCATCAGCAGATGACAAGTGTTTGTTGCACTTAGAGCACTTCTCAAACCTACCAGAAGGGCTCCCCTGTAGTGAGGGACATAACCATTTGAGGCAACGGAAACCTTTTGGAACAGTTTGCACAAAACTAAAGAAAAAAACGGTGAACACCTATAAAAATTATATTCTCGGGTCTGGAGACAGTGCTGAAACCAAACTGGAATAAAAAAAATAGCACTGTAGCCAAATACAGCAGTAACTTGATCGGAAAAACAAAGATAAACAGTGGAGCAGATCAGGGATCGGCCAATATCTCTGGCAAAAAAGGAAGATCTGATGGTTGAAAGTAACAATATGAGAAAGGAGGAGGTGGTCACAATGGGCCAATGATTTTACATTCAACGGAAAAACACTGGTAAAAGACAAAATTTGCCATTTTTATACCTGCACTTCGGAGTCCATTTTTCATGAAAAAAACTATTTGCACCACTTTACCATGCAAGGAAGAAAAAAATCTTTGCTCCAACTTTTTGGGCAAACACCTTCATTTAGACAAATTTTTGTTAAAAGACATTGCTGATTTGCCCTAAATTTTGGGGAGAGAACCCTGGAAAAGTGGATTTTAAGATTTTGCTTAATGGAGTTAGCCATTTTTGAAGACAGAAAATCACTGACTCCAGTCACGTGGTTGTGCTTCGATTCTGATTCATTTATTTGTAATTTTTGGCCAGGAAAAGTATATTAAGCTATGATAGCTTGTTTCCAGATGCATCCTGGGGGTGGGTCGCATGGACAGGTTTTAAAAGATTACGGGTCAAGTTGGAGGGCCTCTTATGGCTATAAGAGTGTTGCCTCTCACATTCATAGGACCACAGGACTGTAAACCGAAGATGAGCAGTTCTGTGGTCCTAATGATGCAAGAGGCCCACCAACTGGGCCTACAAAATTATCATAGATCGCTAACTTTATTAAATACAAAAAAAATGAATTTAATAAAGTTAGTGAGTTAGTGGTACAAGTAGTCATCAAGAAGCCTGTTACACTGTCCAATGCGTGAGGTACTCTTACGGCAAATGAAAGTACCTCACACGCAACTGAAGGAAGCGCTCTGATTGGTCCAGGATGCTCCTGCGATCAATAATATTGATCATATGGTTCCAGGTTCTGTCTCCTTGATCTAAAATGATGCTGTATGTGAAAAGAAAAAAATTACTCACCATAGTAATCTTGTTTCTTCAGAGGGATCACTCACTATGATGCAATCAGCCTCCTGTGTTGAACTGCCCAGAGAGATGGAATTATATGCAAGTGATGGAACTCTCAATTGGCTCATGCCAATTTCAAATTGCGGCTCTAGCAACTGCTGCACTCTGAGTGCCTCAGATTCTTACATAGCCTAATTGGGTAAAAGACCCGTGAATTGAAGAATTCCACAACTATCTTATCTACCTAACAATATTTGTCCTATCAGGTCAAATATCCTTAATACTAAACCTACAAACTTAAGACCACACTGAACCAACTGGTTAAAAACAAAGGAGAGTGCCTAGCCCACTTTATACAAATGAAAACACACACACCAGTGCAGGGATGTAGAGAGACCTTTATAGGTTCTAGTAGGGGAGGCAGGGTGGGTCTTTAATCATAATGAGTGATCCCTTTGAAGAAACAAGATTACTATGGTGAGTAATTTTTTCTTCTAACCCCAGGAATCACTCATTATGTTTAAACTGACGCAGACTACCAAGCAGTACCTTTGGAGGCTGAGCAGAGAACCTATTTAGGAAACAAGCTCTGCAGCACTGCTGTGCCAAACCTGGCATCACTTCTAGATTTCAAATCTAGACTGTAGTGCTTAGTGAAAGAGTGTACTGTTTTCCATGTAGCTGCTTTGCAGATCTCAAGTAGTGGGATATCTCTCGAAGCTGCCAGTGAAGCAGCTGTGCCCCTGGTAGAATGTGCCCTCAGGCCCAGGGGTGCCTGTTTACCCACTTTACTATAACAAAACTGAATACATGCCACTAGCCAACGAGCAATAGTATGTTTTGTGGCTGCTCCTCCCTTACCTACTTCACCGTAGGTAATAAAGAGCTGTGAATGATTTGACCTGTAAGACTTGGTTCTGTCAATATAGTGGCTAAGCGCCCTTTTGACATCAAGAGAATGAAGCTTCCTTTCTGAGGAGCTAGAGTTCTCAGTAAAGAAGACAGGGAGAGTAACAGACTGATTTAGATGAAAATCAGAAACCACTTTAGGGAGGAATTTTCTATTAGTCCTAAGGACCACTTTATCCCTGTGGAAGTAGATATATTCTAAATCTGTACACAGGGCTTGTAACTCACTGATTCTTCTAGTTGAAGTGATAGCAACTAGAACCACAGTTTTCCAAGTGACATACTTCAAGTCTGCGGTTGCCATGGGCTCAAAAGGAGCCTCCATAAGCTTGGCAATACAGATACTCAGATTCCAGGTTGGAACCGGTTGCCTCAGGGGAGGGTGCAAAAGGTTGAGGCCTTTAAAATATGTTCTTAAGACTGGATGAGTGGTCATGGATCTCTCTTTACCAGCAGAAAGGTAGGCAGAGACTGAAGCCAGGTGAACCTTGAGGGTGGAAGGCTTCAGGCCTAAAGAGTGTAAGTGGGTCAGATAATCCAAGAGAATGGCTAAATCAGCTCTGGAGGGATCAAAACCCTTACCTGTACACCATATGGAAAACCTCTTCCACTTAGAAGAATATGTTTTCTTAGTGGAAGGTTTCCTGGAACCCCTAAGAACCGTCAGCGCCTGTTCTGACAGTTTAAGACTAGCAAATTCTAAGTCTTTAAGATCAAGGCCTTGAACCTCAGGGACTTGAGATTGGGAAACAGAATCCTGCCCTGAGAGGAGGTCAGCAGACTGTGCCTCCTGGGCAGGTGAATCGGGGGAGCTATTGACAGACTGAGAAGGAGACAGTACCAGTGTTGCCTGGCCCAATCCGGTGCCACCAGTATCATTGTTGCTAGTTGGGACCTTAGTTTCAGTAGGGTCCTGAATAGCATAGGAAAAGGAGGGAAGGCATAGAGAAACCTCCCTGTCCAATCCAGGGTCATTGTGCCCTTGAAAGGGGGCCTGCAACAATACATTGGTAACTGGTGATTTTCCATCGAAGCGAAAAGATCCACTTCTGGAGTACCCCATCTCCTGAAAATCTGAGGATTCAGGCACCACTCGTGGTGGTCCTGACTTATCCTGCTGAGGGAGTCTGCCAACACACTGTCCTTCCCTGGCAGGTGTATGGCTGATAAGGATACCCCCATGGAGTATACCAGGGACCACAGCCTCATTGCTTCTGTGCACAGAGGGGCTGATCTGGTACCTCCTTGCTTGTTGATGTAGTACATAGTCGTGGTGTTATCTGTTCTGACCTGCATTACCTTGCCTTGCAGATATGGAGCAAATGTCTTCAGAACCAGGTAGACAGTTCTGAGCTCCAAAATATTTATGTAAGAGAGACATCTGTTGTGAGAATTACTGAGGGCTGTTCCCTTATAAAAGGTATGCCCACTCTCAGGTTGTGCTCGTCCAGCCACCATTGCAATGCCTGGACTAAGCTGTGTGCGACTGGAACCAGTTTGGACAGAACATCTGTCCTTTGAGACCAGTACTGTCTTAGGTGGAACTGAATGTCTCTCATTTGAAATCTGGAGCCCATTACCACTGCAGTGGCAGCTACCATGTGGCCCAGTAGCCTGAGAAATTCTCTGGCTGGTTTGGGTCTCCCTGACACAAATGAGCTTGCAATTTGCAGAATGCTTTTCACCCTGTCCTGTGGCAGGAAGGCTCTGCCCTGTCTGGTGTTTAATTCTGCTCCAATAAATGCCAGCACCCTAAGTGGCACCTGCTGAGATTTCTTTTCGTTTATAAGAAATCCCAGGGACTCCAGTGTAGATTTTGTTAGTGCCAGTGACTGTTCTGCATGCTGCACAGACTGTCCTACTACTAACCAGTCATCCAGGTAAGGGACAACTGTTACACCTTGTTTTCTCAAAAACTATACCACCACTGCTAGGCACTTTGTGAAAGCCCTTGGTGCCGGAGTTAGTCCAAAAGGGATAGCTGATAATAGCCTGAGGCCAGCCTGAATCTCGAGAATTTTCTGTGAGATGGCCTGATGGGAATGTGAAAATAAGCATCCCTTAGATCTAGGGAGGCCAGCCAGTCTCCCTTTTGTAGTGAAGGAAAGATTATTGACAGAGCGACCATTTTGAACCTTGGTTTCAAAATGTGTTTGTTCAGAAGTCTTAGATCCAAAATAGGTCACCAATCCCCATTTTTCTTCCTTATGAGGAAGTACCTGGAATAAAAACCTTTGCCCCTGTGCCTTAGAGGCACTGGCTCCACTGCTTTGACTGCCAGCAGATGCTTTACCTCTGCTTCCAACAGAATCCTGTCTGCAGATGTTACCAGAGCAAAGGTTCTTGTTCTCAGCTTTGGAAATTATTTGAAGCTGAGTGCCAGACCCTGGCTCACTACCTCCAATACCCACTTGTCTGTGGTAAAGGAATGCCAAGCGTGAAGGTAGTGAGCCAGTCTGCCACCCACTGGTGGTTCTACAATAGGGGATGCGACCTGCACTAGCCCGTCATGAGTTCTGTGTGGATTGTGCCTGAACTTGTGATGTAGGAGTAGCTATTCTCATGGCTCTCCTGCCCCTTCCTTTGAAATAACCTCTGGCCTGCTGTTGAGGCTGAGAGGCCTGTGCTTGAAATAATGGTCTGTGGTAAAAACCCCTGCCGCTCCTATTCTGGGGTCTACAGGAGGTGGAAGGCCTATCTTCTGAATTGCTTCGATAGGTGGATTTGTATTCCTCCACCTTCTTCATATATGCTTCAGTTTATCTCCAAAAAAGGAGTTGTTCTCAAGGGGAAAATCCATTGCTTTGGCCTGGGTATCTAAGGTAAAGTTAATGGCTCTAAGCCACACAAACCTCCTAAGTGAGACAAAAGTCATTAACCTGTCATTAACAAAAGTCATCCACTGCCATGTGAAATTGATACTTAGTAGCATCAAGTGCAGCCCTTGCTGTATCCTGTAGATCTACAGCCACTTCACCTGGCACTTTATCAGTCAGAGCTAGAACAGTGTTCCAGAGAGCTTTCTGGTACTGTACTGCATATTGGATCTATAGGTTCCCCTTCGAAGACATCCTCATCCTCCTCACCATACACTTCCAGCAATTTCTGTCTTGCTGGAGTAGGAACCGGGACTGCGCCCTGCAGGGCTTGCAAAACCTATAAGGCATTAGCAATGTCCTCAGCCAAGGGCATATTATATTTGTCTGCTGGGAGCTCCATGGCCTTCTCGGCAGGAGGTGCAGTGACATGTTTTTCTTTACATTTTCCTTTAATGGAACAGGTTCAGAGCTTGTTTCCACAGCCCCTTTTTGATTTACCCTGTTCAGACTTGTCTGAACTCCTGTCAGGATCCTTGGCTTTACCGCCATCCTTTTTATGGGTAGAGAAAGAAGCAGAATTATCCACACTAGAAGCAGAAGCCATTTCTTCTAAAATCTTAGTCCTTTTCTTTAATGTTTTAGGACAAAAGGTCTTACAAACATCACAACTGGCAAAGATATGACTTGTACCAAAACAAGAAATACACAGAGAGTGTCTATCTGCTTTAGCTATAATCTGTCCACAAGACTCACAATCTTTAAAACCAGTGGGTCCTGTGCATTTCCTAGGTTTATCACTATGGAACTCTGACATTGACCTGGACAAAAAATTCAATAAACCAGAAAGTTTATATCACCTCAGAACCGGAGGTTTTAAAAATAAACAACCACTAACAGTTCCTGGAACGGAGCGTCACACGGTTCCCGAAATAAAAAGGAACCGAGAATAAAACTAAATAAAACTTAAACGGTTCAGGGAACCGATCGCAGTAAAACGATTTTTTACACAGGAAAATATCAAAAAAACTTAAACAGATATAAGTGGAGCCCTCAGTTCCAGGGAAGCGTGAGGGAACCGCAATTAACCAAAAAAAAAAAACTACTAAATTCTACACTAAACTAATTACTAAGACAACAATTTAAATTGTCTTAATAAAAGAGTACTTATCACACAGATAACTATTTCTGGAGACAGTTCTAGGAGAGATCTCCAGGATGCCTTTACTAGGCAGGCGGAGTAAAGAATCTGAGGCACTCAGAGTGCAGCAGTTGCTAGGGCAGCAGTTTGAAATTGGCATGAGCCAATTGAGAGTTCCATCATTTGCATATACAGTAATTCCATCTCTCCGGGCAGTTCAACACAGGAGGCTGACTGCATCAGTTTAATCATAATGAGTGATTCCTTGGGTTAGAATGTATAAATTCTCATTGTTAGGATCAGTCAGTAACCCTAAAATGACTGAGGTTCCAATAACATTTTACTAGTTTTTTTCTTTATTCATGAGGGATAGCATGCTAAAAGCAATCTACACAGCCACTAATGTGGAAATTGCACTGAAAAATAACAACCATCCAGTAGTGTTCAAGCAGTATCAGAAACAAAACTGTGCAAGTCTGAAGTCTGGTTAGTTTAATGCTGGGAATCAGTGTGAATCACCCTGTAGGCCACGATCACATTTGTGTTCACTAAGGTTGGCTAGCGCAGTGTGCATACTAAGACGCTGCAACAGAAAATAGGCTTCTACATTTTACTGTCACAGCACCTTATCCAACATGATAGGTAGCACTAAAAGAGGCTCAACTGGATCAAGTCTGCCAAAGCAAATCAATGTGAAAATGGTGCCAAAACACTGCTGTCAACTGACAAGTACTTGAGGACTTACCAGCAGCCCCATTTCCATTTCCAACAACCACAAGGGCACTAATTGACCTCTTCCTCCCCTCCTTTGCAGTCATGTTAAACACACTCTTTACCTGAACAAAAAAAAAAACAGTCTGCTTATTACTGATGTTATTTAGAAGAATGTAAGAAATAGTTAACATTATTCAGTAATCACAAAATTCCGAGATCTAGACATAAAAGGGGAAGTGCCAGCATTCACAACTTATATCTGTTCACCCTCAAATTATTTTTGTATGTCTCCCTTTTTTGTGTTTTGCATCTCCTTGATCTGTAAAACGAGCTCTGTTTGTAGTTCTCAGTCTGCAGTGCCTTGCTAGGAGACCATGTGACATCATCAGTTGCAGTCAGAGGTTCCTCATTCTGACACCTCTACTTGTATGGGCTGCTACCTTGATGAAAATGGGGCAGTTTCTCAATCTTCTTCCAAGTGGCAAAGCATTCAAGATGAACAGTGGTATCAGCACCAGGAGCCCCTGGCTAATCGCAGTTCATTATGTCACAGGATGGTGCCATGGCGGGGGTGGTCTAAATATAGAGCTGATTTTAAAGACCAGGGAAACAGAGAATGAAAACTAAAAAGACATGCTCTAAAAGAGAACAGTGTTTAAGAAGATATGAAATAAGAAATCTGTAAGATTTCCCAGCGCCTTCAAAGCAGTCAGATCTTAATGGGACTTCTATCTTGACCAGCATTTTGTTTTGAAGCGCATCACTCCATGTAAGTCACAAACCATATGTGCAGACATTTTAGACTCCTCGATACCATCACCCCTAAATCCTTTTCTTACAGAATGCTAACCAGCAACACCCTTCCTATTACTTTTCCCAGTGTGCATTACTTTAAATTATTTAGTATTAACGTTCAGCTGCCAGATCTTAGACCAGCTCTTCAACGTGCCCAGATCCTCCCTTAGTTACCTTCTCTCTTCCTTTGTGTCCATCCTTGCACAGATCTTTTTGTTGACTGTAAAGAGGCAGTTCTTAGCCTTGATATCATTACCTACCCGTATGTCACAGAAGAAATATAGAAGAGACACGGTCCTAATACTAACCCCTAAGGTACCCCACTGGTCACTTCCCATACCTCTGAAAACTCTGCATTGGTGTTTTTCTTTAGGTAAGGGCACCAATACTGCACACCGTATTTCAAATGTGGCTGAACCACTGATCTGTATATTAGCAGAATGACCTCTGCTTTTCTGCTGCAAATACCTCTGGCTATACCACCCAGAATCCGATTCACCTTGGCAGCTGCACTCTTGTAGTGTGCTGAGTGCTTTAGGTCACTCTTAATGACCACACCCAAGTCCTTCTCCTCCACTGACTTGGTAACTTGCGTATCCCCCAGCCAGTATTTGGCTCTGGGTTGTTCTCCCCCAAGTGCATTACCTTACACTTTTTGGTGCTGAATCCTAGTTGCCAAATATTGGATCATATCTCCAGGTTGGCCAGGTCTTCTCTTATGTCGTCTCCCCCTCTTCTGTGTCCACCCTTGCACAGAGCTTTGTGTCATGCACAAACAGGCATATCTTACCTTTTTCCCCCATCTGCAATGTCACTGATGAAGATGTTAAGTAACACTGGACTGAGCACTGAGCCCTGTGGGACCCTGCTAGTGACTGTTCTAGCCTCCAAGAACCCCCCCCCCCAATAATTACCCTCTGACTTCTATCTTGCAGTCAGTTTCTAACCCACATAATCAGTTTTGCCCCTACCTGCAGGTCATCCAGCTTCCTAATTAATCTCCTGTGGGGGAACAGAGCCACAGGATTTGCTGAAATCCACACACAGGCTGTCCACTGCTTGGTCCCTGTCCACTGTCCTGGTTACCCAGTCAAAGAAATCAATCAGGTTGATCTGGCAGGAGTGCCCTGACACAAACATGTTGCCTCTCATCTTGGAGCCCATTTTATTTCAGAAAGCTTGCCAGCCTTTCCTTCAGAATGGTTTCCATGAGTTTCCTCACTATCTAAGTCAGACAGACCAGTCAATAGTTACCTGGGTCATTCCATGGCCCATTCTTGTGTAGAGGCACTTCATGCATTGTCCTCCAGTCCAGGGTTACTGCTCTGTCTCCAAAGAGGTGTTAAAACAGATAAACCAGGGGACCCATCTGCACATGCGCCAACTCCCTCAGCACCTTCAGGGGTATGCCCTTCGGTCCTGAGGACCTGTCTACCTTCGGGGTCTTTAAGTCTTTCCTCACCCTGCCCATTTCAATCTCCCCACCTGTCACCCCTCGTACCCCTTTTCATCCTCTCTTTTTTCCCTGGGGTACTGGGCCATCCTTCTTCTTAGTGAAGACGGAACAGAAGTACTTGTTAAGTACCGCTGCCTTCTCCTCACTACTGACTACCCTCTGCCCACTTCCCTTTTCAACCTGCCTGCCCCATCCTTCATATCCTGATTCTCCCTAATGTACTAAAAGAAGGCTTTCTCCCCCCTTTTCACCCCCTCTGCTAGCTGCAGTTCTCTGTTGGCCTTGGCCAACTGAACTGCCCTACCACCTCCCTCACCTTAGTACAGTACTCTTCCCTGTCTTTATCCCTCTGGGTGCAATTATACTTGCTGAAGGCTGTCTTCTTGCTCCTTACTACCTAGGCTACCTCCCTATCAAGCTAGCTGGGCTTCTTGGCTCTAGATTATTTTTGCTCTTTATTCTGATTCAGTCGTTAGTAGCTGCCAACAGGCGCTCCTTGCTAACAGCCCATTTCTGGTCTAACCCCATTTCCTTCCTGATCACAGCAAGACATCTGCCCAGGATCACGGCGCCCCCACCTTGCCGCAGCAGGCTCTCCTGAGGTCTAGCATCCTTGTTTTTGTCACACTCGTCTCCCTGCCCTTGTCCAGGTGAAACCACACAGTGTGATGGTCCTTTCTTGCAAGTGGTGCTTCCACCTTTACTTCCTGGACATGCGCACCGTTAGACAGAACCAGGTCCGGTATGGTCCCTTTCCTGATGGCTTTAGGATACATTATGTCAGGAGCCCACTCTGTAATGCATCCAGCACCACCTGTATCCTGGTACAATTGGTGACAGGGATCTTCTAATCTACCCCAGGTAGAATGGGGCCCCCATGATCACTACCTCCCCCTTATTGGCTATCTCCATAATTTTGGACCCAAGTTCCTTGTCTAATTTTTCGCCTTGGTTCAAAGGTCTGTACACCACTCCTACCAGGGTTTTAAATAATTGATTAGCAGTTTTTTTTCTTGGCATGATACTAACTGTACAGAAAGTATTCATATAGATTTTCTAGAAGTGCTGTGTTTGTCAAACACAGTGAGGCAAGAGTTATGCATTTTCACAAAGATTTAGCACTTTTATGAGCAAGACGCTAATCAATTTTTAGAGTTAAATAAATCCCTGCCTACCCTAAGCTTTCTTTCTTTTATTGGTCTGTACCTGTAGCTACAGCACCTCTGGCCTGCCCTTCATCTCCTCCTCCATTGTTCAAGTTATCCCTTCCCTCAATTACAGAGCCACTCCTCTTTCCTGCCCCCATCCCTCCTATACAGCTTGTACCAAGGGATGGAGAAGTCCCAGTTATGATTCAACGTGGCCCATGTCTCCATGATGGTAGCAATGTCGACCTCTCACTCTGCCATCAGTGAATGCAGCTCAGCCATTTTGTTCCTCAAGCTCCCGGTATGGAGGGACACAACCTTCCACGATGACTCATGTCCCCCTCCACTCCTGGACTGCCTGCCCCCCAGTCCCAGTCCCACTCGCCTTATTATTCTGTCCCTCATCTGACCCCCTCCTTTTGCCCAGATTGGGGGTGGGGGGGAGGCCAGTCAGCCTCCTCCTCCAGGTGACTATGGATATTGTGACCCCTGCTTCCCACCCTCGTTATCAGTTTATGGATTCACTGGGGCATTTTGGATTTATCTGTGCACTTTAGTAAGGAGTTATATGCCTTTTGCCAAATGTTATTTGCATATGCAAGTAAAATAAATTAAGTTGAGATTATAAACTTTGGGGCTCATTATTAGTTGGTGACCAAGCTACAGCATTTTATATTTTTTGCATAGTGCATTTTGACTGTTATTAATAAACTTTCTGATTCAGCAGGAGCGCTTGCCTTGTTTGTTTTACCTTATAAACCTTACAGACCTGGTGAGAGCGTGGTCTTTTTGCGTTTTAGTACAGAAAGTTATGTTGCAAACAAAGGATAAATAAATGCAAATTTGGTGTAAAACATATCTCAAACAGACACAGTGGCTGCAAACTAATCAGACTGGCAGTTTTGTCTTATTTCACTTCATGCAACACCCAGTACTAAATTTTACACCTCCTTCCATTTAGAAAAAAATGTGTTGCTGAATTGAGCTCTTGACGAGTATATATTGATATTAAACTATATAAAATACACTGTGTTAACAGCAAATGAGTCTTTCTTCCCTTGTGCCATCCAGCAGGTGTCAGTAGCAATGCACCTAATTCTATGCCCAAGCAATCATACATACTAAGCAATGTCCTTGTCAGCTGTTTCCGAGCAGGTTTAGGGGAAATGTGCTCAGCCAACCATCAAATTCAGAGCTATCACATCTCCCTTCAAATCCTGTGAAGGCCTTTCAAGCCTGGTAATTTGCACAGCCACCACTGCAGTTATCAAAGCAGCACTTCCAGTTTTCCTTTATTCTATTCTGTTAAACCTAAATGTATCCTTTTTGTCCTCAGAAAGCTTTAATAAAGCACAGATTTGCATATCAATTTTTGGAAGACAATGGAAACAAATTATTTTCTAGATTTGCAAGTTTCACTACACTATGGAAAACCTCCATTTGATGGCAATCCAAAACACAGGGCTTATAATACAGTATATCACACAAACAAAATTATAAACCCACTGCTCACAACTGCCAGTTAATTCTGTGCATTATCTTCTGAAATCCTGACCTTTTTTATGACCACTGAGCATGTGCACCTAGTTCAGTCAAAGTCTGAACCTCTGCTGCCTTTTGGTTTGCAGAGGTTCAAACATTAACAGAACTACAGTAGGTGCACATGGGTCAGTCAAAGGTTCAACTACTAGAAATGCCTGCACATCCATTTCTCTCTCTCTCTCGCGTCTCTGCGAGTGGGACAAAGAAGGTAAACTTTACAAATACAAGTTAAAATAGCTAAACAGACTTGAGCCATTCAATACCCTTCGGATCTACTGTATTCAGGTTGGAGAGACTTCTAGAGTCCAGCTCGGAAAGAGCAGCCATCCAGCATGTGTGTAGCATCCTCCACAGCATCACATTTGCACAAAGGACTTTCCCTGATGCTACAGGTATGGTCAGTCTTGGTACAGCAGACCATTCCACGTTTAAACCAGTTGAGCTTGCACCAGAGGCAGCGAGGGAGCTCAAAGGCAGGTAGTCGCTCATCTGGTCTGCTTACAATATTGGTGTTTCAAGTAGCGGTAGATGTTTTTTCCCCATTCGGTCTGTCACAGTGAATTGGTTATGTTCTGAGCTGGATAGAAAGAGTGCAGCACAGTCCAGACAGGTTTTCTGCTTCGCAGTCGATGTCGCGGTGCATCTCATATGTTCCTGAAAATTGGCAGGTGTGGCATCTGCTGGATATAGGTTTACTGGCTGCATTTTGGCACTGGATATGTGGTGAAGGGATGTTGGCTAGGACCGGTAACAAAGTTAGTTTTGTTGGCCTCAGGGTGCCTGTAACAATCCTCATGGTTTGATACAACTCCGCATCCACTAGGGTTGTGTGGGCAGAATTCAACCGAACTGGGGCACAGCATTGCCAGCTGAGTAGCAGAGGGCAAGCCCCGAACAACGCACTAAAATACCTGCACTAAAGCTATCATAAAAACACAGAAACAGTTTGTCGGCAGAAAAGGACCAAGAGACCCATCCAGTCTACCCTATTTTCCCTGCTTGTTACTATGCCCTGAACCCCATTTGGTCACAGGTGTCCCTCCCTCTCTCCTCCCTTTCCCCCACCTGTTTTGCCATGCATCTATCCCACACATGCCTGAAGCCCCCCACTGTCTTCGCCCCCACCACCTCTTCTGGCAGGCTGTTCCAGTCATCGACCGCCCTTTCTGTAAATAAGTATTTCCTCACATCCATCTTAAACTCCCCAATCCCCAGGTTCATGGCATGCCTCCGTGTTCTGCTGCTCCTCCTCCTGTTAAACAGACTACCCTCCTGCACCCTGTTCACCCATGTAAAGTACTTTTATGTCTCAATAATGTCCTCTCTCGATCTCTTCTTCTTCCACGATGTACAGTGTACTTGTTGAGCTCCCACAGCCTCTCCTCATATGGTTTCTCATGCAATCCCCATACCATTTTGGCAGCCCTCCTCTGGACCACTTCCACCCTGTCAATGACCTTGCAGAGGTACAGCCTCCAGAATTGGACACAGTACTCCAACTGGGGTCTCACTAGTGGGAGATACACTGGCAACACCATCTCCCTTCTGCTAAAAATCTCCCTCCTATATACCCACATGGCTAGCCTTGGCCACTGCTTTGTCACACTACCCAGCCACCTTGAGGTCATCAAATATGATTACCCAGAGGTCCCTCTCTTGCTTGCTTACTATAAGTACCTCCCCCTACATCTTACAGACAGACCCCAGGTTTCCCATGCACCAAGTGCATGACTTTGCACTTTTTGGAGATGAAACCCAGCTGCCACACCCTAGTCTACTCTTCTAGTTTCCCCAGATCCCTTTGCATTTCCTCTCCCCCATGCTGGGTGTCCACATGGTCGCAGATTTTTGTGTCATCTGCAAAGAGACATACCTTCCCCTCCAGATCCTCAGCTATGTCACTTATTAAGACACTGAAGAGGACAGGACCCAGTACCGATCCCTGCGGCATGCCACTAGTCACTCTCCCATCCCAAGTGACTGCCGTTGACCACCACCCTCTGCCTCCTATCCTTCAACCAGTTCGTTGCCCAGCTTACCTTTTTCTCAACCTCCAGTTTGCCAAGTTTCTTAATTAGCCTCCTGTGTGTACAGTGTTAAAGGATTTACTGAAGTCCAGATTAGGCCACATCCACTGCTTTCCCCGATCCACCTCCCTAGTCGCCTAGTTAAAAAAAATCTATGTGATTTGTTTGACATAACCTCCCTCCATGAAACCGTGCTGCTGGTGGTGGTCCTGCAGCCCATGTGCCTCCAGGTACTCCATCAGTCTCTGCTTCAGCAGGGTTTCTATTAATTTCTCCACCACTGATGTGAATCTGACTGGTCTATGATTGCTAGCCTCCTCCCTGCTGCCGCTGTTGTGCAGAGGGACCACATAGGCTCTCCTCCAGTCTTCTGGAGCTAGCCCCCCACCCCGTCTCCAATGAAGTGCTGAATAATCTTGCCAGAGGGGCTGTGCATGCAGCCCCATAGCTTTGTTTTCCTTTAGGACTTACAATCCCCTTCAGACACTCTCTTCCAAGTACAGACTTTTGCCCACTCCCTCCTCCCCTCGCTGCCTACTGATATATCTTGCCCCCCCCACTATGATGACAGAGCAGAAATGCTCAGTTTTATCTTGCGTTTCTTCTGCACAGTACTCTTCCTCTACTCTTCTGATCCTCACTATCGTACTCCTAACACTCCTCTTTTCACTTGGTAACTTGGCAAATATAGACAAAGTAGGCCTAGGCCCATTTAATTGTCTCCCACTCCTAGTGGGCTTATCTATTAATATATTTTCTAATATTTGTGAACAGGAATTTGTCTAACTCATTTTTAAACGAGTCAAATGATGCTGTTTCCACTATATTTTTTGGTAGGTTATTCCAAATTAAGGGAGTTCGTATGTTGTAAAAATTTAAATGCCTATTAGTTCTTGCTCTATTTATAAAAATGTGTTTATCATGTGATCTTAACTTTAAGGTTTTAAGATTCCATATTACGTTGCATTGAGACATTAATGTTTTATCCTCCAAAATACGATATAAAAATAGTAAATCTCCCCTAATTCGTCTTATTTCCAAAGGATACAAGTTGAGTTCTGTTAGTCTATCTGCATATTCCACATTCCGTAAACCTTTTATAGATTTTGTTAGACCAGGGGTTCTCAAATGGTGAGGCCAGCCTCCTTGGGGAGGCCCCAACCTGTTCAAGGGGAGGCTCAAGCAAGTCTGAAAAAGTACTGTATTTAAACTTAGCGTTTTATATCTTTTGTGTGAAGAGATGAAGCAAACTGAAAGAGGAAAATAATAGTAGGTGAATTTTATGTATTTATTTACTAATAGGTGACAAGGGAAGGTGAATGAGCCAAGGCGCATTTCAGGTGTACCCGGGGAAGGGTAGGGAGTGAATACATTTCAAAAGGTAACTGCAAAACAATCAAGAAATATACAATGAGCAATAGTGCAAATAAATATGAACATTAAACTAATAATGAGTGGTGGTAATTGATCAATTTGTAGACTGATGGCAGAACAGCCCAAATACAAGGGTTGAGCACAGAAGTGCTAACAGCAATAGCAGGAAGGAGCAAAGTAATCCCTGAGATGAGAACCTCCACCAGCCCTTCCTCATCCCAACTGTGTCCTTTTATTTCTGTGGCCTTTATACCTTCCATCACATATAAAACAACCTCCCTTTCTCCCTGTCCTATCCTTTCAGAAAATGGTGTGACCCTGAATGGCTAAGACCACAATTCTGTTATGGCCACCAGATTCAGGTCCGCCTCTGCAATGGTAACCAAAGTCAGGAATTTTATTTCCTATGCTTTTTTTGTTGACACACCTGTCCCTCCCTACCTCTATTCTGCCCCCCTTCCAGAGTCCATTCTTCACCCTTCTCTTGTCCCTGATACTGTCCTCCCCTTTTTCATGCTCTCCTACCTTCCTCCTTAACTCCTCCCCCAGCCTCAGAACCACCTCTGACCTTCCCTCTCTTCCCTTCTTCCCCTTGTCCCTACGCCCCCTACCCCTGTGCAACGTATTTCCCCTGCTGCTCCATTTTCTTTTGGGGGGGTCACTGCCTCTCTCATTTTTTCTGCCTCACCCTTGGCTAGTTTAAATGCCCATCAAAGCAGCACTTAAGCAGCACTTAAGCCTTTCACCCAGGACTAGCAGGGTTTTTTCTTTTTTTTTTTTTTTTTTTATAGAAACTGAAGTGTTTATCCTTCTAGGTCAGAACCAGGAAAGGCTCCCTTCTGTTGCTTTGACACTCCCCTCCACTGTCCGTAGTCTCCCCAGGGACTCACCTTGCGGATCGGGGCCCCACAGATTGCCCTCCATGGGGGGGGGCGGTCGGGCAGGAGAGGGATTTCCTTTCCCCACCGATGCCTGAAATCTAGTCATTCGCAGCGGGTTGCCCCGTGACCAGGTGGGTGGGTGGGGGTGCAGTGAGTGGCGTCATACACCCCGCTGTGCCGACCATTTTCCTAATGTTTTTTTTCTCTCCCTTCTGTCCTCAGCCACAGCTTACTCAAGGAGTGCATGTGCGTGGAGGCATGCATGCGTCACAAGGCCATGACTCTTTCCCCCTCCCTCCCTCTGACTTGCAGTACATTTGCCTGACGCTCTTGTAGGCTTTACCACCAGGCTTCCATCTGGTGGCAGCCAAGAGCTGGCACAGCCAACCTCCCCAATCCGGGACAGGAGTGCTGCCTGATGGCCACTTAGTCCTCTACCAGCCCGGGCTCATTCCCAAACCCGGGCCGCTGGCATGGTAGGAGGTAAGGGACTCGGTGCCTCAGACCTCCACTACACTGGGCCAGCACTATCAGGGATTTTAAATCATGTTATTTCTCTGCCAAACTCCAGACCAAACTTAACTCCCCAAATAAGTTCCAGAAGGCTATCCACACTGTTCCACCCCCACCCACCCAGTCTACCACTTCGAGTCTAATTTCTGGAGAATCACACATATCCGACCCTGTGTCTTTGGCTGCTTTATTTAATAACTGTTTCACCTTCTGTCCTACCTCCAACATTCCTGCTCTGCGCTCCTTTTCGTCTTCCCCTCCAACTCCCCCCCCCGGGAGTGTCCCCTTCCTGTTTTCTCTCCTACCTCTGTCACCTCCTCTGCAACTTTCTCTCTCTCTCTTTTCTATTCACCATAAGCCCCTCTATGGGTCAGACCCTAAACTGCTTGTCCTCTCTGCTCCTGCAGCCCCTACTGCTACCCTCTTCAATCTCTTATTTGCACTTGGTATGTTTCCTTATGTTTCGAAGTAGGCCAAGGTCATCCCCTGGGAAGAGCCACTCAATCTCTCTCCTTCCTACTCTGTCTAAGCTTCAGGAATTATCTGTATTCTCTCAGTTCTCTTCCTTTCTGGATTCCTCAGACTTGTTCTTCCCAATCCAGTTTCACTTTAAAAAAAATAACATTCCACCGTATCTTTCCTCCTCAGGGTCACTGACTCTAACCTTAATGGAATGGACCAGGAACACATCACTTCAAACATTTTTATTGACCCAAGGCCTTTGATTCTGTTGCCCACCCTCTCTTGTTGGACAAGTTAAGGCTTGCAGGTCTCCCTGTCCCAGTAGCAAATGGTTTCACTCCTATTTCTCTGACTAGCACCAGTCTGTTTAGGAAGGTATCTCCTCACAATCCTACTGTCTCCAGAGGCCAAGGTTTCATTCTCTACCACATTCTGTTCTCCTTGTTGCTAAATGATCCCCCCTTCTGCCTGTGACAGTGCTAACATAAACAGGTATGCTGATGACACTGTTCTGTACTTCACTGATCCCTCAGCCTCAGAGCCTGAATCATCCTTTCAACAGGACTTTGATAATGTTCAGCATTGGTTCATCACTAACTGGCTTCTGCTTAATAATAAACAGGACTGTATCAATGTTCTTCGGCACTACGCAGAAGCTAGCTAGGCTCCCCTTTTCTCCAACCTTGATGGCACCCTTCTGGAGGACATCCCATCTTTTAAATTCCTTGGTGTGTGACTCTAACAAAACTTAGATTTCTCCTCACACAGTAATGTATCCATAAGAAAAAACTATATGCCCCAAACTTGGTGCCCTATACAGCAACAAAGCCTGTATACCACTCTCTGTCTGCCGTGAGACTGTTCTCAAATGATTTTACTGGTGTTTGATCTGGTCTGTGGGGCAGCTCTTGGAGCCACCCATGCCATATTACTGGACCCACTCTTCCACTCCTTCTGCAACTTTGCCTCTAACTCCCAGATTTATTTATTTAAAAGTTTTACCAGGAAGGCATACTGAGCGCTGCAATGCTCGATTCCAGATGTGTTCTGGGGGAGGGGAAATTGAAGAGAACTATACATGAAGCAATACATCACTTGATGAAAAATTTACAGAGTACTGATACAAGATACACCTGCCTCATGTCAGGGGGTAGCTAATAGTGCAAAAACACCAGATTTGGAGCTAAACCAGGGCCACTTGCCTCAGCAGTAAAAGGGATTTCCTATGACAGCAAACTCACAGACAACAAACATACATTTGACACTGATGGCTGCTATAGGGGGCTAGCTGCACATGCAGGCGGAGACTAAATGCTGCTTGAGGAGAAGGTTAAACTGCTGTGAGGAGGTGGAGTGTCTGAGCTCAGTTGGGAGGGAGTTCCATACATGAGGCATGCAGTACTTGAAGGCAAGCTGACCTTTGGCAGAGGCCATATGAGGAAGTTGGAGTAGCCTGGCATCAGTGTTCCGGAGGGAATAAGTTGGAGGAGTTGGGTGGCTAGAGTATATGCTAGGTAAGGGTGGAGGGACTGGGTCCAGTATTTCAATATTAACCTTACGCAGTGTGCTGTTCTCCGATCATGTAAAGAAAGCAGGTCTAGGTATCTATAGAGGTCACAGTGGTGAGTTGTGGGCAGTCGGTCAAGGGCGAAAATGGCAGAAAGAATGGAAGAGGGGATCAAGCCTGGCAAGGGAGAACTTGGAAGCCGTGCTGTAAACTACGTCCCCATAGTCAAATAGTGGGAGAATCATTTTCTGTACAATTGCTTTGCGGGTTGGCAGTGGGATACAACCTCTGTTCCGATATTGGGTGCCTAGTTTTGGGTGAAGTTTTTTGTGGATTGCATCAATGTAGACTGAGAAGTCGAGATGTTGATCAAGCCAGACCCCGAGATCTCTGAACGAGGTGCAGGTCTCCAAAAGGGAACCATCTAAGGTGTGGAAAGCTGGGGAAGAGAGGACACGGGACAGCCTTTGCCTAGACCCGAAGGTAAGCGAGACGGTTTTCTTCAGGTTGAGAAACACCTGGTTGGAGCAGAACCAGAGCTGAATTGCATTAAAATCCTGTTGTAGTCTGGCTGACACTTCAGCAGGGGAGGGACCTGTGGCATAAAGTACAGTGTCGTCGACATACATGTGTATGGCCGAGAGGGGGCACACTGAGGGTAGATCATTCAGAAAGATAGAGAAGAGCAGAGAGCCAAGGACAGAGCCTTGGGGAACCCCTATTGTAATAGGTACGGGGACAGAGAAGTGAGATTCGATTCTGATTGTTGCCTCCCTACCAGGTACGAGTGGAACCAGCTGGTGGCCTCACCTGAGAGGCTGGCGAGGGCGAGTTTGGATAGCAGGAGTGAGTGGGAGACCGTATCGAAGGCCTTAGCTAGGCTGAAGAAGATAGCTGAGGTGACGTGCCCTTTATCCATGCCAGTGAGGATGTTGTTTGTTAGCCTTAGAAGGGAGGTGATAGTGGAGTGCGATTTCCTGAAGCCAGCCTGGTATTGAGAGGGGAAGGAGGAGGAATCGAGGAAGGTGGATAGTTGGGCAAGAACAAGTTTTTCCTGAACTTTAGCTAGAATAGGGAGTAGGGAGATTGGGCAGTAATTGCCTGGCGAGGAGGGTCGCCTCCTTTAGGGAGGGGGATGACAGTGGTGAGCTTCCAATCAGCAGGGAGTTTGGTGACAGAAAAAGAGAGATTGTAGAGGGAGGCCAGTGGGGTGGCAATGGCCATGGCAGATAGGTATAGCATCTTATAGTCTAGGCCGGAGGGGCATTTACCTTTGGTTGGATTTAGTGACCGCAGGGTTGCTAGTACCTCTGCTGGGGAGACCAGGTGAAACGAGAAACTGGGGGACCGTGGAGGGGGTGGCATGGGAGGAGTGGGATCGTAGGGGGTGCGAGTTTGTGGGTAGTAGGGAGGAGGTGCAGTTAATGAAGAAGAAGTGTTGGAAGCGGTGGCCACTTCACCTGGATCTCGACCATGGAGCCAGCAACATTTAGGGCGGGGTGGGTGGCTGGGAGAGAGCGTGAAGACTTCATTGTCTTCTGAATTTAGCTGGGTGGTTGAGGTTTGAGTGGAAGGAGACCTTGAAATAGTTGGCTTTAGCCTGACAAATTATCCGGGTGCATGCATTGCGGAGTGTGCGGTAGAGTTGGAGTGCTGCCTGTGAGCCAGTAACTTTGTAAGATTTCCAAGCCTTGTCCCTAGCGTGGAGCTGGTCTATAATGTTAGCGTTTACCCAGGGTAGGTGGGCACCTCTTACCCGGGCTCTTCTGAGAGGTGCGTAGTGGTCCCAGATTGCGAGAAATTTGGATTTGAAAAAGTCCATGGCCGAGTCAATGTTGGATGTATGACCAGTCAGTGTTAGATAGCTCGTTTAGAAGGACAGCAAGGTATAATGATTTGTAGGACCTGGTGAGTAGAGTTCGTGGGAAAGGGGCCTGGGGCTTGGAAAATTTTCTTTATTACGTACATCATGTGGTGGTTGCTTAGGGAGTCGGGTAGGAGACCAGCCATTAGAACTCGATGGGAGTGGGTGGTGAGGGCCCAGTCGAGGAACAAGTGGTTTAGGGATTTATGATTTAGGCGGGTGGGTTCCGTGATTTGTTGGGAGAAGTTTAGTGCAATCACCTGGTTTCTGAGCTTGGAGCTTGTGTTTGAGAGCCAGTTAATATTGAAATCACCAAGGCTGTATAGTTTGTCCCCCGAGGTGAGTGATTTTAGGGTGCCTAGGTGCTGTAGGATGGCATGCTGGAGTGTGTCGGGGGAGCAGTAGGACCCCGTTACATAAAGTGGGATGGAGTGGGGGAGCGATATTTTGAGTAGGAGTGAGTCAATGGGATGTGTGGGATTGGGGAATTGGACTGGTACAAATTGTAGCTTGGTGGAGATGAACATGGCAACACCCCCACCCTTCTTTTTTCCCAGGCGGTCATAGCGAGTGAGTGAATAGCCAGGCAGAGATAATTCAGTGTCCAAGTTATGGGGTTTCAGCCATGTTTTGGTGATTATGAGGATATCAGGGTGTTGTTGTCTCCTCTATCTATCCCTTTCTTTCCCTGCTCTTGAATCCCAACATCTGCTAAACTGTGCCTCCTTTTTTTCCAAATCCTGGTTATTCTCCCTCCCTCCCACCTTACCTTAAGTGTCTATTATTTCCTATCCCCTTCTAACTATTGAGACATTTCTGTTCTTGACTGTCAGACTGCCTCTGAGCAATCTGCTTTCTCTGTTTGGCTCCCTGTCATTTGGACCTCCTCGTCTACTTTTGTCTCTCCTCCTGTTATTCATATCTCAGATCTCTAGTATTAAACTTCATCCACCACTGCTCTTGCTCCTAGCATCTATCCTGTGCTGGTGGTTAGGGTGACTTGCTTCTATTCTTTTGTCTCAGTCTTCTAGCTCTCTGTTAGTACATGTTAGAATTTTTTTTACAAAACAGCTTTCCAGTGGCTTGCAAAGTCTTTTTTTAATTTCAGCTTTGTTCTTTTTTTGTTTGTAAGCTATCTGTAATTCAAGTTAAAGGTCAGTCACTCAGCAGCATCACTTGCTCTTTTCGACAACATAAATGTTTTACCAATTTTTCACTGAACAGATAAGCAGTGTTTAGGAGAAATAGAGAGCATTTTTGTTTATTTAAAGCAGGGGTGTCTAACCTTTTCTTGGACATGAGTCACTTTTAAATTTCAGACTAAGACAAGAGTCACAACAATAGATTTCACCGTGAGGCCTATACCATACTCATATTTAGCCATATTTGGGATGTAAAATAACAGTCAATAGCTAACACAGCATATTTATTAACTGACTGTATTTATATCATTTTAAAATAGTTCTTAAATTATTTTAAAAAATAGTTATTTAATTTATTGTATTTATATAATTTTAAAATAGTTCTTCAGAGCAGCCCTACTGCGAACTTTGGCACTGCATATTCTCAGCCAACTTTTTGTAGTCCAGTGTGTAATATGTCACTGCCATACGCATGTAGTCATTTGCTTGCAGGCTCAGTAAAACTCGCTTGTTGAGCACTCAGGGCACGTTTCAGCTCTACTTCTACTTTTCATAACTTGTTGTTTTGAGGATATTCACCATTGAACTTTTGTGTTATAAAGTGCAGCTCAACGACGTATTTTTTGCCAACAGACATGTTGACGTGGCAAATGAGGCAAATACATTTACTGCTAACATTCGTGAAGAACTATTGCTCCTCCCATTCTTCATTGAAGCTGTAGAAATAAGTTCTCATTTTCTTCTTCGTGGTTCACAAGAAGCCATTTGTTTTGCGTATGTCTCGGTTGTGTCTAAGATTCACTGTTGTCGATGGTCAACAACTTATTCTATGACTGTACTCCATTAACGTGCTGCTGCTAGTGCAATGGGACAAACGTCCACTGCACATGTGGAGGATATGACACACATAGCAGGTCAATGCGTAAATTGTCAGTGCCAAACCACAAATTTAGCCTGTGTCTTCAGTGGGCTCTCGTGAGCCACATAAAACTGCTTCGTGAGCCAGCTACAGGTTAGCCACTCCCAATTTAAAGTGTAAGAGGTGTGCATCAGACTCAGATTGGCTGTTGAGTACCTTGAATATCAGGCACATTCAAGATATTAGGCAGATAGTATTCGATAAGACTTTGTGATCTCACACAATGTCTCCATCCAATCCCTAGGTGTGACCTGTTAATGGTGCCAGTCCACAGATAAACACTCGCACTGAGAGGTTGTGTTTTGCTGCAGTTCTGAAACCTGTGCATTTATGAAGCAGTTTCTTGCTGAACACAGACTTTTTAGAAGACTTTTTGCTCTGGTAGTCAGTGTGTCGGTCTTACTGATACTGACTGTTATACGTAAGTGATCTTTTTTTTTTTTTTTAAAACAAAGTCGATCGTGTTGAAAAAAATGTTGCTGCAGCTGGTTCAATAAAATGTGTACTAATGGTTCCTTCTTGAAAAAACTATAATAACCGTTTTTTCCGCAAATGTAGTAGATAGTCTGGTACGGATGTCTGGCTGTGTTTGTATCTTATGCAGCTTTGCTGTACTAGTAGTCCTTGTCACAAACACACTCAGCAGGTCAGGCTCTCTGCTCCTACAGTGCCAACCTCTGAGCACAGTATTGTGAACAGGTAGCAGAAGAGGGTAACCCTCCTGTCTGCTTGTGGGTCCGAATCACCTTTAGTCTCAAGTTCTGGGGGGATTCAAACTGTGAACCTTATGCTAGCGTACCCAAATGTACAGGTTCAGATAATCTGCTCTTCGGGGGATGCCAGATATCTTTCGCCTAAGGGCACCTAACCAGGTATCCAAAATGAACCCTTAAAACTATATAAAAAGACCTTGGGTATATTCTTACCTTTTTCCAGTCTAGTAACACCATTACGCTTGTGGACAGTTGTCAAATTTAACCATCTATACATCACCTGCAAAAAGGAACTTCAAAGACACACCCAGGCAGTCTTTTTAAATGAAAAGTTTACTTAAAACTGGATAAAAAATATGTAAAATGTAAACACAGAAAAATATATCAGAAAACATACAATCACTTAAAACAAAACAAGGAAAAGTACAAATAAACTCCTACCACAATACAATTAGACTTCTTCTAGCTGATGTATTACCTTCTTACAGTGCTTGCATTAATTCTTGTTTCTTAAGAGCCCACAAAGAAATGTCCCTCAGTTGAAACACAGAATACAGGTTAAAAACTCTGTGTTTCCACCCCTTCTAAGATGTCATCTAGCTCCTCTTTTTAGACATAACAAATCATACAAACAATGATCTTCCTGTCAGGAGATATTTCAAATAAGGTGACATCAACAAAAACTCATTTCCCAATATGACTCCTTAATTAACCTCCCCTCTTTGATCTCAAACAGTTCCTATTCCCAGGCATTTCAAAGGATTTTATGACTTTTGGCACCATAGTGATATAATAATGTTTTTTCCTTTAAAACATCATAAAACTTTACGATCTCTATATCCAGTTAGCTGGGTCAGTTCTAATTAAGTCAGATAAACAGGAGACCCTTAACTAAGGCTCTCTAATCTTTTTAATTACCTCCTGGTTTCAGGTTAATATATCCTGTTATTTCCACTAAAACTTTACCCATGGCACAGCTGCTTTATGGAGACAAATCACACACCACATTTTTATATTACAAATATCAAAGAACAATCATAACCAGCTGGCCAAGTGTCACAGTCCTCACTTTGCAGACATTGAATATATATATATAGTATTCTGCCACTCGTGGCTAAAGAGGAGGTGGAGTAGCCATGATTATAAGACAGCACCTCTCTTATTCGTTAACAAAAAATGAATCCTGCCTAGGAACCCATGAACTAATTACTAGCTAATTTCTCCCTTCCCCATACTCTCCCCACTTTCGTCGGGGTAGTCTATGCTTCCCCTCGGCTCAGTCAAGAGGCTCTAAAAGCATGCATTTCTGCTGTCCTGCCACTGGCTCAATCTAGTGAACTAATTCTCCTAGGGGATTACAACCTTGACCGGCTGTGCCCTTCATCTGAGACCACAACCTCCAAATTAAAATCCCTAAACTTTACTCAGCTGATCACGGAGCCTACCCGCTACAACTCCTGATCCTCTAATCACTCCCTCATTGACTGGGTCCTCTCTTCCTACCCTCACCGTATATCCTCAGTGGGTATCCTCGACCCCACCTTAAGTGACCACTGCATCACTTCTTGCATTAGAAAAACACATCTTCCCAAATGTGCCCCAAAGTACACTGAAACTCGCCCACTAACCTTACTTGACACTAACTCCCTCCTATCTGACTTACACAATGTCAACTGGGCACCAGTTTATTCTGCAACCACAGTCAATACTGCCCTAGCCCAGTTCATTAATACTTTCAACTGTGTATGGGACTACCATACCCCCCCTTAAAAGAGCCAGGGTCAGGAAGTGCTACCACCCATGGATTACCACCCCTATAACTGCCATGTGTAAAGCCTAAGACAGAGCCAGGTATGCCTTTAAGTCCTCCCTGTCCCCAAGTTCAAGACAGGTGTACAACACAGTCAGAAATGCTTGCACTAAGGCTATTCATAAAGCTAATGTGGATTATAGGGATTATAGATTATAAGGGAGGGGAGGGCCACCAGGGGCCATGATATGAGACTGGAGCGAGGAAGGTTCAGGAGGGAGATGAGGAGACACTTTTTTACAGAGAGGGTGGTGGCTGGGTGGAATGCATTACCTGCTGAAGTGGTATGCAGTAGAACAGTGGACTGCTTCAAACGAGGATGGGACAGGACAAGGGAGGTTAATGAAGGGAAGGGTGGGAGGGAGGGGCAGTTGCAGAATAAGGGTGCTAGCTGCACATTTGAGCAGACTTGATAGACCTCTAGGCCTTTATCTGCTAGCAAATTTCGTATGTTCGTACTTTAAACATCGCCTTAACACTGCACACATATCCCCTTTTTGGAATATTGTACATTCCATCATCAATCCACCTCCTCAATCTAAGACCCCTACCCTTAAACACAATGGCATTGAAGTTACGGACCCCATCCAGGTTGCAGACACCCTCAGTTCCTTCTTCACCACCTGTGCCTCTCCTGACCCAACTGCATATACTACACTACCTGCCTCCAAACCTTCCCCACATCACATGCCTAGGCACAACTTCCTTCTAGCCCCTGCCTCCACTATTGAAGTACTACTTGCTCTCCTATCCCTCAATACGTCAAAATCCAGTCCGGATGGTCTACATCCTAGTCTCCTATGCCTTTCTGCTCCTGCCATCGCACTCCCTTTTACCTTCATTATAAACAAGTCTTTCTCCTTGGGCACTGTTCCAAAAGCCTGGAAATCCGCATGCGTCATCCCTCTGTACAAAAAAGGTGACCCCACCTTACCTGGGAACTACCGCCCGATCTCCCTCCTTCCTGCTCTGGCAAAACTCCAAGAATGTCTTGTGCGATCCAGGCTGAAAGAATTCCTCTCTGCCACCGACTTCCTATCCTCCTGCCAGTCAGGTTTCAGAAAAAAACATTCCACCACATCCTCCCTGCTCCGTGTCACAGGTCACATTCAATCTGCTGCTGATAAAGGCCGCCTCACTGCTGCGATCTTCATCGACCTGGAAAAAGCATTTGACTCGGTATCCCACCCTCTTCTCCCAGACACTCTAGAGGACTCAGGGCTTACCCCTCCTACCATACAACGGTTCAAATCTTATCTCACCGACAGACACCAATCAGTAAAAACCGCAAACTCCTCCTCTCCCTGCGTATACTATCGGGAGTCCTTCAAGGCTCAATACTCAGCCCCATCCTATTTTTTAAATTAATAAACAATCTCCCATTTGCCTGTTCCTCATCCTTCATACATATATATATGCTGATGATACCATTCTGTACGTCTCCGGCCCTGACCAGTCACTATCCACTCTGTGCTGCAATATGACTTCCACTCAGTTCAATCCTGGTTGCAATCAAAACAACTTAAGCTCAACACTTCCAAAACAGTCTCTATGACTTTTGGAACCACTCAAAGATTAGCGAAAGCTATCAATGCCCCTCCAGCCACCTCTCTCAACAGCACCCCCTCTAAAGATCGTCCCCTCATACAAATATCTAGGAGTCTGGCTGGACCCACAGTTAAATTTCACTATCTACATTAATTACATGGCCACTAAACTCCACCCTAAGCTTGGTATACTATACCGTAACAAAGACTCTCTCCCTCTCACCGTACGTAGGGAACTTCTAACAAAAATGATTATGCCAGTCTTTGATTACGCTGACATTGTTTACTGCACTACACCTTCTATAGCAATCTCTCGACTGGATTCCCTCTACTGTGCCTTCTGTCATTTCGCTTCCAACTCTCCATACAGATCCCACCACTGCTCTTTACTATCCTCTCTGAACCTCCCTCGCTCACACACAGGCATCTCATCCACTCCATATCCTTCATTTCCAAATTCTGGTTCAATCTGCTCCCCACACACATCGCTTCCCTTGTCTCCCCTGCCCCAGCCTCAACATACTCCCTGCATTCTAGGTTCTCATGCTCTCTCACTCCCTACCTCCCTAATCCATCCTCGAACATGGGCAAATCTGCTTTCCACTATCGTCTTCCCCTCTCTGTGGAAAACTCAGTCTCCTCTCTTATGCAACTCGTCCTCTCACTCCACTGTTAAATCTCTGCTCCATCTCCTACCTTTCCCTACTTGCTCTCATAACATCTCTTAGCACTTGAAATGTTTGTCCCCGTTGTAACAACACTGATTTAAGTTACTCCGCACCATGTACAGTTTTCTCACTGCACTTGAAATGTTTGTCCCTTGTTGTAACTACTCCAATCTTTGATACTCCATTCCATTGTACAGATGTCTCTCTGCATAGCCTGTTTTGCTGTAGTGTATTCACTGAAATATTTTATTATGCTTACTATTGTGTAATTTTGTATTTGAATGCCTTGTACTATATACTGTCGCACCGGGAAACAAGCCTTGGCTCAGTATGCCTTTCCCGGTCATCAAATGTTTAAATAAAAAAAAAAAATTAAAAAATAATTACGGTCCTGCCCCCTCACTTATGATAATAAATGGCATATTTTGAGTCTAGCCACTGTGTGTCCAATATACACAATGCATTTTAAATTTCAGAGCTTTAAGATTAGTTCTTTTAATGAAGAATAAACAGTTTCTGTTTGATTTCTCTGCTCTGTATTCAGTGCAGCAGCAGTCACTGTGATGTTACCAGGCACTGTTCAAGCTGCTCTCCCATTAGTTAAGAGCCCCTTTGCAACCAATAAATCATTTATCTGTAAGATTTCATTCTCACCTACACCGTAAGAAAATATATATAGACTTTGTAAATAACTGCTTTAGTGCACCCGTTAGGGTTCAGCTTACAGTAACACCACAAAAATAACGAAATGTGGCACTTTCCAACCCCAATTCACCACCACCACATCCCCCACACCCCCAGCAGCAAAAGAACAAGACCATACAAGCAACCATAGTTAGCCATCATCAGATAAGACAAACAACATACAACTGTTTCCAGAGGACACAAATGCAGTAGCACTGATGTGCTATCTTTGTGGATTTGTATCTGCGGCATGCACATTGCAAGACATAGACACTCACTTGTCACTGCAGCTAGGAATCCACAATAGTCAAATCACAACTTTACTTCTGTGCACAGAAGCACAGGCCCCTGCAGCCAGATACAAATCCACAATATCCAAATTACAAGACCTTTTTTGACTGCAGAAGCACAGGCTCCCCAAAGTGATCACTGCTTTTGAAGCTTTAAGTGTTCATGGACACTGTAAGACATACACACACTTGCCAGGCCTGTGCTTCTACAGCCACAGGTGTGAGACATACACACCAACCTTTGTCTGCAGAACTGCAGGTGCCACAGAATCCATGATACTAAAGCTGTACAGTACTTCTTTGTGCAGAAGCACAGGCCTCTGAGAGGTCTGCACCTCTTCAGCCACAGAAGTAAGACATACACACCAACTTCTGGCTCCAGAAGGGCAGGCACCTGTAGGGCCTGCAGTTATGCAGACAGTAATACTCTTGCAACATGGTATCATAGTTTCAGCAGCAGATCTAGTGATCTAGGAATTTTTCAAGGGACAGCAGTTTGTCAGTTACTCAGCTGCATACAGAAAACAATGCACAAGCAGACCATGTTATCTAGCAAGGTAATTTGTACAGTGTGCATGAGTACAGCTGGCAGCAGAGGAGCAGGCCCCATGGGGCCTTCTGTCTGCAGAAGCACAGGCCTCCATAGGACCTGTGCATCTGCAGCCACACATACTCATGCATGCTGTACAACATACACATAGGTGTGGTTGCATAAGCATGGGCCCCTGTGGGTGCCTGTGCCTATGCAGCCGCAGATACAAATACAGAGAGGTAGCAATCAGTGCTACTACATTTGTGTAATCTGGAAAAAGTGTCATGTTGTTTATAGGCTTGTCACGGTATGAAATTCTGACTGTATGATAACTGTCACATGTAACACCGCAGTTATCGTCATACCATGGTATTGCAGAAAAAGTCATTTTTGCACAAAAAAGAAGCCGCCTTGAACTTTTGCATCAGGGAGAGCTGTCATAGAAGGGACAGTTGTCCCCGAAAATGCCAAAAAACATATATATATTTGAAAGGTCTCAATATACAGGTTACTCACCTGTAACAGGAGTTCTAGGAATGGTATATGTTGTTCATCCACACTGTCTGGCAGGTATCCTTGCCGCTTTAATTCTTGCCGGAAGGTCTTCAAGCTAGCTCCTCCCACCCACCCGGGTAGTAAAACTCTCGGCTTGGCCCCATGACGCCAGATCTGGCCCGCTGGAAGCTCAGGTTGTGCATAGAAGCCGGGAGTCGGGAGTCAGTGGATGAACAACATATACCATTCCTAGAACTCCTGTTACAGGTGAGTAACCTGTATTTCTAGGGACATGGATATGTTGTTCATCCACACTGTCTGGCAGACTCCTAGCAGTTCTCCGGAGGAGGGAGGCAAGGTGCACACCCCCGATACTTACTTGGGAAAGAGAGACTGGAGAAATGAGGCCCCAAAACCAGCATCCCGGTGTGACTCAAGGTCGATGTGGTAGTGGGTAATGAAGGTATATGCCGACTTCCAGGTAGCAGCCCTGCAGATATCCTGGATAGGGACATCCCTGGAAGCAGCTACCGATGCAGCGGTATGGCGGGTAGAATGAGCTCTTATCCCTCTGGGAGGCTCCATACCCGCCAACCTGTAGCAGAGCTCTATGCAGGAGGTGATCCACCTGCCTATCGTCCGCTTTGCTGCAGGTCTGCCAGGTGCGGCTTCAGCATAGGTGACAAACAGCTGGCGAACCTCTCCCCAAATTTCAGCCATCCGCTCCTTATAATAAGCGAGCACTTGTCTAGGGTCCAAAGTATGGAGCCTATACTCGGCCTCCGAGGTGTGACTGGGGTAGAACACCGGCAGAGTCAACACCTGGTTAAGGTGAAACTCCGACACCACCTTCGGGAGGAACTTCGGGTGGGGCGAGGACAACCTTGTCCCTGTGGAAGGCCAGGTGGGGGCTCGATGGAAAGCGCCTGGAGCTCTCCCATCCTTCTGGCTGATGTGATAGCCACCAAGAAGGCAGTCTTCCACGACAGGTGTGAAAGATCACACCTGTGCACTGGTTCGAATGGCTTGCCCATGAGCTTGGCCAATGCCAGCAGTAGATCCCAAGGAGGTGGAGGTTCTCGCACCGAAGGGGAAATGTGGTAAAGGCCTTTGAAAAAGCGCCCGACCACCTTCTCCTGTGCCACCGACTGCTTGCCGCCCGCGCTCGTAAGCAGAGATGGCTGCCAGGTGCACCTTAAGGTCGCCGATCAAGCCCTTGCTGAGAAAGGACTACAGTAGTCCAGAATGCTTGCCACAGCAGTATGAAGGGTCCAAGCCCTTCTCTGACACCAAATGGAAAACCTCTTCCATTTGAAGGCATAGCATTTTCTGGTCGACTCCATACGGGACGCCTCAACGACGTTGAGGACCTCGTCGGAAAGACCCAAGGCCTGGAACTCTAGCCGCTCAGGAACCAGGCGGTCAGGTGCAGGGATTGAAGGTCCGGATGGAATACCTTCCCCTGATTGACTGAGATCAGGTCCGGGCGGGCTGGAAGCCGCCTCAGGAGCCTGGAGCTGAGGCTGAGGAGATCTGGATACCAGAACTGGCGGGGCCAGTGTGGGGCTACCAGAATCACCTGTGCCTTGTCCCTCCTCGCCTTGAGAAGCACCTTGTGGATCAAGGGAAATGGGAGAAAGGTGTAGAAGAGGCCCGGGGTCCAAGGCCTAGAAAAGGCATCCCTCTGCAGCGAGCCCTGCTGAGGGGGGTGGGCATGGAACAGACTCAGCTTCGCATTCTCCCTGGAGGCAAACAGGTCCACCTGAGGGGTGCCCCAGTGGGAGAAGAGATCTTGTACTACCTCCGGCAGGAGAGACCACTCATGAGATGCAGCCCCTATCCAGCTTAGGGCATCGGCCAGGGTGTTGGAGGCTCCTGCCACGTAAATGGCTAGGAGATCCGCCTCCAGGCTGCGCACTAGAGACCAAATGCGGAGAGCTTCCTTGCATAACAGCAGGACGCGCGTCCCGCCCTGGCGGTTCAGACAGTACATTGTCGTGGTGTTGTCCGTCTGGACCTGAACCACTTGACCCCGTAGAAATGGAGCGAAGGTGGTGAGAGCTAGACGGACCGCTCAGAGCTCCAGCAGGTTGATGTGGCATCAGGACTCCCGAGGGGACCAGAGGCCGTGCCCTCGGTGTTCCCCCAGATGGGCACCCCAACCCATCAGAGATGCGTCGGTCGAGAGAGACACCGTCGGCTCGGGGCGGATGAATGGGATACCCTCCTGCAGATGAGCTGGAACGATCCACCACTGGAGAGCATTCCACATCTCCTGGGTCACTGTCACGGGCCGGTCCAATGGATCGCAGTGTTGTGACCACTGGCTGGCCAGTCCCCATTGAAGGGGATGCATGTACCAATGAGCCCAATGGACCACACTGGTGCAGGCCGCCATTAGGCCCAGGAGGCGCAGGAAGTCCCGGGCCAAGGCGCAATTGCCCAACCAGAAATGATTGGGCAAAGGAGGAAAGAACCTCGGCCCTGTCCGCCGGGAGCCATGCTCTGGCTCGTAGAGAGTCGAGCTCTGCCCCGATGAACAGAATCACCTGCTTTGGCACGAGTAACGACTTGGCCTCGTTGATAAGGAGGCCAACCTGAGAGCAAACCTGGAGGGCCAGATCTCTGGACCGCTCCACCTCCTGTCTGGAGGGGGCTGCTATCAGCTAATCATCCAGGTAAGGGTACACCCAGACCCCTTGGCGCTGCAGGAATGCTGTCACCACTGCCATGCATTTGGTGAAGATCCTGGGGGCTAGGGAGAGGCCGAAGGGCATGGCTCGGAACTCGTAAAGGGATCCCTCTGCTCTGAAGTGGAGGAATCTCTGATGGGACGGACGGATTGAGACATGAAAGAACGTGTCCTGGAGGTCCAGGGAGCAGAACCACACACCTCGTTCCAAGGATGGGATAATCTGAGCCAGAGTGACCATCCTGAAGGTTCGAGACCTTATGAACTTGTTCAGGTCGTGCAGGTCGAGAATGGGGCGCCAGCCCCCCGTCCATTTTGGGACCAGGAAGTACCTGGACACAAACCCCGGGTCTAAAGGAGGATCCACCACCTTCCTGATTACCTCTTTTTCGAGGAGCAGGGCAATGTCGGCCCGGCGGGCCAACAGCGAGGCTGCGGACCCCGTGGCCCATCGAGGGGCGACGGCTTGAAAAGGTGGAACCTGCTCGAACTCCAGAGGCAGGCCTTTTCCTACCACCTCCAACACCCAGCGGTCCGGGGTGATAGCAGACCAGGCAGAAAGGAAGTGGTGGAGCCGCCCCCATGAGGGCAACCTGGGAGGACGAGGTTGGGGGCGCACCCCTCAACCAGTCACTGGGTAGGCTTGGAGGAAGGACCGGCCGAGGGACCTCCTGGGCCTTTACCTCCTTGCTTCCTGTTGGAGGAAGCTGTCGGCTTGGGTTTGGGATGCCAAGTGCGAGCCTGCTGGCCCTGTTGCTGGTGCTGCTGGGCCGGTCGAGGAGCAGGGACTGAAGGATGAAAGGACTTCTGCTGCTGACGGCGGCCTTTGTCCCTCTGGGCAGAGGTGACCGAGTCCAGAGTGGCATCGGACTTTTCGATCCGTTGGAGGTGTCCCTCCACTCCAGGGCCGAAGAGGTCAGTCCCCAGGAAGGGGACATCCACCAATTTGTGCTGGGTATCCTCAGTGAAAGTGGATATCCTCAGCCATGCCCTGCGTCGCATGGCCACTGCGGCCGCTACTGACCTGGCACAGGAATCACCAATGTCCAGAGCAGTCTGGAGCTGCTGCTTCACCACCAGCCTGCCCTGGTCCCGCATCTGGTGGACCGTGGTCTGCAGGTCAGGCGGGAGATGAGGAACAACCTCATCCAGGGAGCCCATGAGGGCGTGGGAGAAGTGTGCCATCAGCACAGCCGAGCTGGCCTGTCGGAGGCCGAGGGAGGACGCAGCCTACACCTTGTGGCCCGGCAAAGTCCAACTTTTTGGATTTCTTGTCGGGGGGCTTGTCCACGTCCCGAGCATTACCGGAACACCAGAAGACGCTGTCGGTGACTAACCCCTCCGCGGAGGGGTGTTCCGAGAAACCGGGCAAAGAGCCGATAGGGACGGCATACTTCCTGGCCATCCTAACTGAAGGCGCTGGACAGGAAGCAGGCCGCTGCCAAAGCTCCAAGGCTGGGCCGACAATGACCTCAGCCACCGGAAAGGCCTCCGTAGGAGAATCCCCTCGGTCCAGAAACTCCGTCAGGGGATACTTGGTCCATTTGGACACGGGCTCGAGCTGCATCCCGGTGGACTCCGAGATGAGCCGAAGCAGACCCAAGAAGGACGATGGGCTATCGTCCACTGACTGGCCCCCGGAGGACTCCAGATCGCACTGCCTGGAGAACAGGGAGGAATCATCGTCAGATTCGAAAGTTTGCGAAGAGCTGCTCGGCCTGAGCCACCCTCCACCTACCGAGGCGGTCGGGAATGAGGGTGACCGACAACCTGTGGGGCAGGCCATGACCCAACCGAGAACTCTTGGTCGGTGCCCCGGACTTCGGTTGTGGAGGCGGAGGTTCCACCACAATCGGTGGACCAGCTGGTTTCGGCTTAGCAACCAGCCCTGGGGCGGGCAACTTGACTGGAACAAGTGGTTGCTTCGACCGTTCCGGCGCCAGTCACTTGATAGCTGGGGTCTTAGCCAGGGTCGGCTTAGGCCCGGATAGCAGCAACTGCTTGCCACATCAAATCCTGGCGCTGGGCGAACTTGCGCCAAAGCCTCTCCTCTGAGGAGGAGACGAGGAAGAGCGGCGCCGCCGCTTACTAACGACCGAGACCGCCCGATGTTGGCGGGAACGGCTGGACCGAGAAGAGAGTCCGCAATCGAGACCCAGGGGACCCCAGGGTGGGTCTGGAAAGGAGCGGGGATACCTGCTCTTCCCTTCGCTCAGAACTTTAACGGGGACCGCGGTCCCTGGCGAGCAGGCAGATCCGGTATCCACTGGGGAACCGGTGAAGGAGGGTTGTCGGCTTCTCCAGTCGACAGCCCATCTAACGGATCGAGAAAAATCTCGACTTCATCGACGGGAGTCTCGGCAGGCTGGCCTTACGGGGGCACCGTGAAGCCAGCGGCCTCAGCCGCAACCTCGACCGAAGTCGACGGTCGGCTACTCGGGAAGGGGGACCTTTCCCGCTCCCAGGAACACCGACGGTGGGACTTACCTTTTGACTCTCTTTTCTTGGGCCGAGAAGAATGTCCCGAAGGCCCCTCTCCCTTCGTGGAAAGGGACTGACAAAGCTCCTTGAACGAAGCTGTATAAGAGGAACTCATAGAGAGCGGGATAAATGCCGCGGCCGAGGAAAAAGAAGATGTGGCCTGGGCTGCTTCCTCCTCGAGGGCGACCATCTGCTCGAGCTGCTCAGCCGAGCCAGCTGCCGCGGACACCGCCCAACGAGCCTCTTTGGATTTCACTAGCGGAAAACGTTTCTCAGGGCGTCCGAAGCTTTAAACGGGCAGCGCATCGCCCAGAACATTGGCCGAAAAGGAACGCACAACCCGCAAGCCTGCAGGTCGTGATCTAGGCCTGAGTAGTAGACGCACGTGAGTGTGGATCCGCCCTGGACATTTTCTGACTGCGAGGGCACCTCCGAAGCCGGGAACAGATTTGTCCATCGCAGCCACGAGGGAAAAAGAAGACCGAAGTTTGAAAAACTTCAAAATCAATTTCGGACAAACCGAAGAATTAGGATCCAGTCTCAAACGCAGAGCGCTAAGGCGGGAACCTGAGCTTCCAAGAGGTAAGGAAGATCATGGGGCGGAGCTGAGAGTTTTACCACCCGAGTGGGTGGGAGGAGCCAGCTTGAAGACGTTCCGGCAAGAATTAAAGCGGCAAAGATACCTGCCAGACAGTGTGGATGAACAACATATCCATGTCCCTAGAAACCACAGTTTCTTTTTTCAAATATATTTTTTTAATACCACAGTTTACCTTAAATCATAGTTATCGTGGTATTGGAAATTGCCCACGGTATCAATACTGTGACTTCTGATACCGCGGTATACTGCGATACTGTGACAACTCTAGTTGTTTGTCTTATTTGATGATGGCTGTCTGTGGCTGCTTGTGTGGTCTTGGCCTTTTGCTGCTTGGGAGGTGGGGGTGGGGCATTAGGGTTGGAAACCCTAATGTCACATTTTCCTACTTTTGTGATATTAAGTTAAACCCTAACTGGTGCATTAAACACATTTTTTTTGTAAAAAATTGCCTTCCTTTTTGAGGTCGTGAAATGGTATCCTAATTCACACATGTCACTTTGGGACCTGTGCAAACAAATGCAGATGCACAGGGCCCTCTGGGTCCTGCTGCAAGGGAAGACTCCACCCACCTATGGAAGTTCAGCAAGTGATGTCAAGAAATCACGAGGCTCTCTGGTCCTGCACTTTCATGTGGCTGCAGACACATATGCACAAGGCAAAGAATCCATCTCTCAGCTGAAGCACATCTATGCTTTAGTGGCTAAAGAAGTGATACAAAATCAAGAATATACACTATTTTAATAACAAAGGGTTTATAAATCATTATTTGTACAGAATGAAAATGACTCATTTTAGTTCTGGCTGCTGTAGGCTAGAAGTGGTGATGGGAACTAAATTGTTTGACATGTATTTGAATTTAGGTTTCATTTTGGATAATTGAATATCACCATTTGTGTGTTATTTTGCACTATCTATATGCACTGTCACTTTAAAAAAAGTGATGTTAATTAATTTGAACTATTTGAAGAATTGTATAAAACACCTATCTCCACTAAGGGTGCTATGCTTTGACAAAGACCTGTTTAGATTCAAATGTCAGTCTGGGTGGGTTCCTCAAGCTGAGGCACTTAGCTTTAACCTCCTAATTTGTGAATAAACTGCCTATACTATTAGCACTATTCTTTGTGTGGACAGCAGCTTTATTTTGTGCTGGGTGAGTTCAGTGATCTGTTCTTTTGCTCTGTGATGTTCTGGTCATGCTGAACTGGGCCCCTGCACGTGGCTCTCATTCCTCAAAGTGGTAGTGATTGTTTGCTATTGATTTCCAGTACGGCATGACACTATTTAATAGCAGGCAATACACTATTTGCTGGTCAAAACCGCACATCAATATTAAGCGCTGTCAGCAGTTTGGTGGTTGTTCTGGTTCACGTTTTGCAGCAACTGGAAAACTCTGATTCTGTAGTTCTCCCCAGGTACAGTATAAATCCCTAGTGTGGACAATTACAGTTGTATGCACATTATGCATCCCCACAATGCCATAAATAGTGAAAATGCTGCAGCAACAACCTCACCGAATGAACATGCCTCACTCTATGTTTGACTTTTCAGGACATCAATGCAGTAATGGAGGTTTGAATAGCTTTGTTTGGTGGTGTCAAATGGATTAAATGGATTCAATTTAATGTCACTGAAGAAGCCCACAAGGGGTGAAACGCTGGGCATGGTTGGGGGGGGGGGGTCATGGCTTGACATATCTATTGAATAAAAAACAATAAGAACTTACTGATATGGCTGTTTTTTTTGTTTTGTTTTGTTTTTTTAAACTCTGTGTCTTTGATTTAATGTACCGATACACATTTTATCTCGTTGGACAATTGGCAATCCTTTAACTACACTGAAACATTAAATCAAAAGTCTGGCCATAGTCCAATCATACCTATATGTGCATTTAAAAACAGTTGCGAATACACAAAGGTGGAATTAAACAGTTTGCTAACCCCCCCCCCCCGCTGTGTGTACCTAGCACGGTTTTAAGAAGAGCAAAGTGTTTATCTGTTTCAGTCGCTTTCTCTGCATAGTAACTGTATGAAATTAAACAAATTGATCATTAGCATCTAGTTTAACTAATCAGTCCCCAGCTCCTACTACAGACTGAAGCATGATCTAAAGAAATCTGGTAAATCTCCTCCTAGTAGGAACTGACATCTATGATGTTACAGTCTTTTCAAGTGTAACCCACGAATTATTGGAATCTAAAATGACTAACGGTAGTCAGACTGGTACTCTTGATTTTGCACGACAGTATCTGTTCAGTTTTGTTATCTCTAGTTACTGCAAATTTATTTGTTTAAAATTACTTTCATGCTAACATATACACTGATAGAAAAGTGTGTAGGTGCATTACACGTCTGTCTGGACATGAAAAGAAATGCACTATACGAAGAAGCAGATAAGTCTTTATTAAAAGCGAGTATGCCAAATTGGCACATGGTACCTTTAAATTTCTAAAAGTAGATTAATGTGATAACATACCTGAAAAGGAGCAACTTTGCACAACAGCACTCATGGCACAGAAACCAAGTACTGTATTTGGATTTTGTCATGAAATCAATTTTTTTAAGAAAAATATTTCCATTAATCAGAGCCCAGTTGAACCATCAGTTTGCTGCCATTCATCTTTCAAGCAGATTTAATTAATTATTCAAGCACATGTAATTATTACAGTAGGAAATGTCAAATATTGAATTTTGTGCAGCCTTTTCTATCACAGAGTTGCTTGTTGACAGTTTATATGGATGCATGCATGCACCAATGCGAGACTGTGAGAATGACAGGTCATGCACAAGCTAGTAGGCAAAGTTAACTGATTCAAATCCTCAAGTTATGTAAAAATAGGTTACTCACCTGAGACCACAGTTCTAGGAGTGGTATGTGGTTCACATCCACACAGGTAGTCTCCCTTTAAGAGCTGATTTTGCCGGACAGCCTTCAAGCGAAGCTCCTCCCACCACCTGAGTGGTATATCCCTCGGCTCCACCCTGTGACGTCAGCTCTTGCATGCTGGAAGCAGGGATCTGTGTGCCACTTGCCAGGGGAGGTCGAGTGGGTGGTGTGGATGTAAACCATATACCACTTCTAGAAAGTACAGTTATATAAGAACTTACCGTAACAGTCGATCTTCGAGAGAGGCTCTTGCAGTAGGTAATTACATATAGGACTGAAGCCGGCAGGCGCCAGGACCCAACAGAAAAATTTCTAGCTAGCAGTCTCTGGCGGGGGGCCGCCCTCACGTCAGGTGACCGGCGTCAGACGACGTCGGTATAAAGGGGCGGTCCCCCACGACCGCTTTCCAGTTCTTTCCCGCCAAAGGCCAAAAAGGCAAGTCGAGAGAGAAGCGGAAGTTTGCCCTCCTGGAAAAGGAGCCGAAAAAAGCCAAGGGGGATGGAGGGCAGGAAGGTATTACCTACTGCAAGAGCCTCTCTCGAAGATCTACTGTTACGGTAAGTTCTTACTTAACTGTACTATTTTACTTCGAGAGGGCTCTTGCAGTAGGTAATTACATATAGGACTGAGCCCCAAGCAGTCTGGAAGAAGAAAAAGCACACAGGAGGAGGAGGAAACCAACACATCCATGGAACCTCCGGCTGCAAGGGTCTCAAGAAAGGAGACCTTGCAGAACAGCCAACCTGAAGCCTGCTCTACGGCAAGAGGCAATGTCCAAACTGTAGTGTTTCGTAAAGGTATGGATGGAAGTCCAAGCTGCAGCTGCACAAATGTCAGACGCTGACACATTCTTGAAACAAGCTGCAAAGGCAGCAACACCCCTGCTGGAGTGACCTCTGACTTGACCCGGCAGGGTCGTGTTGTACTTGTCGTAACAGAAAGTGATACAATGAGCCAACCACTTAGAAAGGTATTGCTTAGTGACAGCATTGCCTTCTCTTTTGTAAGCAAAAGAGACAAAAAGCTGATCAGACTTTCTGAGATCCTTCGTCCTGTTGGTGTAGTATCTCAGAATTCGATGAACATCCAAAGTATGCAAGAGGTACTCCCCTTGATTGGAGTGTTGCATAAAGAAAGCTGGTAGCTCAATAGATTGATTCAGCTTAGAGTCTGCCACCACCTTAGAGAGAAACTTAGGATTGGTACGCAGAGCCGCACGTTCCTTGTGAAAAATCAAATAAGAAATTTTACACATCAAGTACTGGAGCTTGGAAATATGTCGAGCTGAGGTAATGGCCACTAGGAAAAGAGTCTTCCAAGAGAGGAACTTCAAGTCTGCAGAAGCTGCCGGTTCAAAAGGAGCACTCAAGTGGAGGAATCCTCTAAGAAAAGTCTTAGAGACTTCCAACTGCTCAAAAGTTATGTCCCCAAAGGGAACATGATAAGCAGAGATAGCCGCCATGTGAACCTTCAGAGATGAATGACTGAGACCCAGGTCAAAGAGATGGCGAAGATAGTCCAGAACTCTCCCGACAGGGCAGAAAAAAGGCTCGAAATTCCTAGAAGAGGCCCAAACAGCGAACCGCTTCCATTTCATGGCGTAGGTTGATCTCGTGGAAGGCTTTCTAGCCTCCACCAGAATCTCAGCCACAAGTGGGGAGACCATGAATTAGGCTTGAGCTACGTCTGCAGGAGCCACGCATGCAACTGAAGGGATTTGAGACCTGGATGAACCAGGGTCCCCTGATCATGGGTCAGCAAAAGTTGCGACAGAGGATGAGGAGGTTCCCCTGAGTAAAGTTGTAGAAGAGAGAACCAAACTTGCCTGGGCCAGAAAGGAGCGATCAGGATCATGCGAGCTCCTTCTGAGCTGAGTTTTTGTAAGACCCTCGGAATTAAAGGAATTGGGGAAAAGGCATAGACAAATCTGTCCTTTCAATCTAGAGACAGAGTGCCTCTCCAAAAAATGCCTTGCCCTACAGCGAGCAAGCAGAAGGTGGGAAGTTTTGCGTTGTGAGGAGAAGCAAACAGGTCTACCTGAGGTGTCCCCCAACGCAGGAACATGTCATCTACCACCACCTGATCCAGTTCCTACTCATGAGCCTGCGCCGACAACCGACTGAGATGGTCTGCCAGCGTGTTTTCGACTCCCAGAACATGAACCACCGTGAGGTGAAGGTTGTGTTGCACTTCCCAATCCCAAACTCTCATTGCTTCCCTGCAAAGGGGGTAGGAACGCGTTCCTCCCCGTTTGTTGATGTACCAGACTACACACATGTAGTCTGTCGGGACAGCCAGAGGACCGGGAAGCACATACAGAATCAGAGATTGAAGTGCATACAGTACGGCCCTGAGCTCGAGGACATTTACCTGTATATGAAGCGACCGCTCGAGCCTGGACCATGAGCAAAGAGTCCTGTGAGACCCCAGATGGGCTCTCCAACCCTTTCCCAAGGCGTCTGTTGTCAGTGTTTGGGAGGGAGTCCTGACACAGAAGGGAACTCCCTGGCAAAGGATCTCCTGAACCATCCACCATTGCAAGTCCCAAACCATGTGGTCAGAGACCAGGACTTCTTGGTCTAGGTCGTCCACCAGCTGATCCCACTGAGATCGAAGCATCCACTGAGAGATCCTCATGTGAAGCCGAGCACGAGGGACTGTCAGAATCGCAGCCGCCATGAGTCCGAGGAGGCAAAGGACTGACCGGGCACTGACCCGCCTGCAACTGGACAGCAGGCTCGCCTGAGCCCAAAGGGTATCCACCCTGTCCAGTGGCAGAAAAGCCATGCCGGTGGTCATGTCCAGGATCGCCCCGATAAACTGGAGCCTCTGACAGGGGACCAGGTGGGACTTGACCTGACTGATGGTGATACCCAGGCTGGTAAAAACCTGCTGGGTAAGGGAGACAGAATGCAGGAGATCCTCCCTGGACGGGGCCACCAGGAGCCAGTCGTCCAAGTACGGGAAAACCTGCACTCCCTGGGTACGCAGGTGAGCCGCTACCACGGAAAGGCATTTGGGGAACACTCGGGGCACAGAAGAAAGACCAAATGGGAGGGCCTTGAACTGGTAGTGGTCCCCCTGGAATGAAAACCGAAGGAATATGCGGTGGGAATGCAGGTAGGCATCCTGCATGTCCAGGGCACACAGCCACTGTCCCTGCTGAAGTGAGGGCAGAAGGCTCTGCAGGGAGAGCATCCTGAACCTTTTGTACTCCACAAACATGTTCAGGGAGCTGAGGTCTAAAATGGGCCTCATGTCTCCTGATTTCTTTGGAACCAGGAAGAAATGGGAGTAGTAACCTGTCCCCCAAAGGTGGGAAGGGACAGGTTCTATCGCCGCCTTCAAAAGAAGGGAGGATATTTCTTCCTGAACCAAAGGAAGATGTTCCTGGGAGTAAGACAACTTGAGGGGTGGTTTTCTAGGTGGTTTCTGTAGAAACGTGATTTAGTGCCCTGCTGCTATCACTTGGACCACCCAAGCATCTGATGTGATACTCTCCCAACCCGGTAGATGGAAGTAGAACCTCCCTCCTATTGGTTCCCCTGGGAGTCCCAGAGGCTGTGGGAGAGGAGAGGAGAGGAGTCAGGAGGTGTGGAGCAACATTCCTAAAGCTGGCAATAGTTTTCTCAATCCTTAAATTATATAACAAACTAGTGAGCCATTCTTGGTAGGTGATAGGATGCTGGTCTTTCCAATGCTTTAAAACTAAGTTTTTCACTGTAAGTGAAATTAAGTTGATAAAATACCTCTGTTCTTTCACAGTCACTGTTGAGCAATCCCCTAACAAGCATATCTATGAGGTAAAGAGTTCTTGTACCCCTAGTAAGGGATCTGCCCTAGTTTTGATAAGAGACCATAGGAGAGTGACCAAGGGACATTCCCAGAAAATGTGCAGCACAGAACCTTGCTCCTGCCCATACCTGAAACATTTATCATCTGGGAGCTTACCCATCTTATATAATTTAGTAGGGGCCAAATGCATAGTATGCAATATATAGTATTGTGTTAGCCTAAGTTTATCATTAGCACTGCATGTATAGATTCTTTCCCATAGATGTTCCCAATTAAAACAGTTGTTAGGGAAGGTATCTATCCAATATTGAGATTGATCCACTCTACATGGACACGATTTCATATGTAAGGCCGCTACTAAACAGGAAACAGCGTGAGGCTGCCCAGCTAGGGACTGAAGTTCCAAAAAGGTCTCTCCATGGTTGATATCCCACTGATTCAATCCAAACCAAATGATGAGCATTTGCCTAATTTGATAAATATAGAAGGTATACTTTGGCGATATATGGAATTTCCCCAATATATCAGAGACCGAGCACATCTCTCCCCGTGCTATTAGCTCACTGACCCTAGTATGTGGAGGTATTTCCAAATTACGTGATGAGAGCAGAGTTTTACCTACCTTAAAATTGGGATTGCCAAACAGTGGCTGCGAAACATCCTTAAAAATGTATAACCCCTAGAGACCTGCATAATTGATTGTGAACTTTGACTGAAGTGTATATAACTGTAGGCCGCAGTGAGACGGGCAATTTTTTAGGGAGTGTATACCAAAGACTATCGGGTGACAGTTTTGAGCTCTTAATAAGATCCCTTTCAATTTGTAGCCAAAAGGGGTTATATTGGGGTTGAGTATAAGTCTGAGGGGGTACAGCCCAATGCATATATTTGGCGATATGGCTCGCCAAATAATAGTGGTAAAAGTTCGGGAGTTTCAGTCTCCCTAATGATTTCAGAGCACAAATGCACATGCAAGATCTCCATGGAGGTTTATTTTGCCATAAAAACATAGTAATCATACTCTGAAGTTTATGGAACCAAGATAAGGGGAGGTAGATATTCAACATATTAAGGGGGTAGAACACTCTGGGTAACACATTCATTTTAATAACATTGATTCTGCCTTGGAGGGAGATATATAGAGGGGACCATCTAATTAAATCTTGTTGAATGTTTAGGAGAAGATTATCAAGGTTGAGCTTCCTCAAGAGAAAAGTAGACGGCGCCAAAATAATTCCAAGGTATTTAAGTCTGTTGGTCCACGCCATCTTAAAACCAACTGTATCCCCTTTGTGGAGATGGGGATTAAGCGGCATGACTTCAGTCTTATTAATGTTCAACTTATAGTTTGAGAACCAGCTAAATTCTGCAATTATATCTAAAATTATTGGGATAGCCTTAACTGGATCAGAGACATGCAGTAGGATATCGTCCGCATAGGCCAACAGTTTAAGTTCTAATGGACTGACCGAAATACCAGTTATATTTGGAGATAACTGTAATTTACGGAGCAAGGGTTCCAAGTACAAATTAAACAACAAGGGTGACAGTGGGCACCCCTGACGCGTACCTGAGTACAATGGGAAGTTACTGGAAAAATCCAGTTGTAATAAATTTTAGCCCTAGGATCAGAATATAAGTACCTGATCCAAGAAATGAATTCAAGGGGGAATCCAAATTGGGCCAAAGTTCCAAAGAGAAAAGGCCAACTTACTCTATCGAAAGCTTTCTCCACATCTAGGGAGATAAGGGCCATTGGTAGGTCTACCTCCCTGGATACGGAGAAAATATGGGCAAGTTTATGGAAGTTATCTAAGAGGTTCCTACCACCAATAAATCCAATCTGTTCAGGGCTAATTAATTCACCCTTGATGTTGGTAATCTTAGAGGCCAAAATTTTATCTAGTATTTTAATATCATAGTTCATTAAGGAAATCGGCCTGTAGTTAGATACTCTATCTTTGGGTTTCCCAGGTTTAGGCTTCTAATAGAGTAGAGTTTACAATCCCATGGGCACAGATATGGGTGTATAGTTCTTGGAGAATGGGAGTAAGCTCCTTCTCAAAAGTACAATAAAAGTTTGATGGATAACCATCCAGCTCATGAGCTTTATTTGGTGGAAGGGAATGGATAGCAATAGCTATCTCTAATGCCGAAATAGGGGAGATTAGCTGGACCTGCTGTTCAGGACTAAGGGTGGGAAGGGGGACTTGAGAGAGATATTCTTGAATTTTGGTATGAGTAGGACTGTTTTCAGGGAGGCTATACAGTTGTCTATAGAACAATTCAAATTCATCCACTATGGCTTTAGGAGTGGTCAGTGGACACCACCATCTGGGGCAGACATAGATGTAACCAATCTAGACTCCTCCTGTTGTCTCAGTTTAAGAGCCAAGCGGCGCCCAGCTTTATCTCCCTGATCCAGAGACCTAACATGTGTCAAACAAAGCATATTCAGCCTCTCTCTAAGTGTATCCGCATATTGGTCTTTAAGAATCATGAGACGAATTAAATCGCCATCAGTAGGACAGGTAGCAACTGCTACTTCAAGTTCTTGGATGTAGTCCAATAAGGATTTCGCTACGGCCTCCCTTTTCCTTTTCTGGGTAGCAGCTGTTCTGATAAATACCCCCCTCAGATAACATTTTAGGGAACACCAGAGTTGATCATATGCTGGTATAGAGCCTCGATTTTGGTCCATATACTGAGTAATCAGTGTACAGATCCTATCTACAGTGTCCTCCTGAGAAATCAGATGGAGGTTTAGTTTCCACAGGGTAACCTTAGGAATTCTCTGGGGTATCCTACCCTCAAACCATTATCAAAGAGTGGTCTAATAGCACTCTAGGGGAAATTCCACAATCTACTGAGCCAATCAACATGGCCTGGTTTACTAAAAAGAAGTCCAGACGAGAGTAGGATTTGTGATAGGCCAAATAGAAGGTGACTTCCTTCTCATTGGGGTGAAGAAGGCACCAGGGATCAGAGAGCCCCAACCCCTTCATCATTTCATGTAGAGACCTCTGCGCAGGGGACAAGCTGTGATCTCTTTGTGTAGCTCTATCCAGATTAGTGTCATATGTGAGATTCCAATCCTCAGCTAAGATTACGAACACACGAACATACGAATTTGCCAGCAGATAAAGGCCTTATGGTCTATCGAGTCTGCTCAAGTGTGCAGCTAGCAACCCTTATACTGCAGCTGCCCCTCCCTCCCCTCCCCGACCCTCCCTCTTACCTTTTCCCATCCCCTTTTGAAACAGTCCACTGTTCTACAGGATACCACTTCCTCAGGCAATGCGTTCCACCCAGACACCACTCTCTCTGTAAAAAACTGTCTTATTTCCCTCCTGAACCTTCCCCCCTCCAATCTGAGATCATGACCTTGAGTGTCCCTACCCCCCTTAACTACTTGAATAGTCCCTCCATGCCTGTCTTGTTTATTCCCTTCATGTACTTGAAGGTTTCAGTCATATCACCCCTGTCTCTCCTCTCCTCCAGTGAGTACATGTTCAACTTCCTCAGCCTACTCACGTAGGGTATGTCCCCAGTCCTTGGATCATCTCTGTTGCCCTGCGCTGCACCTCCTCCAGTAACTTAATGTCCCTCTTCAGGTATGGTTGCCAGTACTTGCACACAGTACTCCAGGTGTGGACCTAACCAGTGACCTATACAACGGCAGGATCACCTCCCCTCTCCTGGAAGATACACCCCTGGCAATACAACCCAACATTTTGTTGGCCTTTGCAGCTGCCTTCCTGCATCATGCTGAGTTGTTCACTGAACCCATTATAATCACCCCCAGATCCTTCTCATTCTCCTCTGTCATGGCTAGCTGAACCTCCCCCCCAAGCTGGTAGCTCCTTCTTGTTTTTGGCCCCAAAATGTAGCATCTTGCATGTTTTGGATTGAACCCCAACTTCCAGGTGTCCGACCAGGTCTCCAGTTTTGACAGATCATCTTGCAACCCATACCACCCTCCTAGATCATCCACTACTGCTCCCATCTTGATGTCATCTGCAAACAAACTGATCTTGCTCTTGATGTCCATTGAGATGTCTGATATGAACAACCCAAACAACACCGGTCCCAGCACTGAGTCAGCTCTGTGGTACTCCACTTGTCAATGTCCTCAGAGAGGAGAGCTCCCCTCCCACCATCACCCTCTGCTGCCTTCCCTGTAACCAGTTTACTACCCATCCCACCATTTTCTCCCCTGCACCTGTACCTGCCAGCTTACTACCCAGTCTCCCATGTGGCACTGAGTCGAATGCCTTACTGAAGTCCAGAAACAGGACATCCACTGCATGGCCCTTGTCCAACTGTTTAGTTACCCGGTGATAGTAATCCACCAGGTTGGTCTGACAGGATTTGCCCTTGACAAACCCATACTGCCCAACGTCCTGCAGCCCATTGGTGTCTCCGGAAGGGACACCAGCCTCTCCTTCAGGATCGTCTCCATCAGTTTTCCCATGATGGATGTGAGGCTTACCGGCCCGTAGTTTCCTGGTTCATCTTTGAGACTGCTCTTATGGAGGAGTACCACGTGAGCCATCCACCAGTCCTGAGGTACACTTCCTGAGACCAGGGAGGCATTGAACAGGTCTGCCAAGGGCCTCCGCCAGTATTTCTGCCAGCTCTCTAAGTACCATGGGGCGAATGTCATCCGGCCCTGGCACCTTGTCCACCCTCAGTGCCAATTGCTTGAAAGGAGCTAACATAAGGGCTATTAGTGAGAAAAATTCAGGGGAAGAATAATTAGGACCACATACGATTCCCAAAATAATTTCTCTATGATCGAACGACCCTCTTAGGAAGAGGAATCTTCCTTGAGGGCCCCTATTTCTTGTAATATTTGGAATTGGGTTCCTCTAGTAAGTAAAATTGCAACCCCTCTTTGGGAAGTGGAGTTGCCGGCTGCATAGACATATCCCATTTGCTCTCTCCGAAAAAGGGTACTTTTGCTAGTCATCAGGTGCGTCTCCCGAGTGCATAAGAGCCAGATGTTTAAGGATCTGGTGGTGTTTCACTCTGGCCCGCGCCCCTTTAATATTCCACGAGGCAATTCTCATAATAGGGTTTAAAGGTAAAAGACTTGGTAGATTGAAAGGTCCGAGGACTAAACTTATACTTATGAACCTTAACCAAGAATATAAACCCAGTGACTGGCTCATTACCCCCCCCCCCACCACCACCACTGTTTCCCCAAAAAAACCTATGAGAAATGGTTAACTCTTGGAGGATGTATCCGCTTCCTACTGATGAATCCCTCATGGGCATATATACATAACCTTTAGGTATGCCCCAGTAGATGAATATAAAGTAAACTACCCCCAGTCCAAGCGACTGACCTCTCAACTGAGTAATTGGCTGATGATTTTCATGCTGCCCTGATTTTATCTCCCCCGCCAATCCCCATATCTATTCTAAACATTAAGGCAATTTAAACAGATTGTTTAACAAATGGAAATCCCACATTCAACATTAACTCCTAATTTCTGTTGTATACTATGGACGTAACTATGTATGGAGAAAGTGCATGAGCTGACCAGAAAATTTAGTCTTTCTACCTCCCCAGTAGAAGCAGAAAGCTATGCATTCTCATAATATTATAACTAGAATCCAAAAGGAAACCATCGTCAAGGGTAATAAAATTATACCTTTACCTTTTATTTGAAATAAGGATTTACCAGACCCTACTAACTCAGAGTCCAATTAGTACAATAAATCGACTTGTAACGCTTAGAAAGGTAAAAGCATACCCAAAAAACCAACTGCTACATCGTAATAAGCTATGGGACCCAAATGTTGGGCACTTAAAATCAAAAGAGCACACCTGCTGAGGCATCTGTAAGAGTCCAGATTTAGGACCTTGCAGTTAACATTATTGAAAGAAAAGTCTCAGCAGAATTCAAGTCTCTAGGTGATGAGCAGGCTGTAAAACTAAAAACTTGCAATTCAAAAAAAACACCCACTAGAAGACACTCTTTGCCACAGATATGAATTGGAGAGAGTTCTTTTGATTAAGTCAGGATACCATTTCTTACATGCTTCCCTAGCTAACTCCAGTGAGTCAAATGAATGCCACTGATCTTCTCTATTGATTTGCAGGGTAGCTGGATAACGGTCTCTGAATCTAATGCCAGCAGACACTAGTTTGGAAACTAATGGATGAAAAGCTGAGCACCTCTGACGGACTGAATAGGGCAAATCCTGCACAATACAAATCTTCTTTCCTGCCCATTGTACTTCTGCCACCTCCTTCAATTTGGCTATAACATGCTGCTTATCTAAAAAGTTCAGCAGCCGGAAGATGAAGGGGCGAGGGGGCGAACCCGAGGGAGGCATGGGGCAGAGAGATCTGTGCGCCCTCTCAAAGATGTAAGTGGGCGCATTAGGCGAGGGCCCCACCAGTTTATCGCAAAGCTTTTGAGCAAAAACCACAACTTGGCACCCCTCCTCCCCTTCAGGAAGGCCCAATACCACCAGGTTGTTTCTTCTCGAGCGACCCTCGAGATCCTCCAAGCGATCCTTCGTTTTTTTCAATCTGTGGCATAAAGTAACTATATATGGATCCAGTCTTCACCTCCAATCATCCAGGGAGGAAATCCGGGCTACACTGTCCTTGGTATGGACATGGAGTTGATCCAAGGACATTTTCATGCCCTTAAATTCCGAAGTGAGTACAAGTAAGGTTTCTTTCATCGGTGCCAACTCCTCCAGAAACTGATCTTCCGTTAGAGCAACTTGCTGCTTAGCTGGTGGGGAGATATCGGGTCCACCAGCTTTAGATCTCTTGGCGGCCTTGTCTTTAGCTGGAGTCGGTGGGGGAGTGTGACGGAGAGCTAGCTTCTTCATTTCTGTGTCCATTTTCAGACCATACATGGGTAAACTCATTCTCAGTCTCCCCAGTCAGTCAGTGAGTTGTCCAGTGTACGTAAACGAGCGAATATTTTTCCATTTTGCTCAATTTGCAGCAGTTCTTAGAGGAGGGCAGGTGAGCATCTGAAGAAGTGTCTCAATAGGCAGCCATCACACGGGAAGTCAATGTCAATGAACCCCTCTCTATCGCCACCACCCTCTGCTCCCAATGCCTCAGCCAGCGAATGGCTTATCGCTGAAATCACCTTGGGCTCAACAAAAAAACTCTACCTTGGATGCTGTTACAACCTCCCTGCTGGGGGTGTAGAAGGCTTCTGCAGCCCCCTAACAGGGTTCGGATTGCTCTCCCCAACTAAAAAGACAATGCTTCTTGGGGACTACAACCTCAATTGGCTCACTGCCCAGGGACTGGACTATACCAACCTCCTGAACCAGTATAACCTGGTGTAAGTCATCCCACAACTCAAACCACACACTCCTTGACTGGGTGGTCACTAACTGCAGAGACAGAGTTGCTCAAGCTGGCACACTATCTGATTCCATTAGCGATCACTCCCCCACTTATGCCATTTGGTCCTCTAACCCCCGCCCCAAAAAGTACCTCTCTTTCTGAAATTTCAAATGCCCTGATACCTCCCGCCTCTTCGAGGACATCAGAGCCTTAAACTGGTGGAACCTCTATGCATGCACTAGACATCCAGGATCGCCACTTCCCTACCACTACTCAGCATGTCAGAGGTGGGAGCACATGCTGGCTCACCAAAGACCTACTGTCACTCATGAAGTTCAGGGACAAAAAGTGGGCTGCCCGCAGGCAAACCCCCTCCCCAGCCCTGTGGAATGAGTACAGGCACTTGCAAAATAGATGTAAACACATGGCCAGATTATTAAAAAAGCAGTACTACCATTGGCTCCAGAGAGAGAATCTGGGCAATCCTAAAAAATTCTGGGACTCTAAATTCCTTACTAAATCCATAGCCTCATAGCCCCATCATCAATCAATCAATCAATCAATCAATCTTTATTTTACCAGGCAGAACATCACTGAATAACACTCATTTGCAAAATGGACCCGGGAATGTATACATGACATAACAAGGCAATCATAATAAAAATACAGGAAGTAAAACAATAAGTAAGTTAAAATGTCAGGTAGCATAAAATACATATATGACAATTATTAGTTAAGGAACAATAACTATATACATAGTTTTATCATGTATGTAATAATACAGGTCAGCGCTGAAAATGCTAATTATGTGCACATTAGTACAGTACATCATACACCTGAGTTCTCCATCTGGCCCTCTGACAGACCCCTCGGCAGTCGCTGACGTACTAAATACCACGTTCTCCAATCTGTTGGCCCTCCTCTATAATCTTTCATCACTGGGACCCTGCACTCTGTCCCCGACTTCTAATGCCCCCCCCCCCAGTGGTGCCCCCTTTACCCCCTTTCTACCATCTCCACTAAGGTGACATCCAAACTGCTAAAAAAGCTACCAAACAAGGGTAGCCCTGGCTCCGATGGCCTCTCCCGTCTTTCTGAAACTTGTCTCCCCTCTTGTATGCAAACCTCTCACCTTTATCTTTAATCTTACACTATCCACCTCCACCATGCCAGACTCCTGGAAGTCTGCAAGAGTAGTTCCCATCTTTAAAGCCAGTGACCCCCATGCCTCCGACAACTACCGACCGGCCTATTTCCATCCTTCCCCACCTAAGTAAACTCCTTGAGAGGATTGTCCACCGACAACTATCTGAGTACATTGCCAAATACAACCTCTTATGCAGACAGCAGAATGGCTTCCATAAGCATCACAGTATTCTGACTGCCCTAGCTCTCTTCACCGACCACAGCCTCTCCAACATGGACAGTGGGTGTGCCACTGGCACCGTCTTTGTCAACCTACCTAAAGCCTTTGAGATGGTCAACCACTCCTTACTCCTATCCAAATTATTGTCTCTCGGTTACTCTGCTAGGACCACTACCTGGTTCCGGAGTTACCTCTCAGGATGCTCCCAGTCAGTGCGCATTGGTACTACCATTTCTCCACCCTTGCCAGTGTCCCCGGGAGTTCCCCAGGGCTCCATCCTGGGCCCCCTGTTGTTCTCGCATTTTGTCAACTCTCTCCCAGCTGACAGCTTTACCTGTCACTCCATTCTCTATGCAGACGACCTTGTCATTTATCATAGCAAAAAGTCCCTCTCGAGTAGCTCCTCTGTTCTCACCCAAAACTACTGTTCTGCTTATAACTGGTTCTCCTCTAATCTATTGTTGGTCAATGCAAATAAAACCAAGGCTATACTGTTTGGGTTGAAACTGTTAAAACCAACAATGCCAACTCCTCTCTCATCTGCCCCTTGATGGCCCTGCCCTTGAAAATCTCTCTTCTTTCAAATACCTTGGGGTAACGTTTGACCCTTCTCTCTCCTTCAGAGATGACATAAACCAATTAGTCTGCAGGGTACATATGAAGCTGGGAGCAGCCTACCGACTAAAGCCTTTCCTAAGTAAGGAGTCTTGCTTGGCTATCGTCACAGGTGATCTCCTCCCTATCTTTGATTATTGCCCCACTATTTACTCTCGAGCCTCAACCATCCTGCTGACCAGACTCTCTGTAGCTTATAACAGCACTTGCCACTTTGCCCTATCGACCCCTTTTTCAACCTACCACTGCAACCTCTATTGCTCCCTTGACTGGCTCCCTTTTCGGGGTCGCTTTGACTATTCTCTTGGATGCTTTTTTGGACACCACCCTTAGGTCTGGGAACATTTCCCCCCTCTCTCTGCCCTTTTCAATACTAGAACCCCAGCGTGACAGCTTCGCTTCTGTATTTCCCTCACCCTTGAGGTACCTACGACCACCACCAATATGGGTGAGAAAGCTCTTTCAATGGTGGACCCTGCTATGTGGAACGGGCTACCCTCCTCCATGTGAAATTCCAACACCCATCCGAGTTTCAAACAGAACCTAAAAGCCTGGATTTTGGACAATAGTCGATGCAGCTGCATTGCTTGCAAATCACCCAAATCACTTCACCTGTCCTTCCGTCCCCTATCTTGCTCTCCTCACACCTTTTCCGGCTCTGGTTTGGTATGCTGGTCCAGACTGTGGATCTTCAAATGAAGTGGGGTATCCCATGTTAATCACACAGTCTCTTGGTGCCCCAGTATATATGACCTTCCGCAATGCCTTGAAATTGTAATAATTTGTTGAATCTCCCCCAGACTGGACAGCATTACTGCTGCCTTGTTCCCTACTATATGTAATCATTGTTATTTACTATGTGTAAATGTATCCTTGTAAATGGTTTACTACTGCTATGCTTTAATGCACCATGTAACTGTATCCTGTAAATAGTTTGCTAATGTAATGTTTCTGGTCGTGCCTGTAAACGGGTTCAGTGGACCAGTGTACCTACCCAGTTATCGAAGTCATAAATAAAACTAAATAAAAAAAATGCAGGATGACACTGAATAAAACTGTTTATCTATTTTTATATTCAGGCAGCCAGATTTTATTACATAAGATCAGAATAAGCAATTTAAAAAGAAAAGACGTTTCATACTGAAGGTATGGTGGCTTTTATCAATGAAGGCAACTGCTTATACTTGTAAATATTTGTCTTGAGCAAAATTGTACTACTTGTCAGTTAAAATATTTACTTATATTGTCTGCATTCTCTCAAGTCCCCTGGTGAAACCAACACCTGGGGAAACGCTGGACTGTACTGCAAATATTAAAGAAAGTTTTTGCTGACTAGCATTATTTTGAGTGACTCTTATGAGTGAGCAGCCCTCCACCTAAGTGCTTTCACTAATGAACGTTCATTCAGGCCAGCTCCCACACTACCCAGTGACACAGACTGAGTGATTATCTGCAGCATATAGCATTTTTTTTTTTAAACAGCAATGGTAGGAAAGAAAAAAGTACTCACCATAGTAATACTGTTTCTTCCAAGGTGTCCTTTAGCATCAGTAGCAGTATGCAGTAAGCTGGCTAGGTTGAGCCTCCTCAGAGGTGGAGTTTATAATAATGAATGAAGTGAACTAGCCAATCAGAAGAGAGTTAGAGGGTGTGTTGAGTGGAGCCTGCCCAGAGGGCATCAGAATTTTTTTGAAGCTAGAATGGGAACATACCCATCTTAAGTGTGAACCAACAAGATTTAAAAATCATGCCACTGCATGAACAAATGAAAAAACATGTAAACTTTGCTTTAAATGCAATTCAAGCAACAAATCTGACAATAATAAAGGAAGCAGAGTCCTCTTCAGTTAGGTTACTTGGAGAGCAAGGGTGGGAGCTTACTGATGCTAAAGGACACTTGGAAGAAACAATATTACTACGGTGAGTCATTTTTTCTTCTCACCGCAGGGGTCCTTTAGCATCAGTAACAGTATGCAGACTACAAAGCAGTACAGTAGGGGGCCGGGTACAGAACCTACTTAGGGAAGAGGTTCTTCAGGACCGCCCTGCCAAATCTGGCATCAGATCTGGACTGTACTTCCAGGCAGTAATGCTTTGTGAATGTGTGTACAGTCCACAATGTGGCTGCTTTGCAGACATCAAAGTATGGGAATATCCCTTGCAGCTGCCACTGTGGCAGCAGTGCCCCTTGTAGAATGGGCCCTGAGGCCCTCAGGGGATTGTTTACCAGCCTTGTCATAACAAAACTGAATGCAAAAGACTATTCAGCGGGAGACAGTCCTCTTAGTGGCTGGTCTTCCTCTACCTACCTCCCCATAGGTGAGGAAAAGCTGGGTAGTGGCTCCCCTAAACTGCTTGGTGTTTTACAAGTAGTAAGATAGGGAGGACTCTTTTCACATCCAAACTATGGAGTCTTTGCTCACCTGGAGCGGATCTTTCAGTGGATAATACAGGAAGGGTAACAGACTGATTAAGGTGGAATTCAGAGACCACCTTGGGCAGAAATTTCCTGTTTGTTCTGAGCTCTACCTTATCCTTGTGAGGAATAATGTAATGTTCAGTACAGAGTGCCTGTAACTCTGAAATTCTTCTTGCAGAAGTGATGGCTGTCACAAACACACTCCGCAGGTCTGGACCTCTGCTCCCACAGTGCCATCCTCCGAGTGCAGTAATGTGAACAGGTGACAGACAGGGTAACCCTCCTGTCTGCTTGTGGGTCCAAATCACCTTTAGTCTCAAGTTCTGGAGGGATTCAAACGGTGAACCTTATGCTAGTGTACCCAAATGTAGAGGCTCAGATAATATTCTCTTCGGGGAGATGCAATACATCTTTTGCCTCAGGGCACCTAACCAGGTATCCAAAATGAACCCTTTAAAACTCTATAAAAGACCTTAGGTATATTCTTACCTTTTCCCAGTTTAGTAAGACCATCAAACTTTTGAACCGTTGTCAAACTTAACCATCTATACGTCACATGCAAAATAAAAGAACTTGCGGACAACCCAAGGCAGTCTTTCAAATAATATATTTACTAAAAATGGATAAAAATATGAAAAATGTAAACACAGAACAATATATCAAAGAACATACAATCACATAAAATAACAAGGGCAAAATACAAAACAAAAACTCCTACCACAATACAGCTAGACTTTTTCTATCCAATGTATTACTTCTTTAAGTGCCTAAGTTAGAGCACAGAGATACAGGTTACTCACCTGTAACAGGAGTTCTAGGAATGGTATATGTTGTTCATCCACACTCATTGGCAGTATCCTTGCCGCTTTAAATCTGCCGGAAGGTCTTCAAGCTTGCTCCTCCCACCCACCGGGTGGTATAACTCTCGCTCCGCCCCATGGCGCCAGATCTGGCCGCTGAAGCTCAGGTTGTCACGTCGAAGCCGGAGTGGAGTGGAAGTCGTGTGGATGAACAACATATACCATTCCTAGAACTCCTAGTTACAGGTGAGTAACCTGTATTTCTAGGGACATGGATATGTTGTTCATCCACACTCATTGGCAGACTCCTAGCACGTCTCCGGAGGAGGGAGGCAAGACGACACCTCATATACTCTACTTGGGAAAGAGAGACTGAGAACCGAGGCCCCAAAACCAGCATCCCGGCGTGACTCAAGGTCGATGTGGTAGTGGTAATGAAGGTGTTTGCTGACTTCAGGTAGCAGCCCTGCAGATTTCCTGGATAGGGACGTCCTGGGAAGCAGCCACCGTTGCAACAATATGGGGGTAGAATGAGCTCTTATCCCTCTGGGAGCTCCATGCAGCTAACTTATAGCAGAGATCTATGCAGGAGGTTACCCACCTGCTTATCGTCCGCTTGGCTGCAGGTCTGCCAGATCTTTGCGGCTTCAGCGTAGGTGACAAACAGCTGGCGAACCTCTCCCGAATTTCAACGTGCGCGCTCCTTGCAATAAGCGGGCGCCCTTCTAGGATCAGAGTATGGAGCCTATGTTAAACCTCCAGTGTGATTGGGTAGAACACGGCAGAGTCAACACCTGGTTAAGGTGAAACTCCGACACCACCTTCGGAAGGAATTTCGGTGGGAAGCGGGACAACCTCTTGTCCCTGTGGAAGACCAGGTAAGGAGACTACGATGGAGCGCCTGGAGCTCTCCCATCCTTCTGGCTGCGTGATAGCCACCAAGAAGGCGGCCTCACGACAGGTGAGAGAGAGCACACCCGTGCATAGGTTCGAATAGCTTGCCCATGAGCTGCCAGTACCAGCAGTAGATCCCACTTGAGGTGGGGTTCCTGACTGGAGGAAATGTGATCAAGGCCTTGAAAAAGCGCCAGACCACCTTCTCCCATGCCATCGACTGCTTCCGGCCGCGCCAGTAAGCAGAGATGGCTACCAGGTGCACCCCAGGGTCGCCGACCTAAGCCCTCTTGACAGAAAGGGACCATAAATAGTCCAAGATGCTTGCCAAGGAACAGGAGGAAGGGTCCAAGCCTCTGCTCTGACACCAAATGGAAAACCTTTCCATTTGGAGGCATAGCATTTTCTGGTCGACTCTCACGAGACGCCTCAACTACATTGAGGACCTCCGCCGGAAAGGACCCAAAGCCTCGGAACTCTAGCCGCTCAGGAACCAGGCGTCAGGTGTAGCAAGTTGAAGGTCGGATGGAACACCTTCCCTGATTGACTGAAAGCAGGTCCGGCGAGCTGGAAGCTGCCAGGATCCTGGAGCTGAGACTGAGGAGATCTGGGTACCAGAACTGACGAGGCCAGTCTGGGGCTATCAGAATCACTCGCCTTGTCCCTCCTCGCCAGAAGCACCTTGTGGATCAAGGGAAATGGGGAAAGGCGTAAAAAGGCCGGGTCCATTGCCTCGGAAGGCATCCCCTACAGCGAGCCCTGCTGAGGCGGGCATGGAACAGACTCACCGGTTCTCCGTGGAGGCAAACAGGTCCACCTGAGGTGTGCCCCAAAGGGAGAACAGATGCTGCACTACCTCCGGCAGGGAGAGACCACTCGTGGGATGCAGCCCCTATCCGGCTCAGGGCACGGCCAGGGTGTTAGAGGCTCCTGCCACGTGAATGGCTAGGAGATCCGCCTCAGGCCTGCTGCAGTGACCAATCTTGGAGAGCTTCCTTGCCGCAGCACAGAAGTAGCGTCCCAGCCCTAAGCCAGGTTTAGATAGTACATGAGTCGTGGTATTGTCCGGCCGGACTCGAACCACTTGACCCCGGAAAAGCGAAGGCGAAGGCAGTGAGCTAGAGACCTTCGGAGCTCAGCAGGTACATGGCATCGGACTCCCATGGGCCCAGAGGCCATGAGCCAGTGTTCCCAGATGGGCACCCCAACCCATCAGAGAGGTCATCGGTCCGACGGAGACCCGTCGGCTCGGCGCGAACGAACAGGATGCCCTCCTGCAATTGATCTGGAACGGTCCACCACTGGAGAGCATTCCATCCCTGTATCACACGACTAAGCTGGTCAAGGATCGGCGTTGTGACCACTGGCTGGCCAGTCCCCACTGAAGGGGACGCATGTTCCAGCGGGCCCAACGGACCACGCTGGTACAGGCCGCCATGAGACACAGGAGGCGCAGGAAGTCCCGGGCAGGGCGCAATTGCCCAACCAGAAATGATCGGGCAAAGGAGGAAAGAACCTCGGCCCTGTCCGCCGGGAGCCGCGCTCTGGCTCGAAGAGAGTCGAGCTGCGCCCCGATGAATAAATCACCTGCTTGCACAAGTTCCGACTTGGCCTCGTTGACAAGGAGGCCAGTTGGAGCAGACCTGGAGAAGACCAGATCTCTGGACCACTCCTGCCTCCTTCCTGGAGGAGCTGCTATCAGCCAATCGTCCAGGTAAGGTACACACGGACCCTCGGCGCCCAGGAATGCTGTCACCACTGCCATGCATTTGGTGAGAGACCCTGGGAGCTGGAGACAACCCGAAGGGCATGGCAGAACTCAAGAGAGATCCTTCCGCTGCAAGCGAAGGAATCTCTGGTGAGAGCAGGACGGATAGGAGACCCGTGAAAAAGCGCGCCCTGCAAGTCCAGAGAGCAGGAACCACACGCCCGCGCTCAAGGATGGTATTATCGAGCCAGAGTAATGCATCCTGAAGGTTCGGGACGCAGGAACTTGTTTAGAGTCGTGTAGGTCGAGAATACGGCGCCAACCCCGTCCGTTCGAACCAGGAGTACCTGGACACAAACCCTGGGTCTGAAGGAGGTCCTACCTCTCTTACCACCTCCTTCTGGAGGAGGAGGTGATAATAAACGACGAGCCGCCAGTGAGAGCTGGGGATCCCGAAGCCCCCGAGGCGACGGCTCCTGAAGAGGTGGTGCTGCTCGAATTCACAGGCAGGCCTCTTCCCACCACCTCAAGACCCACCTGTCCGTGGTAACAGCGGACCAGGCGGAGCAAGTGCGGGCCGTCCCCCCATGGGGGACCCAGGGGAGTGAGTGTGGCCAGGAGGAGGCTGACCCTCAGCCGTCACTGCAGGCAGGCTGGAGGAGGGACCGGCCGAGGGACCTCCCTGGGCCCTTTCCTCCCTGCCTCCTGTTAGAGGAAGCCGGCGGCTTAAGTTTGGGATGCCAAGGCCAGAGCCTGCTGGCCCCAAGCGTTACTGGGCAGGCGCGCGGGGGGCTGGAAGGACCTGAAAGAACAGGCACATGGTTTGCGTGCTTTGTCCTTCTGAAGCGGAAGAGGGCCGAGTCAGGTGCATTGGACTTCTCAGTCCTCTGCAGGTGACCTTCCACCCCAGGGCCGAAGAGGTCAGTCCCAAAGGAACATCCGCCAACATGCTGGGTATCCAGTAAGGTGGTATCCTCAGCCAAAGCCAGCGACGCGCACCAGCCACTCGCAGCGCCACCGATCTGGCACATGAGTCCCTACATCCAAAGCAGTCTGGAGCTGCTGTTTGGCCACTGCCCTGCCCTGGTCGCACCTGCTTAACCGTAGTCTACAGATCCCGAGGCGGGAAGATGAGGATGACCTCATCCAGGAACTAACAGGGCATGAGAAAAATGTGCCATGAGGACGGCGAGGCAAGCCTGAAAGCGAGAAGGCCGAGAGGGCGCCGTGAACTTTTAAGCCACATGGTCCAATTTCTTGGACTCCCTTGTAAGGTTGTCCACATCCCTGGCGTTGCCCGAAGCATGACGCCGTAACCAACCCCTCAGCAGAGGGGTGTTCAAGCGGGACCGCAAGGAACCCAGTAGGGACCCGCATACTTCCTGGCCATCCTGGCCCGGGCGCAGGGCAGGAAGCAGGCTACTCAAAGAGTTCAGTGCTGGACCCACTATGGCTTCGGCCACCCGGAAGGAGCCTCCGTCGGAGAATCCTCGGGTCCAGGAGATCTCCATTGGGGATACCTGGCCACGTTTAGGCAGGTTCGACTCCATCCAGTAGACTCCGAGGATGAGCGAGAGCAGTCTAGGAAAAATGACGGGCTGCCGTCATGGCTGACCTCTAGAAGCTCCAAAGTCCATTAACTTGGAAAGGAGAATCATCTCGGACTCGGGAAGAGTCCCTCGAAGAAGCTTCTCTGGCCTGGAGACACCTTCACCTGCCGGGTCGGGGTCAGGGTGAGGCAACACACAACCGATGGGAGTAAACCCTTATGACGAAAGTCTGGGCCGAGCCCCAGAGTGGTGGCTGTAGGCGGAGTTCCACCGCAATGAGTGGAGCAACTGGTTTGGCGAACAACCGGCCTGGAAACTCTCGGGCAGTCGGGGTTTAGAAGGCGTCGGTGACAACCGCAAGCCAGGGACGGGCCGACATCCCGGACAGGGAACTGTGCAACATGGTCCTAAATACCGTCGGCGTAATTTCGACCTCCCCTCATCAGAGGGAGGCAGACCGGCAACGCCGCTTACCATGCAGTCGCGGACCGAGACCGCCTATGGCGGTGGGAGCGGCTGGACCGATGAGGTCCAGACCAGACCGAGTCCCAATTTCGAGTCGGTGCAGGAGGTGTCGGCGGAACCGATATCTCCCTGGCTCGGAAGGTCCATCCGAGGGCTCCGGAACCGGAGGCACAGGCGACACACGGATCCTCAACTCCTCCCGGGGAACCGGAGAGAATCTCGGCTGCTAAAGGCGACATCGTCCAATGGGTGAGAAAACCTCGACTTCATCAGTGGGAGTCTCGGTCAACTGACCTGGCGGGGACACCGTGAGGCCAGTGGCCAAGCCGAGCAGATCGACGAAGCAAACGGTCGATCGCCCGAAGGAGAGGACCTTTCCGCCTCCCAAGGCGTCGACGGAGGACTTACCCTTGTCCTCTTTTTGGACCGAGAAAAAGGTCCAGCAGGCTGAGCCCTTCTCCTTTAGTGGAGGGACAGACAAAGCTCATAAAGGAAGCGTGGGAGGAAGAACCCAGAGGCGGGATAAATGATGCGGCCGAGGAAGATCGACAGCCCGCCTCCTCGTCGGCGACCATCCGCTCAGCTGATCCGCCGACACGCCCGCACGACACCGCCAACCGGGCCTCCTTGGACTTCACCGAGGAAACGCTTCGGGACGGCCCAGCTGCACCGGGCAGACGGTCTTCGAGGGCGTGGGCCGAAGAAGAAGAGTACAGGTCGCAAGCCTGCGGGTCGTGCTCAAGGCCTAAACAGTAGACACCGTGGAGTGTGGATCCGTCGAGACATCTTCTGCCCGCATGGGCATCTCCGAAAATCCGGGTCGATTTATCCATCGCGGCGCGGATCGAAGACTGATCTTTTTGCAAAATATTATTTTAAATCCGCAAACGGAGAAATAGGAACCAGTCACAAACGAAGCGTTAAGGAGGAACCTGAGCTTCCAAGCGGTAAGGAAGATCTGTCATGGGGCGGAGTCGAGTTATACCACCCGGTGGGTGGTAGGAGCAAGCTTGAAGACCTTCCGGCAAGATTTAAAGCGGCAAGGATACTGCCAATGAGTGTGGATGAACAACATATCCATGTCCCTAGAACTGTCTTTCTACAGTCCCAAGATGGCATATATATCAAACAGCTCAGACACAGTATAGTTTAAACGGTGTCTCCCAACACCCCTTCTATGAGTCATCTAGCTCCTCCTTTTAAAATATAAAAAAAACACAAACACGATGTCCAATCAGGAGGTATTTTAAATAATGTGACTTCAGCAAAAACGAATTCCCCAAATTATGAGTCTTTAATCAAGCCTTTCTTCTTTGATCTTGAGCAGTTCCTGTTTTCCCAAGGAACATCAACGTTTTTTTACAACTTTAGCACCATGGTGGTATAAAAATGTTCTTCCTATGGAAATTATAAAACTTTACAAGCCCTATATCCTGCCAGCTGGATCAGTTCTAATTAAGACAGAAAAACAGGAGACCCTTAATTAAGTCTCGCTGGTCTTTTAATTACCTCCAAGTTTCAGGTCACTTGACTATAACTGAAACCTTGGGGGGGGGCACCCGTGGCACAGCTGCCTTATGTGAGACAATCACACGCTACATTTTTACATTACAAATATCATAGAACAATCATAACCAGCTGGCCAAGTGTCATGATGGCAACTAGAAAGACTGTCTTCCAGGTGACATATTTTAAATGGTCCATAGCCATGGGCTTGAAGGGTGGCTCCATGAGCTTGGTGATGCACAGGTTGCAGTCCCAATGGGGAACAGTTCCTTAATTGGAGGCTGAAGGTGGAGGAGGCCTTTGAAGAATTTTTTGAAGACAGAAAATGAAATGATCGACTTATTCTTGCCTATGGACAGGTAAGCCAAAATTGCAGCCAGGTGAAGTTTTAAGGATGAGGCCTTTAGGCCTAACGGTCTGTAAAAGAACCAAATAGTTTAAAAGACTAGGGACCGAGGCTTTGAGAAGGTTTATGTGCCTCCTCATCCAGCAGAAAGAAAATATTTTCCACTCAGCTGCGTAAGTTTTCTTGGTACTTGTTTTTTTGGCCATCCTCAGGATTTTAAGGACCTGTTCTGAATACTGAGTATCTGGGTACTCTAGCTCCTCAACAGCCAAAGCTTTGAGGTGAAGAGATTGCAGATTTGGATAGGACACTCCTAGCTGAGGCAGAATCAGGAGAGAGTGACTGAGGGGAAGCCGAATAGGCTTGCTGTGCGACAAAGCTAGTAGGAGAGGATACCAAGGTTGCCTTGGCCAATCCAGTGTCATGAGATCATTGTTGCTGATTGGGTCCTCAGCTTCAGCAATATTCGGTGAATCAGAAGAAATGGTGGAAAGGCATAAAGAAACTTGCCTGTCCAGTCCAGAGTTAAAGTGTCTGCTGGAAGAGTCCCTAGTGCTGAGGGTCTGCAGCAGAACAGAGGAAGCTGATGGTTGAGTTGAGAGGCAAACATGTCTATTTCTGGTGTGCCCCACCTTCTGAAAACTGCGGCAAGGACTTGTTCATTCAGAGTCCATTCATTGTGCCCCTGGCTGATGCGACTGAGGGCATCCACCAGGGTATTGTCCTTGCGTAGGAGGTGTATGGATGAAAGTGTCACACTGACAGAGTAACCCAGAGACCAACTTTTCATTGCCTCTGTGCAAAGCATAGTCGACCTAATACTCCCCTGTTTGTTTATGTAAAACATAGCAGTGGTGTTGTCTGTCCTGATTTGCACGGATTGACCTTTTACCTGGGGGCCAAAGGTCTTTTGGCAAGACAGATGGCTCCAAGCTCCAGCAGGTTGATTTGGCTTGCCAATTCCTTGGGAGACCAAGTGCCACTTGCAGAGTGATTGTCCAAATGAGCTCCCCTTCCCAGGAGGGAGGCATCTGTAGTAATGATTTTTGTCGGAACCGAGAGCTGGAAGGGAATTCCCAACAAGAGGTTGGCAGGTTTCTTCCACCAGTCCAGAGCTCGGAGTAAGGTTTTTGTGACTGGAACCAGCTTGGACAGAGAATGCTTTCTTTGAGACCCGTAAGCCCGCAGGTGGTACTGTATACCCCTCATCTGGAATCTGACACATAGGGCAACAGCTGTCATAGAAGCCATGTGCTCCAGGAGCCTTAAAAAATGTCTGACTGGCCTGGGCTGGTTCAGGGCAAGAGAGTTTACCACTGACATTAAACTTTGGATCCTGTGTGCTGGAAGGAAAGCCGTGCTCTGCTGCTCTGCTCCTATAAAGGTGAGGAGCTGTGTTGGGTTCAAGTGAAATTTCTTTTCGTTGATGAGAAACCCCAGAGACTGCAGAGTTTGTTTTGTGTAACTGAGAGCCTCTGTGACTTGCAAAGGGGTTCTGCCCACCAGAAGCCAGTCATCCAAGTATGGGTAGACTGCTGTTCCCTGTTTTCTTAGGTAAGCTGCCACAACAGCTACATATTTGGTCAATACTCTTGGAGTCAATGTTAGGCCGAAACGCATGGCTGCAAACTAGTAGTGTCCTGATGGTAGTCTAAATCTTAGAAACTTTCTGTGGTACTGCCTTATTGGAATATATCCTTTAGATCCAGGGAGGCTAGCCAGTCTCCCTGTTGCAGAGAATGAGTCACCACTGTGAGAGTGACTATTCTGAATTTTGGTTTCAGTAAATGCCTGTTTAAATACCTGAGGTCAAGAATAGGTCGCCATTCCCCATTTTTCTTTTCTGTGAGAAACTATCTGGAGTAGAAGCCTTTTCCCATCTGGGAAGAGGGTACCCTCTCCACTACTTTTGCTGATATCAAGTTCTTTACCTCCATTAAAAGTGTTTCTGCTGGAGTTAGGGGTTTTGATAGCAAGGGACCCCTGAGAGTTGGACATTTTTTGAAATGGAGGGATAGGCCCTTTTCCATTACCTCTAGAACCCACTTGTCCATAGTAATGTAGTTCCAGGATTGGAGGTAGTGGGAGGGCGTGCTCGGACTGGGGAGGCGACCTGGTTGCTGGAGTCAGGGCTTAGACTGAGCAGCAGATGCAGGAGTGGTGACAGCTCTTCACTGGCCCTTTTTGCCTCTTTCTCTGTAGAAACCTCTCATTTGGGAGCAATCCATGGGCACTGGCATAGGGAAAATGCTCTAGGATAAAATAATCTGCCTCTGTTTCCTCTGTAATATTTTTTTGGGGAAGTAGAGGCTTTTTCTTTTGTAGTGTTTCTCTCGTAGGTGGGTTTATACTCTTCCACCTTTTTTATATATGCTTCAGTCTTATCCCCAAAAAGAGGAATTCATTTTGTAGGGGAAGTCCATAGCTTTGGAATGGGTATCCTGAGTTAAATCTGTATTTCTTAACCAGGCCAGGCGCCTGAGTGATATGGCTTGAGCCATGACTCTGGTAGCTTCATCATTATTGTCCACAGCCATGTGAAACTGGTACTTAGTGGCTTCTAATCCAGTTTTCACAGTCTCAGCAATATCCTGTACCATTTTATCCGATTTCTGGTTCAAGATGGCCAGCACCGAATTCCACAAGGCCTTCTGATACTTGACAGAGTATGCCAAGTAAGTAGATAGGCACAAAAGCAAAGAAGATTTGGTGTAAGATTTTTTTGCCATAAAGTCCAGTCTTCTGGACTCTTTTTTCAGGAGGCTGAGAAGATAGTGAGACTTTAGCCTTGTCTCAAGCTGCAGCCTGCACTACTCCTTTATGGCTTGGGTGAACATACAGAAAGCCAGCATCATTTCTTGCCAGCTGATATTTACATACTAACATACTAAAATGCCAGCAGAATAGGCCTAACGGTCTTTCGCATCTGCTTGTTTGGTCAGCCCCCATCCTGGGAGCTGACCTTGCTGCCCCCCTCGCCTTCTCTGGCTTCTCCCTTCCTAGTTCCAGATACTCCGTTGCATTGGATTTTGCTTCCACAGCCCTTCCCCTGTACCTGTCCCACCCCCTCTTGAACCCCTCCACCGTCTCTGCCTCCACCAGCCCCTGGGCAGTGCATTCCATGGCTCCACCACCCTCTCAGTGAAGTAGCACCTCCTCCTTTCTCCCCTGAATCTTCCCCCCTCCAGCTTCCACCCATGCCCTCTAGTTGCCCCGTCCTCCTTCCTTCGAAACACCCTCATTGCTCTTCCCCTATTTACCCCTTCATGTACCTAAGACCTCTATCATGTCCCTTGGTCCTTCTCTCTTCCAATGTGTACATATTTAGCTCTTGAGCCTCTCCCCATAGGTCCTGTCCCCAAGCCCCAAATAATTTTGGTTGCCCTCCTCTGGACCCTCTCCAGGAGTTTAATGTCCCTCTTTAAGTGTGGCCTCCAAAACTGCACGCAGTACTGAGGTGCAGCCTCACCAAGCAGTTATACAGAGGGTATCACTTCCCTCCTTCTGAAGGTGATCCCCCTAGCGATGCATCCCAGCATCCTGTTGGCCTTGGCTGCTGCCCTCCTACAAGTCTCCGAGTTGTTCATCTTGACATCCACCACCACCCCCAGGTCCCTCTCAGCCATCGAGACTTGTAGCATTCCCCCCCAGGGTGTACACTTGGCCCAGGCTTCTGGCCCCCAGGTACAGTACCTCGCATTTTCCTGCACTGAACCTCAGCTTCCATATTCTAGACCATCTTTCCAGAGCCTCCAGGTCCCCCTGTAGGGCCACCTTCCCCTCCCCTCCTGTCAATCTTTTTGTCTACTCCAGACAAAGAAGTGCGAGTCTGAAGTAACTTCATGACAGTTTTTTTGATGATTTGTAAATAGGTAGCTCTATCTTTTTGGGAGGCAGAAAACCCATTATCTCTCTGTAGTCTTCATCCTCTGTCGTCTCCTGGGTAGGGAGATCCAGAGTATCCATCATGTGCTGTAAAAAAGTAACTAGGGAGGAAAAATCCTCCTGGCCATTAGGTGAAGTACCAAACACCTGGTCTGGTGAGACACCAAGTTCCAGGGGCTGACCTTCTGACTCATCGTCATCATCATCCACATCTGCCATGCCATAGTAGTATTGTGAGCCAAACGATGGGACAGAAGTGCTATGGTACACAGGAATAGAAGAGGCAGAGAAAATATTGCCCATACTCTGTATAGTTTGGTAAAGGTGCCGAGCCTTGGCCATTTCTTCAATGGGGGTAAATCTTTTTCCAAGTCAGAGACGTTCTCTTTTTCTTTAAGTGATTTACTTTCTTTTTGTTTTTCTTTATGTTTTGCCACTGGTGTCTCCCCTTGACTTGATGCGGGAGGGACAGTGTTATGCTTTTCTTTAAATTTCTTTTTAGCAGGCACTTCATCAGTGATCTGTTCCCCTTGTCTCTTTTTTGGTCTGGTCACCATTTTTATTGTTACTGTGCTTGTCTGACTTATTTTCAGAGGAGTCCACGGGGGGCTTATCTTTTGATTTAGCCTGGGAAGAGGACCCCTCCTCACTAGTTTTGGCAGTGGGGGAGCAGACCGAGAAGCCATCATTTCCAATCTTTTGGCTCTCTTTTTTATTGTTTCGAACAAAATTTAGAGCAAAGAACACAGTAATGCTCTGGACCTAAGCACTGTAAACAGAAGTCATGGCTGTATGCTTTAGCCACAGTTTTATGACACTTTAGACAATTTGTAAAACCTGTAGGTTCCAGTCCTTTTCTTGGGTCTTTCTGACATGCCAATTTGTCATAAATGACAGAAAGAAATGTTCCCAAATGGGAAATATAAAGCTCAACGGTCAGTTCCCTCACAGTAAAGAACTGCAACTTTCTGAGGTAAAAAGTAACTTAAAATGAAGAATAAATAGCAGTTATGTAAGAACTTACCGTAACAGTAGATCTTCGAGAGAGGTTCCTGCAGTAGGTCTTCACAAGTAGGACTGCGCCCCCTGGCGTCAGAATTACATGGCAAACTCGTTGCTAGCAATTATCTGTGGGGACGGCCCCCGGCGTCAGGTGACGAACGTCAGCATGACTATAAATAGGGACAGTTCCCCACCCGCCCTCCAGTTCTTCCGACGGAAACCTCTAAAGAAGAAGCAGAAAAAAGGAGTGGAAACTCCTGGGACCCTGAGCCCTGGATAAAACAAAGTTCTGGGAAGGGAATAAAGAGGAAAAAACACAGGAGCTGGGGGAAGGTGTATGGGAAATCTAGACCTACTGCAGGAATCTCTCTCGAAGATCTACTGTTACGGTAAGTTCTTACATAACTGCTATATCTTACTTCAAGAGGGTTCCTGTAGTAGGTCTTCACAAGCAGGACTGAATACCAAGCATTCAACTAAAAAGGAGGAGGAGTCAGAGACGAGGTTCTGGGAGGAGGGAAATATATGCCAGCTACAGGTCACTCATGACAGAACTCCTTGCGGGACTGCTAGACTGAAGCCAGCCCTGCGCCTAAAAGCAATGTCCAGACTGTAATGTTTCATGAAAGTGTGGATGGAGGAAAAAGTTGCCGCTGCACATATATCCGCAGTGGACACATTCCTGAAAAAGGCAGTGGAAGTGGCCACTCCCCTAGTTTAGTGGCCCTTAACCATCCCTGGAAGGGGCTTTTCATACTTCTGGTAAATGTAATGTATACAATTTGCCAGCCACCTTAACAGAGTCTGTTTAGAAATAGCCTTGCCCTGGCACTTGGGAGCAAAGGCTACAAAAAGTTTTCGCGACTTGCGAACCTCCTTGATCCTTGAGCGTTAATATCTCAAAATCCTGTGCACGTCCAAGGGTGTGCAAGAGATACTCCCAGTTGAGTGCTGTAGATAAAACACCAGCAGTTCAACATTCTGGTTAGAGCGAGTTCTGAAACCACCTTCGGAAGAAAGGAAGGATTAGTCCATAGAGCCACCCGGTCTCTGTGGAAAATCAAGTAAGGCTATCTACAAACTAGAGCCGGAATCTCTGAAACTCTTCAATCTGAAGTGATACCACCTAAAAAGAGCATTTCCAAAAAACACATATCACTACTTGCTACTGGCTCAAAAGGGGGCAAAGTAAGTTTTTCTAAAATAAAATTAAGATCCCAGGGGGAAGAGGATTCTGGACTGGAGGTCTGAGGTGAAGGATCCCCTTCAAAAAAGTTCTGGAAACCTCTAGCTGAGCCAGGGTTTTGTCCTCCACTGTAATGTGGTAGGCCGAAACCACAGAGAGATGGAGCTTCACAGAGGAGTAACTGAGGCCCAACTCTGACAGGTGCAAGAGGTACTCTAAAACCTGGGAAGCCGAGCAAGAAAAAGGGTCTAGGCCCTTAGCTATGGCCCAGATGGAAAATCTCTTCCACTTCACAGCATACGTAGATCTAGTGGAGGGTTTTCTGGCCTCCACTAAGACCTGATCGACTCGAGAAGAGATGCTATAGCGAAAAACCGCCAAGTCCACAGGTGCCACACCTGAAGGTGGAGTGATCTGAGGCACCGGTGAACCAGGGTGCCCCGCTTCTGGGACAGAAGGTCATGAGAAACAGGAAGAGGTACTGGGGGTTCCAGTGCTAACTGCTGTAGTAGAGGGAACCAAATCTGCCCAGGCCACAGGGTGGCAATGTGTGCCCCCTCTGCTTGAAGCTTCAACAGAACTTTCTGAAGGATAGGAAAGGGAGGGTAAAGTGCATAGAAATCTCCACTGTCCAAGATAGAGACAGTGCGTCTTGCCAAAAAGCACCACGCCCGGGAACAAGCGAGCAAAAGCTGGGTAGTTTTAAACTGAATGGGGAGGTGAAGAGGGCTATGTCTGGCCAACCCCACTGAAGAAACAAGTCTTCTACTACTGCCTGCTTTAGTTCCCACTCGTGAGCCCTGGTGACTGATCAGCTGAGACTGTCTGCCAGAATGTTGTGAACACCTGGCATGTGGACTGCTGTCAAGGATAGTCCGTGTTGAACAATCCAGTACCACACCCATATCGCCTCCCTGCAAAGGGAGTAAGACTGGGTGCCTCCCTGTTTGTTGATGTACCAGACAGTGGGCATGTTGTCTGTCTGGAAGAGTAGTGTTCCCAGAACCAAGCGGGACTGAAAGGCCTGAATAGCATACAGCACTGCTCTTGTCTCCAGAATTTTATATGAAGGTTCTCCTCATGGGCGACCAAGTGCCCTGTGTCCGATGGTCTCCCAAGTGCACTCCCCATCCCAGTTTCCAGGCATCAGATGTGAGAATCATGGAGGGAGATGGGGAGTGGAAAGGGACACCCACGGAAAGGTTGGAGAGGTCCTGCCACCAAAGGCGATCCTTCTGAAGGCTGTTGGAGACTAGAACCTACTGGTCCATGTCACCCAAGCGCTGATCCCATTGAACTTGTAGAGACAATTGGATTACCCCTCATGTGCAGTCTGGCCAGAGGAACTGTGGGTGTGGCAGCCGCCATCAGGCTCAACAGTCGCAGGACCGAATGCGCTGTGGTCCAACGACATGAAGCCACCAGTGCAGCTTGTGAAATTAGTGTCTCTGCCCTGCCGGATGGGAGGAAGGCCTTGCTCTGGAACATGTCCAGCACCGCTCCAATGAATTGGAGACGCTGGGAGGGTAACAGCTGGGACTTGGGGTAGTTGACCGAGATGCCGAGACTGGAGAAAAGGTCCAGAGTGAAGGAAAGGAAATCCTTCAGACTGTCTGGGGAGGGGGCTGAAACTAGTCAATCGTCCGATGCTGGGAACACATAAATGGCCCTATGCGGGAACGCCACTACCACTGGGCACTTGGTGAAAACCCAAGTGTAAGAGAGGCTGAATGGGAGGGCTCTGAACTGGAAATGCTCTTCCAGGAAGAAGAATCTCAGAAAGCAGCAGGGGGCCAGAAGAATGGGGATATGTAGGTAGGCATCCTGCATATCCAGGGAACACAGCCATGTGTTTGGTTGGAGCAGGGGTAACAGTCTCTGGAGGGTCAACATGCAAAATCTCTTGTATTCCACAAAGAGGTTGAGCATGCTGAGATCTAGGATAGGCCTGAGATCTCCCGTCTTTTTGGGAACCAGGAAGAAGTGGAGTAAAATCCCCTTCCTGTCTGCTCTGGTATAACTCACTCTACGGCTGATTTTTCCAGTACAGCTTGAATTTCCTGTAGGATCAGAAATTGTTGGCTTGACGGGTAATGAGACCTGCCTAGAGGATTGGTGGGTGGTCTCTCCAGGAACTCTATCGAGTGACCTCTTGCTATTAGTTGTAGAACCCATGCATCTGCAGTTACGGCCTTCCAGGTGAAGGCCAAATCTTCCCCTCACCAGTTCCTCCACAGGAGGTAACGGGAGGGGGGTTGGTGAGTCAGGATGCTGAGGAGAGGGGGGCTTCCCCCCAGTGGCGGTTTTGGGGAACTTGGCCTGAGGGAGTTTGAGCGCCAGAGCCTGAAGAGCAACGCTTGGTCTGGTGTCTGCCCTGGTTCTGTTTGTTCCATTACCGTTGGTGGCAAAAATGCTGCCAGGGTTTCTGACCAGAGCGGTACAAGGAACGGACATCTTTCAAAGATTTGCCACTCTCTTGCAACTCCGTAATTATGTCCTTGGCGTCACCGCCAAACAGAACTGGACCCCTTAAGGGAGCGTCCAGAAGTGTACTCTGAACATCCTGTGCCAACCTTGCCAGATGAAGCCAAGCAAGGCACCCGAGACAGATGCCTGTAGCCACACCACGTCCTACCAAATCGACTGAGTCGTACGTTGCACGAAGGGCATGGCAGCAGGATGATTTGTTCAGCCTTATCTTGTCCAGTAATTTGTTCCTGAGTTGTTCATCAGGTGCCTCCTGGATCTCCTTTTCCAGGTCGGACAGTGCAGATTTCTGGAAAGCCACCATATGGGTCACATAATTCAATGAACGTATGACTCAGGTAGAGGAGGTGTAAATCTTGCGGCCATACTGGTCCATTTGCTTCGACTCCTTGTCTGGACGGGAGGCACTGAGATGTTTAGGTTGTGCTGACCTATTATGAGCTGCAGTTATAACAATAAAGTCAGCTTTGAGTTGGGCAGTAAGGTGGGAAACCCCTTCCGGGGGATGGTAGGTCCTGTCAGCCTTTTTTGACATGGCAGGGATGGATGACGGCTGCTGCCAGATTGTGAAAATAAAATCTTCATGCGGCCCCATCCAAAGGGGGATGGGGAGGGGGTCCGCACTGACCAGGTCCAAATGTTCTGCCAGTCTTCTGCGTTTGGGGTCCAATTCTTGGGAAGCCCACCGACAGGACTTCTGAATGGACCAGAGGTGCTTAGCAAAGGACAGGTCCTCCAGAGGGGATTTAGGGGACTCTTTCGGCTGGGGCTCTATAGGAGAGTGAGGCTCTAATTGGCCCCCCATGTCTGAGTCCTCATCTGAGTACGATGATTCCGGCCTACTAATCAAGGAAGCTTCTGGAACGGACTCCAGAAGCCTGTGTTCCATAGAAATCCTGGTGGGCAGAGCACCCAAGCCTCTGTCCGAAACTCTGCTGGAAAGTGTAGGGCTTCTGGGTAGCAGCCTGTGAGGTGGGGTGGCCCTGACCACCAGCTGGGGTTAACCCAACTCCTGTAACAGCTGGGATTAAGCGTCCTTCCACCAGGCCGGGATGGGTTCTTGTTCTGGTTGCGGGGGTGAAGGAGGGGGGGTGGGGGATATCCTGGGTACCCCGTAGTGTATGAAGGGTAACTAGGAGGTTAGTACCAGTAAGGATACTGATAGCCTTGATATTGAAGGGCCTGACCCAGCATCGGGTAACCCGGCATCAGGGGAGGGTAGACCGACGTCGGGTACTGCGGAGTGTAGCCGGGATAGTAACCTGTCGGACCCGAAGGGGGACGGATGTAAAGCTCAGCAGGCGGCAGTGCCGTGGGACCACTGGTGAACGAGTCCGTCGGTGGATTCAGAGGGGGACCCACTAAGGCCCAGGAGGATTCTGATCCATACCACCCCCAAGAATGTCCAGCGATGGATCTGGTGGTGGGTGCAGATCTGTTGGTGGAACAGAGGCCGGCGAGGAAGGCAAGTCCAGTAGAGCTCCCATCGATGGATCTGACTGGAGGGTATCCAACGGAAGAGGATCCTGGGGATTGGGCCCAAAAAGGTCAGGAAAAGGACAACGAATCCCTAGAGGGAGAGCCCAGGTGGGATGAGAGGGGACCTGTGAGCTCACTCTGCCCAACGTCGGAGTCCACAAGGGAGTCCGACGGGAGAGAAGTCACCACGCGTTAGCCGGATAGGTCAGCAGACGACTTAGAGGTGATGGTCTGGTGGGCGTAGAAGGAGCTGACGACCGACTTACAGAAGCCAGGAGGCTAGAGTCAGGCTGATTGGCCTGGGCCGGGCGCCCGGCAGCCGAGCTGGAGGGCGACTTATCAGCCGAGCGCACATCAGGAACCACAACTGTTTCCTCTGAAGAGGAGACCCTGACTGCCCGCTGACCTTGGCGTGGAGTGGGGGGCATCCGGTCTGCCAGAGAGGACAAAGGCTCAGGAGATGGTGTACTCACGGGGGGGGGGGGGTGGAGGCCCCACCTAAGATGGTGTCGACTGTCTGTCTGGTTTTCCTCTGGGGAGAATGGCTCCGCTCCCGGTGTATCTCCTTCTCTTTTTTCTTCTTTTTTTCCAGGGCCGGCAACGACTATCTTTCCCTCAGCTCCTGAAGCTCTTTTTCCATCGATACCAGTCTTTGATTCAATAAATGGGCATTGAGAGTCTTCTGGCAATGAGTGCACATGGTCCGGTTGAACGCCTGACAGACGGAACACTCTGCAGTCTTATGCTTAGGCCCCAGGCAGAGGACGCAATGGGAATGGTTGCCTCAATGCGGGATCTGCGCACCGCACTTGGAGCACTTTTTCTTGGGCCGACGAGACAACATACACCGCTGTTAAGGAAGAAATTAATGTTAATAGAAGTGTCAGTGGCTCAGTAGGTAGCACACTCGCCTCTGAGGCCGGGAGATCAGAGGGCTGTGGGTTCAGTTCCCACATCTGGAACTTGGGTAAATATCCCAGTACTGACACTGTAGTGCAGCATGAGAGGGGTGCTGCACTTCTGAGGTGCCGTCTTTCGGATGAGACGTTAAACCGAGGTCCCATCTGCCTGGATTGGTGGTAGTTCAGGTGGATGTTAAAGATCCCATGGCACCTATCGAAAACAGTAGGGGCAATTTTTATTGTAATAATCACATAAATACAAATCCACAACCAAAAAACATTGCATAATGTACAGAAGGGAGAAAAAAAAACAGCAAATACAACAACAGAAATAAGCAATTCCTTGACCTGGCTTTACACATAATCTACCAAAGGTTCCCTAATATAAATCCTTATCTAAAAAAACACTGTATATTACAAAAGAACATATGAATTCCCTTTATCCCTACAAATATTCATACCCTCCTTATTTATAAATACTTAGCCATCCAATTCTCCCCAACCATTCACAGCAATGACACTTTAGCTATAAAAGGCCTAGTTTTAGGTAAAAAAACATTTCCCTAACCTACTATTTATATTTAATAATGTGTGAAAACCCTTTCCACCATAACCTCACTTTATCCACATTATACAATTGTACATCTGATAAAAAAAATTTACTCAAGACATTAGTTACATAACATCTAAATCCTTCTACAGTGGGACTCCTTTGATACAACACCCATTGACATCTTGTTTGCCATAGGCAATATCTTAGACATGCCAAAAAAACTCGCAAAGTCCCCTTCTCATATTGTATTAAAGATGGTGGAAAACTCCCAATTACCAGAATCTCATAATTTAACTTGGCTAACCATGGTAGATCCCATACTTTTGCCAAATGTACCCACAATTTAATTGGAAAGGAGCAATGTAGAAAGAAATGTTCCAATGTTTCCTCCTGATTTATACATTCTGGATAAGAACAAGATCTCTCCTCCCTTGCCTTATATTTCACCGTTCCCCTAACATTTAATCTCCCGTACATCATAAGCCATTGATTCTCCCACATGTAAACTGGCAACCTGGGATTATTCAGTTGTTCTAATACATCACATTCCGTTCTCTAGGGCAGTTTTGAAGCTTGGCTCGCTGAATAGTTTAAAGTCATAAGTTCCTTGTATAAAGATCTCGATGAATTCCTTATAATTTGGTTTTAGTAACTTTCCATTTATATAATTTCTGTGCAGCCGGTTTAAAATACTCTTGTAACGATAAATGTGGGGATAATTTGGGTGCACAATGTAACCAATTCGTTATGTACCTCTTCATTATATTATTAAAGAACAAACTTCCCTGACATCCTGAAAGGACTAAACCATATTTTAATGAAAAGGAAAAAAGTAATGAAAAACAAAAAACAATTGGGTCTACCATCCCTAACCCTCCCCGTTTTCTATCCAGATAAGTAAACCCTCGTTTAACAGGGTTCAATCTATTTCCCCATAACAACTGAAAGCAAATGCTATAAAGCTTAGTCTCATAATGAACCGGCAGTGGGAATATTACAGCTATATGCTGCAAGCAAGGCAAAATTAATTGCTTCAAAACTTGAATTTGTTTAATCTTAGTAAATTTAAACCTTTTCCATCTGTTTACTTTAACTTCTATTTTATCCAAAACCAATTTCCAATTCTCTGGACAATTTAGGGGCCCAAACCGTACCCCTAAAATTGCCAAAGGCTCAGAAGACCATTCTATTGCATTAAAAACAACGGGGTTTTGATGAGTCGACCCCAATAATAAACCTTTAGACTTCTTAAAATTAATCTTTGCGTTGGATAACTTTGCATATGTCTCAAATAAGGAAAAAAAAACCTTTATTTGTGACTCTTTTGAAAAAAACAGGCATATATCGTCAGCATATGCCTGAATGGTAATAAATGAATTTGTGCCGGGAATTCTCACCCCCTGCCACAAAGGCGACAAACTCACTACTCTAAGCAAAGGTTCCAAAGAAAAATTATACAAAAGTGGGCTTAGGGACAACCTGCAGTACCCCATTTCATTTTGAAACCCTTCCCTAATTCTCCTTTAATACATGGGAACACCTGAGCAGATGCATATAGTCCTTTAATTAAATTTAATAATTCCTCCGGCACTTTAAACACTTCTAGAGAGAAAAATAAAAAATAATGGCTAACCCTATCAAAAGCTTTTTCCAAATCTAATGACACAATATAACCATCCTCCCCTAAATCATTCTTTTGTTCAATTATATCCCTAATCAGACACAGAATTGACTGGATTCTCCTATTAGGGATACCACAGTGCTGAACCGGGGTAAACATCATCTCCGACAATACTTTCAATCTTTTGTTAATCACAGTCGTAAGTATTTTGTAATCAGAATTCAGCAAGGTTATAAGCCTCCAATTCTGAAAATCCCCTTATCTCCTGATTTAAATATACATATTTGTAAGCCCTCTGCAAAGAGCTAAGGTTCACCTCTTCCTTCAAAAAAATTAAAGACCAGCTCCAAACAATTCACAACTTCAACTGAAATATTTTATAAAATGAATTAGAAAGTCCATCTAAACCTGGTGAAACATTAACTTTCAGCAAATTTATAACCTCTTTAATCTCATCTTTAGTGAAGGGATGCTTAATACTTTTAAAATTTCTGGATCCAAATCATTTACTATTGACGGCCCCAAAACTGCTTAACCTGTCTTAAGTAGTAGTATTGTGGACTCCATCTCCCTAAAATGTTCTATAATTTTATCCCCTATTTCCTGTACTGAAACCACTTTCCCATTTCCTTTATTTAAAAATCTAACGAGACCTGATTTTTAAAGATTTGCCTAACTCAAAAGGATCTCCAAACACTGATTTTGTCAAATGATTAGTAATTACGCCTGTAAGTTTAGACCTATCTATCATATTGTAATCTCCTCATTTGTGCTTTAATTTTTGTAATTTGTGTTGAAAAATCTTCACCGAGGCATTTGCCCATGTTAATACTTGTTGTAGTTGCTTCTTAGTTTTAAATAGTCAAAACTCAGTTTTCTGCGTCTCTTCCCAAACTTTTAAACCATAAAATACAATCCTCCTTTGTTTCCTGCCACCACTCCCTAAATTCTGATACAAAAACATACTGATAGTCTGGCTTGTAAAATCATTTTAATAGATTCAAAACAACTTTATCATGTAGTATGGATGTGTTTAATTTCCACCTAGTCCGCTGTCTACCATATCCTTTATTTGCCTACTTTTACCATCAACAAGGCATGATCGAAAATTCCACTGGAATAGTCTGTGGACTATCTGTTGGGATTTTTTTAGAAATAAAAAGATAATCAATTCTAAAACTGTTCCCTCCTTTAAAGAAAGTCCCTTTAGGCCCAGTGGTCCTGTTGTCATTACAGGATACTAGATCTGCTGGTTTAATGATCTCTCTTAAGCAATTTGTGTCACAATATATTTTTTTCTCCTTTCCAGTGCCCCCCCCTTCTCCCTGACCCTCCTATACTACAGTCGAAATCCCCTCCCCAAAGAATAGGGATGTGTGTCACCAGAAAGGGTTGAATCTCTTTAAAACAAGTTACCCTCCCTGACTTTGTTTGGGGGTTATAAATGTTAGTCAAACGTAAAGTGTTAGTGCCCCACTTCCCTTCTATAATCAATATCCTACCCGGGCTTAAATCTATTAGTTTATGTAAAATAAAATTATAAGAATTGAAAATAATCCCTATACCGTCAGCTCTATCCTCTCCGAATGACCAAAAGGATGGTCCCCATGGCCAATCCTTAGTAAAACAGCAATTTGGTTTGGGATGACATCCATGTTTCTTGTAGAAAACAAATAGAAATCTTTAAATCGTGAATTAACTGAAACACGCTCTGTCTCTTCTGTGCCTTCAACAGGCTATGAGTATTTAAAGTAGCCTATAACAAAGCCATTACCAATAAATCAAACCTTTAGCCAAAATATCTATTTATTTTTTCCTTCTTTTTTTCTTTCCTTATACTCCTCCTTGTAGGCTTCAAAGCATCTTGTGTTGACACTATGAGTCTGTATCTCCATGTCCATCTCTGAATCCCCAAAATAAAGCTGCATGGAGTTTTAGTTCCAATGGCCTCTGGTTCTATAGGCGTATGACTTAGAAGATCTACTTGACCTTCTAGGGGGCAATGGGGGTTGTAAAGGAGGCACCTCAGCCACCGCTGAATCCTCATTTGGGGCTATGTAACACACAGGCTGCAAAAGATCAGAACTTTCCTTTACCAAATCTTTCCCCCTTGCTTTGGGTGGAGCCATAATAGTCCCACTAGTCCCTACTTTTGCCATAGAATCTACATTGCTCTGTGGTACCGAAGGGGTCTTTGCAGTATTTTCTACCCCCTGCAGGTGTTCTCTGGCATCTTGTGCTTTTTGAATAATCGTATCCGCATTTCCACAATTATTCTTATTCTGTGCCGCCCATGGACAATCCCTAAAAGCATGGTTCTGTTCTTCACAGAGATCACATTTTATAGCATTTGCACAAAACATGGTGACATGCCCCACTTCCCCACAGTTATCACACTTCGGCTGATCACATGTACTAGATAAGTGAGTCCTGGCCCCACATTTATAACAAGCCCTAGGCTGCCCACTATAAAAGCATACCCCCCTATCCCTACCCAACAAAAAAGAGTTTGGGATATGCTCAATTCCCAAGGCTGTTTGTCTTAATTTTACTTTAAATTTCCACCCTCCTGTCCAAAATTGTTCAGAATCCAAAATTGGCTCTGGATCACTCTGAACCTCACACTTCTGTGACAACCAGAATACAATATCTTCCACATGAACCCCCCTCATTTCTGAACATCACCGTCACAAACTTAATTAAAGGTTTTGACAAAGGAATGACTAAAAAGGGGGCCCATAATGGAGAAAACTTTACTTGGTTATACCTCTCCCAAAAAAGTTCCAACAAAGCAGGGGAACGAAAACTAACATCGTAATTGTCCTCCCCTGAGATGTTAATAAAAGCAAAAACATATTGAGGGGAAAAACTTAAGGACTCCTTTAATAAAGTTTTGCCTACAAAATATCTATTTGGTCTTTCCTTTAATCCACCCCTATATCTGATGCGTACTGCATTCCTCTGGGGGTGCCGCTTCCCTCTTACACTGTGAAAATAAACTTGACATTAAAGGTTTCTCAGGATTAGGCCTTACCCCTTCATTAGTGCTTTGATTTGGTATTACAACATTATCCACATTTCCTTCTTTAATATTAACCATTTCTGTTGTGCTTTCTGTTGGATTCGTTTTAATCAATCCCCTTCCAGGTTGCCAAACTGGCCCAGATATATCTAACTCTAAGGACTTGTCACAAGCTAAATCTGGTGTCCAAATCCCCTGCTCTAATTTTTTCCACCCTGCTGATAACAAGGCAGTCTACGGAGACCAATTTTCATCATGCTCCACAGGCTGCAAAGCTGTAACAGGTTTTCCCTTAACGTTAACAGAGCAATCCTTATAAACATCTTTAGATTTCTGCAACACTCTTAGTTTCTGCTGTTCAACATTACTACTACTATTTTTTTTAAAACTAAACTCAGTAACTCCCTCTTGCACTCCAACTGTAGTCTGGTAAGTCACTTGGCTGTTTTCTCCGACTCCCACCACACCCGTTTTATCAGGGTTAAAAACAAATCCAGTCTCTTTATTAATCTTAACGGTGGGGAAGCCCTGTTTGTGACCTACAGTACTCACAGCCCCTTTTTTGATTATTTGTCCTTTAGTCGTCACGCCCTCTGGTTCTTTCAGCCTCCATTGTATAAGGATCGCCTTCAGTCCTCTTTCTGCCACATCTTCTGCCTTCCCCTTCACTATCTCCGTAGCGATTCCCGTCCGATGCTCCTCCAGTAGCTCCAAAGCCCTCCGCGATATCACCGCTAAACGGGCTACCTCTCTCCATCTTGGCCGCACTTCCGCTTTCCCGATATTCCTTTCAGCATCACTCGCCGGTTTTAAAGGCGCCGCACTTTGTAAACCATGAAAACTAGCCCAGGGATCCTCCGCATACGCCGCTTTTAAGGAACTCCCATCACTTTCAGTCGGCATACCTTTTACCAGCGTCTCCGTTGATGTTAAAGCATCTTGAAACTCCTTTCTCTCCTCCAAATCCTCTCCGTTTCTATTGTTTGCCTCTCGTTTCCACTGCCATTCCGACTCTGCTGCCACAGTTAACACAGCCTCCTCCTCCTCCGGCGACTTGGCCACAGTGGCCATTTTGGCAACAGCTACGAAGATTCCCCTACTGGCCACTGAACACCAGCAGCGTAGGGGAATCTCCCCGGTGTCCTGGCCAAATTTCCCTCATTCACTAAAAATACCACCAACAGCTTAATCTGGTTCAAGGTCAGTTGGCATTCATCTGTATCCCCTTCCCCCCGGTCGTGCCTGAAAACAGGCAGGATTTGTCTAGTGCACTTACCCGATCAACAAAAATTAAATAAAATAAATAAATAAATAAATACACCACGTACTACACTGAAAAATGGCGGGCGACTGAAGTTGTTCTACTGTGAGGTTCGACGGTTCAGGTCGACAGCAAGAAAGAACTGGAGGGTGGGCCATATTTATAATCATGCTGATGTCAGTCACCTGATGCCGGGGGCGGTCCCCACTGATGACTGCTAGCTACAATTTTGCCATGCGGTCCTGACGACAGGGAGTGCAGTCCTACTTGTGAAGACCTACTGCAGGAACCCTCTCGAAGTAAGATCAACAGTTCCCACAGGAAAATGGAAACCGTTAACTAAATAAAATAAAATAAAATACCATCGAATACACTATATACGCTATTTATTTTACTTCAAAATAGCTGAAGGGAACTGCAGAGAATCACGGAAAGAGGGAAAATGTGGTTCCCGGGAACCATTAAAAAAATATAAATCTAAAGCAAGTGAGTATAAAATACTCACAAACTCAGCACTGTCACAAGAAAAAAGTAAGAACTTTAGTCAGATTTTCTCCATGGCCCAAAGTGAGAAAATACCCCAGAGGCAGTGTTACTCAGGTGGGTGGAGAAAAAATCTGGTGCCCTCTGGGCAGGCTCCACTCAGCACACCCTCTAACTCTCTTCTGCTTGGCTAATCCACTTCATTCATAATCATAAACTCCATCTTTGAGGCAGCTCAACCTAGTAAGCTTACTGCATATTATTATTGATGCTAAAGGACCCTGTGGTGATGAGCATTTTTTAATATATTTTTTTAAACAGTATGTGTCTTTTTTCCCATTGCTTGAATGCAATCCAGAGGTGGACAGTGCGGGGATATACCTGCACTTCCAGTGGTTATATGGCCCTCCACCTGCAGCGTTGGGTCTCACCATGCCACTGGACCTGCAGATATACCCCAACATGGGCCACCCTGACAGGTTTTATTTCTTACACAGAACAACATTATTTGGCCTTAGACCTGGAGGAGCTAAGATTCCACAGGAGCAAACCTTTTGTCAGGGCTGTTAATGATGGTGTTCGCACTGGCACATGTTTAAGTTACCCACAGCAAAGCCAATGACTGTTGTCAACACCTTAACTGCCTCAGTTTCTTAGCAAGGAGTGTGGGAAAAACAGAGTGAAAAAATAAAAGTATAAGTATATAGGGAAAAAAAACAAATAAGTATAAATGACTAAAACAAACTAAAGGAGGGTTGAAGGAAGAGCTTTCTTCTCCATAAGGCACCACCCCCAAGAGGAGTCCACCAAAAGAGCCTGGAGCTCCCCCTGTCCTTCTGGCAGACATGATAGCCACCAGGAAGGCCGTCTTTCACAAGTGTGACAAGGCACACTTGTGCACTGGATCGAATGGCTTGCCCATGAGCTTTGCCAGTACCAGCAGTAGATCCCACGGAGGTGGAGGTTCATGCACCGGAGGGGATATGTGATCCAGGCCTTTGAAAAAGCGCCTGACCACTGTCTCCTGCACCAACATTGGCTGACCAGCCCATGCCTGGTAAGCAGAGATGGCTTCCAGGTGCCCCCTAAGGGCAGATGACCGAAGACCCCTTTGGACAGAGACCAAAGGTAGTCGAGAATGTTAACCACTGGACAGGACAGAGGGTCCAAGCCCTTGCCCTGACACTAAATGGAAAACCTTTTCCATTTGAAGGCATAACGTTTCCTGGTTGCTATCTTTCCGGAAGCCTCCACCAGGGTGAGGACATCCTCGGAGAAACCCAAAGCCTGGAACTCTAGCCGCTCAGGTACTAGGCTGTGAGGTGCAGAGATTGAAGGTCTGGATGGTATACCTTCCCCTGATTGAGAGATAACAGGTCAGAGTGTGCTGAAAGTTGCTCCGGGAGCCTGCAGCTGAGGCTGAGGAGATCTGGATACCAGAACTGGCGTGGCCAGTCTGGGGCTACCAGGATCATCTTCGCCTTGTCCCTCCTCACCTTGAGGAGCACCTTGGGGATCAAGGGAAATGGAGGGAAGGCGTAGAGGAGACATGGGGTCCACGGCCTTGAGAAGGCATCCCCCTGCAGCGAGCCCTCCTGAGGGGCGGGCATGAAACAGCCTCAGCTTGGTGTTTTCCCTGGAGGCAAACAGGTCCACCATCGGTTTGTCCCAGTGGAAGAACAGGCTGTATGCTGCCTCTGGATGGAGAGATCACTCGTGGGATGTCTCGCCTAAGTAGCTGAGAGCATCCACCAGATGGTTTGAGGCTCCTGCCAGATGGATGGCAAGGAGATCGGCCTCCAAATGGCTGACAAGGGTCCAGATACGGAGCGCCTCTCTGCAAAGCAGATGGGAGTGCGTGCCACCCTGTTTGCTGAGGTAGTACATGGTCGTGGTATTGTCTGTTTGGACTTGAACCACTTGACCACGGAGCTGAGGAGTGAAACTGACAGCACCAGTCAGACTGCTCTGAGCTCCAACAGGTTGATGTGGTATCAGGACTCCTCGGGGGTCCAGAACCCATGGGCCCTTTTGTCCCCCATGTGAGCTCCCCAGCTCATGAGAGAGACATCAGTTGTGAGGACGGCCGTCACCTCGTGGCGGACAAACGCGATCCCTTCCTGCAACCGGTCTGGGGCAGTCCACCATTGGAAAGCATCCCACATCTTCTGGGTTACAGTTATCAGCTGGTCAAAATGACCATGGCACTGAGTCCACTGGGCATCCAGCTCCCATTGGAGGGGGCACATGTGCAACCAGGCCCAATGGACCACTGAGGTGCACGCTGCCATGTAACCCAGAAGGCGCAGAAAGTCATGGGCAGGGCGCAATTACCCAACCAGAAATGATTGGGCAAAGGAGGAGAGAACCCCCGCCCTGACCACCGGGAGTCGAGCTCTGGCTTGACGAGAGTCGAGCTCTGCCCTGATGAAGCACATCACCTAGGAAGGCATGAGTTCCGACTTGGCCTTGTTGATCAGGATGCTGAGTTGGGAGCAGGTCTGGAGGGCCAGGTCCCTGGACCTCTCCATCTCCTGTTGGGTGGGACCTGCTAAGAGCCAACTGTCAAGGTAGGGATAAATCCTGACACACACCCCCCACCCCCCAGGGCTTGACAAATCCTATAGCCCGACGTCCCGGACTACCATTTTTTATGTAGGGACAAGCAGATGCCAGAGTTCTGCTTGTCCCACGGACTACCATGCTGCAGTTTAAAATCTGCAGGTTTTTACCTGCTTTTCTCTCGCTGGCCACTAGATGGAGTCTTTGTGCGCATTGCTGAATGCGCGCACCCGCCGCACCACAGCCGCGCGCCACCGTGCCCCATGTCCCGACTCCCGAATTAACTGTGCAATCGGGCACCAGCAGACACTTGGGGAGGCGCGAGGGCGGCGCCAAGAAGAAACGCGCTCGTAACTGGTCAAAATAGCCAGACTGACAGGCTAGGCAGCCTACAGCTGATGGTACATTCCTGTCAGTCCTGGCTATTGGTGATCGCGTTAGGGTTGGACTGGAGCTCTCAGAGTGGCAGTAGCACTAGCTCCGCACGTTGGCAAACGCGCATTTCGCGTTCGGAGAGAGGGCAGAGAGTACATCGTTTCTGTTTGGAGCACAGTCAAACTGTGTATTTGGGGCTGATTGTCATGAAGTCACTAGCAAATCAGTAATAGGAGAGAGAAGTTAGAATATAATACAAATATATATTGGGAATTTTGGAGCAGGAGAGTAGGAGGATCTGTAGTTTGGGGGGGGATGTGAGAGGAGAGAGAGTTTGCTTAGAGTGGAAAGTCTGATTAAACAATCTGCTGATTTATATAAATATATATGTATATATATATATATATATATATATAAAACAAAAGAAGGGAGAACTAAGCAAAACACTGCACACTGAATTCAGGGAGCTGTGTGTGTTGTTTGGACACGTGAAGTGAAGAAAAATAAAAGGATACACAGCTCTTAAATAAATAAAAAAGGCAAAAAAACATGAGACTCTAAGTGGGGGGAAGTGATTGTGTGTTAAATTTAAGTTGTGGAATTACTAAACATTTCAATAATAATCGTGTGATAAGGGTTGGTGTGTGTGTGTGTGGGTGTGTTTGTGAGACAAGCCTGCCCTCCCTGAGAGAGAGCAGAGATCAGGGACTTGGACCTGACTGATAATGTGTGCCTCCTGCAAGACCACCGAACCTGCCCTGAGAGCCTAAGGGTAGAGTAGAGGAAATTGTGGAAGGAAAGAACTGAATACTTAATAAAGTAAACAGTCGCAGTATAAAAGAGATTGATACCAAAAAAAGATAGCTACCTTAAATAAACTTATTAGCTAGTACTTTGTTTGTCCTACAAAGTACTTGGTGAAGGTGTGTGGCAGTGGGCTGTGAGTGAGACCTAACCTGCCCTGAGAGGAGAGGTACAGGAATTTGGGAACAACTACGGACTTCTTTCTTAGAAATATACTATAAGAAGGAAAGGAAAAACATTTTTGTGTGAAAACCTCCTGCCTCACAAATCAGGGACAAGGCTTAAAAAATCAGGGACAAAGGACCAAAATCAGGGACACTTCTTCAAAATTGAGTTATCCACTCAGGAAGCTGGTAGAATAAAGGGCTTAGTGTAAAATGCATTATCTAAAGAAGAACAAGTCTGTAACTTAAATGTTTGACATTAGTTTATGCTTATAACCACCACTGTTTGGTCACGGAAACACAATTTTAGGAGGGACAGAGTAAATTTTGAGGCAAAATCAGGGACGTCCCTGAAAATCAGGGACAGTTGAGAGGCATGAGTGACAGTGCCACTACACAGAAGAAAATAATAAACCCTAGCTAGTACTTTTGGTGGAGGTGTATGTGTGTGCGGCTGTGAGGCCAAACCTGACCTGAGAAGGAAAAGGCATTTTGGGACACCGAAAAATAAAATAAACCTACCAGTACTAGCTACACTGGTGGAAGTGTTTGTTTGTGTGGCTGTGAGACCGAACCTGCCCTGAGAAGGGAAAAAGCAATTTCCTGCTAGTACTCCGTCGGCTCTGGACCCAGCCCCTCCCACCTACCCACCTCTGTCCTGCCCTCTTGTAGTGCTGCATAAGCACAACAGCTTAAGGTAAAAATTACAGTAACACAACACACACAAAGATAACACAAAATAGAATTTTATTGTGTACAATAATACAACAATCTTTATTAGTTTATTTCACAATTGCAGCATAGAAGACAGTTAAAATAATGCAACAAAATAAGCCAAACAAGCTACTCTAGTTTCCCTTTGGATAGGAAAAATCTTCTTCATCCGAAACAAAAAGTAAAGAGCCTGACCCTGAGCCTTCTTCACAGTCTGAAAGCCAGCCCCAACCAGCACCCCCTGGCCCTACTAGTGGTCAGGAAAAAAACGACCAAGGTTCTCGGTCTGGGTCTGTGTTTGTAGACATAACAGGCGATCAGTCTAACTTGACCGTACCAGTTTCTGAAACGAGTGAGCATAACAGTAGCAGCAGTTCAGTGCCATCACATTCTGGTTCAGTGCAGGTAAAGCGACCTTTCATTTTAGATGATGAGGAAATAAACACTGAGAAAAGAAGCAAAGATAAAAAATATGATGTTGAAAAAAGGGCTCGAACATTTCAGCATCACTGGCTAAATCAGTTTACCTGGTTAAGGTATGATGACCAAAAATACATCATGTACTGCTCTGCCTGTGAGAAATATCCCACTCTTGCGACTCCTGCTTATTCAAAAAAACCTAACGTGTTTGCCACTGGTTCAAATAATTTCAGAATTGAGTCCGTGAGAGCCCATGAGAAATCGAATCCACATATAATTTGTGCAAACCACCATAGTCACGAAACTGGTCAACATGCAGTCAATTTTAACATATCTGAAACTGCAATATATCATGCATTTTCTCAGATGGAGGAAGTCACCAAAAATAAAATGAGGCATTTATTTAACACCGCATATTCCTTGGCTAAAAATTTACGTCCTTTCTCAGATATGGAGTGGCTTTGCACATTGCAAGAAAAAAATGGGGTTAAACTCGGCAGCAATTACGCAAATGGTAAACAGGCCAGAGATTTCTGTAACGCAATATCAGCTGTCATGTCTACAACACAGATCCAGACTATCAAAAATACAAAATTCGTTACCGTTCTTGCAGATGGCAGTACAGATGCAAGCATTGTAGAGTGGGAAAATGTCTTCCTTCGTTTTGTTGATGGCGAAAAAAAGTTACAACTGTGTTAATTAAAGCTGTACCTCTTGAACATTCTCATGCAGATGGAGTTTTAAAGCAATAACCTCTGCACTTGAGTCTGTTGATCTTTCTTTGCGGACCTTAACGATGTGAGCAGACCTGGACCAGTTCTCATATGTGCCAACTTTGATGGTGCCAGTGTGATGATGGGCCATACAGGTGGCACCATAGCAAAAATCCGAGAACATGTCCCCACTGTAATACCCATGCATTGCGAGCCCACAAACTGGAGTTAGCAGTTCTCGGCGCATGAAAAAATCCCTTTGTTCAAAAAGTAGAAAACACCTTGAAAGGAATTTTTAAATTTTACCACTACAGCCCCAAGAAACTTGGGAACTGCAGGAAATAGCAGATGTCATACACACGAGTTGGCTCATTTCAGTGCAATAAAGCAAGTCGTTGGTTTGCAAGTAAGACACGTTCAGTTCATGCTGTTCAAGTCAACCTGCCTACAGTAATTCAGCATCTTGAACATGTGTCAAACTCTGCTGGTGATGATGGGGCCAAAGCAAAGGCACTTCTAAGAAATGCGCACGCAGTACAGTTTGTAAAATCACTGTTTATTCTTCAAGATTTTCTGCCAATATTGAAAAATTTATCACTTGAATTTCAGAAAGATGACCTACTAATATTAGAAGTCCCCCAACTCGTTGAGACATGCTTACTTCAGTTGACTGAGCTAAAAACAAGACCTGGAAAGTTTATGACATCATTTCTGAACCAATATAATCCTGCAGAGAAATGCATGAACTACCTCATTTCAAAACGTGGCAGTGAGGACAAGTTTGTTCCTTTCACTTTCAAAAGGAACTGCCCAGAAGTAAATTTTACGACTGATACACAGCTGCACAGTTTAATAGATGCAGCAGTATCTTACATTGATCAGCGTTTCCGGAATTTCTCGGAAGAACCTCTGAAATGGTTCAGTTGCTTGGATTTCAAAAATTTTGATCTGTCACGAGAAGAACTTGCACAATTTGGCACAACTGATTTAAGTAATTTATTAGACTACTTTCACAACTTTTTCTGAAGATCATGTAACCAGTATAAAAGGGAGTATTGTGCATTAAAAGCAATGCTTAAGTCTGCAGTTGACAAGCCATATCTGCAAGTGTATTCACGACTACTCCGAGAGAAACCTGCCAGCTTGCTCACATCCTTAACCTAATAGAAATGTTACTGGCTATGAGTGTGTCTACTGCTAAATGTGAAGTATTCTCCATTCAGAATCTTATAAAACAAAATAAGAACAAGTTTGGCTGATGACACGCTCCAGTCACTTCTGCATATAGCAGTTGAAGGCCCTGCATTAGACAGCTTTGATCCGGATCAAGCTAACAACCACTGGCTACTATCTGGTCCTGGCACATGCCACATTCATGGTCATCATGGTCATGCTAGTTCAACTACTAGTTCTGCTGATTCACGCGAAAATGTCCCTGAGGCGGTCACTAGTCTTGATGACGACATGACTGAATATGATGCTCTGGCTGGAGCAAGCTCAGGCTTCCTGTAACTTTCCCAATGCTGATGCTGTACTGTCTGCTACTCTGCTGTAATGATGTTCTCACTGTGCTGCAGGCTGGCACTCTGTGCTGCTGCTGCAACCACACTTGCTGTCAGTTCCTCGCTGCTAATGCTAATTCTGTCTATGCTCGCAGCCTCGCCATGCTGCTGACAAAAATAAAATCATATTATTTATTCTCCTTATTGTCTATTTCAACACTAAATAACTACTACAATAAATCCATTGAGTTTTCTGTAGTTTGATACTTTCCATTAAAAATATGCCATCTTATACGGGACTACCAACTCAAGCACTGGGACAACTACTTTTGGACAAGCCACTTGTCCGTGGACAAGTACCTAATTTTAAAATTTGTCAAGCCCTGCCACCCCCGACGCCTGAGATAGGCTGCCACCACTGCAATGCGTTTGGCGAAGACCCGTGGAGCTGATGACAGGCCGAATGGCATGACTCGGAACTCCTATAGGGTCCCTCCGGCTCTGAAGCGGAGGAAACACCGATGAGACAGACAGATTGGGACGTGAAATAACACATCCTGCAGACCCAGTGAACAGAACCACATGCTTTGCTCCAAGGATGGTATGATCTGGGACAGAGTGACAATCTGAAAGGTGCGTGACCTCAGATATTGATTCAGATCATGCAGATCTAGAATGGGGTGCCAGCCCCCTGTCCACTTGGCCACCAGGAAGTACCTGGAGACAAAGCCTGGGTCTGCTGGAGGATCCACCACTGGAGCTACTGCCTGAGCTATGTCATCTCAGAGAGCCGACTGAGTCTGGACAGATACTCTTTCCTCCCAAGGGGCGTGGGCTCGGCTTGGAGGGTACTGCTCGAATTCCAGAGGCAGTCCCTGACCGACCACTTTGAGAACCCACCTGTCTGTAGTGACAGCGGACCAGGCGGAAAGGAAGTGGCACAGCCTGCCCCCCCAAGGGACGACCCAGAGCTGGTGTGATGGGAGAGAGGGAGGCAGCCCCGGCCCCGTCACTGAGCAGGCTTGGAGGAGGAGGAGGAGGATCCAGGACACGAACCTTAGCTTCCTTTACGGGCCTGGGAGGCCCCGGCTTGGGACAGGGGTGCCAAGCTTAAGCCTGCTACTGCTGTTGCTGCTGCCCTCTTTGAAAGGAGGGTTGCTGTGCCACAGGGAAAGAGTGCCAAAAAGGCTACTTCTTCTTGCCTGAAGAACCCTTAGCAGAAGTAGCATCCAAGGTGGCATTGGACTGCTCAATACGCTGAAGGTGACCACCCACACCTGGGCCAAAAAGATCGGTGCCCAGGAAAGGCACATCAGCTAGTTTGTACTGAGTATCTGCCAGAAAGGAGGACAGTCTCAGCCAAGCCCTGTGACGAGAGGCAACTGCGGCTGCCACTGAACGGGCACAAGAATCCCCAATGTCCAGGGCTGTCTGAAGCTGCTGTCTGGCAACAGCTCGGCCCTGATCCCAGACCTGCTTGACCATGGTCTGCATGTCCACAGGGAGATGTGGGAGGACTTCATCCAAAGACCCCAGGAGGGCATGGGAGAAGTGTGCCATGATGACGGCCAAATTTGCCTGATGAAGGCCTAAAGAAGAGGCCGCACAGACCTTCCTGGCTGAATGATCTAAGAGTTTGGATTCTCTCTCTGCAAGTCGGTCTGCATCAGCAGAACTGCCAGTACGCCTGAACACAGAGGCGGTCACCAGGCTCTCAGCTGGAGGATGCTCTGTGAACCCCGCAAGGGACCCCATGGGCAACGCATACTTGCGGGCCATACGGGCAGATCAGATTGAGCTGGACAAGAGGCAGGGTGCTGCTGAGTTCTAAGGCCGGGCCAACAATGGAAAAGCCTCTGTCAGGGTATCCCTCTCTTCAGGATGTCTATGGGAGGCTACTCCACCTTTTTCTGAATTGGCTGCAGGAGCATCTCTGTGGACTCAAGAGATGAGGTGAAGAATGCCCTGAAAGGCCGAAGGACCTTCCTCCGTCTCTAACCAACTGGCCGATTCATCATCCCCAGGATGAGAATGTAGGCCGGTCAAATCCGAATCCGAGGAATCCGGATATAGCGGTCGACTGCCCAGGTCACCCTCAACCCGCTGAGGGCGGTCCGGGGTGACAGTGACCGAAAGATGCCAGGGAAGCCCAGTGTCTGGCCTATCTTCCTTAGAAGTAGCCCTTCCCACAGGCTGCTTGGGCGGTGGTTCCACCACTATCGGTGGAGAGACCAGTTTAGGCCGAACCGGAGGTTTCATCGGCTCTGCGGGGAGGGGAACCGACTTGATTGGCTCTGACGGAGTCAGCTTCAGCCTAGGAGACAAAAGCCAAGTAATGGCTGGGGTAGAGGCCGGGGTCGGCTTCTGCCCAGTCAAAATCAGCTGTTCCCACATGAGGTCCTCGTAGTGCCAAAAGAGTTTCCACCGGAGCCTCTCCTCATCCGAGGAGGACAAGGATGACCAATGGCATTGCTTCTTTTTAGAGCACTTGTGGCTCTTCCTCGGCCTCTCGGTCGATGGGGTCCTGGACCTCAATTGAGATTGGATAGACCGACTCGGTTGCTCAGGAGACACCGGCCGGACCGGTGATTTCCCGGGGTTGGGGACCACTTCCTCAATGTGATTCCCAGTGGGCTGGGTCTCCTTGTCGGGGAAAGCAAGGACCGGAGTCCGATCGAGAGAGTCGGCGACAATGGGTTGATCGGGTCGATGATGATTTTAACATCGTCGACCAACACTTCGGTAGACTGGCCAGATGGCAAAGTCGAGAAGCCAGCAGCCGAAGAGGCAATTTCGACCGAAGTCGAGACTGCCAGGTCTTGAGACCGGCATCTCTCCCAATCCCATGAACGTCTTCGCTGAGACGAAGACAATCCCAGGACCTTTTCCTGTTTACGGGACCAAGAGGAGTGCATGCCAGCAGGACCCTCCTCCTTAGTCGGAAGAGACTAGCACAACTCTTGGAAAGAACCCGAGAAGGTGGAGTCCACGCTGAGCGGAACAAAGAAGCTCCAGGAGGAAGATTCTGTGGCCAGAGCCGCTTCCTCCTCGAAGGTTTGAATGCGTTCCAATTGCTGGACGGATCCTGCGGCTACGGAAACCGCCCACTGAGCCTCCTTAGATTTCACCAGAGGGTTCTGTTTCTCCTGCCTCCCCAACTTCAGACATGTGAGACAGTCGTCGAGGACACTGCGATGAAAAGTGAGACAAAAATCACTCTTCAAGGTGTCATGGTCGACACCGAGGCAATAGACGCGTGCGGTGTAGGGATTGGTGCGCGACATCTTCTGGCTGCACGAACACCGGTGAAATCCGGGGGCAGACTTGTCTTCCATAATCGAAGGTAAGTAGTTGCGATCGCTAATGCAAACTAGACGAAGTTTCAGAATAACTGAAGGTTTTGAAGCCAGGGCCTAAAAAATGCAGGAGCATGAAGGAGGCAACCTGAATCTTCCAGCGAAAAGGAAGATCTGGGGCGGAGATGATGGTTATACCACCCGGGTGGGTGGGAGGAGCCAGCTTGAAGACTTCCGGCAAGATTTAAAGTGGAAAGAGACATGCCAAAGAGTGTGGATGAACAACATATCCACGATCCTAGAAATGACTGTATCACATGTATATAAACGATAAATTATCAGGGTATTTTCCAGAGCGAAATTATTCATATAACTATCTGTGACAGGGTGGAATAGGACCCTGTCCCAGTTGTTAGAGAAAGTGTTTAAAATGCAAGGATCTTTCCTTTGCTGTCTCTTTGTCTGGTTGCACAACCCAATTTTCCTGTGAGACTTCAGACTTGATCAACCTGACAGGCTCGCAGTTCTTTGCCTCTCACTGTCTCTCAGTTTTCTCTTGCTGTCTGTTTTCCTCCCTTACATATATGCTAATATAAAAGTATGTACAAATCATTGTCTGAAAATGTAACTGAAAACTGGATCACTTTTGTTTAGAAAATATATAGTGTTACTGTTGAACTGTATATAATTATAGTTTGAGATGACTGCAGAAAGCTATTGTAAACTCTAGAGGTTACTTGAGTGCAATTCTTCCAGCCTTTTGCAAAAGCTGTGCAAATGGGGCCTCAAGAAGCACAATGCGTTCTAGCAGCTTCTGAAACTTATAAGAACAGGATGCTTACTAAGAGTGGGGGTTGAAAAGACTTATAAAAGAGCTAAGCTGCAACTGCAAGAAAGATGTCTAGTCTCCATACCCAAGGGCTCCACCTATTTGGATGGGCAAGTAGTCAGGACGGCTCCGGAGTCCTGTCCAACTCGGGCGGTGTTGTGCAATGCCAGATCTGTTAAAAACAAATCAGCCGTTATTTCTGATTTTGTTGGGACAGCAGATCTGGCTTGCATCACCGAGACCTGGCTGGATGGAAATGCTGGCCCATTTTGGGCGACCATTTCAAGCTGGTTACTTCGGTGATTCACCGAAGATTGGATCGCTGGGGCAGCGGTCTGTTTTAAGACCAGGTTGGGGCTCACACCTGGGTGTACCAGTTGAGGAAGCTGAATCCTTTGACTGTACTGTAGTGGCTGGTGTGGGTTGCAGGATAGCCCTCGTCTGCAAATCCACCAGGAGGCTGAGAAAGATTCCTGCAGAAGTGGCGGACTTAAGTCGCGACATGGGCGTTAGGTGGCCAGATTGATGGTTCTGGGCGACTTCAATGCCTGAGTTGACAACGAACTCCCAGCCTCTGGTCAGCACTTCCTCCAGTTGATGACATCACTGGGCCTTACACAGATTGTTTCCTCAGCCACTCATAATCACAGTCACTCTTTGGATTTAGTTTTTCTCCTGGGGACTGAGGCCTCTGATTTGGTGGTGAAACCTGTCAGTTGGTCTAATCACTACACCGTGGGCTTCAATTTTTGTGCTCCCTTTCGTAGGTCTGCCCCTGTGGAGATGGTTCGATACCGCCCTTTATGGGATGTGCGCCCTGAAGACCTGATGGCGGTATTGAACCTCTCAGAGTTTCCGATTGCCAGCTTGGGTCCAGAGGCTATGGTCTTGGCTTATAATCAGGCCATTTCCTTGGCCCTGGACTCAATTGCTCCTGTCCGTGTTCGTCCCCTCTCTCTCTCCGCCCTCGGGCCCCATGGTTTGACGGGTCCTTGAGGGAGTTGCGACATGTGGGACGACGGTTAGAGCGTCGTTGGAGGAAATCTGCTCTAGATGTCGACCACCTTAGTTTGGAGGAGCATTATCGGCTCTACCAATCAGAGATCTCCCATAAGAAGGCAGAAATCCTGTCCAGGGAGATCTCTGTTGCTCAGAATCGTCCGGCTCAGCTCTTCAGAACTGTGGACAGGCTGTGCAACCCACAAAAGGAGTGTGATGAGATCGCTCAATTCTTTGCGAATAAGGTTGCCGACATCAGATCCGAGATCTGTCTGACACACTCTAAGGGGGAAGCTATTGGTCGGCGTTTGGCCATGGAATCCTCTGCTTCCTGGTGTTCCTCTGACCTGCCGATGTTCGGTGATATTATGCGGATCATCCAGGGGATGCGCCCTATGTGCTGTAGTTTAGATCCGCGTCCTACCTCCCTGATTTTGGGTTGTGTTGAGATCGTCGGCCTGTTTCTGGCTCAAATAATCTGGTGCTCCCTAGAATTGGGTGAGTTTCCTAGCTCCCTAAAGGAAGCTGTGGTGACTCCCCTTTTGAAGAAGGCTTCTTTGGACCCAGATATTTTTTCCAACTACAGACCAATCTCTAACCTTCCCTTTATTGGGAAGGTTATTGAGAAAGTAGTGGCAAACCAGCTGAAGGACCATTTGACCATCCATAGTATCTATGAACCTCTCCAGTCTGGTTTTCGTAAGAGTTACACTTGAGACTGCTCTGGTTCGGTGCGTAATGATCTCCTGATGGCAAGAAATCAGAGGAACCGCTCTATCTTGGTTCTCCTTGATCTCTCTTCAGCCTTTGACACTGTAGACCATGGGGTTTTGCTTGAGCGTCTGGAGTCCATCTGTGGACTGTCTAGTACAGTGCTCAGATGGTTTTCATCTTTTCTATCTGGGAGAACGCAGAGAGTTGTGTCGGGGATTTTTTCCTCTGACCCTTTTCCTCTGCAGTGTGGTGTCCCCCAGGGCTCGGTGCTTTCCCCCATGTTGTTTGCAGTGTACATGGTGCCCCTCGGAGACATTGTAAGAAGGTATGGGCTGAGGTTTCACTGTTATGCTGATGATACCCAGCTCTACCTGTCTTTTGCCCCCGACCAAGTTAGTGCTCTCTCGGTATTTAATAGCTGCCTCGCTGAAATCCATGACTGGATGAATGCGAGCTGGTTAAAGTTGAACGCCGGTAAGACTGAGGTCATGGTTGTTGACCCGGGTCGTGGGACAGGGGCTGGGGTCTGGTCAGCCCTCTGGCTTATTGCTGGGGATCAGATCCTTACCTCTGAACAGGTGCGTAACCTGGGAGTGGTACTTGATGACGGGCTGACTCTTCATCATCAGGTGTCGGCAGTCATTAAGTCTGCATTCTACCATCTTAGGAACATTGCCAGGGTGAAACACCTTGTTCCGTCCAGCGATTTACCCGTGTTGGTCCATGCCTTCGTGACCTCATGCCTTGACTATTGCAACTTCCTGTACTTGGGGCTTCCTGGGGTTGATATCCACCGCTTGCAGCTAGTGCAGAACGCTGCTGCAAGGTTATTGACAGGGGTAACTAGAAGGACACATATTACCCCTCTGCTGCACGATCTGCACTGGCTGCCTATACAGTGGCGGATCACCTTTAAAGTAGGCCTTTTGACCTTCAAAGCCTTGCACGGACTCAGTCCGACTACTTGAAAGAGCTTCTCATTCCTTAACGCCCCGTACGACAGCTCCGTTCAGCCGAGGGGTTGCTAGAGGTTCCGAGGGTTATATTGAAGTCTTCTGGGGCCAGGGCTTTCGTGTTTGCGGCCCCAACCCTCTGGAACTCTCTGCCTCGCCGGCTTAGAGAATGCACGACTGTGGAATCCTTTAAGCGGGATTTTAAGACTTTTTTGTGGAGTAAGGCCTTTATAAATTGATGCTGTTGTGAATGTTGATTTTATATGTATATTTCTGATTCTAATATTCATTTGTACAGCGCCTTGGTGCTTGAAAGGCGCTTAATAAATAAAGTTTTATTATTATTATTATTATAAGATTAGGAGACTGAAAGAAAACTTTATTTTATTTTGCCTTTGTAAACAGTTATAATGAACAAGTTTATTTTATGATACTGCTAGTGTAAATAAATAATTTTTGGTGAATTCTACAACTGCTCCTGGTTTTCCTATGCTTCCCGACCTGTGCCTCGATGACAGATGGTGTCAGCCTAAGTGGGATTTACGCTATACACACCTAAGACAGGAATTTTGTGCATGGGTACTGGACCTAGTACCGGGGAAGCACAGAGGAAGGTATGGACTCTGCATCAGCAAGATCAGGAGTGGTTACCAGGAGAATGGCAGCCAAACTAGCAGAGACAGAAGTCCAGTCTGATATTGTACAGCCAGCACAAGTTATGGAAAAAGAACAGGCAGGGACAGAACTTGAAAGCCTGATGGACATTTTCAAATGGTGGGCTATACAACAAAGAGAGACAGAGAAGCAGAGAGAAAAAGAGCTTCAACATTTAGAAGCACAGAGGAGAGAAGAGATGCAGCGACAGGAGCAGCAGAAGAGAGAAGAGATGCAGCGACAAGAGCAGCAGATGACAGAAGAGATGCAGCGACAGGAGCAGCGATGGCTGGATGCCTTGCAAGGTATCAAAGGCAGAGGAGCTGGCACACATCCAGACGAACAACAAAACACAAGCAACTTAAAAGCCATTAAACTTACACAGTTGTGCCCCTCTGTTGATATAGAGGCATATCTGACAACATTTGAAAGAGTTGCCACAGCCTGCCAATGGCCAAAGCAGCAATGGACAATCAGACTGGTACCCTATCTAACAGGGAAAGCCCAACTTCCCTACAGCAATATGGACACTGTACAGTCAGAAAACTATGACCTGATGAAAAGCAAAATCCTGAAAAGGTATGACATCTCCGGAGAGACATACAGGCAGAGATTTCAACCTCTGAGGTACAACTCGATCGACAATCTTCGAGAAGCCTTCACCCAACTCAGAGAACTCCTGATAAAATGGATCCAACCCGACAGTAAAACAGTCCCACAGATCATCGACACATCTGCCATGGAGCAATTAATCAACATCTTGCCTAGAGATGTGCAGTTCTGGGTAAAGGAAAACGCCGACCAGAGAGTGGGGAAAAGGCTGTTTCTTTGGCTGAGGACTACCAAATGGACAGAGAGACGATACAGCAGTGAGGTAACAGTCAAGCACTGGAAAGACACTATTTTTCTCGTTTAAACTCCAAGCCTGGTAAGAACTCTAGTGGGGGTAACAAATCTGTGCCTAAAGACATTATCTGCTACAACTGTAATAAGCCAGGCCATTTTGAAAGAAGCTGCTGTAGTAAGGAGAGTGGCACTGGAGCAGATTTGTCCTTGGCAAATTGGGGCAAGTACTTAACAGATGTGAAGGTGGGGGATAAGACTGTGAAGGGACTCACTTATTCGGGAAGCAGAAATACCCTAGTGCATGTCAAAGTGTTGGGAAAACACTGCGCAAAGGAACCAGGTACTGGTGTCATCTGCATCCAAGGGGACACTCAATACTATCCCACCACCCAAGTGACTCTGACCATTAAGGGTGTGTCGCACCAAATGAAAGTGGGGGCATTACCTAAGTTACCTGTACCTGTGATTATGGGAAATTACTTCCCAGGATTTACTGAGTTGATCAAAGAGGGGAGTTAATCCTGATGTTTCAGCAGCAGTGATAACAAGAGCTCAGGCAATGAAAATTTTAGATGGTGGGGACACTTTTCCTTTCAGTGATTTTGATTCAGACTTGTTTGAGCACAGCTCCAAGGTCTGGAAACCCAAGAAAAAAAGACAATGCCTGAAGAAACTGTGGCAGCAACTGACTGATGGACAGAAAGGGTTAAAATATGAAAATGCTGAAACTAAATTAACTGATTGTGATTTTCTATCAGAGCAAGCTAACAATGTTTCTTTCCAGGGTTATTTCAAGCAGCTAGGGGTGAAAACAAAACAGGGTGGACCAATGTTCAAAAAATTTAATGGATTACTGTACAGCATTTGGGTTAAATTTCAGACACAGGAACAGACAGAACAACTGGTTATACCACAGAAGTATAGAACAGAGTTGTTACAGATAGCACATGATTAAAGCTACCAACAGTCCCCATTTTCCCAGGACAGTCCCTATTTTAGGCAGCATGTCACAGTGTCCCCACACATTTTGCAAAATGTCACTTTTGTCCTGGTTTTTGCTTAATTGTCCCAGTTTTGTCCCTTTTTTTTTTGCTGACTGCTAATCCGTGACTGACGAGTTATTTCAGCACAACCATGTATAGACAAAAGCTTCTACACTAAACGAAGTGCACTCAAAAATATGGCGTTAACGCTTAAGTTTAAACTTTATGTTGAATGTACTGATTTCACTTAACACACTGCCTTGTGAAAAATGGAACAAACATCCCTTTCAGCCACAAAGGCTACTCAACCACAGATTTGTTGCAAAGTCTCTCAATTTAATACTTCCATATTGCATGTGCTCAGTTCATTTGGTTAAGAAAGAAATGGTAATGACATTATAATACTTTACATATCCAAAGATCCTTAATGTCTTTTCTTGGCTCAATTGCCTAATTCCTTTCTCGTGTAAGTCTTAGTTTTCACCAAACAAACAGAAGGAGAGATTTCGGAGCGTACTCTATTTGTTACTTAGTGCCATTGCTTCTTCTCCGCCTCGGACGTCCACCTATGTGGTTACTACCACGAGACTACTAGCTGACGTTTCTGACGTGTTACGTCTTCATCAGAGCTAATACCTCTATTCTATTCACAAAACGTTTATACTACTGGTCACCGTGGTAACAAATCACCCTTTCAAACACTTAACTTTAATGCACCTTAATAAGTGATTTTCATAAAACATTCCCATTAAAAATAGCCATGATGCATATCTTATTTTAACAAAGTGAATATCATGATTAGATAATGTCACTGCAAAACAGATTTTGAGCTTCAAACAAAGCTATGTTTTAAAGCTCTCATATGGCGCTGAAATCACGGCGGCTCAATATTAAGTTCAAATGTGATTTTTTAAGAAAAGAATCAGCCTAACCTTTAATAAGCCCTGTGAAGGGGAATTCAGCTCTTTCAATTATGTCAAGCTTCTGCAACCCTTACACATAATAAACTTCTCAAAAGAACAAAATCGGATTCTTCAACCAGATTTAATCATACAGCTGTTCTGCTCCCACCACTATTCTCATGAGGGAGACAATAAGAACACTTAATTTGAATAACTGGCTGTACTAATGCTACTCTTACACATCTTAAACTTCTTAGAGGTAGCAAAGAATAACCACATGGGTTCTTTTCTTATGCTTTGATTCGTATTGACACTTGTTCTACTCCCTCCACTGTGTTTTGTAGGGAGCAATAAGAACACTTTTTTTATTTATTGTCTTAAAGAATCAAGGCGACTGTACTATTAAAGAAATAGTTAGATGCAACATGGGGCTCTTTCTACTATTATTCCACTAATAGTGTCCTGAAAATGAAGCTCCCAAATACTGCTTCCAACCTACAAAATGTTTTTCTTAACCTACAGAACATTTGTCTTTTACTAACAACTTGAGCAGCTATTCATTTTTATATATAATCACAAAATCCTTAATGAACAGTTTTACTAGGTTCACCAACAATTTAATGCTTAATTTTAAAAAAGATTTGTGATTTCAGCGCAATACATGAGCCAATAAGCCTGATTTATTGTTATTCTGTGTTTCTCGTGACCTTTATATTGACAGAATCCAAATTAAATAACACTTTTTTTAAAAAAAACCATGAAAAAATGGAAACAAGTCAGATTTATTATTACTTTATACTTCTCATGGTCATATTAACAACTTCCAACGTTTATAGAATGAAACACGCAAAACTCCTACGAAAGAATGGAATCCATGATCCTCATTTAAACCCTTAGGGACCATTGTTTCTAATTCATGTATCCAAAAACTCTCTCTGTGCTTTAATTTTTGTTTCAAATCTCCACCTCGAGTTGACAATGTCACATGTTCTAAACCAATAGTTCTCAAACTTTGTCATAGTGAGCCTCCCCTAAGCCATGGAAAAGATATTGAGCCTCCCCAAAATACTAAAATATTTTTGGGCCTCCCCATAGAAAAATAGCCTACTTTTCACAGGTATGTGAGGAACAAATTTAAACCTCTTTGCATAGCTGGCTCTCATGTTAAGCTTATTGTAACCCCCCTCCCAACAGGACAACCTACTTGCTCCAATATTTTGACTCTCAACCATTGTTAACCTTACTGCCATACCTTCATGGATCAGATTGCTTTCCGTTTGCCCTCTAACTGGAATATCCTTCCTGATGACCTCTGCCTCTCCCCTCTCACCCTGCTCTTAAGCAACTTCTCAGGGATCATTTTGCTCCCTCCTGCTCTTATTCCTAGTACCTGTATGGTTAACTCTTGTATTTGGACAGTTCTGCTGCCAGTCTAATTGATCAATTGTTCCTTGCATTGTTAGTTTATTGTTAATTTATTTGCACTTTTATTCGTTTTGTATTGCTTGAGTGTTTTGCAGTTACATTCTGAACTGTATTCTCTCACTACCCTTCCCAGGGTACACCTGATATAAGCCATGGCTCAGTGTACAGTACCTTCCCTGGTCACAGACTTGTGAATAACTACATAAATTCACCTACTGTTATCCTCTTTCAGTTTGCCTTATCCCCTCACACAAAATCTATAAAGTTCAAAAGTGATGTATAATACTTTTCAAGACTTGCTTGAGCCTCCCCTGGAACAGGTTGGGGCCTCCCAAGGGAGGCTGGCCTCACCATTTGAGAACCCCTGTTCTAAACCAATAAATCTTAAAATGATGCAGGTGAGCCATGACCCGCTTCTTCATAATGTTTGGCTGTGGCATACGTTGAGTTTTTTTACTCTGATTGCAGTTTTATGTTCCCCAATTCTCAATTTTAATTCTCTTTTTGTTTCTCCAATATATGCAAGCCCACACGGGCACAGCAACATATACACAACCCCTTGTGTCTTACAATTTATAAAACCTTTGATTGTGTATTTCTTCCCTGATCTTGGATGTTTAAAGTCCTTGGTATTGTAGGTGTTATTAAAGTGTGTACAAGTTCCACATTTAAAATTTCCATTTGGAGTTTTAGGTAGCTATGATATTGTTGCTTCTTTATGTTCTTCATTAGCATATCCCGTAAACTTTTCCCCTTTCTTCTGGTTATTCTTAGTCTGAATTTACTAATTCTTCCAGACAGGGTTCCGCTTTTAATATTGACCAGTTTAATTTTACTATATGTTCTGCTTTAAAGGATTCTTGATTATATTCCATACTGTATGTTATTATGTGTTTTTCTTCCATCTTACTCTTATTTTCCTCTAAAAGTACACTTCATGGATTTAATTCCGTTCTTTCTACTGCTTTTACCAAGATCCCTGCATCATAACCTCTTCCTAAAAACCTGCCACACATTTTAGCCATTTCTTTATTTGCTTCCGTCTCCTCAGAGCAATTTCGTTTGACTCTCATTAACTGTCCATGTGGAATATTTTTCTTTAGACGATACAGATGATTACTATCCCAGTGTAACAGTGTATTCCTCTCAGTTTGTTTCTTAAACAATGTTGCTTCCAATTTTTCTTTTTTCCTATAGATTAACAGATCTAGATAATGCACTTTTTCTGAATCATGTTCTTTTGTAAAGTGCTACTAACAGTGTTACTATTATTTAGATATACAAAAAATTCATCCAGTTCTTTTTCTGTTCCCCTCCATAGTAATAATATGTTGTCAATAAAATGGACCCATAAGATGATTTTATCGAACCACTTATTATTGTCTTTGTTCCAGATATGTTCTTCCTCCCAGTTGTTTACACATAGATTAGCCAGTGATGGGGCAAACGTAGTACCCATTGCTGTTCCATGTATTTGTTTGTAGAATGTACCATTAAACAAAAAGTAGTTTGATTCTAATGTAAATCTTACCATTTCTGATATTAACTCTGACGGTGGATACACAGATTCATCCCTTTTACTTAATATGTTTTTTATTGTTTCCAGCCCTTCTTCATGCGGGATGTTATTATATAAGTTCTTTATGTCTAGTGTTACCAAAACGGTGACTTCTTTGGCATCCACATTAATCTATTCAAAAGCATACGACTATCTTTTATGTATGATTTGCATGATGGAACGAAGGGCCTTAGAAAGAAGTCCACATATTTAGAAAATGGCTCCATAACTGAACCAATACTGCTCACTATTGGTCTTCCTGGGGGAATTTCATTATTTTTATGAACCTTATGCAATAGGTAGATGGTAGGTCTGATCGGAAATTCCGTTGTTAAATATTCTTTTCCTATTTCTGTAATCCATTTATTTTCTGATGCTCTTGATATTATATCATTTGCTCTCAACTTGATTTGTTCTGTTGGGTCTGTTCTTAATTTCATGTAATAGTACTCATTGTTTAATTGTCAATGCATTTCTGACAATTACATCTCATTTGGCCAAATGACTACTGCTCCTCCTTTGTCAGCTTTTTTAATCAAAATATCTTTATTTTCAATTAATTCCAGTAACGCTATCCTTTCTTTTTTTGACAAGTTTTGTTTTAAATTATACACGTTTGTTTGATATGCTTCTTCCATTTCTTTGTTCACTTTCTTACTAAATGTATTTACTGTTTGGCTAAAATTGGCAGGTGGAAATAAACGTGGATTTTTTCTTAAAAGGAGTCTCTTGTCTTTTAAACATTCTGTCTTGCATTTCTCTTTCTCCTTCTATTCTAGTAATACTTTGTTTTGTTACATATCTTGGTCTTATAACCTGTGGTAATGGGTTTCTATCAAAGTGAACTTTTAAATGTAACTGTCTAAATAATTTATAATTGTCAATTTTCATCCCAAATACATTCATTTTCGAACGTGGCACAAATGTTAGCCCTTTCTTTAATACATCTTCTTGCGGTTTTGAAAGCATTATTTCTGATAAACTGATTATTTTCATTTCATCAGTCTCTGCGATCTCCGTGGACTCTGGTTTCTCCCTCAGAACCTGCCATAATTCTTCCATCCTCCTCTTCCTTTGCCTCTGCTTTCTCTGCCCCCCCCGATCTTCTTTCTTGAGATGTATTCCTGCTGTTTCCTTTTAAAAGGTCCCCCTGAAAATTATGTCTGGATCACATTCTTTCATAATTCTCATTCTCACTTTCATCTGTTGTTTCTAGATTTTCTACATACACATTCTGTTTCTCTTTTAAAGTGATCGTATCTCTTAATCTTTTCCCTTGCCAGTTATAAATAGTCCCATTTTTATAATATCTCACATCCCTTTCATGTTTTTTAATTTTATATGCTTTTAGATCTTAGTCAAACTTTTTCATTTTTTCTTCTAATTTCTTCAGGCTACCATCTTTTTTACTCTGTGGAACTTCTTTGAAAACCTCTTCCTCTTTCTGTTTAATTATATATGTTAGTTTATCAAACTCCTTTCTAGCTTTTTTTATTACTGTTAACATTAAGTCACTTGAGCCTTTATTTAGCACTCACTCCCAGTCTTTCATAAACTCCAGGTCATCTAGGCCCAATGTAGGAGGCTTTTGTATTCTAAGGCCTCTTGGAATCAGTTTTTCTTTCAAGTATTTACTCAGTGAAATTGCATGCATATTCAGAAATGTCAGCTAGTAGTCTCATGGTAGTAACCACATAGGTGGAAGTCCGAGTCGGAAAAGAAGCAATGGCGCTAAGCAACAAATAGAGTACGCTCCGAAATCTCTCCTTATGTTTGTTTGGTGAAAACTAAGACTTACAATGAGAAAGGGATTTGGCAACTGAGCCAAGAAAAGACATTAAGGATCTTTGGATATGTAAAGTATTATAACGTGCCAAGTTAAAAAATGAATGCATTTGGGATGAAAACTGACAATTATAAATTATTTAGACAGCTACATTTAAAAGTTCACTTTGATAGAAACCCATTACCACAGGTTATAAGACCAAGATATGTAAGAGAACAAAATATTACGAGACTAGAAAGAGAAATGCAAGATAGAATGTTTAAAAGACTAGAGACTCCTTTTAAAAAAAAAATCCATGTTTATTCTACCTGGCAATTTTACCCAAACAGTAAATACATTTAGTAAGAAAGTGAACAAAGAAATGGAAGAAGCATACCAAACAAACATTTATAATTTAAAACAAAACTTGTTAAAAAAAGAAAGGATAGTGTTACAGGAATTAAGTGAAAATACAGATATTTTGGTTAAAAAAGCTGACAAAGGAGGAGCAGTAGTCATTTGGCCAAATGGGATGTACAGTATTTGTCAGAAATGCATCGACAATTAAACAATGAGTACTGTTACATGAAATTAAGAACAGACCCAAGAGAACAAATCAAGTTGAGTGCAAATGATATAATATCAAGAGCATCAGAAAATAAAAGGATTACAGAAATAGAAAAAGAATATTTAACAACGGAATTTCCAATCAGACCCACCATCTACCTATTGCCTAAAGTTCATAAAAATAATGAAACTCCCTCAGGAAGACCAATAGTGAGTAGTATTGGTTCAATTATGGAGCCATTTTCTAAATACGTGGACTTCTTTCTAAGGCCCTTCGTTCCATCATGCAAATCATACATAGAAGATAGTCATATGGTTTTGAATAGATTAAGTAATGTGGATGCCAAAGAAGTCACTGTTTGGCAACATTAGAAATAGAGAACTTATATAACAACATCCTGCATGAAGAAGGGCTGGAAACAATAAAAAACATATTAAGTAAAAGGGATGAATCTGTGTATCCAGCGTCAGAATTAATATCAGAAATGGCAAGATTTACATTACAATCAAATTACTTTTTGTTTAATGGTACATTCTACAAACAAATACATGGAACAGCAACGGGCACTACGTTTGCCCCATCACTGGCTAATCTATATGTAAACAACTGGGAGGAAGAACATATCTGGAACAAAGACAATAATAAGTGGTTCGATAAAATCGGGTCCGTTTTATTTACAACATATTATTACTATTGGGGGGAACAGAAAAAGAAATGGATGAATTTTTTTGTATATCTAAATAATAGTAACAGAAATCTGCACTTTACAAAAGAACAAGATTCAGAAAAAGTGCATTATCTAGATCTGTTAATCTGTAGGGAAAAAGAAAAATTGGAAACAACATTGTTTAAGAAACAAACTGAGAGGTATACACTGTTACATTGGGATAGTAATCATCCGTATCAACCAAAGAAAAATATTCCATACGGACAGTTATTGGGAGTCAAACGAAATTGCTCTGAGGAGACAGAAGCAAATAAAGAAATAGCTAAAATGTGTGGCAGGTTTTTAAGAAGAGGTTATGATGCAGAGATCTTGGTAAAAGCAGTAGAAAGAATGAAATTAAAGCCACAAAGTGTACTTTTAGAGGAAAATAAGAGTGAGATGGAAGAAAAACACGTAATAGCATACAGTATGGAATATAATCAAGAATGCTTTAAAGCAGAACATATAGTAAAATCAAACTGGTCAATATTAAAAGCGGAACCCTATCTGGAAGAATCAGTAAATACAGACCAAGAATAACCAGAAGAAAGGGGAAAAGTGTACAGGATATGCTAATGAAGAACATAAAGAAGCAAAAATATCATGGTTACCTAAAGCTCCAAATGGAAATTTTAAATGTGGAAACTGTATGCATTGTAATAACACCTACAATACCACAGACTTTAAACATCCAAGATCGGGGAAGAAACACACAATCAAAGGTTTTATAAATTGTAAGACACAAGGGGTTGTGTATATGTTGCTGTGCCCGTGTGGGCTTGCATATATTGGAGAAACAAAAAGAGAATTAAAATTGAGAATTGGGGAACATAAAACTGCAATCAGAGTAAAAAACTCAATGTATGCCATGGCCAAACATTATAAAGAAGCGGGTCATGACACACCTGCGTCATTAAGATTTATTGGTTTAGAACATCTGACATTGTCAACTCAAGGTGGAGATTTGAAATAAAAATTAAAGCACAGAGAAGAATTTTTGGATACACGAATTAGAAACAATGGTCCTTAAGGGTTTAAATGAGGATCATGGATTCCATTCTTTCGTAGGAGTTTAAAACGCATGTTTCATTCCATAAACGTTGGAAGTTGTTAATATGACCATGAGAAGTATAAAGTAATAATGAATCTGACTTGTTTCCATTTTTTCATAAGTTTTTTAAAAAAGTGTTATTTAATTTGGATGCTGTCAATATGAAGGTCACGAGAAACACAGAATAACAATAAATCAGGCTTACTGGCTCATATATGGTGCTGAAATCACAAATCTTTTTTAAAATCGAGCACTAAATTGTTGATGAACCTAGTAAAACTGTTCATTAAGGATTTTGTGATTATATATAAAAATGAATAGCTGCTCAAGTTGTTAGTTAAATGTAAATTTTCTGTAGGTTAAGAAAAACATTTTGTAGGTTGGAAGCAGTATTTGGGAGCTTCATTTTCAGGACACTATTAGTGGAATAATAGTAGCAAGAGCCCCATGTTGCATCTAACTATTTCTTTAATAGTACAGTCGCCTTGATTCTTTAAGACAATAAATAAAAAAAGTGTTATTATTGCTCCCTACATAGCACAGTGGAGGGAGCAGAACAAGTGTCAATACGAATCAAAGCATAAGAAAAGAACCTATATGGTTATTCTTTCCTACCTCTAAGAAGTTTAAGATGTGTAAGAGTAGCATTAGTACAGCAAGTTATTCAAATGAAGTGTTCTTATTGTCTCCCTCATGAGAATAGTGGTGGGAGCAGAACAGCTGTATGATTAAATCTGGTTAAAGAATCTGTTTTTGTTCTTTTGAGAAGTTTATTATGTGTAAGGGTTGCAGAAGCTTGACATAATTAAAAGAGCTGAATTCCCCTTCACAGGGCTTATTAAAGGTTAAGCTGATTCTTTTCTTAAAAAATCACATTTGACTTAATATTGAGCGGCCGTGATTTCAGCGCCATAATAGAGCTTTAAAACATGGCTCTATTTGAGGCTCAAAATATGTTTTGCAGTGACATTATCTAATCATCATGGCTTTTTTTAAAGGGAATATTTTTTAAAAATCACTTATTAAGGTGTACTAAAGTTAAGTGTTTGAAAGGGTGATTTGTTACCACGCCGGCCAGTAGTATAAACGTTTTGTGAATGGAATAAAGGTATTAGCTCTGATGAAGACGTAACACATCAGAAATGTCAGCTAGTAGTCTCGTGGTAGTAACCACATAGGTGGAAGTCTGAGTCGGAGAAGAAGCAATGGCGCTAAGCAACAAATAGAGTAAGCTCCGAAATATCTCCTTCTGTTTGTTTGGTGAAAACTAAGACTTACAACGAGAAAGGGATTAGGCAATTGAGCCAAGAAAAGACATTAAGGATCTTTGGATATGTAAAGTATTATAACGTCATTACAGTTTCTTTCTTAACCAAGAAAACTGAGCACATGCAATATGGAAGTATTAAATTGAGAGACTTTGCAACAAATCTGTGGTTGAATAGCTTTTATGGCTGAAAGGGATGTTTGTTCCATTTTTTACAAAGCAGTGTGCTGAGTGAAATCAATAAATTCAACATAAAGTTTAAACTTAAGCGTTAACGCCATATTTTTTGAGTGCACTTCGTTTAGTGTAGAAGCTTTTGGCTATATATGGTTTTTGGTGATAAATTCCCCTTGAAGGAGCACCATTAACTCTGTCTGGCAACCTAAATCACTTTAAGCCAAATTTATAGATGATTAAGCCCACACAATATTTTTGTCTTTTGAGTTATTTCAGCACCTCTGTGGTGCTGCCTGAGCTGGACAGCAGTTTGCAACTTCAACCCCTGCGCCTATGTTGCACTGCAAGCATGTCAGCGGAAGTACGGTAAAGCATGTTCCTTCTTGTTAGATTAGACTGCGTAGTAGTGCAAACAAGTGCATGTAGACGTCTGCCTGCCAGAAGCTGAGAGGGACTCCAGACAGAAGAGACCAGCAGCAGTGAACTAAGGTACCCAAACCTGATCAGCTGCAGGGAAGTGTGTGAAAACAATCTGGTGTGGTGGTGGTGGTGGGAGTCACTGAAGTGAAGTTTGCTCAGCAAATGAGGTGAGTGTCAGCGGGTTGTGATGGGACTATCAGGAGGAGCAATACTGCAGCTCGAATGTCTGAACACAGTTTAACGCAGGTTTGCTTCTAATGAACTTTTCTGTACATCAGTCAATCAAGAATGATATACTGTTTTAATCTGGCTATTTGCTACTGCAGGGTTTTAAATAACTGATTAGCAGTTTTTTTCTTGGGACTATACTAACTGTACAGAAAGTATTTATATAGATTTTCTAGAAGTGCTGTGTTTGTTAAACACAGTGAGGCAAGAGTTTGCATTTTCACAAAGATGTAGCACTTTTATGAGCAAAACGCTAATCAATTTTTAGAGTTAAATAAATCCCTGTACTGGTGTTATTGAGGGGTGGCATGGCTAGAGAAAGCAGCAAAATTTGACTGTGTGCAGCGTTGTCTGCAGCAGTGCCCGCGAGCATGACACGGTGGGGGGCCATGGTCAGGATGGACCCTGCCCCAGTTTTATGCCTCAGAAAATTGGTAGCTTTACACATGATAGTCCTATGGTTGGTCACTCAGGGAGGGATCGCACCCTTGCCAGATTGCTGTATAGATTTTACTGGCCTGGAATTCATGAAGATGTTGCTGCCTATTGTAATTCCTGTGCTGGGTGTCAGAAAGTAGCCCCAGTCACTAGAAAAGACAAGGTGTCCCTGGTGCCCCTACCCTTGATAGATGTGCCTTTTGAGAGAATTGCAATGGATGCGGTAAGTCCTTTAGACAAAAGTAAAATGGGTAATAGATGTATCCTGGTAGTATGTGACTATTTATTTATTTGTGTCTTTGATAACTGGGTAGGTGGACTGATACAAATAGACCGATTTCAGCCACGACCCGGGCCAACAGGAAGGCAACAAAAAATAGAAAATACAGTAGTAATACATAGTGCATATCCAAGCAGTAAATACAGGTACATGTGAACACATAGGAACAATTGGTTACAGAGAAGTAGGCTGGGTAAACAGTAAGTAGTTATAGCTATACAGAGCAACGGTTTTATACAAATGTATGAAAAGGAATATATACAAGGGTTGAGCAGTAACATCATGCTATACATGTACATACAGTGGTTGAATTGATGTATGTGACACTTGAACAGTTGGTTTGGATTACTCTATGATTTTTTGCAAAATAAAAATATAGTGTGATTGTCTGTGATGAGAAATGATGTGCTCCTGGATGACCCCCCCCCCCAGGTTTCACTTCAAAGGGCAGGACATATGTTAAACAGCAGATCTCTATAAGGTGATTAACTTGCAAAAACTCACATTTTATAGCCTTATTTAGGATCTGGGTTGTTTGAAGCCAAGAACTAAAATATCCATTTTATGACGTCCTCTGGAAGGGCAGTTAATTTCAACTGGAGCTGGAAAAACCATGGTACAGCTAGGTGAGAAAACTGCCGAGTTGTAAAAGCTCTTTGATGTCTTTGTGAAAGCAAAAAACTGTTCCTAAATGAAAGAGGACACTGGAAAATCACAGTCTTAATCAAGAGCGTCATCATTTGGAAAATTAGTTTTGCTGAAATCACAGAATTTAATACCTCTTGATGGGACTTCCTGTTTTGTGTATATATATATTTATATATCCTGAAAAGGAGGAGCTAGATGATGACATCATGGAGAAGGCAGGTTCAAGACAGTGTTTTAATTTATGCTGTGACTGACCTTTAGGTGAGATACATGTTTGGACACCGAAGAAGAAACATTTACACTAGCACTATTAGAAGAGATATCTGTACATTAGATATATAAGTCTAATTGGTGGTAGGAATTTTGCACTTTTTATCCTTTTTTTTTTTTTTAAGTGATTGTCTATTTTTGTGATATTTTGTTCTGTATTTTCATTTTACATTTTTATCTATTTTTAAGTAAACCTCTACTTTAAAGAGACTACTTGGTGTGCCTCTGAAATTCTTTATTTGACAAGTAAAGCATATATGGTTAAAGTTGACACTGTGCAAAGTTACTGGTTTACCAAACTGGGAAAAGGTAAGAGTTTAATCTGAGGTCTTTAATAAGAGTTTTTAAGGGTTCATTTTGTACACCTGGTTAGGTGCCAGTATGCTAAAGATATCTGGCATTTCCATGAAGAGCAGAATTATCTGAACCTGTACATTGGGTACACAAGAGGTTCACAGTTTGAATCCCTCCAGAACTTGAGACCAAAGGTTGATTCGAACCCACAAAACAGACAGGAGGGTTACCCTGTTTCTGTTCACAATACTGCGCTCGGAGGTTGGCACTGTGGGAGCAGAGGGCCTGACCTGCTGAGTGGGATTGTGACAATGTATAGGATCACATCAGAAAGGCAATAGAAATCTATATAGTAAAAGCTGTAGTTTTCCGGTCAGGTACAGCCCTGGAAAACCAGTAAGGTATGAAAAAGCCAGCAGAAACATACGAGTGTGGTCTGGACTAGGGAGAGGAGGCTGAAAGAGGTGGGGATCAGAGGATAGAGAGAGGCAGTGCGGAAAAGGAGCATAATATGGGGCTAGGGTGGGTCATGGGCCGAAGCATGACCTAGTGAACAGTTGCAAGAAGATTCCATCAGGAGCTAGGCTCATAGTTTCCTTTTGAGGGATATGTGGGAAGGGGAGGAGCAGATAGATAGTGGGAGCCTGTTCCAGAGAGGTGTGGCAAACGCAGAGAAGGCTTTACTACCCATGCCAGAATGGGTGCGTGGGACTTCCAGAGGAGGAGTGGAGGAAGATCTGAGGGTTCCGGATGCTACCTTATCTAAGAGTAGTGAGCAGAAAGGGGACAGCTGGTGATTCCTAAGTGAGTTATCAATTAGGCTGCCCATGGCATAGTTGAAACTTCCCTGAAGGTTTGTCCAACCTACGGTTTTGTAAAGCGTGCAGTGGTGAGTAGAATAGGGTGCCTGGAGAACAAAGTGGCAGATAGAGTTGTATGTACTATTGAGTCGAGATCGCAGCATGGTGGCAGAGGCAAAGGAGTAGATGGGGAATAATAGTAAATCTGAGGGAGGAGGTTTCCTAGGGCTATGGCAAGGTGGGCAGCCAGGAACAGAAACTGCTTGGTTCTGTAGGCTGCCCCAAGTTTTTGGTATATTTCGCTTATCATGTTCGTTATGTGTTCACTGAATGTAAGCGAGGGATCAAGAGTTACCCCTAGGTATTTGAAAGAGAAGACAGTGTTGACTGGCGGGCCAGCTGGGGAATGTACGAGTAGGGATGTATTTGGCTTTGTGACCTTGGCTAGGAAAGCCTTTGAGTCAAATAGCATGGCTTTGTTTTTTTTTCATTAACAAGTAGTTTTCTGGATTGGAACCAGCCACAGGCAGCACCATAGTTAATAGTAAGGGTGGATGAGATTGACTCAAGGGATTTGTCACTGTGGTACTGTACCAGATCATCGGCATAGAAGAGTGCCTTACAGTTTAGGCTTTCAGAGGGGAGAACATTTATGAACACTGAGAAAAGTAGAGGGCCTAGTACAGAGCCCTGTGGAACTCCAGTGCCTGTAGGTAGTGAGGTGGAGGGCACTTTTCCAATCAGAACAAATTGGGACCTATTTGTCAAGTAGCTGTGGAACCAAGCGGCAGTGTCTGGTGAGAAACCAAAATGGCGCAAAGTGGAGTAATACCACTCCTGTGCCTTGCCTACGTCCATAGTTCTGAGGACATGGTTGGAGAAAAGGACGAGGGCAGAGGAGGTGCTGTGATGTTTGCAGAAGCCATGCTGGAGTGGACACAGGAGGTTATATATTTTTTTCAGATGCTCAGACTGCTAGTGGTGGATTATTCTTTCTAATAATTTGCTAAGTGAGGGAGGAGGGAGATGGGTCTATAGTTTTCCGGGGGAAGCGGATCTCCAGCTTTGTAGATAAGTACCACATGTGCATGCTTCCATGAATTTGGCACTGAGGATGTTGAGAGAGCAAGGCTGAATATAAAGGTCAAGGGTTTGACAATGGCTGGGGAGATGAGTTTCAGGAATGTAAGGTAAAGTCCATCGCTCCCAGGGCTACCTCTGGCTGGGAGAGTCTTCAGCAGTTTGACGGCAGCGCCATGGTCGATGGCCCTAAAGTAGAACAATGAAGGAGAGCTACCTTCTGCTGGTGGCTGGGGGTAGCAGGGAAAGTCTTCATGGCTAGTGGGAGGCTGGGAGGGCAGCTTGCTAAGGTGTGGGGTTAGGTCTGTGAACATTGTATTGAAAAGGTCGGAAATGGGACCTGAGGCTGTTGCAAGCTGTGTAATTTGCTTGCTGGATTTAGGAGGGACCCAATGGAGGCCCAGAAACTATGAGGGTTACCAAGGGCATTATTTTGCTGGTTGATGTAATATTTGCTACATGCTATATGCTATTCGATAACCAGAAGCAGTTCCAATGCGTACTGTTACAGCTCCAAAAGCTGCAGCAGAGCTTGCCAAAATTTTCAGCAGAGTGGGCATACCTAAAGAAATGATTACTGATCAGGGTAGTAATTTTAGTGCTGTATTACTTAAGGAGCTGTACAGACTGCTAGGTATCGCTGCCATAAGAACCTCCCCCTATCACCCTCACAGAGACGGTCTTGTTCAGCGTTTTAATCAAACCCTAAAACGCATGTCAAAAAGGTTTGTAAAAGAGGAAGGGAAAGACTGGGACCAATATTTGCCTTATCTACTTTTTGCCTACAGAGAAGTGCTACAGGCATCAACGGGGTTTTCACCATCTGAAATGCTGTATAGTAGGCAGCCAAGAGGGCCATTGGATGAGATAAAAGAAATGTGGGAAGATAACCCCACTCAGAAACAATCTATAACATCTTATACGTGTTTCCTAATAAAGAAGCTGGCAAAATATGTTAAAATCGCCCATAGTAATCAGGAAGAGGCCCCAAACCAGCAGAAGGTATATTATGACCATGGGGTAAAAGAAAAAGTTTTCAAGCCAGGTGAAAAGGTTTTGCTACTGTTGCCCACAACAGAAAACAAACTGTTAATGAAGTGGCAACGGCTATATAATGTTCTTAGATGTACTAGCACTGTTAACTACGAGATTGAGACCCCTGACAGGAAAAATCTTACTAAGATATACCATGCTAACCTCCTCAAGAAATGGGCTGAAAAAATGCCAGAAGTTGCCTTGTAAGTTTTACCAGAAACTGATAAAGAAGATATGGATGTAGTTTATGATACACTGGAAAAAAACTGTAAATGCTGATGCTGTAAAGGTGAAAGTTTCCTTAACCTCAGAACAAACTGCAGACATTTGTAATGTGCTAAAGACATTAAACAGTACTTTTACCATGGTACCAGGCTGAGCAAAAGGGGTTAAGCATGTAATAGTGACAAGGAATGCTCGTCCTAATAGGTAAAAGACATACAGGTTACCAGAGCGGTTAAGAGCTGACGTGGTTAAGGAAATACAAAAAATGAAAGAATTGGGTGTCACAGAGGAGTCGAGGAGTGCTTGGTCATCTCCCATGGTAACTGTAACCAAAAAAGAAGGGGGTGTTAGAATCTACCTTGATTTCAGGAAACATAATCAAGTGTCAGAATTTGACAGTTATTCTTTGCCCAGAACAGATGATTTGGTGGATAGATTGGGGACTGTAAAGTATATCAGTACCCTCAATCTCACCAAGGGTTACTGGCAAATACCTTTAGCTAAAGAATCCAGAGATAAAACTGCATTAGCCACCCCTATAGGATTCTATCAGTTCACCACCATGCCATTTGGTTTACATGGTGCGCCAGCTACATTCCAGCAGTACATAGATGTCATTTTATCCCCTCACACTGGTTATTGTGCTGCGTACCTGGATGATGTTGTGGTGTACAGTACAGACTGGAAAAGCCACCTGGAACACCTATGAACAGTTATCCAAGCTAGCAAAAATACAGGTCTGACAATTAATCCTACTAAATGTGCATTGGGCATGCAGGAAACAAGATATTTGGGCTATGTGTTGGGAAATGGAGAAGTTAAGCCAGAAGTGTCTAAGATGAAAGTTGTAGCTAACAGTCCCGTACCTAAAACAAAGAAACATGTCAGGTGATTTTTAGGGCTGGCTGGTTATTACTGGAGATTTTATTCCCAGCTTTGCTGAGTTAGCTACTCCCCTCACTGAACTCATGAAAAAACAGTACCCAAATAATGTGTGATGAAGCTTTTCAAGCCATTAAGGCTACATTATGTTCAACCCCTGTTTTAAGAAGCCCAGACTTTGAGAAACCATTTTTGCTACAAACAGATGCATCCAAGGTAGGCCTAGGTGTTGTCCTATGTCAAAGTGTAGATGGGACAGAAGAAAAAATTACTCACCTTAGTAATGTTGTTTCTTCTAATGGAGTCTTGCTGTATTCTGACAAATTGCAGTGAGGTCCAACCTTCGAACTGCCCCAGAGATGAAAGAGTTAACTTTCCATGCCAGGCATGGAATGCTGAGCTCGAGCTCGATTGAGACTCTGTCTGTTGCTGTTTGAACTCAAACCGTCAGATCTTTACAAGCTATACACACTGAGTGTCCTGTGTGGAAGCTGTAAACTTACACTAGCCAACTGGCTACTAAATATAATAAACAGATTTTTTGGTCCCAAAACAAAGGCTCAAGTCAGGAAACCCAAAAAATGGAACAAACACAACACCCACTCACCCAAAGTAAAGGGGTGATAAATAAAAGGTGGGGCACCTCTTGAGTGCCAACACTGCTACTGCCCACCCACATCCCAAAACAAAGGTTCTGAGAGGGGAGGCAGGGAGGTCAGAATACAGCAAGACTCCATTAGAAGAAACAACATTACTAAGGTGAGTAATTTTTCTTCAAACAACATGAAGTCTTGCTGTATTCTGACAAATTGCAGACTACCAAGCAGTACCTCCATGGAGGAGGGACAGAACCTACCTAGGAAATAGGCCCTGAAGCACTGCTGTGCCAAACAGAGCATCACTCCTAGCCTGGATATCCAGAGAGTAATGCTTGGAATAAAGTGTGTACTGTTTTCCAGGTAGCTGCTTGACAAATATCTAAGATAGGAATATCCCTGGCAGCAGCTAGGAAAGCAGCTGTACCTCTGGTAGAGTGAGTCCTCAGGCCTGAGGGTGGAGTCCTGCCTAGTTTTTCATAGCAAAATTGAATGCAAGAGACAATCCACCTGGCAATAGATCTCTTGGGGCAGGTTTTCCCTTACCAACCTCACCATAAGTGAGGAACAGTTGGAGGGAGTCAAACCTGTGACCCTTGGTACGCTCTATGTAGTAGCTAAGAGCCCTTTTCACATCCAAACTGTGCAGCCTCCTCTGCCCAGAGGAGGAATGGTCAGTGAAGAAAAACAGGAAGAGACATAGACTGGTTAAGGTGGAAGTCTGAAACCACCTTAGGTAAAAACTTCCTATTAGTCCTGAGGACCACCTTATCTCTATGGAAAGAGATAAAATCAGGCTGCACTGACAGGGCTTGTAACTCGCTTATGCGCCTGGCAGAAGTGATGGCCACCAAGAAAACAGTTTTCCAAGTCAAGTACTTAAGCTCTGCTGAGGACAAAGGCTCAAAAGGGGGTTGCATAAGCTGGGCAATGCAAACATTAAGGTCCCAAACAGGGTCAGGGTCCCTGAATGGAGGATTGGTATGAAACAATCCCTTGAAAAATTTAGAGAATACAGGATGAGCTGAAAGGGAAGAAGGCTTACCTGCTGAAAGGAAAGCAGAGACAGCTGCCAGATGCACCCTTAGCGTAGCTGGTTTGAGTCCCAAGGTATTAAGATGAACCATACAGTCCAGGACCATGGACAGGTTAGCAGACTCTGGGGAAATATGTTTCCCAGAGCACCAGATAGAAAATCTTTTCCACTTGGAGTTGTAAGTGTTTCTGGTGGAAGGCTTCCGAGAAGCCTTTACAATATCCAGAACACCTTGAGAGAGGTGTAAATCAGCAAACTCTAACTCTTCAAGAGCCAGGCCTTGAGATTGAGAGATTTGAGATTAGGATACCAAACCCTCCCCTGAGCACATGTTAACAGGTTGTAATTCCTGGGAAGAGATAGGGGAAGGTGGATTGCTAAGGACAACAAGAGAGGGTACCAGGGCTGCCTGGCCCAGTCTGGAGCAATCAGAATCACCTTGCAGGGTTGAGACCTGATTTTGACTAATACCTTGAACAGGAGAGGGAAGGGGGGAAAGCATACAGGAACTTCCCAATTGAGAACTAGGGCATCCAGGGGGACTGAGCCCAAGACTGGGGGCCTGCAGCAGAAGGGAGGAAGTTGGTGATTGTCTGGGGCCTCAAAAAGATCCATCTGTGGGGTGTCCCATCTGGAGAAGATCACCTTCAAAACCAGGGGATCCAAGTACCAATCGTGATGTCCCTGAGATATCCTGCTGAGAGCATCTGCCAGGGCATTGTCCTTACACGGGAAGTGTATTGCTGTAAGAGAGGTGTTCAGGGAATAGGCCACAGACCATAACTTCATTGTCTTTGTGCACAAGGCCATAGACCGAGTGCCCCCTTGCTTGTTGATATACCACATTGTGGTGATATTGTCTGTCCTGATCTGAACTACTTTGTTCTGAACAGACTTGGAAAAAGCTTGAAGTGCTAGAAACACTGCCCTGAGTTCTAATAGACTGATGTGAAGCAGAGATTCCTGAGGAGACCACAACCCTTGGGTGGTCAGGGGTCCCAAGTGTGCTCCCCACCCCAAGAGGGAGGCATCTGTAGTAAGGATTAGAGAATGATACTGAGTGACAAAAGGAACTCCATGTCTTAGATTGTCCTGATCCAGCCACCACTGTAACACCTGGATCAGGGTTCGAGTCACTGGAATTAGTTTGGTAAGAGGGTCCTTTCTCTGAGACCAAAAGGCTCTCAAGTGGAACTGAGTGTCCCTCATTTGAAACCTTGCTCCCTGCACCACTGCTGTAGAGGCAGCCATGTGCCCTACGAGTTGCAGAAAATGCCTTGCTGGCTGAGACACCTGAGGGGTGAATGAAGAGGCCAGTGAAATAATTGTCCTTGCCCTGTCCAGGGGAAGCAAGGCTCTTGATTCTACTGTATCCAGCTCTGCCCCTATGAAGGTGAGGAGCTGCACAGGCTCTAGAACTGACTTTGAAAGATTCAGCAGGAAACCTAGAGAAGTGAGCAGTTGCTGAGTTATCTGTAGGTGTAACTTGACTTGGTCTGGTGACTGGCCTACTATGAGCCAGTCGTCCAGGTATGGAAATATGGAGATCCCTTTTCTCCTTAGGAAGGCAACTACTACTGCCATGCATTTTGTTAACACCCTTGGAGCAGAAGTTAGGCCGAAGGGCATTGCTCTGAATTGGTAGTGGCCTGAGGGCAGCTCGAACCTGAGGTACTTTCGATGGGGAGAGGATAGAATTATTCCTAGAGTCACCATTTTGAACTTTGGCTTTAAAAGGTGCTTGTTTAAATATCTGAGATCCAGGATGGGCCGCCATTCTCCTGTCTTTTTGGAGGTGAGGAAGCACCTGGAGTACAATCCTTTCCCTTTGTGTAGGGGTGGGACCCTCTCTATGGCTCTGAGAGCCAAGAGGGAAGAGACGTCTGCCTCTAGGGCAAGTGCCTCCGAAGGATTTGCAGGTGGAAAGGATCTGGTTCTCATCTTTGGAAATTTTTTGAAGCTGAGAACAGTCCCTGGCTTACTACTTCCAGGACCCATTTGTCTGATGTTAAAGACATCCAGTCCTGGACAAAGTAAGCCAGCCTGCCCCCTACAGGTAGTGGAGAATCGGCCCTGGCAAACCCATCAGGGTGCCTGTTTGGCAGGGGCTTTAGTCTGAGGGGTGGAAGCAGGCCTGCTTGTACCCCGTCTGCCTCTCCCTCTAAAGAACCCCCTATGAGCATAAGCAGAAGAGGAGGCCTGGGCTTGGTAGAAAGGCCTATGAAAAGGCCAGCCCCTGCCCCTGGGATGCTTCCTTTGAGGAGTGGCTTGCCTTTCCTTGGCCTGAGCACTCCTGTAGGTGGTCCTGTACTCATCCATTTTCTTCATGTAGTTCTCTGTTTGCTCCCCAAACAGAGAATTATCCACAACAGGAAAATCCAATGCCTTAGTCTGGGTATCCTGAGACAGGCTAGTACATCTGAGCCAAGCCATCCTACGAAGGGCCACAGATGTAGCCATGACTCTAGATGAAACATCATTAGAGTCCACTGCAGCATGGAATTGCATCTTGGATGCCTCAATACCATCCGCAGCCACCTGCTCCAGCTCCTTGGCAAGCTGGCCAGGGACCTGTTTAGCTAAAGCCATTACAGTGTCCCATTTAGATTTCTGATATCTAGCTGTAATAGACCATATAATTAGCCTGCCTGAGTCCCAAGGATGCTGCCATGTACTGTTTCTTTGCCATGGTATCAATCCTCCTGGAGTCCTTAACTGGGGGGTGTGAAGTCAAGGGTATATTTGCCTTATCACAGGCTGCAGCCTGCACTACTCCAACATGGCTGCATTGCTGGGTAAGGAACTCTGTATCTGAGCCTGAGAGAGTATACCTCTTGTCCATTCTCTTATCCACAGGAAGTATAGAATTAGAAGTCTTTAAAATTTTCATTGTCTGTTTCCTAAAGGACTTATGAAGGGGAATAGACAGCCTCCTGGACTCTGGGATATCTATCATTTCAACATAGTCAGGCTCCTCCTGGTCATCCACAGCTTCTTCCATAGGAAGCTAAAGAGTTTCAGCCGCTTTCTTGTAAAACATGAAACGGGAAGGGGACTCAGAAAGCCTAGGAGGAGACACTCCTGAAGGTCTGTCTGGGGAGATGTCCGGGTCAATGGGCACATCCAGACTTTCATAACCACACTCACTTTCCTCATACTCTCCTTCCTCCTCCTCCGGTTCATGAAATTCCTCTAAATCATAATCTGGAACCGGTGGAACCGACCGAACCGAGCGCCTTCCTAATGGTGCCGGTTTGGTAGGAACCGGGGATAGCGACTGAACAATTTTTATCGCTTTGGCTATTTCATCAGCGGTCGGAGAAAGAACTTTTGGATCCGCACCGGCTGATTTATCCCTTCTTGTTTTCTTAACCGGAACTGACTCCTTGGAATCGGTTCTCCTTTTGCCCGAAGAAGTTTCACCCCGGTCAGAGGGCACTCCTTCTGGTTCAGTTGGAACCGAACCGGGCTGGCCATCCGGGTCAGCGGACTTCTTGGCCTTCCTTTCCCTGAGCCTACCAACTCTTTTTTCCAGGGTAGTTGCAGGAAAATTTTTTTTTTTTTACAAATCGGGCAGTCTGAATCGAGGTGGTCAAACTCCAGACAATAAACACAGGTGGTGTGGGGATCAGCCTTAGCAAAGACCTCCCCACACACACTACAGTGTTGAAACCCTGTGGGCCCGGTTTTTCTTTTGGGTTTCTCAGACATGGCCAGTCCTAACAAAAACTTACCCTTTTTCCGGCAATCCACCAGGCAAGACACCCTTATCGGTTCCTGACCGTGTTACGGGTCATGGAAAAAAACGTAATAAAGTCAGTTTTTTTAGAACCGATAAGAACCGGTTACCACACTCTAAAAGCAGAATAAAGTTTTTTTAAAACAACCTGATTGGTTCAAATCGAACCGATCCCACATTTACAAGTTTCACACAGAATAACAACAAAAAAAATAAGCCTATCTAGTACTCACAAAACCACAGACAGAGACTGAACTGATAGGTTACGGTTTAAATTCGGTCAAAAACCGAGAAAAACGGTACTTTAACCGACAAATTGAACCGAGCAAAGGAGAAATTCTCCGGAGCGACTGTTCAGTGAGGCAGAGTAAAGAATCTGACGGTTTGAGTTCAAACAGCAACAGACAGAGTCTCAACCGAGTTCGAGCTCAGCGTTCCATGCCTGGCATGGAAAGTTAACTCTCATCTCCGGGGCAGTTCGAAGGTTGGACCTCACTGCAATTTGTCAGAATACAGTAAGACTTCATGTTGTTTGAACATCCTATTCTGTACGTAAGTAGGAAATTGCATGACAGAGAGAAAAGGTACTCCACTATCGAAAAGGAATGTCTAGCAGCAAAGTGGGCCATGGAGTCCCTTAAGTTTTATTTGCTAGGGAACTGATTTTGTTCTTGTAACTGATCACAATCCTCTCTCTTTGCTTATTCAGATGAAAGAAAAAAATTCCAGAATCACAAGGTGGTACCTGGCACTTCAGCCATTTAAATTCATGGTGATACACAAATCTGGTAAAGAGAATAGCAATACTGATTTTCTGTCAAAATATGGCTCAGGAATTGAGGGTTCTGAAAGGTAAAAAAAATAAATGTATGGGTTTGAATTGTACTGTTTGCTGTACTGTTATAAACAAAAAAAAAAGAGAGCGATGATGTACATGTGCTTAATGTCTGAAAGCAGCAAATGTTATTAGAGAATAAAAAGTTTTAGAAACCTGTTTAATAAAATAGGGTCCCTCTTAAGGAGGGGGGTGTATGTGACAGGGTGGAATAGGACCCTGCCCCAGTTGTTAGAGAAAGTGTTTAAAATGCAAGGATCTTTCCTTTTCTGTCTCTTCTTTGGTTGCACAACCCAATTTTCCTGTGAGACTTCGGACTTGATCAACCCGACAGGCTCGCAGTTCTTTGCCTCACTATCTCTCAGTTTCCTCTTGCTGTCTGTTTTTCTCCCTTACATATATGCTAATATAAAAGTATGTGCAAATCACTGTATCAAAATGTAACTGAAAATTGGATCACTTTTGTTTAGAAAATATATAGTGTTACTGTTGAAATGCATATAATTGTAATTTGAGATGACTGCAGAAAGCTACTGAAAACTCTAGAGGTTATTTGAGTGCAAATCTTCCAGCCTTTTGCGAAAGCTGGGTAAAGGGGACCTCAAGAAGCACAACGTGTTCTAACAGCTCCTGAAACTTATAAGAACAGGATGCTTGCTAAGAGTGAGGGTTGAAGAGACTGATATAAAAGCTAAGCTGCAACTACAAGAAAGATTAGGAGAACAAGGGACACAGACTGAAAGAAAATTTTATTTTATTTTACCTTTGTAAACAGTTATACTGAACAAGTTTATTTTATGATACCACCAGTGTAAATAAATAATTTTTGGTGAATTCTACTCTGCTCCTGGTTTTCCTATGCTTCCTGACCTGTGCCTCGACGACACTATTAAAAAGAATAAGCCCCAGAATTGACTCCTGAGGGGCTCCTGACACAGTGTAGACTAGACTTGATTCAATATTGTTTAAAGCCACAAATTGTTAACGACCTTTAAAGTAGGATTTGAACCAGTCCACAGCACCCTCAGACATTCCAACAAGATTCCTGTCAGGAGGATGTCATGGTTCAAGGTGTCAGAGTCAATGGTATAGTTCTGTAGCTACACAGCGGGAAGATGGAAGCAGAAACATGGGGAACAATACTGGAAACAGTACAAGTGACGATCTTGTAGAGACATCATGTGCCAGGGTAATATGGGAAGACTGGATGGACCATTTGCCTTTTTCTGCCATCATCATCTATGTTTCTATGTTTACCAGACCACAGCACATAGCATTTGAGTGTTAAGAGTGCCCTATGCAATTCATATGGACACTTCAATCAATGGAAAGTCAAAGGATATGTACCTTCTCTCGATTACAGTGGCCACATAAACTCGAACAGGCAGAACATAATCAGCTATATGAATTGATTATTAAAGTTACCCTGCGTCCATGCTGAAGCTTGTGGGTATAAGAAGGCACATAACTCACATCAATACCAATTCCATTGACTCACCCAAAAGGTTACGCATATGCAGCTTACATTCTAAAGTGTAACTGCATGCATGTAGGATCCCATCAGCTGAAGTGCATGAACATTTGAACAGATTCCAAATCAATGCAATTCAATAGCTTGAACCACAACTGATGTTGCTGCCTGTTAACATAATGTGACCAGTGGTCAACAGAAAATGAAACTGACATGACAGAGAAAAAGGAAATGTGTCATACAGAGTCAACAGCAGCTAACATAGCATTGGGTTCCCAAACGAACAGAGATCCTGTGATTGCACTCTGACTATATTTACCAATGGCTAGAGAAGGATGACCATGAAAGTGTGCAGTGCCATGAGCAGGTCTTTTTTATTACACTAGCCAACACATGGTATGAAGAGAGTCTGACTGAGCTGTTGGACCACGTGCAGCCAACAAGAAAAACCTTTGAAGAAAAATGAGGGATTTGTCCTCAGGAATACTGGGAAGGGGGGAAGAGTACCCATCTACAGTAGCTTTCCGTGTTTTTTCCCCCTGTGACTACAAAAAGTAGAGAGAAAAGGGATGAGTAATGTCCTTTTTTAATTTACCCATGAGGGTAGAAAAATCAGATACTGTAGAAGTTAGTTCCGGCAGAAAAGTCCCAAGCTACAGCAGCACACCAGTGTCAAATTTGTGACAACTAACTGAACCTAGCCTGCTGAGTGTCTGACACAGTAGTTCTGGTTCTGGATAACCCATATAAAGGGAGGGAGATGGTATGTGCGGCTGTATGGATAAGATATTCCTGAAGATCTAAAGTTACAGTAAGTAACCTCCCTATCTTCCAAGAATTAATCTTCTCCACAGATGCCCACACTTTGGTTGAGTAGCAAGATTTCCCTTTAAAAGAGGGGTGTGCATCTTCAACATGAAAGGTCCAGGACTCTCAGTCCTTGGCAGGGGAGAACTGAGGTGAAGGGGTGCTGGCCTCATCTTCTCCCATCGGCAACGTGGGTGAGTGCAGTTGATCCCAAGGGACTGGTGGGATAGTTGGCTTCAACAACTACCACACTACCCAGGATGAGAACAGGGATTTCACATGCAAGTGGGCATTCAGGGCATTAAGGGGGATGACTGGACCTAGATGGGACAGGAGCAATCAAGACATCCATTTGAGACAAACGGTTTATGCAGCTTAACAGGAGGCATTAATCTGATGCTGGGCTGCATCTGCACCCTTAGTAACTATGCCAAGGCTAGTTTGTACACTGTCACACACAGGCAGAATAGACAGCAGCATATTTATTCGAGTTCATAGGTGATGCTGTTATGCTGCCATGTGCTCTTAGTATGATGCTATGGTTAGGGAGCATCTGACCGCAGTAAACACCTTCCTCCACAAGGCCTCCATAAGCCTGGAGTCCGTTAATGTGGGGGTACTTCCTAGTCACAGGGATGGCTCTGCTCCCTACTGGAATTTGGAGAGTTGTTAACCATACAGTGGTGTGTCTGAGTTCCCCAGGAGACACAACAGGAGCAAAGTAGCATGTCAGGAGGCCCCTCAGGGCAGGAGGAGTGGAGCAAGGACACATCCGGTCTATCATAGTGGCAGCTCCAAGTGCAATATGTCAGGAAGGGGTCATGCAGTGTCCTGACTGGGCAATGTTAAGAAGCCTAGTGGCATGGCATTGGGGTTTATGCCAAGACAGGGCCATTCCAGCACTTCCTGCATCTTTCTCTAGAATCACTGAAACAAAACGTCTTCAGTGGTGAAGAGATAGAGAGGAGGCTGGAACACCACTAGTGGATGGAGTAGGAGGAGACGCTGGGAACAGTGCCGGGTTGGTCTTCATAAAACAGTGCTTCATATTCTCCATCTACTTGTGACATTGTTGCAGAGACAACAGGCTCAGGAGCCCAAGGGTCTATGTCATCCTATCGAAAAAAGTTCTTATTTTGCAGACTGAGCAAACAGTCTCTTTGCTCTTACTGTTGTTTTCCTGTGCTGGCTAACAAACAAGGCTGATGGCCTGCACAACACAAAAAAGAAAGGTACTGCAGAGGCATCAACAGCCCTGACTGTTGCAGCAGAACTGCAAACGTTCACTCTAAATCATCATCAAACCCCATGATGCCATGCATGAATCAGGTCACAACCTTCAAAATGGAGTCAAGCAGGTTTTCACACCTGACCTGAGTAACTTCAAGGGTGGAATAGAGGCAATCACGGTTCATGCCTACAAACTACATAGATGTTAACAGCAGATAAGAGCCTATGGCCCACCTAGTCTGCTCATTTACACACGTAACTGTGCTACTTCAAGCTTCCCTAGGACTAGGATGTCTCCTCTCCCCCCCAACTAAAAGGATCCCCCATGCATTCTTAAGTCCTGTCATTGTTTCTGTCCCCACCACCTCTTCCAGTAGGCTGTTCCACCTGTCCATCACCCTCTCTGTGAAGAAGTACTTCCTCACATTCCCTCTGAACCCGCCTCCCTCCAGTTTCATCCCATGTCCCCTAGTGCTGGCGCACCCCCAAATTGTGTTTTCCTGCACCTTGTTTCTCCCTATGAGGTATTTATATGTCTCAGTCATATCCCTTCTCTCCCTCCTCTCTTCCAGGGAGTACATATTTAAGCCCTTCAGCCTGTCCTCATATGGCTTGTGATGTAGGCCTCCACCCTATGTCCTTATGTAGGTATGGTCTCCAAAAATGGATACTGTACTCGAGGTGTGGCCTCACTAATGTCCTGTATAGTAGAATTGTGACCTCCTTTTTCCTGCTGGTGATACCCCTGCCTATGCATCCTAGTATCCTGTTTACTTTACCCACCACCTTGTCGCACTGACTCCCTATCTTGAGATCATCTGAGAAGATAATCCCTAGGTGCCTGTCCTTCTTGGAGCATTCTATATCATAACCCCTCCCCCCCATTTGATATATTGCTCCTGGGTTTTTGTGTCCCATGAGCATTATTTTGCCTTTTTTGCATTCAATCTCAAATGCCATTCCCTTGACTAGTCCTCAAGCTTTTGCAGATCTCTCCTCATTCTACTGACACCCTCCAGCATGTCCATGCTGTTGCAGAGCTTTGTGTCATCAGCGAACAGGCAAATTCTCCCTTCCAGGTCCTCTGTAATGTCACCGACAAAGATACTAAAGAGGACTGGTCCCAGCACTGATCCCTGTGGAACCTCACTGGTCACTTTTTCCTCTGTGGAGTGACAACCATTTACCACCACCACCCTCTGTGTCCCGTTATCCAGCCACTTCCCCACCTACTGCACCACTGTACTGTCCCCTCCCATGTCCCCCAGCTTGTTTAAAAGCCTTCTCTGTGGGACGGTGTGTCAAAGGTCTTGCTGAAGTTCAGGTAGGCCACATCCACTGCCCCCCCCCCATCCACCTCACTTGTTGCCCAGTCAAAGAACTTAATGAGGTTAGTCTGGCACGATCTCCCTCAGTAAAACCATTCTACCTTGGTTCCTGAAGACCATTGGCAACCAGGTGATCTACTATTCTTTCCTTCAGTAGTGTTTTCATGATCTTCCCACTACTGAGGTCAAGCTGACTGGTCTGTAATTTCCTGCTTCCTCTCTGTTTCCGCTATTGTATAGGGGGACTACATTAGCTGTCCTCCAGTCTTTGGGTACCTCCCTTATTTCCAGTGACCGGCTGAATAGGGTTGCCAGAGGTTCTGCCACCACCTCTCTCAGCTCCCTCAGCACCCTGGGTATACCCCACCTGGTCCCATAGCCTTGTCAACCTTTATTTTTTCCAGTTACCTTAGGACCCTTTCCTGTGGAAAAGGACTTGTATCCACTTCCATGCCCTTCCTACCCTTTCTACTCCTCTACACAGGTATACAGAAAAAAAGTTGAGGGAACCTTCCCTTTAAAATACTAATGAAGCATGGGCAGAAACCAGATCTCATTAGGAAGGCTGGAAAACCTCATTACCTACAATGAGCCATTTTGTAAGTGCAATAAGCTATTCCAATGCACTTCCCTGGGTGAAAGGACACTCAGTTTTTGGTCTCCTGCCTTATTACGCCACTAGGGGTGTACACCATTAATCGTTTAAGGCACACCCAATTGTGGCTTATTGCTTACTTAAAGTTGCCTTTCCATTTTTTCAATCTTCCCCAAGTCCAATGACTTTAACAAGATTGCTCTACAAGAAGCTAGTAGGTCAAAAAACTACTAATAAACAATTAGAAAAATACCACTCCCAACAAAGTAAGATTTTTACAAAGCAACCAAATACAATTCTGTTCTGTGAAGAAAGTATTGTAAACTTAGGTAGAATATTAAGATATGAAGGCAAAACAGTATTGCCAACTTCAAGCCAACCAAATTCTTAGCATTCATCTTGAAAACCTTTTCTTTTTCTTCCTTTTTTGTTACTCATCCCTAAAAATGAATGTGATTTGCAATCATTTTTAGTGTACTTATCAATTTTCAGTAATCTTTGTTAAAGTGTACATCAAGTTGTTTGATTAGTTTCAGTCATATGCAATCTCTTTGACAGTTATATCCTTAATGGAAGTGCCTGTGTTGCAAACTGTTTACAAATGCTATGATTTTTTTTTTCCAGAAATGGAACTGTGATTATGGGTTCAGCACTATGATCAACATACATAAAGAGCCCAGCTCCTTTCTCTTTCATTCTTTTAGGAAAGGCAATCTGATGTTACTTGCCCACCAAAACCAGCAAAACAAAGAAGTGAAATCCCCTTTGAGAAAATGGGGGTCAGATGAACAAAAGCAATTGCTTTTCAGACAACACAGCAAGCAAACTCTTTGAACTGCAGATCATATATGCCACCCTTCTTGCTTTTAGACTGGCAAAGCTGTGTAACTAAAGATAAAAGGATCTAATTTATCACAGCTCTTGACAGAAATGCTAGTTTACACAAACTATCAAACTGCTGACAGCTACTAAGAAACAGAAGGATAATGGCAATCAGTGTGGTACTTTGAACTATGTCAAGAATATAAGAAATCAGAAAAAAAAAAACAAGTGAACTGTACGGCAAACCGCGAGACAAATCCTGTGACAGCATCTAATATTTAGGGGTAGATAATTAAACCATGGCATGTGTGGCACATGCCCACCTTGGAATACTGTCTGCATGCACAGTAAGCCAGGTATTTGTCCCATGACCTTTGCAAGCTATGGGATAAATGTTTTAACCATGAAAGACACTGGGTAAGTTAGCACCTAGATACACAGAATTTGTCAGCAGATAAGGACTGCCTGGCCCATCTAGTCTACCTTCAACTTATGCTGCAGACAGTAGTTGATCTGCAGCTTTCCTACACTTCCCTTTCTCTAGGGATCCTCTGTGTGTGTCCCATGTATTTTTGAATTTCTCCACTGTTTTGGCCCCTACCACTCCTGCGGGGAGGCTGTTCCAAGCATTCATAACCCTCCCTGTAAAAAAATACTTCCTCACATTACCCCTGACCCTTCCTCCCTCCAACATCATCTCATTTCCCCTAGTTCCTGTCCATCTTCTTTCCTGAAAGATGCTACCCTCCTGTACCTTATTGATCCCTTTAAGGTATTTAAGCATCTCTATCATGCCCCCCCCCCTCTAGAGAATACATATTGAGGTCTTTCAGCCTCTTCTCATATGACTTCTGGTGCAGCCCCTCTACTATTTTTGTAGCCCTTGTTTGGACTGCCTCCACTCTGTCTATGTCCTTCCTGAGATGCAGTCTCCAAAACTGGACATTGTACTCCAGATGAGGCTTCACTAATGATCTCTATAGTGGCATCACCACCTCCTTTTTTCTGCTTGTGATGCCTCTCCCTATGCCCCCCAACATCCCGTTGGCCCTTCTAACCGTCTTCTCACACTGCCCAATCTCCTTTAGGTCCTCAAATATAATTATTCCTAGATCCCTCTCCTGTTTGGTGGTTGACAGTACCTCTCTCCGTCCCCCTCCACTGAGTACTCCTCTCTCGAGTTCCCATGACCTAAGTGCATAATTTTGCACTTCTTCACGTTGAACCTCAGCTGCCATACATTTGACCAATCCTCCAGCTTGCCCAGGTCCCTTCTCATCTCTCCCCCCCACCATGTGTCTACCCTATTGCAGATCTTTGGATTGTCAGCAAAGAAGAACACATTCCCCTCCAGCCACTCTGCAATGAAGACATTAAAAAGGACTGGGCCTAGCACTGATCCCTGAGGTGTCCCGCTGGTCACCTCGCTTTTTTATGGACTGAACACTGTTCACTACCACCCATTGTGTCCTACCACTGAGCCAATTTCTATCCCAGTTAACCATCCCGGCTCCAACTCCGAGGCTGCTTAATTTGTTTATAAGCCTTTTATGCTGGACGGTATCGAAGGCCTTGCTTAAATCCAGGTAGGTGACAGCTACCACCCCTCCCTGATCAATCTCCCTTGTAACCCAGTCAAAGAACTCTATCAGGTTTGTTCAGCAAGACCTGCCTGCTGTGAAATCGTGCCTGTCTCGGATCCTCCTGTCCACTGGATTCAAGGTATGCCACAGTCCTTTCCTTGAGTAATGATTCCATCAATTTTCCTACTACTGAGGTTAGGCTGACTGGCCTATAGTTACCAGCCTCCTTCTTGCTCCCGCTCCTGTGGAGAGGGATAACATTCGCCCTCTTCCAGTCTGCCAGAACCACACTCATTTCTAATGCTTTGTTGAACAAGGCTGTCAGTGGTCATGCTAGCTCCTTTCTTAGTTCCATTACAATTCCTGGATGTATTCCATCTGACCCCATTGCTTTACCTATTTTTCAGTTTTTCTAAGTCCTTTAGGACTCCCTCTACTGTGAACGAACTGGTATCTACACTCCTCCCCCTGGCACTTCTTACATCTATAGTAGCTGTGATCCCTCCCCGTCCCCTTCTACTGTGAACAGTGAACAAAAATATTTGTTCAGGATTTCTGCTTTTTCCTGGTCCCCTTCTGCTGACCCCTTCCCTTCCCTTTTTAGTCACACAATCCCACCCCTGGTTTTTCTCTTCTCTCTAATGTGTCTAAAAAAGGTATTGTTTCCTGTTTTTAATTGCCTTGTCAATTCTTTCCTCAGTCTGTGCCTTTTTTCTTGCTGTAGTCATCTGAACAGAATACTTGAAGACTTAGGGCTTTTTTCTAAAGACCTCAAAGCCCAAGAGACTTAGCTTATTAAATAATAATTAAATAAGTAAGATTCGGTCCGGGTTAAAAGGTCAGGTTAGTTGATATCTTGGTGGTGGAAGACTAGGTTTTCTGGCAAGGGCACCTAGCTTCACTTGAGCTCTTTTCTTCCAGGTTGCTTGTAAGGACAGAGCAAGGAACCTTATAGAAGCAAGGACAAAGTGTAAGGCTTCTTTTGGCTAGGCAGATTTACTGTGTGTTGTTTTCTTTTGTACTCACAGGGGTTGTTACTGTTTGTTGCTAACATTTTACTGCTTTATTTTTCTCTGATTCAAGTTGCTGTTGCAGGGTATACTTTCTGTTGCATTATTAAAAGGTTTGCCTACAGGTTTGTGCTTACAGATTACTGCTGAAATCTTCTGATTCAAATTGTTTTTTTTTGCGAGATATATCTTCTGTTACTGCTTTATTTTTCTCTGTAGCAAAGCGTTTTCCACAGGGTATACCTTCTGTGAAATTATTACAGGTGGTGCTTACATTTTTGTGACTTTTTATCATTTGTTGTTGATTGTTTCTGCTCTTACCTCTTCGTTTCTTTTGTCTGTGGTAGTTCTTTTTCAGCAGGTGAAGGGCCCAGACACCTACTCCATCCCCAACCACCCCAAGTTACACTCCTTTTATAGGGTAGCACAGTTGTGACAGTTCCTGTAGCAAAGCAGGAAGGGGAGGAGCAGAGGGGTATCCACAGAGTGACCTCATTTACAGGTACACAAGTAATTTAACTTGTGATAAGTTATACAAAAACAAACAAAACAAAATCAAACTTTTCCATTCATTCTCCCCAATCCTTGACTCCCACACACCTGTCCTTCTACCTCCCTCCCAGTTACCCCTCTACACCCACTCTCTCTTCCACTTTCCTATGCTACCTTGCACAACTGGCAGCAACTCAGTTTTTCCACTCTACCCTTCCCTTTGACAATGCCCTTCTGGCAGCTTTAATTCACGTAAATATTATTTGTTGTGACTCATCATTCTTAAATGTATGCCTGATTGTGTTGATAGTCTAACTGTTCTTTATATTACCTGTACCTTTTAGACCATGTATACCACGTACTGAATTCTGTATTCAAACTGCTTGCCTGCTAATCTCACATAAGAAAAAATTACTCACCTTAGTAATGTTGTTTCTTCTAATGGAGTCTTGCTATATTATGACAATTGCAGTTTGTCCCAGCCTTAGAACTGCTCCGGAGGTGAAAGAGTTAACTTCCATGCCATGCATGGAACTTAGAGCGCGAGCTCAGTTAGAAAAGCTCTGTCTGGATAATTTCAAACTGAAACTGTCAGATCTTTACGAGCAAAACTCACTAAGGTTCTGTGTGGAAGCTGTAACCTACACTAGCCAACACATTTTCCTGGTCCCAACACCAAGACTCAAGTCAGAGGACCAGAAAATAAGATAAGATAAGATAAAATAAAACACAACACCCAAACACCCCAAAAAGAAGGAGTGGAAAACACAAGATGGGCATCAAAAAGTGCCAACACTGGACTGCCCACCCCATCCCTAAAGTAGAAGTTCTGAGAGGGGCAAGCAGGGGGGGAGGTCATAATATAGCAAGACTCCATTAGAAGAAACAACATTACTAAGGTGAGTAATTTTTTCTTCAAACAACATGAAGTCTTGCTATATTATGACAATTGCAGACTACACAGCAGTACCTCCATGGAGGAGGGACAGAACCTACTTAGGAAATAGGCTCTGAAGCACAGCTGTGCCAAATTGAGCATCCCTCCTGGCCTGAATGTCCAAGGAGTAATGCTTAGTGAAAGTATGTACTGTTTTCCAAGTAGCTGCTTGACATATCTCTAAGATAGGGATGTCCCTGGCCGCAGCTAGGGACGCAGCTGTACCTCTGGTAGAGTGAGCCCTCAGGCCTGAAGGGGGAACCTTACCCAGTTTTTGATAGCAAAATTGGATACAAGAGACAATCCACCTGGCAATGGATCTCTTAGTGGCAGGTTTCCCTTTCCCAACCTCACCATAAGTGAGAAAGAGTTGGAGGGAGTCAAACCTGTGACCCTTGGTATGCTCTATGTAGTAACTAAGGGCCCTCTTAACATCTAAGCTGTGCAGCCTCCTCTCACCAGAGGAGGAATGGTCAGTGAAGAACACTGGAAGAGAAATAGATTGATTAAGGTGGAAATCTGAAACCACCTTAGGCAAAAACTTCCTGTTAGTCCTGAGGACTACCTTATCCCTGTGAAAGGAAATAAAGTCAGTCTCCACTGACAAAGCTTGCAACTCACTTATGCGCCTGGCAGAAGTGATGGCTACTAGAAACACAGTTTTCCAGGTCAAGTACTTAAGCTCTGCCAAGACAGAGGTTCAAAGGGGTTGCATCAGCTGAGCAATGCAAACATTAAGATCCCAGGCAGGGCAGGGTCCCTGAATGGTGGATTGGTATGAAGCAATCCCCTGAAAAACTTGGAAAATACAGGGTGAGCAGAGAGAGAAGAGGACTTCCCTGCTGAAATAAAAGCAGAGACAGCTGCCAAATGCACTTTCAGGGTAGCTGGTCTCAGTCCCAAAGAATTAAAATGGACCATATAGTCCAAAACAGTGGGCAAATCAGCAGATTCCGGGGAAATATGCTTCCCAGAGCACCATATGGAAAACCTTTTCCATTCAGAGTTATAAGTAGCCCTAGTGGAAGGCTTCCTAGAAGCTTTCAAAATTTCGAGAACACCTTGAGAAAGGTGTAGGTCAGCAAACTCTAACTCCTCAAGAGCCAGGCCTTGAGGTTGAGGGATTTGAGATTCGGATACCAAACTCTCCCCTGGGCACAGGTTAACAAATTGTGGTTCCTGGGGAGACACAGGGGAAGATGGACTGCTAAGGACAGAAGGAGAGGGTACCAGGGCTGTCTGGCCCAATCTGGAGCAATCAGAATCATCTTGCAGGGCTGAGATCTGATTTTGACTAGCACCTTGAACAGGAGAGGGAAGGGGGGGAAGGCATAGAGAAACTTCCCTTCCCAATCGAGGAGGAAGGCATCCAGGAGGACTGAGCCCAACACTGGGGGTCTGCAACAAAAAAGTGGAAGTTGATGATTGTCTGGGGCTGCAAAAAGATCTATCTGAGGGGTGCCCCATCTGGCAAAAACTATCCCCAGTACTCGAGGATCCAGTGACCAGTCATGATGGCCCTGGGAAATCCTGCTGAGAGCATCTGCCAGCACACTGTCCTTGCCTGGGAGGTGAACTGCTATGAGGGAGGTGTTCAGGGAATAAGCCAGAGACCACAACTTCATTGCCTCGGTGCATAAGGCCGAAGACCTAGTGCCCCCTTGTTTGTTGATGTACCACATTGTAGTGGTGTTGTCTGTTCTGACCTGTACCACTTTGTTCTGAACAGATGCAGAAAAAACCTGAAGTGCTAGAAAAACAGCTCTGAGTTCCAACAGATTGATGTGGAGCAGAGATTCCTGAGGGGACCACAATCCCTGGGTGGAGAGGTCGCCCATGTGAGCTCCCCATCCCAAAGGGACGCATCTGTAGTAAGGGTCAAGGAGTGAGATAAAGGGATGAAAGGAACCCCTTGTCTTAGATTGCTCTGATCCTGCCACCACTGAAGGGCCTGGATCAGGGTTTGAGTTACTGGGATCAACTTGGATAGGGGATCTCTCCTTTGAGACCAAAAGGCTCTCAAATGTAACTGAATGTCCCTCATCTGAAATCTTGCTCCTTGCACTACGGCTGTGGAAGCAGCCATGTGTCCTAGGAGCTGTGAAAAATGCCTTGCTGGTCGAGAGACCTGCAGGATGAAGGAGGAGGCCAGGCCCACCAGGGTCCTTACCCTTTCTAGGGGAAGGAAGGCTCTGCCTGCCTTGTGTCCAGTTCTGCGCCTATGAAGGTGAGTACCTGGACAGGTTCTAAAACTGACTTTGGAAGATTGAGAAGAAAGCCTAGAGGTAAGCAGCTGCTGGGTAACCTGCAGGTGTGATTTGACCTGGTCTGGAGACTGACCCACAATGAGCCAGTCGTCTAGGTAGGAAAGATGGCAATCTTTGCCTTCTTAAGTGAGCAACTGCTACCGCCAGGCATTTTGTGAATACCCTTGGGGCAGAGTGAAGGCGAAGGGCATTGCTCTGAACTGATAATGGCCTGAGGGCAGTTCGAATCTGAGGTACTTGGTGGGAGCTTCTGATAAGAACATGGAAGTAGGCATCCTTGAGGTCCAGGGAAGCTAGCCAGTCCCTGGCCTTAGGGAGGAAAATCATTCCCAGAGTCACCATTTTGAATTTTGGTTTTAAAGGTGCTTGTTCAGATATCTTAGGTCCAGGATGGGCTGCCATTCTCCTGTCTTTTTTGGGGTAAGGAAGTACCTGGAGTACAGTCCCTTGCCCTGGTGTAGGGGAGAAACCCTTTCTACCGCTCTGAGAGCCAGGAGGGTTGAGACTTCTGTTTCCAAAGCAAGAGTCGCTAGAGGATTTGCAGGTGGAAAAGATCTGATTCTCAGCTTTGGAATTTTATTGAAGCTGAGAACCAGACCCTAGCTTACTACTTCCAGGACCCACTTGTCTGAAGTTAAAGACTCCCAGTCCTGGCCGAAGTAAGTCAGCCTGCCCCCTACAGGTAATGGAGAATCGGCCCTGGGCATCCCATCAGGGTGCCTGTTTGGCAGGGCTTTAGGCTGAGGGGTGGGAGCAGGCCTGCTCATACCCCGTCTACTTTTCCCTCTGAAGAACCCTCTCTGAACGTAAGCTGAAGAGGAGGCCTGGGTTTGGTAAAAAGGTCTGTGAAAAGGCCTGCCTCTACCCCTGGGGGGCTGCCTCTGAGGAGTGGCTTGCCGTTCCTTGGCTTGTGCACTCCTATAAGTGGTTCTATACTCATCCATTTTCTTCATATAATTCTCTGTCTGCTCCCCAAACAGAGAATTTCCCACCACAGGAAAATTCATGGCCTTACAGACTGGGTATCCTGTGACAGACTAGTACACCTGAGCCAAGCCAATCTACGAAAAGCCACAGATGTAGCCATGACTCTAGAGGATGCATCATTAGAATCCACTGCAGCATGGAATTGCACCTTAGATGCCTCAATACCATCAGCAGCCACCTGTTCCAGCTCCTTGGCAAGCTGGCCAGGGCCTGTTTGGCTAAGGCCATGACAGTATCCCATCTAGATTTCTGGTATCTTGCAACATAGGCCATATAATTTGCCTGTCTGAGTCCCAAGGACGCTGCCATGTATTGTTTTTAGCCATGGCATCAATCTTCCTGGAGTCCTTGTCAGGAGGATGTGAAGCCAGGGAATATTAGCCTTATCACAGGCTGCAGCCTGAACTACCCAACATGGCTGCATTGCTGTGAAAGAAATTCTGTATCAGGACCTGACAAGGTATACCTCCTGTCCATCTTTTTACCCACAGGAGGCACAGAATTAGGAGCTTTTAAAATTTTTGTTTGTTTCCTGAAAGGATTTATGTAAAGGAATAGACAATCTCCTGGACTCTGGGATATCCATCATCTCCACAAAGTCAGGCTCCTCTTGCTCATCCACAGCTTCCTCCAAAGGAGCTGGAGGGTTTCAGCAACTTTTTTATAAAACAGAAAATGAGAAGGGGACTCAGAAAGCCTAGGGGGAGACTCTCCTAAAGGTCTGTCTGGGGAGATGTCCGGTTCAATGGGCACATCCAGACTTTCAAAATCACATTCACACTGTTCATAATCATCCTCCCCCTCTTCTGGTTCATAAAACTCCTCTATATCATATTCTTGAACCGGTGGAACAGCCGAACCGACCTTTTGCCAGATAGTGGCGGTTCGGACAGAACCAGGGAAAGCGACTGGACAATTTGGATCGCTTTGGCTATCTCTGCAGCAGTTGGAGAAGGAATTTTGGACTCCACACCTGCTGATTTTCTAGTTCTCTTTGCTGGAACTGGCTCCACTGAGTCAGCTTTTTGTTTGCCCGAGGAAGTCTCGCCCTGGTCAGAGGGCACTCCCTCCGGTTCGGTTGGCACCGAACCGGGCTGGCCATCCGGGTCAGCGGACTTTTTGGCCTCTCGTTCAGAGTCTACCGACTCTCTTATCTAGGGTAGCTGCAGGGAAATTCTTGCAAATCTGGCAGTCTGCATTGAGGTGGTCAAACCCCAGACAATAAACACATGTGGTGTGTGGGTCAGCCTTGGCAAAGGCTTCCCCACAGACACTACAGTGTTGAAACCCAGTGGGCCCGGTTTTTCTTTTGGGTTTCTCAGCCATAATGCCAGCCTAACCAAAAACTTGCCCTTTTCCGGCAAATGCCAGGCAAGACACCCTTATCGGTTCCCAACTGTGTCACGGGTCATGGAAAAAAACATAATGAAATCCGTTTTTTTTAGAACCGATAAGAACCGGGAACCGCACTCTAAATAGCTTTAAATGAATTTAGAAACAAGTTTTAAAACAACCTGATCGGTTCAAACCGAACCGATCAACATCTACAGTTCCACAGAAAATAAACCTGTCTATTACTTACAATACCACAGACAGAGCTTGAACCGACCGGTTTATGTCGGTTAAAATAATTATAATCGCGGTTGAATTTAACCAAGAAAAACACTTTTAAACCGAGAATTGAACTGAGCAGTAGGAGGAATCTCCGGAGCGACTGTTCAGTGAGGTGGAGTAAAGAATCTGACAGTTTCAGTTTGAAATTATCCAGACAGAGCTTTTCTAACCGAGCTCGCGCTCTAAGTTCCATGCATGGCATGGAAGTTAACTCTTTCACCTCCGGAGCAGTTCTAAGGCTGGGACAAACTGCAATTGTCATAATATAGCAAGACTTCATGTTGTTTGAAACTGTTCTTCTATTCTTTGTATACTGACGTGGAACTTCTGCAAAAAAAAGCCACTGGCTCAAAGGTATTTATCTGAAATTCTAATAAATAAATAAATTACTGTGACCAGGTTATAAATACAGCAACTCATCTGGAATGGATATTATTAACTGCAGGTACTGCAAGACACTTATCAAAAGGGCAGTTATACAGGATTTAGGATGCTGTCCTACATGCTGGACCACTGGAGATCTAAGGGCTCAGCTCTAGGCAGCATGGGCAGAGACTGCGTGCCTCAAATCGCATATTCAGGAGGAAACATATTATAAGAACCGCATGCCATTACCCCAACATCCAACAGAAGCATCTCGACTGCAGAGTGCAGTTGGTCCGGGAGGCTGGCAGGAGGTTAGGAGGGGCAAATCAGGTGCCCCATCACTCAGTGCTCTCCAACATATCACCTCCAAAAAACATATAAAAACTACAAACAGGTATCTGCCTCTATCTCCAAAATCGAACAAAGGGGCAGAGGACACTGCAGAGCAGGACACTGCAGCACAAGAGCTAGCACAACAAAACTCACCCAAAACAGGGACCAAAACAAAAAAAGCACAAAGAAGACCCCAAACACTTCTGATCACAGGAGACTCCATGATTCAGGGAGTTGATACCTACCTCCAGATGTTTCCCAGGTACATCAACGTGGAGAGACACCGACTACATTGCTAAAATCGTGCAGGAAGAAGGAAAAAACATTGATGTCCTGGTACACATATGGACTAACGATCTCGCCAGCCAGCCGGTCAGTTGAGGAGACCAAGGAACACCTGATCAGGCTGGGAGACAAACAATCATCCATTTCATCCGGCATCTCCTTCTCTGAGATCCTGCCAGTCTGGGGGGGGGGGAGAAGATGGACAGAAGGATAGAGAAGGGGAGATAGAGAAGCTAAACATGTGGCTTAAGGGCTGGTGTCAGGAAAAAGGACACAAATTTGTAGGTAACTGGCAACAATTTTGGGAGAGAAAGTGCTTTAAATTCGATTAACTGCTTCTGACTAAGGAGGGAGTCGGTGCATTGGGGCAGATGTCTGACATCTTTGCAGAATATTTAAACTAGCAAATGGGGAGAGGGGTGCAGCACCCGATACATTGAATAGGAAGAACACCCCTCCCCCCTCAGCTAGTGATCAAACAGAAGTTCAGCATGTTTGTAGTTCATTTGCATCACTAGGTAAGGAAAAAGGTCCGGTACCCCATATGATGCACAGGGGAACATCGGACTTCGCCCAACAACTAACACACCGAAATCTGGCCAATGGAAAATCACATACACAAATGCTTGCAGTCTGGGACATAGGATCCCAGACCTGCAGGCAACAATGACAGAGGCTAAACTGGACATAGTAGCCATTAGCGAGGCATGTAACCCTACTTGGTAGACTTCAGTACCAGGCTATATACTGTTCAGAAGAGAACGAGGTGCAAAAAGGGGGGTGGAGTGGCCCTTTATGTCAATGAAGATATCAAAGCTACAGAAATTCAGAATACACATAAGGAGCCAGAAGAACTGTGGGTCACCCTGGAAACAGGAAATGGGACAGCCATACGAACTGGGGTTGTCTACACGCCTCCAGACCAGTGGGAGGACATAGACACACTACTGTTAGAAGATATACAAAACATGACAGCTAAAAGGGAGGTTCTGATAATGAGAGACTTCAACATGCCAGATACAGATTGGTCATTACCAGCAGAAACAGCCACCACAACTAGACACATGGGGGAGGGCCTCAAACAACTGGTAAAACAACCCACAAGAGACAGGGCTATCCTAGATCTAGTACTGACTAACGGGGAAAGGGGAAAGGATCACAGATCTCCAGATAGAAGGTAACCTGGGGGCCAGTGACCATCATATGGTATGGTTCAATTTGGCCACTAGAACTAAATCATCTCATTCCAAGGCAGAAATATGGGACTTCAGAGGAGCTGACTTTGATAAGATGGCCAACAGAGTTAAGCTAGCCTTGGCAAGAAGAAATACAGGTGAGAGGTAAAGGCAAAGTGGGCAAGCATTAAGGATGCAATACTTGAAGCAACATCCCATTGTGTTAAAGAGAAAGGCAAGAGCAAAAGAAGGAGGAAACCACATTGGTTCTCAAAAACAGTAGCAGAAAAAGTCAGAGCCAAAAGGATGGCTTTGAAGAAATATAAGGGAATGCAGAGGGACGAAGATAGGGAGGCATACCAAACTTCCCTTAGGAAAGCAGAGAAGGCAGTAAGGCAGGCAAAAGCCCAAACTGAGGAAACACTAGCACAAACAGTAAAAGAAGGGGACAAGACTTTCTATAGATACATTAGTGAAATGAGAAAGTCCAAAGAGGGTATTGATAAGATCAAAGGGGATAAGGGAAAGTGTGTGGAGGAGGACCAAGGACAAGCATCTATCCTAAATAGATACTGGTGCTCAGTCTTTACTGAGGAGAAGGTAGGGCAAGGCCCACAGCTCAGCACCATGGACACGGGGGAGGGAGGTGTGCAATAGTCCCTTCACAAAAAAAAGGGTCTTACAACAGCTCGCTAAGCTCAGGGTGGACAAGGCAAAGGGACCTGATGACATACATCCCAGGGTACTAAAGGAGCCAAGGGTGGAATTAGCAGAACTGTTTAGTGAGTCTCTGAGCATAGGAGAGGTCCCAGAAGACTGGAGAAGGGCTCATGTGATCCCGCTCAACATGAGTGGTGGCAGGGAACTACAGACCAGTCAGTCTTACCTCAGTAGTGGGCAAGATTATGGAGGCACTCCTTAAGGAAAGGACAGTGCAACACCTGGAATCTATAGGAGCACAGGATCCAAGACAGCATAGGTTTACAACAGGAAGGTCCTGTCAAACTAATCTCATAGATTTCTTGAGCTGGGTAACCAGAGTGGTGGACGAAGGGGGTGCAGTTGATGTCACGTACCTTGACTTCAGCAAAGCTTTTGATACTATTCCACATAGAAGATTGATTAATAAGCTGGGTAGGCTTGGGGTGGGTCAGAAGTTGGTCAACTGGGTGGCAAACTGCATGACGGGCAGAAAACAGAGAGTGGTGGTAAACGGTATACAGTCAGAAGAGATGCAAGTCACAAGTGGGGTAACTCAGGTATCAGTCCTGGGACCAGTCCTCTTCAATATCTTCATCAGTGACATTGCAGATGGATTGGAGGGTAAGGTTTGTCTGTTTGCAGATGACACCAAGATCTGCAACAGAGTAGATGATTCAGATGGAGTGGGCAGAATACGAAGAGATCTGGATAAACTGGCAAAATGGTCGGAAGAGTGGTAACTGTGGTTTAACGCAAAGAACTACAAGATTATGCACACAGGGAAGAGAAACCCTGAAGCCACCTATAGGTTGGGAGGGGAGTTGCTGGCAGCCACAAGGGAAGAAAGAAACTTGGGCATCATCATCACAAATGACCTGAAATCATCCAAGCAGACCATTAAAGTAGTAGGTAAGGCTAGACTGATGTTGGGGTGTATTAGTAGGGGTATCACAAGTCATAAGAGGAAGGTAATAATCCCTCTTTACAAGACAGAGGTTAAGCCCCATCTGAAGTACTGCATGCAGTACTGGAGGCCACACCTGCACAAGGATATTAACAAAATGGAGGCAGTCCAGAGAAGGAAAACCAAAATGGTGCAGGGACTGCATCAGAAAACATATGAGGACAGATTAACGGAGCTCAATGTGTATACCATGTATACCCTAGAGTAAAGGAGGGAGAGAGGTAATATGATCGAAACATTCAAACATCTTAAGGGCATTAACACGGTGAAAGAGTCTAACATGTTTCAATATAAGAAAAATAGCAGGACAAGAGGACACAGCATGAGATTAGACGGAGGCCGAATAAGGGGTAATGTGAGGAAGTTCTTTTTCACAGAAAGGGTGGTGGATGCATGGAACAGCCTACCTCAGGAAGTGGTGGATATGAATACAGTGCAGGGCTTCAAACAGGCATGGGATAGACATAAGAGAGCAATACAGATGAGTATGAATAGATAGGTCATTGACAGAGTAAAGGCCTATGGCACATTCATAAGGCAGAAAAAATGGGCAGACTGGATAGGCCTTGTGGTCCTTATCTGCCGTCAACATCTATGTTTCTATGCTACACATTCTGTCCATTTGCTCTGAATTTTGAGGGCCAGTGCTATGTATTTTAATGCTGAGAACTGTATGTGATTTCACATTCAATTAAAATTTTGCTAAAGCTACTTTTGCAGGTTTGTAGCTGGTAATGCACAGACAATCTCTAGCACTATCCCCCATTTAAGGTTAGAAAAATACAAGCAAGTATAAATTTAAGTATCTGTGTACATTGTTTTGTGCAACCCAGACGTTAAACCCCCAAATACTTCAAATATTGTGCTTATTTACCAGGGTCTACTAGTATTCTAAAACTGAACCCAATCCACATTAAGTATGAGTAGGGGAACTGCAGTCTCCTGACTGGTCAGCAGCTGTGCAATGACAGACTACTATCACTTATTAAAGAAGTGCTTGCAGTCAGGACACAGCACAGTAACATATCAATGCCTTCTCTAAAAAAAATTCCTGACTCCCACTGCAAACATAGCCACCATCTTTAATCTCACAAAAAAAAAAATAGCTAGACCTTAAAAATGAACCCCCCACAACATATAAAAAATATATAACATATAAAAAAATACATATATAATTATTCTTTCCTTTATAACGCCCTTTTTACACACATACACAAATTAAAAAAAGAAGTATTACTCATTGCTTTACTTTTTTTGAGCTTCTTCCCTGACCATCAAAAAACCCTAACTATCTTTACCTGCCTAACAGGGAAACCTTTGTGGCTTAACCCAGCCCAGATAAATTTATTTATTCATTTTTTTTAACTTGCACTTTATACTCCCCCCTGCTCCTTGAGCCCCATACCATCAGGAGTCGCCGCCTATGGTGTCTTCCCCTTTTTTCTCTCAACCTACCTGGAGTCTGTGGGTGGTCCCCCATGGAGCCTTGGTTCTACCCCCAGGCAGGGATGAGGTGAGGCCTGTACAACCCGAGCTTCTAGTTTCATTGGGTCACCTCAACTGGACAGGCAGAAGAGAGAGAGCTGTGGGGTCTGCACCAAGCGCTCCATCTTCCCGATGCTCAGGGAACTGTTTTCCGCTGTTATTGTGGGGGTGTGATGTGCGCCCAGACATCAAGGCAGTAACATCGACGTCCGTCACGCCCCAACCCTGAGTGGCTGCGGTGCTTGCTGTGCCTCCAGCCTCTGCCAGAGGCCAATCAAATGCCGAGCCTCGACCCCCCCCCTTCCTCCCCGGAGAAGGCGAGTGGTCCTCAGATGCTCCAGCCTCCTCCTCCTCCTCTAGGCTGGACCTCCATCTCCCAGGGCACGTTCCTGATTCCAGGTTGATGGCGTCGCAAGCAGTAGTGCTACCACTGCACTGGCTGGCCAGCCCCAGATAAAATTTTACCCCTTGCTTTACTGAGGCCTTTTATTGTGATTGTCTGTGGAGAAATGGACATCTTGCCATGAGACAGACTTCTGTAGAAGTTTGAATTCCTGCATTCTGTGATGAACAAACATTCCCTCTACTGAATGTGTGGAAAGACAGACGATGGACAGGGGGGGATGGACTACCTTTTGCGAGTCATGTTTAACAAAAGCAAATACCATTTTTTAAACTTAAAATGTTGACTTTTTTTAAACATTTCTCAGTTTCCCAATTTTATAAGTGCAATAAGACACATCAGGGTGTGGGTAGTTATTATATAACTACACTTCCAGGTGCTGAAGGCATTTGGTGTAAACACCTCATGCCTCACACCACACCTGGGAGTGGGTTTAACACATAACTACCTACAACCAGTTGTACCTTACTGCTTACTCATAAAATAGGTATTAAGAATTCAGTAGTCCCGGTAGCACAGCTGGTAGTGTGGGATGTGTATAAGTTTTTGTCAGACCACATAACCCAAACTACATATAAGTAGACAAAAAATGAAAATTACGTGCCTACTGTAATTATGATCTTTCTGTGTGTCTTCACCATTCATCATCTTTTGGTTATGGGCCAGAGGTCATGACCCCTCGGAAGCTTCTTCTTTTTTTTTTGGATGGGAGAAATTCGATGCACCATCAGTGCATACGAGACTGACCTTTTCGTGGCGCTCACAGGTTGGCCATTATGTGCTGTCGACTCTGCCCTCCCGCTAGTTCTGAGTTGCTGGAGAGGTGAGGAGAAGGGTCGGGAGGTTGGGACAAGGAAGTCCAAGGGACAGACAAAGGAAAAGATATATAAACCAAAAGGAAAAAGATCAGCAGCTGGGGAGATGTGGGACAGAGGGCTCCTCTCCACCAAGAGAGGGGGATGAGGAGTCAGAGGACCTCAGCTGTTCAGAGGGTGGCTGCTCGAGGTGAGGTTGAAAAACCTGTCTGTCCATTGCCCTGACATAAGTGGGGAATCGAGCAGCCACGGCTCTGAACTGCTCCCAGGAGAGAGGCCCGCTAGGACCAAGGATGGGACCTGGGAGCACCGGAGAGTGTGGCAGAGGGATAGGAGCAGAGCCGACAAGAGAAATTGACTGACCTATGCCTGGGTTAGGGAGCACACCAGGAGCACCAGAAGAAGATGGTGCCCCGGAAGACTCCACAGCAGACAGCTGAACAACCATATTGGAACTGCCTTGGCTGCACCCGGAAGAATCCCCCCCACCGTGAGGTGACCGGGGCCGTGCAAAGGTAGTGTCTGACCATCACTCAGCTCTTTTACAAGTTAATTTCGCCCCCTCTCTGGTACGGGATAAGAAATGGCACTTTAATAACCAACTACTGAAGCTTCCAGAGATGGTTAAGAAGCTACAACACTTTATTTCTGAATTGTTTACCTTTTGCCAAAAACTGACATTCTCCAGGGCTCTTTCAAATGCACCCTTCAGGGTGAAATTATACGACTGGCAACCAGAAGGAAAAGGGAATTATCCCAAGCCACTTCCTCCCCTCTGTCACAGATCAGGACAGTTGAAAGGGAACTTTCTGATTCTTCCCCACCATCAGCACAGGAGCACTTGAGGCTCTTCAGGATAAATACAACACTCTCCTCGGAGAGAGAGCTGAGCATCTTCTCCTGTGGACCAGAGCCCAATATTTCGATAAGGGGAGAAGGCCAGAAAGCTCCTCGCTTTGCGCTTACGTAATCAGCAAGCAGACAGGATTGTTCCATTTATCCGATCGGACTCTGGCCACCTAATTACCTCCCCTAAAGATATAAATTCACAGTTTCAGGTTTTTTATCGTTCTCTCTGTGCAGCCCCCTCGAATCCTTTTGATCTTTTTGCGGCTTAGATACTTTCCTTCAGGATCTGGTTCTGCCCATACTGAGCCATGCTCGGGCTGATCTGCTGAAGGCTCCTTTGACTCTGGCGGAGGTGTCTACAGCGATTGACTCTTTAGCCCCCAACAAATCTCCTGGCCCGGATGGCTTTTCCTCAAATTTCTATCAGAAATTTAAGGAACTGCTAGCACCACATTTTCTTGATCTGCTCCAGTATATTTTCTCACAGGGCCTTTCAGATCCCTCTCTTACGACTGTTATTATAGTGGTCCTGCCTAAACCAGGGAGGGATTACTTGTTAGTATCCAATTCCAGACCTATATCCTTAATCAATGTGGATTTAAAAATCCTGGCTAAAATTTTATACACCAGGCTAAATTCCATATGGGACTGTCTTCTTAGTAGGGAGCAGGTGCGATTTGTTTCAGGTAGTCTACCTGCAGACCGCATTCGGAAACTCCTGCCCCTTTTCTCCACATCCAGGGATTCTTCTATCCCTTCAGTTCTGGCATCCCTGGACGCGGAGAAAGCTTTTGATAGAGTCTCCTGGGATTACTTGTTCCACCTGCTCCCTAGGTATGGCTTTCCCTCTGAATTTATTAGATGGCTTAGGGTGCTTTACACTAACCCCACGGCTCACATTCTTTGCAAAGGGCTTCTGTCTGACCACTTCCCTTTACAGCAAGGAACTCGCCAAGGGTGTCCCCTATCCCCATTCTTATTTACTTTATACTTTGAGCCCTTGATCAGCAAAATCAATCTTTCCCCGCATGTTCACGGTATTTCCTTGGTCCCCTCGCAGTATAAGTTGTTTGTCTATGCAGATGACATTCTTCTACACATCACGTCTCCTTCCACTTCTATATCGGAGGTCTTAGATATTATAACCCAATTCAGTGTTATTTCCAACTGCAAACTCAATTGTTCAAAAACAGAAGTCTTGCCCTTGAATGCGCCAACTACTCGTGCTAGTGTGGAGCATCTGGGTCTTCTTTGGGTTAAAGATAAATTAAAATATCTGGAAATGTACTTCAGTACTGATCCGTCTAAATTAAAACAATACAGTCTGGACCATGTGCTCACACAAATTCAAACCGACCTCAATCACTGGTCTCAATTATCTTTATTCCTAGGAGGTTGTTTGAATATCCTTAAGATGAATGTTCTTCCTCAAATTCTGTATCCCGGCTCTACCCAAGGCTTGGTTTCTCCAAGTCAACACAATTTTCTCTCATTTTCTTTGGCGGGGGAAGCCTCCTCGGAGAGCTCTGGCAAAGCTAATGAGATCCAAAGAGGCCAGCGGGCTGAAGGTCCCTAATGTTTATCTTTATTACCTGGCCACACACAGTTCCCGACTTTCTTTATGGTTCCGTTTGGCCCCCCCAAGGGCCTGAACTCTGTTTATGTCCCCCAGTGGCTGGATACTGAACGCTCATTGTGCTCCCATTTAGGTTTGAACTCTTGTTCCTTGCTGTACATTCCCTATAAGAGGATTCCTAGCCCCTTAAAAAGTAATCCCTGTTAGTTATTCTCTTCACACTAACAACCAATTATGTAATTTGTTAAATTTAGACCCCTATCACGACGTTACCCAATCTATCCTGGAAAATCTGAATTTGAAGATTGCTGGGAAGATGCTGACCTAGACGATCTGGCCCTCTCTAGAGTTTTTGTCGGTCAATCAATTGCTGTCTGTCGGCAAACTTATTACCTTTATAGAGGCTCAACAAAAATTTGGTTGACCTACATCTATGTATTTCAAGTATTTTCAACTCAGGCACATGCTGTTTCAATATTTGGTGTCTAGTCTAAAGAATATGGGGATAAATTGCTCCCCTTGATATCGGTCATCCCAACCCCCTATGCTACAGCCTTTTTTCATATGCATTTGCAGGACACCTCCTTGCTGAGACAGAATCTGACTTTTTTTATTCTTGGGATTAGATTCTTCCTTCTCAGGGAGGCCCCTGTGATTGGCTCCATATCTGGAAGCATGTATATAAACATATCAAATGGGACAGGTAGCGTTACGTGCAGTTTCAAATTTTGCATAACATGTTTTACACTCGATTAAACTTCACAGAATGGGTAGGTTGGCCTCAGATGTGTGTATTAGGTGTCAGAGGGAACAGGGTTCACTGTTTCACATTCTCGGGATGTGAAAAGGTTAAGTCCTTTTGGGAGGATATTAAACGTCATTTGGATCCCTAACTGGGGCTCGACCAGACTTTCACATCTGAAATCTGTATTTTGGGGGACTTCGCTAAGGTTTTAATCAGAAATCACATATTATTTTTAATATCGGCTTGCGCCAAGAAAGTTATTCTTCAACACTGGTGCGATCAGACCACCCCTACTTATGTAGAATGGTACAGAGAAATCCTTTTAGCGCTGTAGGCCGAGCATATTATTGCAAATGTATCACACTCCCACAAGAAATATACTCAGGTATGGGAACCTCTTTTTACCCTGCTGACTCTTGATGCTGGGTGATGGTCATTTACTTGTTACTCACTACTTACTATTCCCCATTCATGGTTTATTACTTATGACTGCCACACCTCGCATCCCTGGAAAGGGTTAGAGCTTGCTATGCCTGAATCTGCATAATAGTTTTGACACATATTTTTCCTTTTTTCAGGATTGAGACACTCCTCTTTTGCTGCATTCTAGCTGCTATCAGCTGGGTTCCACCTGGGATACCCCAGCCTCCAGAGAAGGGAGAGGGATGGGGGGGTTGTTGGGATGGGTGTGGGAGACGGGTTGGTTTGGACTGTTATGGTTATAGCTCGATTGGGAAGTTTACATGTTTTGGACAATTTCTTTTTGCAACTGCTGTATGTCCATATATAACTAGCTCAACAGTCATCTTGTTGGTTATCGTTTTGTATTTTAGAGTCAATGTATCTTCAATGTTCTCTGTGCCTCACTTTCCAATCAAGTTCAAGAAAGCTTATTTAATTTAAAAAAATGTAGACAGCAACAGACACTGCATACCACAGTTTACTTTAAACAACAAAAAAAATAAAAATAAAAAGCCAAAAACATCTTTTTAATCTTTTATTTTTAAATTACCAATTTCAAAAGCGGGACAATCCACTTCAGGGTGTAGGATCAGACGAAGTGGAAGCACTTCTCTGGTAAAAGCTTTTGTTAATGTTTCGTGACTAACAGCACTTTTACATGGAGCTTATTTGTAGCGCTCGTTTTGTAACACTCTCTGCTCCGCTCACAGTTTTCCGCTCCCGGTCCGGTTTTACACATGCCACCCTGTATCGGTGTTTCTGCCCTTCCGATGTGTCAACTAGTTGGGAAATAACAATAAAACAAAGGACAGTGGTGCAATGACAGGCAGAACATGTTTATATGGCCTAGCATAACGAAACAGATGACCGTGAACCCAGAAAAGAAGGGAACGCGGTTTCAGCGAACGCTCACTTTGGTTGCAGAGTGGACTGCATTCACACAACAGAAAAGGTAACGTTATAGTGTGTCTGTACTGGTCATTCTGATACAGACCACTGTGTGCAAAAGGGGTATAACAATCACCTGAGGCATTTGTTTACTCCCTAATGACCACACACCCCGAAGTGTATTATCTGATTCATAGACAATGCATCATTTTTGCATTTACATCTTATGTTGGGCTAAACTGCAGGGTCTGGAAGGTTTGGCTGGGCAGCAGGTGAGCATTTAAGCCAAGGAAGCCACAACACATGTCCACTTCAAAGCTACAAGTTTCAACTCTAGAACAAGATAAAACAAAAACAGCCCCTATTATTGTTAGCTTAACAGATGCTTGGCAAATAGGTTCCTGCCCTCCCTTCTGCCTTGTCGGACTCAGTCCGAATCCTTTACCATTCATTTTCTTTTAGGAAGTGCCTGGTGCCAACCTGAGAACAGGTCATTTAGAAAGGTTAAAGTCCTCCAGTCCAATTAACCAAACACACAAATGGTCCACACTAAGGCTGACTCATCCTGCCTCAATTCAGTGCCATTTCAATCCCCATATTTAAAAGGCCACTGATAATAAAGCGGCCTTCCAATAACCTACAATCAGAGTCCAGCATAGCACAAGCTTAAATCCCTGCTGACAGGGTGTGTAACTCTTTGGGTCCCTGCGCTTTTTACAAAGGTTCCCAAGCACAAGCAGGTTGGGTGACAGTTGCTCACAAGGGCAAGGTGACAATGACTCACAGAGCTTGACATGTGGACCCAGAAGAGTCAATACACATGGTTTAGAAACATAGAAACATAGACTTTGACGGCAGATAAGGACCGCTTGGCCCACCTAGTCTGCCCATTTCCCTACCTACAGGATAGGCCACAGATCCTAGTTAACCAACAGCCTATTTCTTCCTACCCCTCACAAGAATTGCCTTTGTGTCTGTCCTGTGCAATCTTGAATTCTCCCACAGTTTTAGACCCCACAACCTCCTCAGGAAGGCTGTTCCATGTATCCATTACCCCCTCTGTGAAAAAATACTTCCTCAAATTGCCCCAGAACCGCCCCCCCCATCTTTAAATTGTGTCCCCTTGTTCTTGCACATCTCTTTTTCTGAAAGATGCTACCCTCTTGGACGCTGTTGATTCCACGGAGGTACTTAAAAGTTTCTATCATGCCCCCCTCTCCCTTCTTTCCTCCTTTAGTCTCTCCTCATACGGCTTCTCTTGCAGACCCTGCACCATTTTAGTTGCCCTCCTCTGGACTGCCTCTATCCTGTCTATGTCCTTGCAGAGATGGGGTCTCCAGAAATGGACGCCGTACTCCACATGGGGTCTCACCAACTGTCTGTACAGAGGATAACAACTTCCTGTTTTCTGCTGGTGATGCCTCCCTGCCATCCCAGTATACCCCAGCCCTCCCTACTGCCTTCTTACATTGCTTGCTAACCTTAAGGTCATCTGATATGATTACCCCAGGTCCCTTTCCCTTTTTGTTGTTGTTACTACCTCCCCCCAACTGTGTAATCTTCCCCTGGGTTCTTGTTTCCCAGGTGCATTATTTTGCACTTCTTTGCATTGAATCCTAGCTGACGTACTTCTGACCATTCCTCCAACCTTGCCAAGTCCCTTCTCATCCTTTCCACGCCTCCTTGTGTATCAACCCTGTTGCAGGTCTTAGTGTCACCTGCAAAGAGGCATACTTTTCCTTCCAGTCCCTCTGCTACGTCACTTATAAAGACATTAAAAAGGACTGGACCAAGTACTGAACCCTACAGTACCCCACTAATAACCCCTCTTTCTACAGAGTGGACTCCATTTACAATTACCTTCTGTGTCCTGTTGTCCAGCCAATGTTTTACCCAGGCTACCACCCTGGGACCTACTCCCAGGCTGGTTAATTTGATTATTAATCTTTGGTGTGGAACTGTGTCAAATGCCTTGCTAAAGTCTAGGTAGGTCATGTCCACAGCCCCTCCCTGGTCTACTACTTTGGTCACCGAGTCAAAGAAATCTATTAGATTTGTCTGACATGACCACCCACTGTGAACCCATGCTGCCTTGGGTCCTGTGTCCCACTGGCCTCTAGGTACTCAACAGATCTTTCCTTCAGAAGTGACTCCATCACTTTCCCTACCACAGAGGTCAAACTGACAGGTCTGTAGTTTCCCGCCTGTCTTGGTTCCACTTTTGTGAAGGGGAATCACATCCGCCTTCCTCCAGTCCTCGGGTACCACACCATCCTCCCATGAGTTATTAAAAAGAGTAGTCAGTGGTTTCACTAGTTCCCCCCTTAATTCTTTTATAATTCTGGGGTGAATTCCATCAGGCCCCATTGCTTTGTCCACCTTCAGTTTTAAGAGTTCTTGCAGTACCCTTTCTTCTGTGAAAGGGCTGGGATCGACCCCCCTATTAAAAGAGCTTCTGTCAATTGGATTAGGCACTTTCCCCTCCTCTTTTGTGAATATTCAGCAGAAATATTCATTCATTGGTTTGTACGTGTCTACTGATTTCCTAAAAATTACAAAATTCAACTACAGTAAAAAGCATTACTTATTTTACCAACTATGGAACATACAGCTTATCTAAATATAGTGGATGACTTGCCTTTTCTGTACCATTAAATATCCAAAAGGGATATCTACTAGGAAGTACAAGCCTTTTTGAAATTCCTTACTGTTGCAAGAAATATAATCAAAGAGTTCTTTAAATACCCTTTTATGATTACAAAGTTAACTTGTGACAAGGGCTGCAGTGCTAGGAAATCAAATAAAAGGAATATTGGTCTAAGCTTATTCAAAACAATCTGATCTTACCTCTATTACTCTACTGTCAAAATCTTCATAGGTTTCTGGTGGGAGAAAAAGAAAATGCAATGCTCAGGTCACCAATCTTATGCTTAAGAGGAAATGTTCATTTAAAAGCATTAACAGAAAATTAACACAAAATCTACATTCATAATCTAGGGTCCATATCTAAAAAGCAAGTTGCATCTTACTGGGAGATACAGTATGCATTACTCAGCTTCTTGCCTCATTTCCCAAGGAGTGCCATTATTGCATATTATAAAATGGGTAGAGATAGTAAAGCAATGTGATTGGCTGACATCCCTTACTAACCTAGCCTTTTATTTTGGTTATACCACACTAAATAATAAGTGCCAAAAACAGCAACCGACTTGACAATAATATCATTGTGCCTTCCCCCCACCTTCAGAACTTGAAACTCTGCCATCTTGTTTGCCCACTTAGAAAAAAGTCGGAAGCAGCCATGGAAAGCGAGTGAAACTATAAGCCTCAAGAGTAAGTAAATACAGTCACAACAATTTAAAAAGTGTTGTTTTTAGTTTGCAAATCTTATTCCATCCCAAGCTGCTCCTTTTTCTTCCTTACGCAGTTATTACAGAGTCTCTGAATTCCCTCCAGAGCCACAACCTGACAAAAACTGGTGGGAATTTCACGAATTTCTAATTTTAAAATTAGGCAAAATGTTAAACTAACAAAAAATCAAAACTGTAGCAGTACCATGTCTAATTTTTTTTTTTTGCCTCTGCAGCCAACCGCCATACATCAGCCTGGTTACGGCGCCCCCGATCCTCCACCTCCAGTCCTCCTTGCGCTCCTTCCTCCAGTACTCCTGGCTTATCCCCCAGAGGGCAGGGATGCGGCACCCAAGTGCCGCATGACTAGTAACTGCCTGGGGAGAGCAGGTCTGGAGGCTTATCGAGAAGCTGGGGGCAGGCTTCACATGCGTGGCCAGTTACGAGGCGTTCTCCTTGATGTTTGTCAGGGGCAGGGCCATACAATGACATCCAGCGTCCACCCCACCCCTCAGACTGTTGGCGCCAGTTGCTGCGCGAACTCCCAGCTTCCACCAGGGGTCCGTTGAGTGCCGTGCGTGACCCGCACCCTCCCCCAAGAGAAGGAGAGCAGTCCGTGGGATGCTCGATCCTACTCTCCCTGGCTGGCCCTACAGCAACCCGGGTCCGTTCCCGAACCCTGGTCGCCGGCGTCACAAGCGGAAATCCAACTGCTGCGCCAGTGGCCGGCAACTACCATATCTAATTTGTCCAGACTCTCAATTATCATTTAAAAATATTTAGCCCCAACACTTAACTCATTTTATTTCTGATTTCTTTGAAAAAGACTACCTTTTGAACCATTAGGGCTACAAACTTTAATTTTTTTTTAAACACAGCTGGGAACTATGCTGACATAGACTACCCTATCAATACAGTTTGACATGTGCCAATATACATCAATACATTTTAAACAATAACACATGGTTACAAGTATATTGCTGTATATGGACATATATTGAAGCATGTACTCTTGTGAAACTGATCCTGTAACATTATGGTTACATGTGTACTACTGTATATTGACATCAGTGTTGTATGTATCCATATGATGCTGAACCTGTAACATGGTTACAATTACATTGCTGTATATTTCCTTAATGTTTTACACTGTTTTAAATCAAATCAACTCATATTGAACACCAAAAAGATAGTTTTGATGACCTTTGAATCCTCCCAGAAGCTAGCTAAACTCCAGTCACCTCACACTCTCCACACCATTGATGGTGCCCACCTGGAAGCTGTCTCTGCTTTCAAATACCTTGGTGTCTGGTTGGACCCCAAACTGGATTTCTCCCACCACACTGACGCCCTACACGTAATGCTTCGTCCCAAGTTGGGGGCCTTATACTGCCACAAGGACTGCCATGCTATGCCATAAACTAGTTAAATTGATTCTTCCTTAATTGCACCTGGGAAACAAGAACCCAGGGGAAGAATACACAATGGGTGGGGAGGTAGTAACAACAACAAAAAAGGAAAGGGACCTGGGGGTAATCATATCAGATGACCTTAAGGTTAGCAAGCAATGTGAGAAGGCAGTAGGGAGGGCTGGGGGTATACTGGGATGTATAGGGAGAGGCATCATCAGCAGAAAACAGGAAGTTGTTATCCCTCTGTACAGACAATTGGTGAGACCCCATCTGAGTACTGTGTCCAGTTCTGGAGACCCCATCTCCATAAGGACATAGACAGGATAGAGGCAGTCAGAGGAGGGCAACTAAAATGGTGCAGGGTCTGCAAGAGAAGCCGTCTGAGGAGAGACTAAAGGGCTTAATATGTATACCCTTGAGGAAAGAAGGAGAGGGGGACATGATAGAAACTTTAAGTACCTCAGTGGAATCAACAAAGTCCAAGAGGTAGTATCTTTCAGAAAAGTGACTTGCAAGAACAAGGGGACACAATTTAAAGATAGAAGGAGGCGGTTCTGGGGCAATGAGGAAGTATTATTTCACAGAGAGGGTAGTGGATGCATGGAACAGCCTTCCTGAGGAGGTTGTGGGGTCTAAAACTGTGGGAGAATTCAAGAATGCATGGGACAGACATAAGGCAATTCTTGTGGGGGGTAGGAAGAAATAGGCTGTTGGTTAACTAGGATCTGCGGCCTATCCTGTAGGTAGGGAAATGGGCAGACTAGATGGGCCTAGCGGTCCTTATCTGCCGTCAAAGTCTATGTTTCTATGTTTCCCATTTTTATGTTGTCTTGCGCACATGCAAGCAACATCTTGTGGTAGTAGGAGAAATGCAGAGTTGTGTCAGTGTTGGCGAATGCAGGGCACGCTTTAGTAGGTGCATCCCTCATTCCCCAATTAGCCAGCATGCTAGCGCTGACACAAGGATATGCAAAGTGCCACCAACATGAAACAAACATGCCACTGCAATCGGAGACAAGCTCTGCATGCAGCAGCACAGATGAGATGCTTCCCGTATGTGCCTTTCCTGGTGAAACATTTCAATAAAGATGGCGGCGAGTCCTGCCGCCACCACTCAATCTCCAAAAATGCCGACATCGTGGGTGCAATCCCCGTGTTGGCATGTCCGCCACCCCCCCCCCAAAGATTGTGTGGCACACTGGGAGCCCACCCCAGTGTGCCTCCGCTCAACAGAAAGCTGACCGCTTCAGCATGTTCCTCCCCACCCATGTGTGGCACACTGAGGAGCCCACCCCAGTGTGGCCAACATTGCCCCGAAAGTCATGGGGCACACTGGGAGCCCACCCCAGTGTGGTCAACATTTGTTTTCTTTCACCTGTAAAGAAAGAAAACCATCCCATGGCGCAGCGTTCATTTATTTTCTTTTGTAGCTGAAAAAAGAAAACAGTCTATTGTCTGCAGCACTCCCCTCACCCACCCTCTGCGCACCCCACCTCCCCACATACCCCCTCACCCCATACTTACCTCCAGGGGTCCAGCGCTGCGATCTTTGGTGGAGCGGGAACACATCTAGACTCTTCAAAGCTGAATTGCAATATGAAGAAATGCCAGTAAGCTGTATAATGGCATAAATGGGGGAGGTGGGGTCCAACTTAGGTGGCTATCTCAGCCTTTTTTTGAAATTTGGTTCCAAATTCTCAACATGGGGTTCTTGGGATCCCACCTTATGAACACATGCACTGTCATCTCGTTATTCAGTCCCGAAAGGTAATTTCACATTCACTGCGTGGACTCACCTTTTGGGACAGAGTAATGAAACAACAGTACCACTGTTCATGAGGGGGATGGTCCCAAAAACCCTATGTTGCAAATTTGGCAAAAAAATTCCAAAAAAAATGACTATGTTACGAGCGTGCATTGCACAGTTTCTAAGTACGCTCATAACTTTGACAATTTTTAATATTTTCACTCCAGATTTTTAACATTGCTATTTTTTCACACCTTCTTATGAACAGTACGGCTGTCATTTTTCACATCCTGCCCTAAATGTGTTTTCGCACATGTGGCGCGGTCGCTGTGGGAAATCAACATTCGGAACAGATTAACAAAATCACAGTGACACTGTTCATGAGCGGAGGTCCCAAAATACCTATATTAAAAGTCTGGTTAAAAATATCCCCCAAATAATTGCATTACGGGTGTGCGTTGCGCAGTTTCTACGACTTCACATGTTTTTCATATTTTCACTCCAGATTTTCAACATTGCCAGTTTTTTACACCTCCATATGAACAGTACAGCTGTCACTTTTCACTTCTTGCCCAAAATGTGTTTTCGAACATTTGGCGCACAATGTCACGGTTGCTGTGGGAAAACGATGTTCAGGACAGATAAACAAAGTCACAGTGACACTGTGCATGAGTGGAGGTCCCAAAATGCCTAGGTTGAAAATATGGTTAAAATCCCCAAATAATTGTATTCGCGAGTGTTGCATTTCTATACGCAAATGACTTCACAATTTTCATATTTTGCCTCCAGATTTTCAACATTGCCATTTTAGTACACCTCCTCATGGACAGTACAGCTGCTATGTTTCACATCCTGCCTGAAATGTGTTTTCGCACCTATGGCACCAAATGGCGCAGTCGCTGTGCAAAATCACTTTTCAGCTAACAAACTGACAGTGCCAGTGCTTATGACGTGGGGTCACAAAAAGCCCATGTTGAAAATCTAGAGTGAAAATACCAACAAACGCCCAGGGCGTTAGGGTTTCCAGCCACTAACACCCCACCCTGTAGAGACTGACAGGCATCAGGATGTGACTAGGGACTGTTGGCTGTAATGCTGATGCCATTCCACCCCCACCCTGTAGCCAGTGACAGGCATCGAGGTGTGCCTCAGACTCTTCAGCCCCAGCGCTCACCCCATTCTCCTACACTGCACCCATCTCACCATATTTCCTTATGGAATGGGGTGAGCGTAAGGCCCGAAGACCGCAAGGCATACAGCAACACTTGTTGGGTGTCTGCAGGGTAGGGTGAGGTGACATGGTGTGAGCGTTATGGCCGACGACCCAAAGGCACACTCCAATGCCCGTCAGTCTCTGCAGGGTGAGGGTGGGGTTGGTGTCAGTTCACCACTTCACCGCCATTCCTATTATGCACCTCTCAAACTCCTGCACTACCAATGCCAATGCCAGCAAGACAAAATTCGCCACTGACAAATGCTTGTTGACTACGCAGACATGGTCTACACATTTTGCCCCTTCCTCTTCTCCTGCCAGGTTGGACACCCTGTGCAATGCCTTCTGCCAGTTCACTTCAATCACCTCAAAAATAGCGCAAATGTGTTTTTTTTAGTATTTTTTTGGGAAGCTGCCCCCAGCACATAAACAGAGCTGTTCTATGCACCAGCCCTCCACACCACGGGAGCAGCTCGGCCAGCCTCCCAGTTTCTGGTGCCCTTGTGATGCACCAGCACCATGGACAGCGACCAGGAGAACGCCTACAGCAAGTGCTTTAAATCCCCAGTCGCTGTCCATGTGAGTGCTTACCAGACTAGCACAGTATAATGAGGCACTATTCTGGTAGCGCTCACCTGACGGGGTACCGGTTCAACCTACTCCCAACTTATCTATCCTCCCTACTCTCCCCCATCAGCGCATCCAACTACCCGCTTTGCTCCAGGGACTCTCACACCTTCTCCCTCCCCAAGTGCATTCATGTGCTGGTCAAGCGGCTTTTTCTTATCGTCTCCCTGCCCTCTGGAACCAGCTCCCCGCCTCCCTCTGGTTTTCTTCCTCCTCCTCCTCCCTTAAACGCCAATTCAAACTTTCTACCCAGCCCTGTTGTTTTTGTAGGCCTTCCTCATCTCCCCAATATTCCCAATGTGTCCCTTCCTCTTCCCCCATGTCCTTCTCCCTAATTTCTCCTTCCGCTTCCAAGCCTCTCTTCTTATTCATGGCCGACTGGCGAGGAATAGCCAGAATCACTGGACTCAAGGAAGTCTGTGAACAGCTACCGACTACTTAAACCCTCTCCACTCACACGAGGGCAGTCGAGGTGAGAGAGACCAACAATCTGTGGGGCAAGCATTGACCGACAGAAATCCTTAGTACGGCACCCCAGACTTCAGTTGAGGCGGAGTTCCACCACTATGGGTGGAGCAGCAGTTTAGGCCGAGCAATCGGCTCGGGGCAGCTCCTCGACCAAGGAGCCGGGGGCAGGAGGCGGCCTCAGCTGATCAGGCAGTGGCCGCATGTCGCCGGTGAAGGAGCCAGAGTTGGTTTGTTGCCGGCTAAAATAAGTTGCTGCCAAATAAGATCCTCATAGCGCCGATGCAACTTGCAGCAGAGCCTCTCCTCGGCCGAGAAGGAAGAGGAGCGGCGGCGCCGCTTTCCGCGATGATGGGACCGGGAGCGCCAATGTCGGCGGGACTTGCCCGAAGCAGAAGAGGACCAAGACCAAAACCTCGACCACTGGGGGTGCCGAGGAGGGAGCGGGGGAAACCAGCAGCTCTCCTGGTTCAGGGTCTTTGACCGGGGATGTCAGCCCTGGAAGCCAAGACAAGTCCTCGGAGGGCACTGGGGGAACCAGTGTCTGAGAGTTGTCGGCCTCCTCAATCGACAACCTGTTGATGGGTTCGAAGAAAATCTCAGCCTCGTCGACAGGAGTCTCGGTCGACTGGTCTGTTGGGGACTCCGAGAAACCAGCGGCCCCTGGCCGCAACCTCGACCAAAGTTAAAAGACGACGATCTGGGGAACGGGACTCTCCCGCTCCCACGAACGTCGACGCTGGAACTTACCTTTGAGGTCCTTCTTCTTAGACCGAGAGGCGTGAGACCCAGAAGGACCCTCTCCCTTGGTAGAGAGGTACTGACAAAGCTCCCAAAAGGAAGCCGGTGTAGAGGAGGAACTCAGGGAGGAAGCCGGGATAAGGCCGGCAGCTGAGGAAGGATGAAGCCCCTGGCCTGGGCCGCCTCCTCCTCAAGGGCCGTAAGTTGTTCTATCTGCTCAGCAGAGCCTGCAGCCTCGGACACCGCCCAATGGGCCTCCTTCGATTTAACCGGCGGGAACCGTTTCTCTGGTCGCCCCAGTTTGAGTCGGGCAGAGTGGTCCTCGTGCAACAAAGGGTAGAAGGACAGACAGAGGCCGCAAGCCTGTGGGTCGTGGTCGAGTCCAAGGCAGTAAATGCACATGGCGTGAGGATCAGTGCGAGACATCTTCTGCCCGCAAGGGCGCCGACGGAACCCGGGAATGGATTTAACATCCATCGCAGCCAGGAGGGAGTCGAGCAAAGACCGAACTTGAATATAAGATTGGGAAGATCTGAAGATTTAGTATCCAGGCCTACAAAACACAGGAGCGCTAAGGAGGGAACCTGAGCTTCCAAGCGGTAAGGAAGATCTGGTGTCATGGGGCGAAGCCGAGGATTTTACCACCCGGGTAGGTGGGAGAAGCCAGCTTGAAAACCTTCTGGACCATCTTAAAGCGGCAAGGTACCTGCCAACAAGTGTAGATTGAACAACATATCCACGTCCCTAGAATCTAAAGTTATTCCATCAAGATCAATCACACCCTTTTTCTAGTTACAGATGTTGATCTGAAGGACTTTAGCTAGTATAAAAACATCACCAATGCCTTACTCTTGACTATAATCCCTTTTTGACAGTGTGTAATCTGTTATTTGATTTAAACTTGAAAAAGCAAAAGAGACTTAAAATAATGAGAGCCATTAATGATCAAAGAGTACTAGCCAAATTAAAATGGTCACACTTCTGGGACATCATGTTCAATACGGACAGTTTACACTGATAAAAATATTCAATTACTTGATATAGATTTTACTACACCTTCAGCAAAGTAAAAATCTACAGCAACACAAGCTGCAGACTGTAAGCAGGCACAAGATGTCAACATAATAACTATCTCTGCATTCTGTTTGAAGTGCTGTCCAAATAAGTTATTCTGCAATCAAGCACTGCAGCTACAATTCCAGTTTCAGTATTTTATCGATCGGGAAATTATCTTCACAACTCAAAACTTGCATTTTGCCGGCCCAGTGGCACAGAGGGTTGAGGCGCTGGACGCCACACCTCGAACCATGCCGGTGACCCGGCTTCGGGAATGGACTCGGGCCGCTGGGGGTTGGGGGGGGAGGAGGAGGAGGATCGAGCGTCCCAATGGATGCTCTCCTCCTCCTCCTGGGGCGCGATCCTGAGGTGCCTTCCAGCACCGGACGCACCTATGCTTGTGGAAGCATGGGCACCAGGGCATAGGCGGCTCTCCAGAGTCAGGGAGGACAGGACGTTGTGAGCACGTGACAATGGCATGTGTCAGCACGTCGTCTGTCTGGACGTTCATCTTGCATGCCGACCCCCTCAGGGAGGAGGGATTAAGGGTGAGTAAGGGAGAAAATGAAAAAAAAACTCTCTGTCCTAGATGACGACCGATCTAAGCCTCTGATCACCTACCATGGGCAGACCCCATTGTGCAGGCACTCCTAAGAGAGGAGTGAGAATGGGGATAATGGAGAAAGCCTGGCACTCTAGAGGCATACTTCGTGGGAGTGCTCTCGGGGGTTGATCAGGTCTGAAGGAGTGGAAAGAGAAGGCAGTAAGGTGGGAATAAAAAGAAAGTTAAAAAAAAAGCTTGCATTTTCTAGCTGAATAGTAAATTTAATTTCTGGATCACAGGTATGTGAGGATTAAACTGTCTTTACACTAGCACCCTTGGACACACACACACAAAAACTTTTAAATGTGTTTTACATGGTAAACAAAAACAAAAATTACTCACTGTGGTAATGTTGTTTCTTGTTAAGAGATCACTCACTATGTTTACACTTTATGCAGTCATCTCAGCCGATAGACCCTATGCAAATTTTAGAACTTGTAATGTAGGTTCAAACTATGCATCCGTGCTCCACTCTGCCCATTTGCTCAGATCTGTTTCCAAGCCAGAGTGGAGCAGCAGCTAGTGAAACTAACTAAAAAGGCTACACATTTTTTTTTATAAAAATGTTTCATAGAATTTTTAAAAACATCAAACAAACTGAAGCAGATTTGTGAACATTTATCACGTAAATCGTAACAACAAGCTTATAATTGTAGGAACTGCAACAGTAATGCTCAACCAACTGCAATGAAAAATGAACTGACTCTTGTGTGAACCTATTTTTTTTTTTAAATTTAGCATCTTTATTGAGTTATATAAAGAAAATCACCAGTACATGAACAGGCACTGTACATCATATTATACTTGGAACAAATATAACCAGATAATAAGATAGTAGTCCCCGAAAGGATAAGAGGAACTAACAAACTTCCTGGTTTGAACAATCTGTAACAGACTAAAATTAACTCCCCCATACCCCCACCCCACCCGGAAGTGCCTTAACAAAGAAAAAACCTCAATGAGAGAGAAGGGTATCAAAAAATTGACCCCAAGTAACAGAGTCCATCCAAGAAAACAGAGTAGGCAGAGAGTGTCAGAGGCCCACATTGAGAGGGGATTACTTCAGATACAGTGCGTATAATCTGCCCATTTCTGATTAAAGGAAGCCAGACGGTTTCGGGAGCTTGCTATTAACTTCTCAGTATTAAAACAATGGGACATTTCTTTGAGCCATTCCGAGTACGTAATGGAATCCTGATCCATCCAATGTCTAAGGACCAGCTTCTTGACTACTATAGAGATTAAAGCCATGTGGTACCTACGTTCTTTCACCTCAATGTTGGAATATATCCCCAGTATGCATATTTCTTTGGTGAATAGATCTGTTAAACCCAGAAGCGGATCTAGATTATTTTGTATTGTATTCCATAAAGGTTTCACCTTGTCACAATGCCAAAAGATGTGCAGCAAATTCCCTTCGGCAACTCCGCACCTAGTACAGTTGGATGATTGGAGTTTACCAAACTTGGCCAGTTTGACTGGCGTGTAATAAAGGTTGTTCAGGATATGGTACTGGGTCAATCTGTGATTGTCCTGGGAAAGGTATTTGTATGTGTCCTTCCAAATCAGACTCCAGGGTAGAAGAGAATCCAGGAAGAGAGGTGCCCAAATTTTTGAGCCCTCCAATCAGGAAATAAGACTTCCAGAAGGTAGGCATAGATTCTGGCAATACCATGGAGTTTAACTGCAGCTTCTTGTATTTTCTCTAAGAGGGGCCTTGTTTTAGAGGGTATAGATACGGACCCAAAAAGTTTAACTATTAGGTGTCTCAGTTGAAAAACCTTGAAAATGTACTTCTGGGGAATGTTAAGGGAGGTTAGAATAGCTACGGAGGAAAGGAGTGAACCTTGAGAATACAGTGACTCCATTAGAGAGTCCTGAATTTGGGGAGCCAGTCAGGGGTCAGCCGGTTGCCCCCTAATTTGATGTTGGGATTTAGTATAAGGGGTTGTGCCAAGTCTTTGGTGTATGGTATGCTGAAGAAATTCCAACACTGGGATAAAATTTTGACAGAGATACCCATAACCAACTCTTGTATGGTTTTGGGTAATGCAGAGAAGGGGCAGTAGAAGATTTGGGGAGGACGAAGGTTAAATTGATCCATTAGTTTAAATTCCAATTGAAGCCAAGTTGGTTGAGATAAATTGAGCTGGGGAGTTAGCCACTTCTCTATTTTATGTAGTTGACTGGCCCAATAGTACAGTAGGAAATTAGGGAGATGAAGGCCACCTTTATCTCTAGTTATATTGAGTTTGAGGAAGGGCCTTCTGGGCTGCTTACCCTTCCAGATGAAGGTGGATAGCGCAGAGTGTATCTGTCTGAAATACGATCTGGGGAGCCAAATATTTAAAAAGCTTAGGGGATAAAAGATCTGGGGTAGTACGTTCATTTTTACAATATCGTTACGCCCCCATAGGGACAATGGTAGGCTTTGCCACCTATTAAGGTCTCTCTGGACCTTTGTCAGCAAATCATCCAAGCTGAGCTTCCTGACCAACTCGGCCTCGCGGGCCAAATATATACCCAAGTATTTAAGCAAATCCGGAGACCACTTCATACCAAACCGGATGAAATTGGCCTAAAAGGTAAAGGAGTTTAACGGGAAAATAATAGATTTGGACAGATTAAGTCTATAGTTGGACACCTGACCAAATCATTCAATAACTTGTAGGGCTTGTGGTGTGAACCTATTTCAGATTCTGGAAGGGGAGGCAGGGTTAGGGAGTGACAGGGGCTTTCCGAATGAATGGGAATGGTGGGAAGACATACAGAAACTTCCCTGTCCAATCCAGTACCACAGCATCCTCTAAGACCGTCCCCTCTGATTGACTGTCTTCAACAAAACTGTAAAAGCTGATAGTTCTCCCAAGATGCGAATAGGTTAACACCGAGAGTGCTCCTCCTTCTGAACACTGTGGCCAAAACTTGCTGGTTTAAGGCCCATTCGTGATTTACCTGGCTAATTTTACTTAGGAAATGTGCCAGGACATTGTCTGTGCCTGGCAGATGTACTGCAAACATGTCTGCTGCTTAGGAATATGTCAGGACCCAGATCCTCATTACCTCTGTGCACAGTTTTGAGGATCTTGTTCCTCCCTCCCTCTTTATGTAGTATATGGTTGTAGTGTTGTCTGTCCTAATTTGGATGTATCAGCCCTGTAGCTGGGAGGAAAAACACTGCTTTGCTAGCACCAATGTTCTGAGCTCAAAAGAGATTTATGTGCTCTAGTGACCCCTGTTGGCTTCATATGCTACTCACTGTGAGGTCCTGCAGGTGGGTGCCCCAAAAAAGTAGTGAGGAATCTGTAGTAAAAATATTTATAGTGTATGGTGGAACGTAATTGTGTATGGACTTCCATACACTGTAAAAAGTCATTCTACTGTAGTAGTAATGTAGCTACTAACGCAGAGCGACTTTTCATTCTGTTTCATTCATTAGTAGCTACATCACAATGCAACCACCCCCACCAGTGCTGCCCATTGTACAGGGGGTGGCTGGCATGTTGGGTGCGTGAACTGGCCAGTGTGCTGCGGAGAGGAGGAGTGCGGTCTCTGGTGGCAGACACTTACTAGAAAATGTAAGTGATCCTGCTTTATGGGCACCATACACTATAAAGAACAGTATATGACATCCCAAACAATTTGGCAAATCTTCCCCCTCATGTTTTCTGTGACAGCAGAGAAACCTCTAGAGCTTCGCTCTCAAGGTGATCAGCCATCATAGAAAACACGCGGGTGAAGAACTGCCTTGTTGTGTACGGGATGCCATACACTATCGTATATGTTAGTGATTGCTGAAGGGAGGGAATGCCCTCCCTGAAGTTGCTTTTCTTCCTTCTCCACTCTAAAGATTCCACTAGTACTTTTGTCACTGGCACTAGCTCTGAAATTGGATCCTATCTTTGAGAACAATTATCTCTTAAGTGGTACTGGATATCTCTAATTTTGAAACCTGGTCCATGGAACCACAGCTGTGGATGTGGCCATGTGTCCTAGTAACTACAAGAAGTCTATTTAGGGTCTTGGTTGACCGGCTGCAAAATACTCTGCTGTTGATATCAAAGCTGTAACTGTGGCCTGCAGGAGAAAAGCTTTCCCAGAAGGAACATGGCTGCCAGGAGTCTTGGAGGCTTCTAGACCCATTTTCACTGCTTCGAAGAGCATGAACTGACTTCCCCAATTTCCTGAACTCTGCAGTTTGCTTAGTATATGACCCAACCAATCTGTGCAAATCTAGCTTGTGCAACCCTCATTCTTTTGGATGAATTAGCTTCGAACAAAAGACGACAGACAAATCTCTTGATTTACGTGAAAAGCTGTAGGTATTTTTCAGAATAAAAGACGGAAGCATCCTCAAGCCCACCTTTTCATTACAAATGATAAGGTAAAGTTCTTTGTGTGTGACATAGACACATAGAAACATAGAAATTGATGGTAGATGGGGATCAAAGATCCATCTAGTCTGCCCTGAGCCTGTGACAGGGAGCTCCTGCCACTCTTGAGGACCGACTTTTTCTTAAATCTGTTGTAACAGTTCTTCTGTTTCTTAGCCTAATCTATTCTTTACAATTTCTAGTCCATAAGGTTGGCCACCTATGGGCACCACCTTCCCTTTCTTTACTATGCTATAGTGTCCTCTTTAATTTTCCTTTTCCCACTCAGGTCCTTGTACAGGGAGGTTATTGTGGTGACCTCCAAGCTTATGTAAAATAACAGGCTGTGTTTATCATTGTTGAATTTAGTATGCCATGACACTATGTCATAAAATACATTGATGTATACACCTTGTGAGTATGAAACCTGTAAATGTTGAAAATGCCATTGCACTAGGTGTTTTTGATAAAGGTATAAAGTTACTAGGGGACTGTATGATAAAAATTAAGTTAGTTGTGCTATTTAAAATGCATGTAAATTACTGTAAACTGAACAAGTCTGAAATGTCATGGTGATTTGCATATATCCCATGATGCTTTGCATTAAGGAAGTATGTGTGATGCTGTGTTTCTTTGAAACTTGGCTTACTGACAATGCCCTTTCGGGTATCCCTTGTTTCAGTGCTTCTGCACCGAGGTTCGTTGTCTTCAGCTTTTTTTTTTTTTTTTTTAATTATTATTATTTGAGCCCCCACCACCCAAGCAAACAAGGCCCGCATACAGGAGGTTAAAACTCAACAGATAAGTTAGATCAGAGATCAGTGAGTCAGTAGGTGCTGGCTAAGTGCAGAGGAAAGACATACACAGTATGCGGTTGCAAACTGATGCACTGAAGAAGGGATATGACATTGCTGAATTTTGATTAAACATCACACAGAGATTGCGTGTTGAACCTGAAATTCGGTGTCTGGTCCATCTGTTATCCCACATCCCCTACACAGACTTGGTGATAGAAGTGGGATAACTTGTTGGAAGCATCTGGACTTGCCGAAGAGGAATGTTTTCTGGTGGATATCGCCCAGATATCCCAGGTGGACCAATGCACCAGGAGTTGCCAGAGGAGAACCCAAAGAAGAAAGTCCGTTGAGTTCTGACCAGAACCATGACTGACAGACAAAGAGAAGCTGCTGCCTGGATTGGACCTGGGGGCTCGGAGGAAGGCCAAGCCTGAAGACAATGAAGAGGTGCAAAGGGATGAGGAACTACCATGGGGTTGAGGCAGACTGGAGGTGCAGAAACACCCAGGAGGTGGAGACCTTGATGAGGATGATCCACTGGATGAGTAGGCAATGGCTGGAGGCAGGCCGACTATGCAGAGAAGCGGAACACCAGGGTCAGGTGCTCAAGAGGTCCCTGCCAGAGAGCTTTGATAAAGAATCGGAGGAGGATTTTTCATGGGCTCAGCTGGAGAAGGACCCCCTGACTGGGCAGGATATTCCTTTGTTTCCTATGTTCCCATGATGTTACCTGTTGGAGGTCGGAGATGCAAGTATGGAACTTGAATGTGAAACCCCAGGTAAGACTGTGCCTAGTGATATTGTACTGGGGTTGAAGACCCCAAGCAAGCAAGAAGAAGTCTATGAGGCTGAAAGGACTTGTTCTTGTATTCATGCAGCTAAAGCTATTAACAGTATTGACAGGGTATACTACAGGCTAAAGATGCTAATATTGCCAAAATGTTACAATATGTTAAGATCAAGGAGGTGGTACATGTGTTTTATTTTATGATGAAAAACCTACAAAGGAGGAGGTGGGTGAAAAGAGTGTCTGCTCTCAGGTGTCTGTATCAGAAGTGAAATGAATAAATCAAGAGACATAGAGGGTTTATGTAGAGGGGTTGAACTTCGGACTGGGCCCCTGCTTAAAATTGACATGTCTGGTGGGGTTGGAGCAGGTAATTACTCACCCCAGAGAAAGTCTTTCTGTGGTACTGGACTTTACAGCTGTCCAGATTTTTGGTTAAGAAATATGGCAAACTTTCCCAAAAAGGAGATGGGAAGGTACCGTTAGTCTCTGTCGAGAAATGTGTTAATGCCTCAGGGTAAAGAATTATGATATCCACTATGTTTATGACAGAATATTTATCGTTAATAGGGACCCAGAGACGTAGCTTCTGAAGATGGATGGGTGGAAGCTCCATCCCTTCCTAGGACAGGAAGGTGGTAAGCAGTCTGCAATAACTACTTCCCTCTTAAGGTGGGGGATATGTGACAAGAAGCTCCTGCTACTCTTGAGGACCAACCTTTTCTTAAATCTGCTGCAACAGTTCTTCTGTTTCTTAGCCTAATCTATTCTTTACAATTTCTAGTCCATAAGGTTGGTCACCTATGGGCACCCCTTCCCTTTCTTGACTATATAGTGTCCTCTTTAGTTTTCTTTTCACTCTCAGGTCCTCGTATAGGGAGGTTATTGTGGTGACCTTCAAACTTATGTACAACAGAAGGCTGTGTTTATCATTGTTGGATTTAGTATGCAATGACACTATGTCATAAAATACATTGATGTATATACCCTATGTGTATGAAACCTGTAAATGTTGAAAATACCATGACACTAGGTGTTATTGATAAAGGAAAAAGTTATTAGGGGACTGTATGATAAAAATTAAGTTAGTTGTACTATTCAAAATGCAAGTAAATTGCTGTAAACTGAACACGTTTTAAATTTCATGGTGATTTGCACATATCCCATGATGCTCTGCATTATGGAAGTATGTGTGATGATGTGTTTCTTTGAAACTCGGCTTACTGTCAATGCCCTTTGGGGTAACCCTTGTTTCAGTGCTTCTGCACTAAGGTTGTCTTTAGCTTTTTTTTTTTTTTTATTTGAGCCCCCACCACCCAAGCAAACAAGGCCTGCTTAGGGGAGCCTAAATCTCAACAGATTAGTTAGATCAGAGACCAGTAGGTGCCGGCTAAGTGCTGAGGAAGGACATACAGAGTATGTTGCTGCAAACTGGTGTACTGAAGAAGGGATATGACATTGCTGAAGGTTATCGCCCGTATTTTGAATAAACATCACACAGAGACTGTTTGTCGAACCTGAAGTTCGGTGTCTGGCCCATCTGTTATCCCACAACCCCTAAACAGAGCCCTACCCCCCCTTTAGGATTTCTGTGAGACAATCGCCTTGTGAATATCCCAAGCTGCACTGAATTCCCCTACTGTTTTGGAGTCAATAACTCCAGCCGCTAGACCATTCCATGAGTCAACCACCCTCTCTGTGAAGAAAAACCTTCACATGTTGCCCCTGAATCTTCCTCCCTTCAATTTCATCTCATGTCCTCTTGCCTTACTGATGTTATTGACCATAAAGAACTACTGGGTGGAGACTCTGTTTATACCCTTCAGAAACTTAAATGTCTCAATCATGTCCCTTCTATCCCTGCATTGTTCCGGGGAGTACATGTTGAGTTCCTGTAACCTGCTTTCATATGGCAACTTATTTTGTTTTTCTTTTTAGTCTTTGTTAACTGGGTATGGCCCACTAAGCACAAGTGCCTGTTTTCAGGGGCGACCTGGGAGCACTGGGTGGTTAAGTGACTTGTTCAGAGTCTCACAGTATGCAAGTGGAGGTTGTGAGAATCAAACTCATGTCTGGGCCGCTGGATGTACCAAGATCATTCACACCTCGTTCCGCTAACCTCTAGGCTATACTGCCAGCCCGAGTATAGCCTAGAGGTTACTTATGGAGACTGTGTATCATTTTTGTTGCACTCATCTGTACTGTCTCCAATCTATGTCCTTCATGAGATAAGGTCTCCAGAACTGGGTGCAGTACTCAAGATGGGGTCTCACCAGGGAGCTGTACAGCGGCAGGATCACCTCCTTTCTTCTACTTGTGATGCCCCTTCCTACGCATCCCAGCATCCTGCTGGCCTTCTTTGCTGCCTTTTCACATTGTTTGTCTACCTTCAAATTGTACGATATAATAACCCCTAGATCCCTCTCCTGATGGGCGGTTGCCAGTTTCTCCCCTCCCAGGTAGCAGTCTGTCTCTGGGTTGCTTCTGCTCAGATGCATAACTTTGCACTTTTTCACGTTGAATTTTAACTGCCACAAGTTGGACCAATGTTCCAGCCCGAGTAGGTCACTTTTAATTTGCTCTACCCCCTGTGCAGTGTCCACCCTGTTGCAGAGCTTTGTGTCATCTGCAGACAGGCACATCTTCCCGCTCAAATCCTCTGTGATATCTCTGATGAAGATATTAAAGAGTATTGGTCTGAGGATGGACCCCTGTGGCCCCTTGCTTGTCACCTCCTTATCCCCTGATGCTGCCCCATTTACTGTCACGGACTGAGTTCTCTGTTCAAGCCAGCTACTCACCCATGCTACCACTTCCTGACCCACTCCTGTATGGTCGAGTCTGTTTAGCAGCCATCTGTATAGTACAGAGCTGAAGGCCTTGCTAAAGTCAAGGTAGATAACATCAACAACCCCCCCCCCCCAGTCCATAGCCCTAGCAACAGAGTCAAAGAACTTGATCAGGTTATTCTGGCAGGACCTTCCCATTGTGACGCTGTGTTGCTTGGCATCCAGTTGTCCAGATTCCTCTAGGAATGCTAGTATCCTTTCTTTGAGCAGCGATCTTACCCACCACTGAGGTGAGGCTGACCGGGTGGTAGTATTCTGTTTCCTCACTGCTACCACTCTTGTGTATGGGGACCACTATTGCTCTTTTCCAGTCCTGGGAAACTGTCCCTTCTCTCAAAGATCTGCTAAAAAGACCCACTAGTGGTGCTGCCAATTCATCACTAAGTTCCCTCAATATGTGTGGGTGGGCTTCGTCTGGCCCCATGGCTTTATCTACCTTTAGTTTTTTTAATTCTGTCCTTACCCTCTCTATTGTGAACAGGCTTGTGTCCATCCCACTAGGTGACTTCTGTCCCCCTTTGGGGTGGGTCCGTTACCAGGTGCCTCCTTAGTAAAGAGCGAGCAGAACTAATTTAAACACTTCTGCCTTTTCACTGTCTTCTCCTAACCTCCTCCCGTCCCTGCTTATGAGTCTGACAATCTCTCCTTTGTTTTCCTTTTTGTCACTCATGTACCTAAAGAAGGTCTTATTGCCTCTTTTAACCCTGCGCTATGTTTTCCTCAGTCTGCACCTTTGCTTTTCTATCACCCTTCCTGCCTCCAGCAAGCTGCACTTGTATGCCCCCTATCTATTTCGCCGTTTGAGCCCTTGTATCTTCGGAATGCTAGTCTCTTTGCCCTCACTGCAGCTGCCACCTCCTTTGTGAACCATAGCGGATTTCTTTATCTTACTGATTAGCCTGGAGTATTTTGCAGTAACCTCCGCTAGTGCTTATCTTATGTTTATCCAACATTTCTCTACCCCTCCTTTTGCCTTCCTCTTGAGGATATCCCTAAAGCATATTCTCATCTGATCGAAGTCTTTTCTTCTGAAGTCTATGACCCATGTCTTAATGTGGCTTGTTTCCTTGGCCTTTCTGACCTTGAACCAGACAGATTTGTGGTCACTTGACCCCAGATGGCACCCCACCTCCACCTCCTGGACCTTGCTGCTGTTTGTGAGCACCAGGTCCAGGACTTTTTTTTTCTCTAGTGGGGGCCATGACAAGCTGATTAATTCCAGCCCCTCCCAAAGTGTTAAGGAAATTTCTGCTCCTAGTTGTGGATGCTGTGCAGAGTTCCAGTCCATATCCAGGAAGTTGAAGTTCTCCATTAGCACGACGACTTCTTTTTTGGCCATCTTTAGTATGTTTTCAAGCATTGCTTTGTCTCCTTCTCCTAGTCTGTGGGCTGAACATGAGCCCGGTTCAAGAGTGACCCAGAGTACCACAGGTTCGTCTTGGGACCTTTGGACCACCATAGTTTTTATGTCCTCCCTTATATATAATGCAACCCCACACCCCCACATCCTTTTCTGTCTTTTCTGAATCATTTGTAACTTGGGATTGCAACATCCCATTCATGGCTCACGTTTATCCACGTTTCTGTGACTGCGACCCAGTCCAATCCTGCATCTGCTATTGTGGCTGAGAGTTCTGGGATTCTGCTAGCCAGACTCCTGGCATTGGTCATCACTGCCTTCCAGAGTCCAGCATCCTTGATCCTTTGTTTCCTTGTACTTTGTTTAACTTGTACGATCTTCATGCACATGGCCTGAAGCTCGCCAGTCCTACTAACCGAGCACATAGCAATTACAAAACACACCTTGTATGACAGAATGTTCAGTGGAACTGATGAAAGAGGTTCGAAGGGTTCTTTACAAAGAGCATTCAAAACCAGGGTCAGATCCTATGGGAGTAATGGGGATCAAAACAGTTCTCTGCTTCTGCTAACCACTCTTAGGAATCATATGACCTCCCGATTTGTCCCCAGAGACAAGCCCATGGAGGTTCCCAACGCTGCTCCAAGCACTGACACCTGGCCTCTCAAGGTGCTCAATGCCACTCCTTTGTCCACTCCTACTACAAAAAAAATCCCAAATCTGCAATAACTATGGCTTTTGAAGGCCTGATATTTCTCTCTCTGGCACAAGTTGAAAAGGTGTTCCACACTCGATCATATGCTTCAGAAGCAGAGATTTTACTGTCAGCCATCAAGATATCCACTACCTTTTTCGAAAATCCCTGTTTTGGCAGTCTCCTCCTCTCAGAAGCTAGGCCTTCAGTTGCATCGCCTCCAGATCTGGATGCAGAATGGGTCCTTGGGACAGCATGTCCCCCCGGACTGGAAGTCAGAACGGCGTGTGCTGAGCTAAATTCACTAGATCTGAGAACCATGGCCTTCTTGGCCACTCTGTTGCTATCAGCAGGAAGCTTCCTTTTAAGTGCTTAATTTTGTGAATGACCTTAGGAAGGAGCAGCAGAGGAGGAAATGCATATGCTCTGTGGAAATCCCACATTTGTGATACAGCATCCGTTGCTCCCACCTGTGAACACTGGTACCAAGTGAAGAACCTCAGTACCTGAGCATTTTGGCTTGAAGCGAATACGTCTATCTGGGGACACCTGAACCTTCTGCACAGAAGCTCAAACACTTCTGGATTCAACATCCATTCCCCTGGATGGACAGTCTCTCAACTCGACCAGTTGACCCGGATGTTCGGTTCTCCTGTCAGGTGAACTGCTGAGAGAGAGATAGAAGATGCTCCCCCACTGGCCGGATAGCGCAGTGGTTGAGTTACTGCTTGCCGTCCAGACAACCTGGGTTCACACTCAGAGCCCAGAATGACTGGTGCTGGCCGGTGAGGCAAGGCTCAGGCATCCACTGGATGCCTCCCACCTCGGGGAGGGAGGGCACCTCTTTCCACTGCACAACTGTCCACTGGTGACCCAGGGGTAGGGGGCTGTCATGCATGAAGGAACAAGTGGACCCTTTGGGGTGGCCTTACATTGGCATGTACTCACTCATCTGGCAGTTGATGCAGAGGCATCATATGCCCAGAGTGGGCCAGCAGGGGAGCACCAAAGGTGGAGCGGGGCTTACCTGCCCTTCCGACGACCCTCACAGGCATCTCCTAAATGTCACCTCTCAGGATCATGTGCTAGGATGAGGAGAGAAAAAGGGAATAAGATCCCCAGTAGCTCCGAGCTGATGAAACCACCCCGCCCCCCCCATGCCATGGCAGGGTCTCCTCAACTCCACTCACACCTCACCAGCTCCAACCCACAGGCTCTGACTGTCCAGTGAAGTATGCTCCTCCCAGTTTTGGGGACCGGGGGACCCCGCCCATGGGGGATTAGACATGGGTTACAGTCAGGGTGCCCGGAAGGTTGTCGAGCAATGGCTGGGACATCATGTGGTGGGTGGAGGGCTTGGGCAGATGGAAGGAGGTATCAGCAGCCGATGAGGCAAAAATGGGGATAAAAACAGAAAGTAAAAAAAAAAAAAATTATGATGATGCTCCTCCACCCACAGTGGCAGTCTGGTTGCTTCCGCTAGCAACTCCTTGCTTCTTGTGCCTCCTTCATTGTTTATGTACGCCACTGTGGTGGCATTGTCTGAACTTACTTTCATAGCTTTTGACCATACTAGCTTGTGAAAGTGAAGCAGAGCATATTGCACTGCCCTTATTTCTAATATGTTGATCTGTAGCTGCTGTTTCTTGCGCAGTCCAAATGTCCTGAACTGGGACTTGGTCCAGGACTGTGCCCCAGCCCAAAAGACTGGCATCAGTCATCAGGATCAACTCTGGAGGGACTTCTAAGGATGACCCCTTGCTGAGGTTTTTGGAGCTCTTCCACTAATCCAGTGACTGTCAGAGAGGTCGCGTTAGCGGAATCAGGGCTTGGTAGTCCTCCGAAGTCGGGTCTCAGGCTGCTAGCATTCTGGTCTGGAGGGGTCACATATGTAAGTGGGCCCATGGTACTAGTTCTATTGCTGCAGTCATCAGCCACAAAATTTGTAGTAGTCAGTGAGCAGAAGCCAACAATCGGATCCTCAACCACTGGACCGCTCATCTCAGGGTCTCCTCCCTGGCTGTCAAGAGGAATAGTTTCCCTTCATCCATCCTGAACACTGTGCCCAAGTGCTCCAGCCTCTATGATAGGTTGAGAGATCTCTTCTCCCGATTGACTACCCAACCATAAGTATCCAGAATCTTCAAGGTCCTGGTCACTGATTTCCTTCCTATCTAAGCAGAAGCTACTCATATGAGCAAGTCGTCCAGGTAGGGATATACATGATGTCCCTCCGGTCTCAACTGAGCCACAGGGACTATAAGGACCTTCGAGAACACCCTTGGTGCTGCGCCAGCTCAAAAGGGAGCACCTTGTACTGGAACTGCTGCTCTGAATTGCAAACCTGAGGAACTTTTTTTTTTTTTACTTACTTTTTCTCCCAGCCCCAAGTCAGCTCTTTTGTTGTCTTGGCATCGCTCAGTCCAGCTGCTGGCCAGCTGCAACCATCCTCCATTCAGGACGACACCTTGCTACTCCCACAGCTTACCTCCCGTCGCGGGGTGCTCCCTACTCGCCCACCAGGTCTGGATTTAGTACAGGCGATGCCCCCCGTGGACAGACAGCGCGGTATGTCGGACAGCCATCAAGCCACTCGATCCGGGTCATTTTCCGTGTTTCTGATGGCAGAAGCATGCAATGCCAACAGTGGACATGCCACACACACATCCACACACAGCATGTCTGCTGGCTGCTCCATCTCGATGCCCTGTTACTTTGACCAGGCATGCCAACACCTAGCCTCCACTAGGTGTCAGGCACATGCCAGCCTGTACTGCCCTCCCTCCCAGGAGAGGAGAGCTGTCCTCCGGAAGCTCGAGCCTCTCCCACCCCGGCCGGCCCCTGACGACCCGCTCACACCGATTGCCAGTGTGGCAGAAGGTAAGGCACCGCTGCCTCAGCCCTCCACACCACTGGGCCAGCAACCTGAGGAACTTCTGAGGAGGCTGTCGAATAGGAATGTGAAGATATGCATCCCTCAGGTCTACAGATACTAGATAATGCCCCGGCAGGATAGCCGGCATGACTGACTGCAGAGACTTTATCTTGAAGGACATATGATGAAAAAACTTGTTTAGGTGCTTCAGATCCAGGACTGGTCTGAAACAACCTCCCAACTTCTTGGGAACCACAAAGTAAATTGAGTAGAATCCCCAGCCTTTTTCACTGGGGGGCACTAGGACAACTACCCCACTCTGTTTCAAATTATCCAAGGTTGAGACACTGCATGTCTCTTCACTGGGTCCTTTGGTACAGGGGACTGCAGGAAGCACCCCCCTAAGGGTACTGTAACAAACTCTATTGCACAGTCTCATGCCAGCAACTCTAGTATCCATGCACCAACGTTATTTGGACCCACCTTGTATAAAAGTTCTTAAGTCCTCCACCAAGTGAAGGTGGGCGGGGATGGGCTCACGTACCTTCATTGTGAGTTGCCACCTCTTCGTCCCGTACCTTCACTACGCCTGCAGGCAAAGGCTCGTCTGTTACTACTGCCCTTGAACCCAGAATAGGACAGCTTATTCCTTTGGTTTCTGAAATTCCAAAAGGGATGAAAACCAGGTACAGACGGCGTCTTAGGGTTAAGCCTGCTTTCTGCTGCTGTTTCAACACCAGAAGGTGTCCCTTCTTATCCTGGACATCTTTCAAAATGTCATCTAGGCCCAATCCAAATTACAGTCCACCCTCAAAGGCCAGATTAATCAGCTTGGCTTTTGATGCTTGGTCTGCGACCCAATGCCTAAGCCATACACTTCACATGGCTGACACAATGTGATAAGCAGAGCGTGCTGACATTCACAAGTTGTCCACAGTGGCATCCCCTAGAAAGGCAGACGCTATAAGTACCAGTTGTAAAATGTTCGCTCCCTCAGAATCCAGGGGAACAAAACTACCTAAAGTCGTAGTCCATAAATTTTGGGCTCTGAAGACAATAAAGGATGCACAGAACGTGTACAGATTTGCTCAATTCGAGGTGAAGGCTCTTCTGCACGAACTATCTATTTGCTTATCGTGCGTATCGGTTAAGGCCAGAGATCCTTCAACTGGAATAGTTTTGTGCTTTGCAGAGCTATGTACAGCCTTATCTGCCAGATGAGGAGTTCCCCCTTCCAGGAATTCTCCTCCATAAAGGGGTAGCATCTCATCCTTGGCTTGGGTAGATGTTTTCTTCTGATCCGTGCCCACCGATTCTTTTTCAATAATCTGGTCACAGTGTACAAAGTTTGGAAAACACTTTGGTGCAGAGGAGCACGCAGACAGGATTGGATTCACGTCCAATGCCTCCATGGTTTGCACCTCCTTGAACTGTAATGTTCTGCAAGCCTCTTTTGTGAGATAGGGCAGAAATTTTGTATCGAACAAGGGAGGGATCGGAATTTTGTCTCTTAGGCTCCATCCAGTTCCCCCCCCTCCTCCTCTTCATAAGAGGGGTCATCCTTCTCATCAAGAGTCACTTTCGGGTCAGGATTTTCCCCAAAGTCCCCTGTGTCATCATCCTGACCTTCTGTAAAGTCAAGGTTGGGGTCTGTCTGCAGATCTGGGTTAGCAATTATGTCCTGCTCTGGTGCACCTGGATGTGCCTGTGTGGACCCCACCTGAGCTGAGGGGCTCACTTTGGTTTCGGTGTGTTGGTGGGGATGTCCTGCAGAACATTAGGACTCAGTAGCTCATTTAAGGGCAACATTAAACATTGGTGCAATTCTGTCTTGCCACTGCCAATCTATATACCAAATGCACCCTCCACCCAGCTCAAGGTTCCTGCTGGGGAACCGAGATAGACATATTAGCTTGAGATATACAAAGAGGGCAATTGCAGCCTAACGGCGAGGGTCTCATTACCCTCCTGCAGGTCTTACACCTTTTAAATACCACAGGTCTCCCAATAAGCAATGGTGCCAGTGGCTTCTTTCAATATAATATCACCAGAAATAAAAGCTAAAAGCAAAAAAAGGGAAAAAGCTTATAGCTGAACCAAGCTTCCCATCTTCCCCTGCTCTTACTGAAGAAATAAACCCTGGTCACTGCCGATATGCCTGTAGAGAGCTTTTAGGAGTGGCAAGAGCACTGAAAAAAATATGTGGTGCTCTTGCCATACTGGGATCAGCCATAACTAGTACATAGCGATTATAGTATTGCACATGCATGATACTCACGGATCGCGGTTGCCCAGGAGTCACTGACATGACTACTTATGCATGATAATTAAGACGCCAAGCAGTTTAAGTCTGTGCCACCATGTTGTCCACAGCGGTGTTCACTCTCAAGTAGAGTTGCAGAAAAGGAGAAGTAGCGCACCGGAAGGGGGTGTGTTTATGCGGCCCATAGAGGGGAAGGGCTGCATTAACAGAATCACTGGAAATTATGCCAGAGCACTGTGGCAGCACATCAGACTGTGGTCTGGTTACGTGATTCCAAAGTGCTCTTTTACAAATCTGATGATGGAATAACATCCATTGAGCTTGGCCCATGCAGCCATAAAAATCAGACTCAGGAAAAGGCTATTAACAAATTAGAGATCTGGTCTGGGACTTGCTTGTCATCATAGTCACTTTCTCATTCTTTTCTAAGCAGTACTTTCCGGTAAATATGCCTTAACCATATTGATCTCAGTGCTGCCATACTACTTCTGGTTTTCCCCTGATTGAAGTAGGTGGGGTAATAGCAGTCTTGAAGTGACAGCTACCAGTGGTGGCACTGTCTGAATAAAAGTGGTACTCGTGCTGGTATGCACATTTTAGAAATTACCCCTTTCCTTGTTTTTGCTGTAAAAAATCTGACCCCTTTAATACAAAAAGAAGGAGTCAGTTATGGCCTCCACCCCCACCCTCACCCATTTTCGCTTCAAGTGAGAAACGTGATTATGGGTTTGTATCAGATGTACAGTAGCATGCCACAGATGCATAATATTGTTAAACAGTAATCAACTGTATGTGAAAGCTTGTTTTTTTTTTTTGAATGTGTGCTTTCTTACTGTTGCCAATACCACTCCACCCATTTTGTACTCTGCCCCTGGATTTCTGTGCCCCAAGTGCATTATTTTACATGTTTGTCCGAAACCTAGCTGCCATACCCTTTACCACTGTTTAAGTCTCCCAAAGTCTCTGCTCACAATTTTCCATCCTGCTGCAGATCTTGGTATCATCATACAGAGTCAAACCTTCCCTTCTTGCGTCTTTGCAATTTCACTTATAAAGACATTAAAGAGGACTGGGGCCAGCACTGATCCCTGAGCCCCCCCCCCAAAAAAAAAATCATCCTCCCTTCCTTGGAGTGAACTCCATTTACTATCAACCTCTGTCAGCTATCCCCTAACCAATTTCTTACCAAACAGCCACATTTTTTCTCTCTGAGCCAACACGGTAGAGTCATGCAGACAAATGTAACTTTTCTCAGAAAGTATTTAATTACACACACACCTAGCATGAAAGGGCAAAAAGACCTCTCAACGAGACTATTCACTAGCAGCACTAATTATATTTTTTAAAACATGGCCATTGGATTACCTGAATTTTCATTTTTCTTAAATATGTTCACCTTTTGGATGGCTGTATTTAAAAAAAATATATAATGAATTCAGTTTAGTGACTACCCTAATTTGAAAGGTTGTTTTGTCCTGAACAACATACATGCTAGTGGTGTTTGTGTAACTTGTATACTTTCTGATATATTTACATTTGTTTGTTTTTCTCCTAATGTGTTCGCTCAGATAAAAAGAATGAGGCTGTCTGGAAACACAGTAGGAGTCATACTAACATACTAAGATGCCAGCAGAAGAAGGCCATTTGGTCTATCTAGTCTGCTTGTATTGCAGGGTTCAGAGCCTGAGCTACTGCTCCTGCCCTCCTCCCCATTCCTCCCATCCTCCCTACCCATGGTCCTTACATTCCCCCTGTGCCTATCCTAGCCTCTCTTGAAGCTGCCCACTGTGTTCAACGAGATCACCTCTTCTGTCAGTGCATTCCAAGTGTCAACCACCCTCTCTGTGAAGAAGTGCATCCTGACCACCCTCTTAAACCACCCACCCTCCATCTTAAGACTGTGCCCACTTGTGTTATGGTTGCCACTCAATTAAAAGAGACCCTCCTTATTTATCCAATTTTACCAATTATTTTATCAGGTGAGTTTTACCTTTAAAGTACTTCAAGTCCCAATCATGTCCTCTCTCTCCTCATATACCTTGCCCTGCTGACCAACTGTCATCTTTGTAGCCCTCCTGTGTACCTTCTCCAGCAGGTTTATGTCCTTTTTGAGGTCTGGGCACCAGTACTGAACTCCATACTCTAGATGTGGTCTTACCAGTGGCCAGTACAAGGGCAGTATAACCTCCTCTCTCCTACTACTGATCCCCCTAGCTATGCAACCCCACATCTTGTTTGCAGTTGCTGCTGCTTTCTTGCACTGTGTGGAGTGCTTCAGTTCACTAGTGATCATCACTCCCAGGTCCCGCTCCTCCTCTGATGTAGATACCAGCACCCCACCCAGGTAGTACTCTGTCTTGGGATTCCTGGTTCCAATATGCATAACTTTGCATTTCTTGGCATCGAAGCCAAGCTGCCAGATCCTGGACCTCCTCCACAGCTTTTCCAGGTCATCATGTAGGTCCTGTATCCCTTCAGCTATGTCCATTCTCCCGCAGAGCTAGGTGTAGTCAGCGAATAAGCACATTTTGCCCTTTATACCATCCCCAATGTAACTGATGAAGACACTGAACAACACCAGCCCCAGCACAGAGCCCTGCAGTACCTCACTGGTGACCTTTCTGGTGCCAGATAACTCTCCTCCCACAACCACCCTCTGGGGTCTGTCCCTCAGCCAGTTTTCCATCCATCTGACCATCTTATCCCCAACCTCGAGATCTATCAACTTCCTGATCAACCTTTTGTGTGGCACAGAGTCAAAGGCCTTGCTGAAATCCAGATAGAGGATGTCTCCCGCTTGGCCCCTGTGTACTGTCTTAGTGACACATTCAAAGAAGTCAATCGGATTTGTTTTACACAATCCCCCCCCTCCCAATGAACCAATGTTGCCTTGAATCCTGGAAACCATGCTCCTCTAGATATTCTACCAACCTTTCCTTTAGTATGGTCTCCACGAGCTTGCCCACAATTGAGGTCAGACTGACCGGTCTGTAATTCCCTGGGTCATTCTTGGGACCACTTATGTGAAGGGGCACCACATGTTCTGTTCTCCAATCCTGCGGTACCACACTTGACTCTAGTGAACTATTAAATAGGTCTGTCAGTGGCCCTGCCAGCTCCTTGGCCAGTTCCCTTAGTGCCCTTGGATGTACTCTATCTGGGCCTGGTGATCTGTCCACCTTTAATGCCAGCAGCCCATCCCTCACTCTATCCTCCCTTTATCACCACATCTATGTTCCTCTCCCCCTCCGCTCTTCTTCTGTCTCCTGAAGGCACTGGTCCATCCTTCTCCCTGGTGAAGATGGAACAGAAGTATTCATTTAGTATCTCTGCTTTTCCACCATTATCCTCCACCCACTCCTCCCTTTTGTTAAGCCCAAGAATCTGTTCCTTCTTGTCTCTTTTTTCACTTATATAGCGAAAGAAAGATTTCTCCCCTTCTTAATTCCTTCAGCTTTGTCTAAAACTGTGGGAGAACTCAAGAATGCACGGGACAGACATAAGGCAATTTTTGTGGGAGGTAGGAAGAAATAGGCTGTTGGTTAAATAGGATCTGCAGCTTATCCTCTAGGTAGGGAAATGGGCAGACTAGGTGGGCCAAGTGGTCCTTATCTGCCGTCAAAGTCTATGTTTCTATGCTCGCTGTCTGCTGCTCCTTCTGTGCATTAGCTTGCAGGACTTCCTTACTTGCCTCAATAGCCAACCTTAGGTAATTTTACCTATCCATCTCTATTTTGGTCTTCCTGAATTTTCTACAGGTCAGCCTCTTTTCTGTTACTGCCTAGGCAACCCCAGAACTGAACCAGCTGGGCGCTTTGGCCCTTGTGTTTTAACCCCTGAGCCTAGCACACTCCTGTGTGGCAACCAGTATGCCTTCCTTAATGATGAACCACCTTTGGTCCACCCCCATATCTGCTCTGATGCCTGCCAGGAGGCTCCTTAGTATTTCACCCATATTCCTGAAGTCCGACTTTGTAAAATCCAAGATTTTCATCTTAGTCAGGATGCTTTCCCTTCCCATATCTAACTGTAACCACACTGTGCAATGGTCACTCCTACCCAATGGCTCCGACTGTTATTTCCTGTACATGCTCTCTTTTTGTGAGCAGAAGTTCAAGCATTGCTTCTGCTCTTGTTGGTTCTGTGACACCCTGAGTCAGGAACCCACTCTGCAGTCCTTTCAGGATCACCTGACTCCTAGCACATGTTGTGGATGGTATTCTCCTGTCCACCCTATGCAGGTTGAAATCCCCCACAATTACCACCTCTCCTTCCCTGCAGCTTCCAATATTTGTGAACTCAGTTCTCTGTCCCTCTCCTCACCCTGGTTGGGTGGTCTGTACACCACCATCAACCTCACCTTTCTCCTTCTATTGGACTTTAATTGAACCCATAATGCCTCAACCTTCCCTTCCTCCGACTCTTCTCTCATGCAAGTTATTCCCTCCCTGATACAAACTGCCACTCATCCCCTCTTCCCAACTATCCTGTCCCTTTTGTATAGTTTATATCCAGGGATTGCAAGGTCCCAGTCATGGTGTAGTGATGCCTAAGTCTCTGTTACTGGCTCTATGTCCACCCATTGTCCACCACTCACTCCTCCCCTTTCTTAAGCCTAACAATCCCTTCCTTCTTGTCTCTTTTTTCACTTATATAGCAAAAGAAGGACTTCTCCCCTTCTTAATTCCTTCAGCTATCTGCAGTTCCTTCTGTGTTTTAGCTCGCCAGACTTCCTAATTTGCCTCACTAGCCGACCTTAGGTAATTTTCCATATCCACCTCTCTCTTGGTCTTCATGAATTTTCTATAGGCCAGCCTCTTTTCCCTTACTACCTGGGCAACCCCATAACTGAACCAGCTGGGAGCTTTGGCCCTTGTGTTCTTACCCCTGAGCCTAACACGCTGCTCTGTGGCAACCAGTATTCCTTCCTTAATGATGAACCACCTTTGGTCCACCCCCATATCCAGTCTGATGCCTACCAGGTGCCTATTTAGTACTTCACCCATTTTCCTGAAGTCCGCCCTTCTAAAATCCAAGATTTTGGACTTAGTCTGGATGCTTTTCCTGCCCATATCTAACTGGAACCACACTGTGCAGTGTTCACTCCCACCCAATGGCTCCCTGACCATTACTTCCTGTACATGCTCCCCATTTGTGAGCACAAGTGCACTTCAGTAGGCATAATCTATGCACAGAATACTTGATAGTAGGAATTAGACTGCCCACATCCACAGAGTAAAGAGATATGTGGGCCATAGTCAGTGACTCCCTGCAGTAAACAAGTCAATGCAATAAAGCATAAAAAAGGCACTGGAGATGATGGGTTTTATAGGGAATGGTTTTCACAGCAGGCAAAGCAAGGTGATTCTGTCACTGCACAGATCCCTAGTGAGGCTTCACCTGGAGTGCTGTGACCAGTTCTGGACACCTCACCTGAGGAAAGACCTAGACGGACTATGGCTCTTAACATCTAGTCACTGAAATCCAGAAGGGAGTGTGGGTACATGATTGAAACATACACGTTTCTCTGAGATATAAAGGTGGTTTGTCCTATTTATACAAAATAGTGATGCAGTCACTAGTAGCATGAGTCGAGGATGGTAGGATGCAAATTCCCTTCAAGTGTTTAAATGAGACTGGGACAGAGCAAGAGGAATCATATTCCCCAAGAGTGGCAGTAAGGGTTCGAGGTGTGGTAGTTGGGGGGGAAGTGGTACAGTACAACAGTGCAGTAGGCCAGTGGAGCAAGTTAGTATAGCAAGAGCAGAGTAGACAGATATTCAATCTCCCTTTAGTCAAGTTATGTTTCTATATTTCCTCTCAGCTGTGCACAATAACACACCATTACCAAAAACCCTTATATAGATACACATCAATGAGCTTCAACAAATCCCTTGACATCACAGTGTCCTGCACACATACACAGAGTTATAACATGGCCTTTCATCCATGCACAGTCATGAAGCAGTAACCCACGGTCATACAAAGATATGTAACTGTGTTCTACATTACAGTAACCAGACATGAGTGTGCTGTGCCCATACACACATTAGTACCATAGCCTTCCACCCACAGACACACACAACAGTACCCTGCATCAATAAAAAGATATGCAACCAGACCTGAACTAAAATACCAGTACATAAGTGCCCTTCACACATATGTACATTTGTACCTCTGCCCTGCACCTATACACACCCATATAATAGTACTGTGCAGCCATGCAGACATTCACAAAAATACTGGGCACAAAAATCAGTGCAGATAACAGTGTCCTGCAACTTTACACATGTGTACTATTGCCCTTCACCCACACACTCATCCATAAAGATATATTACTGAGCAGTGCATTATAAACCAGGCATAAGCTATATCATTCACCCATACACACCAACATAAAAGAGTAGTGACCCACTGACTTTGAAAAGTGAACTAAAAGTACCCTGCAACAACACAGAGCCATGTAAGAGCACCAGTCACAGAAATCCATGCACATAATAATTTACTGCAGACATACACACTTACGTAAAATTAACCGGCAAAAGCAGACAATGCACACACTTGTAATACTATCGTGAACCCATAAACACAGACACTACACTGCCAGTAACAGTAAAATAAATACCTGTCTCTTTCAGCCACTTTTACAGACACACACTGTCAGCATTCTGCAGCAATTCAGATATGACAGTTGTAATATACATTACTCTGGCATTTTGTTTTTTCCAGTTTAAATGGAAAAAATGGTGGAACTTGCATCTGGTTTCAGCAACACTGACAAAGTAAAACCAATAGTATCTAAAAGAATTTATGAAACTGTAAATTGAGCTTCTGTAAAGTGGCCAGCACATAAAACACTATGATCAGTTGGTTCCTAGCAGGCACATTTAACACCCAGTGCCCACTGCTTGCATCGATGGTTATCTTTAAGAAAGTGATAGAAACTGTGTGCATACCATTTCCCACTCTTATAACCAATGGAACAGCCACGCTTCATATCAGCAAGAAATTTAAACAGTAAACAACACAACAGAACAAAAAGTAACCACACAGACAGATATTAAAGTCAATTAAAAATAAAATATACTGTAACAAACTTTGTTAATAAGTTGACAGCATTACAAAAACAGAGGAAAATGTTAATATTGGTAAATAGGGCAGTAGAACTGGCACTGTTTGTTGCAAAGTCACTGTCAGCAGTACTATTTAAACTGTCAGGAAACACAATAAACTTTGAGAGTAGGTCAAACACTGGCACAGGCCACTCCAGTACTCAGATTACAGCCAAACACCACAATGCTACTGTTAGACACATAAATCTGACAATTTAAAAGAAATTATGAAGGACTCCATATAAGGATAAGGAGAGTATGTTAAAACAAACCAAAATGCCCTGACCGCAGCCCGCTGCTGACCAGGAAATACTAATTTGGAACAGCATCTCTGACAGATGGCAATGCTCACAGACCACCCACTGACTTTATGACACTGCAGATGCTGGCAGACCAGTTTAGCAGAGCATCTGGAACAAATTACAGCAGTCAGAGGAAAACTGAGCTACAGACATGAAAGCAAAAGTACAGTATTTATTAAGCACAGAGGTAAAAAAAAAAACAACTAGGGCACTGCTTTAAAGGCATTTCTTTATTAAAACTACCATTTGCAGTAAAAAATTAAGTGTTGCACATGGGATTATTTAATTCAAATGCCACAGTGATTTGCATTAGTGGAAGGATACACTGAAAAGTCCAAAAAGTGTGTTCCACTATAAGCCATTTTCCAGCTGAGCTTCAGCAAGATGACTGTAGGCTCCGCTCACAGTCATAAAAAGTGTAGGCTGAGTAACTTTGGTTATTGAAACAAAAAAGCTGAGGAACTAGAGGGTTTGGGGAACACCGAGATGAGTGTCTGTAGAGAAAATAATGTGCCAGTTTACTGTTGAACAAACGAAGCTTATCCTGTTAAAAGCTCAAATCTGCTTAAAAGCAGCACAAATATTTTTCCACAACAGCAGAGTTAAACACACAAAGCGCTTGCACAAACACACAAGCTAGTGAAGTAACAATGTTCTTGGTGACGTCATCCAGCATATGCCCAGCCTAAGGGTGCTAAAATTACTGATGCTCAGGAGTGGGAGGCTCCACGGAGAAATGAAGTGCAAGCCCCACTGGCAAACGGCCAAAAACGTCAGTGCTCCATGCGGCTCAATGAAGCCAATTAGGAGACACTGAAAAGCTTAATTTAAAAGTGAAACTTCCTAGGACAAAAAAGTTACGAGCCTAAAAAGGCTCAGAAAACACAGTTCCCCACAGAATAAAAAATGTAGTCCCAATTAAATATGAATACAGTTCCCCCAAAGCACAGAGCTCCAAATATCAGTCCCTCAGGAAAAAACACATATCAACTACACAAAAGCGGATCTAGTTACCAGCTAACCATTTCCCATGAAAACAATTACGGGGATAACAGAGGTGCTAGGGATAAATAAAGAGGTAAGCAAATACTGATTGTAAGGTAGCTAAATGAGCCCTCCCTGGTAAACCAAATTAAATTAATTCACTTACTAGGGCACCATTTAAAGGAATAAAGAGAAAACAGAGACCTGAATACCCTGAAATAGTGTGGTAGAACGCAGCTCCCAACCCGTGCACAATGAAGGCAATGGAAATGGGAAAACAATATGCAGATTAGTCAGTTTGAAAGCCCCAGCTTAACAGGGACAATTTCTAAATGTCGGGATGCTCCCTGTCACCAGGTAGCCCCAACCTGCCCTGCAGAAACACAACCCTGTTAATAAGAAAGAAAAATGCAAATTCTTCAGAAGGAATCTTTTATGCTGCTTCCCCTTTGATGGCACAGCAAAGACTGAAGAGTCCTTGCTATTCAAAATGTTCACTGATTAAATGCTAGTTTACAGCTTTGGGCTCTGCCATTTCCCCTGGTAGGCGGTGCACATTACCCATGTGGACTAATTACCCATTGACAAAGTGGAGTGTTACAGAAAACAAACTGTCCATGAAAACAAGCAGCTTAGCCAAGATGAAGGTAAAAACCACAAACTTTCTGTCTTGATTTATTTAAAGTTATGAATTTTTAACGTAATGATTAAACAGTATCTTCAATTCAATGGAAACGGGTAGGGCTACCTGCTGGCCAACTGTTCCATTACCATTCAGGCAACCCAGGTTGGAAGCAAGCCTGGGAAGCCTACGTGTGGACAGCCAAGGTCAGACAGTGCTGACAGAGACAGTGCAACTCACACTGGGGAGACTTGACATTGCACCCTGGTCACAGCAACCCCTGTGATGCGTCAGGAGTCTGTCTCCTACACACAGAGGCTGTGGCTGGTGAATCTGTGATGTATTCACCAGTAGTTTAAATGTACAGTTACGTAAGAACTTACCGTAACAGGAGATCTTCGAGAGAGGCTCTTGCAGTAGGAACTAACCGGTAGGACTAAGCCACCAAGCGCTAGGACCACACAGGAAACTACAGCTAGCAGTATCTGGAGGGGGACCGCCCACCCAATATCATTTGACTGACGTCAGCAAGGTGCTATATAGTGAGCGGTCCCCATGTCCTCCCTACAGTTCTCCCGCTGGAGACCTAAAAAGGTACAACAGGAGAAATGAGTGGGCTCCTGTAGCTATAACACTATGAAAGAAAAAGTAGCAGAAGAAACCCAGGGGGAAGGTGGGAAGGAAAGCAGTACCTACTGCAAAAGCCTCTCTCAAAGACCTACTGTTACGGTAAGTTCTTACTTAACTGTACTATCTTACTTTGAGAGGGCTCTTGTAGTAGGTACTAACCGGTAGGACTGAGTTGCAAGCTGTCACATTTAGACAAGTCTGAGACGGAGGGAGGAACTAGTCTGCAGGAAACAGGGATCTTGAGACAAGAATCCCTGAAGGACAGCTAGGCCAAAGCCCGCTCTGCAACCAGAAGCAATGTCCAAACTGTAATGCTTAGTGATGGTACGGACAGAATTCCAAGTGGAAGCCGCACAGATATCTGCGGCAGAGACGTTCCTGAAACAGGCAGTAGAGGCAGCCATACCCCTGGCTGAATGCCCTTTGACTTCCCCAGAAAGTGGCTTGTTATACTTCTGATAACAAAAGGTAATACAGTGTGCCAACCACTTGGACAAACTGTTTTGAAACTGCAGCACCCTCTCTTTTGAGTGCAAAGGAAACAAATAATTGATCAGTTTTACAGACTGACTTTGTCCTGTTAGTGTAATAACGAAGAATTCAATGTACATCTAGAGTATGTAGAATTGCCCCCCCCCCCAAAATGGAATGCTCAGGGTAGTACATTGGTAACTGAATGGTCTGATTTAAGGTGGACTCGGAAACCACCTCAAGCAAGAAAGTACAGTTACGTAGGAACTTACCATAACAGTAGATCTTTGAGAGAGGTTCCTTCAGTAGGTCATCACATATGGGACTGGCGCCACCTGGCGTCAGGCCGCATGGCAGACTTTTCTAGCAATACCTGACGGGGGACCGCCCACCCGATGTCACGTGACCGACGTCAGCGCGACTGTATATAGTGGGCAATCCCCATGCCCACCCTCCAGTTCTCCCGCTGGAGCCAAGAAGAGGCCTAACAGCAGGAGTGAACAGGATTTGGAGTCCCTGTAAAACAGAAATGAGGGGAAAGAGGGAGGGAAAAATATGACCTATTGAAGGAACCTCTCTCAAAGATCTACTATTATGGTAAGTTCCTACGTAACTGTACTATCTTACTTCGAGAGGGTTCCTTCAGTAGGTCATCACATATAGGACAGAGTCCCAAGCAGTCCCTCCAAGGAGAGACCGAGAGAAACTAGGGAGAAGGAAACATAACTCCAACGGAAAAAACTGAGATCCAGAATAGACCCAGTCTAGGACAGAAGGCCCAGCAGGATGGCTAGGCCAAAACCAACCCTCCGCCTAGAAGCAATGTCCAGACTGTAATGCTTGGTAAAGGTATGGACAGAACTCCAAGTAGCAGCAGCACAAATATCGGCCACGGATACAGTCCGTAAGAAGGCTGCAGAGGCAGCCATGCCCCTAGTAGAATGACCTCTGACAGAATCTGGCAGAGGCTTCTCGTACTTCTGGTAACAGAATCTAATGCAGTTGCCTAACCACTTGGACAGGCCCTGCTTAGAAACCGGTTTGCCCCTCGATCTCAGGGCAAAGGAGACAAACAACTGGTCACAGGAGTGGAACTCTCTGGTCCGGTGGGTGTAACACCAGAGAATCCAATGGACGTCCATCGTAAAAAGAAGTGCCTAACCTCTGTTAGAGGGGGACGGATAATACACCGGAAGCTCTACTGATTGATTCAGCGTGGCTCTTGACACCACCTTGGGAAGAAAATACAGGTTACTCACCTGTAACAGGAGTTCTAGGAATGGTATATGTTGTTCATCCACACTTATTGGCAGGAATCCTTGCCGCTTTAAATCTTGCCAGAAGGTCTTCAAGCTGGCTCCTCCCACCCACCCGGGTGGTAAAACTCTCGGCTCCGCCCCATGACGCCAGATCTGGCCCGCTGGAAGCTCAGGTTGTGCGTCGAAGCTGGGGAGGTCGGGTGGGTCATGTGGATGAACAACATATACCATTCCTAGAACTCCTGTTACAGGTGAGTAACCTGTATTTCTAGGGACATGGATATGTTGTTCATCCACACTTATTGGCAGACTCCTAGCAGTTCTCCGGGAGGAGGGAGGCAAGGCGCACACCCCCGATACTTACTTGGGAAAGAGATTGGAGAACCGAGGCCCCAAAACCAGCATCCCGGCGTGACTCAAGGTCGATGTGGTAATGGGTGATGAAGGTGTGAGCTGACTTCCAGGTAGCAGCCCTGCAGATTTCCTGGATAGGGAAGTCCCTGGAAGCAGCCACCGATGCAGCAGTATGGCGGGTAGAATGAGCTCTTATCCCTCTGGGAGGCTCCATGCCCGCCAACATATAGCAGAGATCTATGCAGGAGGTGACCCACCTGCCTATCGTCCGCTTGGCTGCAGGTCTGCCAGGTGCGGCTTCAGCGTAGGTGACAAACAGCTGGCGAACCTCTCCCCGAACTTCAGCCATCCACTCCTTAATAAGTAGCTTGTCTAGAGTCCAAAGTGGAGCCTATACTCGGCCTCCGAGGTGTGACTGGGTAGAACACCGGCAGAGTCAACACCTGGTTAAGGTGAAACTCCGACACCACCTTGGAAGGAATTTCAGGTGGGGCGCGAGGACAACCTTATCCCTGTGGAAGACCAGGTAATGAGACTCGATGCAAAGCGCCTGGAGCTCTCCCATCCTTCTGGCTGACGTGATAGCCACCAAGAAGGCGGTTTTCCACGACAGGTGAGAGAATTCACACCTGTGCATTGGTTCGAATGGCTTGCCCATGAGCTTTGCCAGTACCAGCAGTAGATCCCACGGAGGTGGAGGTTCTCGCACCAGAGGGGAAATGTGATCAAGGCCTTTGAAAAAGCGCCCGACCACCTTCTCCTGCGCCACCGACTGTTTTACGGCCCGCGCCCAGTAAGCAGAGATGGCTGCCAGATGCACCTTAAGGGTCGTCGACCTAAGCCCTTGCTGAGAAAGGGACCACAGGTAGTCCAATATGCTCGCCAAGGAACAGGAGGAAGGGTCCAGGCCCTTGCCCTGACACCAAATGGAAAACCTTTTCCATTTGAAGGCGTAGCATTTTCTGGTACACTCCTTACGGGACGCCTCAACTACGTTGAGGACCTCGTCGGAAAGACCCAAGGCCTGGAACTCTAGCCGCTCAGGAACCAGGCCGTCAGGTGCAGGGATTGAAGGTCCGGATGGAATACCTTCCCCTGATTGACTGAGAGCAGGTCCGGGCGAGCTGGAAGGTGCCTCTGGAGCCTGGAGTTGAGGCTGAGGAGATCTGGGTACCAGTACTGGCGGGGCCAGTCTGGGGCTATCAGAATCACCTGCGCCTTGTCCCTCCTTGCTTTGAGCAGCACCTTGTGCATCAAGGGGAACGGGGGAAAGGCGTAGAAGAAGCCCGGGGTCCACGGCCTCGAGAAGACATCCCCCTGCAGCGAGCCCTGCTGAGGGGGGCAGGCATGGAACAGCCTCAGCTTCGCGTTCTCCTGGAGGCAAACAGGTCCACCTGAGGTGTGCCCAATGGAAGAACAGATCTTGTACTACCTCCGGCAGGAGAGACCACTCGTGGGACGCAGCCCCTATCCGGCTTAGGGCATCGGCCAGGGTGTTGGAGGCTCCTGCCACATGAATGGCTAGGAGATCCGCCTCCAGGCTGCATACGAGTGACCAAATGCGGAGAGCTTCCTTGCATAGAAGCATGGAGCGCGTCCCGCCCTGGCGGTTTAGATAGTACATGGTCGTGGTATTGTCCGTCTGGACTCGGACCGCTTGACCCCGGAGAAACGGAGCAAAGGCGGTGAGAGCTAGGCGGACCGCTCGGAGCTCCAGGAGGTTGATGTGGCATCGGGACTCCTGCGGGGACCAGAGGCCGTGCGCCCGGTGTTCCCCCAGATGGGCACCCCAACCCATCAGAGAGGCATCGGTCGATAGAGAGACCATCGGCTCGGGGCGGACAAACGGGATGCCCTCCTGCAGATGAACTAGAACGGTCCACCAACGGAGAGCGTTCCACATCCCCTGGGTCACCATCACTAGCTGGTCCAATGGATCGCAGCGTTGTGACCACTGGCAGGCCAGTCCCCACTGAAGAGGACGCATGTGCCAGCGGGCCCAATGGACCACACTGGTGCAGGCCGCCATGAGACCCAGGAGGCGCAGGAAGTCCCGGGCAGGGCGCGATTGCCCAACCAGAAATGATTGGGCAAAGGAGGAAAGAACCTCGGCCCTGTCCACGGGAGCGTGCTCTGGCTCGAAGAGAGTCGAGCTCTGCCCCAATGAAAGAATCGCTTGCTTCGCTCGAGTTCCCACTTGGCCTCGCTGATGAGAAGGCTGACTTGAGAGCAAACCTGGAGGGCCAGATCTTGACCGCTCCACCTCCTGTCTGGAGGGGCTGCTATCAGCCAGTCATCCAGGTAAGGGTACACCGACCCTCGACACCGCAGGGAATGCTATCACCACTGCATGCATTTGGTGAAGACCCTGGGAGCTGGAGACAGGCGAAGGGCATGGCTCGAACTGAAGAGGGATCCCTCCGCCCGAAAGCGAAGGAATCTCTGATGAGACGGACGGATAGGGACGTGAAAGAACACGTCCTGCAGGTCCAGAGAGCAGAACCAACGCCGAGTTCCAAGGATGGTATTATTTGAGCCAGAGTGACCATCCTGAAGGTTCAAGACCTTAGGAACTTGTTTAGGTCCTGTAGGTCGAGAATGGGGCGCCAGCCCCCCGTCCGTTTCGGAACCAGGAAGTACCTGGACACAAACCCCGGGTCTGAGGGAGGGTCCGCCACCTCCCTGATCACCTCCTTCTGGAGGAGGAGAGCGATGTCGGCTTGGCGAGCCGACAGTGAGGCTGCGGACCCCGATGCCCCCCGAGGTGCGACAGCTCTGAAGGGCGGGCCTGCTCGAATCCAAGGGCAGGCTCTTTTCCCATCACTCTCCAACACCCACCTGTCCATGGTAATAACGGACCAGGCGGAAAGGAAGTGACGAGCCGTCCCCAGGGAACCTGGGTGAGGTGGAGGGATGGGCGACACCCCTCAACCCGTCACTGGGCAGGCTGGAGGAGGGACCGCCGAGGACCTCCTGAGCCTTCCTCCCTGCTTCCTGTTGGAGAAGTTCCGGCTTGGGTTTAGGATGCCAAGCTCGAGCCTGCTGCCCTGGCGTTGCTGGGCGGACGTGCAGGGCGCAGAGGGACGAAAGGGCTTAGGCTGTGGTTTGCGGCCTTTGTCCTTCTGAGCGGATGAGACCGAGTCAGGGTAGCACTGGACTTCTCGATCCTCTGAAGGTGACCTTCCACCCCAGGGCCAAGAGGTCGGTCCCCAAAAGGGACATCCGCCAACTTATGCTGGGTATCAGGAAAGGTGGATATCCTCAGCCAAGCCCGACGAGGCCACTCGGCGCCACAGACCTGGCACATGAGTCCCCGATGTCCAGAGCAGTTCGAAGCTGCTGTTTGGCCACTGCCTGGTCCCGCACCTGCCTAACCGTGGTCTGCAGGTTCAAGGGAAGATGAGGACAACCTCGCCCAGTGAGCCCAACAGGGCATGAGAGAAATGTGCCATGAGGACGGCCGAACTGGCTGACGGAAGGCCGAGGAGGATGCAGCGAGACTTCGCCCGGCATAGTCCAATTTTTGGACTCCTTGTCGGGAGGTTTGTCCACACGTCTCTAAGTTCCCAGCACGCGGAAAATGCTGTCAGTAACTAACCCCTCGGCCGAGGTGTTCAAAAAACGGACAAGGAACCAGGACTGGCATACTTCCCGCCATCCTGGCCGAAGCGCAGGGCAGAAAGCAGGATGCTGCCAGAGCCCAAGGCCGGGCCCACTGCAGCCTCGCCACCGGAAAGGCCTGTAGGGGAATCCCCGTCCAGAATCTCCAAGGGACACTGGCCCATTTAGAACGGGTTCAAGTTTCATCCCGTGGACTCAGAGATGAGCCAAAGCAATCCTAGGAAGGACGAAGTCGCCCACCAACTGTCCTCCTGAGGACTCCAAGTCCATTCGCCTGGAGAAAAGGGAGGAATCGCCTTCGGACTCGGAAGAGTCCTCGAAGAGCTGCCTCGGGCCTGAGCCACCCTCCACCTGCCAAGGTCGATTGGGAGTGAGGGTGACAGACAGCCTATGGGGCAGTCCCGGAGCCGACCGAGAATTCTTGGTCAGAGCCCCAAATAACGGCTGTGGAGGCGGAGGTTCCACCGGGATCGGTGGAGCAGCTGGAATTGGCTGAACAACCGGCCTGGGAACAGGCTCCTCGGATAAATCGAGGGGTTGTTTCAGCCGCTCTGGTGACAGCCACCGAATGGCCGGGGAAGGCGGCGGCGTCGGCTTGGTCCCAGTCAGAAGGAGCTGTTGCCACATGAGGTCCTCGTATCGTCGACGTAACTTACGTCGAAGCCTCCCCTCGTCCGAGGAGGAGGACGAGCGGCGACGCCGCTTGCCGCGGTGCCGAGACCGAGACCGCCTATAATGGTGGGATCGGCTGGACAGCGAAGAGGTCCGAGACCGAGACCGAGAACCTCGGGTTTCCCGAGGATGGTGCTGGGAGGCGCTGAGGGAAACCGACACTCCCATCAGTTCGGAGGGTGCACCCGAAGGCTCCGGAACCAGAGGCACTGACAAGCCCACGGGGTCCTCAACTCCCACCGGGGGAACCGGGGAGAGAGGATTCTCGGCTTCTCTATCGACAGCCGTCGGCGGGTCAGAAAATCTCGACAGCGATGGGCGGGTATCTCCTCAACTGGCCTGTGGGGACACCGTGAGACCAGTGGCCAAAGCAGCAATGATGGGCAGAAGTCGACAGCCGACGACTCGAGGGAGAGGATCTTTCCGCTCCCAAGAGCGTCGACGGAGGGACTTACCTTTGTCTCTCTTTTTGGACCGAGAAAACGGTCCAGCAGAAGTTGGTCCCTCTCCTTTAGTAGAGAGGGTCAGACACAGCTCCTTAAAGGAAGCCGAATAAGAGGCACCCAGAGAGAGCGGGACAAATGCCGCAGCCGAGGTAGAAGCGGCCCGCGCCGCCTCCACTTTGAGGGCGATCATCTGCTCGAGCTGATCCGCCGAGCCCGCCACCACGGAAATCGCCGACCGGGCCTCTTTTGACTTCACCGGAGGAAAACGCTTCTCGGGACGCCCCAGTTGTAAATGGGCAACGCGGTCTTCGAGGACGTAGGCCGAGAAGGAAGAGCACAGGTCGCAGTTTCCGCGGGTCGTGCTCAAGGCCTAGGCAGCAGACGACGTGGAGTGCGGATCCGTCCGTAGACATCTTCTGCCCATAGGGGCATCTCCGGAGAAGCGAGTCGATTTGTCCATCGCAGCGCGGGGATAGAAGACCGAAGTCTATAAAAACTTTTAAATTCGGAAAACAGAAGAATTAGGAACCAGTCTTATACGCAGAGCGTTAAGGAGGGAACCTGAGCTTCCAAGCGGTAAGGAAGATCTGGCGTCATGGGGCGGAGCCGAGAGTTTTACCACCCGGGTGGGTGGGAGGAGCCAGCTTGAAGACCTTCCGGCAAGATTTAAAGCGGCAAGGATACCTGCCAATAAGTGTGGATGAACAACATATCCATGTCCCTAGAACTTCGGATTTGTTCTGAGGACCGCCCGGTCCCTATGGAAAATCAGATAGGGCTCCTTGCAGACTAGAGCATGAAGTTCCGAATTCCTTCATGCTGACGTGATAGCCACCAGAAAAAGCGCCTTCCAGGAAAGAAGTGCAGATCACAGCTCATAGCCGGCTTGAAAGGAGGAAGGGTGAGCTTTTCCAGGACGAAGTTCAAGTCCCAAAGCGGAGTTGGGCTGTGGATGGGGTTCAGATGGAGAATCCCTTCCAGAAAGGTTTTGAGAACTCCAACTGAGCCACAGGTTTACCATCCACTAGCTCATGGTATGTTGTAATAGCTGAGATATGAACTTTCAAAGAGCAGTAGGACAGACCAGAGTCAGATAGGTGAAGGAGGTATTCCATGACTTATGGGGCCGAGAAAGAGAAGGGATTCCAACCCTGAGCGGTCGCCCAAATAGAAAACCGCTTCCACTTCATGGCATAAGTGGAACGGGTAGAGGGCCTTCTAGCCTCAATAAGGACTTGAGCAACCCTGGAGGAAACCCCGAAATGGGAGATTGCTATGTCTGCAGGAGCCACGCATAGAGATGTAGGGTCCTGAGCCCTGGGTGTAACAGTCAACCTTGATCCTGAGTCAGGAGGTCGTGAGTCACTGGAAGCGGAACCGGTGGTTCCCTGGAAAGTTGCTGCAGCAGTGGGAACCAGATTTGTCTCGGCCAGAGAGGAGTGATGAGAATCATCCTTGCCTTCTCCGCTTGAAGCTTGAGCAGAACCCTCTGCAGAATGGGAAACGGAGGGAATGCGTACACAAATTTCCCAGTCCAAGATAGAGACAATACGTCGTTCCAGAAAGCACCATGCCCCGGAACGAGCAAGCAAACCTTGGGAAGCTTTGCACTGGATTCAGAGGCAAAGAGGTCGATTTGTGGATGCCCGCAACATTGGAAGATGGATTCCACCACTTCCTGAAGCAGTACCCACTCGTGAGCTAGGGTCTGAGTTCTGCTGAAACTGTCCGCCAGGATATTTAAAACGTCCGGAACGTGCACGGCCACAAGAACCAGATGGTGCTGGACTGCCCAGTTCCACACCCGCATCGCCTCCCTCCACAGGGGATACAACCGGTTCCGCCTTGCTTGTTGATATACCAAACTACCGACATGTTGTCCATTTGGATTAGCAGTTATCCCTTTGGAAGTAGAGCCTGAAATGCCTGTAAGGCATACAGGACAGCCCTCAACTCCAGAACATTGATGTGCAAAGGAGACTCCATGACGGAACACAATCCCTGGGCTTGGTGCTCCCCAAGATGAGCTCCCAACCCCATATTCGAGGTATGCATCATGAGTGTAGCTAGTGGTGCAGGGCTCCGAAAGGGAAGTCCCACGGAAAGACCGCGAGACTCTCTCCACCACTGCAATTTTTTCTGAACCGCTAAGGAGACCAGGACTGGATGGTCCAGGTCATCCAGGAGAAGATCCCACTGCACTCACAATGACCACTGAGTGACCCTCATGTGAAGTCTTGCAAGGGGAACAGTTGTGATAGCAGCCGCCATCATGCCCAGAAGGCGAAGGATCTCGCAAGCTGAGATGGTTCTGCAAGAAGCCACTTTGGAGGCTTGGCAGATAAGGGTCTCCACCCTGTCTGGAGGCAGGAAGGCTCTGCACTGGACCACATCCAGGACTGCCCCAATGAATTGCAGTCTCTGGGCAGGGGTAAGGGATGACTTGGGAACACTGACTGTGATCCCTAGTCTATTGAAAAGGTCCAGGGTAAAGGTTACACTCTTCAACAGAGAATCCCTGGACAGAGCCAAAATCAACCAATCGTCCAGGTAAGGGAAAACCACAATACCCTTGCTGCACAAAAACGCCTCGGCCACCGCCAGGCACTTGGTAAAAACCCGTGGTGCCGAAGACAGACCAAAATGGAGCACTCAGAACTGGAAGTGTTCCCCTTGGAAGCAGAAATGTAGGAACCGGCAGTGGCTGGGGAATATCGGGATGTGCAGGTAGGCATCCTGCATATCCAGGGCACAGAGCCAATGATTTTCCATGAGGAGAGGAAGGAGGCTCTGGAGTGTCAGCATCCAGAATTTTTTGTACTTGACAAACCGGTTTAGCTGACTTAGGTCCAGTATGGGTCTGCAGTCCTCTGTCTTTTTTGGAACCAGGAAAAAATGGGAGTAAAACCCCTTTCCCCTTTGCCCTAAGGGGGCCCACTCGATTGCTTTCTTGAGCAAGAGCGAGTTTACCTCTTTGTGAACTAGGAGGGCCTGGTCCCGAGAGTAGGAGGACTTCCGGGGAAGAGTTTCTGGAGGGATTTCCAGAAACTCTATGGTGTGTCCTACAGACACTAGTTGCAGGACCCATTCATCGTAGGCGATTGCCCTCCATTCCTACACGTGGAGGGCGAAACCCTCCCCCACCTGCTCCCTGTCACGAGACTGAGGAGGCAGTGGGGCCGGGGAGTCAAGAAGTGGCAGGACGCTCAGGGGAGGACCTCCTGGACGTCTCCAATTTTTGGAGGCAGGAGGGGTGGCTGTACCTGTGGCCTTACGCTTCCCTTGGCGGCGTGTCTGAGCATTCTTCCTCTGTCTCCAGGTCCTTTTCCGAAAGGGCAGCTGTTGCTGTTGTTGAGAGCCCGATCGGTACATCGGCCTCACGGACCAAAGGGCAAGTCCTTTGTCCTGTAGGCCTGTGATAATATCTAAAGCACCAAGCCTCCTGAATTGCCGACTGGACTTCATTGGTGAGTCCAGAAAGACGAAGCCAGGAATTCCGTCTAAGGGCAACAGCCGTTGCCGAGTTGCGCGCCACCGAGTCAAGAGAGTCATAGGTGGCGCGCAAAGCATGCCTACAAGAAACTTTGGAGAGGAGGAGATCCTTGGCAAGTTCCTCCTTCAAAGGCGAGGGGTCCATGAACTGGACTTACGTTTTCAGTCTGGTCAAGGTAGCCTTCTGGTGGGAAACCATGTGGGCCACGTAATTGAGGGACCGAAGGGCACATGTGGCCAACAAGTAAATCTTCTTTCTGAACTGATCCATCTGCCTCAACTCTTTGTCAGGAGGGGAGGTGCTCATGTGCTTAGATGTAGAGGAGCGAACATGAGCCACAGATATGACCACAGAGTCAATCTTGGGATGAAATTTGAGAAACGGGGCATCCTTTGGTGCCCGGTAAAGCCTGTCTGCCCATTTGGGGACAGCCGGGAGAGTATGAGGCATCTGCCAGATGATAGTGGTGAGGTGCCATCCAGGGAGGAATAGGGATCGAAGACAGAGATTCCAGGTCGAGATGCTCCGGCAGTCTCTGTCTCATGGGGTCCTGTTCCTCCAACTCCCAGTCGAAATACTCCTTCATGGACCTCAACAAATATGAAAAGACAGGGTCCTCTGGTGGGGACTTCGGAGACTCCTTGCCTTTCATATCCTTGGTGTCCTCTGGAACCTCCTCAGAAGAATCATCCACCCCCTGTGAACTATCATCATCCGCCTCCTCAACAGGACGACGTCTGGTATCTGGGAGGGAAACATCCTGCCGAGTCATCCCCGAGATGTGTATGGTGGTAATGGAAGAGCTGCTTGGGGAAGGGGACCTGGGAGACCGCGGTTGTGGGAGCCTAGTCTCCAGGTCCGAGACCAACTCTGACCATGCCCCCTGCCACCAAGACTAGATTAGAGCCTTGAAATCCGGGGTGACCAGAGGAGAAGGAGGAGGGGGTGGAGGAGTAGGCCGATGCCAGGGGTGGTTGGAGGAGGAGGAGCAGGAACCAGTTGGGGATAATAACCCTGAAATCCCTGAAATTTCAAATAGGGATTGGATCCAGGGTATAACTGTCCAAAATTGCTCCATTCCGGTCGCCCCCGGTAGTAGCCCCAGTATACCTTTGTTGGTAATGCGGGATAGTTCAGGGTCTGGTATGAATCCCTCATGTCAGATCTGGCATCGGGGATACCCACGTAGGACCCGCCGTTCTGTAAATGGGCAAAGGGTCTGGCGTCGGGACAGCCCACGTCAGGGGAACCGACGTCGGAACCGGCACCACCTGATCCGGCGCTGGGAGGGGAGCTGGCATCAGAACCAGACGAAGGGGCCCTGGCGGCAGAAACTGATCCGGTGTCGGGGCCAGAGGCAGAGGCTGGACAACCGGTCCCGGCGTCAGAGGCACCAGGAGCCCACCTGAAGGCACAGGAGGGGCCTCTATCGTAAGGCCAGAGAGAAGCCTCCTTCTCCTTGACCCTAGGAGAGAGCGGAGCAGACCCCAACTAACACACCAAAATCTGGCCAATGGAATCCAACAACTAACACACCAAAATCTGGCCAATGGAAAATCATGTACACAAATGCTCACAGCCTGGGAAATAAGATCCCAGACCTGCAGGCAATAATGTCAGAGGCTAAACTGGACATAGTAGCAATTAGTGAGACGTGGTTTACCAGTAACCACACTTGGGAGACTTCAGTACCTGGCTATGTATTGTTCAGAAGAGACCGAGGTGCAAAAGGGGGAGGAGTGGCCCTGTATGTTAATGAAAATATCAAAGCTACAGAAATTCAGAATACACATAAGGAGCCAGAAGAACTGTGGGTCACCCTGGAAACAGGAAATGGGACAGCCATAAGAACTGGGGTTGTCTACAGGCCCCCAGACCAGAGGGAGGACATAGACACATTACTGTTAGAAGATATACAAAACATGACAGCTAAAGGGGAGGTTCTGATAATGGGAGACTTCAACATGCCAGATACAGATTGGTCAATACCAGCAGGAACATCTGCCAGAACTAGACTCATAGTGGATTCCCTGCAGGGGAGGGCCTCAAACAACTGGTACAGCAACCCACAAGAGACAGGGCTATCCTAGATCTAGTACTGACTAACAAAGAGGATCACAGATCTTCAGGTAGAAGGTCACCTGGGGCCAGTGACCATCACATGGTATGGTTCAATTTGGCTACTACATCTAAATCATCCCATTCCAAGGCAAAAATATGGGACTTCAGAGGAGCTGACTTTGATAAGATGGCCAACAGAGTTAAGCTAGCCCTGGCAAAAAAGAAACACAGGTGAGGAGGTACAGGCAAAGTGGGCAAGCATTAAGGATACAATACTTGAAGCAACATCCCATTGTGTTAGACAGAAGGAAGTGCAAAGAAGAAGGAAACCACTTTGGTTCTCAAATACAGTAGCAGAAAAGGTCAGAGCCAAAAGGCTGGCCTTCAGAAAATATAAAGGAACACAGCGGGATGAAGATAGAGGCATACCAAACTGCCCTAAGGGAAGCAGGTAAGGCAGTAAGGCAGGCAAAGTCCCAAACTGAGGAAACACTAGCACGAACAGTAAAGAAGGTGACAAGACTTTCTATAGATACATTAGTGAAAGGAGAAAGTCCAGAGGGGTATTGCTAAGCATTATGGACAAAGGAGCATGTGAGGAGGAGGACCTGTAAAGGCATCTATCCTAAATAGATACTTTTGCTCAGTATTTACTGAAGAAAGGTAGGGCAGGCCCACAGCTCAGCATCATGGACACAGGGGGAGGGAGGTGAGCACCTCCCTTCACAAAGAAAGGGTCCTACAAGAGCTTGCTAAGCTCAGGGTGGATAAGGCAATGGGACCTGATGGCACATATCCCAGGGTACTTAAGGAGCTAAAGGAGGAACTAGCAGAGCCATTAGCAGAATTGTTTAGTGAGTCTCTGAGCACAGGAGAGGTCCCAGAAGACTGGAGAAGGGCTCATGTGATCCCACTCCACAAGAGTGGTAGCAGGAGGAGGCGGGGAACTACAGACCGGTCAGTCTTACCTCAGTAGTGGGCAAGATTATGGAGGCACTCCTTAAGGAAAGGATAGTGCAACACCTGGAATCCATAGGGCACAGGATCCAAGACAGCATGGGTTTACAAAGGAAGGTCCTGTCAAACTAATCTCATAGATTTCTTTGACTGGGTAACCAGAGTGGTGGACCAAGGGAGAGCAGTTGATGTCGCCTACCTTGACTTCAGCAAAGCTTTTGACACTGTTCCACATAGAAGATTAATAAATAAGCTAGGTAGGCTCGGAGTGGGTCAGAAGTTGGTCAACTGGGTGGCAAACTGGTTGACTGGCAGAAAACAGAGAGTGGTGGTAAATGGTATACAGTCAGAAGAGATGCAAGTCACAAGTGGGGTACCTCAGGGATCAGTCCTGGGGCCAGTCCTATTCAACATCTTCATTAGTGACCTCGCAGATGGACTAGAGGGTAAGGCTTGTCTGTTTGCAGATGACACCAAGATCTGCAACAGAGTAGATGATCCAGATGGGGTGGGCAGAATGAGAAGAGATCTGGATAAACTAGCAGAATGGTCAGAAGAGTGGCAACTGGGATTTAATGCAAAGAAGTGCAAAATCATGCACATAGGGAAGAGAAACCCTGAAGCCACTTATAGGCTGGGAGGAGTTGCTAGCAGTCACAAAGGAAGAAAGAGACTTGGGCATCATCATCACTGATGACCTAAAATCATCAAGCAGACCTCTAAAGCAGTAGGTAAGGCTAGGGGTGTTAGGGTGTATTAGTAGGGTGTATCACAAGTCGTAAGAGGAGGTAATAATCCCTCTGTACAAGACATTGGTTAGGCCCCATCTGGAGTACTGCGTGCAGTATTGGAAGCCACACCTTCACAAGGACATTAACCAAATTGAGGCAGTCAGAAGGGCAACCAAAATGGTGCAGGGACTGCATCAGAAGACATATGAGGACAGATTAACGGAGCTCAATATGTATACCCTTGAGCAAAGGAGGGAGAGGTGATATGATCGAGACATTTAAACACCTTAAGGGCATAAACAAGGTGAAAGAGTCTAACATGTTTAAATATAAGAAAAATAGCAGGACAAGAGGACACAGCATGAGATTAGAGGGAGGCCGATTAAGGGGAATGTGAGGAAATTTTTTTCACAGAAAGGGTGGTAGATGCATGGAATGGCTTACCACAAGAAGTGGTGGCTATGAATACAGTGCAGGGCTTCAAACAGGCATGGGATAGGCATAAGGGAGCAATACAAATGACTATGAATAGATAGGTCACTGACAGAGCAAAGGCCGATGGCACATTTATAAGGTAGAAAAAGAAATGGGCAGACTGGATGGGCCTTGCGGTCCTTATCTGCCGTCAACTTCTATGTTTCTAAGGCATCGACAGTGTCGAGGGGTTCTCTGTTGTCATCGCCGGAGGTACCGGCCGGTCAACTGGAGGGTACAGGTGAGGAAGGAGGAGGAGGAGGGAGAGGGGCTTTCTCCCTCTGGTCCCATTGGACATCGGGGGAGGCGCCGTCAGGCCCCGACGGAGGAACCATACCGTGCAGTCATCAGGGACAGACGACTTATCGGGTGGGGTTGTGCAGGCGGGGGAGGAGCCCCCAGCCAGCTCATCGACCGGAGCCAAGCAAGTACCCACAGCCTGGGTAGCAGTCTTACCGGCCGCTGCACAGTCCCCGGAGGAGCCAGGGGAAGACTTATCGGCCTAAGCGGTGCGGTCGCCAGAGGGGCTGACAGTCGACTGGCCCACTGAAGATTTACCAGATTTACCGTTCTTGCTGGGCAGCTGGGACTTGCTCATTGAGGGCCTGGCGTCGTCCGCGGAGCGCTCCCGCTCCCTAGATTTCGCCTTGTGTTTTTTGGAAGGAGAGGCCTTTTCAGACAAAGAATGTCTATGCCTATCCATTTTCTTCTCGAGAGAAGCCAAGCGTTCTTTTAGCAGATGGGCCTCCAAAGCCTGCTGTCTCCTCTTTTTTGTGGCCTGGTTGAAGGTCAGACACTCAGGGCAGGAGGAAACTGGATGGTCCCGGCCTAGACAGAGGACACGCACTTGAGGTGACCGCCTTTGTGCGGGATCCACGTGCCACAGGACGAGCACTTCTTCTTTGGAGAAGACATCAATGAGAAATGCAAAATTTAGTAAGGAAATTAGCGAGAGAAAATCCAACGCAAGACACTTTCTCGACAATCGCTATGTGGAAGTTTGCTATACGACTGACACAAGGTGATGGCAGGAAAGAACTGGGGGGCGCCTGCTATATACAGTCATGCGGATGTCAGTCACGTGACATCGGGTGGGCGGTCCCCCGTCAGGTATTGCTAGAAAAGTCTGCCGTGCGGCCCGACGCCAGGTGGCGCCAGTCCCATATGTGATGACCTACTGAAGGAACCCTCTCGAAGTAAGATCTTAAAATTAGTACGCAGAGCCACCCGGTCTCTGTGAAAAATCAGATAAGGCTCCTTACACATCAGGGCCTTGAGCTCAGAAATTCTTTGAGCAGAAGTAATGGCAACTAAAAAGAGCGCTTTCCATGAAAGATAGCGCAAGTCACAATTCACAGCTGGTTCAAAGGGGGACAGCATAAGTTTCTCCAAAATGAAGTTCAGGGCCCAGGGAGGAGCAGGGCTCCTGTCTAGGGGTTTCAGATGAAGAATCCATTTTAGGAATGTCTTGGATACTTCCAACTGAGCCAGGGTTTTGTCATCCACAGGAATGTGGTAGGCAGAAATGGCAGAAAAGTGTACCTTCAGGGTAGCTGAGTCCAAGGTCAGAGAGGTGCAGCAGATATTCTAAGACCAGTGGAATGGGGCAGGACAAGGGGTCTCACTCCTTCGGCATGGCCCACATGGAAAACCTCTTCCATTTCATTGCATAAGTGGATCTAGTAAATGGCTTTCTGGCCTTCACTAGTATCTGTGCTACTCAAGAGGCTACTACAAAGCGAGTAACAGCTATGTCAGTAGATGCCACGCATGCAGGTGAAGGGACTGAAGGCCTGGATGGACCATGGTACCCCGTTCCTGAGTCAGAAGGTTCTGACAGATGGGCAGAGGAACTGGGGGTTTCACTGTCAGTTGTTGAAGCAGAGAGAACCAAATCTGACGTGGCCGGTAGGGAGCAATCAGGATCATATGTGCTCCCTCTGCCTGTAGTTTCAGTCATACCCTCTGTAGTAATGGAAAGGGAGGGAAGGTGTACATGAATCTCCCGGTCCAGCATAGAGACAGTGTGTCTCGCCAGAATGGGGATGAGAACAGATCGAGGTCTGGTCAACCCCAACGGGTGAATATTTTATAATTTTGTCTACCACAGACTATCTCAGCTCACACTCGTAGGCTCTGGCTTAAGTGCAGCTGAGTGTGTCAGACAGGACGTTCTGAATGCCAGGGACGTGCACTGCCATGAGGTGGAGATGTACTGAACTGCCCAGGACCATATTCACATCGCTTCATGACAGAGTGGGTACAAGCGAGTGCCCCCTTGTTTGTTTATGTACCAGGCAACGCACATGTTGTCTGTCTGGATCAGGAGTGATCCCAGCTGGAGGAGATGCTGGAAGGCTTGGAGGGCGTACAACACAGCTCTCATCTCCAGCACATTGACATGAAGTATAAAATCCCTCTGAGCCCAAGAACCCTGGGTCCTGTGGGTTCCCAAATGGGCTCCCCACCCCAGTCCTGAAGTGTCTGTTGTCAGGGTCTGGGGAGGGAGGAGGGGGCTGAAAAGGGACACCTCCTCAAAGGCTGTCCGGGTTCTGCCACCACAAGAGGTCCCGTGCTACCGGGTTGGAGACCAGGATCATGTGATCCAGGCTGGCTGATCTATGATCGCATTGTACTCAGAGTCCATTGCGTGACCTGCATATGGAGCCTTGCCATATGTATGACTGGGATGGCAGCTGCCATGAGACCCAGCAGGCGAAGGATCGACCTTGCGGAGGTCCGCCTCTGGGAAGCCACCAGATGAGCTTGTTGATGGAGTCTTCACTCTGCCTGGCAGGAGGAAGGCTCTCCCCTGGACAGCATCCAACACTGTCCCAATAAACTGTAGGTGTTGTAAAGGGATTGGGGGTAATTGGGATGACTGACTGAAATGTCCACCTGCTGGAAAAGGTCCAGGGTACTGGATAGGGATCTGATTAGGCTGTCCCTCGTCAGAGCTGAATGGAGCCAGTCGTCGAGGTAGTGGAACATATGAATGCCCTGTCTGTGTAATGCCACAGCAACCACCACTAGGCACTTCATGAATACTCTGGGTGCTGACGACAGGCCAAAAGGGAGAGCTTTGAATTGGAAATGTTCTCCCTGAAAAGGTAATCTGAGAAAGCGGTGGTGGGATGGGAAAATGGGGATATGCAGGTATGCATCCTGCATATCCAGAGCACAGAGCAAATGTCCTTGACGTAACAAGGGAAGAAGGCCTGGCAGGGATAGCATGCGGACCCTCTTGTACTCTACAAAGAAGTTCAGGCTGCTGAGGTCCAGTATTGGTGAGGGTCCAGTATTGGTGAGGTTGCCCGTCTTCTTGGGGACAAGAAAGAAGTGGGAGTAGTATCACCTGCACATCTGACTCTGGGGAAAGGGTTCTATAGTTCTATAGTTGCTTTTTGCAGCAGCAATTCAATTTCCTCTCTTACCAAGTGGATGTGACCCAGAGGATAATAAGAAGAACTGGAGGATGCTCTGGTGGTCTCTCTACAAACTTGATAGTGTGCCCTTTGGCTACGAGTTGAAGTACCCATGAGCCCGCTGTGATTGCCTCCCAACCCGGTAGATGGTTTGCAAACTTGCCACCCACTGATTCCCCCTGATCTGGGTTTCAGGTGGGAGGGGTCTGAGTGAGTCAGGAGGCCAGGTGGGGGGGGGGGTGCAGGGCATGGTTCCTGAGGCTCTGTGAGATTTAGCCAGGGAAGCCATGCCCGCTGAGGGTGCCCGACTTTTGTTCTGACATCGGTTCTGCTGTTGACTTTGCTGTTGTCGTTCCTGCCAATGAGAGGGCTGCTTAGACTTCTGAGGGGGCTTGTACATGAACTGGACAGAGCGCAAGGCTTTGCCCTTGTCTTGTATATCAGTAATGATATCTTTGACATCCCCTCCATAAAGGACAGGACCCTGGAAAGCTGCATCCTGGATTGCCAATTGAACCTCAGGTGCCAGGCCGGAGATCCTCAGCCATGAGTGCCTTCGTAAGCAGATGGCGGTAGCCATACCCCTTGCAGAGGCATCCACCACATCATAGGTGGCCTTCTTCATGTGCCGGCTAGCGGATCTAGCTGACCTCACCATACTGCTCGTGCCTTCCTTAAGCTCGGAGTCAGGGAGTTTCTCCAGCTTGTATTCTAGCTGGTTCAGAATCGATTACCATATGAGCAACATAATTCAGTGCTCTAATGGCTAAGGTAGATGAAGAGTAGAATCTTTTCCCAAAAGTACTCAGCATCTTCGACTCGTTGTCTGGAGGAGAAATACGGAGGTGTTTTGGTTTGGACTAACGGTCATGGGCGGCACTAATGACCACTGAATCAGCCTTAGGATGACACGAAGGTGGTCCTTCCCTTCCCTTCTTACACCTGGTACATCCTATCTGCCTTCTTTGCCACTGGTGCTAGGGAAGCAGGTTGTTTCCATATCATGGAGGCCAAATCCTCATGCGAGCCTATCCATGGTGGTATGAGAGTCGGAGACTGATTAGATAGTTACAGATGCTCCGCAGGCCTCTGGTCTTGGGATCTTGTTCCTGTGTGTGCCAGAAGTAGGCTGCCTGGATCTTTCTGAGGAGTTCCTGAAAGGAAGGATCCTCAGGAGGGGACTTTGGGGAGCCCTTCGGTTTCGGCTCCTCCAGGGGAAGGTGACTTATAATCCGATACTGAATGGGCCAAATCAAAATTCAGATTCCGATGTCGGGCTTTCACTGGGAGTACTGAGTCTGGGTAGAGGGATGTCCACAAGTCTCAAGAGGTCCATGGGTCTTGAAAATTCTGTGGGTCACGCCGGTTGAGGCAAAGGCTCAGCAGACCTGCCTGACATTGGTGGTCTACAGTCCATCGATGGAAGAGGTCTATGCGTCAGCTTTCGGGTGACCAACGTAGGGGTGACCGGAGGCTGATGTTTCTCAAGTTCTGACGTAAGCTGAGATTTTGCTCCGTCCCACAAAGAACATCACATGCAGGTCCACCTGGGGCTGGGGTGGAGGCTGATGTCCATACCCTGGTGTTGGATAGCCCGGCACCTGGTAATAAGGTGACAGGTATCCCGTCGGGGGATAGCCCGGCAATGGGTATTGAGGAAAACCCAGCGATGGGTAACCCGGCATTGGATACCCGGCATCGGACAGCTTGGCAGAGTACCCAAGGGGCCCGGTGAAGGACCTGAAGGAGGGGCTATTGGGCCTGGCGGAGGACCCACTGGTGTAGCCAAGGGGCCTGGTAGTGGACCCAATGGCAGAGCTGAGGGGCCCAGTGGTGGGCACGACAGTGAGTTCAGTGGGCCTGGAGGAGGGCCCGATGACCTGTCAAAAGAACCCATAGGAGGGGCCAGTGTCAGGCCTGATGCAGTCCCAGAGGGAACCAAAGGCGTCGGGTGATCCAGCATCAGCAGCGGGATAGTGCCTGACAGAGGTCGCTCTCCCTCCTCTGAATCCCGTGGTACTGGGGAATCTGGATGGACCACCTTAAGAGGCGGAGGGGGAGAATCCCGAGGGGAAGGGCCCTCTGGGTTAAGCTACGGCTCATGTGGCAGCTGATCTGGTTCCTCGATGTCAGGCCTGTTGTCAATGCCTGCCGGAGGATCCGGGGCTTGGCACACGTCGGAGGGTCCAATATGTAACTTACCAGCTACGGCCATGTGATCGTAAGAGGAGCCGATGGTCGACTTACCGGCCGTGCTACTCACTGTAGACCCCGTAGTCCTGAAGGGTCATGGGTAGCTGGTGTCTTCTGTGTCCCAGAGACTCCCATGGGAACCGAAATCGGTCTGCGATGGCAGAGGAAGCCGTAGCTAGACAGACCTGTCCGCTGCTCCAGGAGGGGGGCCGCAGATGGGATGGAGACCATTCCCCATCCCGATGTCTCACCTTGTCCTGTTTCTTCTTGCGATGGCCTGCAGGGGGGAAGAGGACAAGCTCCTGAGTTTCTTCAGTTCCTTCTCCATGGATGCCATTTTAATTTAAATACATGGGTTTCCAGGGTCTGCTCATGGCGTTTCCATGTGGCTTGGCTGAAGTTCTGGCAGGCCTCACAGTCCTCAGTCTTGTGCTCTGTGCAGTGGCCATCTTTGTGAGGGAGCTGAGCTCTGCAGGAGTTGCACTTGTTTTTATGTGAATCGGGAGGCATCAGAGATGACATACATGATGCGAAATAACACTAATACTTTATGAGAAAAAAGAAATAAACTAGTAGAAATAATCCTCCAAAATAACGCCAACAGAAGCAACGTTCTCTGCGAGGTCTGACATGTGCAGGTCGACTGCGGCAAAGAAATGGAGGGCAGGCATGGGGACCGCTCACTACATAGCACCATGCTGACATCAGGTGGGTGGTCCCCCACCAGACCATGCTAGCTTAAGTTTTCTGTGTGGTCCTAGCATGTGGAGGATTAGTCCTACTGGTTAGTATCTACTGCAAGAGCCCTCTTGAAGTAAGTCTACTGTTTGAGAGGCTGTGGCTGATGTGGCACAGAGGCTGTGGCTGGTGGAGCTGTGACGTATTCGCCAGTAGTTTAAACTAGAAAGTGAGGAGGTGGTGATCAGATGGGAACAAGAAAGCCGAACCCCTGCCCCTCCCCCCCCCCGAGACAGGCAAGGACACCTCCTATCGGCCACAAAGATGAAAGCAAAAAGAACACGGTAACGTCACTCATGGGAAATGAAGCTCATGGGAGCAAAGGAAGGAGGATGCCACTGTATGGAAGGCAATGGTAACAAATGCCAGCAGTCTAGCTAACATTGTCTCAACTCTCAGCCACAATGGCGGAAGCAGGACTGAACTGGGTCGCAGTAACTGAGACATGGCTAAATGAGAGCCATGAGAGGGATGTTGCTATCCTGGGTTTATTCAGAAAGGACAGAGAGGGATGACGCGGGGGAGGCGGGGTTGCATTGTATATAAGGGAAGACAAGAAGTCCAAATAACTCAGGGAGAACCTGAGGCTCTATGGGTCACTCTCAAACCTGGCACAAATATGGCCCTCAGACTGGGAGTGATTTATAGCCCCCAACAAAGAGCAGAGGTAGACAAAGTTTTGCTGGAAAGCAGTGTAGAAATTGCATAAAAAGCAGAAGTCATATTGATGGGGGTCTTCAACCTCCCAGATGTAGACTGGTCCTCTTGCACGGCATCCACAGCCAAAAGCAGAGATTTCCTGGACACCCTGCAAGGTGCTGGACTCAATCAACTCATCATAGCCCCCGCTAGGGAAAACGCAGTACTAGACCTGGTGCTCACAAACAGTAGCAAGGTCAAGGAGCTGGGGGTGAGGTGCCACCTGGGAACAAGTGACCACAAATCGGTCTGGTCCAAGGTCAATACTAAGGAGAAAACAAATCACTCTAAGACACAGGTCTTGGGCTTCAGAGGGACGGATTTTGATCAGATAAGAATATGCTTTAGAGATGTCCTCGAAAGTAAACCTAAGCACACAAAAAGTTGGTTCGCATCACAATTTGCGATCCAAGATCGGTAACAAGCGAGTCAAATCTAGCAATGATCAGCAGTCACTGCCAATTGGTCCTGGGTCCTGTAAAAGTGCCTTACTGTGCACTGTCACTTTAATTTTTTTTGGGGGGGTCCTGGTACCCATTTTTTGCCCTCCCCCTCTGCGCCCCACCCCATGAACCCCGAGCTGTTCCCTGATTGGTCCAGTGATGCTCCTGCTTCCCCCCCACACCTAGTCTCCACGTGGAAGAAACATGACCGAGTCCTTTTTGCAGCACACCCAGAAGAGGAAGCAGGCGTTGGGAGGTCGAGCAGGAGTCCAAAGGTGAGTTTTCTTTATTTTATTTAAAACAAAAAAAAATTTTTATCATCGTTGCGCCATTGTGCGGTTAACTTAAATTGTCTCTTTTTGTTTTGCAGGTGATCGGAGACAAGCCGGAGCCAAGAGGAGCGGTGGCTGCACCGAGGAGGAACCAGAGGGAGAATGCCTGGCCAAGACCACAAGAGGGCACAGGGGTGACCTGGAAGGAGCAGAAAGCAGGTGGCTGCATTACAGGGCGAGGCATAGTCAGACAGGCAGATTCAGAGTAGAGCAGGTGCGCAGCAGAATCGGGGAGCAGCAAAAAATAAGTAAAACATTTTCATTTGGTTGGGAAGCCTGAAGGAAGGAAGAGGGGCACACAGACCTCAGGGCACAAATGGGGGGACAGCGTAATGGCAACGAACGGGCAAGGCCTAGAGCTGGACTATGGGTGGTCGGAGAACAAGGGCATGAAAGGGTGTCCTGCCTTGAACTTTAAGTTTGTGCCCTGCTTGCAGTGAATTTGGGAACAAACAGTGAACGTAACTGCAGTGAACATTTGGGAACAGAATAAAGACTATGTGCCCTGCTTCGCAGAGATTATGGGGAAACTAGAGCTTAATGTGCCTGCTACTGTGTTGTGTGCCCTGCGTCTTTGCAGTGAACATTTGGGAACAGATAAGACTAAGTAAGCAGCCCTGCCTGCTTTGAGATCTCGGTAACCAAAAAGTAATGTGCCCTGCTAGTGGTGTGCCCTGCTCTTGACTTTGCAGTGAATCTGGGAACAGAAAAAGAGACTGTGCCATGCTTTGCAGAGATTGGGGGACCAGAACTTATTTAATCATGCCCTCTTTTGTGTGCCCTTTGGGTCTGCAGTGAACATTTGGGAACATAAGACTAAGTTAATGAGCCCTGCTTTGCAGACATCTGCACTCTGCCCAATATTTAATGTGCCCTGCTTATGTTGTGTGCCCTGCGTCTGCAGTGAACATTTGGGAAAAAGACTAAGTAATGCTTTGCAGAGATGAGGGAGAACCAGGCACCTAAAAATTATGTGCCCAGTGGTTATGTTGTCAATGGCGTGTGCCCCTCACTCGCAGTGAACAATTTGGGAACAGAAAAAGACTAAGCTGTGCCCTGCAGCTTTGCAAAGAATCTAAGGGGACCAGAAAATGTTCCATGCTAAGTGTTGTGGCATGCTCTGTGCAGTACACTTGGGAACTGTAGGATAGACTATGTGCCTGCCCTTTGCAGAGATCCATGAGGGAACTAAAAAGACTTGTGCCCTGCTTTGGCAGGAAAAAAAAATTATACCCCGCTTACTCACGGTCTGCCCTTTTTCAGGGCAGAAAATGAAAAATTAAGTGTTGTCATGCCCTGCAACTGCAGAGATTTTAACTTGAACTGCATTGTGTTGTCCCTGCTTTTTAGAGGAAGGCACTACCTGTGCCCGTGCACTTCATGATCCGGACACACTACGTTTTTTTATTGTGGCAGCAAGCCCACAAAAACTGAAGTAATGTGCCCTGCTATACAGTGACTTCACTGCCTGTAGCACAGTCACAATGGGAGGACTGCCCACTTGGTAACAAGGTTTGGTCTGAGAAGTGCCAGCGACTGGGCGGGGGCTGGGAGTCATAACATCTGCTTGCTACCATTTTCTTTTTTTCAGGAAAATCCTCATCATGTGTTAAGTAGTTGCACACCCTGACACCTTGTTTTGCTAACATCAAACTTTTTAATAATTACAGTCTGACATGGCTGGAGTTAAATTAGCAACTGCAGCGGGATGGCACCAAACATATGATCCAGAAAAAAATTTACTCAGGATTAGCAGTGAGGGAGACTGTGCAGTGTGTGTTAGTTGCAAAGTGTGCTGTGAATACAGAGGTGAGCTACATGGGTTGAGGAACTTCAGTGAGGCATTAACTGCAGGGATTACAGGCCCCCAGCTAAAAGCTGACACCACCTGGAAACATCTTCTGACAGAGCAGCACAAGAAAGCTGTAAACATTCTGAAACTTGGTAGAACAAGGTCACCACTTTATATTTATCGTCATACCACAATTGGTAAGTTTAAAATGGGGGGGGTTAGGGGTTTAGACTGAGACTTAAAACTTATGTAATTTATTTGCAGGGAGAGCTTTCAGTAATGCAGAGGAACAGCATAGAACAATTCTAGGCAGGCTGATGGAGATCCTGTATATGATGGCCAAAGAGGACATCCCCATTAAAAAGTCTGAAGCGGGGAGATCACATGATGCACTTGGTCCGCTAGCTGCTATACCTAAGAGCTCCCACTAACCTCCTCAGCAATCTATCCTAATTGTCGTGTATTTGGCACTATATTAATAATAAAACTTAACCTATTTTTTCTGCTGCTTATCCAAGAGGATCCTGAGTTGTTCTTACAGCGCGACTGGCTTTACCTTAGCTGCGAAGGAGGCAGAGATGAAAGCGGCCCTGCCAAAGCACATGCCCCCGGCCATTCCGGAGAAGCAACCCAAGAAGCCTAAACAGCACCAGCAAACAACGGTCAAACAACTGCACACCATGCCGCCCTTGGTACCGTTAACAGACGAAAAATTCCTCCAAGAACTTTTACCATTCAAAGAAACTCTGCAGGACATCGCCTCTGATCTTAAAAGCATGATAACTGAGCTGGGGGATCTGAAAATTAGAACCGCTGACACTGAGGCCCGCACTAGCTCCCTTGAGGCATGGAGTGGCAAATTTGAGCCCAAAATCACCAAGCTGAGACAGCAAGTCACCAAACTGCAGTTAAAAACGGAGGACTTGGAGGGAAGATGCAGGAGGAACAATATATTAATTTTTGGTCTACTGGAGGGCGAGGAGGGCCCTTCTACGATTGTTTTTATTCAAAAGATGCTATCTAAAGTCGCCGGTCCATCCCCGCACAACTGTACCTACTTAGTTGTGCAAGCACATCGGTCCTTGAGACCCAGACCTCCTGATTCTGCTCCTCCAAGGTCCGTGATAGTGCGACTATTAAACTACCTAGAGAAACAGCATATTTTATCTAAGACCAGGGAGCTGCAAACAATACTATGGGAGGACAAGAAGCTGTGCATCACTCAGGACCTGCCCCTAGAAACCCGCCAGAAGAGGGCTACCTACCATCCCACTGTATGCAAACTAATTGTGGCCAGTATTAAGTTCCAGATGGCTTATCCGTCCCGACTACAAGTCCTGGTGGACGAATCCTGGATGTCCTTTGAATCAGCCTCCCAAGCCCATGTGGAGCTCAGCTTGAAAATGCCACCTCTTTTCAGAAGTCCCAGAAGTATTAGTTCACATCTGGCTCTAGTATCTCATGTTGTACTGGGATACCATGGTGCTTACCTGCATTTCTCACTTTGAAGTTGTTGCTTCGTGTTACCGACGGCCCCCCTGAGTCCACACATCCCTGGATTCGTGGCCGGCTGGATCGGCCTAATTCCCGGAGACTGCAGCTGAGTATGACTGGCCTTGTTTAACCCAAAGGCAGTTTTCCAAGGGGCAGTTTTTCCTCTTGCACCAGTCCGTCTGTATCAAGAATTCCTCTTGGACTGTTCTATTTGCGAGCGGACTGATGGGGGAATTTCCATTATTACCATCTGTCTGTGCTTTGGTCAGGCATTTTAAATGGTTAATGTTATTGTAAGCTCTATAGTGCACCAGTTTCTCACCAACCTTTGCTTTCTACAGACCAGCACTCTCAGGTTCCTTTGCCTTTCTGTTTTTTCCCTCTCTATGTATTTGGTCACCCGCTGGGCTTTCTCATCTTGGTATCTTCCGACTGTATTTCCATCAAGCTACTTCGAACTGCCTAGTTCTCAATGGCAGTTTTCTGGCACCATTTCTTACACTCTTTCCTTTTCTGAAGGACCTGAGAGACTTTCTCCCAGAAATGCACTCTGGGCAAAGGTAGGGAGCTAATTTAGTCAATGTTGTTGTTGTTGCTGCTATAGTTTGTTGTATTTGGTTTTAGGCACATTTTCCTATTGCCTTTTTTTTTTTTTTTGATTGCTGGGGAGAGGGGACGGAGATGTAGCAGCTGAAGCTAGTCAGCCTCATGGACTGAATTGCTGTAGGGGTGGACCCTGGGTGCCCGCTGTCCCCTGATGCTCCATCTTCTTCTCCTCCATATTTTTGTACATGCTAATATCTGGTTTGCCTTTCAACTACTAACATACACCAGGAAGATAAAGACACCCAGGGTCACAGGGGATTTGCCCACCTTTGATCACAGCATTCTTTGTTATGGTATTTCATTAACAGATAATGGGGCATCTGTAAATAATTATTTTAGGGAGTGGGAAGGGAAGTTTTCTTTTTTTCAGAATCATGTCTAGTCTATGTACCTGTTATACTCCATGGAATTCATCATTGTTTGAAGGTCTAGCTACACCCACCATACACGCACTACCTTTTGGTACATGGATGTCGTTGTATGTGTTATTTCCATGGAACGGGCTGTTTACCAATTTTTTGGGGGGCAGCGAGGTATGCATCGAAAGAACTGTTGATTGTTGTTTTTTGCTTTACTTATATTTTATTTCTCTACACTGCGAATATGGTTAATACAACTACAAAATTTCTCACTTGGAATGTTAGAGGTGCCCGTGACTGTCCCAAATGATAGCAAATCTTTAAACACATTTCCCTTCTACAAGCCAACATTTCATTTCTCCAAGAGACCCATCTGCTCCCCAATGAAGCCACCACTCTCCGTAGGCAACACACTGGCCAGGTTTTTACATCCGGGATATCAACTGCTAGTAGGGGTGTTGCCATACTAGTTAATCACTCGGTACCCTTTCAAGCGGACCAGTCCACCGGTGATTCACACGGGAGATACATTCTGGTAAAAGACCTGTTTGGTCACACGTAACTATTATTAGGTAGCATTCATGGCCCAGTGGGGGGTGACCCCGCTATTTTTACGGATCTGACAAGCTGACCCCTTTTTCATCACTCCCAATGATTCTAGGAGGGTACTGGAACCTTTCCCCCTTCCCAAGATCCAGACCGGTCCAGCTGCCCTCTCAGACCACTGTTGGCAGCTCAAAGAGCCCTACACGAGTGTTTAGACACACTGGGGCTATGCGATCCATGGAAAGTCATTAATCCAATGTCCTGCACGTTCTTTCACTCCAATGTCCATAATTCCTCACCTCGCCTAGACTACGTCTTGGTCAGTCACTCTCTCCTTCCGGGTCTTTGTCAGGTAGGGATAGAGCCCATTGTTTTATCCAGTCATGCAGTGGCTTGGGTTTCATTGATACTAGACTAACTTCCAGAGGGACACGTCTTGGAGGCTGAACACCCAGCTTCTTAAGGATGAATATGTAGTCTCCAGGATCCCCACTCTTATCCAGATATTTATGGAAGCCAAGAGCAATTCTGTTTCAAGGATAGGCCACGAATGGTGTGCCTTGAAATGTTTTCTTAGGAGAGAATTTATACGGCTAACTTTCACACATAAGCGCCATAGGGAGGCAGAGGCCCTCTCCTTGCTAGCCCAGATTCGTATGCTGGAACAGTCTCTTTCTAGCGCTCTTCATCTGACTCCATACAATCCCTTTTATCCTACTGGAATAAATACTCCTCCCTTCTACAGGAAAAAGCAGAATTTGATAGTTTACAAACTCAAGTGATGTATATAGAACATGGGGAAAAAGCAGGTCACCTACTGGCTTTACACTTCAGGAAATTGGAAGCCTCCAGGATTATACCGGCGATAAGTGCCTCTGACATAGAAACACAGAAACATAGAATTTGACGGCAGATAAGAAAAAATTACTCACCTTAGTAATGTTGTTTCTTCTAATGGAGTCTTGCTATATTCTGACATATGCAGTGAGTCCCAACCTTTGAACTGCCCGGAGATGAAAGAGTTAACTTTCCATGCCAGGCATGGAACGCTGAGCTCGAACTCGGTTGAGACTCTGTCTGTTGTTCTTCAAACTCAAACCGTCAGATCTTTACAAGCTAAACTCACTAAGGTCCTGTGTGGAAGCTGTAAACCTACACTAGCCAACTGGCTACTAAACATAAAACACATTTTTTGGTCCCAACACAAAGACTCAAGTCAGGAGACCCAAAAATGAGAACACAACACCCACTCACCCCAAAAAAAGAAGGGGTGAAACAAAAAGGTGGGCACCTACTAAGTGCCAACACTGCACTGCCCACCCACATCCCAAAAACAGAGGTTCTGAGAAGGCAGGCAGGAGGGGGAGGTCAGAATATAGCAAGACTCCATTAGAAGAAACAATATTACTAAGGTGAGTAATTTTTTCTTCAAACAACATGAAGTCTTGCTATATTCTGACATATGCAGACTACCAAGCAGTACCTCCATGGAGGAGGGACAGAACCTGCTTAGGAAATAGGCTCTGAAGCACAGCTGTGTCAAACCGAGCATCACTCCTAGCCTGGATGTCCAGGGAGTAATGCTTGGTAAAAATGTGAACTGTTTTCCAAGTAGCTGTTTGACATATCTCTAGAATAGGGATGTCCCTGGCAGCAGCTGTACCTCTAGTAGAGTGAGCCCTCAGGCCTGAGGGAGGAACCTTATCCAGTTTTTCATAGCAAAATTGGATACAAAAGACAATCCACCTGGCAATGGATCTTTTACTGGCAGGTTTCCCTTTACCAACCTCACCATAAGTGAGGAACAGTTGGAGGAGTCAAACCTGTGACCCTTGGTACGCTCTATGTAGTAACTAAGGGCTCTTTTCACATCTAAACTGTGCAGTCTCCTCTCGCCAGAGGAGGAATGGTCAGTGAAGTACACTGGAAGAGACATAGATTGATTAAGGTGGAAATCTGACACCACCTTAGGCAAGAACTTCCTGTTAGTTCTGAGGACCACCTTATCTCTATGAAAGGAGATAAAATCAGGCTCCACTGACAAAGCTCGTAATTCACTTATGCGTCTGGCAAAAGTGATGGCTACCAGAAACACAGTCTTCCAAGTCAAGTACTTAAGCTCTGCTGAAGATAAAGGCTCAAAAGGGGGTTGCATAAGCTGAGCAATGCAAACACTGAGGTCCCAGGCAGGGGCAGGGTCCCTGAATGGAGGGTTGGTGTGAAGCAATCCCTTGAAAAACTTGGAGAAAACAGGGTGAGCTGAGAGAGAACAGGGCTTACCTGCTGAAATAAAAGCAGACACAGCTGCCAGATGCACTTTCAGTGTAGCTGGTCTCAGCCCCAAGCTATTTAAGTGAACCATATAATCAAGGACTGTGGGCAGGTCAGCAGATTCTGGGGGAAATATGCTTCCCAGAGCACCATATGGAAAATCTTTTCCATTTAGAATTATAAGTAGCCCTGGTGGAAGGTTTTCTAGAAGCCTTCAGGATATCCATTACACATTGGGAGAGGTGTAAATCAGCAAACTGTAACTCTTCAAGAGCCAGGCCTTGAGATTGAGAGATTTGAGGTTCGGGGACCAAACCCTCCCCTGAGCACAGGTTAACAGGTTGTAATTCCTGGGAAGACACAGGGGAAGATGGACTGCTAAGGACAGTAGGAGTGGATACCAGGGCTGTCTGGCCCAGTCTGGAACAATCAGGATCATCTTGCAGGGTTGAGATCTGATTTTGACTAGCACTTTGAACAGGAGAGGAAAGGGGGGGAAAGCATAGAGAAACTTCCCTTCCCAATTGAGAACTAAGGCATCCAGTGGGACTGAGACCAACACTGGGGGTCTACAACAAAAAAGGGAAAGTTGGTGATTGTCTGGGGCTGCAAAAAGATCTATCTGTGGGGTGCCCCATCTGGAAAATATCACCTCCAAGACCAGGGGATCCAGTGACCATTCGTGATGGCCCTGGGAAATCCTGCTGAGAGCATCTGCCAGGACATTGTCCTTTCCTGGGAAGTGAACTGCCGTGAGGGAGGTGTTCAGGGAGTAAGCCAGAGACCACAACTTCATTGCTTCGGTGCACAAGGCCGTAGACCGAGTGCCTCCTTGCTTGTTGATGTACCACATTGTGGTGGTGTTGTCTGTTCTGATCTGTACAACTTCGCTCTGAACAGATTTGGAAAAAGCTTGAAGTGCTAGAAATACTGCTCTGAGTTCCAACAGAATGATATGGAGCAGAGATTCCTGAGGGACCACAACCCTGGGTGGTCAGGTGGCCATGTGAGCCCCAAGAGGGAGGCATCTGTAGTAAGGATTAAAGAGTGATACTGAGTGACAAAGGGAACCCCTTGTCTCAAATTGTTCTGATCCTACCACCACTGTAGGGCCTGGATCAGGGTTCGAGTTACTGGGATAAGTTTGGTCAGAGGGTCCTTTCTTTGAGACCAAAAGGCTCTCAAATGGAACTGAATGTCCCTCATCTGAAATCTTGCTCCCTGCACTACTACTGTAGAAGCAGCCATGTGCCCCAGGAGCTGCAGAAAATGCCTTGCTGGTCGAGACACCTGCAGGGTGAATGAGGAGGCCAGAGAGACCAAGGTCCTTGCCCTGTCCAGGGGAAGGAAGGCTCTGGCCTTCTCTGTGTCTAGCTCTGCGCCTATGAAGGTGAGGAGCTGGACAGGCTCTAGAACTGACTTTGAAAGATTTAGAAGGAAACCCAAAAAAGTGAGCAGTTGCTGAGTTATCTGTAAGTGTAACTTGACTTGGTCTGGGGACTGGCCTACTATGAGCCAGTTGTCCAGGTAAGGAAAGATGGCAATGTTCTGCCTTCTTAGAGAAGCAACTACTACTGCCAGGCATTTTGTGAATACCCTTGGAGCAGAGGTGAGGCCAAAGGGCATTGCTCTGAACTGGTAATGGCCTGAGGGCAGCTCGAACCTGAGGTACTTTCGATGGGAGCTTCTGATGAGAATATGGAAGTAGGCATCCTTGAGGTCCAGGGACACTAGCCAGTCCCCTGGCCTTAGAGAGGGTAGAATAATTCCCAGAGTCACCATTTTGAATTTTGGTTTTAAAAGGTGCTTGTTTAAGTATCTGAGATCCAGGATGGGCCACCATTCTCCTGTCTTTTTTGGGGTAAGGAAGTACCTGGAATACAATCCTTTGCCCTGGTGTAGGGGGTGGAACCCGTTCCACGGCTCTGAGAGCTAGGAGGGAAGAGACCTCTGCCTCTAAGGCAAGTGCCTCTGATGGATTTGCAGGTGGAAAGAATCTGGTTCTCATCTTTGGAAACTTTTTGAAGCTGAGAACCAGTCCCTGGCTTACTACTTCCAGGACCCATTTGTCTGATGTCAGAGACTCCCAGTCCTGAACAAAGTAAGCCAGCCTGCCCCCTACAGGTAGCTGAGAATCATCCCTGGCAACCCCATCAGGGTGCCTGCTTGGCAGGGGCTTTGGGCTGAGGGGTGGAAGCAGGCCTGCTTGTACCCCGTCTGCCTCTCCCTCTAAAGAACCCCCTCTGGGCATAAGCAGAAGAGGAGGCCTGGGCTTGGTAAAAAGGCCTATGAAAAGGCCTGCCCCTGCCCCTGGGAAGCTGCCTTTGAGGAGTGGCCTGCCTTTCCTTGGCCTGTGCATTCCTATAGGTGGTCCTATACTCATCCATTTTCTTCATGTAATTCTCTGTCTGCTCCCAAACAGAGAATTACCCACAACTCAGGAAAATCCATGGCCTTAGTCTGGGTATCCTGTGACAGGCTATACATCTGAGCCAAGCCATTCTTCAAGTGCCACAGATGTAGCCATGACTCTTGATGACACATCATTTGAGTCCACTGCAGCATGGAATTGCACCTTGGATGCCTCAATACCATCAGCAGCCACCTGCTCCAGCTCCTTGGCAAGCTGGCCAGGGACCTGTTTTGCTAAAGCCATGACAGTGTCCCATCTGGATTTCTGATATCTAGCCACATAAGCCATATAATTCGCCTGTCTGAGTCCCAAGGATGCTGCCATGTACTGTTTCTTTGCCATGGCATCAATCCTCCTGGAGTCCTTGTCTGGGGGGTGTGAAGTCAAGGGAATATTTGCCTTGTCACAGGCTGCAGCCTGCACTACTCCAACATGGCTGCATTGTTGTGTAAGGCACTCCGTATCAGAGCCTAACAATGTGTACCTCTTGTCCATTCTCTTATCCACAGGAGGTATAGTGTGAGGAGTTTTTAGAATTTTAAATGTCTGTTTCCCAAAAGATTTATGCAAGGTAATAGACAGCCTCCTAGACTCTGGGATATCCATCATTTCTACAAAGCCAGGCTACTCTTAATCATCCACAGCTTCCTCCATAGGGAGCTGGAGGGTTTCAGCCACTTTTTTATAAAACATTAAATGAGAAGGGGACTCAAAAAGCCTAGGAGGAGACACTCCTGAAGGTCTGTCTGGGAAGATGTCCGGGTCAATGGGCACATCCAGACTTTCAAATCCACATTCACTCTCCTCATACTCCTCTTCCCCCTCATCTGGTTCATAATATTCCTCTAAATCATACTCTTGAACCGGTGGAACCGGCCGAACCGAGCGCCTACCTGACGGTGCCGGTTCGGTCGGAACCGGGGAAAACGACTGGACAATTTTTATCGCTTTGGCTATTTCTTCAGCGGTTGGAGAGGAAAGTTTTGGCTCCACACCAGCGGATTTTCTAGTCCTATTTACTGGAACCGACTCCTCAGAGTTAGATCTCCTTCTGCCTGAAGAAGTCTTGCCCTGGTCAGAGGGCACTCCTTCTGGTTCGGTCTGAACCGAACCGGGCTGGCCATCCGGTTCAGCGGACTTTTTGGCCTCCCTTTCCCTGAGCCTACCAACTCTCTTTTCCAGGGTAGCTGCAGGAAAATTTTTACAAATCTGGCAGTCTGCATTGAGGTGGTCAAACCCCAGACAGTAAACACAGGTGGTGTGGGGCCTTGGCAAAGACTTCCCCACACACACTACAGTGTTGAAACCCAGTGGGCCCGGTTTTTCTTTTGGGTTTCTCAGACATAGTGCCAGTCCTATCCAAACTTACCCGTTTATGGCAATCCGCCAGGCAAGACCCTCTTATCGGTTCCCAACCGTGTCACGGGTCGTGGAAAAAAAAAGTAATAAAATCAGTTTTTTTTAGAACCGATAAGAACCAGTAACCACACTCTAAATGTACAATTTAAGATTTTTTAAACAACTTGATCGGTTCAAACCAAACCGATGAACCGTTTACAAGTTCCACAAAGAATAGATAAAATATAACCTATCTAGTACTCACAAATATCACAGACAGAGACTGAACCGACAGGCTATGGTTTAATTTCAGTCGAAAACCGAGAAAATGGCACTTTAACCGACAAAATGAACCGAGCAGAAGGAGAAATCTCTGGAGCGACTGTTCAGTGAGTCGGAGTAAAGAATCTGACGGTTTGAGTTTGAAGAACAACAGACAGAGTCTCAACTGAGCTCGAGCTCAGCGTTCCATGCCTGGCATGGAAAGTTAACTCTTTCATCTCCGGGGCAGTTCAAAGGTTGGGACTCACTGCATATGTCAGAATATAGCAAGACTTCATGTTGTTTGAAGGACCGCTTGGCCCACCCAGTCTGCCCATTTCCCTATCTAATGGATAAGCTGCAGATCCTAGTTAACCAGCAGCCTACTTCTTCCTACCCCCACCCCCTAGAATTGCCTTATGACTGTCCCATGCATGCTTGAATTCCACCACTGTTTTTGACTCCACAACCTCCTCTGGAAGGCCGCTCCAAGCATCCACAACCCTTTCTGTGAAAAAATACTCAGTGAAAACCCATCCTAGGGATATAGTTGCCATTTCTGAGCATTTCTACACTTCTCTATATAGCCAACGTATATGCCCCCATCGAAAGAAGAGCTGACATCATACATAGATTCCTCTACATTACCTTCGCTAACAGCTCCATCACAAGCTTGTCTAACTACCCCATTATCTCAACAAGAAATGGAATCTGCTATTGACACCCTGGCTCCGGATAAAGCCCCATGTCCTGTTGGTCTTCCATCAAACTTTTATAAGCTCTCTGTCAAAGACCTGGCTCCTATCCTTCTCCGTTGTTACCGCTATATGCTATCTGGTGAGGCCTTGGCACCCTCTCTGTCAGAGGCCACCATTATTCTCCTTCTCAAACCAGGCAATCCCCCAACATGTCCAGCTAGCTACCAGCCTATATCACTATTAAACTGTGACATCAAAATCCTCACAAAAATCCTTACCAAAAGAATAAAGAAAGTCTGGTCATGCCTCCTTAGCCCAGAACAAGTGGGTTTGTTTCAGACAGATCCTCCTCAGACCATACATGCAAACTATCTCACATCCTACAAATAGCAATCTCCTCTCCACTGCCAATGGTGTTAATCTCGCTTGACGCAGAGAAGGCCTTTGACAGAGTGGACTGGGACTTTCTCTGGGTGACCTTAAAGAAAATGGGCTTTCCATCAGAATTTGTTCAATGGATAAGGACACTGTACACCTTTCCATATGCCAAAATCCGTTGTAATGGGGTACACTCATCTCTCTTCCCTCTTAACACCGGCACACGCCAAGGGTGCACTTTGTCCCTTCTTTTCAATCTCTATCTAGAACCTCTAATCCGACGTCTAAAATCTTCTCCTGTCATCACCGGAGTTCCCGTTGGACATCATGCTCTGCAGCTTTTAGTCTATGCGGATGATATTCTTTTACACTTGTCAAACCCTGATCTTCCTTAACTTCGGCCCTGAACATAATTGAGACTCTCGGTAAGTACTCGAATTATAAGATGAATTTAACTAAGATAGAAATTCATCCCCTTAATCATGTTACTCATAGTCAATCTTTCAGCCAACTCAATGTGAAATGGTCCTCTAGGTATATCAAATATCTAGGTATCTTCATCACTTCCGATCCTTCTCTCACACGTAAACTTAACTTCTTGGATCTTTGGGGCACTATCCAGCAAGACCTCTCTCGATGGAAGAGTCTCACGCTCTCGCTGTGGGGTAGGATTAACGTTATAAAAATGAATGTCCTTCCCAGGCTTTATTATCCCCTCAATATGCTTAATGTATAGCTACCTTTGTCCTTCTTTAAACAAATCATGCTGATATCTCTTCCTTTATTTGGCTGGATAAAGCTGCCAGGAGATCTTACTTCAAACTAAGTCTACCTAAGGAGCTCGGAGGACTTCACCTACCGAACTTCCTGCTTTATTATTGGGCAAGCTACCTTTATAAATGCGGGAAATGGCTGTCTACACCTCAATACCAGTAACAGTCAGACTATTTTCCTACTTGGCTGCAAACTGAAGCTGATTTACTTTCATCTCACAGACTGAATCCTTCTGGGATCCTTTTCTGTTCTGCATAAGTCCTGCCAAATTCCCTATACTCGTCATCAATTGGCATCTCTCTCAAAGTTCTGTCACAGTTATGTGGATATCTTAAAATGTGCTCTACCAGAGATATTTCTCAGTCTATTTTCTCCAATTTAAATATCAAAATTGGGGGACAATCCATTCTGACGTCCTGGCTCCAGACCTCTCAGGAACTCAAAGTTTCAGACTTTTACTCCCAAACATCTATTTTAACCTCTCAAGAAATACTAACCAAGCTTAGTCTGGCATCAACATCTATTTTTAAAGTTTATCAAATTCATCATCTACTGCTCAAGTTGTTTGGACCCCAGCCACAAACCTCTACCTTCGGTGATCTCCTACAACAGACCCCTGGTCCAGCATGCAGGCCTCATGGAGTCTCTGCATTATATAAGTACCTGCTCACTTGCCCTCATTCCCCTTCCCTGGTGGGTTCTAAAATATGGAACATTCTTCTGTCAGACATGGAAATCAACTGGGCCCAACTCTGGAAAGACCTGTATATCTATATCTCACATGACAGGCTGTGGTCAACTCAGTACCGGATTTTAAATAACATGTATTACACTCCAGTCAAATTAGCTAAAATGGGGCATCTCTCCTCACCACCATGTTCCAGATGTGGTAAAGGGGAGGGATCCCACTTACACATTTTTTGGTCCTGTGAGAAGGTATCTCTCCTGTGGACACAAACTGAACTCAGGTTGGACCCACTGTTGGGTCTTCAAGGCCTCTTCTCCCCAGTTACCTGTATTCTTGGGGACTTTCCCAAATACAGTAAAGGAAAGATGGTATCATATGGTATACGTGAGTTAGCGCCCGAAAAGCGAAGCTGTCCGAAATGCGCGGCGCGATGTGGTAGCCAGCGAGGGCAGGAGGGCGACTGGATGTGAGGTTGTGGTGACCCTAGTAACAGGATGTCGCTATACGTATTAACGGTGTGAGGGAGGGTACAGCACGGCAGCGTGGCCTGGGAGCCGGGTGAGGGATGTAGGGGTGGCGCCGCGATCGGCTGCCGAGCTCTGCCATGGCGTCAGGGTTGGCCTCCTCTTGTGATGCAGGGGTTCCAGGTTCAGGTCTCGGTCCAGACGCTACTGCCTTTTTGTTGCGCCCGGCCCAAACGTTATTTATATTTTGCTTTTCACCTCCGACATACACCCCCCTGGAGTTGAGAATCCTTAAGTAGGGGGGTGCGGGGGGGGGCAAAGTATAGAAACCCACAGCACTCTTCCGTGTGCCGAGGATGGATGGGTGGCAAAATTGTTTTCGACGCCTTGAAGTTGCGATAATGTGAGTCGCCGTTCGGCGCTCGCTATTATCACACAGAACCTACCATATGGCTCTTATTTCATTGGCAGTCAAAAAGTTTGTGCTCAAACACTGGTTGGACTAGTCACCCATATCCTATTCAGAATGGCTACATGAAGTGTCCTTCACCCTCAGAGCAGAGCAGTTAATCGCCAGTGTCCGTCATCGTAAAACCTCATTTACTAAAAACCGGGGGAAACTATATGCCCTCTATTTGTCCTAATTCCCCTTTATTGATGGTCCTGGGCATCTCCACGATTACTCACAGGATGGCCTCTAGCTTGCAACTCACCTACTCTACTTATTTATATACCTATGTTAACCTTGATGCGTTATGTCCTTTTGTTCTCTTGCGCCTCGCTTTGGGGGGGGGGGACATGAGTTGGGGTGGCAGGGGGGATAGAGGGTTTACGTTATCCAGTTCGTACATTGATCCAATTTTGTACCAATACATTGATCTTTGTATCTTGGTTGTAAAATCAATAAAACTCCTTTGATTGAAAAAAAAAGTCTGAAGCGATAGCAGAACAAGAAAAGCGCCATGGAGTTCATTTGAGAAATAATTATGTTAACACTTTAGTTAGTGGGAAGGAACTCACAATGTGTATTGGCAAGAACCTAGAAGAAAACCTGCTGGCAACTGTCAAAAATGCAAATTATTTTTCAGTGCTTATGGACAGTAGTACTGACAGTGGTACAATTGAAAATAAAATGGTTTACGTAATTTATGTAAATCCCATCAATGGTAAAGTAAATACTACATTTTTACGAATGAAAGCTGTATCAGATGGCACAAGTGAGGGATTGAAAAATCTCCTTTTAGAGATTTTACAGAGTGCAGCCTTAATATAAAAAAACATGGCTGGGTTTGGGGCTGATGGGGCATCTGTCAACATTGGTCTAAGACAGGGGCTTGCTGCTCTTTTAAGGGAGACATTCAGTGGTTAGTTGGTGTTCATTGTTTCTCACACAGATTAGAACTGGCCATAAAAGACACTTTGGATAACACCTATTTCAACGATGTTTCAAACTTTCTGACCCAACTGTTTTATCTCTATCAGAAAAGTCCTAAGAGACTCGGAGAGTTACGGTCCCTTGCCCAGGCCATGGAGATGTCAGTTGAAAAGCCCAAGAAGGCCCATGGTACACGTTGGGTGCAGCATGAACTTCTTGCCACCCGTGCTGTTACCAAATCATTCCCTGTAATTTGTGCCCATTTAGAATCTATGACCGCAGACCCAACTCATGACCAGGCCAAAGCCAAGGGAGAGCTGCAAATTATAACCAAATTCCAAATGGTAGCATGCCTTTTGTATTTTGAACAGCCTCTTTCAGCCACTTGCCAGGTTTTCACTAGCACTTCAAAAAGAAGTAGCTGAAATGCCAGAGCTACTTAGCTCTGTTGAAATTTTCAGAAACACTCTTTACCATGCTAAGCAGAGTGGTTCCATAGGTGGCAGTGAACTTGACATTCTCTTAAAAAATGGGTCTGATGTTCTTTCAGGAGCATGTGCTCAAGTCACATACAAGAGTGTGAAATTAACACATTTTAGTGGCCATGTTGTTAAAACTTTTAAACAGCAAACTAAGAAATACATTACAAACATTGAGAACTGTTGTGAACAAAGGTTTGGTTTGACTGATGAAAGTATCATCTATAACTGTGCAAAAGTGTTAGATACCAGACTTTGGCCAGCTGCAGACAGAAAGGAACTGGAGCTGTATGGTAACAGTGACATTACTGCAGTAGCTGACCACTTTCAGCACTTTTGCAGCCTGATTGTGACAGTATTCTGCTACCTGCAGAATGGCAAGAGTTTAAGATTTTTGCTCTAACCAGTGTCATCAGTCTTTCTGCCTCTGCTGTCTGGTCAAAGCTGGCAAGTGATTTCCAAAATTCTTATCCAAATCTGTTGAAGCTTGTCAATGTGTCGAGAGTATTTCCTGTGTCTAATGCAATTGTAGAAAGGTGATTTTCAACTATGAACAAGGTAAAAACTGACTGGAGAGCAACTCTGGCAGAGGATACTGTAGAAACATTGATTCACATTAAAAAGCAGGGCCCCCCCTCCAGCTGAATTCAACCCAGACAGGACTGTAGACATATTTTTCAGTGCTATACCAAGACATTCTGGTGACTTGGCAGCTGCGGATGGTGGACCACCCCCAGGTCCCTCCCCCAAAAAAGGCCAGAATTACTGGCTACGTGCCTGGTGGAGAAGAGTAGTAAAGAGATTGCACCCAGTCCTTGTTGGTAACTGTGTGGTCAATCCCGCTCTCGGGTGGAGTTTTTATGCTGGGGCAGGGATCCATTTTAAATTTGTGTTTAATTTGTAACGACTCATGACCACGCTCATAAATTCATGGTGCTTTGGCAGACATCCTATCTCAGCTCTTAAAATGTATGTCTGCTGCTGCACAATTGCTGTATTTCTCTGGAAATAGCTAAATAAAACAGATATCAGTCTCAGAAACTTGTGTAAATGTGTATTTTATCAATATAGAGCAAGATAAGTACATTTTATAGGGTTTTGAGCAAAAATATTAATTTTTGGTAACTGCTAATCAACTTCGGCCAATTGCTAATCATTTTTTATTTTGATTAGCGAAGGCCACTAATCAAGTCTCTGACACTAATGTATGCCTTGTAAACCAAAAAGAGGGAAGGGGTGGTGGACTAACATAAGAGAGGCAATAGCAGAGGTCACTGACAAATTTTCCAAACTGGTCAGTAAGACAAGGAACAGAAAAAAATCCTCTCTGGTTCACAACAGAGGTGGCAGCTGCGGTAGCAAAGAGGCTAGTATTCAAAAAATACAAGGGCTCAATAGTAACAAGGATAGGGACGCTTACAAAAGCAGCTTGAGGGAGGCTTCTTTTTTTTTTTTTTTTTTTTTTATTTTTAGCCTTTGGTAACCAGATAAGGCCCACTTGGCTCAAGTGCCTGTTTTCAGGGGCAACCTGGGAGCACTGGGCGGTTAAGTGACTTGCTCGGGGTCACATAGTATGCAGGTGGAGGTTGTGAGAATCAAACTCAGGTCTGGTCTGCTGGATGTATCAAGCTCGTTCACACCTCGTTCCTCTAACCTCTAGGCTATACTGCCAGCTTCTAGGCTGGGTGATTAGAGTGGCAAAGGCACAAACTGAGGTGGAAATTGCACAGGGGGTAAAAGGAGGTTAAAAAAAAAAAAACACCTTCTCTAAGTACATAAGTGACAAAAGGAAAAACATGGGGGTATTGTTAGACTAATAAACAGTGATTAGAAGAAGACAGACTGAAGGCAGAGTTCTTATATGAGTACTTTTGTTCTGTCTTTACAAAGGAGGAGCCTGGAAATTAGCAAACCACTAAAGAAGTTAATGACTGCACAAGGGTGGTAGACACAAGCCCTTTCACAGTAGAGAGGGTAAGGACTGAACTCAATAAACTAAAGATAGATAAAGCCATGGGGCCAGACCTGGGAACATTGGAGGGCCGGCTGGGGGGAGAAGGACTGAGTGTCCTAGGGACTGCTCTCTTTCTCCAGGAGGAGGGGGATAGTGTCTCCAGTTCGATGTAGACCCCTAGCAGAAGCTGGGGGTATCCCTGGGTTGGCGCTAGTACTTCTGGGGGCAGGGCGGACGCAGGACGTCACTGCATGTCCCGGCCCCGGGGGGTAAAATCAACAACAAAAAACGCGGCAACCTTCCATGAAGCCCGCTCACCCCAGCTCCGCTCACACTCTGCAGCACTTCCGGGATCCAACCTATCCCATCATCTGCTATGGTCAATAAGGGCTCCACGCCTCGCCTTGGGGGGGGAGCCAAGGAGGCAATGCCTGGGGCAGTCCAGTGGGTATCAGGAACCCGAGAATAAAGGTAAGCCCACGGAGTGTGAAGCGGTAGCCGAGGATGGGCAGGAGCCAAGAGAGTAGGCAGGCCTCAACAAAAAAAAGGGGGGGAAAAGTCATAGGGCCAGATGTCATCCACCCATACATACTGAGAGAACTTAAGGATGAATTGGCAGTACCTCTGAGAGAGGGAATCATTCCACAAGACAGGAAAAGGGCAATAGTGGTTCCCATACATAAAGAAGGGAGCAGGGAGGTGGCGGGTAACTACCACCCTGTCAGTCTCACCTCAGTGGTAGGCAAAATGATGGGAATCCTGCTAAAGGAAAGAATTTTAACTTTCCTGGAAGAGACTGGACAGCAGGCAACATGGCTTCACGGAGGGAAGGTACTGCCAGACTAATCTGATCAAGTTTTTTGACTCGGTTACTAAGATAGTGGACCGGGTGGGAGCCACAGATGTTATCTACCTCGACTTTAGCAAAGCCTTCGACTCGGTCCCACACAGAAGGCTGCTAAATAAGCTCAAGCATACAGGAGTGGGACAGAAAGTGGTATCATGGGTTAGGAGCTCGCTTAGTCAGAGAAACCAATCAGTGATCGTCAATGGGGCAGCATCAGGGGACGGGGGTGACCAGCAGGGTGCCACAGGGGTCTGTCCTTTACTCTTCAATATTTTTACAAGTGACATCACTGAGGGGCTGGGCGGGAAGGTGAGTCTGTTTGCAGATGAGACAAAGATCTGCAACAGAGTGGACACTGCTCAGGGAGTGGAACACATGAAAAGTGATCTGCTCAAGCTAGAAAAATGGTCCAACATGTGGCAGTTAAAATGTAATGCAAATAAATGCAAAGTGATGCATCTTTTTTTTTTTTTTTAACCAGGAGAGATGCACTAAGCTGAAAGCTTGTTTACAGGTGTGACCAGGGAGCACAAGGAAGTTAAGTGACTTGCTCAGGGTCACACAGTATGCAAGTGGGGGCTGTGAGATTTAAACCCAGGTCTCCAGGTTTGCAGCTCAGAGCCTTAAACCACTGCGCTATACTGCCTCTGGGCACAACCCAGGGACGGTCTGCTATCTGGGAGGGAAGCAGCTAACAGCCACCAAACAAGAGCGGGATCTTGGAGTCATCATCTCTGGTGACTTAAAAGTTGACAGACAATGTGAAAAAGCAGAACAAAAAGGCAGCAAAATGCTGGGATGCAAAGGAAGGGACATTACAAGTAGAAAGAGAGAAGTGATCACGCCACTGTACAAGTCCCTGGTAAGGCCCCACCTTGAGCACTGTGTATAGTTCTGGAGGCCTTATCTCAGGTAGGATGTGGATAGACTATGGATGGTACAGAGAAGGGCAACAAAAATGGTACAAGGGCTCCATGAACTGCCTTATGAAAGCAGATTAGGGCAACTCAACATGCACTCACTGGAGCAGCGCAGAGAAAGGGGTGACATGATAGAGACATTCAAGTTCCTGAAAGGCATAAACAGAGTCCCTACGCAGGAACTCTTTCTGATCAATAGCTTCAGAAGGACAAGGGGTCATGAAATGAAATTAAGGGAAGGGAGGTTCCGGGATAACGTGTAAGTTCTTCTTTACGGAAAGAGTGATGGCTCCATGGAATAGCCTACCTGCAGAAGTCACTGACTCCCAAAACAGTAGGGCAATTCAAATCTGCTCGGGATAGGCATAAGGGGATTGTCTCTAGGAAATTCTAAAGGCGGGGGTAGCACTCAGGGCACACTAAATGGATCTTTGGTCCCCATCTGCCATCACTTTCTATGTTTCTGTGCATGTAAGCTGCATCAGTATTGCGCAGGACCATCAGGCAGTGGAAGGTCAGCAGGGGAGAAAACGGAGTAACAAAAAAAACCCCACCAAAGCTAACAGAACAATAATGGGAATAAAGAGAAATATGAAGAGTAGAAAGACAGAGATTCTTGTGCCATTATATCAGGCTTATGCCAGGCCTATATTAGACTATGGTAGATTTGGTGTCTATATACAAAAACAGGAATAAATAAAATTGAAAGAATACAAAGACGTTATATGAAATCATTTACTACTCTTAAGGATCTTACATATAAACACAGACTGGCCCAGCTGGGATTGTATAGTCCAGAACTGAGAAGACAAAGAGGTGACCTATTACAGTATTGTATTTTGATATTTTAAATGACCCAATACTTATGATCGCATTAAACATCAAACACAAAAATGATAGACATAATACTCGAGGCTATCCGCTTCAAATTAGGCTGGGGAAATTTTACACTAACGAGGATATATTTCTATACGCAAAGAGTGGCTAATTTATGAAACAGATTACCACTGGATGTAATATCAAACCCATGTAAAGAGCAATTTAAAGCGAACCTGGACAAATACATTAAAGGTGGAGGAAATTTTGATTACTACATCATGTCTTCATAGGAGCTGCATCATGGGCCTTGGCCTCTTTTGCTCCTTTACAACATAGTGAACCACTATCTGTGTAACAGTTCTCTTGGGCCTTCTAATGCAGTGACCTTATCAGGGTTGGGCCTTCAGGACAGCAGTGTCACGTTTGGGAGATCGCCGGAGAACAGCAGTCTGAGGACTTTGAGAATGAAAGTGGGGATTAAAAAGAGTTTTGAGAAACCAGAAGAAGGAAACTGAAGAAAACACATTTGTCTACATAATTTACCGCATAGTGATGTATTTACAAAAACAAACTATGAACTGTAGACAGTGGACATTATTGGATTCTTTCTATTTAAATAATGTGCATCTTTTACAGAATTGCAGGGACCATTCTGGAATTTGCAGTCAGCTTAACTGTCTTGGCTGCTAGTAAAGTGGATGCAGGAATGTCCTGAAGTGACTGCATAATTATGAAGAGGATGCTGTTTCAGCAGTGCCTTGGTACAGGTTACAAGCAATAAAAAGATAATTTATGAACCTGCAAAGGAAGCCGGGTAAAGAGATTGTTCCTTCAGAGTGATGTGTCTTTCCCCTCAGTGACAGAAGATGCTTGGTATGTATGGCAAGAGGTGGACCGGTATGCCTAGACTGTCAAATAACTAAATTCTAAGAGGCTTCATGTCACTTAATTATCAGTGAGAGCATCGTAAGTGTTAATTTGCCTAATCTTAGCAGAATAATTGCGTTTGGAACATTTGAAGGTTATACAGCTTTTTTCAACAGGTTTTATGTTTAATAGATTACAAGAGGTATCTATACAATAAAATGAAACCCTGAAAGGATAACATCAGTTAAGATAAAATGTTAATTTGTGTCACTGGTTTCAGGATTCTAACAAGAAAGCAAATAGCACTCCTGCAGTGTTAAATTAGTTTTATTCTGCTCCTAACAGTGGCTTCTTGCCACTGTTTGACTGTTTATTATTTCAGTGCAATCCACTGTACTTGCCATTTGTGAACTGTTAAAGAATGCTGCTGACTTGTCTTAGCAACACTTGATAAACTTAAGCCATCATGGTGGAGGACGACCTTGAAAAAGCTGAGATACTGAACAAATATTTCTGCTCAGTATTTACCAAGGAAGAGGCAGGGAAGGGGCCAAGACTCACGAGGAAAGATGTACAGGGGGGAGAGGTGGACACCAGCCCATTTATGGTGGATTGAGTCTTGGAGGAACTAGGAAAAGTAAAGACAGACAAGGCAATGGGGTCAGACAGGATTCACCCTAGAGTGTTGAAGGAACTCAAGGAAGTCCTAGCAGGACTGCTGACAATCCTCTTCAACCAATCATTAGAGATGGGGAGGTGCCTGGGGACTGGCGAAGGGCAGAGGTGGTACCCACTGCACAAGACTGGAAGTAGGGAGGAGGCAGGCAATTACAGACCTGTAAGCCTGACCTCACTGGTGGGGAAGCTGATGGAGTCCCTGCTTAAGGAGAGGGTAGTGAATTTCCTGGAGTCACACGGTGCAAAAGACCCAAGGCAGCATGGATTCAGTGAGGGTAGGTCCTGTCAGACTAATCTTAATTATTTCTTTGACTGGGTGACGAGGGTGGTTGATCAGGAAGGGGCGGTGGTTGTGGCCTACCTGGATTTCAGTAAGGCCTTTGACACCGTTCCTCATAGAAGGTTGGTTAACAAATTGGGGAATCTGGGTGTAGGCTCTAAAGTGGTAAAATGGGTTGGAATCTGGCTAAAAGGCAGGACTCAGGGAGTGGTAGTAAATGACATAAAATCAGAAGAGGGGGTGGTGACCAGCGGGGTTCCAAAAGGATCGATGCTGGGTCCAGTTCTATTCAATGACTTCATAAGCAACACTGCAGAGGGACTGGAGGGGAAAGTATGCCTGTTCACAGATGACACCAAGATCTGGAACAGAGTCGACACACAGGAGGGGCTAGGTAAAATGAGAAACGACCTAAGACTACTTGAGGAATGGTCATGGGTTTGGCAGTTGGGTTTCAATGCTAAGAAGTGGAAGATAATGCACCTGGGACACAGAAACTCAAGAGAGGAATACAGGATGGGGGGGCAGGTTCTAGCCACCACAAGTAAGGAGAGAGACCAGAGGTTATCATATCCGATGACCTGAAGTAAGCCAAACAATGCGAAAAAGCAGTGGGGAAGGCAAAGAGAATGCTGGGGTGCATAAGAAGGGGCATAACCAGTAGGAGGAGTGAAGTGGTGATGCCACTGTATAGAACACTGGTGAGGCCTCATTTGGAATACTGTGTCCAATTCTGGAGACCACATCTCCGGAAGGACGTAGACAGAATGGAAGCAGTCCAGAAAAGAGCAACAAAAATGATACATGGACTGCACCACAAACCTTATGAGGAAAGACTCAAGGAACTAAACATCTATTAACTGGAAGACAGAAGGGACAGGGGATATGATAAAGAGAATTTCAAATATCTTAGAGGAATAAACGGTACAGGAGGGGAGCATATTTCAGAGAAGAAAGTGCACAAGGACAAGGGAACATAACATGAGGCTGGACGGAGGGAGGCTTGGGGGAATGCTAGGAAGTAATTTTTAACAGAGAGGGTGGTGGATCCATGGAACAGCCTACCAATGGAGGTGGTGGAAGTGAAAACAGCATGGGGATTCAAAAGTACATGGGATAAGCATAAAGGCACCCTGTTGTACAGGCGAGTGGGGGAAAGGCAGTCCAGATAAGAGCAGAGATTGCCAAACCAAGTAGGGAAATGGGCAGGCTAGGTGGGCTGTATGGTCCTTATCTGCCAACAGACTCTATGTTTCTATCAGGACAGATCAATAGTAAGATGTTTAGACTTCTTGCCAAAGCCAGGAAAAAGCCAAATGTTCACTGTAATATTTTTTTGGGCACATCTAAAAGTCACTCAGTTTTTTTTGGTCTCATGAAACCCTCGCATCGGTGACACTGTTGCTCTTTACACCGCTGTGCTACAGTCCTGGTTTGGAAGCCAATGAGCTGCAAGTTCGAAGCCCTGGTTTCCCAGTTTGGGGAAAACGCTGCAGAACTAGGGGGTTCACAACAGATGGCAACGATGGTGGAACCTTCAAACTGAGCCCCTAAAAATTTATTCAGAGGGACCCAGTGTCTTTATAAAACACAGAGGATACAAGTAATCATGATTTTCATTTACAGTGGTGATTTCAAGTAGAGAGGCTGCTTCCATGGGAACTAAATATACCGCTATGCTGCAAACTACTACTGAACTAATTGGAATGAATCCCAGCTCTTCAAAATCACCACTGTTACTGAATCAAATGAAAACATTCCTTCCACAAAGTGTAAAAAAGCACAGGTTACTCACCCGTAACAGTAGTTCTAGGTGTGGTATATGTTGTTCATCCACACTTATTGGCAGAGTCCTTTCACTTTAAATCTTGCTGGAAAGTCTTCACGCTGGCTCCTCCCACCCACCCAGGTGGTATAACCCTCGGCTCCACCCCATGATGCCAGATCTTGCCCGCTAGAAGCAGTGCTGTGCGCCGAAGCCAGGGAAGGTGGGGTGAGTCCGTGTGGAGGAACAATATATACCACTGCTAGAACTACTATTACAGGTGAGTAACCTGTGTTTCTAGGGACGTGGATATGTTGTTCTGTTCACACTTATTGGCAGATTCCTAGCAGTTTTCCAAGGGAAGGGAGGCAAGGTGCACACCCACTACTTAGGGAATAAAAACTGGAGAACTGAGGCCCCAAAACCAGCATCCTGGCGTGACTCTAAGTCAATGTGGTAATGGGAAATGAAGGTGTGTGCTGATTCCAGGTAGCAACGTTCCAGATTTCCTGGATAGGGATGTCCCTAGAAGCAGCCACTGACGCAGCAGTATGACAGATGGAATGAGCCCTTAGCCCTCCGGGAGGCTCCCTACCCACCAACCTGTAGCACAGATCAATGCAGGATGTGATCCACCTGCCAATCATCCACTTGGCTGCAGGTCTGCCAGGTACAGCTTCAGCGCAGGAGACAAGCAGCTGGTGAACCTCTCCCCGAACTCCAGCCGTGTGATCTTTGTAGTAAGCGAGCACTTGCCTCGGGTCCAGAGTATGGAGCCTGTGTTCAGCCTCCAAGGTGTGACTCGGGAAGAACACCAGAAGAGTCATCACCTGATTCAGGTGAAACTCTGACACAACCTTCGGGAGGAACTTCCGGTTGGAGCACAGGACAATCTTGTCCCTGTGGAAGACCAGGTAAGAAGAATCCACCAAGAAGCGCCTGGAGCTCACTGATCCTTCTGGTTGACATGACAGCCACCAGGAAGGTGGTGTTCCACGACAGGTGTGACATCTCACACCTGTGCATCGCTTTAAATGGCTTGCCCATGAGCTTTGCCAAAACTAGCAATGGATCCCACGGTGGTCGTGGTTCACACACCGAAGGGGAAGTGTGATCTAAGCCTTTGAAAAAGCACCAGACCACTGTCTCCTGTACCACCGACTGCTGATCGGCTCGCACCTGATAAGCAGAGATGGATGATGGTGCACCTTAATGGTTATCGACCGAAGTCCCCCTTGGGAGAGAGACCACAAGTAGTCCAAAATGCTAGCCACCGGACAGGTCGAAGGGTCCAACCCCCTTGTCCTGACACCAAATGGAGAATCTCTTCCACCTGAAGGCATAGCATCTTCTGGTCGATTCCTTTCTAGATGCCACCATGACAGCTAGGACATCTTCGGAGAGACCCAAAGCCTGCAACTCTAGTCGCTCAGGAACCAGGCTGTTAGGTGCAGGGATTGAAGGTATGGGTGGAGTATCTTCCCCTGATAGAATGAGAGCAGATCCGGGTGTATGGGAAGACACCTCGGGAGCCTGTTGCTGAGGTTGAGGAGATCAGGGTACCAAACAGGCGGGACCAATCCAGAGCCACCAGGATCACCTGTGCCTTGTCCCTCCTGACCTTGAATAGCACCCTATGGATCAAGGGAAGGCACAGAAGAGGCCTGGGGTCCATGGCTTCGAGAAGGTATCCCCCTGCAGAGGGCCTTGCTGAGGGGGGTGGGCACAAAACAGCCTCAGCTTTGCGTTCTCCCTGGAGGCAAACAGGTCCACCTGAGGGGTGCTCCACTGGGAGAACAGACTGTGTACTACCTCCGGATGGAGAGACCACTCATGAGACACCTTGCCCACCCAGCTGAGGGTGTCTGCCAGCTGACTGGAGGCTCCTGCCACATGGATGGCTAGAAGATCCGCCTCCTGGCTGTGCACGAGGGTCCATACACGGAGAGCTTCCTTGCACAAAGGCAGGGAGTGTGTCCCGCCCTGCTTGTTAAGACAGTACATGGTTGTGGTGTTGTCCGTCTGGACTTGAACCACTTGACCCTGAACAGATGGAGCGAATGCAGTCAGCACCAGCCAAACTGCTCAGAGCTTTAGCGGGCTGATGTGGCATCAGGACTCCTCGGGGTTCCAGAGCCCGTGGACCCTGTGTTCCCCCATATGGGCACCCCAGGCAGTGAGAGAGGCATCAGTCATCAGAATGACCATCGGCTCAGGGCAGATAAATGGGATCCCTTCCTGCAGATGCTCTGGGACAAGCCATCACTGGAGGGTATCCCACATCCTCTGGGTTAGTAACCAACTAGTCGAAGTGACCTTTGCGCTGAGACCGCTGGTTGGCCAGCTCCCATTGCAGGGAGCGTATATGCCAACAGGCCCATCAGATCACACTGGTGCAGACTGCCATGTAACCCAGAAGGTGCAGGAAGTCCCAAGCAGGGCACAAATGCCCAACCAGAAATGATAAGGCAAGGGAGGAGAGAACCTTCGTCCTGTGTGCCAGGAGCCTAGTCTGGCTTAGCAACAGTTGAGCTCTGCCCTGATGAAGCTGATCACCTGCAAGGGCACGAGTTCCAACTTGGCCTCATTGACTAGGAGACAGGGCTGGCTTCAGGTTTTTGTGGGCCCTGGGTAATGGGACCTGCAGCGGGCCCCCCTCACCTTGACCCCCAACCACCACTGCAGTGCACTGCAACCCGACCGGCATGTCAAAAATCTATTTGGATTGCATTTACAATTATGTTTTATATTATCTATTGTATTCCTATCGTAGGCTGCGGGTGGCAACTTAATTAAGCCCTCCTCCCTGCTACAGTCTAGAACTGTAAGCACTGCACTGCACATGTATGCTGATGGGAGTAACTGCTGCCGCTGATGATTGTCCGATGCAGCAGCTGTTTTTGACAATGAGTGACAATCCCTCCTCTTCATGCATGCTGCTGGCTACCGTGGAGGGCTGTGGATGAACTGAAGAATGAAGGAAGGGGATGAATAGTGGAATCAGTTGGTTGGTCAAACTCCAGAGGAGAAGACAGAGAAGTGGAAGCCAAGCCTGCAACCAACGTGAGTTATTGTCATGATGACAGTGATGGTCACTGAAACTGAGTCTTCTCTTGCCTCTTAAAAAAGAATTTCAAGAATAAAAATTAAAAGACAACAATACACAACAACACTGCAGTATCATTTCACACAAATGAAAATAATTCGCAAGATCAGTGTTGCAGCAGTCACTCAAGAAATAAAGCAATTCATTCAGTGAATTTGCTTTATTTGTTGACAAGAGTGACAGCTACAACATCAGTCTGACTGCTTGTTAAAAAAATGTACCTCTAACATAAGTTGCAGAAACACCCTCGGACAACACCCCCCCACACACACAAACACACACAGCTGCAAAATCTCGCAATAAACGATCGGATCTTGGCACTCCTATGGACACTGCTGTGTATTCACCAGTTCATTCTACAAGCTGTGCTCCCCCTGAACGTTGGCAGAAAAAGAGGGGCAGAAGCAAAAAACAGCACTCGGATACTGCCAGTTTGCATTCTGTTGAGTGGCAGAGGCATCCCAGCAGGAGTCATAGTTCACGAGCATCTGCACATTTTTCCTCTACAGTCATCACCAGAAGAGAACTCTCTACCTCTGTTGAAGCCAGGATATGTAATGGAGGCCTCTTCACATATGCAAAAGAGCCAGCAATCAATAGGTGAACTCTCCTGGGTGGACATTGTGCAAGCTGATGATTGGTATCTGTAGTGCAGCAGCTGCATACTCAACAAGTCACTCCCTACCTCCCTCCAAACCTCTGGCTAGTGCTTTGAGCAAGAAAATCATCTAAATTTTACACACTACTTTTGACAGGCTGTAATACTGAACTGGAGGAAAATGGGTAACTAATTTCCTCACAGCAGAGTGACATAGAGGATAATGGCTGGGGATCAGGTGATAACCACACTGTAATGACCTTGAGTGGTTGCTAGGGCAACATGGTAAACCTCGAGAGCGCAGCTCGAGAGGTTTACTGTAGCCCTAGCAACCACGAGAGGTGATTTCAGTGTGGTTGTCACCCAATCCCCAGCCATCATCTTTTATAGTGTATGGTCAAAAAAACATTGTTTGCATTCTGTGTGTGAGAATTATGGAACTCTGGTGCATTCTTTTTTCTTATGCCACTGTTTGGAAGTTCCAAAGTGTGGTTAACAACTTTTAAAATTCGAAACAGTGCATAACAAAGGTGTGTGACTGCTGATTATGGTGGTTAATAGGCACTTACCATACATTATAAAGGTTTTTTGAATGTTCTAAGCATTCAGTCAGTTTACATTTATCTTGCTCGCCTGCCCTTCCTTAGTTTTTTTTGAAAGCCTGCAATTCCCATTTACTTTTAGAAAGCCCCCCCCACACACACACACAGCCTTCCCCTTCCCTGTGGTCCCAGATACAGCTGTTTGCCTTCCCCGTCCTTTTTAACCCCTGAACCAAGACTCCTTGAGAACCTTTTCAGCAAACTTGTGCAGTGCAGAATGTCTTTCTTTTTTTATTCTCATAATATGCTGGGGTTGTCTTTTTCTTTGTAACTTTTTCAAGATGTGACAACCCTTTCTGCTACCCAACCCCCCTCCCCTGACCTAGCTACAGCACAGAAACCTGCCAATTCCTGTCCAGCCTTAGCCCCTCCTGCCCCCCACACACACGCACACTTTGGTTGTCGGTGGAATTATCAAGTAACCTGCCTGCTACAACTGTTATTTTTTTTTTTTTTTTTGTCATACGTTTAATAGTGTCTCTGATTTCTAGGTTCGAGGAGTTACTAGGGGGCTGGGGTTGGGACTGCTCTGGCAATTTCCCACAGCTGCCTCCCCTTTAGTCCCCTGTCCCTGGCCTGATAAGAGACTCTCTGTTATTACGTCATCTCACTGGTCTGCATTGTTCTGTGCTCTGGCTTCCCCCTTGCAACTCCTGAAGGGTTGTAGCTCCTCACCGAGGACGTTAGTTTAATTAATGCTCTTCTGTACCAGTTTTTAAACATCATGAGTGCGGTGTTTTTAGATGAGAGCTACATGGATTTAAAAACCTGTCCTTCAGGTAAGATTTCATCCCCCTCCAGTTTAGGCACTGTTTGTTCTTTTCCCATGCTTCTTAACGGCCTTTCTCCCTTCCATTCTTGAGCAACGCCACCTCGACAGAAGGCAGAATGACCCTTCACAATTGTGCAAACATCTGGCTGCAGCCATTTACATGGGTATGGGCAGCAGTGATCAGCTAGTACATTTGTGCCATGCAAACATGCAAACTTTAGGAGGACATGCAGTAAATCTAATGATCTCTCTACATTTACTGCTGCTAGTGCATTTCCATTCCATTCCAGTCTCTGCCCAGGTTGCTGACACCACAACAACTTCTACGCACCCTGGGGCATACCAGTAAGGAAAACTTTTATTTTTATAGTTACAGTATACACTTTAGATGGTAGTAGCGAAGAAAGGAACATTCAACACCGGCTATTGGAGATAGCTTCAGATACCAGATCGGGGCAGGAACTGGATCGGACCGATCCTCGTCTAATAAGGGAAAATACTATAGCCCCTGTCTCCTTGGATACCCCACAGCAGCCACTGCCTGGATGCCCACCCAAAGAGATTTGCAATTACTTAAATTGTGGTCTCCAACAATAACAACAACTGAGGTCTGCTATTAGCAGAGCAAGCGTCCTGAAGAGTTGCACACTGAGCCAAGGCGGGCGGTGGCTCATGATTTATCCATTCAGATGTAGGACAGGACGTGGGTGCTGGCCCGAGGGGAGAACAGGATACTGTAAATTAAGAGGGGAGAGAATAGCAAATGGGTCATCCAACAGTGACAGAAGACTTCAAGAAATGAAAATTACGTATTTACCGTAATTCTTAATCTTTCTGTGTATGTTCACCATTCATCACGGGTGGGTGTCTGCCAGAGACAGGCACCCCGCAGGAGACTTTTATTCTTTTGGAGAAAGGGCTGACACCGTCATCCACAAGACCGACGTCTTACGTGGCAATCACGGGTTGACCAGTAACGGTTGTTGGGTCCTCCTCCACCTCAGTTCTGCGCTAAGGAGAGACAGGAGAAAAAAGTAAAGAGAAAGGAGGGTGGGGCAAGGGAGCCCAAGAGACAGTAAAAGGAAAAGAATGAACTGAAAAAGAGTATGCTGATGAGAGGACAGGAAAGAGAAGGAGGGGCCTCAGGGCTGTGGACCAGGAGGCCTCAGTCCCAGAGTGAACAAGGGAGGAGAAGGGACAAGGGAGAGAGAGAGAGAGAGAGAGAGAGAGACAGAGAGATAGAAAGAGAGAGAGAGAAAAAAGAGAGAGAAGAAGTAGGTATGGGATGGGGGGGGGTGGCCTTGGTCCCCAAACAAACAGAGGAGGCTCTGAAGGAACACCAGGGTAAGAACCCTGGTTAGAAGAGCTGTAACCTGGAGGACTAAGTGCTCTGATAAACAAGAACACAGCAGAGCTGCAAGTTTTTACCACTGAGCCCCTAGATTTAGGCAGAGCCAGCATTGCTCTGAGATTGAAGAGGGAGCACAAGGAAAACAGGAGGATGCGCCACCGAGTTCGGGGAGAGGCCACCACCCAGTCTTAATCCCAACAGATCGGGGACTGTCACAGTTCTTAATCCCCCCAACCCCCCAAAAAACACCAGAGGGTTTGGGGGGGAGAAAAATGACATTATGGAGGAAGGGTAAGGGCATCCCAGGAGGCCTGAGGCACCTCCCCCAAACTGACAGACCCAGGGAGTGGGTCAAGCAAGGGGTCCAGTAGAGGAGGGCCCCCCCCCGGAGACCCAAGAAGTAGAACTCCGAAGAGTTCGAGACTCGCTTAAACCCTGACACCGCTTCTGCCAGCCCCCCCCAAATAACCATCGGGAGTGGAGAACTCCGGGGGGTGGGGGGCACAAGGGGGTTCAGGGTAGAAGGAAGGCGGCATGTCTCAGGGACTGAGGCCTCAAGAGGGGAAGGCGGGAGGAATTCAGTGATGAATGGTGAAGATACACAGGAAGATCAAGAATTATGGTAGGTACATAATTTTCATCTCTTACCTGTGTCAGTTTTCACCATTCATCACTGGTGGGTGAGTACCAAGCACCCCCAAAGGGGGCCCAATAACCCTGAGGGAAAACATCCCTCAGCCCTCCCCGGGGGAGAACAGGGGGGAGGGGAACCCTCCACTAGCCAGTTCAAGGCTGGGACTTATCAGAGTGAGACAGGGTCCCCTGAACCTTAGGGGAAGGAAGGTGCCCCTGAAGCTCCCATCTCTACGGGAAAACAGGCCCCCTGGAAGGGGGAGGCCAGTAACCTGCGCCGGGCCAAAGGAGATAACCTCGACAGGCGAAGCCATGCTGTCCACCTAACGCAGATTGCTGTCCCCACAAGCCATGAAGTGACCTCACTGGCATCATATGATGCTCCTTGGTTGGTGCCTCGCCAGCTCCAGGCCTACAGTGGTGAGGGCAATGGCTTGCCGACTAGCCCCCAAATCAGGCAGCAATGCTGGGGCCTGTCCCAGCATCGCCCACAGATGCCTGCTGTAGGCAGCGTGGTGCGCCTGATTTGAGATAACAGCCAGCAGGCTCCACATTGAAAGAAGACTCTTCGCCCATCCAATCCAACTCTCGAGACTCGGGTCTTGGGAGCTTATCGCCAAGACCGCCGGGCTCGAAAGGGGTGTCCAGCCATGTCAGTCCAGAAGGTGGATGAGGCGAGGCGCCTGGAGACCCACGGGTCGCACAATACCTCCCAAGGCAGTCCATAGGGGCTGGTTCCTGGGAATATGGAGCTGATGGGCACCGTATGACGCTTGCCGGAAGGGAACCAGCCAGGACAGGACTACTACATGGTGCGCCCCATATTCGCCAAGGAAGGCCTGCGTCGCACACTCGGTATTGTCTCTAGCGTAGCGGGAGATGTGCAAGTCCCTAACCAACTTCGACAGGAAGCGGTGATACTGGGCTTGATCAGTGTCTAATGACAGGTGGACTGAAGGTTCCTCTTCCTCACTGGAGGAGGTCAAGGAGCTTAACGAATCAGACTCTGGCTGCGGCGGCGGAACTGGTCAGAAGACCTGCTTGTCCATGACCCTAACATACTGAGGGAATGCCACCACCTGAGACCTGAATTTATCCCAGGTCAAAGGCCCCAAACGGCCAACATGGCCTGCGAGGAAGGGAGCTGGATGCAGAGGCATGGGCGAGCCTGTCACCTGATGTGATGTGCCTCTGCCAGGGCTAGCAGAATTCACAGGAGAGCCTGACATCAGAGGAAAACCACAGGTCTGTAGATTCACCATCCTATCCTGGAAATCAAAATGGTAAGGGCTTAACCCTGTAGGGTGAGCTACCCTACGAGGGGACCGGGCTGCATGGATCCAGAAGAGCGGACCCCAGCCCCACCTAGAGGAACCTCAGTGGGAGAACCAGAGGGGAGAACAAAGGGCTCGGCACTACGGCTCCTCCCCTGACCCTGAAGAGTCACGGAAGTGTGCTGCAGTCCCTTGCCCCTCATCCTCAACCCTGAGGACTCTGAGGAAGCCCTCTTCCTCGACTCCTGTGCCAAGGGATCCCTCAACTACACAGGCCCCCCCGGAGAGGGCCTCAGGAGGAGGGCGTTCAATCTTGATTCTGAGAAGTGGAATGGTACCAGGGACTGCAGCTACTCCCTCACTCAGGATTCCGATTGCCACCCCAGCAGCAGAGGGACTGGAAGGTCGCAGCTGGCCTCCCAAGCCAGGGGTGGCTGTGAGATCCACATGAACCCCAGTCACCTGAGCCACCAGAGGAGGCACCTGGGGAGACACAAGGGTGCAGGGCAGTGGGGGATCCTCTGACTCCGAAGAGTCAGGGAGCCAATCCAGATCCACCTCAGAATCATCTTCCTCTGAAGAGGAGACAACTATGAAGGGCTCCAGATCGGTGGCCCCAAGGGATCCCCCAGTCCCGGCGCCACAAACAGCGCTGCAACCTGGCCCTACACCCCTCATGGCGTGGCTCCAGGATCCAAGATGACACCAATGGGTGGCGCTGCAGAACACCCTGTGCTGGGAACCGCAGCCATGGGCCCCCGACAACGGGGGAGCCTGCACCTCAGAGGAGGTGACTGCCAAGGCAGTGCTCCCGGCCAGGCCCCGAACAGGGCCAGATCGGCCCTCTGGCACTGCGTTAGGGACCTCCTCCATGGCAAGGCTGAAAGAGGAGGAGGCCCCCTCTTCACTGGACCACAGGCTCGGGAAAGGACAGAGTGTCCTGTGATTGGACCGGCGTGAGCAACGCTGCCCCCCAAAAGTCAGCGGGGCCCTGCCAACCTTTAACGCGCAGTGATCCAAAACTCGATGGTCCATCAAGAAGCAGGCATCGCAAGCATCCATATTGTGCTGGGGACCAAGACAGGTGAGACATACGTCATTTCAGTCATGTGACAGGGTAGAATAGGACCCTATCCTATTTGTTATGAAGAAAGTGTGTAAATGCAAGGATCTGTATTCTTTCCCTTCCTCTCTTCTGTCTGGCTGCGTGACCAAATTTTCCTGAGAGACCTCGGACTTCATCAACCCAAACAGTCTCACAATCCTTTGCCTCTCACTGTCTCTCTGTTGTCTCTTGCTATCTGTTTTTCCCCTGCATATCCACATCTGGTAATATAAGAATATGTGCAAATCAATATATGGAAATGAAACTGATAATGGATCACGCTTTGTATAGAATCATATCTGGTGTTACTGTTGAAATGTGTATATATATATATATATGAGATTATGCGAAAGTTATTAATATTAGCGTTGGACAAAGTAGAGGGAAAATTGTTGGTTGAAACTTTATGTTCACTTTTCTCTCAGTATTGGTGTATTGGGGTCATCAGCCCTAACTCTCCCCATCACATGTGTAAAGCAGCAGAAGTCTAGAGAATGGGTTGAGAGTTAGACCGACGACCCAATGCACACCCCAATGCCGGCTGGGGGTGGGCAGGGGTCCAAGGGGGTTTTCAACCCTAACAGCGAATTTCACTTTTGTCGCTGTGGAACAACCTCAACTAATGCATTAAATGGATTTTTTGCCTCTAATTTCCTTCTTTTGAGAATGATAACAGAAATAGTGCATGTAATGCAGCGTGGAGCGGGCCTGTCTTGTGGCATAGTAACAGGAACAGCAACGCAAACAGAAGTGCTAACAGTGGCGCAAAGTAAACACAAGCAATGAGAACAGAAAGGGTAACGCACACGGTGTCGTAGACGGGAACGGTCTGCCACGTGATGTGTTGTCACATAGTAACATGGTGCCTGCAAACGGAAATGTCAATGGGCATGATGACGCAAAGTGAAACAGAAAGAGAAACAGTACTGTAGACACAAATGGCAAAAAATAACAGAAACGTAAGCACAAATGAAAACGCAAAGGATAACGCACATGGTGGCGCAGACGTCAACGGTAAGTGAAATGGGTACGGAACCGCAATGAAAGGGGCAACAGTAACATTAATGTAAGCGCACAGGCTGGTTTTCCCCAAAACCTGCATAGAGAAAGACAGTGAGTACAAATAATGTATGCATAATAATGAGTATTGGAGCAGAAAATGAGAACTTGGAATACTAAATATGTTATATCTCAGGAACCGTATGACGTAGAAAAAAAATTTAAAAGTCATATGATTTACAACTGTCCTGGCTAATTTTGTACTTAGCCCCCATTAGGCATTAGGGGGCTAAGTGATTTTCCGACAAAAAGTCCGTATCTCGCACCGTTTCCGAAATACGGGCCCTGAAAGGCGCGGCGTACGCAGTAATGTTATCCTATGGGAAAAAGAGAAGTTCGGAGTGCCATAACTTTGCCTCCCTGTAATATTTGTTCACCAAACCACTGAAAGGCACATCTGTGGGCTGTTGGCTGTCTTTCCTCCAAATTTCAGGAAAAAAGACCAAACCATTATTTTGCAGCAGGGATCCAAAGGATTTCTGTAATGCGTCGGGAGCCGTAATGTTACCCTATGGGAAAAACCGTCAACTTTGGAGTGCCGTAACTTTGCCGCCGTGTAATATTTTTTCAATACAACACTGAAAGGCATATCTGTGAGATGTCGGCTCCGTTCCCTCCAAATTTCAGCCCAAAACTCCCAACGGTTCTTTTGCAGCGCAGTGCCAAAGAATCGTTGTCACTTTCCCACAGATGGAAAACTATTGCTAATTTGCTTAAAGCTTTCGCAGAAAAGTTCGACACTGTGAGCACGAAGTAATTTGAAAACACTTTTCCAGAAATTTGAAAACATATTTCTGGGGTGTTTCACCACAAAATAAAGACATGGCAAGCATCCTCGGGGTCCGACTAGGTGAATACAAAAATAATTAGGTTGCTAGAGGGTCCCAAATTTAAATGCCAACCATTTTTCTGATCGCCAACTGAAAACAAAATGGCCGATTTGCAAAAGTAACAGGCCCATTTGCAAAAGTAAAAATGCATTTGCAACACTGTCGAACTTTTTGTTAACTTTTCCCATTGACTTATAATGGGATACTGTTTTTTGAATAACTTTTGAACCGTTTAATATTTTTTCACGAAATCTTCAAAAGGTACATTGGGGACCCCAGCCGCACGTTCCCTGAAGATTTCGGGCTGGTCGCGCAAACCGTACGACCTGTAGGCGCGACCGCAGAATTCAGAAAAAGCGTGCGTCATAGATCACGCTTAATAACTCCGCAGTCAGATATCCGACCAGTACGAAACTTGGCAGATCCCAAGGCCTATGGTTCTTGATCGTGTATTCCAAATTTCAGCCAAATCCGTGAAACGGTTGCAAAGTTATTAAGGTGCAAAGTTTTGGGGTTTAACATAGAAATGGCTCCTCAACCTAACTATAATATATATATATATATATATATATATATATATATATATATATATATATATATGTATATGTATTTATAATTTGAGATAATTGTAAAAAGCAAGAGGTTATTTGAGTTCAAATGCTTGAGCCTTTTGCAAAGGCTGGAGGGACCTCAGGAAGCTCTCCATGTTCTAGCAGCTCCTGAAATTTACAAATAACAGTATGCTTGCAAAGGATGGGGGTTGAAAAAGACTTATAAAAACAGCTAAGCTGAGCTGCAAGGGAGATTTATTTTTTTTACAAGAGATTTTATTTTGCTTCTGTAAATAGTTATACTGAACAAGTTTATTTTTATGTTACTGCTACTGCAAATAAATATTTTTGGTGAATTCTACAACTGCTCCTGGTTTTCCTATGCTTCCTGACCTGTGCCTCGATGACAGGTCAGTCATGGAAATCTGTCGGCCACAGGGACACCGACGCATGGGGGGGGTCGACCGGTTTTCTTGGATCGCTTCTTGTCCCGACGGCCAGACATGACGGAACGGTAAAATAAACTTAAATTCAGAAAAGACTCGACACCACACACAAAACAAAAAGGAAAGGTCTTACCAGTCTTGAGCGGCGTCAAGTAGCAGAACCAAGGTGGAGTCGAGGATAACGGCGTTGAACTATGCATCGCAGAAACACTAGGCCGCAGAAGTCTCAGTCGACTGGGGTGCTGTCTCAACGGCAGAAGAAGCAGTACTGAGGTGGAGGAGGACCCAAAAGCCATTACTGGCCAACCCACGAGCGCCACGTACTACATTGGCTTCATGGGTGGTGCGACAGCATTGGCCCCTCCTCCAAAAAAAAAACGTCTCCCGCAGGGTGCCTGTCTCCGGCAGACACCCACCATTGATGAATGTTGAAGACTGACACAGGTAAGATCAAGACAGTCCCAGGCTAATAAAATGGCAGCAGCAGCGCCAGTAGGCAACAGCGAGCGAGGTGCCTACTGCTGCTTAACTTTCCAGCCCTTGCCTTTCCCAGCCACTCTCTTGCTTTCATTCTCAATTTCTCACTCAGTGATCATCTGAAGTGAGAGAAGCGTGACCTGATGTATCTTTTTTGGTTGTCACTTTTGGGGGTGAGCCCCCGCCTGTAGACTACCGGTGCTGGGACCCCCGGGCAGTTGCCCGTGTGGCCCACCCGGGTGCTAACACTGGCCCTGTTAGGAGACCAAGTTGGATGCAGGTCTGGAGGGCCAGATCCCTGGACCGCTCCACCTCCTGCTTGAGGCACCTGCTATCAGCCAATCATCCACGTATGGGTACATCCAGAGCCCTCAGCTCGTCAGGTAAGCTGCCACCACTGCTGTGCATTTGGCGAAGTCCATGGGGGCCGAGGAGAGGCCGAATGACATGGCCTGGAAACCATAGAGGGTTCCCTCAGCTTGGAAGCAGAGGAACCTTCGATGGATTGGGACGTAAAAGAACATGTCCTGTAGATCCAGGAAGCAAAACCACTTGTCCTGCTTGAGAGGTGGTATTATCTGGGACAGAGTTACCATCCTGAAGGTGCGAGACCTGAGGAATTTGTTCAGGTCATGTACATCTAGAATGGTGAGCCAGCCCCCCACCCACTTTGGCACAAGAAAATACCTGTAGACAAACTCTGGGTGTTCCGGAGGATCCGCTACCCTGACCATGATCTCCTTGCGGAGCAGCTGGGCTATGCTGTCTCGAAGAGCTGACCGAGTGCCTGCGGATACCAAGTCCTCCCACGGGGCACAGGCTCGGCTTGGAGGGTACTGATTGACCTCCAGAGGCAGACCCTGGCCAACCACTTCTAGAACCCACCTGCCCATGGTAACAGCGTACCATGCAGAAAGGAGGTGGCAGATCCGGACCTCCACAGGAGGACCCAGGGGAAGCGTGACAGGCATGATGGTGGTAGCCCCCATCCCGTCACTGGGCAGGCTTGGAGGAGGAGAACCCGGCTGAGGAGCCACCAGGTCCCATCCCTCCTGGCTTCCAGCCACCAAAATTTGGGCCTATGGCGCCAAGGCTGAGTCTGCTGGCCTGGCTGGTGCTGGGCTAGTTTTGCCGCAAGACTGGGGGACCGAATGGGCTTGCACTTCTGCTGCTTGGAGTCCTTGGGATCTTTCTGGGCAGATGTAACAAAGTCCAAGGTGGCACTGGACTTCTCGGTATACTGGATGTGACCCTCCACACCAGACCTGAACAGGTCGGTGCCGAGGAAGGGAACATCCACCAGCTTGTGCTGAGTATCTGCCATGAAGGTCAAGATCCTCAGCCAAGCCCAATGGTGCATAGCGACTGTGGTCACCACCAAGCGGGCTCAGGAATCCCCAATGTCCAGAACCATCTGGAGTTGCTGTTTGGCCACAGCCCGGCCCTGGACTCAGACCTGCTTGACCATGGTCTGGAGGTCCACAGGGAGATGAGGAATCACTCATCCAGGGAGCCCAAGAGAGCACAGGAGAAGTGTGCCATCAGGATGGCAGAGCTCACCTGACAAAGGCCGAGCGAGGAAACAGCATAGATCTTTTTGGTCGAGTGCTCCAATTTCTTGGACTCTTTGTCCGGCGGCCTGTTGATATCACCTGTGTTGCCCAAGCGCTGAATCATGGAATGGGTGACCAACCCCTCAGCTGAGGGGTTTTCCGTGAACCCCAACAGGGAACGGGTAAGTACCGCATATTTGCAGGCCATCTGGGCCGAGGGCACCCGGCAGGAGGCAGGGTACTGCCAAAGCTCCAAGGCCAGGTCGACACTGGCCTCAGCCACTAGGAAAGCCTCCATCAGAGAGTCCCCTTTATCCAGAATCTCTGTGAGGGGGACAGCGAGCCAGCTTCTGAATGGGCTCCAGAGGCATCCCTGTGAACCCTGAGATGAGACGGAGGATGTCCATGAAGGACTTGGGTCCTTCCTCTGTCAAGAGACCCACCATGGACTCCATGTTGACTGGACGGGAGTGCAGTGAGGAGTCGTCCGACTCAGAAAAGTCAGCATAAAGTAGCCGACCACCCAAGTTGCTCTTGACCTGCTGCAGACGATCGGGTGTGAGAGTGACAGACAGCCAATGGGGAAGACCCTTAGATAGCTGAGACTCCTTGGTTGGAGCCCCGTTCGGAGGCTGCTAGGGTGGTGGTTCCACCACAGTCGGTGGAAAGGTCAACTTCAGCTGAACCGAGGTGGCCTGAACCGGCTTCCCAGGCAAAGGAACGGTGCCGGCCGGCCCCTCTGGGGGCATCAGTATCAGCCTGTCGGGCGACAGCCATGTGATGGCTGGTGTGGAAGCTGGGGTCGGCTCCGGACCGGACAACACTAACTGTTGCCACGTAAGGTCTTCGTAGCATCGACGCAACTTGCACCAAAGCCTCTCCTCAGCCGAAGAGGATGAAGATGACGAATAGCGACAGCGCCACTTCCCGCAGCATCGAGAGCGGGACCACTGATGTCGGTGGGATCTGCTTGACCCACTGGACGAGGAAGACCTAGACCTCTACCTCAGCTGCTGGTGGTGCCGACGGGAGATCTCGGAGGGAGTCATTGAGTGCCACAGCTCCTCCTGGTCTGGGTCGGTGACTGCAGGGTCCGGCTCAGTGGACTGATCCGCCCCTTCAGTGGTCACCAGCAGGACTGGAGTCCTAAACAGAGAATTGTCAGCCTCATGTAACGACAACAGGTCAATAGGGTCAAGAAAAATCTCCCCCACATCGTCGGCCCAGGTCTCGGCCGGCTGACCTGACGGGGGCACCGTTAAGCCAGAGGCCAAGGCCGCGGTTTCGACTGTGGTCAAAACTGGGGACTCCTGAGAGTGAGATCGCTCTCGATCCCAAGAACGTCGATGGTGAGTCTTCTCCTTGTCATGTCAAGACTCCTTCTTGTGGGAGCACGAGCTGTGTGAACCCAAAGTGCCCTCTCCCTTGGTTAGGAGAGACAGGCACAGCTCCTTGAAGAAGCCCGTAAAATTGGAGCCTATTTTGAGCTGAACAAATGCCGTGGCAGAAGAGGACTGCACGGTGGCCCTCGCGCCATCCTCGAAGGCCTGCTATTCCAACTGCCGGCTGACCACGCTGCAGGCAGAAACCACTCAATGGGCATCCTTGGATTGACTGGCTGATCGTTGCTCCTGGGTGGCCCAACTTCAGGTGGGCAAGGCAGTCCTGAAGGACCGATGGCTGAAACAACTGGCAAATGTTGCAGGCCTGGGGACTGTGCTCGTGGCCCAGGCAGTAAATGCATGTGGCGTGCGGGTCAGTGCGCAACATCTTCTGCCCATGTGGGTACCGGTGAAATCCAGGTGAGGACTTTTCTTCCATCGCGGTTGCAATCAAAGATCATGCTGAAGATGGAACTCTAACAAGTAAGTTTTGGAAGTAAATCCGAAGATTTGAGCTCCAGGGCCTACTCAATGTGGAAGCAGTAAGGAGGGAACCTGCTTCTTCCAGTGGAAAGCAAGATCTGGCATCATGGAACAGAGCCGAGGGTTATACTACCTGGGTGGGTGGGAGGAGCCAGCTTGAAGACTTTCTGGCAAGATTAAAGTGAAAGGACACTGCCAATAAGTGTGGCTAGAACAACATATCCACATCCCTAGAAAACTACTTTTGCCCTCTGAGCAGGAGTATCTGAGGCACATTTTTCATGGCGTAAGTTACACTGTAAAAATCAAAACTTCAAAAATTCATTTGTATCAATGACACCTCACTTTGACTGATATCAACAAGGAAAAAGAAGTAACCTAAAAGGAGTTAACATTTAGCTTATTTTTTCAGGGTTGTTAAAGTAACGGATTACAGTAACTAGTTGCTTGTAACCGGACTGCTTATCAAGTAATACATTACAGCAGAAAATTACTTTTTAATTAATTAAAGTAACTTAAATGAGAAAGGGCAAAAGTAATCAGAGTTACTTTTGATTTGCACATACTTCCCCAAATGCTTTGCATTACTGAGTTATAAGTAATTTTGTATTTATATGAAACTTGGCTTTATTACCAATGCCCTTCCCGGGTAACCACTCTCTCTCCCCCCCCGCCACACACACATTTTATTCTGTTAAGTTGATAACTATTTAATTGTTCTTTTGTGCAGTTCCACAACTTATTGCTTGGCTACTTTTAGTCAATCAATTCTTAGGCATAAATGTCATGTTTATTTTTGTTATACTTGTTCCATTCTATGTATTTTATAATTTAAATTCTGTGTTTTTGTATCTGTTATTGTCTTCTTCTTTTTCCCTTCCCCCAGGATGCATCTGGAAATGAGCGGTTACCAGCTCAGTACGCCTTCCTGGTACAACTTTTGGAATAAATAAATAATCATTAAATAAATAACCCTTGCCTCAATGCTTCTGTACTGAGGTTCTTTGACTTTTAGATTTCAAATGTAAGCCTGTTCAAGGAGAATTAGATTTAAAATGTATGCCTGTTTGAGGAGAAGGTATAGTCTTGACATTTTGATTTAAGAACCTCCACACATCCTTGAACCTAACTACTCAGGTAACTCAGAGATGATTTTCCTAACCCTGTTACCCCCATTGCCACAATGAGCCTAGTGCCCAAAACAGAGAAAACCACAGGCTCCAATAATATGGTACAGGCCCCCACCTTGATGCCAGCCATATCTTACTCTCTCCCCTGCACTTTGCTCAACACTACATATCAGACTATAGACCTACAGATAGCACACACACACCTGCCCACCACCACACCCACCACCAGTTAGCAGTGCTCAACAATTAGTGAAATTAGGGATGGAATCAATGATGGCCAAACTCCACTGGTCTCCCCCCTAAATCTTGTACCAGACTGGACCATGGCAGGGGCTTCCTCCCTGGTACACTGACACTTTGTTTCTATCAACACTTCCGGCAGAAGCATTCGCTTCTTAAAAGGAGCCCAGCAAACTAGCCCCATCCAGGCAACATTGAGCTAGGCAATCAAAGGCCTCCACTGTGGTTTCATAGATTTTTAATACCCTTGTCAGTCACCACCTTTGTTATGGATGGAAATCACATATGAGCTTTTATATTTTTGTTTTCCAGTTCTTTTTGCAGCATAAGCACCTGTTTGTTTTCTCACCAACATTTCTGGACCATACTCATGCTCAAAATAAATGCTGGCATCTCCAAAAGAGACCACTTTCTTAACCCAGGCCTGAAGAAGAATACCTATTTTCATACAGAAGTCCAGAAAGGCCATCACCAGAGACATGGATCAGGCCTTGGAATTAATTGTGGAGCTGTGAGGGCTTAGTGGGCTCTGATAATTCATAGTTTGTAGTCTGCATCTAACAGTCTAACAGAAAGAGTTTAACATGTTTCAATATAAGAAAAATAGCAGGATAAGAGGACACAGCATGAGATTAGAGGGAGGCTGACTATGAGGTAATATGAGGAAGTTCTTTTTCACAGAAAGGGTGGTGGATGCATGAAACAGCCTACCACAGGAAGTGGTGCATATGAATATAGTGCACGGCTTCAAACAGGCATGGAATAGGCATATGGGAGCAATACAGATGAGTATGAATAGATAGACCGTTGACAGAGTAAAGGCCTACAGCACATTCATAAGATAGAAAAAAATGGGCAGACTGTTTATTTATTTAGTCAGTCATAGGAATTACAACCCTTTGAGTCATAGACTCATTTACAAAGGCTCCACGTCAGCATAGTCATACATTCACAGGCAGTACATTAGTGGGACATCGGATTTCAAGTAATTACATACAATCGCCAAGGTGGCTGAAAATCTATACATGTAGAAGCTAGGGTATTGATATTATTACAGTGGAACAATTATAGAGCAGGTGCAGCCTCTGGGGCATTGTCGTAAAGTAGGAACAGTGATCAATACATTAGTGAGACAACACAGTTTAGGCAAAGTAATAGCCTGGGTAACTGTTGACCTATACATTTAGTAGCTAGGGTAATTGGTATTGGTACAGGAGATATAGTTACAGTGTGGGTGCAGCCTCTAGGGCATTGTCATATAGCAGAGACAGAGATCAGCAGTGAAGATGTCCTATACATTTAGTCCTATACAGTTGGTTGCAATGTCAGTGGGGAGTGGCCTAGTGCAGCTCCGTGCAGGTCAGTTAGGAGGATTAGCAGCTGCACTGGAATTGGCGCAAGGAGAGAATGTGTTTTTTTAGGATGGTCTTGAAGTGTCCTAGATTGGGAATGGAGGTTATGGCTGGGGGAGCTCATTGTATCAGGCGGGAGCTCTATAGGGGAATGATCTCTGAGCTAGGGAGGTTCTGATCCTGGGCACGGTCCACAGAAGTTTGTTGGCAGAACGAGTGGACACAGTGCAGAAAAATGAATGATGCCGAGACCCCCAGTGGGGTTAACCCTAGGTGTATCTTTTTGGTGAGGAGACAGGATTGATATTGTAGTCTTTCCTCCAGGGTGAGAATGTTCGGTAGAGCATAGAGGGTGCAAGTATGAGAGCGTTTATCTGCGCCTAGGAGGAGTCGGCACACTTTATTAATGGCTATGTGAATTTTGTTTAGGGTGGTGTTGTCCGCAGCAGAGTAGATGGGGAGCCCACAGTCAATGAGAGAGAGGATAGAAGAGGTGACAGCCAGATTGAGAGTCTCGGACGTCAGGCAGTCTGTTTTGCCGGTACAGACTGGATGGACCTTGTGGTCCTTATCTGCCGTCAACTTCTATGTTTCTAACGTAAGCATTTCTTTGATAACGTTTTCCATGAAATGAACGGTATTACCAGTTTCAGTCTTTTCGGGTATACCATGCTGCCAGATATTGTTTTTGCATAATCGATTCTTTAGCTCTTCAATTTTAGCTGCGAATTCCATTTCTCAAACATGAAAATGCAGTAGGGCTGAGCTGTATGCATCTACTGTCTTGACTGTTGCTGTAAATTGATTTTCTATTTCTCCAGTCTTGTTCTCTATCAGTTGTAGGTCCCTGCAGTTGTACGTGGCCATGCACTGAATCTGCTCAAGAGCTTTAAGTTCAGATACAGGTACCAGCTTTATTGAAGTTATTGCAAAAGTACAGTTACGCAAGAACTTACCGTAACAGTAGATCTTCGAGGAGATCTCTTACAGCAGGCCATCACAGGTAGGACTCAGCCGTCAGGCACTAGGACCACACAGAAACTTTTCTAGCTAACAGTCTACCAAAGGGGGCCACCCACCTCCAACGTCACTCACTGACGTCAGCTACTCTATATAGATGGGTGGTCCCCCATGTTCTCCCACCGGAGACCTCAGTACATCCAACTAAGGGAATTGTGAAGAAACCCAAGGTTTCAAGGAAAAAGAAAGAAAAGGAGAGGGAAGGCTGAAGGTCTCCTCTCTGAGAGGAAGCATAAGCAAGATAAACAGGCCCAGGGGAAAGTAGGGAAGGAAAAGCAAGGCCTGCTGCAAGATATCCCCATGAAGATCTACTGTTACGGCAAGTTCTTACGTAACTGTACTATCTTATGTCGGGGGAATCTCTTGCAGCAGGCCATCACAGGTAGGATGAGTAGCAAGCAGTTCCAAAACTGACAGCCCTATGAAACTGGGCGGATGTGAAAAGACACCTAAGAAAGAAGGCACTGTAACACAGCCAGGCCAAAGTTGGCTCGATGCCTGGAGGCAATATCCAGGCTGTAGTGCTTAGGGAACACGTGAACTGAACTCCAAGTGGCTGCTGTGCAGATTTCAGCAACAGACGCATTATGGAAACTGGTGGAATGGCCATAAACAACATCTGGAAGCTCCTTACAATACTTCCAGTAACAAAAAATAATGTAGTTGGCCAACCATTTGCGCAGACACTGCTTAGAAATGGGGGTGCCCTCTTTACCCGGGGTGAATGAAACAAACTGAGAGGATTTACTGACCTCTTTAATCCTGTGTGTATAATCACGCAAAATTCTATGTACATCAAAAGTGTGGAGCAATGCTTCCCCCGGACTGGCATACTCCAGAAAATACATAGGGAGATGAATGGATTGGTTCAAAGTGAGTTCAGACACCACTTTAGGGAGAAACTGAGGACTGGTACCTAAAGACACCCTGTCTTTGTGAAAAACCTAATATGGCTCCTTACACAAGGGCCTGAAGTTCAGAAATCCTTTAAGCGGAAGTAACAGCAACTAAAAATAATGCTTTCCATGACAGACAGTGTAGCTTGCAAGATGCGGCTGGTTCGAAAGGAGGCAGGGTGAGTTTTCCAACACAGAGTTGAGATCCAAAGCCAGGATTAAGTTACAGATCAGAGATTTCAGATGCAGAATGCCCCTTAGAAAGGTACAGGCCACATCAAATTGGGCCACCGCTCACCCATCCACTGGTACATGGTGCAGAGAGATGCACCTTAATGGATGAGTATTTAAGGCCTGCATCTGAAAGAGACAGCAGGTACTCCAGAATCTGGTTAACTAGACACATGAAGGGGTCCAGGTTGTGCAAAGCAGCCCAAGTGACAAAGCGCTTCCACTTCATGGAGTAAGTGGCTCTACTGGAGGGCTTGCGAGCCACCACCAGGAGCTCTGCCACCTTGGGGGAGACTCCAAAGCAAGAAATGGCTGTCTTCAGGAGCCACACATGAAGGTGGAGCAACATGAGGTCCAGATGGACCAAGATGCCCTGTTCCTGGGACAGCAGGCCTATGCATAGTGGGAGAGGAATTGGAGATTCCACTGCCAATTGCTGGAGCAGAGAAAAACAAATCTGGTGAGGCCAAAATGGTGCGATTAGAATTATGGCAGCCCCCTCCATCTGCAATTTGATGAGAACTCGCTGCAGGAGAGGGAAGGGAGGAAAGGTATACAGAAGTCTCCCTTTCCAGGAGAAGGACAATGCGTCTCACCAGAAAACTCCAGGCCCTGAAACGAGTGAGCAGAAAAGTGGCCATTTTGCATTGAGTGGGGATGCAAAAAGGTCCAATTCTGGGCAACCCCAGTGGTTGAACCGATCTTCTGCTATGGACACCAGAAGCTCCCACTCATGTGCTTGAGATTGGGACTGGCTTAAGCTGTCCGCTAAGATGTTTTGCACGCATGGGACATGCACGGCTGGAAGATGAAGGCCATGGTCCAGGGGCCAATACTATACTTGCATTGCCTCCCAACACAGGGGGTAAGAGTGGGCCCCCCCGCTTCTTAATGTAATGGACCACGCTGGTGTTGTGCATCTGGACAAACAGCGGACCTGGAGGAGAGGGTTGAGTTTGGAAGGCCTGAAGGGCACACAGCACGGCTCACATCTCCAGAACATTAATATGGAGATGGCTCTCTTCCGCCAACCACAACCCTTGGGTTTGATAAGCCCCCAGATGAGCACCCCCCATCCTGAGTTGTACGCATCCATAGTCAGGATTTGCTGAGGAGGGAGAATAAGGAAGGGGACCCCTCAGAAGAGGTTGCTGGGCTCCACCCACCACAACAGAACTCTCTTTACTGGGTCTGATACCATGCCTAACTGGTAGAGATTGTCTGTATGTTGATCCCACTGAACCCTGAGTGTCCACTGGGGAACTCTCATGTGTAACCTGAGCAGAGGGACAGAAACTATGACAACCGCCATATGACCCAGCGGGCATAGGAACAAGTGGTCTGGAATTTGACGAGAGGAGTAGAGAAGTCTGGCCAGCTCCACCAAGCAGTCTGCTCTTCCCTGGGGGAGGAAGGCCATGCTCTGGGCCATGTCCAGAACTGCCCCAATATACTGAAGGTGCTGGGAGGGAGACAGGAAGGACTTGGCCAGACTGATGATCACCCCAAGGTCCTGGAACAGGCTGCGGGTATGCTCGAGGGTTAGCAGTAGGCACTCCCTGGACAGGGCCGCTAGGAGCAAATTGTCCAGGTAGGGAATACCATAAAACCCCTGGCACTGGAGGGCAGCCACTGCTAAGCACTTGGTAAAAACCCAAGGGGCTGTGGACAAGCCAAAGAGAAGCGTCCGGAACTGGTGCTGAGCTCCCTGCAAATGAAAGTGCAAATAGTGCCTGTGAAAAGCACATATTCTGATGTGCAAGTATGCATCCCCGCATTTCCAGGGAACAGATCCAATCCTCCTGTTGTAACAGGGTGAGGAGGCCTGGCAGTGCGATCATTCTGAACTTCTTGTACTGAACGGAGAAATTTAGCTCGCTGAGGTCCAAGATGGGCCTGAGGTCTCCTGTGTGCTTGGGGATTAGGAAGAAATGGGAACAGTATTCCGACCCCTGCTGGGATACCAGCACCGGCTCTATGGCTTGCTTTCGCAGAAGGCCATGAATGTACTCCCATATCAGGGGAACATGATGCAGAAGGTAGCAGGATAGACACGGGGGGGTCATCTGGAGGCCATTCCAGAAACTCTAGAGAGTGACCATACTCTGTTATCTAAAGTATTAATTTATTTGAAAAGTTTTCACCAGAAAAGACAACATAAGCTGTAAACAGCTCGTTTCCAGAAGCGTCCTGGGGGGGAGGGGTTACAGGAGTGGGAAGTACCCAGCTGTCTGTTGTGATCTCTCTCCATTTGGGCACGTGGAGGGAGAAATGACCCCCTACCACCACCTTCTGCTCCACCCGAGGGAGGGGGTTGGGCAGGGAGTCCGGGGGGATGGAGGCGGGGCACACTGGTCCCCTTGGGGGATTTTGCTGGTGGAGGTAACTGAGCAGGGCAGGAGCTGTGGATTTGTGCTTACCTTGGGCTCTAGCCTGCTGCCAGACCTGGTGGGGAGGCTGGTGATGAAAAGGCAGTTTCTAAGAAGGCCTATACTGAGTATGGTAGAGGGAGTTGACCGAGCGTATGGCCCACCCTGAGGCCGGTAGCTCAATAAGAATGTCCTCCATATCACCCCCAAACAGCAGGGATCCTCTGAAGGGGGCTTTTAGTATAGAATGCTGCACATCCTGGGCGAACCCCGAGACTATAAGCCAGGAATACCGGCGAGGGCAGATGCCAGTGGCTGCAGCCCTAGCCGACACATCTACAGCGTCGCAAATTGTTCTGAGCAGGTTGTCACCTACCTCTGAGACTGCCTTGAGGTGATCCTGCAACTCTGACTTAGGAGCCCCCCTCAGAGGGAGAGAATGGCCTCTTGTATTTTGTCCTACAGGGAGTTCTGACACTGCAGCATGTGGCCGGGGTAATTAAAAGCCTGGATGGCCAGAATGGAGGAAGCAAACATACTTTTGCCAAAGAGGTTTAAACAGTGGGATTCCCTATCTGGGGGCAGGGAACTAAGGTGTTTGGTCCATTTGGAACAGATATGGGCGGCATTAATGACCACTGAATCCACCTGTGCCTGATCCCCCAAGAAAGGTCTGCCCTCTGGAGCGTGATAAAGTCTGTGTGCCTTGTGGGATATGGCAGGGAGGAGATGAGGCCGACACCAGGCCACCATCGTAACATCTTCATAAGCATCAATCAGTGGGGAAAACTCCAATGGTCGGGAATCAGGACTGTGTAGGTATATGGCCAGCCACCTATGCTTGGGGTCTTGTTCCTCTGAGCCAAAGCCCATCACCGCCTGGATGCAGCGCATGACTGCTGAAAAAGAGGGATCATCTGGGGGGGACTGTGGAACATCCTTGGGGGCAGAGACCCCTTTGGAAGACCCCGAAGAGTGAGAGGGGAGCCCGAATTACCTTCCCCTTCATCTGGAGCACCCTCATTCCCCGAATCTGGGAGAAACAAGTCAGGGTGGTATTCATCTCCTTCGTCGGCCATGAGAGAAGGGGAGAAAGCCCCCTGTGGTGTCTAGGTGGACGTTGGGGGGTGGACGATGTAGGCCCCTGTGGCAGATCCCTAGGAGGTGGTGGATGGGACAGCACCAGCACTTACGAAGGTAGAACCCTCCCCAAAAGGAGGACACCAGTCCCCGAATGTCCACCATGACCGATGTAGGGCCCAATGGAGGTAGGTAGGGGTAATGCGGAGGAGCCCTTGGCGCAGGTATGGCGTAGCCAGGGTAGGACGCCAGGTATGGATAGTACTGGTCGAACGCCTGGTGATGAGGATCCTGCAGTGGAGCAGGTGAAGAAGGGTCCGGCAAAGGGTGAGCCCTGCATAGGGTACAGCAAGGGCTGGGAGTCGGCGAAAGGTCTATCTCCACTGGGGGTGCAGACCTACGCAAAGTGTTGCATTGAACCTCTGGCAGAACTCACAGGACGAAACGTTGTGGTCCAGGCCTAGGCAGAAAAGGCAAACTGAGTGGCTGTCCTTCTTAGGAATTTGCTGGTCAGAGGCACACTTGTTTCAATGCTCCAATGTCGATGAGGAAGGAGAAGACAACATAAAAGTAAAGAAAAAACATCTAAGGATGGGGAAAAACTAAGGTGAGAAACAAATAAAAAAGGTGCAAAAATGGCGACTGAAGCAGTGGTGGTTTCCTCGCAGATTTGACGTGACTAGGTCGATGGCGGGAAAGAACTGGGGAGGATGTGGGGAGCCACCCACCTATGTAGAGTAGCTGACATCAGTGAGTGACATCAGAGGTGGGTGGCCCCCTTTGGTAGACTGCTAGCTAGAAAAGTTTCCATGTGGTCCTAGTTCCTGATGGCAAAATCTACATGTGATGGCCTGCTGCAAGAGATTCCCCAACGTAAGATTTCTCATTATCCTCCTCGTAATCGCTGGTGAGGACTGGGTCTGGGGATTCAGCTCTCCATGATGAGATTCTGCTCTGGCTGACTGGCTTCTCTCCATACTTTATGTCATCACTGTTTTAGAGCTGCTAGCTGCAAATTCTTTTAATTTTTGTCTTGTAGAGATGCTGTTTTATCTAACACCACTGTTAAATTGCAGATTTAGAGTATGTTGGGTAAGAAATGAGTAAGACTATGGAGGGTGCCAAAGGAGCTCAGAGAAGCTACTCCTCTGCCATGGTCTATGATGATGCCAGACGTCCCACCCCACCTTTTCTGTAGTGCTGATACTGATTTCCTGTGCTGTTGCAGGGGTTGGTAACCTGCACCACAAAAGGAACTCTTCTTAGGCAACTGGTTAGACTGCTGGGACAATACCACCAAGTCCAGTGTGTCACTGAACTTCTCAATCAAGGTGAGGTGATGCCCCACCCTAGGACCAAAGAGGTCGGTGTCTAAAATGGGCACATCTGCCAACTTGTGCGGAGTCTTTGGGGTAGAAGTTGAGAGATACAACCAAGCTTCCTGAGTATGGACATCGAGGTAGCCACTGCAAGAGTAAATGAGTTGCCTTCAGAGTCCATAGCACTCTGCAGCTGGTGCTTGGACAGCAAACATCCAAGGTCCCGCAGGGCCCTGGCCTCTGCCTGTCTGTCTGCCAGCAGCAGAAGAGAAAGATCAGTGAGCGTGTCGAAAAGCGCATGAAAAAAATGGACCATCTGAGCCTGACGTATTCTCAAGAGTAGCCACTGACTCCACCTTGCATGCTAGAAAGTCTTGCTTCTTGGACTCTTAGTCTGGCAGCTTGTCCATGTCTCCTTGGACTTTCAGCTTGCAGAAGGCTGAGACCAGCTCCTCTGCCGAAGGGTGCTCCGAAAACCCAGAGAGACACCCTTCAGAAGGAACATTTACTACAGTGAGGGGAAGCCTAGCAGGATGTAGGGTGCTGCCAGATCCAGAACGCAGGGCCCAGGACAGCCATAGAAACACCACCCCAAGGAGTTATTCATCTCTAGGATGTTCATCAGGGAGTAGGTCTCCTGTTTCTGGACCTCCTCGAGGGGGATGTTTAGGTAACAGACATGTGCTGCAGAAGAACAGCAAAAGACATCGACTGTCTAGTGCCGGACCCACTGTACCATCTGAGGAGTCTAGATCTTAGAAGGAGGAGGCCACGAATACTCCTACATTCAAGTATATGAACCTTCCTATTATCTGCAGTGGCCAGCAGTAACAGGATGTCGAGCAAGCTAGAACCTGGTCGAGAAACCTTGTTAAGAGCTCCCCTCCCACAGCTGAGGGTGTGGAGGCTACACCACAATCGGTCAAGGAAATGGAACAGTCAGAGGTGGAACCTCTGGATGCAACTCCAAGGGTAGTGAGGGGGTTAAGTTCCCAACAGGGAGTCGAGGGGGACCAGCCAGCAGGCTCCTACCCCGCACCTGGCTGGACATGGCCCACTGGTTGCAAAAGAATTCCTCATACCTCCTTTGTAGTGAATGCCATCAACAGTCACCCAAAAAGGAGGTTGGGCACAATAAGTGTCTATGGGGATGGTGTCAACCTAAGGAGGATCTAGATCTCGACCAGGATCTTGACCGTCGATCTCCTTGAGTTCAATGAGGGTCTTGCAGTGTTGCCGTATAGATAACCTGTTGAGGTAGCTTGACTACAAATAGGTGCACCATGGCAGGTACCTGGGTAGTGACCACCAGTGGAAGCTGCTCTGGAGTTGGCTCGACCAGGTTCGCAGGTTGAGCAAGCTACCCAGCTGGGGAAGACAAAGACAGCACCGGGTCTTGGAGAGGGATGAAGCATCATCCTCCTCTGACGCCTGATCATTTCTTGGATGATCTCAACCAGATCGACTGGAGTGTCAACTGGTGTGGACGTCAACTGCTCCACTGCATGTACTACTGAAGTGTCGACCGACCCAAACCAGCGAAAGCTCGACCAAGGTAGAACAGTCGGGCGAGTCTAAACCTTGGGGGACACCCGCACGAACCAGCTGCTTGGTGGAGAGGGTGGTGTTGATTTTGACTTTTTGTGACCAGTCAGTGAGATAGTTTTTGAACCAGGAGATAGCTTCTGGGGCGAGATAGAGGGAGGGGAGCGTGTGGATAAGTAGTGTATGACTAACGGTGTCAAACGCTTTGGTCAGATCAAGAAAGACTGCACCAGCAATCGACCCCTGTTCCAATGCCTCATGTATGTAAGAGGTAAATTCGAGAAGGGCAGTGGTAGTGCTGTGTCCTGCTCTGAACCCGTGCTGTTCGTGACACAGCAGAATGTGTTTATCCAGGTATTCGGTGAGCTGGTCTGACACAATTCTTTCAAGCGCTTTGGAGAGGTGGGGAAGGATAGTGATGGGCCTATAGTTACCAAGGTCGGTTGGATCACCCTTTTTTAGGATTGGTGTGAAAATTCCACTCTTCCAGAGCGTAGGAAATTGACCAAGGTGCAGGGAGCAATTTATTATTTTGGTGAGGTGAAGCAGAGTCAAGTCAAGAGTTAGTCTAAGAATTTTAAGGTCAAGGGAGACGCTACTAAACCGCGAGTTGCACAAGGCTTTGGATAAGTATTGTTTAGCCTGGTTGCAGGAGATGATTCTTAGTCGGAAGGAAGGGTGTGTAGTAGTGGGGGAGGTGGTAGAGGGGCCATTGGGGATAGGGTCAAAGAAGTTTTGCGGTAGGATGTGGCTACGTTCGGAGAAGGATTTGTTCAGGACATTAGCTATGGTGGTAGGGTCCTGGGATAGGACTTCGTGGTGAAGGATTTGCGATGGGGTAGGGGAAGCGGTTTTCCCACAGAGTTCCTTGACATTGTTCCAGAATTTATTCCCAGAGCCCCTTGTGGAGGTGAGTGCTTGCTTGTGGTAGGTAGACTTGTCTTGCCAAATTGCCCAGGTGCACTTGTTTCTTGCCTCTCTATAGAGTTGCCAGTCATGGAGAAGTTGGGAGTTCAGCACCCTATGCCAGAGGTTATCTCTGAGGTGCATCTGTTCAAGGAGGGTCTGCGAGATCCATGGAGTATCCCTGTTTTTTGTAACCTGTTTTGTGAATGGGGCAAATATGTCACAGGCATTGTTAAAAATTTTAATAAAGGAGGCGAGGGCAGCGTCAATGGACTTGGCATTGTGTAAGGGTGCCCATTCACAAGAGGAGAGATAGAATTTGAGGCGAGAGAGGGAACCTTTTTTGAGTTGCCTCTGGATGGAAATTTTGGGGTGGCTAGCAGTAGTTTTATTCGACCAGCAGCAGAAGACAGGCAAGTGGTCACTTAGCACGTCAGGGAGCACTGTAACTTTGGAGAGGTGGTAGGGAAGATTTGTGAAGATGAGGTCAATGAGGGTGGAAGTCCCTAACCTGGGATCTTGCCTAGTGGGAGACTGGACAACCTGTGCAAGGTCATAGGCATGGACTGCATCTTTGAGCGTGGCAGATGCATGGGGATAACCAATTCACATTAAAGTCACCCATTATAGGATTCCTCCTGGGGGTGATGTTTGTCAAGATGGAGTCGAAGGCTATTTTCTGGTTTGAGTGGAGGATGTAGACTGCCATGATGTACAGCGGTTTACCCGGAGTGCCTAGAGTGGCTTTGATTATAGTGGCGTGTGCCCCATGAGCCAGTGAGGGCAGGGGGACAGAAAGGGGATGTAGACTAGTTCTGGCGTAAATGGCACATCCACCACCTCTCTTGCCTGCCCTATCTGCTCTAAAGATGGAGCAGTCATTGAGGGAGAAAGAGGCGTCTGGGATATTGCTGGACAGCCAGGTTTCAGATAAGGCCAGGATGTCAGAAGAGTGTTGGGCGATCCATCCCTGCAGCTGCGTGAACTTTCTAGGAAGGCTACAGATAATAAGGGAGGCCAGTAGTAGTCCACCCTGACTGTGCCCCTTGGGAACTCTGGTCGATGTCTATGTACTGGAGGCGCTGACTGAGAGTCAAAACTGACTTGGACAGGTTGCCTGTGATCCAAAACAACCTGAACAATTGCAAAGTATGTGCCAGGATCAAGGACAGTTGCTCTCTGAACCAAGCTTTGAGCAACCAGTCATCCAAATACGGAAAGACATAAAGTCCCCACCTCCTAAAGGTCGCTGCAGCTACAACTAAGCATTTGGAGAAGATCCAAGTCACAGAATACAAGCCAAAAGGGAGGACTATGAACTGGTAGTATTCCCTTTTAAACAGGAACCTGAGGTACTTCCGGTGGGGAAGGCAGACCTTGATGTGAAGGCATGCATCCTGCGTATCTATGGAGCAGATCCAGTCTCCCTCCTGGAACAAGGGCAACAGGCCTGGGAGGGTAACCATCCTGAACTTTTTGCACTGGATGTAGTAGTTCAGGCTTCATAAGTTAAGGATGGGCCTCAAGTCCCCTGTGGACTTGGGAACAAGGAAGAAGTGGAAGTACAACCCCGTGTTACGCCGATTCCCGGTGACGGGTTCCATGGCACTTTTTCAAAGCAGCATCTGGATCTCTTCTAGCAACACTGGTACGTGGCCTGAAGGGTAAGTGGAAGGCCTTGGAAGGAGCTCTTAAAGCATTCTACAAATTCTAGAGTGTGTCCTTGTTCTATGAGTTGCAGCACCCAGGCATCGGTTGTGATCTTCCACCACCTGTCCAGATGGAGGGTGAAATGACTCCCCACAATCACATCCTGGGGAACCGGATTGGGGGTAGAGCAAGGAGCCAGGCTGAGACTGATCCCACAGCCGAGCACGCACTTCCACCTCTTGAGGACTTTCCTGTGGTGGAGGAGGGGGTAGGGAGGGCTGTGGTAGCTTTGTACTTGCTTTGCTGTCTGGTGCCAGACCTTGGACGATGGGTGGCATGCCAAATGGGTATCCTCTGCCCACTCTCCTGGTGGGTGAGGTAGAGGAGTGAACAGATCGCAGAGTTCTCCCCGAGGCCTACAGATCACTGAGAATATCCTGCATGTCCGCCGGCAGCATTCAGGATGGACTGTTAAACATCAGAGGCAAAACCGGACACCCTGAACCAAGACTACCTCCTCAGGCAAACACCCACCACGGAGACCCTGGCAGAGGCATTTAGCATCCTGGGTGGCCTGCAACAGGTGCTTGCCCACATCCACACCCGTCTGGAGGGTCTTAAGTATCTCCTGTTTTTACATAGAAACATAGACTTTGACGGCAGATAAGGACCACTTGGCCCACCCAGTCTGCCAATTTCCCTGCCTAATGGATAAGCTCCAGATTCTCGTTAATCACCAGCCTACTTCCTGCCACCCCCCACTACAATTATCTTATGTCTGTCCCATGCATGTTTGAATTCCCCTACTGTTTTAGACCCAACAACCTCCCCGGGAAGGCGGTTCCATGCATCCACCACTCTCTCTGTGAAAAAAAAGTCCTCACATTACCCCTGAGCCGTCCCCCCTCTGTCTTTAAATTGTGCTCCCTTGTTCTTACACATCTCTTTTTCTGAAAGATGCTACCCTCCAGGACTTTGCTGATTCCCTTGAGGTACTTGAACGTTTCTATCATGTCCCCCCGTCCCTTCTTTCATTAAGGGTATACATATTAAGCGCTCTCAGTCTCTCTTTATATGGTTTCTGATGCAGACCATGCACCATTTTAGTTGTCCTCCTCTGGACTGCTTCCATCCTGTCTATGTCCTTAGGTAGATGAGGGCTCCAAAAATGGAAATTACGTACTTACCGTAATTATTGATCTTCTTGGACAGTCTCCATCACTCATTCACACTAGTGGGATAGCACCAGAGGCACTAGGACCAAGCGGGAGCCAAAAATATTCTGAAGGGCCGGCGCCGAGGTAGGACCACGCACGCACGGCACCACGAGACAGACTCACGCCTGTGTAGGCTATCTCGGCGTCGACCCTCCAACCGCCTCAGTACCTTTTCGACCAAGGAGGTGCAGCGTAACTAATGAGAATAACTCATTCTGAGTTTCTGGGCCTGAGAGGGCCCAGATGGCCTTTGTAAGAAAGGTCAAAGAACAATGTCTTCACAGTCCGAACCATAGGCCATGAAGACCAGGAAAGAAAAATGAGTGAACCCAGGGGATGGTGGGTGGGCGTGTGAATGAGTGATGGAGACTGTCCAAGAAGATCAATAATTACGGTAAGTACGTAATTTCCATATCTTCCTGGACTAAGTCTCCATCACTCATTCACACTAGTGGGAGAGTACCAAGCTAAAATCAACAACCCTGAGTAGGGTGGAAGGAGATAGGGTTCACTCAGAAAGGACAGCCAAGGACTGTCCTGTTAATAAAAAGAGCTATCTTGTAAGTGCATCTATAACATAGTGCCTACAAGATAAATGCTCGAGTTGTAACTCGTCACCTAGCCGACGACTACAATGGGCAAAAAAATGAAAGTCTGCCAGGCAGCCGCAACTACTCTAGGAGAGCGGCAAGAACCTGGCCTCACGATTTGATCTAGGACCAAAATTAATAGTGTCAAAGACATGCACAAATCTAATGTAAAGAACCTCAGGAACTGCAAGAGCCGGAGGTAAAGTGTACAGGTTCAGGGTAGTGTACAGGAGGAGGGACACAGCAGGACCAAGTTAGGACTAACCCATTCGTTGAAGTGACTGAATAGCGGCAGAAGTGGCTCAATGCGGTGAGACACTACTTACTCTGGCCTCCCTGAAGAGAGTAGGAAGGACTCTAGTTTGCTTTGTTGAAAAAAAACAAACATCACGCTCCGTCACGCAGTCGGAGAGGATAGTTGCGAGTGCTACTTGCACAGGACCAGTGCACAGGAACTGAAGGTGTGAATATTTGAGAAGCTACCTCAGAAAAGACCTACTTGACCAATGGTCCAGAAAGGAGCATGTTATCTGTTAAGTTGAACATAGCATGGAAGTAGGAATCTAAGTTCCGACTTGCTGAAGAGTCACTTCTGTTGCTGCAAGGCTCTGATCAAGAGAAGAAAGCCTGATTAAAAAACAAAAAGGGACTAACAGACTGGTTAGACGCCTAGGTTTTGGAAATATCTCGGAATAAGAGAAAATTCTCTAGAGAAAAGAGGTGAGCTATACCACCGCTGGATTGGACTGCCCCTAGGGGTAGAAGAAAACAGGTACTCTTTACTGAGGTTTAGAGACGACCACCTCAGGGTTGAGGCGGAACCTGATCAGATCCAAGTGTGGTATAGGGAAATTCCAACTAGGCCCTGTGCTGTGATAATTCTGACCCCCTTTTTTTTTCTTTAATTATCATTAGTCCGAGCCTGACAAGGTTGCTGGCTGCTATTTGGCAAGGATTGCCTGATACAGAAATGACAAGGATCTCATCCCTCTGAGGAGCAGGAGGAGCCTGAGGATCCATAACCGAACCCCTGACTGGACTAATAATAGCTAGACAGATGTTAACCACCTATGGCAAAGCAGCCACCAGAGGGGCAGCATCAAAAGAGGGCTGTATACCCCATCAAAGGAGCGGAGCAGTCTGTGCGGCCCCCGACCATTGAATTAAAATGTTCCAAAGAGTGTAATTGTCTTGACCACTGAAAGAGTCAAGACGCAGAGGTATATGGTCCACAGATCCAGTCTGAACACTATGGTGGACCCCATAAATGAGGAACTACTAAAAGAGCTTGCATCACAGACTCTGATGATAGAGAGGGCATGTCTTTCAGTATATAAAATGAGTCATCCGCTGTATCACTGACCAGAAGGACAGGGAGAGACTCATCTAGATGCCTTTCTACCACAGAAGGACTCCAAAAAGAGGTCTAGGTCAGAGCCACTAGAGACTCCGCCACCAGGAAGGGTGTCGAGGAGCTTGGCACCACATAGGGGGCTGAGAAAGTGCTGAGCAGAATGAGAGATTCCGCTGACAGAACAGAACAGAAGAGTCCCATCAGCGGAAAACCGCTGGATGGGGAGACCCAATGCAGCCCGCCACCCACTAAAATGTGTGGAAAATAATCCGCAGAATAGGACTTCATTCCACGGAAACATTCCACCACAAGTCCTACGGAAGAGAGGTCTGCAAACAGAGATCTTTCCCTAGTTCTGTCAGACAGCACCAACTGGCACCCCTGCGGCACCAGCGTCACTCATGGCACAGGAGGGCACCAAGCAGTACCTATGCCAACCTGAGAGACACCAGAGGGCACCCACGGCGGAACCCGCAGGTATCCTCAGTACCAACGGCAGCAATGGCATGCAAGGGCACCCCGACGCCCCATGGCACCCATGGTACCATGGCACCCAAGAAACCCATGGCACCCATGGTACCATGGCACCCAAGAAACCCATGGCACCCATGGTACCATGGCATCCAAGAAACCATGGCACCCATGGGCACTCATGGCCCCATGTCACCCGCGGGTGCCAAGCGCCACCTGCGGGTGTCCGACACAGCCTGCAGCACCCACGGGTGCCCACGGGCATCCGTGGCACCGTGGGACACCCACAGCACCACTAGCATCGCCAGCAATGAAGCACCCACGGCACCGAGCATGGCGCCCAGTGCAGCGCGAGCCACAGTGCCGACTGCGGCACTGAGCACGGCGCCGAGCGCAGTGTGAGCCTGGCGCCCGACTGCGGCACGAGCAGCGGTGCCAACGCGGCACCGAACCACGGCGCCGACAGCGGCACCAAGCACGGTACTGACCATGGCACCGAGCCATGGCGCCGACCCACGGCGCCGAGTCCCAGCACCGACCCAAATGCCAGCGGTGCCGCGTATGGCACCAATGTCAAACCAGTGGCATGGCACCGGACCTGCGGTGCCACCAAGGTGTCGGGCACAGCGCCAGGAAAAACACCGTGGAAAGCCAATGGAAAAGATGGAGAAAGGTGGTGCCTGTGCCGGCCCCAGCATGGAAAAGGAAGAGGTGGGTAGGCACGAGGGGCTGACACGATGCGAAGGCACCAAGAGAGCACTGCGCTCATTCTGATCCAATTGACCCAGCTCCGGTCCAATGGCTCTGAGGCCCGGAGGCCCCGAAACCAGGAACACAACCAGGAAAAAAGGAAGTCAAACCCCCTGCTCCATAGGAGCAGCCCAGAGGTGAAACTGCTCACCGGAACTCCAACGAGGACAGAGATGGAGTCCTGAGTCGAGTATGCAGCCGTTAGAAGCGGGGCCAAGGGGAACCCACGAAAGTCGGTTCAGGCCTATCGCCCCTACCAATGAAAAATCCTCGTGCAGACATACCAACGGGCAACCTCGAACGGCACCAATTCTTCTTCCCCAACGAAGAAGAAGAGCTCAAGGCTAAGCGGAGCCAGATCCCCGGCACCGCCAGATTCGTGCTTTGGTGGACTGTCCTCCCCTCCGAGCACAGGACTGTCCATAGTCAGACCCTCCCCCGTTACTTAAGGGTGGTGGACCGGCACAGCCCCTCTGCCATAACAACTTTCAAACTAAGTCTTCTTACCATCACCGCTACCGTCTAAGGACGACTCCGTGGATGGCAGGAAAGAATTTCTTTTTCTTCATAATCTTCTTGTTCGTAAAATAAAAAATTACTACTAAATAGTTAAATTAAAATGTTTAAATTAAACACTAAAAGCTGCTGTCGTATAGACGAAAACTTTGACTCCGGCAGACGAGCGACGTCGACATCCAAGCGCACTCAACGGCAGGAGAAAAGGAACTGAGGCGTGTTGGAGGGTCGACGCTGAGATAGCCTACAGGCGCTGAAGTCAGTCTCATGCTGCAGATGTGCGTGGTTCTACCTCGGCGCCGGCCCTTCAGAACATTTTTGGCTCCCGCTTGGTCCTAGCGCCCCCGGCGCTATCCCACTAGTGTGAATGAGTGATGGAGACTTAGTCCAGGAAGATCTGCACACAGTACTCTAGATGGGGTCTCACCAACTGTCTGTACAGAGGGATAACCATTTCCCTTTTTCTACTTGTGATGCCCCTTCCTATGCATCCCAGTATCCCCCTGGCTCTCCTTACTGACTTCTCACATTGCTTACTAACTTTTAGATCATCTAGTATGACTACCCCCAGGTCCCATTCCATTTTTGTTGTTGTTAGTACCTCCCCTGCTATTGTGTACTCTTCTCCTGGGTTTTTGTTTCCCAGGTGCATTACCTTGCACTTCTTTGCACTGAATTTCAGGGTTTTATTTAACTCTAAAAATTGATTAGCGTTTTGCTCACAAAAGTGCTAAAACATTGTGAAAATGCATAGCACTTGTCTCACTGTGATTAAAAAACGTAACACTTCTAGAAAACCTATATAAATACTTTCTGTACAGTTAATATTTTCCCAAGAAAAAAAACTGCTAATCAATTATTTAAAACTCTGAATCTAAGTTGCCATATGTCTGACCATTCCTCCAACCTTGCCAAGTCCCTTCTCATCCCTTCTACCCCCCCTTGTGTATCAACTCTGTTACAGATCTTTGTGTCATCTGCAAAGAGGCATACCTTTCCCTCCAGACCCTCTGCAATGTCATCTATAGAGATGTTAAAGAGGACTGGACCCAGTACTGAGCCCTGAGGTACTCCACTAGTGACCTCCCTTTCTTCAGAATGTGTTCCATTCACTATTACCTTCTGTGTCCTGTTGTGCAGCCAGTTTGCTACCCAGGCTACCACCCTGGGACCCACTCCCAGGCTGGCTAACTTGATTATTAATCTTTTATGCGGGACTGTGTCAAATGCCTTGCTAAAGTCTAGGTAGGCCATATCCACAGCCCCTCCCTGGTCTATTACTTTAGTTACCCAGTCAAAGAAATCTATTAGATTCGTCTGACATGACCTTCCTGCAATAAATCCGTGCTGCTTTGGGTCCTGTGCCCCACTGGCCTCTAGGTACTCAACAATTCTTTCTTTCAGAAGTGATTCTATCATTTTCCCTACCACTGAGGTCAAACTTACAGGTCTGTAGTTTCCTGCTTCTGCCTTGCTCCCACTTTTGTGAAGGGGTATCACATCTGCCCTCCTCCAGTCCTCAGGTACCACCCCATCCTCCCATGATTTGTTAAAAAGTGTGGTCAGTGGTGTCACTAGGTCCTCCCTTAGTTCTTTTAGGATTCTGGGGCGAATCCCGTCAGGCCCCATTGCTTTGTCCACCTTGAGTTTTAGGAGTTCTTTCAGGACTCTCTTCTGTAAATGGACTGGTATCAACCCCCCCCCTACCCAGAGTGCTTCTATTATCTGGTTCAAGTAACTCCTCCTCATCTTATTTTGTGAATACTGAGCAAAAGTATTCAAGTATTCATTCAGTATCTCTGCCTTTTCACTGTCTCCCTCTGCCTACCTCCCCTCTCCCTTATTAATCTTCACTATTCCTCCCTTTTGACAGCCCTCTGGAAGGGCCTGGGCTGCAGACTTGGCCCTTATCCAGAGGACACTCTGGAATTTGAGTATATGGCCGATCTAACTGATAATCCTTATGGCCAAAGTGGAAGAGGCAAATAATCTTTTGCCCACTGCCCATAAGGTCCAACTTCTGGGATTCCTTGTCCTGGGGAAGAGAGCGGAGGTGCTGGGACCTCTTAAAATCTGTCATGGAATGTATCATTCATCACAGAATCTGCCTGTGGGAGTCTTGCGAAAAAGGGCTTCTCAGAGGGGACCAGGTATAGCTTGTCCACCTTTCTGGGCATGGGGGGGATAAAGTTAGGCCTGTACGAAGCGGTCATAGTGGCATCCTCGTATGCACTGATCATAAGAGGAATAATGAGAGGAGAAGAATCTGGTAGGTCCAGGTAATCTGCCAGGTTCCTGAGAGTAATGTCCTGCTCCACAGCATCAAATCCCATAGCCAACTGCAGCTGTCACATCACTGCTATGAAAGAGTGATCATCGGGGTGGGGTGGGAGTGACGACCATGGGGTGTATTTGGAGGAGTCCTCCTCACTGAGGAAACAGCAGAAGTGCTAGAGGGGGTCCAGGCCACGTCATCCTCTTCCTCCTCATCAGATAGCAAGAATAATCATTGTCATCCCCTGGCTCAGAGACAGGCACTAAAGAAATCGATGATCATGAAGGGGGTAGATGCCACGACGCCTGGTGGGATGGCGTCGATGCTGACTAAGAAGACCCCGCCGGCAATGGGCCCTGTGATGGGGCAACTCCCTGCATCAAGTCACACACTGAGGAGAGGCGTGCCTGGATGTCGATGGTCACCAGTGTTGACATGGAGCACTATTGCAGCGAAAGGGGGCATTGACAGGGAAGACTGAAGCAGCCATGAGATGGGGATAGGTTGAGGGACCAGCTGAGGAACCTGCACCCCTGACGTCGACGGAATGGTCAGGGGTGTCGGCTGAAGGGGACTGAAGCCCAATGACACATGACCATCATCTGCCACCAGCAGGCCGGTAGGGCTCCCTGACTGTGGCCCCTGAGGAGGCAGAAGGGCATTCAGTAGGGGTGGATGCATCAGCAAGGGTAAGGAAAACCCTGGCTATGATGGGCCAGTGTCAGCAGAACAGGAACCAATGGGACATACTGCCAGAGTCCCCCCCATCCAAGGCAGACAGGGTAAGGGAAGCAGTGGGAATAGTCAGGAGAAGGGGTAGGCTCACAGATGACGAAAGAAAGAACTGTTGAATACCTAGAGGTCAGCTGGGCACAGAACCCAAGGAAGCATGGATTCACTGCGGGAAGGTCACGTCAGACGAATCTAATAGATTTCTTTGACTGAGTGACCAAAGTAGTAGACTAGGGAGGGGCTGTGGATGTGGCATACCTAGACTTTAGCAAGGCATCTGACACAGTCCCACACAAAAGATTAATAAACATGTTAGCCAGCCTGGGAGTGGGTCCCAGGGTGATAGCCTGGGTAAAAAACTGGCTGGACAACAGGACGCAGAGGGCAATAGTAAATGGCGTCCACTCTGAGGAAAGGGGGTTACTAGCGGGGTACCGCAGGGTTCAGTACTGGGAACAGTCCTCTTTAATGTCTTTATAGCTGACATTGCAGAGGGGCTGGAAGGAAAAGTATGCCTCTTTGCAGATGACACAAAGATCTGCAACAGGACTGACACACAAGGGGGGGTGGAAAGGATGAGAAGCGACTTGGCAAGGTTGGAGGAATGGTCAAAAGAATGGCAGCTTAGATTCAATGCAAAGAACTGCAAAGCAATGCACCTGGGAAACAAAAACCCAGGGAAAGAGTACACAGTTTGGGGGAGGGGGGTAATAACAACAACAAAAATGGAATGGGACCTGGGGGTAGTTATATCAGACAACCTAAAGGTAGGCAAGCAATGTGTAAAGGCAGTAAGGAGGGCTGGGGGGGTACTGGGATGCATATGGAGAGACATCACCAGTAGAAAACAGGAAGTTGTATCACTCTGTACAGACAGTTGGTGAGACCCCATCTGGAGTACTGCATGCAGTCCTGGAGACCCCATCTCCGCAAGGACACAGACAGGATGGAGGCAGTCCAGAGATGGGAAACTAAAATAGTGCAGGGTCTGCACCAGAAGCCATATTTATTTATTTATTAAAGTCTCGGAATTACAGTAACCTTTAGCCAGAGGCTCATTTACAAAGGCTCCATGTCAAATAAGGGACGGAACAAAACAGGGACAGTTTACATAATATAAGGATAGGCAAATAGATTTACAAGTTTACAGTATGCAGTGTAAAAAACAGAGTACCCTAATATTATATTATATAGTTCGATTCAGTGGTGAGAACATCTAAAGTAAAATGGGGTGCTAGGTTACAGCTGTCATCCACATAAGAAGAGTGGTCAGGGGGGCTGACCTTTTCAGAGGCCTCATAACAACGGAGAACAATGTAGGTTGGGAGTTGGTCAGCGATGAAATAGTGTGTAAGACGAAGACCAAGCCAACCTGCATTCAAGCAGGGATAGAACGAAGAGAGACAGAAGTGGGATCTGGAGAAAAGGCTGAAGAGCTGGGAAGAGGAAACTACAGGGTGTGGAGACTGGGGGTGGGAAGTGAGTGAGAGGTGGCTATAGCAAAGGGGGGCTACGGTGTTTACTGACTGTTTGAGTAAGAGGGAGGTGACAAGTTGCCAGGGTAGGTGGGGTAGGGAGGGAGCCGGAATCAAATTGCAGATGCATAGTCAAAGTAGGGGTGGTAAGGGTGGGAGGGGAGATCTGGGGGTAGGAAGGGAGTAGGTAGAGAGACAGGAAGTGAGAGAAGGTCGGTTAGGTGGGAGGTGATAAGTGCATGTTAGTTTGGACATTCACAACTGCTGCATTTCATTAAGTGCTGCTGAAGTTTGGATTTGAAGGGGCCACGTTTGGTGTCCATTAGGAGGTCAGGAGGAAGGTTATTTAGCCATGAAAGTGCTCTAAACATAAATGAGCACTGAGCCTGAGTGGTCTGACAGAAAGGGACCTAAAAGGTGTGGTTGGTGGAGCTCCTAGTGCGGAGCTGGTTATTAGTCCTGTTGAGAAGCTGTGACAGCATGGGTGGGGCAAGTACAAGGCTGATTTTCTTAGCGAAAAGGCAGTTTGACAGGAGATTCTGCCGTGAAGATTCAGCCAGTTTGCTGCAGTGTAGAGGTCACAGGTTTTGGATGTAATGGTGGGCATCTGTGATTAGGTGGCATGCTTTGTTCAGGGCTAGAGTTAATTTCTTGAGTGTGATTTGGGTGGCAGAGCCATATATTTTTAGCCCAAAGTCTATAACTGACAGGATGGAACTAGAGATGGCAAGACACAGCACTTCATGTGACATGCTGTGCCTATCATAGCCCAACTCTAGCACTAGCCGCTCTTGATATCAAACTTACATGCTCACTGTAGGTTAGGAAACTGTCAAGTGTTATCCCAAGGTATTTAAAGTTGTGGACTTGTTCGAGGGGCATGTTTTGGTTATTAGTGAGAGGAAGCTGGGCATTTTTAAATTTGTTGTGAGGGCTGGCAAAGAGCATTACGTTAGTCTTTTTGCAGTTCATTATTAATTTGTGATTGGTAAACCAAGATTCAACTGCAGTGAAGCTATCCTGCAGACTGCTGATGAGAGGTGCAGGATCTGGCCGGCTGGTGAACAGCATAGCATCGTCCGCATATAGGAGCAGGTTAGTAGGGCAGGCTTGAGGAAGGGTATTCAAATAGAGGCTGAATAGAAGGGGGCCCAAGATAGAGTCTTGTGGGTCTCCGGAGCGTACTGGGAGGCTGGTAGAGAGTGTATCCTGGGTTTTCACTCTTTGGGATCTGTCCTCCAGGTAACTTCTGAACCAGGCAGTAACATCTGGTGACAGACCAAGGGTGGGTAGGGATCGAAGTAGCAGGGTATGGTTGACAGTATCAAACGCCTTTGTGAGGTCAATGTAGATTGACCCCACAAGGTTCCCACAATCCACAGACTTATGGATGAAGTCTGTACATTCAAGGAAGGCATATGAGGAGAGACTAAAGGAACTTAATATGTATACCCTAGAGGAAAAGAGGGAGAGAGGGGGACATGACAGAAACATTTAAGTACCTCAAGGGAATCAACAAAGTCCAAGAGGGTAGCATCTTTCAGAAAAAGAGGTGTGCAAGAACAAGGGGGCATACTTTGAAGATAACGGGAGGGGATGGCTCAGGGGCAACGTGAGGAAGTATTTTTTTCACAGAGAAGGTGATGGACGCATGAAACAGCCTCCCAGAAGAGGTAGTGGGGTTAAAAACAGTGGGGGAATTCAAGAATGCATGGGACAGACATAAAGCAATTCTAGTGGGGGACAGGAGGAAGCAGGCTGTTGGTTAACTAGGATCTGCAGCTTATTGGAAAGGTAGGGAAATGGGCAGACTGGGTGGGCCAAGCAGTCCTTATCTGCTCTCAAAGTCTATGTTTCTATGAACCAATGCCTGGCTGAGGAGCCCAGGTAGGAAAGGCTGCCAAGGTCAACCCTGTAACAGAGTGGTTGTGGGTGGCAGCAGGGGTTGCTGCTGGTCCGATCAATGACCCTGTAACTGTCCGCACTGAGCAGGGTGACTGAGAACGTTCCCGGGAGGACATGTCTTTCTCCTGATGGTGGTGCTTCCCCAATGACTTGTTCTGGGCCTTGGTGGCATGAGAGCTTGAGGACAGGGCCGGGGAAGCAGAGGAGCTCCTAGCTTGAAGCTCCTTTTCCAAAGAGGTGACTGTCTGCTCCATAAGGAGGGACTTTAACTCTTTCTAGCGACAATGCCAGGTAGCCTGAATGAAGCCGCGGCAGATCATGCAGGGTTGAACATTGTGGTCAGTGCCAAGGCAGCGGATGCAGGCCTAGTGGTAGTACATATCATAGATCTTCCAAGTGCAGCTGCAGCGATGGAAAAGATTACATCAGATCCACTTGGCATAAATGAAAAGAAAATGGAAATCACTTTCAGGAAAAAGTGACTGAAGAACTAGGGTGAGAAAATTAAAAAAAAAATGAATATTCTGGAAAATGGCGGTCAACTGAAGCAACAGTGCTCCGTGGAGCCCTAAGTGTAATGGTCTATGGCAGGAAAAGGACTGAGAAGCAAAAATGTTTCCATGTGATCCCGGTGCTTGACGGTTCTAGTTCCTAAGGTGTGACCTGCTGTAAGAGATATCCTTGAGGAAGATCAAGTGTTATATTATTTCTTCGATCCTAACGGTAGCCAGCACTACAATGTTATTTTTAAGCCAAATGTGGGAGTCTTTTTTTTTTCCCAATTAAAACATTTATAAAATACTCAAACTCTGGTGGAACTTGAAAATGTTACCACCTAATCAAACTGGACGATACCGGAATCTTTTAAAGTGAAAAAAAATAGGTAAGTTCATTTTACCGTGATGCTACTCAGGAGCTGAAGTTGTAATCCTCTACTAATGACAGCACAATCATATCCATGGAACCAGACTGTATGTCACAAGCAGAAAATTATTTATAATGTTAGAATACTGATTTTTGAGACATTCAAACCCCATAATTCATGGGTAATCATTTTCATACTGCAGAACCTTAATTCTTCTCACCTCCCAAAGGACCTGGGTCAGGGGTTCCCAAACTGATTCCACCCCAAGAGTTGCCAGTCCACCCTCGCTCCCTCTTCACCTTCATCTTCTTCTTCCTCTCCCATTCATCTCTCTGCCGGATTATCTCAGCTTGCATCTCCTCTTGCTGTGCTTTGCCTCGTTTGCCAATCGTCTGGATGGTCCCACTTTTCACAACAGGGGTATTTAGACCCGGCCATAGGAATCCACCACGTCCTAAAGGTAAAAGACAGTTGAGAGGTTATCCACGCTAGTAAGCATAATGCATTTATACTCCAACAAGGAAGTTATGAAGGTACAGCCAGGATATGTGAGGAACGATGAATTATCATACATGTCACCCATAAATACCTTCCAGATACCATAATTAATTTGTTTTAGGGAAACTGTACAAGGCTTTCTCCAAACAGCATCTGAAAGCACAGGTGCTGCACACGACAAAAATGAACTGTTCAAGTATTATTTTTGAAAACAGCAACCATAGTCCAAATGACATTTCCAACAGAACAGTTAGTAATTTGGGTTTCTAAAAGGAAACCCATACAACATTTTTAAGAGTCACAGAGTGGTGTTGCTCAACTTGTCTCTTTTTATGCTCCTCTGCAAGGCCTCATTTAGTTTCTGAAGCTTAATTAGCAGTGGTTGCTAATACAACAAGTCTGGCCAGAGCCAATGGGGCTGCAGGAGAGGAATCTGGATTTAAAATACTGAACATTATTATTTTTTTTTTTTAAATATTTTTACACCAAATTTATGTGATGACTGAGCCGCTCTGAAAGTAATGCTTCTCCCAGCTCCTGCCAGGCATCATCTGAGTGAATTACTCAGATGATGCCTGGCAGAAGTCAGGAGAGATGATAGCTGCAGAAAGGCTCAGCCGCCACTTTGTTATGCTCACTATGTGTGGATGTACTATGCATTTTAGTTAAAGGACTTTGAATAATATTTTTGTGGTCCTAGTGCTTTCTGCATATGTGGGCGCTCCTCATCCTTTCGCTTGTCCATGTGGAACAGCAGGCTGAGATGGGACATGAGCTCAGTCTTCCCATTCTCAGGGGCATTGACAGGATTGAACAAACGGATATGTTCTCCAGCAGGACACAGGGACATGCTCTGAAGGTCACAGATGGCAAGTTTAGGGGTAACATTAGCAAGGCTTTCACTTTACTATTCTGGTACTGCTGGGATGATCAGTCCAAGGAGCAGCGCCACTGGCAGTTTGGTGACCTTTTCTGCTCAGGTATGGAGATGCGCTGCCGGCTCCGTTGTTGTGCTGCATCAGCCAGTTGGGTGGCGGGTCGCAAATAACTCGCTAAGCGAGCAGGGAAACAATGGCGGCTACAGAGTTTGAAAATTCGCGGTGCCCAATAATATACCAAGTAATAGGGCACCCCGAATTGGCACTCGTTTTTTAACGAGCTCTATCGAAAAATAACCGCCCACTAAACTTACTGTCCTAGCCAATCAGAATGCTAGGCTTTACTAGCCGATTTTCTAAGCCAAAACAGATAAAAGTATGAGCCCACTGAATATGACATACTGCATCTCAGCCAGGCTGTCCTATGTCAGTACATTGTAACAGGGCTAAAGAGCACATAAAACAGCATTAACTTTGGTTATTGCGATTTTACCGAGAGGCATAATGAAGTCAGTTGCATACATGTATTGATTTGAGCATACAGGAAAATGTACAGGAGTTTTGTCCCAGTTTTACATGGAAAATACAGAGAAAAGGACAGTGCCTTACAGGGAAATGCTTTGTTCAATCTGGAAGCACTGCAGTTGACACCACTATGATTATTTGCAATTCCCTAGGATGCCCCTTGCAACCTCTGAAAACCCCTAAAACATTAGCTGCCTAGTATTTATTAAGTATAAAACCATGAGAGTTCCAATGCCACTAATTACATAGGTCCTGAAAAGGTTAACAATTAACTCTTCAGAGGAAATACCATAAATCATTGCTACACACACACACTGGGAGAGAAGACCAAGCATATAATTTGAGACTCTGCAGTTAAATACGGTTATCTGTCTTGCAGTAGCTCTAAAATGCTGTTTACCAAGTTGGATTCAAAAGAAAACATGTGTTTCTTATACTCACTGAAGCACTACAAGGCTGCCGAAGGAACTAGAATGAATCTATTTGACTGAGCTCTGGACAGATGTTCAGTTTGCAGCACTGCAAGGGTTAAATTGAAGGGCTACAAAGATGTGGAAGGATCACTGGAAAACTCCAAAGGCAGTGTTCCATGGTCTGAATCCAGTAGCTCATTTTTAGAGCTGATGCAAGAGTACTGCAGGCTCTGCCTATCTGCAGCCCTAAAAATGATTACCAATCACTTGGTTTCAGAAGCAATTTCTAAGAATTGTTATCGTTGTGGCATAATAATACTGAATGCTTTCTTTATCTGTCAATAAAATAAGCAGAGGAGACCAAGTTGTGTCTCACTTTATTTTGATCAACAGAATTTTTTCTTAAAGAACGGGAGATTTAAAACTGAATTTGATGGCCCATACCCTTAGTTCTCGCCCCAAAACAACCAGGTCACTCAAGGCCCCACCCTGGGGGGTAAGCCCCGGGGTCGGGCCAATCTGAATCATCCAGGGGGAGTAAAAAGCATAGTAAATAAAAAGAAAACAAATGCAGCACTTTTATAGCCAGCCATATATCAAGTACCTGCAAGATCCCACAAGATTTCTCAATTTTGGATTTACACACAACTATCAAAATAATTTCTTAGTGTACAAATTAAATTACCATTTGACTAGTATCTGTTCTAGAAGTACCTTACCCTCATCTCCAAGACTAATTAACAGGACACAGTCCATCGGCCTAGTTACCATCTGGGTCTCTCAACAACCCTTACCCATTACCTAACTCACAGACGTCTATAAAAGAGAAACTAGTGCACTCCCCACCAGTGACAGCACTGGAGGGTTTAAAACATGGGTCAAATTGGACCCACTAGTGTAAAGAATGTGGGTCTAAAGAAGAACATACTGGGTCAAAAAATAATCAGTGGCAGATTATGAACAGTTCACATTCCCTTCCTTTAGATATTGTTATAGACAAGGCCCCTAGAATTCTGCGGCCGCAGAATTTTGCGCAGAACTTGCAATCTACCGCAGAACTTCTGCGGTGCCACAGAATTCACTCTTCTTGGTGAGTTTTTATTAATATTTCTGTTTATCCATAGAATCTGTTTCCCTTCCTCTCTTGTTATATCCAAAACCCCCCATATGCTCAGAATGTGATGTTATCATTGCTATAACATCATACATTAGCTAATGAAATGGCTGCATTCTGCAACAGAAATGAACAGTCACTCATCTACCACAGCTCCCACTGCCAGAGACGGTGGCACAGCACTTCATGCGTGGTGATAGTTGCTCAACCTGCACTACAGCCTAATACAATTTTCAGTCTTACATTGTTGCACTAGGGCCAACTTAAACAAAACCTTGTCAATAGCACAGACCTGTTAAGTCCATACCTTGCTTTGTACAAACCTATCTGTGCCTTTAAGGTATAGAAATGCCATCTGAAATGAATAACTCGTAAAATTAATTTAACTGTCATTTTTTAAGTAAAATAAAGTAATTATGCCCAGAAAAGTGGAATATAATAATGTGTAGACCTGTTGAAAGAATAGACCTGTTAAATAAAGAATTGCACTGTATGCATTTTTGCCAGGGTTATTGATTACATATTGTCATTGGTTGATAGAATCACCTAAAAGTTATGGAGAAATGTTGTGTGCAGGGACAGCTGTTGGGCCAGAGGGTAGCATGTTGTGTTTCCATGCTGGCAACCCAGGTTCAGAGATTAGCTCTGGGAGCTGGCTGGGCAGCACAAGGACTGGTGGAACACATCACTGCTCGGAGCCTGGGAAGGTATAGTGCAGTGTCTGTCACATGGTGGACACATTGTGATGGGCTGGAGAGCACTACCTCACTATCGGTTCACATGCATGTCATGGCCTGATGGTGTTACGCAGTGTGTCAGGGAAAGCAGGTTGACATCAAAAATGAGTTTTGCAATAACTCCTCTATTCCATTTCCAATGGGACCTGTATGAATGAGGATGCAAGTTCATGGAAATAAAAAAAACAAAACAAAAAAGACAATATATATATATATATATATATATATATATATATATATATATATATATATACACACACACACACACACACATACAGTATCTCTGTCTCTCTCACCACACACACACACACACACACATTTGTATGTATGTTACAGATTGCATATAAATATATGTGATACACAGTGGGAACCTCATGAGTGGTGTAGAAAGCACACACACATATATAAGTGACAGACAGTGGAAACCTCATTAGTGGGATAGATAGCATGCATATAGAAATACATTATTTATCACATAAGATCCCCTCTGCATATCTCATTTATGCAACAGGCTAGGACCTTAAGGGAGAGACATTTGTTTTGCTTTTTTAGGCATAAAATTATTTTTATAAATCTGTTATTTTTGAACTAGTGTTACTGTGCTTTCCACCATCCTGATTGCTATAACCACTGTCATGAAAGTGAAGTCAGGATGACAAGCTGACACTGTGATGTGGTTGGTTGTTAGTGCCGCAGAACTTCCGCAGAGATTACAAACCACCACCACAGAAGTTCTGCGGCAAATGGTAGTCTTGCCGCAGAACTTGGTCCCACTGTGTCGCAGAAAAGTAGGGGCCTTGGTTATAGAGTAGGTGCATCAATTTAGGCCCACTGGCAAAGGAAAGAGGGGTCAGTTTCGGAAATGATGCAACTTTTGCCCTTTTGGTGCATGTTAGCGCTGTCCCTGCTCCCCACAAGCCCCATACCTCAAGGCCTGATACCTTTTAGCTGCAGGTTACCTCCATGGTGTTCTGTGCATGTCTTCTGAGCAGCAGCAGGCCAAGCTTTTTCTTACCCAGGCAGCAGTCATGATCATCTACACCCCTATACAGTGGGGGCTCTCTGATGGTATTTGTGTCACCTGGCTTCAGTTTTCCTTGTCCATGAACTATACCCACTCCTCCTATTCCAGGTAATAACACATTACAGTGTTTCCCATGCAACTCCAAGCCGGGGTCAGAGCCAGCAACAGAAAGGGAAAATCAACTATTGGCTACACACCGAAGATGAGGGGATGGGATCTCATGAAGGGGGAAAACTCACAGCACTGCCCCCCCCCAAAAAAAAATTGATAAGCAACTGCTGCTAATCAAATCTTCAGTTGATTCACAAATGGCATTTTATGGGTTGCAAACTGCAGTGCAAAGTCGCTTGCCTTGCTTTTCTGCTACTGCTGCAGTGACTGGTAGCGGTATGCAGGGGTCGAAACTGGCACCAGCCTACTAGCCAAATGATGCTAGGTTTTGTATCGGACTAGTAAACAAAAATTTTAAGTAGCCCTGCAGGCATGTAATGGAGAAAGTAATATTTCAGTATGTACACCAGCTGGGTCAATAGAAATGTCTGTGGGGTTAGTGGATTTTCCCAGTCACTAGCCCCCTGGCTAGTGGCTGCAAAATCTAATTCTGACCCCTGGTATGGCTTAGTACCAAAAATGTCCCAAAAAAAGGAACATTCCAGATAACACACACTGATATTTTGGCTTTCAATCTAGGCAGTGTTTTACAAATCACAACACACTTAAATTACTATCGGCCTATCTCAATTCTTCCGGTAATGTCCAAGCTTCTCGAGAAATTGCTTAACATCCAGATTAGGAAATTCTTGGACAAACACCAATTGGTCAATCCATTGCAGTCTGGCTTTAGAAGCCACCACAGTACCACATCCACCTTAGCTAAAGTATCTAATGACTGGTCAGTGGCCATGGATCACAAGCAAGTCACGGGGGCCATATACTTAGATCCAAGCAAGGTTTTCGAAACAGTTGATCACGGTCTTCATCTGGAGAAATTAAAGGATTGTAGCCTTGGGCTTTCTGTGTCAAATTGGTTAACCAGTTACCTGTTGGATAGCAAACAGAAGATCAAGACCAACAGTACTTTATCCTTATTATTTCCCTTGGTGAGAGGGTTCCCTCAATGCTCAATACTGGGCCCCCTGCTCTTTCTAATATATGTCAATAATTTAGGAAATAACATTACCCACTCAAAACTTCACTTTTTTGCAGATGACACGGTCTTTTATATCTCTAAACCTACATTCCAAGATGCCTTCTCTGAGCTTCAATCAGACTTTAATCAACTGCAATTTAACCTGCTCCACTCTAAACTTCTACTAAATGGCAACAAAACCAAAGTTATGTATTTTCACTATGCCAGATTATCACCCTTAAACTGCCCACCCATGCCTATCACTACCTTGCTTGGTGATAAGTTTGAGATCATTGATATGTTCAAATACTTAGGCTTCCTCCTTGATTCTAACCTCTGCTTCTTTCCTCACCTTGAAGCCCTTTCTAAAAAGCTTAAACGAAGGTTGGTCTTTTTCTACAGAAATAAAGCCTTGTTTTCCCAAAACTCCAGAGTAACAGTGGTGCAGGCCACCTTCCTCCCTCTTCTGAACTATGCAAGACCTCAGTTACAAAAATTGTGCAGCCACCTATTTGCAAAAACTTGATACCCTTTATGACAGAACCATCCATTTCATCATTAATGCCCCTGCAAGAACACATCATTACAACCTGTATGCAGAAGTGGGCTGGCCCTCTCTAACTACAAGGAGACTCTTACATACTTATCTATGGGCATAGAACACTATCTTGAACAAACTCCCAGCTTACATCACTAGTCTTATTTCTCACTCCCAAATTCATTGCGCTCTTAGAAAAACCTTCAACTGTATATCTCCGTAGATGTGCCCAAAGTCCGTACCCACTTCAGTCAACTGGCCATTAGTTACGCCCTCTCTACCTCTTGGGGCAAGCTTCAATCGTCCCTTAAATTGAGCACCCTTATGATATGGGTTCAGAAAATACTGTCTTCTGATTCATCCAAACAGGTCACCTGACCATTGATTAATCCTTGATATACCCACAGTTGCATGTTCACAGGGCTTTATTTTACTATTTCTTTTGGCAAACTCTAACATAACATTGCCCATGTTGTAAGAGGATTAACCCACCCAAGGGTATGGGTTTACTGAATATTAATCCACTCCTGGGTGGCTGAAGTCATTCGGCTTTGCCTCATGACTCCAACCCCTCCCCCCAGGCATGGATTAATGCTCGGTAAAACGTCTTGAAATCTTGAAACTTGAAAATCTTGAGATAAGATAAGAGAAGCTCTGTCCTCTTCAAATGGCACAGCTAAACTGGGGAGTTGCCCTGCTTGGAATCCTCATGTGCCCAACATTCTAAAGCTTGGGCTGTGCCATTCCCCTGGTAGGGGTGCACTATACCCAGTTGTTATGATTACCCATTAACAATGTGGAGCACTACAGAAATCTATACAATGGCTTGTATACCATACCGAAATACACTTGTGTGACTCAGATGGCAACCAGCAGTGGCAGTGAGTGGTGAAAGTGCCAGCGACCAGTTCGGGGCCTGGGCGCAGGGATTTCAATGGACTAATGAGGCTAGAAAGAAGGACCACTGGTACCAAGGAAAATGTATTTATTAAAATGGTACCAGAACCTGAGGGGTGGCACTGGTCAACCAGGGAATGGGATTTATATATATATATATATATATTTTTTTTTTTTTATTGTGACCAACCAAGGTTAGTGGTGGTAAATACAAAGAAGCTAGCAGAAGAAGGCCATTTGGTCTTTCTAGTCTGCTCGTATTGCAGGGTCCACAGCTTGAGCTACTGTCCCTCCCTTCCCCACTCCTCCCATCCTCCCTAACCATGATCCTTATCTTCCCCCTATGCCTATCCCAACCTCTCTTGAAGCTGCCCACTGTCTTCAAGGAGACCACCTCTGCTGGCAGTGCATTCCAAGTGTCCATCACCATCTCTGTGAAGAAGTGCCTCCTGGCATCCCTCTAACCCTTCCCCCCCCCCACTTAAGACTGTGCCTCCTTGTGTTATGGTTGCCACTCAGTTTAAAGAGACCCTCCTTATCCACTTTATTTATCCCATTCAAGTACTTGAAGGTCCCAATCATTTCCTCTGTCTCTCTCTCCTTTCCTCAAGGGAGTACATGTCCACACCCTAAACCTCACCTTGTATGCCTTACCCTGCTGACCCATTATCTTTGTAGCCTTCCTCTGGACCTTCTCTAGCAGGTTAATGTATTTTTTGAGGTGTGTGGGCACCAGTACTGAACTCCACAGATGTGGCCTCCACAGTGACCTGTACAAGGGTAGTATAACCTGCTCTCTCCTACTACTGATCCCCCTAGCTATGCATCCCAGCATCTTGTCTGCCCTTGCTGCTGCTTTCTTGCACTGAGTGGAGTGCTTCAGGTCACTAGTGGTCATCATTCCCAGGTTCTTCTCCTCATCTGATGCAGATACCTGGACTCCACCCAGGTAGCACTCTGTCCTGGGATTCTTGGCTCCAATATGCATAACTTTGCATTTCTCGGCATTGAAGTCAAGCTGCCAGATCCTGGACCACCTCCCCAGTTTTTCCAGATTATCTTGTAGATCCTATATCTCTTCAGCTGTGGCCACACTCCCGCATAGCTTGGTGTCACCTGCGAATAGGCACATTTTTTTCATTAATGCCATCCCTGATGTCATTGATGAAGACACTGAACAACACTGGCCTCAGCACAAGCCCTGCAGGACCCCACTGATGACCTCTCTGGTGCCAGATAACTCTCCCCCACAACCCACTGGGTTCTGTCCCTCAGCCATTTTTCCACCCATCTGGACATCTTTTCCCCAACCTTGAGATCCGCCAACTTCCTGATCAACCTTTTGTGGGGCACAGAATCAAAGGCATTGCTGAAATCCAGATACAGGATGTCTACCACTCGGTCCCTGTCTACTGTCATAGCGACCCAGTCAAAGAAGTCAATCAGATTCATTTGACACAATCCCCCCCCCCCCCATGAACCCATGCTGCCTTGCATCCTGGAGATCATGCTCCTCTAGATATTCTACCAACCTTTCCTTAAGTATGGTCTCCATGAGCTGGCACATGACTGAGGTCAGACTGACTGGTCTGTAATTCCTTGGGTCATCTTTGGGACCGCTTTTGTGGAGGAGCACTACACGTGCTGTTCTCCAGTTCTGTGGTACCACGCCTGACTAGTTAACTATTAAATAGGCCTGCCTAAGGTACAGTGGTGATCATGCAAAAGTATACCAGTAGCACGCTATACCTCTACCGCACAAATGTGGTAACCACTGAATAACATCTATACCACTACCATGCAATGACAGGCAGTGCACAGTAACGGTATACTTTGGCACGATCACCACAGTAGCTTGGGGAGGGGGGCAGACCAGGAGCCAGGGATGTACGTTTTAAAAACACGGTATAATTAGTGCATTGTTAAAACAAGGTTCCTTGAAGCACTGACTAGCGTAGTGCTGGCAACCTGTTAGCGTTTCCAGGAACCACTTTAACTACCAGTGCACCTTCTATGCATGCGGCTCCCCTCATTTGCATGGGCACAGGGCATAGTTAGCACTTCAGCACTGTCTGTGGTTTTATTACTAGCACCAGCTGTACTAACAGACTGTCAGCCACACTAGGTACAGTTAATCCTGTTAGCATAGGACTATGTTTCTAAAAATCGAGCTCAAACTACCTAACTGAAAGTCAAGCAAAACTGGTGCTCTTTAAGTAAGAAAAGTATAAACGCCTCTGCCATGAGGTTAAGGGACACATATACTTCCTGCCTACATAAGTGATGAACTGGAAGAAATCAGTTCAGTGCTTTTAAAAGTGAATAAATAAAAATAAAATTCTAAAAGATACTGACTCCTCTATCACTTCTTAGTACTGCTGAACGCTTCTTACTATTGCTACACACTGAACAAATCCACTCACTGACTGTGCTTTGGGGAGTAGTATGATGAGCGAGGACACTGCCCCTGGGGCAGCCAATGGGAACCAATTACACAGACACTGCCCCAGGGGCAGCCCATGGGAACCAATTACACAGGCACTGCCCAAGGGGCAGCAGACACTGCCCCATAGGCAGCCCACGGGAACCAATTACACAGGCACTGCCCAAGGGGCAGCCCTTGGGAACCAACTACACAGGCACTGCCCCAGGGGCAGCCCACGAGAACCAATTACACAGGTACTGCTCCAGGGTCAGTGAGAACACTGCCCCAGGGGAAGCCCATGGGAATCAATTCCTCAGGTGCTGCCCCAAAGGCAGCAAGAGCACTGCTCCAGGGGCAGCCAACAGAACCCAACCATTATGGCACTGCCCCATGACAGTGTCAGTAACCAATCATCATGGCACTGCCCCATTTATTGCAATTTATAAAAAAAAAATATTCTCTCACTTACATCTGTCTTAATTTAGCAATATTTAAAAAAAGGTAATGATTTGTGACACTTACATAATTAAATGCTCACAACTGAGTTTGACACAAAGCACAAAAAATGTCCCTGGTTAAGATCTGAACCTTTGAAGTCTGGCTCTTTTGGATGCAGACAGACATACACCTTGAATGCCACCAAAAATTCAAAGACAAGAAGTGCACATTGCTGGGGGGAGCATTTCCATAACATTCCCATCTACTCTTAAAACCCTCAATTCCTCAGACTTGCAACAATCAGATTTGTGGTCCGTTAACAGCTACAGGTTGCTGCCCTGGGGGCAGGAAACGAAATCCACCAATAGGGATAGATGGGAGGCAGAGCGTGAGGGTGCTGCCCCGGGGGCAGTGCTGCCAGTGGGCAAAATCTATCAATAGGAGTACGCTGGAGGAGGAGCTAAAGAGTGCTACCCCAGGGGCAGCACTGCCCTGAGAACCATGCTATAGGAACAAATCACACTTGAGCAGACAGCCACACAGACAAATGTAAATGATGTAACTGGTACTTAGAGAAGTACTGAAATTACATGTAGACTTACCCTCACCAACCATCTGGCCTCTGTTAAGATCTTTCCTCAGCTTCCTCTTAGTTCGTTTGCCTCGGCCCTTTCTTGCACCAGCACCAGACTCTGCAAGTACTCCTTTCCATAATTCAGCTGCTGTCACTGTAATGAAATAGATCAAAGATAAAACAAGCATCAGTACACAAAAAAGTAAAAGCCTCGCTCAGCCACTTGTTGCTAGGCAGCATTGTTGCCAACATTCCAGACTGAATAAAAACCTTATGCCTGGATGCCCTATGGAATATCCCACATTTATAACATAGGAGGAATGAACAACAAGGCTGAATAAAAAAATGGTTATTTAGTCAGTTATTCACCTGAGGGATGAATAATATGTTATTCTACCTGCAGCCTTATGTTAATGGCATTTAGTATTCCATGGTCCAAACAGGACACTGTATAGGTCATCCAGGAACAAGCTTTTTATTCACTCTGGAACGTTGCAAACAATGCTGACCTAGAACTCAGGGCTCTGTATTGCTCGGCCACTCATTGCTAGGCAGCATTCTTGGCAGCATTCCAGAGTGAACAAAAACCTTAATCCTGGATGTCTTATGGAATATCCCCTATATACACCATAAGAGAGAGAGAGATGAATTACATGGTGGAATAAAAAACATATTCTGCCAAGTTATTTTCCCTCAGGGCAAAAAAAGAAAAGTTACATACCGTAACAGTAGATCTTCCAAAGAATCTCCTCCATTGACCCACAGGAAGAGCTGTGGTTCATGGAACCGTAAGGCATTGGCTTCAGGACAACCTGAACATTTTTGCAAAGTTGGGCTGCCCACATCAACGCACCTCATTGGCATCTATATAACGTGGGTGTCCCCAGCATGCCTTAGTTACCCACCGTAGGCAAGCTCACAGGATCATTGGACTGGCAGGGACCAAAGCTATACCAGTGCAGGCAGTATAGTCACCTGTCACTTGACAAGGGGGGGGGAGGCGGAAGGAAGAGCTGTGGTTCAATGGAGGGGATTCTCTTGAAGATCTACTGTTATGGTAGATAACTATTCTATCTTCTTCGAGGATATCTCCCTCCACTGAGCCACATCACAAAACGATTCCCAAGTAATACCAAGCACTGAGGGAGGACAGCAGGACCTAATGATCCTCAGTAAGGAGACCTTCCAGAACACTGAGGCCAAAGCCAGCACATCTACAAGAGATATGTCCAGACTGTAGTGTTTAGTGAATGTATGAACAGTGCTCCAAGTAGCAGCAGCAAAGATGTCAGCAACAAACACATTCTGGAAACAAGCCACTGATATTGACACTCCATGGGTGGGATGAGCACCAAGAGGACCAGGAAGCAGCTTACTGTGCTTTCTGGTAACAAAGCATAATGGAACTGGCCAGCCATTTGGACAGACCTTGTTTGGAAATCGGTGAACCCTTTATTTGGAGGCAAAGGCAGTAAACAACTGAGAGGATTTTCTACAATCCTTTGTATGATCCAGGTACCAACACAGCATTCTATGGGCGTCCAGGATACATTAACGATGCTCCTGTCTATTTGTAAAAGAAAAAATTAAAAAACGAAGGTCAATAGTCTGATTTAGTGTTCTTTCAAACATAACCTTTGGAAGAAAATGAGAACTGGGACGTACTGTAACCCTATCTTTGTGAAAAATCTTAAACGGAGGATATGTAACAGTGTCTTCCAAGAGAGGAAGCACAGCACAGAAGTAGATGCAGTTCATGTTGACCAACATTAGCTGAGTGTCAATGGGACAAGGAGACAAATGAGGACCAATGACAGGAATCCCATCAACAGCAGCTAGTTTGGGCCCAGGCCGGGACAGAGAAGGGAAGCAATGAAGTTAATGTCAATGACGGGCCAGCTGGAAGTGCCAACAGAGCAGGCATCGATGATGGTAACCGCAGCAGATGCTGAAATAGCTCTGACTTTGTTTGATACGATGCCTGTGCATCGACAAAGCCCGAAGGGGTCGTCAATGGCTGAGCCGTCAATGGGACTGTGCCTGATGATGGAACTGGCAGCAAATCCCCAAGCAGGGAGGACTAGCCCGACACTGCACCCTGATCTTGGTGTCTAAAAGACAGCTGGTGGGGTGAAAGGCACCACAACGGGAAGCTGGGACCCATCTATGTCTCTGACTTACCCCTTCTAACAGATGAATGGAAATGGTATGGAGAAAAGTGCCATTATCCTTTTGGTGCTTGTCTTTTTTTTAGAATGGCAGTGTTTTTCATCGATTTTGAAGACTTATCTTTTTTTCTCTCGATGATTCAGTGATGGCCACCGTTGACCACAGGGATCGGCTGACCAACGTTGAAACAGCAACAGAAACGGCTGACAACCCATGTTTCTCCACTTCTTGTAGTTTTAGAAAAAGCTCTAAAGCTTTCTTGCAGTGTCTCCTGGTTGCCTGGTTAAAGCGCTGGCAAAATCAACAGGCTTTAACTTTGTGGTTTGTACAAGGTAACGGACACAAATGGAGTAGTCATCTTTTTACGCCACATGTTTATTCTATATGATTATACAACTTTATTTGCCAGAGCAGCAATAACAAAACAGCGTTTCCTTGTTTTTTGGAGCTGGCATAAAAGAAAGCTTAAAATAACAAACTTAATGTAGTAGCAGCATTGGTGAATACTTACAAAAATTCAACAGCATTCTTCTGCAGCGGTGAACCGATGAGCAGTGGACAACTGGAGAACGAACTGAGGCATGCTGGGGATGCCTACGTTATACAGGCACTGACGAGGTACATCTGCGTGGGCGACCCAGCCTGCAAAAATTTTCGGGTGGTCCTGACACCGACATCTTTATAGTTCCATGATGTATCTCCATGACAGGAGATATGCACATTTTCTTCCTTGGAACGTGTTTATTCTCCCTTGGAACCCCTGAACCTTCACTTGTGCTACTGCAACCTTTGAAACCAAAGCAGCTACACACATCTAGCCAGTTCACTCACAACCAATAATAAAAAAAAAAAAAACACAGGTTACTCACCTGTAACAGTAGTTCTAGGAGTGGTATATGTTGTTCATCCACACTGTTTGGCATGATTTTTCCCTTTAAGATTCTTGCTGGAAGGTCTAAAAGCTGGCTCCTCCTACTTACTCACATGGTATATGCTTTGGCTCCGCCCCTTGACACCAGATCTTGCCCTCTGGAAGCAGGTGGTTGTGCATCGAAGCCGGAAAGGTCGGGTGGATTCATGTGGATGAACAACATATACCACTACCAGAGCTACTGTTACAGGTGAGTAACCTGCTTTTTTAGGATCGTGGATATGTTGTTCTATCCACACTGTTTGGCAGACTCCTAGCAGTTCTCTGTGAGGAGAGAGTCAAGACACACACCTCTACTTAGGTAACAGAGATTGGAGAACTGAGACCCCCACACCAACATCCTGGTGTGACTGTAGGTCGATGTGGTAATGGAAAATGAAGGTGTTTGCTGACTTCCAAGTAGCAGCCCTGCAGATATCCTGGATAGGGACATCCCTAGAAGCCGCCATCAATGCAGCAGTATGGCGGATAGAATGAGCTTTTATCCCTACGTGAGGCTCCTTGCCCACCAACTGAGAGCAAAGATCAATGCAAGATGCAATCCATCTGCCAACTGTCCGTTTTGCTGCAGGTCTGCCAGGTGCGGCTTCAGCGTAGGTGACAAATAGCTGGCAAACCTCTCCCCAAGCTTCAGTCGAACGCTCCTTGTAATAAGAGGGCGCTGGTCTCAGGTCCAAAGTATGGAGCCTGTACTCAGCCTCCGAGGTGTAATTGGGGTAGTATGCCGGCAGAGTCATCACCTGGTTCAGGTGAAACTCTCGACACAGTCTTCGGAAGGAACTTCGGGTTGGGGCAAAGGACAACCTTGTCCCTGTGGAAAACCAGATAGGGAGACTCGACAGAGAGCACCTGTAGCTCCCCAGTCCTTCTGGCTGACATGATAGCCACCAAGAAGGCGGACTTCCACGATAGATGTGACATCTCACAACTGTGTATCGGTTCGAATGGCTTGGCCATGAGCTTTGCTAGTACCAGTAGTAGATCCCACGGTGGCGGTGGTTCATGCACCAGAGGGGAAACATGGTTGAGGCCTGTAAAGAAATGCCAGACCACCTTCTCTTGTGCCACTGTCTGCTAACCGGCCCGCCCCTGGCAAGCAGAGACGGCTGCCAGGTGCACCTTAAGGGTTGTAGACTGGAGACCCCCTTTGGAGAGAGAGACCAAAGGTAGTCGAGGATGCTAGCCACCAAACAGGATGATGGGTCCAGGCCCTTAACCTGACACCAAATGGAGAATCTCTTCCATTTGAAGCCATAGCACTACCTGGTCGACTCCTTCCTAGATGCCTCAACTACACTGAGTACATCATCGGAGAGACCCAAAGCCTGGAACTCTAGCCGCTCAGGAATCAAGCTTTCAGGTGCAGGGATTGAAGATCCGGGTGGTGGACCCTCCCCTGATTGAATAAGATCAGGTCCCGGCATGATGGAAGATGCCTCAGAAGCCTGTTGCTGAGGCTGAGGAGATTGGGGTACCAAAACTGGCAAGGCCAGTGCTGTGCCACCAGGATCACCTGTGCCTTGTCCCTCCTGACTTTGAGGAGCACCTTGTGGATCAAGGGTAGTGGAGGGAAGGCAAAGAGGAGGCCTGGGGTTCACGTCCTCGAGAAGGCATCCCCCTGCAATGAGCCCTGTTGAGGGGGTGGGCATGAAACAGCCTCAGTTTGGTGTTCTCCCAGGTGGCAAACAGGTCCACCTGAGGGGTGCTCCACTGGGAGAATAAGCTGTGAACTACCTCCAGATGGACAGACCACCCATAGGACACCTTGCCCACACAGCTGAGGGCATACACCAGTTGATTTGAGGCTCCTGCCACATGGATGGCTAGGAGATCTGCCTCCAGTCGGCTCACAAGGGTCCAGATGTGGGGCACTTCCCTGCAGAGAGGCCGGGAGTGCGTGCTGCCCTGCTTGTAGAGATAATACATGGTTGTGGTATTGTCCGTCTGGACCTGCATCACTTGACCCCGAAGCAAATGAGCGAATGCAGTCAGTGCCAGCCGAACTGCTCGGAGCTCCAGCTGGCTGATGTGACATCGGGATTCCTTGGGGGTTCAGAGCCCGTGGGCTCTGTGATTCCCCATGTGGGCACCTCAGCCCGTGAGAGAGGCGTCAGTCTTAACAAAAAATTACTCACCTTAGTAATGTTGTTTCTTCTAATGGAGTCTTGCTATATTATGACAGATGCAGTTTGTCCCACCATTAGAACTGCTCCGGAGGTGAAAGAGTTAACTTCCATACAGAGCATGGAACTTAGAGCGCGAGCTCGGTTAAAGAAGCTCTGTTAGGGTGGTTTCAAACCGAAACCGTCAGATCTTTATGAGCAAAACTCACTAAGGCTCTGTGTGGAAGCTGTAACCTACACTAGCCAACTGGCTACTAAAATATTCACACATTTTCCTGGTCCCAACACCAAGACTCAAGTCAGGGGACCAGAAAAATAAGATAAAATAACTAAATAAAACACAACACCCAAACATAAAAGGGGCATCAATAAATGCCAACAGTGGACTGCCCACCCCATACCCGAAGTAGAAGTTCTGAGAGGGGCAGGCTGGGGGAGGTCATAATATAGCAAGACTCCATTAGAAGAAACAACATTACTAAGGTGAGTAATTTTTCTTCAAACAACATGAAGTCTTGCTATATTATGACAGATACCGAACTACAAGCAGTACCTCCATGGAGGAGGACAGAACCTACTTAGGAATAGGCTCTGAAGCACGGCTGTGCCAAACCGAGCATCCCTCCTGGCCTGGATATCCAGGGAATAATGCTTGGTGAAAGTGTGTACTGTTTTCCAAGTAGCTGTGACATATCTCCAAGATAGGGATGTCTCTGGCAGCAGCTAGAGATGCAGCTGTACCTCTGGTAGAGTGAGCCCTCAGGCCTGAGGGGAACCTTACCCAGCTTTTGATAGCAAAATTGGATACAGAGGCGATCCACCTGGCAATGGATCTCTTAGTGGCAGGTCTCCTTTCCCAACCTCACCATAAGTGAGAAATAGTTGGAGGAGTCAAACCTGTGACCCTTAGTGCGCTCTATGTAGTAACTTAGGGCCCTCTTAACATCTAAGCTGTGCAGCCTCCTCTCACCAGAGGAGGAATGGTCAGTGAAGAACACTGGAAGTGAAATAGATTGGTTAAGGTGGAAATCTGAAACCACCTTAGGCAAAACTTCCTGTTAGTCCTGAGGACTACCTTATCCCTGTGAAAGGAAATAAAGTCAGTCTCCACTGATAAAGCCTGTAACTCACTTATGCGCCTGGCAGAAGTGATGGCTACTAAATACAGTTTTCCAAGTCAAATACTTAAGCTCTGCCGAACAGAGGCTCAAAGGGGTTGCATCAGCTGAGCAATGCAAACATTAAGATCCCAAGCAGGGGAGGGTCCCTGAATGGAGGATTGGTATGAAGCAATCCCTTAAAAACTTGGAAAATACAGGGTGAGCAGAAAGAGAGGGCTTCCCTGCTGAAATGAAGGCAGAGACAGCTGCCAAGTGCACTTTCAGGGTAGCTGGTCTCAGTCCCAAAGAATTAAGATGGACCATATAATCCAATACAGAGGGTAAATCAGCAGATTCCGGGGAAATATGCTTCCCAGAACACCATATGGAAAACCTTTTCCACTTGGAGTTATAGGTAGCCCTGGTGGAAGGCTTCCTAGCAGCTTTCAGGATTTCGAGAACACTTTGAGAAAGTTGTAGATCAGCAAACTCTAACTGCTCAAGAGCCAGGCCTTGAGGTTGAGGGATTTGAGATTCGGATACCAAACTCTCCCCTGAGCACAGGTTAACAGATTGTGGTTCCTGGGGAGACACAGGAGAAGATGGACTGCTAAGGACAGAAGGAGTGGGTACCAGGGCTGCCTGGCCCAGTCTGGAGCAATCAGGATCATCTTGCAGGGCTGAGACCTGATTTTGACTAGCACTTTGAACAGGAGAGGAAGGGGAAGGCATAAAGGAACTTCCCTTCCCAATCGAGGAGAAAGGCATCCAGGGGGACTGAGCCCAACACTGGGGGCCTGCAACAAAAAAGTGGAAGTTGATGATTGTCTGGGGCTGCAAAAAGATCTATCTGAGGAGTGCCCCATCTGGCAAAAACTATCCCCAGTACTAGGGGATCCAGTGACCATTCGTGATGGCCCTGGGAAATCCTGCTGAGAGCATCTGCCAGGACATTGTCCTTGCCTGGGAGGTGAACTGCTATGAGGGAAGTGTTCAGGGAATAAGCCAGAGACCACAACTTCATCGCCTCGGTGCACAAGGCCGAAGACCGAGTGCCCCCTTGTTTGTTGATGTACCACATTGTAGTGGTGTTGTCTGTTCTGACCTCTACCACCTTGTTCTGAACAGATGCAGAAAAAACCTGAAGTGCTAGAAAAACAGCTCTGAGTTCCAACAGATTGATGTGGAGCAGAGATTCCTGAGGGGACCATAACCCCTGGGTGGAGAGGTCGCCCATGTGAGCTCCCCATCCCAAGAGGGATGCATCTGTAGTAAGGGTCAAGGAGTGGGACAGAGGGATGAAAGGCACCCCTTGTCTCAGATTGCTCTGATCCTGCCACCACTGAAGGGCCTGGATCAGGGTTCGAGTCACTGGGATTAACTTGGATAGGGGATCTCTTCTTTGAGACCAGAAAGCTCTCAAATGGAACTGAATGTCCCTCATCTGAAATCTTGCTCCTTGCACTACAGCTGTGGAAGCAGCCATGTGTCCTAGGAGCTGCACGAAATGCCTTGCTGGTCGAGAGACCTGCAGAGTGAAGGACGAGGCCAGGGCCACCAAGGTCCTTACCCTTTCCAGGGGAAGGAAGGCTTTGTGTCCAGTTCTGCGCCTATAAAGGTGAGTACCTGGACAGGTTCCAAAACTGACTTTGGAAGATTGAGAAGAAAGCCCAGAGAGGTAAGCAGCTGCTGGGTAACTTGCAGGTGTGATTTGACCTGGTCTGGAGACTGACCCACAATGAGCCAGTCGTCCAGGTAGGGAAAATGGCAATCTTTTGCCTTCTTAGATGAGCAACTGCTACTGCCAGACATTTTGTGAACACCCTTGGGGCAGAGGTGAGGCCGAAGGGCATTGCTCTGAACTGATAATGGCCTGAGGGCAGTTCGAATCTGAGGTACTTTCGATGGGAGCTTCTGATAAGAACATGGAAGTAGGCATCCTTGAGGTCCAGGAAGCTAGCCAGTCCCTGGCCTTAGGGAGGGTAAAATCATTCCCAGAGTCACCATTTTGAATTTTGGTTTAAAGGTGCTTGTTCAGATATCTTAGGTCCAGGATGGGCCGCCACTCTCCTGTCTTTTTTGGGGTAAGGAAGTACCTGGAGTACAGACTCTTGCCCTGGTGTAGGGGAGAAACCCTTTCTACAGCTCTGAGAGCCAGGAGGTTGAGACTTCTGTTTCAAAGCAAGAGTCTCTAAGGGGTTTGCAGGTGGAAAAGATCTGGCTCTCATCTTTGGAAATTTTTTGAAGCTGAGAACCAGACCCTGGCTCACTACTTCCAGGACCCACCTGTCTGATGTTAAAGACTCCCAGTCCTGGAAGAAGTAAGCCAGCCTGCCCCCTACAGGTAATGGAGAGCCGACCCTGGGCATCCCATCAGGGTGCCTGTTTGGCAGGGGCTTTAGGCTGAGGGGTGGGCGCAGGCCTGCTCGTACCCCGTCTGCCTCTCCCTCTGAAGAACCCCCTCTGAGCATAGGCTGAAGAGGAGGAGGCCTGGGTCTGGTAAAAAGGCCTGTGAAAAGGCCTGCCCCTACCCCTGGGGGGCTGCCTCTGAGGAGTGGCTTGCCGTTCCTTGGCTTGTGCACTCCTATAAGTGGTTCTATATTCATCCATTTTCTTCATATAATTCTCTGTCTGCTCCCCAAACAGAGAATTTCCCACCACAGGAAAATCCATAGCCTTAGACTGGGTATCCTGTGACAAAGTAGTACACCTGAGCCAGGCCAATCTACGAAAAGCCACAGATGTAGCCATGACTCTAGAGGATACATCATTAGAATCCACTGCAGCATGGAATTGCACCTTAGATGCCTCAATACCATCAAGAGCCACCTGCTCCAGCTCCTTTGCAAGCTGGCCAGGGACCTGTTTGGCTAAGGCCATGACAGTATCCCATCTAGATTTCTGGTATCTTGAACATAAGCCATACAGTTTGCTTGTCTGAGTCCCAAAGATGCTGCCATGTATTGTTTTTTGGCCATGGCGTCAATCTTCCTGGAGTCCTTGTCAGGAGGATGTGAAGCCAGGGGAATATTAGCTTTATCACAGGCTGCAGCCTGAACTACCCCAACATGACTGCATTGCTGTGAAAGAAAATCTGTATCAGGACCTGACAAAGTGTACCTCCTGTCCATCTTTTTATCTACAGGAGGCACAGAACTAGGAGCTTTTAAAATTTTTATTGTTTCCTAAAAGATTTATGTAAAGGGATGGACAATCTCCTGGACTCTGGGATATCCATCATCTCTACATAGTCAGGCTCCTCTTGCTCATCCAAAGCTTCCTCTAAAGGAAGCTGGAGGGTCTCAGCAACTTTTTTATAAAACAAAAATGAGAAGGGGACCCAGAAAGCCTAGGGGAGATTCACCTAAAGGTCTGTCTGGGGAGATGTCGGTTCAATGGGCACATCCAGACTTTCAAAGTCACATTCACACTGATCATAATCATCCTCCCCTCCTCTGGTTCATAAAACTCTTCTATATCATATTCTTGAACCGGTGGAACCGACCGAACCGACCTTTTGCCAGATAGTGGCGGTTCGGAGGGAATCGGGGACAGTGACTGGACAATCTGTATTGCCCTGGCTATCTCTGCAGCAGTTGGAGAAGGAATTTTGGACTCCACACCTGCTGACTTTCTAGTTCTCTTTGCTGGAACTGGCTCATCAGAGTCAGCTTTACGTTTGCCCGAGGAAGTCTGGCCCTGGTCAGAGGGCACTCCCTCCGGTTCGGCTGGCACCGAACTGGGCTGGCCATCTGGGTCAGCGGACTTTTTGGCCTCTCGTTCCCTGAGCCTACCAACTCTCTTATCTAGGGTGGCTGCAGGGAAATTCTTGCAAATCTGGCAGTCTGCATTGAGGTGGTCAAACCCCAGACAATAAACACATGTGGTGTGTGGGTCAGCCTTGGCAAAGGCTTCCCCACAGACACTACAGTGTTGAAACCCAGTGGGCCCGGTTTTTCTTTTGGGTTTCTCAGACATAATGCCAGCCTAACCAAAAACTTGCCCTTTGATGGCAGTGCCAGGCAAGACACCCTTATCGGTTCCCAACCGTGTCACGGGTCGTGGAAAAAGCGTAATGAAATCCGTTTTTTTTAGAACCGATAAGAACCGAGAACCGCACTCTAACAAGCCTTAAAAGGCTTTAAAACCAAGTTTAAATACAATTCGATCGGTTCAAACCGAACCGATAAACATTTACAAGTTCCACACAGAAAACCTATCTATTACTTACAATACCATAGACAGAGCTTGAACCGATCGGTTTGCGGTTAAAAAATAAATAATATCGCGGTTAAATTCAACCGAGAAAAGATGCTTTAAACCGAGGAAATGAACCGAGCAGCAGGAGGAATCTCCGGAGCGACTGTTCAGTGAGGCGGAGTAAAGAATCTGACGGTTTCGGTTTGAAACCACCCTAACAGAGCTTCTTTAACCGAGCTCGCGCTCTAAGTTCCATGCTCTGCATGGAAGTTAACTCTTTCACCTCCGGAGCAGTTCTAATGGTGGGACAAACTGCATCTGTCATAATATAGCAAGACTTCATGTTGTTTGAAGAACAACCGTTGGCTCAGGGTGGGCAAATGGGATCCCCTCTTGCAGATGTTCTTGGATGGTCCACCACTGGAGAGCACCCCAAATCTTCTGGATCACCATGACCAGCTGGTCAAAATGACCATGATGCTCAGTCCAATGACCAGCCAGATCCCACTGAAGAGGGTGCATATGACACTGGGCCCAATGGACAATGGAGGTGCAGGCCGTCATGTAACTAAGAAGGCACAGGAAGTCCCGGGCAGGGCACAAGTGCCCAACCAGAAATGACTGGGCAAAGGGGGAGAGAACCTCTGCCCTGTCCACTGGGAGCCAGGCTCTGGCTCGTCAAGAGTTGAGCTCTGCCCTGATGAAGCAGATCACCTGCGAAGGCATGAGTTCCGACTTGGTCTCGTTGATGAGGAGACCAAGTTCAATGCACATCTGGAGGGCCAGATCCCGGGACCTCTCCACCTCCTGTTTGGAGGGACCCGCTATGAGCCAATCGTTGAGACAAGCGTACACTCTGACCCCAATGCCGAAGATGGGCCACCAGCACTGCAATGCATTTGGTGAAGACCCGGGGGGCCGATGACACACCGAATGGCATGGCTTGGAAGTCGAAGAAGCCTCCCTCTGCTTGGAAGCGGAGGAATCTTTGGTGTGACAGACGATAGGGATATGAAAGAACCTGCAGATGCAGTGAGTAAAACCACATGTTTTGCTTGAGAGATGGCATGATCTGAGACAGAGTTACCATCCTGAAGGTGCGAGTCCTGAGAAATTGGTTCAGGCTGTGCAGATCTAGAATGGGGCGCCAGCCTCCCCATCTGTTTGGGAACCAGGGAATACCTGGAAACGAACCCTGGGTTGACAGGGGGATCTGCGACTCTGACCACTACCTCCTTGCACAGGAATTGGGTAATGTTGTCTCAGAGAGCGGAGACTGAGTATTCATGGAAACCATTTCCCCCAGTGGGGCACGGGCTCAACTCTGTGGGTACTGCTTAAATTCCAGAGGCAGTCCCTGGCCGACCACTTCCAGGACTCACATGTCTATTGTAACAGTGGACCAAGCGGAAAGGAAGTGGTGGAGCCGGCTCCCCATGGGAGGACCCAGAGTGGGCATGATGGGCATGGGGTTGGCAACCCCCATCCTGTCACTGTGCAGACGAGGAGGAGGATCCGGTTTGGGGACTGCCGGGACCTTTTCCTCCGGGCTTACAGGCCACCGAAGGCCCTTGCTTTGGCCGAAGGCACCAAAGTTGAGCCTGCTGCTACTCCTGTCTGAACTGAAAGTGGGGCTACTTGGCCGCAGGGGCAGAAGGCCAAAAAGGCTATCTCTTCTGCTTTTTCGAACCCTGGAATTTGTTCTGGGCAGAAGTAACTGAGTCCAAGGTGCACTGGACTTTTCTATGCGCTGGGGGTGACCGTGTACTCCTGGTCCGAATAGATCGGTGTGCAGAAAGGGGACATCTGTTAGCTTGTGCTGAGTATCCACCGTAAATGTCAAGACCCTCAGCCATACCCTGCAGTGCATGGTGACCGCGGCCGCCACCGAGTGGGAGTAAGAATCCCCGACGACCAGAGATGCCTGGGGTTGCTGTCTGGCAACCGCCCGACCCTGGTCATGGACCTGCTTGACCATGGTCTGAAGGTCTGAGGGGAGATGAGGAAGAACCTCATCCAAAGAGCCCAGGAGGGCATGCGAAAAATGCGCCATGATGATGGCCGAGCTCGCCTGATGAAGGCCAAAGCGATGAGGCAGCATGGACCTGTCTGGCAAAATGGTCCAGCTTTCTGGACTCTTTGTCTGGAGGTCTATCGGTGTCTCCAAATTAATCAAGTGCCTGTACACAGACTCGGTCACCCACCCCTCAGCCAAGGGGTGTTCTATGAATCCCGAGAGGGAGCTGATGGGAACTCGTATTTGCGAGCCATCCGGGCTGAGGGCACAGGGCAGGAGGCTGGGTGCCGCCACAGCTCTAAGGCCAGGCCAACAATGGCTCTGGCCACAGGGAAAGCCTCCATCGGAGAATCCCCTCTTTTGAGAATATCAGTGAGGGGATATTCAGCCCGTTTCTGAACGGGTTCCAGCGGCATCCCTGTAAACTCGGAGACGAGACAGAGGATGTCCATGAATATGTGGGACCTTTCTCCATTGAGAGATTCCCGATGGATTCTTCATCGAGGGGACGAGAATGCAAATTGGAGTCCTCAGACTCCGAGAAGTCCGGTTAGATTAGCCAACCACCCATGCAACCTGGGACCCGCCAGGGACAGTCGGGAGTGAGGGTGACAGACAACCTGTGCAGAAAGCCCTTGACGGGTCAAGACTCTTTGGCGGGAGCTCCACAGGGAGGCTGCTTAGGTGGCAGCTCCGCCAGAATCGGTGGAGAGGCCGGCTTTGGCTGAGCCAGGAGGGTCTTCACCGGCCCCGCAAGCGGAGGAGCGGTGTTGACCAGCTCCTGGAGGTAGGCATCGGCCTAGAAGGCGACAGCTAAGTGATGGCTGGTGTGAAAGCCAGGGTCGACTTCGGACCAGACATAATTAACTGTTGCCACATCAAGTCCTTGTACCGTCAGCGCAGTTTGTGTCGAAGCCTCTCCTCTTCCGAGGAGGACGAGGATGAATGGCGGCAGTGGCACTTTTTAGATCGCTTATGAGATTTCTTCGGTCTATCAATCGAAGGAATGAGACCATGACCTAGACAATCAGGGGGACTGACAGGGGTGCTCGGAAGGAGTTGGGGAGAACCTCGGCTCCCCCAGCTCAGGGACAGGAACCATAAAGAGGTTCCCAGCAAGCTGGGTTTCCTCTTCAGTGAGTTCAGTCAGGACCGGGGTCCTGAATAAGGAACTGTCGGCCTCATCAGGCGACAACAGGTGATGGGGACAAGAACAATCTTGACCAGGTTGTCGTCTTGCATCTTAGCCAGCTGGTCTGACGGGGGTACCATGAAGCCAGTGGCCGAGGATGAGTCATGGGACTGAGATCTCTCTTGATTCCAAGAACGTCGTCGACAAGATGAATCTTCCTTTGACTCCTTATCCCTTTTACGGTAGCGGGGGACGTGCGTGCCCAAAGAGCCCTCCCCTTTGGTTGGGAGAAACTGGCACATCTCCTTGAAGGAACCTGAAAAGGTGGAGCCCACACTGAGCTGGACGAAGACCGACATGGAAGAGGACCGATCAGTGGCCCGAGCTGCCTCCTCCTCGAAAACCTTCATCTGTTCCAGTTACTCAGCAGACCCTGCAGCCGCGGAGACCACCCAACGGGCTTCTTTTGATTTGACCGGCGGTTTCCATTTCTCCGGTCTGCCGAGCTGAAGATGTGTGAGACAATCGTTCAAAACATTGGGATGGAACGAGCAACGTAAGTCACAGGCCTGGGTGTCATGGGCATGGCCCAGGCAGTAGACGCACGAGGTATGTGGGTCGGTGCGGGACATTTTCTGCCTACACGGGCAGTGGCGGAACCCGGGCAAGAACTTTTCCTCTATCACAGTTGCAATCGAAAAGCAATGTGGAGAAACTTGAACGAGTTTAATTATGGGTAAATTCGAAGATTTGTTCGCCAGGACCTAGTCAACACGGGAGCAATAAGGAGGGAACCTGAATCTTCCAGCAGAAAGGAAGTTCTGGTGTCAAAGGGCGGAGCAGAGGCATATACCACACAGGTGGGTGGAGGAGCCAGGTTTTAGACAGCAGAAGAATAAGACCTTGAAGGGTCATCATCCTGAACCTTGGGTACTCTATATAGTTGTTCAAAGAGCTGAGGTCCAGGATGGGACGAAGATCCTGTGTCTTCTTTGGAACTAGGAAAAAATGGGAGTAAAATCCTTTTCCCACTGCTGCAGAGGAACTGGTTCTATCGCCCTTTTTTGCAAGAGGGTCTGGCTTTCTCCTTCTATGAACAGTATGTGAGGAGGAGGAGGATATCTTGAGGACTGTGGCAGAGTATCTGGAGGAATTTTGGTGAACTCCAGTGTGTGTCCCCTCCTTATAATGTCTAGGACCCATTGGTCTGCTGTAATGGAGCTCCAACCCTTCAGATGAAGGGAGAAGCAACCCCCCTACAGCCTCCCCGGTACCTCCTCCAGAGGAGGGGGGGTCAGAAGGGAGTTATTGGGCAGAGCTGGGAGTGGGTAGAGAAGCTTGGGAGAACTTGGGGCCTCGAAAAGGAGCGCCTCCAGGTTGCTGGTTGCCAGCTCTCCTTTTGAAGCTGCCTTTCTGGCCCTGTTGGTTTCCTCAGGTTTGAGCACCTGAGGTCTTGCGAAAAGGCCGTCATCTTGCTCATCTCTGGTCCCCTCTGTACATTTGCCTGATGGACCAAATAGACTTGCCTGACTCCTGGAGACGAGAGATCAGAGACTCTGCCTCCTGCCAAAAAATACGGAACCCTGGAATGGGAGATCACGGATTCCCGGACTGCAGATCCTGGTGAAAACCAGAGACCCTCAACCGGCATGGTGCTGAAGGCAGACATCTGATGCTCTGGCTGCCGTATCTGTAGTATCATATGAGGCACAGAGAACATGCGTGCCTATGTCCGAACCCGACTTCAATATATCCAGAAGCTCCGTCTTTTGTGCGGAGTCAGGCAAGGCATTGGCTATCTCCTGTCCTCTCTGCCATAGTGCATTATGGTACTGGACCATATGCGTGAGGAAGTTGAGCGACCTAATGGAGCAAGTGGAGGCAGAATAAACCTCCTTGCCCACCTGATCCAAATAGAGGGATTCTGGTTCAGGAGGCTGGGCACTTAGGTGTTTAGGCTGCTTTGACTTATCGTGGGCAGTCATAATCACCGAAGAGTCTGCCTGAGGGTGTTCTGCCAGAAAGGGCTTGTCCCTCAGGGCTCTATACAGCGTGTCTGATTTTTTTTCAGAACTGCCGGGACTGAAGATGGATGCTTCTAAGTAATCCTGATAAGATCCTGGAAGGCATCCACCAAGGGAGGCACCACTAGAGTCTTGGGCTCCTTTTGCCTCAGGTACTTGGCCAGTCTGAGGCGTCCAGATCCAGATCCTCGTTCTCACATTCATTGGAGGCCTGGATGTGCCTCATGACATCCATGAAGGTCGGATCGCCAGGAGGCAAGTGGGGTTGGTCCTGTTCTCCCAGGGAACCCCCAACTCCCGAGAGGGATGAGGTAGAAGGGGTGGACGACCTGCTACTGGGCCCTGAATGACCTGAGCTGCATCTTGGACTCCCCCCGCTAGAGCATCGGTAGCTACCAGACCATCGGTCCGAGGACCGGCGATGGCTGCGGGACCAATGACGGAGCAACGACTGACGTCAGTCTGGGGACCGACATCGGAAGTTGGGAGCGAGCCCGCCTATAAGAGCAGGAACAGCTCCTGGACCGGGACCGAGACCATCGACAGCTACCTGATCGAGAGGGGTGCGGAAGACGGGTCTGAGACCAGGAACGAACCGAGGCGGGCGCGGCGGCGCTCAGGTTCTGTTGTCCATCCGGTTAGGACCTGGCATCAGGTCCAGCTTCGGCGGAGACTGTTTTCTCACCTGACTCCACCAGAATGAGAAAAGCTCCTGCAGTTCGTCTTTACTGAAGACCGCGGCTGCTGAACCTGGAAAGGGGGGTGGTGAAGCTGGATCAAGAAGGTTGTGGGAGGGCGAACCGCCTGCAGAACCTTGCGAGGTGGAGGATTTGGGGGTACCCAAAGCCGCCCCCGCCACGGGTACTTCCACCACAATCGCTTCTACCGGCTTTGGTATAGGGTCTGACGTCGACTTGACGGGCATCGGTGCTGGGGTAACCTTGTCGCCTGGCAGTCTGCCCAAAGCTGGGGAGGCCGAGACCATCTTAAGCACCATAGCCTGTGCCGAAGAGGTCAGGGAGTAACCCTAAGAGGAGCCATCTTTTGTTTAACCAGTTTCTCCCCCAAAGTTCCTGCCTTGGCTGGAGCCAGTTTCTTAGCAGGAGGGCTCAGCACCTTGGAGCCTTCTGGGTGCTCAAGGCGGTGCCCTGAGCTCAAGGACTTCTTGGGAGAAGAGAGAGAGAGCGGGACCAAGATCTGGAGCGATGGTGGGACCAGCTACGGTCCTTGTCACAGGAGCGTTTGCAGGACTTGTCCTGATGCTTGCCCATGTCCCCAAAGGCATGCAGGATGTCCATTGTTTTCTCCAGAAGGTGAGTCTTGAGAGCCTTCAAGCACCTGATTCTGGTCCTGCTGGTGAAGCCTTGACAGATGGTGCAGGTCACGCTGTCATGGTCTGGGCCCAGACAGAAGACGCAGTCAACGTGGCCGTCTTTGGAGGGAATTTGGCAGCCACAGCGGCACTTGTTCCTCTTGGACCCGGAGGAGACCAACGAAGGCAACAACATACGTCAGACTGGAGTCGGAGAAACCACAGGCAATGAAACAGTCGACTGATGCCCAACGCAGGATGAAAATCTCAGAAGAAAACACTAACTAATTTTTACATTTTTTTCTGGGCTAGAGTAGCCAGAATTTCCCCAATGTGAGCGGGTTGTGGTGGGAAAAGAACCGGGGTGGAGCTGGGTCCGCCCCCTCTTGTACCATGACTGACGTTGGGGTGGAACCAACGTCAGGGGGCGGTCCCTGCTGGGTATTGTTAGCTAAGAGTTTATCCGGTGGGTCCTAAGGCCTGCGGCATTAGTCCTAATGGTTATAGCCTGCTGCAAGAGCTCCCTCTCGAAGTAAGATCTGCACAACACACGTCCATAACCCAATTATTTGGGGGATTTTTTTAACCACATTTTCAACATAGGCATTTTGGGACCTCCCCTCATGAACAGTGGCACTGTGATTTTGTTAATCTGTCCCAAAAGTTGATTTCCCACAGCGACCACGCCATTGTGTGCCATAGGTACAAAAACACATTTTGGGCAGGATGTAAAAAATGACACCTATACTGTTAATAAGGAGATGTGAAAAAATGCCAGTTTTGAAAATGTAGCATGAAAATATTGCAAATTTGCGTAGTTACAAGGGTGCGTGGAAACTGCGCAATGCACACTAGCAACACAGTGATTTTATGGACTTCCGTCACCAAATTTTCAACATAGCATTTTAGGACCTCTGCTCATTACCAGTGTCACCATCATTTTCTCAAACTGTTCTGAAAACTGATTTCGCACAGCGACCGCGCTATTCAGCACTGGACGTGCGAAAACACATTTTAGCCAGGATATGTAAAATGACAGCTGTACTGTTCATAAGGAGGCAGAAATATAGAATTTGATGGCAGATAAGGACCGCATGGCGCACCTAGTCTGCCCATTTCCCTACCTAACAGATAAGCTGCAGATCCTAGTTAACCAACAGCCTACTTCCTCCTACCCCCCAATAGAACTGCCTTATGTCTGTCCCATGCATTCTTCAATTCCCCCACTGTTTTTGACTCTAGAACCTCCTCAGGAAGGCTGTTCCATGCATCTACAACCCTCTTTGTGAAGAAATACTTCCTCACATTACCTCTAAGCCGTTCCCCTTCTATCTTTAAATTGTGCCTCCTTGTTCTTGCACATCTCTTTTTTTTTTTGAAAGATGCTACCCTTTTGGACTTTGTTGATTCCCTTGAGGTATTTGAAAGTTTCTATAATGTCCCCCACTCTCCCTCCTATCCTCGAGGCTATACATCTTAAGCTCCTTTAGTCTTTCTTCATGTGTCTTCTGCTGCCAACCCTGCACCATTTTATTTGCCCTCCTCTGGACAGCCTCCACCCTGTCTATGTCTTTGGGGAGATGGGGTCTCCAGAACTGTACACAGTACTCCAGTTGTGGTCTTACCAACTGTCTGTACAGAGGGACAACAACTTTCTGTTTTCTATTGGTGATGCCTCTCCCTATGCATCCCAGTATCCCCCCAGCCTTCTTCACTGCCTTCTCACATTGCTGGCCCACCTTTAGGTCATCTGACTACCCCCAGGTCCCTTTCCATTTTTGTTGTTGTCAGTATTTCACCCCCCATTGTGTACTCTTGCCCTGGGTTTTTGTTTTCCCAGGTGCATTACTTTGCACTTCTTTGCACTGAATCTAAGCTCTCATGCATTTGACCATTCCTCCAACCTTGCCAAGTCCCTTTTCATCCTTTCCACCCCACCTTGCGTATCAACCCTGTTGCAGATCTTTGTGTCATCTGCAAAGAGACATACCTTCCCCTCCAGTCCCTTCAGAATGTCACTTATAAAAACATTAAAAAGGACTGGCCCCAGTACTGAACCCTATGGTACCCCAATAGTAACCCTCCTTTCTTCACTGTGGACTCCATTTACTATGCCTGGAGCTCTCCCATCCTTCTGGCTAACGTAATAGCCACCAAGAAGGTGGTCTTCCACGACAGGTGAGAGATGTCACACCTGTGCATCGGTTCGAAGTACAAACTACTCTATTACTGAGCAAGAAATTGTCTACCTGAGATATGTAGGTGCTAACTGTTTGCTAGTCACACACCTAACATATGTAGTCCCCCTTGAAACTGCAAGTGCTTTGGATGTATTTCATCCTATACAGAAAGCTTTGCAATCTGTGGATTTGCCATTACCAGAACTTAAGACATGCAGTGGAAATCCAGCACTTGTCTGTGCTAATTTTGATGGTGCACCAGTTAATCTCGGTGAACAGACAGGAGTCATTACTAGACTGAAATCACTTTTGCCAGACGTTATTGGTATTCACTGTGTTGCCCACAAACTTGAGCTTGCCATTTTGGATGCAAATAAACAGTTCAAATACATGACAAAATTTGAAGACAGTTTGAAAGGCATTTTCAGCTTTTATTTTTGGTCTCCAAAACGCGGGAGGGAACTTGAAGAAACTGCAGAAATTCTCGATGAGCATCTTGCACATTTCACGGCTATAAAGTAAGTCAAGTGACTAGCAAGCAAAGAGAGAGCAGTTGTGGCCTTAGAAAAAAACCTTGACATTGTGGCAGTGCATCTTAAGCACAGATCTGTGGATGGGAACAGGGCATACTATGCTAACTGAGCTAAGGACTACCACAAAGAACTGGCTTCTGTGCATTTCATTAATGTTCTTTATTTCTCACTAGATTTCTTTGCCAATTGTTACTAGATTATCAAAAACTTTCCAGTTGGCAGATTACATAATTATCAAAATACCAGAACATATTGAAAAAGCAGTTCTGCAATTAGAAGCACTTAAAACTACTCCTGGTAAATACCTCACAAAATTCCAGAAACAGTACAATGCAGCTGAATATATGTTTGGTAAAACAAAAGTACGTGGAACACCTGGCAGTGAAGCTGAACTTCATGCATTTGTTAATGATACTGTCACCTACATCCAAAATAGATTTGATGTTCTCTCAGAGAAACCATTGTCTTTGCTTCACATTTTGAATTTTCACAACTGGCCAGTGGAAAAAGAAGATCTAACAGCATCTGGCAATGCTGACCTAACTGAACGCATCACAGACAGACCATTCTCTTCTCACTTCTCTGAAGTGGATAAAGACTGTGCCATAGAGGAGTGGGTGCAGCTGAAATTATACCTGTCTCGATTCAGAACCAAATCTCTCATATCAATGTACTAGTTGGTTTTAGAAATGAAAATTGCTGAACATGGACCAGAGAACTCCACAAAGGGTCCTATGCAAAAGCTTACTGAGATTCCGCTCACCATTTTCCTCTTCCACAAGCAAATACGAAAGAGGATTCTCCAAAGCAAATTTCATTAAAAATAAACTAAGAACAACCCTGACACCACAGCCTTTCAAGAATCAGATGCTAACCATGAGCGCAAGACTACCCGTCTCTGAGTTTGATCCACTACTATCAATTAAGCAATTAAGTACTGGCTTGACAATAGTCTTGGTACTATCCATTCCTCTGGTCACAAATGTCCCTCAAAACAAACTGAAGATGCTGAGCAAGAAGCAAGCTGCAGTAGTGCTCTGATATAATTCTCTGCCTCTACCTCTCTCTGACTGCCACTGAGGCATCCTAAGGGGGGAAAAAGTCATGGACCTATGCATCCCCAAAATGTTTTCAACCCCACCCTTTCTGTGAAAAAGAACTCCCTCACATTACCCTTTATCCTAACCCCCTTCCAATCTCATATTGTGCCCCCTCGTTCTTGTACCTCTCCTGTAGTGAAAGATGTCTTTCACTTGCACTTTGCACTTGAAGATTTATATCATATCTCCCCACTTTCTCCTCTCTTCCAGTGTATACACATTGAGGTATTTTAATCTCTCCTCGTAAGTCTTCTATTGCAAGCCCTGCACCATCTTAATTGCTCTTCTTGAACTGCCTCCACCCTGTCTATGTCCTTATGAAGTTGCGATCTCCAGAACTACACACAGTACTCCAAAGGAGGCCTCACAAGTGTTTTGTATAGTGGTTATCACCACCTCCCACTGCCTGCTAACGATTCCCCTTCCTACGCACCCCAACATGCCACTGGCCCTCTCTACAGCCTTTGTACGCTGCTTGGCCACCTTTAGGTCATCTGAGATGATAACTCCCAGATCCCTTTCCTCCATGGTGACTGTCAGAAACTCCCCCACCCCCATCCTGCAGCTCTCTGCAGGGTTTCTGCACCCCAGGTGCATGATTTTGCACTACTTCACACTGAACCTCAGTTTCCACACTTTGGACCATTTTTCCAAACTTTCTAGGTCCCTCCTCATTTTTACCACCCCATCTTAAGTGTCTATCCTGTTGCAGATCTTGATGTCATCTGCAAACAGGCAAACCTTCCCTTCCAGTCCTTCTGCAATGTCACTAATAATGTCACTGAAAAGGACTGGCCCCAGTACCGACCCCTGTGGCACCCCACTTGTCACCTCCCTCTCTCCAGATTGAACTCCATTTACCATCACCCTTTATGTCCTGCCATTCAACCAATGTCTGACTCAGTTTACCAACTTGGGGCCCATCCCCAGGTTGTCTAACCTATGTACCAACCACACCAAAGAGTAAAATATTTCCCAGACTTCTAACATGGCCTTCCAGATTTTGTTAGTACACTGCATGCTGTTCTCCCCCCTTTCCTTTTGTGCCTCCTCTCTTCTGACCCTTTCCCCCTTTACTAATCCCCTTTCACCTTGACTTACTTACTCCATGGTGGGATTCTCACCCCCTGTGCTTCCTCTACACACTACCTCAGCCAGTGAGGAATCAGACTCTGCTTCCCTCTCTGTTTCCACCTCCCCCCTTGGCTAGTTTAAATGTTCATCAAAGTAACATTTAAACCATCCACTGAGGACTGTGGTTCCCTTCCTGGATAGATGCAGGCCGTCATCGCTGCATAGGCTCTTATCTTCCCAAGTGGGCCACCAGTCCCCAGTGTAGCCATACTCCACCACTCTGCACCATTCCTTTAACCACGAGTTGAAGGCCTTGGTGCACAGCTCCCTCACCTGCCCCCTCTCATATAAGATCTTCATTTATGATAGGTACTTAACTATTCTATCATACTAGAATGAATCTTCTGCATTGAGTCCCACTCTAGGGTGAAGTGTACCAAGCTGCCCCTCTGACTAAGGATGAGCCTACTCAACCTGTAGTTACAGAAAAATAGCCTCAGCCTCTGCATGGGGGAGAATGCCTGAGAGAGGGGATTCTTCTTGGTCGAAAGGGATCAAGGACTGGTCGAAGTTGTGGTTCCTGAGGCATAGAAGAAGGGTTCCTTGACAAATGCCACCTGAACCAAGGGGAAAAAAAATAAGCACCCTAGTAGTGTGAATCGAGTACCTTTCACTGGGCCACAGGTGTAGCTATGACATCGGTCTGATGCAGACCGCTGATCCAACAATCTCGAAGGCCACCTCACTGGCATTGTGTGATGCTCTTGACTGGTTCTGTGCTACCGCCAGGCTCCTGATGGAAATGTCTATGGCCTAGCTAATTACTTCACAGTCAAGCACTGCAGTATGCACACGTGCATCTGCAATGACAAGTGATGCTAGAAGGCTGCCATGTATGCCTGATCTAACGCAACTGTTTAATAAGAACATGCCATGGAAAACACCTTTTTGCCCAGTGCATTGAATCAGGCTGAATCTTGACTGGGAGGTCGGTCACGCCTTGGGCGTGCGGCACACTCCAAGTCTGGAGAACCTGAAGCCCTGAAATGGATGAGTTATAGCTCCTGCAGTCACAGTGGGGGTGTGATACCTTATTATGAGGTCCCTGGGGGTGGGGAACACCTCCATAATGCCATGGAAGACTTCTCCATGGCTCTGGGTCAGGAAGAAACAACAAAGATGTTGGTATTGGGAAACCTGAGGAGTCCCAATGGCTGGGCAGCAGGATTGCGATTCGTGTTAAGTTGGGAGGTCCAACACCTGCAACATCTCCCCTACAGATCGCTGGTACAGAACATACTGAGAAGATGAGGCCAGGTGAAGGGATGTCTTGTTGTCCTCAGAGGAGGCCATCAAGAAAGATAAGCATGGAAACCACCTCTGTTACGCACCAGGAAATGCTCCCTGAACTGGGTCCTATCTGAATTCCTGTACCATGACTCTATGGTACTAATCCATGTGCAGTTCTATTCCCACATAAAAGGGTCAGGAGGCTTAAAGAATGTCTAGCCACTCCCTCAGCACTCGAGGCAGTTACCTGAGGGGAGAAGGAACAGCCAGCTAAGCTGTGGTACCCCAGCCTCAGGAAGAGACTTGAGGCTCCAGCGACACCCTTGCCCTAGGGGAGGATTGAGCAGAACCTCACTGCTGACACTCCTACAATGAAGAAGGTGGCAAACCAATGGCCTTGGAGGGAACCCCAGAATGGGCAGAGAGAGAGTCCGTGGCTGAGCAGGCCCTCTAAGGGGTCTGACTCATGCAAGGCGATGATGCCAGTGCAGAGTTGCGTAATAACTCAGCACCAAAGCCGTCTTCACAGTCTGAGTTAAGACCACTGACAGCACTGACGCAAAACACTTTAATCGACCCCAACACCAAGGTGCCCTCAGCGCTAACACAGTGGCACAGAGTCCAAGGTCAGCATTCAAGCCAGCACTGATGCCAACACCAACCTTGGCACTGACACCATGAATGGTGTTAGCACCACAGTCAACGTGGTTGTAAACCTTGGTGTCATCACCATGAGTGGCGACAACAGCCAGGGCAACACCAATGGTCAGAGTAAACAACTCCACACGTCACTGCTTTGGGCCAGCAGACTGTAGTAGGTTCTCCACCAGCTGCCCAAAAGGAGCCAGAGGTCCACCCAACACTACCACTGGAGACTTCAAAACAATTCAGCATGGTGGAGACAGAAAAGCTCTATACCTCCCTCAACAATGAAGAGAGGGGAGAGGACCCAAAAGAAGGGCCCAAAATCCTACCTTCAAAACTTCCTGGTCTGATGCATGCTGCCAAAGGTGGGGTCTGTACGTCCAGCTTCAGAGACTGAATTTGGAGGTTGCGGCAGTCGAAGGAGAAGCAAGTGTCACAGGAGCCCATGTTGCTGCTAATCTGAGGCAGGAGAAGCACAGTGAATGCCCATAGTTGTGCCAAATTTCTTGTCACACAAACAACAAGCATTTGTCAATGCCGAATGTTTGCTTGCTGGCACTGGCATTGGTAGTGTAGGAGTTACAGAGCTGCATAATAGGAATGGCAGTGAAGTATTGAACTGAAGCCAACCCCACCACCACCCTGCAGATACTGACAGGCATTGGGGTGTGCCTTTGGGTCATCAGGCATAACGGCCACACCATTTCACCACACCCTACCCTGCAGACACTGACAAGTGTCACGGTGTGCCTTGGGGTCTTTGGCCTTTATGTTCACCCCATTCCATCAGGAAATACAGTGAGATGGGTGCAGTATAGGAGAATGGGGTGAACTTTGGGGCCAAAGAGTCCAAGGCACACCTCGATGCCTCTCACTGGCTGCAGGGTGTGGGGTGTGGGAGGAGGGTGGAATGGTACAAGCATTACAGGCGACAATCCCAAGTCACACCCCTGATGCCTGTCAGTCTCTACAGGGTGGGGCATTACGGTCAGAAACCCTAATGCCTCAGGCGTTCATTGGTATTTTCACTCCAAATTTTAAACAATTTTTTTTTTGTGACCCCCACCTTATGAACAATGGCAATATCAGTTTGTTAGCCGAAAGCCGATTTTACACAGTGACTACGCCATTTGGCACCACAGGTGCCAAAACACATTTTGAACAGGATGTGAAAAGTGATAGCTGTACTGTTCATGGGGAGGTGTAAAAAATGGCAATGTTGAAAATCTACAGTGAAAATATAAAAAAAATGGTGAAGTCACGAGTGTGAGTAGAAACTGCGCAACACACAACCATAATGTAATTAGTTTGGGGATTTTTTTTCTTTTTTTACAGCAGATTGCCAACACAGGCATTTTGGGACCTCCGCTCAGGAACAGTGTCACTGTGATTTTCTTAATCTGTCCCGAACAGTGATTTCCCACAGCGACCACGCATTACTGCGCTGGACGTGCGCAAACACATTTTGGCCATGGTGTGAAAAATGACAGCTGTACTGTTCATAAGGAAGTGTGGAAAAATGCCAGTGGTGAAAATCTGGACTGAATTTATTACAAATTCATGAACTTACGAGGGTGCGTGGAAACTGCGCAAAGCTCGCTCGTAACACAGTCATTTTATGGACTTTTGTCACCAAATTTTTAACATAGCCATTTTAAGACCTCTGCTCATGAACAGTGTCACTGTGATTTTCTTAATCTGTCCTGAACATTGATTTCACACACAACTGCGCCATTATGCGCTACATGTCAGAAACACATTTCGGCGAGATATGAAACATGACAGCTGTACTGCTCATAAGGAGGTGTGGTAAAATGGCAATGTTGAAAATCTGGAGAAAAATAATAAGATCGTGAACTTACGAGCATGCGTAGGAACTGCATAGCACTGCGCTCGTAAATCAGTCATTTTGAGAATTTTTCACCAAATTTTCAACATAGGGTTTTTGGGGGCCTACCTCATGAACTGTGACACTGTCGTTTCATAAATTGGTCCCAAAAGGTGGTTCCATGCAGTGACTGCGAAATCACCTTTCGGGGCCGATTAACGAGTGCCAAAATTCACGAGGAGGGGTCCCAAAAACCCCATGTTATAAATTTGGTGCCAAAATTCCAAAAAATGCCTGAGATATGCATCAAAGTTGAAAAAAACCTATTTATTCCATTATACAGCTTATCGGCATTTCCTCAGTTCGCGGTCGGCTTTGAAGAGTACAGACATGTTCCCGGTCCACCGAAGATCATTGCGCCGGCCTCCTCAGGTAAGTATGGGGTAGAGTGGCAGCGTGCGCGGGGTGGGTAGAGTCAAGACAGTCAGCGAGGACCGTTTTTCTTACAGGGCATTTTTTTTTTTTAAAGGCGACACAAGACTTTTTGCCACGCTGGGTGGGCTCCCAGTGTGGCAGCTGGAATGCTGTTTGGGGGGCAGAGCCGGCGGGAGATTGGGCAACCCGTCGGCCTTACGGACTGTTGCCCGCGCTGGGATGGGCTCCCAGCGTGGCATCTGAAATCTTTGGGAACAGAGCCGACGGGGTTGGGCACCCCCGTCGAGCCATACAGTGTGTGTGGGAGTGGAGCGCGACGAAACGCGCTGGGTGGGCTCGCGTGCTACTTGTACGGGGGCGGAGCTGTCTATGACAGCTGATTCAGTGCAGTGCCGACGGGTAGGCACTTTGCATACTGCTGACGCGGCAGTATGCAAATTGCTTACACGTTACCACCACTGACTACAGCGTTTTTTTGCCTTCAACTGTATGCCACTGCATCTGAAGGGCTGTCATAGACAGCTCCGACATTCATTGGTGGGGTGCGGCCGTGACTGCAAAAGGCAGCAGGGCATTGGAAGTGGGGGAGGCACACCTACAAATTCTCGTATGGTGGCACTATGTTTCTTGCACATACGTGCAAGTAAACATAAAAATGGAAAAGAGGCCCTGGCCTTTCTTCTTAGATGAGTTGTGTAATAAAAAACAAAAAGAATAAAGTTAGACAACAAACAAGCAATCGTAAGCGAAATGAACGATGCAACTCCCATGGGTGCACACTTAACAGTAGGAAAAACAGAACTGGATTAGGCAAGGAGGTGAGCAACAGTTACTGTCACGTACACTTCACCATGTGGTTTTACGGAGGCACCATAAGCCAGCAGCCACTGCAGGCCCCTGGCCCAAAGACTTGCTTCTGCGAGGTCCTAACACCTCTGGTGTAAAACCAAAAGTGGGACTCTATGGAGAAGATTCATTTTAGGAAGATTATTTTTTGTCCTCATCTGCCATAACTGTGAATGACTGACAACATTCCACATTGGTGACACTGCACACACTTCAAAAGAAGACTGAATCAAAACAAATTACAAAGCTGTTATACATCCACTTTCCACTTTCTGTGTCTGTCCCACCCTCTCTTGAAGCCCTCCACTGTGGATCTCTGAACCAGCTCGCCAGGCAGTGCATTCCAAGGGTCCACCACCCTCTCAGTGAAAAACCTCCTCCTCTTTTTCCCCCTCACCCTTCCAGCTTCCAACTTCAAACCATGCCCTCTGGTGATACCTCCCTGCTTTAGTCTAAAGATTCCCTCCATGTTTACCCTATTTATTTCCTTGAGGTACTTGAAGACCTCAATCATGTCCCCTGTCTCTCCTCTCCTCCAATGAAAACAGGCAGAGCTCCTCAAGTCTGTCCTCATCGTCAAATCCCTAGCCCTCGTATCATCTTTGTTGCCTCCTCTGTACCCTCTCCAGGAGCTGTATGTCCCTCTTCAAGTGTGGTCTCCAGTACTGTACACAGTACTCAAGGTGTGGTCTAACCAGTCCATTGTACAGCGGCAGAATCACTTCCTTGCTCCTAGAGGTGATCCCCCTTACGATGCATCCCAACATCCTGTTTGCCTTGCTAGCCACTCTCCTGCACTGCTCAGAGTTATTCATACATGCATACACCATGACCCCTAGGTCTTTTTCCCCTATTGAGGCCTGCAGCGCCTCCCCTCCCAGGGTGTACCTGTGTTTAGGGTTTCCCCGACCAAGATGCAACACCTTGCACTTGGTGATATTGAAATTTAATTTCCATGTGTGAGCCCAGCTTTCCAGGGTGTCCAGGTCCCCTTGCAGGGCCAACCTCCCCTCTTCTCCCTCAACTACTGCTCCCATCTTGGAATCATCCGTGAAGAGACTCATTTCACACCTATACCCTCCCTGATGTCCGATATGTATGCATTAAACAGGATCGGACCCAGGACGAGCCCTACAGTGACCCACTACCAACCTCTCTGGGTTCGAGAGCTCCCCACAGACCACTACTCTCTGGGTGCATCCAGCTAGCCAGTTTTCAATCCATCTGACCATCAAAGGGCCTACTCCTAACCCCATCAGTTTCTCCACCAGACCATTGTAGGGGACAGAGTCAAGCCTTGCTGAAGTCCAAGAATAATATATCCACAGGCTTTCCCTGTCCAGTTCTGATGTTACCCATTCGTAGAACTCCACAAGGTTGGTTTGACATGATCTACCTGGCACAAACCCATGTTGCCGACTATCCAGACCTCCCACCTCCTCCAAGTACACCCCCAATCGTTCCTTTAGTATACTCTCCATTAATTTTCCCACCACCGAGGTCAAACTGATGGGTCTATAGTTACCTGGTACTTCCCTCGACCTCCCTTTATGGATTGGCACCACATGTGCCTCTCGCCAATCCCTAGGTACCCTCCCTGTCTCAAGTGACCTGTTGAAGAGCTCCGCCAGGGGTGCACAGAGAATAATAAATTCATAGAGAATAAAAATCTTGATTGGAATATTCCCTGAATGCAAAGAGGCACCTTTTATCTTAATACCCCAGAAGATGATGGTAAAATTACTTTCCATTTGCTTTAAATCGAAATATACAGTTATATACCCAGAAACAGCATGTTCTGCGGTACTGTAAACTCAAGTCAGTGAGCCTTCAGCTCTATAGCCAAGACATATGGATAGAAAGCATGGAGCCTTGGTTCAATCAATAACTAGGTTAACTGAAGAAAAAAAACCAAAAAACAACTTTAACACCTTTCTTACTCAGAAACACAATATGTTAATGGGTATCATCTCTTCATAAAGAGGGTCTCAGGGCTCGGGGAAAAGGTCTATTAATTACTACAGGTGAGAGTCAGATGCACTATTTTTAAACAGTCTCAAATTATTAAATAATTGCATAATGTACAGTAAGGTGTGTAGGTGAGAATGAAGTGATGTCAAAGAAGGATGTTCACAGTACATCCATTGCATATAAAGGCATCTTTTTCTACTTTATCCCTTCACACATGAAAGCACAGTACAAGTTACATATGTTGTGACATGGGACGCACAAAGGCTGTTGGCCACGGGGATCCAGAGTGATAACTCCAATTTAAAGGCAGCCTAAACAATCTGTATGACATGCCTTTGGCTTTCATTAACTTATGCTATTTAAATTAACCTCTGATGAAGAGTTCAGGCCTTGCTGAAAGGCAATTTTAAAAAGACTGATGACAGGAAGGACATATCAAAAATACAGCATTTCTTCAAGCAAAGCTAAAATCCCAATAGACGATCAGAAGGAAAAATAAACTCATGTAGACACAGACACTGAAGTTTGTATGAAAGTGCTCAGATTTAACCTGAGATGAACTTGAGGTCCCACACAGTGTTGCAGATAGTGGCAGAACCAAAATGGGGAGTGACCAGGCATCTACTGTAACTGCAAAACAACCAAAATCTGCCAAACACAAATATTTGACTTTAACTGCTGGATGACAGAGTCTACCTTGCGACTAAGTTGCAATGCAAAGTGATGCTGCCAAATGTCAGCGAGTGTAAAAAGGGTTTGAACCTGCTGACAAACTGGACTGTAACACCCACAAAGGTCTGGACATGGCATGGTAATCGCTGCATATTGCTATGCAATGCCCAGAGCACCAGCATAATAACACTGTACCATTTGGTCACCTCACAGCTGCCCAGCTCTCACCATCAGGACTGCTTCTATAAGGACAAATACACATCCCTCAGGGATGTTCCTGATGGTCCTCGCTCCTCACCTACACCTCTGACCCAATACAACCCTCCCCGTATCCACTGTCACATCCTCCCTAGCCCAGTCCATCTGGCTGTGGTCCTGATGTCGGCAGAAGTTATACTGAACTCCCACCCCGGCTAATGTGGTCCCAGCGCAGCACTGCTGCACCAACTACCAACCTATAGCAGTTCTACGGGCCTAGAAGTATTGCTACTGAATGTTAATGGTTTTATTAAATATATGTAAAGACTGACTGCTCTTTAGTTCTGCCAGCAAACAGTCAAGATTTTTTCACTCCCATCTTGACCATCTTATTTCTGCCTCAACGTGATCTCTATCCTCCTCCACTCAAAATCCAATTTGGTGTTATATTCTGACCTCCGTCCGTCCCCACTTTACATCTAATTTATCCCACTGTCTTCCTCCAGGTCCCTATACCATACTCGTTTATCTCTCTTTAATTTCAGACCTAAAACCCTCGATCTTGGGCAACTTTGGCTGACTAGTCACCCTGCCCTGCCTCATACTTCTCTGCTGTGCAGACCATTTTATTGCTATATCTTTAAAGCACTCCCTTCGGGACAGTATTAATCCCACACCATGTCACATTACTCCAGATCCTTTAAGCCTGTTCCTACACATCTAATGTCTTCCTAGACCAGGCGCTGCACTCCTTGGGCTCTGGCTCTGCAAACGGCTGCGTGTATCTATCCCTCCAGCTGCTCTCAGTATGCAACTTCTTCATACTTCGTTCTGGATTCGCACATTTGTTCTCCTTCTCTTAGTTCGTGCGGGGGATATTGAGCTTAACCCCAGGCCCTCGTGCACAACCTCTGTAACTGTCTTTACAATTGGTGCTCATTCCCCTCCCAAAGGCCTGAAAATAGCACATTTGAATGTATGGAATCTCCACCCTAAAATGACAGAATTAGAAGCCTGGGTTGCTCAGATAACTCCTGACATTCTATGCATCTCAGAATCTTGGCTTAAGCCTGCTATCAAGCAGCACGAGGTGGCATTACCTGGCTATAACTGCTTCAGGAAGAACAGGTTGGGTAAAAGAGGAGGAGGCGTTCTTATGTGTACTTAGTCCGACTTGGATGCCACCGAACTCCCTGAGCCTGACACTGGGTCTCCTGCCGTGGAATCCCTATTCCTCTCCCTGACTCTTGGCAAAGTCAAGAAGCTAATCGTTGGATGTGCCTACCTGCCCTCCAAAAAGGCGTCCTCCTGTCACTCCCTCTTTAATACTTCCCTTACCAATCTCCCTCATCATGACCATACTAATTGGCTAAACCCCTCCGCTGACAAGGTGTGTGTATCTCTTGCAGATTTTAACCTGGTTCAGCTCATTTATGACACCACGCGTATTAATGCAAAGCCTGGAAAACATACTGTGCTTGACTGGATGGTCACTAACTACCCTCTTAAGGTTAAATCTGTGAGCGTTCTCTCAGAGAGCATCAATGACCATTCTCCTACTCTGCATCTGGAGGAATAACTCCTCCAATCCCCCTCCTAAGATCACCCTGGTCAGAGATATGTCCAGATTTGACACTAGTAGCTTTCTTGCCTCTATCAATGATACTGACTGGAGCCCAATTAACATTCTCCCTGACACCAACTCAGCCCTGGACTTCTTTATATCCCCTTTCTCACAAATAGTTGACAGTGAGCTAAGGCACCTTGATACCCTTACACCTGCACCTTTTTAGGGGAGCATGACTAAGGACCTTAGGAAGCTCATATCCTCTAGTGACTGTGCCTGGTGGACTTACAAAGGTAGTGGGCTGCCCTCCGAGTGGCAAGTCTACAGACAACTTAGAAATAACTATAAAAACTCCCTCCAAAAAGCCAAACGCCTACACTACAAGACTCTCCAAATTGAGCACCTCTGTAATCCCAAGGAGTTCTGGAAGCAGGTTAATTCTCTTATCAAGGGGAAGGATGCTGAACTCCCTAGCTCCCTCAATGCCCAGGGCTCTGTCCCAACAGACCCTCCATCTATTGCCGCTGGATTTAATTAATTATTTACCAATCTCCACAAATACACTCTGCTCTTTTCCAACTCATCTGTACCCCTCTCAGCCCCATTGTCTCCTGGTGACACTGGGGCTCGACCCACATTCCACCTGAAGTTGGCTTCCCCCAGTGAGGTCCAATGGCTCCTTGCTAAGCTGAAACCTGATAGCTCACCGGGTCATGAAGCCCCTGAGCCTAAGTTTCTCAAGTTGGGAGCTCCTGCCCTCATCCACCCTGTTTGTGATCTGCTCAACCGGTCCTTCCTATCAAGCACTGTCCCAGACTAATGGAAGGTTGCCATGGCAGTGCCCATTCATAAAGGTGGGCCTAACACTGTTGCCGAAAATTTTAGACCCATCTCCATCCTCTGTCCATTGGCAAAAATCCAAGAGCGTATCGTATATGATCACCTCCAGAATTACCTGGAACACCATAACCTGCTATCCCCATACCAGCATGGGTTCAAAAAGAACCATAGTACCCTCACTGCCTGAATCAAAGTCACGTCCAATCTGCTACAGGCTATGGACCAGGGCTTTGCCCCTGGTGCCATCTTCGTCAACCTCACAAAGGTATTTGGCCTGGTCAACCGCAGCCTCCTGCTTCAGCAGCTACAAGTTCTCAGCCTTGACGCCACTGCCTTAGCATAGGTCCAAAGTTATATCATCAGCCGCTCACAAAGGGTCAAGTGGGCTGGTTCTCTTTTGGGCCTTAAACCAATAACTCATGGAGTTCCGCAGGGTTCTATACTGGGCCCACTGCTGTTCTCCCTATTTATTAATGATCTGCTAAATAACTGTGGAGGGGCTTCCATGCACCTCTATGCAGATGATGCAATCATCTATCATTCCTCTTCTGATGTTGAGTGGATCAACAGTACGCTAGCATCTGACTTTGCTGCTCTCGAAGGATGGTTTATACGAAATCACCTTGTTCTTAACACCAAGAAAACAAAAAGCATGCTATTCTCCCATCCACCCTCTTCCTCCTCTAACCGCCCCCTCTCAGGATTACTTCCCTCAATGGTGATGCTCTTGGACTTGTCCATACCTTTAAATACCTGGGCATCACCTTGGATACCTCACTATCCTTTAATGTGCATGTCTCCATCCTAATCAAATCTCTGAACCAAAAGCTAGGCCTTCTTTATTGTATCCACCCCTTCCTCACCTCAGCCTCCTGTCATAAGATTGCATCCTCCTCTCTTGGCCCACTTCTATCTTATGGTGCTCCACTTCTGCTCACAACTAACACTACTACTTTATCGCTCCTCAAACAGGCTTACCATAGGATGGGTACATTTGCCTTGGGCGTCAGTGCCCGTCACCACCACTGTGATGTCCTCTCTTCCCTGGGCTGGTTATCATTTGAATCTAAACTGAGGTATGCCACTCTGAGTTTTCTGCACAAGCTGGTCCACAAACAAACTCCTCCTTGCCTCAGTCAGTCTACTGGTCAAAGACAACCTCAACGAACCCTGAGATCTGCCTCCTTCCCCCTTCTCACAATGCCCAAACCGCAGTTAGCTTTGACTCATAAATCAATCAACTACGCAGCTGTGTCTGGCTGGAACTCCCTTCTTCCATCCATGCTGTTATGCTTCACCCTACTTGGGTTCCAATCCAACTTGCTTTCTTTTCTCTCTGCCTCTACATCTTGCTCCTGCTACCAGTGATATTAAACCCAAACCCCAACAGCTCTGTCTATTTCTCATCCTTGATTTCCCCTAACCCTGGCTTGCCCTCTGTGCCTCACCTTTAAACATAACTGCTACTGGTTTGCCCTCTTGTATCTGATATCATTAGCTAACAATTATATATTGTAGTGCAATCGCTTGAATGTGTCATGTATTTGTCACACTACTGTGTAACCTACCTGCTTGTTATTTCATAAACCTGTGGTTGAATCTGTCTGTACCATAATCCTGTGGATCACTGAATGCTGTATATCAATTTTTCCATAGTAACTGCCATTGCTATGTTAAAGCACCACACTGTATACATATTGTACTTCCGGGTCGCCCCCGAAAAAGGGACTGTAATTGTCTCATTGGACTTACCCGGTTACAAAACTCAGATAAATAAATTCTGCGACCAGGAAGAAAAAAAAATACTTACCATACATAGTAATCTTGTTTCTTCCAAAGGAATCTTTACTGTATTTGGAAAGGATGTATACATTTTTAATTGGGGGGTGCAACTGTTGAAACTGTGTACAAAATGGAAATTCCTGGCTACACTCCTGACTATATGCTATCCTCAAGCACTAAATCCCCCTAAGAACTACAATCCTCCCTTTGAATGGGACATCTGAAAAGACTCGGGTCACAGATGCCCAAGAACCACCAACCTAAACAAGTTTCAACAACAAAACATGAACAACTGGAGTGCAGTGCCCACCAGGTTCTAGTAGGGAGGTAGGGTGGGAACTCAAAATACAGTAAAGATTCCCTTGGAAGAAACAAGATTACTATGGTAAGTAATTTCTACTTCAAGCCCCAGGAAATCTTTACTGTATTCTGACATATGCAGACTACCAAGCAGTACCTTTGGAGGTGGACATAGAACCTATTTAGGAAGCAGGCTCTGCAGTACTGCTGTGCCAAACCGGGCATCACTTCTAGCCTGGGTGTCCAGGCAAAAGTGTTTAGTAAAAGTGTGAACAGTTTTCCAGATGGCTGCTTTACAAATTTCTAACAAATGAATGCATCTGGCAGCTGCTATAGAAGCAGCTGTACCCCTGGTGGAATGAGCCCTGATGCCCACTGGGGGTTCCTTGCCCAGTTTGCTGTAGCAAAACTGAATACATGCAACAATCCAGCATGCAACAGTCCTTTTTGAAGCTTGTTTGCCTTTCCCAGCTTCTCCATAGGTCAGGAAGAGCGGAGTATTATTCTGTCTATGGCCCTTCGTGTGGTCCAAATAATAGCTGATAGCCCTCTTAACATCTAGGCTATGCAGCCTCCATTCCTCTGAACTGGAGTGATCAGTGAAAAAGACAGGCAGGGTAACAGACTGATTGAGATGAAAATCAGACACCACTTTGGGGAGGAACTTCCTACTGGTTCTGAGTACTACCTTGTCCCTATGGACTGAAATGAAGTTAGGCTCTGTGAACAAAGCCTGGAGTTCACCAATCCTTCAGGCTGAAGTAACTGCCACTAGAAAGACTGTTTTCCAAGTCACATGCTTGAGATCTGCTGAGCACATGGGCTCAAATGGGAGTTGCATTAGCTGTGCAATGCATATGTACAAGTCCCACGGGGGCTGGTTCCCTGTGTGGGTGATGCAAATGAAGCAATCCTTTGAAAAACTTCCTCAAAATTGGATTGGAAGCCAAAGAAGTGCCCTTACCCACTGAGAGGTAGGCAGAGACAGCTGCCAAGTGTACCTTAAGGGTAGCTGGCTTAAGACCCAGGGACTGAAGATGGACTGAGTAGTCCAACAGAACTGTATGTCTGGCCTGATGTGTGTCTATGACCTTCTGTTGGCACCAAATGGAAAACCTCTTCCATTCTGAGGTGTAAGTTTTCCTGGTAGCGGTCTTCCAAGAGACCCTTAGGACCTCAAGGACCCCTTCAGAAAAAATGCAGATTAGCATACTCTAAGTCCTCAAGAACCAGGCCATGAGTCAGAGGGACCTGAGGTTGCGGTAATGGATCCTCCCCGAGAGGATGTCAGCAGGCTGTGCCTCCTGGGGAGGCAGACTGGTCTGCAGATTGACAGCGACAAAAGCAGGGAATACCAAGGCTGCCTGGTCCACTCTGGAGCTATGAGGATCACAGTTGCTGGCTAGAATCTGAGCTTGTTCAACACCCTGAGCAATAGGGGGAATGGAGGGAAGGCGTGCAGGAACTTCCCTGTCCAATCCAGTATTAGTGCATCAGTGGTACCGTGCCCTCTGCAGGAGGCCTGCAGCAAAACTGTGGCAGCTGGTGATTGTCTGGGGACGCAAAGAGGTCTATCTCTGGACTGCCCTATCTTCTGAATATGGTTTGCAGGATCTGTCTGTCCGAGACCACTCGTGGTGGTTTTGATTGATCCTGCTCAGTGCATCTGCTAGGACATTGTCCTTCCCTGGAAGATGGACTGCTGAGAATGAAACCTAGAGGAAATATGCCAGACTCCAAATTTTCATAGCATCTGTGCACAGCAAGGTGGACCTTGTGCACCCTTGCTTGTTTATTTATAGAATCAGAATTACAACCCTTTGAGTCATAGACTCTTTTGCAAAAGCTCCACGTCTGTTAAAAGTAAAATACAAATACAGAGGAAAAACATATAGTACACATACAGAAGTAATGTTTACGTAGTACATGGTTGTGGTGTTGTCTGTCCTAACTTGCACCACCTTGTCCTGGACCAGTGAAGCGAATGATTGGAGGGCCAGAAAGACTGCCCTGAGCTCCAACAGATTTATGTGAAGTAGTGTCTCCTGCTGTGACCATGTACCATGTACAGTGTGCTCCCCCAAGTGGGCACCCCATCCCAGGAGGGAGGCATCCTTAGTCAATGCTACTGTTGGAGACCCCCTGCTGGAATGGTACTCCTTCCCTGAGGTTGTCCTTTTCCTGCCACCACTGCAGTGCTTGAATGATAGTATCAGTGACTGGTATAGTTTTGATAGGGAGTCCTTTTTCTGAGATCAGTGGGACCTGAGGTGGAACTGTATGTCTCTCATCTGAAACCTGGCTCCTGGCACTGTTGCTGCTGAGGCTGCCATGTGGCCCAACAGTTGCAGAAAATGTCTTGCCGGTCTGGGGGTGTAAAGCTGGAAGGAGCTTACCAACTCATCAGGCTGTCCACCCTTTCCAGAAGAAGGAATGCCTTCCCTCTCTGAGTGTCCAGTTCTGCTCCTGTGAAGTCCAGGAGCTGGACCAGCTGCAAAAACTGACTTTTCTCAGTTCACCAGGAACCCTAGAGACTGTAGGGTAGCCTGCGTGAGGACTGCGCCATCCCTTACCTGCTGAGAAGACTGCCCCACGACTAACCAGCCATCTAGGTAAGGGAACACTGTTACCCCCTACCTTCTCAAATGTGCCACTACCACAGCCAGGCACTTTGTGAATACCCTTGGGGCAGAGGTGAGACCAAAGGGCATGGCTCTGAACTGGTAGTGGCCTGATGGCAATCTGAACCTGAGGTACTTTTTGTGAGATTGTCTATGGGGATGTGGAAGTAGGCATCCTTGAGGTCTAAGGATGCCAACCAGTCTCCCTGCCTGAGAGTGGGGAGAATCATTGCCAAGGTGACCATCTTGAACTTTGGCTTGGTCAGATATCTGTTTAGGGCTCAGAGGTCCAGTATAGGTCAACACTCCCCATTCTTCTTTAGAGTTAGGAAATACCTTGAGTAAAATCCTTTTCCCCTCTGTGAGGTTGGGACAGGTCCCACTGCCTTTGCCAGTGGAAGGCTAGTTACCTCTGAATGTAGCAAGGAGTTTTCTACTGGGGTTGCAGGTTTGAACATCCTTGCCCTCAATTTTGGGATGCCCTTGAAACTGAGAGCAAGACCCTGGCTCACTACATCCAGGACCCTCTTGTCTGTGGTATTGGATTGCCATGCCTGAAAGCAGTGAGCCAGTCTGCCACCTACCAGGACTGGGGAGTCGACCCTGACAGGCACATCAGGGATTCTGCTTTGCCTGTGTCCCGAGCTGGGGGCTCGGGTCAGAACACCCGTTACCTCTTCTACCCCTGTCTCTAAAGTAGCCACGTTGCTGCTGGTGGTCTGGGACAGCCTGAGCCTGATTAAAGGGCTTGGTGTAGGATCTCCCCCTACCTACCTTACTTTGGTGTCTCTTGGAGGTGGATGCCTTCTCTTTGGCAGAGGTGCTTTTATAAGCTGCCTTGTACACATCCATCTTTTTCATGTAAGCTTCTGTTTGTTCACCAAACAGAGAATTCTGCTCACAAGGAACATCTAATGACTTCGTTTGGGTATCTTGAGAAAGGGTAGTGGCCCTGAGCCAAGCATACCGTCTCAGGGATACTGAAGTTGCTATAAGCCTGGCAGCAATGTCGTTGGCATAAAATGCCATGTGGAATTGGTACTTGGAAGCCTCAATGCCACATCTGGCAGGCTCCTCTAGATCAGCTACTAGTGCAGGAGGAGCTTTGCTGGCCAGCTCCAAGAATGAGTTCCAGAGACTTTTTTGGTATCTGGCTACAAAAGCCATATAAGTGACCTGTCTGATGGCCAAAGAGACCCCCAAGTAGCCTTTCTTTGCCACAGACTCGATTTTTTGGGAATCCTTGTCAGGGGGATGGGATGATAATGGCACATTTGCTCTGTCACAGGCCGACTTGAAGAGAAATTCAGCCCCACTTCTGGCAAATGGTATTTCCTTTCCACTTTCTTGTCCAACAGAGGGACAGAAGTAGGAGTTTTTAAGATTTTCAGGACTTGCCTATTCAGTGACTTGTGGATGGGGAGCAGTAAATGTTTAGTAGCTGCCAAATCCATCATCTCCATATAATCTGGTTCCTCCTCCTCCTCCTCCTCGGTGGTCTCCTGAGTGAGGAGGTCCAGCATCTCTACACTTGTTTCATAAAGGAAAAGGGGGAAGAGAAATCTTCAGGATGTCAAGTGGAAGACTGAAACTCCTATTGTTCTGGCAAGACCTCAGGCTCAACTGGCTCCCCATGGTCGTCATCTTCCTCCTCTTCATAACAAAGACTATTGCATCTGAACAGTACCTGAAATTCTTGAGGGTAGTGGCTCACTCAGGGCTCATACAGGAAGTATACCCAGCCACCCATTGCTGCCCTAGCTGACACCCCTGGTATGATGCCCTTTGCACTGCAGCCTTTAGTGTTCCAGACTACAGCATGGAAGGCTGCTAGATGCAAGTGCCCTTTAATTAGGGGGGAAAAGTTGAGATACCACCCAACTGGCAGTTTAAAGCAACAGAAGAGGGGTTTTAGTTGGGGACCTCCTAGTCCCTCAGAGTCCTCCTATCTCTGGAGGTGGCAATTGGGGGGCCAGATCTGTTCACTGTTGCGATCCTGTGATGTTTGGCTGGCTGGGGTGGACTGGCATAGTTCATGGATTATCTGAAGATCTCAATAGATTAAAATACTTGGATTAGATTAGGGTCCTTTGAAATACTATGAAAATTAGGAGACGGAAATGTCAAACACTGTTTTGTGATTAATATCTTCAAAAATGTGCACCTGAAACTGTTAATACGTACTGTATTAATATTTATTTTTTTATTCTGTATTACAGAAACTTTTGTCTAAGAATGCATAACGTAATGTAAAATGTTAACTGATGATCAATAAAAAATATCCACCTACAATACCAATGTCCCAGTACAGTTTAAGGGGTAAACTATGCTGTCACAGTTGCTGCTTTCTGGATGAGATGACAAACTAGGATCCCAGTCAGGCAACCCAGAGAAAGACCACATTCACTGTTATTGTGAAATATTCAAGTTTTTTATTTTTAAAAAAAAATTTCCATATGTTCCACATGAGCAGCAAATACATCACCTTGAAAAAGCATTGGCATAACATGAAACGTTGGTGTTTTTATATTTGGCTGCACTCTGTTGTGGTGATATATTTGCCGCTCATGTAGAACCTATGGAAATCTTTTTTTAAAAATAAAAGACTTGAATATTTCACTATAGCAATGAATATGGTCTTTCTCTGGGTTGCCGGACTCCTTCTCTTGCTTCAGTGATTTTTTTTGTCTGTGCACCAGATGTTATAGCTGCCGTCTTTGCAACCTTGCAATTTTTTACTAAACTAAGATCCCATCTGCCTATTCTGGTGGTTGTTAAGGTGGACATTAAACATCTTATGGCATTTCTCAAAAAGAGCAGGGGAATTTCCCCCATGTCCTGGCCAAATTAACCCAGTTCAATAAAACCACCAACAGCTTAGCCAGGTTCACTATCCATCTGTGTGCATCTGTATCACTCTCACAGCGGAACAAGGAAGAAAGCAGGAATTATGGATACAGTCCGCTGGTGCCAACACTTGTGATGCCAAAGACATGGGTTTGACAACGAGCCTGGGTTGCCGGAGGGCCAGCTAGAGGATGACAGTGGTGTCCCAGGGACACTCGCATACTTGGGGGTGGGGTAGGTGGCTTCTGTCCCCTGCTGTCTTGCCACCACCTGGTGCTCCCGGGTGACGGCTGCAAGCAGGGATGCTGGAAAAGAGAGGGGGAGACATTGCCACACCCCAGTGCTGCACACTCGCCATGTCAGCATGCTGGACTGGACCTCCATCAATGTCCAAGGTGGAAGAAAAGAAAAAATGACTCAATGTAGTAATCCTCTTTCTTCCAAGGCGTCCTTTAGCATCAGTAACTACTGCAGTCAGCTGGATAGCTAGCACTGCCCCAGAGGTAGAATGTATGGTAATGAGATTTTATGAATTAGCCAATCAGACTGAAGCTAGAGAATGTGCTGAGCAGAGAGGGGGATGGAGGCTTCAGAATTTTGTAGAAGGTAGGATGGGCAGATGCCCCACTGGAAATAACCAACAGAATTTAAAAAATACAAAATAACCAGAACCAGAACCATAAAAACTTTGCTCAAAATGCAATCCAAAATAATTTAAGGCAAAGATCAGAGCCTTCTTCTGGAGGTTATCTGGGGAGGAAAGGTGGGAGCTCAATGATGCTAAAGGACACCTTGGAAGAAAGAAGATTCCTGAGTAATTTTTTCTTCTTACCTCAGGGGTCTTTTAGCATCAGTAACTATTGCAGACTACAAAGAAGTACAGTTGGGAGGCGGGTAGAGAACCTATTTAGTAAAAAGGGTCTGCAGTACTGCCTTGCCAAAACTGGCATCAGATCTAGACTGCACATCCAGGCAGTAATGCTTGGTGAAAGTATGCACAGTCTTCCAAGATGCTGCTCTGCAGACTTCCAGAATGGGTATGTTTCTAGCAGTTGCCACCAATGCAGCCTTACCCCTAGTTAATTGGGCCCTGAGGCCCTCAGGGGGCTGCTTACCAGTCCTGTCATAGCAGAACCAAATGCAGGAGAATATCCAGCAGAGACAGTTCTCTTAGTGGCTGGCCTTCCTCTATCTACCTTCCCATAGGTGAGGAACAGCATTGTGGTTGAGCCCCTGGACTGCTTGGTGTGGTCCAAGTAGTAGAGCAGACCCCTTTTGAGATCCAGACTGTGGAGCGTCTGCTCCCCTGGAGTGGATTTCTCTGTAAAGAACACAGGCAAAGTGATGGACTTATGAGGTGAAACTCAAAGACAATGTTAGGCAAGAATTTCCCATTAGTTCTGAGCTCAGTCTTGTCCCTGTGGGGAATACAGTAGTTGGGCTCAGTGCAGAGAGCCTATAACTCTGAGCTCCTTCTGGCAGAGGTAATGGCCACTAAAAACACAGTTTTCCTAGTCACATACTTAAGGTGAGCCACAGCCATGGGCTCAAAGGGTGGCTCCATAAGCTTGGCAATACAGAGATTCAGGCTCCAAGGAGGGACAGGATCCCTGATTTGAGGCTGAACATGGAGAAGACGTCTGAAAAACTGTTTAACGACCGGTTGTGAAAATACAGACTTGATTTTCCCCACAGAGAGATAGGCTAAAACAGAGGCCAGATGATGCTTCAAAGAGGAAGGCTTCAGCCCTGAGTTCTGTAGGTGTACCAAGTAATCCAAAATATTAGGAATCAAAGCCTTAAAAGGATTAATGTGCTTCTGCTTGCACCAGATTGAAAGTCTTTTCCACTTGGCTGCATAAGTCTTTTTTGTACTAGGCTTTTTGGACATTCTCAGAGTACTAAGTGTCTGGAAACTCTGTAGAGTCAGGCTTTGAGGTGAAGGGGTTTCAGATCTGGGTATGACACTCCTGTCTGGGGAAGCGACAAGAGGGAGTGACTGAGAGGGAGACAAATAGGCTTGCTGCAGGACATGGACATCGGCAGAGGGTACCATGCCTGTCTCAGCCAATCTGGTGCCACCAGAATCATTGTTACAGGTTGATTTTTGAGCTTTAACAAAGTTCTGAAAATCAGAGAAAAGTGAGGAAAGGCATAAAGGAACTTTCCTGTCTATTCCAGAGCTAAAGCATCTGTTGGAAGAGTTCCCAGTGCTGGGGGCCTGCAACAGAACAGAGAAAGCTGATGGTTCAGGTGAGAGGCAAACAGGTCCACTTCTGGTGTGCTCCACCTCCTGAACACTGTGGCCAACACTTGCTTGTTCAGGCACCATTCGCCGTGTCCCTGGTTGATGCGACTGAGGGCATCCGCCCGGGTGTTGTCTTTTCCTGGAAGATGTATGGTTGACTGGCTGATTCCCAGGAAATAGGCTAGGCCCCAAATCCTAATGTCCTCTAGGCATAGGATGGTGCAACTTGTGCCGCCTCCTGCTTGTTTATGTAAAACACAGCAGTGGTGTTGTCTGTTCAGATTGGGACAGAATGTCCCTTTATCTTTGAAGCAAATGCTTTGAGGGCCAGATAAATGGCCCAGAGTTCCAGAAGATTGACATGGGCCTGTGACTCTTGTGGAGTCCAGGAGCCACTGACAGAAAAGTTGTCCATGTGAGCTCCCCATCCAAGAAGAGAAGTATCTGTGGTGATGATTTTGAAGGGGGAGGAAACCTGGAAGGGGACTCCTACTGATAGGCTGGCAGTGTCCTTCCACTAGTCCGGAAACTGAAGAAAGTTTTTTGTGACTGGGATCAGTTTGGACAGGGAATTTTTGCTTTAGGACCAGCAAGACCTTAAGTACTGCTGAATGTCCCTCATTCTGAACTGGACTCCTGGGACCACAGCTGTCATGGATGCCACGTGGCCCTGGAGCTGCAGGAAATGTCTGGCTGGACTGGTCTGGCCCAGGATAAAAGAGTTTGCCACTGACAGAAAATACTGAATCCTTTCCTCAGGAAGAAAGGTTCTGCTGTGTAATGTGTCCAACTGGGCTCCTATGAAGGTAAGGAGCTGAGCTGGTACCAAATGGGATTTCTTTTGATTTATAATGAGTCCGAAAGATTGCAGAGCATCTTTTGTTAGGGAGAGGGACTCCTCCAGAAAAGGAGGGTTCTTCGCCACTATGAGTCAGTCGTCCAGATATGGGCAGACTGATATCCCACCTTCTTTCTTAAATGAGCTGCCACTACAGCAAGGCATTCTGTGAACACCCTTGGTGCCGATGTCAGGCTGAAGGGCATAGCTGTGAACTGGTAGTGCCCTAAAGGGAGTTTGAACCTCAAAAACTTCCTGTGGGACAACCTGATTTGGTTATGAAAGCATGCATCTTTGAGGTCTAGGAGGGCTACCCAGTCTCCCTGCTGTAAAGACTGGATCACCAACTTTAGAGTGACCATCTTGAATTTGGGTTTCAGAAGGTGCTTGTTCAGGTATCTGAGGTTTAAAATAGGCCGCCACTCCACATTTTTCTTTTGAGTCAGGAAGTACCTGGAGTAGCGTCCTTTGTCCCTTTGATGGATAGGCACTCTCTCTATTACTTTTGCTTTCAAAAGACGCTTTACTTCCATCTCCAACAGAATTCTCTCTGTTGGACATAGAGGTTTGGAAATCTGAGTTCTCTTTAGGGCTGGCATCTTTTTGAACTGAAGAGACAGGCCCTTTTCCACTGCCTCCAGGACCCACTTGTCTGTGGTAATGAGGGTCCAGAACTGGAGGTAGTGGGAGAGCCTGCCCACTACAGGCAGAGGGGAGGCAACCTGGGCTGAAGAGTCAGGGCTTTGGCTGGGTGGCAGGAGCAGGGGTAGAGGTACATCTCCTCTGACCCCTCATGTCTCTTCCTCTGTAGTAACCTCTGAACTGTGAGAGGTCAAACTGAGGGGAAAGGGAGTAAAATGGTCTGGGAAAGTACCCCCTGCCTCTGTTACTCCTATTTGAGGCTTTTGGCAGCCTGAGGCCTAGTCTTGGTTGTATTGCTCTGGTAGGTTGCCTTGTACTCATTAACCTTTTTCATATACCCCTCAGTCCTGGAGTCAAAGAGAACATTCCTGTCATATGAAAAGTCCATGGCTTTGGACTGAGTGTCCTGTGACAGGTTTGTTGTTCTGAGCCAAGCAAACGCCTCATAGAAATAGCCTGAGCTATAACCTTTGAGGCTGCATCATTGCTACCATCCACCATGTGGAACTGAGTGGCCTCCAAAGCTAATTTAGCAGTTTCCACTAAATCCTTAGCCACAGAATCTGAGCCCCGTTTCACTATGGCTAGGACTGAGTTCGATAGAGCCTTCTGGTATTTGGCTGTGTAAGCCATATAAGAGGCCAGGTGAAGAAGGAGAGAGGCTGAAGTATATGTTTCCCTGGCCATAAAGTCTAGTCTCTTAGAATTGTTTTCAGGGGGCTGGGAAGACAAGGGAACCCCCCCCAGCCTTATCACATGTTGCTTGTTGCACCACCCCCTCATGACTGGGGTGAACAAATAGAAATTCTGTATCATCAGTTTTAGAAAACTGGTACTTTTTGTCAGCCCTTTTTTCAAGGTGGGGGTCTGAAGAATTTTCATTGTGTTCTTCCTGAAAGGTTTGTAAATAGGGAGAACTAACTTTTTAGGAGGGTGAAGACCTTTCTTTTCCATATAGTCCTGGTCTTCCTCCTTGTCCAGGTTGGACTCTTTGAGAGGGAAGATCAAGGGTGCCCCCATGTGTTGCAGAAAGGAGAACAGGGAGGAGGTATCCTCCTGATCAAAAGATGCCCCATAACTGGGATCAGGAGACACATTGGGTTCTGGGGGCCTTATCTTCCAAAATGTCATCGGGGCATCATAGAAGCCATCACTGTCATCTCCCTCATCAGCCCCCTCAGCCGAGGGGGCAATGGGGGGGGTATGACTGGGAAAATCAGATGCACCAAACAGGGTACCCATGCCTTGGATTGTCTGGTAAAGGTGCCAAGCTTTTGCCATGTCCTCCATAGAGGGAATTTCTCCTGGAAAATCTTGGGGGATGCCCTCCCAGGGTTCAATGTTTTTGATTTATCCTTATGTTTCTTTCCCACTGCAGCCTCATCTTTGGCACCGCCTGGAGAAGCAATGGAATTTTTTTTTTTTTTTTTTTTTTAACAAATCTTTTTTGGAGCCACTTCATCAGTGACTTGTTCAGGTTTTCTTTTAGAACCAGGCACTTCATCAGTACCTCTGAATTTTTTTGATTTTGGAACTTCATTAGCTCCTTTAGCCTTATTTTTAATAGGCACTTCCTCGATGCCAGGCTTAGTTTTCTTTGTTTTCAAAGGCACTTCATCAGCACCTGTAGAAGGCTTAGACTTAAAGATGCCTCATCAGCACCTGAATTATTTTTTATTTCTTAAAGGCCCCTCATCAGTAGCCCTGGGTCTGTGTTTGGGACCAGATGAAGACTCTTCTGCCATTCTTCTAAGCCTTTTTGCTCTATTTCTTAAAGTTTTTGAACAGAATTTGGAGCAAAGTTACAATAATGATCTGGACCTAAGCACTTTAAACACAGGTCATGATTATCAGCTTTAGCTAAAATTCTATGGCAGCTTAAACAATTTTTAAAACCTGTGGGTCCAGTCCTTTTCTGTGGGGTTTCTAACATGCCCAATTAAAAGAAACGCTAAAAGAATGTTGAGCCATTTAAATCTAAGGTCCAACGGTCGGTTCCCTCGTGGTAAAGAACCATGACCTTTCTGAGGAAAAAAAAATGTGCAAAACCGTTGGTTCCTGCTCAAAAAAGGGAACCGTGATAAAAATACACAATAATAAGAACAGGGAACTGCCGAAACACTAGACACAATAACTTAAAACTTTTTTAAAAAATAAATCAAAAGGGAACCATAAGGAACCGAGGGAAAGACGCCATTCCCAGGAAACCGAGGGGAACCGCTTATACTAATAAAAAATATTCAGCACACTCAAAATTATAAAGAAACTAAACAAATAGCTACCAGCTCAAGAAAGTAACTTTTTCTTGTCAGGAAAGAGTGCACCTCAGAGGCAGGGTTGCTCAGTCCAGCGGAGAAAAAGTTCTGAAGCCTCCTTCCCTCTCTCTCTCTCTCTGCTTAGCACATTCTTTAGCTTCAATCTAACTGGCTAATTCATAGCACTCTTTACCATACATTCCCCCTCCGGGGCAGTGCTAGCTATCCAGCTGATTGCAATAGTTACTGATGCTAAAGGACCCCTGGGGTAAGAAGTGGTGGAAAATGCCAGCTGCTGTGGAATGCTGTCCACCACTTCTCACGGGCCCCACTCTGTGCTATTGTCTTGACTGAACATTAATGCCACTGGAGGAATTGGGGTCCCCTCAGGTGGTCGCACCATAGGGGGCAATCCAGAAAGGAGATGTGGCAGCAGGTAAATCCCAGAAATGGTGAGTGATGGAGCTGGGGGAGAGTGAGGTACTGATGTGGAGCCAACTAGAGGAAGGGGTATTTAAAAAAAAAAATAGAATTATTTCCTAGCTCTCCTTTCTTGGTTGACAAAAAGCTAATTAAACTGAACAATTAATGTGGACAGCTCATGATAGTTCTAGTCAAATCTTGTTTAATTACACAACTGGTTCCAGAACACGATAACTTAAATGTATGGGAGCACTGAATGCAACTTCTACAGCGGTTTCCACTAAACTAAGGCCACCAGGTTTTGGAACTGATCGGTAATTAAAACAGAATATTGGGCAGAGAAACAACAGCATCAAGAACAGTAAAAGGAAACAAGTAAAAACGATTAGTTCAACACAAACAGAAGGAACTAGTCAAAAGGGAGAGTAACACAAACACTAGATGACCACATTTCCATTTGTAGTAAAATAAGGGCAAACCAGGTGTTATGTTCCCTTTAAGCTCCTCAAGAGAAAATATAAGCACTGAGCTACTTTGGCAATCAACTTATATTTTTTCTATTTAACTTACATTTGTTGAAGAAGCTGCCGTGTCTGCTCTGCTGTATTGTGACACTAGGTGCAGCCAGTATATGCAAGTTTGTCTGTAAAATCCCGGAAAGCCGAATACACTGGTGGCTAGTTCGACTCACTGGCACTAAGGCACTATCTGCAAACAGAAACCAAACATAATGTACATTTATTAACATGCCTTTAAGTAGACAACATATTTCTAAGAAAGAGATCCCGGGATACCCTGAGAAGTAGGGTAGATAGGAAAATCCCCATAAATTAATACAGGTTTGCACAACATACTTTTTGGTCTCTGCTTAAAGAACACTAATCATGCTCATTGTGAAAACAACATCCTCCACCACAAAGAAGACTTACCTCCTGCCAGGTTGTCTATCACAGAAAATAACATATTTCAGTCCTCTGATTTAGGCAAGGAAGGGATCGTTATTAGGCTCCAAGGAGCCCAATCCCTTTCACTTCCCAAATGTGAACCCTACCACAGCGCTTGAATGTTTTGTGATGTACAGTGTGAAGAGCATGGGGTGCACTACATACAGTAGGTTTAAATAGGGACTTTTTTCACGTACTTTCTTGTTTTAGAGGGCTGATTTAAGCAAATCAAAGTTGACCCTCAACTAACAAGCGGTAGGCTGGGTCACGTAAAGCTGACTGGGCCCTACATAAAGCAAGCAACAGGTCTGTCCCTGTGATAAATGGGTCTACTGCTTAACATAGGGCCCTGCACCAAACAAGATACAGATTCATGCCCCAGCACAATAGCTCTGTTGTATGAGCCCTGCAAAAAGCAAGCCATGGATCCCGTGCTTGCCCGATAGGTCTACTGCTTTAGTGTCCTGCGTAAAGGAAGGTAAAAGTGCCAATTGTTGTATGCCTTTTTCAAAAAGTAAGGAAATAAATTACAAAAAAAAAAAAATCTTTAATGCATTAGTTAAAACTGAAGCACACAAAGAAGGGAAATAAAAAATTAGGGGACAAATGCCCTTGAACCTTGAGTAATCTGTGGTGTGGTGTTTCTCTGGGTTTGAATGATCACACAATGCAGCGTTGGTGTTACTCTAATTTCAGCACAGTCTTGTTAGACAAAGAAAAATACTGACATTGCAATGCCTGGTTACAGGGTGCCGAAGTTAGGGTAACGCCAATGATGTGTGACATTATCATTAAAAACTCACTAAACAATATTTGTACTTAATACTGAGCTATCAAGGTTGACAGTTGTATGGTTCATCCAAAGACAGTTTAGTAAGACATCTGAGTTGACCTTCAAAACACAAAATTAGTACAGGGGAGACCTGTTATAAACCCACCTAAATGACAAGCAAAAACAATCTTATAACCAGGATGTTCTTATAAGACGGTGTAGTTGAAAACAGTGAAAATCTAAGTAAAATCTATAGTTAACGTAATAAAACTGGGCTCAGACAAGTTTTTAGAGAATCCATTATTAAAAAATAGAATAATAGATAGATTACAGTGAATTACAAGGCTGTAATTCCATCGAGAGGTTCTGGGGACATAGATAACCTCAAGAGCGAAGCTCGAGAGGTTTCTATGTCCCCAGAACCTCAAGATGGAATTTCAGCCGAGTAATTTACTGTAACCTATTTTTAATTTTTTGTAATATATGGATCCGATTCGAAAAATGTGCTGCGTTTTAAAATTCTGTGAACTGGGCTGGCTGCCTGTTGCACTGAAGAAGTGCTCGCTCTTGGCCGACCACCCACAGACAGTATTGAAGTTGTGCCCAACCCACATTTGTGACGAAAGCTTTTACTTTAATTTGGTAGTCCTACCGTTTACTTTCTTTGTTAGTCTGGCAGGTAATCCACTTTTCTGAGGAAATAAAAACAAAAAAATAGCATGCCATAACTCGAGTTGCTCTCGCTAAGCGAGAGTAAACGTCCGCCATGTTTTTGCATTTGGTTTGCCCGCCTACTCAGAAAGTTTGCCAATGGCATTGCACGTTTTACATTGGGTGCACGGACTGGAACGTGGCACCATGGCAACCGTGTTTGTGTGACAGGGAGACTGGCGCATGCACTGTGGAGTTTCAGTGATAATACTGCTGGTTTGAAGCTGAAACGCAGAGGATGTCTGTGGTCCTCTATGGTTAACCCGGTCAGTTAACAGTCGAGGGGTTGCCGGGGTGACCATGTAAACCTCGAGGCGAAGCTCGAGAGGTTTACGTCGCCATAACAACACCGAGGCGGTTAGGTTGCCGATCAGAAGGGACCATCGATGGCCTATAGTGTATGGTCCCACTATCAAAAAAAAAAAAAAAGGGCTTCACGTTTTTAAAAAGTCACCGCCTTGACCCTTCAGTCCTTCCCGTCGGTTTCCCCTTCAGTCGGTTTTCCGTGTCGAAAAAGCGCGCGCTTCGCCAGACCACTCGCTGTTGTTAACCTATCGATGTGACGTAGGATCGATGGGTTAACAACATATCTACGTCACATCGATAGGTTAACAACCTTAGGAAATGATGATTTCCTAAGGTTAACAGCGTTCTAACATACATTATAATAGTATTATCAGCACAAACAATAGCATTATCAGCAGTGAACAATACTATTATCACTTCAGGAAGGGTAGTATTATGGGAAAGAGAGCAGTGTATTACAAGGATTTTTTTATATGCTTTTTGGGGGTATTATTTTAACAATCCATATATTACAGTAGTATAATACAGCTTTTTAAAAGAGTTCATCACCACAGAGTATTCTTATAAAGTTCTTTCAGTGTCATAGCTAAAAGGCTGAGTGTAGCAGATGTCTGCCTACCTCAGCACCTGCATTCAGATTTTTAAGTAATTCATTCTTGGCTGTGCCTTTTGAGAGTGCCTGAGCTGCAGCTCTGGCAGCCTTCCAAAGGCAATTCTGACAATCATGTGAGATTGATAGTTTGCAATACGCAGGCCTAATGTGTGCTGCCTTTTCACAGTACACTTTTCACATACCCATTCAGGGACACTAAATGAGGAATCTAGATCACAACTCGTCCCAGGCTTAGTGCACTCGTAGGGAATAAGGACAATCTACCACTACCTCTAGAAAAAAAGATCAGTTACGTATTTACTACAACAGTAGATCTTCAAGAGAATCTCTTCCCTTAGGCCACACTTTTGGAATGATACCCCCATCAGCGCTAGAACTACATGGAAACTTTTGCTAGCTGGAAGCAGCCCACAATGACACCATGCATCAGCGTCTACACAAATATGGGCAGCCCCATCTCTCCTCAGTTCCCCGCTGGAGAACATGCTCGGAGGACTCTCTTCAAGGGGAGCCAGGAAACTGCTCCAGTACCTCTGATATCAAGCAGATGCAAGTGTTGGAGAAAGCAGCCATGAAAATTCCCAAGGCAGAACTGGATGCCATATTCCCCTATAGCTGATAAAAGGGGGAAGGTGCAAGGGCCGGCATGGCCTAAAGGAAGACATTCTCTTGCAGATATACTGTTACAGTAAGTACATACTGTAACTGTTCTATCTTCTTTGAGGATATCTTTTCCCTTAGGACACATCTTTTGAATGAGTCCCAAGCAGTCCCAAAAGCTAACTGGGAGGCTGGTACAGTCTGTTCATTACAACAGACCCTGTAACAGCTAGGCCAAAGCCTGCACATCTCCGAGAAACAATGTCCAAACTGTAATGTTTAGTAAAGAAGTGGACAGAACTCCAAGTGGCTGCAGCACAGATGTCAACCACAGAGGCAAGTAACAGACATGGCCATGCCCCATGTGGAATGACAGTGGACAGCACCAGGAAGTTCTTGACCGTACTTCCTATAACAGAACATAATATAATGTGCTAACCATTTGGACAAGCACGGTTTCAAAACAGCTGCACTCTCTTTCCCAGTGGTGAATGAAACAAAAAGATGAGAGGACTTTCTGCTGTCCTTGGTGTGTGCAAGATGATATCTCAGGATTCCATGTACATCCAAAGTGTGGAGCAATGTTTCACATTGACTGGCATGCTCAGGATAATAAACAGGAAGGTGGAAGGTCTGGTTTGCTGTGAACTTAGACACCACCTCTGGCAAAACCTGGGATTAGTACACAGACACATGCTGTCTTATGGAAAATCAAATAAGGAGTCTCACACATTACAGCCTGTAGCTCGGAAATCCTTCAGACCAAAATTACTGCAGCTATCTCCAGGACCCACTCATATGTAGTAATCTCCCTCCACTGACATAGATAAAGGGAGAGGTGACCCTCTGCCACCAGCATGTGAAGTGGTTTAGGGGGAGTCCTGAACGAGTCAGGCTGCACCAATGGGGGCAGCGCCACTGACTTTGGAGGCTCTGGAATGGGCTCCTGGGGAAGGGGGAAGTGGCAAGGCTACACCGCTTTTCCTTCAGCATTGCTGACAGCAGGATTGATGGCCACCACTGGCAGTATGCTGGCAAAAGAATCCTTTACCTCTACCTCTACCAGATGTAGGGTACAAGGATCAAACTGACCTCAAAGTCATTCTTGAGGTTTGAAGGCCTCTTCTACATGATAGCCAAACAATCAAAGCCAGTGCTTGGAGTCACTCTGTAACCATGCTGTAAATAAAGGATACGGGACTGTCCCACCGGCACAGCAGAAAGATTTTACTGCTGTGATGCCAGTGACCTGGGTTCGGGAACAGACTCGGGCCAGCTGGGGAGAAAAGGCTTGGCGCCCACGACAGCTCGCCTTCTCTCGGGGAGGGTGGGGCCGAGGACCGGTGCCTACTGACCTCTGGCAGCGGCCGGAGGTACAGCAGTGCACCAAGTCCCATTGTCCAAGGAGCGTGACAGACACTGGCTTCACTTTGCGTCCTGCATGTCACGCTCCTGCGGGAGAAAAACAGAAAAATTTGGCCCTGGCCGATCAGGTGATGGCCTACTGGATCAGCGCCGCCAAGCTCCCGGACCTCCATCAGCCGCCTCAGCAGCACCCAGGATCATTGGCATGGCCGGTAAGGTTCATTCCCTACGAAGGTAGGGGACCCACCCAGCGAAGGGATACACCGGGGTAACCTGGCATGGCTGTGATGTGTGGCAGAAGCAACCGGGGTGAAATGATCCCTGAGGGGCCTGAAAGAGGGATCGGACAGGGTGCAGGGTAGGAAACAAAGCAAAAAAAAATACATAAATGAAGGATACAACTCCAAAAGATAAATTCAAAATAACGTTTTTTTTATTCTGACCGGAACAAACGTTCAGTTCACCTCCTCTCACAACCCCAGTGATTCAGCTATGAGCCTTCCCACACCCCCTGAGGAAGGCTCATAGCCGAAGCACTGCAGCAGTGTGAGGAGGTGAACTGAACGTTTGTTCCAACTGTAATAAAAAAACTTTATTTTGAATTTATCTTTTGGAGTTGTATCCTTCATTTAAAGCATGGTTACAGAGTGATGCCAGACACTGGCTTTGTTTGTTAATATACTGGGACTTGCAACCCCTTCTGAGACACACCACTCCATTTCCAGAGCGCAGGTAATACCTGTTGTGGAACTGCATGATAGCCAAACACTTGGGTGCCTCTAAAAGAAGCAAGATTCAGCACTGTTTGGTACACATCTGTTGCAAACCCAGCCACTCTGAGCCAAGAATACCTTCTTATGCAATTACCAGTGGAGAGCTGCCCTGGCAGATGCATCTGTGACATCACAGGCTGAGCGTAGCTGATATCTGCCTATCTCAGCACCTGCGTTCAGATTTTTAAGTAATTCATTCTTGGTCACGCCTTATGGTAGTGCCTGAACTGCAGCTTTGGCAGCCTTCCAAAAGCAGTTCTAATACTTAATCATGTGAGATTGATAGTTTGCAATATGCAGGCCTAATGAGGTAGAGGTGCATGTTCGCCAGTGCGATCACATCAAGCTTCCTGGATTCCTTATCAAGTGGCAGGGTACTCATAAGCTTTAGTGCCTTGGATCTGTCATGGGTAACCATTATGACCACAGAATCCATTTCTGGCTACCTGGCATAATAAGGCTTGGCGTCCAGGGAGGGCAAGGTCCCTGTAGCATTGGTCTCCCTGGACACAGAAAAAGCATTTGATCGGGTCTTGCTGCCCTTTCTTTTCACTGTGTTGTGAAAATTTGGCATTCCTAATGGATTTATTAGATGGGTGGAGCTTTTGTACTCATGCCCCTCGGCACGAGTCTGGTGTACCAATATACTCTCTGACTCTTTCTCCTTATGCCAGGGAACTCTGCAAGGCTGTCCTCTTTCCCCCTTATTTTTTAACCTTTACCTTGAACCTCTGTTATGTAGTTTCCAAAGAACCCAAAGCCATGATGGCATTCTTGTAGCGGGAAAGCGATATTTGTTATCAGTCTGTGACATTCTTTTACATCTCGAAAATCCTGCTCAAACCTTGCCAAAGGTCCTGCCTGAGATACGTTGCTTCTCTGATCTATCTACTTAAAAGCTCAACGCTGTTACCTTTAAATGGCCTGGTCCTTAAGCATCATATTCAAGGTCTTGGTGTCTCCTGGGAGCCCAAGCTTTTGCGGTATCTGGGTGTCAACCTAGCTCGGTCTGTTTCACTTGTTATTAAGGAAAACTGTACTCTGCTGCAGCAGCTCAAACTTGATATGGATAGATGGCCCTCCTTCCCCTCTCCCTATGGGGCAGAGTACACATTATGAAAATGAACATGCTTCCATGCCTGCTCTACCTTCTAAGGATGTTGGGTATCTTCTTGCCCAAGTCCTGGTTTTCTCATCTACAGACTATTCTGAATTATCTTCTGTGGCGAGGTAAAGTGGTCTGAAGGTCTTATTCCAAAGTGACTGCCCCTAAAATACATGGAGGGCTATCTCTCCCAAATTGTTTTCTCTATTACTGCGCATTACATGCACACAAGTTTCTCCCTCGGTGGTTGTTCAATGATCTATCTCATGGGATGGGTTACTTTCCACAATGGCTAGAGGCTGAATCGTCCTTGGTTAAAAAGTATGGCTTTTATTGGAGATGGCCAACCAGCAAACAAGATGGCGACTTAAATTTATAACTTTCGATCCTGGAGCCCAGAACCCTTTAAAACCCGTGTTTGCTGAAAGCCAAGCAATTTACATTGTATACTCGGCAATAGGAAGTCTAGACCTCTACTTTGGCGGACTCTGAGGGAAATTCATATAAGGATTACAGACTTACATCTTCGTCTCCTCCAAAGCAATCACTACGCAACAGGCCGCATGGCACATCACGCTGAAGGGGGTGAGGAACCCTCAGTCAGAGAAATATTCGCATCCATTATCACTAGTATTGATGCTCTGACACTTGCATCAAACACAACTGCAGCTTCTGTTTGACAACTGGATGCGAGACTCAACCACGCAGAACAAAAGGCACTGTCTCATAACTATGTTCTCCAGGGGCACCGTGCAACCATGAGTGAGCAGGCGGCCCAAATTAAATATCTCCAGGACAAAATGGATGACCTTGAGAACAGGAGCCGCCGCAACAATCTGCGGCTCCTGGGTTTCCCTGAAGGTTACGAGGAAGGTAAAATGCTGCCCTTTCTTCAACAAGCCTTACCAGAGCTACTGAGACTAAATCCCACCACCAGAATAATTACTGAATGAGCGCATTACTCCCCTCCAGCCTAGACCTGCCAATGGCGACTGGCCAAGACCCATAATAGCCAGGATACTCAACGTTGCTGAAAAAGAGGCCATCCAAGCAAGAGCTAGAGAACTGGGGACACTAGAATGGCGGGGACATTGTATTATGGTCTTCCAAGACTATTCAAAGGAACTAGCTGCTAAGAGGAAGGCCTGCACCGAGGTCCGTAAAAAAATCCATGGCCTACAGGTACCTTTCTCACTTAAGATACCCTGCGACTCTAAAGTGGATAGTCAATGGACCACATTGCCCAAACCTGGCCCTCGGTCTCCAACATATCTCACAGCCCAACAACACACCATTCAGATGTGCTTAACAGTCCATACTTGGATTGCAGATCCTCACTAAAAAGGGATCCACTCCATGTACCAAATTCATCTCCGACTCAGGCCTCGATAAAAGAACTAGACCTTGACTGCCCAAAACCCGTACGAGGCCTCCAACGACCCCTCACTCGAAGAAAGAACACGAACAGGACACAGGACAGCCTGCTGAAAAGCCAGACCAGAATGCGCCAAACGAAGAGATCCCAGAACAGGAGTACACGAGCCCCTACTTTTCACAAAATAAATTCTCCCTTTTTGCTGTTCACTCCGGGACTGATGACTCTTCTGCCGAGAGGGACACTAATGACCCAGCCCACGAAGAATCAGATCTGGAAGAGCCAGACAATTTGTGGACAGTTGCCACAGATGCAGAACTGCCGCTCCAGGGCCTGGAAACACAAGCTGTTGACTTGGGTATTCCTTTAGGCTGAATCCCTGCGAACAACAGTCGTACAGATGAGAGGACCAACCGAGAAGAGTTCCCAGACTGAAAGGGACCAGTTGTATCAGATAAGTGCCTGGGGTTCTGTGTCTGTGGGGAGTAAATGGGTGGATTGTGGGCAAACAGACACGTGGAGTTTGTTTAGCAGCCTTGCGCTCATAGTTATCGAACGACCAGGCCTTCTCACCCCACCTGCGCTAGATTAAGGGGTTTACAAGATGGGCAGAGCTACTAAGTCGTTTCATCCCCCCCATGAGACACCCTACCTCCTGGGCACATTTACTGTATGCTGTTTTTCCTTCTGTGCCTGCTTTTTGTTTCCCTCTGTGTTCGGATGTTGGCTGCAGCACAGAAGGGATGTTGCTAGTTGTTCTGTATGCTGTTGCTGGGGACTGCGTAGGTAACCCCTTACCCTTGCTCCCTCCCCTCTAGTTTTCTTTTTTCCTGGCTCAGGTAAGTCTGGGCACCTATCCCCTTACCCCTCATCTGCTCGTAGCTTAGCAGATGCATCACTTACACCATGTATCAGAGAGGGTCACTGTGGGAGAAGGGCAGTGCGATCATCCCCTGTGATACACTTCCTCTCCTCCCTTCCCCTCGTCTTTTCCTTTTTATACATTTTTTCCCTTTTTCCTCTCAAAATAGTCTGAAACTTACAGTCCTGTTTAAATACCGGGTACTTGCTCCCCGAGGCCTACTTGGATTCCAGGGATACCATAAAATGGATGGCTACCCCCCTGGACCCTCTCCACCGCCCTAGGGGCCTGCAAAAGTCCAATACCCCAGGTTGGCTCTGGGTAGCTGCTATCCTAATTGTTTAATTCTTCTCTCTTCCCTAAGCTTTCTTACCACGGCTTGTTTCTAACAAATTACTGTTTACATGCAGCCAACTATAGGTGTACTCCCCTGCTTGAGACACCTTATTTCCACAGCCCCGCAGACGCAACTGGGCATGCCACTGGCTGGTGAACCAGCCAGCTTAGTCTAGTTGTACCTCTCAACAGTGTTTTGTGTTAACAATTGAATTTTACTGTTTAATAAGTTAGAAATAGTACAAGTACCTCCACTGCCTAGCACTGTTTTAATCACTCTGTTGCTTCTCTTACTGCAGCTTATAAGACTGTTTATTCATCCTTTATACAGTACAATCACTCGTTAGGCAGACCTTCTCCCATCTACTACAGTCTTGGTGTCAAAACCAACCTCGAACCTGTAAGGTTTTCATCAGACCCCACTAATACCTCCCTGGGGGCCTAGACTGATCTCTTCCCCCATGGCTAACTTTTTCAGTACACTTTTCTGGCCCTCCAACCCCCATCCCCCCCCCAGATGTCAAGACACTACATTTCACACTTGGAATGTTCGGGGGCTAAGCTCCGCCTTAAAATGGAAGAAAGTCCTCACTCATTTGCAGTGTCTACATTACAAAGTATCCTTCCTGCAGGAGACTAAATTAACCAATTATAATCATGTCCGTATGACAAAAGACTAGGTGGGACAACAGGTGTACACTAGTGCCCCCACAAGAAAACATGGAGTAACTATCTTCTCCCCAAATCACTGCTTTGGATCCTCATTAAATCATTATCTAGTTCTGAAGGCTGTTGGGTTATCACCACATATGACACCCCATCTGGCACCATTACTCTCTGTAATGTATACGCCCCACAGTTCTTTCATACCTTGGCCAAGATGATAGCTGGGTTTACACCATCTAATTGCCCTCTCCTTGTGGGAGGTGACTTTAACCTTACACTTGTCCCCTCGTTAGATAAGAATGACACCGGGAAAGAATCCCACACTAGAAGCAGACGTGCACTACATCAACTAATGTCAGATCAAGGACTCATGGATGTATGGAGGATATTCCATCCAAGGGACAGAGACTACACCTTCTATTCAGAGCCCAATTCCTCCCACAGCAGATTAGACTTCTGGCTACCCTCTGCAACCCTGCTGAAAAACACTAAGTGCCACAATCCTCCATAGGGTCATCTCTGATCATGCCCCTGTCCAACTCCTCATACAATGGGGCCCCTTAGCACCCCCCACCCATAACTGGAAACTAGATCCCCTCCTAATGAGGGACTCGGACTTTATCCCTTGGGCAAAAAATACAGGTTACTTACCTGTAACAGGAGTTCTAGGAGTGGTATATGTTGTTCATCCAAATTTATTGGCAGGTTCCTTGCTGCTTTAAATCTTGCCAGAAGGTCTTCAAGCTGGCTCCTCCCACCACCCGGGTGGTAAAACCCTCGGCTCCACCCCATGACACCAGATCTAGCCTGCTGGAAGCCAGGTTGCGCGTTGAAGCCGGGGAGGTTGGGAGGGTCGTATGGACGAACAACATATACCACTCCTAGAACTCCTGTTACAGGTGAGTAACCTTTATTTCTAGGGACGTGGATATGTTGTTCAATCCACACTTATCGGCAGACTGCTAGTAGTTCTCCCGAAGGAGGGAGGCAAGGCACGCACCCCCTACTTACGGAATAAGGACTGGAAAACCAAGGTCCCAAAACCAGCATCCCGGCGTGACTCTAGGTCAATGTGGTAATGGGAAATAAAGGTGCGTGCTGACTTCCAGGTAGCAGCCCTGCAGATTTCCTGGATAGGGACATCCCTAGAAGCAGCCACCGAAGCAGCGATATGGCGGGTAGAATGAGCTCTTATCCCTTTGGGAGGCTCCATGCCCGCCAACCTATAGCAGAGATCTATGCAGGAGGTGACCCACCTGCCTATCGTCCGCTTGGCTGCAGGTCTGCCAGGTGTGGCTTCAGCGTAGGTGACAAACAGCTGGCGAACCTCTCCCAGAGCCGTCTCCTCTTCAGCCGTCCGCTCCTTATAATAAGAGAGTGCTCTTCTAGGGTCCAAAGTATGGAGCCTATATTCAGCGTCTGAGGTGTGATTGGGGTAGAACACCAGCACAGACAACATCTGGTTAAGGTGAAGCTACACCACCACCTTTGGAAGGAATTTCAGGTGGGGACACAGGACAACCTTGTCCCTATGGAAGACCAGATAAGGAGACTTGATGGAAAGCGCCGGGCGCTCTCCCATCCTTCTGGCTGACGTAATAGCCACCAAGAAGGCGGCCTTCCACGACAGGTGAGAGATGTTCGAATGGCTTGCCCATGAGCTTAGCCAATATCAGCAGTAGATCACATGGAGGTGGAGGTTCTCGCACCGAAGGGGATATGTGATCAAGGCCTTTGAAAAAGCTCCCGACCACCTTCTCCTGCACCACCAACTGCTTGCCGGCCCGTGCCCGGTAAGCAGAGATGGCTGCCAGGTGCACCTTAAGGGTTGTCGACTGAAGCCCTAGCTGAGAAAGGGACCACAGGTAGTCCAGAATGCTAGCCAAGGAACAGGAAGAAGGGTCCAACCCCTTGTCCTGACACCAAATGAAGAATCTCTTCCATTTGAAGGCATAGCATTTTCTGGTCGACTCCTTACGGGACGCCTCAATGACATTGAGGACCTCATCGGAAAGACCCAAGGCCTGGAACTCTAGCCGCTCAGGAACCAGGTCATCAGGTGCAGGGATTGAAGGTCCGGATGGAGTACCTTCCTGTTGTTGACTGAGATCAGGTCCGGGCGGGCTGGAAGCCACCTCGGGAGCCTGGAGCTGAGGTTGAGGAGATCTGGATACCAGAACTGGCAGGGCCAGTCTGGGGCTACCAGAATCTCCAGCGCCTTGTCCCTCTTTGCCTTGAGAAGCACCTTGTGGATCAAGGGAAATGGAGGGAAGGTGAAGAAGAGGTCCAGGGTCCACGGCCTCGAGAAGGCATCCCCCTGCAGTGAGCCCTACTGAGGGTGGGTGTGAAACAGCCTCAGCTTCGCATTCTCCCTGGAGGCAAACAGGTCCACCTGAGGGGTACCCCAGTGGGAGAACAGATCTTGTACTACCTCCGGCAGGAGAGACCACTCATGAGATGCAGCGCCTATCCAACTGAGGGCATCGGCCAGAGTGTTGGAGGCTCCTGCCACATGAATGGCTAGGAGATCCGCCTCCAGGCTGATCACGAGAGACCAAGTGCGGAGAGCTTCCTTGCACAGGGGCAAGGAGTGCGTCCTGCCCTGTCGGTTGAGGTAGTACATGGTCATGGTATTGTCCATCTGGACCTGGACAGATTGACCCCATACAAATGGAGTGAAGGCGGTGAGGGCTAGTCAGACCGCTTGAAGCTCCAGCAGGTTGATGTGGCATCGAGACTTCTGAGGGGACCAGAGGCCGTGGGCTCTGAGCTCCCCCAGATGGGCACCCCAACCCATCAGAGAGGCGTCAGTCATCAGAGTGACCATCAGCTCGGGGCGGACAAATGGGATACCCTCCTGCAGATGAGCTAGAACGAGCCACCACTGTAGGCCATCCCACATCTCCTAGGTCACCGCCAGTGGCTGGTTCAGAGGACCGGAGCGCTGTGACCATTGACGGGTCAGCCCCCATTGTAGTGACGCATATGCCAGCGGGCCCAATGGACCACACTAGTGCAGGCTGCCAGGAGGTGCAGAAAGTCCCGGGCAGGGCGTAATTGCCCAACCAGATATGATTGGGCAAAAGAGGAAAGGACCTCGGCCCTGTCTGCTGGGAGCCGGGCTTGAAGAGAGTCGAGCTCTGCCCCGATGAACTGAATCACCTGCAATGGCACAAGTTCCAACTTGGCCTCGTTGATGAGGAGGCCAATCTGAGAGCAGACCTGGAGGGCCAGATCCCTGGACCGCTCCACCTCCAACCTGGAGGGGGCTGCAATCAGCCAGTCGTCCAGGTAAGGCTACACCCAGACCCCTCAGCATCGCAGGAATGCTGTCACCACTGCCATGCATTTGATGAAGACCCTGGGAGCTGGAGAGAGGCCGAAGGGCATGGCCTGGAACTTGTAAAGAGATCCCTCTGCTTGAAAGTGAAGGAATCGCTGAGGAGACGGACAGATTGGGACATGAAAGAACACGTCCTGAAGGTCCAGAGAGCAAAACCACATGCCTAGTTCCAAAGATGGAATGATCTGAGCCAGAGTGACCATCCTGAAAGTGCGCTGCCTTAGGAACTTGTTCAGGTTGTGTAGGTCGAGAATGGGGCGCCAGCCCCCCATCCATTTTGAGACCAGGAAGTACCTGGACACAAACCCTGGGTCTGGAGGAGGATCCGCCACCTCACTGATCACCTCCTTCTGGAGGAGCAAGGCAGTGTCCACTTGACAAGCCGACAGAGAGGCTGTGAACCCAATCGCCCCCCCCCCGTGGGGCGATGGCTCGATAGGGAGGGAACTGCTCGAATTCCAGAGGCAGACCCCTGCCCACCACTTCTAGCACCCAGCGGTCCGTGGTAATAGCAGACCAGGTGGAAAGGAAGTGGCGGAGCCGTCCCCCCACAGGGGGAACCTGGGGAGGAGTGACAAGGTTGGGGGCGACACCCCTCAACCCGTCACTGGGCAGGCTTGGAGGAAGGGCTCGCTGAGGAACCTCCTGGACCCTTGCCTCCAGGCTTCCTACTGAAGGAAGCAGCAGACTTGGCCTTAGGGCGCCAAGTGTGTGCCTGCTGGCCCTGGTGCTGCTGGGATGGACATGCCGCAGGGGCGGAAGGGCGAAAGGGCTTACGCTGCTTCTGGCAGCCTTTGTCCATCTGGGCAGACATGACCGAGTCCAAGGTCGCATTAGACTTCTTGATCCTCTGGAGATGGCCTTCCACCCCCGGCCCCAACAACTCAGTGCCCAGGAAGGGAATGTCTGCCAGCTTGTGCTGGGTGTCCGCCGTGAAGGTGGAGATCTGCAGCCAAGCTCTGCAGTGCATGGCCACTGCAGCCGCTACTGATCGGGCACAAGAATCACCACTGTCCAATGAAGTTTGAAGCTGTTGTTTTGCCACCGCCCTTCCCTGATCCTGCTCCTGCTTGACCGTCATCTGAAGGTCAGCCGGGAGATGAGGAATCTCCTCATCCAGGGAGCCCATGAGGGTGTGTGAGAAATGTGCCATCAGAAGTGCCGAGCTAGCCTGACGAAGGCCTAGGGAGGAAGCAGCGTAAACCCTCTGCCCTGCATAATCCAGCTTCTTGGATTCCTTATCGGGCGGCGCCGCCAAAAAACACTGTCGGTCACTAACCTCTGCGCACAGGGGTGCTCCGAGAAACCGGAGAGTGAGCCGGTAGGGACTGCGTACTTTCAGGCCATCCTGGCCGAAGGCATGGGACAAGATGCTGGCCACTGCCACAACTCCAGGGCCAGGCCAACAATGGCTTCGGCCACAGGAATGGCCTCCGAAGGGGAATCCCCTCGGTCCAGTATCTCCATGAGGGGATACTTGGCCTGTTTCAAAACGAGTTCGAACTGCATCCCAGTGGACTCTGAGATGAGCCAAAGCAAACCTAAAAACGAGAATGGGTTGTCATCCACCGACTGACCCCCCCGCAGACTCCAGGTCAAGTGGCCTGGAGAACAGGAAGGAGTCGTCATCAGACTCTGAGGAGTCTGCAAACAGCTGCCGTGGCACCTGAGCCACCCTCCACCTGCCGAGGTTGATCGGAAGTGAGGGTGACCGACAACCTGTGGGGCAAGCCCTGACCCGACCGAGAATCCTTGGTCAGGGCCCCAGTTTTCGGTTGTGGAGGCGGGGGTTCCACCACAATGGGCAGAGCAGCTGGCTTCGGCCAAACAACCGGTGCTGGAGTCGGCTCCTCGACCACTAAGAGGGGTTGTTTCGGACATTCTGGTGACAGCCACTTAATGGCCAGAGAAGGCGATGGAGTCTGCTTATTCCCGGACAATAAGAGCTGCTGCCACATTAAATTCTTGTAGCGCCGATGCAACTTGCGCCAGAGCCTATCCCCCGAAGAGGATGACGAGGATGAGTGGCAACGCAGTTTTCCATGGTGCCGCGACCGCTGACATCGGCGGGACTGGCTGGACCTGGAAGAAGACCGAGACCAAGACCCGAGAGCTTCGGGGTTTCCGACGGTGGGTAGGAGAGGGAACGGAGGAAACCCGCCCTTCCTTTGGTTCAAGGACCTTAACCGGGGACTCTGGCACAGGAGGCACAGGCAAGTCCTCGGTAATCACTGAGGGAACCGGTGAAGTAGGGTTGTCGGCATCACCAGTCAACAAACAGTCTGACAGGTCGAGAAAAATCTCGACCGCGTCGACTGTTGTCTTGGCCTGCTGTCCTGACAGGCACACCATGAAGCCAGTGGCCTTAGCTGCAACCTCAACCGAAGTCGAAGTCGAAAGCAGACGGTCCGGTGAAGGGGATTTCTCCCGCTCCCACGAACAGCGATGGTGGGACTTACCTTTTGAGTCCTCCTTCTTGGACCGACTGGAATGTCCCGATGGCCCTTCTCCCTTGGTGGAGAGGAACTGGCAAAGCTCCTTAAATGAAGCGTGTAGGAGAATCCCAAAGAGAGCAGGATAAATGACGCAGCCTAGGAGGAAGAAGAAGCGGCCTGGGCCGCCTCCTTCTCGAGGGCGATCATCTGCTCCAACTGTTCCATGGAGCCTGCTGCCGCGGACACCGCCCAATGGGCCTCCTTCGACTTGACCAGCGGATACCGTTTTTCTGGGTGCCCAAGAAGAAGTCGAGCAGTGCAGTCCTCCAAGACCGAAGCCGAGAAGGAGCTGCACAATTCACAAGCCTGCGAATCGTGACCAAGGCCCAGGCAGTAGATGCACGTGGAGTGTGGATCGGTCCGGGACATCTTCTGCCCATAAGGGCACCGACGAACCGGGGAGTCGATTTGTCCATCGCAGCTGCAAGGGAAGACGATGACCAAAGTCTTGTAAACTTTAAAATTAGTTTTGGGTTAACCGAAGAGTTTGGATCCAGGCCTAAAACGCAGAGCGCTAAGGAGGGAACCTGAGCTTCCAAGCGGTAAGGAAGATCTGGCGCCATGGGGTGGAGCCGAGGGTTTTACCACTCAGGTGGGTGGGAGGAGCCAGCTTGAAGACCTTCCGGCAACATTTAAAGCGGCAAGGAACCTGCCAATAAGTGTGGATTGAACAACATATCCACGTCCCTAGAAATGAGCCCTCTTTATTTCTTGCCGACAACTCCACCTCAGATACCTCAGCGGGTAACACCTGGGAGACATTTAAGGTTACCATGAGAGGTAAAACATCATGGAGTATGCTGCAGCAAAACATAGAGAACGCGAGCAACACTTGGTTGCCCTGGAACAGCAACTAGCCACAGCAGAAGCTGCCTTCAAAGCTATCCCTTCACCCTCCCCAACTCCGCTACTGACAGGACCATCCTAGGCCTTAGATTCAAGATTAATCAGCTTCTAAACAGAAAAGCTGAGGTGGCCATCCTATGACTCCAACACACCTTCTGGGAAGGAGGAGACAAAGGAGGTAAAGTACTTGCCTACCATCTTAGGAGACAGCAAGCCAGTAGGTACATACCAGGACTGAAAGACCCCCATGGTGTGATTGCTACCACCCCTAAGGTAATAAACGAGATCATAGAAGTAACATAGAAACATAGAAGTTGACGGCAGATAAGGACCGCAAGGCCCATCCAGTCTGCCCATTTCTTTTTCTACCTTATAAATGTGCCTTCGGCTTTTGCTCTGTCAGTGACCTATCTATTCATAGTCATTTGTATTGCTCCCTTATGCCTATCCCATGCCTGTTTGAAGCCCTGCACTGTATTCATAGCCACCACTCTTGTGGTAAGCCATTCCATGCATCCACCACCCTTTCTGTGAAAAGAATTTCCTCATTCCCCTTAATCGGCCTCCCTCTAATCTCATGCTGTGTCCTCTTGTCCTGCTATTTTTCTTATATTTAAACATGTTAGACTCTTTCACCTTGTTTATGCCCTTAAGGTGTTTGAATGCCTCGATCATATCACCTCTCTCCTCCTTTGCTCAAGGGTATACATATTGAGCTCTGTTAATCTGTCCTCATATGTCTTCTGATGCAGTCCCTGCACCATTTTGCTGCCCTCTCTGGACTGCCTCAATTTGGTTAATGTCCTTGTGAAGGTGTGGCCTCCAATACTGCACAGATACTCCAGATGGGGCCTAACCAGTGTCTTGTACAGAGGATTATTACCTCCCTCTTACGACTTGTGATACCCCTACTAATACACCCTAACACCCCTAGCCTTACCTACTGCTTTAGAGGTCTGCTTGATGATTTTAGGTCATCAGTGATGATGATGCCCAAGTCTCTTTCTTCCTTTGTGACTGCTAGCAACTCCTCCCAGCCTATAGGTGGCTTCAGGGTTTCTCCCCTGTGCATGATTTTGCACTTCTTGCATTAAATCCCAGTTGCCACTCTTCTGACCATTCTGCTAGTTTATCCAGATCTCTTCTCATTCTGCCCACCCCATCTGGATCATCTACTCTGTTGCAGATCTTGGTGTCATCTGCAAACAGACAAGCCTTACCCTCTAGTCCATCTGCAAGGTCACTAATGAAGATGTTGAAGAGGACTGGCCCCAGGACTGATCCCAGAGTTACCCCTTTGACTTGCATCTCTTCTGACTGTATACCATTTACCACCACTCTCTGTTTTCTGCCCGTCAACCAGTTTGCCACCCAGTTGACCAACTTGACCCACCCGAGCCTACCAGCTTATTTATCAATCTTCTATGTGGAACAGTGTCAAAAGCTTTGCTGAAGTCAAGGTAGGCGACATCAACTGCTCCCCCTTGGTCCACCACTCTGGTTACCCAGTCAAAGAAATCTATGAGATTAGTTTGACAGGACCTTCCTTTTGTAAACCCATGCTGTCTTGGATCCTGTGCCCCTATGGATTCCAGGTGTTGCACTATCCTTTCCTTAAGGAGTGCCTCCATAATCTTGCCCACTACTGAGGTAAGACTGACCGATCTGTAGTTCCCCGCCTCCTCCCTGCTACCACTCTTGTGGAGGGATCACATGAGCTCCTCCAGTCTTCTGGGACCCCTCCTGTGCTCAGAGACTCACTAAACAATTCTGCTAATGGCTCTGCTAGTTCCTCCTTTAGCTCCTTAAGTACCCTGGGATGTATGCCATCAGGTCCCATTGCCTTATCCACCCTCAGCTTAGCAAGCTCTTGTAGGACCTTTCTTTTGTGAAGGGAGTAGTGCTCACCTCCCTCCCCCCTGTGTCCATGATGCTGAGCTGTGGGCCCTGCCCTACCTTCTCTTCAGTAAATACTGAGCAAAAGTATCTATTTAGGATAGATGCCTTTACAGGGTCCTCTTCCTCACATGCTCCCTTTTCTCCATTAAGCTTAGCAATCACCCTCTGGACTTTCTCCTTTCACTAATGTATCTATAGAAAGTCTTGTCACCTTCTTTTACTGTTCGTACTAGTGTTTCCTCAGTTTGGGACTTTGCCTGCCTTACTGCCTTACCTGCTTCCTTAGGGCAGTTTGGTATGCCTCCCTATCTTCATCCCGCTGTGTTCCCTTATATTTCCTGAAGGCCAGCCTTTTGGCTCTGACCTTTTCTGCTACTGTATTTGAGAACCAAAGTGGTTTCCTTCTTCTTTTGCACTTCCTTTTCTGTCTAACACAATGGATGTTGCTTCAAGTATTGCATCCTTAATGCTTGCCCACTTTGCCTGTACCCCTCACCTGTGTTTCTTTTGCCAGGGCTAGCTTAACTCTGTAGGCCATCTTATCAAAGTCAGCTCCTCTGAAGTCCCATATTTGCTTGAATGGGATGATTTAGATGTAGTAGCCAAATGAACCATACCATGTGATGGTCACTGGCCCCCAGGTGACCTTCTACCTGGAGATCTGTGATCCTTCTTTGTTAGTCAGTACTAGATCTAGGATAGCCCTGTCTCTTGTGGGTTGCTGTACCAGTTGTTTGAGGCCCTCCCCCTGCAGGGAATCCACTATGAGTCTAGTTCTGGCAGATGTTCCTGCTGGTATTGACCAATCTGTATCTGGCATGTTGAAGTCTCCCATTATCAGAACCTCCCCTTTAGCTGTCATGTTTTGTATATCTTCTAACAGTAATGTATCTATGTCCTCCCTCTGGTCTGGGGGCCTGTAGACAACCCCAGTTCTTATGGCTGTCCCATTTCCTGTTTCCAGGGTGACCCACAGTTCTTCTGGCTCCTTATGTGTATTCTGAATTTCTGTAGCTTTGATATTTTCATTAACATACAGGGCCACTCCTCCCCCTTTTGCACCTCGGTCTCTTCTGAACAATACATAGCCAGGTACTGAAGTCTCCCAAGTGTGGTTACTGGTAAACCACGCCTCACTAATTGCTACTATGTCCAGTTTAGCCTCTGACATTATTGCCTGCAGGTCTGGGATCTTATTTCCAGGCTGTGAGCATTTGTGTACATGATTTTCCATTGGCCAGATTTTGGTGTGTTAGTTGTTGGGTGAAGTTTGGCATTACCCCTGTGCATCGTATGGGAGACAAACCTTTTTCTTACCTGGTGATGCAAATGAACGGCAAACATGCTGAATTCCTGTTTGACCACTAGCTGAGGGGAGGGTGTTCCCATTCAACGATGGGTGCTGCACCCTCTCCCATTTGCTAGTTTAAATATTCTGCAAAGACGTCAAACTTCTGCCCCAATGCACTGACTCCCTCTTTAGTCAGATGCAGTCCATCAAATTTAAAGAACTTTCGCTCCCAGAACTGTTGCCAGTTCCCTACAAATCTGTGTCCTTTTTCATGGCATCCTTCTATAAGAAACTCTACTCCTCTACGCACTTAGGCCCAACCAGGGACACCCAATCCTTTCTTGACTGCCTTCAACTGCCCAACTCACTCCACAACAATCTCTAACCCTGGAAGCCCCCATCTTCCCAGAGGAGGCGAGTTCTGCCATTCGGAGTCTTCAACCAGGGAAATCCCCCGGCAGTGACGGCTACACTGCAGATTTTTCACAGGCTTTAGCCCCTACGATCATTCCTCTCCTCACTGAGATGTTTCAAGAAGTAGAACTCAAAGGTAATCTCCCACCATCCCTTAGGGAGGCCACCACAGTAGTCATCCCCAAAAATGGCAAAGATCCCCACAAGTCCTGGCAGCTACCGTCCAATCTCACTCATAAACCTGGATAGCAAGATCTATGCCAAAATCCTGGCCTCCAGATTAAATCCCCTACTGCCTCACCTTATACATCCCTCCCAGGTAGGCTTTGTCCCCGACAGGCATAGCTTAGAGCATCTAAGAATCCTGCTGAATCTCCTACATATCACCTGTTCCCTTCTGACACCGGCCACTGCTATCGCAGTAGATTTCGAGAAAGCATTCGATTGCATCGAATGAGACTACCTGTACTCTGTCTTGGCCCACCTCGGACTGGGGGAAAGAGTCCAAGCCAGGATACAGGCCATCTATACACCATCCACACCTCATGTTTCCACAAACTCCATACTCTCCCCCACTTTCCTCTCGAATGTGGGACCTGACAAGGCTGCCCCCTCTCTTGTTTGTGCTTACTGTTGAACCACTCACAAGGGCAATCAGAATGAACCCAGACATGAAGGGCAACAAATTCAGATGCATAGAATACTCCACCCTCATGTATGCAGACAACCTTCTCCTCCCCCTGACCGATGTCCGGCTATCTGTTCCACCTCTGCTAAGTCTCCTTGACTCCTTCACCAAATACTCGGGCCTGAAACTAAATCAAACAAAAATCAAAATGCTCTCTTTGAATGACCACCGCACCCAACAGATGGCTGCCTCTGCTGGTCTTCTCTGGGCCCACAAAGGGATTACCTACCTGGGGATTATCCTTACCCCTGCCTTAGCGACACTCTGGCAAGCCAATATACAACCTCTCCCGTCCTCCATCAAAATGGAGTTTGATCAATGGAAATTGCTCAAATTCACCCTAGCAGGGAAGACTGCAGCCATAAAAATGGTGTCTGCCCCTAAACATTTCTACCTGTTGACACACATCCCCATTCCTCCCCCTAAAATGTGGCATGTGGCCATGGATAGGCTCACTGGAGACTTCCTTTGGGATGGTTCCAAACCACAGTTTAGTCATTCCAGACTTAGGGCACACTGGTCTCAGGGTGGCTGGAGCCTCCCATGGATAGAGGGGTACATGAAGGCTTTTCTTTTAGCCCAAACAGTAAAATGGCTGTATCCCCTCACCCCTTCATCCCCACAATGGGTCCAACTTGAGTTAGATATCACTGGGACAATGCACACCTCCTCTCTTCTCACGGAAGGACACCAGACTCCCACATTCCGACAGACAAGGAAAGACTCCAACCTCTCCCACTGTGGAGGTGTCCAAGACCAACTGGTTCTCCACACACTTATGACTGAAAATGAACCCCCTCTCCCTCTCCTTCATACCACTTTGGCAAAACTCCTCAATCACTATAGGTGAGGAATAGGTATCCTGGAAACACTGGTTAGACTTGGGCATCCACAAACTGGAGGACCTTATGGATCTCAAGCTTAATGCCCTCCATATGTTTCAATCCTTCCAACAGATATGGGACCTCCCCCAGAAGGAATTCTGGAGGTACCCACAAATCAGAGCAGCGCTCCGCCCCTTACTGAGTCAACCCATATCCCACCCCATCCCTTTGGACCTCCATACCTGGCTCCGCCACCCCAAGGGCCTTGCTGGACGAATATATGCCAAACTAAGGGACACTCTGCAGTCCCAATCTGAAGGTGCAAAGACCAAATGGGAAAAAATGCTCCACTGTACCATCCCCACTACCCAAGGGGACCAGGCCTGGAATGACACACATACTTGGCTTTGAGATGCCAGATCTGGCCTACTACAAAACAAAATATCCCATTCATGGTATAACACCCCAGTGGTTCTCACTAAAGTTAAACTCCTGGACTCAGATAAATGCTAGGGATATCAAAAGGAAGGTGGGGATTTACTACACATACTTTGGTCCTGTCACCTGATAGGACCCCTGTGGCAAGGAATAGAGGTTCTCGCCTCTACTGTACTTTGTAAACTGATACCTCATAACCCTCTCTTTTTTCTGTTGAGGATCTGAAATGACCTCGCTGAAGTACATATGGCTTGCCCTCCTGGCCCTTCAGACGAAGAGAGATTTGCTCTGTAAATGGAGAACCTCAAACATTACCACACTGGCAAAGGTCCTGGCATCTCCCTCTGCTCTTGCCAAACTGGACAGGACCTCTCACTTTCAAACCTATCAAATGTCCAAATTCAGGCTCTGCTGGGCCCCCTATCTGAGTTATGTCACCCCTCAGGAAGGGATAAGGCTGAACACCCACCACCCCCGCTGAGGGCAGTCTGGTTCTCAAATAGTAGAAGCCGTGATGGAGGTAAACAGGTCCTACTCACCCCGGCAAAATCTGAATAAGGGTGGGACACAGGCTATCCCTTTAGGCTCTCAAGGTTCTCCCTACCCTGTCCTAACCCTATACAACCACCATAACAATCCTATCTCTCCATAACCCTACAGTTATACAATCTGTCTTGTTGCATCCCCCTGCTGTGTATAATGATATGTACAACCCACCCCGGGATTAAATGCAGATTCTCTGGGTATATGTTTGTTTTGCCCTAGATATAAAATGGCTGGTTTTGCAGTACCTACTCACACTATCTGATCTTTACCCAATGCCTTGAAGAAAAGTTAATTAACTTGGGATGTGTGTGCATATGTCCAGCAATGCACACAAAATGGAGGGACCACCCCTTGGGTGAGTACTACCAATATAACACTACATTATTCGCTATGCCTGATATAGTTCCCCTCTGTTGGATTTATGCCTTCCTCTGCTCCCTCTCCACACACCTTCTTACCCCTTTACCTTCTTATTCCTTTATCCCTCTACCTCTGCACCCCTCTCCATGTAAGCAGTAAGAGAAGATTTTAACCCTGACTATACCCCTTCTGCAGTAGAGTGTGATTGTATTACTCCACAATGATCGATGCTTGTACACTGTAATCAAGTGCAAAATGTTGTTTGATATGTATTTTTCTTATTCCCTACTCCCTACCTCTCCCTTAGCTTTCCTCCCTCATAAAATATGTACTTGTGTATTTAACTCTTTAGAGACCTTGGTTCCAAGGATGTACTTTTCTTTTTTTTTTTTACCTAAAATTAAAAAAAATTTGTAACAAAAGAATGGCTTTACACTTTCCAGTCTTTTGTATATAAAACTGGGTCAGCTTCCTGTCAGCCTGCGCTCCACTCCATTAGGGTGGTCAATCACTGCCAAGATGCAGACTGAACATTACTTTCAATGGGATTTAAGACTGCAGGGCAACCTATTCCGTCCTCGTTACTTCCACAACTGAAGGGAGCAATGCTATCTCAGCTGTTACAGGGTGACAAAATACTTTTTCAGGCTGCTAAGCAGGTTCATTCACTTCCTACTGCCTGCTGTTTTAAATTTTTGCAAATTTCCCAGGCCACTCTTTCTATGCTTGGCCCCAAACCGTGGAACTTATTGGCTAGCACTATGCTCAACAAGTTGTCGATTACTGTCTCCCAGCCCCATCCAGTCTCGGCTTTGTACAAAACCTTACATACGCTGGATACCCTAGACTCAAGCACTAGAGAGTCCAGCTGACTCTATACTATGGCAGAAAATATGGAAAACTCTCTATCAATATGTGAAACAGGATAGGCTTAGGCTAGTACAGTTTCAAATCTTGCATGATCTTTATTATTCTCCTTACAAGCTATTCAAAATGGGGAATCTTGCCTCCCCCATATGTACCAGATGTCATCAGACAGAAGGAAACTTAGGACACATTTTGTTGGACTGTGAAAAAGTAGCCCCCTTCCGGAATGCTATCAAGGATTCTTTAGATTCATTTCTAGGGCTGCAGAAGCTTTTCCTTTCCAATATTTGTCTTGTTGGCCATTTCCCACAGGGACTCATTCATGTCCAAAAGGCCCACATGGCACTCATTTCTGCTGTGGTGAAGCTGGTGATTTTGAGACACTGTCTGGATGATTCGATCCCAACTGTGAGGGAATGGCACGCCAAAATGATGACTGCATTAATGTTGGAAAAACGTACCGCCAGTTGCAGAAACCGTCTTCATCATTTCCATGCTAGATGGGAATCACTTCTCACCCTTTTTTCTGTCAGTTCTGGTTGAACAGAGACTTAACTGAGTTTGGCCCCCTCCCTTTGTTGTTCTCCCCCCCCCCCTTTTTTTCTTGTTTGCTTTTATTATTTATCTCTGGTCTTCTTCTTTACTTTTGGCTTATGTGGTGCCCTTTGAGGTTAGATGGGTAGGAAGGGATTGCTGGGCTGTAGGAGTGTTTTGGGTGGATAGGGGATGGGGTGTTTGGCCGTCAATTTATGCCTCTTAATGCCTCACTTGTGCTGGGTTAGATATGTTATTGTTAGTTTGATCGTTTTACTGTTAGTCTTGGTGCTCTTTTTTCTTATTGTATGTGTTTCTGTGTATATGTTTGTTACTCTCAAAAATTTATATTGAATTAAAAAAAAATAATAAGTCTTAGCAGCAGGGGCAGGGCACTGCTTGTCATCCTTTCTGGGAAAAGCCGGTATGGTATTTGACTTTTGCCAGGCAACAAAAGTGGCATCTTCCAAAGAAGGATAAACTGAGGCACAATGATGGAGGGAGTGGAGGGCACCTCCAGAAACTCCATCAAATTATTTTTGGAATAGTCCTCTTCTTCCACAGCAAACCCCACAGGAGCTGCATTTGCTGCATCACTGTCTACAAAGAGAGGTCTTCAGGAGGTGATCTGGGTGTGTACACCACAGATTCCTCACTGCAAGAGGCTAGAGTGGAGCTGGTATGCGGAGCAGAACGTTCCTCTTCATATCCTTCCTCCGCTTCATAATCCTCCTGCATTATGTGGTCAGGATTATATTCCTCCTCCTCATCAATGTCCTGGTCTGTGACAGGAACAGAAAACCTCACTGGGGATGCCACAGGCCTCTGCTCGGTATGTGCTTGCTATGTACTAGTCAAGGAAGTCGCTGGGGCCTGCCACGTAGTAACCCCCACTGGCTAGAGTGCAGGCCGCAAAGGCATGCCTGACAATATGCACCGTATCATATCTGAAAATGACGTCAGCAGTGCCTGCGCATCGATGACACCCTGGCCAGGGGCTGTGACTACTGGGGTTGACGACAGGCCTGCTCCCATTGAAGACACTGATGTACCATCCATAGTAGGTATGGTAGCACCTAAGCCAACCCCCAACTTTGGTGTCTGGTTGACGATCGGGGGCTATTGTAACCGTCGCCTGAGCGGATGATGACAATGCAGGTTGACTACCTACAGGCCCCAACGGTGACTTGGATCTTGCTAGGGAAGCTGATCTATCCTTAGACTTGTGTCTATACTTATGCTTATATACCAACAACAAACTCTCTTTTTCACAGTCTTCGATCTTCAAAGACCGCGACTCGACCCTGGGCTTTTTGCATGGCCGCTAGAGTTTTGTCTAACAAAAACTTCTCAAGCACCTTTTTTTCTGCATCACAAATCCTGACATTGTGAGAGAGGCCTAAACAGCAGACACATACGACGTGGGTGTCATCCTGGTATCTTTTTTCACTGGACTCACAGTACCGGAAAAAACAGGGTTTTGAATAGCAGGTTTAGTATAGCAAAACGCTAGGCAAAACGGGGTAATGCTAACCATTTTCAGAAATGCTTAGTAGTAGACTGCTAACCATTTTTTGAGTGAGTCCATGACACAGGACACATTAATAAAATCATATCATTTTTTTGAATTTTGCTAATCAGTCTGTGCCAAGTGCTATGCATTTTTACAACTGATTAGCACTTTTACGCGTCAAACTGCTAATCAGTTTTTTCAGCTGATTTAAAACGCTGAAAAATGTCATTGGTTTCAGCAGCACACAGTAGTCAATGATATCACTAACTTATGAGTGATTACTATATAAGAAAATAATAAACGACAGTGGCTAGGTGTATTCGCTTCTACAGCAGGTCTGACGAGTACAGTCGATAGCAGAAAAATAACTATGGTGAGATGGGGCCGCCCATGTTTATGTAGATGCTGCCGCGTGACGTCGTCATGAGCAGCCCCCGGCTAGCAAAAGTTTCTGTGTGGTCCTAGGGCTGACGTGGATATAGTTCCAAAGCTGTGACCAACAGGAAGAGATATCCTCGAAAAAGATCTGTTCTTATGAACAGGCTGACTATTCCTATAAATGGGCTTTACTGCCATTGAAAATAATGGGAAAACTTTGGGACATCAAACAAACGTTCTTATAAATGGGATGTTCTTATAAGTGTGCTCCATTGTATTTTAATTAAAAAAATGTTTCTGATTGCTGCAAGAAACCATCACAATGGAAATCAGCAAACTCAGCATGTGCTCAAAAGATAAAGCCTGCATGCCTGGTAAACCGTGGCCAAAAGGCAAAACTCTTTGCAAGACTAAACCAAGTCCTACACAAACAAAATGTTTAAATCACCAAAACTGTCACACATAATGTACTAAGTCCTATACAAACAAAAATAATTTAATGTTGACAAACACAAACAGCGGTCATTTGCATGCATTCTGTACTACAATTAAAGTCATAAACAGCAAAAATACGACAAAAGTTGTGCCTCATCTCCTGGGCAAAGAAAGCCATACGAGACCCAAAGAGTCCTGTATTAGACCCTGTGCAAAGCAAGTTACCACTCTAATTTCTCAAAAAGTAAGGAAATTCATTACAAATAACTGTGGTAATGCCTACGTAAGGGTTACAAAGCCACAAAAGCAGGGGACTGTGTTGTTAGGGGCTATTTGTCAACACCAACACCCACCCCTCTCTCCTCCAGCCCTAGCCTCATAACACAAGATCAAGCTACAGGTCCAGTGCTATGCCTCACAGGTCTGCCACTTTAAGTTGCAAGTCTGCGACAAGAAAGTTATGACTCATCTTATGCTTTGGGCAGGGCAGGCCCCGTGGAAAAAAAGAACTGCTCCCATGCTTCATGCAGGGCCTGCACAACTGGTCTCCTGCTTCATGTAAGGCTCAGTGTGAACAAAGTTATGAGTGATCTTGTGCTTCATGCAGAGCACGCAGGTCCGCCTGAACACAGATACCTATGACTAATCTCCGCCTTCTCCTACTTTGCACCTAGGTTCTGGAACTCACTCCTCCTACATGTTTAGAACTCCTCACTTCACCTCACCTCACCTTAAAGCATTCACTGTTTTTCCACCTCTATGCTCTTGGTAACTGCAACTCGGCTTAACTTTCTGTGTTTGTTGCCAGATGTGTAGATGCCCATGACTGTAATGTATAACTTCAATATATTGCTTTACCTGTACGTTTTCTCTCCCCAAGCTAGGCTATTTGGTATGTGATCCAGTTATTCATGCTGTAACTGTCATTTTACTCTAACTTGTGTTTTACTGTTATCCGTGTCTTTTTTCATTTCTGTGATCTATAATGCTAACTTATTGTTGTCCTGACAGTCATCCTCATTATGTTCCAGTTGATTGTCACTGTGATACCTTACTTTTGCCATTGCTGTATTTTGCAGTTTGTACTCTCCTGGGTCGTACCTGAAAAATAGGCAGGCTTTTTGCCTAGTGTACTTACCCGGTTACCAAAGACTAATAAATAAATAAATTTAGAGCATGAAGAAAGTTATGACTGCTCTCCTCCTCTGTATAAAGAAAGCTGTGACTGGTCTCCTGCTTCATGCAGGGCCTATTGTAAATAAAGTTATGACTAATCTGCTTCATGCAGGGTCTGTAAGGCCCTGCACGAAGAAAGTAAAAGTGCCTAGGCTGAAGAAGTTTCCTACCAAATTGTACAGTTGTTGCCTGCCACAACAAGTATTTATTGTGCAGCAGTTTGAGCCGTGTGGCTATATCTAACTAGGACTACAACTGACCTCTGCTTGAGTGTCTGGTGTCTTGTTTTGCTTGGTTATTGTGGGAAGCTGGCCATTCCCTCCCAGCAATGAGCTCTTGATCTGCTGAGCACAAGGTTCCTGAAGTTTTGACTGATCCTTACGTAGAGCAGCAGATTTGTGGGGCATGGCACCCGATCCCTAGCTTGAAACAGCAGACTCACTGGGCAAGGCCCCACACCTGTCCTTGACCATGGGTCAAAAGGGTAGGGGTGGGGGACTGGGTGTAAGGTTGAAAAAAAAAAACGAATGCACATTTCCCTGCTTTTGTGACTTTGAAACCATAACGTATGCAGTAATACTGTTTTTTTGCAATACACCTATTTACATGTCTACACATATATATATTTATAAAATGGGTAGGAAAAATGATGTCTGCTGATTTGTTGATTCACATCACCCATGCGTATATCAGAGCTCAACCTCACACCAGCACTTTTACCCCCCTAAAAAACATTTTTGCCATTTTATAAGATAGGTAACCCACTCTACGGTGTGCAGTCGCGTTCTGATATATGCATGCCTTGGATGGTTGACGCACACCAAGGCGTGCATATATCAGAGTGCGACCGCACACCATAGAGTGGGTTATCCATTACATACATATATACATAGAGAGAGAGAGAAAGAATAAATAATGGGTAAGCATGGCATACAAGAAAATATACCAACTGAAGAAGCTAATCAAATAATATGGCAACAAGTCCAAAGGACTAGAGACTTTATCTGCATCCCCCCCCCCCCACCGAGATGGGTATACAGTAGTAGCCAGAAACACTGCCAGCTATTTCCAGATATTTTGCAAAATTTCTGAAAAGTTTCTCTTTGCTGCCCCTACTGTAGAAATGCAGAAAGCAGGAGATATTTCTGGAAATATCACAGAAATTTCAGGAAATATCTGGCAGTGTCTGTGGCTGCTACTGTATGTCCTTGAATACCGCACTTACCCATCTTTTGTTTTTACAATACAATACATTAGGTTGTTTGCTAGTTTTTACCTTATCAGTGTCGTCAAGTCAGTTTGCTGTTATCTGTGGTTGGACCATTGTTAGGTGTGGTACCAGTCTTTTGGTTCCCCTGGTTTTCGGTAGAGTAGTGGTGTTTTGCTATTGGGGCACTTTTTTACCCTTTCGTGTTTCCGTACTATAAGGTTCCCCTATAAAGCAGGGGAACATCTGAGGCCAGTCATCCCCTTAGGTCGCTGGTGGTGTATGGTGACGTGCGGCAGTAATTCGCGGTCTGGAGGGCAGTCTGCAGTGGGAAGCAGATTGTGGCATTGGTGGTCATAGACTGTGCAGCCAGTGACGGAGCCAGGTTTGGGAGCATTTGGGGGGCCATTCAGTCAATCATGGGCTCCACAGTAGGCACTAAACAGTGAATTAAGGTGATGGGCGGGGCACCACTACTCACACTGGGGCAGCCAGGAGGGGCAACCACCCCCCCCCCAGCACCCCCTCTGGCTCCGCCACTGTGTGCAGCTGAGAGAGGTGGTTGTGGCCATTTTTGGGTTTGGTGTCAGCCTTTTGGTTCCCCTGGGTTTCCATATTATAATGTCATTCTGCTGTTGGGGCACACTTTTAGCCTTTTTATGTTGCTGTGGTGTAGGGTTCCCCTATAAAAGGGAAATGTCTGTAGCTGGTCTTCCTTAGTGTATTGATGGCACTGTAGTGTGATGCGGTGTGCAGCTTAATTCACGTCTGGGGAAGAGGTCTGTGGTCAGGAGCAGCATTCAGAATCAGTGGTTGCAGATTGTGTAGTCGGGAGCGTCATTTGATGCAGCTGGTGGATTTGCAGCCTCGTGCAGCACAGGGGCATGTGAGGAAGGCAAAGGTGTTAAGGTGGAGGGCATGGCATCTCAGCAGCTGAGCATGGAGGGAACTGTCAACAGGGTTTTGTAGTCATGAAGAAGAGAGAAGCACAGAGGGACATAGCTGTTTGGTGAGTAAAGCGGGGGTTAATTGTTTATCGTGGGTTCCCCTGACTTTCCTTTTGTAACACTTAAGTGGAACAATGCGGGACATGGCTGTGGGGTCTGATGAATGTTGAGGGGGGGTTGTGTGGTCTCCTTACTGTTCTTCTGTCTATGTTAAAGTGGATCATTGAGGTATAAGCTGTTGAGGTTGGGGTGGGGGGGAGAGATGTTTTTTGTGTGGTCATAGAAACATATAGAAACACAGACAATGACGGCAGAAAAAGACCAGAGGTCCATCCAGTCTGTCCAAGTTCCCTATAATCCCTGGAACTTACTGTTCCTCCACGGTACTAACTCTCCCAGTCCTCTCTCTATTCTCATCCTTGGTTCTGTCGCCCCCAGTAACCACTATTCCCTTCATTATTTCCCAGCCCTGCTTGAATCCCAACTGTTTTCGCACCCACCATTTCAGCCGACGGACTGTTCTAAGGTTCCACCGCCCTTTCTGTGAAGTAGTACTTTCTCACATCTCTCCTGAACCTACCTCCAGTTAATTTCCATTCATGTCCATGGGACCGCGAATTGGTATTCAGGCTGAATAGTTCCCCGCAGTTCACTTTGTTAATTCCTTTAAGCTCTATCATATCTCCCCTCTCCTTTTTGGTCTGCAGTGAGTACATATTTAGTGCCTTGAGGCGCTCCTCATAGGATCTGCCCTGCTAGCCCTGAATAATTTTTGTTACTCTGTGCTGCACTGTCTCTAATCTATCCTTATCCTTTCTGAGGTGAGAACTCCAGAACTGGGTGCAATCCTACATTTTTCTCTTTTTTAGCAGTGGGTTTTTTTTTTATATTTACTTAAGTGTGGTCAGTGTGGCAATTTTTAATTGGTGGGTTTTGAGCAATTGGTTTTTGATTGTTTAAATTTGTGTTACGTAAGCTGTGTTTCCATTTTCTGGTGGTTTATTTTTCCCACAGTATACAGGGACACATACGGATGTATACAGTTTCAATTGGGAGGTACAGCTTTAATTGGGAGGTATATAGTGTTGAAATACACAATAATGGTTTCTTTAGGGCAAAGGCCCCATCCATGTATCGAGATGTATATATGCATGCCATGCCTGTGAGGATAGTGGCAAACATCACTAATATGTTTGCCACTATAGGGACCCAGAGTAAGATTACAGTAATATTCTCAACTCTTTATCTATAGCTGCAAAAATATCCTCACTGTAGATCCTAACTGGCAGCGTTAGCAGCATGGTTCTATTTTTAGAACTCCACTGTGTCACTGAGGCAACGTCAGGAAGCATAGGAAAACCAGGAGCAAGTATAAAATTCACAAGAAGTGTTTTATTAGTTTCAATAACAATAAAATAAAAAAATAAAACTGCAGAATAGTTTTTATACAGGCACTTCAAATAAAACAAAGTCCTTCATCTGAGGGTATCTCCCATTCTAAATGTCAATCTCTCCTTTTCTAACAAAAGATTGCTCTCTTAATATAAGATGCCTTTGCCTGGCAATTAACTCCTGCATCTTCAGCTCATTAAGAGTTATCCTGCTTCTCACAAAATCTATCAGAACTTTACCAGTTTCTTTCCTTGCAGGTGCAACAAAATAGAACATGGTGTGCCATAACCAATCTCCTGTTGACAACTCTGCAAATGAGTTTGTGGAGGTCAAACTGCATCTCAAAGTCAACATCCTGAGTTCCAAATAGCTTCTTGCAATCATTTCAACAATATAACTATATATATTTTCAAACCACAGAACGCAGATTCACATAAAAATACACTTGTATTTGTATAACCACCGATAAGCAAGGGGAAGAAAAGATAGAAACAGCAAGTGAAGGCACAGAGATAGCGGGAGGGGGAGAACTGCAAGACAGTCAGAGTGTTTAGTTCCTAGGTCTCACAAGAACATTTGACTGCACAATCTGACAGAAGAGAGACAGAAAAGTAGAGGATAGAACAGATCCTTGCGTTTAACCCTTTCCATGTAACAAATGGGGCAGGGTCTTATTCAACCATGTCACACACTGCTCACTCGCTAACAGCTGCCTCAACACTTTCTCAGCCTCACGTTTAAATATTTAAAAAAAAACCTGCGATACACACTCAAACTGTCATTCCTTCTTCTGAGATGCAGTGCGTCTGCCACCACCCTCACCTTCAAATGTCTACTTGTTTCCCCCGACAGAAAACCCTGCCCCTTCTCCACCAGTCCTCACTGTTTCCTGCTGCCACTAACCTGATGCCTCTTCCCCCGACATAAGACACCATCTCCCTGGCACCTCAACAGGCACTCCCAACCACACTCCTAATATCAGACTGAACTTGAATGCATAAACACAACAATGCAGGCAAAATGTCATGTGCATCAACTTCAAAAAATGACTCGGCCACCCTGAAACACAGCTGGGTCATCGTGAAACACTGCTCAGTCATCTAAAAATGGCATACAACAAAAGCAACACACACTTAAAAGAAGAAAACAACAGAATCATGGCAGGTATGGTATAAATTGAACATGCCATGGCCCTACATGAAATATACGTGATATTTTTCTCTCATGCACTTTGACATCACTTGTGAAGCCATGAAGTCAAACTGCGCTCAAGAAAAGCATCATGCATATTTCTGACAGGACTATGGTATAGCGTATATATCCTACCACGCTTATATACTAGGGTTGTGTTGGTGTTCTTTTATAAATGCACATTTTTAGAGGGTCATATCTTGGTAATTTCAGACCCTAGGACTGCAATATTTGGTATACACCTTTTCAGTCATATGGACACTTAAGTTAAGGGACTTAACCCTCTTAATTTCAGGAGAATCAAGGATGTCCCTTTGGAGATATTTTTGAACAACCCTCAGGACTGGAGAGCCACAGCTGCCACTTTAGTGCAAGCTTCTCCAGGGTTCGAGAGGGCACCTTCCAGGACCCTCAGTCCTCCTCTGTTTGGACAGCCCTCAGGACCGGAGAGCCATGGCCGCCACTTCAGTGTAAGCTTCTCCAGGTACGGGGCTCGGACATCAGAGTCAGCCATTCTCCAGGCTCCCTCCTACGCTCAGACTGTGTTTTGTGTTGGCACCATTTTATAAATCTTCCAGTCTCCATTCTTAAACAGGATTGGACTAGCAGTCGGCAGACTGCAACTGATAGTCTCTGCACCTGAGTTTTTTCTGCCATTTATTGCTGAATCTTTACTTGTTTACCAATGCTGCCTTAATTTCATTTGGATGACTGGAACAATTTAGTAGATCATCAGAGTTACCTTAACTGCATGGATTTTATGAGCGTCACATTAAGTGACTACATTTATTTGCACTGCATCCCATTAAGTGACTGCATTTATTGGCATTAGGGGCACCTTATCATTTATCAGACCACTTTCCCATCTGCAGTTTATTGGCACCGTACAGTAGAGGGTGCCCCATCTTCACCTTCTAGTCTGTAGAGCTATATATACACCCCCGATCCCCCACCTGCTCATCTGCCTAACGTCAGGTGGTGCTACTTCACCCAACTGGCTCTGATCTAGGTCAGGCACCCACCATGCATTCCACCACAGCCTTATCCTGCAACATCTCTCCATCCCCTAACTTTCCAAGGGTGTAATTAGTTATCATGCATACCCACACCAGGAAACCACCACCTGCCTGGACCCTCCTAGTAGTAACACTTCTCGCTATACTGTCACCCCAAGCGACACGGCTTAGGGGGCACTCTGATTTAACAATTAATAACAAAATAAACCCCCAATAAAAACTATCCCTTGGAAGACAGGGTGTGGAATTGCTATCACAAGGGAGCTGCAGACAAGCCCCCTCTGCTACTCAACTATAACTAGCCCTTCCAAGTCACTGACTGGGGACAGCTCCCCTGCCACGACCACTATATGGGATAAACCTCCTAGGGGCCCTAGCCCACAGCAACATGCCTTAAAACAACGAAGGCACCAGTAATGGTGGTACTTTCTCAGACTGGTGCTGCAGATCCTATTACTAAGATCAGATAACATCCACCTCAACCCTGGTCCACCCCAGGAGTGAACTCAGCCAAGGCCCCCCGGGTTACCTTTAAAACTGCCTCCCTGAACACTGGCATCCTCCTACCAAAGATGGCTCAGTTCAAAGCCTGGGTGAGACAAAACTAGCCAGACATCATCTCACTCACTGAGACATGGCTATCCTCTAAACCCCCTGACACCTCTATCTCCCTACAAGGGTATAACCACTTTCAGTTAGACCGTGTAGGTAAATAGGGAGGTGGATGCCTAGTCTACCTACGAAACACCTTGCAAGGTTATAAAATCACCCTAGACGGGACCAATGATAGTGTGAGTGCCTAGCAGTACACCTAATATTAGGGAATGGGAGGAAGAACCTAACCCTTATGACCGTTTACATTCCCTCAGGAAAGCAACAAGTTGGACTAGACACTTTTGCCTTGCATTACAAGCAAGTCAGTCAGAATCGAGAAACTGTAGTAGTGGGTAATTTTAATGTCAACTGGAAGGCAAAATCTAGCACAGGTTACAAAGACCAAATACACAATCTTTACCTTACACAAGCTGTTACAGAATGCACCAGAACTAATTACAAAATAGGCACTTCAACCCTTATAGACTGGGTCCTCACTACCCACCCAGATAGGCTAAAGGAGGTTACTGTGATGCCTGATGTTCTGATCAACCACTCACCAATTGTGTGTAGTTGGTCTGCCAAACTAACCTGGCCAGCTCCCAAAAGCACCTACAATAAGGTACTCTGCAAAGGGGCACTGAGTGTATTCAAAGCCCATTTGGCCCAACTAAACTGGAGTCAGCCAGATTCCACCACCAACACTGATGCAGTACTCAACCACTTTAATACCGTATTTAATGCCATTGAAGATAAATCTGCCCCTTTCAAGAAGCAGGTCACCCAAGGAGACTCTGCCACATGGGTTACACCATCACTGCTTGTTCAAATGCAGGACAGGGACAATCCATGGCACAAAGCCAAGGAATCTGGCACACTGGCAGGAATATAGGGCAGCTAGGAATAGGTGTACTAAGAATATCAGACAGGCCAAGGCTAACTTTTATAAAGAGCAGCAAACTAGCTGTTGGGGAAAGGGGAAGGCATTCTGGGAATCGCTAAAGGATCTCCTGGGTATGGGTGATAAAACGTCACCAATAATGCTCAACTCAAATGGAAGCATCACACTCGACCCTATTGAGATAGCCAATTCATTCAGTAAAGCCTTCCCCAACCTTAGTGCTGTCCTCCCCCCCTAAAGACAAACCCACTGCCACCACTTTATCCCATGACGACACCCAAAAAGCCCAATGTAGGCCACAATTCCACTTCAAATCTGTCTCAGTAAATGACACAGTCCGCTATGTTAAGCGAGTACTGAAGAAAACGAGAATGGGAAGTGACTCACTTGACTTGAAACTAGTTGCCCTGGTCCTGGATGAGCTCGCCATCCCCCTGACTAAACATTTTAACCTCTCCCTCAGCTTCTCACGGTTCCCCAAGGAATGGAAAAGTGCCCTGGTTACCCCCCCCCCCCATCCATAGAAGTGGAGACCGCACATTAGTTAAAAACTACAGGCCTATGTCCATTCTCTCCCCACTGTCCAAAGCACACAAGAGAATTATATCTGACCAACTCATCTCATACCTCAGCCAATATAATGTCCAGTATGAAAAACAACACGGTTTCTGTAAAATGCATAGCACCTCCACTGCACTGATCGAATACGCAAGCATACTACACAAGGCTCTTTACAAAGGGCACCTGGTGGACTCTATCTACATAGACTTCGCCAAGGCCTTTGATTTAGTAAACCACATGCTACTGCTAACAAAGCTACCCACATTAGGTCTTGCTACAGACACTGTGCTCTGGTTTAAAAGCTACCTCTCAGGCAGATTGCAACACATTAAAGATCTATGGCAACCATTTCACACATTGTTAATAAAAGCCTGAATTCAAGTCCCCGTATCATGAGTAGTGTTTCCTGAAAACATCATGCTATCTGGTTTTGTGTTCTTTAAATCAGCATTTGTTACGAGGCATAAGTTACTGTCGGAGACTTGATTAGCAGCCTTTGCTAATCAAAATGAACAAGCATTTGTCAATGTCGAATGTTTGCTTGCTGGCAGTGGTAGTGTAGAAGTTACAGAGCTGCGTAATAGGAATGGCAGTGAAGTACTGAACTGAAGCCAACCCCACCACCACCCTGCAGAGAGTGACAGGCACTGGGGTGTGCCTTTGGGTCGTCAGGCATAACGGCCACGCCATTTCACCACACCCCACCCTGCAGACACTGACAAGTGTCACGGTGTTCCTTGGGGTCTTTGGCCCTTATGCGCACCCCATTCCATTAGGAAATATGGTGAGATGGGTGTGATATAGGAGAATGGGGTGAACTTTGGGGGCGAAGAGTCCAAGGCATACCTCGATGCCTCTCACTAGCTGCAGGATGTGGAATGGTATGAGCATTACAGGCAAGAATCCCAAGTCACACCCTGATGCCTGTCATTCTCTACAGGGTTGGGCGTTATGGTTGGAAACCCTAATACCTCAGGCATTCGTTGGTATTTTCACTCCAAATTTTCAACATGTTTTTTTTGTGACCCCACCTCATGAACAGGGGGAATATCAGTTTGTTAGCCAAAAGCTGCTTATGCACAGCGACTACGGCATTTAGCACCACAGGTGCAAAAACATTCCGAACAGGATGCAAAAAATGACAGCTGTACTGTTCATGGGGAGGTGTAAAAAATGGCAATGTTGCAAATCTGCAGTAAAAATATAAAAAAAAACGGTGAAGTCACGAACGTACATAGAAACTGTGCAACGCACACCCGTAATATAATTAGGTTGGGGATTTTTTACAGCAGATTGTCAACTCAGGCATTTTGGTGCCTCCGATCATGAACAGTGTCACTGTGATTTTCTTTATCTGTCCCGAAAAATGATTTCCCACAGCGACCACGCATCTCTGTGCTGAAAGTGTGAAAACACACTTCAGCCATGTTGTGAAAAATGACAGCTGTACTGTTCATAAGGAGGTGTGGCAAAATGCCACTGGTGAAAATCTGGACTGAAAATATTACAAAGCCATGAACTTACGAGGGTGCGTGGAAACTGCGCAATGCTCACTCGTAACACAGTCATTTTATGGACTTTTGTCACCAAATTTTCAACATAGCCATTTTAAGACCTCTGCTCATGAACAGTGTAACTGTGATTTTCTTAATCTGTCCTAAACATTGCTTTCGCACACCACCATTGTGTGCTACATGTGCGAAAACACATTTTGGGCGACATATGAAAAATGGCAGCTGTACTGTTCATAAGGAAGTGTAATAAAATGGCAATGTTGAAAATCTGGAGTGAAAATATTAAATTCGCAAACTTACGAGCATGCATAGGAACTGCGCAACGCACGCTCGTAAAACAGTCATTTTTAGGAATTTTTTCACCAAATTTTCAACATAGCCATTTTAAGACCTCTGCTCATGAACAGTGTCACTATGATTTTCTTAATGTGTCCCATACATTGATTTCGCACACCGACTGCGCCATTGTGCGCTACATGGGCGGAAACACATTTTGGGTGAGATGTGAAAAATGACAGCTGTACTACTCATAAGAAGGTGTGGTAAAATGGCAATGGTGAAAATACTTGAAAATTCGCAAACTTACGAGTGTGCGTAGGAACTGCGCAACGCACACTGGTAAAACAGTCATTTTTAGGAATTTTTTCACCAAATTTTCAACATAGCCATTTTAAGACCTCTGCTCATGAACAGTGTCACTGTGATTTTCTTAATTTGTCCTGTACATTGATTTTGCACACCGACTGCGCCAATGTGCGCTACATGGATGGAAACACGTTTTGGGCGAGATGTGAAAAATGACACCTATACTACTCATAAGGTGGTGTGGTAAAATGGCAACGTTGAAAATCTGGAGTGAAAATATTGAAAATTCGCGAACTTACAAGCCTGCATAGGAACTGCAAAACGCACACTCGTAAAACAGTCATTTTGGAATTTTCCACCAAATTTTCAAAATAGGCTTCTTGAGAGCCCACCTTATGAACGCTGGCAGTGTTGTTTCGTTAATCGGGCCCAAAAGGTGATTTCGCGCAGTTACTGCGAAATCACCCTTCGGGTCCGAATAATGCCATGACAGTAACATCACTCATGAGAAGGGGTCCCAAAAACCCCATGTTGAATATTTGGTGCAAAAATTCCAAAAAATGCCTGAGATATGCAACAAAGTTGAAAAAACCCTATCTATCCCATTATACAGCTTACCGGCATTTCCTCAGTTCGCGGTCGGCTTTGAAGAGTGCAGATGTTTTCCTGGTTCACGCAGATCGTCGCACCGAGCCCAGAGGTAAGTATGGGGTGGGGGTGGGGGAGGCAGGGTGCGTGTAGGGTGGGGTGCGGGTTGTGGGAGGGGCAGGAAGACTGTGGGACCTTTCTTTTACAGGTATTTAAAAAAAAAAAAAAAGACGTAATGCTTTGCCACGCTAGTGGGCTCCAGCATGGCAGAAGAACGCTGGGGGCGGAGCCGACGGGGATTGGGCACCCCGTCGGCCATGGCATCTGTTGCCACACTGGGTGGGGAGCTTACACAGCTGACGGGATTGGGCACCCCGTCGGCTGCTCACGATGTGTGCCTGGGGGCCAGCACGCAGTATGCGCAAGGCGGTGTGTGTGTGTGTGTGTAGGGGAGCTGCGCATGAGCAGGCGATATCTTATCGCTGCTCACTGAAGCGTAGCTCCCCCTTTCAACTGTATGCCACTGCATTTTGGAGCTTGTCATAGACAGCTCCAGTATGCATTAGCGGACAGGGGCCACGCCTGCCAACACACTGACTGAATTGGAAGAGGGGGTGACACACCTCCGAAAACTTGGATGATGGCACTATGTTTCTTGCACATGCATGCAAGCAAACATAAAAATGATTAGCAAATGGTCAACGCTGATCAGCAGTTTCAAAAAAATGGGTATTTTTAACACGGTCATATCAGTAACTGTATGTAGTACCGCAGTAAACACATTAGATTGTGTTTAGATTCAGATTTATGTATTTTTCTTACTGAATTTCTTCTTGAGGACAGACCAGTCATTACTCAGGTCCCCTCCTCCCAAATGGCACAGAACACAACTTCAGCTTTGTTCTTCAACTAGGGCAGTTCACCTATTGTAGGCTTCTTTTCTTTCTGGAACAAATTCCATATGGGTGGACTTGTAACTTTCCAGCCTTCCACCCACCACCCCCTCCGAAGAAAACAATGACAAACAGGCTTGTAGTGCAGGTTACTTCACGTGGTCAATTAGTGCTCATTCTCCCAGTTGCTAGTTAAATGCAGGGCAGCTGACTTTTCATTTTCATTATTTAACACCCCCCTCCCCCAGTTAGTGTACCAGCAGCCAATGTTCCTGTTGTGCTCCTCCTCAGCCTCTCTGCACTCAGCCACACTCTTCCTTCTGGCTATACAGCAAACCCCCAATTCTCTCTCCTAAGCTGGTCTCCGGGCTTCCTTACGCCGGGGCTGTAACTACTGATGCTGATGGTAGGCAGGGCTAAAGCTCTGCAGCAGGGGGATAGGAAGCTCTCCACATCCTGTTGTCTCCAGTTTACTTCCTGCCTTCAGTCTGGCAGGTGCTCTGCAAGCAGAGCTCTTCCATGTGGCAGAGCTGAAGACAGCAGACTGTAAGTTCCGAGATTTGACTTAATGGGGATGTTAGAAATCTCAGCGGTGTTTAAGATCTCCAGTGCAGGTGCCAGTCTCAGCCTTGCAAGCTGCACAGTCCGGCCCCATTTCGCTGGGTTGTTGTTTTTCCCACTCTTGAGGCACTCAGTCTGGAATGCTCATTCAGTGCACTGAAAGTGTGTTTGGGGAATCACAACGGGCACCGGAGTGATCAGAAAGGATGACTGACCCCAGTTCATCAGGTTATTTATTGTGAAAGTCTCTTTCAGGGAATCAAAACGGCACCGGAGTGCTCAATTCCATCGTGGTGCTCGTCTCCCGCGCTTTCTGCCTCGATTCGGCAATGTCCAGGTCAGAATAAGCAGCAGCCACCATTTTCACTGCAGTGAAGGTCTGGGCTAGGGGAGTGAAAACAGCACCAGAGAGCCTCACTCAAGTAAAAGTCCCGGTAATGAAGTAAAAGAGACACCAGAGGACTTAGGGAAGATTATAACCCCACAGGCGGCAGACCCATATTTTCTTGGAGTGAAAACAGCACTGGAGAGCCTCAGTCAAGTAAAAGACCCGGTAATGAAGTAAAAGAGGCACCGGAGGACTTGGGGAAGATTATAACCCCTCAGGCGTCAGCACCATATTTTCTTTTTTTCCATCGGCGACAGCGTCTTATAGTATCAGCCGCTCTCTGATGGTGGGCCAGCAGCATGACAGCGGTGGCTCGCCGACAGGGAAATTTTGTCGACGAGCACTGCAGGGTAGGAGAAGCCCTAATCGGGAGCAAGAGAGCTCCTCAACACACATGGCAAGGGAACCCTGCGTCAACGAGTGTTAAGGGGCTCAATCCATCATGATCAGAGGCAAGGCTGACAATCCTATTCCTTCAGCCACTCATCCTCGACGGAACGACAGCTATCGGCTCGTCCTTGTTCAGGAATTCAGGGCGAGCACTGGCGTGGGAGGGCTGCTTTTCAGGAGCATTGTTCAGTGGTCTGCCTCCCCCAAAGATACAGAAGTAAACAAGCAATCAAGAAGGGATGCCCAGAGGGTTATATGCATAGGCTCCCCAGAGTCTGGATCCCTGCATAAAACAAAAAGATGGAATTTCAATTCTTAAAGGGACAGCACATGTAATCTCTGCTTCAGCAGCATCAGGAAGCTACATTGGGGAGGGGGGGAGTATGCTGAATTAAAGGGAAGCTGGGCTTTTTGTGGTGTCAGGGCCTCACACAGGCCGTGCAGGGGCAGCAAAGACCAGCGCTACTAGCCTCGGCTCCTAATTCACCTTGCCTGGGTCGCTTTGCATAAAGTGTCCGAAGGACAGCATCTATGAATAAGAAGACGATATGGAGGCAGACCCTCCTCGGCTCAAAGTCTGTGAATGAGGAAAACATTAGGGAGGAAGACCCTCTCGGCTCAGTCTGATAGCCCACAGATCAGAATAAGCGGCAGCCACCACAGGGACCCAGCAGTTCGCAGCCCCCTCTGACACTAGACATCATAAATCAGTTATATAGGGCCTCGCTATGGATCCAGTATACATCGACTGACAAACTGGGTTCACCAGGTATGAGACCTCACTAGAGGGTACAGAAACAGGACCATCCCTATTCTCACTCCAGAGTGACAGTGGTCCTAGGAGGATTAACATTCCTCTCATCACAGGAGAAAGATAAGACACAGAAGGAAATCTAAAGCATTGCAGGGTGCTTTTCTAAGACTCCAGTTTATCCTCTTCTGGAGGGGAAGCGAGTGGGTGAAACCTTGACCAAAAACGGGATCACAGTCAAGATTTCCATCGGATCTCACCCAGGGTCTCCCATCCAGCAGAAGCAGGTTTTTTCACCTGACATCTGCTTCCACACGGGCAACAGTTTTCCTACTCCTCCTGGCTGAAGAAGGAGAAGCAGCTCTCTAACTTTTCTCCCCTACCTAGTACTCACAGAAGATCTGCAGTTTTTCAGGCTTAGTGCCCCAGCAGAGCTTAAGCTTTTCAGGCTTAGAAAGAAGCAACCAGAAAAATGGTTAAACTGCCGCAGAAGCTACCCTCTGATTTCAAACTGAATCAAACAGATGGTCACTGTACAGAAATGAAGAGGCCTTGCCTGCACAGCAAACCTGTCAGAGGAGGCTGCCTGGGGCGATGCCCAAGACCTCGGCTCGCCACTACCCCTGGCTTTGGCCCTGGCACGCAGAGACCTCTTCAAAGAGATGTTTGGTAAGGCATGCCATAGTCAAGGGTAGGGGCAATTCAGGGACCCGAGACCCCAGATGCAAAATCTCATGACCGAGCTTATGACTAGGATCAAACTCTTAACTTCTCGTGGAAAAAGAGCATGGGTCTCCTTAAGTAGCCAATATAACCTCAGAAGAGGCAAGTCCAGTAGTGAGGGTGGCATCACAGATACACAGTCCCACTACCTCGTGGTGTGCCCCCCCCACCTCCAGTAACCTATCCAAAAGACACAAACCCTCCCAGTAAGGGGATATTGAGCAAGTTCCACCCCACAGAGATCAGCTAGGGAGTTGCTCCATATTTTTCATGGTGCAGAAAAGCATAGGGGGTTTTCGGGCCCATCCTCCTCAAGGTAGAAATCTGGTTATCAAACATCAGGGAGCTGCAAAAAGGATCTCTTTCTGACATCCATCCATTTGCAAGAGACCGACCGGCAGATTCCTATTCAGGAACTACACAAGCACCAGCTTAAATTCAAGGTGGGGGAGCAGTTCTTCTATTCAAAAAACTGCCATTTGGGTTCCTACCGGACCCAATGACAATATTAAAGAACCACTGACACTATTAAAGTTGCCGGTAGTGGGCATAGCCCACATTAAAGCCCCACAGCTCAACCAAACAGTATATGCAGGGGCAGAGGTAGCCACGGGCCCACTGGCACACGGATTCTCATTTATTAAAGATAAGAGTTCTTCAACTCCAGGCCAGATCTAAATACTCTAGGATTTCTCATTAAGTGGACAAAGAGTTCCCTAACCCCTCACCAGACCTAAATCCGCCTGGGGGCAGACATCAGGACATCAAAAGGTTTTCTCCACTGGTTACTAAGTGAAAGGGACTAAACCCCATCAGGGATTTTCACACAGCTTCCCTGCTGCCTGCTTATGTTTTTAACGCAGCTAGCTGGGACAGATTTAAAATCCTCCCTCCAGTGACCATCTTGGAGGACAGTAGTTATGTTAGGTCACAAGTTGGGCCATCCTCACCAAACCGAATTGCTATTGATGCAAACCTCATGAGCTGGGGAGCTCACCTGCATCAGCTGCCAGCACAGGGCAGGCGGTAGTTGTTAGATACAGGTACAGTGTAAACATTCTCATGGCGAACGCAGTAGGCCTTCTGCTGAGGCACTCTGAACAGCAGTTCCTCAATCAGGACAAACAGACTGATTTCAATGGACAATAGGGCAAGGTTGACATACATCACCCATCGGGGGGTACAAGAACCGCATAAATGCTAAAGGACTCCGTTCTCTTTCAGTGGATGGAGCACTAAGGAGTAATGGATATTCAAGGACAGGAAAATGCAACATCAGACTGGCTCAGTCACAAGGTTGTTCTACCAAGAGTTTGGGAGATAAAGGGCAGTGCCTCCCATGTCCTCTGAGAACAGTGAGGCAATCTTCAGATAGATGTTTTCACCTGCAGGTGGAACTACAGGGTTCAACAATTCTGCTTCCTGACAAACGACGAACCAGCGGCGGCTCAGGACACCTTTTCCCGGCTGGGGCGAGTTTGGTCTCCTGTGTGTCTCATCTCTTACGCCGCTTCTATCAAGAGCCTTCCTCAAAGTGGCTGTGGTCAGGGCAGACATGAGTGTAGTCAGTCCGTTATGGTTTTTTCCACAAGTGGTCCCCAATTATCATTCTTATGTTAAGGTGACCACATCTTAACCTTCAAGTTCACCACGGACCTTCTCCATCAAGGACTGGTACGGCATCCCAATTTGAACAACATGTTGCTCTAGGATGGTGATGGAGTATAAAAAAAAAAAAACCTAGGAACTAGGCTACACAGTTCTTGTTATGGGAATGATGGGGAACTCTTGTAGCCTTTTTTCATCTAAGGCATATGGTGGAATCTGGAGAAGATTCCGGTTCTGGCCTCATTCCATTTTCCTACAGAACCATCCACCATAATCACCTGTACTACTGCAGATCCTTTAAGATCGGTTGGAAAAAGGACTACAGTCGGCCACCTTATCAGTTCGGGTTTCGGCGCAAGGGGCACTCTTGTTGTTGGTTTCAGGAAAACCGTTCGGCTTACATCCCCATGTCTGGAGGTTTTCTAGTGGAAGCAACATTAAAACACCCTCCAGTTAACCAATATTACCTCCTCGGAGTAGTGGTTTAGTTCCCAAGGCAGGGGCCAAAGTTCCTTTACCACCTTTCCAGCAGACATCAAGCTCCTTACTGCCTTTCCAGTAGACATCCCTCAGGCATCTCAGAAGGAAGGTTGCTGTTTTCTGTTAGAGGTTACTTTAGCCAGGAGATTGTGTGACCTAGAGGCATTGTTCACCCAAGAGACGTACACGTCTTTTATTATGCTCTGTTTTACTCAGAACAGATCCAGATTTTTTACCTTTACCACAAGTTAGGTCTACCTTCCATTATAATTAAAGGTTTATTTGTTCTTTCTTCTGCCCACTTCCAGGAAACTATACGAAATGGGAATTTCAGTTTCTAGTCCCGAGGCGAGTGTTGAAAATGTATATTAAGAGGAAGGAGGCTCTCGCAAAACTTCAAATTGTCCATTTCAACTACTGGCCAAAATTAAGAGCAACATGGTTTCAAAGGCTCTATAGCCAATGGATTCTATCCGTCACCTCTCAAGGCTTTGATCCTACTGGTTTAGCCTTGCTTGGCCTACTGAGAGCACATTCCATCTGAGCTATGTCTTCTCCATGGGGATACTTCATATAAGCATCTCCAGCAGATTTTTACAGAGCACTGTATATAGCATCTCCAGAACACTTATACGGAGCTGCCGAACGTTTATTCATTCCAATGACTACAAAATTTTATAAGCTGGAGGTGATGGCCTCATAGGAGGCATCCTTGTGCTTCAGTCAGTGGCAGACACTCTACATTCTTCCCACCCGGGACACTGGGGAATGAATGCACTGCTCTTGAATATCCCAGGTGTAAGGAAGCCCGGAGACCAGCTTAAGAGAGAGAAATGGTCTCAGGGCTTCGGATTCCCTCCCAGATTGTATATAGTTGGCTGGCCTGAGGGCCAAATTATGCCATAATTTTGTTACGTAGAAACATAGAATTTGACAGCAGATAAGGACCGCTTGGCCCACCTAGTCTGCCCATTTTCCTACCTTAACAGACAAGCTGCAGATCCTAGTTAACCAACAGCTTACTTCCTCCTGTTGTGTTTTCTGTTTCCTGTTTCCAGTACTCGTAGTATTGCCTCAGGGGGACTGCGTGGGAATGACTGGAGACAATAGGATGTGGTGGGCTTCCTATCCCCCTGCTGCAGAGCTTTAGCCCTGCCTACCATCAGCATCAGGAGGTACAGCCCAGGCATAAGGAAGCCTGGAGACCAGCCGGAGAAAGAAAATTTACAGGTATTCAAATTTCTATATATATAAATCACATTCTGAACAGCTGCTCGCACAACGCTGACGCCAAAGCAGCATAGTACATGAAGCGGTACCAAGCAGAGGACTGAAAGCAATGTGACACACTAACACCTTCAAGATGCAGACCTGACCTTGCTACACTGCAAATTTTGACAAATAAATCAAATACCTCAAGAGTCTGACCTATGTTCCTGCGATGTCCTGTCCAATTATGTCTGGCAGCTGAGGATATCGTGAAGTGTCACAGCCATCAATAAGTGCAGCCACGGGTCAAAAGTCTTGCCGTTTGCAAAGACATACTGTGCTGATGATTTCATTGTGCATTAGAGCACAGACTCTCACACATGCAATACTGTCGTCTCTGCCTGTCTCCTGATTGGTAGGGGGAATATACAGGCTACTACCGCGAGTAGCAAGACTGCGGCGGGGGGGGGGTTGACAGCCACTAGTGGAGTCTGGCAAAAAAAAGAAAAACCCAGTTCTGAACACAGCCTAGACTGGCTCATTGATTAGCAGCTACTGCTAATCAAATTTGAAATTGACTCGCGTTTGTTCGTTTTTGGGTCACAAATTGCGATACGTGCCCACTTACTTTATGCCTTGTGTTAACTTGTTCTGCACTAACTGGAAACAGGCTGTTTCTGTCCCTCTGACAGAGCCTTGGAGAGTGATGACGTAAGCATTAAGCCACCTCGATAGGTTGGGTCTACTGTGGAATTAATTCATGGTTGGGAAGGGTTCAGCCGAGTGCCTCCAACGACCCAACCATGGATTAATTCCACAGTAGACCCATCCTTTCGAGTGGCTTAATCCTCTTGTAACATGGCAATGACTGTATGACTGATATTCTCTGAATAAATGAGAACAGACTGATTTAATTTTGGAATGCTTTATGCTGAGCCGTTAAAGGGACACTGTCAACCCCATTTGTCCTCAAAGTGTCCCCAGTTTAAAAAACACAATTTATGATTTTTCTAATTCTATAGAGACTGCTGATGTAGCTGGTTGATTGATTCAGACTCCTTTTTCCTTTTAAAAAGTAAAAAACTGAGCGTCAATCATATTGGTGGTACCACACCAAAACATGTTTGTTTACATTTCTTGACCAACTACAACTGCATCTTTCCTGGACTCAGGAACACCCCTAACACTATCTAGCTACTCACTGTGCAGTGGGAGTAGATGAGACTATTGAAGCACGAGTATCTGCACTGTTTGAGGGTGTTTCTAATGTTCAGGAAGTGTGCAGTAAGCTTAGGTGAACAATTTGGAGCAAAGCAAGGCTGTATAGAACTATACATTCCCATACATTTCGGTTCTAATAAGCAAGGAGGCAGATTAAACAACCAAAAACATCAATGAATTTTAGACAATTTAAGCAATCATAAAATGTTTTTTTTTTTTCCTAGAAATAATATAATGCAAAAAAGGTTGACAGTGTCCCTTTAAGTAAGCAATAAGGCACGAAGAGGTGTGTGTAAACTATAATTTACAGCACAGCCAGGGATGAAGGGAGGAATGAGGCCAAAGGCCTAGTGAGTTCAGCCACTGGCCATGCTGTAAAATATGGTTTACCCCCCCAAGTGCCTTACTGCGCATATAAAATTGGCCCTTTTTATTTTTCTTACTTTTTACTGTTGGGAAAAGCATGTTTATATATAAAAAACAACAGATTTACTTGTGTGCAGTTGTGATAAAACAGTCCTTCCACCCACTGCAAGTGATGTCATTGATGATGTCATTGTATTATTGCCTACTTTCTTCTTCATGTTTTTTTTTTTTTCTCTCTTTTCCTCAACATTCAAGATATGGAATGTTCATCATGGAATGTTTACCACAGAATACATGGATTTAAAATTCTGCTCAGTTCCACTGGCAAAATCTTTCTCTCCTAACATACTGTACACACAGACAATAAAGGCCTTTGTTACAGCCAGAGACTCCATTATTTCACTGTCAGGGCAAGAAGAAGAGAGTTCCCTGATGAGCAGGTAAAGACAGAAAAGGGATTTTCACTGTCAGCAAAGAAACAGTTGTAGTGAAAACTATAAACAATACCTAATCTTTCGTATATGTTTATGTATGTAAGGAGTGTGATAATCAGGGAAACAACATTAAATTAATTTGTTTTATTTAAGGTAGTTTTATTTTTAGGGCCCAGTTGAAGTTTTATTTTTCCACGGTGTAAAGGTAGCAGCCATGCTTGTGGCAGAAGAGCAGTTCTGGCTGTAGGGGGCTAACTGAAGTGCCTATGTTGCAAATGCCCATTGATCAGGGTTCCAGACTATTCACTGCTAAGCAGTCCTTTTTTTAACCATGTGTAAACCACATTTAACACATAAATAAGAGCCAATCAGATTACTGGATTTTACCCTGCCATTTTATAAACATGGTATACACACAGTACAAAACAATTGGAACACACCTATTAGAAATATCGTGTTTGCCATTTAACTTTTGCAAAAATAGCTTTCATTACAAACTTTAAGCTGTCTAACACCGAAACATATTTTAAAACTTTTCGAAAACTCGCAGTTAACTTTCTACGCTAGGTTCTTCGATTTTCATCTGTGTGTATTACAAGATATGGGTTGCACTGCAAGATGGGAGTGTGCTAGGGTAGAGCTTCATGTTTTGTTCCTGCAGTTCTCTTGGTAGACCAATAGATGGCTGTGAAACAATGCACAGCACTCTTTTTCCAAATGTACTGAATTGAGCCAATCTGAAAAAACTTTCATAGACCAAGGATTATTTTTCTGAATATTAACTTTTTTTTCTCTCTAAATTATCTAGCTCAGCAGGAGATAGAACAACATGACGTTTACTGCTTTCGCCTTTCAAATACTTGTTTTGACTAGTATTGTTAGTCTCTTTCTTTGATTTTCTTTTGTTTTTCTCACTTTATTTTCTTTTCACCCATAAAAGAAGCCTCTTTCTTTGATCTTGCTTTGTTTATTTCATTGTCTTTGTTAGGTGCAGGTTCATCTTTACCATAGTGTGCATTTACCAAGGTAGTGATGCCCACTACTCCACACACACAAAAGTTGACATTAGAATTATGCATTGCTCTCCTTCTGTGCTTCATTTGTGAATGGTGATTCACTGGGTGGGTGGCAACATCAGGGAATTCTGCTGTTTTACAATCACCGTGAAACAATGCTAGCAGCACAGCACTCTTTTACAGCCATTTGTTGGGCTGCCATGGGAACTGCACTTGAGCAAAGAACTACTGGAGCAAGCAGAAACAGCAAAATATTTGCATACTGTTTTTACTTGTATACTGCTTTTGCCTATGGTAGATCGTCAAGGTACTACATCACAGACCATGGTCTTCTTGGGAATTAGGCCATGGTTGATGAAGTACCACCTGTTATATTTAGGCCAACAGAAATTCAATATTTCAGTATGTAGATTTATGCCATGTTACAAGTTATATTGGAGTAAGCTACTGCTTCAGCAGTTCAAGTCCCTGCTTGACTGAAGAGCTAAAAACCTGCTAACTTCCTAATTTGAGCAGTCCGTTGAGTTAATTTTTTGCTGTCTGGGGTTTTTATTAACTCAGTCTCTGGTTTGTGGTCAGATGAATTAGCTGAAAATCTATCACTCTGTTCTTATAAAAAGCTGATCATTTGAGTTTCAGTGCTAAATTGAAGTGGTATGCATTTGAGAAATCAGCTTGTCTGTATCACAGCTGTGAGTTCTGTCCCATCAAAACTCAGTGTTTTTTTTCTAGCTATGTAAGCCTGGGTTGTTTATTTAATAGATATAAAATAAATCTAATTTTTTTTTAATTCATACAAGTAGTTTTTCTTTGATGTATCCTCAATAAATTGGTTCATGTAAGAAAGTACAGTTACATAAGAACTTACCGTAACAGTAGATCTTCGAGAGAGGCTCTTGCAGTAGGTAATTACATATAGGACTGACGCCGGCAGGCGGCAGGACCCCACGGAAAAATTTCTAGCTAGCAGTCCCTGGCGAGGGACCGCCCACGCCAGGTGACCGGCATCAGGAGACGTCGGTATAAAGGGGCGGTCCCTGACACCCGCCTTCCAGTTTTTTCACGCCACGGGCCAGAAATGCCGGACGAGAGAGGAGCGGATATTTCCTGAAGTGGAAAAGGAGCTGAAAAAGCCTGGGGGATGGAGGGCGAGAAGGTATTACCTACTGCAAGAGCCTCTCTCGAAGATCTACTGTTACGGTAAGTTCTTACGTAACTGTACTATCTTACTTCGAGAGGGCTCTTGCAGTAGGTAATTACATATAGGACTGAATCCTAAGCAGTCTGGAACAAAGAGAGGCACCAGGAGGAGGAAACTACTCCAAAAAGCAGTTCTAGCTATGCAAGCCTCAAGATAAGAGGCCTTGCAGAACAGCTAACCCGAAGCCTGCTCTGCGGCGAGAGGCAACATCCAAACTGTAGTGTTTAGTAACGGTATGGACAGAAGTCCAGGTGGCGGCAGCACAGATGTCTGCAGCACACACATTCTTGAAACAAGCCGCTGAGGCAGCTACTCCTCTGGTGGAGTGGCCTCTTACTTGACCCGGGAGGGTCTTGTTGTATTTGTCATAACAGAAAGTGATGCAATGAGCCAACCATTTAGATAGGCATTGCTTGGAAACAGCATTGCCTTCCCTTTTATGAGCAAAAGAGACAAACAATTGATCAGTCTTTCTGAGATCCTTCGTCCTGTTGGTGTAGTATCTCAGAATCCGGTGAACATCCATAGTATGGAGTAAATACTCCCCTTGATTACAGTACTGTGTGAAAAAGGCAGGTAACTCTATGGACTGATTTAGAGTAGACTCTGCTACTACTTTAGGAAGAAACTTAGGATTCATGTGAAGAGCAACCCGTTCCTTGTGAAAAATCAAGTATGGGATTTTGCACATCAGGGCCTGGAGCCTCGAAATTCTCCGAGCAGAAGTAATGGCCACCAGGAACAGAGAGTATTCCACTAAAGGAACTTCAAACCATGAGAAGCTGCAGGTTCAAGGGAGGGAGGAGAGTAAGTTTCTCGAGGACAAAATTCAAGTCCCAAGGGGGGAGCAGAAGTACGGATGGGGGCCTCAAATGGAGGACCCCTCTGAGAAAGGTCTTAGAGACCTCCAGTTGAGTGAAAGCTTTGTCTGCGAAGGGAACATGGTAGGCCGAGATGGCCGCCATGTGTACCTTCAGAGAAGAATGACTGAGGCCCAGGTCAAACAGATGACATAGATACTCCAGCAGAAGCCCCACTGAACAAGAGAAGGGTTCCACGTTCTTGGAAGCAGCCCAGACAGTGAATCTTTTGGCCTCCACCAAAATCTCTGCCACTTCGGAAGACACTCCAAAATGGGATCGGGCTAAGTCTGCAGGAGCCATGCATGCAGTTGAAGGGATCTGAGGCCTGGATGGACTAGGGTCCCCTGATCCTGGGTCAGTAAACCTCGAGAGAGAGAGGAAGAGAAGGATCCTCTGAGTATTGTTGTAGAAGAGAGAACCAAACTTGCCTGGGCCAGAAAGGAGCAATCAGAATCATTCATGCTCCTTCTGAAGCTAGTTTCTGCAAGACTCGTGGGATAAGTGGAATTGGGGGAAAGGCATAGACAAATCTGTCCTTCCAGTCTAGAGACAGAGCGTTGCTCCAAAAAGCGCCTCGCTCTGGAACGAGCGAGCAGATGACGGGAAGTTTTGCATTTAGAGGGGATGCGAACAGGTTGACCTGTGGAGTTCCCCAAAGTCGGAAGATACTGTCTAGGATCCCTTGGTCCAGTTCCCACTCGTGAGTCAGAGCAGAAGAGCCACTTAGCTTGTCTCCCAGGGTGTTGTCGACTCCCGGAACGTGAACTGCCGTGAGGTGAAGGTCGTGTTGTGTAGCCCAATCCCAAACCCTCATTGCCTCCCTGCAAAGAGGGTAGGACCGAGTCCCTCCCTGTTTGTTGATGTACCACACCACGCACATGTTGTCTGTCTGGACAGCTAGGTGGCTGGGAAGGATGTATTGTTGAAGGGCATGGAGAGCATACAACACTGCCCAAAGCTCGAGCACACTGATATGGAGAGCTTGTTCTAGCTTGGACCAGGAGCCCTGGGTCTGATAAGGGCCTAGATGGGCTCCCCAACCTTCGCCCAAGGCGTCTGTAGTTAGAGTCTGTGAGGGGGGACGACGAAAGAAGGGAACTCCCCAAAACAGGTTCTCTCGAACCATCCACCACTGCAAGTCTCGAAGCATCGGCGAGGAGACCAGAACTGGGTGATCTAGGTCGTCCACTAGCTGATCCCATTGGGAGCATAGAGTCCACCGAGAGATTCTCACGTGGAGTCGAACGCGAGGAACCGTCGGGATAGCAGCCGCCATGAGCCCGAGAAGGCGAAGGACTGACCTCACAGAAACCGTCCTGTGGTCGGACAGTAGACTTATTTGGGTCTGGAGGGTGGACGCCCTGTCTGGAGGCAGGAAGGCCTTGCCCCTGGTCGAATTGAGAATTGCCCCAAATAAACTGTAGTCTCTGGGGTGGGACCAGATGAGACTTGGAATGGTTGATGGTAATACCCAGGCAGACAAAAACCTGCTGGGTAAGGGAGAGGCAACGCAGGAGTTCCTCCCTGGACGAGGCCGCCAGGAGCCAATCGTCCAGGTACGGGAAAACCTGCACTCCCCTGGTACACAGGTGGGCCGCCACCACTGCCAGGCATTTGGTAAACACTCGGGGGGCCGAGGATAGACCAAACGGGAGCGCCTTGAACTGGTAGTCGTCCCCCTGGAACGCAAAACAAAGGTATATGCGATGAGATGGGTGAATGGGAATGTGCAGATAAGCATCCTGCATATCCAGAGCACACAGCCATTGACCGGACCAGAGGAGGGGCAGAAGGCTCTGCAAAGAGAGCATCCTGAACCTCTTGTATTCTATGAAAAGATTCAGGGAAGTGAGATCCAAAATTGGTCTGAGCTCTCCTGTCTTCTTTGGGACCAGGAAGAAATATGAATAGTAGCCCGTCCCTTCCAGATGAAGGGGGACGGGTTCTATTGCTTGTTTCAGCAGGAGAGCGGAAATTTCCTCGTGGACCAAGAGAAGATGTTCCCTTGAATACAACAACTTCAGAGGAGGGTGGCGAGGTGGTTTCTGAAGAAACTCTGTCGAGTGTCCTTCTGCTATGAGCTGGAGCACCCAAGAATCTGTGGTTATCCTCTCCCATCCCGGAAGGTGGAGGGAAAACCTTCCTCCTACCGGTTCCTCCGGGGAGTTCGAAGGCAGTGGGAGAGGGAAGGAGACAGGTGCTGTGGGGCAGCACCGCAGCTGAAGCACCTGCTGCTTTTTTGGGCGGGGGGGGCTTAGCAGCTGTTGGGGGCTGACATTTTGTGGCCCGCCTTCCCTGGTGTTTCGCCTTTGGCTGATTCAGTCTGCGAAAGGGACGGTGCTGCTGCTGATGGGGACGGTACATGGAATCAACTGACTTCAATGCCGTCCCCTTCTCTTGCAAATCGGTGATGATGTCCTTGACATCACCCCCGAAAAGCACCGACCCCAGAAGGGTGCTTCCTGGATAGCAGATTGCACCTCCGGGACCAACCCTGACTCACGGAGCCAAGCATGACGCTGTAGGCCTACAGTGAAAGCTGAGCTCCGCCCAGCAGTGTCCACTGCATCGTATCTCGCATGAAGCATGTGTCGACTGGCCGAACGAGCAGAGCGGACAAGATCAGCCAACTCCTGCTTGACCTGGGAGTCAGGAAGGAAGTCCAATTTGGCTTCCACCTGAGTCAGAATGGTCTTCTGGTAGTCCCCCATACGGCCGACATAGTTCAGGGCCCTGATCCCCAGCGTGTAAGAAGCATAAATCTTTCTCCCATACTGGTCCAGAAGGCGTGATTCCTTATCAGGTGGTGACGAGCTAAGGTGTTTGGGGTTTGCCGACCGGCCGTGAGTGGCGTTAATCACGACCGAGTCGGCACGAGGGTGAGAATCCAGGAAATCAACACCCTCTGGAGCCGGATACAGCCTATTCGACTTCCTAGGAAGTGGGGCTAAAGCCGATGGCTGTTTCCATATAGTGGTAACGAGGTCGGCATGAGGCTCTATCCAGGGTGGCACTAAGGTAGGAGCTGTCACGGGCAGATCCGGATGTTCAGCGAGTTTCAGATGCTGAGGATCTGGTTCCAGGGAGTGCCACTGATGAACCTCCTGGATTTTCCTAAGCAACTCCATAAAAGAAGGATCCTCCAGAGAAGTCCTTGGCCTGGGCTTTGACGGAGAGCGTGGCTCGTCATCTCTCTCGGGAGCAACTGACGGAAGAATCTGAGGAGTCCGAGGGTGAAGAGGAGGATGAAGAGGAAAAGGACTCCCTTTCCCGACCCGGGGAAGGAACGGACCCCTTGGGGAGCCCCCGGGGGAGCGTGTCCTGCCCCTCTCTGGATCCAGATGGAAGAACCCTGGAATCCAGAGGTGGTGAGGGAGTGTGCCGCCGTGGACGTACGGGAACCTGGGACGGCCCCGCCATCGGAAGGCAGCTCTCAACCTCTTTGGTGAGTTGAACCTTGGCCTCAGCCCACCAGGAGGCCAGAGTCTCTTGCAGGTCCACCAGCGGCCGCGAGGGCGGTGGAGGAGGAGGAGGCAGGGGATAAGGATACAGGCTATACCCGTATGGAGCGTATCCAAAACCCAGCTGCGGGTAGCCCAGCATCGGGTATTGTGGCGTCGGGTACTGTGGCGCCAGATACTGCAGTCCCGGGTATGTCGGCGTCGGATAAGATGGGGGGTACCCGGGAGCCGGGAGGGCTGCCGAAGCAGACAGCCCGGCCGGTGGCCTCACAGGCGGGTCCACGCTGAGGGCCCAACGGGCCGGGATGTCTCGAGTCGGCAGAACCGGCATCGGGCCAGCGCCGGAGGTATTGATGTCAGGAGGAGCCGCGCCGGGCCGCGCCCAGGAGCTGCCATCAAATCCGACGCGAACAACCGGAGGACGGTCTGACGGAGGAGGAAGATCCCCAGTCGCGCCGGGATGGAGGGAAAATCCCGGTCGGGCTGGGGAGACTCTGGTCCCCAGATGGCAGCGAAGACTCGTGGGAACTGGATACGATGGACGGGAGGGTCCGTCAGTTCTCCGCCAGCGGACATCGGACAAGCCGGCGAGTGACTTAAGGGTGAGCTCGGTGGGCGCCGGAGAGCAGGCGTCAGCTTATTGAGCCATCACGGAGGCAGGTCGAGTAGAGAGATCAGCCTGGTCGGTGGAGTGAGGCCATGCGCCACCTGGCGGGCTTGGTGTTCATCGCCTCTCCCGAGCGGACGCTGAGGACACTCACTCCCCACTGAGTCACCTGTGACTGGTAGGCTGCAAGCCTGCAGCCGAACCAGGGAGGGGCCTCCACTGCCCGGAGGTGCCCGCAAGGCCCGAGCATGAGCCAGACGGGCAGGCCGACGCCTCAGAAACCTCCGAGGCGTCACGAGCAGCGGCCCCTCGAGGGGACGCATCTGTGTCCCAGCGACTCCGAGGGACGGTAGAGGAGCCCTTGTTCTGGTGCCTCTCCTTCTCCTTCCGATGGCCTTCGGGGGAAGTGGACGCCTGCCTCAGTTTTTTGAGCTCCTTTTCCATTGAACTCATTTTCTTCTTCAGAATATGGGCTTCCAGGGATTGCTGCTGCCTTTTCTGGGTAGCCGCGTTGAAGTTGAGGCACTGCTGGCACTTCTCGACCGGGTGATCGGGGCCTAGGCAGAACAGGCACAGGGAATGGCCATCCTTGTGTGGTAGTTGGGCGCCGCACGAATCGCACTTATTTTTGTGCTCGGAGGATGTAGGGGACGACATACACCAATGATGGTACCTGAAGTTAGTTGAAAAAAACAAATTATTCCAGTAAAAACCGACGAAGATAGGGCTGACGAAGCACAAACTTTTCCGCAAGGCGCTGCACGAGTTAACGGCAGGAAAGAACTGGAAGGCAGGCATCAGGGACCGCCCCTTTATACTGACATCTCCTGATGCTGGTCACCTGACGTGGGGGCAGTCCCTCGCCAGGGACTGCTAGCTAGAAATTTTTCCGTGGGGTCCTGCCGCCTCCCGGCGTCAGTCCTATATGTAATTACCTACTGCAAGAGCCCTCTCGAAGTAAGATCAATTGTTTTCCTCTCTGACTGAAAAACAGGTGCCTGCCACACTCTGTTATATCAGGCACATGTACTGTATGAACTCACAAATTTCAGTTCATGGTAGGGACTTGCACTGCTGAAGCAGTAGATTAGTCCAATATGTCATCACTCTCCAAGGCTCAGTAAGAGGGACAGAAATAGCCTGACTGTTTCTAGTTAGTGCAGAACAAGTTATCAAATGCTGATTAAAAAAAAAAAAAAAAAAAACACAAAACCAAACAGTATGGGCCGGCCTAGTAGCATGGAGGGCTGAGGCATCATGCCTTACCTTCCTGCCACACCGGCGACCCGTGTTCGCGGTGCGAGCGGGCCGCCAGGGGTTGGCTGGGGAGGGAGAGGTTTGAGCATCTAAAGGACAGCTATCCTCTCCTGGGGAGTGGTGGGGACGGAGTACGCTGCCTGCCTGACCCCTAGTGATGGGTGATGGCTGGCACAGTGGGTCCACACATGGGGCCGGATGCAGGGCAGATGCCCGGCATGCTCTTGTGTGAGCCGTGTAGCTGGGCCTGTGGCCCAGCATCATTGCACGCAGTGCTGGGGGAGCGAGGAAAAGCGAAGGGAGAAAAATGTTGGCCAGCAGGATGAAGCCTGGCCCCTCGCAGGCTCCGCATCTGGCTAGCTGGCATCTCGCTAGTGCAACAGAGGTAAGTCAAGTGGATGCCAGGGTGATGGGGCTGAGGGAGGCCGGACAGAAGGGGGCTGGCCACAGGAGAAGAAAGAAAGAAGAAAAAAAATAGCATGACATTTTCAGGAAACACTACTTATGACACAGGGACTTGATTTCAGGCTTTTTTAAACAATGTGTAAAATAGTTGCCATTAATCCTTAAGATAAATGGGGAGCTCTCTGATGCCAGGCCTGTCACGTCAGGTGTGCCGCAGGGTTCCATCCTGGGGCCCCTTTTGTTCAGCCTCTTCATCAATAACTTTACCAAAGCCTGCCCTAGTTCCACTGTCTTACTTTACGCAGATGATGCAGTCATCTGTGCAAGTAACCTCTGACAGGACTTACTTACTCGAGCCCTCCAATGCAACTTTGCACCCCTTGAGAACTGGTTCCAGCAGACCAAGCTTGTGCTCTAGTACAAGACCACCAAAACAATGCTCTTCTCAAATGCACAGAAGAGAACTAAGGTACAAGCGCTCAACATCCTCAACAGTAAGGATGATCATCTACAACGCGGCTCGGGAACCAGCCGCACTGCCGCATGCCTCCTAGCCGACCTAGGGACCCACAAAGCCCGGTAAGAACTCCGTGTTTGACCGGGGAAGCAATGAGTTGCCGCCACTGGCCCAAACGCCCTCCACGGTGAACTGTGATTGGACGCCTGCTTTCCCACTGAGCCCTTATTGGCTGCTGCTCCTGCTGTTATTTCTCATTGCCTTAGGGCCACTGCACCCATTGACTTTGCTGGAAAGCGGACGATGTTTTACACCTGCCCCCCTCCCCCACCTTGCACCTTAATTAAATAGACCCTCGCCACGTCCACCCCCCCTTAAGGTTCCTCCCCTCTTGCTCTCTACTGCTTCATTGCCTGGTCCTCCTCCCCTCTCTCTCCACCACCCCCACAATTTCGCCCATGCCTCTCTGTGACTGTTGCTCTCCTTCTGTAGTTTCTTTCTTTCAGTTTAACCATGTTCTCTACCCATCATATGCTCACCCTTCTCATCTTCCTCCCTGCCCTCCTCCTTCTTCACCTTCCCAGTGCCTGCCCCCCCCCCAAAAAGCTACCAACTGGACCTCGTCTATCGGTACCCTGGCACTCTTCTGGATGGAACAATTCATGCCACAAGGGGACACCCCCCCCCACTAGAAAACTGTCCCTTCTCACATATGAACTATGGGCTCCCACCTCTACCTGCTTTAAAACCCAATTGCTAAACATTCGCATCATCACCGTAGCATGCTCCTGCTCAAAAAGGAAACGCAAGCTCTCCCTTAGGGAACTATGGCTGGGCACGCTGAAGCTTCTGCTCCTCCTCCTGCTCCTATCAGGAAATGTTCACCCCAACCCTGGCCCGCACACTGGCAGGGTCGCCTACCAGAATAAACCCTCTGGCGTTCTCTCAATCATTTGCCTGAATATCTGCAGTCTACTTCCCAAGCTTGATGCACAGCAAGCCTTTGCTAGCCAACATAACCATGATATTCTGGCAATTGTTGAAACCTGTCTCACCCCCCTCTGTTCCTGACCAGGAAATCACCCTACCTGGCTTTAATGTCTTCAAGCTGGATCGTAAGTCCAAAAGAGGTGGAGGATGCACATTATACCTGAAGGACACTCTTTTGGGTCACCTCATTGATTCTGCCCTTGCGGCCACCCCAGCACAGATTCTTCCCACCAGAATCCTACTAGGTGCTCACAACAAAGCCCTCACAGTCATCACTGTATATATTCCTCCTAAAGAGCAAGAACCAGGGCTTAGGGCCATCTCGGACCTCGTCAGGTCACAACCATCTAACTATGAAACCATCCTTCTTGGTGATTTCAACATCAACTGGCTCTCGACTGAGGCTGCGGCCCTTAGGGACTCTGTCATATTGGCTAACTTTACAAAGATGCTGGACTACCAAACCAGAAAGAACTACAAAACAGGGACCAGCACCCTTCGAGACTTGATCCTAACCAGCCATCCCTCTCAGATCACAAACCCCTCAGTCCTCCCTGACTCACTCAGTGACCATTACCCCGTCAGCTGTACCTGGTCCAATAAATTCCAGAACCCCCCCAAAATCATATACAGTAGAGTCCTACTTCGTGGTCAGCTAACTCACCTCAAATCCCACCTCCTCCATCAGGACTGGTCTCCTATTTTTAAGGCAACTGATACTAACTCTGCACTGCACCAGTTCATCCATATCTTTAACAATGCATTTTAACTTATTCGCTCCTCTCAAAAAGTGCAAAATTAAAGCTCTCTGCAACCCTTGGTTATCAGGCTACCTCTTAAAGAAGCTAAAATCCAGGGACCAACTTTGGGAGATGGCTAGAACCACCGGGAAGCAAGCTGACATCCATAACTACAAACGGGCACAGAATGATTGCACCAAATCCATTCAGCAACAGAAATCTGATTACTACAAGAACGCCCTCACTGACACCTGAAAAAATGGAAGAGATTTCTGGAACAACATAAAAGAAGTTACTGGGAAGCAGACCAAATCCTCGCCGGCCATGTTTAATGTAAATGGGAGTACCACACTGGACTTTCAACTCCGCATTCACCAACCTTAGCAGTGTTCTTTCCCCCCAATTTCTTAATAGAACATGATCTCCCCACATCCCTTAACCCCGTTGCCCCTGCCAGTCACTCTCCCTTCTACTTTAAGGCAGTAAATAAGAATGATGTTCACAAGTAGGTTGCCAAAGCCATAAGCAAATCCAGATCTAGCAATGATACACTTGACCTCAAGCTTCTGTCCCTCTCCTTAGAAGAGGTTCTGAGACCTCTTACCAGGATCTTTAACCTCTGCCTCACCCTTAGCCAATTCCCGGATAAATGGAAATCAGCCACTGTCACCCCAATCCATAAAAGTGGGGATAAGACTGCACATGGGAACTATCGCCCGATCTCTATCCTGCCTCTCCTCTCCAGGGCCCTGGAGTGCATAGTAGCGGACCAGCTCACTGACCATTTGGACAAATATAATATCCTCTGCAGGCAGCAACATGGCTTCAAAAAAGAACAAAGCACTGCTTCCGCACTACTTGAATTCACCGGAGCCATCCACAGCTCTCTGGACAATGAACAACTCACAGGAGCTATCTATATCGACCTGACTAAGGCCTTAAACACTGTCCACCACCGCCTCCTCCTTCACCAGCTTCAAAATGCTGGGCTCTCCCCCGTATCTCTTTCATGGTTTAAAAGCTACCTTGAAAACCGGTCTCAACGTGTAAAAATAGCACATGTGCTCTCCGAAACCAAACCTGTCCTCTCTGGTGTTCCACGGGGCTCTATTCTGGGCCCCCTACTTTTCAGCCTGTTCCTTAACACTCTACCGGTCTCATGTCCCGAACAAATCATACTTTACGCCAATGATGCCATAATTCTTGCCTCCCGCCGTGACCCGAACCTGCTGCAAGATAACCTCCAACAGGGTTTCTCCTCCGTGGAGAACTGGTTCTTAAAGCATAAACTGATCCTCAACCAGAAAAAAACCAAGACCATGATTTTTAGTAGCTCACACAGTAAACATAAGCAACACCACCTCTCCATTAACACCAGCCAAGGTGACCCACTGGAACAGGTCTTAACTTTCAAATACCTCAGGATCACCCTCGACTCTCACCTCTCCTACTCAGCCCATATAAATAATGTTATCAAAGCTGCCAACTCCAGACTGGGCTTGCTTTTCCGCCACAGGAGACACCTAACTCCCGAAGCCCTGGCAGCAGCCATCCAATGCTCCATCGTTGCCACCACTGACTATGGACTTTTCATCTACAGCTCAGCAACTGCTTCCGTGCTCAAACGTGTCACTACCTCCTTCAACAAGGCTTGTCGTCTCATCACTGGCGCTCAATGTCTTACACACACCTGCGACCTATACAGCCAAACCAGCTGGTTGCAACTTGCCAATCGAATAAAATACAAAACCTGCGTGGCAGCAAAGAAAATTCTGATGGGTCTTGCCCCACCTGGATTCTGTACTCTCCTACAACCCAGAAACAGCAGCCGCCATACCAGGGGATCAAAGCCGCAGCAGTTCCAAATTCCCCGTTGTTTGGACAACTCAAGGTCAGAGATCTTTTGCCTATAGGGCTCCCAGCTGGCTGAATGGACTCTCTAGTGGTATCACCTCCACCACCTCTCTCGGCGCCTTCAAAACCAGGCTCCGCCACTCACTCACTCACTGCCACCAGCACCTGTGACTGCCATGTCTGATAATCAGACCTCACACCTCCTGGGACTGACCGGTCTAACTATTGACCATCCACCCTGAGGCTCCTTTTGACCTGTTGCAGGCGAGAGAGGACCACTACCCCTTTTAGTACTCTGCCTCTCACCATACCCCACCTTAGCACTTACGCTATCTGACAAAGCCACCTGGCCGCTGCCTCTTTTTTTTTTTTCTCTTTCTTCTTTTCATTCCCCTTTTCCTTTTTCACTATCTCTTTCTCTCCCTCCATCCTGGCTACTAGTTCACACTAAAGCACTGTATCATTAAGTCTCTGTTTATGTACCAATCTTTAATGTTCATACTGTCATTTATGTATGTGTCCTGTTGTAACCTATGATGTGGAACTTTTGTAAAAGAGCTGCGGCTCAAAGGTATTGTAATCATAGACTGAAATAAATAAAAAATAAATAAATAGAACAGGCAGAAACTTTCAAATACCTTGCGGTCACCATCGACCAGACACTAACATTTGCACCACATGTCGACCAAATCATCTGCAACATTAACAGGAGACTAGGAGCGCTATATAGACACAGGCACAACCCTACCCCAGAAGCCAAAAAAGTGAGTTACAAGTTCCATCCTCCCCAAAGCTGACTATGGCCTAACAGTCTATGGGAGTGCCACAGACACTGTGTTAAACAGGGCCTGGTTATTCCTGAACAAAGCCTGCCGCTTGTAACTGGGGCTGACAAACTCACGCACACCTGCACTCTTTACTCTTTCACAAACTGGCTTCCCCTGTAGGACAGAATAAAATATCAAACCTGCCTGCTAGGCGTGAAAGCCCTAATGGGCCTGAGCCTCCAGGGCTGCAAGTTTTCCAACAACCTGCCCAAAATCCTTATCCAACTAAAGGTATGACTATCGGTACATTGGCTGTTCCATTCAACCGAACTGCTCTAGCCAAATGCTCCTTTGCAACCAGGGCACCAAGCTGGCTTAATGAGCTGCAGGTAATACAAAAGACACCAACTAAGTTAACAACTCTATCAAGTACGGCGCTGTTCCCAGAAGAATAGCCCTAAAGGTTCACCAAATTTGAGTCTCCCATTTCTGCAAAAAATAGGAGCATCTCACCTTTAAAAACTGTGCCCATACCAGATGTTTGCCTTGAATCATGGGTAGCAAATTTGAATATATGAAAATAGGAAAAAATAAATAAATAAATAACACCACCAGGTTCCACATATTTAGACCATTTTTTTTTTTTTTTTAAACGCCAGTATGTGACTGTCCTCCTTACTGGGTTTAGTCTACTACCCCACAATAATCTAAAAGCTATATACTAACATACTAAAGTGCCAGCAGAATAGGCTTAATGGTCTTTCATGTCTGCTCATTTGGTCAGCCCCCACCCTAGGAGCTGACCTTGCTGCCCCCCTCTCCCTCTCTGGCTTCTCCCGTCCCAGTCCTGGATAATCTCGCTGCACTGGATGTTGCTTCTAGAACCCTTCCCCTATACCTGTCCCATCCCCTCTTGAATCCTTCCACTGTCTCTGCCTCCACCAGCCCCCTGGGCAGCGCATTCCATGGCTCCATCACCCTCTCAGTGAAGTAACACCTCCTCCTTTCTCCCCTGAATTTCCCCCCCTCCAGCTTCCACCCATGCCCTCTAGTTGCCCCCCCCCTTCCTTGGAGCACCCTGACTGCTCCTCCCTTATTAACCCCCCTTCATGTACCTCACTCAAGACCTCTATCATGTCCCCCCCGGTCCGTCCTCTCCTCCAATGTGTACATATTTAACTCTTCGAGCCTCTCACCATAGGTCCTATCCCCCAAGCACCAAATCATTTTAGTTGTCCTCCTCTGGACCCTCTCAAGGAGTTCAATGTCCCTCTTTAAATGCGGCCTCCAAAACTGCACGCAGTACTCAAGGTGCAGCCTCACCAAGCAGTTATACAGTGGAAGTATCACTTCCCTCCTTCTGGAGGTCATCCCCCTAATGATGCATCCAAGCATTCTGTTGGCCTTTGCCGCTGCCCTCCTACAAGTCTCTGAGTTGTTCATCTTGACATCGACCACCACCCCCAGGTCCCTCTCAGCCATCGAGACTTGTAGCATCCCCCCCCCCCGGGTGTAAACTTGGCCCAGGTTTCTGGCTCCCAGGTGTAGTACCTTGCATTTCCCTGCACTGAACCTCAGCTTCCACCTTCTAGACCACCTTTCCAGAGCATCCAGGTCCCCCTGTAGGGCCACCCTCCCCTCCTTCCTATCCACCACCGCCCCCAGTTTTGAGTAATCCGCAAAGAGACTCATCTCACTCCTGATACCCTTCCTCATGTCAGAGACGTAGGCGTTGAACAGGAGGGCCCCAAGGACCGATCCCTGAGGGACCCCACTAATGACCCTCCCTTGGGGATGAGACTATCCTGCCAACCATCCGGTCCTAGAGCCAACTGCCTATCCATCTGATCATCTGGTTCCCCACCCCCATTTCTCCCAGATTATCCAACAGGCCCCTGTGAGGAACAGAGTCAAACACCTTGCTGAAGTCAAGAAAGAGGACATCCACTGGTCTAACCAGGTTCAAGGCACTCATCACCCAGTCATAGAACTCCACAAGCTTTGTCTGACATGATTTCCCCAGGACGAATCCATGCTGTCTATCGTCCAGGCATGCCAACTTTCCAGGTCCCCCAAGTCTCTCCTTGATAATGCCCTCCATCACCTTGCCCACCACTGATGTCAGGCTGATGGGCCTATAGTTCTCTGCCACCTCCCTTGATTCCCCCTTGTGGACAGATACTATATGTGCCACCTTCCAGTCCTGGGGCACCCACCCTGTCCTCAGAGAGATGCTGAAGAGCTCTTCCAGGGGTTTCGCCAGGACATCCGCCAGTTCCTTCAGCACTCTGGGATGTAATTTATCCGGCCCCGGTGCTTTCTCCGTCTTAAGGGACCTAAGGGCTTCCCTCACTCTCTCTGCCGTGATTTCCACCTCTGCTACCTCATTCCCCTTGCTTTGCCTTCTCCCCACCTGCCAGTGATGCCCCCCCTCTCCCCAGACTTGCCGATCGGTAAGGGCCCCCCCCCTCAGTTTCACCATCTTCTCCCATGTATGATGCAGCCCCCCATTTTCCTTGGTGAAAACTGAGGCGAAGTACTCATTTAGTACCTCAGCCTGCTCCCCCGGGTCTTGTGCCCATCCCTCCCCTGTTTTAATCCTGCTAATCTGCCCCTTCACCCTTTGTTTTTCCTCAATGTACGTAAAGAACCCCTTGTTCCCGCTCATAATTTCCCTGGCCAGGTTCTGCTCCTTCCTTGCCTTAGCCGCCCTCATCACCCTAGTGGCCCTTCTGGCCATCAGCTCGTACTCCCTTCGATCCCTTTCACTCCTTGGAGTACTTGATTTCCCGCCTACTGTCAGCGTCCATGTCTGGCCCAATCCCATCCAAGTGCTCCTTAAGGATTATTCCCATTTCTTGAACCGCCCCAGTCAGTTACCTCAGTCTTTGTACAGCTTTCTACCCCTCCTAGGTTCAGGCAGAACCAGACCGTGGCATGGTCGCTGCCCGCCAATGTGTCCCTTACCTCCAGGTCCCCAATCTGGTCACTGTCTGCCAGGACCACATCCAGTATATGTGCCTCCCTGGTCGGTTCCCCCACCTGCTGAGTTAGGAAGGCGTCCTGAAAGACATCCAACAACCTCTGTTTCCTGGCCACCGAGGATGTCATAGTCTCCCAGTCTGTTCCTGGCATGTTTAAGTCCCCCAAAACCACCACCCTTCCCCTGCCCAATCTGCAGTGTCTCCCAACATCTGCCACCAGACTCTCCTCCAGCTTTTCCGCCAGCGCAAGGGGTCTATACACCACTCCTGTTTTTACTCTCTTGCCCCCCCTTGTTATCAAGGTGGCCCAAATTGCCTCCACAGGCCACCAAAATAGGTTTCAAAATTTCAACAGCCCCAAAACAATACCCTCCTAGCCCCTTAGAATTAGTAAGAAAAAAAAAAAGAAATAACCTTCTACCAAGTAAAATCCACAAGAAACAATGTAAAATCAGCCAGAAGAAGCTACTGTACTAGAGCTGATCTGATCCCTTCTCTTATATACTTCTGTTTCTAATTTTACTGGTAATTACAAAATATAGCTTATCATTAAAATACAAGCACAGTCAAGGTTTTCAACATATAAACCCTCTTCTTTCTGGTCATTGGGTATGCTTTCCTTTTGTTTATTTTCTCTTCTGCTTTCTGAATTGAGTCTTCCCAGTTTAATGTTGCTGGGTCAGAAGTACCAAAAAGGACCCCTAAGATTCGGAGTGGTGAATTAGAAATCTGTATCCCAGCAATATGTGTAACTACCCTATTATTTGGGCTATGAACAGCTACACCAATACTTTTATGTCTATTTATGGTAGAATCTGATATATCAGAAAATTCAGAAACCACATCCAGTGCTTTGACTACAGATTCCTGTTCTACTACCATTAAATTAACACCATCTGCATATGCTAGAGCTACTAGGAACTCCAAATGGCTTGGGCCCCTTATGTGTTTGATCTCAGCTACCATATTTAATTTTCTAAGTAGGGGATCTATGGCAAATACATATAGCAGGGGGCTTAAAGGACAGTCCTGACGTACCCCTCTCAATACTGAAATGTGCCTCCCCACTCTTCCATTCACCACAGGGCTTGTGGATGCATATCTGTATAAAATCTGGAGCTATGAAATGAAATGAAAAGGTTAGGAATTCCATACTTCTGCAAAACTTTAAAAAGACAGTCATGGGGTAGTACGTCAAAGGCCTTGGACTGGTCTAAACTAGTGATAATCCTAACACATCTGAGCAATCATATACCTCTCTGATAACTTTTATGTTGTCTAGCACTGAACACTGTGGGATGGCACAGGTCTGAGCTGGACAAATGAATAATGTGCCACTTTAACCAATTTGTTACTTAATATCTTGCACAACAATTTCCAGTACACAGTGATCAACTTATCAGCCTCCAATTATTCAACACGGATTTATCATCTTGTTTATGTAAAAAAAAAAAAATAGGAGCCTATCTGCCAAAGAAGATGAGAAAGGCACAGATCCTGCTAAAATATCATTAAACACCACAATCAAATGATCAGCCAGAATATCTTTGTCTTTTTATAAAATTCTCCAGACATCCCATCTAGGCCAGGTACTACTTCATTTTTTAACCCAGAAACTGACAATGTTAGTTCTGGTTTAGTAACGGGGTCCACCAGTAGTTCTTTTATTTCATCTGGTACCCCTGGTATTTGTAGTTCCCTAAGAAACTCTTTTAAATTAGAAGGGCTATGTGCTGGTTGTCCAAACAAGGCTTCTACATGAGTATCTACCACTTGCACCATTTCCTGAGTTTTGTTTTTTCCTCGGAGGCTAATTGTAATTCTATCATATATTTTGAATGTACTCTTTGGCTACAGCTATCATAAGGATTTATCTGTTGCACTCTCCCTTGGGTACCGAATTTTTGTTCAATGAACAAAGACCGGGCCCCATCATACTGGCAGGTGCACATTTCTTTTTTAATTTTATTAATCTGCATAGAATAATCCACCATTTGAGATGTTAATATCTGTAAAGTTTTCTTAACTTTAAATAATTCAGATATTTTTTTAGGGAGGCATATTTTGCTATAACATGCCCATATGTCGCTTTCGGTGTCTTGCCACCACAGCAACGAGTTCTCTTATAAGTCAAACACAGATTTTTTTTTAGCATTCAATTCCTCCTGGACCTCCCCAACACACCTGGTCTTCCAAAGTGGAAACATTTAGCCTCCACATAGTATTTGATACAGGCTTGTTCGGTGGATCTCCAAAGCACACCCTTACCAATCTGTGATCGGACGTCTCCACCGGGATCACAGCATATGTGGTGACTGGCACCCAATGTGACGCAAAAAAAAAAAAAAAAAAGAAGTCTATTTGAATAGATAATCTTTCCTTATAAAAGGTATGGTCCAGAATGGGGCCTTTCTCTGATGCACAATCCTTGAGCCGGGCTGTTTTAAACATTCTATTCAAAACATTGGTGTCACTGTATAATTTTTGTGTAACACCTGTTTTGTCCTCTAGGGACAGAATACAATTAAAATCTCACCCTAGATTATAGATTTTATTGTAAATAGATAAGGTTGGAACTTTTAATAGTTTAATTCTTTGATATTTTGTTAGGGGGTTATACACATTAATAAATCTAAAATCCTGGTTATGATTGGTTTGTTTTATTAGGTATAACCATTGAGCAAAGCTCATTTACAATGGTGACCTGTTGTGCACATAGATTTCAAGAATCATCATTTTACACATACAAAATTACAAAAGAATAAACAAACATCATTTAAAGCATTTACAACTATCAGTTTACAATAACGATAATGATAATGATAAATCACATCTAATATTAACACCCAGCCGGGGACCAAATCAATTAATCTAGAGACTCTGAACCCTGGAGTATTGAAAAGAATGTCGAGCCCTGCGCAAGGCTCCCCCACTAGGCACCAGAAAGGGGGCCCTCTGAACCACTCCTTGGAGGTTGTCTGTTGTTCCCGGAGAGTAAAAATATATATTCAAGTTTAGGTCCCAAAGGATAGCAAAGGTGGTATGTCTCCTTTTGGAATTCTTCAGGCTATTGGTGTTGAGTTATCCACAAGAGAGATCCAAATGCATTATTTATAATGTTTTAAGGTGTCGCAACCATTTTCTTCTTGAGCTAAGGATTTCAAGCTAGATTTCTTTGTCTTCTTTTTTTGAATGACCCAGAGTCTTCTAATGTCAAGTATTTCATTTATCTATTGAGTAATCGGAATTACAACCTTTGAGCTGAAAGCTCATTTACAAAGGATCCTCGTCAAAAATGGAGGGGAGAATACATAAGTTTGGGAGTCAATTACAGCTACATAGGCATTGTCAAAAACACCAAAATGTGATCAGTAGCAATCAATAACATTGGTAATAGCAACACAACATATACAACAAGGGCAAAAGCAACACATAACCAGAGCGTGGTACAGGGTACATGGGGATGCAGTACACACAGCAGGATAGACAATAAAGTACACAAATCAAGTTAGGTACTAGTTGGAGAAAATCAGAGGTTGAACCTATACAGGAGCTTGTAGGGAGGAACAGGAGCTGTGGCGGAACTTCACTCCTGATACCTAAACTGGTTATCAAGCTACATCCAGGGGAGTAAGCATAGCCATAGTAAACAGTTGGGTAGTGGGAACTAATCAGGAATAGACAGCGGAATCAGAGGAGGGGAACGGAGGATAAGCTCATGGGTAGGGAGGGTGTGGAATAGGGAGGTGAGGGCTAACAGGGAGCAGGTGAGGGGAGTGGGGGGGTGCATGGTAGGTAGGCTGGTAGGGCAGGTGTACAGCAGGGAGCTTCAAGCCAATTTGTAGAGTGCAAGATGAACCTTGGCAGGCCCTGGGTTCAGGGGTCAGGTAACAGCCGGGGGTTAAGAGTGACAGCAGCAGTGAACAGGTGGGGAGATTGTCTTTATTGCTCATGCTTGTGAAGACATTGGCATGCAGGGCTTGTGGGTTAAGAGTGGCAGTAGCAGTGTACAGGGGAGGAGATAGACTTTCTTAGCTCAGACCATTATAAGGGCAGATCATATTTGTAGCCAATTAGTGGTAAGTTTAGCTTAAGGAACACTAACTGTTCAACATGCTGAGGGTTCAACTTGGAACAGTGTGGCTCAACAATATCACCATCAGTGCTAAACATACTCTCGGATGGCACACTTGTAGCCTAAGGGCAGCTTAGGTATTTTAAAGCAAGTTGTGCCAGGTGAGGAGTGGAGTTGATTTTCTGAACCCAGCAGCCCAGTGGATCAACGTCAAATGGCTCAACAGATTCTGCAAAGTAACCATTATTTATTTATTTTATTTACTTATTGAGTAATCAGAATTACAACCTTTGAGCTAAAAACTCTTTTACAAAGGATCCTCGTCAGATAAGGGAGGGTAAACAAATACATGAGTTGGAGAGACAGAGGCAACCATTAGGCACTGTCAAGGATCAACAAGGAGGACTCAAATTATTAACATACATGGGTAGGGGAAACAATAGCAGCAAGTAGGCACTGTGGAAAACCATCAATTAAGAACACATGGTAAATCAAAATGGTATAAGCCAAGGCAAAACGTAACACATTACATTGAACAGATAGAGAGTACATGGGCATGCCACATCCGTAGCAGCCCAGATAGGCAGAGTTCAATGGTTCATATCTGTACACGCTTGACAGATCAGCAGGTAGTACCTTAACAGCCATGTCAGTATCCTAAAGGTACCAATGTAACATCAACCTGGAGATTCAGTGCAGTCAATGGGAAGATGTCAAAAAGTGAGCTGGGGCAAGGGGGAAAGATAGGGTAGCAGAACCTGCGTCAGGCGAGGTAAGCTGGATGTGTGGAACAGGGAAAATGGTACGAGGGGGTGTAGTGAGGATGGGTAGGTGGATGAGGGCACATGGGGAGGTGTTGGGAGCAGGGTAGGGGTCCCAGGTCGGGGTCCAGGATGGGGTGGAGGGGAAGTGGGGTAGTGTAATTCAAGGGCCACATGAAGTGAACACATGTGTGACCAGCAGAAAAAGGAGGCAGGCTACCATGGTTAAGTGCGACAGGAGCAGCATACAGAAGGGGAGATAGAATTCTTGAGCTCAGCCTTAAAGTTGCTAAGGCTTGTCAGGCTTGTGATGGCGTAAGGGAGCTCATTTAACCAAGTAGGAGCCCTTGCCGCCCCAGGGCAATTCTTCTGAACGGTACTGCTAAGGCATGTTTAGACACTTCTTGTGGCATGAGCAGATGGGGCAGGGTGGAATAAGGCTTGTAGAGAGGGAGGAGCAAGTCCTAGGAGGGCCTTCTTCCCAAGAAGGCAGGAGTGGTGTTTAATGCGATCCACAAGAGGGAGCCACTATGTCTTGATGTAGAGGTCACAAGTATGTGTTAGGCGATCTGCATCTAAAACAAACCTGCATGCTTTATTTAGGGTTGTATGGACTCTGTGCAGGCTTGAATCAGAGGCTGCGCCAGAAGCCCACGTTTCCGTACTCCAAGATAGGCAGGACTGTGCCTTTAACCACAAAGAGCCTAGCTTCGGGTGTGAGGCAGAACCTTAACCTATAGAGGGACCCTAGTTTCCTGTTAACTGCAGTGGTGACATTGCTTATGTGTTCATCAAAAGACAGGGACTCATCTATTGTTATTCCTAGGTACCGGAATGAAGACACCTGCTCCAGGGTGGTATACAAGTTACATGTAATTGACAGGGGCTGTATGGCTGTCCTTTTTTGTCATCCAGCAAAGAGCATTGACTTGTTTTTTTTTTGCTGTTGAGCACTAGCATGCTACCTTTGAACCAGTCCTGAAGGAGGTTATAGTTGTACTGCAAATCCCTAGTGAGGGCTTCTTGAAAGGAGTTTTGGGAGAACACTACCATGTCATTGGCATAGAGCAGGATCTTAGAGGTGGGGCATATGTCCGGAAGGTTGTTCACAAAGAGGCTGAATAAAAGCGGGCCCAGTATGGATCCCTGGGGGACCCCTACTGTGACACTGCAGGTGTCCGAGATCGCACTGTTTATTTTTACTTTCTGGGATCGCCCAGACAGGTAGCTTGAAAACCACCTGACCATGACGGGGAACAGCACTAGGCAGCTAAACCTGTGGAGCATCAACTGGTGGTCCACGAGGTCGAAAGCCTTGGTTAGGCATAAAGATGACTCCAACCAACTGACTCTGATCAAGTGCTTCGTGCATGTAGCTAGTGAAGTCCAGTAGTGTGGTGTTGGTGCTATGCAAACTCATCTTGTTCCTCAGCCACCATAGTTGGATTGTTGTGGGAGGCCCAATGGTAGTTTTTCTACATATGTGTTGTCTCCTCACAAAGGTTACAGTGACGCCGGCCCGTCGGCGCAGAGGTTGGATTTCCGTCTGCGACGCCGGGGACCCGGGTTCGGGAACGGACTTGGGTCGCCAGAGGGCCAGTCGGGGGAAGAAGGATAGAGCATCCGGGGACAGCTCTCCTTCTCTGGGGGGAGGGTAGGGGATGTGCACAGGTGTAGGCTGACTCCTGGCGGAGGCTGGGAGTACAGCAATACAGCCGGTGCTCATGGGGGAGTGACAGACGTCGGTGTACGCCTGGACGTCAGGACGTCACTCCCCACAGAAAAGCGGAAAAAGAAGCTGCCTGGTTGGCCGGATGATGGCTGCCGACTCCCCGCCGTCTCAGATGCCCTGACACCCCGGAATCCACCTCAGCAGCACCTGACGACTGAACTTAGAGTGCGCTGGTATCCCCTCCTGGTGCCTTCCCCCTCGGAGGAGAGGGACACATCCAGCGAAGGGTTACGCCGGGCCACCCCGAGTCGGCTGAGATCTGGAGGCAGGGAAGGGGGCCGGGGGGTTCATGTGCAGCCAGAAGGGAGAGGCAGGCCAAAGTGTGCGAAGGTGGCAAAAAAAGGTTACAGTGGACCAAGTTGGACAGCAAACTGTAGAATGTCCATTCCCCCACATAAAGCACACTTTAACTGATCGCATGCATTGTTTAAGTGTGTGTATGCACCACAGCTGAAGCATGATTTTGGCTAGCCAGCATAAAAAACAAAGCCACAATCTCTTCCTAGATAAAACAACTCGCAAGTGTTGGATTGTCCCACTGAGTTGTGGCAGGCAAAACCGGCGCCACCCCCACCCCACCGCCAGACCTGCTCAGTGTCCATTATAGGGTAAGGAGTCCCAAAACATTGCTTTTTGTTCCCAGCCAATATAAGATATCTGAAACTAACACCTCTTCATTCTTAAAAAGCACCGTTATTGTCCAGAATGCAAGCTTTGTAAGGAGGATAGCAATAAATGGAGACCAGTCTGGTGTGTATTTAACAGTTTGGTATCTTTGCCAGAACAATTCAAGGCCTGCAGCTGTTTCAAAACAGGTGTCAAAATTAGGGGTCTCCTGACGAATGTATAAGAGCATAAATCTCTTAAGCAGAAAAGCCCATACTTTCTTTTAATTGCTTCTTTCTGACATATATTCTATCTGGATATGTATCTAATCCTCCTCTGTACTTTATTCTCATGGCATTCCGCCATTTTGCTGGTTCAGGGGGAGCGCGGAAAAGCACTGCATACGTTCTTGTATTTGTATTTCTTGTTTCATTTTTCAGGCCTCCATGCGATAAAATTATTTGCATTTTCCTACCTCAAGGTTGCAGAGGGGCAGGTTGGGGGGCCTCCAACTTCCTCTGCTGTTGTCTAGGTGCCAAGGTAGTAGGCCCACAGTCCATATTTTCCCAATTTTTATCAGGGGTGACCGCTGCAGTATCAGCATTAGTCTCTAAAGTTCGAAGCCTCAGTTAAGGAGGGTTAGCTCAAGAGATTATATAATATCCAGGGGATCCATTGGCTCAGAATCTCCCTGCATTATGGTGCATCTATCTGGTGAGGCCCATGGCTGAGATTTGTTTGGCCTAACCCACCCGGCTTGTCTAAGTGCCTCCCCCACTGTGAAGCCAGAAACAGACAGATTTTCATCAAAGTCGGGTCTTTTAATTAACTGAGACCCCGACTTAATTAATTCCGTTGTTAGACCAGCATTGGGAGCTGTGCTCTCCCCCTGTTTCGGCTCCTCCATCCCTGAAGCACTTTTATGCACAGGCATCACTTCAACCCCAAAGCCAGGTGCGTCTTTAAGCACTGCATCGGCATTGTCTTTTGAAATGAACAAAGTGCTTTAATATGCCCCCCATAGCAGCGGCACCCCTTGTACTCTGGTTCCCCTCATACCTTTAAGGCTGTTTAACATCATAATTCACCAATTCCATATCAATTTGTAAACTGGGATTACATACAGTTTGATGGGGTTGCTCTGCCTGGATGGATGAAGACTGAGTTGCCATTTGTTTGCTTGTAGCAGCGATGTCTGGATTGTTCGTCAAAGCTACAACCGCCACATTCTCTCGGAACTGGCATCCTTCTGTTTTGAGGACAGCAAGCAGGTAAGCCCTTCTCTCCCGATATTTCTTGGTTCTGTCTGCTGTGGCAAGTGTCGGGCGTCTCAGCCACAAAGTTTTAGCTGTCATGGGAATCTTAAGCAGGACCGGGAACGGCTGCTAAAACATCGCGCTGCATCGGGCCAGCCAAATAAACTTGCAGGACTTCCTCAGCAGACCGGGTGGGGAGGGAAGCAGACTCCTCCACCCAATACACCATCCACACACTGATTCTACCAGGCGCTTGGACCGGATGTCCACAGTGCCCCCTCACAAATAGTAGGGGAATTTCCCATGTGTCCTGGCCAAATTTCACCTATTCACTAAAAATACCACCAACAGCTTAATCTGGTTCAATTTCAGTTGGTTACCAGCTGTATCACGCACACATGCACACACACCGGTTTGCCCCTGAAAAAGGGACATCTAGTCTCAGTGGGCCTACACGGTCAACAAAATTCAATAAATAAATAAACATCACTACTGAGACATGGGTTCACAGACTGCTTACACAGAGTATTCATCCTATTACTGAATAATGTTCATACAACCAAGATACGGCTGCAGGAAAAAGACAACAAACTCCAATAAAAGTTGCGCTTAATCTGTGTACCTTCTGTTTCCTAAAACATAACATTCTGTTCAGTTATTATAAACTGCGAAGTAACACCTTCAGAAATATCCTGGTAACCTCAAAAGGTCAAAGATAAGATCAAGATCACATCTGATAAGTAAGAAAGCTTCTGAATTTTAGCAATATAGGCTGACTGGGTTTAGACCCCATTTTCTGCAAAACGTTGTCATTGATGGAACCTTTTTAAAAGAGAACAGCCGCCATCAAGGCGCCCCACACTCAAGTGTGGGGCTAGTCCCAATGTGCAGTTTGTGTGCAAACATTTTCTGGTTTACTTACTGTTTAAAGAGCCACCGAAGTCTCAAGAAGAAATTTAAAAAACATAATATTTGGATACAAAGCAGCTTGTATTTCTCATTAGCTCTATATTTCTTATTCCCATTATTTATTACTGAGGTCACATGCTTGAAAACAGGATAGTTGTTCCTTGAGGGTTCATCAGCTCCTATTGCTTTTTCCCAACTTGATGTCATAATACTCTGCTTGTGACATCACAGTTATTCCCATGGCAACAGACTGTGAAGTCACAACAGAGCATTATGATTTAGCATTCATAGGAAGGATTCGCAGGAAAATACTGAGCTTGTTTACACTTGTGTCCATTATGCTCACCAAATATTGTCAAAATAACCTCCCCTTAAGTTTGTAATATTTGTCAAAATTGCTCTTAAATGTTATCAAGGGACTAGCCACTAGCAGCTTATCCCCTGCTTGACTAGCCATTTCAAGCAGGGGATAAGCTACAGAGGTAGATGAACTCTACCGGCTAAAGATCTAGTTTTTGTGGGGATGTCTTCAGTAATAAATAATACAGATGAGAAATCTACTAAAGATATATGAAATACAAGCTGAATTGTATCTAAATATTGTTTTCCCAAAGGCATAAGCTGCTCTTTAAAGTAGTTCAGTAGACTTTACAGACTAATGTTGCTTAGTTTTAGGTTGACGCCTTCTGTTACTACAAATCCAGAATCCACTGCAATTGACATCAGAGCAGTAGGCAGGCAGTGCATGTTAGAGTTCACATAAGCCCTGATCTTTTGTCTGCTAGTACCTCTGCCCTCCCTGGGCTAAGTACAGGACTATCTTTTATTTATTATTTATTTATTTGAATTTTGTTGACCAGGTAAGACCACTGAGACAATTACAGTCCCTTTTTCAGGATCGACCTGGGGTCACATATTACATAGCAGTACAACAAGTATCACAGAGCATTACAACAAGTATCACAGAGTGGTACAGTGTACAGACAGGTAAAAGCAAGGCACCAGTACTTAGCCCTTGGAGAAAAGCAGACTCTGTTCACCAGTAACCACACTTGGGAGACTTCAGTACCTGGATATGTACTGTTCAGAAGAGACCGAGGTACAAAGGGGGGAGAGTGGCCCTTTATGTCAACGAGAATATCAAAGCTACAGAAATTCAAAATACACATAAGGAGCCAGAAGAAAGTACAGTTACGTAAGAACTTACCGTAACAGTAGATCTTCGAGAGGAGCTCTTGCAGCAGGCTATCACAATTAGGACTATACCGCAGGCACTAGGACCACACGGAAAAACTTCTGCAGCAATACCAGCTGGGGACCGACGCCGGCCCCGCCCCATCGGTTAGGGTACAAGAGGGGGCGGACCCAGCTCCACCTCAGTTCTCCCGCCAGTACCCAGCAGAAGGCATGAAAAGAGAAGGAGATGAAGCCCATCCTAGAGAAGAGAAGAGAAGAGAAGAAACCTGCACACCGGGGGGAAGGTGGAGGGGAACAGCCTGCCATAAGAGCTCCTCTGCTGATCTACTGTTACGTGTGTTCTTGGCGTAACTGTACTATCTTACTCTCGAGATAGAGCCTTGCAGCAGGCTATCACAATTAGGACCGAGTCCCAAGCAGTTCCCTAGTGAAGAGACAGTCGCCCGGAGGAGGAGTATGCTGACTCCAGAGACAGGTCAGACAAGGTCCTTGTAGAACTGCCAGGCCGAAGCCAGCAGGCGTCTGGGCAAATATCTGGCTGTAATGCTTGACAAAGGTATACACCGAATTCCAGGTCGCAGTCTACAGATGTCTTGAATGGCACATTCCACATCGCTGCAAAGAAGACGAAACACCCTGGTGAGTGACCTCACCGACCCGGTAGGGGTTTGTGGTGATGCTCGTAACAGAACGAATCGCAATGGACTATCCATTTGGATATAGTCTGCTTGGACACCGCTGACCTAAGCGTTGTGGCTAGTCACAAAGAGTTGTCTGATTTACGGCATTGAACCATTCTACTGAGGTAATACCTCAGGGACCTGTGGACATCCAATGTGTGGAGGAGAACCTCCCCTCTATTGGAGGGAGCAGGAAAATAAACAGGAAGATCAACCGACTGGTTGAGGGTCAAGTCTGAGACCACTTTCGGAAGAAACTTGGGATTCGTTCGTAGGGAAACCCTTTCCCTATGAAAAACCAAATAGGGCTCTTTATACATCAGAGCCTGCAGCTCGGAAACTCTTTGAGCGGAAGTAACAGCAACCAAAAAACAAACTTTCCAAGATAAGTATCACAGCTCGCACATCGCTGCGGGTTCAAAAGGGGGAAGGGTGAGTTTCTCCAACACAAAAAGGAGGTCCCAGAGTGGGACAGGGTCCCTGATGGGAGGCCTCATGTGGAGGACCCCCCTAAGGAAGGTGCGGCCCACTTCAAGCTGGGCTAAGGCTCTGTCGCCCACCAGAGCATGGTAGGCAGAGATCACCCACATGTGCACCTTGATGGAGGAATTGCTCAGGCCTTTCTCATACAAGGAGAGGAGATACTACAAAGCGGAGTTCACAGAGCACATGACTGGGTCCAAATGCTGAGGCGAGGCCCAAAGACAAAAACGCTTCCACTTCATGACATAAGCAGAACGAGTAGAGGGCTTGCATGCGGACGCTAAGACCTCAGCCACTCCGGGAAACCCATCATCGATTCACAGCTACGCCTGAGGAGCCAAGCATGAAGGTGCAGGGATCGAGATCCGGTGGACCAGAGAACCTGGTCCTGGGACAGCAGTTGAGCATAGGGCAGCGGGATTGGAGGTTCCTGGGACAACTGCTGCAGAAGTGGGAACCAAATCTGTCGGGGGCAGTTGGGGGCCACAAGATCATGCGTGCCCTCTCTGCCTGTAACTTAAGCAGTACCCTCTGGATGAGAGGGAAGGGCGGAAAGGCATAAAGAAACCTCCCGGCCCAACAAAGGGATAACGCGTCTGGCCAAAAAATGCCAGGCATGTGCTCTCGCGAGCAAAAGCGTGGCAGCTTGTCATTGCATGGTGACGCAAAGAGATCTAGCTCGGGAAGGCCCCACCTTCCGAAGAGCTGATCTACCACGGACTGAAGCAATTCCCACTCATGCGCCCTGGCCCACGACCTGCTGAGATCATCAGCCAGACTGTTTAGGACTCCTGGAACGTGCACCGCTGACAGACACATGCCCCGTTCCAGCGCCCAGTACCAGACTCTCATCGCCTCCCGGCAAAGAGGATAGGAATGAGTGCCTCCTTGCTTGTTGATATAAAAGATGACTGCCATGTTGTCCATCTGAATGAGAAGAGAGCCGAGAACCAGGTCCTGCTGAAACGCCTGAAGGGCGTAGAGGACCGCTTGCATTTCCAGGACATTGATATGGAGGGACCTTTCCTCGGTCGACCAAACTCCTTGCGTACAGTGACCACCGAGATGAGCTCCCCAACCCAGGTCTGAGGCATCCCGTTGTCAGAGTCTGACCCGGGGGCTCCGGACGAAAGCTGACCCCCTTGTCGAGATTGCTGGAGTCCATCCACCAAAGCAACGTTCTCCGGACTGGCTCCGAGATCATGACTAAGGCATCCAGGTCGTCGGAGTATTGATCCCAGTGCACCCTGAGCATCCATTGTGGGATTCTCATGTGGAGGCGGGCCAAGGATATTACTGGGATGGCCGCCGCCATGTGCCCCAGAAGACTGAGGAAGTTCCGAGCCGGAACTCGAGGTGCTATGGAAATCCATTCTGCCAAACTTCGCAGGCGAAGACCCCTGTCTTGAGGGAGGAAAGCCCTGCCCTGGACGGAGTCCAGAGTCGCTCCAATGAAGGCGAGGTTTTGGCTGGGCTCCAGGGACGACTTCTTTAAGTTCAGGGTGATCCCCAGCTCCCGGAAGAGAGTATAGGCATCTCTGAGAGAGCACAGGAGGCCATCCCTTAACGGGGCTGTCAGTAGCCAGTCATCAAGGTAAGGGAAAACATAATTACCTGAGCGCCTGAGAGCCACAGCCACCACTGCTAGGCATTTGGTAAAGACTCACGGAGCGGAAGAGAGGCCGAACGGGAGCACCCGGAATTGATAATGCTCTCCCAGGAAGTGGAACCTCAGATACTTCTTGTGGGGAGGAAAGACCCCGATATGCATGTACGCATCCTGCATGTTGAGAGAACAGAGCCAATCCCCTTGGTGCAGCAGAGGGAGGAGACTTTGAAGAGTCACCATCCTGAACTTTTTGTACTCTACAAAGAGATTTAAAGGACGGAGGTCCAGAATGGGAAGGTCCCCCATCTTTTGGGATCAGAAAGAAGTGGAATAAAACCCTTGACCCCACTGCTCCAGGGGAACCTGCTTCTATTGCTCTTTGCAGGAGGGCCTGAATTTCTCCTTCCAAGAGTGGAATGTGAGAAGGAGGATAACGGAGAGCTTTGGTGGAGTACGGGAGGAAACCCCTGAACTCCAACGCGTCCTCCAAATGACGCCTTGATCTGTGGTAATAGAGCCCACCCTTCGAGATGAAGGGAGAAGCGCTCCGACCGGCCCCCTGGACGGCCTGACCACAGAGGGGGCGGAAGGAGTCACTGGGCGGAACCGGGTGGGAGAGGCCTGGGAGAACTTGGGGCCCATGGCCAGATGGTCCACCAGACTGCTGGTTTCCAGATTTCCGCCGGAAGCCACCTCTCTGCCCTTGCTGGGAACCACGGGCTGAAGTTTGACTGCCTGAGGACTTTCGAAAAAGCCGACGGCAATGAGGGCATCGCTGGTCACCACGGTACAACTGGCAGACTGACCAGATAGACTTGTCCGATTTCTGGAGACATGAGATCAGATTCTCCATCTCCTGCCCAAATAAGACGGTACCCTGAAACGGCAGGTCCCGGATACCGGACTGCAGATCCTGGTGGAAGCCCGAAAGCCGTAACTAGGCATGGCGCCGGAGACAAACCCCAGAGGCAGCTGCTCTGGCCGCCGTATCTGCAGTATCGTACGAGGCCCCTCAGCACATGAGTGCCTACATCTGAGCCCAACTGCAAGAGGGCCAGGAGCTCCGTCTTCTTCTCGGAGTCTGGCATGGCCTGTGCCAGCTCAAGACCCCGCTCCCACAGCGCATTCTGGAAATGCACCATATGCGTGAGGAAGTTTAAGGATCTAATGGAGCAGGTGGAGGCAGAGTAAACCTTTTTGCCCACCTGATCCAGGTAACGGGACTCCAAGTCGGGAGGCTGGGAGCTGAGGTGTCGCGGCTGTCGAGACTTGTCATGAGCAGCCGTGATCACAGTGGAGTCCGCCTGAGGGTGTTCAGCCAAACCGGGTTCAGCCCTCGGAGCCTTGTAAAGCCTATCCGACTTCTTGGGAACCGCCGAGATGGAGGCTGGGCGCAGCCAGGTGGCTCTAGTCAGGTCCTGAAAGGTATCCACCAGAGGAGGAATGACCAAAGACTTTGGCTCCTTCTGCCTCAGGTACTTGGCCAATCTCCGGCGTTCTGGATCCAGGTCTTCTGTGTCCCACTCATTAGAAGCCTGGATATGCCTCATGACGTCCACGAATGTGGGATCATCCGGAGGCGAGCGAGGCATGTCCTTCTCCTCAGGGGAGCGCTTGGGGAAGAGGAAGAGGAAGAGGATGAAGATGAAGAGGAGGACCGATTATCCGATTTAGAGTGGTCTGGTTCTGCCTCATGTCCATGCCTTCGCTGACGCCGGTATGCAGGGGACCGGCAACGTCCGAAGACCGACGACGGTCCCTGACCGACAATGGAGCGATGACCAACGCCAGTCAGGGGAATCACGCTGAACCGGCCCCACCGCGGAAGGGCTCCAGAACGAGACCGGTCCGGACCGCCGTCAGTGGAACCTAAGGTGCGACGCTGGCGGTCTTGAGATCGGGCGCGGGAACAAGCCCTAGAAGGGGGCGAAAAATGGCACTCTGGGGACCTCAACGGGGAGACCTCGCCCTCCGGCTGTGGCTCACCCGCAGGATCTGGTACCTGTGTCTGGGCCGGCGACGGGGTGGTACGTTTGTGAACCTGCCCCCACCAAAACGAAAAAAGTTGTTTCAACTCGTCCAGGGAGAATATCTCTGCCGCCCGCTGCAGGAAAGAAGCTTCCAGGCGCAGGCGGACACGATGGCGAAGCTTCTGGAGGCCCGGGGAGGAGGACTTGAGCGACGCCGGCAGAACAACGACTCACCCCGGTCCTGGCCCTTCGACCGGTGTCGTGTCACAACCGACGAACGGGTGATGACAGGGGCGCTTGAGAGTCCTTACGTCCGGAGGCGCGACTTTAGCAGGCGGGCGCCGTGCCGGGACGGTAGGGCCGAAGCAGAAACCGTCACGGACTTAGCGATGACCTTAATTGGAGTCACCTTAGGCTTGGCCGGCTGCTCCCCCAACGGGCCGGCCTTAGTCTGGGACGAGCACGGCGACTCACCCAAGCCTGAAGGACGGGCCTTCTTCGGCGAAGGTCGTGACCGCGAGCGGGACAGAGACCGGGACTGGTGCCGGGACCGACTGTGCTCCTTACTATGGCGCTTCTTTTCCTTCTTCTTCCCCTCGGACGAGTGCAGGTCCATCTTCTTTTCTAGTAGATTGGCCTTCAGGCGTCGGATGCGAGTCCGGCTCCTGAACGCTTGGCAGTCAGCGCAGGTAGTGGTGTCGTGGTCCGGGCCCAAGCAGAAAACACACCGCCGATGACCGTCTTTGGCAGGAATTTGCCGCCGCACTCGCACTTGTTGACGTGTTCTGGTGAGAGGGACGCCTGGAAGACATCAACCCTCGCGGGACCAACCGGTATTAACGCCGGCCAGCGATAAAACACCAAGGAAAGACAACCAGATCATCGAAAACCGAGCCGCTAACGGTGATCGTGCAGGCGTCAGTCGCAGTAACAACGAAAAACCGGAAACCGTCGAAAATTAGCTTGATTGAAGCTCTGTTCTTGCTGGTGAATCGCAGGCAGCAGCTATTCACGTGCGTGGTACACGGCGGGAAAGAACTGAGGTGGAGCTGGGTCCACCCCCTCTTGTACCCTGACCGACGTCGGGGTGGGGCCGGCATCGGTGGCGGTCCCCAGCTGGTATTGCTGGCAGAAGTTTTTCCGTGTGGTCCTAGTGCCTGCGGCATAGTCCTAATTGTGACAGCCTGCTGCAAGAGCTCTATCTCGAAGTAAGATCTGTGGGTCACCCTGGAAACATGAAATGGGACAGCCATTCGAACTGGGATTGTCTACAGGCCTCCAGACCAGGGGGAGGACACAGACATATTACTGTTAGAAGATATACAAAACATGACTGCTAAAAGGAGGTTCTGATAATGGGAGACTTCAACATGCCAGATACAGAATGGTCAATACCAGCTGGAACATCTGCGAGAACTAGACACACAGTGGATTCCCTGCAGGGGGAAGGCATCAAACAACTGGTACAACAATCCACAAGAGACAGGGTTATTCTAGATCTAGTGCTGACTAATGGGGAAAGGATCAAAGATCTCCAGGTAGAAGGTCACCTGGGGGCCAGTGACCATCACATGGTATGGTTCAATTTGGCTACTAGAACTAAATCATCCCATTCCATGGCAAAAATATGGGACTTCAGAGGAGCCAACTTTGACAAGATGGCCAAAAGAGTTAAGCTAGCCCTGGCAAGAAGAAATGCAGGTGAGGGGGTACAGGCAAAGCGGGCAAGCATTAAGGATGCAATACTTGAAGCAACACTCCATTGTGTTAGGGAGAAAAGCAAGAGCAAAAGAAGGAGGAAAGCACTTTGGGTTCTCAAAGACAGTAGCAGAAAAGGTTAGAGTCAAAAGGTTGGCCTTCAGGAAACAAAAGGGACACAGCAGGACAAAGACAGGGAAGCACGCCAAACTTCCTAAGGGAAGGCAGTAAGGCAGGCAAAGGCCCAAACCGAGAAAACACTAGCACAAACAGTAAAAGAAGGGGGCACGACTTTCTATAGATACATTAGTGAAAGGAGAAAGTCCAGGTGGGTATTGCTAAGATCAAAGGGGATAAGGGGGAGTGTGTGAAGGAGGACCAAGGAAAGGCATCTATCCTAAATAGATACTTCTGCTCAGTATTTACTGAGGCGAAGGTAGGGCAGGGCCCACAGCTCAGCACCATGGACACAGGGGGGGGAGGGAGGTGTGCACAAGTCCCTTCACAAAAGAAGGAGTCCTACAAGACCTCACTAAGCTCAGGGTAGACAAGGCAATAGGTCCTGGTAGCATACATCATAGGGTACTAAAGGAGCTAAGGGTAGAACTAGCAGAGCCATTATCAGAACTGTTTAGTGAGTCTCTGAGCACAGGAGAGGTCCCAGAAGACTGGAGAAGGGCTCATGTGATCCTGCTCAACAAGCGTGGTAGCAGGGAGGAGGCAGGAAACTACAGACCAATCAGTCATACCGCAGTAGTGGCCAAGATTATGGAGGCACTCCTTAAGGAAAGGATAGTGCAACACCTGGAATCCATCGGACCACAGGATTGAAGACGGCATGGGTTTACAACAGGAAGGTCCTGTCAAACTAATCTCATGGATTTTTTTGACTGGGTAACCAGAGTGGTGGACCAACAGGGTACAGTTAATGTCGCCTACCTTGACTTCTGCAAAGCCTTCAATACTATTCCACATAGAAGATTGATTAATAAGCTGGGTAGGCTCGGGCTGGGTCAGACGTTGGTCAACTGGGCGGCAAACTGGTTGTCGGACAGAAAACAGAGAATGGTGGTAAATGGTATACAGTCAGAAGAGATGCAAGTCACAAGTAGGGTACCTCAGGGATCAGTCCAGGGGCCAGTCCTCTTCAATATCTTCATCAGTGACAATGTAGATGGACTGGAGGGTAAGGTTGGTCTGTTTGCAGATGACACCAAGATCTACAACAGAGTAGATGATCCAGATGGGGTGGGCAGAATGAGAAGAGATCTGGATAAACTGGCAAAATGGTCAGAAGAGTAGTAACTGGGGTTTAAAGCAAAGAAGTGCAAGGTCATGCACACAGGGAAGAGAAACCCTGAAGCCACCTATAGGTTGAGAGAGGAGTTGCTGGCAATGTTGGGGTGTATTAGTAGGGGTATCGTAAGTTGTAAGAGGGAGGTAATAATCCCTCTTTGCAAGACACTGGTTAGGCCCTATCTGGAGTACTGTGTGCAGTCCTGGAGGCCACACCTCACAAGGACATTAAGAAAATGGAGGCAGTCCAGAAAAGGGCAACCAAAATGGTGCAGGGACTGCATCAGAAAACAAATGAGGACAGATTAACGGAGCTCAATATGTATACCCTAGAGCAAAGGAGGGAGAGAGGTGATATGATGAAAACATTCAAATATCTTAAGGGCTTTAACAAGGTGAAAGAGTCTAACATGTTTCAATATAAGAAAAACAGCAGGACAAGAGGACACATCATGAGATTAGAGGGAGGCCGATTAAGGGGTAATGTGAGGAAGTTCTTTTTGCAGAAAGGGTGGTGGATGCATGGAATGGCCTTCCTCAGGAAGTGGTGGCTATGAATACAGTGCAGGTCTTCAAACAGGCATGGGATAGGCATAAGGGAGCAATACAGATAAGTATGACTAGATAGGCCATTGACAGAGTAAAGACCTATGGCACATTCATAAGGTAGAAAAAATAAGCAGACTGGATGGGCCTTACGGTCCTTATCTGTTGCCAGCTTCTATGTTTCTATGTTTATCTGATCGGAGATTATAAAAATCTAATGTGCACTGCAGGATATTGAATCTCACAAAACTGTCTACTTCTCTGATGTCAGCTGCAATGGATTCTGGAATTTGTAACGCAAGACATCAGCCTAGAACTAAGCAACATTATTCTGATAAAATCTACTATACTACAGTAAACAGCAAGTAAACCAATATGTTTTGTGCACACTAAGTGCACACCGGGACCAGCCACTCACTTTAGTGTGGAGCCTTTTGTGCTGACTGTTCCCCTTTAATAAAACAAATGCTTTTTCAACACCGTATTTAGTATGCGACAGTTCCATCAGTAAGTGTGAGGAATCCGTGCCATCTGTTCTAACACACAGTCCCCATACTACTACTATTACGGATTACCAACTGTAGTTAAAGGGTTTTGATAGAAGTTCTGAATACATTAAGCTGAGAAGACTGATCAATGAAAAACATCAATATTATTTCTTCTTGAACCTAGCAATGTACAAATGCTTTTTCCCTTTTATTTTCAGCAGTAATAGTAAAAGCATAATTGATGACTACCTGACTGCAGTGCTGCTAAACTTCCCCCATATAGTCAATATAAAAAGAAGTTTGAGGGGTTCATGTATCATCATTATTTTACTACCTCATTTCAACTGAAACATGTAATGGGTCCAGCTAGCATGCAATTAATCAAATGAAGGCCTTTTGCTCTGGGTAGCTCCTGCATTCGTCACGTGTTTTAACATGGCAGTTGACCAGGCTTTAAAGTTTTTCCTGCACGAGTTTATGATCCTTTGTCCAACTCAAACTAGTGCATGCATTATTCCCATTATTCAGCTAATTTTTAAAGTTCTATTTTAATTCTTTCAGATGCAAGTCCAGGATTAAGTTTTATAACAAACAACCAACTTAGGACACAAGTCTGTATTTTATTCAAATATTCCAACCCACTTCCTGCTGAATATTAAAACTGTTTTTCAAAAGTCTCAGCACTAAACATGAGTATACAAAACAACCACATTTAAATTATCCTTCACCACATCAGTCCCCAACCTGTGCAGGACTTCTCTGCAAAAAATGGTACAGTCTCTTTTACTGTGTACCTTCCGAATTGTTTTGGACATGTTTAGTGGCCTGAAATAAAGATAATGATGACATACGTGACACTAAAGGCCTTATTTTGTGAAGCTGCAATGCATGTGCTGTAACAGTGAGCTTAATGAAGCATAGATGTGCTGTCCATCATCTACAGTATGTTATACTTGAGATAGCAGTATTTCAATGGACTATGGAGGTTGCATGACCAACTTGCTCTACCTCCATTACAAAGCTCCACTAAACACTGTGGCCCGGATATTCAGAAGGGTTGTGCATGGCGCAACACTGCTGCGCCATGCGCAACCCACTGATGCGCCCTGGCGCCAATAGTCAAACGGGGATTGAGCCTGGTACAAATCGATGCGCCCGGAGCCGCATCAGTAATGTATGCAGCACAGGTGTGGGGGCATGCCCATGCATACTCCACACATCCCAATATTCAGCCCAGGATGTGCTGAGCCCATGCATGCGCAACCCCTACTGGTGGCACACACAGGTGAGCCAAAAAAAAAAAAGGAGCAACAGCTGGTCACCCACAGGTGAGCTGTCGTATTACAGGGCACAACACGGCAGCTGCCACCTGTGGGTGCCACCAAAGCTCCGGCTGCACCTTCTGGTGGCGTTCCCCCCCCATGCGCAATCACGGGCATACGTATACATACAACAGTCCTAAATCCCTGGTGGTCCAGTAGACCGCTCGCAGCCCGATCGCGGGCATAAGTCGAAAATTAAATTTGTCCTATATCCCTGGTGGTCCAGTGGACCGCTTGCAGCCCGATCACAGGCATAGGCTGAAAATTAAATCTGTCCTATACCCCTGGCGGTCCAGCGGACCGCTTGCAGCCCGATCATGGGCACAGGTTGAAAATTAAATCTGTCCTATATCCCTGGTGGTCCAGTGGACCGCTTGCAGCCCGATTGCGGGCATATGCTGTAAAAATACTAGTCCCATATCCCTGGTGGTCCAGCGGTACCCTCCTCCTCACCCGCCCACTGAGCCCGGCCCCCCCGGTCAGCGGCGGGGTGGCAGCTCCCCATCCGCTTGAAGCCCGCCACCGCCCGACTGACTCCCTACAGGATCCATTCAAATATCTGGATTCTGTAGTAGCAGTATAGCTGCACGCCCATTGGCTCACGCCAGGACCAATGGGCACAGCCCTACTTAGGGAGTCGGTCGGGTGGGGCAGTGGGCGCAAAGGGTGGGGAGATGCCACCCACCATTGATCGGGGGTTCAGTGGGCGGTGGGGGAGGGGGGGTACCGCTGACCACCAGGATAAGGGACTGGTATTTCTACGCATATGCCCGCTGTTGCTGCAAGCCGGTCCACTGGACCACCAGGGATAAAGGACGAATGTAATTTTCAACCTATGCCCGCGATCGGGCTGCAAGCGGTCCACAGGACCACCAGGGATATAGGACAAATTTATTGTTCAACTTATGCCCGCGATCGGGCTGCAAGCGGTGCACTGAACCACCAGGGATATAGGACAAATTTAATTTTCAACGTATGCCCGCGATCAGGCAGTGGAGCACTTTGCCGTGATGTGCAGGAGGCATCGGTCCCCGACGGCTGCAGCCTGGCAGGGCGCCAGGCGCAAGTCTCCAGGGATCGGCGCACCTGCATGCAAATGGGACCATAAGGACATGCAAATGGCCCCACTTGTGTCTTACATGCATTATGGCCCCATTTGCATGTGCACTTTTGAATATCATGGTTGTTGCACCTAGCGCAACGGAACTTGCGCTAGCGCATCCCCCTGCTCCACTCTGCCCACTTGCGCTGGCACAGTGCCATTGCATCATGCGCACTGTGGGTGGCCAGGATGCGATATTCAACGCTGCTGTGCCATGGCGCAGCTCCATTGAATATCACCCTGTCAATGCCCCTGTGCAGCCAAGTTGCGCTGCACCCAGGCTTGCGCCACAGCCTGGCGCAGTCTGAATATCCGGGCCAGTATACTTACGTTTTACAATAAATTGAAGATGTTGGGCCTTAGGCAATTGTTGCTTTGTACGGTAAGTTTGGAACAACGCATGAAAAGCAGCTTGACTTAAACTGCAAGTCAAACAGTGCCAGATCTGTCTGCATTGCTCCTCTGTCCTGGAAAAGCAGAGCCTCTTCTCATCAGTGTGTCATGTAACAAAGCCATGTGGCTACTCAGCTCGCAAAAGGACTTGTTTTTATGTTTCCTTGCACGTGCACAAGAAACATTTTGCTTTGCTTCAGAGAATGGCATTTGAGAGGTGTGTCACAGACTAGCCAAATGCAGAACAATCTACATTGGGCTCGTCCCTGACAGACCTATGATAACACAAGCAGAGTACGACAATGGTCACAGTTTCATGGGTGTAAACTTTGTGTACTTGAAAGAAAGCACTCCAATGAGTAAGCGCTTCAGTACTTTCATTTGCATGAAGCCAGCCGGTAAGCAACTGAGCGCAGGACTGGAGTTTGGCTTACCCATACAACGCGATGGTAGTGAAACATACATAAACAAAAAAAAAAAACTCTCGTTCCCTCAGTGTGCGGTGCCGCTTCCCACCACCCAACTCTCTGTTCCTGTCCCAGTAGTAAGAAAACAAACCTCCCGCTCCCTCCCTCTGTGCACTGTACCATCCTCACCCTCCATTCCCATCCCTGTAGGTGGGGGGGGGGAACCTCCCTCCCTCTTTGCTGTGCCACCCCCACCATCCATTCCCATCTGCCCCGGGTCACACCTGGATATGAGCCTTGGCTCAGCGTGCCTTTCCCGGTTAACAACTTTAAAATAAATACATAAAAACTCAATAAGCCGACATCGGGGGGCCCTATCCTAGTGCTGGCATTCAGTGCCACCCCCCCAAGCAGTGTGGGACACTGGGGAGCCCACCACCAGTATCCCGATATATTTATTTTCTTTAATAAGACCAGACAAAAAGAAAACAGTCCCCTGACATATTTTTTTTTTTGAATCCTGAAAAAAGAAAACAGTCCCTCTTTGTCTCATAGAAACATAGACTTTGACGGCAGATAAGGACCACTTGGCCCACCCAGTCTGCCCATTTCCCTACCTACTGGATAAGCTGCAGATTCTAGTTAACCAACAGCCTACTTCCTGCAACCCCCCACTATGACTGCCTTATGTCTGTCCCATGCATGTTTGAATTCCCCCACTGTGTTAGACCCAACGACCTCCTCAGGAAAGCGGTTCCATGTGTCCACCACTCTCTCCGTGAAAAAAAATTTCCTCACATTACCTCTGAGCCGCCTCCCCCCATCTTTAAATTGTGCCCCCTTGTTCTTACACATCTCTTTTTCTGAAAGATACTACCCTCCTGGACTTTGTTGATTCCCTTGAGGTACTTGAAAGTTTATATCATGTCCCCCCATCCCTCCTTTCATCAAGAGTATATATATTAAGCTCTTTCAGTCTCTCTTCATATGGTTTCTGCTGCAGACCCTGCACCATTTTAGTTGCCCTCCTCTGGACTGCTTCCATCCTGTCTATGTCCTTGCGAAGATGAGGTCTCCAAAACTGCACACAGTACTCCAGAAGGGGTCTCACCAACTGTCTGTATAGAGGGATAACCACTTCCCTTTTTCTACTTGTGATGCCCCTTCCTATGCATCCCAGTATCCCCCTGGCTCTCCTTACCAACTTTTCACATTGCTTACCCACCTTTAGGTCATCTGATATGACTACCCCAGGTCCCTTTCCATTTTTGTTGTTGTTAGTACCACCCCTGCTATTGTGCACTCTTCTCCTGGGTTTTTGTTTCCCAGGTGCATTACTTTGCACTTCTTTGCATTGAATCTAAGTTGCCATACGTCTGACCATTCCTCCAACCTTGCCAAGTCCCTTCTCATCTTTCCTACCCCCTCTTGTGTATCAACTCTGTTACAGATCTTTGTCTCATCTGCAAAGAGGAATACCTTTCCCTCCAGACCTCATGCAATGTCACCTATAAAGATGTTAAAGAAGACTGGACCCAGTACTGAGCCCTGAGGTACTCCACTAGTAACCCCCCTTTCTTCGGAATGTGTTCCATTCACTATTACCTTCTGTGCCCTGTTGTGCAGCCAGTTTGCTACCCAGGCTAGCTAGCTTGATTATTAATCTTTTGTGCGGGACTGTGTTAAAAATGCCTTGCTAAAGTCTAGGCAGGCCATATTCACAGCCCCTCCCTGGTCTATTACTTTGGTCACCCAGTCAAAGAAATCAATTAGATTCCTCTGACATGACCTTCCTGCTGTAAATCCATGCTGCTTTGGGTCCTGTGCCCTGCTGACCTCTAGGTACTCAACAATTCTTTCTTTCGGAAGTCTCCCAAGTCCCCTTCCCCCATCCTGATCCACCCACTGAGCACCTTCCCCCTTATCCCCTTATCCAATACTACCCACAAGAGGTCATCATAGGCTGTCGTATTCTGTGGACCAGGACACGTCTGCACTCTTCAAGGCCGAATCGCAAACTGAGAAATAAAAGGTAAGTGCCGTATAATGTATTTCAATGGCGTTTTGAACTTATGTTCATTACTTTGCCATTTTTAGGCATTTTTTTCACCAAATTTTCAACATGGCCATTTTGCAACCACACCTCATGAACACTGTCACTTTGTTAATCAGGCAAGGAAGGTGACTTTGCAGTCACTGCCCGAAATCACCTTTCACGACCGAATAATGACATTTTGCCTCCAGTGTTCATGATGTGGGGTCACAAAAAAAGTCATGTTAAAAATTTGGTAACAAAATTCCCAAAACTGGCAGAATTACACGCGTTCACTGAAATCTTTCTACGCACCAGCATAACTTTGTTAATTTTCACTATTTTACACACTAACATACTAAGATGCCAGTAGAATAGACCTAATGGTCTATTGACTCTGCACAAAAATCAGCACCCGGTCAGGACACAGCTGCTGCCTCCCAGGCCTCCCCGATAAATCCCCCGACCCCATCCCCCTTCAGAGTTACACCTCTAGAGCAGGCATTACTCAGTTTTACCTTCCCCTTATACCTATTCCAGCCCCTCTTGAATCCCTCCACTGTACCAACAGCCACCAGTTCCGCAGGCAGTGCATTCCAAGGGTCCACCACCCTCTCGGTAAAGTAGCGTCTCCAGGTCTCCCCCGAGTCTCCCACCAACCAGCCCCCTGGTGGCACCTCCTCCCTCAGCTGGAAAACCCTATTTGGGCTGACCCTATTCACTCCCTTTAGATATTTAAAGACCTCAATCATATCCCCTCTGTCCCTCCTCTCCTCCAGGAAGTACAAGTTTAGCTCCTCAAGTCTTTCCTCATAGGATCTTTCCCCCATACCCTGTATCATCTTGGTCGCCCTCTTCTGGACCCTCTCCAGAAGTGCAATGTCCTTTTTCAAGCATGGTCACCAAAACTGCCGCGTTATTCTAGGTGCAGTCTAACCGAGGCAGTTATGCACAGGTAAAAATATTTAACATTTCCGGAGATTCACAGTAAGGGGCGTAGTGGGGAATTGCAGCAATAGTATGAGCATTTTTCATATTTTGACTCCAAATTTTCAACACAGCCATTTTTCACACCACCTCATGAGCAGTACAGCTGTCATTTTTCAAATCCTGTCCAAAATGTGTTTTCGCACCTGTGGTGCAGAATGGTATGGATTTGAACATTTTCACCTACGGGGTTTATGAGGTGGGGTCATAAGAAGGAAATGTTGAAAATTTGGGATGAAAATATGCCTACGTTATGACCATTCATTGCAATTTCACTACACCAGCTCGTAACTTCAGAAATGTTAACTATTTTTACCACAGATTTTCAACATAGCCTTCTTAGACAGGGTCGAAGGAGTGAAGCAGCTAGTGTCCTTGCGGTTTTTTTTTTGGGACTAGTTTGTTTTTGTATCCCCCTCCTGAGCCCGATTATCTTTGTCGGCTTTTACCGCGCTGGTGTTTAAGTTACACCTTGCTGCAGCTTTTATTACAGCTTAAAGCCTCAGAGCTGTTTCGGTGCTCGGAGTTTAATCTTTGATGTCCTGCTGTTATTGTAAGAGCGGGTACGATTAAATTACTCTGTGGGAGGAATCAGACCACCTGGATCCAGCTTTAATGCCCTTTTCCTGGATTTACCTGGATTTTCCAAGCAGGCAACTGAAATGGAGGTCTGAAGAAGTTTGAAGAAGTTTGTGGCCTTTTTAGTCCACGACGGCCAATGAATATAGCTACAGGGTCGTGAGTAACAGCAATGAAAATCCTTGCTGGGTATGTGTCGGGTGTTGGTTGGGCGGTTTCCTTTGCAGGCCTGGAGTCTCCTGGACCCTGCTCCTTGGACTCCGGTTGGAGGATTGGGGTCGGGTGGCGAGGGGCATAGATTGTCTTGCGATCAGTGGATGGCAGGGTCATGTGTGGTTCTTGCCTCCCTTCTTTCCTGGCCTGGAAGACTTGGATTCACTCTGTTTTAGCTACTACTGCGCTGTGTCTGTCTGTTTCTCGCCTCCCTGCTTGGAGTTTGAAGGGCGAATAAAAAGTTTGTTTTGCCTGGACTTCAGCTGGACAAATTCTTGGTTTGGGAACTATGGTTTGGCAAGTTGCCTGGGGTCCTTCCCCTGTGTTTCTGGGATTAATATTAACACCGATTTTAATTTCTGTTTTGTTTGTAGAGGGAGGTTGTAAGAGAACCTCTCAGACACTGACCTTATTTGTATTTTGGACATATTTTGCATTGACTGGGAATGAGAGTCCTAGTTTTCTCAACTTTTTTTCCTGTCTTACTCGAGGTGGGAGGCTGTGAGAGACCCTCACAGACATCAACTTTTATTTCTTATGGATTTGGCCTAATTGTGAACTATGGCTTTATTTTCACTATTGATTGGGAGTGTCTTATAACTGATTTTATTATTTAGTTAAATATTTTATTATTTTGTTTCTTTTAAGCATTGAGGGAGTCATTCCCGATTATACGTATTGAGGGTGTTATTTATTTTGAGCTACCTGGTTTGGCTTAATTAGTGCCGCACAGGAAACTGCTGGGGTCTTCAGTATGTGCAGGAGGCCTACCCCCACGGTCGTGCACTATTCGTCCTCTACCCTTCATGCCCTCCATCCTTTCTTCCCTCCCCCATTATAGCCATCAGCATACCAACACTGTAGAACGCTTGGTATTGCTCGTAGGGAAGGGAAGGGGGCTGGGGGGTGTGAACATCGGAGGTCGAATGAGCGGGGCCATTGTATTCGGGTAGTGAGACTCAGAAGACACCCTGGGGTGAAATGGAATCTGGAGCGTGGTCCTCCATGCCCAAGGGCACCACCAGTATTGATGGGCAGGTAGCCTGAGCCGTCCGTCCTACTCGAGCGGTGCTATGTAATGCCAGATCCATTAAAAATAAGAGTGCAGTTATTGCAGATCTTGTTGGATCTGTGGATCTGGCATGCATTACCGAGACCTGGCTGGATGAGAATGTAGGCCCCATATTAGAGGCCGCTATTCCGGTTGGACACTCGGTGCTGCACCGCCCGAGGTTGGACCACCGGGGGGGGGTGTGTGTTTTAAGACCGAGCTGGGCCTCACGAGTGTACCAATTGGGAGAGGGCAGGAAGTTGCAGACTTCGTGATCGACATGGCGTTCGAGTCGCCCAAGCTGATGGTCCTGGGTGACTTCAACGCCCGGGTCAATAATGAACTCTCACAGTTTGAACAACACTTCCTCCAACTGATGACATCTTTGGGCCTCACACAAGTTGTTACTTCTGCCACTCATAAGGCAGTCACTCTCTTGACTTAGTCTTTTTCCTGGGGATCGATGCCTTCGATTTGGTGGTGGAACCAGTCGGATGGTCCCATCACTACACCATGGAGTTCAGTTTTTGCGCCCCTGTTCGTAGGCCTACCCCTGTGGAGATGGTCAGATACTGCCCTTTGCAAGATATAAGCTTGGAGGGCCTGACGGCGGTGCTTGACCTATCGGAGTTTTCTGGAGTGAGCAGTGACCCAGATGCCTTGGTACTGGCTCATAATAAGGCCATTTCCTCGGCTCTGGATATCACTGCTCCAGTCTGTGTTGGTCCTCTCCCCCTTCACCCTCGGTCCCCATGGTTTGATGGGACTTTGAGGGAGATGCGGTGACAAGGACAAAGATTACTTGCTTCAACATGGAGAGACTTGTGGCCAGCTCACGCAATCGTATGGACCTGTTCCACAAAAAATGGGGCAATTTGTATGCGTTATATTTGCACCAATGATCTCTTGAAGTCCTCTCTGACGCCCATCGTGGTTTTCTTCCCTTCCCTTCTCCCATCTACTTCCTCGGATTTTGACTACAGGGTCAGGTTATGATTTAGTTGTGAACTGGTTAATAGAACTAGACATACAATTGTGTTGCACACTCTATAAGGGTTTTTTGGGGGTGGGTACCTTATGGTTGGTAGTGTGGTGTTGTTTTGGAAAGAAGAAGATGGGGGGGTTGAGGGAGGGGGTTTGGGGTTGTTGGGGTGTTGTGTTCTCTTTTTATTTAGTTATTTTAGTTATACCATGTATGGATACTTGACATTAATGTGTAATGACCTGTCTATGTAGGTTATGTTAAAATCAATAAACTTGAATTTCAAAAAAAAAAAGGACGAAGATTAGAACGTTGTTGGCAGAGATCCGCCCTTGATGCCGACCATCGTAGATTGATGGAATATTATTAAGTCTATCATTCTGCAATCTCCCGTAAGAAGGCAGAGTTCCTGTCCAGGGAGCTGTGGCTACTCAGAACCGACCAGCTCAGCTCTTTTGAACTGTAGATAGACTGTGTAACCCAGCCTGCTTGCAGTTTCGAAGAGCCTTTTCAAAAGTAGAGTGTGAAGAGCTTGCTCGCTTCTTTGTGGCTAAGATGGCCAACATCAGGGTGGCACTCCTACCTGCAACTTCTATGGGAGAAGCTATGGATCAGCACTTGGTCACTAGTCTCGAGTTCTCCTGGAGTTCCTTTGCCCGACTGGAGCTCACTGATGTCATGCAGATTGTCCAGGGTATGCGCCCTACATGCTGTAGTTTGGATCCAGGCCCAACTTCCCTGATTAAGGGTTGCTGGGATACCACTGGCCCAGTTCTAGCACGGATAGTCTGGTGCTCCCTGGAGATGGGTGAGTTTTCTAGCTCCCTACAGGTGGTGGTGACACCCCTCTTGAAGAAAGCTTCTTTGGACCCAGACTGCCATGCGAACTACAGACCAATCTCTAACCTTCCCTTTGTGGGGAAGGTTATTGAGAAAGTAGTGGCAATACCGCTGGAAAACCATTTGACTATCCATGACATCTATGAACCATTACAGTCTGGTTTTCGAAAGAGGCATAGTACTGAGACTGCATTGGTTCGGGTGCTCAGTGATCTCCTGATGGCGAGAGATCGGAAGAGCCGCTTCATATTGGTTCTTCTTGATCTCTCTTCAGCGTTTGACACTGTGGGCCATGGGGTTCTTCTCGAATGCCTGAGGTTCATCTGTGGCCTGTCTAGTACAGGTCTTGGGTGGTTTAGATCTTTCCTCACTGGCAGAACTCAGAGGGTGGTGTCGGGGATTAATTCCTCCAGCCCAGTCTCTCTGTCACGTGGGGTACCTCAGGTTTTGGTGTTGTCCCCCATGTTGTTCGCGGTGTATATGCTGCCCCTCGGAGACACTGTAAGAAGGTATGGGCTGAGGTTTCACTGCTATGCTGATGATACCCAGCTCTACCTATCTTTTGCACCCGACCAGGATAGAGCTCTCTCGACATTTAACTGCCTCACTGAAATCCAGAATTGGATGGATTCAAGTTGGCTCAGGTTGAACTCGGAGAAGACGGAGGTGTTGGTTGTGGACACGGGTCGCCGGATAGAGGGAGGGGAGCTGGTTTGCCTTCAGGACTTTTTCTTGGTGGTTCCCAGCTCTCCACTTCTGAACAGGTGCGAAATCTGGGGGTGATTTTTGACGAAGCGCTGACACTGCGATCATCAAATCTTCCTTTTACCATCTGAGGAACATCTCCAAGATTAAGCACCTTGTCCCGTCCGATGATCTGCCGACTTTGGTCCAGGCCTTTGTGACCTCGCCCCTTGATTATTGCAACTCCCTTTATCTAGGGCTACCAGGGGTTGATATCCACCGCTTGTAGCTAATGCAGAACATTGCGACCCAGTTATTGACGGGTGCTCCCCGTACCTGTCATATTTCTCCCGTGCTGCGCGAACTGCACTGGCTGCCAGTACAGTGGCAGATCACCTTTAAAGTCAGACTTCTGACATATAAAGCCCTACATGGACTTGGCCCAGACTACCTGAAAGAGCTTCTGGTACCTTACTGCCCTAGGTGATCGCTCCACTTGGCGAACGAGGGATTGCTAGAGATTCCAAGGGTTTCTTTAAAATCTTCCGGGGCCCATGCTTTTATGTACATGGCCCCAACCCTTTGGAATTCTCTACCCTGTCCGCTCCAGGAGTGCGCGTCCATGAAGGAATTTAAACAGGCCCTGAAGACCCATTTGAGGCATCAAGTGTACACGACTTGATGTTTTATTGTTTTTATGAATTAGTATTTATTGTATATGTGTTTTATTATATTGTTTATGTAAAGCGCCTTGATTTTTAGAAAGGCGCAGTATAAATAAACATTATTATTATTATTACCCCACCTTCTGTCACAGCTGTCATTTTTCAAATCCTGCCCAAAATTTTTCACACCTGTGGCACGGAATGGCATTGCAGCTGCGCAGAATTATGTTTTCGTGGTGATTTCAAAATCTTCTGTACCGAATACATGAGGTGGAGTAATAAGATGGCTATGTTGACAATTTGGTCACCATTGGAAGAGTTTGTTTTTTTACCTAACTTAAACACAAGGTGTTTATAATTCAACTAACACAATACACCCCTGCCACATACACCATGCAAGGAAACATTCAGCATTGAAAAATGCTCGTTTAAAGTCTACTTGGATGTTGGATTTAAGGACTTCCCCCCTGTAATTTGTCACTAAAGGAACAGTAACGTAAGCCTGAAGAAACACAACCTCACCAGTATTTCCCCTAGGGAAGTGTCAAAAGCCAATTCTTGTTTTGACACAGTCACTGTCAAGACTGAAATACTCACACACTTTAAATTCCTGTAACACAAGAGTACAGTCTGAAATCACAACAGTAGCACATTTCAGGATTTTGGTAGTGTTCATTTAAAAGACAATAAAATTAGTCTTCTTAGTCACTTCATTAGCTGTTCTTCCAAGTGGTGAGGAGAGGATGGTGACAGAGACTGACAAAAGCAAGCTGAAGTGTATCGGTGCGAGGGGACGACTTGAGAAGTGTTACCACTGAGAGATCAGTTTTTCTGTTTTGGAGAATCAGTTGAAGCCTCATCCCTACTTGGGTCACCAGGCTTATGCACTCAGCACATACTTGCAAGCTCTTCTATGTACTGGCGGGTGATAGCATTATGCAGCACTGATATGGATATACGGTATCTTGTTTGCTGTTTCAGAAGAAACAAACTCATTCATGCTTATTTTCCGCTATATTTAAGTTTAAAGGTGACAGATCATGGTTTACAGGAGTTGGTTGCCACTGTGACATACCTTTCTACCGTGGCACCGGACCAAATGCTGCAATATCCATCTGTCAGTTGGTTTAATAATTTCCACTTAGAAAATGGGCTAGAAAAATAAAGCATGCCGACTGGATGAAAGCCACTGTCGGGCATGCATATATTTTCCAAAAAAGCCTGGTAAAAAACAAGTACTAATTCAGGGTGCCCCATTACTTAGCATATCATTGGGCACCCCGAATTTTCAAATTGACCAGCCGCACATTTTCTCTAGCTTATAGCGAGAGTTGGTGGGCAGTCAGAAGCCACACACATACACACACACTCTCTCTTATTTTAAGTTAAATACAGCACCTCCCTTTTGTCTTACCAGGGGAACGAGACAGGGGTGTCCCTTGTCCCCACTCTTATGTGTCCTTACCATCAAGGCCCTGGCCACCGCTATTCGAAATCATCCTGCTATCCTGGGTTTTGAACATACAGGGAACAAACATGTTATTTCCTTATTTGCAGATAATATACAGAGCGCTCCGCTTATAATGGCACCTCAGTGATACCATAAATTGCCCGTTATACGGAGTGGTCGATTTAACAGAGAAACTTAAAAAAAAATAAATAAATAAGAAGCATGTTTTTGCTGCAAAACAGTAACAACATTTATTTGATACATTGCTTACAACACAAATGCACAGTACATTACCACCACACCGCCACCAGTGATTACAGCCTTTTTCTGCTGAAGTCCTCTATTGTTTGTTGACTAAAAAAAAAAAATCTGTGATCATCTTCTGTAGCACCCGCTTTTGGTGGTAAGGGGCCCAGACTTTCTCCGCTAAACTTAGAGCATTCCAGTTAGGCTGTAGATCTGGGTGCTGCTCCATAGCTCTTCGTAGAGTCAGCAATGCTGATTTGATATCGCTGGCCGAGACCTTCTCTTCCGGTGTCTCCTCATAGTCCTCTTCTTCTGGGTCCTGCGTGTCAACAACACGCATTGATTCGACAACCAGCATGATGTCGTCCACTGTTGGCTTCTCCTCATTCTCTCCAAGGTGACACATCTGATCAAATTCCTCTGCAGTCATGCCCTCTGGGACTGGAATAAGTTCTTCCTCTGAATTTCCATCGGCAGTGTCAGTTGCAGAAACATCCTCTGGGTCTGGGTGTGCAAATCCAGCTTTTCGAAAGCAACGCTGTATGGTCAGAGAAGTGACAGCATCCCATGCTGTCTTGAGTATCCTGACTGCATCGAGCAGGTTTATTTTTTTTTTTTTATATACACTGGGCAGCTGTAACTTGGGCTTCAGGGTCATTTGTTGTTAGGTCGATGTCATCCAAAACCCGTTGTCGCATTGCACGCATATAATGCTGCTTAAGGTTGTAAATGATGCCTTGGTCGAGCGGCTGTATGATGCTGGTTGTGTTAGGAAATAGGAATACCAGTGTAGTGTTCCGAAGTAGGTGACAGGGAGATGGTTAACCCCACGGAAGCAACGGGGTACAGCAGATTTTCCAACAACTAGTAGAGGAGATTTGTGAAAACAGGGATCAAGAACACAGACAAGCACTCACACTGAAAATGATCAACGAATGAGCAGAGAGATCAAGCAGCTTTATGCACTGTCATTTGACGCTGTGCGAATGTACTTTCTGCTTAATCGACTAATTGTGGCAATTAAGGGTACAGTAATTGAAAATAACACTGCAATTACCAGATCGATGCACCTGAAATATATGGCGCACAACAGACGTCGTAAGCGTTGCTGATTACACTAGTGTTAGTGGACATGACATTTGGCAAGCTGACTTTGCCCGATATAAGCTATTGCCTGCTAGAAACACAGACAAAATAAGTGGAGCGGACTGTACTGCTTTTTACTGCCAATCCTGAGGAGGCTCTTCCGGCTGTTACTAACCTCTTTAGCATCTATGGCCCATTATCAGGGCATCAGATTAATTGGGCAAAATGTGAGTGGTTGACCCAAAGGAGAAAAATACTTCTATCCAGACGGCGGGTGCAACCATCTCACCAGCCTTGGACATTATGTATTTAGATGTCCAGTCTCCCAAGGAAACTATTTGAATTGGGGGAGATAAACCATAAACCTCTTTTGCATAAAATTCAGGAAGATTGTGCTAGGTGGAATTCTCTCCCCCTAACACTTTTGGGTAGAGTTAATTTAGTCAAAATGGTATGTACTTCCTCAGTGCCTTTATAGGAATGTATGTGTGATTCACATAGGAAAACTCAGGGGGTCGAAATTGGCTGAACTCTCATAGCTCAGTTGGTTAAGAGCTAAAGCACAGATTGCTGAGGTCCTGGGTTCAGATCCCAGTGAGAGTCACACTTTTCCTTTCATTGCTACAATTGGATGTTTTTATTTATTCCAGACATTACTGGTACATGTCCCCAATAAATACTTTAGAATATTAAGGAGCTCTATTACCTCCCTTTTGTGGCGTAACCGAAGGTCTAAACTAAAGAGGGAGATACCACGGCACCCTGTGGAAAAGGGAGGCCCGGGTCTGCACAATTTATACCTGTACTATTTAGATGCCGAACTGGCCTTCCTAACAGACATTATCCCCGGTACGGCATCCAGGAAGGCGTGGATTTTTGTATAGTCCCCTATTTCCAGCAGCACTGCAAAAAAGTGGTAAAATGGGTCAAAAATCCTTTCCCAAGGACTTCTGTGAGGGCTTGGCTGGCGGCCCATAGAATTACGGGCTACCCTGCCTCACTATCACCAGAGGACTCTACAGAACATGCCCTTTGGGAGGCTGGGTCGATCCCTGGTCTGGTCCAGCATATATCAGGCATATGGTGGATGAAGGGCCCGCACCTACTATCTAACATGTACAATGATGGGGTCCTTTTGTCGTATCAGCAGCTGGCCAAGCAATTTGACTTACATGCATCACACTTCTTTACTTACCTCCAAGTTAGTTCTAAACTGATTGCAGTAGGTGAGAGACGGGGTACTCCTCTCTCCCCTAGTCGCTCTCCCTTGGAGGAAATTTTGGTGGGTGGTTTGGTGAGGCTGACCTCAAAACCATTGACTAAATGCTATAAAGCACTCTTGGGAGCCCTGCCAGACCCATTTACTCATCTAAAGAAAAGCTGGGAAGCAGATTTAGAACCAACCTTAATTAAAAGGCGTGACTTGGAGACAATTTTTAAAAAGAGATCTACTGTTCTGTAAATAATAGACAGAGAGCGGAGCACAGGACATACTTTACACCAACAGTGGTCCACAGAATTGATCCCATGAAATCGGACAGGTGCCCCAAGTGTAAAATTCAAGTTCAAGTTTATTGTAGGAAAACTCCATTGAGCAAGCTCATTCACAAGGCAGTCCTTTGACACAGACAGTTACAGATTGCATAATCGAAAAAACAGTACAAATTCAAGTACAGAACTATGGGCAAGCATTAACATGTTGCATAAAAATGACAATGACATAGAAAAATACAAGTATAGAAAAAAGGTACAAAGTGCTTGTTTCAGAGTATCAAGGTAGCTAATTTCTAGGTAAGGAAGAGGAAGCAGTGGGCTAGGGTTAGAGCAGTGAGCTAGGATTTAGAAGCAGCTGCACGTACTGTATCTTTTATTTTTGCTGCAGCCAACCCTTTAAATAGGCTGACAGGGACAGTACCGGGAAGCTTCAGTACGCCTTGGAGCTGGTTCCAGATAGTTGGGAGTACGCTCGATATGGTCCACGTGCTGAGTGAGGTGCAAGTTCTCTGTACATCAAGGAGGAGGAGGAGGTAATTTTCCCTATGAAAGTAGGCACTATGGCAAATATGGAAAAGGGTTGTGAGATCATTCGGGAGCTCGTTCAGGAGTAGCTTAAGAGTCCAGATACCAGCATGAAGCGTGAATCTAGTTGAGAGTGATGTCCAGCCAGCAGCTAGGTACAAATCGCAATGGTGGGTCCGGTAGGGCAGGTTTGTCATGAATCATATGGCGTGGTGGTAGAGGATGCCTAGTTTGTTGAGTCCTGAGGCCGCTGCGGAGGAATAAATTAGATCTCCATAGTAGAGTAGCGGCAAGAAAGTGGCCTGGACCAGCCTAGTTCTGGTATCCAATGGAAAGAGGTACTTGTTACGGAAGAAGAAACCTAGCTTAATTTTTAGCCTCTTTGCCAGATCGTCGAGGTGGTCATGAAAGGAAAGCTTGTTGTCTAGCCACATACCAAGATATTTGAATTTGGAGGTGATTTCAAGGGGTTCACCTAGGGAGGTAGTGATGAATTCTTTGTGCGTGTTTGCAAGGGAGGTGGAGGTGGTGTTCGGGGCAAAGATCATGGCCTCAGTTTTCTTGGCATTGAGGAGTAGTTTGGCATTGATTAGGTTGATTTCTAGTTGTGCAAAGTCGGCTTGGAGTACATCCCTCACTTCAGCCAGTGTAGGGCCTGATGTATGCAGCACAGTATCATCAGCAAAGAAATGCAGATGGGACTGGGATATATGTGCGTCAAAATTATTGATGTACAGGGAGAAGAGGATGGGACCTAATATGGAGCCTTGTGGGACTCCCCAGACAATTGGAAGGGATACAGAAAAGAGGCCACCAGCTTTTACTTTCTGGGTCCTTCCAGCTAAGTAGCTGGTAAGCCACTGGGCAGCAAGGGGGGGTGGCACCTACTTTTATCAGGCTTGAGACCAACAGATTGTGGTCGACAGTGTCGAACGCTTTGCTGAGATCTAAAAATACTGCACTAGTGACTTTGCTGGAGTCCATGGCTGTGATCCATTCATTGGTAACTTTGGCCAGAGCAGTGACTGTACTATGGTTGGGCCGGAAGCCAGATTGTGCAGGGTTGAGGACTGAAGATGATTCAATATGGAGTTTCATTTGGGAGTAAACTAGCTTTTCGAGGACTTTGGAGAGGACAGGTAAGATTGAGATGGGCCTATAGTTGTTTAGGTCGCATGGGTCCTCTGACTTGAATAATGGGAGGACGTGGGCAGATTTCCAGCAGGAAAGAACAGTGGCAGTGGAAATGGAAAGATTGAATATGTGAAGGATAGGGGCGGTGAGGTCGAGATAGCCTAGTTTAAGAAAAAAAAGGTTCTAGACCATAGTCCCCTGCACTTTTTCGAATGTCTATGTTAAGAAGTGAATCTTCGACTTCTTTATAGCTAAGCGGGCACAACTGGAGTGGGCGGGTCGAAGTTTGCGAGTCAGTGTTGTTATAGTCTTGGCTGCTCCCACAGGCTGCATAAGGCGAAGAATTGAAAAAGAGACTAGCACATACAAAGTGATTGTTGATTCCTCAAGGATTAGGCAGCTGTTTTCCACAGCCCTACCATTGCTGAGGATCTTCAGAGGGATGGAGGGGGCTACAGGCCGACCTTCAATGGACTTGAGTGTCTTCCAGATTTTTGGGGAATTCCCTTTTGCCTGTTCAAGGGTGGATACACAATAGCTGGCTTTGCTTGCATCGATTTGTTTAACGCAGGTGTTTCTAGTTGCTCCGAATGCTTGCCAGACAGCTGGGCTTTTGGATTTTCTAGCCTTCAAGCAGGGACCTTCGTCCATATGATTGGGTCTTGCCCCAGAGTATCTACATTCTAGCGGGAAATTACATCTATACTGTCCAAGGTATTGGGCCATCCCAGAATGGTAGATGCCGTAGAAGTACTTCTGGGCTTGGTGAGTGGTATTCAGAGAAGAGACCCGGCTGAACATCCCCTGTGGTGCCTGTGCATTGTAGTGGGGCAACAAGTTTTGGCTCAGCATTGGTGACTTGACTCTACCTTAACTGTGGCCCTATGGATGAGGTCCCTGCTTCGATGCATGAAATTGGAGCATGTTCAGTACTTGGCCAGCCATCAGTATGATAAATATCAACAGATGTGGAGCCCCTTGGAGGCCGCTTTGGGTTCCCCACTTTCTTGTGTTGAAGTCTCAAACAGTATTAAGATGGCCATTTGACATTCTATCAACCTAAAATGAATGGCAGCTATGAAATTTACTTTATGTATATTTCACCATCTCATTATTTCATTTAAAACTTGCATTATGTACCTCTGTACTGTAATGAATAATGTGAACTATTGTTTTATTGTAAGATGAAGATTTCTGATGGTTTTAAATAAAGTTTACAAAAACAAAGTTAAATACAGATAATACTATAACCAATAGCCACACATTAAAAAAACATGAAAGAAAGAAAAAGGAAGCCATCAGTCCAATCGACTTCACGTAACCGGCAGTCGGTAGAGTGCAGTTTTCAAAACGGCAGCGCACACCTCTAGCAGTCAAACCAAGACTTAAAGTCATTCTCACTACCAACCACAAATGCAGCACCCATAGTCAAGAGGGCACCGAGTGGAAACTGGCAGGAGTGTGGGGAAGGGAGGCAGAAACCACAAATGTTTGTTTTTTTGCTAAGCTCTCCTATCAAAACACTCAACAGAAAAAACTCTTGTCCGTACCTTACAGCTGCACCCTTGTGCTACACTGGCAAGCCGGCAGCAGCAACTCTTTTGCGAACCTACAGTCCTTTCGGGAAGGAATCGCGATCACAAACTACACACTGGCTAACAGAAAGGTTGACAACAACTCTTGGATAGGGAGGGAGAGAGAACTGGCAGCAAGCACCTAGCTCCTTTGGAAACGTCCAGTCCTTAATTTGCGATCACAATAAAACGGAACAGCAACTCCAGGACAACTACAGAGGTGTGGTGTGCCAGGGAGAACCAAAAGTATTATGCCGTTTTTTACTGGTGTTTGCGAATGGTAAGGAAACAACAAAAGAAAAGTGGAAGAAAACAAACAAGTCTAAATAGCACCAGCACCCTCTGCTGGCACTCCTAAGGGAACTTTTTCACAGCAAAACTGACTACATTCCTTTTTACTTGTTTTTAATTTCTTTTTTATTTCTAAATATTTTATATATTTGTTACCTATAGCCCATTTTCTAAGTGCAATAATACCCTTCAGGGTGGGCGGTATTGGGGAATACCAGACCTTCCAGGGGCTATAGGGCCCTCCGCCTGCAACCTCAGGCCACATTACGCACCTGGGCAATCCAGTATTCCCCAATACCACCCACCCTGTTGGGTATTATTGCTTACTTAGTTAAACTGGAGAACCACAAAGTCTGGAAGGCAGCACATGGGTCCCAGTCAAGAAGCCACAAAACTTCATGGGAAAATGAAGCTGAACTGGTGGCGTAGATCCTGAAACTGCTGTGGCTCTGAATGAAACAGCAGTGGCTAGGTACTGCAATAGAGGATGATGTCACAATAACTAAGATAATTTTCACTGACAATGCTAATATTGTGTCTGTTATCTTCCATCACAAGAACTGTTTTTCATGATACACCATGATACTGTATGATAATGTGCAAATTCAGTTCTTTAGTCCACAACCACATTTCCTTCCAAATATGTATGGGGTTGCGGGCTACTCCCCTTCCAAGGAGACAGTACCCTTTTACAACCAGAGCCCCAGCAGCGGCAACATCTGCTGGGGTTGGGGGGGCTCAACAGCCAGGAATGAAGAGTTAGAAGAAGGGTACTTTCAGTAGGGTAATTCTGTATTTAGGAATACCTAGACTGTTGTCTGTGCGAGGGTGGTGCCCTGTCTCCTAAGGGTGATAGCAGATAGGGTACTCCCAAGGGTAGATGGGTTGGTTAGGTAAGTGGATGGGATACCAGACATTATTTTCTATCTGGGGCAGAGTCATGTGGTAGGAAGGTTGTTAAGGGCAATGAAGACTAGCTTCAGTATGTTGGGTTCCAGGCTTAAGGGGTTGGCTGGTACTGTGAGCTTCTCTATGGTCCTCACAGTGCACAGGTGGTTGTGGGGGGAAGCTGAAAATCTTTCAGTTTTATTTATTTATTCATTTAAGAGTTTCACCAGGAAGGGCACACTGAACAACAAGTTGCTCGTCTCATGGTGCATCCTGGGGGAATGGGGAGTGGAACAGACATCAATTTACAAATGCAGTCTTACACAATAGGTGAGGACACACAGCAGTATACAGCAACAAAATATACATAGCAAAAATAAGACAATATACGTAGGCTTACACGATTGGATAGTAACAGCAACAACAATGCATAGGCATTCGAACATCATATGGGAGAGTTGCTACTGTAGTGGAGTAACAACCCTGCAAAATTGGAACTTGGATTAGGAATAAACAGTGAACGTGAAACCACTAGTGCAAACTGATAGGGCAAGGAACTGAAGAGTAGGGGCACAAGCCAGGAGAGAGGCAGTTGCAGTTTAAAGAGAAGAAATTCTGCAAAGCAGAGGAAAGTGATGAAATGGAGGAGGAGGAGTGATGGATTTGGAAGAGGAGTGAGTTCCACAGTTTAGGAAGGCGATGTGAGAAGGTGGCCTGGCCTGCAGCAGATGTACGGCGGGGGGATACCTAAGGTATGGGAGTCATAGGTCCCAAGTGAATGGGGGGGAGGGGGAACTGTTAAAGACGAGTTGAGATAGGCAGGAAATGAGCCACACCAAAATTTGGAGACAAATTTGGCACAGTGAAGGAGATGCCTATTTTCTAATGAGGGGAATGCCAGGGAGTGGTAGAGTTGACAGTGGTGAGTTAGAGGTGCAGCTTCCAAGGCAAAGTGACAGAAGGAGTTGAAGAAGGTGTCCAGTCTGGCTAGGGAGATCTTGGGAGTGGCACTGTAGACTACATCACAGTAGTCAAAGATGGGTAGAATCATCTTCTGAACAAGTTCACGCCTTGCCGGGAGAGGAATGCAATTCCGGTTCCTATATAGAGGGCCTCGCTTGGGGCGCAGCTTTTTTAGGATGGCGTCCACATGGCCTGAGAAGGTGAGGTGTTGGTCAAGCCAGACCCACAGATATCTGAATGATGAGGTGTCCTCGATGACCATCCTGTCAAGGGTATGGAAGGTGAGCAGGAAGGGAAGCCGAGAGAGCCTCTGCCTAGTGCCGAAGGTCATGGAGACTGTCTTCTTGGCATTAAGGAAAAGCTGATGTGAGCAAAACTACCGCAGAACGTTACTAAAGTCCCGCTGAAGTCTGTGGGCCACATCGGAGAGGGAATGGCCGGAAGTGTAAAGGACCGTGTCATCCGTGTAAATAGGTATTGAGGTAGATGTACAGACGGACGGTAAGTCATTGAAGAAGATGGAGAAGAGTAATGGGCCCAACACAGATCCTTGCGGAACACCAGATTTGATGGGGAGGGGGGAGGATAGGGAGTCAGCTATTTTAATTAACTGAGTTCGACCTATGAGGTAGGCCTAGAACCAGTTAGTAGCAGCAGATGACAGACCTGCTGCGGAGAGAGAGTGTAAAAGTAGGTGGTGGGAGACCGTGTCGAAAGCCTTGGCAAGGTCGACAAAAATAGTGGTCGTGACTTGGCAACAGTCCATCCCTGAGAGGATGGAGTTGGTGAGCCTATGTATGGAGGTGGCTTTAGAATGTTTTTTACGATAGCCAGGTTGGAAGAGAGTGAACAAGTTAGAGAGGTAGGAAAAGAGTTAGGCAAGAACCAGGTGTTCTTGCAGCTTAGCAAGGGTAGGAAACAGGGATATGGGGTGGTAATTCCCAGGGGAGGATGGGTCACTGCTCTTAAGGAGGGGAAGAACCACAGCATGCTTCCATACAGAAGGGATAGCTGCCATAGTGAAAGAGAGGTTGAGCAGGTCAGCCAGAGGGGCAGAAATAGCTGTCACAGAAAGGTAAAGCAGCTTAGGGTCCAGTCCATCAGGTGAGGTACCTTTGGCTGGATCAGGGATTGAAATGATGTCCCAAAGGGTACATTTCCACCGGAAATGTGGATGGTTCACCATATATTTCCTGACCAAATTATACATTTCCACATTAAAAACAGTTGCTGCTAATAAAGATTTTTCTTAAACTAACTTGTGCGGTCTCTCTTTCTTTTAGTCAACAATCAGAAATAGGTCAGAACAGACACAGACTTCCCCACTGTTCTGTAATGTAGTGGTAGCAGCAGGTAATATGGTGTTTATTTAATTTTTAAATACACGTACTCTGAGAGTGTTCCCCACAGCGATCCCCTTATGGTAGAGCACAGTAGTTTAGAATGCAGGAATTAGGTTTTATTTTTTTTTTAAATACACACACACACACACACAGACAGGTCTCCGACACAGATCTCACCACAAGGATTACCTTATGGTTGGGCAGAGTAGTTTAGAATGCAAGCATTGTTTTTTGTTTTTTTTAAATACACACAGTAGGTCTGACCGAGTGTCCCCTACAAGGATCCCCTTACTGTAAGGCAGGGAGCAGTTCAGAAGGCAAGAATTGTCTTTTAAATTTTTTTTTTTTTTTATACACACAGATGGCTCCGACAGGTATTTCCCCACAAGGATCCCCTTATGGGAGGGCAGGGAGCAGCTTAGATGGCAGGATTTTTTTTTTTTTTTTTTTATAGACACAGATTACACTGACAGAGACTCTTCCCCACAAGGATCTCCCCTTAGGGCAGGGAGCAGTTTAGGCAGAAATTAATCTTTTTTTTTTTTTCTCAGACACAGAGGTTACTCCTCAGGGACTCTCCCTGCTAGTGTAGGGCAATGAGCTCAGTAAGCAGTTATTTTAATTGCTTAATACACCAGCTCAGATATAAAATTCCTACAAGGACTTTTAGTTTCCCCCCTTATGGCAAACTGCAAGCCAATGAACTCAGTAAGCAGGTGTAAAAATGTTTTATTTTTTTTAATTCACACTGAAAGCTCACTTATTTCCTCACAGATCAATGAGCTCACTAAGCTGAGCCAGTAATGTAGTTCAGGCTCAGATAGAAAAATCACTACAAGGACTTGTTTTTCCTCCTTAAGTTAATCTGTTTTAGAAAGCAGGGGGATTTGTTTTGTCACAGTGCAGCTAAGAGATTTTCATTACTGTCACCCCTTTCTGTAAGCAATATGGGTTTATGCAGGTTTTTTGTAAGCAACTATAGTGTAGTTAGATTTCCCCACACAATAGCCTAGGTGACTGCAGAAATAGTTATTCAGACTGCAGAAGCTGCTCCTTCCGGTCACAGAGCTCAAGTGGAAATCATTTTGTTCCCCCCAATTCCTTTATTTTAAATGTTTAAGCCTGCCTGTAAAGGCATACAAGTTAGGCTCATCCACCGACCACCTGCTAATAGACTAGTCCCCTCTGGTGAAAAAAACCCTCAAAATTCAGTGTAAAACTCTTCAGAAGTGTGCTCAGGTGTTATGAGGCCTTTCTCTGTCTCTCTGCCTCTCTCTCTCTCTCTCTCTCTCTCTCTCTCTCTCTGAGATGACTTTTTTTTGTCCCACAACCCACCACTACTCTCCTCCCCCAGCCAGACTTGATGAAATAATGTATTCTCTGAGTACTTAGCTGCTATTGATCACTGCAATGCACTCAGAGACCAACGATCGTTTTTTGTTTTAAGCGCTCAATATAGCACTGACTGCAGCGTAACTCCGAGACTGACTCTCGGTAAGAAAAGCACTCCTTCCTCTTCCGCTGCGAACCGACTTCTGATGCCACTCGTGGTCAGTTCAGCTGGAAGAGCTTCTGGATAGCTAAACAGCAAAGGAAACTGAATGTTGATCACATGGGTCGCATTGTTGCAAGGACCCATAGCTGTCCAAGAAGCGCCGGCTTGTAGAACCGGAGTTAGTCCAGCGCATGTGCAGAGAGGATGACAGCGCGCTCCACCCGCTCACTCCCCCCCCAGCCCGAGACCTGAATCCATCCTGAGGACTTGCTTGCACGCTCCCCCAACTGGTGGAGAACAGGTACAGCAGTCGCAACAGCATTTCCAAATGGAAATGCTGAACTTAAAGCAACATTTCCAGCAGCCTAACCGCATTTCCACGGAAATACGGAAAGGCTATATTTCGAGCCCTGTGGGTTAAGGGCAAGTAAGGCATCCAAGGTGTCCGATGGAGTGACTTTCTGAGAAAGTGAAGCAATTATACTGGCTGTGTGTGGGGTGGGGTAGGGGTGGGATCAGGCTGGGCAGGTGGTAAGGAGAATAGATAAGTGGAAGCCCAATTAGTTGGAGTGGTGGTGGGCTGAGGAGGGATTTCACTTCCTGGAAAACTGGGATGGTTTGGGGTGGAATAAAGGCCTATTTAAACTGGATGACCTTCATCCTAATAGATAGGGGACAAATGCCTTGGAACTTAGGTTTGAAGCACACATTTTGGGGTATGTCAGTGGCAGTGGCAGGTCCATGCAAGTGGCTTAGTAGGTAACAAGCAAGCCATCTGGGCCCGGAGGATCAGAGGGTCATGGGTTTCTAGCCCTACAAGCCCTACACCATGTCATTGTGATAATACTCATAACCGACACTGTAGTGCATAATTAGGGGGGTGCTGCACTACTGAGGTGCCATCTTTCAGATGAGATATTAAAACAGAGGTCCCTTCCGCCCATCTCTGGTCACTGTCCAGGTGAAAGTTTAAGATCCCAAGGCACTTTTTTTTTTTTTTTATTTTAGTCTTTGGTAACCGGGTAAGGCCCACTAGACACAAGTGCCTGTTTTCAGGGGCGATCTGGGAGCACTGAGTGGTTAAGTGACTTGATCAGAGTCACACAGTATGCAAGTGGAGGTTGTGAGAATCAAACTCAGGTCTGGTCTGCTGGATGTACCAAGCTTGTTCACACCTCGTTTCTCTAACCTCTAGGCTTTTACTGCCAGCCTTAATTAGAGCAGGCAGCGCTAGAAATTATTAGAATTCTGCCCTGTTTTGCATACCAGTTTTCAAAGCAGAATACCATTTCTGTTTCGCTGGTATATTAACTGGAGTACCACTTCTCCATGCATCGCTCTGCAGTTTAAAGAGAAGGTCCCCTCAACCTATTTTCTGTGCACCTGTGTAGTATGTACACATGAACAATGATTTCCTCTCTTGCATCTCCCTAATTTCATCCTAATTTAAATACTAATGAGGTTGCTTCACTCTATTTTGCCCCGGTGTGAAAACTTATTTGTCTCTATTGCAAAGGTCATGACCCCACTCATACAAGGCATCATGGGAGTTGATATGTACCTGAACGAGCCAGCAGAAGTTATACTCTCATTCAGTTCTGTTACATGTCTTTTGAAGGCCTTTTATTCTCTAAAAGCATTTTTTTCTTACTCAGATACACTTTAAAACTCACTACTTGCAATAGCTCCATACTAAGTCTTAACTATCCATTGTTTACGTGACACAAAATGGCCGCTCAGTTAATAATGAGTTAAGCTACAGAAAACAGCAGGCACTGACTGAGCCTTGAAAAGTTTCATGGCCAGCATAAGACAAGAAGAAAAAATTACTCACCTTAGTAATGTTGTTTCTTCTAATGGAGTCTTGCTATTATGACATATGCAGTGAGTCCCAACCTTCGAACTGCTCCGGAGGTGAAAGAGTTAACTTTCCATGCCAGGCATGGAACCTTGAGCGTGAGCTCGGTTGAAAACTCTGTCTGTTCTTCAAACTCAAACTGTCAGATCTTTACGAGCAAAACTCACTAAGGTTCTGTGTGGAAGCCGTAAACCTACACTAGCCCACTGGCTACTAAATATAAGAAGACATTTTTCTTGGTTCCAAAACAAAGACTCAAGTCAGGGGATCCAAGAAAGAAAATTAAAAACATAACACCCAAACACCCCAAAAAGGAGGGGTGAAAAATAAGGTGGGCATCTACTAAGTGCCAACACTGCACTGCCCACCCACATCCCAAAAGTAGAGGTTCTGAGAGGGGCAGGCAGGGGGGAGGTCATAATATAGCAAGACTCCATTAGAAGAAACAACATTACTAAGGTGAGTAATTTTTTCTTCAAACAACATGAAGTCTTGCTATATTATGACATATGCAGACTACACAGCAGTACCTCCATGGAGGAGGGACAGAACCTACTTAGGAAATAGGCTCTGAAGCACAGCTGTGTTAGAACCGAGCATCACCCCTAGCCTGGATGTCCAGGGAGTAATGCTTGGTAAAAGTGTGAACTGTTTTCCAGGTAGCTGCTTGACATATCTCTAGGATAGGGATGTCCCTGGCAGCAGCCAGAGACGCAGCTGTACCTCTGGTAGAGTGAGCCCTCAGGCCTGAGGGAGGAACCTTACCCAGTTTTTCATAGCAAAATTGGATACAAGAGACAATCCACCTGGCAATGGATCTTTTAGTGGCAGGTTTCCCTTTACCAACCTCACCATAAGTGAGGAACAGTAGGAGGGAGTCAAACCTGTGACCCTTGGTACATTCTATGTAGTAACTAAGGGCTCTTTTGACATCTAAACTGTGCAGTCTCCTCTCGCCAGAGGAGGAATGGTCAGTGAAGTACACAGGAAGAGACATCGACTGATTAAGGTGGAAGTCTGAAACCACCTTAGGCAAAAACTTTCTGTTAGTCCCGAGGACCACCTTATCTCTATGAAAGGAGACAAAATCAGGCTCCACTGACAATGCTTATAATTCACTTATGCACCTGGCAGAAGTGATGGCTACCAAAAACACAGTTTTCCAAGTCAAGTACTTAAGCTCTGCTGAAGACAAGGGCTCAAAAGGGGGTTGCATAAGCTGGGCAGTGCAAATATTAAGATCCCAAGCAGGGGCAGGGTCCCTGAATGGAGGGTTGGTGTGAAGCAACCCCTTGAAAAACTTGGAGAATACAGGATGAGCTGAAAGAGAAGAGGGTTTACCTGCTGATAAGAAAGCAGACACGGCTGCCAGGTGCACTTTTAGGGTAGCTGGTCTCAGCCCTAAAGTATTCAAATGCACCACATAATCCAGGACTGTGGGCAAGTCAGCAGATTCTGGGGGAATATGCTTGCCAGAGCACCATATGGAAAATCTCTTCCATTTGGAATTTAAAGTAGCCCTGGTGGAAGGCTTCCTAGAAGCCTTCAAGATATCCAATACACCTTGGGAGAGGTGTAGGTCAGCAAACTCTAACTCTTCAAGAGCCAGGCCTTGAGATTGAGAGATTTGAGGTCTGGTACCAAACTCTCCCTGGGCACAGGTTGTGATTCCTGGGAAGACACAGGGAAGGTGGACTGCTAAGGACATAAGGAGGGTACCAGGGCTGTCTGGCCCAATCTGGAGCAATTAGGATCATCTTGTGGTTGAGATCTGATTTTGACTAGCACCTTGAACAGAAGAGGGAAGGGGGGAAAAGCATAGAGAAACTTCCCTTCCCAACTGAGAAGGAAGGCATCCAGAGGGACTGAGCCCAACACTGGGGGCCTGCAGCAAAAGGGTAAGTTGGTGATTGTCTGGGGCTGCAAAAAGATCTATCTGCGGGGTGCCCCATCTGGCAAATACTACCTCCAGTACTAGGGGATCCAGTGACCATTCGTGATGGCCCTGGGAAATCCTGCTGAGAGCATCTGCCAGGACATTGTCCTTGCCTGGGAGGTGAACTGCCGTAAGGGAGTCGTTCAGGGAATAAGCCAGAGACCATAACTTCATTGCTTCGGTGCACAAGGCCGTAGACCGAGTGCCTCCTTGCTTGTTGATGTACCACATTGTAGTGGTGTTGTCTGTTCTGACCTGTACAACTTTGTTCTGAACAGATGTGGAAAAAACTTGAAGTGCTAGAAAAACTGCTCTGAGTTCCAACAGATTGATGTGGAGCAGAGATTCCTGTGGGGACCACAATCCCTGGGTAGTGAGGTCGCCCATGTGAGCTCCCCACCCCAAGAGGGATGCATCTGTAGTAAGGATTAAGGAGTGAGACTGAGGGGTGAAGGGGACCCCCTGTCTCAGATTGCTCTGGTCCTGCCACCACTGAAGGGCCTGGATCAGGGTTCGAGTCACTGGGATCAATTTGGTTAGAGGGTCTCTCCTTTGAGACCAAAAGGCTCTCAAATGGAACTGGACGTCCCTCATCTGAAATCTTGCTCCCTGCACTACTGCTGTAGAAGCAGCCATGTGCCCCAGGAGCTGCAGAAAATGCCTTGCTGGTCGAGAGACCTGCAGGGCGAAAGAGGAGGCCAGAGAGACCAGGGTCCTTGCTCTTTCCAGAGGAAGGAAGGCTCTGGCCTGTTTTGTGTTCAGTTCTGCACCTATGAAGGTGAGAAGCTGGACAGGCTCTAGAACTGACTTTGGAAGATTGAGAAGGAAACCTAGAGATGTGAGCAGTTGCTGAGTTACCTGAAGGTGTAGTTTGACTTGGTCTGGAGACTGGCCTACTATGAGCCAGTCGTCCAGATATGGAAAGATGGCAATCTTTTGCCTTCTTAAGTGCTTAACTGCTACTGCCAGGCATTTTGTGAACACCCTCGGGGCCGAGGTGAGGCCGAAGGGCATTGCTCTGAACTGGTAATGGCCTGAGGGCAGTTCGAATCTGAGGTACTTTCGATGGGAGCTTCTGATAAGAACATGGAAGTAGGCATCCTTGAGGTCCAGTGACGCTAGCCAGTCCCCTGGCCTTAGAGAGGGTAAAATAATTCCCAGAGTCAGCATTTTGAATTTTGGTTTTAAAAGGTGCTTGTTTAGGTATCTGAGATCCAGGATGGGCTGCCATTCTCCTGTCTTTTTTGGGGTAACGAAGTACCTGGAGTACAACCCTTTGCCCTGGTGTAGGGGTGGAACCCTTTCCACAGCTCTGAAAGCCAGGAGGGTAGAAACTTCTGTTTCTAGGGCAAGTGCCTCTGATGGATTTGCAGGTGGAAAGGACCTGGCTCCCATCTTTGGAAATTTTTTGAAGCTGAGAACTAGTCCCTGGCTTACTACTTCCAGGACCCACTTGTCTGATGTTAAAGACTTCCAGTCCTGGACAAAGTAAGCCAGCCTGCCCCCTACAGGTAGTGGAGAATCGGCCCTGGCCACCCCATCAAGGAGCCTGCTTGGCAGGGGCTTTGGGGTGGAAGCAGGCTTGCTTGTACCCCGTCTGCCTCTCCCTCTAAAGAACCCCCTCTGGGCATAAGCAGAAGAGGAGGCCTGGGCTTGGTAAAAAGGCCTATGAAAAGGCCTGCCCCTGAGATGCTGCCTTTGAGGAGTGGCTTGCCTTTCCTTGGCCTGTGCACTCCTATAGGTGGTCCCATATTCATCCATTTTCTTCATGTAATTCTCTGTCTGCTCCCAAACAGAGACTCGCCACAACAGGAAAATCCATGGCCTTAGACTGGGTATCCTGAGACAGGGTAGTACATCTGAGCCAAGCCATTCTGCTGAAGTGCCACAGATGTAGCCATGACCCTTGATGACACATCATTAGAGTCTACTGCAGCATGAAACTGCACCTTGGATGCCTCAATACCATCCGCAGCCACCTGTTCCAGCTCCCTGGCAAGCTGGTCAGGGACCTGTTTTGCTAGGGCCAGCACAGTATCCCATCTGGATTTCTGGTACCTAGCAGCATAAGCCATATAATTTGCCTGTCTGAGTCCCAAGGATGCTGCCATGTACTGTTTCTTTGCCATGGCATCAATCCTCCTGGAGTCCTTTTCAGGAGGGTGCGAGGCTAGAGGAATATTTGCTTTGTCACAGGCTGCAGCCTGCACTACCCCCATATGGCTGCATTGCTGTGTGAGGAACTCCGTATCAGAGCCTGATAATGTATACCTCTTGTCCATCCTTTTATCAACAGGAAGTATAGAGTGAGGAGTTTTTAGAATTTTTACTGTCTGTTTTCTAAAAGATTTATGCAAGGGAATAGACAGTCTCCTAGACTCTGGAATATCCATCATTTCTACATAATCAGGCTCCTCTTGGTCATCAACAGCTTCCTCAACAGGGAGCTGGAGAGTTTCAGCAACTTTCTTATAGAACATAAAATGAGAAGGGGACTCAGATAGCCTGGGGGGAGAAACCCCTGACGGTCTGTCTGGAGAGATGTCCGGTTCAATGGGCACATCCAGACCTTCAAAACCACATTCACTCTCCTCATACTCCTCCTCACCTTCCTCCGGTTCATAAAAATCCTCAAAATCATAATCTTGATTGGAACCGTCCGAACCGAGCTCTTCCCTGATGGTGTTGGTTCGGAAGGAACCGGGGAAAGTGACTGGACAATTTGAATTGCTTTAGCTATTTCCTCAGCAGTTGGAGAAAGAACTTTTGGCTCCACACTAGCTGACTTTCTAGTCCTTTTAGTTGGAACCGGCTCCTCAGAGCTGGCTCTTCGTTTGCCCGAGGAAGTATCGCCTGGTCAGAGGGCACTCCCTCCGGTTCGGTTGAAACCGAACCGGGCTGGCCATCCGGGTCAGCGGACTTTTTGGCCTCCCTTTCCCTGAGCCTACCAACTCTCTTTTCCACGGTGGCAGCAGGAAAATTCTTACAAATCTGGCAGTCTGCATTGAGGTGGTCAAACCCCAGACAATATACACAGGTGGTGTGTGGGTCAGCCTTAGCAAAGGCTTCCCCACAAACACCACAGTGCTGAAATCCAGTGGGCCCGGTTTTTCTTTTGGATTTCTCAGACATAGTGCCAGCCTAACCAAACTTGCCCGTTTATGGCAATCCACCAAACAAGACTCTCTTATCAGTTCCCAACCGTGTCATGGATCGTGGAAAAAAACGTAATGAAACCCGTGTTTTTTTTTAGAACCGATAAGAACCGGGAACCGCACTCTAAATAAGGACTAGAAAGTTTTAAAAATAACCTGATCGGTTCAAACCGAACCGAAAAAACGTTTACAAGTTCCACACAGAATAAAATAAATGTAAGCCTATCTATTACTTACAATACCACAGACAGAGCTTGAACTGACCGGTTGCGGTTTAATTTCGGTCAAAAACACGAAAAATAATACTTTTTAACCGACAAACGAACCGAGCAGAAGGAGAAATCTCCAGAGCGACTGTTCAGTGAGGCGGAGTAAAGAATCTGACAGTTTGAGTTTGAGGAACAACAGACAGAGTTTTCAACCGAACTCGCGCTCAAGGTTCCATGCCTGGCATGGAAAGTTAACTCTTTCACCTCCGGAGCAGTTCGAAGGTTGGGACTCACTGCATATGTCATAATATAGCAAGACTTCATGTTGTTTGAACATAGGGACTGCAGAAAACAGCAACAGCACTAATGTAGTATAACTACTGCAAGCTTTAGCAGGAAAACATCATAAAATTCCAGGATGCCTTACATGAGTCGGGTCATGACCTTTGCAATGGAGTCAAGCAGGTTTTCACACCAGACTTGGGTACCTTCATTTACATTTAAATCATGATGAAATTAGGAGGGTGCAACAGAGGCAATCATCGTTCATGCCTACAAACTACACAGGTAAACACAACAAAAAGCTGAGGGAACCATCCCTTTAGGCAGGTAGGTAAAATTTGTATTCATAAAAATGAATATGAACAACTCCACTGAGCCGAGGCTCATTTACAGTGAGGTCCTTTAATTTGTAGCACATCTCATCTCGATAGATGGAATAACAGATATTAAGAACAAATACCAAACATGTGGGGTTTTGGTATTCCACCTCCCATATTAGATCATTTTCTTAATTTCTATCCCTGGTAGGGGAGTTTTCCCAGTATCCTGGCCAACACTCCCCCATCGGTAAAACAGGTACATGTAATCTACCTCCAGGACATACCTGCAAACCAGCTAATGCAGTTTGGTATACCTTTTCTAGCTGAAAATTACAAATAAATAAATAAACAAATAAAATAAAAACTAGGAGGGAGGCTCGGGACAGAAAACATGGATACATAGAAACAAACTGTGCCTTCAGGGAAAAAAAAAAAAAAGAGAGAGGTAGATCAAGTCTGCCTAGTTCCCTACATGTCCCAACACTGTGCAGGACTTAGAGATCTAATAGCACCAGTGGATAACTGTCACCCCTTACCCATTTGATGTTTGTGCATCCCACTATTACTTTATCTTTTAGGCAGACTGAGCATGCGCAGAACTCGACATTTTAAAATGTAATCACTTTGGAACTGATTAATATTTTTTCACCAAACCACCAAAGGAAATCATTCTGAGGCAAGCCCTTTCTACCCTGAAAATTTCAGACCAAAATTCCAAACCGCCTGGGTACTACGCTTTGGCAAACAAAAAATAAGTGATTGTTTACGTAATTATTTTTTTTTTTTTTGCTATGCAAAGCTCAGCATCTGCACATCCAACCGGAACAGAACTTGGCATTTCAAGAGATCTACCCCAGGAGACCACACATGCAAAATTTCATGCAAATCTGTTGAATGGTGGCAAAGATATTAACGTGCAAAAATTGAAGTTTAACACAGAAAGCCCTGCTCAACCCTAAATACAAAGGCGCTACCGCGCCACTATAAATTTCTCCCACCCATGTTTAAACCCCATCACATTCTTGGCTTCAACCACCTCTCTGGATGGACTATTCCAGTTTTCCACCACTCGCTCTATTAGAACTTCCTCACATTCTTTCTGAATCCCTCGCTCCATGAAGAACTTCCTCACATTATTTCTGAATCCCCACCACCACAACTGCAACCCTAGTCCTCCAGTTACTGTGCCCTCATTCCTCAAGCAACTGTGAAGACAACTCAGATGATGGAGACCTAGCTAGCACTCCCCAACTAGAGGGGGCAATCTAAGTGAAAGGGTAACGCAGACAGGAATGGTGAAAGGGGCATACGTCAGAGACCAGGAATTACATCAAAAAGGAGGAGGAAAACAGTAGGTCTGGTAAGTGGAAAGGATAAGTGTAGGCGACAGAGGTCCTGGAGGGCAGTCTGCTTAAATGCCAGAAGCCGAAGAAACAAACTAATTGAGCTCCAGGTGGTGGTGGCAGTGACTAAGATGGACCTGTCAGTCATAACAGAAATATGGCTGGGCAACAAGAAACCGTGACTGGAACCATGCAGTACTGCAGAACCCAGAAGGTCAGGGCACTCAACTCCATAGCTTTTCCAGACTTACAGAAAGCATAAAAAGAGTCTGAGACTAAAGTCCAGAAGTGCTGACTTTTATACAAATGCTCCATGAACAAAGCGCAAGTGCATAATATAATAGACATGCACACACATTTAAGTTTATTGCAGTGGAAAGGAAAATGTCTGACCTTTCAGAAATGTATTTTCTTCCAGCTGTGCATCTGTCACTCCCATGAGTGGGGAGTTGCCCCCTTGCTGCAGACAAGTAGGAGACAGTCCAAACAAGTGACACCCCACACTGTCAATAAGGACACTGTCATTTCTGGCTGTACCACAGAGAGAGGATTTCCCAAGCCATAGTATTACTAGGACACACTAATGTCAAGACCAACACTATAACTAATAAACTTGTTGCAGAAAAAAAAAAAAAAGTATATACATTCAGTAGAAAGAGGTACACGGAGGGAACGGAGTATACATTCAGTAGAAAGAGGTATATGGATGGAATGGAGTGACAGATGCACAGCTGAAAGCAAAGAAATTACCCGAAGGTAAAAAAATTTTCTTTACCCCAGCACAGAGTGCATCTGTCAATCCTACAAGTGGGATGTTGGCAGCAGTAATCAGCAGAACTGGGGATGGCTCAGGAGGGGAAAAAAAACAACACACAGAGCGGAAAGTATCATAGGCTGCAAAAAGGGGACCTTGAGAAGGGGTAGCTGACAGGACTAGCATATGACAGCTTGAAGACTCCTGCACCCCACAGATGTGTCTGCTGACTAGGCCGCATCTAGCTGGTAGTACCCCATAATGGTGTACAGAGACACCCAAGTAGCCTCTTTTCAAATACCCATATAACTAATGCCCTTCCATTCAGCCCAAGATGCCACCATAGCTCTGGTGGAGTGCTCCTTAAGCCCATCCGGAGGCTGTTTGCAAGAAGCCTTGCAGTCTTTAGGTATACACTCTGTAATCCATCTGCAAGAAGCCTTGCAGTCTTTGGGTATATACTCTGTAATCCATCTGTAGTTTAAAGGCTTTGATGCTTTATGAACCCATTCCCTTTTACAGTGAAGAACCAAAAGGCTAGACAACTTTTTGTGTGGCTGTGTTCTGCACAGGTAATGCTGAATCCATTTGATGTCCAATGTATAGAAGCACTGATGAACTTTGGACTAAACTCTGGAGGAGTCATGAGCACAATTTTATCTTGGTATAAAACCAGATATGGTCTCAGAGTGAAGAGAGCCCCCAGTTCTCCCACTCTCTTTGCTGAAGTGACAGCGATCAGAAAGACAACCTTCAAGGTGAGCCAGTGAAGAGAAACCTGGAAAATGGTTCAAAAGGAAGACCAGTAAGGGCACTGAGAACTAGGGTGAGATCTCAGGGAAGAACATGGACTCTTGTCAAATGTCACATAGTGCTTTTTATTAAGGCAGCTTCACTCCTTACTTGGGATCATATCCCAAGTATGATCCCAAGTAAGGAGTGAAGCTGCCTTAAAAGAAAACCAAAAAAGCACGGGATGCCTGCCTAGGGATGGCACAGCTGAATGTAGAAGCAGTGCACCCAGCATGACTGCTTGGACCCTATGCTTTGCCATACTGAAAACCAGATCAAACCCTCATTTCAGAAAATCCAGGACCTTGGCCACACAGAGGGAAAGGTTTCGTTCAACTGCTACCTCCACTTAGGAAAACAATTCCAGGCCGGCCCATCGGCATAGCGGTTGGATTTCCACTTGCGACGCCAGCGAGCTGGGTTCGGGAACAGACTCGGGGAACTGGAAGGCCAGCGAAGAAGGATCGAGCGCCTCTGGGCTGCTCTCCTTCTTCGGGGGGAGGGCTGGGGAGAATGTCTGGCGCATGAGGACTCCTAGCGGAGGCTGGGACGAATCGCTAGTGCCAGCATCCAACAGAGGAAGAGGGGCAGGACAGACACAGGTTGTCACTGCACATCTCCACCCTTCTGGGAAAAAAAAAAAAAGAAAATACAGCTCACGCCCGCCTCTATGAAGCCTGCCCCTGCCCTAATCAGCTTTTGGGGCAGGCTCCACGATTCTAGTCCCATAAATCGTGGCACTGATACCTCTAGGTGTCGCAACCCCACCCCAAGGGGATAAGCCGGGGGTGTCGGGAATCAAGGTTTAATGAAAGTGGGGGTATAAGGGGTCCATGACCAGGCAGATCCTTAGCGGACGTGAGCAGCAAAAATACAGAATTAAAAAAAAAAAGAAAACAATTCCAGATAGAGTGGTTGTCTTACAAGAGCTCAAGAGAGTAGAAGTTATCTCAGAGGAATAGCAACATTGCGCCAAAGAGCCCTGTTCAAGTTTCAGGTCATCAGGTGGAGGCTGTGAGGGTTAGGATTCTTGGCTGGCCTGAGTCAGTAGGTCCGAGAAGAGGGACAGTGGTGTGCAAGAAATGAAAATTACGTACCTACCGTAATTCTTGATCTTCTTGGACGAGTCTCCACCACTCATTCACACTATTGGGATCTGCGCCAGAGGCACTAGGACCCATCGGGAGCAAACTTTTTGCTGGAGGGTCGACACCAGAGATGGCGCCGTGAAAGCACCAGTCGCGGGCAATGACTATCTCGGCCGACCTCCAACCGCCTCAGTACCTTTTACCAAGGAGGTGCAGCTAACTAATGTAAAGAGTAATCCTATCCTTAAGACCGACATAAGATAGTCCGGGCGACCGTAAGAAGGGCTGACAAAGAAGTCTTCACGGCCTAAAGATTTGAGGGAGTGAAGACCAACACAGCGGTGAGCTCGGGGGATGGAGGGTGGGCGTGTGAATGAGTGGTGGAGACTCGTCCAAGAAGATCAAGAATTACGGTAGGTACGTAATTTTCATATCTTCCTGGACATAAGTCTCCACCACTCACTCACACTATTGGGAGAGTACCGAGCTAATAATCCCCCGAGAGGGCGGCAGGAAGACCAAGAGCTCACGTTTCTAGGACAGAAGTCCATTAAGGATAGTTCTGCTGAAGGTGGAATGTCGCCTGGCATGAACATCCAGTGCATAATGCTTAACGAAGGTATGCACCGAGCTCCAGGTGGCGGCATTGCAGATGTCTGCAATCACATTGCGAATTTCCGCTAGGGATGCCGCGACCGCTCTGGTAGAGTGAGCGTAAACCCTACCTTCCAATTTAACCTGTGCCATGGAATAGCAATGTCGAAGACATGCCACTGGCCACGATGAGATGCATCTGATAGTGACAGGTTGACCCAGCCGGGTCTCGCTGAAGGAAACAAACAGTTGTTGGGCTTTATGAAATCCTTGGTTCTATCTAGATAGAAATGCAAGGCTGTCTTAACATCCAAGGAATGACGATCGCTCTCTCATTTTGGAAGTCCGCAAGTAAGAGGGAGGAAGGACCAAAGGTTGGTTTAGATGGAATTCGCACAACCTTGGGAAGAAATTTAGGATGAGTGCGAAGAACTACTTTGTCCTTATGGAACACAGTATAGGAGGGTCTGTAACCAGGGCATGTATCTCAGAGACCTCGGGCTGAGGTAATGGCCACTAGAAGGCCGCCTTCTAGGTGAGAAATTTTAGCTCACAGGTAGCCAGAGGTTCGAAAGGTTTCCGGTGAGCATGTCTAGCACAAGGTTAATGTCCCAGGCTGCAACCGGACGCCTTATAGGGTCTGGTATGCAGAATTCTTAAGAAATCTCTTCACTATAGGTAACTGAGCCAGAGACAAAGAAGAAAAATGGCTCATGATACGCTGAAATGGCACTAAGGTGAACTTTGACTGTACAGTACTGAAGACCTGAATTTGAGAGGTCCAAAGGTACTCCAAAACCTTGTCTGGTGGACAGGATGATTCCAAGAGGACTTTGTGACACCAGAGCGAAAACGCCCACTTAGACGTAAGTTTTCCGAGTAGCTGGCTTCCGAGCAGCCAGAAGAATGTCTGAAACTCTTCGAGACATTGAACCGTTCACTTCTACCTCTTCAGAGCCAAGCGTGAAGGTGAAGCCATCTCAGGTTGGGATGGACCACCGACCCTGAGTCAACAGGTTCATCTGCAGGGGAGTGGTCTCGAGGGGCTGCCAACATATTGTTGAGTAGAGGAAACTATAGTTGTCGAGGCCAAGAGGGAGCAATGAGAATCATCTTGGTCCCCTGGACCGAATTTGAGAAGTATCTCTGAATTAGAGGAAGAGGCGGAAAGGCGAAAGAAAGCTGCTTTGTCCACCACAGCCTGAATGCATCCTGACAGAAAATGCCAGGCCCTGGATTTCTGGAGCAGAAGAGAGGCAGTATTATGCTGAGTGGGGATGCAAAAGGTCCAGGTCTGGAGTTCCCTACTCTTCAATAGTGACTGAACTATGGTTGAGTCAGAGACCACTCGTGAGGATCTGCCTCTGTTCTGCTGGAGACGGTCCGCCAGTCGCTTTTGTACACCTGGCAGGTAGACTGCTTGAATTAGAGATTTGTGTTCCAAGCACCATTCCCACACCCTCATCACTTCCCTGTATAGGGTAAGAGTGAGCACCGCCTGCTTGTTGATGTAATACATCACAGCTTTGTTGTCCGCTTGAAGGAGAATGTTCTTGTGACAGAGGATGTCCTTCAAAGCCCGGACCACATAAAGGACGGCCTCATCTCTAGGACATTTATGTGAAGCTGGGCCTCGAAGTTGAGTCCATACACCTTGAGTGTGGAGAGAGCGACAATGAGCTCCCATCCCGTTGGGGCTGCGCGCCTGTGGTGATGGAGATTTGATGATCCAGAGGAGCAAAGGAAATCCTTCCAGGAGATTGCTTTCTTGAGACCACCAGGTGAGAGACCTCTGTAAGGGTTCTGTCACCTTGATGGGATAAGACTGTGGGTGAGTGGTTGGGGACCACTGAGCACTGAGCATCCATTGGGTGGTTCTCATGTGAGCCGAGCTAGGGGTACAGTGAACACTGAGGATGCCATGAGGCCTAACATACGCTGCATTAAGAGAGCTGTAACTGATCTGTTCTCCCAATGTAACAGGCCATCTGAAGGATATCGAGCCTTCTGTCCTCTGGAAGGAAAGCTCCACAAGAGGTGTCCAGTAGAGTCCCTATGAAAAGGAGTCTCTGGGAGGGCTGCAACTGTGACTTCTTTAGATTCAGCAGAACTCCCATGGACGTAAGAAGGCAAGAGGCCGTCTGAACGGCTTCCAGGGTCCCCTGTCTGGAAAGACTTGCTAGCAGCCAGTCGTCCAGGTAGGGAAACACTCGGATTCCGAGCTTCCTGAGATGCACTGCGAGAACTGCACAACACTTTGTAAAGACTCACGGCGCCGAGGATAGCCCAAAGGGCAGGACTCTGAACTGATAGTGTTGACCCAGAGCCACAAACCTCAGGAATTTGTGATGCCTCGTGAATAGGAATGTGCTGGTAAGCTGTCCTGCATGTCCAGGGATGCTAGCCAGTCATGCTGATGAAGCAAAGGTAACAGGGTTCCTAGAGAATATTTTGAATTTCTCCTGGGGAGAAATTTGTTTAGCTTTGAGGTCTCGAATGGGGCGATACCCCCAGACTTCTTTGGAACCAGAAAGTAGTGGAGTAGAACCCTGTATTTCGGCTGATGCAGAGGCACCAGTTCTACTGCCCTGTTGTTCAGAAGGCCCTGGATCTCGGGCGGCAGAAGGTCTGACTGAAGGATTGACAGCCTGGGTTGTCGCTTGGGGAGGACGATTCGGAGGGTCTCCAGAAAATTGAGAGAATACCCTCGCGAATATCCGAAGGACCCATTTGTCTGAGGTTATGGACTCCACTGGTTGTAGAAGTGCATCTCTCTCCACCGGAGAGGAAAAGTCCACCTCGGGCAGTGGAGATGGAACTTGGGCTGGCAACTCATAAGGTAACACTGGGCGCTTTGGGCCTCTTGCGCTTCTGTTGCGCCTTCTTTGAGGTTGGGCAGGTTGGTTCTAGGAACTTCCTCTGCCCCTGCCTCAAAGGACTGACGCTATCGACATGCCCGAGAGGGGTAGGAGGGGTCGAGCCAGCTTAATGGCTGACCTAGTCTTCTGAGTAGCCTCTAGAGCTTGTCCTCACCTGAGGACCAAAAGATAATGCAGCCGTCAGGCAACGCCATCACCTGCTGCTGTGCATCATTCGTGAAGCCCGAAGTACGCAGCCAGGAGTGACGGCGAGTACAAATACCAGCGGCAGCTGAACGAGAAGCAGTGTCGAAAGCATCCATGGCTGCTTTGACCTGTTGGTTATTAGATTCAATACCTCTGATAATGGTCAGAAGAAGCTCTGACTTAGAGTCCGAGTCCAGAAGAGCTTCAACCATTTGCCTGATAGAGTGCCACAGGATATACTCATACTGAGAAAAATAGCCCTGGTAACTGGCAATACGCATACTTAAAGTGGACGCAGCAAAGACTCTCTTACCTAATGTATCAATCTTACGAGACTCTTTGTTAATAGGTCGAGCTGTAGTAGCTTGAGGAAGAACGACCTTATCATTCTCTGCCAGGACTACAATAGGATCCGCAAAGGCTTGAGATGCCAAAATGGGACGATCCTTGGGGGCTGAATATTTCTTATCAATGGATTTAGCCACCGAAGGGGTAAGAGCAGAGTTATTCCATACCATTTGAGACAGCGTCTCGAAGGAAGGTTGAATCGGAGGAGTCAAATCCGTAGGGATCTCCGAAGCATGAAGATACTGGAGTCTTAACCGCTTCCCAGGATCGATGTCTGTAGTCTGGAGAGAAAGAGTGGAGCTCAGGTTCTTCAACAGAGACTTAAAGGACAGGTCCTCGACCACAGGCTCTGTAGCAGTGAAAGATCCTGCTTCGTCCACTTCATCACCCAACCGAAGGTCTGGGTCAGGCTCAACGTCATCTCCTGATAGTCCAGGGAGGACTGTTTGGACAGGAAAGGAGTGAAATACAGGAGAGAAAGGAAGAATTGAGAGTAAAGAGGAGTCCTCGAGAGCTCCCGGCGCCGAGGAGGCAAACGGGACCGAAAATGGCGCCGAAGAACAGCGTGGCGCCGAGAAGCCGCCGGCGCCGAGAAGCCCCGCAACACCGGCGACGGCGCCGGGAGAAGGCACACACAGCGCCGCAGAAGGCGCCGAGAAGCTCCGCAACGCCGCGGACGGCGCCGACAAGCCCCGCGACGCCGAAAATGGTGCCGACAAGCCCTGCGACGCCGTGGACGGCGCCAAAGGTGCCGAAAGCATCTCAGGACCCTGAGAAACATGGTTAGAAGGGAAAATAGCAGGAGATAAGGGCATCGGTGTGGCCCCCTGCGCCGCAGCCATGTGAGGGGGGAAACACCTAAGCGCGGAGTCGTCAGCACCGAGGAAGGTGCCGCGCGACCAGGAAAGTCCAACCGCCCTACCTGGTCGCCCGACAAGCCCGAAGGCCCGCGGGCAACCGAGCCAGGTAGCAGAACCAACCTCCGAGCCCATTGCTCCATAAGAGCGGCCCACTGATGAAACTGCTCATCTGAAGACCTACCTATAGGCAGGGTAGGACTCCGATGCCGAAGACGGCGGCTACCGGAAGCAGAAGTTGGTGACTCCGAAGGAGGAGACTGGCAACTAGCCACGATAACAGAGCGTCGACGTGCAGACATATCAGAGGGCGACCTCGAGTGATGCCTTCTCTTTTTAGACCTGTGGGCCGAAGAAGAGCTCGAGGCCGAGCAGTGCGAAATCACGACGTTTGTTTATGCCTCAGGCGACCGCCCATCCCGGGCATTGGACTGACCATTGTCGGACCCCCGTTCGGGAGGAGGCGGACCAGACCCAGCCCGACTGACTGAACAGCTTTCATACGAAGTCTCCCTACCGTCACCTGACCTGCTCATGGTCGACTCTATCAAGTAGGCTGAGACTTCTTCATTGTATATTAAAATAGAATAAACTTAAGCATACTATATCGAGATAATACTACAAAAAAAAAAAAAAACTATGCTGCTAGTTTGAAGTTTGACTCACGACAGGCGAGCGACGTCGTTACTGAAGCGCACTTCGGCGGTGGGAAAAAAGGAACTGAAGCGGTTAGAGGTCGATGCCGAGATTGTCATTGCAGCTAAGCTAGTGCTCACGGCGCCTGCGCTCGCGGCGCCATCTCTGGTGTCGACCCTCCAGCAAAAAGTTTGCTCCCGATGGGTCCTAGTGCCTCCGGCGCAGATCCCAATAGTGTGAATGAGTGGTGGAGACTCATGTCCAGGAAGATCACCAAGAGATTCAACAACAATGGGAAGCAGGGACGCCTGGGCCAGTAGGGACCATAAAAATGTCCTGACACAACTGGTGATTATATTCAGAATCACCCTAGGCAGTATCGACAAGAGAGGGAAGGCACAGGCCCTTGAAGACCCCTAGTCCAGGCTGAATGCATCTATGGCTTCAGCTCAAATCGTGTGTCTTGTGAAGAAGCTGGGAAGTCTGGTGTTCACAGATGAAGCAGACAGATCCATCTCCAGGAGAAACCAGTGGCCCACTATCCTAGTAAAGATCTCCGGATGAAAGGCCCACTCTCACCTGTAGGCACCTCATTTCAACTGAGCCAGATGTCTGCGGTACTTAGTTTTCCCTGTAAGTAAATCATCAAAATGGCTCGAAGGTGCTTTTCTGCCCAAAGGTGGAGCAGCAGCACCTCCCTCAACAGGGCTTTTATTCTAGTCTCTCCTTGCTTGTTAATATACCACAACCACTGCCCGAATGTTGCTGACAATTGGAACTGTCCCAGACCGTAGTAGTCTGGCAAAGTGTAGAAGGGCTATGCACTCTGTCCCCAGCTCCAGCAGGTTGATGCGAGTGTGCAGAGCCTTGCTTGGCCACCACCTATGGGCCATGTGGTGGAACATGTGTTCTCCCCAGCCCAGCAACTGGCATCTGTGTACAAGTGGACAAGCAGGATCTGAGCCAGAAGCACTCTCTTCAGGATGTTGTTCCTGTTAAGCCATCACGGCATCAAATCTCCGACTGAGGCACTGTCCAGGACTGCCAGAGGGCCCCCCATTCTCTTTTTCTACTGAGAGAGGAGAAAATTCTGGAGTTTCCACATGTGCAGTGCTGTCTACAGGAACATCTATATGCAAGGCACTATAGTTCTTAACATCTTCATAATCTCCTGTGCTGACAACTATGGTGTCTTGCATGAAGGTGGTACTATGCTGCCCACAGGAACACCTTCATCCAAGACACCATAGTTCTTTAATTTTTTTTCATTTAAAACTTTAGTAACAAGTTTTCCACAGTACAGGGGACAGAATTAGTGATTCATTCACAACATGATAACAATACAAGGCCTATTCTGCCCCCCCCCTGTACAGCAGCACTCTAAAATACTGTAGTATGATATCATATTACAATGAGCCATGGTTGAACTAAGACAAGCAATTACCAATATCTCGCTTATCCATACCAACGGTAATTAGAGTGTGAAAGGGATCCCAGATACGCTTATAACTCCGCTGCCTGTCATAGAGACTCTCAATAACTTTCTCAGTACGAAGACTGGCAAGGATTTCATGAACCCATTCTTGATATGATGGGCTAACATCATCCTTCCAATGCTTAAGTATGACTTTTTTAACAGATAATGTTATCATAGACATGTGAAATCTCCGAGTTTTAGTCTCTATAGGGGACAAATCTCCTAACAGGCAAATTTCAGGAGTAAAGCAATCCTGCAAACCCAATAAAGGGTCCAGTTTGGCTTTAATTGAGTCCCATAATGGAATTATCTTGGGACATAACCAAAATATATGGAGAAACGTTCCTTCTTCCTGGAAACATCTGGTACACCGTCCTGATTCAAGAAGACCCCATTTCGCCAGTTTTACTGGGGTATAATACAAGTTATGTAAAATGTGGTATTGCTCAAGTCATAGTCTGTCTTTTACGACACATACTTGTGACAATGCCGCCATAATGCAGGCCAATCGAAGGTATGCTGGGGAAAGAGAGAGGCCCAGTGATTGGTAGGACCACAGGGACCACCATACTGCCAATGAAAAAGGGCCTAATACATCTTTGAGATTACCTTGGAGGGTTCTAGCAAGGAGGAAAGCTCGGGTATTAATGAAAATGCCGGAGGATGGGGAAGAGTATTGCGCAACGAGGTAATGAGGAGGTGCCTTAATTGAAGGACCTTGAAGTGATAGGCTGCTGGGATGTTAAATTTCTGGATAATATTAGTTAGACACCATAGTTCTTATCATCTCCATAATCTTCTGTGCTGATACCTTTTTGAGTGCGAGGAATTCCTGCCATGTAGGAGCCAATACGGGATATGGTTGCTTTGGCTTTGTTGTCTAATGATCTTGAGGGAGTGAGCGAACTCTTGTGCCGACTGACTGCCCACCCAACGTCCTCCAGAGTCCAAATGGTATGGGCTACAGTTCTCTCTACTCCCGGAAAGGACGGGCCCTTGATGAATATGTCATCTAGGTAGGGATAAAGGTGAACGTTCTGCTACACTGAGGTGGGCCACTAGAACAAGGACCTTCATGAAGACCGTGGGTGTTGAGGAGTAGCCAAACAGGAGAGCCGTGTGTTGGAAGTCTTGTCCATCTATCGCAGTGGTTCAGGTGTATCGGAATGTAAAGGTAGGCATCCTGTAGATCTATGAAACACAGAAAATACCTGGGAATATATTCCTCTTGACAGAGGCCAATGACTCCATCTTGAAACACGGATGGTGGAAAAACTGGTTCCAGTATTTCAAATCTGACACCAGGTATAATCCTCCCTATTTCTTGGGCACCACAAAGAAGGTAGAATAGACCTCATGGTCTTATTACTGCAGTGTTGCTCTCTAATACATGGGGAAGACTATGACAATCTGGTGTTAAGAAGTGGAAATTTTGGTGACAAATGTTTTGCAGGGCAGCACATAACACAGGTTTGTAGCAGAAATAGTTGCTAAACAAACCTGATCAACTTCTTTGATTGGGTCATAAAGGTAGTAGAGAGGGGCCAAGCAGTGCATGTGTGGTACCTGGACTTTAGCAAGGCCTTCAATTCCATTCCACATAGAAAGCTAATAATTTTATTTTATTTTTTTATTTAAACTTTTGTTAACCAGGTAAGTGTTATGAGCCAAGGCCCTTTTTCAAACACGACCCGGGACCATAAGAATTACAATCAAGATGTTACAAAAACACAGATTACAAACAATACAATATACAAGTAATACAAATACAAAACTAACAATTACATACTGTACAAGAGAATCAGAATAAAATTTATTTAGAGAATTTTGAAAACTTTTGTAATTATATGAGTGATGTATGGATAAAGGTAAGTTATTCCAATGAAAGGTAGCAGAAGCAGAGTAAGCTTGCTTGCCAACACACATTTTCACCCTTGGGACCTTAAGTGAAGTAGAAGTATTAGAACGAAGATTCCTAGTTGTTTTAATTGGTGTTGTGACACACTGCCATCTACAAGTAGCACACATCCAAATGAGGAAAGATGGTCAGCACTCCATGTAGAAATAAATGCAGTTTTAATCCAAAAAATTGTAAATTTCATCAGCAAAGTACAAACATACAAATCCGCAGACTACCAAACAGCACGCCGGTTAGACCACACCAGCGTGCTGTTTGGTAGTCTGCGGTAGCTATAAGCTTTCTACAACTAATATTAGACCACTATTGTGACTATTACATATCAGCTTTGGATGCTGTACAGCTGCGGGATTTGTATGTTTGTACTTTGCTGCTGAAATTTACAATTTTTTTTTTTATTAAAACTGCATTCATTTCTACATGGACTGCTGACCATCCTTCCTCATTTGGATGTGTGCTACTTGTTAATGAAGTCCTGGTAAGGTGCACCCATTTCCGTACTAGAATCTAAGTTATTTTTCAATATGTGAGCCGTGCTTTCTCCAGTGACTTTACACTGCCTATCTACTTGTTATTATACAATGGCAAGAAAGAATCTTGGTTTCTGATTGGTCAGTTAGCTGTCATAGCAGGGATGTTATCCTGGCATAACATCCCTGCTGACAGTTTGCAGGATATGGAAGCTGAGCTCCTTTTCTTAAGAAACAAAAATGTTTTTACATATTAACAAAAACATTCTTTAAAATTAATTTTTTATTATAAAAAAAACAAACCATTGTATAATAGGAATAATGCCCTCCAGGGTGGGTGTTATGCTGGGATAACATCCCTTCTCGGGTGTTGGACGCCCTCGGCCGGTGGCCTCGGGCCCAACCATCTGAGGTTGGATGTTATCCCAGCATAACTCCCACACTGCCAGGCATTATTCCTTTAGTAAACTATCCCTTTACTTTGAAATGCAGGGACAAAGTATGCATTTTATGACCTCTGAGGAAAAGGCAACTTTTAACTGATTCCTGTTAGATTTCACAAATAGATGAACACAGTTCCTCAGGAAGTTTCTGAAGACATCAAGTGGGCAATTCTGTATGTTATAAGGCCTCACTAATTAAGAAGAAGATATATGTTTTTTAATTGGAATGAGATGGGCTGAGACATGACAGATTAATTCAAGTACTCAGGTTTGAGTGACTTCACAGACAGCTTCTGTGAGCTGTGTCATCAGGGAGGAGGAGTTTGTAACAAACACATTACCAGCAGCTAGAAGAAAAATGCTGGCATTTTGCCTTTGGTTTTGAAGGGGGACTCCTGACTAGACACTCTCACAGCACTTTAGGTAAATCCAGCCACCTATTTATTGCTTGATAGATAATTCAAGTATCAGGCATTTTGTTTCTGTCATTTCCATTTTTTTTACTATAAACATTTATGTATATATGTTCTATGTTTTGTATGTATTTACTATTTTTTTTTTTTAATTGTAGTAAACATTTTGGTTTCCTTAATCCTGCTCGAGTCTTTGTCTATTTTTTTTTGCATATGAATTCTGGGGCAGTGTTTGAACATTCTGACAAAACTGTTAGAGGTTTAAAGTGCGTTACCATCCTGCTGTAAGGTAAGAAAATACCTAAGGTCTCAAGTGAGTCAAAAAGTGGAGAATTGGGAACCAGAAGAGGGTGTGACATTTGATCCTGGTAACTGGACGTGCTAGCGAAAAGGGGTTCATATTTTACCTCAAGACTCGAGACTGGTAGGTGTTTCGGACCCAAAACAGACAGGAGGGTTACCCTGTTTGTCTCCTGTTCACATATTGCACTTTGAGGTTTGGCACTGTGGAAGCAGAGGGCCTGACCTGCAGAGTGCGTCTGTAACAGGTGCAACAAGGGATAAAGTGGAGATAAAATTCCTAAACCCAATACATTATCAGTCAAACAATTTCGGCTATAAACACTACTCTGAAGCGGTGGTAACCAACCAGTAAATTGGTACAGTATGCAGTGGTGACAGAAAAGCTGGATGAACTGGGGATAGCAGACAAACTGACTATGTGGACAGGGAACTGGCTGGGAGGTAGGATACAGAAGGCAGCTGTCAATGGAGTGCAGTGGGAAGCAGTGCGCAACTGCCAACAAACTCTGCAGCATTGTGTGTATACTGATATACATAATCTATAACCGGGGTGTGATACTGCCCCCATAGTTAGGGTTGAGTAGGGTGTTTAATGTTAAACTCCCTAATTTTCACCTTAATAGCTTTGCCCCCATTCAATGTAACTGCACGAAAGTTTGCATGCACAGTCTGGGGGGCAAGGTCTCTTGATTTGGCAAGTTTCGTGATGGTCTCATATCTGGATTCTGAGATCCGAATAGGGCAAAAAGTGGAAACATCAGGGTATTGTTTGCTGTTTTTTTTTTGTTGTTGCTCTCACCTACAGCCCAGATGGTTTGGAATTTTGTTCTGAAATTTTCAGGATAAAAGGGGCTTGCAATACAGTGGTGCCTTTTGCTGGTTTGCTGAAAAAAATATTAATCCGTTCCTGAGTTATAAGGATTTTAATTTCGGTTCTGAGCATGTGCCGTAGGGGGTTTCATTTATATGTTTGGCATGAAGAATTTTCGGCTCATGACATCAGACTCTTCTTCCTTCATGAGCTGAAATTCTTCTTTTGTATGGCTGTCATCTTGTTTTGGATTCTTACTAAAAACCAAAAAAGGTAAAAACCCATAAAAATGGTATATTTTCAAAAAAACGAACACTCGAACCTAGGTAAATTGGATCCATTTAGCTACAGTTCAGTGTCAGTTTTTTTAAAATATGCCTGTAATCATTTTTGCTAAGCACCTGAAAATCCGAGGTGCCCAGCTTAGTGAGAGGAGCCGCAAAAGAAAGATCAACAGTCTCCAGCACAGAGCTTATTGCTTTAAATACTCCATCTGCATGAGAATGTTTGAGAGGTACAACTTTAACTAACACAGTTGTAAAAATGTTTTCTGCACCATCAACAAAACGAAGGAAAACATTTTCCCACTCTACTATGCCTGCATCTGTACTGCCATCTGCAAGAAGAGTAACACATTTTGTATTTTTGACAGTCTAGATCTGTGTTTTAGACATGACAGCTGATACTGCGTTACAGAAATCTCTGGCCCATTTACCACTTGAGTAATTGCTGCCGAGTTTAAACCCATTTTTTTTCCTGCAATGAGCAAAGCCACTCCATATCTGAGAAAGGACGTAAATTTTAAGCCAAGGAATATGCAGTGTTAAATGCCTCATTTTATTTTTGGTGGCTTCCTCCATCTGAGAAAATCTGTGATATATTGCTGTGTCAGACATGTTAAAATTGACTGCACGTTGACCAGTTTCATGACTATGCTGGTTTGCACAAATTACATGTAGATCTGATTTCTCATGGGCTCTCACTGTCTCAATTCTGAAATTATTTAAACCAGTGGCAAACATGTTAGGTTTTTTGGAATAAGCAAGAGTCACAAGAGTGGGATATTTCTCACAGACAGAGCAGTATGAGACACATTTTTCGTCATCATACCTTAACCAGGTAAACTGATTTAGCCAGTCATGCTGAAACATTCAAGCCCTTTTTTCTATGTCGTATTTTTTATCTTTGCTTCTTTTCTCAGTGTTTGTTGTTTCCTCATCTAAAATCAAAGGTTGCTTTAGCTGTACTGAACCACAACGCTGTTAGAACTTCACTACTCTACTCTACTGGGACTGGAGAGCTAGAACTCTACTACTGGGACCTTCAATTTAGGGTAAAAAAAAAAAAAACAAGAGTTAGTGTGTTTGTCTGCGTTGAGTGAAGGGAACTGTTATCTGTGCAGTTAGTAGGTGAAGAAGGGAACTATGAATTAGGGGGAGTGGCTTAGGCAGCAGGAAGCCAGGTGTTTGTATTTAAAACTGCCCTAGATAACTTTTGGCAGAGAACAGCAAGAGGAAGGAGGTGCTGTTAGAACTTTACTACTCTACTGGGACTTAAGAACTAGAGCTCTACTACTGGGACCTTCCACTTAGGTTAAAAACAAACACAAAAAAGAGTTAGTGTGTTTGTTTGAGTTGGGTGAAGGGAACTGTTATCTGTGCAGTTAGCAAGGTGAAGAAGGGAACTGTGAATTAGGGGGAGTGGCTCAGGCAGCAGGAAGCCAAATGTTTGTATTTAAAACTGCCCTAGATAACTTTTGGCAGAGAACAGCAAGAGGAAGTGCTGTTAGAACTTTATTACTCAACTGGGATTATATAGCCCTCCCTCCCCTTCACTCCTCCAACCTTAGCCAATTCTACTTTTATAGGCACAGGATTTGACTGACAACAGGAACTTCCTGTTTGGGAGCAGGAAGGGAGTGATCACAGAGGCACATAAAACTCACCATCCTAGAAGGAAAAAAAGAGTAGCTCTCCATTCCCCCCAAGCTGCTGGAGGTCTGACTCTGAGCAAGTAGGGAGACTACTGAGGAATACAGGAACTTCTTGTCCCAGAACAGGAATAGCAGGAGCTTTATGGAAACAGGCAGTAGAAAAGTAGGGAGAAAAAAATTGTTTTTAAATAATAAATAAATAAATAAACAGAGAGCGGAAAGAGTAAGCATACAAAACAACAGTTGAGGGGCAACAAATAAGACATGATGGAAGTGGTGCAATGCAGTGGCTGTGAATTGGCAGTCTTCCAGGAGACATTCTGGAGGATGTGGTGTTGTCCCATCTGCAGGCACCTCTCTGGGCTGAGGGAAGACGTTGCTCGTCTCCAGGCTGAGTTTGCCAGGATTCGGGGGGCCTCCTCTACCACCCAGGGACCACCAGGGCTGCCACCACTGCCTCAGAGGTTGCCAAGAAAGAGGAGCGGTTGGACCATAGTGGGCTCAGGGAGGGTGAGGGTGGTGGAACAGAGGTGCATCCCTCCAACTGCACCTCTCCACAATTCGTATGCCATTCTGGCAGGGTGTGGTTCTTCTATGGAGGCACCCGCAGTGGAGATCAAGAAGGATGCCGGGAACCTCCACAAAGGAGACCCACAGGAGGGTGGCACAGGGGAAGGAAACAATTCCTGGTGGGTGACTCCACTGTTAGAAGGGTAGAACTGGGGGGGGGGTAAGGTACCTGCCTGGTGCCATGGCTTGGAAGGACAGGGACCAAATCCTCCGGAACGCGGGAGCAGCTGCACGATGGAGGGAGTTGGATGTCACTGTCCATCTAGGGACAAAGGACCTGGCTGGGAAAAGAATCAGTGCAGGGGGAGTTTGTGGAACTGGGGAGGGGCCTTAGACAAGTAGCACGCACAGTAACCCTCTTGGAGGTGCTGCCCATCTATGGCGTGGTGAAGCTAGGATGCTCCGCACCATGGGATTCAATCAATGGTTGAAAAACTGGTGGAGAGCTCAGGGATTTGGCTTCACTGGGGACTGGGGGTCTACCTGGAGGGATGCAGGCCTATACTGGCACGATGGTCTGCATCTGTCCAGGAGGGGAGCAAAGATCCTAGGAGAGCGGTTTAAATGCTTCACTAGCAAGCATTTAAACTAGCCAAGGGGAGAGGCACTGACGAGAAGCAGGGAAATCATAGCTCCCCCCCCCCAAAAAAACAAAAAAACAGGGTAGTTAGTGAGGTAAACACCAAGACAGAGAACTTGATAGGGAGAAGGGCAGGGGTAAATGGAGTAAAAGGCAAAGGCAGTAAGGACAGAAATAGGGCAAAATGGGGTAAGGCCATCAAAAAATGGAGGGTAATGAGACGAATGCTGCAGTCTGGGTAACAAGCTCCCTGAACTGGTGGTCTTGATGGAAGAGGGACGCCAGGCTATGGTGGCAGTCACAGAAACATGGTACACAGAGAACCATGACTGGGATGTCAACATACCAGGGTACACAATCTACAGGAGGGACAGGGAGGGTAGAAGAGGAGGAGTAGCAGCTCTCTACGTAAGGGAAGGGATCAAAGCAACGGAACTAAAGAGTAAACAGGGAGGACAGGAGGCACTGTTGGTCACCCTAGAGACTGGAGATGGCACCACAATCTGCACCGGGGTTGTATACAGACCCCCATCTCAGAGGGAGGAAATGGACAAGGAAATGACAGAAGGCATCCTTAAGATGGCAGAAAAATACAGGTTACTCACCTGTAACAGGAGTTCTAGGAATGGTATATGTTGTTCATCCACACTTATTGGCAGGTTCCTTGCCGCTTTAAATCTTGCCGGAAGGTCTTCAAGCTAGCTCCTCCCACCCACCCGGTGGTAAAACTCGGCTCGCCCCATGACGCCAGATCTGGCCCGGCTGGAAGCTCAGGTTGTGCGTCGGCGGGGAGGTCGAGGGTGGGTTGGATGAACACATATACCATTCCTAGAACTCCTGTTACAGGTGAGTAACCTGTATTTCTAGGACATGGATATGTTGTTCATCCACACTTATTGGCAGACTCCTAGCAGTTCTCCGGGAGGAGGGAGGCAAGGCGCACACCCCCGATACACTTACCTGGGGAATAGAGATTGAGAACCGAGGCCCCAAAACCAGCATCCCGACGTGACTCAAGGTCGATGTGGTAATGGGAAATAAAGGTGTTTGCTGACTTCCAGGTAGCAGCCCTGCAGATTTCCTGGATAGGGACATCCTGGAAGCAGCCACCGATGCAGCAGTATGGCGGTAGAATGAGCTCTTATCCTCTGGGAGGCTCCATGCCCGCCAACTCATAGCAGAGATTTATGCAGGAGGTGACCCATCTGCCTATCGTCCGCTTCTGCAGGTCTGCCAGGTGCGGCTTCAGCGTGAGGTGACAAACAGCTGGCTAACCTCTCCCCGATTTCAGCCGCGGCGCCTTATAATAAGCGAGCGCCTTCTAGGGTCCAGAGTATGGAGCCTATTCGGCCTCCGAGGTGTGATTGGGGTAGAATACCGGCAGAGTCAACACCTGATTAAGGTGAAACTCCGACACCACCTTCGGAAGGAATTTCGTGGGGCGAGGGATTGTCCTTGTCCCTGTGGAAGACCAGGTAAGGAGACTCCATGCTGCCGCCTGGAGTTCTCCCATCCTTCTGGCTGACGGATAGCCACCAAGAAGGCGGGTTTCCACTATAGGTGGGGAGACCACACCTGTGCATTGGTTCAATGGCTTGCCCATGAGCTTGCCAGTACCAGCAGTAAATCCCACGGAGGTGGGGGTTCCCGCGACTGGAGGGGAATGTGATCAAGGCCTTGAAAAGCGCCCAACCACTTTCTCCTGCGCCACTGACTGCTGACCGCCCGCCGCCAGAGCAGAAATGGCTGCCAGGTGCACCTTAAGGGTCGCCGACCTAAGCCCTTGACTAGATAGGGACCATAGATAGTCCAAAATGCTTCCACGGACACGAAAGGGTCCAACCTTTTTCCCGACACCAAATGGAGAACCTCTTCCATTTGAAGGCATAGCACTTTCTGGTCGACTCCTTACGGGACGCTCAACGACGCTGAGGACCTCGCCGGAAAGACCCAAGGCCTGGAACTCTAGCGCCAGGAACCAGGGCCGTCAGGTGCAGGGATTGAAGGTCCGGATGGAACACCTTCCCTGATTGACTGAGAGCAGGTCCGGGCGAGCTGGAAGCTGCCGCGGAGTCCTGGAGCGGAGACTGAGGAAATCTGGGTACCAGAACTGGCGAGGCCAGTCTGGGGCTATCAGAATCACCTGCACCTTGTCCCTCCTCGCCTTGAGAAGCACCTTGTGGATCAAGGGAAATGGGGGAAAGGCGTAAAAGAGGCCCGGGGTCCACGGCCTCGAGAAGGCATCCCCCTGCAGCGAGCCCTGCTGAGGGGGCCGGGCATAAAACAGCCTCAGCTTCGTGTTCTCCCTGGAGGCAAACAGATCCACCAGAGGTGTGCCCCAACGGGAGAACAGGTCTTATACTATCTCCGGCAGGAGAGACCACTCATGCGATGCAGCCCCTATCCGGCTCAGGGCATCGGCCAGGGTGTTGGAGGCTCCTGCCACGTGAATGGCCAGGAGATCCGCCTCCAGGCTGCGCACTAGTGACCAGATGCGGAGAGCTTCCTTGCATAGAGGCAAGGAGCTGATCCCGCCCTGGCGGTTTAGATAGTACATGGTCGTGGTATTGTCCGCCTGGACTCGGACCACTAGACCCCGGAGAAATGGAGCAAAGGCGATGAGAGCTAGGTGGACCGCACGGAGCTCCAGCAGGTTGATATGGCATCGGGACTCCCGCGGGGACCAGAGGCCATGCGCTCGGTGTTCCCCCAGATGGGCACCCCAACCCATCAAAGAGGCGCCGGTCGTTAGAGAGACCATCGGCTCGGGCGGACAAACAGGATACCCTCCTGCAGATGAGACGGGACGGTCCACCACTGGAGAGCGCTCCACATCTCCTGGGTCGTCCACACGCGCTGGTCCAGAGGATCGCAATGCTGTGACCACTGACTGGCCAGTCCCCACTGGAGGGGTCGCATGTGCCAGCGTGCCCAACGGACTACGTTGGTACAGGCCGCCATGAGACCCAGGAGTCGCAGGAAGTCCCAGGCAGGGCGCGATTGCCCAACCAGAAATGATTGGGCAAAGGAGGAAAGAACCTCGGCCCTGTCCGCCGGGAGCTGTGCTCTGGCTCGAAGAGAGTCGAGCTCTGCCCCGATGAAAGATATCACCTGCTTCGGCTCGAGTTCCGACTTGGCCTCGTTGACCAGGAGGCCAAGTTGAGAGCAAACCCGGAGGACCAGATCTCTGGACCGCTCCACCTCCAACCTGGAGGGGGCTGCTATCAGCCAATCGTCCAGGTAAGGGTACACCCGACCCCGCGCCAAGAGGAAGGTTGTCACCGCCATGGCGTATTTGGTGAAGACCCTGGGGGCTGAAGAAAGGCCAAGGGCATGGCCTGAACTCGAAGAGGGATCCCTCCGCTCTGAAGCGGAGAAATCTCTGGTGAGACGGACGGATAGGGACGTGAAAGAACGCGTCCTGGAAGTCCAGAGAACAGAACCACACGCCGTGTTCCAGAGATGGTATTATCTGAGCCAGAGTGACCATTCTGAAGGTTCGAGACCTTAGGAACTTGTTCAGGTCGTGTAGGTCTAGGATGGGGCGCCAGCCCCCCGTCCGTTTCGGGACCAGGAAGTACCTGGACACGAACCCCGGTTCTGATGGTGGATCCTCTATCTCTCTTATCACCCCCTTTAGAATGAGAAGGGCGATGTCGGCTCGACGAGCCTGTAGAGATTCTGGGGACCCCGAAGCCCCTCGCGGGGCGACGGCTCTGAAGGGTGGAGCCCGCTCGAACTCGAGAGGCAGGCCTCTTCCCACCACCTCCAAAACCCACCTGTCCGTGGTAAACAGCGGACCAGGTGGAAAAGGAAGTGTCGAAGCGCCCCCATGGGGAACTAGGGCTTAAGCTGACGGGATGGGGGCTTACCCCTCATCCCGTCACTTTGCAGGCTTGGAGGAAGGACCGGCCGAGGGACCACCAGGGCCTCTCCCTCCTTGCTTCCTATTTGAGGAAGCTGGTGACTTGGGTTTGGAATACCAAGGTCTAGCCTGCTGGCCCTGACGCTGTTGTTGGGCCGGACGACAGCGGGAGCAGAGGGACGAAAGGGCTTAGGCTGGGGCTTATGACCTTTGTCCCTCTGCGCGGACGAGACCGAGTCCAAGGTGGCATTGACTTCTCGATCCTCTGGAGATGGCCTTCCACCCCAGGGTCAAGAGGTCTGTTCCCAAGAAGGGAACGTCCGCGTAGCTTGTGCTGGGTATCCAGTGAAAGTGGATATCCTCAGCCACGCCGCCGACGCATGGCCACAGCGGCTGCCACTGACCGGCGCAAGAATCTCCGATATCCAAGGCAGTCTGAGCTGCTGCTTGGCTACTGTTTCTGCCCTGGTCCCGACCTGCTTGACCGTGGTCTGCAGGTGGCGGGAAGATGAGGGACGACTCATCCAGGGAGCCCAACAGGGCATGGGAGAAGTGCGCGCAGGACGGGCCGAACTGGCCTGATGAAGACCAAGTGAGGAGGCAGCATACACTTTCCGCCCGCATAGTCCAACTTCTTGGACTCTTTTGTCGGCGGTTTGTCCCGCCCCTGGCATTGCCGGCGCGCCGGAAAACGATGTCCGTAACTAACCCTTCGGCCGAAGGGTGTTCGGAAAAGCCGGACAGAGAGCCCGTAGGGACAGCATACTTCCTGGCCATCCTGGCCGACGGCGCAGGGCAGGAAGCCGGACGCTGCCATAAATCCAGGGCCGGGCCGACAATGGCTTCGGCCACCGGAAAGGCCTCCGTAGGGGAATCCCCTCGGTCCAGAATTTCCGGGTGAGGATATCTAGCCCTGCTTGGAACGGGTTCAAGCTTCATCCCAGGATTCTGAGATGAGCCGAAGAAGTCCGAGGAAGGACGTAGGGCTATCGCCCACTGACTGCCCCCCAGAAGACTCCAAGTCCAAACGCTTTGGAGAATAGGGAGGAGTCCGAATCCGACTAATCGTCAAGAGCTGCCTGGGGCCTGAGCCACTCTCCACTTGCCGAGGCTTATCAGGCGTGAGAGTGACCGACAGCCTTGGGAAGGCCCTGGGCCGGTCGAGAATCCTCGACGGTGCCCCTGCTGTCGGGCTGAGGCGGAGGCGGTTCCACCAAGATTGGTGGAGCAGCTGGAGTAGGTCGAACAATCGCCTGGGAAGAGGCCTCACCACCACAAGAGGATGATTCGCCGGTGGCAACCATTTGATGGCCGGGAAGAGGCCTGAGCCGGTTTGTTGCCAGCCAGTAAAAGTTGTTGCCACATGAGATCCTCATATTTCCGGCACAATCCTACGCCAACCTCTCCTCGTCGAGGAGGAGGAAGATGAGGAAGAGCGGCGCCGCTTATCATGGGTGCCGAGACCGAGATCGCTACTGTCGACGGGGCGGTCGGACCGCCAAGATGTCCGAGATCGAATCTCGCCAGGCCGAGGTCGGTGAGGCGGGGAGCCGGGGATCGGCAATCCCGTCGGTTCGGACGGCAAGACCGGCGGCTCTGGGGCCAGAGGCACAGGTGAGCCGACAGGAACCACAGGCCTCGCCGGGGGAACCGGTGAGGAGGGTATATCGGCTTCTCCAGTCGACAACCCGTCCAACGGGTCGAGAAAAATCTCGACCACGTCGGCGGGAGTCTCAGCCACCTGGCCTGACGGGGGAACCGTGAAGTCAGTGGCCGAAGCCGAAAAATCGACCGAAGTCGACTGTCGATGAGGGGAGGGAGATCTTTCCCGCTCCCAAGAGCGTCGACGATGGGACTTACCTGTGATTTTCTTCGGTAATCGGTGAAACGGTCCCCAGGAAGGACCCTCGCCTTTAGTTGAGAGGGTCAGGCAAAGCTCCTTAAAAGAAGCTGAGTAGGAGGACCCGAGAGAAAGCGGAACGAAAGCCGCAGTCGCGGCCCCGGCCGCCTCTTCCTCGAGGGCAACCAACCGTTCCAGTTGTCGCGGATCCCGCAGTCATGAAACCGCCAGTCGAGCCTCCTCGGATTTAACCGAGAAATTTTCGGGGCGCCTTAGTTGAAGACGGGCAGCGGATCCCCGAGGACGAGAGACTGAAAAGGAGGACAGAGATCGCGAAGTTTCGCGGTCGTGCTCCTGGCCAAGGCAGTAAACGCACGTGGAGTGTGGGTCCGTCCGAGACATCTTCTGCCCACAGGGACATCTCCGAAATCCGGGTGTCGATTTATCCATCGCAGCCGCGAGGAAGAAGACCGAAGAGGTAACTTTTATTATTTTTTGAGAATTCAAAAACCGAAGTTTTTATTAGGCCCAAAGCTTAATCGCAGAGCGTTAAGGAGGGAACCTGAGCTTCCAAGCGGTAAGGAAGATCTGGCGTCATGGGGCGGAGCCGAGAGTTTTACCACCCGGGTGGGTGGGAGGAGCTAGCTTGAAGACCTTCCGGCAAGATTTAAAGCGGCAAGGAACCTGCCAATAAGTGTGGATGAACAACATATCCATGTCCCTAGAAAGGGGAGATATTGTTGGTGGAGGACCTGAATATGCCAGACATTAGCTGGAGCACCTTTGCTGCAGCCACATCCAAGAGCGGGGTCATTCTCAATGCCCTACAGGGGGCATGCCTCAGACAGTTAGTGCTGGAACCCACTCGGGAGGAAGCAATCTTAGACCTGGTACTCTCAAATGGGGACAGAGAGTGGATCTCAGATCTGGAAGTGGGTAGCCATCTGGGAACAAGTGACCACCAAATAGTGTGGCTCACGATAAACACAGACGCAGAGTCAAGCCATACAAAAGTGACGGTACTGGACTTTAGGAGGGCTGACTTTGTCAAAATGGAAGAGTGCCTCAGAAAAGCAGTAGCAAACAGGCAAGAAGGAGGGGTGGAGGAACAACGGGGAAACATCAAAACTGCCATCACAGAGGCAACAAGCCTTTTTGTGAAGCAAATAAATCAAAATGAAAGAAAAAACCTCTATGGTTCTCAAAAGAGTTGGCGGAGAAGGTTAGGGGGAAAAAGATAGCATTCAGGAAGTATAAGGAAACACAGAATGACCAGGACAGAGAACTGTACCAGTTAAAGCAGAAGGAAGCGGGGAAGGCAGTCAGAATAGCAAAGGCCCACACCAAGGAAGAGATAGCCAACTCTGTTAGGAAGGGGATAAAACCTTTTATAGGTACATTAGGGAATGAAGAAAGACCAAGGGAGGGATAGTGAGGCTTAATAAAGGGGAGGGTGGGTAGGCAGAGAGGGACAGTGAAAAAGCAGGAATACTGAACAAATACTTCTGCTCAGTATTCACAAAAGAAGAGGAGGAGGAGGAAGTACCTAATCCAATCAATAGAAGCACTCTGGATAGGGGGTCGATACCAGTCCTTTCACAGAAGAAAGGGTTCTGAAGGAACTCCTAAAACTGAAGGTAGACAAAGCAATGGGGCCTGATGGGATTCACCACAGAATTCTAAAAGATCTAAGGGGAGAACTAGTGACACCATTGAATACCCTTTTTAACAAATCATGGGAGGATGGTGTGGTACCTAAGGATTGGAGGAGGACAGATGTGATTCCCCTTCACAAAAGTGGGAGCAAAGTAGAGGCAGGAAACTACAGACCTGTTAGCTTGACCTCAGTGGTATGGAAAATGATGGAATCACTTCTGAAAGAAAGAATTGTTGAGTACCTAGAGGCCAGCGGCTCACAGGACCCAAGGCAGCATGGATTCACAGCAGGAAGGTCATGTCAGGCGACTCTAATAGATTTCTTTGACTGAGTGACCAAAGTAGTAGAGCAGGGAGGGGCTGTGGACATGGCCTACCTAGACTTTAGCAAGGCATTTGACACAGGTAAATAACTGGTTGGACAACAGGACACAGAGGGTAATAGTAAACGGTCCACTCCAAAGAAAAGGGGGGTTACTAGTAGGGTACCACAGGGTTCAGTACTGGGACTGATCCTCTTTAATGTCTTTATAAGCGACATTGCAGAGGGATTGGAAGGAAAAGTTGTGTCTCTTTGCAGACGACACAAAGATCTGAAATAGGGTCGATACAGAAGGTGGGGTAGAAAGGATACGAAGGGACTTGGTAAGGTTGGAGGAATGGTCAAATGCATGGCAGCTTAGATTTAATGCAAAGAAGTGCAAAGTAATGCACCTGGGAAACAAAAACCCAGGGGAAGAGTACACAATGGGGGGGTGAGATACTAACAACAAAAATGGAAAGGGACCGCGGGGTAGTCATATCAGATGACCTTAAGGTGGGCAAGCAATGTGAAAAGGCAGTAAGGAGGGCTGGCGGGATACTGGGATGCACAGGGAGAGGCATCATCAGTAGAAAACAGGAAGCTGTTATCCCTCTGTACAGACAGTTGGTGAGACCCCATCTGAAGTACTGCATGCAGTCCTGGAGACCCCATCTCTGCAAGGACATAGACAGGATGGAGGCTGTCCAGAGCAGGGCAACTAAAATGGTGCAGGGTATGCACCAGAAGACATAAGAAGAAAGATTAAAAAAGCTTAATATGCATACCCTCGAGGAGAGGAGAGAGAGTGGGGACATGATAGAAATGTTCAAGTACCTCAAGGAATCAACAAAGTCCAAGAGGGTAGTATATTTCAGAAACAGAGATTTGCAAGAACAAGGGACACAATCTGAAGATGGGGGTGGCTCAGAGGTAATGTGGAGAAGTATTTTTCATGGACAGGGCTGTGATACATGGAACAGCCTTCCTGAGGAGGTAGTGGAGTCAAACACAGAGGAGGAATTCAAGAATGCATGGGACAGACATAAGGCAATTCTAGTGGGGGGGGGTAGGAGGAAGTAGGCTGTTGGTTAACTAAGATCTGCAGCTTATCCATTGGGTAGGTAAATGGGCAGATTAGGTGGGCCAAGTGGTCCTTATCTGCCATAAAATTCTATGTTTCTGTGTTTACACGTCAGAGCTTGCAGCTCGGAAATCCTCCAGGCTGAAGTAATGGCAACTAAAAATAGGGCCTTCCAAGAGAGAAGGTGGAGTTCACAGCTTGCGGCCAGTTCAAAAGGTGTCAAGGTGAGCTTCTCTAAAACAAACAGGAGATCCCAGGATAGTACTGGGTCTCTCCTGGGGGGGTTTCATATGCAAGATACCTCTCAGGAAGGTCTTGCAGATGTCCAGCTGTGCCAGAGTCTTCCCGTTTATTGGTGCATGATAAGCTGACAGAGCACAGAGATGCACCTTTATGGATGAGTAACTGAGACCCAAGTCCGACAGGTGGAAAAGATACACCAGCACAGATTCCACCAGACAACCCAGGGGATCCAGAGAATGGGGGAATCGCCTGTAAGCAGAAATGTTTCCATTTCATGGTGTAGGTCATCCTGGTAAAAGGTTTTCTCGCTGCCACGAGCACCTCTGCCACTCTAAGGGATACTCCAAACCTAACCCTAGCAAAGTCCGCAGGTGCCAAGCATGCAGGTGCAAGGACCGGAGGGCTGCATGGACCAACGTCCCTTGCTCCTGGACAGCAAGTGAGTGGAGAGGGGCAACGGAACTGGCGGTTCTGATGCCAGCTGTTGCAACAGCGGGAACCAAATCTGTTGAGGCCAGAATGGTGTTACCAGTATCATCCTGGCCTCTTCTGCCTGCAACTTAAGCAGGACCCTCTGAAGAAGAGGGAAGGTAAGGAAGGCATACAGAAACCTCCCTGTCCAAGAGAGAGACAATGCATCTAGCCAGAAAACACCAGGCCCTGGATCTAGCGAGCAGAAAATGGGCAATTTGACATTGTGTGGGGACACAAAGAGGTCCAGTTCTGGCTGACCCCACCTTTCGAAGAGGTCATCTACGACTTCTTGCTTTAGTTCCCACTCGTGGTTCTGAGATCGACAGCAACTTAAGCTGTCTGCCAGGATGTTGTGGATGCCTGGTACATGGACTGCTGTGATGTCCAGCTTGTGATCCACCGCCCAGGACCAAACTCTCATCGCCTCTCTGCATAGGGGATATGAATGTGTACCCCCTTGCTTGTTGAGATGGAACAATACCGGAGTATTGTCAGATTGGATCAGTAGAGGTCCAGGAAGGAGTACCCCTTGGAAAGCTTGAAAGGCGTACAGAACGGCTCTCATCTCCCAAATGTTTATGTGAAGAGATTGTTCTGCTGAGTTCCAGGAGCCTCTTGTCTGATGCGAAGCAAGATGGGTTCCCCATCCCAGTCCTGATGCATCAGTGGTAAGAGTCTGCAGTGGACTGGGTCGCTGAAAGGGAACCCCTATGCTCAGATGGGCCCAGGTGAGCCACCAGGTCATGGATTGTCGGACTGCGTTGAAGACCCGAATGGGCTCTTCCAGCTCATCCGTACCTTGATCCCACTGAACCTTGAGGTGCCGCTGTATGATCCTCATGTTCAGCCTGGAGAGTGGAACTGTTACAATAGCTGCTGCCATGTGACCCAACAATTGTAGACCCACTCCTGCTGGGACCAAGTGCGAGCTCTGTACCCTGCAAGCAACTTCTCTTAGCCTTGCTATCCTGCCTGTGGGCAGAAAACTCTCCCTTGGATTGTGTCCAGGACTGCTCCAATATATTGCAGCCTTTGAGCTGGCCATGGCTGTGACTTACGCAGGTTAAGAGCGATGCCCAAAGTCTGAAAAAGGCTGAATGTGTCCTCTAAGGTCCTGTTTAATTGGACCTCTGTTGGTACAGTAAGAAGCCAGTCATCCAGGTAGGGGTACACAAAGTGACCCCCTCTCCTGAGGGCCACTGCTACCACTGCAAGACACTTGGTAAAGACCCTTGGTGCCGAGGACAGGCTGAATGGCAGTGCCCTGAACTGGTAGTGCCCTCCTTGGCAGGTGAAGCATAAGTAATTCCTGTGGGATAGCAACATCTTGATGTGCATGCAAGCATCCTGCATGTCTAGTGAGCAAAGCCAGTCTCCTTGGTGGAGCATTGGTAACAGGCTCACCCAGGTCACCATTCTGAACAGTTTGTACTTGATAAAGGTGTTCAGTTGTCTCAGGTCCAGAATGAGACGGAGGTCTCCCGTCTTTTTCGGGACGAGGAAGAAATGGGAATAAAATCCCTTTCCCCTATGAGCAAAAGGAACCTCATATATGGATCTTTTATCCAGTAAGGCTTGTCTCTCTGCCCTCAGAAGGAGTGCATGGGAGGGTGAGAAGTGGAGGGGACTGGTGGGTTGTCAGTTGGAAACTGGGTGAACTCTAGGGAGTATCCCCTTTCTACTATCTGGAGGACCCATTGTTCCGATGTTATACAGGACCATCCAGATAGGTATAGGGAGAATCTCCCTCCTACCGCCTCCCCCTGCACTGGCTGTGGTGTCGGGGGTGGGTAGGGAGTCATGCAGCATTGGAAAGTGTAGGCAGGGGAGGTCTTGGTGCCTTGGGGTTTTTGGGTGCCTGAGGGACAGGGTGGCCTTTTCTTTTGAAGCCTCCCTTGTTAAGTGTCTGGTGCCTTCCTTGCTGTCCCTGATTCTTCCGAAAGGGACAGCAGCATGTGGATGTGGCTCTGACTGGTACATTCTGTGGACTTCGGACACAGCTTTGCCAGAGTCCTGAAGCCCGGTGAACAGTTTTTCGGTGCCTTGACCGAACAGGACTGGTCCTTGGAAAGGCGCATCCAGAATAGCATCCTGAAGATCCTGTCGGAAGCCCGAAACCTTGAGCCAAGCATACCTCCACATGCAAATGCCAGTGGCTGCTGCTCTTGCTGCTGTATCCGCAGAGTCATAAGAACTCCTGAGGACATGCTTATCCATGTCAATGCCAGACTGGATGACTGCAAGGAGTTCCGTATTACCCTCCGAATCTGGCTGTGCTTTGGCCAGGTCCATCGCCTTTGCCCACAGGGATTTTTGGTAAGTCACCATGTGGGCCAGGAAATTGAGTGACCTGACGGTACAAGTTGATGAGGAGTACATCTTGTGCCCCATCTGGTCTAGCTTCTTTGATTCTGGGTCCAGTGGCTGGGCACTCATGTGACGTGGTTGTTGCGCCCTGCCATGAGCAGCCATCAGGACCATCGAGTCTGCCCTTGGGTGTTCTCTGAGAAAAGGCTCCCCTTTTGGGGTCTTGTAGAGTCTATTGGCTATACGAGGAACTGCAGTCGTAGTGGCCAGATGTCTCCCGGTGGATTTGGTCACATCCTGGAATGGTTCCATTAAAGGAGGGATGACCAAAGGTTTTGGATCTGTGGCTCCTAAGAATTTGCCAGTGTGTGCCTTCCTGAGTCCAACTCCTCCATGTCCCACTGGTAAAGTGACTGAACATGGAGCATAATGTCCAGATAGGACAGTCATCCAGGGGTGACCTCAGGGAGTACCTCGGATTTGGAGAAGGAATGGGAAGCTCGTCTTCTGAAGAGTAGTCTGAAGACGGGTCCCCTGTGTCATCCCCCGACATCGATGGCGGGCATCCGCTGGATGAGCGAATGGACAAAGGATGTCTCTTGCGGCCGTCCGACCCTGGCGTCCGCCTGTCCTCTTTGTCCTGCAGCCGGTCTTTCGACGGTAAAGGCCGCTCAGGAGTGAGGTCTCTGGGTGGTGGGCATACTGGGGATGGATCCCTGGGTCGATGGAGAAGATCCCCTTTTACTGTATTGCACCACGCATGAAAAAGTGCCCCCACCTCCGCTAGTGGAACAACTGGTGGTGGGGGAGTCTGATTTGAAGCACTGGAGGGACCTGGCGTCTGGTCCTCTGGCTCTTTATCCATGGGTACATTGGGCATCAGGTCTTAGGCATCTGGCGACCTGACATCCGGCTCTTTTGATAGAGGCTGTTGGGCGTCCGGTACCTCCGCACCAGGGCAATCGGTCACCGGGGCCGACGGCCAATCTTTCGAGCCTGACGGTCAGACCTTAGAGGCAGACGGCCTTTCTTTTGCTGGATGCGCCTCCTTGTCCGACATCGAGTCTGAATGCCCTGTCGTCTGGGAGGTAGACGATGCCTGGTGTTCAGGTGGGGGAGGCGTCCAGTATCTGATGACCTCCCGACGTTTCTCTGGTTCGTCCTTTCTCATATGCTTGTCAGACGAGTCAGAAGGCTTACGGGCGGTGGGCCCCATTGATTAGCCTGAAGCCAACGCCCGTTCCTCCTGGGTCAACCCATGTTTATGGGGTTGGTGGGCCAAGGAGATCTGAGTGGACAGCTGTCCAGTAGAGGAAGACTCCTTACCTTTCACCTGAGTGGAGGTGGTTGACTTCCTCTGAGCGGCCCCCGAAACTGCTTTGGTACCTGGGGGGACCGATTCCGACCTCCAGCCGGAGGTGGAAGTGGCAGACGCCCAGTGAGGTGACTGCGGGCAGGACTCTGACCTGGCCCTCTCCTTCTCTCGGTGGTGGTGTTTCCCTCCCAATCTCTTCTTCTTGGGGGTAGAATCCCTGGTGAAAGAGGACAAACTGTGTCTCAATGGGGCCTTCTGCATGGCAGCTACTTGCTGCTCGAAAAGGTAGGCCTTCAAGGCGTTGGCACGGCAAATCCTGGTCTTTTTCTTAAACTTAGTGCAGTGCAGGCAACTGTCTGTCCGATAGCCTGGACCTTGGCAGATGAGGCAGGCAGAATGACCGTCTTTCACCGGGATCTGCTTCCTGCATGCACACTTTGATTTTCAGCGCTGAGACGATGAGGACATGAAAGTGTGATGGAAAAAGGTGTCGAAGAAATGTTGGTTTTCAATAAAAGGTACTGCACGATGTGAGAGAAAAAAGGCAGTCGACTGCAACTATGGCGTCCGTATATCCGATGTTCCTGGGTCGACGGCAGGAAAAGAAATGAGGTGGCGCTGGGGGGGACCATCCCCTTTATACCATGTCTGACGTCAGGCAGAGCCAACGTCAGGGGCAGTCCCACGCCACACACTGCTAGCTAGAAAATTTTTCTGTGGGGTCCTATCCATCTAGTGACCTTAGTCTTAATGGTATTACCCGCTGCAAGAGCTCCCCCTTGAAGTAAGATCCTCCTCTTACTACAACATTGGCCTGAAACAACGCAGGCCTGCACCCTTTTAGCGAGGAGGGTGGCTTAAAAAGGAGGGCCTCTTGCCCATGCTTGTCTGTTCCATGAGAACAAACAAGACTCTCAGACTCATGGAACGCAGCCATTCATTTAGATTAGATATTAACGGTGCAAGACAAATTAAACTTGTGAAATTCCTTCCCTTAACTAGAGAAGGTTGTGGATAGAGACCCATGTCCTGGACTCCTGGAACGCAGTGAGAACCTGACGGATGAACACCATTCTGGGTACCACCTGTCCTTATGCCTAATGAGGTATGCCTCCTTAATAAGATGCCTGTAAAACAACACATCCCATGAATGTGTATGGAAGTGGTTTGGAAAACTCCCTGCCAAAAACTTTCAGAACCCAAGAAATCCCACAGCAAATCAGATCAGGACAGCAGACATGTCCACAAACACACACTAATGAGTTCCTAAACCAAAAAATCCCAGGGCTGCGATAGCAGAACCTGGCCTCTCATTGAACTCAATGTGAACCTCTCCACCTTCTTATAGAAAACCAAAAAAGGGCACAAAACAGGCCCTTGAAGGAGAAAATCTTCCCTGCTGGCCCAAGGTAAAAGAGAGAGGTGACCCCTACCAGAGCACAGGCTGCAGACAGAGGATTTCTGGCAGCCGTCAAGTAGTTTTTCTCAGGGAAAACTATCCCTATATTTATCTGTGTGTATATTATATTTATTCATTGGATAATCAAATGAGCCTTCTCCTCTCATAAGCCAAGGCTTTGAGCTGTATCATTCCTGAATTATTTGGGGAAGAAGAGACCCTGAGCAGGTCTCTTCATATCAGAAGGCATAAGGGTGCTTGCTGAGCAAGATTCACTAAGTCCAGGAACTACAGCCTTCTCGGCCACTCAGCAGCCAACACAAGGCAGTTCCCTCCAGAGCGTCTTATTTCTTATTATTCTCTCTGTAAACTTTGGAAAAAAGAGAGCGTTAGAACAGGAAACATACACCTGGCTGAAGGTCCACTCTTGAGGCAGAGTGACCACTGCCCTCAGCTGTGGGCACCGAAAAGATTGAAGAACCTTCTCGGCTCCAAGCATTGTGGCTAGAAGCGAACAGACTGATCTGAGGTCAACCAAACCAGTTGCAAAGGAGCTTGAAAACCTACGGTTCAACCTCCACTCCACGGGATGAACATTTTTGTGGTTTAACCAACTGGCCTAAAGGTTCAACACCCCTGCGAGGTGAACTGTCAACAGGCTGGTGACCTCTCATAACATCTCCCATGCCTGAATGGTAATGTACAAAAGCACACCATGTTTAGCTACATGGATGAAAAATAAGGGAAGTTAGGCAGACCTTCTCGATCTCCTGAACATTGATGTGGCGATGCTGTTCGTAGACTGACCAAGTTCCCTAAGTGGGAAAATGGCTCTGACCTGCTCCCCATCCCAGCTAGGTTGACATTTGTTGTGGGAATTAACTCTGGAAATTATAGTGGCACTTGCTCAGAACTTGCACATCTACTCACTAACTCAGGGAGTGAGGAAACTAAGGGGTAAAAGGAAAACTGGCGGATAATCCTCCGATGAGGGTTCCCAGGCCTATGGGGAAATCCACTGAATAGGCTGCATCTGGAAGTGTGCCCACAGGATTAAACTGTCGATAGCTATCCTAAAGCCCAAACTGCAGTGAGCCAGTGGACTTCTGACAAGTCACCTTCCAGGGAAAAAGGCTGCAAAACCTTACTGATTTTGTGCCAAAAAATTACAACCAGACATTCAAGGTCTGAGACGGCTTGGGGGAGCTCTTCTTCCAGTTCACTCTTAGCCATGTGACTCTGGCATATATAAAGCGCTGAGTACCGACCTCTTATTAAGCACAAAGACAGTGCATGAATAAGAAGGTCATTAAATCAGGATGGACATTAAGCCACGAGGACTACCAACACCTTCAAGGGAACTCAGTGGGGCTGATGCTTGGGTGAAGATGCACCTTATGCTGGTGGGTTGATCCAGTATCAAAATCTGAGATACTCTAGAGTAGAACTGATGTAGGGACTGGCAGCAGGCAACTGCCAAATGTACTGGGGCTTAAAAAGAACCCTTGATTGAGCAGCCCCGTGACTGACCCTCTGGGGCTGCATCCAGAAAGGTTGTGGAGCACAAATTTGTTCTGACTCTTGAATTTAAGAAAAAGCCTGACAACTCCCTAACTTCTGAGGACCATAAAATAAAACAAACAGGACCGCTGAACTCATTGTTTAGCAGGACCTGTACTCTGGTCTGAAGGGAAAAGAACCAGGAGCTCTAACGACATCTGACCTTCTTGCCACCCTTGAAAACTGGGGCAGAGAAGTGACCCCTAATGAGGTGTCTGACACTGTTCAGGCCCATCGAGAAAAACTCCTCTAATCTATCACTAAGAAAAGGAATCAGGGATGGGACGCATGCTGTTTAGTGAGACACCATGCTGTCGTGCTGGGCCTCGTGCATGGTGCCTGGCCAATGCTCCGCTGATATTTTGGTTACCTGAATAGACGCCTCCATTCACAGAAGCCAGTTTCCAAAGGAACGGAACTCCCCTCAGAACTGTCTGCGCCGGCCGTTACCTAGACCCTATACGGTTATGGTATTCTTGTGCCGTTGTTTGACACTGGAGAACAAAAAACCCTTTTCACTGCGTTTAAAAGAAATAAATAAGTAGTATCCAGGTTGGAATTAAACCATAGGCCTCCCTCAAGGGGATGATCAACAGGTTAGCTTATGAGGCTTAACCAGACTCAATGACAAGCCACATGGCCCTCATGGTTGAAAACAATGAAGTAGGCCAAGCGGTCTTGCATGACATTCTCCAGTGAATAACCACCTGGAAAGTGGAACCATGGCCATGAATTGCAAAAAAGGCTCACTCCTTCAGAAAGGTGGAACAAAACTGGTCAGGGTAGTGACCTATATTTTGAAGGCTCTGGCCAATAAATTACACACAAGACGTACCACAGTTGTGTGCTAATAGAGGCGAAACCCCTCCTGCATGCAGTGTTCACCCGCTTAACATGAAAGACTGACAGGGCCAGAGCTAGCTATAGGCAGTGCAGTGTTTTTTCAGAAATACAAATGGCCTTGTCTTCCAGTGGAGGAGCTTCCCACCTGTGAGACATTTTTCCTAAAAGGAAAATCCATGGCATAGTTGGGATGATGCATTTCTGAGCCACACCTGCCCAGTGTTACTCAATAATTTTGGTCACACAGAAGCCGAAGAATATGCAAATAGAAACAGACTGACATTCGCTGTCTCCTCAGACTGTACCTCCTGCGCTAGAAAGGACTACATGCCTCAGCTATCTAAAAAGACAAGGGCTTATTATGAATCGAGGGAGAAAAACATCCTCGATTCGGACTTTTTTAACGTTAAGGTCAGGAACTTCCCCATGATCCCCATAATTGTCATCCTGGCCTTCAAAAAAGGTCGGGTCGAGGTCTGCCTGAACATCAGTTATCACAACCTAAGCTCGCTGTACAGCACCTGGACATGCCTGGATGAGCCCCCCCTCCCCCCGACCTGAGGGGCCCTACTGGGGTCGGGTGTATCTGCGTGGATGTCCTGCAGGACATCGGGACTCAAGCTTACTCCGGATCTACAAAGGAACTTCTTGCAATTCTGCTGCCACTGCCAATTAAGAACCAGGTGCTTCACCTCCCCAGGCCGGAGAATCAGCTGGGGGTGCTGAGCCACACAGTAAGGGCAAAAGGAACCCATGGGGGAGGGCCTCATCACCCTTGCTGCAGGACTTACATATTGATTAATGGTCTCCGATAACTCATGGTGCCAAAGACAAATATAACTGTGGCAAATAACAACTGTGAGGTAAAAAATAATAATTAGCCACAACATCTTTTCTGGGCTAGAATCTTTTTACAGCATTTACTTAAAAAAATCTTGCTCAGAGTCACACATCACGCAAGTGGAGGTCAAGGGAATCAAACCCAGGACCACTGAATGTATAAGCCATAATAGTATAATATCTATTAGCTCTACTGCTTGTTGGGCTACCAGTGGGGGTCATGGGAATCAAACCCAGGACTGCTGGATGTATGAAAGCCATAATAATAATAATAATAATAATTATTAGCCCTATTACTTGGTGGGCTAAAATCAGCAAAGCAAGCTGTAATCCTGAACTGGCGCGGTAGAGTGAGCATGCGTGCTCCTGGCGGGTGCGCGCACGCATCAGCGCGCCTGTGCAGACGTGCACGCACTTGTGCACTGTAAGTCAATGGGGATTGTGCTGCATACGCACGCACACCACAGGCACACTCTAGACAATGGCGGAAGCCTAAGTGAAGAAGGATCGTGCGCCCAGCGCTAATGGCAGTCATTCAAATGGAAAAACGGAGGTTTGAGGCGAAAAATCACCAAAATACTTCTAAATTATACCAAAGGTTACACATTAGCCGCATAAAAGTACCAAACACAAAACCTAGATGGGGGTGGGGCAAAAGGAACAGACGCTAGAACCGAAGGACAACCCCTCATCCCCCAAGACCATACACTTAATAAATAAAATTGTACCCCACGGCACTTTTTTTTTTTTTTTTTTTTTTTTTTTTTTAATGGAGACCATTAAAACACTCTAGTAAGCCAGAAGTGGCTCCCAATCTACACAGGGAACAAGAAAAAGGGTGGGTTATTCAATTGGAAAGCCGCGGCTTAACAGGCACACAGGAGAACAAATAAAGAGAGTAAATGAGTATTTTACTACCATTTTTATATGATTTATTCAATACATTTTAAGTATATTTGCCACACATGCACACAATTGTCAGCACCATGTGATGTTAGCAGCAATGACACTATGCACTAACAGAGTGGAAACAGTAGGGATGGAGACAGAAGAGAGTATCAGCTTCAGTTGTGTACCAGAGGTCGAAAGTGGCACCAGCTCACTAGCAAAATGCTGGTAGATTTTGTATCGGGCTACTAAGATTTTCCTTTAACTTGCCCTGCAGGCTTGTACTGGAGAAGGTAACATTTCAGTAAATAGACCAGTTGGGCCAGTGGAAAGGTTTTTGGGGCTAGTGGATTTTCCCAGTCACTAGCCCTGCTGGCTAGTGGCCGTAAAACTTAATTTTGACCCCCTGTGTACACTGCATGAGACAATGTCAGAAGCTGCTAAGTGGCTGGTCATAAAGGTTGTTGTAATGAGTCACAGCACTATATACAGTTGCATTAGGAATGTATCTCTAACTCCACAGCAGTACTATGCAAAAAGCCAGTGACTGAAGGTGTCCGGTGTGTGTGAGACTTGGTGTAGAGGCAGGGGTCCGAAACTAATCTACGGCAGGGGAACATATCAGGGGAGTAAAGGAGCACTTTACTACCATTTTTGACTGAAATACTCCAACTTTCTGATTTTGCAAGTTTTTTCCCACCCTGCAAATTTACAATATGTGGTACACATGTACAAAGTTGGCAGTACCATGAGATGCTAGCAGCCATGGCACTACACAGGAGCTTGTAGGGGTGGGAACAAGAGCTGCTCACTGGCTGGTTAGAAGGACTGTTGGAACATGACCATCTTAAAAACAAGGTCACAGTATTGACTCCACAGCAGTATTAGACAGTCAGTGACTGCAGTCGTCCCATGGGATTGAGACTTGGTTTAGATGTTGTGGGGTACGAGATGGGTCAGTGGATGACAGTACACCATTTGGATGAAAATATTCAAAAAATTTCCACCTTCAAATATCTGGGAGTGACTCTTGATCCCTCCCTTACTTTCAGTGACCACACTGCTAACACTGCGAAGAAGCTAGGGGCAGCCTACCGTGTCAACTATTTCCTGACCCCAGAGTCTCGCTTTGCTATTTCCCAGGGAAATCTACTGCCTCTACTTGACTATTGCTCCCAAGTGCTCTCCACCATGTCCTCCTCACATACAACTCTGACATTTCGCCCATCAGGTCCCTTCCTCCACTCACCACCGCTTTCTATTTCAGTCTCTAGGCTGGCTCCCTCTGTGGGACCGTTTTGAATATGCCGTGGGCTGTCTCGTTGACACCTCTCTCAGGAACTCCCAAAAGTCCCCTTACTTCTCGCTTCTCACCAGCACGGTGGTAAATCGGTGCTTCAGGGTCTCCTTTGTTCCCCCACTGGTAATCCCCCGTGTGTCTACTGTTATGGGGAGCAAGGCTTTCTTTGTCTCTGCCCCCTCCCTTTGGAACAGACTACCACCGGCTATCCGCATGTCCCGCTCTCATCAGTACTTCAAACTGAATCTAAGAGCTTGGCTTATGACTCAGGCCACCTGTAAGTGCTCCCTAGGAAACACCCTAGTCAGTAATCCGCCTTAGGGGCCCAGTGTACCACCTGCCTTACTTCCCAAGTACTGGCTGCTAAATAAACAATGGACATGTTTTAGACTCAGCTGTGAAAATGTAATAATGTTAATTGCTCTAGTATAATACCTTGTGCACTGTACTGTAAACCCTTGACTGGTTGGATCCTGTCTTGGTTGCTGTAAGTGTAATATCCTAGATTTCGCAGCAAGCATAAATGTATCACCTCATTGTTTATGAACTTGTTTCTTTTTTATGTCCTTAACCCATACTTATGATGTGATATTATACATCACTGTTTCTGCTACCACTGTAGTCACTGTATTATATGTGGCCACTGTATCATAACTTTTGCTTATTGTTTTTGCCACTGTATGGCCCGGGTCTCAACTGAGAATGGTCCTTTGGATCAGTTTGCTTACCCAGTTACCAAAAACATAAATAAACAAACAAATAAAATACTACCAAGTGTAAAAAGGTAGTAGTAAATACTTCTGAGTCCTAAAAATTATCTGGACCATTGGTCTATGGATGACATTACTTTCGTAATAACGGAAATACTACCAGTCTTTGAAGAAGCTAGCAGTAAATACCTCCTAGTCCCAAAAATATTCTGTACCCCTACAAGCACGATTTTAATTTAGGAGTGCTCCCTGAAACAGGCAGCCCCAACCTGCAGTGCAGAACTGCAGCCCCAAATGAAGTCTTGAAATCTTGAAACTTGAAATTCTTGAGAAAAAAGTAGCTCTGTCCCCTCTGAATGGCACAGCTTAACTGGGGAGCTGCTGCAGCATGGAATCCTCATATGCCCAATATTCTAAAGCTTGGGCTGTGCCATTCCCCTGGTGCACTATACCCAGTTGTTATGATTATCCATTGACAATGTGGAGCGTTACAGAAATAATAATCCATATTCAATAATCAGAAATAAAAAAAAATTTGCAACCGAGTTTAAGTCAAATATTTTCTAACATGATACAGTTGGTCCAGTTTTTGATCAGCTCTAGTGGTTTCTGTTTTTAATGTGTGCACCAAAGGTAAGTAGCCCTTAGTCAAGATGAACACCAAGCTCCTTAAACAGGTCAACAGTTTAAAGCAAGTTTCTATTTATAGTGTTAATTGAAAAGTTTTGAGAAACATTCTTGAGTTTTGGGGCTGTGCCAAACAACAGAGTGTGTTTTTGATGTGTTAAAGGATAGCTAAACCCTTTTTTTGCAGGTCTCTATCTTAAAAATCGGAGATGTAGTGAAGTAGATAATCTGGAGACAATTTAGAATGTACTGGTTTTTACCTTCCTTGGTGGCATTTTCAGTGGTTTCATCATATTTAAAGATTGTAAGCTCATTTCCTGGTTTTCAGAAATGTAGCGCCGAGATCTACCCATAAGATGTCGCCTACATGGGACGTGATGACGTCATAGAAGCGAGACAGATAATATTGAGCCCACAGAAGCCCTGTGTGTTGGCTCATTTATGACACAAAATGTTAAACTCTGTAGTAATAATTTATTATGCTGATACAAACACATTCATCAATAATGTGTTACAGCCACCAGTACGTTGGCGGGGCTTTACAAGTTTAACATATAGTATCATAAACAGGCCAGTATACAGGGCTTCTATGATTCAGTATTACCTGTCTCGCTTCTATGATGTCATTACATCCCACAATGGCACCATCTTATGGCTAGTTCTTGGTGCGTAGCAGCTATTTCTGAAAAACGGGAAGTGAGCTTACAATCTTTAAACATAATGTAAGCAGTGAAAATGCCACCAATGAAGATAAAAATGATATATATATATATATATATATATATATATAAATAAACACAGACATGTGGAATGCCACCACAATGTAAGTTGCAGTCAGTGCCTGGTGTGACCAAGCCAGGAACAAGCATGAGCTGTGATTTTTTTATTTTTATTTTTAAGACTGCTTACGCTGTTTGTGTGAGTCACTTGGTGTGACTAGCCAGGGAGTGCAAGGGAGAAAAAGAAAGAAAGGAGGAGGAATCACAGTGTGCCAGATCCAATCACACCAATGGGGTGTGGGGAGTATTCAGACTGAGTGCCTGCTATCATCCCTCACCTCTCACTAACAGTCAGAGTCAATGTCTCTGGGTTATCACTGTGACTAGCACTGCTGGGCACTGTGTGTGTGAGGAGAGGGAGGCTCTCTAGCAACCAGTCATGAGAGTAGCATCACTGTCGCTAAAAATAAGTAATCTCACGTGGCTTGCAATAAAGATCATGTGACTACTAAGACATCAATCCTGGATGGCTAATCGGGAGAGCAGAATTTATTTATTTTTTGCTGTGAAGAGCATCTGTGGATTGCCTAATACTATGTGATGGATGCTGTTCAGCAGCAATCAGAGCCCCGAAATGAGGATGGGGCAGAGTCTTGGTAAGACATGCGAGGAAGCATAAATTGCTGGTGCAGTTCATATATAGCTCTCGTGGAGAAGGCACGTATGTGATAGAGGACAGGTAATCTGTCTGGAGAGGATTTATTTATTTATTTAATCTTCAGATACAACCTTTGAGCTAAAAGCTCATTTACAAAGGTTCCATATCAAAAAATATAAACTGAACAGTATACAAGTAAACAAGTAGTTGAAAATCAACAGCAGGGAACTATTATACATAGCCTTTACAAAGTGCATAGTAAGCACATCGTTACTTGAACAACAGTGATCAACATCAAAAGGACTTAATATTTTGCTGCACCCAAAAGTTAGGGATTGTCACCAGTGTTTAGCCTAGAAGTATGGCAAGCGAGGAGGACAGAGTTGAAAAGGAATGCAGCACAATGAGGAGGGAAGGGGAGGAGGAGAAGGAGAGGGTCAAGTGTAGGAGAGGACATGCAAGGTTAGGAGAGGGGGAAGAGATATAATACCTGATCAGAAAAAGAGAGAGGGAGCAGTAAGTGCGTGTGTAGGGTTGGATGTTCTCAAACAATTTTCTTTAGGCAGGGAAAATCAAGTGTGTGAAGCAGAGTACTTCAATATTTAGTGTTTTTCTGTCTTCTGTCTCCTTAGTTTAATTCCAATTTTATTTCATTCCATAATTTTTTTGACCAGTGCAGGTAACCCATCTCTGGCGCATGTAACTTTTTGGCTACATCCACTGTGGTGCAAATAATGTAACAATTTACTTTCTAGCCCTGACCAGGCTAAATGTTATTTGGGGACAGTGTGGCCTAGCTGTTAAAGAACAGGCTTGGGAACTACGGGATTCAGATTCAAATCCTACAACAGATACCAACACAATATTACTGTGCTTAAAAACAACTACTGCAAAAGGGAGGATTTTCTCTTTCTGGTCAACTGGAAAGTCTTCCGTGGCAAGGAACATCTGTGTGCCCAAGACAGGCTATACCTGGGGTGGGAGAGACTGGGGGTACGAGCCAGGAGAATAGATAGGGTACCAAGGGGAATTAAAATTAGAAGACAGGATGAGGGGACTGGTGCTTGGGATCATAAACGACAGGACACAGATGAATGGATCACCAAGGGAAGTACATCACAGTTTGGTCAACTGATCTAGCATAATAAAACAAACAGCAAGAGAGGGGTGAAATACTCCATTTATCTGCAATTAGTTTCAAAAACTTCTTTGGAGTTGCCTAGAGTGGGATTTTTTTCTCGTCGATTACTGCGATTTCTTGATGCTATTAAGACATTTTGCATACAGCTGCATAGTGTAAATGGGCTCAGTGACATTATCTTCTTGTTGCCAAAGCAGCTTTTGGAAGCGAAATGAAATTTCAACAATCACGTGAAGACAACCAGGATAGTTGCAGAAGATTACTGCTAACAGTAAAAATTAGCTGAAACAAATGTTTGTATACCCCAGACTGCCATACAAATGAAGGCAATTTGTGACAAGAAAACAGAAAGGGAACCATATTCAGAAAAATGGGACACGGGCAGAGCAAATATTGGCACTGCACTTGCCCTTGTGCTCCCTTGAGTGGCTGCATTATTCAGACGGACAGCGAGCGCCACCATCCGACTGAATATTGGTCCATGTTGATGCACCGCTAAGTGAATTCATTTCATTCATTAATTCATTTTACTTTTTTTTTTTTTTTTTAACCAGAAAAGTGCCATGGAGCAAAGCTCATTTGCAAGGAGGTCATGGTTAGGTTAGGGTAGCAAGTACATTAAAATCACAGTGATGACAAACATACAAGATTAGGAATAGAATAATTTACAGGCAGTGTATAGTATGCTAAATCAAATAAGATACACATAACAAAAGCAAAACATAAGACAGCAAGGTTGTTACAGTCGAGACAGCATTAAAACAGCAATCAATATGCAATAAATTGCAAAAATGGGCCTAAAAGCAGGTACAACTATCAGTCTAATAGATATCTATCTTTTTATATATATTATGGTAGCACGGTAGTGCTACCATAGTTAGGGTTGAGGAGCCATTTACATGTTAAACCCAAACTATTGCACCTTAATAACTTTGCAACCGTTTGATGGATTTACCTGAAATTTGGAATACACGATCAAGACCCATACGCCTTGGGATCAGCCAAGTTTTGTACCGGTCGGATACACGGCTGTGGAGTTATTAAGCGTGATCTGCGCGTGCGTTATACTTTTCTGGAATTCTACGGTCACGCCTACAAATTACTTACGGTTTTACGCGACCGGCCCAACTCTTCAGGGAACGTGCGCCGGGTCCCCGATGCGCCTTTCAAGATTTCGTGAAAAAATATTAAACTGTTCAAAAGTTACAGCAGTCCGAACTTCTGTTTTTTTCCAATAGGATAACATTACGGCGTTCGCCACGCCTTTGAGGGCCCGTATCTCGAAAACAGTGCAAGATATGGAGTTTTTGTCGAAAAATTATTGGGGGCTACATATAAAACTAGCCAGGAAATTGATAATACATATGACTTTTAAATTTTTTTTCTATTTTGTACCGTTACTGAGATATAAGCAATTTACTATTATAACTACTGATTTTTGTGTTCCGAGAGTCATTATTTTGCATACATTCTTTCTACTCACTGTCTTTCTCTATACAGTTTTTTGGGAAAACCAGCCTGTGCGCTTACATTACTCTTACCATTACCGTTTCTGCTTGCAGTTCCATACCCGCTTTCACTTACCATTCACGCTTACGCCACCATGTGTATTGCCAATTATGCTTTCATTTGCGGTTATGCTTCCGCTGTTTTTTACATTTCTGTCTGTACTGTTTCTCTTTCTGTTTCGCTTAAGGCTACCATGCGATTACGATTTGGCGCTTGGAGCACAATGTTACAATGAGACAAGACATCACTCCCGCCTCCCCGCCACTGCATTACACTCACTATTTCTCATTATCATTCTCAAAAAGAAGGGAAATTAGAGGCAAAAAACTCCGTTTAATGCATCAGTTAGGGTTGTTCCACAGTGACAAAAGCGAGGAAATTGATGTTAGGGTTGAAACCCCTTTGCACCACTCCAGCCCACCTCCCAACTGGAATCGGGTGTGCATTTGGTCATCAGTCCTAACTGTCACCCTATTCTCTATTCCTCAGCTTCTTTCCACTGTGATGGGGTGATACTTAGGGTCGATGACTTCAATGCGCACCTTCCTATCTCCAGTTGGGGGTGGGCTGAGGTGCAAAGGGTTTCAACCCTAACATCGAATTTCCTCGCTTTTGTCGCTGTGGAACAACCCTAACTGATGCATTAAACTGAGTTTTTTGCCTCTAATATATATGTATATGTATATAAAAAACTTTTTCTCCCATGGGGGGCTGGCAGGCAAGGCTTCGTTTTTATTTCTGAGGATTCCAACCCGCCCTGATCAGGGCATCATGAAGCCTGCCAGTGTCCCCCATTTTTCTGTTTTCTCCCATCTCCCTATTGCTGGGGCTCACACGTCCATGTACTATGTACACAAGTGGAGGCACGAGCACACTGCAAACTCCCACAGCACCCTCCCTTCATTGGTGCCCTCAGTCCTGCACTACCCTCAGGCCTCCACTTGGGGGCAGTCACTCAGCGGGAACGCCAAGCCTCCCTTCCCGGGAAAGGAAAGCAGTCCTCCGGAGGCTCAGTTCTCTCCCTCCCCATCCGACCCTCAGCAACCCGCATTCGCCACTGAACACGAGGCAGGAGGTAAGGTATGGATGCCTCAGCCCTCCACGCCACTGGGCTTGCTTCGATCAAAGTTTTGACGGTATGAAGGCTCACAATTGAGTTCAGTTTGATGCAGGGCTAAAGTTTGTTCCAGTATGCCGCAGCGAGTCAGCTGAAAGCCATTTTGCCAAATATGGATGCAGTTCTAGGCGCTTAAAGTAAAATATAGTTGCATGCTCTCAGGTTATACAAACTAGAGACTCTGAAGAGTAAATCAAAGACATAATGCTGTACATCATGCCTAAGATATATGCAGGACCACAAACAAAAGGTTTTTGAGTCATCTGGTGGTGAGGGAAGGCCAATCGACAGATGCACAAAGAATGCAGTGGTGGGTTCTTGCAGTTAGCCCAATAATGAATCTCAGTGCCTTAAGATAAAGACATCCAGTTTCGCAAATTAACCAGCAGCAGCACCACTATACACTAAATCCCTATAATCAAGCAAGGGTAAAAATATAGCTCTAACTTGGGATTTTTAGGCATCCATAGGTAAACTGAATTTATTTCTATAATACAAAGGTGACCCAGACCTCAGGGGACCCCTTATGACACCCCTCCTATGGGCCACTATAACGGCACGTCCCACCCCAGCTCACATGCCCTCTTGATAGCCCATGAGCTGGTAAGAAGGGGCATACACTATGAGACACTCCACTTTACGTGCAGGAGACTCCGAAGTAATTTAATCCAGTCTACCAGCAAAGTTACTTTGCCTGCTGGCGGCGCTACTGCTCATGGCGGGAGACATACAGCCTAGCCCTGGCCCTCCAATGACCAATCTCTTAATATCTTCTCCCCAGGTCCCACAGGATATCCTCCAAGGGGCTGAAGATAGCACACATGAACATCTGCAGCCTCAGACCAAAAAATACAAGAGGTACAAGCCTGGCTTGACCTCTACAAGCCTGACATCCTCACCATCTCAGAGACCTGGTTCAAGGCCTACATCCTCAATCATGAGATCATGGCCCAAGGATACATCACCTTCCGAAAGGACAGGGAGAGCAAGAGAGGGGGTGGGTTTAATAATCTAGCGGAAGACACCCTAATGGTATTGCACCAAATCCTGAACCAGGATATCAGCCAAGACGGTGAATCAATATTCATCCGTGTGATCCTCGGTCACTCAAAGCACCTCACCATAGGTTGTGTCTACAACCCTCCCAAGACTGTTGTCCAATCCCTAGAGGCTATCATAAAAACCACAGCCAAAGATGTCTCAACGGCGCTCCTTATCCTGGGAGACTTCAACCTTAATTGGGCCCATGGCCCAAACAAAGCCCTCACAGGCATGACCCATGAGGCAAATCTGGTATAGGTCATCTCAGAACGTACAGACTTAACTATAAAACAGGGAACCACACCATCATGGACTGGGCTCTGGTGTCCAACCCTCTCAACATCCAGAAAGTTGGCTTAATGGCTGATGCCCTGAGTGACCACTCCCCAATATTCTGCATCTGGAAGAATAGAGCACCCAAGGTACAACCCAGAATACTCATCGCCCGTGACTACTCAAACTTCACAGCGGCACAATTTAGTAACCACCTCAGCAACCTGGACTGGAGCCCCATTAGGCTCTACCCTACCCTGGATGAAGCTTTGGAATACTTCTACAACTCACTAATCAAGGTAGCCAACTTCCTTGCCCGCAGAAAAAACTCAGATCAAATGGCAGCTGCTATAAGTGGATCTCCCCAACTGATCAGTTGAGACAAGGCCTGGAAGAAGTTCAGGTATTCCTCTTTCCCTGACTATCCTGTGCCATGCAAAACCCTAAGAAACAAATGTAAGAGGGCAACTAAACTCGCAAAAAGAGAGTACGTCACTCACCTCCAAAAAACAAATTTAGGCAACCCTAAGCTCTTTTGGTCCCACATTAATGAGCTGATCAGGGGCAACACCAAGGCTGAATCGGGCCCCACTGAGGTCAATGGTCAGCTTGTGAGTGATGGGATGACCCACAAATTGCCACAGCCATCAACCTTCACTTCACCAACCCCAAACCTTGGCACCGAATATGACTGAGCCCCCTGGCCCTAATCGACCCTCATTTCACCTGAGACTGGTCAAGACAAAGGAGGTCCCAACTCTCCCAAGGGCCCTGAAAATCAAAGGTTCTGGAGGACCCGACGGGATCAATCCCATGCTCCTTAAGGACGGAGCCCAATCCCTCGCCAGACCATTGCCCTGGCTCATTAATAGAGCCCTGCTGGAAGGAACCATCCCGGACCAGTGGAAACATGCAAATGTGGTTCCCATCCACAAGGGTGGCCCTAAGAAACACATAAGCAACTATAGGCCTATCTCCTTGCTCTGTACCCTTGCAAAACTGCACGAAAAGCTTGTGTATGGCCAACTCCATGACTACCTGGAGTCTCACCAGCTCCTAGCCCCCTCCCAGCATGGTTTTAGAACCAACCATGGCACAGACACTGCCCTCCTCACCAACCTCATGGTTGACGTACTCAGTACAATGGACAAAGGGAAGCCTACTGGGGCTGTATTCATAGATCTGTCCAAGGCATTCGACCTTGTTGACCACAACCTCCTGCTAAAAAAGCTAGATAAGATTGGACTACACCTTCTGGCCCTCAAGTGGTTCGAGAGCTATCTATCTGGCCGCACACAGAGGGTCATCTGGAAGGGTGCGCTGTCACACTCACTACTCCTAAAGGAGGGAGTACCGCAGGGCTCAATCCTCGGTCCCCTCCTGTTCTCTCTGTTCACGAATGACCTAAACTTTCACTGCGGGGCTAGCTCGGTCATTCAATATGCGGATGACACAGTCATCTACCGCTCCTTGGACAATCTGTCAGATCTTGGTCCCCTCCTACAAGCTGACCTAACGACACTTGAGGCCTGGCTAATAACAAACAGAATGGTCCTAAACGCAGGCAATACAAAAGCCATGCTGTTCGGTCCCAGATCCCCTGGAGAATATAGGACCAATACCCTACAGCTTAACTCACTCTCAGGCAATAACACTGCTGTAGTGGCCTCCTTAAAGTACCTAGGGCTCACAATTGACCATGGTCTGTCCTTTAAGAACCACGTCGACCTAGTGACCAGGGCCATCCACTGTAAACTTGTCCCCTGTATCGATTAAAGGACCAGCTTACCCCTGAAGCTAGGCTCTTAATTGCCTCTAGTGTCCTGCTCCGCACTCTGACCTATGCTGCCCCAGTTATACAGAGCATGGCCAAGCATGAGGTCAACCGGCTGCAGATACTGTACAACAAGGTAGCTCAGTTCATGACTCATGGTCACTCTAGAAGCTACCACTGTGACACGACTGCCCAACTACAGTGGCCTTCATTTGCTTAACGCCTCCAGTACCCCCTGCTTTGTCTGGCGTTTAAGTTACCCAGCCCAAGTGCTCCACCCAGCCTAGTAGGAACTATTACTCTCAAGCACAATCCTCGGAGACTTATAACCTCAGGTCATACTCTGCTGGAAGTCCCCTGGGTCAGGACCAACACGGGAGGCAAGTCTTTCTCCTACTCCGCACCCACCCTGTGGAACAATCTTCCACCCACAGTACAGGAAGCCCCCTCACTCCTGAACTTTCGTACTAGGCTCAAGGCCCACATGATAGAAGCCAGCACTTGCCATTATCATGGCACCTGATAGCCCCCCCCAATCACCTACGCCAGCCACCTCACTTGTTCATTCTTTGCTCAGCACTATCGCTAGTCACCCTAACTACTATACTAGGTTTTCTACCATACAATTACAGCTTGTACACCTTAATGTTTCTGGAAAATGCTATCTATGAATGTAACCTGCCAACTATCTGCACCTACTCTGTAACCATGTACCTCAGTTTCTCATCTTGTAATGTTATTCCGGGTCACCCCAGAAAAAGGGACCTTCAGGCTCAGTGGGCCTACCCGGTCATCAAAATTTAATAAATAAATACATGCAAGTCCAGCCTTGGCTGCAGTTTTTTTATATAAATTTTCGATGTGATTACTGAAAGAAGGCTTACTAATTAGGCATACTCTTAGGTATGTGAAATGCTCTACCAATTCCAATTTATCACCTAGGAGCAGTGGCAGTGCTAGGGGGTCAAATCAGACCAACTGGTGTAAAAAATGTGGGTCAAAATGAGAAAGTAACGGGCCAAAACCTAATTAAAGGTACGAATTTCACCAGCACAGAAGTGAAAACTTGTGATGTAAGAAAACTTTCCTGTTGTTCACCTTTCCAGCTTTCAGCTATTTTTAAAGACAGGGTGCACCACAGTGGGCCCACTAGTGGATAGTGGATCATTTCTGGGCAGGCTGCAACTTTTCCCTTTTTGCCCTATCTAGCGTTGTCCCTGCCTAGGAGAGTAAGGATTCGAGGAGAGGAGGGACCTGGCTGACCACTTGTTGCAGCCAAAAATGATGTACTCTGTTTTGGCAGCATTAAGGAGGAGTTCAGAAGCATGCAGTTTCAGTTGAAGAATACTGAAGGAGGACTGGAGGTCATTTAAAGTTTCTAGTCCATTAGGTTTGGTTGCATATAACACTGTATCATCTGTGCAGCAGTGTAGTTTAACATCTCCAATATCATCTCACAGATCATTAGCATATATGGTGAATGACAGTGGTCCAAGGATAAACCCTTGCAGCACACCTTTGTAGATTTGTGAGCAGGAGAATAATCGGCCCTCAGAATTAAGTTGTTGTTGTCTACCCTCAATCATTTTTGAACCAGGATAAAGCATGTTGTTCAATATGCTTTATCCTGGTTCAAAAACTACTGCTGCCCCATTATGGACCGGGGCTGCATATTGACCACAGGGAACAGCACTGCCTGAAATGGGATAGCACTAAGTCCCCTGTGGGCTATACTCAACCCGACCAAGCAAATGAGCCCACCGAACATGCAAGGCGCTTGGGGCCATTTGCATGCCCATTATGGGCTCATTTGCATAAGACGCAGTGGCCCTTTAGTGCCACTTACAAATAGTAATCGCGAGCCCTGGTGGTCCAGTAGTTTCCCCCACTAGCCCCATTGCCCCTTCACACTCTTTATGGTATTCCATGGTGGTCAAGTGGTTCCCTCTGTCTCCCCCTATCACCCATTCCCACTCTTTTACAGTATTCATTGGTGATCAAAGGCTTCCCCCATCCCGCAATCACCCATTCACAGTCTTTATAATATTCCCTGGTGGTCTAGTGGTTTTCCCTCACCCCCCCCCCCAACACTTTTTATTGCATTCCCTGGTGGTCCGTTGGTTCCCCCCAGCCACCCAACCCGCCTGCTCCTATCCCACCTCCCCCACTTATCCATGTGTCCGGTGCCCCAACAGCTACATAAGGCGACTGGCACAGTCCTCCTCTCACCTCCGTGGCCGGCCGCTGCATGAGCTGTCAGTGAGCGCACATACTGAAGAAACACCTGTTTCTACAGTACGCATGCTCACTTACACCTCATACAGCAGCCGGACGCAGAGGTAAGAGGAGGGCTGCACCTGTCATCATATGTGTCTGTCGGGGCACTAGACAGATGGTTAAGGGGTGGTACAGGGGAGGTGGAATGTAAGTGGGGGGACCACTGAACCACCAAGGAATACTATAAAGAGTGTGAACAGGCAATTGGGGGGTTAGGGGGACCACTGGACCATCAGGGCATAATTTAATAAACAGCAACATGAAAGAGAAAGGGAGATGAGAAAGCAGACGGTTGCAGTACAGTCACCCTGCCTTTGGGGTGGGTGCAGGCGCGCCCAGTTAAGATCTGGTTTTCCGTTCCTATGTTTTTTCGGATCCTAAGGAAGCGGACAGGTATATGGCAAAAAGAGTGGCTGAAGTGCTGTGGAGTGAGGACAAAGAAACGGGCAACTCGGGAGTGGGGGACTGAAGTCTGGCTTACGAACCTCAACAAATGGCAGTGAGTACATGCTCAGGGAGAGACTTCACTTGGACTTAATAACTTAACTAAAATTGAAAATACTTTTTACTATCCTACAAGACTGAACTTGCAGAGCACTGACATTTCCTGATGAGTCATGATCTGTTAGGACATGAGGTTTCCTACCCAGGCTTGTGGCCATTGTGCAATACCAGTTAACTTGTTACTGTTAAAGGTTTGCTACTGCAATATTCACATCCTGATAGGTTTACTAAATGAAAGAATTGACGATTAAATTATTGAAAGTTTCTGTATACTGATAATAAGTACTAGTTTTATGGCACAATAATTACTAACTGTTAGTTCAGTACTTGTCAGCCCACGAAGACGTTGCTTCTGGTTTAACTTTTTTCTTTGTCTATATAGAATATTGTCAGTGAGTGCCCGCAATGTCATAATGCTGTGTTCTAATGATGTTATGAAAGTGGATTTATATACACATTATGAAGAAGATTCATACCTCGGGCCTGGTGGGGGAATGGAGGGGAGTGGGAGGATTGGGGTTGAGGGAACAAGGAGATGCCCTGCAGTGAAATGGGACCACGATGGAGTCCTCCCTGTCTGGTTCCCATACCCAAGGGCTCTACTTTATGTAGGCAAGTAGCACAGTCTTCCTTGGTTGTCCATCCTACTCGGGCGGTGTTACAGAATGCCAGGTCTATAAAAAAACAAGACTGCTATGATAGCGGATCTTGTTGGTACATCAGACCTGGTTTGCATCACCAAGACCTGGCTGGACGAGAATGCTGGTCCAGTACTGGCATCAGCAGTTCCGGCTGGGTACTCGGTGATACACCACCCAAGGGTGGATCACAGGGGTGGGGGTGCAGCCATTTGTTTTAGATCGGAACTGGGCCTTATGGATATTCCAGTTGGGGAAACCAGATCCTTTGATTGTGTTGTGGGTGTAGGTTGTAGGATACTCATCTACCATCCCCCCCCATTGATGGGCAAGAGTTCCTGCAGGAATTTGCTGACTTCATCGTCGACATGGTGTTGGAATCCCCCAGATGGTTAATTCTGGGGGACTTCAATGCCTGGGTCGACGATGAACTCTTGCAATCTGGGCAAGACTTCATCCAACTGATGACTTTGTTGGGCCTCACACAGGTGGTTCCCTCTGCGACCCACATTCATGGTCACACATTGGCTCTGGTGTTCATCCTGGGGATAGAGATATCCGATCTGGTGGTGGAACCAGTTGGCTGGTCTAACCATCACACCACAGGGTTCAGTTTCGCGACTCTTCCCAATATGCCTGCCCCTACGGAGATGGTCCAGTACCGCACTTTAAGGGCCGTAACTCCAGATGGCCTAATGGCAGTGCTGGACCTATCGAGCCGACCAAGTAAATGCTTGGATCCGGGGGACCTGCTACATGCCTATAATAAGGCAGTGACAGGGGCCTTGGATTCCACAGCTCCTCTCCGTGTCTACCCACTCACTCTTCGCCCAAGGTCCCCATGGTTTCATGGGACCATCAAGGAGTTGAGGAGATTGGGGCAATGGCTGGAGAGGTGCTGGCAGAAAACAGGTCTGGTTGTTGACAGACTTAGATTGATGGGCCATTATACGGTCTATCAAGCGGCAATCTTCCATAAGAAGGCAGAGTTCCTGTCCAGAGAGATTGTCACTGCACGGAATTGACCAGCTCAGCTCTTCTGGACTGTCGAAAAATTGTGCATCCAATCTGTCTTTAGCCTGGAAGAGCCTTTTCACAGGAAAAGTGTGAGGAGTTTGCTCAGTTCTTTGCAAATAAGGTTGCCACCATCAGATCTGGGATCTGTTCAGCCCCCTCCATTGGGTGTTGCGGAGGTCGGCGGGAGGATGCAAGGGCCTGTTTTACCTGGTCTGCCTTTGGCTGGCCAGCGATCACTGACACCATAAGGATTATCCAGATGTTGCAACCAACCTGCTGTAGTTTGGACCCGGGCCCAACACACTTCCTTGTGGGGTGTGTTGAGGAAATTGGTCCAGTCCTAGCCGAGATAGTCTGGAGGTCACTGGATGGGGGGTTCCAAACCCTCTAAATGAGACGGTTGTATGACCGCTCCTTAAAAAGCCCTCCCTTGACCCGGACTGTCTGGCCAACTACAGGCCTGTCTCTAACCTGCCCTTTGTGAGTAAGGTGGTTGCGCTGCAGCTAGATAATCATTTGTCCATCCATGATGTCAATGATCCTCTCCAGTCCAGTTTTAGGAAGAGACACAGTACCGAGACGGCACTTTTTTGGGTGCTTAATGATCTCCTAATAGCAAGAGATTAGAGGACTCATTCAATCTTGGTTCTCCTTGATCTCCCTGCAGCATTTCACACTGTGGACCATGAGGTGTTATTGGAGCGCCTGTGGTTTATCTGTGGACTGTCTGGTATGGTCCTCAGTTGGTTTCAATCATTCCTCGAGGGTAAGGCTCAGAGAATGGTGTCTGGGATTTATTCCTCAGCCCCTCTTCCCCATCCTACGGGGTACTGCAGGGCTCCACTTTGTTGCCCATGTTGTTCACAGTATACATGCTGCCGTTAGAAGACATTATTAGGCAGTATGGCTTGAGTTTTCACAGTTATGCAGATGATACTCAGTTATACATGTCCTTTATGCCCAAACAGGATGGGGTCCTCTTGGTCTTTAAACAATTGCCTCTCCGAGATCCAGGATTGAATGAGTGTCAGCTGGCTGCGGCTGAATCCGACTAAATCCGAGGTGTTGCTCGTGGACCCAGGTCGTCGGGTTGTGTGTTGGCCGGCTGGACAACCCTCCAGACTTTGGCTCAGAGGTGTTCGGCTGACGACCTCTGACCAGGTGTGGAACCTGAGCGCTATTTTTGAGGACTGTCTGACACTTAAGTCTCAGGTGTCGGCCATCATCAAGACCTCGTTTTACCATCTGAGGAATATCACCCGGGTGAAGCACCTGGTACCGCCTAATTAACTTCCAACCTGGTCCACGCCTCCGAGACTTCCTGCCTTGACTACTGCAATGCCCACTACCTAGGGCTACCGGGGGCTGGCATCCACCACTTGTAGCTGGTGCAGAATGCGGCAGCCAGGCTGCTGACTGGCTCCTCTAGAGCTAGCCATATCATGCCTGTGCTTCGTGGACTGCACTGGCTGCAAGTACAGTGGTGGATCACCTTCCAGGTGGGTTTACTGACCTATAAAGCCCTACATGAACAGGGACCCCGCTACCTGCAAGCTTTCCTTTGTCCCCACCGCCTCCTCCACTCCACCGATGAGGGATTGCTAGAGGCTCCCGGGATTCGATTAAGGACATCTGGGGCCCAATCGTTTGCTTTTGCAGCCCCTACCCTGTGAAACACTCTACTTCATCAGTGAGGGAGTGCCTGACCGTCGAGAGTTTTAAAACAGCGTTGAAAACCTATTTATTCAGCCTAGCCTTCCCAGATTGCTTTTAAGATGGAGAAATGTTGCTATAAGTTATGAAGGTTTTAACTGTAGTCTATGATTAGCTGTTTGAGATATGTTTTAATAATGTTATTTGTTTGTATTTTAAATTGTTGTGCCAGTGCCTTAAACAGTTTTGGAAAGGCGCCTTTTATAAACTAAGATGAAATGAATTTAATTCACAATAATTCTATATTATAAAATAGGTCTGTTTCAGGGGCACATGTTTAGCAATTTTCCTGCTGTTATTCTTAAATTTATGGTGCCTATTTGGCTAATAGAGCCTAAATGGTTGAAGGGGTATCCTTATTTATACTTACTTAAATAAGGCACTTTAGAGTTGTGTGTGTCCTATAGCATTTTGTAAAAAGAATACAACATTTTACTTCTATGAGGCACATCCCCCAATGATGTAATGCTAGGAAGTGGCTCTCATTTATCCTTGTTTTGATACAGCCTGAATATCTTCCACTGTTAATCAGCGGTCGAAACTGGCACCAGCCTGCCAGCCAAATGCTGGTAGATTTTGTATCAGGCTAGTAAGATTTTCAGTTAACTTGCCCTGTAGGCTTGTACTGGAGAAGGCAACACTTCAGTATGTACGCAAATTGGGCCAGTGGAAATGTCTGTGGGGCCAGGCCAGTGGATTTTCCCAGTCACTAGTTTTGCTGGCTAGTGGCTGCAAAACTTAAATTTCGCCCCCTGCTGTTAATGCTGATATGTATGTTTTTTCATGAAAAATCAATAAATGCAGTTTAAAAAAAAAAAAAATCTGGTTTTCAGCAGCGGTAAACAGTGTCATTTGTGGGACTGTTTCCACCACCTCAAACCTCTGAATATCCTGCTGCATCAGTATTCATGAGGGAACCCCCTCATTTGCATAGTTACAGTGTTATTTAATGCCTTGGCACCACTGGGTCTGAAGGGCACTCCCAGGGCCTCTGAATATGGTGCTGCCCAGAGCATTAGCGCAAACCCAGATTAGTGCTGCCGTTAACCTTTGACTATTGGGGGGCCAAAATCTTTACAATATGTGAGGGTACAGTAAAACACAATAGGTCCATCATGTCCAGTCCCTGGTTTATATGCAGGGACCAACAATTATTCTGTTCAAACATGTACTAATTTACAGGGATTTCTCACCCATCCGCCTGCCCAGGATACCCTTAAGTTCCCTTGGTTAGCAGCAATTTGACCAGGCTTATCTTGCAGGCTTGTAACATCTTCCTTACAACTTTAATCCTCTGCCCCAAACACACACACACACACACACACACACACACACACACACACACTCTTACTTTTTCCAATGTCTGCACTCTTCTACTGGTAAGCTACTAGGAGCTCATGCAAGCAACCAAGTTCCCTGAAATGCCAGTGGAAGCACTCACATGCCAGGTAGTCCACTGGGCATTGGTACCTCCAATGTTTAGTGGTGCAGCATGACAGTGCTGACTCCAATCCAAAGAGACAGCCCAGATTTCAGAACTTTCGGAATGCCAAATGACTAGAAGCACCAGCATGCTATCGTTTGAGGTGAATGCACACCCACCATGGGATGCCACTCAAACACTCCAATCCAAAGCAACATGCCAGACTTTTAAACTTGCCACAAATGTTGGAATTTACGTCTTTTCTGGAGCTACGGTGGCCCGTAGAGCCCTGTCTTTAAACAGAGCCCCCTTTCCTACTGTAAGTAAAGTGCACTTATGTATGAGTTACAGGGACTCACTTCAGTTGACACCCATCCCCAATAACGCCACCATGCCTTTTCTGCCCCTTTCTTACCACCAGGGCTGTTCAAATCAAAACTTCTTGTCCTTCAAGGAAATGTACTTGTCCTGAAGAGGGGGCCACAGGATTTCATTCTGCACAGTGCACACTCCACAGCTTGACCACAGAGAGTGACTTAATTTACATGAACAGTGTCCACTCTCTCCTATCTTGAGCAACATGTGCTCTACATGCAGCCATACAATTCACAACTGGCCAGCACAACAGAACGTATTATTGCTTTCTATACGCCACTCTAAATTGAACCTCTTTAAGTACCAGGAGGTTACATAATCTGTACCTCAGGATCTACCACAACACAATACGAACTTATTTAAAGCAGCATTATTCGTTAGTTGGTAAAAAAATTCATCAATTTTTTTTTTTCACAAACATGTATTTCTGACATCCTTAGATTCATCAGCAGTGTAATTTTAAATTCCTCAGATATTTTTGTAAGAGCTTTTACAGCTAATTTCATAATTATTGACTTGTCATTAAAGATGGCCGCTACTTGCAATTTTTCAAAATCTCTTCCACCGAGGTTACATGCTGAATGTACAAACTAGATTCATACTGTGGATGTATTAAGATAGTGCTGCCACATGTATCTGATGGCAACAGCACTGTACCAAGATATTTAAAGAGACTTGGCAAGTTATCCAAAATTGGATTTGAACCTCATGCCGTGGTGTCTTACCTGTAGCCAAAGTGAAATGGATATAAACAGCCTAAATTCGGTGCTTCATTTAGTAGCGGAAGGATTCGTAAATTTCTTCAGAACCGATCCCTTCCACTTCCTGGTTCTGGGAGCTGCTGAAGTCCCTCCAGGGTTTTATTTAACTCTAAAAATTGATTAGCGTTTTGCTCATAAAAGTTCTAAAACATTGTGAAAATGCATAGCACGTGCCTCACTGCGTTTAACAAACATAAAACTTCTAGAAAACCTATACAAATGCTTTCTGTACAGTTAGTATTGTCCCAAGAAAAAAACTGCTAATCAATTATTTAAAACCCTGCCCTCCCCCGGGCTCAGCAAAGTTATGACATATGCCCAGGGAGAGCGCATACAGCGCGTCCCCGTGCTCTCCCTGGGCACACGTCATAACCTTGCTGAGCACGGGGGAGGGACTTCAGCAGCTCCCAGAACCAGGAAGTGGAAGGGATCGGCTCTCAAGAAATTTACAATCCCTTCCACTACTAAATTAAGCACTGAATTTAGGCCATATATATCCAGTTCACTTTGGCTAGAGGTAAGGCACCATGATATTTGGTTCAAATACTTAACTTGATGAATCTCTTTAATTTTTACTTGATGGACATGGCATGGGAGCGGAAGCATATAAAAACTGCATAATACTGTGTCTTCAGGAATGAAAGCATACAAAAAGAAAAATGGGTGTGTTGATGTTTTTGCCAGAACACTATTTTAGACAAAAATAACATGTTGACTAACAAATACTGCTGTTTTAAGAAAGTGGGATCTGGTTATGCTTTCAGAAGCTCTTCTTTTTAGTTTTTCAAATGTAACATTTGGAGCCACATAAAAGTGGTCTGGTTTTGGAGCCACATAAAGCAAGGGCAAAGACGCACACTGGAACAATGAGAAGTGCTGGTATGCAGCCACTTCAGTGACCTGGTGTGCCAAAAAAACAACACAAACTCCTCGCACAGATAAGGACTTGCGTAGGGATGTCATGAGATCAAATTACGAATATGATATTTACGTAAAAATAAAGTTATATATTATTACAATAATTTGCAGCACTTCAAGTTTTAAGGAAAATAGTGACATTGGGACTGAGAGACGATGGGGAATCAGGAATCTGTTGAAGGCAGAGACAAATACACTGAGCAGCAAAGATAAGAAAGTTAAGATTATTTATCACAGTATATTTATTTATTTATTTAGACAGCAGTTTGGAAAACCTTTGAGCCATAGGCTCATTTACAAAGGTACCTTGTCACAAATATAACAGTATACAGCACATGGTTAGAGTTCATTGTGTATGGAATTCAGTGGCTCTCTACAAGTTGTTGTGGGACAGTTCAAAGGGCAAAAAAAGTTGTTGCTGTGTGTTGCAGAGTCACAAAGATACTACAATTCATGATCTTTGAACTGCCCTTGTTCTTCATGAGAACTACGGAGATCATTCTGAGGTGCACAAGTTACAATAATAGCACCACCCTCCACCTATTTATATCTGTTAATTCCCAGAAAGATAGTTATATGTTTAGCGCATGTGCATTTGAGTGGAGCGGGCCAGCAGCAGTTCAAGCATGGTAGTATGAAGCTGCTGAGAAAAGTCGCACCACAGCTCTCTCAAAACAAGCAAACACCCTATCATTCTGAGTAAGAAAACATTTTAAAATGTGAAGGGAGCAGACGGATGTAAGGAAGTTCTGTCTTGCAGGGGTGGTGGAGCTGTAGAGCAGTCTGCCAGCAGAGTTGGTGGGTGCCGGGACCATAGATTGTGTCAGGTATAGATGGGACAGGGTTGGGGGTTTGGTGGCTGCTCCAGTCGGTGGCGGTGGGTAGGGGAGCAGGGGGGCCGACCGGGAGGGTTATGGCCTTTTGTGGACAATGTGTCCTGGGGCAGATAGGGAACTGCAGGCAGACTGGAAGGACCTTTGGTCTTTTCCTGCCATCACTGTTTATGTTTCTAGGATTCTACGTATTTCATGTTACTAGTGAGTGGCCGAGTGGGTGAATGGGGAAGACAAGTGAGCGGATAGGGGTAGACGAGTTGGCAGCCATGCACGGCTACTGTTTCAAACCATATTTTATTTACTGAAATCTTTCACCAGGAAGGGCACGCTGAACAACAAGTTGCTCATCTCACGGTGCGCACTAGGGGAGAGGGTATAGGGGAATACATATACTCATTCATACATACATACATACATACATCAACCAGATGAAACGTACAATTTATACATTGGTACACGACACTGTAAACAGCGCTGAATTACAGAAGTCACAGAACATATAGGGCAGTACTATAATTTTGATTACTAACAACTTGGTGAACTGGTAAGTGCTACCATCAAAGCTATATAAAATAGTATACGGTCAATCATACACAAACAAGAACTGGGTTTACAACTTGGGCTTGAGATGACATTGGGACCTCTCAAGCTTTGCTAATCACAATATTCTGTAACAACAATAAACGGGCCAGTGGAAATTAGTTTGCTACATCATCATGTCATGTTACCCTACACTCCAGTACTTCAATCTCTGGATGGTAATTAGGCCATTCAATCATAGCTGCCAGAACTACAGAGCTAGAATCTGCTGCCCACCCCTTGACACTTCCAAAGCAAGTGCTACTGCTAGGTGCCCTTTCCAACTTCGCACCCACCACTACTTTTTACAATGATAAAACACCCCTTCAGCTCCCTCAAGAAACGTTATGTTTATGTTCATCACGCTTTCTTTCAAAAGAATCAGGGGGAGCCCGGCTGCTGCCACCCCTCTGCCTCCAGTTTCATATGAACCAAAAATAATGTTGTATCGGAGGCTTGAAGCAGAGCTAGTAAAAGTCACACCACTATTGAAATAGCAATGCTACACTGACGCAGATCCCTGACACATTAAAATGAGACCCATTCCGTTCATGTCATCAATATTTCTAAATCAATGATGCACCAAAATAAGTTTATTACAGTTCTGTAAACAGCCTGTGTTACTGAACTCCATGCAACACAACAGGGAAAAGAAAATGTCAGACTCCAGTGCCACGAACACCGAATCCGTTACGGTGCATGTTAATATATGCATCTACATTTAAAATGATAGCACTTTCCAAAGAGCAATAATAATCAGCATACTTCACCTCTCCATGCTGTTCGAAGGGCACAGAACAAAAATCTCGAGGCGGCCATTGCTGTGCATGGAAACCACGCTCCGGAGTTTTTGGAATGCCCACTTATCGCCTGATGAAAAAAAACCGAAATAAATCAGAGAATGAATAAAAGTGTTTAATAAGATACTGCGCAAGCATACAGCTGTAGTAAGAAACTACTTTATAATATCATTAATCCTATACTGTAGTGGATTAAAATAATTCTAACAACTTTTGTTTCAGCAACAACGGAATAGTGTAAGACTGCAGCAAAGGACCTTACATTAGGACCCAGTTGTCAAGTAACACATTAGACCGAGACCTTAGCTACCGGTCAGTTCTTCTTCCGTTTTCTGTTTCGAAGGGTTGAATTGGGTATTTGACAAGATTCATATAAGTGTGTCGGCACAAAAGGACTGACAAGGCCCACAGAATCTGCCCATTTGTCCAGCTATCTGCTTGGACCTGCGCCGCCCCCCCCCCCAACAGTCCCCTGTGGTTGTCCCATGCCCTTTGAATCCTCGGTTCTTCTGCAACGACCGCCTCCGGGAGTCTGTTCCACTTTTCCACCACCTCTCTGTGAAATAGTACTTCGTAATGTTACCCCTGAACTGCCCCCCCAATTGCCTCCACCTCCAGGCCATGCCCCCCTCCTTCTCTGATTACCCTTCATCTGGAAGATGCTTTCCACTGGCACCCTGTTTATACCCTTAAGGTACTTGAAGATCTCGATCATGTCCCCCCCTCCCTCCTCTGTTCCAGGGAGTACATGTTCAGATCTGTCAACCTTTCTTCATAGGATAGGTGGCTCAACCCTTTTACCTCTTTTGTCGCTCTCCTCTGAACCCTCTCCAGCCTCCCCACACCCTTTTTGAGGTATGGCCTCCAGAACTGGACTACATATTCCAAATGCGGTCTAACCAGATGGGTGTACAAGGGTACGATGACCTCCCTATTTCTTGTGGTGATCCTCTTTCGATGCATCCCAGCATTCAACTACCCCTAGCTAATGCTCTCCCGCACTGCCTTTCCACCTTCAGGTCCCCCGATATAGTGATGCCCAGGTCCCTTTCTTTGTTTTGTTATCTCCAGATCTCTACCCCCCTTACAATACCTTGCCCACGGTTCCTGTAGCCAAGATGCATGATTTTACACTTTCTGTGTTGAATGAAAGCTGCCACCTCTTTGACTATGCCTCAAGCCTCCCCAAATCTCTCTGCATTCTTTCTACCCCTTCTTGAGTGTCTACCCTATAGCAGATTTTAATAGCATCTGCAAACAGACTCACACCCCCTTTAAAGCCAGCCACAATGCCCCCTACAAATATATTGAATAGTAGGGGCCCCAACACTGATCCCTGAGGGACCCCGCTTGTGACCTTGCCCTCTCCAGATGCCACCCCATTTATTGTGACCCTCTGCCTCCTGTTTCCCACCCATTTAACCACCCTCTGCCCCAGCCCCAGGCCTGACGTTTTATACAGCAGTCACCTGTGGGGCACAGAGTCAAACGCCTTCCTGAAATCCAGATAAACCACATCTACCATCCTCCCCTAATCCGGTTCTTTGGTGACCACATCAAAAAACTCTATAAAATTCGTTTGACAGGATCTGCCCCTAGTAAAACCATGTTGCCTTGGATCCATCAGGCCGCTTTCCTCCAGGTAGCTGGTGATCATGCCTTTTATTAGTTTCTCCATGAGCTTGCATACCACCGATGTCAAGCTCAGGGGCCTGTGATTTCCCACTTCCTCCTTCCCTCCCCCCTTATGCAGCAGGACCACATTTGCCTGCTTCCAGTCTTCTGGCACCACCCCAGTCTCCAGGGACTGATTGAAGAGTGCAGTCAATGGCACTGCAAATATCTCCTTTAGTTCCCTTAACACCCTTGGGTGCACCCCATCCAGCCCCATTGCCTTGTCCACCTTTATGCAACCTAGTTCTTCCAAACTTTCTTCACGAGGAATGGCCTCATATCCACTTCCCCCTCCCCTGCCATTGCTTTTCCTGCTCTGCTGCCTTCATCTTCTTCCTCCCTAGTGAACACTGAGCAAAAATAGTTGTTTAGCAGGTCCGCTTTCTCTCTGTCGCTTTGTAGCATCTCCCCCTCATTTGTTTTTAACTGGAGTATTCCCTGCCTAATCATCCTCTTTTCACTTACATACCGAAATAAAGTCTTATTCCCCCTTTTTGACCCCTCTTGCTATGCACTCCTGTCTGTGTCTTTGCCCTCCTTACCTCTACCCCGATTTCTCTCTGTCTCACCTGGTGTTTTCCCCAGTCCACTTCCTCTTGCGTTTCCTTGAACTTCCTGAAGGCCTTCCTTTTTGCCCTTACGTTTTTCGCTATCTTCCTAGTGTACCACAGAGGTTTCCTCCTCTTATTTTTACTTGCTCTCTTGGTACAGATGTCAGCGGCCTCTACAATAGCTTATTTTATCCTCCCCCACATTGCCTCCACCTCTGTCAACTCCTCCACCCCTTCCAAAGCCCTCTCCACTATTTCCCCCATTTTCCCGAAGTTTGACCTGTTGAAATCCAGCACCTTCAGCCTAGACCAGTGAACCTCTGCAGTGTTCCTTATTCTAAACATGACTATGTTGTGGTCACTCGTACCAAGATATTTCCCCACTGATACATTTCCTACCCTATCCCCATTTGTCAGGACTAAATCAAGAGTAGCTCCTGCCCTGGTTGGCTCCCTGACCAGTTGATTTAGGAGGGTCAATTGCAGGGAGTCCAATATTTCCCTGCTGCTGGTTGAAGCAGCCAAAAGGGTGCCCCAGTCTACATCTGGTAGATTCAGGTCCCCCATCAGCACCACTTCCCCCCTTGCCGCCATTCTCACAAACTTATCAACCATGCTTCTATCCACCGATTCCTGCTGTGCCGGAGGGGCCTGTAACCACCCCCATATGCACTGCCTCCCCTTTCCCCACCGCCAATGAGACCCAGAGTCCTTCAGCCTCTCCCCACTTACCCTGCAATTCTGATGCCCTGATACTCTCCTTTACGTAGAGTGCAACACCCCTCTCTCTTTTCCACCCTGCCCCTCCTGAACAGTTTGTACCCTGGTATCTTCATTTCCCATCCCTGTTCCTGGTGGCACCATGTTTCTGTTACCCTCACAATGTCAAGGCTCTCCGCAACTATTTTTGCTGTTAGATCTGGGATCTTCCTACCCAGACTTCTGCTGTTTGCACACATGACCTCCACCCCCCCTTTCCTCCCACCCTATATATTTTGCCTCACCCTCCGGCTGTGTGAGTAGGACTTTTGCCCCCCGCTTCTTGCCTCATCAACAGGGCTTCCCCCTGCCCCCCCCCAGTTTAGCTTAAATGGCAGCATCTGTCAACATAATTGTCCAGTTTGCATTTGCGCACTGCTTTCCCCTCCCCATTTAGGAGCAGACTATCCGGGGCATAGAGGCTATTGTCGCTCCATCTTGAACCCCAATCTTCTATCACACCATACCCCCTCTGAGCACACCAACCTGCAAGCCAACTATTGAACTCCACTATACTTTGCCTCACCTCTGTGCTGGCCCTTGGTACTGGCAGCACCTCAGAGAAAGATAAGAATTTAAAGTCCAAGCTGCTGCAGAACCTAGCCAGTGCCGCAAACCTTGCCTGCACCTCCATCACACTACTTCTTGCAAGGTCATTTGTGCCTAGGTGGAAGATCAGATGAGTTTTCTCATCTATTTCCTTCCCCCTCAAGGGGATCCAATGCATGACTTTGGCTGCCGTCATACCTGGCAGGCACTCCACCCATATTTTATCTCCTCTCTCTCACCTTCTTCCCCATGTAACTCCTTTTATAATAGAGTCCCCCACTATTAAGACCCTATCCCCTTTTTCCTCCTGGGCATCCCTCTCCACTGCTGTTCTCCTCCTCTATTGCCAAGTTTTCCCCATCCTTACCCTTGCTATCCCCCCCGAAACTTCTTGAGCCCTCCTCCCCCCATATTCCACCTGCTCATTTACCTGGGCCCCTTTCTGGTTTTCTGGTTCCTTAGTGTAGCTCTTTTCCCTCTGAATCTTTTCGATACCTCCTCTCCCCATCCTGCTCATCTCTCTGCCCCAAAACTTGGTTTCCTGGCTCTTCTATGGTGCTACCTGCCCTTGTGCCTTGCTCCATTTGACCCCCCCCCAAGCTTTCTCCTCTGTTCCTTGTACTCCAAACTTCATTTCTGGGCCATGCCCCATTTCCCTATCCCTTCCTGCCAAAGCCCCCTTCCCCTGCGTCCCTGCTTCCTGCCTGGCTTGTTCCCGCACAGTTTCCTCATTTCCTGTCTTTGATGTTTCTACACAGTTGTCCCAGGTCCCACTCTTGCAGCCCCAATCTGTGCCTTCTTGTGAAGTCCTGATCTGGGGCCCCTGCTCCCCCTCCCCCCCGCTGCTGCGGCACAGGAGCTAGCACAACAATACTCACCCAAATCAGGAACCAAAACTAAACAAGCACAAAGGAAATCCAAAAAACTTCTGATCATAGGAGACTCCATGATTCGGGGAGTTGATACCCATCTCCAGCTAGGGGTGATGGTCAGATGTCTCCCAGGTACATCAGCATGGAGAGACACTGACCGCATTGCTAAAATTGTTCACAAAGCAGGAGAAAACATTGATGTCCTAGTACACATAGGGGACTATCGATCTCGCCAGCCGGTCAGTTGTGGAGACCAAGGAACACCTGACTAGGCTGGGTGACAAACTATCATCTATTTCCGTCCGGCATCTCCTTCTCTGAGATCCTGCCAGTCTGGGAGAAGGGAGCAGATGGACGGAAGGTCAGAGAAGCGAGATAGGGAGCTAAACACGTGGCTCAAGGAGTGCCAGGAAAAAGGACACAGATTTGTAGGAACTGGCAACAGTTCTGGGAGCGAAAGTTCTTTAAATTTGATGGACTGCATCTGACTAAAGAGGAGTCAGTGCATTGGGGCAGAAGTTTGACGTCTTTGCAGAATATTTAAACTAGCAAATGGGGAGAGGGGTGCTGCACCCCATACGTCCGAATGGGAAGAACACCCTCCCCTCAGCTAGTGGTCAAACAGGAATTCAGCGTGTTTGCCGCTCATTTGCATCACCAGGTAAGAAAAGGTTTGTCTCCCCATACGATGCACAGGGTAATGCCAAACTTCACCCAACAACTAACACTTCAAAATCTGGCCAATGGAAAATCATGTACACAAATGCTCACAGCCTGGGAAATAAGATCCCAGACCTGCAGGCAATAATGTCAGAGGCTAAACTGGACATAGTAGCAATTAGTGAGACGTGGTTTACCAGTAACCACATGGGAGACTTCAGTACCTGGCTATGTATTGTTCAGAAGAGACCGAGGGTGCAAAAGGGAGGAGTGGCCCTGTATGTTAATGAAAATATCAAAGCTACAGAAATTCAGAATACACATAAGGAGCCAGAAGAACTGTGGGTCACCCTGAAACAGAAATGGGACAGCCATAAGAACTGGGTTGTCTACAGGCCCCAGACCAGAGGGAGGACATAGACACATTACTGTTAGAAGATATACAAAACATGACAGCTAAAGGGAGGTTATGATAATGGGAGACTTCAACATGCCAGATACAGATTGGTCAATACCAGCAGGAACATCTGCCAGAACTAGACTCATAGTGGATTCCCTGCAGGGAGGGCCTCAAACAACTGGTACAGCAACCCACAAGAGACAGGGCTATCCTAGATCTAGTACTGACTAACAAAGAAGGGATCACAGATCTCCAGGTAGAAGGTCACCTGGGGGCCAGTGACCATCACATGGTATGGTTCAATTTGGCTACTACATCTAAATCATCCCATTCCAAGGCAAAAATATGGGACTTCAGAGGAGCTGACTTTGATAAGATGGCCAACAGAGTTAAGCTAGCCCTGGCAAAAAGAAACACAGGTGAGGAGGTACAGGCAAAGTGGGCAAGCATTAAGGATACTTGAAGCAACATCCCATTGTGTTAGACAGAAAACGAAGTGCAAAAGAAGACGGAAACCACTTTGGTTCTCAAATACAGTAGCAGAAAAGGTCAGAGCCAAAAGGCTGGCCTTCAGAAAATATAAGGGAACACAGCGGGATGAAGATAGGGAGGCATACCAAACTGCCCTAAGGGAAGCAGGTAAGGCAGTAAGGCAGGCAAAGTCCCAAACTGAGGAAACACTAGCACGAACAGTAAAAGAAGGTGACAAGACTTTCTATAGATACATTAGTGAAAGGAGAAAGTCCAGAGGGGGTATTGCTAAGCTTAATGGAGAAAAGGGAGCATGTGAGGAGGAGGACCCTGTAAAGGCATCTATCCTAAATAGATACTTTTGCTCAGTATTTACTGAAGAGAAGGTAGGGCAGGCCCACAGCTCAGCATCATGGACACAGGGGAGGGAGGTGAGCACTACTCCCTTCACAAAAGAAAGGGTCCTACAAGAGCTTGCTAAGCTCAGGGTGGATAAGGCAATGGGACCTGATGGCAACATCCCAGGGTACTTAAGGAGCTAAAGGAGGAACTAGCAGAGCCATTAGCAGAATTGTTTAGTGAGTCTCTGAGCACAGGAGAGGTCCCAGAAGACTGGAGAAGGGCTCATGTGATCCCACTCCACAAGAGTGGTAGCAGGAGGAGGCGGGAACTACAGACCGGTGAGTCTTACCTCAGTAGTGGGCAAGATTATGGAGGCACCCTTAAGGAAAGGATTGTGCAACACCTGGAATCCATAGGGCACAGGATCCAAGACAGCATGGGTTTACAAAGGAAGGTCCTGTCAAACTAATCTCATAGATTTCTTTGACTGGCAACCAGAGTGGTGGACCAAGGGGAGCAGTTGATGTCGCCTACCTTGACTTCAGCAAAGCTTTTGACACTGTTCCACATAGAAGATTGATAAATAAGCTAGGTAGGCTCGGGTGGGTCAGAAGTTGGTCAACTGGGTGGCAAACTGGTTGACTGGCAGAAAACAGAGAGTGGTAGTAAATGGTATACAGTCAGAAGAGATGCAAGTCACAAGTGGGTACCTCAGGGATCAGTCCTGGGGCCAGTCCTATTCAACATCTTCATTAGTGACCTCAGAGATGGACTAGAGGGTAAGGCTTGTCTGTTTGCAGATGACACCAAGATCTGCAACAGAGTAGATGATCCAGATGGGTGGGCAGAATGAGAAGAGATCTGATAAACTAGCAGAATGGTCAGAAGAGTGGCAACTGGGATTTAATGCAAAGAAGTGCAAAATCATGCACATAGGGAAGAGAAACCTGAAGCCACTTATAGGCTGGGAGGGAGTTGCTAGCAGTCACAAAGGAAGAAAGAGACTTGGGCATCATCATCACTGATGACCTAAAATCATCAAGCAGACCTCTAAAGCAGTAGGTAAGGCTAGGGGGTGTTAGGGTGTATTAGTAGGGTATCTCAAGTCGTAAGAGAGAGGTAATAATCCCTCTGTACAAGACATTGGTTAGGCCCCATCTGAGTACTCAAGGGCAGTATTGGAGGCCACACCTTCACAAGGACATTAACCAAATTGAGGCAGTCCAGAGAAGGGCAACCAAAATGGTGCAGGGACTGCATCAGAAGACATATGAGGACAGATTAGCGGAGCTCAATATGTATACCCTTGAGCAAAGGAGGGAGAGTGATATGATCGAGACATTTAAACACCTTAAGGGCATAAACAAGGTGAAAGAGTCTAACATGTTTAAATATAAGAAAAATAGCAGGACAAGAGGACACAGCATGAGATTAGAGGAGGCCGATTAAGGGGAATGTGAGGAAATTCTTTTTCACAGAAAGGGTGGTAGATGCATGGAATGGCTTACCACAAGAAGTGGTGGTTATGAATACAGTGCAGGGCTTCAAACAGGCATGGGATAGGCATAAGGGAGCAATACAAATGACTATGAATAGATAGGTCACTGACAGAGCAAAGGGCGATGGCACATTTATAAGGTAGAAAAAGAAATAGGGCAGACTGGATGGGCCTTGCGGTCCTTATCTGCCGTCAACTTCTATGTCTATGTCTATGTCTATGTCTACAATTGGACCCCTTCCAGTACTGCCCCTCCCTCTCAGGTCTCACTTGACAACCCCATACCCCTGCCTAGTTTTATGGGCACTCCCACATTCTGGGCTCCCGCTGCCAGGATGCCCCTATTCCCCCAGAGTACCTCCATTTCCTCTCCTTGTGCCTGAGGTTTCAGCACCTGATGTAGTTTTGTAGGCAAACCCATGCCCCCTACTTTTCCACTCCCCTAGCTGTGTCCGAATTCTTTCCACCTCTTCCCTGAGCTTCGTCAGCTGGTGGCACACTGGGCAACCCCCACATTTTCAAGCCCAGACTAGTACCATGGCCACCCCACACCCTGTGCACCAAACCACCCTCCCAAAGATGCTTGCTGTAGTGACTTGCCGTCCCTTCCCCATCCTATCATGCACCTTTGGTCAGGTCCCCCACTTAACTTTCAATACCTCTGAGCTAGCAATTTCACACATACAATACATAACTTACACTTTCTCCCAGCTTTCAAAATCAAGATTCCCGAATGATCAGTGCTTCAGTGCCCTCACCCTGATCAGGGCTACCCTAGTTTGCCTGCACACTTAGTTACAGTACCCACACCAATGATCTGCACCACAGCAGTCACAGAGCCCACACCCTGGTCAGAGCTGCCCTAGCAACATATACACTTGCCTGATCAGAGCAATATTATTTTAAAGTCCCCAAAGTCCTGCCACCTCCCCTTGCTCCTTCCCCCACCATCCACTTAATAGAGATCGGGGCTGGGTTGGGTGGTGTGGGAAGAACCTACAGCTCCTCCTGTGCGTGTATAAAAGGAATGCAGCTGTATCTGTCCTTTATAGCCCAGCCGTGAGTCAAATCTTTGCACCCAGGCTCCTGATTGGCCTGCAGCTTCTCCCCGTACCCCTGGCCTGCCACCGACTGCAGTTGCTGGGAAAGCCCACTCCTCTTGCTGCTGATGCAGCTCTGGCTCCTCCCACCTCTGATGTGCTCCTCTGCCCCAAGCCCTGGCCTGCCTCAGTCTAAGCTGCCAGGATCAGCTGCTCCGAAGCTGCTTGCCGCTCTGGGTTCTTCTGCACCCATTCTAACGAGTAATTACAGCTCCTCCTATGTGTGTGTAAAATGAATGTGGCTGGGCATGAACTTTATAGCCCAGCCGCGAGTCAAATCTTCGTGCCCTGTCTCCTGATTGGCCCGCAGCTTCTCCCCTGTACCCCTGGCCTGCCGCTAACTGCAGCCTTTGGGAAAGCACGCTACTCTGCCCCTCTTGCTGCCAATGCAGTTCTGGCTCCTCCAGCCTCCGATGCGCTCCTCTGCCCCAAGCCCTGGCTTGTCTCAGTCTGAGCCACCAGGATCGCCTGTTCCTATGCCGCTCGCTGCTCCGGTTCTTCTGCATCTGCTCCGATGGGTAATTACAGTTCCTCCTATGCATGACAAGGAATTGCTTATTTTAATATATGAAAGAAAACCAGAGGGGTGCGGTTCAGTGGGCATCAAGTGAATGTGTGAAATTCGGAAAGGGTAGGACCCATGTCCTGGCAGTTCCTGATGCCACAAGCAGTGTGACTAGACATAAAATACAAAACCACAGTGCTACTGTATGTCTTTAGTGATGAAACCCACTGCCTGAGCAAAATGGCAGCCCAGGTGAGCTAAATAAGCACCGTTATGGCCACCCTATAACCAAAATGTGTATTTTGTTTACCCAGGAAAAGGCTCCGTTGAGCGATGCTCATTTACAGGGAGGTCCCCAGTAGGACACCAGAAATAAAATACATCAGATGAACGGCATTGAACTGGGGGTACAGGGGGCCCACCTGGAAAGTGGATACAGGGACCCACCTGGAAAATGTATAGGAGAGGGCGAAGGGTGATACACTCCTATTAGTATTCCACTTAAATTTAATACACTGGCTTTGTACTTGCATCTTACATTTAACTAAAGTGTCCCAAATACCCCATTTTATTAGAAAAGGGATGATAAATGCAAAGGTTTCCAGAGTTCAGGAATGGGGCAGGTACTCAACAGAGGGGGGCCCACTTGGAAATTTCCAGGTATCCTGGTGGGCCAGTCTCACTCTGCCGATGAACATTCTTTATATGCAGAGAGCATTTGGCTGATACAACATAAAGTGATTTATAAAATCGGTGGGGCAGTTCTGCAATGTGAATGGGTGACAGGACATTCCAGTCATACTGTTTAAGTATATATGCATTAAATAAAAAGGCCCGGTGCCTGTGTCCTTAATGCACTCCCATATCTTTGCACACAGATCAAGTTTGAGAAAACTCATTCTGCTGCCATCTTTTTTTTTCACTTAGCAAACTGCTTGCTATAAAAGTGGAAGCCACAATCCTTCCCAAGCTGCTTACACCCTTGAGCTGTATACGTGATGGACTCCAGGAAATTCCTCCTGACCTGCAGCTTCATAGAGGCTGCTGGGACTTTCTTAGGAAGTGCTCCTGCAGAAGGTAGTGTGCTGCCGGCAAGACCTTTAGGAAATAAAGGTTTTACTGGCGGCCTAAGGTAGTGACCCGGTGGCTCTTTATAACAACACCGAACAGTGCCCCTAGTGACACCAGATGACACAACAGCTCCCAGAGTAAGAAACTGAAAGTGGAAGAACTATTTCACATTATATTATACATTAAACAAATTTTACAGTGTCTTAACATACTGTATACCCGTTGTTTAAGTGCAATAGCACACTCTGAGGCCCCCTCTAACTATGTATATAATGAACTCCAGGTTTCAGAGTCCGTGGAGGATGGCAGCCTTGGGAAACTGAGGAAGGAAAAGTGGACCAGACTTACCAGTCATCTCAACCAAAGTTTCATTAGCTCCAAAGCCAGATACGCTAACGTGTACTTCGCCTGCCTTCCTCAGCCCTAATTTTCTCACTCTAGAAACTCTGCTCCTTTGTCAGGATGCCATATCCTAGCCACTCCTCCTTTAAAAGGAAAGGAGCAGGCATTGAACCAAAGACAAATGCTCTCAGCAGAGGACATGGCAAAAACCTAGCATTTTTTCAAGGACTTACAGGTCTTGGGAAATCTTATGAACATATATGCCCCTCCCCAGAAACGTAGAAACTGATGGCAGATAATGACCACTTGGCCCACCTAGTCTTTCCATTTTCCCTACCTACTGTAATACTGCAGACCCTACTTGGTCTCCAGCTTTACCCTCCCTTTCCTAACCACTAAGGTTCTCTTATGCTTATCTCATGCATTCTTGAATCCCATTACAGTTTTTGCCCCAACCACCTCCACTGAGGGCTGTTCCAGGCATCCACCACTCCTTCTTTGAAGAAGAACTTCTTCATATTTCCCTGAGTCTACCCATCTGTCCAGATTCGTAGCATGACTCCTTTTTCTTGAGCATCATTTTTTCTAAAAAATGCTTCCTTCTTGTACCTTATTTATACCCGTGAGGTATTTGAAAGTCTCTATCATATCCTCCCCCCCCCCTCCTTTCCTCCAGGGTGTACATATTGAGGTTCTTTAGTCTCTCCTCCTTGGGCTTTTGTTGCAGATCCTGCACCATTTTAGTTGCCCTCCTCTGAACCACCTCTACTCTGTCTATGTCCTCCCAGAGATGTGGTCTTCAGAACTGGACACAGTATTCTAGGTGAGGTCTCATCAATGATTTATACAGCGGTATCACCACCTCCCTCTTTCTGCTGGTGATACCCCTCCCTATGCACCCTAGCATCCCACTAGCTCTCCCCACTGCCTTGTCACAATGTTTGGCCATCAGATATGATTACCCTCAAGTCTCTTTCTTGTTTGGTGGTCATAAGTACCACTCCCCCATCTCGTACTTCACCCCTGGGTTTCTGTGCCCCAAGTGCATGATTTTGCACTTTTTCATAATGAAACTGAGTTGCCACACTCTTGACCACTCTTAAAGCCTTCTAGGATTTCTATTCATTTTTTCGACACCCCCGGATTGTCTACCTTAGTGCAGATCTTTGTGTTGTCTGCAAAAAGGCATACCTTCCCTTCTAGCCCCTCTGCAATGTCACTAATAAAGATATTAAAGAGAACTGGTCCCAGTACTGATCCTTGTGATGCCCCACTGGTCACCCTCCCTTCCTCAGAGTGAACTCCATTTACCACCACCCTCTGTTGCCTGTCCCCCAACCAGTTCTTTACCCAGTTTACCACCTTTGGATCCACTCCCAGGCTGTCCAGCTTGTTAACGAGTCTTCTGTGAGGAACGGTGTTGAAGGCCTTACTCAGGCTTCAGCCTTCCTGCCTGTAGAAGAGAAAGAGGAGGAAATGTACTAAGACGAGGAAGGTGAACCTGTTGAACCATATGGTTCACCTGAACAGGAGTCTGGCTCCCCTTTAAGATCTACAGAGGATTATTCACCATATTCCTGTTTCATTAGGCAAATGGGGAACAACCTCAACATCCTTCTCAGGAAACCAAAGAGGATGAAGAGGAAACAGAATTTATGAAAATGATGTGGCTAGCTCCTACAAAAAGGCCACTGGTCCCCATATACAAATCACTACAAAAAGCCTCTTCAAAAATCATTTCTGTAGCACTCCACATTGTCAGCGGGTAATTAATACATATGTGTAATGTACACCCCTGCTAGGGGGAATGGCACAGCCCAAAGCTGTGAATCTGCATAGAATTCTGGGCACATGGACATTCCAAATAGCAAGAACTCTCCAGTCTGTGCTGTGCCACAAAGGGGAAGCAGCACAGAAGATTCCCTCTGAAGATTTTTTCTTATGTAACCCCCCTGCAAATGGGGGTTCCCAAAAGACTTCCAGGAGCTTGCTTGAATGCTCCAAGCCTGAATGGTGTTTGGCATTTAAGCCATTTATCAGTGAGTGTTTTTAGATTTCTGGTACTGTCTCTTTAAGAGCTGTCTGCTTGCAGACATAATTAGTTGTATGGGGGACTGTGTGCTTCTCTGAGTACCACTTGAGCTGCTGCCAATTCACTTCATTTTTGCAGTCACTAGAGTGCAAAGGGAACCTATCTGAAAGATGTAACTGTTTGCCAGAAATTATTTAGAGTAATAATGAAATTACAGTTTGTCTAACCTGCTTTCTTTGCAGTCAGAACTGTGTCTGCTAGTTCCCATTCTAGTTTTGAACTGCTGAACTGGACCAATCAGTGTGGGGTAAGCTAGCTCTAAAATGGTGCCTTGGACGAATCAGAACTTGGACTCATAATCTGGAGCCAGCCACAAGAGGATTGTATGGGCAGTGACTCGGGAGATGTAGTTTAGACTTCAGTGCCTTTTGGACCAACAGCAGCAGTCTATTGTGGTGACAGCCAATCCAGTCAAGAACTGGGAGGAACTCAAAGAAATGCCCGTTTTGTTGGTGTGGAGTTGGAGTTGAGCTTGGCAGTGAAGAAGGAAGGAGCCCTGTGCTTTTTCAGTGTGCAGTTTTAGTCAAAAACGTGTAAGGCCCAGAGTTCCGGTCTGCAGCTTGTGTAACAGCTTGTTAGGACTGAATCTGTCCTGTGAAAAGAATCAAAGGATCTCTGAAGAGTAGAAACCAGGCTCACCCTGTAGAAGACTGGAAGAATTGCTGAAAATTGACTCGGTCTGTCAGGAACTGAATCTGCTGTGTGTTCTCCCGGTATTGTGCAGTAATTGTGATCGGGACAGATGCAGCCTGCCTGGTATAGTACTTTCTTTTATATGGATGTGTGAAGAGGTTTGTGTACCTCAAGTGAGCCCTGCTGACATTGAAGGACCCTATCTTATTTGGAGGTCGTGAGTACTAATTCAGGGTTGCTCCTGTTGAATTGCCACATTAAATCCAAATGGAATTACTGTACTGCTGACTGTTTAATTCTCCTTTTCTCTGTGTGAAAGGCCCCTACCAGCTGCCACGGTTTGGACTAGCCACTAGGGCTTGGGTACCAGGACAGTGCACTGATAGGGATAGGCCTGTGCACAGAGCCATAAATAGATTATTAGAGTGATAAGCTAATTAACCTGATTTCCCCCTGTCCTTGTTATATCCCTAAATAAATCAGAGCTGCTTGTTTCAGCAAAGTTATACTGCCTGGAGGTATTTGTCTATGTTAAGTACTGTACTGTGATTGTTGCACTGTATCTCATTTTCACAGGAGGTCCCAGTGCGGAACCAGACCTGGGGGTAAGGTATACTGTGAAGGTAATTCTGATATATTGTGTGGGCCACTAGTGGGAAGAAAGGGGGTTGCAGTGTCCCAGAGGGCTGTGACCAAGTTAGTTTAACTATTGCAAACCCTGACCTCTGGGTGGAGGCACCCGCCATTGGATCCAGGCCCCTCAACCTGTTAGTGGCAAATCAGGCAGGGGTAGTAGCCCCTGGGATAGCGCCATCTAGGGGTTACACTTATCTTCCTACTGATTGTTACAATTGCACTTGTTCAGGGCAAGTTGGGACTACCTGGTGTTAGGGAGCACCCCAAAATTAAGAAATCGTGCCTGTTAAGCTGTAGCTTCCAAATTGCTGAACCTGCAGTTAATTTCCATTTCCAGTGTCTTTTGTGTGCATGGATTGGAGGCCACGTTTTGCCACATTCAGCCTGGGTATTTAGGTCTCCAAATTTCTTTCCTGATGCCCTAGGCAAGTGTTTTCTTATTTTTATTTGTATTATAGAGGAGCTCAGTGAGTCAGCAGCACTAGCCTCTTTACTTTTCAGTTCCTTTCCATGGTGACTTTGCTGATCATTAGAACCCCCCCACGTCTTTATCTCTCATTAACTATAGGGAGTGTGTGTTTGCATGCTTTCTGTTGTAGGAAACTGGTGCTGGAGCTGTTCTGTTCCATGGGAAGGTCTCTGTTCCATTTTTCTGGGTGTTCTGAGTTACTGTTTTTTTCTGCAGTTGGTACTGGTTTAAAATTTTTATTGATCGTTTTTTCTAATTCCATTTATAGTTCCTTTTTTGGTACCTTACAGCCTCCTAGTGCTTATCTGGGTAAAGTTTTCCTCATATTTTTATTTTAATAATGTGCTGAGTGAAATTATTACAAATCCATTAGCGCCGCACTAATTTTTTATTTTTAGCACAACTGTGCTATTTTGACTTTATTTTTACCGCGACTGTTCATTTTGATTGTTAAATTTATCATGGGTGCTTAATTTCGACAGTTTCTCTTTTCTTACCAAATTCTTGTGGGAACCATCGAATTAGGGACAGTTGCCTTTTTTTTTTTTTTTTACCTCAGACCTCTCGGGTTTTACCCAAGGCACCCCACTGGAATTCAGATATTAACAGTGCCTGGGGGTTTCTCTCAGGATTGGAAAATTAAGAGAAATCTTTCTATACATTATGTTTATACATAAAGTAACTGAACCTAGGTATCATCTGTCGCATGACTGTCCATAAGGGTCCAGCAGTCACTTGTGGCAGTTGACAAGTATTTCTGGCTTTTCTATTAAGATTGGCACTGGTATAGATCCCAGTTCTACAACCACAAACAAAAAAAAAGGCACTGGCAACAGACAGAGCTAATTAACTGGGGCAGGACTGGCCAGTGGCATTTCACAGAAACCTGCTCTCAGTTTGTAAGGTCCAGGACTGGCTTGCTTTGCTTAAATTGGGCAAAACACAGCAGACAAACTATTGATTATTGTGGCTGTGTGGCTGAGGAGATATCAAAGGCTTCTGACTAGGGGCCATCCAAAAGTACTAAAATGTAAGGAGGTGCTGAGGAACCCTCCAGATCCCAGCCAGAAATTAAAGCTTCCAAATTACGAAGTTCCTCACAAGTTAAAAAATAATAGAAGTGATGAAGGAAGGAAGCTTGATTAAGCCATTGATGAAGTGACTAAAAGGAAACTCTGTCTAGACATAAATGTTCTCGTTGTTCCTGGGAAAGCCAATAGCGAGACAACAGGCAACTTAAAGCATACAGAAAAACTGTGCAGTACTCTATCTGTGTAAAATATGGAAAAGGCATGGCAACTGTTTCAGACCCTATAAAAAAAAATAGGTCCTTTCTTTACTGGAACTAGCAAACACTCTTCCACAGTTCTCCTTCCCATAGACTGTGAGGGTGATACATTTGATGATAAATAATGTCATGATGCCCCTTCCTACAGAGGCTGCTAACACTCTTCCACAGTTCTCACCCCAGAGACTGTGAGGGTAATACAGTGGATGGTAAATAATTTATTCGGCCCCTGCTTACAGGGGCTACTGTCACTTTTCCACAGTTCTTGCCCCTGGTCTGTGAGAGTGATACAAATGATATGAGAATTGTTATGATGTGGAGAGTCTAGCACCCTATGTATCCAAGGAGGCTCTCCCTCCATGCCTTCATCTATCCAAAACATATTGGCACCCTGGACCTCCGTTTTCAGGAGTCCTTCCAAGGTGAGGAAAGGAAAAGAAAAGATTACAGGGAGATAAAAGGTTCCACCTCCTAAAAAGCCCTGCCTGTAATGAAAAATATAAATACAATACCACAAAACTGCTTCAAACCCCCACTTCTGTGGCAGAGATTTGCAAGCAGTCTAAAGGTGTTAATAAATAAATACATAAATATATGAATTGTTTAACAATACTGAGTGCTTGTCTGTACATTCCAGTCATGTGAGTATAGTGCATCAGGCAGCTTTCGAGAAAGCTGGGGTCTTCTTTTCCTCCTTACACCCCGGATAAGGACTCCAGAAAATAGATTTCTTAGTTACCCGCAGATGCTTGTCAAAAGTTTTACTTACTTGGCTTTTCGGCCAAATATAAAAAAAAAAATGCACTGCAGAACTCTGTCTTGCTTCTTGGTGCAGGAGCCAGTGCATACAGCTAGCCTGCTCCCGAAACTATGTAATACCCATTCCACAGGACTACAACAAGGATGCCGCCTCCAGAGTCACAGCCTATGCCATCTCTCTGAGACGTTTTGTCTGTCCTATAACTACTGGTCTACCCTTAAACTCCCAGTTTAAAGCCATGGATTCTCTTTGTGATCAAAACATACTGTTTGATTCCATAACATCTCAAACAAGGCCCCCGCCCCATGGAACTTCCTCCCGAGGGCATTAGGGGCAGAGGTTTTTTCCCAGCCTTCTCTCAGTGCAAGGGTGTTTTTCGCAGTCTAAAGCCTGATGTTAGTATGGGCAGACCTCATGTACCCAGGTGTCTAAGCCTCTTCCAACACAGACGTTTCTGTTGGAGCGGGAGGCAAAAAAACATTCTAGCTTTGCGAATGGTGGAGAGGGTCCCTTGCCATGAAAAGAAGAAAGGGCCTCTACTCCACGTAATTCCTGACACAAAAGACAACTGAGGAGTGGCTTTCCATCTTGCTGTTAAAACCCAAATTCAAGATGGTCACTCTGTTACTATTCATATAGCCCTTACTATATAGAGACATGCTTGCCTCCCTGGTACAAAAAATATATACTTTTAATGAGGTCACTCACAAGGACGGGATTACTGCGGCCCTTCAGACTTCCTGAGCCCCAAGTCTTACAAAGTGCTGGTCAGTGGTAGCAGCACGCCTCAGGAATCTGGGCATCTCTAGCTACACCTAAGTTACCGATTAGCCTGCCAAAGACTCCTTGTCAGGTCAAGGACTCCCTTTTTTCCCCTTACAGGGCTCTATCTGTAGTCTCAGGGTTCCCAGGTAAATCTAAACAAAGTCTCACCTGGAACCCTCCCAGCATCCAGGAAGGATATGCCTTCCTTCCTTCCGCAGGCAAGAATTCAAGATGTCCCTCATTGGCACTTTTCTTCATCCAGGGACAGCGAGACCAGCCAGTAAGTGCTTGACTGGGTTTGAATCATTAATACTCACTGCTTCAGTATATGATGTGGTCCTGAGCAAATCACAAAACTCTGACATTTCCTCAGGCTAGTGGGGCACATGGCTTCAGTGCCTGCAGTGGTCCCAAGGTTCAGATACAGGAGGTGTCACCCACAAGTCTCCTTGTAGCTTGCTGGTCTCAGAAAGCAACAATTTTCAAAGTTGAAAACTCTGACAGAGCAGTTCTACAGGCGCCTTCCCCCTGTGGTGGGAAGCGCATCTGGACAGTGCCTCAGTAAGTGGCACCTAGACTCTCCAAGAGTCACAGCCAATCATATTTCTTTTGGAACTCAGAGAAATCTTTCTAGCTCAAAGCATTTATTCCTGTCATGAAAAGGCAGACTTACAGAGTCGAACAGACACTACTACAATGGCCAGATCAGGAGTACTGTGTTCGCAGGTGCTATAAAAATTGGTCTCTCGCCTTATACCTGGGAGTCATCCTTCAGGGATTCACCCCCCAGGCAAACACTATACTCTGGCAGAGGCTCTAGTTGCAACAGTCAGGGCCAGAGTAATGGACTCTGAAAAAACAAGTACTAGCCATGGTGTTCAGGTGGTTGGGCACCCAGTAGTAAATCTGTTTGCCTCTCCCCTCAGCTTCCAGTTTCCTCAGTTCTGTTGCAGGCTCCAGTCCCGGGACCACCTCCTCTGGACGCCGTGATCCTGGCCTGGTCAGGAAGGTTCTTATATGCATTCCCTCCTTTTCGCCTGATTCTCAGGGTATTTCTGAAACTTTTATAACAGCCTGCATCTAGGATTCTGGTGGCTCCAGATTGTCCCAAGCAAGCCTGGTACCCTCTCCTTCTCAATGCCCTGCAGCAGTCCATTCGCCTGCCTCCAACTCGCTCCCTGCTGACCCTTCCTCAGACAGAAGAGCAGTATCCAGGCATACACTCCTTCCACCTCAAGGCCCGGTTCTGGAACATTTAGAGTCTGCATCCTCGCAGTACTCTTAACAGATCCTTAGGATACTGAGGGTGGTTAAAAAATCAAACACTAAGAAGATTTATGCAGCCAAATGTAAAGGTTTTCCCTCTGGTGCAAGAACAAAAAGGTCGAATCCCATTCAGTTTCAGACCCTCAGTTGCTAGATTGCCTGGTACTCTTACAGGCGTCAGGCTTGACACCATCTTCCCTCAAGCTACACCTGGTGTCAGTTTCAGCCTACCTTTCGTTGGGAAAGAAAAAATCAGTTCTCATAGTTAAACAGTTTTTAAAAGGCCTCTTGCACCCCCAGCCTCCAATCTGGGAGCCTGTTCCTCCTCGGAGCCCTAACCTTTGCACAGATAGAATCAAGAAGCCACCCTTCGAGCCTATGTCCATGGCCCACATCAAGTTTATATCTTGTAAGACAGGCTTCCTGGTAACCATTTCCTCTGCCAGACGGTTTTCATGGCTACAGGCCCGGTGCACTGAGCCACTTTACATCTTCCCTCACAATGATAAAGTTGGGCTCAGGACAAATAGGAATTTCTGCAAAGGCAGTTTCAGAGTTCCTCTTGGACCAGTCCATTACTCTGCCTGTCTTCTTTACTGAGAAATCCACTCCTGGCGAACAACAGCTCCACAGCTTGGATGTCAAGAGCCATCTTCTAATACCTAGAGCATACTAGACAGTTCAGAGGCTCTTCCTCTCTGTTGTTCCCCACCTACAGGTATGTAGGCAGGGGAAGACCACTACCAAGAGAGCTTTTCATGTAGTAGATCTCTTGTATTAGATTCTGCTATGAAAAAGCTGGTCACCAACCTCCAGTGGGGCTCAGGGCCCACTTCTCCAGGGGCACAGCAGCCTCACTTGCAGCAGCAGTGGACATTCCTCTACTGGATGGCTGAAAAGCAGATACCTGGAAATCTGTACACACCTTGTGAATCACTACAGTTTGGATGTGCAGACCAGATCTGATGCCAGATTTGGCAGGGCGGTTCTGCAGACCCTCTTTCCTAGTAGGTTCTCTGCCCACCTCCCACTTGATATTGCTCGGTAGTCTGCTAAAGTTACTGATGCTAAAGGACTACCGGGGTAAGAAGAAAAAATAACTCACCATAGTAATCTTCTTTCTTCCAAGGGGTCCTTTAGCATTAGTAAGCTCCCACCATTCCTCCCCGGTTCACCTGTCAGAGAAGGGCTCTTTATCACATCTCTTACCAAATTTGGGGTTTCTTATTGATGAGTAGGGATGTAAGTTTGCATTGGATGAGGTTTTAGTGACTCATTGTTTGTTCATGAAATCATTAGTAAACAGTAATAAATGTTGTGGCACTGTCATCATTGCTACACTCTGATGACACTAGTGAAAGTCATGGAAGTCCTGAATAAAGATCAAACGTCATGGAATCAATGACATGTATGACTGCCATGACAAACTTACATCTCTACTGATGAGTTTTTAACTCGTGTTGTTGTTTCTGTTTCCACTGTTGTGGACATTTGCATGTTTTTTGAATCCTGTCAATTCTTTTTCAGGCACGTGCCTTCATTTTTCCTTCGAAAAAATTATGAAGCCTTCAGCAGCTCTCACTCAGCTCACTACCCTTCCTGTTTTCTGATTGGCTATGGCCATAAGCTCATTTAAATTTCTCTTAAAGGCACACCTCTGGGGCAGTTGCACCTATCCAGCTAACTGTTAAAGTTACTGATGCTAAAGGACCCCTTGGAAGAAAGAAGATTACTGCGCCGAGTAATTTTTTCTTTTTAGCCATTTGCCAACAGGAGCTCGCACTCCGTTCTTCTTCTTCTTGGAGCTTCTTCCTGCTCCAGATCTGGCCTTTTCACACCCTTAGGTCTAGGCATGCACTCACCGACATGCTGACATCACCCGTTATTGGGTGATGTCATCCAGTTAATGCTCGCAAGCTCATGCATCTGAACAGCCTCTGTGTTTTTCCCCTTCTCAGGAACCTTACAGACTCTGCAGCACAGGAACCAGTTTAGCTCCAGAGATATTACTTTTTCCCAGATTCCAACAACAGAACTGAAATCTAATTTCAGGCACTGGTTTTTAGAGCTGCATACTATATTCTGTCAAGGAGATCTTAAACAGTGAGAGAAGTGGGGATAGAAGACTGGTGCAGAGTACACAGTGTACATTTAACTCTGAGCACACAGGAGCTTACATAATCTCTTTGCTTTTATTTTGTATTTTATTGTGGTATTGTATTAGTAAAGCATTGGCACTATGGCTTATCAGAGAACTGTGGTTTTTAAATGGTGTAAGACCTGCAGGAAAGTAATGAGACCTTGCCTTAGGCTCCTATTGCCCTCATTTTGTAACATAGTTTAATATGTCCATCTCAGCCCCCCTCTAGTCGAATCCCTGAGCTGGGGGAGTTCACCTGGAGTACCAACTGGCAGTGGCAAGGCAGAATTGTGCAAATCTCTGTTATTGCTCTTAAATGAGCTTCTATCTCCTGATATTCTGCAGGGCATCCCACCAACACACTCAAACCCAAGGCAGGCCCCTCAGGTTGGGGGGGCACACAGGCACATCCAGGTGCACCAGAGCAAGATAGGACTGCTCACCCAGATCTGCAGGCTGACCCCAACCTTGACTATGCAGATGGTCAAGATGAAGAGACAGGGGGCCATGAGGGAAATCGTGGCCCAAAGGTACTTTTTGATGAGGAGGAGGACCCCTTGGAAGAGGAGGAGGAGGAGGGTGAGAGAGTGAACGGAGCCTAAGAAAAAGATTCTGATCTCCCCCCCCCCATTTGATACAGAATCTCTGTACTACCTCATAAAGGAGGCTTGGAGGACATTACAGTTGAAGAAGATGCAAGCCATGGAGGCACTGGACATAAATCCAATCCTGCCCACATCCTCCTACCCATCGAAATGTTTTCAACACTTTGTACACTGTGACCATATTACTGAACAGGAATGAGCAGGTACAGACCAGAGTAAATACCTGTCCAAACCAAGGGTGAGATATTATCTGTTTATGGAGGAGAATTCCAAGAAGTGGGAAACTCTTCTCTTTGTAGACAAGGCTGTGCATAATTCTGTGAAGCACATAACTATTCCGATTAAAGGCGCTCCAACTTTAACCAATATGTATGATAAGTGAGTGGATGCTGCGTGCAGAAGAGCCGTTGCCTTGAATGCAGCAAATCTGCACATCTTGTATGCGTCTTTTCATTGTTTCAGGAACTTTAAATTCTTGGATCATGGCTCTGGGTAGTTTTGTTCCCCATGACTCTGAGGGGGTGAACATTTACAGCTGGTATCCATGGCTTCTGGCTTCTAGGGGATGCCACAGTGGACAATTTACAAATGTCAGCATACTCAGCAAATCACATTGTATTAGCCACACGGAGTATATGGCTTAGGCATTGGGTCATAGAGCAGGCATCAAAAACTAAGCTGTTTAACCTGTCCTTTGAGGAAGGACTGTTATTTGGATCTGGTCTGGATGACATTTTGAAAGATATCCAAGATAAGAAGGGACACCTTCCAGTGTTGAAGCAGCAGCAGCAGAAAGTAATTTAGACCCCAAGGGGTTGAGGAGGCAGCCGACTGAGACAGTTTTGAGGTGGTTTTCATACCTTTTGAAATTTTGGAAACCAAAGGAACAAAGGGTCCTATTCTGGGTTCAAGGGCAGTAGTAACAGAGGATCTTCTTCGAGGCAGTCGCTTGGAGCAGGTCATAACACATGGGAACCTTTTACAGAAGGCACTTGTTTCCGGAAGACTCCTTAGTAATTGTACCTGGGACCGCCCCCTCATGCACCACATGACCAAGTCTGTGCACTATAAAAGAGAGGACAGTTCCAATACTCCTCAGTTCTTTCTTTTCTGTGACCTGCACACATCTCTCCTGGAGATCAGCTCAGTAGTACCTTCACCTTTTAACATTTTATTTTATTCTACAGACATTTGTCAACGCTGACCATCTTTACTGGACCAACAACAATGAAGATACTTCAAATTTTCGTAAGTATAATTACATCTTCAGCATCGCTGAAGTTGACTTCAGCCCTCTCATTGACCATGGCTTTTGCTATCTTGTCGACAATGGCTTTGCTCTCTCATTAGCGATTGCCTTAGCCCTCTCGTCGATGATGGCTTTACCCTCTCATTGATGATGGTTCTGCCCTCTCATTGGTGATGGCTTCTGCTCTGTCATTCATGATGGCTTCTGCCCTCTCATTGACGATGGCATAAGCCCTTTCTTTGCAATGGCTTCTGCTCTCTCGTCGAAGGTGGCTTCTGCCATCTCGTCGACGGTGGCGTCTACCATCATGTTGGCAATGGCTTCAGCCCTCTCGTCACGATGGCTTCCATCCTCTCATTGCCAGTATCTTCTGCCCTCTAATCGACAATGAATTCTGCCCTCTCTTCGATGGTGGCTTTTGCCCTCACAGCAACGGTGTCATTTGCCATCTCATCGACGATAACTTTGTCCCTCTTGTGGATGAGGGCCCCGGTGGCGAGGGCTTCGGCTTGCACCTTGCAGTGGGCTTCAGCCCTCTCATTGTCGCAGACTCTTGCCCTCACAATCAACGATAGACTCTTGTCATTGATGGCTCCTGCACCCTCTTGTCACCACTGGCTTTGATAGGCTTCCCCATCCTAATCAGGGAAGGCTTCAACCTCCTGGTCACCATGGGTTTTGCTCTTAGGTCAACACTGGCTTTGTATATTTTGTTGCTGATGACATCTCATTGTGGTAGGCTTCACCCTTCTCCTTGATGAGGACCTGGACCCTCTTGTCCACAGTGAACAGAAGAATAATCTGCGTGCCTAGACCCTGGTGCCCTTGCCTTTGGCCTCACTGTGGGCCTCCTCATCATATCCTAATGGAGCATGATTTATGCACTGCCTGACCAGCGGCTTCGGTTATGGGGGGTCCTCTGTAATACACCCGGACACTGTTTGGTCTTTAACTGAAACTCTGTCCTCATACTGGGTATACGGTTATTTATTCCACTGCTTCAGCATCACTGATATCCTCCTTGACAACCAAGGGACTCTTTTTTGAACAGTGCTGGCTCTTTTGAGTTGACTCTTTGAACCTGCTGGGATTTATTTCCCCACCAGTTTTCTTCTCTCCATTATTACCAATGAAATCTGACTGTGTCTCTTCAGAGGTCCGAATGAGGCCTATAGGGCATAGGTGAACGTGCCTATTCTTGTGGCCTGGTGGCCCCACCTCTGGATCCCATCCCGGTCTCCACCTGTAGCTCTGCTGTACACCAGGCTCTGTCTACAGTTGTTGGGGTGGACCCCCCTTTTTTTCTTTGCTCAAGACTAGAGACCAGACTGGTTGTACCCTCTGGGGCCCAGGTATAGGAGCTGCATGCCCCAGGCACAAATTGGCTTATTATTTGGAGACATCCTCACAGTGATCATCCCGCCTCTTGGGGATGCTTCTGCAACCACTATACTCACTGCTTGTAACCTCTGGCGGCTATGGTTTACATGACCTCTACTGGGAAAATATGTCTCACATGATATGTTGGGCCTTTTGCACCTGCCTTTCTGAGTTTTCTTCTTGATGCTGCTTTTCAAGATCTCTCTACAAGACCCACTGCCTCTGGTTGCACCGTACTTTGATGCATTCCATGTAATTTTTTGCATCAGGAGAATTCTTTTACAAAAGTCCTTTTTCGGACCCCACTGATAACCTTGCAGGGCCCTCCCTAACATGGGTTCACTACCTCTATTAGCCTTCCCCACCTTTGATTCCGAGGTCAACAGGTGCTGTTCCATTGGTTCCCAGCATGGGACTGTAATATATGGTAACTTACCCTAGTAATAGTGTAGAATAGTTTAGTTCACATCCCCCTGCAGTTTTGGGCTAATGGTATGTCTAGGTTGGAGATTGGGTTTTTAGAAAGTGCACAAGCAGTTTGTAGTAGTAGTTCGGCTGAGGTCTGCTGATATATCTAATGTATATTTGTTGAATAAACCTCAGAGCTGTTAGAAGTTACTTATGGTGTCCAGTCATTCCTAAAACCAGCAATCTGGTAAGAAGCAACTAAAGTGAAATATTATACGGTGTCAGAAGTGAACTTGCAGTGCTGCAGTTGCAAGAAAGAAGAAAAGTTTGTGCTGCCAAGAAAAGAAACAAAAGACAATATCTGTGAGTACCTAAAGCTTACTAAAAGACTATATAACAAAATATGTTGGGCAGTGTGGAGCAATTTAAGCCACCTCCACTACTATTGTTGACCGGAAATCTTGCAGAAAGCTGGAGAAGGTGGGCACAGAGATTAAGTCTGTACTTCACAGCCACAGGGTTAGACAATAAGTCAGAGGAAATGAAAATTGCAGTCCTGCTGCACATGATCAGGGATGAGGTCCTCGAGGTGTACAATACCCTCAATATAACTTATGCTGACCCACAAGCTAAAAAAGCAGCTGAGGTTATGGAAGCATTTAAGAATTATTTTGAACCAAGAAAAAACTCGGTGTTTGAGAGGCATCAGTTTTGGGTCCATCCGTTCAATGAAAACTCAGGTGTAGACAAGTTTGTTACAGAGCTCAGGCAAAAATCTTGGAATTGTGAGTTTAAAGAGACGGAGGACTTAATGATTTGGGGTAAAATTGTCTTCAGCATCATGGATGACAGGCTCCGAGAAAAGCTACTGGAATCCCCAGACCTCACGATGGTCAAAGCAGTGAACATATGCAGAGCCAAAGAGGTAACAAGGGCACAGGTAAGAGCGATGTCACAAGTGACTGCTGATCAGTTCATCTATGCTGTAGAACATAAATCAAGGCAGGATGGTAAAACAGGCCGAAAACCAGACCGCCAGCTACCAACACACGAGACACGTGCACAAAAATCAAACACGTGTGGGAGGTGTGGCAAGGGACATGTGCCAAAGGCTTGTCCAGCATATGGACAAGAATGTCGTAAATGTGGTTGCCACAACCACTATGCAGAAATGTGCAGGTCTAAAAGGTCAAACAAACCTCATGAGAAAATGACCAAAGGGTTAGAACAACTATTTGTAGGTGCTATAAAAAAAAAACAAGAAATGGTGCAGACACAAGTACCAAATGAAGGGTGGTACAATACCTTGAAGATAATGGGACAGCCAATGAAGTTCAAGTTGAACACTGGGGCTGAAGCAAATATATTGACTAAAGAAGTGATTGTGCAGTTTCCATGCAAGGTACAAATCAAGCCAACCAGTACTATCCTAATGGCATATGGAGGAGCACAAATTAGTCCTGAAGGAGAAGTGACGCTAAAGTGTAAGACACAAGACAGAGAGGCCAATCTGCAGTTTTGTGTCACTAACACATCGGGAGCTTCCCTACTGGGTCAACAGGCGTGTGTTTTCCTGGATCTGATTTGCAAAGTAAGGTGCTTAAATCCAAGCCACCAAGCACAAAAGAGGAACTTCTTGCACAATATAAAACAGTGTTTGAAGGCCTAGGAGAATTCCCAGGAGTTTGCCACATACATACCGACAAAATGTTACTCCTGTGATACATGGGTGCAGGAAAGTCCCATATGCAATCATGGACAGACTAAAACAGACACTGGAACAGCTGAAGCAAATTGGGGTGATTAGCAAGGTAAGTAAACCTAAAACATGGGTAAATAGCCTTGTAATTACCAGAAAGAAAAATGGTGAGATTAGGGTGTGTTTGGACCCTAGAGACTTAAATAAAGCTATCAGAAGACATCACTTCTTCATCCCCATATTGGAGGATATTCAGAGTAAGCTTGCAGGTAAAAAGTTTTTTATAATTCTAGATGAAAAGGGTGGGTACTGGCAGAACAAATTAGATGACGAATCTGCAGACCTATGTACATTCAACAGTACATGGGAAAGGTACAAATTTCACAGACTTCCTTTTGGTATAAGGCCTGCGAGTGAAGTTTTCCAGCAGAGAAATGCTGAACACTTCAGGAACATACCAGGTGTTTTTGTGATAGCTGATGATATGCTTATAGCCACAGCTACCAAGGAAGAGCATGACAATATTCTGAGGAAAGTGATGGACAGAGCAGTGGAACTCAATGTTAAGTTCAATAGTGACAAAATACAGTATTTGTTGAGTGAGGTAAAATACACAGGGCATATCATAACCGAAAATGGTCTACGGCCTGATGAAAACAAAGTAGAAGCAATAGCCGAGATGCCCCCTCCCAAAGATAAAAAAGTGCTACTGAGACTGTTAGGAATGACTCTCTGCTGTGGAAATCATAGCAGAGAGAGTGAGGGAAGCCCTCAGGTCCCTTAAGACAGAGAAAGCACCGGTGCTGGATAAATTACATCCTAGAGTGCTGAAGGAACCTGCGGATGTCCTGGTGGAGCTTTTCACCATCTCTCTGAGGACAGGGTGGGTGCCCCAGGACTGGAAGGTGGTGCATATAGTGCCTATCCACAAAGGGGGATCAATGGAGGTGGCAGGGAACTACAGGCCTGTCAGCCTGACATCGGTGGTGGGCAAGGTGATGGAGGGCATTGTCAAGGAGAGGCTGGGGGGACCTGGAAAAGTCAGGGTGCCTGGATGATAGACAGCATGGATTCATCCCTGGGAAATCGTGTCAGACAAACCTTGTGGAGTTCTATGACTGGGTGATGAGTGCTTTGGATCTGGGTAGACCAGTGGACGTCCTCTTTCTAGACTTCAGCAAGGCATTTGACTCTGTTCCTCACGAGGACCTGTTGGATAAGCTATGAGAAATGGGGTGGGGAACCAGATGATCAGATGGATTGGCAATTGGCTCCAGGACCAGACTCAGAGGGTCATAGTTGGCAGGATAGTCTCATTCCCAAGGAGGGTCATTAGTGGGGTCCTACAGGGAACAGTCCTTGGGCTCCTCCTGTTCAACGCCTACATCTCTGACATAAGGACAGGTATCAGGAGTAAGATGAGTCTCTTTGCGGATGACTCAAAACTGGGGGCGGTGGTGGATGGGGAGAGGGAGGGTGGCCCTACAGGGGGACCTGGAGGCTCTGGAAAGATGGTCTAGAAAGTGGAAGCTGAGGTTCACTGCAGGGAAATGCAAGATACTGCACCTGGGGGCCAGACACCCGGGCCAAGTGTACACCCTGGGGGGTAAATGCTACAAGTCTCAATAGCTGAGAGGGACCCGGGGGTGGTGGTGGATATCAAGATGAACAACTCAGAGACTTGTAGGAGGGCAGCAGCCAAGACCAACAGGATGCTGGGATGCATCACTAGGGGGATCACCTCCAGAAGGAGGGAAGTGATACTCCCTCTGTATAACTACTTGGTGAGGCTGCACCTCGAGTACTGCGTGCAGTTTTGGAGGCCACACTTAAAGAGGGACATTAAACTCCTGGAGAGGGTTCAGAGGAGAACAACCAAAATGATTTGGGGCTTGGGGGACAGGACCTATGGGAAGAGACTCGAAGAGTTAAATATGTACACATTGGAAGAGATTAGGGACCGGGGGGACATGATAGAGGTCTTCAGGTACATGAAGGGGGTAAATAGGGGAGGAGCAGTCAGGGTACTTCGAAGGAAGGAGGAGGGGGCCACTAGAGGGCATGGGTGGAAGTTAGAGGGGGGAAGATTCAGGGGAGAAAGGTGGAGGTGCTACTTCACTGAGAGGGTGCTGGAGCCATGGAATGCGCTGCTCAGGGGGCTGCAGGAGGCAGAGACGGTGGAGGGGTTCAAGACGGGGTGGGACAGGTACAGAGGAAGGGTTCTGGAAGCAAAATCCAATGCAGCAAGAATATCCATAACTGGGAAGGGAGAAGCCAGAGAAGGCGAGGGGGGCAGCAAGGTCAGCTTCCAGGGTGGGGGCTGACCAAACGAGCAGACACAAAAGACCATCAGGCCTATTCTGCTGGCATTTTATTATGTTAGTATGTTAGATGCTTGGTGCAGTACATTCCAAATGAAGCAAGCCTCACTGAACCCCTCATGTGGCAGTGGCAGCCAGCACAGGAAGAAGCCTTACAAAAGCTTAAAGAGACTATTTATTCTGCACCAGTATTAAAATTCTTTGATCCAAAAGAGGACATTGAAATCCAAGCAGATGCATCTAAGGATGGACTAGGTGCTTGTCTACTACAAAGAAACTGACCAATAGCTTCTGCATCTAGGTCATTGTCCGGTGCTAAAAGAAACTACGCACAGATAGAAAAAGAGTTGCTAGTGATTGTGTTCTTTCTACAGAGATTTCATCAGTATGTTTATGGAAGGTCAGTGAAAGTACAATCAGATCACAAGCCACTACAATCCATACTGAACAAACCAATTGGAAAGGCTCCAGCAAGACCGCAGCGGATGCTGTTACAGATACAGAAATATGATATACAGGTAATATATACACCAGGAAAAGAGGTTCTGATTGCAGACACTTTGTCCAGGCCAGTACCAAGAAAACCAGCAGAGGGAGACATTGATCTAAGTAGTGAAATGGTCACATACTCAATCCAAGCAACAGAGACACAGGCTGACAGCATGTTAGAGAGGCTAAAACAGGCCACACAGAGGGACAGTGAGTTACAATTGCTTAAAGAAATGCACCTCAAAGGATGGCCTAACAGGAAAAAACAAGTCAGCATCAAACTTCAGCACTATTGGCTCATGAGACACAATATATACATAGAAAATGAACTCATAATGGTGGGTAAAAGAATCATCACGCCCCAAGAGCAGAGAACAGATATGTTACAAAGACTTCACGCAGCACATCAAGGAATACAAAGGTCAAAGGCACAAGCCAGAGCTGTGATGTATTGGCCAGGCGTGAATCAAGAAGTAGGAATGATGGTTGAAGCATGTGGACCTTGCCAGGAACTCTTACCCAGCAATCATAAAGAGCCAATGTGTCCACATGAAATACCTGACATGCCATGGTTAAAGCTTGGTGCAGACATTTTTGACTTTAGGGGACACTCCTACTTAATAGTAGTGGACTGTTTTTCAAAATACCCTGTGGTTCTCAGAATGCCTGACAAGACAGCAGCTATAGTTATTGCAAAATTGAAAGCTGTATTTGCAAGACATGGAATTCCAAAAGAACTAATAGTGGATCATGTACCATTTGCAAGTCATGAAATGAAGAAATTTGTAAAGTTGTGGGAATTCAGAATAACTCATTCCAGCCCAGGATACCCACAATCTAATGGTTTAGCTGAAAGAATGAACCAGACAGTAAAAAGAATCTTTCTGAAATCTATGCAAGATCAGACAGATCCACATCTCACATTGCTCAGTCTTAGAAATACACCAGTCACAGGACTGAACTGTACACCTTCTCAGTTGTTCATGGGCAGAATGTTGAGGACAACATTACCTGCAAATGCAAGGGCACTGTGACCTGAAATACCAAAGGATGCACATAAACTTCTGAAAAGACTACAGAAAAGACAGAAACAGTATTACGACAGGAATTCAGCTCCACTTACTCCATTTAAAGAAGGGGGAAAGGGTATGCATGGAGACTTCTAGTGGGTGGCAACCTGCTGCAATGGAAAGAATCCGTGATGAGCCAAGATCCTATAGTGTGATTACACCTGCAGGACAGCAATACCGTAGGAACAGGAGACACCTGAGGAGAGACCATACAGTTGCTTTGGAGGCTGAACAGCAACAGCCAGATGAGTTGACTGAATCCGTGTTGTCACAGACAGTGGAATCCAGGGACAATAGCCAGGAACAGGACACTTGCGAAGAGTATGCGCAACCTGAGATGGAACCTGTTGTTTTCAATGACACTTTGCCAGAAAGTCCTGAGGCTGTACCCAGTGCGAAGTCTACTCAAATGACCAGAAGAGTGCACCTGCTTAAAGTTCCTGAGAGGTTCAGAGATTTTGTTATGACTTAAGTCAATGGTAAAGATTTATTTCAACAGAGCTCAGTACCAGTGACTTTAGACCCTCCCTAACTCATCACAAAGTAAGACTCAATCATTATGTTAATATTGCTTGGTAATTATCTGTCATTGATTTGCAAACCAAAATCAAGGTAATTGCTTTCTTTTACTAGAAGGGGAAATGTAGTATATGGTGACTTACCCTAGTAACAGTGTAGAATAGTTTAGTACACATCCCCCTGCAGTTTTGGGCTAATGGTATGTCTAGGGTGGAGACTGGGTTTTTAGAAAGTGCACATAGAAACATAGACTTTGACGGCAGATAAGGACCACTTGGCCCATCTAATCTGCCCATTTCCCTACCTACAGGATAGGCCGTAGATCCTAGTTAACCAACAGCCTATTTCTTCCTACCCCCCACAAGAATTGCCTTATGTCTGTCCCATGCATTCTTGAATTCTCCCACAGTTTTAGACCCACAACCTCCCTCAGGAAGGCTGTTCCATGCATCCACTACCTCTCTGTGAAATAATACTTCTCACATTGCCCCTGAACCGCCCTCCTTCTATCTTTAAATTGTGTCCACTTGTTCTTGCAAGTCTCTTTTTCTGAAAGATGCTACCCTCTTGGACTTTGTTGATTCCACTGAGGTACTTAAAAGTTTCTATCATGTCCCCCTCTCCCTTCTTTCCTCAAGGTATATATTAAGCTCCTTTAGTCTCCTCCTCACGGCTTCTCTCTTGCAGACCCTGCACCATTTTAGTTGCTCTCCACTGACTACCTCTATCCTGTCTATGTCCTTGCGGAGATGGGGTCTTCAGAACTGGACACAGTACTCCAGATGGGGTCTCACCAACTGTCTGTACAGAGGATAACAACTTCCTGTTTTCTGCTGCTGATGCCTCTCCCTATACATCCCAGTATACCCCCAGCCCTCCCTACTGCCTTCTCACATTGCTTGCTAACCTTAAGGTCATCTGATATGATTACCCCCAGGTCCCTTTCCTTTTTTGTTGTTGTTAGTACCTCCCCACCCATTGTGTATTCTTCCCCTGGGTTCTTGTTTCCCAGGTGCATTATTTTGCACGAACAGTTTGTAGTAGTAGTTCAGCTGAGGCCTCCTGATCTATCTAATGTATGTTTGTTGAATAAACCTCAGAGCTGTTAGAAGTTACTTATGGTGTCCAGTCATTCCTAAAACCAGCAATCCAGTAAGAAGCAACTAAAATGAAATATTATAGGGACCACCCACTGCTTGAAGGTTCCCTCAAATCCATGATTATAGTATCTGTCCTAATGTCCGGGATCCAGGCTTTTTTCCACTTGAATAATGCCTGTATGCCTGTGCATCCCCCTCCTCAAAGGTCAGGGTATGTTTTTTCTTTCCTTCTGGACAATGATCATGGTAGACCTTCACCCAATGCTGCAAAAGGCAGGAACCCCCCATTCAGGATAGACTCTGCTAGTCTTCCAATAATATCGGGCCTTGATCGCTGCGATTCTTCGCAAAGTGGGCCTCCATGGTTTTTTTCATTATATGCACAGATTTTTAGCTTTTCTGAAATGTCAGCAGACATTCTCCTTGCACCATTCAGTACCTTAAGTATGGTTCAAGTCTCTGGGTATGAGCGTACACCGTTATGGCATACATTCAGTTGGAAACACTTTCCTTCCTGTATCTTGATGGACACGTCTGGGCTAACTGGCTTCCCATTATCTGCCGCACTGACATTTTGGGGATATTTGGCTGCAGCCATCCTAATCGATTACAGATCCCCAATAATACCTGAGACTTTGTTCTAGGGCACTCTGCGATGATTGTGCCTTCAAGGATCTACCTACAAATGGATGCTGACATCTTAGTGCCGTCTATCAAATTTCTTTTTTCTTTTCTTTAAGTAGTTTGTACCTTTTTTGGCTTTTTGTTCCCCGACCCTGTGCATCCTGGAGTGACGTCATGCACTATAGGATGCCCCACCCTACCTGTCATGCCGTTACCGCCTGCGCCTGTCACCAGACCTCCAGATCCCCAATAATACCTGAGACTTTGTTACAGGGCACTCTGCAATGATTGTGCCTTCAGGGATCTACCTGCAAATGGATGCCAACGTCTTATTGCCCGCTATCAAATATATTTTTTTCTGTAAGTAGTTTGTATGTTTTTTGGCTTTTTGTTCCCTGACCCCGTGCATCCAACACGCATATGGAGGCACACGCACACCATGCACTATGGGATGCCCCACCCTGCCTGTTGCGCTGTTACCGCCTGCTCCTGTCAGCAGACCTCCATCCGGTGACGGCGGGACTGTGGGCGGACAACCTCTGCCTCCTGGGAGAGGAGAGCCAGTGTTCAATCCTGCTTCCACCCCCCCCACCCCCTGTGCTGGCACTCTGATGACCCAAGGTTGTTCCCAAACCTGGGTCACCAGCATAGCGCGAGGTAAGACGTCAAGCTCCTCAGCCCTCAGCACCACCGGGCTGGACCTCGCTGTCAAATTTCTTTGGTTATAAAGGTGCATGACCATTGTTACATAGAAACATAGAAACATAGAATTTGACGGCAGATAAGGACTGCTTGGCCCACCTAGCCTGCCAATTTTCCTACCTAACAGATAAGCTGCTAATTAACCAACAGCTTACTTCACATACCTCTGTTACGATGCATACCTTTACTCCAGATGATGTGGGTATTCCTTTCAAAGGTCTAAAAACCCGCCAAGGTGTTTGGCAGCTGGGCGATGCCCATCTGCACGTCTTTGTCTTGGAAGCGCCATTTACTATGCTCTCCATACATTCGGTTGCCTCCTAAGAGGGATATGTCTCATGATCCAATCAGTTATTTCCTCGCTGTATGTTACCTGACCAGAAAACATTACCCACTCTCTTGCCTATGTGCATAAAAAAGTGCATAGAGGGTTGTGGGCTGCGCATAATGGACTACACCTCATTAGAGGTACATATCCCTGCAGCAAGCATACACGGATGGATACCTTCTGCCTTTTCAAAGCAGTGGGGCATGAATGGAAAATTCCACAGGATGTAGTCAAAGACATCTTTGTCTGCTGGACTCATCCTAATGGGGATCTGTTCATCTCTCTGCTCCATATCCTACTGCCGCACTGCTGCCCACTATGGTCAGACCTGACACGGTCTGGCTGGATGTTTTCTCTGTTTACTGGAGGCACTTTTGGGGTCAGGACTGGTGTGGTTCCCATGGTTACAGTTGAGGGTTCTGATACTGATACCTCTCCCTCTTTATGCCCACCCTCCTACCTTTCTCTTTTGGCAAATGCTTCTTCAATCCAGTTCTACATTTCCTGCTCCTCCATGCTTGGTTCCAGAGGGCTTACCCCTCTCTTGGTTCAGAGTCACCTCTATGATGACGGGCGTCTTTACACCAACCTGGGTGTTTCATGCCATGTCCCTTTCTTCACTGAACGGGTGCCGTGTCTCTCTCTGAGGGGACTGGATTGAGTTGGACCTTGTTTTCATGTCCTCCTTTGTACATACTGGACTATTTACTCCGACTTTCAGTGTTTGGGGTTCCCTTTGTTAGTGAACTTTTGCCTTTCCTTCCCTGATGGGAGAAAGGTCTCTGCCTCCATTGGTATTTACAACTGTTCTTAAGGGACATTCTTCCCCCTGCACTCCAGTAGGACTCCACCTACCTCTGGGATTTTCAGTTAAGTCCTTGACTGACTGACGATTGGTCTCTTTTGAGCCCATGGTTCCATGAGGCCTGCACTTCCTGTCTTGGAACCTTTTCATCTGCATTGCAGTTTTGTCGACTAGCTGCATTGCTGCATTCTAGGCTCTATGTATACAGGGTCCTAGCTGCCTTTCCTAAGGAAAGGATGTCCTTCTGTGACCTGACCCTACCTTTTTCACTAAGGTGGTCTCATTTGTTCCTGTGTATCAGTAACCATTCAGCTACCAGTCTCTTATGCAGGGTATGAGGCTCCTGAGGCTGCTCTAATTCGCATCTTGGTTGTTCACAGTCCTTTCATTCTTAATGAATGAGGCCACAGTGCACAATGGTGCCACCTTTTGTTGCATTTCCCCCGGAAAGTGAAGGGGAAACACCCTGTTTTGGAACAAGGTCTGTCAAAACTTAGGGGGCCGCCTCCATTGTTTTCTTTGTTATAACAAAAATGACATATGTACTGCCGCTCTCGGCTATGGACAAGACTCCACACAGGCGCTAGCTACGACCACAGCAGGTTTACAGACTGCTGTACTGGGGGATACAGCTCCTGCCTCCACGATCTGTCCCTCCCCTATACATTACCAGTGATGAGCTTGGCTTTTTACATGAGGACTACCTTTAGACATACAGTCCTCCAAGGTCTGCTTTCACACAGAAAGACTTGTCTGCTGCCCTACTTTTCGAATAACTGCTTGGGAATCTTCCCATGTGTTATGACATGCTGCAAGAGATTGTCTCGAAGAAGATAGTACAGTTGTGTAAGAACTTACCTTAACAGTAGATCTTTGAGAGTATCTCTTGCAGCAGGTCATGCAGCTTCTCTATCCATCCCTCTTTTTCCTGTCTACACTAGGGAGCAGAGTTTGTCTTTATTTTCTGACTCTTGTATATTTCTATATATGTAGAGCTATGTATACTCCTGTATATTTATCATGGTTATATCCAAAACAAGTGATTTTTTTTTTTATATATTGCTCCTCAGTTCTCTTGATGGCATCATGATCAGATCGCTAATGAGGACAAGAACTGAGGAGTACTGGGACCGCTCTCTCTTTTATAGTGCACAGACCTGGCCATGTGGAACATGAGGGGGTAGTCCCAGGTGCGACTGATAAGATGTCTTCCAGAAACAAGTGCCTCTGGCAGAAGGTTGTCATGTGTTATGACCTGCTGCAAGAGATAACTTCGCAGATCTACTGTTACGGTAAGTTCTTACGCAACTGTACTAACCTTTGCCCAAAGGCATAACAGAGGTGCAGGACAAAGAGGTGGCAACTCACCATGAAGGTACATTGCCCAACTCTGCCCCACTTCCCTCGGTGGAACACTGCAGAATTTTTATATGAGATGGCCCAAATAATGTCAGATGCATAGGTGTTAGAGATACTGGCACTAGGTTACACAATAGAGTTTGTAACAGTACCCACAATGGGACACTTCCTACAATCCCCTGCACCAATGGACCTAGTGAAGAGGCAGGCAGTGTCTCAAACTTTGGATCACCTGAAACAGATTGGGCAATTGGCCAAGTGCTCCTCAACAAAGAAGGTCAGGTATTCTACTCAATTTACTTTTCGATTCCCAGGAACTCGGGAAGGGGCAGACCAATTCTGGATCTAAGCACCTAAACAAGTTTGTCTGCTACATGACCTTAAGGATGGAGTCCCTGCGGTCAATCATTTGGGCTGTTCAGCAAGGGGATTATCTGACATCCATAGACCTCAGGAATGCACATCCCCACGTCCCCATTCGCCAGTCCCACCAGAAGTTCCTCAGGTTCACGATTCACGGACAGCATTTCCAGTACAGGGTTCTCCCCTTTCGGCTGGCAGCAGTGCCCAGGTGTTCTTGAAGGTCCTCACAGTTCTTGTGGCTCAGCTGAGATAGGAGGGACATCGTGTATATCCCTACCTGGATGACATACTTATCAGAGCAGCATCTGCTCAGATAGCAAGGAAATTGGTATCCAGGATTCTGGAGATACATGGTTGGGTATTCAGTCACAGAGCCTGGAACATTATGGTGTTGTCTTTGGGACAGATGAGGAGAAAGTATTCCTCTCAACAGCCAGGAAGGGGACTCTGAGATGAGAAGTGCTTGAGAAGACAGTCATCGGATTCTGCTCACAGTCTAGTATGGCTTTTGGGGCTGATGACTGCAGCAATAGAACTAGTACCATGGGCCCTCTTACACATGTGGCCCCCTTCAGAATGGACTGATACCAGCCTGTTACCTTACCTCAGAGGACTACCAAGCCCTGACCCTCTTACTCAGCCTCTTCGACAGTCACTGAATTGGTGGGAGAGTTCCCAGAACCTAAGCAAGGAGTCCCCATTAAAAGTCCCTCCAGAGTTGATTCTGATAACCGATGCCAGCCTGTCAGGTTGAGATGCAGTCCTGGACCAAGTTCTGGTCCAGGGCTTTTGGACTGCACAGGAACAACGGATGCAGATAAACGTATTGAAAATGAGGGCAGTGCGGCTTGCTGTCCTTCACTTTCACATGTTGGTTCGGTCAAAAGCCATAAATGCAAGGTCGAATAAAGCATTGGACCGTGCCACCACAGTGGTATACATAAACAATCAAGAAGGCACAAGAAACAGGGATACACTAGCAGAAGCAACCAAGCAGCTACTGTGGGTAGAGGAGAACTTTCTGTCTTTCTCAGTAGTTCACCTGGCAGGATAACTGAACGTCCAGGTTGACTGGCTGAGTTGAGGGGCTGTCCATCCAGGGGAATGGATGATGAATCCAAAGATATTCGACCTTCTGTGCAGAAGGTTCGGTCATCCTCAGTTTGACTTTTTCGCCTCAAGTCAAAATGCTCAGGTACTGAGTTTCTTCAGTCAGTACTGGTGTACACAGACAACAGCAGGGGATGCTGTGTCCTAGACATGGGATTTCTGCAGAGCATATACCTTTCCTCTGCCACTCCTTCCCAAGGTCATTCACAAAATAAGGCTCTGAAAAGGACATTTTCTTCTTTTCCTTTTGTTCTGGAGCCCCCCCAATCCTTGGTTCGGTGGTCAGACCCTGCCCCACCAGTCATACCACCTCATGCCCAGGCTTACCCCCTGGGCCGGATACTGCGAGGGCTGCCTCTCCCAATGGACACTGTAGGCAAGCCCCAGCTTATCTCCCCCCCCAGGTTGGGGCCATGGGAGCAGGACCCCCCGGTGGACATCAGAAGGCAGTGGAGATGGCAGCAGGGCAGGTCATAATGCAGAGGGGCAGGCATTTTCTGATGCTTGCTGGATCCTGGGGGCAGGGACGTGCAATGACGTCCAGCATCCACCCCCCCAAGGTGACAGTGCCAGCTGCTAATGGTATCCCCGGCTTCCACCAGGGTCCAGAAAGCACCAGACACTCCCCCCCCAGAGGAGAGCAGTCCACAGGGCGCTCAATCCTTCTCCCCCTGGCCAGCCTTCTGACTCTCAGGTCTATTCCCAAACCCAGGTCATCAGCATCACAAGCGGAAATCCAACTGTTGCGCTGGAGGGACGGCTAGTAAATTTTCTTCTGATGGCACCAGAGTGGCCCAAGAAGGAAAGAACTGTTGAGTTCCTAGAGGCCAGTGGTGCACAGGACCCACGGCAGCATGGATTCACATCAGGAAGGTCGTGTCAGATGAATCTAATAGATTTCTTTGACTGGGTGACCAAAGTAGTAGACCAAGAAGGGGCTGTGGACATGGCCTACCTAGATTTTAGCAAGGCATTTGACACAGTCACACAGTCGCAGGTCAAAAGCCTTGCTAAAGTCAATATATATTACGTCATACAGAAGTTTATTATCGAGCTGTAAACTGACATCCTCATAAAAACACAATAAGTTAGTTAAGGAACTACATCACTTTTTAAAGCCGTGTTGTTCCTCATCAAGTGTAACTAATGCAGAGGTAATAATATCTTTAATAAGGCTTTCCAGAATTTTACACAGAGAAGCAGTTAAACTGATAGGTCTATAGTTTTCCCAGCAACTTTTTGGTCCCTGTTTATGAATTGGGATTACATAAGCTATTTTCCATAATTGAGGCACCAAGTTATAGGTAATGCAGTATTCAAAGAGTAATTTAAGAAGAAATGCTAGACTACCTGCCAATAAATACAAGAGATGACCTGGTATACCGTCCGGTGATAAACTAAGTTTTCTTTTAAGAGAGACTAATTTAGCATATACATCACATACAGAAATAATTATATTCCCTTCCACACAATCTATATTATTTCTAACTGTCTGATTATCTGAAAAGATTTTACAAAAATTGACATTAAATATATTTGCCATTTCCAGAGGCTCATAAATTTGTGAGTTATTAAACCGGATAGGCCCCACTTGACAGGTAGGAGTTTTAAGAGAGTTAATATAAGCAAAGAACGATTTACTATTGCCCTTCTTTGCATTGACAGCCAAATTGAGTTCCCATGTTTTTTTTGGCTTTCCTAATACATTTCTTGCATTTCTTCTGAATATTGAGGTATGTACACCAATCAGTAATACTCTGTTATTTCAAATATGCAGCATGCTTTTTATTTTCCTTTTTTAATAGGACTTTTGTAGAATTATTCATCCATTTAGGTACATGTTGTTTAGAAGTCCTTTTTGGTTTAGTCGGGATGTACAGGTTTCTAAGGTCAGAAACTTTATTATGAAAAAAAGAAAAGTAGTCACTAATACCAACTGTATCTAAAATAGAAGCCCAATCAATATTATCCAAACTGGTTTTAATACTGGAAATATCTGCTTTATCATACAGATATAATACAGAGTTATTTTTCAGTGGAACAACTACAGTATATGTCCTAACTGGAACCTGATGGAACAGTGGTCACTATTCCCAATAGATCTGGTCATGATAAGATTTTTTGGTGCCAAGCTCTCGCTATGAAGCACCAGATCCAAAATATTCATGCCTGTGGTAGGTTGATTTACACCCTGGGTGAGGTTGCACTGCTGGCAGATGTTAATTAATTTTCTACCTGAACCAGTGGTAGCAGTTTATGTGGTCCAATCAGTTTCACCTAGATTAAAGTCACCTGTCAAAATAATACTGTATCCCCCATACTGGAGGCGATTTCAATTTCTGATATGAAATCCTCAAGATAATCAGGGGGAGCACCTGTGGGATGATAGCACACCCCTATAATAAAATGATGATGTTTATTTAGGATTAGTTTAATCCACAATGACTCAAAGAGACTACCAGGAGGCTTGATCTTATCAGAAATATTGACCTACTAGAGTGATTTGTTTAGAAAAATTGCAACCCCACCACCTTTTCTATTTTGCCTATTGTATTTATAAAGACTATACCAGGAAGAGAAAGGTCCCAGCTAATATTATCATCACCCCATGTTTCAATAACCATAATCACGTCAATCTTATCAACTGAAAGTACAGCTTGTAACTCATCTAATTTGTTATTTAGGCTCTTAGCACTGAAATAAAGATATTTTAGATAATTCAAATGTTTCATAGCAGGTTCTGTATTTGAATGCCACTGGGGGGGAGCTATTCTCGCCCCCGGTCAAACAGTTTAAATGTTCATTAATATATTTAAGCATATGTTCTGCTAATAGACGATTTCCCCTAGGACTTAAATGGAGGCCATCCCTACAATACAATTTAGATCTGTCAACAAATTCCTCCCAATGAGTGAGACAGACCTGATCTTGTTTGAGACCTCTAAAGTGAAGCCAGTTGTTAAATTTATGTATGCTGTTATTAAATGCTTCAGAAGCTCTAGGAACAGGTAATATTTTGGAGAAAGCAATCTCACATCCCATCTGAACCAAAATGTTAGAAAGTGCCACAATATCTTTCTTAATATCCAATAATTCTGAATGTACGAAATCATTAGTACCAACATGGAGCATAACCAAAAGGTGTTGACCACAATGATTCAAAATATTATGGACCATATTAGAGATATTTGAGATCCTGGCACCACTAAAACTAGAGCACATACGATTTGTTTTATCAGGATCACAAATTGCTCTGTCTAAATATTTGATAATGGAATCCCCTAGTACATACACTTGCCTAGGGTCACTACAGTGTATCAAAGGGATTTCCATATGACTTGGGTCATAGCTGTGGACACTAATGACTCTGCTTCCAGGGTCTTATCCCATGCAGTGCCATTGAGCAGGTTATCCTGGCTAAGGGCAACCATCCTTTTCCAGGACACTTAGACCATGGCCACTGATTTCCATTTTAAAGGAGATTCACTGTTTGGTGACCTAACAGAGGCAAACATAAAGAAAAGGTAGGAGTACAAAACCACTCACAGAAACAGTACTGACAAAGAAAAGGTGTCTGCTTCCTACAGGTCTCATGATAGGGGAGGCAGGGATAGGGGATGCTATCCCAGACCCTATACTCCTTATGAGTACCAACTCTATAATGATCTAACTACAGACGCAGGAGGAGTTCCAAAAATGCTGCAGCAGCACCAGCCCCAAAACCTCAGCCAAAACAAAACCCCTGACAGTTCTTCCCAGGTCACCCAACCATTGACAGTTGGGGAAAGATTGGCCCACTACTTCCAGGAATGGGTAAATGTTAACACAGACAAGTGGATCCTGGAGGTAGTGGACTAGGAGTGGTCCCTGCAATTAAAAAAATTCCCAAAACTGCAGAAACACCAACATTTTCAAGCCTATTCTCCCAAAGAAAGAGTTCTGCTAGAACTGGAAGTAAACAAATTGCTACAAGCAAAAGCAATGGAAAAGGTCCCTGCCTCACAAGGGCCTGTTCTTTCTCCTAAGCTGGTCTCCAGGCTTCCTTACACATGGGCTGTACCTCCTGATGCAGATAGGAAGGCAGGAACTTGATCGCTGTAGCTGGGGATATCAAGCCCTCCACTTCCTGTTTCCCTCAGTTTGCTTTCTGCCTTCAGACCGGCAGGTACTCTGCAAGCAGAGCTTTGTCACCACATGGCAGAGCTGAAGACAGCAGACTGTAAGTCAAACAATCTATTTACATTGGATTTCAGAGGATTTGTAGCTGTGTTACAGTGCTCCCATGTGGGTTCCAGTCTCAGCCTTGCAAGCTGCACAGACTGACCCTACTTCGCTGCGGTGCTTTTCCCTCGATGTTGGACAACCACAGCGGACGACTCCCCATCCAGAAACTTTGACCTGGAGGACAAATTTTTTCATTAAAAAAGGTCATAGCCAAGATTCATGGCCTGGAGATTGAGCAGGAAACTTTCAAAGAGCTGGGCTACACAGCTGCTGTTATTGAAATGATGAAGACTAGGTTTGCTGGCTAAAGCACCTAGCTTCACCTGAGCTCTTTTCTTCTAGATTGCTTGAAAGGACAGAGCAAATAACCTTACCAGAGCAAGGAAAAGGATTAAGGCTTCTTTTGGCTAGGCAGATTTACTGTGTGTTGTTATTTTTAATTTGTACTCACAGGGATTGTTACTGTTTGTTGCTAATATTTTATTACTTTATTTTTCTCTGATTCAAATTGTTGTTGCTGGGTATACCTTCTGCTGCATTATCACAGGGCGTGCCTCCAGGTGTGTGCCTACAGATTACTGCTGTAATCTTCTGATTCAAATTGTCTTTTGCAAGATATATCTTCTGTTACTGCTTTATTTTTCTCTGTAGCAAAGTGTTTCTTACAGGGTATATCTTCTGTGAAATTATTACAGGTGGTGCTTACATTTTTGTGACTTTTTATCATTAGGCTAAGCAAAATTACTCTTTGCCTCTATTTTATTTTGTTTTTGCTAAATAGAGAATAATAGATAGGCAAGTGTGTGTTATGAATATTTTTTTCACACCCAAGGTGTGTGATAACCCATAAACCTCGAGAGCAAAGCTCGAGAGGTTTATGTGGTCATCACACACACTGAGGGTGTGAAAAAAATATTCATAGGCACACGCTTACCTATTTTTTATTTTTTATAATTACTGGTAGAGTAGAGCATTTTTCTTATACGGAAAAAAAAATCCTGTTTTTTGTTCAGAACTAGTTTTATTTTAACTTTATATGACAGAACAGGCTTTTTTAAATTGATTTTGGTTTACTTTCTGTAAACGTTAAAAACTACGAGGAACAATACAAATTTTTTGTTTTAAAATGCAGAAGCTTAAACTGTTTTAATACCAGGAGTTCAAGTGTCCTTGAGAAGTCCAGTGGAGTAGCTTGTAGAAATCCGCTGGTGATCAGAGTCAAACAGTGGAGAACGAGTAAAAGATCAGGCAACATTTAAGAAACATTTTTTAGAACAGTAGTAAGTTAAAACGCTTAGGAGCTTGTTTGAAATTCTGCTGTTTGCAGTGCGACAAGCAGGAAGTGTTGCTGTGGTGATTTTCCGGTTGCTGTGGAGACGTGTAAGGCAGAACAAAAACTAAGGGAGTGCCTTGAAATTGCACTGTTCCACAGTGTTTTTCTGTTCTTTAAGAAAGAAAATTGCGGGATTTTGACGTTTTTTTTTTTTTAAGTTTGAAGAAATTTTGCCTGAACAGAGGCAGTTGTGCCAGTCGTGGTACAGAAGCGCTTTGTGGGGGAGAATCTCTGAGTTGGCACTCGAGCTGTCTCGAGCGCAGAGTACCACCCGAGGATTCTAACAGTGACTTTGAGATTGTGAAACATTGTAATAACTCGATTTCAGGTTATTACGGCGTTTTAACAGTGTCTGAATTCAGGTTGTTAAAAGGGGTCACCAGTACTTATAAGTTTTTTTTGTTTGTCTCAGAGGTGTTGCAGTCTCCTTCTCACATTGAAGGAGCTAATTGCTTTCCTCCCACAGCTTTTCAAGGGGATTAGGTGTGTATCTGGGGGGGGTGGAGCTTGCAAACTGTCAGTAACTTCCAACAGAGGGAAGAGTTAAAAGGTCAGGTTAGTTGATATCTTGGAGGTGGAAGACCAGGTTTGTTGGCCAAGGCACCTAGCTTCACTTGAGCTCTTTTCCTCTAGGTTGCTTGAAAGGACAGAGCAAATAACCTTACCAGAACAAGGAAAAGGATTATGGCTTCATTTGGCTAGGTAGATTTACTGTGTGTTGTTTGTACTCATAGGGATTGTTACTGTTTGCTGCTAACATTTTATTGCTTTATTTTTTTCTGATTCAAATTGTTGTTGCTGGGTATACCTTCTGCTGCATTATTACAGGGTGTGCCTACAGCTGTGTGCTTACAGATTACTGCTGTAATCTTCTGATTCAAATTGTTTTTTGCTAGGCATATCTTCTGTTACTGCTTTATTTTTCTCTGTAGCAAAGTGTTTCTTACAGGGTATATCTTCTGTGAAATTATTACAGGTGGTGCTTTACAGGTTTTACAGTTTTATCTATCATTAGGATAAGCTTTCGGGGCTACTACATTTGTTGCTGGCTGATTGTTTCTGCTCTTACCTCTTTGTTTCTTTTGTCCATGGTTCTTTTTCGAAAGGGGAAAGGCCCAACCACCCACACCCATCCCCAACCACCCCACACTACACTCCTTTTATGGGGTAGCACAGTTGTGACATTTTCTGCAGCAAAGCAGGAAAGGGGCAGATCAGAGGGGTATGCACACAGTGTCCTCATTTACAGGGGCACTAGTAATTTAACTTGTTATAACAAGTTATACAAAAACAAACAAACAAAACACAAAATCAAACTTTTGCTTTCATTTTCTTCCTTCTAATTACTCTGACCAGGTTATAAACCCAGTAACTTATCTGGAATGGATATCATTAACTGCAGGTACTGCGGAACACTTTTCAGAAAGGCAGTTTTACAGGATTTAGTAACACTGTCCTACATGCTGGGCCATTGGAGATCTAAGGGCTCAGCTCCAGACAGCATGGGCAGAGATTGCGGGCCTCAAATTGCATATTCAAGAGGAAATATATTATAAGAACTGCCTGCCATTTCTTCAACATCCAACAGAAGCACCTCGACCACAGAGGGTAGTAGGTCTGGGAGGTTGGCAGGTGGATAGGAGGGGCAAATCGGGTGCCCCATCACTCAGTGCTCTCCAACATATCATCTCCATGAACCATATAAAAACTACAAACATATATCTGCCTCTATCTCTGAAATCAAACAAAGGGGCAGAGGACACGGTAGAGCAGGACACTGCAGCACAGGAGCTAGCACAACAAAATCACCCAAAACAAGAACCGAAACAAAAAAAGGAAAAAGGAAATCCAAAAAACTTCTGATCATGGGAGACTCCATGATTCGGGGAGTTGATACCTATCTCTAGCCAGGGGTAATGGTCAGATGTCTCCCAGGTACATCAGCATGGAGAGACACTGACCGCATTGCTAAAATTGTTCAGGAAGCAGGAGAAAACATTGATGTGCTGTACACATAGGGACTAACGATCTCACCAGCCAGTCAGTAATGTGGACACCAAGGAACACCTGACCAGGCTGGGTGACAAACCATCATCCATTTCATCCAGCATCTCTTTATCTGAGATCCTGCCAGTCTGGGAGAGGGGACAGATGGACGGAAGGTCAGAGAAGGGGAGCTAGGGGAGCTAAACATGTGGCTCAAGGGCTGGTGCCAGGAAAAAGGACACAAATTTGTAGGGAACTGGCAACAGTTTTGGGAGTGAAAGTTCTTTAAATTTGATGGACTGCATCTGACTAAGGAGGCAGTCAGTGCATTGGAGCAGAAGTTTGACGTCTTTGCAGAATATTTAAACTAGCAAATGGGGAGAGGGGTGCAGCACTCCATATGTCAAATGGGAAGAACACCCCTCCCCCCTCAGTTAGTGGTCAAACAGGAGTTCAGCATGTTTTTAGTTCATTTACATCACCAGGTAAGGAAAAAGGTCCAGCTCCCCATATGACGCACAAGGGAATCGACAGACCTCGCCCAACAACTAACACGCCAAAATCTGGCCAATGGAAAATCATGTACACAAATGCTCACAGTCTGGGAAACAAAATCCCAGACCTGCAGACAATAATGACAGAGGCTAAACTGGACATAGTAGCCATTAGCGAGACATGGTTTACCAGTAACCACACTTGGGAGACTTCAGTACCTGGCTATGGACTGTTCAGAAGAGACCGACATGCAAAAAGGGGTGGAGTGGCCCTTTATGTCAATGAAAATATCAAAGCTACAGAAATTCAGAATACACATGAGGAACCAGAAGAATTGTGGGTCACCCTGGAAACAGGAAATGGGACAGCCATATGAACTGTGTGTGAAGGCCGTCGGATTGATGACTCAGACACCAATACAGGATGCAAAAATTGGACCTCTCTGTCCAATATTTATTAGAGAAACAAATAAAATAAGGAAGAAAACTGAATGAACTTAATACGACAAAATAAGCATCCAAAAGCAAAATAACAAGGTTTCAGGAATATATCTCTAGAATATGCTAGAGAACTGTTGATCCTTAGACAGACCAACTCACACTACTCAATAGTCAGAAGCAGAGCTCTTTATTTAGGAGCTGGATCAGATGACCCAAAAACTCCTCCCACTTTCTATTATGTAACCTGTATTTCTTTAATACCATTTATTTTTAATCAACTGAACGTTATATACACTTATACATTATATAACAACACTTTGGCAGCTCAAAGATAGAGATTTTATATGAATTTAATGTAAAACTTTCCATATCTGCATACCCTGACTCCTCCCACATTAAGTTGTACCATAAATGACAACAGAAAGAGGCCAGCCTGCTCTTAGGGAGGTAAACTTAATGTGGAGAGGACGTTCCAGCAGAGCAGAGCAGGACAGTAAAAGACCCAACATGAATTAATACTGAGATATGGCAAGTGCGTTTGTGGCAAATACATTAATTTTATTAAATGAATATCACCAATTCTGTTGTGCTGTAGTTCTACTAGTGCTTTACTTTTACTTGAGCTATACTGTTTCTCTCACCGCTTGCTCTTGAGGCGATTCTAGCTGCTCAAATGACAGCAGCTCAAAGAAGGGGAGAAAGCCGCAGGCTCTTTTAGCAGGCTAGGCTTAAAACATGAGCCAGCATGGCAAAGTTAGAATAGTGTGCGGCAAAGAGAAAGAACCTAAAGCGGACCGCCACGCTGCACCACGCGTCTGAGTAAGCTGGCTTTACAGACAGAACCAGCCGGACTCGCCTACTTAGACGTGGTGCAGTAATCGCACGGTCTCCTGGATTTTGGCAAGGAGCAGCTGGTTATACACCGCATGACTCTTTACACAGAATAGCATTTTCCCTAATGTGAGTACTTGATAGCGCATTGCTAAACTCCTTGCATTACCCATTCGGGAGTACATTTACAGCACTTTGCTAAACATCTCGCTTTCTCTATTCAGGTGTATATTCACAGCGCTTTGCTTTTTTCCTGGAGCTAGACAACTGCATACAAGAGAAAGAGATACAAAAGATGAAAGGGGGGTGGTTCTAATCGCATATTAGGCAGGTGGCCAGCCTACCAATATGCTAAGGTTCAAGGATGTCACAGAAAGGATATGGGGGGGATTGCTGTTGCGCAACAGACTTGAAATGAAATGAACAGGGTAGAAAGAAGGCTACAGGTATAGATATTCCAGCTCCAGGGGCAAAAGGTGTTCCCTCTGACATACCTTCCCCATTTTGTACAAAATCATTTGGTCAAATGTTTTGTACACTTCCATGTTCTACAACAACACAGGAAAAGGACATCAATCAGATCTCTTCTTACGGAAGAGATGGAGCTTTAGCCTATCCTCTTCCAAAGCTCCACCTCGGGGTCCCTATTTAAAAATACTACATTTATACAATTGACACTGGCTGTCAAATATTATAAATTTCACTTTTACCCCGAGGTCTGATTGTTCCTTTTTTCCTGTCTATATACTCCTGCACCAAATTGAGACAGGAAATCAGCATTTTTATGAGCTGACACAGCTTTGTGTCTCACCGTGAATGTGTAGGGTTGCAGGGTGAGATACCACCTCATAATGCGAGGATTCTTATCCTTCATTACCATCAACCAGCAAAGGGGGTTATGATCTGTAATTAATTAGAACTGCGCCCCACATAAATAGAACTTCAGGGTTTCAATTGCCCAGCGAACAGCCAGACATTCTTTTTCAATTGTAGCATATTTTGTCCCTCGCACATGCAACTTCCTGCTTATATATAGGATGGGGTGTTCCTGCCCATCTGTCACCTGTGATAATACAGCACCAATCCCTGTGGCAGAAGCATCAGTTTGTACTAAAAAAGGTTTGGAAAAGTCAGGGTTTATTAATACCGGGGCAGAACACAATGACACTTTCATAGCACAAAAGGCTGCTTCACATTCAGGGGTCCATTTAACCTTGGTTGGATTGTTCTTTTTAGTAAGGTCAGTAAGTGGGCTGGCTAGGGAGGCGAAATTAGATATAAAGTGCCTATAATATCCAGCTAACCCAAGAAAGGATCTTACATGTTTCTTTGTAATGGGTGTCGGACATTTGGCTACAGCGTCTGTTTTCCCTATGTCTGGTTTAATTCACCCTTTACCTGTCACAAACCCTAGATATTTAGTTTCTTGCATTGCCAATGCACATTCCCTTGGATTAATGGTAAGGCCTGCATTTTCCAGAGCTTGTAGAACCACTTTTATATGTGTCATATGGTCATCCCAGGTTGGACTATAGATAATAACATCGTCTAGATATGCTGCACTATAGTCCATGTGAGATTGTAACACTCGATCCATCAACCTCTGGAACGTGGCCAGACCTCCATGTAATCCAAAAGGCATCATGGTAAAATGAAAAAGTCCTTTTGATGTATTAAATGCCATCTTTTCTTTTGAGGTCTCATCCAGGGGTATTTGCCAATATCCCTTCGATAAATCTAACGTTGTTAAATAATGTGCTTTCCCTAGATGATCGACTATATCGTCAATTCATGGCATAGGGTAACTGTCAAATTTAGAGACTGCATTAAGTTTTCGGAAGTCTAGACAAAGGCAAATTCCGCCTTCTTTTTTAGTTACTATCACCATAGCGAAGGACCAGTCACTTTTAGAGGGTTCTATGACTTTCAATTTAATCATCTTATCCAGTTCTTTAATTACTTCCTCTCTTAACTTCTCAGGGAGTCTCTAAGGTTTTACTCGAATAAGATTCATGTGGAGGACTTCTATATGGTGCTGAATCAGGTCTATTTTCCCAGGGGTGTTAGTAAACATCCCTTGGTAAAGTTGCAAAATCTGTTCCAGTTCATGATTCTGTACACTTGTCAATTCCTGATTCCTAAGTATGTCTGTTAAGGAACCTGCCCCTTCTAATCTTTTATATGCCATCTCTAGCTCACTTTCTGTTGGCTCTGGCGCACATAACAAACAGGAATTCCTTTCTCGCCACAGTTTTAAGAGATTAACATGATAAATTTTCCTTTTAATCCTTTTATCCGGCAACTCTACCTCATACATCACTGGCCCACATTGTTTATTAATAGGGTAAGGTCCTTGCCACTTCTTATTCAGCTTATTGTCAGAAGAAGGCAAAAGTAGCAGAACTTTATCCCCTGTTTGAAATAATTTCTGCCCTACCCCTCTATCATATAGGGCCTTCTGTTTTATCTGTTGTTGTAGTCCCTTTCTGTGAGCCAATTCATCATATTGCATTAGTTTTTGTCTCATTTTATTTACAAACTCCAGGGTTGTTGTAGGGCCTACCTCCTGCCCTTCCACCCATTGTTCTTTTATTATATCAAGAGGTCCTCTAGGGTTCCTCCCATATAAAAATTCAAAGGGGGAATATCCTGTTGAAGCCTGTGGGACCTCTCTATATGCAAACATTAAAAATGGGAGATACTGGTCCCAATCCTTTCCCTCCGCTTGTACATATTTTCTCAACATTTGTTTCAGGGTCTGATTAAATCACTCCACAAGCCCATCAGTCTGTGGGTGGTAAGGGGAAGTATGGATTGCATGTACATTAAGGGCCTGGTATAGACGTTTTAGGACCTGTGAACAAAAATTAGTACCTCTATCCGTTAGGATTTCTTTGGGTATTCCCAATCGGCTAAAGATTTTAACAAGCTCTTCTGCTATCTTGTTAGCAGTTATGGTCCGTAAGGGAATGGCTTATGGGTACTTTGTATGGTAATCGCATAATACTAAGATAAATCGATTTCCCTTCTTGGTTTTCTGTAGGTGACCCACAATGTCCATTGCCACCCGTTCAAACAGGTGATTTATAATGGGTAGAGGCTGCAGAGGGACTGTATCTTTCTTACCTACTTTGGCTATCTTTTGGCATTCAGGGCAACCCAAACAATACTTCTCTACCTCTTTATGTATCGTTGGCCAGAAGAAATTATATAAAATTCTAGCTAGGGTACAATCCCTCCCCAAATGTCCAGCCATGGGACTATCATGGGCCACTTGTAATATTTGAGTCTTATATTCCCTGGGTACCAGTAGCTGATCTACCTGCTCACATGTTCTAGGATGTGCACAAGTTCTGTACAATAGGTTATTTTTCATTTTATAACAGGGTTTATTCCCTGCTTCCTCCCGGGATACCTGTGAATAAAGAGGTGTTAATGTGTCATCTGTTTTCTGTTTTTTTTCAAAATCACATTTATTAGTTATTTCATTTATATCAGTCTCCTCAACTTTAATGTCTGGGACATGAGTCTGAGTCCAGTGTAGTTTATCCAGGTGCTGCTCTTTCTTTGTTTTTCTGTTTTTACTTGGAATACCAAAAATATCCTCATCAAATTGAAACAAGGGACTCGGTTCACCCTTTTCGCTTTGTGCCCTCATGGTTACTGCAGATAGTTAATTAGCTGAAATAAAAGTCTTAAAGTCAAGATGATCCTGTCCCAACAACACAGGGACTGGTACCAGGGGTACTATTCCTACTTCCATTTCTCTTTTGGAATGAATTGTCTGTAGCTCCACTGAGGTTGTTGGGTAATAATGTATGTCCCCATGTATACAGATTACCCTTGTCTTAGTAGACTTCCTAGGCATTCCCTCCACCAATTCCGCTCGAACCAATGTCTGTTTGCTCCCTGAATCAATAAGCCCCATAACCATCTGTGTTCCAAGCTGTACTGCTATGGTGTAATGTCCCAAATTTTCCAAAGCCAAATGTACATTCCCAGATTGTTTCTTTGGGCAATAGCAAGCAATATGGCCTTTCTTATGACAGTCTCTACGTATGATATCCGGGGGGAATGATCTGTAGGGTCTATTCCCAGCACACTCTGTCCCTTGTTTTACTGAATGTCCAATATTATTAGCAGGAATAGGAGCAGAAGGAGATCTTACCGTGGTGGTTGTACTGGGATGACCAGCTGAAGTCTTCTTTATGTAGGGTCTAGCTGTTAGATAGTCCTCTGCTAGGGAGATGGCCTTTTCAGAAGTCTCTGGGTGATGCTCCTTCACCCATAATTGTACATCCTGGGGTAAAACATGAATATATTGCTCCACCACAATGACCTCCATTATTTGATCCAATGTCTTTACTCCGGGCTGTAACCATTTATGGAACAAATCTTTTAATCTTACATAAATCTCTCTTGGATGGTCAACAGGTTGAAACCAGAGTGTACGAAACCGTTGTCGGTATGTCTCGACACTAATGTCATACCTCCTTAAGATCTCTCCTTTGACAGCATCGTAGTTTTCTGCCTGTTGACTGTCCATGTTACCATAGGCCAACTGAGCCTTTCCCATAAGATAGGGTGCCAAGCGAATAATCCATTGCTCCCGTGGCCATCCACAGGCTCCTGCTACCCATTCAAAAGTCATCAGGTAGGATTCTATGTCATCCTGTTCTCCTAGCTTAGTTAGTTTAATATCCTTCGGAGTCTCATTGGGAGCTGGGGGACTTCAGGGAGTACTTATTGTCTGAATAGCCCTTAAAGTCTCTTACCACCTCCTCTCATTTCTTTCCTGCTCTTTCTCTCTCTCCTTATCCATGGCCAATTGCTTGAGACAGAGCCATCTCAACAGGTCATGTGACTGTTCCGGCAGTTCTTCCTCAATCGGGGTACCAGCTGTTGCCCCCTGGAGGTCCTCATCTTCCTCCCTTGGAACTTGTTCTGCCTTAAGCCTTTCCTTTTTATGCTCAGGCAGTCCAAACAACAATGGTTCTCCCAACTTATCCGCCATAGTTCTGGTCAGTATGCCTTTGGGTCTCATCAGTTTCTATCTTCCCTTCCTCCATCCCTGGGCCGGTCCAACAACTGCTTGGAAAAGATGCCAAGTGGACCACAATCCCACTTCTGACACCAACTGTGAAGTCTGTGGGATTGATGACTCGGACACCAATGCAGGATGCAAAAATTGGACCTCTCTGTCCAATATTTATTAGACAAACAAATAAAATAAGGAAGAAAACAGAACAAACTTAATACGACAAAATAAGCATCCAAAAGCAAAATAACAAGGTTTCAGGAATATATCTCTAGAATATGCTAGAGAGCTGTTGATCCTTAGACAGACCAACTCACACTACTCAATAGTCAGAAGCAGAGCTCTTTATTTAGGAGCTGGATCAGATGACCCAAAAACTCCTCCCAATTTCTATTATGTAACCTGTATTTCTTTAATACCATTTCTTTTTAATCAACTGAAAGTTATATACTCTTATACATTATATAACAACACTTTGGCAGCTCAAAGATAGAGATTTTATATGAATTCAATGTAAAACTTTCCATATCTGCATACCCTGACTCCTCCCACATTAAGTTGTACCATAAATGACAACAGAAAGAGGCTGGCCTGCTCTTAGGGAGGTTAACTTAATGTGGAGAGGACGTTCCAGCAGAGCAGAACAGGAAAGTAAAAGACTCAACATTAATTAATACTGAGATATGGCAAACACCTTTGTGGCAAATGCATTCATTTTATTAAATGAATATCACCAATTCTGTTGTGCTGTAGTTCTACTAGTGCTTTACTTTTACTTGAGCTGTACTGTTTCTCTCGCCACTCGCTCTTGAGGCGACTCTAGATGCTTAAATGACAGCAGCTCAAAGAAGGGGAGAAAGCTGCAGGCTCTTTTAGCAGGCAAGGCTTAAAACATGAGCCAGCACGGCAAAGGTAGAATAGTGGGCAGCAAAGAGAAAGAACTTAAAGCAGGACCGCCACACTGCACCACGCGTCTGAGTAAGCCAGCTTTACAGACAGAACCAGCCGGACTCGCATACTTAGACGCGGTGCAGTAATCGCACAGTCTCCTGGATTTCGGCAAGGAACAGCTGGTTATTCACCACATGACTCTTTACACAGAATAGCATTTTCCCTAATGTGAGTACTCAATAGCGCATTGCTAAAATCCTTGCTTTATCCATTTGGGAGTACATTTACAGAGCTTTGCTAAACACCTCACTTTATCTATTCGGGTATATATTTACAGTGCTTTGCCTTTTTCCCGGAGCTAGACAATTGCATAGAAGAGAAAGAGATACAAAAGATGAAAGGGGGGGGGTTAATCGCATATTAGGCAGGTGGTCAGCCTCCCAATATACTAAGGTTCAAGGATATCACAGAAAGGATATTGCGGGTTGCTGTTGCACAACAGACTTGAAATAAAATAAACAGGGGGAAGAAAGAAGGTTACAGGTATAGATATTCCAGCTCCAGGGGCAAAAGGTGTTCCCTCTGACACTGGGGTTATGTACAGGCCTCCAGACCAGGGGGAGGACATAGACTCATTACTGTTAGAAGATATACAAAACATGATAGCTAAAGGGGAGGTTCTGATAATGGGAGACTTCAACATGTCAGATACAGATTGGTCCATACCGGCAGGAACACCTGCCAGGAGTAGACACATGGTGGATTCTTTGCAGGGCAAGGGACTCAAACAACTGGTACAATGACCCACAAGAGACAGGGCTATCCTAGATCTAGTACTGACTAACAGGGAAAGGATCACAGATCTCCCGGTAGAAGGTCACCTGGGGGCCAGTGACCATCACATGGTATGGTTCAATTTGGCCACTAGAACTAAATCATCCCATTCCAAGGCAAAAATATGGGACTTCAGAGGAGCTGACTTTGGTAAGATGTCTGACAGAGTTAAGCTAGCCCTGGCAAAAGGAAAAACAGGAGAAGGTGTATAGGCAAAGTGGGCAAGCATTAAAGATGCAATACTTGAAGCAATATCCCATTGTGTTAGAGAGAAAAGGAAGTGCAAAAGAAGAAGGAAACCACTTTGGTTCTCAAAAACAGTAGCAGAAAAGGTCAGAGCCAAAAGGCTGGCCTTCAGGAAATATAAGGAACGCAGCAGGATGAAGATAGGAGGCATACCAAACTCCTTAAGGGAACCAGGGGAAGGCAGTAAGGCAGACAAAGGCCCAAACCAAGGAAACACTAGCACAAACAGTAAAGAAGGTGACACGACTTTCTATAGATACATTAGTGAAAGGAGAAAGTCCAGAGGGGGTATTGCAAAGATCAAAGGGGATAAGGGGGCATGTGAGGAGGAGGACCATATAAAAGCATCTATCCTAAATAGATACCTCTACTCAGTATTTACTGAAGAGAAGGTAGGGTAGAGCCTACAGCTCAGCACCATGGACATGGGGGGGAGGGAGGTGTGCACTAGTCCCTTCACAAAAGAAAGTGTCCTACAAGAGCTCGATAAGCTCAGGGTGGACAAGGCAATGGGACCTGATGGCATACATCCCAGGGTACTAAAGGAGCTAAGGGTGGAACTAGCAGAGCCATTATCAGAACTGTTTAGTGAGTCTCTGAGCACAGGAGAGATCCCAGAAGACTGGAGAAGGACTCAGGTGATCCCACTCTATAAGAGTGGTGGCAGGGAACTACAGACCTGTCAGTCTTACCTCAGTAGTGGGCAAAATTATGAAGACACTTCTTAAGGAAAGGATAGTGCAACACCTGGAATCCATAGGAGCACAGGATCCAAGACAGTATGGGTTTACAAAAGGAATGTCCTGTCAAACTAATCTCATAGATTTCTTTGACAGGGTAACCAGAGTGGTGGACCAAGGGGGAGCAGTTGATGTCACCTACCTTGACTTCAGTAAAGCTTTTGATACTGTTCCACATAGAAGATTGATTAATAAGCTAGGTGGGTCAGAAGTTGGTCAACTGGGTGGCAAACTGGTTGACAGGCAGAAAACAGAGAGTGGTGGTAAATGGTATACAGTCAGAAGAGATGCAAGTCACAAACGGGGTACCTCAGGGATCAGTCCTGGGGCCAGTCCTCTTCAATATTTTCATCAGTGATATTGCAGATGGACTGGAGGATAAGGTTTGTCTGTTTGCAGATGACACCAAGATCTGCAACACAGTAGATGATCCAGATGGGGTGGACAGAATGAGAGAGATCTGGATAAACTAACAAAATGGTCAGAAGAGTGGCAACTGGGGTTTAGCATAAAAGTGCAAGATCATGCACATGAAGAGAAACCTGAAGCCACCCATAGGCTGGGAGGGGAGTTGCTGGCAGTCACAAGGGAAGAAAAAGACTTGGGCATCATCATCACCGATGACCTGAAATCATCCAAGCAGACCACTAAAGCAGTAGGTAAGGCTAGGGGGATGTTGGGGTGTATTAGTAGGGGTATCACAAGCCAGAAGAGGGAGGTAATAATCCCTCTTTACAAGACACTTGTTAGGCCCCATCTGGAGTACTGCTTACAGTACTGGAGGCCACACCTTCACAAGGACATTAACCAAATTGAAGCAATCCAGAGAAGGGCAACCCAAATGGTGCAGGTACTGCATCAGAAAAGATATGAGGACAGATTAACAGAGCTCAGTATGTACACCCTAGAACAAAGGAGGGAGAGAGGTGATATGATCGAAACATTCAAACACCTTAAGGGAATTAACAAGGTGAAAGAGTGGAATATGTTTCAATATAAGAAAAATAGCAGGACAAGAGGACACAGCATGAGATTAGAGGGAGGCCAATTAAGGGGTAATGTGAGGAAGTTCTTTTTCACAGAAAGGGTGGTGGATGCATGGAATGGCCTACCTCAGGAAGTGGTGGATATGAATACAGTGCAGGGCTTCAAACAGGCATGGGATAGGCATAAGGGAGCAATACAGATGAGTATGAATAGATAGGCCATTGTCAGAGCAAAGGCTGATTTCACATTCAAAGGCAGAAAAAGAAATGAGCAGACTGGGTGGGCCTTGCGGTCCTTATCTGCCATCAACTTCTATGTTCCTATGTAACTCACGTCACCCCTCTTCCTCTAAAGTGTATTATAGAATCTGGAGGAAATTCTTATTCTGGATTCAATCTAACTACATACAGAACCATCCAGTATCATTGCCTGTACTACTGCAGTTTCTTCAAGAGGGGTTTGACAGAGTCCTGCAACCAGCCACCTTACGAGTTCAGGTTTCCACACTGTGTGTGCTCTTGTTAGTGGATTCAGGAGAATTGTTGGGCTCACATCCCCATGTCATGAGGTTTCGAAGGGCAGCAAAATTAAAACGCCCTCCAATCAAGCCAACGGTACCACCTTGGAGACTTAATCTGGTTCTCAACACTTTGACCAAGGCTCCTTTTGAGCTTCTCAAGGAGACATCCCTCATGCATCTTACAATAAGGATCACTTTTCTCATAGCTATTACTTCAGCCAGGAGAATCAACGAGCTAGGAGCATTGTCCACCAAAGAGCTGTACACTGTTTTTCATCAGGACTCTGTGGTGCTCTGAACAGATATGGGTTTTTTGCCAAAAGTTATGTCTCCCTTTCATTGCAACCAAGAGTTGATTCTGCCTTCCTTCTGCCCACACCCCAGAAATGAAAAGGAAAAAAGAATTACACATGCTAAATCCGAGAAGAGCAATGAAAATGTATATTAAAAGAATGGATGATTTTCGCAAAACTTCAAGTTTGTTCATTTTAACTACAGGTCAAAATATGGCAAAAAAGCTTAAAAGACTCTGTAGCTAGATGGATCCATTCAGCCATCACCATGGCTTATGATCAGGCTGGAGTAACTTTGCCTGGCCAAGTGAGAGCCCATTCCACCAGAGCTATGGCCACTTCGTGGGTGGACTTCAGAGAAGCATCTCCAGCAGACCTATGCAGGGCAGCCATATGGTCATCTATTCACAAATTTACTAAATTTTACAAATTGGATGTGATGTCCTCGGCGGAGGCATCCTTTGGCCGCAGAGTGCTTCAAACGGTGGTAGACCCCTTAGGGCACTAGACATTCTTCCCACCCGGGATATCTGTAGATGTACTGTTTTTGTATATCCCATGTGTAAGCAAGCCCAGAGACCAGCCTAGGAGAGAGAAATCGAAATTTGAATACTTGTAAATTTTCTTTTCTGACGGCTGATCTTCAGGCTTCAGCTTCCCTCCCATAATGCACATAGTTGGCCAGTTGACCATGTATGTCTTAATATTCTTGTTTTTGTTTCCAAGTTCATGTAGTATTGCCACATTTGGAATGCTTTCAGAAGAACTGAGGGAAATAGGAAGTGGAGGGCTGGATAGCCCCAGTTGTAGAGATCAAGTTCCTGCATTCCTATCTGCATCAGGAGGTACAGCCCATGTGTAAGGAAGCCTGGAGACCAGCCATCAGAGAAAGAAAATTTACAGGTATTTAAATTTCGATTTTTCAAGGTACTTTCTTACTACAAGAAAAATGGGGAGTGGTGGCCCAGTTTAGACCTAAGATATCTATACATTTACAGTGCAAGCTGCTTATAATGGACTAGTCTATGTTGAGCACTTTTTTGTCCATTATAAGGACTGTTCAAGATATCCAAATATACTTTTTTTGTAACTGTAGTAGGTTTTGGTTGATACAGTATGATACTGTGTGGTAAACTTTCAGTCACTGTTGTATAGCCCATGAAAATTCAGCTCTGAGTCCCTTATTAATAAATGTAGTCACATTTAATAAAATGAACCAGCACTGTGTTGTATTCACTTATTTTGCTACCCACCTGTCTACCCAATTCACTTACAGTACTGTATTTTGCTATCCGCCCACCTACCCAATGTAGCACTTTCAAATAAATACGCTTACTTTTTAATGTTACACACTGACACAGGGTTGGAGAGGCACTGCCACTAACAGCAACCAAAAGCTTCTGCTTTTTTACTTTTCCCAACATGCTGACTTGGGCTATAGAGAGACATGCCGTTAAGCAGTAACTGAACCCACAGACTTATGCTTTTTCACTTTTCCTGACATGCTGACTCGGGCTATAGAGAGAAACATGCCATAAGTCTCAACTAAAAATACCCAAAGGCGTCTACTTCTTTACTTTTCCTGACATGCTGACTTGGGCTATAGAGAGAGATTGAGACAGGCCATAAGCCGCAATTGACCAAAAATACTTCTGCTTGCTTCCGCTAATGGTGGTCTCATTTCCCATTGCATTAAATTTAATAACTAAAACAGACAGCAGTGCACAAAACAAAGACTTGAATTTAACTCTCTCAGAAGGTCTGCTATGAGGGTGCTAGTGTACCGTGCTACAAGGGTGCTAATGAATTCCCAGGCATGCCTTTCACAGCTGATCACACTCATTTACACCTCCATTATGGCTACAGCTAGGTATGATCCTTAAGTCTGGAAGGGTGCAGAAGGGCTAATTAAGGTCTTGTTACCACTTAAGGCATCAGTCCCGGCCAGGTACTCTGTGGTACACTGCCCGAGAGGGGATCACAGGGACAGGGGAGTAGCCATCTGTTTTAGATCCAACATAAATTTCTTTGTACATCTGTAGGGTTATACCTTATCATTTGAATGTGTGGCAGTGCGTGGGGGTCCAGGTGTGGGTTGCAGAATTCTCCTGGTTTACCATCCTCCAGTGTTAGGTGGAGAATTCCTGCAGGAGGTGGCAGACTTCATCGCCGACATGGTGTTGGAGTCACCCAGATGGCTTATTCTGGGTGACTTCAATGCATGGGTTGACAGTGAATCCTCTCAGCTTGGTCTTGACTTCCTCCAGCTGATGACATTGCTGGGCCTTGCACAGGCAGTTGCCTCTGTGACCCACCATCACAGCCACACCTTGGACTTGGTATTCTCACTGGGTCTCGAGGTCACTGACCTCAAGATTGATTGGATTGTTTGGTCTGATCATTGTACTGTGAGATTCTCATTTGGGGATCCCCTCGAAGGTCCCTCCCCTGTAGAGATTATCAGCTTCCGCCCATTAAGGAGATTGTCCCCAGAGTGACAGATGGCGGTGGTTGATTTTCCCGGTGTTAGGTCTGTTAGTGTGGTTGGCTTTGGTGAGTTGGTGACAGCATATAACAGGGCTGTCTCCAAGGCGCTCTATGCAAGAGAGATAGATAGATAGATAGATAGATAGATAGATAGATAGATAGATAGATAGATAGATAGATAGATAGATACTTTATTTCTAAAGTGCCCAATTCCAAGGACTCTGAGCGTTGTACAATATAAAACTACAATTTTATTTAATCATACAAAAAAATACACAAATAAAATTCGGCTGGGAGTATTCAGAATCTATCTATCCACTTAAAACAGACTATTTCAGAAAATTATTCAATAAAAGCCTTCTGGAACAAATACATCTTCAGGCCCTTTTTAAATGCTTCTACCGAGGGAGCCTCCTTTAAATAACCAGGCAAGGAGTTCCACAGGGTTGATGTGGCCTCTGAAAATGCCATGTCCCCAGAATGCCACAGCCTGACCCTGGGAACTTGAAGGAGGCCTCCTTAGGCAGAACAGAGTGTCTGGGGTGGATGGTAGGGGACAAGGAAATCTTGCAGATAGACAGGTCCCCTTTTATGCAGGGTCTTGTAGGTAAGGAGCCCTATCTTGAAGACAGTCGTCCACCGGACCGGCAGCCAGTGCAGTTCACAAAGGACCAGGGTGATATGCTCACACTTTTTCACCCTTGTCACTAATCTTGCCACCATGGTCTGCACCAACTGCAGCCTGCAGAGGTTGTCTCCAGATAACCCTAGGTACAGGGCATTATGGTAGTCCAACCTGAAAGTGACAAAAGCATGCACCAGCATGGTCAGGTCTTCAGGTGGGATCAGGGCTTGGATTCAGGTGATATTCCTAAGATGGTAAAACCCACCTTTGACCACAGCCGACACCTGAGAATCAAGTATCAGGCCGTCATATAGGATCACACACAAATACTTCACCTGTCTAGAAGGAGCAAGAGGAACACCCCCCAACACTAGGCCGGGGTAACCCCACACCAGATGACCCAGATCCACAACCAGAACATCAGTCTTGTCTGGGTTAAGCCTGAGCCAGTTTTGAGTCATCCACAACTGGATTTCCTCGAGGCAACTGTTAAATACAAAGTCCGATGCCTGGGTATCAGGTGCACAGGACAAGTACAGCTGGGTATCATCTGCATAGAAGTGAAAACCCAGCCTGTACCATCTGATAATGTCCCCCAGTGGCAGCATATACACCATGAACAGCATGGGTGACAAGACTGAACCCTGTAGAACCCCACAGCACAGAGACTTTGGGTTAGATGAGACAAGTCCCATTGTCATCCTTTGCACTCTGTCAGGTATGACCTGAACCAGTTGATGACACTACCGGACAGGCCACACCAGAACCACAGGCAGTCAAGAAACACCTCATGGTCCACGGTGTCAAATGCCGCAGAGAGGTCCAGGAGGACCTAGACGGTCTCTCATGTCCCTCACCATCAGAGGGTCATTTATCACCCTCACCAGGGCAGTCTCCGTACTATGCCTCACAAGGAACCCAGACTGGAAAGGCTCATAGGTGGAGGAAGAGGCAAGATGTCTCTCAAGCTGCACAGCCACCATCTTTTCAATAACCTTCCCTAAAAATGGGAGGAATCACTATGCTGATTACCAAAGGGCAATCGACCATAAGAGGCAGAGTTCCTGTCAAGGGAGTTTGCAGCAAGGAAAAACAGACCACCTTAGCTCTTTTGGGATGTGGACAGGCTTCTTCATCCTGTCTGTCTACAGTTGAAAAGAGCTTTTTGTGTAGCACTTTGCGAAGAGTTTGCTCTGTTTTTCCTCTGACAGGGTATCCTCTATTCAGACTGGGATCCTGCCAGTGTGCCTGGACCAGATGCACAGGGTGGGGTCTGGGTGGAACAGGGCACTGCTATTGTCTGGGCAGAGTTTCAGCCAGTGGAGGTGGCAGAGATCTCCAAGGTGATTTTGAAGCTGCGGCCCACTTGTGAAATGGACCCTGGCCCAATGCATCTGCTAGTGGGCTGCACTGAGGCCGTCAGTCCAGTGTGTGCCAGGATAGTTGAGTGTTTGCTTTTGGAGGGGGTTTTCCCCAATGCCTTGAAGGAGCCACTGGTGAAGCCCCTTCTGAAAAGAACATCTCTTGACCCTGACATCCTGGGGAATTATAGACCAATGTTCAGCCTCCCATTTTTAGGGAAGGTTGTTGAGAAGATAGTGGCTCTGCAGCTCGAGGAACATCTGGAGACCTGTGACATCTATATGCCATTCCAGTCCTGGTTTAGGACGAGGCACAGCACAGAGACAGCACTAGTCTGGGTGCATAATGACTTCCTCTTGGCAAGAGAGCAAAGTGAATGGTGAATTCTCATGCTCTTTGATCTGTCATCAGCATTTGATACCTGGACCACATCGTGTTGTTGGATTGCCTTAGAGGTTTTGTATACTTACCAGTACTGCCATCAACTGGTTTGAGTCCTTTCTGTTGGGTAAGAGGCAGAGGGTATTGATGGGGAAGTTCTCCTCCTCCTCGATGCCTCTGACCTGTCGAGTTCTTCAGGGTTTGATCCTATCACTGATGCTATTCTCAGTGTACATGCTGCCCCTGAGGAGGATCATCGGACAGTACAGCCTGGGTTTTCACTGCTATGCAGATGATACCCAGTTGTATATGTCTTTTGCACCAGGGACAAATGGTGCAGTTGAAGTACTAAATAAATGCCTTGCTGAGATCCAAGATTGGATAAACTTTAACTGGTTAAGACTAAACCTGGACAAGATGGAGGTATTAGTGATTTAGCCAGATCATGGGCATGATGGAGATCCCTCCGGGATGGCAACATGTTTGGTCCTGGGATCGATACCATTGATGGCATCCTCTCTCTGGGCTCAATCTTCGACAACAAGCTGACATTTGAAGCTCAGGTGTCGGCTGTCATCCAAAGTGTTTTTTACCATTTTAGGAACATCGCCCGGATTAAACCCCTAATTTCACCCAAAGATCTGTCATCATTAGTACATGCCTTTGTAACAACAAGACTTGACTACTGTAATGCTCTGTATCTCGGGGTCGGTGAATGAAACCTCTGCCGGCTGCAGCTAGTGCAGAATGCAGCGGCCAGGCTCCTGACAGGAATACCTAGGTACTGTCATGTGACCATAGTCTTGTGGGGTCTGCACTGGCTGCCAGTTAGGTGGCCAGTTCTGTTCAAGGTGAGCTTACTCACCTATAAGGCCCTATATGGATCGGGCCCTGGCTACCTGTCAGACCTCCTTACTCAGGCTGTCCCAGTTCGCTCCCTTTGTTCCTTCACCCAGGGCCTCCTGACGATTCCAGGGACCAGGCTGAAAACCTTGGGTGATCGCTCATTCAGGGTGGCTGGCCCGGTCCTCTGGAACTCACTTCCACAATCTCTGAGGGAGGCCTCTACTATGGAGGTGTTTAGCGGGGCCTAAAGACCCATTTGTTCAATTTAGCATATCCTGCAAATGCTTTTTAGTATGTGTATATAATGTTTTATAATAATTTTATATTGCCACTGATTATTTTAAATTGAAGTGTTTTAATAACCCTGTATAAATATGTTCTCATTGTGTGGTGCCCAGAGCCCCAGGGATTGGGTGCCTAATTAAATAAAACATTACTTACTTACTAATCAGAGGCACTGGCGTCCAGTATAGCAGTGTACATAATATGTAATAACAGGCATATTTAAAATTAATGCCTTATGACAGCGATCTGGGAAATGCAAATTTGTCCATAATAACCAAATATCTGTACAATCCAGGTACGGTAAAATTTGAGTCCACTGCATATCAAAAAACAAAGCCTCATGATTGTCACACTGAGCACAGTAATACCATCCTTACAAATGGGACTAAAAAAACACTGGATCTGAAAGAATCTATTTTCCATCCAGTCAGACTCACCCAAAAAAATACCTCAGGTTCAAACAAGAAACTGCCAGGACCAGTTTATAGACCTCCCTTTTGGCTTCATCTCAGCAACAAGGATCTTCACGAAGTGCTTGATTGTGGTGGCAGCACATCTGACAGGAAAGGGAAGCACCACACAGAACCAGTTGAGGAATTGTACTTCATAGGTGCAGAATTGGATACCCTGCAGGGGAAAGCCTTCTTCCCTCAGGGAAAGGTAGAAAATTTGTTTACCACTGCAAATTCCTTCAGGGTGGGCCAACTAAAGCCTGCAAGGGATTTTCTGCAGTTACTGGGCCACATGGCTGCATCTACAGCAGTGGTGCCATGGACCAGATTTCAAATGAGGGGCAGTCAGTAGCTTTTAAGAGACCACTGGTCTCAAAAATGGGATTTTTGTCTCCAAACTAGTATCAGTCACAAACGCATTGGCATGGATGCTAGAGTGATGGAAGGAAGAAAACAACCTCAGGAAATTCCCTTTCTCTAGAAATTCTCAATAAGTATCCTTACAACAGACGCTTCACTCCTGGGGTGGGGTGCCCACCTGGCGGACCTCCCAGTAAGTTGTATCTGGAGCCCACAGGATAGCCAGGAGCACATCAGCCTCCTGGAACGCAGATCCATATTGCTGGCAATATAGTCCTCCTCCCAGCTGTAAGGCGAGTCTATCCAGATCTGAACAGACAACACCACAACAGTTTCATAAACAAGCAGAGAGGAACAAGATCCTCAAGACAGTGCACAGAAGCAAAGAGTATCTGGGATTTGGCTTACTGTCTAGATATAAAGATCTGGGCAGTACACCTGCCAGGCAAGAGCATTGTCCTGGCAGACTCTTTAATAGAATCAGCCAAGGGAACCACAAAATGGACTCTGAACCAGCAGTTTCTAGCCACAGTTTTCAGAGGATGGGGCACTCCAGAAATAGATCTGTTTGCCTCTTGGGATAACAATCAGCTTCAAAGATTTATTTGCAGGCCACTAGCAAAGGGTACAGTCCGAGAGGATGCCTTAGCTCTGAATTGGAAAAGGAAGTTTCTGTATACCTTCCCACAATTCCCTCTCATACAAAGATTGCTCCTAAAACTCAAGAATCAGTCAGCAGCAATGATCCTAATAGCCCCAGACTGTGCCAGGCAGGTTTGGTAATCAGTCCTCCTGACCCTGTCCAGCAAGAGTCTAATCAGCTTGCCAGTGAGATACACCCTACTGACCCTATCTCAGGGCAGGATAACATTTCCCAGACCTCAGGACATTACACCTGAGGGCATGGTTCTTCAAGAGCTAGAGTTTTCTGATTTGAATCTAAAAGAGAAGGTCCTGAGGGAGCTTAAGGTTTTCAGGAAACCAGGATAACACACTCCTCTAAGTGGAAGAGATTCTCATACTAGTGTGCCCCAGGAAGATAATGCCAATGCAGGCAGGGTTGCCTACAGTCTTGGACTATCTCCTACACTTTCAGTCCTTAGGCCTGTGACCATCAACACTAAATGAACATCTTGTGGCAGTGTCAGCCTATGCATTAGCAGGCAAGGGCAAGTCATTGGCCTGTTAACCTGTTTTTTAAAAGGTTATCTAAGGGCCTCAACCACTTATACCTTCCTGTGAGGGACCTGAACATCTACCATGCCCTGTTGATGGAGTCTCTCTATGAGCCTACAGCTACTGCTGATTTAAAATATGTCACATGAAAAACTATTTTTCTGATTGCCATGACATCTCCTAGGAGGGTAAACAAGATGCAGGCCCTCTGCACAGAGCCAAATAAAGTAATCTTCCACATGGACAATGTAGTCCTTAGGATCAATAGGAAGTTCTTACCCAGGGTGGTATAGGAATTCCACCTGAACCAATCACTTTCCCTTCCAGTGCTCTACATTGTTTCAGTTTGAAGTTTATTGATTGATCATAGACCATTTCATAAATAAATACAAGTATAATTACACAAAAATGTTTAAAAACATTTTAAATATCATTTTGAGACAGAGAACAAAAGAGCATGGTCACTATCATTAATATATTATCACCTCAGATTAACAAAGTTTATTATACAAACATTAACAATTTCCTCTTTCGATACTTTTTGAAAAAATTTTTTAAAACAGTTAACAAGTATACGTGTATTTCAAGATTGGTGTATATTATTACCATAAGTTGTTGGAGCACAGCATGCCTGTATGAACAAACAAAACACCCCCCAAGATTAACACTTGTTTCCTACAATACATTGCATACATAAAAACATGCTATTACCAGGATATGTTATTTATATTTTAGGCAAATTCATGAAATAGCAGCAAGATAACCAGCTACTCCCTTAATTAACATTTCATCATTTGTAGTAAAGAAAAGGTTCAATAAAATCGACCTACAGTATCAGAAGATTCAATATTGTCCTATAAGGGTGCAAGCCAGTATGACCCAGGTTTACTATACCATGAGCAGACAAAAATAACATGATATAAATTCTCCAAATACTGATGTGTGCAAGAACAAAACTTCAATGACAGGTTACTAGATTTGCTATATCTGGCTATAAGAATATTACTTTGAAACATTTCTAATCTATACCTGGTATAAGGTTTCCTTTGCTTATGATTGGTCAAAATATCCAGGTAATTCTTAAAATAGTATGTGACATCGTTCTGTACCAACCGTTATGAAATTTTAAGTTCTGAAATTGATTCTAGATCTAATACTTTATAATGATTTACACTTTTTTGAGTAATGTATGTTTTATATTTCAAACTACTAAATATCTTTAGAGACATATTTCCTAAGAAAATCCAGACCAGTTTCTATTAGAATAACAAAAATCTTTTTTAACCATTTAGATTGCAAACAACCTAGCTTGTCCTAGCTATACTTTTCCTTTAAGCAGGGGTAAGGCAGTCTATTAGGATCAAGTAACATTAATGTAACCCAGTAGTTTATTTTCCTAGCATACATAAGTACTTTTATCCTAGGTACACCAAGTTCTGCATGAACCGGAGAAACAGGAACAGCATTACCCAGTCCTAAGGTGGATCTATACAGTTTATTTAAGGCAGTTTCTAACACATCATTATTGTCTGTATCCCAAACTTCAACATGAAATAATGCTTGTGAAAAATATTTTGTTCTTACTGCCTCAATGAGTGGTTTGATAGAATTACCACCAAATTTATTGTTAAACATATTTAGTGAGTTATTGGTTTGCCTAAGCTTAGATGTCAGGCTGTTAAGATGTTTTGTCCCAATATCCATTCCCAGAAAGCTGAAGACCTAAATATGTATATATATGTTTTGACTGTACACAACCTTTTGTCCCCAATCCACCATGTTTTATTGCTACTGTTTGATCCAAAATTTAGGACCTGGCTTTTAACCTCATTTATTTTTAATTTGTAATTTACTGCATAAGAGTTCAGTATATTTAACTTAGATTGAAGATCTGCCTGCATAAGTGGAAAAAAGCACCAAATCATCGATGTAAGCAAGTGCCATACATTCTCTGTTGCCTATCTTAGGTGAGTCAGTCACTGAATCCAAGAGCAGTATAAGACATTTGTTGATGTATATACAGAAAAGCAACAGAGCTAAAACACAGCCTTACCCAAATCCTCTTTTTTTTTAAACCAGGAGAGACACACTAAGCTGAAAGTTTGTTTACAGGTGCGACCTGAGAGCACAAGGAAGTTAAGTGACTTGCTCAGGGTCACACAGTATGCAAGTGGGGGCTGTGGAATTCAAATCCAGGTTTGCAGCTTAGAGCCTTAAATCACTGCGCTATACTGCCTCCTGTTTGTTGGCAAGATTGATAAAATTTGGCCATTTGTGCCCAGTCTGACCTGTGTCCAAGTATGTGTATACAATTCTCTAATGATACCAATAATCTCGAGCTAATGCCCCATTCACTCATCAGTTTCCTTAATAAAGTTTGTGAAATAGTATCGAAAGGAGAACTAAAATCAATAAATGCTACCTATAGTTTTTTTTTCGTAACTTCACATATCATTCATACAAGTGCATCATAATATAACAGTTGTCAGTTGTACAGTATCCTGCATGAAACCCTGCCTGATATTCAGACAGACCCCCTATCTGGGTGATTTGATCTGTAAGTCTGGTCAAGATAATTTTAGAAAATAATTCCCCTAAGTTATCCAATAATGAAATGGGCCTATACATTAATGGATCTTTCTTGTCGCCTTTTTATGGATAGAAATAATTGTTGCACCCTACCAGGCAGTCAAAAATTCAAGCTTATTTATGCAGTAATTAAAAAAAGGAGTAAGAATATCAGACCAGAGTGAGGGCACAAGCAAAAACTCCTCTGCAGGAATTAAATCGGGGCCTGGAGCCTTATTTCTTTTCATAGATGCAAATGCAAAGTAAACTTCAGTTATTGCAATTGATCTGAAGTATGCCATGTTCATGATTAAACACGATGACTCAACTAGCAAATCAGGATCATAAACATTTTCTGTATAGTGCGCAACCCAAGTTTCCATAGTAATGTGAAAATCAGTATCATATTTTCAGTTATTTGTACCTTTGGCTACTAACAGCCAGTAGGATTGATAATCATTGTTATTTATTACAGTCAGCATTTTATCCCCCTGTTTTAAATGAAATTCATTTTGTTTTCTTTTTAAGAAGTATTTGTACTTTTCTCTAGCCTTGTTTAATATTTTGTAATTACCCTTTTGTTTACTGCGCTTTGTGTACCTACAGTAATTAATTGATTTAAATCATTGTTGGCCCTATGACAGTCATGATCAAACCAAGTGTTTATTTGCTTGTTTTTGGACCCACTAGTAATTTTTTCAAAAAGTGAAGTTCTGATTTCCTGAAAGCATGACACTATTTCTTTCTTAAGTGTAGCTCCATTCTGGACCTCACACAAAATAGAGAAGAATTTTACCTGTATTAAAAGCAAGATATCCACACTTCGTGAATTCTGCCATTTTATTTTTGCATGATTTCTGATTTCAAGCTGTTGGTAAGGTTGGGTGTTGGTAACTAATTTGTCAGAGGTTTTATAGCTGAGCGCTAAGGGAAAATAATCACTCTCAGCCCTTAGGAGTGACTCTACAAGAGTCCCATATATCCATATTTCCATTCCAGAAAAAAATAATCAGTTACAGAAGGGCCTAAAGTATTAAAATGTATAAAATTCCATTGATGTCTTCATTAATCCTACCAATTAAGGATGCAAGACTGTAAATAGTAAGTAACTCAATTAATTTAAGGCCCATATTGTTAGTTCTCAAATCTAGAGAACCACTGGGTAATTTAAATGCTTCATCATGCCACCAGTTGTGAATGTTACTATCTGTGTATCCATCAAAACTACCTATTCTGGCATTAAAATCACCACAAAACAGAATATTATCACAGGATGTCATTTGCCCAGCTTTTATGAATAATATCTTCAAGGTCTTCCCAGATTGTTGTATTTGTATAGTAATATTTAGAATCAATGGGTGGAATATATGTATTAACAAGACAGACTTTCATTTGATCTGTCTGGGCAAAAAATGCTTGAGTGTTTACATTAGAAGTAATCAAATCAATTTTGATATCTTTATTAATCTTAAATCAGGCTACCAGCACTCCAGATGGCCTCCCCAGGTTTGTTAGTCTGTTTCCAGGTGTCTGGTAAATACAGTAGCCATCCATTCAGTGAGACATCATTTTCAGTGGTATGCCACATTTCCTGTAAACAGAGTACAGTGTGTTTATTTATTAAATCAATCCATTCCTTATCTGCAGATTTATAGAGCAACCCTACAATATTCCAGTACATAAATGAAATGAAGTGTTGTATAAGTTTAAGTGGAGAATCAGAGGGTTGTGTTTTGGATAGTCATTCCTCCTGATTTACCAATTCTACGAATCTGATACTGATAGAAATGTTGTAAACAGTGTGTTCCTTACAAGTGTTTTGTTGTTCAGGTATCCCCCTATTCGTGGGAGCTATATCATTCATATTTGTAACAGCAGTTGCTTCCTTTATTTACTCCAATTCACTGAAAGGAGCAACAATATGAAGACCCATCATATCAACAGTGTGTGAATTATCCATAATCTTGTTATACAAGCTGAAATATTTTACTGTAAGTTGTATTTGATCACACTCCGGATCAGAGCCCATACGTGAGACCAACAAAGCATCTTGCTTTTCTATAGAAATATTGATCAGTTGTTCAAATAAGTCTATTACGACTAATTTCAGTTTTGCATTATTCTCATTTTGGGATCTTTTTAAACCATAAAGAAATAGGGTTTTTGTTACCCTCTTATCATCTAGTGGTTCTTTACTAGATTCATTTGCTTTGTTAGTAGTATTCAATACACTGCTGTCCACTATATGTACACTAGCCATAACAAGAGCTAAGGCCTTCTGTAAAATGTTTTCTGCAGCTCCATTTCCCTGCAATAGCATATCAATCAATCAATCAATCAATCAGTCAATCAATCAATCAAAGCTTTATTTATCCAGACGAACATCGTTGAGCAAGCTCATTTACAAGATGGACCTGGTTAAGCCCAGATTATAGTATGAACAGCTATATCTACAATGTGAATAAAACATAGTAGAAGTGCAAATCAAGACACAGAGAACGTAAGTAATATAACAGTTAGTTTGGGATCATCACTAAGACACAGTGAACAGTATAAAATAGTGGGAACAGGCTAGACCACAAAGATTCAGAGATGGATAATATCACAGGAATTTTCCTAAAAAACACAAGCGAGACCTAGGTATCGCTATCATAACAGTCAGACAAAATAAGTGGATAACAGCTTTTCTCTTGACACAGTTCACAAAAAGGAATAAAACAGGTATGGTTAGGTCTGGAAGGGAGCAAACAGCCTGCCAGGCACTATCAACGTCAGCCCCGGGGAGCACTTACATTAGGACTAGGAGGCGGCTGTACCTCAACTTGCTAATAGAAGGTGTGAGCGAAGTACTGAGGCAACAGTTGGGACAGCGCCTACCGCACATATTTTCCAAATCTCGGTGCTAGCACTGGCTGTCATTTGTCCAGCGGACCATCGGGCCCCGGGAAGGTCGCAAGGCAGGGAAGGTAATGAATATGCCTAGGCATCTAAGGCCAATCTCAGGCAAAGGTTCAAAAAAGGAGCATAATCACACATACTCCCAAGATTTGCACTCTAAGCCGTACAGAAGAAGATCCCATCGATCAGGAAATGAGGTGGTTACAGCTATTTTAGCAGAGTACAGGCAGACCATTCAATTTTGCAGGAATTGGAAGGATCGCTGAAGTAAACTGCAGGAGCCAATTGGGAGCAAGGGCCAGAAAGCGCTCACAATCCGATTGGTTGGCGGCTTTAACGGTGCTTTGCTAAAGAGGAATCTGGGCAGATGGTTTTGGATGGTGGCTTGTGAAGGTGCAACTGCCCGGGAGCTAGAGATTTTATGCTTTAGGTGCTTTTGGTTTCAACTTGTCCTATTTTCTGTATTCCATCTGTGAGCGCTAATAATTTTTATATCAAATACCGGGATCTTCAGGGCATACGTGAATATGTTTAATACAGCATTTCTCAATTTGCCTGTATTTTCATTAGGGATTGCTCCAAATCCAAATATACTAATTTGTTTAGTGTTGGATGCACTCTTCCCAGTATTGGTGTTTAGTTTGTTCCTAATAACAACATTTATGGTACAACCAAATTTCTCCGGAGCATTATTATTTAGCCAGATCTGATTTGCCATGCTAGAGGCTGTGCAGAAAATGTATATGTAATTAGTTCCATATGCATCCTTATCCCTCCATATTTGTACAAAATCAGAATTTATGATTTCAGCACCTGTAGCTGCCCTTAATAGGTGGACAATCTTATTCTTGTTGATAACTGTTGATTCTGTTTGACCCCACCTGTAACCGTATGGGCAAAGGATTGCACAGTTATCAATATCAATCAGATTTTTGTCTTGGACTTGGCCCCAAGGAGACCCTTCAGTCCCCTTTAGGCAAGAATACCCATGGGGAATTCAGTTTCTGGGTAGGTGGTTGATCTCTGAAATTCGTATTACTACACCAACTATGCCACTGTTCCCTAAAAGCTTTCAAATCTGAATCAAAGGTATTTAACTGTGCAGATGTTATATCCATGTAATACCCTCCACCTGGAACATTGCAGTCAATAGGCATCCTGGTGGGATCCTCTGGTGTGTGGTCAAATGCTCAGTTTTATGAATGTCTGTTTGATTGGATAATTGATTCTCTGCAGCCATCAGCTTTAGAGAAGATCCATTAGTTATATCTGGACAAGATGTATTTTCTTATCCAGACTCAGCTATGTCCAATTGAGAAGTGGAGACCGCTTGAGTTTTCTTGGCACATACACCAGAAAGCTCAGTTAAGGCAATTTTAGATTTTTCCTTTTTCTTGCCTCATTTTTTAGAAATATTTTTAGCTGGTGATTTAAGTATATATGGTGGAAAAATCCAGTTTATTCTGAAGTGAACCTTCTAAGATCAATGAGGAAGACCCTTCCTGCAACACCAGTTTTCCTAATTTTCCTAAAATATCATTCACTCTAAAGCCATTAATGGCAATATTTTCCTTAAGTGTATCAATCTCATTTTTAACTACAACCAGTTGTTCCAAGATCATAAGATGTGCAGCAGAAGGGTTTCTCATGAAACTTTTAAGGTCTTCACTGAGACTAAATGGATATGCAGACATTGAGTCAGAAATCATATTAGCATCAGACTGAAGATGTAACACATGTGATTCATCTGTCCCAGTGTCTCTACTAGTTTTGTCCAGATTCCTAAGTCCACTTATAGTTTCCTGCTATTCCCCTACAATATTTTTTAAATCTGTGTACCATAATGAACTCTTATTTTTTTAAACAACTGGGCTGTTCTGGTGAAAATTCCAGTGTTTCGGACATACCTGAAAGAAAGTCATACTGCAAGTTTGTAGACACAGCCTTTATAGGTGATCATCTATATGCTATACCTAAGTCAGCAGTAGCAACATTTTTTGACAGTCTCTACTGAGATATCCGAGTAATTACTACACCCATCTGATTGAAAAGAGAAGTTACTGGTATTAAAGATCTTAGGGATTGAGGTCAATCAGGTAAAATTACCATTCAAGGCATCAGCACTACTAGGACCATACGTTTTTAGGGATGCCTCTGAACAAGATTGAGTACTGACTCTTTCAAGGGACCAGTTTTCCCAGAGTCTTCATTAATTTTAGTTTGCTTAGTTTTCCCCATTTGTCTGTCTTCTTTCCGCTTTGATTCCTTTGTTTTATTAATTTTATTACTTTTGTTATGTCTGGGCATCTTACACCCAAGAGGGGGTGAGTCAGCATTGGAATGGAATGGGAGTTAGTAAGCTCCAGAGCCTAAAACTTGTTACTAGGGTCAGTTAAACTGATATGGGTTAATTGGTTAGTTAAAGTGCAAGGCTTAGTCATTTGTAAATCAGAGTTATCTATATCAATGCCAACCTTTAAGGCTTGTTTCTGAGTAAAAACCATTTTAAAATCCAAAGTTATCTGTGTACAAGCTTCAATTAGCTACGTCAGACAATATACTCTGATAAATTATATATGTATAGTTATTATAAAAGGTTTAAAATCATATATAAACAAAAAGCAACAGCAGAGCAACTACTGTATGTTTATGTATAGTCCCAAATGTAGTCCTGTAATTTCATCAGATTACAGCTGTTCCTATTAGTTGTTTCCTTAGCTCTTTCTTTAGACCAGTAGAATCTCACCCTGTTGTAGAATTCCCACTTCTCTAGAACAAAACCTGTAGACACAGAGTGAAAATCTCCTGGGATTCCTTTTCCAGAATAAAAGTTTGTGTTCAAAAGACTTTGGTGAACTGCCAAGTTGGTATTTTTCCCAGTGGGATCACAGTCTTGCTGTACAATGGGCCTCAGAAAGTTTCCCAACCACTGTAACCTCAAATTTCTTTGTAGGCAACACACTAAGTTAAAAAAGGAAACAAAAAGACCCCAGAAGTAATGCGGAAACCAAAAACAGAACAAAACAATTGCTTTATCAGAAAGGAGGACTTTAAAATGCTAAACTGTAATTTTATAGAGCTAAACCCCTTAGTGCTTTGATATACCCTTATGGGCAAGATTATACAGGTCTGACCAGCCTAAAAGTAATACAAAATTACCTTAAATAATCTGCTGTCTTACTGATGCCAAAAAATGCTCTCATAAAACAGGAGACCCAGATTCAGCTTCCAACTGAATTGCCTAAGTCACAGTCAGTTTTGTCTCAGCAGCAGTCAGCAAAAGCATTAGTTAGCTATGCAGCACGCCAGCCAATCTCAAAGGAGATAGTGTATCTTTTCACAGAATGCCACGCATGCTCATAAGAGCTGCCAGTGGAGATCATGTGATCACCACAACACAAAAATCAAAAAAGAATAAATTGGCTTTGTATTTTAAAAGTAGTTAACACAATTATCAAAAAACATTAATACATAGTATAGATTGACATCAATAGTTAAAAGCAACAAACACAGTGTAGGTTGGTTATTTCCAAACATTAAATTTTTTACTCTTAAAAATCTCCTTTTCCTTTGAATATTAAATCTTTATGATGAGAGATATATTTTAATCTGAGATAGGAAGTGAGTAAAAGTATAGAAAGAGTAGAAATCTCCAGCGCTCTCCTTAACCAAAGTGTTCAGGCCACGCAGCACACCCTCCACAAGGATTACTGCACACCCAGAGTCCAACAATGGGCTATGCCACCGTGGACTCCTACTTCAGGGCTCTAGATCGCAGAACAGCGTACAGTCTAAACACATAAAATTGGAGCAGCACAAGTTTTGCCGGAAAGAACCTAGTTAGTTCTACAACACAGGCAATGGTGGCATACCTGTTGTAGAATAAAAAGCACTTATAGTCGGGCTCCTGCTTGAGCTGTCTCCAACAGCACAGCATTCAGCCGCTCACTTTACTTCCTCCTCCTCCTGGTTCACACATTTGCAAATAGTTCACTCTACACTGAGTATTCCAGTCCAGGTGAGCAGAAATTGCACTGCCTGGATCTGAAATGAGCACTTAGCCACTACCTGAAGGATGTCTGGTCCCAGGGCATTCTCCTCCCTGCTGCCGCTCTTATGGATATGATTCTAAAGCTAAGGAACTGTGACCACTAAAATTAGCTAGGTGGCAATCAAACATTTCTGGAAATTGAAATTTAATTGATCACATTTTACAACTGTCAATGAACTGCAACAGTAATACTCATGTGAGCATTACTGTTGCAATTCCTTGATGGTTGTAAAATATGATCAATTAATATTCTTCTATGTTATATCTGTCTTTAAATTTGTGTAGTGTTTTTCAAAATTCTATTTCAAGTTCTAGAAATGTTTGATAGCCACTTAGCTAGTTTTGGTGGTCACAGCTCCCTAGCTTTAGAACCAATTCTGAGGTTAGAGAGCTATGGGGAATGTAAACACAGTGCAGAGTTTGAACTTGTATTGTAAGTTTCATAATTAGCATAAAGTTCTCTCTTTTGGGGCATCACACTGTTGCCAGAGGATGATGCTTATGTAAATCATAGTGAGGGATCCCTGAGGAGAAAAAAAACAATACTTCGGTGAGTAATGTTTTTCTTTCCTAGTCTCAATTACAGCATATCTGGGTTAAACTGCAGCTCTCATTCTGAACTGTTGACTCTTCCTCTCAAAACATCGAGCGCCAAATCCATTCAATCAATGAACTCTGTCTCCTAATTGGAGAAGAAAAAAACAATACTACAGTGAATAACTTTTTACCTTTCTGACTCTCAATTACAGCATGTTTGGGTTAAACTGCAGCTCTCTTTCTCAACTGTTGACTCTTTCTCACAGAGCTACGGGCCCAATTCCATTCAGTCTATGAACTCTGTCTGCCTATTTCTTTATTAGTCTCCTATGTGGCTCAGTGTCAGAGGCCTTCCTGAAATCCAAGTAGGCCACATCCAGTGCTCTTCCTTGCTCTTATTGGTCTGACATGACCTCTGGTTTTGTAACCCACTGTCTTTGGTTTTGTAACCCATTGGATTTAAGATACTCCACCAGCCTTTCCTTTAACAGGGTTTCCATTAATTTCTCCATCACTGATGTGAGACTCACCAGCCTATTGTTGCTAGCCTCCTCCCTGCTGCCGCTCTTATGGAGCAAGACTACATCTGCCCTCCTCCAGTCCTCTGGAACCACTTCTGTTTGAAATAAGTTGAACAAGGCCATCAGTGGTATAGCAAGCACCTCCTTGACTTTTCTTAACACCCTTGGGTGTATCCTGTCTGGTCCAATGGCCTTGTCCACTTGCAGATTTGCAAGTCCCTTCAGGACTCTTTTCTATGAAAATGGACTTGTGTCCACTCCGCCCCCACCATGTTCTTGCTGCTTCTTAGTTGTCTGTGCCCCCTTCTACAGTGATGACTGAGAAGAAGTACCTGTTCAGGATGGCTGCTTTTTCTGGATCCTTCTCTGCACAGTCTCCCTCCACCATCTTCCTTATCCTCACTATCCCTTCCCTTGCCTTCTTGTTCTCACATATACAACTAAAGAAAGTCTTGTCCCCTTTTACTACCCTTTTGGCTAGCCTTACCTATCTGCACCTTTGCTTCCCTCACAGCCTTACCTGCTTCCATCTGTTTTACCTAGTACACCTCCCTATCCTCATCCCTCTGCATGTCTTTGTACCTCATGAATGGCACCCTTTTTTCCTTCACCTTCATGGCCACTTCCCTAGAGTATCAAATGGTCTTTTTTTGTCATCTTGTATCTTACTTTGAGAAGCTTCCTTCTGTAGGTCATTACATACAGGACTTGCGCCACCTGGCGTCTGGCTGCACGGCAGACTTTTCTAGCAATTCCTGATGGGGGACCGCCCACCCAATGACACGTGACCGATGTCAGCATGGCCGTATATAGTAGGTGGTCCCCACGCCAGCCCTTCAGTTCTTTCCTGCTCTTGCCTCATGTCAGTCACATAGCAGACTTCCAGTAGCGATTGTCGTGTTAGTTCTTGCGTCGGATTTTTTTCTTCACAATTCCTTTCCCCCAACTCTCGGCCCAGAGGACCCTACTTTTTGGACCTGTTGAGGTCCATGGACGATTTTTTTGACTGGGAATCAGAGGATCAGGACCCCATGAGACAGAGACTACGCGAACACCTGGACTTAGAGTCTCTGTCGCCGGTCCCGATTCCTCCTTGGATTGGACCTCACCAGGACCTCACCTCTACAGTCTGGCAGACGCCTCATTCTCTAATGGCTGTCCCTAAGAGGGTGGACAGAGTGTACCAGGCACCGAAGGAAGCTCCCTTTCTCAAGACGCATCCCAAGGTGGACTCTGTCATTATTTCAGCTGCTCATGATCACTCATCTTCACCCAAGCACATGAGCACCTCTCCTCCAGACAAAGAGTGGAGGCAGATGGACCAGTTTGGCAAGAAAGTTTGTGTTTCGGCCAAATGTGTGCTCTGGTCCCTTAACTATGTGGCCCACATAGTGTCACACCAAAAAGCTACCTTGGCCAGGTTAGAGGCCCGAGTCCAAGCGATGGACCCCTCGAGCCTCAAGGAGGAATTTGCCAAGGATCTTCGCCTCTCTCACTTTTCCTGTAGGCATGCTTTGTGGGCTACATATGACTCTGTCGATTCTGTAACTCACACCTCGACGACTGCCGTCTCCTTAAAACAGTATTCCTGGCTTCACAGCTCTGGCCTCTCCAATGAGGTACAGTCTGTGATTTAGGATGCCCTCTTCCAGGGCTCGGTGTGCTTTTTGGTGGGGACACCAAAGATTATATTACTGATCTCCAGGACAGAGGCCTCGCCCTCAGATCAGTGAGATCCATGTACTGATTGGGCACTCAACAGCAGCAGCAGCCCTTTCATTAAAGGACCTGGAGGCAGAGGAAGCAGGCCCCAGCTCAACATCAGGGCAAACACAAGGCCACGGTTCTGCCACTCCTCCTACCTCCAAAAACCAGAAGTTCTGGAGAAGTTCAGGAGGCCCTCCCCCTGAATGTTATGCCACTTCCTGACTCCTGATCCCCACTACCTCCTCTGTCTCATGACGAGGAGCAGGTGGGGGGAGGTTCACCCACCATGCACAGGAATGGCAGGCAATAACCTCAGACACATGGGTCCTGCAACTGGTGTCCGTCAGACACACTATAGAGTTTCTGGCAATTCCCCCAGAATCACTGCCAAAAAGGTCTTCCTACTCCAGGGATCAGGCTCTTCTCATTTGGGAAGGAATTCAAAGCCTTTTACTCAAGGAAGCAGTAGAGTGCATTCCCCTCCGGCAAAGGGGCAGAGGGTTTTACTCCCATTTTTTCCTGGTTCCAAAAAAAATGGGAGACTTAAGACCCATTCTCAGCTTAAGCAGTCTCAATCTGTTCATTGAGTACAAAAAGTTCCGGATGCTAACGCTCCAGAGCCTTCTTCCACTCCTTTCGGAGAATCATTGGTTGTGTGCTTTGGACATGCAGGATGCTTACTTGTACATCCCGATCTTCCCCAGAAACATAAAAACATAGAAACATAGAATTTGACAGCAGATAAGGACCGCTTGGCCCACCTAGTCTGCCCATTTTCCTACCTAACAGATAAGCTGCAGATCCTAGTTAACCAACAGCTTACTTCCTCCTACGCCCCACTAGGACTGCCTTATGCCTGTCCCATGCATTCTTGAAGTCCCCCACTGTTCTTGACTCCACGACCTCCTCAGGGAGGCTGTTCCATGCATCCACAACCCTCTCAGTGAAAAAATACTTCCTCACATTACCTCTGAGCCGTCCCCCCTCTATCTTCAAATTGTGCCCCCTTGTTCTTGCACATCTCTTTTTCTGGAAGATGCTACCCTCTTGGACTTTGTTTATTCACTTGAGGTACTTGAAAGTTTCTATCATGTCCCCTCTCTCCCTTCTTTCCTCAAGGGTATACATATTAAGCTCCTTTAGTCTTTCTTCGTATGTCTTCTGGTGCAGACCCTGCACCATTTTGGTTGCCCTCCTCTGGACAGCCTCCACTCTGTCTATGTCTTTGCGGAGATGGGGTCTCCAGAACTGCACACAGTACTCCAGATGGGGTCTCACCAACTGTCTGTACAGAGGGATAACAACTTCCTGTTTTCTACTATTGATGCCTCTTCCTATGCATCCCAGTATCCCCCCAGCCTTCCTTACTGCCTTCTCACATTGCTTGCCCACCTTTAGGTCATCTGATATAATTACCCCGAGGTCCCTTTCTATTTTTACTGTTGTCAGTATCTCACCCCCCATTGTGTACGCTTCCCTTGGGTTTTTGTTTCCCATGTGCATTACCTTGCACTTCTTTGCATTGAATCTCAGCTGCCATACATTTGACCATTCCTCCAACCTTGCCAAGTCCCTTCTCATCCTTTCTACTCCATCTTGTGTATCAACCCTGTTGCAGCTACTGCCGATTCCTGTGGTTCCTTTTCCAAGGGGAACACTTCCAATTTCAGGTACTCCCCTTTGATCTATCCTCGGCACCTCGGGTGTTTACCAAGTGCCTGGTGGTGGTGGAGGCCTTTTTGTGTGACCAGGGTTTTGCGGTTTTCCCTTACCTAGATGATTGGCTGATCTCAGCCCCTTCCAGGGACTCCTTACTGGAGGCTCTGTCCTTTATTCTGGACCTCTTTGGCAAACTAGGAATTACTGTCAATATTCCCAAGTCATCCATGACCCCGTCCCAGAGACTACAATTCATTGGGGCGGTTTTGGATTCAGTCCAATGCAGAGCCTTCCTTGCTCCAGACAGGACGGAGACCCTGGTCCATCAGACTTCTTTGGTGGCTTCATCCAGGACCATCCCGGCCCGGAAGGTCCTCCACCTTCTTGGCCTGATGGCAGCCTCCATCACTACTGTTCCCCTGGCGAGGCTCCACATGAGAGTCATTCAGTGGTCCTTGCGGGTGCAGAAGGACCAACTCCTGGATGACCTAGACCATCCGGTCCTAGTCTCCTCAGCAGTTCAGAAACAATTGCTGTGGTGGAGGAACCCCTGCAATCTTTCCTTGGATCTTCCTTTCAGGATCCCGGCTCCCTCGACATCCCTAACTACAGATGCATTGAACATGGGATGGAGAGCACATCTAGGGGAGCACCAAGCTCAAGGACTGTGGTCCAGCTTGGAAGCATCATTACACATCAACATTCTGGAGATGAGGGCGGTCTTGTATACCTTCCAGGCCTTCCAGACCCTCCTTCCCAAGGGATCACTGCTGGTCCAAATGGACAATATGTCGGTAGTTTTGTACCTCAACAGACAAGGAGGAACTCTCTTGTACCCCCTGTGCAGGGAGGTGATGTGGGTGTGAAACTGGGCTGTCCAGCATGATCTGGATCTAGTGGCCGTGCATGTTCCAGGTGTTCAAAATGTCCTGGTGGACAGTTTCAGCAGGTCTCAGACCCTAATTCATGAATGGGAATTAAATTAGGAAGTGGCGGAATCTCTCTGCCTAAGATGGGGGCGTCTGGAAATTGACCTTTTCACCTCCCAATACAGCGCAAAACTTCCCAGTTTTTGCTCACTCGTTCCAGGGCTTGGTGCTTTCTGGCATGATGTGTTGTCTCTTTCCTGGACAGGGACACTTTTGTATGCCTTCCCTCCATTTCCCATTCTCCAGAGGGTCCTTCTCAAGCTTCAGGCAGAGCAGGTGAGGATAAGCCTCATCGGCCCTCTCTGGCTGAGACAAATTTGGTTCCCGCTGCTACAACAGCTAACGAGGGAACCACTGGTTCCACTTCCAGTGACTCACGACCTCTTGACTCAGGATCAAGGTCACCTTGTTGATCTGGGGCTCAGGACTCTGCATCTTCATGCGTGGCTCCTGCAGACATAGCGATTTCTCACTTTGGGGTCTCCTCTCGAGTAGCTCAGGTTCTTTTAGAGGCTAGAAAACCCTCTACTTGTTCCACTTATGCCATGAAATGGAAACATCTTTCCATCTGGGTGACTTCCAAGGATTGGAACCCCTTTTCTTGTTCTGCCCAACAAGTCATGGAATACCTCTTTCATCTGTCAGACTCAGGTCTGTCATACTCTTCCTTGAAGGTCCACCTTTTGGCAATTTTGGCATACCATGAGCTGGTGGATGGTAAACCCATGGCTCAGCTGGAGGTCTCAAAAACCATTCTGAAAGGGATCCTCCATCTGAAACCCCCCATCCGCAGCCCAACCCCACCTTGGGATTTGAACTTTGTGATGGAGAAACTCACTCTCCCCCCATTTGAGCCAGCGATGAGCTGCGATTTACATTTCCTTTCCTGGAAGACGTTATTTTTAGTTGCCATTACATCAGCTCAAAGGATTTCGGAGTGTAACACTCTGGTTTGTAAAGAGCCTCATCTTATTTTTCACAAGGACCGGGCGGTCCTCAAGACAAACTCTAAGTTTTTACTTAAGGTGGTGTCAGGAGCCACACTGAACCAATCAGTAGAGCTTCCAGTTTACTTTCCATCCCCTACGAACAGAGGTGAGGAACTCCTGCACACCATGGATGTCCATCAGATCCTTCAGTGCTACACACACCGAACAAAGGATTTCCGTAGCTGCTATCAGCTTTTTGTATCCTTTGCCCCCAGGTCAAAGGGCAAAGTGGTTTTGAAGCAGTGCCTTTCCAACTGGCTAGGCAACTGTATTCAGTATTATTACCAAAAGTATGAAAAACCTCTGATGGGTCCCATCAGAGGTCATTCTACTAGGGGCATGGCTGCTTCCTCTGCTTTTTTGTGGAACATCTCTGTGGCTGATATCTGTTCCGCAGCCACTTAGAGTTCTGTCCACACCTTTACTAAACACTACAGTCTGGACATTGCTTCTAGGCGGAGGGCAGGCTTCAGCCTAGCTGTCTTGCAGGGCCTTCTGTCCTAGGCTGGGTCCATTCTTGTTCCCAGTTCTGTTGGAGTTATTTTCTCCTTCTCCCTTATTTCTCTTGGTCTCTCTCTTTGGAGGGACTGCTTGGGACTCAGTCCTATATGTAATGACCTACCGAAGGAACCCTCTCGAAGTAAGATAGTAGTTATGTAGGAACTTACTGTAAAAGTAGATCTTCAAGAGAGATTCCTTCAGTAGGTCATATTTTTCCCTCCCTCCTTCCCCTCATTTTATTTCTTACACAGGGACTCCAAATCCTGTTTACTCCTGCTGTCAGGCCTCTTCCTGGCTCCAGTGGGAGAACTGGAGGGTGGGCATGGCCCACAATATACGACCATGCTGACGTCGGTCACGTGACGTCAGGTGGGTGTTCCCCCATCAGGGATTGCTAGAAAAGTCTGCTGTGCAGTCTGACACCAGGTGGCACCAGTCCTATATGTAATGACCTACTGAAGGAACCTCTCTTGAAGATCTACTGTTATGGTAAGTTCCTACGTAGCTACTTTTTGCTTGCTTCCTTAATGCAGAGGCTGCTTGCATTCACTATGCCTTCCCTTAATTTTCTCCATTGTTCTTCTACCCCTTCCTGGAAATCCTCCCCTTTTAGGTTGCCTCTGAGTCAGTCTCCCATTCCTTTACAGTCTGCTTTCCTAAAGTTCAGGACCCTCGTCTTTGTGTGGTTTGCCTCTGCACCTGTCTTAATGTTGAAGCGCACTGTATGGTGATCACTGGTCCCCAGAGGATAGCCCACTGTGATGTCTGTAATACTGTTTCTGTTAGCACAAGGTCCAGTATTGCCCCATACTTGGTGGGCTAACTGACTAACTGCCTGAGAAATGCCCCTTGCAGGGAGTCAAGGATGGCCCTGCTTCCAGCCAAAGCTGCAGTTGGAAGGCTGCAGTCCACATTTGGCAGATTAAAGTCCTGAACTACATGTGAAAGGTGCAAATAGAGAAAGGGACCAAAGGGAGAGGGGACTTAATAACCCCTTGTAGATCTTTTGCGGCCAGTTAAAAGCTTTCTAAGGGGTAGGTGGCACAATATGAAAAGTGCTATTTTTATTTATTTACTGCACTGAAGCTCCTGACTAGCAGTTCTTTCCCCAGTTACTGAAGTCACTTACACAGTTGACCTCTCGATGCCTGTTCACGTTACACAAAGGCTTATAGTGTTGCCAATCCATAAGTGCCCTCTGTCACTGTGAATCTCATGAAGTGGAAATTAAAAAAGTTAAACCTGTACTGTACTGTGATGGCTTTAACTTTCATTTTGACTTGTGAGAGTATCTGCTGTTCAACCTAGTAGAGACCTGATCATGTGTATGTATATATATATATATATATATATACTACACATATATATATATATATATATATATATATTCTATGCAAAAATCTGCGTTAATGCATCATTTAGGGTTAAACCACAAAAGTCAGGAAATGAGACCTTTAGGGTTGCCCCTCCCCCCTCGTGGACACGCTCATCATTCTGAGATTGACAGCTGATGGGGTGTGACACTGGGGTTGTGAGACCTAAATGTCACCCCATTCCATGTGTAATCATATTGACAAGCCACAGGAAAGAAGAATGGGGTGACATTTAGGCCTCACAACCTCAATGACACACCCCATCAGCTGTCAATCTCGGGATGATGGGCGGGTCCACGAGGGGAGGAGGGGCAACCCTAAAAGTCTCATTTCCTGACTTTTTGTGGTTTAACCCTAAATGATGCATTAACACAGTTTTTTTCATAGAATGTCCTTACTTTTTGAGAAAGAACAGAAAAGTACAAAGTTGCGGAAATTGGTGGGAGCGCTGGCCCTTTGGGCCCCATGCTCCCGCCAACTTGTAAATGTCTTCATAAGATAAGAGTACAAGTACTGAATATCATATGTATTGCTGGGAGCACATATGGATGGGAACGTGGGACCCAAAAGCTCCCACCATGTTGAAAGAAAGCACAGTGTCAGTCATCAGAGTGTCATAATTCAACAGCTGTTTACATGTCAGACACATAACCACTGAAAAGTACCTCCATGGCAGTAACGCTAGGCACCCTATAAATGTGAAGCCAGTACCACAATGCAAAACACCATATGCAAAACAGAAAGTGTATCATGCAATATGTCCACAGCAAATTAATTTTCCAGCACCTAAACATTATAATTCACATGTACAGGACATGTCATGAAGACCCTCCAAATTTCAATGTAAAAGACGAAACCATTCCAAGATATAACATGTGAAAGTTTGAAGTTTTCATTCATTGGAGTGGCAGAGTTCCACACCTGTTAAGATTTTAGACACCTAACAACTGTAAAGTACATCTATGGCAGCAAGGCTAACTACCCTACAAATTTGAAGCCACTACCACAATGGAAAATTCTGTTCATAAAACGTAAACTGTGCCACACGATATCTTTCCAAAAAATATATTGTCTAACATGCAAACATCATAATTTCCATGTAGAGGACATCCCGTGAACACCCTCCAAATTTCAAGTAAAAAGACCAAACCATTTCAGAGATATTTAATGTTAAAGATTGTTAAAATTGGCCTATCTGTTCCATTAAAATCTGGCCATCTAGTCCCTCCCTTACATTCAAAGATCGCAATCAAAGAATCTCACGATCAAAGAATTTGCAGGCTTGTGATCAAAGAATAGAAAATGGTGAAAATTAAATTTTAGACATAAATGCATGAAACCACCGACATGCTTCGATAAAACGAAGCCTCCTGAGCAAAACCCACCCTCATTTGTGGTAATAATTTGGGAGGCAGTATAGCGCAATGGTTTAAGGCTCTGAGCTGCAAATCTGGAGACTTGGGTTTGAATCCCACAGCCCCCACTTGCATACTGTGTGACCTTGAGCAAGTCAGTTAACTTCCCTGTGCTCCTAGGTCGCACCTGTAAACAAGCTTTCAGTTTAGTGTGTTACTCCTGGTAAAACAATTGAAAAAAAAAAATAACCCACCCCTCAGCTGAGAAATTAGCTTTTTTCAACTGGTCATCTTGTCCCTCACTCGTAATCAAAGATTGCGGTCAAAGAATCTCGCAATCAAAGAATTTGCAGGCTTGCAATCAAAGAATTTGCAGGCTCATGATCAAAGAATAAAAGATGGTGAAAATCACGTTTTAGACATAAATGTATGGAACCACCAGCATGGTTCGATAAAACAAAGCCCCCCTGAGCAAAACCCACCCTCATTTGTGTTAATAGCCCACCCCTGAGCTGAGAAATTTGTTTTTTTCAACTACCCATCTTGTCACTTGTCAAAGAATATCGCTATCAAAGAATTTGCAAGATCGCGATCAAAGATCGTTAGCGAGCCATGATCAAAGAATAAAAATATTTAAAACTCTATTTTTAGACACTTTTGAAGCAAACCACATGATTGCTCGATAGAGGGAAGCCCCCTGAGTAAAACCCATCCAAGTTTTACTTCAGGAGTGACCCCTGAGCCGAGATATTTGATTGTTTCTGACGGCAAAATGAAAACAAGATGGCAGCCATCGTGATCAAAGAATTCTCAGGAACAAAGATTCTTTGATCGCAAGCCTGCAAAATCTTTGATCGTGAGGAGGGACCAGATGTCCAAAACCCCATTCTTTGTTCTCAAAATAACCATATAAATGTTCCCATTGACTTATAATGGGAACTTAAAAGTTTAATAATTTTTGAATGGATTAATATTTTTTCACGAAATGAAAAGTGGCACGTTCCTTGACCCACGCTCTTTCAGACAAGCCAGATCACAGAGTGGCACACCACACACCGGCCGTGCAGCACCACGGACAAAATCCGAAAAACTGCTCACATAACTGGTGAAAAGTGCATTTTTCAGCATTTTGGTGCGCAAACACTGTAAGTCTGACTGAAACAAAATTTGGTTATTCAAGAGATCTACTATGCCCCACTGCACATACCAGATTTCATGCAAATCCGTTGAATGGGTCAAAAGTTATTAATGCGCAAAATTTCGAGCTTAACATAGAAGTGCCTTCATAATCCTAAATATAGGGGTGCGACCGTGCCCCTATAATATATATATATAAATATATATATATATATGTAACCCCCTTGTTACCCGGGGTTACTAGAATCCCAGTAAGACCTAGTGGTAGGCAGGGAAGGCAGCTTGTGAAACTCCAGTTAAATGGGTTTCACACTGTCTCACTCTTTTCTCAGCTGAGACTGAGGGATGATATCACCAATAGATCTATCGCAGCTGCATGAGCCACATTGGAATCTGCAGCAAGGGAGTTGGTATAGAACGTTGGGAGTTTTAAACAGATTCGGTCAGTTCAGTGTGGAGTTGGTGTTGGGAGCTTGCTGAGAAAGCAGTTCAGCAGCTCAGTGTAGGCTCTAGAAGCCTCAGCCATGACAGAGGGCTACTTTTAGGTTAAAAGGGTGTGTGTCTCCACCAAAAGAGAGACACAGAAGATAATTGAAGTGGTGGAGACCGCTGTTTTCAGGTCTCAGTGCCCCTTCCCTTCAGGGTGGGGGGGCAGAAAAGTGTTCCCTGCAGATTCCTGGGGCAACCCCCTAGTTCTGCTTGTAAAGGAAAAGCTGCCTATGTGTTCCAGAGTTTATTTGGGAGAACAAGAAGACTTGTGAGTCGCCTGTGGGGCACCTGCAACCAGAGGGTGAGTGTCTGCTCTTCCTGAAAGGGCCTATGTTTTTCACCCTGGGGCTTGTGTGACAATGTGGGGATTGAAATACTAAAATAGTGGGAAGCCTAGAGTAATGGGCTAAGCAACAAGTAAAAGTAGGTTCAAGTCCAGAGCTTGTTGGGATGACAATGATATGTAGAGGAGATGTGACAGACGTCTACCCAAGAATCTACATTTGAAAGTTTTCAGTAAAGGAATTGTTTAGTATCCAGAGAAATGGCCGGGTATGGGCTGTGGGAGCTGGAGGTGGGAGGCCCCCCATCTTTAGTGACCAGGTCCACCTCTACGGATTTGCTCTGTGGATTTCTGCTTTACCTCAGGCACTTGGCCAGTGATGAGGGAAGTACCCAGACGTGAGATTGTAAGAAAAATTCTCTCTAGGAGTCGAAGGCTGTAGTGTGGTTTGAGGAGCCACAACAGGATAATTGGTTCATTCCCAAAATGGACCGCGGATCAAGTGGCTGGTGGGGGAGCCGGGCCAGTGGGGAAAACCCAAGTAGTGTACAAGTCGGGCTGTGTACCCAAAGCTGCGTGCAAGTCTGGGCTGTGTGCCTGGTGGGTCTAGAGCCTGAGAGCTGGAAATAGCGATAAAGTTCTGTTGTCTCTAATCTGCATTACCAGGAATGTAGCCCCGTGGGGGTCCGTCTATGCTTTGTTTGTTCAGCTTGGATGTGAATAAAAGCCACACTGAAGAATCCCATTCCTGCTTCTGGACATTACAGTTATTGCTTCCTGTGTTCGGAATTAGTTGTGTGCCCCTGTTCAGAGTAGCCAAACCTAGGTCCCCTGTGCTGAGTAACCTCATCCTCCCCGAACCCAGTCCCCACCAGGTACTGCTGTCAGCTTCAACAGCATGCCACCTGTTGTTTTGCTAAAAAGGCAGGGGTGAGGGGTTACAAAAATGGAGGCACCGCTTTGGATTTTATTCAGGGAGGAAGGTGCATGGGCAAGGGGGCTAGCGTTTTGGCTATCTGGCAGTGGGTAGCCCAAAAAGCTGAAGCAAGTAACTAGTGTGTTGCTGTGTGCTGTGGATCTTATGCTGCTGTTTAAAATGCCAACTGTTTACCAAGGAGCAGTAAAGCCAAAGAGTGTGCCCTTGTCCTGCATCAATTGTTTACAGCGTTTTTGCCTGCTTTAAAAATGAACTGTGGTAAAGAAAAGTGTGGAAGACTAGGAGTAGCAACAGAAAAAGTGTGCCCTGGACATTTGAAATGCTTTTAAAAATGAACTGTGGTAAAGAAAAGTGTGGAAGACTAGGGGTAGCAACAGGAAAATTGTGCCCTGGACGTTGGAAATGCTTTCTGAATGAATGAGAGACTGCAGTGTAAATGGCTATGTTAAATGGCTGAAATGGGCTCCCACCATGGAGTCAGTTAGAAAAAAAAAAGTTGCATTCTGCAATTTAAATTTGCCTGCTTGACGATTGCCGTGAGGAGAAGAGCCCTCGCAAGGAAGAAGAGGCTCATTTGCATGGTGTCGTGTGATTGGTCAGGCTGCAATCAGTCCGGCCCCTCAGCCAGCTCTACAGTGACTGCCCCAGCATTCGAGAGGAATAGTGAGTGTAGTGCTTGTACTGGCTAGCGGAGGAGCATTGCGGAGTGTTAAAATCGCTGTAAACTTTGTAAAAATAGACTATCTTGTTTAAAATCAGGCTCAACCCGCTAATCAATCGTTGGAATTGCAAAAGTGGTGGTCGAGAAGATGATCGGTAGGACTGCCCACCCGTTTCTGTTCTGAGGCCTCCAAGAACTGGCTGCAGGCTGTTTTTCCCCATCGCAGCAAACTGCTACTGATAACAATAAGTAACAACATAAAAACTGCTCAAACAGTGATTTTCTGCCCTATGCCATATATATGTGTGTGCAGCAATGTAGTCGCTTTGCAAGTAACGATTGTGTCAAGTCCTGCCAGCAAGTGCAAGTCTGCTAAGCCATTGACTGTGTGTATAGTAATGAATTCAGCCTCAGTTTAAAGTTTAAAGCCAGAGAGAGAGACCGTGAGTTGTAGCCAATGTGCAGCACTAGTTATACAGGCAATCCTGTGCTAAAAAACCTGAAGCTGTAAGGGACTGTGAATCAAATAAATGTTCCCAGCATGTAAAAAGTCCGTGGAAAATCCTGTAAATGTGTTTAAAGCAAGAACAGTGCAAGTTTGTGCAGTCTGAGCAAAAGTTATCAGTAGTTTGTGTAAATCGGGGTGCGCAGTGGCTTGACCCAATTTCTGAATGTTGATGCACAGGAGTGCTGCCACCGCCATTACAGGGTGGGGTAGTAAAGTAAACACAGCAGCAGAGGAGCCATTTTACAACTAAAGAGTGTGTTCAATAAAGTGGGACTTTCAGTTACAGTGAACTTTTGTTTGTTTTCTGCTGTTATGGCCTCAGTACCAACTCGTTACCCGGATCATGTCCGGGTTGCAGTAACAGCAGCAGTGACTAGACTGAGGGATATTGAAAAGTGGTGCTGTAGAGGACAACTGCCTCCTCATGTGGCGGTTCCTGGATATCCAGTGCATATATGTCAAATATGCTGGAAGGGACGTCTTCATGATTCCTCACTGTGCTGGATGCCTAGAAAAAATATGGCTTGTATAAAGTGCCTCAAATTTGGTTGGCTCCCACATGGACAAAGGTTCAGGAATCTGCAGTTGGCAGCACACAGCACCAGGCAGAGCTTGTGGAGGAAGGCCCCTCAGGGGAGTGTGGCACAAAGCTAGAGGGTGCAGAGTTAGAGACAGAACCAGAAGTTGAAGTTTCGGATGCTGGATCCCAGAAGGAAAGTTTGGATGAAGCATCAATTGACCCCTGGAGGGGGGCCTAGCCCAAGTCTCTTAGGTGAAGACAAGATGCGGGAGGCCTTTGAGTGGGAGGTGTCGACCTCCGCGCCTAGAGATGAGTGGATAGTCTCAGGAGTGGGGATGACTGCTCACTCCTGGGCTCAGATCCTCAGTGAAGAGGAAGATGAGGGGGAACCTATGTGGCCTTGTGAAAAAGGAACAGGTACACAGCCTCAAGATCTTGCCTCGGAGGAATGTATGGAAGAAAGTGGTGATGCCACTGCCCTGACTTTGCAAGAGGAAGAAGTCAGGGATCCAGTTTTAATTTCTTTAAGGATGCGAAGCTGGCAGAACCAGGACTGGCCACCCCCAAGCCAAGCCTGTGGTCTCAGATTGACCAAAGCAAGTAAAGAGGAGAGACTGGTTCATAGAAAGGCAAATGAGATCTATGGTATGACCTTTCCTACCTTTCCTCGAAAAGTCTGAGAGGATATTGAGAAGAGCAGGAAATCCTGGATCTGGGACAAAGTAATGAAAAGTGTGCATCCTGGGGCCAACAAGCATGTGAAGAGCACACTGTTTCATGAGAAGTATACCCAGTGGAAGAGAGGCAGGACACTGTTTATAGACAGAGTGTGAATAGTGGATGGAGAGGGATGTGAAATCTCCCTCTGTGTGAATTATGTGTGCCCAGACAGGGTAATAATTCAATCTCCTGACCCCTGGTACTATTGGCCTCAGTGCAAGGACCTCTCAGCAAATGTGCCCGTGCCCACTAAATGGAAGGCTGAGCAGTGGTAGTCAATACTGCCACACCAGACTGCGAAGTGCCTTTATTGATCCGCAGATATGGACATCCAGGACTCGGGTGCCCCACATTCATCAGTTCTACAGTGTACTGGCCTTCTCCAGAATCCATTGACTGGCCCACCAGATGACTTCAGATCCAGAGAGGACACTAGCCCAGCTGTATCATGCTTCATCACCTGGTAATCGGATGACATTGGACCAGCTGTTTTCTTTTTGTTCCTGTTCTAAGGTTCCATCTCCAGAGATGACATCATCCCAGCAGTTCCCAGATGTGCCCTCCTGTGGTTCCTGGAAGATGTCCGCCCAGCTGTATCAGAAGAAATGCTGCCAGGGAGAGTCTTCGTCAGAGGTGCAGGTCGGTTAAGAATTTTCCATACTACAAGTGGCTGGTAAGTCTGAACTTTTCTATCTTTATGACATCGCAGTACACACTCTACACTAGCAGACTTCAAAATGTGTGAACTGTCCATAAAGACTCTCCCCTTCAGGACTTTGGCCTGTTAGAACTGTGCTTCACCGGGCTCCAGCCCAGGAGAGACTCTTTATTGGACTAGCCTTCAGGCATTGTGGTCACTAGTTGGGACTTTTAGGGCACTCCACCCTCCCAAAATGTGTATTGTAAATAATGTTGTTGTTTTCTAATGTAAATACTGTTTTTCTACCTTTTTCTAAAAAAATCTTTTTGGGATTCTTCAGTGTTTTGATGGTATGGGTCTAGGTAGACTGTGTATGCAGATTAGGATTGTGTGTTATCTTTCTTTTTCTTACAGGTGTTCCTGGGAAGACAGAAGAGAAGACAAGAAGAGGAGGAGGGGCTCATCAGAGTTCCTCATTAGTACTTTAGTGTGTAGAAATTTAAAGTACTGTGGTGTTACTGTTGTTGTTACTGTATTAACCTTTTCCTTCCACAGGTGTGGTTGTGGGGGTAGGGAGGAGACAGCAAAATTGGTATAAAATGTGGTATTTTAATGGTGTGTGGTTGCAGGTTTCCCAAGGTCGGGGAGGTCCCCGGGTTGTTTTTGTTTTGGGGGTATTAGATTAAAGGCAGATAGGTTTTCCCTAGAGGGTTGGGGGGGGGATAGACAAGCTGTGGTCCTGAATGGCCATTGGGACAGCAGTGCTGATCTATCAGGGCTATGCTCTGGATAGTTCTACCAGAGCCACTAGGCGGCCATAGTAAGTGGATAGTGTAGAGGCTGATATGTCAGCTAAAGGCCTCTAGGCCCTTAGTGTTGCCTGCCTGTGCTTGCACATGGTAGGAGGGGGCCTGATCACCCCCCTCTGCAGGTAGCATATAGGGTGGGATGGCCTAAGGCCAGGTAAATAATGACTGCGGACAGTCATGTTCCTGGTCAAGGGCGAGTGTAACCCCCTTGTTACCTGGGGTTACTAGAATCCCAGTAAGACCTAGTGGTAGGCAGGGAAGGCAGATTGTGAAACTCCAGTTAAATGGATTTCACACTATCTCACTCTGTTCTCAGTCTCAGCTGAGACTGAGGGATGACATCACCAATAGAACTATCGCAGCTGCATGAGCCACATTGGAATCTGCAGCAAGGGAGTTGGTATAGAACGTTGGGAGTTTTAAACAGATTCAGTCAGTTCAGTGTGGAGTTGGTGTTGGGAGCTTGCTGAGAAAGCAGCTCAGCAGCTCAGTGTAGGCTCTAGAAGCCTCAGCCCTGACAGAGGGCTACTATTAGGTTAAAAGGGAGTGTGTTTCCACCAAAAGAGAGACACAGAAGATAATTGAAGTGGTGGAGGTCGCTGTTTTCGGTTCTCAGTGCCCCCTCCCTTCGGGGATGGGGGGCAGGAAATGGTTCCCTGCAGATTCCTGGGGCAACCCCCTAGTTCTGCTTGTAAAGGAAAAGCTGCCTATGTGTTCCAGAGTTTATTTGGGAGAACAAGAAGACTTGTGGGGCACCTGCAACCAGAGGGTGAGTGTCTGCTCTTCCTGAAAGGGCCTATGTTTTTCACCCTGGGGCTTGTGTGACAATGTGGGGATTGAACTACTAAAATAGTGGGAAGCCTAGAGTAATGGGCTAAGCAACAAGTAAAAGTAGGTTCAAGTCCAGAGCTTGTTGGGATGAAAATGATATGTAGAGGAGATGTGACAGACGTCTACCCAAGAATCTACATTTGAAAGTTTTCAGTAAAGGAATTGTTTAGTGTCCAGAGAAATGGCCGGGTATGGGCTGTGGGTGCTGGAGGTGGGAGGCCCCCCATCTTTAGTGACCAGGTCCACCTCTATGGATTTGCTCTGTAGATTTCTACTTTACCTCAGGCACTTGGCCAGTGATGAGGGAAGTACCCAGACGTGAGATTGTAAGAAAAATTCTCTCTAGGAGTCGAAGGCTGTAGTGTGGTTTGAGGAGCCACAATAGGATAATTGATTCATTCCCAAAATGGACCGTGGATCAAGTGGCTGGCGGGGGAGCCAGGCCAGTGGGGAAAACCCAAGTAGTGTACAAGTCGGGCTGTGTACCCAAAGCTGCGTGCAAGTCCGGGCTGTGTGCCTGGTGGGTTTAGAGCCTGAGGGCTGGAAATAGCGATAAAGTGTTCTGTTGTCTCTAATCTGCATTACCAGGAATGTAGCCCCGTGGGGGTCCATCTATGCTTTGTTTGTTCAGCTTGGATGTGAATACAAACCACACTGAAGAATCCCATTCCTGGTTCTGAACATTACAGTTATTGCTTCCTGTGTTCGGATTTACTTGGGTGCCCCTGTTCAGAGTAGCCAAACCTAGGTCCCCTGTGCTGAGTAACCTCATCATCCCTGAACCCAGTCCCCACCAGGTACTGCTGTCAGCTTCAACAGCATGCCACCTGTTGTTTTTCTAAAAAGGCAGGGGTGAGGGGTTACATATATATATATATATATAAATATATAAATATATATATATATATGTATATATATATATATATATGTGTATTATTTTTACATTTCACAGTCTGTGATTGAATCCTTCGAGGTACAGCTAACCAAACTATGACTGACAAACCAAAAAAGTTTGGGCCCCACTGATAAGGTTGACAACTTGGTGGTGCCCCACAAAAAAAAGGTTAGAACATAGGCAGCAAAAGACTGGTTCACCCACCCGAAATTTCTAAGATGGAGCTTGGTGCTGCAGTTTGGTTATCTGGCATCGTAGTGGGTCACAGAATGGCAATGCAGATGGGTTGCCCAGACAGTAGGGTTCCAGTGTTTTTTTTTCATCTTTCTTTTTTCCTTGTTGTATGCAGCAGGACAGACCTAAGAGAAACCTGGGGGGGGGGTGCAAACAGTGGACAGAGGGCTCACAGAAAAAAAAAATCAGGGCTGCTAACAAGATTTGTTATTCTTTCTTCAGGAAGGGGGGATGTTATGGCTTTAGCTTTCATTTAGGCTTGTGAGAGAGTCTGCTGTTCAGCCTAGCAGAGGTCTGGTCATAAATGCCAGGGCCTCTGATGTCAGCCAGATCCAGCTAAGAAAAACATTCCACAGTGACTGACTTCTCCAACTAGAAGAGACCGGTTTTCCCTAACAGATACTGGGAGTCAAAAGGATTTTTGAATCTGTGATGTCAGAGTGACATGCTGCAGAATGGTTTTAGCTCTAATAAGAGGTCTAGGGTTCAGTCAGACAAGGACAGGGAAGGAAGTGGTAAGTAAACCCTGCAGAGAGAGAGAGAAAGAGTTAGACTTTTTCTATGTGAATTCTGAATGTAAACAAACTTTTTTCTTTCCGTAGAATTACTGTATAGGTTGTTATCTGTAGAATCTGTGGAATTATCCTGAAATATTAAAAATATTGTTTTTATATTTCATGGTCTGGATTATTGTTGTATTTCACCGTCAGTGATTGAATCCTTTGAGGTACAGCTAAAAAATCTATGATTGGCAAGAACTGTTTTCTGCCCCAGGAAAAGAAGGCTACAGTTACCATATACTATTTCCAAAGTAATGTGTTCTCAGCTGTGGCAGAGGGGTGGGTCATGTGACCTTGAGCAAGGAGCACTGTACTGGGTGAGCAGTGGCTTGGAAAGGACACGCACCTGCAGACTCCCCAAAACACTGTCTAAGCTGAGTGGTTGCAGCTACCTGAAGAGTGAGAAAGCTGGTACTCGTGATAGAGGCTGAATCTGGGAAGGACCAGTCTGACACAAACTGGTGGCAGCTTGTAGGATCTAAAACAGTTGTCAGTATAAAGGCTACCTGTCCAGTCACAGAACAGGATATACAAAGGGAGATGGTATATTCTACCTAGTTTTTATTTTGTTGTTGTTTAGCAAGACTAGTAAGATAGAAGGCATTATGTCTTATTCATAAAAAAAGGGTTAATGCCAGAACAACACCAGCTGTGCCAACACAGAGAACTGATTTATGAGAAGGGCCACACCCGGGTGCAATGTATAGTCACCCTCCAACAACGTGACTAAAAAAACAATATAGAGGTGCCAGAATCTGTGATTGGGGCAGCATGGCAAGCAGACCAGTTACAGATGTTGCAGCTGCAGCTTGCTACAGTATGCTAAGCAACAGACAGAGATCAAACTGCAAAAGGCTGAGTAGCAAGAGAAAGAGTGCCAGCACCAGATGGAGGAGGAAAAGCGATAGGCGGAAATGGAACTGTGAAAGTCTGAGGAGCGTGAGAAAGGGCAGCAGCATGAACTCCAGATGAAAAAGCTTGAGCATGACAGTCAGATGAAGATGTAGCACCAGAGGAGAAGAACCTGTGAGTATTGACATGAGGGGTTCGACTCAGGAAGCCAAAATTAATTCTAAATTGTTTCCTAGATATGAGGAAGGGGTGATCTTGATTTATTTGTAAGATCTTTTGAGAGAATCTGTGAGCATTTGGAATTGGTCAGGGCTTCCTGGGTGACTCATCTATTGCCAGTGCTTACAGGCAGGGCATTAGAAGCTTTTGCCTGAATTAATAGTAATGACTGCATAGACTATGATAAAGTGAAGCATGCCTTGCTAAAGCATTTTGAGTTAACCCATGAGGTCTATAGGCTAAAATTTAGAGGGCTAAGGAAGGCTGTTATGCTGAAATGTGTGTGCAGCTAAGTAACTTGCAAGAAGGATGGTTAGAAGGGGCACAAGCCCACTCTGTAGAAGGGATAAAAGATTTATTTCCGCTGTAACAGATTTTAATAACTGTACATGAGGATATAAGAATGTGGCTGTTGGACACTACTCTGAGCTCTGTGAAGGAGCCAGCTGAGAGGGCTAATCAGTTCATATCCAGCTGACCATTCTCTCACTGAAAAGGGAATGGTGAGGGCCATCAGGTGGTTTTAAGGGGACCCCAGCGGTTCTGCCTAAAGGGAGCCAGCCTGTGCCCAAACAAAAGGGGAAACCCCCGGTCTCAAAAGCACAGGGATGGGTGAATGCAGGTGCAATATCTGCCAGAAACTGGGGCATTTGTCTTATGATTATATGGAAAATGTAACCAAAGGTGCACATGCAGCTGGAGGGGAAAACTTGGGATGCTCCAAGCAGCTATTAGCCTGTACACAGAGTGCAGTGCCCTCTACATACACTGCATAATTGCACCCTATTTGTATAAATGGGATGGTGACCCAAGGACTGAGGGACACTGGGGTTTCCATTTCTTTGGTGAAGCAGGACTTAATTCAAAAGGATCAGATCCTGCTTGGCCAGTTTTTGAGAAATAGAGGGGTGACGGGTCCAGCGGTCTCATTGCCACTGGCCCATATCTTTCTGAGCTGGGAAAGTGGCCAGGGCATATAGGATGTGGGTGTTGTACCCGACCTACCTGTGGATGTAATCATGGGTAATGACTTCAATAGTAGGGACAATGTTGTGTGTGTGTCACTACCCATAGCAAGATGAAAGAACCAGCTCCTGAAGACACTGAGGGGACAGTGCATGAGGAAGCAACCCTTACCTCAGTTGCAGGAGATGGTGTGGCTGAGGAATGAGCTGGGAGCATCAGTACTGAGTCGCAGCTACTGACAGAGGAGAGCCCAGCTGGGGGAAGCTCTCTCACAGCAGAGAGTGTTCTGGGGAAGGTCAGGAATGTGGAGCTAGGGAGAGCTCGGCAAGCTGACACATCCCTGCAAAAACTAAGAGAGTTAGCCACCAGTGGAGAAGGTGACTCTCCCAGTGTGTGGAAAAGGGAAGTGTAGTGGGAGAATGGGTTTCTATATCATGTGTGAGGTCCTAAGGGGGAACCGGAGAAAGGGGTGCTCTGCCAGATAGTGGTCCCTAAGGAATATAGGAGGCAACTTCTGGCCTTATCTAATGACAAACCCTTTTCTGGACACTTGGGAGCAAACCGTACAAAAAAGTGGCTGACAAACAATTGTTATTGGCCCAGCATTTGCAAAGATGTAGAAAACTACTGTTGGACTTGTCCACAGTGCCAGAGGACAGGAAAGGTTGGGGGATGAGGCTAGAGTGGCCAGAATTCCCCTACCTGTCATTGAAGAGCCATTTCTGTGCATTTCCATGGACATCGTTGGCGCCCAAGTTGCTCTGGCAAGCAGTACATCCTGATGGTTGTAGATGATGCCACAAGGTACCCAGAAAGTATGCCCATGTCCTCCATCAAGGCTGAGAAAGTGGCCAATGAAGTGCTAGGGATATTTAGTTGGGTGGGTTTTCCCCAAGAGAGTCTGCCAGATCAGAGCACCAACTTCATGTCTGATCTGATGACCAGTCTCTGGAAGAAGTGTGGGGTAAGGCAGCTCAGGGCCTCGCCATACCACCCCCAGACTAATGGTCTGGTTGAGCAGTTAAGTGGGTCTCTTAAGAAAATGTTAAGGGCATTCACAGATCAACATGCCAGAGAGTGGGACAAGTACCTACCCCACCTTCTATACGTATATAGGGAAGTCTCATGGGAGTCCACAAGGTTCTCACCCTTCAAGCTCCTGTTTGGCCATTGGGTGTGGGGCCCTCTTGATTTGGTAAGCAATGAATGGGAAGGTGAGGTTGCTCCCCAAGGGGAATCTATTGTGGAGTATGTCCTGAATTTCAGGTCATGGCTCAAGGAGCTTATGGGGTTCACCAAGGAGCACCTAGCCGCTGTACAACAAAAGCAAAAAACATGGTACGGCTGTGGAGCCAGAGCTCTGGAGTATGAGATTGGGCAGTGAGTGATGCTACTCATCACTGGCTGGCAGAACAGATTGCATGCAGCTTGGGAGAGGCCTTATGCAGTGGTCAGGAGGGTGAATGATGTCAGTTATGTGGTGGAGCTACCTGACAGGATGTGCAAACTGAGGGTTTACCACGTAAATATGAAACCCTACCATGACTGGGGTGAGATGGTTCTGGCTTTGTGCAGCTGTCTGGAGAAGGGGGCAGGAACAGATCCCCTGGTAGTGCTCCTGGGAGAGGTGAAGGGAGAATTCTCAGAGGATGCTGTCACACTCCTGACACGACTGACATCAACCCAAGCTGCTGAAATGGGGAGGGTGTTGAGTACATTTGTTAACATTCACAGGGAAGCTGGGGTACCATACTGACAGAACACTACATGGATACAGGGTCCAGGCTCCACTGAGACAGTCACCCTACAAATTCGCAGAAGGAGTAAGATGTGCCAAAGAGGGGGAGATCAAAAAAATGCCTGCCCTCCAGGTGATACAGGAGTTTAGTAGTCCCTGGGTCTCCCCAGTGGTACTGATTCCCAAAAAGGACAGTACCACGAGGTTCTGCATTGACTACTGCAAGCTCAACAGCTGCACAGAGTTGGATGCATACCCCATGCCCAGGGTGGATGAAGTCTTAAAGAGGTTAGGGGGAGCCCATTTCCAGTCCACCACTTACCTGACAAAGGGCTATTGGCAGGTACCCCTGAAGCCAGAGAAAGGTCTGTCTTCATCACCCCATTTGGACTATTCGAATTCAGGGTGATGCCTTTCGGGATGGAGAACGTGCCACCCACCTTTTAGCTGCTTGTGGACCTCATTCTGCAGGGAGCAGGAGACTTCACTCTGGCATACATGGATGACATTGAAATCTATAGCCAGATCTGGGAGGATGATGTCCAGCATATGACCAAGGTGTTCCTCAGACTGCAGACTGTAAGGTTCACAGTCAAGGTGGAGAAGTGTCACATAGGAATGGCAGAAGTGTCATACCTTGGGCACAGGGTGGGAAGTAGGTACATCAGGCTTAAGCCAGTGAACATGGACACCATCCAGAGATGAGCTACGTTCACAACCAAGAGGAAAGTATGGATCTTCCTGGGAACAACAGGGTACTACCGTATGTTTGTGCCAAATTTCAGCAGTGTTGACAACCCCTGCCTAACCTCACTAGCAAGAAAATGCCAGAAAAGGTTCAGCGGATAGAAATCTGTGATACAGCTTTCCAGCAGCTGAAGGAGGCATTGTGATGAGCACCTGTGCTCACCAGTCCAGATTACTCTCTTAAGTTCATGATTGGTCATGTAGATGCATCCGATCATGGGTTAGGTGCGGTGCTAAATCAGGTCAGGAGCTTGGGGAAGGAGCACCCAGTCATGTACCTGAGCAGGAAGCTTCTGCCTAGAGAGCAGGCATATGCCACCGTTGAGAGGGAATACCTGGGCATTGTCTGGACTCTACAGAAGTTGCAACCATATCTGTATGGCAGGGAGTTCACCCATGTTATGGATCACAACTCCCTTACATGGCTGCACAGGACCAGTGGTCAGAAAGCAAAATTGCTTTGATGGAGCTTGGTGCTGCAGACCTATAATATGGTTATCTGGCATCGCAGTGGGTCACAGAATGGCAATGCAGATGGGTTGCCCAGACAATAGGGCTCCTGTTTTTTTACTCTTTCTTTTTTCCTTGCATGCAGCAGGATAGACCAAGTTGGTTGGGGGGGGGGTGTCATCTACAAACAGTGGACAGAGGGCTCACAGAAAAAAAATCAGGGCTGCTAACAAGTTTTGTTTTTCTACTGTTGTTAAAGTGATTTTCTAAGGTTTCGCAGATGCCTTTTTTGCATGGTATGCCATTGCCACCCATGCTTCAGACATTGAAGCTGCAATTTGTTTTGTAAAAAAAATCTCTCATTGTTATTTTTTTTAATGTTTTAGCAGCACTTTGTTTCTGCCCGCCCTCCAATGTTGTTTGTGCAGCCACACACCCAGAATAATGACATGCAAGAGAACTATCAATGTTTTACATACAGCTATAAGGAATTCTGGGCAAATTGTCTTAAATGTTTCTTACTAAGAGGTGCAGTCCCTTATTTTGGTAGTGGTGACTGCAGTATAGCACTTAATATGTAGAAATATTTATTTATTTAAAAGTTTCATCAGAAAAGACATACCGAACACATGTTTCACAAGAAAAGATATACTGAGCAAATAAGATCATTTCCATATGAATCCTGGAGTAGAGGGGTACACAGTAGGCACATAAGTAGCAAGGCATTGTGGGTACAATAGGAAGTTGTTTTCCAGCTTCCTTACTGTGAGGTACAAATCTCTGTAGTGGCTTCAACAATAAAAGCTATCATATGTTTATTTTCAAAACAAGGCAGTGTGCATATAGGATCTTGCTAACAACATTTCTTTACTGAGAGATGTAGGCTCCTATTTCTGTAGAGACCACAGACATAGGATTTTTATGTCTACCTAATCAAAGTGCAGTCTATTTTGATAGTGTTTACAGCAGTACAGTCTGTAGAAAAGTTTCTGGAAAATGTTTTTGTGATGCAGGTTGGCCAAAAAGATACTTTACCAGTCTATGTAGATGTCTGACTTTTACTAGCTGCTGGTGAAGTGACAGGTCTGAAGTGACAGCTCCTGTTAGAATGTAGCAGCATGATTATACATTTCTATGTTTATGTTATAATGCCTGAATGACTGTAAGTAGTTCAGGAGTTTAATCATGGGTCAGAATACTTCTCATTTTCTTTGGTGTCAAGCTTATGCTAGGAGTCCAAAATTGTGAAAGAAAAAGGATGCCTGCAATACCAAGACTGACCAACAGAGGTCTCTGTTTCAAAACTTTGTTTCCCTTGCATGATGTCACGGTTGGGGGTTGCAGTACTGAGAAAAAAGGGCAGGGTTATGCAAATGAAGTAGAGCACAGAAATTAAAACATTTTTTCCATGGAAAACAGCACTTTTTGGCAGTTTGAATGGTAGGAGATTGATTTACAACTCCTAGAGGTTACTACTCCCGTTTGTTATGGCAAACCTTAGAAAATCACTTTAAGGGAACTCATAGCAGATGAAGTCTTTTTTTGTGTATTTTATTGATTTGTCATCCCTATCTATGTTCTGTTATGTGCATTTAGTGTGCTGTTTGTATTTTACAACTTGAAATGAATAAAATTACAATTTACAAAAAAAGATGTGTTTTTCTTTCTTTGGAGAGGGGAGATGCGATGGCGTTAGCTTTCATTTAGGCTTGTGAGAGTGTCTGCTGTTCAGTCTAGCCGAGGTCTAGTCATAAATATCAGGGCCTCTGATGTCAGCCAGGCCCAGTTAAGAAAAACATTCCACAGTGACTGACTTCTCCAACTAGAAGAGACCGGTTTTCCCTAACAGATGCTGGGAGTCAAAAGGATTTTTGAATCTGTGACGTTGGAGTGACATGCTGCAGAATGGTTTTAGCTCTAATAAGAGATCTGGGGTTCAGTCAGGGAAGGAAGTAGTAAGCAAACCCTGCAGAGAGAGAGTTAGACTTTTCCTATGTGAATTCTGAATGTAAACAAACTTTTTTTCTTTCTGTAGAATTATTGTATAGTTTGTTATCCTGTAGAATCTATGTAATTATCTTAAAATATTAAAAATATTTTTATATTTCATGGTCTGGATTATTTTTATATTTCACAGTCAGTGATTGAATCCTTTCAGGTACAGCTAACTAATCTATGACTGACAAGAACTGTTTTCTGCCATGGGAAAAGATAGCTATGGTTACCATATACTATTTCCAAAGTAATGTGTTCTCAGCTGTGACAAACGGGTGGTCATGTGACCTTGAACAAGGCGCATTGTACTAGTAGGGCAGTGGCTTGGAAAGGACAGGAACCTGGAGGTTCCCCAAAAGTTTGGAAAGAACCAGTCTGTCACATGTACATTTCTTTTTCTGCAGTTACAGCAGCTTCGCACTCTTAAAGTGATCTAGTAAGATTCCCCAAATGCCTTTTTCATATAGTATGCCATTGCCAGCCATGTTTCAGATGTTGCAGCTGCAATTTGCTTTATAAAAAAAATTGTCATAGTTATTTTTTTATGTTTCATCAGCGTTTTGTCCTCCAGTTTTCTGTGTGTGGCCACACTCCCAGAATACGGCAACAAGGAATTCTGGGTAATATATAATATTGACTTAAATGTGCCTTACTCAGAAGTACAGTCCCATATGTTGATAGTGGTGAGCACTTGTGTGTAAATGTACATAGCAAGGCATTGTGGGTAAAATAAGAACCTGTTTTCCAATGTCCTTACTGTAAGATGCTGTTTCATAGTTCTGTAGTGGTGTCAACAATATAAGCTTTTGTATATTTATTTTCACAACAATGCATTGTGCACACTGTATCTAGCTGCAAGACTTCTATACTGAGAGATGTAGTTTCCTATTTCTGTAGTGAGCATCTAAATATAATACCCTGTATACTTATGTACATAGTGAGGCATTGTGAGTACAGTACACAGCTGATTTGTCTATCTAAAACTTTAAAAGTGACACTATCCTTTTAATAGCTTTGTTTCCCTGGTATGATGTCACAGTTGGGTGTTGCAGCACCGAGAAAAAAAGGTCAGGTTAAGCAAATGAAGCACAGCACCAAAATAAAAGGATTTTTTCATGGAAAACAGCACTATTTGGCAGTTTGAATGATAAGAGACTGATTCACAACAGCTTCAGGTTACTATTCCCATTTGTTATGGCAAATGTTGGTAAATCCCTTTAACTGTTGCAGCACCTCTCTCTGTCTCGCTCCCTCTCTCTGTGGCCACAGCTACACAGATGAATCATGCTCTTGCTTGATATAAAAAAACATCTTTTTTTAAATGTATGTGTGACTGTTCTGTGAGACACAAAGAAACATTTGTGTGTGTGTGTTTTCGGGGGGGGGTCTTGAAATGGACAGCTAAAGAATGCAAAACACAGTAGAACAGACATTCTAATTCAAAACAAAAAATATATCACGTTCCAGCAGGTTGAAGAACTGTTCAAGGGCAGAAAAAAATGGGGTTAATCTCTGGTTGCCAACATCCAAATCTTGGGATGCAAATTTGTAAAGTGTGGTGGAGGCTTAGTAAACCCCTCATGAGTCTGCCCTGCCATCACCCTTGGATTATGCCCCCCAAGTGGGGTGGGAGGCCTACCCCAAATCTCCCATCCTTCGTCTAAGTGTTGAACTGATTTGTGCGGCTCCTCCCTAGTCCTGGTCTGCGTGTTTCTGGGGTCTGTCTCCAGGCATCACTGCGGATCTTTTCCTGCTTTCTGGTCCCGCCTCCCTTGTGGACGTTGGCACGCGAGGAGGGACCAAGGAGACAGAGGCATGCAGAGATGTGCCTCCGCTCTGGACCCTAGGCCGACATCCACCCCTCCCTCTTTCTGCCTCCTCATCTGCACCTCCACCTGAGGTCACCCAGGTGGTGGTATTGCAGTGAGGAGTACAGCCCACCCTCCCCAGAGAGGAAGAGCAGCCTGTCGGGTGCTCAATCCCTCTCCCCCCGGCCAGCCCTCCAGTGACCCGTACTAGCTACCGAACCTAGGTCACTGGTGTCACAAGTGGAAATCCAGCCACTGCACTGACAGGCCATCCTATTTATTGAAATGTTTCACCAGGAAAGCACACTGAACAACAAGTTGTTCATTTCCTGGTGCGACCTGGGGGGAAGAGGTACATAGGATATGAACAGAATACATTGAGATTATAATATAAAAACTACATACACTGGAGCAAAACATTTAGCTATACAGTTTGTTAATTCATGACAGTGGATGGTCCGAACATTGAAGCAAAACATTTGTGGATTACAGTTGTGAAATCATGGCAAGGAATGTACAAACATTAAGGCAAAATATTTAGCAATGGCAGTTTGTGAATTTCATGACAAGGAAGGGGAAAAACAAGAGAACATCATAGACTGGAACCTAATACAGAAAAAAAGAGTAACTGGTAATAAGGATAGTGTAGTGATAGGTAGAATTAGAAGGAGAGCGGGAAGAAGGGAGTGGGTAGGGGGAACAGTAAGAGTGTTTAAGTGCACAGTTGTAAGCTGTTTGCAGGTGCCAGGAAGAGGGGAGGTTGGGCAAGGTTAGGAGTAGAGTAAGATTAAGGGAAGGAAGGGGAGAGGAGGGGGGAAGGATATAACTTTAGGGTTCAGGGAGTCCTGGGACCACTCCAGCTATAGAGCCCTGTAGGGGGGCAGAAGATATTATAGCGAGGTGGGGAGGGTGAGGCGATTGAGCGAGGGAGTGAGGAGAAGGGGAGGAGAGGAGAGCCAGGTCCATGTACCTGTAGGGATGAGAAAGGAGATGAGGTCAAGAGGGTGGGGGGCTGAGACAGTGGGGGGACCCTCCAGGATGCTAAGAACCCTGCAAGAGTGTGGGCTATGCAGGAAGAAACAAAGGGGGAGGGAGAGAAAGAAGAGGAGTAGTGGAAGTGCCAGGAGGAAGGGGGAGATTGGCACTTGGGTATCATGCTCCAGGGATCATTTAAAGGGAGGGCATGGGGCGAGAGAGAGGGGAATAGCACCTCAGGGGCCCCTTAAGGGTGCTGGGAACCCTGCAAGGGGTGCTGTAGAGGATTAGGCAAAGGGGAGAGACTAGATTACATAAAAGTGGGGACAAGAGGAGGGGAAAAGGAGAGTGAGGGGAAGTAGAGCCAAGTCCATTTGGGACCCCTTCAGGATGCTGGGAACCCTGCAATGGACATAGAGGCTGCGAGGTGGAGGGAAAGGTGGCTTCGAGAGAAGAGGAGAAGGGATTTGGGATAGTGACTTTGGGAGATGAGAAGAAGGAATTTGGAATGGGATGGAATAATTTCAGGAAAAATGGGGAAGAGTAGACATTTGAAGGGCACAGTTAAGGAGGGTCATGGCAGGAGCAGCTCGATGAGAGGTAGTTGTGAAGAGCAGAGTTCAGTGAGTAGAAGGAGGAGGTGTGATGGACTTGGGGAGGGAGGGAGTTCCAGATTTTGAGGAAATGGTGTGAGAAGCCAGACTGGCCAATGAGGGTGTGGAGCACCTAGGGATCACTAGAGTGTGAGAGTCAGAGATCTAAGGGAGATGAGAGGAGGAGGGAGTGACTGAAGAGAGGAAGAGAGGTAGTCAGGAAGGACCCCCAACCAGAGTTTAGAGGTGAGCTTAGTGCAGTGGGATAGGCATCTATTTGAGAGGGAGGAGAGAGACAGTGCATGATAGAGATCACAATGGCGGGTGCAAGAAGGAGCGTCAAGGGCAAAGTGACAGAAGGAGTGGAAAAGAGTGTCCAATCTGGTCAGGGAGGATTTGGGAGCAGCACTGTAGACTACATCACAATAGTCGAAAATGGGGAGGATCATCTTCTGGATAATATCATGCCTCACTGTAGGAGGGATGCAACTATGGTTCCTGAACAGGGCACCAAACTTGGGGCACAGTTTACTCAGGATGGCATCGATATGCCCAGAGAAGTTGAGGTGTTGGTCCAACCATACCCCAAGGTATCCAAAGGAGGAGGTGTCCTCTAGTGTGGTCCCATCCAGGGTGTGGAAAGACGGGAGGTTGGAGAGCCTAGAGAGTCTCTGCCTAGTGCCATGGAGAAGGTCTTCTTGCCATTGAGAAAGAGGTGATGGTTAGCAAACCAGAGCTGAACTTATTTGAAATCAAGCTGCAAGTTGTTTGCCTCAGCAGGACTTGAGCCAGATGCATACAGAACCGTATCATTGGCATACATATGGATGGGGGGGAGAAGACTGAGGGCTGGTCATTTAAAAAGATAGAGAATAACAGGGGGCCTAGCACTGAGCCCTGGGGGACACCAGTGGTGATCGGGAGTTGGGGTGAGGTGACACCAGAGATCCTGACTGAGTTCTGCCAGTGAGGTATGCCCTGAACCAGTTTGTGGCAGAGGGGGAGAGGCCTGCTGTAAAGAGAGAGTCTAGGAGAAGGATGTGGGAGACAGTGTTGAATGCTTTGGCAAGGTGACAATGATGGCTGAGGTAATAAGGCCATTGTCCATCCTGGTGAGGATGGAGTCAGTAAGCCTGAGCAGGGAGGTTGTGGTGGAGTGATTTTTCCTGAAGCCAGATTAGAATGTGGTGAAAAAGGAGGCGTCAGAGAGGAAGGGGGTAAGTTGGGAGAGTACCAGGTGTTCTTGGAGTTTTGTGAGGGCGGGGAGGAGGGAAATAGGGTGATACTGTAGTTGCTAGGGGAAGAGGGGTCACCTCCTTTTGGTAGGGGGAGGACCACAGTATGTTTCCATGAGGATGGGACTGAGCCAGTAGTGAAGGATAGGTTTAGAATGACAGAGCTTGGGTAGGCAATGGCATGAGCAGAGAGTGAGAGGAGTTTGGGGTCAAGGTCATCTGGAGAGGAGCCATTTGAGGGGTTGATAGCGAGTAGGGCATGGAAGGCATCTTCAGGAGTGGTGTTTGAGAAGGAGAAGGTGTGTGTAGGGGTAGAAGGAGGGGTGACTGTTGGGATGAGGGGATGAGATGGGGTAGGAGGGAGGGCTTTTAGAAGCTCAGCAGTGCAAGAGGTGTAGTAGGAGTTGAATTCGGCAGCAGCTATGCTTGTATCAGCCACAGGAGTATTTTTTTATTTTGAGGACAGGTGGGGTAGGATGGGATAGGGGTATGAAGAGGACGTGTACCACATTCCAGAATTTAGATGGAGAATTTATATTAGTAAGAAAGGCTGATTTAAAGTACTCAGATTTAGCTAATCTTGTAGCCTTAGTGCAAGCATTTTGGAGCGTGCGATGTGTGGTAAAATCACTAGAAGACTGAGTTGATTTATGTAGCTTCAAGGCACGATCTCTGGCCCTGAGATTGGCCAGGAGTTCAGAAGTTATCCATGGGAGATGATTGCCCCGGCTCTGTTTTTTTTGAGAGGAGTGAAGGTGTTTCAAGTGTTTAGAGATATTTCTTCAAAGTAAGTGAGGGCCATGTCCACCAATGAAAAGGAAGTTAGGGGGGACCAGTCAGCAAGGGTAAGCTGGTGCAGAAGGGGTTCAAGGTTAAGTGAGTTAAAGGAGCATAGGAACAGAGATTTATACTGGGATTTAGGCCTATGCACTTTCTGGACTAAGAAGATAGGGTTGTGATCATTAAGAGCATCAGGAAGGATACCTGACTTGATTACTCTCTGAGGGTGGGAGGTGAGTGCCCAGTCCAGCAATGAATGATTTAGTGTCTTATGGTTTGGGCGAGTGGGATCACAGATCAGCTGGGTGAGATTAAGGGCGTCTATATTGTTACAAGTTTTGGCTGTCTTCAGGACAGCCAGTTTAGATTGAAATCGCTCAGGATGTATAGCTCACCAGATTTGGAAAGGGATGAGATAGAGGTAACCAGGTCCAGTGTGATTGCAGGCTGAATGCTAGGGTGGAAGTAGACTCCATCTATAAAAATAGGGAGGGTGAAAGGCAGGGTCACTTGTATGGCTAGAGCATCATGGGTCACTGGATTTGAGGTAGAATAAATAGTAGAGTATTGGAGTGAGGTGAGAATATACATAGCAACATCACCTCCCCTGCCAGCCTAGTCTTGCCTTAATAATGAGTAGCCTGGCATGGAGACCGAGTGGTCAGATATTATGTTCTTTAGCCAAGTTTCCATAATGATGAGTATATCAGGCTTTAGGGTGAGTGCCAAGGTTTGGAGGAGGTCAATTTTTGGCCAAAGGCTACAGATGTTTAGGTGCAGAAGCCTAAGTCCTTTTGGGAGATCAGAGGGAGAGAAGGAGGCGGAGGAGCTAACAGGATGGTGGTCTGAAGTGGATGATATAATAGGGCCAGGATTTGGGTGGATAGTCCCAGATGAGAGCAAGAGTAGGGCAATGATCAGGAAATGAACCTTAGGGCATTTATGTGAGAGGGAGAAAGAGCCCATTTGCCTGGAAGAGTGGTGAGGGGCTGAGAAGGAGAGCATCAGGTGAAGAAAGGCTAGATTAGCTGAGTCCATGGTCAGGGCAGCATAGGAACAGACAGAGGAATGTAGCCAGGTTTCATAGGGAGAGGAAGGAGTGACAGCGAGAATGAAAGTAGGGGCCTGAATGTGGAGGGTGGGGATCACTGTGTAGCTGTCAGAACACAGTGTGTTTTGTGCAAGTAGAAGTGGTAAGGAAAGGATGAGAATCAGTAGGAAGGGAAGGGAAGAGAGACAGGGATGCATTTTGAGGGGAAGGACGAGGTTAGATTTATCAACAAAATTAAGAGGAAGGTGGGCTGAGGAAAAGAAGTTGCAGAGAGGGTAGTAGACTGGGAAGAGGGAGAGAAAAGCTGTGGACTAGAATTAGGCTTTAGGTAATGTGGCCCTCTAGAGGCAAGAGAGTATAACCTGCAGAAGGGAAAGCAGGTTATTCACTAGACAGAGGCGGGGACAGCTGAACTCGGCTATAAATCTAATTGCGCAAGTAGGGCGGGCAGATGGGGAGCCGGCACGTAATATAAAATGATTGAACTCCACTTCTATTTATACTACATTCTCAAAGATAGAAGTAGTCATCCATTCTTATTTCAGTCCATTCATAGTGTCATATAAAAACATTTTCTCTTAAAAGGTGACCCTGCTTATTAAACACCTCTTCTGCCTGCCTTTTTTATAGAGGTTCACTGCCTTTGGTTTCATTAGTGTCCTATTAAGTCGGTGTTGGCTTGACCTGCTTGGTGTGAAAGCCCATCGCTAGCCTTGAGAAAGTGGTGTTAACCATGAAATCTTAGGCTAGTACTACTTGGATAGCACATTCACATAATAAAAGAACATATGTGAAACAACAGTGGAGCTAAATCATTTTATGGTATAAAGAACTGTTTTATGCACAGTTTATGTCAGCATTTCAGTGTGTGTGTGTGTATATATATTTATGTAACACCTGTGAGGATATCAAAGGGCAGATACTGTGTCAGTGATATTTTTCCTTCCCTGGGACCTAGAGTGAGGATATTAAAATATCCTCACTCTAGGTCCCCAGACGGAAAAATATTCTCATGGTAGGTCCCCATCGGCTGGAGCCAACAGTGCAAGCAGCAGAATTAGAATGCACCTGTTCACTTGCATGTCAGCTCCCCATCATCGGTTTCAGTATGTGATGGCCATCAGTGAAGCACTTTCAGCTTCTTCCCCTATTTAAAATGGAAACCAGCAAAGTGTTTTACACACAGAAATGCTTTAATTAGCCTTCCGATACTCTTGTACTGCTCCTCTCATCTCCAACCGGCACTTCCAAGTCCTGGAAGCCTGCAACAGATGCTCCTTCCCTGGCCTCTCCTACAGAAATCATCACTCCCTACCTCAGCTTCCAGCACACTGCAACTCTGCTTAGTCAACATTGGCACTACCGCTTCACCAGCCAGCCTGTCATACTGGACACGTTTGCTTCCACATAAGGACACATCTTTCAGTCGCTTGCTTACTTTCTGGTTCAGCAGGCATGTCTTCAGCACACACTGATGTAATGATGTCAGACAAGTTGTGCGTTACCACTCTGCCATCCTTAAACAACCATGGCCAATTTTTTTAATAAAGAACAGAAATAATTTAAAAAACAAACACCAAAAACTGATGGGTGTTGCATAAATTGAATATGCCATGGTCCCATCAGAAATCTGTTATTTCCCCCTGGTGCAGTTTGACCTTTGGCATCACTCGTGTCTTTGCCAAATGTAATGTCATATGGCCAAACTGTACTTGGGAGAAATAACTCAGATACTTCTGATGGGGCCATGGCATATCCCTTAGATATATACTGTATATAAAATGTAGATTTTAATTTCAAAACATATTTACAAAAAGGAAGCACATTTTATAAGTGCAACAAGACACACCAATGGTGTGTATTGTAGAGAGATAACCACAATACCAGGGGCTAATGGCACTTGGCTAAGTACTCCCCTGGATATATAGCTATCTCAGTACACTGCACACCCTGTATCATCTTAATGTTTCCTTAATAAGCGCTCACCTCAGGTGGGTTGTAAGGTACTGAACATTCTATCAGTGGAATTGTGCAGAATTTTAAATGCTTGTATTCCATGGTAAATATTCCATCACTTGTGGACGGATGGGGGAAGACAGAAAACAGAGGGTGGAGAAGGGAGGAAATAATAAAAAAAATAGGGGGAAAGATGGGGAAAACTCAATTAAATGTGTAAGTGCAAACTAAACCTGCTTTAAAAAACTAACACATTTATTGGAAACATGAGAGAGGCACTAAGGGCCTCAACTAGTTGATAACTGGAAGTGGGACTGAGTAGGATTTCACATAGTAGGTTGGTTTGGGCTTGTTATATTGGACCAGTTTTTCTGCAGGTTCTGCCTTAAGCAGAGTCTGCCTGCATTTGCCACAGGAGGGACAACAGAACACATGGTTTTTGGAGACAACATAGGTGGGGTAAATTGTGCTGAAACTTATTAGAATTAATGTATTTATTATTGAGTGAAGATTAAATTTGAGACCAACCAGAGTAGCCCATATTTAGAGACCATATTATAAGAACTATGTCTTGCCCTGTAGTTTGGAGGAGGGGTGCTAATTGTCTGGCCTGGGGCCTCAGCTATTTAATAATTGACCTCCCACAGCCAATAGCGAGCAACCAGGGAGGGAGCAGGTTCTGCATAAAGGCAGCCACTGCCAACATGTCCCACATGTTCATGTCCAGTGAGTGAGTGGAACAGCAAAGGAGAGGAACAGGTGACTGTTGTCATAGGTATCAACAGGCATCAGTAAAAGTCAACAAAAACTGGCTCAACTCAAGGGTACAAAATTCCTTCATATTAATGCCTGCAGTCTTCTGAAGAAACTTGACTACCTACAGTCCTGGATTCGTCATGCCAAGCCAGATGTTCTAGTAGTAACGGAAACCTGACTCAGACCATCTATCCAGGACCATGTGATAAACATTCCTTCTTATAATGCCTGTCGAACTGACAGACTAACCAGAGGTGGTGGAGTAGCCATATATATTCAAAATAAGTTTTCGGTGACCATTACCAACTCCACCTCTCTGTCTAAAGAGTTTGAAAGCATGATCTTAAAGGTTCAGCTCTCTCCCTCCCTATCACTTTGTATCATTGGATGTTATCGATCACCCTTGGTGGGATTAAAGGTGCTAGATCACCTGCGCAATGAACTGAACACACTGTCTTTGGAGGTCATCATTTTGGGTGACCTCAACTTTGACCGGCTCTTGGCGAACTCCAAAACCCTTAAGGAAATATGTGTCACCTTTGGGCTTACTTAACTAATTACTGGAGTCACATGTCCAAACAAGAAAAACCCTGCCAATAGCACCTTAATTGATCTTATCCTAGTTAATAAGCCCCACCTCTTTACTCATTCAGGTGTATGCTTTACAGACATTAGTGACCATTGTTCCATTGCTTGTGTGAGGTCTGCCTCTAAACCAGTTTTTTTCTCAAGATATACGTATAAAAGAAGCAAATGTAACTTTGATACATTTGTGTTCCTCTCAGACCTACAAAACTCGCACTGGCAAGACTTCTATCTAGCCAAGACAGTGTGTGAAGCTTATGAATCCTTTCATAATATTGTAGTGGCTGCCATAGACAGGCACGCACCTTTGGTAAAAACATGCTGAATGCAAAAATTAAGCCCATGGTCTTCAGCTAGCCTGAAGGCTGCCTTGCTTAATAGGGACATACTTCAGAAAAAAGCATGTAGATCCAAGCTACCCTCTGACTGGTCGGCATTCTGAATAGCTAGGAACCTTTGCACAAAATTTGTCAGACGTGAAAAAGCCAGCTATTTTCAAAATAAGCTGGATTCCCCCACCAAGTGTTCTGCTAAGTTCTGGAAGACTATTAAGGCTGTAGAAGGTCACGGGTTGGCTAACTCTGTTCCAGCCCAGATTTCTTCTGGTGGCTCCATAATTACTGACAACCACACAATACTTGATCTTCTCAACAATCACTTTGCCACTGCTGGGCTGGCCTTTGACTCCTCGCCTGCAAACAACCTCCACTCACAACATTGCAGCCAGGATACTATTGGATCAACTATTGTCACCTCAGACCTTGATTAGGCCTTTTCTGTCAAACCTATGTTGCTGAAACAAGTGGAAAACCTTCTTTTAGCCCTGGACACTAGAAAAAGTGTGGGTGCTGAACTTATTGACCCCTATTTTCTAAAGCTCACTTCCCACATATTGTCTGTGCCTATTACCCATCTTTCAGCCTATCCCTAACTTAAGTAGACCTCCCCTCTATTTAGAAAACTGCCCATGTTATTCCTCTATTTAAATCTGGCAATCCAAGTGACCTAAACAACTATAGACCAATTTCCCTTCTTCCCATCCTTTCCAAATTTCTTGAGAAAGTGGTTAACATGCAGCTCAGGGAGTACTTGTATGCCACCAACCAGCTTAATCCTATTTTACTATCTTGATTTCTCAAACAGTGTGTAGCCAATGCATTGGTTCTGTCACCCCTGTAATGCTTCTTAAATGTTCCCCTATTTGAATCTTAAAGGCTTTCATAGCTTTGGATACATAAAATGAGCCACAGCTACATGTTGCCAAGTAAAAATGACTTTCTGTCACGCAACTGAAGAAGGAGCATGTCTCGCAGTTTTTTAAGCATTTACCATAGTAAATGTGTTGCTCTTCAGTATGGAAGTGCAGAATTTGATGGCAAACTTGTATGTTGCCAAATGGGAACATGACATCATCTTTGAAGAGAGCAAAAATTCTTACTATCAAAATATAGTCATGTGGAAACGATATATAGATGATGTCATACACATTTGGAAGGGGGATGTAAACTGTTGAAAGAGTTCATTTTGTTCCTACACAGCACCAACGACCATCTTAGATTCAGCTGTACAACAGATAAGAGGGAGGTTACCTACCTAGATCTCAAGGTCAAGAAGGATGACGTAGGCAGGATGTAGACAGTGCTGTACTGGAAGCGTGTGGATGGTAACACATTACTTTTAGTGTCTAGTTGCCATCCATGCCATATGGTCCACAATATCCCAAAAGGATAGTTCCTGCATGTGAAACATAACTGTAGCACACAGCCGGACCGGTGGCGCTGAGGGTTGAGGTGCTGGATGCCACACCTCATGCCATGCTGGTGACCCAGATTCAGACGCGAGCCTGGGATGCCAGGGGTTGGCTGGGAAGGGATAGGAATGAGCATCCGGAGGATTGCTGTCCTATCCTGGGGAGAGATCCTGGGAGCCACCACTCTGTAGCAGCCCCTGGTGATGACCGGGGGCCCTATTAGAACAGTGCCATAAGGGGGCAGAGTGTGGCAGACATTGGCACGATGTGCCTAGACATCATTGCACGCTGCACTCTGCAGGGAGAAAAGCAGAGGAAAAACAACGGGCACAGGTCGAGCAGCATGATCCTCTGACCTCAGCGACCCAGCCTGAATGTGCCTCCTCAGCTGGACCTGTATGGGCAACTTAAGCTAGCTCCTCAGAGCCCCGCCACAGGGGGTGATCCGTGGGAGCAATGAGGAGGTGGCCTGATCTTAGGTTCAGGGCTGGGGGTCGGTCTGGGAGGACTTGCCGACAATGCATAGGACAGGAGGGAAAAATATCTAAGGGGAAAAAAATAAATAAATAATAGTAGCACACAGGAAGCATTCCAGGAAGGGGCAGAAGATCTGAGTTATAGACTCGTGAAACGAGGGTATTCTGAACAAGTTATACAGGAAGCCAGATCTGAAGCAACAGCGAGGGACAGACAGTCTGTGCTGAATGACACGGGGAGACAGGGAAATGAGACCCCAAGGTTTCATTATGTCACCATGTTTTCTGCCCATGCGGGTAAGGTAGAGAACATAATAAGGTCACATTGGTCAGTGCTAGCAAGTGATAGGGGTTTACAAACACTCGCATAGAAGCCAGCAATCATATCCTACAGGAAAGCACCCTCACTTAGAGACAGTTTGGTTAGAAGCCATTTCCAACAGAATCAAAACAAAACCTGGCTTGGTAACACAAAGGGTTGCTATCAGTGCAAGAACTGTATAGTATGTAAACAACTAGCTACCAGGAACAATGTCATGGTACAAAATACCACACAACGGATTGAAATTTGTCAGCTGATCACCTGTAGAACACAATGGGTTATTTATCTTGCACAGAGCAGTTGTAACTGTTTCTGTGTGGGTAAAATGGAAAGACAATTTAGGACACAAGTCAATGAACGTGCACAAGCAATTGAGAGGGAAGATGTTACTTATGCAACAGCTGCACATGTTAAAGAGAGCAGGGATGGGCTGGAACATAGATTCCAGTTCATTGCGAAAGGAAAAGTGTTTCCAAACCCTTGAGGGGTTAACTGTAGAAACAAAATACTGAAAAATAAAACAAGTGGATTCTCAGACTTAGGGCTAGCAAAAAAAAAACAGGTCTCAGTGCATCCCTTGAATTAAAATCGTGTTTAGAAGACAGATAGTTATTATGTTTGCACACTTTGAAGATGTGTACAGATTTGAACACTGAACAAAAGTTTGTTTTTACTGATTTCTGTTCCCCTCCCCGAAGTCTATCTACCACTTATTTTGCATGTAGCTTGCTACAGCTAGCCATTTGACCAGTGATGCTGATTTAATCCATATTATGATAGTCTGCACGAGTAGTCCATATATTTTTTGTATAATAATTTGCTGAATAGATCCCTGCTGTATTAGAGTGCTAGAAGTAGAAGCTGATGTAAAACCAAAAGGATGTTACTAGGCATTCTGTAATACAACTGGAATAATAGTTGCATGTTTTGCACTGTTTTATGCATTATGGGTGTTATTTTCATGTTATATCCAGCATATATGCATTTGCACTGAGTACTTGATTGTCACTGTTTATGCCTTTTTCTCTGTGTGAGCATGATTTTATTATGTGTGTGTTTGTCATTGATTGCGATGGCATTACACTGATTGCAGGAATGGATGTATTTATTCAGTTTTGCCACTAACCAATCATTTTAAACTTGATAATTGATCACATGGTTGATTTTGTATTGATGAACTGGGTATTTAAGTAAGTTTTACACTAACTGTTTTTTAGTCTTTGATAAAGGGTCTCAAGATCTGAAACGCGTTACACTAATCCTGGTGTGCCTTTTATTATGAGTTAATAAATAAATTTGTATGAGATTCATGCTCTGGTGTCATTATATTCTGGGTATGTGTGCCCCAGCTTTTTTGCTACTATATTTTGCAATTACTGAGTCATTATTGCACTGAAAACCGAAACTGGGACATGGCTATACCAGGCTATACTCTGTTCAAGAAGGACTGGGTGGGAAGGAATGGAGGGGATGTGATGTTTTTTTTCAGGGAATGCATAAAAGTAGTGGATATAAAGGAAATACAGGGGGAGGCAGAAGTACTGTGGGTTAGCCTGGAGATGGGGAATGGAGTCACTATTTGCAATGGAGTGATCTACAGACCTCCAGAACAGGTGGAGGAATTAGACAGGGTACTGACTGAAGCCTTTGACAAGATGGCAGAAAAGGGGGAAGTGCTCCTGGTGGGGGACTTCAACCTGCCAGCTGTAGATTGGAGCCTTCCAGCAGCAGCTTCAGCTAGAAGCAGGGACATCCTGAACTCTCTGCAGGGGATGTGCATCCAGCAGCTAGTCAGTGAACCCATGCTTGATGGGGCAGTACTGGACCAGGGACACTTTTGCAGGCATTAAGGTGGGAGTCAACTTGGGCACCAGTCATCACTGTACGGTGTGGTTTAATAATTAGAATGGCTGAAGAATCAAACCACACAAGGACGAGGATCCTAGACTTCAGGAGGGCAGATTTTATATGGATGGGTGAAAGCCTCAGGGATGGCCTGGCGGGGGTGCCTGGGTGGGAGTAGTGGAGCAGTGGGTAAAGCTAAAAGGGAACATAGTAAAGACAACAAGCCTCTGTGTCAAACAAGTAAGCAAAAGGAAAAAGAGACTGCTAAGGTTCTTAAAAGAGGTGGCTGAAAAGGTAAGGGCTAAAAGGGTAGCATTAAGGGTAGCATTTAGAAGATATAAGGAGATGCAGAGGGAGAAGGATAGAGAGGTGTATCGGGGAAACAGAGGGAAGCAGGGAAAGCAATAAGGAGTGTAAAGGTGCAAACTGAAGGGGGGATAGCCCAGGAGGTGACAAGACATTATTTAGGTATATAACTGAAAAGAAGAAGACCATGGGTGGGATTGTGAGGTTATAAAGAGAAGAGATCACTGTGCAGAGGGGGACCAGGAAGAGGATGACATCATGAACAAATACTTTTGTTCAGTGCTCACAGAGGAAGGAGAAGGGGAGGGGCCACAAAAAAGTAACAGAAGCTTTGGAGGGAGGGAGATGGATACTAGTCCTTTTTGGAGGAGAGTCCTGAAGGAACTCACTAATCTGAAGGTGGACAAATAATGGGACCAGAGGGGGTGCATCCATGGGTATTGAGGGAGTTCAGGGAAATACTGGCAGTGCCTCTGGCAGTTCTGTCCAACAGCTCACTGGAAGCAGGAATGGTTCCGGAGGACTGGAGGAGGACGGATTTCCAAGCTTATATTACCACTCTGTCCTAGTTTAATGTTAACAGGCAGAAAATCACATACTGGGTTTGTATCTTTAACTGAAAGGAGTGTAGTAATGAAATGGTCTTGTACAGCTAAAAGACAGCAGTCACCTCTTTTTTTCTCCCCCTGTCTTTCTGAAACAGATTATAGAAGGGGAGCATTGCTTCAGCATCTGCAATCTTGTTGATTATGGATTCCGTGACTGCTGCAACAGCAGGGTTGTTAATCAACACAAGGGCAGCAAATTAATCACATTTCAGAGTTACGCTCCCCACATTAATGTGTAGGTAGTAAAAAAAATGTTTGTAGTACTCTGTGATTTAGGGGCATTTATGTGAGAGAAGCCAGGGTTTGGGTGGCTAGTACTCAATAGAAGAACATAAGTTGTGCAATGTTTCAGTATGGCACGTGCAAATTGCAAACTGACTTTATGGTATCAGAGCCTTTTACACTTTTCATTTCATTTTTATCTTTTATACTGGTGAGCGAAATTAACTACATAGCCCATTTTCACAAGAAATCAGTTATACATAAAGGTACAGAGTACCAATTAGACATACATCATATAAATAGAGAGTACAAAAAATAAAGAAAGGTTACAATGATTTAGAAACAATTGCAGTGTGATTTACCTGTAACATGTTGGAAGAACTTGGAGTTGACATAAGGAATGTTACCAACAACTGTGTGAAGAGGGAGTAAAAGGCTATATGGGCCTTGGGATAAAGGTCAATATAATTCAAGCAGAGTTTAAAAAAATCCCTGAGGGAACCATACATGGGACACCCTAACCACACCTTTAGACCAGTTAGATAGGCCAGCAAATAATAGGTACTATCAACAAAGAGAGAACCTTAGATGTGACACTACAGTAACAGACAGGGTCCCAGTCAGGTATTGCCTTTAAGCAGATAATATCTACTGCAGGGAATAAAACAATGCAGTCTAGCAATAACAGTGATTTTAGCAGCAATATTTATTTACTTATTGCAATACTAGGAATTACATCAACTTTTGAACCAGAGTTTATTTTACAAAGGCTCCACGTTAGACAGAAAATGTACTAAACAAACATGAGTTGATTACAGAGTGTGGGGTTACAGTAATAAAGTGAACAACAAACAGTGTACCTGGCCCTAGCACCATCTGCTCTAGCTGACTCTATCAGACTCCGTCCCTCCACTCCTTCTGTCCCACACATGCCGGACCCATGCATGCTGACCTGCGTGGGAGAGGCAGCCCTTTAATGCAAGCCCAACTTCACAAACAGTTCAATTTAGTCTGGCAGCATGACCTGCCCAGTCCCTCCTGTCCCTGCTGACTCAAGCAGACTCAGTCCCACCACTCCAGCTGGCCTATCACGCTGGACCACACATGCTGACCTGTGTGGGGGAGGGTGGCCCTTTATACTAGGCCTGGCTCCACCTTCATTGCACCCAGTCACAAATACTACATGGTACAGAAAGTACAATAATTACAAAAAAATTAGGGGTAGAGAGACAATGTATGCAAATTGACAATACCATAGTATAGACTATAAAGCCAGTAATTAGTAACTTAACTATACTCAAGCATAATACAAACATACAAAATAATACATGGTGCAGTTATTGTAAAGAGTATTTTATACACATCTGAGCTGTGTGATTGTACATAAGCTTGCAGAGCAAAGTTTGAGGGGTTTATTAAAGCGTCACACACTGAGGATGTGAATAAAATTCTGGTAACACAAACCATCCTGTATCTTATTTTACATAATTGCTGGGCCTAAGATTTAGAATTCAAAAAAATTACCTCATTCAACACCCCTCTAGCTCCTTCCTACAAAAAAATATATTAGTTAAAGAGCTACCCACACCTCAAAGAAAACTTTAAAAAACACAATAATTAGGTACAATTCTGCCTGCATTCCATTTATGTTTTCTATATTTCTCCTCCCCATAATTTATTACTAAAGAAATGTGTAAGAATATATGACCATTGTCCCTTAGAGTTCATTTTGAGTTAATCTGCCTCTACAGCTTACTCCCTACTTTGTCATAATTCTCTGTTGTGACATCACAGTCTGTTGCCATGGGAGTAACTGTGAGGTCACAATCAGTGCATTATGACTTTAAGTAGAGAGAAAGCAGCAGGAATAGATTAACTCTTCAGGAGCAAAGATCCTGTTTTCATGCAGATGACCTCACTACTAAATAATGGAGAGGAAGAATACAGAACAAATGGGAAATACAGGCTGGACAGTGCTTAAATATTATATTTTGTTAAAGTTCTCCTGAACATGTCACCAGCTCTTTAAGGTTGAAATTATTTACTTCTACTTCTAAACAGTACAACTGGAATTGTCCTTACTATATGATTTTCTTTACGAAACCCTTATCATGGATTTGTTCTTAGTGTTTAATGATGTCACAGAGAAACACAGGTACAGCATATAACATATTAACTGTCATGCTAAATTACAGGAAAATACTGTATACATACCATCCTGGGAGTAAGGGCAGACCCCAGTCAGCAGTATCTGGTTCTACTCAACTGAGACCCCAAACTGATCCTGCCATTTTTACAGTTCCATGGCTAGGGCTATTGTTTCAGTTCCCCTTATCTACATACAAAATAAGCGCATTCTCAGTAAAGCTTCTGCTCTATAGCTGTTACCTAACCTTGAGCCTGTGTGCTGTCTCACAGAAAACAACTGTCTAAGCAATTTGTATTACAAGCAAAACTAACAGTCCTAAAAGCTAGTACATTTCCATTAAGCTTTCCTATTAACTAACTATATATCAGCATGTACATAAATGGTCACTCGGTAATCTATATTGTAAGGACAGCTAAAAAGGCAGTTAGTACTAATAAACTAGTAACTAACAATGGATTTCACTAAAACCTAACCTATAGCAACAAATACATTTCTGTCATTAGTAATATACAGTACATATAATGAATGCATATATGACAATGTGTATGTATGACAGATCACAAACATATGCTGACATTACCATACCATAGTCACCCACCTACCTACTTGCTGTCAGCACCCCCCACATCTGCCTTACGACACTTTTTGATCATGATGGTGTGCCTACTCACTGATATCCCCCTCACAGCTGCATTCAAACCAACTCACAACAGAGATCAGCTCTACAAAGTCTTTCCTGCATGGTATGGATTATGGCTGGGTGGTGCAAGTAGTCCAACACTGACAGCATGAGAGCTTTTGACTTTGAAGTTTAGTTCTGTGAGGAGGGAAAACAACAGTGCTGTCTCAAGATGGCACAAGACAGTCAGTGAAAGTTCAGAGTGGTGTATGATCACCATTATAGCCATCTGGTTATAGTGGAAACTAATACATGGCTATTTCTTAGGGAAACGTACTTGATCTGTTGTTATAACAATAGTAAAGCTATACACAAAATATTGACCTAAAGCTTGTTCAAGAAGATGTCTGTTCAGCTTTAATGTAAAATAACTTTCAGATGGGGAGAGTCAGATGTCCGGGGGTAGCGAATTCTGAAGGCCAGGGGCTGGCACTGTGAAAGCATGATTGCATATGACATAACCAGCAGCCTCTATCCTAGCGCCCTTGCCACCCTTGTGGACTTGTGGCGAGTCAGAAGGTTGCAGATGTACAGTGACTCAACTTGTTTAGGGCTTTAAGAGTGATAAAAAGACATTGAAATCAAACCTCCATGTAATTGGCAGCCAGCCTCAGGCCCTGAGTAAAGGAATGATATGTTCCAACCTCTACAGAGGACAGAGGCTTCACTGCAGTGTTCTAGACTAGTTGCAAGAGATAAGATATGGGGAACACCCCGATATAAGACCTTATAAAGTGCACTCAAGTAGTCTGATTTTGCTGTGACAAAAGCCAGTGCCAGGGTGCACAGATCTGCAGGATTAAGCAAGGGTGGAGCTTGGCTACACAGCATTTTTAAGATGGTAATGGCAGCCCTTGATAATGCCTGCCACTTGGGCTTCAGATGACAGATTGCTATCAAAGATTTCTCATGGGCTATGCACTTCCCCTCCAACCTTGAGCAAAACCTCTTGGGCACCCAAAGCTACACAACTTGTAGGTAACTGCCAAAAGAGCCTACTAGCAACATTTCTGTTTTTACATGGTTACGTGCCAACATGCTGGAAGCCATCCATCAATGACTTCTGAAAGGCACAGTTCTAAAATTAGTTCAGAGCCCAAGTGACCAGGAGAAAAGGATGCATACTGTACAGCTGGGTATCATCTATGTAACATCGAATCTGTCAGTAGAAAGACACCTATGGTTCATTGAGCCTGCCCTTACTATACTACCTCACCCATATTTTCCTCATAGGGTGTCCCCTGGTTCCTCCTTCCCCAACCCTCAGCCACATGGCACCTCCCTAGGGATTATGAGTCCTGTTTCTCTATCCCAGCCTTGTTTCAATCTGTTTGGGGGACCTAGAAACATAGACTCTGTTTGCAGTAAAGGACTGCTTGGCTTACCAAATCTGTCCAGATGGTCCCTGCCTGTGTGTCCCCACAGACCCTGATGGGTATTTGGCAGCCCTCCCTCCTCGTACCTTTTCACTAACATTCCCCTATATCTAGATCATGTGAATTTGAAGTCCCTACTGTTTTTACCTCTGTCTTTCCACTGGAAGGCAATTACAGGCAAGTACCACTCTTTCAGTGAAGTAGTACTTCCTCACATCCTTCTTTAACTTGCGTCCCTCCAGCTCTATCACATACCGTCTGGTCCTGGTGCTCTTCCTCCATTGAAAGAGACTTCCCTCCTGTACCCTGTTCACCCCCTTGAGGTACTTGTAAGTCTCTATCATGGCCCCTCTCGTTCTCCTTTCTTCCACGGTGTAAATGTTAAGATCCCTCAGTCTCCCATTGTAGGGCTCTTGGTTCAACCCATGCTCCATCTTAGTTGCTCTCCTCTGGACTGCCTCCATGCTGTCTATGTCCTTTATAAGGTGTGGCCTCCAGAACTGGACACAATACTCCAGGTGGGGTCTTACCAGTGATCGATACAGTGACAACACTTCCTCCCTCCCTCCTCCTGATTGAGATACTTCTCCCAATAAATCCCAGCATCACACTGTCCCTACCCACTGCTTTGCCACACTGCCCTGCAATTTTGAAGTCATCAGATATGATAACTCTAAGGTCATTTTCCTGCATGGTGACTGATAGTACCTCCCCCCAATCCTATACTCAGTTTCTGGGATCCTATGCCCTAGATGCATAATTTTGCACTTTTTGGCATTGAACCCTAGCTGTCTGTTTTTGTACGCTCTTTGAGTTTCCCAATATCCCTATGCAGTCTTTTCACTCTCTCCTGATTGTCCACCCTATTATAGATTTTGGGATCATCTGCAAAAAGGCATACCTTCACTTCTAGTTCATCTGCATTGTCTCTTATGAAGACGTTGAGAGGACCAGTACCAGTATTGAGCTCTGCAGCACACCATTGATCACTGTTACATCCTTACAGTGAGTGCCATTCACCACTCTGTTGCCTATCTGTTCACCAAGCTCTAACCCAGTTCACCACTTTGGATCCCACCCCTAGGCAGCTTAATTTCTTAATCAGTCTCCTGTGTGGCACTGTGTTGAAGGCCTTGCTAAAGTCTAGATAGGCCATGTTTACTGCCCTCTTCCAATCTATTTTCCCAGTCACCCAGTCAAAGAAATCACTCAGGTTCATCTGGCAGGACTCCCCCTCCCAGTGGATCCATACTGCCTTTGGTCTTGCAGCCCATCTGATTCAAGATACTCTACCAGACTTTCCTTTAACAGTGTTTCCATTAATTTCATCATCATTGAAGTGAACCTCACCAGTCTATAGTTGCTAGCCTCTTCCCTGCTGCTGCCCATATGCAGAGGGACCTTGTTTGCTGTCCTCCAGTCCTCTGGAACCATGCCTGATTCCAGCAAGCTGTTAAATAAGGCCATCAGCAGAGCAGCCAGCACCGCCCTCAATTCTTTTAGTACCTGTGTATGCTTCCTATCTGGTCTCATAGTCTTGTCCACTTCCAGAGCTGCAAGTCCCTCCAGGACTCTTTCCTTTGAAAATGGATATTAGTCCACCTCCCCCTGCCCTTATTCCTGCTGCTCCCTTGTGGTTCTTCCCCACTTCCCTCCACTCTGAAGACTGAGCAGAAGTACCTGTGTAGAATGTCTGCTTTTTCTTGATCCCCTTCTGTGCAGTCTCCCTCTGCTGTCCTCCTTATCTTCACTATCCACCCCCTTGCTTTCCTCTTCTCATTTATTGAACTGAAGAAAGTATTACCCCCATTTACTACCCCATAGGCTATCCTTTCCTGTATTTGCACCTCCCCCCACCTTACCTACTTCCCTCTATTTTACATGGTACACCTTCCTGTCTTCCTCCCTCTGCATTCTCTTATACCTCCTGAATGCCACTCTTTTTTCCTTCACCACTGTGGCCACTTCCTTGAAGCACCATTACAGTTTCTTTTTAGGGTTGTGGGTGGAGCCTACAGCTTTCTGTCATCCATCAGACTATAGCTCTAAAATGGCTTTTCATGGAACTCCCTTTTTAGACATTTGAACATATTCCTCCACAGCTGCAAAGTAGTGCACCCACCTCTGATTTTTGCTATTTGCTGCAAATAAAATAAGTTTTAAACATAACTCCTGAAGCCTTAGTCCTGCACTCATGAAACTTGGTAAGCTTATTTATTATACTAGTGTCCGACAACTGTCCAGTTTTTGTAGTGGCAGTACATTGCATCTTTAAACTATGAGTAAAACTTCTTATTTTAATGTAAACTAATGGGACTCTCAAACTCACTTTTTTAAGACAAGTCTGTGCTGTAATAGTCACATGACCTCCTATCTGATTGTAGTCATGGATACCCAGCTCTGGCTAGCTTAGATATTCCAAGAATGTGAGTTAGGACAGCCCCATACTCCTGGATTTGAGTAACAGAAGTGTCTAATATCTAAAATGGAGTCTCATCTTTATTTTCACAGAAAACTCATTTGCCATGCAGTATGGTCAAAGAAATGCTTAGGAAACAGATATTTTTTTCTTTTAAGCATTAAAGCCAGATACCTTGTCTTAAGATTTAACTAATACTTTTTGTTTTGCTCTTAGGAACTTATGCAAACAGTACTCTTAACCAGAAATTAGTCCCATATAAAAATCACATTAAATAATAATAATAATAATTAAAAATCAATTATTGATAATAAAAATAAAATGTTTGGAGTAGAGAGGTCAGTTATTGCATGGATCTGGAATCTGTGTACTGGAGTCTGTTTACAGTTTATAAATGTAATTTAATAAATATATATAAATACATTTTCCTTTGGCAACCAGGTAAGGCCAGCTAGGCATAGGTGCTTGTTTCTAGGAACAACCCAGGAACACTGGGGAGATTAGTCAACTGAATCAGAGCTGCACCATGTGGAAATGGAGGGTGTGGGAATCAAACCCATGTCTGAATGCTGGATGTACAAAGCCCATTTATAGCTCATTACTCTAACCTCTAAGCTATACTGCCAGCCCCATAAATAGTGAACAACTTAGACTGTGCTGTTAAAATCTCAAAGGAGAACTGCCTTGAATCAACAAACATGCATTTTTGTAGAAGTAGATGTTATTTTTTAAGATACTAGTTCTCATTTTGTTACTGCTTACTCTTAACTGGCCTTTTGGTAAATTCAGTGAGTGTTTCTGATTCACACACTGCTGGTATTGATAGTTTTAGAGCAGTATGATCTTTCCAAGAACTTACATTGTTGGTACAATGCATCTGTGTTCTAATTTAGAATTCGTAGGTTCATGGGGACAGAAACAACATCATACAGTTCTTAGATGGCACTTTGCAGCAGTGTGTGGCCCATAAATATCCAATGGGTTAACCAAAAGGCCAGCTAAAATGGGGCAGAATCAGAAAGGGACCCACTATATGAAAAAAAGCTTCTACAGAAAATATTAGCCACAGGTTCAGTGCAGTTCTCCTTTAACTACGCTTGTAGGGAATGTCAAGTATTTTATCTAAATGGTAAGGAACTCTGTTTACAGGGATTTGGAGCCATCTACAGGGAAATTCTTCCCATAGACTTGCATTAGTTAAACTGGAAAACAGAGAAATTTGACTTCCACTGAAAATAATGTCATCTACATGAAAACACAGGAAAATTACCCTGCAGTTACATGAAAAAGGCAAACTTAATCTGGGAGCACTGACACACACACACACACACACACACACACACACACACACACACCAGCAACATTTACTCTGACTAAATAAATTCAAGAGGACTGATTTAGGAGCATGGCAGTTTTTGATGATTGTGACTAAAAGCACTGTATGACACCAACAAGAAAATAACTTTGGTCATTTGGTAGCTTTTCACAGCCCTATCGGCTCTGGCTAGATTTTGTTTTCTTATGCTTTTACTCACTTCCTTCATGCAGAGGCTGATTTCCTTAATTATGCCTCCCCTTATTTTTCCCTATTATTCCTCTGCCCCTCTCTGGCACCCTCCCACTAGGCAGTTTCTGAGGTAGTCTCCCATTTCCACTTTCCTAATGTCCAGGACCCTCACCCTCATCCTCATGTGGTTTACCTCTGCTCCCATCTTAATTTTACCACACTGTGTGGTGACCACTGGTACAAAGGGGACTACCTACTGTGACATCTGCAGTGCTGTCCCTGTTTTTAAGCACCAGGTCCAGCACTACCCCCTCTGTGGTGGGTTTGTTGACTAGCTACTGTGGTAGTCATAGAAAAGTTTCTCAGTACTGAGGCATACCTGGGTATACTATTTCTTGAAACTCTGTAGCTTTCGCTTCTCTTACCCATCCCACCATCTGCCAAGTATAAAAAACCTGGATATGCCATCAGGCACACACTGTATCACAGCCTCTTCTGCCCCTACCAGCTTACTTTCTTCTGGTCTAGCAATATGTACTGCAACACTGCCTGCACTTCTATGCGTTTTTTGCATACAGTGTCTCTCCTTATTTTCCCTGACCCTACTGTTTTTCACTGTTGATATTATCTTTTTTGTTTGTTTCTCATACTGTTACAATGCCTGTATATCTGTATGACTATGTATAATTGTTTATGACTTGTGCGACGCAGGTCCACCTTGCAAATGAGCTTGCTCAATAGTGTCCACCTGAATAAATAAAGATTTTGATTGATTGATTGATACTAAGGCAGAATGAGGCAGAATCACATTATAGTCAACTTAAGTTCCTCAGTGGTAACTCAATGGTACCTCGTGGTACCTTGAGGTAGACAACTTTTAGATAACTACCACTGTACCTGACAATAACCCCTTGTAGGAAGTCATTGATGGCTCTGCTCCTTGAGAAGCTGCAGTTGAAAAGCTCCAGTTCACATCTGGCAGATTGATGTCACCAACTATGAGCACCTCCCCCTTATTTGCAGTCCTTATTATGTCTTCCCCAACTGCCTTATCCAACTCATCTGCCTATGCTGCAGGTCTGTATAAAATCCCTGTACCAATAGTGGCCCCAGTGCCTGTCTCTAGGACAACCAACACCATGAGTAGCTTTTGCTTTTCCTCTGAGCGCCCCTCTGTTTCCATAGTCTTAATTTCCTCCTTCACCCCTCCTCCCATCCCTTTCTCTCCTGAACAGAGAGAATCCTGATATGGCCATATCACTGTCATAACCATCAGTGCACCATGACTCCATTGTGGCCACCAGATCCAGGCTAAATATGATGGTCTCCAGGTCTGGAATTTTATTTCCCAGACTCCTTGTGTTGGTGCACATGGCTTTAAATACCTTACTCCCTCCCTGCCTGCTTTCCTGTTCTCCCCCACCTGTGCTGTTCCCTGAAACTCCCACTGACACCCTTCCCTTGTTACCATCTCTGTTTTCTTTCACTTTTACTTCTCTCTCTCTCTCTTTGCACTCTTGATTCATACCCCTTTGTCCTCTGCTTTGTCCCAACCCCTTTCTTCTTGCATCCCTGCCTGGGGGAGCTTTCTCCCCTCAGGCCCTCCCTCCTTGTTACCTTGTCATGTGGGGTAGGGGGTAGTTTTTGTCTCCTTTGGTATTGCAGTCTCCCCACTGGCTACTTTAAATGCTCATCTAGGTAACATTTAAACCTCCTACAAAGGACTGTAGTCCCCCTCCTGGAAGGATGCAGGTTGTCTGCCTTGTAGAGGTCCATGTCCACCAAAGCTGGTTCCCAGTCCCAGTGTAGCCAAAGCCCTTCTCCCCTTTTCTGTGCACCATGCCTTCAACCAATTGTTAAAAGTCCTAGTGTAGAGTGACCTGTCTTCTCCCTGGCCTTACCAAGGTAATTCCTCAGTAAATATTAGATTCAATGCTAAGAAGTGCAAGGTAATGCACCTGGGAAACAAAAACCCAGGGGAAGAGTACACAATGGGGGGTGAGATACTAACAACAACAAAAATGGAAAGGGACCTGGGGGTAGTCATATCAGATGACCTAAAGGTGGGCAAGTAATGTGAGAAGGCAGCAAGGAGGGCTGGGGGGATACTGGGATGCATAGGGAGAGGCATCACCAGTAGAAAACAGGAAGTTATTATCCCTCTGTACAGACAGCTGGTGAGACCCCATCTGGAGTACTGTGTGCAGTTCTGGAGACCCAATCTCCGCAAAGACATAGACAGGATGGAAGCTGTCCAGAGGAGGGCAACTAAAATGGTGCAGGGTCTGCACGGAGGACATATGAAGAGACTTAAGGAGCTTAATATGTATAGCCTCGAGGAAAGGAGGAGAGGGGGACATGATAGAAACTTTCAAGTACCTCAAGGAATCAACAAAGTCAAGAGGGTAGCATCTTTCAAAAAAGAGGTGTGCAAGAACAAGAGGGCACAATTTGAAGATAGAGGGGAGCTCGGAGGTAACTAAGGAAGTATTTTTTCACAGAGAGGGTTGTGGATGCATGGAATGGCCTTCCGGAGGAGGTTGTGGAGTCAAAATCAGTGGTGGAATTCAAGCATGCATGGGATAGTCATAAGGCAATTCTGGGGGGTGGGGGTAGGAAGAAGTAGGCTGCTGGTTAACTAGGATCTGCAGCTTATCCAGTAGGTAGGGAAATGGGCAGACTGGGTGGGCCAAGCGGTCCTTATCTGCCGTCAAATTCTATGTTCTATGTTTCTATGTTTCTATGTTTCTATATATCACCGTGTGTGCTACCTGCTTAAGGCCCTTCCCAAGCTCCTGGAAATTACCCTGCACTACCCCTACCCTGTCCTTGCCAGGTAATTTGTCCCTCGGTGCACAATGACATCTAGCTCCCTTCCATCTCCTGCCACCCTTGCAATCCTCTGGATCTGCTCCCTATCCCTCCAAGTCAAAGCACCAGGGAGGCACTTCACCGTCCTCTCCCTGTCCCTTCCACTTCATGCTCCCAAGTCTTTCTTCCTAAAGAAGGAGTCCCCCACCAGCAGCTGCTTCCTCCTCCTCAGCTGGAGGCCCCTTCCTTCCTCCTTGGAGCCTCCCCTCAGAGTACCCCCCACATCCTCTGTTCTCACTGGTGCAGGTGCCCCCTTCCAACTGCCCTGTCCTGCCAGTATGGTGAAGGAATTTTGCAGTGGTATAGGTTGAGGAGTGTGTACCCCACCTGCCACCCCCATCTGCCTGGAGCCCACAAAGGTCCAATTGTTCTGCCACTGCCTAGGCATTCTCTGGGGGAACAGGTCCGCAGCACCCTTGCCAGTTCAGCCCAGCGTCCAGTCACCACAGTAGTCTCTAGAATGTGTCCCAAAAAACTGTGGATCCACATCCGTCACACTGCACAATTCCCATGCTCTTTCCTTCCTTAACCTTTTTGTCTTTTGAACCTTCCCTGTACCCTCCCACCTCCTTCCTATGCCTGTTTACTTGCTACATTTTTCTTTCCTTTCCTGAAATGTATTTATTACCTTGCCCTAGATAGGGTGTCTCCTACTTTCCCTTATATCAATAGCTATCTTTCCTATCAATAGTCTGTAGTGATTTTATAAGCTCTAATCAGATGTTTTACATCCCCACTGTTCTCCTGGGGCTAATTACAGTCCTCTTTGACTGTACATAGCCCTGGGAGGATGGCAGGACCAGCAAACAAAAGATAAGAGCTTATATAAACTCTAACATGCACTGTAGACTATTGAATCTCCCACTGTTGCTGCTCTTTTCTGATGTCATCTGCAGGGGGATTCTAGGATCTGTAGTTACAGAAAACATAAGCCTGGAAGTAAGTAAACTTAGTCTGATTCAATGTACTGTACTACAGAAAACAGTAACTGAAGAAAATGCTTTTGCACACAAAGTGAGAATTGGAACCAGACCCACACTTGGTTGTGGACCTCTTGTTACTGCCTGTTCCCCATTAAAATAAAGCCCTTGAGTCTGGCTGTTCAGTTTGGAAGAAACTTCTAGAGCTGACATCTGCTGCTGCAGTAGGGTAAGGAGTCTATATTTTGCAGTACATTTGTGGGTACACAATTGTGTAACAGTTTGCTTGGGGGTTCTCGCTGGGAAGGAGGATGGGTAGCAGAGCTTGTGTGGAACAAACGTGAGAGGCATTATGTGTGAAGGTTTAGAACATGTGACTGCAAGCATCCCAATAGGCCACTTGCTGTTAGCATTTATTTCTAGGTGAACCCAGTGATTTCAGATAATGTGATCCCATAGAGCATGAGGACCACAGAGCAGAAGGTAGGTGTCTACAGGTTTTGCAAAAAAACAAGAGCTCGCACAAAGCTGTGGTGCTCTAGCAAATCAAGACATGGAAACAAAAGAACCAGGCAACTCACCACCACATATGCACTGACACCACATAGAAGGTTAAAAAAACATTTTATTGCACAACATTGCTTGCCTGATGTGTTTCTGGTCCAGCAGGCCCCTTTCTCTAAGGCTAAAGCATCATAGGATACACAAGTCATTTATACAAAACAATTAACGACATCACAATTGCACACATTCAAAAACACCAATAGACAACAGTGGTGGTGAGTTGCCTGGTTCTTTTGTTTCCAGGTGTCTACAGGTGCATCTGCAGGTAGGCTGTAGGTCCATAGGGAACTTTGACTGGGGAAGGAGGGGCAGGCCATGAAATGTAGGTAGGTAAAAAATGTATTGACCAACATAAACATTTAAACATCACAAATTTTGTTTTTAAATATTTTAACATTTGCAAGTTAGTGATAATCACTGGTGTGGTGGTGCAACTTCAATCAGTGTTCAGCTCAGTACAGTTTAATAAAGTACACTCACCCCTGCTGCAGTAGCTTATCAAAAGAGCAGATTTATTCGAGAGTTAGTTTCACTGCTTTAATTCCTTCCAATGGCATGAAAGACAAAGCTAAACAGGTTGACTTACGTTTGCCCGACCTCTCGGGCTTCATCAGAGATGTTTTGACATTTATAAGAGACAATGACCATTTGCTCCAGAGTTAATTTAGATAGTGTGAACAGATATTTCCTTAAACCTTATTGTTTCTTTTGATGAGAAACACTTTCAAGGTAATTATTATCAGTGTATAAAGGCAGAATCAGAAGATATGAATAGGATGTTAAAAAATATCTCTCATAACTTTAATGTTGATAAAAACTTACTTAACTGGTTCAATATCATTGTATCACTAGTTGTAAATAATAGAACAATTATTAAATCTGAGTGGAGACTGAGGGCAGCCAACAGTTGTCCCAGCCAGAACCTACGTTTCCCTTCATATACAGGGCAATGCAAAATAATATGCTTAAGGTAATCTTCTAGGTCCATTTTACAATTGCAATAACTGCTTTTGAAACCAGGTCTTTTCTGTTTAGAGTATATACGCAGTAGCAACCACAGACACTGCCAACTATTTCCCAAAATTTCTGTGATATTTCCAAAAATATCTGATGCTTTCTGCATTTCCACAGTAGGGGCAGCAGAGAGAAACTCTTCAGAAATTTTACGAAATATTTGGAAATAGCTGGCATTGTCTGTGGCTACTGCTGTAATTATCAGTATACAACTCCATAAGGAATCTGGTCATAAGTCTGCATTCCTCAGGGTGTGATAATATACTAAGATATGGTTCTAATGAATATTTAATTTTTAATTTTTTTATACCATCTATAATTTTTAAGATTATTTATTTTCATTTGGTCATTTGCTATAGCTACATCTCTAAGTCTGAATTTAATTTGACCAACAACTATTGCAAAAAAGGGTCTGTAATAAAATTCATAAAACAAGTGACCCAAACCTGGTGGAAATATCAAATCCTTGATCATAGCAATGAAGGGAAACATAAAATTCCTTTGGTCATAGTCAAGCGTTTCTTCTAAACATTGCCTTGGCAGGCAATCTTCTGACAAAAGAAAGCTTGAATATAAATAACATGCACTTCTCTCTAACCAGGGTGGTTAATGAAAATTGACCTAGTTCTTTTCTTAAAATTTCAGCAGGTACCAGGTACCGCCTGGTGAACTCTCAGTGTATATATATATATATACATTTTGTTTACTACTATTTCTAATGGGCTAAAAAAATTATGGGGGCCCAAATCTCGGTGGCATAGAGTATGCTAGTTTGGATTTTTGCATTAATTACTTTGAGCATTTCTGCAATTGTACCATGTCCAAGTCTTGCACTAAATCTCTTAAGTGCATTAAAAGCTATAGTTAGTCTAGACCATAAGATCTACTTGTGGAGTCCATGATCAATTTTTTGTATATCTTATACCTAAATAATCATAATGATTAACTGTTTTGATTTTGATTTTATCAATATACACTGCTGGTTGTATATAACCACATTTGTTATTTTCTTTATTGATTATTAATTTAAGTGATTTACATAATTTGGAAAAATGATTCAGTTTCTGTTGAAGACCTATCGAACAGGTAGACATTAAAACTAAATCATCAGCATATGCCAAACATATATACATATACCTATTTATATATCTGTACAGTGGATGCCACTTAAAGGGGACGCGGTTAAAGGGGATGTCTGCTTAATTGGGATGATCCCCTGGGCACCAATGTTTGGCTAATGTTATTCAATGGTACCAGCTTCTGTTTAATTGGGGCAGTCCTGTCACTTCATTGGGATGATTATCTACTCATAGATGTAGGAAAAGGTGCTGAAAATGTAATCGCGCCTCATTAAGTGCTCATTAAGTGCCCTACATTTAAGCTGTTTAACATTCCCACCTGCTTAGCGTCACTCTGGAGTGTGTTTGGTTCGCAGGATGGCATCTGCAAGCAACAACAAATGAGACTATTTCCCACTGAGTGAGAAAATAAAAGTTATCAAGGTTTTACAGCTGCCCAACTCCTCTCTCTCAAAAGCTGCTAAGTGAAGCTAAGTGATTTTAATTAAAGTTCAGTGTGTTGCTTTTATCAATTAAATAAAGATTAAATCGAGAACAAAACCAAACATACTTTTACAAAAAGGAAGTGTAATCATAAAAAGTACTGGTATCCAGTACTTCTTGATGTTTTGTTTGTTTTCTCTGTTTTGTTCATTACTGTAATGCACTTGTGTATGTGAGACTCATGAGCAAAGTATTTTCCGGTTGCAATGGAAAAAAGGCTGCTTCTGATAAATGGGAAAGCCACTTAAAGGGGACAACAGGGCATCCACGGAGGTGTTCCCTTTAAGAGGCTTCTACTATATATATATATATATATATATATATATATATATATAAACATTGCGCCAAGAGGCACCCTTGATGGACTTCCAAACTGGTATGTATAAAAGAAGTTAAGCTATATGATTGGTTATATTGGACTTTAAACCAGGCTTCATTATTGATGTCTATTCATAATATTAAATAAATTAGGATCAATACTGTAGGCTTTTAATTTTTCCCAAAGGATGGAACAGCTAATCAAATCAAACACTGATTTCAGGTCCATAAACAGCAGTATAATTTAAATTCTTTCACCTTTATGTATTTCCAGATTAAATGCTTTAATGCATAGCAATGTTGAATAGTGGAATGATTGGCTCTAAAGCCATTTTGAAGTTCACTAATTATATTATTTTCATTTGCCCATTGTTGTAAACAAGTTAATATTATTTGTGTGAAAATCTTTTGTGAATTATCAAGCAGGCTGATTGTTCTTTACATGCTTGGATTATTTGTATTACCTTTCTTAAAAATGGGGCATATTATGCTACCCATCCAACTTTTGGGGAATAATCCAACTTTTGGCAAATAAATCCCACTGTATACAATGATTAAATAGGTTATGTAGAATTGATAGCCACCAGTTCCAGAAGGTTTTGAAAATATCAGCCAAAATATTGTCTGGTCCTGGAACCTTGTTAGTTGTTATTCTGCTAATTGCATCAACTATCTCATTCTTATATATTCAGATGGGTTTCATAAAAAGCCATTAATTACATCCTTAGTAGTTTTCATTGTGTGTTCCGTGGATGTGAAATATAATTGTTTAACATGATCTTCCCAAACTGATGGGGTTATGGCTGCCTCTATGTTTTGGGTATATTGTTTGAAGCCCATGCTAACCAAAAGCCAGAATAGTTTGGTATTCTTTTCTAAAATTGCCTTTTTTAATCTGCTCCGCATTTCCAATTGAAGTTTCTTTCTCTCCTCCTCCAGTATCAACCTATACTGTTTTCTTATTTTATTTTCTATTTTATTTCTGTACAAAGTAAGATGTTTTATGGATCATTGAATTAACTTATTAAGCAGTCCTTTAGCTCTTCTACAAGTATTATTGAACCATGTCTTCTCTTTATTGCTTTTCTAACAGTTATAAATAAATAGTGGTCTAATATAATCAGTTATTTCTTCTCATTTTAGATATATATATTGAGAATCTGTATTAGATATAATATCCATTCATAAAGAATAAATGTAATCTGAATTTAAAATATCTGTAAATATGTTTATGGCTGGTAGGTGCCATCTTATTCTCTGTAAATTTATTATTTCTACAGTAAGTTCTGGGAAGCTAAAGTCTCAGGAGGCATCATTTCTTCTGTAGGGCTTAACAGCCAACTAGTTCATATTGAAAAGCGGGCTGACTTAGGGTGGGAAATAACCTTAAGGTCCACCATTATCTTTATTGCTTCTGTATTGGCCTAGGCAAGTCAATTAATGAAGAACCCATTGGGCCATTGAATGTAACCCCCCCCTCCAAGTGTTGCCTTGCAGCCTACCATTTAGAAGACAAAAATCCAGACTTGTCATTGTTTTAGCCAACGAATTGCCCTGTCTGACATTTTATCTGTAGTTTTCCATATGTTGTTTATTTTATTATTGATCAAGGCTGATGTTATTAATGAGATCATTCTGATCTACATTTACTATTCTATCATTGCTAAGCCCAGCATTAAAGTCCCTCATTTTAATAATAAGGATTGATTCATATTTATCTAAAATTGATTCAATGAGAGAGTTAAGATTATCCTAAATATGTTCTTTTGGACTTGTTCTTGAAAATGATGGGGCATAGACATTTAATATTATAAAATTAGTGTCCCTGCCCTCCAGGCTTAAAGGTAGAATTGTATCTATAGGAGATTATAATTGAGTAATTTTGAAATTTAATAAAGTTTTAACATAAATTCCCAAACCAGCTTTTGCCCTTCCACTTGTTTTAATTGTTGTTGCTGGCAACGTATATCCTGAGAAGCCTGGGAGTAATGGAGGGTCTTTGTCCACCCAACAAGTTTCCTGTATATATATATATATATATATATATATATATATATATATATATATTATATCTAACATGGAACGAATGAACTTGATCTCATTATCTGTCTATCTGCTATTTAGTCCTTCAATAGTCAATGATAGGAAATGTATCTCTGCTGGTCCATCTTGAGATCTGTTTCTTGAAATCTTTTTATGTCAGGCTGTATGAAGGTCTGCCAGTACTAGAAATTAATTTTCATTGATTTTCTTTGTACTGTCCTCCACCTTTCTGTCTAATTATATTCCCTTCCTATTCAAAGTATTAATATCTGTTAAGTAAATATCATGTTTTTATGTTAACAGTGGAAGCTTTCAATAATGCTGACAATCTGCTTGTTCTAAATGTCAAATCTATTTGAGAAGATTTAGAATGTCCTTCATGGGCCCCTTTCCTTTCAATGATGTTGGCACTGATATTCATAATTTGGGCACAGAACAAAAATGTGACATTGTCTTTTTTCAATGTCCCCATAGGTTGGCCTTTAGATGATTCCTACCCAAATAGAATGATTATCTTATTTTCCCATTCACGTTCTTTTGAGTCAAAGTCATAAGCCAAAATCACATTTGTAACTCTGTCAAGTCTATCATCATCTCTAGTTGGTTCTACTGTAATACTTTGTGATTCCTCAACCTTATCTTGTATCCCCCTCATTAATCATGACAGGAACTATTTGAGAAGGTAAGATTCTTAAACTCTTTTGCTTCAAATCATGTTCCATTTCCCAAACTTTGGGTGCAGTCTGTTGTGATTTACAATAAAACAACACACAGTCCACTATGGTAGAAATTGGTGGACACATGACATATATCTCCTGTGTTTGAACTGGGAGATGAAACAACTGAAGGAGTCCCTTAAATTAATTTTTCCTGAGTTTTCTCATAAAGTTTATTAATTCCATATATTTCTATTAAGTATTCAACTGTATCTTGTGTCAATTGTTCAGATGCCATGTCATCTTCTTTAGAGGTTGTCTTTATACAGGTTAAATGTATCCCAGTTTGGGTATGGGACAGATTTGGGTTGCCCTCAGTCTCCCATTGTTTTTGCCAGTGAAAACCTCAAAATTTGATCCTCAGTCAGTCTTTGCACTCAGGCTATAGTTTCCCTAGATAACTGTAAATCCTGCATATCAGACAAACAATCATATTGCACATTGTTCTGTGTCCTTAGCTTGTTCTGATGTAATTTTATTTTCATTTCATGAGATGTTTTTAACATCATTATTACTAATATTTCTGTCCACTCCAAAATTGTTTTAGTTTTATTTTAAGTAGATTAAATACATTTTTCCTTTTTGCTTTTGCCACCTCCCTTTGATTTAATTTTACTATTTTCTGACTGGGTTTTGGCAGTCTCTTGCTGGGATGTCAAATCTATCAATTCAGGAATCACCTCCCTTCATTTTTTAAATGGAGGTGGTGAGTGAACCTGTACAGCCTTATTTTGACTTAAAATGTTGGCTGTTAACCTATAATTTTGAGGCAAGTCACATGAATCTTTAATTATATCAAGTTCCTTTTTTTCTGAGTTGATCCAATATAACTTTATTAAAGAAAACATATATTCTCAAGTTTGCAAGTTCCTCTTTAAGAACCAACAAATGTTATATTATCACAAAATTTGCATAATGCAGATAAGCATTTGTAATGTAGATGAAGATGTAAAATTGTCACCATTTGCAAAACATTCTCTATTATAGTTTATTTTCTGTTCCTGTGACAGAGAGCTTAAAAACTCTATCTGGGGTGTTGTTGAGGAAAATCTTAAGGGAAGTGACCCCACTATTGTTTGTTTTGTATGTTTATTTTGTGAGCCTTGGGGATTTTTTTCAGTATTTAGTGAAACATTTAGAGGGGCATTAGGAGTAACTAATTTTTTCAAACTCTCAATAGTGTAGTTAAGGTCCTGGGTTACTAGGGATACATTGTCACTCATCAGTGGGTCTTTTACTTCTAAGTTCTGTCCCTGAGGACATATAGAAAGTGGTGATAAAGGTATATAAGGAGGCAGAGTAATATTTTCCTGAAAAATGAGGGTCACGTTCCCTTGAGAGGAAATTTCCAAACCTTTTGTAACTAATATCACCTTGTCCAGAAATAGAGAGTCCTTCCAAACAGCTTAAACTGAAACTGTAAATTATAGGCATTGTCCCTCCAGGTAAACCATATCAGATAATCAAGTAACTCCTGCTAAGGTTTTGTAAAAAACACAAAAGTGGTTTAATTTCCTTGCATACCTTGTAATATAAGAGTAAGCTGTAGTTGTCTGTTTATAAATACGTCTCTTTATAAACACAATTTATAAATAAGCTATCAGAAACTGTAAACAAGGATTCTAAACCACCTCTTTATGTTAATATAGTGCTGTATGTTTACTCATTACTCAAACAAAATCATTAACTCAAGAGTCTTGAGTCAAGATTGTTGTAAATTCTCTACAGGTGAATCTCAAAAGGCTCATTGTCGCGTGTACGCAAATAACTATTAGAAACCACAGTTATAATGCAATTTCAAGATGCCTTTATGTTTAATTATTGATGTCTATCTTTAAAAAAAATATTTAAAACAAATGCTTTGCCAGAGTTTACAACCACATGTGTCATATACAAATAATGTATATAATTGTCTCTGTAATTCCAAGTAACATACTGCAGTTACAGCACATATATTTGTTTTAAAATGTTTTACATTTTCTCTTTTTGACCAATTTACTAGATCTGAAGTCAGTTAATTTGTGTTATGCTGTTCCCTAAACTAGCCTAACAGGTTTTCTTTCTGGGTCGGTACAGTTACTAAAAACACTAATTATGATGGTTATCTCAGGTAATAATGTAGATTTGTGAAAAAGACTTACCACTGACATTTATCTTTAAAAAATGCTCCTTTTATAAAAGCTGCTTATTTGTGGTTTGTAAAGTTAAGTAAGTCACATATTCATGTGCTTTTTGTGTTTTTACAATAAAATTAGTAAAAAAGGAATAACAATTTTTGTTTTATTTTGCTATGATTTTTAACTGCCTTGAGGCCTCCAAAATGCATGTTGTGCAGTCTCCAAACTTAAGGACTATGTGTTGTAAATTTATTGCATAAGGATTTCCACTTCAGTAAATGTTCCTGTTATGCTAACACATATTACTAATGCATTTTATGTTTTCCTGTCAGAAAAGATAACTATGGTGACCCTATATTGTATAACTTTATTAGTAAAGTTTTTTCCCCATGTTTTATGTGGCTATGTCACATTCCAGGTCTTTCTTAAGCCTGTGGTACTGTAACATGAAATCTTAATAACAGAGTTTTACCACTGTCTATTTTCAGAAAATCTTCTAGTTTCTGTATGTGATAGACACTGGCTACCTCATCAGAAAAACACAACTGCAAATTGATTTTTGCAGTACCTTTGCTACCCACATATAGGGGTAAGGTAACACATTTATTTTAATGGTTACTAACTTTTTTTTATTCAACTAAGTTAAAACAGCCACTGCAAAAGTTATTGCAAAACATTTACTTGTTCAAATGTTTTGCTCATGGGGAATGCTAATGCAAATGTGGCTTAGGTTTTAATGTGTAGGTTTAGATAAGGGAAGTACATTTACTGCTAATGTGTTTCATACACGCAGATAAGTATGAAAGAAGAGGATTGAACAAGTGCATTTGTTTGCTGCCCATAGTTTGGGAAGATGCAGTTTTGGAAAAAATGCAGATCTCAAACTGCTAGTATTTTAACAAACGTGTGTTAATTAAAGGAGTAGTGCACCCAGAATTTGTAAAAACATGTTTTGCAGAGTGTTTTGATTTGTGTGTGAAGTCCTAGTGTGTCCTTCTCTCTGTCTGCTAGCAGGAGTTTTTCCTAAATTAGCCTGCTCACTTTATGGTAGTTTTATGACCTCTGGGGAGTTCTATCTTAGCTAAGTTTATTGCTTTTCTTGTACCTACAATGCACCATGTCTCATGTGACAATGATGTAGCCATGCCCCAGTGCTGGGTAAGTTACTTTTTCTATTACTTTCTATTACCTTTGGAAACTTGTTCCATGAAGCTCTGTGCAGTCACTAGCAAGGATGGAGAAGTACTGGAAAAAGTAATACACCTTACAGTTACAATTACTTATGTCTTTTTTATACAAAAGTAATATGTAACTGTAACTGATTACATTTATTTAAAGGAGTAACTAGTAACTGACCTATTACTTTCATATAAATGTCATCTGTTATAGTTACTTATTATTTTTGTGTTGTTTTTGTATAAAAAGAAATAAGTAACTGTAACTGTCAGGTGTATTACTTTTTCTAGTACTTCTTCATCCTTGCTAGAGACTGCACAGAGCTTCCTGGATCAAGTTTCCAAAAGAAATAGAAAGTAATAGAAAAAGTAACTTACTCAACACTGACGGGCCCTTGGATTCAGCAACAAGCACTGCTTTACAATACAACAGCAGAGATGGCTATAGTTTAAAAACTATACAGAGTTCAGCTTGGTGACTACCCTCATTGTAAAGGTCTTTTTTTGGGGAACAATTCTGACACTGGTTGTGTATGTGTAATTTGTATATTTTTCAAGATATTTACATTTGTTTGGCATGTCTACTTGAGTGTGCACTCAGAGAGAAGGAAGTGCATCTGCTGTTTGTAAGTGCATCTGCACACATGCCAAATAAATCTAAATATTATGAACACTATACAAGCTACACAAAAGCAACAAGCAACAAAGTTGTTCAGGCCAAAAAGAATGTTACAATGAGGGTAGTCACTAAGCTGAACTCCTTACAGTTTTTATAATATTTGCCATCCAAAGTGGAAAATTTGGTCAAAAAAATGGAAATGTGGTTAATTAGATGGCTATATTTTAAACACTATATAGAGTTCAGCTTAGTGACTACCCTCATTGTAAAGGTCTTTGTGTTGTGAACAACTTTGCTATTGGGTGTTTTTGTGTAGCTTGTAAAGTTTTCAAGATATTTAGATTCGTTCGGCATGTGTGCAGATGCACTTACAAACAGCAGATGCTTTTTTTCTCTCAGAGTGAACACTCAATAGACATGCGAAACAAATGTAAATATCATGTAAACAATACAAGTTACACATACACAGCCAGTGTCAAAATTGTTCACAACAAAAATACCTTTACAATAAGGGTAGTCACCAAGCTAACTTTAAAATATAGCCATCTCTGCTGTTGTACTGTAAAGTAGTGCTTGTTGCTGAATCTATGGGCTCAGCTACATCACTGTCACATGAGACAGGATGCATTGTAGGAACAAGAAAAGCAATAAACTTAGCTGAGATGGAGATCCCTAGGGGTCATGCAACTACCATAAAGCTAGCAGGCTAATTTAGGAAAAACTCCTGATAGCAGGCAGAGAGAAGGACACATTAGGACTTTACACACAAATCAAAACACTCTGCACAACATATGTGTTTACAAATGCTGGGTGTACTACTCCTTTAAAAATGGCAGAAAGGTCAAAAGGTTATGCTCAAATGCTATGGTACTGCAGAGCACCTTCTGCAGCATAAATGAGAGAAGGACCATACTACACTGTAAATAAGTGTAGCCCCTCAATTTATAAAATCAAAATTACTAAGGGAAAGCAACCCAATGGGTATATAAAAATTGTTTAAAAAAAAATTAATACTAGCTGGCCCAGTGGTGCTGAGGGTTGGGGTTCTGGATGACACACCTCGCATCACACTGGCGACCCAGGTTTGGATGTGAGCCTGGGTTGTCAGGGGTCGGCAGGGGAGGATAGGATAGAGTGTCTGGAGGACTGCTCTCCTATCTTAGGGAGGGGTGTGGGTCTTCACCACTCTGCCATGGCCCCTGGGGATGCCTGGAGGCACTGCAAGAGATGGTGCAACTGAGGGAGGAGTGCAGTGGACATCAGCATGTTAGTGCTAGATGTCATTGCATGTTTGCATGCCTGGGGATAAAATTGGAGGAAAAATGGCAGCACTGTCTGTGGCAGCTTGATGGCCACATTTCCTGAGCCTGGTGAGGGCTCATTGGTGCAGACACCGGGTCCAGTACTGGATCCTGGCCTGGCATGGGGACTGAGGGGGGTCCCTCTCATGAGTACAGCTGCATATGCCAGCTGGCCCAGGGTAGATGCACCTCCATGGTCACTGGGGGAAGTGGAGTGGCAGCTGGAGATACAAGGCAGGTCAGTGGCTGCAGGAGAGAAAATAAAAAGATGATAAAAAAATGAATACCTTCCCCATTCCTCCCAGTGTGCAGAACTGTCAGCAATCGCATGGGTCATGCAGCAGTACACTAATGTGCCACAAGGTTTAATTCTGTTTTCTGATTCAGTTTGGATTTGTAATGCCCTGAGTTTCTCCCAGTGTGGGAACAGACTGATTTCCACTCATCTGATGGTAAGTTGTTATCACACCTTGAGCTTTTAAAGTATATTGCTCTGCAAGCTAAACAACATGCAGGTCCATTGTTTGTCAAAAAGGTAAAGGATCACTCATGAAAACCCCCTTAAAAAGAGTACAGCTGATAAGCTAGCCAAAGAGGGAGCTCTGGAGGGAAATTTGTGGGGCCTGCCCAATGGGGATGCACCAGAGGTTGTAGTGGCAAGCATCTCACCACCACAAAAAACCCATAGATTTACAGTGAAAAATCTTAACGGGAAATCTGTGGGGCCTGCCTGATGGGGAGGTATCAGAGGTTGAAGTGGCAAGCATCTCACTTCCATCAAAAGCCCACAGATGCCCTTAAAGGTGGATTCAGATAGAGGGCCATCTTTTGTGGGCATTGTAATGCAGCAATGTACCTATTAAGGGTCAAGAAAATATTTTCATATTGCCTTCCATCTGCAATCATCAGGACAGGTAAAAAGAAAGGCTAACAAATAGATGGTTCCATGCTTTTAAAGTTATTAAAAAAACTAATGTTTGGAGAAAGAAGGGGAACCAAACCCCCCTCTGCTCCAGTATTTTTTTCTATCATTTCAGAATGCAGGAAAAATGTGGATGGATGTAGTTTCAGTGGTCCATAATACTGACCCTAGGTGACATCACACTTCTTCCTGTAACAGTGACTGGAGAAATCATGGAAGTGGTAGTGTTGAAAAGCCCTAATGTCCAAACAGCTCCCAGTGGCAAGGACAGAATCAATGTAAACAAAAAGGGGTCCATCTTACTGATAACAAAATATTATGAAACAGGACAAAGTGCGTGAAACATCCTCAGTGAAAGATCAAATGTATCAATGGCTGGTATAAAAAATTGAATTGCAAAGGACTGCACAAACAATGACCAGCCACCGTGAACACTATTAACACCATAAACTGATTTTCTTTTTGCATAAGACTATGCAAAACTTTAAAATGCAACTGAATCCATCCAGTGACTTCACTCAGCTCCTACCCCAGAGACTTTAATCAGTTATGTACAGTTGTACCTGTTACTACCTAGAATGTTAAATTTTCAAATTTTACATGTTCATTACATTTCTTAAATGTTCATTTCATTTTTTTATGTTAAATGTTCTTCTTGAAATTAGTGTTCATTTTATGCATATGTCTGTCGTTCTCAGTATGACAGAATTAGGACACTGTGTCCAAAGAAATGTATCCTTATTTTATGCATCCCTTTAATATTGGGTATTTTAAAACTAATAAGACTAAGCCACATGGTCTTAATAGTTTATCCATGAAAAAAGGGTTTGTTGAGGCCTAAAGGTTTGTTAATGGTTCCTCTGTGTGCAATATTGTATGTTTGCTTACTGTACACAACCCAAAATCAAAGTCTTAGTTTACAAACAATCTTTAAAGGGCCAATACAAACACATGAATAAATAAGTAATATGCATATCCTATGAGAACTATGGTCTCATAATTATTTACAATTTGCTCATGAGATGTGGAAACAAGGGCAGTTCCCTGGCCTTATCTCAAATAACTACTTGACCAAATGGTGTTGCCTGAGATATGTAACCAGGTCACAAAACACCCACACAGGATGTGTTAAAGCCACTGTCATTGGTCAAGTGATTATCCTAATAGAGCCACTTCACAAGGAGAAATATCTTCTTAGTGAACCTGGCCATTAGAGTAATCATACATTATGCTCTAATCTTAAAGGTGCATTTTACTTCACTTGCACTATACTTACAGCTGTTGCTGTATCATAACAACATTTCTAATTTATTTAATGAGGATCAAGGAAAGATAACCAAATTGGTTAAAATCAGTAATAGAAAGAAGAGAAAAAAAGATCAAGAGATCATTTGCACAGCCTATGGTGGTTACATTATAACAACAGTAATTAAGTTACTGCAGGATGTGAAAATGGCCTCATCCCAGACCTCATCAAAAATGAACAGGTATTGCTCCCAGTGTGGCTACGTGTGTGGCCAGATAGATTGGACTTGTGCTAAAACAAATTGCCAGAGGCCTTTGTTTAGCACTGCCCAGAACCTGGGGTCAGTAACACCACATCTAAACAGAGGCCCATATTATACTTAGGGATCATGCTCAATCAGGGACACACTTCATTGTGTCTTTGTCCATTCTTGACCCTGCCACATCAGTATTTGATAAACTGGCCACTGTCCACTCCATAGGATACTTAGAAGGTGATGTGGCAAGGAATGACTAAATCTACCACAGTTCCTTGTGTTTCACCCTGAAACACGGATGTGGAGAGCCCCACATACTGCATGTTGCACTGTAAAAGGGTACAGGTATGTGTGTAGATGTGAGATATTCAGTGTTGCTGTTCATATCTGTGGTTACGTACCTAAAAGGCAGACAAACACTAAAGCAACTAGCCAATTGCAAAGGAACCTCACCAGCTTTTGTCCAGTCCAGCTTCTTAAATGGTGTCTGCTGACCATCACAGTTATTTATAACATGGAGGGGCAGTACTGTATTGTCACTAATTATAAAAAAGCACATTTATGGGTCCCTCTGTTGTGATGTTGTCACTCCAAATCTTTGTTTTACTCCTCATGAACATACTATTATTGGCCAAACTGTGATCACCCCTGTTCCCACTCATGATGAGTTTGTCATTCAAAGTGAACCTGACCACCAGGAGAATGGTAATAGGTATACCTGCATTCAGTGTGCATATTAATCACTTTTCTTACATTCAATCTCTGTTAGACTGGTAAAATACACACCCCATTAAAGTTAGCAATGATGTACATAAGGTTAAAATCATTTTGATGAACTCCTGCATAACGCCTTAATTGTTCTCCAATGAATTCTTGTTTTCATCTTTATATGCATAATATGCTGTTTAAGGTACACATCTTTGGAAAACAAACAAACAAACAAAAAATGGCTTCAATGTTTGCAAACTGCACACTTAACCTACCTAATATAATTACGATGCCTCGCTTCACTGCTATCGAGGTGGGGACTATTGGATTAAGCATCAGCTTAAATCAATAAAGGGTGCTAACATATTGTGCATATATGTATAACTAAAACAAAATCTATTTTTCCAATAGTCAAGCTGAGAGTCAAATGACCAGCTTGTGACATCAGCACAAGGACAGGTTTCAGGTCCTCAAGTATGCACAGTTTCAACCGAAACTGATCTTAATTACAGATTGTAAGTTCAGTAAACAGTTTTTTATGATCAACAAGCAGGTGGTCATCCTGGGAACAAACTTTTAATTATAGGGTTTTGTCCTTCCAAACAGTTTCAACTGAAACTGTAAATTATAGGCATTATCCCTCCAAGTAAACCAGATCAGATAATCAAGTAACTCCTGTAAAGGTTTTGTAAAAACACAAGAGTGGTTTAATTTTCTTGTATACCTTGTAATATAAGAGTAAGCCATAGTTGTCTGTTTATAAATATGTCTCTTTGTAAACACGATTTATAAATAAGCTATCAGAAATGGTATATAAGGTTTCTAAACCTCCTCTTTTTGTTAATATAGCCCTGTATATTTACCCATTACTAAAGCAAAATCAATAACTCAAGACTGTAGTAAATTCTCTATAGGTGAATCTCAAAAGGCTCACTGTCTTGTGTAAACAAATAACTATCATAAACTACAGTTATAATACAATTTCAAGATGCCTTTGTGTTTAACTACTGATGTCTAGCCTAAAATTTTAAATAATGATGTATTTAAATATGTTTTAAAGTTTAACATCAAGTATGTTGTAAATATCAAAGACAGTCACTAGTTACTATTATAAATTGAACATTGCTGCCATCTAGTGGCCAGTGTAACCACTCATTATGCAGGTTGTAACCCCTTGTTCATGACACAATTATACAGTAATCAGCTGCTGTTCACATGTCTGGCAAAGAAAACCAATCAAAATTGGCCAACAATTCTTTAAAGTTTAAAGCACATACCAAAATTGGTAGAAACCTTATCCTAACATTGTGAATGGTCCAAAAAACCTAGTGGTCACTCAAAGTAAGGTCAGCTAGATTTTAAAAGCCACACATTTGTGCTGAGTTTTAGAAGAGAGGAAGGAGGAGGAATCCAGAACCAGAAAACACAAGAAAGGAAACCATAACATGTCTGTCATCTGTATCAACCTGCATATGGTGAGTGATCAACACCTTTGTCAGGTAAAATTAAGACTGCTCTTTAATTCTATGCTTGTAATAGGAATGCAATACTTTTAAAAGGATTAAAAATAAACTTGTTCTATAAACTTTGAATATTTGACTCATATAGTCTAATTTAACCTCTAAAAGAACCTACTGAATCAAGTGATTTGGCCAGACACTCAGATTCAACACTAGTGTCCCTGTAACACTCATTTTCATATCTTCAGAATCCTCCAGTTTGTATGAATCAAGAAAGGGTTGCTTTTAGATATGTTTTAGTTGGTTTCAGAGAAGGCACCTCTTGAATCCTTGAGTTGCATATAGGAAAAGATTTCTCTAGTTGGACGAGTGGGGTAGAACATATTTTTCCTAAAGGCTCCAACTTTCCAATAAAATCAGTTTTTTTTACTTGGTTCATTTCTTTTTCTGCCTCTTGGGACTTGATTTTCTTTAAAGTGATTTTGTGAGGTTTCATAGATGCCTTTCTTACTTAGTTTGCCAGTGATGACCATGTTTCAGATGTTGAAGATGCAACTTGTTTTGTAAAAAAATCTGTCATAGTCATGTTATGATATGTTTTATCAACACTTTCTCCTCCAGTTTTCTGTGCGCAGCCACACCCCCAGAATGATGTCATACAAAGGAACTGTCAATGTTTTGCATATAGTGCCAAGGTATTCTGGGTAAACTATAATGATGTAAATGTTGAGTACTCAGAGGAGCAATCCCTTACTTTGGTGGTGGTGACTGCACCTAATATGTAGATGTACATAGCAAGGCATTGTGAGCACAATAAGAAGTTGTTTTCCAGTTCCCTTACTGTGAGGTGCAGTCTCATATTTCTGTAGTGGCTTCAACAATAAAAGATCTCATATGTTTATTTTCAAAACAAGGCATTGTGCATATAGTATTTAGCTGACAAGATTTCTTTACTGAGAGATGTCATCTCCTATGTCAGTAGTGTAGATGTCTGTAATACCAAGACTGACCAACAGAGGTCTCTGCTTCAAAAAAGTGCTTATAAACTTTTTCTCTTGCATGATTTCACGCTTGGGGGTTGCAGCACTGAGAAAAAATGGGGCAGGTTATGCAAATGAAGCAGAGCACAGAAATAAAAGCATTTATGTCATGGAAAACAGCACTTTTTGGCAGTTTGAATGGTAGGAGATTGCATCACAACTCCAACAAGTTACTACAGGTTACTAATCCCATTTGCTGTGGCAAAGCTCTCAAAATCACTTGAGTGTATTTGTACATTTCTTTCTATTATTTTCTTGTAAGTCTGTGAATAAAGGAGTGCAAACTAGCTCACTTCTTGTATTTACCATTATATGGAAAAGTGTTTTTACTTATACAGAGTCTAAAACCTGTTGTCTAAAATAGCTGTACTCCTAGTGACTCCAATCAAATTTAACAATAAATAATTGTAGGTAAAAATACAAAATAAGACTTTAAATCCTTTAAGTCCTTTCTGTTAATGAAAGGAGTAACAGCCATTGCAATAAGAACTGCTGTTGCAATTGTAATTGTGATTATAGTGCAAACCAGAGTTTCTGTTTCAGAATAATGGCCCCAATCTTCTTTCTTTCATTTCTTGTTTCTAATATTAATGTCTTGATCTTTTTTTTATTGCTAATTTATTTCTCTTCTCCTGACCAGACCCTTTCCACTGCCCCCCCCAGCCTCATCAACCTGGCATCTACAGAACTCACCTCTGGCTTTCACAAGGTGCCAGCTGGCCAAGTGTGGTGCCTGTAAGGGGTTGGCATCATCTCGCCTGTTAGAAATTTTTCTTCTGTTTACTTCCTGGCCCCAAGTGTGGTGCTATGGCATGCAATGACACCAATGGCTGAGCCATGCATGCTTTCACATGAGGCACACCAGGTGTCTTCCCACATCAACTCCTACCTTTGTGGGTCATTTGCACCAGCCCCCAGCCACTGCCAGGGGCCAGCCAAGCAGTGGACTCAATCCCCACCCCTCCCTGGGAGAGGAGAGCAGTCCTTCAGATGTGCAATCCTCTCCTTCCCCTGTTGACCCCGGCAGCCCGCTCGCACCGCGAACACGGGTCGCTGGTGTGGCAGGAGGTAAGGCATGGATGCCTCAGCTCTCCACCCCACTGGTCCGGAGATGATGTCTTGATCTTAACATTAATATCTTAATCTTTCCTTTGCTCCATCTTTCTTTAAACCAATTGTTTCAGTGTCAACTTCCCAGCTGGATTAAAATTTTATGATTGTCCTGTATGTTTATCAGAAGGACCTCTGTCAAATGTTGTTTTAATTTTCCAGTCTTGTTTTGAGTCTCTTTCTTTTTTACAGGGAAATAGTACTGTTCAAATGAACAGCACTGATGGAGCCTATTACAAAGAAAAGGGATACAACAATAATAACAGTAGTAACAATATAAGAACAGGATATCATTCTATAATTATGGAAAAGGTTTGTATATGAACTATTTATATGTGTAGTATTAATATATATATATATATATGTATATATATATATATATATATATATATTAGAGGCAAAAACATCATTTAATGCATTAGTTAGTTGTTCCATTAGTGACAAAGTGAGGAAATTGGCTCAGAGAGTTGAAAACTCCTGACTTTTCACCAGTTGGGGTGCGCATTGGGATCATTGCGCCCTAACTCTCACCCCATGACATGTAAAGCAGCAGAAGTATAGGAGAATGGGGTGAGAGTTGGACCCACGACTCCCAATGCGACCCCAATGCCGGTTGGGGTGGGCGGGGGTCCAAGGGGTTTTCAACCCTAACAGCGAATTTCCTCACTTTTGTCGCTGTGAACAACCCTAACTAATGCATTAAATGGAGTTTTTGCCCATAATTTCCTTCTTTGAGAATGATAACGCAGAACTAGTGAATGTAATGGGTTGAGCCGTTCTGGGCCTGCTGTGGCATACTAACAGGGACAGCAATGCAAACAGAAATGCTAACAGTGGCGCACATGGTAACACAAGCACGAATGAGAACAGAAAGGGTAACGCATATGGTGGCGAGACGGGAATGGTCTGCCACGTGATGTGTTGTCACATAGTAACATGGTGCCTGCAAACAGAAATGTCAATGGGCATGGTGATGTAAGTTAAACAGTAAGATAAACAGTACTATAGACAGAAATGGCAAAATAACAGAAACGCAAGCGCAAATGAAAACGCAGGATAACGCGATACGGTGCGCAGGACGCCAATGGTAAGTGAACGGTACGGATTCGCAAGCCGGAAAGGGCAACAGTAATAGTAATGTAAGCGACAGGCTGGTTTTCCCAAAACCTGCATTGAGAAAGACAGTGAGTACAAATAATGTATGCAAAATAATGAGTATCAGCGCAGAAAATGAGATCTTGGAATACTAAATACATTATATCTCAGGAACTGTCGCGAGAAAAAAAATTTAAAAGTTATATTATTTACAACTGTCCTGGCTAATTTGATTCTTAGCCCCATTAGGGAGCTAAGAAATTTTCCAACTAAAATCCATGATCTCGTTACCGCTTCCGAGATCACGGGCCTGGAAAGCCGCGAACGCCGTATGTTATCCTATGGGAAAAAAGAAAAAGTTGAGTGCCATAACTTTGCCTCCCTGTAATGTTTTTCACCAAACTACTGAAAGGCACATCTGTGGGCTGTTGGCTGTCTTCCCTCCTAATGTCAGGAAAAAAGACCAAACGCGTTATTTTGCAGCAGGGCTCCAAATGATTTCTGTTAAGTGTCGGGTGCCATAATGTTATCCTATGGGAAAAACTGTCAATTTTGGAGTGCCGTAACTTTGCTGCCAGTGATATTTTTCACCAAACTACTGAAAGGACATCTGTGTACTGTTGGCTGTCTTCCTCCAAATTTCAGGAAAAAGACCAAACGTTATTTTGCAGCAGGGTGCCAAAGGATTCCTGTAATGCTTGAGCACCCGTAATGTTATCCTATGGGAAAAACTGTCAACTTTGGAGTGCCATAACTTTGCCGCCGTGTAATATTTTTTCAATATAACACTGAAAGGCACATCTGTGAGATGTCGGCTGCGTTCCCTCCAAATTTCAGCCCAAAACTCCCAACGGTTATTTTGCAGTGCAGTGCCAAAGAATTGCTGTCATTTTCCCACAGACTAGAAAATTACTGTCGCAATTTGTGAAAGCTTTCGCAAAAATTTGCTACACTTTCATGAGCACGAAAGTAATTTTCGAAAGTACTTTTTCCAGAAATTTGAAAACATATTTCTGGGGTGTTTTACTACAAAATAAAGACATGGCAAGCATCCTCAGGGCCCGACTAGGTGAATACAAAAAAAATAGGTTGCTAGAGGGTCCCAAATTTAAATGCCAACCATTTTCTGATCACCAACTGAAAACAAAATGGCGATTTGCGAAAGTAACAGGCCCATTGCAATAAGTAAAATGCATTGCGAAGTGTTGAACTTTTTGTTAACTTTTCCCATTGACTTATAATGGAAACTGTTTTTTGAATAACTTTTGAACCGTTTAATATTTTTTCATGAAATCTTTGAAAGGCACATCGGGGACCCTGGCTGCACGTTCCCTGAAGATTTTGGGCCGGTCACGCAAACCATATGACCTGTAGGTGCGACCACAGAATTCCAGAAAAGCGTAAACGTGCGCACAGAGCACACTTAATAACTCCACAGCCGTATAGCCAACCACTATGAAACTTGGTAGATCCCAAGGCCTATGGTTCTTGATCATAAATTCCAAATTTCAGGCAAATCCATTAAACGGTTGCAAAGTTATTAAGGTGCAAAGTTTTGGGGTTTAACATAGAAATGGCTCCTCAACCCTAATTCATGGTAGCACTACCGTGCCTACTAATATATTATATATATATATATATATATATATATATATATATAGTGAGAAAGTTAGGTATGCAAGTTTTTAAATTTATATAAGAAGAGGAGAAATATGGTGCTGTATGACCATATATATTTTTATTCTGGTATACTGTAGATTCTGGCTTCCAGGCTGACCAGGCACTAATAGCAGAAAAGGACTGGCTGAAGTATTTAACAGTTTCCCAAGCACCTTGTAAACATACACAAGTGCACTTTAATTTTAAATCAATTCTATTAAAATAATAAAAAAATAGTATAAATAGCGCTGAATCAATAAAATTAATTAAGAATACTCAATCAGTGTAAAAATATCAAATTAATAGAGTGCTCTTAATTCAACAGATACAGCAAATACAACAGGTCAATAATCTCCTCAAGAAGAACCTAATAAAATTAGAAATGGCTAAGATAGGGCTAAGTTAGAGCTTGAACAACAAGTAGTAGGTCAATATAGCTTGTAACTTTGGGAAGAAAAAGGGATATGCCTCATTGGAGAAAGTGCATCAGGTGACATGTATTAATTCTCAATGAATCCATGGCTATGCTGGAATTAATGCATGGTGTTGTTCCTCCAATAGCCACTGTCACTTTCTCTTCCCACCGCACCTACTTTCTGAAATCCACAGATCATTCTGTGCTCTGTGTAATGTACACATCCTTCTGTAAAAGGAATCACATGTGATAGCAGTTGCCAGTTGTTTATTATTGTAATAATATGCCTGAAATGTTTATCCAGAGATGTATTTTGTAAGTACACAGTAAACATTTGTTTAAAATATAGCAAGTCATATAGTTTTTTTCATATTACAGTGAAATACACTTGCAAATCATGATTGGTGCTAGAATATATGCACGCTGTGTCACGCACCCTTTTCGAATATTTCCATAGCTCGTCACCAGGGAAACCAAACGTTTCACTAACAATGCTAGCATTAATCTATCAGTGATCATTGATTTTGCCTGTCATCAGGGGAACAAAACATCACCATTGATTAATATACTAATAAAAGAAAGTACAATATAGTGTACTACAGAATTGCACAACTGCACATAGCAACCGGCGGTCATGCCCCTTTTTTTAATGTATACGTTGGCTGTCAGCATGGAGTCAAAACATTTCAACTACAGTACTTGGCACAACAAAATAGCAACATGGATTAATTTCTCCATCAACATGGATTAATGCATCACAGAAACAACAGTGAGGTAAGCTGGAATGTATAATTTCAGTATTTTAGTACTATAAGATGTGCTGTGCCATATTTTCCAAAATCTACTCATATTCCTGCTTTGTACCGTCACAGTTAACAGTCAAATGATTGCATCACAGTGGTACAGTTACCGTTTCTAACATATAAAATGGGGAAGAACACATATGAAGAAGGGAGCTGAACCTTTTCTGTTCCCCATGTTACAAGTGAATTAACCAATTTCAGAGCATGGGTCTACTAGACAATTAATCCATACCTGGGTGGTTGGAACCACTTGGCCTGCAGCCTCGTGGTCCAACCCCCCTCATGTGGAGTAATTTTCTAGTAGACCCACATTCTGTTGTGGGTTAATCCTTACTTATATAACCTATAGCAAAGTTATAAGTCATACAATGATATACCTTACATTGTAAAATGTGGCACAGAGCATTTCCAAATGAAACTCCCAGATTTTCTACAAGTTCAAAAAAGTCTGATTCAGATTTATTTGCCCAGTAATATGGAGAATATGAAGAATAAATACAGTAACTATTCAATCCGGCAGACGCTGGGTCATATGTTTCTAAAAAGAGGCAAAACAATATTATTCATATTTATTGAACCATATCGCAAAATTTTCTGAAGGCTTCTAAAGTCTCTTAAAAATGGTCTGATTGTAAAATGGCTAAAAAGAATAAAAATAAAGTTAGCTTTGGTGAATAAAACTGGCAAAATTAAAACTCCTGCCTGCCTGTTGGAAATGATCTTTAATCTGGGTCAGATCAGAAAATGTCGGCTAGGCAAAAGAATGCCAACTCCTACGCAGTTTAATGGAAAACTGTTTGATCGGATGATCAAATTAGTGAGTACTAAAATACTCTGCAAATCATGTGATCATAGATCGTAGAATGGCACAATGACGTGGCATGGTGCAATCAATCTGGTATTTTAATTTTAAACTCTGAACACTGATTGGTTAGTTCTTTACCCTGCTTTACACTTTGAAATATATATTTTTTTAAATGTGAGAGTTCCCTAAAGATACATGATAATACTCGGCAACAGTCACTATTTTAGCAGCTAATGTGAAAAAAAGCATGTTATCGCACAGTAACTAAAAGCACAGAGTAACAGAGTGTGGCCAGGCTACCCAAGCCCAAAAACCAAACACCAAACAGTGGGCTCTTGGTTAATTATTAACTTCTCATGTCCCCCAAAATATACTAAAATCCCCCAAAATACTTTTCAGACAAGGAGTATCTAGTCTTGTGTAACACTTTATATGTTTACTCAAGTAGGGCCACCGAGATAAAGTTTTAGCAAACCTCGGCTTCCCTAAGCCCCAGGTTCTAAACCCTGCTCCATCAGTAAGGAGTTTTTGGCTGTTAAAACCCACAAAGGATTTTTAAAGTCTAAAGTCATGGATCCGATTTTTGTGTAAGAGTTGAATCAGGCACACAATGAGCTCCATATATAAAGTAAAATATAACTTAATTATGAACATATAATTAACCCCATAAAATGTTTTGTGCGCTTTTTATAAACCTTATTTCAGGACAGACAAAGGTCACTGTTAGAAGGAAAAATTGGGTGAAATCAGTTCTTTCCAAATACAAAGTCAAAACCACAGACTTCTCCTGGGCATTAGCCCTCTGCAGGGCTTACTGCTCTGGAGCACCCCTCAGGGCTTCTGCCACCTCGGACTCCTCTCAAAGGAATGCACCAGAGTGGAGCTCAGGATAATGTGGCAACCAGGACTAGTAGCACAGGGTAGACTGGAAAGATTGTGCAGTGATTATGAATTTACCCAAAAGCAAACAGATTCTTCAGTCTGCACAAAACCTTGAAAACTGAGGCAATGATGGCATACCTGCCATAAAAAAAAAAAAAGCACCTTGCACAGTCCTGCTTCTGAAGCTCCTTCACAGCACTGTAGCATTTGGCTACTCCTCTCAGCAGCAGTTCCTGTCTCACCTTTCTTCTGTCCCATGAAGAGGACAGGTGTTAGGCAGACAAGGAGGAGTGCTATGTGTCTATCTTAGGTAGGACTGTACAGGGAGGGAGGTAGTACTAGTAGCAGTAAATAAATGGTGAGGAGGGATAATCCACCATTAGGCACTACACCATATCTGGGGTAGGCCTATAAAAGGTAGAAAGAAGAGAAAGGGTATGCCACTATTAGACACTACACCCTAACTGGGATAGGCCTACAAAAGGTTATAAAGAAGAGGGATAAACCACCAGTAGGCACTCTACCCTATCTGGTATAGGCCAAGGTAGAGGCAGACAGAAAAGAATAGGTTAGTAGTGAGGAAGTAAGTGGGGGTAAACCACCTTCATGCACTATGCCCTACTACACTATACCCTATCTGGAGTAGGCCTGTACTGATGAAGGAGAGAGGATGGTTTGCTAGCTGTAGGGACTGTGGGCAAGCATCCCCTGGGCTATGCACATGAGGATTGGTCACTGCCCCATGTGCAGGAGGTTGGAGGAGTTTCATGCACTATTGCAGGCAACACAAGGAGAAATGCTTGTGCTGCAGAGATAGCTGAGTTGAGGTCCAGAACAGCTAAACACTCCCCCTCCAGCAGAGGCCCACTGGACAAGGAGGCTGGAAGGTGGTGGGATGGTGTAGGAATGGAAGGAGGAGGGAAGGGAAGTGAATTTCAAGTGATATGCAGGGCCAGTCAGTGGTGACTGTAAACTATTATGTACCCTTGAATGAGGCAGTGTTGCCTGACTCATTCAGGATAGGCCATGAGCCAGTTACTATCAAGGACCAGGCAGGAAGGGGGACTCCAATCAGGGGTCAGGGTGCTGGGAAGCCAATGAGTAGGGTTACGGGAGCAAAGAAGGGGAGAACAAGGTATTCGTAGCTTGGGATTCAGTAGTAAGGGGTGTGTTGAGCATGGTGTGCAGGGATGGGCCTGCAAAGGGAGAGGGCAGATGCCTTCCTAGTGCATCAGCCCCGAGGGATGAAGCAGGATATGGAGCCAGGATAGCGAGGATGTTAGATGGGATATGGAGGTGCCACAAGTTATAGAAACAAAGAATTTGATGGCAGATAAGGACTGCTTGGCCCACCTAGTCTGCATTTTTTCCCTACCTGTTTCATGTGCTGCAGATCCTAAATGATTTTCGGCTTACTCTTTCTTTCCTATCACTAGAGTTTCTTTATGTGTGGCCCATGCGCTTTAAAGTTCTCTACCGTTTTTTCCCCCTACAACCTCTGCTGAGAGGCTGTACCATGGAACCACTGCCCTATCTGTGAAAAAATACCTTCTTACATTACCTGTAAGTCTACCCCCTGTATTTTCATACAATGGCCCCTTGTTTTTGAATATCTTTTTTTTTGAAAGATGCTACCCTCTTGTACCTTATTGAGACCATTGAGGTATTTGAAAGTTTCTATCATATCCCCTATCACTCTCCTCTCCTCCAGGGACTACATATTGAGATCCTCCAGTTTCCCCTTATATGACTTGTGGTGCAGTCCCTTCACAATTTTTGTCACCCTTCTCTGAACCACTTCTACTTTGTCTATGTCCTTCTAGAGATGCAACCTCAAAACCGGACACAGTACTCTAGATGAGGTCTCACTAATGTTCTGTACAGTGGTATCACCACCTCATTCCTTCTGCTTTAGATACCTCTCCCTATACATCTCAGCATTCCACTGGCTCACCTCACAGCCTTTTCACATTGTTTGGTAACCTTCAGATAATCAGATATGATTACTCCCAGCTCCCTTTTCTGTTTGGTGGCCATCAACCCCCCCCCATCAAGTACTCCTCTCCCGCATTTCTGTGCCCCAAATGCATGATCTTTACTTCCTTGCACTGTATCTTAACTAGCACTCAGAAATAGTCACCCCACAGCAGAGTGTGCTAATAGGACAATTTAGAATCACAGAACACTCTTAAAGTCCAGCACTAACTCACCACAGATCAAGACCGAGACCACTCATATTGTCTTTTCCAAAGCTGTTTATTCATGTCAAAAAATAGAAATGCTTCCCCCCCAAGCTGGGGGAGAGAAGGCAGAACCCAACAGAACTTCACCTCCTTTCTTTGGATTGAACTCTGTTCTGTGTCCTATCACTCAGCCAATTTATGACACAATGTACCACCCTGGGACCCACTCCCAAATTGCCCAGCTTGTTTACTAACCTACTATGTGGGATGGTATCAAAGCCTTTACTGAAATCCAGGTAGGCCACATCCAATGCCCCTCCCTGATCCACCTCTTTAGTCACCCAGTCAGAGAAATCTATCAGATTTGTTCGACAAGATATTTCTGCTGTGAATCCATGCTGCCTTGGATCCTGTGCTCTGCTGGATTTGAGATATATCACAAACCTTTCTTTTAGTAGTGATTCCATTAGTTTCCTCACCACTGCAGTCAGGCTGACTGGCCTGTAATTGCCAGACTCCTCCCTGCTCCCACTTTTGTGCAGAGGGACTACATTCAACCTCCTCCAGTACCACACCTGTTTCAATCAATCAATCAATCAATCAATCAATCAATACTTTATTTGTTCAGCTCAAATTTCAGGGAGTCAAACCGCTTTATATACTATCAGTAATAAACAAATCAACAGTACTAAAATCTTAAATTAAATCCTCTCATCAGGAAAGGCCTGGTTAAATAAAAATGTTTTCAATGCAACTTTAAAATGGTTGACGGCCTGGCACTCTCTGACCTGGTGAGGTAGAGAATTCCACAGGGTGGGGATAGCAAAAGCAAATGTATGGGTCCCAGATGACTTCAGTTTAACCCTGGGTATCTCTAGCAATCCCTCATCAGTTGAGTGGAGAGGGCAAGAAGGGTGGTAGGGCCAAAAAAGTCTTGCAGGTGGCTGGGTTCCTGGCTGTGTAGGGCTTCATAGGTTAGCAAACTGATCTTGAAGGAGATCTGCCATTTTATCGGCAGCCAGTGCAAATAGCGGAGCACAGATGTCATGTGGCAAGAGCTCAGTAAGCCAGCCAACAACCTGGCCACCACATTCTGCACTAGCTGCAATCGGTGAAGATCTATTCCTGGTAGCCCTAGGTAGAGGGCATTGCAGTACTCTAGGTGAGAGGTCACAAAGGCGTGAACCAGAGTTGGCATGTCATCAAGGAAGATCAGGTGTTTGATCCGGGCAATGTTTCTCAGATGGTAGAATGTGGCTTTGACCACAGCCGACACCTGTGATTTTAAGGTCACACTGCAGTCAAGCACACCACCCAGATTGTTCACCTGATCTGAGGTCAGCAGCTGGGAGGCTGCAAGACAGATTCCTGAGGTCTAACCCTCCTGCACCCTCACACCCTGGTGATCAGGTTCTAACACTAATGCTTTGGTCTTATTTGGATTTAACTTCAGCCAGATTAATCCTCATCCAGTTCTGAATCTCAGCGAGGCAGTTGTTAAAGACCGAGACCATTTCCTCCTGCCCAGGTGTGAAAGACATGTAGAGCTGAGTATCATCTGAGTAGCAGTGAAAACTCAGCCCATACCACCTGATGATCTCCCCCAATGGCAGCATATACACTGCAAAAAACATGGGGGATAAGACTGAGCCCTGCAGAACCCCACAAGACAGGGGCAGAGGATAAGAAGGAAAAAATTCCCCAAACCATTCTCTGCATCCTGCTCTAGAGAAAAGATTTAAACCAGCTGTGGACCATATCAGCCAGTCCACAGCAGATCTGCATGTGCTCCATCAACACCCCACGGTCCACAGTGTCAAATACCACAGAGAGATCAAGGAGTACCAAGATGAACCAACTCCCTCGATCCCTCACTGTTAGGAGATCATTAAACACCTGGACAAGGACAGTCTTGGTACTATGCTTCTTCCTGAAGCCAGACTGGAGAGACTCATAGATGTTATGAGTTGTTAAATGATCATCCAGTTGTGCAGTCACCACCTTCTCGATAACCTTGCCCACAAAGGGCAGGTTAGAGACAGTCCTGTAGTTAGCCAGGATGTCCTGATCCAGTGAAGATATTTTCAGAAGTGGTTTAATAACCACTTCCTTCAGGGGATCTGGAAAGACCCCTATCACTAAGGAACAATGGACTATCCTAGCAAAGACTGGGCCAATGACCTCCATACACCCCACCAGGAGGTGTGTTGGCCCTGGGTCTAAACTACAGTAGGTCAGCTGCAGCTCCTGGACCTGGACCTGGAGGTAGAAGGCTTGGTTTGCTGGCCAAGGCACCTAGCTTCACCTGAGCTCATTTCTTCCAAGACTGCTTGAAAGGCAGAGTAGAGAACCTTGCCAGAGCAAGGGAAAAGGATTAAGACTTCTTTTGGCTAAGCAGATTTACTGTGTGGTGTTGTTTTTATTTTTTTACTCACAGGGATTGCTACTGTTTGTTGCTAACATTTCATTGCTTTATTTTTCTCTGATTCAAATTGTTGTTGCTGGTATACCTTCTTCTGCATTATTACAAGGTGTGCCTACAGGTGTATGCTAACAGATTACTGCTGTAATCTTATGATTCAAATTGTCTTTTGCAAGGTATATCTTCTGTTGATGCTTTATTTTTCTCTGTAGCAAAGTGTTTCTCACAGGGTATATCTTCTCTGAAATTATTACAGGTGGAGCTTACATTTTTGTGACTTTTTTATCATTGGGCTAAGCAAAATTACTGTTTGACACTGTTTTATTTTATTCTTGTTTTTTTTTTTGGTTGAAAAGGTTTGTTCTCTCAGAGGTGTTTCAGCCTCCTTCTCACACTGAAGGAGCTAATTGCTTTCCTCCCACAGCTCTTTCCAAAGGATTAGGTGTGTATGTGAGGTGGAGCTGGCAAACTGTCAGTAATTTCCAACAGAAAGAAGGGTTAAAGGTCAGGTTAGTTGATATCTTGGAGGTAGAAGGCTTGGTTTTGCTGGCCAAGGCACCTAGCTTCACCTGAGTCTCTTCCTTCTAAGACTGCTTAAAAGGCAGAGTAGAGAACCTTGCCAGAGCAAGGGAAAAGGATTAAGACTTCTTTGGCTAAGCAGATTTACTGTGTGGTGTTGTTTTATTTTTTACTCACAGGGATTGCTACTGTTTGTTGCTAACATTTCATTGCTTTATTTTCTCTGTAGCAAAGTGTTTCTTACAGAGTATATCTCTCTGAAATTATTACAGGTGGTGCTTTACAGGTTTTACAGTTTTATCTAACATTAGGATAAGCTTTCAGGGTTACTGCATTTGTTGTTGACTGATTGTTTCTGCTCTTACCTCCTTGCTCTTTCTGTCTGTGGTTCTTCTTTTTGGCAGAGGAAGGCCCAGCCACTCACCCCCATCCCCAACCACCCCACACTACACTCCTTTTATAGGGTACCACAGTTGTGACATTTCCTGTGGCAGAGCAGGAAGGCGGATCAGTGGGGCATCCACAAGGTGAGCTCATTTACAGGCAGACTAGTAATTTAACTTGTTATAACAAGTTAAACAAAAACAAACACAATCAAACCATTACTTGCATTTTTTTCCTTCTAATTACTCTGACTAGGTTATAAACCCAGCAACTTATCTGAAATGGATATCATTAACTGCAGGTACTGTGGAACAATTTTCAGAAGGACAGTCTTACAGGATTTAGGACACTGTCCTACATGCTGGGCCATTGGAGATCTTAGGGCTCAGCTCCGGGCAGCATGGGCAGAGATTGCACACCTCAAATTTCATATTCAAGAGGAAATACATTATAAGAACCACCCACCATTTCCCCAGCATCCAACAGAAAAACCTTGACCGCAGAGGGTGGTTGGACTAGGAGGTTGGCAGGTGGTTAGGAGGGGCAAATCGGGTGCCCCATCACTCTCTGCTCTCCAACATATTACCTCCAAAAACCATATAAACACTACAAACAGGTATCTGCCTCTATCTCTGAAATCAAACAAAGAGGCAGAAGTCACTGCAGAGCAGGACACTGCAGCACAGGAGCTAGCACAACAAAACTCACCCAAATCAGGAACCAAAACAAAAAAAGCAAACAGGAAATCCAAAAAACTTCTGATCATAGGAGACTCCATGATTCGGGGAGTTGATACCCATCTCCAGCCAGGGGTAATGGTCAGATGTCTCCCAGGTATATCAGCGTGGAGAGACACTGACCACATTGCTAAAATTGTTCACAAAGCAGGAGAAAACATTGATGTCCTGGTACACATAGGGACTAATGATCTCACCAGCCAGTCAGCTGTGGAGACCAAGGAGCACCTGACCAGGCTGGGTGACAAACTATCATCTATTTCATCCGGCGTCTCCTTCTCTGAGATCCTGCCAGTCTGGGAGAAGGGAGCAGATGGATGGAAGGTTAGAGAAGGGGAGATAGGGGAGCTAAACATGTGGCTCAAGGGCTGGTGCTGGGAAAAAGGACACAGATTTGTAGGGAACTGGCAACAGTTCTGGGAGCGAAAGCTCTTTAAATTTGATGGACTGCATCTGACTAAGGAGGGAGTCAGTGCATTGGGGCAGAAGTTTGGCGTCTTTGCAGAATATTTAAACTGAAATGGGGAAGGGTGCAGCACCCCATACGTTAAATGGGAAGAACACCCTTCCCCCCTCAGCTAGTGGTCAAACAGGGATTCAGCATGTTTGCAGTTCATTTGCATCACCAGGTAAGAAAAAAGGTTTGTCTCCCCATACAATGCACGGGGGTAATGCCAAACCTCACCCAACAACTAACACACTGAAATCTGGCCAATGGAAAATCATGTACACAAATGCTCACAGCCTGGGAAATAAGATCCCAGACCTGCAGGCAATAATGTCAGAAGCTAAACTGGACATAGTAGCAATTAGTGAGACGTGGTTTACCAGTAACCACACTTGGGAGACTTCAGTACCTGGCTATGTATTGTTCAGAAGAGACCGAGGTGCAAAAAGGGGGAGGAGTGGCCTGTATGTCAAGTGAAAATATCAAAGCTACAGAAATTCAGAATACACATAAGAAGCCAGAAGAACTGTGGGTCACCCTGGAAACAGGAAATGGGACAGCCATAAGAACTGGGGTTGTCTACAGGCCCCCAGACCAGGGGAGGACATAGACACATTACTGTTAGAAGATATACAAAACATGACAGCTAAAGGGAGGTTCTGATAATGGGAGACTTCAACATGCTGGATACAGATTGGTCAATACCAGCAGGAACATCTGCCAGAACTAGACACATAGTGGATTCCCTGCAGGGGGAGGGCCTCAAACAACTGTTACAACAACCCACAAGAGACAGGGCTATTCTAGATCTAATACTGACTAACAGGGAAGGGATCACAGATCTCCAGGTAGAAGGTCACCTGGGGGCCAGTGACCATCACATGGTATGGTTCAATTTGGCTACTACATCTAAATCATCCCATTCCAAGGCAAAAATATGGGACTTCAGAGGAGCTGACTTTGATAAGATGGCCAACAGAGTTAAGCTAGCCCTGGCAAAAAGAAACACAGGTGAGGGGGTACAGGCAAAGTGGGCAAGCATTAAGGATGCAGTACTTGAAGGAACATCCCATTGTGTTAGACAGAAAAGGATGCGCAAAAGAAGAAGGAAACCACTTTGGTTCTCAAATACAGTAGCAGAAAAGGTCAGAGCCAAAAGGCTGGCCTTCAGGAAATATAAGGGAACACAGCAGGATGAAGATAGGGAGGCATACCAAACTGCCCTAAGGGAAGCAGGAAGGCAGTAAGGCAGGCAAAGTCCCAAACTGAGGAAACACTAGCACGAACAGTAAAGAAGGTGACAAGACTTTCTATAGATACATTAGTGAAAGGAGAAAGTCCAGAGGGGTATTGCTAAGCTTAATGGAGAAAGGGAGCATGTGAGGAGGAGACCATGTAAAAGCATCTATCCTAAATAGATACTTTGCTCAGTATTTACTGAAGAGAAAGTAGGGCAGGGCCCACAGCTCAGCACCATGGACACAGGGGGAGGGAGGTGAGCACTACTACCTTCACAAAAGAAAGGGTCCTACAAGAGCTTGTTAAGCTCAGGGTGGACAAGGCAATGGGACCTGATGGCATATATCCCAGGGTACTGAAGGAGCTAAAGGTGGAACTAGCAGAGCCATTAGCAGAACTGTTTAGTGAGTCTCTGAGCACAGGAGAGGTCCCAGAAGACTGGAGAAGGGCTCACGTGATCCCGCTCCACAAGAGTGGTAGCAGGGAGGAGGCAGGGAACTACAGACCAGTCAGTCTTACCTCAGTAGTGGGCAAGATTATGGAGACACTCCTTAAGGAAAGGATAGTGCAACACCTGGAATCCATAGGGGCACAGGATCCAAGACAGCATGGGTTTACAAAAGGAAGGTCCTGTCAAACTAATCTCATAGATTTCTTTGACTGGGTAACCAGAGTGGTGGACCAAGGGGGAGCAGTTGATGTCACCTACCTTGACTTCAGCAAAGCTTTGACACTGTTACACATAGAAGATTGATAAATAAGCTGGGTAGGCTTGGGGTGTGGGTCAGAAGTTGGTCAATTGGGTGGCAAACTGGTTGACGGGCAGAAAACAGAGAGTGGTGGTAAATGGTATACAGTCAGAAGAGATGCTAGTCACAGTGGGTACCTCAGGATCAGTCCTGGGGCCAGTCCTCTTCAACATCTTCATTAGTGACCTTGCAGATGGACTAGAGGGTAAGCTTGTCTGTTTGCAGATGACACCAAGATCTGCAACAGAGTAGATGATCCAGATGGGTGGGCAGAATGAGAAGAGATCTGGATAAACTAGCAAAATGGTCAGAAGAGTGGCAACTGGATTTAATGCAAGAAGTGCAAGATCATGCACATAGGGAAGAGAAACCCTGAAGCCACCTATAGTCTGGGAGGGAGTTGCTAGTAGTCTCAAGGAAGAAAAGACTGGGCATCATCATCACTGCTGACCTGAAATCATCCAAGCAGACCTCTAAAGCAGTAGGTAAGGCTAGGGGGTGTTAGGGTGTATTAGTAGGGGTATCACAAGTCATAAGAGGGAGGTAATATCCTCTTTATAAGACACTAGTTAGGCCCGTCGCCTGAGTGCACTCGTGCAGTATTGGAGGCCACACCTTCACAAGGACATTAACCAAATTGAGGCAATCCAGAGAAGGACAACCAAAATGGTGCAGGGACTGCATCAGAAGACATATGAGGACAGATTAACAGAGCTCAATATGCATACCTTGAGCAAAGGAGGAGAGGTGATGTGATCGAGGCATTCAAACACCTTAAGGGCATTAACAAGGTGAAAGAGTATAACATGTTTACATATAAGAAAATAGCAGGACAAGAGGACACAGCATGAGATTAGAGGGGGCCAATTAAGGGGAATGTGAGGAAATTCTTTTCACAGAAAGGGTGGTGGATGCATGGAATGGCCTACCTCAAGAAGTGGTGGCTATGAATACAGTGCAGGGCTTCAAAGAGGCATGGGATAGGCATAAGGGAGCAATACAAATGAGTATGAATAGATAGACCACTGACATAGCAAAGGCCAATGGCACATTTATATGGTAGAAAAAGAAATGGGCAGACTGGATGGGCCTTGCGGTCCTTATCTGCCGTCAACTTCTATGTTTCTATCCACACAGCATCCATGACATCCAAAATAGAACTGCAATAATTGCTGCCAGTATTTCTCTGAGCTCTCTCAATACCCTTGGATGCACCCAATGTGGTCCCATTAAGAATCTGCATTGTATTGCTGTAATTTCATCTGCTTGTATAGTGATTGTACCTAAAACTGTCATGTATTTGAAATGTCCTGTACCCAAAAATGTCTCTGTAACTAATTCTGGGTTGCCCCTGAAGATGGGAGCTCTTAGGCCCAGTGGGCCTACCCAGTGAACAAAATAAAATAAATAAATAAATAAAGTCAGAAAAGACAGACCAAGTACTTGCGACCTCATGCCCATCACTGCAAGGCCTGTTAGAAGGCACTGACTGGATCTCTGCCCCAAAAATGGCAATCCAATCGGCAAAGAACTGAGCAAACTCATCACATCTAGATTGTGAAAATGCTCGCCGAGACTGAAGATAGGTTGGATTGCATAACCTATCAACAGTATGAAAGAGATGAGCTGGTTGTTTAGTTGCTGCAGCAATCTCCTTGGACAGGTATGCTGCCTTCTTACAGGAGATTGCTGATTGATAGTCTTTATAATGTTTCCCATGAACTGTTGAACAGAGCTGCTAGTGGTGCTGCCAGCAGCTCCCTGAGTTCTCTTAATACTCTGGGATGTGCCCCGTGACAGGGTTGAATAAGGCCCTGTCCTATTTCTTATGCAGGGAGAGTTAAGTGCAAGGATCTGTTCTATCCTCTCCTTTTCTGTCTCTTGTCTGTCTGGTTGTGCAACCAAATATTCCTGTGAGACCTAGGAACTGATCACTCTGATGGTCTCCTGATTCTCTGCCTCTCACTATCTCTCTGCCTTCACTTGCTGTTTCTGTCTTTTCTTCCCCCTTGCATAACTATGGTTATAAAGATATATGTGAATATTTGTGTGAAACTGTAAGTGATACTGGGATCCCTTTGTTTGAAATGCATATAGTTATACTGTTGAACTGATTGCAAAAACTATTTGGAATTTAGATGGTTAACCCAAGATGCAGTTTGAGCTCCTCTCAGGCTTGTTTACAAACTCTTTTGCAGAATTGTCAGCACTAGGCCAGCTTGGGACATTGTTCTATTTGCAAGCCTCCTCTGCAAAGAAACTGGCAAGAACATTTTGTGAGAAACAGGATGTCTCTTAACGGGTCCCCAGACAAATACTTATAAAAAAGAGCAGCAATACTTTTGAGAGACTAAGTGAGAGACAAAGACTGAGATTTGGAATGGAAAAGAAATCCTCAGATGAAAGACTTTGTTTTCTCTGTTTGTACTACCTTGCTATATAGCTATCCTGAACTTTTTTTATTTTACTCTATTGTTGTTGATAATAATAAAATGGTACTTACGAATTTTTAAACTGCTCCTGGTTTTCCTATGTTTCCTCACCTGTGCCTCGAAGATAATCCCGTCCGGCTTCATTGCCTTATCCACTTTTAGATTAGTGAGTTCTAGTACATTCGGATATGAACAACTTGGAAAATCATGTTCTGGTGTTTTCTAAGACCAGCTTCCAAAGACTGGGAAAGGAAATGAGGGGGAAGGCAGCCACATCGGCCTTTTCAGAGGTGCTGTCTATAGGGGTTAGGGAAAGGAGTAGGATGAGGCAGGAGAAAATCAAGGCATTTCCTGATTGAGGGAATCTTGCAAGGAAGAGGAATATGGATTTGCTGGTGGAAAGGAGAGGAATCTGGGTCAGAAGGCTTTTTAAAGGTCAAGGTCACGGTAAACTTTATTTATAAGAGACGCTTTTCAAAACCAAAGCGCTTGCACAAAAGGTTACTAAGAACTGATTCAAATTAAAAATCCCAGATCATCTTTCATCTTATGAAGGGTGGCACTAATGCACTGGGGCAAAAATTAGATGGCTACATGGACAGTCTTTTAAACTGAGGGGGGGTAGCTGATACTGGGAGCCCCCTTGTGAGTGGTGAGTGTAGTGTGAAACCAGTAGAGGCCCATAAGAAATGGAAATGGGGTGAGGGGAACCAGCAGTGATGGAGGGGGGAGCAGGTGAAGGTAGTGAGGGGAGATTGGGTAGCAAATGCACGATATTGAAGGGGGAGGAGATTGGAAGGAGGGAGGGATGGCATGAGGAGGGAACCAGAGAGAGAGGGAGGGTGGGAGGAAGATGGGTGTGTGTGTGGAGATTGGTTTACCTAAACACCAGATGTCTAAACAACAAGATCAGCGAATTGTAGGCATTTGTGGCAGAGGCTAAGATAGACTTAGTGGCAGTCAAAGACTTGGGCCAGTGGTAACAATGACTGAGTTCTAACTGTTCTTGGCATTACCTTACTTAAAAGATACAGGGGCAATGGTAGAGATGCAGGATAGCTTTACACATTAGAGAAGGTAATGAGGCAACAGAGAATGGGACTGTAAAAAAGGAGGGGGGAGTGGAATCAATCTGGATGCAGCTGACAACATCTGCTGGTAAGAGGGTTAGATTAGGGGAGGTCTATATCTGCAGACCACAAGGGTAGAAAGAGGAGTAATATGGAGTGTTGGAGGAAGAAATCAGAAGGGGAGCCACAAAAGGAGATTTGGTGTTGGTGGGGGACCTGAACCTGCTGGATATAGATTGGGATATCCTGGTAACAATGAGCTCCTTGAAGGAAAAGAGTAGTTCTCCCTCCCACTTAGCTGCTGGAGGTATGACTCTGAGCAAGGAAGAAAGAGACTACCAAGGCACATAAACACTTGATTCAGAAGAAGGACACTACCAAGGCACACTAACATCACAAAGGCTTCTCAAGAGTCAAAGGTAGGGACCTCTGTGTGAAGGACTACAGAATGGGGGCAACATAAAAGAAATAACCGGAGCGGACTACACAGGCAGAAAGGTGGGAAATTGAGTATTGATTATTTCTATGGGATTTTCTTGGTGTAAAGCTATGATACTGGGATTGTATTGAATCTTGCTAAAAGGGTGTTTGACTATTTTTGGAGGGGTTACTTGGGAAGCTGTTTGTGTTCAGATCTTTACAAGGTTACTTGTGAAGCTATGATATATGAAGACCTTCTGTGATTAGTATTGAATTTCTGCAGGGTTTTTTTTCTCTAGCGTAGGATAAAAGAGGCGTAAGCTAAAAAAGCTAAAACAGAAAGGGGGTGTAAGCTAACACAGCTAAAACAGGAAGGTCAGAAATAGACTTGTTGGGAGTGGTGCAGTGCAGTGGCTGTGGGGCGGCAGTCTTCAGGGAGATTTTCTGGAGGCTGTGGTGCTGCCCCATCTATGTGCACCTCTCTGGGCTGAGGGTGGAGGTTGCTCATTTCCAGGCCAAGTTGGCTTGGATTTGGGGAGCCTCCTCCCCTGCCCATGAGCAACCAAGTCCACCCCTGCTGCCTCAAAGGATGCCAAGAAGGAGGAGTGACTGGACCACGGTGGGCTCAGGAAGGGTGATGGTGGTGTGACAGAGGCACATCCCTCCTGTGGTTCTACTACACAACTCCTATGCTACTCTGGCAGGGCAGGACTGTCCCAAGGATGCACCCACAGTGAAGGCCAAGGAGGATACGGGGTCCTTCACTGCAGAGACTGTGGGGGGGGGCAGAAGACCTCAGAGAAGGAGGAAGCAACTCCTGGGGGGCGCGCTATTGTTAGGGGAGTAGATGGGGCAGGAGGGGAGGGAGGGAGCGAGGGACATCATGTGCTTATCCAGCACCACAGCTTGAAGGGATGGAAAGTGCTTCCTAAGGATCGCTGGGGCAGCAGGATGGGCGGGTGAGCTAGATGTCATTGTCCACCTGCGGGCAAATGACCTGGCTAGTGATGAGGTTAGGGTAGTGCAGAAGGAGTTCAGTGATTTGGGGAGAGGTCTTAGACAGGTGGCACACTCAGTAACCTTTTTGGAGGTGTTACCTGTCTATGACAAGGAGAGTACAGGGTACTCCTCACCAGGAGTTTCAATGCATAGTTGAAGGACTGGTGCAGAGTGGAGGGATTTGGCTTCATTGGAGACTGGGGTCCCTCCTGGAGGGATGAAGGCCTGTACAGGAGAGATGACCTGCATCTCTCCAGGGGGTGGGCCAGGATCCTCGGTGAAAGGTTTAAATGCATCCTTTGCAAGCATTTAAACTAACCGGGGGGGGTGAAAGAAAGCAGGGAGAATCAGTATGCCTCCCCACAGGAGGAAGCAGTCATTAGGGAGAACCCTAAGGATGGGAAATCATCAAAGGTTCCTAGAACTGGAAAAGGTAGAATGGCATAGAAATGGGAGTAAAGACAGGAGAGGTAAAGAGGGAAGGCATGAGGATAAGAGGGGAGGTAGCATAGCTTGGAAAGCCATGTTCACAAATACTCACAGCCTGGGAAATAAAATCCTAGACCTAGAGGCCTTGATGGCAGAGGCAGACCTGGATATTGTCGCCGTTACTGAGACATGGTACAATGGGAACCATAACTGGGGTATAGCCATATCAGGTTAAACTTTACTCAGGAGAGACAGGGTAGGTAAAAAGGGAGGAGGAGTGGCTCTTTATGTCAGGGAGGGTATAAAAGCAACTGACATACAGGGAATGCAGGGAGGGACAAAGGCACTGTGGGCCATCCTATAGATGGTTAATGGCACCACTATTCACACTGGACTTGATCTACAGACCTCCAGTACAAGGGGAAGAGTTGGACAGGGTTCTAGTGGAAGTCATCTATAAGATGGCAACTAAAGGGGAGGTGCTGCTGGTGGGAGACTTCAGTTTGCTGGATGTTGATTGGAGCATCCCAGCTGCAGCCTCAGCCAGGAGCAGGGACATCCTGGATGCCCTGCAGGGGTGTGCCTCAGGCAGCTAGTGGTAGAGCCCATCAGGGAGGGAGCGATACTGGATCTAGTACTCACCAATGGGGACAGAGTTTCAGATGTCATGGTGGGTAGCCACCTGGGGTCCAGTGATCACTGTATGGTATGGTTCAATGTGAGATCAGTGGTGGAGTCAAACCACATGAAAGTGAGGGTCCTGGACTTCAGAAGAGCAGACTCTGCAAAGAAGGGGAAATGTCTCAGGAATGCTCTGGCAGGGGTGGAGGATAGGGTGGGGGTGTAGAGGATCAGTGGGCAGATATAAAAGGAGCCATAGAGGAGGCAACAACCCTTTGCATTAGGCAATTAAGCAAAATCAAGAGGAAACAAAAACCACTATGGTTCTCAAAGGAAGTGCTGGGAATGTAAGAGCGAAAAGGGTGGCATCCAGGAGGTACAAAGAAACACAGAGGAAGGAGGATAGAGAAGTGTATCTAAAAAAACAGAGGGAGGCAGGGAAAGCAGTCAGGAGTACAAAGGTGCAAATGGAGGAAAAAATAGCCCAGGCAGTAATGAAAGGGGACAAGACATTCTTCAGGTACGTTAGTGAAAAAAGAAAGACCGGGGTGGGATTATTAGGCTAACAGGGTAAGGAGGAGAGTGTGAAGAGGGGGACCTGGAGAAAGCAGCAATCCTGAGCAAATATTTTTGTTCAGTATTCACAGAAGAAAGGAAAGGTGTAGGACCTCAGTTAAGTTACAGGAGCATTGATGGAAGGGAGGTATTCACCAGTCCGCTTTCCTAGGAGAGAGTCCTAAAGGAGCTTGCAAAATTGAGAGTGGACAAGGCAATGAGGCCAGACAGGACACATCCAAGAATATTAAAGGAGTTTAGAGAGGTGCTCGCAGCACCACTGACAGCTCTGTTCAACAAATCACTGGAAACGGGAGTGGTTTCAGAGGACCGGAGGAGGACAGATGTAGTCCCTCACCACAGAAGTGGGAGCAGGGTGGAGGCTGCCAATTACAGGCCAGTCAGCCTGACCTCGGTGGTGGGGAAATTAATGGAAATCACTGCTAAAGGAAAGGATTATGGCATATCTTGAATCCAGCAGATCACAGGATCCTAGGCAGCATGGATTCACAGTAGGAAGGTCATGTCAAAGAAATCTGATAAATTTATTTGACTGGGTGACCAGGGAATTAAATCAGGGAGGGATGGTGGATGGGGCCTACCTGGATTTCAGCAAGGTCTTTGACACTGTTCTACACAGGAGGTTTGTAAACAAGCTGGGTGGTCTGATAGTGGGTCCAAAAGTTGGTAAACTGGGTCAGAAATTGGTTAAGGGATAGAACACAGAGGGTGTTGGTAAACAGAGTTCATTCTGAGGAGAGGATGGTGACCCGCAGGGTGTCACAAGGATCAGTCCTCTTTAATGTCTTCATAAGTGACATTACAGAGGAGCTGGAAGGAAGGTATGCCTCTTTGCATACGACCCTAAGATCTGAAACAAAGGTCGACACTTGAGGGGTGAAAAAAATGCAGAGGGACCTAAGTAGGCTTGAGGAGTGTTCAAGAATGTGGCAGCTAAGATTCAATGCAAGGAAGTGCAAAATCATGCATTTGGGGCACAGAAACCCAGGGGAGGAGTACATGATGGGGGAAGATTCTGATGCCCACCAAACAGGAAAGGAACCTGGGGGTAATCATATATGATGACTTAAAGATGAGGAAGAATTGTGAAAAGGCAGTAGGGAGAGCCAGTGGGATGCTGGGGTGCATAGGGATAGGTATCACCAGCAGAAAAAAGGAGGTGGTGATGCCACTGTGCAAATCATTGGTGAGACCCCATCTGGAGTACTGTGTCCAGTTCTGGAGGCCACATCTCTGGAAGGACATAGACATAGTAGAGGCGTTCAGAGAAGGGCAACAAAAATGGTGCAGAGTGTGCACCAAATGTCATGTAGAAAGAGACTAGAGGACCTCAATATGTATACCCTGGAAGAGAAGAGAGAGAGAAAGAGAGAGAGAGAGAGAGAGAGAGAGAGAGAGGGATATGATAGAGACCTTCAAATACCTCAAGGGCATAAATAAGGTACAAGAGGGTAGCATCTTTTGGGGAAAAAAAGATGTTCAAGAACAAGGGGTCATGATATGGGCCTGGAGGGGGGTAGACTCAGGGCAAACAAGAGGATGTATTTTTTCACTGAAAGGGTGGTGGATGCATGGAACAGCCTCTCAGTGGAGGTGGCGGGGTCAAAAAATGGTAGGAAAATTCAAGAATGCATGGGATAGGCATATGGAAAGCCTAGCAATAGGAAAGAGAGGGTAAAAGCCAGAGATCAAGTAGGATCTGCAGTATCGAAGTAGGTAGGGAAAATGGGCAGACTGGGTGGATCAAGCAGTCCTTATCTGCTGTCAATTTGTATGTTTCTATGTTTCACCAGGAATCAGGCACTGCTTGATACAAAACAAAATGGCAATATTAAATGCACACTGAATATAGAAAATAAGAGTTATAATCAATGTTGATTTTAACTCTATTTTCTATTTTCAGTGTTCATTTAATATTACCATCTTGTTTAGTTTTCAGACCACATGCTGATATCGCACCTTGCTTTTTGATTTTGCTGCTTGACACACTGCAGGACTACTTATTGGGACAGCTGGTCAAGGATTCCACACAACAGGATGCCATAATCGATGTGGTACTCACCAGTTCAGAGATGGTGAAAGGGTGACTGTAAAGGAACCATTGGGGTCCAGTGAACACCACACTGTGTGGTTTGAACTGACAGGGGAACACCCTTCAGGTGGTGCGCCTGAAAGTACCTTTCAAATGCACCACTTCACCCAGTGAGTTCTTTCCCTTAAGGGACCTCAATGGTTTAACAACCTCCCTGTCTTCTTGATTGATTGTGACAAAATCAGTCCCTTTAAAAGAGACCTACTGTACGTAACTTGCTGGCACAAGCAAATCTGTGTAACTGCCCTGCGGGATAATTACTCTATGTGATATAACCGAGACTAGCACATTATTCCGAATTCCCTCCCACTTTTTTACCACTACACTCTCCATATCCCTTCTTTCTTCTTTCCCCACACCTCTCCAAGCCCGCCTCTAGTGTTCCCCCTACCTCCCCCTCCCTTCCTTGACAAGGCCTTATCGGGCAGCAAGCCTTCAGCTGGTTGGCTTTACAGTTAAAACCTGGCTATAACCTGGATGTCTTAAACCTGTGTGACTGCTCCTCTTTTCTGGTGATTTCTATTGACTGCTCCTCGCTTCTGGTGCTTCTTTTGGCCTCACCCTGGGTCACCCTTTCCCTAGCGGAAGTTCATTTTTCTATTCCTAAACCTACTTATCCAAGCTCCCAATTTATGTCCCCCCACCCCTCTACTTCTTACTAGCTACTCCCTGTTGCCTCATACTTGGTCTTTTCTGCCTATAGTCTGAACTCCACACCTCTCCTTTCTCCTACTTCCTCCTGTCTCGCTATTGCTGTCCCACACCCCAACCCTCTCTATCTCCTTGTGTTTCTGACACAGACTTCTCAGACTGCAATCTTTATGCAGGTTTGGCACTTAGTAGATTATTAGCAGTCTTCACAGATCTTGACCAAAATGTTGCCCTATGTGATGTTTCTATCATTTTGAAGGAATGCACTTCTTGAAACTATGCAATGTAATGTTTTACTCTGATTATCCTACAGTATGCTATCTCTGTGTTTCACTGTTTGTTGTATCTGAACATCATATGTTGTATTGTTTGTGCTAGCTCGACTTGGAACCTTTTTTAAAGGGCCTTTTTGTGCTCAAAGGTATTAATCCGAATTGTGAAATAAATAAATAAAATGGACCCCCCCCCTCCCAAAAGACAGTGATTCTGGATGTCAGGCATGTGGATTTTGGGAAAATGCAGGAACTAGTCATGGGAACATTGACAGGGGTAGGCCAGATTGAGGGGTGGAAGAACATTGGAGCAGGATTAAGGAGGCCCTCCTGGAGGCAGTGGAGGGAACCAAATTTTGTGCAAGGAAGGAAACAGAATTTGTCAACAGACGAGGACTGCTTGGCCCACCTAGTCTGCCCATTTGCACCCATTCACCTCCATTCCTTTCCCTAATATTCCCTTGTGCCTATCCTGTGAACTCTTGAACCTCACCACTGTTTGGCTCCTATGACCTGCACTGGAAGATTGCTCCAGGAATCCACCACTCTTTCTGTGAAGAAGTACTTCTTTACATCTCTCCTGAATCTACCACCTCTAGCTTCTTATCATGTCCCCTTTGTCCTTGAGCACCTTTTTTCTGAAAAATACTTCCCTCTGTAATTTGTTTACCCCTTGAGCTATTTAAAGGTCTCTATTATATCCACCCTCTCTCTCCTCTCTTCCAGGGTGCACATATTTAGGTCCTTCAGTCTCACTTTGTAGGGCTTCTGATGCAGACCCTGCACCATTTTAGTTGCCTTCCTCTGGACTGCTTCCACTCTGTCTATGTCCTTTCTGATTATTGGTCTCCAAGACTGGACTCAGTACTCTAGGTGAGATCTTACCAGTGATCTATACAGAGACAACACCACCTCCCTCTTTCTGCTGGTGATACCCTTGCCTATGTACCCAGCATCCCAACTCACACTCCCAACTGCCTTCTCACAGTGCCCGGCCACCTTTTAAGGTTATCCAGTATGATAGCCCCCAGGTCTCTTTCCTGATTGGTGGTCGTCAGCACCCCCTCCCCCATTTTGTACTCTACTTCTGGGTTTCTGTGCCCCAAGTGCATTATTTTGCACGTTTTTCCACTAAAACTCAGCTGCAATACCCTTGAACACTACTCGAGTTTTCTCAGTTCTCTGCTCATCCTTTCCACCACCACACCCAGAGTGTCCACCTTACTGCAAAGTTTGGTGTCATCTGCAAAGAGGCAGACCTTTCCTTCCAGCTCCTTAGAAATGTCACTAATAAAGACATTAAAGAGGACTGGTCCCAGCACTGACCCCTGAGGCACCCTGCTTGTGACCCTTCCTTCCTCCCTCTGAGTGAACTGTTTACCACTACTCTCTGCTGCCTATCCCTTAACAAACTTCTTACCCAGTTTATCACCTTTAGACCCACTTCTAAACTACCCAGCTTGCTTATTAGTCTATGTGAATCGTTGTTGAATGCCTTACTAAAATCTATGTAGGCTACATCCTACCTAGGGAACTGTGACTCTGAATGACAACTCAAAGGGAGAAGAGGCTTCCCCAATAATAAAGCTAGAGGGGCTAAGAACTGTGTACTAACTTGTTTCCAAAATATATGGACTCCTCACTAAAATGAGATTGTCTATATATGTTCCTTTGAGAAGAGTGGGAGTATTTTTCGGGGGGAGGGGGTATGAGTGGATGTGAGTGAGTGAGTGAGTGAGTGAGTGAGTGAGTGAGTGAGTGTGGCTGGTGTATGTGTGGTTGTGAATCATAGAATTATCATAGAATCATAGAACTTGACAGCAGAAAAGGACCTCATGGCTCATCTAGACTGCCCCTTTCCCCCCTGCTAATCTTCCTTCTCCACTCCCAAAGCACCCAGCCCACTCCCCTGTAACCCCATATGCCTGTCCCATGCATCTTGAAACCTGACACAGTCCTGGACCCCACCACCTCCTCTGGAAGCCCATTCCAGGCCTCCACCTGGCCCAGTGGCCTGGAGGGCTGAGACATCATGCCTTACCTCATGCCATGCCGGTGACCCATGTTCGCTGTGTGAGGGGGCCACCAGGGTCGGCTGGGGAGGGAGAGGATCGAGCATCCGAAGGACAGCTCTCCTTTCCCAGGGAGGGGTGGGGAAGGAGTATGATGTCTGCCTGACCCCTAGTGGTGGCTGGAGGCTGGCACAGTGGGTCCACACATAGGGGGTGGATGAGGGGCAGATGCCCCGTGTGCTGTGTATGGAAGCATGAGAGGCTCAGCCATTGGTGTCATTGCATGCTGCTGTGCTTGGGGAATGAGGAAACTAAAAAAAATGGAGGAGAAAAAAAACGTTGGCCAGTAGGATGAAGCCAGCCCCTCACAGGCTGTGCACTCAGCTAGCTGGCACCTTGCTAGTGCAAGAGAGCTAAGTCCAGTGGATGCCAGGGTGATGGGACTGGGGGGACTGGATGGAAGGGGGCCAGGTGCAGGAGCATAAAGAAAGGAAAAAAAGAATCGTCCTCTCACATTGCCTCTGTAGTGCCCCCTCTGTAGTCTCAGGCCATGCCCCCTTGTTATGGTGCCCTCCTTCCTGTAGAATAAACATCCTGGGTCCACTTTGTTTATCTCTTTGACATATTTAAAGGTCTCTGTCATGTCCCCTCTCTCCCTTCTGGTCTCCAATGTGTAGAGCCCCAACTCTTTGCATCTCTGTTCATATGGTTTGCCCTTCATCCCTTGCACCATCTTGGTCGCCCTTCTCTGAACTCTTTCAATCGCATCTATATCCCTGCGCAAGAAAGGCCTCCAAAACTGGACTCTGTACTCAAGGTATGGTCTCACCATGGCTTGGTACAGGGGCACCAGGACTTCCGTCCATCTGCTAGTGATTCCCCTGCCTATACTTGCCAGCATCCCATATGCCTTCCCCACCACCCTTGTAGGCTGCTTTCCTTACCTTGAGGTCACTGGAGACTATTATCCCTAGATCCCTCTCCTGTTCCATAACCCTAACTTCCTCCTCCCCAAGTGTGTACCCTGCCCTCGAGTTTCTGTGCCCTAGGTGAATAACTGCACACTTCTTAACATTGAATTTTAGTTGCCAGGTCTCGGCCCAACCCTCCAGTTTCCTCAGGTCCTGTCTCATGTCTTCAACCTCCCCTCCACAAAGTCAACCCTGTTGCAGATTTTTGTATCATCCGTGAAGAGGGTTACACAACCCTTCAGTCCATTTGCTATATCACATATGTAGATACTGAACAGAAGTGGTTCCATCACCGACCCCTGGGGAACCCCACTTATTACCCGCCCTGTCCAGGAGAGTACCCCATTTACTACTACCCTCTGGCTTCTGTCTACCAACCAGTTTTCTACCCACCTAGCTATTTTGCCCCCCCCCCATGCTTTCTAGCTTGTCGACCAGCCTTCTGTGGGGTACGGTGTCGAAGACCTTGCTGAAATCCAGATAGGCCATGTCCACTGCACCCGCTGGTTAATTATCTGCATCACCCAGTCGAAGAATTCAATTAAATTGGACTGACATGACTTCCTTCTTGTGAACCCATGCTGTCTGTTGTCTAGCAGTCCATTCATCTCCAGGTATTCTGTTGCCCTTTCCCTGATGAGTGCCTCCAAGACCTTCCCCACCACTGTGGTGAGGCTGACAGGGTGGTAATTCTCCTTCAACTCTCTCTGCTTCCCCCCTTGTGAATCGACACTACAGTTGCCCTCTTCCAGTCCTCTGGCACCCTCCCTGTGTCCAAGGACAGGTTGAACAGCCTCGCCAGTGGGGCAGCCGACTCCTCTCTCAGCTCCCTGATCACTCTAGGGTGCAGCCTGTCTGGCTTCATGGCCTTGTTCACCTTCACCCTGCCTAGTTCCTCTCTAACTCCGTCCGTGCTGAAGGGTCTTGTTTCCACCCCTGTGTCCCCACTTTTCAATTCCAGTCCCCTATCCTCCCCTCCTTCGTAAATACTGAGAAGAAGTACCTATTCAGCTCTTCTGCTTTCTCCCAGTCCTCCTCTAATGACTCCCCTCTTTTCCCCCAAAGCCTTGTGATCCCTTGTCCAGTTTTCTTCATATCTCCTACATATCTAAAAAATGTCTTATTACCTGTCTTGGCCTTTTTCGCTATCCTTTCCTCTGTTTCGGCCTTAGCCCTCCTAATTACCTTCCTCGCTAGCCTCTTTGCTTCCCTATAAGCCTCCATGTCCTCTTCCTTCTGCGTTCTTGTATTTCCTAAACACCCTCAGCCTGCCCTGACCACTCTCGCTACTTTCCTATTGATCCAAAGTGGCCTTCTGCTTCTTGCTCCCTTTCTAACTCTCCTGACACACACTTGTGTAGCCTCCCTAACCCAGTCTCTAATAGCTCCCCATAACTCTTTCACTTAGTTTATTTCCCCCATACCTTCCATCGCCTCCCTCACCAGCCTTCTCATCTTGTCGAAGTCTGCTCACCTGAAGTCCAGCATTGTTGTGGTGGTTCAGCTCACCACCCTCCCTGCCCTCACCTTAAATCTGCTGGTCCTATGGTCACTGTTCCCCAACTACTCCCTTACCACCACCTCCTCCACATTCTCCCCAATTGTCAAAACCACATCCAGCATGTTGTTCCCCCTAGTTGGCTCTCTGACCAACTGTTGAAGGAACACCCCTTGCAGTGCCTCCAGAATCTCCTTGCTTCTGATCAAAGTTGCATCTGGGATGGTCCAGTCAATGTCTGGGAGGTTTAGGTCTCCCACTAATAGCATTTCCCCCTTGAGAGCCATCCTCACAACATCACCCTGTCCTGTTCTTCCCCTTGTGTGGGTAGTCTGTAGATGACTCCTAGTCTCAAGGATTCCCCTGTCCGTCTGCCTAGCGTCACCCAAAGGAGTTCAGTTTCCCTGTTGCCCTCCTGCCCCTCCATCACCTTTATGTCTTCCGTGATGTATAAGGCCACTCCTCCCCCTTCTTTTCCTTCCTGTCCTTCCTAAACAGTCTGAAGCCAGGAATAGCTGTCTCCCATGTGTGAAATTCCATCCACCAAGTCTGTGTCCGCAACTATGTCCAGCCTGTTATGCACAGTTATGGCTATCAATTCCTCCAGCTTGTTTGTCAGGCTCCTAGCATTGACCACCAAGCCCTTCCACCATCTTTCCCCCACCTCTGCTCCCCCCAAGGGCTTTCCAGAATCTAGCTATCTCAGCTGTGGTATGGCGTGGCTTTATTTCCAGCCCTCCCCATTCAGTTTAAATTATATTCTCTTTCAAAGAAATCCCCCAGCTCGCACTTCAGTACAGCTGCCCCCTTCTTGTTGAGATTGCCTGTCTGGGGCAAAGAGGCTCTCATCATCCCAAGTTGCCCCCCGGTCCCCTATCATCTCATACTCCATCTTATATCCTTTGCTTCCTCTCTATACTAGCCCTGGGCACTGACAACACCTCCAAAAGGCTAGAGATTTAAAGAATAGCCCCCAGCAGAATCCAGCCAGGGCCTTAAATCTCACCTGTACCTCCAGGAGACTGTTGCCTTCCAGGTCGTTAGTTCCCAAGTGGAACACCAGATGTGAATTCATATCCTGATCCTTACCCCAGGAGGGAATATGGTGGATTACCTCCAGTACATTCATCCCCGGCATGCACTCTACCCACACTGCACTATTTCTGCCTCCCCTCTTGACTCCCTTTATGATAGAACCTCCAATCAGCAACACCTTGCCCCCCCCCATTTTCTTCTGATTCACCTGTGTCACTGTTCTCCTCCCCCCATGTGCTGGTGTCTGTTCTACCTTCCTAGCCTTGTTGCCCCTCTTGACCCCTTGCCCTGATCCCTGACACCCTCAACCATGGTATCCTCTCTCACACCTTCCCTGTTAACTTCTACCACTACCTTTGTTGCCCCTGCCCCCAGCACTCCTATCCCTTGCCTCTCCATATGCCCATCCCCAGCCAGTGAATTTCTAGGTGGCCTTGTGGAGTAGGTTGCCTCTTCAAACTCCTTTATGCTGAGGTCATTTAGCCCAGTGCCATCCTGTGACCCCCTCCTGGCCTCCATGGGCCTTTGTTTCTCCCCTCCCATCATCCTGCTTACTGCACTCCCCCGCACATGCTCCCTGCTGGCCCCTTGCCCCCTGGGTTCTGTTCTCCCTCCTCACTGTCCCCTCATCCTCTTTTCCCATGTACTCCTGACTCCCAGCTTCTCTTTTTCCTGCTTTCCATGGCACCTGTGTTAGTCCTGGTGCCTCTCCCCAACCCCCCCTTGCTTCCATTCTCCATCCGGCCTCTGCTTGCTGCTCCCCCTGCTTCTTCTGAGACCCCTTCCGCCATGGTGCTCACCAGTGGTGAGTACCAATTGTAGACCGGAACCCCAGCCCCTTCCGGTGAGGTGAGTTTCCCTGCCATGGTCCTTGGAGTCCCTTTTCCCCTACAACCAGTAGCCCTCACTCCCTGTCACACTTCACCCCCTGTTTCAGTCCAGTCTCGATCCACCTCCCTCTTTTCCACCCCAGAGCTGACCTGACCTTTCATAGTTCTGGCTGACCCCCCCACCCCTCTGCACCCACATTTGCAGACACCTTCACCCCTCAAATGTCTTTAGAGATGTGTCTCCCAACCCCTGCACTCATGCCCTTCATCCACCTGTCCAGCTCATCCCTAAGCCTGCGCACCTCAGCCTCCAGTTCCATTAACCTGGTATATATAGGATAGCGTTCTAGTCTCCACAGTGTATTCATGGTCATTGCAGCTCCACAGCCACTGCATCCCACTATCTTGCTTCCCCTCCATTGTGTAGCTGAGGTCCCTCTCCCCGTCCAGTAGTGACCCCATTCAGGCCAGATGCCCCTGTTTGCCTCTCCAAACAGTGCCTCCCCATACTAGTTTCCTCTGACATGCCCCCAACTTGTTATAGCCATTTGCTCTTGGTCTCCTCCAAGGACACTAGAACCAGTAGAGAAACACAAGGGTAATGAATATTGACTAGAGATTCCCTTGCTGCAGGAAGCAAATCAGACCAAAGCAGTTCAAATCAAACCAAGCAGTGCAATATCGAACTAGCTTCAGGTTGGTCATTTAAATATTCAAGACAAGCTTGCAAGAAGTTAGCCCCTATTCAGTGCAGATTCACACCTTATTATAGGAAACAAACCAAATTTAAGCAATGCAACTCAAACTAAGCAGTGCAATATTGAAATAGTATCAAATAAGCCATTTAAATGTGCAAAGCAAGCTTGCAAGCAGTTAGCCCCTTTTCATCCCTTATTCCCCTGGCCCTCATTGGACTCTTGCATGACTCTTATGGTCTACTTTCACTTGTGTCTCTATTTGATCCCAAGATAAACTTGTATTTCCCATTCAGTCCCTGATGATCAGTAGCGTATGCCCCCAGCACTCCTATCCCTTGCCTCTCCATGTTCCACAGTGCCCTAGTTGTGTGGTATTTTGCACAGTACCTTTGATCTGGAGCATTTAACCCAAGTGTCCCAATTCCTTTATGGGTGTTGCTATCCAGGTCTCATCTGTGACCAAAGCCCATTCCAGCTGAGATGTCTGCACCCCACAACTCTCTTGCCGCCATCTCCGTGTTTTACCCCACCTCCTGTCCTGACTTAATTGGTGCTTCCACCACTGGGTGTGGTAACGTTAGGCCATTTAATTTGAAGGTGGTGTGGGGAGGCCTTCAGCTCCTATGCAAAAGTCTGCAGCCGGGACCAGACTTTAAATAGCCCAGCTGCGATTCTTGAATTTCACACTCTTTGACGCCTTTGTCCGTGATTGGAGACAGCTGCCTCCTGCCGCCGATGCAGCCTTCCTCCTGCACGGCTATGGTCTCTGTGACCCCCACCACTGATCTGCTGGTCCCTGCCACCGATGTGGCTGATGTCCCCTGCTGCCAAAGCTGTGGCTCCCTCCTTCTACTTGTGGTAATGGCAGCCGAAGATGCCTGCCGCTGACTGTGGCAAAATCAGCAAGCACACAAAACAGCTTCAGCTCCTCTGCAAAAGTCTGTGGCCAGGCCCAGGCTTTAAATAGCCCAGCCATGATTCTCTAATTTTGCTCACCTTGGCACCTTGGTCCATGATTGGATGGCTGCCTCCTGCTGCTGATGCGGCCTTCCTCCTGTGCGGCTACGGTCTCCATGACCCTCGCCGCCAATCTGCTTGGCACTGCTGCTGATGCAGCTGGTGTCCCCCACCACTGATGCTGTGGATCCCTCCTTCTACATGTGGCAATGGGCGCTGAATATCCATGCCACCGACTGTGGCAAAATCAGCAAGCCCACAAAACAGCTCCAGATCCTGTGCTAGACGAGATTTAAAATTTGTGTGTGTTTTCTTTTAATATCATTTTTTTGAGTTAAGCTATAGGAAGGCCTATAGTAGGTTGTTAAGATTTGTAGGTCTGAGGCACCCAAGGGAAGATTTTATTCTCCCGCCAGCTCCGCAATCTCTGACCCTTTGAATGTCCCCCTTTGTCAACAGTAGTATATAGATGGTGTAGAGCTTTGGGGATAGTGCGTAGAGGAAGGAGGCAGAGATTTGCACAGTCTGGTGAAGGGAATATAGCGGGGGGGCAGATTGGGGTGGTGGGAACCCAGAGGCACCCTGGGGCAAAATGGGCCCAGGAGAGGGGTCCTCCCTGCCTGGTGCCCATAACCAAGGGCTCCCCGATTAGCAGGCAGGTAACTGGACCAGCCTCATCGATCTATCCTTCTCGAATGGTGTTGTGCAATGCTAGATCTATTAAAACCAAGATGGCAATAATTGCTGATCTTGTTGTGTCATCTGATCTGGCTTGCATCATCGAGACCTGAGTAACAGCTCCAAACATAGGCAGGTGCTCTGGTTCCCCAGGTGGTGCAACAATAGGGTAGCTAACCCCAAACAAAAGACAGTGTCCAGTGTGTTGCACTCTACAAATAAATACAGCCACAACGATGCAGGATTTAAGTGAAAGTCCTTTTAGTCAGGAAATAAATAACCGTTCAAATAAATTCACTAAGCACTGCAGAACCCAGCACTTCGCCTCTCTCGAGGCTTCTAAGGGGCTCTGCAGTGCTTAGTGAATTTATTTGTATGGTTATTTAAGTCCTGAACAAAAGGACTTTCACTTAAATCCTGCATCGCTATGGCTGTATTTATCTGTAGAGTGTAACACACTAGACAATATAACAAGACCTGGCTGTTTGAAAATGCCAGCCTAGTCTTGGAATCAGCTGTTCCAGCCAGGTACTTGGTGGTACACTGCCTGAGAAAGCATCGTAGGGGTGGGGGTGTAGCAATATGTTTTAAATTGGACCAGAACCTCTCAACGTTCCTGGTGGAAGAGAAGAGATCTTTCAAATGTGTAGCCATTCAAGGGTGTGCAGGATCCTTCTCATCTTCCGACCCCCCAGGGGATGGAAAGGAATTCCTGCAGGAAGTTGCAGACTTCATTGTCGAGATGGTATTATTCTGGGTGACTTCAATGCCTGGATTGACAATGAACTCTAACAGTTTGGGAAAGACTTCCTCCAACTAATGTGTTCATTGGGCCTGACACAGGTTACCTCTGCAACCCATATTCTGGGCCATTTGTTGAACCTTATCTTCCTGCTGGGAATGAAAGTCTTTGACCTTATGGTGGAGCTGGTTGTGTGGTTGGACCACCATACTGTGAGGTTCTCATTTGAGGCCCCCCAGATAGTCCTTCCCTTATGCCCTTTGAGGGGTTTGACCCGACAGGGTCTGATGATTGTGCTGAATCTATCAGATCCAATGAGTGCATGCGATGAGCCCGGGGAACTGGTGTTGACCTATAACAGTGTTATTGCTGAGACCCTCACTTCACACCAGAGGTCACCTTGGTTTGATGGGACTCTCAGGAAGATGAGGAGGGGTATAAGGTTGGAGAAGCACTGGTGGAGACCTGGTTTGGGGGAGGACAAGCTTAGACTGATGATCCATTATACAGACTACCAATCAGCAATCTCTTTTAGAAGAAGATAGAGTTCCTGTCCAAGGAGATTGCTGCAGCAATCAATAGACTGGCTCTGCTCTTCCGCACTGTTGACAGGTTGTGTAATCTGGCCTGTCTTCAGTCTGAGGGAGCTTTTTCACAGTCAAGATGTGATGAGTTCACTCTATTTTTTGTTGATAATATTGCCTCTATCAGATCAGAAATCCAGGCAGCACCCTCAAAGGGGCATTGCGGTGAAAGGTGTGGGGTTGCAGATATTCAGTCTATATGGTTCCACTTTGACCAGGTAGCAGTAGTAGATGTCATAAGGGTCATCCAGGAGCTTCAGCCAACAAACTGTATTTTGACCCGGGACCATCGCACCTCCTTTTGGGATGTGTTGATTCCATCATCCCGGTTCTAGCAAAGATAGTCCGATGTTCTCTGATGTCACTTTTTTTTCCTGACCCCCTAAAGAAAGCAGTTGTAAGACCCCTCCTTAAAAAAACCTTCACTGGACATGGACTGTCTAGCTAACTACAGACCCATCTCTAACCTTCCCTTTGTGGGGAAGGTTTTTGAGAAGGTGGTGGCCAGGCAACTGGAGAGCTTTTTAACAGCTCGTGACATCTACGAGCCTCTCCAATTCATTTTCAGAAAAAGGCATAGTACCAAGACTGCCCTGGTTTGGGTGTTTAATGATCTCCTGGTAGTGAGGGATTGGAGGAGTCATTCCATTCTTGTCCTCCTTGATCCCTTGGCAGCATTTGACACCATGGACCATGGGGAGCTGATGGAGAATCTGTGGGTCTGTTGTGGACTGGCTGGTACAGTTCTCAACTGGTTTAGATCCTACCTCACTGGCAGATCACAGCAGGTGTTGTCTGGAGATTTTTCCTCAGCACCCATGCCCCTGCCTTGTGGTATCCCATGGGGCTCCATCTTGTCCCCCATGTTGTTTGCAGTGTATATGCTTCCACTAGTTGACATTATAAGGTGGTATGGGCTGTTTTCACTGCTATGCAGTTGACATTCAGCTCTACAATTCCTTTGCACCTGAGCAGCAGGAAATAGTTTTGGTATTTAATGACTACCTGACTGAGATTCAGGACTGGATGAGGTTGAAACCAGACTAGACTGAGGAACTAGTGCTAGAACCTGGTCATCAGGGGGTGAGGATGCAAGCTGGTTGAGCCTCATGGCTTAGGCTTGGAGAATCCCAGCTGCTTACCTCTGAGTGGATGAGAAACTTTGGCATTGTGTTGGACTGCGGCTTGATGTTAAGATCTCAGATGTTGACCATGGTCAAAACCTCTTTTTATCATCTGTGAAACATTGCCAGGGTGAACCACCTAATATCTCCAACTGATCTGCCAGCACCGGTGCATGCCTTTGTGACCTTGTGCCTGGATTACTGCAATGCCCTGTACCTAGGGCTAACTGGGGGAGATCTGCACCCCCTGCAGCTGGTGAAGAATGTGGTGGCCAGGCTGTTGGCTGGCTTACCTCAGATGTGTCATGTCACACCTGTGCTGTGCTCTCTGCACGGGCTACTGGTGAGGTGAAGGATCTCTTTCAAGGTTGGTTTGGTGACGTACAAGGTCCTACATGATCAGGGGCTCAGTTAACTGAAAGATCTCCTGGTTTCCCACCATCCCATTCGCTCCCTTCATTCTGCAGACATGGGTCTACTGGAACTTCCCAGGATCTACTTAAAAACATTGGGGGCTCGCGCTTTTACTTCTGCAGCCCCAATCCTATGGAACTCCCTCCCATGTTATATACATGAGAGTCCAACAGTGGACATTTTTAAATGGGAGTTTAAGACCTTTTTGTTTAGACAGGCTTTTATGGGAAGTTAAATATTTTATAGATCTGTATTTGTAATGTTATTTGTTTGTATGTATTGCATTGTATTGTTAAAGTTTTTAAGGAATGTTATTGTGAAGCACACCGAGTCACATTTGAGAAGTGCGCTAAACTAAATAAAGAATGACTGATTGATTGATTGATCCACTGCTCCACTCTGATCTAGTTTCTTGGTCACCCAAAGAACTCTATCAGATTCATATCACATGACCTCCCTCCCCACCTGCGAATCTGTGTTGTCTCGGGTCTTGTAACCCACTGGATTAAGGTATTCAACAATTCTTTCTTTCAGCAGTAATTCCATTAACTTTCCCACCTCCAAAATTAGGCTGACTGGCCTATAATTGCCATCCCCTTAACTGCTACCACTTTTGTGAAGCGGGACTACATCTGCCCTTTTCCAGTCATCCGGATAAGGATGACGGCCTACATCCATCTGAGGAGGGGACCATAGTCCTAAGTGAAAAGTATAAATGCTTCAGTGGCAAGCATTTAAACTGGCTAAGGATGAGTCCAGGAAGGTTAGGAGCCATAGCATACCCCCTCTCGGAAGAACAGGCACTACATGTGTACTCATGAAGGAAATAGACCAGCAAGGGGCACAATTCAGCATAAAGACAAGGGACAGGGAGGGCGGGGAAAAAAGTGTGCTCAGCACAGAGAAAGGCATGAGTAAACAAAGCAGTGGAGGAAAGCCACATTCTGGACAGCCGTGTGTGCTAATGCTCAAAATCTAAGTAATAGGATGGGGAACCTCGAGGCGGGCATGGCAAAATCTGACCTGGACATTGTGGCAATCACAGAGACCTGGTGTAATGACAACTACAGCTGGGAAATGGTTGTACCAGGTTACAATCTGTTCAGGAGGGGCAGGGCAGGCAGGATGGGGAGATGAGTGGCACTTTATGAAAGGCATACTATAAAGGACACTGATATACAAGGGAAACAGAGAGAGGGGGAAATACTGTGGGTTACGCTAGAAAGGAATAAGGGGTCAGCCATCTGCACTGGGGTAATGTACAGACCACCAGCTCAAGGGGAGGAGTTAGATAGGGAGATGATGCTAACTATCCAAAGAATGGTGAATGGGGGGAGGGGTGGTATTGCTGGTTGGTGATATCAATACACCGGACATAGACTGGAGTCTTCCTGCAGCAGCAAAATCAATCAATCAATCAAGCAAAATCTTTATTTAACCAGGCGAGCATCATTGAGCAAGCTCATTTTCAAGATGAACCTGGACATTAAACAAAATACGTTATAGGACACAGAGGTTACAGCAGTACTGGCCAATGCAAAATTGAGCTGGAGACAGTACAATTAACAATAAGATTAACAGTAAGAGCAAGAAGGTATAGAGCATCATCAACAGCAAAAAGACCAAAATATAAGTATTTCCGTAGATGTAGACAATATTTACACAGTAGACCTGAATTGGATCAGGGGACAGCAAGAGTGGATTCATAAGTTAGATGTTGAAATAGGGTGAATGTACAGGAGAAGGGGAGGGAGAGTGGACGAGGGATGATTATACAAGGGTAGTGGAAGGGGGGAGGGGGAGAGGATGAGGGAGGAGAGCTCACTATAATGAGGAGACCCCATTTGAGACCACTGGAAAAAGTGGAGCCTAAAAGTGCATCATAATGGATAGCATACATTCTCCAAAGTGGGGGTATTAAAGGTTATTTGATAGTTTGCAGTCTACACGAAGAAGGAAGTAAGGGTTGTTTAATAGTTAGTGTGCCTAAGGAGTGGGTAACATACACCATACCAAAAATTAGTATGACGTGCTGGAGCGGTACACTAGGAAGAGGTAGGAGCAGCTAGAGGAGAGGACATGATGATAAGAAGTCAGCAAAGGAAGACTTAAGTACAAGGCAGATGGTGAGGAATCAAGAGGACACAATAACCTAGTACAGTAAGTGGTGAAACAAGGTAGCGGAGATGACAGGACGATAAGGGTAACAGTAAGGTAGATTTAGCTTCTAGGGCACAAGGAGAGGATCAATGAGGAAAAGCAAGGAGCAGGTTTATCTTGTGCTCCCTCCTGGGAGCTTTTCTTAAGCAACTGGTCCTTGAACCCACACGAAACAAGGAGATACTGGACCTGGTGCTCACAAATGGAAACAGTGTGACAGGGGTTACAGAAGGGGAGCACCTGGGGAACAGTGATCACCGGACAGTGGGGTCTGTGATAACTGAGGGGGCGGAATCCAGACACACAAGAATCCTTGACTTTAAGAAGATATATTTTAGAAAAATGAGAAAATGCCTCGAGGAACATTGGGTGGCAATAAAATCAGGGATAACAATGGTTGCACAACTCTGGGTTAGACAGGTTAGCAAGGGGAAGAGAAAGAGGAGTCCATTATGGTTTTCGAAGGAAGTAGCCAAAAAAGTAAAAACAAAAACAAAAAACTGCATTCAAGCAATACAAAAAGACACAGAAGGAAGGGGACAGGGACAGGTACCAGGAGAAAAAAGGGGAGGCAGGGAGGGCAGCTAAGAAAGCCAAGGCACAAACTGTGGAACACATTGCGAAATTAGTGGTGAGGGAGGATGAAACATTTTACAGGTACATCAGGAAAAAAAGGAAGGCAAAGCGAGAGATTGTGAGGCTGAATGATGAGGGCGGGTGTAGTATGGAGGATGACAACCTGAAAGCAGACCTGCTGAACAGATACTTCTGCTCAGTCTTTACAGACGAGGGGACAGGATATGGGCCAGCAATGAGTAGAAGGAGTGGGAAGGGCACAGAAATGGGTACAAGTCCCTTTTTAAAGGAAAGGGTCCTAAGGGAACTGGAAGCAATAAGAGTAGATAAGGCTATGGGACCAGATGGGTTTCACCCCAGAGTGCTGAGAGAGCTAAGAGAAGTGGTGGCGGAACCTCTGGTAACCCTATTCTACTTATCACTGGAAACAAGGGAGGTACCCATAGACTGGAGGAGAGCTGATGTAGTCCCTATTTACAAAAATGGAAACAAGGAGGAAGCAGGGAACTACAGACCAGTCAGCCTAACCTCAGTAGTGGGAAAGATTATGGAAATGACTACTGAAGAAAAGACTAGTGGAACGCAGGGTTGGACTGGGTTACAGAGGGCCCACCTGGAAAGAGGATACAAGGGCCCACCTGGAAAATCAGTACAGGAGGGCCCAGGGTGACTCTCATATCAATATTCCACTTCAATTTGATACATTAGCTCTGTGATTAAGTTACATTTATCTACAGTTCCACAGATAGCCCATGTAATTAGAAAAAAGACGATAAATACAAAAGTTTTCAGAGTTCAGAAGGCGATCAGGTACCCAACTGAGGGGGGCATGCCTGGAAATTTCCAGGTATCCAAGTGGGCCAGTCTGACCCTGGTGGAACACCTGGTCGCCAATGGTCTACAGGACCCAATGCAATGTAATTTTACTGGAGGGAGGTCATGCCAGACCAGCCTCACTGAGTTCTTCTACTGGGTGACCAGAGAGGTGGATCAGGGGAAGGCGGTGCATGTGGCCTACCTGGATTTCAGCAAAGCCATTGATACTGTGCCACATAGAAGGCTGTTAAGCAAGCTGGAGAAAATGGGAGTGGGTAAGATGGTGGTAAGGTGGGTAGAGAATTGGCTGGATAACAGGACATAGAGGGTGGTGGTAAACAGCAGCTACTCTGCAGAGGGTAAGGGACCAGTGGGGTATCACAGGGATCAGTGCTATGAACATACTAACACATGAAATTTCCAGCAGATAAAGGCCTAGAGGTCTATCAAGTCTGCTCGAATGTGCAGCTAGCAGCTCTTATTCTGCAGCTGCCCCTCCCTTACACCCTTCCCCTCCATTGATCCTCCCCCTTGCCCTGTCCCAGCCCCTTTTGAAGCAGTCCACTGTTCTACTCGACACCACTTCTGCCGGTAATGCATTCCACCCAGCTACTACCCTCTCTGTAAAAAGTGTCTCCTCATCTCCCTCCTGAACCTTCCTCCCTCCAGTCTCATATCATGGCCCTGGGTGCCCCTCCCTTACTTAGAACAGCCCCTCTGTACCTGTCTTGTTTATTCCTTTCATGTACTTAAAGGTTTCAATCATGTCCCCCCTGTCCCTCCTCTCCTTCAGTGAGTACATGTTCAACTCCCTCAGCCTCCTCTTGTAAGAAACAGTAAGTCCCCCAGCCCCTTGATCATCTTTTTCACCCTGCACTGCACCCCCTCCAGTAACTTAATGTCCCTCTTCAGATATGGGCGCCAGTACTACACGCAGGGTCCAGTCCTCATCATTGTCTTTATCAGTGACATTGTGGAAGGCCTGGAAGGGAAAATTTGCCTGTTCGCTGATGACACAAAGCTTTGCAACAGTGAGGACACACCAGAAGGTGTGGGTAGAATGATAAGAGGTCTGCAGAAGTTTAAGGACTGGTCAAGGGATCAGCAGTTGGGATTTTTTTTTCAATTCTATTTATGCACCCATCAGCTTGGCCTCTCTCCAGCATGGTCACTCGGTACTCCAACCTTTCCTGTCCTGCCTGAAGCCCTCTGTGCTCTCCTCGGTGAGAGGGATTCCTTCCCTCCGACACAGCTAGCCTGGGCCCCCGGATCTGAGTCCCCCAGGGAGGGACCACCTCTTCTCCTTCAGGTGCTCTATCTATAGTGCTGGAGGGTTGCCTGTTTGGTGCAAGGACCGAGTTGAGCATATGAAACCCGACATTGGATGTGGTGTCATGTCCTCTAGGCTCGCCTTCGCCTATCAAAGCGAGGGGGGGGGGTTCTTGAGGTTTGTTTTTGTCCCTGCCCTCTCCCTCTCCCAGAGTTCGGATGTGCAATGACATCTCCCAACATCTGCCGCAGCTCTGGCATGTTCATCTATATGTATCTTAAATGCCCTTTTTGTTTTGCCTATATAATAGGCTCCACACTTACTCCCTGCTAAACAAATCAGACCACAAGTACTGTACGCCATAAAGCCTCTGATATCATTAATTCTGCCAGTAACTGGATTTGTGAAAGTTCTGGTGTGCTGCACTTGTGGGCAATATTTGCAATTTCCAAAATGTGGAAATTGTAAATATTGCCCACAATTGCAGCACACCAGAACTTTCACAAATCCAGTTATGAAAAGGGCATTTAAGATACATATAGGTAAACATGCCAGAGCCATAGAAAATGGAGATCAAAAGAATGCTCTGGCAATGCATGTTTTAAAAAGTAGAAACAAAACAGCACACTCCTTCCTCTTTGCTGGTTTGGAGAAACTGACTCTATCCAGGAGAGGGGGAGATTATAATTTGCTACTTAAAAGGGAACAATTCCGGATATTCTCTCTAAAAGGCATCAAGGGAAAAGGACTGAATGGTAGAATAGAGATAAAACCATTAAAGACAGCAACCTCTTCCCTCACTATTTTGAGCTCTTTTGCCAATCCTGATAGTCCTCAGTATCCTCTTCAACATTCAATCTTGTGTAAGCTAGTAAGGCTGCTTCAAATATTTTTAACCATGTGTCCTTTCTCTTGGAATTCTTCAAGCCACACATGGGTGTCTTTATAATTTGCAATCTTCGTGGTGCTTGATTCCTTTCAGAATACGCTTCAAGCTATGTAACATTATAATTAAGATGGGACCTGAAGCCCTTTTTAAAGTATAAAAAAATGATTGATTAGACATGTTTGAGAGATTTTCTCCACTACTGTTTATATAAATCATCTATCCCCATCTTCCCAGCCTGTCCAAAAATTCCCCACCGCACCTCTTTCCCTTCTCTCCTCTCCTCTCCTTCCCCTGGTTTCTCTTCCAACTTCACCTGCTCTGTTTCTACCTGTTCCCCCCTTTTTTCTTTTATCTTTTTCCCAATTTCTTTCAACTTTTTCTTTCTCTCATGCCAGTTTTAAATTTAAAATGATTTTTTCAGCTGCCCAAGTACTTGTTTATTATGTATCATTAACTTCTGTCCTCATTTGTTCAATTTAGGAATCTTTCTCTTCCAGTACACATGGCCAAGGAATTATTTCCATTGAAAAGAGAGGATGCAATCTGGATATCTTTCCCCTGATTAGCTTAATACTTGCTTTTTGTTCTTGAAAACTTTTCTGTAGCATACTATATAATGTGTTGTTGTTCTCTAACCTCCCATGAGCTTGGTAGTTTTGACTGCTCGATATGGTAACTTCCTATGTAAAAAATGATTTGCGATGGTGCATTCCAGACTGGAGATCCCATTCACAAGCAAAATTTATATGAAGAGCCAAATATGGTATGAAATGAATTTGACATTTGCATATTGTACCTCTTTATGTGGCTCACAGCCAGACTGTTTTCTGCTTTGAATTACAGACAATCTTGTATTAAAGAATTTAACTAAAGACATGACAAATGATGTTAGAATGAACTGTGTAAAATCTGACGTTAAGCAAGAAAACTTGTTTTCTAATTTTAAGTTTGATTTAATAATTTGGTTTGTGGTTTAAATTGCTTATGTCACTGTGATGTTATGTTTTTTTTCTGTTTAAAATCTGAAATGTACCCCATATGGTTCACTCCCCCTTGAAGACTTGTAGCCGAGGTGCTAACTGCCCTCACTGTGAGTGAAATTACTAAACAATTTAGTTGAAATCTCTGGTCTGTGTTTCTTGTACTGCTGTTCTTTTTGGACTTTTGCAATTGCTTGAAGCTGGCTGCCCTGTTACAGCGAATTGCCTATTGAACTGAGTGCAAGAACTACCTGCTTGGAGTTTTCTGTAAGTGAAAAGCAGGTAAGGTATATATTGGTCTCAATCTTTCCCTTCCCCTTTCGCAACGTCTGTCTGAGGGTGATAAGGGGAGGTTTTCATGGCAGTGATACCTAATTAAGCAATAACGAATGAGCTGGTGGTAGTTTCCTGGGGACTAATGACCATGTGGGGGATTGCCTTCCCTTCACATGGTTGTTAATTCCCAAGAAATGACTATCAGGGAGGTCGTTATTGCTATTATAAGGGTAATGACAAACTGCATTTATTTGAAAAAAATAAAATAGGCTTACTAACTTAATGTTTTGGGCTGTTTGGAGTCTGCTGAGTGGGCACACAAGTCCGTGTTGTTGTAGTGCTTTGGTTACATCTTTGTGATGCTGTATGTGTCCGCTGTGCTGCTGCTCTGTTGTAAAGTAGTACAACGCGTGGAGTTACAGAAGTCGCCATTACTTTTTTAATTACTTGTGTTTTTTTTTCTATTGATTAAGTCTTGCAACTGGAGTGTTTATTACTGGGTTCTGTGTTTTTTACTGTGGGATAATCTACGCGATTGAGGGAAATACAGCTCTGTCACTTTAAGTACCGTTGCTTTCGCTCAGCTGCTGTTCCTGTCAAGAGTTCTAAATGTGACAGTGATACTTTCAGCACTCTATAAGCTGATTTGTGATCCTAGCTGTCAGTATGTACTCTTACCCAATTTTGAATTCCGATTGCTGTATTTACGACTTTTTTTTATTTTACTGTCACCGCATATGTGTGCTGAACGGAATCTGGTTCTGCGGTAAGCCATCTAGTGCCGCCTTCATGGTTAAATCCTGGACGTGTCTGAAGGGGCTTCTTGTGCTAGTTACACATCTGGATCGGTCATTAACTGGATGTTAATGATCGATCCAGGAACCAATCAGAGAGCAACATAACCTACTTGATATGTAATTAGCTTTATAATAGTCGGTACAGATCCTTCAGTAATACAGCACCAAAATTACTACCCTCATCAGTAATAATCTCTTTGGGTATGTCCACCCTGCTGAAAATTTTGGCAAGCTCTGCTACCACTTTTAGGGCTGTGACAGTATGCATTGGAACTGCCTCTGGGTATCATGTAGAATAGTCACATACTACCAGAATTAATCGATTACCCTTTTTACTTTTGTTTAAGGAGCCAACGACATCCATTGCAATTCTCTCAAAAGGCACATCTGTCAAGGGTAGAGGCACCAGGGGCACCTTGTCTTTTTTAATCACTGGGGGTACTTTCTGAAATTCAGCACAAGAACTGCAATAGGTAGCAACATCTTCATTAATTACAGGCCAGTAAAATCTGTACAGCAATTTGGCAAGGGTGCGATCCCTCCCTGAGTGACCAGCCAAAGGACTATCATTACTATCTGTAACAATTCAGTTCTATACTTTTGCGGTATAATCAATTGTTCTATCTGTTCCTGACTCTGTCTGAGGTTTAACATAAACTCGGTACAGTAACCCATTACTTTTTTTAAACATTGGTTCACCCTGTTTTTGTTTCACCGCCAGCTGCTTAAAATAACCTTGTAGAGAAGCATTATTAATTTGCTCTGAAACAAAATCACAATCAGTTATCAGTCTAGTTTCACCATTTTCATATTTTATCCCTTATGTCCATCAATGTTTTGTTGCCACTGTTGTTTCAGGCATCTTCTTTCTTTCCTGGACTTCCAGATCTTGGAGCTTGGCTCAAACAAGTCCTCATCAAAGTCACTGAAAGGAAAAGTATCTCCGCCATCTGAGATTTTCTTTGCCTGTGCTCTTGTTACCACTGTTGCTGAAACTGCAGGGTTCAGTTCCTCTGAGATTAACTCAATAAATCCTAGACAGTCATTTACAACAATCACAGGTACAGCTAACTTGAATACTACCCCCACTTTCATTTGGTGCGACACCCCGTTAATATTCAGTGTCACGTGTGGTGGGATAGTATCGCGTGTCCCCATGGATTCAGATGACGCCAATACCTGGTCCTTTTACATAGTGTTTTTCCAGCACTTCAACAAGCACTAGGGTCTGTCTGCTTCCTGAATCAGTTAAGTCCCTTTACAGTCTTATCTCCCACCTTGACCTCTGTTAAATACTTATCCCAATTTGCTAAGGCCAAAACTGCTGCAGTGGTACCCTCCATATTTGTATGGTAGTTTCTTGCAATATGGCCTGGCTTGTTACAGTTATAGCAAATAAAGTATCTGGGTGCAGATTTGTTACCCGCACCATAGTTTTTATCTGATTTGGAGTTAGATTGCGAAAAAGTGAATCTCACCAGTCTTTGGTTGTTACTTCACAGCTGCATGGTCTATCTGGACATCTGATAGCCCTCGGCCAAAGAAACAACCTTTTCCCCACTTTCTGGTCGTTGTCCTTTTACCCAAAGCAGTACATCTGTAGGCAGGATGTTGATGAATTGCTCCATTGCAAATGTGTTAATGATATATGGGACTGTTTTTCCCTCTGACTGGAGTCATTTACTATGGAGTTCTCTGAGTCAGGTGAAGGCTTCTCAAGGATTGTCAACTAAGTTGTACTTCAGGGTCCTGAATCTTTGCCTGTAGGTCTCTCCTCAGATGTTGTATCTTTTAAGGATTTCTCTTTTCACAAGGTCATAGTTTCCTGACTGTGCAGTATCCATATTGCTGTAGGCAAGTTGGGCTTTACCTGTCAGGTAAGGTACCAGGCCGATTGTCAATTGCTGCTTTGGCCACTGGCAGGCTGCGGCAACCCTTTCAAAAGTTGTCAGGTATGCTTCGGTATCATCCGGGGGATACAGCTTTGTAAGTTTCAGGTCTTTTAAGTTGTTGGTGCTTTGTTGCTCTGCTGGACCTGTGCCAGGTCCTCCAGCTTTGATAGCTTGCAAGGCATCCAGCCATCACTGCTCCAGTCTCTGCATCTCTTCTTTTCTCTGCTACTTCTGTCGCTGCATCTCTTCTTTTCTCCACGGCACCTCTTCTTTTCTCTGCTACTTCTGTTGCTGCATCTCTTCTTTTTTCTGCTTCTGTGTCTTGCTTTATTGTATAGCCCACTATTTGAAGAAGGCAGACAGGCTTTCAGGTTCTGTCACTGCCTGTTCTTTTTTTTTTTCCATCACTGACACTGGCTGTACAGTCTTAGCTTGGACTTCTGTCTCTGTTAGTTTGGTTCCCATTTTACTGGTAATAACTCCTGAGCTTGCTGCTGCAGAATCCATACACTTCTGCTATGCTTCCCTGGTACCAGGTCTAGTATCCACACAAAACTCCTAGCTTAGAGTATGCATAGCATAAATCCCACTTAGTCTGACACCATCTGTCATCGAGACACAGGTCAGCAAGCATAGAATGGCCAGGAGCAGTTGTAAAATTCACAATGAGTGTTTTATTATATAATTACAGCAAAATAAAAAATAAAATTGTTCAGTATAGAGGTTCTATGTCATATGGCGATCAGCGGAAAAGTGACCGCCCGTTAAAGGCAGTGTCTATAATAAAAAATCAATTTCGGCGATGTACACTCATGGCGATAGAACAAGCGAGACCAAAGACAGATTTTTGTTTATTCCCCGTGGGGGGTGCATGTTGGGGGGGTGCAAAACAAAAAAAAGAGTAAATCCCAGACTGGCGCAAAAAAACAACGTTCCCAGATTCAAACCCAGCACCCTTCCCAACCCTAGCCTGCTATCAACCCACCATGCCACAGGACCAGCTTGGCAGCCCACCACCATGCTACACCTCACAAGCCCTCCTTCCCCTTCCGCACGTTGCATGGCGTGCTCGCTCCCCCTCTGCGTGCATGTACATATAGTGACATCCTGTTGCTATATTCGCCCCCCCATCCAGTCACCCTCCCTGTCCAGTAGCCCTGTGAAAATGGTGCCATTATTGAGTCACCCTTTTTGAAAGCGCTCAATAGCGATCGCCCTCATCACATGATACCAGTATAACTATTTATACGGGCAGTACAAACACAGAAAACAAAGTCCTTCATCTAAGGATCTCTCTAATTTCAAGTTTCCGTCATGCTGTCTCTCTAGCAGAAGTATTGCTGCTCTTTTTATAAGTCTTTGTCTGGGAACTCATTAAGAAGACATTCTGTTTTTCAGAAAATGTTCTTGACAGTTTCCTTCCTTGTAGGTGCAACAAAACAGTACATGGTGTCCCAGAACTGACTTCCTATGGACAGCTCTGCCAAAACAGCTAGTGTTGCATTCTAAGTTAAGCCTTAAGTTCTAAATAGCTTTTTGCAATCATTTCAACAATATAACCATATACATTTTCAAACCAAGGGATCCCACTTTTACATAAAGATTCACACATATTTTATAACTTCAGATATGCAAGGGGGAAGAAAAACAGAAACAGCAAGTGAAGGCAGAAAGATAGCAGGAGGGGGGATAATGAGACTGTCAGAGTGGCCAGTTCCTAGGTCTCACAAGAAAATTTGACTGCACAGTCAGACAGACAAGAGACAGAAAAGAAGAGGATAAAACAGATCCTTGCATTTAACTCTTTCTACATAACAAATGGGATAGGGTCTAATTCAACCCTGTCACACAGGGATTACATCACAAAACCTATGAGAATAGGCTGAAAGACTTAAATATGTACTCCCTGGAGGAGAGAAGGGAGAGGGGAGCTATGACTGAGATGTGTAAGTACCTCACAGGGAAGAATAAAGTGCAGGAAAATACAATTATTTAAAGCAAAAGATGCTTTAGAATAAGTGGACATAGGATGAAACTGGAGAGAGGGATTTCAGAGGGAATGTGAGGAAGTACTTCTTCATGGAGGGTGGTGGATAAATGGAACAGCCTGCCAGAGGAGATGGTGGAGGCAGAAATGATTACAGGATTGTAGAACACATGGGATAGACATAAGGGGATTCTGGCAATTGGGGGAGGGAGGGGTACAACCTAGTTCAAGGAAAGCTTGAAGAAGCACTGTTAATTAACACTAATGGGCAGCCTAGGTGGGCCAACGACCCTTATCTGTTGGAAACATCTATGTATCTGTGTGTCTATGTATCTGCGTATCCAGAACCACTCCCATTTACAATGAGCTGTTAAACAGGACTGTCAGAGGTGCAGCCAGTACCTCCCTGAGCTCCCTCAATACCCTTGGGTGGACCCTATCTGGCCTCATTGCTGTCTCCAATTTTATATTTGTGAGACCCCTTTGGTACTCTCACCTCTAAAATGGAAATGCCCTGTTAACATTTTGTGGACTCTTCTTGTCTCTTTCCTCTGTGAACACAGTGCAGGAGAGAAGGAGTGGTTGAGCCTGCTTGCTGTGGAGAAGATCTCTGCCGCGCTGCTCTCCCACCCTGCCCAGATCTTCAGCTCCCCCCCAGGAGCACGGACATTACTGCAGGCCGATAAGAGGTAATTAAACTACCTCTACACCAGCACTTTTGTGAGAGTTAGCCCGACGCTGCACGTGCCGACTGCCCCACCCGCCCACCCTGGGTCAGCATTACCTATGTAGGTGCTGGCCTATGACATCACTTCCTCTGTTTATTTCCTAACTCCCTACTTTCCCATTTGCAGGTTATACCTGCCAGCCACTAGAGGGACTCATACCTATCCACCTCAGGTCTGTTACCTGTACTCTGCCTACCTTCTTCCTGGAATCCCTCATATCGCCTTTTTCCACTCCTCTCCTCCAACATACCCACCTCTGCCACACCCTCACCAGCTCCTCCTTTTCTGTACCTATCCACCTCCTGACCCACCTTCTCCTCTGTACCAACACCCAGTGACCACTAGGAGTCACTATATTTCACCCCTGCTGAGGCCCAATCCCAGCCTGCTTCAGACCCCTAGAACGTGGGTCTCTGCCCTCTCCCAGGCACTTTTCTTGCTGCCCTGGCAGAGATTTGAACCCTGTACCCTGTCCACCAGAGTCTGTGTCACTACCACTAATCCAAAGTGGCAGCCGCACTTTCTAGAAGACAACCCAGATACTTCTTCCACCTACCCACTACCGCTAGTAAACCATGCTAGTTCACCTCCTCCTAAACTCCCTCCCCCTCACCCTCCTCCTGGTAACCTCATCCCTCCAGCCTGTCATCTCCCCTGGGTCACAGGAAATTGCACCATTAATTCCCACCGACATAGTTCGCACTCACCCTACAAGGTCCCTATACACTGGCCTACAGCATCCATCTCCTGGCCACTCCCACTCCTCCTTCCCAGCCCATCCCTGGTGGCTCATCAACTTCGCCCTCCCTACCTTGCAATCCCTACCCATCCCCTGCTCCCCAATGGTCCCACCCCCATCTCCTCTTAGCCGCAGGCAAAATTCTTATCACCGCGCCCTGGCCAGAGCTGTTGTCCTCTTACTACTCTTAACAGGCAATATCCATCCAAACCCTGGCCCCACCCTGACCTGCCCATCAGGTGGGTGCCCCGGTCTGTTGATTGCCTCCATGAATATATGCAGCATCTTGAGAAAATTTGACTCCCTCCAATGCTGGGTCACACTGCACAAACCTGACGTCATTGCGCTGGTGGAAACGTTGCTATCCAAATCCACTCCTGACACCTTTGTCACCCTCCCTGGCTACACCCTATACCGTGAGGATCGAGTAACCAAACGTGGAGGTGGCTGTGCTATCTACACCAGGGACTCTCTCACTGGTCTCGCCCTCCCTGCTCCGGACCTTGTAAGTGGGGCTCAGGCCCTTACCATTAAGCTTACCCCGGACCCTGCCAGGGAACCCCTTTATCTCACCGCTGCCTATATACCGCCCAGGAACCAAAACCCAGCACTATTACAATTAACTGACTATCTTGCTACCCTCCCTCACAGTGCTTAACAGGTCATTGTGGGGAACCTTAACGTGAACTGGCTGAGCCCCTCCTCCACCCCCACCCAGGACTCCTTCACAGCCCTGGATCTAACACAACTAGTCTCCCAACCCACAAGGGTGAACCCTAAGAGAGGTACCAGCACCCTCCTAGATGTCATCATCACAAACTGCCCCCAAAAAATTCTGGACATCCAAGTCCTCCCTGATTCACTCAGTGACCATTCCCCAGTGCTGTTCCGCTGGATGGCCACCTCACCCCGACCCACTGCCCTGTGCACGCCCCACCGGCGTTTCAGACCATGTGGTCTGAAAAACCTTAAACAATACCTTGACCAGCAAGACTGGTCCCCCATTCACCGCGCTCCTGATATTGACACTGCCCTTGCCTTCTTTACCTAAACCTTTAGTAAAGCTCCAGACCTCTTCGCCCCTCTCAGCCATCCGAACTAAAAACATAACCTGCCCTAGATTACCCCTGCCCTTTTACAGCTGCTCAGGCACAGGGATAATCTTGGCACCGATGCCATAGAAACTGGGCAGCTAGCAGACAGACAGGCCTACAACGCTGCACGGAATAAGTGCACATGGGCAACCAGGAAAGCCAAGGTCGACCACTATCAGCGCTCACCGCCTCTGGGGTGCTCCCGTACCTTCTGGGACAACGTCAAACAATTGAATGGGAATACTCGCTCCCCTCCCCCTTCCCAGATTACTACTGACAACACCACCGTTACTGACCCTGCTGACATTGCAAACCTCCTCAACACCTCCTTTACTGACCTTAGCCCCATCCTCCCCAGTAACTTCTTTGACCAACCACCTTCCCAACCTGCCCCTGCCCTCCATCACCCTAGCTTCTACCTATGTTGGGTAACTGCTCAGGAAGCCAGACCGCACCTGACCCGTGCACTAAAAGGCAACAGTCCCGGTGACAACTCTCTGGACCACAGAATTCTCCGGCTGGTACTGGATCAGGTCCTTACCCCACTCACCAGCCTTCTCAACAAATCCCTCTGCCTGGGACAATTCCCCACTACATGGAAAACTGCCACTGTTACTCCTATCTATAAAGGGGGTGACAGGTCCTTAGCTGGGAACTACCGACCTATCTCCATACTCCCACCCCTTTCCAAAGCCCTGGAAAAACTGGTTGCCACACAAATCACTGAATACCTGACCAAACACAACATCCTCTGCCCTGAACAGCACGGATTCCATGCAGGACACAGTACTAGCACAGCTCTTGTTGAATTTGCATCATTCCTACACTCCTCCATGGACACTGGCTCCCTAGCCGGGGCCGTGTTCCTTGACCTCTCAAAGGCTTTCGACACGGTCTCACACCCCCTCCTGCTGGAAGCCCTCTGTCACTCTGGCTTTGCCACTGGGCCACTTGCCTGGTGCTCCAGCTACCTATCCGCATGCTCCCAATGTGTCAATATTGGTGGGACACTTTCCAATCCACATCCTATCCTCTCTGGGGTTCTGCAGGCTCCATCCTGGGACCCCTACTCTTCTTGCTATACCTTAACTCTCTGCCCAGTGCATGCATACGAAAATTCTGTTGTATGCAGATGACGCTGTCATCTTCATCACCGACCGTAACCCCACCTCCCTCCAGGTTTCCCTGCAACGTTCCTATAATGACATTGAAACCTGGTTTAAAGAGCATAGACTGGTCTTAAATCTTAAAAAAACTAAAACCATGCTCTTTGCCCACCCTCAAAACAAAGCATACAACTCCCCTCTCCGTATCCTCTTCTACTCCAAACAGCAACTGGAGCAAGTCCACTCCTATAAGTACCTAGGGGTCTCCTTTGACTCAGCCCTCACCTACCACACCCACATCGAAGCACTTGCCTCTGCTACCAATATACGGCTTGGTATCTTGTACCACTACAAAAACTGTCTCCCCCCCGATGCCCTCCGGCTTGCAGTTACATCCTCTATATTATCCCTAGTTGACTATGGGCTACCTGTCTACGGTGCTGCCAATACGACTGCCCTAAACAAAATCCACCTCGTCCTAAATAAGGTGTGCAGGCTAATCACAGGGACCCCTAGGCTCACACATACATGCCAGCTTTATGACATGGCAACAGTGCTAAACCTTGACGAACGGCTGCAATATCAAACTTGCCTTATAGCTAAAAAAACCCTGCTAGGACTTTCACCACCCGGGCTGACATCCTCCCTCCTCCTAGCCCAACCCCTAGTCAGTACTTGGACCTCCTGCAAGGCCACCTTCCTGGTTCCTCGATCTAGGACCTCACATGGACAGAGGTCTTTCCACCACAGAGCCCCTTCTTGGTACAACACGCTCCCTCTCTCCATCTCAGAAATCCCCACTATCTCCAAATTCAAAACTGCGCTCAAAAGTGAGCTTTTCAACAAACGCTGCTGCACCTGTGCTTAACAGGTGTACAACACTCTATGCCCTGACAATGCCCACTGGGCTGCACCCTCACCATACCGCCTTACTCCTACCACCTACATTACTGCCATACCCGACAGCCTACCTCTCAGTTGGCAAGAACGTACCATGTCTGATAGGATCTTAATATAATGCTTGCTGAATTGTCCTACTAGTATGCACTACTGTTACCAAATCAAACTACCTGCCGTGTTGTCCTTGACACCTGTTCTGCTAACTCTGGAACTAATACCATCGAACTTGTTACGACTGTTTCTTTTTGCACGTGTCATATTTAGATGCTGCTAAACTCTGTAAACCAATCCGTTTGTCTACAATACCTGAATCTGCACCTTATAATGCAATCAATGTAACCTGTTCCCTGGATCCGTGTATGCCTGATCCATGTATGCCTGCATCTTTATGCATCTGTTCTCGTATATTATGTATTTTGTATATTATGTATTTTATACATGTATTATCTTCTCTTCTCTTGACGAGGTACCTTTGGAAATGAGCCTCTGGCTCAAAGGTTGTAAACTGATTGCAATATAAATAAATAAAATAAAACACTGAACAAAATTATTTGTTCAGAATGTCTGCCTTTTCCTGTTCCTCCTCTACACAGTCCTCCCCACTTTACTTCCTTTCTTAACCTTACAGTCCCACTCCTGGTCTTCCTGTTTCCGCTTACAAACCTAAAAAATGTCTTGTTCCCTTGATAGGGCTGTGGGCAGAGCCTACAGCCCTTCTGTGATCGTAGCTCTCAAAACGGCCAATCGTGGAACCTTCCGTTGGACATTTGGAAGTATCCTTCTGAATACTCAACAGAGCTTGAAACCCTCTGCTACGATTGTCCACTATGGAATAACAGCCACACTATTTCGGCTGTTACTCTGCATTATGGAGCAGAACTGTGCATGCTATCCCCATGCGATGTTAGGTTCTGGGTTGGTGGCATCATGTATGGCAAGATACCATTCATCACAACTATGCATGCATGAGTGTCGCACATGCTCAGTTGCATCACCGCCACCAGCTCCGCAGCATTCTGTGGCCCCCTGCCTTAAACTCATGTGGCACACTGGGAGCCCACCCCAGTGTACCCAAACTGTTTTGTTCTGCCCACCGACATCGGGGGTCCCAATTCCTATGTTGGCTGCTGCCAGCTCCATGGCATTCTGTGCCCTCCCAAACTCATGTGGCACACTGGGAGCCCACTCCAGTGTGCCAAATAGTTTTTCCTTCCCCCCACCCACCACTGCCAACATAGGGGTGCCCAATCCCCATGTTTACACCCCCAGTCATGTGGCACACTGGGAGCCCACCCCAGTGTGCCCAAAAATGGTCCCTCATCGTTGATGCAGTCTTTTTTATTTTTTCTCCCTGTAAACAAGACAACAGTCTCTCATTGTTCTGTAGTCCCCCTTCCCATCCCCACCCTTCCACTGAGCACTCACCTCCCCACACACCCCCTTACCCCATACTTACCTCCAGAGATTGGCGCTGTCATCTTCTCTGGACCGGGGGCACATCTGCACTCTTCAAAGCCGAACCACGAACTGAGGAATCAAAGGCAAGCCTGCTATAATGCCATCCAATGGGAGTTTCAACTTATGCTGATATCTCAGCCATTTTTTAGAATTTTTCCCCAAATTTTCAACATGTAGTTCTTGGGACATCAGCTTGTGAAAACTGTGACTATCATTTTGTTACTTGGTCCCAAAAGGTGATTTCGCAGTCACCGAGTGGAATCACCTTTCAGGACTGATTCATTGAAATGACAGTGCCCGTTCATGAGAGAGAAGTATAGTCCTAAAAGCCCATGTTGCAAATTTGGTGAAAAAATTCCAACAAATGACTGTGTTTATGAGTGTGCATTGCACAGTTTCTATGCACACTCCTAACTTCACCAATTTCTAATATATTCACTCCCCATGTTCAGCATTGCCATTTTTGCACACCTCCTTCAAAACAGTGCAGCCGTCATTTTCCACAACCTGCCCAAAATGTGTTTTCGCATCTGTGGTGCGGAAGAGCTCATTTGCTCTGTAAAATCATCTTTCCAGACAAGTGAACAAAATCACACTGGCACTGTTAATGAGGAGGGGTCCAAAAAAGGCCATGTTGAAAATTTGGTGCAACACCTCCAAAAAATGACCAAGTTACACCTGGGCATTGAATGATTTCTACGCACATGTGTAACTTTGGTCATTTGGTAGCTTTTCACAGACCTATCAGCTCTGGCTAGAACTTGTTGCTACTGCCATGGCTATTCTCTCTTCAGTTTGTCCCTTTGGATTCCTTACTGCTCCCTGCTTCCATCTGCTTCTCTTGATATGTTTCCCTCTCCTCCTCCCTCTGTGCCTCCTTGTACCTTTTGAATGCTACCCTCTTAGCTTTTACCTTTTCTGCCACCTGTTTCAAGAACAATAGTGGTCTCTTTCCTTTTCCTGCTGTTCTCTTTCTTGATGCAGAGGTTTGTTGCCTTCACTATGGCCCTTTTTAGTTTCCCTTGCTGTTCTTCCACCCACCCAGCTCACTCCCCCCCACCAGGTCATCTCTTAGGCATTTACCCATCTTTTTAAAATATGTCCTCCTGAAGTCCAGGACCCTTGCCTTTGTGTGGTTTGATTCTGTAGCCATCCTTAAATTGAACCACACTGTAGTGTGATCACTGGTCACCAGATGCCCCCCTCACCCTGACCAATGCAAAATTGTCCCTGTTGGTGAGTACCAGGTTCAGCATTGCCCCATCATGAGTGGGTTCACTGACTAGTTGCCTGAGGAATGACCCCTGCAGGGAGTCCAAGATTTCCCTTCTTTTAGCTGAATCTGCAGGTGGGAGGCTTCAATCTACATCTGGCAATAACATCCAGCTCTACCTCCCATCCTGCTGCCATAGCAATCCTTAGGATTTGTTTCCCATCTCTCTGGGACATGGTGCAGCATTGGCACCTAACCTCCCTCTTCCCTCCCTTTTCTATTCCCAAATATATGCCCCTCATGATTGAGTCCCCCACCAGAAGTTGCTTGCTTATCCTCTGGGGTCCTCTTCCACTCTTCTTGAGGTCTCCACTGTGGAGGACCCCAACATCCTCCTTGGCCTCTACCACAGATGCCTCTTCCTGGCAGCCCCCCTCACCAGGGTAGCGTGGGAATTGTGTAGAGGAATGTGCCTTTGACTCACCACCCCACACCTCCCAAGCCCACCACAGTCCAGCCATTCCTTCTCCTTTACATCCTCTAAGGCAATCGTGGCAGACTAGTTGGCCCCTGGGTGGGGGAAGAGGTCACCCAAATCCCAGTCAACTTGGCCTGGAGTCTAGTGGCCAAAAGGAACAACCACAAAAGTCCAATCTTGTTCTTGAAGCAGGAAAGGGAGGCTGTAAGGCCAAAAAGAATGTCCTTTATTGAGTACAAGAGGGAAAAGGATGAGGAGGAGGCCTTTATTATTATTTTTTATTTAAAGGTTGCATAAAATACAGGGTGAGTTCTATGAGAAACAAGTCTCATTTAGAGAATGTCTCAAGTCACCTTCAGCCCCACAGCGTAAATATGAGTCGAAAGGTTCTGTGCTTAACCTTACTCAAAATGGCCACCTGTGGCTGAATGCAGCCTTTACACAACAACGACAAATGTACACAAATCAGTTAATAACAATAAATTAGAGATTGCTCCTGCAACAGGAATTCTTTTCAAACTGTACACGGTTTGAAAAGAATTTCCGTTGCAGGAACAATCTCTATGTTATTGTTTTATTAACTGATTTGTGTACATTTGTCTTTGTTGTCTTAATACTATTTAGAATCTCATTTTAATACTATTTAGAATAGATGGATTTCTGCCACAGGTGGCCATTCTGAGTAAGGTTAACCATAGAACCTTTCGACTCATATTTACGCTGTGGGGTTGAGTGATACTGAGAGTGAGTGAATTTCTGAGCTGTGGGGACAAATTATTCCACAAGAAAGAGCCCCTCCCAAAAAAACATTCTTTACCTTACTGTGTCTAAAACCTGGGTAAGGGAAAGCTGTGTTGTGGCACATCTATGAGACTACTGTACTTGTGAACAGGAATAGTTAACCTTTCAGATAAGGAATTGGCAGTCTGGTTATTCACTGGTTTATAAATAAGGGACAGCCAATGAGAAGTATGCCTGGAGGCAAGTGATAACCAATTTAACTGACACAGCAAAGTGCAATGAAGCTGATCCCATTTTGATTTCAAAATATAACAGAGTAACTGGTAAGAAATGGTATTTAAAGGAAGAAGATGTGAGGCAGAGGTGTGATGATAAATAGTATTGCTGCAATCTAAGATAGGGAGAACGGCTTGTCCAATAATGTGTTTGTGATGTGAACTTATCAGGCAATGTCTGGCACATTTAAAGCACCCCAGACATTGGTGGACTTTTGAGACTGTTTTGTCAATGTGTGTTTTAAAGGTCAAAAAGCAATCAAATATAAGACAGAGATATTTAAATTTATTTACAAGCTCATGTGGGTGGTTGTTTAAGCAGGCACCATTGCCTCTTTGAGTTTAGCCTGATAATCCTGCCAGGCCTGGCAGAACTAGCAAGCTAAACTCAGAGAGGCAAAGGTGGAGGTCAGGAGGGCAAAGGCAGACACAGAGCTCCAGAAAGGTGGGTAAAGTAGTTTTTTAGATACGTACAGTAAGGGAAACAGGAAAATGGGGGTGGTAGTTAGGCTAGTTTAGGAAGAATGGAAGTGATAGAAGATGAGCAGAAGACAAATGCACTAAACAAGTACTTATGCTAAATAATTACAGTGGAAGACATTGGTCGTCTGCCAGAGAGAGGTATCAAGGCCACCACACGGAGGGTTCAGGAAGTGAGAGGAGTACAGATCTTAGTTGACAGGGTAAAAAGAATCTTGTTGAACTCAAGGTAGACTGTCAAACATTTAAATTTCAGCATTTAATGCAAATGTAACTTTCTGTTTGATTTTACTGATCTGTTTTGAGTGCAGCAGAGGCCACTGTGATGTCATCAGGCATTGTTAAAGCTACTCTCTCATTGGTTTAGGGATCATTTGTGACCTGTCTGAAGTATGAATATATGGCCAAGTGAGGATAAATGATATTTATATTCATTTATGATGCTTCAGTGGCTAAAATAAATGGAAACATGTGAATGGTGCTGGTCACTGTAAACTGTATAATGACTGTACTGTGATTATTGTAATTGTGGATATTGTGAACATTGCAATTGTGTAAGTTCCATTACATGTATTTAACTCCAGGTCACCCCTGAAAAAGGGACTATTATGGTCCCAGTGGGCCTACCCGGTTACCAAAATTAAATAAACATCTGTTGTAGCAGTTCTGATCGAATACAGACAGCTGTGTAATAACACAAAACCCTGGTTAGATGGTGGAAACAGGACCTCCTGATCAAAAAGCAAAGTGAGTTCACTGACAGGGATGCAACAGCAACATGAAGAGTTATCAACAACATGTTGGGGAAGAACAACAATTCATGTCCCAATCTCTTGGTTACGGATACTGACACCCATACCGATCCCATTAAAATTGCCGAAGAATTCAATACATTTTTTACCAACATAGAGAAATACATCCCACCCAGCAACAGCTGTCCCCACCTCCCCTAACCCAGGTCCACCTGTTGGTGAATCCCAAGCCCCCAGATTCTTCTTCAAGGCCCTAACACCCAAGGAAGTACTTAAATACCTCAACAAAATGAACCCTCGACCCCGAAGTGGGTCAAGATAATCTAGACTACAGGTTGGTCAAGGCCATTGCAGACATGCTGTGCCATCCACTAGCCAAATTATTCAACCATTCTGTGTGCACAGGTCAATTCCCAGCACTATGGAAAACAGCCACAGTAGTCGCAGTGCACAAATCAGGCAGCACAGCATGCCTGCAGAACTACAGGCTCATCTCATTACTTGCATCACTTGCCAAAGTCACAGAATGCATTATTTTCAACTAGTTCCTCCACTTCCTAAACAAACATGGAACACTGTCTGCCACCCAGCATGATTTCTGACCAAACCAAAGCACAGAATCGGCATTGGTGTGGCTCACACAGGCCATTCACCAGTACCTTGACCAAGGGCACCTTGCAAAGGTAATATTTATCTGTCTCACCAAGACCTTTGACCTCGTCAACCACCAACTCTTAATCAAGGGCCTGGGTGACCTCGGCTGCTTGGAGGAACTGCTGGTCTGGCGTCAGAGCTACTTGACGGGGCCCAGACAGTCAACAAAGATCACCAACTGTTTCTCCCGTTTTGCCATTCTCCATTGGATTTCTGCAAGGGTCCATACTGGGCCCATTGTTATTCAGTTTGTTTCTGAATACACTCCGTCTGGTATGCAGAGTCCAAAATTCTACTCTGTGCAGATGATGCTGTGATTTTTACTGGTGGTGATAACATTAAGTATCTCCAGAATACCATCCAATCTGATTTCGACTTAGCTCAACAGTGGTTCATTGATCATAAGCTTGTACTGAATGACACTAAAACTAAATACATAATTTTCCACAACTCCCTGGAAAAATTGCCTGAATATGACAGCACTAAATTCAATACCCTAAATGGGTCCAGCTTTGAAAAAGTCTCTGTCTTCAAATACCTGGGCCTCTCCATAGACATCAATCTAACTTTTAGCGGTCACATTACACACCTGATAAAAACAATGTACCAGAGACTAGGCACACTGTACCGGATCAACACATTCTTGTTATCCTCCACACAATACCTTCTAGCCCAAACCTTTCTGCTCCCACTCATTGACTATAGCTTAATTCTCTAATCCATGGCAGTTGAGTCTAAACTCCACAGGGTTAAAACGTTTACTACCAAATTGTCGGAGTTGCTACTATGCAACTCCCTACTTGGACCTACTACTGTGTCCTCCTAAAAAAAGGTTAATTTGCCTTCCCTGACCAACAGAGTTAAGCTACGCTCTGGCTTTGCAGCATGAAAGATCATCATCAATATACAACTTTTTCTTTCAACCCAAAGTCCCTCAAACTCACACCAGATCATTGGCCTTGGCCTACTTCAAAACCACCATGCCTAGAACATGTGCTGGACAAAGGGCTTTACTGTTTCAACTGCCCAGTCTCTATAACTCACTTCCCCAGCATGTTACTGATGTGACACTGATCATCTTTTTCTTTTTGTCTCTCCTGCCACCACAGATTCCCATTGTTTCCCTGTCTGCAACCCCCTCCTTGTTATGCCCCCCCCGCCCTCGTCTTCTAGTCATCACTTAATTCATCTCCTTCTCTCCTTCTCCCACAGAAACCAAGCCCTTGAATGGGCAGGATCTTCACAGCAGTGCAGCTTTTTTCATGGCCACCGCCCGCTACTTCTGCTGCCTCCCCAGGAAGCCTTTTGCAGGTGCTCACCCACTACAACATCCGCAGGTTCAATCTCTGGCACTTTTCTTGATGTTCAACCCTGGTCACTTGTAGAGACAGGCATGACCTGATTGGCTGTCCCACTGCAAGCTCCTGGACTCAGCTTTGTCTCCCTCGAAACCAAGCCCTTGAATGAGCAGGATCTTTGCAGCAGTGTGGCTTTTTCCATGGCCGCGGCCTGCTACATCTGCTGCCTCCCTGGGAAGTGCTTTGCAGAAACCAAGCCCTTGAACAAGAGGGATCTTCACAGCAGTGCGGCTTTTTCCATGGCCACTGCCTGCTGCTTTTGCTGCCTCCCCGGGAAGCCCTTTGCAGAAACCAAGCCCTTGAATGGGTGGGATCTTTGTAGTGGTGCAGCTTTTTCCACAGTCACCACCCGCTACATCTGCTGCCTCCCCATGAAGCCGTTTGCAGCAACTAAGCCCTTGAATGAGTGGGATATTTGCAGCAGTGTGGCTTTTGCCATGGCCACCGCCCACTACATCTGCTGCCTCCCCGGGAAGCCCTTTGCAGAAACCAAGCACTTGAATGGGCAGGATCTGTGCAGCGGTGCAACTTTTTCCACGGCTGCCATCCACTACATCTGCTGCCTCCCCAGGAAGCCCTTTGCAGGTACAGACCCTCTCCAATAATGGCAAGTTCAATCTCTGGCACTTTTCTTGCTGTTCAACCCTGATTGGCTGCTTGTAGAGACAGGTGCAACCCGATTGGCTGTCCCACGGCAAGCTCCTGGACCCTGCTTTGTCTCCTTTGTTAGCTTTTTCTGTTATCTGATCTTGTATTTATCTAGCTGTTTGCTCTGTAAGCTGAAGCCATAATTTAGTTGTTTTAACAAGTAATGTGCTGATTCTCTGACCCTATAAGGTTTCTAATTTTCAAACTTGACTGTGATTGAAACTGTCTTTTTTATAACTGTACTGTATTTATTGCAAATCTTTCATTGCCAATTTCACTGCTGCACTAACTGTTCCCCTTCCCAGTCTCTAATCTCCTCTCAGAAGTTATTTCTATACTGTTTTCTCCCTGCTAAGCACCTGTGCTGACTGGGGTTTGAACCTGGACCCCGGTTCGACTTTCTAGGTTCACTCCATGTGCGTGAGATGGCCTTTCAACCTCACCATGATTGGTGGGAGTGGACAGCCCCTCTTTCAACATTGATAGGCTAGGATAAAGTCTAGCAGGAGAGGTTATTGTCATGTTGGATGTTCTATGGGGATATTGGGACCTTGAATCCAACCCACATGTATTACATATCCACCTGTCTGATGGGCCAGAACCATTTTTTCCCCAAGGGCAAATATATCATACTCTCTGTAATCACCCTCATTCTCATGTGCATGTTGTAAAATATGCTGATAGCCATGTACTGTGATTGTTAAAGTACCAGCATGAGTGATGTAGCAACAGTCATGTACAAATTTACCTTTTCGTACATTATCTATGCCTCTGTAGGAAATAAGACTCTGTACTCTAGGAGTAATGCCAGGTGATGTCATGTTGATTTAATAATGTTTTAGTTTCCTAAATTACTTGGATTGAATGTGATTGGGACAACTTCACTACTGAATACCAATGTTCATAAGTTATTTTCTGTCACTTAATGAGAATAACTTATAATTTCCCTGTTCTAGGTTAGAATTAGTTATTTTCCATTATAAACCTTGATTATTATTTCTTAGTTACAATCTATAATTTAGCCAAACATGTCTACCCTTCCAGAAATTGTATACACTTAAAAAACATCCTTATAACTGTGTTCGATATTTAAAGTACCAGTGAATACCAAGTCCACTCAATATTTTTTTCACTTCAAATGATTTCAGTAAATATAACAACTGATCAACAGTACTGTAGCATGCAAAATACAATATTACATTTCCATTGCAGGAGGTAGCCCCATTCATTAGAATGCAAACTTTTACAAAATAATAAAAAATGTAAAAATGTAATTTATGCCAAGCACTTTCTTATTTATTCTGTTCATTAACTGACAGAATGCAGGCTTTCTCTTACCACTGTCCCAGTACACAGATGCTCAGTTTGAGGCTCTAGGCAAGGTGACGCATGCTCTCTGGTTCCCACTTCATCTGCCCCGCTTACCTTGGCTCAAATGGGGTTTGAATTTATATGTTTTGGGTGGAACGCACCTGATGGACCTCATGTTCCATATCCCAGACTAGTGTAACAATTACACTTTTTGTATTTTTTTAGACACGTGTTTGGCAGGAAAGCACCTGATGAACCTCGTGTTCCAACACCTAGACTAGTGTAATAATTTTTTTTTTCCAAGTGTGGTACAGTAAGTGGTTTTATATTTATCCTGCTATGCTGTCATTTCAAATTGTTCAATTAATGCATTAGTTGTACTTTTCAGAGACGTGATAAAAACTTACATTTGCAATAAGTGGCAGAAAATGTCTTATTTTAGAAGTGAAATGTCGTGTCAGATTCTTACTGCACAGCAGAGTGATTTGTAACATCTTAAACTTCTGTAGCTAGCTCTAAAGCTCTTGTTGCTATAGCGGAAGTACTTTGTGGTTATGCCTGCATTCTGTCTAACGGGAAACTTTCTGACTTAGTAAAACATATGGGCCCAGATATTCAAAAGGGTTGCGCATGGCGCAACAGTGTTGTGCCATGCACAACTCACTGATGCTCCCCGGTGTGATATTTAAAAGGGAAAAGTGCGCCTACACAAATCCCGATGCGCCGGGGCGCATCAGTAATGTATGCAGGCACAGGTGGGGGGGGGCGTGCCCATGCATAAACTGCACAGCCTGATATTCAGCCGGGCTGTGCAGAGTTATGCAGGCACAACCCCCTACCTGAGCCTGCACAACTTTACGCAAAAAAAAAGGACCAAGTCGAGGGCCACCCACAGGTGAGCTGCCGCATTGCAGGGCGCAACACAGCAGCTTCCACCTGTGGGTGGCCCTCCACTGTTCCTGGTGCCCCCATGCCCTGATCGGGCATAATGTAATTCTCCCCAGCAGCCCGATCGTGGGCATAAGGTAATGTCCACCCCGAATGGCTTCGATCGGCGGGCATACTGTCCACATCCCCCACCCCGGTAGCCGATCACGGGCATAAATTTAAACTCCCCGAGTAGTCCGATTGTGGGCATGAAGTTAAACTCCCCGAGTAGCCCGATCGCGGGCATAAAGTTAAACTCCCTCCTCCCGAGTAGCCCGATCGCGGGCATGAAGTTAAACTCCCCCTCCCGGTAGCCCGATCATGTGCATGAAGTCATCCCCCAAGTCCAAGATCCCTGGTGGTCCAGTGGACCCAGAAGCCAGATCACTGGCAGCATCCACACCCCATGTCCAGACTCCCTGGTGATCTAGTGGCCCCCAACCCTCCGCCCATGGAGCCCCACCACCCGCTCCCCCAGTCTGTAGGCGGCAGCACCCCACCCGCCTGCTGCCCGCCGCCGCCAGCTGACTGCTCAGTTAGGCTGCACATTATTGGTTCAGAGCATGAGCCAATGGGCATGTAGCCCATAATATAATAGGTGAGTCAGATATGTGAATGAATGAATTATTCACATATCCGGACTGCCTTGTATGGTGTGGTTGCATGCCCATTGGCTCATGCCTGAACCAATGGGTGTGCAGCCCCACAGAGCTGTCAGTCGGCGGGCGGCGGGTGGCAGGCGGGGGGTGCTGCTGCCCGCCGCTGATGGGGGAGCGGGTGGTGGGGCTCTGTAGGGGGGGGAGGGGGGCCACCAGATCACCAGGGAGTCTGGACGGGGTGGATGCTGCCAGCATCTGGCTTCTCGCGTCCACTGGACCACCAGGGATCTTGGACTTTGGGGAATGACTTCATGCCCACAATCGGGCTACTGGGGGAGTTTAACTTCATGCCCACGATCAGGCCACGGGGAGGGAGAGTTTAACTTCATGCCCGCGATCGGGCTACCGGGAGTGGGGATGGGACAGTATGCCCGTGATCGGGCTACTCAGGGGGTGGGATGTTTGCTTATGCCCGCGATCGGGCTAATGGGGGAAGGATAACATTATGCCCACGTTCGGGCTGCTGGGGGTGGGAAAGACTACTGTGCTGCCTGCGATCGGCCACAGGGGAATAATTGTTATGCTCACATCGGGTTGCAGGCGCCGGTCCCGACGGCTGCTGCCTGGCAGGGCGCCAGGCGCAAGTCGACAGATCGGTACCTGCATGCTAATGGCATGCAATGGAATATAATCAGATGCAAATGGACCCCTGCACCTTGCATAGATTATGGCCCCATTTACATGTCATCTTTGAATATCGCGAGTTTGCGCGATGGCACAATGGAACTTGCGCCACCAAGACTTGGCACTCTGACCACTTGTGGTGGGCAGTTCCATCGGCGCCATGCACAGTGGTTGTGGCCAGGGGTGATATTCAAAGAATTTGCGCCATAGCGCAACTCCCTGAATATCGCCTGGCCACACCCCCCCATGCTAACTTTTTGAGCAGCTAAGCTTTTAACCATACAATGGCGCAGTTTGAATATCTGGGCCATGTTCTTTTTTTTACTCATATAAATTTCACCATTCTACACCAATTCCAAAGTATAAAATATATTTTTTAAACTTTAAAATGTTAATGATACAACTTAATATTGTAAGGGATCTTGATATGATTTTTAAGTTAGTCTTCTAAAAATGATCATAAATAACAGATACATAATTAAATAATTATTCTTGTTTTAAATTTATCTTTAAACTATTTCAGAGTACGGCACACTTCATATATTATTGGCTAAACAGCAGCTTAAGTCTAAATTATGCTTGGCAATAAGGTTTTATTTAATTTTATTTAGAAAAAGCAGAAGCAAAGCATTTTTCAATTGTCATTGTTTAATTCAGAGAAGAGACAATAAGTTAAATCTGTTTGTTGATTTGTCTCTGAAAAATAGAGAGTTACACAGAAATATAGAAACATAGAAGTTGACAGCAGATAAGGACTGCAAGTACCATCCAGTCTGCCCATTTTTCTAAATTATGAATGTGCCATAGACCTTTACTCTGTCAATGGCCAATTTATTCATACTCATCTGTATTGCTCCCTTATGCCTATCCCATCCCTGTTTGAAGCCCTGCACTGTATTCATATCCACCACTTCCAGAGGTAGGACGTTTCATGCATCCACCACCCTCTTTGTGAAAAAGAACTTTGTCACATTACCCTTTAATCGGCCTCCCTCTAATCTCATGCTGTGTTCTCTTGTCCTGCTATTTTTCTTGTATTGAAGCATGTTAGACTCTTTCACTTTGTTAATGCCCTTAAGATGTTTGAATGTTTCAATCATATCACCTCTCTCCCTCCTTTGCTCTAGGGTATACATATTGAGCTCTGTTAATCTGTCCTCATATGTTTTCTGATGCAGTCCCTGTATCATTTTGGTTGCCCTTCTCCAGGCTGCCTTCATTTTGTTAATGTCCTAGTGCAGGTGTGGCCTCCAGTACTGCATGCAGTACTCCAGATGGGGCCTAACCAGTGTCTTGTAAAGAGGGATTATTACCTCCCTCTTATGATTTGTGATACCCTTACTAATACACCCCAACATCCCTCTAGCCTTATCTACTGCTTTAATGGTCTGCTTGGAGGATTTCAGGTAATCTGTGATGATGATGCCCAAGTCTCTTTCTGCCCTTGTGATTGCCAGCAACTCCCCTCCCAACCTATAGGTAGTTTCAGGGTTTCTCTCCCGTATGTGCATGATCTTGCACTTCTTTGCTTTGAACCTCAGTTGCCACTTTACTGACTGTTTTGCCAGTTTTCCAGATCTCTTCTCATTCTGCCCACCCCATCTGGATAATCTGCTCTGTTGCAGATCTTAGTGTCATCTGCAAATAGGTGAACCTTACCCTCCAGTCCACCTGCAGTCACTGATGAAGATATTGAAGAGGACTGGCCCCAGAACTGATCCCTGAAGTGACCCACTTGTGACTTGCATCTCTTCTGACTGTGTACCGTTAACCACTACTCTCTGCTTTCTGCCTGCCAACCAGTTTGCCACCCAGCTGACCATCCTCTGACCCACACTGAGCCTACCCAGCTTATTAATCAATCTTCTATGTGGAACAGGATCGAAAGCTTTGCTGAAGTCAAGGTAGGTGACATGAACTGCACGCCCTTGGTCCACCACTCTAGTTACCCAGTCAAAGAACTTTATGAGATTTGTTTGACAGGACCTTCCTTTTGTAAACCCATGCTGTCTTGGATCCTGTGCTCCTATGGATTCCAGGTGTTGCACTATCCTTTACTTAAGGAGTGCGTCCATAATTTTGCCCACTACTGAGGTAAGACTGACTGGTCTGTAGTTCCCTGCCTCCTCCCAGCTGCCACTCTTGTGGTGCAGGATCACATGAGCCCTTCTCCAATCTTCTAGGACCTCTCCTGTACTCAGAGACTCACTAAACAGTTTTGCTAATTGCTCTGCTAGTTCCACCCTTAGCTCCTTTAGTACCCTAGGATGTACGCCATCAGGACCTATTGCCTTGTCCACCCTGAGCTTAGTGAGGTCTTGTAGGACCCTTTCTTTTGTGAAGGGACTTGTGCACACCTCCTTCCCCCTGTGTCCATGGTGCTGAGCTGAGGGCCCTGCCCTACCTCCTCTTCAGTAAATGCTGAGCAGAAGTATCTATTTAGGATGGATGCTTTTCCTTTGTCCTCCTCCACATACTCCACATACTCCACCTTATCCCCTTTGATCTTAGCAATATCCCCTCTGGACTTTCTCCTTTCACTAATGTATCTATAGAAAGTCTTGTCCCCTTATTTTACTGTTCATGCTAGTTTTTCCTCAGTTTGGGCCTTTGCTTGCTTTATAGCCTTCTATGTTTCCCTTAGGGAAGTTTGGCATGCCTCCCTATCTTCGTCCCGCTATGTTCCCTTATATTTCCTGAAGGCCAACTTTTTGACTTTGATCTTTTCTGCTACTGTTTTTGAGAACCAAAGTGGTTTCCTCTTTCTTTTGTGCTTGCTTTTCTCCCTAACACAATGAGATGTTGCTTCAAGTATTGCATTCTTAATGCTTGACCACTTTGCCTGTACCCTTCACCTGCATTTCTTCTTGCTGGGGCTAGCCTAACTCTGCTGGCCATCTTATCAAAGTCAGCTCCTTTGAAGTCCCATATTTTTGCCTTGGAATGGGATGATTTAGTTCTAGTGGCCAAATTGAACCATACCATGTGATGGTCACTGGCCCCCAGGTGACCTTCTACCCAGAGATCTGTGATCCCTTCCCTGTTAGTCAGTACTAGATCCAGGATAGCCCTGTTTCTTGTGGGTTGTTGTACCAGTTGTTTGAGACCCTCTCCTTGCAGGGAATCCACCATGAGTCTAGTTCTGGCAGATGTTACTGCTGGCATTGACCAATCTGCATCTGGCATGTTGAAGTCTCCCATTATCAGAACCTCCCCTTTAGCTGTCATGTTTTGTGTATCTTATAACAGTAATGTGTCTATGTCCTCCCCCTGGTCTGGAGGCCTGTAGACAACTCAGTTTGTATGGCTGTCCCATTTTCTGTTTTCAGGGTGATCCACAGTTCTTCTGACTGCTTATGTGTATTCTGAATTTCTGTAGCTTTGATATTTTCATTGACATAAAGGGTCACTCCCCCCTCCCTCGGTCTCTTCTAAACAGTGCATAGCCGGGTCCTGAAGTCTCCCAAGTGTGGTTACTGGTGAACCATGTCTTGCTAATAGCTACTATGTCCAGTTTAGTCTCTGTCATTGTTGCCTCCAGGTCTGGGATCTTGTTTCCCAGACTGCGGGCATTTGTGTGCATGATTTTCCATTGGCCAGATTTCAGTGCATTAGTTGTTGGGCGAGGTGCAGCGTTTCCCCTGCATGTTGTGTGGGGAGCTGGACCTTTTTCCATACCTGGTGATGCACATGAACTACAAATATGCTGAACCCCTATTTGATCACTAGCTGAGGGGGGAGGGGTGTTCTTCCCATTTGATGTATCAGGTGCTGCACCCCTCTCTCCATTTGCTAGTTTAAATATTCTGCAAAGACATCAAACTTCTGCCCCAATGCACTGACTCCCTCCTTAGTCAGATGCAGGCCATCGAATTTAAAGAACTTTTGCTCCCAAAACTGTTGCCAGTTACCTATAAATTTGTGTCCTTTTTCTTGGCACCAGCCCTTGAGCCACATGTTTAGCTCCCCTATCTCCCCTTCTCTGACCTTCCGTCTGTCTACCCCCCTCTCCCAGACTGGCAGGATCTCAGAGAAGGAGATGCCGGACTAAATAGATAACAGTTTGTCTCCCAGCCTGGTCAGGTGTTCCTTGGTCTCCATAACTGACCGGCTGGCGAGATCATTAGTCCCTATGTGTTCCAGGATGTCGATGTCTTCTCCTGCCTCCTGCACTAGCTGACGTACCTGGGAGACATCTGACCATTACCCTTGGCCGGAGGTAGGTATCAACTCCCCAAATCATGGAGTGTCCTTTGATCAGAAGTGTTTTGGATTTCCTTTTTGCTTTTTTTGTTTTGGTACCTGTTTTGGGTGAGTTTATAGTGCTAGCTCCTGTGCTGCAGTGTGCCCCTTTGTTTGATTTCAGAGATAGAGGCAGATACCTGTTTACAGTTTTTATATGGTTTGTGGAGGTGATACACTGCTGGTGAGCGCTGAATGATGGGGCACCCGATTTGTCCCTCCTAACCAGCTGCCTACCTTCCAGACCAACTATCCTCTGCTTTTGAGGTGCTTCAGTTGGAAGTTGGGGAAATGGCGGGTGGTTCTTGTAATATATGTCATCATGAATATATGATTTGAGGCGTGCAATCTCTGCCCATGCTGCCTGGAGCTGAGCCCTTAGATCTCCGATGGTCCAGCATGTAAGACAGCATCCTAAATCCTGTATAACTGCCCTTTTGAAAAGTGTCCCACAGTACCTGCAGTTAATAATATCCATTCCAGTTGAGGTGCTGAGTTTATATCCTGGTCCAAAAAAGTAGAAGGAAAATGAAAGCAAAAGATTTTTTTTTTATGGTTTGTTTGTTTTTGAAATAACTTTTTATAACAAGTTAAATTAATTGTGCTCCTGTAAGTGAGGTTACTGTGTGGATACCCCTCTAATCCTCCCCTTCCTGCTTTGCTACAGGAAATGTCACAACTGTGCTACTCTATAAAAGGAGTGTAGCATGGGGTGATTGGGGATGGGGTGGGTGGGTGAGCCCTTCCCCTGCCAAAAAACAACCACAGATGAAAGAAACAAGGAGGTAAGAGCAGAAACAATCAGCCAACAACAAATACAGTTTCTATCCCTAAGTCTGTATCTCGTATGTCCTCCTGTAATTAGCCCTGAAAGCTTAACCTAATGGTAGATAAAACTGTAAAACCTGTAAGGAACACCTGTAACAATTTCACAGAAGATATACCCTGCAAAAACACTTTGCTACAGAGAAAAATAAAGCAGTAAAAAGTAACAACACCTGTAAGCACAACCTGCAGAACACTTTAACAGAAGATATACCTTGCAAAAACAATGTGAATCAGAGAAGATTACAGCAGTAATCTGTAAGCATAAAACAGTAACAAACCTGTAGGCACACCCTGTAATAATGCAGCAGAAAATATATCCCGCATCAGCAATTTTAATCAGAGAACAATAAAGAAGTAAAATGTAAGCAAAAAAACAGTAGCAAAACCTGTGAGCACAAAAGAAAATAGTAACACGCAGCAAATCTGCCTAGCCAAAAGAAGCCTTAATCTTTTTCCTTGCTCTGATAATGTTGTTTCTTGCCCTGTCCTTACAAGCGAACCTAGAAGAAAAGAACTCGGGTGAAGCTAGGTGCCTTTGCCAGCAAACCTAGTCTTCCACCTAGGTTCTTGCTCCATCATGTCCTCTATTTCTAGGAACAGCTGCTTCTCTGGAATATTTGGATCAGGTAGTCCAAATATGGACTTGGGGGGGGTGGGGGCTGCAGGTTCTGCACACCTCCTGCACAAATTTCTTTCTTGCTAACGTTGGATTTCTTTTTCTTCTTGCCTCAGTCTACCTCCTCTGATCCCCCGGCCCCGTGCTGTATCTTGGCGCCCACCCGACCTGCCCCCTGCAGCTTCTTGCTGGTGTCTTTGCTTTTCTTTTTAAACCTGCCCCTTGATTAAACTTCTTTTGTCTCTCCTGCCACTACAGATTCCCACTGTTCCCCTGTCTGTAACCCCTTTTTGTTATGCTCCCCCACCCTCGACTTCTAGCCTTAACTTAATTTCCTCTACTTTTCCCACAGAAACCAAGCCCTTGAATGGGCGGGATTGTCGCAGTGGTGTGGCTTTTTCCATGGCCGCTGCCTGCTACATCTGTTGCCTCCCTGGGAAGCCCTTTGAAGGTATGGACCCTCTCCAACAGCCGTAGGTTCAATCTCTGGCACTTTTCTTGCTGTTCAACCCTGATTGGCTGCTTGTAGAGACAGGCGTGATCCAATTTGCTGTCCCACTGCAAGCTCCTAGACCCTGCTTTGTCTCCCTCGGTAGCTTTTTCTGTTACCTGATCTTGTATTTATCTATCTGTTTTCTCTGTAAATTCAAGTTGTAATTTAGTTGTTTTAACAAGTAATGTGCTGATTCTCTACACCCTGTAAAGTTTCTAACTTTCAATCTTGACTGTGATCAAAATTGTCTTTTTTTATAACTGTACTGTATTTATTATCAATTTCACTCTTGCACTAACCGGGTTTTCCTTGAGTCTCTAACCTCCTCTCAGAACTTATTTCTATACTGTTTTCTTCCTGGTAGGTACCTCCTGCACAAATTTCTTTTTTTTGCTAACGTTGGATTTCTTTTTCTTCCTGCCTCATTCCACCTCCTCTGATACCCTCCCCCCACCGTGCTGTAGCTTGATGCTGACCCACCCTGCGCCCTGCAACTTCTTGCTGGTGTCTTTGCTTTTCTTTTTAAACCTGCCCCCCAATTAAGCCCCTTTTGTCTCTCCTGCCACCACAGATTCTCACTGTTCTCCTGTCTATAACCCCTCCTAGTTACACCCCCTGCCCTTGTCTTCTAGCCTTAACTTAATTTCCTCTCCTTCTCCCACAGAAACCAAGCCCTTAAAGGGGCGGGATCTTCACAGCAGTGTGGCTTTTTCATCTGCCACCATCTGCTACATCTGCTGCCTCTCCCTGGGAAGCCCTTTGCAGGTACGGACCCTCTTCAACAGCTGCAGGTTCAACCTCTGATGCTTTTCTTGCTATTTAACCCTGATTGACCACTTGTAGAAACAGGCACGACCTGAGTGGCTGTCCCACCTCAAGCTCCTGGATCCTGCTTTGTCTCCCTCAGTCGCTCTTTCTGTTACCTGATCTTGTGTCCCAGCCACCCTTTCCAGCCCTGACCTCTATTAAATACATTTAAATCCCACCCTCCTGCCTTCACTTTACCCTATAGGCTACTAATACAGGCATTACCCTTCTCTTAAAGGGCCACATTATCTACCTTTCTGCCCTACCAATCTGTGGCCTAGTTCTAAGTCCTAAAATGGGATCAATTTGTCCCTTGCTTAATATGCTCATCTTTGTAGTTCTACTCTCCCATGCTGGTCTGGCTAGAAAACCACTACACTACCAGTACTTAGATCCTTTCAATGAATTTCCACAAACTGCACATTGGAGCACTACAAACCCCCATCCTCAGATTCACTCCTGGCAGCTCCCACCCGGACCCCTTTATTTATGGTTGATTCTGCCATCCACTGACCATGCTCCAATGCTTATTAGCTCATCACTGTTACTTATCGGTTTCTGCTCAGCACAATGACCAGTTGGGAAACTAGACACTAAAAAAAGGATACTGCTACCTCATAGAATTCACCTCATAACCATCTTAAATCACTTAATATTTTTGTTGCTGCTTATTTCAGGCAATATTCTCTCTAATCCTGGTCCCTTAATGCATGGTCCTTGGGGAACTAGCAAGGCTGGGACACTCTCCCTTGCAAGTATAAACATCTGCAGCCTCCTCACTAAACAAGATACCCTCACTGCCTGGGTCTCTCAGGGCAACCCAGACATCATATCCGTGACTGAGACATGGTTGTCTCCCAAAATCCCTAATTCTGCAATAACTATTCTGGGTTATGCAGTCTTCAGGCAAGACAGGCTAACCAAGAAAGGTGGGGGCGTGCACTCTATCTAAAAGTGTCCCTCACCAGTCATGTCTAGTCCACGCCCTCCTCCGGGAATGACATCCAAGTCCTTGCCACCAAGGTATTGCTTGGAGTGCATAACAAGGTCCTCAGTGTGGCCTCAGTTTATATTCCACACAAGCTAACTAATCAGGGCCTTCACTCTCTCTTTGACTGTATCAACCATCTTGATCAGAACATGGAAACAATCCTGCTCAGGGATTTCAATGTCAGTTGGCTGGCCCCCAATGCAAACAGCTATAAGGACATGCTTACTGCAGCAAATTTCTCACAAATAGTTCAATCACCTACCAGGGTGAACTATAGAATGGGGACTAGTACACTTCTGGATTGGGTTCTCACTAACCACCCTGAGCACATCACAAAAGCGGAAGTTCTCCCTGACTTATTAAGTGACAATTCCCCTGTACTATGCACCTGGTCAAACAAATTCAACAAGCCCCCTCCAAAAACTATTTACTGTAGAAAACTTGCTCCTGGTTACCTAGGGCCCCTAAAAACTCTCCTACGGGAACTTGATTGGTCACTAGTTGACTCGGCCCCTGACATGGACACCGCACTCGAATATTTCATCTCCAGTTTCAACTCCACCTGTGATGTTCATGCTCCTTTCAAGAAGCGTAAGACCAAGGGTGTCAATAACCTGTGGAATACCATGGATCTGCTTGATCTAATGAAGTCTCGCAACCATCTCTGGTACCATGCAAAAATGGCTGGCACTCAACCCAACATCCAGGTTTACAAAATGGTGAGAAACACCTGCATTAAAGCCATTTGTCTTGAGAAAATCAACTACTATAGGAATGCCTTAGCTAGCATCTGGAAAGATGGCAAGAAATTCTGGAGCAACATTACTGATGTGTCAGGGAAAGACCCCAAAACTGCACCCTCAATGCTCAACATTGATGGTACCATCACCTTGGACCAAGAAACCATGGCAAATGCTTTTAATGCCTCCTTCACAGACCTTAGCCATGTGTTACCCTCCAATTTCGTTGACCCCTCCTCGAATGCAATACACACAGATAACTCAGGAATGACTCAGAAACACTTGCCACTCTATTTTAAAACAATCTCTGAAAGTCTAGCTAAAAAGCAGCTAGTTACTGTGCTTGGGAGGTCCAGATTCAGTTGAGATTCCCTTGACCTGAAACTGCTCACCCTCACCATTGACGAAGTCCTGTCTCCTCTCACCAAAATCCTAAACTGCTCCCTCATGTTCTCACATTTTCCCTTAAAAAGGAAATCTGCCTTTGTGACACCAATTCACAAATCCACTGATAAGACTCTTACTAGTAATTACAGGCCAATCTCCACCCCCCCCCTCAAAGCTCTGGAATGGATAGCGGCTGACCAGTTTGTTAAACACCTGGAAAAATACAGCCTGCAATGTCCCCAGCAGGATGGTTTTAGGAAAGGGCACAACACCACCACTGCGCTCCTTGATTTCACCTCCTACATTCACAATGCTCTTGATCTCGGACAACCAGTTGGTGCCATATTCATAGACCTAACAAAGGCGTTTGACACTGTGGACCACACCCTACTGATCAGACAATTATCTCTCCTAGAACTCTCAATGGATACCACCCTCTAGTTTCAAAGCTACCTCAGTGACCTCACCCAACAAGTCAGAATTGGTGAATCCTTATCTACCTCCCTACCGGCCCGCTCTGGAGTCCCTCAAAGATCCATCTTAGGTCCATTGCTTTTCTTCATATTTTTAGACAACTTTCCAGCCTCCTGCCATGAAAAAATCCTACTGTATGCAGATGATGCAGTAATCTACATCAGCAACCTGGATCCCTACCTCCTACAGTTTCAGCTGCACACTAGTTTAGCAGAAGTTGAGACCTGGCCCAAATTGCACAAACTCATCCTAAATTATAAAAAAACTAAAACAATGTTGTTCCATGGATCCCATAGCAAACATAAAGACAGAGAACTAACTGTCAACAACAGCGCTGACATAACACTTGAACAGGTGTATCTCTTTAAATATCTGGGTGTGACCCTCAACTACACTCTCACATACAGTACACCAAACATATTGATAATGTTGCCAAAGCTGTGAATATGCATATTGGGCTCCTTTATAAGCATAAGCATTGCCTTACTGATGAAACCCTAAATCTTGCATACAGAGCTCCGTTATCTCAATTATTGACTATGGTCTGGTTATCTATGGATCAGCTACCAACACTGCACTCTGGTGCATAACCCTAACCCTTAACAAAGCCTGTCATCTCCTCACCACATCCTCCTGCCTTTCCCACATGTGTGATATTTATGAGCAGGCAAATTGGCTCCAGCTAACAAACAGACTAAGGTACCAGACCTTTATCTTAGCAAAGAAGACTGCAATGGATTTCATGCCCCTTGGGGTGCAGGCCATACTGATTCCCTACTGTGCTTCTCACCAAACCATAAGTTCTGAATGTCTTACATTTACCATACCCCGCTGCTGGACATTCCAAGGTCTACACGCATACAAGGTTAGAGCCTCTTACTGGTTCAACTGCCTTCAACCAGAAATTACCAACATTGCTTCTCTCTGTGCTTTTAAGCATGTACTCCATCAGCATCTGGTGGCCAGTGCCTCATGCGACTGTTTTACTGAATTTCTGACTCCAGTTCTGTTCTCCCCTGCCTCCACCACTTAGACTTCTTCCTCTTCCCTCCCTGCCTTCACTATTCCCACACCCCCTGTTTTCTGTGTGACTTCCAGTCTTATCCTGCCCACTATCTATCCTTCTCCTGCTGTGCTTTCACTTAGACCAGGGAGGGACTGTGGATATGGCCTACCTAGACTTTAGCAAGGCATTTGACACAGTCCCGCACAAAAGATTAATAATCAAGTTAGCTAGCTTGGGAGTGGGTCCCAGGGTGGTAGCCTGGGTAGCAAACTGGCTGCACAACAGGACACAGAAGGTAATAGTGAGTGGAACACATTACGAAGAAAGGGGGATCACTAGTGGAGTACCTCAGGGCTCAGTACTGGGTCCAGTCCTCTTTAATATCTTTATAGGTGACATTGCAGAGGGTCTGGAGGGAAAGGTATGCCTCTTTGCAGATGATACAAAGATCTGTAACAGAGTTGATACACAAGGGGGGATAGAAAGGATGAGAAGAGACTTGGCAAGGTTGGAGGAATGGTCAGACATATGGCAACTTAGATTCAATGCAAAGAAGTGCAAAGTAATGCACCTGGGAAACAAAAACCCAGGAGAAGAGTACACAATAGCAGGGGAGGTACTAACAACAACAAAAATGGAACGGGACTTGAGAGTAGTCATATCAGATGATCTAAAGGTGGGTAAGCAATGTGAGAAGTTAGTAAGGAGAGCCAGGGGGATACTGGGATGCATAGGAATGGGCATCACAAGTAGAAAAAGGGAAGTGGTTATCCCTCTGTACAGACAGTTGGTGAGACCCCATCTGGAGTGCTGTGTGCAGTTTGGAGACCTCATCTATGCAAGGACATAGACAGGATGGAAGCAGTCCAGAAGAGGGCAACTAAAATGGTGCAGAGTCTGCATCAGAAACCATATGAAGAGAGACTGAGAGAGCTTAATATGTATGCCCTTGATGAAAGGAGGGACAGGGGGGACATGATAGAAACTTTCAAGTACCTCAAGGGAATCAACAAAGTCCAGGAGGGTAGCATCTTTCAGAAAAAGAGATGTGTAAGAACAAGGGGACACAATTTAAAGATAGAGGGGGGACGGCTCAGAGGTAATGTGAGGAAATCTTTTTTCACGGAGAGGGTGGCGGATGCGTGGAACTGCCTTCCTGGGGAGGTTGTTGGGGCTAAAACAGTGGGGGAATTCAAACATGCATGGGACAGACACAAGGCAATTGTAGTGGGGGATGGCAGGAAGTAGGCTGTTGGTTAACTAGAATCTGCAGCTTATCCAGTAGGTAGGTAGGGAAATGGGCAGACTGGGTGGGCCAAGTGGTCCTTATCTGCCGTCAAAGTCTATGTTTCTATATTTCTATGTTACCTTACCTCCCCTTTTCCACTAGTCCTTACCAAGCTTCTTGACCCACACCTCCACCACCCCTCCTCACCTTGCCCCATCCACCACAATCCTACCACTTCCCCCACTTCCTTCCCTCATCTTCCTCCCTCCCTCCTTGCCCACTTCTCCCTCCTCACAACCACCCCTCCTCTCCCTATCTGTCCCCCCTCATTTATTGACAATGCTTCCTTAGCTGCCTTCACCTCATGCCTCTACTTTTCTCTAACCAACTATGCCTCTGCCTAAAGCTCTCTAGCAATTTCCCTAGGCATATGATGTACAACTGCCTGGTATCATGCCCTGCTGATTAACCAGTCTCAAGCAATTATTTGACAATGTCAATGCTGGCTCCTTGTTTGTTTTTTCTGTATGTTATGTTTTTAGCTGCATTTTTTGCTGTTTTTTGTTCTCTGTTGTCCAGATTTCCTGACGTGGAATCTTTGTAAATGAGCCCTGGCTCAAAGATATAATCTGAAATCTTAATAAATAAATAAATAAAATCTCAGTTTTCAAATCTACCTTGGGCAACTGATTATCTAACTCAGATTCATGTAAATTCTTGTAACAGCTTTGTGTTTTCTCTTTAAATGCACTTCTACTGTCAAACTGTATTTTTCTGTTTGAATGCTCCCTATGTTTCTACCTTTGTCTGGTCATCCATGAAAATGGGCAGATCTTTGCTCATGGACTTACAGTACCAGATGTTAATAAATAAATAAATAAAATAAATAATTCATCTGTAAGATTTAGCTCTCACACACATTGTATAAAATAAGATTCTGACTGTAAAAACTATTTGTGTGTACAGAGCAGAGAGGTATTCTTGTGACGGGGCTCAGCTTTTGTAACACTAGACTTACCGTAGGAAAATAGGAGAAAAGCAGTTACTCAGTGTCCTCCTAACAAGACATAGACTTATCAAATCACATTATCTAGTCTCTCTCACTCTTCTAAAACATGCTACATTTTGTACACCCCACAGATATCCTGTGCGCCCAGGAGGTGGATAGGCAGAATAGGGGCAAAATTCAGCAGAAAGGCAGACAGCTAGGTGAACCACTGATAAAGGGCAACCAAGGAAGGGGCTGGAGTAGAACAGCAAAACAGTCTAGGGAGGTCAAATCATGGAAAGTCATGTGTGCAAATGCCAGGAGCCTTAGCAACAAGATGGAAGATCTGGAGGCTGTCATGGTGCAGTCAGATCTGGACATTGTGGCCATCACTGAAACCGGTGTAATGATAACCACAAATGGAGTTGGCCATACCTGGCTACAACATATTCAGAAGAGACAGGCAGGCAGGAAGGGAGGAGGAGTGGCACTGTATGTGAAAATGACATAAGGGCCACAGAGATCCAGGAGGAACAAAATGGAGGAGAGATGCTGTGGGTTAAGCTGGAAAGGAAAATGGGGCCAGCCATCCGACAGGTGTGGTCTATAGACCACCAGCCCAGGAGGAAGAAACAGATAGGAGTTGATGCTAGCCATCCAGAGGATGGCAGACAAGGGTGAGGTAGTACTGGTTGGAGACTTCAATATTCCAGATGTGGACTGGAGCATCCCAGCAGCAGCATCAACTAGGAGCAGATTTATCCTGGACTCCATTCAGGGTGCCTTCCCGCAACTGGTCATGGAACCAACTTGGCAGAAGGCAATACTGGACCTTGTGCTCAAACAGGGACAGTGTGATGGGGTAAGAGTGGGGAGCACCTGGGGAACAGTGACCACCAGTCACTGTGGTTTGAAATCACAGAAAGAGCAGAACCAAACCACAAAAACACGTATCCTGGATTTTGGGGGCAAACTTTGGGAAAATTGGGAGATACTTGAAAGAGGCATTAAGGGAATGGGGCAGGAATCAGGGTTGAGGAACAGTGGGAAGTATTTAAAATGGGGATTACAAGAGCAACAGAATTATGTATTAAGCAGGTTAGCAAGAGGAAAAGAAAGAGGAGACCATTATGGTTTTCCAAAGAGGTAGCAAAGTAAGTGAAAGCCAAAAGATTGCATTCAGGCAATACAAAAGACACAGGCAGAAGGGGATAGGGAGAAGTACCAGGAGAAGCAAAGGGAGGCAGGGAGGTCAGTAAGGAAGCCAAAGCTCAGACAGAAGAACACATTGCAAAATCAGTGGGTAGAGGGACAAACCTTTACAGGTACATAAGTGAAAAAAGAAAGGCAAAGGAGGGATAGTGAGACTGAAGGAGAGGATGGGGGCTGTGTGGAGGATGACAACAGTAAAGCTGACATATTGAACAGGTATTTCTGCTCAGTCTTTACTAAGGAAGAGGAGGGTAATGGGTCTGAATGGAGTACAAGGGGTGAGAATGGTGCAGAAATGGACACAAGTCCCTCTACATGAGAAACGGTCCTGAAGGAACTGGAAGTAATAAGAGTTGATAAAGCAATGGGGCCAGATGGAGTGCACCCCAGGGTCCTTAAAGAACTAAGAGAGGTGGTGGCTGAACCTCTTGTTATCCTGTTTAGCCAATCACTAGAAACGGGGGAGGTACCCAAAGACTGGAGGATAGCAGATGTAGTCCCCTTATACAAAAGTGGGAACAAAGAGGAAGCGGGGAACTACAGACCAGTCAGCCTCACCTCAGTAGTGGGGAAGATCATGGAAGCACTACTGAAGGAGAGATTGGTGGAACATTTGGTTGTCAATGGACTACAAGACCCAAGGCAGCATGGTTTCACCAGGGGAAGGTCATGTCAGACCACCCTCATTGAATTTTTTGACTGGGTGACTAGGGAGGTGGATCAGGGGAGGGCAGTTGACATGGCCTATCTGGACTTTAGCAAGGCCTTTGACACTGTGCCACATAGAAGACTATTGCACAAACTGGGGAATATGGGTGTGGGCAGGACAGTAGTGCGGTGGGTAGGTAACTGGCTGGGTGGCAGGACACAGAGGGTGGTGGTAAATGGCTGTCACTCTACAGAGGGAAGAGTGACCAGTGCGGTACCACAGGGATCAGTGCTGGGACCGGTACTATTCAATATCTTCATCAGTGACATTGCACAGGACCTAGAAGGCAGAATTTCACTGTTAGCTGATGACACAAAGCTGTAACACAGTAGACACACCAGAGGTGTAGACAGAATGAGAAGGGACCTGCAGAAACTTGAAGAATGGTCAGGGTTTGCAGTTGAAATTCAATGCAAAATGCAAGATAATGCATATGGGGCACAAAAACCCTGGCACAATATATCAGTTGGGGGGTGAGGATATAGCATGCACCAAGCAGGAAAGGGATCTTGGAGTTATCATCTCTGATGACCTCAGGGCAGGGAAACAGTGTGACAAGGCAGCAGGTAAAGCAAATAGGATGCTGGGATGCATAGGCAGGGGCATCACCAACAGGAAAAGGGAGGTCATAATTCCACTATACAAGACACTAGTGAGGCCGTACCTGGAGTACACTGTGCAGTTCTGGAGACCTTACCTACGTAAGGACATAGACAGGGTAGAGAAGGTTCAGAGGAGGGCAACAAAGATGGTGCATGGATTGCATCACAAGTCCTATGAGGACAGGTTGAAGGCACTGAACATGTACTCCCTGGAGGAGAGGAGGGAGAGAGGGGATATGATAGAGACATACAAGTATCTTACAGGGAGGAACAGGGTGCAGGAATGCACTATTTTTAAGCGAAAAAGATGTTCCAGGACTAGAGGCATGGGATGAAGTTGGAGGGAGGACGATATCAGAGGAAGCGTGAGGAAGAATTTCTTCACAGAACGGTGGTGGACAAGTGGAACACCCTGCCAGAGGAAGTGGTGGGGGCTGAAACAATCACGGGATTTAAGAATGCATGGGATAGACATAAAGGAATTGTGGAGATCAGGGGTAAGGGGCAACAGACTTCCTGGAAAACATAAACTGAACTTACAAACTTAAATGGGCAGACTGGGTGGGCCATAGGCCCTTATCTGCCGACACTGTCTATGTATCTATGTATGTATCTATGTCCGAGTTCTTCTTACTGTATGCGATTTAAATTACCGTATATTCTATTGTCATTGACTGTATTTTAATTATTGGCAGTGCAGTGCTTAGTTGCAGCACCAGTGTGTATGCCCATCTGTGGACCACTTGCCACAGTTTCCAGCACACATTTCTGCTGCAACGTTTTTTGGTTGATCTTTTGTGATTTGGGGACTTCCATCCAGTTGTACTCTAGACTACAGATTTATTTAGTTGGTTAGTTAATTAGAATGTTTTACCAGTCAAATATACAGTGATAGAAAAGCAATCTCATTAACAGATGTGACCTGGGTGGAGGTGAAGGGGGCAAGATAGCAATACAAGCAAATCAAATACACACTGTACATACAAACATATAATATGTTGAAGTATATAAACATTAGATCAATAATAACACAGTATCTATTGAGATATACAGCATGATGAATAGGAGATATACAGAGCATCCCCAAAACAGGAAATCAGGTACAATTGCAGTAAGACACAAGGGCCCAGATATTCAAACTGCACCACAAAGTAGTGCAATAGCAGGAGCAGGCGCAAGTGCAGTGCGCCCATGTGCAACACGTGTAATATTCAAACACAGCGCAGGCCAAGGTGCGTTTGCACAACACAACTGAATATCGCACCAACCGTGCCATGGCACAACCAGGGATGTGCAGTGGCACAGGGCTAATGTGCAGTAACGCAACCAGGGATGCACAGTGGAGCAGTGTAGCAGTGCAGTAGCACAACCAGGGATGCGCAGGGACAGGATGCAGGGGTGCACCACCCATGGAAGACATGGGCAGAGGAGCACGCAGCAAACCAGACAGCGCCCCCTGCACCCCATGAACTGCACAACCTGTGGTGAGCTGGATGAACCACCAGCCCATGAACACCAGCACTGAATCCACAGCCGGGGCATGGTGCCCCAGCACACCCCCTGGCAAGCAATGACCATAACACAAGGAGGTCTGGCCACCCTGTGCACCCCATCCCACCAATGCAGAGCACACCCTGCACAGCGATCCCCAGACACCCTGCCCAGGAGCAGCGCCCAACAGTGCATGGCTCCATATGCATGCCACCACCCCCACTGTGACAATGCAACCCTCTGCACCATGGAGCCATGCATGGCAGCTCCACCATGAGCACCCCACATCAGGCGGCAGCAGCCACTGATGCAACAACTGCAGACACAGTGCTGCCCTGCACAGCCCCCCTGTGGCACAGCCGAGAGGTCGACCCTGCGTCAGCACCCAAGGTACCCTGCATGTGACAGGGCCAGCCCTGGACCCCGCCACCAGCAGGACAGCATCCCGCACACCCACTCAAGCACACACCCTGTCCCAGCACTGGCCCAAACTGCCTGCACAGATGCCCACAGTGGTGCATGGAGAAATGCACCACACAGGATGCAACACAGGGCATGGACAAACACCCACCCAGACCCAAGGGCACCCCAATACAGGGACACAATAGCGGGGCAACAAACCCACTGGTGTGCGGTCACAGCAGCCGTGTACCCACGGCCAGCAGCCCACCATGGCACAGGTGTACCAGGCACCCTGCGCATGCACCATGAAGCCGTCCACCACCAGCATGTGGCCGGAGCACAAGTGACAGGCAGCAGAGCACGGACCCTGCAACAGACACCAGCAACAGCATGGAGGGGGGACAACAACAGCAGAGGCCACAGTGCCACCCGAGGTAGACGTGCACCATACCGGTGACAGGAGGCAATCCGCCATTGTGCTGGGTCCAGGGGGTGGCCAGCATGGACAGCCACCACTGACATGCCAGTTGACCATGCATAGCACAGACATGCAAGGGTGTCAGCTGCACGAGCCATGGACATACTGACAGGGGCACCATGGACACAGTGCATGCACCGGGGACCACTTCACACAGGCGTCCAGTGCACAGGGAACAACACACATACCACAGACAGTGACCGAGTGCCCCACCCACACCATAGGCGGGTCCCTGCCGGACACACACATGCCCAGGCCTGCACCACCCCAATGCCATGCACACCACTGCAGCCAAGCACTATTAGCCCGCTGCAAATCAGAGACCACCACAGTTGTCATAACAAAATGGATATATTAAACGAATGTGAACAACTAAACATATGTACAACTATATACAATGGGGGGGAAGGGCCACAAACCAGGTGGGGGTGGGCATGGGGCAGGGGTGAATAACTGGGAGAGGGATGAAGGGGTGTGAGGGTTAGTCCAGGGGGGAATACAATAAGGGGGCATAGAGGGCCTATCGCCAGCCCCTCTCCCCACTTCTGTGCCTTCGCCGTCTTCTGTGGTGCCGTACACCATCCTGCTCCATCCTTTGCAGGAGCTCAAGGGTAGCTCTGGTGAGCTGCAGCAGCTCCTGTACACCTCTCTCAAGTGCCATCCAGCGTTGTCCACCTAGGACAAGGGAGCAGAGTCAATACGCGTGACTGGCCAGACCCCTGCAGCCCACCCATCGTGCATGGCATACAGCCGTGGGCCATGCCCCTGTGATGGCATGTGACCACCCACAGTGACAGCGCCCACAAGACCCACCTACCCAGGTACCCACAGCCATGCGGACCGCTGCACACACCCACCGCCCATGTCCCACACAGCACCACTGTGGCCGTACAGTGACATGGCTATGCGGTGCGAAGGCAGTGGCACAGCCATGTACCCAGTGCATGCCGGACCACCAGTGATGCCCACCCTCACATGCAGTGCCACAGAACAATGCTGAGTGCACTGTGTGGCGTGCACAGCAGTGGGGCCAAGTGCTGGTGGCCATGCCCCGCCGCCAACCCTGCAACATAGCATGCACAGATATAAGGGGAAAAATGGCACTCACCTGCATCCAGGCCATCTGGGTGCTGCTGGCCCATGGCCCCTCTTCCATGACCCTGCTGCAGCTGTGGTGCACCATCCCTGTCCTGCTCGGCTCGGGCTTGCCTCACTCTTTGGCGCTCCTCCAGGCCTAGGGTGCAAACACGGAGAGGGGGGAACATCAGTACAAACCAGTAGCAAAGCCCCCCCCAGTGTGTGTGTTCCTGCACAGCTCAGCCATGCCGCAACCCCACCACCACCACCACCCCCACTAGATGGCCCCCACCTCCCTGCGGGGTGGACACATGCACACCGTGATACCCAGATGGATGGACGCAACCAGTGTATGGATGGAGCACCTACCTGGCCGTGGCATGGCACCTCCCCGGGCGCATGCCTGCAGATGCCCCAGTCAGTCTGGGTCTCTCTGCCGGAGGTTGCCATACCGGTGGCTACACTGCTCACCAGACCTGGCGATACCGGTGGCCTCCTCCATGCCTTCAGCAACCTCCTCCCACACAGCACTGCATGGCCTGTCGAGTCCTGGCCAAACAGGGCCCCAGCATGGGGCTCAACAATGGCCACCAGTTTGGCCTGCTCTATGGCGCTCCACTGCTGTGCTCACCTGCGTGCCATCCTGCAGTAAGTACCGATAACAAAATGGCACTCCGTAGCGCACGTTCCCCCATGTGCAGAGGCTGCACGGTACTGCACTGCCATTCCCCATCGCGCTGTCACCGAACTGCACGATAGGAGTGCACCCATGTGGATGCATGGTGCCTAGGGGGCAAACATCGAGTGCAGGGTCAAGGGTCTGTCTGTGCACGGAGTGCCACAGCACTATTGGGACTCCCTGTGTGTAGCACGGTAGGGTGTCTGTGTGTGACGCCCTGCAGTGGCCTACTGCGCTGTGGCTCCATGGTGCCTACGGCAAACAAGGGCATGAGCGTCACACGGGCGAACAGCGCACTAGCACCACTGGCACAGTGGTGGCCGTGCCCTGCACTGCCTCCCATACACAGCATGTCATCAGCGCTGCATGCGTCGGCATCAGCACCCCGGGCATGCGCCATGCGGTGCCTACTGCGCACGTCACAGATCTGCGCCATAGCCTGAGCATGCTCAACAACATTGCGTAAGGCACAACAGCATGATATTCAGCCAGCATATGCAAATCAGCTCATCAGCAATTCCATGGTGCAACCACTGCATTAGCATCCACTTAAAGTTGCGCCTCGCCTCATTTGCATGCGTTGCACTATATGAATGCGACATGGGGCTGCAGAGGACATAGTTTGGTATTGCAGTCTATTGTGGTGGTTTGCATGCTGTTGGGATGTGTGGACTGTGGTTCATGAGGGCTGAATGGGACTGCACATTCAAAGGTAACACCTGTCATTCCCACAGGCTTGATCATGACCGAACAAGAGGATGAGGAGGAACAGGGACGGGGGAGAAGGAGGAGGCCCAACTTCACCCAGGCTGAATCAGATGCCCTGTTCAAGGCATATCTCAACAGGGAACCGCTGCTCAGTGGACAGCGGGGAATGCCACAGGCCTGTGCTGCGGCGTGGGGTGAGGTGATGTGTGCCGTGAATCAGCATGGCAGCCACAAGCGGTCCGTACAGGAGTGTAAAAACAAGGTCAGCACAGACAGGAGGAGGATCAAGGATAAGGTGGCTGCCATCAGGGCAGCATGTGCTGCCACCGGTGGTGGACAGCTGGATGTGCCACTCCTGATGCCACGGGAGGAGCTGGTGGCTAGCAGCATGCGGCATTGTGCCATAGAGGGCGCTCCTGGTGGTGACTTCCAGACGGGTGGCAGCCCATCACTGCATGGTAGGTCCTGTGCTGTCACTGTGTGGGTGGTGGGGGGAATGCCACAGGGCAGGGCGGAGACAATAACACTACTGTGTTCCCTTACAGCTCCTGAGCATCTACATGGGTCAGCGGTGGTGGGTGTGTCCACCGAGGGTGATGCCCTGTACACGGAGGAACGCCCATTCACCTCCACAGGTGTCCGAGAGACCAGACCAGTGCATACCTGCCTGTCTGTCCGGACTGAGGAAGGTGGTGCGGGTGCGGACGAGGCCCTGCCTGTGTCCCAGCGTGACAGTGCCCACGGTCTCCAGCATGCTGGGACACGGATTGGTGATGATGGATCACACGTCCCAGACAGTGATACGTGTGGGACACTGGATGGTCCCACAGCAGGCAACAGCCCGGGCGTTGCCATGGGTGGTGCCGCCTTGGAGGCCTGCATGACAAAACAGTCCCAGCCTGTGCCTGTATGCCCCAGTGGGGCAGCACTGGTGTGCATCCAGGCCGGTGGGGCTGTTGCGGCCACTGTGGCCGTGCTGGTGAGCCCTGGCGATCGGCAGCAGGAGGGGCAGTGCCAGCAGTCAGCCAATGGCGATGGGGGACAGTGTTGGGGAGCAGTGGCAGTGCACCATGTGTGGACGTGCCCCAGCATGGCTCTGGTGTGCAGTGCCCATCGTCAAGGGGTGCTGCCCAGCAGGGCCAGAAACACCACGAGGGACAGCATGCTGTACCGGTGGATGACCTCTTTGACGAGCACAGCCGTCTACTCCAGGCTTCAGTAGACCAGCAGTTGCAGCTTGTGACTGCGGTGGATGCACTCAGTGTGGTTCTGCACCAGGCAGAGGAGCGGCACAGCAGAGACCACAGTCTGCTCCTGACAGAGATGGCCCGGCAGCGGGAGGATGTGACCGCTGCCTTTGACAGGCAGACGAATGCATTCACAGCTGTCATGGCCACATTGGGCACCCAGTTCAGTGCCCATGCGCCGCAGACACCATGCAGTGTCATGTCCACCCCCATTCCCAGTGCTGTGTGACACCTGCTATGTCGACACCGGGTTCGGCTGTGGGCATACTGGGCATGCCTGGCATGGGCATGTTTGGTGAGCTGCAGACCCCAGCACGAACACGGTCGTGTTCATGCAGCGGCACCTCTGGGGGACAATCGGTGCCACCCCATGAGGCCAATGGTCAGCCTGACATGGCTGGCAGGTCTTGGCGGGGCTGCCCACACATCCATGGTGGCCGTGGCACTGTGCCACATGACTGACCTGTCTCCCACCATGGCCACTGTCTGCCACTGCCCTATGTGCAGTGCGGTATGCATTGTGCGACGCACGGGTTGGGTACCCGGCCCTGCACACACATGGTCCCTGTGCACACCCTCCCAGCTGCTGGCCACTGTGGAGTGTGCATGATGATGCCTGTGTTGCGCTGTCCACCAGTGTGCAATGGTGCCCAGTGTCTGAGGCACGCACAGTGATGGCCACTGGGCGTGGTCGTGTGTGGACCTGTGTGGGAGTAGGGGTGGCAATTGGGGTTGGCATGCCGTCTATCCCTTGTGCATGTCTTGTGGGGGTGTGTGTGTGTGTGTGTGTGTGTGTGCCACATGTTGTGTTCAGCCCTGCCCATCCCTGACGCTGTGTGCGGTGCCACACTCAGACCCATTCCCTCACTGTCGTCCGCCCCTGGGGTTCTTCCCTGCCTGTCTGTGGGCTGTGCCCTTGCCATTGGTGGTTGTGTATGGCCCCATGACCTACTTGTGTTGACCTAAGTGCTCTTCTGTGATGGTGACCCGGTGCAGCTGTGACATCCAGATCAGGCGGGGATCCCTTTTCCCAGGGGATGGCTGCTCATTACTGGCTGGACCGGTGTCCTCATCGTCCCCACCGCTGTTCCCCTCTTCAACCTGTACAGCAATCCCACAGTCGTTGGCCATGTTGTGCAGGATGCAGCAGGCCAGGAATAGCCCGCAGGCCTTCGAGGGACTGTACTGTAGGGCACCGTCAGACATGTCCAGGCACCAGAAATGTGCCTTCAGCATCCCGAACACACACTCAATGACATTCCGTGTTGTGCATGTGCCTCATTGTACCGTAGCTGCGATGGGGTCGAGGGGCTTTGGTATGGTGTGAGCAGCCTGGGATGGAGTGGGTAGCCACTGTCACCTGTGTGTAGAGGGTGGACATTAGTATGGTGGTCTGTGTCACTTTGCCATGGGCTGACAAGGCCGGTACCCATGGCACCTCTGACTATGCACCCCACCACGTCTGCTCATGTCGTCCTGCTTGATATGCATACTCACCCACTAGGTGGCCAGTGGGGATGTCCCCACTCTCAAACCTGTGGCACAGTGCCAACTGGTGCCAGATGAAGGCATCATGTGCTCCCCCAGGGTGCGTGGCACAGACATTGGTAATGCGCTTCCTGGCATCCAGGCCAGGTGGCGTGCGGATGGCCACATGGGTGCAGTCAATGGCCCCGAGCACACCAGGCAACCGTGCAACCCTGTGGAACTCTTGTATGTGTGCTGTGTGCTCTGCCTGTGTGCTGGGGAAATGGATGTACTCCGCAGCATGTGGCAGCAATGCGCTGAGGAATTGTGTGAGTAGGCGTGATGTGGCTGACAGGTTATGCCTGTTGTGTCCCCTGTTGGTCTCTGGAAGGTGCCCGTGGCGAGCAGGCACATGACAGCTGTCACCTTCATCTCCACTGACAGAGCATGGCTCCATCATGTGGGTGCTTGCATCTCTTCACTGCACAGCTCACAGAGCCACCTCAGGATCACCCAGTTCAGGTGGTACTGTCCCACAATCTCTGTGTCAGAGTAGTGTTCGAAGGTGGTGCGGGCTCGGTACTGCCTGTTCTGGGTGTACCACCGACGGGTCCTTCCACGGCCACGCCCCCCTGCTGCCTGCCTTCTCACACCCCTCATTACCACCTCCATCTGGAAGGTGGCACTGGCCATGTTCCTGGCTGGTGTCCCCCCCCCAGCGGCTGTTATCCCGTTCCCCCCGCTGTCCATTTCTGATGCTCTCCCTGCACCAGGTACACCTCCGGCCTTTGGCTGTGGCTGTCCTGCCTCCTGCCACTGCCCTCAGTCCACTGTGGCACTCCACTATCTATCCTGAACAGTGGCACAGGCTCCCCACTCCTATCCTGTTCCTAGCTCAGTTCAGGTGTTCCCTGTCCTGCTCCTGCCCAGTCCTGCTCACTGCTACCCTCTGTACAGCCCTTGTCTCTGTCACCATGCTCCCACCTGTGCCTTCCCTGTAGCGCTCTTGCACCCCTCTCTTGCTCCTTTTTATTTTGGATCATTTCCGCTGTTGTGCAACTTCCACTAGCTCCCCTATTGAGCATGGCGCATGCTGTTGAATATCGCACTGCGCATGTTATTCATGGTTCCGCCCCTACTGTTGCACATGCATTCATTACTATTGCACTCTTGTGCATTGCTACTTGCACTGCGCAGCTGCCTCCCGCTGAATATCGCACAATGGCACATTTCTGTACTTGCGCTGGCTCATCCCTGTTGCGCATGATGCAGCCCTTTTGAATATCCAGGCCAATATATTTTTTGAATACATGTAACTGTTCGGCAGCACTAAGACTGGAGAGAGAACTATTGCCTAAGTTACGGTTGTCCCACACTTGAGGGAGACAGAGATTAAGACAGATATTTTATTTATTTATTTATTGAATTGTTTCACCAGGAAAGGCATACTGAGCAAAAAGATGCTCGTCTCCCACTGTGGCCTGGGGGGGGGTACATAGGAGAGGATAACACGCAGGTTATCACTGTGAGTAACACTCAGCATTACAGTTTGTGCATAGGAATGGATAACGTGCAGGTTATCAATGTAGGATACATATATCATTACATGTATTACAGTACAATAATGTATACACTTACTAGGACGTATGCTGAATTACAAGTTGACAGTTTGGGATACAGTCAGGCACAAGACACGTAGATCCAAGCATGGAGCTGATTACATGGAATGGAAGTGCAGTTAAGACAGCAAGAGGGTAATAAGTGCAATAGTTGGTTTAATAAACCAGCTTTGTAGCATATGCTAGGTGCCGCTGGTCAGGCAGTCGGGAGTATGGGGCACGAGGGGCAGGCACAAGAGGATAATCATTTGCAGGCACAATTTACTGTATGGTAATTAGCCATGGCGGTAGCTAGGGAGTGAGTGGAGGAGGAGTAATGAATTTGAGGAGGACATTCATTCCAGAGTTTAGGAAAGCGGTGTGAGAAGGCTGCGTGTCCCACGGAGGACCTCCACCTAGGGATTAATAATTGATGGGAGTTGTGGGATCTAAGGCCGTGGGTTGGAGTAGGGGGGTGGTGATAGCAAGGAGGAGAGGTAAGACGGGAGGGAACCGAGCCAGAATTTTGAGAGAAATTTAGCACAGTGCAGTTGGTGGTGGTTTTCGAGGGAAGGGAATGCAAGAGAATTGTAGAGATCACAGTGATGGGTGTGGGGCGGGTGCATTGAGGGCGAAGTGGCAGAAAGCATTAAAGAGGGAGTCCAGTCTAGATAAAGTTGACTTGGAAGCCGCACTGTAGACTATATCACAGTAGTCAAATGACGGAAGGATCATCTTCTGCATTAGTTCACGCCTCACGGTTAGTGGGAGGCTACTGCAGTTCCTGTAAAGGGCACCAAGCTTAGGGCACAGTTTTTTCAGGATTGCATTGATGTGGACGGAGAAAGATAGATGCACATCGAGCCAGACCCCGAGGTACCGAAACGAGGAGGTGTTTTCCAGTACAGTCATATCCAAGGTGTGGAAGGAGGGAAGGGTGGACAGCCTGGACAGGGGTTGCCTTGAGCCAAAGGTCATGGTTACTGTTTTTTTAGCGTTTAGGGAGAGCTGATGAGAGCTGAACCAGTTCTGAACTTTTTTGAAGTCGGACTGAAGGTTGGTAGTTACCTCTCCTAGGGAAGAGCCAGAGGTGAATAGAACAAATATGTTATACAGTACACAACTAGTTCCATTTTTTCTAGCTCTGAATATCAAAAGGGGCAAGGATCACACAGTTTGAATTCTCACATTTTATAAATTCTGTGTGAGGTTTCAAGTTCCATATAATTTCATCCCTGTTTTGGGCACTCACAAAATACATCAGTAGGAAACTCATCACCCGTTTGACAAGTAAGTTTACTTGTCTGTAACACCATTGTTTTTCATTGGAAGTGTGATTGCACAGTTCCTCTTTCTGAGCAGACAGCTTCGAAATTGGAATTGTATTTTATCTATAATTGACCAGCAAGGTCTGTGGCCAGTGCAGACAATCAGTAAATTATTAACTTTGCCATATGGAGTCTGTGTTCCGTATGTGACTGAAGACCTCCAATACTGGCTACAATTACATTATCACGTGTTAATTTTCATTTTCAGTTCATGGTGATGATTCAAATGAATATTGCAAATTTCAGAAAATAACTGTGATTCTTCAATTAGTATTGTTCCTATAGTGAGGTCACTCTCGGAGATGTAAGACTTGGCAGCTGCCCTAAAGGAATTAATGTGGTGATGGTGAATCCCGTCTTTTAAGTATACGTTGGATTCTATATAAATGATGCCTTACAGAAAGCAATCTACAGATAACACCAGGAAGAATATAAAACATGGAGCAGCCTCCCCTTTGTGACCCGGGGATTAATCAAACTGTCACACGGATGTTTTGGTGTTACATGCTAGTAAAGGGACTTGTGGTTATGGGCTTCAGTCCCAACCTCCTGAAATGAATTCAAAGCATGTCTATCTGTAGTATAGTAATGTGCGTACGTTAGTCTGCAAGGGAAACATGAACATGACCCATGACTCCATCCCTGGCCTCTCACCAGCTTTCCTGTTTCTAACACCACTATGCCCGCACTTAGTATTGTTACTTAAAAAGTTAGACTCCTATGTACTAGTGAAACTTAAAATGTTTGACTCCTATGTAGTAGTGAAACCTTGACTCCTATGTACTGGTGAAACTTAAAAGTATGTGCAACCCTCTGCAACCTTATTTTGTAATCCACTGCTGTGCTAAGTGTTATGCTGTATGTATCTGTTCATTTAACTGACTCAGAACCTTTGAAAATGAGTCCTTGACTCAAAGGTATTAATCCTAAACTGAAATAAATAAATAAATAAAATGTATGTGGTTACATTCCTGCTAAATTGTAAAAACTGCTACTTTTTTTTTGTAAAACAGTCATATTTTTTTTTATTATGAACAGCAAGGAAATTAATGTTGAATTTGATAAAGGTGTTATTTTTTTAATTAATACTTTATAGGAGTGATTTTGGCAGTATAGCCAGCTGCTGGGGTACTCTGATGTGCTTTTCTGAAGATTGTAGCACTCAACACGTATCACACAGCATGCACTAGTCTTTTTATGGCATCACTTTGAAGTAGCTCACCATTTGCATGCCTGATCTCTCACCTTTTAATGAACTGAGACCTATTTCCTAGTAGTCTCCTATACTGATTTAACTTGCTTCCTTTACAGCCTGCCTTTTGTTAAGCAGTCTAGATCCCACAAACTCTGGAATATATTCAAAATGCTGGTTAGTTTTCTCTGCACCCGATGAAGGGGCCTGAGAGGTCTCAAAAGTATGTATAAAAATTATTTGGTTAGTCTAATAAAAAGGTATTATCAAAAAAGTGTACCACATTTTCCTGAGACTAATACTTCACATTTTGTTATAAATGTATGATAGACAGAAAGATAGATATAAACTTTATTTATATAGTGCCCTTCCCAGAGGCTCAGAGAGCTTAACAAGCATTTAACAACAACAATCCATACAAATTCCAATACACAATGCAGAGTTAAATATAAAATAATCTGTCTATCTTAACTTAAACTTAAAACAATAGTCAGTTCACTACATGACCTTCTACTCAAAATACATTCTGTGTGTCATACGCTTGATTGAAAAGAAACATTCTCAGCCCTTTTTTAAAGGTTTCCACCGAGGGTGCCTCCCTTAGATGTCTTGGCAGTGAGTTCCACAGGGCTGGTGTCGCAACTGAGAAAGCACGGTCCCCAGAATGCCGCAACCTAACCCTAGGAACCACAAGGAGGCAAACCTCAGAGGAGCAGAGTGCACAAGGCAGGCAGTGGGGAATCAGCAGGTCAGATGGCATGGTTTAACTGTCAGATATACAATTAAAGACTATACCATCAGATATAGGTCATATAAATGTATACTTTAATTGTAATTACAAATAAATGAAATAAAAATGAAAATATCAGATATGCAACTAAGACTATACGGTCACATGCAGGTCAGTACCAGGAGCCTGTAGATAATTGTTTCCCCAGAATTGACCATGAGGAACTGCAGTGTCAGTGTTCTAGAACTTCTTGTAACCCAAGTCAGGTGCACAAGATGGCTGAAAACAAGCAGGGGCCTCGAGTGCAGTAGACAGGGAGGTCACCTTATGCCCCTTGGAACAAACCATCCAGAAGATTAGTAAATCTGTTAAATTTGTCAGTAGTACATTTCATTCATGTTCTAGGCTGCAGTAGATTGAACAGCAAATGGAGACCGGTGGTGGAGCAATGGTAGAAGCAACCTTGTCCATCTGAAAAAAACTTGACTTCAGTGCTTGATAAATTAACATGCTTTGCTCTGCAGTACAGTCAAAGATGCAAACAATCAGCCATCTTGTGCACCTGACTTGGGTTACAAGAAGTTCTAGAACACTGACACTGCAGTTCCTCATGGTCACTTCTGGGGAAACAATTATCTACAGGCTCCTGGTACTGACCTGCATGTGACCATATAGTCTTAGTTGCATATCTGACATTTTCATTTTTATTTCATTTAAACATACCAGGATACATTATCTACAGGAGGGACAGGGAGGGTAAAAGAGGAGGAGGAGGAGGAGTAGCTCTTTACATAAGGGAAGGAATCAAAGCAACAGAACAAAAGGGTAAACAGGGAGGAGGAGAAGAAGCACTGTGGGTAAATTTGGAGACAGGCAATGGCATCACAATCCACACAGGGGTTGTATACAGACCCCCTTCTCAGGGGGAGGAAATGGACAAGGAAATGATAGAAAGTATACTTAGAATGGCAGAAAAGGGAGATATTGCTGATGGGTGATCTGAATATGCCAGATGTTAACTGGAGTGCAGTTGCAGCAGCCACTTGAAGAGTGGGGTTATTCTAGATGCCTTACAGGGGCATGCCTTAGACAACTAGTATTGGAGCCCACTCGAGAGGGAGCAATCTTAGACCTGGTTCTCTCAAATGGAGATGGAGAGAGGATCACAGATGTAGAAGTGGGTAGCCATCTGGGAACTAGCGACCATTGACAGTATGGTTCACAATAAACACAGCAATAGAGTCAAGCCATACAAAGGCAAAAGTACTGGACTTTAGGAGAGGTGACTTTGCCAAAATGGGTGAGTGCCTAAGGAATGCACTAGCAAATGGGCAGGAAGGAGGGGTGGAAGAACAATGGGGAATAATAATAAAAACTGCTATCACAGAGGTAACAAGCCTTTGTGAAGCAAATAAACAAAACAAAATGATGTAAGAAACCACTATGGTTCTCAAAGGAAGTGGCAGTGAAGGTTCAAGAGAAAAGAAAGCATTCAGGAAGTACAAGGAATCACAGAAGGAGCAGGACAGAGAACTGTATCAGTTGAAGCAAAAGGAAGCTGGGAAGGCAATCAGAACAGCAAAGACCCAAACCGAGGAAAAGATAGCCAACTCAGTTAAGAAGGAGGATAAACCTTTATAGGTACATCAGGGAGTGAAGGAAGACCAAGGGAGGATAGTGAGGCTTAATAAAGGGAGGGAGGGAGGGTGGGCAGAGGGTGACTGTGAAAAGGCAGAGATACTAAACAAATATTTTTGCTCAATATTTACAAATGAAGATGGGGAGGTACCTAAAACAAACAGTAGAAACACTCTGGATACAGAAGTTGATACCAGCCCATTTACAGAAGAAAGGGTTCTGAAAGAACTCTTAAAACTGAAGGTGGACAAAGCAATGGGGCCTGATGGGATTCATCCGAGAATTCTAAAAGAACTAAGGGTAGAACTAGTGACACCACTGACTACCCTCTTTAACAAATCATGGGAGGATGGGGTGGTACCCGAGGACTGGAGGAGGGCCGATGTGATTCCCCTTCACAAAAGTGGGAGCAAGGCAGAAGCAGGAAACTACAGACCTGTTAGTTTAACCTCAGTGATAGGGAAAATGATGGAATCACTTCTGAAGGAAAGAATTGTCGAGTATCTAGAGGCCAGAGGGGCACAGGACCCAAGGCAGCATGGATTCACAGCGGAAGGTCATGCCAGATGAATCTAATAGATTTCTTTGACTGGGTGACCAAAGTAGTAGATCAGGAAGGGGCTGTGGACATGGCCTACCTAGACTTTAGCAAGGCATTTGACACAGTCCACACAAAGATTAATATACAAGTTAGCCAGCCTGGGAGTGGGTCCCAAGATGACAGCCTGGGTAAAGAATTGGCTGGAGAATAGGACACAGAGAGTAATAGTAAATGGAGTCCACTCTGAAGAAAGGGGGGTTACTAGTGGGGTACCGCAGGGTTCAGTATTAGGACTGGTCCTCTTCAATGTCTTTATAAGCAACATTGCAGAGGGACTGGAAGGAAAAGTATGTCTCTTTGCAGATGACACAAAGCTCTGCAACACAGTTGATGCACAAGGTGGGGTGGAAAGGATGAGAAGGGACTTGGCAAGATTAGAGGAATGGTCAAATGTATGGCAGCTTAGATTCAATGCTAAGAAGTGCAAGGTAATGAACCTGGGAAACAAAAACCCAGGGGAAGAGTACACAACGGGGTGAGATACTAACAACAACAAAATGGAAAGGGACCTGGGGTAGTCATATCAGATGACCTAAAGGTGGGCAAGCAATGTGAGAGGGCAGCAAGGAGGGCTGGGGGATACTGGGATGCATAGGAGAGGCATCACCAGTAGAAAACAGGAAGTTATTATCCCTCTGTACAGACAGCTGGTGAGACCCCATCTGGAGTACTCGTGCAGTTCTGGAGACCCAATCTCAGAAAGACTTAGACAGGATGGAAGCTGTCCAGAGAGGGCAACTAAAATGGTGCAGGGTCTGCACCAGAAGACATATGAAGAGAGACTTAAGGAGCTTTATATGTATAGCCTCGAGGAAAGGAGGGAGAGGGGGGACATGATAGAAACTTTCAAGTACCTCAAGGGAATCAACAAAGTCCAAGAGGGTAGCATCTTTCAAAAAAAGAGGTGTGCAAGAACAAGGGGGCACAATTTGAAGATAGAGGAGGGGCAGCTCAGAGGTAATTTAAGGAAGTATTTTTTCACAGAGAGGGTTGTGGATGCATGGAATGGCCTTCCGGAGGAGGTTGTGGAGTCAAAAACAGTGGTGGAATTTAAGCATGCATGGGACAGTCATAAGGCAATTCTAGGGGGTGGGGGTAGGAAGAAGTAGGCTGCTGGTTAACTAGGATCTGCAGCTTATCCATTAGGTAGGGAAATAGGCAGACTGGGTGGGCCTAGCGGTCCTTATCTGCCATCAAATTCTATGTTTCTATGTTTCTGTGTTAATCAGCTTGGAGAACAGAATGTCAGGTTTGATAAGATGCTGGAAGGTGTAGGACCGCTTATTCAGGATTCAGCAATTCTCCTGCTGTACTCAGTGGTGCTCTGCCTGCCCTACTGGAGATGTTTTGACCTCCATCTGCATTTTCTGTGGAATCCATGAGTGCTTTGTTCATGCTATTGTTTTGCCACCATCTGCACTTTGTTGTACACTTTGTTATTACTACTTATTGTTAACTTGCATTGCTTTGATTATTGTAACCTAATTGTAGTAACTTATTGTTGTACTTGCCTCCCCCCCCCACAGAACACATCTGGAAATTAACTATTTCAGCTCAGTATATAGGTTCATAGGTTCATAGGTGATTTCAAGCTTAAGAAGACTTTCATCCATAGTGCTTGCCTTATTGTTTAATCTCTTTCTTTCTATCTAAGAGAAAGTCATCAAGTTTATTTTTAAAGGAGTCCATAGTCGTACAAGACACCACTTCTTTGGGAAATGAATTCCGTCCTGCCACGACTCTATTGCTGAACCAATGCTTTCGTGGTAAAGTTTGCAATTTTTGGACTTCAAACTGAAAAGGGTGTCCCCTAGATTCATATCTTGATTTCCTCCAAACTAGTCCAAGTTCTGAGAGCAATACAGGGTCTTTTATACATCTGAATAGTAAGCAATAATCACCCTAATTCTTCTGTACTCAGGGTAAAAGATTTAGCTCCCTCAGTCTCTCAGGGTATGTCCTCTTTTCTAGCCCTTCAATTGACTTAGTCGCTCTTTTCTGTATTCGTTTCTATATTGTAAATTTCTGCTTTTTTATATGGAGCCCACACCTGGGCACAGTATTCCAGGTTGGGTCTAACCAAGGCACAGTAGAGTGGCATTAGTACTTTCCTACCCCTGCTTGAGATATGTCTCAGAATACAATTTAGGGTCTGGTTTCCGTTTCTTATTACTTTATTACAATGGGAGCTAAATTTTAAGTCAGAACTAATTATTACCCCCAAATCCTTTTCATCGTTTATGTTGTTGAGTACAATATTGTCCAGTTTATAGGAAAAGGGATTTTTATTTTTTGTATTGCCCAAGTGCATAGTTATGCACTTGTTTTAATTTAATTCAAGCTTACCATTTACAGTCCAATGATGTATGTAGTTTAATGCTTCTTGTAGATCATAATAATTTTTTACGGTGTTGTTTATTGCACCAATTCTACAGTCATCCGCAAATTTTGTCAACCAGATATTATTATTATCCAGTTTCAGGGAGGTTATATAAATATTAAAGAGGCAGGGTCCCAGGACCGAGCCCTGGGGCACTCCACTAGTCACAGCCTCCCACTTCGACTTTTCTCTTTGTATTACCACTCTTTGCCTTCTTTCACATAGCCAAGCATCTATCCAGTTTATTATATTGGTATCTAATGCACACTGTTTAAGGGAAAAAATTAATTCTTGATGTGGAAGTTTATCAAAAGCTTTAGAAAAGTCCAAAAAAATAATGTCAACACAATTTCCCGCATCCAAAGCCTTCCCAACCTTCTCGTAAAAAGTCAAGAGATTTGTCTGGCAAGAACGGTTTCTTCAAACCATGCTGTATGGATCCTGCAATTCATTAGCCTCAAGATACTCAACTATATAGTTCTTCAGGATGGATTCCATCATCTTACCCATGACCAATGTCAAACTAATTGGTCTATAGTTTTTTAACTCAGATTTTGATCCACTTTTATATATAGGAACTACCAACACTTCTCGCCAGTTTTGTGGTACTTGTCCTGTATCCAGGGATTTTTGGAAAATATGGGTTGGGGTGGTGCAAGTTGATATGCCAATTCATACAGCACCCTAGGATGAATTTCATCAGGTCCTTGTGATTTATTTGTATGTACTGTTTTTAGTTTATTTAGGACATCCTGTAATTTAATCTGTATCCTCCCTGGTCTAGAAGTAATTTTTGGAGTAGTAGTTAAAGTAACTGGATTGAAGGCAGACAGAAATAATATTTATTTTGTATTTCTGCACAATCTCTATTGTTGAGTATTTCTCCTGCATCATTTTTAAAAGGTCTGATGGTATTACTTTTTTGTTTATTGTTTATATAAGAATAAAAAGTCTTATAGTTGTCTTTAACTAAGGATGCAAGTTTTAATTCATAGTCTTTTTTTGCTTTTTTTATTTCCCATGTGACTTTTTTAACAAGCTCTCTATACTGTAAATTAGATTGTTTGTATTTGTCATGTTTAATTTTTTTAAACCATCTTTTTTTTTATTAATCAATGTTTTAATTCTTGGAGTTAGTCATTTAGGGATATTTTTATTATTTAAGTACTTAGAGTACTTGGGTATACATAGATTTATGATTTAATGTAATATATTGACCAAGGAGTCCCACATTCTATCAGCTGTATGGTTACCAAATTCCTTCTTCCAATTCCAATTTGTGAGATGTTTCCTCATAGATGGAAAATCAGCCTTTTTAAAGTTTGGAACTGTAGTTTTTCCTTCCCTAGAAGAATTTTGCACATCTTTAATCAGGGACTGATTGGTGGTCACTATTTCCCAGGGGATTACTAATGTGCACATTTTGTATTAATTGTCCCATGTTAGTTAGAATCAGATCCAAAATGTTGTTGCCCCTGGTATTTTCAGAAATAAGCTGGACAAGTCCTATTTGATTTACAGCCTCCAGAATTTGTATACTTTTTTTACTTGTACCCTCAAATTTTTTCCAGTCAATATCTGGAAAGTTAAAGCCCCCAGTCAGTATTATTCTTTCTGATGGATCTAGGTTACTAATGGCTTTTAATAATTCAAGTTCTCCTTCTGAGCTCATTGAGGGGGGTCTGTAAACCAGACCTAGTTTAATTTTCACTTGTCCCTTGGGTATGAGCTTTAACCATACCATTTCCAGGCTTTCTTTAGCTCTTGATATTTCCTCACATTGTATAGAATTTTCTATATATATATACAGCAATACCCCCTTCTTTCCTAGATTTCCTTGATAGGTAATATAGTTTATAGCCAGTTATCTCTTTATCCCATCTTTCTTCAGTAGTCCACCGAGTCTCAGTAATTAATGCAATTTGTATATTACTTTCATGTAGTAAACATTGTAGTTCCTCGAATTTATTTGTTAGACTACGTGCATTTAGTACTGTACATCTCCATCCCTCTTTAAGGTCCACAGTTGTAGGTATTAGGTTAGGAGTCTCCCTCCCCCTCTTTATCCAGCTTAAATGGAACAAGATAACATTGTTTATTTTCATGCTCAATGTTCTGATACCCGCCTTATTTAGGTGTAATCCATCACTTTTAAAAAAAGAGTATTTTTCCCAAAAATCACTGAGTTGTCCATGAATCCAGTGCTGTTGTGCCTACAAAAGGTTCTCAGTTTCATATTAAGCATCTCAATGCCTGAGTTTTTGAATTCATATCTCCCATAACATGGGATTAGACCTGAAATAATTATGTCACATCCCCTTTTTTTTCATTGTATTCACAATGTGTTGATAATCTTGTATGATGTGATCTATACTACATAGCCCCACATCATTTACACTGACATGAATTATGATTAAAGGATCTTGTAGTCCTTCCATCAGTCCTTCTAACAGGTAACCAATGTCTGAGATTTTTACCCCTGGTAGCGAGCTCACCATAGTGTGCATTTTTCTGCCTTTACATACTACTGAATCAATTCCTTTAGTTATGGAATCTCCTATTATTAGGATATCTTTTTTCTTCATTTGTGTTGTGGTTTCTTTTTCTGTTGTGAAATCTAATTTAGGTGATATTACTTCTTTATTTTGACAGACATTTCCCTGCTTAAATTCCATTACTACTTTTGCTTTCCCTTTATCTGGTAATGGTTTTCTATCTTCACTATGGACTTTCTGGCCTTGTTTAACCTTCAGTCCCTCACCCCCATTGCAGCTCTTTTCTAAAAATTCCTGTGTAACTTGTCTGTCCAGGTCCAATACCTTGTATCTATTTTCTACTTCTGGGTAGTGTGTTAACAACTGTATTTTTCCCTCATTTTTTGTAGAACGTTTAGATGTGTTTTCACATTTGTTGTCACCATAGTTATGTAGTGTCTCAATCAGAGACTATTGTTGGGCCCCTTTATGTGATAAATCTATATCATTCTCTACTATGAATGAATCTATATAGGCTTCTAATTCTCCAATCTCTTTCTGAACCTCTAGTGTTTCTGTTTGATTACTACTGTCCATCCTCCTCTTTATCATTTCAATTTCAGTATGTAGAGCATGATTCTGTATGCACTTCTCACATGTAAACTCCACCACAATTTCTTCTTCTGTGTACATTCTACAAGATATATATGGTCTATGACATTTTTTCCTAGCTTTTGTCTTAACCATTTTGTAGTCTTATTTAGTATATCTAGAATAAGTCTATGTTTATAGTTATTCTGCAAGGTACTACTCGTTAGTTATCTTAGATTGCGTTAAGTCCCTCACGGTCCCAGCGGACACAGCGAACCTGACGTGCAGGCCGCGTGTCTCTGCTGCAATGCAATGATACTCGCGCCCTGCACATTCTCGCCTGCTCACTGCAGTGTGAGCTTTTATGGATCCTATGACCTGGAAGTAACTGAATAGGGGTCACGGGAACACTCGTATTACAAACTGTAAACTTCACTTAAAATAAGGTATATGTAAGCCCCCAGTGCTTTTGGTTTAGCACTTTAAGCTTGTTTGCTGCTAAAAAGTTATAAAAATAACGCTAAAAGGTGCTTTTAGTAAGGTGTCCACTGTCCTGTGTAACACCCTACCCTCTTCCTGTTTCCTGTGTATGGGAAAACAGGGCTCCACATAAAACAGTTCCAACAACAAAATCAGTTTCAGCAATCAATAGTATATTTTGTTCAATTTTATAGTGTCAACCCTGCACAGACTCACAATTTCAAATAGTATAGAGCTGTTCCCTCACGGCAGTGTGAGCTTTTATGGGTCCTATGACCTGGAAGTAACTGAGTAGGGGTCACGGGAACACTTGTATTACAAACTGTAAACTTCGCCTACAATAAGGTATATGTAAGCCCCCAGTGCTTTTGGTTTAGCACTTTAAGCTTGTTTGCTGCTAAAAAGTTATAAAAATAATGCTAAAAAGCGCTTTTAGTAAGGTGTCCACTGTCCTGTGTAACACCCTACCCTCTTCCTGTTTCCTGTGTATGGGAAAACAGGGCTCCACATAAAACAGTTCCAACAACAAAATCAGTTTCAGCAATCAATAGTATATTTTGTTCAATTTTATAGTGTCAACCCTGCACAGACCCACAATTTCAAATAGTATATCTTTCCTGGTAAATCTTTTGAAATAGTTAAATAACCATGGAAAGGGTATGGCAGAAGTTATTAACAAGTACTTGTGCTCAGTATTCCAATTACGATTAATCCAATAACATATATAGTTACAAACAATAATCATGAGTTTGACTCAATTTAGGATTGAACTGCTGGCAAAACAATGTCAAAAGAACAAAGCTATTCACTGCAAAACTGAAAATCTTGAATCACCAGCTCCTTATATATGGATCTCTTGAAGAGGCAGAAACAGACTTAAGAATACATTTACTACAATTTCTTAATTGACTGTCTGCTGATCTGCATTTATCTATATTTGCTTAGAAATGCACAGTTAGCCTGCTGGTGATTGTTTATCAGGCCTGGAAGCTACACAGGGCCTTTAGAATTTTGATCATGGTAGAGTCAGGCTATGAATCTGCTTAGGGCAGGTGATCTGAAGCTTGCGTGTGTGGGGGAAGGGGAATACATGTCAATGATTTTTCCTTTTTTTTAGGTCCGGATGCTGCGCTGGGTCCTTGGATCCTTCAACATGACAGTATATGTCATAATTCTTTTTTGGGGTGATAAGATTTAGGGGGAGATGAGGAAATAAAGGTTCTGATTTTGAAATGACATAATTTATTTAGGGTAGAAATAAAATTTCTGGGTTATGTCTCAAGCTGGACAATATCAATATACAAAATTGACAAAGGGATTGGAAGCTACTGGAGATGTTCTGTAAATTTTTATCATTTCAAAGTAAATTTGATGAACTGTACAAGGTGGGAAAACCTTTTCTGCTTCCAAATGGGGTGGGGTAATTGGTGAATTAAAACTGGCACAGCATTAATAAAGTTTATCACATAAGTACATGTTCATATTTAGAGAGTAGGGCTCTTGAGAAACTGCAGCTTAAGGCTAATTGCCCCTATCACCAATATCCAGCATGGATACCAAAGTGAAAATCATATTTTTTTTCTCTTTTGTGGTTTTTTGCTCTTTTTTCAAGTTATTAATTTCTTTTGTTTCTCTCAATCAAGGGTCCACTGGTTTTAATGCCCTGGAACCCACGTTCCTTAAAATTGCTGCTTCAATAATTGCCACCCCTATCACGCACCTTATTAATAAATCTCTCTTTTTGGGCACTGTCCCTGAGAAATGGAAAGTGGCACATGTGGTTCCTATCCACAAAGAGGGGCAAAAAGACTTGATCGAAAACTAAAGGCCAATCTCTCTTCTCTGCACAGTTGCTAAAATCCAGTAGAGGCTATTGTATGACCAACTCAAGCCTTCCTCGAGCATAATCACTCTCTGACCAATGTCCAGCATGGTTTTCACAAAAAACATGGCACCGACACAGTCCTGAAGTGTGTGACCTCTGATATTCTCAATGCCAAGGACTTAGGTATGGTTACTGGAGCAATATTTGTTGACCTGATGGAGGTGTTTGACTTGATCAATCATGACCTGTTACTATCTAAAATAAGGGGCTTTGGTCTGGATGAGCTCTCCTGCTTCTGGTTCAAAAACTACCTGTCTGGATGGAAACAGAGTGTGCAGTAATAGGGCTGCACCTCTGCACTTAGGTTGATAATGGATGGGGCACCTCAAGGCTCTATCCTTGGCCCCCTCCTCTTTTCTCTATTTATAAATGACATGCTCCTTAACTGTGGATGAGCCACAGTTCGGGTGTATGCAAATGATGCTGTTTTATACAGACCTTCTTCAAACATAAACCTGATTAACAATCACCTGGAAAATGACTTCCACCTTCTCAAACATTGGTTCTTGTAAAACAAACTTGTCCTAAATGCAAAAAAAAAACAAAACAAAAAAACAAACAAAACCAAAACAAAAAAACAGTACCATGGTATTTGGCCATAAGAAACTTGGCCCGGAGAGACAACATCTTATTAAGCTATCCAACATCAATGGTGTCAGTCTTGAAGTGGTGCAGTCATTCAAATATCTAGGGGTAGTGTTACACCAAAACATGACCTTTGAACATCATGAAGATGGCCTGGTCTAAACACCACATCAAAATGTTAGCCTTCTCTGCAGGTTTACTCCCTACCTCTTTAGATCTGCTCACCTAGCAATTGCTAGCAGCACCCTCATGCCTATCCTCATCTATGGAGCCACAGTGTTACAATCTGCTCATGAATCTGTACTATCCAGACTGAAGATTCTCTATAACACATTCAGTTATTTTGCAGCTGGTGCCCACTCCAGAGACCACCACTGTGGAGTGCTTGCATCGCCAAGGTGGCTCTCTTCTGAAGCATGGTAGCGTTATACCCTCTACTGTCTAACATTTAAGCTTCTGCAACCCACTCCTCCCTCCAGTCTAACTGGAACAATACAGCGTAAACAGCATGCAAGGCCTCTGAGATCTGCTGCCAGCCCATTGCTGGACATCCCCAGGGTATGATACACAGTCGGAATGAGATTGTTCCTCTTTGCAGCCCGCTCTCTGTGGAACTGTCTACCTCATGAGATTCTTACCTGCCCCACCCTTATGAGTTCAAAAAGGAACTCAAAGCCTTCTTCTGGGTGGTAGTGCCCTGCAACTGCAATTGCTGACCTATTGCTCCTTTGGTGTACCTTATATGTATTATTACTTGTTGCTTTTTCTCGCTACCTCTCTGTAAATATTGTACAATTTAATCACACTGCAATTGATGACCTATTGCTTCTTAGTGTACCTCATTTGTATTATTACATGTTGCTTTATCTGTCTACCTCTCTGTATATATTATGCAACTTAATCACCTAATGCATGTAACTAATACCATTGTACCTTGTATGTATATTATTTGATATGCTTTATGTAAATGTTGTATATTTTACTCTCCTACTGCATGTAACTAATTCCAGGTCACCCCTGAAAAAGGGACTGCCTTGTCTCATTGGGTCAACCTGGTGAAAATTCAAGTCAATAAATAAATAAATAAATTATGGTGATCTTATTAGAATGTACTGTTTGGATGATTTTAAAGATACTCTTAAGAAGAACTATATGATTAGCAGGGTGCCTTTTTTCCCCATTTCTTATATGCTACACACAGTTTGTATGTTTTGCCCAACACACAGTTTTTTAATTTTTATGGCTCAGATGTCATATTATAACACAAATATGTCTCAGGTTTGCTGCTTGGAACATGAATGAAATCGATTTCCTCAGTAAGAGAAAGAAAGTCCTTACTTATGATAACAAATTAGCAATATGCATACTTATGATGCAAGAGATGAACCATAGTAGAGGACAAGGAAACTGAAAAATTGAGAACTCAATGGCAATGTACCCTAGAGGTTAGAGCAATGAGCTGTGAGTGAGTTTGGTATATCTAGCAGACATGGGTTTGATTCCCATAACCTCCACTTGCATACTGTGTGACCCTTTGAAGTCATTTAACCTCCTTACTGCTCCTGGGTTGCCCCTAAAAACAGGCCTTGGGCCTAGCAGGCCTTACCCATATACCAAAGAATAGGAAAAAAAATGTAGATTTCTGTACTGGAACTAATAGGAGTAGAGGCTGTGCTATTTTGTTAAAAAGATATATATTTCAAGTGTGAATAGAAGTTTAATAATGAGGAAGGAAGAATACTTTTTATTAAGAGTAAATATTATATGTCAAATATAAATGTCAGGTTTAGTTTAGGCTCCTTTTAAAGCTTATGATAACTTTTCAGCTTAGATCTGATAAATGGCTACTAGTTGAGAAGCCCATCAATTGATGCTTTGGGGGGGGTTTAATGTCTAAGCCAATGTGCTTAGGGATAGAACCCCCTCCCATCTGAAGTTAAACAAAAAACATTGGCTTCTTTCATCAATTTTGTTAAAAAAACAAGATTTGAAGAGCCACTGATGCATCAGGGAACGCTTTGAAAAATATATTTAGATGCACTCCAGCTTGTATTTCTATATTTTCTATAGATTTCCCCTCATTATTTATTACTCAGAAAATTTTCACAAAAAAAGGACTTTTATCCCTCAGAGTTTATCTGCCCCTGCACCTTATTCCCCACTCAAAGTCATAAGCCTCTGTTGTGATATCACAGTTTGTTGCCCAGGGAATAACTGTGATGTCATAAGCAGATCATTATTTTATTTCAAAGTTTTTCTAGCTCAGCAGTCAATCGTGAGTGAGAACTTTCATGTAGTGCGCAGAGTTCCAGAAGCCTGCCAACCTTAAGCTATATGCTGGCTTCTTTGTCCTTCATTTAAATGGCTTCTTACCATCAGGATAGTTGGGGTTGTGAGGGTAACATATTTCCATCTGATCTCTTACTCCCCCCCCCAGATCAACTTGACTGCATGCAAGCCAGCCCTGGGACACTTCTTTGAGCCTCACTCCTCCTAGCTCCACAGTCAATCAGGAGTGAGAGTTTTGTGCAGTGGGTGGAGTTCCAGTCCCTCCTTAAGTATCAGTAATCAAGTGGTCCTTCCGTGCTATGATCCTGACATGATGGACTGAGCACTAAGGACATCGAGAAGTCTGGCTGGAGTCAGCCTGGGTTGGCCGTCGGCCTGCCGTGCTGCTCCATTGACACCTTATCCTCCCTTCACTCTCTGGTGTGCCAAGAACATTGGACTTAACCCTACTTTCCTCTTTGAAAGGTAACTAACTTTTATTTGTTGCCTATTTTACTGCACCCTCTCCATCACCCTATCTGAGTATACCCCACAGACACACTCCTTGCTCACCATACTGTGTCTGCTTATCAACCAACAGCTTGTTTACTGCATTATTATAGTTTGTTTCACTGCTGCCTAATAATTGTTTTAACTTTCCACTTTCCCCCAGCCTGCCAGTACCTCTGCTGATCTATTTGTGTTTGCCCAGGCTTTCTGCTTACACTTTGGGTAATCATAATAACTATTCACCTTCCTGAGCTGCCTGATTATTTGCTGCCTTGCCAGTGTCTACTTTAATTGTTCATTTTTCGTCACCAGTCTGCCTGCTAATCATGCTACCAGTCCTACTCTGCTGCCTCTTCCTGTTTCCTTCCTTTCCCTCAATCTTCTCCCCCTCCACTCCCTCCCCTCCCTCACCCTACTCTTCCTTTCCCATACCTCACTACCACAAGTCTTCCAGTCTCCAGCCCCTCCTTCTTCCACATCTATCCAAGTCTCCTTTCCTTCCCATCTCTTAATCTGGAGGTCCTCCACCACTCTCTCCTGTTCCTTTTGCACTCATCCCTCCCATGTTCTCCTCCATAAAACAGGGGTCAGAAGACATACTCCATCCTCCTTACCCTACTTCTCCTTCTTGCTGGCGATGTGAAACTCAATCTTGGTCCCCAACCCTCTTTCCCCTCCTCCATCTCTAGAGGCTTTAGTATTTTCCACTTGAATGCTAGGAGCCTCCTCCCAAAACTGGATGCTCTTACTGTATGGGCCTCTCAATACTCTACATAGAAACATAGAGTTAGATGGCAGATAAGGACAGCTTGGCCCACTAGTCTGCCCATTTTCCCTATCTACTGTAACATCATAGACTCTACTTGATATCCGACTTTTCCCCTCCTTTTCTTACCACTAGGGTTCCATTATCCAGAGACCCAATCTCCACAAGGACATAGACAAGATGGAAGCTGTCCAGAGGAGGGCAACTAAAATGGTGCAGGGTCTGCACCGGCAGACATATGAAGAGAGACTAAAGGAGCTTAATATGTATAGCCTCGAGGAAAGGGGGGACATGATAGAAACTTTCAAGTACCTCAAGGAATCAACAAAGTCCAAGAAGGTAGCATCTTTCAAAAAAAGAGGTGTGCAAGGACAAGGGGCACAATTTGAAGATGGGGCGGCTCAGAGGTAATGTAAGGAAGTATTTTTTCACAGAGAGGGTTGTGGATTCATGGAACGGCCTTCCGGAGGAGGTTGTGGAGTCAAAAACAGTGGTTGAATTCAAGCATGCATGGGACAGCCATGAGGCAATTCTAGGGGGTGGGGTAGAAAGAAGTAGGCTGCTGGTTAACTAGGATCTGCAGCTTATCCATTAGGTAGGGAAATGGGTAGACTGAGTGGGCCAAGCGGTCCTTATCTGCCGTCAAATTCTATGTTTCTATGTTTCATTATGCCTATCTCATGCTTTCTTGAATCCCACTACAGTTTTTGCCCCACCACCTCCACTAGTAGGCTGTTCCTGGCATACACCACTCTTTCTGTCAAGAAGTACATCCTTACATCTCCCCTGAGCTTACCCCCTCCAGCTTCATAGTGTGACCCCTTGTTCTTGAGCATCTTGAGCAACTTTTTCTCTGAAAAAGGCTTCCCTCTTCAACCTTATTTATACCCGTGAGGTATTTGAAAGTCTCTATCATACCCCTCCTTTCCTCCAGGGTGTACATACTGAGGTCTTTCAGTCTCTCCTCATGGGGCTCTTTGATGCAGACCCTGCACCATTTTAGTCACCTCCTCTTGACTGCCTCTGCTCAGCCTATATTCTTCTGGAGATGTGGTCTCTAGAACTGGACACAGTACTTTAGGTGAGGTCTCACCAGTGATTTATACAGTGGTGTCACCACTTCCCTCTTTCTGCTACTGATACCCCTCCCCATGCACCCTAGCATCCCAGTGGCTCTCCCCACTGCCTTATTACACTGTTTGGCCACCTTTAGGTTATCAGATATGATTACCCCCCAGGTCTCTTTCCTATTTGGTGATCACCAGTACCACTCCCCCATTTTGTACTCTGCCCCAGGGTTTCTATGCCCCAAGTGCATGATTTTGCACTTCTTTGCATTGAAACTTAGTTGCCACACTCTTGACCACTCCTCAAGCTTTCCTAGATTCCTTTTCAATTTTTTCACCCCCACCCACGTGTGTCTACCCTATTTCAGATCTTATTGTGATCTGCAAAAAGGCATACCTTCCCTCGTAGCCCATCTGCAGTGTCACTAATAAAGACATTGAAGAGGACCAGTCCCAGCACTCATCCTTGTGGCACCCCGCTGGTCACCCTTCCTTGGAGTGAACTCCATTTACCACCACCTTCTGTCACCCACCCCCCAACCAATTTCTTATTCAGTTTACCACCTTTAGACCCACTTCTAGGCTGCCCAGCTTGTTTATAAGTCTCCTGTGTGGAACAGTGTTGAAGGTCTTACTGAAATCTAGATAGACCACATCCACTGCTACACCCTGATAATTCCCTGATCACTCAGTCAAAGAAATCTATCAAATGTGTTTGACATGACCTCCCCCTAGTGAATCCATGCTGCTTTGGATCTTGTAAGCCACTGGAGTCAAGATATTCCAAAATCCTTTCCCCCAGTAATGATTCCATTAATTTCCCCACAACCGAAGTCAGGCTGACTGGCCTGTAATTGCCTGTCTCCTTCCTCCTACCACTTTTGTGAAGTGACTTTTTGTACTCTCCAGATGTCCTCTGTATCATGGAATCCAGGCTCCCTACCAGAATTCCTGATTCCACTCTAGCCATTCTGGATTATCAGCTCTTCAGGCAGGTTGGTGTAAATGTGGGAGTGGTGTTGCCCTATATGTTCACCAGAGTCTTTCTTGCACCATCACTCTCAGGGAGGTTACCAAACTGTCCTTTCCCTCTTCATAACTCATTTGTGTCATTTTTTTTATGCTTCACCAAGAATCCCCCCTTGTCTGGTGGATTCACTCTCAACTCCCTCTTTACACTCCTCTATTGGTGAGCATATCCTCTTGGCTGACTTCAACATTAATTGACTCTCTCTCTGTCTTTCATGCCAACTACACATAGGATTGAGTCCCTTAACCTTTCACAACTGATCACAGAACCCACGTGACTCAATCCCCACTCATCCAGCCACACCTTCCTAGACTGGATTCTCCCCTTTTACTCCCACTACATGTTCGCAGCAGGCATACTGCCAGAAGCTTTCGGTGGCCATTGTATAGAAACACAGACTTTGATGGCAGATAAGGACCACTTGGCCCAGAAATGTCCAGTTCTCTCCCTGCTGTCCAAAGTACATCTGGTCTAGATACCTCTGGTCATTGAACATGGAGGCTGTACTGAGTGAATGGGCTGATATTAATTGGTCCCCCATGCTGACTGCCTCAGACATTGATATGACACTATCCATCTTTGATTCGTTATTTACTTTTATTTGGGATAAGCACACACCCATCAGAAAATCCAGGGTAAAATAATCTCACCACCCGTGGATCACCTGCGATCTCACTGAGTTGTGCAAGACTTGTGACCAAGCTTGGGCCAAGTACAAACTTTTCCATTCCCTATAGGACTGCCTTTCCTTCAGGAAGCTTAGGAACATTTGCACTAAGGCTGACTGAAACACTAAGTTCTGCTAGTTCAAGACCAACTTCCAGAATAACCCAAACTCCTCTTCTCAGCTATGGAAGGAAATTCACTCCCTTTTTGCCCACCCAGTCTGCCCCCCCAGCCCTTTTAGTTAATGGTAGACTAAAATATCAGATACTTCCTCTGTTGCCATTAACTTCAATGAGTTTTTTACCACTTGTGCTTCCCCGCCCCAACATCCTGACTACTTCTGTCTCCCCCTCCTTCTCCCTCTCCCTTACTTCACTCACCCCTGGGTTTGGACTTTCCATCTGTCACTCCCCATGAGACCCTTCTGGCCCTAACATCACTCAGCTCCTCTAAATCAAGCCCAGATGGTTTGGATCATAAATGTCTCCATCTGTCAGTTCCAGCCATCACCACCCTTCTCACCCACCTCCTAAACCTTTCATTCACCCGTCACACTCTCTCTCAGTCTTGGAAATTTAATTTGCCAGAGTCCTTCCCCTTCACAAAAGGGGGTGATTCATTCCCTGCTGGCAACTTCCATCCTATTTCCCTCTTTCCATCTCATGCAAAGTTGCAAAAGAAACTAGTCTACTCATGGACTGCAGATTTCCTCCACTACTTCAACTTACTCTTCCTCTTCTAGTCTGGTTTTAGTAAGAATCACTCCACCACCACCTCCCTACCCAGGGTCACTGATTACATCCTCTAAAGAATGGATATGGTATACATCACAGTAGCTATTGTCATTGAACTGGTCAAAGCTTTTGAATCAGTGTTCCACTCTTGCCTCTTGGGTAAGCACAGCACTGCCAGCTTCTCAGCCCTCACTGTTGACTGGTTCCTTTCCAATCTCACGGGATGTCAGCAATCAGTACAGGTAAGAGGCACACCGTCCCCACCACTCCCAATCCAGGCCAGGGTACTACTGTTCTGTGCTGGTTCCAGGACAACCAGCTAAGGGTCAACACAAAAAAAAACTGTGTTTATTAACTTTGGTACCAGCTAGAAACTGGCTCAGCTCACTTCCTGTTTTCTCCATGCTCAATGGCTCCCCGATTGAGACTATACCAACCTTCAAGTACCTTGGTGTGTGGTTAGATAGCAGGCTTGACTTCCCAGCTCACATCACTGCCATCCATGCCAAACTCTGCCGCAGATTTTCTGCCCTGTACCACAATAAGGAATGCCTCTCTCTGTTGGTCCACTGGGAGTTAGTCACCAAAATAGTTCTCCCAGTCTTTGACTATGTGGAATAGGGCTGGGAAGACTGTCCTACCCGAGATCCAAACCCCCATATCGAACCCTTAAACCATGGACCTGGATAAATATAGACTTCACCGCAGAAGTCTGGTTCTAGGTCCGTGGTTACACGCAGAGTGCCACAGAGTGTACTGTTGCCATGGGGATGCTGACAGCATGCTCACTTCATGTACATGCATCCAGAAGCATCTAATCAGGCAACAGTGTAGGGGATAGTCACGTGACACAGTCATGGTATAAAACCGTGGTGAGTGCGCAACATGGCTCAGACTTGCCACGGACAAAGACAGAGGAGGATCAGAGCTTGCATCAGTGCAGAGTATATTTTGAGCAGCAGATTTTGGGTGGCTGGCTGGCATAGGTGGCAATTAGTGGAACAAAGAAGAAAAAAGAGAGGAGAAACTTACTGGGGTGAGGGGGAGAGAAAGTAATCATCATTGGGAAGGAAGAGGAGGGGAATTGGAAGGAGAGAGAGAGTGGGTGGAGGTGGGGAGGCAAAGAAAAAAGGCAAATAAAAAATAAGACATATATTTGGACTCAGTGTGGCTGTGTGTAGTGTACAGGGCAAGGGCAGGCTGGCAAAATAAATCTTTGACTTGTGCCATCTAGATGAGAGTGCGAGAGAGAGAGAGAGAGGGAGAGGGGGAGAGGGGGAGCAGGAGAGAGAGAGAGAGAGGGAGAGAGAAAGAGACTATGGGGGGTCCATGAGAAACTTTACAATCACAGAAATCCCAAAGAAAAGTTTATTTTCTTTTCCTGGCCTCAGTGTGGCTGTGTGTACAGGGCAAGGGCAGACTGTCAAAATAAATCTTTGACTAGTGTCATCCAGAGGAAAGAGAGAGAGAGAGAGAGAGAGAGAGACAGACAGAGAGATTATGGGGGCCCATGAGAAATTTTACACTCACAGAAATCCCAAATAAAAGTTTTTCTTCCCCTGGCCTCAGTGTGGCTGTGTGTACAGGGCAAGGACAAGCTGGTGAAATAAAGCTTTGACATGTGCCATCCAGAAGAGAGAGAGAGAGAGAGAGAGAGAGAGAGAAACTATGGGGGGGGGCACAAGAAATTTTACAGTCAAAGAAATCCCAAATAAAAGTTTATTTTCTTTACCTGGCCTCCGTGTGGCTGTGTGTATAGGGCAAGGGCAAGCTGGTGAAATAAAGCTTTAACATGTGCCATCCAGAAGAGAGAGACAGAGAGAGAGAGAGACAGACTACCGAGGGGGGGGGGTGACACGTGGACAGCCAGTTCTGAGTACACTATGATTTTTTGTAACATAAGAATGTGTTATGGACTGTCTGTCATGAGAGATGCTGAGACAGCATGTGAGTTGACACACACACCCAGGTTTTAGATACAAGGTGTTATCTGGAAGGCCAGAAGCTAATTACAGGCTAGAACAGACCTTAATCAAGAATCTCCTGTTTTTCTAAGTTAAATATAGCTTTAACTGCTAAGAGGGAAATCAATATCCATTTTATGATGTTAGAGGAGGAAAGCAGGTTACGGCACACTGGTGCAAAATCTTAAATGCTTTGATGTCTGTGTGAGAGAGGATACTGCTTATAGATGAAAGGAAATTTACAGACTTGGTTGGAGAAGTCACATGGGGAAAGGAGTTTCTGCTGATGCACCTTAATTAACTTTCCTTCTAAAATGGTAAAACACCCTGGGTGTATGATTTTTCATAAACAGGGGAGGAGTTAGGTGACCTCATAAAAAGGGGTTGGCAAAGACAGTTTTTTTAAACAGATTCTGTTTTCCTTCAGAGACACTTTTATCTACACTCTGACAAAGAAACATCTTTGAGCACTTTAAGCAGGTATTTAGAAAGAGAGAGACAAATCTAAGTACTGTAGTAGGAATTGCACTGTTAAAACCTTGTTCTTTTAAAAGATTGTATGGTTCTTGTGATATAATGGTTCTGTATTTTATGTTTTACATACTTTTATCTATTTTAGTAGAACTCTATTTTTAGAGCCTGCTTGGTCTGTCTTTGAATTTTCTTTTCTTTAACAAGTGAAGTATATATGGTTAAAGCAGACACTGTGCATAAGCTTGAATGGTGATACCAAACTAGAAAAGGTAAAAGTAATCTGAGGTCTTTATTAAGGGTTCATTTTGTACACCTGGTTAGGTGCCCATAGGCAAAGATATCTGGCCTCCTGAAGACAGAATTATCTGAGCCTGTGCATTGGGTACACTAACAAGAGGTTCACAGTTTGAATCCCCTCCAGAACTGAAACCAAAGGTTGATTCAAACCCACAAAACAGACAGAAAGGTTACCCTGTTTCTGGTAACTGTTCACAAGACTGCGCTCAGAGGTTGGCACTTTGGGAGCAAAGGGCTGACCTGCTGAGTGGGTTTGTGACAGATTGGTGGCAGCGGTGTGAAAAATTTTGGTATTACAAGCTTTTATTGTTCAGTGTGTCAGCTTGAGACCGTCAGTTCACTTGCAAAGAAAGAAAAAGGCAGTGATTTATTTTTTAAAAAAGGAGAAAGAACTATATCACTTGGCGTACAGTCAAGTTCCTACCCATTTTATTTTTTTCCTAAAGTGCAAGTCAGAGTAGCAGTAGTTAGAAAAGATGGCTTCCAACTACAGCAGGCACACTGTAGACTACTTAAAGCAGTTGCGTGGGGACAGAGGAGTCCCATTTGAGGTGAAAGCCAGCAAACAGAACCTAGTGGATGCCCTGATGGTAGCAGATAGCCAGAGCACTGAATCACAGACCATGACTGAAAAGGACCAGACCTTGAGTGTGGCAGGGATAGTGGCCAGTGCAGTGTCCAGATCTGATGAGGAGAGCAACAGGGCCAGTGCCAGTGAAGGGCCACAGCAGCAGGGAATGGTCACCAGTATCCTGGATCCAGAAGTACTCAGGCTGCAAATTGAGTTGCACAGGATGGAGCTGGAGTTCCAGGAGAAGAGAGAACGAGAGAGACAAGAGTCAGAGCGGGAACAGCGGGAGGCAGACCGTGAGGAGTGTGAGTACCAGTGAGCTGCAGAGGAGAACAGAGAGTGTGAACACCATGAGGCAGAGCGAGAACACTGAGAGGCAGAGCAAGAACAGAGAAACGCTGACTGTGAGGAGCAGGAGTGCCAGAGGTAACACAAACTGGAGAAGCTACGACTCCAACCAGTGGCACCAGAGCAGGTAAGTGGCTTGGGTTTAACTCAGACTGCAGGACTGGGTTACAAATTGAACTTCAAATTGATAGCCGAATTTAAAGAGGGGGAGGATATGGATGCCTTTTTAAATTCTTTTGAAAAAGTTTGTATTCAGACTAAAATTCCTAGAGAGTCCTGGAGCTTCCAACTATCCCCGCTACTTACTGGGAAAGCTTGGGATGCATTGGGTCAAATGGACAATGAGGACAGTGATGATTACAGCAAACTTAAAGCTGCGCTGTTAAAAAAATTTGAATTAACTGCTGAATCATACAGAGCTAAATTCCGTAAGCTCAGGAGAAGCCCTGACATGAGCTACAAGGAGCTAGTCATGAAACAACGTCAGTTTTTAAAACATTGGTGGGAAGGAATTGAGGCAAACTCTGTTGATAAAATTGAAAATGTGATTTTGTTCAATCAGTTTTATTGAGCATGCACAGCAGAGCTGAAAACCTGGCTGGAGGACCGAGATCCCAAAACAGTGCAAGAGGCTACTGAACTCTCGGACTGCTATGCCAAGAGCAGACCTGCTCTGAGAGTGAGTGGGGCAGGCATGGCAGTGCAGAAAGGGAAAAGCGCACCTTCAGGACAGCTAAAACCCTCACTGCCTTCAGCAAAACCAGTTAGCCCCAGGTTTTAGAGAAAAGATTTCTCTGAAAAGAGAAGTGAATGTTGGTTATGTAAAGAAACTGGGCATATTGCCAGACAGTGTCCCAAAAGAATGAGCAATAATACACAGAATGGTACTAGAAAAGAAGTGGGCTGTTTGTGTATCCTTGGAAGCATGCCTGTGAACATGAGGGAACACATGCACCCAGCCATGGTGAATGGTGTACAGACACAAGGGCAAAGGGACACAGGGGCATCCTTGACCTTGGTAAAAGAGGATCTAGTAGAGCCTGGTCAGCTTATACCCAATAAATATGTCACTATACAGGACTTTACTGGTGAGGCAAAAACATTGCCCCTCGCTAATGTTCTCCTGGACTGGGGTGAAACAGGGGGAACTGTGCAACAGGTGGCTGTAGCCAAAACCTTAGCAGTGGATGTGACCCTGGGCAACAATCTAAAACAGGGGACGGTGTGTGCAGTTACCCATAGCCAAGTGGCAAGGGAAAATTGTAGTTCCCTGAACTCCACAGAAACCATTGTGGAAACCACTGAGAGGCTGGTTCCCCTGCCTGTGTCTCCAGATGGGGAGACCAATGAAAAGGGGGTAGAAATTTCCCCAGTAGCAAGTAACCACACAGCTACAGAGGGTTACTCTGAAGAGGGAGGGGTGACCCATTGTCAGAGGGTTGGGATTGACAGTGATCCTGAGTGCCCTGATGCTAGTGCTAGGGACCCTAGTTTAGTGACTGAAGGGGACCTGTCCCATGCCTTGGGAATGTGTGAGGGATTCGCAGCTGCTCAGAGAAGTGACCCTAGTTTAGAGAAGCTGAGAGCTTGGGCAGACTCCGACAGCACACAGGAAGGTGACGGCAGACATAAGGTTTATTGGGAAAATGGACTTACGTGTACTCAGGCAGTACAGACAGAGGGAGGGGTGCTAGGCAGGCAACTTGTCATTCCCCAGGGGTCTCGTGAGCAGTTACTCAAGATTGCACATGATATTCCCTTGTCTGGTCATCTGGGAATCACGTGCTTGATGCAGCGGTTGGTCCAGAATTTCCACTGGCCTAACTTCACCCAGCAGGTGAAGGAGTATTGCAGGTCTTGTCACCGGTGCCAAGAAATAGGGAAGGCGGGCAAGAAAACCCAAGCCACCCTGATTCCATTGCCTATAGTGGAGGAGCCATTGCAGAGGGTGGGAATGGATATTGTGGGACCTTTAAATATTCCCAGCTCCTCAGGGAAGAGATTCATCCTGACTGTGGTGGATTATTACACCCGGTACCCAGAGGCAGTTGCCCTATCCTCACTGAAGACAAAGTGGCAGATGCCTTACTCGGGATTTTCTCCTGTGTTGGGTTTCTGCAGGAGGTTATCACCAATCGAGGGGGTTCCTTCATGTTGGACCTGATGAAATATTTATGGGAGACATGTGGGGTGGTGCAGAGATGCACAACACCGTATCACCCACAAGCCAATGGGCTTGTGGAAAGATTCAATGATACCCTGAAGTCAATGCTCCGGGTGTTTGCTGAACAGCATGGGAGGGACTGGGAAAAATACCTTCCCCACCTGTTGTTTGCATACAGGGAGGTGCTCCAAGAGTCAACAGGATTTTCCCCCTTCAAACTCTTATATGGATGCCGGGTATGTGGGCCCCTAGACTTGATCCAGGAGGACTGGGAAGGAAAGCACACCACCCTGGGAACTCCCATTGTGGATTAAGTCCTTAAGTTTAGAGAATGGCTGAAGGAGCTTGTGGGGACAGCCCTGAGCAACCTGGCAACTGCCCAGCAGAAACAAAAAGTGTGGTACGACCGCAGAGCCAGAGTTCACTTGTACATGGTGGGTCAGACTGTCATAGTCCTTATACTGGTCCGGAAAGACAAGCTGCAGGTTGAGTGGGCAGGACCGTACAAAGTGGTTAGGAAGGTAAATGATGTGAACTATATTGTAGAGTTACCTGACTGAAGACAGACAGAAAGGATGTATCATGTCAACATGATAAAGCCATATGCAAATAGGGCTGACATGGTGCTTGCAATGTGTAGTCCTGGGGAGGGGACAGATGAAGGAGACCCCCCTCTGGATTTGCTGAAAGAAAGTAAGTGGAAGTCCTCTGTGGAGGCAGTAAAATTGTCTCCCCAGCTGGCCCTGGACCAGATCCAGAAAGTAAGGGAGGTTTTAGCAGACTTTGCCCCATTGTTTAGCGCCAAGCCTGGACTAACCCCCTTAGCGACACACGATGTGGAGACAGGTACACAGACGCCCATACAGTGGACAGCATATCGGGTGTCAGAGGCTGTCCAAAAGGACATTAGGAGGGAAGTGGAGGAGATGCTGGATTTAGGGGTAATCCAGAGATCCCACAACCCCTGGGCCTCACCCATAGTCCTTGTGCCTAAGAGAGATGGCTCTACTTGTTTCTGTGTGGACTATCATGGACTGAATGCAGTCACAAAGTGAAATGCCCACCCAATGCCCTGGATGGACAAACTCCTGGACAAGTTGGGAGGGGTGACCTACCTTACGACGATTGACCTGACCAAGGAGTATTGGCAGGTAGAGTTGACGGACAGAGCTAGGGAGAGGTCAGCCTTCATCACTCTGATAGGCTTATTTGAATTTAAAGTAATGCCTTTTGGAATGAAGAATGCCCTGGCCACTTTCCAAAGGTTGGTGAAACAGGTGTTAAATGACACTGAGGAGTATGCCGTGGCGTACCTGGATGACATTGCCATCTTTAATACCAGCTGGGAGGAACACCTATCCCACCTTGGGGAAGTGCTGGGCAGGATACAGAGGGCCGGGCTCACTGTCAAAGCCGAGAAGTGCCAGGTGGCCATGGGAGAGGTGGCATACCTCAGGCATGTGGTAGGCCGGGGACAGCTCTGCCCTAACCAAATAAAGATAGAGGTAATCCAGGCATGGCCCAGACCAGAAATGCAAAAGTAGGTTAGGAATTTTCTAGGAACAGCAGGGTACTACAGAAAATTTGAACCCAATTACAGTGCCCTGGCTGCTCCCCTATCTGACCTGACAAAGAAAAGGATGCCTAAGAAAATTACCTGGGACCCAGCCTGTGAAGAAGCCTTTACCAGATTGAAGGAGGCACTGTGCAGTGCTCCTGTTTTGACAAGTCCTGACTATAGCAAACCCTTTATAGTTCAGACTGATGCCTCAGATGTGGGTTTTTGGGGCAATACTGAGTCAGACATCCAGCCAAGGGACAGATCACCCAGTAGTGTACCTGAGTAGGAAGTTACTTCCCAGGGAGCAGGCATACTCCACTGTGGAAAAAGAGTGTCTTGCCATAGTGTATGCCCTAAAGAAATTAGAGCCATACTTATATGGGCAGCATTTTGTGTTGCAGACTGACCACAACCCCCTGGTTTGGTGGATGCAGATGGGAAAGAACAATGGTAGATTGCTATGATGGAGTCTTGCTTTGCATGGGTATGATATGACAATCGTACATAGAGCTGGAGCCAGAAACCAGAACTCATATGGTCTGTCTTGCGTGTATGAGGAGTGAACTGATTTGGGAAACTCATCCCATGCCTGGGATAGACCCCCCAAATTCAGTCTAGCTGGGGAGGATTGTGACACATGGCAGCCAGTTCTGAGTACACTATGATTTTTTTGTAATATAAAAATGTGTTATGGACTGTCTCTCATGAGAGATGCTGAGACAGCATGTGAGTTACACACACACACACACACACACACACACACACACACACACAGGTTTTAGATACAAGATGTTACCTGGAAGGCCAGAAGCTAATTACAGACTAGAACAGGCCTTAATCAAGAATCTCCTGTTTTTCTAAGTTAAATATAGCTTTAACTGCTAAGAGGGAAATCAATATCCATTTTATGATGTTAGAGGAGGAAACCAGTTACAGCACACTGGTGCAAAATCCTAAATGCTTTGATGTCTGTGTGAGAGAGGATACTGCTTATAGATGAAAGGAAATTTACAGACTTGATTGGGGAAGTCACATGGGGAAAGGAGTTTCTGCTGATGCACCTTAATTAACTTTCCTTCTAAAATGCAAAAAACACCCTGGGTGTATGATTTTTCATAAACAGAGGAGGAACTAGGTGACCTCACACAAAGGGCTTGGCAAAGGTAGTTTTTTAAACAGATTCTGTTTTCCTTCAGAGACACATTTATCTACACTCTGACAAAGAAACATTTTTGAGCACTTTAAGCAGGTATTTAGAGAGATAGACAAATCTAAGTACTGTAGTAGGAATTGCACTGTTAAAACCTTGTTCTTTTAAAAGATTATATGGTTCTTGTGATATAATGGTTCTGTATTTTATGTTTTACATACTTTTATCTATTTTAATAAAACTCTATTTTTAGAGCCTACTTGGTCTGTCTTTGAATTTTCTTTTCTTTAACAAGTGAAGTACATATGGTTAAAGCAGACACTGTGCATAAGCTTGAATGGTGATACCAAACTGGATAAGGTAAGAGTAATCTGAGGTCTTTATTAGTGTTTTTAAGGGTTCATTTTGTACACCTGGTTAGGTGCCCATAAGCAAAGATATCTGGCTCCCCCGAAAACAGAATTATCTGAGCCTGTGCATTGGGTACGCTAACAAGAGGTTCACAGTTTGAATCCCTCCAGAACTGAGACCAAAGGTTGAATTGAACCCACAAAACAGACAGGAGGGTTACCCTGTTTCTGTTAACTGTTTACAAGACTGTGCTCGGAGGTTGGCACTTTGGGAGCAGAGGGCTGACCTGCTGAGTGGGTTTGTGACAGGGGGCACAAGAAATTTTACAGTCACAGAAATGCCAAATAAAAGTTTATTTTCTCTACCTGGCCTCAGTGTGACTGTGTGAACAGGGCAAGGGCAAACTGGTGAAATAAATCTTTGACATGTGCCATCCAGAAGAGAGAGAGAGAGAGACTATGAAGGGGGGGCACAATAAATTTTACAGTTACAGAAATCCTAAATAAAAGTTTATTTTCGTTACCTTGCCTCAGTGTGGCTGTGTGTACAGGGCAAGGGCAGGCTGGCAAAATAAATCTTTGACTCGTGCCATCCAGTCATGATCACTCATTAATGTTCATTCATAATTTCATGTATTAAAAAAATACTTTTCTGTCAAGCAACAGACAAGTTGCTGCGCCTGTGCTGCTGGCTGTGGAGGGCCCAGAGGATATTCTAAATTTGTGACTTGTAGCAGTCTGTTTACACTACAACACAAGTAAAGTACACACAAGTGTCATCATTAACATCACTCATTCCATCCATTATTCCTCCTCCTTGTCCTTCTTAGTTTTATTGGATATCATTACGTATAAGCATTACCCAACCCCAGTATGGGACTGTGCATGCGGCCGTGTGCCAGATGTGTCTGCATCACCAATTTAAATTCTGAGGCACACTGTTGAGTAACAGTTGCTGAATGCAGTTTTTCACTGAACAGTAGCTGCAGGAGTCAGTCAGCTAAGCTTGGAAGGAAGTGGTGGTAGACTGCTGTGTTGTCAGTGTGCTGTGTATAGTCATGACAGTGAATTTGTCCCTGGCTTGTGGGTGTGGGTGAGAGTCTTCAGAAGATGTTAGGTAAAGGGATATTTTTACAGGTTAGAATAAGAAATAAGAAAAAATGGATTATAGAAACATAGAAACATAGAATTTGACAGCAGGTAAGGACCGCTTGGCCCACCTAGTCTGCCCATTTTCCTACCTAACAGATAAGCTGCAGATCCTAGTTAACCAACAGCTTACTTCCTCCTACCCCCCACTAGGACTGCCTTATGTCTGTCCCATGCATTCTTGAATTCCCCCACTGTTCTTGACTCCACGACCTCCTCAGGGAGGCTGTTCCATGCATCCACAACCCTCTCCTTGAAAAAATACTTCCTCACATTACCTCTGAGCCGTCCCCCATCTATCTTCAAATTGTGCCCCCTTGTTCTTGCATATCTCTTTTTCTGAAAGATGCTACCCTCTTGGATTTTGTTGATTCCCTTGAGGTACTTGAACGTTTCTATCATGTCCCCTCTCTCCCTTCTTTCCTCAAGGGTATACATATTATACTCCTTTAGTCTTTCTTCGTATGTCTTCTGGTGCAGACCCTGCACCATTTTGGTTGCCCTCCTCTGGACAGCCTCCACTCTGTCTATGTCTTTTTGGAGATGGGGTCTCCAGAACTGCACACAGTATTCCAGATGGGGTCTCACCAACTGTCTGTACAGAGGGATAACAACTTCCTGTTTTCTACTATTGATGCCTCTCCCTATGCATCCCAGTATCCCCCCAGCCAAGTGTTGATGAGGTGCATTCTCAGGTAGGCAGTGGCATTGCAAAAGACAGAAGTTGTCCTGCAAAGAGAAAACAAAATCAACTCCCAAAAGTGATTTTTTTTCACATCTAAAGTTTCGTCTTCCATGTGAATGCTTGAACTCCCAAAAAAGTGAATCTATCGGATCAGCCCCAAGTAAAAAGTCACAAGTAAAAAAAAGGTTATGTCGTTTAAACCAAAGGGTTGGTGGGTATCACAGACAGAGGCACTGCAAGGTATGGAACAATTGCATACTATGCTACTGCCAATGCCTCACAGTCATCCGATTCCTGTGAGGTTGAGCCCCATGATGATAATATAAAAATAAAGAGAATGATCAGGCAGCACAAGGTTTACTGGAGGGGATGGAAATTGCAGATGAGGAAGAAACAGACAGAAATGTTTTGGTTTAGGAGGAGGGCAGTGGGAATAAACCACAGGAGGAACAGGCCCAAGAAAAATCTGGGGAAAAAAAACCTAAAAAGGTGACTGAGGTGCAGTGCCGTCCTCGGGCAAAACTAAAAAAATGTCATCTTTTGTTTGGTCATACTTCTCCATTAGTGCTTCTAATGAGTTGGTGGCAACATGCACTATTTGTAAATGGCCAATCAGCAGGGATAAAAAGAAAGGAGCACTGAGAACTTCAGCACTGAAAAGGCAGCTAGACAGATGTCATAACATTGCTGAGAACTCCAGTTGTGAGTCTCGAAGAGAAAGTGACAGTGATAGCTCACTACACTTAAGGGTAACTCCAATGGATGAAAGCAGTGGCAGCCTCCGCAGCACTATGGAAACACCTCCACCACCGCTTCCTTCCATTCGAAGGATTCCCACTGTTACTGAAAGTGAACAAAAGTGAACATGTGTTCAAAAGCCCTCCACCTTCAAGGAGACAGCTTACCATCTCAGAAACATATGAGTGAAAAGCCAAATATACCTCAACTCACCCTGTTACTGTTACAATATAACCAAGAAAATTTCAGAAATGATAGCTGTTGATTTGATACTATATAATGTGGTTGAACATGTAGGATTCAGGTGGCTGCTTGAGTACCTCAAACCTTGATATAGTATACCATTGTGGAAATACTTCTCGACAACAGGGATTCTAGATCTTAACGATGTTGTATGTGAAAAAATTAAGATGCATCTTGTGCAGTTCTTTTGGGAGGGTGGTGTATCTCACAACAGATATCTGGACAAGCTGTCAGCCTGAATCCTTCATGTCTATAATGGCACATTGGGCATGTTTTGATAATTCACATGGGGACAATGAGGCGTCGCAGTTTGCTGTTCTAAGAATGTTTTATTTTCCATCTGAACATACCTCATACAACATCAGTGAAGAGCTCCAAAACCAATACAACAATGGCTCACTTCACAGGGACTGTTAGTTGTCTTTAAAGTTACCAATAATGGGTCCAGCATAAGGAAGGCCTTGGGTGGGGGACTTTGCTCACATCTGCTGCTTTGCGCATTGCTTAAATTTAATAGTTCACAGTTTTCTCGATGATGACAGGGACATTAAGGCTCTTGGTAGCACTACTAAAAGAATATGCACTAATTTCCATCACTCAAGCAAAGCTCGTCACTTGTCTGAAAAAATACAGCAGGAGCACAGTTTACCTTTGCACAGACGGATCTAAGACATTTCTACTCAATGGAATTTGACCTTTTATATGTTCCAAAAGCTGTGTAGGAACACAACCCTTGATGGAAAAATTATTATATTTTTATTATCCAAAATTATTTTTAATTACTATTTTATATTCTTTATAAGGGTCTAATTATTAAAGTATACTATACATTCTGATTAAGGTCAATGGCTGCATGAATTCCCTAAGAACAAGGCATATGCTGCCTTCAGAGAAAAAAAAAAGTTTTCTTTGTACATCCTGGTTACTGGGAAAGGAATGATGTATTGAATCTAAGACATGATATTATAGGAGTTTGTAGGTTGTTAGCCAGAGACAAAGGAGGCCCCTGCATGCTTGAAATACCTCAACTGAAGCTGAAGCTAGGTATCCTTGACTACAATCAGATAAGAAGGTTACTGATGTCAGGGCAAGGGACTGCCTGGTGCTAGATGCTGTAATGAGAAATCCTTAACTATCCTCTGAAAAAAAAGTGCATTAACTTTGTATACGGAATAAATGTTTTTACTTATAACTTAAAAACGCAATATGATGCCGGTCCAAAGATTTCACAGCTAATAAACAGTATTATTATTATTAATAAGACGTTGGCTGTTGGTTAACTAGGATCTGCAGCTTATCCATTAGATAGGGAAATGGGCAGATTAGGTGGGACAAACAGTCCTTATCTGTCGTCAAATTCTATGTTTCTATAGGATAACCAAGTTTCGTGAATACAAGTAAAAGAGATCAAAAGTTATGTATAAAAGTATTTTAAACAACATATTTTTAAGATTAAACAAACAGGTCTAGTCTCCAATGAAAGCTAACATTATGACAAGTTTGAAAATATAATTCTTAAGTATGTAGCTTGTTGCTATATAGACAAAACATCTGAAAATTTGTTAAAAACAGGATGATTTATTGCTTCATTAGACAGGACAAAGAAAGCCATGTGCCTGGATAAAAAACTAATATTTTAAGGTTTTAATAAAGAATTTTATAAACAAATCTTCTATTATTCTGTACCCTGGAACATTTAAAAACAAGCTATCACTTTGTTTTAAGAGAGTTTATTAAAAATATAAAGTTATAACCTTTAATAGTCTAATTCAGAAAATATTAATGCTAGGAATAAGAAAAATATGTCAAATGACTCCATTTGATGAGATAAATTTAAAAATGTTGGTTTAAGAGTTATATCATTTGAAATAAAGAAGTTATAAAGGAAAATAATTTCACGTCTAAAAGTGGATTTGGAGCCAGTGGGCAGTCCTTGAAGGGAAATGGCCAATGTCACCATTCATCATGTACAAGGACCAATCAGAATCTGGTGATGATGTCACCTGAGGCAGAATCATATATGTAAATTCTGCTAGCCCAAACTCAGTCTTGTCTGAAACACCATACAGTAAGGAGCTCTGGCAGTCTAATTGGGAATTCTAATAGCTTTATAACTTTTGATAGGCTGGAAAGCCTTAGACCACACCTGTATTTGGAATGCTGGGAACCAGTTTTTGGTTAACCATTGATATATCCACAAGGGGGAGCTAAGGATACGCTTGAAAGCCTATGTAGCATTGCCATGAGGTCCAGATGCAAACTTCTTGATACAAGGACATTTCTACTGTGGTTTGTAACATGGCATCAAATAGAAATGGCAAATAAAGCAACTTCATTGGACCAAATACAACACATGACCAAAGTTGGAGCAGTGATTAATTCCCCAGTAAGGATCACTCCAACTATTGTTCACGGTATCACCGGGTCAAGCTCCAGCACCACTAGCTGTCACAGCAGCAACCAGAACACACATTGCAGTGATTACAGAACATCTCAATGTGCCTACACAAAGCCGAACAGAACTGTAAGAATGGACACAACAACAACGCAAGTATTGCCATGTTACAAACGCATTCATGCCCTCCGGAGTCGGCTTCTACTGGGGAATTAATACATGGTTGGGTGGTTGTAGGCACTCGGCCAAGGCCTCATGCCACAACCCCCCCCCAACCATGCATTAATTCCCCAGTAGAAGCCTCCTTCGTCGGACATTAATGCTTACATGGAGCAAGGTCTATGTTTTCCTTACTGGGCATTTTGACTGAAGTAATGTTTTGGAATTTCTGCTAAAAGCCTGGACAAGAGATTGACTTTAAAATTCACAGCCAAAGCAAGCTGCAGCATTGTGGATAAAAGGAGTCCAGTGTCCTAAGGTTTAAGTGCAGATAAATTAACATGAAAAAGTCTTGGGAGTCCAGTTATTAAAGCAATGTTGTTATTCACAAGAAAGATCCTGTAATACAAGTTGTTGCTACAGAACTGTTCAAATCTTGTTGCTGATGTTTCCTGCCAAATCCTAAGAAATGGCTTTTAATGACTTGACCTCTCTTGCAAGGAGAATTTAGTCAAGGCCAAAATAGTCCACAGCCTCTGGTTCAAGAAAAAGACAGAAGACAACAAGTTAACTGCTAAAAAGACTCTGTCATTCAAAACAAGCCTCAACAAGATTCCTAAATTAAAAGAGGAAAAAAAGAGCAATTTCTATAATAACTAGAAATGTAAGTATTATTTTTAATTATTTTAATAAATAATATCTTAATGTTTCAGTTTGGTATTTGGGGTGGTAACATAGTAAACTTTTAACTACAAAACCTTGGGCATATAGTTAAGCTAAAATTGAAACAAAAGAGAAATACATTTTGCATGCTATGAGAGTTCTGGAATAAGTCTTATACAGAAATATAATCTGAAACACTGATATAATAATTTTGCATGTTCTTATGCACAAAGTTCATGCTGAATACTAAGTAGACTGAAAGCCTATTGTATAGACAATGCCATTTATTGTGCTAAATATTGCTTATTTGTATTGTTTATTTGCTTAAATTTGTTTTGTTTACTTGTTTTATTTGTTTTGCTTGATTTTCTGAAACCTTTGTTTTTTTTTTTTTGAAATTTAAGTTTATTGGGTTTTAACAACAAAATCAAAAACAACAAAACAAACATATTTGATAAGGTACAGAATAGAAGAAAACGGTACAACCAAAACCCCCACCTAAACCCCTCCACCCCAACCCCAAAAAACACCATCTCCACCATCCCAACGAAAAGGAAAAAACCCCAGCCCCCACTGACATATAAGTAAAGCAAGGTTCAACTTCTAACAGAACCACCCCACCTCAACCTCCCTCCTCCTCCCTCCCCTCTATGATGCGCCATCTCATATAGTAAAATATTCTGGGTAAAACAGTCAATCATCTTGATACTACCAATCTCCAGTACCAGCAAGATTACAAAATGACATACATAACCAAAGTTGAAATATTTATACGGACTATAGAGATCAGGTCCCAAATTAATTAATTAATGCAGACATAATGCTTGAAGTTTACCATCTCTTCCAAAACAGATCCATATGACCATGCAGACTGGCAATCAAACTCTCCGACTGTAAGTCTGGTAAGTTCAATCAGCCAGTCAGCATATGACAAACCAGCTGGTCTGTCCAATGTCTCAAAACTAATTTCTTGACCGCCATGGACACCAAGGCCATATGGTATCAACGTTCAACACTATCTATACGGGAATATTCACCCAGAATACAAATCTCAGGGAAAAGAAGCCAGACAGACCCAGAAGGGGATCTAGGTTATCCCGGACAAGGGACCACAAAGGGGCAACCTTAGGACAGTCCCAGAACATATGAATTAGGTTACCTTCTCCTTGTGAGCACCTGGAGCAAGTCGAGTTGGGAAGTTTCTTGAGCTGGAAAAGTTTGGTAGGGGTATAATAAAGGTTATTAACAATATAGTATTGGGTTAGCGTAGTCTGTCCTGGTATGATATCTATGTAAGTCCTTCCATATACAAGGCCAGTTCAGGAGGCATCAGGTAGCAGGTATGCCCAGACACTCGAACCATCAACAGTCTCAGGGAATTTGTAGTTCAAAAGGAAAGAATAAATCAAAGGAATAGAATGAGATTGGGAAGCAAGATTTATAATTTGCGAAAGAAAGGGGTAGGCCACAGAGTCTCTAAAAATGGTACCGAATTTCCCGGCGATAAGATGTCTTAGTTGATACACCTTAAAGACCCCTCTACTAGGGATACCGAATTTATCCAGTATGTCACCGGAAGAAAGAAGGGATCCCTGATTATAGAAGTGCTCCACCTTGGCCTCTCTAATCTGTGGGAGCCAGTCCGGCATAAGCCAAGAACTACCCAACTTTATATTAGGATTGAGAATTACCGCTGACCCAAATCCGAGACACTAGAAATGTGAAAAGACACTAAACATTGAGCCAGAGATTTAAGGGTGACTAAAATCGTGCTATCAGTCACCCAGTGTGAGAGTGCTGCTGGAGGAGTATAAAATATAGCATAACTATCGAGTTTAGATTCAGAAAAGTGACGCTCAAGCTGGAGCCAAATTGGACAAGGTAGCGTGGAATTTGTGGAAAACCATCTCCCCAATTTGGAAAGATGGGCTGCCCAATGATAAAGTAAAAGATTAGGTAACCGAAGACCGCCTTTTTCTTTAGGAAGAGACAGTTTAGCATATGAGCGTCTAACACCCTTCCCACGCCAGATAAAATTAGAGAACATAGTATGGAGTTGCTGAAAGTATGTGATAGGGAGCCAAAGATTTAACAGATTCAATGGGTAAAAGATCCGGGAAGGACATTCATTTTAATAATATTGATCCGACCCCAAGAGAAATAAGAAGGGCAGACCATCGCTGCAGATCCTGATAAACCAGATTTTAATTCTATCCAAATTTAGCTTTTTCAAAGAGAGGTTCGGTCGAAAAATGAATCCCCAAATACTTAATGGATCTAGGGGTCCACCTCATCCCAAAAAGTAAACTCCTGTTTATTGGTATGGACGTTTAATGGGAAAATTTCGGACTTAGAAATATTCAATTTGTATTGAGAGAAGGAACCGAACTGCTCAATAATATCAATCGCTGCCTTTAAGGACTCTGCGGGTATATTAGATGCAGAAGTATGTCATCTGCATAAGCAGAGCACCAGTTCCTGCTGTTGTAACAAAAAGCCTCTAACCTGGGGGATGTTTTAAGTCTGATAAGCAGCGGTTCCAAATACAAATTAAACAGCAAAGGTGAAGGGCACCCTGTCTAGTACCAGTATATAAGCGGAAGAGAGGGAAACCCCATTACAATAAATTTTAGCTGAGGGGAACCATAGAACATCCGAACCCTTTTCAGGAAAGTAGATGGAAGCCCATCCTCTCCATTACGGTCCAAAGGAAGGTCCAATCCACTCGGTCAAAGGCCTTTTCTGCATCGAGAGAAACCAAAGCTGCGGATAAGGGGCTGATTGGGCACGCTGGGAAATATGGGACAAGATTCTTAAGTGATCCATGCAGACCTGCCAGACACAAAGCCTACTTGCTGGGACTCAGTAAACCAGACCAGACTTTCTTAATTCTTTCGGCTAGTATCTTAGCGAGGATTTTAATGTCATAGTTTTGAAGGGAGATAGGTCTATAGTTTTCCGGATCCGTGGGGACTTTGTCAGGTTTAGAAATCAAAATAATTGTGGCCTCAAACAAGGTGGGATCTACATCGAAAGAAACCGATAGATATTCATATAACTTAAGAAGAATAGGTACCAGCTCTTTAACGAAAACCTTGTAGAAATTAGCGGGGAAGCCATCAGGGCCAGGTGCTCTGTCAGGGGCCATAGAGGTAATAGTCCTTTCTATCTCCTCCGGCGAAATAGGAGCCAAAAGAATTTCTTGTTGGGCCACTGACAAACAAGGAATGTCAATGTCCCCCAAATACGTATTGATATTTGAGATAGAGGGAGATAAAGAAGGTTTGCTATAAAGGTCCAAATAGTATCTCTCAAAGATACGGGCAATACCTCTAGGGAAGGATACAGTAGAGCCGGATGGGGAAAGCAGAGAAGGAATTATCCTAGAGCCTTCCAGCGCCCGCAGTCGCAAAGCCAAGAGTTTCCCAGCTTTTTCCCCATGGTCAAGATATTTAGCTTGAGTTCTTATCAAACAGTATTCCGTTTTCTCCTTCAAAAGATCCATATACTCACGCTTGGCTAACAAAAGGTCTTTAAGAGCCGGTAAAGAAGAAGTTGAAGAGTATTTAGCTTCCAGATCTCTAATTTTATTCATTAAAGACAGAGATTTTACAAGCCGAGCTTTCTTCCTGGAGGAGGCCATCTTAATTAACTCACCCCTGAGATAGCACTTCAAAGAGCACCAAACTATATCAAGTCTGGGGTAGAATTCTGGTTCTCCGCCAGGAAGAAAGAAATCAGAGACTTAATACTTGAGACATTTTGAGGATCCTTCAACAACTGAGTATTTAACCTCCAAACGGAATCCCGACAAAACTCAGGATCTAAAGAAAGTCTGATCCAAACTATGGCATGATCCGAGAGGATGATTGGATCAATACCGGATTGAAGAAGACTGGGAAGAAAGGATTTACTAATTAAAACAAAATCTATCCTCGATTTGGAACCATGCGACTGAGAAAGAAAAGAGAAATCACCAAAAGAGGGATTGGAGAGTCTCCATGGGTCACATAAACCTAACATTAACAATAACTCCTGAAGAGCTCTCTGGGCAGGAGAAGGGGGACGCTTATCCTGGGGTTCTTTATCCAATATAGATGAGAGAGGGACATTCCAGTCCCCTCCCAATATAAACTGGGAAGGAAGGAAATTAGATAGCTTGTCTGCAAGAGACATAAAAAATTCTGGACTCCCCCCCACCGGTCCATATACAGAACCCAGAACAACACTGCCGCCATTGAGAGTACCTTTAACCAGAATAAACCTCCCCTCTGGGTCTGATACAATCAATTCCTTCATGAATAACACATGCTTTTTAATAAGAACAGCAACACCTTTACTAAGACTGGAATTCCCAGCAAGATAAGTCTGGGAAAAACCAGAACGAGATAGGAGTTTGGTGTCAACATGGCTTATCGTTTCTTGCAGAAAAGAATATCAACCTGCAACAATGAGCAGTGGTTAAAATCTGAGACGTTGACCCGATCTCTAAGTCCCGCGCACATTCAAGAGATTATTTTAATCGTGTTTGTAGCCATTTAAATACCATATAGAGAGAACATGCACCCAGACAAAATCAATAATAAAAGAGAGAAAAGCGCACCAAAACCAAATAAGTCCAACGTTCAATAGTCTGCAGAGCACCCCAGAACAGAATACCCACAAAGGAACCCCAGCAATCTAGCCACGCTAGAACAGTACCCCAATCTAAGCTGGCAGACTAGACCAGACCTCCCATAACCCCCACCACCGCTACTATCCCCAAAAACATCCCCCAACCTGCCTCCAATAAACATTACCATCTAAATAACACAGTATATAATAGTACAACCACACTTGGCAAGAGACCATGCATAACACACAGTAATATACCCCACCCCACCCAAATACCACAACAAATGACTTAACCAAAGGAGTAAACATCCCAACCCATTCACCCACCCCTCCCAATATAAAAACAAACCCGAGAACAACTATTTACACAGGAGCCAGGGCAAAACCAAAGCGATTCAGGCAAGGAAGAAGCCCTGACCGCCGACCCCAGTGCGAACCTCTGAGACCCCAGTGGTGATTGGCCCAGGCCAACGGAGGGAAGTACAACCCAGAAACATATTACCATGGGCGTAAGACCCAGCCGCCCATAAAGTGACCAACAGTATCCCGACCACCAGGGTGAGGTTAGCCAGACCCCCAACCCTAGGCTCGCGATTCCACATCCAGCAAGCCGCTAAACTTCAGGCCCTGGCACACCCCCCGCACCCCAAAACACCAGCAAGCGGAAGAAACTGCTACAATTAGGGGGAAGAGAAACCCCCCCACCCATAATACCTCCCCCGCCGGCTGCCAGTGCCAACATAACCATGACCGAGTCTTCCGCCAGAACAAGTAAATATCTTACTCACCCTCCAGGAACCCCGACCGCCCGTAGAGGTAGCTTAGCTGAGAAACATACCTCGGATCCATGAGAGTTCACCGCTTAGGCCCGATGTTTCCGGGGGGAACCATATCAGCGCAGGACCAACTGGGTCCCACCACCAGGAAGTTACCCCCCCAAGGAACCACAACCCAGCAGAAAGGTTCCAGAAACGGAAGACACACCGGGCCCAGCAGAGGAGCTCCCACCCCGACCTCTGGGATAGCACCCAGCCACCCAAACCGGCCGTCGAGGAACCACCAGGTAGGAGAGAAATCAAGGGTTAGGAAGCCTGTGAAGCCCAAACCTACCAATGAGGAGAAACAGGAGGAGTTTGGGCACCGAAATCAAACAAGCAGATTAGGGTTATAAGAAGGGCATATAACGAACTGAAAGAAAAGTAAAAGGGGAAACAAGCCACCCATCTACCATTAGACCAAAAAAAATAATGGCGGCAATGTAATAGCATACAAAAACGCAAAGTGTCTTTCAGCCAGAGTTCTTAAATAGGTCCGGTAGCTTAATAGCCAAATCCTTCAAAGCCGCCTCGGGGGAGCTGAAGCTATAGGTAGAGCCACCAACTGTAACCTTTAACGTCGCCGGATAGATCATTCTGAAGGGGATGGAGGCAGCAATTAATTTCTGGGCGGCAGGATGGAAGGCCGCCCTCTTCTCCTAGTTTCCTTGGAAGGTCCTCGTGATCCAATTCTGGCGATCACAACACCTCTTTTAACTCTCGAGATTTGCTGTAAACATGTTGCCTCTCTATGTAGCTTAAAATTTCATAATAATGGGATGCAGGCCGATCAGGCGAGGGTCGAGGCCTCAGCGGCGTGGGCCCGTTCAGATGGTACGAAGGGCTAATAGGTGATGGGCCCACCACTTTAATCAGGAACCTCTGGAGGAAGGCTAATAGATCTGGGCCCTCTTCCATCTCAGGTAGGCCCAGAATCAGAAGATTATTCCGACGATTGTGCCCCTCTAGATCTTCAGTTTTTGCTTGAAGCTTCTTAATCTGCTGTTTAAGCTCAGAGATTTCCACTTCAGACTTAGATCTCCATTGCTCTACGGAAAACACTCTAACCTCCACGTCAGACACTTGGGTCGAAACCAACGACAGGTTGCTCGGAAGCGATTTAAGCTCTCCAGCCAGCTCCTGTAAAATTTCTTTCACCGGAGACAATTCTTGGAGAAATCTGTCCTCCGTAAGGGGGTTGGATAGCTGAAGTTTGTCTCCACTCCGCTCCGGTTTCACACCACTCTGGTTACATTGCTTCTTAGCTGCCTTTTCAGGAGATGTAGGTGGTGTGTGTCTGACAGAGCCTGTTTCCCATCACCTCCATCTTGTTAAATTAGGGATCTTCTGCAGTCAGACTTCAAACCCGCTTAGTAGAAGGCTTATCAAAACTCCCTCAATGCCGATTTCAACAAATTAATGCGCTGGGGAGTTCGAAAACTGGCGATTAGAGCAGCAGGAGGGAAGAGCTCAAGGCCTCAGCTGCTGCCTAGCTGGCTGCCATCACGTGACCCCCCCTGAAACCTTTGTTGTTGTTTACATTATTTTTATTATGTTTGATATTTATGCTAATTAGGAACGTTTAGAATTGTTGTATATAAGTGTTAATAAAATATATATTTTTTTCATATTTCTAAATGTGACAGAAACATTTTTCATTGACATCTTGAACCTGGAGAACAGGGATAATATCATATTTGAATATTATAATTACTGTTGGTAATTTATGAAAATATTTTTGGGTAAGGCCCAAGGTAAATTCAAGTGCTGCATTATAAAAAGTGATATTATAACCAATTGTTCTGACAGCTGCTGGAATAAAACAAAGCTGTCAGACAATACACCTTGGAAAATAAAATTGGTGATGCAGACATCTATATTACCCTACCACAGTGGGCCATGCTAGAGTTTCTAATTTCCTGCTCCAGCCATTTGAGGAAATCACCAGAGATGTTAGTGCAAACACAGCAACTCTGAGCCAGATGATACCCCTAATAAAAATGTTACAATTCAGGTTGAATCTGATTAGGGAAATATTAGAGAACCAGGACAGTTCCATGATCACACAGGCTGCCAGTGGTACTGCTGACACATACAGGTTGCCCCCTCCCCAGAATACAACAATATCTAACAAGAAGTATGATCATAAAAGTTGAAGAAGATGACAAACTATGTAAAATGCTTAATTCTGAGCACTACATTAAAGCAACAATCAGGGATCCACAATACAAACATAAGCAACTATTGAGTGGTGATGATGATGATGATACTTGTTTCGAGATAAACAAACAAGAAATAATTGATGAAATGCATGCTGTCATGGAACAGAGTACAACAGCAGCACCACATTCAGAATGTTCTTCACTTCACAACACAGCACAGCATCAGGTGGCCTATCCTTTACTGTTGAGGCATTTTCTCCCTCTTCCTCCTCAGTCACTGCAGTCGAATCATCTTCTTCACCACCAGCCAAACATAGCACTGTCCCATAGTCACTTGGTTCAGCTTCATGTCTCTGGAGTCACTTACAAGATGTTATTGTAACACCTTCTTTATCTGCCTCTTGTTACACAGTTTCAACACAGACCATTGTTGAAATGCACCTGGCAGAGTCCAATATCAGCTGGAATGCTGGTCCTTTGAAATACTGGAAATCCAAACAAAGTATGTGGTCTGCTTTAGTAAACATTGTAATGAAGTACATGAATTGCCCTCCAACTAGCTTCTGTTCAGAACGATTGTTTAGTTCAGCTGGTAATGTCATTACTGACATATTATCTTGTTTGACACCAGAAAATGCTGAGCACCTGACATTTCTGAAAGTCAACATTACTCACTTTAATTTCAAATATGATACCTGAATAAAACATACACACTGACTGCTCTGAGCAGGCCCTATCCTCAAAACACTTTCAAGAATTTGTGCCTGTTGTGAAAATCTTTTGTGAATAGGGTCTACTACATGAGATAGCAATTAATTGCTACAAGTCAGGTCAGGACGGACTAGACCAGGCCACTATTACTTGAATGATCACATGAACACAGAATAGATACATGAAACAAAATAGCAACAGTTGGTTCATAGTCCAAATACAGCAGGCAACTGCTTTTCATGTCACAAATGTACTTGGTGGTACCAGGTACCACTATCTGATCTGGAAGGTAGGGTACTGCTGTCTACTACTACTGCTACTTTACTATAACTTTTGTCTTCACGAGTCATGACTACTACTTGCTACTTTTTTGCCCTCAGCAATTGATTATGAAAGTATTATTTTACCTGTGACCTGACTGTAGTATTACTGTTTTAATTTTCATACAGTGCATGGCTTGGCAGATGCCTGAAACCCAGAAACTGAATACTCTTTGTATAATATATTTCTCATGTCCCCTATATTTGGCTGTGATTACTTCTCAGAGAACAATTACTAAAGTCATATAATTTCTTTATTGTTTGTGTGTGTGACTGTGCATGGTATGCTAGCCTGGCTGTAACCTGTAACACTACATCTCACTTACAGTAACTGGGCTGAGATTATTATTATATTTAATTTTTCATACTTAAATTACTTGGCAGTGGATGGCAGCAATAGTGACACTAGGAAGGATGTAATTGTGTGTCATCAGGTCTTCAGGTGGCAGTGGCAAACTTTATTTTATGACTGCACTGCACTTGACCGATGTGATGTGTGACTGGCTGCCTGGGTGGTGATCACTATGTCTTTCATTTCTTCTTTAATAAATGTATTCAGCATCTTGATCAGACTCTGTAGAAGACATTGTAGTACTAGAAAACATTACCACCTATTTCACCAGGCAGTGTACCATATACCACAGTACACGGGACATGTGATGCAGTTGTATCATTAACATGGGTAGGGTGGGTGGGCTCTTACTGCTGCTCATTTGATCATTCATATCCATTTCTTTGGCCTGTTTGGCTCTGACTGGAACATCCATCGAAATAATACCTACACAGCACCATTAATATAAAAAAAAAATCTTACCTGCCTGGCGGTGCCTGCAGTGCTTGGTGGTACTATGATAGAGGTATTTGCATCTGTCTGTCTGTCTCTCTTTCTCCCAGCACACTCATGTCATTGACCCAAGCAGGATATGCCACCATTACAGGCCATCCTTGAAGGGGCTAGTAGTGAGTGACTGTTTTTGTATTTAGCAGTTTACTTTAATTTTTATACACATAATGCATTCAATTATTTCCTTTGGGTCTCTGTGTCAAATGTGACCAATTTTGGCAACTTTTATGTATTTTTTCACATGTTTTCAAATATTTATAAATAATCAGAACTAACCAGAACAAATCAGAACTCCACTGTGTTCCAGTTCTTATTTAATAAGAGTCAGAATTTCACCGAGTTCTCCCAGTCCTAATGCAGATGCTGTCTATGGAATTGCCTGGTCTTCTTCCATGGCCAGACTTCACACCCTCTGCAATGCTTTCTGCCACTTTACTACTTACTCTCCATGTTGCACTGCTTTGTTTACTCCTTCCTATTCATCCTCCCGCTGCCGACACATTGCCAGCTCCACTTTGCCTCCCTCATCTCTAAATACTGGTTTGGGTCTCTTGACTCCTACTTATCTCATCTCATCTCCCCCATCCCCTCCTTTTCCTACTCCTTGCACTCCGGGGAACAGCACACTTTCTCCCTTTCCCACCCACTTTCTGCAAGTGAAAAATCTGCTTTTTCATACTGTCTCCCCTAGCTCTGGAATCAACTACCGCCATCCATCCATTTCTCTCTCTCTCTCTCTCTCTTTCTCCCTTTCTTCTATTAGATGCCAACTAAAGCTTCTCCCTCTCCCCACTTGTTCCTGCCTACCTTCTTCCTACACCCTTCCTTACCTTTTTCAGCTCCACCTATGAGCACTGGTTTAGCATCCCATCATCTTGATTCCTCCACACTTTTGATTTTACCTTATTTACATACTTTTTTGATTTACCACACTATTTATTGGACATCCTGTAGCTATTGTTGCATTAATATCCGTATATGTACTTTTACTTATGCACTGTATATCCTTGTGTTTGTAAGTATCATTATCAGGCTAGTTTGTATCCCTTTGTAACTGTGGTATCCCTTCCCCTTCTCCTTCCCCTGGGTTGTACCTGGAGATGAGCCCTGGCTCAGTGTGCCTCTACCTGTCACCAATTTTCAAATAAATAAATAAATAAATACATACATACATTTCAAATGTTTTACCAGGAAGGACATACTGAAATGATAGCAGCTTGTTTCAGATGCATGGAGTGGTGGTGGTATGGAAGATAGTAGAAGAAAGAAAAAATAAACAGCAGTTACTAGCATTACAAAAATAATAGTCTTATGCAAGCAGTACATTACATCAAAAGGAGCATAATCTTTGAAACTCAGCTTTATTGTAGCAAGCATTGCTATTGTACATTGTACAAGTATTCATTTAGCTTCAGCAAGTCATTACAATTGATTTATCATGCATTACTTTACTGTAATGCTATCTGTCCTAGTACAATTGATTAGCCATTACACTGTATACACTTTTTTTTAAAGTCTTGTAGATGTTCTTAAAAGATTTGCAAAGGTTACAGCATACATCGATAAGTTACAGTCCAGATATTAGCACTCTCAACACCAAAAGTCAATATTTAATGTACTGTTGATAAAAATCTTAAAGGTCTCTGTGTAAGTGAGTCTTAAAAATTAATCAGTCTCTGTTTCTTGTATAAGTGGAACCCCTGAATCCTGAAGCAAAACTGTTTTGTGCTCTGCCCAGCTTGTAAAGGAACTGTCAAGGGTTCAGTTTAGCTAGGTGAACCTTACTGAAAAAAGTCCTTTTATGCTACATCCAACCTGGGGGGTCCAGTGTGGCAAGGGAGGATTTGGGAGCTCCACTATAGTCTATGTCACCATAATCAAAAATAGGGAGAATCATCTTTAAAACAATCTCATGGTGGATAGGAAGCAGGATACTTGCTTTGTTCCTATACAGTGCACCGAGCATGGGGTGGAGCTTTTGGTGTATGGTATCAATATGCACTGAGAAGTCAAGATGACAGTCCAGCCAGACTTGAAAGAGGATACCTCAATAATAGCATGATCAAGAGTGTGAAATGAAGGGAGAGGGGGGAGCCTGGAAAGCATCTGATGGGTGCCAAAAGTCATGGAGACTGTTTTGTGGCAGTGAGGGATAGTTGGTTAGTCTGGAACCAGCACTGAATATTGTCGAAATCCAGCTGAAAATGTGAGGTAAGATCATGGGAAGAGGTGCCAGATGCAAAATAACTTTATCATCAGAATACATATGAATGGATACAGAGGAACAGACAGGGAGGAGGCTGTTCAAGAATATGAAAAAGAAAATAGAACTCAGGACAGACCCTTGAGGGAAACCTGAGCAGACAGAGAGTGGGGATGAAATGGAGCTCCCTATCTGGACAGCTTAAGATCTTCCCTCAAGGTAAGAATGAAACCAGCTGACTACAGAGTCAGAAAGTCCCACTGCCTTAAGCTTGTCCAGGGGATGTGCCACTGTGCTAAAAGCTTCAGCAAGATCAACAAAAGTGGTGGACATGATCAGACCCATATCCATACCTGTGAGGATGGAGTCAGTGAGCCAAAGGAGTGAAGTGAAAGTGGAGGTGATTTTCATAAAACCAGACTGAAAGGGGGTGAAGAAGGAGGAGAAGTCAAGGAAGAAAGAGTTGGGATAGTATAAGGTGTTCCTGTAATTTAGCTAAGGTAGGAAGGAGAGAGAGATAGGATGGTACTTTCCAGGAGAGAGGAATCACCACCTTTAGGGGTAGGAATGACAGTAGCCTGCTTCCAGGCAACAGGGACAGTAGCAGAGGAAAAAGAAAGATTGAGAAGCAGGGTAATAGGCAGTGCAATGGCAGGGCAGAGAGAAGTATAAGTTTGGGATCAAGGCCATCAGGGCTTTCACATTTGTGAAGACTAAGAGCAAGCAAGGACTTATGGGTAGCAAGGTGGTGGTAGTAGAGAAGGAAAAAGAGATTTAAAGGAGGAGAAGGTAGAGAGCAGCATGAAAGGGGGGAGGAGGAAGGGATGAGAGAGAGGGCACAGTAGTGAAGTAGGAGTTAGTAGAAGAGCCAATAGAAGGCTCAGAGGCTAGAGAGAAAATATTTAGAAAGGATATTCATTTTTAACTGCCTCCAACATATCAGAGAATGAGAAAGGACGGGAACACCACCTATTTAAGTCAGCAAAAACTCTGTTGAAGAGGACTGCAATTTACATTACATTATCTGTGTAATTCGGTAGGAGTTTGAATACCTAGATAACAAACTTCATCTGTTAATGATTTGAAGGGGAGCTGTACATTAACCTGGTCTGTCAAAGTGCCACTATAAAGAAGGGTTTATCTTTTGTCTGTTAACTTTAAAGTCAGAGGCTAGTCCAAAGTGATCCAGTATATTAAAAAGCATGGAAATAGATTTGTAGGGCTTACTCACATCAATCTAAGTGTCATCTGCATATCATTAACTTTCCCCACTGGATGCGCATATAGCATTGCTATCCAGAAGGTGAAGCTCTCCCCGAAACCCATGGCATTAATCACTCCCTGCAAGTATGTTTAATTCAAATGAGCAAATGCTTTTTCTGCATCCAGAAATAATACTAATAGTGAAGCACTGCTGTGGCTATGATGGGACATTATATTCAGCAGATGTCTGATGTTATTGTGTAAATAAATGTCTTTTGTGGATAAATCCCATCTGATCCAGGTGTACCAAGGTGCCTATGCAGGTTTTAAGCCTGTTAACCAATTTTGGTGAAGAGCTTCATGTCCTGTTTTAGGAAGGATATTGATCTATGTGCTGTGCATGTGTCTCTGCCTTTCCCTGGTTTAGGAGGGACAGTTATTAATGCTTCTTGCCAGGTGTTTGGTGTAATGTCATCTGTCATGCATGTGTTATTCACCTACCTAAGAATAGGGGTGAGCTCTTTCCTAAATGTTTTAGAAAAATTGGCATTGAAGCCGCCTGGCCCATGCACTTTATCACTTTTGGTAGTCAAGGATCACTGCATTAATCTCTTAATCTGAAACAGGTCTTTCCAGGTTAGTGCTTACTACCTCTGACAGGGAGCTGAGGTGAAACCCTTCTAAAAATCTATTTATTCAATCCTGAACTTCTCCAGGCTTCATTGTTTCATCATAAAGGCTCTCCTAGACTTTCTAAAGCTTTGGGCAATCTTATCAGGGTGACCCATACCAGAACAGGATTATGCTTGTCCTTTATACTTAGGACTTCCCTGTCCACCATCATCTTTTTAATCTGAATGCTAGTAATATAGTGGCTTTCCCCACTTCATAATATTTATAGCTGGCATAACTAAGAAGGATCATTATCTTAAACATTGCAAGGTAAAATAGTACAAGATACATGCAGTAGATAAAAATGCAATTTGTATAGGCAAGGGGAAATGACCCCCAACAGGCATAGTGGTGGGGAGGGAGAAATGTATATGGCAGGGCAATAGGAATTGGGGAGAGGGAGATCAGATAAGGTAAGGGATCATGAACAGTCGTAGGTGGGAGTAGAAAAGCCACAAAGAAGCAACTTAACGGAGAAGAGGCAGAGCAGATTGACATGGAAAAGGTGGACCAGAGTTTAGGAAAGTGATATAAGAAGGCAGTTTGACCAATAGTAGATTTCCTGGATAGAATAGAAAGGGAATGGGAACATAATTGCTGTGGAGAGGGTAGGAGGAAGGAGAGGGAGAGGATAGGAGAGAGAGATAAATAAGAAGGAAGGGAATGAAACCAGAATTAGATATAAAAGAGGCACAGTAGGAAAAGCACCTGACATCAAGAGAGGGGAGGAAGAGAGCAGAGTAGAGCGAGCATTGATGAGTATGAGAGGGACAGTTTAAGTCAAAATGACAAATGGCGTGAAAGAGGGGGTTCAGTCAGGCAAGGAAGGATTTGGGGCTGCACTGTGAACTATGTCACCATAGTGAAAAATAGGGAGAATCATCTTTGAAACAATCTCATGGCAGGCAGGAAGTGGGATACTTGCTTTTTTCTTGTATAGTACACCAAGCTTGGAGTGGAAGTTATGGTGTTCAGCATCAATGTGTTCTGAGAAATCAAGATGATGGTCCAGTCTGACCCCAAGGTACTTAACGAAGGATACATCCTCAATCATGTGAAAAAAATGATGCTTTGTGTATAAATATTATGCTTTTCAAAGTTCTCCTGGAGGGATTGGTTGCTGTTTAATTGGCCTATGGATAGAGTGGAACCCAAATTAAAATGGCCATACATTCAATCCAAAACTTTTTTGACATATTTCATAATGTATTATATATTGTGTAATACGTTCTTATTTCAAAACATGGCAAAGGTGGAAATATTCACAGATAATACATTATCATGGGTAGCATTTACACCTTCCCCAATAGAGAAAATATCCGGCAGTGGCATTTTGGCTATGTATTATTGAAATAGCAGGATTATACTGATAAATGTACCCACACAATTCAAGAATTTGGCCGTTTAACCATAATTCCTTTATGGAAGTTACTGATTTGTCAGATACCTTTAAATTCAAAATTAGGAGGTATAGAATTACAAATGCAATTAAAAATATTAAAATGCAAAGAAAGCTACAAAAACTAAAAGAACAAATACAGTATTAGAAGATCAGTCTTCCAGCGATTTACTGATAGCTATTACCATGCATAACAATTTTGTGATATAGTGCCAGGCATTAGACTTGCAGTGTTGTTTGTTTTTCCATTTCACTCTGACACTGAACTTTTAGTGCTCCATAGTTCCTGCAGCATCCACCAGTTGTTGCAGTACATTTATATACTGTAGAACATGTGGCACCCTCAAGCACAGTCTGGGCCAGCAATGTACATGTACATGTACACCAGATTACAGGTGACCTAGCGTAATAAGCACTCCAACACACAATCTGACTACATGTAATGTCCTATCCTTCAGTTCCTGGCAACAGTACCTACAGCACTGCTATTGTTTATCCAGGGGGTTATTTGCCCCACTACCCTTCCCATGTTTCATGCCTTGATGCCTTACTGCTATGTCCCTTGATCAGTATTAGGCCCTTAACTGTCACAATCGTATTTCAATTTTGCACTCTAAAAACTATAATGGAGTCCATGTTTATAGCAGTGACTCTGTGAGGGCAATACAAGTTCCATGAAGGATGGATGTGGGGCACAGTAATTTTATGGAGGTGAATTTAGGACTTCACTCATGATATGGAGCAGTTGAAAAGTATGCCTGGCACAGGGGCCGGTGCCAACAGAGGGGTTCCTATTTATTATTCATTCTTTACTGGCCTTTTAGGTAAATCAATGCATTTTTCTGATTCACACAAAGGTGGTAGAGTAACCACTACTGCAAAAAAAGGGTTCAAATATACATGTATTTTCTCCATTAACATCACATTTACTTTGCTGTAACTAAACTGACTGAGCATTAAACATGGCAAGCTTAGTTAATGCAGAGTAAAGGGGTATTGCTTTACTGTGAATTGAAACGATATCCTGCTTTTCATGTTATTGCCTCTTCCTCCACACATCCTGTCCTACTGAAGTCTTTTTACACCTTCTGTATTATAGCCCATTTTCTCCACTACCAGTAATATTCTTTCAAGAGGAACCATGCTTCATTTGTCTCGGCAGAAGTTGTTATATTGTATAAATTCCTAGAGAATTGGAATCAATGGGCCTGATTCTCAAAAAGCCCTTAGATTGCCGCAATTTGTGGTGATCTAGGGCTGCGGCAAACTCCAGGTATGCCAGGGACCTTGTGCCCAATTCTATGAAAAATAGGGTCCCAGGGCCAAATTCCCCAGGTTTTCTGCAAGTCTGTAGCTGTGCCAAAGAGGTGGTGCACCCGTGGACATTGTCACAGGGAACTGGCCTGCCCCCCCATATGGTGCAAAACTGGAGGGGCCAGGATGTTGGGCGGAAAGAATGATTCCTCCAGGATGGGGCCAGGGGCATGTGGGGCATGGGAGTTGGGAGTGGGAGAGTCAGGGAGACAGCCGGTCATCAGCTGGCATGATGGCACCCATCCAGGTGCTCCTACCATGTACTGTATGTACAGTGTAGGTCTAGTACTATACATACAGTAGTTCAGTTATCAGCCCTGGTCTAGCACCCCTGATCTCCCACACACAAAACACAAAATTATTCCCCGGTTGTCTAGCAACCCCCCATCTCCCCTAGACATCATAATGATACCCTATTAGTCTAATGGACACCCCCCCAATCCCTGATTTCCCCCAGACATAATAACAAATAGTCCCTGGTAGTCTAGCAGCCCCCGAACCCTGATCCTAATCTCCCCACCCAAAGAACATGTAAGTGACATATCTGGCAATCTAGTGGTGCCAACCCTAGCAGGCATTGCCCCACCACACCACTGCCCCCTGTCCCAAGCCAGCGACCAACACAGCCCTCCTCTCATCAACATAGCTGGCTGGTATGCTAGCCTGATATGGACTACTGGAGGAGTTTATTCGATGGATTAAAATATTATATATACCCTTCTGCAAGGGTTATGTGCAACAGGGCTCTCTCCCCTGTTTTCTCACTGACAGAGGCACACGTCAGAGTGCCCCCTTTTACCAGTGCTATTTAATTTATACATCGAACCCCTGGCCAGGAAAATTAATAGCACCTCTGTTGTAAGAGGGATGTCAGTGGGGCCATATGAATGTAAATTGTCAATGTTGCAGATGATGTGCTGTTGCATCTTTCACATTGGAGAGTGTCCCTTCCGGCAGTTCTGGGGATAATTGCAGACTTCAGTGTCTTGGCCGGTTACAAGCTGAACCAGCATAAAATGACTGTTCTATCCTCAACGGCTTCCTGTTCGAGGGCGGATATAGAAGAGCTGGGCTTAAAGTGGGCACCACATTCAATTTCCTTCTTGGGGATGGAAATTGCCCAAGATTTATGTAAACTAAAAACTCTCAATTTAGATCCTGTTGTACAGCAAATGCAGCAGGACTTAAATAGGTGGCAGCATTTTCCGCTCACAATTTGGGGGAGGATAAATTTATTGAAAATGGTTATTTTCCCTCTTATAATGTACCCACTGTGTATGTTGAATCTCTCTCTCTCTCTCCCAAGAACGTGGTTCAGAAAGATTAACTCTATTTGGTTGTGGAATTGACCCAGGAAGGCCCTAGAAAAATTATGCAGACCTACAGAAATAGGGGGTATCCAGATACCTCAGTTGCTCATACACAATTTTGTGTTTCAGGGTTGTAAATACTTTCAGTGGCTAGGAACATTGGAAAGAGGGCCTTCGACCAGGACATGACTAAATATCAAAAGATTTAAAGCAGATATGTTATATGTGTCTTTGCCTTCTCTTCTTTATTTGCCTTTCAGCAAACTACCAGTCCAATTAAGGTAATCACCAACTGGATGGTCTGTAAAGGCACATTTGCAAATGTGTCATTTTTTTAATCCCCGCTGTAAACAGGATTCAGGACAGCCATTCTTCAACAATCCAAATATGTTAATTGGTAATAGGGTGGTTAAGCCATGGAACTGGAAAGACTTACCAGTGTCATCTTTGACAGACCTTGTCAAAGGGGATCAGTTTCTGTCTCTCTCAGAATTTAGGGAATCTTTTCACCTCCAGATTTTTCTGCTTTTAATTACATGCAGATCAAACACTATGTATACTCAGTCTTAGAGGCACCCCCTTGGTGTTCCGATGCATCCTTATTTTTTTCTGAGTTGGCAGCCTTGGTAGCTCAATCTAGACCAATCTCAAAACTATCAATCAATGGAGACTCGTTCCTGGAATGTTTTTTCTCTGATTACCTTTTAATGGCAACATGCTGCCAGTCTGGCAGACAGCTTGGCCCACTGGAAAGCTATTTGGTTGGATATCTATAAGTATATTAAGCAGGATAGACTAAGGCTTATACAGTTCAATGTTCTCCACAATATATATTACACTCCACTTAAGTTGTATCGTATGGGTAAGCGGGATGACACCAAATACCATAAGTGCCTCCAAGAGGATGGCTTTATGATTCACATGATTTGGGCCTGTCCTTTTGGCAAACAATTAAACAAACTTTCCACCCCTTTTTTGGACATACTGATTATTTCACACTGGATATATGTATTGTGAGTAGTTACTCAACTATTAACTCTCTGAACCATAAAGTCTATATTGCATTAATATCAGCAGTGACAAAGCTTCTCATAATGAGACAATGGATCTCAGACTCTCTCCCAACTGTGCATGAATGGTTCCAAAACATGCATACCGCACTAAATGTGGAAAGAGCCATTGCTGTACAATATAATTCTCTATCGACATTTCGGGAAAGATAGGATCCGTTTTTTCAATTTTTAGCTGGGAGGTGGAAGGATTAGGCATAGGGAAGTGTCTGTTTGATATTTATTCTTTCTCCAAAATTAGAGTGTACGAACAGATACAATAGATAGCCATATGATTTCTATTAAAGAGATATGTGAGTCCTAGCTAATTTAATCATTGTACTTTTTAGTATACAACTCACTGTATGAGATGGGATGGGGTGGGTGGGGATTATGTTTGGTTGGAAGGAGATGGGAGGGGGGGTTATGTACAGCGTATTTGTACTTATTTTACATTTTCAGATATGGTGCAAATTTTATTGGGTGGGGGGTGGAGGGTTGGGTTGTGTCTGTTTACCAGTTTAATCTATTTGTGTCCATTGTGTGATCTGTAATCTGTATTATGTTAAATCCTTAATAAAGTTTATTAAATTGCAAAAAAAAAAAACATAGCTGGCTGCTGACTGATCTGTTAGTGAACCCCCTTCCTCATTATATCATGCCCCTCCCCCACATTACCTCATGCCTCCTCCCTGCAAGCACGATTTTATTTGTTGTATTTTTTAATTTCTTTTTATCGTAATAGAGTCATTCAAACACCAGTACTGTTGCAGAGTTTTCATATGCCACCAGTCCCCCATTACCTCATGCCCCCCCCACAAACACTCATTTATTTGTCTTGTTTATCAGATATTTTTCTTTTATTGTAATACAGTCATACAAACACTTGTGGCAAAGTTTTTGCATGTCCCACCAGCAAATCATACCTCACCATTCTCATCTATGGAGCATCTCCTCACAAAATTCAGGTCTTGGGGTAGTCATAATGCCCTCACAATCCACATCTCAGTCTTTTCTCACCAAGCTGACACCTGCCTGTGCCAGGCCACTAGCTTGAATTCCACTGGATGACCCCTGAACTGCCCATACAGCCCCAACATGAGGTGATTGCATTGGGCATGACCTCCAGCCCCCTGCTCCCCCAGGTAGGGGACAGGGGGAGTCTTGTGCACACCACCGGTCCTCAGCCACCAGTAGTATGCACCATGTCTCCCTAGTCCTGTACCACCCAGGCAGGGGACTGGTGTGGACATGGTAAATGGTACAGTATGCACTTACCTCAGGCATGTCCATTATAAACCACACCTCGCCATACTGATAAAGGTAGTATCTGTTGACCAACTCCAGTCCCACAGGGAATCTCATCACTCTGTCAGTCTTCAGGCAGCTCCATGAGCACTGTGGTGAATCAGGTCTTGCCCCACTTCTCAGCTCAAATGACACAATGACACCTGAATGGCTGGAAGACAAAAAAAATAGAGAAACATTAAAAGAAACTTTCATGCATTGTACATCAGCTATCCCCGGAGCTCCCAGTAGTGTTACAAACATCATCCACCTTTTTAAGGGTAGAGACATGCTATACTTTCCCTATGCAATCTTCATAGGGAAGTGCTCTTATCTAGTCTAAAGCATATGGCAGGGGCATTTGATCCCAGGCCAAGTCAGCCTATTCTTCCATCTCCTCTTCATGCTTCTGCTTCATTGTAGCCATGCAGCCTAATTAACAGGTTTGAGGCAGAGAGCACTGGTACTGTATGTTAGGAGCCCATAGACGCTGTGTATTACTTAAAAGGTCCCTGACACCACTTAGACCAAAACACTGTACACTTTTGCAAGGCATGAGTTTACAGTGTTCTTAGATTAATGTTGCATTTTCTTTATAACTCCAAGTCAATTTTCATGTGTTTTGCCATAGTGCACAGTATTTACCATTGAAGCAAATATGCTTTGTTTGCCTGTAAAACCAATGCATGTCTATGGGAAGAATTTCCCTGTATGTCTCCATTTTTCTGTGGTGATGTGCATTGTTAAAACACCTTCTCTGACTGACTTTTGAGGCAGGGCTTTAAATGCCCTCCCCACTCAGCTTCTTAATAAAACCAGTACCTGTTCTTTAGAAACCTGATCCTATCCTTGCATTCATACAACACCCCCCAACATCCTGGATTAGAAAAATTGGTATCACACCTCTGGATGCTGCCTAGCTAGGTGTTAGAAAATAATTCTACAGTTCCATGATGTGTAATACCAAAAAGACGCAGCATATCTAAATTTCAGAGTTTAATTTTCTGGAACGTTCACAAAAGTAAACATACTGTGTGTAGTAAGCAAATGTTTTATGTTGCTGTTGCTCAACCATTGGTCTGATAAACAGCTGGCATGACATTTTTCAAGCTGATCTACAGTATATATCTAATGAGTCTTTCACTCTGTAAGCACTCTCTTTCTGAAGTGTCTGCTCCATAAGCTGTGCACGGTTCCTCAGGTTTACCCTCATAGAAACATAGAAACATAGAATTTGATGGCAGATAAGGACCACTTGGCCCACCTAGTCTGCCCATTTCCCTACCTAATGGATAAGCCGCAGATCCTAGTTAACCAACAGCCTACTTCCTCCTACCCCCCACTAGAATTGCCTTATGTCTGTCTCATACATTCTTGAATTCCCCCACTGTTTTTGACTCTATGACCTCCTCAGAAAGGCTGTTCCATGCATCTACAGCCTTCTCTGTGAAGAAATACTTCCTCACATTACCTCTGAGCCGTTCCCCCTCTATCTTCAAATTGTGTCCCCTTGTTCTTGCACATCTCTTTTTCTGAAAGATGCTACCCTCTTGGACTTTGTTGATTCCCTTGAGGTATTTGAAAGTTTCTATCATGTCCCCCTCTCCCGCCTTTCCTCAAGGCTATACATTTTAAGCTCCTTTAGTCTTTCTTCATATGTCTTCTGGTGCAGACCCTGCACCATTTTGGTTGCCCTCCTCTGGACAGCCTCCACCCTGTCTATGTCTTTGTGGAGATGTGGTCTCCAGAACAGTACACAGTACTCCAGATGTGGTCTTACCAACTGTCTGTACAGAGGGCCAATAACTTCCTGTTTTCTACTGGTGATGCCTCTCCCAAAGCATCCCAGCATCCTCCCAGCCCTCCTTACTGCCTTCTCACATTGCTGACCCACATTTAGGTCATCTGATATGACTACCCCCCAGGTCCCCTCATCCTGATATAGGGCTTCACTTGATTTCAAACCTTCTCAACTGGGTTCAGATCAGGCAATTCTGGTGGCATCCTGATTCAGGTCACCCTGTTTTCTTTTACATACACTCCTGATGCCACATATTCTAGGTCTTTATTTGTAAAATGTAAAGAATGCAGGTGTTACAGATACCAGACCAAAAAATCAGTATATCAGACTGTCCAATATCCTGAGTATAGACTATCTTTCCACAAGAACATGAGTTAACAAGAAATGTAATTTAGTGCAAACTGTAGCACTGTATCTCCAACTGCCACCCCATCACAGACCTTGGAGAAGCCTATGCCCATCTGCAAATACATGCTCAATATAGGGCAGCAATGTATTGGGCATTATTTCCTCTCTGCAGAAATCACCCTTCATGATGCCAGTGAAAACTAGTATTGACTCAGACCCTTGGTGTGAGATGACATCCCAGATGTGTATCTTCAGCTCTAGCTGTGGTTTCAATATCAGAAGTCCTTTTTTCCTCAGTGCCATAGGGCAAAAGGATTGCATGGGCATGGTGCTCTCATCTGTATAGGTCATGTCCAAGAATCTTTCATTAACTTGCATCCATGCTGTGGCCTGATCCAACTGCTTTCCTTCATTAGCTTCATGTGTGAAAGGGAATGTGCTGTGGGGTAGAAAAAAGGCTGTCAGCATATGTGGCTACTGTGCAGTACCTAGAAATGACAGTTTTACCACCTTGAAATATCAGCTTAACCACCTGTCAGCCTCATGCAATGTAGTAAGCAAAATGGATGCCCATTCTTAACAGTAAGTACAGCTCCTTACCTGGCTGTGCCATAAGTCCATTCCTTCATGTGTCTCATTCATCCAATTAAAGATTTTAATAGTGTATGTTTCTGTTTTGATGGGTTCTCACAGACCCCTTGACCACTGATCTCATTGTATTCCACTTTACTTAATCCCCAATTGTGGAACTCTCACTGCAAAAGAAAATAAAACAACTAGGTGATAACCACTGTGGTTGCTATGTACAGTACAAGATCATCATGACCATGAAGAACCATTCCACCTACCTGTAGTGTGCCTTGGTCAAGGCTATTGTGGCACCACAGTTACATCTTACTGCTCTGGAATGTGACTTGCTCAAGACCACTATTTTAGTAGCTGGTTGTCACCTGGTGGATAATGGCTCCACTGCTGATGTTGATGATTGTTGTCTTGTAGGTGTATCATCCACCTCCAATTACTGTCTTGAGGAAGAATTAGAGGCTCCTCCATTTCTCCCTCTCACCACCCATTGCTGCTTGTCAATTCTTTGTGTGACTTCCAGGTTGAATTTATGCCTATGAATTCTCAAGTCTGCTTCACCATTGGTTGAAAACACCATGATTTTAACATGGGTTCATCTAGAGGGCAAAGATGAATTTCTGAGATCTGCATATAAAATCAAGCTTCAAGTCAGACCTCAGTCTGTAAAGCACGTTGTGTGCCAAGTGGACTGATTTCTTGTTGTCACTGTACTACTTAAAATGCACAGTCACTTCAGACACCTGATCCTGCATCATGGCAATTGATGGAAGAGCATGTTGATGGCATGCTGCATTGACAAAGACTGTTTCTGTGGCATATTCAAATGGAGATAGAATTTCAATTAATTTTTTTGATCATGACTATGTCATTTGGTGAAAGTGACAATTTATGTGAATCACCCTTCTGCAGTAATGCAAAACTGATAATCTCATTATACTGCTCATACAACCTTTGCAGCATATAGAGGGCATTGCTCCAACATTTCGGTACCTTTTGTTTCAGTCTGTGCTGTGGAGAGCCATTCTTTTCTGTAAGCTAGTTAACTGTTTTTTGCTTTTGAAGGAGCAACTAACATATGCAAAGATTCGTTTGCATGTGTTGACCTGTGCCTCTACCTCTTCCTCCTTTTTCAGGACATCCTGCTGAGCAAGATTCATGCAGTGTACAAAGTAAGACACTTTAAATTAACTCCCACAATCCATTGATGACACAGTGTTGAAGACATTGACAATTGTAACAAAGATAGGTAACAACTTCAGAGGTGTGAGCCACTTGTCTGTCTTTATATTAAACTCCTTCAGAATATTGATGGCAGTGTGCATTTTTTTCCTGACTGCTTATGCACAGAATGGCATGCTACCTGACCTTTTTTGGACTTGGCCATTGCTTTGGATGACAATTGGTAGAATAACACCCAATGTGCTGTAATACATAACTAATCAGTGGCCTAGTCATTTCACCCATGTGTCTGTTGCTAGGTGTATCTTAGGCCCTGCACGCTGGCTCAGTGCCTTCCTCACTGAGGTACACATACTGTTATACAATTCTGGCATGGCAACTGTTGAAAAATAAGTATGATTAGATGCTTGCCACTTGGGATAGGCTCTTTGAATAAAGTGCCCAAATCCCTTGCCTTCTGCAAAATAATATGGCAACAGATATTGTGCTAACATTATTGCTATATCTGCATTAAGTGCTTGTGCAACAGGATGATTTTTATGGCACTTTGTATGTCATCCAAAAAGTTCAGGCAATGTGGCCTGATGTTGTGCAGCTCTAATGGTTTCTGCATGAATGGCTTTTCTTAAAGGGTGTCACTGTTTCTTGATAGGGGGAAATGATGATGGTGATGAAAAAGGGTGGTGGTGGATGACAGAGGGCATTCAAGTTCAAAATTGCTGTTACTAGTACAGGAGTTTGGTGTACTTGTTAAAAGGTTGATGCTTGTTATTTGCTGTTGCCCAGCTGGTTGATGTGCTGGTTGCCCAAGCTGTAGTTGATGTCCTCTGTAGCAACTGCTCATACTCCAAATGCAACAATTCTACTTCACCTCCTGATCAAAATCAACAACAGTAGGTTGGTGTTGTCCATCAGTGCTTTGCTAACTAATTTTTTTCCAGGTGTGCCAACCAAACAATGTGGTGATTTGTTAACAAATGTCTGTTCTTCATTTCTCAAACATAATCCCATTTGTTCCTGCTTACATATTGATTACAAAGGTGGCAAACTGTCTGGCTTTTATCTATCTTATCAGTTACAAACAAATCCCAGAAAAGGGAGCTTGTCTTTCTTACAGAGGAGGTGGACACTAAAGATCTTCTGATTGTAGTGCCAGGAGTGGCATAGATCTAACAAGGGGCAATTGCAGATAGCAGGAAGGGCACAAGATATGTTTTCAGCATGAACTGGTGCTTGGTGTTTATTAGTCTGATGGGTTTATGTAGCAAGATTACTAATTGTTTCATCACCTGAGTCTTCAAGTGTTCATTTTCAGATGACAGAAGAAACTCCAGTTCCAAATTCAATGTTTACTCTTAGTATTCCTCCATAGCATCATCACTTTTACTATCCCTTCCATCTACTTCCACACCATGACTAGTATTGGACTTGGACAACCTCTTTCATTTTCTTCTAGCTCTTACTAGGTTCTATGTGATAATGGCGAAAGCCTAAAAGTGATCACCGTTATCGTGAAGTCAGAGTGCCGAAAACATTTTCAGCACTCTGACACCCCGGCACCGGAAAATGGCATCTGGGACTTCGCTCCCCACACCCCCCTACTAAAGGATTCTTAACTCTGGGGTGAGTGCATGTCGGGGGGGTGAAAAGATGACAAAATAAAAGGTTTGGGCCGGGTGCAATAAAATCTCACCAGCACCCGGACCCGAACCTGGTACCTCACCCACCTCAACCACAGGCCAACCCCCGATGTCACAACACAGTTCAGCATCCCACTGCAGCAACACCCCTTACAGCCTCTGTCCTCAGCCCGCAGCTTGCCGTACTCGCTCCCCATGCGGCGTGCACATGGCGACATCCTATCACCCATTTGCCACCCCATCCGGTGCCTACCCTCCATCACCATGAGGGATTCGCTGGGGAACGAGTCACCATTACGGATGGTGCCCTTCCCCATGCGCCCTCCTCATGGGTTACCCTTTTGCTCCAGCCTTCTTTTCTGGCAACCACAGTTTGTCAGTATCATATTCATCCTTAACTTCACTACTTATGTTTTCAGTGTGTTCCATCTCCTCCTGCTGTTCTTATATGCTGATGTCAGCACCACCATTCATAAGAATCATAAGAAAATATTAGGTACTTCAGCTGTTAGGCCATTATTGACCTACATATTTATATTCTTAACTGGTATACATTATCTTCACTGTGCTTGTCAAGTGCTAATTTAAACTGGTTCATAGTGTCACAGGAGACCACTCCTTCAGGTAACGCATTCCATTGTGCCACTACACGTTGAGAGAACCAGGCCCATCTCTGATTTTTATTATAATTCTCTCACTTAAGTTGATATCTATGGCCCCGGTTAGTAACTAAGTTTGATCTTTTCTCTAATCATATGCATTCCCATATGTCTGGTTCTTTACAAGCCTTGTACACTAAACACATGTCACCTCTGTAACCCCTATATTGCAGTAAAAATAGATAAAGTTTTCCTAGTCTCTCCTCATAGGATAAACCCTCCATCCCCCTTATCATCCTAGTTGCCCTCCTCTGAACCCCTTCCCTTCTCTTAACATCGTCCTTCAACCTAGGTCTCCAGAAACACCCAGCATACTCCAGATGTGGACAGACCAATGACACATACAGAGGGACAATTATCTCTCTTTCCCTGCTTTTTATATTCCTCATCATACAGGCCAAAATACCATAAGCTTTTTTTTATCATTGTAGTACAGTGGTTGGTGAACTCTAAGTCATTATTGATCCATATTCCTAGGTCTTTCTCAACATCTGTTGGGAGGACATGAACTCCATTTATATTGTATCTATACCCTCAATTCTTTTTCCCCAAGTGCATAACCTTACACTTTCATATATTAAACCTAAACTTCTTTTCCATTGCCATTCCTGCTATTTTGTCAATATTTTCCTGGAAAGATTTTGCATCTTGTTCATTGGTAATTATTGCTCCCAACTTCATGTCATCTGTAAATTTTGCTAACCATGCATTGGAATTACAATTTAGGGATGAAACGAGGCTATTAAATAGGACTGGACCCAGGACAGATCCCTGAGGGACACCGCTGGGCACTGAGGACCAGTCAAACATGTGGCCCTTTATACACACACGTTGTTTTCTTTTTACCAACCAACCTATGATCCATCTGATGATGTCCCAAGCTACCCCTATTTCCCTCAAGTTGTTAATCAATTCCTGGTGTGACACAGTGTCAAAAGCTTTTTCAAAGTCTATATATAGCACGTCCACTGGTAGATTTTTGTCAAGGGCAGCACTCACTGTATCAAAGAAGGAAAGCAAGTTTGTTAAGCATGACCTTCCCCTTGTGAATCCTTGCTGTCTGATGTCCGTGTGCCCTTTTTCCTGTATATGCTTTTCAATATGCTCTTTGTCGATGGATTCTAAGACTTTACTCAAAATACTGGTTAAACTAATGGGACGACAATTGGAGCATTCAGAATTAGAACCCTTTTTCTATATTGGGACTACATTAGCCAGTTTCCAGTCCTAGCTTCAGCTGACCCCTGTCACTGTTGTTGCTGTGGTTGGAATGACTTCAGAATATCTTCAAGTGACAGTAACATTGAATTGTTTGCCTCTGACTTTTGCAAGTCATCATCTTGACTTGCACCTTCATGCAGACATATTGTGTCATGTCATTGGCATTCACTGGCAGTAAGAGTGCCCCTCTTCTCCATTTCAGGCCCAATTATTTTTTTCAATAGTAGAACTGGCAGCAGTGGTTGCACCCATTTTGTTGCAAGTCCTCGAACAGCTGATGTTTATAGTAGCAGTGATAGCAGTACTACTGCTAACAGTTGCTAATTATCTGGGAGTTGTTATGATGGATTAAATTGTAGCTTTTGTGGGTATATTTCTGTTGTATGAAGCAGAAGATTCCTTGCCTTTGTTTCAAAGCACAGTTTCTGCTGCTTCTTGGGAAACATTGTTTCATATATACAGTATATTTTCTGAAACACCTGTATGTGTGGAGTTAGGAAATTTAGTGAGACTAAATGTTAAACAGGCATAGTGAGTCCCTGTATGCTGCAACTGCAATTACTGAAAAGCTGTATACCTGACACAATAAAACTCCATATGTGGAGTCAGGAGATTTTGCATGACTGAAATCTGGTATTTTAACAAGTACTGTGATTCCCACTATGCTGCTACTATAATAACTGAAAAGCTTTGTGCCTAACATATCTGCCTACCCCCCTATATTTCAGTAAGGTGTTTGACAATATTCCACACTGGAGACTAGTAAGCAAGCTGGATAGCTTAGGAGTGGGTCCAGAGGTGGTACACTGGATAAGAAATTGGTTAGGGGTAGGAGAAAGAGAGTGCTGGCAAATGGAGTTTACTCTTAGGAAGGAAGGGTGACCAGCAGGGTGCCCCAGGGATCCGTGTTGGGACTGTTCCTCTTTTATGTCTTTATAAGTGACATTGCAGAGGAGCTGGAAGGCAAGGTTTGCCTCTTTGCAGATGGCACAAAAATCTGCAGTATAGAGTGGACACTCTGAGTGTGTGTGTGTGTGTGTGTGTGTGTGTGTGTGTGTGTGTGTGTGTGTGGAAAGGATGAGCAGAGAGCTGAGAGAACTAGAGGAGTGGTCAAGGGTATGGCAGCTGGGTTTCAGTGTGAAAAAGTGCAAAATAATGCACTCAGAGCACAAAAACCCAGGGACAGAGCACAAAATGGGTGGTGTGATATTGATAACCACCAAGCAGGAAAGAGACCTGGGGGTAACCATACTGGGTGACCTAAAGATGGCCGGGCAGTGCAACAAAGCAGTTGGGAGGGCTACTGAGATGCTGGGGTGCATAGGGAGGGGTATCAGCAGCAGGAAGAAGGAGGTGGTGTTGCTGCTATATAGATCACTGGTGAGACCCCACCTGGAGTACTGTATCCAGTTCTGGAGACCACATCTCTGGAAAGACATAGACAGAGTGAAGGCAGTCCAGAGGTGGGCAGCTAAAATTGTGCAGGGTCTGCAGCAAAGGCCCTAAGAGGAGAGACTGAAGGACCTCAATATGTATGCCCTGGAACAGAGGAAGGAGAGGGGGATATGATAGAGACCTTTTAATACCTCATGGGGGTAAATAAGGTACAGGAGGGAAGTATTTTTCAGAAGAAATGGTGCTCAAGAACATGGGGACATGCTATGAAGTTGGAGGGGGTAGATTCAGGAGAGACGTGAAGAAGTACTTCTTCAGAGAAAAAGTGGTGGATTCCTGAAACAGCCTTCCAGGGCAGGTGGTGGGGCCAAAAAAAGTGGTGAGACTCAAGTATAGCCTCAAGCCTCAAGTTGAGGCAGTATAACGCAGTGGTCTAAGGCTCTGAGCTGCAAATCTGGTGACATCCAGCAGACCAGACCTGGGTTTGAATCCCACGGCTTCCACTTGCATACTGTGTGACCCTGAGCAAGTCATTTAACCTCCTTGTGCGTCCAGGTCGCTCCTGTAAAAAAGCTTCCAGCTTAGTGTGCTATACCTGGTTAAACAACTAAAAAAAAAAAGAAAAGTATGGATGGGATAAGTACAAGGGAATCATAGTGGAAAGGAAGAGGGAGGGAGAAAAAGCTGTAGATTGGGTACTGTCTGCAGTAATAGTGTAGGTAAGGAGGAATGGGCAGAGTGGATGGGCCAAGCAGTCACTATCTGCCATCAAATTCTGTTTCTGTGTAATAGGGCAAAATATCACACGTGGAGCCATGAAGATTTTAGAAGACTGAACTCTGGTATTTAAACTAGTGTGATTCCCTGTATGTTGCTGCCATGCTAACTGAAAAACGATATGCTCAATAGGGCAACACACCCATACGTAGAGTCAGGAGATTTCAAAGACAGAAATCTGGTGTTTAAACAAGAATTGTGATTTCATCCATGATGCTGCAATGATAACTGAGAAGCTATATTCCAAACAGGACAAAATTTCCATATGTGGAGTCAAGAGATTTTGGAGGACTTAAATCTGATATTTAAACAAATACATTAATTCTCTCTATGCTGCTACCATGATAATTAAAAAATTATATGCCCAACAGGAAAAATTGCTCCTATGTGGAAATAGAAGATTTTGGGAGACTTAAATCTGGTATTTAAGCACGATCTGTGACTCCCTTCATGTTGCTGCCATCTGCTTAATTAAGTTATATGACCAACAGAGCAGAATGGCTACGTATAGACTAGAGTCAGGAGGGTTTGGGAGACTAAAGTGTGGTATTCAAAGAAGTACTGTGATTCCCTCTATGCTGCTGACATAAGTGTGCCACACACACACACACTCACACACACACACACACACATATACACACAAACACACACACACTACATAGTGCTTACTCGGTGTGGGTGCCTGAATATTAAGATACATGCACAAAAATGAGCATGACACAATTTAGCATCACACAGTGCACACTACACTTCAATTACAGAGTCACTTTTTGTGTATCAATAAGTTTTAATTTTTTCAAATGTGATTTGGCATTGTGCTGTACTGTAAGGCCAGCACACAGTCATACTGAAGTAGTATGAAGGCCTGCAGGCTCCTTCAGATGTTCAATCCCCACAAAACGAAGTTTAATAAAAACACAAACTACACAAAAAATGATAAATTATGTTGAAAAATAAGTTCACCCAACTTCTGAGTCTAGGTTCATACAGATAAAGTCGAGTGGAAAGAAAGCACTGTAAAAAAAGGCACAAGAAAAACAGCGACGCACAACAAGGTGACAGTAAACAACGCTAAAAGCAGCAAATGTCACCAGCTGCATATAGCAAAACACAAGCAACTTGGTATCATAATGCTGCATGGGGGGCTCCACTCCTCTGCACCCCCTGTCATATATATAAACAACACTTTGGTCCACTATAATTAGGACGAGCAGAAACAGTGGACACGCCATAAAATTCAGGACCACAAAACAGTGCACACACTCTAAAATCCACAGTGCCCCTATGGCTTACGCCCTCATTCTCATGACCCTTTTCCTAAGCCTTTCCTATAGCGCACTTTTGATGTATACCTACTGTAAGTCTATTTCACATGTGTCATGGCAGCCAAGTCAGTTGTTGTCATCCTCCCTCTGCCTTGTAATGCTAAATGGAAAGTGTTGGTATCTACCACATCTTTAGGTGATACTATCTGCTTTTGCTTCTCTCATCCTGAAGACAACCTCCCTGCCATGACCGTTGTCATTTCTATCCTTTCCTAGAGTTTGCCTCATCATATACCACTGTCCACTCTAAAACAGTAGAGTGAGCACTGAGATGCACACCAAGCCTGTTGTTTTATAGTCTTACATAAACAGCCCAAAAATATTTCTGTTCCTATATTTTTCCTTTGTTGAAAAAATGTGTGCTGCCTAAGCATTGAGGTGGACAACAGGGATGTCTGATTCACAGTCCTACACAAATATTTGACTGTTGTCTTGCACAGCCAAAAAGATTTTTGTCTGTTATTTATATTTTAAGAAAGCTCACTTTTGAAACTGCAGCTATGGTGGCCAGTGACCAGTGGCCACTCACAATCAATTGTCAGTGTAGAACATTTGGTAAAGCACATTAAAAGTTTAAAACATTGAGTAAAACAACACTGAAGCTGGGAGCTGTCTAGTTGTCTTTCACCTCCCCTAACATATTTAACTCAGATGCACTGCTGCATTCTTAGAATAAGCATAGTTAAACCTATTAAATTATCCACTAAAAGTGTGTTCTCATTAAATAAAAGAGATTTTCAAACCCAATCTATTAAACCTCAGCACTCAAACTGATCAAAACGTTCTGCACTATGATTTTTTCAACCTAATAAGACTGATTTTTATTTTGTTCAGCATCCAGAAACACATTCCACTCCTTCTGGTTTCACTCTTGGACTGCACACAGTGCATGGGGTCTCATGGTGAACTTCCTGCTGCAGCGTGCATCTTATCACCACCATTTCGGACAGGAAATAAGTCACTGGACCCACTCTCCCGTGTGAACTTTGCAAGGTATGATGGACTTTTCTGGCCAAATTTCATCACTGTGGGACTATGTGATGTCCAACCAACTCCACTTTGCTGTGATGACTACTCGAAACATGTGTATTTGTTTTACTTTGCCATAATACATAGCAAGTGGATTGTGCCCATCCCTACTTCTGGGTTATTTAAATGGACTTGGGGATGGGTTCATATACCTGGTGAATTTAAGCTGCCAGAAGCTTGTCATGCATTCTTGAGTTACTTAGTGTACTTGCTGCATAAAAATATAATTTGGACACACCACAATCTTGCTCAACACAATGTATTTAAAACAATTTAAACATCTTTAAAGGGACACTGTCAACCCCCTTAGGTTTCAAAGCGTCCCTAGTTTAAAAAATACCTTTTATGACTGCCAACATTCTGTAAAGACTGTTGATGTAGCTGGTAGTTAGATTCTGATTCTTATTTTCTTTAAAAAAGTTAAAAACAGACTGCCCATCATACTGGTGTTACCACACCAAAACATGTTTGTTTACATTCCTTGATCAACTCCCACTGCATCATTCCATGACTTAGAAGCACCCACAACACAGTCTAGCCACTCATGATGCAGTTGGAGTTTGGGTGGCTACTGCCTCATGAGTGACTGCACTATTTGGGGATGTTTCTAATGCTTGGGAAGCATGTAGTAAGAACAGATCCAGGATTGTAAACAAAGTAAGGTTGTTTATAAATACATATTAGCATGTATTTCAGTTCTACTAAACAAGGAGACAGACAAAACAAACAGCAACATCAGTGAATTTTACAGAAGGTAAGCAGTCATAAAATGTAGGATTTTAATTAGAAATAATAGATGAAAAATAGGTTGACAGTGTTCCTTTAAACACCCTTTGTAGCATCAGTTCAGTGATAACCATTGTTCTGACATAGTCTCTCAACCTTTCATCATACAAATGTGAGGCACTATCCTCAAAATGTGAAAACATCAAGCAAAATGGAAAACATTAAATCTTAAGTTTTCAACCATTCTCACTTTATGTTCACAGAGTTTTCTGTCCTGACATTTGCTGGATATTATTTAATTCAGATAATTCATTTTTCTAAGGGGAAACATCCATGCCCCTAAGTCCCACACCTAAATGTGAAGCTGCCCCCAGCTGGCACTTTGTGATCTGTACTTTACATAACCCAATTTAGTTTCATGAGGTTAGCGGGACCAGCAAGTGGCAAAACAGAGCTATAAATAGTTTTAATGCCTAGCCCATGTAACTGAACCCCCTGTGACTGATCCCAGCTGCAATGTCAGCTGTGGGGGATTCTATGATGCTGCAGAGACTGGTGTCCATCTATAATGTCAGGGTGGGGTGATGGCAGAATCAACTAGAAAAAAATAACTTAAAACAGCCTAAACTCTCATAAAAAAATGTGTTCATGCACTCAGTGCAAAAAGGGTGCAGCCACACTTAGGTGTGAGGCTTAGGGGGCATGGACCTTTCCCTTTAATGCTGTGGAGTGTGCCTTTGAGTTATACCTTTTAGAGTCACTTCACTACCAGTCTCTCAATGCTTGTAAAGTGCTTTGTGATATAATGTGTATGAAAAGCACAACATAAAATGCGAATTCTGCTTCTTCTACTGGTTATAATGTATACATTTGTGTTCTGTTGATTCTTGGAGACTGTGGGCCCGATTCCAAGTTGCGTTACGCCTGGCGCAAGGAGATTGATGCCAAACCCTGGCATCATCGCACCTTGCGCCATATGATACGCAAGTTGGTATTCCGAATCATGGCTTGTACCATGCAGCAGGCGGGTTGCACCAAAGGTGGGCTATGCCACCCACTACACCCGCAACCTGCTGCGGCATGGTGCAAGGGTGGGCTATGGCAGTACCAGTGCCCTATTCAGGAAGGGTGGCTGCCATAACCCAGTTATGCAATTCCCAGTCCCACATGTCGCAGCAGGTTAGACCAGCATGGAGGTGGTCTACGGGGCATCCATCTGGCAAAATGATGGATGCCCCCCTCATCACCGCATATCGCATAGTGCCCTGCCCCATGGACCCCTCCAGCACAGTGATGCCCCCCCTGATTTTCGGGGGGCCCCCGAGTCTGTTTCATGCCATGCCCCCCATGCACCTGTGCCACCCAGCCAGCTCCCCCATGGCCCCCAGGGGATTGCAGGGGTGTTACGGGGTGGGGGGCAGTTAACTGTGGGCTGTGACTTGCAGCACTGAGGTCTGTTGTGCCATTCCTGTGGTGCAAGCCTGCAGCTGCTGCAAGTCATGGGACGTAGGTACCGGGGACCCTGCCTGTTTGGAATAGAGCACAGGGTCCCCAGTGTAGCACCGCATGGCACAACTTGCATAAGCCTACGAGTTGTGCCATGCGACTTGAAATCGGGCCCTGTATGTCTTACTGTTCCACACTGATTAGTTAACACTGTGGAGCAGTTTAAGCTGACACCATAGAATGTCCAGGAAAACTGACATCTGATGGCAAAAAGTACAGTAATGATGAAGCCAGTAGTGACTGGCGAGGCACATTTTTCCTGTATTACACTGTTTGCTGCATGCTTGATGAACTGAGTAAAGAAAAACTTCACCAACACTTCCTGGTGTTGGGCATTTTTCTTTAAAGTTTCCAGGACAGGGGTGAGTTCATTGCTTTCTGCAGACTAAAATGGAAAGCTTACCTTGCAACAGTAAAAAAAAAAAAAAATCTGTTTTGAAAGGAAAACAGCCAAAAATGCATCAGAATATTGAATGGGATTAAAATAATAAAAACAACTCAGAATCATGTGAATATACAAATATGTCTCAGTGTTTCCTTTAACCTTTAATTATAAATGTCATCTTTTTGCATGCAGGCAAAAAGCTGAGCTTGAGTATAACTGTGGATTAAAGAGAGAAAGAGGCTTACTTTTTTTTTTTTTTTGCATTATCTATTTTCTACCCCACTGTGTCTGGAGCAGAATCTCCTTCTGCTGCCAAGGATTGCGCTCATTTTCCCGGGAACCCCCATCGTCAACTCCCACCTCATATTGCAGCCAGTCACAGGGTAATCCAATGTATCCCTTCATCAGACGGGTTCTCTCCTTCCGGAGAGAAAGTGCCTTACGGCTTACCTTCTTGGCCCTGGGTGCTGCTGAGGATGGTCCTGGCTGTCCGAGCTCCGTGGCAGTGAAGGTTCAGGTGGCCATCATCTGGTCCCTTGAGATGCCATTTTCTCTCTTTTTCTTGGCCCCAGTTGTAGCTCCGCACTTGTAGTGCTCCCGATCTCCACCAGAGGCCACTACAGAACGAGGCAAGCTCCCCAACCACCCCAGGAGAGGAGAGCAATCCTTCAGATGCTCAATCCTCTCCTTCCCCAGCCCACCCCGGCACCCCGAGTCTGTTCCTGAACCCGGGTCGCCGGTGTGGTGTAAGGTGTGGCATCCAGAGCCTCAACCCTCATCACCACCGGGCTGGCGAAAGATGCGTAATTAAATGAAAAATTCACAAATAAGCCTCTACAAAACAGGAACAAGATTTGCCTGCTGACAATAAGATTGGTCTTGCCTTTTTTGTGTTGTTATCCTTGTTTATTTTTGTATCAGATGTTACTGTCTCACCAGTTTCACAGTTCTAATTGTGGTTATATAAGGACCGCATCCAGTGTCAGTTTTACAGATGTTTTGTATACAGTGCCCACAGGGAGGGCTTTGATGCAGTGGCACTGCTTTTCAGTAATGTTTCCTACATTCTGCATTGTGGTTTAAGTACACCCAGCACCTTGTAATTAGTTTAATCCCCCCAGCACCAAACTCAATTATAGCCTCCATCCATAGCACTGTTTTTTTTAACTCTCCAATGGTCCAGGTTGGGCACTGGACTCTTCAGGTAGTTGAGGGGAGAGGACGAGATTGTTTTTATTCCCTGGTGGGCCAGGTTGGGCACTGTACCTGTCAGGTTGTTGGGAAAGGGCCAGATGTTTTTTTTTAATTTCCTGATGGGCCAGGCTGTGCATTAGACCCGCGTGGGAGAGAGACAGATTTTTTTTTTATTCCTTGATAGGCCGAGTTGGGCTCTGGATTGATCAGATTGATAGTAGGTGGATACATTTTTTTTATTCCCTGATGATCCCGGTTTGGCCCTGGACTCATCAGGTATTTGGGTGGAGGAGGAGGAGGAGGGACAGATTTTTTTTTGTTCTCTAACAGATCATGTTGGGCACTGCCCATTAGGTAGTTGAGGGAGGGGCCTTTTATTTTTTATTCCCTACTGGGTTGGACACTGACTGTACCCGTCAGGTATTTTGTGGTAGGGGACCTGATTTTGTTTTAGTCCCTGATGGGCCAGGTTGGGCATTGGACCATTGTGTTGTGCAGAAGGCTGGGTTGAGGCGTGCACGGCAGTGTGATCCATATATGCATAGCAGGAAGAGTACAGGTCTGAGATTACATAGAAACAAATAAACACAGAAATTTGTTGGCAGAAAAGGACCAGTAGGCCCATCTAGTCCGCCCTATTTTCCCTGACTGTTTTTACACTCTGGACCCTATTTGGTCACAGAACCCCCTCTCCTGCCTTTCCTCAACCTATTATGTCCATGTGCCTCTCCCACACATGCTTGAAACCCCCCACTGTCTTTGCCCCCACTACCTCTTCCGGCAGCCTGTTCCAGGTGTCCACCACCTTTTTTTCTGTGAAGAAGTATTTCCTCACATTACTCTTAAACTTCCCAACCTGAAACTTTGTTGTATGTCTCCCTGTTCTGGTACTTCTCCACTGAAAGAGACTGTTTGTTTACCCCCTGTGAGGTACTTATAGGTCTCAGTCATGTCCTCTGTCACTCTTCTATCCACCAGGGAGGATCTTGAGCTCCTGCAGCCTCTCCTCATATAGTGTCTCTTGCAACTCCAACACCATTTTGGTAGCCCTCCTGTAGATCACTTCTACTCTGTCAATGATCTTGCAGAGGTGCGACCTTCAGAACCGGACACAGTACTCTAGTTGTGGTCTCCCTGGTGATCAATATAGTGGCAACACTATCTCCCTTCCCCTGCTTGAAATCCCCCTCCTACACAACCCAGCATCTGGCTAGTCTTGCTTGCTTACTGCCTTGTCTCACTACCTTGCCACCTTGAGATCATCAGCTATGATCACCCCAAGATCCCTCTCTTGCTTGGTGACAGTAAGAACCTCACCCCCATCTTATACACTGCCCCCAGGTTTCCCCTCCCCAGGTGCATGACTTTGCACTTTTTTGCATTGAAACCCAGTTGCCACACCCTAGATCACACCTCAAGTTTCCCCAGATCCCCTTGCATTTTTTTCCACTCCTTCTTGGATGGCCACTCAGTTGCAGATTTTTGTGTCATCTGCAAAGAGACACACCTTCACTTTCAGTTCCTCAGCAATGTTACCTATAAATACATTTACGAGATATAAGTTCTCAGAGTCTATCTGCGGTGCTTGACTTATCATCCCTCTCTGTGGCAAGCAGTGATCCAGATAACCTCATGTAGGCCTATAATATGGCCATCTCGGGGCCCCTGGATGTTATTGCTGCAGTCCGAGTTCATCCTCTCTCCCTTCGCCCTCGATCCCCATGGTTTGACGGGGTTTTGGGGGAGATGCAGCGACTAGGACGAAGGTTAGAGTGCCACTGGTGGAAATCTGCCATTGATGCCGACTGCCTTAGATTGATGGACCATTATCAAGCCTATCAATCCACAATCACCCGTAAGAAGGCAGAGTTCCTGTCCAGGGAGATTGTGGCAGCTCAGAACTGACCAGCTCAGCTGTTCTGAACTGTGGACAGACTGTGCAACCCAGCCTGTCTCCAGGTTGGAAAGCATTTCACATACAGAGTGTGATGACCTTGCTCATTTCTTTGCTGATAAGGTGGCCAACATCAGGGCAGGGCTCCAACCAACGCACTCTCTGGGTATTGCTTGTGATCAGCATGAGGTCAGTGTCCCCCGGTTTTACTGGAGTACCTTTAGCCATCCCGACTTCATGGATGTCATGTGGATCATCAAGGGGGTGCCCCCTACATGCTGTAGTTTGGACCCTGGACCAACGTCCCTGATTCTGGGTTGTCTTGATGTTATCGGTCCGGTCCTAGCATGGATAGTTTGGTGCTCCTTGGAATCTGGAGAGCTTCCTAACTCTCAGAAAGAGGCAGTAGTGATACCACTTTTGAAGAAAGCTACTTTGGACCCAAACTGTCACACTAACTACAGGCCAATCTCTAACCTTCCTTTTTTAGGGAAGATTATTGAGAAAGTAGTGGCAGCACAACTGGAGGACCATTTACCCATCCATGACATCTATGAGCCCCTCCAGTCCGGATTGCGAAAGAGACATAGCACCAAGACAGTGCTGGTTTGGGTGCTCAATGATCTCCTGATGGCCAGAGATCAGAAGAGCTGCTCCATTTTGGTTCTTCTGGATCTATCATCAGTGTTTGACACCGTGGACCATGGGTTGTTACTTAGCCGTCTGAGGTACATCTGTGGAATAACAGGAACTGTCCTCAGATGGTTTACATCATTCCTCACTGGAAGAACTCAGAGAGTGGTATCTGGAGTGTTTTCATCAGATCCAGTTTCTCTGTCTTGTGGGGTTCCTTAGGGTTCGGTTTTGGCACCCATGTGTTCACAGTGTACATGCTACCCCTCGGAGACATTGTAAGAAGGTATGGGCTGAGGTTTCATTGTTATGCCGATGATGCACAGCTCTACTGTTCTTTTGCACCTGACCAGGATAGAGCTCTCTCAATCTTTAATAGTTGTCTCAAAGAAATCCAGGAGTGGATGGATTCGAGCTAGCTGAAGTTGAACTCTGGCAAGACTGAGGTGATGGTTGTGGAACCTGCTCACTGGACAGGAGGTTTGGGAGGTGGGTCACCCTCTGGACTTGTTCTCAGGGGTGTCCCCCTCCTGACTTCTAACCAGGTGCGAAGCCTGGAGGTAATTTATGATGAAGGGTTGACCCTGCATTCGCAGGTGTCAGCTGTCGTCAAATCTTCCTTTTACCATCTAAGGAATATCTCCAGGATTAAACATTTGGTTCCGTCCAGTGACCTTCCTATTTTGGTCCATGCCTTTGTGTCCTCGCACTTAGATTACTGCAATTCCCTATACCTAGGGCTTTCTGGGGTGGAAATCCACTGCTTGCAGCTGGTGCAGAACGCGGCGGCCCAGCTTTTGACAGGATCTCCTCGGTCCTGCCATATTACGCCAGTGCTGCGCAAACTGTACTGGCTGCCAGTTCAGTGGTGGATCACCTTTAAAGTTGGCTTGCTGACTTTCAAAGCCCTACACGGACTGGGCCCAGATTATCTGAAAGAGCTCCTGGTTCCCTATTGCCCTGGTTGATCGCTCCGCTCAGCTGGCGAGGGGTTGCTAGAGATTCCTAAGGTACGTTTGAAATCTTCAGGGGCCAGATCTTTTATGTTCATGGCTCCCACACTATGCATTCCTACCTCATCGGTTACGGGAGTGCACAACAGTGGAGGGCTTTAAGTCAGCCTTAAAGACCCATCTGTGGCACCAGGCTTATGGTGATTGAGTATTCTGTGTAATAGTATTCATGGTGCTGTCTGATTTTAAGATTGTTTTTATTTTGATTGGTTTGATTTTAATCTGTATGGCGCCTTGGTTTTGTTGAAAGGCGCCTTAAAAATAAAAATATTATTATTATTATTAAGAGGACAGGACCCAGTACTGATCCCTGTGGTACTCCACTGGTTACGCCCCCTTTCCTTGAGTGACTGCCATATACCACCACCCTCTGCCTCCTATCCTTCAGCCAGTTAGATATCCAGTTTACCGCCTTCTCTCCAACCCCCAAATTGCTAAGTTTCTTAATTAGCATACTGTGTGGCACATTGTCAGAAGCCTTACTGAAGTCCAGATAGGCCACATCCACTGCTTTCCCCAATCCACTTCCTTTGTCACCCAGTCACAGAAATCTATGAAATTTCTTTGACATGCCTTCCCCACAATTAAACCATACTGCTAGTGGTCTTGCAGACCATTTGCCTCCAGGTACTCCTTCAGTCTGTCCTTCAGCATGCTTTCCATTGATTTCCCCACCACTGATATGAGACTGACTGGCCCATGATTGCTAGCCTCCTCCTTGATGCCACTGTTATGCAGAGAAACAACATCAGCCCTCCTCCAGTCCTCTGGAACTACCCCATCTCCAATGAGTTGCTGAACAGTGTTGCCAGAGGGGTGGTTAACACTGTTCTCAGTTATTTTAGTACCCTTGGTGGATCCCATCTGGCCCCATGGCCTTATTTTCTTTTAGGGCTTCCAATTCCCTTCAGGCTCTCTCCTCTGAAAAATAACTTGTGTCCACTCCCCCTGGTGCCTGCAGATACATGATGGCCTGTCCCTTTCCCCTCCACTGTGAAGAATGAGCAGAAGTACTCATTTAAAATTTTAGCTCTTTCTTTGTCTTCCTCCACACAGTCCCCCTGTTCTCCTGATTGCACTATCCCACCCCTTGCTCTCATCTTTTCACCTTTTCACTAATGTACCAGAAGAAAATCTTATCCCCTTTTTTTGATCTCCTTGGCTGTCCTCTCCTCTGTTTGTGCCTTAGATGCCCCCACCTTCATTCCTGTCTCACTTTATTTATCTAGATATACCTCCCTGTCCGCTTCCTTCTGAGTCTTCTAGTATTTGTTAAAAGCTAATTGTTTCTCCCTTACTGTCTTAGCCTCCTCCTCTGAGAATCATAGTGGCCTCTTCCTCCTCCTCCTACTACCCTTGCTTATTTGCTTCAAACAACTTGCTGTTCCTTTAGTTATTCCCTCCTTTATCCTTTTCTATTGTTCCTCCTCTCCCCTCCTAGCTGTCCCCCCTTCAAGGTATTTACTAAGGCATTTTCCCATTTCTTTAAAATCTGCCCTTCTGAAGAGTTCCATGTGTTAAAAGGAAAGGCGATTGCCGCTTGGGCGAGTGTACATTGCCCAAAATCAGTTTCAGCGATGTACACTCGCAGTGCTCAGGAAAAGGGCGCTGGAGACTTAGATTTTTTTTTATGCAGGGGGCTGCACCCCCACACTCCCCTACTAAAGGATTCTCAACTCCAGGGGGGTGCATGTTGAGGGGGTGCAAAGGCAAAAATAACCCTGGGCTGCTGCAAAAAATGAGTGTGCACAGAACCAAACCCGACACCCTCCCAACCCTAACCTGCCACCAACCCACCATGCCACACAGTCAGCTTGGCAGCCGCCAGCCACACTACATCACACAAACTCTCCCTCCCCTTCTGCCCATCACACAGTGTGGTCCCTGCCCCCCCAACGGTGTGCATGTATATATAGGGACATTCTGTCACTATATTCACCGACCCCCTATCCAGTTGCCCTCCCTGCCCAGTAGCTCCGTGCACAGGCGCAGTGATTGAGTCGCCCATCTTGAAAGTGCTCAATCGCGGTCACCATCATCACAGGCCACCATCTGAAGTCCAGGATCCGCATCCTAGTGTGTTTTATTCTGTTGCCCAATTTGTACGCTAAACCACACTGTATGATGATGATCACTTGTACCAAGGGGGCTGCCCACTATGACTTCTGCAATGCTGTCCCTGTTCATAAGTACAAGGTCTAGCAGTGCCCCATTCCTAGTAGGCTCTGGAACCTGCTGCCTGAGAAATGCCTCCTATAGGGAGTCAAGAACGGCTCTGCTTCTTGTTGTAGCTGCAGTAAGAATGCTCCAGTCTACATCCAGCAGATTAAAGTCCACCGTAGTCAAAATCTCCCCTTTGCTTGCCATTTTGAATATGATCTCCCCAGAACCCTATATAACTCATCTCGCTAAGTTGGTGGCCTGTACACCAACCCCACATGTATAAAGACCCCAGACACTTTCTCTAAGCCAACCCAAAGAACCTCCATCCCCTCCATGTCCCCATTGTGTCCTTGTATCTCCATGGCTTTCATGCTTTCCTCCACATATAAAACAACCCCCTCCCTTTCTTCTCTGTCCTATGCTGCCAGAAAAGGTTGTACCTTGGAATGGCTACATTCCAGATGTGGTTGTTGGTGTACCATGATTCTGTCATGGCCTCCAGACACAGGTCTGCCTCCGCAATGGCTGCCTCCAAGTCAGGGATCTTTTTTCCTATGCTCCTTGCTTTGGCACACGTGGCATTCCACTCCTTTTGTCTTTCCCTGCCCTTACCTTCCCCATTCCCTATCCCATCCTTCCCCTTTTCCGGTCCCTGTTACTGTCATCTCCTTTTTCATTTTCCCTCTGCACACCCTACTTAACACTTGCCTCACCCTTAGAGCTACCTCCTGACCTCTTGACCCTCTTTCCCTCCTGTTCTCTTTTCCTACACCACCCTACACCTGGAGAATTTATTTCCCTTGGGCTTTTCCTCTCTGTTGCTCTATTTTTTGGGGGGGAGGAATTCACTGCCTCTGTCATTTTTTTTGCCTTCCCTTGGCTCATTTAAATATCCATCAAAGTAGAATTCAAACTTTTCACTCAGGACTGCTGTTCCCCTCCTGGATGGATGGAGGCCATCCCCTTTGTACAGGCCTCTATCCCCCTGGGTAGGACATCAATCTCAAATGTAGCCAAACCCCTCCTCCCTGCATCATCCCTTTAATCAGTTTGTGAAGACACTGATACAGTTTTCCCTAAACTTCCTCTGGCTGTATATAGGTAGACTCTCAGTGAAGGCCACCATAAGTGCTACTTGCTTCCAGGTGAGCCCCAGCTCCCTAAATCTATCATGCACAACCTCTGCTGCTTCCCATGTTATGCCATCAGTCCTCAGATGAACAGTGACATCCAGCTTCCCCGCCTGCCCCACCTCCCTAGTGAGGATCCGCTCACCATCTTTCTGTACCAAGGCATCAGGTAGGCACCTCACCTCCCTCTTCCCCTCCCTTTCTGCCTTCAAAACTACCTCATTAACAATTGAGTCCGCCACCAGAAGTTGCTTCCTCTTTCACTGGATCCTCTGCCTCAAACCTAGGTGCCTTCTAGCTGGAGAGCCCTCATGGACCCTCACATCCTCCTTGACCACTACCATGGGTGCCTCTCTTGGCAGTCCCATATCACCAGAACAATGAAAGACTTGTGTAGTGGCACTGTCTAAGTATGTATTTTTGACTTAACAACTCCACCCTCTTTCAGCCCACCATAGTCCAGCTGGACCTTCTTCTTGGCTGCCTCTGGGGCAGTGGTGGTGGACTTGGTGGCTCCTGATTGGGCAAAGAGGTTCCCCAAATCCTAGCCAGCTCAGCCTGGAGTCTAATGTATACTTTTCAATCTTCTGTCACTGAAATTAGGGACATAAATGAACAAAATGAGAGACAATGGGGGACACTGACCCTCTCCTCAAACATGGAGTTAAAAGCTCAGAACACTGTGGATAACACTGGGCCCGATTTTAGAAAGCAGTGCGTGTGCTGCAGGGGACTTGCTGCAGGGTGTGTGACGCAAGTGGCAACTTGTGTCAATGACTGTGGCAAGAGTGATTTTGAAAAGTGCTGGCTGCAAAAGCCCTGCCTCTAGTCTGGAACGCAGGACACAGGGAGTTAGACCTGCTTCTCCGTGGTCTAACATTGCATCCGTAGGGGACCCGTTTTACAGGAGTTACTCCAAACCTTTGGCACAAGCTGCCATAAAGGGGGGAAAGTGCTGCAAATGCACCGTCCCTTCTGGAATCATACTGTGGTGTGTCAAAGGGGCTTTGGCACAGCTGCGTCCGACTGTGTAGTGGACACAGGGCTTGATGCAAGGCCTGCTTCTCCCTTGTAAAATTAGGCCCATTGCGTTTACCTTTTAGTGTTTATTTTTTATTTAACATCTTAGAATATAATGAATTTCTGCTTTAAAGCTGAATTTACAGTACATTCCCTGTCCCTGCATCATCTTTTCCATGAGGGACAGAGCAATTGTGAGTGGTAAAATGAGGCACATCCCTCATCATCATGGACAATTGAAAGGTATGGTCTAGTGACCTCTGCCCTCAGCCCAGAGAGGTGAATGCAGATATGTCAGCACCTCAGTCTCCAAGAGGTCTCCCTGAAGACTGCCGCTCCACAGCTACTGCACTGCACCCTTCCAACATTCCTGTGTCAACACTCACTATGCTTCTAGGAACAAATATGTAGCCTTACCTCAGGTATAGTGTTTATAAATTTTCCCTTGTTTGACTTAACCCCTTTATTACTTGACCATAGATAGGGCATTTTAAGCTTACCCTGTTTACTTCTTTACTTTCTTTAACCCATATTTCCTTTTCCCCTTTTTTTTTATACTTTTGGATTTTGTTTTATAATGCTACTGTACCTCAGATAGGGCGCTACTTTCTTTCCCTTCTCCTTGTGTTTTTACTTAATAGGTTACCTATTCCCCTTTCTATATTATTTACCTACTTCTCTTCTTTACTGTTTGGTTTCTGCCTGCTTCCTCTCTACTTAATGTAGATTGATACTAATTTATTAAGAAAGCCTGCTGATTACTTAGAGATAGTACAAGACATTGACCCCGAAACTCATTCATTATCTAAGCAAATGCAAACTCATCAACCTGCATCAGTCACTGAACACAGTATATTCCAAAGAAGTTAAGGTCTGAGAGAAGGAAAAAAAAAATTAAAGTCTGAGAGAAGGAAAGAACAAGAGAGGAGTGAGTCAGGCGTCGAAGCCAGGATGACTGGCACTTGGGGTTACAGCCTCGGAAGTGTGTACCATCGGTCCTCCTTGGTCCAGTCTCCCATGCTAGTTTGCTGTGGGCTGGAGGAGGTGAAGATGCCTGAACTGGCTGATAGCTGTAGTAATGTGGCAGCAGCCCCAAGTCGCCCATGCAGTATCTGAGCCCCTCACAGCGATCTGAGTAGATGGGCATGGGGAGAACAGTATTTTACCATCCTGCCTATTCCACATTCTGCTCACCACTTTGCGGCTGCTTCTTCTTATCTTCATTTGGCTTAATAGTGGGCCAGGTTGGGCATGGGACCCATCAGGCAGTTGAAAGGAGGAGGGCAGATTTTTCACTCCATGATGGGCCAAGTTGGGCATTGGAATGGTAAGATGTTTGGGGGGGGTGGCAAGATCAGCTTTATTCCCTTCCAGGCAGGGTTAGGGGCCAGATCTGTTAGGTTGTTGGAGGGAAGGGTCAGTTTTTTTTTATTCCCTGATGGGCTGGTTGAACACTGGGCATGTCAGTTTATTAGGGGAGGGTCAGATATTTTTATTCCCTTACAAGCCTGGTTCAACACTGGACCTGTCAGATTTTTGGGGGAGGGCTATAATTTTTTTTAATTCCCTGACAGGCCAGGTTGGGGATCTGCCCTTATAGATTGTTTTGGGAAAGGTTGGATTTTGTTAATTTCCTGACAGGCTGTGTGGGGCACTGGACCTATCTGGCAGTTTGATGGAGGGGACAGAATTTTTTTATTTCTTCATGGGTCACACTGAGTACTGAATCCATCAGGTTGTTGAGGGGATTTCCTGACAGGCTGGGTTGCATACGGTCCCATCTGGTAGTTTGGGAGAGGAATATATATATATATATATATATATATAGTTAGGGTTCAGCTGTCACTTCTATGTTAAACTCAAAATTTTGCACATTAATAACTTTGGACCTGTTCAATGGATTGGCCTGAAATTTGGTATGCGCAGTGAGGCATGGTAGATCTCTTGATTTGCCAAATTGTGTTTTAGTGGGACTTACGACGCTGCGTACAAAATGCTGAAAAATGCAAAATTATGCATTTTTGGAGGCAGCTTTTGGGATTTTGGACGTGGCCCTGCACAGCCGTTGTGTGGTGTGCTGCTCTGTGAGATAGCTCATTTGAAAGAGCTTTGATGGCTGAACATGCCGCTTTTCATTTGGTGAAAAAATATTAAGGCATTCAAAAGTTATGCCACTTTTAAGTTCCCATTATAAGTCAATGGGAAAATTTATATGTATGCTTTGCGAACAAAGAATGGGTTTCTGGCCATCTGGTCCCGCCTGGCGATCAAAGAATTTGCAGCCTCACGGTTCAAGAACCTTTGTCCCTGAGAATTTAAAAAATTCTTTGATCGTGAGGTCCACCATCTGGTTTTTAATTTTCCGATCGGAAAAACACAAATATCTCGGCTCAGGGGTCACTTCTGAAGTAAAACTTGGATGGGTTTTACTCAGGGGACTCCGATCTATCGAGCCATGCCTTTGGTTTGTTCCAAATCAGTCAAAAAGTAGAGTTCTGAGCTTTTAAAATCTTGGTTCATGGCATGCTAACGATCTTTGATCGTGAGCCTGCAAATTCTTTGATCATGACGAGGACAGAGATAGCCAGATTTAAAATAAGCTTTTCTCAGCCCAAGGGTGCCCTAGAAAGTTAAATGAGGGTACATTTTGCTCAGGGGGCTTCGTTCTGCCCCATCTGAATAAAAAAAAATATGTTTTCAGTATTCCTGGTAGTCCAGTGGCCCCCCCCGATCTGTATTAAATAATTATTATTGTTGATATCCCTTTTAGTCTAGGGCCCCCCGATCATAATAAAATAGATTACGATGTCTGTATCCCTGGTAGTCTAGTGCCCTCCCAATGTGTAGTTTATTAATATTTATTTTTTATATCCCTTGTAGTCTAGTGGCCCCCCGATCTGTATTAAATTATTATTATTCTTCATATCCCTGGTAGTCTAGCGGCCCCCCCCATCATAATAAAATAGATAAGCATCTGCAATTTCCTGGTAGTCAGTGGCCCCCCACACCCCCCAGCTGTGTCAGCCACCCAGCACCCCACATCCTTCCCCAGCCGGCTGACTGGCACAGCCTCTCACCTCCTGACCAGCGAGCCAACTGTGTGTATTATGGCGCTAATGCAAAGGGGACACTCGGGAAATAATTTCAGAGCTCTTTGCATTAGCTCTGCATAATACACACAGTGGGTGGCTGGCGTGGAGGTGAGAGGTGAGCTGTGTCAGTAGCCAGCTGGGGAAGGAGTGGGGGTGCTGGGTGAGCTAACGTAACAGTGGGAGGCCATATATCAACAGGAAATTGCAGATGTATCTCTGTTTATTATGATGGGGGCACTAGACTACCAGGGATATGAAGAATAATAATAATTTAATAGATTGAGACCTTACCAGGAATATAATAAAGAAATATTAATGAAATACACATGGAGATGCTAGACTACCAGGACACAGACATCATAATCTTTTTTATCATGATGAGGTAGACTACCAGTGAGATCAACAATAATAATAATTTAATACAGATGGAGGACACTAGACTACCAGGGATATAAAAAGCAATATTAATAAAGTACACATTGGGGTCACTAGACTACCAGGGATACAGAGATCGTAATCTATTTTATCATGATCGGGGGGGGGGGGCGCTAGACTACCAGGGATATTGAAAGCATAATTCATTTTATTCAGAATGGGCAGAACGAAGCCCCCTGAGCAAAACGCATCCTCATTTAACTCTAGGGCTGATAAAATCTATTTTTAAATCTGTCCATCTCGTCCATCGCTCTTTGTTCATGAGCAAGCAATTTCTTTGATCGCGAACCTGCAAATTCTTTGATAGAGAGATTCTTTGATCGTGATCGTTCATCACAAGCTAGGGACGAGATGGCCAAATAAAAAAAATCAATTTTCTCAGCCTAGGGGTGTCCTAGGAAGACAAAGGAGGGTGGGTTTTACTCAGGGGGCTTCTTTCTGATGAACCATGGTGGTGGTTTACCACAATTGTTTTAATTTTTTAAATCAGAACAGTTTTTATTCTTTGGTTGTGACCCTGCAAATTATTTGATCGCGAGCCTGCAAATTCTTTGATCGCGTGATTCTTTGATCGCGATCGTGCATTGCGAGTGAGGGACGAGATGGCCACATAAAAAAATAGATTTTATCAGCCCGGGGTGTCCTAGGAAGACAAATGAGGGTGGGTTTTACTCAGGGGGCTTCGTTCTGATGAACCATAGCGGTGGTTTACCGCAATTCGTTGAATTTTATAAATTAGAACAGTTTTTATTCTTTGATTGTGACCCTGCAAATTCTTTGATCATGAGACTGCAAATTCTTTGATTGTGAGATTTTTTGATCGCCATCTTTGATCGCTGGGGGACAAGATGGCCAGATTTTTATAATGGAATAGATAGGGAAATTTTACCAATTTTTAAGATTGAATATCTTGGAAATGATTTGTTGGTTTTTTTTTACTTGAAATTTGGTGGGTGTTTATGGCATGTCCTGTAGATGTGAATTATGGTGTTTATGTGTTGGAGAAAAAAATTTTTTCGGAGATATTGCATGACACACTTTACATGTTGTGGACAGTGTTTTGGATTGTGCTGGTGGCTTGAAATGAATAGGGTGCCTAGCCTTAGTGTTATGGATGTAGTTTTCAGTTGTCATGTGTGTTAAATATCAACAGGTGTAGAACTGTGCCACTCTGATGAATGACAATTTCAAATTGTGACATGTTATATCTCGAACATGGCTTGCTCTTTTTACTTGAAATTTGGAGGGTGTTGACAGCATGTCCTGTACATGTCAATAGCAGTGTTTATGTGTCGGACAATACATTTTTTGTGGAGATATTGTGTGGCACAGTTTACATTTTGTGGACAGTTTTTTCTATTGCTCTACTAGATTAAAATTTATTTGGTGGGTGGCCTTGCTGTTGTCAATGTACTTTTTAGTCATTGAGTGTGTAATGTGGCCTGAAAGTTGGTGGAAGTGCAGGGCCCAAAGGGCCCCAAGCTCTCACAACTTGTGCAGCTTTCTACTTTTCTATTCTTTCTTAAAAAGTAAGGAAATTCTATGCAAAAAACTTAATTGATGCATAAGTTAGGGTTCTTTTACAGCGACAAAAGTGAGGAAATTCCCCAGGCATCAGGGTGTGTGTTGCGGTCATCAGCCCTAACTCTCACCCCATTCTTCTACACTGCACCACCTCAGCTTGTTTATACATTGGATGGGGTGAGAGTTAGGGCGGACGACCCCAACACACACCCTGATGTTGGTGGTGGGGGGTGAGGGTGGGGTTCAACAGGTGGGAACCCTAATGGTGAATTTCATCGCTTTTGTCACCGTAGAAGAACCCTGACTTATGAATTAACAAAGTTTTTTTGCATAGAATATATATATATGTATTGTTTAGAAAATGGGCTTTTTATTTCCTGGCATCTGATTGGCTAGTACCCTTGCCAGGGGGGTTACATTAACTTTCAATAGATGCCCAGGAAATAAAAAGCGCCAGCCCAAACCTACCTGAAACCCAGCCAGATATCATTGTGCACTGCCTGTTTCACCATTGGCTGAAACATTGGGCACTCAAGTTGAATCAACCGCCATTTTTCTTCCTCACTAAGCAAGAGATATTGGCCCCCCAACAACCTACTTCAGTGCCAACTGTTAAAAAAACAACACACACACAACAGTCTGTCAATTTTTAAAATACTGAGCATTTCAAAACTCATGAATCTTGCTCCTCTAAACAGTTTTTTTGTGATTAAAATCAATGGAAGCCCTGCTCCATTCCGTTACGTTCCATCTTCGCCTTCACTTACACTGCTGGACACCTTCCCCCTAGCCCCAATCACACTCATATTTATTGCCCTATGACCAAAAGATACCTCCTCATAAATAAAAACTTCTACTATGTACCTACACTGTGCCATGGCTCTCAGCTTGGATGCTACCTTGCAGTCTCGACTCTCCGAACAGATCCATGGCCGCCAGTCATCTCTCCTCACTCGTTCGTGCTGCTGCTCATCTGATTTCTCCACCCTGAGCTCTTCAACCCCACACATCAATCGCTGTCCATGACATGTCCCCCAAATAAACAAAGCAACCCAAAACTTAACACAAAAATTAGAAAACAAACAAATTCATTTTTCGTTCAAACGTCTCTTTTACTTCCGGATATGACGTCATCAGGCACTCCAAAGTAACGCTGCCTCTCTAAATAATTAACATCACACAATATACATTTTGTAACCCCCCCAAAAAAGCAAAAGCACTGCTGTTGAGACAGTAAGTACAAACGGCATGTGGGGGGGGACTTCAAGATTATGGTGGGAGGGTGGATAACAGATGGCACAGCACAAAAACTGGGACTACTGTACTATAAACACATTTAAACATAATTATTAATAAATCTTTTAACTGTTTTTCTTGACTTTTTATAAAATCCCATAGGAAAAAGTCACACAGTGCCCATTTTCTAAGCGCAATAATACCCTCTAGGGTAGGCGGTATGGGCAATACCGGACCTTCCAGGGGCTATAAGGCCCTTCACTGTGGCATCGGGCCTCATTATGGCCCTGGGCAGTCTGGGTATTGCTCCATCACTCCTGTCGGTATTATTGCTTGCTTGTATATATATATATATATATATATATATACACACTTTAGAAGATACAGTGTGTATGAAAGTCATGTTAGTTCAGCTTTGTTTTGCAAATTACCTTACCCTGGCCCCCCTCTTACATGGAGACATAGAAACATAGACATTGACGGCAGATATGGACCACTTGGCCCACCCAGTCTGCCCATTTCCCTACCTGCTGGATAAGCTGCAGATCCTAGTTAACCAACAGCTTACTTCTTCCTACTCCCCCACCAGAATTGCCTAATGTCTGTCCCATGCATTCTTAAATTCACCACTGTTTTTGACCCCATGACCTCCTCAGGAAGGTTGTTCCATGCACCACCACTCTCTCTGTGAAAAATACTTCCTCACGTTGCCTCTGAGCACGTCCCCCCTCTATCTTCAAATTGTGCCCCTTTATTCTTGCACATCTCTTTTTCTGAAAGATGCTACCCTCTTGAACTTTGTTGATTCCCTTGAGGTACTTGAAAGTTTCTATCATGTTCCCCCTCTCCCTCCTTTCCTCGAGGCTATACATATTAAGCTCCTTTAGTCTCTCTTCATATGTCTTCCGGTGCAGACCCTGCACCATTTTTGTTGCCCTCCTCTGGACTGCCTCCATCCTGACTATGTTCTCATGGAGGTGGGGTCTCCAGAACTGCACACAGTACTCCAGATGGGGTCTCATCAACTGTCTGTACAGAGGGATAACAACTTCCTGTTTTCTACTGGTGATGCCTCTTCCTATACATTCCAGTATCCCCCCAGCCCTTCTTACTGCCTTCTCACATTGCTTGCTTACACTTAGGTCATCTGATATGACTACCCCTGGGTCCCTTTCCATTTCTGTTGTTGTTAGTACCTCCCCCCACATTGTGTACTCTTCCCCTGGGTTTTGTTTCCCACGTGCAATACTTTGCACTTATTTGCATTGAATCTAAGCTGCCATACTTTTGACCATCCCTCCAACATTGCCAAGCCCCTTCTCATTCTTTCCACCCCACTGTTGTGTATCAACCCTGTTGAAGAGCTTTGAGTCATCTGCAATGAGGCATACTTTTCCTTCCAGTCCCTCCGCAATGTCACTTATAAAGAGATTAATAAGGACTGGACCCAGTACTGAACCCTGCAGTACCCCACTAGTAACCCCCCTTTCTTTGGAGTGGATTCCATTTACTATTACCCTCTGTGTCCAGTTGTCCAGCCAATTTTTAACCCAGGATACCACCCTGGGACCCACTCCCAGGTTGGCTAATTTGTTTATAAATCTTTTGTGTGGGACTGTGTCAAATGCCTTGCTTAAGTCTAGGTATGCCATGTCCACAGCCCCCTGGTTTACTACTTTGGTCACCCAGTCAAAGAAATATATTAGATTCATCTGACATTTCCTTCCCACTGTGAATCCATGCTGCCTTGGGTCCTGTGCCCCGCTGGCATCTAGATACTGAACAATTCATTCTTTCAAAAGTGATTCCATCATTTTCCCTACCATTTAGGTCAAACTAACAAGTCTGTAGTTTTCTGCCTCTGCTTTGCTCCCACTTTTGTGAAGGGGAATCACATCCACCCTCCTCCATTCCTTAGGTATCACACCATTTTCCCATGATTTTTTGAAAAGGGTAGTCAGTGGTGTCACTAGTTCTCCCCTTAGTTCTTTTAGAATTCTGGGGTGAATCCCATCAGGCCCCATTGCTTTGTCCACCTTCAGATTTAGGAGTTCTTTCAGAACCCTTGCTTCTGTGAATGGACTGGTATCGACCCCCCCTGTTCAGAATGCTTCTATTGATTGGATTAGGTACCTCCCCCTCCTCTTCTTTTGTGAATCCTGAGCAGAATTATTCATTCAGTATCCCTGCTTTTTCACTGTCACTCTCTGCCCAACCACCCTCCCCTTTATTAAGCCTCACTATCCCTCCCTTGGTCTTTCTTTGTTCCCTAATGTACCTATAAAAGGTTTTATCCCCCTTCTTAACTGAGTTGGCTATCTTTTCCTCAGTTTGGGCTTTTGTTATTCTGACTGCCTTCCCTGCTCTCTTCTGCTTTAACTGGTACAGTTCTCTGTCCTGCTCCTTCTGCATTTCCTTATACTTCCTGAATGCTATCTTTTTCTCCCTAACCTTCCCCGCCACCACTTTTGAGAACCATAGTGTTTTTTTTCTTCATTTTGATTTGTTTATTTGCTTCACACAAAGGATTTTTGCCTCTGTGATGGCAGTTTTGATGTTTCCCCATTATTCCTCCACCCCTCCTTCTTGCCCGTTTGCTAGTGCTTTTCTGAGACTCTCTCCCAATTTGACAAAGTCAGCCCTCCTAAAGTCCAGTACCCTCATTTTTGTATGGCTTGACTCTACGGCTGTGCTTATCATGAACCACACTGTTTGGTGGTCACTTGTTCCTAGATGGCTACCCACTTCTAAATTTGAGATCCTCTCTCCATCCTTGTTTGAGAGTATCAGGTCAAAGATTACTCCCTCCTAAACTGGTTCCAACACTAGCTGTCTGATGCATGCCCCCTGCAGGGCGTCGAGAATGACCTTGCTCTTGAATGTTGCTGCAGCAAAGGTGCTCCAGTTAACATCTGGCATATTCAGGTCCCCCATCAACAATATCTCCCCTTTTTCTGCCATCCTAAGGATGCCTTCTATCATTTCCTTGTTCATTTCCTCCCCCTGAGATGGGGGTCTGTATACAACACCTGTGCAGATTGTGGTGCCATTTCCTGTCTCTAGGGTGACCCACAATGCCACCTCTCCTCCCTGTTTAGCCTTTAGTTCCATTGATTTGATCTCTTCCCTTATGTAGAGAGCTACTTCTCCTCCTCTTCTACCCTCTCTGTCCCTCTTGTAGACTGTGTATCCTGGTGTGTTGATATCCTAGTCATGGTTCTCTGTGTACCATGTTTCTGTGACTGCCATGATATCCAGGTGTCCCTTTTCCATCATGGCCACTAGCTCAGGGAGCTTGTTACCCAGACTACAGGCATTGGTACTCATTGCCCTCCATTTTTTGATGGCCTTACCCCTTTCGGACCCATCCCTGTCCTTACTGCCTTTGCCTATTTCTCCATTTACCCCTGCTCTTCTCCCTATCAACTTCTCTATCTTGGTATTTACCTAACTACCCTGTTTTTTTTGGGAGGGGGCTGAGTTTCCTGCTTCTTTTCAGTGTCCCCCTTGAAAGATTTTAAGTAGCATGATGAGCATTTAAACCTATCAGCTTGGATCCTGGTTCCCCTCCTGGACTGATGCAAACCATTGAACCAGTATAGGCCTGTAACACTTCAGGTGGACCTCCAGTCCTCACTGAAGCCAAAACCCTGAGCTCTGCACCAGTTTTTCAATCACTGATTGACTCTCATGGTGTGGAGTACCCTAGCCTCACCCATGCCATAGACAGACAGCACCTCCGAGAAGGTTACCGTGTGTGTGTGCTACATGTCTAAGACCCTTCCCCAGCTGCACAAACTTCTCCAGCACTGCTCTGATCCCATTCCCAGCCAGGTCATTTGTCTCTTGGTGGACAATGATGTTCAGTTCCTTCCCCCATGCAGCTGCTCCCACAATTCTGAGGATTTGTTCCCTGTCTCCCTAAGCCATGGCGCTGGACAGGCACCTTACCTCCCTCTCCCCTCCCTCCCCCAGTTCTACCCCTAACAATTGAGTCCCCCACCAGGAGTTGTTTCCTTCCCCTATGGGATTCTGTGCCACTCTTCTGTGGGTCTCCTTTGTGGAGGTTCCCATCATCCTCCTTGGTCTCCACTGTGGGTACCTCCATAGAGGAACCACACTCTGCCAGAATGTCATATGAATTGTGGAGAGGTATAACTGGAGTGATGCACCTCTGTTCCTCCACCCTCACCCTCCCTGAACCCACCGTGGTCTAATCACTCCTCTTTCTTGGCAACCTCTGAGGCAGCGGCATCAGCCCTGGTGGTCCCTGGGTAAGAGAGGAGGTTGCCAGAATCCTGGTCAACCCAGCCTGGAGACGAGCAACCTCCTCCCTCAGTCCAGAGAGGTGCCTGCAGATGGAACAACACTGCATCCTCCAGAATGTCTCCCAGAAGACTGCCGCTCCACAGCCACTGCACTGTACCATTCCCATCATGTCTTATTTGTATGCTTACTCTTTCCTCTCTCAGTTTACTTTTTTTGCCTTTTTCTTCCTGCTTTCTACTGCCTCTGTGCCTTTACAGCTCCTGCCATTTCTGTTCTGGGACAGGAAGTTCCTGAATTCCTCAGTAGTCTCCTTCTTACTTGCTCAGAGACAGACCTCCAGCAACTAGAGGGTGAGGGAGACCTATTCTTTTCCTTCTAGTATGGTGAATCTTTTGTGCCTCTGTGATCACTCCCTTCCTTCTCTCAAACAGGAAGTTCCTTCTGTCAGTCAAATCCAGTGCCTATAAAAGTGAACCTGGCTGAGGTGGAGGGGAGGGAACACTAGATCATCCCAATATAGGAGTTATAGCAGCTGCTTCCTTTCTCTTGCTGCTGTCTGCCAAAAGCTAACTAGGGAAGTTTTAAATAAGGACACCTGGCTTTCTGTTTCCTAAGCCACACCCCCTAATTTGCAGCACTTCTTTTCACCTAGCTAACAGCACCGATAACAGTTCCCTTCCCCCAACTGAAACAAGCACACCAACTCTTTTTTTTTTTTTTACCCTAGTTGAAGCTCCCAGTAGTAGAGTTCTAGTTCTTTAGTCCCAGTAGAGGAGTTCTAGCAGGTGCCTCCTTCCGCTTGCTGCTCTCTGCCAAAAGCTAACTAGGGAAGTTTTAAATTCAGACACCTGGCTTTCTGCTGCCTAAGCCACACGCATGGGTGCTGGAACATGGGGAAAAGTGGGGGTGCTGAAATTCAAAACAGCACAGGGTAAAAAGGGTGGTTTCCTTAAGCAAAGGGGCACTTGTAATGCTGATGAGCAAAAGCTGGGGGTGCAGTGGCACCCTCCGCATCCAGCTTCCTCCTTCCTCTTGCTGCTCTGTTGTTTCAACAACTGATCTCTCCTCCCACCATTTCCCCAGTTTGTGCTCAGCTGTTTTTTCATTATACAGCAAGGTTGGGAGAGATACTTCTTCGTTCTTACAAGCATCAAATGGTGCCACTACTGTGGTAGTCTTTGTCTCTTTGTATCACAAAAAGTTAGTAGCATGAAAACATTCAGTTTTATATAGTCAATTTCATTTTATTTGTCAGAAAAAAAGGTTAGCTTTCCAGTCACAAAGTTGTGCACATAGAGAGTGTCTTAGTACTGTACTTCTCTAAGTTCATTCATTGCCATTTTTGTCATCACAGTGGCGGTGGTGGTGGGGCCTAGGCTAACAATCCAAGGACTTCTTAAGTGTATTACCTAGGTCAGCTGCACATTCTCGAGAATAGCCCCGCTTGCTCAACAGGTTCTTATGCACTCTCTTCCTCTACAGTGAAAAGAAAGTTAGCAGAGGGTGACAGACAGCTGCAAGGAGCTTTAGCAAGGCACAGCACTTACTGACAACTATGAAAAGTCATGTCTGAGGCCCCAGTGCATTTCAGTGGGACAGTTACAAAACATTTCCTGACTTTGATTGCAATAGGAACTGGTCTGCTATGCAGCTATGGAATTTTCGTTCTGCTGCATTTGCCATAATGCAGGCTGCCCCCAAAATTGGGAGCTGAGTTTGCATCATAAGCTTTGAAAATGCAGCCCCCTTTCTCTAACCTTCAGCCTCTAACTTCCTGACAACTGGGCTGTTGTTAGGATCTTCAGTATTAACATCACCAACTCTTTCCTTTGCATGGTTACTATTTACTGAAATTCACAAAACTTGGAACTACAAAGAAAAAGGTAGACATCCTTTTCATGGCACTATCCTTTCATGAAAAGAACAGACCAGTTCAGAATAAAATTGATGTAATGCCTTTTATACACAGTTTTTCAAAGTGCTTTATTTAATTATTTATTTATTTGAGTTTTGGTAACTGGGTAAGTTCACTGAGACAATACAGTCCTTTTTTTCAGGAGCGATCCAGGTATGGATTACATACAGTAACAGTGCAAATTAACAGAGTGGTAAAACATCTGACATATAGAAGAACAATAAAACAAAGCAATGATAAAATACTTAATTATACAATGGCAAGAAAGAATCCTAGACTCTGATTGGTCAGTGTATGCCTGAGACAGTGATGTTATTACACAATAACATCACTGTATGGATGAGCATATGCTTGAGCCATTTTTTTAAGAAACAAAAATATACTGCCACACTAAAAATTCTTAAAAACATTTTTTTAAATGTTTTTTATTTTGTATAACAATGAGCCATTGTATAATAGCAATAAGGCACTCCAGTGTGTGTGTTAGTTGTGTACATCTGTCACCTCTGGGGTGTTGGGAAGCACTCGCTTCACCTCGGCTTCAACTCCACCCCAGGAGTGACGTTATTACATAATAACACACACCCTGTCATGCCTTATTGCTTAAGTAAGGTTCATTAGGGTAAGAGATAAGTAAAAAAACAGGGTTAGACATTGGCAAATGATAATAACTTCATCAAAGCATTAAGTAGTGAAGTGCACATCAGGGGTATATTAGGAAGGGAGGGGGGATGGGGGACCTATTCAGGTGAAGCAAGAACAGGGTGAAAGGGGGTGTATCGAGGCAGATAACTTACATTGGAACAAATTGAGAGAGGAGCAAGACAAGATTGTCAGAGAAAGAAGTTCTAATCCGAGAGAGCAGTGAATGAGAAGGATCTCCTGGAAGTGGTCAAAGTAGTTTCGGTAGGACAAGAAGGGGAAATGAGGCAGAACAAAGGCTGCGCGGTGCATGCTGGAGGTGCACGAGTTCATCAAGGCAAGGAGGTGAAAAGTCATGGATGAGCTTGAATATGAGTCTCAAGGAGGAGTACCTTAATTTATCAATGTAAGTAAACCAGCCTAGCGAGGAAAATACATCACAGTGGTGCGAACAGGCTTTTACCCTCAAGGCAAACCTTCCAATCTTGTGGTATGCCTGAGAGAGGAGGGACATGGAGGCAGAGTTGGTAGAGAGGAGCAGGGGAGCACAGTAGATTAAGAGAGGTGGAAGGGAGGAGGAGGCAATTTTCTGACAGGAGGTAGACGTGAGAAGCGAGCGAATGCAGTAGAGGAGACCTAGTTTCTGATTAAGAGATTTGGCAATGATTGAGGCATGGAAGCTGAAGGAGAGCATGGGATCCAGAATGAATCCCAGATATTTAAATGAGTGAAGTACATCCAAGGTCTCACCCTTAAGGGTTGAGATGTAAAGGGGTGGGAGATGAAGATTAGGAATAGGACGATGTGAGAAGAGCATACACTTGGTTTTATTAGCATAAAGGACAAGATGATTGCGAAGGAACCAGTTTTCTAGGGAAGCAAAGTCAGAGGCAAGGTCACAGTTAATAATATCAGTGTGATGGGAGGAGCGGTATAGTATTGTGTCATCTGCATAAAGATGTACAGAGGCACCACCACAAAACTGAGGAAGTTCATTAATGAAGAGTGAGAATAGTATGGGGCCCATGATGGATCCTTTTGGTACCCCTTGGGTAACTGGGCGGAGATTGGAGAGGAAGCCATCCCACTTCACTGTCTGGGAACACCCAGTAAGATAACTTTTGACCCAGTGGAGGTCACTGTTGTACATACCGATAAGAAGAAGCTGGTGCAGAAAGAGGTCATGATTCACTCACTCAAATGCCTTAGTGAGATCAACAAAGATGGCACCTGTGGCGAGGCCTTTGTCCATGGCAAGAAATATGTCAGATGTAACCTTTAACAGGGCGATAAGAGTACTATGTTTCCTTCTAAAGCCATGCTGATAAGGGGAGAGAATGCTGTGAAACCCAAGGTAGTCCTGGAAGTGGTTATAGACTATGCATTCTTGGACTTTGGCTAGTGGGCATAAGCTAGAGATAGGATGGTAGTTGTCTGCAACGGAGTTGGAACCTCCCTTATGCACTGGGACAACTACCGCCACCTTCCATTTATCAGGAAAGGAGTTAGAGAGGAAGGACCAGTTAAAGAGGCCATGAACAGGGCGGGCAAGGGCTGGGGCACCCAATTTGAGAAATTTTGGTTCTAGTGTGCCATGTCCTGGAGAGCTATCCGGTTTCAAGTTGGAGGGAAGCTGTTGCACCTCTTTCAGTGTGGCTAATTTCAGTTGGAACTCAGGATGTTCCCCTGTGGTAGTTGGGGGAGCAGGAGTCAGGGAGGTGGAGTTATGAAAGAGAGAGGTGTATTTTTGAAGGTTGGTAGAGAAGTGATTAAAGCCGGCAGCAATGGATGCAGAGTCATCAAGGATAGAATCATTGACAGTGATATTACTAGGGATTACCACGGTTTTACCTTTTACTAGCGAATTAATTTGCCTCCAGAATTCCTTGGGATTACTAAGGTGTTCTACTTGAAGAGATTTGCAGTGGAGGTGCCAAGCTTTTTGGAGTGCATTTTTGCAATTGTTACAGAGTTGTCTGTAAGTTTGCCAGTTAGGGACAGTTCCACTATTTTTGTATGTGTACCAGGCTTTGTCACAAAGGGACATTTGCATCCTGATCTCCTTTGTAATCCAAGGGGCCTTGAAACCCTTGGATCTGCATTTTTTCAAGGGGGCATGTTGGTTTACTATCTGTGAAAAAGTGTCAGGAAGTCTAGGGCCTGATTTATATCAGGGAGTGTGCTGATGGGGGTGCCAGTCAGTGTTATTAAGAGAGGAGAGAAAGCTGTCTGTGTCAAACCTGGACATGTCCTGAATAAGTGAGATTTTAGGAGGTAGGTTGGGATTGTTGTTTCTCCACACACAAATGGTGGGAGAATGATCACTTATACCATCAGGAAGTATACCCACTGATTTGATCTTCTGTGGGCAATTGGTGATCATCCAATCAAGTAGGGTGTGTTTCCCAGATCTGGGGTTAATACACATAGAATCTTGGAGGAGTTGGGTAAGATTTGAGTCAGCAAGTGATGCACACATTTTTCTGCATCAGGGTGCAACCAATTGATGTTCAAGTCTCCACAAAGTATTAAATCATGGCGTGGAAGACAGGCAAGGGAGGCTAGGAAAGATGGCAGACTGGCAGAGGTGTGGCATGGCGGTAAGTAAACAGATCCAATGATGAGTTTCTTGACATTTCCTAGTGTAACGGAAATGAAGAGAGACTCAGCAGGAGAGGTGTCCGGGTCCGAGATGTAAAGTTCTGCTACGTCCAGATGGGCTCTGGAGTAGATTAATATACCCCCCCCCCTTCTTCCTAGTCTGTCATTTCTAAGGATGCCATAACCGGGTATGGATGCTTCATGTTGTTTTATGGCAGGTTTTAGCCATGATTCCAAAATGCACAGGATGTCAGGAGAACTTTTGGATAGTCCAGGCTTGAAGTTCAGCCATTTTAGGGCGCAAGCTGTGAATATTCACGTGGGTAATTTGTAAGCCTTTAATTGTGGGCATGGATGAAGAAGGGTGTGAGAGGGTGGTGTGATAGACAGGCCCAGGGTTGAGTTCTACATCCCTAGCCTGGACAAAAAGGAGGAGGATGGCAGTGTGAGACCAGGTTAGCGCACAGGAGGAGAACATTTCAAGGAGATGTGAAACATCTGGTGTACGAAGGCGTTTATGGAGCCAGAACCCCAGCAGTGCAGCTTCATGCTTGGGAGCAGAGGGATGCAGAGTAACGATGGAGAAGAGTCAGGTCTGATATAGCAGAGTGGTGGGGGAGAGCTATTGCCAGTCAGATGGTGCAGGAACACTGCTATTAGACTATCCGCACAGGAACAGATGAGAATAAGGAAGGATAGACTCATTAGCCGTGGGAGAGTGCTCATTGTTGGGAACAGACAGGCAGCTACAAGTAAAATGAACTCAGAGGACGAGGAGGGATAGGTAAGAACAGGCAGGGGAGACAGACCCAGCAAGGGAAACAATAGCACCAGCTGCAAATGAGCGTGAGAGATAAGGGACAAGGAATAGGCTTAGAGAGGGAGGAAAAAGACAGTACAGTAAGAGCAGGGCGCAGCAGAGGAGGGAGAGTTCTAGTTTATGGAGGAGGAGTTAACAGCAGTCAGAGTGCTAGTATGACAGTAACTAGCCAATGTGAAGGTGATGGGTGGAGTCAGAGGCGTATTTAATAGAGGCTGGGGTCGGGGCAGGTGGTGTGGGATGAATTGTAAACTTAGAATAAAAAGTTATGCAGCCCCGTAGCAAGTAAAGCCCAAAGTCCAAAAGCCGTAGCCAGAGAAGCAGCTGGGAGCGCGGGCCAATCAGCAGAAAAGCCATAGCACAGAGTAGCCAATCGGGAGCCAGCTGGCGGATCAACAGCCAGTGGTGTTTCTTGATTTTCCAAGGAGATAGAAGGCAGGCTTACCCCAGTCAAAAGGAGGTTTTCCCAGGCAGAGGAGACAGCGCGCGGCCTGCTGGCTTACCCAGCCACGACCACCAGAGAAAGTGAAGCAGGCAGCCCTGCCAAGGGCTTCTAAAATGGAAATAAGAGAGAGGAGTTAGCTAGGAGACTAGGACAGGGACAAAAGCTGGCTGATTAAGTAAATTGGCAGGCGAGAGAGAGCAGCAGTTAAGGGTTAAGTGGTTTCAGAGTGGGGTGGACTATCAGACAGCTCAGCTAGTTCAGATGCTACTGAATGATAGAATTAGCAAGTGGGGGTTTAGGCATGAAGGTTCAGGGAGGGGGAGGGAGGTGGAGAGGCAAAGGGGTGTAAGAAAGGGAAAAAGCGAGCAAGTAGAAAGAGGCAGAGAGCAGTTTTACTTTTGTCCCAGCAGCTAAACAGTACATGCACTTAGTTAATCAACAGCATAGACACATTTAGCTCAAATCCTTAACTTATAAACTTAGAATAACAAGTTATGCAGCTCCGTAGCAAGTAAAGCTCAAAGTCCAAAAGCCGCAGTCAGAGAAGCAGTTGGGAGTGCGGGCCAATCAGCGGAAAAGCCCTAGCACAGAGTAGCCAATCGGGAGCTGGCTGGCGGATCAACAGCCAACGGCGTTTCTTGATTTTCCTCGGAGACAGAAGGCAGGCTTACCGCAGTCAGGAGGAGGTTTTCCCAGGCAGCGGAGAGAGCGTGCGGGCGGCTGGCTTACCCAGCCGCGACCATCAGAGAAAGTGAAGTGGGCAGTCCTGCCAAGGGCCCCCAGTCAGAAGGAAGTTTTCCCAGGCAAACAAAACATAAGTTGGGGACTAGTAGTACATAAGTAAACCATAATACCCTCAACAATATTCCACATTTAGTCAAGACCAATTTTAGGACTTGTACTGAGAACAGAAATGATAGCCAGGACACCAGGATAATCCCCTACTTGTTTCGCAAACTGCTGTGGATGTTTAAAATCTAATTGGATAGGCACCAGACACAGAAATGACCTAAATTTAAAATTCCACCCAAAGAAGCTTCTCACACACTTTAGCACCCCTCTAGTTCTGCACCACAATGTCTGTTTTGTGGAGGGGCCCTGGGGTCCACTGTGGGACATGAACCCAAACTTTTTGCTCCTGAGAGGTGGCACTACTATCTGAGCTACACTGACTGAAATGAAAGCTTTCTAAACTTTACTTTGGTGCCACTGCTCTGTGAGATGGCTTTCATAAAATGTTCATAAATGATTTAGTCTGTACTGGGGCCAGTTACGTAACTAAAACATGTTCAATTGAACAGTGTAGAAAAATGGCCAGCTCTTATTTAAAAAGGTCACTAGAAAGGCCTGAGAGATTTATGATATATGAAAAAGCTGAGGGTTAAAATCAATTTCATTCTGTCTTTTTGACATTTGCTTTCTGTTCGGTACTGCCATGGAGAGGGGGCTCAAAGCAAATGGATAGTGTCACTTCATGTGGTTGGTGTGGGTATCTAAAAGAGAAAATTGTGTGCAGTACATCTGTTTTTCTTGACAATGTGGGTGGGTAGTTTGGATTTCACAGCTGATTTGTTCAAGCTAAGTGTCACCAGGATACTATTACATTTCATCAGCGATAAGGAAGAGAAACATAAAATGGGTAGAGTTTATTATAGTTTAGCCATATATAAATTATGTGCAGTATTGCAGAACTCCTTCACTCCGGATTTCCAATTAGTAGAATATTAACCTTCGACCATGACCGAGCACTCTTGCCATCTCTCGGTTGAAGCAGGCTTGCAATGGCACAAATCAAACATTTAGTAAATTTGCTGCCAGAAACTGTCAGAACTGTAATCCCAGAAGGAGAAGTCTTCCTGGAACAACATCAATTATTTTTGAAAACATCATAATTTTCTTTTAGGTCACAAACATTCACAAAAATTAAAATCAGATTTTAATCTTGGTAAACAAAAAGATTAGCTTAAATATTTATTTGCTCCTGCAGTATGTTTCAGAAATAAACTAGCACAAACATTTTAAATGTACAATGGTGCATGATGAAAAATCACGAAGTATATCTGTGTGTGTTTATTTGTCAGTATTGTGCATCACTATGGATAAATAACTTGTCTACTCTGAGAGCATTATGTTCCCTGTCAGGTGCACATTTTTGTGCTGACATGGTAGACAACATCTCACAGCCTTACTATCGAACATGAACCCCAGTACCTATCATTCCATCATGTGAGTATTGGAGTTGCATGTAACTGTGACTTTGGATCACTGTAGCTTCTGTTCTGAAGGGTATGGCTTTGAAGCACATTTTCTTCCTGTCTTTTCTGCAGGAGGGTCTGCATCAGATAATCTGAGCTGCACTGTGCTGATAATAGTGTGCTACACAGGAGGCTGATAAACTGAGCAGTCAAGAGGTGGGATCCAAAGGGATGAACTGAGTTTGAAACTGGCTAACGGATAGGAGGCAGAGGCTGGTGATAAACAGCACTCACTCGGTCTTTTGATCAAAGAGTGACCAGTGGGGCACTAGACTTCTGAACTAGGACCGGTCATTTTCAATGCCTTCATAAATGACATTGCAAAAGAACTGGAAAGGAAGGTATGCCTTTTTGCAGATGATACCAAAATCTACAATAGAGTGTAAACTCAGAAGGGCATAGAGACAATGCACAGGGATCATGGGAAACATGAGGAGTGGTCAAGAGCATGCCAGCTGGGGTTCAATGCCAGAAAGTTCCAAATCATGCATTTAGGGCATAGGAACCCAGGCGCTGCAGGGCGGTGGAACAAACCAGTGGGTAGGGGTAGTGGAATGTTCGGGTGCATTGGGAGGGGTATCCCCAGTAGGAGGAGGGAGAAGGTGTTGCCACTGTATCGCTCACTGGTGAGACCTTACCTGGAGCACTATGTCCAGTTTTGGAGACTGCACCTCAGAAAGGACATAGACAGGGTGGAGGCAGTCCAGAGGAGGGTAACTAAAATGATATAAATGAGAGTGGTATATACTGATTCAGGAAGCAGCTTTCCCTTTCCAGATTTTTTCACTGAAGTATAGCCCTCCTTACCAAAGATTACTGACAGTTGTGAACTCTGTTTTGGGTATTTTGGAGGTTTAAATAGAAGTCTGATCGGAGCTCTATGACTAAGTGGCCATCTTGGCTGTGATGTCACTGGAAGTCACCCACTGATTTCAATGAACTAAGAAGTCATGTTACCCACACTTCACAATCTGTTAACTAGTGAGGTGCCACAGGGCTCAGTCCTGGGTCAAGTCCTCTTTCAAATATTTATTTTAGATCTGGAAGAAGAAATCACTAACTGCTGTATTAAACATGCAGACAGAAACATAGAAGTTGTCGGCAGATAAGGGCTTCTTGGCTCACCTAGTCTGCCCTATTTTCCCTACCTACTGTGCCACTGCAGACCCTACTCAATCTCTAGTCTTCTCCCTCCCCTTGCCTTACTTCTAAGTTCCCCTTGTGTCTATCCCATGCATTCTTGAATCCTGTTACCATTTTAGCACTCACCACCTCTGCTGGGAGGCTGTTCCAGGAGTCCACCACCCTCTCCGTGAAAAAGTGTTTCATTGCATCTCCTCTGAGCCCCCCCCCCAGCTTCGTAGTGTGACCCCTTGTCCTGGAACATCTTTTTCTATGGAAAATGCTACCTTCCTGTACCTTATCAATATCTGTGAGGTATTTGAATGTTTCTATCATATTTATTTCATTGAGTCTTTCCTTGTAGGGTTTTTGATGCAGGCCCTGCAGTATTTTGGTAGCCCTCCTTTGTACCGCCTCCACCCTATCTATGTCCTTGCATAGATGGAGCCTCCAGAACTGGACACTGTACTCGAGGTGAGGTCTTCATAGTGATTTATACAGGGGTAATACTTTCTGTCTCTCCTTCTGCTGGTGATGCCCCTCCCTATACACTCGAGTATCCTGCTAGCCTTCCCCACTGCCTTATCGCACTGCTTGGCTACTTTCAGGTCATCAGAAATGATTATGCCAGGTCCCTTCCTGTTTTGTGGTTGCTAATACCTCTCCCCTCAATTGGTACGTTGCACCCAGATTTCAGTGCCCCAAGTGCATGATTTTGCACTTTTTTGCATTGAAACCCAGCTGCCATTCCTTTGACCAATCTTCCAGCTTTTTCAGATCATTCCTCATTCTTTCTGCCCTCCAGTGTATCCACTCTGTCACAGATTTTTGTGTAATCTGTGAACAGGCATACTTTCCCCTCCAGCCCTTCTGCAATGTCGCTAATAAAGGCATTGAAGAGGACTGGGCCTAGTACTTACCCTTGTGGCACCCCACTTGTCACCTTATCTTCTCCAAAGTGGATCTCATTTATCACCAACCTCTGACTCTTATTGCTTAGTCAACTTCTAATCCATTTTACTACTTTTGGACCCACTCCTAAGTTGCCCAGCTTGCTCACTAGTCTTCTATCTGGAACAGTGTCAAAGGCCTTACTGAAATCCAGGTTGGCCACACCTACTGCTCCTCCCTGATCCACTTCTCTGATCACCCAGTCAAAGAACTTGATCGGGTTTTTCTGGCAAGACCTTCCCCCTGTGAACCGGAGTTGCCTTGGATCCTGTAATTCACTGGTTTGAAAGTATTCCCTAATCCTTTCCTTCAGTAGTGATTCCATTGCTTTACCTACTACTGAAGTCAGGCTGACAGGTCTGTAATTCCCTGCCTCCTCCCTATTTCCACTATTGAGTAGTGGGACCATATCTGCCGTCCTCCAGTTCCCTGCAACCTGCCTTGTTTCTAGTGATAGGCTGAACAGAGCTGTCAGAGGTGCAGCTAGCACCTCCTTGAGCTCCTTCCATACCTTAGGGTGCATGCCATCTGGTCCCATTACATTGTCTACTTTTAATTGTGCTAGTTCCTTGAGGACTCTCTCCTCTGTAAAAGGACGAGTGTCTACCACCCTTCTTTTAATGCCCTTGTCCCTTATCTTTGGCCCGTCACCTACCCTTTCCTCTGTAAATACTGAACAAAAGTAATTATTCAAAATGTCAGCCTTTTTTTTGGTCCTCTTCTTCACAACTCCTCCCCTTCCCCATTTAGCCTTACGATCCCTCCTTTGGTCTTTCTCATCTTGCTAATATATCTAAAGTATGTTTTATTCCCTTTTTAACTAATTGGGCAATATTCTCCTTTGTTTGCTACTTTGCACTCCTAACTGCTTTCCCTACCATTCTTTGTTTCTCCTGGTAACTCTCCCTATCCTCCTCCTTCTGTGTCTTATACTTTATAAATTCTAGTTTTTGTTGCCCTTGCTTTCTTTGCTACTTCTCTAGAGAACCATCGCGGTCTCTTTTATTCTCTTGCCCTTGTTAACCTGCCTGACACAGAGATTTGTTGCCTTTTCAATGCCCCCATTTATTTTTGCCCATTGTTCATCCAGTTTCCCTACCCCTGCTAGGGTGTTCCTGAGGAATTCTACCATTTTCTTAAAATCAGCCCTCCTGAAGTCAAGGACCCTTGTCTTAGTGCAGCTCGAGTCCGACCCAGTTCTTATATTGATTTCATGCATACTAGGGGGTTTATGCTTACAGGTTAAATGTCAAAACAGTGCAAAAAAACAGGGCAATAAATAACATCACAAGCATTCCGACTCAAGTCAAATATGCACTGTGTAATTACACCGCAAAGCATCTGCATGCAAGATGTTACCAAATTATGAGCAATTACATTTGGGTTAACAATCACAAGTGATGTTATTTAGGATTCCTGATTTCTTGGTAGCGTTTGATAGCAGTTCAATGGAGACTTACCAAGTAGTCAGGAGTCAGCATGCCACTGGAATTTGTTCACAGCCAGCGTGGGCAACAGCTTTTATCTCATGAAGGTTTCTTGTATCGCAAGGAACGAACATATGGCATTAAGACATACTGGAAATGCTGCCAGTATGATAGTGCACGATGTCCAGCTCGAGTACACACAGAGAATGATGCGATATGTAAGTTTCTTTGCAAGCACGGTCATGTATCTGATGTTGGTGCAATTACTGTGTGTAAGGTAGTACATGACATTAAAACAAAGGCACAGTGCTCTTAGGAGGCCACGCAACAAATTGTGGCCAGGGCAACTAGCCAACTTGACCCAGAGAGTGCAGGAAAAATGCCTACATTCCCTTGTTTAAAATGCACTACACAGTTTGCAAGAAAAACAGCATCTGTCTCACCAGTACAGCTGACTTCTATTGCACAGCTAAAACTTCCCATTGAATACTGTGTTACTGACCGTGGGGAGGAGTTTCTACTATTTGTGTCAGCGTGGCTCAGTTGGTAGCACATCCGCCTCTGGACCAGAAGGTCGTCAGTTCTCATCCCACACTGGGATTGGACTAGTACCTAAAAATCGCTGGCATCCGAGTGCAGCATTGGGGGGTGCTGTACTGTTGGGTTGTGCCATCCTTTGAATGAGACGTTAAACTGAGGTCCCTTCTGCCCATCCTGGTGTTGTCCTGGTAGGTGTCCAGGTGGAAGTAAAAGAACCCAGGGCACTCTTCACAAAGAGTAGGGAACATTCCCAGTGTCCTGGCCAACATTCCCCTTCCCATAAACTGGTTCATGCAATTATCCAGGCTTTGGGTGATGATGTGCAATATGGCCACCACTACACATTCAGTCACTTCACTACCAGTCTAGCATTGCTTGTAAAGTGCTTTGGGATACACTGTGTTTGAAAAGCACTGCATAAATGCTGATTGTTTTTCTTCTTCTTCTTCTATTTGACAGTGGGGAAGAGGACATAGATCGTTTCCTAATTTTTGGCACAAGAAAAAAACCTACAATATATGAAGGAAAGCAAACGCTGGTTTGCTGATGGGACATTTAAATAAACTCCTCCACTGTTCTCCCAAATCTACACAATCCACAGTGTGCAGTACACTGCAGTACTGCCTAGTGTATTTATTCTAATGTGTAGCAGATCAAATGCATGTTATGTCAAAGTTGTGTCAGGTTTGAAAGAATTGTGCAGCAACCTCTGTCCACAGTATATCATGACAGACTTTGAATTGGCTACAATTAAAGCATTCAGCACTGAATTCCCGGGGGCAGAAACAAGAGGTTTCTTCTTCCACCTCTGTCAAGCTGTCAAGCTATGGTGAAAAATACAAGAGCTACCAGAGGTACACAAATCGTACACAGTTGATGAAGAATTCGTGCTAAACGTGCAAATGATACCAGCACTAGCGTATGTCCCTGCTGATGATGTGCTAGCAGCATTTGAGACACTCAGATCTGCTGAATTTTTTACTGAAAATAACAAACTTCTAGCATCGTTAGTGGACTATTTTGAGGATACATATTTGGGGTGTCCTGTTGGCAGATGAGAAAGATGCAAACCACTGTTCCCACTGGCTTTTTGGAACTGTTACAATGCTGTGAGATATGGTATCCCAAGAACATTTAACACAGCTGAGTGATGGCACTGAAGTTTTAACCACCTATTAGGTGCTACACATCCCACAATTTGGAAATTCATAAGAGCAATACAGACAGAGCAAAATATGAACAAACTAAAATTAGAGCAGCACCTGTCTGGCGTTCAACCCCCAGCTCCACGTAAGAAATACAGAGACACTTTGAAGCGAATCACCACTGTAGTTCTTGGATATGGCAACAGTGATATCAATAGCTATCTATGTGGCATTGCACACTGCTTTCAGCTTCAAGTTTAAAGACGATATCCAATTTTAGTATAAAGCTTCAGTATAAAATAAAGATATAACTTTTTAACAGAAAATATTGTGGCAACATCTACATTTGTTAATGATGTGCCCAATTGCCATTGGATGTCACAATACACTGAACCACACTACATGCTATGATCCCATTTGCAGAGTGCTGTGACATTAATATGTCATTCAATACTTGGTGTTGGCATCTGAGCAGCAGGTAAGGAAGTTTTGTTGATTTATTAATATTGCAAGTCTTCTTTCCTACGTTGCTTTATAAAATGCAACTCTGCTTTTTTAAGTTCTCAAGTCTAATTGCCACATTTTGGTTTGGTTCGGTACCGGTCTTTCCAATGCTAGCTGTGATTGTACGCTGAAACTGTTGTTGCGCTGAGATGTTATACGCATGTTATTGGTTATGCGCTGTATTGCTCGCTCTGTTTTGCTTGCACTGAATTGACATGATCCCATGCCTAGATAATGAACAAATGAACAAAGAATGTTACTTCAGTCAGACTCTGACAAAATAGGTGAATAGGCAACAAAACGGGAAATGAGATTTTACTAGGATAAATACTAGGTCATGCAATTGGGTCAAGATAATATACAGGAGCCATATTACCTACACAGTAAACTGTTGAAAGTAATAGAAGAAGGAAAAGATCAGGGCATCATTGACGAGAGCAGCATGAAATCATCTAAAATATGTACAGAGGCTACCAGTAGGGCCAGCAAAGTGCTATGGTCAATTAGGAGAAATAGATAGAGATTTGAGTATCATCTTCCAATTATGTAGAGTGTATGTACGCCCTCACTTATGAATATGCCTCACAGTTCTGGGCACCATATACATATCTAAGGACATTAATAAGACAGAGCAGATACAGCAGAGGGCAACAAAGGTTATTGATGGCCTGAGTGGCCTCTCCTATGAAGACAGGTTAAGGAAACTAGATGTGCATCCACTCTATATCAAGAGAATAAGAGGGGATTTGTTATTACTCTATCGTATAATAAGTGACCCAGAATTTATGGTTCTCCTAAATATAGCATTTAAACAGTGCACTGACTCAGGGACACAGTTGCAATTTGAAACAAAAAAGTTAGAATAGACAAACTAAAACATTTCTTCACTCAGAGGGTCTTATGTGTATGGAACATGTTGCCACTGGATGCAGTAATTAGTAAACAAAAAGGAGTTTAAAACTAAAACTGATCAATTCACAAAGGTAGTAGAAAACAGAAGGTATTATTACCATTAAAGATGGACTTCAGCCTCTTTCAGCTCTTTAAATCTGTAATATAATCTTTAGAAGTATGATATAGCATCATGACCATAAGTAACAAGGCACTAGGTTTGAACAGCACCAACAATAACATCACTGTCAATAACAGCACTGTATAAACAGCGCTGTGAAGAACAGTGGCAAGCACAAATGCCGCACCACAAAAAAGCACCACTGGTAGCAGTCGTGAACCACACTGATGACTGCTACCAGTGCTAAAAAGCACAATATTCACTTGATTTTTTTGTGAGGGAGTCCCTGCACCCCCTGGACTTTATATAACCAACTCCGGGTGGGGGGGTGATCTCGGAGTAAAAGAGAAACTGGGGGGGGGAGGGTTTCTGCAATGACAGATAAAAAAATACACTTTGGGGTGGGGGAAATTTTAACTGCATGAATTGGTAGACCAGGAACAAACCCTAGTCTCTCACTCTATAGTGCCCGAGCTGCTAATGCCTTTACCCTCTCTGCCACAGGAGCAGCTCGGCCAGGTAGCCCACTTTTCCTTTCCTTGTACATCCCCTCCAAAGTCCTGGAATAGTTACATGGGTAGTGGTAGTTGCTATATGCTATTCTACCCCTGTTGCTATTCAGGCACTACACGGTCCTGACATCGCTGTTTAGACGGCGCTGTTCAGGGCATGCTATTATGACTGGGTAGGAGTAAGGCAGTGTGAACTCAGATTAACAGGGTCAGGAAAATTGTTTACAGGAAAGTTTTTTTTTCTAACTCTTTTTCTTGCCTGACAGTCTGGGGCATCTCTCAGGCAGGCTTGCTTAGCTTCCACCCCTAACTGCTTGCTTGAACCACTCCTCTGACTGAAGCTTTGGTATCAGGATCACCTCCCCTCCCACCGGCCCACACAGGAGGAGGAAGTGTGGAGCAACAATGGGGAATCATCAAAACTGCCATCACAGAGACAACTAGCCTTTGTGTGAAGCAAATAAACAAATCAAAATGAAAGAAAAAGCCACTATGGTTCTCAAAAGAGGTGGCTGTGAAAGTCAGGAAGAAAAAGATAGCTTTCCGGAAGTATAAGGAAACACAGAAGGAGCAGGACAGAGAGCTGTACCAGTTAAGGCAGAAGGAAGCAGGGAGGGAAGTCAGAATAGCAAAGGCCCAAACTGAGGAAAAGATAGCCAACTCAGTTAAGAAGGGGGATAAAACCTTTAAAAGGTACATCAGCGAGTGTAGAAAGACAAAGGGAAGGATAGTGAGGCCGAATAGAATGAACCGTGGGTGGGCAGAGGGGGACAGTGAAAAAGCAGGGATACTGAATGAATATTTCTGCTCAGTATTCACAAAAGAGGAGGGGGAAGTGCCTAATACAATTAACAGAAGCACTCTTGATAGGGGGGTCGATCCCAGTCCTTTCACAGAAGAAAGGATTCTGCAAGAACTCCTAAAACTGAAGGTGGACAAAGCAATGGGTCCTGATGGAATTCACCTAGAATTCTAAAAGAATTAAGGAGGAACTAGTGAAACCACTGGCTACTCTTTTAATAAATCATGGGAGGATGGTGTGGTACCCAAGGACTGGAGGAAGGCGGATGTGATTCCCCTTCACAAAAGTGGGACCAAGACAGAGGCAGAAAACTACAGACCTGTCAGTCTGACCTCTGTGGTAGGGAAAATGATGAGTCACTTCTGAAGGAAAGAATAGTTGAGTACCTAGAGGCCAGTGGGCACAGGACCCAAGGCAGCATGGGTTCATAGTGGGAAGGTCATGTCAGACAGATCTAATAGATTTCTTTGACTGGGTGACCAAAGTAGTAGACCAGGGAGGGCTGTGGACATGGCCTACCTAGACTTTAGCAGGCATTTGACACAATCCACACAAAAGATTAATAGTCAAATTAACCAGCCTGGGAGTGGGTCCCAGGGTGGTAGCCTAAGTAAAACATTGGCTGCACAACAGGACACAGAAGGTAATTGTAAATGGAGTCCACTCTGAAGAAAAACAGGTTACTAGTGGGTTACCGCGTGGGTTCGGATTGGGTCCAGTCCTTTTAATGTCTTCATCAGTGACATTGCAGAGGGACTGGAAGGAAAAGTATGATTTTGCAGATGACACAAAGATCTGCAACAGGGTTGATACACAAGGAGGCGTGGAAAGGATGAAAAGGACTTGGCAAGGTTGGAGGAATGGTCAGAAGTATGGCAGCTAGGATTCAATGCAAAGAAGTGCAAAATAATGCACCTGGGAAACAAGAACCCAGGGAAAGAATACACAATGGGTGGGGAGGTAGTAACAACAACAGAAAAGGAAAAGGACCTGGGGGTAATCATATCAAGTGACCTTAAGGTTAGCAAGCAATGTGAGAAGGCAGTAGGGAGGGCTGGGGGTATATTGGGATGTATAGGGAGAGGCATCAGCAGCAGAAAACAGGAAGTTGTTATCCCTCTGTACAGACAGTTGGTGAGACCCCATCTGGAGTACTGTGTCCAGTTCTGAGAGACCCCATCTCCGCAAGGACATAGACAGGATAGAGGTAGTCCAGAGGAGGGCAACTAAAATGGTGCAGGGTCTGCAAGAGAAGCCGATGAGGAGAGACTAAAGGAGCTTAATATGTATACCCTTGAGGAAAGAAGGGAGAGGGGGAACATGATAGAAACTTTTAAGTACCTCAGTGGAATCAACAAAGTCCAAGAGGGTCGCATCTTTCAGAAAAAGAGACGTGCAAGAACAAGGGGACACAATTTAAAGATAGAAGGAGGGTGGTTCAGGGCAATGTGAGGAAGTATTATTTCACAGAAAGGAGTAGTGGATGCATGGAACAGCCTTCCTGAGGAGGTTGTGGGGTCTAAAACTGTGAGAGAATTCAAGAAGCATGGGACAGACATAAGGCAATTCTTGTGGGGGTAGGAAGAAATAGGCTGTTGGTTAACTAGGATCTGCAGCCTATCCTGTAAGTAGGAAATGGGCAGACTAGATGGGCCAAGCGGTCCTTATCTGCCTTCAAAGTCTATGTTTCTATGTTTCTATGTTTCTATCCCCAGGGGTAGGGTCAGGATTGCAGCCGACACTGAGTGTGTGGGGTTTCAACCCCGGGAGACCTATTGTCGCCTCACCCAGCTGCCAGGGGTTTTCTTTTTTTGGTTCCCCCTCAGAGTGCAGCATACAATGATGCCTGTGCATGGCTGTCCTGCTAGCATCTTCTGCACTCCACCCCTTACATCAGCTTGTGTACCTGCAATACCCCTGATCTCCATCAGGGGTCATCAGGACACCGAGCATCCCATGATCCCTCCCCAGTCCTCCAGATGCTCCATTCTCTCCCTCTCCTGCCAACCCCTGGCTACCCGAGTCCATCACTGAACCCGGGTCACCGGTGTGGTGTGAGGTATGGTGTCCAGCACCTCAGCCCTCAGCGCCACTGGGCCAGGGTCACAGGAAAGCTGATCACAGGAAAACTGGGCATAGGAGAATTGGGCACAATTATAAATTTTTTTTTTTTTTTAGTTGTTTAACCATGAGTAGCACACTAAGATGAAAACTTTTTTACAGGTGTGACCTGGGAGCACAGGGAAGTTAAGTGACTTGCTCAGGGTCACACAGTATGCAAGTGGAAGCTGTGGGATTCAAATCCAGGTCTGGTCTGCTTGATGTCAACAGATTTGCAGCTCAGAGCCTTAAACCACTGTGCTATACTGCCTCCCTAAATTAAATTAAACGCTTGGAAATTTGGTCACAGCAATTGAAGAAAGCTGATTAATTTAACCCAGCTGCAGGACATTGTGCCATTTCACAGAATATGTGCACCTATTACACAAAATGCAAATGTATTACCAGCATATTACCAGCTTTTTTGCAGGACAATTGTGTCATTTTGCAGAGTATGTGTATCTATTAAATGGTTTGCAAATGTGTTACCAGCGTATTAACAGCTACTTTAACATGCTACTTAACCCAGCTAGATAGAACACTACGAAGCACTGACAAACAGGTTAGTTTCAGTTACATCGTGGAGTTCACAACCACTATGACGGGTGACCAGAAACTATGCTATGATGGATTTATGTACACCAAACAAGTCACACATGGAAAATCAACGTTAGTTGGGAGTGTGTAAATCTCAGCACCAATTATAAGGGCGCCTTGTCTACATAGTTCTCTCACCATGAATAATCCAACGCTTGAGTATCAGCACAACCATGACACTTCCAAAGATGCAATGAAGGCAGTCAAATGCAGAGCCTGGATGAAACAGCAGGTAAAAAACCAGTTCTGACATGCCCTTGCAGATTTTGGCCCATGCTGTAGCAGCTGCAGATGTCAATTCAAGGGCCTTGTTTGGAAAGGAATACTGTTCAGCATTCCTTATGGAACCAATGACTTGGACAGATGCCTAAGGAGTCTAAGACTCTTGATGATCTCATTCTTGCTGATGAATGGACACAGACCTCAGGAACAATTATTCATACATGACTCTGGTGTTGGAGCTGATCCAAGGATCATCATATTTGGTACCCACGAGGCACTTCATCATCTCACCTTGTGAGACACATGGTTCATGGATAGGAACTATGCTATGTCACCCAGAGGATTTTCCCAGCTGTATGTCATCCAATGTCCCCTTGGCAACTCTACAGTGTCGAGTACCTATGTGCTTCAGAGGAAGTCCCAAGAGACATATGAAATTAAGCTTCAGAAAGCGATGGAGAAGTGTCATGAATTAGGGCACGGTGCAGATATCACTACTGTAGTGCTTGATTTTGATATTGCAGTCATGCAAGAGGTGCGTAATGTGATTGGTGAACATGTCACAGTTCATGGCTGCTTCTTTCATTCTTCCATCTCTCCCAAAGTATGTGGCGCAAAGTACAGGATCTGGGACTCACACAATGCTACAAAGAATCAGAAGACGTAAAACTGTTTTATGGCATGACAGAGGCTTTGCTTTGTTGTCTATAGAAGATCTTGAAGAAGGACTTGGGTTTCTCCAGGTTAATTCTCCAGAGGGGATGGAGCCACTATTTACATATTTCAGCACCACCTGTTGCATAGGAACCTTCTGCAGAGTTCAGCATCCAGCATAGCATGGGGATGACTTGCCACCAGTAACAGTACGACACACTCCACCAGTCTTCCCTCCTGAAGTGTGGAAAGTACATCAGGCAACAATGGATGGTGAACATCAGACAAACAACTTGACAGAAGCATGGAATCATAAGCTAGAGGTTTTGGTGGGGAGCAATCATCCAACAGTGTGGAAACTCATCCCCTGCTTGAAGGCAGACACAGCCATAGTCAGCACATCACTGGTACAGAGTGCACGTGGACAATTGCCAAATCTCCAAGTAAAATGAGTGTACAAGGATCTACAGACATGACTCTTGAACTTGTGTATTGACAGGCAAACTGGATGGAAGACTATTAAAGAATTCCTTCATGATGCTGGACATAACTTCAGATGGAAATCCATTGCCAATGCTGCTGCTAACTAGCAAGCAGAGCCCGCTGAGTAGCAACTCTCAGTGTGAACAAGAACAGAAAAACAAATAAATGGAAAATAGAAAGTCTAGATGTTTCATTTGCCAGTTAGCAATTATTGTCTTGAGGTCATGCTGAAGTTCTCTATGGAGAGTAATAAGAGGCATAAACATGACAACATATGTTGAACTTTTTACGAGTGTAATAATAAACCAATAAAAACTATAAGGATTTATACTTGTGTGTTTCTTTAATAGAAGAGTCTTGCTTTGGATAATGCATTAAAACAGCAGTCTGACCACAGGTTCATTTGATCATAAAATTTTCTTAGGAGCAAAATGACTTCCTCTATAACATGCTCAATTTAGGAGCCTTTCGGAGCATGCGAATGTATGACCACATTTCTAGCCATTTAATTGTGCCCAATTTTCCTGTGACTAACTTTCCAGTGACCAATTTTCCTAAAACCCAAATTAGCACCCCAATGTACCAGTATGGGAAAAATACTATGAAAACCATCCACATCTTCCCCAAACAGATAAACTGTTGGAATGGTCTGTTATTTCAGCTATTGTCTGCATGCTGCTAGGACTATCTCCATGGGGGATATAGATTAATGAGGCTTCTAAGTCCATGGTTGTTAAAATAATTACCTCTGGTAAGGGGGCCAAAAGTGCTGAGTTTGTTAAGTAGATCAGTGGTGTCCTCTGTGTATCTCAGTGTGCTCTTTACCAGTGGCTTAAAAGGGAACACCCACCTCGAAGTGCTCCACAACCTTGTGGGGCACCCTACCGATTAGTAGTTTTACAAAAAGATTGACATTTTTTGCTTACTGGGTTTTGCGTATGCTAAATTTTATCAGGTTGATCTGCCCATCTCTCCTGCTGGTATTTTGAGCACAGTGCCACTACCGGCACATCCCACCTCTAGGCATCCTGATTGTCCGAGGTTGTCTAGCATCACTTTGATACTACTGACCTGCCCCTTTCCTCACAGTTGTGTACCACCTGCTTGCTCCCTTATGACACTGGCTGGCTGTGGCTGACACAACAGAGCGGGTGGCAGGAGTACACCACAGTAATGGGGGGGGGTCTGACTGAGCTAGCAAGGAATTGAAGGTACAATCAATCAATCAATCAATCAATTAGTCAATCCATCAATCAATCAATCAATCAAAGTCTTTATTTATCCAGGCGGTCATTGTTGAGCAATGCTCATTTGCAAGATGGACCTGGTTAGAGCATGTGCACAAGGTTGAACATACCACACAGTGATAATACATTCATGATATGGGCAGAGCCCCATGATAATATTACATACGAGTAAAAGGCACACCAAGTATGATAAGCATAGATAATACAATGCATAGGTTCATATGGATGTAAGATAGTACAGACAGGGTACACGGTATAATACACATATACATGCTGAACAGTGACTACAGAGACAGGCTAGGAAGGTAATAAGATAACAGGGAGGGGGAAGTGCAAGGGAGTATGAAGGGGAAAGGTGGAACACTGGGTGTAAGGGGTGGAGTGGGGAAGCAGCTAAAGGGGTGTCTCAAACCAAAGGGTTGGGGGAGCCCAACCAAAGAAGGGAGACTGGGAGAGGGGTTATGATAACATGTCAAAAGAGCAGGGAAGAGGATACCTAAAACTGTAAGGAGGCAAGGCAGTGTGTAGGCGAATACGAGCGGGTCCAAGCTGGGAAGCGGTCCAGGGTGGACCTGAGCGCCGGTCCTGGGAGAGCGAAGCAGTTGCACACTTCTTTGATTGTGCAGGAGTATGATGCCTTGAATATGGGTAGTGCGACAAGGGCACTCAGTTTAAGGGTTCTTTGTAGGTTATTCCATAGGGTGGGCAGCGAAAAGCTTATTGCCGCTCTGCTGAAATGAAATTTTGCTTTAGGTATTTTGAGAGTGATGAATGAGTAGCTTCTAAGTGTGTAGTTTCCTATTACGTTTAAAAGAAGGCAGCCAGAGATGTGGGGGGTTTTTTGCAAGAGCATGGTAGGTCCAGAGTGTGGCATTTTTGTGGCGCCTGAGTTTAAAAGAGGTCCACCCCACAGCAGCGTACAGCGCACAGTGGTGAGCAGCAATGGGAAGACCTGTGATAAACCTCAGGGCTTGGTGGTACAGTGTGCTCAGTTTTACTAAATAAGAGCTGGGGCACTGGCTGTATAGGAAATCCGCATAGTAAACCAGCGATAAAAAGGTGGATTGGACCAGTCGTAGCTTGGCATCTATGGTAAGGAATTGGTTGATTCTGAAGAAAAGTCCTAGCCTTTGTTGGAGTTTTTTTAGTAAGTCCTCGATATGTTCGAATAAGGAAAGTCTGTGGTCAATCCATACTCCCAGATACTTGAATTTTGAGAAGAATTCCAGTTTTTCTCCTAGGATTGTGGTTATTTGAGGAACTGACCCACAGTCAGCCGGGTTGGCTACATAGGCGAGTGGAGAGAAAAGCATCGCCTTTGTCTTTTTAGCATTCAGGAGTAGCTTTTTGTGAATTTGTTGGCTTTGCAGGAGGTTGAATTCGGCTTGGAGATCGTTGCAGGCAGCTTCAGGCGTTGGTCTACTAACATAGAGAACGGTATCGTCTACGAACAAGTGGATGTTGGCATTTTTAATGCAGTTGTCGATATTATTAATGTAGATTGTGAATAAGAGGGGGCCTAAAATGGATCCCTGTGGTACCCCTCTTAGAAGGGGTTTGAGAGGGGACAGTTCTCCTTCCGCTTTGACTTGCTGGAGGCGCCCTGTGAGATAGTCAGTGAACCAGTTCAGCGAGGAGGAGTCCACACCTATGGTTTGTAAGGAGGAGAAGAGGAGGCTGTGATTGACTGTGTCAAATAGAAACATAGAATTTGACGGCAGATAAGGACTGCTTGGCCCACCTAGTCTGCCCATTTTCCTACCTAACAGATAAGCTACAGATCCTAGTTAACCAACAGCTTATTTCCTCCTACCCCCAACTAGGACTGCCTTATGTCTGTCCCATGCATTCTTGAATTCCCCACTGTTCTTGACTCCATGACCTCCTCAGGAGGCTGTTCCATGCATCCACAACCCTCTCTGAGCCGTCCCCCTCTATCTTCAAATTGTGCCCCCTTGTTCTTGCACATCTCTTTTTCTGAAAGATGCTACCCTCTTGGACTTTGTTGATTCCCTTGAGGTACTTGACAGTTTCTATCATGTCCCCTCTCTCCCTTCTTTCCTCAAGGGTATACATATTAAGCTCCTTTAATCTTTCTTCTTATGTCTTCTGGTGCAGACCCTGCACCATTTTGGTTGCCCTTCTCTGGACAGCCTCCACTCTGTCTATGTCTTTTCGGAGATGGGATCTCCAGAACTGCACACAGTACTCCAGATGGGGTCTCACCAACTGTCTGTACAGAGGGATAACAACTTCCTGTTTTCTACTATTGATGCCTCTTCCTATGCATCCCAGTATCCCCCCAGCCTTCCTTACTGCCTTCTCACACTGCTTGCCCACCTTTAGGTCATCTGATATAATTACCCCAGGTCCCTTTCCATTTTTACTGTTGTCAGTATCTCACCCCCCATTTTGTACTCTTCCTCTGGGTTTTTGTTTCCCATGTGCATTACCTTGAACTTCTTTGCATTGAATCTGAGCTGCCATACATTTGACCATTCCTCCAACCTTGCCAAGTCCCTTCTCATCCTTTCCACTCCATCTTGTATGTCAACCGTGTTGCAGATCTTTGTGTCATCTGCAAAGAGATATACTTTTCCTTCCAGTTCCTCTGCAATGTCACTTATAAAGACATTAAAAAGGACTGGTCCCAGTACTGAACCCTGTGGTACCCCACTAGTAACCCTCCTTTCTTCACTGTGGATTCCATTTACTACTACCCTTTGTGTCCTGTTGTCTAGTCAATTTTTTATCCAGGCTACCACCTTGGGACCCACTCCAAGGCTGGCTAACTTGTGTATTAATCCTTTGTGTGGGACTGTATCAAATGCCTTGCTAAAATCTAGGTAGACCATGTCCACAGCCCCTCCCTGGTCTACTACTTTGGTGGCCCAGTCAAAGAAATCTATTAGATTCATCTGACATGACCTTCCCATCGTGAATCCATGCTGCCTTGGGTCCCTTGCCCCACTGGCCTCTAGGTACTCAACAATTTTTTCCTTCAGAAGTGATTCCATCATTTTCCCTACCACTGAGGACAAACTAACTGGTCTGTAGTTTCCTGCCTCTGTCCTGTTCCCACTTTTGTGAAGAGGAATCACATCTGTCCTCCTCCAGCCCTCAGGTACCACCCCATCCTCCCATGATTTGTTAAAGAGAGTAGTCAGCGGTGTCACTAGTTCTACCCTTAGTTCCTTTAGAATTCTTGGGTGAATCCCATCAGGCCCCATTGCTTTGTCCACCTTAAATTTTGTTAGTTCTTTCTGAAACCCTTTCTTCTGTAAATGGACTGGTATCGACCCCCGTCTTCAGAGTGTTTCTCTTGTTTGGTTTAGGTACCTCTCCCTCCTCTTCCTTTGTGAATACTGAGCAGAAATATTCTTTCAGTATCCCTGCTTTTTCACTGTCGCACTCTACTCACATTCCTTCCCCTTTATTAAGCCTCAGTATCCCTTCTTTGGTCTTTCTTCCCTCCCTAATGTACTTATAAAAGGTCTTATCCCCCTTCTTTACAGAATTGGCTATCCTTTCCTCGGGTTTAGGCCTTTGCTATTCTGACTGCCTTCCCAGCCTCTTTCTGCTTTAACTGATAAAGTTCTCTGTCCTGCTCCTTCTGTGTTTCCTTATATTTCCTGAATGCTATCCTTTTCTCCTTAACCTTCTCTGCCACCTCTTTTGAGAACCATAGCGTTTTTTTTCCTTCGTTGTGTTTTGTTGATTTGCTTTACACAAAGGCTTGTTGCCTCTGTGATGGCTGTTTTGATTACTCCACATTGTTCCTCCACCCCTCCTTCTTGCCTGTTTGCTAGTGCTTTTCTGAGGCACTCTCTCATTTTCCCAAAGTCAGCCCCTCCTAAAGTCCAATACTCTTGCTTTTGTATGGCTTGATTGTATGGCTGTGTTTATCGTGAACCACACTGTTTGGTGGTCGCTTGTTCCCAGGTGGCTACCCACTTCTAAATCTGAGATTCTTTCTCCATCCCCATTTGAGAGTACCAGGTCTAAGACTGATCCCTCCTGAGTGGGTTCCAATACTAGTTGCCTGAGGCATGCCCCCTGTAGGGCATCAAGAATGACCCTGCTCTTGGATGTGCCTGCAGCAAAGGTGCTCCATTTAACATCTAGCATATTCAGGTCCCCCATCAACAATATCTTCCCTTTTTCTGCCATTCTAAGGAAGCCTTCTATCATTTCCTTGTCCATTCCCTCCTCCTGAGATGGGGGTCTGTATACAACCCCCATGTGGACTGTGGTGCCATTTCCTGTCTCCAGGGTGACCCAGAGTGCCTCATCTGCTCCCTGTTTACTTTTTAGTACTGTTGCTTTGATCCCTTCCTTTACATAGAGAGCTAATCCTCCTCCTCTTTTACCCTCCCTGTCCCTCCTGTAGATTGTGTATCCTGGTATGTTGACATCCCAGTCATGGTTCTCTGTGTACCATGTTTCTGTGACTGTCACAATATCCAGACAACCCTCTTCCATCAAGGCCACTAGTTCAGGGAGCTTGTTAGACAGATTATGGGCATTGGTACTCATCACCCTCCACTTTTTGATAGCCTTACTCCTTTTTGCCCCATTCCTGTCCTTACTGTCTTTGCCTTTTTTTACATTTACCTCTGTCCTGCTCCCTAATAACCTCTCTACCTTGGTGTTTACCTCACTAATTACCATGTTTTTTGGGGGGAGGCTGGGATTTCCCTGCTTCTTTTCAATGCCTCCCCCCTTGGCTAATTTAAATGCTTGCCAATGAAGCATTTAAACCTCTCACTTAGGATCCTGGCTCCCCCCCGGACAGATGCAGACCATTGCACCAGTATAGGTCTGCATCCCTCCAGTTGGCTCCCCAGCCCCCAATGAAGTCAAAACCCTGAGCTCCACACCAGTTTTTCAACCACTCATTGAATTCCCTGGTGAGGAGTGCCCTAGCATCACCCTTGCCATAGACAGACAGCACCTCCGAGAAGGTTACCGTATGTGCAACTTGTCTAAGGCCCCTACCCAACTCTACAAACTCCTCTTGCACTGCTCTGATCCCATTCCTTGCCAGGTCATTTGTTCCTAGGTGGACAGTGACATCCAGCTCCCACCCTCGTGCAGCTCCTCCCACGATCCTGAGGATTCGCTTCCTGTCCCTCCAAGCCGTGGCGCCAGGAAGGCACCTTACCTCTCTCTCCCCTTCCTCCCCATTTCTAACCCCCTAATGATTGAGTCCCCCACCAGGAGTTGTTTCCTTCCCCTGTGGGGTCCCATGCCACCCTCCTGTGGGTCTCCTTTGTAAAGGTTCCAAGCATCCTCCTTGGTGTCCACTGCAGGTGGCTCCATAGAGGAACCACTATTCACCACAAGAGTGAATGAATTGTGGAGAGGTACAGCTGGAGGGATGCAATTCTTTTCCACCACCCTCTCCCTCCTTGAGCCCACCCTGGTCCAGCCTCTCCTCTTTCTTGGCAACCTCTGAGGTAGTGGCATTGGCCCTGGTGGTCCCTGGGTGGGGGAGGAGGTTTCACGAATCCTAGCCAGGTCAGCCTGGAGACGGGCAACCTCCTCTCTCAGATCAGAGAGGTGCCTGCACATAGGGCAGCATCAAAGCCTCCAGAATGTCTCCCGGAACACTGCCGCCCCACAGTCATTGCACTGCACCACTCCTATCATGTCTTATTTTGTGTCCCCTCTCCTGTTTCTCTGTATGCTTACTCTCTCCTCTCCTTACAACTCTCACCCTTCCTGTTCTGGGACAGCAACTTCCTATCTTCTTCAGTAGCCTCCTTCTTCCTTGCTCAATGTCAGACCACCAGCAGCTAGGGGTGGGGAGAGAGAGAGAGTGAGCTACTTTTTTCCTTTAGGGTTGACAAAACCAGTGTTTCTCTATGATCCTTCCCTTCCTACTGCCAAACCGGAAGTTCCTGTTGACAGTCAAATCCAGTGGCTATAAAAGTAGAACTGGCTTTGGATGCCTTGCTTAGGTCCAGGAAGACTGCACAGATAAAGTTTCTGGAGTCAAGGGCTCTCAGCCAGTCATCAGTTACTTTAGTGAGGGCTGAGATGGTGCTGTGTTGAGCTCTGAACCCCAACTGTATAGGATTTAATAACTTTGTTGTTTCAAGGTAAGACCTTAGTTGTGCATTCACAATTTTCTCCAGGAGTTTCAATAACACTGGGAGGAGGGAAATGGGCCTATAATTATTTAGGTTGCATGGGTCGCCTGATTTAAACAGAGGGATGACATGAGTTGTCTTCCACACAGGCAGCAAGATACTCTGGGACAAGGATAAATTGAATAGGTGGGTGATGGGGACAGCTGGGACATGGTAGACAATCCTTAGGAAATATGGGTCTAGTGAGTCAGCGCCGGCACTTTTTCTGGTGTCCAGTTATAGCAATAGGTCTTCAACTTCTTTTAGAGAAGCAGGTTGAAGCGTGAATAGAGAAGAGGTAGCTGGGGGTATAGAAAGGAAGTTTTCTAGCTAGGAGCATAGCTTACATGCCGGGGAATTGTCAAAAGCAAAACCTGTGGTTGTGAAGTGATTATTGAAGGAGTCTAGGATCTCCATCCTTTCGTTGATAGTAGTATTGCCGGAGATGATCTTGTTTGGAAGGGAATTACCTGGGGAGTGGCCCAACAGGTCTTTAATAGTACTCCAGAACTTGGACAAAGTCTTGGAGGCAGAGTCAAGTTCTGAGCTGAAGAAAGAAGCCTTAGCTTCTCTAATTGACTTCATACATAGGTTTCGTGTCCTTCTGAACAGATTCCAGTCGGGCGTGTTCAGTTTATGTGCCTTTTTCCAGAGCTTGTCCCTTTCGAAGAGCAATGTCCTGCTCTCAGGGGAGAACCACTTGCAAGATTTGTTCTTTGCTCGGACTTTAGTCAGAGGAGCATGCTTAATGAGAGCCCCCGACAGTATGTCGTGGAAGATATTGTAGGCGGAGGTGACTATTTTGGCCAAGTAAAACTCCTGCCAGCACATGGAGAGCTATAGTTCATTAAGATAAGTGGCTAGATCAAAGTTGCGTCTGGATCTCTTCAGAGAAAACTTTCATGTAATAGTCGGTTTGTTAGTTGATCTTACTCCCTCGATAAAGCAGTGGTCACTGACATCTGGGAAAAAGGTACAGGCATGTGAAAAGAGATGGGGTTTGCTCACTAAGAGCACATCCAGTGTGGTACTTTTATTAGGGTTTTTTGTATTAGGGTGCGTTGGGTCAGTGATAGGCTGAGTCAGCCCATGATCATCACAGAAGGATACGGGGGGGGGGGGGCAGATGCACTGGAGAGCCAGTCGAGGTTAAAGTCACCAAGGATGATGGCTTCAAGCAGATCTTGCCCCAGTATGTCACTTAGATGAGATAGAAGCTGTAAACCAGCTGACGGGGGCCTGTAACATCCTATTAGATGAAGAGCGCTAGTCTGAGAGATCTCCACTTTGAGGGTTAGGCAATCAAATTCATTGGTGACAGAAGATGAGGCGATGCAGGAGACCATAAATTTGTCTTTAATATATATGGCCACCCCTCCTCCTCTAGATTGCCTATCCACTCTGAACAGGGCATAGTTAGGGATATTTATTTCCCTATCAGGGGTTGCAGATCTAAGCCAGGATTCTGAGATCACTAGTACATCGGGGGAGGTATGAATCACCCAAGCTTGGATCAGGGTAAGGTTTTTTAGTAGGCTGCATACGTTGATGTGCAGGCAGCTCATGCCTTTTAGCATGGCTAGGTCAGAGGGTGAAGAGATTGTTGCAGGTGGGCCAGGATTAAGTTCTACGTTACCTGAACACAGCAAAAGGAGAAGTATTTTTCTAAGTGTGGCAAAAAAGAGCTTAAGATTCCTGGTCTTTTCTTGTGTGCCATGTTTGGTGACTTTGTGGAGTAGGACTTGACCATTATAAGTGACGCCGCCTGTGATTGTGGCCACTAGTACTCTGGTTGCGAGGTATCTAGGGGGTTAGGTAGTCTGTATGGCGGGAGATGTACCTTGCGGCTGAGGTACAAAACATGTGCTGCTTGAATGAGATAGCCACAAGTAGGGCTGCAGTTGAAAAGTCATGAACTTGCAGGGGCAGGCTGGTGATAGAATACCAGCTGCTGTAAGGCATATGATAGGATTGTATTCTATGCATGGTAGTGGCCCGTTTGGCAGGTGAGGACTAGCTGGTGTTCTAAATAGGAGAGGCAATAAGCTAAGCCATATGAGTCCCCACTTGATGAGGCTTAGTAGTGAGGTATGGAGCTCGATTAGCTTGGAGATCCATTCAGCCAGGTCTGCTTCCTACAGCAGCTGAGTAGAGAGATGGAGCATGAGGTTAGGTCAAGATAAGCCCAGTGGAGCTGGCTGGCCTAGTGGGGCTCAGCCCTATTGAATTAGACACAAAGCTGTGCAGGCCAATAGAGGTCACAGAAGGATCTGATTGGATGGGCACAGATCCAGGGGGCATGGCGAGAGAAGGGGGGCGTGAAGCAAGTATATTTAATAAGTGGTGGGGGTGGGGGAGGGGAGGCGGGCGTAAAAGTTGCAGCATTTGCCATACCTTTTGGAGCTGAGAGTCCGGGGCTATGGTCTCGAGCTGTGGCTGAGGTAGCGCCAGCCACCCGCTGGCCGGGAGTCCCGCTGCTTTGATGCAGGAAGCCAGAGAAAGTGTTCCTTGGCTGGAGAGAGAAAGGAGAGCAGGAGTTATTATCAGGCTATGGACAATAGGGCAGACAGAACTGCAGGGGGTCCAATTTAGAGCATAAAGGGGATGGGTATTACTTTGACGCCCAGAAGTCTAGGGCCAGTGCAAAAGAGCAGAGGAGAGCTGTAATTCCACAATTCACTCAAGCTTTAACACTTTACAAAATCAAAATGTGCAATTGGCAAGCATAAACAGCATTAAAACATTTGTTTTGAGCAATTACAGTCTAGAAAGAGAGCTTTTTTTAGGGCAAAGAACCAGCTCTCACCAGGGACCAATAAGGACGTGGCCTGCAAAGGCGCTCGTGATCCGATTGGTTGAGGCTCTGGCCGTACCTTTTGGAGCCGAGATTCCTTGGCTATGGTCTCGAGCGGTGGCTGAAGTAGCGCCGGCCGCCCTCTGGCCGGGAGTCTCAAGGCTTCGATGCAGGAAGCCAGAGAGAGAGTGTTCCTCGGCTGGAGAGAGAAAGGAGAGCAGGAGTTATTATCAGGCCGTGGACAATAGGCCAGAGAGAACTGCAGGGGGTCCAATTTAGAGCACAAAGGGGATGGCTATTACTTTGGTGCCCACAAGCCCCCCATTCATCAGTCAGAGCAAAGGGAGGGTGGGGCTTTTGGAGTTCACATGCTGCTTTTGGGGAGTGTTGGGTTTGTCATTGTCAGAGCAGACAGGCTGGCATCGACACCTGGTAGAGCTGGCAATAAATTAAATATTAAGCTGACAAGATTAAGGGGGGGGATTTAATATTAAAGGAGCCAGGAGGATGGCCAGGAGACTAGTCCTGGCCACCTAGGAATGGGGGAGAGGCTTTTTTTTTAAATATCTACCAGCTGAATACTGAATAGCTGAATACTTAGCCCCCTGAATATAAAATTCAGCCGAATATTTGGAAAAAGGTATTCCACAACCCTAATAGTTAGGGCAGACTTTATGGTCCTTCAGTCTCCTTCTGTCATCAGATTTGGTATTTCTATGTTTCTATGATTTTCCTTTAAAAAAAGAGGGAGCAACTGTTATTATAGTATAGAAATGCTGTCATTATAGTTTCACTCTGAGGTGCTCAGTGTGTACTGCATCTCTATAGCATGTTAAGATGTTAAGAGTGTTAACCAACCAGAGCAAGTTTTGTAAAAAGGTGTACTCTTAGCTCCCTGAAGTGTTTGTGCTGCTGACTCATGAAACCATTATATGAGGTGGAAAAACAGGGAAGAAAAAAGCCGCTGCCATCTGAATGTTGGCAAATCTGCCTGATCATAGTCTGTCCCTGCTTGCAGGGTATATACAGTGTTGCCCACCAGGATGAAGCACAGCACTGCAGAACTCTGCAGTAGAGTTACTGCAGCAAACAATTCAATTTCAATGGAAATTAATCCCTTTTGTCTTGCAGTAAACCTGTGACACTGCACTTCATCCTAGCGGGCTTCACTATACCTTGGCTGATAGCAAGGTGCGAGGGTTATAAAAAATATATAATAACTGGTCAGCAATTTTTTACATTGCCTGACTGAGTTATAATTTCCCGTTATAACTCATGAATTATAACGAGGACCACACGCTGAGTCAGTCAAGAAAAAACGCTCCCTGATTGGCTGTGCGTGTGGTCCAGGGCGGGCTTTCAGTTTCTGAAACATGGCAGCTCCTCAGTTGCTTAGCGAGGAGCTGCCAGAGCAAGCATTCTCAAGGCTTTTTCTTTTTAAAAAAACAAAAACATGGCTGGCCTGGTGGCACTGACGGCTGAGGCGCTGGATGCCTTACCTAGTGGCACGCTGGCGACCCGGGTTCGGGAATGAGCTTGGGTTGCCAGAGGTCAGCAGTGGGGGTGGGGAGGGCAGAGCTGGATTGAGCTGCTGACAGGCAGACTCTCCTCTCCTGGGAGGTAAAGCGGCACCCCTCGGCCAATGGCGACTCCTAGTGGAAGCTGGGAGTGGTACGGGCTACAGGGGGCCAGGGTGCTAGGCCATGGGACGGGGGAATGGAGCTGTAACCGGGGCTGTAGGGTGAATGCACACCTCCACGCACATGCGCTCCTACTCCTGGGGCTTCTGGGTGATAACTGGAAGAGAAAAACGCCATCGGCAAGCAGGATGAGGACCGACTCCCTGCAGGCTCTGCTTCCGGGCCGGGTACGAGGTAAGCACTGGCTATTCCGGGGGACAGGGCTGCGGGAGTCAGTCGGAATGGGGCGGCTGACCAGAGGAGACAAAATAAAGATGTGATTAAAAAAAAACAAACATGCAGAATAACCATAAAACAATCTATCTGGTTTATCCTACCATTCAGAAACTGCAGCGCACAACATTTCTGACTCTCACTCGCTATCTGCTTGAGGCTGCACAGAACAGGAAGTGGAAGTGGGAACGGCTCTGACTAAAAGAAAACTGCTGTAAGATTGCAATGGCTAGATAAACATAAAAGAAAAAAATTGATAACCAGCAATTATAAATAATAAGGGATGGGGAAGTGTACAAAACTTGGATTTAATGATCGCCCTCATTGTGGGATGCTTTAATAAACCCCTCAGGCTTCGCCCTCAGGGTTTATGTAGCATCCCACACCATGGGCGATCATTAAATCCTCATTAAGAACACTTCCCCATCCATTATTGTATATATAAAAGAAGTGCAGTATTGGAGGTTTCCAAATGTTGCATGAAACAGCAGGGAAAGGCACAACATTTAGGAAACCTACTGCATGTGGTTCTCCAAGGAGGTGATGGAGGTTGTAAGGGCTGTATTGGCAGCCTTTAAAAAGTATAAAAGGGTAGGACAGCAGACAGTAAGGACACTCACCAGAACAAGATGAAGGCAGTGGGAGCAGAGGCAAGAAAGGCCAAAGCTAAGGCAAAGCTCAGGATAGCAGAAGGAGTAAATCTTAAAAGAGAAAAATAAGGCCTTCTTTAGGTATATTACAGAAATGTGAAGACTAAAGAGGGCACAGAAAAGCCACAGAAAGGTTGAGGGTAGTGGGAGGTTTAAGATGAGGAGAAGCGACGGCCCTGCCAAATTATTCTTTCAGAACAGTATTCATGGTAGAGGAAGGGGGCAATCACCCAGAGTGCACAACAAAGTTGAGGGAGAAAAGGCTAAAGTTGAAAATGGGGCTGAAATAATTTTAAAATAAGTTTGCAAATACTTACAAAAGTTATAAAGTGCCATTACAAAGTATAGTGATTTTGTATAGATTTTGTAAAGATTTTTCACCAATGGTTTTGAATAGCACAATGTGTAGCACTGTATGTGATAAATTTAACTCTGTCTAGGATTGCCATGACAACATTGCTGACATCATCCATTTTCTGACTATTTAATAAGGTGACATCTCTCCCTTGGCTACACCCCTTGACGAAGACTCAAGCTAGAGTCGAAGCGCTGGGGTTAGGGCTATTTGTCCAAATGGGTGCTCACTAACAGCAGGTACTGAATTGTTGTGTTTTTTTTACATTGAAAACACATTGAACTAGATCTGCATGTTTTAATGAATGATGCACAGATAGCACTAATAAACTGCTGACTTAAGTAGACTAAGATGTCCTGCTGTTTTTTTGGTTTTATCTTTTGAGTGCAAATACTCTGGGGCTTCTTTGTATGTATCTGAGGCTGGCTGCCCCTGTATTTGCACCAAACCTGCACTGAGATTTGCAACACTATTTTGCTGGAACTAGGCTAATTACAGCAGGTAGGGTACTTAAAGGTCTAAGAGGGTTGAAGGTAAACAAGGCAACAGGGCCAGACAGGCTCCACCCCAGGGTACTGAAAGATGTGTGTGTGTGGGGGGGGGACTGTTAGAACCACTGGCAGATCTGTTTAACTGCTCTCTGATAACAGGAGAGTTCCCAGAAGACTGGATAATGTCAGATGTAGTTCCTGTTCACCAAGGAGGGAAGAAGAGGGACCCTATAAATAACAGGCTGGTTGGTCCAACCTCTATCATAGGAAAGTTGCTTGAGTTTTTCATCGGGGAACAGATAATGGAATTCCTTGAAGTGAATGACCTGCATGATAAAAGGCAGCATGGCTTTGTGAAAGAGCGATCAGGCTAGATGAACCTCACTGATTTCTTTAACTTAGTATTGCAGACATTGTGTAAGGCCTTTGACTCTGTGCTGCACAGGAGGTATTTGTAAAGAAGATGAGGGACCTAGGAATGGAGGAGAGCTTATCAAAATAGATCTGCAACTGGCTGAGGGAGAGAAGGTGGTGTTAAATTAAATTCACTTAGGCATCAAGAAGGTGATATGTGGGGTGCCACTGGGTTTAGTTTTAGGACCAATACTCTTCAATATGTTAATTTGTAACATGAGACGTATACAGATAAATATTAGTTTATTCACAGATGACACAAAAATACAATGAAGGCCACCCAGGATGAGTCCCAACTCTGCAGAATTCTTCAGTAGAGTTACTGCAGCAAACAGTGTAACTTCAATGGGAGTTATTCCCTTTTGTTATGCAGGAAACCAGTGACACTACACTTCATCCTAGTGGGCTTCACTGTATGTGTCAGGGCGGACACAGAGGAGGGGATTAGGGGAATGCAAAGGGACCCACAGAGGCTAGAAATATGATCCAAGATCTGATAGATCAATGTGAAAAAATGCAAGGTTATGCATATTGGCCAAAAGAACCCCGAAACAGAGTATTGGATAGGAGGTGTCAGACTGAACCAAACAGTGGAGGAAAGGGACGTTCGGGTAATCATTAGCAAGAACTTGAAGGTATCAACCCTGCACAAGAAGACATATTCTGAGGCCAACAAGCTGCCGTGCTACATTGGCAGAGGTTTCACCAGTAAGAGGCAGGAGGTGATCCTACCCCTAAACAGGTCCCCTGGTACTTTCTCCCTCAAGCTACTTCTTTGTGAGGGGTTTTCTTTGCAATCTTTATTTGTCCACACACAGCAACTGATAGACTCTGGGCATCTGGATTTTGCTTTAGTGCTACTGTGCAATGTCACTGTTTCAAAGGGTACTTTAAGACTGGGGGTGTCTCTCGTTAGTGACTGCATTACTGCCTGCATATTCACTGTCATTGGAGTTCGCTACTACTGTTCTAGCCGCAATTAAGCTTTGTTGTACTCTGTTATTTGGTAATTCTGGTCTCTTACCTAGTGGGTAGTGGTGTATATCGCCATCTTGCCTTCTTTTCTCATGCATGCGCATTACAGTGCTGTAATCAGGACATAGCCCAACAGCTCACGCATGCGCAGTAAGAGGCCAATCCTCCGAATACCTCCCACTGCATACCAATATCCCTATTGTTCTCTCTCCCCATATAGGCCTCTGCAATTCCCCCCACCTCACGATGCCAGATGGACCACAGCAAGCTCCCTCCTGGATCCAGGAACTCAGACAGTGCCTTAAGAGGTAAATGCTACCTCCTCCCTCAAGCTACTTCTTTGTGAGGGTTGTTAGCCCATTGACGCTATGTGTTGACTGCCCCACCCACCCAGGCACCCTTCCACCCAAGCTTGACCCTTAATTTACTGGCCCCTTTCTATGACATCACTTCCTGTCTGCTGTAATTCTAAGTCCCCACCTTTCCATTTGCAGGTTATACCTGCTAGCTACTAGAGGGACCCTCTGCCTGTCACCTCCACTTCTCTACCTGAATTTCCTCCTCCTTCTACTTCCTTGGAACCCCTCTATCTTCATCCACTACTCCTCTCCCTTACTCTCATTCTGCTCTGCCCACACCTCACTCCCACACCCAACCTCCTAGCTAGTCCTACACACAGACTCCCCTGACCTATCCTCAGACTCTCACCCAGCCTGCTACTAACCCTCAGTGAACACTAGGAGTCACTATTTCCACCCCCGAATCGGCCTCTAACCCAGCCTGCCCTGAGTCCCACCAGCACCTGGAACCTTGTTCTCACCGAGGTCCTAGTCCACCCACTCTACCAGGGTCTTGAACCTTGCACCCTGTCTACCAGAGTCCGTGACACTACCACTACTCATACCTGTCAACCTTCTGCCTCATAAATCAGGGACAAGGCTTAAAAAAATCAGTAACAAAGGTCCCAAATCAGGGACACATTTTTAAAATTGGTGATATCCACTCAGGAAGCTGGCAGAATAAGGGACCCAGTGTATAATACATTTCATGAAGAATAAGAAGTCTGCAACTTTATTGTTTGACATCATTTTATTCTTACAATCATCACTGTTTAGTCAGGGGAACACAGATTTTAGGAGGGACACAGTAAAATTTTGAGGTGAAATCAGGGACATCACTGAAAATCAGGGACACTTGATAGGTATGCCACTACTCCAAAGTGTTATCCACCCTTTCTGAGGGGCAGCCTAGATACTCGTACCTTTCTGCCCCACTGCTACATTAAGCACTATGTTTGTTCACCTCCTCCTCAAATGTCTCCCTCTCATTTCCATGCTAGTGCCCACATCCCATCAGCCAGCCATCACCCCTGGCCCATTTGTAACAGCACCTCCAACTCTCCTTGACTTAGCCCGATCCCCCCCACACTATCCATGTACCCTGGCACACAGCACCCACCCTCTAGCTGCCCCACCCACTGCCTACCCTGGCTCCCCGTGGTTACAACTCATCTCTGCCTCCCGACCTTGAGCCCTGCCCATTCCTTATTTTCCTATGGCCTCCTCCTCATCCCAGCATACCCCCCAGAAGTCAATATACTGCCCCCCCCGGTCAGAACCTTGGTCTTCCTACTACTCCTATCTGGTAATATACACCCTCACCCAGGCCCTGCCCCCTACAGCCCACCTGCTAGGTCCACTGGTCTCCGCATTGCCTCTTTGAACATATGCAGCCTACTGAAAAAAATTGCCGCCCTCCAGTGCTGGGTCATGTTACATCAACCAGACATCATAGCCCTAGTAGAAACCTGACTGTCCAAGTCGATCCCTGACTCCTTTGTCTCCCTCCCAGGCAATACCCTATACTGGGAGGATCGAGCAGGCAAACGCGGGGGTGGCTGTGCAATCTATACCTGGGACACAATCATCGGACAAGCACTCCTTGCCCCTGTACTTGTGAATGAGGCCCAGGGCCTTACCCTCAAACTGACTCCTGACCTATCCAGGGCCCTATCTCACAACTGCCTACATTCCCCCAAAGAACCAGAACCCAGCACTGACAGCTATAACAGATTATCTCACCACCCTCCCACACAAGGTGGAATGAGTCCTAGTGGGGGAACTTAACGTGAACTGGCTCAGTCCCTCAACTTCCACAATATGAGGTACTTTCGCTGCTCAAGACCTGACACAGCTCATCTACCAGCCCACTGGAGTTAACCCAAAGAGAGGAACTAGTACCCTTATGGATGCCATTATCACCAACCACCCTTAAAAAATCCATAACATACAGGTCCTCCCAGACTCCCTAAGTGACCACTCCCCTATATTATTCCTGTGGGCTGCCCCCACCCTCAAACCCATAGCCCAAACCACACTCTGCAGGTGCCTCCACCCTGGTGGGCTGATTAAACTCAAACAGTTCCTCGCCCAGATTAATTGGTCCCCCATCCATCATGCACCTAACATTGATACTACCCTCTCCCTCTTCCCCCAAGCCTTTATCAAGGCCTGTGATCTCTTTGCACTCCTCACCAAAATTAATTGGAAAAAACATAATGCGCCTGGGTTACCCCTGCCCTACTACAAATGCTCATAAATAGGGATAACCTCTGGCACCTAGCCACTGAAATGGGCTGGATGGCTGATAGACAGGCTTACAATTCTGCATCGAACAGGTGCACATGGGCCGTCCGTAAAGCCAAGGCAGGCCATTACCAGGCCACCCTCACCTCCTCCTGGGGGTGTGCCTGGACCTTCTGGGACAATATTAAAGAGCTAAATGGGAAATCTCACTCCCCTCCCCATGCCAGCTCACTATTGATGGCTCTATCTCCACCAACCCTGCCTGCATTGCTAACTGCCTTAACACCTCCTTTACAAACCTTAGCTCTGTCCTCCCTAGTAATTTGTTTGACCTACCCCCTGGCCTACCACCCCCTGTCCTCCAGCACCCCTGGTTCCACCTACGCAAGGTATCTGTCCAGGAAGCCAGACCTCTCCTACTTAAAGCGTTAAAAAGCAATAGTCCCAGTAGAGACTCCCTGGACCCCAGAATTCTCCAGCTGGTCCTGGATGAAGTCCTTACCCCACTCACCAGCCTACTTAACTGATCCCTCTGCCTGAGGCAATTCCCCACTGCATGGAAAACTGCCATAGTCATGCCTATTCATAAAGGGGGTGACAGGTCCTCCCCCAGCAGTTACCGACCAATCTCCATCCTCCCCCCTCTCCAAAGCCCTAGAAAAAGTAGTGGCCAATCAAATCACTGAATATCTGACTAAGCATGACATCTTGTGCCCGGATCAGCATGGCTTCCATGCTGGTCACAGTACTGGCACTGTGCTAATGGAGTTCTCCAACTTCCTACATTCCTCCCTGGATGCTGGCTCCCTAGCTGGTGCAGTGTTCGTTGACCTCTCAAAGGCCTTTGACACCATCTCCCATCCTCTTCTACTAGATGCCCTCTGCCACACTGGTTTCTCTGCTGGCCCCCTCGCATGGTATTTGAGCTATCTATCAGCTCGTTCCTAGTGTGTCAAAATCAAAGGGACACTCTCAGAAACTCATCCCATCAACTCTGGGGTACCCCAGGGCTCCATCCTGGGCCCCCTACTCTTTACTCTCTATCTAAACACCCTGCCCAGCACCTGCTCTGGCAAAATTCTTATGTATGCAGACGATACTATCATTTTTTCCACCCGCTGTAATTCCACCTCCCTCCAGGACTCTCTGCAACACTCCTACAATGATGCTGAAGCCTAGTTTAAGGAGCGCAGACTCATCATTAATCTTAAAAAAAAAAGACAATGCTCTTCACCCACCCCCAAAACAAAGCTTGCAACAACCCACTTCTTATCCTCCCTAGCACCCAACAAATGCTTGAACAAGTCTGCTCCTACAAATACCTTGGGCTCACCTTCAACTCAGCCCTCACCTTTTACGTCCACATTAATGCCCTTGCATCCACCACTAACTCTCGGCTTGGCATCCTCTACCACCACAAGGACTGCCTCCCCCTGATGCTCTCTGACTTGCCATTACTTCTTCAGTACTGTCCCTTGTAAACCATGGCCTGCCAGTTTATGGTGCTGCTGACACCACTGCCCTCAACAAAATTTGCCTCACCCTAAACAAGGCTTGCAGGCTGATTACTGGTGCCCCAAGGCTCACACACACGTCAACTCTATGACAGGGCCAAACTCCTTAACCTTGATGAACGGCTCTGCTACCAAACCTACCTCCTCACAAAGAAAACGTTACTCGGGCTCTCCCCTCCCAGGGTGATGGCCTCCATCCACCATACCGCATCCACTGTCACAACCTGAACCACCAAAAAGACCACTCTACTGGTCCCCAGATCCAGGACCACCCATAGTCAGAGGTCCTTCTGCTACAGAGGCCCATCCTGGTTTAACTCTCTCCCTGCAACCATCTCCCATGCCCCCAAAATCTCCACCTTCAAAACCGCCCTGCGAAGCCAGCTGTTCAACATGTGCAGCTGCTCCTGTCTCTAAATGGCACCTCACCACTATCTCTTTACACTGGACAATGCCCACTGGGCTGCACCCCACCTCACTTCCCCCCCAATTTTCCCCTCTGCATCCTGCCCTCTGTTGGTACCTGCATGTGCCAAGCTGCATCATTGGAAATGTTACTGAATTGTTCAATGTATGAAATCATCTGTGTAACTTTAAGTTGCTCAGTGTCCCGTATTCTGCAATCTGACTACTTTGTCTGTCCTCAATGTGATGAGGTACCTTTGTAAATGAGCCTCTGGCTCCAAGGTTGTAAACCGTTTGTGCAAATAAATAAATAAATAAATAAAAGGCACGTGTAGAGCATCATGTGCAGTTTGGGAGCCCTCATGTTAAGAAAGACAGAAATTGCTTGGAAACAGTACAGAGGGTGGTCACCAAAGTGACACGGTACATGGTATGCATGGTCTGCCTTATGAAGAAATATTAAGCTGGCTGAATATATACTCGCTTGAGGTCAGAAGGAAAAGGGGAGCTATGACAGAAATATTTATTTACCTTATATTTATTTGTCCATACACTGTGTGACTGTCCTTTGTGGTAGTGAGACAGATCTGGCAGGTACTTACATAGTTCTAATTTATTTTAAGCAAAGGACTCCATATTTGTGTGTCACTAGGCAACAAGAGCTGAGGTGACAGGAAGTGTTGTGGGGGCTGTAGTTCTTACACAGACAGGCTGAACTACAGAACAGAGAATGGTGAATAAGCCATTCTAGGGAGACAAAAGTGTTTAGTTTAAGGGTTTGTGTAGCAGTACCTCTCTATGAGGAATCTGGCACTTATTTGCTTTTACAGATATTACTCATTTTTTTGTTTTAAGGGGTTGGAGGTGGGAGGTCACATGACCCGGATCATTCTTCCAGGTCACTCCCTATAAAGCTTTAGCCCCAAGCAAGCAGGATGAGCATTTGCAGGCTAGTACGTGTGTCTCCGTGTGCATGTTTAGCATGTTCAGCGTGGAAGTAGGAGTAGGAGCAACCACTCTCTCCCTTTGTAGGTACATTTTTTCAACAATTGAGTCTTTTGTTATTTGTGGCCATAACTGTAGTACTATCTGGAAATGTATTTAACTGCCCATTATGAAGCGATTACGCCCATCCACTGTTATCCATTCAACCCTATATATTAAAGGACAAGGGAAATAAACTACAGATCATGGATAGAAATATTGTAATACTAAGCAGTGGGACACTTGGTATAAGGTGCAAGAAATGTTTAAAATTTAGTACTGAGGAGTGCAATGATTTTACTGAATACACACACAAGCAGTGCCTGGAATTGAAAGAATTAAAGATAAAGCTGTTGGGAATAGAGATGGAACTGAAATGTGTCAAACAATTGGCTACACTGGATAACAATGAAAACTCTTCTCAAAAGGGTAGTAAAGAGCCCATTCAAAAAAGGGAGAGGAATAGTTCAGAGGAAGATGAAGAATGGGAAATTCAAGGGAGCAAGATTACATGCAAAAAGGAAAGAAAGGCAAGGCAATTTGCAATTCCAACTTCTAATAGCTATGCTCCCTTATTAAATCTAATAGAGAGCGTGGAAAATGAATCACAGGAATTGTTGGAACTTGCACAGAACAATACAGAAGTTGCAAATAATACAGTTCACACTCAACAACTAGTAGAAATGCAGGGAAGCAACTCAGAACATAGTAACAATATTTAACATGATCCAGGACTGGGGATATTGGATGACGCAAGGGACTTAGCATCTTGTGATGGGCAGGTGGATAATGTAGCTATGGAAGATAATGAAACACCCACAGTAAATAATATTGTTAATAGAAAGGTCTTCACTGTGGGAGATTCCATTGTGAAATACACAGATGCCTATACTACTAGAAATAATAAAGAACATTACCAATACCTACTTACCAGGTGCAGCACTTACATATATTGCAGAACTTTTGCCAAAAATTGTAAAGAGAAGTGAGGATAGGCCCATAGTATTGGTTCATGCAGGAACCAATGATCTGAGACATAAACGAGAGGATCAAATATTTTTGGACTTTATGAGAATTGATAAAATGATGCAGGATGTGAATGGAGAGACAATTTTTTTCTGAGGTACTCCCAGTCCCGAGAGCAGGTTTCAGAATTAATCAGAAAATTATCAAAATAAATAACTGGCTAAACAGATGATGTCTCCTTCAAGGTGTACAATGTCTTAGATCATGGGAGAAGTCTGATAATAATGTATAATTCTATAGTAGAGATGTACTTCACTTGAATAGAAATGTAAGTAGGGAACTGGGCCCAATGTTCGAAAATCAAATTGACAATTCTTTCAACTAATACTGAAGGGGAGAGGCAACCCAATGGGAGATATTGGATCATACATAATAGCACTATAAAAAATAATAAACAGCTCGCTGACCTGGTGGTGCTGAGGGTTGAGGCTCTGTATGCCACACCTCGCACCACACTGGTGACCCAGGTTCAGGAATGAGCCTAAACCACTGGTGGTCAGCAGGGGGAGAGAGGATTGAGCATCTGGAGGATTGCTCTCCTCTCTCGGGGGAAGGGTGGCTGGTCATCTCACTCGCTGACTGCCCCCTGGTAGTGGCTGGAGGGCAGTACAGGTCAGGAGGCTGGAAGCCAACATCCTTGCATCAACAGGGAGGGAGGGCTGGGTGAAAACAGGAAAAGCAAGCCTGGTAGACTCAATGATGGTCCGCCGCTCCAGGAAGCGGTCCCCTGGATTCTGGATTGGGTCTCCAGGAGGGGGGAGAAGCTGTCAACCTCCTGCTGGCTCCACTGTGGGGGGAGGCAATCCATGGGGGAACTTCAAGGGGCCACCTAGCATGGGAGCAGCGGGACCAGAGAGAGAGAGTCTCTCCAATTGGAGGGCTGTAGCCGCCTGCCAGGGCTCAGGAGCAAAACGTATATGAAAAGAAAAAAAAAGAAAACTAGTAAACAAAAAAAGAAGGTGGCAACAACACAGAAAATGGAAGACACTTAAACACAGTACTCCTAAATGCAAGAAGCCTAAAAAATAAAATAGATGAGTTAAAACATGCTATACAATGAAAATATTAATACATATGGTGTCACAGAAACCTGGTATAGGAAAGAGGACTGGTTCAAGGAAATTCCAGGGTATGACCTGTTTCATAAAGAGAGGATGGACAGAAGAGGTGGGGGTATTGCCTTTCACAAACAGTAGCATCACACCTAAGAGCATATGAAATCAGCCACAAAAGTACTAACAGCATGGGCACAGAACAAGTACAGGCAAAGATACATACTAATACTAAGACTATGATACTGGAAATATGTTACTGATCACCAAATTTAACTGATTTAGAAAACACAGCCTTTATGGATATGCTGGAAAGTGTAGAGGTAGGGAATAACTATATATTAATGGGAGATTTTAATTTCCCTAAAATAAATTGGAGTAGTTTACAAGGTACCAGTCATTTAGAAAACAGACTTATTGAGATATGTCTGAATAAAAACTTTGAGCAGTTTGTGAATGCAGGTACCAGGGATAAAATGTCTTGTACCTTGTCATTAGTAATATGGAGGATGTTATTGAAGAACCCAAGATCATATACCCGCTTGGAACAAGCAACCACAATATGGTGACATTCTCAATACAGGATATATGGTATAAAGTTTAAGGAATAATGAAAATAAGGAATGATAAAGCAGATTATAAAATAATAAAGTTACTTTTGAAAGACTCTAATTGGAAACAGGAGCCAGAAGGATTATCCTTAACTGACATCTGGAAGAAAATTAACTATAAATTACAACTATGCATAAATAAATACTTACCATTAATCGAAAAATATAATTTGAAATGGGGTTCCTAAATGGTTTGCTGGAAAAATAATGAAACTAATCAAAAGCAAGGAGAAAGCATACTAAAAATATAAGAAACACATAACAGAAGATAAATGGGACAATCATAAGGGCAAAGCTAAGCAATGTAAGAAAGTGATATGAAAGTCTAGGAGAGTGCCGATTTGAAACTGGTGACAAGTAGGAAAGATAGCCAAAAACAGTTTTATAACTACTGTATATTGGAAGTCTGAGAAATGGACAAAAACAAATAGGACCACTGATGGCAGGTAACCAGATACTTGACAATGAATTTGACATTGCAAGTAAGTTTAACAAATATTTTTTAAGTGTCTACCAGGACCAAGGCAGTTCATTTAGCAAGTCAGTAAATACAAGTGCCAAGACAGATAAGAAACATAAACATATCACAGAGAAAGAAGTGTATATCAAACTGAAAAATTTAAATATGTACAAATCATGTGGTCCTGATAGACTCCACCCAAGATTTTTAAAACTCTTTCTCAGATGAGCTTGCAGGCCCTTTCTCATTACTATTTAATGCATCTTTAAAGGAAGGTAAAGTACTGAATGATTGGACAATAGCATACCCCAATATTAAAATCAGGTGTTAAAAAAATGGTTGAAAATTATCGTCTCATCTGTAACACTTCTATTGTGGGGAAGATGATGGAAGGCTTCATTAAAGAACAAATTGAGGACTTTATACATGAACAAAGTCTTACAGATGTTACACAGCATGGTTTTGCTCCTGGTAGATCATGTGTAAGCAACTTAGTGAATTTCTTTGAGCTAATTAGCAAGGCCTTGGACCAAGGTTCGCCGGTGGACGTGATCTACCTAGACTACTCAAAAGCTTTCAACTCAGTGTTTCATGAGGTTTTGATAACTACATTACAGAATTTTGGGCTAGATATAACCTTGTTGTCTTGGATAAAATCATGGCTGAGTAATAGGATGCAAAGAGTCAATATTCGAGGCTTTTTGTCTGACTGGAGAAAAGTCACCAGTGGTGTGCCCCAGGGTTCTGTCTTGGGTCCGATATTGTTTAGTATCTCTGTTTCAACAATGCAAGTGTCTAGCAACGCATGGCTTTGCAAATACGTGGACGACACTAAGGTAGGGGCAATAGTAAATAATATTGATCCAGTAAATAAACTACAAAAACAATTACAACATCTAGAAGATTGGGCAAAAACACATAAATTAAGATTTAATGAGATAAAGTGTAAAGTTATGCATTTTGGGTGCAATAACATCAAAGCAGAATATTCAGTTAACAACAAGGTTATATCTAGCACAGACAATGAGAAGGATCTTGGCGTTATAATGAGGTTGTTAAACGAGGAAACAGAATAGTGGGGAATATACTGAGGAACATTAAAAGTAGAAATCAAAATGTTCTGATGCCACTATATAAGTCACTAGTTAGACCGGTTCTGGAGTATGGAGCCCCCTTTTGTTCCCCACAAAGTGCAGATAGCACTAAGTTGGTGGAAAGGATGCAGAGAAGAATTACTAAAAGAGTAAGTAAACTAAAAGGAAAGCCTTATGAAAGCAGGCTAGAAGATTTGGGATTATACTCCCTATTTTACAGAAAGCTCAGGGGGGGGATTTGTGCTATGCATATAAGGCTTTGCATAATGAATTACTATGGGAATCAGCAGGATTAGCAAAAGAAAAAGAAACAAACAGGGCTTCAAGATTTCAACTGAGTGAAGAAATGTATAAAACTACCATAAGGGGAACCTGTTTCAACCAGAGGGTGGTCAATGCATGAAATACACTACCTAAGAATGTAATTATGGCACTGAGTATATCATCCTTTAAAAACCAATTAGATGAGTATATGGGAGATAAAAAAACTGAATTTATCAACTGATATGTGGCAAGTCTAAATATGGCTTTTCAAGCTACCAGACTGGTAATATCACCCATGAACCTTAACAACAGGATAGACTGTCAAAAATTGTTCAAGCACAGCAAAGGGACCTGCACAAGGGGGAATGGAAACAAATTGGCTGGGTAGGTATGTTCAGGAGAGATGTGAGGAAGTACTTGCCAAATGGAGTAGCTGAGGCAAAGATGGTGCAGATACTGAAGTGGAGTTGGACAGATGTAAGTGTCTGATAGTAATAGGAGACAGGAGGTGCAAGGAGGTAAAAGAAATAATGGACTGAGCTTCTGTACTAATGGAAGGCTGAGGTTAAATTCACCCAGAGACAGGCTTTGCAGAAATGGGTCGGATCAGAACAGACTGAATGGACCTTTGGTCTTTTTCTGCCTGTATTTGTTTCTGTGTTTCTAAATAAATGCATATCAATGGCTAAAATAATATAAATCGTGAACATTGGTAGGGCATCATTCTTAGTCACAGAGGGTGGCAGCAGAAAATGGGGAAATACCTGTCACCCTTTTGCACCACCACTACCCTTCTACACTGAACTAAGCAATATTCTCATATTGCTAAGGAAGTCCCTGCCGTCACAGTATCATGATGCAAATATGTAAGTCAGACACTAGAGGGCACACATACTGGTGAGTGACAGCACCTGAGTCACAGTGGTAGATATATGCAAACAGGGTTCCACCAAGTTGCATTGACAACAAAGTTGTCGATGGACTTCACATCGACAGCATTTTGCAGACGGCTATCATATTGCCCGGCAAATGCGTTAATGATCCGCAGTGCAACGGTATTCTTTCAATTGTTTGCAGGGGACTTTGGCCCCTCCACCCCCTGTAATTAATGATTGTCAACTCTGGGGGAGGGGGGCCGATTACTGAGGAGTGCGGCTACAGCAGAGTTGCTGTATCTATACATCACTGCAACAACCTGTTTGACACTGTGGATGTCGGATGGGTTGTTGTCGATGTAATGGATTCGCTGGGGGGTCGTTGTTCTAATGGTATACTGGCAAACAGACATCTTGACTAGAAGTCTCTGCCTCCATAGTCTCTGCACCTTAATTACTCCAGGCTGGCAGTCCATGTCATTAAGCTACTCCTACCTATAGTTCCAAGTAGTTCTCCTTGTTAATCCAGTGGTACCCCCTCTCCTAAACTCAGGTCTGTTATGAGTCATTCATCTGTGATGTCCCTCCCACATCTTTCCCCTGTTGGCAGATGCTGCCCTTACTACCTGCCCTTAGCAGTTCAACAGGTAAGGTGTTGCAGGAGGGTGTGGCCTGCATTGTAAGGACCACCACACTTTTGAGAATGGCCCTGAGGATCATTTACATGAAGGCCCCTCCCCTTTCCCACATGGTAACAAATGTTTTTTTCTGAATGGTGTCACAAAGTCACCAATGTCAAAAATGTGGTCACAGGTTTCACTTAGCAGTACCTTTTGCAACTGAAAATGGGATCCTCTGGGTGCTCTGGATTTGAGGATCTGATCTCTTAGCAACTCAGACAGACATGTATAGCATTTGATGCAATTCGGCATCAGAACTCCAGTTATCTCTCACACTCTGTGCCAATATTCATGCATCAGGTGTGGCTGGAAGCAAGTCTTGGCTACTCAGTCCACTGCCTGGATAAACAAATAAACAAAATAGTGCAGGTTAAATTTGAAACCGACAAACAAACAAAAAAATGCAAGGATACTCTAGCCAAGCTGGATAGTAGAGCCCCCTTTATTACATTTCCAGATGAAAGCGACAGTTAAAAAAAAAAAAGTCAGCTCGAAGAATGTGAAATGCATTCAGTGACCAGGTGGGAGAGCTGAGTTTAGATTGAAAGCTCAGGACTCCTAACTTGGGCTGGTTGAAGTCAGTCCTTGCATGCATTGCATGGAACTCAGGAGCTAGGATTGCCTCATGTTTTTAAATGGAATGTGTGGAAACTATTGACAGCATTGTCCCCAAGTAATACCGTGACAAAGATCAGCACTAGAATGGTTGACAAGGACAGTCCTTGCAGTGTATCACAACTGTGGGAAAAATGTTTTTTTTTAATGTGTTACCAAGATGGTTTACTAAAAAGGGTGACGATGTTTGCAGATATGCCCTGGTGCTACAATATTGGTTTGACTGTGCTGCTTGCACAACAGATGGTCCAAGCTTCAGGCTCGCTTCCAGATCTAGTCATTGGTGATGGTGGGTACAGCATTACTGCACCTGCAGTGCTGCCCACCAGGATCAAGCACTCTGTGTGAGATATCACAGTTTAGTGCAGGACACATTGTACTACCTACCACTAGTTTAGATAGAGTTCCTGCAGTATCCTGCAGGATATTATAGCAGAAACTGTGATAAGAATGCTTGATCCTGACGAGCAGCATTGTTGAAAGAGATTTGAACAAAACAGATTACAATTATGCGCAGTATATAGTATACATTTATATTTAGGAATACACACAAGTCGAAGTGGCTAGGCTAGGCATCCTGCATGTGCCCATTCTGTAGTCAGGTTTAATACTGGAACCCCTTTTTTTATGCCTATCTTATTTTAGATTTGAAGGTTGGCAGGCCCTATGTATCTGTCATGTCTGGGGGCAGGAAGTTCCAGAGGTAAGGGAATTTGTACTGAAGAGCTGCTGGGCTCACACTGGTTTTACGTCAAGAGGAAAAAGTGTATGGACCTTAAATTTGCTGGGAAATTAGTAATATAGGACTCTTCAATAGGACAGAATGGGAGGTCATCTGTTTACTGACTGTGTTCAAAATGTTTTTGGTTTTTTTTTGTATTTAAAAATAGGCCCACATGCTGAAATATTTTTGACTCTTAAGTCTGCCATCCTACAATTTATTTTTGGCAAAGCAATCCCTACAAATGCAAGAAGCAATATGACAATAAAATCATGTGTGTTGCCTTCCTTCCATTTTGAAAAGCAAGTATTTTAGGAAAAACACAGTCAGCCCAAATGCAGTCTAGTAAGGGCATTCGCTTACCATGCAGGAGACCTATGTTTGAATCTTGAGCTTGGAACTCCCAACTTGGGCTGGTTGAGGCAGGAAAGGCAGGCAGCTTCTGCTGTTACATCACTGACACCTAGTGGCCCAGGGCAGGGGGAGGAGTAAAGTGGACAGGTTTACGTGATCCAGTAATCACTCCTGCTGTCAATGCAAAGTCTTGTGGGTGGAGGGTGGCTCCCCCACATACAGTTGTTTGTTGATGCTGCATTCCTGGGGTCAGGAACCCAGCCATGCCTTGGGGGGGGGGCTGTGGGCTATGTTTCGAGTGAATTTTTCCATCCTACTTTTTCTGGATGGTTCATCTTCTAGACCATGGCAGGCCATTGCTCCAGCATCCACCCAGTTCCCTCAGCTGCTCCTTACATTGACATAGCTGGTTGAGACTTATGGAGAGGAAGTCAGCAATCATCATTCTGATGGCATTAGTTTTTGTTTTTTTTTCCCTACTATTTCTCCCTCTGTTCCATGAAGTGGTATGCAAGGCCCTATAGGACCAGCATGGGCTCATGCAACTTCTCTCTGATGGATGAGCAAGCACCATGGCCCACTGGACAGAGGATTTTATGGTGGCAGAATGCTCCACCAGATCCTCCCCTCTTCTGGAACAGGCGGGCACTGGCAGTGTTTCTCCTGACCAGCCACCCAAGTAGGGACAACATAAATTTGATCCCAAACTCAGGTTGCTGGCATGACAGTGCAACACACCACTGCTGGGCTATTGTGTGGCACACTCAATGAATTATTGAATTGGTTGCATAATTGTATTTAATGAAAGGTTTAACATTTTGAAATTGTATGCATATTCACTTAGAAATATAGAAGCATAGAATGCGATGGAAGATAAGGACTGCTGGGTCCACCCAGTCTGCCCATTTCTTTTAACCTTCCTGCTTTGCTGCAGATCTGCTGCTGATCTAGGATGCCATTTTTTTCCCTTGCGTCCTTACTCCCACAATTCGCTTGTGCCTGTCCCAGGCATTTTTGAACTCCACCACTGTTTTTACCCCCACCACCTCTGCTGGAAGCCTGTTCCATGCATCCAACACCCTTTCTATGAAGAAGTACTTCCTCATATCCCTCCTGAATTTACCCCCTCCAGCTTCATAGCATGCCCCTTGCTCTAGAGCACCTTTTTCTGTGAAAAATACTCCTCTCCAGTACCTTATTGACCCCCGTGAGGTATTTACACTTGGGGCAACTATGAGAAAGTAGTGTAAGTAAGCAATAACATGTGACAGGGCATGGGTTTCTTGAGAATTCATGCTTCAGGTGTATTGTGAAGTATGAGGCCAAAGGCACCTAGGATGGCCATTAATTCTCAAGAAATCCAAGCCCTGGAGTGGTAATGCTTACATGGAGGTAAAACATGAAGGTGAAACATTGAGATAAGACCTGGAGGTGATGGAATCTAAGCTTGTGAAGAGGCAGAAGGAATGCTCAACTTCAGGAAGAAAAAGATGAAAAATAGCAAGTCTAACTCTGCCCATAAAGCCTGGCTAAGCCCTGGCACAAATGCAAAACATATTGGCTGAGAGTCTCTCCTTTAGGCAGGTGGCTCTAGGCTAAGCAATGTAAGTAAGATATTTCCAGTACTGTGGTGCCTCCATCCAATGCAGTTCCTTTCTAGACATTACCTAGATCTGCTATCTCTTGGGAAAAAAGTGTGGCTAGATGGCAGTTGGCATTCACAACCTCCTCAGGATTAGGCATACTTCATATCATTCCCTTTCAAAGTAGCCTACAGACTGACTGGGCACTTTACACACCTAGGGCAACTGACAAAAACTTTTGTGTTGCAAAATCACTACTTGGGCTGTGGTGCTGCTCCACTCAGCTTCATTTGTTTTTGTTAAATGAACTATTGTTCGGGGAATCTTATGTGATAATATCAAGCTTGGTGCTTTTTGCTCACACTATTAATTTTAACAATATCTAGTCTTTGAAACTGTGAGATATCATTTAAATGTTTAATTTTAGCTCATTTTGGGGTGTTTGGAGCACTCTCTGGTGTCCCTCATGCTAGCTAGCACTTGTGTCCTTGTGCTAGTCTGATCAGAGCTGCTTTACTCCAAATGTTTTTTCTCACAAAATGGAGCCAGTCCCTGAATTATTAATTTTATAATGAAGTTTCAGTTTATGGTGGAGAGATTGAGGACCAAGCAGCAGTGATTTGGAAAGCCCTGGGGGCTTGGCCAGAGAAGTCCAATGGATTTATTCCTGTTCCTTAAGAGAAGACTTGATTGCACTTTTGTTGCTTAAAGGTGTTTTTTACAATAAGCCAGGTATGCTAATGTTGCCAGGGGCTTGGAGTTCATATAACAATCTATGAGTTAATTCCATGCTCAGAGAAGCATTTCTTTTTGATTTCCCAGATGAATCCACCTGACATGGAGTAGGGTGCTAGGAAACCAAGGAAGCTGAACAGAAAAGAGCCCAGGAGGTGGATAAGGATGGAGCAAGTGCTGAGAAACGTGTCAGAGGTAGTTGCCAAAAATATTTTGGGGTTGGAAGTGCTGAGACCTTCTCTGTAGAAAGAATGCTGCCAAAATATCTTTTGGGGTTTTACAATCTCTCTGACATTTGGGAAACTGTAAAAGGTATAGCATAAAACCAACAGACTCCCAGAATAAGAGAAGGGAGCCATGTTTGATTGTTTTACCAGCTGTTGTCTCCCTCTGCTAATTTTATATAAACACTGCTATAGTGACCGGAGGAAATTTGAGACCTGCAGTGAGGTATTTCTTCATTCCAGAGGTGTTACTCTTTTTTTACATTATACTGTTTATATATGAAAGGTTTCAAAAGCTACACAGTAATTTGGATTGTCAGTATTATTGCTGGGCCATTATTTGGTGCTCCAGATAAATTAGTGAAACAAAGTTGCGGGGGTTGAATGCATTTGGTGTTCTTTGTATGAACCTCACTATGGAATCTGAATTTTTTTTTGACTTTCCTACTTTACTTTTATCAATATGATATTTGAGGGTTGGAAGGGCTGAGACTTTCATTGTTGAAAGATTGCTGCTAGAATATTCCCCAGAGTTTTGCTGGCTTTCTGACCCACTGGGAACGATGGAAGATATGGCATATAATCAACAGACTTCCAGACAAGAGAAGGGAGCTATGTTTGATTGTTTGTAACAGCTGTGATTTTCCTCTGCTAATTTTATATAAACACTGCTGTAGTGACTTGAGGAAATCAAGACCTGCAGTGAGATATTTCTTCACTTAAGGGATGCCATTCTCCTTTCTCTTACATCTGATGGCTTTATATATGTGGGATTTTAAAAGCCATACAGCAGTTTGGATGGGCCAGTACACTTGCATTATGAGTTGATGCTCCAGATAAAATTACTGAAATAAACCTGCTGGGTTTGAATGCATTTGATGTTCTTTTTATGACCCCTATTATGGAGAGTGAACTTTTTTTTAACTTTTCCACCTTATTCTTATCAAGATTTGATTACATTTACAATGAATTATGTTGGTCTAGAGTGTGAACCACTTTACTGACTTATTTTAGCAGAAACCTCAACCATGATTTTTATGGCTGTGGGCAGAGCCTACAGCCATCTTGCTGTCTGTAGCTGGAAATATGGGATACTGAAGCACATTTTAGTTAGGGTTACCACCTTTTAAGAAGCCCAAAGAGGGACATTTCTTACTGAATCATGATTTTTCACAGGGCAATATATAAGCTAGACCAATGCAACAGACTTGTGTTCTCTAGATAATCAGAATAAAGACTTAGTGTAGTCATTTTTTAGTTGCTTCTATTGTTTCTTATCATTTCACAGTATTTTAGTCAAGGTATTAAAGTTTTCTGCAACATTCAGAGGAAAGTTAGAAAATATTTTTTCTAGTACAAGGTCAGGACATGTAGTATTTTTCATGTTTTTTTGCAAGACACAGGTGCCCAGATCAGGACAGTCCTGCGAAAATCAGGACTGGTGGTAACCCTAATTTTAGTACTTTTAAGTGTATCCTTCCACAGCTGCAAATCACTACCCAGTTCAATAAAATACTCCCTTCTGCCTGCTGGGTTTCTGGAACTCAAGACCTGTGAAATGCTTTTAACATAAATAACAATATACTGTAACATCTAAGTTAAGGATTCCAGCCCCCTTACATGTGCTGATCAAGCCTGAGAAACATAAGCGCTGTCTAGCATGGCAAAGTTAATTAAGTTCTAATGCACACACAAGCGGTACTTTGCCATCTCAAGAAGTGTCAAATGCTTCTAAGATAAATAATATCTGATCATTAAGATAAACACTCCAAATTCCTTGCTGCTTAAAGAAGTCTCATGTATGTGGTGTTGTGTATTTGCTTACCTCACTTCTCCTATGTCAGATTCATTCCCTCTGTTTGTATTTCCAGTCAGTTATTGTGGTTTAAGGGCACTTGAAAAGTAAAGAATACACTTTTTAAACTAAGTCATCTAGCTGTCCATTTTCCCAGCTGTTGAAAAGAGGATGTGTGTCATCTGTGCAAAAGAAGCATTTGGTCTACTTCTCCCCCACAACATGTTACAGCTGTCTTACAGTGAGAGCTGAGCAGCACAAAGAAATAGTTTTTTTCTTGTGAATGAAATAATGTTATATGTATTATGTTCTATGCCCAAATATAGGCTACTAGTATTAATACACGGTGTGTGAGTGGCATGACAGGACTGTCTTAAGCCATTGAAAACTTCAAATAAAATACAGATATTAAGCATTGAAAACTATATGTTTTCTTCTGAGCTGCTGGTCTGGTGACATCAGGGAATAGGAGGGGTTGTATTCCAAGTGCCTCATTTGCATATAAATGGGGTCTGGCTTGAGACTTTACACAGTTGTGTCACAGCCTTAGAACCAAGATAAGTGTTACAGCAGAAAAAAATTACTGATCATATTCACATACTTGTCTCAACTGATATAATGTACAAAAAATATGTCAGATTGAACAAAGCATTTCCCTGTAGGGTACCCTCCTTTTCCCTGTATTTTCCATGTAAAACTGAGACAAAACTCCTGTACATTTTCCTGTATGCTAAAATCAATACATGTACACAACTGACTTCATTATACCTGTCAGTAAAATCACTATAACAAATGATAAGGCTGTTTTATGTGCTCTTATTTATTTTAAATGGTTAAACTCACCTGCAACATATCACAAAGGATCTGAAAAAATGTTGGACTCTCTCAAGCTTTACTTTCAAGGTTCACATGACCCATAACCAGGGACAGTGGTTTACTGTGATTGAGAAAAGGCAAATTCCATTTTGCAGATTGACAAAACCGGCATTGTCACCGGTGTCTGCAAGTCCAAAATCGTTTTTTACTGGTGTTGGCTTTGTAACCTGTATTTAACCATTTTTTCACTCTGCTAGCATGCATTTTCACATTTCTACATCTGCTGTTGCTTATCTGCACTTGTAGCTATCAAGTTATTTTAGAAGCTACAATTTGTGAAGGCAGCAGGTGCACTACATCCCCTATCCCTCCCATAATGACAGGACCACTAATGCCCCGTATCCTTCTGATGCAATGGGGACAGCAGTACTGTGGACCCCTCCCTCTGGTCTGATTGGCAGCAGCCCTGCAGCCCCCATCCCTCCAGTGTGATGGCAGCAGCAGCACTGTGGCCTCCATCCTTCCGGTGTGTTGTCAGTAACATGGTGGTAAAGCTCTGCAGCCCACATCCCTCAGGTGTGACAATACAGAATATTAGACTGCAGGACACTTGGATAAATTAAAAGGAACTAGCCATTAGAGACTGCCACCAGTCACCACACAATACAGACTAAGTTACCGCCCTCATGACCTTTCTCATAAGTTCTCATCCCAAGAAATGTTAATGAAGTCAATAAAAGCAAGTACACCATTTCAAGAAAGGTAGTTTATAAAGAGTGCAAATATTGCAAATCAAAAACAACATACAACAGTTAAAAAATGTGAATAAAAACAAAATCTAAATGAAAATGTGCAGAATGTCGAAAAGTGAATATATATTGAAACAAGTGAACTAAAACCTAAATACAAATACTTGAAGTGTCAAATGTGCAAAGGTACAGGAAATGTGGAAAACTGTGCATAAATAAAACCTAAATGAAAATGTGCAATACAGTATGACAAAAAATATACAGTGAAAAACACATGAACTAAAACAAAATATAAATATATACACACACACACACACACACACACACACACACACACACCACACCACGCACACACCACACACACACACACACACACACACATGCGCGACACGACAAGGAATATGGAAAACAAGCTAACAAAAGTTATTGAAAGTGTTTACACCCTATAACTAAAAAATGTGCAAAACGTCTGTAGAAAATGTTCACCAATCTAATCTTTTGACTTATTGTACATAAGCTGAGATAGCAATCTCATATTGTCTACTAGCAGGGTACGTCTTTGGTCTGTGTGGATCTGTCCATAGACTGAGAAAGATCTCTCCACATCGGCACTCGACACAGGTATCCAAATGGCTTGCAGAGCAGCTTTGGCTAGCACTGGTAATTGTGGCTGCACTGAAATCCAGTACTGGCCAACATTAAAGTCCATTATGTCTGGAAGCTCTCCTATGTCCTGCCCAACATACATCTCCCAGTCCTTTTGTAGTGCAGTTTTGTTGTGCAGTTCAAATACACCAATGTCACTGGAGTAGTGTGTGAATTCCCTACTCAATTTAGGAAGGTTGTAGGGGTTCAAAATACGGCAGGCTTTCAAGAACCCTATGGCTGAGTTTGTTTCCATATGTTTTGCCATTTTGTTTAGGGCTACTCCAAATGCTTTTGGAAAATTGCAATCTGCTCTCCTTAACCTTGGCCTAAGAGTAGCTAAGTATTCATCTGTCCTTTCTCCAAATGCTTCCGTTTTTGATACACCCATCTGAAACCTCTGTTTTATTCCATGTAGTGCATCGAATACGGAAACAGTCAAGGGTTTGTCTTTCCTTTGTAGAAGTTCTATTGTGCTGATGAGATCGTGCAGTTTTCAGCGATGAAGGTTGCGTGAATCTGCAGCTCTGTAAACCAGTCTTGGAAAAGTTTTCTCAACGAATTCATGGAGTTGCAATCACTTGCTTCCTCCTGGAAGAAGTTTCTTAAGTGCTGAAGATAAAGTGAATGGTACCTAACGGTTTCAAACCAAGTGTTCCAACGGGTTAAGACAGGAACAGGAGGCAATATTTTCTTTTCTACATCTCGCCCCTCCAGGAATGCCAAGTACTCTCTCTTACATTTGGGCGACTGCTGGAATGAGTATTTCACAAGAGCTACAAGTTTATTGACCAGTTCAAAATGGTCAATCCATGTGTCTCCCACCAAGGATAACACATGCGCCCAGCAACCAACATGGATCACATGGGCACCAATAAGGCCATATAAAACCTCTTTGAAGCACTTCACCATGTACTGCGCATTGTCACTGATGAAGGTGACTACTTGGTCCATCTCCACATCATATTTCTGCAATATCTTTATAACACTTTGTGTGACAGTGGTGTGATTTACTGCTGTCAACTCTGTTGTTTCTACAATGATAGATTGTCCGCCCTGCATGACAAAAATTATGTTGAGTATACAGCGGGCATCTGCGTCTGTCATCTCATCGCACATTACAGAGAATGTCTTCCCTTTCACAAGCTGTGAAATTCTGTCCTCCATTTCCTTTCTCAATTTGGGCAAGTAGTTCTGCCTTAAGGTGGATACCTTTGGGACAGCACCAATTCCTTTAACGTTGTCCCCCATCCAGTCTCTTATGCATGGTTGATCCAACTTTTTGATGGGTATATTTGCACCACACCAAGCCCTTAATACACCCAATACAGTATTCTCCTGTGCTGCAGCTGCAGAAGTTGTGGCATTAAAGCTGGTGTGAAGCGTTACCTGTCTGTTGCTATTCTTCTGGCTTGCATTCTTCATATGTTTTTTACTTTTGCAGTGATCCACCACTGTATCCTTCCTCACATAGTCAATGGGGTGATCACAAAAGCAACAAAACATTTTCCCTCCATCCTCACACATGCCTTCCAACTTGAATTGCAATGCACGGTCCTTAGCAGTGACACTGGAAAGTTTTGCCATTTTGCTTGGTGTTGCCATCACGATGCGTAGAACAGATGACTCCAAAGAACTAAAAAGTGGAACACAAGTTGGAGAGATATTAAAACAGGCTTTAGAACTACTTAAAGCTTCACAACAACGACATTAAGGATTGAAATATCACTGATAACTTCTGCCCATGGATGAGAGTCTGGAGAACAGCAACAGAAAACACGCTGATCTCAGCTGCTCACAATCCATACAAAAAACAATACCAGAATCAGAATCTCACTGCTAATCCATGAGGACCATGCTCAACCCACGGATGGCAGTCGGTAGGAGCAGCTACAGAAATCAAGCTGCCCTCAGAAGCTGTCACAGGCTTGACTATATAATACAAAAGTACAATATTGACATCCAAATATAGCCCTGGTCACAGCTGATGAGAAATCCTGATGACATACAGGATCTCGGGCTTGCTTCCCGTATTGCACCAAGACCTTATCGGTCTCCCCGGCTCAAACAAGCTAAGACTTGAAAAAACACATGAATATGAAGATCACACCATACCTTTTAGAGATGATGATTATTTCCAGCAGAAATTCACACCAAGCAGGAATGTCGAAGCCTAAAATTTGAAAAAAATAAATAAAAATTATTATCTAAAGGACACACACACACACACACACACACACACACCTCACCCCCACATGCACAAGTAAATGACACCTAGTTAGACATGCCATCTGCCTCCTCTGCTGGGAGACAGAACCTAAAAGTCCAGCTGTGAGCCACCAGGACTAAGGTGTTACCAACATAGCCATGGTTGCAGCCACCTATCCTGAATGCCAAGCAAAGGGCCATATAGCTAGGGTCTTATTGCAATGATTCAGCTTGCCACCCACACTCCCCAGTCCCTAGCTACCACCATCCACAAGAAACACCTTTGTGCAAACCATCCAGTGTGTATAAAACTTAGAGCAGGAGATCCCCAAATGTCTGCATTTGGGGACAAGAGCTCTGGGTCAACATCTGGTGGGTTGTACTAACAAAACCCACTTCCAGGGAGGATGTTGATGCAGACACCCTCCATTCGTTCAAGTCACTCATCATGGGCAACTCCTCACTCACTGGGTTGCGGTACTCAGTGACTGGCACAAGGGCCATCACTGAAAAAGTGTCCAACCAAGGTTGGTATCAGTATCTCTGCAAGTCATTTTCAATTATTTTAATTGTGGTTGATGGTGGGGACATTACATGGCAGCCCAACTTGCCACCAACACTCCAAACCATTCAGTCACTAACCACCTGAAAATAAACTACCTCTAATAGCTACTGTTGCCCCCATACCAAGAAAGTGAACCAGTCTTCACCAAAAAAGTGAATGATGAGACATCCAAAATAAACTTACTTTTTCAGTGGACAGGACATGTTGCTGTTAGCAGTCTGGAGTTCAGGCATCCACATCAGTCAACAGGCCAGGGTTGGGTGTGAGCTGAACAGCAGCACAGTCTGTAGCAGAACACAGCCCTGAAAGCACCGAGAAGTCACTTTAACTTCCATCTCCAGGCAAAATGGAAACCGCAGCCTTTCCTCAATATTTGACTGCAGCCCCAACCCATCCCCGTGTGATGGCAGCATGTGCAGCACTGCAGCCCCCACCCATCCCATGTGACGGCAGCATGTGCAGCACTGCAGCCCCCACATGTCCCATGTGATGGCAGCATGTGCAGCACTGCAGCCCCAACCCGTCCCTTGTGACGGCAGCATGTGCAGCACTGCAGCCCCAACCCGTCCCGTGTCACGGCACCATGTGCAGCATTGCAGCCCCAACCCGTCCCGTGTGATGGCAGTATGTACAGCACTCCAGCCCATTGCCATGTACAAATCTGTCCAAGCTCAGACGTGAAGTAAGCCGAACCACCAGACGACAAGGTGGACTCAGTCTGTTCAGTCCCTATCTAATATATAGATGCCTGATTTGGTTTATTTGTGAACAAAGTGCATCCAACTTAAAAAAAAATCAAGTGATTAATGAGGATGCTAATGGAGAGATACACAAACACAATCTCTGCTAAAGAATAAACCAATCCAGAATCACAAAAATAGTAATTTGTGAACTTTCTGGCTATTTTCATGAAAATGGAGCCTCTTAGTTTTCATGTCAGAGCTCAAACTCAAGAAAGGAGTTCTGCCGGCAGTGGTGAAACCATGACAGCTGTTCTGATTTGGGCTTTGTCTTTCCTATCCCTCCTGCAGTTAGTATAGGTCAATGAATCTTTGCACCTGATCACTTATACCAATTGGTACATCCTCTGGAGCACCCAGAATGTTAATTATGGTGCTACTGAACAAGACGCACTCTTTTCCTTATTAAAACTGCAAGTTAATGACAATGCCTCGCTCCTTTCTCAATTGGCAGCATAATAATGGCCTAGACACACTATCGTATTTATTAAACTTCAATGTCAAAGCACAAGGGCACTTGAAGAAAGGGCAAGGTAGCATCATCAATTCATGATGAGCGAGAGTGCGAGATGTTCACAACATCCTAAATTAATGAGCCGGATGCACCGGAGAATTAAATAATTTGAGTGATTACGTGCAAAGATTATTAACTTAATATAGTGCCTGCGGGGGGGACAAGATAGATGAAGCGAGCCCCAGTCTGTACAGTGGTCAGGGCTTCACCTCAGCCAGTAGTTCTCCTTTAAGAACTCACCAGTCACCATCTCTAGTTCCCCATCCCCATCCTAGCAAACATGGACTGCCCTGGTGCCAAGGCAGTTACACCACACCACCTAGGAGAAAAGCCACCACAAGAAGTTTGTATGAATGACCACTCCAGATACCCATGCACTGCCACACAGTACCCCCTGAAAGGCAAATACTTGGGTGGTATTTTTTTTATTAGCATCACCTATGATAAGACAGTGGGTTGTGGGCCTGGTTGTGGTACTAACATACTAAAACACCAGCAGAATAGGCGTAACGGTCTTTCGTGTCTGCTTGTTTGGTCAGCCCCCTCCCTGGGAGCTGACCTTGCTGCCCCCCTCGCCTTCTCTGGCTTCTCCCTTCCCAGTTCTGGATATTCTTACTGCATTGGATTTTGCTTTCAGAACCCTTCCCCTGTACCTGTCCTACCCCCTCTTGAACCCCTCCACCGTCTCTGCCTCCACCAGCCCCCTGGGCAGTGCATTCCATGGCTCCACCACCCTCTCAGTGAAGTAGCACATCCTCCTTTCTCCCCTGAATCTCCCCAGCTTCCACCCATGCCCTCTAGTTGCCCCCTCCTCCTTCCTGCGAAGCACCCTGACTGCTCCTCCCCTATTTACCCCCTTCATGTACCTGAAGACCTCTATCATGTCCCCCCGGTCCCTTCTGTCTTCCAATGTGTACATATTTAGCTCTTTGAGCCTCTCCCCGTAGGTCCTGTCCCCCAGGCCCTCCTCTGGACCCTCTCCAGGAGTTTAATGTCCCTCTTTAAGTGTGGCCTCCAAAACTGCATGCAGTACTCAAGGTCTGGCCTCACCAAGCAGTTATACAGAGGGAGTATCACTTCCCTCTCTGGAGGTGATCCCCGTAGTGATGCATCCCAGCATCCTGTTGGCCTTGGCTGCTGCCCTCCTACAAGTCTCTGAGTTGTTCATCTTGACATCCACCACCACCCCCAGGTCTTTCTCAGCCATCGAGACTTGTGGCATTCTCCCTCCCCAGGGTGTACACTTGGCCCGGGTTTCTGGCCTCCAGGTGCAGTAGCTTGTACTCCCATCGATCCCTTTCACTCCTTGAGCACTTGAATTGCCTATAGGCTGCCTTCTTTCCCTGCACCACCTCCTGGACCTCCCTGGTCCACCAACACAGTTTTCGGGCCCTACCGCATTTTCGTCTTCACCAGACCGTGGCATGGTCACTCCCTGCCAACGGGTCCCTTACCTCCAGGCCCCCAATCTGTTCACTGTCTGCCAGAACCACATCCAGTACCTGCGCCTCCCTGGTCGGTTCCCCCACCTGTTGAGTTAGGTTGCCGCAAAGGCCTGCTCCCCCCCCAGCAACAACTTCTTTATTCTGAACTTTTCAATTTTATAAGCACAAATCAAGACAGGCCACCAACAGGCCTCCAACATATTCCATTAGAAATTACAGCAAAAGGTTCAACATAGAAAATGTATTTAATAAAAGTGGTAAAATTGTTAACATGCAGTTTGACAGTTTAACTTGTCTGTTTATCCCCTAGGTAATCCAATGTCTGCATCCTCCAAAATTGATGAAGGGAACCGAGAAGGACAATCCACATTTCCAGCTGCACAGATGATGCCCTCTGGGTTCAGATGAAACATGGAGATTGATTCAGTTTGTTTAATAAAGATGTTTGTCTGAGCGTGTGTCTGTATTATTCTACACAGATATGCACACCACCCAACAATACTTTACACCAAGATACACCATACATCAGAGGCCAGAACCAATGTTTTCCAGCATGTGAGCCAGTCCGCCCAGCCCGTCCCTCAGCCGACCATCAACAAAAGATCACCAGAGCATGGCACGGACCCGGCTGACTGGCAAATATGCTGGAAAAAATGGTTCTGTGCCACTCTTCCCACCCCTCCCTCAGAGGCCAGAACCAATGTTTTCCAGCATGTGAGCCAGTCCACCCAGCCCGTCCCTCAGCCGACCATCAACAAAAGATCACCAGAGTGTGGCACAGACCCGGTCAACTGACAAATATGCTGGAAAAAATGGTTCTCTGCCACTCTGCCCACCTGCCCACCCCTCCCTCAGAGGCCAGAACCAATGTTTTCCAGCATGTGAGCCAGTCCGCCCAGCCCGTCCCTCAGCCGACCATCAACAAAAGAGCACCAGAGCGTGGCACGGTCCAGGCCAACTGGCAAATATGCTGGAAAAAATAGGTTCTGTGCCACTCTGCCCACCGCCCCTCCCACAGAGGCCAGAACCAATGTTTTCAGCATGGAGCCAGTCCGCCCAGCCCGTCCCTCAGCCGACCATCAACAAAAGAGCACCAGAGCATGGCACGGACTCGGCCGACTGGCAAATATGCTGGAAAAATGGTTCTGTGCCACTCTGCCCACCTGCCCACCCCTCCCTCAGAGGCCAGAACCAATGTTTTCCAGCATGTGAGCCAGTCCACCCAGCCCGTCCCTCAGCCGACCATCAACAAAAGATCACCAGAGCGTGGCACAGACCCGGTCAACTGGCAAATATGCTGGAAAAAATGGTTCTGTGCCACTCTGCCCACCCACCCCTCTCTCAGAGTCCAGAACCAATGTTTTCCAGCATGTGAGCCAGTCCGCCCAGCCTGTCCCTCAGCCGACCATCAACAAAAGAGCACCAGAGCGTGGCACGGACTCGGCCGACTGGCAAATCTGCTGGAAAAAATGGTTCTGTGCCACTCTGCCCACCTGACCCTCCCTCAGAGGCCAGAACCAATGTTTTCCAGCATGTGAGCCAGTCCGCCTAGCCCGTCCCTCAGCCGACCATCAACAAAAGATCACCAGAGCCGACTGGCAAATATGCTGGAAAAAATGGTTCTGTGCCACTCTGCCCGCCTGCCCACCCCTCCCTCAGAAGCCAGAACCAATGTTTTCCAGCATGTGAGCCAGTCCGCCCAGCCCATCCCTCAGCCGACCATCAGTGACCACATTAGCAGCATCAAGCTTCCTTCAGGGTAGGTGACAAACTCAAAGGCATCAACAAGGCTTTTCTATTTGAACCCCTGCCAATCCTAAAGATCCCTCCCAACCTGTGGGAATTTCTGGCAGACACCACCCTTCCTAGAGTACCACATGTAGAAGCTCCAATCTGCAATAAGGGCTCTTCTCAAAGGGATCACTGACCTGCACGGACACTCTTCCCAACCCAACAGACCTGCCCGGCCAGCCCAGCCACTCTCCCCACCAGCACAGCTACTCTGCCCACCCCCCAAGGACCTGCATGGACAGTCCGCCCACCCCCAACAGACCTGCCCAGCCACTCTGCCCACCCTGATGCACCAGCACAGCCACTCTTCCCACCCCAGTGCACCAGCCCAGCCACTCTGCCCACCCACATGGACCTGCACGGACACTCAGCCCACCCCAACAGACCTGCCAGCCACTCTGCCCACCCTGATGCACCAGCACAGCCACTCTTCCCACCCCAGTGCACCAGCCCAGCCACTCTGCCCACCCACATGGACCTGCAGGACACTCAGCCCACCCCAACAGACCTGCGCAGCCACTCTGCCCACCCTGATGCACCAGCACAGCCACTCTGCCCACCCCACAGACCTGCATGGACACTCTGCCCACCCCACTGACCCACACAGACACTCTTCCCACCCCCACTGACCTACACGGACATTCTCCCCACCCCAGTGCACCATCCCAGCCACTCTCCCCACCTTGATGCATCAGCCCGGCCACTCTGCCCACCCCGAATGCGCCAGCACAGCCACTCTGCCCACCCCCATTGACCTAGTCGGACACTCTCCCCACCCCAGTGCACCAGCACAGCCACTCTCCCTATCCCAATGCATCAGCCCAACCACTCTGCCCACCCCAACAGACCTGCCCGGCCACTCTCTCCACTCTGCCCACCCCAACAGACTAGCACAGCCACTCTGGATGTGGCACTCCTGGGGGCAGCAGTATGGGTAGTGAGTTTTTCTGGATGGGATTCAACATCAAATCAGCGCAAGCAAAACAAGATGGCCATGTCAGTGTGGTCAAATTAGCACAAACAAAAAAAGCTGACAGAAAAAAAATTATCCAAAGGTAAACACTGCATAACAGCACCTTAATAGCCATACCTTAATACTGACTTGACGAATGTCAATTGCTCTCCCATGGCCCCCCAACTGTATATCAGAAGATCCAGTTTGTGGCTCTTCATCTCTTAAAGAACTGCCCCCCACGAGTCGACTGTATATCAATTACTGAACTGGCATAAATACTACATAAATACAGCAAGCACTTGCTGACCCCCGCCTGTATATCAACTGCTCTCCCCAATACAATACCAATAGAGGCACAAGCGAATTTAAATCCCTTATAGTAACCCAGATCAGCTGTGGATGCTCTCTTCTCCACCCGCCCACCTACCCCGCTAGCTGTAGATGCTCTCCTTTTCCACCTGCCTAGGTAGAACGCTCGAAACAAAATCAGTGTGTGAGAGAGAAAGAGAGAGAGAGATCGCAAGAGCGAGTATACGGAGCAGCAGCATATGGTTAACAGGGGATAAAACAGCTAACCGGAGAGCCGACTGATGCCCTTTGAGACCCCGCAGAACAAAAATAAAATAAACTGTGGCGTGGGGAATCGCTCCTATTCCTGTCTCTCTCACTCTCCTCTCCTCGGAATCGAAGATCTCTCCCCCCGATTCCTCACAAAGTGACAAAAAAAAACCATAACTTAGAGCCAGGCTTACTACCCCCACAACACAGGCAGCAGAAAACTTACCGGGAAAGAGAACAAATTACAGAACGATGGGATGGCCGATGAGAAGAGATTGTTGTTGCAGGAACACAACAAGCAGGAAAACAAATGGCAGCAGCAAAGCAGAGTGCAGAGTAAAAATGCAAACACACTGCACCGCAATTTATAGCGCTCTGTTCTCACAGTCAACGAGAACAAACGCTAGTTCTGTTTTTGGTGCCGTTTTCCATGGCCCAATCATAATTCCACATTCCCATCCGCGTCACCGCATATCCGGTAAACCATTGTCCCTGCCCATAACCTCTTGATGGTATTATAGCCCTGTTACAATGTACTGACACAGGATAGCCTTACTGAGATGCAGTATCTCATATTCAGTAGACTCATACATTTATCCATTTTTGGCAATGTACTGACACAGGATAGCTTTGCCAAGATGCAGTATACCATTTTCAGGGGGGTCCCAATTTTACCCATTTTTACAATGCACTAATACAGGTTGGCCTGGCTGAGATGCAGTATCTCATTTTCAATGGGGTCTTACTTTTACCCATGTTTACATCTGTGTGCAATGTACTGACACAGGATAGCTTTGCTGAGATACTGATGGCCTCCATGTGCAACATGGTGGCACTGACTTAAACTGCGCATATGCGAATATCGCACATACGTAGTCATGTCAACACTGCCTTGTTACGCACTGCTGACTTGGGGCCAAACTGCGCATGTGTGAGTATCAAACATGCACAATTCTGTAATCACTGCAGTATAGAAACATAGAAGTTGATGGCAGAAGGAAACCACCAGGTCCATCTAGTTTGACCGTTGTCTTTTAGCCTAGCCTTCTAACTCTCCTTGGGTTTAAGGGCTCTCTTGTATCTGTCCTAAGATTATTAAAACCTACCACTGTGCTTGCCTCCACCACATCTGCAGGCAGGCTGTTCCAGGCATCCAATACTCTTTCTGTGAAGAAAATTTCCTGGTGTTGGTGGAGAACTGCCCTCCTGGCAGCCTTAGATCATGCCTCCTGGTTCTGCTGCCCTTCTTAAATTGGAAGAGGTCATCTATCTGCACCTGGTTTATGCCTTTTATGTACTTAAATGTTTTTATCATGTCACCCATTTCTCTTCTTTATTCCAGGGAATATATGTTCATGTATTTCGGTCTATCCCGGTAGGACATCTCGTGCAGACCCTGAATCATTTTTGTTGCCCTTCTCTGCACTGTCTCCACTCAGTCAATGTCCTTTTTGAGATGGGGCCTCCAGAACTGGATGCTGTACTCCAGGCGAGGCATAACCAGTGATCTGTACAGCGGCAGAATCACTTCCTTTTTTTTTTTTCCAATTGTTTAATCAGATGAGACACACTAAGCTGAAAGCTTGTTTACAGGTGCAACCTGGGAGCACAGGGAAGTTAAGTGACTTGCTCAGGGTCACACAATATGCAAGTGGGGGCTGTGGGATTCAAACCCAGGTCTCTAGATTTGCAGCTCAGAGCCTTAAACCACTGCGCTATACCGCCTCCCTTCCTTCTTCCTGCTTGTGATTCCCCTCCCAATGCATCCCAGCATACCACTGGCCTTTAATGTTGCCTTCTTTCACTGTTTACCTACCTTCAAGTTGTCTGAGATAATGATTCCCAAATCACGCTCTTGGGTGGAGGCAGCTAGTCTTCCCCTCCAAGATAATATGCCTTATTTGGATTTCTTTTTCCTATGTGCATGACTTTGCACTTTTTGGCATTCAGTCTTAACTGTCATGCTCCAGACCATTCTTCCAGTTTCTTGAGGTCAGCTTTCATCTTGTCTACTCCCTGCAGTGCGTTGACCCTGTTGCAAATTTTGGTGGCATCTGTGAACAGACACACCTTTCCCTGTAGTCCGTTAGCTATGCCCGATAGAAAAATATTGAAGAGCAGGGGCCTCAGTACTGAACCCTGGGGCACACCACTGGTTACTCTACCTTCTGATGACAGTGTGCCATTTACCTGCACTTTCTGGGTTCTGCCTGCAACCAGTTTTTAACCCATCTCTCTACTTCTGATCCAACTCCTGTGTGGTCTAGCTTCTTTACAAGACTTTTGTGTGGAACCAAGTCAAAGGCCTTGCTAAAGTCTAAGTAGACTACATCTTATGCCCCACTGTCATCTATAACCTTTGTAACACAGTCAAAAAACTCAATCAGGTTTGTCTGGCATGACCTTCCCACTGTGAAACTGTGCTGCTTGGGGTCCTGATGGCCGCTACCCTCCAGGAATGCCACGATCCTCTGTTTGAGTAGTGTCTCCATTAACTTCCCCACTCTGGATGTGAGGCTTATGGGCCTGTAATTTCCAGAGCCCTCCCTGCTGCCCGAGTTGTGGAGAGAGACCACTATTGTAAATGTTTTTTTCAGGGAAAATACTTAACTTTTAACTTACAATGCCCTACTCGTACCTTCTGAGTATGAGCCGAGCAGCCATTTCAGTGCTGTAACCCCAACCCCGAAAATCAGCCTTTTAATGATGTTGCATATGGACCAGGGCTGCAGGCACTCTATATAGTAAATAATAGGATGGGGATAGGATTGGGGGAGGGGGCTGTCTAAATGTACTAACGTTATCTTTGCTGGCAGTTATACATGTATGGGGTGATCTATCATTTCCCCATACATGCATAACCACTAGCAAAGATAATAACACATTTAGACAGCCCTTCCCCGATCCTATCCCCATCCTATTATTTACTATATAGAGCACCTGCAGCACTGGTCCATACCTAACATCATTAAAAGGCTGATTTCTGGGGTGGGGCTGCAGCGCTTAGGTGGCCGCTTGGCTCATACACAGAAGGTATGAGCCGAGCACTGTACATTAAAATTTAAGGATTTTTCCTGAAAAAAAAAATTACAGCACAAGTTTATTTAGCTAATCGGCCAGGCAACTTCCAAATGAGTTGCCTTCCCAAATCATGTCACCAGCTCTTTAAAATAATGGACTCTTTAGCTAGTGACAATAATTCTCCTTATTGACCCTAAAACCAAAATTTTGCTGGATGAAGCACCGATGCAAAATAGATCCTATTTATTATCCCTGTGCCTCCTAGGAGGGTAGCATATTGCAACTTGTGTTTTGCTCTCTAAGAATGGGATCAGGTTATGTATTGGTAGATTTTTCTTTCAAGCAAACTGGATCTACATCATGATTGTGAAATATCTTCCTTTGCACTTTAGCATAACAAAATAACTGCTTTGTTTTTAGCCTTTGTCAACTAATAGAGTTTCCTGCTTGGTCTTTTTATTAGGATTTTATCTAGTTTCCACAAGGAAAATTAAATTATATGGATTTTTCCCATTCTTGCTACCTTTGTGGTATTATAAAGTTAGGAATAATATTGATAATCTAAAAACTGGATTAACATCTTTATGAGGCTTGGGCAGGTACTGAAATACCCTTCTTGAAATGGTACCTGCAGGTACCTGCATACTACCCAAAATTACCCTAAAAATACCTTAATGAAAAATGGGTAGTTGGTTCGAGTTGGGTTGGTACTACCTGATTCTACTATCCTGTTACCCTCCCCTGACCATAACAAAAATGTGAAAGACTGTTTTTGACTGTAGGCTGTATACTATTACACTGTTTGTTAGGTGCGTTGAGCCCTGTCATTTATGAGGCAGGTGCAAGATGTGCAGCTGTTCTGATAGAGCCTGCTGCTGTTTCCAAAAATTATACCCATGGCAGGCACTGATGAGGTAGGTACAAGAGGCTCAGCTGCTCCGATTGACCTGCTGTTGTTTCCAAAAATAATACCCTTGGTGGGCATTGATGAGGCAGGTATAACAGATGCAGTTGCTGTGAGTGAGCCTGCTGCTTTTTCCCCAAAATATACCCATGGTGGGCATGTATTTATTTATTTGAATTTTGGTAACTGGGTAAGCCCACTGAGACAAAAAGCCCCTTTTTCAGGGGCAACCTGGGGGAGGGTACAAGGGGAGGTACAGATAATACAAAATAAAGCAAGATAAGTGTGCAAAATCACTTGTACGATAGAACATGGAACACAATATATGTACAAAAAGGTATATATAAATAATACAAGACATACACATTATATACAAATAATACAGTGAGTACTATATTACACCCATGGCGGGCATTGATGAGGTAGGTACGGGAGGCACAGCTGCTCTGAGTGAATGCAAATTTAAATAATGGTGCCAACGTTGTCAGAAAAATGACAAATTTGCCTGTTTGTCCATGAACTCTCTGTGACCAAGGATTCAAGTAGACTCCAACTGCTGTAACTGAGCATGAATGCTACTTTAGCTATTTGATTCTGCATGGTGTAGTCATGTACAGCTTTTTTCTGTTCAAGGAGCCTTTCCACCATATAAAATATTGAATTCCAGTTGGTTGGAACTTCCAGCTTTAATGTATGCAATGGTAAGTTGTTTGACCTCTGCAGCCCCTTCAGGATTTTTTGTGCTTTCACAGAGTGACTGAAATGCCCACATATTTTCCTAGCAAGATCTAACTTGTTTTCAACATTTCTGTTTCCATTTAAGAAATCATGGATGAGAAGATTGAAAAATGTGCAAAACAAGGTATGTGTTGGTAGTTGCCATCTCTAACAGCTTTGACTACATTGGCACCATTATCTGACACTATGAACCCTGAAGATAAAAAATGCAGAGTAAGCCATTTCTGGAATTGTTTTCCCAGCTCCTGCAAAATATTCATAGCAGTGCAGTTTTCCTCAAAAGTGGGCACACGTAATATAGCCTGCGTCCTACTGCTCACAGTAGAGTGGGGATTATTACTTTCTGATTGAAAACTTGTCCAATGAGCTGTAACAGTCATACAGTAAATTATTTGGCTGCTGGTCCATATATCTGTAGTTATGTGAACCTGCTTCACCTCAGAGAGTTTCGGCTGTTTAATGACTTCTGTGCACACCAAGCCATACAACTATGAAACAGCCTTTTTCGAGAAATATGTTAGACAGGGAACAGTGTACCATGGTTCAGTCTGCTTCATGAACTCAAAGAAACCTTTTTGGGCAACAAGAGCAAAGGGAGTTGACAATCAGCCAACAACTGTGCAATGGCTCTATTTAACAGCTGGCATGTTGGATGCTGGCAGGTAAATTTTGATGTCCTCACAACACTTTATTTTAATGTTAATTGATTAGATCTTTTTAATTTTGGGGGAATGTATTTTTCACACATTTTTCAGGTGGAGTACTATTTTGGGATTTTCTAGTACTTGGTGTCAGGAAGCAATCTATGTTTGTCTGGGAAGACTGCAAGGACACATCGAGTGATTCAGGGTCACTTACTACTTCCAGTTCATTGTCAGTATGGTCACTGCCACTACCACCTCCACCTCCACTACTGCTCATGCTGCCCCTTGCCCTGCCCACACAATTGGGTGTTTTGCCTTTGCATGTCACAGCATTACTTATGTTCCAAAATTTGATGGATTGCCACCACAACCATTTCTCTTTTTGGCAGAGACTGCATACAGCTCAAGAGTTGTATGCATGGTCAATGTAAAATAAGTTTCACAGTAATGAAATTTATCTTTTTTGCGTTGTGCCATGGTACTTGGCACTAATCCTTGTACAGTCAAGGGACCTGGAGGAAACCCAACACTGCCATTACCTTATTGGGATGAATTGTTCTCATTCATACTCTTCTTATTCTTACACTTAGCATGTGATTTTTTTTTCTGCACTTACCTCTCATGCCTTACAGTGGCATCCTTTCCTACCCCCTTATTGAAACTACTGGCCTCATTGCCTCAAAATTCAGAAGAACTGGAAGTGCCGTCATCATTATGTGGGACATAGCCTGGGCTGTCCCATTCCCAGTCCCCACTAGCACCACTATCTCTATCAGAATTCACTGCCTTAGCATCTAAGCTTATATCTGAAGAGGATGCATCCTTGTATGCTGCTTCAGCAGCTGGAAGTCTCCTGACATATGTGACAAAATGTTCAGTACCTCTACAAGTAACTCCAGTCAGTTCTTTCCGATACTCTACTATCATTTCATTGATAATATGCTTTTTTGGTTCAGGAGATTTAGTGCCAGTCCTGGTGATGCTATTATTATTGTCACCATGTTCTTTATTAGTACTATGATTCATATTGCCCATATCATAAACAGTTGCATGTGCAGCAGCACTGTGCTTCCTTTTAGTAGATTTTGACTGGGAAGTATAAGGCGTGGTAGACACATTCGTTAAAGAATAGTGTTTCACTAACTGCTGGACAGACAGTGTAACTGACTATGTCACAGTAATAAATGATGGGCTCAGGGGCACCTAACAAGCAATGTACTACAGCTGTAAAAGACTTTCACTATACTGCACAGACAGACAGTGTAGCTATGTCACAGTAATAAATGGGTTCTGGGGCACCTAAGAAACAGTGTGATACAGTCGTAAAAGGCTTTCACTATGCTTCACAGACAGACAGTGTATCTATGTCACAGTAATAAATGACATCAGAGGCACCTAACAAATAGGGTGATGCAGTCGTAAAAGACTTTCACTATGCTGCACAGACAGACAGTGTAGCTATGTCACAGTAATAAAATGACAGAGGCTCAGGGGCACCTAGCAAACAGTGCATACTTTATTTTAAACCAGCTATGCCAGGCGCATGCGCAGCTGCGATACCTGATGGTTGCCTGAGATATTAGCTCAGTTTAGCCACTACAAAATCCATTACATTCTACTACTATTTTCATGCCACTGGGCTTTTCTGAAAGAATGGAAGTTTTGTTTTTTTTTAGCTTTTTTGTTGATCAGGTAAGTGCACTAGACAAATTCTGCCTATTTTCAGACATGACCCAGCGGAGGGGGTTACAGATGAATGCCAACTGACCTTGAACCAGATTAAGCTGTTGGTGATATTTTTTAGTTGAATGGGGGGAAATTTGGCCAGGACACTGGGGAAATTCCCCTACTCTGTGTAGGGGGCACTGTGGAGCTTTGGCCAACAGCTATGACCAACTCATAGGACAGCCATGGAGGTGGATGGGAGGATGACTGAGGAATTGGTCTCCTTCTCAACTCTGGAAACCACTGAGATGGATGTTTTTTTTTGATGTGGCTGGGGTAGCCACAATAGAAATGGAACTACCTTGTTCGGGAGCTGAGGCATCTTGTAAGGAACCTGGGCTAGTTGATACGCTGGATCATGGATTGCAAATGGAGGCACTTTCAACTGTACAAGTGCAAGCAGCATTGCTGCAGGATGAACTATGCAGAGAAGAGGATTTGTATTTACAGAAATGGAACGTGCTGGAGACAGTGCACGCTGGATTGCAGATGTGTGTGACAGCTCCAGCCCATGTAAGTGACTGAATTGCAGTCGGAGGTCCCGCACAGGCAGCTAACTGCGCAATGGATACACCAGCTCTGTCAGTAAACCTGGATAATACCATTTTTCAAACAGGGACACAGGTTCAAATAGAGGCCACTGTTTTTTCAGTTTCAGCTCAAAAGAAATCTGGACTTAAGGATTGGGCCACTAAGAAAGCGATTCCTAATAAATTTTCCTGGGCAGACATGCCTATTGAGGACCTGGCCCCCTGGTCAGTAGAGAAATCCCTGCAGGCCATGGGATGGGTGTGCAACCCGGATTCACAACACTGGATTTTGGGCTTCTCCCCTATTAGGATTCCTGGGGTAAGCATTGATACATTACCCCTTACTACAACTTCTTCTACATCAAAGGTGGCTAATGTAAGTCAGGTACCTGCAACAACTTTGACTACTGTCTCTGGGGAAGTGCACTCCCCGTTGGCATTGCCGACAGAACTTGAGTTAACTCAAAATCCGGTATTACATCTTTTGAAACATGTTGTAGAAATGCCTGATAAGGATGATTGTGTTGATGTAGATAATGAGATGTTGAGTGATTTTTCAGATGTTTCTGATATACTGCGTATGATTCTTAATGGAGATAAAAAAACAAACACCTCAAAATGAAGGTCCAAGTGGGGAAGCAAATGATGGTAAAAATGTTTCTTCTAACAGACCAAATGCAAGGCCTTATGCCTCCTTTTTTCATCAATCACAACACCCCACAAAACAGTATACTGCTGTTAGTTTGGTATACTAAGGAGGTATGGAAGTATTCTCCGATAGGGTATTTGTAGGTCAAAACTCTTTTGAAGGATAACCTGCAGTTTAATGTCATGGAATTATATGCTCTAATTCATGTCTCTGGGGAAACCTCCTTTGATATCAGCTTCAAGCTGGACAGTGGGTTACAGAAGTTTTGCGCTAAGTACCACCAGGTTAAAAATTCCCCCTTATGGGCCCCCTTTGAGGTAATCCACCTTACTAGACCTGTACAAAAACCGATACCGGTACTTTTCTGTAATGAAGGGGTGAGTGTTACTGATTTACTGCATTGGCTTAAGAAGCAATTAACTGTATTAGGACATCCAGAAGCCATTTTTGACACAGAAGGTATTTGGACTGGAGGGTGGAAGTTACGAGTCATTCTTAGATCTGATGACTCTGGGACACAACACCTCCCAAATTGTTTTTTTCTAGGAAAGGACAGAGGTGTCCTATTCTACCATGGCCAACCTAAAACTTGTTATAACTGCGGGCAACTAGACATATCAGTAGTGCTTGTGACAAACTTAGATGCACGCTATGTCAAGCTTTGGGACACACTAGTTATTACTGTAAAAATGAAGCTACATGTAATCTATGTGGTGCTAAGGGACACGCTTACATTTCCTGCCCAGAAGTTGCACTATGGTATATTTTAGCTCAATATGGTATTCCTCTGATTTTTATTTCCTGGATACAGGCTTTGTATAAATTTGCCACAGTAACCCCTATTGTAAATTTTTTTGGGCCCACTGATCCCCCTGACCAAAGGGGTCAGACAGGGCTGCCCCATAAGTCTCCTTTTATATGTTTTTGTGGTAGACCCCATTCTTAGATTATTAAATTCAACAAACAAGATCCATACGATTTCACTAGATCATCTTTTACCGTATACCGCATTTGCCTATGGGGATGATCTGGTAATTTTGGTTAAGGATAAATCCTTGGTGGAAGAATCCATTAATCTTTGTAATACTTATGGAGCCTGTTCAGGCACAGTACTAAACATGGACAAAAGCTCTGGGAAAGTACTGGGTAGTCACCCGGTTATACCGATACAGGTTGCAGGCATCTGGTTTAGTGAAGACCCTATTAAAATTCTTGGAGTACTGTTTGGGTTGGAAAATATGGATATTGTGAACTGGGACATAAAAATACAACGAGGCACACAAATGGTCCAAAAATGGAACAAATGGGGGATGAGCAAATCCAAAAGGATTTATTTAATTAAAACATACCTAGTGCCAGTATTCTTATTTATAACAAATATTTTTCCTCCCCCTAAATCCAAGGAAACTACTTTATATAGTCTTTTTTTTTCAAGCCTTTTGGGGTAGTAAGTTGAACTGTATTAGGAGGAACATTTTGTATCTTCCCCTAGATCAAGCGGGACAGCGGATGATTAACCCTGTTCTTTTTTTTTGTCAATTTCTTTTCACAAATATAAAACCTCTACTGATTAACACTGACACATATTGAAGTAATGCAGTATACGCTAGTGTGTCACATTGGTTCCCATTATGGGATAAAGACATACTGAGCATGATAAAGTCACATTGCGATGCGCCCCCTTTTTTAAGGGACGTGTTTGTCAAACTTAAAATATGGAAGATATCTAGTTCAGTGGTTGTGACACTTAATAAAAAATGAGTTTATGCTCAAGTCCTAGAATCTTTCTTTAAGGAAGAACAAGTTTTTCCGAAATGCCCACTGGAACATCACTCCTCATTGGAAAATCTGATTACAGAAAAACGAATACCACAGAAGGTTAAGGATATACAATGGCTATGTTGCCATGAGAGGCTCAATGTAAAGGCAAACCAAAAACATAAAAAGATAGAAGAAAGGATTTGTTCACAGCCCCAGTGCTGTAATCAATTAGAAACACTCGAGCATCTGTTTTTCTCCTGTACATATATTCTTAATTTTTGGTCTTTTATTGCACATGAGATAGGAGAACAGGTATTCTCCACAGTAACTTACCCAATCTTAATGTATGGAGCATACACTAATATATGGAATAAGTGGAATAAAGGTTCTTTGCATATTATTTTTCTGTATTTAAATGGTATATATGGGATGCAAGAAGCATATTTACTTTACAACAGAAAGTTATTAACCATACGGAAATATTCCAAAAAGTTAAAAATTAATTGACTAGGATTTATCATTTAGAGGCTAAAATGCTGACATTTTGTATATTACATGTAAGGTGGAGAAATCTCTTGTAGATTACGGATAATGATGTACCTATAACTTGAATCTGTTTTATTTGTATTTAATTTGAGATGGATATTCTCTTTATAATGACCTTGATGTATGTATGACATTATGATAATTTTTCAGTTTGCTATTGCATGATTTCTTTAATAAAAACTTCCCCTACTCTTTTCGAGAAGTGCCATGGGCTCTTTAACATCCACCTTAACTACCACCAGAACAGGAAGATGGGACCTCGGTTTAACGTGTCATCCGAAAGATGGCACCTCAGGAGTGCAGCACCACCCTCCTGCTGCACTACAGTGTCAGTATTGGGATTTAACCCAAGTGCCTAGTGTGAGGAAGTAAAATGTTGAATTCCAGTTTATTCTGCTGGTCGGTGTTGCTGTTGTCAGAAACTCCTTTTCGCATCGCATTGTAACTGGTGCATCATCTCAGTACTACGGCTCCCTCTTTAGAGGACTATGGTGACCTCCAAGATGCATGTGGCAGCCGGCCTAGCAGACCTCTCTGATATCTGGGAATGTTGCAGGCTCTGATGCAGGACATTCCACTAATAAAAAATACACTGTCCCAGTTAAAGGAACGGGTGGAAGCTGCAGAACAAAGAATTGCTGATACAGAGTTATTCACTCTAAAGGTGGAGTTGGATACCACTCATCATGCTGACAAACCTGGCCACTTAGAGCAGCAAGTACAATCCCTCTGGGCAAAGCTGGAGGATTTAGAAAATAGGGGGAGATGCAACAACCTCCATATAATGGGGTCCCTGAGGGGTTGGAGGGTCCCAATATGTGTGAATTCCTGCAGTGCATTATTCTGCAGGCTTTGGACTTTTACTGGGACATCCCATTATAGATCAAGCGGGCTCACAGATCCCTTGGATGAAAGCTGGAGAGAGGCATGCCCCCCCAGTCCTACACTATAATAGCTTATTTCCTGCATTTTTCCATTAAGGAGCAGATTCTGCATCTGGCTCATGAAAAGGGGCCTCTGACGTGAACAGGCACACCATACACTTTTTTCAAGATTTCTCCAAGTACATTGCAGCCTGGCAGAAAACCTTTTCCCCATACATAAAGCGTTAGCTCAAAGGCATATGCAGTATGGTATGTGATACCCTGCAATATTGGTGTTACTATGGGAAGGTCAGTGGAAAACATTTGACAACCACAAGAGGCACAGTGTTTCCTGACCACTCTCTGCCAGGCCCCCCCGCATCAAGTCAGGACTCTGCAGCTCACTGTAATGCCCTACAACACAACAGTAACACTAATAAACAGGGCCAGAGGGGTATAAAACAGCCCCCCTTGCAGGATTATCTTAGGTAGTCCATACTGCAACAGCCATCAGAGCAATGTCCTTCATGTGATACAGGAGACAATAGATTATCATATCTATTTATTTAGTTAGCTTTTGTTAACTAGGAAGGTACACTAGGCAGAAACTGCCTGTTTTCAGGTACGACCTGGGAGAGTTACAACAAGGGTGATGCAACACCAGACAGTATACAGTATATAGCAATATACAACATGTTCACAGGTAAAGGTAACAACAAACAGGATGCGAGCAATTATAGTCAGGGTAGGCAAGAGTGGTGTTCAGCCTATATCACAACCAGTAGGCAAAGTGCTAAATATTGTAGAGAAAGTCACAATGCAACAAAACATCATTCTCTGTACACACAACACAAAAACAGTATTATTAACCACAGGCAAAAGCAGCAAAATACCAATACCATATTGGCAAGCAGAATCTAGAGTTGGGTTAGGAGCCAAATAACAAGTTCACCACTTGGGGGAGCATTTACATGTAAATGTGCCTAGGAGGTGCTTATAAAGGGATTGTCTGAAACTCCCTGATGTGGCACAAGCATAAATCTCAACTGAGATATTGTTCCATAGTGTGGGAGCAAAGTACTGGAATGCTGCTGAACCAAGGTTAGTTCTCTGCTTAGGGACTGCAAGCAGGCCATGGCCTGAGGATCTTAATAAATATGGACTGTGATGTGGCTGAAACCACTTAAGCTAGCTGTTGCAGTTGCTGTTTTCTTAACACATTGTAGACAATGCTTCCTAGTGCATGGTCTCTCAAAGCTTTGGGGGCAGCCAATTTAATTTCCCATATAATGTACGTTGGTGGACAAAATCTGCTACACAAAGTGATTAATTCTGCTATAAGTAACATCCCACCTCCTCAGTGCAAGTTTAGATGCTGAGGGTGTGTATACAGCAACATTATACATGAGCTTAGTAAGCAGTATACTCCATGCAACCAAAAGGCTGGCATGTTGGGTGAGGTTGTATCTAATTTTGTAGGACGGCACAATCTAGAATAATTTAGACAAAAAGGTGAGTACTAGAGTAGTGGAGCTCACGGCAAAAAACAAGAACAACACCAACTGGAAGCTGGGCACTCACAAAACCAATTATTCTAGACACTGCAGCTTATGAAAAAGCAATAAATATTTTTTTAGAATCCCATGTTGGAAATAAAACAGAACAAAGTCTGCACACACCTGACACGTTTTGGACTTTAGCAGTCCTTTCTCAAAGGCTGAGGTGCACATACTGAGACATAGAATCAATAGTACAACAGCAACTGATTCACCATGACATCACAATTACAATTTCAAACTCACTGGTCATTCCTTCATTGATTGGTTAATTATATAGCTGTAGAACACACTTAACATACTGGATGACACATGAATTAACAGCAGCTTCAAACACATAGTAAACACTAACTTCATAAGAAAGTCTGAATTCTTTTAAAAACAAGTAGGTGTATGGGGGGGCATATATAAAAGCTAGGGGCACCAAAGAACAGCATAATTTAAAAACAACCTCAATACTGAAATTAATAAAGGAGCAAGTGCTGCTGATGAAGCGAGTATCTATTATTTAAAAAAACATGGATTGAAACCCATTGTTATTTTTTCTCCAAATACGGGCAGAGTTCAAAACCCACACTGAGACCTGGTTTTACTGTAGCTCTCAACTTGAGTATCCAGAAGGGCTCCCTTTTTAAATGAAATTATTAAATTTCCTCCCCTGGGTTTACTTCATCAATTGCCACAAATGAAAAACTATGTTCTGATTTATTTTCAGTACTTGCTACGTGTGCTGCAGTAGCATATGTGACATCACCATGTACTGTAGAATAGCCCTTAAGTGCTTCCCCATCCTTAACTTAAAACTTCTGGTTGTCTCTCCAATGTAATAAGCAGAGCATGAGCACTGAGCTACATAAATAACACCAACTGTATTACAGGTAGTTACCTGCCTTATTTCAAATTCCTTATCTGTGTTTACACTACTGAGATTTTTTTACATGGTTTCACATGCTGGCAATATAGAAACATAACATAGAAACATAGAAACATAGAATTTGACGGCAGATAAGAACCGCTTGGCCCACCCAGTCTGCCCATTTCCCTACCTACTGGATAAGCTGCAGATCCTAGTTAACCAGCAGCCTACATCTTCCTACCCCCACCTCCTAGAATGGCCTTATGACTGTCCCATGCATGCTTGAATTCCACCACTGATTTTGACTCTACAACCTCCTCCGAAAGGCCGTTCCATGCATCCACAACCCTCTCTGTGAAAAAATACTTCCTTAAATTACCTCTGAGCTGTCCCCCTCTATCTTCAAATTGTGCCCCCTTGTTCTTGCACACCTCTTTTTGTGAAAGATGCTACCCTCTTGGACTTTGTTGATTCCCTTGAGGTGCTTGAGCGTTTCTATCATGTCCCCCTCTCCTCCTTTCCTCGAGGCTATACATATTAAGCTTCTTCTGCCTCTCTTCATATGTCTTCTGGTGCAGACCCTGCACCATTTTAGTTGCCCTCCTCTGGACAGCTTCCATCCTGTCTATGTCTTTGTGGAGATTGGGTCTCCAGAACTGCACACAGTACTCCAGATGGGGTCTCACCAGCTGTCTGTACAGAGGGATAATAACTTCCTGTTTTCTACTGGTGATGCCTCTCCCTATGCATCCCAGTATACCCCCAGCCCTCCTTGCTGCCCTCTCACATTGCTTGCCCACCTTTAGGTCATCTGATATGACTACCCCAGGTCCCTTTCCATTTTTGTTGTTGTTAGTATCTCACCCCCCATTGTGTACTCTTCCCTTGGGTTTTTGTTTCCCAGGTGCATTACCTTGCACTTCTTAGCATTGAATCTAAGCTGCCATACATTTGACCATTCCTCTAACCTTGCCAAGTCCCTTCTCATCCTTTCCACCCCACCCTGTGCATCAACTCTGTTGCAGATCTTTGTGTCATCTGCAAAGAGACTTACTTTTCCTTCCAGTCCCTCTGCAATGTCGCTTATAAAGATATTGAAGAGGACCGGTCCTAATACTGAACCCTGCTGTACCCCACTAGTAACCCTCCTTTCTTCTGAATGGACTCCATTTACTATTACTCTCTGTGTCCTATTCTCCAGCCAATTCTTTACCCAGGCTGTCATCTTGGGACCCACTCCCAGGCTGTCTAACTTGTATATTAATCTTTTGTGTGGGACTGTGTCAAATGCCTTGCTAAAGTCTAGGTAGGCCATGTCCACAGCCCCTCCCTGATCTACTACTTTGGTCACCCAGTCAAAGAAATCTATCAGATTCGTCTGGCATGACCTTTCCACTGTGAATCTATGCTGCCTAGGGTCCTGTGCCCCTCTGGCCTCTAGATACTCGACAGTTCTTTCCTTCAGAAGTGATTCCATCATTTTCCCTATCACTGAGGTTAAACTAACAGGTCTGTAGTTTCCTGCTTCTGCCTTGCTCCCACTTTTGTGAAGGGGAATCACATCTGCCCTCCTCCAGTCCTCGGGTACCACCCCATCCTCCCATGATTTATTAAAAGGGTAGACAGTGGTGTCACTAGTTCTACCCTTAGTTCTTTAGAATTCTGGGATGAATCCCATCAGGCCCCATTGCTTTGTCCACCTTCAGTTTTAAGAGTTCTTTCAGAACTCTTTCTTCTGTAAATGGGCTGGTATCAACTTCTGTATCCAGAGTGTTTCTACTGTTTGTTTTACGTACTTCTCTTCATTTGTAAATACTGAGCAAAAATATTTGTTTAGTATCTCTGCCTTTCACAGTCTCCTCTGCCCACCCACTCTCCCTTTATTAAGCCTCACTATCCCTCCCTTGGTCTTCCTTCACTCCCTGATGTACCTGTAAAAGGTGTTATCCTCCTTCTTAACTGAGTTGGCTATCTTTTCCTCGGTTTGGGCCTTTGCTGTTCTGACTGCCTTCCCAGCCTCCTTTTGCTTTAACTGATACAGTTCTCTGTCCTTCTCCTTCTGCGATTCCTTGTACTTCCTGAATGCTTTCTTTTTCTGTTGAACCTTCACTGCCACTTCCTTTGAGAACCATAGTGGTTTCTTACATCGTTTTGTTTTGTTTATTTGCTTCACACAAAGGCTCGTTACCTCTGTGAGGGCAGTTTTTATTATTCCCCATTGTTCTTCCACTCCTTCTTCCTGCCCATTTGCTAGTGCATTCCTTAGGCACTCACCCATTTTGGCAAAGTCAGCCCTCCTAAAGTCCAGTACTTTTGCCTTTGTATGGCTTGACTCTATTGCTGTGTTTATTGTGAGCCATACTGTTCGATGGTCGCTAGTTCCCAGATGGCTACCCACTTCTACATCTGTGATCCTCTCTCCATTTCCATTTGAGAGAATCAGGTCTAAGATTGCTCCCTCTCGAGTGGGCTCCAATACTAGTTGTCTAAGGCATGCCCCCTGTAGGGCATCTAGAATAACTCCACTCTTAGAAGTGGCTGCTGCAACTGCACTCCAGCTAACATCTGGCATATTCAGATCACCCATCAGCAATATCTCCCCTTTTTCTGCCATTCTAAGTATACTTTCTATCATTTCCTTGTCCATTTCCTCCCCCTGAGAAGGGGGTCTGTATACAACCCCTGTGCGGATTGTGGTGCCATTGCCTGTCTCCAAATTTACCCACAGTGCTTCTTCTCCTCCTGTTTACCCTTTTGTTCTGTTGCTTTTATTCCTTCCCTTATGTAAAGCTACTCCTCCTCCTCTTTTACCTCCTGTCCCTCCTGTAGATAGTGTATCCTGGTATGTTTACGTCCCAGTCATGGTTTTGTGTGTACCATGTTTCTGTGACTGCCATGATATCCAGATGTTCCTCCTCCATCAAGGCCACTAATTCAGGAAGCTTGTTACCCAGACTACGGGCATTGGTACTCATTGCTCTCCATTTTTTGATGGCTTTACCTTCTGTTGCAGCATTTGCATATATACACATCTTACACTGAAAACAGTCTTTACTAACATTATGTCAAGTTTGTGGTTGTTTATCCACAAAATGACTATGCAACAAAAGATTCTTTAAAGTTGGTGCATGTCTGAAAGACATCCTTGGAGTTGCCTCCGATATGCTGTTTTGTCCCTCATTACTCCCTAGAACATGCCAATATCTTTTTACAATATTTGTAAATGCCAATGCCAGCGAGGAATATGTTGGGACAAAATTTAAACAATCATTACTAACCACATTCTTGCTGTCTTCTCTTAGAAGATCTGGCCTAGTCCTAGTACTTGCTGCCATTTTTGTATTTTCAATGTTTACATGGCTCTATCCTATTTCCTGCAAGTGTTGTGTCAGATCTCTGGCTCCTCTGGCAAATGCTGCTTCCATACTGCAGTACTGTCTAGTAGGAATGCTTTTGGTGGTGTGCGGAGGATGGCAACTAGAGGACAGTAACAGTGCTGCCATCCACTTCTTTTCAGTGTAGATCTATATCCAGACCCCCTGCCTCATTTTTACTTAATAAAAAAATCCAAATAAGAAATGCTTTCCTGACTCTGATTATATGTTAATTGTGGCGAGCTACCCAACTGCTAGTCCTTATTTGTAGATATAATTCTGTAAAAAGACTGAATTTCTTTTGATTTTTCAGTGGGGCTTGACCTTCCTTTGACCTGCAGGCCAGCTGCTTGCCAGGAATTGAGATTTCATTCCTAGTTTTTTTTAACAGAGATATGCCAAAATCCACTTGTAGGTCATAAAACCATGTACTCAGGAGCAGAATGCTTTGATCCAAGGAAGCTGTTATAAGATGCTACATTTTATGAGGTAACAGGAAAGAAACATGCTTCCTAGGAAACATGTGTGAATTCTCAACACCCAAATGCCACTGGTGTTACTGTGGGATCCTGACATATCAAAGGGTAGCTAGAAAGTGGGCTGTAAGGAAAGAGAAAGAGTGCCATCTACTGGCCTAAATGTTGTAGGATTTTCACTCACTATTTCCAGAGCTAAAACAGGGGTATAAATAGCCCCAGCTCAGGGCATTTGGACACACTTTTCATCTGGACTTTACCTGACACGCTGGAAGCTAAACTGCTGAGACACAATGGCTGCCAGTACACACTTTTCCTCTGGACATTCTCTTGACCACAAGCACAGGGACTAAGAACCAGAGACTGTACCTACTTTTTATGGACTTCAGAATACAATGTAGACTTTTAATTAGCAGTTTTAGTGTGTTTACATATATATATATATATATATATTTCCATTTTATTTCTGTATACTGTAACCCAAATTAGTATATTCTTTTGCTAGTTTTAACTGTATTTATTTAAGTATTTTAGTAAAAACTGCCTGGGTGAGATTTACAGATATTTCTGTGTGAATTGGGGACAATATCAATAATCTGTGATCAGACTGTTACTGCCAAAAAGGGGTGTCACCATAGCAACCAAATCAAGTAAAAGGGTCTGGAAGGGATCTGGAAGGATAAGGAGAATACTAAAGTCTCAGGGATGAGTCTGCAGGGATTTTAAGCCAGGTTGTTGCATGTCCTGTAGGGAGAAGTTCAAATCAGGCTTATGCTGCTTCCTGGAAGAGAGTATGACACTTGTGTCTTCCTCCTTTGTGTAATAGCCAAGAAAGGGTTCATATCTGGCCACAAGACTCAAGACTGGTATTGTGCCCTTATCCAGAGTTAGAAGGGTGCACCAGGTTCTCATGGCAGAGGTGCAGTCATGACCTCATCGAGCATTCTAAAAGCACAAGGAAGGTAGCCCTGTCCCCCATTATGGATTGTACTTAGGGGTGGGCACTGTGAACACAATGGACCTGACCCCCCCAGGAGTGGGTTTGTGACAAATCTGGTCTGCAGTGGTGGGATCTGAGAGATTTGATTGCATAATGTTGTGACAGGAGAGATATTGGTGGCACAGGCATAATAGTTGGATTTGAGCATAGTATATCAGATTGATGAACTGAAAGCAATCCAAGCACAATCAAGACAGATATATATATATATATATATATATATATATATATATATATATATAAATGTGGTTACAGTATAAAGGTTCCTACCTGTTTTTGTTTCTTTTGGTGTAAGCTAGTGTAGTAATAGTTCGGGAAGCTGGCTTCCAACTATAATGCAAACACTGCAGACTACCTGAGGCAGTTGTGTCAGGACAGAGGAGTCTGGTACCAAGGTCTAACTAGAAAGAACCTCCTGAAGGCTCTTGTGGCAGCTGATGAGCTAGCAGTTGCCCAGGTCCTTGTGTCACTGCCAGTGGCTGAAAAGGACCAGAGCCAGGATGTGGGGATGCCAGGGTCCATTGCAGTGTCCAGTCCCAGGGAGGAGTGCAGCAAGACTAGAGGGAACCCAGAGCCACAGCTGGAGCAGGAAGGGATCAGGCTGCAGCTGGAGTTGAGGAAACTGGAGCTGGCATTCTAGCAGAGGAAGTTCAAGATGGAGTTGCAGGAAAAGCAGCGGCAGTGAGAGGCCAAGTAAAGAGAAAGACAGTTTTAGAAAGTGGCCAAGGAAAGAGAAAAACAGTGGCAGAGGGAGTTTGAACTGGAAAAGTTACAACTCCAATGACCAATGCCAGAGGAGGTAAGTAGCAGGGGTGAATCTAAATCTCCAGGGCTGGGGTATAAATTAAATTCCAAATTAATAGCTGAATTTAAAGAGGAGGAGGCTATGGATGCATTTTTGAATTTGTTTGAAAAGATCTATATCCAGGCTATAATACCCAGGGTATCCTGGAGCTTTCAGCTATCCCCACTTCTTACTGGTAAAAGATATTAAGCACTAGGCTAAATGAACAATCAGAACAGTAGTAATTATAAGAAACTTAAAGCTATATTGCTTAAAAAGTATGAATTAATGCCTGAAGCAAACAGGGTTAAGTTTCACAAGCTCCAAAGAAGACCTGACATGAGCTATGAGAAACTTGCCACAAAGCAACGTCAGTTTTAGAAATGCTGGTGGGAGGGAGAAGAAGCAAATTCTGTTGAGAAAACTGAGGAAGTTGTACTTCAGGAGCAATACTTTTGGGCTTGCCCAGCAAAGCTAAAACCCTGGTTAGAGGACCAAGACCTCAAAACTTCGTAGCAGGCTGCTGAGCTCTTGGATCGCTATGCCAGGAACAGGCCAACTCTGAAAGGAGTGGATGTGGCAGTGCAGAAAGGGAAAAGCGTGCCTTTAGGGCAACTAAAATCCTCACTGTCTGCACAGAAAGGGGGAAGCCCCAAGTTACAAAAAAGGGATTTCTGAGATAAAAGAAATGATGACTGTTGGTTTTGTAAACAGCCAGGGCATCTTGTTAGACAGTGTCCTAAAAAGGCACAGAGTGGACAAGATGGTGCTCAAACAGAGTTGGGTACACTGTGTATCCCTGAAAGCATGCCTACAAACATGAGGGAGCACATACACCCGGACACTGTAAATGGGGTGCAGACCCCATGGGTTAAGGGACACTGGATCATCTCTTAACTTAGTAGAAGGGGATTTGGTTGTGCCTCAACAGCTTATACCTAATCAGTTTGTAACAGTAAGGGGATTCACTGGGGAGGAAAAAACTCTGCCACTAGCTAGTGTTCTCCTGGACTGGGGTAAGACAGAAGAGAGAGGGTGCAAAATATGGCAGTAGCAGAAAACCTCGCCCTGGGAGTCACGTGATGCCTGCAGACTGAGAAGCAGACCTTAAGAAGAGCTCTCTTCTCCCTCTCATATAACCTGCTTAAATACTACTTCAAAGGGAGAATTCCACAACTTAATCAACTTTGATTGGAGCCTGATATACCAACAACCAATAATATCTACATTTTACATTGCTCTTGGTGGTATCACCACTGATGGACTTAGAGGTGAAACAGGCCCCACCACATCACACACCACTGGCCTCGCTGCTAAAGGCACAGAGAAAAGCAAAAGCTCAAGGGGGCCAGCCGGTTCAAGCAACATCACAAATTTCAACAGCCACTCCTTTAACAGAGGATAGATTCTTGCAAGAGCTACTTCCCATTTGGGAGACTCTAGAAGACATCTCAACAGAACTGAAATATTTGCGATCCGACTTGAGTGACATGGGGAGGAAAATAGGAGACGTGGATGCTACAGCCTCATCACTCAAGGCTTGGAAGGAGCAAACGGACCCGGAGATAGTTAATCTCTGGCAACAAATGGCAAAACTCCAATTAAAAACCAAAGATCTAGAGGGTAAGAGTCGAAGAAACAATGTCCTTATCTTTGGTCTACCCGAATCGGAGGAAGGTACTAACGTTATCGCCTTCATTCAAAAATGACTAGCCAAAATAGTAGGCCCATCTTCATTTAACCCAGGCTACCAAATTGAGCGAGCACACAGATCACTGAGACTGTGACCCCCAGTAGGAGCACCTCCAAGGCCCATGATCCTTAAATTTCTCAGTTATCTGGAGAAACAACATGTGTTGTCCAAAGCTTGAGAGCTTCAGGCTATACTCTGGGAAGATAAACCTCTGTGGATTACTCAAGATCTATCCCTGGAAACATGCCAGAAAATAAATACCTTTCATCCTATAGTCTCAAAAATAATTGCTGCCGGTTTGAAGTTTAAAATGCCATACCCAGCTCGTCTCCAGATATGTATAAATGATAGCTGGCACTCATATGACACTCCTAAAGCAGCAAAACAGGACCTAAAACTGAGACTTCCTGATCTCTTCAGTTCTACCTGAACTCCTGTGAATATAGTGTCTGTACAACTGCTTAAACTATTTATCTAATGAGGTGTTAATTTGTATTTCCAAGGGATCACTCACCTCCTGAAAATTAGGGAAAAGTATTATAATGGTCCTCAGAGGTTAGTGATGTCCATCACGATTTTCCTAGATTTAAGTTAGCCGTGAGTGCCTCTCCTATAGGATACTGGAAGCTAGTGTTTAATCCCCAACCATTTCTTAGTAATCCACCCACAGGGAACTTAATCTTTAGTTGTAGTTTCCAGAGGGCAGGAACGGTAGAACACCGGTGTCAGCCTTAACTGTTTCCCCCAGCCGCTCCGAAGTAAGGAGCAAGATAATTCGGTTTTGCTGGCTAATTTTGTTTATTTCACCACTGCTAATATGTACTGATAACCTCTTTAAATTAAACCAAACACCCAAGGGTTCAGCCTAAGCAGCGGTAGGGACCAGACTTAATTGAGCGGTACCATTTCACCGGAGAAGGTGTTTTCCTTAGTTTGCCTCTGTCAGGTTAATTTTATCCATATGATGGACCCGGGGTACAGATTGCAGGAACTTCTAGCCCTTTCGACACCCACCGACAGAAAATAGTGATGGGTAGGTAAGCTACCGCTCATCCTATCTCTGGGTTCCCCAGAATGTTTGATCTTTCATAATATTGCAGGGAAGAGGGGGGGAATGAGTGAGAGGAACGCTTTGGTCTTTCGTAGCGCCACAAACTGGATTGGGGGGGGGTTGTGCTTGCTCCTATTCACCGAGTGCATTAAAGAATTTGATTTTATTACTCTTAATCACCTTGCCACAGTGAATGGAACCAAGTACAATAAGGTTACTCCTCCTCTAGTGTTGGTTTTCTACATTTATGATAGATATGAATCTCTAGAGGAGGATACTGTAATAGTTTAAATAGTTGGTGGGAAGGGATAGAATCGGGGACTGCGTTACTGTTTCTGAACAGGATAACTTTAGCTATATCCTCAAGGAAAGGGGATATAATAGTATACACTCAAATTTCAACCAATGACCCCTACTCACAAGGTAACAAATTGATAAATGACTGGAGTTTACAGGTTGGAAAGTTAACTGTTGTTTTTTATATCTACAGTACAAAGATATATGGGGGTCTATTAGACTGTTTTATAAAGGGGTGGGGGGAGGGATGGAGTGCGTGTTAGAGTTCACAAAGGTGGGAGATACCTGTTTTGCATTGTGTTTATATTGTTTATAAAAATTGGGGAGTACAATCTTTAAAATTAGGACATGGAATGTTAGGGGTATTAGAGACCCCACCAAATGTTATCAAATCCTAAAGCACTGTGCCTTGATACATGCTAATATAATTTTCTTGCAAGAAACTCATCCCATTGTTAGGGAGACCACATGGCTACACAGGCAAGGAGTAACTCAAGTTTTTGCCTCTGGCAATTCTTCCTCAAGTAGAGGTGTAGCCATCCTGATTATGAATAATGTCCCATTTCAAGCTGCCTTGACAGTTTCTGACCCTGAAGGCAGATATATCCTGGTTAAGGGAACCATACATCATACAGAGTTAGTCCTAGGGTGTCTTTATGGACCGGTCAAAGGAGATGCGCAGTTCTTCATGGAACTTGCTAACAAACTAGCCTCATTATTTCCCACCCCATTCATATGGTGGTGATTGGAATGTCCCACCCACACAAGATCTAGATTGATTGTATTTACCCTTGAAACCCCCCTCTCAACCTCAAAGAGCCCTAAGTGATTTCAAGTGACATGTTGGGGCTATGTGACCCGTGGTGTATCCTTAATCCCTCTCATCAATTTTATATCTTTTACTCCCCCATCCATCATTCTTGGTCCAGGCTTGACTATATATTGATCAGCCTTCCCTTACTATCCGGTTTATGACAAACTGGAATAGAACCAATCATCCTATCAAACCATTCTATAGCCTGGATAGTCATATCCCCTGATTCTAATATACAAAAAGATTTCATGTGGAAGCTAAATACCCAGCTCCTCAAAGACAAATCTTATTCCAAGAAGATCTCCTCCCTTATTCAATCTTTTATTGCAGATAATGGAGGTTCAGTCACAAGAGCAGATATTGAAGGGAGTGCTCTTAAATGCTACCTTCGGGGAAAACTTATTAAGATGTCCTCTTACAGGAAAAAATTGAGAGAGCAAAAAGCATTAACACTTTTATCTCAAATCAGAACCACTGAATTAGCCCTTTCTGCTTCCACCTCACCTACTTCACTAACTACCCTACTCTCTCTGAGAAATAAATATGCAGACATTCTTAGAGAGAAAGCAGAATACTCTCTATTAAAAACACACTCTAAATATATAGACCAAGGGGAAAAAGCTGGCAGACTTCTAGCTCTCCACCTAAGGAAACTTGAAAGTTCCAGGCTGATTTCCTCGATCATTGCTCCAGACGGCTCTACAAAGACTGCATCCCATCACATAGCCTTAGTCTTTGAAAATTATTATTGTAAGCTATAAGGTAAAAATCATTCATCCCCGGAGGCTCACGCCATTGAAGAATATTTGATTTTTGCTCACCTTCCATGTCTTCTGGAACATCACCGCACTACCCTTTCTTCCCCATCTCTCTTATTTTAGTGAATGAAGCTATTAACAGTTTAGTTCTGGACAAAGCACCAGGCCCAGACGCTTATCTCTCTAACTTTTATAAGATTTTCTCCAAAGACTTGTCCCCTTTATTACTACAGCTATATGAATATATAATTCAGGCAGACGCTCTGGACACATCCCTCTTTGAAGCTACTGTAATTCTTATTCTCAAACCAGATAAACCAGCTACTCAACCATCTAGTTATCGTCCCATCTCCCTTTTAAACTGGGACATAAAAATTCTTACAAAAATTCTCTCCATGTGCATCAGGAAAGTCTGGACACTCCTGTTGAGCCCAGAACAATTAAGTTTTGTACCCAAAAGATTCTCAGCTGATCATATCAGGAAATTAGATCATATCTTTCAGGTAGCCCAATCCTCTCCCTCCGCTATGGCACTTGTTTCCCTAGACACCGAAAAGGCCTTGGGCAGAGTGGATTGGGACTTCCATCCACTCTCCGCTCTGTGGGCTTCCCCTCTAGTTTTATACATTGGATTCAAAACATATACTCTTCCCTCACTGCTAAGTTATATTTGTAATGTTTTTTTTCTTCCCATTTTCCTCTCTTTACTGGTACTAGGCAAGGCTGCCCCCTTTCACCTTTTCTCTTTAATCTTTATCTAGAACCTCTCATCAGACATATTAATTTATCTCCTCAAATTCAAGGAATCCGGATATCAAACTCTAGGTTCACACTATCAGTGTATGCGGATGATATTCTTCTACATTTGTAACTACCTAATATATCACTAAAGAATGCTCTTGATGTTATATCTCAATTTAGCCACCTCTCTAATTACAAGTTAAACCTGGCTAAAACTGAAATCTTCCCCCTCAGTCTTCACACTCACAAAGCAGACTTCTCATCCTTTGGCATGGAATGGTCTTCTCATTCACTCAGATACCTGGGGATTATGTTAACAAAATATTCTGCTCTCACCAAGAAGCTCAATTCAGATAACCTAGTGTCTACTATACAACAAGATCTTGAGAGTTGGTATTCTCTACCAGTTTCTCTATGGGGTAGAATTAATGTTATTAAAATGTATATTCTACCTAGAGAATTTTCTATCCTTTGAGCACGTTAAATATCTGGCTACTGTTGACTTTCTTCCACCATATTCATTCTCTTGTAGCCAATTTTATCTGGATGAATAAACATCCCAGACGCGTCTACTTCAAACTCAGTCTCCCCAAGGATTTGAGTGGCCTCTGTCTGCCAAACTTCCTTTTGTATTACTGGTCCAGTCATGTTATTAAAATGGGACAATGATCACTGAGTACTAATAAACAATATCTTCCCATATAGAAGCAACTGGAACAGCAACTTCTTCATACACACAACGTATCTACTCCTATTATTTTCTACTTGCCCTGGAGAAACCTACCAACTCCCCTCAAAAATACACCCATTGTTACCTCCATTAGAGTTTTCTCTCAATTTTGCTCCTTTTTCAAGATTCATCCTCAGAAAGACCCCTCCCAAACTCTTATTTCTAACCCAAATATTAAGATAGATGGTTCCTGCCTAACACCAGGTTGGCTGCCACAACTAAGAGAACTTACGGTTGCTCAGCAATACTCCTCGGATTCTCTTCTTGACTCTCAGGATATTATCCAAAAATTTCAAATACCTCAAATAAATATTTTCAAGATTTTCCAGCTAAGACAATTAATAAGACAACGATGCGGGCCTGTTCCCAAACCTCCCAATCTATCTCCTATCCTAACTCAATTAAAAGACACAGTGGACAGACTGCATGGAACTTCCTTAATATACTCTTACTTCATAGCTCTAAAATATCCCAAACCACTCCAAGGTTCTAAAATCTGGAATAACCTGGCACCTGACACAATGCTAAACTGGACTCAGATTTGGAAAGACCTACATATCTATATCCCTCAAGCCAGACTTAAACGTACACAATTTCATATTCTAAATGATATGTATTATGCTCCTGTTAAACTTGCCAAAATTGATCATCTCCCTTCTTCAGTATGTTCGAGATGTGGCAACTCAGAAGGGAACATATTACACATTCTATGACATTGTGAAAAAGTAGCACCTTTGTGGCAGACCATTCAATTCAACCTGGACTCCCTGCTAGGCCTAGATGGTCTCTTTAACATTGATGTTTGTTTTCTAGGTGCTTAAGAGGCAATTACAGTTAAAGAAAGAAGATACCACATGGCCTTAATTTCAATTGTGGTCAAGAAATTAGTGTTACACCACTGGATGGACCAGCTCACAATCTCATACAATGAATGGCTAAAGGAACTCTCTACTTGCCTCTGAAGTGAACGTCTCATAGCAAGCTGTAGCAACAAACTACGAGCTTTTGACAAAAAATGGGGTAAACGCCATGCCCTGTATTTACATTAAGAAGATACTTTATTTCTAACTCTCCTTTTGTATTATCTTATGAATTAAAAAGTTTTATCAATCCTGTACTTTATATTTAAATTTAGTACAGACACACTCTGGGGCAGGGACAGGAAGGGGGTGGGGGAGGATATTAGTTAGGTGATAGGACTGGTATTGTTTTTCTTGTCTACATCTAATGTGTATGGTTTATAATGAAAAGCAATAAAAGTTGAATTTCAAAAAAAAGAAAACCTCGCCCTGGATGTGATTATAGGGAACAATCTCCAGAAGGGGGTGGTGTGTGCAGTTACCCACAGTCAGATGGCAAAGGCCAATTGTAGTTCCCTGAACCCCCATAGAAGCCCCAGAGGAAAACAATGGGAGGCTGATTCCCCAGCCTGTGTCTCCTGAAAAGGAGAGTAGTGAAAGGGAGGTAGGACTTCCCCAAGTAGCAGTTCACCAAAAAGCTACAGAGGGTTACTCTGAGGAGGGAGGGGTCAATGGTCAGAAGGTTAGGGATGGCAGTGACCCTAAATTTTTAAATGCCCTAATGCTAGAGTTATGGACCCCAGTTTAGGAACTGAAGGGGACATATCCCATGCCTTGGGAAAGTGTGAAGAATTTGCAGCTGCTCAGAGGACTGATCCTAGTTTGGAGGGGCTAAGGGCTTGTGCAGAATCTGACAGGGCACAGGGAGGTGACATGAGACACAGGCAACAGGATACAGTAGCCCAAACTGTGGGACAGGGTGCAGCAGCCATGCCTGTTTGGGACAAGGGATGTGGGGAACAGGGTGTAGCACATGATTTGACTCTGGTGGCAGGGGGTCAGCAGGGTGCAACTGCCTCAACTGTGGAGACATGCAATTGGGTGCAGCAAATGCCCTGAATCTTGTGGCAAGTGGCAGCATGGTGCAGCAGCCCTAACTGCAGAGGCATGGGCTCTAGAGGCACAGCTGGCCATAGCAACCTCAACTGTGGTAGAAAGAGCAGGGTAAAAAGCCCTGTCTCTGGTGACAGGGATAGTGAACAGTGGTACAGAAGCCTTGACTGTGTTGCAGAACACAGGGGCACTGGGTGCAGCAGCCCTGACTGTGAGATGGGGCACACATGGTGCAGAAGCCCTGACCATTTGGGGCAATGGAAGTGAATAGCAGGGTGTAGCAAAAGCCCCACCTCTGGTGGATAAAGCAGCATGGTACAGCAGCCCCAGCTGTAGAGGCAGGGAAACTGGCACTCTAGGGCTTAACACAGCACAGCAGCCCTGACTGTGGAGACAGGAACAAGAGACAACAGGTTCAGCTTCCCTAACTGTGAGGGTGGGGGGGGAGAGAGGGCAGCAGGATGCAGCAACCCCAATTGTTTGGCCAGGGGAATGCAGGGTACAGCAGCCCTGATTCTTTAGACAGGGGATGGAGGCAGCAGGGTGCACAATCCTTGACTATGTGGGAGAAAATGGTGAGAAGCAGAATGCAGCAACCTCAAATGTGGAACAGAAGGAAGGGGGCTTGTGGGGCAGGGACAGATGGCAGTAGACTGCAGCTGCCTCAACTGTGAGGCAGACACACGGTGCATCAGGATGCCACATAATGTTTCTAGTTATAAGTAACATAATGTATTTTCACACAGAAACCACCATAGAACTGAAATTTGTGAGTTCTGACAGGTGCCTGTCACACTCTGCTACTGTATTTCAAGAACAGGTACTGTTTGTTAATCTGACATGAAAAAACATTTTCTTACATGAAATCTATTTATGGAGGCTACATCAAAGACAAACTGTTTCTGTGAATGAACAAAACTTAGATTTATTTTATATTCATTTAATAGCCCTGTATTGTATAGTTAGAAAAAACTTCAGAGTTTTGATTAGAAATAACTGATAGCTGTAATACAGACAGGCTAATTTCTCACAGAGAAAGATTTCCACTACTTCAATTCAGCATTGAAATTAAAATGATCAGCATTTTATGAGAAGATAATGTTATATTTTAAGCTAATCTATCTAAACACAAGCCAGAGACTGTGTTTGTAAGAAACGTGTAGAGCTCAACAAACCATTAACTCTACAAACTACTGCTCTGTTTGGGAATCTGAAACAGCAAGCTACTCCAAAACAATGTCATTGCACCCTAAGTTTGACTGAGAGGACAGAAATAACTCCACTGTTTTCAGCCACTGTAGAGCAAGTTAACAAATGCTGATTTAAAGAAAACCATAAAACCAAACAGCATGACATTTTCAGGAAACACTATTCTTGACATAGGAACTTGAACTTCAGCTTTTCAAGCTTTTATAAAAAATATATAAAAACCATTGCACATGATCTTTAACATGGGTGGTATTATTGAGTCACTCCTATTGAGCCGCTCAGTAATACTTGCCCATATAGGGTACAACCACATATTTATGTTATGATTTCTACATTGGGGTCATGCAAAATGTTTGTACATCTTTTTTGGTTTATTGTATGAGGTTCACACATCTGGATTGTTATTCCTTGCTTTTTTCTTTCATTGTAGCTGTTGACAATTTTGATAAAAAATTTTTACACAAAAAAAAAACCCAGCTACCCAGTACCTTCTGTTTTTGTCTACATTTTGTCCCTAACTTTCCTCCTCTGTTCTCTCCCCAGTCCCCAGCACCACCTCAATGAGTTAACTAGCCTGACCCCGCCCTTCCTCTGGCGAGATAGTTTCTCAGTCCCCTCTATTTCTCTGTGTCCCTTTGCTCCTTAATTAATTAGTTAAAATATAAAACTATCTGTTTTTGAACTTTTTCATCTTTATGTCTTTTCCCCCACTGCCTGCTCTGTTCTCTCCCCAGTCCTCAGCATCACCTCCATGACTGAGGCTGGCCTGACACCCTTCCCTTGGCAGAGATTGTTTGCATTTCTCAGTCCCCCACTATTTCTTCCTGTCACTTTGCTCCTTGACAAAGTGTAGGTTAAGTAAAATTAAAAACACGTATTTTTTTTCATTGTTTTCAATCAACAAGTTGACGATTTGTGTTGGAGAGTGAGCACTCACACAGAGCTGCTTCCACACTTCACAACACACACAAACAGACTGCAACTGGCTGGATTCCAAGCAGCAGATAAAACACAGATATCACTGAGCAATCAGGTGTCATCCCGGTGCCTTGTGATCCCATTCTGGTGCAAGTTCATAAAGGACCCCACAGGCTGCCCTTAATGCCTATTTTCAAGTCCTTTATCCATTGTCCATTTCAAATTACCCGACCCGAGAATTACACTGTTATATTGGGTAGGGTAGTATATTACCCCAACTAACCTACCCAGCCAAAAAAAGATGATACCTGCAGTACCCGACCCAGTTACCCAGTGGGTGGCCCAAGCCTAATCTATATCTTTGATGTGAAACCTATGTAATGAGCTGTTGTTTAAATGTATGAATCCTAGCTTCAATAAATAAAATATCAATATTTACATCTAATACAAGACAGTATTGATGAAATATTGGTAATTTCAGGATTAAGAGGTTTGGATAATTACCTCATGTTGAAAACTGCAACTCACCTGATGGAAAATATAGGAATATGTCTAATTATGATATTGTCCCTATCCCATATTTTGTTTTTGTGTGCTGTATTTGTATTGTTTTTAGAATATTGTAAAGGCTTATTAGCTGAACAATAAAATAAACTAAACCAGAAAAAAAAATCATTGCTTTCATATACCTTGTATCTCAGTACTAGCCCTTTGCACCTCAACAGCTCTGCTGGTATCTGCGTTTAGACACAAAAAAGGCATAACATAATTATTGTCAAACAAGAATAAGTTTATTCACAGATTATGCTTGGGCCTTTGATAGTAAACTAGCCATTCAGTTGATTCAGCACTGTTTTCAGATTCAGGGTACCCTGTTACCTCGAAAGCATGCTTTTGTCTAACTTATTAAATAAGTCACATTTAGTTTAGAACATTGTGGAGTCTGGTATGCATATTTTATCTCACTAGGGAACACTTGTGGCATCCACAACACCTATTTCCCACTCTCCTATCTAACCCTAAACTAGTCAGCAGTCCATAACAGGACTCATACTAGTTGCTGTCATTTAGTAGCAGACTCGACTAGTCCCCTGAGGCAGCCTTATCTGTTTGAATAGAAGACTCAATCCCCCAACCCTTGTCTAAGGGTTTGAACTGTGTTGCTAAGAGTTCTTCTTTTACACTTTCACTGTTTACATTCATATTACATCAGGTAGTTGCAAGACTGGGTCAAGTCAGGAAAACCCACAGCTTCCCAAGAAACCAAGTCCTCCTGGCCATGCTATGGTCACTGTGACACTTACCTAAGTCTTGTAAAGCACATGTGCCTTCTGAATTCACATTACTCCACTTACTAGTTGTTAAAACCATCTCTGTGCAGAGGGGCTGAGATGGCAAATGGTACAGTCATCTGATTGGGAACCCCCATTACAGGATATACACCAGCTGGTGCAGCTCTTCTGTCCCCAGGCTAACCTGAGACTGGACCTGATGAGTGACCTGTGTCACATACCAGAGCAGGGCACATAGTGCCTCCCCCCAGGCCTGGCATATCTCCTCAACCAGTCATGATCAGTTTCATGAACATCCCTGCTGAGCTGAAACTCTGACTGGAATTAGAACATTCTCTTATTTCCCAGGTTCACTATTTATACCCCCTCTGGGCCATAGCAACCCATTTCCTCCCTGGGGCCCCTTGTTTATTGGTTACACAGTGAAACTCATTCTGGACTCGGCCCTTTTCTAGAAAGAACTTGGGCTTATAAAAACATTAATGCTCATAGCTGTCTGCAGGGGGTGGGTTATGCAAGCAAAAAAAAAGTTAAATTGGGTTAAATCTAGACCTACCCTGCTAAAGAAATGGCCTGTCTAATCATGATTTGTATGGCCTTCTTGCATCACAAATAGCAGTGACCTCCACTTTGTACTTTAGCTGCTAAAGGTTTCAGTAGTGCCAAATTACCAGTAGTGAAAATAACACTGGCAGAATAGTTTGCAGTAGGATCCATATGTGGCAAATTTTCTCACAAATCATTTTTAGCTTTCCCAGGACATTCCAACCAAGATGCAACATCTTTCTTTTAGCCCTGCTTCCCTGGTAGTACTAAAGCATAGGAGGGTCAAGTGAGTTGCTCAAGGTGAACTAACATTTTAAAGTAACAAAAACCTGGTGAAACACCGAAGTTTAAACATAGAAAAGGGTACTAACCAACAATGGATGAATTTCTGCTGCAAGAAACAGTGAAGCAGCCCAGGACCATGAAAAACCAGAAAACAAAAGCGGCAGCAGCTAGCATGGTAGAGAGCCGTAGTATGGTTTCACTGTTGGTGCTGGAGATGGCAGCCCTGTGAAGGACAGTCACCATGCAAGTAATAGAGGTGCTGAATCCAAAACTCGATGGGCTTGCAGGCAGCCTGCAGGAATTAAAGGAACAGTCTATGGGGCAAATGGTATGACTATCAGAGGCAGAAGGCAGAACTGATTTGTTGGAGGACAAATTGAACCTTCTTCCGGAAAAAGTCCTGTGGCTCAAGCAAGAGCTGGAAGCACTACGAGAGTAGTTGAATTACCAGGAAAAAAAAATTATGATCAGTGCAGCAACTTGCATCTCAGAAGCTTACAGGGGGGAAAGAGGGCCTTGATGTTGAACACTTTTGTGTGGTGGTGTTGCCGAACCTTCTGGGGCTTCAGATGAAAGGCTGGAGACTTAAATTGAACAGGTACATGGAGCTGTGGGCCCTAAACCACCAACAGATGCACCCCTGAGACAAATCATCTTCGGACTCCACCACTTTGGTGATAGGACATTTTTGCAGCTTATCGGAAGATGAAAGAAGAGGTATATGAGAGGGCAAAACTCTTTTTGCATCAGGACTTTTTCCAGCACTAACTAAAGAAGTGAAAATCATTTGCACTGATCCTTGATGAACTGAGGAACAATAAGGTGGACTTTGCCTTTGTCTACCCAGCTGTGATGTATATCAAGCATGAGGAAGGCTACCTTCTCATTCTGGGAGATAGATAACTTTCGTGATTTCTTGGAGGATCTCAAGAAACAGAATGGCTAACTGGATGTAAAGAAAACCCCAAAACGAATTACCTTCATACTACAATTTTCCTTTTCCTAAGTTGGTTATGTACTGCCATCTGACTTTGGCTGCTTTGCTAGTCCCTATTCCCATCCCCCACCATGTAGTGGACTCTGTGGTGGGATGGCTTCCGGGGCAAACTATGAGTACCTGGCCCATTTGAGGGGACACCTTCTAGCTGCCTGTTATTCTGGGGATCCCCATAACAAGTAAAACTCCCCTTGCCAGGCAGAACTGCAGTTATTATTTACTATGAAGGTGACTATATAAAGACTAGGGTTAGTTTAAAATGACGGCACACTGCCCAGTGGTGATGGGAAACACACATTGGAGATGGCAGACATTAATGATGTGGGGGGGGGTCCATAGAAGAGAAGAGGAGAGAGTAGAAAGCAACACAAGCAGTTGGGCATCCGGGGTTTTGGGGATGGGTGGGCAGGTGTGTATTTTTGAGTACCTAGCCCACCCCTGGGGCATTGATCTGATTCTTGACCTGAAGAAGGAAACAGGCAGCTTTGGGAAGTTCCATGTCATATAAGTGGCAGAATGGACTTCAAAGGTGTTTTGGAATTTGTTTTCTGGGAGCAGTTCTGCTGGGGGTTGTGAGTGGGGAGAAGGGATGTGCTGGGGAGATGGTGGAGGCATGGTGGGCGGCTTCCACTCTTGTAAATTGCTGTCTTGAGGGGGCGGCAGTTCACTGGTGCATTAGTCAAATATGTGTCTGTAAGTCCAAAATGTTGAAGAACTGTTCAGGAAACAAGTTGAGAGGGAGGGTTCATCAGTGAGCATGGCTCATAAGAAGGGGCTGAAGGTGCTAACTGTTATTATTTGTATTGTAATGTTGGTATACTTTAAACAAGTCACTTTTGGAACTGAAGACTGTGCTGGAGCTAGTAGGGAGCAGAGACAGAGGGAAGGGTGGATGCAACAGGAGAGTGGATTGCTCAGTGAGAGAGAGAGAGAGAGAGAGAGAGAGAGAGAGAGAGAGAGAGAGAGAGAGAGAGAATGTATGGAAGGGTGGTTAATGTGTTCTACATGTTTATACGATTTAATACTATTGAGCTCCTGATGGTTTTAGGGGTTATATATGTTCTATGTATTCCTGTTTGTACTGCATTCCAAAGTAATGTGATGCAAGAGGACAGAGAGGAGAGCATGAAGTAAGGAGGAAGCAAAGGGGAGGAGGGGCAATGGAGCACAGAGGAGAATGTTTAATGAGCTGGGGATGAAATCTCAGGTGTGAATTATGTTGCCATGATGGGAACGAAAGCCATTGTTATCTCATGGAATATGCAGGGATTCTACTCACCTATCAAAAAGAAAAAGGCCCTTATTTATTGAAAAGTTTAACCAGGAAGTACATACCGAGCTGACAACAACTAATTTCCAGATGAGTCCTGGGTGGGGAGGTAGCTAACAATATAATAAAGATAAAATGCAAAAATATAGTAATGCAAGTAGAGTACAAAACATAAAAGGCAAAATAGTAAATGAAGGCAACTATAAAATAAAAACACTCTCAAATATATACAGATAGGAAACAATAATGGAAACAGCAAGAGGATGACAAGATTAGAGAACAGAGAATAGAGAAAAAGAAGAATGGTCAAAGACAGTTGCAGGTAGGACAACAAAAGTCAGAAAGAAGAGACTTTAGGGAAAAAGTAGAGGAGGCAGAATGAATAGAAAGATGAAGGAAGGACCAAAGTTTAAGAAAGCGGTTAGAAAAAGCAGGTTGGCCAGCAATAGATTTTCAAGTAGGGAAATTAAGAGAATGGAAAGTATTGTTACAGAGAGGGTAGGAGGAGGAAGGAGGGGAAAGAACGCAGATGGAGGTGAAGCGAGGGAGATCTGTGCTGAAGGGCCCCCCCATTGTGCTTCACCACCAAATCCCGAGTTGAGGTGCCGTCTTGAGTCGCAAGCTCTGGCGGGCCTCCTCGGGGGAAAATAACTCCTGGACTCAATTTCTACCTCACCGGGTCAGAAGCGACACCCCTGCTGGTGCAGGAGACCCTTAACGATACTCAAAGTCCTCCTCTTCGATCCTACCTTGCCGCAGAGCCCTGTCACGAATTCCTGAGAGCGCCGGAGACCCAAAAACAACATTCAAAAGACTCTCTTGTCATTCCTGCCTTGCGGCTGAGCCCTGCTAGAGTGCCGGGGAACTTTTTCAATTTTGGCGCCGTTTCTTTCTTTCTCCTCCTGGGACTCTCCGATTGGCCCATCCAATGCTGACCTCACAAGCCCTCCACCTTAAGGAGAGCACGACCCTAAGGACCGACAACGCAGATGGAGGGAAAGCGAGGGAGACCTGTGCTGAAGGGTCCCCCCCCCTCGTGCTTCACAGCCAAATCCCGAGTTGAGGTGCCAGCTTGAGTCACAAGCTCCGGCGGGCCTCCTCGGGGGAAAATAACTCCTGGACTCAATTTTTCGGCCCCCCTACCCTCCCCGTTCCCTCCTCCCATTAAATCCTCACAAGCCCCGCCTACTGGACTTACTGGGTCCAATCAGCTTGCTGGGGACGGGGCTGAAACTGAAACTGTATTGTATCTGTACTGTATTGTATCTGTCTTATCATAGCCTTATCACTGCCATTGAAGTGTAATATGACCAGTTGTGCTTCTTTCCCCTAGCCACAGAAATCCTGCCCAGGCCTGCCTTGCACTGTGTGCCACTAGTCAATTGTTATCTGATCTGTACAACTGTCTTGTTCGTCCCTGCTAACTTGCCTATGTCTACCTGGTCTTGTCCCTTCCCGTGACACTTGTCACTGCTTCGGTCTAAAGGGATAACTGTACTGTGAGTTTATCTACCGTCCCTTGTTTGACACAGGCCACAGATTATATTCTGCCCTATACTCCCTTCGGGACCCACATCCCTTGTCTCTAGTGACCCCTCCTCACCACCGTGAGTGCTAGGTGGGGTAAACCTACTACCCTTCACACTAGACCCTAGCTCCACACTTGATTTGCATCCTCCTTCCTCCTCAGGTGTTCCTACTCAATCATACTCCCCTTGATGTGGGGATCCCATGTACAGCAGGGCCCCGCCTTAGTAATGAAGTCTCCCAAGGCCCCCGGGGGAAACATCCCTCCTCCCTGCCCTATAATCCTCACTGTTCTCCTTCTGGGACTTGTGTCCCTCCATGTTGCAACTGCCACTAGCATGGGGGGAACCGCAAATGGTCACCCCTCCATGAAATGACCTACTTCACCTTCTCCAATCTCCTGGCTGACGCTGCGAGTTCCTGCTATCCCTCAAGCGGACTGGTACCTAGACCTATTCTGTATCATACCAGGGTCCAGAGATGTCTAGCCTGAAAATCCAGGACCAGGTGTTCCTCCCCCAGAGGTCACCTCCTGTGGCTCTTCCCGCTGATCCTAGCCTTGGCGGGTGATATTGAACCCAACCCTGGCCCCTTTCCCTCGGCCTCAGCTATTCCTCTGAAATGGCAGCTAGGTAAAGGGCTGAAAGTGGCTCACCTTAACATTCATAGCCTACTTCCCAACCTGGATGAACTCGTCACCTGGGTCTCACTCTATAAGCCTGACATCCTTGGTATTACGGAGACCTGGCTCAAACCCTCGATTCCTGACTCAGCCTGCGGGCTACAAGGCTATGAGCTCATACGGCTGGACAGGAGCGGGAACAAGAGGGGAGGAGGTATCTTGATATACTACAAGAGCCACCTTAAATATCTCTGGTGACTCACCAACCCTCGTTGCCGTCTCCCTGTGAGCTGCTACACGCTGTGCTCCTACTTGGCAACGCAAAAAAACTGCATGTGTTGTGCACCTACAACCCCCCAAGGGAGGGCTCCAGGGCCTCACCCACCTCCTGGATACTGTTGGCCCTAGCACTGGAGACAACGAACTCCTAATCTTGGGCGATGTGAACCTAAACTGGGCCGGTGGAAACATTAAGCAGTTTGAGCCCCTGCTTGCCACCCACACCCTGACGCAACTTGTACAGGAGCCGACCCAACGGTTGGCAAATGGAACCACCAGCTCCCTATTGGACTGGATTCTGTCAAACCACCCTGAGAGGATCTCCTCAGTAGGGACCCTATCTGACTCCATCTCAGACCACTCCTCGGTCTTCTGCGTGTGGAAAATCCCCACCCCAAAGGTTCCTCACAAAATCATCCACACCCGTAACTTCGTCAGGTTTGATCCAGACGTTTTCATGGAGGAACTAAGGCTCACTGACCGGTCAGGAGTGTATAGTGCCCCTGATCCCTCCACAGCCGCAACCCTGTTTCTCAACTCCTTTGGGGCTCTACAAGATAGGCATGCCCCTATCATAAGATGGCTGGTCAGGGGGACAGCCACCAAGTGGCTGCATGGAGCCTTCTCGCCCTTATGCGGGCGAGAGACAAGTGCTGGGCCCACTTCAAATGCTCCCCCGACCAGACCCTGCTACAACAATACAGAAAACTCAGAAATGAGTGCAAAAAAGCCATCAGAGTGGCAAAAAGTGACTTCTGAAAGACAGCCCTTCTCAGCTCGGCTAATGACCCTAGAAGGTTCTGAAGAAATATCAAATCCCTGGTCCATGGGCACTCCAACTCTGGAGTTACCGAATCGATTATTGGAGGAGCCACCTGCAATAATCCGTACACTATTGCCAGCGTTCTCAACTCCCACTTCACTGACCTACCTGCCGTCTCCCCACATATCACAACAGCCAGGAGTCATAACTGCCCTGCATCCTCTGACCAGCAGGAACCTATCCCTCGCAGTCCTCCCAGTCCTTCTTTCCTCCTAAGGGCGGTGTCAGAAAATGAGGTGCTGTCTCGCCTCACTGGTCTCTCCCAGTGCACCAATCCTGGTCTAGATAACCTGGAGCCCAAGCTTCTCAAACTTGGTGCCCCCTATATTGCCTCCCTGGTGGCCCACATCTTTAACCTGTCCCTTGCCTCAGGGGAGATCCCAGAGATTTGGAAGGTGGCCAGGGTTGTCCCTGTGCTTAAGCAGGGCAACCCTAAAATCCCCGACAACTATCGGCCGATCGCCATCCTTTCGGCCATCAGCAAGCTCCTTGAAAAGGTTGTAGCTAGACAACTCTTGGAGTACATCCAAACCCATGAACTGCTGTCTCCTGCCCAGCACGGCTTTCGCAAAGGGCACAGCACAACCATGGCATTGATCTCTGTCTCTTCTGGCATCAGAGCAGCCATGGACCAGGGAAAACTCTCTGGAGCAGTGTTTATCGACTGGTCCAAGGCCTTTGACCTTGTCGACCATGACCTGCACTGCATGCAGATGAGGTCCCTTGGCTTGTCCCCCCAGCTCTGAAATGGGTAACTAACTACCTGCATGGTAGAGTACAGCTAACCAAATTCAATAAAGTCCTCTCTGACCCCCTGTCTGTGACCTCTGGCATCCCCCAGGGCTCAGTGCTGGGTCCCCTTCTCTTCTCTCTGTTTATTAACAATCTCCCTGCCGTAGTTACCAGATGTAGGGTCACCTTGTACTCGGATGACCTGGTCCTCCTGGCCCACTCCCGAGATTCTGTCTTCCTAAACCTCCACCTATCTGAGGACTTCAAGAACATTCAGGCATGGATCACCCAACAGAAGCTAGTCCTCAACCTGAAAAAAACGCAGGCCGTGCTATTCGGCCCCTCAGCCAAAATATGTGCCTCCCCAGTCCCTCTGCAAATCACCTGCGCAGACGGTACTTCCCTTAACACAGTGACCTCCCTCAAATACCTTGGCGTGACGCTCGACCCCCAACTGGACCTAGTGAGTCACATCCTCAATGTCTGCAGAGGTGTTAACTGTAAGCTAGGACTGGCCTATAGGGCCAAATACAACCTCACCCCTGCTGCTCATCTGGCTCTCGCCAGGGGAGTGTTACTCCTTTCCCTCAGCTATGGTCTCCACCTATTTGCACGTACCTCAAAAGTCCTTCTCACTAGATGGTACTCGACGTACAATAACATCTGCTGCTTCGCCCTGGCCACCCCCCGCCTCACCCATCACTGTGAATTCTATGATAAGTTAGGATGGCTATCCCTGGCCAATCACCTAAACCTTGGCATAGGGTGCCTTGTGAGCAAAGTGATTAGCACCGGTGCCCCCTCAGGGCTGGCTCAGCTTCTCTCCCCAGCTGACCGCTCCTCCTACCCCCTTAGGTCCCAGGGCCCAGGGATACTAAAGGTTCCATCTACCTGCACCCTTATGGGTGACAGAGACTTCACAGCACATGCTCCCAGGCTCTGGAACTCCTTCCCTGAGCTGGTCCGCACCGCCCCTTCCCACAAATGCCTCTAGACCTCCCTGTGGGAGCACCTCAAGCTGGCCTCATGCTGTGAATGCCTTAGGCCTCCCTAACACGAAGCCCTGGGCACCATAGACCCCGAGGCATCCTACTCCCGGAACCACAAGTAAACTAAATTGAATCTGTTACCAATTCTTTGTCCATCTCTCCTCCTGCATCTCTTTTGTATTAGATAGTCACTGCTGCTCTACTTGCACTTTTGTATCAGATAGTCAGTGCTGCACTACTTGCACTGTATATTGCCTGCTGCTTTGTCGACTCAATGTACCTAACCACAAAATGTATATGTACTTGTTGACCTATTATGTTTGATTGCTGTACCATTATACCTGTTGTACTCTCCCGGGTCGTTCCTGAAAATAGACATATAACTTGTCTAGTGTACCTACCCAGTTAACAAAAGCTAAATAAATAAATAGGAGGGAAGAGTGCCAAACCAGAATTTGGACAAAAAAGTGATACCATGGGAAAGGCACCTAGCATCAACAGAATGGAAAGAAAGAAGCATATGTTTCCCATGGTGCTTTGCATTAGTGGGGTATGTGCAATTGTGTTCTCTTTAAAATTTGGCTGTGTGACTAATATCCTCCGGGATAACCCATGCCTCAGGGCATTTGCTCTGGGGTTCTTTTGTAGTTATTTTCCTTCTCTATTTTGGGCTCCCCATGACCCAAACAAATAACACCCCCCTTAAGGGGTGGCTGGTTCCCTCTACCTGAGCTAAGACACAGATATGGCACACTGATGAGTCCAAATAAGGATGAAACTCGTGTATGTTGCTGCTGTTCTTAGCCTTTGCTGATTGTACTATGAGGTCTTCTGGCACCTTGCAATTCTGCTTAAAATTGAGCCAGTCCAAATTTTCTCATGAGGATTTGTATATGTTTCCCAAGATGCATTGCATTAGTGGGGTATGTCCAATTGTGTTCTCTTCAAAATTTGGTTGTATGGCCAATATCCTCTGGGATAACTAGTGTCCGACCCACCAGCTGTAGCTGCAGAATTTAACTCCTACTATACCTCCTGCACCACTGATCTACTGAAATCCCTCCCATCCTACCCATCCCCTTCTCCCCACCTTTTACCAGTGTGCCCCCTTCATCACCCTCCCATCTTCCCTTCTCTTTCACTACTGTAACCCCAAATGATGCCCTAAGTGCCCTCCTCACCATCAACCCCTGGCTACTGGGTGGGCCATGCGGTCCTTATCTGCCGTCAAGACCTGGCCAAGGCCCTCGACACCGTCTCTCACTCTCTTCTCCTCAATGCACCCCCAACAGCTGGCCTATCTCCCTCCACCACAAACTGGTTCAAGGCGTACCTTATTGGTAGAACCCAATCAGTTAAGATCTTGGACGCTACTTCCCAACCCCTCCTGATTAGCACTGGAGTCCCCCAGGGCTCAGTATTAGGGTCCCTCCTATTCTCAATCTTTTTAAACAACCTTCCCTCTGTTTGCTCCCCATCCTCCGCTATACATATGTATGCAGATGATACAGTCCTGTATGCTTCTGGCTCCTGTCCTGTTGAGGTTACAACTTACCACTATAAACTTTTCCTCAACACCAAAAAGACTGTCTCCATGACCTTTGGCACAAGCCAGAGACTCTCTAGGCTTCACTCCCTACCCACTCTTCACACCTTTGTGGGAACTTTACTTGCGGGCACATCCTCCTTCAAGTACTTAGGTGTTTGGTTGGACCAACACCTAAACTTCTTTGGACATATTGACGCCATCCAGAAAAAACTGCGCCCCAAGCCTGGTGCCCTGTTCAGGAATCATAGTTGCATCCCTCCAACAGCTAGGCATGAACTTGTTCAGAAGACGATACTGCCCATTTTCGACTACTGTGACATAGTCTATGGTGCTGCCACTAAGTCCGCCCTGGCCAGACTGGACAACCTCTTCAATTCCTTCTGCCGCTTTGCCCTGGATGCTCCCCCGGCACCCATCACTGTGATCTTTATCATGTCCTATCCTTCCCCTGTCTTACAAATAAGCAACTCTCCCACGTGCTAAATTCACCTCCAAGCACTGGTTGGGTGAGCTCCTTTCCTACCACACCCCCTTCTTTGTAACACCCTCCCCACCTTCCCATTCCCTTAGATCAACCAACTCCTGTACTCTGGTTTTCCCCCGCAGATCCACTCAAATCAGCCAATACAGTTACTCTCACCGCCTCTCAAAAATGTGGAATTCCCTCCCCCCCAAAATCCGGCACTCATCCTCTTCCCTCAGTAATTACCTTGCACCTAGCTGCTCCTGCCATGTCCCTTCCTAATTCCCTCCTCTAAGACCTTGACAAACCCTACCCCCTACAGTCACCTTCATTTTATCCTGTACACACCCACCCCCTTCTTCCCTTCCCCTAATTGCTCCCCCTTACTGGCCTCCCTTGATCTCTCACAGAATGTAAAGGACCCTGAATGCACTCCATGGGTCCCTCTCTTGCCCCCCCAAGGGGCTTGTATCTCTCATCTACTTTTCTCCCCCACCATCTTAAAGGGGTCTCTCTGGGATGCTGTTTTTTCCCCTTCTCTCTGGTCCCCCCAGTCCCCATGCAGGGTTACTCAAATCCTGAAGGGGTCTCCAGGGGCATGACTCTTCCCCTCCCCACCTCCCCCTCCCTCCCTCCCTTTTCCCCTTTTCTTTCATGTAAGCACTTATTTACTTATTAACTCAGCACTTAATATTGTCCTCTCTTTCAACATGTTGTGCGCAACACTGTTGTAACACTGTTTGTAATACCTGCCTTACAACTGTATATTAATGTTGATCCTGTAACTTAAATGTATAATGTCTCATTCCAGTTGTACCCCTTCCCCCCAGGTCGCACCGGGAGATGAGCGACTTGTTGCTCAGTGTGTCTTCCTGGTGGAACATTTCAATAAATAAATAAAACCCTGGCCTCAGGGTATTTGCTCTGGGATTCTTTTGTAGTTCTTTTTCTTCTCTATTTGGGCTCCCCATGATCCAAACAAATAACATCCCTCTTAAGGGGTGACTGGCTCCATCTCACTGGGCTAAAACACAGATATGGCACACTGATGAGTCCAAATGAGGATGAAACACGTGTATGCGTCTGCTGTTCTTAGCCTTTGCTGATTGCACTGTGAGGTCTTCCAGCACCATGCAATTCTGCTTAAAGTAAAGGTGCAAGTTTGCCACAGCAAATGGAAGTAGTAACCTGTAGGAGTTGTGAATCAGTCTCCTACCATTCAATCTGTCAAATAATGCTGTTTTCCTTGAAAAAAAGCAGTTTATTTCGGTGCTCTGCTTCAGCATAATCCGCCCCTTTTTTCTCAGTGCTGCTACTCCCAACTGTGACATCATGCCAGGGAAATAAAGTTATTAAAGGGACAGTGTCACTTTTTAGTTTTAGATAGACAAATCAGTTATGTACTGTACCCATAATGCCTCACAATGTAAATTAGTATACAGGGTATTATATTTCTGTGTTCACTGTGGAAATAGGAGGCTACATCTCTCAGTATAGAAGTCTTGTAGTTATATATGGTATGCATAATGCATTGTTGTGAAAATAAACATACAGTACAAAAGATTATCATGTTGGCCCACCACCACACTAATATGGGACAGCATCTCAGAGTAAGACAATTGTAAAATGGGTTTGAATTTTACCCACAATGCATTGCTACAGTTATTTACATATTACTGCTCACTGTCGGCAACATAACATAAGGCACATTCAAAGAGCGGGTGTTTAGTAAGGGTGCATATCTCAAAGAATGAAGGTTTGGTGCCTTTAGATGCTTCTGCAACCATTCAGTTTGTTTTTATTTGTTTATTTACTTGCTTTTCCATCTTTTTATGTGTATTTTGCCACATGCTAGTGAAAAAAGAATCCACTGGTGTCCCTGTGTGATGATGACATAAAATCCTTACTAGCAAGGCTGCCAGTGTATTTCAATGGGAAACTGCAAGTCTGTTTTCAGATTTTTCATCCAGACTGACCTATATAGGTGGAACTGTGAGCAGACCCAGCCTGCCCCATATGCTTCCAGGCTGACCTACAGGTGGAGCTGTGGGATCTGCAATAGCACTGCACAATCTACATGCAAATCAGGCCATAATGAGATGCTAATATGGATATTTGCCCACTGACTGCCTAAGTAGGCTTATTTGCACATCACTTTTGAATATAGCGAATGCTTGCCCTGGGAAAACGTCCTAGCTCTGGGCAAATGTGTTAGCCCTGCGCAAACACTGCACAAATGTATTTGCACCATGTAAACCTGTCTTGAACCATAACACAGTCCTGCAGTATTTGGCCTGCACTGTTGTTTGCAGCTTTAGTGCATCCACTTCTTTGCTAGCACACACATTAGCCACATAGGTCACCTATACTTTCTTCCACGTCTGTGTGCACTGGGCTGCTGTTTTGGTTTGCACTTCCTGGATGCTGTATTCAGAGCTGTCTTATTTGCTGGGCTATTATTGCACTGCACTCCCAGCCCTGTAGTTCAGACAGGTTTGAATGGTGCAAATACATGTGTGCAGTGTTTGAGCAGGGCTAACACATTTGCCCGGTGCTAGGACATTTGCCCAGGGAAAACATTTGCTGTACTCAAAAGTGACATTCAAATGAGCCTACTTAGGCAGTCAGTGGGCAAACATCCATATTAGCATCTCATTATGGCCTGATTTGCATGTAGATTGTGCAGCGCTATTGGAGTGTCCCACAGCTCCACCTGTAGTTCAGTCTGAAAGTACAGGGGCAGGTTGGGTCATCTCACAGCCCCACCAGTAGGTCAGTCTGGAAGTACAGGGGCAGGCTGGGTTTCGGTACAGCTTCACCTATAGGTCAGTTTGGAAGAAATATCTGAAAAGTAGAAAAATTGTAGTTTCCCATTGAAATACACTGGCAGCCTTGCTAGTAAGGATTTTATGACATCATCACACAGAGACTCCATTGGATTCTTTTTTTCACTAGCACTTGGCAACATACAAATAAAAAGATGGAAAAGTAAGTAAATAAACACATACAAGCAAACTGAATGATTGCAGAGACATCTAAAGGCCCCACACCTTCATTCTTTAAGATATACACCCTTACTAAGCACCTGCTCTTTAAGGCAACATTGTAAATTACCCAGAATTCCTTGTTGTTGTATGTAAATCATTGATAACTCCCTGGTACGACATCATTTTGGGGATGTGGCCACACACAGAAAACTGGAAAACAAAAAGCTGATAAAACATTAAAAAAAAATGACTATAACAGATTTTTTTTACAAAACAAATTTCAGCTTCAGTATCTGAAACATGTCTGGCAATGAAATAGTATGTGTAAAAGGCATTTGGGGAATCTTGCAATTTTCTTTTAAAGTTGAGCCAGTCCAAATTCTCTCATGGAGATTTGCATATGTTTCCCATGATGCTTTGCATTATGGGGTATGTGCAATTGTGTTCTCTTTAAAATTTGGCTGTATGGCCAATATTCTCTGGGATAACCCATGCCTCAGGGCATTTGCTCTGGGGTTCTTTGGTATTAAAAGAGCAATGGTGAGTATGAGAGGGCCAATCTAAAGCAAAGTGGCAGAAAGAATGAAAAAGAGGGTCCAGTCTGGCAAGGGAGGCTTATGGGGCACTACAATAGACTAAGTCACCTTAGTCAAAGATTGGAAGGATAATTTTTAGTACAATTTCTCAGTGGGCAGGGAGCAATATACACTCTTTGTTCCTGCACAAAGCACCAAGCTTAGGGTGAAGCTTATGGTGAACTGCAACAATGAGCAGAGACAAATCAAGATGCCAGTGAAGGCAGATCCTGAGGTACATAAAGGAGGAGACATCCTCAAGTTTAGCACCACCAAGGGTATTAAATAGGGGAGGATAAGTAAGTTTGGCAAGTCTCTGACTGGTAGCAAAAGTCACATCGACTGTTTTTTTTGGCATTAGGAAACCGCTGGTTTATCTTGAACCAGTGCTGAATGTTGTCAAAACCCAACTGTAGTCAGAAGGTAAGGTTATGGGGAAAGGAGTCAGAAGCAAAAAGAACTTAGGGCGTTTAAACTTAAGGGTACACAGGAGGTCCTTCTGCAGGAGACACACCTTACCAAGGAGGAACATAAGAAACTGATAGGAGGTTGGGTGGGGTAGTACTGTGCAACACCCTACAGTTCACGTAAAGGGATTTTCTGATGTTTCCCAGATGCCTTTTTCACATAGTATGCCATTGCCAGCCATGCTTCAGATGTTGAAGCTACAATTTGTTTTGTAAAAAAATCTGTCATAGTCATTTTATTATCATGTTTTATCAGTGCTTTGTTTTTGGCTGCCTTCCAGTTTCTCTGTGCAGTCACATGCCCAAAATGATATCATACCAGGGAGCTGTCAATGTTTTACATACAGCAACAGGCAATTCTGGATAATTTATAAGGTTGACTTAAATGTGCCTTACTCAGAAGTACAGTCCCGTATGTTGGTAGTGATGAGCACCTAATATGTAAATGTCTATAGGAAGGCATTGTGGGTAAAATAAGATGCAATTTCCCAGTTTCCTTACTGTAAGATGCAGTCTCATATTTCTGTAGTGGTGTCAATGATATAAGCTCTTGAATATTTATTTTCAAAACAAGGCATTGTGCATACAGTATCTAGCTACAAGACTTCTATACTGAGAGATGTAGTCTCCTATTTCTGCAGTGAGCACAGATATATAATAGCCTTTATACTAGTTTACATAGTGAGGCATTGTGGGTACAGTAAATAGCTGATTAGTCTATCTAAAACTACAAACTGACAGTGTCCCTTTAATAACTTAGTTTCCCTGGTATGATGTCACAGCTGGGGTTTGCAGCAGTGAGAAACAAAGCAAATGTGAAGGAACAGGAATGGATATTCAGACTGGGAGCACTCAAATATCCAGGTCTGAATGGAAAATTTGAAATAATCCTGTTCTTGCTTAAAAGAATTGTAGGGAATCTGCTGGTATTCATTTGTAGATATGTAAAGAAGCAGAGCGTATTTTTTTTTCAGTCCCCCCCCCTTCCATCTATAAATGAGGAATATAATGCACATATAACATACTTGTAGGGTAGGTTATATATTAGTACATATTTATGCATACATGTTGTAATCAAAGGTGTTCAAAGCTCACCTCAAGGCCTTCTTGTATAATCTGGTCTTCTCGGATTATGCTTTATAGCCTTACCCGGATTCTTGAATTTTATGCTGTAATTGGCCCTTGGCTATCTCTGGGTTAGCAGCTGTTGACGAGGGTAGCACTTATAAATTTTATAATAATTGTTGTAATTCTTATTTCTAATAGTGTGCTGTTTGTATATATATAATTGTTATTGAGTTTTGTATAAAATTTTAATATGTTCGGCGCCCAGAGCCTCCGGTATGGGCATCTTTTTAAATAAAATTTGCCTAGCCTTGCCATCTGTTTCTTCATATTTAAAGCATTTTCTATGTCATTCCCTCGTATGTCCTTTTTCACTGCTTCAATACCTATAGCTCTGACAGTGTGCCTGTCTCTCTCTCCTGTACTATGTGTATGTGCCACCATTGCATAGTCAAGATTTTCATTCCTAATCGCTAGAACATGTTCATTCAGCCTTAGTCTCAACTTTCTCTTGGTTCAACCTACATAGTACCTGCTCCACAAGCAGGACAAGAGATTTAGTATATCACAGCTTCTGTATCACAAATAATTTTGCCCTTAATTGTTTTCTATTTTTCCAGTTTCTGGATTAACAAAATAATCCCTTTCATCCACCACGTGGCACACACGGCAGTTGCCACATTTTTTGCATCCCCATTTTTTGCGCAACCTCGATTAATTCAGTTTGGGCTGATAGCTGGGAACTAAAAAATCTTGTAGGTTTTGTTCTCTTTTGTAGGATATCCTCATTGGTTTATCAAGATATTGTTGAAGCTATGGTACACCCCTAAAAATGCTAAGGTTGTTTCAAACAATTTTGACAACTTCCTGGGCCCCCTCCTCCATAAGTTGTCACAAAGGTGAGCTGCGGTCAATATTCTTCCCCCTTTCTGTAGGAAACAGTAAAGATTCCCTGTGCATTAGGTCAGCTTGCTGTATTGCTCTATCTGTGTCACTTTCCCTGTAATCTCGTTCTCGCAGTCTGGTGGTTAGTTCATCTGTCTGCTTTTCATACAAACTAGCTATCCCACAGTTACCCTTCATTCGTATGTACTGCCCTTTAGGTAAATTCCTGACCATATGTGCAGGGTGGCAACTAGTAGCATGAAACAAACTGTTGTGATCTGTAGATTTTTTTATATAGATCTGTGAGCAGTGTACCATCACCTTGTTTTAATATGGTCAGATCTAAAAAGTTTACAGCTCGTAAATCTGCTGTCACTTTAAATCACAAATTTGGTTTGTTTGTTCCAGGAATGTCACAAAATCATCAAGGTCTTCCCTGGAGCCCCTCCATATTAAAAACACATAATCAATAAACCTTTTATAGATGTTTATTTTTTCAATGTAAGGATTGTGCTGTTCATCATAAATATACATCTCCTCCCAGTCCCTCAGGTACTGTACATGTTGGCTAAGCTGGGTGCCAATGTGGCACCCATTGCCGCCCCTTTAATCTGCAAGTAGTTTTTTCCTTCAAACATAAATACATAGTTTTTTAGAAACAGATCTGTCAGGTTAGTCAGCATATTGATTTTACTCTGCTGCAAGTCAACATATTTTAACAGGTAGTGTTCAATCACCTATAATCCCCCATCACAGGTGATGTTGATATACAGCGATTCCACATCCATTAAAACCAACCACCAGTTTTCCTCAATCTGAATATCATGCAGTATGGACAAAGCCTGTGTTGTGTCTTGTAAATAAAGTTCAGATTTTTGGGACAATAGGGCTCAGAAAACTGTCCACATATCTCAAGAGGGATTCAGTTAACCACCCAATACCAGATAATGGTCGACCTGGTGGTTCAGTGGGGTGTCTGTGTATTTTAGGGAGGACAACAATTGCTGTTTTTTCGGATGCTCATCAGGTGGGTGATGTAGCTCATTTGTGCATATCAGACCATCCTGATACAGAGACAACAAGTAGGATTCAACTTCCCTTTTAATCCATTGGGTGGGATCATAGGTTAAGCACTGATAGGAATTAGAATCTGCAAGCTGTCTATAGATCTTATTAACGTATTGTGCAGTGTTCTGGACAATAATACTCTTGCCCTTATCGGTGGGTTTAATTATTATTGTCTTGTGTTGTGACAAGTTTTTCACTGCTTCACATTCAGAGTTAGACAGGTTACAATAATGCACTTTAGGGGGATTCCTGTATAACTGCTCCAGATCATTTAGACAGCACTCAAGGAATGTTTCTATTCACGGATTCAGGAGATGGCAAAAGATGGAGCATGGTCTACAACCTCTGCTAACATATGTGTCACTCTCGGATATATTTCACTAACTAAAACATCATTGTCTATATCACCATCATTCACCCCATCAATATGTTTGTTAGCATAAAACATTTTTAAAAGTTTGATTTTTCTCACAAACCTATGTGTATCAACAAATGCATCCAATTCATTCAATTCATTGGACGATACAAATGATAATCCCTTAGACAATACCTGTTTTTCTAAATCAGTTAAAATCCTATCAGCGATATTGATGACTGTCAGTAGCGATTGTTCCTGGCCATTTGCCACATTCCTCTTCCTTGACCTATTGCTCCTCCTCATTTTGCGTGATTTTCTCCTGTTTCTTCTGGGACCCTGAATCGGGTGCATCTCGTATTCCTCCTGGGTTGGTTGTACCCAGGAGGACTGACCTCTAAAAAAGGCCTTTGTTCTTGTCTGACTAGATCTCCTCGACCTCAGAAGCACTTTCGCCTGTACTGTAGTCCATGGGCATTTTTTCAGTTTATTTCAGAATTGAGTGTGGCATGCTCTATGTCTCTGAGGGACTGGGCATGGATAGGGTGTTGCCCCCACAGGTGTCTTTGATTTTTTTCCCTCTTGGTGCTCGTTTCACTGCTACATATTCCTCCATAGACACTTTCTGCTAATAAACACAGTGAGTCCTTGTAGCAATTCTGCTAATAAACAGTGAGTCCTTGTAGCAATCTTTTCTAGAAGGAAAAATGCATCCCTGCTAGAGGTGCTTACCAGAGCAAATGCATCACTTGTGTCGGTTGAAGTAGTTGCATGTTCATTAATATTGTGTAAAAGCAAGTTCCTCTCATAGTCATCAGGAAACAGGACTGAATAAATACACTTCCCACTGGCTCCTTCCGTGTTGCTGCTACCCTGATCAGGGTTCTCCATTTTCATATCAGCTGCACAGTTTTCAATAAGTAGGTATTTGCCAAAACCCCTGCTTCACCAAATAGTCAAACTCATACACAGGTGAAGGTGAGCACTTGGGGCTGTGGTGCGTCCCTTAAATTATGATACAGCCACAAAGCATAAAAGAGCGCTCTCATCCCTTACTTATAGGAACATTCAAACAAAGCTTATTACATAGCCAAAAAGTGCAGTATGCAGGTGAGATAAGTGTCGGTGCTATAGCAACCATCCACCTTATGTTTCACCCCTCCTATCAGAGGCTTTATCAGAGGATACAAATAGATAGACAGGTATCTTATTTATACATCATCTTACTAACAGGGAAATGCTATCTACCAATCACAACAGGTACAAATCAATTCATTTAAATGGACCTATTGTGCTACACTATATATACATAGTAATAAGCTCTGTGTATTCCAATAAGCATACGTAAGTGAAGATGCATACAAAATATCAAAAACATAACTCAGTTAAAGACTTTTACAGTAGAAAACATGTCTCATTTTATTAGACAGATTCAACTTTGTAAAGCCCTTCTTGTAACAGTCCCTGTTAAAGTTTGTGGTTATAAGGTTACTGACATAGTAGGAGACCTGCACATTTTAAAAATAAGAACAATTCACTCATTTGCGCACTATTATTTTAACCAATACTTTTTCACAGATTACAACCATTAGTTAAACTATTTCCCCCATAAGCTCACCATCGTAATTTTTTTTTTTGGGGGGGTCAGGAAAGTTCAGTTTTATTAAGAACGCAGTGTTACAGAGCACACACAAAGCACGTATTCGCAAAGTGAGGACTTCATAATTAATTCCTCAAAACAAAACTTCAACATATGTGCATAGATGTGCACTAATACATCCCCACTCTGCTAATATGTTACTCATATACAAAACCGCACATTAAGCTCCGCATTTGCAGTATGGGGTATATGTGTGTGTGTGTGTGTGTGTGTGTGTGTGTGTGTGTGTGTGTGTGTGTGTGTGTGTGTGTGTGTGTGTGTGTGACAGAGCATGCTAGGCTGGAAAACATATCTTCACTAAAAGATGTTTTCAATAAATACATCCCCATTTGGAATTCAACATATGTGCATCAATATCCCACCCAATGAGGATATCGTTTGTATAAACATGAAGCACATTATGTCCCCAATTTATAAGGAGGGGGAAAAGGTGGTCGGCATTTAATCCCTAAGTTATAGCCTACTTTACAAGTATGTTATATGTGCATTACATTATATTATAATGCACATATAACATGTTTGTAGGGTGGGCTAAATACTAGTATGTATTTATGCATACATGTTGCAGTCTGTATGTACTGAAAATTTCATTTAGTGATTAAATGCAGACCACCTTTTTGCTCCCTTATAAACGAGGGAACATAACATGCTTGTTGGAGTATCTGACCACGGGGGTTGAAAGGCATATGGGGTAGCGGGGGCAGCAACTGTATGGTTAGATACACCCTAGAGGCCTGGGGGGAGGTGAGGAAGTGCCAAAAGGCAGAGGAAAATCTGACACTATTGGTACTGCTGGCAGGGAACCTGGCATTCCTACCTGGTCTAGAAAATATGGGATTTAAGGAGTGGCAGGGATATGCCGGCCTGCAGACACAGTGGTAGCACTACTGCTTGTGACACTGACAACCTGGGTTCAGGAACAAGCCTCGAGCATCAAAGAGTCAGCTGAGGGGAGGAGGATGAATGTCCAATGGACTGCTCTCCTTCTTGGGGGTGGGTGGGGTGAGGATGTTGGCAATAGTCTGACACCTGGTGCTAACTGGAAGTCAGGGTGCCTAACAGTTCCTGCGCATGTAGGGCCTGGAGCTTGGTGGACGTGAGCATGGCCATGCACAGGAGCATGCATGGCATGCATGGCACACCTTGGACATCATTGCATGTTCAAGCCTCAGGGGGGAACCAACAAGAAAAACTCTTGTGGCTGGTAGCAACATTGACCAGGAGTGCCTGCCTTCCAAAATGATGCCACAGCCCAAGTCTTGGCCAGGACCCAAGGTTGATATGATCTTTTCCTTCAGAGAACCCTGCTGTAAGGTGTAAATCACAGTCCTCCCAGACCGGGCAGCTGGGGGGGGGGGAGTGCTAGGGTGATGGGGCGCTTGTGGAATCTTGCGTTGACATGAAGTACATCTGCATAGCCGAAGAGCTGAAAATAAAATTGAAAAAAAAAAACTGGGAGTGATGAGGGTTGCTTTGTACTGAAGACATGTACACTAGGGAGGGGGTCAAGAGTGTGCAGGAGCTCCAGGAACAATACCAGGTTCCTCCAACACATCTTTATTGGTATACACAGACTTGTGCATTCAGCAGAAGCTTACGTACAGAGCCACTGGAAGCATCTCTGATATGTGCATTAGAACAAGTAGCTCTGGGAGCCCAGACATCACCAAAAGGGCTGATTGCCAAGGTAGTGTGACAAGACAGAGCATGCTTTCCAGATCTGTCTGCTAAAGTCCGAGGGTAATGGGTCAAGGACCTGGGATGTGAAATATGAGGAAAATTGGGGAATGGTGTTGAAGTCTCACATTATTTATTTATTTTATTTATTTAAAATTTGGTGACCGGGTAGGCCCACTGAGCCCTGAAGGTCCCTTTTTCAGGGGCGACCTGGGATAACAATACACATATTCATACAAAGAAAGACTCAGGTTACAGAGTAGTTTCAGGTGTGTGAGCAGGTTACAGCCATGGCTATCATCATGCATCAGTCCTTACAAATATGTTGACAGTAGAAGTAATAAAAGGTGCAGAAGAAATGTAATTTTATATGGTAAGCTCGTTGTTTACTACTGGCATGGTTCAGTGGAAAGTTAGCTGTGGTACTATGCCTAGAGGGAAGCACCATGGAACCTGATAAGGTGCTTGGAGGATCTGGATATTAGGAGGATAGAAGCAAGTGGGGGTGGGGTCATGAGCCGCGGCAATGAGAAGTGCTAGTATCAGACATAAAGGCTATGAGCTTGGTGCGGAAGTTCATCAGTGAGGAGGCTTCCTGAACTGGGGGTGGGAGTTTGTTCCACAGGTAGGGGGGCTGAGTAGGAGAATGACCTGCCGCCAGCGTTAGTCCTGACTCTGGGAACTTCAAGCAGTGTACGTCCAGGTGTCTGTAGGCTCCTGGGGTTATGTTTGAATGCAATAGTTCCAGTGATGCTGGGTGGAGCTGAAGGGCTGAGTAGCTTGAAGGTCAAGCAGAGCAGGGGGTAGTGGAGATGAGAGGTCAGCGAGGGCCAGCGTAGCTGGGCAAGTGTGTCACAATGGTGCCTTCGCGAGTGGTCCTGGGTAGCAAACCGGGCTACCTTGTTATACAGAATTTGCATCTTGGTGACCTCCTGCTTGGCCATGCCCTGTAAGATCAGGGCAACGTAAGTCAGGGTGGGGAGGAAGACACTTGTGGCAATTGAGGTCCTGGCCTCAGGGATGAGCTGGTCTTTTAGCCGGTACAGAATACCAAGTTTGCGGTGTATGGTCTTGATAACCTGATCCATGTGGTACTTGAAGGTAAGGCAATGGTTCAATGTTAGACCTAAGTATTTTAAGGAGGGCACAACCTCAATGTCATTTCCCAAGAGAGCAGTGAGTTGCAGAGATTTAGACCTGTCATGTCCAAGGGCATTGCATCCAAATAACATCGCCTTAGTTTTGCCTGCATTTAGGACCATTTTATTTGCTCTCAGCCATGGGTTTACTTATTAGTAATAAATACAAAGAGTTACAATTTAAGTTCTTACATAGACTTTGTTGTCTGCCAGACTCAATGAACAGGTTCAATCCCACAGTCTCACCCATCTGTGACAAATGTAAGAAGTAGGGGGCCTTACCTGCACTACTTTCAGGGCTTCCCTGAGTTGCAATTGTTCTGGAAAGAAGTTACCCAGGAGATTTCCAGAAGCTAGACTGTAGGGCTGACCCTTACCCCTCGTTACTATTATTCACCAGGTATCACTAGGAAGGAGAGGAGCAAAAAGGTGATAGCTCATAAGTAGCTCCTTTAAGACAGGGGGGAGTAGTACTCCATATTCCCTTGTAAAGGTATGTACAGTCACAGCCAAAGACATGGTCAGATATTTCCTGAAATTTCTGTGATATTTCTAGAGAAATCTCCTGCTTTCTGCATTTCCATAGTAGGGGCAGCAGAGAGGAACTCTTAGAAATTTTGCGAAACATCTGGAAATATCTGACCATGTCTCTGGCTACTACTGCATGTATCCAAATTTGTTTTGAATTGTACTTTACTTGTGCTAGATAGTATAGTTAAAGGGAGTTTATTCCATAAATTTAGCACTCTTACAGTGTAAAAATATTTCCTTTTATTTGTTTTATACCTGTCAATTTTAATTTGTAAGGGAGGACCTCTGGTGTTTATTTGATAATGTCTGTACTGTGGCCCAGATATTCAAAAGAGTTGAGCCATGCACAATAGGGTTGCACCTGCGCAAGTCCGAAATTGCGCCATTCCACGATATTCAGCAGGAGGCAGTTGCACCCCCGAAATCATGCTGAGCAACAGCGCAATGATAATAAAGGCATGCGCAACCAAAGGGGGAGGAACCATGCATAAATGGCGCAGTGTGATATTCAAAGACTTGCACAATGCACAACAGTGGAGCAAGCAGAAGTTGCGCCATAGCGGAAATGAGCCAAAATAAAAAGGATCAAGGAAGAAGCGCAAGAACGCTACAGGGAAGCCACATGAGGCAGAGGCAGAGGCACAGACTGGGCAAGTGGCAGGAACAGGGCAGACCAGGGAAAGGCTACAGCAACAGAGAGGCACAGGGAAGGTGTGGGGAGCCACACAGCACAGAGACCAGCACAGGCAGGTGTACCCGGTGCAGGGGAGGTAGCAGCCAGGACAGCAGGGGGAATAAAGTAACAGCTGCTGGGGGGGGTGAATGCAAGCCAGGGACATGGCCAGTGCCACCTTCCACATGGAGGCCATAATGAGGGGGGGTGAGAAGGCAGGCAGCAGGGGGACGTGGCCGTGGAAGGGCCCATAGGCGGTATGCCCCCAACAGGCAGTACCGAGCCTGCACCAGCTTTGAGCTGTACACAGATACTGAGAGTGTGAGCTGGTACCACCTGAATAGGGCAATACTGAGGTGGCTCTGTGAGCTGTGCAGTGATGTGATGCAGGCACCCACATGACGTAGCCATGCCCTGTCAGTGGAGACCAAGGTAACAGCCTGCGTGTGCTTGCTCGCCACGGGTACCTTTCAGAGACCAACTGGGGACACCACAGGCATAACTCAGTCGGCCATGTCACGCCACCTCACCCAATTCCTCAGTGCACTGCTGCCGCATGCTGAGGAGTACATCCATTTCCCCAGCACAGTGGCAGAGTGCACAGCAAACATACAGGAGTTCCACAGGGTAGCACGTATGCCTGGTGTGCTAGGGGCAATAGACTGCACTCGTGGCTATAGGCACATCACTTGGCCCCGAGGGGGCCGCATACATAAATTGCAAGAGCTATGCCAGTATCAACTGCCAGGGGGCGCATCATCAATGTCTGTACCATGCACCCTGGGGGAGCACACGATTCTTACATCTGGCACCAGTCGGCACTGTGCCACAGATTCAAGAGTGGGGACTTCCCCACTGGACACCTAGTGGGTGAGTATACAAACCAATTGGACAAATATAGGGCCTGGAGAGGCATGGCTAGAGGTGCCATGGGTAGTGGCCTACATGGCTTGGGGCAGGGCGATGCTGATCACCAAACTAACCTCCACCCTCTACATACAGGTGACAGTGGATACCCACTCCATCCCTGGCTGCTCACACCCTACCAGCAGCCCACGACCCCATCGCAGCAATGCTACAATGAGGCACACACCACCACACGCAATGTCATTGAGTGGGTGTTCAGGATGCTGAAGGCATGTTTCTGTTGCCTGGACACCTCCGGTGGTGCCCTACAATACAGCCCCTCAAAGGCCTATGGGATATTCCTGGCCTGTTGCATCCTGCACAACATGGCCAACGAATGTGGGATAGCCATACAGGTCAAAGAGGGGGACAGCGATGGGGATGATGGTGACGCCGGTGATGATGGTGATGGGCAGCCCCCCTTGGCCGATGGGACCCCTGACTGCTCCGGCTGGCACAGCTGCACCAGGACACCATCATGGAGGAGCACTTCAGCCAACACAGGTAAGTCATGGGGCCATGCGCAACCACCAGTGGCCAAGGCACAACCCACAAACACGCAGGAATCCACACTAGGGGTGCATGCCATTGAGGGAAGTGGCAGGACACAGAGGCACACACACAGCCAGGGATGGGTGAGGATTAACATGCCAAGCCGAGGGACACACACACACAAGCACACACACACAACGCAACAAATGTGCATGGAGGCCAGAAGGCACACCGACCCAGAACGCACACCCTAGCAACACACACATGTCCACAGGCCACCACGCCCACTGCCTGTCCATGTGCGTGTGTCAGATGCTGGGCACCATTGCACTTTGGTGTACAGTGCAATGCAGGCATCATCATGCACACGTAACTGCGGACAGCAGCCAGGAGGGTGTGCAGGTGGACTGTGTGTCTGTGTGCAGGGCCGGGTACACACCCGTGCACTGCCGACTGAAACACACAATGAACATAGGGCAGCACCAGACAGTAGCCGTGCTGGGAGACAGGTCAGTCTCGTGACACAGTGCCACATCCGCCACGGATGCGTGGGCGGCCCCGCCAAAACCCGCCAGCACTGGCAGGCTGACCACTGGCCTCATGGGTGGCACCGATAGTCCCCAAGGGGTTCCACAGTGTGAACGTGACCATGACCGTGCCTGTGCAGGGGTCTGCAGCACACCGAACATGCCTGCACCAGGAGTGCTCGGATGCCCACAGCTGAACCCGGCGTCAACAGGGTGGGAGTCGCACAATGCCGGGAACGGGGGGTGGAGAGTGCACTGCATGGTGTCCGCGACGCATGGGCACCTGACTGTGTGCCCATTGTGTCCATTACAGTAATGAACGCCTGTGCGTGCCTGTCAATGGCAGCGGTTACATCCTCCTGCAAACGGTGCATCTGTGCCAGGATCCGGTTGGTGTCCCTGCTGCGACATTCCTCTGCCCACTCCAGAGCCACACACAGTGCTTCCACGGATGTTGCAAGCTGCATCTGCTGCTGGACCGATGCTCGCAGTAGGTGGGTGTGCTCGTCCAAGAGGTCATCAGCCTCCTCGGCATCCTGTCCCTCAGGGTGTGCAAGGGCCTGATGTTCAACACCCCTTGAGGATGAGTGCTGTGCACCAGGACTAGGTCTGGGCATGTCCACAGGTGGTGCACAGATGTTGCCACTGAACCCTGTACCCCCAGGCCCAGTGGGTGACTGCGGATGCTGCCCCTCTGGCTGCCACACCCCAGGGCTCAGTGGTGCCACCGCAGTGGCTGCAACAGTCCCACTGTCCTGAACAGACACCAGTGCTGTGCCACTGGTGCTGACAGGCACAGCCTGGCACTGTGCTGACATGCAGGCCCCCATGGCAGCACCACCCACAGCCATGGGTGCAAATTGTCCTGCTGTGTGTCCATCCTGTGGCACACATGTGTCACTGCCCATGACAGTCGTGTCATCATCACTGGTGCTAGACTCTGCTCCAGCCACAGCCACAGCATGCTGGCATCCGTGGATGCCAGCATGCTGGGAGACAGGCAGGGCTTCCTCCACACCTGTCTCAACGACATCAGTGTGGGCAGCCAGGCGGCCCCACTGTAGTACAGATCCACACATACCTGTAGAGGTGGATGGTCCCACCTCCAACTCCATCCAACTGTCTGCAGTGGACAGGCCCACTAATGCTGACTCATGCAGATGCTCAGGATCTGTAACAGAAAGCAAAATCACGTTACTGCGTGTGACCTACCCTGCCCACCCCAGACAGATCATGACTTACCATGCAGAGATGGGCCACTACCCGTCTGGAAGCCACAGCCCAGAACTCCCTCTATGGCACTTCAGTGCATGCTTGCAGCAAGCCTGTCCTCCACTGGGGTGAGCTGTACCACCTCCGGCTGTCCCCACCTGTTGCAGCACATGCTGCCCTGATGGCAGCTACCTTCTCCTTTACCTTCCTCCTGTCTGTGCCCATCTTCTTTTTACACTCCTGCACAGAGCGCTGGTGGCTGCCATGCAGGTTCACGGCACATGCCACCTCATCCCATGCAGCAGCACGGGCCTGAGTGGTTCCCCGCTGTCCACTGAGCAGTGGCTCCTGAGCCAGGTAGGCCTCAAAAAGGGCCTCGGTTTCGGCCTTAGTAAAATTCATTCTCCTCCTCCCAACACTGTTGTCCTCCTCTCCAAGAGCGTGCTCGGTCATTATGTAGCCTGTAAGAATGGCAGTTGTTATCTGTGACTGTGCAGTCCCATGCATGTCCCTGAATCTACAGTCCACACTCCCACACAGCATGCAACTCACTAATAAGCTGCAGTAACTGACTATGGCCATTGCAGCACATTGTCGCACCTTTATAGCGCAATCCTTGCAAATGAGGTGAGGAGCAACTTTAATTAGATGCAAATTGTGGTGCTGCACCATTGAATGGCTGATTGGATGATTTGCATATGACGGCTGAATATCGCGCTGTTGCGCTTTGTGCAATTGTGTTGAACATGCTGAGCCAATGGCGCAGTTCTGTGGCATGCGTAGTACACCTCACTGCGTATGCCCAGGTTGCTGACGCAGGCGTCTGCCATGCTGATGATGTGCTGTGCACGGTAGGCAATGCAGGGCATGGCCACCATTGTGCCAGTGGCGCTAGGTGAAGGTCACTACATGGCGCTGTGGCAATGGGCCTTCATAGGTGCAATGGCCCAACTGCCTGATAGTCCGCTGTGGCGCTGGCACACAGGCAGCCAATTGCGCTACATGCATTGTCATCCGATGGAGCTGTGTGTGGCCTTGCGCCAGAGTCCCTTGACCCTGTGCCTGACCTTTGCCCCCTTGGCGCCATGCATCAGGCATAGGTGCACCGCTATTGCGCTGTTCGGCAACAGTGAGATAGGGAATGGCAGCGCTGTACCGCGCAGCATCTGCACGTGGGGTACCGCGCTGCAGAGCGCCATATTGCCTACTATAGCTATCACAATGGCGCGGAGAAGAGCTGCTCCCTGGACAGCCATTGAACTAGCTAATCTGGTGGCCACAGTCGAGCCACACCATGGGCCTCTCTTTGGGGAGGCCCCCTGGATAGGGCAAGGTCCCAGGTGTGGCAGGAAGTGGCCACAGCCCTTGAGGAGGCAACAGGCAGGGGCCATACTGCTGAGCAGTGCAGGCACCGATATGGTGACCTGCAGAGGAGGGAGCCAGAGCTACTGGCCCGACTGAGATCACGTGCCAGGAGGGGCATGGTACCACATCCAGGTAGGGGTTCCGTCAACACACTTTTATTGTCCATATGAGTCACAGTGTTGTATGTGTCCAGCACATCGGGGAGGGACCGTATGGGGTTGGCCGTGGCAGTGTTCACAGGGTGTGGGGTGGGTAGGTCTGGCTGGGTGGGGGGGCACACTCCTTGGGGCAGAGGGACTTTGCTTTGGGAATGTACTGATGTTCTTCTCTCTTTTTGTCCCCACAGACCTGGAAGACCTGCGCCGCGTGCATGCAGAGTGGAGGGGAGTGGAAGCCACAGCCAGGCGGGCCGAGGACCAGCAACGGCCACCTGACCAGCCCGATGTGGGTGAGTGCCAGGCATCCATGATTAATATTGCATGCTGTGTGACAAGGTGGGCAGCAGGGCATGGCCACCATTCATTGACATTAATGCCATGCATGCCACTTGTTACAGTCAACACTGTCCAGTGGCAATGCATGTCTGGTGTGCGTCACTGGTGGTCCATGCATGCACCAGGTGCATGGCTGTGCCACTGCCTTTGCACCACATAGCTATGTCACTAGACAGCCACGGTGGTGCTGTGTGTGACTTGGCTGGTCGTATGTGCAGTGTTCTGCATGGCTGTATGCGTCTGGGTGGGCAGGTCCTGTGGACGTGATCACTGCGGCTGGTCACACACCATCACAGTGGTATGTCCCATGGCCGTATGCCATGCACAGTGGGTGGGCTGTATGGGGTTGTGCATTCACACCTGTTGAATGTGCTCTCTTGTCCTAGGTGCGAGACATCTGAGGGAGATCAGGGACACCCTTCGGGAGCTCCTTATTCTGGCCCGTAGACCGTGACAATTCTTTGGAGGATTGAGTCAGGGGTTCTTCGAAGACACAGAGTCAGGGGGAGCCAGAGCCAGGACTGGCAGAGCAACCAGTAGTCCCTTGGTCCCTGACTTCCTATCCCCACCTGGACCCACCCTCACACCCCTCTTATCCCATCCCATTTGTCCACCCCTTCCCCTGCCCACCCCCACCTTTTTTGTGTCCCCCACCACATACCTGTATATAGTTGTTATTTATGTACATAGTTGATTTCTCTATTTTTATAATACATTTGACTTTTATATGAATACTGTGGTGGTCTCTGATTTGCAGTGGGCTATAGGTGCTCAGCTGCAGTGGTGTGCATGGCATCAGGGGTGGTGTAGTCATGGGTATGTGTGTGTGTCCATGTGGAGGTGTCTATGGTGTGGTGGTAGATATCAGTCAGTGTCTGTGTTGTGTGTGTTGTTGCCTGTGCACTGGATGACTGTGTGCAGTGGTCCATGGCGCGTGCTCTGTGTCCATGGTACACCCATCGGCCCTTCCATGGCCTGCGCAGCCGACACACATGCCTGTCTGTGACCTGCATGGTCTTCTGGCATGTCAGTGGTGGCATTCCCTGCAGGGCGGACACTGCACCCGTCGCTTTGCTGGGTTACCCATGTCACTGGTGTGGTGCATGCCTGGCTCAGGTGGCACTGTGGGCGACATGGTCATTGTTCCACCTCCATGCTGTGGCTTGTGTGTGTTGCAGGGGATGTGCCCCACTGTCTGTGGCTTGTGCTCCGGGTGACTACTGGTGGTGTATTGGTCCATGGTGCCTGCGCAGGGTGGTTGGCACTCCAGCGCCATGGTAGACTGCAGGTTGTGTGTACACGGCTTACATGGGCCCACAATGGGGGCTTGGTTGCCCCACCACTGTGTCCCTGTGTTGTGCCCTTGGGTATGGGTGGGTGTCTGTCCAGACCCTGTGTGGCATCTGGTGTGGCGCATGCTTCCACACACCACTGTGGGTGTCTGTGCTGGCTGTTGTGGCCAGTGGTGGGCTGGGGTGTGTCACTGGAATGCTGTGCAGAGTGCTGTATCACTGGTGGAGGTGTCAAGAACACGACCGTCCCATGTGGGGTAACTCTTGTGCCAACACATGGTCAGTCTCTCAGCAGTACCTCCGGGGACTGTGCGTGGTGGCACTTTGTCTGCTGTTGTTGCATTGCCATGTGCTGCAACCTGCTGATGGGTGCTCATGGTGGGCCTGGCTTGCATGGTTCTGTGGTACACAGGGTTGCATTGACACTGTGGGGGTGGTGGCATGCATGGGGTTTCCTACTGTGGTGGTCACTGCTCATGGGGGGGTATCTGGGGGTCACAGTGCAAGGTGTGCTGTGCACTGGGGGGATGGTGTGGCTCAGGGTGGTCCTCCCTCCTTGTGTGCCAGTCACAGCTTGCCGGTAGGTGTGATGGGGCACCATGGCCAGGCTGTGGGTTGGTTGCTTATCTCCATGGACCAGTGGTTCTTCCAGCCTTCCCCTGGTTGTGCTGTGCTTGGGGTGTGGGGGGACAATGTCTGTTCTACTGTGTGTTCCTGTGCCCATCTGTGGCACGGGTGGAGAGCCCCTACCTCCCTGATTGTGCAGTTACATTGCTCTGCAGCTGGGTGGTGTCCCTGGTTGCGCTATGGCGCCTCTGGACTGCTCAGCTGAACATCCCTTGTTGCACTATGGTGCATCAAATCTGCTCAGCTTCCCCTCCCTAGTTGTGCTATGGCGCAGGTAGTGCGATATTCAGACGTTGGCTGTAGGCGCAATTTGGCCTGCTCCTTTTTTGAATATCGCATCTGTTGCGCATGGGCGCAATGGACTTGCGCTTGCTCCTACTATTGCACACTTTTGGGTGCAGTTTGAATATCTGGGCCTGTGTATCTAACTCTACCATCAAATATGGATTTTTTAAGATGTCATAATAGAGAAATAAGTCTCCTCTGTGACTTCTAATATCTAGGCTATGTAGTCCAGTATAGTTAGTCTTTCATTATATGGATAATGTTTTAGTGATTTAATCGACTTTGTGTACCTTTTTTGCACCTTTTCTAATTTATCAACGTACGTTTTAAGAGAGGGGATCCATATTTGGCTTCCACAGTCCAGGATCAGTCTAAATTATGATAAATATAATGGTATTAGTACTTCTGAAAGTCTGCTTTTGATATTTCTTTTTATTGCCATTATAATTCTGTTGGCTTTACTGATGACTGAGCTGCATTGTTCTTTAAATATTAATTCATTATCGATCAGAATCCCCAGATCCTTCTCACATGTCCTTTGGGAAAGTGGCGTACCATTTATTGTGTATCAGTTTTTCTGATTTTGTTCACACATGTGTATAACGTAGCATTTGTCCCCGTTCAGTTTCATTCCCAATTTTTTTGTCCATTCCATTATTACATTAATATCATCTTGTAATAAGATTTTTTTGTTCCACTGTAAAGCATGGACTGCTGATTTTTGTGTCATCTGCATATTTTATTAAGACGTTGCTGATGTTTTCCTCTAGATCAGCAATGATAATCTGAAACATTATTGGCCCATTCACTGAGCCCTGTGGGACTCCACTAGTGAATGGACCTTCAGTAGATAAATGCCCCCGGATTGAAACTGTTTGTGACCTATCCTTTAGCCAATTTACTATCCACCTAGTAATATGTTTATCAGTATTGTATTTATTTAATTTCTGATGGATTGCCAGTGTGAGACTCTATCAAATGCCTTGTTAAAGTCAAATAAAAGAACATCCACTGATGTACTGTTGTCCAATAATCTACTTACATTATCGTAAAAACAATTTGTCAAACATGATCGTCCCTTTCTAAAACCATGTTGGTTTTCATCAAATAGAGGGTCTTCACAAAGCTGATTTAATATTTTGTTTTTCAGTATTGTTTCCAAGATTCTGCATGGTACCAAAGCTAGACTGATTGGTCTATAATTTGAAACGTCTGTTTTACTTCCACTTTTAAAAATTGGAGTACCTTTCAATGTTTTCCAATCGCTGGATACTAAGGGACAGATATTCCAAACTTTGACCGGGGCTAAGTTAGCACTGCCCAGCATCCTAGATTAGCCTGGACCCAATAGCCCACTGTATTCAAAAGGGACAGCCCTGGTGCTAAACCTGCTGAATATAGCATGCTAAGGAAGCCAGGCAAACTGGGGAGTGCTGTGCAGTGCAAAAATAGCCCGGGAATAAGACAGCTCTGAATATAGCAACCAGGAAGTGCACACCATAACAGCATCCAAGTTCACAACGACATGAAGGAAGGTAGAGGTGAACTATGTGGCCAATATGTGTGCTACTAAAGGCATGGACTCAGTAAAACTGAAAGTAGCAGCGCATGTGAAATTACATTGTGCAAAAATGTACAATATTTCCGAAATGTTTGCGCAGGTTTAGCATGAAGCAAAGCCGTTTACTCTGCGTAATCACATTTGCTCAGAGCAAAACTTTGATATATTCAAAAGTGACATGCAAATGAGACTACTTAGGTAATTTGTGGGCAAACATCCAGATTAGCATCTCATTATGACCTGATTTGCATGCAGTTTGCCCAGTGCTATTGCAGGGTACCACAGCACCACCTGTAGATCAGTCTGAAAGTACAGGGGCTGGCTGGGTCTGCCCACAGCTCCACCTGTAGGTCTATCTGAAAGTACAAGAGCAGGCTGGGTCTGCCCACAGCTCCACCTGTAGGTCAGTCTGGGAGTGCGTGGTGGTAGTTGTAGGCTACATTTATACAGTACAGCACAACATATTGTGCCCCAGGGGACTACACAGCACAGGCACAGGTGGTGATGCTGCATGCAATTGTCAAACTGTAGTTCATGCTACAGTGCACAGCAGACACTACAGTAGCAAAAGGGTCAGTAGTGTGAGGGACACAGCAATGCCTATGGTGTGTAGGGCAGTGATGACCACTGCACTATACACAGTGACAGACCCAACTTGCAGGTGTTTACTGACAGTGGACATTATTGTTATGCTGTTGTGCGACCCACAGATGCTGCTCCACTGACATGGGATGCTCACAGTGACATATACATGACTGGCTGCGTGTGCTGTGATGTCTGTACAGATGTGCGGTATGTGGCTGGGGGGGGCACATACGATCAGACAGGCACACTGGTGTTGGGGTATTCCCACCACTGGCCCATGTGCACTGCATGGCTTGTCCCAGCCTTGTGGCTGCACCCAGTCTGTGGTGCAGACTGGCCACTTGTACACCCTCCCCTCAACACCCTCCATTCCCACAGTGCTGCAAGTGTGTGCTGGCATCTGTTGGTGTCTACAGAAGGGTGGTCTGCAGATGTGTGTTGTATGGCTGCACTGCCATGGTGTCCACTGGGAGCTGGGTCACCACTCACTGCCTGGCATGGCTGGGACTGGTGGCAGATGATGGCATCACAGTGATGCCATAAGTGAGCAGCATGTTTCCTCTATGTCTGACTTATTTCTATGTGTCATACTTATTGGTTATGGTCACTCAAAGCCACACAAAAGTTGCACAAAGCTACAAAGTCACACAAAGCTGATTTGCCCAGAGTTAAGACTACCTTTTTCTGGGCAGTAATTTGCACCATGCAAAGTGTTGCACTAAGTCACACAAAACTACTTTGCATGTCACTATTTGCTGAATATAGCATTGTGCTGACACGCCCCCCCTCAGTTTGCCCCTTGCATACATTATAATTTTGTCAAGTACTAATGCAGTTTCCTTGTGCTATTTGACCTGTTGAATATAGTGGACCCGTGCTAACCCAGCACTAAACCTGCGCAAACGGTTTGTGCCCAGTGCACAGTTTTGAATATCTGGCACTAAGCCTGAATTTAATGATTTTTCATATAGAATTTTTAACGACTTCCAAATGTGGGATTTCATTAATTTGAAAGATTGATGAAGTTATATTATCTAAGCCAGATGCACTATGTTCTTTCAGACTATTTATTTCTTGTTCTATCTCTTCTTTAGTAATGATGTGACTACCTTCCAGTATATTACCTCTAGGCTCCATGATGTTTGATTCTTGTTCTGTATAAACTGAGCAAAAATATTAATTGAATATATCTGCAATACTGAATGGATCTGTTATGCATTCTGAATTTTACTCAATTCTACATTTCTCTTTTTCAGTGAATTTATATACTGTAACTGAAGAATTGTTCACCATTTGACTTTGATGCTATTTTTGCCAAATGTAGCTCAGCATTGTTTTTGCCTTATTTATTTTGTTTTTACATTAATGCTGTAAAGTTTTAAACTTAAATGACTGTGAGCCCAAGCTGCTTTCTTTTTTTGATTAGTTTTAGGATACCTTTATTTAACCACTTTGGTTTTCGACCCTGTGTATATATTTATTTATACATTTTACATGTTTTTTCATAATAGTCTGTATTGTTGTTTTAATATATTCTCATATTTCATTAACTGATCTTCTGTCCAATTCCTTGTTCCAATCACTGTTGCACAAATCATTGTTAATGCCCACTTTATTAGCTGTTTTATAAAGGAAAATCTCTGTACAGCCCATAGTAACTGAGAGATTATTTTCAAGTGTGAAAAATACTGTAGAGTGATCGTTATTTCCCACTGGTGACTCAATGATACACTTCGAAATAACAGCTTTCTTACATGGGATTACTAGATATAGACTGTTATTCAATCTTGTGGGAGTAGTGACATGTTGGGTTAAGTTTTTTTCCATACATAATTCAAGAGATTCCCTACTCTGTTTACTGACAGCAGTATTTATTTTCCAATCTATGTCTGGATAGTTAAAATCTCCTACCAATACTACTGCTCCTAAACTTAATGCTGTATTATTTTCTTCCATAATTAAATTATTAGAAGGATCACTCATGTTAGTGGTTCTGTAACATAAATCCAGATTATGTTTTTTATGCATGTTGTTAAGTATTTCAATCCATACTGTTTCTGTATTCATGTTAGTAGTTTTAACATTATTTGAGAGGTCTACAGATCATATTTTACTACTTAAGTAAATCACTATTCCACCTGCTTTTCTGTTATCTCTATCCTTTTTAATAGTACTATATTCTGGTATTTGATACCCCCAATTATCATTATTATTAAACTATGTTTCTGTGATAAATGCAATATCAATTTGTTCAGTACAGAGTAATGTTTAAAATTCATGGAATTTATTCCTTAGACTTCATGCATTAATAAGTAGGCACTTAAATGTACTAACTTTTGTTCCTATTTTCTCCCTAGCTGTAATATTACTATTTAATATGGTTTTACAGCTTCCCCTCTTGGTTAGTTTATCTTAACTATTTCCATTTCTTTCTTAATCAGTGTACCCAGAAGATTTTCTCCATCCCTATTTAAATGCAACCCATCCTTTCCATACAAATGTCTATGTCCATAAAATTTGTTCCAGGTTTTAATGAAATAAATTCCTTCTTTCTCACACCAGTTCTCCAGATGTGTGTTTATTCTACAAATAGTTTTATTTTTCTCATTAACAGCTCATGGTACAGGTAGGATTCCTGAAACAAGTACCTCTGCTCCAAAGTTTTGTAAAGGTCTGGCTGTTTTTAGAAGATCTATACAGATATCTTTTTCATGGTTGCATCCTATGTCATTTGTTCCTACATGGATTGTGACTATCTTCCTTATGTCTTGTGGTACTTCTGTTTTTATTACATTGGGTATTTCCTTTTGAATATCTTTTACTTTGGCACCAGGATAACATAATACCATGTGATGTTCTTTATTACCTTGACATAGTTTAGTGTGACATCTCCTAATCATTGAGTCTTCAATGACCACCATTTCAGTTAATCTTTTGGGAATGGAGGGTGTGGGTGAGGAAGGATGATAGCTGTACCCCAGGAGGATCAGCGTAATGCTAGTGCTGGCTCACCCATGTATCCAAAACACCTGGGTGTCCCATGTAACCCCAACACTGGCCCAGTGAAAATCTCTGGTGCTGCAGAACCTTCTACCAGAGAGACATACAGTATGTTAGTCTTGTGGGGAAAAGTGTTGTTCCAAGGAGCTGGGACAAATTCCTGAACTCGCACCCTGTGGCAGAAGCCTTACTCCTGAGACAGCAGGTGATATGAGGAACATGGAAACAAACACTTCCCACACAGAAAGGGCTATGGCACAGTAAAGTTTAACTAAACAAAGAGGCACTTGATAGAGGGTTCCCCTAGTGCTTCACAGAGACTGACAGCAGAAGGGGGGACTAGGAGGCTCTCAAGTTAGATACTGTATGAAATGCTAGTATAGTGCTGGATTACTGTACTGTAAATTTAAGTTTACATTTTAGTTATACAGTCTCATTTTCTGTACTATGTATGATTTGTTAATGCTGAATTGTGTTAACAATATATTTTCAATTTTTCATGAGTTTACAGTTTTTTGCCAAGTTGTAACACCTTTGTGGTATTGTCCATGTCCGCCTATATAGAAATCAGTGAACATATCAAACAAAAAAATTACAAAAAGGAGAGATACAGTACTGCTCAAGTGTATTTTATGCACACAACCAAATTCTGGGCCAAACATAATACATGCTGGTTTTGCCTCAAATTACACAATGTGCTGTGCTCAATAGTATGGGGTGTAATGATATTGCACATTGGTTTCATGCCCAAATTGCATGCATTGTCTTTGAGTGAAACAAATAATGCATTAAAAATGTTATAGTGCATGGCAGAATGTTGTCCTGCACAGAAATCCATGCCTAGAATAGGGCTGTTGTGCTACAGTAGTGACATCAATATGTTGCTTTGTTGCAGTAGTGATGTCACTGTTGCAGCACAACAACTTACACTGCCACTGCAGAGCTGCTTTCTCTAGCAAATTGAGCAGGAAGCTGTTTTGTTTTTGAAAACTTGAACTTACAGAAGCAAGTGCATTCACAAACTACACATTGAATCAGTAATTTGAGCCCACAACCAACCTTCAAGTGCCTTTCCCAAACTGCCGGTTCACTGAAAGGAAGTGGAGAGTCTGAAATGGGCATGTATGTCCATAGACTATAAAATCTCAATCTTTATCTCAATCTTTATTTATTTATAAGACGCTATTCCAATGAAGTCTCAGCATTGTACGCTAAGTCAAAACATTGATTCAACAGAATTATAAAACATAAAAACGAATCATATAGTAGCAGGACTTAACTATTAGAAAGTGCTAGGCCATAAAAGATAAACTTGAGGTTTCTATGACAACCAGTGAACCCCTTGAGTTTCACTCTCAAGGTTCCCAGTTGCCATAGAAACCTCTCAATGTAAATACAGGCTTGTTTTGTATGACTGTCAATACATTATCTTCTATGTAATCCAGGGTCCTGGTTTTCCATTATTCCATTGTTCAGCCATTGCTGATGGGAGAAATCTTTATGCTCCAATCTTATTAGTGCCACAGTTTTCATTCCATCTTTGTCCAATTATCCATCCTAAAAATGATGTCACTAATTTCCCACACAGTTACACTGTTTGAACTGACTCTTAACATTTTATGCTGCAAGGGTCAACATTTCCATAACCTAGTGCAAATCATAATGCCACCACGATGGAGGTCATGGCAATTCTCATTTCAGAAAAAAATGCTTATTCAATAAAGAAAAATTGTTTGATCAAACTGAAAAATAGGTAACTACTAGCTCCACAGATTTTTAATTTTTATTTGGTGGTGGTGATGGGGGTGAGGGTGAGGGTGAAGAAAAAAAAAGAAATGAAACTGAGAATACAACTAGTAGATGTGCTTGCTGTAGTATAAGGATGCCATTTTTTGCAGGACTGTACTTCTAGAAACATAGATAATGTTGGCAGAAAAAGACCAATGGTCCTTCCAGTCTGCACTGTTTTACCTTACTTGACCCTGTGGCCTATTGTCTGGACAGGGTTGTCACCCTTGTCTCCCCCATGCTCCTCACCTTACTGCTACCCCCCTGCATAACTATAAAACCCCTTATTCTGTCCTAGCTGTGCTCGAACCCATTTATCGTTTTTGCTCCCTTCACTTCAGTAGGTAAGCTGTTCCTCAGCTGAGCCACTGTCTCCATGAAGTAAAACTTTCTCACATCCCCCCACCCACTTTTCTTCATACCCCATTGTTATCGACCAGCTGTTCCTATTGAATAGTTCCTCACAGTTCACCTTGTTTATTCCATTTAGGAACTTGAACGTCTGTATCATCTCACCCCTCTCCCTTCTGGCCTCCAGCAAGTACCTGTATAGTGCTCTAAACCAATCCTCATAGGAGATACTTTATTGGCCTTGAATAATTTTGGTTGCCCTATGCTGCACCATCTCCTGCTTGTCTTTGTCTTTCCTCAGGTGGGGACTCCAGAACTGGGCACAGTATTCCAGAAGGGGTCTAACTGGTGATCACTGTATAGAGTGGTAGTATTACTTCTTTCCTCCAGTAATCGAAACCCTTCCCAATACACTCCAACATTCTAATTGCCTTGCTGTAGGCCTTGTTCTGTTAGTTAGTTTGCTTTAGGGAGTTACTTATGATCGCTCCCAGGTGCCTTTCCTCTGAAGTACTGGCCAGCCTAACTCTTCCCATCCAGTACTCCATCTTGGGATTCTTATTTCTTGTGTGCATCACCTTGTACTGTAAACCTCAAACCATCTCTCTAACATTTACAGGCTATCTACAACTCCTTAACCCTCTTCTCACTGTCTACCCTGCCACAGAGCTTAGTGTTGTCTTAGAAGAGATTGTGTGCCCTGTATTCCTTCCCCATGCCACTGATGAACAGATTGAAAGAGGTTGGTTCCAGGAATTAGTCCTGTAGCACCTCACTCATGACCTCCCTCACCCACAATTTGATGCCATTTGCCACCACCCTCTGATGTTTCCCCCTAGCCAACTTTCCACCCATTTCACAAGGTCCTTCTCTCCTCCTAGGTCTTCTAATTTCTTTGGCAGTCTTTTGTGTGGCATCAAGTTGAATGCCTTGCTGAAGTTGAAGATGTAAATCCAGTGATTGTCTCTTATGCACTGCCCTTGTCACCAAGTCAAAGAATACTAACAAACTGGTCTGACAAGCCCTCCTTGCCAAAAATCCATGCTGTTTAGCAGCCTGGAGTCAATTGCTTTCCAGGTAGCAATTAAAAGCACTTCAACCCCCCCCCCTCCACACACACACACACTTGCATGAAAAAAACATGCATGCTGTAGAATACTTAAAGATAATCTCATATTAGCTCAAAATGTGTTCATAGCAATCCTTTACTGCAAATTTGACTTGGGGAGTTGGTACTGGCTTAGGGAAATCTGGGCCCAAGGCTAGACTTTAAAAGTACAGGGGTTCTGCCTATCTTTAGTTGTATGATTTGTGATTTGGTGCTTTGGAATAGGGTTCACTTCCTGGTAGGGTTGACAAAGAAAGAACAAGCAAATAGCAAAATTGGAGGCAGTATAGTGAAGTGGTCTAAGGCTCTGAGCTGCAAATCTGGTGACATCCAGCAGATCAGACCTGGGTTTGAATCCCACAGCTTCCACTTGCATACTGTGTGACTCTGAGCAAGTCACTTAACCTCCTTGTGCTCCCAGGTCACTCCTGTAAAAAAGCTTTCAGCTTAGTGTGCTATACCTGGTTAAACAACTAAATAAAAAAAATAATGTTTCAACAAGGTGTGCAGTACTAGATTAAGAACCATCATTAGCCGGGCTCTGATTTATGAAATTCTTATATTTGGGCTACTGCCCCCAGATCTGTACCAGAATCTAATAATTGCTGGTGGTCTCACAATTTATATTTCACCACAGACCTCCAGACAGAACTCACCTACAGTACATACACTGTACATATGAATATGCAGTATGTGTTTTTTTTCAAATTCCTGCTGTCTTTCCTCAAAACCCTTATCTCTTATATTGTTTTAAGGTAAAAGTAGTATTTCCAGCACATATGCAATTAGGGACATAAGGATTACTAGGGTTAAACAAAACTGTGCTGATGGCCTTCCTTGTGAAATACTGGTCTAGATCTTTCATATCGCTCAGCCTTAATCTCATGTTGCTGCCTATGTTCCCTTTTCCCCTTCTCAGTCTCCTTCCATACTTTATATCCAGTCTCCTTTGCATCTGTTTGTGGTTGCTTTGTCAGGTTTTCTGCTCCCATTGTCTGGAAAAGCCCCACACTCACTCTTTTCCTTATCCCCACTTTTCATGATTCTCTCTGTCTGAGCAGATTATGCAATATTCCTGACTATGCTTAACAAATGCAGACTACAAAGCAATACCTAGGGAAAACGTTCTGCAAGACAGCATTGCCAAACCTGGCACCTCTTCTGGATTGCACATTGCTTTGTAACCTGGGTGTATACAATTTTCTCCATAGCTGCTTTACAAATTTCTAGCAAGGGAATATCTCTTGCAGCTGTCACAGAGGCAGCGGTGCCACGAGTGGAGAGTGGCCTCAGGCCTTGTGGTGGCAAGTTTCCAGCTTTAGGGTAGCAGAATTGGAAACAGGAGCCTATCCAATGAACAACGGTCCTTTTAGTAGCTGATCTGCCCTTGCCCACTCCACTATTTGAGAGGGACAGTTGTGAGTGGGAAGATCTAAGGTTTTAGAACGTTACAAAGTAGAAGTCAAGTGACCTCTTAACGTCCAAACTATGCAGCCTCTGCTCACCAGAACTGGATTTAGCTGTGAAAAACACTGAGAGAGTGATGGACTGGTTCAGAAAAATCTCCGACACCATCTTGGGAAGGAATGCCTTGTTAGTCCTAAGGCCTACCTTATCTCTTCGGCATATAATGTAGTTAGGGCGAGCAATACATGTCAATTGCAAGTCACATTACTCTTTCAGTAGAACTTGTTCAACTACTGTATATTCTTTATATCAACTACTGATTTTTTTTTTGTTTGTTTGCTGATCATCTTTCTGATTTAAATATTTACTTTGTATTACTCTGTACAGTGTTTTAAGAAACTTTGTATACAATTTATTTGAAATAAAACTAAAGTGTAATTGAAATAGTTAATTTTAAGAATGTTCAGCTCTTGAAACTGTAGCAACAGAGTGCTGAAATAAATTCCATACTGACTAATGATTCTGAAATTTCCTGTAGAAAATGAATGCAAATCATTTTGACACTGTACTGTTTGCTACTAAATTCTGGTCAGTTCATCCCTCACTGTTCTACCCCACAGAGACCAGTCCGTTGCACTGCAAACACTAAGCCAAAAATGCGACCCCATCTTTCATGTTAGGATACATAGAAACATAGAATTTGATGGCAGATAAGGACTGCTTTGCCCACCTAGACTGCTCATTTCCCAACCTAATGGATAAGCTGCTGACCCTAGTTAACCAACTGCCTACATCCTCCTATGCCCCACTAGAATTGCCTTATGTCTGTCCCATGCATTCTTAAATTCCCCCACTGTTTTTGACTCCACAACCTCCTCAGGAAGGCTGTTACATGCATCTACAACCCTCTCCATGAAGAAATACTTTCTCAAGTTACCTCTGAGCCTCCCCCCCCCCACCCCTTGTTCTTGCATATCTCTTTTTTCAAATATGTTACCCTCTTGGACTTTGTTGATTCTCTTGAGGTACTTGAAAGCTGTTATCATGCCCCCTCTCCTTGTTGCCTCTTCTGGACAGCCTCCACCCTGTCTATGTTTTTGCAGAGATGGGGTCACCAGAACTGCACACAGTACTCCAGATGGGGTCTCACCAACTGTCTGTACAGAGGGCCAGCAACTTCCTGTTTTCTACTGGTGATGCCTCTCCTTATGCATCCCAGTATCCCCCAGCCCTCCTTACTGCCTTCTCACATTGCTTTCCCACCTTTAGGTCATCTGTTATAACTACCCCCAGGTCCCTTTCTATTTTTGTTGTCGTCAGTATCTCACCCCCCATTGTGTACTCTTCCCCTGGGTTTTTGTTTCCCAGGTGCATTACTTTGCACTTCTTTGTGTTGAATCTGAGCTGCCATACATTTGACCATTCCTCCAACCTTGCCAAGTCTTTTCTCATCCTTTCCACCTCATCTTGTGTATCAACATTGTTGTATATCTTTGTGTCATCTGCAAAGAGACATACTTTTCCTTCCAGTCCCTCTGCAATGTCACTTATAAAGACATTAAAAAGGACTGGCCCTAGTACTGAACCCTGTGGCACCCCACTAGTAATCCCCCTTTCTTCACTGTGGACTCTGTTTACTATTACCCTCTGTGTCCTGTTGTCCAGCCAATGTTTTACCCAGGCTGTCACCCTGGGACCCACTACCAGGCTGGCTAATTTGTTTATTAATCTTTTGTGCGGGACTGTGTCAAATGCCTTGCTAAAGTCTAGGCATGCCATGTCCACAGCCCTTCCCTGGTCTACTACTTTGGTCACCTAGTCAAAGAAATGAATTAGATTCATCTGACATAACCTTTCTGCTGTAAGTCCATGCTGCCTTGGATCCTGTGCCCCACTGGCTGCTAGGTACTCAATAATTCTTTCCTTCAGAAGTGATTTCATCATTTTCTCTACCACTGAGGTCAAACTAACAGGTCTGTAGCTTCTTGCCTGTGTCTTGCTCCCACTTTTGTGAAGGGCAATCACATCCACCGTCCTCTAGTCCTCAGGTACAACACCATCCTATCATGATTTATTAAAAAGGGTAGTCAGTGGTATTACTAGTTCTCCCCTTAGTTCTTTTAGAATTCTGGGGTGAATCCCATCAGGCCCCATTGCTTTATCCACCTTCAATTTTAGGAGTTCTTTCAGAACCTTCAGAACCCTTTCTTCTGTGAAAGGACTGATATCAACCCCCGTATCCAGAGTGCTTCTGTTGACTGGATTAGGTACCTCCCCCTGCTCTTCCTTTGTGAATACTGAGCAGAAGTATTCGTTCAATATCCCTGCTTTTTCACTGTCCCTCTCTGCCTAACCACTCTTCTTTTATTCAGCCTCAGTATCCCTGCTTTAGTCTTTCTTTGCTCCCTAATGTACCTAAGAAAAGTTTTACCCCCCTTCTTAATTAAGTTGGCTATTTTTTCCTCGGTTTGGGCCTTTGCTATTTTGACTGCCTTCCCTGCTTCCTTCTGCTTTAACTGGTACAGTTCTCTGTTCTGCTCCTTCTGTGTTTCCTTATACTTCCTGAATGCTATTGTTTTCTCCCTAACCTTCCCTGCCACTTCTTTTGAGAACCATAGTGTTTTTTTCTTTCATTTTGATTTGTTTATTTGCTTCACACAAAGGCTTGTTGCCTCTGTGATGGTAGTTTTGATGTTTCCCCATTGTTGTTCCACCGCTCCTTCTTGCCTGCTTGCTAGTGCTTTTCTGAGGCACTCTCCCATTTTGACAAAATCAGCCCTCCTGAAGTCCAGTACTTTCACTTTTTTATGGCTTGACTGTACAGCTAAGTTTATCATGAACCACACTGTTTGGTGATCACTTGTTCCCAGAAGGCTATCCACTTCTAGATATGAGATCCTCTCTCCATCCCCATTTGAGAGCACCAGGTCTTTTTTTTTTCATTTTATCTTTTTTCCCCCACTGTCTTGCCACTGATTATCCACCTGGTCATGGTGCCTTCATATGGCTTCCACCTTCCTGCTGTGCTCATTCCCCCAAAACCCCTAACTTACCCCATGGAGAGTGGGGTCATGGCACAGGTCAGGCACCACAATCCTTGTGGCTATCAGGGGAGAGTCAGTTGGGAGGCTAATTGAAACAGAAGGCAGGCTTCATGGAGGCAGCAGACTGCTGTTTTTTTTTCTTCCCATATACCAAGGGCAGGGACATGCAATGATGTTGTGCGTCCAACCTGCCCTCTTGGTACTGTTGCTCGTCAGTAGCTGTGGCACCCCTGGCCTCCACCAGGGGTCCTTTGAGTGCTGGATGAGATCCCCACCTTCCACCCTGAGAAGGAGAGTTGTCCACAGGATGCTCCATCCTTCTCCCCCCCTGTCAGCCCTCCAGTGACCCAGGTCCATTCCCGAACCTGGGTCATCGGCATCGCAAGTGAACATCCAACCACTGCACCGAAGAGCCAGCTGAGAGTACCAGGTCTAAGATTGCTCCCTCCTGAGTGGGTTCCAAAACTAGCTGTTTGAGGCATGCCCCCTGTAGAGCATTGAGAATGGCCCTGCTCTTGGATGTGGCTGCAGCAAAGGTGCTCCAGTTAACATCTGGCATATTCAGGCCCCCCATCAGCAATATGTCCACTTTCTCTGCCAGCTTAAGGATGCCTTCTATCATTTCCTTGTCCATGTCCTCCCCCTGAGATGGGAGTCTGTATACAACCCCTGTGCAGATTGTGGTGCCATTTCTAGTCTCCAGGGTGACCCACAGTGCCTCCTCTCCTCCCCGCTTACCCTTTAGTTCCATTGTTTTGATCCCTTCCCTTACATAGAGATCTACTCCTCCTCCTCTTCTACCCTCCCTGTCTCTCCTGTAGGTTGTGTACCCTGGTATGTTGACATCCCAGTCATGGTTCTCTGTGTATCATATTTCTGTGACTGCCACAATATCCAGGCATCCCTCTTCCATCAAGGCCACCAGTTCAGGGAGCTTGTTACCTAGACTACAGGCATTGGTACTCATTACCCTCCATTTTTTTATGGCCTTATTCCTTTTTGCCCCATCTATGTCCTTACTGCCTTTGTCTTTTTATCCATTTACCCATGCCCTTCTCACTATCTACTGCTATACCTGAACAGATAAGCAACCCCAATACTGCAGTCTAATGTGTTATTGATGTCTTAAGGAAAACATATACTGTATATCTATTTTTTGCTATCTTTTATGCCTAATGTCGATACTGAATGCAAGTTTGCCAAGCATGCAAAAAAGTGGTTTATGAAAAGAGTGTCTAAAACCTCTGTATTATAGTAGACTAGAGTGTGGACAACATACTTTGCATCAAATTACAGCTTAACAATTCTAAATGACTCTTTCCCCAATGAAAGGACACTTCTCTCTGAATTCTGTTAGAGGCTCTCCGATGTCTGTTCTCTAAATCTGTTGTACTATTTTCAGGCTTAGTGAATGGACAGCTCTTTAATATGTGAGTCAAGTCATTCCATCAACATGATTTATTGATCAAAGGTAAAGAGGGCATATGAGGCTTAATGAATTATTGAACAACTTTAATATTTAAATCCCTTGAAATTATTTTACAATGCTCTATTTAAGATTCCCTGCTTCTGAAGTCTGGACTGTAACAAAAGGGGACTGTGAATAGTTTCCTGAATGTTACAACAGCTATTCACAAAAAACTTCTGGAAGTGTATGACTAAATAAAATGCATGTTCTAACAAGAAAATATACCCTAGTTTATTTAGTGTGACATATACTGTGCTATATTTTATTATACGGAGAGGTGATTATATGTAGTGATGTCTGACAGCACATCATGCTGGCTGGGAATAAAAGTCTCAGACTCAATCTCTGCCTCCACCCTCCTCTTGCTGCTTTACCAGTGCTAGCTGATTTGTTTATCTGCCAGCATTCCCCCACACTAGATCTTGGCACTGTTACTCAGCCTGACCCTTTCATGATGGTTTGAATCATCTGGTTGGGCTGTGCACAACAGTGTCGACTTTTTCAAACACCAGATCAAATTCTTGCATTGTCTGCATTCTAATGTTGTTTTCTGTTTCATGAGAGTTGTTGCTTTTGAGGCCATCTGTTTTGCACTGGTGGTGTTTTCTGCAGTCTAAAGTGTTACTGATAACTTAAGGAAAACATATTCTGTATATCTATTTTTTACTATCTATTATGCCTAATCTTATTTTAATGAAAAATGGGAGAGTTATCCCTGAGACATCATCTACTGTATCTCTTCTTGCTGCTTGACCACACCTGGCATTATGTACAGTGTTCAGTCAATTAATCAATCAATGCTATTCTTATTCAACCTCTAGGCAGCACTATTCCAAAGGCTACTACCCCTGCCTGTATGGCAATATAGAGGCTGAGGGGCTTGAGTTCTCTAATTAGGTGCCCCCATCCAGAGAATTGGTATTGGGGTTGCTTATCTGCTAGGTATAGTCCTCTGGGAAGCTATAACCACCCACCAACCCTGCTAGTGGCTTACAATATGACACAAGGGTAGATTCACAATCAACAGACAGCAGTAATAATGTGCTCACACCATTCTCACTTACCACCAGGGCTGGACCTGCAGCAACTGCCGTGGAGACTCCCTGAATAATAAGGTTAGCAAGGCAGCAGTACAGTTTTAATACTATAACCCAACTAATAACATGTACATTAGCCAGGTTAAATGTGAAAAAAGACAATCAGGCTTATTTAGGGGCAGCGAACAAGGGGGGTGTGAATGTAGCAGAATGGTTAACAATTTGATTTAAATCAGGATTTTCTAGCATGCACTTTAAGTCCCAATTAAACAGTTCAGCAACCCTGGGTACCCAGAATGTCATGAAGGCTAGCCTGAAGCATTGCCTGGGGTGGCTGGTGTTGCGGCTGATCTTGGGGTCTTTAGGAGAGGAAAAAAGGCAGCAAACATGCACACAACCCAAGTATTTGTAATCCAAGCAGGATGGCTTAGTCTGTTGCAAGAACCCAATAAAGGAAAACAATTAGATAGTACAGTACTACAATGATTTTTAGCTTTCATTGCAGGGAGAGACCCTGATTTGTACTCATGCTATCAGGATCTTGACAGTTCAGCAACGCTGGGTACCCAGAATATCATGCAGGCTAGCTTGAAGCATTGGTCAGAGTGGTGGCATTGCAGCTGGCCAGTATTGCGGCTGATCTTGGGGCCTTTAGGAGTGGAAAAAAGGCAGTTAAACATGCACACAACCCAAGTATTTGTAATCCAAGCAGGATGGCTCAGTCCGTTGCAAGAACCCAGTAAAAGAAAACAATTAGATGGTACCACAATGATTTTAGCTTCCATTGCAGGGAGCTATCCTTATTTGTACTCATGCTACCAGGATGGATCTGGCTGCACTGTAGGTGATATGTAGGCCTCATGATAATGATCAAGGGGGAAGCTGAGCATGGCGCACCTCCAGGTGGTCGCAACTTGCTCAATGGTGTTGAGCAGAGGGCCAAATCTCCAAGCCAGTCTTTCACCAAAATGGTCTTCTGGTGCAGGAGTAGCAGCCTAGGCTGAGATGGCGGGGCCCAGGCAGGGTGATCAATTCTGGCAAAGTTCATAATCTTATGCTGGTGAAGCCTCCAGCTGGCGCTACAGATTTGATCATAGGGAACCAACTGGTGACCCATGGAACACATTCAAAACATTAAATCACTAAATTCTTCAAACAACAGTTTGAATTCAGTCAGGCTGCAAATTGCAGCTTTACAAAGTGGATTTGTCACTCCAAATACAATCCACAACACAAGCTGGGCTGATCACTTCAGGAGCAAGTCTTCAGTCCAAATCGCAAGTTGCAATGACACTTCTTCTAGTCCTCTGCTGCAGTTCTAGGCTGGATATCGGACAGGTCCGACTTCTGCAATAGGCAGCTCAATCGCAGGAGAATGTGGTAAGGAGGTCTGCTAAGCCTCTTCCTGCTAATTCCCTTACGCTCCTTCTGGGAGCAGCTGCTCAAAAGCTCTAGCTGTTCACTCTTTCACTTCCAACTATAACTAATCTACTGCTTCAGGCAGTTCTGGGGATTTCCCTTGTAATCCAAAAGGTTTGGTTGGCTGAGGGAACTGTCAGTCACAGTCAGGGCTCCGCCTCCAGGTCCATTTAGGCACCAACACTCAAAATTACAAAACTACAGAATTTTCTTCCCAAAAGACCCTGGGGACAGGCTCCATTTTAGGTCCCCAGTGGTTCAATTGGTCCCATTACTGGAAGTCCAGGACCTAACATGGTGGCTCCCATCCAAATGTTTGAGCTGCAACCAAAGCAGGTTAGACAAACTTCTCTATCTTTAATATAACAGCAGATAAACAGTAAACTATCACAGTTTCTATATAAGCTCCCTCTGCGCAAACAGTGACTGCAGAATGGAGCAAAATAACACACTGTCTGGCCAGTTGCAAGCCCTAAATCACTCAGACCTAGCCCAAACTAATTTCTAAACACAGATTAGCTATTCTCTTAAAGGGACATGCGTGGAGGCTCAGTATGGCACTCTTACCCAAATAGATAGAACTCCTTAAGACAGGAGACTAGCCTGACAGTGGGCATCAAGGAGCCCAGGAAGACATTACAGTAAACCCCAATTTGTAGGAGGGTTACACTTATATGGTTCCCTTCTAATAAAGTCCCTCAGGCCTCAGCACACCTACAAATGGTCATACTCACTTTTGGACATCCAAACTTTCAATACCTCTTAAAATGGCATGGGATATTAGTATGGAAAATGCTATACAACACACATAGAATAATTAACTTCTACTTACGAAGAATAGGGTTATAATGTATAGGTAGCCCTTATTACCCACTGAAAGTTAGCTGTTTACAACCTTGTAATCCCACTGTTGTGATGTCAGAACCATATAAACCCCTCTCATCTATATCATAGCAGTGAGTTTACAAAACAGAATGCCAGTGTTATCCAGTATTCTACACACCAAGAATGTGATTGTTAGTCTCAGTACAGTATTCAAATAACATTCCAATTGTTACAGTTTACTGTTATTGAATCTAGCGATCTCCATGTCTGATAGAGATTTTAACTCTGGTGGTATTTTGGCCCACTGTCATTCAGTCCATGTATCCTAATAAATTGTTTTCCTACACAATCATATGGCCATAGTGCAGATTCATTAATAAAGTAAGGCAAAATGACTTATGTTGGGGGGGTAACTTCTAGTGTCAAGTCCCATACACTATAAATGACAATACCTGATGTACAGGTGATAACCATGGTGTATTCACCTCTCAAGGTTGCTAGGGCAATGGTAAACCTCTCAAGCTGCGCTCTCGAGGTTTACTGATGCCCTAGCAACCGCCATGGTTATCACCTGTATATCAGGCATTATCCTCTATATAGTATATAGTTAGGCATTATTACATATGAAAAGCAGTTCAAAAACCTTGTGCACATTCTAAAGTTGTGCATCTTCTAAAAAATTTATACATGTTTTATCAAGTGCACCTGTTTCCTGGATTTGCCAACTTCCTGTTGCTTTTGTTTTACTCAAATGCCATGCCAGTGAGAAGAGGCACAGTCAGCACAGTGCCAGAAGTGATACTGCATTAGTCAAGAACCACAGACCACCCACCATTACAGCCATCCAAATCAGTAAGAGCAAATGACCCATTTGGGGTGGTGAGGTGAGTCATGGCAACACCATTGGGAAGGTGCTGACCACCTGATTGTTTAAAAAATTACTGGACAGCGCAGCAGGTAGTAGCCAAGGCCACAGGAGCAAGATAGGCCCCACACTAAGGACCTCTTGGATCAAGGTTTTTTTTCTTTATATTATCTGCAGTTTTTGCCACTTTTTTTCCCCACCCCAGCACATGGGTGTCGTCAGTGCTTGGAGGTCCATGCACTCCCTGTGACACTGGCTCAGAACCTTCTGCCCTGCCCTGTTGCTATCACCAGAGCTCCCTCAGGTCAGTGTTGCCATCCATCTTCCACTGGGTGGCAGCCAGTGGCCGGGGAGCCTCCAGTCCCTCCCAGGAGGAGAGAGCTGCCTTGTGGGAGCTTGATCTCAGCTCTCCCCTTCCCCCTGATAACCCAGGCTCATTCACGAACCCAGGTCATCGGTGCAGCGGGAGGTGTGGCATCCAGCACCTCAACCCTCAGCGCTACTCGGACAGCCATGGATCAAGGTTTTAAAAGCATATACTGTGATTCCTACTTTATCTACCCCCCTTTATCCACCACCCCTGCTTAATATCACTGTGAGCTCTTATCCTATTTTCCAGAAATGTTAGCTCCCCCAATCCAGAAGATGGCTCACAAGGGGGAGGTACTGATAATGGGAGACTTCAATCTACTGGACATGGATTAGAGTCTCCCCTCTTCAGCTACAACCAGGTGCAGGTGCATCCTGGACTCAATGCATGGGGAGTTTCTCAGGCAATTAGTGCTGGACCCACTTGCAAGGGGACACTTCTGGACTGGTCAAATGTGGACAGTGTGACTGACATCAGAGTGGGGAACCACCATGGAAATAGTGACTACCGTATAGTTTGGTTTGAGGTAAGTACTGGATCAGAACCAAATCACACATGGGCGAGGGTCCTGGACAGCAGATTTATAAAAATGGGAGAATGCCAGAGGGAAGCCCTTTTGGGGATGGGAAAACTGGGGGGAGTCAAGAAAATGTGGACAAAAGTAAAAGAGGGAATTAGGCAAGCTACAAACCTCTGTGTAAGGCATGTGAGCAAGGGCAAGAGAAAAAGGAGACCACTATCGTTCTCTAAGGAAGTAGCAGAAAAGGTAAAAGCAAACACTATGGTTCTCTAAGGAAGTAGCAGAAAAGGTACAGTAAGAGCAAAAAAAGGGCATTTAGAATGCACAAAAAAAACACAGAAAGAAGGGGATAGGGAGGCTTATCAAAAGAAACAAAGGGAGGCAGGGAAGGCAGTTAGAAGCACAAAGGCACAGACGGAGGAAATGATTGCCGAGTCAGTGACAAAGGGAGATTAAATATTTTCTAGATGCATAAGGGAAAAAAGAAGGACACAGGGGGGATCGTAAGACTGAAAGGGGAAGGAGGGTGCGGTGTGGAAGAGGACCACCAAAAAGCAGATCTATTAAACAACTATATCTGTTCAGTATTTATGGAGGAGGGGAAGAAAATGTGCCATGGATAAAGAGCAAGGATATAAAGGGACGGGAAGTGGACACAAAACCATTTACAGAAGAAAGAGTGCTTAGGAAACTATCAAAGATAAAAGTAGACAAAGCAATATGGCCAGACAGGGTGCACCCCAGGATACTGAGGGAACTGAAAGAGGAGCTAGTTGCACCTCTGACAGCCCTTTTCAACATGTCATTAAAACAGGGGAGATACTAGGGGACTGAAGGAGTGTAGATGTAGTCCCACTCCACAAAAGTGGAAATAGGGAGGAGGCAGGAACTTACAGACCAGTCAGCCTGACGTCGGTGGTAGTCAAGGTAATGGAAACACTATTAAAGGAATGAATTGAGGAATACCTAGTTACAAATAATCTGCAGGAACAAAGTTGAGTTCACAGAGGGAAGGTCCTGCCAGACAAACCTGATCGAGTTCTTTGATTGGGTAACCAGGGAAGTTGATCAAGGGGGAGTGGTGGACATGGCCTACATGGATTTCAGCAAGGCCTTCGACACCATTCCATATAGAAGGCTGTTAAACAAGCTGGGAAGCCTAGGAGCAGGTCCTAAGGTAGTAAAATGGGTGGAAAATTGGCTGGGCAATAGGAGTCAGAGGGTGGTGGTAGACGGCAGTCACTCTGGAATAGACAAAGTGACCAGTGGAGCACCACAGGGATCAGTACTAGGTCTAGTCCTCTTCAATGTCTTCAATGTCTTCATCAGTGACATTGAGGAAGGATAGAAAGGAAAGTATGCCTGTTCGCAGATGACACAAAAGTCTGCAACAGAGTAGACACACCAGGAGGAGCGGAAAAAAGTGAGAAGTGATCTAGAAAAGTTGGAGGAATGGTCAAGGGCTTGGCAGCTGGGTTTTATTTAATGCAAAGAAGTGCAAAATAATGCACTTGGTATATAAGAACTAAGGGGCAACATACCAACTTGGAGAAAAGGTATTAACATTTACAAAGCAGGAAAGGGACCTGGGGGTGATCATTTCTGATGGCCTGAAGGTAGCAAAGCAGTGTAACAAAGCAGTGGGGAATGCTGGAAGGATGCTGGGTTGTCTATAAAGGGCAATCACCAGCACAAGGAGGGAGGGAGGTAATATTGCCCAATACAGATCACTGGTTAGGCTTCACCTTGAGTACTATATATGGTTCTGGAGGCCCCTCCTCTGTAAAGACATAGAGAAGGTGGAGGAAGTACAAAGGAAAGCAACCAAAAAGGTGCATGACCTACATCAAAAGCCCTATGGGGTAAGGTTCAAAGAACTTAGCATGTACTCCTTGGAGGAAAGGAGGGGAAGGGGGGATATTATAGAGACATTCAAATACCTCAGAGGAAAAAACAAGGTATAGGAAGGAAGCATTTCCTGCAGAGAAAAGATGCTCAAGAACAAGGGGCCATACTATGAAGTTAGAAGGTGGGAAGTTCAGAGAAAGTCTGAGGAAGTACTTCTTCACAGAGAGAGTGGTGGATGCATGGAACAGTTTACCAGCAGAGGTGGTGGGGTGAAAACGGTGACAGGGTTCAAGAACGCATGGGATAGACACAGAGGGATCTTAGTGGTGAAGGTGGGGTGACTGGAGACTGCATAGGGTCTGTGGCGACACTGTAGGAAGGGAAAATAGGGCAGACTAGTTGTGCCATTGGTCCTTTTCTGCTGATAAATTCTATATTTCTATGTTTCCCATAACCTCCAGCCTGTATTATCTGCCACCCTCTTTTATCTGCCAAAATTTAGGATGTATGGAAGATGGTGGATAAAAGAGGGAGCACTATACTATCAAAACAAAATACGGGTGATCATACACAACTCACCCTGTGTTTCCATCTCAGGGATGAGATAACAGCAGGGAACCCTTGAGCCTTGCTCACGAGATCCATATGCTGTTAGATCAACCCCTCCGTAGAAACACATTCTTGTTGTGTATAGACACCCATGCATTATTCTTACTTAGAAAAATGGGCTTTTTATTTCCTGGCATCTGATTGGCTAGAACCCCTGCCGGGGGGAGGGGTACATTAACTTTCAATAGATGCAAAGGAAATAAAAAGTACCAGCCCCAGTGACCCTTCACCCACTCAGATATCCTTGTGCCCACCCTACTTCCTCATTGGCCGAAAACACCCAGTTTAATCTGAAATCACCAACATTTTCTCTCTCGCTTAGTGAGAGATACTGGCCCCCAGTACCAGCTACCTGACCATACAGTACACAACCTCAGCTGAGCTCATTTCTACCTATAATTCTTTTTTTTTTATTTCAGTAACTCTTGTCCAATGCCCCATGATTCTGAGTCTATGAGTGCCGACCACACTCTCCCTCCTTCCTCCTCCAGCCGGCCACCCGCTCGCTCCTGAAAATGATGCTGCTTGTCATTGCAACTGGACAACCAACAGAGGCAGCCCTTCCCCCATGAGGAAGAGACACGCTCTCCCCCATGTCTGCCTTACTTTTTTAAGAATTTAAAATAAAGAGCCATAAATACAAAAAGAAAAATAGGATGACAAAAGGGAAGCCATCAGAGTGATCGGCTTCATGGAACTGCCTGTTGTCTCTGTGGTTTTCAAACATGCAGCGTGAGACTCCTCACAGCAGCTCAAGTCAGAAATACTGCTTGCCTCAATGTCATATTTTGAGTAATATGTATTATACTCCCGATTAGATTGGCTAAAATTGGCAGACTGCCGAGCTCTAAATGTACTCGCTGTGGTAAAATGGAAGGCAATACGGTGCATATATTCTGGTATTGTGAAAAGGTTTTCCCAGTTTGGCAACAAATTTGCTCTAAATTGGATCCCCTCTTGGGATTGGATGAGCTGTTCACAATTAAAATTGTTCTGATGGGTATCTGTTCTGGTATTCCGGTCAAAGAGCACAGATTTCATATGGCGCTGATATCGATTATTGTCAAAAAATTAGTCTTAATACATTGGGTGGATCAATTAACCATTTCCTATAGTGAATGGTTAAATGCTATTTCAGTATTTTTCAGAATGGAGACTCTAATTGCGGGACTCCATAACAATATGGCTGGTTTTGACAGGAAATGGGGTAAACTTTATGCGTTATATTTATCTTAACAGGGGGGTAAACTGGTACGAATAGGGTACACAGGCAATGTGTTAATTTAGATTGTTCTTCCCTCCTCTTACTTATTGTTTGGCACACTCCTTGGGGGAATGGGTGGGTTGGGATTGGGGGGTAGGGGAAGGGGGGCTTAAGCGACTTCTTTTTTGAAGGTGGATGTATCCTTTGTTTCATATATGTATTTGTTTTCTTATGTTTGGATGGTTGCCCCTTGGTTGGGTGTGATTCATGATATATAATAAAATTTCTTAAATTTCAAAAAAGAAATACTGCTTGCCTGACCTACCTTTCATACAGTCCCAACTCGCTACCTCCGAGAAAGAAATAAAATGAGTAACAAAACCTATCTAAACTGCCTTGATGTACTCGACTGCCACCACCCAAAAACCTTTCACTTCAGTCAGATTTGCTTTAGTACTGGCCTACATGATACTCGATCAGGGCGCCAGTAATGACTTTCCTCTTTCTCTGGAGCAACAGTATCTTTCCTTTGCCCCAAATTCCCCTCTCTTTCAGTGACAGGATTTTGAAAAAAAAATTGCATCAATAGGGTGCAAAACAAAACAAGAAAGAAAGGAGGGGACATACTAATGGGGCAGGGGCTGAAACAGCACAGTACAAACATAACAGCACCCTCTACTGCCAATGCCACTATTAGAGGGACTACTTTACAAGAAAGGACAAACTATTGATTTGTAGTCATTTTTAGAGGTATACTTAACTTTTATTTGTAATCCTATAAAAAAGTACAGAGCAACAAGTGCAATAATACCCTCCAGGTTGGGTGGTATGGGCAATAATGGACCTTCCAGGGGCTATAAGGCCCTCTGCCTGTGGCATTGGACCTCAGTACACCCCTAGGTGGTCTGGTATTGCCCAATGCCACCCACTCTGTTGGGTATTATTGCTTGTATAATATTTAGTTAACATTTTTATTGGTTTTAAAAAGTTGTTCTTAATGTAAAACTGTTAAGAACGTGCAGAATACTTTAAAACTTGGGTGCAGCTATGAGTGGGAGTTACATGCAGCATGATAATGAGTGCTTGATCTACTGCTTTTGGCTTCCTTACTACGTGGAGCCCAGAGCTCTTACCAATCTGGATCAGTGAGAGTTGTCTAGGTCAGATGTGAGGTGATGGTGATGCAGCTGGTGGGAGGGGAAATGGGCCAAAGACGAAAGAGCTTCGCAGTTAAGGAAGAAAGAGGAGTGGCCAGCTGAAACATATGCTATGAACAACTATGAATGTTTAGGACAGGCTCAGCTACAAGTTCAGCTGTACCCATTATGGAGTGCACAGAATAGCAGCGCATTACAGGATCTCGGAGGTGGTGCAGAAAGACAGCCAGCCCGTAGTTGTGATATGAAGCACACAAGTTTCTGCACTCAGCACCCTGATGAAGACCAATTGCTGGTCCAAGCGTGGGGGTGTGATCCCTTGTCCTCACTTAGTAATTAACCCCCCAATACACTTGTTAAAATTCACTGTCCTTCTTCATTTCTTTACTGAGTGCAGAAACTTGTGTGCTTCTTAGCTGTGCTCATTAACAGCGTGCTTTCAGAAACACATTCATTCTAACAGTGTGGTAAACAGAATTTAATTCTGAACTTTTGTTTCTTGTTGGACTGGACCTCACAGTTCTGATCTACAAAAGTGAAGTGCTTTAGGTCAGCCTGGTGGTGCTGAGGGTTGAGGCGCTGGACGCCACACCTTGCAGCACGCCAGCAACCCGAGTTTGGGAGTGAGCCCGGGTTGCTGGGGGTCAGTAGGGGAGGAAGAGGATCGAGCATCTGGAGGACAGCTCTCCTCTCCCAAGAGGGAGAGGGGTCCCTGTTTGGCACTCAGCTGACGTCTGACGGAAGCCAGAGATGCAGCAAGTGTTAAGCATAGCGAAGGGATGGGGAGTGGCAGATGTTGGTAAGGCCTTAATATTGGGGTGCTAGCCACTCCCCAGGAAAAAAGGGAAAAACACCCTTCAGCTCTGGCGGAGACAGAGAACCAGAGCTTGCCCACGATTTGCGGCCACCCTCCTGGCATCCTCCCAACTGATGCTGTCAGAGAATTTCGGGGTGTTGGGGCCCACCTTGTCCCCACCCAGGGAGTAAACCAAGGCTACATGGGTGACAGAGGACTGACCAGGTAGGAGCGAACCATAGTGGGATGACTCCTAGGTACTCCTGAGGAGACCAGAGCTGAGGGGAGAGAGAAGGAAAAATAGAAAGTACAAAAAAAAAAAAAGTGAAGTGCTTTACAACATGTTATCCAACATATTATAAAAAAAAGCATCAAACTGTGAAAAACTCACTGGTTCACACACCTCATGGGTGCAGTGTGTTAACCAGCTTGTTATCCACAGTTTGGAGTTTGTTTTCTATGTTTACCATCACTTTCAAAATCTTTGATACATATTTTTCCCATAATACACTTCTGTGTATTATTGAAATATGTAAAGCAATTCACCATTACGTTGGGGGTGTCTCCAAGTCCATGAAAGATACAGTGGGTGTTGTGCTGTACCATCATGCAGTACACTGTCAATCACTGCTAACATAAAATTACCTTGTGTGCTATTCAAACTCATAAAACCGCTATGGACTTCACAAGCACTACTCTCTCATGGACATTAAAAACTATAATTCAGTGTCTCTATTCATGACAGAAACAGACAGTTTTCATGATTACCCCCTACAAAAAAACTCAGTAAGTCGACTTACTTTTCATTTGAAAGTATAGAGAGTTGTAGTTACTTGTGCTTTATGTGGTACCACATACCTCAGATGTATAAAAAAACTCATAATATTCAACATTCCATACATTATTGTATAGATTATCATATGATACTTTCACAGATATAATCTGTGAAAGCATGTAAGACTTGTGATCATTGGAGTGAAAGTGAAGATTTTTGTGACGTAATTATAATAACTGGTCAGCAATTTTTTCCATAGGCTGACTGAGTTATAATTTACCATTATAACCCGTGGGTTATATGGTGAGCACGCGCCCAGTCACTCAAAAACAGCTCTCCCTGATTGGCTGTACATATCCTTCTGGGCGAGCTAATCACTTCTAAAAACATGGCGGCTCTGTATCCTCCAAAGCTATGAGCCGCCAGACCTAGAGTGCTCATCTCCACTGAGGAAAAAAAAAACACTCGTATCTCCACTGAGAGTCCTCATTGTTTTTTCTTTTGCGTGCACTTCAACATATTAAAATACAAAAAATCTATCTGTTTGATCCTGCTGTTTGGATGCTGCACAGGATGACAACTGCCAGTGGGAACGGCTCTGACGCAGGACTCTGACGTGCCTCAATAATGTAAGCCTGACTGCATGAGTAAGATGCTGCAGTATTAAATTTAGTGGCAATTATAAAAAATAAAAGATGGGGAAATAAGTGTGAAACTAGAATTTAATGGTCACCCTCAGTGTGGGATGCTTTAATAAACCCCTTGGGATTCTGTAGCATCCCACACCTCGGGTGACCATTAAATTCTAGTTTCATGGCCTGCCCGATGGTGCTGAGGGTTGAGGTGCTGGACCCCACACCTCATACCATGCCGATGACCTGGGTTCAGGAATGAGCCCGGATCATCAGGGGTCGGCAGGGGAGGGAAGAGATTAAGCATCTGGAGGACAGGTCTCTCTTCCCAGGGAGGGTTACGGCACAATACTCACTCAAAGAGCGACCTCTGGCGGTAGCTGGGGGTAGCCAACAGCAGCGGCACGATGCAGTACCTGGAGGCGGAGCCGTGGCAGTACTGTATCTTGCCATGTCAAGCTGGGATCCACAGGGGGACTTCTAAGTGTGTAAAAACCCCTCCCTTCACCGATAGGTGATGGCACCTCTTTCCTCTGTCCACACTCCTGATGTCAGGCTGCTGGTCCCACCTCTCCAGCCCAGTGGCTCAGTACTAGAGAAAGAGTGCCCAGGGCAGGGGCAACCCTTTCCCGGTGGGCAGACCCGGGGGGATACCCGGTGCCAGAGAGGGGCTGTAGTGGCAACTGAGTCATTCAAGGAGATAGAGACGTTGAAACCGGAGGTCGCTGGAGAGAGTTCGGTGGAGTGGTAGGCACATAAAAATAGAGTTATAAAAAAAAATTCTAGTTACACACACTTCCCCATCCTTTATTGTATATGTTATACTTTACAAAGAGATTATTATTAAAATTAATATCAATATCAACTTATTTATGTGGTCTGAATGTGAACCAAAAATCTAAAAATGTTTTTTTTCAGGCACAAATATGATGACATACTTTTAAACCATGTCAACATATTAAACCTCAGCAACACAAAGCTAATGAAGGTGCTAGACACCAGAAAAGAGAAAGGCAGTCTTTAAATGGATCTAAATGTAGATGAAGACCAAGATACCAGCTGAAAAGAAACAGCTGCCAATGGATTTGGAATGAGCCTTTACAGACCGCAAAAAAAAAAAAAATTAAAAATGATTACAGGGATGGAGAGGTTGAGCTATGGGGAACATTTATAGTGCTAGCCAGCCAGAGATAAGTCCCAGTAACTTGAAATATATCTAGATATATGATAGTAAATCATCATACCTTTCAATGTAATTCCCTGTGATGTTTCTAGAACTACTGCAAGATTTCTCTGGCTACTACTAGACAGGCTTGGCATGTTTTTCCTGGGCAAAATAAGGCCAAGAGGAGATTTTTTTAGTGTTTGGGCAGTTGAACCAAAGGGTGTCTGTAAGCATAGAGACTTGACAGATACACACTGGAAAGGGAATCCAAGAGTGCAGTATGAAATGGGGAGAATGGCGCTGTAAGGCACCCACCACGGTGGAAAAAGATGTTGAGGTCATGATATCAGAGAGCCTAAAAACAACTGTACATTGTAACAGAACTGTGGGCAAGGCAAACAGGATGCTGAATTGCTTAGGGAGGGGGATAAGCAGTATAAGTCGGGAGGTGATCTTCTCACTTTACAGGTCACTGGGGTGACCACATCTAGAATATTGTACAACGTGCTGGAATCCACATCTGAGGAGAGACTGCAACAAGGTGGAAGCAGTACAGCACAGGGCAACTGAGATGGTTCATGGATTAGGCAACAAGATATATAGAAAGGCTACAAAACTTAAAGGGTACCTAAACAACATTTTGACAACAAACTTCAAAAATCTGACCTCATAGGGGACTAAAGGAGAGGCTGCTGTATTCATTAATGCTAAAACTACATTTATAAAATGTACCTAAATGTGGTTCCAAAGCATTTGTAAAATGTAAAATCAGCTTTCCAATTTCAAAAAAACTGCTCTACCTGCTTCTTAAAATGGCCACCAAATGTATTAAGCGATGACATCATTGGAGCCAGAGTCAGAGAGCTATATGGCTCTCTACAGTGCGAACTGGTACTGTTTTTCCTTTGTTTAGAATTGTTTCACCAAACTGGTCAACACCATGTGCATTATTTTGATCAATACACATGTTAGGCTATGGTTCTTTTCATTTTGTATACTTTAACATGCTGAAATTGCATTTTAATCCAACCGATTTTCTCTTTGGCAAATCACAGTGCAGTGTAAATCTTAAATAACCTGGTGATCTAGTGGTTATGGCAGATCCAGGATGTTACAATGGGAGGTGCTGGGGTGGTGTGCATTCTTGATATGCACTTTTTAACATTTGTAGTAAACCTTTAAATTGTCTGCTATTTTTCTTTTTTAGTATGTTTTTGATGGCGCCTACAAATGTAATCCATAGTTTTGAATGTACACATTTGTACAATCAATAAATCAAACTTCTTCAACAAAGTGAAATGCAGCAGCAGCAGCAGCAAGCAAGTAAGTTACAATGGGGGGAGGGAGGGAGGGTGCAGCTGCACCCTTCACCACCCCCTAGATCCACCACTTGTTTGTAGCAAAGTTCTTGTGTAGTCCAGTGCCAGAGTTCATACTTTCTCAGAAATCAGAAATATGCATGTCTTCTTTCTCCATGGGAAATAATAATAATAAGAATCAGAATTTAAATAGTCCTTATTATACACATTGTATCCCAAAGTGCTTTACAAGCAATGCTAAGCTGGTAGTGAAGTGACTGAACATGTAGTGGCAGCCATTTCACACATTAATACCCACACACAGCCTTGGACAATTGCATGAACTGATTTTATGGGAAGGGGAATGTTGGCCAGGGCAATGGGGTCAGGTAGTGATCAAATTGCTACAGCAGCCCACATCTTATGTCTCACAGTGATCTGCTCATATTTCTCCCCTTCTGTCTTCCTCCTTCCCTGAATATAGCATTACCTTGCAGTAGTAGCCTATCAGGCCCCCTCTGAGTATTCATTCTTCACTCCTTCTCCCACACCAAGAACTGGTGAGCTCATCACTCTTCTGCATCATGAATGCAGGTAGTACAGTCTCTGGGTTTTTTGACATATCAAAAATAAACAAATCTTTCCAGTAAGTGAGGCTGATAGCAACAGGGAACAAGGGGAAAGATGGTCTTTCCTATCCTTAAAAGATCTAGGCTACCTTTGATTAGGCACTATTAAATGACAGGCATGCGCATCATTTTGCACGTCATTTAACAGAGCTAACCAGGGAACAGATCTTATAGAGAAGAAAGCCTAGCCTCCCCTTGTGCCCTGATATATCCCTCAACCAAAAGATCTGCTTGTTATTATAAATAACGGAGACGCACACCTGCATTCTGACACGAAGAAAAATAAAGGAACACCAGTTTTTCATGTGGAGCAGGTGAAAAATGAATGCCAGAGAGGGACTGAAGAGGCCATTCCAGCAGGGCACAGCTATATTCAGGTTGGGGAAGACAGGAAGGGGAAAGCAGAGCAGATCACTGTGAAATCTGAGATGTGGGGCTGCTAGTACCATGATCATTACCTGACTGTGGATGAGAGCAGCCAGCGATGACAAATACTCAGAGTGGCAGGGCTGCACCTAAGCGGTTACTTGAATTCAGTGTAGGGAGATTACCTTGGAGAGTGTGTGTGTGTGTGTGGGGGGGGTGATGTTGACATTTGTTAGGACAGTATCAAGGGAGCTGTGTATAGCTCATTCAAGATTCGGAAGGGTGGTAGCCAGCCAACTCACATTGTGGAATAGGGCACAGAAAAGAACTGGAGAAGAATTGCCAGGAACTGTCCTGCGGTGTTCTGCAGTTCACAGGTAAAGGAGTAGACCGACACTGGAAATCGTGTGGATTCGCTCAAGGCAATAGTATACCCTTTTCTGCTAATAATATTGTTATCCATGGTAAGTGCAGCTCTTATGAGGGCATGCACAGTAGTTTTTCTGGTATGTTCTGATGCTTGTTGCTTGGCCCTCCAGGAAGATCTAGTTGTTGGTTAATGAGGCAGGAAAAAAACACAACAGGGGGACTATACATACTACCTTCACTGTGCAGAAGGGTGGTGATCTACTCAATGTTTACTGTGGGAGCAGAAGTCAAACATCGAGAAAGTGGACTGGAGAGTGATTTTGGAGGCATTTTTACCAGTACCAGCTGATGAAGTGTGTCAGTATAGGTGTGCACAACTCTCTGAGGTACAAGATTACAATCTGAGGTGTGATAATTCTCTTCATGAGACTGCAAGCTCATATGCAGCCCCAGGCAGTACTAAGGACTGAGTATGGATGGTGGGGTGTTCAACAGAAGGCAGGCTAGGCGCAGGAGGTTCACGTGGACAAAGACTACAAGAGAAGCTTATTTTTGGATTACCAAGAAAGCATGAGCTTTGGAATAGAACCAGACCAGTACTTTGCTACAAATGTCAGGGCATCGCATGACCACTAGATCATCAGGTATTTGAAGTGTTGCACTGTACTGCAGTTTGCCAGGAGAAAGTCAGCTGATTAAAAAAAAAGAAAAACATTGTCAGCAAATTAAAGTAAACAAAATGAGCAAAACCATAGCCTAACATGTCTACTGATCAAAATAATCCACATGTTAATACATGGTGTTGATCATTCTTGTGAAACAATTCAAAACAAAGGGAGAAAGAAGAACTAGTTAGCACTATAGGGAGCCATGTTGATCTCTGCCTCTGGTTCTAATGATGTCATCATGACTCATCACTTAACACACGGCAGATATTTTATAGGGAGCAAGTAAGACTGTTTTTTGAAAGTGAAAGGCTGATATTTACATTTTTCAAAAGCTATGAAACTGCATTTATGTTACTTACTTAAATGCAGTTTTAGCATAGATGTAAACAGCAGGCTTTACTTTACCTCACAATGAAGCCATATTTTGGAGTTTGCAGTTTTGAAAAACTGCTTGTTTAAGTATCCTTTAAATATGTACACCCTTGAGAAAAGGACGGAAAGGGGTGACATGATCGAGACAAACAAGTAGCTGCACGGGGTAACTAGGGTAGATGCCAAGGAACTTTTCTTCTTGAGCTGAAATACAGGGACAAGAAGAAATTCACTTAAAGGGACACTGTGAACCCACCTCAGGCTTCAAACTAGCCCTAGTTTAAAAAACACATTTTGTAATTGTTCACATTCTGTAGAATGTGCTGATATATCAGGTTGTTTTATTCTGATTCCTTTTATCTTTTTAAAAAGTGAAAAACAGATTGACCACCATACTGGTGTTACCACACCTAAATGTGTTTGTTTACATTCCTTAATCAACACCCACTGTATCTTTCATGGACTTGGAGACACCCCCAACACAATATAACCACTCACCATGCCATGGGAGGAGAGAGTATTGCATCATCAGTGACTGCACTGTTTGGTTGTGTTTTGAATGTTCAGGAGGTATGCAATCGAAGTAAAGTGAGGATTTGAAACAAATAGAGAATAGTGCATGGGCAACCACGCACAACCAGCCTATGGTGTCACAGAAGGCTTCAGATTACCTCAGACCTCAAGAGCAAGGCTGGAGAGGTCCTAGGTAATCGGAACCCAGAGGTGGCACAATAGGTTGGTTGTGCATGTGGTTGCCCATGCACTACTTTTTATAGTGTATAGTCCCCGTTTCCAATTAGGTATTTACATTTTTATAATTTTTAAAATACAAAAAAAAGGTTTGCTGTCTCCGCAGTTCGTGCCGAGTTAGGGCTGCTTGATAGGTTTTGGACGTGGTTGCTAGGAGTAGAGATGTCATGTTGGATGCGTAGTCTTCTATTGGCTATCAATTCCGTGCGTGGGAGGAATTTTCAACAAAAATAAAATGGCAGCTGTAGTTCTCGCTAAGCAAGAGAGAGAGAGAGAGAGAGAGAGAGAGAGAGAGAGAGTTTGGGGATCGCTCGGTTTCTTTTCTTTTCTTTTTTTTTTTAACTAAATCTATCTGGTTGGTCCTGCATTTTAAAAATATCTGGTTGATCCTGCATCTTGAGAGACTCCAGTGCCGCTGCTTGTACTGTCGCCGCCGGAGTGTGGAGCCTGCCGTTTTCAGCCAAGTAAAGGTAAACGACTGCGCGCGTGGAACCTCTAGAGGTTTTCAAAATGTTGTTCTGCTGCAGTAGGGTACAATCACATTCCATGACCTTTTGAACTGCAGCAGAACAACATTTTGAGAACCTCGAGTTTCCATGCACAATAAGGATCCACTATACACTATAACAAGATTAGGTATAATTACACCATTAGCATGCATTTCTGTCCTACTAAGAAAAGAGGCAGATTAAACAACCAGCAACGATGAATTTTAGGAAAGATAAGCAATCACAAAATGTGAGTTTTCAGCTAAGAACAGTATGATACAAAAAAGATTAGCAGTGTCCTTTAAACTCACAGAGGAAGATTCAGAGGGAACATACACAAGCACTTTTTTACAAAAAGAGAGGTGGGCAAATGGAACAAGCTGCCAGAGGAATCAATAAGCAGCTTCAAGCAGTGATGGGGCAAGTGTATGTCTATAGTTTGAAAAAGAGGGACAGAAACAAAGGGGAGGGATGGCCACTAGAACAGTGCAAAGTAATTAGGTACAGTGGGCAGACTGCATGGACAGACAGGTCTTTTTCTGCTCTCATTGTCTATGTATCCATGTATCTATGGTTGTTGTCTGAGACCCATCCACTCCAGGGGCATGGCCCAATGTCACAGGTGGATATCACACAACAACCCACACTCTGAAGGGCCTTATTGCACTTAGAAAATGGGTTGTTGTGTGACAGGAAATGCCCGATTAGTGCTTTAAGTAAATTAACGTATTGTTTATGTATCTGTGTACAGAAACTTTTACATCTGAAAGCTGATTCAGAGTCTCCCACTGTTCTAGCTCACTTTATGCTAATATACCATTCTGAGCAATGGCGTAGGTCAATAGAGCATATTAGCATAAATCGAACATGTCATTCTGGTGCTAGCTTTTTAGCGGGTGGTGTTGCCTGATAATCGTATGGATAGAGAATTCTGTCAGCTAATCACAGAGCAGCATTTCTGTTATCAATTTTCTAACTTATGATTAAGGTGGAACAGAATTAAAAGTAATGTGAGGAATCTTTTAAGTCCAGAGAATGGTAAACTTATGGAAGAAGCTCCTAAAGAAAAAAGTACAAGTGGGGAGTGCTGGATCTTTTAAACTTATGTTAAATCAGTTCCTCATGGTGATTAACATTGCTGAATAAAACATTTAATTCATTGTGGAAAGAAGGTTCACGAAGAACATACTTCACAGCAGAATTGGTACCGCATGCCTGGGAGGAAAAGGTAACTCATTTTCCTTGGCTTGTCAGAGATTTCTGGCCACTGGTAGTTTTCCTCTTCACAGTGCCAGTGTTCACATGATGTACTGGTAGCACATTCCATTAAACAATGGCTGCAGCTGTTTCTTATGATACTGAATACTGCAGCTGCTTGGATGACAGGACATATTTATGATGCACCCTTGGTCTTTTCTCATCTATTCCTATGTTCCTAATGTAAGTTTTAATAATTACTAGCAGCAGAGTATGAGCAGGTTGTTTTTTGAAACCTGTTACATCATTTTAAAATCAGCTTTTTTGGTGGTAAAAGTTAGTAAAGACATAGGGCTTGATTTTTAAAGAGCTGATAGATCGGTGTATGTTGCACTGATCCACGCCTATGGCAAACTCTGGGTATACCAGGGACCCTAGGCCGCATTTTAGTAGAACTGGTGTCCATGCACCAAAGTCCCCCAAGTTGCCACAGGCAGAGTTTTGTGTCAAAGAGTTAGCACACCAGAGGGGTTTGATGGAGGGTCCTGTCAAGCCCCCCCTGCCCGGTATAACGCTGACCCAGAATGGCAATGTTTGGGGTGGGGGAGCCTGCAAGGTCAGAGGACACTAAAGCCAGACTTGGGGCAGGCCATAGTGGGTGGTATGGGCACAGTGAATGTGGAAGGGTACAGAGGTGGCACAGGACAGATGTGCCCTGGACTGTTGTAGAGAACCACAGAGTATGTGTACTTGCTGGACAGGGACTTACCTGGGTCAATGTAACATTCCCCCATGGCTCCTTTGTCTTGCTGTCTGCCAGATCCATGTATGGCACCTGCCTATTGGGGTGCTCTCCCACTGTGTGTTACCTAAACTTGCACCATTACCTGCAGTATGACATCACTCATTGTGCTTCAGGGGACTGTTGCACTGCCTCAGGTACATCCCCATCCATCAATGGCACATAGTACCTTGCAGCCATGGACTAACACCACATGTTGGGAACTCTGTGAGCTCCAGGAAGGCAACCAGGGCTGTTGGCATCAGGGGGTCTGGGACACAGACCTTGCCTGTATTCCAGGGTTTACCATGTCCATGGGTCTCTACAACTGTGTAGGGCACATCTGCCCTGTTATCTCTGTGTACCCTGTCATACCCACCATGCCCATGTAGCCCACTATGTCACCCCCCAGGTCTGACTTCAGTGTCCCCTGACCTTGCAGGCCCCCCCCCACTCAGCACATTCCTGATCTATGATGCAGGGCTGTTAGACCAGCTCATGGCTGGTCTTACAATAGCCCTGACTTTCAGCCACGGCCGGGCTTCCAAAATCCTAAATAAAGGGATGCTATAGCCCCACTGTGGTGCAAGCCCCCTTCCACCTAGGTGCAACATCACTTTCAGCATAAAGGTGGCACACGGCAGGTTTGGCAGATGGCTTACCATTTTCAACAAAGCCTACATTCAAAAAACAGGGAGTGCCAACTTTTGATGCAAGGTGACACTTGCATCAATTCCCTTTGACGCAGGCACCTTGTGTCAAACATGGGTCTTTGAAAATTGAGCCCATGTAGTCTACTGGGTAGAACCCTGAACCCTGAGACAGCAGACCATAGGTTTGAATTCCACCACACCCACTGGCAGACTGTGCGATCCTGAGCATGATAGTCAACTTTCTTGTGCCTCAGTCTTTCTAGTAATGAAACTGGGTGGACGCCTAAGCCAGTGAAAATAGAATGTTTCATCTCTGTTGGGCTATCTGGAGTAACAAGTCTTTTATCAAGTGTTCTTAACTAGACTGGCACACTGACCGTATGGATCTCCCCTCTTTCATCAATTTTAGTGGTATATACATGATGTCTAGAGCATTTATCTGTAACTGAGGACCTTTTATTAAATTACATTTATCTTTTGATGTTCACATTTGCTATATCACAAAGTTTGCATTCTAGCAACTTAGAAATATTGTAAAACTGCAGAACTGCCTTAGCTCCCAAGAAACTGATGCTGTGGCCGATGCCGTCTTGTCTTCCATATCAAATTAGTGAAGTTTTCCCTATGCAAGGCTGCCTGGCATTATGATTTCATTGCAATATTTCTAAAGAGATTGGGCTGGATTTTCCATCGTGAATGAATGCCACAAGCCCTCAGTGTGCTGAACATACGGCGCATGGGGCTTGTGGCATTCACCGGGCGACACGCAGGAATTTCCATCCCTTGCCCCTGGCAGAGGTCCTTAGACCACATAAGTGTGGTCTTGCTTGCGCCATCCCTCCAGGACAAAGTTATGGTGCTTGCGCAAGAGCATTGGTGCAAGCAGCTGTAAACCATGAAAACAGCTGCAACTGCACTCGTTAATGGAAAATCGGGTGCAGTTGCAGCCAAGGGGATTGGGCGCACAGCCGAATTCAAAGACCCGTGGTGCAGGGACGAACGTATGCCCTGCACCACCTTTCGAAAATCCTGCTCATTCTCTATGGTGACCCACATTAGTACTTCAGGCAGTCAAAGAGTTTCCATAAAACAAAAGACAACTGCACTCTGGAGCACTTTAAGGTGCATCTTGGCAAAAAATGCTCCATAATCCAAAATTTTCCAAAACATAATTCAGGTTTATTGATCTAGTCACCACACAGACATAGCAATACAAGAGCCACTGGGACTGCTACCCAGATGCCCCAGCGCTTTGCTCACTAGAGCTTCCTCAGGGAGTTTCTATAGAGATAGCACAGAAATTTCCAGAAATATCTGGCCATCTCTTCGACTGCAACTGTATGCTCATAATTTTCACTACCAATTGTCGAGTATTATTAAACCTACACATCACCCCAGTATTACTTACTCTCCACTGACTACTCATGTAGGTTTGAATGGATTTAAAGAATCTGATTGTTACTTTTAAAACACTCATTATAACCTAACAAGTTACATAATAAGTTTAACATCCAAATGGTCTGTAGGACCATCAGGTCCACCCGACCCCACCCACCCCACCTCACAAGAGGGATTATTAAGTATAGTCTGTCTCATTTATACCAGTCACTGGATAACTGGTGTGCATTCTACTGCACAGTCTAAGGCTACTGTGTTTGGGTTTGGTAATGGTCTCCTCATCCTGCATGAAAAGCTGGAATGACAGGGGTTTCATTATGGAGTATCTTGAATCCAGTGGGTTCCAAGACCTAAGGCAGCATGGATTCATGGGGGGGGAGGTTTCATGTCAGATGAACCTGGAAGATTTCTTTGAATAGGTGACCAGGAAAATAGATTGGTGGGGGGAGTGGATGTGGCCTAATGGGAGGCTCAGGGTTGTATACAGACCCCCATCTCAGGGGGAGGAAATGGACAAGGAAATGATAGAAAGCATCCTCACAATGGCAGAAAAAGGGGAGATATTGTTGATGGGGGACCTGAGTATTCCAGATGTTAACCAGAGCACACTTACTGCATCCACATCCAAGAGTAGGGTCATTCTCGATGCCCTACAGAGGGCATGTCTCAGACAGATAGTGTTGGAACCCACTCGGGAGGGAGCAATCTTGGACCTGATACTCTCAAACAGGGATGGAAAGAGGATCACAGATTTAGAAGTGGGTAGCCATCTGGGAACAAGCGACCATCACACAGTGTGGTTCATGATAAATACAACCATTGATTCAAGCCATACAAAAGTGAGGGTACTGGACTTTAGAAGAACTGAAGTTGGCAAATTGGGGGAGTGCCTAAGGAATGCACTAGCAAATGGGCAGGAAGGAAGGGTGGAAGAACAATGGGGAAAAATCAAAACAGCCATCATAGAGGCAACGAGCCTTTGTGTGAAGCGAATAAAGAAAACAAATGAAGTAAAAAAACACTATGGTTCTCAAAAGAGGTGGCAAGGAAGGTTAGGGAGAAAAATATAGCATTCAGGAAGTATAAGGAATCACAGAAGGAGCAGGACAGAGAACTCTATCAGTTAAAGCAGAGGGAAGCAGGGAATGCAGTCAAGATAACAAAGGCCCAAACTGAGGAAAAGTTAGACTGCTCAGTTAAGAAGGGGCATAAAACCTTTTATAGATACATTAGGGAGCACAGAAAGACCAGGGGAGGGATAGTGAGGCTTAATAAAGGGGAGGGGAGGTGGGCAGAGAGCAACAGTGAAAAGGCAGAGATACTGAATGAATACTTTTGCTCAGTATTCACAAAAGAAGAAGCGGGGGAGGTACCTAAACCAAATAATAGAAGCACTCTGGGCAGGGGGGTCGATACCAGTCCATTCACAGAAGAAAGGGTCCTGAAAGAACTCTTAAAACTCAAGGTGGACAAAGCAATAGGACCTGATGGGATTCACTCCAGATTTCTAAAAGAACTAAGGGGAGACCTAGTGGCATCACTGATTACCCTTTTTAACAAATCATGGGAGGATGGTGTGGTACCGGAGGACTGGAGGCAGGTGGATGTGATCCCCCTTCACAAAAGTGGGAGCAAGGCAGAGGCAGGAAACTACAGACCTGTTAGTTTGACCTCAGTGGTAGGGAAAATGATGGAATAACTCCTGAAAGAAAGAATTGTTGAGTACCTAGAGGTCAGTGGGGCACAGGACCCAAGGCAGCATGGATTCATAGTGGCAAGGTCATGTCAGATTAATTTAATAGATTTCTTTGACTGGGTGACCAAAGTAGTAGACCAGGGAGGGGCTGTAGATCTGGCTTACTTAGACTTTAGCAAGGCATTTGACACAGTACCACACAAAAGATTAATAAACAAGTTAGCCAGCCTGGGAGTGGGTCCCGGGGTGGTAGCCTGGGTAACAAATTGGCTGGACAACAGGATGCAGAGGGTAATAGTAAATGGAGCACACTATAGAGCAAGGAGAGTTACTAGTGGTGTACCACAGGGTTCAGTACTGGGACTGGTACTCTTTAATGTCTTTATAGGTGACATTGCAGAGTGGGTGGAAGGAAAAGTATGCCTCTGTGCAGATGACACAAAGATCTGCAGCAGGTTTGATACACAAGAAGGAGCAGAAAGGATGAAAACGGACTTGGCAAGGTTGGAGCAATGGTCAAGAGTATGGCAGCTTAGTTTAAATGCAAAGAAGTGCAAAGTAATGCACCTTGAAAACAAGAACTCAGAGGAAGAGTACACAATGGGGGGGAGATACTAACAACAACAAAAATGGAAAGGGACCTGGGGGTACTCATATCAGATGACCTTAAGGTAGGCAAGCAATGTGAGAAGGCATTAAGGAGGGCTGGGGGGATTCTGGGATGCACAGGGAGAGGCATCACCAGTAGAAAGAAGGAAATTGTTATCTCTCAGTACAGATAGCTGGTGAGACCCCATCTGGAGTACTGCATGCAGTTCTGGAGACCCCATCTCCGCAAGGACATAGACAGGATGGAGGCAGTCCAGAGGAGGGCAACCAAAATGGTGCAGGGTCTGCACCAGAAGCTATATGAAGAGAGACTAAAAGAGTTTAATATGTATACCCTCGAGGAAAGGAGGAGAGGTGAGACACAATAGAAACCTTCATGTACCTCAAGGAAATCAACAAAGTCCAAGAGGGTAGCATATTTCAGAAAAAAGAGATGTGCAAGAACAATGGGGTACAATTTGAAGATGGGGAGGGGTGGCTCAGGGGCAATGTGAGGAAGTATTTTTTCACAGAGAGGGTGGTGGATGCATGGAACAGCCTTCCTGAGGAGGTCGTGGGTCAAAAACAGTGGGGGAATTCAAGAATTCGTGGGACCGACATAAGGCAATTATAGTGGGGGTAGGAGGGGGTAGAAGAAGGTAAGGAGGAAGTAGGCTGCTGGTTAACTAGGATATGCAGCTTTTCCAGTAGGTAAGGAAATGAGTAGACTAGGTGGGCCAAGTGGTCCTTATCTGCCGTCAAAGTCTATGTTTTTATGTTTCTATGAGGAAACTGGTGACAAATTCTATGTTTTTATGTTTTATCTCTTATATGACATATAATCCTGGAATTCCTTTCCAAAGCATACAGTGCTAGGGATTCCATTTTTTTGAGCAGCAGTGAAATCCAGTCTTGCTACATTAGTTAGTTTGGGTGGGTCCTAAAGTGGTAGATGGGGTATAAAATTGGTTGATGGACAGGCAGCAGAGGGTTGTGGTAAATGGAACTTTTTTTTTCTAGTTGTTTAACCAGGAGTAGCACACTAAGCTGAAAGCTTTTTAACAGGTGCGACCTGGGAGCACAGGGAAGTTAAGTGACTTGCTCAGGGTCAAACAGTATGAAAGTTGAAGCTGTGGGATTCAAGCCCAAGTCTGGTCTGCTGGATGTCACCAGATATGCAGCTCAGAGCCTTAAACCACTGCTCTATACTGCCTCCCCTTGGAGGGGAACTCACTCGAAGGAAGGCAGAGTGACCAGCAGGGTACCTCAGTGCTCAGTACTGGGATCAGTCCTCTATAAAGTCTTTATAAGGAACATTGCAGAAGAGGTGAAAGGGAAGGTGCCTCTTTACAGATGACACCAAAATCTGCAATAGGGTGAACACTCCAGAAGGGGCTGAGAGAATGAGCAGAGACCAGAGAAAACTCGAGGAGTGGTCAAGAGCATGGCAGTTGGGTTTCACTGCATAAAGGTGCAAAATCATGCACCTAGGGCACAGAAACCCACAGGAAATGTATAAAATTGGGGGAAGAGGTATTGATGGTCACCAAACAGGAAAGGAACCTTGGAGTAATCATATCCAATGACCTCAAGGTGGCAGGACAGTGTGACAGGACAGTAGATAGGGCCAGTGGGATGCTTGGTGCATAGGGAAGGGTACCACCTTTAGAAGGAGAGAGGTGATGTTGTCACTGTACAGCTAGTTGGTGAGGCCCCACTTGGAGTACTGTGTCTAGTTCTGGAGACCACATCTCAGGAAGGACACAGGTAGGGTTGAGGCTGTCCAGAGGAAGGTAACTAAAATTATGCAGGGGCTACATCATAAGCCCTATGAGGAGAGACTAAGGGATCTCAATATTTACACCCTGGAAGAGAGGAGGGTGGGGGGCATGATAGAGACCTATAAATCCCTCATGGGGTTGAACAAGGTACACAAGGGGGGTATTTTTCAGAGGTGCACAGGAACAAGAGGACATGCAATGACGCTGGAAGGGAGGACATTTAGGAGGGATAGGAGGAAGTACTTTTTCATTGAAGGAGTGGTGGATACTTGGAACAGTCTACCAGCAGATATAGTGGGGGTGAAAACAGTGGTGGGATTCAAGAATGCATGGAATAGGCACAAGGAAATCTTAGTTGGAAAGTGAGGGGGGTAGCCAGAGATCAGGTAGGGTCTGGGTTGATAGTATAGGCAGGGAAAACATGGGCAGACTGAGTGAGCCAAGTGGTCCTTATCGGCTGACAAATTTTATGTTTCTATGTTTTATATCTTATTTGACATATAATCCTGGAATTCTTTTCCAAAGCATACAGTGCTAGGGATTCCACTTTTTGAGCATCATTGAAACCCAGTCTTGCTACATTAGTATAAAACATACATCTTTACACACACACACACACACACACACACACACACATATATATATATATATTTTATTTACACAGAAACATAGAATTTGCTGGCAAATAAGGAACACTTTTGGACTTTTGATGGTTGTAGACTTTTCTGGTGTGAGAACTGCATGTACAGTTGGCATGAGCGAGGCTGTGATGGCCTATAATAGGGCTGTCACCAAGGCACTAGATGCCGTTGCATCGATCAGTATATGACCCTGGTCTTCTTGATTGAGACCCCCATGGTTTGATGGGGCTCTCAAGGAGATGAAGACCAAGTGTCGGAAGTTGGAGCGTTGCTGGCGGAAGACCCAGTCCGATGAGGAAGACTCAGTCCAATGAGGACAAACTGGCTTTAAAAGTTCAGTACGGTGACTGTCAAAGGGCAGTCAACTATAACAAGGCAGAGTTCCTGTCCTGGGAGATTGCCACTGGGAAGAACAGAACAGAGCAGCTAAGCTCTTTTGGACTGTGGACAGGCTACTTCATCTGCCAGTCTACAGCCGAAAAAAGCATTTTCAGTCACATCATGCAAGGAGTTTGCTCATTTCTTCTCAGACAGAGTATCCTCTGTTCGGTCCAGGATCTCCCCAGTGGGACAAGACCAGTCCTGCAGTTGTAGGCCTTGTGTAAACAGAGGCACTCCTATTGTCTGGGGGGAGTTTTTGCCAGTGTGGGTGACTGAGGTTGTTGAAGTAATATAGAAGCTGCAGCCCACCTTCTGTGAACTGAACCCAGGCCCAACTCGTCTCCTAGTGGGATGTGTCGAGGCTGTTGGTCCAGTGTTCACTGAGATTGTCCAATGTTTGCTGTCAGAAGGGTTCTTTCCCAACACCTTGAAGGAAGCACTGGTGAAGCCCCTTCTGAAGAAACCATCAGTCGACCCTGACGTCTTGGCGAATTATCAACCTAACTTCCCATTTTTGGCGAAAGTTGTTGAGAATGTGGTGGCTCTGCAGCTCGAGGCACACCTCATGGCCTTTGACATCTATGAGCCATTCCAGTCTGGATTTAGGGCTAGGCATAGCACTGAGATGGCACTGGTCAGGATGCAAAATGACATCCTCAAGATGAGGGATCAAGGAGACTGGTCAATTCTTGTTCTTCTGGATCTCTCCTCAGCATTTGACACTGTGGACCACATTGTGCTTCTAGATCTCCTAAAAGAGTATTGTGGACTTGCCAGTACTGTCATCAACTAGTCTGAGTCCCATCTCTCAGGCAGGATGCAACAGGCAGTGCTGGCGAATTTCTGCTCCTGCCTGAAGCTTCTGCCATGTGGAGTTCTTCAAGGCTTGATCTTGTCGCTGATGTTTTATGCGGTGTACATGCTGCCCCTGGGAGAGCTCACTAGATGTTACGGTCTGGGTTTTCACCATTATGCAGATGATACCCAGCTGTATATGTCTTTTGCCCCCAGGACAAATAACACCATGGAAATGCTAAACAACTGTCTGTCTGAGACTCAAGAATGGATGTCCTCTAACTGGCTGAGACTGAACCTGGCAAGACAGAGGTACTGGTGGTTGAGCCAGGTCGCAGGCATGATATGGATGCCACCAGGGTCATAACTGGGTTGTTCCTTGGGTCTACTCCATTGATGGCATCCTTGACAAAGGCCTGACGCTTTATGCGCAGGTGTTATCTGTCGTCCAAAGTGGTTTCTACCACTTAAGGAATGTTACCTGGATTAAAGCCCTAATTCTGCCTGATGACCTGCCTGTCCTGGTACATGTCTTTGTCACGTCCAGGCTGTTTTACTGCAATGCTCTGTACTTCATGGTCAGTGAAGGGGACCTCTGTTGGCTGCAGCCCATGCAGAACGCAGCGGTCAGGTTGCTGACAGGCCTGTCTAGGTCCAGTCATGTGACCTCAGTCCTGCGTAATCTGCACTGGCTGCCTGTCAGATGGAGGATCATATTCAAGGTGGACTTGCTCACTTATAAGGCCCTGTATGGCTTGAGCCCAGGCTACCTGGGTGACCTCCTGACTCCTGCCCTTCTGGTGCGCTCCCTTCTCTCCTCTGCCAAGGGCCTCCTAGCAATTCCGAGGGCCAGGCTGAAAACCTCTGGGGACCGTGCATTTGAAGTGGCTGGCACAGTCCTCTGGAAGGTTCTACCATGCTGATTCGACAACAGAGTTGTCGAAGTTCGGCATGGCGAGATCTCCAGAGTTGACAGGTGAAATTTCACCTGTCAGACATTGGTGTATTTCTCTCAGGGGTCTGCGCACCCCACACCTCCCCTTCTTAATATAACTAACTCCGAAATAAGTTAGTCCGGGGAGTATGATGGTGAAAAGCGTGATTTCGCCTGGGTCCTTAACATCGACAATGTTGAACTTGTCCCGAGTCGTTGTCCCGTCAGCAGCACGCCTCTGAACTCGCTGCCCAGATCTGTGAGGGAGACCCCTTCAATGAAAGCTTTTAAGAGGGCTCTGGAAGCCCATCTTTCAGACAAGCCTTTGTTGATTAACTGCAGCTCATTTTAGTGATATTTATTATTATTATTTATTTATTATGGATTTTATTATTTAATTATCTTTTTAATGATTTGTATAGTATGTATTCCTGCCTTGCCTTATTCCTTTTGTGAGGTGCCCAAAGACCCTGGGATTGGCCACTATAGAAGTAAAAAGTTTTTATGTTACTCGGCCCACCCAGTCTGCCAGATGTACCCGGCCTAATCTTTACGATATGTACTGCTGCTCTGTGTTTTGTTCAGTTTCTTTGTACAGTAGTTTAAGATTTTTCAACATGAGCCATGCAGTATAGATAGAAAACTGATTAATTCAATGTTAATGTTGTAGAACTGTGAGGAGAAAATATCACAAACCAAGCAAGTAAGAGATAAGAACCTATTCATTATTTTTTGTGCAGTATTATGTGGACTTAAACGGGGCACTTCTGCAGCACACAGTATGAGGCATGAATAGTCTTTCCTGCTAGTAATCACCATAATGCCCCTCTCCATGGACAAGCCATGTTTTATTCTAACTTCATAAGCTGTTTTTCTAATGAAAGAATCTAAAACAATCAGAGTGTAGAACCCTAATTGCCACATGGTGAATGGCTATGTAAAAAAAAAATGACTAGTGGCCTCATAAAGATGTTTCAGAGGCCATATGTCCACTATATTTTGGCCACCTGCCCTGAACAGTTACAAACTAATATCTACTATCACTGTAATTTTGGTCACTTTTCATTTGGGGAGAGTGTGCATGTGGTCAGTATGACAGCGAGATATGTCCTTGGCAGAGAATTAATATCAGTGGGTACGAGTAAATAAATCTCTGCTCTAAATCCATTTCTGTTTCAGATGATATACATACGTTGCTGAAATAAGTAATTGCTGACATTATAGTCATTATAACATGTACTTGTATGAGTTGTCATTATTGGAGGATACCAACCCTAGTGGATGCCAAACATCCTTCGGTCTCTGTTCTAACAACATGGTTCATATCATGAAGCAGGCAGAAACACCTGAAACAGACAGAGAGGGCAAAGCAGTAGTAAGTAAGCAGCAGAAAATGAGGATTTGGGGTGGGGGGAGGAAGCAGGGTAGCAAAGACATGATTAGTGGGAAAACAGGCAGCAAAACATGGAAGGCCATGGTGACAAATTCTCACAGCCTGGGAAATAAAATCCCCGAACTGGAGGCGCTGCTGGTGGAGGCAGACTTGGACACAGCACCAATAACAGAAACTCAGTACACTGCAAACCATGATTGGGATGTAAATGTGCCAGGGTATACTCTGTTCAGGAGGGATTGGGGGGAGTAAAAAAGGGGGGGGACATGTACTGTATGCCAAGGAGGGGATAAAGGCAACAAAAATGCAAAGTAGGCAGGAGGAGGCTGAGACACTGTATAACACCCTTAGATCGGGCAAGGGCACAGCAATATGCACAGGGCTTATCTACAGGCTTCCAGTGTAAGGGGAGGAGCTGGATAGGCAGCTAGCGGAGGAAATACATGAGCTGGTTACAAAAGGGGAAGTACTGCTGCTGGGGGATTTCAATATGCCAGACATGGATTGGACCATCCCTGCAACAGCTTCATCCAGGAGCAGAGACATAAGAGACATCTTGGATTCCCTACAGGAGACAGGCCTCAGGCAGCTAGTGCTTGACCCACCAGGAAGAGGATAATTCTGGACCTACTACTAACAAGTAGTGACAAAATCACTGAAGTCTGGGTAGAAGGCCATCTGAGGTCCAGCGATCAACACATAGTGTGGTTTTGCTTGGGGACAAAGACTCAGCCAAGCCACACAAAGGCTAAGGTCATAGATTTCAAGATGGCAGAAGAGACTTTGAAGAGATGGGGAGGTGTATCAAGGAGGCTGTAGCAAGGGGATGGAAAGGAGAGGGGGTTTGAGGCCCAGTGGGAACGTATAAAAAAGGCCATAGGGGAGGTAACAAACCAATGCACTAGGGTGAGAACCAAAAGCAAGAGACGGAGGAAACCGCTATGGTTCTCTAAAGATGTGGTGGAGAACGTAAGGGCCAAAAGGGTGGGATTCAGGAAGAATAAGGGGACTCAAAAAGAAAGAAGACAGAGAGATGTACCTAAAGTGTCTAAGGGAAGCAGGGAAGGCTGTTAGGAACACAAAGGTTCAGACTGAGGAAAGATTGGCACAGACTGTAAAGGTAGGGAACAAGACTTTCATTAAGTACATCAGCGAGAGAAGGAAAGCTAGGGGAGGGATGGGAAGGCTCAGAGGGGAGAAGGGGAAGTATAAGGAGGGAGATCTGGAAAAGGCAAGGCAAGGCACATTTTATTTAAGAGACGTCCATTCTAGAGGCTCTGGGTGCTGAACATTTAAAAATATAAATACTATACATTATAAAATTGAATACATAACAATATATCAGACATAAACCAATACATCAACAAAAAACAAAATTTATATATATACAGTAACTTAGGCAATAACAACCAGTGTCTAAAGAGCCAGGGCTAACCTAACATAAGTTCTAAAACAGTAGGGACTATAGGACATAGTCTGGGAAGGCCTGATTATACAAGAAGGGCCTTAAATACCTCCACAGAAGGGGCCTCCCTAACAGCTGGAAAAAGCGAATTCCACAGGATGGGAGTGGCAACACTAAATGCTCTGTCACCTGCTATTTTTAACCTTGTCCTGGGAATTGCAAGGAGAACCCTAGAGGAGGAACAGAGTGAGTGGGTCGAGACAGCAGGAAAGAGACGTCCTTCAGGTAACCAGGGCCCAGGCCATGTAGGGCCTTAAAGGTGAGTAAACCCACCTTGAAGAGGACCCTCCACCTGACTGGCAGCCAGAGCAGTTGACGCAGGACTGGAGTGATATGACAGTACTTAGACTGTCCTGTCAACAACCTCGCCGCTGTGTTCTGCACCAGCTGCAGTTCGCACAGGGTACCCCCAGAGACCCCGAAATACAGCGCATTACAGTAGTCAAACCTGGACATCACGAAAACATGTACCAAGATGGGGAGGTCCTGTGGTGGAACTTGGGGCTTAATCCTGGCGATATTCTTCAGATGATAAAAACTAGTATGGATAGTGGAAGACACCTGAAACTCAAGTGTCAATCCACTGTCCAGAATAACGCCCAGATCCCGCACCCTAGAGGAGGCCTTCAATGGTACAGAGCCAAGAAAAAGCCCTGTCTCCATACCAGAGGCCAACCTATCATGCCCTCTGTTCGACTCCACCACCAGTACCTCCGTCTTATTGGGGTTCAGTTGCAACCAACTGTAGGCCATCCAGTCATTAATTTCAGTGAGGCAGCTATTAAGCACTTTCACTGTGCGAGATGTTCCAGGGGCAAAGGAAAAATACAGCTGGGTATCATCAGCATAACAATGAAAATCCAGACTGTACTTCCTAATGAGTTCTCCCAGGGGTAGCATATACAAGGCAAACAACATCGGCGACAAGACTGAACCCTGGGTATCCCGCATAACAGGTGGCCTGGGGAGGAGGAGTAATTACCCATCACTACCCTCTGCCTCCTGTTAGATAGAAAGGACTTGAACCAGCAGACGACTGTGCCAGTAAGTCCACAGAATTCCCTTAGGCGGTTAAGTAACACTCGATGGTCGACTGTGTCGAATGCTGAAGAGAGATCAAGGAGAACAAGAATTGTCCCTTCCCCTCAATCTCTCACCCTAAGGAGGTCATTATGCACCTGAACCAGGGCAGTTTCTGTGCTATGCCTTGCACGAAACCCAGACTGGAGTGGCTCGTATAGATCATGGGCCACGAGATGCTCCTCAAGTTGAAGCGCCACCACTTTCTCCACAATCTTTCCCAAAAATGGAAGATTGGAGATAGGATGGTAATTTGCCTTGATCTCAGGGTCCAATGATGGTTTTTCAGAAGGGGTCTCACCAATGCCTCCTTCAAGACATCAGGAAAGACCCCCTCTGACAAGGAGCACCAGACTATCAAGGCAAACACCGGGCCAACGGAGTCAACACATCTCATTAAGAAACGATTTGGCGCTGGGTCCAGTTCACTAAAGATGTGCCGAAGCTTGGAAGCAATCTCAATGACCTCAGCCACCTCCACCAGTCTAAACTCACCCCAACCAGGCGAAGAGCTCTCTGGTCACCCACAATGACCACTGTCGGCCAAACTTTGACCCACTGGTGGAACGCCCTGCCTGATGACAGACACCCTGTCCGAGAAGAACTGAGCAAACTCTTCGCACAATGCTTTAGAAAAAGCTACCTTTGGCTGTAGACAGGAAGGATGAAGGAGCCTGTCCACAGTCCGAAAGAGCATGGTTGGTCAGTTCCTCCCGGCAGCAATCTCTCTGGACAGGAATTCTGCCTTCATACGGTTGATTGCTCCCTGGTAAGCACCGTAGTGTGCATGCAAGTCCAGTTTGTGCACCTCCAGGCTGGACTTCCACCAGCAGCACTCTAATCTCTGACCCAAGTTCTTCATCCCCTTGAGTTCACCATCATACCAAGGGGACCTCAAATGAGAAGACCTGGGTCGTACATGGACTGGTGCAGGGAGTTGAGTGCACCAGCAAGCGCCTTATTATAGGCATCCACTGCCATGCACACACCCCCAACGCATGCACTATCCACACTAGATTGGTCAGCCACTGCCAGAAAACCCTCGGGGGTCAACCCCACAAAGGGCGATAGCTGACTATCTCTGCAGGGGGAGGGCAACCGGGGGGGGCCCCCAACAAGAACTTCACTGTGTAATGATCGGACAAAACGACCCGATCAGTCCTGAGACAATTAATCTCAAGCCCTAGTGAGAACACCAGATCCAACATATGGCCACCCAGATGAGTTACGGAGAAAACACCCTGCGCAAAGCCCAATGAGGACATCGTCTGAAGGAACTTAAAACCAAGTCAAGAAGATTCATCGTCATCCCAGACATTGAAGTCCCCCAGCACTAAACATCTGGGGGCCTCCAACGTCTCAACGACCACAAAATCGGCCACCTCCTGCAGAAAATCTCCCATTGCCCCAGAGGGGTGATAAATCAAAAGAATCAGGCAGCCTGCGCCGGACCCCCATGGATGGCCACACATTCAAATGAATGTGGTGCTCTCACTGGGTGCAGGATGAAGCCTAGTTCAGATCTAAAACAGATAGCTACCCTCCCCACCTCTGCATTCCACTCTGGGGCAGTGCACCATGGTATAACTGGATGGGACGGCAGCCTCTAAAACTGGGCCAGCATTATCGCCAATCCAGGTCTCCGTAATGCAAGCCAGATCATCCAAAGAAACCAAGTCAGCAATAATTGCGGTCTTGTTTCTGACCGATCTGGCATTGCACAGCACTGCCTTCAGGGGATTGGTGGATAGTGCAGCCCCTCTGGCTACCTGCTCACTCAGTCTGGTGGAAACCCTAGTGATGGGAACTAAACATGTCTGGCCTCTCTCCAGAACCCGTCTAATCCCAGGGTGCCTTCTACACCTCACTACCCCGATCCTACCACCGACTGCAGTGCATGGGGCACCCCAGCCAAAATGAATCACATGGTTCCTTACTATTCCAACTCCTTGCAGCACCTAGCTGTACTAGCAGACACTGGGAGGCTGACAAAAGGCCATAGATCGTACAGCTGGGGGGTCTCATACACAATCCTAGCCCTCCCCAGGCCCTGATACCTACCCAGACACATCCCTGCCAATTACGTAAACCCTGTCCCAAAACACAACCCACAAACACACTCTACACACACACTCCACATACTCTTCCCATACACCCACACATACACTAGTAACTCAAAACCCAACCTACCCCCGCCCCAGACCAACCCACCCAAATACAATAATTAAAAATGCCTAAGTACTATCAACCCTCCCCTGCAAAAGAAAGATCTCAGCACAGCACAAATACGCTGAAAACAAAACTATGTAGCCAAAGTTAACTGGCAAATAGTCCAAGTCCAAGTCCGAATGAATGTACCCTAAATCTCACATTAAAAAGAAGAAGGTGCTCAAACTGCCTATTTCCAACAAGGGCTAAAGAGTAAAAAAACCCAAAATCTAAGGGCTAAAGCGCTGAAGATCCCCAAGTCACAGGACAATCAGAGCACACGGTCAGCCAAAAGGCAACTCATCCCTCTCACAAGTGGAAACCAGTTCGAAGAGCAAAAGATGGCTAACCCCTCTTGCCAGTCATAGAATGTATCCAGGAGGAGCTCACACCTCCAGGAAATAATAGCACTGTTCAATTTCTCTCATGGGCTCTCACCTCCACTTGAGAATCAACAAAGCCCCAGCATATTACAGTGTTCTTAAATCCATAGTACTCCAGGGTCACACAGTCTGCAACCAAAAGAAAGCTCACTGAGAAATCCAAGTCAGAGACCAGGAGAACAAGCCAGGGTGCCCAAGAAACCAACATTCTACTTCACCACTCCACCAGATTCCTCATATCAGCCGGTGACAGGGTGAAACTATGCTCCAAGTGTAAATGCTTTTTAGAACCGGTAATCAGACAGTCCTGAAAGGTCCCATCCAGTCCCCAGAACCTCTTCCTAGACCACTCACACTACAGCTGCCCACCAGCTACGGGTGGTAAAAACAAGTGCACATGAATACGGCGGCTCAATAGCTAGCAGCACCATGTCACACCACCAGGTCAGGGCCAGGAGGAGAACTCCTCCCCACAGTCCACCAGCATCTACCACCAGGTCAGGGTGCCACTTGATCCAGTTCACTCCTTGCACCACCACCGGGACTCCACGCCCTGCTCTCCACACTCCTGCCCTGCTCTCCACACTCCTCTCCACAACAGTATCAATAGAACGCAGATGATAATCAGAATGTCCAGTTACTCCAGCTTTCCCGTTAGTCAAAAACACAACAGAACTCATATATGGACCAATGAGAGACTCAAATTAAACTAAATAAACTAAATAAAACAAAACTAAATGAAATTCAAACAAAAAAAACGCAAAACAAAACACAGCTCTAATCCTGCTTCTGACGGCTAGCCCAGTGTGGCCGTCATCATGCTCCAGCCACAGGGTAGTGGGGCAACACCTGGCAGTAAAGGCAGCAATACTGAATAAATACTTCTGTTCAGTATTCACTATAGAGTGGGAGGGTCAAAGACTACAGCTGGACAACATATCTGAAGGGGGAGGTGAGGTCAACACCAGTCCATTTACAGTGGAGAGAGTCCTGGAGGAGCTCGCAAAACTGAAGGTGGACAAAGTGATGGGGCCCAATGGCATACACCCGAGACTATTAAAGGAACTACTAAGGGAAGTGGCAGAGCTTCTGGCAACCCTGTTCACAGAGTCACTTAACACAGGAGTGGTGCCACAGGGCTGGGGGAGGGCACATGTGTTCCCTCTTCACAACAGTGGAAGTAGAGAAGAGGCAGAAAACTACAGCCTTACCTCAGCGATGGGTAAAATCATGAAGGCACTGCTTAAAGAAATAATAGTGGGGCACTTGGAATCTAGTGGTGCCCAAATGGTGCTACATTTCGGTGCAGAAAACCCAAGAAGGAGCTACCAGCTAGGGGGGATTCAACTAGCCAAGACAGAATAGGAGAAGGATCTGGGGGGTGATCATAATGGGAACAATGAACAACTCAGCACAGTGTAGAAAGGCAGCTGCAAAGGCCAACAGGATGCTGGGTTGTATTGCCAGAGGCATATCCTCCAGTAGGGGGAGGTGATTCTGTCACTATACAGGTCACTGATTAGACCACATCTGGAGTACAGCATGCAGTTCTGGCAAGTGTACCTGAAGAAGAAGATTAGGTTACTGGAGGGGGTGCAACGCAGGGCAACACAAATGATCTAGGGGCTAGGGGACTTATCCTACTAGAGCAGGCTGAGGGAGCTGAACATGGAGAAAAGGAGGGATGGGGGACATGATTGAAACCTTCAAATACATGAAGGGAATAAATAAGATGGGCATGGAGGGGCTTTTCAGATTAAGGAGGGGAAGGGACACTTGAGGGCATGATTTAAGACTGGAAGGGGGAAGGTTCAGGAGAAAAATGAGGACACACTTTTTTACAGAGAGTGTGGTGTCTGGGTGGAATGCACTGCCAGAGGAAGTGGCATCCTGTAGAACAGTGGACTGCTTCAAAAGGGGACGGGACAGGTAAGGGAAGGTCACTGGAGGGAGGGAGGGGAGGGAGTGGCAGCTGCAGCATAAGGGCTACTAGCTGCACAATCAAGCAGACTTGATAGACCTTAGGGCCTCTATCTGCTGGCAATTTTGTATGTTCATATGTAAGAACCGAGACAGCTTGGATTCAGATCTATGTGATAACGGCGATTGTGGAAAGGTGATCGCAGTTAGGGTGAATGTACTGCACATCAGTGAAAATCCATTTCACTGATGTACACTCCCAGCACACAACAAAAGGGTGCCATGGACATGCAATTTTTTTGTTTGTGCAGGGGGCTGTGGATCAGGGGAGGGCAGTGGACATGGCCTATCTGGACTTCAGCAAGGCCTTTGACACTGTGCCACATAGAAGACTATTACACAAACTAGAGAATATGGGTGTGAGCAGGACAGTAGTGTGGTGGGTAGGTAACTGGCTGGGTGGCAGGACACAGAGGGTGGTGGTAAATGGCTGTCACTCCACAGAGGGAAGAGTGACCAGTGGGGTACCACAGGGATCAGTGCTGGGACTGGTCCTATTCAACATCTTCATCAGTGACATTGCGTAGGACCTAGAAGGCAGAATTTCACTGTTCGCTGATGACACAAAGCTCTGTAACAGAGTAGACACACCAGAGGGTGTAGACAGAATGAGAAGTGACCTGCAGAAACTTGAAGAATGGTCAGGGCTTGGCAGTTGAAATTCAATGCAAAGAAGTGCAAGATAATGCATATGGGGCACAAAACCCTGGCACAATATATCAGTTGGGGGTGAGGATATAGCATGCACCAAGCAGGAAGGGATCTTGGGGTTGTCATCTCTGATGACCTCAAGGTAGGGAAACATGTGACAAGGCAGCAGGTAAAGCAAAGGATGCTGGGATGTATAGGCAGGGCATCTACAGCAGGAAAAGGGAGGTCATAATTCTGCATACAAGACACTAGTGAGGCCCCACCTGGAGTACAGTATACAGTTCTGGAGACCATACCTACGTAAGGACATAGACAGGGTAGAGAAGGTTCAGAGAGGGCAACAAAGATGGTGCATGGATTGCATCACAAGTCCCATGAAGACAGGTTGAAGGAACTGAACATGTACCCCTGGAGGAGAGGAGGAGAGAGGATATGATAGAGACATACAAGTATCTTACAGGGAGGAACAGGGTGCAGATAAACACTATTTTTAAGCGAAAAAGATGTTCCAGGACTAGAGGGCATGGGATGAAGTTGGAGGAAGACGATTCAGAGGAAACATGAGAAAGAATTTCTTCACAGAACGGGTGGTGGACAAGTGGAACACCCTGCCAGAGGAAGTGGTGGGGCTGAAACAATCACGGATTTAAGAATGCATGGGATAGACATAAAGGAATTGTGGAGGTCAGGGTAAGGGCAACAGACTTCTAGGAAAACAAACTGAACTTACAAGCTCAAATGGGCAGACTGGGTGGGCCATAGGCCTTATCTCCCGATACTGTCTATGTATCTATGTATCCTGTACTAAAGGATTCTCAATTCCAGGGGGGTGCATGTCGGGGGGGGTGAAAAAAAAGTACATTTCTCAGACTGATGCGAAAATCCCAATGCGCCCAGCACTGAACCCGGGACCCTCCCAACCATAGCCTGCCACGAACCCACCATGCCACATGGCCAGCTCGGCAACCCACCATCGTACTACAGCTCAAAAACCTTCCCTCCCCTTCTGCCCATCGCATGGCGTGCTCATTCCTCCTGCGCAAGCGTATACATATAGTGATAGGATGTTGCTATACCCGTATTCCCCCTGTCCACTAACCCTGAGAACAGGTGCCACTATTGAGTTGCCCTTTTAGTAAGCACTCAATAGCGGTCGTCCTTCTCATGGGAGACCCTTGGATTCACAGCATGGAGGTCATGTCAAACAAATCTGATAGATTTTTTTGACTGGGTTACAAAGGAGTTGGATCAAGAAGGAGCCATTGATGTAGCCTACCTTGATTTCAGCAAGGCCTTTGACACCATCCCACATAAAAGACTGGCCAACAAGATGAGGAGTCTGGGCATGGGCCACAAAGTGGTAAATTGGGTCAGAAGCTGATTAACTGACAGGAGGCAGAGGGTGGTGGTAAAGGGATCCAATCAGAGGAGAAGGGGTAACAGGTGGGGTACTTCAGGGATCAGTCCTTGGGCCAGTAATGCTTAATGTCTTCACTAGTGACATAGCAGAAGGGTTGGGGGGAAAGGTCTGCCTGTTTGCAGATGATATCAAGATCTGCAACAGGGTGGATACTCCAGAAGGGGTGGAGAAAATGAGAACAGACCTAAGGAAACTGGAAATCTGGTCTGAGGTGTGACAACTGAGGTTCGATACTAAGAAGTGCAAAATAATGCACCTAGGATGCAGGAACCCAGGGGAGTGCTACAGAATTGGGGGGTTACTGACAGTCATCAGGGAGGAAAGGGATCATGGGATTATCATCTCTGATAACCTAAAAGTGTCAAAGCAGAGTACAAAGGTTGTAGCAAAGGCCAGTGGCATGCTAGAGTGCATAGGCAGAGATATCACTAGCAGAAAGGAGGGAGGCAGTGATTCTGCTGTATAAAACACTAGTGAGGACCCATCTAGAATACTGTGTACAACTCTGGAGGCTGCATCTTTGTAAAGACATTGACAGGGTGGAGGCAGTTCAGAGAAGGGCAACAAAGATGGTACATGGGTTGCACCAGAAAACATATGAAGAGAGATTGAAGGACCTCAATATGTACTTACTGGAGGAGAGGATAAAGCCAGGAAACATGATAGATACCTTCAAGTACCTTAAAGGCATAAACAATGTGCAAGGGGCTTGCATCTTTCAAGATCAGAGAAGTACGAGAACGTGGGGTCATGATATGAGAATTGAGGGGGGCAGGATAAGGGGGATGCAAGGAAGTCTTTCTTCACGGAAAGGGTGGTTGATTCATGGAACAATCTGCCACAGGAGGTGATGGGCATAAACACAACGGAGGGATTCAAACATACATGGGACAGACTTAAAGGGACCCCTGGGGTGGGGAAGAAAGGAGATAGTAGCTAACCGAGTGGGGTCAAAGGCCTCAAACAAGAATAGGATTACGGGCAGACTGGATGGGCCTGGCGGTCCTTATCTGCTGATAGTTCGTATATTTCTATCCCTGCATAGTTCTAATTGTCTTACTCAAATGACTATACCTGCTTTCCTGATTTATTATACTTCAATGTACTCAGTTTATATGTGCATATTGTTTATGTTACTAATTTTATTTATATGCTTTGTATTTGTTTATGATTTATAACTTTATACTGAACCCTAATTGTATTATACTGAGCTTGACATGGAACCATTGTAAATGAGCACTTGTGCTTAAAGGTACTTTCCAAACAACTGAATAAATAAATGAATGTATGTGCAGCTTGTATTATATAAACATAATGGACTCAATTTTCAAAGCCCCTGCAAATGCTGCAAGCCCCTACTGCGTCGATCCTATGTTGCACGGAGCTCACGGCATTCACCTGGTGCTGATCAGGATTTTCACTTTCATGCACCAAATGCCACAAGTTAGACGAGCTCCCCCCAATTCTAATTTATGGCATTCAGTGGACCAGTTTTACAGGGCTTGTGCCAAATATTTGGCACATGCTGCCATAAACTGAGGAAAGTGTCATAACTACGCCCGATATACTAAAAATTGGATGTAGTTTAAGCAAAGTAGTTCGGGGCAACTGCACCGAACAATGGATTTGACACAGGGTTTGACGACAGTCCTGCATCACTTTCTGGAAATTGAGCCCAATAGGTACCCATTGCAAATGAGCTTTGGCTCCATGGGCTTAACCTTTGAATAAAATGAAATGAAATGAAAAAAAAAAGTATTCTATGAACTAATGGCTAGACTGCGGTAATCTCTCGGCTGCAATGTTATAGACAGATAGGTAACAACACCACATCAAAGTAACCAGCTCCACCGAGATATTTTTCTACACAGAACATCCATCCATATTTTTTGAACTTTCCCAAGTTGAATCAGGAAAATATAGATACAAAAAAGTTTAAAAACAGGAAGAAAAATGAATTTGGCAGTCTGTTCAGTTTTACCAATCATGAGCACTAATATCTCATTAATGAATATCGATGATAAGGGCTCATCTTGTGTTAAATGTGCTAAATTATGGAGCTATTTAAAGACAGACATCCAATCAACAGACATTTTGTAGGTGAGGAAAGGTCAGTTATGTCATGACACCTAGGGAAATGTTTCAGTAAATGTGATGGCAGCCTCCCAAGGGAGACCTAGACTTGTTCAGGGGAGCTCCAGCAAGCCTGCAAACATTACTGACATTTCAATTTTTGCTGTTCTGTGTGAAGACAGGGGGTGGATTTTCTCGAGTATTTTTGTACACACTAGATCTACTGGAGATGTACTGTATTTTCATAGGTATATGTTGTAAATTATATTCATTGCTTTTTATAACCTTGTTTTATAAAATGGGTGCTATGAATCCTGCATTTTGATTGGCTGAAACATGTTTGTACCTATTGGATTGAGACAGCACAGCCAACAGATAAAAACAATCTCTGTTAATAAGAACACATCACAGAAGCACATCACAGTGCAGCCTAATTGTGCCAAAGATAATTTAAAAATGGACAGTTTTACTGTTACACACAGCGCTGCATGACCCGCAGCAATGGCCATGAACTGCCCCCCCCTCCAGCAAAACTGCTGACATGATCATACTCCACCACAATCATTGACACAATGACACTAACCCTCAAGCCAAATAAATGTTGTTTCAGTACTCCCAACTACTTTGACCACAAATACAGGGAGGTTTTGTACAGAAAAATGTGTGTTTATTTCACTACAGAATGTATATAGCCTACTAACAATAATTACTTTAGACAAGCACAGTACTGTAGAGTCCACTAATGCCACTAGTGCCCCCTTGTGACAGCCTACATGTGGAAGGACTATTTTGCACGTATTTTAAAGGTTTTTTCTCTCTCTCTCTCTCTTTTTTCTTAATATTCTCACATTTCCCTAATAACCCACTTCATAAGCGCAATAAGACATGACAGGGTGTTGGTTGTGGTGTGGCGGCTGCATAGGTAAGGGCTAAAAAGCAATTAGCCTTTGATGTCATGCCTTACTATGCCACTGGGTATGTGGTTGTGATACCACAACCAACACACTGTCATGTCTTATTTGTTGCATAACACATGCTGCTGCTGTTTGCTCCCTTGACCCTCATGGAAATGAGATCTTGCATCTAATAAATCTTATGTGTTACATACATGGACAATAACACATGACATTTATTGTGAGATATAGGAAACTGCCTCATGTGTCAGCACACACGGAAACTATACTTATACTTGGAAAATAAGACAGACGGAAGGTTCTGGCCCATAGTGTCTGTCTCCTCGTAATAACATGGTAACTGTACCTATTGGAGATTAGATGATATTTATCTAGTCTCTCCTTGAATGTTACATATGTATTTGTTTCTACTACCTCCTCAGGTAGATTGCTCCAAAGGGGAATGATTATTTGTGTAAAGAAATGCCTCCTTAAGTTCTTTTTGGGGAAGATTAGTTTAAGTTGGTGTTTGTGGTTTTTCAAGCCTTGATTCCTATTTGCAGATAGGAGATCCACATTTTCCATTAGGTTGTTGTCTGATAATTTTATACATCTGTAAAAGATCCCCCCTTGTACGGCTTAATTCAAGTGAATATATTTTAAGTTTATCTAATCTGGATTCCTATGATTTGTTGCCCAAGCCAGTAATCATTTTTATTATTCTTCTCTGGACCCTATCCAGGTTATTAATATCTCTTCTTAGAAAGGGGTTCCACAGTGGACTGCAATAATCAAGGTGGGGTCTCACGAATGCTCTATAGAACGATAGAATACAAGCTCTGTGTCTTGTGGTGAAAGCTCTTCTGATGGACTCTATGATTCTATTAGCTTTGTTGACTACCTCAGTACAGTGTCCACTAATGGACAGGTCATCCATAATTAAAATACTCAAGTCTCTTTCTCTTTCTCTTTTTATTGCCTTTAGTTTGGTGTTGTTTATGATATACTCTTTACATTTTTTATTTAATCCAAAATGCATTACTACACATTTGTCAGTATTAAATTGCATCCTGTTTTTGTCAACCCACTTCTACAGATGTGACAATTCTGTTGCATGGCTTTAGATTGTTGATCATCCCCTACATCCTCACTAGGTTTTGAGTCATCCGCGAATTTAATACACAATTTACTGATGCCCACATTCACATCACAAATAAATAACAAAAACAGTACCGGCCCCAGCACCGAGCCCTGGGGAACCCCGCTTGTCACTGCACCACTCTTGGACAAATGTCCTTTTATCTGCACTCTCTGTGTCCTATCATGCAGCCAACTTTTAACCCATCTTATAATCTGGTAGTTAATACCTAACTGTATCATCTTTTCTAATAATACAGTATGGGGTACTTTATCAAAGGCTTTCTTATAATCTAAATATATCACATCCATGGGTCTGTTATTATCTAGTAACTGACTGACACTGTCATAAAAAACAAGGGTGTTTGTTAAACATGATCTCTGCTTCTTAAATCCAAGTTGCGAATCATCTATTATATGTTTTTTGACATATCGCTCTCAGGTCTGTCCCTAATTAATGATTCTAGTAGCTTCCCCACAAAAGATGTTAAACTTATTGGTCTATAGTTTCCCATATCTGATCTATCTCATTTTTTGAAGACTGGAATCACTATAGCTGACCTCCAATCATTTGGCACTTATCCAGTATTTAAAGACTGGTTGAAAAGCTTGAAAAGGGGGTCAACCAACCATGAGCTAACTTCTTTTAATAGTCTAGGGTGTACGTTATCAGGGCCAGCTGATTTGAAAGTGTCAATTTTCTGCAGTTTATTAAGAATTTCAGCTTTTGTTATGGTATCTGTATTTTCATTATATGATCTGTCATTAATAGCAACCTTGTTCTTACGCGTTACTGCCTCATAAACAGAACAAAAATAGTCATTAAAAGCTTTGACCATAACATCTGGATCGGAACTTTCTGTGTCCCCCAACTTTATGGGGCCCACAGATCTATCCACTGATTTATTTTTAACATATGCAGAAAAAGACTTGCCATTGTCATTGGTGTGTGGCAGTCTAAATTCCAGGCTTTTGTTTTCCAATCTGATCACTGTTTTACTAATCCTTTATTCTTTCTTGTATTTGTATACATTGAAACTATCGTTGTCCCTCTTCATTGCCCTATATACTTGTTTTTTCTTTGTCAATTGATGTCTTACTTTATTTGTGTACCAAATGGGAGCTTTCCCCTTTTTATTGTATAGTACTTTGTTTGGTACAAAAATATCCTCCAACTCAAAAAACTTCTTCTTGATTTTTAACCATGATTCCTCTGTTGTATTAGTGCTATTCTCCCAATTCCATTCTATTTGCCCTTTTCTTATGGAATCAAAGTCCGCTTTATTGTAATTATTGATGATTGTATTCCCTAGAATAGTCTTTGATCTAATATTGTACCTTACCAGCACAACATTGTGCTTGTTATTTATGAGTGGTTCCAAGATTGGCAGTTGCTTTATGTCATCTACTGTATTAGTCAAAATTAGATCTAATACTGTACATTATTATTTCTTGTAGGTTTGTTCACCATTTGATAGAGACCATTTTCTGTGCACATATTCACAAAGATCTGCTCTTGATTATTGGATACTGATCTGATATCCCAGTTGATGCTGGGTAAACTGAAGTCACACATTAATAAGACATCTTTATCTTGTATAGCCTCATCAGTGCTGTCCACTAGATCAGTGTGATTTACCGTATCGATGTCTGGATATCTATAACATACACACACCACTCATTTTTTACTTCATTCCATTGTAAGTTCCATCCATGGGATGTAATTCATAGTTGTTTCACACTCATTTATGGGAATTTGATTACATTGTATATTGTCCTTAATATAGAGGGCAACACCCCCACCTCTTTTACCCACCCTGTCCTTCTTAAAGAGTCTTGTTATTCCATATTGCACGATCAGACCACCACATTTATGTGATGGCTACAAGATCAACACTCCAATTCAACATCAGTAGCTTCAAATCTGCCTTTTTAATAGTGTTTAGAACTCTGGCATTTGTTAGAAACATGGCAATTTCTTACTTGGCCTTATATACCTTTCTACTAGAGTGTTTTTGTTGCTGTTGACCAGTACTGATAACACTACACCCCACATTTACTAGTTTTTTGAAGTTTTAGTAATACCATTTACTGTATTACAAAATATGTTACCAAGTATGTTGGTGCCCTTTTTATTCAAATGAAGGCCATTGTAGCTATACAAATCTAAACGATCAATGAACCCTTCCTATGTTGTTAAACATATAACACCATTTTCTAAACACCATCTTCTTAACCAGTTGTTGTAATCCTTCTTGCTTCTTGCTCTTTCTCTTCCAGCCACATTTCTGTAAGATCATTTATCCCAGCCCCTGTGTAGCCACAGCTAGTGATGTTATGTTTATTCTCTTTTGTAAAGTATCTATCTACATATTTCATCATTGAGTCCCCGAATATGAAAATTTGCTCCTCAGGTGTTTCCTTCTAAATGATATTTTGTCTCTCCAGTATTGGGGTACCACATTTTAGTGGTTGCTCTGTATTTCTAACAGTACCCCTGCTTGCTAACTCCAATACATCCTGTGATTGGGATTCAATACTGTCAATTAATTTGCTTAATGGTGCATAGCGGTTTTCATTTTCAGGGACAGCCCCAAGGCACTTATTCTATATTTCTTTACTCTATTTCTGCTACCCACAAACTACCAGTCCTCCTGCCCTTCTTCATCTTCATCCTCCACTGCTCTTAGCCTCTTGAAGCTTGCACCCTCACTAATAACTGTTTTGTTTATAATAGTTATCCTATATTCCTCCAGTCTGGCTTTTAATATTTCAATTTCTTTAACACTGTCAGCTATTTTTTTTGCTTGTGTCCTTCAGTTCAGTGCATTTGTTACATGTAAATCTTTCAAAGATGGTTTTGAGCTTAGTACTAAACATATCACAAACTGAGCGCTTTATACCTATCTCCCCCATAGTGAGGTTAACAACATTTGAATCTATAGTTACATAGACCGGTGCTGCACTGTCCTGATGAAATTATAATTGGCCCAAGTACACTTAATCAAATGGTCTCAACACGAGACTACACAAAAAGTAGCTATTTTATCTTGCAGAGTGGTAAGTCCTGGTCCTGCTGTTCATGACGGACACACGCAACATGCTCACATTTCTGCGTGCATCTCAGCATGCAGTGACTGAGCACCCTCCCTGCTTGAGCTCGCCCCACTTGCTCAGGGCAGTGAACTTATACACCGTGACCTGGAAGTCACCCTAGGTCACGAGACAAGGCACTGAGCGAGTGCTTCCACAAAATGCAAATAAAAGACCAAAACAGTACACAAGCCCTTACAATGGTTATTTCCTGCTGCTTTATGAAGTATAGTTCAGTCTTATTGCCCCAGGAACTACAAGACCCAGCTTACTTCCTGTCTTTATTTCTAGTAGCCTGCCCTCACAAAAGAATGCTTAATCTTTAAAGAAGAGGCTCCAGAATACTGCAAGAGTGTTAACAGGAACCAGGTGCACCACTAGCAAATCTGGGTGCATTGTCCTTGGGAACAGAATCAAACATGGAAGAAATGACAAGCACTTCAACAAGGAGCAAGTAAAATTGAATTTATTGGCTGACCTTAAGTTTATATATTTATTTGTGGTTGACGCAGCAGTTAGAAGGCAACACACAGATCCCTGACACTTCAAGGCAGTGCCTCTTCTTCAGAGAAGGGGGTTCTGGATGCAACCCATCAGCTTTAAAAGCCATTGTCTTGAAGTACCAATGCAGTTTTTCACTGAACCTGTGATGATAAAAAGTATATATGAAATATATAATATAAAGCAAGAACTATGCAGTATAAAATAAGGTCAAATTATTGAGCTCCTGGCATGAAATGTGATGTGAATAAAAAATCATTTAAAGGTTGAAGTACAACATGTAGATCAAAATAACCATTTGGAGCTGCAAGTCCAAGTAGAATTCAAAGATCAAACAAGACAAACAATTTCTCAAAATGGGGATGATTCATTGCCTTAATAATAATAATACCTTTTTAACATCTATCACAAATTTGAAACCTTCTGCCCAGATGAGAAAAGGCAGCAGATTGGTTACATCTAGTGAAGAGCCCATTCGAAAAATGATTACATGAGCTAAAGCATATGTTGGGGTGACCTGTGCTCAAACCCTTAATAAGAGTTAACAAGATAGACCAGTAGTAAATAGTATTACTAATTCATTCCTTGCAGATCTCATGTAAATGGTTTAGGGCAAATGGATACTATAGCTAATGTCAGCCTGTTTGCTGCAGCCATTTTCATAGACCTTGCAAAGGCCTTTAATACAGGGGCACAACCTCTTTTCTTAGATAAGTTAGGTCCTGCTGGTCTGTCTAACATTGCGGTCAGGTGGTTCCACTCATACTTCTCAGATCCTCTCCAGTTGGTGCAAGTTCATGATGCCCTCTTCACCCCCTGCCCATCAAGTACAGTGCCCCCCAGGGCTTCATTCTTGGCCCAGTCCTTTTCTCTATCTTCTAACATGACCCTCCCACCACCTGAGTTTATTTCCATATACACAAGTATGTATATAACACAATTCTATTTGCTTCAGGTGTCTTGGTCCCTGAGCTGGAGTCATCACTGCAGTGTGACTTTGACAATGTCCAGTATTGTTTCCATTCAGACCAGCTCTCACTAAATGCCAAAAAACTGTCTCTTACATTTGGCACCGGACAGCGATTAGCAAGGCTCCAACATACCTCAGTCTTCTCAACTCTGGATGCCAAGTTGTTTGAAAGGGTACCCCATTTCAAGTAATTAGGGGTGTGGCTGTATCAGAATCTCAACTTTTCAACCCATAATGATGCCATGCACAAAAAACTTCGCCCTAAACTTGCTGTGCTGTAATGAAACAAACCATGCTTTCCTTTCCAGGTGTACTGTGAGATCATCCATAAGATGAACCTGCCAGTGCTTGACCATGCAGATATACTTTATGACACTGCCCCAAAGTCTCCACTGGCCAGGCTGGACCCCCTTTTTCATTCCTTTGGCCACTTTGCCCTCAGTGCTCCATCTCTTTCCCATCACTGCTCTCTATATGTTAATCCTCTCTCTTGAGGCCGGCACCTCTGACACTGTTCCTCCTTCATGACCAAATAATGGATTGCCACTGTTCCCACTTACCTCTTCTTTCTCCTTCACCCTGCCAACCCCTTCTTCTGCTCCCTCTGTTTTTGTACTACTCACTCCTTTCTTATCCCTCACAGTAAATCTGTAGCAGGCCAGTCTGATGTCTCTGACTTCCTACACTTTTGAACAACCTCCCTCTTCCCATCCATCTCCTTTCCTCCCTCCTCTTTCTCAAATCACTCTTACCGACACACTTCACAGAAAAATGTGCCTACAGTGAGGCTTTTTCCTCTTCTCTCCATACTACACCCACCCATTTACTATCCATCCCCCTCTGCTGTTTTACCTGTTCTACTCATTTTTGCATAGCTTACAACTCAATGTACTTTGTAATCTACATTTTACACCTCATTGGTTCTGTACAAATGTCTTGCCCTACACTGTGGCACACTCCCTAAGCTCTTGACCAGACTACCCCATGTCCAACGTGCATGTACACTTTTAATATTGTTTCTGTCTTGCTGTGAAATTCAATACTTTTACAGTGATTTTATTGTACATGTTCATGCACCTGTGGTTGTCACTTTGTTATTACAGTTTCACTCCATGTTGTATCATTTCCCCTGGGTTGCAAATGGAAATGAGCCCTGGCTCACTGCACCTATCCCAATCACCAAATTTTAAATGAATACATAAATAATATTTGTGGGCCATTTATTGCTCAAGAAGATGGCTAGAAGACATAATAATGGGTGATTGTGATGAGTGAAGAATAAATTATTTGTGCAATGGAAAGTGAAGCGAGGGGAAGATGAAAGGTAAGCTAAACAGAGAAATTTAAATTAAGAAATTCATAAAAAATAAGCATGCTATAAAAACAGACACACAAAATCCTAACATTTCTAAAGGAAAAAAAAGACCAAATAAAAAGGCAAATTTCAAAAACACCATGAGTTCAGTCTTGACAAATCTTAAAAATAGATTTCTATCATGAATATTAATTGTAGGGAGAGTGTAATATCCACAATGTGTTCAACTGTAATTTTTGACCAGGAAAAGCACATTAAGCTGTGATAGTTTGATTCCAGGTGTGCCAAGGGGGGTGGATTTCATGGACATATTTTATAGATAGGGAATATTGGCCATGGTACTGGGAAACTCACTACTCTTTATTGATAAGTGTCATGAGATATTTTACTTCCATGTCGACAGTCACCAGAAATGGGCAGTGGGGAACTCAGCTTAATGTCTCATTTGAAGGATGGCACTTCACCTGTGCAGCATCTTCCTTGTATTGCACTACAGTGTACGTAATGGGTATTACTCAAGTGCTTGGTGTGGGGCTAGAACCCAGAACCATCTGATCTTTTGGCCCTAGAGGTGAGTGTGCTCCCTACAGAGCCACTGACATTCCAAATCACTAGAACACAGGTGCTGCAACAGAAGGATTCATGAATCTCAATCAAGTTGTGCAATCATTGTCATGTGTCCAGCCAGTGGTTCTCAAGACCCACATTCGGATGGCCTCAAAGGGCCTCAAAGTGTGGCTACCAGATCATATTGTTGGCCTCACTTGTTATTTATTTCACCCAGACCCCCGATATATACCAAGTGCACTAATATAACACATTTCTTTTTTGCACAGTATACATGAAATCAAGTCCCTGATGTATTTTTACCTGAAATGTATCCCCCATGTTTATATAAAGATATGAAATTGTACATTCCATTAGTGTTGCAGTCACAAAATTGTGCCTGTGGATGCATATGGCCATGGTGGCCTCATTTGAGAAACACTGGTCTAGACTGTGTACATCTTCTGCAAAAAACTAGAAAAGAGTGTATTTATTCTTTGATAGAACAAACACTATTATGTTATGACTGTTTCCATAACAATTGGTTATTATGTGGTAAAATGAATCATACTGCACTGTAAAAAGTTTGTTCAGATTCTAAAGTATTCTTTCAGAATCATCAATTCTTTATGAAATGTGTATATGTTATTAATGCTTGGATATAAGTTTTAACATTTTAATAGTACATTTTTTAAATATTATAGAATAAATTAAAATATGAAAAGCTGGGAATTTGGGCTGGCAGTATAGTCCAGAAGTTACAGTAATGAGCTATGAATGAGCGAGGTACATAGATGCATAGATACATAGACAGTGTCGGCAGATCAGGGCCTCTGGCCCACCCAGTCTGCCCATTTGAGCTTGTAAGTTCAGTTTATGTTTTCCTAGAAGTCTGTTGCCCCTTACCCCTGACCTCCAGAATTCCTTTATGTCTATCCCATGCATTCTTAAATCCTGTGATTGTTTCAGCCCCCACCACTTCCTCTGGCAGGGTGTTCCACTTGTCCACCACCCGTTCTGTGAAGAAATTCTTCCTCACGTTTCCTCTGAATCATCCTCCCTCCAACTTCATCCCATGCCCTCTAGTCCTGGAACATCTTTTTCACTTAAAAATAGTGTATTCCTGCACCCTGATCCTCCCTGTAAGATACTTGTATGTCTCTATCATATCCCCTCTCTCCCTCCTCTCCTCCAGGGAGTACACATTCAGTTCCTTCAACCTGTCCTCATAGGACTTGTGATGCAATCTAGTACCATCTTTGTTGCCCTCCTCTGAACCTTCTCTACCCTGTCTATGTCCTTATGTAGGTAAGGTCTCCAGAACTGTACACTGTACTCCAGGTGGAGCCTCACTAGTGTCTTGTTTAGTGGAATTATGATCTCCCTTTTCCTGCTGGTGATGTCCCTGCCTATGCATCCCAGCATCCTATTTGCTTTACCTGCTGCCTTGTCACACTGTTTCCCTACCTTGAAGTCATCAGAGATGATAACCCCAAGATCCCTTTACTGCTTGGTGCATGCTATATCCTCACACCCCAACTGATATATTGTGCCAGCGTTTTTGTGCCCCATATGCATTATCTTGCACTTCTTTGCATTGAATTTCAACTTCCAAACCCCTAACCATTCTTCACGTTTCTGCAGGTCTCTTCTCATTCTGTCTACACCCTCTGGTGTGTCTACTCTGTTACAGAGCTTTGTGTCATCAGCAAACAGTGAAATTCTGCCTTCTAGGTCCTGTGCAATGTCACTGATGAAGATGTTGAATAGGACCGGTCCCAGCACTGATCCCTGCAGTACCCCACTGGTCACTCTTCCCTCTGTGGAGTGACAGCCATTTATCATCACCCTCTGTGTCCTGCCACCCAGCCAGTTACCTACCCACCACACTACTGTCCTGCCCACACCCATATTCCCCAGTTTGTAATAGTCTTCTATGTGGCACAGTGTCAAAGGCCTTGCTGAAGTCCAGATAGGCCATGTCCACTGCCCTCCCTGATCCACCTCCTAGTCACCCAGTCAAAAATTCAACAAGGTTGATCTGACATGACCTCCCCCTGGTGAAACCATGCTGCCTTGGGTCCTGTAGTCCATCAACAACCAGATGTTCCACCAGTCTCTCCTTCAGTAGTGCTTCCATGATCTTCCCCACTACCGAGGTGAGGCTGACTGGTCTGTAGTTCCGTGCTTCCTCTTTGTTCCCACTTTTGTATAAGGGGACTACATCTGCTGTCCTCCAGTCTTTGGGTACCTCCTCTGTTTCCAGTGATCAGCTAAACAGGATAGCCAGAGGTTCAGCCACCACCTCTTATTTCTTTTATGGACCCTGGGTGCACCCCATCTGGCCCCATTGCTTTATCAACTCTATTACTTCCATTTCCTTCAGGACCCTTTCTCGTGTAAAGGGACTTATGTCCATTTCTGCACCATTCTCACCCCTTGTACTCCCTTCAGACCCATTACCCTCCTCTTCCTCAGTAAAGACTGAGCAGAAATACCTGTTCAGTATGTCAGCTTTACTGTTGTCATCCTCCATGTGGCCCCCATCCTCCCCCTTCAGTCTCACTATCCCTCCATTTGCCTTTTTTTTTCACTTATGTACCTGTAAAAGGTTTTGTCCCCTCTACCCACTGATTTTGCAATGTGTTCTTCTGTCTGAGCTTTGGCTTCCTTACTGACCTCCCTGCCTCCCTTTGCTTCTCCTGGTACTTCCCACTATCCCTTCTGCCTGTGTCTTTTGTATTGCCTGAATGCACTCTTTTTGCTTTCACTTCTTTGCACTCTTTGGAAAACATAATGGTCTCTCTTCCTTTCCTCTTGCTAACCTGCTTAATGCATAATTCTGTTGCTCTTGTAATCCCCATTTTAAATACTGCCCACTGTTCTTCAACCCTGATTCTCTACTCCATTCCCTTAATGCCTCTTTCAAGTATCTCCCATTTTCCCAAAGTCTGCACCCTAAAATCCAGGATACATGTTTTGTGTGGTTTAGTTCTGCTCTTTCTGTGATTTCAAACCACAATGACTGGTGGTCACTGTTCCCCAGGTGCTCCCCCACTGTTACCCCTTCACACTGTCCCTGTCTGTGAGCACAAGGTCCAGTATTGCCTTCTGCCGAGTTGGTTCCATGACCAGTTGCTTGAGGAAGGCACCCTGAAGGAGTCCAGGATAAATCTGTCTCTAGTTAATGCTGCATTGGGATGCTCCAGTCCACGCCTGGAATATTGAAGTCTCCAGCCAGTACTACCTCACTTTGTCTGCCATCCTTGGATGGCTAGCATCAGCTCCCTATCTGTTTCTTCCTCATGGGCTGGTGGTCTATAGACCACACCTGTGTGGATGGCTGGCTCCATTTTCCTTTCCAGCTTAACCCACAGTATCTCTCCCCATTTTGTTCCCTGGATCTCTGTGGCCCTTATGTCATTTTTCACATACAGTGCCCTCCTCCCCCTTCCTACCTGCCCTGTCTCTTCTGAATATGTTGTAACCAGGTATGGCCATCTCCCAGTCATGGTTATCATTACACCAGGTTTCAGTGATGGCCACAATGTCCAGGTCTGACTGCACCATGACAGCCTCCAGATCTTCCATCTTGTTGCTAAGGCTCCTGGCATTGGCACACATGGCTTTCCATGATTTGATCTCCCTAGACTGTTTCGCTGTTCTACTCCAGCCCCTTCTTTGGTTGTCCTTTATCCCAGGTTCTCCTTGCTGTCTGCCCGTCTGCTGAATTTTGCCCCTTTTCTGCCTATCCACCTCTTGGGCACTAATCTCCATCTTTTGCATACTGATTTGTAGAGATAGCCACTCCTCTGGTTCACTGGTTCCACTGCTAGCTGTGGGGGGTGAGCAAGTAGGTACCCTCCTTGCTGGTCTGCCATCCCCCTTTGCTAGTTTAAATGCTTGTCAATATAGCATTTAAACTTATCATTGAGTGCTTGGATTCCCCTCCAGGATGGATGCAGGCCGTCAGGCTTGAACAAACCTCCATCCCTCCAGGTGGGTCCCCAGTCACCAATGAATCCAAACCCTTCCTCACAGCACCAGTTCTTCAACCATGAGTTAAGGTCCCTGATGCATGTACCCCTATGCTCTCCCTTGCCTCTCACAGGTAGTACTTCTGAAAAAGTGACAGAAGTAGCTACTTGCTTGAGACCCCTCCCCAATTTCCTAAACTCTTCCTGAACTTTCTCTGGCTCCCCATTTGCCAGGTCATTAGTACCTAGGTGGATAATAACATCCAGCTCACCCTCCCATCTTGCCTTCCCAGTGATCCCCAGGATCTTCCTTTCATCCCTCCATGCCATGGCACCTGGTAGGCACCTCACCTCCCTGTCCTCCCCCTCCTGTGTTTCTAGTTGGATCCCTCTTGTGATGGAGTCCCGCACCAGGATTCACTTCCTCCTCCTCCTCTGGGGTCCACTGCTGTCCCCACCAAGGTCATCTCCTTGGCTAACCTCCACATCCTTTCCTTCCACTTCTCTAGATACTTCTATTTGGTTGTCCCCATTTACCAGTGTGGCATATGAGTTCTTGAGTGGACTAGGATCTGGGATGTGCCTCTGCCTGACTGCTCTAACTCTCCCTGAGTCCACTGTCACCCAAGTGCTCCTCATTCTCGGCATCCTTTGAGACAGTAGCATTGGACTGGGTGGTCTCTGGATAGGGGTGAAGGCACTCCTGACCCAGTTTAATTCCGCTCTGAGTCTGGCTACCTCATCCCGCAGTCCAGAGAGATGCATGGAGATAGGGCAGCACCTCAATGTCCAGAAGGTCTGCCTGAATATCACTGCCCCACAGCCACTGCATTGCACCACTCCCCACATTATACTGCAATTATACTGCTATTCCACTACTTGTCTGTTACTGAAGCTCTCCTAGTTCCCTTTTTATTAATTTACTGTCCTAAAAATCCTGCCACTGATCCTCAGATACTTTTCTTTTAAAAAAAAGAAAATAAACCAATAAATGAATGAGTCAAAACACTTGTCGTGCTGAGGGAGGGCTTCTTCCCCCTTATGCCCCTCCTACTCCACACCCCTTACTATCCCGTGTTTAGCTCCTGTCAATCAGATTTAACAGGGCATATAATTAAGAGCTGGGGGAAAGGGAGGGAGGGGGGCGAAAATCTGCAGCAATTAAAGACAGCAAAGAAATACACCACCACTATGTTTTAAATTTTCAACAGCCCAAAAACAATTCTAAGTAAAGACAGCAAATAAATTACAGCGTCACTAAAAACCCACAATCTAAGTTTAAAAGAAAAATAGCAATTACCAGTTACTGTAAAGCACTGAATTGAATATGTTTCCTTCCCCTTATGGCTTCTTCTGAGAAAACATACATCCAGCAAACTTGGGTTTTATTGCCACAGCCTCAACTTGCATACTGTGTGACACTGAGCAAGTGACCTAACCTTCCCAGTGCTTCCATGTCACCCCTGAAAACAGGTACTTGTGCCTAGTGAGCCTTACCCGGTTGCCATAGAATTAAAAAAAAATGGAAACTCATAGAATGTTAACTGTTTTATTGAATAATAATATTTCTAAAAATTAGTTGAGTAAAAACAAAGAATAAAATGATGGTCTGGTGCTGTTCAATGTGATCATTAATGACACTGGGGACAGCATATAGGGCAAAATCTGCTTCACTGTGGATGACATCAAAGTCTGTGGGAGTATAATCATTGAGGATGGGGTCATGGATTCAAGGCAGGACCTAACAAAGTCAGAAAAATGGTCCAGAATCTGGCAACAGGGGTTCAACACAAGAAAATGCAAGGTCATACACATTGGAAGCAAGAACTCTAGGGCCAGTCCACATTAGAGGGCATGACCATTATGGTGTCAGAGGAAGAGATACACCTGGGGATTGCAGTCATGAGCAATCTGACACCCTCTACACTATGCAGCAAGGCAGCAGTGAGGGCAATGAGAATGTTGGGTTGCATAAGCAGGGGTTTTGCCAGCAGAAGAAATAAGGTCACACTACTGTTGTGCAGATCCATGGTGAGGCAAAGCCTGGAGCACTGGAGCCCCTACCACAAAAAGGACATCAACCTGCTGGAGGTGGTACAGAGAAGGGCCATGAAAATAATTCAGAGCCAGTAGGGACTCTTGCATGAGCAGAGGCTGGAGAACCTTGACATGTACTAGCTTGAGGAGAGAGAGAGAGAGGGAGGGAGGGAGGGAGAGAGAGAGAGATGGAGGAAGGGGGAAAGAGAGCGAGAGAGAGAGAGAGAGAGTGAGAGCGAGAGGACATGACAGAGACCCTAAAGCACCTTAGAGGTATCAACAAGGTTGAAAGAGCAAACAGGGCTGCACCATCTTCCTGTACAGATATTTACTGAAACATATTCAAAAAGTAAAGGTAAACTTATATATTTGAAAAAGTGCAGATGTGCAGTGTGCTTCTGGGAGAGGAGGTTTCTGGTGGCTAAGTAGCTTTTTAGGATCAGCAAAAACAGGAACATGAGGGACACAGGTACACACTGGCAGGATGAAGGTTCCTGAAGGAGGCCAGGAGGCACCTCTTCATGGATAGAGTGGTGATTGGGTAGAATGGGCTTCCAGAGCAGAAAGTGAACCATAAACTGGTTGGTGGATTCGGGAAGATAAAGTCAAGGGGAAGGTAAAAGTGTCAGGGGAGGGAGTGTAGTGGCATGTAGTGAATGACGCATGAGCTCCTCATCAAGCAGATCTGATAGACTGTAAGGCCTCCTTCTGCTGGCAAATTCATATGTTTGTTTGTACAGTTTGTACTGTACAGTGAAGCCCATCCAGATGCAACCCAATTCTGCAGAAGAGTTGCTGCAGGAAAAAAAGGCAATTTCAGTGGAAGTTAACCCCTTTTGTCATGCAGGAATCTGTGACACTGTATTTCATCCTGGTGGGCTTCACAGTACAGTGCTCCCTCACTTATTCGCCCCTCGATTATCCACCACCCTCCATTATCGCCATTCTTACCTTCCGTCCCAACTGTATGTCCATGTTATCACACTCCGTTATCCGCCTCCCTCACTGTCCACCATCTGCCATTCATTAATCATCCCACTCACCCACATTGTAATAGAAATTGCCCTCTTTCTTCCGCCATCGCCATCACATCATAAAAAACTGCTGAATGTTTACTAGCTTGGTGTAGTGGGAAGTCATTAGTGCATCAATTGTTTAGTCCACCCTGTCAGCCCCTGTTTTTTACTAGCTGGTGTTAGCCACGCACATTAGTCCACCCTGTCAGCCCCTGTCAGCCCTTGTTTAAAACCCTTTCACCTGGGTAGTCATTAGTGCATCAGTTGTTTTTTACTAGCTGGTGTTTGCCACGCACATTAGTCCACCCTGTCAGCCCTTGTTTAAAACCCTATCACCTGGGTAGTCATTAGTGCTGCAATTTAACTTTATTGCAATCTGTTTGTTATAAAGTCTGTAATCAGTGGTTGATCTTTAATTCACTGTTTGGTGAATGAACAAGTCAGTCAGTCTGGGGAGAATGATGGCAGAGTCGGCAAGTGGATAGCGATCACATCTTGCTCTTACTGTGGCTCAGATGAGCCTGATTGTTAAGTTTTCTGTCGATAACCCTAAAGCAACCCACCAGCAGGTTACTCGGCATTTTTCAACACTGTGGTGCCGGCTCATGGCCCAACGGACCATTGGAGATGTCCTTTCACGAAGAGAGGAGTGGCCCGATGCTGTAGCTGTTGCCGCTGACCGAAAGTCAAAGAGAACACCAAAACACGATGATCTGGAGGAGGCGTTATTCCTGTGGTTCAGCAATGCCAGAGCACATAATATTCCGGTCACAGATGAAATCCTAAAGCACAAAGCTAAGTACTTCTGGGGTCAATTAAATGTGTCTGATTTTTCTTACTCAAATGGCATTAGTCAGTCTTTTAAAGGTCATTACAGAAGGCAGCACCTTCAGCATTTAATTGAATGCACTGACTCTGGGAAACCACAGGCACTTCTCCTTAGTGCTGCCATTAGGTTTATTAAAATGGCTTGGGATTCTGTTACAGCAGAGACAGTTCAAAACTGATGGTTTCATACTGGCATAATTCCTAGGCCCTTGTCAGTGCCAAGAGTGATGTCAGAAGTTACAGAACAAGAATGCACTGAATTGAATGATCTGATAAGAACTGTATCTGGTGCAATGGCTATTAAAACAAAAATGAGAATTTCAGCTGCTGAATATGTATCTTTTGAAAATGATTGTGATGTTTTTGAAAGTGTCACTGATGATGATATTGTAACAATGGTGGCAAATTCAAAGGTCCCAGATGACTTCTTAGACCCCACAGAATCACAAGATGAAAATGATGACACCCTAGAGCAGAAGATAAAACCTCCTTCTGTAGTGGAGGCAAGGAATGCAATAAACACTGTGCTTAGATTGTTTGAGTCTTATGAGCTTGCAGATGAGACAGATATTCAGAAGTGCCTTTTCCTACATTGCAAGATAAGACAACTTGCTTCTGTGAGAGCTAAGCAAATATCTATTACAGACTACTTCAAGCTTACATAACTCCAGTTTGTAACTAAAACTATACTGCTGTGATTTTGAACCTCATACTGCTCTGCTATACTATGATGCTGTAATTGTGAACCTCATACTGCTTTGCTATAATAAGCTGCTATGCTGTGCTTTTAGCACTGAGAAGCACTTTATTGCACTGTTTTTAACATTTTTGAATACAAAATGAAGATAACTATATATAATTTATATGCAGAAAATCAAAAAATGTGTCCATTTTGTCACTGTCACCACCATAACACCCTGCTACCGGATACAGTGTTCTGCATTTCACATCACAACATTTTGGTTTTTATTTTCAGGCACCCATCATTATCCACCACCCTCCCTTATCCACCCAAAAACTGTGGCCCCAAGTTGGGCGGATAATTGAGGGATAATTGTACATAGGTGTATCAAACAAATATAGGCCAGTGTTGACCCTACAAGTTTGTCCGTCACTATCTGTGGTTATAACCATTGAAGGCCTTCTTGTATCGGAAAATTATTTTTTTTTAATTATTTTATTCTTTTGGTAACCAGGTAAAGCCCACTTGGCACAAGTGCCTGTTTTTAGGGGCAACCCGGGAGCGCTAGGGTGGTTAAGTGACTAGCTCAGAGTCACACAATATGCAAGTGGAGGTTGTGGGAATCAAACCCAGGTCTGATGGATGTACCAACCTCATTTACAGCTTGCTACTCTAAACTCTAGGCTATAGTGCCAGCCCAATTATCCAAACTTTTTTAAAAGTATCTAATGTCTGTGCACTTACTATTGAATTTAGGAGACTTCCAGAATGAGACAACTCTCTGTTTAAAGAAATATTGCCTCACTTTGTTCTAGGTGTTTCTGCCTTCAGTTGTTTGCTGTGACTCTTGGTGTTGGTCATGTCCCCTCTAAAAGTTAAACATTGACTTTTCATTTGTGTCTCTCCACTATTCATTGCCTGGTATATCATGTCTCCTCTGACTACTATATTCCAATAAATAAAACTTTAGATATCTCAATCTGTCACTTTATTCACAACGTTGAAGCCTTCTTACATTTGTGGTTGCTCATCATTGCATCACTTCCAGTTTGTGTGTATCTTTCCTCATATATAGGGACTGAAACTGTGTACTGTACTCCAAGTGGGGTCTCACTAAAACTCTGTGCAGTGGCATTATCACACTACTGTTTCTGCCTACAATACTCCTAATACATCCCATAATTTTGATGCACTTACTCACAGTTTCCTGGCAATAATTAGAACTCCTAAAGTTACTTGTGATTGTTATACCTAAATCCCTTTCTGATGTGGATGATCTTGGTACTGTGGTGTTAAGCATGTATGTATACCCATGATTTTTTGACCCAAAGTGCATAACAACATATTTTTCAGAGTTAAAATCAACTGTGGAGGCAAGGGGCCATTGATGGAGTTTGTTCAGATTAGCCTGAAGAGAGCTCTTTCTTCTTTAGTGTCCTCAATTGTGCCTACAGTATGCAATCAGTGAATTTTGACATCCATATATGTTTGCTTTACTGCATGTCCCTAATAAAAAAAGCTGAACAGGGCTGTTCCCAAGACCAACCCCTGCAGAATGTCACTAGTGACATTTCACTAGCCTGAGCTGTGACCATGAATCTTTACACTCTGGATTCTACCTTTAATCCAGTTTTTGATCCAGTTCACTATTTATTGGTTTAAACCTTCATTCTTCAGTTTAGTATCAGTTACTTGTGGGGATCTTTATCAAATGCCTTGTTTAAATCCATGTACTAAAATCACACAAAGATACATAGAGTGAACAAGTCTCCTAGTTGTCAAAGTCCTATTCAGAAGACCTAATTCATGGTGTCACACGTGACAAGTTTCTCACTGCAAAACATCCACTTGTTGGAGTTGTGCTGCACGATATGACAGGACAGAAAATGCTTGTGAACATTCTGTTTCATTTAGCAAATAGTTGCTGTTTTGACCAAATGTGTGAAATTGAAACTGGTTAAGCGGAACTTTCCCAGCATTTTCAACAGCAAGGTCTGTTACTGCCACTTCAGCCAAAGTCAGAGTCTTCTGTTGTCTTAACAGTTTTCTGGATGGACAACTCTGATCTTTGATCAGAACACTGAAACAGTATCTGGACATGGAACAATACACAATATTCATGGTGTTGCATACCAAGAAGAATCTGAAGGCTCCATTCTTCAAGAAGATTCTATTGAAATTTCTCAGTCAAAAAGAAAGACATTTCTATCTAACAAAAAGGAATTAGAACATCGGCAGGTGAATTCAAAAAAGGAACCAACCACATTTGGCAATATGCCCAAGTCTACAGTGCCAACATCAGTGGTAAATATTGGCAAGGCAAAGCTAATGCTATGGAAACTCAGTCAGGAAGCACACAAGGAGGATCAGCTTATCCCAAGGTTTACTGGTTGCCTGGCACTAGTTTGTAACAATCATTCAAGTTCGCCGAAGAAGATGGTTATCACATATCTTCCACCATTCCACAAACCCATCACTGATTATGCCACTGTAGTTGAATGTCTCACACAAACACAAGAAATAGCTCAGCAAGTAGATATGCCCCATATTCACCTGACACTTGATATTGGAGCAGCAGCAAAAGCATATCATGTTGTGTGGAATTTCCCTGATCAGTGCCACAATGTCATAATTCATTTGGGAGATTTCCATCTTTTCCTGGAAAACTTTGGCATTATAGGACAGTTAGTAGGCGGCACCAGCTTTGAGGACATAGTATTTCAGGCTGGACTTTGTGCCTCAGGCAGCATAAGGGGAGTTTTGTGAGGGAAGCATTACAGTCGGGTATGGACTGTACATAAACATTTTGCAGATGCCTTAGGGTGATAGCTTCAGGTCATATTTCTAGAGTATTCAACAGAATTGAATGCCACCCCTGCAGTATTGCTTGACCTGATCAGATCATCACTTGAACCCATAGACTTCCATAAACTACTCAGGAAGATGAGATTGTCACTTTCCAGACTACTTTGAGGCCTTCAGGCAACGGATTCATTGTGGTGAGCTGGGGGAAACCACACAGCTCTGAATGACATAACTGGATATAGTAGATTGGCAGCATTCACTCCACACAGTAATAAAAGAAAACAACTTAGACTACTGTATTGGAAATATTCACTGCCCCATTTCCTTGCCTTCAACAAGCAAAATTATGTTCGATATGGGACTTTCTATGTGCATACACTTGAAACTCCTGAAGCTTCTCATTCAGGGTCCAGGACATTAATTGAAAAGCAAGGGCTTTCAGTTTAAAGGGACCATTATGAAGCTTCTAAGGAATTGGTTGACCAAGCTGGTGAGCAGACATACAACTGAAGTGTCAGCATTCCAGGTGGAATCAAATACTTTGCTGCAGATCAAATGGCCTATGATAAATGGGTGTTAAATTGGCCACATCTAGCAAAATTCTGAGAGGCACTTTTGGAGATGATTGGCTTTCACAGTTCAGCCAGCAATCCACAAAAAGGATGCAGGCCATCTGAAATCATCAAGTCAGAACAATGCATCAAAGCCATATTGACTCTTCTAGTCAAGAGTTTATCAACCCATTCAGTGCTACTTTAGATGCTGAAAGATTGTACAATTTGTCCTTGGGAGCACCTGTTGCACCTGATATTGAAGAGAACCTCACCAGTATCATTGAACAAGGTAATGAAATGTCTAAACAATTTGTCAAAGAAAGACAGGAAAGTGTTAAAAAGAAATATTTTGATCCAATTTCAAAAGCCCCAGTGAAAACCTTCAGTGATGCAAACAAGCTATTTTACTGCTACCGACTTGAACCCCCTAGGCCTTTACATAGATACATAGATACATAGACAGTGTCAGCAGATAAGGGCCTATGGCCCACCCAGTCTGCCCATTTGAGCTTGTAAGTTCAGTTTATGTTTTCCTAGAAGTCTGTTGCCCCTTACCCCTGACCTCCAGAATTCCTTTATGTCTATCCCATGCATTCTTAAATCCCGTGATTGTTTCAGCCCCACCACTTCCTCTGGCAGGGTGTTCCACTTGTCCACCACCCGCTCTGTGAAGAAATTCTTCCTCATGTTTCCTCTGAATCGCCCTCCTCCAACTTCATCCCATGCCTCTAGTCCTGAAACATCTTTTCCCTTAAAATAGTGTACTCCTGCACCCTGTTCCTCCCTCAGAGATACTTGTATGTCTCTATCATATCCCTCTCTCCTCCTTCCTTCCTCCAGGGAGTACATGTTCAGTTCCTTCAACCTGTCTTCATAGGGACTTGTGATGCAATCCATGCACCATCTTTGTTGCCTCCCTGAACCTTCTCTACCCTGTCTATGTCCTTACTTGTGTATGGTCTCCAGAACTGTACACTGTACTCCAGGTGGGCCTCACTAGTGTCTTGTATAGCGGAATTATGACCTCCTTTTCCTGCTGGTGATGCCCTGCCTATACATCCCAGCATCCTATTTGCTTTACCTGCTGCCTTGTCACACTGTTTCCTACCTTGAGGTCATCAGAGATGATAACCCCAAGATCCCTTTCCTGCTTTGTATGCTATATCCTCACCCCAAATGATATATTGTGCCAGGGTTTTTGTGCCCCATATGCATTATCTTGCACTTCTTTGCATTGAATTTCAACTGCCAAACTCCTGACCATTCTTCAAGTTTCTGCAGGTCCCTTCTCATTCTGTCTACACCCTCTGGTGTGTTTACTCTGTTACAGAGCTTTGTGTCATCAGCGAACAGTGAAATTCTGCCTTCTCAGTCCTGTGCAATGTCACTGATGAAGATGTTGAATAGGACCGTCCCAGCATTGAACCCTGTGGTACCCCACTGGTCACTCTTCCCTCTGTGGAGTGACAGCCATTTACCACCACCCTCTGTGTCCTGCCACCCAGCCAGTTACCTACCCACCACACTACTGTCCTGCCCACACCCATATTCCCCAGTTTGTGTAATAGTCTTCTATGTGGTACAGTGTTAAAGGCCTTGCAGAAGTCCAGATAGGCCATGTCCACTGCCCTCCCTGATCCACCTCCCTAGTCACCCAGTCAAAAATTCACGAGGTTGGTCTTAGATGATCCCCTGGTGAAAACCATGCTGCCTTGGGTCCTGTAGTCCATTGACAACCAGATGTTCCACCAATCTCCTCCTTCAGTAGTGCCTCCATGATCTTCCCTGACTACCGAGGTGAGGCTGACCGGTCTGTAGTTCCCTGCTTCCTCTTTTGTTCTCGCTTTTATATAGGAGACTACATCTGCTGTCCTCCAGTCTTTGGGCACCTCCTGTTTCAGTGATCGGCTAAACAGGATAGCCAGAGGTTCAGCCACCACCTCTCTTAGTTCTTTAAGGACCTGGGGTGCACCCCATCTGGCCCCATTGCTTTATCAACTCTTATTACTTCCAGTTCCTTCAGGACCCTTTCTATGTAAAGGGACTTGTGTCCATTTCTGCACCATTCTCACCCCTTGTACTTCCTTCAGACCCATTACCCTCCTCTTCCTCAGTAAAGACTGAGCAGAAATACCTGTTCAATATGTCAGCTTTACTGTTGTCATCCTCCACGTGGCTCCCCCATCCTTCCCCTTCAGTCTCACTTATCCCTCCCTTGTCTTCTTTCTTTTTCACTTATGTACCTGTAAAGGTTTTGTCCCTCTACCCACTGATTTTGCAATGTGTTCTTCTGTCTGAGCTTTGGCTTCCCTTACTGACCTCCCTGCCTCCTTTGCTTCTCCTGGTACTTCTCCCATCCCTTCTGCCTGTGTCTTTTTGTATTTCCTTAAATGCAATCTTTTTGGCTTCTCTCTTTGCTACTCTCTTTGGAAAACCATAATGGTCTCCTCTTCCTTTTCCTTTTGCTAACCTGCTTAATGCGTAATTCTGTTGTTCTTGTAATCCCCATTTTAAATACTGCCGACTGTTCCTCAACCCCTGATTCCTGTCCCATTCCCCTTAATGCCTCTTTCAAGTATCTCCCCATTTTCCTGAAGTCTGCCCCCCTAAAATCCAGGATACGTGTTTTTGTGTGGTTTGGTTCTGCTCTTTCTGTGATTTCAAACCACAATGACTTCTGGTCACTGTTCCCCAGGTGCTCCCCCACTGTTACCCCCACCACATTGTCCCTGTTTGTGAGCACAAGGTCCAGTATTGCCTTCTGCCGAGTTGGTTCCAGACTCAGACTTTGACTCAGACCTAGATATAACAAATGTGGAGCCTGTAATATCTTTAAATTTATGAATACAGGTTCTGTATTCCAGAGTCCCATTAATGGTTATACTCATCAAATTCAATATTTTTTGACTTTCAGGACAATGTTTGTTATTTATGCCCTTTGGTGTGATTGTCTATCTTTATATGTAGGTATGACCACATGCAGCCTCAAGGAAAGAATTCAGGAGCACGTACATTCCGTCTCAAACAGACGTTGTGATACTCCAGTTGGGAGCTATTGGGGCTTTCACCATAACTTTGATTTGAAATGTTTTCATTGAACGGGCACTGACCATGTTCAGGTACAACCGGGGGGGGGGGCGGTAATCGATGTCAACTATTGAGACAAAGAGAAAGCAAACTTATTTTTCTTTTGAACGCGTCTCACCTAGTTGGGATCAATGATGGCTAGGATTTGCAGCCGTGTCTATAGTTTCCACTGCCCTTGTTTTTTCTCTTGATTTCAGGATAGTGTCATTGTAATGTTTTCTTGAATTATAATGTTTTTGTGATTTGTATTTATTAATTAATTATCATTTTTCCTTTCCTTAGCCCCCTCTCTTATCTGTTGCTTTCTTCCCTCTTCCCCCCTTTTACTTCTACTCTTTATGTCTTTTCTATTCCCTTGGGATTTGCACATCATGCTGTTTTATAACTTCCATTAATTTTGTTTTATTGTTTCCTTTTAGGTGTGATTGCACACTGAAGCTAGAGACTTCATCCTTCTTACTTCTAATTTTTTACAGATCCCATTTTTGTCTGAACAAATTTTGAAAGAATTACAAAGAATATACATGTAATATTGTACTATTTTAAATGTTTACACAGTTATTATTGTAACTTGTTAAGGATTTTTTGTATATAATGGGTTTATTCAATACTCATGTACAGTAAGTTCAAAACCCCATTGAAAAACACTGAACTGCATACCTGTTTCCTCAGTTCATGGACCGGCTTTGAAGAGTGAAGACATGTCTGTGGCCCACAGAAGATTACGGGTCTGCACCCCATTGGGTAAGGAAGGGCTTGGGGGGGGTGCGCACTGAGTGGGAGGGTCAAGAGGGAGACAGTAATGGCCGAACAGACATCGATGGATGGTTTTCTTTTACAGGGTTTACTAAACAAACAAACAAAAACTACAAGGTAGGTTTTCTTTATTTCAGGTTGTGACACTGGGGGATTGGGCGCCGCTAGTGTTAAGTATGTAAGGGGGTAGGGTGGTGGGTGCTAAGAAGGAGGGTTGGGGTGGGTGGACAGTTACAGGGATGGCAACAACAGAGAGTAACAGTGACACTGGGTTATTGGGCATCCCAGTGTCCATATAAAAAAGGAAAACCTGCAAGGGAAGGCTGTTTCTTATTTCAGGTTGTGACACTGGGGATTGGGCACTCCAGTGTCAGTGTTATGTTTGGGAGGGAGGTGCTGAGAGGGAGGGTCGGGTGGGGGAACAGTCATGGGGGTGGCTATGCCAGTAACAGACATCGATGGACAGTTTCCTGTTACAGCTGGCATGAGCCCCTGAGTGTTTCACATTCCAGCCATTACAGGTTGATGATGACGGATCAGCTTGCTTGGTCGGTGGCATAGATGAAAGGGAAGAGCCAACCCATGACTGGGTCGGCTGTTTCTTTTCAAGTTCATGCCATCTCCACCCAGCAAGCCAAAAATCCATCATACTCAGCCCGGCTGTTGATTGGTGTGGCACTGTCATGCCCCTAAAACAATGCTCTGCATTGGACAGACAGTGCCACACCTCTCAAAACCCAGCTACCATATCAAAATGTTCAGTGCATGCACATATGCGTGGTGAACATAAAAAGTAGACAGACGTAAAGTAAAACATATGTATAAGCAGGATTTCTGATAAGAGAGAGTCAAGCCTTTCTATAGCATACTACAGTAGACTACAGAACATACAGTATCAATAAACACTCATCTGTGTATGGATACTGTATGTTCTGCAGTCTACTGTAGTCTGCTATAGAAAGGCTTGGCTCCTGCTTCTCAGAAACCCTGCTTGTACATATGTATTACTTCATGTCATGGATACGAAAAAACAAACAAACCATGAAGAACATCTCTCTGTGGCCACGTTGCTAATTGATACCATCTGATGCAGAAACTGAATTTCTCTGACTTTAAATGGCCGGCTGACCAAACAGCCTGCTAAAGTACTGCGTTGATGTAAACAAAATCATAAACAGAAGTCTGACTTTTGAAATAATTATTTTTGCATTGTGATTGTACAGTATTTGTGATCATTGTGTTGGTGCTAAACCAACACTATTGCTGACTATGCTCCAGAGTTCTCAGTCAGGGGCTACTAGACTTCACACTGCAGGTAGATGCAGAATTCTACTGAAAATGAGATGTTGCAACTCATTTGAGTGGTTCTGTGTAAATATATTGTGAACAACATTAGAATGTTCTCCATGATGTCAGCACCTTACCAGCCCTGTATTTCCATGCTGACATCATAAATCCCCATCTTTTACTGAAATGACAAATTGTGTAAATAACTATCTGCATTCACCATAAGCAAGATCCCTCTGAAAACAAGATACTGCATTTCAGCTGGTCACTATTGGGAAAATACATTATAACAATAGGTACAATCAGGATCTCAGTGAAAATGAGATATTGCATGTTAATTGACCTATCCAGGGTAACTACACTGTAAAAATGTATAAAATCAAAACCCCAGTAAAAAGAAGATTTTGCATTTTGGCAGTGCTAACTGTACTAAATACACTGAAAAGATGTGTAAAGCAGGACTCCACTGAAAAATAAATATTGCACTCAGCTGCCTGACCCTGCTTATCATACTCACACACTTTGTGTGTGCACAACTGTTGTAACAGTGTGTGTGTGTGTGTGTGTGTGTGTGTGTGTGTTTTCAAGGAGTTGTGCATGTCCAGAACCAAAACCAGTGTTCAATGCATTACCCTGATGTTTATGGGTTTGTTTTTTCTACTATTGCAGAGTATTAAGTAACCTGCAAAAACTGAGTGGCAGTTTTACATGTGAAAGTACTAATCAGTTTTGCAAACATGTAGCACCTGCCTCAATTTGATTAGCAAAATAAAAAATACTAAAATGTGTATACATACAATTTTTTAAAAATATTTTAACCTGAATAAAATCCTTTATTAAAATTTGTTCTGATTTGCTTCATCTGAGACTGCTTTCGGGTACCTCACCAAAGAGCCACCAGCTAACATACCTCTCAACTGTCCCTGATTATGAGGGATGTACCTCATTTTACCCCTCAAAATTGCTTTGTCCCTCACCCTTCTCTCACAGAAAATGTACTGCCCACACAAATTCAGACTTCAGTGCAAAATGTCATAATATTCTAAGATGCTGAATAAAAAATCAGCTTTATTCAAGTACCTGCAATGGTTTTTCACAGTTTTCTGAGGATTTATCTTCATATTTAAGGATGTGTCCCTCACTTTGAGGGCCTGTGTCCCTCATTTCAGTGACAAAAGGTTAAGAGATATGCCAGCTCATAATAGTCCTGATACCATGTACTGCAAAACCCTTACCCCACTCATCTTAGTACCACCACCCTCACCACTCGTGTTCCTAAGCCCCGATCCCATGTATGCCAAAACCCTCCCCCACTCATCTTATTTCCTCCACCCTCCCCTCCCATGTCCCCTCTAACACTCACCCACAAGTAGTTAACTGTTCTCCAGTGATCTGCAGGGTGCTGCCAGTGGTTTGCCAATAATCTCACTGCCGCAGTCTGAATGCTGGAAATCGCTCATGATACTGTAAAGCACTACTGGGAGCGAATGCTGGCATTTGGGGCCATGGTGCTGAGACTGTTAGTATATTATTGACAGCACGCTGCAGGTCATTGGAGAAAGTTAACAACTTGTAGGTGAGTGTCTGTGGAGACGTGTGGGGAGAGTGGTGGGGCTGAAATGCAAGGGGAGGGTCATGGACTGGATAGCATGTTTTTGTGATCTAAAAGTGGAAATTGATTGTACAAGCAGCCAGTTTTGTGATGCAATACTGACGATTTAATACCCTACTATTGTGGTGTATATGTGGGACTTTTAAATCATAGTAATACAAGTACAATTAAGTCTCATATTAATGCTATACCTCTTCCGCAGTATCAGTCATTCCCTTAGTTTTTATTTTGTTAAGTTGATAGCTATTTAATTGTTCTTTGATCAGTTCCACAACTTATTGCTTGGTAACTTATTTTTGTCAATTTATTCTTAGGCATAATTTCCTGTTTATTTTTGTTATACTTATTCCATTTCTATGTATTTTATATTCTGTATTTTTGTATCTATCTTTTCCTCTTTCCCCTTCCCCCAGGACGGATCTGAAAATGAGCTGCTATACAAGTTGAATAGTACTAAATCTCAAGTGTTACTTTTAAATAATGCCTGTACGAGAGACCTATTTGCAGCCTACTCTTATCAATGGGCTCCAGACGGGGTTGTTTGTTTGGGTATTATTCTCAAGCCTACCTTATCTGCTACTCTCTCAGCTAATTCCCAAAAAATGCTGCACTTACTTGAGACCAACCTTTTGTGTTCGAGGCATATAACTTTATCCCTGTGGGGCCAAGTGAATGCTTTAAAACTAGTCACCATCCCAAAGCTGCAGTATGTATTAACCAACATGCCATTGGCTCTTCCTAGCAATTTCTTTAAAACTCTTTCATCCAAACTTTCTGTATTTATTTGGGAAGGGAAACCAGCTAAAATCAAGCTTAAAACTTTATATTGTCCCTGGAGGGAGGGGGGGTCTTGGACTACCCAATCTAAAACAATTTCATGATTTTAATATCCTCCACCAAGCCCTACTCAGTTACGCACCCCGATTGAGCCTGCACTGGTCCAGTTGTCTTTCAGTGGAACTGTCTCAAGGAAAGCTTCCAACCCACCCAGCCTTGATTCTTCCTGATTGGTCTCATCGTAATGGTATATCTCCTTGTGCCCATTACGAGACATGTTTGGAACAGATATCGAACTTCTTGGCTGGGTAGCCAAACTGTCACCTATGCAGCCCCTATGGTCCAATACTTCTTTTACTATTGATGGCCAGTGTATCTTCTAGACGGATTGGTAGGAACAGGGCATCTCAGTAATCCAAGATCTTTTTGATCAAGCTACCAGTTATTTGTATTCTTTTTCTGACCTCCAAGTGAAGTATGGCCTACCTCTAGTACATTTTTGGAGGTACTTGCAGATTCGTACTATTTTAAAACAGAAATTTGCTAGATCCCTTTCCCTCCCCTAGTGCATGTTTTGAATCAATGGTCTACTACACTGACAGATCCACACCACCTGGCAACTAAACTGAAATCCTTCTAGGCATGTGCTTGTCCTCTGCCCCCTTTTGACACTCTAAAGGATACTTGGGAGCTTGAATTAGATGTGCAGATTTCCCCTATTGACTGGGACCATGCTTGGCTAACAGCTCATTGCTCTGTTAGAGAACTTCAAGCACTATCTATACAGTTCAAAATTCTCCATTGTGCCTACCCCCCCCTCCCCGATGGTTATATCAAGCTGGCCTTTTGGGTAACAGTGATTGTTGGTGACGTTCCTCTCCCCAGGCCTCCCTGACTCACATTCTTTGGTCTTGCCTCAGCATTGACTTTTACTGGACCGGAGTGTGGGCTACTTGGTCTCTGGTTATTCCTAACCTTGGAGTCCAGGATCCTTGCTTGGCATTATTGGGATTCCCACAGATAAACTTTTCCCTCTCTAAGGCACAGCTCCTTTGAGTAAATTGTGCCCTTATCACAGCAAAAATGGCCCTTCTTCATCATTGGAGGGAGCCAGATCCCCCATTTTATGAAGAATGGCTTAATCTATTATCTCTCATGGCCTACTATGAAAAGACTTCCCATCTAATCCTGGGCAAATTGTCCGATTATCGCTGGATTTGGCAACCCTTTATTGTTAAATTCTCTAGAGCTTCCTTTTTTCATTATCACCCAGATGATCGAGAGAAATACCTGAAGAGACTGTACTTATTCCATTTACTTTTTGGTGACCCTAGCACAGAGCCCAGATCTTTGACCTGGTAATGTATACCTCTGTACAGACCGACTGTCGGCTTATTCCCCCCCTTTATCTTGCCCCCTTTTTTTCTCTCTTTCTCCCCTCTCCCCCATCTCCCCATCCCTCCCCCCATTCTTTTTCTCCTCTCCTCCCTCCTCCTTCTTATATGTTCTTTCTTTTGGTCAACTTATTTATCAGTAGTTTTGTACTTGATATGTTGCCCCATACATTTCAGAAATCTTGTATTTTAGAGAGTGTGCCTTGATATGGTTCAATCCCTTTTGTTTATTATGTTTATTATGCTGTACCTGCTTAATACCATTAATTGGTTATATTTCAGATATTTGTATTGACTACGTTTTCTTTTCATATCTACTGTTTTCATTGTTTTCCTATTGTATTTTTATTTGCTCACTGTGACAAGTATAAGTGAGCTCTGTTCCCTTTTGCAGTGCATTTTACATTTTTTTTTATTAGTAGCTTTTTATTCCCATTTTCTCCATGGACCTGGGACCCTGGCACATACATGCGCATGCGTGGAGGTGCACCCCAGTTACCGACTCGGCCCCTTCCACTCCACCCCTGGTTATTGCCACCACCCCCTCCAGCCTATGCTTGCCACCGGACCGCCACCCTGTGGGAGCAGAAATATGAGGGGGGCAGGCAACCACCCCAGGAGGGGAGAGCTGCCTAGCGGATGCTCAATCCCGCTCCGCCCATGCCGGCTCCACGATGATCCGAAGTGGTTCCCAAACCCAGGTCACCAGCATAGCATGAGGTAAGGTGTCCATCACCTCAGTCCTCGGTGCCACTGGGCCAGTGTATCTTTTAAATTTTAATTTGTTATTATCATTATTGTTATGTAATGTTTGATGTATTTTTCAATCTTGGAAAAAAACAATTAACTTTTTATGGCTGCTACCAACTCAGTATGTCTTTTGTAGTGTATGGTGGAATGCGGTTGTGTATGGAAATCCATACACTGCAAAAAGTCATTCTGCTGCAGTAGTGATGTCCTCAGTAATGCAGAATGACTTCATGTTCTGCATTAGTGAGGAAGTCATAATACAACGGACTCCAGCAGATGTTGTGCTTCATCCCTTGCTGTGTGAGAGTGGCACATGTGTATGCTGGCCAGCGGCAGTTGTTAATCAAGGGCAGTTGGCAGAGCTGATCTAAAATATGGAAAAGTGAGCATGTGTTTTTTATTTTACAGTCACCATACACTATATAGAACAGTATATGGTAGCCATACATTTCTCGGCTATTCTTTCACCTCGTGGATACAGTGCTGACTTAGGGACCTCTCGAGCTTCGCTCTCGAGGTCATCAGTCAGCACTGTACCCACTCAGTGGAAGAATAGCTTTGTAGTGTATGGCTACCCATACACTATCTTATATCTGTTGAAACCTTTGAAATACATATATACATACAGTAAATAAAAAAAATATCATATTAATGTATTAGCAGCCGTTGTTACTCTGACCAGAGTTTGTTTTAAATATATACACACACTTATCAGATTATGGTGAAAAAAGAAGAAGGCGGGGTGGAAGAGGCAATAGTGTCTACCTCTTTCAAAGACAGTTTTGCTGCTTTGGACTCCTAAAGAAATCAAGCTATAGGAATCTCATATTTGGAAAAACTAAATTAAACACCAAAGATTCTATGAAAAAATGTGATAATGGAGACATTCAAGTTACATTAGCATAGTCCACTTCCTATAGTCCACATGCTCAGATAGCATCAAAAGGAAAGCTAATATTAACAAGGGAAAAACTACCCATCCAATTATTTTAAAGAATCTATTCTTATTAATTTTAATTTTGCTTTTGAGAAAGAGAACTCAGCTTCTCAGGATGGGATGCTGGCAGAGCCACAAAAACTCACATTTCTTTACCCATACCAATATCTCCTTTCCTACTCGTTAACATGGACAAGGTTTCCTGCAAATGTGAGATGAAGTGCGAGCTTGGGGGTGGGGCATTGGGGGGATTCTCAGTGACTGACTTTTTTAAGGTTAACATTACCTACAAGGGCCTGATATACACATACTTTAATCCCGACCAACTATTACCCTTTTGTTTGAGTGCAGGCTGATTCCAAGGAAAATAATCTATTTGGAGATTTCAGACCCTGAGCTATCAGAGAAGCACTCTGATGCCAAACTTGTCAAAATGCTGATGAGAAGAAGGCTGTTTTAACCCTTGCTGTGCCACACACTCCTATATACTCTACTTCCTGAATTCCAATATGTTCTAATCTACTGGCAGCCTAAGGATGTTTTAAAAGAACAAAAAGAGAAAAGCTGAGAAACTGTTCAATCTTCTAAAAAAAATAATTTTGTTTCCTGTTTTATGTTTCATGTTAACACTAAGGAATGGATGAAATGCTGTAAAAAATACATATATACGTATAAAGCATGGCTCTCTGTTCAACCGGCTACTATGTGTATCCCAGATACAGATATCCTCCCTTTATCTGATAAATATATATGCTGATATAATAATAAAGGCTTACAAGTCCAAATGTGCACCTCCTCATGTCATTGTTGGTGTGGCACTTAACTGGTGCATGTTGTTTTTATTTTATGTATGTGCTTTCTTGCATAGTACCCCATATTATGACTATTTCTAGATATTTTCTTTTTCTTATTTTAAAAAATATGAATCTGCAGTAAAAAGAAAATATACAAAATATAGAAGACAGTCTACATTTAACCCCATTTGAAATATTTTGTCATTTGGTTTCAACTGAGGAATATTTCATAATCTGTGTTCTGCTGATAACTGTAATTTTTCAGTTGCCGGAAACCAGAGCTACTTTTTTATATGCAACTCTGGTGTGTGTTATTTCACACATAAAATACTTCTACTAGTTCTACTTTTTCTGAAATAATTAATTAAACATTATGGTTTGCTTTGTCTGCAAGGAAGGGAATATGATATGTTATAAAATGAGTATAAAAAAATCAAGAAATCTGATTGGCTGAGGAGCTCAGAAGCCAGTGCTGATATCCCAGCACAACTGCAGTGGAAAAAGATCCAGTAGCCTCTTCACAATAAAATCAATACTACCACATATCCCTGACTGCAATCACACATGTGGCTGTCACCTTTACTCACTAAAAACCTTCAACTAGGCCCTGAAAATAAAACTGCCTTAAATTTAAAAACATAATAATTAAATGTTATTTGCCCTCATAATTCTCTTTTTACACACACACACACACACACACACACACACACACACACAATATATAACTTAAAACATGAAATATTATAGTACTTACAATTTTAATTTATGGCATTTCTTTGCTGACCATGAAAACTCCCACTCCTATTCTCACCTGCTTACTGGGGAAAGCTCTGCTGTTTAACCTGCTACAGATAAAACAAAAGCCCTGGTTCCATCTGAGGCCTTCTGTTGTATGATGGTGGGGGTGACCATTCTGCCAGTAGAACTGAGCAGAGATTTGAATTCTTGTATTCCATACCTAGTAAGCATTCCATCTCTTGAATTCAAACCCAAAACAAGTATCTTAAACTGCCTTCTTGGATACTTTACATTTTAACATCTTTGCAACCGTTCAACAGATTTACATGAAATTTCACATGCATGGTCTCGGTGGGGGTGGGGGGTAGATCTCTTGAGGTGCCATGTTTTGTTACAGTTGGATGTGCAGCTTCTGAGCTCTATATAGTGCAAAAAGTTTAAAGACTGCCATTTTTTTCTGTTTTATTGTCATCATCTAGTGCCCAGATGGTTTGGAATTTTGGTCTGAAATGTTCAGGTAGAAAGGGCTTGGCCCATAGATGTGTCTTTCATTGGTTTGGTGAAAAGATATTAATGTGTTCCAACAGGGAACAGACAGTCAACCTGTTGAGCAAGGAGTGTAAGCTCAGCCAAAGGTACACAAACCATTTTATTAGAGCCACATCTGTGCATCTACTGCTGGAATGCAAGCATGGAACATTATGGCAGTCATGGGGCACAGATCAAAAGCTAGACTGAGAAGCTATTGAAGTGCCTTTGCCAAACACCAGAAAAAGTGGTGTGGAATCATGGCACACAGTACGAAAGAAAATCAACAGATGAAATCTTCAAGCAATAATCAAGAAATGGACCCTACAAGCAAGAAACAAAAGTCAGAGCCTGAAAATGAGCTCACCGACAATTAGCATAAAACACCATCAAGAGGAAATACAGAGCTGGAAAACATGCCTTTCAAGCTCATAAACCCTGTATTTCATGACAAGATGCAATTCATCATTTTTAACAAGTAAACTTCAAATGTTCCACATTGTGGGGAGGTTTTTTCTGTTATCTTGACCACCCCCAAAAAGTAGTGCACTTGCAGTTCAACGTGATTCATTATTTTGACTACCCCAATGTAATTAGGGACTATTTTTTTCTCCCCTTTTTAAGAAATTCTCTAGTCTTTATATAAATAAATGTTACAAAATTTTACAATTTCAAACTATTTGTTGGTGTCATTTTTCCTAATCCTAATCCATTTTATAATCCCAATAAGGCACAACAGGGTGTTGGTTGTTCTGTGATAAATGCATGCCTATGTGCGTGGAAAGGCACAAGGCCAAAGGAAGATTTGTCAGACCCCCATATTTTTATGGATTCAGTTCAATAACTGCTAAACTTTTACTGCGCAGTTAAATACAGCGCAAGCAAAACTGTGCCGGAAAAGATTGCATCGGAGAAAAACAATGAGGCAAACAACCTCACAAATTCCTGACACCACAATGAGATGTAGCAAAGTTAAATTTTGCTGGTGAAACTTCGCATTTTGAGGGGTGAAATGTTGCACTTTACCCTGCAAAATATTTTGCAGAGTGAAGTTTGCGGACTTCACATATCTCACCACACAGAACACAACACAGATTTGCATTTTTATTGCAGGGTGCTAGACCCCCTGCACCCCCCACAACGTAATTATACCTACTCAGGTTGCACGTAATCCATTCAGGTGCGCTGTTCTGGGTGTCACTCCAGTGTGCCCTGCACTATTTTTGCTCTCGCTGTTCTTTTTTTTTTTCTATTTAGTCTTTTGTGCCCATACTCCACTTTGTCTGGCCATCTGCCTGGTCACGGACCCCTCTGCTGTGGCATCCCCACATGAGCCGCACTCTCAGTACCCCCTGGATTGCCCCCCAGGGTGGGGACATGGCAGCCTGTCCCAAAGGGACCACGAACAATGGGATAGGGTGGGAGTCAGCCAGGGGAGCCAATGTTCAGCTGAGGGGCAGGCTTTAGCTAGGCAGTGGAGGCAGGCTGTTTTTTTTCCCCCTGTGGGGGGGTGGGAATGTGCAATGACATCGGCATCTGTCCCGCCCCCTTTGACCTTGCTGGCGCCACTAGCTGTGGGACTCCTGGCCTCCACCGGGAGCCCCCAAGCTCCAGCAATGTCCTGCACCCTCTCCCCAGAGAAGGAGAGCAGTCGTGGGACTCTCAATCCTTCTCCCCTCGGCCAGCCCTCCGGTGACCCAAGTCCATTCCCGAACCTCAGTCATCTGCACTGCAAGCGGAAATCTAACCGCTGCACCAGTGGGCTGGCTGCTGTCAATGTTCTTATTGCACTCTTATTACCATGCAGTTATTGCTGCACGGTCTTGACCGACTACCATTTTTAAGGCAGTTTTTTAAATTAAGATTCGACTGTTTGTGGGAGTTCATTGCTTTGGTTTGAATATAGCTCAGAGTCTCTGTAATGTCAAACATTGTGAAACCCTCCTAACCCATTTGTTAAAGTGATGGGGCAAGTTTGTCATAGTAAATGGGAGTAGTAACATGTAGGAGTTGTGAATCAGTCTCCTACCATTTAAAATGCCAAATAGTGCTGTTTTCCATTTAAAAAATCCTTTTATTTCAGTGCACTGCTTCACTTACATAACCCGTCCCTTTTTTCTCAGTGCTACAATCCCCAACTATGACATCATACAAGAAAAAAAAGTTTATTTATTTATTTGTTTAAGAGTTTTACCAGGAAGGCATACTGGCGGTGTACTGCTCGATTCCAGATGCGTCCTGGGGGGAGTGGGGAAGGGATATATACAGCATCATACACAAGGATTATAAAGTACATATACAGCATCATACACAAGGCTCACACTACCCCCCCGATCCTACCATGCTTTGTTCTGCTAATTTCTCTCTTTGCCATTTTTTTCCCTGCTTCCCCTCTCTGCATAATCTCTTTAGTGTGTAATTAAAGTGGTGCCAGCAGTCTTGCACACCCCTTCTCGGCGTGTGACCACTGGTACTCTCTCCCTCCCACCTCCTCCTAATCCTTTTGTTCCCACTACCTCTCCCTGTCCTGCTGCCTATATTTACCTAACCTTCCCCTTTCTTCCCTCTAGGTCTGCAGCCCGTGACTTGGCTGCACCCCCCCATGGCCAGGCTGCTTCTAATTTGCTTGCCCAACGCATCTTATAACTCCTGCCTGCCTCTGTGGCTGTCATGCTTGGGGGCATTCAAGGTACGTCTCAGACTCCCTGGAATTTACAGCTTTTAACTTGATTGGCTGTTTTGTCTCATCTGCCTAGTGCTAATTGGACCCTGAAGCCTCTGGCTGTAGCACTATTGGTTGCTTCCTAACCTGCTTTTCCTTCAAGCTCGGGCGGGCTACTGTTTGCCAAATTTTTCTGTCTCTACCAAATTCTTCTATCTCTTCTTATAAAGTTTCCTGCCCCCCCACCCCAACAACGACCACTATTAAATACAGTCAGGCTCCGCCTTGTTTTTTCTCATTGGCTGTCCTGCCTCTATCTCTTCCCCCTGCCACTGCAACTGTCTTTTTGCTCTCAATTCTATCCCCTACATTATGTCTCTGGGCATGGCCACAATGTTTTCTGTTATAAAATTACGTTTTCCACTCACTATTCTGCTCTCTTTTCTTTTTGGTAATGCAGAATACCTGCCCCCTAATTATACCACTCCTCAAAGTGGGACTGCAATTGAAACCCTTCACTACCCTCCTGGCTGTGCTACTTGAAATTTATTTCACATCATCATAGGTCCGTGGTTCCAGCTTCTCACACACCCATGGCTCAACTACTGGCATGCTCACTGGGATGCTGGCCTTACCTGCTCCCTCATGGCAGTTATCCTGACCTGCACTCTCAATAAAAGAAAGACCAAACATAATTACCTCAAAGGACAAGTTTGGCATCTTACCAAACTACAACGCTTACACCTCCTGAAATTAACCCTACTGTTACTGACGATGTCAGGCAATATCCACCCAAACCCGGACCCAAGTGTAACTACCCTTAAGAATCTGCCAACAAAGCTGGGGTCCATCATACTAGCCACAATAAATATCTGTAGCCTACTAAATAAAATTGACCTCCTTAAGGTCTGGGTAGCAACTCACAATCCTGACATACTATCTATCGTGGAAACATGGCTATCTCTTAAAATCTTGGATAATGCAGTTGCCCTCCTGGGCTATTCCATTTTTAGGCTAGACCACACTACAATGGAGGGCGATGGTTGTGCAATTTTCCTAAGAAATTCCATTCGTGGGTCGGTTATGCCTCCAATTGATCTTTGTTGCTCTGCACAGGCTTTAGGGGTTCAAGTACTCCTGGGGGCACAAAACAAAGCCCTCCCTATAGTCACAATCTACATACCTCCTAAGGACCCGGCCACTGGCCTGCTTAGTTTGCTGGACTACCTCTGCACACAAAAACACCTCCATGAGTTGATTTTAATGGGGGATTTCAACTTAAACTGGCCATCAGGGGCAAATGGTATCATAAAGGACACAATGGTATCACTGCACCTTATGCAACTCGTAAACTCGCAGACCAGGATAAACTACAAAACAGGGACAAGTACCACCATAGACTGGATTGTCTCAAATCACCCTGATTGCATCTCAGATGTTACAGTTCACCCTGATTCTATCAGAGACCACTCCCCTATCACCTGCAGCTGGTCAAATAAATTTAATACCCCTCCACCATGTACAATCTACAACTGCATGCTGAAATGTGGACATTTGGATCTCCTAAAAAACCAGCTTCGCTCCAAAGACTGGTCCTTCCTGGATACAGCGGATGATATCAACACCTTATTTCAACACTTCATCAGTGTTTTCAACACAGCTTCTGACATCCATACCCCACTTAAGAAAATGAAAGTTTGTGGTACGGTTAATTCATGGATCACTCCTGAAATAATAAACAGGATGAAGCTACGGGACCATCTTTGGCAACTGGCTAAATCATCACTGAAGCAACAGGATCTGCAGGCTTACAAAGCGGCCAGAAATATCTGTACTAGGGAAATTAGACAAGCGAAAATAGGCTCCACAGAGAGCTACTCTTCAACTCCTGGGGTGACAGTAGGAATTTCTGGGCTAATATAAAAGACATCACAGGCAAAGAACAAAAAAAACACACCAACATTTCTATTGGAGGATGGCCATCCCATCACTGATCCACTCCAAATCATAAATACCTTCAACACAGCTTTCACCAATCTGTCGGGTGTACTCCCCAAAGAATTCTTCATTGATGCTCCTGTGTCATCAACAGAGGCCACTGAATCAAATCGTCCAGAACATCCACCTTTCTACTTCAAAAAGGTCTCCCAATCCCTAGTCCGAAAACTCCTGATAAAGCCCTTGGCAAAACCAGACATAGTGGGGACTCGCTTGATCTCAAACTCCTTGCACTGACTATTGAAGAAGTACTCTTACCAGTTACCAAGATTCTAAACTTATCACTTTCCCTTTCACAATTCCCAGAAGTCTGGAAATCTGCATTTGTCACCCCTGTGCACGAATCCGGAGAGCCTACTCAGCACTCTAACTACAGGCCGATATCAACACTCCCTCCACTAACAAAAGTCCTTGAACATATAGTTTCCAATCAAATGGTTGATTACCTTGAAAAGTATGACCTACAATGTTCCCAGCAACATGGCTTCAGGAAAAAACACAGCACCACCACAGCTTTGCTTGAATTTACCAACTACATACATCAGTCCTTCGACAATAGCAAGATTGTTGGCTCTGCATTTATTGACCTTACGAAAGCTTTCGACACCATGAATCACCGCCTGCTTCTTACTCAACTCGCCACAGTTGGTGTCTCACAAAACACACTGAAATGGTTTGGAAGCTACCTTGCTGATAGGTCTCAGCGGAAGAAAATATCTAATATTGTCTCCGAACTACAATCTGTCCGATCTGGTGTCCCTCAAGGGTCCATCCTTGGCCCTCTCCTGTAAACAACCTACACCAATCCTGTCAACTTAGGACACCTTTATGCCAACGATGCCGTCATCTACACAAACAACACTGATCCCACTGTGCTCGAGGACAATCTTCAAACAGGTTTCCTTGAAGTTGAGAAATGGTTCCATATGCACAAACTTGTCTTGAACTACAAAAAAACTAAGCTTCTGCTGTTCTCCTCCCCCCAACATAAGCACAGGTCACGTGTTAAGTTAATAAAAAACAACCTCGGAGCTCCCCTTGAACAAGTTCAACAATTCAAATATCTTGGAATAACCTTAGACAGCTATCTCTCCCATGTATCCCACATTGAGACCATTGCCAAGTCGGCAAATGCGAAACTAGGCCTGCTATTTAGGCATAGAAGGAATCTAACCTCGGAAGCACTTAGACTTGCGGTCAACAGTTCAGTAGTATCCACCATTGACTATGGCCTGGCAATATACGGTGCAGCCACCCCCACATCTCTAAAAAAGCTGAACTTAACATTTAACAAAGCTGTTAGGCTCATCACAAACTCAGACCGCTTCACTCGCACATGTGATCTTTACTCAGAAACTGGTTGGCTCAATCTACAAGGTCGGATCACGTATCACTCATGTATACTAGCAAAGAAAGCGCTCAGTGGAGATCTACCTAATGGAACCTCTTGCCTTCTACCCAGAGCCCTCAAGGTCCGCCATACCCGGGCTTCAGACTCTGAGCTTCTACTCATACCAAGGTTCCAAACTACACAGTGCCAATGGTCTTTCCTTTACAGAGCCCCTATCTGGCTAAATGGCCTTGGCCATGATCTAACAAGCCAATCTGGGATGTCCAAGTTTAAACGCCTTCTGCACCAATATATCCTGCTACAGAGCACCTGTGACTGCCTAAGTTGAGAACAGCCTTGCCCACTTGAACCTAGTCGGTTCCTCTTCAACCCTCTTGGCCACCAGCTTTGACTCTTCTTCCTTGGCTCATTCTCCTCTTATCCTTCCCCACTTTTCTACTCTCACCTACTCCTCTGCCACTTGCTTATCTCTCGACAAAGCCCTGGGCTGCTACCCTTCTTACTTCTTTTCTCACCCTCCCTATTTTCTTCTGCCCCTACTTCCCCTCCTTTCCCTATTTATTTCACCAAATTTGACTTTAATCTTATCTAAGAATGTATTTACAATTGTTTTTGATACTATGCTGTTTTGTTGTTAGTCCTTGAATTGTTTCATTTTGCCTTTCTTTGTCTGTTTCTATTTGTTTTACCTTCCCTCTCTTTGAAGTGGAACCTTTGTAAATGAGCTGTACTGTGCTCAAAGGTATTGTCAATCCGAGAATAAATAAATAACTAAATAAATAAATAAATAAACAGTACAAAAAACACTACATGTAACTTAATTGCCAAGAAAAGCAGTGGGTACACTGGGTACAGTAGATGTGGGAAGAGCGGAAGAGAAGTAAACTATTAACATGTCCAGAGGAACTACAATTGAGCTATGCAAATAAAGTGAATATATTAAACACATGAAGATCCACATGCCAAGAGCACTAGAAGAAACACATATGGTATTAAGTTTATACAGGGACGCTGTCAGTTTGTAGCTGCCTATTTACATTGTTTTCAAGTAGCTGTAGCATGTGAAGAAAACGTCTGATGATTTGTTTGGTTGAAAGCAGCTTAGGGCCATGTAATCATTGACCCTTTATTACACTTCTGGACTATGTACAGCCATTCATACCCTATAACATAAACATAGAAAAGTATTATCACACTCCCACATTCTGACAGGAGCTGGCACTTCAGAGCTGTCTCTTCACCAGCAGGCAGTACAAGTGAAGCAACATCTACACAGAATGGCAAACAAGCTTTGTGGCCTACCTGCATCATTCCAGAACCTTTGCTACAGATTGTACTGCTGTAAACTGAAATAGGATCCTGCACTCTGATAAGAGAGATAGAAAAATCAGCTATTTACTGTACCAATAATGCCTCACTGTGTAAATTAATATACATATTATTATGTATCTGTGCTCACCACAGAAATAGGAGACTACATCTCTCAGTAAAGAAGTCTTGTAGCTAGATACAGTACACACAATGCCTTGTTTTCAAAATAAACATGCAAGAGATTATATTGTTGATGCCACTACAGAAATACGAGACTGCAGTTCACAGTAAGGAAATTGGAAAACAGCTTCTTATTGTATGCACAATGCCTTTCTATGTATATTTACATATTAGGTGCTCATCACTACAAACATACGGGACTGTACTACTGAGTAAGACACATTTAAGTCAACATTATATATTACCTAGAATTCCTTGTTGCTGTATTTAAAACATTGACAGCTCCCTTGTATGACATAATTCTGGTAGTGTGGCTGCACAGAGAAACTGGAAGGAAATAAACAGGTGATAAATCATAACAATAAAATGACTGTAACAGCTTTTTTTACAAACTGAATTGCAGCTTCAACATCTGAAGCATGGCTGGCAATGGCATACTATGTGAAAAAAGGCACTTGGGAAACCTTCATCTTTACTTTAGGCAGTCTTTTATGACAGAACTAAAGTGGAAAAAAATGGCTAAGGCATAAGTAAAGTGAAAACAGGTTATCTTCACTTTAAACCAGCCATATAGGAAAATGCATTTCCACATATGTGTTCTATATATAAGGGAAACGCGATGGCTAGACTTGAAATATGCAATTATCTTCAAGAGAAGGGGTCAGGCCAGAACCCAAGAGTGGCAGAACTACAAGTAGTACTACCTCCAGATCTGCTTGTGTGCAGTAAACCTTTTCCACTACTGGAGGTAGTAGTAAAACAGGCACTCTCCTATTGACAAAGGATCTTTGGTGATGTGCGCGTAACTATCATGGTGGAGCTCTGCCTGGGCTGGAGGAGCTGAAGCAGGTTTCTGCCAGGCTCCTCTCTTGCCTCTGCCTCTCCCTGTGCTGCCTTTCTGAACAGGACTAGTAAGTAATTAGTAAAAATTCTTATTTTCATACAGGAGAAAAGGCATGTCATTTGGATATATCCAATCCAGTTTGCAAGACAGTCCTGTACACTATCTAAATTACACAGATAAAATTGAATACAAATATATGAATACAAAATAAAAAAAAGAATAATAACGTAAAATATGACAATCAACATATTTTAATGAGGTATTCATGGTACAGTAAACATAGGATCTGCTGAACCAGCATGGAGATTAACAGCTCCTGACATTGGAGACTTTGTTCTAATTATCAGACTGCACTGTAGTGGAGCTGGGTTTGAACAAGGATGTCGAGGTTTGTCAAAATCCTGCGTTTTGAACATCAGACCGCACTATACAGGTGTTAGAGCTGAACACAGACATCCTGACTAGAAATGCAGCAAAATTAAATTCCGCTGGTGAAGTGAGCATGAAGTGGCCACTTCGAGTTGTGACCATTGCAAAGTGCTCACTTCACCTTGTAATTAAGATTTCACATTGTCATTCCACCTTAACACAAAGTAAGGCGAAGTGACAATAATATAGGCAGCCCCCCACACATCACATGGCTTACAGTACTGTAAGTCACATGCTTTAGCCAGGCAGGAAGGAAATGAGTCATACAAGCACATACTTTCACTTTCTCCTGTGCTGAGTAACAGAGAGGAGGCATTTTGTGTAGGAGAGGAGGATTGTTGTTGTTCTTAAAAGTGATCAAACTCAAAAGCTTTTTTAAAAGCTATTGTTTAGTTTTTTTTGTACTGTTTTGTCAGTTCATTTTTTCTTGTGGTGACTTATTTCTTTGTTTTATAAGTTTTGTTTTGTGTATGTGTGTGTGACTGTGTGTGTACCTGTGTTGTGTGAGTGTGTGTTCTGTGTTGTGGAAGTTGTTGGCAACAGTGTTGTTAGTTGGAGAAGGAAGGAGGGATTTTTTTGAAATGCAGCAGGGACAGGATGTGGAACGTCCAAGTCAGGGAATACGTGGCACTGTGCCTGGGGCAGTGGAGCTGCATGGCAGCATTGCTGGCAGGAGGGGATGGGGAGTAGTGCACACACATGGGGGATGTGGCCAGGTGGTGTTGGACCACTCTAAAGTCTTTGGTCCTCCCACCCGCCTGGAAGCAGCAGCATCATCACATCCACCAAGTCCACCACCACCACCACCGTGGCAGCTGCAGGAGCTCCAGCAGCACCACCTCCGCAGCAGCAGGTCGAGCCCCACCATAACCATGCTGCCAGCACTGCATCTACCCCTTCCGTGCCTGGTCCCCTCCGCAGCTCCCCAGTTTGGCAGGTTTTCAACTGTCAGGGGGGACAGCAGCCTTGTGGTATGTATACTTTGTGGGGTGGAGGTGCACCGTGGCCCCCTGGGGGGCACATCTGGGGACTGGGAGTCAGCACACCCATATGTTGAACCACCACAAGGTGGAGTGGCAGGCTGCCACAGAACAGGCTTGCTGGCCCTTCTGTGGCAGTGGCAGAGGGTGCTGCTGTTGTGTGTCACTGCAGCAGGAGGAGGGCCACAGCAGCAGCTGCTCCACCACCACCACCAGCACCATCCTCACTATCACTTCTACCTGGTGTACCACCACCAGTGGACCCCACAGCGCCTGCAATTCAGGCAGACATAGCGCTTTTGTGGGCCGCAGTGGAAGAAAACAATGAGAGGGTGCATGCTGTCCAGCGGCATTTGGAGCAGATAGAGTGATACCAGTTACAGATTGTGTCAATGCTCCATCTGCTGTTAGACCAGCAGGGGATCCCCCATTAGCTTTTTTTTTTTGCAGCACACCTCCCTTCTCCACCGCTGTACTGTTTTGTCTTTTGTTTAATAACAGAGAGAGGAAAAGCCACAGTAGTAGTTTAAATATATACATACTGGACACATACATACATACATGCTCCTTATTGCCCTGTTATTATAATCCGGTGCCTCAGTAATGTTTACTTTCTGTTGTGGAGTGGTTGTGGAAAAGCAGGACTGAGCAGTGCAAGTATAATGTGCTAAATAGCATGTGTGCAGTCAGTGTTGTTTCCTGTGTGTGTGTGACATCAGACATTGTCCGGCTTCTTGCAAACATATATATGCTGACTTGTTGCAGTGTTTATGGTATAAAGAATAGAGATAAGAATATACAACATATATTTTATTGTCATCATCATCATCAGCGGACTAAGTAATATGATATTTTTTCAGAGGTGTGTGACCAGAGTGCACCTTAGTCACATACTGCACACTTGACTTTTAGGAAAGCATGTGTTTTTTGTACTATTATCTCCACAAAGTCATGTGTGCACTGTGAGTGACTGAGGTACACAGTGGCCCGAGACCTCTGAAAAAATATATCACTTACTCCGCCGGTGCTGATGGTACAAAGAAAATATATGTCATATATTCTTTCTTATCATTATTCTTCAGATACTGCAACAAGTCACACCATATATATGTTTGCACAAAGCTGGACAATGTCTGCACACACAGGAAAGAACTCTGATGGCACACATGGATTTTAGCACAGCATACTTGCACTGCTCACAGTACTGCAACGACAAAAACGTCACGAGTCCCGACAGAAAATAAACATTACTGAGGCTCCAGAAATATTTATTTTTTGAAATAGACTTTAAAGCAGCAGTGCAACAATCTGGTGAAAAATCTGACATATACTTTTTATGCTATTTTACATTACCACTTTACTTACATCCTGAATAGTATGATACTATTCTTTCCAGTATTTGAGTCTGCTTTAGTACTTTTTTCATGACTGAAATAATAAAAGGAGCAGTCCTTTTAATACGGTGCAAACAGCTGCAAATACTGATGAAAACATGGTCTGAACCATATTAAAAGGAGTGCTCCTTTTATTTCTTTCAGACATGAGGAAACATACTAAAGCAGACACAAACTGTGAAAAGAAGGGTATCATACAAGTCAGGAGGTAAGTGGCTGGCAATGTAAACTAGCATAAAAAAGTATAAGTCAAAATTTTCACCCGATTGGTGCATTGCTGCTTTAATTTATAATTTATTTATGACATTATGTGCTCACAACACACAAAATGCAACTGTCTTGTGTCCAGAAAATGTCCAAATGCTGACGAAGTGAAATGGGAGCATTACACCACATGCAAAGTTCCCCAGAATGTATTGCGAAGTCACTCATGTGCACAGTGGTCACACAGAGTCCCCAGAATTTTTCTCCATCCCCAAAATGCAACTGTCTTGTGTCCATAAAATTAACGTACTGTGGTGATGTCATGATGCGCAGTGTCTTTCCAAACTGTGTGAAGGAGGGATGACATGACATGACATGAATACATTCAGTGTTCTGTCAGAAATGATGACCATGAGAGAACTGTTGCTTGTCCAAAGTGTGCTGCAGTTCCTGCAAATGCGATGTGATCACTTCAACCGGACAGAAGGGTGCCCTTTGTGTGTACACTAATAGTAGCCTTGATGAGTTGATATATATGTATTTTCTAGGTGGGGTTGACATATATATATATATATATATATATATATAACACACACACACATGTACTCATTGTATTGTTTTGTATCACAGACTGTTGGTGTGCACATTCCAGTGCTTGATGAGAAATTTTGGCATTGAAATTGGAAATGAAATACTCTCAAAGCCAATGAAGGTAAGTATTTTTTTTGGGGGGTGGGGGCATATTTGCAAGTAGGTCTCATTAATGGTTTATTATTTGGTTACTTCTTCACAGATTTCATCTGCATCCTTCTCCAGTCCAGTAATGATGGTCATGGTCATCATCGATTCAAACAACTTCTGCTTGTTGCATGTCTGCCCCAGCCCAGGGATGGCATGATGTTGAAGAAATTCCTTGGATAAGGCAACTGCGACACCACAAAGCATCTGGAATTTCCCTAAAAAAAGAAATGAGGGACTTATTACAAATTGATTGCAGCAGTAAGATATTATGTTTAAGCCATGGCTGTTCCACCATGGGTATCTGGATTAACACAGATAGCAAACTGTCCCACTGCAATCATCAGATCACAATTTAATTTAGTACCAGGCTGTGTAACAAATACACCGTGTCAGTGTCCTTGCATCTCAAGTTACATTTTAAAACCACACCTTGTCAAGTAAAGTAACATGACCCGAGTCCAACTTTTTCAACACTGTCATTACGGCACAGCTGCAAATTTGGAATACAGTGCATGATATGTTGCAGACATATTTTTGTGACATACATGTCACCTAGTTTATGAATCATCAGTTGGATTTTTTGCACTCTTATGAAAAAAAAGGAACAGATTAAATAAAATTGGTATACTTAACATTATTGGAAATGGATATCCCATAGGTTCCTGTAGACAGTACTGCTGCTGTACCATTGATACAGACCTTCAGTGAAGGACAGTCCTTTGTTGTTTACCTGTAAAAAAACAAAATAAGTTGACCATATGTGTTTGACCATTGCAGCTCAGAAAAGCAACAGAAAACAAAACATACAGCTAAAGGAAGTTGAATAGCATGAAAAACATTGGTACATATGCTCACTTTATAGTTTTAATAGTAAGAAGCCTTGTGCTTGTGGCTCATGGATGTGGTCTCCTGTTTTACTCCCTTTGCCTAGGCATGGTCAAGACATGTAATGGAAAACATTGTCACAATGGTGGTGGTGGGTGGTGGTGGTCATAGCTGAGGCACATGATGACATTTCCTCTCACATCTTCCTGCATTTGGTGGTGGTGGTAGTGGCAAACAGTGGTCTTATGGTGGTGGTAGTCAAGGGGGACACACAGCCACATTCCCTATGGTGGCAGTGGCAAACAGCGGTCTTATGGTGGTGGTAGTCCAGGGGGACACAAGGTCACATTCCCTATGGTGGCAGTGGCAAACAGCAGTCTTATGGTGGTGGTAGTCCAGAGAGACACAAGGTCACATTCCCTATGGTGGCAGTGGCAAACAGCAGTTGCATGGTAGTGGTAGTCCAGGGGGACATGCAATCACATTCCCTATGGTGGCAGTGGCGAACAGCAGTCTTATGATGGTGGTAGCCCAGGGGGACACATGGCCACATTCCCTATGGTGGGAGCGGTGAACAGCGGTGTTACGGTGGTGGTAATCCAGGGGGACACACAGTCATATTCCCTGTGGTGGCACTGGCAAACAGGTAACAGCAGTCTCATGGTGGTGGTTTTCCGGGGGCCAGGATATTCTGTGCTCTGTGTTATAAATGTGACGTGACATATGGATTTTGAGTCACTATGAGTGGGACACTGATTTAACTTTATGAAAAAGAAAACATGTATCATACAAGAAATGTGACAGCCTTTTAACCACTTATGTTAAAACCTGCCAGCGTTAATCTCATCATCATTCATCATCATCCTCATAAAGAAAGTTGTCCTTGCAGTCTTCTATGTCTGAATTCTGACCACTGGGAAATTCTGTCTCCATTATGTTATCATCTATGTCAATGGTGGGCCATTTCATGCTGCCACTGCCACCAGGAAGGTCCCTTTCTACAACATCAACAAAACCATGACTATGCTGGGGTACAAATACTGAGGTTGCAGTCTGAGTTGGTATGTGCCTCTCATTCATTTTTATGAATGTCAGTAAACTGACATTTGCAGGAGAGAGGTTTGTATGATGATCCCTGCTTATTGTTCATGAGCTGAATACCTCTCTGGCACTCATACTGAAGGGTGGGCATTTCAAGTACTTCAGTTCCACAGTGGTCAGCACTGGCCATTCACTGACCTTTCCACTCCAGTATAAAAGGGGATCATCAGTGATTGACAGATGCCTGTTTTCAGACAAATATGACTCAACCATTCGCTGTGCTGCTCTAAGTCCAGTGGCTGATGCATCATCTACTTCTCCAGAATAATTTATGTCACACATCCCCACTTGGGACAAAGCCTCCCATAGTGGGTTAACGCCAGCCGCTTTTGATGACAGACCACCTGGAACTGCAGTCCCCTTCCTCTTACACGATATGCTCGATACTACTCCTCCAGGTTCACCTTCAGCCTGATTATGGTGCTTAGGTTTGCTGACCTTGGCACGTGACTTCCATGCCCCATGAACCAAGTGCACCAGTTGCCCACTTACAGTTTTTATCTGTTCAGGACCGCCCTCCAGTAGTGAGGCAATTCCACGTTTGTATCGTGGGTCCAGCATTGTTGCTATTGCAAAGCTGTCACTACGCTGAATGCTCAAGATACAATGATTCTGGTCAAATACTGCCAGCATGTTTTTCAGCAATACACTGCTAGCACTGTCTCAGACAAAATCAAGACTATGCTGTACATTCACCAATGTCTGTCTCAGCACCCGCAGCAGTGGAATTGATTGATTAATGGAGGAAGACTCGCCACTCACTGCCTGTGTGACATGTTCAAAAGGCCTCAAGATTGTTATTACAGAGTCCATAATGCACCACTGTTCAGTCATCATAGACATGGAGGTCCCAGAACTGTCACGGCTAGTGTGCATGACAAGATATTCTGAGATGGCTTTGTACTGTTCATACAACCTCTCTGACATGTATAAAGTGGAGTTCCACCGGGTGACAACTTCCAACTTCAAGTGGTGCTGTGGGAGGCTGTTTCAGATCTGCAACTGCCGGAGTTGGTCACGGGCCTTTGCAGAGTGTGAAAAGTGTGAACAGATAAGGCGTGTAACTGTCAGCATTTCCTTTATATCAGGATGTTGCAGAAACTCCAGTACCACAAGATTTAAACAGTGGGCCATGCATGGAACCCAAAAAAAGCCACAATGGTGATGCATTTCACCACATTTGACCCATTGTCACATGCTATGGGACAGTGGGTTCAGCCACTTGTCAATTTCAGTCAGTACCAGGTCCAACATGTTTTCATCAGTGTGTGAACAGGTCACATTTATTTATTTAGCTTTTGTTGATCAGGTAAGTACACTAGACAATCTGTATGCCTATTTTCAGGTACGACCCGGGAGAGTACCATGAAAATACAAGCTCAAACAAGGTACATAACAACAAGAGGGGCAATATACAGAGTTACAAGACAGCAAGATAAACATAGATAGTCTACAGTGAACAGTAAATAGGTAAAATATACATACACATACAGAATAAATAGATTAATACATTCAATGGTAATTACATTGCATGAGTGACCCAATTTACCAGGACCACTTAATTCATAAGCAGATGGTGATCAGTCATATGCTGCCAGAGATTAAAGGACAGTAGGCACTGGGTCAGAATGGGACCAATTTGGAAACCTGGTTAAGGCGGCTTGAGACACCCACACACTGAGGACCAATTCCTGGAAGACTGCTACCATGACACTTCACCTTACTACACTGATTATTCATACTACCAACAGCACAGACAACCCCCCGCACCTGAGCCCAGTGTGCAGTTATATACAACTATGAACTCCCTGTTTTGCCACTTGTCCACATACTTAAATGGATTAATGGAGAGGAGGAAGGTTGAAGGGCATGTCTTACTGAGTCGGACACAGTATGGTTTAACTCAGGAACAGCACGGGTCAAAAAGTATGTCCTGGATGGGACTTTCCATTTCGGACAGGCACATGCAGCAAACCGACAGAACCCAGAATTCTCCACAAAGGAGAAGGGCAAAAGATCAATTGCCAGCATTTCAGCTACAGCAGCATTAAGTTCATGTGACACTGTATGATTGGGTGGGTACTTCAGCTTATGCGCAAAAACACTCTGTAACATGGTCTGACTTAAACATTTTAAATGGGTTGTGATGACAAATGGTTCGGCTCTGCGAATCGCAGGGGGTGGAGTGTGAACGTGTGATGAAGATGATTGCACCGATGATGACAAACCCAGAAATGCAGTTATTTTCTCAGATTTACCAACAGGGGTTGATGTACCACTTGCACCAGACATACTGCATTGACCATGACCACCACCAAAACTGCTACTCTCACCACCACTGGATAAAATTTCATAATCATTCTGCTCCTCCACCTCATCATACCTGTAGTAATCCTCTGCTGTTATTTCATCACTACTGCACACATTTAATTTTCTGCTTGATGTTACAGTCATGGAAGGGGATAACATGCTTGTTATGGTTGATGACGAGGGTGAACGCCTCACTGTGGTACAGGTATTAGCTGGCATCTTGTGCTGGGTCCACAGTGCCATGTGCCTATTCTTAAGATGTGTATGCTGTCTCCCTGTGCCCAGATGGCTCCCCTTTTTACCTCGACTCACACGCACCTGGCAAACCTGGCAGATTGCAACTGACTCACCATTTGCATCGTGCACAAAAAAATCCCAAACAAAGGATTGTGGTGCTCTCATTTTAACATGTCCCTGATGCTGCTTATTGGACTCTGTTTTTTTAAGCCATGAAGTGGGGGGTGTGATACATGATTTTTCAGGTAGGACACACTTGGACTGCAACTGACCACCACGACTACCTATCATTATTACTGGGTCATCATCATCAACTGAAACTGGTAAATCACAACTTTTTATGGGGGGGGGGTGAAAACAGACCCAGACACAGCCACCTTGAATTTCTTTTTCTCCAGTTCCCAACAGGGGTCACTGATATCATCATCATATTCATCAACATCATCCACATCTTCTGCTTGGATGCTGGCAAGTAGACTGCATGTTGCAACCACAGTAACATCATCATCATCATCAGCACCACCATCACCCAAACATTTTTCACCACAGCATGAATCACTGCATGGCAAATGCGTGACCTGAACTGCGGTGGAAGAAATGTCACATTGTGTGCTATCATTTTCATGATGATCAGAATCCTCATGTTCAGTTACTGGGATGTTACTGGGGGGTATGACATCATCTACACTGTCACTGCTTCACACTCCATAATATTTTTGGACATGGTAAACTTGTCAAAAGTGGAACTTGAGGCAGCAGTACTCATACTACCACCAGCAACTGCACTAACACCACCAGCTGGGACAACATCATCTCCTCCAACTACGAGTGAAGCTACTGATTGTGCTGTAAAAAACATTGAAGGAGAAATACCTTTCCTCACATCAGCAATGCACTTCTGCACCTGCGTACTACCACACCCATGGCAATCTTACCACTGGCAGCAGTGCCATGGTAAGAAGCAGCTTTGCTTGCACATCTCTTTGCAGGCATTTTGGGAGATCAGCAAGTATATTCTAAACAAATTTAGAGTTTGAAACATTCACTTGGTGGGGCCGGGAGATGCTGGATGTGAAGCCAAAAAACAACTGTGGCTTCAACAAGAGATACAGATGCAAAGTCACAACAAGTTCAACAACATCTTAACCAACCAGTGGTGCTCTCAAGTCACAAACAATCCAATCTGGAAAAGAATACCTTTTGCCGTGGGGGGAGCACTGACTGCAGATTAGAGCAATGCAAAACCAAGAAAAGATACCACAATTGCAGTACAAAATCATGCAGGTGCAGCTAGCAGGTTCACACTGCTGTGCCTGCAATTACACTGTGGCACAGTAAAAGGTATATTATTTGAAGTCATGCACCACACACACACACACACACAAACACACACACACACACACACAATTTGTCTACAAATAATGCGTAGCAAATTGAAAATTTCAGTAATATACCTTTTAAACAACTGAAATTATGCACTGCTGCACCAGGTCCACACACCACATCACAATCAGCAAAAAAAAATGTCAACAATTACTGAAAATATTACTGTGTGTACATTAACACAGTCAGTTATACAAGAAAAATATAACCAAAAAACAAAGAACTCCTTATTTCTCCAACTTAAGTCTACGCACACCACAAATACGCCCTTCCCCCAAAACATGCTTCCACTGTCTCTCAGTACACAGACTGAATGTTGTACATTAACATTCAAAATCCATACACAAACAATAAATGCTCAATGATATGAGCACAGGAGGGTTTCTCACAATCGATGAACTAAAGTTTCAGAAATAAAATGACTCAAAAAGGCTTTTTTAACAGCTTTTAGAAGGTTTGAATTGCATAGAGCTCTTAAAGCAGACTATCTCCAACAGCTTCCTACACACACTACCTTGAACTGAGGCTGTGCAGAACAATCTAGAGCCCATGTGACCTGAGCTCCCATGAATCACTGCAAAATTTGCCTTTGGAGCTTAAAACAAGGTGAAGTGAGGCAAAGTACATTGTTCTCAATGTACTTCGCCTTAAAATTTGTGGAGTAGTGGTTTGAGGAAGGCGAAGTAACGTGAAGTTATGGTTTTCAATGTACTTCACATTACCTATTATGACACGAAGTAATCTGCTTCACGTTGTGGAGCACTTCGTGAATCCGCCTTCACTCCGTGAATCACTCTGTGGAGCGAATTGAGGCCATTTTGTCCATCGCTAATCCTGGCTCCTCAAACTGTCTGCTTTGAACATCAGACTAGACTAGACTAGACTATAAGGAAACTAGGATTCTGGCTCCTCAGAGCTCTTTGCGTTAATCATTAGAACACACTACATAGGAGCTAGAGTCAAACAAGGATACTGTCAATATGCTAGTGTAATGTTATCAGATTACTGTATACTCTGATGCACTGCATGTTAATTCTGTATTGTTGCCTTTGTTTACATCTCTAGGTCCTCCCTTGAAAATGGGCACGTGATGCTCTTGGGTTCTACCCGATTAACAAATTTCAAACAAATAAATAAATCAAAGTAAATATCCTGGCTCCTCAAAGCTCTTTGCTCTGAACATCAAGCCACACTGCCTCCCTGCTATCCAAGCTAATGGAATCCAGTTTCTGAAGCAACTGCTTGGTGCTGGAATATCATTCACTAGTTAAGAAACCTTTCTCATTTAAAGTAATTTTCTAAGGTTTCGCAGATGTCTTTTTCGCATGGTATGCCATTGCTGCCCATGCTTCAGACGTTGAAGCTGCAATTTGTTTTGTAAAAAAAAATCTGTCATTGTCATTTTATGTTTTAGCAGCACTTTGCTTCTGCCTCCCCCAAGAATGATATCATGTAAGGGAACTATCAATGTTTTATATATAGCTACAAACAATTCCAGGTAAATCTTAAATTGGTTTAAATGTTTGTGACTCAGGGGCGCAGTCCCTTATTATGGAAGTGGTGACTGCAGTATAGCACTTAATATGTAGAACTATTTATTTATTTAAAAGTTTCACCAAAAAAGACATACTGAACACGTTTCACCAGAAAAGATATACTGAGCAAATAAGCTCATTTCCAGATGCGTTCAGCGGTAGAGGGGAAAGGGTACACAGTAGGCACATATATAGCAAGGCATTGTGGGTATAATAAGAAGCTGTTTTCCAGTTTGTTGATTGTGAGATGCAGACTCACATTTCTGTAGTGGCTTCAACAATAAAAGCTCTCATATGTTTATTTTCAAAACAAGGCAGTGTGCATATAGGATCTAGCTGACAACATTTCTTTACTGAGAGATGTAGGCTCCTATTTCTGTAGTGACCACAGACAGAAATAACTGATTTTTATGTCTACCTAATCAAAGTGCAGTCTATTTTGGTAGTGTTTACAGCAGTACAGTCTGTAGAGAGTTTCTGGAAAATGTTTTTGTTATGCAGGTAGGCCAAAAGATAATTTACCAGTCTATGTAGATGTTTGACTTTTACTAACTGCTGGTGAAGTGACAGGTCTGAAGTGACAGCTCCTGTCAGAATGTGGGAGCATGATGATATGTTTCTATGTTTATGTTATTGGGCCTGAATGACTGTAAGTAGTTCAGGAGTGTAATTATGGATCAGACTGCCTTCCTTTTTCTTTGGTGTCAAGTTTATGCTAGGAGTCAAAAATTGTAAAAGAAAAAGGATGCCTGCAATACCAAGACTGACCAACAGAGGTCTCCATTTCAAAACTTTGTTTCCCTTGCATGATGTTATGGTTGGAGGTTGCAGCACTGATAAAAAAAAGGGTAGGGTTATGCAAATGAAGTAGAGCACATAAATAAAAACATTTTTTACATGGAAAACAGCACTTTTTGGCAGTTTGAATGGTAGGAGATTGATTTACAACTCCTACAGGTTACTACTCCTGTTTGTTATGGCAAACCTTAGAAAATCACTTTAACCAGCACATACAGATTAACTAGTTAAAGAACCTTTTCATTGAACCAGTACACACAGATTCACTAGTTAATGAATCTTTTTATTTAAGTAGTACACACAGATTAAAGTCCCAGTAAGAAGCCCTGCATAATAACATTCTAATTTCCAGATTTGGAACCTGGGTCCCAATGACATCAGGTCACTGTAGTCTAAGACCAATCCAACCTGGTGCTTACAAGGCCTGATGGTGTGACAAAATACAAAGTCTACCAGAGAAAGACTCTCTTGAACCCCCATCTGGCAATCATGCACTAAACTAACAATCTAGCTATAGGTCAAATATGGACATATGAAAATGAAACAAAGAAAGGTCTTTGGTCCGTAGAGTTCTCACTCAATCCCACACACTCAGTGGGCATAACGTTTTGTTACTTACCAGTAACAGTAGATATTTGGGAGGATCTCTTTCACATAGCCACACCTTTGGAACTGTAAGTCATTAGTTTCAGGACAAATCAGAAACGTATGCCTAGCTGGGGCTGCCCAAGTTGACATATATCAGGGCAGCTTAGATAATGAGGGTGTTCCTCAGTTTCCTGCCAGAGACAAGCTCAAGCTGTGCCATACCAACAAGTATGATGTAAAGAAACCCAATCCCAATGAAACATTAGGTATGTGGGGTCTGCAACCAATGCCTGCAACTCAGAAACTCTCAGGGGAGAGTCAATAGCCACAAGAAAAAGTGTTCTCTGTGAAAATAAATGTATTACAAGTGGCAGTAGGTTCAAATGGAGCCTTTGTAAAAGACTCCAGAACCAATGTAAGGTCTTACACCATCTCTGTAAGAGACTCCAGAACTAATGTAAGGTCTTACACCATCTCTGTAAGAGACTCCAGAACCAAGCTAAGGTCTTACACCATCTCTGTAAAAGACTCCAGAACCAATGTAAGGTCTCACACCATCTCTGTAAGAGACTCCAGAACCAATGTAAGGTCTTACACCATCTCTGTAAGAGACTCCAGAACCAATGTAAGGTCTTACACCATCTCTGTAAGAGACTCCAGAACCAAGCTAAGGTCTTACTCCACCTCTACAAGATACTCCAGAACCAACATAATGTGTTACACTGCCTCTGCAACAGACTCTTGAACCAAGCTAAGGTCTTACACTGCCTCTGTAAGAGACTCCAGAACCAAGTTAAGGTCTTTCACTGGAACCACCTTACTGACTGAAGGGCACAGATGCAGTAGCCCTTTGAGGAACCTGCCAGAGACCTCTAATTGGGCCATGGTTTTGCCCCTATGAGGGAATGAAAAGTCAAAATGACTGAAAGGTGCACCTTTACAAAGAGCACTGGAGGTCTGAGTCTGACAGAGATATGAGGTAGTCCAAGATATGCTGTACCGGACATAAAAAGGTCAAAACTGAACATTTTCCATTGCAGGATGTAAGTGCTCTTGGTAGACAGCTTATACGCTGCCATTAGAACATTGCAAACTGTCTAGGAGACCCCAAAGAAGGACAACTCTGCCCTCAGGAGCTAGGCTTGGAAGCTACAGGGACTGAAAGTCCAGGCGCAACAAACTGCCCCAGTCCTGCAACAGCAGACCCACACGCAGAGGGAGCGGGACAGGCAGTTCCACAATTATATGCCAGAGCAGAAGGAACCAAATCTGTCAGGAAGCTTAACTAATACCCACTGATTTAGAGGTGGACAGAAGCCTCCCCTTCCAGAAGAAGGACAATAAGCTTCACCAAATAAATCTGGACCCTGAAGCAAGTGAACAACCATGCAGCAGCTTTGCATTGAGTGGGAGCTGCAAAAAGATACAACTCGGCACGATTGCAAAGGGTAAAGAGGTCATCAACCACATCAATCAAGAGCTCTCTGGACTTCCAGAAGCATCATGAAGCATCACGCAGCTTGAGAGAGAAGTTCTTGTCTCTCCTGACCTCAAAACCTCTCCCACTAATCTAAACTCTGAATTTGTAGAGTTTCAATGACTACCAGGGAATTGGGAGGCAGTCCTAATATTTGAGGGAAAGCAAAATAAGGATTTACTGCCTCACAAGCTCTGAGAAAAGTGACCGAAGACATGGACAGAAGCCGTGGCAGCTCTCCTGCCAGTTCAAGGGGTTGAGAGGAAGATACAGACACTGAGCCTGAGAGACTTTCATGCAAGAGATTTGAACTGTTATTGCAGGAACTGAAAGCATCCAAGCAAGAAAATAAAGTTGAATCAGGGTTGGAGTCCCGACTATGAGAAACTGAACAACAGATAGCAATGACTGAGAACAGTGTACAAGGGATCAGAACTGCCCTTGAAGCTCTGATACAATGTGCCCATACTTACAAGAAAAGTGTACCGATCTGGAGGCTCCCTCCAGACAGGACAATCTTTGTTTATCAGGCTTACCTGAGGGCATGGAGACTGGAGATATGTGTACATTTGTGGCAGACTTGCTCCATGAAACTCTGGAGCTTCCTCCCTCCCGTTTGGAATGCACACTGGGCTTTGTTGCCTAAATCTGCTGGTCCCAAGGCAAGGCACCAACAGATCATTATGAAGTTTTCTAGTTCTAGAATGAAGAAAAAGGTACTCCGCTGTGCCTGGGCTAAAAAGGAGATTTATTACCAGGACGGTCAGCTATATGTGGATCTGAACTATCCAAGTGAAATTCAGCAGCAGAGGCAGCAACACTGAGGCATGATTAAGGCTTTGTGTCAGAAGCAGATAGTATTTCAGATTCCTTACCCAGCTAAATCAAAAGTATTTGGGAGGCTGGAATGAAAATCTACAATTTCCTGGAGGAAACTTGCCAGGCACTCCATGAGAGAGGAATCCCCACATTGGATGCTGTCATGGCTACTAGCTCCAGGCCCACAGTGGAATGACTGAACAACTGTCAAACAGACAAGAGCCAAGCAGTGAGGATTGGCAGCGGTGTCTGCCACAATGCAGGATATCAAGAGAATGCTGAAGTCTCCAGCTGTCTGCTACACTGTGTTAGGCAACACTTCCTCTGCTACTTGAGCAATACAGCCAGACCTGTAGTTATGAGACTGCATGATATAACTGAGCTGGCTAAGCCCCCACTTATTTAGCAGATACATTTTGTTGCTCTGGAGGGAGATTCTATGAGTATTTGGTGAGTTCAACTGTTTAGTTCAGTTCAGAGACCGCCCCCTAAGTACGGGACCTCATATTATGGTACTGAGTTGGTTGTTTTCAGGGGCCCAGTTTACCTGTTGGATGTGATTTTCAAGTTGGCTCTCTTGAGGAGTGGATGTCTGGCCAGGGTTTCATGAATAGTCAATTGTTTTTGAATGTGTATGCAGCTACCTCTATGAACTGAACATAACAGTGGCAAGTTCGGCACTTTCTTGAAAGACCAGTGAAACCTTATGCGGACTTGGGCACAAGTAGTTTAATGCTAGCAGAGACCTCCAGTGCATGCATGAATTCAACCCAATGCAATAAATAGGCAGCCTCCATCTTATGTGCACAACTCCCAGTAGAGAGGTCTGAAGCACACTTTTCCATGATAATTAAGACTGATAAAGGGCCCTGTGCTCTGTACTGTACTGTACTCTGATTCAGGGCTCAGCCTGGTTATTCTGAAATATGATACTGGGTCCTTCTATGACATTGGGTGACTCATATTGTCCACTTTCTGTACCATATGTTTTAATGTGTTTTTAATTATTAGTCTTCTCTGGATATTATGGGGGACTCATTATATGTTTCTTGCCTATTGAGGGATATTCATTTACTACTTGTTTAATTTACCTGCCATTTATAAGTGGACCCACTCATTTGCTGTATACAGCTTAGAAGTGGTGACAATGCCATCAATAATTAATGTAGGGTGCCACAAAGCACAATGGTAGTTTCACATCTGAGGCTCAGAGGGACTTCTTTGAGTGCACAGGTCCAGTCACAAGATGCCATATCCCATCTCAGACAGCCTTGTCCTGACCCATGTTTACATTTCTTATTGCACTTTTAGTACCTGCTTATATAAACAAGGGTAGCTTCCCTTATGTTGTCTTATTACTATTTGGGTGGTATTTAAAATGGTAGTCTGTGAAGGGTATATCCATTAGTAAAAGCTGGGGGATAGTAGGAATTTTAGACATCTTGTTTATAGCTGAACTTCTATCTACCATAGAAAGGATTTACAGGGAACTAGCATGTTAGTCCCTTAATACCCAGTCCTCTCATTTAATGGAGCAGAGGCTGAAATCTTAATTTTCTTTGCTATTATTTTATGAGTCTATTTTGTTTTGGCTTTCTCAAGTTAGCCTTGTAGGGTTGGAGGAGAAGGGAGTATTACTAATGCACCTCTGACTCTATGGTTCCACCATGTCAGTACGACAGGAACATTGCCAACCGACACTGCATCGACACGAAAATGCCGATAATGACCATGTCACATGGCAATCGTGCTGCTCAACTAAGATCATAACAAAGAACTGGAGCACATCCTGGATGTTTACAGGGGGCTTTGCCCCCTGCACCCACCCCCCACCACAGGGGGTTTGGTCCCAACAAATTATATAATCACCTCCAGGTTGGAGATGTAGAGGGGAAACAATGCAATACCCCTCATGTGGCAAGACAGCGGGCGCTGTAAAATCCCAGTTGACAGAATGATTGTCGATCGGGTTGGAGCACCCACATTGCCATCATTGTAAACTGTTTCCCTGCACTAGGATGAGACAGTGGTCTCTTACACTCTACAGTTCTGGAAGTTATAGAAATATTTTTCTAGTGGGCCGTGTTGCCCACAGTTAATATGTTTATAAAGATATTAGATGTCAAAATAGAGTGGAAATCTGTTATTACCCCAAGTAACTATTGGAGGGCATTCGAACCTTATGTTTGGACCCTATCATTTATTATTGCCCCTTCAGATCCACCATGAGTACAGTAAAAAACTAAAGTATTATCTTACAATGATAATGGGCTGATGCACCCCATTAAATGAGGGAAAATAATGGTTTATGTAAAGAAAAGTGTGCTGGATTTTGTTATGCTACAGGATACCCATTTAACAGAAAAAAGAGCATCATAAATTACATAAGTTTGGATATGATCAAATATATTACTCTTTCTATAAAACAGGATGGGGGGGTCACAATTTTAATACCCGGATAGGTATACTTCTAGGTTAAGGCCACTTATTCTGATAAGGAGGGAAGGTATGTAATAGCAATGGGTAGTATGAGGGACAACGTGTTACCTTGGACTCTATATATGCCCTATCTGCTTCAGATTATGGTTTCTATAGGAAAGTTCTCTCATTTATATTAGAAAAAGCCAAAGGGCAAATACTTCGTGGAGGTGACTTTAACTTGACATTGTCCCCACAGTTAGATTCTACTTCAAATAGACCTAGAAGAGAACATGGGGTGGCAAAGAAGGTTAGAGCTTTGCTGGCTGAACTGGGGCTTATAGTTGCCTGAAGACTTGTACATGGCTGTCCAAGGGCTATCCTTTTTATATGGCAACCCACAAGATGTATTCCAGGCTGGATTTATTTCTCTCCAGCTAGGAATATTCCAACAGTGTCATTAACTGTGACATCGGCCCTATTGCTCTTTCAGACTGTGCCCCACCATTATTAACTTATAAATTCCAAACGGTTCATAAGAACAGTTTTTGGAGACTCAATTTATCATTATTGCAGGACAAAGGCATTCAAAAATGAATAAGTAAATTCATAGAACAGCCATTACAAGATAATTCTACACAGGAGACAGACCAAAGTATGCTATGGGATACAATAAAGGCTATGATAGGAGGTAAATTTATAGCAATAGCTCTGGGGCATAAAAAAGAGTGACAGAAAAAACAAGAGGAATTGGAAATTCAAATAAAAAATCTGTAATTGCTTCAGCAGCATAAAGTAGATAAGCAATGAGGCCTTAAATTGGACAAACTGAAGAAGGAATTAAACCAGCTGTTGGATTATAAAGTTGAGCAGAACTTAAAATACTTAAGGCTAAGATATTATGAGGGTGGGCCTCGGGCATAGTGCCTGTTGGCTTGCTAAATTAGGGCACAGCATAATAGAGCTCATGTCAGTAAGGTACTTCACCGGGGTATGGACCAATGGGTGATGACTATGGTCAAAACTGTAGACGCCTTTAGACATTATAGTACCCTATATGCTCCAAAACCCTCTCGGCCAGTCCTGGTTGTAGATACCTTTCTGAAATCTCTGGATCTTCCATAGATGACTCTGGCTTAAAATGCTTCCCTATGTGCTCCTATTTCACAAACTGAGATACTGAGGGAGATTCAGAGAAGCAAAACTGGTAAATGTCAGAGCATGGATGGACTCCCTGCAGAGTTTTATAAAAAGTTCTCTCAAACCATAATCCTTATCCTTCAGGGGGCCTATGCAGAAGCAATGAAAGAAAATGGTGGGATAACTCCCTCCTGAAATTATGCCATCATTTCTTTGATTCCCTAAGCTGGGCAAAGACCCAACATTATGTCCCCTACACTGCCTCATATCCATTTTAAATGTAGATTATAAGTATTTTATGTCTATTCCGACATGACAGCTGGAAAACTTCATTCCATCTTTGATGAGTTTAGATCAGCCTGGTTTTATACCAGGCCAGCAAGCCCAAGATAGTGTCCGGAGAATCCTGCATAATATTGACCACCTGAACACCACTGCCACACTGGCTATTATAATGAGTATGGACACTCAAAAGGCATTTGACCAGGTGAACTGGTCATATTTGAACAGCGTTCTGGTTGGCTTTGGTTTCTCTTCTACTTTTCAAACTGGTATTGCAATCATTTACAATATGCCCATGGCTTATATCAGAGCCAATGGACATCTTTCTCAAAGATTTCACTTGGGTCATGGAATTCGGCAGGGCTGTCCATTATCCCCGGTTCTTTTTGCTCTTTATATAGAGCCCTTTGCCCAATTGATCAGTCAGGATAATGGTATCCAGGGCATTCAATTATCCTATTCAGAGCATAAAATTGCTCTGTATGCAGATGATGTTTTAGTTTATCTAATGGATCCCTCTGCTTCCCTCCCTAGACTAATGGAAATAATAACTTTTTCTCTCAGTTATCTGGCTATACATTAAATACAGAAAAAACAGAAATTTTAACTGTCTCTTATACCCCTCCTTCTGCAATAAGGCAACAATACCCTATGCATTGGGGACTGTCCCAACTTAAGTATCTGGGTATATATTCACAGGTCATTAATGCCTATTTATATGAAGAGAATGCTGACCTGTTACTATATAATATCCAGGTGGACTTTCAGAGATGGGCCCTCCTGCCCCTTCCACTTCATAGCTGCATACAAACTATAAAGATGAATGCTCTCCCCCATTTTCTATATTTGTTCCAGTGTGCCCCAGTTCTGCTTAGCAGAGACATGGTTCTCTCAAATGCAGAAACAAATATATATGGGATACTAGATAGCAGGAGTGTGATATGAAAAATACATTCACTCCTTCAGAGTCTTCTCTGGATACTCACAAATGGTGAAGCCACAAGTGAGAGTATCCAGAGGTCAGACTGCAGGAGAGAACAAATTTTCTATAGCACATGACTGCACATCATGTGTGCGATTTATGTAACAAGGGTTTACAGAACTTTTTTTTATTTCACTTTATCTTGTGGAATAAACAAAGAAGACACAGGACAAAAAAAAGGGAAATTCTGCTAAAACAAGCTGAAACTCTGCCTTGCCATTTGGGATGAAGCAGGCTGCATTCATTGGTAGTTGAGGGTATTCATGGATAAGGAAGGCTTCACTCTTTCTTGGCTTCTTTTCCAGTATGAAACTCAGGTTGCTGTTTGTTTGCTTTGGGGCTTTCATAGAGTGCACAAGGTGCAGGTGTGACAGGTGAGCTACATTCTTGTCATTAACTTCATGAAAGCAGTTTCAACACTGAGACAGGATCTGAGTGTCCCTGGGTGATATCAGCACAGTTGAAATAAGTGCGGATGAGGTAAGCACAGTATGTATAAATATCAAGCAGCAGGAGTTATCACACTGGGGTGAAAATAACAAGATTTATCACACTTATTTACCACTAACCCCTACTGTATAAATAAATTTATCCTGGCAAACTCATGGCCCAGAATCAGGAGTGAGACCCTGCTAGCCCAGAAGAAATGGGGGGATGGGCTTTGCCAGATACAAGATTCTATTGGATAGTGGCCCAAGCTAAAAATGCTTTACTTTGGATGGAAGCACAGCACCAAGCTCAATGGAAAACAATAGAGATAGACACTATTGAAAATACCCCTCTACCGGCATTGCTATTTGACCCCAAACTAAATAGGAACCTTACAAATAATCATTACCATGCCATGTGGTAACCTGGATGGTCTGGAAATATTTTTCTGAATGTCCAATTGTATCCAGGGGCCTTTGGAGATACTGATGGTTGGGCTGGGAGTCTGAGTTTGCTTCGGTGCACTTTGGTCCATGGTTCAAAAAACAGTCAACTGGAGGTCTCCACTGCCTGGATCAAATTATAAAGAAGAATATAGTCATTCCATTTGAGGACTATTGTAAATTATTTGATTGCCCTATAACAAGTAATTTCCATTACTTTCAAGCCAGAGATTTTGTTCAGGTGCCTCTCAGGGCCCAGTGGGAGGATTCGGCTCTGGAGAACCAATTTGGAGAATTGCCCTTGGGTTCCATCTTGCATAAATTTCAGCAGAAAGGTGCCATTACCCTCTTCTATCATCTTTTAATTTTGACAAAGAAAAAACAGATGAAATATATAATAGATAAATGGCATTTGGAAGCCGAAATCCAACTTTTGATGTCAGATTGGGGGAAAAATGGCAAAAAACCAATAGGACCGCATCCTCACCACAGTGGCATGAGTATGCTTGGCAGGTCAGAATCAGATATTTTATCACCCCTGCCAGGCAGTGTAAATAGGATGCTCAAAAACCCCTGACATGTTGGAGCTTTGTCTTTTCAACATTTGGTGCTGGCTCCCCCTCCTCAGGATATTAAAGAGAGCAAGCTTTTGTATTTATGGGATATATTCATTGTGGCTGCAGCTAAGACCCTTACCAGGAGACAGTTACAGAGCTCACCTCCACAAAAGAATTATTGAGTGGAGACTGTCACTCAGATCTCTGAAATGGAGACACTCACCTTTTTGGTGCAGTATAGGACTCCAGCCTACCTCTCTTGTTGGGCTCAGTGGGAACTTACACAGGACTAGAGGCTGAGGTGAGGGGGTCTATACACAAACTGCCCCTCAAGGGTGTTTAGCTATCTATAATGCTTTATATCTCTTCTGTATAACAACCGATGGATTCTTAAAATAAAGAATAAACAGGGTCTGAGGCAAAATGTATGGACAGAGATAGTATCCTGGTGCCTTCCTCTATACCAATATCTGTATCGACAATGTAATTGTATCCACTTATTCTTTTTATTTTTTGCTCACTTGAAGTAGCAGAACTAGTATTTAATTGATGTTCTATTACTTGCGTTTTATTGTTTTACTGAAGTTTAATTTTTGTAGTTTCTAATGTTTTAAATAAGGATTTACGTAAACTAATGGAGAGATATATATGTACCTAAGCAATGTGACATGTAATGCAATCTGTCTTATTCTCTCAATAAAGTAAGTATAAACTAGCATGCTGGCTAATTGGTGAATGAGGGATGCACCTACAAAAGCGTGCCCTGATTTGCCAACACTGACACACCTCTGAAATGTGCTACTAGCACAAGATGTTGGCTTGTGCATGCATGGCAAGCCAACATAAAAAATTAGGAGCTCTCCCATATGGGACCAAGCATTTGATCTGCTGAGAAAGTTGATCAAGACATTTGGGGAGCTGGGTTGAAACTTGGCCATGATGAATACCTTGTGTGCTTAGGTTCACACACACACACACACACACACACACACACACACACACACACACACACACACACACATACGACTTCTCTCCAGAGGAGGTAGAAGTGTGTACCCCCTTGTTAGCTGAAGTAGTGCATGACATCAATGTGTTTATACCAGTCACAGGTGGCCCTGTTTCTCAGATTGCAGTGGTCCTCTCACCACTAGGAGAAGTGGGCAGAAAGGGGTCAGAAGGTATGTAAGTGGGGTCTTTTCCAAGGAGAAATGTATAGATCAGCATTGCTGGTCTCAACTTTCTCCTCTTTTTTGGTGCTAGGAGACTGAGGTTGTTGTAGAAATGACAGCAATGAGTGGTTCACTACAGGCATGTATTACTGAATGTAACAGTGACTTTATGCATAGAGAATACGGGGCATCCTATAGATAGTGTTGTATTTTAATAGCAGGAGCAGGGATTGCCAGTGAATCAGCTTTATTGTGTTTGGCAAGAGACAAGTGTGGGCTTGCTAGTGTCCCAAGTTCTAAACAACTGTGCCTGTAAGTGATGGCAATGTCTCTCTCAGTTTAGCTGATAGCCCGGTCAGAACCAGAGAGGTTTGGAATTTTGCATTAACCAAAGGACAGCAGATGCTCTGTAGTCAAAAAAAGCTCCTGCTGCTGTATCTTCTAGTGGAACTGTGTCAACAAGAGAACAACAAAGAGAAAACGATGGCATATTATTGTGTGCAGGAAACTTGCAGTTTATTGTTCATGATCAGAACTGGTTATTATTTGATTTGTTTTTACAACATGAAGCACAGTCTTTGGATAAATTCTGTTTTCAACAAACAACATTTTGATTTGCACACTGCTTAGTGAAGTTATTTTCTGCCTTTCAGAGAAATACCTTTCAGCAGCCAGAATCCTTAATTGTTTATCCTCTCCTCCTGCTACGTTTGAATAGGTTTCATGCATCTCCCCATCTGCGCCCTCATCAATTGTGTTGCCTCCATCAAAACCTGCCATGCCCCTAGATAAAGCAATACATCACAGACACATTGTGGTTTATACTGTAAAATGGATGCCAAAGGTTCTATCCATCACTGATCAAATCAAACAAGCCGGGGTTGCAGCTGGGAAACTGAGTAATAAGCTGGTCGCACATGGCGTGCTCCTCTTCTGGAAACATAAATTAAAATAATGCTCACCCAGAAATTCCCTTTAAAGAAGTCTAAACATAGAGCGTCTTTACTTTAAATAACTGCAAAAGCAAAGGAAAGAGCCATGCTGGGGTTTGGTTGCCAAGCAAATACAACTACAGGGGCAAAAAAAAAAAAATCAGGGCACTTGCCACTGATGGATGAAAGCATCTCAGAAGACAGCAGTATGGTGCACAATCAGTGATTTTCATTAGTACAAGCAGGCACATTCATTAAAAAGGATTCAGATCACACATCTAACACCTTTTGTATTTGAATGCTTTTTAAAGATCCTTTGCAAAATAAATAGCTATCAGCCTGACATCGCAACATTGTAGTATCTAACCTTCAGCACTTTTTTTTTGGTGAAATTAGTTGCTGGAATCATTGCTGGTTATCAGATAATCATGCTCATTATCTGATACTCTGCCAGCATGTTTAAAATTCTGCACATTTCACAAAGCAAGCATGTTGTACCAAAAGAAACAAGATGATGCCAATCATTTTTAAGTTAGTTTGGATTATGTCTTTAAAGAGCAATTGCAACAGTTTGCTTCTTAATTTGTCTGTTGTAATCTAATTGAACCCCATACAATTTGCACGTGTTGTGTCATTTTCCCTAAATAAATCAAATTTTTATTACCTTTTTATGAGCTTTCATTGCTGGGTCTCAGTAAGCATGGAGTGCTGCCTGAATCATTCTTTTCAGTATCCAATCACAGACAGTATGCAAATTCTCTTTAGTGGTGGGGAGCGTGGCTTTCCTCCCATCCTGAGTCCTTCTCTTGCAGGGAATAAAAAGGCTTGAAGTACTAACAGAACAGTGCAGGCATACAGAATGTAACTAATAAATGTTCATCAACAATGGCATTCCAAGAGCAGCCTTATAGATGTATACATAACATCCTTCCTGAAAAAAAAAAAAACCCACAGAGACAGTAGTAGACATAGGCCCAGATATTCAAAAGGGTTGCTCATGGCGCAACAGTGTTGCACCATGCGCAACCCACTGATGTGCCCCGACGTGATATTCAAATGGCAATTGTGCCTGGAACCAAATCCGGATGCGCTGGAGTGCATCGGTAATGTATACAAGCGCGGGTAGGGGGACGTGTATGCATCTCTGCACATCCGATATTCAGCCGGGATGTGCGCGTCCACATGTGCAACCCTACTTGCGCCCGCATAAAGTTGATCCAAAAAAGGAACAACGGCTGGCCACCCACAGGTGAGCTGCCATATTGCAGGGCACAAGATGGCAGCTGCCACCTGTGGGTGGCCACCCAAGCTCCGGCTGCACCTGGCGGCGCCTCCCCAAGCCCGATCATGGGCATACATACAAAAATGACCCTCCAAACTCCCTGGTGGTCCAGTGGACCGCTGTCAGCCCGATCATGGGCTTAAGTAAAAATGAAAACTAATCCAAACTCCCTGGTAGTCCAGTGGACCACTGTCAGCCCGATCGCGGGCATTTGTAAAACAGAAATGAATACAACATCCCTGGTGGTCCAGCGGACCCCCCTCCCCACCTGCCCACTGAGACCCATCGACCCGCTCCCCTCCCCGGTCAGCGGCAGGTGGCAGCACCCAACCCACCTGCCGCACCGCCACCCGCCGACTGACACCGTTGGTAGGGCTGTACACCCATTGGTCCACAGCGTGAGCCAATGGGCATGCAGCCCGTACTGTACTACACATTCCAGATATGTGAATGGCTCCATTGAAGTGAAAACATGTTTTGGAGGGTATTTGAAAAATGACACCTGCCTTCTTCATGAAGTGGAGTACAAATGTCTGTGTTAAAAATTTCAGGCCAAAATGTAGAAAAATAGCACATTTATGAGAAAATGTTGAAAAATTTCAGTGTTGAAACATAGAAACATAGAATTTGTCAGCAGATAAGGACCTCTTGGCCCAGTTAGTCTGCCCATTTCTGCTTGCCTATAGTACCATTGCAGATCCTGCTTGATCTATTACCCATTCATCCCCCGTTCCTTTCCCTTAGATCCCCTTATGCCTATCCCATGCATTCTTGAACCCCACCACTGTTTTTACCCCCCCACTAGAAATCTGTTCCAGGAATCCACTATTCTTTCACTGAAGCAGTACTTCCTCACATCTCTCCTGAATCTACCCCCTCCAGCTTCTTATCATGCCCCCTTGTCCTTGAACACCTGTCTTCTGAAAAATACTTCCCTCTTGTACCTTGAGTACCCCTGCGAGGTATTTAAAGGTCTCTATCTTATCCCCCCTCTCTACTCTTTTCCAATGTGTACATATTTAGATCCTTTAATCTCTCCTTGTAGGGCTTCTGATGCAGACCCTGCACCATTTCAGTTGCCCTCCTCTCGACCACTTCCACTCTATGTCCTTTCTGATTTTAGTTGCCAACCTCTGGATCTTCTCCACCCTGTCTATGTCTTTCTGGAGATGTGGTCTCCAGAACTAGACACAGTACTCTAGGTGGGGTCTTACCAATGATCTACCCAGAGGCAACATCACTTTCCTTTTTCTGCCAGTGATAGCCCTCCCTATGCGAGGGTCCTGGACTTCAGGAGGCAGATTTTATAAAGATGGCTGAATATCTCAGGGATGACCTGGCAGGGGGAGAGTGGCCTGGGTGGGGTGGAGGAACAGTGGGCGAAGATAAAAGAGAGCATAATAAAGGCAACAAACCTCTATGTCAGACAAGTAAGTAAAAGCAAGAGGAGTAAGTAAGTAAGTCACTATTTCTTTAGTACCCAATCCCAGAGGCTCCTGGCACTTTACAACAAGGATACAAAAATATATATAAAAATATCAGCAATGTCAACATTTGCATTAAACAGGTCATTACCAGAGTCCGCTATGATTCTCAAAATAGGTAGCTAACTAGGTAAGAGCTAAAAGGGTAGCATTCAGAAGGTATAAGGAGATACAGAGGGAGGAGGATAGGGAGGTGTATCAGGGGAAACAGAGGGAAGCAGGGAAAGCAATCAGGAGGGAAAAGGTGCAAACAGAAGAGAGAAAAGCCCAGGAGGTAAAGAAAGGGGACAAGCCATTTGTTTAGGTTTGCAAGTGAAAAGAGGATGACCATTGGTGGGACTGTAAGGTTAATAAGGAAAAGAGGGGTGGGGGGACTGTGCAGAGGGGGGACCAGGAAAAGGCAGATATCCTAAACAAACACTTTAGTTCAGTGTTCACTGAGGAAGTAGAAGGGGAGGGGCCACATAAAGTAACAAAAGCTTTGGAGGGAGGGAGGTAGACACCAATTCTTCTTTTTTTTGGAGGCAAGAGTCCAGAATGGACTTGCTAATCTGAAGATGGACAAAGCAATGGGGCCAGATTAGGTGCATCAAGGGAAGGGGAAATAGGATAAATACAGCAGATAACCATAATTAGCTACCAATAGGTAAAGGGATGCTGGGTGCATAAGGAAGGGTACCACAAGCAGAAAAAGGGAGATGATTTGCCTCTTTATAGATTGCTACTAATACTCCACCTAGAGTACTGTGTCTAGTTATGGAGACCACATCTCCAGAAGGACATAGACAGAATGGAGGAGGTCCAGAGGAGGGCAACTAAAATGATGCAGGTTTTGCATCAAAAACCTTATAAGGAGAGACTAAAGGACCTCAGTATGTACACCCTGGGAGAGAAGAGGGAAAGGGGGATATAACATAGACCTTTATATACCTCACGGGGTAAATAAACAGGAGGGAAGTATTTTTCAAAAGAAAACATGCTCAAGAACAAGAGGACATGATATGAAGCTGGAGTGAGGTAGATTCAGGAGGGATATATTATAAAAGCCTGACACTTACATTCTCGACAGTTAAAATACCAAGTCTGGCACACCTACAGACTCATTCCCGATGATGCCGACATCCCAACCCCAACAGCCTGACAACACCGATACAGGAGGACTAAAAATGCATCAGATACATTAATAAAGTGTTTATGCAGGGGGCTGTGCCCCCCCCCACACCCCCTGGTTTTTAAAGATACATACTCCAAGTCTGATGTGACTCAGGGCTGGTATGCAACATGCAAAAATGCATGAATTGGTGATCTGCACCTGTGAGGACAGCACAGGTGCAACACAACATATACTGTCACCGACTGTTGGGATTCAGTGTCGGGCTTCCCAATGTCAGTGTCACAACACAGTTGGGGTGCTGAACTCTGGATCATGAGTGTCAGGATTCTGAGCTTCAGTCTTTCAAGTCTTTCAACGTGCTCCTTTCAGGAGAGATGTGAGGAAGTACTTTGTCACAGAAGGAGTGGCAAATTCCTGGAACAGCCTTCCAGCGGAGGTGGTGGGGTTAAAAACAGTGGTGGCGCTCAAGAATGCGTGGGGATAAACACAAGGGAATCATAATGGAAAGGAAGGTGGGAGAGGAAGAAAGAACTGTAGCTCGGGCATGGTCTGAGGTAATAGTTTAGGTTGGGAGAAATGGGCAGACTGGATGGGCCAAGCAGTCCTTATCTGCCAACAAATTCTGCGTTTCTATGTTTATGCACCCCAGCATCCCACTTTCCCTCCCAACTGTCTTGTTGCACTGCCTGGCTAACTTTCGGTCATCCAATATGATCACCACCAGGTCTCTTTCCTGCTTGGTTGTCATTAGTACCACCCCACCGTTTTGTACTCCCCCTGGGTTTCCGTACCCTAAGTGCATTATTTTCTTTCTTTCGCACTGAAACCCAGCAGCCATACCCTTGACCACTCCTTGAGTTTTCTCAGGTCTCTGCTTATCCTTTCCACCTCCCTCCATTGGAGTGTCCACTCTATTGCAGAGTTTGGTGTCATCTGCAAAGAGGTGAGGGACCTTCCCTTCCAGCTCCTATGCAATGTCATTTGTAAAGACATTAAAGAAGATCGGTTCCAGCACCAATCCCTGTGGCACACCCGCTGGTCACCTCCTTCCTCTGAGCGAACTCCATTTACCACCACCCTCTGCTGCCTCTCCCTTAACCAGTTTCTTACCCAGTTTACCACCTTTGGACTCACTCCTAAGCTACCCAGCTTGCTGACTCATCTCCTATGTGGAACACCATTGAATGCATTACTGTAGTCTAGGTAGGCTGCATCCACTGCTCCACCCTGATCTAGTTCCTTGGTCACCCAGTCAAAGATATCTGTCAGATTCATTTGACATACCTCCCCCCCCCCATGAATCCATGCTACCTTGGGTCTTGTACCCCACTGGATTCAATATATTCCACAATCCTTTCTTCCAGCAGGGATTCCATTAACCCACCACCCCCCAAGTCTGACTGACTGGCTCAGAATTGTCACCTCTTCCCTGCTACCATTTTTGTGAAGTGGGACTACAGCTGCCCATCTCCAGTCCTCTGGGACTGCTCCTTTTTCCAACGAGCCGTTAACTAGGGCCATCAGAGGTGCAGCCAGTACCTCCCTGAGTACCCTCAATACCCTGGGGTGGTCCCCATCTGGCCCCTTAGCTTTGTCCACTTTCAGATTTGCAAGTTCCTTCAGGTCTCTCTCCTCCAAAAATGGACTACTGTCCACCTCCTTCTCTACAATGCTCCTGTTACATTTTTGTTGCCCCTGCCAGTATCTTTCCTCTGTGAACACTGAATAAAAGTATTTGTTCAGGATGTCTGCCTCTTCTTGTTCCTCTTCTGTACAGCTCCCCTTTTTCACTTCTTAACTTTACAATCCCACCCCGGTCTTCCTTTTTTCTCTTACACCTAAAAAAATGTCTTGTCCCCTTTTATTACTGCCTTAGCTATTCTTTTTTTTTCTTGCTGTGCCTTTGCAGTCCTTCCTGCTGTCCCTGCTTCTCTCTGTTCTCCCTGATAACTTCCCCATCCTCCTCCCTCTATTTCTCCTTGTACCTTCTAAATGCTACCCTCTTAGCTTGTACTTTTTCTGCCACCTCTTTTGAGAATTGTAGTGATCTCCTTTTCCCTTTTTCTTTTGCTCCCTTGCTTGATGCAGAGGTTTGTTGCCTTCACTGGGGCCCTTTTTAATTTCCCCCACTGTTCCTTCACATCACCCAGTTCATCCCCCTGGCATGTCATCCCTGAGACATTCACCCATCTTTTTAAAATCTGCCCTCTGGAAGTCCAGGACCTTTGCCTTTGTGAGGTTTGATTCTGCATCTGTCCTTATATTGAACCATGCTGTATGGTGATCGCCGGTCCCCAGGTGACCCCCCTACCTTGATGTCTACAGCACTGTCCCTGTTCATGAGTACCAGGTCCAGGCTTCATAACACAGAAAAACAGAAACATAGAAATTGTCAGCAGATAAGGACTGCAAGGCCCATCTAGTCTGCCCTAACCCTACATTAGTTTGTGGCCTTTGACTCTGACTGGTCAATGGCTACTCCCCCCTTCTTCCCACCTCTAATGTTCCCCTATGCCTGTCCCAGGCATGTTTAAAACTCTGTACTGTGCTTGCTCCCACAACCTTCTGTGACAGTCTGTTCCATGGGTCCACCACCCTATCTGTGAAGAAAAACATCCTCACATTTCCCCTTAACCTGCCTCCTTCCAGTTTCATACCATGCCCCCTTGTTCATTTACAACTCTTGTATTGGGAGATGTCTCCCCCTGCATCTTGTTTATACCCTTACGGTACTTGAATGTTTCTATCATGTCCCCTTGATCCCTCCTCTCATCCAACAAGTACATATTGAGGTCTCTGAGTCTCTCCTCATATGTTTTATGTTGCAATCCCTGCACCATTTTAGTCGCTCTCCTCTGGACTGACTCCATCCTGCCAATGTTCTTACAAAGGTGTAGCCTCCAGAACTGTACACATTACTCTAGGTGAGGCCTTACTAGTGTTCTATACAAAGGCATCACCACCTCCTTCTGTTAGTGATATCTCTGCCTATACACTCTAGCATGCCACTGGCCCTCCCTGCAGAATTTGTACTTTGCTTTGACATCTTTAGGTCAACAGAAATGATGACTCTCTGGTCCTTCTCCTCTTTGCTGATCATCAACAATCCCCCCCTACCCCATTTCATAACTTACCTCAGGGTTTCCTCTTCCCAGGTGCTTTATTTTCCACTTCTTGGAATTGAACCTCAGCTGATACACCTCAGACCATCTTTCAAGCTTTTCCAGGTCCCTCCTCATCCTCTCCACCCCGTCTGGAGTATCCACCCTGTTGCAGATCTTGGTGTCATCTGTAAATAGGCAGACCTTTTCCTCTAGCTCCACTGCAATGTCACTAATGCAGACATTAAACAGGACTGGTCCCAGGACTGATCCCTGAGGTACCCCACTGGTAACCCATCTCTCACCTGAATGGATCCCATTTACCACTGCCTTCTGCATCCTGCCCATTAGGCAGTTTCTAACTCAGTTTACCACATTGTTCCCCATTCCCAGACTACCCATCTTGTTAACCAGCCTCTTGTGTGGGATGGTATCGAAGGCTTTGCTAAAATCTAGATAGGCGACATCTACTGCCCCCCCCCGATTGATCTCCCTTGTCACCCAGTCAAAGAAATCTATCAGATTCGTCTGACATGACCTACCTGCTGTGAATCCATGTTTTCTTGGATCCTGGGCCCCACTGGCTTCCAAGTGTACCACTATTTTTTCTTTAAGCAGTGCCTCCATGATCTTACCCACTGTTGAGGTGAAGCTGACTAGCTTGTAATTCCCTTGCTCCTCCTTACTCCTACTCTTGTGCAGAGGCACCACATGTGTCCGCTTTCAGTCCTCCAGAACTACTCCAGTATTGAGTGACTCTGTGAACATGGCTGCCAGAGGTTCAGCAAGCTCCCTTCGCAGTTCCTTCAATATCCTTGGATGTATGACATCTGGTCCCATTGCTTTGTCCACCTTCAGTTTTGTGAGCTCCTCCAGGACTCTCTCCACTGGGAATGGACATGTCTACCTCCCTTCCCCCCTCATGTTTGTTACCAATATGTGGGCCCTGTCCCTCCCCCTCTTCAGTGAATACTGAACAGAAGTATTTGTTCAGTATTTCTGCCTTTTCCATGTCCCCCTCCACACACTCTCCTGCATCACCTTTTAACCTCACAATCCCTCCTCTGACCTTCCTCCTCTCTCTGATGAACCTATTGTATAGAATGTCTTTATAACATTGTTGTTTTTTAAGATTTTGATCCCAAATTTTCAATATAGTCTTTTTATTATCCCACCTTATGATCAAGATAAGCAGAGTTTCTAAAATCCTGTCTGAAAGGTGATTTCACAGAGTGATTGTGAAAACATGTTTTGTTAGGGAGTTAAAAAATTCCACTTGTCTTGATCATAAGGTGGGGTAGTAAAAAGATTATGTAGCTGGAGGCCCCAACCAGGTGCTACAGCCCCTAGCCACCAGTGGCTATCTACAGGAACATGGCTCAAGCCCTCAGTGGCCGCCATCCCCTCCTTGCTTCTGCAGACTGCCCTTAGACCCAAGCCGGAGGTCCCGACGGGGTGCTCCAGCCCCTAGACACCAGCAGCTATCTACAGGGATGCAGCTCAAGCCCTCAGCAGCCACCATCCCCTCCTTGCTTCTGCAGACCATGCTCAGACCCAAACCAGAGGCCCCGACCAGGTACTCCAGCCCCTAGCCACCAGTGGCTATCTACAGGGACACAGCTCAGGCCCTCAGCAGCCACTGTCCCCTCCTTGCTTCTGCAGACTGCCCTCAGACCCAAGCCGGAGGCCCCAACCGGGGTGCTCTAGCCCCTAGCCACCAGCGGCTATCTACAGGGATGCAGCTCAAGCCGTCAGCAGTCGCTGTCCCCTCCTTATTTCTGCAGACCACCCTCAGACCCAAGGTATCCAGTAAGAACCTTGCTAAGTCCAGGCTAAACCCCCGGCACTGACTCTCTAGCTGATCGGACCTTCAGCTGGCTCCCGCACTGCCAATTGGTTGACCGCTGAGCAGGGTGGCTCTTCATTGGCTAGCAGAGGAAGCCCGGCTTGTTAGCTCCTAAAGCAGCCCTCAGAGGAACTGTGGCCCATGAAAGAACCCCCTCCGCACTGCTGCATTCCTGGACTTTCACTCGGGCTGACTTGCTGGGCAGAATCTGCGCTTTAGGGGCTGCCTTTTTCCCACTGACCCACCCCTGCCCCGGCCTCTACTAAAGCCACTCTAACCCCTCCCTCTCTCCACACCCCTGATCCCATTGGTTATAGCTATCTTCCATTTATGTGAATTGCAATTCTAGGTCCTGCTCTCCTCCCCCTCCCTTCCCTAAACACATCCGCTTGTCATTACCCCAGACAAACAATTTATTGTCACAAATCTCTGGATACGGTAACCCTCCTAAGCTTTCACCCCTGAACTTGGCCCTCACTTGCAAACAATATGCTCCTACTCAGAACGCTTTGCTGTATATTTCTGCTACATACGTTTACTCCTGCCCCTGCTAAGTACCCCTCAAGACACGATCGGCACAATGTAATTGAACTAGAGCAAAACCTACAGAATTCTAAAACCACTGCTACTGCTATGACCCCAACTCAAAAACCACATACCTTTCTTCCCACGAACTCTGTTGGTAAAAAGCCGCTATATGTATCCCATCCCCCCACCCATTACTAGCTTGCCCATAGCCACAACAATAAATAAAACTAATAACACATGGGCTATAAGACACTCGCAGGTCATAACCTACCTGAGATGGCAGGTCATAAGGTTGACCTGGCTGCTCCTACTTCTATCTAGGAACATACAACCAAACCCAGGCCCCATGACTTGCAATGTAACCCTCCCAAAAAAAATTCCAAATGGCCCTAACCGTAGCCTCTATCAATATTTGCAGCCTTCTGGCAAAAATTGACATGTTGCAAGTGTGAATAATACAACACCAGCCTGGCATCCTCACAATAGCTGAGACCTGGCTAACCCCTACGGTGCCAGACACAGCTGTGCAGCTCCCAGGATATGCCACATTTAGGGATGATAGAGCCACTGAAAGAGGGAGCGGATGCATCATTTACATTAAAGAACACATCTGGGGTCAGATGCTCCATCACACTGACACCAATTGTAATGCCCAACTCTTGGCTGTAAAGATTATACTTGGCAAAAATGGAAAAACTTTAACCATAGTTTCGGTATATATACTCCTCCAAAGGAACAAGCCACTGGCTTCAAAAAGGTCATAGACTACCTCTCAGATCGGAACCAAAACTCTGAACTTATAATGATGAGAGACTTTAACATAAATTGGTCCTCCCCAAACTCTAGCCACTTTAAAGACTTGCTATCCTCACTTAATCTTGCACAACCAGTGGACTCTCCCACTCACTTAAACTATCTGACAGGTACTGGTACAATCATCGACTGACTGGTCAAAAACTACCCAGATAGAATTTCAAACCTCCTGGACTCTCTCAATGACCATTCCCCCATCATCTGCAAATGGTCTAATAAGGCCCTTAAGATACCAGTCAAAACAGTCGATACAAGACTATTGAAAAAAGGAAAATTGGAAGCTCTAAGAGTGCACCTAGGTTGCCAAGACTGGAACTTTCTTAACACCATTACTGACATTGACGCAGCCCTTGAAAGCTTCATTCGCAAGTTCTATGACTCCTGTAATATCTACGCGCCTCACACTAAATGAAAGATCCAAGAACACAATAACCTCTGGATTTCCCCACAACTATTGAACCGTATGAAGCTTAGAGACACCCTATGGCGGAAAACCAGAAGCTCAGGCTCCCCGGTGGATTATCAGAACTACAAAATAGCACAATAACTGCACCTGGGCTATACATAAAGCCAAAAGCCACCACTTTAAAAATGAGCTGGAAAACTCTTGGGGTGACAACCGTTGCTTCTGGGAGACTATTAAGACTCTGACTGGCAAACCAAGTAAAACACCACGCACCCTACTGAACATTGAGGGTAAACCCAACCAGGACCTCAGTCTCATAACCAATACTTTCAACAAGGCTTTTACCGACCTCAGTGGAGTACTGCTGTTAAGTTTCCTCAAACCCCCATCGGACATCAATCCCTCACACAACCCTGACACCCCGAAAGGCTCTCACCCTCCTTTCTATCTCAAAGGTCTCACCCCCACTGAGGCAAAAAAATGCCTGCTAAAAGCTCTTGGGAACATCAGAGCCAGTAGTGATCAGCTTGACCTCAAGCTTGTTAGACTGACCTTGGACACAATTCTCTCTCCCCTCACCAAACTCTTAAATCTGTCTCTAATCTCTGGCAAATTCCCCCAGATCTGGAAGGTGGTGGTGGTTACACCTATCTTCAAAAATGGGGATAGAACCAATCATACAAATTATCATCCAATATCAATACTTCCCCCTCTCTCTAAGGCCCTAGAGTGAATGGTTTCCGACCAACTGACAAAATATCTAAATAAGCACCAACTACAGTGCCGACAACAACACGGCACTACTACTGCACTCGTAGAGTTTACCAGTTTCAGTCACAATGCTCTGGATAGGGGGCTGTTGGTGAGGGCAATTTACATTGACCTCACCAAGGCCTTTGACACTGTGAACCATAACCTGCTCCTGGATCAACTTTCCAGTACGGGCCTCTTCCCTGAGTCTATAGCCTGGTTCAGGAGCTACCTCACTGGGAGAGTCCAAAAAGTAAAAATACTGGATACCTTCTTGGAAAACCATGACGTCACCACAGGGGTACCCCAAGACTCAATCCTTGGCCCCCTGCTATTCAGTTTATTTCTCAACAACCTTCCACAATCAGTAAATGACAAGGCTCTGCTCTACACAGATGATGCGATCCTATATTCCTGTAATGCTGACCCTGCTGTCCTTGAAAAACAATTGCAGTCTAGCTTCACATGAGTTGAACAATGGTACCTCCACTCAAAGTTACTCCTAAATTACTAAAAAACCAAAACCATGCTGTTCGAATCAGCCCACAACAAACACCGGACCCACCACCTTCAGATTCTTAACTACTATAACTCCCCCCTCGAAATGGTCCAAACCTTAAAATACTTAGGATTGACTATAGACTGCACAGTCTCCTACACCCACCATATAGACCAAGTCGCAAGGATGACAAATGCAAAACTAGGTGTACTCTACAGACATCATCAGTGTCTTACAATAGAAGCACTAAAAATAGCTGTTAACAGCTCAGTGCTCTCTGTGATAGACTACGGGGCCTCCTCCAAATCTTCCCTCAGACACATCAGAACCCATACTTAATACAGCATGTCGGCTAGTATTACATGCACCCTGTCTCATGCACACCTGTGAACTCTATAAACGTGGGGTTTGCTGAGAGCCTTTAAGAGGTAAAGCCTCCTTCCCACTTGTGGAGAGGCTCTTCCCACCTGCCCACCCCGCATTGCCTCGCTGAATATACGCAGCCTGCCAAAGAAATCTGCAGCGCTTCAATGTTGGGCAACCCTTCACCAACCAGACATCATTGCCCTAGTGGAGACCTGGCTCTCCAAATCTACTCCCGATGCCTTTGTCTCACTCCCCGGATACACCCTACATCGGGAAGACAGGGTAGGAAAGTCTGGGGGTGGTTGTGCATTCTACATCGCCAACAACATTATTGGTCACGTGCTCCCACCCCCAAAACTCACAAACACAGCACAAGCCCTCACCCTAAAAATCACCCCGATCCCTCCAGGGCCCCACTATACCTCACAGTTGCCTACGTACCCCCTAAGAACCAAAAGACTGCCATCACATCCCTCACTGAATACCTCTCTACCCTACCACACAATGCAGAACAGACACTAGTAGGGGACCTCAACGTCAACTGGCTTAGCCCCTGTACAGCACCTACTAAGGACTCATTCTCGGCCATTGACATGGTCCAATTAGTTACCCAACCCACTAGACTCCACGCATCTACTGGTACCCGCACCCTCCTGGACATCCTTATCTCTGACCGCCCCCACAAAATCCAGGATATACAAGTACTTCCCGACTCCTTAAGTGACCACTCACCCATCCTATTCTAATGGACCTCCTCCACACCTAAACCCATAGCCCAAACAACCTTCAGAAGGTGCCTCCGCCCAGGAGGGTTAAAAAAACTTAAACAGCTGCTCACCCAGATAGATTGGTCCCCCATTAATACAGCCTCCAGCGTCAACATTGCACTCACCCTGTTTACACAGGCCTTCACCAAGGCCTGTGACCTCTATGCTCCACTCACCAAACTCCACACCAAAAAGCAACATGCTCCATGGATAACCCCCCTCCTTACTCCAAATATTGAGAGACAGGGATAATCTCTGGCACAAAGCCATAGAATCGGGCAGGTTGGTGGACAGACATTCCTATAATGCTGCTCGCAATAAATGCACTTGAGCCATCCGTAAGGCCAAAGCAGACCACTATCAATCCACTCTCACAACCACGTAGGGGTCTGCAAAGACCTTCTGGAATAACATCAAAGAACTCAATGGGAAATCTCGCTCTCCACCTCCCTCCCAGCTCACCATAAATGGCACTGCCTCCACAGACACACTCACCATAGCAAACTGTCTAAACACCACCTTCTCAGATCTCAGCACTGTTCTCCCTAGCTTTCTTTGACCCCGTGCCCCAATCACCGCCTCTAACTCTGCAGCATCCCTGTTTCCTCCTGCGCACAATATCCCCCCCATGAAGCTTATCCTTACCTACAAAAAGCGCTAAACAGCAATAACCCTATAAATGATCCCCTAGATGCCAGGCTTCTTCAACTAGTCCTCAACGTGGTTCTAGTCCCCCTAGCAGACCTGCTCAACAAATCCCTATGCCTACGGCAATTCCCTAGTGCCTGGAAAACAGCTGTCATTACCCCCATCCATAAAAGTGGTGACAAAGCCTCCCCTAATGACTATCGACCCATCTCCATTCTTCCTTCCCCTCTCTAAAGCGCTAGAAAAAGTGGTGGCCACCCAACTTACTGAATACCTAGCCAAGTATAACATCCTATGCCCAGAGCAACATGGTTTCTGTTCAGGCCACAGTACCACCACAGCCCTCCTAGAATTCACCAACTTCCTGCACTCCTCCCTAGATGCCGGTAGCATTGCAGGAGCTGTGTTCATAGACCTATCCAAGGCCTTCGACACAGTCTGCTACCCTCTCCTTCTCGACTCACTCCGCCAACTTGGTTTCTCCACAGGCCCCCTGGCCTGGTGCTCCAGTTACCTTTCCACCCAGTCCCAATGCGTCAAAATTAACAGAACTCTATTCGACACACTTCCCGTCCGCTCCGGGGTGCCCCAGGGCTCTATCCTGGGACCACTTCTTTTCTCCCTCTACCTAAACTCCTTACCAAAGGCCTGCTCCACAAAAATCTTACTATATGCAGATGATGCAGTGCTCTTCACCTCACATCATAAACCCACACCCCTGCAGGACTCCCTCCAACTTGCCTTCTCCCAGGCGGAAACCTGGTTTAAGGACCATAGACTGGTCCTCAACTTAAAAAAGACGAAGTCAATGATCTTCTCTCACCGCCAAAACAGAGCTAAGAACGCACTGCTCAGCATCCTCCCCAGCACCCAGCACCCCCTTGAGCAGGTATCCAACTACAAATATCTTGGACTTACCCTCGACTCGGCCTTTACCTTCCATGACGACATAAACACCCTTGCTGCTGCAACAAACACCTGGATTGGACTCCTTTACCGACACAGGGATTGCCTCCCCCACGCCCTTAGGGCTTGCCATCACCTCATCGATACTGTCCCTAGTGGACTATGGGGTCCCTGTATATGGTGCAGCAACTAACACCACACTCCAGATAATCCAGGCCACACTCAACAAGGCCTGCAGGCTCCTTACAGGCACACCCAGGCTCACTCACACCTGCTCATTCTATACCTCTGCCAATATTCTCAACCTTGATGAAAGGCTCCACTACCAGACCTGTTTACTCTCCAAGAAAATACTGCTCGGACTCTCCCCCCCCGCCCCGGGGTCACCGCCTCTCTTCAGCCTGCAACCCCCACTATCCTCACCCGCAATTCAGAGAAAGCCCCTCTGGTTGTGCCCAGGGTAAAAACCTCCCTTGCCCAGAGATCTTTCCACCATAGGGCACCCACATGGTTTAATGCACTCTTAAGCATCATCACTAGTGCACCCAAGATCGCCCATTTCAAAACCATTCTTCGCAACCGCCTCTTCAATATCCGCTCCTGCAACTGCTTCTAATTCTTTTCACTCTCTTACCCACTCTGATCCAATATTCTCTGACAAAGTCCATTTTGGACTGCAACCTCCATCTTTAACAACAATCCCATTATTAGGTCTGACTACTATGTTTAGATGCCTTCTCAAGCTTATAATGCCTCACTACTGTTATGTTGTAAATATCGTTATCCAAAGGTTATAAATAATGTCAGAAAATACCTACTTCCAAATCTTGTAAATACTGTCTGTGACAAATGTCTGTAACACATGCTTAAAATTGTCTTTATACCTACTCTATGTTTCCATCTGTCTTACGTGTGACGAGGTACCTTTGCAAATGAGCCTCTGGCTCAAAGGTTGTAAACCGATATATCATATAAATAAATAAAAATGAATCTGACAGGATAGCTCAATCTTGACAGCTGCATTCAATATCAAGTATGCCTTCTCACCAAAAAATCTACACTTGGTCTGACACCACCTGGTGTTCAAAACCTCCTTAGCCCACCGAACACCACCAGAAACACCAGAGGGATAACAATCTAACAAGAAGAGTTCCTTTCCATCAGACCACACAATGACAATGATCCTGTGAATAAAATGCACCACTATGGCTTAATGCCCTCAGCATGGACATCATGAAAGAAGCAAAATTTGGTCCCTTTAAAACAAAACTCTGCACATTTGTTGCCTCAACCAGCAAATGCGACTGCGGGACCTAATTTCCACCCCCTCTTGTTCCCATTTTGACTACTGCACCCCGTTGTGCTTGTGTGTTGTGTTTACCCCTTCCCCCCCGCATCCTTTGCTTACCCCCCACTCCTGCCTTCCTCCCCTGCTGTTCCCCCCCCTGATCTTATCCTCACCTCTTCCTTTCCACAACCCTCCCTGCCCCTCTCCTGAGGACTTTCTCCCTCCTTGCCCTGCTACTCCCCTGAAACCCCTCTCCTTGTGTCCTACTTCCTAGGTTTCCTCTTCCTACCTACTTTTCCTCCCCTCATCCTCATTTCCCTCCCAACTCCATCCTGTCTGGGAGCTCCACTGTCCCTTCCCTACACTCAGCCCCCCACCCTCATCATTACTCTGCTCTGTTGCCTATCACTACTCTCCTTCGTAATGTCCTCATACTGTCCTCTGTGTATTGAGAAGCTCAGCATTGTACTTAACTCTCCATGGACTTAAGGTTCCCCCTGCGGTCCTGTTATGGAAGCACTTATGACAACAGAATTGTTTCCCCAAGCATGTTCTGGCTGCCTAATTTTGAGCTTAACTATTTAGCTAGTCGTTACTCTTTACGTCTTAAAAAACAAACAAAAAAACCTGTAAGTTCCTGGATTCATTTGTATATCTTTACCAAGTGATCTTAATTCTGTATCAAGCACTGTGTATTCCTTACCTTATATGTAACCTGTATCCATCAATGTTTTCTGTACCATTGCTGATTGTTATGATGTGGAACCTCGGTAAAAGAGCCTCTGGCTCAAAGGTACTTTCCATAATTTCAAATAAATAAATAAATGAAAACTGTGGTCAAAATCTTAAACAGGAAAGTTATGAAGCAATATTGAAGTTCTTCAATGTTTTCTCATATTTACGCTATTTTCCTAGATTTTGCCCACAAATTTCTAACATAGTCTTTTTATTACCTCCACCTTATGATCAAGGCAGGGGACATTTATTATGCTGTCTTGCGCACGCGCAACCAACATCTTGTGGTAGTAGGAGAAATGCAGAGGTGTGACAGTTTTGGCGAATGCAGAGCGCACTTTAGAAGGTACAGCCCTCATTCCCCAATTAGTGAGCATGCAAGCGCTGACACAAGTTTATGCAAATTGCCACCAACTTGAAACAAACTTTCCGCTACAATCAGAAACATGCTCGTCATGCAGCGGCACAGATGACATGCCTCCTACATGCCTTTCCTGATGAAACATTTCAGTAAACATGGCAGTGGCAAGAGAGCAAACAGCTGTTTGCTTTGTAACATCTCTGCCTCACCACCCCACTGATACCTGCCTGAAAGGTGGTAGGAGGCACTTTCCTCGCCTGCCTCCTCCACGTCCCACACCAATGTTTCTCTTAGCTCTGTGGAGCAGGCCACAGCCTAAGCTCCATATGGACTGGGAGCATTCAGTGCCCAAAGGCACTTGTACTCTAAACATGATCCGCTCGCACTGGTGGACCCCTACCTGGTGACAACAGGGTGCTTAATCCCCCCAAACATCCTTTAATGTGGCACAGTGGGAACCCACCCCAGTGTGCCAAAACCTGCTGTGGTGTTTCCAACACTGGGATGCTCACTCCCGGTGTCAAATGAACCCCCCACATATCCTCTGACCTCGGGGTGCCCAATACCCAGGTTGGCATTGATTCCCAGTACAGTGGCACACTGGGAGCGCACCCCAGTGTGCCAAAATCCAGTTTCCCTGTAAAAACAGAAAACATATCCACAATGTCTTTTTTTTCCCATTTAACCTGAAAAATAAGAAAACAGTCCCTTGTCATTGCTGTCTGCCCCTTCCCCGAACCTGCACCCTCCCTCTGCGCACCGCACCACCACTTACCCATACTTATCTGTGGAGGTCAGAAGCAGCGATCTTCAGTGGACCGGGAACACATCTGCACTCTTCAAACGCCAACCGCAAAGTGAAGAAATGACGGTAAGTCCTATAATGACACTGAATGGGGGGTTTTCAATTTAAGTTGGTATCATAGCCATTTTTGGGAGTTTTGGTCCCAAATTTTCAACATGGGGTTCTTGGGACCCCACCTCATGAACGCAGTCACCGTCTTTGCATTATTCAGTCCCAAAAGGTTATTTCACGGTCACTGCACGGAATCACCTTTTAGGACTGATTAATGAAACAACAGTGCCATTGTTCATGAGATGGGCTTCCAAAAAGCCTATATTGCAAATTTGGTGAAAAAATTCCAAAAACTGACTGCTATGAGAGTGTGTTGTGCAGTTTCCACGCACACCCATAACTTAGAGAATTTTTAATATTTTCACTCCAGATTTTCAACATTGCCATTTTTCCACACCTCCTTATGAACAGTACAGCTATAATTTTTCACATCCTGCCCGAAATGTGTTTACGCACATCTGGAGCACAATGGCACTGTCGCTGTGGGAAATCAATGTTCGGGACAGATTAAGAAAATCACAGTGCCACGGTTCGTGAGCGGAGGTCCCAAAATGCCTATGTTGAAACTTTGGTTAAAAAATCCCCCAAATAATTGCGTTATGGGTGTATGTTGGGCAGTTTCTACGCACGCTCATGACTTCACCAATTTTTCATATTTTCATTCCAGATTTTCAACATTACCATTTTTTTATACCTCCTCATGAACAGTACAGCTGTCATTTTTCACATCCAGCCTGAAATGTGTTTTCGCACCTGTGGCACCAAATGGCGCAGTCACTGTGCAAAATCACCTTTTGGCTAATGAACTGATAGTGCCACTGTTCATGAGGTGGGGTCACAAAAAGTTAATGTTGAAAATTTGGAGTGAGAATACCAACAAATGTCTGGGGCATTAGGGTTTCCAATCATAACACCCCCCCCCCGTAGAGACTGACAGGCGTCAGGGGTGTGACTTGGGATTTTCAGCTGTAATGCTCATGCCATTATACCCACACCCCCAGGATGCAGCCAGTAACAGGCATCAAGGTGTGCCTTGGACTCTTTGGCCCCAAAGTTCACCCCATTCTTGAATACTGCACCCATCTCAGCATATTTCCTTAAGGAATGGGGTGAGAGTAAGGCCCAAAGACCCCAAGGCACACCGTGGCCCTTTTCGGTGTCTGCAGGGTAGGGTGAGGTGAAATGGCATGCGCGTTATAGCTGATGACCCAAAGGCACACCCCAATGCCTGTCAGTCACTGCAGGGTGGGGGTGGGATTGGTGTCAGTTCAATACTTCACTGCCATTCCTATTATGCATCTAACTTCTTCACTACCAAAGCCATTGCCAGCAAGACAGCATTTGGTATTGACAAATGCTTGTTTAAATCCCATCCACAATGTGATTTCACAGAGTGACTGTGAAAACATATTTTGGGGGAATTTGAAAAATATCACCTGCCTAGTTCATGAGGTAGGTTATAAAAAGGCCATGTTGAAAATCTGGGGTAAAAATATTAAGGAATGACAAAGTTATGAGTAAAAGTTCAAAATGCATTAAAAAACCATTAATTGAACTTACCTTGCTTTCATTCATTTCCCAGTGAAGCTCAAAAGAAGCAGGACATTCCAGATGGAGCAGCGCTAGACCAGACAGGTAAGTATGGGGTTGGGGTGGGGTGGTGGGTGCTGAGATGGAATTTGGGGATGGTGGGCAGAAGTCATTGTTGGACTGTTTTCTTGTTTTACATGTTTATGGATGGGGCACGGGGGAAGGATCTGGAGGTAGGTAGGATACTTGTCAGTGGGAGAGTGTTTTTTTCTGTGGACTGGGCATGGGGAAGGATTGGCAGGTGGGTAGGATACTTGAAAAACAGTAAATGGTGCACACAGGAAGGCTTGTGTTGCTAAAGAAAGGGTGGCCAGCCCAAACATACCCAAAGCTAGGACATTCAGCACTCAACCGCAAAGCACAACAGAATACTGGATTCAGGTATCGATGAAGTTTATTGTGGCAGGATAGCTCAGGACAGCACCCTACTTCCCCAGTGCTTCAGCCAGACACAGGGCCTTCCTCAGGGGGTGGGTCTAAGGAGTTACAGATAACACCAAATTTAAATTCCAAAATTAAAGATGCACTCACCCATTGTGACAATTATCTAAGTAGTTTCAAAAGAATCTACAAAAAGGCATACAAAATGTAATCATTTCAGTCATTGTAACAATCATAGCTGTGCATGACCAAAATCTTAAACAGTATACAAAATTTTACTGTATTTTACCAAAGTGGCATCTATTATAACAAGTTCTGGCCAGAGCTGATTGGGCTGTGATGAGCTGCCAAGTGACCAAAAGTTACACATGTGCTTAGAAATTATGGAATGCCCGGGTGTAACTTGACCATTTTTTTGAGGTGTTGCACCAAATTTTCAACATGGCCTTTTTGGGACCCCTCCTCGTGAAGAGTGCCAGTGTCATTTTGTTCACTTGTCCCGAAAGATGATTTTGCAGAGTGACCATGCCATTATGTGCTACATGTGTGAAAACAGGTTTCAGGCAGGATGTAAAAAATGACAGCTGACTGTTAAAAAGGAGGTGCGCAAAAAATGGCAATGTTGAAAATCTGGAGTGAAAATATTAAAAATTGGTGAAGTTAGGAGCATGCATAGAAACAGTGCAATGCAAACTCATAACACAGTCATTTTTGGGATTTTTTTCACCAAATTTGCAACATGGGTTTTTTGGGACCCCACCTCATGAACAGCAGCACTGTCGATTTGTTAATTGATCCCGAAAGGTGATTCCGCTCAGCGACCGTGAAATCACCTTTCAGGATGGAGTAATGAAATGACAGTGACACTAGTCGTAAGGTGGGGTCCAAGAATCCCATGTTGAAAATTTGGGGACTAAATTCAAAAAAATGGATGAGTTATCAACTTAAGTTAAAAACCCCATTGAATGCCAGTATAGCACACTTACCTTTGATTTTCTTCAGTTCGTGGTTTGGCTTTGAAGAGTGCAGACGTGTTCCAGTCCAGAGAAAATAACAGCGCCAATCTCCAGAGGTAAGTAAAGGTTAAGGGGGGTGCAGGGAGGTGTGTGCTCAGTGAGGATAGGGGAGGGGGGACTGGGGCGATGACGAGGGACCATTTTCTTTTTTACAGGTTAAAAAAATCACATCGGGGGAAAGTTTTCTTTATTTCCAGGAAAAAATATATACATTTGGGCACACTGGGGTGGGCTCCCAGTGTGCCACATGAGTTGGGAGGGTGGGTACTTGATGCTGACATGGGGATTGGACAACCGAATGTCAGTGGGGGGGGGAGAAAAAATAAAAATTTGGCACACTGGGGTGGGCTCCAAGTGCACCACTTCAGTGGGGGGGGTTACATACTGCCAACATGGGGATTGGGTACCCCAATGTTGGTGCGGGGCAAAGACCTACATTTGGGCACACTGAGTGGGTTGCCAGTGTGCCACATGAACAGAGTACTACATAATGCCAACACAGGGACTTGGGACCTTGGTGTTGGCGCAGTACGACAGCAACAGTGGAAGGGTTTGCGTAGTTGCGGTGAATGGCATTTTGCCATTCACAACATGACAGTGCAACGGAACTGCACATGCATGCGAGTCTTGCATGCACAGTTCATTCCCCGGAATGCGGATATAACAGCTGAAATAGTGCAGCTTGTTATTTCATAGTGGCCGATCATGGTGGAGGGTTTCAAGCTCCATTGGACTTCTGGAAGGATACTTCCAAAAGTCCAATGGAAGGTTACACCATTTTTGTAAGCTACGAGCTGATCCCAAAAGGGTTGTAGGCTCTACCCACAGCCCTAAAAATGTGACATCTATTATAAAAATAAATAAAAAAGGTAAGCACACTCCATAATTGTTATTTTTAAAAAATTGAAATAAAGAGGGAAAAAGGGATCGAGGGGGTGGGGGAAAGGAGTTTGTTGGAATTGGATAAAGGGTTATCCAGGATTTGTTTGAAGTAGGTGAGGGAGATTTAAAAGGCTCGGTAGTCACTTTATTAATTCCTAGATGGACATAAACCAAACCAAAAATTAGCAAATCATAGAAATTATAGTGCTGAGGTCAGTAAACAGTATCAAGAAAAATAGGTAAGAAGACAAGGATGGGGGGAGAGGAAGGGGGACTAGTATATCCCCTCTCTCTCCCTTTTTCCCCTCTTTGTTTCAATTTTTGATAACTGAAATGATTACATTCTGTATGCCTTTTTGTAAATTTATTTTTAACTGCTTAGGTAATTGTCACAATGGGTGAGTGTGACTTTAATTTTGGACTTTAAATTTGGTGATGTCTGTAACTCCTTAGACCCACCCTCTGAGGAAAGCCTTGTGTCGGGCTAAAGTGCTGGGGAAGTAGGGTGCTGTCCTGGGCTATTCTGTCACAATAAATGTCATCAATACCTGAATCCAGTATTCTGTTGTGCTTTGCAGTTGAGTGCTGAGTGTCCTTGCTTTGAGTAGGATACTTGGTAGTGGGAGGGTGTTTTATGTTTATGAACGGGGCACTGTGGGAATGATCGGGAGGCGGGCAGGATACTTGGCAGTAGTAGGGTGTTTTTTTCCCATGGATGGAGCATGGAGAATGATCGGGAGGTGGGCAGGATACTGGGCAATGGGAGGATGTTTTATTTTTATGGTTGGGTCATGGGGAAGGATCGAGAGGTGGCTGGATAGTTTATTTTTATATATGGGGCACCAGCAGAGAGACTGGGAGGTGGGCAGAATACTTGTCCACGGAGGGTATTTTTTTCTCCTATGGATATGACCCAGGGAAGGATCAGGAGGTGGTACAATTAACATACATTGGGAGTTATCACTGACTCTATGGGCAGGGATGGCATAACACTATTACAGATATATTATAATGCCTCTGTTCTAAGTGCTGCAGAGGGGTTGACTGTGGAGCACATGTACAGACTGGGTTGTTTGGTCGCCAAAACACATTTACCAGTCACCTTCAGTGTACAGTGAATATGGAGTTACCACTGACTCTTTGGGCAGGGAAGGATAGACATCAGCATAATGAATAAATTGTTTACTACTGGGGACAGCAGCATATTTACCAACTGCCTTCTAGCTACAGTCAGCAGTATGCAATGATGTCACTCAGCTGCTTCCTGGGCAGTGTCATGCAGATGAAAGGAGCAATCCACACAGCGATAGGAGCAGCTTGCTCCTTTCAACCACGCAAAGCTTCTACCTCGCAAGCAGAGAACACTGTCATGATCAGCTACACTGATCACTGGTCTTTCACTGCGGAACCCTCTGTAGCCTGAGCTACATCGGACATGGCAGTGACACACCTCTGAAACCTGTTATTGTAACAATATATTTGCTTCATGCATACACACAGGCAATCATGACAATGAGATGCCTCACTTAAGCTGTGTTTACACACATGGTGGGTTCTGGCACCATTCCATTTCCAGTGTGTGGGAGTACAGTGCTGTAACTATTTCCAATGTATCCACACCCAGGCACTGTGGAGCACTGCAGGCAGACTGGCTCCCCCACTGTTTCATTTATTTCCCTGTGCTGGCTTCCAAACCTGCAAGTGCATCACTTTAGGAGGTGGGAAGCATCCACCCCAGGGACTGAATAATACCCACCACTACACAGTTTCACAGGAGTTGAAATGGATCGGCTCACAATGCTCTCAGGCATGGTTACATAAATTTGCTGGCAGTAGATCAGCAACTCTTCACCACTCGCAGCAATACAGTATTCTCGGTTTAAAGAGGCCTATTGATCCATACAGGGATGATTCTTATGTTTCATCCTATTAGGAAGCCATCTTATAAATTTGTAGTCAGGCCTTCAATGGATAATTGGGGGCATCTTCAGGCTATCGCAGCTGAATAAAAAAGTATGCCTCAGTGTAAAGGGGGGGCTGAAATTTGCATGGAGGGAGAAGTAAACCTTGAATTATGAACTGGGGATCATAAATGCAGCAGTCTGATTGGCCAACAGCTCTTTAAAGCCGTGATGATATCAGGCTACATCATCACGGCTTCAAAAAAGTTCTGCAACCAGTCTCCTCACTCACAAAATTTTCTCTGTTAGCAGCATTCCCCAGATCCCTCATTAGCTTCACAAAAGTCTGCCCACACAGAACGTGTCCTCCTATATACTGCAACCAACCACAGATTAAAAAATTTAAGTATACAAAATGAAAAAAACAAAACAATATTAATCCGTTAGCAAGAGGAGGGGCAGCTGCACAGAAGCTGTGGTCGGTAACTTCTCACTTGGTTTCAATAGCAGCAGCGCGTGACTGACAGTAACGGGCGAGTCTTTTTTTTCCATAGCAAATAAAAACAAAGTGGGGCTCGAATAACACAGTGGCTGCAACTCATCCATGTGGTTCCTTATCAATGTACTGTCCGTTGCCTCACCCCAGCCACAACTCTCTTCTCCACGCTGACTTGCGGCATCTGCACACCATTTCAGTGTGCAGCCTTTTACTCTTCATTTGAAAAAAAAAACAGCTCCACAAATGCCTTACACGCCACTTGCTAACACAAAGGAACAGCAACCTCTTTAAAATAGCCACAATTCACGATGTAGAACGAGAGATGTGCTCACACGGACACAACATCCCCACCTCTATCAACTACCAGTATAATAGTGCCACCTACTGTCTTAAGAACTATTTTATCAAAATATGACCCTACACCACCCAAAAACTAATTTTAAAACATTTTAAAACCTGTTTACTCCACTTTTTAATTTTTAAAACTTTAAACCCAGTTCATAATAGCAATAAGTCACTCCAGGGTGTGGTATATCATGGGATATCGTCACTTCTTGGACAGTTGGACGCACTTGGCCTGCAGCCTTGTGCCCAACCACCCGAGGCATGATGATATCCCATGATATACGACACCCTATCATGCCTTATTGCTTAACTATACAATGGCAAGACAATTTCCTGGACTCTGACTGGTCAGTGTGTGCCTGAGACAGTGATGATATTACATAATAACATCACTGTGTGGATTTGTTGGAGGATGATGTTTTTTTTTTCAGAAACAAAGATATATTGCTACACTAAAAATCTACTAAAACCTTTTTTAAATTTTTTTTTATTTTGTATAACATCAAGCCATTGTATAATTGCAATAAGGCACTCCAAGGTGTGTGTTATTGTGTAATAACTTCACTCCTGGGGTGGTGGAAGCACTTGACTTTGCCTCGGGCTTCAACCCACCCCAGGAGTGACGTTATTTCATGATGACACAAACCTTGTTGTGCCTTATAGCTTGAGTAAACCGTGCAGAACTCAGAGCTGTAGTGGAACTCTGAAAGGAATTATTGCTGAATGCACAGAGTGGAGGATAGCCCTCTAAGCCAGGGCCAGGCAGATTTGGGGAAATCTGGCTGGAGGCCTTCTGGAAGGCAAGGAGGGCTGATAAGCTCTGAGAGTGATCTGCCAGACACAGATATAAAGGGGGCTGCTGAATTTGTAGTGTAGAAGGAAGACACTACATAGCGGGCACAAAGGAAAAACCTGGGAACCTTCAGGGTAGCAGGGGGATAGCTGATGTGAGCTCTTATAAAGAGGTAGGGTTGCCACTTACATAGTGTTTTTCTGATTGATCTGGTTTTTGGGTTTCTTCTCTGGTCTTCCAGATTTCCCTATGTTCTGTCCAGTAGTTTCAGGGTCTGGCACGCAATTGGAGCAAACAAACTGAAGCTAAAAAAATAGGCTGAGCAAGGTGGCAACACTGGTTTTACTTAAAAAATGAAAAGGCATACATAATTCAGAAGGTACTTAGCCATAAAAATAAAAATTAAAAGCAAGAGTTCACACAAATCTGTGTTCAGCATGAAAGGTCTGTCGAAAGGCAAAATATTCTAATGCATTAGACAAATAAAGTCAAATACTGGAACACATTGCTAAATTACATGTCTAACTGTCTTGCAGCAGCAGCTCAACAGCCTTTGGTAAGGCAAGACTGTCAGGCTGAGGTTGTTTGCTTGTACAATAGTATAACTAAATGACATCTTAGTAAAAGAGGCAATATTGTCAACCCTGCAGTCAGGCATGTCTCTGTTCATGCTGGATTCATCTGCTGTGATTTTCTGTCCAGCAAATGATCTTAATTAAAACACACTGGCAGCATAAAGCAGAATAAGTGAAGTAACTGTATTAGACTTCATACAGGATAATACAGCTGATAGCGCTATACAGTACTGTATTGGAAGCTCATTGGAATACAATATTCTACAGTACCTTTTCCAATCACAATCCATTTCCTGCACTTATCTTGTGCTGCCAGTGACACATTATTATTTATTATACCGTGTGCATTATACAATTGAAATTTATTTTTTATAATGGTAGTAATTGTTAGGGTGTTGACTAAGGCTTTTGCAAAAAACACCAAGATTTTTATTGTGCTGCCACTGCTGGCATATATTGACCAACATTCCATTTAACAATATTTTTGTTCGCACACCACTATCCACTGCTCTGAACAGCATTTAATAAATAAACATATTAAGAGACTAATGTATGCACTAGGTGTAACCAGCACCAATGCAGGTGGCTCCAGTTGAAATTTGACACTCCACATAACTCCTGAAAGGAAGAAAGGGGTGTAGGCAGAGGCCAATAGATGGGGTTAGGATGAGTCTGGGGTGGGCTTATCAGTTAGATTTTGGTCCAAGTCAAAGATGGCAACACTGTAAAGACAGGGTCTACCTGGAAAAAAGCAATCTGCTTGAAGAGCTACTGAGGCCTCAAAGAAAAATTAAAAAAAACATATTTAGGTACAATTCTTCTTGCATTCTATTTATATTTTATATATGTCTCCTCCCCATAATTTATTACGAAAGAAATGTGTACGAATATATGATTGTTGTCCCTTAGAGTTAAGTTTGAGTTCATCTGCCGCTGTAGCGTACTCCCTACTTCAAGTCATAATCCTCTGTTGTAACATCACAATCTGTTGCCATGGAAGTAACTGTGAGGTAACAAATAGTGCCAAATGCCCTTTGGGGTAACCCTTGCCTCAGTGTTTACGCTCAGAGGTTCTTTGTCTTTTAAATAGTTTTTTATTTTAATGGGTTCACCACAATATATCCCAGGCACACTGCCTTAGGGGTAGCTGGTCCATTCCACTGGGGTGTCAAACAGATGAGGCATACTGATGAGTCCTGGTAGGACGAAACACGTGTCTATGTCTTCTGTTAGTACCCTTTGCAAACTGTGTGAGAGGCCTTTCGGCACCATGCAATTCTGCTTAAAGTTGGACCAGCATAACATTCTGTGGTGATTTGCATATGCAGCCCATGATGCTTTGCACTGTGGGGGCATGTGTGATTTTGTAAATAGTGCTCTATGACTTCAAGTAGGGAAAAAGCAGCAGGAATAGATTAACTCTTTATGAGCAAAGATACTGTTTTCATGCAAATCACCTCACTACTAAATAAGGGGGAGGAGGAATATAGAACTATAGGGAAATACAAGCTGAACAGTGCCTAAATATTATGTTTTGTTAAAAATGTCCTGAACATATCACCAGCTCTTTAAAGGTGAACTGTCAGCACCAAGAGCCCCAAAAATATGGGGTTGGTCCCAATGTTGACTTTGTGTGCAAAAACATTTTAGTTTACTCACTGTTTATTGTAGATAGATAGATAGATAAATAAGAGAGATATATATTTTATTTAAAATCAAACAAAAAACACACATATAATAAAATCATTATAAATACAGACAACCATCTTTCTATAATTCATGACAGAATCAGTCAATAAAAACTAATTAGAACAGGTATGTTTTAGTCCCTTTTTAAAGGCTTCTACTGAGGGAGCACCCTTCAAATAATCAGGTAAGGAGTTCCACAGGGTAGGTGTGGCCACTGCAAATGCTCTGTCCCCCGAGTGCCACAACCTAACTCTAGGAACTCCAAAGAGGCTTCCCTTGGCAGAACGGAGTTACCGGGCCAGACAGTAAGAGACAAAGAGATCTTGTAGATAGACAGGACCCCCTTCATGCAGGGCCTTACAGATAAGAAGCCCTATCTTGAAGGCAATCCTCCACCTGACTGGTAGCCAGTGCAGTCCATGGAGGACCGGGGTGATATGTTTGCATCTCCTTACCCCCAGTCAAAAGTCTCTCCACCACCTTCCGCACCAGCTGCAGCCTGCGGAGGTTGCCGCCAGATAACCGCTTAAACTACTATATGCCTTGCCCACCTCATCAGAACAAATGGATTCGGGCATGATCCATTAAGCTTGTGTTGAGAGCCCTTAAAATGATACTATTCATGCTTCTGCTCTGTTCTGGCAGCGTCAAACTGAACCCAGGCCCCCCCCTCTACCTGCCTCTGCTCCTTGCGACCTTATCAATCTAAAAGATCTAAGTATTCTCCATATTAATGTGTGCAGCCTCCTAAGTAAGTTAGATGCCATTCAGGCTTGGATTACACACATGAAACCTGACATCCTGGTGGTTTCTGAGACCTGGCTCAAGACCACTACCCTGGACTCTGAGGTCAACTTACCTGAATACAATATATTTCATGCAGACAGACTGACTAGAGGTGGGGGGGTTGCCATCTAAGTATTGGAAAAATGTAACATTTCTATTACTGATGCCTCATCATTGCCGAAAGAGTTTGAAAGCCTCACAATCAAAGTTCAACTCTCAACCACCTTGGTCTTGCACATCATAGGATGCTACAGGACTTCCTCTGCAGGGCTTCAACTGTTAAGTCACCTTTCCAACTGTCTTAGTGTGCTGCAGTCAGAAGTCATAATCCTGGGTGACTGTAACCTGGATTGGCTTTTGAACTCTTCCAAACCCTTAAAAACTCTGTGTGACTCATTTGGACTTACTCAAATTGTCTCAGAAGTGACCCATCCAAATAAAAAGAACCCAAATAAAAGTTGCCTACTAGACATTCTAGTAAACAAGCAACACCTCTTATCTCATTCTGGAGTCTTCTTCACTGATCTCAGTGACCACTGCTTTATTGCTTGCATACGAGCTGCACCTAAGCCTATTCCTTATTCCAGGTTCACAATCAGGAGATGTTTATGTAATTTAGTGCCACAAGCCTTCCTTTTGGACTTACAAAACTCCTTGCTATGGCAGGACTTCTACCTAGCCAAGACAGTAGAGACAGCATACGAGACCTTCCATACTATTGTCCGTGGAGCTATTGACAGACATGCTCCCTTGATCAAAGTACGTACCAAGAAAAAAACTTTCCTTTGGTGTACACGTCAACTGAAGTCAGCTTTCATCAACAGGGACAAGCTATGGAAGAAAGCACATAAATCAAAGCTTCAGTCGGATTGGGCTGATTTTAGGGCAGCCAGAAACCTCTGTCTGCACAAAGCTTGTCAGAAACACTAAGGCTAACTACTTCCAGTCAGCTCTAGACTACTCTACCAAGGACCCTGCCAAATTCTGGCAAACCCTTAGAGATATTCAAGGACATGCTTCATCAGGTTCTCTCCCTACCAAGATCTTATACGAAGGATCCTTCATTACCAAGAAGGCAGAAATCCTTGATTGCTTAAATAATCATTTTATTATCGCAGGTATGGCCTTTGACATTTCACCTGCAAATAACCTACTTACCCAGTTCTTATCACAAGGACCAGCAAGCCCTCCCCCGTTCACAGTACTCCTGTCATTGATTTCTCCTTTCAACCAGTAGCTTACAAAGAAGTGAATGACCTGCTCCTTCAGCTGGATGCCAGAACAAGCACAGGAGCGGACCTCATTGGCCCTTTTTTCCTAAAGCTTGGTCACCAAGTGCTGGGAGCTCCATTAATGCACCTCTTTAATATGTCCCTCAGCTTGGGTAAACCCCCCTCTGTCTGGAAGACTGCCCAAGTTTTACCACTCTTCAAATCAGGAGACCCCAGAGACCCAAATAACTATAGGCCAATCTCCTTACTCCCCACCCTATCAAAACTGCTGGAGAAATTAGTGAATTGCCAACTGAGAAACTACATTGATGCCTCAAATCTGCTAAACCCTGTGCAATCATGCTTTAGGCCATGCAATAGCGCAATCACAGATCTGGCTAAAGTCACAAATGACTGGCAGAGAGCCCTTGACTTAAAGAATCACGTATTCACAGTATTCCTCGACTTAAGCAAGGCCTTCGATACCGTCGACCATGCATTGCTCTTAGTTACTCTCCGCAATGTTGGTCTGGATGTACCTTCCCTAAAATGATTTTCATGCTACCTGGCAGAGCAGATGCAGCAAGTAAAAGCAGAAGGAGATCTCTCCACTCTAAAACAGATTAGCAGAGGGGTACCTCAAGGCTCCATCTTGGGGCCCTTACTTTTCTCACTTTATATCAACAACATTGACCATGGAATCAAACTTTCCAGTGTACATCTCTTTGTGGATGACACAGTCCTTTACACTGCCAGGCCTACTGCCGAAAGTGCCTGCTCGGACTTGCAAGCAGATTTCTTCATGCTGCAACAAAACCTCCTGAGTCAAAAGTTTCTATTGAATGCCAAAAAGACCAAGACTATGCTGTTATCCCCAATGACCAAGTCCATAAACTCCATTAAGCACGACAATATTCCCACTATCACCACCCTGCTTGGTGAGTCACTTGACTATGTGATCAAGTTCAAGTACCTAGGAATGTGGATTGACAACAGACTTTCTTTTGTTGATCATATAGACGACCTCTCAAAAAAACTTGGACAGAGGCTTGGGCATTTTATTTTTAGAATAAAGCATCTGCATACCCAGGAGGCCAGAAAAAGCTTAGCACAAACCATGTTCCTAGCTGTCTTGGACTATGCAGATTTCTCATATGGCCAAGTCCCAAAAAACGTTCTATCTAAGCTTGACCCCCTTTATCATAGGGCCTTACATTTCATCTCAGGTGAGGCATATAATACCCATCACTGTGTACTCTATTCCATGGTAGGATGGATCTCACTTACGTTCAGGAGGCAAAGGAATGCTATACTATGGACCACTAGATCTATATCCAAGATGCTACCCTCCCACATTTCTGACTGTCTGCCCTCCTGTACCTTACGAAACTATGCCTTGAGAAGCTGTTCATATCTCACTAGCTGTGCTTAAAGTCTTTTCCCATTTTGGCAGAGCCTCCTTCAGCTATGTGCTGTCCCAGCTGTGGAACAACATCCAGAAATCCCTAAAATTGGTGCATCCTATTGGTTTTGCGAAATTCAAGTCACTCTATTCGAGATACTTCTCGGAGCCTTGTCAATGACCTCCCTGTCTCTAAACTGTAGCCATATGTTGCTATTCTTACAGCCAACCCTCTACACTTTCTATCCTCTCATTAGAATTACCCTAAGCCATGTTCCTGGATTCATCCTTGCTTTCTACTTGCTGCTGAGCCCCCAGCTTGCACTGTCACTAGCATTAACTCTGCTCTACTAGAGCTATCAGTGTCTAAAATCAGTGGTTTGGCACATTGGTGCTGGCTTGCTTCCACCTCTCTGCTGTACTGTTTACTGGGATGAGGCTTCACCTTATGACTGGGCCTCATTGATTATCCTTGTACCTTGTTTTTATTGCTATTTAGAAAATGGCGAGAATGGATTCTCAGTGCTGATTGGCTAATACCACCTCCAAGCTGGGCATTTATTTTTCAATAAATGCCCAGCAAGAAATTAGTACCAGCCTAACTGCCACCATACCACATACCCTTGTGCAGGGGTGCTCACCCTGCTTTGTCATTGGCTCAAACCACTAGATAAAATGTAAAATCCCCGCCGTGTTTTTCTCTCGTTTAGCGAGAGCAACTGAACCCCCCCACACACACACACAGAAACAGTCGCTGCTTCACTATCAGCTTGCTCCCTTTTCATAAGAAAAAACACACTCCACTTATTCTGCGGTTGGGAAGAGTGCCAAAATGCTTTTTTTCTCACAGCTGCACTCTCCCAACTGCACTCTTGCAGCACTGTGCTTAACCAGAAATAAAACAAAGCTGTTGCTCCGAACAGCTTGTTAGTTAGAAACAGCATTTTTTTTTTTCTTCTTTTTTCCCACCGCAGGACCACCAAAGCCGTCCACCCTGGTCACGGCCCCCGGAGACCTCCGCCGTCGCCGATTGCTGCTGAGGACCCTCGGTCACCCCCCGCTTACCCCCCCGGAGGGCGGGGCCGCGGGCCACCTTCGTGGCCCCCTGAACTGTATCTAGTCGGGTCCTGCAGCGGCGGGCGTGCTATGTGAGGTTCTCCAGGAGGGCTTCATCAATGGCGGTCCTGCCCTCCATCTTTTTCCTCTGGTTTTCTCCCTAGAGAGGCGGGGCGTGCAATGATGCAAGCGTTCCCCGCCTCCATCCCCCATGCTTCGAGCTCCGGCTAACGCCAGAACCCCTGGTCTCCACCTGGGGTCTCCCACAGCGCCCGAGGCTTACCAGCGCCCTCCCAGTGGGAGGCCGTCCATCGACGCTCGATCCTACTCCCCAGCTAGCCCTCTGATGACCCGGATCCATTCCCGAACCCAGGTCGCCAGCGTCGCAAGCGGAAATCCCACGGCTGCGCCAACAGGCCGGCAGAAACAGCATTTTTAAACCGTACCATTCAACCTCCACAGATGCCAGAATTCCCTCAAAGCACAATGCCCCTACAGTTATTCGATCTACCAATTTAAAACAAAATGTATCATTTACCTCGGCGCTGTTCCTCATGGCACATAGCTGTCATCCACAGGTCCCGTGCTTAACAGACAAAAAGTTCAACTGCAGCCCAATTTAAAAAAAAAAAAATCTTACACAAATACAACACAACTTAAAAATTATGCCCACAGACTGCTACTGGATATTTACTGGTTCTTCAGGTGGATGTATGTGTGTTGGGAGGCGTGGGGGGGGAGATAGCGGTGGGGAGGAGTAACAGGACCTGGAGCAGCCTTAAAGAAACATGGACTATTTTTTTAATACTTTTGTTTCTGCTAATGCTATTAATTTTTTTATAATCATTTCCTTTCTTCTTTTACTTCATTAAAACTTACTAAGAAAGCCATTTTCTAAGTGCAATGATACCCTCCAGGGTGGGCATTATTGGGAAATACCAGACCTTTCAGGGGCTATAAGGCCTGACGCCGCATCAAGCCCCTGGGCGGTCCGGTATTTCCCAATAATGCTCACCCTGTCGGGTATTATTGCTTACGTATTGTATTACTATGCCCATTTGAGCTATATGTTCTATTGTGCTACTGTAATTATTTATTCTGTACCTACCAGACTCTCCTTGAAAAATGAGCTTGCTCAATGGAGTTTCACCTGGCTAAATAAAGATTGACTGATTGATTGATAACCTAAGGTACAGGGCATTACAGTAATCCAGCCTGCAAGTGGTGAAAGCATGCACCTGTGTGGTCAGATCCTCAGGAGGGGTCAGGGCTCGGACTCGGGTGATGTTCCTAAGGTGATAAAATCCACTTTTGACCATGGCCGACACCTGAACATCAAGTGTCAGGTTGTCATCTACGATCATACCCAAATCCTTCACCTGTCTAGAAGGGACAACGGGAACACCCCCCAACATTGGGCTGGGAGTAACCCCCCCATCTCTCACCCCACACAATGACCCGGCTCCACCACTAGTACCTCAGCCTTGTCTGGGTTAAGCCTAAGCCAATTGAGAGTCATCCACGACTGGATTTCCTCGAGGCAGCTGTTAAATACGGAGTCTAACATGTGAGCATCGGGTGTACAGGACAAGCACAGCTGGGTATCATCTGCATAGCAGTGAAAACCCAGCCCGTACCACCTGATAATGTCCCCCCAGTAGTAGTATAGTAGATTGTAGCAGACTAATTTTGACTGGGTGATGAGGGCCCTGGACCAGGGTAGGCCAGTGGACGTCTTCTTTCTGGACTTTAGCAAGGCATTTGATTCAGTACCCGACAGTGGCCTGCTGGCTAAGCTGAAGGAAATGGGAGTAGGGAGACAGTTGTTAAGATGGATAGGAAATTGGCTCTCTGAGCATACTCAGAAGGTGGTGGTTGGAGGGTTAGCCTCATTCCCAAGGTGGGTTACTAGTGGGGTTCCCCAGGGGTTAGTGCTGGGGCCACTCCTATTCAATGCCTATGTCTCGGACATCAGGAGGGGGGGATCAGGAGTGAGATGCATCTCTTTGCAGATGACTCAAAGCTGGGTGCAGTGGTGGATGAGGACGAGGGCAGGGTGGCCTTGCAGGAGGACCTGGAGGCTCTGGAAAGGTGGTCGGGAAAATAATAGAAACTAAAATTCAATGTGGGGAAGTGCAAGGTTCTGCAGCTGGGAGTCAGAAATCTAGGCCAGGGGTATACCCTGGGAGGAGACATGATTCAAGCCACAGAGGGTGAGAGGGACCTGGGAGTAGTGGTAGCTGTCAAAATGAACAGCTCAGAGACCTGTAGGAGGGCAGTGGCAAGGGCAAATAGGATGCTGGGTTGCATCACCAGGGGGATTACCTCCAGAAAGGCAGAAGTGATCCTTCCATTGTACAACTGCTTGGTTAGGCCACACCTCAAGTATTGTGTGCAGTTTTGGAGACCACATTTAAAAAGGGATGTTACACTCCTAGAGAGGGTCCAAAGGAGGGCAACCAAAATGATCTGGGGCCTGGGGGAGAGGACCTATGAAGAGAGGCTCAGGGAACTTGACATGTACACCCTGGAGGAGAGGAGGGACAGGGGGGACATGATAGAGGTCTTTAAGTACATGAAAGGGATCAATAAAGGAGGCCCAGTCAGGGTGCTCCAAAGGAAGGAGGGTGGGGCAACGAGAGGTCACAGGTGTAAGCTGGAAGGGGGCAGGCTCAGAGGGGAGAGGAGGAGATGTTATTTCACTGAAAGGGTGGTGGAGCCATGGAATGCACTGTCCAGGGAGCTGGTAGAGGTGGAGACTATGAATGGATTTAAATGGGGATGGGACAGGTACAGGGGGAGAGTAAATCTGACCAGGTCCAGTACAGGTGGAACATCTGGGACTGGGGACAGTATAACCCAAGGGAAGGGGGGACGCCAAAATCGACCCTCAGTGCAGGTGCTGAAAATCGAGCAGACTCGAGAGACTGTTAGGCCTATTCTGCTGGCATTTTAGTATGTTAGTAATTTTGTTTACTTCTAGGCTGACATCTGTTACTAAAAATCCCAGAATCCTCTGCAGCTGACATCAGAGAAGTGGGCAGCAGTGGGAGATTCAATAGCCTACAGTGCATGTTAGAGTTTATATAAGCTCTGCTCTTTTGCTTGCTGGTTCTGCTTCCTTTCTGGGCTAAATACAGTCACAGAGGACTGTACTTAGCCCCTGGAGAAAAGCAGAACCAGAAAATACCTGATCAGGGATTATAAAAACTCTAACATAGGGGGCTTGGCTGGGCCGTTGGAACAATGGCTTCCTAATTTCTTCAGCTCTCTCTAACCCAGATAAAATCCATGCTCTGGCACCACCATCCTTGGACATTGAGACCCCCTAATAACTTGGTAATGTCTGGGTAGTTCCTCTCTACCGACCGGTGACTTCATTTTGCAGATTCTGACGCGATTTGCTAAATCATTTTGCTGATTTAGGCCGCATAGGCCCCAGTTTGTCAGCATTCACCTAGCGGGCCTGCACAGCTACTGCCTCATCCAGCCTCCTGCGCACTGGTCCTAGAGCCTGCAGCCATACTTCGGGTTACTGCTGTGCTCCATATTGATTGAGCATGTCTGCCCAAGGTGCACCTTCTCTACCAACTCAGGGTGCCCAACCACCGACTCCGCCAGCCTCCGTGGGCGATTCCCTTCAGTACATCACACGGATGCTAGAAGCTCTTTTGGTCAGGGTGGATGATATCAGCATGTCCCTCACGGGCACCGTGGCAGATGTACGACAAGTGCAGGACAAGAGGAATGTCTCTGAGCAATGCCTAGACACCTGCGAGCAGCAACAATTAAAACTTATGCATCGCATCCAGCTTGATGAGGAGCGGCTGGCCACATTATGGGACAGAGTGTAGGACCAAGAAAAGAGGGCCAGGAACAATAACCTATGCATTATTGGGATCCCAGAGGGGGCTAAAGGCCAGTCTATGGAGAGATTTTTGAACAAGAACCTTCCTACTATGCTTGGGGATAGGTGGAGAGGCCCTATGGATATGGAGAAGACACACCGCATAATGGGGAGACGCAACAAGAACTCTAGACCCCTCGGCCCATTGTGGCTTATTTTTTGTGCTACACCATGAAGGAGCATATCTTGAGAACAGCTAAGGACTTAGGGGAGGTTTGCTGGCAGGGGTCGCCTGTTTCCTTTTACCGGGACTTTGCCCAAGAAAATGCAGCCAGGAGGAGAGCATTTGCGCCACTAAAGAAAATGTTGTATCAACACGGCTTTCAATTTAGATTCCAGGGACTTACCAGTCTGCTGGTGTCTAAAGATGGCAGAGAGTTGCTGGCGGAGCACCCTCGGAACATCAAGAGATGATTGAACAAATTTTGGTCTAATCTCTCTCTTAACTACATCTGCCAGAAGGCTCTGGGATCCCAATAAAGTTACCACATCTAGAGGGAACCATTTGAAGGGCAGGAAGTTTCTGGAGGACTCTTTAGAAGCCGGACATGCAGCAACACAATTTGGTCTCCGTCTTCTCTACTTCTCTACTTCTCCTGCTCGAGCACTATCTCCTCTGCTAATGACCCCATAGCCCTCTCTCTCTGGCACTTCCTCCCTGCCACCCCGTGCCTCTGGATCTGCTCATTGACAGAGGCAGTGAGCACGCAGTGGAACTCCCCTGCCCTAAAAGCCACAGCTGAATGCCCCCCCGGACAAAATCTCAAGGGAAGACCACATGCGGAATCCCTCTCCAGTCCAACCCAAATGCCAAGACCTGCCAGATATGGAGACTAACGCTGCACTGGACTGTGCCGATTACCCGGATTCCTCCTTAGTTGAAGTGGTGGATGCCTCAACACCTATGCACCCTGGTCTCATCTCCTGTGCCATTGCTGTGTCCTTGGGGTCACAGACTCCTGTTACTACATCCCCGTCCCCTACCGGGCAGGCCGAAGGTCCTACTAGTTGAATTGTTTAATCTGTGGACTGAATCGGTCACCTGTTATTGCTTTTTTGCTTAGCAAGTGCTTATGATTTTTACTATTCTTTTTAGATCCAAGGTACACAGGCTTGGCCCCTTATCTCTGGTCTTAAGGGGCTATCATGGGCCAGAGGGCTCCTATAGGAACTACCTCCCCTTGCCCTTCTCACCATGGGATGGGATAATATGCCTCCATCACTATACCAGGTCCTGTTTGCCTCTCTTTGCACTCATGTTTATGTGAGGCATCTCTTCTGTTCCTGTCTAAAGCTCGATGGGGTTGGGCACTGGTATTGGCGGCTCCTTTAAAATATGCCTAGCATGTGGCCTCCTCTTGGGGGTTGGTCATTAGGCAAGCCCCCCCCCTTGTTTGTGCTAATGGCTACCTATAATTCAATATGTTGGAGGGGACACCCTCCATCTTTCCCCCTTCCTGATGGTCCCCTGTTCTCGTCCCCTTCCCCCCTTCCCTCCCTTGGTCCCCACTCGATGTCCTGGTGCCTGACCGTGGACTGTTTACCCATATAGGGAGACTGGTACCCAGTTGGATACATTCATCTCCCCCGTTTGCGGTTCTCAAGGTTGGCATAGCTGAGAGTACCTGTCTTGTGGTATTCTCTTTAGCACTTAGCCTTGAATCCATTAGCGTAGATGCACTTGTTTACAGTTCTCTTTCAGTACTATTTGGGTACAGTTATTGTGTCATTGCCCTTGTTTTCCACATAGGGTTGTTGTTTACTGATATTTTTTCTCTTGTTCCGTTCTCTAGCTTGCCTCCTATATCAGTGTTACAGCAGTTCATCTTCTCCATCTGTCATTTGGTGCTAAAGATTCACACTGGCGTAAGTGTTGGGGGTGGTGCCCCTGTCTCTGCTCCTCGGTTTTCCCTATCCCTTACCTGGTTGTTGATCTGAGTAAGTACTATTCGTATTCTTTCCCTTACTCTATGGCCTCTTCTGGAAATCCACCCCCTGCAAGGACCCTCTTAGTTTCCTGGAATGTTGAGGTCCTGAATCACCCCGTTAAGCATACTAAGGTGTTACAACTCCTCAAATCTCTCCGCACGGACATCGCCCTACTCCAAGAAATGCATCTGCTGAGTAGGTCGGTGCCCTGGCAGAAGAAATCTTGGTTAGGGGCAGTGCATGCGAGCTGTGCCTCATCTAAATCCAAAGGGGTTGCCATTTTTGGTGCGATGCTCTTCACCTTGGGTGGTAGACGATTCCAAGAAGAACTCCCAAGGGAGATGGGTGCTGGTCAAGCTATCCTACCAGGCAGGGCAGCTTATTATTGCCAATGTCTATGCCTCTAATGAGGACCATGCCAATTTCTTTCCTGCTCTTAGTCAGGCCCTATCCTCACTGGCTCCGGATTGCTCGAATGTCCCAATCCTTGTAGATGGTGATTTCAACTTGGTGTTGGACACCTTCCTTGATAAATATAAGTCCCTCCCCCAGGCCCATCCTAAAGACTGGGTGACTTTGCAGGACCTACAGGAGGAGTAGGGTGTAGCTGATATGTGGTGTTGTGACCACCCTACTGGTTGAGATTATACCTTTTATTTCCAAGTCCATGCCACCCATAGCCACATTGATTACTGGCTGGCCAACGTAGCGGCGGCCCAGGGGATCTCGGAGAACAAAATCAGGAGTATCCTCATATCTGACCATGCTCTGGTCTTAATCACTTATGCTCGGGTGGGACAGCAATCCTCTGGTACTAGGTGGCACTGCAATCCCTTACTCCTCATAGACCCTGAGTTCTGTCATATGATTACCCAGGCTGCTCGTGACTGCTCCTCCTTCAATGCGACCAGTGAAGTGTCCCCAGGCACTGTTTGGGAAGCCTTTAAAGCCATCCTTCAGGGTCGCATAATAGCATTTTCCAGCCACAAAGAATAAGGCTCGTAAGGCGACCCTAGCCGCTCTGCAGGCCGACCTTGTGGGGCTGGAGGCACGGTTTCAGTCATTGTGCCACCCATCCAGGGATGATTCCCTCTACAGGTGTATTGTTGGCTTAAAATACCAGATCAATACTATGCTTAATCAGAAGGCTGAATGGCTCCTTCTGCGAGCCAAACATGCATACTGGGATGGAGGTGAGAAGAGCGGCAAGCTCTTGGCATTCAGGCTTCGTAAGCAACAAGCCTCTTCCCGAATCCACGCCCTGAGTGATAACTCAGGGAAAGTAGTTCATGAACCCCAAGAACTTAATTATACTATGCAGTCTTTTTATGCCTTTTTATGTCGCATTTCTCCCTGTCTTCCTCCCGGCTGCAGCAGGACCTGCACAGGTTTTGTCAGGGTTCATCTCAACTGACCTTAACCCTTGCTCAAGTCACTCAGCTGGACGCTCCCCTCACTGGACTGGAAATAAGGCAGGCCCTGTCTCAGATGGCCTAAGGGAAAGCTCCTGGTCCAGATGGCATATTGGTGGAACTCTACCATGCGTTGGGATCAGAATTACATGCCCTTTGCTCATGGCCCTTCAGGAGACACATGAGGCAAACTCTCTTCCTCCTACAATGCGAGAAGCCCTCATAACCCTCCTCCCTAAGAAATCCAATGACACCCATAATTGTGCAAATTTTCACCCCATTTTCCTCTTGTCGGGTGACATGAAAATATTAGGCAAGATACATAGATACATAGACAGTGTCGGCAGATAAGGGCCTATGGCCCACCCAGTCTGCCCATTTGAGCTTGTAAGTTCAGTTTGTTTTCCTAGAAGTCTGTTGCCCCTCACCCCTGACCTCCAGAATTCCTTTATGTCTATCCCATGCATTCTTAAATCCTGTGATTGTTTCAGCTCCCACCACTTCCTCTGGCAGGGTGTTCCACTTGTCCACCACCCGTTCTGTGAAGAAATTCTTTCTCATGTTTCCTCTGAATATCCTCCTCCAACTTCATCCCATACCCTCTAGTCCTGGAACATCTTTTCGCTTAATAATAGTGTTTTCCTGCACCCTGTTCCTCCCTGTAAGATACTTGTATGTCTGTATCATATCCCTCTCTCCTCCTCTCCTCAGGAGTACATGTTCAGTTCCTTCAACCTGTCTTCATAGGACTTGTGATGCAATCCATGCACCATCTTTGTTGCCCTCCTCTGAACCTTCTCTACCCTGTCTATGTCCTTACGTAGGTATGGTCTCCAGAACTGTACACTGTACCCAGGTGGGCGTCACTAGTGTCTTGTATAGCGGAATTATGACCTCCCTTTTCCTGCTGGTGATGCCCCTGCCTATACATCCCAGCATCCTATTTGCTTTACCTGCTGCCTTGTCACACTGTTTCCCTTACCTTGAGGTCATCAGAGATGATAACCCCAAGATCCCTTTCCTGCTTGGTGCATGCTATATCCTCACCCCCAACTGATATATTGTGCCAGGGTTTTTGTGCCCCATATGCATTATCTTGCACTTCTTTGCATTGAATTTCAACTGCCAAACCCCTGACCATTCTTCAAGTTTCTGCAGGTCGCTTCTCATTCTGTCTACACCCTCTGGTGTGTCTACTCTGTTACAGAGCTTTGTGTCATCAGCGAACAGTGAAATTCTGCCTTCTAGGTCCTGCGCAATGTCACTGATGAAGATGTTGAAATAGGACTGGTCCCAGCACTGATCCCTGTGGAACCCCACTGGTCACTCTTCCCTCTGTGGAGTGACAGCCATTTACCACAACCCTCTGTGTCCTGCCACCCAGCCAGTTACCTACCCACCACACTACTGTCCTGCCCACACCCATATTCCCCAGTTTGTGTAATAGTCTTCTATGTGGCACAGTGTCAAAGGCCTTGTTGAAGTCCAGATAGGCCATGTCCACCGCCCTCCCCTGATCCACCTCCCTAGTCACCCAGTCAAAAAATTCAACGAGGTTGGTCTGACATGACCTCCCCCTGGTGAAACCATGCTGCCTTGGGTCCTGTAGTCCATTGACAACCAGATGTTCTACCACTCTCTCCTTCAGTAATGCTTCCATGATCTTCCCCACTACCGAGGTGAGGCTGACTGGTCTGTAGTTCCCTGCTTCCTCTTTTGTTCCCACTTTTGCTATAGGGGACTACATCTGCTGTCCTCAGTCTTTGGGTACCTCCCTGTTTCCAGTGATCGGCTAAACAGGATAGCCAAAGTTCAGCCACCACCTCTCTTAGTTCTTTAGGAACCCTGGGTGCACCCATCTGGCCCATGCTTTATCAACTCTTATTACTTCCAGTTCCTTCAGGACCCTTTCTCAGTGTAAAGGACTTGTGTCCATTTCTGCACCATTCTCACCCCTTGTACTCCTTTCAGACCCATTACCCTCCTCTTCCTCAGTAAAGACTGAGCAGAATACTGTTCAATATGTTAGCTTTACTGTTGTCATCCTCCGTGGACCCCATCCTCCCCTTCAGTCTCACTATCCCTCCTTTGTCTTTCTTTTTCACTTATGTACCTGTAAAGGTTTTGTCCCTCTACCCACTGATTTTGCAATGTGCTCTTCTGTCTGAGCTTTGGCTTCCCTTACTGACCTCCCTGCCTCCTTTGCTTCTCTGGTACTTCTCCTATCCCCTTCTGCCTGTGTCTTTTTGTATTGCCTGAATGCAATCTTTTTGGCTTTCACTTTCTTTGCTACCTCTTTGGAAAACCATAATGGTCTCCTCTTCCTTTTCCTCTTGCTAACCTGCTTAATGCATAATTCTGTTGTTCTTGTAATCCCCATTTTAAATACTGCCCACTGTTCCTCATCCCTGATTCCTGTCCCATTCCCTTAATGCTTCTTTCAAGTATCTCCCATTTTCCCAAAGTCTGCCCCCTAAAATCCAGGATCGTGTTTTTGTGTGGTTTGGTTCTGCTCTTTCTGCGATTTCAAACCACAATGACTGGTGGTCACTGTTTCCCAGGTGCTCCCACTGTTACCCCATCACACTGTCCCTATTTGTGAGCACAAGGTCCAGTATTGCCTTCTGCCGAGTTGGTTCCATGACCAGTTGCTTGAGGAAGGCACCCTGAAGGGAGTCCAGGATAAATCTGCTCCTAGTTGATGCTGCTGCTGGGATGCTCCAGTCCACGTCTGGAATATTGAAGTCTCCAACCAGTACTACCTCACCCTTGTCTGCCATCCTGGCCACCAGACTGCTGAATGTTCTCCCAGCTATCATCCACCTGGCACAGGTAGGCTTTATGAAAAGCAAATCTGGGGTCGACAATACCAGGTTGCTGCTTAATCTCAAATGGGTGGCATCCCAGTCAGCCATACCTATGGTGGCACTGGCTGTCGATTTCACCCAAGCCTTTGATTCGATAGAGTGGAACTATCTACACTCAGTGCTCCTGTTATACGGCTTTGGCCCACACTTCTGCCAGTGGGTCTCCACTCTACACAGCTCTCCCATAGCCTGGATTCTCACTAACACCACTATCTCAGCTCCTTTCCCCCTGCAAATAATAACCCGGCAGGAATGTCCCCTCTCCCCTCTTCTTTTTCTGATGCCTTGGGTCCCTTGATTCACACCTTTATTGCCTCAAAATCAGTCTTCGGTGTGCCAATGGGAGGCACCTCCTATCTGGTAGCGGCATATGATGATGAGCTTTTGCTCACCCTCTCTCACCCCCAGCAATCTCTTCTGTCAGTCTTGTCCATCCTTCAAGATTTTGCCTCCCTCTCTGGATTGCGAGCCAACCAGAAAAAGACTATTTTGGCCCCACTGAACCCTACCTGTTCCACGGACTGTCTTACGGGTACTGAGCTGGCCTGGGCAGACCAGGGGTTCTCATATCTAGGGCTTTACATTCCTAATCGGTGATCTGAGTTGGAGTCTTCTAACTTCTCCCCTCTCCTGGCTCAGCTGTCCTCTGAGGTGGAAAGGTGGCGCAAACTGCATTTGTCTTTACCTGGTAGAGTGGCTGCAATACGTATGCTGTTCCTGCTGTGGGTCATGTATCTTCTTAATAACCTACCGAGTCACCTCTCTCCTAAATTTTTTGCCTTGCTTGACCACCTTATGTCCAGCTTTCTTTGGGCTGGCAAGTCACCAAGGTGGGGTAAGCTCAAATTACAGGCACACTGGACCCGTGGCAGGCTGGGGGTCCCTTGGTTTAAGGGGTACCACTTAGCCTGCATGGCTGCTTCTGCCATTCAGTTGTTTGCACCGGGTCTGCTCCATGACTTGCCCTGGGTGCAGCTAGAAGCCAGCCTGTCCAGTGGCTATCCCTTATGTGGGCTCCTTGACCTGGTGGTCAAGAGTGTCCGTATCCTTTCTCTACTATGTTAGAGGCCAGGAGGGCATGGCATTCACTTACGCCCCTCTCGCACACTCCTCAAGCAGCCTGGGGCCCCCCCATGGTAGTCCCTCTTTGGCGTAATAAGCTCCTCACAGTTGGTGGCCTGGCGTTACACTGGCCCTCTTGGGAAAGGCATGGCTTTCTCTGGATACAGGATATTTATATAGCTGACTCTGATGTCTTGCTCTCATTTGAGCAGTTACAAGCCAAGTTTCAGCTCCCTCCTATGGATTTTTGGAGGTTCCTTCAATTGCGCAGTGCGGTACAGGGTCTCTCAGCTCAGTATAGTGCTGACAGTAAATGGGGGTGGCTAGTGACCATCCACAAATCCCCACGTTTTCGGGGGGGCTAATCAGTCGTTTTTATAGTACTTGGAGGGATGCACAGCCAGATCCATCCAGCTACCTCAGGGATCAGTCCTGGGGCCAGTCCTCTTCAACATCTTCATCAGTGACATTGCAGGTTGACTGGAGGGTAAGGTTGATCTGTTTGCAGATGACACCAAGATCTGCAGCGGAGTAGATGATCCAGATGGGGTGGGCAGAATGAGAAGAGATCTGGATAAACTAGCAAAATGGTCGGAAGAGTGACAACTGGGGTTTAATGCAAAGAAGTGCAAGATCACGCACATAGGGAAGAGAAACCCTGAAGCCACCTATAGGCTGGGATGGGAGTTGCTGGCAGTCACAAGGGAAGAAAGAGACTTGGGCATCATGACCTGAAATCATCCAGGCAAACCACTAAAGCAGTAGGTAAGGCTGGGGGATGTTGGGGTGTATTAGTAGGGGTATCACAAATCGGAAGAGGGAGGTAATAATCCCACTTTACAAGACACTGGTTAGGCCCCATCTGGAGTACTGTGTGCAGTACCGGAGGCCACACCTTCACAAGGACATTAACCAAATTCAGGCAGTCCAGAGAAGGGCAACCAAAATGGTGCAGGGACTGCACCAGAAAACATATGAGGACAGATTAACGGAGCTCAATATGTAAACCCTAGAGCAAAGGAGGGAGAGATGTGATATGATCGAAACATTCAAACACCTTAAGGGCATTAACAAGATGAAAGAGTCTAACATGCTTCAATATAAGAAAAATAGCAGGACAAGAAGACACATCATGAGATTAGAGGGAGGTCAATTAAGGGGTAATGTGAGGAAGTTCTTTTTCACAGAAAGGGTGGTGGATGTATGGACTGGCCTACCTCAGGAAGTGGTGGATATGAATACAGTGCAGGGCTTCAGACGGGCATGGGATAGGGATAAGGGAGCAATACAGATGAGTATGGATAGATAGGCCATTGACAGAGTAAATGGCACATTTATAAGGTAGAAAAAGAAATGGGCAGACTGGATGGGCCTTGCGGTCCTTATCTGCTGTCAACATAGAAACATAGAATTTGATGGCAAATAAGGACCGCTTGGCCCGCCTAGTCTGCCCATTTTTCTACCTAACAGATAAGCTGCAGATCCTAGTTAACCAACCGCTTACTTCCTCCTACCCCCCACTAGGACTGCCTTATGTCTGTCCCATGCATTCTTGAATTCCCCCACTGTTTTTGACTCCATGACCTCCTCAGAGAGGCTGTTTCATGCATCCACAACCCTCTCTGTGAAAAAATACTTCCTCACATTACCTCTGATCTGTCCCTCTATCTTCAGATTGTGCCCCCTTGATCTTGCACATCTCTTTTTCTGAAAGATGCTACCCTCTTGGACTTTGTTGATTCCCTTGAGGTACTCGAACGTTTCTGTCATGTCCCCTCTCTCCCTTCTTTCCTCAAGGGTATACATATTAACCTCCTTTATTCTTTCTTCGTATGTCTTCTGGTGTAGACTCTGCACCATTTTGGTTGCCCTCCTCTGGACAGCCTCCACTCTGTCTATGTCTTTGCGGAGATGGGGTCTCCAGAACTGCACACAGTACTCCAGATGGGGTCTCATCAACTGTCTGTACAGAGGGATAACAACTTCCTATTTTCTACTATTGATGCCTCTTTCTATGCATCCCAGTATCCCCCCCAGCCTTCCTTACTGCCTTCTCACATTGCTTGCCCACCTTTAGGTCATCTGATATAATTACCCCGGTCCCTTTCCATTTTTACTGTTGCCAGTATCTCACCCCCCATTGTGTACTCTCCCCCGGGTTTTTGTTTCCCATGCGCATTACCTTGCACTTCTTTGCTTTGAATCTGAGCTGCCATACATTTGACCATTCCTCCAACCTTGCCAAGTCCCTTCTCATCCTTTCCACTCCATCTTGTGTATCAACCCTGTTGCAGATCTTTGTGTCATCTGCAAAGAGACATACTTTTCCTTCCAGTTCCTCTGCAATGTCACTTATAAAGACATTAAAAAAAGGACCGGTCCCAGTACTGAACCCTGTGGTTCCCCACTAGTAACCCTCCTTTCTTCACTGTGTACTCCATTTACTACTACCCTTTGCATCCTGTTGTCTAGCCAATTTTTTATCCAGGCTACCACCTTGGGACCCACTCCAAGGCTGGCTAACTTGTGTATTAATCTTTTGTGTGGGACTGTATCAAATGCCTTGCTAAAATCTAGGTAGGCTATGTTTCTATGTTTCACTGCCAGCAGGCTGAAATGGGTGGCTGACCTCAAAGAGTGACATCTCGGAGTATACTTGGTCACAGTATCTATGGGATGCGCACAGTTGCTACAAGGACATCAAGAGTCGGTTTCTTCAATTCAAGATCCTATTCCACTGGTACCGCACCCCAGTTGTCCTATTTACCTGTGGTCTAATGGGGCATTCTCAATGTTGGCATTGTCAGCAGCCTGAAGCACATTCATTGCATGTTTTGTGGTCCTGCCCCCTACTTCTGCCATTCTGGTCTCTGGTGGCCTCAGATTGCGCTGAGGTGGTGGGCTCTGTGGTGTCTCTGGCAGACCCAAAGCTCCTGCTGGGAGACACGTCTTCGCTTGGGACCCTTCCTGCTCCCCACTGGGAATGGATGATGCTGTCCCTCTTAGAAGCTAAATATCTCCTTCTCATGTACTGGCCTCAAATGGCCCTGCCCTCACGGAAGGCCTGGCATGCAGTGCTCGCCCGCTTATCCTTGCTTGAATGCCTCTCCTACACTTACCAAGGTCAACTGGATAAATATATGGCCAAATGGGATGCCTATCTTCAGACATTCAGACACACAGCAAACCTTCATGATAAGTAGGTTGATAGCCAATTCAATCAGACAAATGCCCCCAAAAAAGATGTGGTTACCACAAAAACCAATGGGAAGTCGCAGATGTGGTAACTGTAATGTATGTAAATACGTGCATACAGGCAATGGTTTGTGTTTACCTAATAATCTTGAAATTGAGGTCAGAGAATTCATTACCTGTAAAACACATTTTGTGGTATATATGTTATGGTGTACATGTGACCTATATTATATATGTAAGACTATTAGACCCCTGAAAGAACGTATTCAGGAGCATGTAAGGTCCATTATTAATCAGAAAATGGACACCCCCATAGGAAGACATTTCACTACTACACAATAATAATGTGCTACATTTCAAGTTCATGGGATTGGAACATGTGAAAGGAAATCCTAGAGGGGTGGACAGGCCCAACAAATTACTGCAAAAAGAAAGTGCTTGGATTTTTAAAGCTAACACAGTTACTCCGTTTGGATTAAATGAGAGATGGGACCTCAAACCTTTTCTAAAAACATAGATTATTTAGGTACCAGATCGAAAGATGTCCTTTTGAGTTCTTGTTTCTTGCATGTAAAGAACTTATTGAATCATAAATATGTCTAGGCTCTTGTTTCAAATAAGCCTATATAAGTTGATTTATTGATGCAATTTCATGTTCTAAATTGACCATTATTATATTTTTTATAATTTCCATAGGTTGCATTATATGGAAAAAATCATCCTTCCGGTATAGTTGGCTCTCTTGCAATCTTTCCTGCATAGATGGGTCCACCACAGTTCCTCTGTATCTATCTCTCCCTCTACAACTGTAAGATATTCAGAGAAAGAACATTTAAAAATAACAAGTGATTTAACATACTGTTTTAGATAAGTTGAAAATCTCGTTTCTGCTATGTATCCCAGAGTGAAACATAAATTCTTAACATTAGGAAATATGAAACTAGTTTAGAAAGAGATTTTGAAGCACAGTCATTAACACTAATTTGAAATATGGTCTTTGTTTACAGATTTGGTGTATCCCAAGTGTTCTAGGAGAACCCCTTGGTAAAGAGATAAATATAAGACCAAATCAGTACTATTAGTATATAATGATTAAGTGCAATATGTATCTATAACTCTGCCTCCAAGTCCGCCTTATCCAGACTAGACCCTCTCTTCAATGCCTTCTGCTGCTTCGCCCGTGATGCTCCCCCCCCCCGCACCCATCACTGCGAGCTTTACCATTCTCTGGCCCTCCCATCCCTGAGCAACCGGCGCCTACTTCACAGTGCTAAATTTGTTTCTAACTTCTGGCTCGGTTCCCTCCCACCCTACCTCGATTCCTCCCAGTCTTCCCCACCAACCCCCGCTCACGCCCTCAGGTCTACTGACTCCAGGCTATTAGCTATCCCTCATCGAAGAACCTCCGCAGGCCAATCGGCCTTCTCTTACCACCTCCCTAAGCTCTGGAATGACCTGCCGGCCCAAATCCGCCATTCTTCTTTCAAACACTCTCTATCCTCCGCCCTCTCTAACTTCTTAGCACCCAATTCCACCTGCCCCCCCGATTGACTCCTCCCCCACCAGTTCCCCTCCTCCTTATGCTCCTGACCAGAGGCTGGGCTGTTCGTCCAAATGACTGGCTTATAAAATTTGCCCTAACAATCCTTGCATTTACCTCTCCAGGCTCGTGCTCCTATTCCTTTCCAACCATTGCATTTTCTCTTTATTCTCTAGATTTAGGCACTTATGTAACCATGTGTAGTTTTGATGTTAATCAAACATGTTATGCCACCCCCCACGTGGCACAAGTACGTAGTGCTTCCGCCTGCTTAAGTCTGTCTAGCTACATTCATCCATGTAACCACTATTTTGATTTGCTTGACTCTAAATGTCAACCCATTGTCTGCATTATGCATACTCCTCCCATGTAACCACTGTTTTGAACTTGCTTGACTCTAACTTCATCACATTATTTGTATTATGCATACTCCTCCCACGTACCCCCCCCACCCAGGTGGCACCGTGAGACGAGCATTGTTTTGCTCAGTGTGCCTCTCCTGGTGAAACATTTTCAATAAATAAATAAATAAATAACTGTAATGCTTATAATGTACCCTGACTGTATTTGAAATCTAAGGAATTTTCCTTTTTGCTTTTTTCACTCTTTTAGTCTCCTATCTTTTTCATTTTCCCCTCTATTTTCCTTTTCTTGTTCCTAAATTCTCCCCTCCCCTGTTTCTGGTTCCCTTTCTTTGTCTTCTTCTTTTCCTGCCCCCAATCTAATCTGGTTCTCTCTCTCTTTCATTTTTCTACGAATTCACAATAAATGTTTTTTGATTGGGTAAAGAACTATGTGATGTCACACTTGAGTTGTATTTAAATGAATGCTGTATATAGTTTTTGTATGACGCCCCCTTGAAGGCACTTTGCCAAGACGCTAGGGGCTCCCACAAGTGGTGAAAATAAATTCAACAGTGGTTGTAAAGTGCTGATTGCATTTCCGTCTATTTCTTTTGAAGGGCGCTACTTTTTGGAGAGACTTCAACTGAATAAATATATGGCCAAATGGGATGCCTATCTTCATTCACCCCTATGCAAGATTCCAGCCCCCTATTGTAACCCTCCTACCTGAATCTTTAGCACCCCTTTTCTTACAACTGCGTGTAAACCCCTACAAATGGTTGTTCCTGAAAGTCTTCCTTGGGTGCGCCTAAATACTCACTGCCAGAGTGGTGTCCTGTGTCTTAACCATTTAAAAGCTATTGCTTGTGAGTGTCTTTATAGCCTCTGTGTTTTGTCACTTTAAGAGCTGCCTATATCACAGTGTATAGTTAATCTGGGTGGGGGCTGAGTGTTTCTAAGCTTGAGTCCCACTCAGCTGCCAGATAATTGCTCCATTCTGCCATCGCTAGTTGCGCAGAGGGAGCTCTGTTAGAAGCTGTACTTATTTGCTGATTATCTATTCTAATATTAATAATATCATAGTTTGTCTCCCCACCATCTTGGTTCTGGACTGCCATTGTGGACCAATCAGTACCTTTGGCAGCCCTAAAATGGAGCCTGTCCCCAGGGGTCTTGTGGGAGTGAATTTCTGTAGGAATTGTAGTTTTTCCACTTTGGCACCTAAATGGACCTGGAGGGGGAGCTCTTTCTATGACAGACAGATGAAGCAACCAACCAAACCATCTGGATCAGAGGGAAATTCCCATGCTGCCTGCAGCAGAGGGTCAGAAGTGAGATGGAGCTGGAGGAATAAACAGCTCAAGACATTCGAGCAGCTTCCCGATGGGGTAACGTGGGGATTAGGCGGGAAGGCTGAGTCTGGCCTGCCTGCCTTCAGCTCTCCCGCATGGAGAGATTAGAGTATCTGTAATTCAGGCTTCGTCTTGGAGCAATTTTCGTTGTGCCCTGATTAATGGGTACAGCGATTCGAGTCAGTCTGAGTTTGGAGTTGAGAGAGAGTGAACAACTCGAGATATTTGAGTAGCTACTCCTGAGTAGTCACGTGGGAAACTAGTAGAAAGGCAGTTTTTGGCCTGCCTGCCTACTTGTCCCTCATGAGGGAATCCTTTGCCTGAATTTAAACTGGACTAAATCCGGACCAGTTGTGACAAGAATTACCAAATTGTGACTGTCTTATTGCCTGAAGAGGACCGAAGATTTGCTCCACGAGATCGGCTTGTCAGGAAGTCTGAAACCACCACAGAGCGTACGGTTTGTGCAGAGACACTGTGATTGCGACCGGACTGTCATCCGAACTGTGATATTTGTCTTGCTTTACTATAAGTGTTCTGAATGGTGTTAGTGGGTCATGATTTGGGTCTCCACTGCCTGCTTGTGCCACGCTTGCTGGAAACTGAATCCAGCACTACCGGACTGCCATCTGAATTGTTCACCTAGCCTGGACCCTGCCACTTTGGCCCAGCCCAGCTACTCACACCACAGATAAGACCATCGACGAGAGACCTGCTTGGGGATCAGCCTCCTGCTCAACATCACGAACAGGGAGTGACACCATGGTGAATCGTGTGGGCCCTGCTTCTCCTGGCAAACCAGCAAGTCATCCTGCAGTCTCCATTTCGTCCATCCTGTGTCCTGTACTGGTAGCGTGAGCAAATACCAGGGTAGCTCCCTGCAACAATAGCTCAATCAAAGTGTGACATCTGATTTAATTGTTTTGTCTAATTATCATGAACAGAGCCTCCTGGCTCTGGATTACAAATTGTGGGTTATTGTGCATGACTTGTCTTTCCATCATTGGGCCCCAACCAGCTGCAATGCCGGCCTACCCCGGGCAATGTGTCAGGCTAGCCTACCTTGCCACTAGGTACCCAGAGTGTGTGTGACTGTGTGGAGGGACTCAAAATGCATGCCTTGTAGCCTGATTGAATCAGTATCTAAACCAATCAACCTGATTACGCCCCTTCCTTGTTCATTTCCCCTGAATAAATCAGATCTAAATCTTTTTGCACTTAACCTGCCTGTGGTGCACTTCTGTACAAATAGCACTGTGGTACTATTGTTTGCTGTGTTTAACCTTACTTTACAGGGGGTCTCCAAGGATGAACAGGTGGAACCAGCCCTGGTGGCAAGTGCAATCAAAGTGGGGATATAGCTGCTGTTTGGGGGCTATGGTACCTGTGTATTCTGCTCATTGTTTAGGCCACTAGAGGAGAAAGAGGGGGATCACAGTGCCCCGGAGGGCTGTACCCAGGTCAGCTATGCTACCACTAACCCTGTCATCCGGGTGGAGGCACACATTTTCAGTACCCAGTCCCCTTAACTTGCACTCGGTCATGCAGGCAGGGGTAGTAGCCCTTGGATAGCGCCACCAAGAGGTTACATCTTGGAGGCATTGCTGGGATTAACATCCTCTAGTGACCAAAAGAATCAATGTCTAGCTTTACCAGAAAATTTGGCACCAATTGGGTTCTCACCATTGCCACGGATCATAGGGATGGGTCCCCATGTACATTAGTTAACATACCAGAAATTATAACTTGAATCAGTATAGTAGTTATTAAAATGTGTTAGTACAGATATAGTATATGTGTGAACTGTAGTAAAAATGTAAAGTAATGTATTAGGTTTCTGTTTACTGATGTATCAGCTATTATTTGGGCCTTGTGGAGGTTCCAGTGGTGACCCCCCAGATCCTTCAAGTGTATCATGGGAGCAGGTGTGGGCAGCAGAATTCTCCTCCTTTACCGTCTACCCGGTGATGAGAAAGTCTTTCTGCAGGAAGTTGCAGATTTCATTGTCGACCTGGTGTTGGAGCCCTCCAGGTGGTTGGTCCTGGGGGACTTCAATGCCTGGGTCGATGATGAACTTTCACTTTTTGGCTAAAACTTCCTCCAACTGATGATTTTGTTGGGATTCACACAGGTTGTTACTGCTGCTACCCATATAAAGGGTCACTCCTTGGATCTGGTGTTCACCCTGGGGATGGAGATCTCTGGACTGGTGGTGGAACCAGTTGGGTGGTCTGACCATCACTCCATAAGGTTCAATTTCACAGCTCTCCCTTTGAGACCAACCCCTTTGTAGATGGTCCAGTACTGTCTTTTGAGGGGAGTTACCCCTGTGGGTCTGATGATGGTGCTGGACCTATCGAGTCAGCCTGTGGAGTGCATGGATCCAGATGTCTTAGTAGTGCACTATAATAATATGGTGCTGAAGGCCCTGGATTCCATAGCTCCTGTCCGTGTTCGTCCCCTCTCCCTCCGCCCTTAGTCCCCTTGGTTTGATGGGATATTGAGGGAGTTGAGGAGAGTGGGCCAAAGATTGGAATGCTGCTGGCGGAAATCTGGTCTGGAAGATGATAGACTTAGATTGATGGTCCATTATATGGACTACCAATCAGAAATCTCCCATAAGAAGGCAGAGTTCCTGTCCAGGGAGATAGCTGCATCAAGAAATCGACCAGCTCAGCTCTTCTGGACCATGGACAGATTGTGCGATTGTGCAATCCAACCTGTCTGCGGGGTCGGCGAGCCTTTTCACAAATAAAGTGTGATGAGTTTGCTTGGTTCTTTGATGATAAGGTGTCATCGTTCAGGTCAGAGATCTGCGGTTTGCGTTCATGCGAGGTTACTGGCCCTTGGTCTATCTGGATGGATTTTGACCAGCCAGCGATTCTGGATCCTGGATATCATGAAGATTGTCCAGGGCTTGCGACCGACTTACTGTAGTATGGATCCTGGTCCTACATGCTTCCTTGTGGGGTGTATGGATGTGATCAGACCAGTCCTTGCTGAGATAGTCTGGTGCTCTTTGGACCAAGGGGTGTTTCCAGAATCTCTAAAAGAGGCTACTGTGATACCCCTTTTGAAGAAACCTTCCCTCGACCCAGACTGTCTTGCTAACTACAGACCGATCTCTAACCTGCCCTTTTTGGGCAAGGTTATTGAGAAAGTAGTCACGTTGCAGCTGGAGGACTTTCTTACCACCCATGAAGTCTATGATCCTCTCCAATCCGGTTTCAGGAAGAGGCATAGTACTGAGACAGCATTGGTTCGGGTACTTAATGATCTCCTAATAGCGAGAGATCCGAGGAGCCGTGTGATCTTGGTTCTCCTCGATCTCTCTTGCGCATTTGATACCGTTGACCATGGGATGTTGCTAGAACACCTCCAGCTGTTCTGTGGACTGTCAGGGATAGTCCTCAGATTGTTCCAGTCTTTCCTCACAGGCAGAACCCAGAGGGTAGTATCAGGAATCTTTTCCTCAGCTCCCTTTGCTCTGTCCTGTGGGGTGCCGCAGGGTTCTGTGCTTTCCCCCATGTTGTTCACGGTGTATATGCTGCCATTGGGGGACATTATAAGGCATTATGGGCTGAGTTTTCACTGCTATGCAGATGATACTCAGCTCTATATGTCCTTTGTACCCGAACAAAATGACGCTTTATCGGTCTTTAACAACAGTCTCGCTATGATTCAGGGCTGGATGAGTGCTAACTGGTTAAGACTGAATCCGGACAAGACTGAGGTGCTGGTGGTGGACCTGGGTCACCGTGCAGAGAAGTTGACTTCTGGGTTTTCCTCCGGCCTTGTGGTAGGGGGTAACCAGTTGAGATCTTCTGAACAGGTATGAAATCTGGGCGTAATTTTTGGTGGTGAGCTGACACTGAAGGCACAGGTGTCAGCCATTGTCAAGTCTTCCTTTTATCATCTGAGGAATATTGCCCGGATAAAACACCTTGTTTCACATGATGATCTTCCTGTATTAGTCCACGCCTTTGTCTCCTCGCGTCTTGACTACTGTAATGCTCTATATCTAGTGTTGCCGGGGGTGGATCTCCATCGCTTGCAGCTGGTGCAGAACGCTGCAGTCAGGTTGTTGATGGGGCTGTCAAGAACTTGCCATATCACACCTGTGCTGCGCGAACTGCACTGGCTGCCAGTGCAATGGAGAATCACCTTCAAGGTCAAATTGCTGACCTTTAAGACCCTACACAGTTAGGGACCGGACTACTTTCAAGATCTCCTGCGACCTTACTGCCCTCTTCGCTCGCTCCGCTCCACCGATGAGGGATTGCTAGAGGTTCCCAGGGTTCGTCTTCAATCATCTGGGGCCATAGCTTTTCCTTTTATGGCCCCAACCCTGTGGAATTCTCTACCTCGTCGGATCCGAGAGTGCCAGTCCACAGAGCTATTCAAGGCATCTTTAAAAAGTTATTTATTTGAGCAAGCCTTTGATTAGGCCAACCCATTGTCTTTTAATTGTTTTTAAATTTATATTTATTATGTTGGCTGTTTCTTGTATTGTATCTGCACTTTGATAATTTTGAAAAGTGCACTATAAATAAAATTTGATTTGATTTGATTTGATACTTGTATAGTATTCTAATGTCACGTATATCTCGTATAGTATATTGCCTTTTCAATATTTTTGTGGTGTAGACTTGACGCGGACGCCAACTTTTTCCAGGCAGGGAAGGGTGTAACCCCCCTACAAATGGGGGTTCCCAAAAGTCTTCCTTGGATGTGCCTAAGTGCCCACTGCCAGGCTGTCCTGTGTCTTAACCATTTAAAAACTATTGCATGTGAGTGCCTTTATAGCCTCTGTGTTCTGTCTCTTTAAGAGCTGCCTGTATCGCAGTGTATAATTAATCTGGGTGGGAGCTGAGTGTTTCTAAGCTCGAGTCCCACCTGGGCTGCCAGATAATAGCTCCATTCTACCATCGCTAGTTGCACAGAGGGAGCTCTGTTAGAAGCTGTACTTATTTGCTGATTATCTATTCTAATAATAATAATAATATTGTAGTTTGTCTAACCTGCCTTCTTTGCAGCATGGACATTTCTGTAAATCTCCACCATCTTGGTTCTGGACTGCCATTGTGGACCAATCAGTACCTTTGGTGGCCCTAAAATGGAGCCTGTCCCCAGGGATCTTGTGGGAGTGAATTTCTGTAGGAATTGTAGTTTTTCCACTTTGGCACCTAAATGGACCTGGAAGGGGGAGCCCATGCTGTGACAGACAGATGAAGCAAGCAACCAACCAAACCATCTGGATCAGAGGGAAATTTCCATGCTGCCTGCAGCAGAGGGTCAGAAGTGAGATGGAGCTGGAGGAGTGAACAGCTCGAGACATTCGAGCAAGCTGCCCCACGGGGTAGTGTGGGGATTTGGCGGGAATGCTGAGTCTGGCCTGCCTGCCTTCAGCTCTCCCGCATGGAGAGATTAGAGTAACCATAATTCGGACTTCGTTTCCGAGCAATTTTCATTGTGCCCTGATTAATGGGTGCAGCAATTCGAGTCAGTCTGAGTTTGGAGTTGAGAGAGTGAACAGCTCGAGATATTCGAGTAGCTGCTCCTGCGTAGTCATGTGGGAAACTGGTGGAAAGGCTGTGTTTGGCCTGCCTGCCTACTTGTCCCTCATGAGGGAATCCTTTGCCTGAATTTAAACTGGACTGAATCTGGACCAATTGTGACAAGAATTACTGAATTGTGACTACCTTATTGCCTGAAGAGAACCGAAGATTTGCTCCACACAATTAGTCTGTCAGGAAGTCTGAAACCACCACTGAGCATACAGTTTGCACACAGACACTGTGATTGCGACCAGACTATGATCTGAACTGTGGTATTTACCTTGCTTTACTATAAGTGTGAAGAATGGTGTTAGTGGGTCGCAATTTGGTTCCCCACTGCCTGTTTGTGTCATGCTTGTTGGAAGCTGAATCCAGCACTACCGGACTGCCATCCGAATTGTTCACCTGGCCTGGGCCCTGCCACCTTGGCCCAGCCCAGCTACTCACGCCACAGAGAAGACCATCGACGAGAGACCTGCTTGGGGATCAGCCTCCTGCTCAACATCATGAACAGGAGTGACACCATGGTGAATCGTGTGGGCCCTGCTTCTCCTGGCAAACCAGCAAGTCATCCTGCAGTCTCCATTTGATCCATCATGTGTCCTGTACTGGGTAGCGTGCATAAATAACAGGGTAGCTCCCTGCAACAATAGCTCAATCAAAGTGTGTCATCTGATTTAATTGTTTTGTTTAATTATCATGAACTGAGCCTCCTGGCTCTGGATTACAAATTGTGGGTTATTGTGCATGACTTGTCTTTACATCGTAGGGCCCCAACCAGCTGCAACACCGGCCCACCCCGGGCAACATGTCAGGCTAGCCTACCTCGCCACTGGGTACCCAGAGTGTGTGTGACTGTGTGGAGGGAATCTAAAGTACATGCCTTGTAGCCTGACTGAATCAGTATCTAAACCAATCAACATAATTACGCCCCTTCCTTGTTCATTTCCCCTGAATAAATCAGATCTGAATCTTTTTGGCACTTAACCTGCCTGTGGTGTGCTTCTGTATAAATAGCACTGTGGTACTATTGTTTGTGGTGTTTAACCTAACTTTACAGGGGTCTCCAGGGCCGAACAGATGGAACCAGCCCTGGTGGTAAGTGCAGTCAGAGTGGGGATATATCTGCTGTTTGGGGGCTATTGTACCTGTGTATTCTGTTCATTGTTTAGGCCACTAGAGGGGGGAAGAGGGGGGTCACAGTGTCCCAGAGAGCTGTACCCAGGTCAGCTATGTTACCACTAACCCTGTCCTCCGGGTGGAGGCACCCATTTTCAGTACCCAGGCCCCTTAACCTGCACTCCGTCATGCAGGCTGGTGTAGTAGCCCTTGGGATAGTGCCACCTAGGGGTTACATGCATTTGTCTCTTTCTTCTCTACCCCTTTTACTCCTCAGAGTAGGAATCACTTTATTGTCACACATTGTGATTTCCTTGTTCTGCTCATACGAGGCAGGGATCATATGCTTGATGCATGTTAAAGCTGTGTCCACCTTAATCGTGCCTATTGTGAATGTTCTAAACTGTTGGATGTATGTTACCTGTAAAATCAATAAAATTATTCTATGATAAAAATAAAAAAAAATCTCTAACATGCACTGCAAACTACTGAATCTCCCACTGCTGCCTAGTGTTCTGATGTCAGCTGCAGAGAGAGAGAGAGAGAGAGAGAGAGACTCTGGTTTGTTTAATTTTTTTCTGTTGTTTTTGCTGGAGAAGAAGCTGTTTACTTTTTGAAGTTTCATAACATTCTGCGGAATCAAACACCATTCATTTTGAACTTTGAAACTGTCATCTGTCCCATCTGTGAGCATTCCCTTGATTATCTGTCTAGGCCAATAAATTACGTGCCACATTGTCACATCACCATACATAGACTTCCCAAGCTGCTTTGTATTAGTAAGGTATGTAATTTTTTTTTATTTATTCATAACTAGGATTACAAATTCCTTTGAACCAGGGGTTATTTTACAAAGGTTCCACATCAAGGGGGCAGACAATGTAAACATAGGAGGAACAAACAACAGTAGGGTGGTATCATCGAAAATTACAGCATTGTAGTGTACAGAAATGTTACAGTTGTTACAGGGAACAAAATATACAATGGATCAAACAGACAAGAACACAGACCAAACGACAGATCTTTGTCAAAGCTAAGTGCTAACAAAGTTGGAAGAAGTACAGAAGAAATGCTGCTGGGAGGGCCGTGGAGGAGAGGAGAGTGTGAAGTGGTGGAAACTAGTGGCAACAGAGCAGGATGCAGAAATATCGGGTAAAAGAGGGTTTGGGTGGAGGTAACTATGTAGGCATGAAGCATAGGGGGAGCGGCAAAGTAGGTTAGAGAGCACAGTCACATTTGTCCAATGTTGGCAGGTGTCTGCAGAGCTTGGGTTTAAAAGTGCCTAATTTAGATCCAGTGAGGACTTCAGGAGGCAGGATGTTTAACCAAGTTGGTGCCCTGTTGTTGTAAGATCTCTGGGCTTGCGAGATCCAGCAACGAGGAACGAGGAAAACCTGCTTAGTTGCACTATGCATGTGACGCTGGTTTACTGATGCCATAAGAAGAGATTGGGTGGATGTGGGTGTTAGGGCAAGGCATATTTTTTTGGCTAACAGACAGGTCTGATAGTTGATTCTACCCTGTAGGTGAAGCCATTCCGTTTGCACATAGAGCTCATGGGTATGGATGCATTTGTCAGCACCAATTACCAGCCTGCATGCCTTATTTAGCAAACTTGTCAGCCGTTTGAGTACAATGTCAGTGGTTGCACCATAGATGATCAAGCCATAATCTATGATGGACAGAATCGAGCTGGAGACTGCTAATCTTAGGGCTGCAGGAGTGAGGCAGCGCCTGTGCCTGTATAGGACACCAATTCTACTGTTTACCATCTTGGATACATGATGGACATGAAGGGCGTAAGAGAGTGAGCTGTCTAGTGTAATTCCTAGGCATTTAAATTCACGGACCATCTCCAGGAGCTGGTTTAGATTATTACAAATAGTTACGTATGCAGATTTATTTTTGTTATGGTGGCCAGCAAAGAGCATTGTTTTGGTCTTTTTGTAATTCATTAATAGTTTGTGGTTGGCAAACCAGGATTCAACTCATGTGAAGTTAAGCTGGAGATCACTGGTGAGAGAGAGAGGAGGTCAGTGTGGCTGGAGTAGAGGACTAAATTGCTATCACAGACTTTGGGTAGGTTATTCAGGAAAAGGCTGAAATGTAAGGGCCCTAAGATGGACCCTTGTGGGATACCAGAGTGAACTGGGAGACTACTCGAGAGGGAATAATTTATTTTAACCTGCTGCATTCGGGCTTCAAGGTAGCTTTTGAACTAACTAGTCATGGCAGAGGAGCGGTCAAGGGAAGGAAGGGAGCTTAAGAGGAAGAAGTGATTAACAGTATCAAAAGCCTTGGTCAGGTTGATGTATATTGACCCAACCACTTGACCACAGTCCAGGGCTTTGTGAATGAAATATGTAAATTCCAAAAGGGCAGTGGTGGTACTATGGGCCTGACGGAAACCGTGCTGCTGAGGGTATTGAATGTTGTGTTTGGTTAGGAATTCAGTCAGCTGGTCAGCGACTACTCGCTCTAGAATTTTAGATATGGGCAGGAGTATTGATATGGGGCTGTAGTTTGAACTCAGAGATCTGTCTCCACTTTTATGCACAGGCGTGGCAACTGCAGCTTTCCATGCCTGAGAGAATTGTCTAAGTGACAGGGACAGGCTTAGAATGGTGTTAAGTGATTTTAACATGACCTCCAAAGAGAGATACCGTAGTTTCATGTCTAAGGTGTTGCTGCTGAATCTGGTTTTGCCTTAAACCCTAAGTAGGTATTTTTTGGTCTCAGCTAATGTGATTCTCTTAAAATAGAAAGGGAGGATGTGGGGGGAAGGGATAACCCTGGCAAGGGAGCCTCTAGTGTCGGTGTTGTCAAAAAGGTTAGGTGGTAGCACATGGCTGACGTCTGTAAAAGCTACAATGACAGCATCGGTGATGGATTTAGGATCTTGTATAGGGCTGTCATGTACAACTAGCACAATGGGTGCTGCCTTACTAGGTCGACCAGTGAGGTCCTTGATTTTTTTGCCAGAAATTCCAGCTATTACCCCAGGAGTTAGTTAGCTCTTTTTGAAAGTGTGCAATTTTGGCCTTGAGGATTTCCTGGGTGCATGCATTTCTAGCAGCTCTGTAGCACTGCTTAACATCCAGTTTACTAGTTGCCTGTGCAAGGTGCCAAAGATTATCCCTGTCTTTCATCTTGCTTAAGAGTTCTGCAGTGATCCATGGGTTTGCTACCCTTCTGGCCTTTGTTTTATGAACAGGGACAAAGATGTCACAGGCTTTATTAAAGTGGGTAATAAGTTAGCTAAGTGCATGGTCGACATTGGTAAATGAGCCCAGAGGTGACCAGTCACATTGTGCAAGGTAGGCCCGAAATTGATCAAGTTTCCCTTTTTTTAGAGTGCATTAGTATGTGATTTTTGGTGGGGGTTTTGGGGACTTATTTGTCCAGAGGCTAACGACAGGCGAGTGGTCACTCATCAAGTCAGCAAGAACTGTGGTGCTAACGTGTCTTTGAGGGTGAGTGATAAGAATAAGGTCAAGTAGGGAGCTGTTGCCTGTCCTCAGGTTGGCTTGTAGGGCAAGCCGCCAACTGGGAGATGTTATGTGCTGCAATGGCATCTTTAAAAGGGGTGGCTTCAGGGGCCAACCAGTTAATGTTAAAATCACCCATAACAACTACCTCAGATTGGTTTGGTAAGCTACCAAGGTAGTCAATTACCATATCAATATCTGATTTGTTTTCACGAGGGGGACTATAGACAGCGAGTACATATAGAGATTTACCACATTGTCCAAGGTGAACTTTCACTCCAAGCATTTGGGAGTGATTTGTTTGGGTAGTATGGGGTAAATAAATGGCACATCCCCCTCCCCCTTTTCCAACCCTGTCCAGTCTGAACACAGTATATCCAATGATTGTTAATGCATGTCAGGTATGTTAACCGAGAGCCAACTTTCACTCAGTGTGAGCCCGTCAAGGTTATGTTGCTTCACCCAGACTTGGAGGTCATCAAGTTTTGGCAAGAGGCTGTGAATGTTGATTGAAGCGAGCTTTAAATAACCATTATTTCTGCCACCCTTTTGTGGGCTATGCAGGGGATGAGGGTTCGGGTGAACATTGCTGGATATTAGAAGTAGGACCAGGGTAATCCTATAGAGGTAGGGTTTAAGGTAATTGAGCCTAGTGCTCCTTGTTTGGAAGTCAGGTTTTTGGGGAGTTGTATGAAAAAGGGGATGGGTGTAAAATTGGGGGAAGGTGTTTGTGAGAATCCAAAAGTGGTTAGGGAGTATATGATAGTCAATGATTGGATTAACATTCCAACCGGGTACGTGGGTTAAGGGTACAGTACCCTGTGTGGGAACAGCAAAGGTGTGATGGACAATGTTTATGAGATCAGTGGAGGTGTGGTATCAGGAGGGTATTAGTAAGATGAAAATAAGGGTAAGTGTGAGGGTGGAGTGGAATGACAACATGCTAGGTATGTATTTATGTACATATACATACTGTATGTATTTATGTACATGTACTCTATTAACATTTATTTAAAATCTGGATACGCTGCTAGTACATTTCCAGGATAAAGCTTGCTTTAGTGCTTTCGCACTGAAGTTGTGTTTTAGATTGCTTCTTTATTATGGGCTCACCATGACCTAATAAATAGGCAATGTTTTCCTCTGCTTGGGCTGAGCTGTTTAATTTGCACTGTACCTTGTTTGTTTTTTGAGGGTGCTTGAGGTAGACAGCTGATTTGTTGTGGACACTTCAGAATAGGTATGCAGGAAGGGAAGTAGGAAAATGACTCTGTGACTCATGGACTACTTTTGTGTGTGTCATCCAGTGCTCCCGATATGGCCAATTACACTTCAAGTATTCGGTATATGCATGGGCAGCAGAATCTGGATGCCGTTGTATAATCTGTGCCAGAGACAAAGGCAGAAACACTGTCTGCCTGTAACTAGGAAAGGGAAAGTATAGTTTCCTGCACAAATCAATACACAGGAAGCAGTGTGGTTAATCTGCTTAAAACTACTATAAATGTTTGAGGATAGCACCTTCTTAAACACTGTTCCAATTATATCAATTATTATTCCCTTACAAGCGGTGAGTGGTGCTATGTAAATGTTTTCATACTTATTTAGTAGTTTTAGGCAAATTTATTTTGATGATGCTGTTCCTATTCTTCCTGTTAATGATTTTATATGGAGCTGCCCCCCACACACACACACTTCAAGCAGATTGCTCTTTTTAGGCTTCAGTGGAAGCTTGAAAAACCTAGTGTTGTGTTATTTTGTGCATTTTAGGAATATTAAGGTTGGGTGTGTCTGAGCAGTGACAAGGTAAACAGATTGTAGTAGCAGCTGAGATGTTTCCTTTTGAATTTACCTCCTCCCTGAGTCTGCATGCCTATCATGTTTTGCACTGGGGATTAGGCTCTAGAATGAGTGGATGCAGCCTGGAGGAATTTACAAAAAAGTAAAGACATTGAAACCATCTTTCCTCCAGTATTATTTATACATACTTTTTTCCGCTCTTCTTTCAAACTGCCTATTAAGCTGTTTAGTACGTTAGTTCTAACAGTAAAAGGTGTTACATTAATACACTGGTCAGTAGGGGAATTACCCCATTTTGCTGAAGGTGTGGGTACATTATGTGCACCACTGTCTTGGGATTGGCAGTGATTAAACAAGCTTGTTTCTCTATATGGCTCTTTGTTGGGCTGTTGCAGAGCAAGCAAGTTGTCACTCCTTGTGGTCTTCTAGAGTGGAGGAAATATTTATTTTGTTAGTTGTTTTTTGTTTACTGGGTCGTTACATTCTGCCTTAAAGAGACCCACCAAGATAACACTGGAAGCCCCTGTACCATATGTACAGGTACCTTACCGCCAAAGGATACTGATATGCTGCATATCCCTGAAAACTGTTTTGCTGTTTAAAAGTTATTTCCTTCATAAAATTCTCTATACCGGGTCCTAAGGACTTCCCGTTGTTTTCTGCGACCCACGCCCCACACGCTCACCGACATGATGATGAGATGCCAGTGAGGCTGGGGGTGTGCTCAATATAATCAATGGTGGATATCTTTCAGTCTGTTTTAATAATCTAATGGCCCATGGCAATGAAACATGGGCACGGTTGACTAACAAGGACCTCATTAGTCGGCGGTGCGTCGTTTCATTGCCGAAGTGGGCTGATGGTAAAAACAGATTGAAAGACATCCTACTATTGATTACATTATAATGGAGCACTTACGCTTCTCCTCACTGGCATCTTTGTCAATACGCTGGTGGGTGTGGGGGTGGAGTGTGGGCAGAACCTATGACTGGTAAATCCTTGGGACCTGGTATAAAGTATTTTATGGGGGAAATAACTTTATAACTACAAAACAGTTTTCAGGGATATGCAGCATATTAGCAACATTTGGTGGTAAGGTACTTATATATATGGTGCAGGGGCTCATCGTGGTGAGTCTCATTAAGGTCCATTTACAGGCATAGCTGGATACATAAAACAAAATGGAAAACAACATATAGTACTTAATGCAGGTTATTTACAAATTATACAGTTGGGATAACCGTTTACAAGACAGCAGAAATATTAGTGATGACAGTTACAGCATTAGAAAAAAGATAGCTGGTTAATTTCTTTTTGAGTACATACTAGGAACAAGCTTGCTGAATGTGTACAGGAATAATGTTTTAATACTATGGGGCAGTATGTGAAAAAACTGTATGCCCAATGGCAGCTTTTAAAGATCCGGTGACGTGTTCAGGAGAACTTTAACAAAACATACTATTTGGGCAGTGTCCAACTTGTGTTTCTCATTAGTTCTGTATTCCTCCTCCCCATCATTTAGTAGTGAGGTCATCTGCATGAAAACAGGATTTTTGCTTCTGAAGAGTTTATCTGTTCCTGCTGCTTTCTCCCTACCTGAAGTCATAGAGCACTGCATGTGATCTCACAGTTACTTCCATGGCAACAAATTTTGATGTCACAACAGAGGATTGTGACTTGAAGTAGGGAGTAAGCTATAGAGGCAGATGAACTCAAAATGAACTCTAATGAATGACAATCATATATTCATACACACTTCTTTAGTAATAAATTATGGGGAGGAGAACTATATAAAATATAAGTGAAATGCAAGCAGAACTGTACCTAGTTATTATGTTTTTAATTTTTCTTTGTGGTGTCAGTAGCTCTTTAATGCTGGTACTACTGCACAAGCAACTGTTGGTCAGAGGACCTTATGTCTCTGTTTGACCTCTGACTATCCAACAAGTCTGATTTTTGACTTCCTGTAACAAGAGCATTCACCTTGTAAGCAAATAGAGCTAGACCCAGAGTCCCTGTCCTGGAGAGGATGCCAATTTATTTTGTTGTGCAGGCTACAGTTATGCTCATGTGAATGAGAATTTGATACAAATCTACCAACTGCACCATACAAAGTTATCCACTTATTATGAAATCCATCTGAGGCTGAGCCTCATACTGTATCAGGCTTCCATAGTCCAGTACTGGTAGCAAACTAATTCTGGGGACTGCTTTCCTAGTTTCATTTGATAACACATTTCTTAGTTTGTACAACAAACCAAGGGTTTTGTGTAATTGGCTAGTTACTGGTTCCATGTGTTTCTCATACCTAAGGCAATAATCAGTTGTTATCACAAGATACTTGAAATGACCAACATTTTCCAAGGCGGAATTATCATTCATTAATACTTTACTTCTGCCATGATTTTTTTACCAGATTTTGAGAGGTGCAAAAGAGCATGACCCTTGCCTTTTTCCTGCTCAGTATAGAAACATAGAAACAGAAGTTGTTGGCAGATAAGGACCGCTAGGCCCATATAGTCTGCCCCTAAGCTCTACACTTGTATGGAGCCTCTGACCCTACCTGGCCAAAGGCATTTGGCCTCTCCTATCCACCTCCAAGGTTCCCTTATGCTTGTCCCAGACATGTTTAAATCCCTCCACTGTCATCGCTGCTGCCATCTCCTGTGGCAGGCTATTCCATGCATCCACCACCCTGTCAGTGAAGAAAAACATCATGATATTTCCCCACAACTTGCCCCCTTCTAATTTCATATCATGCCCTCTTGTTCTTGTACTCTGCCTATAATGGAAAATGTCATCCTTCTGCACCTTGTTTATGCCCCTAAGGTACTTGAAAGTTTCTATCATGTCCCCCGATCCCTTCTCTCCTCCAGTGAGTACATATTGAGGTCCTGTAATCTCTCTTCATATGTTTTTTGGTGTAAGCTTTGTACCATCTTTGTTACCCTTCTCTGGACTGCCTCCTGCCTGTCGATGTCCTTTTGAAGGTGCGGCTTCCAGAACTGCATATAGTACTCCAGGTGAGGCCTCACCAGTGTTCTGTACAAAGGCATCACCACCTCCTGCCTTCTGCTTGTGATGCCTCTGCCTATGCACCCCAGCTTGTCACTGGCACTCTCCACTGCCTTTGTGCTCTACTTAGACAATTGAAATGATAACCCCCAGGTCCCTTTCTTCCTTGGTGATAGTCAACTACCCCCCCCCCAATCCTGTAGCTCTCTCCCAGGTTCCCGATTCCTAGGTGCATTATTTTGCTCTTCTTTGAATTGAACTTCAGTTGCCACATCTCAGACCATTTTTCAAGCTTCCCCAGGTCCCTCATCATTTTCTCCACCATGTCCTGTGAATTCACCCTGCTGCAAATCTTGGTGTCATCCGCAAACAGGCAGACCTTTCCCTCTAACCTGTCTTCAATGTCGCTAATGAAGACATTAAACAAGACCGGTCCCAGGACTGATCCCCGAGGTACCCCACTGGTCACTCCCCTTCCCTGGATTGGATCTCATTTACCACCACCCTCTGCCTCCTGTCCGTGAGGCAGTTTCTAACCAAGTTTACCACGTTTTGCACCATGCCCCGACCACCCATCTTGTTCACCAGTCTTTTATGTGGGATAATGTTGAATGCCTTGCTGAAATCTAGGTAAGCAACATCCACTGCACCCACCCGATTTACCTCCTTCATCACCCAGTCAAAAAAATCTATCAGATTTGTCTGACACAACCTTTCTGCTGTGAATCCATGCTGTCTTGGATCCTGTACACTGATCAATTCTAAGTGTGCCACAATTCTTTCTTTAACCAGTGCCTCCATGATTTTGCCTACCACTGAGGTGAGACTGACTGGTCTATAGTTCCCTGCCTCCTCCCTACCTCCACTTTTCTGTAGAGGGACTATATGTGCCGTCTTCCTGTTCTCAGGTACCACCCCTGTGTTGAGTGACTTGGTGAACATGGCTGCCAGAGGTGCTGCTAGCTCCCTTCACAACTCCTTTAATATCTTCAGGTGTATGCCATCTGGCCCCATTCCCTTGTTCACCTTTAGCTTTGTGAGTTCCTCCAGGACTCCCCCCTCTGTGAAATGACTTGTGTTTACCTTCCCCCTCCCTTCGTGCCTGTTAACCCAGCTGTGGTCTCTGACCCTCCCTCTCCTCAGTGAATACTGAACAGAAGTATTTGTTCAGTATTTCTGCCTTTTCCAGATCTCCCACCTTACATTCTCCTGTATCACCTCTGAATCTCACAATCCCACCCCTGGTTTTCCTTCTTTCACTGATGTACCTAAAGAATGTTTCCTGGGTCTGTGCCTTGGCTCTCCTAACAGCCTTCCCCGAATCCTTTAAATTCTTTAGGTACATCTCCCTGTCTTCCTCCCTTTGAGTCTCTATATTTTCTGAAACTCACCCTTTTGGCCCTTACCCTGTCTGCCACCTCTCTTGAGAACCATAATGGTTTCCTCCTTTTCTTGCCTTTATTTACCACCCTATGACATTGGTTGGTCACATCCTCTATGGATTCCTTCAGGTGCTCCCACTGCTCCACATCTCCCCGTCCTATCCCCCTCCTTTCCAGGGCCTCTTTGATACACCTCCCCATTTTAGCCAAATCCACCCCCCTAAAATCTAAGACCCTTGCCTTACTGTGGCTAGATGGAGTCTCTGTCCCCATATTAAACCACACTGTATGGTGGTCACTGGATCCCAGCTGACCCTCCACCATGATGTCTGTGATTCTGTTCCCATTGGTCAGTACTAGGCCCAAAATCACCTTGTCTCTGGTGGGATCACTCATCAGCTGTCTAAGGCCTGCCCCCTGTAGGGAATCCAGCATGTCTTTGCTCCAGGCTGAAGCAGCTGCCAGGATAGACCAATCAACATCTGGGATATTGAAATCCCCCAACAGTAGTACCTCACCCTTTCTTGCCATCTTCTGAATCTGATCCACTAGTTCCCTATCAATCTCTTTGCCCTGCCCTGGAGGTCTGTAGATCACCCCGTGTGCATTGCTGTGCCTTTGCCGGGCTCAAGGATGACCAACAGTGCCTAAGTCTCTCCCTGTGTACTCTGCACCTCTGTTGCTTTTATACCCTCCCTTATGTAAAGGACATTCCCCTCCTTTTTTACTTCCCCTATCCCTATCCCTCCTTTTTTTCAATTCAAAGTTTTATTCAATTTTATACAATTACAGAGAGAAGATCTACTGTTACATGTAGATTGGTAATACAGTAATAGATTATTAGGAAATTAGATCAACTCTTGCACCCCCCCCAAACCCCCCATTCACACATAGCACAGCAACCTAATATAGAGCTACCTATCAGAAAGTGAGAGACCATTAGGTCATCTGGAGAGAGTACAGAGCAACGAGAGGACCCCATAATTTAAGAAATTTCTGAGGTTGATTATGTAGGCTAGCAATTGTCTTTTCCAGTCTAAGATTGGCCAACAATTCCTGTAACCATTCACTATAAGAAATATCAGTCGTATATTTCCAGTGCCTCAGGGCCAGTTTTTTAACAGACATGGCAATGAGGGTTATATGATACTTTCTGTTGGTGACAACCACAGAGGTAAGATCCCCCAATATACAAATTTCAGCAGTAAATAGATTTGATAAACCCAATAGAAGGTCAACCTTCTGTTTAATAGCATTCCAGAGGGGAACTATCTTGGGGCATGCCCAGAAAATATGCAGTAAGTTACCCTCTCCTTGAAGACATCGAGTGTATGTGGGCGAAGGGAGGAGTCCCAGTTTGGCCATCTTCTGAGGTGAGTAATAGAGGTTATGCAAGACTTTGAATTGTGTTAATTGGAGCCTATCCTGTATAACAAACTTGTGACAGTTCAGCCACAGAGAAGGCCAAAGGAATTCTTGATTGGGAAGAAGAGAGGCCCAGAATTGAGTCGGGCTGAAACTGTTCGGCCATTTCCAATTGTGGATTATGCCATATATTCTGAAAACAGCATTGGAGAGGCCCGCAATGGGAATTAATTCTGCCAAGCAGGATAAGTTTGGGGATATGGGTGGAACTGCACCAAAGGATTTTATTAATAAGTGTCATAATTGGAATATTTTAAAAATAGCAGAGTTTGGGATATGGGCTTTATTTAGACGTTCAGGTGAGGTTAACCACAAGCCATCAGTTTTCAGGAAAAAGTTTAGGGGGTGATCCCCTAGTTGAGAGATCCATCTCGGCTGAAGAGGTTTACCATCAATTGTTAGATTAGGGTTCCCCCACCAAGGCTGAGGTGGATCTACAAGGTGTTTATATTTCAGAAAAGAGCAAAGTTGGGAATGAATTCTAATGGATAATGCAATAGGATTACTTTTTAATGCTAGGGGTAGAGACTTTAAATTAACATGCAAAAGTGCAGCAGGGGATAACCCATGCTCTTGTATTAAGGTACATTCAATTTTAAGCCATATAGGTGTGAAGAAATGCGATGGTGGGGGGATGGTCTAACATTAGCCATCTTAAGTATTTGTTTGCATGGCTGGCCCATTAGTAGTGTCCAGGACCTAAGCCACCTGGACTGAACACCAATCGACTCTGCCATTGATGTAAACCAAGCCTTAGACCTTTTCATCAGCCACTTCACTGCGGCCTGCAATATCTTTGCACCTCTCAAAAAGCTGAAGGTCAGGGGCAGAGCTAACCCTTGGATAACCCCCGATCTAATCACTTTACTCAAACATAGGGATCATCTCTGGCACTGTGCCCATGCAACATCCAAACCTGGGGATATTCATAAATATAAAGCTGCCAGAAATGAGTGCACGTGGGCAGTTAGGAGAGCCAAAAGCAAATACTTCAAGGAAACTCTCTCCAACTCCTGGGGTGATGGAAAACAATTTTGGAGTAACTTGAAAGACCTTACAGGCAAGGACCCTAAGTCACCACCCACCACGCTATGCATAAATGGAACACCAACAACTGACCTGTACACCATCACCAACACCTTTAACAATGCATTCTCCAACTTGGATAGTGTTCTCCCTTCTAATTTCTTTGATGCCCCCTCTGGTAGTAACCCTCCTGCAACTACTCCGCTCCTACACTCTGCCCCGCAATTCTACTTCAAGGAGATCCCAGTGCATGAAGCTAGAACCTATATTCAGAAGGCCATTCACAATGCAGGCTACAGCGGTGACTCCCTTGACTTGAAGTTATTACCACTTGTCCTTGAAGAAGTCCTTGAACCCTTGACAAAGGTCCTCAATCTATCACTAAGGATGTCCCAGTTCCCATCTCGCTGGAAACAGGCAACCATCACACCGGTACACAAAAGTGGAGACAAATCACTGCGCTCCGACTACAGACCTATCTCCATCCTCTCTCCATTGTCTAAGGCCCTGGAGCGCATTGCCTCAGACCAATTAGTCAAGTACCTGGAAAAATACGACATCCAGTGTCCTGAGCAACATGGTTTCCGAAAAGGGCACAGTACCACCACTGCACTATTAGAATTCACAGCCTTCATCCATACCACACTTGATCAAGGAAACTGTATAGGGGCAGTATTCATCGACCTGACAAAAGCCTTTGATACTGTGAACCACCCACTCCTACTCAAGCAATTATCAAACATTGGGCTGTCCAATGAAGCACTGCTCTGGTTTTCAAGCTACCTTGGGGAGAGGGTCCAGCGGGTTAGGATTGCCAGTGTTACCTCGGAAGAAAAGCCAGTCCTTTCAGGGGTCCCACAGGGGTCCATCCTGGGGTCACTACTCTTCAGCCTCTTCCTCAACGACCTTCCCAGTGTTCGCCACCAGAAATTACTGTTTCTACCGATGACGAGTCATGTTCACCAACCACCAAAATGCAGAGCTTCTCGAGAAACAATTACAGCTTGAATTCATGTGCATCGAAGAATGGTTCAAGTCACACAAACTGGTCATGAACTACAGCAAAACAAAGGTTATGACCTTCTACAATGCTAGGAGCAAGTACAAATCCCATGACCTGACCATCCTAAACCAAACAGGGACCTTACTTGAACAAGTTCCTGATTTTAAATACCTAGGTGTCACATTGGACAGCTCACTGTCCTGCCATCGGGACATAGATTCTGTCGCCAAAGCCACCAACATCCGTATAGGCCTGCTCTACAGGCACAAACACTGCATGACTCCTGACACTCTCCGGTTGGCTATCAACAGCTCTGTCACCTCCGTCATCGATTATGGGCTAGCAATTTATGGCTCTGCCTCTGCCTCTGCTCTCCGCAGAGTTACAGTTGCACTCAACAAAGCATGCAGGCTGCTAACTGGGGCTGATCGACTTACACACACTTGTGGCCTGTACACTCGGGCAGGATGGCTACCTCTCATCAGCTGGATACAGTATCAAACCTGCCTCTTAGCCAAAAAAGTCCTCCTAGGGGTCATGCCCCCGGGCATTGAAAAGCTACTTATTGACCACCACAGCACCCAGAGAACTAGAAGTTCACAACAACTAACCTTCCTTGTCCCCAGATGCCAGACTACCATGGGCCAGAGGACCTTTGCCCACAGAGCATCACAGTGGTACAATACTCTCAACAAAGCACCACAGAGCACCAGAGTGGTACAATACTCTCAGCAAAGAAACTCTTACTGCTGCTGCTCTTGGCCCTTTTAAGAGACAACTCTGACTTCATCTCATTTCAACTAGTCGTTGTGACTGCCTTGCCTAATCGGGGGCCCACCGTTCACTGCCCTGCACTTCAGTCTTGAAAGCTATCTCTCCCCGCCTTGCCTCCTTCTACCTGCCTACCCCTGCCCCTCCCTTTCCTCCCCGGGCATTTTTCTGACTTCTATCCCTCCTCCCTCCCCTTTAGAGCTCTTACCCTCACCCTCTACCCTCCGACAATGGCCTTCCTGCCTGCATACCCCTTCCTCTCACCTGCAGTGCTTATTTCCAAGATTGCCCTTGGCTGGTTATGTCATGCTACCTAACATTTGGCACATTTTGAATTACTGGAATTTCCTAAGCCTCAGTCTCTTACTTCTTGTTATTGTGTAACTGTATTATTATGTTGACCTTTGTATGTATGTATACCCCCCATTCCTTCGACGTGGAACCTTTGTAAATGAGCAGTTCCTGCTCAAAGGTATTTGTAATCCTAGATTTCAATCAAATAAAATAAAAAAAAAAAGGTGTGGTAAACGTAGTCCTCCTTTCATTTTCGGTGCCGAAAGCTTGTCATAAGCTATCCGGGGTTTTTTACCAGCTCAAATAAACTCAGACAGCATCTGATGTATCTTTGTAAACCATGCCAAAGGTAACCAAACATTTGAAAGGTTTATTGGATAGAATAACCGTGGAAAAATATTCATTTTAATTATATTGATTTTTCCCCAGAGAGGGAGAGGAAGTAGTGCCCATCTCTTTAGATCCTGTCTGATAGTGTATATTAATGGGTTGAGATTCAGTTTTTTAAATCTGTTCGGATCTCTAGACAGGTTGATTCACAGATATCTCAAGGAGTTGGTCTGCCAAGAGAATACCGCCGTTGAGGCCACTGACTTCATCGCTTTATGATTCAGGGGAAAAACCACCGTCTTATCTCTATTGAATTTATAGTTGGACATAAAACTAAATTCTTCCAGAATATTAAGTAGGGCAGGTATCGAAGTATTGGGATGAGATAATTGAAGGAGCAAGTTGTCTGCATAGGCCGAAACTTTAACTATTTGATGATGGATGCTTATACCCTGTGCTGCAGGGTCTGCTGTAATCCTCTGGATAAGAGGTTCCAAATAGATATTAAACAAAAGGGGGGATAATGGATAGCCCTGTCTAGTCCTGGCATGTAATGTGAAAGAGTCCGACAGTAGTCCATTACATATAACTCATGTTTTTGGGGATTTTTACAATACCCCTATCCATTTTATAAACAGAGGAGGAAATCCAAATGACTGAAACAAAAAATTCCAATCAACCCTGTCAAATGCCTTCTCGGCATCTAGGGAGACCAGAACAGCAGGGGAATTAGAGTCCCTGGAAGCTGAGAAGATGTGCGAGAAAGTTCTGAGGTGGTCAACCGATGATCTGCCTTACATGAAGCCTACTTGTTCCAGGCCTATAATATCCGACATGAGGGGACTCAACCGATCCACTAGGAGTTTTGTAAAAATTTTAAGGTCCTGATTTAGAAGTGAAATTGGCCTGTAACTTTGGACTCTATCAGGGGGTTTACCTTCTTTGAGCATTAAGGTGATTAAGGCTTCAAATAGAGACCTATCTGAGTTCTGTCCAGAAAGGACATGATGAAATAAGGAGAGAAGGGATGGCGCTAATTGTTGGGCAAAGATTTTACAAAAGTTGGAGGAGAATCCATCCGGGCCAGGTGTCTTCTCCAAGGGCAAGTCTTTGATAACTGTAATTATCACTCCTAAAGTGATAGAGGCAACTAGAGAGTGCCTATGTCCTATGTGAGTTAAGGAGTGAAGGTAGAGAAGAGCATGCCAGATATCAATCTAATTGTGATAAAGGTGGGGGATCATCCATAGGACTGTACAATTTCGCATAGTAACTCCGAAACTCGGAAGTTATATCTGACGGCGAAATTTTCAAGGTGTCATCATCCTGGGAATGGACTGCTGCCACTAGCCTGTGAGATTCAAGCTGTTTGAGTTTAAGGGCCAGGAGACGACATGCTTTTTCTCCTTGATCTAGATGGAGATCCTTGGTTTTCAAAATAGTAAATTCAACTTTTTCCCTTAATAAATTCAAATATGAACCTTTTAGTTTTATTAAGTTTTTCCTGACCCGGTCGGATGATTGGGGGGATAAATTATGCTCTATGGCATGAATTTGGGATAATAAAAATTTAAGGTGTTCTTCCTGAGTTCTTTTTCTTTTGGCCGCCTTGCCAATCAGCAGACCTCTAAGATAGGCTTTCAGGGAACACCATTCAATGTCTGGTTTTCCAGTAGAATTAACATTGATGTCAGTGAAGACAGTAATGTGCTCGGATATATATTTCACATATTCTGGATTCTTAAACAGCTGATTATTAACCTTCCATCGCCAACCTGCCATGGGAAGAGAGGTAAAGGAAATCAAGCAAGAAACTGGGGAATGGTCTGAGAGTGGGCCAGAGAGTATGGCTGAATCCAACACTCCGGGAATTAGAGATCGGGAGATAAGCGGGTAGTCAATGTGGGAAGATGAGTGGTGAACTGGAGAAGTGTAAGTAAATTCTCTATCCGAGGGGTGAAGGGTGCGCCAGATATCCATCAATCCGGCTCCATCCAACAGATCCCAGAGTGCCCGTTGCGCAGGAGAGAGCCCTTTGTGTAGTCTACCTGAGTGGTCAATGTGCGGGTCAAATACAAGATTATAATCACCTCTTGTGATTAGATGGATGTGTAAAAATGGGATAAGGACTTTAAGCAGATGCATGAAGAAACTAGGCGTGTCAGTGTTGGGACCATAGACACTACCTAGTATAACTTCTCTGGTGTGGAGCATTCCTCTTACTAAAATATATTGCCCTTCTGGGTCTGCAATGATTTGGCTTGAGGAGAACAGTATAGACCTCCTCAATAGGATCACAACCCTGCGGCTTTGAATATTGCCCTCTGCCGCAAAGTACTGACCCATTTGCTGTCTACGTAATTGAGCGGCCTCAGAGTTAAGTAAGTGGGATTCTTGCACAAATACAATGTCTGCTGCCAGAAGGGTAAGGTGTTTAAGGATTTGGTATTGTTTAATTTTATGCCTGGCCCCCCATACGTTTCAAGAAATTATTTTCAATGCTCCAGCCGTGGCAGTTTATAAATTGGTCGCGGTGTAAGACAGAAGTCAAATATCTCTCTCTGTAAGCTGTCTCTGTGTGAAATAAATCCCCCGCCTCCCTCCTGACCCTGAGTAACACACAAGTATTCATTAAACTGTAAAAGCTTTGAGACCCTACCCCAGCCCACCCTACCACCCTTTCTGCTACGCTTCACCTTCTGCATCATGCCCCAAAACATTTCCCCCTGCTCCAGCCACCCTAACAAAACCTAACAATGTAAAAATATAAAGATAAAGATAAACACTCTCTAACGTCTACAGACATATAAGTTACTAGAGTGTATTAATTAGATTGAGATACCTGGATATATAAAGGCAATATTACTGGAAAATAACTCCCCAATCTATTAAATTAAGTGTGATTCAGGGCTGACCCACACAAAGGCTAACAAGCCATCGAAGCTTCTGGCATAATAAACAAAAACATATAAAACAGCATTAGAAAATGATCTAAAAGGAATTAAACATTACCTGCTTTATAATTCTCAGCAAGTAGCTATCAGCATCTTAAAAGGCAACTCTCAGGCCATGAGGTAAAGGAAAAAAGTGAGTAGTCCTAGCTTACAACGCAACTAAGAAAAGTTCACATATAACATTTTAGGTGTGTACCATATAGATTACCCAACCTCTCCAGGTCTTTAGTCCATGCATTAACAACGTAAATAATAACAAAACGTTCTTTATAATCTAGCAGACACATATCTGAGAAGCAATAAACGGTCCTTCATAATAATAATAAGGCACAATTGTAGTAATATCTAGAATGCTAATGAGGGCTGATTGAACAGTTAAAAACAAAAGCAACTAAATATACCAGCCGCAATTGAGCTGTATAACCATCATTTGTGAAGTCGGGTCCCCCTCTAGTGGTGGAAATGTTCAAGCGCTAGCCGGAGAACTCGATTGCAGATACCTTGTCCAGAAAACAGCAGTGGGTATATTATTGGCACAAGAATTTCATCGAAGCAACTTCCAAACACATATCCCCATTTTGTTTATTTATTTATTTGTACTTCAGTTTACAACCTTTGAGCCAGAGGCTCATTTCCAAAGATACCTCGTCACATTGAGGACACACAGGACGGACTTTTTGATTACAGCATACGAGTCACATAACTTAGCAAGCACAAGTGGTTACATACATTTATACAGTTAAACAGTTTTGTTACAATGATACAGTCTCGCAAAAAAACAGCTGGATAATAACAGTGGCAATAGGCAATGGGGTGCAGGGAGAGTTTCTGGTCAAGTAAGAGGTGATCAATAGCCTGATGATCTTGGTGATTAGGAGTACCAGATTTTATAGGGGGTGCTAGTAACTACTGAAAATAAGTCTAAACTTACAGACCCTATTCAGAGAGGAATATCTCTCACTCAGCCCGTATGAAACCATTTCTCCCACAAAACCATTTTTAAGTCACAGTCAGGGATTTTTAGAAAGATCAGGGAAGGCAAATTTCAGCTGTGTAGAGGCAGTTTCAGGGTCTTCAAAGGCCGTCCAGGTTCCTGAGATTAGGACATGCAGCTTTGCCGGATACGCCCTCTGAAACTTAACGCCAGGGGCAATGAACTTGGCTACCACAGGATGAAAGGCCATTCTTTTGAGTCGGACCGATGCTGGGAGATCTTGGGCTATTCTTAGGCATTTCTCTTCCCAACTGACTTCCTGTAGCTCTTTAAGTTTGTTTAAAAAATTTTGCTTTGCCAAGAAGCTAAGAAAACGGAAGATGGCAGCGCGTGGAGGGGCTCCAGGAGCTGGCTTCGGGCATACGGCTCTATGCACCCTTTCAATGATATATTTAGCACCAAAGGGAGAGGGGCCCACTAGTTTCTCCACTAGTTTTTGGACAAAAATAATCATGTCATGCCCTTCTTCCCCTTCGGGAAGACCAATTATGACCACATTGTTTCTCCTACTATGCCCTTCGAGGTCCTCCACTTTCAATTCCATCTTGGCCAGATGTTGTCTACAAGCAATTAGTCCAGGATCAATCTTATCTTGTCTTTTCTCTAGTGAGTAGAGCCTAGCAGAATTATCTGAGGCTGTTTGTGAGACTTCATCCAGTTTTAGGTTTAGACAACTGAAGTCGGATGCCAGCGTGTGAAGATCATCCTGAAACGGTTTAAATTCTTCTAAAAACCATTGCAAGGTAAGCGGTTCACTGTCAGTGGAGGCAGGGCTAGTGCCGAGGTTGAGAGTAGAGCTGGAGGGCCGTGGTTTCTTCGGGGCCTTTTCAGGTGTTACAGGAGGCGTGCGTTTAGGCATTTTTTTTTTCCATCTACCTCCATTCTGAGCTGCATAGTATATCTCTAGTTGTTCCTGTGGTGTTCCAGTGCTTTCTTGTACATGTTGCAATGCCCAGGTAATATTATATATTGATTTAGGAGAGGATTATTGAAGTGGGTGGCTGGAGCTCTGCAGGGGAGCTGCTAGTCGGCATGGTGCATCGCCGGAAGTCCATCTCTATCCCTCCTTGAACAGAGTATAATCCGGAACATTTGCATCGCAGTCATGATTTGTAGTGTACCAGGTCTCTGTTATAGCTGCAATGTCTAGGTCTGCCTCTACTATCAAGGCCTCCAGGTCAGGCATTTTATTTCTCAGGCTCCGTGCATTTGTAACCATTGCCCTCAATGGTTTGCCACCCATCCTCCCACCCCTGTGTTTATCCTACTGCTTCTTTCCCTCACCCTCTTTTCCCTTACTATGCTGCCTACCTGACCCTGCCTTACCCTTTGTATCTGGTATTGCTGTCCCATTCTGCATTCTACTTTCATGTTCCTCATTTATGGCTATTTACATGTTTGTGTCCTCCTAGCTTGCTACATTAACCTGTGGGAGTGGTCAGTTTAATTTACCCTGTTCTTTATCTCCACCCCCCTGGCTAGTTTAAATACTTGCCAATGAAGCATTTGAACCAGTCACTGAGGACTCTGGTGCCCCCATCAGAAAGATGCAGGCCATCTCTCCCATACAGGCCTGCCTCTCCCCATGTGGGCACCCATTCTCCAATGTAGCCAACACCTTGCTCTCTGCACTAGCTCCCCAGCCAAGCATTGAAGTTCCTGGTGTGGAGTTCCCTAGTCTTCACCTTGCTGTGGACAGGCAGTACCTCTGAGAAGGTCACAAAGTTTGCTACCTGCTCCAGGCTCCTCCGCAGTTCCCTAAACTCCCCCTGCACCCTTTCTATCTCTGCCTTGCTCCCAGGTAAGTCATTTGTCTCCCAGATGGATAATGACATCTGGCTTCCCCCTTCTTGATACCACCCTAGTGATCCCCTTGATCCACTTTCTATCTCTCCGAGCTGTGCTTCCTGGTATGCACTTTACCTCCCTTCCCTACCCTTCCCATTGCTACTTCAAGCTTTACTCTCCAGACAATGGAGTCCCTATCAGGAGTATCTTCCTCTTCCCTTGGGGCCCTCCACCACCTGCCCTTAAGGCTCCATTCCAGAGACCCTGCTCATCCTCCTTTGGTGCAACCTTGGGTGACCCTTGGGGGCCTTTCCATTCATCAAGCACAGCATAGGAATTCCTTGGTTGCACTGGCTGGGGATGTGCTTCTGACCCACCTCTCTTACCCTGTCCGAGCCCACTGTACTCCAAACACTCCCCTTGCTGGGCAACCTTTGAGGTAGTGGGTGTGGATATGATGGCCTCTGGTTGGGGGAGGAGGCCTTCCAAAACCTGGCCAGCTTGGCCTGGAGACTGCCTACCTCTGCCCTCAGTCCAGAGAGGTGCATGCAGATGGGGCAGCACTGCAGCACCCAGAAGGTGCTTCTGAACACTGCCACTCCACAGCCACTGCACTGCTCCACTTCCAGCATTGTTTCCCTTCTTTACTGCCTGATTACTAATCTAAACTACTGTTCTAAAGGTACCCCTATTTAAACTACTGTGCTCGGTAGGTTGGTGTTACCTGCGGGATTTACTTCTAGCACCTGCTGATAATTTTAGCCTAGACCCCAGTTCTTACTCCTGAAATTATTTTTTTTTAATTTTTTTTTTGCCTATCCCTTCTTTCTTTGTCTATGTGGTATGTCCTGCCCCCCATAAAGAGCATTGAGGATGGGAGGGAGGTGGCCCTTTCTCTGCCTGTAAACTACAGAAAAACAATCAGCCTAGTCTTCACTGCAGCAGTTACAGTTTCCTGCACCTCCACCTGTATGGGGAAAATGAAGAATGGCAAAAAGAAACAAAGAAATCACCCAGCTCAGACTCCTCTACTCCGGGTACTCAGGTTTGCATCCTGCTCCATTCCCAGCTCACTGCACCACCTCCTGGACAGAGCAGCTGAGCAGTTCCCTTCCCTGCAACAAAAACAGAAGCCAAGACAAACCTGGCTAGTCACAAAGGTCTGCATCACCTAGAGACCCTCTGATTGCCCATTAGGTTACCATTCAGCTTCCTTCAAACCATGACTGCAGTTTACAAAATTCACTTGTCAATTTAATATTAAGAAACACAATACATAATTTTTATTTTCATACAGTACACAACTGTATATCCTAAAGTATTGTATAAGCAATTCCCTTACACATGTTAGCCAAGTTGATATGCCATTTCTCATTTATAATGGGGTCCTGTTTATGCTTGGAAAGCTTGAAGCCTTTAATTTTAGTTTGATACTGTTGTTCCTATTCTTCTCAATTGTTTCAATGAGGGTCTGACACCATCCTCCCCCAAGCAGGTTGCTGTATTTAAGATTGCTTAGCCTAGCCAGTAGGTTTACTGGGATCGCAAGAAATATGGGGCTGACAGAAAGGAAGTGGAACATTTACTCTTCCTTTCATAGACTACTGTGTTCTCTATCATCAGACAAGCCCTACATAGACTGTGCAGAAGATGTAGAGACATGTACAGTATAAAGTGTACTGAAAAGGAATACCAACCTGAGGAGTACAGTGTTTGAACAGGTTTTTCTTTTCCTTTTGATAATGATCTGAAGGGGTTAAGTGGACAGGTATATGGGGGAAGGGACTCAGAGGGCAAACTGGAAAACTCTTACTTTTTCTGGCTGTAATTACCTCTGTAGGCAGTAGCATTAAAGTGGAACAGTCAATCAATCAATCAATCAAATCTTTATGTATACAGGCGAACACCATTGAGCATGGCTCATTTACAAGATGGACCTGGGTAGCACAGGAACACAGGATATACAATATATGAACAGTCACAACATAACACCTCAGTAATATTATACAATACAGAGATACAATAGTTAAACATAGTCATAAGTGGAGAACAGTTTGGAAACAGTGGTTCAATTCCTTCGTGGTGTATGATGAGTCTAGTAACAGTAGCTGGAAGTACTAACAAGGACAATTGTTAGGTAATGGTATATTACATACAATGCCATAAGTAACAAGACAGACAGTGAGTTAAAAAAAAACAAAAACAAACAGTGTAACAGGGTAGAAGGGGGGTGTGGTAGGCAAGGCGAGATAGGGTACAGGCAGGGTGGTAGGGGATAGATGAGGGACAGATGAAGCCTCGGAGAGGACACAGGACAGGAGGGCAGGGAGCACAATTAGGTATTAGAGAAATGTGAAGAAGAGGCCACAAGGTCAGGCGTAGCGGAGAGGACAACGCCATCATGGTACACTGTAAGTGCAGGAAAGTTTAGGATCGGGGAAGCAGTTGCAAATTTCCTTGACCGAATGGTCATATAGTGTCTTGAAGGAGGATAGACTGACTGGGGTACTAAACTTTCGCGATGTTTGTATTTTGTTTCATAGAGACGGCAGCGCAAAGCTTATAGCCGTTCTCCCAAAGCGTGTCTTTAGCTTAGGTACCTTTAAGGAAATAAAGGAGTAGCTTCTCAGTGCATAGTTCCCAAGCTCGCAGAGCGGAAGACAATCAGAGTTATGTAGGGGTAGTTTTTTGATAATAGCTCTGAACGTCCAGAGTATAGCATTTCTGTTTCTCCTGTACTGAAGGGAGGGCCATCCCACGGCAGCATAAAGGGCACAATGATGAGTGGAAAAAGGTAGGCCAGTAATGAATCTCAGAGCCCTGTGATACAAGGTATCCAGTTTAGCAAGATGAGAGACAGGGTAGTGACTATAAAGAAAGTCAGCATAGTCGACCAAGGAGAGAAATGTTGTTTGTACCAGCTGCCGCTTGGCATTGCTAGTAAGGAAGTTATTAATCCTGAAAAAGAGTCCAAGCCTCTGCCTCAATTTCTTTAGCAGATCTTTGATATAGTCTGTAAAGGAAAGTCTATGGTAGAGCCACACTCCCAAGTACTTGAATTTATTGGCAAATTCTAGGTTTTCTCCCAGGATTGTTGTGATCTGTGGAATGGAGCCAGCACTGGCTGGGTTTGCAGCATGGAGAAGTGGAGAAAATAGCATTGCCTTAGTTTTTGGCGTTTAATAGGAGTTTTTGTTTAGGAGTTGGCTCTGAAGTAGATTGAATTCAGATTGTAGGTCTCCACAGGCAGCTTCTGGTGAAGGACGACTTAAAGAACTGTGTCATCTGCAAACAGATGGATATTGGCCTTAGTTATGTTGGTGTCAATGTTGTTTATGTAAATTGCAAACAGTAGGGGACCAAGAATCGATCCCTGGGGGACCCCTCTTTGCAGAGATTTAACGGGAGAAAGTTCACTTTCTGCCTTGACTTGCTGCCACTGGTCAGAGAAGTAGTCAGAAAACCAATGCAAGGATAGTGAGTCCAGTCCTACCGCCCTCAGGGAGGAAAGAAGCAGGCCATGATCGACGGTGTCGAAAGCCTTACTTAAGTCTAAGAACACTGCACAGACGAAGTTTCGATTCTCCAGGTCTTGCTGCCAATCATTGGCCATTTTGGCTAGGGCCGTAATGGTGCTATGCTGTGCTTTAAAGCCAGATTGCATTGGGTTTAGAAGATTCATAGTTTCTACATAGGTTCTCAACTGCTTGCTTACAATTTTTTTCAACAGTTTGGACAGTATAGGGAGTAGAGAAATCAGTCTGTAGTTGTTAAGATCACAGGGGTCCACAGATTTAAACAGAGGGATAATATGAGCTGTTTTCCATAATGGTGGGAGGATTCAGAGGGACAGTGATGTATTTAGATCTAGGATTACAAGTACCTTTGAGCCAAGGCTCTTTTACAAAGGTTCCACATCAGGAGTAGTACATACATGTTAAACAAGAGCATACAGCATTGATAAAGAGCATACAACAATATTCATCAGTACAGGTACAACATCACAGTGTATATAATATTCATGAATACACATTCAAGGAACATATCAGAAACCTAGAAGAATTCAGGGAGGAAGGGGGAGAGGATAGGGGAGTGGCAGCCGAAAAAAGAGGCTAGAGCAGCTCACGGCATTGTCAAAGTACTTCAGAGAGAGGTGCTTGATCACAATGGGGAAGGGGGAAAGTTAGGGGTGGCAGTCACAGGAGCTGGATGCCGTGAGATGAAGATGGAGGCTTGCTTTGAAAATGCCCAGTGAGGAGGTAGAGGTGATGTGAGTGCTGAGGGCATTCATCCAGCTGGGTGCACGGTGTGCAAAGGATCTTTAGCCTAGAGTGGTGCGGCATCAGGGAACCTGCAGAAGCTGCCATTCAGACCCTCTGGTGTTACAAGGATTAGTGTTTGGCCACAGGAGGGCTTGGACACTAGGTGGATTAAGGCCCAAAGTAGTTTTTTTCGCCATAAAGCAGGTAAGGTACTTTATGCGATTAGCGAGTTGAAGCCATCCCATTTCAGCGTAAAGTTCACATGTATGTGTGAGTCGGTGGGCTCCAGTAAGCAGTCGACAGGCCTTGTTTAGGGAGGTTGCATTGCATCTGAGGGCAGTAGTAGAGGCAGAGCCATAGATTATGAGGCTGTAGACTATGATGGAGACCACAGAGCTCTGGATAGCAACCTTCAATGCTGCCTGGGTAAGATGCTGTCTATTTCGATAGAGAATTCCAGTGCATGAGTTTACAACTCTGGCAACGCTAGTATGTTGCCTGGTCCAGAGCTAATTGCAATTGTGTGGGATGCGTGTCAAAACTAGGCCCTCCTAAAGAAAGACTTCCAATATCTCTGTGGTCCCTACAAAGTAAAGGGCTAGCAGGTAAGATCCAAGGCTGGGCCAGATATTCTGAACCAGACACATCCCTGCCTGCCAAAACCAGATGGAAAAAAATGCTGGGAACCCCAATTACCCCTCAGGAATGGACTAACTGTTGGAAACTTGTACACAAAGCCTGTGTAGATCAGAGAAGCCTCCTAATTAAAAACAAAGTTATTCACCTCTGGTATAGAACCCCTCTACAGCTTCACAAAATGGGATTGCTTCCCCATAACCAGTGCTGGAGATGTCAATCCCCAGAAGTGGATCTTCTTCACATACTGTGGAGTTGTAAACCACTCCAAACAATATGGGAAAATGTGATCCAGTTCTGCTCCTCCACCCTGGCATGCACCCTGCCTCACTCCCCCTCCTACTGGTTGCTCGGTGTAACCTCAGATAAATGGCCGTTGAATAGTGCACAGCTGATATGGCCCACCCAGACCTCTGTGGAACTTCTCCGACTAACCCTAATGAAATGGAGGACATCAAGTCTCCCAATCTTCCAAGCCTGGTTAGCAGCAATGGAATCATTAGTCTCCCAAACTCATCTTATTCACTTTGCCAGGAAGACAAGACAGCTTTTGCGGAAATATGGGCTCCATACCTGGGTCAAGTCACTAGATCTCCTCCCACCCCTCTGGTATTAAACACAAAGGATCTTTTGAAGCCCCCCTGAACAGAACAGTCAAACAGATTGATACTTTGTACTGCCTTGATTAATATGCCTGCTTTTTTGCTAAGTAACTCCTAACTATGCTCTTTTATATGCTCCATCTTTGGTCAAACTCTACATGTAATCATAAGAAATGTATGATAGATGTATACATGTGATAAGAAATATCTGACACCTGCTGTTACCTATGTAATCATTCCTCAATAAACAGATTAACTGCAAAAACAACCCTGGCAACACTATCAATGTAGGTCCCATAGGATAGGCTAGGGTCGAGTGAGATTCCAAGGTGTTTAAAAGATGGCACTTGTTCAAGAGTATTTCCAACGCTTGTATTAATATCAAGGGGGTATCGTCTGTGTTTGTTTTGCAAGCTGCAAAAAAGCATTGATTTGGTCTTTTTGTGGTTTAGAACCAGTTTATGTTTTGCAAACTAGTTTTCAACAGTGGAGAAAGCAAGCTGTAGGTTATTAAGTAATGGTTATGGGTCCATATAGGGGGTGAGAAGCACAGCGTAATCAGCATAGAGGATAATTTGTTCTGGGCAGGATAGTGGAAGAGAGTTCGGGAAAAGGCTGAAAAGTAGTGGGCCCAGTATGGATCCCTGAGGGATGCCTGAGCGGACAGGTTTGGAGTCAGAGAGTACTCCTGAGATTTTTACACTTTGTGAACGCTGGTCCAGGTAACTATTAAACCATGCAGTAGAGTCCTGGGAGAGCCCAGCATTCTGCAGCTGTTTGGTAAGTAGGCCATGGTGAACTGTGTCAAATGCCTTAGTCAAGTCGATGAATACTGCTCCAGTTAGATGACCTTTGTCCAATGAGTTGTGAAGGACTTCAGTAAATTCCAAGAGGGCAGTTGATGTGCTGTGCCCTTGCCTGAACCCGTGTTGCTGTGTACACAGGATGTTATATTTGTCCAGGTAGTCTGTGAGCCGGTCAGCAACAATGCACTCAAGGGCCTTGGAGAGGGGGTTAATATAGAGATTGACTGGTAGTTCCCCTGCATGGATTTGTTGCCGCTTTTATGGACTGGGGTGACAATAGCAGATTTCCATTTGCTTGGGAACTAACTGAGGCTGAGAGAGAGGTTGAAGATTCTGGTAAGTGGGTGCAATACCTCATCAAGGGTGAGGGATAGCAGTTTAAGGTCCAGTGAGTCACCACTGGCTCTGGACTTGGAGATAGCCTTTGTTTGCTGACATCATTCGCCTTGACTTTTTTGTAGTGGAAAGGCAGATGATTTGAGGTGGTAGGGAGGGAATTTGGAGCAGGGGAGTCAATTTCTGAGAAAAAGTCCAGGGGGAGAACACCACTGAGGTGAGAGATTGAATAGGTGGGTAATTGGTACAGCTAAAGCATGGTAGGTGACCTTTAGAAAGTATGGGTCTAGAGAGTCAGCACCCGCACTTTTTTTGGTATCCAACTGTAATAGAAGTTCTTCGACCTCTTTCAACGAAGTAGGCTGGATAGAAAAGACTGAGTTGGTAAGAAGAGGTTCAGAGTTTTGCAGACCCAACTGGGAGCATAAAGAACATCCAGGGGAGTTGTCAAATGCCAGCCCTGCGGTAGCAAAGTGGTTGTTAAATGCATCCAGGATTTCCATTTTGTTGCAGATAGTGGCACTGTCAGAGGTAATCTTTGCAGGCAGGGAGTTCCCCGGGGTATGTCTGGACATATCCTTAATGGACTTCCAAAATTTAGAGGAGCTTCTGGCAGCAGAATCCAGTTCTGAATGACAAAAGGAGGCCTTAGCATCTCTTATCATCTTGGTGCATGTATTCCTGGCTTTCCTGAAGTGACACCAGTCCATAGGGACCTTAGTTGTTTGTGCTTTTTTCCAAAGCTTGTCCCTGTCCAGCAGTGCTGTTTTGAGTTCTAAAGAGAACCAGAGACAGGTTCTACTCCTTACCCTAACTTTTACAAGAGGGGCATACTTATTTAATGTCCCAGTCACAATTTCAGAAAAGATGTCATATGCCAAGTGGACTGAGTTAGCTAGGTAAAAGTCCTGCCAACACAGTGAGTATTTTAACTCATCAAGGTAGGCAGACTGGTCGAAGTTACGTCTGGACCTCTTAGTAGAGAACCTTGATGAGGATGGTGGATTCTGGACCGATCTCACGCCGGCAATAATGCTATGGTCATTAACATCAGAGAAGAAGGTTCCTGCATGAGAGAACAGGTGCGGTTTACTTACTAAGATGATGTCAAGCAGTGTACTGTTAGCAGGGTTCTTCTTATCAGGGTGCGTAGGCTCACCAATAAGTTGCGTCAGCCCATGGGCATCACAGAACTCTTTAAGTGGTGCAGCAGTCTTGGACATCAAATCAAGGTTAAGATCCCCAAGGGATAACTGTTTCAAGGGAGCCATGCCCCATAATAGTAGTTAGATGGGTGAGGATTTGAGAGCCAGAAGATGGGGGTCTATAGCAACCTATGACACAAAGCGCAGTGGAGGATTTCTCAACCTTTATTGCTAGGCATTTGAATTGGTTTGCAATGGATAACGAGTCTAGGCATGAAACCAGGTATTTATCCTTGACGTAGATGGCCACTCCTCCACCTCTAGTGAGCCTGTCAGCTCTAAATAATGAATAGTTGTTTTATTCCCCCAATTGTTTAACCAGGAGTAGCACACTAAGCTGAAAGCTACAGGTGCAACCTGGGAGCACAGGAAAGTTAAGTAACTTGCTCAGGTTCACACAGTATGTAAGTGGGGGCTGTGGGATTCAAACCCAGGTCTCCAGATTTGCAGCTCAGAACCTTAAACCACTGCACTAAACTGCCTCCCCCTAGCCTGGGATGTTAATTTTCCTGGAAGGCATAGAGGGTCTGAGCCATGATTCAGAGATCACCAAAACATCTGGTGTGGTATGAATGACCCAGGCCTGGATTAAGGTAAGCTTTTTTAACAGGTTGCATGTGTTCATATGCATAAATCACATTCCTTTTAGTTTTGCTGCATCTGATGGGGAAGTAAGAACTTTAGCTGGGCCAGAGTTAAGCTCAATGTCTCCTGAGCACAACAGAAGGAAAAGCTTCCTTAGCGCAGCAATAGTCATTTTGTAATCCCTTGCCCATGTTTGTCTACATGGGGTGTCAGGCCATGTAAATAGAACCCCGTATTTAGATCTGGTCTGTCCTAAGACAGCAATTACCAAGACCCTGGCTGTGAGATGTAAAGAGAGGTAAGTGCATGGTAGAGTGATGGATATGCCCTGTGGGACAGTTCGGCCCAAGTCCTGCTACTAATAGTAGTTCAAACAAAGGGCTGCAAGTCAGCAGCAAGAGCCCCCCACACAAGTGTGGTGCTGGTCGCAATTTGCCCTTTCTGTGCAAAAACTTAACTTATTGCTTACTGTAGGATACTAGATTGTATCAAACTAATTTTGCTTACTTCCAGGCTGACATTTAGTGTAACTATAAATCCCCAAATCTCCTGCAGCTGATGTCACAGCAGGGCTGCAGTACTCGGAGATTCAATAGCCTGCAGTGCATGCTAGAGATTTTATAAGCCCTGATCAGACATATGTTGGTCCCGCTTCTCTCCTCAGCCTAAATACAGTCTTCTGTGATAGTATTTAGCCCTGGGAGGACAGTGGGACCAGCAAACAAAAGATCAGAGCTTCTATAAACCTTGACAAGCATTGCAGGCCATTGAATCTCTCACTGCTGTAGCCCTTCTTTGATGTCAGCTGCAGAGAATTCTGGGATTTTTTAGTTACAGAAAATGTCAGCCTGGGAGTAAGCAAAATGAGTCTGATACAGTCTACTATATTGTAGTAAACAGTAAGTAAAAAAACATGTTTTGGCACACAAAGTGCAAATTGAGACCAGCCCCACACTTGGATATGGGGCTCTTGCTGCTTACTCTTCTCCTTTAAGTAAAAGCATGACCAGAAAAGCCTAATGGTAAAGAGAATGGTGATAGCTGCATCTTACCTGTGAGGTACAATAATTGGCAATTGTGGTTCAATGCCAAAAAATGCAAAATCCTGCACTTAGGGCATGGGAACCCAGGGGCTGAGTATAGGATGGGGGAGGTACTGACAATCACTAAGCAGGAACGGGACCTTGGGATATCAGAGTTGATGACCTCAAAGTTGTAGTGCAGTGTGACAAAGCAGTGGACTGGGGCAGTGGGATGATGAGATGCATAGGGAGAAGTATCTCCAGTAGGAGGAGGGAGGTGGTGATGCCACTATATCACTCCCTTATGAGATCCCACCTGGAATATTGTGTCCAGTTCTGGAGGCCGCACTTTAGAAAGGACATAGACAGGGCAGAGGCAGTCCAGAGGAGGGCGACTAAAATGGTGCAGGGGTTGCATTAAAAGCCCTGTGAAGAGAGACTGAGGAATCTCAACATGTTCACCCTAGAACAGAGGAGAGAGAGAGAGGACATGATAGAGACCTACAAGTACATCACAGGGGTGAATAGGGTGCAGGAGGTGAGTCTCTTTCAAATGAGAAAGAGCACCAGGGCATTTGATGAAGCTGGGGGGAGTTTAAGAGGGCTGTGAGGAAGTGCTACCTCACTGAAAGAGTGGTGGACACCTGGAACAGACTGTCAGCAAAAGTGGTGGAGGCAAACACAGAAGGGTGCTGCAAGCATGCATGGGATAGACTTAGAGGAATATTAGTAAACAGGCAGGGAGAACGAAGGGTTGCCAGAGACCAATTAGGTTCTTTGAAGACAGACTAGGTAGGGACCATTTTGGCAGACTCGGCAGTCAAGCGGTCTTTTTCTGATTGCAAATGTTATGTTTCTGTCTTTCTTTGCTGTAGTGTGTTATGTGAGGAAAATGTAGACTAATAACATAACCTTGCACTCCTGCATGGGCATTATTTGTGTGATGTGTGTACATTTAATCTATTGATGGTGACTGAGAAACTCTAGGTGCTAAGTTCTGTGATGTCAGTGGACAAGGTGAGTTTGAAAAAATAAAGTTGAATCTGAGATCTAAAAGTACTGTGTCTGTCAGAAACCACTAAAAGGCAAAACCTTGCTATGTCTGTACGTGGGAATCCTACTAGTACAGTATAAGTGCTGTAAGAAGTGAGCAGGGGACTGGTGGCCCACCCGGGAGGATACAAGCTTATACAGAGGTGATGTCCTTCATACATCTGGGAAGGGAGCCACAGTTCAGTCGACGGTTTAAATGTTACTTTGATGAACATTTAAACTAGCCAAGAGGGGTGGTAGAAGAAAACGGGGAGGCAGAAACTACCCCCTACAGGCTGAGATAGAGAGTAGAGAGATCCAGAGGGGAGAGATTCCCACCACAGTGCAAGCTAATCAAGGAAGCAGGGGGGTTAGCAAAGGAGGAAGGTAGAAAAGAAGCAGTCAGAAGAGAAGACGGAGGAGGGGAAAAAAGGAAAAAGGTAGAAGTGACAAGCAAAGAGGTAACAAAATCTGCAAGTCCATGTGTGCTACTGCTAGAAGTCTGGGAGATAAGATCCCAGATCTAGAAGCCATCATGGCAGAGGCCAACCTGGACATTGTGTCCATTATTGAGTCATGGTGCACTGACAACCATGACTGGGACATGATCATACCAGGCTAAACGATGTTCAGAAAGGATAGGGTATGAAGAGAAGGAGGGGGCGTGGAGCTGTATGTGAAGGAAAGCATAAAAGCAACAGAAATACAGGGAATTTTGGGGGGGCAGAGGTGTTGTGGGTCACCCTCGAGTCGGGAAATGGAACCACTATTCAGACGGGGTGATCTACAGACCTGCAGCAGAGGTGCAGGATAAGGAAATGTTAAAAGCAATTGGCAAAATGGTTGAAAAGGGGAAGTGCTGCTGGTGGCGGACTTCAATCTGCTGGATGCAGATTGGAGCTTCGAGCTGCAGCTTCAGCTAGAAGCAGGAACATCCTGGACTCCCTGCAGGGGTCATTCCTCAGGCACCTAGTCAGTGAACCTATGCGTGATGGGGCAATATTGGACTTGGTGCTTACTAAAAGGGTCAGTATTACAGACATCAAGGTGGGAAGGCATCTGGGTACCAGTGATCATTGTACAGCGTGGTTCAACATAAAAACAGCTGCGGAACCAAACCATACAATGGCAAGAATCCTGGCCTTCAGAAGGGCTGATTTTATAAAGATGTGTGAATGCCTCAGGAACGACCTGTCATGGGGTGATGACTGGGTGGGGGGGGGTGGAGGAACAGAGGGCCAAACTAAAAGAAGGCATAGTGAAGGTAATAAACCTCTACATCAGGCAGATAAGCAAAAGTTAAAGGAAGAGGGGAGTGCTATGGTTCCAAATTGAGGTGGCAGAAAAGGTAAATGCGAAAAGAGTGGCATTTGGAATGTGTAAGAAAACCCAGAGAGAAGAGGATAGGGAAACAATAAGGAGTGCAAAGGTGCAAACAGAAGAAGGAATAGCTCAGGCAGTATTAAAGGGGGACAAAATACTTTTTTGGTATGTTAGCAAAAAAGGGATACAATGGGTGGGATTGTACAGTAAAGGGTAGGGACTGCATGGAGAGGGAGTATGAAAAGGCAAACATCTTGAACAAATACTTCTGCTCAGTGTTCAGAGTAGAAGGGGAAGGGGAGGGGCTATGATAAGGCACCAGGAGCTTTGATGGGAGGGAAATGGACAGTAGTCCATTTTCTGTGGAAAGAGTCTGGAAAGCACTCACTAGCCTGAAGGTTGACAAAGCTATGGGTCCAGACGGTGTGCATCCAAGGGTGCTGAAGGAGCTCAGGGAAGTACTAGCTGCACCTCCAACAGCCCTGTATAACAGATCACTGGAGACTGGAGTAGTCCAGGAGGACTGGAGAAAGTGGTAGCAAGCAATAGGCAGGCAATTATAGGCCTGTCAGTCTGACCTCAGTGGTGGGTAAGTTAATGGAAACACTACTAAAGGAAAGGGCTTGTGGAAACTCTGGAATCCAGTGGGTTACAGGATCCAAGGCAGCATGGATTCACAGGGGGAAGGTCATGTCAAACAAAACTGATAGATTTATTTGAATGGCTGACCAAGAGCTAGATCTGGGAGGAGCAGTAGATGTGGCCTACCTGGATTTCAGCAAGGCTTTCAACACTGTGCCACAGAGGAGACTGGGAGGGAAACTGGGAGGCTTGGGGGTGGGCAATAAGGTGGTAACCTGGGTAAGAAGCTGACTAAGGGATAGGAGACAGAGGGTAGATGTAAACGGAGTTCGCTTCGAGGAAGGGGCCTTCGGGGTACCTCAGGGGTCAGTGCTGGGACTGGTCCTCTTTAATATCTTTATAAGTGACACAGTGGAGGAACTGGAAGGGAAGAGCTGCCTCTTTGTGAATGATGCCAAAATCTACAACACAGTGGACACTTCGGTGGGGGGGGACTGTGTGTGGAAAGGATGGGCAAGGATCTGAAACAAAAACTGGAGGTGTGGTTAAGTGTATGGCAGCTGGGTTTTAATGCAAAAAAATGCAAAGTAATGCACTTAGGCCATAGAAACCTGAGGATGGAGTACAAATTGGGGAAAGACACATTGACAATGACCAAGCAGGAAAGAGACCTGGGGGTAATCATAACAGATGACCTAAAGGTAGCCAAGCAGTGTGACAATGCAGTTGGGGCAGCTAGTCGGATGCTCGGGTGCATAGGTAGTGGTATCACCAGCAGGAAGAGGGAGGTGGTATTGCCCCTATATAGATTGCTGGTAAGACCCCAACTTGAGTGCTGTATCCAGTTCAGGAGACTACATATCAGGAAAGACAGGCAGAGTAGAAGCAGTGCAGAAGAGGGCTACCAAAATGGTGCAGGGTCTGCATCAAAAGCCCTGTGAGGAGAGGATAAAGGAGCTCAAAATGTGCACTCTAGAGGAGGGACTGGAGGGATATGATAGAGACCTTTAAATACATCACTGGAACTAATAAGGTACCGGTAGGGGATATTTTGTTTACAGAAAAAGGTGCTCTAGAACAAGGGGACATGCTATGAGGCTGGAAGGAGATTGATTCAGAAGAGATGTGAGCAAGTACTTCTTCACAGAAAGGTTGGAGGATTCCTGGAACAGTCTTGTAGCAGACATAGTTGAGGCAAAACAGTGGTGGGATTCAAAAATGCATGGGCTAGGCACAAGGGAACTGTTGGGACAATTTGGGGTGGGGTGGGGTGGGAGATACAGCACCATAAATCAAGCAGGGTCTGCAGCAAAAGTGAGGACAATAAAAATGGGCAGACTGGGTGGGCCCAGCAGCTCTTAATGGCCATCAGTTTTTATTTTTCTATAAAATGTTTTTAGAAGAACAAAAATATGTATATCAAGAACACTTTTTGATCAAAATGCAATTAGCAAGAGAAACCAAAGATTAAAAAATGTTGGAACGTGGTTGCAAGAGGGAGAAAAAAAAATCTTACTGTTTAAGTTCTGTCAAGTTTCAAGTTTGAGTTTACTGTTCAGCATTTTCTATTACAATGTTATAAAAAGATTTTAAAAAACATTTTTACATACATATAAATAATCTTTACAATTCAGCATCTTATTTGTTATACACAGTAAGAAAGGCATTTATTTTATAAACATCATAGGGTGGGCCGGCCTGGTGGCGCTGAGGGTTGAGGCACTGGACGCCACACCTCATGTCACGCTGGGGATCCATGTTTGAGAAATGGCACGGGCTATCGGGGGTTGGCAGGGGCGGGGAAAGATTGAGCATCTGGTGGACTGCTCTTCTTCCCCAGGGAGGGGGGAACTGCTGCATCGGCACCTGAGTGCCCTCTGGTGGAGACTGGGGAGCAAGGTGACGTGCACGAGCATGGGGGGAGCCGAGTACAGACATTTTGAGGGTAGCGTGCATGGGAGCATGCAGGTTCCGCCTCAGCTGGCATCATTGCACACACCCGGCTCCAGAGGGAGAAACAACAGAAAAAAAATATTGCCTCAGCGCCTCCATGATGCTGCCTCACTGCCCCTCCATCGCTCTCAGGCTGGCTCCCACTAACCTGAACCATGTCTGTGACACCTTGGCCGTGCCACGGCCCCGCCTTGGGGGGGTAAGCCAGGGGACATCAGGAGAACAGCTGATATGAGAGCAAGGGGTGATGGGGGTCGTGACCGGGCTGAAACTTGGCGCTGAGATGGCCAAAAAAAAAAATAAATAAATAAACAAACATCATAGGGCATGTTCATTTGCAATATGTTTGTAAACATGAAAAAGATGCAAAACATCTATATATCTGTGACATAAATGACCAGTTACCCCTAATTATTCCACGATAAAGTTAACTTGCTTTTCTTTATTTTATTAATTCTAATAAGAAAAGTGCCAAACTTTATAAGATTTTAGAGTTTTCTGAGTTAAACAATAGATTCAATATGAACCTTGTGGGTATATATAGAGAACCAATGTATTTACCCAGTAATTTATCTCAAACTTCCTTATACCATGGACACCTTAAGACAACATGATTGAAATCTTCAGGTTCCTGGAGAAAGCAATAACAATTCTTTAACAGATTTTCATCTTTATTATATCTGGCTTCAATTATATTGCTTGAAAATATCTCAAACCTGTATTGTGTTAGTACATTTCTGTGTTCAGGTATTTGCACAACATCCAGATAGTACTTTAGAGAATATTCCTTTGTATTATTCAACAGTAAACTAGCAACCTTTAATTTTTTTATATCCTCAAGGTCAGATTCCTTTGATTTATTCTGTAATATTTCTGCAATATAATTCGCATAGGCCAAATTCAAATGAATTTTCTGGTCAATCCATTGCCCCAAGTAGTTTAAGTCATTTACCTCGAGTAAGTTTTTTTATTATATTCAACCAACTGCTGTACCATTTAAGGAGGTCAGTTGTTCTTTTTCACAGAAACGCTTGCCTAGAATGGAATTCCTTTTTTTCTGTTGTTAGTTTTATCCAATAACTAATCAATCTTCCCTGAACCAAATGTTTGAAGCTGGATTGACCAAGTTGTGTTCTAACAATGGTGGTAGGAGAGCTAATATGATTTTTAGTAAATATTTGTATGTTTTATTTAAAATTATGTCAATTTTGTGGTATTCTTGATTCATCATACTTCTACAGTGTACACAGATACATAGACACTGTCAGCAGATAAGGGCCTATGGCCCACCCAGTCTACCCATTTGAGCTTGTAAGTTCAGTTTGTTTTCCTAGAAGTCTATTGCCCTTACCCCTGACCGCTAGAATTCCCTTATGTCTATCGCATGCATTCTTAAATCCTGTGATTGTTTCAGCTTCCACCACTTTCTCTGGCAGGGTGTTCCACTTGTTCACCACCAGTTCTGTGAAGAAATTCTTCTTCATGTTTCCTCTGAATCGCCCTTCCTCCAACTTCATCCCATGCCCCCTAGTCCTGGAACATCTTTTTCACTGGAAAATAGTGTATTCCTGCACCCTGTTCCTCACTGTAAGGTACTTGTATGTCTCTATCATATCTCCTCTCCTCCAGGGAGTACACATTCAAGTCCTTCAACCTGTCCTCATAGGACTTGTGCTGCAATCCATGTCCCATCTTTGTTGTCCTCCTCTGAACCTTCTCTACCCTGTCTATGTCCTGACATAGGTAAATTCTCCAGAACTGTACACTGTACTCCAGGTGGGGCCTCACTAGTGTTTTGTATAGTGGAATTATGACCTCCCTTTTCCTGCCGGTGATGCCCCTGCCTATGCATCCCAGCATCCTATTTGCTTTACCTGTTGCCTTGTCGCACTGTTTCCCTGCCTTGAGGTCATCAGAGATGATAACCCCAAGGTCCCTTTCCTGTTGCATGCTATATCCTCACTCCCAACTGATATGTTGTTCCAGGGCTTTGGTGCCCCATATGCATTATCTTGCACTTCTTTGCATTGAATTTCAACTGCCAAACTCTTGATCATTCTTCAAGCTTCTGCAGGTCCCTCCTCATTCTGTCTACACCCTCTGGCATGTCCACTCTGTTACAGAACTTTGTGTCATCAGCAAACAGGGAAATTCTGCCTTCTAGGTCCTGCGCAATGTCACTGATGAAGATGTTGAATAGGACTGGTCCCAGCACTGATCCCTGTGGTAATCCACTGGTCAGTGTTCCCTCTGTGGAGTGACAGCCATTTACCACCACTCTCTATGTCCTGCCGCCCAGCCAATTACCTACCCACTGCACTACTGTCCTGCCCACTCCCATATTCCCCAGTTTGCTTAATAGCCTTCTATGTGGCACAATGTCAAAGGCCTTGCTGAAGTCCAGATAGGCCACATTCACTGCCTTCCCCCGATACACGTGGCTTGATTTATTACCTTGGCATTTATTGCTTTGATCATTGCTACAACTGTATTGCCCCATATAAAAAGTTAAGCCTTTTGAGGGCTTTAACAGTATTCTGTAGCTTTTTCACACATAGTTGAATGTGTTTGTTCCATTTTAAGTTACTAGAGAACCAAACTTCCAAGTAGGGGAATTCATTGACATATTCCAGATTAGTGCCAAGTAAACTTAATTTTCTATATTTTTTCCTTTTTCCAAATGCCATAACTTTTAGTTTTTTTTGTATTTGGTTTCAAGTTGTGTTGTAGACAGGGGGATTCCATTTTATGCAATGATCTCTACAGATCCAATCTACTTGTTGATATAATAGTCAAATCATTGGCATAAACTAAAACAGATATATGGTCATTGATTTTGGGTGAATGATACAGTGTGTCATCAAGAGAAATAATAATATCATTAATGTAAATATTAGAAAGAGTTGGAGCCAACATGCAGCCCTGTGGAACTCTTGTATTAGTCACAACCTTGTCTGTAAGCAAATCTGTTTTAGTATATTTAATTTGAGTCCAGGTATTGGAGCATAATCTCCATATTAATGTTAGAAGGTTCTGATCAATTCCCAGATTACTCCTTTTTTCCCATAAGAGTGATCTATGAATGGTATCGAAGGCTGAAGAATAGTCAACAAAGGCCACAAAAAGAGGCTGTTTTTTCATTTTGCAATATTTTTCAGTCAGATGCTTAAGTAAAAAACTTGAGTTCTAGTACCAGTATTTTTTTAAACCGACCTGTAGTTCTGAAATTATATTATGCTGTTCTAATCATATAGTTAATCTATGTACATGCATAGTACTTTAGCATATATTTTGGACATTATATCCAGCAAACTAATAGGTCTATAATTAGCTGGGTCAGCTAAAGAACCTTTTTTGTGTATAGGTATAATATAACTACCATGCCAGCTTTCTGGTGTATATGCATACATTATGGATTTGTTGTAAAAATTAGAGAACACCGCTGCCCACCATTCTATATTTAAATAAAATCTATCGGAATATTATCCAGTCCTGGTGATTTTTTTTAAACTCTCTGCTGCTATCACAACTTCACTTATTGTAAACCAATTAAAGAGTTCATTAATTTCTGTACTTTCTGCAGAGTCTGTGGGTGTGTCATCATAAAATATTGCTGTAAAATACTTTGGCCAGGTATCAGGAGCTATATAGGTGTCATATTGTCCTTTATACATATTGGTACCCATTGCAACTAGAGTCCAACATTTTTTGTCATTTTTTCTCTTATAGCCTCATACATAGTTTCCCAAAGTTCCTTTTGATGTAATAAATGTTGCGTGTTAACGTGTTCTCTGTATTGTTTCCTACAACTATTCAATTTTATCAAGTTAGTCGTATTTTTCTTCACTATCCTTATAAGACTTGCTAGTTTTTTCTTTTCAACCTTACAGTTTTTGTAGAACCAATTATTATACCAGAGTTTTCTTAAGATTTTCCCTTTTTTCCCATAGTTTTCCTCACAGAACTGATACTGGGCTATTAAAGTATTATATATAGCTTCTGGTTCTAATTCATTAACAATTTTGGGTGTTATATCCAGGGTGTATTTATCACTTAATTCAATTGTGTTTTCACTAGGAATCCTATCCATTTAATTTTATTATTTACTATTTGAATATCTTCATCCTCAAGGGATATTATGGGATATTTTGATTTTCTATATAGTATCACTAGATCACGGTCGTTCTCTGTTCTGTAGATTATTTGTAAATCTGTATATTTATAAAAAATCAAATAAGGATAGCAAAACATATTTATTTATTTAGCTTTTGTTGACCGGGTAAGTGCACTAGACAAATCCTGCCTATTTTCAGGCACGACCCGGGGGGAGGGGGATACAGATGAATGCCAACTGACCTTGAACCAGATTAAGCTGTTGGTGGTATTTTTAGTGAATGAGGGAAATTTGGCCAGGACACCGGGGAAATTCCCCTACTCTTTTCGATAAGTGCCATGGGATCTTTAACATCCACCTGAACTACCATCAATCCAGGCAGATGGGACCTCAGTTTAACATCTCATCTGAAAGACAGCACCTCAGAAATGCAGCACCCCTCTCATGCTGCATTACAGTGTCAGTACTGGGATATTAACCCAAGGGCCAGATGTGGGAACTGAACCCACAGCCCTCTGATCTCCAGGCCTCAGAGGTGAGTGTGCTACCCACTGAGCCACTGACACTGCTAATCAATTGTTGTGGAGCCTCTAGAATTAATACAAGTTGTTTTCCCCTCATTATCCTAGGGACATCTACCATTTAGTATTATTAATTTAAAGAAGTTTAGCAAAAATTCCATTTGTTTCTGTTTATCTGTATTCTTTTTATCCTGGGAAATCCTTGAGGGTATATTCAGTGCTTGCCATATTGGTTTATTTCTATCCAATACTACACCCCTGCCATATCTGGTATTAAAACCCCCCATTACCAGTATGTCATTATACAGGCTACCTGCTGTTGGCTGTTTTATGTCCTTTACAATATTTTTGGCTAGATGTTTACCATAAAGTGGGGAGTTAGTGGGAGGATTATATACATTAACAAGAATTCTTTTTTCATCCCAGACACCTAATAAAACAAGTAAATAGTTTGTTTTATTACCTTTATAAAATGTTATTTTGATATATGTAACCAGCCCTCTCATCCTTCTACCCACCCTACTTAGTTTTTCAGCTGGAGATTGCACAATCATACATCTATTTATATTTATGTTATTCAATTGTTCTGTTCCATGCCAAATTGCTTGTGAACTAAGTATTTCCATTTTATTAAGAAAAACAAGAAACTTCAGATCTACAAACTTTGAATTAAGGCCAGCTATAGTCTAGGTAATAAATCCAAGATTTCCCACATTATTCTTCATAAAAAAGCAAAACTATCATTCATTAACATATTCTTTTGGCTATCAGATATTGTTGTTAATATAGAGTTACTATTGCTGGTAAGTTCATTATTAGGGAGTCAATTGTTATACTCCTCTGCCAGTACTTGATATCTATTGACAGTCTCAAGATTGTAAATTACACCATTTTGTTTCTGTATATCTTGTCTGTGAGAGTTGTTTGTCTGCTGTTTAATATATACCCTCTCAAGAGAACCTGTGATCAATATGCCCAGATTGTCCGACTTAGTATTGGCATCCAATATTTTGTGTGCAAGTATATTATTACTTAGAGTTAAATCAATCTGGTCACCATGTATCCAGGTTTTGTGAGTTCTCTGCGCATGAACTACTGTATGTCATCTTCATAAAATTCAAAACCAAAAAAATGTCCATTAGATAAGTTATCATAGTTTTGAGTTTTGCCTGTGTTCCAGCTTTGATATGTGCAATACCAAAATAGATAGTATTATGTCTTGCAAATAATTAACATTTTGTATCCACAGATCCTGCAGTGAAAAGGATACCATCAATTGAGAAATTATTTCAACTTTTGTTTTAATTCCTTTGTATTTCAAAGACCAGGTTGTCACTGGTAATCCATCCTTAAATTACATTTTTGTTGATAATTTGAATTTTGCCAGACATAATGTGCCAGTCTCTCATGTTTAAAAAATAACAAAATCAAGTCTTTAGATGTAAGATCATTTGCTCTAACAGCATAAACTATATCATCAGTTAAAATATCAAGTTTCAAAAGTTCTATACATATCAACTACCCAAGATGTTTTTAAAACATTATTTATCAACTCCTCTTAATATGATTATAGTCTGTTTAGTTTCTATTGCATCATTCCCTTTGTCCTTTTTCATGGTGGCCCTGTCATACAGGTTTGTTTCAGATCCCAGTGATTGTTATTTTGTTGTTTTTGTTTCAACACTGTCTTTTTTTGTAGTGTTTTCAGTTCTTTATTAATTAATACTCTTGGTGAGTTTGAACTGGCCCCATCTCTTGTGCTAATTTCTCCGGCAGTTCTTTTCCTTTTGGGTTTACCCTTTTTGTGTGTGTGTGTGTGTGTGGGGGGGGGGTTACTTCTATCTATCAATGAATCCTCAGGTTTATTAATCAGGGAGGTCAGATTTGAAGTTTCAGTATCAGCTGTTTATTCATTTATTATTTGATCATTGTTTGTTTCAAGATCAATTAAATCATGGGCCACCAATAAAGAAGAACCCCTTCCATTACTTTGAGATTTTGTTTTGATATTCTAAAAGATCTTCCAATCATGCAGCATTTATAGCCACTTCCTCCCTTAATGTTGAGATATCACTTTGCATTATAGTAAGTTGCTCCATTATAGCAATACTAGCAATATATGGGTTTCTTAGAACCTCTGCAAGATCTTGATCCAGAAAAAGTGAATAGGTAAGTTGTTTGCCATTTTTACTTCCTACGCTTTGCTCCTTTTCTACGAGATCCTTCAGACCTATTATTGTGTCTTAGAAACATAGCAACATAGACTTTGACGGCAGATAAGGACCACTTGGCCCACCCAGTCTGCCCATTTCCCTACCTATTGGATAAGCTGCAGATTCTAGGTAACCAACAGCCTACTTCCTGCAACCCCCCACTATAATTGCCTTATGTCTGTCCCATGCATGTTTGAATTCCCCCACTGTTTTAGACCCCACAACCTCTCCAGGAAGGTGGTTCCATGCATCCACCACTCTCTCCGTGAAAAAGAATTTCCTCACATTACCCCTGAGCCATCCCCCCTCTAACTTTAAATTGTGCCCCCTTGTTCTTACACATCTCTTTTTCTGAAAGATTCTACCCTCCTTGACTTTGTTGATTCTCTTGAGGTACTTAAAAGTTTCTGTCATGTCCCCCTGTCCCTCCTTTCATCAAGGGTATACATATTAAGCTCTCTCATTCTCTCTTCATATGGTTTCTGATATAGACCCTGCACCATTTTAGTTGCCCTCCTCTGTACTGCGTCCATCTTGTCTATGTCCTTGTGTAGATGAGGTCTCCAAAACTGCACGCAGTACTCCAGATGGGGTCTCACCAACTGTCTGTATAGAGGGATAACCACTTCCCTTTTTCTACTTGTGATGCCCCTCCCTATGCATCCCAGTATCCCTCTGGCTCTCCTTACTGACTTCTCACATTGCTTACCCACCTTAGGTCATCTGATATGACTACACTCAGATCCCTTTCCATTATTGTTGTCGTTAGTACCTCCCCTGCTATTGTGCATTCTTCTCCTGGATTTTTATTTCCCAGGTGCATTACTTTGCACTTCTTTGCATTGAATCTAAGTTGCCATATGTCTGACCATTCCTCCAACCTTGCCAAGTTCCTTCTCTTGCAGTTCCACTCTGATTTAATTTATTTCTTTCCCTTTAAATTCATAGGTTCATAGGTTTATAGGTAATTTCAAGCTAGGTAGACTTGCGTCCATAGAGCTTGTCTTTATTTTATGTATTGAACATTAATCTATCATGTCTTTTATTTATCAAGAAGATACTTGTCTAATCTAGATTTAAAAATATCCATATTCATTTGGTATTGTTTTATCTTTAGAGGATAGGCCCAAGTGATCATAGTTTGTAGGCAAGTGTTGATAGCTATCGGTTACTAGAGCATGTTCAGGGGTTGGGGTCATATGTTTCTTTCCTGCACTGATTAGAAACATTTGTTATTCTCCAGTTGAGATCTCCTGTATAGAATGAAAACACAAATTCAGAGATCTTTCATGAGAGTTTGTGTTTTCCTTTTAATTTTTGGATATTTTTATTACAGGGGTTCCTTCTATTAAATTATTGGGGTTGATGTATTTCTTTTGGGCTGATTCTCTTAGTAAGTATTTAATAATCAAGGTCTGACCAGACTCTTTAGGGCCTTCTGTTTTCCCTTTGTTATTATTTTTGCCTTTTTCCCCCTTTAATCTACCTTTGAGTTGTGTAGATACATTTATGTCACTATTACTCTTCTTACAATTTGTCTTTTGTTTCCCTTTTCTTTTTACTGGGGTAAGTGCAGGTGAGGATTCTTATCTAGGTGTTTTTTTTACTTCTAGTTTTCATTTTCAATCAAATATAGTAATACAAAGAAGAAAACGCAATAATATTCCAGTACTCAGATGTTACTTTACAGTCCTTCAGATGATCCTCGAAGTGCTTTTTGTTCAGATGGGTGACTCTTCCATGGAGTGTCCCAGTTAGATCCAAAGGAAGCACAGTCCAGTTCAGATGCACCTCGCTAATTCTCTCAGTACCATTTTTTTCTATTCCAGAGGTCCCAGGTCCACCATCTCTTTTGATGCAGTATAGCAGGTCTAACTAAATGGAGCTATTGGGATGAAAGTGGAACATACAAAAGACAAGAAGTAAACACTGTATTAGATATTGCCCCCCCAGCTAGGCACTAAGTCAACAAAAAACTGTAAATTTAAATAGTAGCCTTTTCTAAATTCTCTATATTTACTGGTTAGGTATGGTTTCGGTTAAGGAAAAACAGAAAGCAGAAAAGTACACTATTATTACAATATTATTGCACTGCAGGGCCCTATAATCTGAGTTTCATTTTATAATTAATAACATTAAAATTGAGTATATTTCAGTTGGTTTTAAAATAACTTCCAAAGGTAGCATGTGCTATATATTAAATTTATCAAAGACAAACCAAAGAGAACAAAAAATACTAGTCAGCACACAATTTAGAATAGCGATTGTACCTTTATTGTAAAAGTATTAAAATAGTCGTGAGTCAGCAACAGGATCGGAGTTGAGCTTTGCGGGCTTGGTTCAATCTACAAACTGAGCTACACAGATCAATAGTCTTGATGTTTTTAACAGTTAATCAGTTGCCAAAAAATCCTAAAAAAGGCGGAGTCAATTTCTCAATACACGCTCATCTGAGCTCATCAGTACTACAGCAAAGAGTAAATAAGACTCCAAGTGTCCCAGTTCAGCAATTATATTGAACAAATATCTGAACAACACAATGTAGCAAGCATTTAACTGATGTGTCATGTGTGCAAAAAGTCAGATGCAGAATGAAGCTGGAACTTCTGCATCTGCGCATTAAAAGCCTATGATGGTGTGAAATTTAAATTTAATGAGTTTTAGGTTGTGGCTAATCAAAAGCCAGATTAGACCAATCACTATGCCAATCACAGAGCCAGCTAGTTAATTGGCACTTGCTTGTCAGTTATGCCTACGGTAAGAAGCTAATTATTTTAAGTGTATACTGATGTACTGATGTACTAATATACAAGCTATATATATATATATATATATATATATATATATATATATATATATATATCTTAAGGAGGAATAACAAGTAAAAATACATAGTTATATTCACAATCTGCAGGTTCAATATGCTTTGCAGATTTTTTACAAGTTTTTATAGACTTCTACAGGGAGTATGCTCAGCGAGTTTTCTACCGTTACACACAGTTCCCGCAATTAAATTTTAACAGCACTTTTGCCCTATATATCTACTCTAATTCATATATAAAACTGTTGAACATAGTTACAATAATGTAATAAAACTAAAATCAAATCACTAGTACTTATTTAAAACATATCCCATGAATGGGATAATGTCTATCAAAATCCATTCACACAGGCGAAATGGGTTTAAAGTTAGGTATGTGCTTCTGGATACTAACAGTGCACAGCACAGCTACCTATAAAGTAAAACTCCCACACTGTGATCGACAATATTCAACAGCGCTATCGTAGTTGTTGTAGCCAGGAATAGCCAAACATGATTTCACAGTTAGTTTAATCCAAGATAGAGGTTCGGCAGAAGGAAAAACAAGCTATAATCAGCCCACAGACAGTGTCCCTGTACAAGCCTTGTTGCTACCAACCCCCCATGGAGCTGATTTCTAGTGTGGGCTAGCTGATTTCTGGTGTGGGCTACCCCACCGATAGTACTCCAGGCAGCAAAGTCGAGTAACAGGAACAAGAAGGCAGTATCAGTAGTAACTGCAGCACAAGTCAGCCCTTCTGATTCTTGGGAACTGGAGAAGCAGAGAAATGACTCCTGATGTGGCAATGGCCACATTCAGGGTTTCTTAGCGGGGGGATTACTGTCCTATGTCCTAAAATGTTATGAGGTGAGTGGCTGCAAGAGAGAATTGAACCTGAATTCCAGGTAAGAGAAAGAGCAGAGAGAGAGAGAGAGAGAGAGAGAGAATGGACTGCGTCTGTGGGAAGTTGCCACATGAAGAGAGTCCCGAGAGTGTCCAGAGAAGCCAATCAGTATCAAATGGGACCCAAGGCCTGAAGGGGATATGTAGGGCCAGGGGTCTGAGGACTGAGCAGTGGGAGAGATGATAAGCTTAAACCCCATGGAGATGTGCTGCCCATAGTTCCAGGTGCAGTCACCCAGAAGTGTGTCATGAGAGGAGGAGACCAGCTGCCTTGGATGTGAGGTCAGCAAATCCTGAGTAGTTTGGGAGCAACTGAGTTTCAGTTCACTATAGTCTGGAGGTGTGGGCAGTCAATTAAGGAACTGTGCCTACATTGCTTATGAATGTGTATGCTGCTTAAATTTAAGGGGTTATCTGTCTAATGCCCCTCAGTATGGACACTCAATCAAATGCCCCTGTATGGACATTGTGTGTGGACATTTTGGATTTTGATTTAGTGTGACTTCCATGGTTCATAGTGTGAAGTCCCACAGCTAATTATCAGCTTAGTGACTCCAAGGAGTTGCTTCTTTTTATTAAATTAATCCTACTGGTTTTTTGAATGAAGTTTCATCTCTAGTTCTCTTAATGCCTGTTTTATGCAGTTAACTTCAGTTTCTTCATAGCCCAGCACCCAGAAGAGCTAAGAGGCGCACCCCTGCCAGAAGAACCTGAAAATGTAAGTCATCTTGTGCAGTTTCTGCTGTAGATCCCCTTCCCCACGGACATTACCATCAGCATACCCTAGACACTGGGAAGGGGTGGGCTACATAACATTACATAGTTTCAGAAATGGAAGTTCTTAGTGCCATGGAGATAAAGGGGCTGGAGTTCAAGTAGGATCTGTGGTGATACTATGGGCAGGGAAATATGCTCACACTAAGTGGGCCAATTGGTCCTTCTGTGCTGACAAATTCTCGCTTTCTATATGTTTCTACGTAATAACAGAAAGCATGTGAATGTAAATGTTACAAATATTTTGCCCCAGTGGTATGTGCAGAGGAGTATAAATAACTTTGTAGGACATACATGTAACTGTTTGTAATGTGCCAGTATACATAACCTCAGTAGAATTGTAATTTATCAGGATACCAAAAAATTTAAATCTTGGTTTATATTTTTGGTTAACAATGTCTGAAGTTCTGCTCCCCTTTCCACAGTATATGCTGCCAGCAGTACACGTAGAATAGACTGGAATCTTATTTCTTTCACAACCATCAGGGGTCAGAAATGACTGTACATCTAGCAATGAAGTTGTGCTGGGCTATCCTTTCTGTAAGTACCCCTTCCAGAGCTTACTAGTTAAATTCCTGTAGTTAGGCAGGGAATCTTAGGTGCCGGTAGGCTGGGGGTGTTGGGACTTCCTGTGGCAAGCAGGGGGCCCTAACCCTGGGGGTATAGGTAGGGTGGTTTGGCCCCATGGGAAGGAAGCTCAGGGAGAACAGAGCTAGGAGTCAGGGGTTCAGCCCGCAAGTTTGTCCGGAGTGCTGCAGCGGGGCTGGTGTGGTCTGCTTGCCACCCTGGCCCTTCTCCCTCAAAGACCCGTAATGGCTGTGCAGTGGTTTGGGCTGTAGATATCAGGGGGTCAATGGAGCACCAGTGTTATAACCCATCTGTGCTGTGTGTGGGAGCTGGAGCCTAGAGGAGAAGAAACTGGAGCCCGCCAAGTGATCTGGCACCTTGGTAGGGGTAAGCACTGATTGGTTCCTTATCTAGATAATTTCTCACCCATGGGCAAGTGCAGTCTAGGAGCCAGTGAGTTTTCTGTGGCCGGGCCTGCTATGGCAGAGAGGGCCTGGGCGCAGTCCAGAAGTGGCAGCCTGGATCGTTGGGGGAGTAGTATTTTTCCCCAGACTGTGAGGCTGCTGCAGTGCTGGAGCTTCCTAGTTTATGCAGCCTGGGGATGCATGGTGATTCCTGCATGGGGAGTGGCTGGTTGGGACCTCAAGTGGGGTGGCAGTCTGCCTGGGTGCTCCATGTGGTATGTCATCCAGGTCCCCTGGGTGAAAGCAGTCCTGAAATTGGAATCACTGCATGAGTGGAAAGTGCCTGAGTTTCTGGGAAGTCCAGGGCTATGCATAACTGCTTGGGGGGCCCAGACCTGGCATACAGCATCAGCGATTGGGTGGCGGGAAGATTTTGGGTAGTACTTTTCATGCTAAGAGTGAACATCAGTAAAAGAAAGCAAGAAACCTTGGCTTTAAAAGCATTTCCCCTGGTACTGAAGTAACCCCAAGTTTAAAAGGCAAATGAAGAATGGAATTGGCACAGTAGAAACATCTTGTGCTGTCTCTGTGCTACCTCTGTCTTAGTGTGATTGAGACCTAGAAAAAATATTAAATTTAAGCCTGTTTGATGGGAAGAAATGAAAGAAGGAATATGAAATGGAAGTGCTGCTAATAGTCCAAGTTTCTGTGTGTGTGAGTGAGGCCTCTTCAGCCCACAAGTAAATGCTGCTGTCAGGAACTGCAGCCTCTTTGGTTCAAGGGTATTACTGCATAGATTCAAGCCAATGTGTTGGAAAAAGAGATTGCATGCAGATTTATGATTCAGTCCTATGTCTGCAGGAATGCTCCCACCATTATTATGCAACCCCCACGCTCCATGGAGTGGTTTATCAAATTAATCTTTACATTAAATCAGTTTTGCAATTTTGACTCCAGAGCGGACATTGGGTTTACTTAATGAGAACTGTTTTATGGTATGTGCCTTTAACAATCATTGCCCCTGCAGCATTTCCCTCAGAGACAATGCAATGTGCCTGTTCCCCAGCAATGCGAAGCCATCGTGCAATAATCAAGAACCAGGCAGTGAGCTTCTTTATTTTCTGGACTGTGTTTCTTGGCTGTACAGTGCCCCTTCCCTCTTTGCACCATCTGGATACCCCCGAGACACCAGGAAGGGGGGGCGCACATCAATAAATACAGTGTAAAAATGGGTAAACGCAGGACCCCAGTGTAAATGAGCTGTTGCTTCTCAGATTGGCTTGCCTGAGTGAATACACTGTAAACATGTATAGAAGGAGGTGTCCATGAAAAAAAAGATATTGCCATTAGAATAAATTCCCTCCAAGAGTGCATATACGAGGCAAAGTGATCTATCCTTAAAGAGGAACTTCAGTGATGCTCCAAAAAATTACAGCTTGTAGTCATTATATGCAGTACTAGACCTGAAAGGGTGTGTGCATTTGTAATTTGTGGCCAAGGTTTACACTGCCTTCCATAATTTGGATTTGTTTTTGAGCCCTGCTGCACTTGCCTTTGATGTTAAGCTGCTGGGCTGCTAGCTCCTGGTGACATCATTGTAGGATAGGGGAGTGACTCACACTGTGCAGTACCATGCAGTTGCAACAATGTTGCAAGGGAAATCTACCAGTACTCACTATACATACTGTGTTCCCCCTCCTCCAAGACACCCTGTAAGCAATGCATTATGCCAAAATCCAAATGCCTTGTCAATATGTTTTTTTTTTGTGTGTGTGAAATTGACTCTGCCCTACAATGATGTCAGCAGTACAACCCTAGGTCCACAGAAGCCCTGGTACACCCTGCAATTTTTGGCAGCTCAGAATGCAAAAACTAATTGCAGCAGACAGTAATGAAATACAATTCCAGAATCAATGCAAGAAAGGGTAATTTATGCATGGAAGTCAAAAGGACTGGTGAAGGTCCTCTTTAACCTTATTCAAAATGGCTGCCTTGGGTTAAATGAGTTAAAAGCAAAATATTGACAGTGCCATCAAGGCATTTTTACCATTTGTTTGTAATCTGACATGATTATTACATTGGTGATATTTATGTGTGCTGGTAATCTGCTAAATTATGTAATATTGGCAACTGTAACCCACAGGCAGTTCCTGAAAATGGGCTATGATGAATGATCCCTATTCTGTATAAAAACGAATAAATATATTTGAAATTTGAAAATCTCTGCTGCAGCATTATGGGCAGCTGCACAGTTAAAATGGGTAAAAGCACATGATATTACTTACAGATCTCTGGCAAGGCCATACACGGAATACTGTGCTCAGTTCTGAAATAGGCACCTAAGGAAGGAAGGGAACTGCCTGGAATCTGCCCAGAGGAGGGACACAAAAAAGATCCCAGGACAGCAGGTAAACTCTAATGAGGAGGGGCTGGTGAGCCTCAGCATGTTTTATTTATTTATTTATTTATTTATTTTTAAATTTTATTACAACTAGGATTACAAGTACCTTTGATCCAGGCTCTTTTACAAAGGTTCTGCGTCAGAGAACAAATACAAAACAAGTTACAGAAATAGGAACAAAACAATAAATAGGTTGGCATATTAGGTTACAATGGTAGATCAATACAATAACTAGAATAAGTAGAATGTATACATGATAACACAGAGTAACAGAGGGATAAGTAGGAGGGAGGGTGGAAGATGAAGATAAACGTGATGAGCGAAGTTGGAGAGGGCAGGAATTGCAGCCAAGGGGCATGGTCATCAACTGGGAGCAGGCTGAAACTAGTCAACAAAAAGGGAAAGATCATTGAGGGCTCAGAAGAGGCGGGGGGGGGGTGAAGGGGGGAGAGTCAGGAGTGGTGAAAAGAAAGAAGAAATAAAAAAGTAACATAGAGGAAAAGGAGAGGGTGGAGATGTGGTAGGTGATAATTGGAGGGAACAAAAACGAGAAGGCTGAGAAGATTATAGGTAGCATTCACAGGAGCTAGAGTTAGTAAGGTGGAGGTAGAGTTTATGTTTGAATGAGCCAAGGGTGGTAGTGGAGGAGATGTCAGGACTGAACGCATTTAACCAGCTAGGCACTCTGAAGGCAAAGGATCTTTATTATTCTTTTGTAACCAGATAAGGCCCACTGGGCACAAGTGCCCAGTTTTCAGGGGTGACCTGGGAGTACTGGGGTGGTTAAGTGACTTGGTCAGAGTCACAGAGTAAGGAAGTAGAGGTTGTGGGAATCAGATCCAGGACTGCTGGATGTACCAAGCTTGTGTACACTTATAGGCAGAAGGGAAGGGGGCATAGTAGAGACTTATAAATGCTGGCAGAGTATCAACAGGGTAGACTACACTGAACTGTTCACATGGAAAGAGGGCACTGTGACAAGAAGTGACACTTGGAAATTAATGGGCAAGAGGTTTATAAAGGACATAAGGAGGCTGGTCTTTATGGAACAGGCAGTACATGAATGGAATAGATTACCCAGTGAGGTGATCCACTCAGAGTCCGTGACTGAATGCAATCATGGGTGGGACATGTCACACACAAGGACATAGTACAAATTAAGAAAAAAGTAAGAGGGTATTCTGGAGAAGGGGTGTCCAAAAACCTCTAAGACTGTTGGATAATAACTCCAACCCAGTGTAGGCTAGGTGTGACTTCATGTAGGCATACAGGTAGCTTAGATATGCCAATCATGCCATTCAGTCTTTTTCTGTCATCACATTCTATGTGCTGTATTTAGCTCACTTGGGCTGAATATCCTGGGTGCAGTCTAAAAGTGGGAAACAGCTTATCCCCACAGGAAACAACATATTGCATCTCAGGTGGGCTATACACAATAAATACAGTTTAGAATGGTTAAAAGCAGGACCCCACTGAAAAATGAGAGTGTATCTCAGCTGGGCTATTTACAGAAAATACATTTGCAAATTTTGAATGATTTGTATACTGCTCCAGATTACTCTACCTGTAGTTATATTTGTCACAGTCTGTTGTCTGTCGTCTCATGTTAACCCCCACTGCCCCGGGGCAGCATCTGCAACTGAAACCTAGTTCAGTGTGCCTTTCCAAGTCTACTAATTATAAAAAGAAAAATGGATAAATGCAGGACTGCACTGAAATTAAGGTGTGTCATTGCAGCTTGTCTATCACTTGTAAACACAGTGCACAATCAGTCAAAGCAGGACCACATTGAAATGGAGACATTGCATTTAGCTGGACTACCCAGGTTACACTGTTAAATTGATAAAAGCTGTACACTACAGAAAATAAGATAGTAGATCTCAGGTTATCCTGGGTAAATGCAGTGTAGCAAGAAGTAAACGTATAACCTGTCTGAAACCAAGATGTGGCATTTCAGCTGAGCGATCATGGGTAAATACATAGTAAACATGGGTGAATGCAGGATCCTAGTGAAAACAACCACCTGGGTTGAGCTATCCTGGGTAAATAGTGTAAAAATGGGTAAAAGCAGGACTCTACTATAAGCGAGATATTTAATCTGAGCTGGGCTGTCCTTGGTAAATACAGCATAAAAATGGCAAAAACAGGACCCCACTGAAAATAGGATATTGCGTCTCACTTGGGCTATCCTGGGTAAATGTACTATAAATGTTGGTAGAATCTGGTCCCCACTGAAAACAAGATACATTGCATCTCAGCAGTGCTAACCTTGATAAACAGAGTATACAAATTAGTAGAAACAGTAACCCACTGATAAAGGGATAATGAATCTCACATGGATAGGGCACCCTTGGGTAAATACAATGTAAAAATGAGTGAAAATCAGCTGACTAGGGCAGCAGTACCACTTCTGCTTGCCATTCAGACAACCCATTTGCATGCCACAAACCAAGAATGTCAGGTGGCAGGTTCTGTTTGTCTTGGGTGCCTTCTGCCTCATGGAAAGAGGGCACCTCCTTTTGCTGCATGACTTCCCTCTGATGGCAGGAAGGAAGCAGTGGCCTTACATTGGCACACACCTGCTCGTCTGGTGCGAGAAGTGGAGGCATCACACTCCCACAATGGTTCTGGCAGGGAAGTTCCCTACCCTTTTGACAGCCCTGATACGTGATCTTCCAGATTACTCCTCAAGATCACACTGAGGAGGAATAATGGAGGGCTTAAGTGGGATAAAATACCTCAGTACCCTAGCCAGATGCCCCCCACACCCCACAGTAGGGCCCTGCTGATTCCTCCCACACCTCATCAACTGCTCTTCCCAGATTTCAATCATCATATGCGGATTCTCCTCCAGGCTTGGGAAACTGGGGGGGGGGGTACCCACAGAGGACAAGCTGTGGGTTAGGATCCAGGGTCTGAAGAAGTTATTGTGCAGTGGCTGGTGGTAGGATGGACCCTCGGTGGACTTTTTTGGCAGGCAGAAGGGATTGGGCAGGTGAAAGGAGGACATGGAAGCTGCTGAGGAGAAGTGACGACGTAAACAGAAAATATAGAAAAAACTGTGAAAGCAGGACCCAGACGAAAATGGAATGTTGCCTCTCACCTGGGCTATCTCAGGTGAATGCACTGTAAAAGTTGTTAAAATCCAGATCATTTTGACCAATGGGGGACTTGGTGGCCCCTCTGAAAACACATTTCAGGGTGGAGTGACATGTATCCACTTATGTGGTCATGTGGGGGTGGGAAGTTTGGTGAGATTCAAGTATAAAACAAAAAAGTTATGGGTTAAGCGAAATTCTACTTGGAAAAAAAAACAAGAAGTCTGTGCGTATGTACACTAACCTTTTGTAGGGTTTGTTTTTTCCCCAGAACTTGTGTGCAGCGGCTGGCAGCTGGCTGTGGAGGTGAGAGGTGTAAAAGTGCTGTTCACCATTTCAAGGCCACGGTAGGGGGAAGGGTGGAACTTTGGCATGGAGGGCTGCCACCAGGAGGTGGGTAGGCCACTAGACACACAGCATCAGACAGACATTGTGTGAGGGGAAGAGGATCACTAGACTACCAGGGAGTATGATTACTTTGTGAGCGGGCACTGGATTAGGAGGGGGACATGCTCGACCCCATTGATTTAACAACATGCTACTAGTGCTTTGCTAAAACATGATTCTTGGAAGCACTAATTAGCACTGCTCCTTGCAGCCTGGGAGCACGTCCAGGAACTGTTAAAGATACCACTATACCCCTTGTACGCAGAGGTACTTCTCATTTGCATTAGCAAGTTTCTTTAGCGCTAAAGCACTTATTGATGTGTTCTGTTTGTAATTTACAATAGCAGCAACAGCAGCAGCCAAACCATTAAAACTTAACATGCCACTAAGCCTGCTAGTGCAGTGCTAGTGTTAGAAATTCGGAAATAAGCTTTAAAAGTAATATACAGTATCTTGTGTTTTTTATTGGTTTCCAGTTTTGCAAAACAAATCTCCCTTGTCAGAGTGAGAATAGGATTTTTTACAAAAAGAACTTGCACATCCTGTAACAGGTACCTGTACGCATTGTCAGGCATTTCCTCTGCCATTGGAGACAAGGAACTTGCCACATGTTTCAGTCAGGATTTTGTGTATTTTGGTGTAATGTAGAAACCATCTTTTGGACAGTATTTGATGTTGCAGTTTACTGATCCACAGGGCCTATGAGAGGGTGGGGGAGCCAGGGATAATTCCCTGAACCCGGTGCCAAAGAGGGGCCCAGGCCACCTGGCATGTTACTGTACACAGCTGCATAGGGGCCCCAGAGTCTAAACTTTTCCCAGGGCCCAGAATTCCCCTCACAGGGCCTGCTGATCCACCCCATTTCTTCTACCCTTGATATAGTAGTAGTTGCATTTCAGATCGGGTTGTTTAGAGTGGATTCTCCTCTTAACAGAGTGTAGTTTGTATTGTTAGTAAGCTTTTGTAGACATTCTGCTTTGCATTTGTGGTAATCTAATGTCATAATTTGTCCTTCTTTTTCAACTGCAATTATTATTATTATGGTTCCATCTGTTTGCAGACTATTGGGGGCCTCTCTTCGTGTCCTTGTAAGATTGTATTGTGATGACTTACAATAGTTCTTTTGCATTTTTTCAGTTTCCTTCTGTATCAGTTTAATATAAGTTTCCATTGCATTCAACTGTCCCTTTGGTTAGCTAAACCAGGATTTAATACCTAGTCCGTCCGTCTTTCCTTCCTTCCTTCCTTCCTTCCTTCCTTCCTTCCTTCCTTCTTATGGTATCCCTGAAAATATTGCTTCCACTCTCAAGCTTTTTATGAACAAATCTATACTGGTAGTGGATGACAAAGAGAGGCCTTTGCTGAGTACTTCTAGCTCCTTATTCATGAGTGGATTACTACTTAGATTAAAAACTACTATCTTGTCTGGTAGCCCCTTGGTGGTCCTCTTGGTTTGGTTTGTAATTTATCCCTCTGACTCTCTTCCTCATCCTCCTTGTCCTCTTATGCATTGGTCTTTGTGTTCTCTGTAGGTGTGGCTTTTCTTGGGTCCTCCTCCTGTGACAAATATCCCTTTTCTAAAAACCACCCCACCCTGTTGTTTTGCTTCCCCTTTTAAGCATTAGTTTAGTGATGTCACTATTGTCTTTTATTATACTGTATCTGCACTTTTAAGTATATGCATTAGTTTTTGTGGGGTGCCATAAATGCAAGATGCAGTGTTGCACATTAACTATATTGCACTTTCATGTTAAAGTTGTCACTATAAATAGGCTGTCTTGCTTTGTTAATGCCTTGCCTTGATAAAGTGCAGTGTTTGTGTGAAACATCAGCCAGTTGAAAGGGAGTATGTTGCTTTTTTTGCCTTTGCTGAAAAAAACATTTGAATAGCCTTTGACTGAACTTCAGTTTTTCATTCCTACAATTCTGTAAGGCCCAGCTCCAGCCCTTGTGTGAGTAGACTTTCATTATTGTCCTGGCTTGCATTTGTCCTTAGCCACCTCCAGTTAGTGATGACTAGATGGTATATATCAAAAGTACCCCCCCCCCCCACAGCAAAGCCATACTGGGTGACATAAATCAGGAGTCCTCTTGGAGCTCTGAAGGGGCGGCTCTGGAGCAATACCAAACAAGGCAATATAGATCAAATGCCCAAATGTGATCAATAATTGGAGCTGCTCCCTGAAGGCAACCAGTAGGCTATCCTTGGGGAAATGAAGGGGACACAGGGGTTATACGTGACCAGGAGCTGGCTCAGGTAGACAGGGTCCAGACTGCAGGGTTTGGTAGGTCAAAACAAAAAACTCAGCTTGAAGGCGATACGCAATTAGACCAGCAGTCAGTGCAACTCAGAGAAGCAGCATAATAAGTGGCATCCCTAATTTTTTTTCAAATACTTACAATAACAGATGTTCATGGTTAGTTAATTAAAACTATGGTTGCTTGGATACCCTAAAATCTGATCCAAGCTAGGATAGTTGGATTTATGATAATCCATATTCAAATCTGACATCTGATCCTAGCATCGGAGGGCATCCAATTAGGATATGGATATCCTAAAATCTGATTATCCTCCTATCCTATAAGACTTCCCCATCCTGCCACACTGTTGTTCAGCCCCCCAGTTGGTAAAACCCTTCCCAGCCACCCTATAATCTACAACCCCCCCCGAGCAGCTAATACATTTTTAAACTCCTGTTGTGTGACAGGCACAACAGCACAGCTAGCATATAATAAACATATACTGTACTGCACCCCCCCCTCCTAAATTAATAACTGTGCCTGCCTCTGTATAGAAATAGATGGCAGATGAGGGCCTCTTGGCCTATCCAATCTGCCCTTGGCACAAGCCACAGTGCTGGCCAGCATACTGTCTAACACCCCTGTTCAACACACCCACTAGCCTCCACCTCCCTCCTCCCAAAATAGCATCCAGTACCTTCTTAAACTCCTGTTGGGTGACAGCTGTAGCACCACTGACACTCACTACAGGTCCCATGAATGAGTGGCTACCTTGCACTCATCTTTTGTGTAGGAATGAAAAAACTTCACCCACTAGCCACCACCTCTCTCCTCCTTCACATAGCACCCTTGTAAACTCCTCTCAGGTGACAGGCACAGCAGCTCAGCAAGCATAAGATAAACATGTAACCCCCACCTCCTAAAATAATACCCCTGCTGCACAAACCACAGTGCTGGACACCATACTGTCTAGAAGACAGCCCCTCCCAACAAACCTACTAGCCTACACCTTTCTCCACTCCCCAATAGCACCAAATACCTTTGTAAACTCCTGTTGGGTGACAGGCACAACAGTGTGGGCACTCATTACAGGTCCTATGGAGGAGCAGCTGCCTTGTGCTCATCTTTTGTGTATGAGTGATAAGACATCCTCCAATAGTAGTAACACCTGATTGGCCCACTGTTAGCCACATATTGGGTGCAATGGCAGGATGAGGGAGGTGGGGGCTAGTGGATGTGTTGTTGGGGGGGGGTATTGCTTGATCCAGAGATAGAGAAGTGGCTTACCTTATATTTTTCAGGGGGCGAGGGCAGTACTGTAGTTTAGCAATGACAATGTGTAGATTATTGGAAGAAGTATTTGGAGTTTAGGATATCGGATTTTGGATAATCTGATATCCTAAAATCTGACATCTGAGGTGTTTCTTTAGGATATTAGATTTTGAGGACCAATATCCTAAAATTCTAATATCCTGAAAAGCACCAATTATTTCAATTATCCATTTTTAAAATGTTTTATCTGAGCATCCCTAATTAAAATAAACCCTGATCCATTGGGGTTGCAGACAATGTAGATTTTAGATTTATAAAACTTGCTGCTGATATTTTAGTGGATCCCCTTACCACAATAATTAATTTTTCTCTCTGCTCTGGACAATTTCCTGCAATTTGGAAATGAGTGCTCATTTTAACTATGTTTCCATCTGTTGACCCAGTTGAATTAAACAGCTATAGGTCCATATCATTGCTTTCTCCCTTGGCTAAAATATTGAAGAGGAGAGAATTTGTTCTGTTGATTAAACATGTTACTAAATATGAAATTCTACCTCCTGCTCAACATGAATTCCAACCTGGACACAGTACAGTGAAGACTTTGGTGAGGGTCACACAGATGGTACACAGGGCCTATGATATGGGACACTGTGTTGCTGCTGTCTTTGTGGACCTCACTAACACCTTTGACCTAGTAAATCACCAGCTGTTGTCATCCCTGGGATCCCTTGGTTTGTTCAGGGATGTGACTGATTTTCTAACTACTTACTTGGTAGATCGCAATATGCTTCATGTGATCAGTCAGTACTCCATGGTCAACAGTATCAAATGTAGAAGATAGGTAAAGGAGAACCAGAATGGATTGTTTTCTTCACTGTCTCTGGCCATGAGGAAGAAATTTAGCACACTGACGAGAACCATCTCTGTGCTGTGTCATTGCCTGAAACTCGACTGGAGTGGTTTGTAGATGTTAAAACTCTTTTGGTGAGCATCGAACTGTAGCACTATTACCTTCACAGTGACCTTCCCCAAAAGGGGGAGGTTCAAGACATGTCTGTAATTACTTAGGATATCAGGGTCCAAAGATGGTTTCCATAGAAGAGGTCACTCTGCTGCCCCTTTCATGGTCAGCAGATAGATCCCCTCCTCCAAAGAACACCTGACAATAAAGGCGAACAGTGGCACAAGCTCCTCTTGACTGTCCATCAACAGCTAGGTGAGAGCAGAGTCCAGCAAGCAGTAGGTGGGGCACCTCATCAAGATCACCAATAGAATTTCAACTACCCCAAATGCACTAAATATCCCCCATTGCATGGGAGAGCATCTGTTCCTCATAGGCAAGACACTGCTGGGCTGTGGCAACCTACTTGGTGAGATCTGAGCCCTGATCAAGGACACCATTTCAGTGAAGAAATGACTAAATTCCTCACATCTCTCAGCAGTCAACACTCCTCCAGACTGAAGACAGGAAGGATGGAATAACCTGACTACAATGTGGAAAAGTTGGGTTGATCTATTTTTTCCCACAGCAGTGACCGTGGACAGGAACTCTACCTTCTTGTTGGTGACTGAGGACCTTTGATTCTCCAAATAGTGTGCTTTGAGAACCGGTCTGTCTTTTTTCTCAGTAATATCTTTTCCAGGAACCCCCAACATCTGCCCACTGGCCTTGAGTATTGTCAGCTCCCCATCAGACCAAGGGGAGCTGAGTCACAAGGCCATAAGATGTACATGGAGAGGTGTGATGGAGTCCAAGACTGACACAAGTGCTTTGTTATAACTGTAAACCATGGCCTTAGCTCCCCCTGTGTAAGACAACAATAAGGAATAGCTTGGCAGAAGACACCAGGAGAAAGGACTGCTGTGTGACTGAACTTCTCTGCTGGGACTATATTGCCCTCCTTGCCTCCCCTCCACCCCCCCACCCAAAGCTAGTTCTATTTTTATAGGCACAGGATTTGACTGACAACAGGAACTTCCTGTTTAGGGGCAGGAAGTGAGTGATCACAGAACCACCAAGGACCCACCATCCTAGAAGGGCAAGAGTAGCTCTCCGGCCCCCTCTAGCTGCTGGAGGTCTGCCTCTGAACAAGTAAGTGGTCTACTGAGAAATATAGGACATTCTTGTCTCAGGACAGGACAACCAGGAGCTTAAAGGGCACACAGGCAGAAAGTAAGGAGAGAGAGAAAAAAAAAACAGAGGAAAGAGTAAGGATTGCAAACAGTTAAGGGAACAGAAATAAGACATGATTGGAGTGGTGCAGTGCAGTGGCTGTGGAGCAGCAGTCTTCCGGGAGATGTTCTGGAGGATGCGGTGTTGTCCCATCTGCAGGCACCTCTCTGGGCTGAGGGAGGAGGTTGCTCATCTTCAGGCTGAGTTGGCCAGGATTTGTGGGACCTCTTCCATCCAGGGACCACCAGTGCCACTGCCGCTGCCTCAGAGGTTGCCAAGAAAGAGGAGCGGTTGGACCACAGTGGGCTCAGGGAGGGTGAGGGTGGTGGAACAGAGGCATCCTCCAGTTGTACTCTCCACACCCTATGCCATTCTGGCAAAGTGTGGTTCCTCTATGGAGGCACCCACAGTGGAGACCAAGGAGGATGCTGGGACCTCCACCATGGAGACCCACAGGAGGGTGGCAGGGGACCCTGCAGGGGAAGGAAACAACTCCTGGTGGGGGACTCCATTGTTAGGAAGGTAGAACTGGGCAAGGAAGGGGAGAGGGAGGTAAGGTGCCTGTCTGGCGCCATGGCTTGGAGGGACAGGGAGCGAATCCTCAGGATTGCCGGAGCAGCTGCACAGGGGAGGGAGCCGGATGTCATTGTCCACCTAGGGACAAATGACCTGGCTAAGAAAGGGATTATAGAAGTGCAGGAAGAGTTTGTGGAATTGGGAGGGCCTTAGTCAAGTAGCACGCACGGTAACCTTCTCGGAGGTGCTACCCATCTATGGCATAGGAGAGGCTGGGTGTTCTGCACCATGGGATTCAATCAGTGGTTGAAAACTGGTGTGAGCCCAGGTTCGGCTTTGCTGGGGACTGGGGTCCACCTGGAGTGATGCAAGCCTATACTGGCATGATGGGCTGCATCTGTCCAGGAGGGAACCAGGATCCTAGGTGATAGGTTTAAATGCTTCATTGGCAAGCTTTAAACTAGCCAAGGGAGGCACTGGAAAGGAGCAGGAAAATCTAGCCCCCCAAACAATCACGGTAGTAAGTGTAGCAAACACCAACATGGAGGTGTCGATAGGGAGAAGGGCAGGGTAAATGGAGAAAGTGACAAAGGCAAGAAGGACAGGGATGGGGCAAAAGGGGTAAGGCCATCAGGAAATGGAGGGTAATGAGTACCAATGCCTGTAGTCTGGGCAACAAGCCCTGAGCTGGTAGCCTTAATGAAGAGGGATGCCTGGATATCGAGTAGTCACAGAAACATGGTACACAGAGAACCATGACTGGGATGTTAATATACCAGGGTACATAACCTACAGGAGAGACAGGCAGGGAGAAGAGGGGAGGAGTAGCTTTCTATGTAAAGGAAGGGATAAAAGCAACTGAACAAAAGAGTAAACAGGAGGAGAGGAGGCACTGTGGGTCACCTTGGAGACTGGAAAGGGCACCACAATCCGCACAGGGGTTGTGTAGACCCCATGTCAGGGGAAGGAATGGACAAGGATATGATGGAAGGCATTCTTAGAATGGCAGAGAAAGGAAGATACTGTTGATGGGAGACCTGAATATGCCAGATGTTAACTGGAGCACATTTGCTGCAGCCACATCCAAGAGCAGGGCCATTCTTGATGCCCTACAGGTGGCAGGCATTAGACAGCTAGTTTAGGAACCCACTCATGAGGGAGCAATCTTAGACCCGCATCTTCAAACGGGGCAGTGAGAGGATCTCAGATCTAGAAGTGGGTTGCCATCTGGGGACAAGTGACCATCAAACAGTGTGGTTCACGTAACCTCAGCTACAGAGTCAAGCCATACAAAGTGAGGGTACTGGACTTTAGGAGGGCTGACTTTGGCAAGATGGGAGAGTGCCTCAGAAAAGCACTAGCAAACAGGCTAGAAGGAGGTGTGGAGCAACAATGGGGAATTATCAAAACTGCCATCACAGAGGCAACAAGCCTTGTGTCAAGCAAATAAACAAATCAAGCGAAAGAAAAGCCACTATGGTTTTCAAGAGAGGTGCTGTGAAAGTCAGGAAGAAAAGATAGCATTCCGAAGTATAAGGAAACATAGAAGGAGCAGGACAGAGAGCTGTACCAGTTAAGGCAGAAAGAAGCAGGAGGGAAGTCAGAATAGCAAAGGCCCAAACTGAGGAAAAGATAGCCAACTCAGTTAAGAAGGGGATAAACCTTTATAGGTACATCAGCGAGCGAGAAAGACAAAAGGAGGGATAGTGAGGCTGAATAGAATGAACGGTGGGTGGGCAGAGGGGACAGTGAAAAGCAGGAATACTGAACGAATATTTCTGCTCAGTATTCACAAAAGAGGAGGGGGAAGTGCCTAATCCAATTAACAGAAGCACTTTGATAGGGGGTCGATCCCAGTCCTTTCACAGAAGAAAGGGTTCTGCAAGAACTCCTAAAACTGAAGGTGGACAAAGCAATAGGTCCTGATGGAATTCACCCCAGAATTCTAAAAGAATTAAGGAAGGAACTAGTGAAACCACTGGCTACTCTTTTAATAAATCATTGAGGATGGTGTGGTACCGAGGACTGGATGAAGGCGGATGTGATTCCTTCACAAAAGTGGGACCAAGACAGAGGCAGAAAACTACAGACCTGTCAGTCTGACCTCTGTGGTAGGGAAAGTGATGGAGTCACTTGAAGGAAAGAATAGTTGAGTACCTAGAGGTCAGTGCAGCACAGGATCCAAGGCGCATGGGTTCACAGCGGAAGGTCATATCAGACTAATCTAATAGATTTCTTTGACTGAGTGACCAAAGTAGTAGACCAGGAGGGCTGTGACATGGCCTACCTAGACTTTAGCAAGGCATTTGACACAGTCCCACACAAAAGATTATTAGTCAAATTAACCAACCTGGGAGTGGGTCCCAGGGTGGTAGCCTGGGTAAAACATTGGCTGGACAACAGGACACAGAAGGTAATTGTAAATGGAGTCCACTCTGAAGAAAGGGCGGTTACTAGTGGGGTACCGCGGGGTTCAGTATTGGGTCCAGTCCTTTTAATGTCTTCATCAGTGACATTGCAGAGGGACTGAAGGAAAGTATGCCTTTTGCAGATGACACAAAGATCTGCAACAGGGTTGCTACACAAGGAGGCGGAAAGGATGAAAAGGGACTTGGCAAGGTTGGAGGAATGGTCAGACGTATGGCAGCTAGGATTCAATGCAAAAGTGCAATAATGCACCTGGGAAACAAGAACCCAGGGGAAGAATACACAATGGGTGGGGAGGTAGTAACAACAACAAAACAGGAAAGGGACCTGGGGTAATCATATCAGATGATCTTAAGGTTAGCAAGCAATGTGAGAAGGCAGTAGGGAGGGCCGGGGTATACTGGGATGTATGGAGAGGCATCAGCAGCAGAAAACAGGAAGTTGTTATCCCTCTGTACAGACAGTTGGTGAGACCCCATCTGGAATACTGTGTCCAGTTCTGGAGACCCCATCTCCGCAAGGACATAGACAGGATAGAGGCAGTCCAGAGGAGGGCAACTAAAATGGTGCAGGGTCTGCAAGAGAAGCCATATGAGGAGAGACTAAAGGAGCTTAATATGTATACCCTTGAGGAAAGAAGGGAGAGGGGGGACATGATAGAAACTTTCAAGTACCTCAAGGGAATCAACAAAGTCCAAGAGGGTAGCATCTTTCAGAAAAAGAGACTTGCAAGAACAAGGGGACACAATTTAAATTTAGAAGGAGGGCAGTTCAGGGGCAATGTGAGGAAGTATTATTTCACAGAGAGGGTAGTGGATACATGGAACAGCTTTCCTGAGGAAGTTGTGGGGTCTAAAACTATGGGTGAATTCAAGAATGCATGGGACAGACATAAGGCAATTCTTGTGGGGGGCAGGAAGATATAGGCTGTTGGTTAACTAGGATCTGCAGCCTATCCTGTAGGTAGGGAAATGGGCAGACTAGATGGGCCTAGCGGTCCGTATCTGCAGTCAAAGTCTATGTTTCTATGTTTCTATGTCTGAGATGTGGAGCACCACTAAGAATCTCTTTGGCTCCAGATTTTTCAAAAAGCATTAACCGATGATCTCCACAGAAGGGGAAACAGGGTGGGGCACAGATTGAAAAAACGAACAGCATAATGGCTGAGTAACACACCACAACAACCTTGGCCTCAGATACATTATGGCCCAGTAAGAAGACCAGGTTCAAGTCGTGTCCAGATTGGTGGGTAGCAGTGCCAAATGTCTGTATAATTCCAGCGATGACATAAGCTAAAGGAAACATTGATCCTTCGGTGTCAGCTCATGCACTGAAATCCCCTAGAACCAACAGGCTGGAGGATCTCAGTGCCTGGTCCATGAAGAAGTGCATTGGATCCATGACAGAAGTCCGACAAAACTTTTGTCAAACACCAAATCAGACGACACGGCAGGTGAGCCGCATTCTACAGTCAGCTGCCGGTTCGCTATTTGAATTTTGTTTTCTTTGGGGTGCACCCCCACATGGGGGCTGAACTCCCGCACCCTCCACTTATGATTCTCAACTCCATTCGAGCTGATTGGGGCAGGATCTCGACAGACAGCGCGGTTCCAGCGGGTCTCCCACCGCGGCTAGGCGCTGTAGTCGCTGTGGGGGACTTTGCTGGTGAAATGTCGCTGTGGGGGGGTAACCGAAGTGCATTAATTCCCACAAGAATTCCTGCTCATGGCCTGGAGGATGGTACATGAGCAGGATCCTGCACTTAGCACCTTCCCCAACATTTACAGACATGCATTCATATGATAAGGTCTCTCCTACTGGATTCACTGAAAGATTCAGAGAGAATCTAATACACATGGCCACCCCACCCCATCTGCACTCCCTTCTTGGATAGCACCACCAAGTATCTTGTCAGGATAGAAGCCTCCAGCAAAGGGACAGTCTCATCACTCAACCAGATCTCAGTGATGCATACCAGGTCTGTTGAGAAGTCTGTGATAAAATCCTCCATTATCACAGCTTTATTCCTCAGTAACCTGACATTCATAAGAAATGTCTGAGATAGAAGGGCCTCGTTGGCTGACCACATATCTAACTGCTGTGTTGGTATTAGGACAACAACATAAATATAGAGGGCCATGGGTGAGTGCCCTTCTTTGTCCTAGAATGCCTCCTGGTCTTGACAACCCCCACACTACTCACCATCCCCACTCCACCTCTGTATGGGAAGAATGGATGTCTTTGGAAAACTGAAAGCTCCAAGCTGGGATATCGATACCTTTTGGTCATGAGGCAAGCTGGAACTGGTACTTTTTTACCATTGGTTGTGCTAACATCAAAGTGTTGGTGCCATCCTGGCTGTTGGAAACCCACAGTGTGGCACTTGTTCTACCCATTTTATAATACAAATTAAAATGCCCTAGAATATTGCAAACAAACAACACAGGGAGTAACACACACCGAATGTAAACAGCATTTCTCTGGTTATTGTAGCCCTTGTGAGATACCAAATTTGAATGTCAGTAATTAAAATAAGGTTAACTCAAAATAGTTTTGGAGGTATTGAGTAGTAATTTCTAACATGGTAGTAGTTGTGGCATTAACACACTCAAGTTCATATAGTGACACAGAGCTATTAAGTCTAGTACTTTATTACATAGCTCAAATTAGTCCTAGCCTGACATATTTCGGAAACTTCCTTTGATAAAGGAAGTATCTGAAATGTGACAGGCTAGGTCTGGTGCTGGTTTTTATGTAATAAAGTACTAGACTTAGTAGCTCTGGTGTCCATATGTGAATTGGGGTATGTGTGCCACAGCTTTTGCTATTACATGTTTATGGAATACTGGTGAGCACCACAGAACCTTGTTCACGTTCTATGGAAGATAAGTAGAATTCCCCCTTCATTTGTCAATGCATTACCATTATGTATGTATTTATTTAATTATTTCAAATGTTTTACCAGGAATGGCATTCTGAGCTGGCAACAGATCATTCTCAGATGTGTCCTGGGGGAAGGGGTCATAGGGAATAACAGGGCATACAACTATCAGTACATCAGTACATAAGGTGCCTAGTGAATCACATTACCATACAGTGAAATAACACAGAGAGTAATATATGGGTGATGTGCAATTTTTTTTTAACACACACACCCATACACACACCCAAGAGCAAAGCTCAAGGGGTTAATCAATGCAACACACTGATGGTGTGTGAAAAAAAACTGACACAGCCCCTTACCCATATATTAGCTTTTAATATTTCCTGATATTACTGACCTCCAGTCCATTTTCCTGTACTTGGGTGGAGCTTAGCGCTGAGTAATTTCTGTTTGCTAGCCTCAGTGCCTGTCATGGGGCTGGGAAGTACATTTTATTGCCTCACTAATGGTTTTTAACTTACTGGCGCAGTTATGTACTAGTTTGAGTCCTACATCACTTGGCGATCTCAGCAGGTGGCCATGGGTAACTTCATCTCCGAACCCAGGGCAGTCACCTGTGGGGTTCCTCAAGGTTTGATTCTAGCACCCATGTTATTCATCGTGTACATGCTGCCCTTGGGTGAGATCACGAGGCAGCATGGGATTGAGTTTCACTGCTGTGCAAATGATACTCAGCTCTACCTGAATGCACCCCAATCAGGTAGATGTGGTGTCAGTACTCAGACAGTGCCTTCAAGAAATCAACGACTGGATAGTTTCCAACTGGCTATCTTTCAACCCAGGGAAGACAGATGTGATGGTTGTTGAACCAGGACAGTTTGGGTTGGTAATGACAAATGGTGACCTTTCCTTTCCATCATTAAATGGTCACAGTCTTCGAGCTGTGGATGATGTGAAGGATTTGGGCCTCATTTTTTTTTTTTCAACTCTCTTTATCTCTGCCCCTGGATCTCTCTTGGGTAGGAAGTAGGCTGTTGGTTAACTAGGATCTGCAGCTTATCCAATAGGTAGGGACATGGGCAGACTGGGTGTACTAAGTGGTCCTTATCTGCCATCAAAGTCTATGTTTCTATGTTTCACCAACAACCACGCTACCAACTGCCTGAAGCCTGCCCCACTGGGAAATTTGGGACAGTCACTCCCCACCTACCTTAGCCCATTGAGACTCACTCCACTCACTATAGCTAAGGCACAGTGGGGGATGGGGAGAGCCAGTAAGTTAAGCCCGGCATTGGGTGTGTGGCGGTGGGGCATGGGGGGGTTGCTGTCACCTATCCGGGGAACAGGGCTTTTCTGTGTTGTGTGGGGTTCCTCCTGGAGTGCGGCCATGCAATGACGTCTGAGCACCAACATGCTGACGTCCGCCGCTGCTCCACCCCCCTTGATATGGCATCACTCCCTGCAGAGCTCCCGATCTCCATTGGGGGGTCGCTGTGGAGCGATGCAAGGCCCAATACCCACCCCAGGAGAGGAGAGCAGTCCTCTGGATGCTCAGTCCTCTCCCCCCCAGTCGACCTCCGGCGTCCCGAGTCCGTTCCCAAACCTGGGTCGCCAGTGTGGCACGAGTTGTGGTGTCCAGTGCCTCAACCCTCAGTGCCACTGGGCCAGCTGGGCATCATTCTTGACTGCAGGCTGACATTTGAAAAACAGGTGTTGGCAGTAGTCAGGAATGGTCTTTACCATCTTTGTAATATTGCCCGAATTAAATTGCATTTGGCACCAGCCGACTTAGAGATTGTTGTCCATGCCTTTGTCATCTCCAGATAGGATTACTTTAATGTTCTGTAGGGCTATCTGGGAGTTTGGTGTGCTGAATGCAGTTAGTCCAGAATGCTGTGGCCCAGTTGGTGGTGGGAACTCCTTGTAGTGACCACATCACGCCAATGCTGCGACATGTACTGTAGTTATGGATCAAAAGTACGATTAGGGCCAAGGGGAGTGGATCTGGATGAAAGACTTAAAACAAAGGGAGTCATTCTGGATCTATACCCTGGGAGCCATGACGTCACCTGGATTGAATGATGAAATAGAGTTAATGTCCTGCATTAGGAAATAAAGCTCTTGGTGTAGCAGCGTATTGCAGTTTTATTAGATAAATGAATTGCTTGGAATGATTAATATGTAAGTTCACTTAATTCTCCCACGTATTCCTTTTCAGATGTCCGAGGCAACAAATTTGATCACCTCTAACACTAGGAATTGCCCAGGAAATGTAGGAGTTTGGGACTTTATTTATTTATTTATATAAACTTTTATTCAATTTAACTTCTTCCCCGTCAGCATACATTTGAATAATTGGTTGTTTTTAAACAATTTTGGATTATGAGATGTGGATAATATGTAATTTACACATTTTTTTCTGGCACCTTATTTTAATATTTAAAGCACTGAGCACTTTTGAATATGTGTACTGGTGACTAGTGTAGGTACTGTCTCTTTAAGAGTAATCACTATTTAAGACTGTTGGTAACAGCACTGAGACCATCCCCCTGATGATGCACTAGTTGAGAATCTGGTAGGGCTCTCTGTACTGCAAGCATTCTCAAGTGGAGCAGATTTGGTGTGCTTTTTTAATATTAAAATAAAGCCTGTTTTTTTCTGTCTTGGAGCTGTTCTGATTTTGCCTTTTTCCTGTGGACCTTGTACGATCCTACACTCTCACTGGCGACTGAGCTGTTTTGTTGGCTCACTCTCCTATGTGGACTGGGCCCAACTACCTGAAAGGTCTTCTGAAGTCCTACAGTCCCTGTCTCCCCCTCTGGTTCACAGATATAGGTTTACTTCTGGTTCCCCATTCCCATTTAAAACAGTCCAGGGATAGGACCTTTGGAGTTGTGGCCCCTTTACTGTGGAACTCTCTCCCAGAATCATTACACTTTGCCCCAACTGTGGATATCTTTAAGCACAAATTAAAAACATACTTATTTATACAGGCATATCCACATTATTATTTAACTCTAGATGAGCCATTTTATTTACTGTTTTTATTGACATTTTAATGTATTTATTTTGCTGATCTTTGAATGTCTGAATCTATACTTGTTTTCTTTTTAGGGCTGTGGTCAGAGCCTACAGCCATTTTGGGATTGGTCGTAGCTCTAAAAATGGCTGATTGTGGAACCTTCCATTGGACTTTTGGAAGTAGCCTTCCAAAAGTACAACAGAGCTTGAAACACTCCGCCACGATCAGCTGCTATGGAATAACAGTCACACTATTTCAGCAGTTGCTTCTGCATTCTGGGGCAAGAACTACGCATGCTTGACTCACATGCATGCGTAGTTCAGCTGGCACCACTAAGCTGTGAATGGCAAAATGCCATTCACCGCAATTACGCACTTGCGAGTGCCACGCATGTGTAGTTGCGTTGCCGCTGCTAACACTGGCAGGAAAGAAAACCCTCCCACTGCTGCAGTCCTCCCCACTCCCCATCCCGCCACTGACATCGGAGTCCCCAATCCCCATGTCAGCATTATGCGCCCCCCAACTCATGTGGCACACTGGGAGCCCACCTCAGTGTGCCCAGATGTATTTAAATATTTGCCCAACGCTGACATCAGGGTGCCCAATCCCCATGTCAGCATTATGTAGCCCCTCATTCATGTGGCACACTGGGAGCCCACCTCAGTGTGCCCAGATGTATTTATATATTTGCCTAACGCTGACATCAGGGTGCCCAATCCCCATGTCAGTATTATGTAGCCCTCAACTTCACATGTGGCACACTGGGAGCCCACCTCAGTGTGCCCAGATGTATTTATATATTTGCCCAACGCTGACATCAGGGTGCCCAATCCCCATGTCAGCATTATGTAGCCCCCTCAACTCATGTGGCACACTGGGAGCCCACCTCAGTGTGCCCAGATGTATTTATATATTTGCCCAACGCTGACATCAGGGTGCCCAATCCCCATGTCAGCATTATGTAGCCCCCTCAACTCATGTGGCACACTGGGAGCCCACCTCAGTGTGCCCAGATGTATTTATATATTTGCCCAACGCTGACATCAGGGTGCCCAATCCCCATGTCAGCATTATGTAGCCCCCTCAACTCATGTGGCACACTGGGAGCCCACCTCAGTGTGCCCAGATGTATTTATATATTTGCCCAACGCTGACATCAGGGTGCCCAATCCCCATGTCAGCATTATGTAGCCCCCTCAACTCATGTGGCACACTGGGAGCCCACCTCAGTGTGCCCAGATGTATTTATATATTTGCCCAACGCTGACATCAGGGTGCCCAATCCCCATGTCAGCATTATGTAGCCCCCTCAACTCATGTGGCACACTGGGAGCCCACCTCAGTGTGCCCAGATGTATTTATATATTTGCCCAACGCTGACATCAGGGTGCCCAATCCCCATGTCAGCATTATGTAGCCCCCTCAACTCATGTGGCACACTGGGAGCCCACCTCAGTGTGCCCAGATGTATTTATATATTTGCCCAACGCTGACATCGGAGTCCCCAATCCCCATGTCAGCATTATGTAGCCCCCTCAACTCATGTGGCACACTGGGAGCCCACCTCAGTGTGCCCAGATGTATTTATATATTTGCCCAACGCTGACATCAGGGTGCCCAATCCCCATGTCAGCATTATGTAGCCCCCTCAACTCATGTGGCACACTGGGAGCCCACCTCAGTGTGCCCAGATGTATTTATATATTTGCCCAACGCTGACATCAGGGTGCCCAATCCCCATGTCAGCATTATGTAGCCCCCTCAACTCATGTGGCACACTGGGAGCCCACCTCAGTGTGCCCAGATGTATTTATATATTTGCCCAACGCTGACATCAGGGTGCCCAATCCCCATGTCAGCATTATGTAGCCCCCTCAACTCATGTGGCACACTGGGAGCCCACCTCAGTGTGCCCAGATGTATTTATATATTTGCCCAACGCTGACATCAGGGTGCCCAATCCCCATGTCAGCATTATGTAGCCCCCTCAACTCATGTGGCACACTGGGAGCCCACCTCAGTGTGCCCAGATGTATTTATATATTTGCCCAATGCTCGACTCAATCAGGGCACATGGGCCCACTGAGCCTGCCCCAGTGCTCATGTATATATATGTAGCCTGCCATCGAGTACCCAATCCCATGTCAGCATTATGTAGCCCACACTCATGGCACACTGGGAGCCCACCTCAGTGTGCCCAGATGTATTTATATATTTGCCCAACGCTGACATCAGGGTGCCCAATCCCCATGTCAGCATTATGTAGCCCCCTCAACTCATGTGGCACACTGGGAGCCCACCTCAGTGTGCCCAGATGTATTTATATATTTGCCCAACGCTGACATCAGGGTGCCCAATCCCCATGTCAGCATTATGTAGCCCCCTCAACTCATGTGGCACACTGGGAGCCCACCTCAGTGTGCCCAGATGTATTTATATATTTGCCTCAACGCTGACATCAGGGTGCCCAATCCCCATGTCAGCATTATGTAGCCCCTCAACTCATGTGGCACACTGGGAGCCCACCTCAGTGTGCCCAGATGTATTTATATATTTGCCCAACGCTGACATCAGGGTGCCCAATCCCCATGTCAGCATTATGTAGCCCCTCAACTCATGTGGCACACTGGGAGCCCACCTCAGTGTGCCCAGATGTATTTATATATTTGCCCAACGCTGACATCAGGGTGCCCAATCCCCATGTCAGCATTATGTAGCCCCCTCAACTCATGTGGCACACTGGGAGCCCACCTCAGTGTGCCCAGATGTATTTATATTTGCTCAACGCTGACATCAGGTGCCCAATCCCATGTCAGCATTATGTAGCCCCTCAACTCATGTGGCACACTGGGAGCCCACCTCAGTGTGCCCAGATGTATTTATATATTTGCCCAACGCTGACATCAGGGTGCCCAATCCCCATGTCAGCATTATGTAGCCCCCTCAACTCATGTGGCACACTGGGAGCCCACCCCAGTGTGCCCAGATGTATTTATATATTTGCTCAACGCTGACATCAGGAGTCCCAATCCCCATGTCAGCAATTATGTAGCCCCTCAACTCATGTGGCACACTGGGAGCCCACCCTAGTGTGCCTAGATGTATTTATATATTTGCCTCAACGCTGACATCAGGTGCCCAATCCTCATGTCAGCATTATGTAGCCCTCAATCTCATGTGGCACACTGGGAGCCCACCTCAGTGTGCCCAGATGTATTTATATATTTGCTCAACGCTGACATCAGGGTGCCCAATCCCCATGTCAGCATTATGTAGCCCCTCAACTCATGTGGCACACTGGGAGCCCACCCCAGTGTGCCCAGATGTATTTATATATTTGCCTCACGCTGACATCAGGGTGCCCAATCCCCATGTCAGCATTATGTAGCCCCTCAACTCATGTGGCACACTGGGAGCCCACCCAGTGTGCCCAGATGTATTTATATATTTGCCTCAACGCTGACATCAGGGTGCCCAATCCTCATGTCAGCATTATGTAGCCCCTCAACTCATGTGGCACACTGGGAGCCCACCTCAGTGTGCCCAGATGTATTTATATATTTGCCTAACGCTGACATCAGGTGCCCAATCCCTATGTCAGCATTATGTAGCCCTCAACTCATGTGGCACACTGGGAGCCCACCTCAGTGTGCCCAGATGTATTTATATATTTGCTCAACGCTGACATCAGGGTGCCCAATCCCCATGTCAGCATTATGTAGCCCCTCAACTCATGTGGCACACTGGGAGCCCTGTCTCAGTGTGCCCAGATGTATTTATATTTGCCCAGCTGACATCAGGGTGCCCAATCCTCATGTCAGCATTATGTAGCCCCTCAACTTATGTGGCACACTGGGGAGCCCACCAGTGTGCCCAGATGTATTTATATATTTGCCTCACCGCTGACATCGGAGTGCCCAATCCCATGTCAGCATTATGTAGCCCTCAACTCATGTGGCACTGGGAGCCCACCAGTGTGCCCAGATGTATTTATATATTTGCCTCAACGCTGACATCAGGGTCCCAATCCCCATGTCAGCATTATGTAGCCCCTCAACTCATGTGGCACACTGGGAGCCCACCAGTGTGCCCAGATGTATTTATATTTGCCCAACGCTGACATCAGGGTGCCCAATCCCATGTCAGCATTATGTAGCCCTCAACTCATGTGGCACACTGGGAGCCCACCCCAGTGTGCCCAGATGTATTTATATTTGCTCAACGCTGACATCAGGGTGCCCAATCCCCATGTCAGCATTATGTAGCCCCTCAACTCATGTGGCACACTGGGAGCCCACCCCAGTGTGCCCAGATGTATTTATATATTTGCTCAACGCTGACATCAGGGTGCCCAATCCTCATGTCAGCATTATGTAGCCCTCAACTCATGTGGCACACTGGGAGCCCACCTAGTGTGCCCAGATGTATTTATATATTTGCCCAACGCTGACATCGAGTGCCCAACCCATGTCAGCATTATGTAGCCCTCAACTCATGTGGCATCACTGGGAGCCCACCCTCAGTGTGCCCAGATGTATTATATATTTCCTCAACGCTGACATCGGAGTCCCCAATCCCATGTCAGCATTATGTAGCCCCTCATTCATGTGGCACACTGGAGCCCACCCCAGTGTGCCCAGATGTATTATATATTTGCCTAACGCTGACATCAGGGTGCCCAATCCCATGTCAGCATTATGTAGCCCCTCAACTCATGTGGCACACTGGGAGCCCACCTCAGTGTGCCCAGATGTATTTATATATTTGCCTCAACGCTGACATCAGGGTGCCCAATCCCATGTCAGCATTATGTAGCCCCTCAACTCATGTGGCACACTGGGAGCCCACCAGTGTGCCCAGATGTATTTATATATTTGCCCAACGCTGACATCAGGGTGCCCAATCCCTATGTCAGCATTATGTAGCCCCTCAACTCATGTGGCACACTGGGAGCCCACCAGTGTGCCCAGATGTATTTATATTTTGCCTAACGCTGACATCAGGAAGCTCAATCCCCATGTCAGCATTATGTAGCCCCTCAACTCATGTGGCACACTGGGAGCCCACCTCAGTGTGCCCAGATGTATTTATATATTTGCCAACGCTGACATCAGGTGCCCAATCCCCATGTCAGCATTATGTAGCCCCTCAACTCATGTGGCACACTGGGAGCCCACCTCAGTGTGTGCCCAGATGTATTTATATATTTGCCCAACGCTGACATCATGGTGGGAACCCAATCCCCATGTCAGCATTATGTAGCCCTCAACTCATGTGGCACACTGGGAGCCCACCCCAGTGTGCCCAGATGTTTTATATATTTGCCTAACGCTGACATCAGAGTGCCCAATCCCCATGTCAGCATTATGTAGCCCCTCAACTCATGTGGCACACTGGGAGCCCACCTCAGTGTGCCCAGATGTATTTATAGCTTTGCCTAACGCTGACATCAGGGTGCCTCAATCCCCATGTCAGAATTATGTAGCCCCTCAACTCATGTGGCACACTGGGAGCCCACCTCAGTGCCCAGATGTATTTATATATTTGCTCAACGCTGACATCAGGGTGCCCAACTCCCCATGTCAGCATTATGTAGCCCCTCAACTCATGTGGCACACTGGGAGCCCACCCAGTGTGCCCAGATGTATTTATATATTTGCCCAACGCTGACATCAGGTGCCCAATCCCCATGTCAGCATTATGTAGCCCTCAACCATGTGGCACACTGGGAGCCCACCTCAGTGTGCCCAGATGTATTTATATATTTGCCCAACGCTGACATCAGGGTGCCCAATCCCCATGTCAGCATTATGTAGCCCTCAACTCATGTGGCACACTGGGAGCCCACCTCAGTGGCCCAGATGTATTTATATTTGCCTCAACGCTGACATCAGGGTGCCCAATCTCCATGTCAGCATTATGTAGCTCCCTCAACTCATGTGGCACTGGGAGCCCACCCAGTGTGCCCAGATGTATTTATATATTGCCTAACGCTGACATCAGGTGCCCAATCCCCATGTCAGCATTATGTAGCCCCTCAACTCATGTGGCACACTGGGAGCCCACCTCAGTGTGCCCAGATGTATTTATATATTTGCCTAACGCTGACATCAGGGTGCCCAATCCCTATGTCAGCATTATGTAGCCCTCAACTCATGTGGCACACTGGGAGCCCACCTCAGTGTGCCCAGATGTATTTATATAGTTTTCAACGCTGACATCAGGGTGCCCAACCCTCATGTCAGCATTATGTAGCCCCTCAACTCATGTGGCACTGTGGAGCCCACCTCAGTGTGCCCAGATGTATTTATATATTTGCCTAATCATGACATCAGGGTGCCCAATCCCATGTCAGCATTATGTAGCCCTCAACTCATGTGGCACACTGGGAGCCCACCCAGTGTGCCCAGATGTATTTATATATTTGCCTAACGCTGACATCAGGGTGCCCAATCCCATGTCAGCACTATGTAGCCCCCTCAATCTCATGTGGCATACTGGGAGCCCACCTCAGTGTGCCCAGATGTATTTATATTTTGCCTACACTGACATCAGGAGTGCCCAATCCCTCATGTCAGCATTATGTAGCCCCTCAACTCATGTGGCACACTGGGAGCCCACCCAGTGTGCCCAGATGTATTTATATATTTGCTCAACGCTGACATCGGAGTGCCCAATCCCTATGTCAGCATTATGTAGCCCCTCAACTCATGTGGTACACTGGGAGCCCACCTCAGTGTGCCCAGATGTATTTATAATTTGCCTCAACGCTGACATCGGGTGCCCAATCCCGCTGTCAGCATTATGTAGCCCCTCAACTCATGTGGACACTGGGAGCCCACCTGCGTGTGCCCAGATGATTTATATATTGCTCAACGCTGACATCAGGTGCCCAATCTCATGTCAGCATTATGTAGCCCCTCAACTCATGTGGCATACTGGGAGCCCCACCTCAGTGTGCCCAGATGTATTTATATTTGCCCAACGCTGACATCAGGGGTGCCCAATCCCCATGTCAGCATTATGTAGCCCCCTCAACTCATGTGGCACACTGGGAGCCCACCCTCAGTGTGCCCAGATGTATTTATATATTTGCCCACGCTGACATCGGGTGCCCAATCTCTATGTCAGCATTATGTAGCCCCTCACTCATGTGGCACACTGGGAGCCCACCTCAGTGTGCCCAGATGTATATATTTGCCTCAACGCTGACAGGGTGCCCAATCCCCCATGTCAGCATTATGTAGCCCCTCAATCTCATGTGACACTGGGAGCCCACCTCAGTGTGCCCAGATGTATTTATATATTTGCCCAACGCTGACATCAGGTGCCCAATCCCCATGTCAGCATTATGTAGCCCTCAACTCATGTGGCACACTGGGAGCCCACCCAGTGTGCCCAGATGTATTTATATTTGCCTAACGACTGTACATCGGAGTCCCAAATCCCCATGTCAGAATTATGTAGCCCTCAACTCATGTGGCACACTGGGAGCCCACCAGTGTGTGCCCAGATGTATTTATATATTTGCCCAACGCTGACATCGGGTGTCCAATCCCCATGTCAGCATTATGTAGCCCCTCAACTCATGTGGCACACTGGGAGCCCACCCCAGTGTGCCCAGATGTGTTTATATATTTGCCTAACGCTGACATCAGGGTGCCCAACCCCATGTCAGCATTATGTAGCCCCTCAACTCATGTGGCACACTGGGAGCCCACCTCAGTGTGCCCAGATGTATTTATATTTACTTCAACGCTGACATCACTCAGGGTGCCCAATCCCCATGTCAGCATTATGTAGCCCTCAACTCGTGGCACACTGGGAGCCCACCTCAGTGTCCCAGATGTATTTATATATATTGCCCAACGCTGACATCGGAGTCCCAACCCCATGTCAGAATTATGTAGCCCTTCATCCATGTGGCACACTGGGAGCCCAACTCAGTGTGCCCAGATGTATTTATATAGTTTGTTCAACGCTGACATCGGAGTCCCAATCTCCTATGTCAGCATTATGTAGCCCTCAACTCATGTGGCACACTGGGAGCCCACCAGTGTGCCCAGATGTATTATATATTTGTCTAACGCGCTGACATCTGGAGTCCCCAATCCCCATGTCAGCATTATGTAGCCCTCAACTCATGTGGCATTACCGTTTCCCACCTCAGTGTGCCCAGATGTATTTATATATTTGCCCAACGCTGACATCGGAGTGCCCAATCCCCATGTCAGCATTATGTAGCCCCTCAACTCATGTGGCACACTGGGGAGCCCACCTCAGTGTGCCAGATGTGTTTATATATTTGCCCAACGCTGACATCGGAGTGCCCAACTCCGTGTCAGCATTATGTAGCCCTCAACTCATGTGGCACACTGGGAGCCCACCCCAGGTGTGCCCAGAGATGTATTTATATATTTGCTCACCGCTGACATCAGGGTGCCCAATCCCCTATGTCAGAATTATGTAGCCTCTAACTCATGTGGCACACTGGGAGCCCACCTCAGTGTGCTGCCCAGATGTATTTATATATTTGCCCAACGCTGACATCAGGGTGCCCAATCCCCATGTCAGCATTATGTAGCCCCTCGTCCTCATGTGGCACACTGGGAGCCCACCTCAGTGTGCCCAGATGTATTTATATATTTGCCCAACGCTGACATCAGGGTGCCCAATCCCCATGTCAGCATTATGTAGCCCCTAGTCATGTGGCATACTGCGGAGCCCACCTAGTGCCCAGATGTTTATATATTTGCCCAACGCTGACATCAGGGTGCCCAACCCCATGTCAGCATTATGTAGCCCCTCAACTCATGTGGCACACTGGGAGCCCACCTCAGTGTGCCAGATGTATTTATATTTTGCCAACGCTGACATCAGGTGCCCAATCCCCATGTCAGCATTGTGTAGCCCCTCAACTCATGTGGCACACTGGGAGTCCCACCTCAGTGTGCCCAGATGTATTTTATATTTGCCCAACGCTGACATCAGGGTGCCCAACTCCCCATGTCAGCATTATGTAGCCCCTCATCTGAGTGTGGTTATCGGGAGTTTCACCAGTGTGCCCAGATGGATTTATAGTATTTGCCCAACGCTGACATCAGGGTGCCCAATCCCCATGTCAGTATTATGTAGCCCCTCAACCATGTGGTACACTGGGAGCCCACCAGTGCCCAGATGTATTTATATATTTAGCTCAACGCTGACATCAGGAGTGCCCAATCCCCCATGTCAGCATTACAGTCGCCTCAACTCATGTGGCACACCTGGGAGCCCACCTCATGTGCCCAGATGTATTTATATTTGCTTCAACGCTGACATCTGGTGCCCCAATCCCCATGTCAGCATTATAGCCCCTCGTCCATGTGGCACACTGGGAGCCCACCTCAGTGTGCCCAGATGTATTTATATATTTGCCCAACGCTGACATCAGGGTGCCCAATCTCCATGTCAGCATTATGTAGCCCCCTCAACTCATGTGGCACACTGGGCCTGTTCCTTTAGTGTGCCCAGATGTATTTATATATTTGCCCAACGCTGACATCAGGGTGCCCAATCCCCATGTCAGCATTATGTAGCCCCCTCAACTCATGGTGGCACACTGGGAGCCCACCTCAGTGTGCCCAAATGTATTTATATATTTGCTCAACGCTGACATCAGAGTGCCCAACCTCATGTCAGCATTATGCAGCCCTCAACTCATGTGGCACACTGGGGAGCCCACCCCTCAGTGTGCCCAGATGTATTTATATATTTGCTCAACGCTGACATCTGGAGTCCCAACCCCATGTCAGCATTATGTAGCCCCCTCAACTTCATTTGGCACACTGGGAGCCCACCTCAGTGTGCCCAGATGTATTATATATTTGCCTCAACGCTGACATCAGGGTGCCCAATCCCCCATGTCAGCATTATGCGTAGCCCCTCAACTCATGTGGCACACTGGGAGCCCACCTCAGTGTGCCCAGATGTCTTTATATATTTGGTTCAACGCTGACATCAGGGTGCCCAACTCCCATGTCAGCATTAGTAGCCCCTCAACTCATGTGGCACACTGGGAGCCCACACCTCAGTGTGCCCAGATGTATTTATATATTTGCTCAACGCTGACATCGGGTGCCCAATCCCCCATGTCAGCATTATGTAGCCTCCACTCATGTGACACACTGGGAGCCCACCTCAGTGTGCCCAGATGTATTTATATATTTGCTCAACGCTGACATCGGGAGTGCCCAATCCCTCATGTCAGCATTATGTAGCCCCCCTCAACTCATTTGGCACACTGGGAGCCCACCCCAGTCTGCCCAGATGTATTTAATATGCTTGCCCACCGCTGACATCAGGGTTCCCAATCCCCATGTCAAGCATTATGTAGCCCCTCAACTCATGTGGCATACTGGGAGCCCACCTCAGTGTGCCCAGATGTATTTATATATTTGCTCAACGCTGACATCAGGTGCCCAACCCCATGTCAGCATCATTATGTAGCCTCTTCATTCATGTGGCACACTGGGAGCCCACCTTCAGTGTGCCCAGATGTATTTATATATTTGCTCAACGCTGACATCAGGTGCCCAACTCCCATGTCAGCATTATGTAGCCCCTCAACTCATGTGGCACACTGGGAGCCCACCCAGTGTGCCCAGATGTATTTATATATTTGCCTTAACGCTGCCATCAGGTGCCTAATCCCCATGTCAGCATTATGTAGCCCCTCAACTCATGGCACACTGGGAGCCCACCTCAGTGTGGCCCAGATGTATTTATATATTTGCCTCAACGCTGACATCAGGTGCCCAATCCCCATGTCAGCATTATGTAGCCCTCATGTGGCACACTGGGAGCCCACTCAGTGTGCCCAGATGTATTTATATATTTGCCTAACGCTGACATCAGGTGCCCAACCTGCATGTCAGCATTATGTAGCCCCCTCAACTCATGTGGCACACTGGGAGCCCACCTCAGTGTGCCCAGATGGCTTATATATTGGTTCAACGCTGACATCAGGGTGCCCAATCCCTGTCAGCAATATGTAGCCCCTCATCTCATGTGGCACACTGGGAGCCCACCCAGTGTGCCCAGATGTATTTATATATTTGCTCATCGCTGACATCAGGGTGCCCAACTCTATGTCAGCATTATGTTGCCGTCATCCATGTGGCACACTGGGAGCCCACCTTCAGTGTGCCCAGATGTATTTATATATTTTGTCTCAACGCTGATTCATCAGGTGCCCAATCTCTACGTCAGCACTATGTAGCCCCTCAAGTCATGTGGCACACTGGGAGCCCACCCCAGTGCCCAGATGTATATATTTGCCCAATCTGACATCAGGTGCCCAACCCCATGTCAGCATTATGGCTGCCTCAATTACGCGTGTGGCACACTGGGAGCCCACCCAGTGTGCCCAGATGTATTTATATATTGCCCAACGCCGACATCAGGTGCCCAACCTCTATGTCACGTATTATGTAGCCCTCAATCTTCATGTGGCACACTGGGAGCCCACCTCAGTGTGCCCAGATGTATTTATATATTTCAAGTTCAACGCCCGACATCAGGGTGCCCAACTCTATGTCAGCATTATGTAGCTCCTCAACTCATGTGGCACACTGGGAGCCCCCCAGTGTGCCCAGATGTATTTATATTGCCCAACGCTGACATCGGAGTCCCAATCCCTATGTCAGGAATTATGTAGCCCCCTCAACTCATGTGGCACACTGGGAGCCCACCCCAGTGTGCCCAGATGTACGGAGAGTATTTGCTCAATTCGACATCAGGTGCCTCAACCCCATGTCAGTATTATAGCCCCTCAGGCGTGGCACACTGATCACCTCAGTGTGCCCAGATGTATTTATATATTTGGTCAACGCTGACATCAGGGTGCCCAATCCTCATGTCAGCATTATGTAGCCCCTCAACTCGCATGTGGCACACTGGGAGCCCACCCAGTGTGCCCAGATGTATTTATGCTATTTGCTCAACGCCGACATCGGAGTCCCCAACTCCCATGTCAGAATTATGTAGCCCCTCAACTCATGTGGCACACTGGGAGCCCACCAGTGTGCCCAGATGTATTTATATATTTGTCTAACGCTGACATCGGAGTCCCCAATCCCCATGTCAGCATTATGTAGCCCTCAATCATGTGGCACACTGGGAGCTCACCTCAGTGTGCCCAGATGTATTATATATTTGCCCACCGGGCTGACATCAGGGTGCCCAACCCCATGTCAGCATTTGGTGTAGCCCCTCAACTCATGTGGTACACTGGGAGCCCACCCAGTGTGCCCAGATGTATTTATATTTACACCAACGCTGATCAGGATGCCCAATCCCCATGTCAGCATTATGTAGCCCTCAACTCATGTGGCACACTGGGAGCCTCACCCCCCCTCAGTGCGTGCCCAGATGTATTTATATATTTGCCCAATCGCTGACATCAGGTGCCCAATCCCCATGTCGCACTATGTAGCCCCCTCAACTCATGTGGCACACTGGGAGCCCACCCCAGTGTGCCCAGATGTGATTTATATTTGCTCAACGCTGACATCGGGTGCCCAATCCCATGTCAGCATTATGTAGCCCCTCATTCATGTGGCACACTGGGAGCCTCCCCGTTGCCCAGATGTACTTATATATTTGCCCAACGCTGACATCAGGTGCCCAACTCATGTCAGCATTATGTAGCCCTCGATCATGTGCACACTGGAGCCCACCTCAGTGTGCCCAGATGGCTTATATATTGCTCCAACGCTGACATCAGGGTGCCCAATCCTCATGTCAGCATTATGTAGCCCCCCAACTCATGTGTGGACACTGGGGCCCACTCCAGTGTGCCAGATGGTTTATATATTTGCTCAACGCTGACATCAGGTGCTCAATCCTCATGTCAGCATTATGTAGCCCCTCACCATGTGGCACACTGGGAGCCCACCCCAGTGTGCCCAGATGTATTTATATATTTGCCTGAACACTGACATCGGAGTCCCCAATCCCCATGTCAGCATTATGTAGCCTCAATCTATGTGGCATACTGGGAGTTTCACCCAGTGTGCCCAGATGTATTTATATATTTGCCCAACGCTGGACATCAGGTGCCCAACTCTATGTCAGCATTATGTAGCCCCTCATTACGTGGCACACCGGGAGCCCACCCTCAGTGTGCCCAGATGTATTTATATATATTTTTGCTCAATCGCCACATCAGGGTGCCCAATCCCCCATGTCAGCATTATGTAGCCGCCCCTCAACTCATGGCACACTGGGAGCCCACCTCAGTGTGCCCAGATGTATTTATATATTTGCTCAACGCTGACATCAGGGTGCCCAATCCCATGTCAGCATTATAGCCCCTCAACTATGTGGCACACTGGGAGCCCACCTCAGTGCCCAGATGTATTTATATATTTGCCCAACGCTGACATCGGAGTCCCCAACCCCATGTCAGCATTATGTCGCCCCTCAACTCATGTGGACACTGGGAGCCCACCCTCAGTGTGCCCAGATGTATTTATATATTTGCCCAACGCTGACATCGGAGTCCCAATCCCCATGTCGAGTATTATGTCAGCCCCCTCATTCATGTGGCACACTGGGAGCCCACCTCAGTGTGCCCAGATGTATTTATATATTTGCCCAACGCTGACATCAGGGCCCAATCCCTATGTCAGCATTATGTAGCCTCAACTCATAGGTGGCACACTGGGAGCCCACCCCAGTGTGCCCAGATGTGATTTATTATGTTCAATCGCTGACAATGTAGGTGCCCAATCCCCATGTCAGAATTCATGTAGCCCTCGACTCAGTGGCACACTGGGAGCCCACCTCAGTGTGCCCAGATGTATTTATATATTTGCCCAACGCTGACATCAGGTGCCCAATCCCCATGTCAGCATTATGCAGCCCCTCAACTCACATGTGGCACACCGGGGAGCCCACCTCAGTGTGCCCAGATGTATTATATATTTGCCCATCGCTGACATCAGGGTGCCCAATCTCCATGTCAGCATTATGTAGCCCCCCTCAACTCATGTGGCACACTGGGAGCCACCAGTGTGCCCAGATGTATTTATATATTTGCTCAACGCTGACATCAGGTGCCCAATCCCCATGTCAGCATTATGTAGCCCCTCAACTCATGTGGCACACTGGAGCCCACCTCAGTGTGCTCCAGATGTATTTATATATTTGCCCAACGCTGACATCAGGGTCCCCAATCCCCATGTCAGAATTATGTAGTTCCCCTCACTCATGTGGCACACTGGGAGCCCACCTCAGTGTGCCCAGATGTATTATATTTGCTCAACGCTGACATCGGGTCCCCAATCCCCATGTCAGCATTATGTAGCCCTCAACTCATGTGGCACACTGGAGCCCACCTCAGTGTGCCCAGATGTATTATATATTTGCCCAACGCTTGACATTAGGTGCCCAACCCCATGTCAGCATTATGTAGCCCCTCAACTCATGTGGCACACTGGGAGCCCACCCCAGTGTGCCCAGATGTATTTATATATTTGCCCAACGCTGACATCAGGTGCCCAACCCCATGTCAGCATTATGTAGCCCCTCAACATGTGGCACACTGGGAGCCCACCTCAGTGTGCCCAGATGTATTTATATTTGCTCAACGCTGACATCAGAGTCCCCAATCCCCATGTCAGCATTATGTAACCCCCTCAACTCATGTGGCACACTGGGAGCCACCTCAGTGTGCCCAGATGTTATATATATTTGTCTAACGCTGACATCAGGTGCCCAATCCCCATGTCAGCATTATGTAGCCCCTCAACTCATGTGGCACAGGGAGCCACCCCAGTGTGCCCAGATGTATTTATATATTTGCCCAACGCTGACATCGGGTCCCCAATCCCCATGTCAGCATGTGTAGCCCCTCAACTCATGTGGCACACTGGGGCCCACCTCAGTGTGCCCAGATATGTTATATATTTGCCCCAACGCTGACATCAGGGTCCCCAACCCTCATGTCAGCATTATGTAGCCCCCTCAACTCATGTGGCACACCTCGGAGCCCACCAGTGTGCCCAGATGTATTTATATTTTGCCCAACGCTGACATCAGGTGCCCAATCCCCCATGTCAGCATTATTATGTAGCCCCTCAACTCATGTGGCACACTGGGAGCCCACCTCAGTGTGCCCAGATGTATTTTATATTTGCCCAACGCTGACATCAGGTGCCCAATCCCCATGTCAGCATTATGTAGCCTCTCAACTCATGGTACACTGGGAGCCCACCCTCAGTGTGCCCAGATGTATTTATATATTTGCCCAACGCTGACATCGGAGTCCCCAATCCCATGTCAGCAATTTGTAGCCCCTCAACTCATGTGGCACACTGGGAGCCCACCTCAGTGTGTCCAGATGTATTTATATATTTGCCCAACGCCGACATCAGGTGCCCAATCCCCATGTCAGCATTATGTAGCCCCTCAACTCATGTGGCACATGGAGCCCACCTCAGTGTGCCCAGATGTATTTATGCTTGCCCAACGCCACATCAGGGTGCCCAACCTATGTCAGCATTATGTAGCCCCCTCACTCATGTGGCACACTGGGAGCCCACCTCAGTGTGCCCAGATGTATTATATATTTGCCTTGCTGACATCAGGGTGCCCAACCCCATGTCAGCATTATGTACCCCCTCAACTCATGTGGCACACTGGGAGCCACCTCAGTGTGCCCAGATGTATTATATATTTGCCGCTGACATCAGGTGCCCAATCCCCATGTCAGAATTATGTAACCCCTCAACTCATGTGGCACACTGGGGCCCACCTCAGTGTGCCCAGATGTTATATATTTGCCTTGCCTGACATCAGGGTGCCCCAATCCCCATGTCAGCATTATGCCAGCCTCAACTCATGTGGCACACTGGGAGCCCACCTCAGTGTGCCCAGATGTATTATATATTTGCCAGCGCCGACATCAGGGTGCCCAATCCCCATGTCAGCATTATGTAGCCCCTCAACTCATGTGGCACACTGGGAGCCCACCTCAGTGTGCCCAGATGTATTTATATTTGCCCAACACCGACATCAGGTGCCCAATCCCCATGTCAGCATTATGTAGCCTCAACTCATGTGGCACTGGGAGCCACCTCAGTGTGCCCAGATGTATTATATATTTGCCCAACGACATCAGGTGCCCCAATCCCCATGTCAGCATTATGTAGCCCCTCAACTCATGTGGCACACTGGGACACCTCAGTGTGCCCAGATATATTTATATATTTGCTCAACGCTGACATCAGGGTGTCCAATCCCCATGTCAGCATTATGTAACCCCTCAACTCATGTGCACACCGGGAGCCCACCTCAGTGTGCCCAGATATATTATATATTTGCCCAACGCTGACATCAGGGTGCCCAATCCCCATGTCAGCATTATGTAGCCCCTCAACTCATGTGGCACACTGGGAGCCCACCCAGTGTGCCCAGATGTATTATATATTTGCCTAGCGCTGACATCAGGGTGCCCAATCCCTCATGTCAGCATTATGTAGCCCCTCAACTCATGTGGCACACTGGGAGCCCACCCAGTGTGCGCCCAGATGTATTTATATATTTGCCCAACACTGACATCGGAGTCCCCAATCCTCTATGTCAGCATTATGTAGCCCTCAACTCATGTGGCACACTGGAAGCCCACCTCTGTGTGCCCAGATGTATTTATATATTTGCTCAACGCTGACATCGGAGTCCCAACCCCATGTCAGAATTATGTAGCCCCTCAACTCATGTGGCACACTGGGAGCCCACCCCAGTGTGCCCAGATGTATTTACATATTGCTCAACGCTGACATCGGAGTCCCAATCCCCATGTCAGCATTATGGAACCCCTCAACTCATGTGGCACACTGGGAGCCCACCTCAGTGTGCCCAGATGTATTATATATTTGCCCAACGCTGACATCAGGTGCCCCAATCCCCATGTCAGCATTAACGTACCCTCAACTCAGTGGCACACTGGGGCCCACCTCAGTGTGCCCAGATGTATTAATATATTTGCTCAACGCTGACATCGGGTCCCCAATCTCCATGTCAGAATTATGTAGCCCTCATGTGGCACACTGGGAGCCCACCTCAGTGTGCCCAGATGTATTTATATTTTGAACGCTGACATCGGAGTCCCCAATCCCATGTCAGCATTATGTAGCCCCTCAACTCATGTGGCACACTGGAGCCCACCTCAGTGTGCCCAGATGTATTATATTTGTCCAAGCGCCGACATCAGGGTGCCCAATCCCATGTCAGCATTATAACCCCTCAACTCATCAGTGGCACACTGGGGCCCACCTCAGTGTGCCCAGATGTATTTATATTTGCCCAACGCTGGACATCAGGGTGCCCAACCCATGTCAGAATTATGTAGCCTCAACTCAATGTGGCACACTGGGAGCCCACCTCAGTGTGCCCAGATGTATTTATATATTTGCCCAAAGCTGACATCAGGGTGCCCAATCCCCATGTCAGCATTATGTAGCCCCTCAACTCATGTGGCACACAGGAGCCCACCTCAGTGTGCCCAGATGTATTTATATATTAGTTCCCAACGCTGACATCAGGGTGCCCAATCCCCATGTCAGCATTATGTAACCCCTCAACTCAATGTGGCACACTGGGGCCCACCTCAGTGTGCCCAGATGTCATTATATATTTTAGCGCTGACATCAGGTGCCCCAATCCCATGTCAGCATTATGTAACCCCTCAACTCATGTGGCACACTGGGAGCCCACCTCAGTGTGCCCAGATGTATTATATATTTGCCAACGCTGACATGGGTCCCCAATCCCCATGTCAGAATTATGAACCCCCTCAACTCATGTGGCACACTGGGAGCCCACCTCAGTGTGCCCAGATGTCATTAGTATGTTGCCCAACGCGAGCATCGGAGTCCCCAATCCCATGTCAGCATTATATACCCCTCAACTCATGTGCACACTGGGAGCCCACCTCAGTGTGCCCAGATGTATTTATATATTTGCCCAAGCGCTGACATCAGGTGCCCAATCCCCATGTCAGCATTATGTAACCCCTCTCAACTCATGTGGCACACTGGGACCCACCTCAGTGTGCCCCAGATGTATTTATATATTTGCCAACGCTGACATCAGGTGCTCAATCCCCATGTCAGCATTATGTAGCCCCTCAACTCATGTGGCACACTGGGAGCCCACCAGTGTGCCCAGATGTATTTATATATTTGCCCAACGCTGACATCAGGGTGCCCAATCCCCATGTCAACTTATGTAACCCCTCAACTCGTCGTGGCACACTGGGGCCCACCTCAGGTATTGCCCAGATGTATTATACTCCTTGCCCAACGCTGACATCAGGTGCCCAATCCCCAATGTCAGCATGTATACCCCCTCAACTCATAGCGGCACGCAGGGAGCCCACCCCAGTGTGCGCCCAGATGTATTTATATATTTGCCCAACGCTGACATCAGGGTGCCCAACCCCATGTCAGCATTTGATAGCCCCTCAACTTACGTGGCACACTGGGAGCCCACCCAGTGTGCCCAGATGTATTTATATATTTGCCTAACGCTGACATCAGGGTGCCCAACCCCATGTCAGCATTATGTAGCCCCCTCAACTCATGTGGCACACTGGGAGCCCACCTCAGTGTGCCCAGATGTATTTATATATTTGCCCAACGCTGACATCGGAGTTCCCAATCCCCATGTCAGAATTATGTAGCCCCCTCAACTCATGTGGCACACTGGGAGCCCACCTCAGTGTGCCCAGATGTATTTATATATTTGCCAACGCTGACATCGGAGTCCCCAATCCCCATGTCAGCATTATGTAACCCCCTCAACTCATGTGGCACACTTGGGAGCCCACCTCAGTGTGCCCAGATGTATTTATATATTTCCAACGCTGACATCCAGATTGCCCAATCCCCATGTCAGCTTTATTATGTAGCCCTCAACTCATGCGTGGCACACTGGAGCCCACCTCAGTGTGCCCAGATGTAACCCATATATTTGTCCAACGCTGACATCAGGGTGCCCAATCCCCATGTCAGCATTTGTATCTTCCCTCAACTCATGTGGCACAGGGGCCCACCTCAGTGTGCCCAGATATGACCTTATATTTGCTGGCAGCTGACATCAGGGTGCCCAATCCCCATGTCAGCATTATATAACCCCTCAACTCATGTGGACACTAGGAGCCCACCTCAGTGTGCCCAGATGTATTTATATATTTGCCACGCTGACATCAGGGTGCCCAATCCCCATGTCAGCATTATGTAGCCTCCTCAACTCATGTGGCACACTGGGAGCCCACCTCAGTGTGCCCAGATGTATTTATATATTTGCCCAACGCCGACATCAGGGTGCCCAACTCATGTCAGCATTATGTAGCCCCTCAACTCATGTGGCACACTGGGAGCCCACCCCAGTAGCCCAGATGTATTTATATATTTGCCTAACGCTGACATCAGGGTGCCCAATCCCACATGTCAGCATTATGTAGCCCCCTCAACTCATGTGGCACACTGGGAGCCCACCTCAGTGTGCCCAGATGTATTTATATATTTGCCCAACGCTGACATCAGGGTGCCCAATCCCCATGTCAGCATTATGTAGCCCCCTCAACTCATGTGGCACACTGGGAGCCCACCTCAGTGTGCCCAGATGTATTTATATATTTGCCCAACGCTGACATCAGGGTGCCCAATCCCCATGTCAGCATTATGTAGCCCCCTCAACTCATGTGGCACACTGGGAGCCCACCTCAGTGTGCCCAGATGTATTTATATATTTGCCCAACGCTGACATCAGGGTGCCCAATCCCCATGTCAGCATTATGTAGCCCCCTCAACTCATGTGGCACACTGGGAGCCCACCTCAGTGTGCCCAGATGTATTTATATATTTGCCCAACGCTGACATCAGGGTGCCCAATCCCCATGTCAGCATTATGTAGCCCCCTCAACTCATGTGGCACACTGGGAGCCCACCTCAGTGTGCCCAGATGTATTTATATATTTGCCCAACGCTGACATCAGGGTGCCCAATCCCCATGTCAGCATTATGCAGCCCCCTCAACTCATGTGGCACACTGGGAGCCCACCTCAGTGTGCCCAGATGTATTATATATTTGCCCAACGCTGACATCAGGGTGCCCAATCCCCATGTCAGCATTATGTAGCCCCCTCAACTCATGTGGCACACTGGGAGCCCACCTCAGTGTGCCCAGATGTATTTATATATTTGCCCAACGCTGACATCAGGGTGCCCAATCCCCATGTCAGCATTATGTAGCCCCCTCAACTCATGTGGCACACTGGGAGCCCACCTCAGTGTGCCCAGATGTATTTATATATTTGCCCAACGCTGACATCAGGGTGCCCAATCCCATGTCAGCATTATATACCCTCAACTCATGTGGCACACTGGGAGCTCACCTCAGTGTGCCCAGATGTATTATATATTATGGCCCAACGCTGACATCAGGGTGCCCAATCCCATGTCAGCATTATGTAGCCCCTCAACCATTGGCGTGACACTGGGAGCCCACCTCAGTGTGCCCAGATGTATTATATATTTGCCCAACGCTGACATCAGGTGCCCAATCCCCATGTCAGCATTATATAACCCCCTCAACTCATGTGGCACACTGGAGCCCACCTCAGTGTGCCCAGATGTATTATATATTTGCTCAACGCTGACATCGGAGTCCCCAATCCCCATGTCAGCATTATGTAGCCCTCAACTCATGTGGCACACTGGGAGCCCACCCACGTGTGCCCAGAGATGTATTTATATATTTGGCTCAACGCTGACATCAGGGTGCCCAATCCCCATGTCAGCATTATGTAGCCCCCTCAACTCATGTGGCACACTGGGAGCCCACCTCAGTGTGCCCAGATGTATTTATATATTTGCCCAACGCTGACATCGGAGTCCCCAATCCCCATGTCAGAATTATGTAGCCCCCTCAACTCATGTGGCACACTGGGAGCCCACCTCAGTGTGCCCAGATGTATTTATATATTTGCCCAACGCTGACATCGGAGTCCCCAATCCCCATGTCAGCATTATGTAGCCCCCTCAACTCATGTGGCACACTGGGAGCCCACCTCAGTGTGCCCAGATGTATTTATATATTTGCCCAACGCTGACATCAGGGTGCCCAATCCCCATGTCAGCATTATGTAGCCCCCTCAACTCATGTGGCACACTGGGAGCCCACCTCAGTGTGCCCAGATGTATTTATATATTTGCCCAACGCTGACATCAGAGTCGCCCAATCCCCATGTCAGCATTATGTAGCCCCCTCAACTCATGTGGCACACTGGGAGCCCACCTCAGTGTGCCCAGATGTATTTATATATTTGCCCAACGCTGACATCAGGGTGCCCAATCCCCATGTCAGCATTATGTAGCCCCCTCAACTCATGTGGCACACTGGGAGCCCACCTCAGTGTGCCCAGATGTATTTATATATTTGCCCAACGCTGACATCGGAGTCCCCAATCCCCATGTCAGCATTATGTACCCCTCAACTCATGTGGCACACTGGGAGCCCACCTCAGTGTGCCCAGATGTATTTATATATTTGCCCAACGCTGACATCAGGTGCCCAATCCCATGTCAGCATTGTAGCAACCCCTCAACTCATGTGGCACACTGGGAGCCCACCTCAGTGTGCCCAGATGTATTTATATATTTGCCCAACGCTGACATCGGAGTCCCCAATCCCCATGTCAGAATTATGTAGCCCCCTCAACTCATGTGGCACACTGGGAGCCCACCTCAGTGTGCCCAGATGTATTTATATATTTGCCCAACGCTGACATCGAGTCCCCAATCCCCATGTCAGCATTATGTAGCCCCCTCATTACGTGGCACACTGGGAGCCCACCTCAGTGTGCCCAGATGTATTTATATATTTGCCCAACGGCTGACATCAGGGTGCCCAACTCTCCGTCAGCATTATGTAGCCCTCAACTCATGTGGCACACTGGGAGCCCACCCAGTGTGCCCAGATGTATTTATATATTTGCCAACGCTGACATCAGGGTGCCCAATCCCCATGTCAGCATTATGTAGCCCCCTCAACTCATGTGGCACACTGGAGCCCACCTCAGTGTGCCCAGATGTATTATATATTTGCCCAACGCTGACATCAGGGTGCCCAATCCCCATGTCAGCATTATATAACCCCCTCAACTCATGTGGCACACTGGGAGCCCACCTCAGTGTGCCCAGATGTATTTATATATTTGCCCAACGCTGACATCAGGGTGCCCAATCCCCATGTCAGCATTATGTAGCCCCCTCAACTCATGTGGCACACTGGGAGCCCACCTCAGTGTGCCCAGATGTATTTATATATTTGCCCAACCGACATCAGGGTGCCCAATCCCCATGTCAGCATTATGTAGCCCCCTCAACTCATGTGGCACACTGGGAGCCCACCTCCAGTGTGCCCAGATGTATTATATATTTGCCCAACGCTGACATCAGGTGCCCAATCCCATGTCAGCATTATGTAGCCCCTCACTCCATGTGGCACACTGGAGCGCACCTCAGTGTGCCCAGATGTATTTATATATTTGCCCAACGCTGACATCAGGGTGCCCAATCCCCATGTCAGCATTATGTAGCCCCCTCAACTCATGTGGCACACTGGGAGCCCACCTCAGTGTGCCCAGATGTATTTATATATTTGCCCAACGCTGACATCAGGGTGCCCAATCCCCATGTCAGAATTATGTAGCCTCCTCAACTCATGTGGCACACTGGGAGCCCACCTCAGTGTGCCCAGATGTATTTATATATTTGCCCAACGCTGACATCGGAGTCCCCAATCCCCATGTCAGCATTATGTAGCCCTCATTCATGTGGCACACTGGAGCCCACCTCAGTGTGCCCAGATGTTATATATATTTGCCCAACGCTGACATCAGGGTGCCCAATCCCCATGTCAGCATATGTAGCCCCTCAACTCATGTGGCACACTGGGAGCCCACCTCAGTGTGCCCAGATGTATTATATATTTGCTTCCAACGCTGACATCGGTCCCAATCCCCATGTCAGCATTATGTAGCCCTCAACTCATGTGGCACCTGGGAGCCCACCTCAGTGTGCCCAGATGTATTATATATTTGCCCAACGCTGACATCAGGTGCCCAACTCTATGTCAGCATTATGTAGCCCCTCAACTCATGTGGCACACTGGGAGCCCACCTCAGTGTGCCCAGATGTATTTATATATTTGCCCAATGCTGACATCGGAGTCCCCAATCCCCATGTCAGCATTATGTAGCCCCCTCAACTCATGTGGCACACTGGGAGCCCACCTCAGTGTGCCCAGATGTATTTATATATTTGCCCAACGCTGACATCAGGGAGCCCAATCCCCATGTCAGCATTATGTAGCCCCCTCAACTCATGTGGCACACTGGGAGCCCACCTCAGTGTGCCCAGATGTATTTATATATTTGCCCAACGCTGACATCAGGTGCCCAATCCCATGTCAGCATTATGCGCCCAACTCATGTGGCACACTGGGAGCCCACCTCAGTGTGCCCAGATGTATATATATTTGCCCAACGCTGACGCATCGAGTCCCCAATCCCCATGTCAGCATTATGTAGCCCCCTCAACTCATGTGGCACACTGGGAGCCCACCTCAGTGTGCCCAGATGTATTTATATATTTGCCCAACGCTGACATCAGGGTGCCCAATCCCCATGTCAGCATTATGTAGCCCCCTCAACTCATGTGGCACACTGGGAGCCCACCTCAGTGTGCCCAGATGTATTTATATATTTGCCCAACGCTGACATCGGAGTCCCCAATCCCCATGTCAGCATTATGTAGCCCCCTCAACTCATGTGGCACACTGGGAGCCCACCTCAGTGTGCCCAGATGTATTTATATATTTGCCCAACGCTGACATCGGAGTCCCCAATCCCCATGTCAGCATTATGTAGCCCCCTCAACTCATGTGGCACACTGGGAGCCCACCTCAGTGTGCCCAGATGTATTTATATATTTGCCCAACGCTGACATCGGAGTCCCCAATCCCCATGTCAGCATTATGTAGCCCCCTCAACTCATGTGGCACACTGGGAGCCCACCTCAGTGTGCCCAGATGTATTTATATTTGCCCAACGCTGACACTGAAGCTCCAATCCCATGTCAGCATTATGCACCCCCAACTCATGTGGCACACCGGGAGCCCACCTCAGTGTGCCCAGATGTATTTATATATTTGCCCAACGCTGACATCAGGGTGCCCAATCCCCATGTCAGCATTATGCGCCTCCCAACTCATGTGGCACACTGGGAGCCCACCCCAGTGTGCTCAAGTGTGTTTTGTTTTATTTTCCTGTAAATAAAGAAAATCTTCCCCAGATTTTTTTTTTTTTACTTGTAAAAAGAAACAGTCCCTCTTTGTTGCCCCCAGTACCCCATCCCCACCCTCCCACTGATCACCCACCTCCCCCGCACCCCCCAACACCATACTTACCTCCAGAGGTTGGCGCTGTCATCTTACCTGGACCGGAACACGTCTGCACTCTTCAAAGCCGAACTGCAAACTGAAGAATCAAAGGTAAGCGTGCTATAATGACATTCAATGGGGTTTTCAATTTAAGTTGATAAATAAGCCATTTTTTGGAATTTTGGCTCCAAATTTTGAACATGGGGTTCTTGGGACCGCACCTCATGAACAGTGTCACAATCATTTTGTTACTCAGTCCTGAAAGGTGATTTCGTGGTCACTGCGCAGAATCACCTTTCGGGACTGATTAACGAAATGACAGTGCCACTGTTCATGAGGTGAGGTCCCAAAAAGGCCAGGCTGCAAATTTATGAACAAATTCCAAAACATGATCGATGAAGGCAAGCGCGCAGTTTCTATGCACACCCTAACTTCGCCAGTTTTTAATATTTTCAATACAGATTTTCAACGTTGCCATTTTTGCACACCTCTTTTTTATCGGTACAGCTGTCATTTTTTACATCCTGCCCAAAATGTGTTTTCTTATCTGTGGCACAGAATGGCACAGTTGCTCTGCGAAATTATCTTTTGGGACAAGTGAACAAAATGACACTGGCACTCTTCATGAGGAGGGGCCCCAAAAAGGCCATGTTGAAAATTTGGTGCAACACCTCCAAAAAATGGCCAAGTTATACCTGGGTGTTCAGTAATTTCTATGCACACGTGTAACTTTGGTAATTTGGCAGCTCGTCACTGCCCTATTGGCTCTGGCCAGACCATATTATTGTTGTGAGGTGCTCTGAGCTGTTGGAAAGGACACCATATAAATAAAATTTGCCTTGCCTTGCCTTAATGTCCATTCTGAGTTCTGCTGCCTGACCTGGAGTCTGGGACCCAGTTATGCTGCTGGCAGCATTTTTGCTGCATTGGTGGGTTTATCGGTCTTTGGTTTTATAGAAAGTGCACTTGTGCTACTAGTTTAGCTTAAAGCTTTTAGCTGTCTCATGCTTGCCATTTGTACTGGCCAGTTATAATGGCAGATTACATAGAGGATTGTGTATTCCCCCACGGAGCCAATGCCTCTGTTTGGTGCCCAAACCTATGCTCCACCCCTCCTGCCTGGCTACCTACTTAAACTCCTCTCTTTCTCTCTACCCTCAGCTGCTTGCTCTGGAACAGGGCTGCTACAGCTCCCAGTGATCGGCCGGTATCTTCACCGCTGATCAGAACCATGACCCCTGGACTCCAGTCCAAGCAAGGTACAGCAAAAGAGCAGCCAATCAGATCTCAGGTGCCGATTGCCTCCCTGCTCCGACTGGCCAGGACCTCAACTCCCTACATTGCTGCCTGGCGCTCCACAAATTCACTGCAATTTTAAAGTAAATTAAGGAATCCTAGTCTCTGTTAAGCTGACTCTGTACACTGTGTGAATTTTAGAGCATTTATTGTAAGATTGCAAGTATTACAGCTCCTTTCTGCTGCTGTTTATGTTTCTCTCCCTCCTCATGGAGCCAACCCCTCTGTTTGGCACCCAAACCTAAGCTCCCTTTTTGTCTTGCAAATTATTGCCCACCCCTCCTGCCTGGCTGCCTACTTAAACTCCTCTATTTCTCTCTACTCTCAGCTGCTTGCCCTTGAACAGGGCTGCTACAGCTCCCAGCGATTGGCCGGTATCTCCGCTGCCGATCGGAACCATGACCCCCGGACTCTAGCCCAAGCAAGGTATGGCAAAAGCGCAGCCAATCGGATCTCAGGTGCCTCTCATCTCCCTGCTCTGATTCCCAGGACCTCAACTCTCTTTCTTGCCGCCTGGCGCTCAACAAATTCACCGCAATTTTAAAGTAAATTAAGGAATCCTAGCCTCTGTTAAGCTGACTCTGTACACTGTGTGAATTTTCGGCCCTCCACCCCACCCACTGATTAAATATGTTATCTTCCCACCCACTTTTTCTCCTCCTTTCCTATTCGTACACAACCTGATGGTGGCCCCACCCTACTGCCGCTCACCCCTCCAATCATCTCCCCTTCACTCCTCTCTCTCCCTCTCTCCCACTCTCCTCACTGTTCTGCTCTATAAGACAGTCTCCTCTCCCACTCATAAAAATGCCTCCTATGACTGGCTACCTGCCTCTGCTCTTCTCTCTCTTCTTCTGCCTCCCCCCCTCCTATCAAGCTTGCCCCACACCGCCCCCTTCAGCCCCCTCCTCTACTTGCCTACCCTGCCTGGAAACCACCAATACCACAACTGGCAATCCACCTCTGAGCACCCATATGTCTGGTCCCATTCAGACGTATGGCCCTGCCTTTCCCTTATCCTTCCCTCCCTGTCTTGGATGCTGCCTCTGCTGCTCACCCCTTGCCCTGTCCCTATAAGTTACTCACACCTGCCCTCTAAACGACGCTCTCTCTCTACTGTGTTTAAACAGCTGATTGCTCGTTACCTAACTATCACACTCCTTCTCCTTGCTGCAGGTGACATCCATCCCAACCCTGGCCCCCTTCCCCCTCCTTCCACCCCTCCCCAACCTTTCCCCCACCGCTCTGCCCATTGGGAGCCCCTTCCCCCGTGGTCTACGCCTACTACATCTAAATATTAGAAGCCTCTCCCGCAAACTGGACTCTCTCCAAGTTCTCGCCATCCACTATGCCCCTGACATAATCATCCTCTCTGAAACATAGCTTAACAAACACATCCATGATGCTGCTGTCACCATCCCTGATTATGCCATGGCTCACCAGAACAGGACCACCAGAGGTGGCGGAGTCTCCATCTACTTAAAATCTAACATCCACTTTTCGACCATACTAGTCAAAGCAGAACCCAATGCCTATGAGATATTAATGCTACAGCTGTCCCTCCTTTTCTCACTCCCCATCTATGTCACCGGCATGTACTGCCATCCAGGAACACCCTCCTCTATTATCTCAGACGTTCTAGTGCATACCTCCTCCCACACCCCCGTAGATAAATCATATATCATGGGTGACCTAAATCTCAACTGGTTATCCCCAGCTCTCAACAAAGAGTGGGCCATTATAAATGGACCAAATCTCTCTCAACTCATTAATGAGCCCACCCACCTAAACCCTAAAACTGGAAACCACTCTCTACTGGACTGGACTCTGACCTCCCACCCTCACCTGGTCATCAAATCTGGCCTCCTTCCTGGCCGACCTGCCGGTGCAGCGGTGGGATTTCCGCTTGCGACGCCGGTGACCCGGTTTGGGAATGGACCTGGATCGTTGGAGGGCCGGCCGGGGGGAGAAGGATGGAGCGTCCTATGGACTGCTCTCCTTCTCCAGGGGGGAGGGTGGGTTAGTGATCGGAGCACTAGTGACCCCGAGCGAGGCTGGGAGTCCCACAGCTTCCGACACTTAAGACGCCTTGGAGGCGGGGCAGACGTCATCACGTCATTGCACGTCCCTGCCTCCCCGGAAAAAACGGAAAATGGACGGCTGTCGGCCGCCTACATGAAGCATGCCGCGGCTCAATTAGCCTCCCAGGCCAGCCTCCGATCCAAAAACTAGTGCTCGCGGGTGTCCCCGCCCCCGTAGCCCCGCTGGGGGTAAGTCACAATGGAGGGTTCGAGGCCATTCTGGAGAGGTGGAAGCTGCATGGGCTGATAGTCCCGGGCGGTCTGCGGCTAGGTGAGGAGGAATAAAGTATAACTAATAAAAAAAAAAAATCTGGCCTCCTTCCTGACTCCCTGAGCGACCACCACCTCACATATCTCATCCAGAAAATTCACCACCCCAAAACACCCCCTAATTTCTTGGTCCAACGCTTCTATAAGTCTCTTAACATTGCTCCCCTTCTAAATGACCTTGCACAAGCCAACTGGGTGGCATCTTCCTTCACCCTCTCAATTGACGCTGCCCTCCATCACTTCAAAAACACTTTTCTCAGTGTCTGGGATAAACGCGCCCCTATGTGTCATACTAGGGTGCGTGGCAACCATCTTCCCTGGATCATCCTGGAAGTCCTTGCGTGCCTTAGTGCCCATGACCAAGCTCGGAGTGCCCACAAGTCCTCCAAATGCCCACAAGACTTCTCTAACTATCAGATGCTTAGAAACAAGTGTACCAGAGCAACTCCACTCTCCAAACAAACCTAAATAATCCTTCTAAATTCTGGAAGGTTATCCACTCCCTCTTCTCCCCCCACCGCCACCCCTACCCTGCTACTAAACATAAATAACGCCCTCCTCTCGGAACCTCATGCTGTCGCAGCCAAATTCAACTCGTATTTTTCCACCTGTGCATCCTCCCTCTTCTCATCTCTGCCCACCCCTGGTCCATCTGGACACACAGTGGGACGCAAAAAGCAGTATGTGCCCCGCACCTTCTCATTCAGTCATATCTCGGCAACTGAAGCCCTAACTGCCTTGCTTGCACTCAGTTCTTCTAAAGACAAATCTCCTGATGATCTGGACCCCAAGGTCCTCCACCTAGCAGCCCCTGCCATAGCTGCCCCACTTGCCTCCTTACTTAACCTGTCTTTCGTTGAGGCTACAGTCCCCCAGGCATGGAATCATGCCATAGTCATCCCCCTGTCTAAAGGTGGTCCCCCCACCACAACCTCTAACTATGACCCATCTCCCTCCTCCCGACGCTTGCAAAATTATAAGAGCACTTAGTGCTCTCGCAGCTTGCCACCTTTCTATCCAACTCCAGTTTCTACACTGACTTCCAGTCCAGATTCAGAAAAGGGCATTCCACTGTCTCCTCCTTGACTAGGCTCTCAGATGCAATTTACACCAGCATGAATGATGGACAGATCACCTCTGCTATTTTTGTTGATCTAGCCAAAGCATTTGATACTGTCTCACACACCCTGCTCCTCTCCAGCCTTGCTGAAGCAGGTCTCTCTGCCTCTGCCACCAACTGGTTCTACTCATACCTCTCAGGCAGAACCCAATCCGTATGTATCTCCGATGCCATTTCTACTCCCTTACCCATCTCTACCGGCATCCCCCAGGGCTCTGTGCTCAGACCTATACTATTCTCGATCTTTTTAAATGATCTACCTCTAGCCTGCCAGTCATCAGCTATACATATGTATGCAGACGACACCGTCCTCTTTTTCTCAGGCATCACCACGGAAGCAGTTGCCTCCACCCTCCAAGCTGATTTTGACAACATTCAGTGCTGGTTCTGCTCCCATCAGCTCTCTCTAAATGCTGAAAAAACTGTCTCTATGACCTTCAGCATGAGACAACACCTGTCCAGACTCCCATCCCTCCCCTCCTTCCAAACCCTAGATGGGCAAGTACTCAATGATGTCCCCTCATTCCGGTACATTGGGGTCTGGCTTGACCGTCGCCTGTCCTTTAATGTTCATATTGATGCTACAATAAAAAACTGTGCCCCATGCTAGGTGCTCTGCACAGAAACCACTGAAGCCTCCCATTAAATGTACACCATGAGCTAATCCTGAAGATGATTCTCCCATCCTTTGACTACTGCGTTATAGTATATAGCTCGGCCCCTACATCCTCCCTATCCAAGGCTGACACCCTGTTCAATGCCTTCTGCTGCTTTGCTCTCAATGCCCTCCCCTCACTCATCACGGCAAGCTATACTGTGCCCTGGCCTTACCATCCCTTGAAAACAGACGCCTCTTTCACTGTGCTAAATTTACCTCTAAGCTCTGGCTAGGCACCCTCCCAGCCTATCTCTCCTTCTTACTACCCCCCACCCTCTTATGCCCTCAGATCCACAGACTCCTGCGTACTTGCTATCCCCTGGTGGATGTCCACTGCTGGCCAAACAGCTTTCTCCTATCACTTTCCTAAAATCTGGAATGAGCTACCCCCTCAAATCTGTTATTCCTCCTCCTCTAACTCACTCTTCTCCACCCTCACAAACCACTTCATGGTAAACTGCACCTGCTCAAAACCCTGATTCCACCCACCTCCCCTCAGAGTGGTTCAACTGCCCTATACTACCCCAAGACACACACTCCTAGCTGTGTCACACGCTCTTGCTTTCTAGGCTCTTTTTTGTTCTCGAATTGTTGTTTCTGTATACTGTGAACTGTGGAATGATTGTTTATTAGCCCTTGCTTATACTGCAGTAATTGTGAGCCCTCAAGTGGGACCCTTTTCCAAATCATCACTGTATAATTGTCACAGTATAACTGTGTATCCAGTATCCTCTGTTCCCCCCACCCCCCAGGTTGCACTGGGAGACGAGCATCTTCTTGCTCAGTGTGCCTTTCCTGGTAAAACCATTTCAATAAATAAATAAATAAGTATGAGCAGTCACACATAACAAAGATATTCTTGTATCGAGAGGTTTCCTTGGTAAAAGATGACCTCGAAAGTGCAGCTCGAGAGGTACTCTGCCACCAATGGAACCTCAAGATACAAGAATTTCCTTGTTTGTGTAAGACTGCTCATACACAATCTTTTACAGTGTATGGGCAGTCACAGCATAGAAAATCACACAAAACCAGCTGGAGAAGACAACAGAGAATAGAAATTTTAACATTTTCTTTTTTTTTAACTGACACATTGTGCTGCAGATGTTTCTGCAAGTTCAAGTTTAAAAAAAACAGCAACTTCCAGCTTAACTAGATTGAGGAAAGCAACTATGTGGCAGCATTCGAAGTTGTTATGCTGCAGTAGTGACATAGCTAGTGCAGCATAACAGCTGTGATGACATAGCTACTGCAGCATAACAACTCCATTCTAGTTGTGGATTTCTATCCATAACAACATTCTACCATACACTATATCATAATTATCAGTGTGTAATCAAATTTAGTCAGTAATTATAATGTGCATATTAAATATACAATAATGGATGGGGAAGTGTACTAAATGAGAAATTAATGGTTGCCCGAGGTGTGGGATGCGACATAAACCCCGAGGGCGAAGCCCGAGGGGTTTATTAAAGCATCCCACACTGAGGGCAACCATTAATTTTGAATTTAAAAACACTTCCCCATCTTTTATTTTTTATAATTGCTGGGCAGCAATTTTTTCTAGCCTTCATTTACTGTGACTCACACACACACACACACACACACACACACACACACTCTCACAGACAGGCACACACAACATTTTTTTTAGCTAGTTATTTCTAACTGTTGGTCAATTATTGTACAGTACTTTTATTTATTTGGTGGTTCTGATCTTACTTTTAGTTTTAGATGTTAGAGCTCTTCCAGTTTGTGTTGTGTGCTGGCCACCAAATGACAGGATCAGCCAGATAGCGAGCGAGACACGAAGCTGTTCTGCAGTGCAAGTTTCAAATGGTAGGATCAACCAGATCATTTTTTTAGGCTAATGTGGTGGTTTCTTTTTACAAAAAAGAAAGAAAAAATGACGGACTAGAAGCTGGGTTGGGAGCTCCTCAATAGCGAGTGAGGAGCACGTTAGTGTTCAGGAACTGAAAGCCCGCCATGGACCACACAGACAGCGAATGAGGGAGCAAATTTCTGTGACTGACTTGGTGCATGTTTCTCATTATAACTTGCGAGTTACAATGGGAAATTATAACTCGGCCTGGCAATGTAAAAAATTGCTGACCAGTTATTATATTGTAATAAAGCAGTAGCAGCAGATTGCAGGTCACAAGTACAATACAGTAAGAGCATATCAAATGAGTGCAAGAGCAGACTGAGCACAACAGATGTATCCTAACTCTGAGACCAATTCACTGCTAGCAACTTAAGGCATTCTTCCTTTTTTTTAGAAATATTCTTGAAGGAATTTTTACAACCTTCATTCTAATGTCATCATCCTCACTGACTTCTTGTGACTCACCTGTCCTAGAATTAAATTCCCTTGCGAATACATAAACAGTGTCTGAAAATGCTAATGGTAGAGTCAAAATATTTGTTTTAAACAAGTTTCATATATTTTCTTACTTAAGTGGGACATGCATGTTTATTTTAATTAAGTAAGATAAGTTTAAAAGTCTGCATTTGTCTATCATTTAGCAATCTTGGATGTGTGATCAGTTGTCCTTCAGCAGGATGTAGGGACTCTTCCTGAGACTCAGGAGTGGTAATGTTACAAGGCACTCTTTATCCCTTAGGATGGTGAACCTATGGATTAGCCTACCAGTGAAGACAGTGGATATGAAGTCAGTAAAGGCCTTCACAATAATCCTGGCCACATTTCTGTATACCAAGGTGCTAAGGATGCTCTGGGTAGTAAAGTGGGTAGGGAAGCCTTATAAACTGGTACACCAGATTCTACTCCAATGTACAGTATGTAACAATTTTCTGTAACCTTAAGCCCAAAGCTGCATCACTTGGTGACAGGCTGAAACAACAATGGTACTGGAGTCTCATTCTCTGTGGAGGAAGGCTCACTGTCTCCATTGCATTTCTACCATCTGGAAGCACTGTTGAGACATGGTGGGGGGAACATCTGCAAGGCTCACTCACAGAGTGCTGATGTACATGCTCCTGCACCGAGCCCATTGCAAGCAGATATCTCAGAGTGGTGGAAGAAAAGTGGCAGAAAGTGGCCCCAGCAGCAACAGATAACAGTCCTTGTTATATCCAGACCCCACGCCACATCCCATCACACAGCCTGATGCAACAAGAGTTTCAGGAGTTTGTCTCCCCCTTACCCACCTAGGCTGTTATTGCAGTTATAAGTCTAATAGCAATAACAACTTTCATTTACTATTTATTTTTTACTTGCATTTTAGGTTTTGAGTGGAGTGGCACAGGCTATGAATGCCACATAGCATCAGTTGGCAGCTGGATTGGTTATTTTTAAGATGTTAATGACTGATCCAGTAGCCAATCAGCAGACTCGCTAGGTTCATCAATATTTAGACTTATAATATAGATTGTTCACTTGCTATCCTGTTTTTTTGTTTACTAATCCTACAGTGCTTCTCTGTCTTTTTATGGCAGTTGGGCAGCTCATTCCTGAATGTTCCCCCATTATCCTCTTCTGGGGTTTCCTATTGTTATGTTGTCCAGGATGCAAAGGAAATTATGCATTCTGCCTCTGGATAGTTTCATACCCCTGACTTGGATTTTTCTGTGCAGCTGAACTTGCTTTGAGGAACCAGAATGCTATCACAGTTACATCATTTTCCCTGATCCTATTCTTTATGAATATGCTCTGGTTGTATGCTTTTAGAACCTTCTTTAAAGGGGACCAGTCAGAACAAAGTGTCCCACACCCAAGTGTGGGGCTCATCCCAATGTGCACTTTGTATGCAAAAACCTTTGGGTTTACTTACTGTTTACTGTAGTATAATAGATTGTATCAGACTAGGTTGGCTTAGTTCTTGGCTAACATATTCTTCTACTACAACTTCCAGAATCCCCTGCAGATGACATCAGAGTACAGTAGTGGGCAGCAGTGGGAGATTCAATAGCCTGTAATGCACGTTAGAGCTTTTTCATTCTCTGAACAGATGTTTTCTGGGGTCTGCTTTTCTCCAGGGGCTAAGTGCAGTCCTCTGTGACTGTACATAGCCCAGGGAGGACAGCAGGACCAGCAAACATAAGATCAGAGCTTATATGAACTCTGTCATGCATGGCAGGCTATTGAATCTCTCACTGCTGTCCACTGCTTTGATGTCAGCTGCAGAGGATTTTGGGATTTATGGTAATAGAAGATGTTTGCCTAGAACCAAGCAAAATTAGTCTGATACTATCTACTATCTACTATACCACACTGTTTACTTTGGCACCTATTTGCAATGTTTGGCATTACTGTCTGTACTGCATCCATCTTATGCACTTTGATATTGTTCTTGTAATTTCATTATCAGCTTGGTGTATTTTTTCGTACTGGTACTCTCCCCTCTCCTTTCCCCCTGTCAGACCTGGAATTGAGCCTTGGCTCAGTGTGACTCTCCTGGTCACCAATTTTCAAATAAATAAATACCTCAGTAGAACAGTAAGTAAACCAGAATGTTTTTGCACACCAAGTATGCGTTTGGACCAGGTGCACACTTGGGTGTTCCCTTGGTGTGACTGTTCCCCTTTAAGATACTGTATCTCTTCTAAGTGCAGAGTTTCCACTGGTAGTAAATACCCAATCCATATCTGACTCATTCCATTATCTGTAAATGGTAACTACTTTCCCTCACTGAAGTAAATCTCCCTGCAGTAATTCAAAAAGATTAATTGCTACCATTTTCTGAGAAAATCTTGTCTCATTCTGTTCTTTGGCAATTTATCAGTATGTTCTGTATTGAGAGTAATTTACCATTCCTTTTTTGTTGGAAACATTTCCAAATAATGTTCCAGCATTTCACATTGATTATTTCATACCCTAAAACTACTTTAGCAGAAACATTAATAATGGTAGAGTTAATGGGAGTAACTGGTGCATGATTTCTATTTGTTACTACCCTAGTCCTCATAGTATGAAAAATAGATTTTGTTGGTGTTGGGATAGACTGTTATTTTTCTGGGGAATATTCCTTTTCATTCTCTCTCTGTTCAAGGCTGATTTGACTGATTGTTAGTTCCCTTGGTTCTGTTTATACTGACACTTTCTTTACAATTTTAGTTGGGTAGTGTTACACCATTTGATAATTTTCTTACTTATATCTTTAGTCCCCAGTTTTAGTTTCAGTAATTCTTTCCTCAGATCTACCATGTCTATGATGGTTGCCTGTGGAGGGGTTGTGGGATAACAGATGGACCAGACACAGAACTTCAGGTTCAACACACAATCTCTGTGTGATGTTTAAAACACAGGGGATGACCTTAAAGGTCATATGCAAAGGTTTTTAGAACTAAAAGAGACAGGACCATTCAATAAACACTGCTATAAAACCTATGTGTGTTCCAGGTTTTGTAACAAAAGTCAACAAATTAATGCATTTTTAGTGTCTTTTGGTTGTGGTCCATTTCCCCCAAGGTTGCTGGATGCTGAGTCAGCATGCCTCCAGGCTGCTGATGTCATTTGAGGAGCTACTTAACTGTGCCTGTTAGGAAGTTGTATTGCTGCTAGTAATACAATGCTGGCAACTTCACTGCTGTTGGTCAGTGCCTGCTTTACAATAATTTTTATTTAATAGGGACCTTATCTGCACTAATTCCTACTCGGAATGAATGTGCTAGCCCTAGTAAAAAGATCCATACCCCGCAGAATGATGTCATACCAGGGATCTGTCAATATTTTACATACAGCAATAAGGAATTCTGGGTAATTAATAACATTGACTTAAATGTGCCTTACTCAGAAGTACAGTCCCTTAAGTTGGTAATGGGGAGCACTGATTTGCAAATGTCCATATCAAGGCATTGTGGGTAAAATAAGAATCTGTTTTCCCAATTTCCTTATTGTGCGATGTTATCCCATATTTCTATAGTGGTGTCAACAATATAAGATTTTGTATATTTATTTTCACAACAATACCTTGTGCATACTGTATCTAGCTACAAAACTTCTGTACTGAGAGATGTGGTCTCCTATTTCTACAGTGAGCACAGAAATATAGTACCCTGTATACCAATTAACTAAGTGAGGCATTGTGGGTACAGTACATAGCCGATTTGTCTATCTAAAACCACAAACTGACAGTGTCCCTTTAAGAACTTTGTTTCCCTGGTATGATGTCACAGTTGGGGGTTGCAGCACTGAAAAAAAAATGTGCGGGTTATGCAAATGAAGCAGAACACAAAAATAAAAGGATTTTTTTTTCATGGAAAAAAGCACTGTTTGGCAGTTTGAAGGGTAGGAGACTGATTCACAACACCTACAGTTTACTACTACAATTTGCTATGGGAATCTTCAAAATTTACTTTAAAGATCATGTGCGATGAAATTTACAGACAACAAACTATCAGCATCACTCATCAAATATTGTTATAACAACAGTGTTTGCCTAGTGTTTTATATGAAACTATACAATTTCATACCATTTATAGCCACTTCTTGTGTGGTCTGCTTCAACAACACTGCTAGATGTTGACACTTCCTATTCCTTGTGGTAATTGGCATGTCTCTGCCCTGATGATGTCATTTGGGGTGCTACTCTCTTTCTTCAATATATAAGCTAGGGAGGATGTCCCATTGCTGAGGTCTGTAAAGACTTATTTTTACTTGCATTGTGCCTACTGTAAGAATCTGAAAGCTGTTTGATTGTGGTTCTGCCATGCTTAATGCCAGTAACGCACAATAACAGTTTAAATTTAATTTTTTAGCCTATGCAGAAGTTAGGGAGAGTAGCACATTGATATTAAAGTGATATTGGAAGGTTCCCCAAATGCCTTTTTCCCCACAGTATGCCATTGCCAGCCATGCTTCAGATGTTGAAGCTGCAATTTGTTTTGTAAAAAAAGAGCCATCATAGTCATTTTATTGTTATGTTTTATCAGTGGTTTGTTCCTAGCTGCCTTCCAGTTTCTCTGTGCAGTCACCCCACTCCCCACAGAATGATGTCATACAAGGGAGTTGTTAATGTTTTACATACAGCAACAAGGAATTCTGGGTAATGTATCACGCTAGCTTAAATGTGCCTTACTCTGAAGTACAGTCTCATATGTTGGTAATGGTGAGCATCTAATATGTAAATGTACATAGCAAGGCATTGTGGGTACAGTAAGGAGCTGATTTCTGAGTTCCTTACTGTGAGGTGCAGTCTTATATTTCTATAGTGGCATCAACAATATAAGCTCTCATATGATTATTTTCAAAACAAGGCATAGTGCATACCATATCTAGCTATAAGATTTCTTTACTGAGAGATGTACTGTAGTCTCCTGTTTCTGTAATAAGCACAGAAAAATAATAGCCTCTATACTAATTTACATAGTGAGGCATTGTGGGTACAGTAGAGTACACTCCTACAGGATACTACTCCCATTTTCCATGGCAAACCTCAATAAATCACTTTAAAATGATCTTTTTACCAGGGCTAGCACATCCATCCCTAGTAGGAATTAATAAAGATAAGGTCCCTTTTAAGTATAAAATAGTGTATGGGAGAGCACTGTTGTGCATAAAATTTGATGGAAACACAATGCTGTTGTACCATCGATGTGATGTCAACATGGTGTTATACCATCCTGAGGATGTCACATCGATGGTACAACAGCATCGATCCTTATTGCGCATGTGCAGTCAGCGACGCTTCAGCTCCTCTGTAAACAGCCAGGTGAAGGATGGATCTATTTCAATCATGGGGAAAGGGCCATGGCGGTGAGTAGCATTATATTTAAAAACATTTAGTCTGTGACAGCGGGAGAACGTGGACCGAGTGGGGCTTCATCTTGTGGTGTTGGGGGGGTGATAACAGCTGATGCCCATACACTATACAAGACAATGTATGGGCATCAGTTAACAACATTGCTGAATTCACTTTTTGAGGTTACCAGGCAACAGTAAACCTCTCGAGCTATGCTCTCGAGGTTTACACAGTTGCCATGGTAACTTCTCAAAGTGAATACAGTGTTGTTGTTAACTGATGCCCATCCATAATCCTCTGTTTAGTGTAAAGCAGACACTGACCAACAGCAGTGAAGTTACCAGCATTGTATTACTAGTAGCAATACAACTTCCTAACAGACACAGTTTAGTAGCAGCCGAATTGACATCAGCCGCCTGGAGGCATGCTGACTCAGCATTCTGCAACCTTGGAGAAATGGGCCACAACAAAAAGACACTAAAAATGCATTAATTTGTTAACATTTGTTACAAAACCTGGAACACACATAGGTTTTATAGCAGTGTTTATTGAATGGTGCTGCCTCTTTTAATTTTAAAAACCTTAGCATATGACCTTTAAGCAACAGCATATCCCTTCTTCAATACATCAGTTTACAGCAACAGACTATGCATGCGTTTCCTCTGCACTTAGCATCTACTGACCCACTGATCTCTCTCTCTTTAGTGAAAATTATTTCAGTCCCTATGTTGGTCTTGTGTGTTTGGGTGCTGTGGAGCTCAAAAAAAAAGAAAAATCCCAAAACAAGCTAAAAATAAAGAACCTCAGTGCAGAAGCACTGAAACAAGGGTTACCCGAAAGGGCATTGGCAATTAAGCCAAATTTCAAAGAAACAACACATCATACATGTCCCCAATGCAAAGTATCATGGGATGTATATGCAAATCATCATGAAAGTTTAGGTTGGTTCAGCTTAAAGCAAAAATGCATGGTACCAAAGGGCCTCTCAAACAATATGTAATTTGCATGCATTTTAAAGGTCATATGCAAAGGTTTTTAAAACTAAAAGAGGCAGTGCCATTCAATAAACACTGCTATAAAACCTATGGGGGTTCCAGGTTTTGTAACAAAAGTCAACAAATTAATGCATTCTTAGTGTTGTTTTGTTGTGGTCCATTCTCCAAGGTTGCTGGATGCTGATTCAGCATGCCTCCAGGCTGCTGATGTAATTTGGGGTGCTACTTAACTGTGCTTGTTAGGAAGCTGTATTGCTGCTAGGAATACAATGTTGGTAACTTCACTGTGTCGGTCAGTGCTTTACAATGATTTAGCTTTAATAGCGACCTTATCTGTACTAATTTGTACTAGGGATGGATGTGCTAGCCCCGATAAAAAGAAAATTTGAAAGTGATTTTATTGAGGTTTGACATAGAAAATGGGAGAAGTAACCTGTAGGAGTGTACTCTACTGTACCCACAATGCCTCACTATGTAAATTAGTATATAGGCTATTATTTTTCTGTGCTCACAACAGAAATAGAAGACTACATCTCTCAGTAAAGAAGTCTTATAGCTAGATACTTTATGCACAATGCCTTGTTTTGAAAATAAACATACAAGAGCTTATATTGTTGATACCACTATAGAAATACAAGACTGCACCTCACAGTAAGGAACTTGGAAATCAGCTTCTTATTGTACCCACAATTCTCTTGTTATGGATATTTACATATCAGGTGCTTGCCACTACCAACATATGAGACTGTACTTCTAAGCAAGGCACATGTAAGCCAGTATTATAAATTACCCACAATTCCTTGTTGCGATATGTAAAACATTGACAGATTCCTTGTATAACATCATTCTGGGGGTGTGGCCACACAGAAAAACTGGAGGGCAGCAAAAAACAAAGTGCTGATGAAACATAACAATAAAATGACTATGACACCTTTTTTTACAAAACAAATTGCAGCTTCAACATCTGAAGCATGGCTGGCAATGGCATACTATGTGAAAAAGGCATTTGGGGAACCTTCCAGTATCACTTTAACATCAATGTGCTACTCTTCTTGACTTCTGCACAGGGTAAAAAGCTAAATTTATTTATTTATATATTTATTAGGTAATCGGAATTACAACCTTTGGGCTAAAAGCTCATTTATAAAGGATCATCATCAAGAACAAGGGCAGGGAGTACAAACTGGCTAGGTAATACAGGGCAGCCAGAAAGGGTTTGTCAGGTGAGGGTGAAATCACTAGACTAAATAAGGTGAGCTGAGATGGGATCTTTTGACTGAAGAAAGGTGGACTCACCAGAAGACAGTTGCAAGACTGAGGGTGGTAGGATTGGGGGGAAAGGAGGAGGAGGTACTTCACCGAGAGCGTGGTGGAACCGTGGAATACACTGCCCAGGGAGCTGGTACAGGCAGCTAAGGTGGAGGAATTCAAGAGAGGGTGGGACAGGTATAGGCAAGGGGTGAAGCAGAGGCTGGTTTGCCTGAGGGGGCAGGACTGGGGGATGGAGTAACAGTGGAAGAAGACAGATAGATGGCTACGGTACCCAGTCAGAGTGCTGAAGCACGAGCAGACTTGTTAGACCAACAGGCCTGCTCTGCTGGTGTCTAGTATGTTAGTATGTTAGTATCAACAAATTATAACATACATTAATTGCTAATAAGGACTATAAGGCAAGTCATAACATAAGAAAATCATAGGCAGGTATTACATAGCCATTGCATGAGTGCAGGAAAACAAGGGGATACAATCCCCATACCAACAATGGTAATAAAGTGCACTAGTCAAAGAAAAGAGTATAACATTAGCCAGCAAGAGTATAACATGAGTGATTAGGATGGTAGCTATACATCACTGTCAGTATCCTGACCAGTAGAGTCATAAGAAATAGCCTGGAAGGAGACAGGACTAGTTGAGGAGAGGTGTGGCAGGAGGGTAGAGTGGAGACACCAGAGGGCACCTTGGGGGTGGAGAATGGGAGCAGAAGGAGTACTGTCAGCTGTGGCAGGAGGGTAGAGGATAGAGTGGAGGCACCAGAGGGCACCTTGGGGAGGAGAATAGGAACAGAGGGAGTACTGTCAGGTGGTCAGGCAGATGGGGCAAGTGGGGGAGCCTCATGGTTCTGTGGAACAGCAGAAGGTGATCAGGGGCATTGCCCAGGAGTGGCAGAGTCTACCAACAGCAGGGTCAGGTGCGACAGTAGCAGCGTACCAGAGCGGAGATAGTATTCTGAAGTGTAGACTTAAGGGGCCAATGTGAGGCAGGCTTGTGGTGGAGTGGGGTTGCTCATTTACCCAGGTGGGAGCCCTGACGGTGAAGGCTCGTTTCCCCAGGGTGGTTCTTCTGAATGGGACTGCTAGGGCATGCTTAGTAATGCTTCTTATAGCATGTTCAGAGGGTGCAGGGTGGAGTAAAGCTTGTATGGCGGGGATCAAGTCCAAGGAGGGTCTTTTTCCCCTAGCAGGCAAGACTGAGCCTTGATGCGATCAGCGAGAGGAAGCGTTTTAGTTTTAATGTATAGGTTGCACGTATGTGTTAGGCAATCAGCACCTAAGACCACTCTGCAGGCTTTATTGAGGGTTGTGTGGACTCTGAGTAGGCTTGTTTCAGAGGCCGTGCCATAGATCATGTTTCTGTAGTCCAGGATTGGTAGTACCATTCCAGTAACCTCCAGGACCCTGGCCTCTGGTCAGAGGCAGAATTGGAGCCTATAAAGGTCCTTTTGTTTCCTGTTGACTGCAGTGGTGATATTGCAGATGTGTTTATCAAATGAGAGGGACTCGTCTATTGTGATTCCAAGGTAGCGGAATGAGGACACCTGCTCCAGGGAGGATCTAGGGTTACAGGTAATTGAGAGTGGTGCAGTAGATCTCCTCTTTTGACACCTGGCAAAGAGCATTACCTTGTTTTTTTTTTTGCTGTTAAGCACTAGCGTGCTATCTCTGAGCCAGTCCTGTAGAAGGTCGAAGATGTGCTGTAACTCCCTAGTGAGAGCTTCTTGGTTGGTGTTTCAGGAGAAAATGACCATGTTGTCCTTGTAAAGCAGGATCTTGGAAGTGGGGCAGGTGTCAAGGAGGTCATTCACAAAGAGGCTGAACAAAAGTGGGCCCAAAATAGAGCCTTGGGGGACCCCTACTGTGACATCACAGGAATCAGAGATGGTACTGCTCATTTTAACTTTCTGAGACTGCCCGGACAGGTAGCTTGAAACCCAGCCAACTGTGGTAGGGGACAGCCCAAGGCAACTTAGCCTGTGGAGCAGTAGCTGATGATCCACAAGGTTGAAGGCCTTGGTCAGGTCTATAAAGATAGCCCCAACCAAATGGACCTGATTGAGAGCCTCATGTACATAACCAGTGAAGTCAACTAGTGCAGTATTGATTGATGCTATGCAGCTTGCAGAATCCGTGTTGATGAGGGGAGAGAAGGTTATATTTGTGTAGGTCCATAATTTGATCAGCAATTATTGTTTCCAGTGCTTTAGAGAGCAGTGATAAGATAGAGATTGGTCTGTAATTGGATATTAGAGACGGATCACCTCCTTTATCCACAGGAGTGACCAGAGCGGTTTTTCAGAAGAGGGGAAGGCGGCCAGGCACAGGGACAGGTTGAACAGCTTAGTGGTGGGAACGATGACCTCAGGAAGGGTGATAGATATCAGTTTCATATCTATCCCATTACCACCAAGCCTTGTTTTTCCCAGGATCCTGTTAAGGTATGTTCTTGTTTCCCTGATGGTTACCTGGCGAAAGTAGAAGGTTGGACAGGTCTTAGTGCTGGGGGCGGAGTGGACAGTGGTTCGTGTACCACCAAGATAAGAAGCCGTTCTGAGGGGGAGAACTGCGCTGTAGTCCGTAATGGCCTTATTAAATACATTGTCCATTGTGGCTTCGTCAAGGAAGACCTTGTCATTGTTGTGGGGCATAGATGGAGGGGACCTATCACTGGTTCCGATGAGGTTCTTAAGTGAGGCCCAGAATTTCTTCCCATCTCCCCCCAGCATTGCAACTGCCGGTTCTTGTGATACGTAGCCTTGGCCTGCCGGATTGCCCAGGTGTACTTGTTCTGGCCGCTTTATAGTTTTGGGCATCCAGTGGAGTCCCGGTTTCCCATGCTCCGTGTCAGAGGAGATCTCATTGCTGCATCATGCCAATTAGTTGTGGGGTTACCCAGTCCATGCTACCTCCTTTGATCATCTTCTTGCAGTAGGGGGTGAACTTGATTGCTGCCATGTTGAAGTGATTGATGAAGAGCTGCAAGGTGGTGTCAACAGAGGGGAAAGAGTCAAGGAAGCTCCAGTCTATCCCTTTAAGGTGATTTCTGAAGTCGCCCATTGCACTGTTCTTAATTACTCTGTACCTCATCATTCTTGGGGGAGGCTTGGCCTGTTTAATTGACCACTCACATTGGACTGGTGAGTGGTCACTGAGTGTGTCAGGGAGTACCTTGACATTCTTTAGCCTTTCTGGGTGTGTTGTTAGTACCTAATCGATCAGAGTGCTGGTGCCCATACGGTAGTTTGTCCTGGTGGCTCTCATGACCATCTGCGTTAGGTACAGTCCCGAGCCTAGGTCTCTGTGTGTGGCACTGGAGCTCGCCAGCCAGTTGGAGATAAAATCTCCCAGGACAATAGTTTACGTATTCTGGCTAGCCTGGGTGTAGAAACTAGCGAAGGCTTCTAACCCTGCCTGCTGCCGACCAGGTGGAATATAGACTGCCATGATAGTTGGGCCTTTGCATCCATTTCCTATCATGATTTTTATAGCTAAGCATTCACAGTCCTTGCTGGTGTCAGTCAACTTGAGTGAGTGGCATTGCAGGTGGTAGTGTAGATAGAATAAGCACCCCACCACCTCTTTTCACAGAACGGTCCATCCTGTATAGATTGTAATCTGGTACGGATACTACTGAGTTGGGTGTACTCACGGAGAGCTGTGTCTCAGTCAATGCAATGACATCAGGCTGAGTTTGTGCCACCCATGCCTCAAACTGAGTAAACTTGGCTAGGAGGCTTCCAATGTTCACAGACACAATCCTTAAGTGCCCAGTAGGTGTTTGGGACTAGGTATGGATTGTCTGATGGCAGGGATAGGGTGGATGTTACCTGACAACAGCAACAGTAGGAGAAGGATAAGTTTTCTCCAGATTTTTAGGAAGAGATGCTTAGCCTTTAACCTCTGCTGAGTCAGCGGAGACGCACTTACCAGGTGGTGTACCCACAACAAATTGTAGGCTAGGAAGAAGCCATATGGCTGGGATAGAGGGCCACTTGTTAGCCAAGGGCAAGGGTGGATGCTCCATGGGGCAAGCATGGGGGAACACTGAGCTGCATGTTTCCCACTGTGCTGGCTTTACCAGGTGTGCAGTAGAATTGCTTTGGTATTGGGAGGGGGCAGGTGTTTTTGAACCGGGACACCCAACAGGAGAAGGAGCAGTTCTAGAAGGATCCCTTGTATTACGAGATGTATACACACTTTAGGGTCCATTGTGTATGGGCCTTACGGCACCCCCTTAATACGTGAAATCTGACAATTAAATAGGCAGGGTGCACTATCACTGAGGAGAGGGCACAAGAGTACTGGAGAACTGAGCACTGCCAATTAGTGGAGAACACTTGAGCATTTGTGAAGCATGCCTGGTGCTATGTGAAGTCATCAGAAAGTGGGAGAATACACCTTAACGCTCTTTTTTCACCTATTTAGGCAGGGATGAGGGAGGGCAGCCCACAGAGTATGGAGGCTCAGTAATGTTTAGCTGTTATTTTAAGAGGAGGTCTTCCATTGTGGGAACAGAGTACAGGGGGAGGAGGAGGAGGTTAAGGGGAGGCACCAGAAGAGAGAATGAATACAGCTCAGGGCCAGGGAGCGTGGGTGGGACAAATAATCCCCCGAGAGAGACACAGCAGACCAAGCCAGCTCTGCTACCTCAGAATAGTAGGCAGAGAAAACAAAAGTCCTGTTTAAAAATCTGCTGCAGCTGTTTAAAAATGGTGACCAGGCAGGAGAAGGGAGCCAATTAGGGGCGGCTTCTCAGCCTATTTGCCAATGTGGTTGCAGCTTTCCAAGCCAGTATCCTCAGAGTGGAACTTTGTACTTGTCCTCAGAATGGGTGGGTGGGCTTCAGGTTTGGCGCTAGTGGCCAGCGAAGAGCAGGGCCGGTGAGCCGAGTCATGGGACACCCTGTATGGGCAAGGGCAGACCTGAAAGGAAAGAGGCAAGGGAGAGATAAGGGATATGAACTTATTCAGTGCCTGACTTAATTGGTGGGAGTACCCAGAGGAAAAACCAAAAAGTTTGGGAGTGAGTGAGAGAAGTAGGGGGTGGGTGGAGAGTCAGGGGAACAGAGGATCAACAGGGGGGCATCTGGAGTTTGGCACTGAGTTATACAGGTGGAAGTAAGTAGGGGTACCAGATTTTGGGATGCCAAAAAGAGGACACTTAGTTCCTCCCCAATGTGCCAGACCCTGAGTAAATAGATTTAAAGTCTCCACTGCCTTCACAACTCATTTAGAAGGCGGTCCTGGGTAGGAGAGAGTAAAAAAATTATGAAAATAATAATAATACAACAGGACAGAGAAGGTACATAATGAATATTTGGCAGCTGGAAAAGAGGACACATCCTCATAAAACAGGACATCTGGTAACCCTAGAGGTAAGAGATAGCTAACAGCAACCGAGTTCAAGTGCTTGGAGGGTGGCGGGAGGGGGCAGAGTCTTGGGAACTCACGGAATGCCGAGAGAGACACTGGCAGGTGATCCAGGGAGAGAGGAGGAAAAAAAGAAGAAACTCAACCAGGTCGAGAGAGCAAGACGGGGTCAACAGTGAGTGTGTAAGGGGAGTAGGAACAGAAGAGAGATTACAAGTGAACATGGAGGAGTGCAGCAGGTTGATCACGAAGTAGGCTTTAGTAGAGGTTCAGATTAGGCAGGTACCAAGCTAAGATAGACATAGTCTGTAACAGAGCTGCAAATTACCTATCCAGAGCCGAACTTAGCCACTTTACCCCCTCCCTCAGGTCAAAAAGCAAAATTAAGCTCAGAACAAATACAGTTTGACCAGTTCTTATTTAAACTCTGCAGTACAACTGCGTGGAAATCAGTATTGTATTCAAATTAAATTAAATGAATGAGCAGTACTGTAAATCAGGCAGACTGTGTTGCACGACTGTAGCTTGAGTGCACAGTGCAGTTCAGCGTTACATTGAAATTACTTGAAGTTAAGCTGCCTGAGTTAAACGGATTTGAGTCTACACACACATTCACTTTACAAATTATCCCCTGAGAGAGACACAGCAGACCGAGCCGTCTCTGCTACCTCAGAATAGTAGGCGGAGAAAACAAAAGTCCTATTTAAAAATCTGCCGCAGCAGTTTGAAAATGGTGCCTAGGCAGGAGAAGGGGAGCCAATTAGGGGCTGCTTCTAGGCCTATTTGCCAATGTGATTGCAGCTTTTCAAGCAAGTTCCATCAGAGTGAAACTTCATACCTGTCCTCAGAATGGGTGGGTGGGCTTCAGGTTTGGTGCTGGCGGCTGGTGGAGAGCGGGGCCGGTGTGCCAAGCCACGGGACATCCTGTCTGGGCAAGAGCAGACCTGTCCTCAGAATAAGCGGGTGGGCTTCAGGTATGGTGCTGACGGCTGGCAGAGAGCGGGGCCGCTGCGCCAAGCCACGGGACACCCCGTCTGGGTGAGGGCAGACTGTATTGTGCATTACTGGCATTGAGCATGACACAACCACAATCAAACAACTTTCAGATTCTTGCAACAGGCACAGTGCACGGAATCCAAAGTCTTTACAGACCTTAGCAATGTGACTGCCTCCATAGCTTATGTATTGAAGAAAGGGACTAGCACCCCAAATGACATCATCAGGGCAGAGACACGCTGAGTGCCACAGGGAACAGAAAGTCTCAGCATCTAGCAGTGTTGCTGAAGCAGACCACACAATAAATAGCTATAAATGGTATGAAATGATAGATGTTCATATAAAACATTAGGCAGACACTGTTGTTATAACAATATCTAATGAATGATGCTGACAGTTTAATTTCTATAAATTTCATCGCATGTGATGATTAAATAACACAACAGGGGGTTTCTGATATCTTTACCCTGGTAACTTAATTTCTATAATACAGTCACCTAGTACTTTTTACCTTCATCAAAAACGTCTAGTGTTGTGGTATTTTCAACATTTACAGGTTTCATACACATAAGGTATATACATCAAGGTATTTTGTGACATAGTACTATTGTATACTAAATCCAACAATGAGAAACACAACCTGTTGTTTTTCCCGGTAGGCCCCCAAATTTCCCCCCGCTTGCCAAGAAAAACACCACGCAGATCTTGGAGAGAAGTGGCCACAGCCATGATTTATTGAATTTATAATTCTTAATATTAATCTTTATCGAATATCTTCAATCTTTTATCATATTAAATATTCTAGATTAATACCTGATAACCCTTTTTACTGAGCAGCGGGGCGTTGCTGGGAGGATGCGCTACCTCAGGCCCCTGCACTACCCATCAACCTGGGAAATCCCTTCTGGTGCTGGCTGAGGTAGCCCACAGCAGTAGCAGGACAGGTCACACAGCCAAGGTTCTGCCAGCCGCCCCCCCCGTCTGGCGGCACCAACCTTGCAGTCTATGCTGCTGAGGCTAGTCCTAGACACCCCATGCGGATACAGGTCTTGTGGTCCCCAATCCTCACACTGACCAGGGACCCTGACACCTTTGGGAGAACTGGTGTCATCCCCTACTTTTCCACTACCTTTTTCATGCGCTCCTCCCATGCTGCCCCACTACCTGGCTGCAACAATTTTTACAATAGCACTTCATCCTGAATTGTGTTGACTCTGTTGTTAGTCACATCCCTCTATCTAACCTGTACCTGAGTAATTTTGTACCGTTATGTCCTATTAAGTTTTGTTACTATGTAACTACTCGTGATCTACATTTTTTGCCTACTTCTGCATCATTACTTCCCTTTTTGGAGGAGGCGAAAAACCCAGGAAAAACCCCAGTAGGGGAAAACCAGGAAAAGTCACTTCCCAACCTCTAGTGCGGTTGCCCATATTGGGTCAAAAAGGAGGCCCTACTGAGTCTAACCCTGTGCCTAAAACTATGGGGGACAGGTGAGTGGATAATCCGAGAGAGGAGACAGAAGGACTGGACTCTGGCCATCAGTCCAGTTATCCTCTTGACTCCTCCACCCCAGAGGGGCTTGAAGATGTCATATCACAGGACGTGTCCAGAAGCTGCAGACCACACCCCTGGCCAGGCGTCCTGCATCACAGCTTGATCAATGGGGGGGATGGGCCCCTCCGGACAAAAGGCCAGCTGCTGCAACCCTTGGGCAGCCTCTGTATTGTCTGGTAGGCCCCCAAAGTTCCCCTCGCCTGCCAAGAAAGACACCACACAGATGTTGGAGAGAAATGGCGGCAGCCATGATTTATTGAATTTACAGTTCTTAAAGATCATATGTGATGAAATTTACAGAAATCAAACTGTCAGCATCATTCATTAAGTACTGTTATAACAACAGTGTCTGTCTAGTGTTTTATATGAAAATCTACCATTTCATACCATTTATAGCTATTTATGGTGTGGTGTGTTTCAACAACACTGCTAGAAGTTGAGACTTTCTGTTCCCTGTGGTAATCGGCATGTCTCCGCCCTGGTGATGTCATTTGGGGTGCTATTCTCCTTCTTCAATACATAAGCTATGGAGGCAGTCACATTGCTGAGGTCTGTAAAGACTTCTCATTCCTTGCACTGTGCCTGTTCCAAGAATCTGAAAGTTGTTTGATTGTGGTTGTGTTGTGCTCAATGCCAGTAATGCACAATAGCAGTTTAAATTTAATTTTATAGCTTGTGCAGAAATCAGGGAGAGCAGCAAATTGATGTTAAAGTAAATGTTGAAGGTTCCTCAAATGCCTGTTAAACATGGCATGCCATTGCAGAGTATGCTTCCAATGTTGAAGCTGCAATTTGTTTTGTAAAAAAAATATTTTTTATCAGGATTTTGTCCTCCAGTTTCTTGTGTGTAGTCACACCCCCAAAATGATGTCATACCAGTAAGCTATCATTGTTTTACATACAGCAACAAGGAATTCTGGGTAATTTATAATGGTGCCTTAAATGTGCTTTACTCAGACTTACGGTACCTTATATTGCTGGTGGTGAGCAATAATATGTAAATAACTATAGCAAGGCATTGTGGGTAAAATATGAACCTCTTTTACAGTTTCCGTACTCTAAGATGCTGTCCCATATTTGTGTGGTGGTGTCAACAATATAAGCTTTTGTTTGTTTATTGTCACAACAATGCATTGTACATACCGTATCTAGCTATAAGACTTCTACACTGAGAGATGTTGGCTCCTATTTCTTCAGTGAGCACGGAAAAATAAATGCCTGTATAGTAATTTACATAGTGAGGCATTGTGGGTACAGTAGAGTACACTCCTACAGGTCACTTCTTCCATTTATTTTCTATGGCAAACTTCAATAAATCACTTTAAAATGATATTTTACCAGGGCTAGCACAGCCATCCCTAGTAGGAATTAATGCCGATAAGGTCCCTATTAAATCTAAATTATTGTAAAGCAAACACTGACCAACAGCAGTGAAGTTACCAGCATTGAATTACTAGCAGCAGTACAACTTTCTAACAGGCAAGCACCCCAAATTACATCAGCAGCCTGAAGGCATGCTGACTCAGCATCCAACAATCTTGGGTAAATGGACCACAGCAAAAAGACACTAAAAATGCATTCATTTGTTTACTTTTGTTACAAAACCTGGAACACAAATAGGTTTTATAGAAGTGTTTATTGAATGGTGCTATTTCTTTTAGTTTTAAAAACCTTTGCATATGACCTTTAATATTAATCTTTATCAAATAACTTCAACCTTTTATCATATTAAATATTCTAGATTAATACTGATAACCAATTTTATTGAGCAGTGGGTGTTGCTGGGAGGATGCGCTACCTCAGGCCTCTGCACCGCTCATCAACCTGGGAAGCCCCTTCCGGTGCTGGCTGAGGTACCCCCCGAGGTAGCAGGACAGGTCACATGGCCAAGGTTCTGGTGGACATCCCCCTGCCTGGCGGCACTGACCTTGCAGTCTATGCTGCTGAGGCTAGACCTAGACCCCCCCGTGTGGGTACAGGTCTTGTGATCCCCAGTCCTCAGACCAACCAGGGGCCCCGACACCTTTGGGAGAACTGGTGTCATCCCCTACTTTTCCGCTAACTTTTTCATGTGCTCCTCCCGTGCTACCACAGGCCGGAGCAGGTCCAACCCCCCAATCTGCTCAACCTTAACCTCCAAGAGCCTTTGAAAATCTTCTATTAAGCTTTCTAAAACCTCTACTTGCAGTTGACCTTCCAGACCCACAGTTAGGCCCCGGTGGGTACTGTATATGCTGTCATGCCTTAGTACAGTCCCCCTAGGGACTCCATAAATGCTCCCATCTCCTTGTTGATCCACATGCATGCATGGTTCAGTGCAAACACCGTCCTTGCATGCAGCCACCATTCCCTCATCAACAAGTGGGACCAAATGAGAGTAATGCTGGGCCACCAGCTCTTAATGGATCACAAATCATCCTTCATCGCCAGTAGTATATTAACCATCTTCCTCTGGCCCAGGTCTTCTCTGCCCAAAGGAATCACCAAGATGTCTGGCTTCGCACCCCGGTCAGCCTCACCTTGCAACTTCGGAAGCAACCCATCCGAAAGCATTGCTTTGTCCCCTAGCCACCCTGAAATGGTAGATGTTCATATAAAACATTAGGCAGACACTGTTGTTATAACTATATCTAATGAATGATGCTGACATTTTAATGTCTGCAAATTTCATCGCACATGATCTTTAAATAACACAGCGGGAGTTTTCTGATATCTCTACCTTGGTAACTTAATTTCTATAATACAGTCACCTAGTACATTTTACCTTTGTCAAAAACATCTAATGCCATGGTATTTTCAACATTTATTGGTTTCATACACATAAGGTATATATAGCAAGGTATTTTATGGCATAGTACTATTGTATACTAAATCCATCAACGAGAAACACAGCCTGTTTTACATCAGCTCGGAGGTCACCACAATAGCCTCACTGCATGAGGACCTGAGAGGGAAAAGGAAAATTAAAGAGGACATTATAGAATAGTCAAGAAAGGGAAGGGGGCGCCCACAGGTGGTCAACCTTGTTATGGACTAGAAATTGTAAAGGATAGATTAGGCTAAGAAACAGAAGAACTTTTGCAACTTTACAGAAATTAAACTGTCTGCATCATTCAATAAATATTGTTCTAACAACAGTGTCTGCCTAGTGTTTTATATCAAAATCAACAATTTCATACCATTTATAGCTATTTATTGTGTGGTGTGTTTCAACAACACTGCTAGATGCTGAGACTTTCTGTTCCCTGTGGTAATCGACATGTCTCCACCCTGGTGATGTCATTTGGGGTGCTATTCTCTTTCTTCAATACATAAGCTATGGAGGCAGTCACATTGCTGAGGTCTGTAAAGACTTCTCATTCTTTGCACCATGCCTGTTGCAAGAATCTGAAAGTTGTTTGATGGTGGTTGTGTCATGCTCAATGTCAGTAATGTACAATAACAGTTTAAATTTAATTTTATAGCCTGTGCAGAAGTCAGGAAGAGTAGCACATTGATGTTAAAGTAAATGTTGCAAGTTCCCCAAATGCCTGTTACATATGGCATGCCATTGCCAGGTATGCTTCAAATGTTGAAGCTGCAATTTGTTTTGTAAATAAATATGTCATTCTCATTTTTTTACTGTTTTATCAGGGTTTTGTCCTCCAGTTTCTTGTGTGTGGCCATACCCCCAAAATGATGTCATACCAGGGAGCTGTCATTGTTTTACGTATAGCAATACAGAATTCTGGGTAATTTATAATGTTGCCTTAAATGTGCCTTACTGAGATGTACAGTCCCTTATGTTGCTGGTGGTGAGCACTAATATGTAAATAATTGTAGCAAGGCTTTGTGGGTAAACTACGAACCTGTTTTACAATTTCCATACTCTGAGATGCTGTCCCATGTTTGTGTGGTGGTGTAAACAATATAAGCTTTTGTTTGTTTATTTTCACAACAATGTATTGTACATACCGTATCTAGCTACAAGACTTCTATACTGAGAGATGTTGACACCTATTTCTTCAGTGAGCACAGAAAAATAAAAGCCTGTATACTAATTTACATAGTGAGGCATTGTGGGTACAATAGAGTACACTCCTACAGGTCACTTCTCACATTTTCTATGGCAAACCTCAATAAATCACTTTAAAATGATCTTTTTACCAGGGCTAGCACAGTCATCCCTAGTAGGAATTAGTGCAGATATGGTCCCTATTAAATCTAAATTATTGTAAAGCAGACACTGACCAACAGCAGTGAAGTTACCAGCATTGTATTACTAGCAGCAATACAACTTCCTAACAGGCAAGCACCCCAAATGACATCAGTAACTTGGAGGCATGTTGATTCAGCATCCAGCAACCTTTGGGAAATGGACCACAACAAAAAGACGCTAAAAATGCATAAATTTGTTTACTTTTGTTACAAAACCTGGAACACAAATAGGTTTTATAGCAGTGTTTACTGAATGGTGCTGTTTCTTTTAGTTTTAAAAGCCTTTGCATATGACCTTTAAGAAAAGGCTGGTCCTCAAAACAGACAGGATCTCACTGACACATATCCCCCACCTTAAGAAGGAAGCAGTTATCTCAGACTGCTTACCACCTTTCTGTCCCAGGAAGGAGGGGAGCTTTCACCCATCCATCTTCAGAAGCTCCATCTCAGGGTACCTATTAATGATAAACATTCCATCATAAACATAGTGGATATCATCATTCTTTACCCTGAGGCATTAACACATTTCTCAACAGAGACTAATGGTACCTTCCCTGTACTATCTCTTTTTAGAAAAAGTCCATCATATTTCATTGACATCAATTCCTGCACCATATCTAGACATGAAATCAGCATTTACATGTTTTGTCCCTGCCCTGTGTAACACAGTAAATTGATAGGGCTGAAGAGCTAAATACCATCGCATTATACGGGAATTTTTTTCTCTCATTTGGTGCAACCAGCAAAGGGGGTTATGATCAGTTACAACCTTAAATTCAGCCCCCCACAAGTAATATTTCAGAGACTCAATAGCCCACTTCAGAGCTAAGCATTACTTCTATATGGTAGCATATCTCCTCTCCCTCTCATGTAGCTTCCTGCTGATATACACGATCGGATGTTCTACCCCATCTATTTTCTGAGATAAGACTGCCCCAATACCATTCTCTGATGCATCGGTCTGGACCTCAAACACTCAGCTGAAGTCAAGGCTTTTCAGTACAGGAGCTGTACATAGAATGGCCTTGATATTCCTAAAAGCCGCATCACAAACAGGGGTCCATTAAACTTTATTCAGGCACCTCTTTTTAGTGAGATCAGTCAAAGGACTGGCAATGGCTGAGAAATTAGGAATAAATCTCTGATAATAACCAGTCAGGCCTAGGAAAGCTCTCATGTGCTTTTTTTGTGGTAGGTATTAGGCTGTTTGCCATTGCTGTCACCTTTTTTATCTTGGGCTTTCCTTGTCCGTTGCCCAAAATGAACCCTAGGTATCTTGTTTCTGTCTTCCCTAGGGCACACTTACCAGAGTTAATGGTCACTCCTGCCTCCTTCATTGCTTGCAATACCTGGGACAAGTGTCTAACATGGATTTCCCAGTCAGAGCTGAATATGACCACATCATCCAAATAAGCTGCACAGTAGTCAGTGTGTGGTCTTAGTGTGTGGTCTTAGTATGTGGTCCATAAAATGCTGAAAAGTGGCTGGGGCCCAATGTAGTCAAAATGGCATTATGACAAACTGGTTTAAACTGAGTGGGGTGCTAAATGCAGATTTATCTTGTGAATCAGGTGACAAGGGGATTTGCCAATATCCCTTAGTAAGGTCCAGGATGGAGATATACTGTGCATTGCCGAGCCTGTCGATTATGTCATCTATCTGGGGCATTGGATAGCCATCAAATAGTGATGCGTTGTTAAGCTTTTTAAAATCTAGGCATAGATGTATCCCACCCTCTTTCTTGTCCACTATGACTATGGGTGATGATCATGAACTCTTTGAGGACACGATTATGCCTAACTGCTCCATTTATTTGACTTCCTGAGTCACCTCATCCCTCACCTTTATGGGTAGTCTGTAGGGCTTTTGCTGTATGGGCTTGTCTTGCATGGCAGTTATAGTGTGCACAATTTCTTTGACCCTCCCTGGGATGTTTTTGAATATGGGCTCAAATTCTTGTAATACCCCCTGCAAATCTTTCTGTTGCTGAGGCTCCAATTCAGGGTTTATCCAGATCTCCCCTACTGTCCTGACTGCTCTAGCCTTTTATAGGCAAGCTCCAGCTCTGGCTCCCTAACTTCAGGATGGATATAAAGGGAGGGGTTAGGCTTCTCTTGCCATTTCCTAAGGAGGTTCACATGGTAAATGTTCTGGGGGATCTCTTTCTTGGCATGCTATTCTCATAATTCACTGCTCCTGTTTGCCTCAAATTGGTGAAGAGACCCTGCCATTTTATGAGTAGTTTGCTCTCTTTGGAGGGAAGGAGGAACAACACTTTGTCCCCTGACTGAAATGTCTTAGTCTTCAAACCCTGGTCGTATCTTTCTTTCTGCAAGTCTTGCTTCTGTTCTAAGCTTTGGTGTGCCAGGTTGATATACCTCGCCAGACATTTGCGTAACTGAGTCATGTACTCTATGACATTAAGATGTCTCACCTCCTTCCCTTCTTCCCAGTGTTCTTTAACCACATCCAGTGGCCCTCTCGGGTTCCTGCCATACAACAATGAAAAATGAGAGAAACCAGTGGATGCTTGAGGGATTTCTCTGTAAGTGAAGAGTAAATAGGGGAGGTACCTATCCCAATCTCTACCCTCTTCTTTTATATACTTGTTCTACGTTCTCTTTAATGTCTGATTAAACCTCTCTACGAGGCCGTCAGCCTGTGGGTGGTATGGGGAAGTATGCACTTGTAACCTCCCCCCAACGGCCCCCTTTTTTCTCTGTCAGTAGGGCTGCTCCTCCTCTCACATCTAGGCACCACCGAGAGGGGTGGGGGTAGTCACTACAAGTTATCTTTTGCAAAACTCTGTGTGGACCCATTACTTCTACTACTGAGCCTGCCATCCTTCAGACAGGCAAACCAAGTGTGGCATCTACCTGGTTCACACCTGGGGGGACCATTTAGCATGGCCATCAACCTGGGTCCCTGGGAGAAAATGTTTGCTCAGCATTGTGCTAGGTTTGTACTTCTGGTTAAGGGCATCAGAGTAAATCTGGTCACTAGAAGCAATAACTGAAATGTCCAAACCAGGATGGGATTCTAGAGTGTTGGCTTTTATTCACATAACACAGAGAATAACAAAGCAAAGATGGACCCCCACAGGGCTACACTTGCTGGTAATGCAGATTACAGAGGTACAGAGCACACTTCTTCACTACGAACCCTCAGGTTCTGAAATGGATCTGGGCACACACGGCCTGAACTGGTACACTTCTCTTCTATTCCTTGACATGGCACCCCAGTCAGTACTAGGATACTTTTCCATATGGTATGGAGGTTGATGGTGGATCCCTAAACCACCCATGAGCACTTTCTAACTCTCAGGGGAAAATCCAAAATCCCACATCTGGGTGCTTCCTTCAGACACTGGCCAAGTGCCTAAGAGAAAACCATAGGGGCCCAAACTGAACCCAGAGAGGTAAATCTGGTTAATCCAGATGGCGGGACTCCCACCTCTTGCTCCCAAATCTATACTCGGCCATTCATTTGGTTACAACACCTTTCTTCAAACTACTGTTTGTAGATGTTCTCTAGAAATGTTTAGCACATTTAACATTCTACACTTCACTCTGGAGGTGTCCTGACTTCAAAAGTTCTGTAAGTGGTTATGTCTTTACTCTAGATCCCCACTGTTGCAGATGCTTCTAAGCCATACACAAACTAAAAGTTCTGTACTTGGCAAGTCTTCCTTTAACCCTACAGTAGGCAGACACTTTTATTCTAAACTCTGTCTCAGTGAACATTGTCTCTATTTCAGAGTAGAACTCACCAAAAGAATGCAGGTGCCCCAGGACTTCTCTCCCACAACAGATTCACTGGTACTCATAAAACAATATTGACTCTCAGGTAGCTTCTCCCTCTCCAGGCTGGCACAGGGGATTGCCCCTGAATTCCTGGAATTCCCCCATCCCTCCAGGGATGGGGCACTGTAACAACTCTAGGAACAGTCTCTGCCGGTCACTTCTGTGTTCATCTCTAGGGTGAGAACACGCAACCCCTTCTTCTCTGAGGTAGCTCTATATCAGAGCTTGGCTCTAAGGGGCCGCACACTGCAGCACTCCTCTCTTTCTAGTCTCCACGCATACTGCTCCCCGTAGACTAACTTGAATCCTCCAGTATTCTACAGCTAACCCCTGTAACTAGCATTCCATTGTGGCTTACGCTGCTGTGAGAATTCTATGGTGACATCATCACTCCAGCTCAGCTGAAACTGAGAACAGAGTGAGACAGTGTGAAACCCATTTAACTGATATCTCACAAGCTGCCTTCCCCTGCCTACCATTGGTTCTAAGTGGGATTCTAGTAACCCCTGGGAACAAAGGGGTTACATCCACCCTTGGCCTGGAAAATGACTGTCCGCAGTCATTACTTACCAAGCACCAGGCCATCCTACCCTATGTGTTACCTACATAGAAGAGTGATCAGGCCCTCTCCTATCATGTGCCAGGCACAGGCAGGCAACACTAAGGGCCCAGAGGCCATTGGATGATGCATCAGCACTTACACTACTATCTTACTATAGTAACCAGTGGCCCTGGAAGAATTGTTCAGAGCATAATCCTAATAGACCAGCACTATACCCTTACTGCAGGTCAGGACCACCGCCTGTCTATCCCCCTAGCCCTCTAGGGAAACTTACCTAACCGAAGCAACCTACCCCTAAACTGGGGAACCTCCCCCCATCCTTGGACACCTGCAAACCAATTCAGGGAGCTAACACTATACCTTAGCATTACACTCCCACACTCCCCCACAACTGCACCTGTGAAAGGAAAAGTTAACACATATTAACAACAACACAGTACATTCAACACAACTACTTTAAAGCACAATGAGGAACTCTGATCAGTCCTTCCACTCTTCTTGTCTTCTCTTCTGTCTTCGTCAGGAACCACCTGAAAGAGAAAAGACAAAAACACACCCCAAATTTGCAAACACAGTACACTATCATAACCCTTACCGTCTAACACTGGAGAATCCCCAAAAATATTTTTTTAGAAAAGGTAGAAAACAGTAGAAAAACAACAACATTATATACAATACATATTTTAGGGGATGGAATGCCCTAAATGTCCCAACTAGTGACAACAGTGCCCAAAGGCGAGTCCAAGAAAGGGTCTCTCCTGGGCTGGAGCCTGGTGAAAACACAGTTCTTGAGGACTGTAGGCCCGAAGGGGAGAGTCTTTGTGGACAATTCAAACAGTCTGTAGTCTGTCAGGTGTAGGATGTGTATAGCTATGTCAATAAGATAAGACAAGTCTGGACTTACCAGTCCCTTGAAGAACTAAAGTAGTACGGCACCTGGATCTCCAGCCGAAGACTCTCCCTGGCAGCATTTTTCGGATACAGCTGGGTAGAAGTCTTCTGGAAATGACAGGATGGCACCTCTGGAAACTGCTGGGTTGATGTCAACTCTGACTGATGTCATCTGGAGATGGAACCTTGGAACAGGAAAGGAACAGCTGGTCTGAAGTCATCCAAAATCCCAGGCGATGAATCAGGAAGCAGCTGGGCTGATGTCCTCTCTCTCGATGATGTCATCTGGAAGGCCAGACGATGGAACTGGAAGGCACACTGCAAGGCTGACGAATCTGGAAGCACCTTTGGATCCTGGAACACCAGACTGGTGGAACAACATGGGTACGACAATGGCTGGATGGCAGCAGTGGCTACCATTGCTCTGCTTTCCACTTGGTAGGCATGGGCACATTCGCAGGAAGTTGATTGCATTGAGGGTAGTACCACAATGGGTGAGGAGCGAGAATTATTACCCCATCTGGGTGCTCATAATTCACATTGAAGAAAGTCTCTGGCCCTCTGCATCCACAATCCGCACAGTATCTATAAACAGTGTCCTGTCCACTTTCCAACACATTAATTTTTCTTTGATCACTTTATCTCTGACAAATCAAGTTGCACCTGGATGCAGGTCTTTTATTGCTTCTTCCACTATCCAGGCTTTCCTTTTTCTCTCAATCTCCTCCCAGACTCTCCGAGGAAAGGTAGGAAAGGATGTTCCTTAGATCTCATTCACCTTCCTGTGAACCAGTCTTTCCTCCTTACTATACTTAGTCAACTTAAGACCACTGGCCTGGCTTGGTGGCGGCCGGTCCTGGTTCTGCCAGTGACGCATACTCAATGCAATGTAAAATGGATTTCTGATTCCTCCTCGTGGGGACAGGGCAATGGAGTTTCCAATCTTTTCTTCTGGCTCCTCTGAGGCAAGAGCCCGAGGCTGTGGACTAGCACCTTCTCCATAAGGATACATAGTTTCCCCCTCCTCCACTTCCTCGCTTAGGATCTGAGTCCAGGAGTGAGCAGTCGTCTTCACTCCCAAGACTGTCCACTCTTCACTGGGTGTGGAGGTCAACAACTCCCATTCTAGGGTCTCTCTCATCTTATCTTCTCCTATGAGACTAGGGCTTGGCCCCTCTCTCCACGGATCCGCTGATGCTCCCTCTGCACTGTCCATCTTTGACCCGGAGCTGGAGACATCATCACTGCTCTGCTCTGCCTGTACATCCACACCCTCTTCCTTTGTGCCACACTCTGCTGGGCTTCCCCCAACAGGCTCCACTTGATGCTGTGTGCTGCCACTTGCAGAATCTTGAAGCTTTGTCCACTTGGGAGCCAACCGAATCTTGGGTGCATTTGTTAGGTCCTGCTTCTCTAGGCACCCAGAACAGTGAGGAATCATAAAAACGTCCCTTCCAGTCTTGAGGCACATTATGCATACTCTAACTGGATATCCAGGAATCGCCACATGAGGAGGCAAATGTCCCCCGTAGTAACATCTCTCTATGTCTTTCAACTTGTTAACTTCTTCCACTATCATAGCCTAGGCACGATCCAGGTAGCAGGATGATCCTGAAGCCATGACCGCAGAGAAAAACAATAGTTTACTGTTATCTTAGATCTGACTTTGGTTTTAAAAGTCTCACAATATGGCTCCCCTGTTGCTGTGTTTACTTTACTATCCCACCCTGTCATAGCGGCGGCAGAGCTCCTGGCGCATCAACATTCTGTTTCTGACTCAAGTCACTGCGCATCCGATTTACATGCTTACTGATAAAGTTCACTCAAACTGCACAGACTGCACTGTTTTGTTCCCTCAGCACATCTATATGATTTTTCAGGACTTTTCATTTGCTTTAAATCACTTGCTTTTGCTTAAAGTCCCTAAAGCCACAGTATTTCATGCATAGGATTGCCTGTTATGTTGCATCTCTCATACAACCCAGTCTCTCTCTTTGCTTAGAAAATCACACTGTTGCTGAACCCATAATTATACTCATAGTCCAAAGCTCAGAATTCTTGCTTAGTTTGATTTACTTTACAAAGTACTTTTTTGCAAAACAATCACACTGTTACACACAGATTCAGCTGGCTTTAGACAAATCACACACAGTTTGAGCTGTTTCTCTTGATGGTACTCACTGAATCAGTAGCTGGCGTTTACGATGGAAACTTTCAGCCTACAGCCGATCCTGGAGGCCTCTGGATTGAAGCGGGCTGGCAGTCCTGCCGATTGTCCTTGCGAACACCACAGTCTTTCCCTAGTCGATCGAAATGCGGGTTGAGCCCGATTTTAAACAGAAAAGTCTGATATTTTCAGTTTTACAACATTTGTAGTCACCTCGATGCTCCTTCTGGCAAGCCAGCTCACACACCACTCACTCTCTCCCTCTAGGACACTGTGCAGCACTCTGAAGCTGGCTTGGGGGCGGCACTGATTGCAGTCTCACCAATCACTCGATGCCATGCAAATGAGCTTCTCTCTCTCTCTCTTCTCATGCTCTTCTCCTCCACATCGATCGTTCAGCAGGCAAAATTTAAACTGCAAAGCAACTTTTTTTTTTCCAACTGTGACTCCTCGGTGGGAGCACCATTTTAACCATTTTTCATGGCATTTTCCTTAGGGACTCCCCCAGTCCATCCACACAACAACCACATTAAGCTTCTAGGGCACAAATCTGTCTTTATTTCCCATACTTTTTCTTGTCACAACTTGAAATTTAAAAGCTGGCAAATGTTGTTTTTGATGCAGGACAAGGGGCACACACAATCTGGCTTTACAGCTCCTTGGTAAACTGGTGGCACAATTACAGCAGCACATGAACAGCAGCACACAGCAGCACATATGGATGGCACTTCTCTGGTCAATCCCTTATGCACAATGCTTCTGATTTTTTGGGCTACCTACTGTCAGATAGACAAAACGCTAGCCACAATCTGAGCAAACCTTTCTTGTTTTCTCCCCAAAATTCCAACAAATCCTCAGCGGTGCCTCCATTTTGTAACCTCCCCCACTGGACCCCCTTTTTTCTCTGTCAGTAGGGCTGCTCCTCTCACATCTAGGCACCACCAAGAGGGGTGGGGGTAGTCACTACTAGTTATCTTTTGCAAAACTCTGTGTGGACCCATTATTTCTACTACTGAGCCTGCCATCCTTCAGACAGGCAAACCAAGTTGGCATCTGCCTGGCTCACACCTGGGGGGACCATTTAGCATAGCCAACAACCTGGGTCCCTGGGAGAAAATGTTTGCTCAGCATTGTGCTAGGTTTGAACTTCTGGTCAGGATCACCCAAGTAAATCCGGACACTGGAAGCAATAACTGAAATGTCCAAACCAGGATGGGATTCTAGAGTGTGGCTTTTAATCACATAACACAGAGAATAACAAAGCAAAGATGGACCCCCACAGGGCTACACTTGCTGGTAATGCAGATTACAGAGGTACAGAGCACACTTCTTCACTACAAACCCTCAGGTTCTGAATGGATCTGGGCACACACGGCCCGAACTGGTACACTTCTCTTCTATTCCTTGACATGGCACCCCAGCCAGTACTAGGACACTTTCCCATATGGCATGGAGGTTGATGGTGGCTCCCTAAACCATCCACGAGCACTTTCAAGCTCTCAGAAAAAATCCAAAATCCCACATCTGGGTGCTTTCTTCAGACACTGGCCAAGTGCCTGAGAGAAAACCATAGGTGCCCAAACTGAACCCGGAGAGGTAAACCTGGTTACTCCAGATGGGGAGTCTCCCACCTCTTGCTCCCAAATCTATACTCGGCCATTCATTTGGTTACAACACCTTTCTTCAAACTACTGTTTGTAGATGCTCTCTAGAAATGTTTAGCACATTTAACATTCTACACTTCACTCTGGAGGTGTCCTGACTTTAAAAGTTCTGTAAGTGGCTATGTCTTTTCCCTAGACCCCCACTGTTGCAGATGCTTCTAAGTCACACACAAACTAAAAGTTCTGTACTTGGCAAGTCTTCCTTTGACCCCACAGTAGGCAGACACTATTATTCTAAACTCTGTCTCAGTGAACATTGTCTCTATTTCAGAGTAGAACTCACCAAAGATATGCAGGTGCCCCAGGACTTCTCTCCCACAACAGATTCTCTGGTACTCACAGAACAAACTCGACTCTCAGGAAGCTTCTCCCTCTCCAGGCTGGCACAGGGGATTGCCCCTGAATTCCTGGAATCCCCCATCCCTCCGGGGATGGGGCACTGGAATAACTCTAGGAATGGTCTCTACCACTTCCTTCTGGTCACTTCTGTGTTCCTCTCTAGGGTGAGAACACACAACCCCTTCTTCTCTCAGGTAGCTCTATATCAGAGCTTGACTCTGAGGGGCTGCACACTACAGCACTCCTCTCTCTCTTGAATCTCCTCGCAGACTGCTCCCCATAGACTAACTTGAATCCCCCAACATTCTACAGCTAATTCCTGCAACTAGCATTCCATTGTGGCTTATGCTGCTGCAATAATTCTATGGTGACATCATCACTCCAGCTCAGCTGAAACTAGGAACAGAGTGAGACAGTGTGAAACCCATTTAACTGGCATCTCATAAGCTGCCTTCCCCTACCTGCCACTGGATCTAAGTGGGATTCTAGTAACCCCTGGGAACAAAGGAGTTACATACTGCTATCACGCCCAGAAGACGGTACAATTCTATTAGCAGGTGTGCATTAAAATTGCTCCCCTGATCAGTTAGTATTCCCTGGGGGCTTCCCATGTGGCTAAATACCTTTGCTTGCTCCTCTGCTATCCTCGCGGCAGTGACAGTTCTCATGGGGATAGCTTCTGGGTAGCAGGTAGCATAATCACATGTGACCAGTACAAATCTGCTACCCTTGGAGCTCTTTTCTATAGGGACCACTACATCCATGATAATCCTGTCAAAGGGGTTAGTAACAATGGGGATGGGTTGTAGTGGTAATCTATCCCTTTTTCTTGCCTGAGCTACCTTCTGACACTCAGCACATGCTTTACAGTTCTCGGCTATGTTCTCATGGATAGAGGGCCAATAAAACCTGGGTAATATCCTATTCAGGGTGCTAGCTCTGGCTGCATGGCCTGCTAAAGGGATGTCATGCACCAGATATATGATTTGGGAGCAGAATTTTGCTGGAACCATTAGTTGGTCTACTACCTCTCCAGTTCTGGGGTTAGTGTATTCTCTGTACCATATCCCCTGTTTTACAACAAACTGAGGGGCATCTTTTTCCACTCCCTTCCTCATCTGTGGAAAAAAAGGCTAAGTGACGGGTCTGCTTTTTGCTCATGCTTCATATCACATTTAAACGTTTGTTTCAAGTCTGGTTGTACACCAGCATGGGTATCAATCCAGTCCTTCTCTTTAGCTTCCTCTTCTCTGCCTTAGTTTTACGGTCCTTGCCAGGATCCTCAAAAACTTCATCATCAAATGGGAACACAGATGGTAGATGTCCCTGCTTCACCTGAGCTCTGGTGGTTATGGCAGCTACAATAGAGTCCTGGGTAGCATGACAATGTATAAATGAAGCAAAGTCTGGGTGGTCATGCCGATAACAAATGACATGGGTAGGCGAGGTATCAACCCCACTTCTACCTCGTGTGATTTCTTGAACAGTCATTTGTATGGTGGCTAAACGGTAGCAATAGGTATCACCGTGCACACAGATGACTGCTGTATCCGGCACCTTTATTATTCCCAGTCACCAGATCTGCCTGTACAAGAGTCTGGTGGCTCCCTGAATCAGTCAGTCCCATCATCTGCTGTGATCCAATCTGCACAGTAGCCATAAAGTGACCCCAGTTCACTAAGATCATGTGAGCTGTTGCTTTCTTTATATTAGGACAGTTTCTTATATAATGTCCCATGACATACAGTCATTGCTACTGGAATTCATCCCCCCCCCGCTCTCCTGTCTTGTTTCACTTGCGCTGGATTTGACAGTTTATAAGTAAAAGAGTTCCTTACTGGATTGCTGGTGGTTGCAGCTGCTGATGTTCCTTGGAACCCTCTGGGTCTGGATGATCAGGCTGCCAGGAAGTCTTCTGCCGTCTTGATGGTTTTATCTGCAGAATCAGGCTTATGCTCCCGAACCCAAAGTTGTACATCATGGAGTAAAACTTTAATAACCCGGTCAATAATTACCACCTCCAGAAGCTGGTCCTTGCTCTTGTTATCTGGCTGCAACCATTTGTAGCAGAGCTCCTTGACACGAGCATAAGTCTCTCAGGGGGTATCAAGTGACTGCATTTTAAGAAACCTAAACCTCTGGTGATAGGTTTCAGCATTTATGTCATAGTGCCTGAGGATCTCTTGCTTTACACAGTCATAGTCCTCTGCCTCTTGGGAGTCCATGTGGCTATAAATCAACTAGCACTGCCTATCAGGTGCGATGCCAGTCGACCAAAACCCACTGTTCCCTTGACCATGTGCATATCTGAGCAGTCCTCTCAAACGTTGTGAGGTAGGCTTCAATGTCATCACTGTTCAATAGTTTAGACAGTTTAATGTCTTTTGGGCTACTGGTTCTTTCAGTTTGTCCTGCATTGATGGCATGCAAGACCATCATGGTATCTGCCCATATGGCATCTTGCTTTCTCCGCTCAATATCTCTATCTCTTTCCATCTGCACCTGTTTTATGCAGAGCTATTTCAACAACTCCCCTACATCCTCAGGTGGAGTGTCTTCAAGAGAAGATAGTTCCTTCGCTTCTTACTCATCCCCTTGCATCTCTTCATCATCTTCAGGCTTGGCCTTTCCCCAAGCTCCCAGGTCCCATCCAGGCAGCAGCTTCTCACCCAGTCTGTTGGCCATGGTTCTGGTCAGAACTCCACAGATTTTCTTCTCCGGGTTCTCCTCTGGCAACTCCTGGTGCATCGGTCCACCTGGGATATCTGGATGATATTCACCAGAAAACATCCCCCTAGCCCAGTCCAGATGTTTCCAGCAAGTTATCCCACTTCTAACACCAAGTCTGTGGAAGGGTTGTGGGATGACAGATGGACCAGACACAGAACTTCAGGTTCAATACACAATCTCTGTGTGATGTTTATTTAAAACATGAGATAACATTAAGCAATGGCATATCCCTTCTTCAATACATTAGTTTGCAGCAACAGACTATGCATGTCCTTCCTCTGCACTTAGCATCTACTGACCTACTGATCTCTCTTTTTAGTGAAAATTATTTCAGTCCCTGTGTTGGTCTTGTGTGCTTGGGTGATGGGGAGCTCAAAAAAGAAAACCCCCCAAACAGGCTAAAGAAAAATAACCTCAGTACAAAAGCACTGAAGCAAGGGTTACCCCAAAGGTCACTGGCAATAAAGCCACGTTTTAAGGAAAAACAACATCACACATTTCCCCATAATGCAAAGCATCATGGGATGTATAAGGAAATCACCATGAAATTTTAGGCTGGTTCAGCTTAAAGCAGGAATGCATGGTGCCAAAGGGCCTCTCAAACAATCTGTAATTTGCATGCATTTTGAATAACACAATGGGTGTTTCTGATATCTCTACCCTGGTAATTTAATTTCTATAATACAGTCACCTAGTACAGTACTTTTTACCTTTATCAAAGACACATAGTGCCATGATATTTTCAACATTTACAGATTTCATACGCATAAGGTATATACATCAAGGTATTTTATGACATATTGCTATTGCTTACTAAATCCATCAGCGAGAAACACAGCCTGTTGTTTTACATCAGCTCAGAGGTCACCACAATAACCTCCCTGTACAAGAACCTGAGAGGGGAAAAAGAAAATTAAAGAGGACACTATAGCATAGTCAAGAAAGGGAAGGGGGTGCCTATAGGTGGCCAACCATATGGACTAGAAATTGTAAAGGATAGATTAGGCTAAGAAACAGAAGAACTGTTGTAACAGATTTAAGAAAAGGTCGGTCCTCAAGAGTGGCAGGATCTCCTTGTCACATTGCCCCCATTATGTTTACAATCTCTGTCAATAAATTCTGATTCTATTTTGTCTGGTATAGCCTTGTTCACTGATCTGTGATGCCCTCTAAGGCACATTATTCAAATCTCAAAGGAGTTTTCATAATCCAATTTGTATAGATCTATTCAGATCAATATGGTTCAGAGAATCCCCCATTGTCTTTTGTTGAGGACACCAGAATGGTAGGACCTTCCATACTGTATTTCCATTAAAATAATGGGGTCAGGATAAAATCAGGACACATCTGGAAACAAGCTGTTCTCAGCTCAGCATGCCTTTCCTGATGAAACTTTTGAAATAAAATCAATCAATCAATCAATCAATCAATCAATAAATAAATAAATAGATAAACAAAATGATTTTTAGTTTGTAACCGTGATGTATTACTCATGACATATTCTGCTACTGTGGGTTAGGGCTCTCTCACTGCACTCTAGCAAGCACTAAATCATTGCCTGGTTCCCCATTATCAGTATACTTACAATCATAGCTGGGATATTTTGTGAGCCATTATGAACTGTCTGCCCTGACCCCTAAAGTAGACAGCATAGGAAATTACCTATCTCCTAGAATTTGAGAAATCATCTTTTGTGCATTCTGGGGCCTATTCACAAAAGTGTGTAAGTGGTACACACATAGTGTACACAAGGTGCGGAGTGCGATTTGTGCATGAAGCACATATGACCCATGCACTTGGCATGCACCAGTGGTGAGCAGGGACATGTGCAGACATGGTCTGTGAACATGCACGAGGTGTGAGATCCACGTGCAGGGGAGTGGCCATGTAAGAGAACTGCACGGCCTGCTGCATGCGCACTTACGAAAAACATATGACAGAATGCCGCAGACAGACTCAGATGTCGGCCTATGCTGAGCCGAGGCAGACATAGCTCCTGCGCACATCCCAGGTGCAAAAGGCCAGCAGCCATCGCCAGAGCCCTGGTGACAGCAGCACAAGGGCACAGCCACCCTGAAGCACAGGGAGGCCTGCAGGGGCCAGGAGGCCTGAGCGAGGACAAACTTTCGAAGTGGCAAAACATGGCACCAGAGACAAGGGACTCCCACAGGTCATAATGTAAGCAATGAGTGCACACACACAACCAAACTCCATGGCACAAGGGCATGGCCAAAATGGACTGGAGCACAAAAAGGGCTGTGACATCACACCATGGGTGACTGGCACAATGTCTGGCAGCAGGGCCCATGACATGTGCATGACACATGCAGCACAGCCCAGTCACCGCACAGGGGAGCAGCCTGGTGGACTGGGCATGACACAGTGCCTCCCTCAGGACAAAATAACACAGTCTGCAACCATTGCAGGCCAATGATGACAGGGACAGCTGCCCATCATTGCGACCATACCACATGAAAGGGTACACCAACACTCACAGCCCACAACAGTGGAACTGCAGTGGCACAACTACCTCCACAACACACACACACACACACACACACACACACACACACATGCCTGGAGGGCACAAGTGGTGCATGTGCATGCCAAACAGCAGGCCACGGCATGGAATGCCACAGGACCCCCCCCCGCCATAAGCAATGGCAAATGGCACAGAGAAACCCTCCTGTGGAACAGTCCCCATGCAGACCAGGAATGTCATGCATGGTAGACGTGGAGACGCTCATGACCAGCACACCAGCACCATGTGACCGACCTAGCATGGCACCACAGGTGGCATGAAGAGCACACACAACTGAATGACAACACATGTCACACACAAACCGCATGCCAGGCACCACCGGCCCAGACATGGGCTGTGCAAAAAAGGGCCAGAGGTGCAGTTTATGGAAAAATAAACTGCATTCATTACACAGCATCAATAAAACAAAAACAGGAGTGTATGGGAATAGGGACAGGGAGGACTACACTGGGATCAGGGATGGACAGGGTGTTGCATGCTAGTCCTCAACGGGTGAGTCCGAGGTCTCATTTTGGTTGGGGGTGTCTGGGTAGTCATGCTTCACCAGGACGATGCAGCACACAGGACCCCTGTACCACTGAAACAAAAAGAAGGCATGGGGGGCCGCAGGTCAGTGACACTGTGGGACACGCAGAGGCAGAAACACCTTACCCACACAGGCATGCACACCACACAACACCCACCCGCGACAGTTCCTGGATGGCCCAGAGGTCCCTCTTCAGGTTCTGGTATACCAGGGTGTGTTGTGAGCGTCTGCATGTCAGATAGTCCAGCGTGTCTGGGGGCCACCTCGTGTTCCTCTGTCAACAGGCTATGACCTCACGAAGGACACCCTCCCACAGGTCCACCTTCACAAGTACCATCCATAGTGGCTCACCTGGTGAGGCCTGCAACATGCAGCAGAATGGCACATCTCAGCATAGCTGCCTAACAGATGGGCGCACACAACAGCTCATAGGTGGACAATGATTTACCATCAATTTTGGCGCCGCCTCCCACATATTCCCCACTGGGAGTGCATCCTGGTACATGGATGTTAACATCCGAATGAGTCGCCTGGATAGGCCACAGTCATAGAAACATAGACGCTGACAGCAGATAAGGAACGCAAGGCCCATCCAGTCTGCCCATTTCTTTTTCTACCTTATGAATGTGCCATTGGCCTTTGCTCTGTCAATGGCATATCTATTCATACTCATCTGTATTGCTTCCTTATGCCTATCCCATGCCTGTTTGAAGCTCTGCACTGTATTCATATCCACCACTTCCTGAGGTAGGCCGTTCCATGCATCCACCACCCCTTCTGTGAAAAAGAACTTCCTCACATTACCCCTTAATCGGCCTCCCTCTAATCTCATGCTTTGTCCTCTTGTCCTGCTATTTTTCTTATATTGAAACATGTTAGACTCTCACCTTGTTAATGCCCTTAAGGTGTCTGAATTTTTCAATCATATCACCTCTCTCCCTCCTTTGCTCTAGGGTATACATGTTGCACTCACTTAATCTGTCCTCATATATTTTCCTATGCAGTCCTTGCACCATTTTGGTGGCCCTTCTCTGGACTGCCTCAATTTGGTTAATGCCCTTGTGAAGGTGTGGCCTCCAGTACTGTATGCACTACTCCAGATGGGGCCTAACCAGTGTCTTGTAAAGAGGGATTATTAGTTCCCTTTTCCAACTTGTGATATTCCTACTAATGCAACCCAACATCCCTCTAGCCTTACCTACTGCTTTAGTGGCCTACTTGGATGATTTCTGGTCATCGGCGATGATGACGCCCAAGTCTCTTTCTTCCCTTGTGACTGCCAGCAACTCCCCTCTCAACCTATAGGTGGCTTCAGGGTTTCTTTTCCCTATGTGCATGATCTTGCACTCCTTTGCGTTAAACCCCAGTTGCCACTATTCCAACCATTTTGCTTGCTTATCCAGATCTCTTCTCATTCTGCCCACCCCATCTGGATCATCTACTCTTTTGCAGATCTTGGTGTCATCTGTAAACAGACAAACCTTACCCTCCAGTCCATCTGCAATGTCACTGATGAAGATATTGAAGAGGGCTGGCCCCAGGACTGATCCCTGAGGTACCCCACTTGTGACTTGTATCTCTTCTGACTGTATACCGTTTACCACCACTCTCTGTTTTCTGCCCGCCAACCAGTTTGCCACCCAGCTGACCAACATCTGACCCACCCCCGAGCCTACCCAGCTTATTAATCAATCTTTTATGTGGAACAGTAGCGAAAGCTTTGCTGAAGTCAAGGTAGGCAACATCATCTGCTCCCCCTTGGTCCACCACTCTGATTACCTCGTCAATGAAATATATGAGATTAGTTTGACAGGACCTTCCTTTTGTAAACCCATGCTGTCTTGGATCCCATGCTCCTATGGATTAAAGGTGTTGCACTATCCTTTCCTAAGGAGTGTCTCCATAATCTTGCCCACTACTGAGGTAAGACTGACTGGTCTGTAGTTCCCTGCCTCCTCTCTGCTACCACTCTTGTGGAGTGGGATCACATGAGCCCCTCTCCAGTCTTCTGGGACCTCTCCTGTGCTCAGAGACTCACTAAACAGTTCTGATAATGGCTCTGCTAGTTCCAACCTTAGCTCCTTTAGTACCCTGGGATGTATGCCATCAGGCCCATTGCCTTGTCCACCCTGAGCTTATCGAGCTCTTGTAGGACCCTTTCTTTTGTGAAGGGACTAGTGCACACCTCCCTCCCCCCTGTTTCCATGGTGCTGATCTGTGGGCCCTGCCCTACCTTCTCTTCAGTAAATACTGAGCAGAAATATCTATTTTAGATAGATGTTTTTACATGGTCCTCCTCCTCAGATGCCCCTTATCGCCTTTGATCTTAGCAATACCCCCTCTGGACTTTCTTCTTTCACTAATGTATCCATAGAAAGTCTTGTCACCTTCTTTTACTGTTTGTGCTAGTGTTTCCTTGATTTGGGCCTTTGCCTGCCTTACTGCCTTCCCTGCTTCCCTTAGGGAAGTTTGGTATGCCTCCCTATCTTCATCCTGCTGCGTTCCCTTATATTTCCTGAAGGCCAGCCTTTTGGCTCTGACCTTTTCTGTTACTGTGTTTGAGAACCAAAGTGGTTTCCTTCTTCTTTTGCACTTCCTTTTCTCACTAACACAATGGGATGTTGCTTCAAGTATTGCATCTTTAATGCTTGCCCGCTTTGTCAGTACCCTCTCACCTGTTATTTCTTTTTGCTAGGGCTAGCTTAACTCTGTTGGTCATCTTATCAAAGTCAGCTCCTCTGAAGTCTCATATTTTTGCCTTGGAATGGGATGATTTTGTTCTAGTGGCCAAATTGAACCATACCATGTGATGGTCACTGGCACCCAGGTGACCTTCTACCTGGAGATCTGTGATCCTTTCCCTGTTAGTCAGTACTAGATCTAGGATAGCCCTGTCTCTTGTGGGTTGTCATACCAGGCTCTTCACTGACCAACTGGCTGCTGCACGCGCCATTATCACTCATGCAGAGTGGCGGCCAGGCATGTGGATGCGGCAGCATGGCCCTATAGACGGCATGCCTTCTGGACGTGATGTGCCCCACTCCTTAAAGGGCACACCCCCACATCTGGCAAACATGTGCAAAACCACCCGTTCAGAGGACCTAGCCACGGGAGAGAGTTGCTGAACTCAGGAGGACAGTGTTAGATGCAGGATGTGCTCTGGGGCATTGATGAACATCCTGCTGATCGAGGACATGCTGAACAGTCTGCGACAGGCACGCCATCACCGATGCCCTCGCGTGTTCCACAACAGATTACAGGCACACATACTGGGCAATGCAAAATGCCCCAGAGATCCCGCATGGACCATGCCATGTTGCAATATATCTGTGGCCTTGTGGATGAGCAGGTATGGCCACTGACAGGCAGATCACAAGTCATACCTGTGGAGATCAAGGTCATCTGTGCCCTGCAGTACTGTGCTACAGGATTTCAGAGGGTGACGGGTGACATCACAGGTGTCAGCCAGGCATCTGTGTCCCGGGCCCTGCATGCTGTGACAGATACCATTGTGAGCCATGTGGGTGCGCACATTTGGTTGCTCACGTTGCCCAGGAAGGTTAGGGCAGCGGTGCAGGGCTTCCACGAGGCATATGGAATGCCCAACATGGTCAGTGCCATTGAATGCACACACATAGTGATCCTAGCACTGGTGGTGGATGATGATGCCTAAGGGAACTGCAAGAGATACCACAGTGTGAACTGCCAAATCATGTGCGACACCAGGGGCATACTGAACAATGTCTATGCCAAGTTACCTGAGTCATGCAATGAATCATGCATCTTCGACAATAGGGTCCTGAAGCAGCACCTCACATCGCTAGGCGTGGGTTTGGGGTGGCTACTAGGTATGCATGTCTGTGGTGTGCCATGTCTACTGTGTGCCTTGTGTGCACTGTGTCCATATTGATGCTGTACATGTCATCCCCCACAGGTGACAGTGGCTATCCACTGTGGACATACCTCCTAACTCCCTACCTGGCACCACAGCACCCAGCAGAGCATTCCTTCAAACATGCACATGAAAAGGCCAGGAACATCATGAAATGCACCATCAGCTTCCAGAAGATGCAGTTCTGCTGCCTGGACCACACGGGTGGGACGATGATGCCACCTGGGAAGGTTAGCAGAGTCTTCACTGCATGCACCATGCTGCACAACATCTGTAAGTGACACTGGCTGCCCATGGCCCTGGTGACCCGCTGCCGCCACAACATGGACAGCAGGGTGATCAGCAGGATGATCAAGGGGTGCGATGTCAAGGAGTCAATGTGACAAGCCACTGCCTGAATGTATTGCCACATGTGTGATCCAGCACAGTGTGGTGCATGGCAAGTTCAGACAGGAGGCTGCACTGCCAGGGGCACAGTGATGACACTGTTCCGCTGAGCACCCCTGTTACTGCACACATGTGAGTTCCATGGCAGTTGAGCAAATGAGGACACTTCGGCCATGTTGTCTTTGCATGTATGCCTGCCAGTGCCACCTACAGAGGCTACCACTGTGTGGAAGACCTGCCATCACATCAGTGCCCGTATGCCATGCGGTGCCATGTTGGCTCAGGATACGTTGTGGACAGACCAGCACACCTGTGATGGTATGCCATGGCCACCGTGGCGTTCACATGGAAAGTGCCACTGTGATGGCTATGGCTGTCTAGTGTGCCGCTGTGCTGGTGTGGGGGGCCTTGCAGTGGCCGCTCGGGGTGTGTGTGTCAGGAGCAACATCACATGCCTCTGGGGTCTGTGCATGGTGCTGTGCTGTCTGCAGTGCCTGTGGAGTGGTGATATCCCTGCATTCCTGCTGTGGGTGGGTGTCCTTGTGCTGTGTTGGCGTAGGTGTGGTGGGTGTACATGACCGCGGGAGTCATGTGCCACAGCCTCCACAGGCATGTCCGGCATTGCCTGTGCCACACACCCCTGCCACTGGCAGTTGCACCAGCCACTGGCTGTGGGCCACACTGTGAGTGCTGCAGACTCTTCGGGCAGTTGTGCCAAAGGCAATGTTGGCATGCTATTGGGCATGTCCCCTTCTGTTGCATTTGGGCGTGCATCCCTGCGCCCATGTCCATGGGTGGCTGTGCTTTAGCCTTTGACAACTCCTGTGCCTGTGGATGAATCCAGTTGTGACTGTGCACAGTGCTCCCCCAGGTGTGTGGTGATGGCCGTGACCATGATGGTGAGTCTCTCCTGTGCACGGATGCCGGCGGTGACCTCGGTGACCAGTCTTGCCTGTTCCTGCACACCTGCCTCGAGTGCACCCGCCCTCTGCTCCTGTGCACAGATTCCAATGGCCAGCACCACTGTCATCTCTTTCTGTGACCTTGCTGCACTGGACAGGACCTCCATCAGACACTTCAGGGCATGCATGTGGTCCCTTGTCACCTGCAATCTTTCCCGCTCCAGCCTATAGAGGTCTGGGTAGTAGGTCGACAGGGGGCCACTTGTCATCAACTGGCATGGACATCTCACTGTAGTGGGACCAGCGAATGTTCTGGGTTGCATGTCAGGGGCCCACCTTGGTGTCCCTTGTGACTCTATGGCCTCCACTGTTGTGGTGTTTGTGCAATGCATCTCAGGTATACTGTGGCCATCACTGTGCACTACCTGAGTGCCCTGGTCAGCATCCGCCACTGTGGATTCCATTGCCTGGCTGTCTATTGCTGTTGCTGGGCATGTGTTCATGTCCTTGGGGGTGTCTCTCTGTGTCCCCGTGCTTATGCCCTGTGGTGTGTCCTCAGCCCTGTCCAACTCCGTGTCTGTTGTGTGCTGTGATGCTGCTCCTATGGCCCGTGTGCCTTCCAGCTGTGTGTCACCTGTGGGGGAGGGGTTGCAGTTAGTCATAGTGGCATGTGTGTATGCAGTGTGTTGTGCTTTTGTGGTGTGACAGTACCTACTGTCCCTGATGTCTGCACATGTTGATTTGGTTCTGTGGCATGAGGGGCCCTCCCAGGGGCCCATGTCTTCATCGTGCACTGTGGGTGGAAGGGACTCTGTCAGCATGTACGTTGACCCCACAGTCCCGTGGTTGTTCCACTGTCTGCTGCCCCAACACTCATCTGGCATGTTGTTGATGCCATCTGGCTCCCCGTTGGTCTTGGTATCACTGATTGTGTCACCTATTATCTTCTCTCTGGGTGTCACTAGTGGCTCTGGGGGGGGCGCCACCAGTGGCAGCCTGGAACTTGTGTGCATGGCTCAACTTTCTCTTTACCTGGGACCAGAGGTCCCACCACTTGTGCTTGATGGTGACTAGCATGCAGGCCTCAGGTCCCACAGCATTGACCGCCGTTTGTATGTTGAGCCATATCCCAGCCTTGGCAACTGGTCAGGGCTTTGTGTTTGTACACCACATCGTAGAGCTGCCATATATTACTGACAAGTACCGCCACCTGTGCCCTGCTAAAGTTTGCTGACCATGAATGCCGGTCCCTACCCCATCCTGCCTGTTTGACACCGGCTGTGGCTGCTGCGGGCGGCGCTGGACCTGGCTTTTTCTGTCTCTCTCCTACTGTTAATGCTCGCATGTGCACCACTTCCATCCCTCCTGTGTACCTCATATTCCAACGTCCGTGTTGCTGTTCTGCATCTCCTTTTATGGCGGGGTCATGGGGCTGGGTTCGGCTTCCACACAGGCTGCGGCTCACCCCTGCACGCAGCTGTGCACGCCACTTTTCCATGCCCCTGCCTTCCCCATGTCTTGTGTGCCTGTTCATGCATGGCATGTATTCTCCTAATTTACCGCCCCCCTGGTGTGGCAGGAGATTTTCTGCAGGAGGTTGCCGACTTCATCATTGGCAAAACATTGGAGTTTCCCAGATGTTTGATTCTGGGGGACTTCAATGTGTTGGCCAATGACAAATCATCTAGGCTTGGTTACAATTTCCTCCAGACCATGTCATCACTGGGTCTGTCACAGGAAGTTTCCTCCGTGGCCCACCAGGGTGGTCACATGTTGAACCTGGTCTTCTCACTGGGGCTTGATATTAAGAACCTCAAAACTGATTGGGTCAGTTGGTCCGATCATTGCATGGTGGAGTTCTTGCTCGGGGCACCCCCTGAGAGCCCTTCCCCTGCTGAGATGGTAGGCAGCCACCCTTTGAGGGGTGTGACCCCTGAGGGTTTTCTGGTGGTGGCTGACTTGTCTAGTGTGGGCACTGCATGTGGGAGAGTTACGTGCGCCGCAGTTGCGGTCTATAATAGGGTGTTGACTGGGGTGCTCGACTCCCTTGCACCAGTCCGTGAACAACCTAGATTCTCTCACTTAAGAGCTCCATAGTTTGACAGTGAGTTTAAGGCAATGAAGGTTATGGGTTGGAGGTTAGAGTGTTGCTGGCGGAAGATGGGCCAGGAGGCTGACAAGCTGGCCCTGTGTGCTCAGTATGGTGAGTACCAGGGGGCAATCAACCATAAGAAGGCAGAGTTTCTGTCCAGAGAGATTGCTGCTAGGAAGAACCAACCAACTGTTCTCTTTTGGACTGTAGACAAGTTGCTAAATCCAGCCTATCTCCAGCTGAAAAAAACCTTTTTGAACACTTTATGCAAAGAGTTTGCTCAGTCTTTCTCAGACAGACTGTCCTCCATCAGGCAGGGGATTCCGCCAGTGAGCCGATCTGCAGCCAACAATGATCACTTTGGATGCTCGGAGAGCACTCCACTGAGTTGGGGTGAGTTTAGACCAGTGGAGGTGGCAGAGATCATATGGGTGGCTTCTAGGCTGAGGCACACATACTGTGAACTGAACCCAGTGCCGACACGTTTCTTGATGGGATGTGTTGATTCTGTTGGCCCGGTGTTTGCCTTGATTGTCCAGTGTTTCCTCTCGGAGGGGGTCTTTCCTAATGCATTGAAGGAGGAATTGCTGAGACCCCTTCAGAAGAAAACATTACTGGACCCTGACATTAAGGCAAATTACCATCCTATCTCCACCTTCCATTCCTGGGTAAGGTTGTTGGTGCTGCAGCTTGAGGAACACCTCATGGCCTTTGATCTATACGAGTCTCTCCAGTCGGGGTTTCATGTGAGGCACAGCACGGAAAGTGCATTAATTCAAGTGCACAATGACCTCCTCAGGGTGAGAGCTCAAGGAGAGGGACAATTTTCATTCTTCTCGATCTCTCCTCAGCCTTTGACACGGTGGACCATTGTGTGTTACTTGACCGCCTGAGAGAATTTTGTGGACTTGCCGGCACTGTCATCTGCTGGTTCGAGTCCTATCTCACAAACAGGAGGCAAAGGGTAATGATGGGGAGTTTCTCCTCCTTCTCTAGCATCCTGTCTTGTGGAGTACCTCAGGGTTTGGTCTTGTCACCAGTGTTGTTCGCCGTGTACATGCTTCCCCGGGAGGGCTCATTAGAAAGTATGGCTTGAATTTTCATTGCTATGCCAATGATACCCAGCTGAATCTTTCCTTTGCACCTGGGACATCCAATGTGGTGGATGTGCTTAATAACTGTCTTGTTGAAATCAACGACTGGATGGCCTCCATCTGGTTGTGACTGAACCCCAACAAGACAGAAGTACTGGTAGTGGAGTCGAACAAAGGGTGTGATAGGATGGCCTCAGATGCAGACACAGGATTGGTCCTGGGTTCTGTGCCTTTGAAGGCCTCCTCCAGGGTGCATAACCTGGGCATTATTCTGGACACTGGTCTTACACTTGAGGCCCAGGTGTCGGCCATTGTCCGTGTCAGTTTCTACCATCTGAGAAATATTGCCAGGATTAAGCCCCTGGTTCTGCCCCCGGACCTCCCTACATTAGTGCATGCCTTTGTGACGTCCAGGCTGGATTACTGTAATATGCTGTACCTCGGGGTCTCGGGATGTATCCTCCACAGTCTTCAGCTGGTGCAGAATGCAGCTGTCAGGTTGTTGATGGAGCAAACTAAGTATTGCCACATTACCCCAGTGCTGCGTGAACTGCACTGGCTGCCGATCAGGTGGAGGATCCTCTTTAAAGTAAAGGTGCAAGTCTGCCATATCAAATGGGAGTAGTAACTTGTAGGAGTTGTGAATCAGTCTCTTATCATTCAAACTGCCAAATAATGCTGTTTTCCTTGAAAAAACACTTTTATTTCGGTGCTCTGCTTCATTTGCACAACCTGCCCCTTTTTTTCTCAGTGCTGCTACCCCCAACTGTGACATCGTGCCAGGGAAACACAGTTATTAAAGGGACAGTGTCACTTTTTAGTTTTAGATAGACAGATCAGCTATGTACTGTACCCACAATGCCTCACAATGTAAAATAGTATACAGGGTATTATATTTCTGTACTCACTGTAGAAATAGGAGACTACATCTCTCAGTATAGAAGTCTTGTAGTTATATATGATATGCGCAATGCACTGTTGTGAAAATAAACATACAAAATCTTATATTGTTGACACCATCATACTAATATGGGATAGCACCTCAGAGTAAGGAAATTGTAAAACAGGCTCATATTTTACCCACAATGCCTTGCTACAGTAATTTACATATTACTGCTCATCACCGGCAACATAAGGGACTGTACATCTGAGTAAGGCACATTTAAGCAACATTATCCAGAATTCTTTTTTGCTGTATGTAAATCATTGACAACTCCCTGGTATGATGTCTTTTTGGGGGTGTTGCCACACACAGAAAACTGGAGAACAAAACACTGATAAAGCATTAAAAAAAATGACTATGGCAGATTTTTTTACAAAATAAATTTCAGCTTCACCATCTGAAGCATGTCTGGTAATGGCATACTATGTGAAAAAAGGCATTTGGGGAATCTTGCAACTTTCCTTTACATAAAATTTGCCTTGCCTTGCCTGTCCCTCAAGCAGTGTTGCTGTGTGGCCCTCCTTGCATCAGTTTCCCATGTATCTCCTGCACCTTTGTGAATAGGGCTCCACTGTTGACCATCCCTTTGGTCTATGGGACTGACCTCATCCAATTTCTCTCCTTTCAAGTTGTTTATCTTAGCTGTTGCCTGTTGTTTCTAATCCTATTTTTCCACTTTTTTTTCCTCTTGCTGTTCCTGTTCTTGGCAACATCCTCCAAACCCATCACCAACCCACCTTGTGGACTTATGGTTCATCACCACTTACGCAGTGGCAGAGTTATATTTGGTGGGTGGCTTGCCATATGAGGTTGTGAGATGCCTTTGGGGATGTTGAATGAGCCAGGGTTTTTTCCAACAGTTTTTAGTCCTATGTATCTGCATTGATGCAAGTACGCATGTACGTATTGGTGAACTTGCATGCTGCATCAGCAAACTCCACCCCACATCTGCTGGTCCTGCTGTTGTGGTCTCCCGGCCTCCACCAGGTGGGAGGCAACTAGCAGGACTCAGCCCCACCCTGAAGAAGAAGAGCTGTCCTTGAGATGCTCAGTCCTCCCATCCCTGGCCAGCCCCTGAGCAACCTTGGTCTATTCCCAAACCCAGGTCACTGGTGTGGCAGGTGGTAAAGCAACCAGCACCCTGGTGTACCATGCCACTGGGCTAGCCCCTCCTGACCCCGTTGTATGGGATTCCATTTAAAAGTGGGACCTGGAATGTAAATGTATACAGTAGGTCATTGGGGCAGTAAAAGCCCCTTTTTAATTAATTCCTCTTTTAGTGCTAGCGAGATGCAAAACACTATCTTAACACCTTCTTACTCTCTTGGACTTTGCTACTAATTTAGATATATGTATGCCATTCTTAAACAGTCGGAGAGTATAACCAATAAATGACATGGATAATTAGTACTGGTTTCACTGTTAATAGTGTAATTACTTAAGATAGAGAATAATGTATGGTCTTATGGATATGGATATGGATCTCTTAAAATAGAGGATAATGTATGCTCAGAAAGAACTGGAAGGGGACAGGATCAGTTGTGTTCCAGGACAGTAGCTGCTGCTGTTGTTGTTTTCACAGGGTTCTTGTGGATTTTACTTGGTAGGTTAGTTCTTTTCTTTCTTACTTCTAAGGGGCTAGCAGGGTATTGTTTTGGGGGCTGCTGGATGTTTGTAAAGGCCTATTTCTTCTGATTTAAAACCTGTTTGGTGGGATTTGCTTGGGCCTGGTTCTTTGGCTGCTGGGCTTGGAGGGGAGACACAGGGCTGATACACTCTCTCTCTCAAGTCAGGTGTCTGCCCAGGACCCGCCCTCCCCCACCCTCCCTCCCCAGAAGTCTTGCAAATTTATAGGAACACCTGCCCTGCAATTGGAGGAAAAGGCTGCAGGTGCAGCTCATGTAGTTCTAGCCACTGGGGTTGGATTTAAAGGCTAGAGAGAGGAGCTTAGGGAGTTGTTCATTTCCTTATAAGTTTAATGTGTTGTACTGCACCTAGTAACAGGTTATGGTGTACAGTGGGACTGTCTCTAAGATTACTGGGTGACCTGATTAGGCAGTAGGGTATCTTGGACTAGGGGGAACCTGGTGGCTCACCCAAGGAAACCTATTTGGAAGGGATGGAACCACACATCATTAGGGCCGGCATCTTTGGGAGGGTGGTGGGGTGCACAGGGTGTGGAGCAGCCATGATACTGGACTGGGCTTGGAAGTTCGGTGGTTGCCCAGTGTGCTACCAGCTAGCACAGTAGGAGGAGGTTTCGGGATTAGAGAAGCTGGGGAAGGGGTGGTATGGTTAGGGAAGGGGCTGAGAATCTCCCACAGGGTTGCACCAAGCACTGGGGTGGGGCATAGGGAAAGGAGTGCAGGAGAATACTCAGGGTCACATAGGGACCCTGGCACAGGGGTCCAAAGGACACTACCAAGGAAGCAGGCAGGTAACTGGGGACCCTCACAAAGGGGGGACGGAGGGACAACATTCTCAGGAAGTAGGCAGATGGCCAGGGCTGGACAGAAGGAAGCAAAGCGGGAGGAGGATCAGACCCACACTCAGTAACCGCTCAATTCTCTTCTTCTGCTCAAGGATGAGGGGGGTGATGTAGCCACGACAGAGGTGGTTAGAGATGGAAAGGGAGTGGGAGGCAGGAGGCAGGGGCCAGATAGCAGGAAGAACAGTGGGGACCTGGAATGCAGGAGAATGGGGGGAGCAGTGAATCAGAGCAGGAGGGGCAGGGGGAAGAGGGAGGAAAGCGCAAGGAGAAGGACCAGTTGGGAGGAAAGGTAAAGGAGAAGGACCAGAAGTACAAGGAGGATTCAGTAAAGGGAGCTGAGGGTTTAGGCCAGGGGAGCACGATGAGCAAGGAGGAACTAAATGGAGACAGGAAGGAAGGGAGGATGAGCCAGGCTAGTTTAGCAGATGGGGAGAAGGACCAGTTGTGAGCAGTGAGGGGGGAATTAGCAAGGTACAGAAGGATACTCAGGAGGAGGAGAGGCATAGGATTGGAGGGGAGGGGTGGCCATGGTAAATAAGGAGGGGTGGCATGTGGCACCCAGATAGGGGAGGAACAAGGAGCCAGCTGGGTGGAGGGCCCTAGAAAGGATGAGGGACATGGAAGGGGGAATGGAGAAAAGGAGTGGTCAGAGTGCTCCTGCTGGGGATTCTATGATCAGGGTATCAAATGGGATAGGGAGGGAGAAGCCTGGCCAGTTAGAACAAGATGCTTCCCTGGACTAACAGTGCACAGGGCTAAGAACAAGGTATATCAGCTGGCAAAGGATTGTGGGGTTCCCAGACATACTGGTCCACCTGGGTACAAATGACATTGAGGGAAATAGCGAGCTAGAGATACAGGCAAGATTCAGGGGCTCGCCAGGGGTCTGTCATGACATAGGATGCACAGTTTCTTCTCAGAAATCCTGCCAGTGCCAAGGGCCAGTGGGGAACACAAAAGGAAAATTAGGAGATAAACCAGTGGCTCAGGGAGTGGTGTGAGGCCAGAGGGTATGGGTTGATGGGGATTGGGGGAGACCTGGGAGGATAAGGAGCTGTATGCTAGAGATAGACTACATCTCAATTTGGAGGAGGGAATCCTAAGTTGAAAATAGAGGTTCATTGGTGAAAAGTGGGGTTTAAACTTGTGAAGGGGTGGGATGAGAGAAAAGGCTGTCAAGGGGGTGCCGATAAAGGAGGGACTCTGTCTCCACCCCCCTGGGGACCAGGAGGATTGCAGGAAAAGGTTAACTGGCAAAGTGCAGACCAGGAGAAAACAGAATCCCCATGGGAACACGAGCAGGGGAAATGGAACTATAGGGAAAGGGTGGAAGGTAGTCCTACTAAATGCCAGGAGCTTGGGCAATAAAATGCCTGAGCTCCAGGTGATGCTAACTGAGGGAGCAGTGGATGTGGCAGTGGTCACTGAGACTTGGGCCACTGCAAGACATGACTGGGACCTGAACCTGGAGGGTTACACTATGTTCAGGAGGACAGGGGGGAGGGAAGGGGAGGAGGGGTAGCAATGATAGTCAAAAACTGCATTGGCATAGGGGAGTAGAGGAGGCGGCGGGGAACCGTGGAGGCGATTTGGGTACCTTGATAACAAGGGGGCAAGAGAGTAAAAATAGGAGTGGTGTATAGACCCCTGCCCTGGCGGAGGAGCTGGAGGACAGTCTGGTGGCAGATGTTGGAGACACTCAGACTGGGCAGAGGAACAGTGGTGGTGTTGGGGGACTTAAACATGCCAGGAACAGACTGGGAGACTATGACATCATCTGTGACCAGGGAACAGAGGTTGTTGGATGTCTTTCAAGACGCGTTCCTAACTCAGCAGGTGAGGGAACCGACCAGGGAGGCACGGGTACTGGATGTGGTCCTGGCAGACAGTGACCAGATTGGGGGCCTGGAGGTAAGGGACCCATTGGCGGGGAGTGACCATGCCACGGTCTGGTTCTGCCTGGACCTAGGCGGGGTAGAAGGCTGCACAAAGATGGAAGTAACCGACTTCAGGGGGGCGGATTTTAAGGAAATGGGAAGGCTCCTTAAGGAGCACTTGGATGGGATTGGATCAGATATGGACGCTGATAGTAGGTGGGAAATCATCAGGAGAGGGGTGCAGGATGCTACCAGCACCTGTGCAAGAGTAAGACGAAAATGCAGTAGGGCCCAAAAACCCTGTTGGTGGACCAGGGAGGTCCAGGAGGTGGTGCAGGGAAAGAAGCAGCCTATAAGCAATTCAAGTGCTCAAGGAGTGAAAGGGATCGAGGTGCAGAGCTGATGGCTAGAAGGGCCACAAGAGTGGTGAGGGCAGCTAAGGCAAGGAAGGAGCAGAACCTGGCCAGGGAAATTAGAAGAGGGAACAAGGGGTTCTTTAGATACATTGGGGAAAGACGAAGAGTGAAGGGACAGATTAGCAGAATTAAATCAGGGGAGAGATGGGCACAAGACCCGGGGGAGCAGGCTGAGGTACTAAATGAGTACTTCACCTCAGTTTTCACCAGGGAAATGGGGTGCTGCATCATACATGGGAGAGACAGAGATACTGAGGAGGGGGACCCTTACCGATCGGCAGGTCTGGGGAGGGGAGGCATCACTGGCAGGTGGGGAGGCTAAGCAGGAGAAGAGGTACCGGAAGTGGAAATCACAGCAGAGAGAGTGAGGAAGCCTCAGCTCCCTTAAGACGGAGAAAGCACTGGGGCCGGATAAATTACATCCCAGAGTGCTGAAGGAACTTGCAGATGTCCTGGCAAACCCTGGTAGAGCTTTCACCATCTCTCTGAGGACAGGGTGGGTGCCCCAAGACTGGAAGGTGGCGCATATAGTGCCTATCCACAAGGGGGGATCAAGGGAGGTGGCAGGGAACTACAGGCCTGTCAGCCTGACATCGGTGGTGGGCAAGGTGATGGAGGGCATTGTCAAGGAGAGGCTAGGGGGGGACCTGGATAAGTTAGGGTGCCTGGACGTTAGACAGCATGGATTCATCCCAGGGAAATCGTGTCAGACAAACCTGGTGGAGTTCTATGACTGGGTGACAACTGCCTTGGACCTGGGTAGACCAGTGGATGTCCTCTTTCTAGACTTCAGCAAGGCATTTGACTCTGTTCCTCACGTGGGCCTGTTGGATAAGCTGGGAGAAATGGGAGTGGGGAACCAGATGATCAGATGGATAGGCAATTGGCTCCAGGACCGGACCCAGAGGGTCGTAGTTGGTGAGATAGTCTCATCCCCAAGGAGGGTCATTAGTGGGGTCCCACAGGGATCAGTCCTTGGGCCCCTTCTGTTCAACGCCTACATATCTGACATAAGGACAGAAATCAGGAGTGAGATGAGTCTCTTTGCAGATGACTCGAAACTGGGGCGGTGGTGGATGGGGAGGAGGGGAGGGTGGCCCTACAGGGGGACCTGGAGGCTCTGGAAAGATGGTCTAGAAAGTGGAAGCTGAGGTTCAATGCAGGGAAATGCAAGGTACTCCACCTGGGGGCCAGAAACCCAGGCCAAGTGTACACCCTGGGGGAAATGCTACAAGTCTCGATGGCTGAGAGGGACCTGGGGTTGGTGGTGGATGTCAAGATGAACAACTCTGAGACTTGTAGGAGGGCAGCAGCCAAGGCCAACAGGATGCTGGGATGCATCGCTAGGGGGATCACCTCCAGAAGGAGGGAAGTGATACTCCCTCTGTATACCTGCTTGGTGAGGCCGCACCTTGAGTACTGCGTGCAGTTTTGGAGGCCACACTTAAAGAGGGACATTAACCTCCTGGAGAGGGTCCAGAGGAGGGCAACCAAAATGATTTGGGGCTTGGGGGACAGGACCTATGAGGAGAGGCTTGAAGAGCTAAATATGTACACATTGGAAGAGAGAAGGGACCGGGGGGACATGATAGAGGTCTTCAGGTACATGAAGAGGGTAAATAGGGAGGAACAGTCAGGGTGCTTGAGGAGGAAGGAGAGGGCCACTAGAGAGCATGGGTGGAAGCTGGAGGGAAGATTCAGGGAGAAAGGAGGCGTGCTACTTCACTGAGATGGTGGTAGAGCCATGGAATGCACTGCCTAGGGGCTGGTGGAGGCAGAGACAGTGGAGGGTTCAAGAGGGGTGGGACAGGTACAGGTGAAGGGTTCTGGAAGCAAAATCCAGTGCAGCAAGAATATCCCGAACTGGGAAGGAGAAGCCAGAGAAGGCGGGGGGACAGCAAGGTCAGCACCCAGGGTGGGGCTGACCAAACTACTGAACTACGAAGACCGTTAGGCCTATTCTGCTGGCATTTTAGTATGTTAGTATGTCTTTGGTTACAAACCACACTGTAAACACTTCAAAAGCTTGCCACAACATCATTGTAAACCTCAAGAGCACAGCTCAAGAGGTTTTCAGATGTCATGGCAACCTCAAGAAGTGTTTTCAGTGTGGTTGTTAATCAAAGACTGTATATTATATTTTATAGTGTATGGGCTATTAAGATTGTGTAATCGTGGCTTGAATTTCTTTACTTCAGAAAATAGGCTAAGAAATTCACAGGCTCTGATTGACTGATACCCCTGGCCAGGTGGGCATCTATCAGACAACAGAGCCTGTGTTAAAAAAGTGCCAGTCCCAACCAACCTGATCACTAGAATATCATTGTGCCCATAGAATTTTCATGTTTTAAATGCCACCATTTTTTTTCTTTGGCTTAGGGTAAGATCCAGCCCCTCCAACACACTGAGTGCCAAGTGGCAGACAAAACTGCAAATCCTCACTGCTTGACTGATTTTGCGACAGTAAAAAAAAAACTTCTAGTATGTGATCATTAGACGAGGAAGAGAGTAAACTATCGCCCCCAAAACTGTGCTCATTTACAAGAGCGCCACTCTCCCAACAAAGGGCACACACCCCTTACTCCAGATGCCTGCCTGCCTACCCGCCTGCATCCGACAACACAGTACCTTGTATATCTCCAGAGTCAAAATTGCTGGTGCCACTTTTGCTGTCTTGCTCCCTGTCAAGTATACCTCAGGCTCGATGAACTGAAGGCAGTTAGCCAATACCATTCATACTCGCGCTTTCCATCCTGACTACAACAGATCCTGAATTGAAATGTACTGGGGCAGGACATGTGGCACAAGTTAGTCTTGTCACTTTTGTACTGTAGCCATATGTAAGTCTCCTCTCTCCCCCGCACCACTGACTGCAAAAAAAAAAACAGAAAGTCCTCTGACTTGAGATTGCAATCATGTTCCTGCTGCCTTTCACCATTGTGCCGCCAGTGTCCTAGAGTTCCTCCTCAAAAACTCTGCAAGCAGCCACCCTGCCTGATCCTGAAACAGTTCTTTTCACGATCCTCTCACCATGTTTCCCTGGCCATGCACAGCTGCAGTACCCCATTCCATGCACTATGACCAAGAGAACCACACTCCGCTCGGATCCAAACTGGACAATTAGGACACCTCATCATATTGGGATCTGAGCAGCAGTGCAGCACACCTTTCTATTTTTTCTTTTCCATTTGTACTGTGACACAAAATGATAGGAATGGCTGACTGCCTGCTTCAGCACCAGAAACACGACTGTGCTCTGTGTGTGTGTGTGTGTGTGTGTGTGGTTAACCATGACAACCAGACCCAAAGCCAAACTACAGTAGCTCCACAAGGACAAAAGACCCTAGCTCAAAAAAAAGGCTGAGGAACTATTTTACTACAAAATAAATAAAAACCTAAGAATTAACATTATTTTTTCCCCCAGCATGCATAATACAGTGGCCCATTTTCTAAGCACAATAATACCCTCCAGAGTGGGTGGTTTTGTGTCATACTGAACCTCCCAGGGGCTATAAGGCCCTTCGCCTGCGGTGTTGGGCCTCATTATATCCCTGGACGGTCTAGTATAGCACAATACTGCCCACCCTGTTGTGTGCATTCTGTTTTGTTATATCATTATAATATATGGTTACCCTTTGTTGTGCATAAAAATCAGCCTGCTCAAAATCTTTGTTAAGCACATTCTAAACCATTATGCACATTCTAAAGTGTTGTTATGCACATTCTGAACAGTTGTTATGCACAGTTCAAAGGTCATACAATTTTAAATTTCTCATTTATTCTACACCTGGCTACTTACTAACCACCCAGTGCACAAAGTCATACCTTTTACCTTTCAAAAGTCTGGAAATTTGATTTTGATATGTGAGTAAAACAAAGAAATGGCACAATTTATTGTTTTCACTTTAGTGGGGGTCTGTCACTCTAGTGTAAAAAAACATATACTATAAAAAATAAAATATGGTCAGCCATACAGAACTCTGCATGTGTTTCCATCTTGGGGTTGAGATGACAGCGTGGACCTCTCGAGCTTCGCTCTCGAGATTCATATGCTATCATCGCAACCCCTCAATGGAAACACAGCTTTCTTGTGTATGATTGCCCATACACTATTCTCTATGATATGACATACTCAAGAAGGGTTAACAACAGAGTGATGTCATAACGATGGCATAGCAAAGTTGTAATCTGCTTGATTTTCGTTAATAATAAGGGCTCCCCATACATTATATACCATCTGGTATCCTGCTTACTTCCACAAATGTACGTAAGGTTTATGAAGATAAAGCAAAATCTCATGAATTATGTCCAGAGTATTAACGTCCCACCAGTTTTTTTATTGTTGGCCTGGTTTACTGTTATTTTTAGTCTAGCTGTTTCTTTTCAGTTTTCTTGTAATCATTCAGTCTTTTTCTCTATATTTAGTTTTCCAGTTGCCCTCGGTCATACTTAATCAAGTTTTTTGGCCTCCCTGCAGACGGCCATCCATATGTGCAGTCACTCAATCTGAAACTGCTCACAGTGGAAACCTTTCCCATAACTAACTCCAAGCAGGTACCCTCAGAAAAAAAATGTACATCTCAGCTGAAAAGGAATATTAGGTAATTCAGATAAAACTTGGCAAAAAAAGTCTAGGTAATGAAAGAACAGCCAGTACACTGTATGTACTGGAGCTCATTAAGCTGTTAATATTGATATGATTAAAAACTGCAGTTAAATAAAAATATTGTATTTAGTACAGTGTACAAGTGTGCTCTTAAAAATGTATGTCTCTAATCCCTAATCATTAGACACAAACTAATATGGGTTACACTATTAAACAGAAAAAGACTATGCAAATAGTCCCCTTTTACGAAACATAAAACAAACAAAAAAAAAGCTGATGGCAGATAAAGGTCACTTGACCCATCTAGTCTGTCCTTTTTTGTTGTGATTACTTTTGCTGCAGACCTTTCAAGGCCTATGGCACTTTCTCTGCTACCCCTTTCATATTCCGTATGATTCCCTTATGCCTATCCCAGGCTTTTTTGAATCCAACCAATGTTTTTGCCCCACTACCTCCTCTGGAAGGCTATTCCAGACATCCATCACTCTTTCTGTGAAGAAGTATTTCATCACATCTTTCCTGAACCTACCCTCCCCAGCTTCATATCATGACCCCTTGTTCTAGAGCACCCTTTCCTCCGAAAAATATCTCCCACTTGTACCTTATTCACTGTCATGAGGTATTTAAAGGTCTTAATCATATCCCCTCTCTCCCTCCTCTCCTTCAGGAAGTACATGTTTGGTTCCATTAGCCTCTTCCCATAGGGTTTTTGATGCAGACCCTGAACTATCTTGGCAGCCCTTGTCTGGATTGCCTCCACTTTGTCTATGTCTTTCCTGAGATGTGGTTTTCAGAACTGGACACAGTACTCCAGGTGGGGTCTTATCAATGACCTATATAGGGGCAACACAACTTCCCACTTTCTGCTGGTGATACCCCTACCTATACACCCCAGCATACCACTAGCTCTCCCAGTTGCTTTGTCACATATCCTGGCCACCTTCAGGTCATATGATATATTAACCCCCAAGCCCATTTCCTGCTTGGTCATTGCAAGTACATCTCTTTCCATTTTGAACTCCATCCCCAGGTTTCTGTGAGTCAAGTGCATTATTTTGCACTTTTTTTGCCTTAAACCTTAGCTGCCAAACTTCTGACCACTCCTCCAGCCATTTTAAATCTCTTTCCATCCATTGCACCCCCCATTGTGGCCACAGTGTTGCAGATCTTGGTGTCATCTGCAAAGAGGCAGACCTTCCCTTACGGTTCCTCTGCTATGTCACTAATGAAGACATTAAAGAGGACTGGCCCCAGTACTGACCCCTGAGGTATCCCGTTGGTCACTCTCCCCTCCTCTGAGCGAACTCAATTTACCACCTCGCTCTGCCTCCTATGTCCTAACCAGTTTCTTACCCAGGTTACCACCTTTTTGCCCACCCCATGCTACCCAACTTGTTTACTAGCCTCCTAAGTGGAATGGTGTCAAAGGCCTTGCTGAAGTCCAGGTAGGCCATGTCCACCACCCCTCCCTGATCCAAGACCTTGGTTACACAGTCAAAAAAACTATTAGATTTATTTGGCACAACCTCCCCTCTCTGAAGCCATGCTGCCTCGGGTTCTGCAGTCCATTGGATTCTAGGTGTTCAACTATCCTTTTCTTTAATAGTGTTTCCATCAATTTCCCTACTACAGAAGTCAGGTTGATAGGCCTATAATTTCCTGCCTCCTCTTTGCTACCACTTTTATGAAGTGGGACTACGTCCACTCTTCTCCAGTCCTCCAGGACCACATTGGGTTCCAGTGAGGTGTTAAACAAGTCTGCCAGCGGTGCCACCAGCACCTCCCTGAGTTCCTTCAACACCCTGTCTGGCCTCATGGCTTTATCCACCCTCAGATAAGCGAGTGCTTTCCTGACCCTCTTCTCAGAAAAGTGACTTGTGTCCACTTCCCTTCCCTCAAAGCTCGTGGTGCTTATTTGTGGTCCATCCTCTTCTTCTAATGTGAAGACTGAGCAGAAGTATCTGTTAAAGATGTTTGCCTGTTCTTGGTCCTCTTCTGTACAACTCCCCCATCTTTTTTAACAATGCAATCCTTCCCTTTTTCTTCCTTTTTTCACTAACATGCCTGAAAAATATCCTGCCCCCCTTCATTACTGTTTGAACTATTTTTTCCTCAGCTTACGCCTTTGCACTCTTTACCGCTTTGCCTGCCTCCCTCCATTTTCCTATATACACTTCCCTGTCTTCCTCTTTCTGGGTCTCCTTATACCTTTTGAATGCCATTGTTTTTGCTCTTACCTTTCTACCCCCTCCTTCAAGAACCATAACTGTCTCCTCTTCCTTATGCTTTTGCTTACTTGCTTGACAAACAAGTTTGTTGCCTTTACTATTCCTGCTTTTAATCTAGCCCATTTGTCTCCACCACACCCAGGATATCTCCCCTTGCCAGGTCCTCTTGGATGCACTCCCCCATCTTGGTCAAGTCAGCACTTCTGAAATCCAGGACACACACCCTTGTGTTGTTGGATTCTACTGCTATTCTTATATTAAACCACACTGTGGGATGGTCACTGGTCCCCAGATGATTTCCCAACCTGATATCTGCAGCACTGTTCCTGCTAGTAAGCACCTGGTCCAGTATTGCTCCACCCTGAGAGGGTTCACTGACTAGCTGCCTGAGGAATGCCCCCTGCAGGGAGTCCAGGATGACTCTACTTCTTACTGATGCTACAGCAGGGAGGCTCCACTCTACATCTATCAGGTTAAAGTCCCTCATTAGCACCACCTCCTCCTTCTTCGACATTTTGCCTATGTCTTCCAACATTTCTTTGTCTATATTCTCCCCCATTTTGGAGGCCTGTATACCACTCCTATCAGAATGGCGACTCCACTTCCTTACTCGAGGTTGACTCACAACACTTCGATCCCCCCAAATTCCCTGTACCTCCATTGCTTTTATGTTTTCCTTATCATAAAGTACCACTCCCCCACCTTTCCTTCCTACCATGTCTGTTCTAGACATCATATAGCCAGGAATGGCCATTTCCCAGTCATGGTTGTCAGTGCACTATGTTTCAGTGATGGCCACAATATCCAGGTCTGACTCAGAAATGGTGGCCTCATAGGTCTAGCATCTTATTTCCCAGACTTGTAGCATTGGCACACATTGCTATCCAAATCATGTTAGCCTTTACCTTGTTCCTTCTCACTTTTTCTAGGTGTTCCCCCTTCCTTACCTTCTTATATTGCCTGTTCCTCTTCCCCCTTCCTCCCTTGGAGATGGGAATCTTTTCTCTTGGGATATCTCTACCCTCTATCACAGCCTGTGGGGGGGGAAGTTTCTTCCTCCCCTTTGCCTTCTGCCACCCTCCTTGGCTAATTTAAATGTCTGTCAAAGTAACATTTAAACCGTCCACTGAGGACTACCATTTCTTTCCTGGATGGATGCAGGCCACCCCCCTGGTACAAGCTCTGATCCTTTCAGTGGAGCCCCAGTCCCCAGTGTAACCGTACCCCTTTTCTCTACACCATTCCTTCAACCATGAGTTGAAGGCCTTAGTGCAGAGCTCCCTCTCCTTCCCCCTGTTGTAGACAGGCAGCACTTCTGTAAAGGCAACAATGCATGCTGCCTGCCTAACAACCTTCTCCAGCTACCTAAACTGCTCCTACACTGCCCCATCCCATTCAAAGACAGATCATTCATCCCCAGGAGGACAGTGACATCTAGTCCCCCTTTCCTTCCTATTGCCCTCGTGATTCACTGGATACACTTTCCATCCCTCCTGGCCATTGCGCCAGGTAGGCATGCACTTAACCTCTCTCTCTATCCCCTTTCCTTCCCCCAACTCTACCCCTCTGACAATAGAGTCCTGCACCAGAAGTTTCTTCCTTCTTCTCTAGGGTCCTCCTCCCTCCAGGGACTTCATTCAGGTGGACCCCCACATCCTCATTGTCCACTGCCTCAGGTGCCCTTTCTTGGCAGTCCTGCTGTGCCAGAATGGTGAAGGAATCTGTTAGTGGCACTGGATGAGTAGTGTGCCTATTACTCATTTCTTCCAGCCTTCCTGATTCTATCAACCCTGCCCTCTTTGAGCACACTGTAGTCCAATCGTTCCTCCCTTCTGGCATCCTTTGAGATACTGCCTTCATACAGACAGTATTAGGTCCATTACCTAGCATGTATCGGCACTAAAACAAATATAAAAAACAAGCATGAAAGTGAAAATCTATTAAACCACCTTCAATGGTTTATAGTATCATCATCAGCATGTTAAAAGTATTTATTAGTGCTAATTATGCTTCATGATGTGGTCTTGATCTGTAGCCCTGGGATGTTGTAAATAATATTGCCAAACTGAAAAATGGGTCTCATTCCTTTCAGCAAAGTTGCTAGTGCAAAACAAGTGCTCAGTTTGCTATTTATGGCTGCAGTAGGTGGAGCCTGCAGATGTTTTGCATGTACAAAAGGAGTGATGTCATGTTTTCTGTCCGTGGAACTGACTGGAGGTGAAAATAGTCTCCACCACCTTATCCTCCTCCAAGAAATGCTTTCCGCCCTCAAATAAATATGCTTTTATGTTAGTCAATGATTGCAGGGTACTATTTTCTTTCTTAAATGGGCGGTACAAGAAATGGAACCTGAGTAATGGGAGGCAGCATTAGTTTTTTGGGGGGAGTAACATCCACCCCCACCTCCACCCAAGAAGCTCCTAAAGATCCACCCCCACCTTTTTTTTTATTCATGTGGGAGGAGCATGAGGTGGATCTATCATGTTGGAACAAGACACACTAGTTTGGGATCTGGACCAAGCAACAGAACAAGTCTGTGGAGTGATCGAGTTGTGGAGCCCCTGCATTTTATTAAGGACTAGGAGAACAGAAGTTACTTAATGCCTTCAAATTGACTTAAAAACCCTTGGGACAAATTATTATCAGAGTCTCCTGGGACCTCAGAAGGAAAGAGTAATTAAGGAGTGGCTGAAACTACAGCTCCCAAGGAAAACAATAGACACAGCATTCTGATTCAAGTTAAAAGAGCCACAGATTTTTCTTAAATGTTTATATACTAAAAACATAAAGTTCAGCTTGTGGGATTAACAATATTTGTTTACCACATTCAATATATATATATATATATATATATATATATATATATATATGTATTATAGTGGCGCGGTCGTTGAGTACCTCATTTAAGGTTAAATCTGAAATTTGGCAGCTTAATAACTTTGTCATCATATGAGGGAATAGCCTGAAATTTGGCAGGAAGTAGTCTGGTACCATGGATCTATGGATCTGCCAAGTTTTTTTATGGTCAGATATACTATTGCAGATCTACAGAGTGCCAAAAAATGCACACATTATGGCTTTTTGCACATTCTGTGCTTGCACCTACAGGTCGCAAGGTCTGTGCGACTGCTGCAAAACCTTCAGAGAATATGCACCCAGGGTCCCTAATATGGCTTTCAAAGATTTTGTGAAAAAATATTGAATGGTTCAAAAGTTATTCAAAAAACAAGAATCCCATTATAGTTAATGGAAAAAGGTAATAAAAAGTTCGACAGTGTCGCAAATGCAGTTTTTAGTGTCATAAATGACCCCTGTAGTGTAGCAAATTCACCATCTTGTTTTCAGTTGGTGGTCACAGAAATGCTTGGCATTTAAATTTGGGACCCTCTAGGGACACAATTATTGTTGTGTTCACCTAGTCAAGTCCTGAGGATGCTAGCCATGACTTTTTTGGTGGGTTATACACCCCAGAAATGTTTTTAAAATTTTTGTAAACAGTAGTGTTGCAAAGTAGTGTGGCACATTTGACACTTTTGTGATTTTTTTTTCAACAGTGTTGCAAATTATGACACTACTTTGCAACACTATGCCCAAAACAATAGGAAATCTTTGCTACGCTACTGCAAAATAACGGTTTGGTCTTTTGGGCTGATATTTGAAGGGAAGAAAGCCAAGATCAATCACATGTGCATTTTCATGGCTTGGTAACAAAATATTAGAGGGCTGCAAAGTTACGGCACTCTGAAGTTGACAATTTTTCCCATAGGCTAAAATTACAGCGTCCGCTACGCCTTTCGGGGTCCTTATCTCTAAAACGCCTCGAGATACAAACTTCTCATCAGAAAAATGCTTAGCTCCCTGCTAGGGGACTAAGTACAAAACTAGTCAGGAAAGTCAGACATAATATGAGATTTACATTTTTTTTTACTTCATATGGTTCCTAAGATATAAGCAATTTAATATTCCAAGTGTTCATTTTTTGCTCCGAGGGCCATTATTATGCATACATTCCTTGTATCCAATGGGCTTCTGAATGCACCTTTGTGGGGAAAAAAGTGTGTGCTTTTGTGTTACTCTTACCGTCAACGTTTCTGCTTGCGTTTCCATTACCGATTGCATTAGTGTTTCCGTTTATGGCACCATGTGTGTTACCCTTTGCATTTGCATTTACACTTCCATTTGCATTACTGTTATCATTTGCATTTCCATTACTGGTTTTGTTTGCGTCACCATGTGCATTACCATTGGTGTTTGTATATGCGCTTCCATTTGCGTTTCTCTTTCCTTTGGCATCGTCGTTTGTGTTACCTTAAGCTTTTGCTTTTCCAATTACATTACCATGGCTGTGCATGTTACCATTAGCATTTGCATATGTGCTTCCATTTGTATTTCCATTTGTGTTACTCTTCCCTTTGGCATCATCGTTGCTGTTACTGTAACTGTTTGCATTTCCAATTGCGTTACCGTTACTGTTTGTGTGTTCATCACCGTTTTCATTTCTGTTGGACTTAGCATTTGCATTTTCTGTAGCGTTTCCATTGTTGATTGCATTACTGTTTTCTTCTGCATCACCGTTGCCCTCACCATTTGCATTTCTGTTTGCTTTTCTCTTACCATTTGCATTTTCGTTACCGTTTGCATTTCTGTTGGCGTTACCATTTGTGTTACTGTTTTCGTTACCATTTGCATTTCTGTTGCTGTTACCATTTGCATTTGCATTTGCATTTGCATTACCATTTCTGTTTTCAATAACTTTTGCTCTTGCATTTCTCTTACCATTCGAGTTATCATTTACAGTTGCGTCACCATGTGCGTTATCGTTTGCGCTTGTGTTTGAATTACTGTTACTACTTTCTATTCACTATTTATAGTGCACATTCTCAAAAGAATGGAAATTCATAGCAAAAAACTCAGTTTAATGCATCAGTTAGGGTTGTTCCACAATGACAAAAGCAAGGAAATTCAGTGTTAGGGTTGAAAACACTAACTAAGCATCCCCCCTCCCCCCACCACCACACACACACACACACATACATACATGCAAGTAGGGGAAGGACCAAGGCAACACAACCAATCACACACAACCAGCAGCAGGTCACAGAACTAACATATAACTATCTAAACCACAAAACTACACACCCATGCTCCCGTCGGGCTCTGACATGGAGTTGTCACTGCTAACTCTGATCCTGGACATTCCACGCACCTCAAAACATATATCACTATGCACAACTGGGCATCTAGGGTCACATGCTGCCACCAACACTTAACACACACAACACATATGGTATTTTGGAGTTCACACGATCCAAACAGGATTTTGCACATTCCCTGATATACCTTTGAAAATTGCTTTAGTTAATGTCACAGTGTTGTGATCTGGATTTGTGACACTTCCATCTTTGCAACAGTATTTTTTGACACAATTTCCATAGTTTTGCAAATAGGACACTGTTGTGTCTTCCATTGGTGACAGTATTTTGTGACACTATTTGACATGCTTTTGCAAATGAACACTTTAGTCTCTTCCGTTTGCTACACTTTCATGTTTACAGAAGTATTTTGTGACAGTATGCTTCTTGTGACTGCACATCTTTGCCATCATCCTGCAAGCAAATGGTTGGGTCCTTTGGGCTGAAATTTGCAGGGTGGCAAGACCTAGTCCCACAGATCTGCCTTTTCCTGCTTTGGTGCTAAAATACTTAAGCATGAAAAACTTACATTGTTCCACAATTGAGCAATTTGCCATAGACTAACATTGTGATGCCCATGATGCCTTTTCACCACCCATATCTTGAAAACGAAGTGAGGTACGTCGTTTTCGCTACTGCCAGCTGAAGTTAGATTTCTTACCTACTTGCTATGGTAACACAGATATATACCTCCTGCTGGTTCTGTATGATTGCTTATGTTGTCTTGGTCCTTTCCCTATTTGCATGTATGTGTGTGTGTGTGATGGTGGTGGTGGGGGGAATGCTCATTTAGGGTTTTCAACCCCAACACCGAATTTCCTTGCTGTTGTCGCTGTGAAACAACCCTAACTGATGCATTAAATGGGGTTTTTTGCCATGAATATATATATATATACACACACACACATATATATGTATATATCTATATATAATACATATATATGTGTATCTATATATGTGTGTGTGTGTGTATGTATATATATATATATAAATATATATATATATATATATATAGTTTGTCTTTTTAGTAGTTTCAAAACGTTGAAAGCATTGGTGTTAGTAATGCATTTAGAAATAAATGTTTTAATTGCCTTTACAGTTAAACATGCAGTTTCATGTCAGGGTAAATGTTTTTGGGGAAGGGGTTCAAATCATTTTAATCATGGGCACAGTACTTGGTAAACATACACTTTGATGGTAAAGTGGATTTTTTCTTTTAAGTTTGAGAAGTATGTATTATACATAAGTGTAACTGTGTTGTAAATGGGACTGGGGAATGAATAATGGTTAAGTGCGTAGATTTTCTTTAATATAATTGAGTTAATATGTGGCAAGTAGGTAGGGGATAGTGTTTTGAATGTGGCAGTAGGATTTAGCATGTGCACTGCTTTAAAATCAGTTCACAACAGCAGAGCTGTGTAACTGTTCTTATTCAGTGAGCATAAATGGCAACAGTTACAGTTTAGCAGATCCTGAGAGCTAGCTAACTGGGGTTTCTGTAAGACAACAGCTACTAAATAGCTGTAATTCACTATGTTTGTTTTCTATGTGTGTCAGGTCTAGCTAGCAGGAGTGTTATAATTTTAAAATTTTAATTTTATCAAACTATACACAACCACAAAAGCACAGAAACTTCCCAGATCATCAATGCTATAATTAATAAATACTCTAGCTGTTTTCTTACAGAAACCCCACTCAGTTAGATTTCAAGTATTTGCTAAACTGTAAATGTAGGTATCAGAGTTCTAATAGCAGTTAGTGCTGATTTTGCTCTGTGACAAGATTTTAATTTTTTTCACAAATTAAGTGTATGGTATAAAGCTGCAGCCTAGAAACTGTAAAATACTTTGAAGTCAGTGTTTCTCCTGTGTGTGGTATGGCATTAAAACAATAGGATGATAGTGACTATTTCAGCTACACATTTGATTTCATATTACAATGGTTCACTGCACTACACATTTAGTGTATCACACTTTTTCAAAATAATAAAACATATATTCTCCAAACTAAATAACTTACACGTACTTATTATTATACTTTATTATAAAGATACTTCACATTTTTAACAAAAAACAAAAACAAAAATAAATAAATGAAAATTATGTCACAGAGCAAAATCAATTCCAACTCCCAGTTCCTTCTAGTAGAATAATGGTACCTACATTTACAGTTTAGCAAATACTTGAGAGCTAAGTGTTCTGTAAGAAAACAGCTACAGTCTTTACTAATTGCAGCTCTGATGATCTGGGGCAATTTCTGTGCTTTTTTATTGTTGTGTGTAGTTTGATGCAATAACATTTTAAAATGAAAGCACTTACTGTTGCTAACTAGACCTGACATACACCAAAAACACAAATAATGAATTAAAGTTATTTAGCAGTGGTTTTCTTGTAGAAACCCCAGTTAGCTGGCTCCCGGGTATCCGCTAAACTGTAACTGTTGCCATTTGCTCTCCCTGACAAGTTTATTATATGGATGTTTTCCATGTAAAACAGAAATTTTGTTAATGCTATGTCTGTAGCATTGTTTGTAGCCAGTAAAATATTATTTACATAGGTACTGTAAACAACAGGTTTTAATTCAGAAATCCAGTCTTGATAAATTTGTTTTTTAGCAGTTCTGTACTATTTATGTCACTCTGATATAAGAGTGCATAACATAGAAATAGAAGGGTTTCTGTAATTGATTGTTGTTTGCATTAGATGTGGGTGTGACAGTGGCATGCAAGTGTGAAGTCTAAATTGTTTCTTGGCCATTCTGGGATCTAAAGTTTAACACTATTGTGTGAAGATAATAAAGTCCCTACCGGGTCATAATGTCACATGCTTAATAGCGTACGACATTATGGCTAACCCGGTACAGTGCAGTATGCTACTGCTACTAGTGCTGTACCGCGTATACTGCTCTACGTGATATTGCACCAGTAGAGGTGTCCCAGGCAGAGGATAAGACCTCTGCAGGGAGTGGGTTCCAACAAGCAGCATCTGTGGCTCACAGGACTGAGCCACAGCAGTAGAAACCCAGGAATGGTGTCTGGGACTGGGTTTGATTCCCAGTCCCAGAAACATTTAATTTTTTTCTGACTTGTGTGCTCCTTGAGTTGCCCCCACAAAGTTGAGAATCTTCAGTGGGAGGGAGGTCTGGGGGTGCAGCCACCTGTAAAGGGGGTGTGTGGGGGCGGAGCCCCCCAGAAAAAGGACTTATTCCTCATGGCATAAATCGTGCTGTATTGGCAGCGTGATTTTGCCATGCAGCATAACGTCTTGCGACATTATGACCCCGTGCCAATAAAGTCTTGTGTTTTTTGCATTTGAATAGATTTAGTGCTTTGAAGTTAAAATATATAAATATATATACATATATACATGTCATGGGCACCTGAAAAGAAATAAGCTACTACTAAAATAAATGCTGTTCTGATATTTTATTTATTTATGTATAAGATTTTAAATGTAGTTTTGCCCAGGTCACAGACAAATAATCTATAAATAAGGATGGACATATTAGTCAAAGCTTGTATTATCAAAATAAAGCAATAAAATAATATATTGTGTTTTTTTTCTTTCAACTGTTTAACCATGAGTGGCACACTAAGCTGAAAGCTTGTTTACAGGGGCAACCTGGAAGCACATGGAAGTTAAGTGACTTGCTCATGGTCACCCAGTATGCAAGTGGGGGTTGTGGGATTCAAACCCAGATCTCCAGATTTACAGTTAAGAGCCTTAAACCACTGTGCTATACTGCTTCCCTAGTTATGGCAGTCATCTGTTTTATGGTTCATGATGTTGGTGTAGTAAGCATACCAACATACTAACATACAAAAATGGCAGCAGAATATGCCTAGTGGGCTTTTGTGTCCGCTCATTTTTTCAGTTCCCACCCTGGGAGTTGACCTTGCTGCCTGTCTGCCCTCTCAGGCTTCTCCCTTGCCAGTCCAGGGTATTCCTGCTTCATTGGACTTTGCTTCCACAACCCTTCCCCTGTACCTGTCCCACCCACTCTTGAACCCCTCCTAAGTCTCTGCCTCCACCAGCACCCCTCAGGCAGTGCATTTCATGGTTCTACCACCCTCTCAGTGAAGTAGCATGTCTTAATTTCTCCCCTGAGTCTCCTCCCTTCCAGCTTCCACCCATGCCCTCTAGTTGCCCCCCTTCCTTCGGAACACCATGACTGCGCCTCCCCTGTTTACCCCCTTCATGTGCTTGAAGACCTCTGTTATGTCCCCCTGTCCCTTGTCTCTTCCAATGTGTACATATGTAGCTCTTTGAGCCTCTCCCCATAGGTACTTTCCCCCAAGCCCCAGAACATTTTGGTTGCCTTCCTCTGGACCCTTTCCAGGAGTTCAGTGTCCCTCTTTAAGTCTCTGAGTCTTCTACTAGTCTCCGAGGTGTTCATCTTGACATCCATCACCACCCCCAGGTCCCCCTCAGCCATACAGCCATAACAGCAGTACATTTCATAGCAGGTATAAAATGTCAATAATCAGATCATGCAACAGATATGCTGAGCAGTTACTGAAGCAAGACATGTACAGCTGTCATTTTTTACATCCTGTTCAAAATGTGTTTTTGCACCTGTGGTGCCAAGCAGCACAGTCGCCGTGCAAAATCTCCTTTTGACTAATGAACTGATAGGGTCACTTTTCATGCGGTGGGGTCACAAAAAGCCCATGCTGAAAACTTGGAGTGAAAATACCAAGAAATGCCCAGGGCATTAGGGTTTCTGACCATAATACCCTGCACTGTAGGGACTGACAGGCATTAGGGGTGTGACTTGGAATAGACCCCGGAGTCAGTTGAAAAACAAATTCTGACTGACTTACCACACATTATGACTGATTTTTCCAACTAGTTTGAAATTTGTGACTTCAATTAAGTAAAGAAAATGCAACCAATTTTTTCAACTTTCACCATCGTTGAATTTTATTATGTTGTATGTTTGTATACGTTAACTTCATATCTTCTGTTTGTTAAATGAATACATAATTACACTTAGTAGGCATATGCTGCAGATGTAATAATACAGATGTATAATTGACATACAGTAGAGGCAGGCTTTTCGGATTTGCAATATAGACAACAATCACCCCTCACCAGCAATACATAACAAATACATACAGTACAGACAGACATACTAATCAGAGGTTCTATTCAAACCCAGTGTTCCGTGAAGAATACAGTGAAGTCCACTCCAGCGATGAGCAACAGGATGTACATACGATGACATAAGATAATAAACATGCAAGAAAATAGGTTTGCATTCTTTAAAGATTATGCATGGGTAAGTAACTATCCAAATAATCTGACAGCCTGTGACAATCCCCAGGTGTGAGGCTAATTGTAATTATGCATTTGTGTGCAGTGACACCATTTAACTTACTGATCACTGCAGTGTAATACAAGAATCAGGCTAAGTAATGTTATTAACTTGTTGTAATTTCATGTAACCAGACATTCCAGAATGCCATAATGCTGACTTCAGAGGAGAACTGCAGAGCTGGTAGATTTGATTGCCTTTAATAGCCAGCCTGCAGTGAATGCCAGAGTGTTATGTAAGCTTTAATCTTTATTTTGTTGGACTGCTGTGTTGTTTGTGTGGGGTGACTCGGGGTAGGTACAGTGAAGTCAGTGGACTGTAGGAAGCACCATGAGGACAGCAAAATCTGATTTTAGCTTACAAGATAATGAGCATGTATACTACAGGGTGCAGGCTACTGAAGAATGCATATCTTATCTGAGCACATCTCCTCTGATGGGAGCATCATGGATTCTGGGATTTATGGTTACATGAAATTGTATCTTACAAATCATTGTCAGTTAAATTGGTCTAGTGCATTCTGTTGTGCAGTAACAGTAATTAAAATGAAATCTTTTTGTACACCAAGTGCAAAATGGGATCAGCCTCACACTTGGGTGTGAGGCTTTGCTGATGGCCCCCTTTAATCGCCTCCCTTAATCTACCCTAGTTGCATTAAGGTAGAGAGATCACATGTTCCACCAGGCCAGTAAAGAAAAGTCCCATCCTCTTGACTTGTTTAATGCCAGCTGTATCATTTAAGTTGGAACTATAATATTCATCAACATGTAACCATAAAGTTATCCAGAACCAGATATAACCACAAACGTATCCATAACCAGAAAGTACTTAAGAAAATGTTAATGAAAGCTTAGCATAGGCAGATGTCTTTTGTCCCCACCCCACAGTTTTGTAGTTATGTGCTGCATAATCAGACCTAGTAACTAGTTTACAAGAAGCCATTTTCCTTTTCCATTGGTGCAAACAAGAAGTATACCATAGCTGCAGGAATGTCATGCTGTAGTGTAAGTAAGGTAAGCAGACTAATTATATGTTCCATTTTCAATCTAACTCCATGACTGTACAGGTCTACTTATGTTGGTTTATTCAATGGGGATACATACAGCAACATCCTTTGTAATATAAACCACATTACCATAATATAAACCAGATTATTATTACCTATGCATGTCACAACATAACAGAAGTGTGCATAGTCCTAGTACCCCTAAATAAATTCTGGTTTCTTTACCAGTTCTTGTCTATGCTGGACATCGCATCCAAGTTCACATTGTCATTACTCCTTACAGTAGCAAGCTGCATTGAAATTTACAGTGACAGTACATAAATTATGATCACAGAGAACAGTGAGAACAAGGATGTACATAGAATGCCATGGATTGGTGAATTGTCCTAATTTGTTATGTTGAGGCAAACCACACCAGTGTCAAGGGAAGCAGTGGCACAGCATGTCCGGAGAATGTTGGTCAAATCCAGAGAGCAACAAAAGACAAAAAAGTGGCCATTGGCCAGATACAGTTGATGATTCTGGCAAGGTTGTGGAGACTGATGTGAAGGTTTGGTAACAATGAGTAAAGATTTGAGTGAGGGAGCATACCGCCATTCAAGAAGGCTTTATGTAATGTAGAAGAGGTGTACTGTAATAAGTTACCACTAGGCCTGCCTAATTCTGTTTGGACTTAATTAAGCCTTTTCATGGCAAGAAATAACTCATCTCTTGATTTCTATTGTGTTCTGCTGGATGCCAAGCTGTAAGGACATGCACCCTATCCACACAAATCCTGATGATGATGATGATGAGCAGTTCCATTCATGAATCAGGAAAGCAATCTGCAGTACCTATTTCTGACAAACTATGTCTGTCTGTCAAGTGACAATATTTTAGCATTATGAATTTACTTTTTTAAGTTTTTTGTTTATGATTGCATCATATGTTTTGTTTTAACAAAATCGTGTTTGATCACAGTTGTCAGCTTCTCTGGACAATGATTGTAAGTAGCAGTTTAACATATATCTGTTGGTTATGAACAACTTATGCCTGACTGTCCTGTCATCACCATGTCCAGCCTTAGGGTATCCTGATGCCTCAACCCTAAGCACCACTTGCACTCCCTCCACTGTGGCACCAGTGGTGATCAGCATGGTGAGAGGTCATATGGCACCTGTTCACCATCATCTGAGTTGACTGGTGCACATCCCTTCCACCCATTTATTTGCCCAGGCTGTCATATGTGCAACAGAGTGGTCCAGGTATAGAAATGCTGACAGCTGTGAACCAGCATGATATGGTCAAAAAGAAACACAAGAAGCATAATCAAGATAAACCTGTTTCATGTCTGATTCGTTCAGTGAAATAAAGGTAAAACAGTCATTTACTGAATTGTTGAATTTGTGTCCTATGAAGATTTATACCAAAATATGTCTATGACAGTGGTGAATTTGGGGCAGATGCTGTATATCACTGAGTGCAGAGGCTCCTTAACTCTGATGTTCTGATAGATGATAGTCAGGAGGGGTCCAGCTTCAGGCATTGATGCCTCTACCCCAAGCTCCTCCCCCACTGTGTCACCAGTGGGATCAACATGATGTGAGAGGTCATATGGCATCTGTTCACCATCAACATTGAGTTGACTGGTGGACATCTCTTCCACCCATTTATGTTCCCAGTCCCTCAGGCTGGCATATTTGTGCAATGGAGGGGCAAAAATAGACAACTCTTGGTGATCCATTCCATAGAGTCACTGAAAGATACATAAAACACAATCAAGGGCAACTGTTCCATGTCAGAGTGTGTACAGTTAAAACATTGTTTGCTTGAATGATAATGAAATATTTTGGTATAAGTCTTCAGAAATGAGGCCAGATTACATGTGTTTTGTTGAATTCAGGGCAGCTGCAGTATATTACTTGACTCCTGGCTTGAGGTGATAGTGATATGGGAGGAGTCTAGCCAGCCTTTGGGTGTTGATGCCTCAACCCCAAGCACCACTCCCCTCACTGTGTCACCAGTGGTGATCAACATGGTGAGAGGTCCTATGGCACCTGTTCAATGTCAACAGTGAGTTGACTGTTGCACATCCCTTCCACCCATTTATTTTCCCAGTCCCTCAGGCTGGCATATTGTGCAATGTAGCATGCCAGGCCAAAAAACAGTAACAGACAGTGACTCGGATCTAAGCCATCCTGATTTTTAAATGGGAGTGCACATTAAAGGTCCAACTTGGTGTCCAGCACAGAGTCTGAGTCAGATGACTGTCAATGAGAAAGTTTTATTGTGTGAACAATTCAATAATAGTGATAATAAAACTACACTACAACCACTATATGACTGAATGTAATTAAGTGACATTTGGTAGTTTGCTATTATGTCCGGCTCCCTGAATGGCGTGTAGGCCAAGAAATAAGTTTTGGGACAGTTATCTCCAGCGTTGAGGAAAATGAATTTTATTTTCCCATTAAGTGATCTTAACTGTATTGTATGATGATGCACCTAACTACACCATCCCCAACACCAAAAATTAGTCAGCAAGTGATCAATGATGAATTCTGTATGACTACATTCATTCAGCAGTACAATCACAGATAAGTACAAAAGATCATCCTACTGTGCGATAGGAAATTGAGCTGTGGCAGCTGGCTAGCCACAGACAGTGTCCTATCAAGCAAGTCATAAACCTGGTATTGGATATTGAATTTGTGTGTCATGTGTGGTGTAACCACAGCTTTCTAAATCTGCTATCAATACCAATCACACTGACATACAAGAATAAATCGCACTGCAAGATTAGAGAAATGCCCAACTGAGGGTTTTAAACTCTTGTTACAAATTATTGAACTGATGTTTAGGCTGAAATGGCAAATTAAGCCCAGTCATTGCATTACATTTCAGACCTTGAATGATTAAAGAGCACCGTTCACAGCCTTTTTACTTTTATGCATGAATAAACTGTTATTTAACCAGTTTTGTCACTGTATTTCAAACAGTAGTGTCATCTGAAGTTAATTTTAGCATTCTGAGTGAGCAGCAAAAAACTGTCGTGGGTGCCACAAATTGTATAGCAAGCAGTCTGGTGTGGGCTGTGGCTGTAACCATGGCTGCAGTGCTGACATCACTGTAGGTACTAGGGCAGAGGATGACTCACTGTCACTGTAGCAGCACAGTGCAGTGGCAGGCTTGGTTTTGCAAGGTAAAGTAACAGTAGTCAACCTACGGATCATGTGCCCCTTCCATAAGACTCTCACCTGTTAGCAATGCATTATGCCAAAATCAAAATGCCTCAAAGTTTTATTTTTATCTGTTTTGTGCTTCTGTAGCAAAGCAGCATGGGGAGTTTAACACAGACTACTCACTTGTATACAATAGTTCTAGGAGTGGTATACATTGTTGTTCTTCATTCTGCTCACACTTGGCATGTCCCTTTACTCTTCTCCTTTAAAGAGGTTCAACAAGTTAATTAAAATACCATGTGTGGGCTGGCCCAGTGGTGCAGAGGGCTGAAGCGCTGGTGTCTTACCTCGAACCATGCCAGTGACCCAGGTTCAGAAAGTGACTGTACTGGGAGTCGGCAAGGGAGCAGAGGATTGAGCATCCAAGCCATCCATTGCACTGACTGCTCTCCTCTCTTAGGGTAGGAGCAGGATCGCATCACTCTGCAACAGCCCCTGGTGGAGACTGGGAGCACTGCATGAGCATCGCAAGAGAGGGATGTGCCAAGAAAGTGGCAAACTGCTCAGGACTGACTTGATGATGGCAGCCAGCTGAGTCTACTGCGCCCGAAGGGCCACCTGGGGTAGGCTACAAACATGAATTAAGGGGGCCCAGGGGACGAGTAGTGGGGGTGTCAGAGGACTGTGGCTGCCCAGAGGAGTGGCAGGTTGTGGACATGTAGAATCTCATGTACACCACATGGTATGGTGCCTTACCTGAGCAGCACCTGGCCCATCTGCCTATATTGAGCCCAAAACATAATCCATATTAAAGAGTGAAGGGATTATAAATTTGTGAGCAGATGACCTCTTCAACTTGTCGTGGTGCTGGAGTTAACTAAGACCCACCTCACCAGGCACGTGAATGACGTGTGCCCAGGGAGAGTGTAGGGAATGCTCAGTATTCTTTATGGTGCTGACTTTTAAACATTTTTCAAGATATTTGCTGTCATTTTGTCATTAACCATGAGCAGTGGGTGATCAACAAGGACCTCGTTAGTTGGCCCGACTTAACTGGTGTCAATGGTTAAAGACAAAATGACCTCAAATATATCAAAAAATGTTTTAAACCTTAGCCTCCATAAAGAATAATGGCGCGAGCCCCCGCGCTCTCCCTGGGCACACATCTTTATGTGCTTGAGCGCGGGAGCATGTCTTTAATCAGCTTACAGCACAAGGAAGTTGAAGAGAATTGGCTATTCCCAAATCTCTTTCACCGTTTAATATTATGTTTTAGGCTACTTATACCCAGATGGCGTGCCGCTCAGGTAAGGAACTACACCCAGTACTTTATCTTGGAGAATCTCTTTAAATATTACCTGAAGGTCTAAAAGCTGGCTCCTCCTACCCAGCCACCCAGGTTAAATATGTAGGCCTCTGCTTCACCCCATGATGGCAGATCTTGCCTGCTGGAAGCAGAGGTTGTACATTTTAGTTATGGAGGTCGAGTGGAAGATAGATTGTAGAACTGAGGCCCCAAAACCAGCATCCCTGTGTGACTCTAGGTTGATGTGGAACTGAGTAATGAAGGTGTTTGCTAATTTCTAGGTAGCAGCCCTGCAAATATTCTGGATAGGTGGGACTGCCAATAGCAGCCACTGACACAGCAGTATGTCAGGTACTATGAGTTGTTATCCCTATGGGAGGCTCCTTGCCCACCAACCGGTAGCAGAGATCAACGCAGGATGTTACCCATCTGCCAAACATCCTCTTTGCTGTGGGTCTGCCAGGTGCAACTTCAGTATATGGGACAAACAGCTGGTGAACCTCTCCCCAAACTTCAGCTGTTCACTCCTTATATTAAGAGAGCACTCATCTCAGGTCCAAAATATGGAGCCTGTACTCTGCCTCTGAAATGCAATTGTGGTGGTACACCAGCAAATTCAAGTCAACACCTGGTTCAGGTGGGACTCCGACACCACCTCAGAAAGAATTTTGGGTGGAGGCACAGAACAACCTTGTCCCTGTGGAACACAGATAGGGAGACTCAAAAGCATCTGTAGCTCCCCAGTCTTTCTACCTGATGTGATAGCCACCAAGAAGGTGGTTCTTCCATGACAGATGTGACATCTCACACCTGTACATCGGTTCAAATTGTTTGTCCATGACTTTTGCCCAAACCAGCAGTAAATCCCCAAGGAGGTGGTGGTTCATGCAGTGGAGCAGAAATGTGTCTGAGTCTGCCCTGTACCTCCTGGGTGGGTGGGAGGAGCCAGCTTTTAGACCTTCTGGCAAGATTTAAAGGGAAAGGGGCATGTCAACAAGAGTGGATAAGAACAACATATCCACATCCCCAAGAAGAACAGTTACACAACAACTTACCATTAACAATAGATCTGTGGGCCAGACACCTTGCCTTGTGCTGTGCCACTGAACCTTGTTTGGGAACGGACTTGAGTACCAGAGGTCAGCAGGTGGAGGAGAGGACTGAGCATCTGTAAGACTGTTCTCCTCTCCTGGATTGGGTTGTTGGTGCTCTTCGCTGCTCTAGCTGTTCCTGGTGAAATCTTGTAGACTGCAGCAAGATGCAAGCACACATTGGTGATATGGGAGCAATGGCAGATGTCCTGCAAGTGGTTTAGGGAGCTTACTCCATTTCACTGGATGTCATTGCACATCCAGACTCCAGTGGACAAACACACAAGGAAAAAATCACAGGATGACTGATGAGGCAACGAGGGCCTAGGGAACCAGGCCACACATCCCCAACACAGGAGTGCTGCACCACTGATCCACAGGCACCACCTGCAGAGATGATCCCTGTAACTTCACATAGATGCCACTAAAACAGGACAGGCAGGCCCCGGCCCCTTGGGGGGGATCCAGTGGGCTGATATGTCTGTTGGAGGGGGTTACTTGAGGGGGAGTCTCACTACAGAGTAGCAGATCTGAATCAAGCAGGTTCTTCTGAGAGATGCCTCAGAAGACCAAAGGAACATAAAAATAGTTGGGTAAGAAAAAAAAAAGTAGATCCTTGAGGGGATGTTAGACATCATGTACTATTTAGGAATGAGTCTCAAGCACGTACAACAAATAAGTGATGATGCTGGGAGGAGTGATCTCTATAAACTTAAGGTAGGAGATGTGATGATGTATAACAACCTTCTGTGCAATCAATGACTTTCATAAACTTAAACAGAAAGCCTTGACATTGAGCTGGGCAGCTGGCATCAGTCCATGCAGAAGTGGTGCAGCCCAAACCTCCATGTGGCAGCTTCAGACTAGAGAGGCAGCAGTGGTACCTGATGTCTGAGGTCCCACTGAAAATATTCATCAAAAGTTGCTATCAATGTCAGTCTACCCAGGCCCCAGCTATCACTTTATCCTATGTTGATAATTTGAAAGCAGTAATGTCTCCTGAATCATGCCATTTACTACTGTCTGACATCCACATTGCATTGCGGTGACTATCACATTGTACTACAGAGAGACAAGTAAGGCTCTACTACGACATGGGTAATGAAGGAGGCATTGCTGCTTCAAATTATTAGGATAAATACTATTCCACAGCCATGCAGAGGCGGTGGAAAGCTTTACAAGTAAACTGAGGACAAGACATGGATGATTTTGCAGGCACAATGAACAGCTGACAGTAACAGATGGGTGTGTTGGGGAAAGGAACACAAACTTCAGTGACTACTGGTAATTTCCTTTACAAACAGCAGTGGACACAGAATGCATGTGCTGAACGTTGTTAGTACTGTGCCTGGGTGACGTATCCAATTGTGGAGAAAGCAGTCCAGGACAGGTACTTGTGATGCAAAATATGAAGCCAGTGATGAAAGGTGCTCTTTAAGTCAACTGCTAACAGGAACTCAGGGTAGACAAAGAAAAGACTCAAGATTGCTGTTGTCATATTTACATGACTAGTATTTATATTGTTATCGTCACATATATACCTAGCAACATCGACCTAACAGTAACAGGTATAGTGGTTGAATGTGATGTGGAATGGTGGAATTGTATGGGTGGTGTTTGTCAGAGCCACTGCAAGACAAGTAGTTGATGGGAATAGTATTGCCAGTAGGCAGCCACAAGAACTTTTGTAAAGTTGTACTGCACCAGATGTCTTTATTATATCCCCCCCCACACACACACACACAGACACACACGCTTGTTGGGGTTGGTCTTCCTTTTTTTTTTTTTTTATTTGGCAATGGGAAAAAAGAGTGGATAGTTATCATGAATAAATGACATATAGTTCAGACGATATGGGGCAATGCTCACACGCTACCATTCAGCAATAAACCGGGTCACTGAGAACATGCATTCCACTGGCACACTGGATGCTGTTACGCAAGAAGTTTTTGCAAGCTGAGCCAGAGTAGGGTATCTGTGTACCGTTATTCTTCCAAATGTCAGTGGGAAATCTTCCTCTTCACTCATGGTTTCACCGTCAAATATCTGTTTATTTCTTCTTCCACAGCTGAGCTATCATCACTGAGATGCAAGTTCTTTCATCTTCTGAAGCATTTTCCTCTTCTTACTCCATGGAATGCCTTTATCCTCATCAACATGACAGTTGGATCTTCATCCTCTGTCTCTTCATCACTGAAGGACACTTGAAAGTGGAGATGTCACTGATGGTGTGCTGCTGGCTCTGGGATGTCTACTTGGAGTACTTATTGAAAAAGCTGTTATAGTTTCAAATTCCTTCATTTCTTCCACTGCATGTTTCAGTACTGCTGTTTGCTCCTCCAGACAGCTGAAAAAGCATCTTTGGTGGCTGGATCCAGTAAGCATGCCAGTTTGACAGTATCACTTTCTGGAAAGCTCCGAGCATTTTTCAGCACTAGTCGCTTCACCTGCTGCACAGTAGGATGATCTTTTTACTTATCTGTGATTTTTCCACAATCTCATTTTTTATGAGTGGAATGAGTGCCAGGCGTGGTTGATTACTACTGACAAGATCACTCAGCTCCTTAAATGGGAGAAGAAAATGTCTGAGTTCTTCAACAATATCAAACTCCTCAGTTGTGAGGCACAGCTCACTGTGTCCAGTATGTTTCAAAGCTTGCTCAGCCTCCCGGTGAAGATCTACAATGCTTTCAAACATAAGTACAGAGTTCCACCTAGTTACGACATGTTGTTTTAAAGTTATGTGATGCCTTTGTCTGTGTTGCACAATTCTGGAGGATGTTGTCCCTTTAACCGAGTCACTGTCGCGACTATTGTCTTTCCTGTGCCCTGCGAATGGGTTCTGGTGCTGCATCATCATCATCATCATCACTAAGATAGAGTCCAAAGGTGAATTCATATCCTCATCATCATTTCCAGTTCCACTGTCTTCAACGGGGTACTCTGAATCCAATGACAGAATGTTTTGCGTGTTTGCAATCTTCTCAGGAGGCTGTCCATCACTTGCCGGTCATTACTGTTCTCTACTTCCTCCTCAATGAGATGCCCTTTGAAATGTAATGTGGTCACTATGATTTGCATTTCTCAATCAAGTCTTGTACATCATTGACACGATTCATGGAATCCGTCATCAGTAACAGATGCAATGCATCGCGCAACACAGTGATTACAATGTTCCACCGGAGCATCTGCGACTAGCTTTCTTCATGTTCTCTGCGCCATCATGTGTTGAGAAAAGTTTCACTGTTCTGTCAATCGCAAAATCCTCAAGTTCTCTGGACATGCTGTGCCACTGCTTCCCGGTGTGATTGAGCAACACCTTACAGACAATGTTACAATGCGAAAGTCCCAACCCACGCAATATAGGCCAGGCGGATACCAAGGTAAGGGGACATTTGTATTTGTCTGTCCATCCATCAAACATAATACAGACTGAACGCACTGTACAGAGGTCATCCTTACTTTGCTTTTAATATGCTGTATACATCTGTAGGCCTTAGCATAAGCTTCTCTCATTAGGTATTTTCATACTTGGGAAATTCTTGGAGAAGAAAAGTTGGAATCCCTGTTTGTTGACTGACTCAAAAGGCATCATATCCAAAGAAAACCATACCAAGACATCGCGAACCAGTTCAAAATCAGAGGAAGCTGGCCGCACACTACCAGTACCAACCAATACTTAAATTAATAGTTGTCTGCTTCAGTTTCTGTAGTTTGTTACTGTCATGTACATCTATGTTATGAATGTGGATTAAATGTTTCTGTTAAGGATGTAGTAGTGTCTGCAAGGCGTAACTTTAACTTTGCTAATGTGCGCAGTAGACTGAGCTTTTCATGCATACATTGCTGTGCATCTAAGCAAAGGAACAGAAATATCTACTGTCATCAAGCAAGTTCGAGAAACTGAACCTGGGTCTCCAGAAGATGTACCTGACCTGTGTTTTAACATACAGTGAGCCAAAGTACTTCCAAACAATAGACTTACTATTGTCATGGAGATCAATTTTAGACAACAAACAGATTGCATATTTCAGATTTCACTTCGCGACAGTAGTGATGTACTTACATACTTGTTAGTTTTATGGCGGGTGATGCACCAGCCATATTTAACTTTGACAGCTACTACACTACTACAGTACTACTACTCAGTACTGGCCTTTCTGTAACAACTGGAACAAATGAATTTGTAACAAAACCACAGTATTATGATTTAGGATAATGCACGGTATAAGTAGTGGATATATGTATACAGTAAAATACCACCCAAGTAAACACTTGAAAAAACAGGAACAAGATCGTATTGTCCAGCATAACAAAAACTGTTATTCAACCAGGAAGAATGGTAATATTTCAATCAACATAACACGGGTTCCATGACAAGACATGGCATAGCTGCATACACAGAACTTAACAGAATGATGCTGCAGTGCAGTACCAGTACGCACTAACAACACATCTAGCATCAGTAGTAAAAGACCGCAGTCATGACTCATGCCGCATGACCACCAATGTGTTCATAGGTTACCTGCATAAATGCAAGTTCCCCTACAGTGCCCATCCGTCCCACCCTGACAAAAATAGAACGATACACCCCAGTAAAGGGAAGGGCTGGGGTTTTGCACAGCTGGATATACCACCAAGTCTTCCTGGATCTGATTCATTCAGAAATGTCTATTTCTTGATGAATTAATGTTGTGAGACTCCGGCCTGTCTTTCCCTTCACTTCCTCAATACAAAGTGTCAGTCCGATCCAATAAGGTGAGCTTTCATTGCTTCCTCCAGCTTACATTTCAAGTAATCTACCTCATCCTACAATACAAAATATTCTTGTAAGGTCCAGGTATTGGTAGTATATGTTGCAATATTCCTGCAGCAGCCAATTTCATAGCTAAAACAAGTGTGTAATTACATTCAAACATCACCTATACATGTGATATTAGAATTCTGTCACATTACTAAGGTATGGAAAAGGTATAAGCCAGTGGTGCAACCGCTTATTACCATAATTCTGGACTGCACCCCTCTACTATGGAACACTGGCGAGATGACAGACAGCAAGGCTGCATGGCATCATTGCTGTAATGTTCATCCGTTAAGTAGTATGTACCATAAAACATGATCTCATACTGTAGCTCAGTGGTTTACAACATGTCATGGCAAGCAGCAATCAAGACTTTTCAGCATGGTAATCAGTATATCAAAGATGACTTACTATATCACAGTGGATACAGGCTACGAGAAAAACTCATTGCAGACTGAATTACTTTTTATGACTGAGTCTTAAATTACCATTGTAAGGCAAATGGGAAGATTTGATTCTTTTTTTTTAAATTTAATATATTTTATTCAATTATAAAAGACAAAAAATTGCCAAAATACAAACAATGCATTAAACAATACAGCAACTGTTACATTAGTCCTAATACATATACATTGCAGTAACTATCTGACCCTAACATCCCTCTTCCCCCTCCCCCATTATCCTATCCTCCCCGACCTTTCCTTCACTGTAACTGTGCGTAATCCCCAATAAACAAAATCACGGAGTGAATAAGTCATGTATCCCTAACAGAGGATCAGCTAGGGAAGACTGATTCTTAATTTATTTAACAATGCTTATTGAGCTGCTCTTCTTACGCATTCCATCATCAAACAGGAAGATTGATTCATCAGGATGTTTATTGAGCCGGTCTTCTTAAAGGGAAGCTGACCAAGTTGGGGGTTCCCACCCACAAAAGGATTACCCCAGTTTAGCTTTTCATAGTGAAAATGGCATTGTTCTTGTGCCACAACTTACTAATTTTAATTTGGAAAGGCAGTCTGCGACCTGGAAGTATGGCGGATGGGGGGCGAGGGTGCTCCTGGACTGTATAGGTGCGGCACGCACTGTTCACTTCCATACAAATAAATGGCAGTGAACAGTGCAACATCGCACCTTACATACAGAAAATGCACAGCCTCCCCCACAATACTTCCGGTCACAGAATACTCAAAGGTAAAATACAGTAAGTTGTGTGCGTCACTACTGTTCTTAATATAACTGCTAAACCGGAGTGGCCTTCAGGGCCCGGAGGGTGGGCTGGGCACCCCCCACCTGATTTCGACAGCTTTCCTTTAAGCAGGCTAAAATCAAAGGAAGATTGATTACGACAATAATGTATACTGACTTGCTGCTCTTCTTGCGTCCATCATCAAACAGGAAGATTGATTCAAATAGGATGTTTATTGAGCCGGTCTTCTTAAAGGAAGCTGACCAAGTTGGGGTTCCCACCCACAAAGGATTACCCAGTTTAGCTTTCATAGTGAAATGGCATTGTTCGTGCCACAACTTACTAATTTAATTTGAAGGCAGTCTACGACCTGGAAGTATGGTGGATGGGGGTCGAGGTGCTCCTGGACTGTATGGAGGTGCGGCCGCACTGTTCACTTCCATACAAATAAATGGCAGTGAACAAGTGCAACACGCACCTTACATACAGAAAATGCAGCCCTCCCACAATACTTCCGGTCACAGAATTCTCAAAGGTAAAATACAGTGTTGTGGCACGACAAAAACACTGTTCTTAATATAATTGCTAAACCGAGGTGAGCCTTCAGGGGCCCGGAGGTGGAGCTGAGCACCCCACCTGATTTCGACAGCTTTCCTTTAAGCAGGCTGAAATCAAGAGGAAGATTGATTCGACAATAATGTATACTGACTTGCTCCGCTCTTCTTCGCATTCCATCATCAAACAGGAAGATTGATTCATCAGGATGTTTATTGAGCGGTCTTTTTAAAGGAAGCTGACCAGTTGGGGGTTCCCACCCACAAAGGATTACCCCAGTTTAGCTTTTCATAGTGAAAATGACATTGTTCTTGTGCCACAACTTACTAATTTTAATTTGGAAAGGCAGTCTGCGACCTGGAAGTATGGCGGATGGGGAGTCGAGGTGCTCCTGGACTGTATAGATTAAACGCACACTATTTCACTTCATACAAATAAATGGCAGTGAACAGTGCAACATCGCACCCTTACATACAGAAAAATGCAGCCCTCCCACAATACTCCGGGTCACAGAATTCTCAAAGGTAAAATACAGTAGTTGTGGCACGACAAAAACACTGTTCTAATATAACTAACAAACGTGTAGCCTTCAGGGGCCCGGAGGGTGGAGGCTGGAGCACCCCACCTGATTTCGATCAGCTTTCCTTTAAGCAGGCTAAATCAAAGAGGAAGATTGATTCGACAATAATGTATACTGACTTGCTGCTCTTCGCATTCCATCATCAAACAGGAAGATTGATTCATCAGGATGTTTATTGAGCCGGTCTTCTTAAAGGAAGCTGACCAAGTTGGGGGTTCCCACCCACAAAGGATTACCCAGTTTAACTCAGCCATACTGAAACTGTCAGGCTTTAAAACATGCAAGTCTAGTAGCCTGCCATAATATGCATTTGATCAAAGCGTGACAAGCAACTTAAGCAATCTAATAGGTCAAACCTTTGCTTAGAAATGAAAGACTCAGATGAGCAGACTGCCCCTAAAAACAAACTGCAGTACTACATCCATGTATAAAAGCTCATACTGTAACAGGCTGCATACCTTTCCAAGGACTCCCACTCCAGCCTCACGAATATTGGTATAGGGGCTTCTAGGACGACAGCATCCACAGAGCTTCCTAGCAAACAATCCAGAAATGAATACATTCTTATTTTCCAACCACTTCTACTTGTAAAACCAGTTTTAAAGCTCTATTTATAATTAACCACATAGAAACTATGTATAGTATGAGTAAGGTTGTGCTTTTGTCATGCGGTATATTTCAGAGAAAATCATGCGTCTTAATGACAGAAGTTTTAGAAATCATAGTAAAAGTCACAAAAATTCATGAATCTATTGTGCTGCCAGCTTCCCTCTGTTTTGACATTTCAAATTCAAATAAGCACATCAGCAAAGATTTAAATGTTTCAACAATTACATTTTTGGGAGTTGACCTAGTGGTGGGTGACAGCACACTGCACACTGCACTACAACCTGGACATGCACATGCTACTCTGAGACTAAGGGACCAAGTGTGTCATGGAAGACAGGGTTTACTAGAACTAGTAGTTTGGTCATCCATGACGCATGATGCTGAACACAGCAAGCAGGGAAGAGGAGGATCACAGTATCTTTTTGGATTGGAATTATTTCAATAAGCCTTGCTTCAGGCTTGCGGTGGCGTCGTGTTGGTACCCCACCCACACTTGGAGACCCGTCCAACAAACCAATCCATCTCCATCCCCACAGGCCCCAGATATACCCAGATATATCCAGTACCATAATCGTTCACTTCTTCAATCAGGAAAAGTCACCCATCCATGAGAAGTACCATCCGACCATGAAGGACCATCTACCCCTCCTCCCCGGTCACAGTGTAATGAGATCCAGTGTGTTAGCTGCTACAGCAGGACCCGAAGAGGCGGTGTGCCTGCAGCCTTGTGTCCAATCCAAGCAGAGCCTGACTCAGTATCGTGTGGCCCAAAGGTGGACGCCCCTTCAGAGAAGAAGCCAGTGGCCACCTACGACAACGGCATGTCAGATGTCATGAACAGAGTTACAGAATGACGATGGACCAGGAAAGGAAGGAACAAGGTGAGGACCGTGAGCCCCGTGGACTCCTGGAGTTGCTGCAGGCCTGCAGCACCATCGACTACAATAATACATCTTAAGACCGATTACACTGGCAGGGGCTTGGGAGGAGCTACCCCAGGGCAGACTCAGGCTGCAGGCCCAGGCTTGGATGAGGTCACTGAGGTGGTGTCCAGTGAGGAACGGGTCGGGCACAACAGGGCCAGGCCAGGGTGAAGGCAGCACCAGCAACAGCTCTTTCGGGTGAGGAGATTAAGTTACTATCGCCCATAGCCACTAGCCTCCCTCCCAGTGAGTCCCTCACATGATGCATGCACATAGAAACATAAAGCTGACAGCAGATAAGAACCACAAGGCCCATCCAGTCTGCCCATTTCTTTTCTACCTTATAAATGTGCCACATGGCCTTGCTCTGTCAATGGCCTATCTATTCATACTCATTTTTATTTCACTCTTATGCCTATCCCATGTCTGTTTGAAGCCCTGCACTGTATTCATATCCACCACTTCCTGAGGTAGGCTGTTCCATGCATCCACCACCCTTTCTGTGAAAACGAACTTCCTCACATTATCCCTTAATCGGCCTCCATCTAATCTCATGCTGTGTCCTCTTGTCCAACTATTTTTCTTATACTGAAACATAACTGCTGATTTATATAGCGCTGAGGGTTTTGAAAACTGTTAAAGGGATGTCTGCTGACTGAACAGTTGATCAAGTAGGTGGGCAAAAACTATTGGGCTTATGCAAGTGATTAGGCCTGCTCACACCAAAATGAGGGTGGATTCGGGGCTGATCAGAGGGGCATCTTCGCAGAGTGATTGGGTGTTTGGGGCAGCGATAATCCTAAATTGGGCATGGAAGAACGGAGGGTGCCCAGTGTGTTCCCAGCTTATTTATACGATTCTGTTTGATGGCATGGCAGGCAGTTCCCCATCCCATGATGTAGTCATTATTCGTAGCAGTTCCAAAAAACACAGCCTTTGGTCTACCCCTGAGCCCCCCCCAATCCTGATGTTGCCAACATTGAATGTTGAGTATCCTGCCCTCCTCCCGAGTCCAATGATGCCCCATTCAAAATAACCATTTTACTGGTACCCTGTCCCAGGTTGTAGAACATTCCCTCAACTCTAGTCTTCTATTTTGCCCAGCATAAACAAATTGTAGCCCCCACACTTGTATTAAAATTAGAGCATCCTCCAAACCCGATGCTGTCCCCGTTTACAAATAAATATTACATCTCCCGTCCCAGGCTGTAGAGTGCCTCCCCCTTCCTCAATCACCGATGTTGCCTGGTTTTAAAATAGCAATTCTAGTTGACCCAGGCCACCTAGTACCACCACAACCCCGCATGTAGTGCCATCCAACCCAGTCTCCCCCCCCACAGCTCTCGACACAGAACCAGCGCAGTCACATCCCTCCTGTCACCTCCATGGCGGTGCAGACCAAACTTTCAATGAGTTCCACACACTGGGAACTCATTGAAAATACAGTCAACACAAGCCACGGAAGTGTGAGCAGGGAAGCATCCGCTAGGCCCTGTACCGGGATGTGAGAGGGGACCGGATAGATGACACTACATGCGAGGGGAGTGCACTCTGCAACCAGAGTGGGGGACTATAATTTACTAGCTTGAAATGGGTCAATATCAGGGATCGGGGGTTGGGGTACTCGACCACTTGGGACTGGGGATGTAACACATTTATAAAGGGTGCAACACTGGGGATCGGGGTTTCGGGATGCTCTAAAACCCATTTCGGTGTATGCAATTATTATTATACACACATGTGTTCAGAGTAATATTTGTGCTGCTACTGCAACAGAATTCAGTTTGTGCAAGCTGCCATGAAATAGTAAACAAGGTCACAAACAGGCCACCTGTTTAGAAACACACATGTGTAACCCTTTGTTACCGGGGTTACTAGAATCCCAGTAAGACCTAGTGGTAGATAGGAAGGCAGCTTGTGAAACTCCAATTAAATGGGTTTCACACTGTCTCACTCTGTCCTCAGTCACAGCTGAGACTGGAGAGATTACATCATTATAGAATTGTGGCAGCTGCATGAGCCAGTTTTGGAATCTTCAGCTCAGAGTGAGTTTAGAACTTTGGGAATTTAAAAGGAGTCTTCCGTTTGTCATTAAGCAAGAAGGAAGCATCAGTCTGATGTTTGAGTTTTGCCTCCACACAGAAGGAAGTTTTTCTGTGTTTCACCATTTATAAAGTGGTGGAGACTGTCCCCACGGTCTCAGTGCCCCCTCCCTCCGGGGGGGGTAGGAAAAGGTCTCTGTGGGTTCCAGGGGCAATCCCCTTCTCCCACCAAGGAAAGAAGCTGCCTGATTTTGTTTTGGCTGTTCTACCATAACAGCAAAGGTTAAAGGACTTCTTACTGAGGCCCCTGCTAACGATTGGGTGAGTGTTTGGCTCCAGTTGAAGGGCAAACAACTGTTTTCTTCATTCCATCAGTTTCAAATTTCAACTGGTTTTAATGGGGACTGCTATTTGGGAGGACTATTTACACTAGGACGAACAAATGGAGCAGTCAGTTTAAAGATTTAAATGGATTTAGAGTTCGCTGTAGAGGGGTGCTTCAGTTCATCCACCATTCAATCTACATTTTACAGTCCTAAAGTTTCTGTGTGTTCAGAGAAATGGCCGGGTATGGGCTGTGGGAGCTGGAGGTGGGAAAACCCCCCATCTTTAGCAACCAGGTCCACCTCTATGGATTTCTTCTGTGTTTTGCTACTTGCCTCATGCACTTGGCCAGTGATGGGGTGGGTACCCAGACGTGGGTCGCAACATGAAAATCTCTCTAGGAGTCGCAGACTTCAAGTGGTGTGGGGAGCCACAGGATGGGAAAATTACTCCTTGTTGGATGGGAGACTCCTTGTTGGATGGGAGTTCGAATTTGTAAGTATGAAACAAATCCCTGTAGTAGTCACAGACTTCAAGTGGTGTGGGGAGCCACAGTTGGGAGCCTCCTTGTTTGATAGGATGTCTTTCCAAGTAGAGTTTGGGTCCATTCTTCAAGTGGACCGTCAGTCAAGGACGGCAGGGGTGCAGGCCAGCCGGGCTGTGTATCCAATGCGCATGCAAAGTCCGGGCTGAGTGCCTGGTGGGTCCAAAGCCAGACAACTGTAGTAATGTGTTCATTCCTCAAATGGACCGCTGTGTGAACCTCTAATCTGCAATACAGTATTGAAATCCTTTGGGGGACCATGCAATGCTTTGTTTATGTTCAGTAGTTAATAAATAAAGCCACACTGAAAAATCCCAATTCTAGTTCTGGACATTACAGTTATTGCTTCCTGTAGTTGGATTTACTTGGGTGCCCCTGTGCAGAGTAGTCAAACCTAGGTCTCTTGCGCCAGGTAGCCTCATCCTTCCTCGAACCCGTAGATATACTCCCCACCAGGTATTGCTGCCAAATGCCAACAGCATGCCACCTGTTGTTTTGGTAAAAGGACAGGGATGGGGAGGGTTACACATCAGGGATTTATTTAACTCTAAAAATTGATTAGCGTTTTGCTCATAAAAGTGCTAAATCTTTGTGAAAATGCATAGCTCTTGCCTCACTCTGTTTAACAAACACAGCACTTCTAGAAAATCCATATAAATAATTTCTTGCACAGTTAGTATAGTCCCAAGAAAAAACTGCTAATCAATTATTTAAAACCCTGCACATGCATGTGGTGGAAATTGCTCTTTGCAAGGGAACCCTTCTTACACAACTTTTCATGCTGAAGCATGCAGTTTTGGAAATCGGTCCCTGGTGTTTGAGGTGCTGGTCAGTATAACGTTGATCTGCTTGACTCCATACTTCTGCATTGTTTCAAAGGCCTCACAAGCAAATGCGGTAATTGACCTCCAGGAGCTGGGAGAGGGGGCCTGGGTGGGGGTTGGGGAGTGGAAAACAGTCAACAGACCGATCATCAAGCAAATGTGGCACTTCGGCACGGCACCCCAGAGCCAAGCTGCAAATTATAAAATGTGCCCCTTACTAGTCTGACCGAGCAGAAGAACCCCGGTGTGTGATTCATCTCTTCTGGGCCTCCTTTTATAAAGCCCTCATCAGACAGCTGAGAGCTGATAGAACTGAACATGTGCCTAACTGTCAACATGTCAGATGCATATTATTACAAATGGGGAGGAAGAGAGGGGGTATGAGAAAGGCGCCATTAGCCCTATTGTTGATTTCTCAGTGCTTTGTGCTCTCAAACAAAAGTACTATAAGCCACTGCTTTGTACTTCACCACATCCCCTTTGGCAGCATAAATTGCATTTCATTTCTTGATTAATTAATTTATTTAAAATCTGGTTCCTGTAGGATAACATGCTAGCCCCTGAGACACAAGATCTTGTTTTCACAGATGTCCCAAGATGAAGCAGTTTATAAACAAGATGTTACAGTATGTCACATTGAGTTACAATCCTATAGTAATTTCATGACTAGAGATTCAGCGATGTAAAGACTGCTGCAATAAATTCTGCAGAGGTTAACATATTGCAGTGATCTACAATCCTCAAGATCCGCCCACCTAATTTAATTACCCTGTGTTACATAGAAACACAGAATTTGTAAGGCAGAATAAGGACTGCTTGGCATGCAGTTGTTTCAGGACAAGGGTCAGTGAGTCCCAGTGGTCTCCTCACTGATCGGTTACCCTCCCACAGTGACATTTCAGCAGCGAGGTCCCCACAGCGACTACAGTGCCTAGCCATGGTGGGAGACCCCTGGAACCTGGTGCTGTCTGTTGGGGTCCTGCACTTTCAAATTAGTCTTTCGACTGGAGCTGAGAATCCTTAAGGGGGTGTGGGGGGGTGCAGCCTCAGTAGGGTTCGGGGGGCAAAGCCCCCCTGAAGAAAACAAAGATACAGATAGTGAACCGGCAGCTGACTGCAGAATGCGGTCGACCTGCCGGTGTCGCTGATGGGGCATTCGACATAATTTTTGCCGGACTCCTGTTGTGGATCTCCCACTGATAAATTAGTAATTTAGAGATTGAGGTCAGCTGTCACCTGTGATATGGTTCTGATGCAGATCCTTATTCAAACAGTGTGGGATCCACTCAGATTTACGAAAAACATTAATTTTCCAGCCCAAACGTGAACTGTGTCAAGGCAGTTCCAGTCTGGGTCTACCCCTTAATAATCCTTTCTGATATCACTTAATATTTAAAATAGTTATTTTATGTCTTTTCTACTAATGTTTCTCATTTTGAACAGGAACAAAGTACCTGGATTGCTTTCACTGTCCAGAATGGGTCAGAACCAGGTAATTGACAGATATGAATCTGATTAATGGACTGGGTCAAATCAGAACCACGTCACAAATGAGTAAAATACCTTGACAATTCATTTTTTTTTTTTATCATAGCAGATTTTATTGTGATTTTTCTTTTGTTCTAGTTTACAACAAATAGGAAGCACACATAGAGCACTGGTTAGAGAAGTCATCCATCACACAGTACACAGGTACACGGGTTTCAGCAATAAGGTAATACAAACACGTACAACCAGAGCGACAGATCAGTATTTATATCAACTGTTAACACTCAGATAAAAACATATAACAGGTAAATCTTATCCTCTAGGCGCTCTAACTAGGAGGGTTTCTGCGGGGGGGATTTTACACAGGAAGGAATGCAGGTAGGCTCCCCATTTCTTATGGAAATAGCTAATCTGACCCCAATGTGAATAAGTCAGTCTTTCCATCAGAGCTAGACAGGTCAGGGCAGCATGGACAATTGTTTTTCTTTTTAAACTTTATGTTTTTTGGTTTTAACACAGAGAAGATAGACAGTGGCACTGAGAGCTGATGCGCTGGATGTCTCACCTCATGCTGCTCCAGCGACCTGGGCTCAGGAGCGACCTTGGGTCATCGGAGAGCCGGCATGGGAGAGGGGCGGTAGTGGGTGGGTGGAGGTCCAGTTGGAAGTGTAGGTGGGAGGGGGTGACAGCGATAGCCAGGGGTGGGGCAGAAGGGGCCGAGCCAGTACACGGCATGTGCCTCCACACATGTGCATGTCGTGCCGGGGTCTGGGAACCAGGGAAAAATGGGGACAAAACTACTACTAATAAAAATAAAAATAATAATTGAACTAAACAAATAAAGTAAAGCCCTCAGGTCTCACGCTAATTCCTGTTTCATTATTTGAATCAAAGCAGGTTGGTTTGGTTGGGGGTTAAACAATGACAGTTCTCCCATCCCTGCTGCAAATGTTTGGAGGCAGTATAGCGCGATGGGTTAAGGCTCTGAGCTGGAGACCTGGGTTTGAATCTCACAGCCTCCTAGGTGCATACTGTGTGACTTTGGGAAGTCACTTAACTTCTCTGGCCCCAGATTGCACCTATAAACAAGCTTCAGCTTAGTGTGTCTCTCCTGGTTAAACAATAAAAAAAACACTTAGAAAATAATCAGGTTAGGTTTTATTTTACCGGTATCCTTTATAAACTGAAAACGCTGTACAACTTCTGACAGACCACTATGATGTAATATATAAATACAACATACATAATATGCACAATAAATTCAGCATATACAATCAATGGCAAAATCAGCAATTGATGGCATGGCTCACTAGAGTCCTGTTGCAAAACACTGTTAGCATGCGTAGCTTTCTCCATTACTTCAGCTACTGAAAAAGTCACAGCGACACAGTAAAAGATCCCTCTTCACGCTAAATGCATAGTTTCAAATATGTGATCCCTTTATTCAAGGATAGTTCAGTTCTTGCATCTCTTAGTTTATTTGGCAAACACAAATTGGGGCTGAACCCCACAGCCCAGTACGAACATATGAAATTTGCCAGCAGATAAAGGCCTAGAGGTCTATCAAATCTGCTTGAATGCGCAGCTAGGCTAGCACCCCTTATTCTGCAGCTGCACCTCCTTTCCACCCTTCCCCTCCATTACATTACACAAGGGCCCGATTTCATTCAAGCTGTGATTTGTACACTGGCCTATATACTTAGACTTTCATGTGAGACTCTCCCATCACTTGCAGTTACAATTGGCACTCTGGGACACTGCTTTTACCATCATGAAAACTACTGTTATCCCATGCAGATATGTGTACGTACAGTAGCTCTGATCCTAGTACCCTATGTGGATGAATCTGCCTCAAAATAGGCCTTAGCCCATTCTTAAATAACATAGGATGCTTTATTTTTATCTTTGCCTAGAAATTCTCTGGGAGAACAGGTTGGTCTAGAAATTGTCTCTGGCAGAATAGGCCTTAGCCCATACTTGAACAAAACAGGATGTGTTCTTTTACCTTGGTTTAGAAGTTAATTCTGGCAGTGCTCCAGCAGTTACCCTTTTTTCAAACCCCATTGCTTTTGATCCTCATCATCCCCCATTTCAAGCACCGACTCTGATCTTACGGACATTGGGTCCAGGCAGCCCTTGTCTCCTGGTTGCACCCGTCCCCGTCTCTCCAAAATCAAGACACTGACCTTAAGTTGTGACCTGAACGATGGCGACGACGAACAAGTCTGTCTGCAGCAGCAGTGGCACCACCACCGTGACCGTCGTGACAGTCCTTCTTCTTCTGTTCTTCACAGCTGCAGCTGTACACTAGCCACCACCGACCACACAGCTTGATCTCCACAGTTTCCCAGTCCAGTCGCCTCCTCAAGCGAAACAGGTAAAACAGCAGTTTTACTTGCAATTGCTCCTCACCCTCGCACGCATCAATTGCCGCTCGCAGCTCACTCCTCACTCGCCTCGCACTGCTGGCAGTCGCACACTCTCCCCGCCAACTCCTCGTGCATCTGAGTGAACAAAGCGCTCGCCTGATTGGACTCCTCCTCTCCGACTCAATCATTGGCGCATAATTCGTGCCACAGGAGCCTGAACTTGAACATTATTGGGCCATTTAAGTGGTGCAAGGCAAACTTGTAAAAAAAAACATAGGCGCCAAAACTACTGACTGACATGTGAGTGTAGGTAGTGTACTGTGTGAGAGAGTCACGTCCCCTGTCCCGCCCCCTCTCTGCGAGACTACGGTCACAGAAAGAAAGCAAACTAACATGATGTCTCATTATTCACTCACTTTTTAAAACGGAGTCGCCGACTCACAAATTATATGACTCCATCATAATGTAACTGCAATTCAAAGCAATTGCAACTAATTGCAACTGCATTGAATTGCAGCTGACGATTCTGACGGCTGACGACGGCTCCGGGGTCTAACTTGGAATTGTGAACAGTAATGCTCACACCATTCTACCCATCCCCACCCTACAGCCAGTGACAGATATCGAGGTGTACCTTTGACTCTTCAGCCCCAAAGTTCACTCCATTCTCTTATACTGTACCCATTTCTGCATATTTCCTTATGGAATGGGAATTCCACTACTTCTCAGTGCAGTTTAACCCCTGCAAGGTATATAGTTTGGGGTGAGTGTAAAGTTTGAAAATCACAAGGCATACCTCGACTCTTGTCTGTGTCTGCAGGGTAGGGTGAGGTAAAATGGTGTGAGCGTTATGGGCAATGACCCAAAGGCACACCCCAATGCCTGTCCATGTTTGCAGGGTGGGGGTGGGTTGGCATCACTTCAATACTTCACTGCCATTCCTATTCTGCCTGTCTGTCTGTGTTTGTGTGTGTGTGTCTCTCTCTCTCTATCTGTATGTCTATGTAATTATCTATCTTTCTATTAATTGCATATATTGCTATTTTTACCTATTTCTAAAACAAATCTGCATGTCACATTTGCCTACACGCTGAGCACATATTTATGAAACTGTGCATATTTGTACTCCACTTCTGCGTAGACCTCATACTTTCCTAATATTCCCATTATCACAAGGATAACTACCTTGCCCTTATCAAAAGTGACCCCCCCTCTGAAAGTTAATATCACATTTTTTCTAACAGTCCATCATCATTATACTTGACTTCCTGACTTCAACACATTGCTTAAATATAACTTACATCACATCATGGACAAAACCCCTATTTCTCTTCAACAAAACAAAAAAAAAAACAACTGTGTAAATAATTTCAAGGCTGAACATATGCCAGCCATTACTTTTTCATGTACTGCTACCTTCTGTATCATCATGTGGATTTGAAAATGTTCCCCTTGATGCTTTGCATTATTTGGATATGTGCAATTGTGTTTTCTTTAAAATGTGGCTGTCTGGTCAATATCACCTGGGATAACAAATACATCAGTGGCATTTGCTCTGGGGTTCTTTTGTAAGCTTCACCTTCCTTCCATTAAAATGTATACCTCCATATATTTTCCTAATAATGTGTATGCCTTCCTTAGAACAGAAACTAAAACAAATCTTACTACTTACAAATCATTGTGTTGTTTCTCCATACCTTCTTAACAATTCCATACAACTTCAGTAACTGCATTATGCAGCCGTGGTGGATCTGACCAGAATTTGTTTATAGTTCTGTTTGCTTTATGTTTTAAAGTAAATGTTGAAGGTTCCCATAGCAAATGGGAGTAGTAACCTGTAAGTGTTGTGAATCAGTCTCCTATTATTCAAACTGCCAAATAGTGCTGTTTCCATGAAAAAAAAATCCTTTTATTTTGGTGCTATGCTTCATTTGCATAACCCGCCTCTTTTTTTCTCAGTGCTGCAACCCCCAACTGTGCCATCATACCAGGGAAACAAAGTTATTAAAGGGACACTGTCAGTTTTTAGTTTAAGACAAATTAGCTATGTACTGTACCCACAATGCCTCACTATGTAAATTAGTATACAGGGCATTATATTTATGTGCTCACTGCAGAAATAGGAGACTATATCTCTCAGTATAAAACTCTTGTAGCTAGATATGGTATGCACAATGCATTGTTCTGAAAATAAACATACAAAAGCTTACATTGTTGACACCACTACAGAAATATGGGACAGTATCTTACAGTAAGCAAATTGGAAAACAGGTTCCTCTTTTACCCACAATGCCTTGCTATGGACATTTACATATTAGTGTTCACCACTACCAACATAAGGGACTGTACTTCTGAGTAAGGCACATTTAAGTCAACATTATAAATTACTCAGAATCCCTTGTTGCTGTATGTAAAACATTGACAGTTCCCTGGTATGACATCATTCTGAGGGTGTGGCCACACACTGAAAACTGGAGGACAAAACTCTGATGAAACAGAAATAAAATGACCATCACAGATTTTTTTACAAAACAAATTACAGCTTCAACATATGAAGCATGCCTGGCAATGGCATACCATATGTAAAAGGCATTTGGGGAACCTTCAACATTTACTTTACATGTGAAATGACTAGGCCAGATCATAAAGCAAATAATTAAATAAATGACTAAAATGAAAATCAACTAGTTTTCAAGTTCTGTGGCTTTACTGTGCCAATGCTCCAGTGCTGAAGATAGCCCGGTTTTTTAACCATCAACTGCTGCAGTTTTTACAACTTATAATTATTTTTCATGAAGAGAACATAGAAAGTTTGTTAGAGCTCTTGCCAAAACATAGAATTTCAATACGATTTTCTCAGAATGTTTTACAAGCAGAAGTGGTTACAAATAGCCAAGTCTGTGAATCTCAGTAAACCTTAAAAGTCCTCTGTTTGACCCAAGCATGTTAAATGTTGCAGATCCACTTGAACTGTTTCTTACTGTTTTCCTTATGCTGCTAACCTTTTCTGAAATTCTGACTTCTGCCTGTCTTTCCTTCTTGACAGTTGGAGCCTTCTGGGCAGTTCTTCAGTTTGTGGAAACCCTACTCTTTTTACAGCTACATGGGCAGAGCTATACAGATGTTATGCCATCATCTTAGGTTTAGTAAAGCACTGTGGAGGCACGTTACCAGACCGCTGTCTAGTGTGCTTCCACAGTGATCAGGTGAATGTTCACTGGTGTCCTTTATGCGACCCTTTCCTGCCTCGGACCGCATAAACACACCCTCTTTGCCAGGGCTTTACTTTTTCTTCCACAACTACAGAAGTGACGTGTGCCATGCCCAAGACGGCAGCATTGGCTCAAACTGCGCATGCAGGAGTATTGCGCATGCCCAGTTCTGTTGGCGTCACCATCTTGTGTGTATTGCTACCTAAGCCATTATCAGGATTTTTATCAGATTTTTTTAACAGGACTATATTTTGCAGATACCTTCTCCTGAAAGTGAATCTCCGGCAATTCAATATGCTGTTCAAGCATCTGATTCCTCATAACTACCATTGTTAGTGCTGAAAAAAAACCTCTTCAAGGAAAATTCCCACAAATCGATATAGTACCAATTTTCCTAGGTTAAAGACCAAAATAAAAGGCCAGAAAAAAAGAACTTATGAAAAAGTAATCAGGAGAAAATATCAGTCAGCTCAAAGTCTGTATATGAAGCCCAAATGCTTTGTAACACTAATACACCTGATTTAAGTTCTGTGGGTGACGAGAATGTATGTGTACTGAGTTGCAACTATCTTTAAGCAGCTTCAGCAAGTCCTCAACTCTTCTTTTTGCAGAGCAGATTTATCTAAATCATTTCCCTATATTCTCCCTTTGTTTCCATTTTCAGTGTTTCAGTATTTTGGGGTATGACCATCCACGAGCCCTCTGCAACTTTCTCTGTTTCTGCTGCTACCATGAGTAAGGCGATCTTGATAAACCAGAAATGGCTAAATTGTTTATTTCACCAAAATAGGTGTAAATATAAAAATAATAGACCTCCAATGCCTGAATTTTGCTGGGATCCTACTTAGGTATGAAATTCTCACAGATAAGAACAATTTTTATCAGTAAAATGTATGAAATCCTAATCAATTAAAACAATCCACCATTTAGCATTGAAATATAGTGCATAAAATAAATTGTATAAAATTATAAAAACAATGCTTATAAAATCCAGTACAAGGATCTCAGAGAATTTTATATCAGTGTTGAAAGAAGAAAAAGTATTGCTTAATTTTAAATATTTAACATAAATATAAATACATATAAATAAATAAGGCTATGGTCTATACTCTTCAGCATTCATACAACTGTAAGAGTAAAGTGGTCCTAATAATACCCATAGCATTCACCACAAGGCACAGGGGACCAAAAGCACCATCCACCGACAGAAGCAGCCACTGATCATGAACGTGTCTGCACCAGGTAATCTCACATAGGTAGTGTTGTGGTTACCTTCAGATACTGGTGTATGTGTTTCTATACCCCGAGCATTAAGTGGTTTCTGTGGTGTGAGTTTCCAAGTTTTTATGTTAGAAGTTTTGTTTTTAAATCCTTATATATAAATATATATATAAAAATATAAAACACAATAATGCTTGCAGGAGCACAGAAAAGAAGCCTGCTGAGCCCGCTATGGCTCGTCATATAAAGATGCTCAAATACACAAAATGCCATACTCATATAAAGACGTTGTAAAAATATAAATATTAAATTTAACATAAACAATTATCAAGCCTGAGGTCACAATTTCCTTAGCGTGGGCTTTTCAGAGTGATTACAGAGACAATAACCTTTGTCAGCAATTTAATTTTACACACTTCTCGGTGACTATCAGCATATACAACTCTCCATAGGGCTACCCCACTGAACTGACACAGAGAGCAGGATCCCCCACCATGAGAACTCCTGACAGCCCCTCAGATTCATGGAACACTGAAGCCACCTCACAGACAAATTTGTAGTTGCACAAGATGGTCCAGAAAGGGCTTGGAATTACAAGTTCAATCTGTTTTACTGTCCAGGCAATGGTGGCATTACCTGTTTGTAAAAGGTAGACAGCATATCAGACAAATCCTTGCTTCTGCCGTTCCTCCCCAGCAGCACAGCATGCAGCTGATAAACTCTCTCTACTCGTACTGAGACTGTAATGACAAGTCAACAGGTACTGTAGAACTGTTAATGTTTATTGCAATTTTAATTTCACTATATTCGCAATGATAACCATACTAGTGAAATTAAAATTGCACTAAACATTATATACTGCTATTTGGAGCCATGCACACTCTGCGGTAGTTTCGTTATTGACAGCATCTTACTGCACCACAACATGAATACTGCATGGCACTGTGCACATTGAAAATTAAACCAGCCACCCCCTCCACTGTTCGTTCACTGTTAATGCCGTAATGTTAAAATAGAGCAAACTTTGTTTAGCAGTGTTACATTTGTCTGAATTCAAATGAAACAACTGAACTACGAAACTACCTGAAACTTCATAGCTGACACCTCGACCTGGGTAACTAGTGTACTGCAATGGATTAACCAATCTTTGCCATAACAAATGGGAAAAGTAACCTGTGGGTGTTCTGAATCAGTCGTTTGCCATTCAAACTGCCAAATAGTGTTGTTTTCCATGAAATAAATCTTTTTATTTTGGTGCTCTGCTTCAACTGCATAACCTGACCTTTTTTCTCAGTGCTGCAATGCCCAACTGTAACATCATACCAGGGAAACAACGTTATTAAAGGGACCTACCAACATATACCATAACAAATGGCAATAGTTAGAATTTTGATTTAATCTCCTAGCATTCAAACTGCCCAAAAGTGCTGTTTTCCATGAAAAAATGCTTTTATTTCTGTGCTCTGCCTCCCCTGGGTTGTGCCTGAAAATAGGTAGGCTTTGTCTAGTGCACTTACCCGGTCAACAAAAACGAAATAAATAAAAATAAAAATTTGCATAACCCACCCCCTTTTCCTCCTCAGTGCCGCAGCCCCCAACTGTGACATCATGCCAGGTAAACAAAGCTTCTAAAGAGCTAATGCTTAGTAAGGGAGAATGACGGTTTTATGTTTTTAGATGCCTGTGCAGTCATTCAGTTTTCTTTTATTTGTTTCTTTACTTACTTTTCCAATATCTTATTTGAATGTCACCAATCGCTAGTGAGAAAAATTTCAAATTAAGTAGCTGGCAGTTTCTGACATACCAATACCAGAAGTCTTCTGAGTTCTTTTTTACTAGCAGTGTGAGAAACAAAGGTGAAAATCCATTTGTGTCACTGCACTAACAGATATTTTATCATTAAAGTAAAAGGTACTTATTAACACATCAAAATACAATAAATTCAGTTGTATTCTGTTAATTAGAAGTAAACACCTGCTGGTTTGGAACAGAGACCTCTGTTGGTCAGTCTTGGTATTTTAGCAAACTAGGAATAGGGAGACAGAAAAATCAGCTATGTACTGTACCCACAATTCCTTGCTACATATGTACCTACTGTGTGCACTTTCCCCTCTCCCCCAGGATGCATCTGGAAACTAGCTAGTCTGCTCTGTATGTCTTTCCAGATGAAACCTTTAAATAAATGCATAGATAAATACATTTACATATTAGGTGCTGTACTGCAGTGGCCACTACCAAAATAAGGGGCTGCACCTTTGAGTAATGAACATTTAAGTCACCTTTATAATTTACCCAGAATTCCTTGTTGGTCTGCATAAAACATCCCTTGTATTACATCATTCTTGGGGTGTGACCACACACAAAACATTGGGGGATAGGCAGAAAAAAGTGCTAATAAAACATTAAAAAAATGACTATTACAGATTTTTTTAATGAAAAAACGACTTGCAGCTTCAACATCTGAGGCATGGCTGGCAATGACATACTATGTGAAAAAGGCATTTAGGGGATCTTGCTAGGCCCCTTTTAATTGCTTTCATTAGTTTTACCTTGGTTTTGGCTGAATACTGTGATGCTGCTATTGCTGCTTTCATTTATTTTTTCTATCTTCTTATGATGTAGATATAGAAACATAGAAACATAGAATTTGACAGCAGATAAGGACCTCTTGGCCCTCCCAGTCTACCCATTTCCCTACCTAATGGATAAGCTGCAGATCCTAGTTAACCAGCAGCCTACTTCTTTCTACCCCCACCCCCTAGAATTGCCTTATGGCTGTCCCATGTATGCTTGAATTTGGCCACTGTTTTTGACTCCACAACCTCCTCCAGAAGGCCGTTCCATGCATCCACAACCTTCTCTGTGAAAAAATACTTCCTTATATTACCTCTGAGCCACCCCATCTTCAAATTGTGCCCCCTTGTTCTTGCACACCCCTTTTTTTGAAAGATGCTACCCTCTTGGACTTTGTTGATTCCCTTGAGGTACTTGAAAGTTTCTATCATGTCCCCCCTCTCCCTCCTTTCTCGAGGCTATACATATTAAGCTCCTTTAGTCTCTCTCCATATGTCTTCCGGTGCAGACCCTGCACCATTTTAGTTGCCCTCCTCTGGACAGCTTCCATCTTGTCTATGTCCTTGCGAAGACTGGGTCTCCAGAACTGCACACAGTACTCCAGATGGGGTCTGACCAGCTGTCTGTACAGAGGTACAACAACTTCTTGTTTTCTACTGGTGATGCCTCTCCCTATGCATCCCAGTATCCCCCCCTGCCCTCCTTACTGCCCTCTCACATTGCTTGCCCACCTTTAACTCATCTGATATGACTACCCCAGGTCCCTTTCCATTTTTGTTGTTGTTAGTATCTCACCCCCCATTGTGTACTCTTCTCCTGGGTTTTTGTTTCCCAGGTGCATTACTCTGCACTTCTTCTCTGGTGACAACAAGCGGAGAAAGGAACGGGATATTTCAACTTCATGCACTCGCGGGAGGGAGGGGGCCCACTGCTGCCGGCATGGTAGGATAAATAATAACACCACAGCAAACAAACTAGAATAGACAACACAAGCGGGCACTCCCCCACCCCACAGAATGCTGCTGACTGTGACAGCAATGGATGAAACTGCTCCTACCCGGAGCTTCCTATTCGCAAGCCAGCAGCAATCCAGGTAAAGGCTCACTCTGCTCTGCAACTCCTGCCTTTAGACTGCTGTGGGGTGCTCCCTCCGTGTAGCCAAGGACTCTAGGCTTCTCTGCCCCACAGCCTCACTGATTGTTTTTTCGGACTACTGCTGTGGGGTGCTAGCCCGACAACCCCAACCACACACCCACCCAGGGGCGGCCCTCAATTTATTGGCCCGCACCAATTACATCACTTCCTGTGTGCCAAATTCTAAGTCCCCACTTTCCCATTTTCAGGTTATACTTGCTAGCCACTAGAGGTCACTGTGCCCCCCGCCTATTTGCTTCCTGCCAGCTAACACTACTCTATCCTTGTGTCTGTCTCCCTACCCCACCTCTCGCATCTCCCATCCAAATCCACCCCGACCACCCTCTCCACTATCATCCAAGCTCCCCATCTTACTCCCTACAGTTCTTGCCCCACTTCTATCATGCTTGCTATCCTCTTTCCTACCTGTCTCTCTCTCCTTCCCCTCCTACTAATGTCTCCTGCTTTCCCTAGGATCGCTGTGTACCCGAAGACTCTCTACTCTTGCGCTTCTAGTTGCCCTCCTGCTCTCCCCTCCTTTTGTGCCTCTGCCCCCCTTCCTCCTCCACTCATCAATATGCTCCTCTCCACCCCACCTCCCACATGGGCACCACCTCTCCCACCCCCCCGCTCCCTCAAGCATCTTATCACGCTTGCATTCCCAGCCTGTGCTGCTCTACCCACCCCCTGTGCTACCAAACCTCCCACTCTTCCTATCCCCATCAGCGTAAACTCTCCTTCTGCCACCCTCTATCAAGGGCGGCTCTCCTCCTTCTGCTCCTGACTGGTAACATACATCCCAATCCTGGGTCTGCTTGCAATGGCTCCCCTATGGAATCCTCTGGACTTTGTATTGCGTCCATGAACATATGTAGCCTCCTTAAAAAACTCGACTCCCTCCATTGCTGGGTTACGGTTCATAAACCTGACGTTATTGCAATAGTTGAAACCTGGCTGTCAGACTCCACCCCTGACTCCTGGTCTCACTCCCTGGCTACTCCCTCCATCGGGAGGACCGTGTTGGTAGGTGAGGTGGGGGCTGTGCCATTTATGTCAAAGACCCTCTCATTGGACTAGCCCTCCCTGCCCCTGTCCTTGACTACAAGGCCCAGATCCTAACACTAAAACTATCTCCTGACCCCTCTAGGGGTCCCATCTACCTGACTACAGCATACATGCCTCCTAAAAATCAAGCTCAGGCACTAGGCCCATTAATTGACTATCTTACCTCCTTACCCCACTCCTCTGACCAAATTGTGGTGGGGGTCTTGAACATCAATTGGCTTAGCCCCACATCCACTTCCTCCCGTGATGCTTTTGCTGCTATTGACCTAACTCAACTAGTCTCCCAACCTACTAGAGTAAACTCCAGAATGGGCTCTTGCACTCTCCTGGATGTGGTCCTCACAAACCGCCCTAGCCGCATCCGCAATATCCAAATTCTCCCGGACTGTCTTAGTGACCACTCCCCAGTTCTCTTCAACTGGTCAACCTCCCTGCCCAAGCCCACTGCACAAACTACCCATCGGCGGCATCTCAGACCTGGTGGGTTGAAAGACCTTAAGCTTCTCCTAGCCCACATTGACTGGTCCCCGTTACAAAACACCCCGGACGTTGACAAGGCCCTTGCCTTCTTTATCCGCACCTTTAACTCTGCTTGCTACATTTTTGCACCTTTATCTGCACGCAGGTCCAAAGTAAGGCATGCTCCCTGGGTCACCCTCACCCTATGCCAACTTTTTAAGCATCGGGATAACCTATGGCACATTGCCATTGAAACTGGCCACCCAGCTGACAGGCAGGCCTATGCTGCTGCTGCCTGGAACAAATGTATGTGAGCCACCCGCAAAGCGGAGGCTGAGTACTATCAAGCTTCCCTCACCTCCTCATGCAGGAACCCCAGGTCCTTCTGGGACAGTATCAAGCAGCTGAATGGTGGCACACACTCCCCCCCCACCCTCGCTTATTAACATTAATGGTACAGTCTCCTCAGACCCTGTCCTTATTGCAACCCACCTCAATAACTCCTTCATGGACCTTAGCCCGGTGCTCCCTGATAATTTCTTCACCCCCCCTCCCTCCAGGGCTGTCCCTACTATCCCACGCCCCCTGTTCTACCTGCATCGTGTCACTGCCCAGGAAGTCAGGTCCTACCTACTTAAGGCCTTAAAGAGCAACACTATTGGCAATGACTACCTTGATCCCTGTCTTCTTCATCAGGTTCTGGATCAGGTCATCTCACCATCACCTGCCTCTTTAACAACTCTCTCTGCCTAGGGCAATTCCCTCTGCCTGGAAGGTTGCTACTGTCACCCCAATTCATACAAGGGAGGTGATGGGGATCTAATCGGCAACCATCGGCCTATCTCAATCCTCTCTCCTCTCTCTCTAAGGCCTTAGAAAAATTGTGCCACCCAAATCTCTGAATACCTCTGCAAATATGGCATCCTTGCCCTGAACAACATGGTTTCAGAGCTGGCCACAGCACCAATCTCTGCCCTCCTGGAGTTCTGTAACTTTCTGCACACCTCTCTGGACTCTGGCTCCTTGGCTGGTGCTGTGTTCATTGACTTATCAAAAGCCTTTGATACTGTCTCTCACCCCTCCTGTTAGTTACCCTTAGTCACCTAGGCTTTGCCACTGGATCTGTCTCCTGGTGCTCCAGCTACTTGTCAGCCCACTTGCAATGTGTGAAAATCAACGGAACACTTTCCAGCACCTGCCCTATCCGGTCTGGAGTCCCTCAGGGCTCTATTCTTGGACCCTTGCTCTTCTCCCTCTTCCTCAACTCCCTGCCCAGTGAATGTACTGGTAAAATCCTACTCTATGAAGATGATGCGATACTCTTTGCTTCCGATAGTAACCCCATCTCACTCCAGACTTCTCTTTAGCAATCCTACAATGACGCAGAAGCCTGGTTCACTGAGCACAGACTCGTAATCAACCTAAAGAAAACCAAAGCCATGCTCTTTGCCTACCCCCAAAATAAATCCAGTAACTTTCCTCTCTCTGTCCACTCCACCTCCAATCTCCCTATTGAACTAGTTCACTCTTATAAATACCTAGGTATAACCTTTGACCCTGCCCTCTCATTTCATGCCCACATCTCTGCCCTGACCTCTGCCTCTAACACTCGGCTGGTGTCCTCTATCGCCATAAAACTGCCTCCCCACTGGATGCCCTCCGCTTCTTGCAGTCACCTCCTCTGTTATATCCCTTACAGACTATGGCCTACCTGTTTATGGTGTGGCTGACCAGACTGCCCTGCTCAAGATACGCCTTACCTTTAACAAAGCCTGCAGACTCATAACTGGTGCTCCTAGATTTACCCATACCTGCCTTCTTTACTCCATGGCTAATCTACTCAACCTAGATGACCGCCTCAAGTACCAAACCTGCCTACTAACCAATAAAGCTCTCCATGGTCTATCCCCTCTGGGTCTGTCAGCCACTATCCACCGAGCAAACCCCACAGTGCATACCTGTAGTTCCTGCAAAGCTGCACTGGTTATACCATGGGAGAGAACCTCGCAAGGTCAAAGGGCTTACCCCTATAGAGCCCCCTTCTGGTATAACACCTTCCCTGCTGGAATCACTGACACCCTGTCGTTATCTTGTTTTAAAAACAGCCTCAGAAATTACCTGCTCTCTACACGGAGCTGTAGCTGACCGTAACCCTACTTCTCTCCCTGACAATGCTCGCTGAGCAGCACTCTTACCTCCTGACTAGCGCTACCTTTACTTGTCTACTCTCCTCTACACACTCCCCCTACTGGTGTCCTCCTCTCAGCCTTTCCTTATCTGCCTACTGAATCAATCTTCCTGTATCTACTGTCTAATATGCTAAACTCACCTGTAAGCGTATTTTATACTGCCTGACAAATGCCTGTAATTTTGACTGACTCCTACTTTGTACTCTATATTGCTGCCTGATCTGATGTTTATTGTACCATTGTTTGTCCTCTCTGTGACGAGGTACCTATGTAAATGAGCCTCTGGCTCAAAGGTTGTTAAACTGATGTTAAAATAAATAAATAAAATAAATCTTAGCTGCCATACATTTAACCATTCCTCTAACCTTGCCAAGTCCCTTCTCATCCTTTCCACCCCACCTTTTGCATCAACTCTGTTGCAGATCTTTGTGTCTTCTGCAAAGATACATACTTTTCCTTCCAGTCCCTCTGCAATGTCGCCTACAAAGACATTAAAGAGGACCAGTCCTAACACTGAACCCTGCGGCACCCCACTAGTAACCCCCCTTTCCTCAGAGTGGACTCCATTTACTATTATTCTCTGTGTCCTATTCTCCAGCCAATTCTTTACCCAGGCTATCATTTTAGGACCCACTCCCAGGCTGGCTAACTTGTATATTAATCTTTTGTGTGGGACTGAGTCAAATGCCTTGCTAAAGTCTAGGTAGGCCATGCCCACAGCCCCTCCCTGATCTACTACTTTGGTTACCCAGTCAAAGAAATCTATTAGATTCGTCTGGCATGACCCTCCCGCTATGAATCCATGCTGCCTTGGGTCCTGTGTCCTTCTGGCCTCTAGGTACTCGACAGTTCTTTCTTTCAGAAGTGATTCCATCATTTTCCCTATCATTGAGGTTAAACTAACAGGTCTGTAGTTTCCTGCTTCTGCCCTGCTCCCACTTTTGTGAAGGGGAATCACATCTGCCCTCCTCCAGTCCTCAGGCACCACCTCATCCTTCCATGATTTGTTAAAGAGGGTAGTCAATAGTGTTACTAGTTCTACCCTTAGTTCTTTTAGAATTCTGGGATGAATCCCATCAGGCCCCATTGCTTTGTCCACCTTCAGTTTTAAGAGTTCTTTCAGAACCCTTTCTTCTGTAAATGGACTGGTATCAACTTTTGTATCCAGAGTGTTTCTATTGTTTGTTTTAGGTACCTCCCCCTCTTCATGTGTAAATACTGAGCAAAAATATTTGTTTAGTATCTCTGCCTTTTCACAGTCACCCTCTGCCCACCCCCCCATTAAGCCTCACTATCCCTCCCTTAGTCTTTCTTCACTCCCTGATGTACCTAAAAAAGGTGTTATCCCCCTTCTTAACTGAGTTGGCTTTCTTTTCCTCAGTTTGGGCCTTTGCTGTTCTGACTGCCTTCCCAGCTTCCTTTAGCTTTAACTGATACAATTCTCTGTCCTGCTCCTTCTGTGATTCCTTGTACTTTCTGAATGCTTGCTTTTTCTCATGAATCTTTACTGCCACCTACTTTGAGAACCATAATGGTTTCTTACATTGTTTTGTTTTGTTTATTTGCTTCACACAAAGGCTTGTTACCTCTGTGATGGCAGTTTTTATTATTCCCCATTGTTCTTCCACCCCTCCTTCCTGCCCATTTGCTAGTGCATTCCTTAGGCACTCACCCATTTTGGCAAAGTCAGCCCTCCTGAAGTCCAATACTTTTGCCTTAGTATGGCTTGACTCTATTGCTGTGTTTATTATGAACCATACTGTTCGATGGTCGCTACTTCCCAGATGGCCACCTACTTCTACATCTGTGATCATATCTCCATCTCTATTTGAGAGGACCAGGTCTAAGATTGCTCCCTCTCGAGTGGGTTCCAATACTAGTTATCTAAGGCATGCCCCCTGTAGGGCATCTAGAATAACCCCGCTCTTAGAAGTGGCTGCTGCATCTGCACTCCAATTAACATCTGGCATATTCAGATCACCCATCAGCAATATCTCCCCTTTATCTGCCATTCTAAGTACACTTTCTATCATCCCCTGTGCGGATTGTGGTGCCATTGCCTGCCTCCAAATTGACCCACAATGCTTCTTCTCTTCCCTGTTTACCCTTTTGTTCTGTTGCTTTGATTCCTTCTCTTATGTAGAGAGCTACTCCTCCTCCTCTTCTACCTTCCCTGTCCCTCCTGTAGATAGTATATCCTGGTATGTTTACATCCCAGTCATGGTTCTGTGTGTACCATGTTTCTGTGACTGTCACAATATCCAGATGTTCCTTCTCCATCAAAGCCACTAATTCAGGAAGCTTGTTACCCAGACTACGGGCATTTGTACTCATTGCTCTCTATTTTTTGATGGCTTTACCTTCTGTAGCAGCATCCCCCACTGAGCTTTCTACCTTGGTCTTTTTCTCATTTAGTACTCTGTTTTGTAGGGGGAGGTTGGGATTTTCCTGCTGCTTATCAGTACCTACCCCCTTGACTAGTTTAAAAGCTTGCCAATGAAGCATTTAAACCGATTGTCCAAAAGACTTGTTCCCTTCCTGGACAGATGCAGACCATCCTGCCAGTATAGGCTGGTGTTGTTCCAGGTGGAACCCCAGTCCCCAATGAAGCCAAACCCCTGTGCTCCACACCATTATTTCAACCATTCGTTAAACTGCATGGTGCAAAGTACCCTTGTCTCACTCATGCCACTGACAGGCAGCACCTCTGAGAAGGATACTGTGTGTGCTACTTGTCTTAAGCCCCTCCCCAACTCTATAAAGTCCTTCTGCATTGCTCTAATCTCATGATGAGCCAAGTCATTTGTCCCTAGGTGGACAATGACATCCAGCTCTGACTCCCATGCAACTGTTCTCGTGATCCTAAGGATGCACTTCCTGTCCCTCCAAGCCATGGCACCAGGCAGGCACCTTACTTCAGTTTTCCCTGACACCCAAGTTCTATCCCCCTAATAATTGTGATATAGAGATTTAAAAGCTGCTAGGCTGATGAGGTGTGTTAATTTCAAAGTTTTTTGCAGCTTGTTCCACAGTTGAGGGAGTACAAAGCTGATGGCTGCTCTGCCAATGCGAGATTTTCCTTTGTAAACATAAAGGTAGATGTATGAGGTGCTTCTCGAGGCATACTTCCCCAGAGTGCACAAAGGTAAACAGACAGAGATATACTGGGCAGTTTATTTGAGATAGCTTTGTATGTCTAAACTGCAGCATTCTTTCTGCCATCTTTAAGCAAGGGTGACCATCCCACTGCTGTGTACAATCCACAGTGGTGGGTTGAGTATGGAAGACCCGTGATAAAGTTTATGGCTCTGTGATAAAGCGTATCAAGTTTGGCTAGGGTACCTGCAGGTCCCTGACTATATAGAAAGTCTGCGTAATCCAATAGTGAAAGAAAGGTAGTTTGAACCAGTTTCAGTTTAGCGTCTCTTGTGAGGAGATTATTAATCATAAAGAACAGACCAAGTCTTTGTCAAAGTTTCTTTGCCAGTTTTTCTAAGTGATCTGTGAAAGTAAGTCTATGGTCTAACTAGACCTCCCCAGGTATTTAAACTTTGGTACATAGTCCAACCACTCACCTAGTATGGTAGTGATCTGCAGGAGTGTCCCAGCAATTGCAGGATTTATTGCATTTTGAAGGGGTGAGAGGAACATTGCTTTTTTTTTTTGCATTTAAGAGCAGTTTCTAGTTTATAAGCTGATGTTGCAGAAGAGTAAATTCATTTTGAAGGGCTTTACAGGCTGCTTCATGTATGGGACTACTAGCATAGAGTACTGTACCATCCGCAAATAGGTGTATTTATGCTTCTTTGAGGGGGCATCTATGTTGCTAATATAAATGGTTAAGAGCAAGGGACCAAGAATGCAACCTTGTGGTACATCCCTCAATAGGGGTTTTGGTGGAGAAACTTCCCCTTCTGCCTTTACTTGTTGAAGTCGTCCTCAGAGGTAGTTGGAGAACCATTTAAGGGTTAGGGAATCCAAACCAGTGTTCCAGAGGGACGACAGAAGCAGTCTGTGATGAACGGTATAGAACGCCTTGCTTAGGTCCAAGAAAACAGCGCAAAGGTTTTTTTTTTGTCTAATTCAAGCTGCCAGTCATTTGTCACCTTGGCTAGAGCAGAGATTGTACTGTGTTGTGCTCTAAAACTGGATTGTAATGGGTAGAGTAATTTTTCTGATTCCAGGTAGTTCCGAAGCTGGGAGTTCACTATTTTCTCCAGCATCTTTGACAGGATTGGAAGTAGGGAGATTGGCCTGTAGTTATTGAGGTCACTAGGATCTCCTGACTTAAACAAAGGGACCACAAGTGCATTTTTCCAAATGGGCGGTAGGTCACCCTGGGACAAGTATAAGTTGAAGAGATGAGTAATTGGGACTGTGAGGACACAGTAGCCGACCTTTAAGAAGTACGGGTCAATGAGGTCGGCCCCAGCAGTTTTCCTAGTGTGCACCTGAAGGAGGAGATCTTCAACTTCTTTCAAGGAGGTAGGCTGCAGAGAGAAGGATGGACTGGGGATGTGTTTTTCTTGTTTTATTGGGAGGGGACTACTTTCATATTTTTTGTCCGAGTCTTTTTTTTGTTTTGTTTCCAGTTTTCAGTAGTGAACCAGTACCGCTATTGTGAGATGCAAAAGTTTTTATAAAGACTATACTCAACTTTTTGTGAGCAGCAATATTTTTTAAACAGCAGAATAACAAAAATATGAGTTAGTGGCTCTCCATTTGGGAAGTGTGAGGTGCGAAATTTGATTGGTGCATTGCAATGGTGGCATTGCCTGTTTGTAATAGGTAGAGAATGAATCAAACAAATCCCACTTCTGCCGTTCCTCCCCGGTGGCACAGCATGCAGCCGCTAGATTCACTTCCCTTGTACTCAACCCACAATGACAAGTCAACAGGTACAGTATTTATTTATTATTACAGTTGCCCTATATCACAGTTTATAGCTTGGGGTATTAATCAGCTTAATTTCATCCTCTGATCTCTTTTACTAATTGTTCATGACTTACGTAATTGTAAGTTTTCTTTCTGATGTTGCTGTATCTATCCGCAATGTCAAACATTTGGGAATATGGCATTTTTCTATGAAAGACAGTTCATTTTCAATGTTAGTTAATCTACTCTAAGATCTAGGAATCTGTGTCACTGTGCTTCACACATTTCTTTTTTTGGCTTTATCTGTTTATCTCCCCTGTGACCCTCACCTACAGTACCTCTCCTTCAGGCCAATTGCCACAAGGACTGTCACCTCTCCTGTCACCACCGCCGATCCTGACCCCACATCGCAGCCACCTCAGGGTAGCCCGACGTGACCCTTCATCAGGTGGGTCCCCCTCTTCCAAGGAGAAATGGCCTAGGCATTGGCCCTGGGTGCTGCTGTGGCTAGGTCGGCTGTTGCAGAGCTTGGGGAGGCACTGGTATGGGTGGCTGTCATCCGGTAGGAGGAGACACCATTTTCTAGTTTTTCCTCTGATTCCCCTACTCGTGTCACAACTGAGCTTGCCCTGGTCTCCACCGGGGGCCGCTACAGAGTAATGCCATTCTCCAGCCCACCCCAGGAGAGGAGAGCAGCCATCCGGATGCTCAATCCTAGCCTTCTCCTGCTGACCCTCTGGTGCCCGAGTCCATTCCCAAACCTGGGTCGCCAGCACGGTGCGAGGTGAAGTGCCAGCGCCTCAGCCCTCTGCACCACCAGGCCGGCTCACACATTTCTAACTACCAGTTTCTCTGGAGAAGGAGTAGCTGAGGATCAGGGACCAGATTTTCAAATGTGGAAAAATTGCAGACATTTGAAAAAAGGTGTGCAAGGCAGGGTTTCCTTGCACAACCACATTTTTTCCCCACGTGTTCTCAGTTTTTAAAGAGATTACATGTTTGCATCCTGTACACAGTTTGTTGTGGGTTGTGCATATTATTTGCACAGCTGTGAAAAAATGCTATGCATAGAATTTTTTTGTGCAGCTGCAGAAAAAAGGGAAAATGCTACACATTCACATAAAATGCTGAAAATAGTATTCTTGAAGGTGCAGGTATTTTTCTTGTGCAAGGGAGCTGCCCACAAGGTCTTAGTCCTTTGTATTTGCCACCATGCCAGGCCCTCTGAAAAATCCCCAAGTGTCTTCTGTGCTTCTGATATTGTACAAGTGCGGTTACAATGAAACTGCAAACAAAAGCACTGCCAGTGCTACATAGAAACATTGAACTTGTTGGCAGATATGGAAGGCTTGTTTATGACTGGCATTATGTCAAACCTATCATTCAGTCCAGGCAAATAATAGCCACTATGGGGGTAATGTTTGTTAGATTTTATTATACTCTTCCTGGTGCTGCAAATTTTCTGCTTTCCTCATGGTTTTGTTTTTTCCATGGAACAGGAGACTGTAGTAGCACAGCATCCCTGTTACTGCTTGTCCATTTTTAATTATGACCACTTTTGCTGCAGACCCAACTTGCCTTTCTCTTTTCCACCTCCTTCCTTCCTCCTATGATTCCTTTGTGCCTGTGCTAAGCATTTTTGAAACCCACCACTGGTTTCACTCCCACTGCCTCCTCTGAAAGGCTATTTCAGGAATCCATCACCCTTTCTGTGAAGAAATACTTCCTCACATCTTGCATGAATCTACCTCCTTCCATCTTCATATCATGACCCCTTGTTCTACAGCACCTTTTTCTCTGAAACGTGTCTCACTCCTGTACCTTATTGCCCCCAAAAAGTATTTAAAGGTCTCCATAATATCTCCACTCTCCCTTCTCTTCTCAATGGTGTTCATATTGAACTCTCTCAGTCTCTCCTCATAAGGCTTCTGATGCAAACCTTGCACCATTTTGACAGCCCTCACCTCTCTTCTTGCTGCTTTCTCCTTTTTACAACTGTGTGTGGAGCCTACAGGAGTTTTGCATGTACAAAAGGAGCAATGTCATGTTTTCTGTCCGTGGAACTGACTGAAGGTGTAAATAGTCTCCTCCGCCTTACCCTCCTCCAAGAAATGTTTTCCACTCTCAAATAAATACGCTTTCATGTTACTCAATGTTTGAAGGGTACTACTTTCTTTCTTAAATGGGTGGTACAAGAACTGGAACCTGAGTAGCGGGAGGCAGCATTGTTTTTTTGGGGGGGGAGTCAGATCCAACCCCCTTCCACCCAAGAAGCTCCAAAGATCCAGCCCACCTTTTTTTTATTCATGTGAGAGGGACATGAGGTGGATCTATTATGTTGAAATATGATTCACTAGTTTGGGAGCTGGATCTAGGAACACAAGAAATCTGTGGAATCCCTGCATTTTTTTCAGGAGTATGAGAACAGGAAATATTTAATGCCTTCAAACTGACTTAAAAACCCTTGGAACGAATGATTATCAGAGTCACCTGGTGTCTCAAAGGGAAAGACTAAGTGTCTGAAACTACTAAGGATTCACCTTCTATGGAAAATAGACAGCTTTCAGGTATTTCATAAACATTTATATACTAAAATGGGCACAGTACTTGGTAAATACAGTCTGTGATGAAGTGTATTTTTCTTTTTAAGTTTGAGAACTGCAGTTGACTTGCACATGTTAAAAATACCATTTGTAATTAGTAACTCATTTTAGAAACAAAATTCTGTTTTTTTCTTGTCCTATTTTACTTTTTTCCTAGCTCAGTTTATAATGGAGCTGATTTTCTAACATTCCTCCTGAGTTAATTACTCCTTGGAATCTGTAATTCCAGTTTTTACGACTGTGTCCCTGGAACTTTCTACACAACAAGTTCCCATAGGCACCTCACAACACCTCATTAAGCCATTTGACAACACCATATTTGCTGGACACTGCATAATAAGAGACCCAGCCTTGCATGTTTCCAAATAATATACCAACTTCATTCTCAGGCAGACAGTTCTGGGGGGGGGCGGCACACTGGACTTCAGTTGTTTGTTTGATATTGGTCACAACCAGGAGCCCCTCTAAAAATAATTAAATAAATTTATAAAGCCAGGGTTGAGCAGATCACACATTGAATTGGTTTATAATTAGGGGAAAGCTGTGATCACTTTCCTAGTGATTTGCTCCCAGCCACACCTAGCAGACTGCACTTTATAAATGTGAGACAAGGAAGCTGGAGTACTGTCTTTGCAAACAGAGAATGAAACAGTTGGACTCTAACTCAGATCAGCAAGGTACTTTTTACATTATTTAAAGAGCAGGACCAAACCGATTGGGGCCACTTTGATGTAATGGTTTGGCATGTTCACATTTTGGCCAAAGTTTGATAACTAATAGCCCCTATATGGGACATGAAAGATGGAAAATCCTCCATTACAGGGCTGTTTGGGCAGTTGGGGGGGGCACACTGGACTTCAGTTGTTTGTTTGATATTGGTCAGAACCAGGAGTCCCTCTAAAAATAATTAAATAAATGTATAAAGCCAGGGTTGAGCAGATCACACACTGAATTGGGCACAGCAGCAGAAGAAGCATGATGGCATTAAAATCTTAGTGGTGTGGATGTAGAGGCACCAGTATTTAAGCATGACTTTGGTAGAGGATTAATTGTGACTGGGGAGTGAGGGAGGGAATGAGTCTTGATATTTTTAGCATAATAGTTTTCTCAAACTTCAACCTTCAATGGCTTAGACTTTGTAGCCATCTGTACAGTATACCACTAAGCCACATGCAGTGGGGTATGGGTAAAACCCAGATCACCAGACCCAGGCCAGAGCTGTAAAATCTGCACTAGGCACAGCTTTTGCAAATACTGCTGATCCAGTGGAGCAGCAATAAAATATAAACTATGCAATACCCTCAATAACACACCTACTCCAGTTTACATTTCCCTGATGCCCATTTTTAGGCCTTATGTAGTAATATCTTCCTTCAACAGAACAGCTTGTAATGAAATGTGATGAATTTACATTGACATTTGGGCATATGTACTTATATAATATATGAATTTTGTGTGTGAACTGTATATCAGTTTCTAAAAATAAAAACAATGAAATGCATCAAATGTCTTCAAAAACTTGTCTCAAAAATGTATTTATCTTCTACCTTGTCACAACATACAGTTGTCTCAACACTGTTTTCAGTTAGGGTACAGTACCTTCATGTATTTGATGGCCTGGTTCTGTTGAGCTGATTGCTATAACAGTGCATAGAATAAAATGCAAAACATATAGGTAACTGTAATACAGATGGTGGCATTATTTTTAATTATACAATGGCAAGGAAAAATGTAAGAAGCTGGCTGCTGACCCTCTGAAACAGTGATGTTATTACACAGTAACATCACAGTAGCTTTGGATTTGGATCATTCCTTGCATTTTTTCTTAAGAAATATTTTTCCACACTAACAAAAACTTCCTTTAAAATGTATTTTTTATTCTGTATATAACAACAAGCCATTATATAATTGTAATAAGGCACTCCAGGGTGCGTGTTATCTTGTAATATTGTCACTACTGGGGTGGTGGAAGCACTTGACTTTGCCTCATGCTTCAACCCACCCCAGGAGTGACATTATTACATGACACACACCATGTCATGCTTTATTGCTTAAATATGCCCTTTCTCACTGTACTGTACTTTGATTCAGTTAATATATATGCAACAGCCTTCATGTGAACACTCTGGGCTTCTCTTTGACTCCTGATGTCTATTTGCTTTAGCTATAGTATATTGTTTGAACTGCTTTGGTCTTCTTGATGTGGTGCCTGTTTGCCTAAACTATGTAATCTGTTTATCTACTGCTACCCATGCTTCTCCAGTGAATGATTGTTATAACCATCTGTTCTCTGAGCCATTGTTTTTTGACTTGTTAACTGTGCTATCTTTGTATTAGTTTCAACGAGGTGCCTTTACAACTGAGTCTCTGACACAAAGGTTTGCAAATCTGATATTTTTTAAATAAATAAATGTTTATGTTTAAGCCCATGAAACACCTTTATCTAGTTAATGCATTCACAGTCGTAGTGGCTCTGCCAGAGCTTGTTCCAATTGTTCCCACTTCCACACCTTTCTCCTATGACTGCTCCATCGCCCTTCTTCCTTTGCTGACCCCCTGATTCCTTGAATAACTTGCATCCTAGTGGGACTCTCTTCCTGTGGGATCTTCCTACTCTCTATCTCATCTTGTGGTGGCCCACTTTCTGCCTCTCCTATTTCTTCCATCACTCCTCCCTGGCTACTTTAAATATCCATCAAAGTAACATTTGAATCATCTACTGAAGACTGTGGTTGCCTCCTGGATGAAAGCAGGCCATCACCTCAGTAAAGGTTCTTATCCTTCCAGGTTGGCCCACAGTCCTCATTGTAGACATACCTCTCCTCCCTGCACTATTCCTTCTGCCATTACTTGAAAGCCCTGGTTTGGAGCTCCCTCTGCTTCCACGTATAGTGCAACACTCACTCACTACTTGCATTTTAAACACATGGGCACCACAGGATCAACCAGATGAATGATCCACCTTTAGCAAACATGACATTTATACATGGAGATGACTACAGCAAATCATCTTTCTTTTTAAGGCATCTTTATCAAGTTAATGTATTAGCAGCCGTAGTGGCTCTGATCACAGTTTGTTCATGTAGGTTGGGGCTATCATAAGGTTTTACTGTACCTGGTCAGTTTCCAGTGTTGATAAGGAAAATGCCCATATAAGGCAGACACAGCACGAATACATCAATCTGCCAATATATAGAAATGCAAATCACACATGAATTTTATAAATACAAAAATGTAATTATTAAGCAGTCTAATTAGCAGCTGCTTGCCTCTAGCAATAAAGGTTTGACTGATCATACTTTTCCTAACTATACATTTATTTACTACTGCTAACTACTGTTTCTTTCTATTGTAGTTCAAGGAATATTATCAGCTTTTTTGCTGAATTTTGGACCATAGTTTTAAGTATGTGCCAGTACTACTCAGTACCATCAACATGCATATTCTTCATATAAATAATGTCAGATTTTCCGATAATAGCAGTTTCATATCTATGTCAGGCAATCGGCTCTTATCCTCAACTGGCAGTGCTGTGGCACATTCACATTTGAATATGGCACTGCAGCACTGATAAACTTGTACTTGCAAAAGTTAGAACATTTTATGCAGCATGAGTTTGACTTAAATTCTAATAGCAGGTACTGAGTTGAACTTAGATATGTCACTCCCATTGAACACGTGGAGTGTTAGCCTGTTAAATCATTCTTTGAAAAGTTAAGCCATGCCTCTAAGCATGCGCATCAGTATCAACAATTATACTTCCCAGTCATGGCAGGCAAAAAAGGCAAGGAAAAGAAAGCAAAGAGGTTCAGAGCCACCATACAACAGAGCAAGCTTAAAGTGATTTATGGAAGTTCCCTAAATGCCTTTTTCACATAGTGTGCCATTGCCAATCATGCTTCAGATGTTGGAGCTGCAATTTGTTTTGCAAACAAAATCTGTCATAGTCATTTTTAGGGCTGCAGTGGATGTAGTGCAGTAGATCTCTTGCTATCAAAAAAGCAGGCATTGCATTTCTTCTGACCGAACAATATGTTGAAGTTGCAACACAGTCGCCTCCATGCCTGTGAAGCCTTCCACTTGCTGTCAGCATTGGCAGTGTAATTGCACTATTTTGTAGTCTGTCAGCAGTCATGGCAGAAGACAGCACACTCTGCCATGCCCAAGATGGCCATCAGACCATATTGCGTAGGTGCAACTGATAGCACATGCGCAGTACCCTGCGGTGGTCATCTTGGTCATGGTGGACTGTGCTGTGTCACACCATGACCACTGATTTCCTTTTTTTAAAGTACACATATCCCCCCACCTGACCCTCCCTCTCAGCACCCCCTTCCAGAAACATAACAATGGCACCGGGGGTGCCCAATTCCCCAGTGTCACCATCGTAACATAACAGTGACACTGTGGGTGCCCAATCCCCCAGTGTCAAGTTGGACCTTTTTTAATATATTAATTTTTCTTTTTTCTTTTTTTTCTATTTATTATTTTTGTGCCACACCTCCACCCAGTCAGGAACCCCTCAGCTGCAGCATCCCCACATGAGCCTTACTCCCGGAACCCCCTGGATTACGCCAAAGGGCAGAGACATGACACCCAGCCCGTAAGGTGCCATGAACAACGGGATAGGGTGAGAGTCAGCCTGGGGAGCTGATCACAGCAGAGGGGAGGGCATCACTTACGCAGAGAGAGAGAGAGAGAGAGAGGCAGGCTTGGTTTTCTCCTCCTGGGGGGGCGGGAACATGCAATGACACCGGCATCCATCCTTCCCCCTTGAAACCTTGCTGGTGCCATATACTGTGGCACTCCTGGCCTCCACCAGGGGTCCCCCTTGCACCAGCAACATCCTGCACCCTCCCCCAGAGAAGGAGAGCAGTTGTGGGATGCTTAATCCTTCTCTCCCCAGCCAGCCCTCTAATGACCCGAGTCCGTTCCTGAACCCAAGACGTCAGTGTCACAAGTGGAAATCCACCTGCTGTGCCGGTGGGCCAGCCTATAGTCATTTTTCTCCCCCCATCCAACCTTCCATCTTAGCGCCCCCCGATACATAACAGTGACACTGGGGGTGCCCACTCCCCCAGTGTCATGCTCACCAATTTTTTTGTTTAAAATTATGTTTTTCTCCACCCACCTAATCCTCCCTCACTCCCAGTACCCCCCCTCAGAAATATAACAGTGACACTGGGGGTGCCCAATCCCCCACTGTCATGCTTGGGACTCCTCCATTGTGTTTTTTTCACCTGTAAAAAGAAAACTGTCCATTGATGTCTTTTGCAGCTGTTTCTTACCTGCTACCTGACCCTCCCACTCAGCACCCACCACTCTGCACCCCCCAAGCCCTTACTTACCTGTCAGGGGTCCAACACTATAATCTTCTCTGGCTACAGACATGTCTTCACTTTTCAAAGCTGAACCACTAACTGAAGAAACAGGTATGCAGTTTAATGTATTTCAAAGGGGTTTTGAACTTAGTGGCATAACTTGGGTATTTTTGCATAATGTTGGCCCAAATTTTCAACATGCCTTTTTTGGGACCCTGCCTCATGAACAACTGCACTCACATTTATTTATTTATTAGCTTTTGGTAACCGGGTAAGTGCACTAGGCAACAGACCTGCCTATTTTCAGGCATGACCCGGGAGAGCACAGGACATTGGTTACAATATGCAGAAATGCACAGACATAATATAGGTGTACAGAAGCAAAACAAGATATACATTGGGTAGTACAGTAACTGTTACATGAGGGTACATTTTAGGCATAGATCATAATAAGGATGTAAAATAAAGCAATTAGGGTAACCATAAGACAGCTGAGGACAGTAAAGACATCAAGGTTCATAGCCACCTAGACAAATTGCATGGGAGAACATTAGTGTAGTACTCAGGGTCAGACCCGACAGCCTGCAGTGGGACAAAGCAAATTAAGAACATTTGCATTGGCCAGAGGCTAGAGGTGGTGAACAGCGAGTTTTTGAATTCTCGATGGGAGGATGACGCTTTTCACCATAAAGGGGAGTGAGTTCCAGAATTTGGGAGCAAATGGTCAAATGCCTGTTCACCCATTTTTGTCATGCAAGGTCTAGTGGAGAGCATGGGCACAGAGGAAGACCTGAGGGTACGGGTGTGTGAGGCAGGAGTCAGAAGGTTGGCAAGATAGACAGGGCAGGGAGGTCTAGACAGGAGTCGATAAAGCAGCCCAGGGAGTAGGCTCGAATATCCTTAGGTGACAGCCAATTTAAGCCGGCGTAAAGGAGAAAATGATGGGTAAGACGTGGGGCAGTTAAGGCGAATCTACAGATGTTGTTGTAGACAGTGTCCCATTTGTGGAGTGTAGCAGAGTTTGCAACAAAGAGGAGGGGCAGAGCATATTGGAGCTGGGGTAAGAGAATACCTCTCGCAACAGAAAGTCTAGCGGAAGGAGTGAGGGAGTGGCGCAGGCGATAAGCTCCGCCAATTTTAGCTTTGACGGCACGGCACACCATATTGACATGTTGAGACAGGTCAAGTGTGGGATCCAAAGTGACCCCAAGGTACTTGAAGGACTCAGTGTTTGAGATTAGGGAGCCATCAAGGCATTGAACCCGGAGCCTGTTCACAGGGGCAGACAGTTTCTTAGAGGATCCGAAAAGCATAGCACAGGTTTTTTCTAGGTTCAGGACTTGGTGGTTGCTAGACAGCCAGGTCTGCAGGACTTGGAAGTCATTAGTGAGAGTGGAGTTGATGGCAGCAACCGATTTTGACCCAGAGTAGAGAACAAGGTCATCTGCGTACATAAGAGTGCATCTACATTATATACATTAGGCAAATCTGTCCTAAAAGGTGATTTTAAGGGCCCTGTGTGAAATCACCTTTTGGGCAGGAGTTGAACATTTTCTGTGCACTTGTTCATGGGTTGGGATAATAAGAAGGCTATGTTGAAAATTTGGTGTAAAAATATTAAAACACAATAAAGTTATGAGCCTATGTTGAATTTTGTGAATGTAAGCTCATAACTTTGGTAATTTACAACAGTTTTCCACAAATTTATAACATAGCCATATCTTTATTGCACCTCATGAATGTAATAGCTGTCATTTTTCACATCCTGGCCAGTTAAGCAATAAGCCATGAAGGGATGTGCAGGAGACAGTTCTAACATATAGCTAGGGGGCCTAGTGAGGCATGAGGCCTCAGGCCAAGTGTGTCCAGCCCCCTAACCATGCATTAGAATTGTCTAATGCATACCCCAGAGTGGCTTATTGTGCTTATTAAATGGGCCTCTATGGTTTACAAACATATAAAAATCCCAATTTATTTATGTATGTAGAAAAATATTATAATCTTTTTGTTGTAAAATAGTTCCTCTGCCTGCTATAGATTGCTGTATTTAGTTTCTCTTTTAGGACTTTTGCCTTGCTACGGCCACCATAGCTATAGTGTTTTCCATGGTGTCGGAATGGTTACCATGGCTCTCAGAACTGGCCATAGTTTTTTTTATTGTGCCATATTTTATTATAATGGTTTTATCATTTATAGTATCTCCCTAAACTGGTTGTCTTGGCTTGCTCACTTCCCTCTGGCACACATACAAGTTATGCTTGCTTGGTGAGGCCCTCCATCAGAAATGGAAATTCAAAGTGGGTGGTTGCTCACCCACTACGTGGAAACACTGTTATAAACTGCAAGTGACATCTGTTTAATTTTTTTTTTATTAATTGATTCATCAACAAGCAAGGAGAAGTTGAAGAATGAGAGACTGTCTAACAGTAGTGACAGACTGCAGGTACTCTAATTTTAAAGAGAAGCCATTTGATGATGTCCAGACAGGCGAGTGAGCGAGTGAGAGACAGGTCAGCCAGATGGATGGCAGTGGCGGATGGGGAGGAGAGAGGCCCAGTATCTTAAAAAAAAGTTTAAGTGTTTAAGTGAAGAAGCAAAGTACCGAGTGTAACTTTTCTTTTAATTATATATTTTAAATATCCTATTTCAAATTATTAGGATCCTCCAGTGTTTGGGCAAGTTCATGGTAGCGGCAGGAAAAAATTGAGGCAGTTCAAAAAATAAACATTCAATTTGGCTTCCTAATATCTGATTTTTTAAAATGTGGATGTGGTTGCCTGAACTTGTTGGTAGCTGTGCATTAGACACTTCTAATGCACAGCTAACAATCAGTCAAAATGCAGAATCTTTCCTACCCATTTTATATGTTTTTTTTTTTACATCCTGAAAGGTGATTTTGTGGTCCCTGCATGAAATTGCCTTTTGGGCAGGAGTTGAAAAATTTCTCTGCTATTGTTCATGAAGTGGGGTCAAAAGAAGGCTATGTTGAAAATGTGCTGTAGAGAGGTTACGTGATACAGGCAGCCTAGTGGCAGCAGAGATACAGAGCTCCTATCCTTAACATCACATCTTCATCTTTTAATAATTAATTTCAACTGGAAACTGCCTAATAACCACAACAAAGAGCAGAGGACATCTTCAGCATTCAATATCAACAACTTTTACATCGCTATTGGGAGTTTTTCTTCCACAATGGATGCAGATATGAAGATGGCCCAGCTCAGACATACGCCTCCTCCCTTGCCTGAAAAGCTACCTAATAAAGCCAGACCTCAAGGGGGAGTTTCCAACTCCAAAAATCTAGCAACAGGCCCTTCAGTTCCACTCACAGAGGATCGATTTTTACAAGAGCTACTGCCTTTTAGAGAGACTTTGCTTGACATATCCACCGAAATCAAATCAATTAGAAGTGACATGTCGGATCTAGCTATAAGGGTTAGTGACAAAGAAGCTGGAACCACCTCCATGGAAAAATGGAGAGACAGAGTTGATCCAGAGAAAATCCATCTCCGACAGCAAATTACTAAGCTGCAACTTAAAACTGAAGACCTTAAAGGTAGGAGCAGGAGGAACAATATCTTAATAATGGGTCTTCCTGAAACAGCAGAAACCCCCAATGTTGTTCTTTTTGTCCAGAAATTACTACAAAAATTTATATGTTAAAAGATGGGCGGCGTTAGAAGCGATCTACTCCCACCAGGGTGCATATGTTCAGACACAGGTCTGTCTGTCGGGCTGCGATTAGCGGAAGGAATTTCTGCTGGAATGAGTGATAGGCATTTGGACACTAAAGAGACTTAAGTGTTTTGCTATAGGAACATAGTTGACCGGGTAAGGTCTTAGGACAAAGTTAATAGTTAGGTGTTAGGGTCTGCCAAGTTAATATGGGGGGATGGGGACTCTTTCTCTTTCCAGGGGGCACAGAGGGGCGCCACCTTTCAAACAGACTGCTCCTGAAGAGGAGTCTGGATCAGAGAACATGTATTGGGCTGCAGGGGATTATTACTCGGGTTAATGGGAGAGGGCTAAATCGGTGTGTAGTCCTGCTATCCTTACTCACTGTACCGATGAAGTAGCTTTAACTTTTAGTTGGTGGAGGTGGTGTTACCTGCTGTGTGTGTACATAGTTGGATTGTACATAGTTTACACAGTCAGTTTTGGATTGTGTGCCCTGGGGTTCCCAGGTCTTTGTTTGTTATGTTATATCTCTGGAAAATGAATAAAGATGTGTTTTTTTAAAAAAAAAAGAAATTACTACAAAAAATCATGGGGCCATCTCCCCTCGGGGGTAACTACCAAATTGAATGAGCTCACAGATCACATAGACCTCGACCCCCACAAAGTTCCCCACCAAGACCTTTAATCTTAAAATCTTTGAGCTATGTGGAACGACAACACGTGCTAAATAATGTCAAAGAACGTCAGTCAATTATGTGGGAGAGCTCCAAGCTGCGATTTGACTCAATGCCACACATGAGGTTGCAGGAGGACTTGGAAGATCTGGGCACAGTGAAAGTCCTAGTAAGATCGTTGGGGAGTTGGTTTGGGAGAGACAGTGGAGGGTGGTGGTAAATAGAGGTACATCTTGATTACTGCAATGCCCTCTACCTAGGACTACCGGGGGCGGATATCCGCTGATTACAGTTGGTGCAGAATGTGATGGCCAGGTTGTTAATGGGAACATCGAGATCCAGTCATATGACACCTGTGCTGCATGAACAACACTGGCTGCCAGTATAGTGGCGGATAACCTTCAAGATTGCGTTGCTGACCTACAAAGCCTTACATGACCAGGGACCACATTATCTGCAAGATCTTCTGCACCCTTATTGCCCCTCATGCCCACTCCGATCCTCTGGCGAGGGATTACTAGAGATTCCCAGGATATGTTTAAAGACTTTTGCAGCACGATCTTTTGCCTTTATGGCCTGTACCCTGTGAAATTCTCTACCTCATCGGATATGAGAGAGCCTGATCGTTGAGAGTTTTAAGTCTGCCCTCAAAACACATCTCTTTCTTTAGGCATTTCAGGGGCCTGAATGGGATTATGGAAGGGTTTTTATAGTAAATGTATAATTGTATTTAAGTTTATGTTTTATGTTTAGTTTTATGCTGACTGCAATGCTTTATGAGGTATTAATTGTTCAGGCATCCTGAGCTTTGGAAGGGTGCCTTTTTACAAATAAAATTAATGATGATGATGATAACTTAGGGAAGAGGTAGATCATGAGTGTAGTGCCGCAGTGGTCAGTCCTGCAATCATACATTTTTGATATGTTCATCAATGGCATCAGAGAAGGCATACAGGACAAGATGTGTCTCTTTGCAGATGACACTAAGCTCTCTGGCAGGGTACTGTAGACAGCAAGGAGGGAGTAAGGCAGAAGTAGTCCAAGGTCTGCATACTGTGTGACTCTGAGCAAGTCACTTAACCTCCCCAGTGCTCCCAGGTTACCACTGAAAACTGGCACTTGTGTCTAGTGAGACTTACCCAGTTACCAAAGAATCATAAATAAATTAATTAAATAAACACATACATACATACATACATACATACATACATACATACATACATACATACATGATACATACATACTAATAATAACCCAGGACAGGACACTGGATGGGTGGGGTTAAGTTAGGCACTATTTCTGAGGAAAAAGTTCTGGGATTAATCATAAGTGACTCCCTAAAACAATCTAGTCAATGCAAGAAAGCCTACAACAAGGCAACCAGAAAGCTGGGGTTTACTGGGAGGGGTTTCTATAGCAGGAGGAAAGAGCTAATACTACCTCTCAATAGATCACTGGTGAGATCCCATCTGAAATACTGTGCCCAGTTCTGGAGTTCCCACCTATGGAAAAAAAAAGACATGTTGGAGATGATGCACTGTAGGATAACCAAAATGATTCGGGGCAATCCGGGCTGATCCTATGAGGATTGACTTAGCACTCTGCCCATGTGTTTTTTGGAGGCCAGAAGGGACAGAGGGGATATTGGGACCTTCAAGTTCCTGAAAAGAATGAACACGTTAGACTGCAAGGAAATATTCAGCATGAATAGTGAGTCAAAAATATAGGGACTTGAGTTGAAGCTTGCAGCGGTGAGATTCGGGAGGAATGTGAGAAAGTTTTATTTTACAGAGGGAGTCTATGAGCCAGGGAACAGCCTACTGGCAGAGGTTGTGAGTGTAAAAACCATTAATGGGTTCAAGCATGGCTGTGACAGAGTCAAGGGCTTAGTAGTTACCCGGGGAGGGTAGCAGGGGGCAGGGGGAGGCCAGGGCAAAAAAACATCTAGACAAAAGGTTTCGGTGTATGATAGCATTGAAAAGGCAGACTGGATGGACTGATTGTCCTTTTCTGCCATAATTGTCTATGTTTCTGTGTTGCTGTCTGGTTCTTGGAAGTCATAGATCAATATTCCACTCCATGAAATATTTCATTTAGACTGTTTGGAGGGGACCTTCATATGTAACTCTCTTCTACCTCTGCCAAATAAAAAGAGAACAGATGGATCTTCCTTATGGAGATCAGATGACTCAGTGCTGGGATCCGAGAAATTAGCATTGGCCATTCAAGTGCAGAATGCAAGAACATACCATAAGGAGACTTTAGTGAGACTCCTGTGATACATTTTGCACTTCTTATTGAATGAAAAGGGTCAGCACTAATAGCAAGTGCACCCAAAAAACTCATGTACTTTTGTCAGTTGTCTGAACTTTGCCATAAAATTATTGCATTTTGTGTAAAAATAATGGCATAGTTGTAAAAAGATTTTTGAGCAATTGCATACATTTTTTCACACAGCTGTGTCAAACTGCATGAAAAAAATATGTATTTGAGTGACTTTCTGGACTTGCTTGAAAAAACAGACATCATTGAGTGACAACCAAGAGAAGGCAGTCAATGGACAAAGGGTTCTATGTGATAACGGCGACCGCCAAAGGGTGATCACCGTTACGGCAAAGTCAGAGTGCCAAAAATCAGTTTTGGCACTCTGACTTCCCCAATGCACAACAAAATGGCACCAGGGACTTGCATTTTTTACATTTATTCAGGGGGCTGTGCCCCTCTGCACCCCCATACTTAAGGATTCTCTCCAGGGGGTGTATGGCGGGGTGTATGGTGGGGGGGCAAAACATAAAAAAAATAAAATTCAGGCCAGACAAAACAAAAATTAACCTGCGCCTGGACCCAAACCCAACACCCTACCCACCAAAGCTGTAAGCCGACCCACTACACCATGGGGCCAGCTTGGCAGCCTACCGCAGCTCAACCCCTCAAATCCCCTCCCACTCCTCGCCGAGCATGCTCACTCACACCCACCCACCCCCATGTGTGTACCTGTAGCAACTTCCTGTTGCTACGGTCACCAATCCACCCCATCCAGTTACTGTAGCTTCCCGGTAGCCGCTATGCCATGCACCATGATTGAGTCACCCTTTCGGGGGCATTCAGTCCTGGTCACGAACATCAAGGTATACTGGACAAAGCAGTTATAATAAAACAATAAAATTACCCCAAATTAGATAAGTAGGATACTCTTAATAAAAAAAGTTCCTTAACAGATTCAAATGAGCCTTTTCACACAAAAAAAGTGGTACGTTAGCTGAGAAGATTGAGCACCCAGTGCTGAGGAGAGGGACTGATACAGACAGGAAAATAAAATATCCCAACCTCACCTCAAATGACAGGCCAAAAAGCACAACACTAACAGAAACATTTCTTGTGATTTTTATGATACTCATCTGACACTTTAAAATACTGAGGCAGAGAGGCTGGCAGAATTTTCAGAGCTCCCAAGATCTGCAGTTAAAAATGGTAGAGCTAATTAGGGAGGCAAAAACAGGGACAATTTAAATTTAGAAAATTGTGAAGCAAGTCTTGACTGAGAAACCCAAATGGCTTGTTCCAGCCACCTGACTAATTTTAATTATCATGAGATGTTAGGTTAGGCAGGTTCTATGGGGATGTCACTGCTTTGTCAGTGTGCCAGTTTCTCTAGTTGGTTTTAATAATTACCCAGTAGTTGTTGCCAACCCAGTGCCAATGCAGAACAGCACAAAAACCTAACACTTTCATTCAGCAAACTCTTGTTCCTAGTTTGAGGCAATGTGTTTATATACTGCATCAGAGACTGGTTTTGTAATCTGAATCCACTGTAATTGCTCACAGTTCCAGCATTGTTTTAGAGATGTGGCATGTGCAAAGTGAGTCCTTTGTGGGAAACAAATTAAGCAAAGTGGCACTTTGTGTAGTTTTTCACATGAAAACACTTTCCCCTACCCTTGTGGCACCTATTCCACCCTTTTCTCTTTGCCCTGCCATACTAAGGTAAAATATAGTTATTTACCTGTTCCCCGCCCTTGTAGCAAAATCTAACCCTCCTCCTCCTACCCCTTCCCAACAGCCACACTAGGAATAAAATATGCAGTATATTATTTTCCCTTCGTTCACCCTTGTAGCAGCAATCACACCCTCCTAGTCCTCATTCAGCCATTGCAAGACTAAAACACATGTTATTTACCTTCCCCCTTCCCTTACAGCTCTCATTCCATTTTCTTGTCTCCTGCCAAGCCATACCAGTGCAAAAGTCAATGAAAATCCTCATATTACTCCTTCCCCCAACTCACGTAGCACCCCACCCAACCTGTCTTTCCCTTATCTTGGATGCCATGAGCTGATGTTCCTAAAGTACTAGAGATGGTGATGAGCACAGTAGTCTTCATGCAGCCAGCCAGCTGCCATCTAACTTGAGCAACTACCCTACAGATGTAAGTTTAAGGTGGTTGGAGGATTGTGATGGTTGCCATCTATAGTAGTTTGGGACTGTCTGTGTGCCCAAGAGTGGAGGTTGGGATGAGGCTCTGCAAGGATTTAGGGACAGGGTGGTGATATGAGGATTTTCAGTGACTTTGTACTGGACTGGTATAGTTCGGTGAGAGGGTAGAATCTGGGATGGGGGCTGCAAGGGTGTGGAAAAGGTTAAGTACTAATACCTATTTTATTCTTGTTGTGGCCAGGTGGGAGGGAGTAGTGTTTGATAGGTGCTACAAGGAGGGGAAATTTTTTTTTTTTTTACTTTTCTTGGCAGATTTTTCCTTTTTTGCAAAAGAAATAAAGCACAAAGGTTTGCACAATGCCAAAAACATTGCAAAGCATGAAGTTGGCCAGTTCAACATAACTTTGCTTTGACTTTGCCACGACTTCACCACATCTTCTTTAGTGATATTTAAACTTGCAACATTTCTTTTCTTTACAGTTTAAACTTTATTAATACATTTTCATTATAATGGGCAGTTACATCAAGTTGAGATGATGAGACATAATTCTAGAACAGTAAAACTGCCCAGCCCACCCTCCCACCCCATCCCCCCTTACAGCTGCAACAACATTGGGTCGCCCTAACGTGCAGTGCATAGATCAATGGTACATATGGGTAAAACCAGAGTGTGATATCAGTTCAGTGAGATAACACGAGCAAAGAATGAAGGGAGTCCCATATCTTGCTATATATCTTTAGTCTGTTATGAAGTCTTCAATTGCCTTCTCTGTTCGAAGGTTTGTGATTTCATGTAACCATTCCTGGAAAGAAGGAACCGATTTTTCCTTCCACTGACGTAGTATAAGTTTCTTAACAGAGAGTGCAACCATAGAGATGTGATATTTCCTAATTCTAGCATTAACCAGGGACATGTCCACTAGAAGACATACCTCTGGAATGAAGTACTCCTGTAGGCCCAGTAGGGGATCAAGAAACATCTTAATTGAATTCCATAAGGAAGAAACTTTGGGACAGAACCAGAACATGTGCAAGAGAGTACCCTCTTATTGCAGGCACTTAGTACATGTACTAGAATTTGAGAAACCCCATTTTTTTAATTTGGTAGGGGGTACAACACATGTTATGTAGAATGTGGTATTGCATGAGACGCATCCTATCTTGGGAAACATACTTATGACAGGGATCTCCATAGGGATTGCCAGTCCAACTGGTATTGAGGGAGGAGTGAATTCCAGAAACTAGTAGGCCCAAAGGTGTCCCCATACTTCTTATAGTACAGCACCTTGTATAGCTTGGATATTATGCCAGACGAACTGGACAATTGGGAGAATTCAGGAATCGGAGCTGATACCTTCTGGGAGGGGGGAGAACCCCCCAGGGCTACAATGAGAAGGTGTCTTAACTGCATAACTTTAAAATGAGCTGAGCCTGGAATATGGAACTTGTCGATAATTCCACGTGAGGACAACCAGTGTCTTTCCCTGTCTACCATGGAAAGCAGTTTTCCATCACCAAGTTGAGGCAGCCAGTTTGAAGGAATCCACTTTCCACTAAGAGTGAAAGATGGGGAGTTCCAAATGGACTGAGCTAAGTCAGTCTGAGGGAGTAATGAAGAAATAAACATAACTGTGTATATACTCTTAAAGAGGTACTTATTGTGGTACAGTTAACCATCTTTACATGAGACAACTTGAGATAAAATAGGTTTGAGGGATCCAGGTGTTTAGATTTAATTGTGTCTAACTCAATCTTAAGCTGCACTGGTTGTACTGCTTCAGGGCCTGGGGAGATCCGTCTCAGACAATATGCTAGATGACTGGCCCAGTAATATAGTGCCATATGGGGAATCCTCAGCCCCCCCCCAGATTTTGGGGCAGCTAGTTTATGATAGGCCAACCGAGGATACTTTTCTGCCCAGATAAATCTGGTAAATATATAGTGCAGTTTCTTAAACCAGCATATGGGGATAAAGGAGTTGAGAAGAGATAAGGGGTAATAAATTCTAGGAAATACGTTCATCTTAATGATGTTAATCCTCCCCCGTAATGATATAGGAAGTTTAGACCATCTGTCGAGGTCATGCATAATGACCTGTGAGAGAAAATCCAGATTATCTTTGACCCTCTTCGAAGGGTTACGGGATAGCTTTATACCCATATATTTAATTACTCTAGGAGTCCAACCTAAACCTAAGGGTAAAATATCATCCTTAAATACCTTGTGATTTAGAGGTAAAAATAAGGATTTACTTGCATTCAACTTGTAGTTGGATAGCGCACTGCACCTAGCTATTTCGTTCAATAGGGGTGGTATTGAAGAAACCGGATGGGAGAGATATATCAGCAAATCATCTGCGTACGCTGTGAGTTTAATCTCATGACGCCCAACTTTGATACCTTGTATAGAGATGTTTTGGAGAATGTTTTGGATGAGGGGTTCCAGATATAGGTTAAACAAGAGAGGCGACAGGGGAAAACCCTGCCTGGTGCCTGAATGAAGTGAGAAATAGCCTGAAAAGGCCCCATTAGCTGAGATTCTTGCTATACAGGATTTATATAGTGCAGCAACCCAGGAGATGAATACCGGGGGAAAGTTAAAGGCGCTCAAAACTTTGAAGAGAAAACTCCAATTCACCCAGTCAAATGCCTTCTCGGTGTTCAAAGACAACAAGCCTGCAGGGAAGTCAGCATCTCTGGAGGTCGAGAAGACATGGGATAACGTACGCAGGTGAACCGCCGAAGAGCATCCCATCATGAAACCTACCTGATTCATACCTATTAACTCGGGTAGCACCACGGATAGCCTGTTAGCTAAAATCTTTGAAAGGATCTTGATATCCTGATTTAGGAGAGATATAGGCCTGTAGCTCTGGATGAGCTCAGGATCTTTATCCGGCTTAGGGAGGAGCACTATCAAGACTTCAAAGAGATGGCGATCAACTTCTGACCTGGATAGGATGTGCTGGAATAAACTATTAAGTGTTGGCAATAGAAGATCCCGAAATGGCTAGGAGTTTTATCCGAGGGTAAACCACTAATAACCTCGGAGATTTCCCCCTGAGTTATGGGAGAGACCAGAGAGGCTGCGTAATGTACTGGAAGGGAGGGTAGATGTGAGTCCGTCAGGTACTTCTCCACGCTTTCTGGGCTGGGAGGGAGCTCCATGTCCCCGTAAAGCGATTTATAGTATACTGTGAACTCTTGAACTATCTCTGTGGGATAGGTTTTCAGAGATCCATCATCAGAGGCTCTAATTGAAGGGATGAATCTTACTGATTCTTGTTGTTTGATGCGAAGTGCCAGAAGGCGCCAGGCTTTTTCGCCTTGGTCAGTATAACTAGCTTTAGTATGTATGACAGTTAACTCCGCCTTTTCTCGGAGTAGTTCTAAATACTTATCTCTCAGCTCTAGGAGCCTCACCTTGTCCTCCTCTGAGGAGTTAACTGAATCATTGGATTCCAGAGCCCAAATTTGGGATAACAAGGACAGTAATTCTCCCTCCCTAACTCTTTTCCTAGCGGCCGAGAGACCGATGAGAACTCCTCTCATGTAAGCCTTGAAGGCCTCCCATATAATATCCGGCTTTGCACTATTTAAAGGGTTGGACAGAAAAAAAGCCTCAATGTGCTCCCTTATGGTACTGCAATAATTAGAATCTTTAAGCAATTGGTCATTGAGCTTCCATCGTGTTTCTCTCCTTGACACATCATGAACTGAGAGATCACACAGCACCAGGGAGTGATGGGAGACAGGGCCAGGTTGTATCGAAGAGGACTTAACCCCGGGCAGAAGAGTCTGAGAAATGAATATGTAGTCAATGCGGGACTGTGAACCATGTACCAAAGACCTGAATGTGAACTCCTTGGAATCAGGATTTAAAACACACCAGACATCACAGAGCCCGCATTGATACATTAATTCTCTAAAGGCCCTCTGACCTGGGGAGATCCCCTTGGATACGCCTCCCGACCTGTCAAGATTGGAATCTGCAACTTGATTAAAGTCACCCCCCAGGACAATCCTTATGGGAAGGAAAGGCAGGATTGAGTTTGTAAGTCTCATGAAGTACGCAGGGTCATCAGCATTGGGACCATATATACTGCCCAGTAACAGAGGTATTGACCAGATAGTACCTATAACTAAAATGAACCTACCCTCGGAGTCCCTTATAGTATGAGTTGGGATGAATGGTATGCCCCTCTTAATGATGATCATAACCCCACAGCTGTTTGAGGAGCCTTGCGCCTAATACACCGTCCCCACCTGTTGCCTCCTCACTTGCGAGGCTTCTGTTTCTAGTAAGTGCGATTCCTGTAGGAAAGTAACATAGGTACGTAAAAGACTTAAGTGTTTGAGAACCTGGTATTGTTTAGATTTTTTCCTGATCCCCTTGACGTTCCATGTTGCAAAAGTCACCTCCTTAGCCATCTACTTAAGGATTCTAAGGATACTAGAATCAGCCTTGCACTCAGGGTGTGTAACCTGAATAATCTAACCCCCCCATTGCTGCTGTAAAGTCCTCCCACCACCCTAACCCCCCTGCAAAAAGCCCCAATTCAGACCCTCTGGTACACCCCCACCCCCAACAAGAGCAGGTACCCTCTCCCCCTCCCAACCCCCACACTGTCGCAAGCAATGCTTAGCACAGCACTGAATCTTATCCTCGCCCTCCCGCCCTCTGAATGTATCCCCTGAAAGTGCTCGCCCTTATAATGCAAAATACAAAGCAGTCAATAGGCTGTATTACTAAGGGCATAGAGTCAATGAGCGGTCTCGGGCTTCCAGAACCTACAAACATCTGCTGGTGAATCCACTAATGAATGAGAGAAAGAAATAGAACTAGATACCAAAAATGTGAGTGTGAAAAAACGTCACTCGAGTCTTGAGAGGGAGATGAAAAAAGCCTGTTCCCTACAGGGAACTATTTCTTGAACCAGAACCAGAGCAAAAAATAACATGGAGGGGTGAGCCCATCATTGAGATAAAAACCTGAAAAAACAAAATTGGATGAGAAGTGAGATAAAATCCAGAGATGGGAAACCCTTGGAAGAAACTACCTAGGGGTTATGTACCCCTGGCTCTGAAAAGCCCCCCCTACGAAACCAGCACGACTTAATAACAAAAGCAATCCCTCTCAAGGCTGGATGACCAGAATTGCATTAAACGGGTGAGCAGCACCCTCTTGTGGACATAACCCGATCCAGCCCACCATTCAAAGGTGCCCTGAAAGCGTGAAGTCGCTTGAAAATCCGAGTTCCCATCCTCCAAGGACTAAACAGGAGGCATAACCAGAGACCTAGCCCTGTGTGTTTCCCCTGTATACTGAGTAGCGATGTTATATCTGATGCAGTCCAAAACAAACCCTGCAGGACCCCCCCAAGGACTCTCCCTGTAACACTATTCCCAGTAACAGGCCAGGGCCTGTTAAAAGTAAGGTTGAGCCTCTACTAGTAGACCAGTTCTATTAAGAAGCATAAGTCGAGTGAAATCCATCTCTGGAAAGAACACTATCCATACAAAGATCCAAACAACAGCTCGTTCTGAGGTTGCAGTGACCCCTGAAGATCATGAGGCCCTCTCAGGTCATGCGAAACAGGTCTGGCAATGCTGACTTAAGGTTTAGTAATGCAGCATCAGGATCCTCGAAATTAAGCCATGAGCCATTTACAGAGACTTATAATTTTACTGGGTACCCCATCCTGAACTTTAATCCAGCTGCTATAATCTTGGATACAATCGGGTGGAAGGCTTTCCGTTTTAGTTTAACCAAGCCATGGATATCTTGAGTGATTCTCAGCTTCACCTTCTCCCATCTGACTTCTTGCAAGACCTTGGCTTTCTGTAAAAAATGCTGCCTTTCCAGATGATTGAGAAAGCGGCAAATGATGGGGGGAGGAGGTGCATCGGGTGGGGGTTTTGGTCGCAAAGATCGGTGGGCCCATTCTATTATGTAGTTTGGGCCAAAGGGAGAGGGGCCAGTGACTTTTTCTACCAACTTCTGAATAAAGACAATGGTATTCTGGCTTTCTTCCCCCTTGGGGAGCCCGAGGATTACCACATTATTTCTTCGACTACAGCCTTCCAGATCCTCGAGTTTTGCTTCTAATCTAGACAACCTCTGTTTCGTTAGTAGAAGCTCAGGATCCATGCTTTCCAGCTTTCTCTCGATCGAAAATATTCGGGCAGTGTTGTCTGATACTATCGTGGAGACTTCCTCTATCTTTCTGGAGAGGGACTTCAGATCGATTGCCATATCTTTCATCTCCTCCCGGAATGGTTTGAATTCCTCTAAAAATCTATTAAGTGTTGGTGGTTCTTGGTCCCCAGCTTGATACACAGATTCAGGGTTGTCTGGGCCACTTGAGGATCAGGATTTCTTCAAGGCCTTCTCAGGGGTGGTGGGAGGTATGTTTCTGTAGGGGTTTCTTCATGTAAGCCTCCATTTACCACACGGGAACCCTCCTGTACAGGAGCGCACACTGTTCAGAGACAAGAGGACTATTGAGCAGAGGACTTAGATGAAATTTAATGATATTAAATAACGATTTTGTATTCGGAAGGCAGGAGCTTAACGGAGGAGCATCTACTCAGCACTCTGCATCACGTGATCTCCCCAACTTGCAACATTTCTACTTTATCTAAAATCATACTAAGAGACCTTAGATAGCTTTAGTTTGCTAACTGTTACAGTCAGGAGTTCGTTTTTTTTTTTTGGTAAAAATCAAAATTTAGAAGTCATTCTACTTTTTTTTAATGTTGAAATAAAACTAGAAAGGGAGCAATATAATCCTGAGGCCTTCTATAGATACTTAAAGTCAGCAGTACCAACACAGCCAACAGCAGGGTCATTAACAATTTATATTAAAATTATAACTGACAAAACTGAGATGGCAGAAATATTTGACAAGTATTTCTGTGCAGTTTTCCAGAAAATGAACACAGACAGTTTAAATAGCATGTATACTCGTAATGAAAAAGACCTTGGACAATATAACATTTCTATTTCAGCAGAAGTAGTACACGCTGGCATTGTTGCACTGAACATTTCTAAATCAGCTGGACCAGACAGACTAGCACCCAAACTGCTATAGTAAACATCTGCTGAGATTGTTCTCCCCCAGCATATATATACATTTGTAAACATAGGAACACAGACAATGAAGGCAGAAAAAGACCAATGGTTCATCTAGTCTGCCCATGGTTCCCTATCTAACCCAAGGACCTAATGTCCATCCAGGGTCATTGCCCTCCCCATCCACCCCATTCTCCTTCCAGTTTCAATAGCCCTGAGTAGCCACCATACCCTTAACTCTGTTTCAACTGTGCTTGAAACTATTAATGATTTTAGTGCCAACCACCTCAACTGGTAGACTGTTCCATGGTTCCACCATCCTAGAAGCATAGGGACATAGATTTTGATGGCAGATAAGGACCACTTGGCCCACCTAGTCTGCCCATTTCCCTACCTATTGGATAAGCTGCAGATCCTAGTTAACCGATAGCCTATTTCCTCCTATGCCCCACTAGAATTGCCTTATGTCTGTCCCATGCATTCTTAAATTCCCCCACTGTTTTTGACCCCATGACCTCTTCAGAAAGGCTGTTCCATGCTTCCACCACCCTCTTCATGAAAATACTTCCTCACATTGCCCCTGAGCCGTCCCCCTCTATCTTCAAATTGTGCCCCTTTGTTCTTGCTTATCTCTTTTTCTGAAAGATGCTACCCTCTTGGACTCCGTTGATTCCCTTGAGGTACTTGAAAGTTTCTATCATGTGTAGGGTATCTTCCTGACAGGAAGGCACTCATCACAGCGGTGGGTCAGAGCTCTTAGCTGATTGTTTTGTGAGGGCACAGTTTAGGCCCAACCCCTTCCCACCCCTCACACCATCCACCCCTGGAAATAGTTCCTTTATACCTGGGGTTCTGACATCATTTCCTCAAGAGTGCAAGGTGCATATCACTGTCATATCCTCTCTAGCACACTGCACTGACAATATAAGCATACACATTGTATAATATATATATTTCTATATAACAAACCAATCACACACACAAACACACACAAAAAAAAATAGATAAACATGTGGGGAGTAGTGCAATGTAATGTAATGGATGTGGGGCAGCAGTCTTCCGGGAGTCTTTCTGGAGGCTGAGATGCTGCCCCATTTCCAGACAACTCTCTGCCCTGAGGGAGGAAGTTGCCCATCTTCAGGCCACACTGGAGAGTAGGAAGGGAACCTCCCCCATCCAGGGAGCACCAGAGCCACCACCACTACCTCAGAGGTTGTGAAGAAAGCACAGCAGTTGGACCACAGTGGGCTTAGGGAGGGTGAGGATGGTGGAACAGAGGCACACCCAGTCAGTTGTTCCACTCCACAATCCATACACCATTCTGGGGGAGCATAGCTCCCCTATGGATGCACCAGCAGAGGAGACTAAGGAGGCTGAGGACAACTGTCACAAGGAGGCCCACAGGAAGGAGGCAGAGGACACCACAAGAAGGAAGGAAGCAGCTCCTGGTGGGGACTCAATTAATGAGGATAGAACTACAGAGGGCAGGAAAAACTTGAAGTAAGGTGCACTGCCTGGTGCCATGGCTTGGAGGGAGAGAGCGCATCCTCAGGATCACGAGAACAGCTGTAAGGAGTCTGAGCTGGATGTCGTTGTCTACCTAGGGACAAATGACTTGGCTCAACATGAGATTAGAGCAGTGCAGAAGGACTTTGTAGAATTGGGAAGGGGCCTAAGACAAGTAGCACATACAGTATCCTTCTCAGAGGTGCTGCCTGTCAATGGTATAAGTGAGGCGAGGGTACTTTGCACCGTGCAGTTTAATGAATGGTTGAAGAAATGGTGTGGAGAACAGGGGTTTGGCTTCATTGGGGACTGGGGTTTCACCTGGAGGGACACCAGCCTATACTGGCAGGATGGTCTGCATCTGTCCAGGAAGGAACAAGTCTTTTGAACAATTGGTTTAAATGCTTCATTGTGAAACTTTTAAACTAGTCAAGGGAAGGCACTGATAAGCAGCAGAAAAATCCCAGTCTCCCTACAAAACAGGGTACTAAATGAGAAAAAGACTGCGGTAGAAAGGTCAGTGGGGGATGCTGCAACAGAAGGTAAAGCCATCAAAAATTGGAGAGCAATGAGTACCAATGCCCTTAGTCTGAGTAACAAGCTTCCTGAATTAGTGGCCCTGATGGTGGAGGAACATCTGGATATTGTGGCAGTCACAGAAACATGGTACACACAAAACCATGACTGGGACGTAAACATACCAGGATATGCTATCTACAGGAGGGACAGGGAGGGTAAAAGAGGAGGAGGAGTAGCTCTTTACATAAGGAAAGGAATCAAAGCAACAGAACAAAAGGAAAAACAGGGAGGAGAAGAAGCACTGTGGGTAAATTTGGAGACTGGCAATGGAACCACAATCCGCACAGGGGTTGTATACAGATCCCCTTCTCAGGGGGAGGAAATGGGCAAGGAAATGATAGAAAGTATATTTAGAATGGCAGAAAAAGGGGAGATATTGCTGATGGGTGATCTGAATATGCCAGATGTTAACTGGAGTGCAGTTGCAGCAGCCACTTCGAAGAGTGGGGTTATTCTAGATGCCCTACAGGGGACATGCCTTAGAGAACTAGTATTGGAGCCCACTCAAGAGGGAGCAATCTTAGACCTGGTTCCCTCAAATGGAGATGAAGAGAGGATCAGAGATGTAGAAGTAGGTAGCCATCTGGGAACTAGCGGCCATTGCACAGTATGGTTCACAATAAACACAGCAATAGAGTCAAGTCATGCAAAGGCAAAAGTACTGGACTTTAGGAGGGCTGACTTTGCCAAAATGGGTGAGTGCCTAAGGAATGCACTAGCAAATGGGCAGGAAGGAGGGGTGGAAGAACAATGGGGAATAATAAAAACTGCCATCACAGAGGTAACAAACCCTTGTGTGAAGCAAATAAACAAAACAAAACGATGTAAGAAACCACTATGGTTCTCAAAGGAAGTGGCAGTGAAGGTTCAAGAGAAAAAGAAAGCATTCAGGAAGTACAAGGAATCACAGAAGGAGCAGGACAGAGAACTGTATCAGTTAAAGCAAAAGGAAGCTGGGAAGGCAGTCAGAACAGCAAAGGCCCAAACCGAGGAAAAGATAGCCAACTCAGTTAAGAAGGGGGATAAAACCTTTTATGGGTACAGCAGGGAGCAAAGGAAGACCAAGAGAGGATAGTGAGGCTTAATAAAGGGAGGGAGGGTGGGCAGAGGGTGACTGTGAAAGGCAGAGTTACTAAACAAATATTTTTGCTCAGTATTTACAAAGGAAGAGGGAGGTACCTAAAACAAACAGTAGAAACACTCTGGATACAGAAGTCGATACCAGCCCATTTACAGAAGAAAGGGTTCTGAAAGAACTCTTAAAACTGAAGGTGGACAAAGCAATGGGGCCTGATGGGATTCATCCAAGAATTCTAAAAGAACTAAGGGTAGAACTAGTGACACCACTGACCCTCTTTAACAAATCATGGGAGGATGGGGTGGTACCCGAGGACTAGAGGAGGGCAGATGTGATTCCTTCTACAAAAGTGGGAGCAAGGCAGAAGCAGGAAACTACAGACCTGTTAGTTTAACCTCAGTGGTAGGGAAAATGATGGAATCACTTCTGAAAGAAAGAATTGTCGAGTATCTAGAGGCCAGAGGGGCACAGGACCCAAGGCAGCATGGATTCACAGCAGGAAGGTCATGCCAGACAAATCTGATAGATTTCTTTGACTGGGTGACCAAAGTAGTAGATCAGGAAGGGGCTGTGGACATGGCCTACCTAGACTTTAGCAAGGCATTTGACACAGTCCCACACAAAGATTAATATACAAGTTAGCCAGCCTGGGAGTGGGTCCCAAGATGACAACCTGGGTAAGGAATGGCTGGAGAATAGGACACAGAGGTAATAGTAAATGGAGTCCCTCTGAAGAAAAAGGGGTTACTAGTGGGGTACTGCAGGGTTCAGTATTGGACTGGTCCTCTTCAATGTCTTCATAGCGACATTGCAGAGGGACTGGAAGGAAAAGTATGTCTCTTTGCAGATGACACAAAGATCTGCAACAGAGTTGATGCACAAGGTGGGGTGGAAAGGATGAGAAGGACTTGGCAAGGTTAGAGGAATGTCATGTATGGCAGCTTAGATTCAATGCTAAGAAGTGCAAGGTAATGCACCTGGGAAACAAAAACTCAGGGATAGAGTACACAATGGGGGGTGAGATACTAACAACAACAAAAATGGAAAGGGACCTGGGGGTAGTCATATCAGATGACCTAAAGGTGGGCAAGCAATGTGAGAGGGCAGCAAGGAGGGCTGGGGGATACTGGGATGCATAGGGAGAGGCATCACCAGTAGAAAACAGGAAGTTATTATCCCTCTGTACAGACAGCTGGTCAGACCCCATCTGGAGTACTGCGTGCAGTTCTGGAGACCAATCTCCACAAAGACATAGACAGGATGGAAGCTGTCCAGAGGAGGGCAACTAAAATGGTGCAGGGTCTGCACTGGAAGACATATGAAGAGAGACTTAAGGAGCTTAATATGTATAGCCTCGAGGAAAGGAGGAGAGGGGGGACATGATAGAAACTTTCAAGTACCTCAAGGGAATCAACAAAAGTCCAAGAGGGTAGCATCTTTCAAAAAAGAGGTGTTAAGAACAAGGGGGCACAATTTGAAGATAGAGGGGCTCAGAGGTAATTTAAGTATTTTTTTCACACAGAGGGTTGTGGATGCATGGAACGGCCTTCCGGAGGAGGTTGTGGAGTCAAAAACAGTGGTGGAATTCAAGCATGCATGGGACAGTCATAAGGCAATTCTAGGGGTTGGGGGCAGGAAGAAGTAGGCTGCTGGTTAACTAGGATCTGCAGCTTATCCATTAGGTAGGGAAATGGGCAGACTGGGTGGGCCAAGCGGTCCTTATCTGCTGTCAAATTCTATGTTTCTATGTCCCCCTCTCTCCCTCCTTTCCTCCAGGGTATACATATTAAGCTCTCTTAGTATTTCTTTGTACGGCTTCTGGTGCAGACCCTGCACCCTGCACCATTGTAGTTGCCCTCCTCTGGACTGCCTCCATCCTGTCTATGTCCTTGCGGAGATGGGTCTCCAGAACTGCACGTAGTACTCAAGATGGAGTCTCACCAACTGTCTGTACAGGAGGATAACAACTTCTTGTTTTCTACTGGTGATGCCTCTTCCTATACATTCCAGTATCCCCCAGCCTTCCTTATTGCCTTCTCACATTGCTTGCCTACCTTAGGGTCATCTGATACGACTACCCCCAGGTCCCTTTCCATTTTTGTTGTTGTTAGTACCCGGCCCCCCATTGTGTACTCTTCCACTGGGTTTTTGTTTCCCAGGTGCATTACTTCACACTTCTTTGCACTGAATGTAAGCTGCCATACTTTTGACCATTCCTCCAACCCTGCCAGGGTCCTTCTTATCCTTTCTAACCCCCCCAAGTATATTAACCCTGTTTAAGATCCTTTCTATAAAATACCTCCTCATGTCTTTCCTCAACTTCCCTCCTGTCAGTTTCTGATCATATCTTCCCTCTCCCTTCTGGTCTTCAGCAAGTACATGTTCAGTGCCTTAAGGGCGCTCCTCATATGACCTGCCCTGTTGGCCCCGAATCATCTTTTTCACTCTTTGTTGCACCATCTCCAGCCTGTCCTTATCTTTTCTGAGGTGAGGACTCCAGAACTAGGCAAAGTACTCCAGTTGTGGTCTCACTAATGATCTATAAAGGAGTAGTATTACCTCTTTCCGTTTGCTGTCAATACCCCTCCCAATGCACCCCAGCTTCCTATTTGCTTTACCATAGGCCTTGTTGCACTGGCTTTGTTGTTTAAGGGTGTCACTGATGATAATGCCTCAGTCCCATTATTCAACTGTAGTGCCTTGTATTACCCTGCCCATCCAGTACTTTGTCTTGAGATTCTTGTTCCTTAGGAGCTGCACCTTGCACTTTTGGCATTCAATTTCAACTGCCAAACCTTAGACCACCTCTTTAGCCTTGAAGGTCACTCTGCATTTCTATGATTCCCTTGTCACTATCTACCCTACCATACAGCTAAGTGCCATCTGTAAAAAACACACAAAGGAAAACGGGAGAGTGCACAAAACTACGCTGACAAATTAAGTGCAGTGACAAAAATACATTTATTAAGTGCAGGCTTGGACATAAAAAAAAAACTGTGCTTCAAATCTCTTGACAAAGAAGCAGCAACGGCTCAAACTGCTGGGTGTTTTCTGTCCAAGCCTGCACTTAATAAATGTATTTTTTTCACTGTACTTAATTTGTCAGCATGGTATTGTGCACTTTCCTCTTTTCCTTCATTGATTTCCAATTTATTCTGAGTGCTGCATACTTTTGGTGCACTGGTTCAGTCAATTTTTCAGTAGCAGTTGCTAAGAGACATAACCTGCTCCAGGATTCCTTCTCCAATGTTGCTGTTGAACCTATTGAAGAGGACTGGGTCATGACAGATTTCTATGGTACCCCACTCATGACCCCCCTATTCTGATTTGACCCCATTAACTACAACACTCTGCTGCATTTTATTTAACTACAGTAGTTACCTACCCATCTAACTATGCCCCTAGCTGCATCCAGATCCTCCAGCTTCTTCAGCAAGTGTCTGTGAGGCACTGGGTTGAAAGCCTTGCTGATGTCGAAGTGGAGTAAATCCATGGTGGGGCCTCTATCCACAGCCCTCTTCACCCAGTCAAAGAAAACTATCAGGTTAGTCTGACAAAACCACCCTGCCATGAACCCATGCTGCTCACTGTCCTGGAGACCATTGCTCTCCAGAAAGTCCATGAGGTCCTCTTTGACCAGTGTCTCCATCAGCTTCCCTACAACAGAGGTAAGACTTACAGGTAAGTAGTTTTCTGCTTGTTCCTTGTCCCTCCTTATGGTGTGTAACTAATTCTATCACCCTCCAGTCCTTCTGAACTACTCCCATCTGTAATGAGCTATTGAATAGTCCTGCCAGGGGTGCAGCCAGTTCTGCTGCCAGTTCCCTGAGCAGCTTTGGATGCTTTCCATCTGGTCTTGGAGCCATGTCTATTTTTAGGGCTGCTAGTGCTTTCCAGACCCTTTCAATTGTAAATACTAGCTGTCTCATCTCTGGGACCCACTTTGTGGCTGCTTTTATGCTGCTCTCTGGCAAGGGCCTGCTGTCCTCAATAACGAAGACAGAGCAAAAATAATTGTTAAGGACAACAGGCATTTGCAAGTCCTCCTCTATTACCCTCTCCTCTCCCCTGTTGCCTAATGATTCCTCCTCCTTTCTTCCTTTTTTCCCTAATATGCTGGAAGAAATGCTTTTCTCCACCATTGACCCGTCCACAGTATGCAGCTTTGTGTATGCTTTTGCTGCCCTATCTACCCTCTTTGCGTCCTTATTTCTCAGTAAGGGTTCTCCCCATTCTTCTTCCCTTTGCTTTTCTTTATACGTGGAGAACGACTTTTTCTTGGGCTTAGCTGCTTCCCTGAACCTTGCCGAGATACAGTACACAAGGCTTTCTTGAACTTGCTCCTTTTGGTTACCATTCTAATGCATAACTTACTAGATACCTTGAGAATTGTCGCCTTTATGAACCCCCAACTTTCTTTCACACCTCTTATACTGTCTAACCTGACTAACTTGTCCCACAGCAGCTCCCTCAACCTGATGAGGTCCACCCTTCTGAAATCAAGGACTTCAGCTCTCATTAGGGGTTTTCCAGGCCCAATGGTCAGTTTGAACCAAATGGAGTTATGGTCACTGTCCCTTAATGGCTCCCCTACTCTCACAGCTCCTACCACCTCTGAGTTGTTGAGCATCATATTGAGAATGGCTTCCTGCCTGGTGGGTTCCTTAACTAGCTGTACCAGTAGACAGTCCTGGAATGTATTCAGCAAGGCTTGACGTCTGGTGCTCTTGGCCAATGGAACATCCCAAGTGGTGTCCAGCAGGTTCAGATTACCCACTACCAGTACTTCACACTTCTTCCCCAAGCTGTCTGTCACTCTTTTCCCCTTGTCTTGGTGGTCTATAGATCACCCCCAAGTGTTGTTTCTTGCCTGAGACTGCTGTGAGTTGCCCCCACAGTGACTCTGTTTCCCTATTACTACCCCGATGTACTCATCTTCCGCAACTCAGTGCCATCCTTGACATAAAGGGCTGCACCTCCCCCTTTACCTTATGCTCTATTCCTCCTGAACAGTGAGTACCCTGGGACTGTCAGGTTCCAGTCATTATTTTCTGAGGCCCATGTTTCTGTGATGGCCACAAGGTCTATTTCAGAAACTGCCATCATTGCCTGTACCCTGCTGATTTTATTACCCGGGCTCCTGGCATTAAGGCAGGCTCTTTCCATCTAACTCTTGAACCCTTTTTGCTATTTATCTGTCTTTCTCCCTTTTTTTTCCCTGGTCCTCTTAGCTTCTTGTTTATTATGGTGTTTACATACTTTGTATTCCCTCTCCCTGTTGTCCCTTCTGTTAGTGCAGTTTTGATCTGAACTCTAGTTTTACCCATAGTGCTGCTACAAGCCCACAGATATAGGGGAGTACTAGCTAAAGTCCCCTTCTTGTTTCTTGTCACCATGGTTCCCTTAGTCCCAGTCTCTCCTGCAGTCAGTTTAACTTTCAATATAGATGTCATACTTCTTCCCCAACACACTGACCCCTTCTCTTGTTAGACAAAGTCCACAACCCTTGAAGAACCCCCTGTCCCAGAAGTCCCCCAGTCACCCACAAAGTGGTACCCCTTCTCATGACACTATCCCTTAAGCCACCTATTACATTTCTCCATCTCATACCTCCTTATTCTATCCTTCTTTCCCTCCCTGCCACACAAAGGGAGGACCTCGGAAAAGACCAGGGAGGCTGAGTGTACTGAAAATCTTTCCCCCAGTCTATGAAAGTTCTGCTTCAATATCTCCACCAACTGGTTCACAAGTTTATTGGTACCCAGGTGAACCAGCACCCCCAGCTCCCCCACTTCCTCTCCACTAACCTCACTATCCTGTCTAAATCCATGATGACCCATGCACCAGGAAGGCACTTGACCATCCCCCTCCCATCCAACCCCCTTCCCTCCACCCTCTCCACATCCTTAATCATCGAGTCCCTGACCACTAGACTCTCGTAGTAGACTTGCTACTGTTTGTTCCCTTGGGTGCCATCATGTTGTCATGCCCTCTTCTTCTGACTGACTCAAAGTTCCCTCTAGTGAAGTCAAGTACCTGAGCCTCCTCTAGGGGTGCAAAGCAGTTCGCTGTCCGGATGGTGTTGGGCTAGACAACCTCCCTGTGGCAAACTTTATCTTCCTTCCTCCCTCCCTTTTCCTACCACTCCATACCCCCAGACCAGTGGGCCTCTGGTGGAGTGGGGGGGGGGGGGCCAGCTGAGCTGAAGACACAGTTGAGATATTTCTACCCTTGCTGCCACCAGCTGAGCATGGAGCTCCACCATGTCTTGCAGATGAGGCAAAAGCTTCAAAGCGTATCTCTAGAGAAGCACTCCCAACACTACCACAACTAACAGTCTCCTCTCTGTATCCCATCCCTATACAGACCTGTGAATGAGGTTATACCTAGCTGATTAGGACAGGATTAGCTGATTAGGGTGTAGCAGAAAGCAACAACTTTAGCACAAAAAGATGTTTAATTAAACTAGTAGTGCTCACCCAGATAGGGTGTACAGTAAGCTTCAGCTGCAGTACATAACAGATGATGACTAATTAACTGTTTACTGAATCCCACTTCCACAAGTCTACTGCAGATAGCCACAGTAGCCCTACTAAATTTTATTTTGCTTAACCCTATCTACAAATTGTCTCCCTCTTTATTATTTAAGCACACTTCTAAGATATTGAGAAATGCTAAAATTTGTCAGGCCGTAATACTTAACAATAAGTATAAAATGGGTAGAAAATGTCCAAGCTTCTGATTGAAGAGGCACATTTTGCTGTGCCCTTATCCAGCTATAATGTGACAACTGGTCCTAGTTAGGCTCACAAGGATGCTGTACAGCCAGAGAGCCATACCTCCCAGATCATTTTGAAAAGAACATTTTTGACCTGAACTCTGAGTTTCCCAATCATTGCCTGCTCGTAGGTCACCTGCCATCCCCACCAGCCATGCAGCTCGCCCGCCGCTTGATGCTGAACCCCAGCCAAAGAAAAAAAGCGCCTTCATGTGACAATCTGCTTAATCTGACCTTTCATACCCTGTGTATTCAGAAATGTTAATTTCAGGCCACTGATCCATGGCTCCTCACTTGCTACAGCTCCACACCTCCCGCTGTGTACAACACTTGGCTTACTTCACACTGCTGCGCTGCCGTTAGTCCAACCTCTGGTCCCCAAACCTTACCCCCCTTTCCATTCAGCAGTTTTCTTTTTGCAAAAAGAAACCCTGCCCCAGCATGAACCTGACAGTTGGAACCTGACTGTGATATTAAAAATAGACCGCAAAACCGTAAGTTGCTCTCTCAGCTGTCGGCTCATTCAGCGGTTGGTGCCATTGTAATCACATCAGCCTTCACCCCCCCCCAAACAGTTGTGATACACTAGCTGGAACTGGCATGGAAGCACACATCATAAATAGAAATGCCACAAATATGAACAGTGTGCTGGAGGAGTTGCTGCAGCACTGTAACTTAACTGGAAAAAGAAAGGCTGGGAGGTTTCTTGGAGGAGATGGGTTACCTGAATGACCAGCAGCATGGGTTTGTGCCAAGTAGATCGTGTCAAACAAACCTTGTAGAGTTCTATGAGTGGGTGACATCAGCATTCAACAGGGGGAGACCAGTGGATGTACTGTTCCTGGACTTCAGCAAGGCATTTGATTTGGTCCCTCACACTGGCCCAAGGGAGAAGCTGGGGGGGGATGGGGGTAGGCCCATTGATGTTTAGGTGGGTTGGAAATTGGCTTTCAGGTTGCACTCAGCGGGTAGTGGTCAGAGGAGAGGTCCTGTCTCCTAGAGATGTCATAAGTGGGGTCCCACAGGGATCAGTCCTGGGGCCACTCCTGTTTAACGCCTACACCTCCGATATCAGGGACAGTATCAGGTGTGAAATGAGTCTCTTTGTGGATGACTCTAAGCTGGGGGCGGTGGTGGAGGGGGAAGAGGGGAGATCGGCCCTGCAAGAGGACCTGGATACTCTGGATGGGTGGTCCTGTACCTGGAAATTGAAATTTAATTGCTCCTGGTGCAAGGTGCTACACCTAGAGTGGGAAAACCCCAACTATGTGTACACCTTGGGGGGTATGAGTTGCAGGCCACAGCAGGGGAAAGAGACCTAGGAGTCTTGGTGGATGTTAACATGAATAATTCAGAGCAGTGCAGGAGGGCTGCGGTCAGGGCAAATAGGATGCTGGGATGCATTGCTAAGGGGATTACCTCAAGGAACAGGGAGGTGATTTTGCCACTGTACAACAGCCTGGTTAGACCACATCTTGAGTACTGTGTGCAGTTCTGGAGGCTGCACCTAAGGAGGGACATCCAACTGCTGGAGAGAGCTCAGAGGAGAGCAACCAGAATGATCCGGGGCCTGGGGGATATGACGTATGAGGAACGACTAGAGGAGCTCAACCTGTTCTCTCTGAAGGAGAGGAGGGACCGGGGTGACATGATTGAGGTCTTCAAGTACCTCAGGGGAGTAAATAAGGTAAGCCGAGATAGGATGTTTAGACTGAAGGAGGGTGGAATCACCAGAGGACACAATTGGAAGATTGAGGGTGGTAGGATTGGGGGGAAAGGAGGACGAGGTACTTCACAGAGAGAGTGGTGGAACCGTGGAATGTGCTGCCCGGGGAGCTGGTACAGGCAGCTACGGTGAAGGGATTCAAAAGAGGGTGGGACAGGTATAGGCAAGGGATGAAGCAGAGACTGGTTTGCCGGGGGAGGCAGGACTGAGGGATGGAATGACAGTGGAAGGAGACAGATAGAGGGCTATGGTACCCAATCAGGGTGCTGAAGCCTGAGCAGACTTGATAGGCCAATAGGCCTACTCTGCTGACGTCTAGTATGTTAGTATGTTAACTGTAAGAGTGACACAACTGCCCTCTAGTGGCCTACATGCCATCTCCATCACAAAGTAATAGAAACATAGAAATACGAAAACATAGAGACCGTCTGCAGATAAGGACGACCAGGCCCATCCAGTCTGGCCAATTTTCCTACCTTAATTGGCAGCTGATGTCCGTATTTCGTCATCGGCTTTAGCCCCTTCTTCCCACCTGTAGGGTTCCCTTATGCTTATCGTGTGCACGTTTAAAGTGATTTTGTGATCTTTTACAGATGCCTTTTTCACATAGTATCTCATTGCCATCCATATTTCAGGTGCTGAAGCTGCAATTTGTTTTATAAAAAAATCTGTTATAGACATTTTTATTTATGTTTTATCAGCACTGTGTTCTCCAGTTTTCTGTGTGCAGTCACACCCCCAGAATGATGTCATGCAAGGGAGCTGTCAATGTTTTATATACAGCACTAAGAAATTCTTGGTAAATTATCATGTTGATATAAATGTTAGTTATTCTGAGGCGTAGTCACTTATTTTGGTGGTAGTGACTGCACCTAATATGTAGATGTACATAGCAAGGAATTGTGGATACAATCAGACATTGTTTTCCATTTCCCTTACTGTGAGGTGCAGTCTCACATCTCTGTAGTGGCTTCAACAATAAAAACTCGCATATGTTTATTTTCCAAACAAGGCATTGTGCATATAATATCTAGCTGACAGGATTTCTATACTGAGAGATGCAGTCTCCTATGTTGGTAGTATAAATGTCTGCAATACCAAGACTGACCAACAGAGGTCTCTGTTTCAAAACAGTGCTTATAAACTTTGTTTCCCTTGCATGATGTCAGGCATGGGGGTTGCAGCACTGAGTGAAAAAAAGGGGCGGGCTATGCAAATGAAGCAGAGCACAGAAATAAAATCATTTATTTCATGGAAAACAGCACTTTTTGGCAGTTTGAATGGCAGCAGATTGAATCACAACTCCTACAGGTTACTACAGGTTATTAATCCCATTTTCTATGGCAAAGTTCACAAAATCACTTTAAATCCTCCCACTACCTCCTGGGGAAGGTTATTCCATGCATCCACCACCCTTTCTGTGAAAAAGAACTTCATCACATTTCCCTTTATCCTGCCCCTTTCCAATCTCATATCATGCCCCCTTGTTCTTGTGCCGCTACTATTTTGAAAGGTGTCTCCCCCTTGCACCTTGTTTATGCCCTTAAGATACTGGAAAGTTTCTATCATATCCCTCCGTTCCCTCCTTTCTTTCAGTGTATACATGTTGAGGTCTTTCCATCTCTCCCCATGTCATCTGGTATAAGCCCTGCACCATCTTTGCCGCCCTTCTCTGGAATGCCTCCACCTCCGTCCATGTCCTTCCAAAGATGTGGTCTCCAGAACTGTAAATAGTATTCCAGATGAGACCTCACCAGTGTTTTGTGTAGTGATATCACCACCTCTTTTCTTCGGCCAGTTATGCCCCTTCCTATGCACCCCAACATGCCACTGGCCTTCCCCACAGCCTTTGTACTCTGCTTGGCTACCTTTGGGTCATCTGAGATAATAATCCCCAAATCTCTTCCTTCCCTGGTGACTGTCAGTAACTCCCCCCCCCCAATCATGTAGCTCTCCCCAGGGTTTCTGGGGCCCAGGTGCACTATTTTACAGTTCTTTGCATTGAACCTCAGTTGTCACTCTTCGGACCATTTTACCAGTTTTTCTAGGTCACCCTTCATTCTCTCCACCCCATCAGGAGTGTCTACCCTGTTGCAGATCTTGGTGTCATCTGCAAACAGGCAAACCTTTCCTACCAGCCCCTCTGCAATATCACTAATGAAGACATTAAAAAGGACTGGCCCCAGGACTAATCCCTGAGGTACCCCACTGGTCACTCTCCTTTCCTTGGACTGGATCCCATTTACCACCACCCTCTGCATTCTATCCTCTAACCAGTTTCTTACCCATTTTACCACCCTGTATCCCATACACAGGCTTTCCAACTTATTCAACAGTCTCCTATGTGGATTGGTTTCGAAGACCTTGCTGAAATCAAGGTAGATGACATCCACCGCTCCTCCCTGGTCCACCTCCTTCATCACACAGTCAAAAAAGTCCATTAGAGTTATTTGACATGATCTTCCTACAGTGAATCCATGCTGCCTTGGGTTCTGCGCTCCAGTGGATTCCAAGAGTTCCACAATCCTCTCCTTTAGCAATGCCCCCACTATTTTTCATACTATTGAGGAGAGGCTGACCTGCCTGTCATTTGCTACCTCCTCCCTGCTGCCACTTTTGAAACTGCCGTTTATCCTCCTCCCCCCCAAGCCTGCCATCCCCGATCCCTCCGGAGATCCAAGGTGGACAACCCCCTGCCTCTTGTCCTACCTAGTGACCCCCAGATCCCCATGGAGCCACGGCTTACCCCCCGAGCGGGGATGAGGTGGGGGCCCATAGCACCCCATAACTTACATTTTGTTGGACCGGGGCTGACTGGCGGGCGAGGGCACATCGAGGGCACATCCCCGGAACTCCATTTTCCTGGTGATGGCAGGCTATTTTCCTCCTCTTTACTCCCCGACGTGTGATGTGAACCCTTCACGTCTTGACGCAAGGCGCCGATGTCCACCACACATTGCAACCTTGCCCCTCCTGCAACTACAGAACTTGTTGCACCCTGAGCCTCCGTGCGGGGTCAGGGCTATGGTCCCCTCCCTCCCCCCGGAGAAGGCAAGTAGTCATGGGATGCTCCAGCCTTCTCCCTCAGCCAACCCTCCAGCGACCCGATTCTGCTTCTGAACCCAGGTCACCGGTGTCGCAAGCGGAAATCCAACTGCTGTGCTGATGGGCTGGCCCTGCTACCACTTTTGTGTAGGGGGACCTCCTCCAGTCCTCTGGAACTATGCCTGTGCTGAGTGACTCACTGAACATGGCTGCCAGTGGTACTGCTAGCTCCATCCTTAGTTCCCTCAATATCCTGGGATGTATGTCATCTGGTCACATTGCTTTGTCTACCTTTAGTTTTGTGAGCTCCTCTAGGACTCTGCCTTCTGTAAATTAACTGGCGTCTAACCCCCCTCCCTACTTTGTTTTTGGTACCTAGCTGTGATCCCTGTCCCTTTCCTTCCTCAGTGAATACCGAGCAGAAGTACTGTATCTGTTCAGCACTGATGCTTTTTCCTGGTCCCCCTCCACACTCTCCCCCACTTCCCCTATGAGCCTTACAATCCCCACCTCTTAGACTTCCTTCTTTCACTGATGTACCTGTAGAATGTTTCTCTTCACTGTCTGTGTCAATCTTTCCTCTGTTTGTGCCTTTGCACTCCTAACATCTGTCCCTGCTTCCTTCAGACAATTCAGGCACATCACCCTATCCTCTTCCATCAGTGTCCCTTATACTTTCTGAATGCCACCCTCTTGGTCCTAACCTTCTCTGCTACCTCTCTTGAGAACCATAGTGGTTTCTTTCTTCTTTTCCCTTTGTTTATGAACCTAATGCACTGGTTTGTCACCTCCACTACGGCTCCTTTTATGTTTGCCCACTACTCCTAAACCCCCCGCCTGCTTCTCTCCTTTCCAGGGTTTCTCTGATAGCCATTCCCATCCTAGCAAAGTCTGCCCTCCTGAAATCAAAAACCCTTGCCTTTGTGTGGCTGGACTGTTACCCTGTACCTATGTTAAACCACATTTGTGTGGTGGTCGCTGGCCCCAAGATGACCCTCCACCTGTACATCAGTGATTCTGTCCCCATTGATCAGGACTAGATCCAGAATTATCCTACCCCTGGTGGGTTCTTTCACTAACTGCCTGAGGCATTCCCCCTGCAGGGAGTCCAAGATGTCTCAGCTTCTGGCTGTGGCTGCCGCTGGGATGGACCAATCCACATCTAGCATATTGAAATCACCCAATGGCAGCACCTCCCTTTTTGGTGCCATCTCATGTATTTCCTCCACTATCAGCTTGTCCACCACCCCCTCTGAGCCGGGGGTTCTGTAGATCACCCCTGTTCGAATTGCTGCGCCATTTTCTGACTCAAGGGTGACCCACAGTGCTTCGGCCCCCCCACCCGTCTATCCTGTATTGCAATATCTTTTATGTCTTCCCTGACGAATAGGGCTACCCCTCCCCCTTTTTTACCCTCCCTATCCCTTATGAACAGTGCATAACCTGGTACACTTACCTCCCAGTTGTGTTTTCCAGTGTACCATGTCTCTGTTATTGCCACTATGTCTGGGTCGATCTGAGCCATCATGGTTGCCAGGTCGGGGATTTTATTACCCAGGCTGCGGGCATTTGGATACTTGCCTTCCATGTGTTGCTGCCTGTCCACCTTCTATTCCCAAGACTGCCCACTGGTTTCTTCCCTCTAACTCCGTCTTCCTTCTCTTGCTGTCTCCCTTTGTCTGCCATACCCTTCAGAACTTGAGTAGATGTGTCTGCTACCATTTTACCTATTTGATTTCTCTTTCTGTCTGTTCTAACCTGTGCAATCAATCAATCAATCATTCTTTATTTATAAAAAGTGCCTTTCTGAAACCAAGGCGCTTGTACAACAATTAAATAAAACACATCAATAAATAAACAAATACAACAAGTTAAAACCAATAAATACAGCAGTGGCATTAAAAATCAGAATTCGCTAGGCTAAGAAGATAAGTTTTCAAGGCAACTTTAAAACTTTGGACAATCAGGCAATCTTGCACCCGACAAGGTAGAGAATTCCACAGGGTCGGGGCCATGAAACTAAATGACCTTGCCCCAGATGTCTTTAAATGGGCCCTGGAAATCTCTAGCAATCCCTCATTGGTGGATTGGAGAGGGCGGAGGGAACAGTAGAGGTGAAGAGGATCTTGCATTAACTAGGTCCCTGGTCGTGTAGGGCCTTATAGGTCAACAAACTGACCTGATAGGTGATCCGCCACTGTACTGGCAGCCAGTGCAGTATGTGGAGCACAGGCATTATATGACTGGTCCTAGAAGTATCAGTCAAAAGTCTGGCTGCTGCATTCTGCACTAGCTGTAGGTGGCGGATATCAACCCCTGGTAGCCCAAGATAAAGGGCATTGCAGTAGTCAAGGTGGGAAGTAATGAAGGCATGGACCAAAGTTGGAAGATCGTCAGGAGAAACCAGGTGCTTTGCCCAGGTGATATTCCTCAGATGGCAAAAAGAAGTTTTGACAACTGCCGACACCTGTGATTTAAGGGTCAGGCAGTTATCAAACTTAACGCCCAGGTCCTGCACCTGGTCTGAGGTAGCTAGCTAGACACTCCCAAGCCACAGACCCGAAGGTGATTCCCCCAACAAACCCGGCTCCTGACAACTTGGGTCCACAACCAACACCTCAGCTTTTTCTGAGTTTAATTGCAGCCAGCTCACATTCATCCAATCCTGGATCTTGGCGAGACAGCTGTTAAAGACCGAAACAGCAGCATCCTAGCCAGGCACAAAGAACATGTACAGCTGAGTATCATCTCTGTAGTAGTGAAAATTCAAGCCCTACTGCCTAATAATTGCTCCTAACAGCAGCATGTACACCGCAAACAACAAGGGTACCAAGATGGAGCCCTGCAGCACCCCACAGGATAGGGGGAGTGGAGCTGAGGAAAAAGTCCCAGAGACCACCCTCTGAGTCCTACCCTTGAGGAATGATAGAAACCATCTGAGGACCATACCAGATAGTCCACAGATGAACTGCAGGCACTCCAACAGCACACCATGGTATACAGTGTACCTGTACAAGGTTTTGTTACCCTTTTTAACATCCTGAGCTATCCTAACCTCTGTTTGAGCATTTGCATTTCTTATCACTTTCCCTGTCTCTTTTAGTTTCTGTTTATATTCTGTTTTGTCCACCTCGCTGCCCGACTTCTTGTACTTTCTGAAGGCTATGCACTTTTCTCTCACCATAGTTGCCATCTCCTTGGAAAACCATAGCGGATTTTTCCTTCTTTTGTTCTTACTAACCTGATGGGCACACTGTGATGTGACCATGGTTATTGCATCCTTCAACCTTGTCCAATATTCCTTAATGCTCACTTCTCTCGAGTTACTAAGGTTGTCTCTTAGGCAGGACTTTATGTTTGTGAAGTCAACCCTCCTGAAGTCAAGGACTTTCAGTTTGGAGTGTGTGGAGTCTACAGTCCTTTTTACCCTGAACCATAACGTGTTATGATCACTGTTGCCCCGGTGGTTCCCTACTTTGACACCTGTAACCCTATCACTTTTTGTGAATATCAGATCTAGAACCATGTTACTTCTTGCGGGTGATGTCACTAGTTGACTTAGGCCTGCTTCCTGTAGTGTGACTAGGAATTCCCTGCTCTTCTGTGATGCAGCTGTGTGGGTATTCCAATCTATGTCCAGTAGATTGAAATTCCCCACCAGCACCACATCCCCTTTGCCTGACATCTGGAGGATGGTTTCCAGGATTTCCTTATCCCTGGCTTCCTCCTGATTTGGGGGCCTGTTGATTATTCCTACCCAAATGGGTTTCTGGCTTCTGGCCCCTATTGTGATCCATAGATCTTCTGTTTCCCCTAGTGCCTGCTGCATTTCTGTAGCATTGATGGTATCCTTAACACAAATAGCTACCCCACCCTTTTTCCTAGTCCTGTCTCTCCTAAACAAGTTGTATCCTGGGATAGTCACCTCCCAACTATGATTATTTGTGAGCCATGTTTCGGTCACGGCCACCCAGTCTAGTCCTGCCTCAGCTATTGTGGCAGCGAGATCAGTCATCTTGTTAGCCAGACTGTGTGCATTGAGGCATAGTGCTGACCACTCTTGCTGTGTCGCTTTGTCTGTCATGCCTTCCTTGATCTTATTGTTCATCCCTTTGTAGTTTTCCCTGTTTATGGTTCCTCCCTTTCCATTGTGATGGTCAATGCCAGAGTCGGAAATGGTTTTATGTTCCCAGTTATTTGCTTTTGCTATCCTGGAGTGTGTAAATTTGGTGCAAGCTGGAGGGGGAGAAACAGCAGGCTCTATGTGTGCTTCTCCTAGAGCTACCATTATCTCCCCTCCCTCTAGTTTAAAGTCCTACATGAACATCAAATTTCTGACCCAGTGCTCTGACTCCCTCTTTCGTCAGGTGGAGGCCGTCAAGTTTGAAGAACTCCCTTTCCCAGAAGTTGCCCCAGTTTCTGATGAAGTGGTGCCCCTTTGTATAGCACCAGTCCTTTAGCCATGTGTTGAGCTCACTTATCTCTTCCTCTCTGATTTTCTGCCTGTTCTTCCCCTTTTCCCAAACAGGTAGAGTGTCAGAGAATGCAATGCTGGATGAAAATGAAACCAATTTCTCGCCGAGCTACACAATGTGCTCCTTAACCTCCTTGACCGACCAGCTAGCAAGGTCATTGTTCCCTAGGTGGACCAGGATGTTTGAGCCCTCTTCTTCCTTTTTAGCTATGTCGACTATTCAGTCAGTGTCCCTCCAAGCGGATGCTCCTGAGAGACATCTGACCTGCACATCTGCTGTTTGTTTTGTCTCAGGTTGGGTCCACACCATGAATCATGGAGTCCCCTAAGATTATGATTTTTTTCCTGTTGAAGTTTTGTTTATAATGTTGTTTTGCTATCCTGTTGCATTTAGCATTCCTTTGTCCCAAGACATCCTCTGTCGTTACGGATGATATGGATGCAAGAGGTGTGTACCTGTTTGCTTTGTTGGTTTGAGAGAGTTGCCCAAGCTCTGTATCCTTTTCCTGCAACCAGTTACCATCCCCCAGGCTTGGTCATTCTCTGGGGGAGAGGTATGCTGGTTTGGTGTCGGCAATGTGGAGGTGCACTCCTAAAAGAAATGTTTCCCTGTAGGTGGTCATGCAGGATGCTGATCTCACCCCATGCCTCCTGCAGCTGAGCCCTGAGGTGACATATCTCCAAGCATATGGGACAGTGGCCCTGCCTTCGGGTGATGTGACCATTGAAGAGTGTCCCGCAGTGTTAGCAGCTGATATCCATGTTCATGCCAGTGGATGGAAAGAAAGAGTAGATAATTATTCAAATTTAGAGTAACACAATCTGTTCTCAAACCTTTGTTACTCCTTCCTGCTAAAAAAAAAAAACAATCAGTTTGTTAAGGTCTGCCACGTAGTAGCACAACTAGAGACTGGAGGAGAGAAGGTCTTTTTCCCAGCTGGTGAAGATCAGTGAAACTCAGCAGACAGTAAGATTAGGGTCTGGACCGCACTTGGCGTATATTTCCTAGGATTGCCCATTGTGTCTGAGCTGTGGCTTCTGCTTGTTTCTGTGTGAGAGCTTTATATTAGCCGACCACAATTTCAGTGGTGGGTACAGCAGACAGTAAGGATAGGGGCTGGACCGCTCTTGGGGTATGGCTTCTAGGGGTGCCCTTTGTGTCTGAGCAGTTGCTTCCAGCTGAGAGCTTTCTATTAGTCGACCACTATTTCAGTAGTGGTACAGCAGCACAAATGCTGATTTACGTACAGCAGCTAGGAATTTTGGGTAAGTGTTCCAACTGCTTCTTATGCTGAGACAGCAGCCGCTGGCTCTGAGGAGAGCGATCGGCCAGAGAGGTCACCTCAGCGGAGATGGGAGCCTGGACTGTGCACTCCAAGAGGCATTCAGCCAGGTAGAACTGCTTTCAAGGAATCCTTGCTTCTGCACCTGTCAGAGTCTGCCTTCTCTCCATGACTGGTTTCTCTTCCAGTTGGTGAAGATCAGTGAATCTCAGCAGACAGTAAGGCTAGGGGCTGGACAGCACTTGGTGTATGCCTCCTAGGGTTGCCCTTTGTGTCTGAGCAGTTCTCTTTAATGTCTTTATAAGTGACATTTGCAGAGGAGCTGGAAGGATAGGTCTTCCTCTTTGTGGATTACACCAAAATCTGCAATAGGGTGGACACTCCAGGGGAGGGAAAATGATGTGCAGAGACCTGAGAAGACTAGAGGAGTGGTCAAGGGTCTGGCAGTTGGGTTTCTTTTCCTTTTTTCTTCCAGTTACTTTTTCTCCCCCCCATGACTCCTGATCAGCACTTACTTTCTAGGCATCCCCTTCTTCCTCTGGCCATCATCTGTCTGCACCCATCTCCCACTTGAGCCATCACCCTGCTACCCCCCATGGCTTACCCCCCATGGCAGGGTAGTGGGGATCCTCCAACTCCCCACCAGGACTGGATCTACAGTAGTACGGGTGGTGCCCTTGGACATGTGGTGTTAGTCGGATGGCCATCAAGCTGCATGACCATGGCTACCATTTCCTGTTTTCTTGGTAGCAGAGTATGCAATGCCAGCAATGGGCATGCCAAGCGTGCTTCCACACAAAGCACACCCACTGGCTGCTCCGCTTCCATGCCCCACTGTATTGGCCTGGCATGCCAATACTCAGCCTCTGCTAGGTGTCAGGCAAATGCTGGCCACTGTTCCGCACCCTCCCCGGGAGAGGAGTGCAGTCCTCTGGATGCTCAATCCTCTCCCACTGCAAACACGGGTTACTGGCATGGCAGGAGGTAATGCATCACTGCCTCAGCCCTCCACACCACTGGGCCAGTGGCAGCTGGGTTTTAATGTAAGAAAGTGTGAAATAATGCACTAAGAGCACAGAAACCCATGGCAAAGTACAAAATAGGTGGAGTGGTATTGAAAACCACCAAGCAGGATAGAGACCTGGGGGTAATGATATTGGATGACATAAAGGTAGCCAGGCAGTATGACAAGGCAGCTAGGAGGGCTAGTGGGATGCTGGGGTGCATAGGGAGGGGCATCACCAGCAGAAAGAGGGAGGTGGTGCTACCTCTGTATAGATCTCTGGTAAAACCCCACTTAGAGTACTGTGTCCAGTTCTGGAGACCACATCTCCAGAAGGACATAGACAGTGCAGAGGCTGTCCAGAGGAGAGCAACTAAAATGGTGGAGGGACTGCATCAAAAGCGCTATGAGGAGATACTAAGGGACCTCGGTACATATACCCTGGGACTGAGGAGGGAGAGGAATGATATGATAGAGACCTTTAAATACCTTACAGGGCAAATAAGGTACAGGAGGGAAGTATATTTTGGAAGAAAAGGTGCTCAAGAACAAGGGGACATACTTTGAGGCTGGAGGGGGGTTAGATTCAGGAGAGATTTGAGAAAGTACCGCTTCACAGAAAGACTGGTTGATTCCTGGAACAACCTTCCAGCAGAGGTGGTGGGGGCAAAGACAATGACAGGATTCAAGAATTCATGGGACAGGCTCAAGGGAATCATAGTGGAAAAGAAGGGGGAGGGAGAAAGAGCCATAGAGCAAGTACGGTCTGCAGTAATAATGTTGGTAGGCGGAAAAAGGGTAGATGGGCCAAGTGGTCCTTATCTGCTGTCAAATTCTTTTACACTTGGGGTGCAGCATCTTCTTCCAACTGCCACCCCATGTGGCTGCCCCAAGAGTGTGACCCTTAATTCATAGCCCTGTAGTTCAAAGACCGCAGTGGAGGACTGCTAGGCTGAAGCCCAGATGTTCTGTATACAGGAGCCTCCCACAAGCAGTCCATGCTCCCGATTGGAGCAGAAAATCAGGAGAGCTTAGAGATTATTTACAGGAAGCCCCAACACAGTCCAAGACAGCTACCAATCTCTTCACCATACAGCCTAGGACCCACCAGAGCTAGCTATTGAGCTTGATGGGGTCAAAGTTTCATGCTGCCCACAAACAGCTGATCAGAAGCTGAGAACACATTAGCTCTGGTTTTAAAAGCTGAGCATTCATTCTGTGACCACCCACAAACAGTCCATGCTCCTAACTGGAGCAGAAGGTCAGGAGGGGAGAGAGATTATTATCAGGAAGCCCCAACACACTGCAGGACAGTTGCAAACCCCCTTCTGGCCATCTCTGCACCGGTTTGAGTGCGACCAACAACAGGGTGCCAAAATCCCCGATTCGCTGCCCCTTCCCCGAGTTCTTCCTCCCCTGGAGTTAGAATCTATAGTTAGGGGAGCATAGAGGGCACAGCCCCCCACATGGGGGGTGCAAGGTGCACAGCCCCCACATTACAAGTGGGATTCAAACTCAAATCCCTGGTGCCCTAATGATGGGCGCACTCCGATGGTGGAACCCTGCAAATCTCCTCACCATATAACACAGGTCCCACCAGAACTATCTATTGAGTTCAATTGGCTCTGAGTTTTACCTTGCCCACAAACAGCTGATCAGGAGCTGAGCACTCATTGGCTATGGTTTTAAAAGCCACACAGTCTTTTCTATGAGCCACACAAAAGTAGTCCACACTGCCAATTGGAGAAGAAAGTCAGGAGGGGCAGAGATTGTTTTCAGGAAGCCCCAACACAGTCCAAGACAGCTGCCAGTCTCCCCAACACACAGCCCAGATTCCATCACAGCTGTCTATTGAGCTCAAGTGGCTCTGTGTTTCACCCTTCTCACAAACAGTTTACCATGAGCTGAGAATGCATTGGCTATGGTTTTAAAAGCTGCACATTTGTTTTGTGACCCATACACAAACACTCCATGCTCCTCATTTTAGCAGAGAGGTGGAGGGTAGAGTTTATTTTCAGAAAGCCCCAACACAGTCCAGGATAGCTGCCAATCTCCTCACCACACTGCCCAGGTCCCACCAGAGCTGTCTACTGAGTGTGACAAAATCTATCAATACTGCAGAGGTTCCGACTGATTGTAGAACAGTGAACGTTGTACCCATTTGTTTTTAAAAAAAGGTGCTAAAATGATCCTAAAAACTATCGCCCAATAAGCATAACTAGTATTTGTGGCAAAATGATGGAATCTTGTATTAAAAAGATGCTAGAAGAATAATGCAGAACTAATGGAATTGGTGATATTCACCAACATGGGTTCATTCAGAGGAGATCCTGTGACACTAATTTTATAAGCTTTTACGAAAATATTAGCAGACCTGTAGACCAAGGTAATACAGCTAATGACATTTTCCTCGACTATGGCAAGGCTTTTGATGTCTTCCCATATGACAAAGTAATAACAAAACTGGAAAAACTAAACATCGATAGACAATTAGAAACACAGAAAAATGACTTGCTGTTACTTGGTATTATGGGTCACAAGGAGGCTGATTGCCCATCGAGAATGCCCCCCACAATTTTGTGGATCATTGTTTGATGTTTGCATATAACGAGAGGTCTAAGTTAGTTTTAAATGTTTAAAATTTAGCACAATTAACAAGACTGTCTGGTAGCTTATTCCACATCCTTGGGGCCCTTACAGCAAAAAAATGTAATCTCCTGTTGGTATTTGCCTTTGGAATATCAATTTGTTTGAAATGTAATCTGGGAATGAGTTTTCTATTTGCTTACTTAATCCCACATTGTTGCATTAGGACAGGATTTTGTAAAGGTTTATAAAGGAACAAAAGATCTCCCCTGTACCGCCTTGTTTCCAGGGACTGAAGATTTAGTTTTTGTAATCTGTCTGTGTCAAATAACGTGCCAGGTGAGGTACCATACAGGATGCTCTCCATTGAATGCCCTCAACTGTTGCTATGTCCTTCCTCAGATGAGGGCTCCAAAAAGGTGACCCATAATCTGAGTGTGGTCTAATATAAGTCCTGCAGAAAGGAAAAATACAGTGTTCCAATTTGGCTACAGAAGTACAATCTATTTTTCTAAGCAATCGATTGGAGTGCTTAGCCAGTTTGTTACAGTGGTCTACTGAGGATAGTTTATTGTTGACAATGATCCCAAGGTCCTTTTCACTTCTTGCTACCTTTAATTTGATATTATTTAATTTATAGGGCTGGAGCAGGTTGTTATTACCTACAGTAGGTGGAGTACAGTACACTTATTGATGTTAAATTCCATACTATTTGTATTTGCCCATTCCTCGATATTGGATAGGTCCTTAAGTAATTTTCTATTGTCCAGGGAATCTACCCTTCCTCCCAGTTTGGTATCATCTGCAAATTTTGAAAGTAGGGTGTTTGAACTAGTCTGCATATCAGAAATAAATAAATTGAACAGAATAGGTCCAAAGACAGAGCCCTGTGGAACTCCACTCATCACTTCACCAAGGTCAGACAGAAATCCGTTAATTTTTACCTGTTGTGTCCTGTCTGTCAACCTATGATCTACCCATTTAACTAGGTTGGTGCAAATCCCTAAGTGTGTGAGTTTATTAATTAGTTATTTGTGTGATACGCGATTGAATGCTTTGCTGTAGTCTAAAAGAATAATGTCCATGGGAATCCTATCATCAATCTGGTGATGTATATGATTATAAAAAGCTATAAGGTTGGAAGTTGTTGAGTGGCCCTGTTTGAATCCATACTGTGTGATATCACTAAGTTTTAAGTTCTGAAGTTCTGTTTCTAATGTAGCTTTGATAATTTTTTCTAATAATTTGCAGGGAACTGAGGTTAGACTAATAGGTCTATAGTTTTCTGGGTTTGATCAACTCCCTTTTTTGAAAATTGGTGTCACATGGGCTGTCAGCCAATTCGTGGGGACTATTGATTCTTTTAGTGATTTGTTAAAAATGATAGTTAAGGGGAGACAGACTGTGTTAATAGTTTCTGACAGAAACCTGGGGCTAATCCCATCAGGTCCCGGACTTCCTTTTTTATTTAGTGTCTTTAAAGCACCCTTTATATGATTAATTTCCCCTAGTTTGCTGCAGTTTCCTGCAGTCATCCCTCCTCCCCTTTATACTTTATATCGGACCCCTCTTCATCAGGCTTAATCTGCTGCCGGTCTTTTCACCCTTTACCTCATTTCTTGCCTGGTCTATACCTTTCTGGTGGTCCTATCTCTAACAACTGACAACCTTGGACCCAGATTATTTTCAAGATACAGACCTTGTTATCTTTACTTACAGCCCCCAGCTCTATACTGGTCTCCTTTCTGACTCAGTGGCAGTTACAGAATAATGACTCATCAGATGGTACTGTTCTTTCATATGTGCTCAGAGGTAATGTGAGGAAGTATTTCTTCACAGAGAGGATTGTGGATACATGGAACAGCCTTCCTGAGGAGGTCATAGAGTCAAAAACAGCGGGGGGAATTCAAGAATGCATGGGACAGACATAAGGCAATTCTAGTGGGGGTTAGGAGGAAATAGGCTGTTGGTTAACTAGGATCTGCAGCTTATCCGTTAGGTAGAGAAATGGGCAGACTAGGTGGGCCAAGCAGTCCTCATCTGCTGTCAAATTCTATGTTTCTATGTTTTCTGCTGCTCCATCTATCTATGCTCTCCTCACCTCAACCTCCATCTACAAATCCCCACTTCCAATCTAATGACTACTTCTTTTCGAGCTCTTTACTGCTTCATATCCCTCACTATGACCTATCCCCCGTACTACTTAATAGAACCTGGCACTACCTAGTTATCTATGTCCTAAAGAAGTGTCACGTGAGATCTTATAACCTATGCCCCTTCTTACACCGTATGCTCTGGTACCTCCTTCTTATCGCAATCCTGCTCTCTGGTGATGTCCAATTAAATCCTGGGCCTTCACAAGCTCTAACCAACTTGATCAGTAATGCAAAATACCTGGTTGTTGTACATCATAATATCCAGAGTCTTACTCACAATCTAGCTGATCTTGAAGCCTGGACAGCCCTATACAAGCCTTACATCATATGCCTGACCGAAACCAGGCTAAATACTTCTATCCCCGACTCTCTGGCTCCCTTCCATCCTATAACCTTCTGAGATGTGATAGACCTTCCCTCAAATGAGGAGGTGGTACTGCTGTTTATTTCAAGGACCATCTACGTCTCACTGCCATTGCTTCACCTCATCTTGCCCACTGTGAAGTACTTCATACTCTTCTTATCTTGGGTACCAAAAACTCCATATTACCTGTGCCTACAACCCACCATCAAACAGCCAAAAAGGATTGGAAGAGTTGCTTGACCAGACCTCCAACCTTGTTGGTAAACTTGAGGTCCTCATACTAGGAGACCTAAACATAAATTGGTTGGGGGCTGCTCAATCTGCATTACCAGCAAGATTGCAAAGTTTTAACCTACACCAGCTGATATGTGATCCCACCTGAAAAAAATCCTGCTCCAATACGAGCACGCTGCTGGACTGGATCCTGACCAGCCACCCTGGAAACATCATTGCCTCTGGTGTAATACCTGATGCCATCACAGACCACTCCCCTACCTACTGTATCTCAGGTAAAAGCAAGCCTACTCCATCGAAACCCCATCTCATCACTTTCCGCAACTATGCCACCTTCAACTCCAGACTTTTCCTACATGACATTGCTTCCACTGATTGGTCCTCCTTCCTTATATCTAATGATGCTCACACCTCTCTTAACCTATTCATAACTCACTCCCTTACTCTTCAAGACAAGCACTGCAAATTAATAACTCATAGGGTAAAAAATAGACAAACTCGCTGGCTAAAAATCTGATCTTCTTGCTAAATTGAAACAGAGATAAAAGCTGGCTCCAACACAAGAAATCAGGGCTAGCCTCTGACCTAAATACTTATAGGGCTCTGCGCAATTCCTGTAGAAAGGATATCAAAAAGGCTAAAAGCTCTTACTGTAAAGAATTACTAGCAAACTCCTCTGGTGACTCAAAAAAATTCTGGTCCCACATTAAATTCTTCCTCTGCCTAAATCCTGCAGCAGCCCCCACTGACATGATACTAAATGGGGCCCACTGCAACAATCCTCTTACTATTGCGGATTTCTTCTTTATCCACTTACACCTCCACCTTCCCCACCCAGTCAAATATTCCCTCCACATCCCCTGCCAATGGTCCACATTTCTTTTTCAAGGCTGTCACCAGGGGAGAAGTAATTGAGTTACTGTGTAAAATCTCTGACTACACTGCTGCTGGTTCTGACAACCTGGAACCTAAGCTCCTAAAACTAACTGCCCCCTTCATTGCTGGTCCCCTAACCAATATGTTTACATTATCCCTGTCCCAGTGCTATATCCCGGATTTATGGAAGACTGCTAGGATTTCTCCTGTATTCAAAAAAGGTGATCGCAAAGACCCCACAAATTACCGTCCCATAGCCATCCTATCTGTTCTCAATAAGATTCTAGAGAAGCTGGTAGCTACTCAAATTATTTATTTCCTGCTGAAATATGACCTCCTTACCCCAGCCTAGCACGGCTTTCACAAGGGTCATAGTACTACTACTGCCCTCCTCAAATTTACATCGGACACTCTTATGGCTATGGATGCTGGCCTTCTCACGGGGGCTATTTTCATTGATATGACCAAGGCATTTGACCTTGTTGACCACTCCATCCTCCTAACCTCCCTTGAGTCACTCGGTTTCTCTCAAAATGTTGTGAGGTGGTTTGGCAGCTACCTCTCAGGCAGGGCTCAAACTGTTAAATAAAACTCCACCTTCTCTGACAAAACCTCCATCAACATAGGGGTGCTGCAGGGGTCAATCCTTGGACCTCTGCTTTTCTCCATCTTCATCAATAATATCACCACAGACATCAAAGGGACTGGTTCACTGCTATATGCTGATGATATTGTTCTTTACACTAGTGACAGAAGCATTGATGTCATCAACCAAAAACTCTCTACTGACTTTCTGCAAATCTGTCAATGGCTAACTAGCCATAGGCTTGTTCTAAATGAGTCCAAAACCCAAGCTATGCTATTCGGGTCTAAGACCAAGCTTAAACTCTCCCAGCCTAAATTTAGTGTCTCCTCCTCTAATGGTTCAACTTTAGGGATGGTGGACTCATTTAAATATCTTGGGGTCACTCTAGACCCATCGCTAAACTTTGTTATGCATATTCAACAGACCTGCAAGCTGGTAAACTCTAAACTTGGGATAGCATACCACACCAGATACATGCTAACCCCCTCTGCTAGGCTTGCCCTTGCCTACTCCTTCCCTCTCTCACCTATGGGGTTGCCACCTATACCTCTGTGTCCAAATCTAGCCTCCGAAAAGGGGACGTCACATATAAGAATGTTTGCCGCTACACTTCCTCCTCTCATAGGTTAAAACACCACTGCCTCCTTTACTCGGATCTGGGATGGCTTCCACCTACTGAACTCCGGCTTTGTGCCTATGGCTCCGTCATTGATAACATTGCCCGTTTACAAATACCAAAACCCTTAGCGGATCTCTTCCTTAAGGTTACCCCGCACTATGATCTACGATCTGCTGATAATGCACCAGTCCTCACTCCCAGGCATTATTCTTCTAAAGGTGCTATGGCTTTTGCATGCAATGCCCCCCTTTTCTGGAACTCCCTCACACTTTCCCAGCGTCAATCTTCCTCCCATGCTTCTTTTAAGAAAGGGCTATATAACCACCTTGCCACTTCCCACAGTTGTACTTGCTTTAAACCACCTTAACCAGTTTCATCCTTCCACTCTGCTCCTTTCATTCTGTCACCTATGTTGTGCCTTTTAACACTAAGCACTTTCCCAGTTTTTTCCTGTCTTTTCCCTTTTCCTTTCCTCTCACAGGCCTCCCTCTATGGTCCTCCCTTGGCTGTTCCACTTCCACTCCTTTCCCCCCTTAACACCATACATAAATTCTTTATGAACAGCCTATTACTACTTACCAAATGTGTTCTCACCACAGATCAGTAATTTATGTTAGTCTGTACACTATCTACAAGACGGTTTTGTGTTTCTCTGTTTCTTGTGTATTTTTAAAAACTGTTAACTTAGCCAATCTTGTCATGTCATATGTATTTAAATAGTTTCAATCATGTATAATCTTGTATTTGTTATGCATTCATGCCATGTTTTGTACTGTATCCTCCCGGGCCATGCCTGAAAATAGTCATTGCTATGGCTAGTGCACTTACCCAGTAAACAAAAACTAAATAAAATAAATAAATAAATTGTTATACAGTGATTAGGTTGATTAATTAATCTGGTTATTTGAAGGGGATATATGTCATTTTTTAAAAAGACAGAACAAAAATATTTGTAATATATGGATTCTTAAAATAATAGTATTGAAAAGCATTCAAAAAAATCCAGATAATACTATCGTTCCTGGAGGGATAATACCACCATTCCAGAGTGATAATACTATCATTTAGGTGCCGTAATACTATCATGTGGGACCTGAACAATAGTATTATCACCAAAGCTGAACTGCACAGGTGCAAATGTGTCTCCCCATGTCTCACAAGCATGCTTTCCAATTGGACACTGTTCGTGTGTGGGTGGGCAGAATGACTCGCAAAACATGGCGGCTGCCACTCTTGCTTAGTGAGAGAAACAGTCATCATAGAAGCTGTATTTTTTTTTGTACCTTCTACTCCATCCCATTTTCCAGTATGCATGGCTCACTCTCCCATGCATCCTCTACAGTACCTATGGATCATGGAGATCACTGCCGAGGAACTGCAGACAGCGAAGAAAAGGGGGATGGGGCCATGCTGCCACATTCTGAAGCTCCTAGCAACCCTGCCAGCACACAGCACATGGACCCCTGACTGGATCCATGAAATAGAGATGAGTCAATCCACCTCGGATCCATATATTAAAAAAAATAACAAATAGCTTGGTGTGGATCACAAGGCAGTAATCTGTATCTCGAGGTTCTGGGGACATGGAAACCTCTCGAGCTTCGCTCTCAAGGTTCCCTATGTCCCCAGAACCTCTCGATGGGATTACTGCCTTGTAATCCACTCTAAGATATCTATTATTCTATTTGTTTAGTTGGTCAGCAGTATCTTTGTCTGATATTATCGGTGTGTCATCAACTATTAATGGTCCTACTTGTCTAGCATTCCCTTTTTTTTGTTTAAGTTCTGTAGGAAAATAAAGATTTATGTCCATCTTTAGAACGTGCTATTTTGAATTCTAAATTTCACTTAGACTTAAAAATTGCTGTTTTAATTTTTTTTGCAGAGGCCCTGTAAAGTATTAAAATGTTGTTGTTGTTTGTATTTTTCATAAGTTTAGAGTATATATTTTTTTTTTGCTTAATTAATTTCTTTATTGTATTATTTAACCACATGGGAATATGACCTTTGTGATTATATTTATTTTTTGTTGGTACAAATTTAGATTCTAGATCCAGAATAATTCTTTTAAAGCTGTTCCAAGCTTGTTCTACAGTTAGTGGTGATAATATATGTTCCCACTGTATGTTCTTTAGGTGGTTATTTATTAGGTTAAAGATGGCTTTGTCATATTTTTTTAATTATATCTTATTTCTAGAGTATTGCTGGAGGCAAGGTATACTGAATAATATAGATTTATGGTCACTGTTCTGCAGAGGGTCAGATAAAGATAAGTTGGAGATATGGCTGTCAGTAGTAGTTAGCAAAAGGTCCAGTATGTTGGTTCCCCTGGTAAGTTCTGATATTAGTTGTTCTAGCCCCAGGTTTATTGTACATGAGATGAAAGCCTTCTCAACTTCTGAGCCTCCAGTTAAGTTTTCCCAGTTAATATTTGGAAAGCTGAAATCTCCCAGTATTATAACATTTCCTTTATTTGCAAGTTTTGTTTAATTTCTACAAGTAGTAAATTGGTGTATTCAGGTTTTGCATTAGGTGGTCTGTAACATATCCCAAAACGTGTTTGCGATTGCCATTTGAGTTGAATTGTGACCATAAGCTTTCAGTGTTGGTTTGCATATTGTTTTCACAGGAGGGGATATTATTCCTAACATACATATAGACTACTCCTCCTTTTCTGTCAGTTCTGTCTTTGTGATAAAGCTTGAAACCCGGTATATTTTTTGCCCACTCAGAGTCGGTGTCCCACCAGGTTTCAGTTACTGAAATAATATCAATGTTAAGAGCATTGATTTTTGCTTTGAATTCAGCCGTTTTAAGTGAATTTAGTGATCTGGCATTTAAGGATAATACATTACATAGTGTATGATTGTTCCGTTTAGTATTTAGAGACGCGGAAGTAGGTCCATTCTCCCCTTTGATATTAGTTTAAAGTTTTATGAATAAATGAAGTAATTTTCTTCCCAAGGATGGAACTTCCCCTCCTGCTTAAATGTAAACCATCCCAGCAGTAAAGGGAGGGTCTGTTGTAGAAATCTTCCCAGTGAGTTAAACATGTAATGTTTTAAGGCATCACTTCCTAAGTCACTCATTTAGGGCCTTGATCTTGTTTATAGTTTCTGTGGTAGCTCTAGGTACTGGGAGGATTTCAGAAAAACACATCACATCCTTTGTCAACCAGTACATTATTCAAAGCTGTAAAATCTTTTTTGAGTTCAGTTAGCATTGTTCTATTAATGTCGTTTGTTCCAGCATGAACTATCACTAATGGTTTATTTGACTGGTCTTTGACTATAGATTTGGCCATTTTAGTAATGTCAGATATTCTTGCCCCCCTGAAACTGCAGCATGTACAGTTGCTTTTGTCTGGGTTACAGATTAATCTGTCTGTGTGTTTAATAATGGAGTCAACCAGGACAAAAATTGGCTTTGGGCTATGAATAAGTTTGGGAGATTTAGGGCTATCCTGTCTGTTAGTCCGTGGGGTTAATACTGGAGTATGTTCCCTAGCTATTGTATCTGGTGGGTTTATGAGGCTAGTGATATGTAACGGAATGGAGGGAGGGACAGGGTGGTCTGGTTCTATTTCCTGGGTTGAGTGATCGTGATCTATTTCTAATGATTCAAATCTATTACTTAAAGGTAGGAATGGGGTACTGGCATATAGTTGACTCCTCTCCTTTTTGTTTTACATCTGTTTGTTGGTACCAAGGCCCATGTGTCATTTGTTATTTCTGATTTTAATAGGTTACCCTCAGTTTGAATGACACTATTCTGTTTCAGAATTAGTAACTTCAAGGTTGGTTGCCATGGAGTTGATATAATTTTCCAGGACAGTTATATTGGATTTTATTTCCAGACTAGCCTGTAGTTTAGCTATTTCACCATGAAAAGTAGTAACAAGTATACAATTCTTACAGGTGAATCCCCATACTTGTTCCCCCAAACTATCCATTTTGCAGTTTTGACAACAATTCACAGGAGTATTTATGACTAACGTTTTACAACCTGTTTAGATGGTGTTGAAATGTGTTACTATAAGTGTTTTGCCATTTTGCAGGTCTTCTAGTCACTATCCTGGTTGTTTTCTCAATTTACAGTTAAAGTTATCCATGTAGCCCTCAAGTATTCGGTGGCCCCTTGTCCCTGGCTTCTCAGATGACACGGTAGACATCTCAGCGCGCATCTCCGTGTGCGCCCTGCGCACGCTCGCCCCACTCACTGGCAGGGTCCTGAAATACTATGAAAACTGGAAGTGAGTTGCGCTTCTGACTTCCAGCTTCATGCTCAGCTCAAGTCTGTAAAACACCTTTTTAATAGGCAAAAATCAGATCCCCTGGCTTAAATAAGCCTGCAAGGTTTAAAATGTTGTGCAAATGAGCTGTTAGCACTGAGGGAATGACACCGAGGTGATGATTCACTCAACTAGGTCCACCAGTGTCCTACAGCATCCTGCACTCGCACCAAGGAGAGTGGATCTGCAAAGCAGATATTACACACTAATACTGTCAGGCAAAACAGATACACAAGCACAATAATTGTTTAAAAGTATACTGTTTGCAATATTCAACAGAGCTTCCACCTCTCTCCAGAGGCACGCTATTCCACCACTAAGGGTTTGGAATCTGAGCCCCGCTCGCTGGCAGGGTCCTGAAATACTGTGAAAACTGGAAGTGAGTTGAGCTTCTGACTTCCGGTTTCACGCTCACTCCTAGCCTATTAAACGCCTTTTTAAGAGGCAAAAATCAGATCCCCTGGCTTAAATAAGGCTGCAAGGTTTAAAATGTTGTGCAAATGAGCTGTTAGCACTGAGGGAATGACACTGAGGTGATGATTCACTCAACTAGGTTCACCAGTGTCCCACAGTGCCCTACACTCGTACCAAGGAGAGTGGATCTGCAAAGCAGATATTACACACTAATACTGTCAGGCAAAATAGACACACAAGCACAATAATTGTTTAAAAGTATACTGTTTGCAATATTCAACAGAGCTACCACCTCTCTCCAGAGGCACGCTATTCCACCTAGGGTTTGGAATTGACCATGATGGTAGAAAAAGACCAGAGATCCATCCAATCTGTCCATATTCCCTATAATCCCTGGAACCTTCCCTGAAACCTATTGTTCCTCCAGGGTACTAACAATTGATTAAGTAATAAGCCACTACCAGGTGTGTATTATAGGACTGTAATTAATGAGGACCAATAATTAAATAAAATAATACATGGGTGAGTGTGTATAAAACCAGAATTTTACACACACCCTCAATGTGGGATGCTTTTATAAACCCCTCAGGTGTTTATGTAGCATCCCAGACCTCGTGTGTGTGTGTGTGTGTGTAAAATTCTGGTTACACACACACACACACACACACACACACACACCCATATATTATTCTATATATTAATAACTGCCCATCAATTTTTTCTATGGTCCAAGCCAGCTGATATTTGCCATAATAACCAGCCAGTTATTATGGTATTCACATGCTCACTGTGTCTCAATAGAGCATGAGTCCTTCTTACTGATGTGCACACAATTGCAGTACTGTACATGTAGCGATCATGAAGTTACAAATTCACATCGCAAAAACCTAGTATTTTATGCAAAACAAAACATTATCTTGTGTAACTTATCTAATTGTTAGTTCCACATTACAATCCTGATTTCATGGTCTTCTGTGAGATGAAAAAAAGTTTGTCTGTAGAGTCATTACCTGCCACTTTGCAGCACCTTGTGACCAGCTCTCATCTCCTTGGCAACCAACAGACTGCCACACAGAGCCAAAATGAACTCACAACAAGCATTAAAGTAGTTTAAACAGCTTATTTCTAAAAAGTTTGCACCTCTTAAACACTGGAACATTATTTTGCATTTAGTAAAAATTCTTTTACACAGTTTGAAAATCTCTAGTTGCAGTCTCTCTGTGCCAGTTCTACCACTTCCTGATGTCACTAAAATGACATAGTAAGTTGCTGTTTTCATTAATTAAATGTGAAAATTGAAACATTAACTTCTCCAGCCTCTTCATTTAACAATTTCTAGCAGCTGTATTCAGAAGTGGGGTTCATAACTAACAGTTACAGAGGTTATTTTAAAAATGTTACAAAATACTGGACTCTTTGAGGAAAAAATTGATGAGCAACAATTATAAAAAACTATACAATGGGGTATGAAAATCCTGTAACTTCACTGGTCAAAACACATCACATGACTGTGATAAATCCCCCAGTATACCCACTGTAAAAGTTTTATATCACTATAAAAACAAAAAAACAAGTTGAACATTGTATAATAACAATATACCATGACAGGGAATGGGTAAATGGGAGGATTTACCACTTCTAGTGTGGTTAAGTCACTTGGCTGCGCCTCGTGACCGAACCACTCCAGGCATGGTAAATTCACCAATATACCCACTATCTGTCATGGTATATTGCTTAAATAAGGCATGGGCTGGAGTGGTTACTTAAGCAATAAGGCACGACAGGGTGTGTGTTATCGTGTATTATACAATGGGGTATGAAAATCCTGTTACCTCATTGGTCAAAACACATCACATGATTGTGATAAATCCTGCCGTATACCCACTGTAAAAGTTTTATATCACTATAATAATAAAAAACAAGTTGAACATTGTATAACAGCAATATACCATGACAGAGAGTGGGTATATGGGTGGATTTACCACTTCTGGTGTGATTAAGTCACTTGGCTGTGCCTTGTGACCAAACCACACCAGGCGTGGTAAATCCACCAATATACCAACTCCCTGCCATGGTATATTGCTTAAATCATGTCACCCCTGGGGTGGGTTGAAGCACGAGGCGAAGCCGAGTGCTTCCACCACCCCAGGAGTGACGTTATTACACAATAACACACACCCTGGAGTGCCTTATTGCTATTATACAATGGTTCATTGTTATACAAAGAAAAAAATTAAAAAAATGTTTTTAGTAGATTTTTAGTGAGGCAGTATATCTTGTTTCTTAAGAGAAGAGGAAAAAAAAGCTAATGGTGGTCAATGAGGACAGCAATCAAAGCTAATGCAATTCAGTGACAGTGATGTTATACTGAGATATCATCACTGTCTCAGGCACACACTGACCAATCAGAATCCAGGATTCTTTCTTGCCATTGTATAATTGAATTTAATACACGCCCTCGGTGTGTGATCCTTAAATAAACCCTAAGAGCGAAGCATCACACACCTCGAGTGTGTATTAAATTCTTGTAACACACACCACCCCATGCATTATTCTCTATTTAATGCATGCCCCAGGGGTGTAGTAAGGCACCCTGGAGGGGTTTATTACCCTTATGAAATGGCTCTAAGTACCTTTTTTTTGGAAGGACAATAAGATTTGGAGCCTGACAGTGCATTTATAGAGACTTAATGCACAGTCAGGTGATTCGGCCAATGAGATTTCTAGATTTTTTCTTGCCATTTTATAATTGGATTTCATCTTGGTTATCTGAACAAGTACAATGTGTTAGAATTAATAGTTACACATCAAATATTGGAAAGGTCATGAGCAGAGTACCACACTGATCAATTCTGGGCCCAGGATTGTTCAGTGTATACATATCAAAGTTGGGTAAAAACCTAACCTACTGGTACAGTATATTTGCGGATGATACCAAAACTGGAGGTCCAGCAAACACCCCTGAACAATATAAGGCTCTACAAAATAATCTATGCACACTAGGTAAATGGGCAAACAAATGGGGTATGAAATTTAATGTGGCACAATGCACCGTAGTGCATCTGGGCAAATCAAACCCAAGAAGTCAGCACCAGCTTCTTGACACCAAGTTATGTCTAATAAATTGCGAAAAGGACTTTGGAATTTTCATCACACAAGATCTCAAGAATGAAAAGCATTATGAAAATATTCAGAAAAACGAATCATCTAGTTAATAGTATACCAAGACATTTCAAACATAAGTCTAAGGATATCATTATACCACTGTATAAAACCTACATCAGACCTCATACTGATTACTGTTGACAGTTTCTTTATGGGGAAGGGCACAACCCTGACTCCGCCTCCCCCTGTTAAAAGTCATCCTCCAACCAAATCTTAATAATTATTGTTTTTCTTTTTAAATTTGGGAGTCGACTGGACTCGGCCAGGACTGAGGTTTGGATGGGAGTGGGAGGGCACTCTTTGTATCAGTATGCTGTGTGCATCAGGTCAGGTTGGGTGATCTGACTCGCGGCACATGGGGGATATTTCTGGTCAATCACACACACACACACTCACTGTGAGGATCAGGTCTGAGAGTGTTGAGATGACCATCATAGATTGAAAGAGCAGTCTTCCACAGAGTAAACCCGGTGGCACTGGCAGTTGTGAAAGCCGCAATAATTTTGATCATCTGTCTAACACAAGGCACTCCATCTGTGCCACTCACTGGACTGACTCTCAATACCAGTGGCAGACACATTCTGTTACTCACTGTAGGTAACCCCAAGGTGGCGCTATCCCAAGGGCTACTACCTCTGCCTGCTTGGTTAGTTGCAGGTTAATTGGACTGGGTACTGAAACGGGTGTCTCCACCTGGAGGACAGGGTTGTTAGTAACAAAGCTAACCTGGGTATAGCCCTCTGGGACACTGTAACCCCCCTCTTTCCCCTCTAGTGGTCTAGACAATATGCAACAAACACTTTCACAGTAGCCCCTATTCAGCATACAATTCCCCACACTGTTTGCACTTACCACCAGGGCTGGTTCCACCAGTTTGATCCTGGAGACCCCTTGTAAAACAAGATTAGACACAGCAAATTACAACAGTACAGTGCTTTTGGTACAAACTGGAACCACAGTCAGGTTAAATACAAAAAGAGTTAGATCTGATTTATTCAGGGGACTTGAACAAGGGAGGGGCATAATCAGGTTGATTGATTCTAAAACTGATCTGAACAGGCAATTTTGCATGCTTATTTAGTCCATGCACAGTCGCACACTCTGAGTACCTAGTTGGAAGTGAGGTGGGCTAGCCTGGAACGTTGCCCAGGGTAGGCCAACATCGCAGCTGGTTGGGGCCCTGTGATGAAAAGAAAAGGCATGCACAACCACACACAATTTGTAATCCAGAGCCGGAAAGCTCAGTTCATGGAAGGAAAACAACAATGCAATCAGATGACAACATTTGAGATTTAGCTGTTGTTGTAAGGAGCTACCCTGATTGTCACTCACACTACCCAATATGAGACACAGGCACTACCCAATATAAGACACAGGCTAGACAAAATGGAGACTGCAGGTTGATGACTGGTTTGCCAGGAGAAGCAGAGCTCACACGAATCACTGAGGTGTCATTCCTGTTCGAGATGGTTGAGCAGGTGGCTGATCCCAAGGTGAGTCTCTCATCGTTGATGGTTTCTGTGCCTGAAGTAACTGGCTGGGCCAGGTGGCAAGGCCCAGGTCAGGTGGAACAGTTTGTATTTTGAGTCTGGTAGTGCTGGATGCAGCTTCCAGCAAGCGTGGTACATTTACACAATGGGGAACCAAATTGCAACCCACTAACAGCACACAGCACTTTTATAGTGACGCTATCACCATATCACAATGCGGTAGGCAGTCCGGCTGCAATATCAGTATCTCTGAGCAAAACAGGGAATTCTGTGGTAAATGGATGTCCTGACAGATCGATCACGTACAACAAATCTTTGGTCTTCCTCAGGTTTAAATCTGGTCACTCTTTAGTGGCTTTATCACACTCCAATTTGGATACAGTCCAATTGCTAAGCCTTACAAAGGATTCCCTCTCGAGGGACTGCAGGTAGACAGGCCAAACTCAGCCTTTCCACCAATCTCCCGTGTGAACTACGCAGGAACTGCTGCTCGAATCACTCAGGCTGTTTACTCTTCAAACTCTAACTCCAGACTGACTGACTGAGTGCAGCAGGCAGCTTGGGAATTTCTCTTCTTGTTGGTTGATCCATCAGTCTGTCAAAGCAAGGGTTCCCCCTCCAGGTGCATTTAGGTGTCAAAGTCTCAAAACTACAATTCCTATAGAAATTTCTCCCACAAGACCCCTGGGGACAGACTCCATTTTAGGGTCCCCAAAGGTACTGATTGGCCCATTCTGGCAGTCCAGAGCCAAGATAGTGGTGATAAACAGAACTGTTCATGCTGCAAAGAAGGCAGATTAGACAAACTACAATATCATTACTATGCTAATAGATAATCAGCAAATAAGTACAGCTTCTGATAGAGCTCCCTCTGTGCAACTAGCAAGGGCAGAACGGAGCGATTATCTGGCAGCCCGAGTGAGACTCGAGCATAGAAACACTCAGTCCCCTCTCAGATTAAATTAACACCACATTATAGGCAGCTCTTAAAGAGACAGAGCACAGAGGCATTAAAGTACTCTCATACAAACACTTTTAAAATGCTAAGACACAGTATACCAGCCTGGCAGTGGGCATTTAGGTAAGCCCAAGGAAGACTTTTGGGAACCCCCATTTGTAGGGGGTTTACATCCTTTTCTCCCTGGAAAAACTTGACGTCCATGTCAAGTTTACACCATCATAATATTGAAGAATCAATATATATATAAGACATATGTGTCATTAGCATACTATGGAAATACTATCTGATGCATCAGTTAACGTAAACTTATCACATTACTATACATTTCACTAAACCATATCTTCACTGACAATACTTATGCATGTTTCATACACTCTATACTGATTCTATTATGACTAACATACTATGAACAGTTACCTATGACTTTGCTTTATAACTTCTTGTACAGTAAACAATGCAGAAGGGGACCCTTCCCTATCAGCTAACTTGGGGCTAGATGGGACAGGGACACCATGTTCTGAAGGAAGAACAATTAATCGGAAGGTGGCAGTCAGGCTCAGTTTGGGCAGTGAGCCCTTGGATAGATAAACACCTTTAGGGACCACATTGAGAGACAAGTCCACAGGCCTCCCAGGGGAATCATAACTAAAATGTAGCATTGGCTTAACTAGTCACCCAAATTTTCTTGGGGGGGGAACAGACACAGGCTCTGGGCAGTCAACAGTGGCACTGATTTATTCTTCTGTAGTGAGGGATGCCTCTGCACTGGTTGAAATGTCCCGATTGGGAACACTATCAGCTCCTGGCTCTGCAGACTCCATTTCCACAACACTTTGTTCATTATTATCTTCTGACGAGGGCCCAGACTCTGGCACAACTAGGCTTTGCAGCACTGAAGGGGGGCTGACAACACTTTCATATTTTTCTTCAAGTTCTGGTATGTCACCAGGGAGACTCAGACCATCAGCCCATTCTTCGGGCAAGTCAAACAGTTCTACAAGACACAGAGAGTCTGCAACCTCAGACATGATACTTTGCACCTCACTTTCAGGAGGCACTGGGTCCAGGGAAGAAGCTGAGGGGTTAGGCATTTCTGAAGGCCCAGCTTCATCCCACAATTCTTCAGAATATTGCCTCGAAACAACTGACTCAGTTCATATGAGGGATAATAGGCATTATCACAGTCACTCTCATCAGAGACAGACAAACAGTCATCACTATTACTCTGGGCCTGCAGAGGGGAAGGCCTTAGTTCTGGAATAACACGGACAGGTTGTCTCTGTTTCCTCTTTGCAGCAACATGAGTCACTGGCCCAGGAAAAGTGTCAGGTGTTGGTTCAGTATCAATAATAACTTGACAGATGGGCAGTAAGTGATTATAGTGCATGATCTTAACAGCTTTGGAATTATTTTCCGGGCGCACCTTGTACACTGGCAGATCATCTAATTTACCAACTACTACATGGGGAAGATGATGCCATCTATCAGCAATGTTGTGTTTTCTATGCAGTCCCAAACTGCTTAGTAGCACCCTGTCTCCAGGCAACAACTCCTGGGCTTTTACTTGTCGATCATGTCTTTCTTTTTTGGCGAGATTTCGCTTAGCAGCCATAGTTTGAGCTAGTTGATAGGCATGATTCAACTGATCTTTCAGTTTCTGTACATACTGCAAGTAGTTTTCAGCTCAGACCCCATCTGGAGAGACCCCAAAGCAGACATCAACTGGCAGTCGGGCCTCCCTCCTGAACATGAGACAGTAGGGGGAGAACCCAGTAGCGTCACTTTTTGTGCAATTGTACATGTGTACCAAGGTGCTAATTTGCTGGCTCCATATATGCTTATCTTTTGGATGGAGGGTACCCAGTGTATCTAGAAGGGTGCAGTTAAAGTGTTCTGGGTGAGGGTCCCCCTGCAGGTGATAGGGGGTGGTTCTTGACTTCTGCACCCCACACAGTGAGAGCATTTTTTTGATTAACCTACTTTCAAAGTCTCTGCCTTGGTCAGAATGGATCCGCTCGGGGGCACCATAGTGGAAAAAACATTTTTCCACCAGCACCTTGGCCACGGTAGAGGCCTTTTGATCTTTAGTGGGGAAGGCTTGTGCGTACCGTGAAAAATGATCAGTAACTACCAACACATTGCCAATGTTCTTTTGGTCGGGTTCTAAGCACAAGAAGTCTATGCAGACCAATTCTAGAGGGGCGCTGGTAGTGATATTGACAAGAGGGGCAGCCTTCTGAGGCAGGGCTTTTCTTTGGAGGAAATGACTGCAGGTCTTTACATGATGCTCAACATCTGCCCCCATCTTTGGCCAGTAGAATCGGGATTGTACCAAGTCAAAAGTTCTGTCAATACTGAGGTGCCCCTTGTGATTGTGGAGGGACCTCAGTGCCAGCTGTTTAAAGGCCATGGGTAGAACCAACTGTTGCTTGTCTACTTGACCATGACGATCCACTGTCTTTCTGTATAACAACTGATCATGCAACTTTAACCTGGGGCCTTCCTTGAACAACAGAGCAGTTCGCAAGTCAGGGGAGCACAACTTGGACACATCTTTTCCCGCATGCAGGGCATCAAGTGTTGGTTGAATCATGGGATCTTGGGATTGAGCCCACTGAATACTGTCATTATCGAACTGAGGTAGTGCACTAATGTCTAGAGCAGAGAAATAGCAACAGGAAGCCGGTATGCAGGTATCAGGAGGGCCCAAGCAATCTACTGGGCAGTCCACTGTGTCCGCAGACATTTGTTCATCTTTATCAAACTTCTGGCATAATGCTTTGATGTCAGATTCAGACAATCTGACCCAATTGTTTTTAGAAGCTGGCCTTCATGACAGGTTGTCAGCATCAATGTGGTTTAGTCCTGGTCTGTACTCAACAGCATAATCATAAGTCGATAAGGCAGAGAGCCATCGGTGTCCAGTGGTGCCAATTTTTTTTTTTTTTTTTTTATTTAGTTGTTTAACCAGGTATAGCATACTAAGCTGAAAGCTTTTTTACAGGAGCGACCTGGGAGCACAAGGAGGTTGAGTGACTTGCTCAGGGTCACATAGTATGCAAGTGGAAGCTGTGGGATTCAAACCGAGGTCTGGTCTGCTGGATGTCACCAAATTTGCAGCTCAGAGCCTTAGACTACTGCGCTATACTGCCTCCTATTATTATGCCTCCAATTTAGCTGAAGTCTGCACATAGGTCAGTGGGTTATTGTCAGTCTTCACTAATATCTTTGCCCCATAGAGGTACTCATGAAACTGGTCAACTATGGCCCATTTTAGGGCAAGGAATTCCAACTTGTGGACTGGATAGTTCCGCTCTGATGGGGTCAAGCTCCTACTGGCGAAAGCTACAGGTCTCAAGCCATCTTCATAGTCTTGATATAGCACAGCCCCAAGGCCCTGCCTTGTCTATTCACATACTCTGCTAAACTCTTGTACCCACTATGACTGAATGTTGTTCTCAGCACATGTAACCAGCTGACTGTATAATACTGTATAACCTGTATCATACTGTATAATTTCATTATCATACTGTGATATTTACCAATGCTATGTAATCCCGGGTCGTCCCTCAAAAAGAGACCTCCGGGGCCCAGTGGGCTTACCAGGTCACCAAAATTTAATAAATAATAAATAAATAAATAAATAACTAGAATCCGTATGCATAACATAGGGCTTGGTAGGATCAGCATAGGCAAGGACTGGGGTGTGGGTGAGCTGGTATATGACTTCAAAGAATGCTGCTTCACTTTTGGGTGTCCACCGAGTACCAAAAGGTTCACCTGTTTGAAAATATACTTTCTCTTGGTCTTTGATAGCCTCCTTTTTGTATTTGTGGTTGGTAGGGGGTAGCCTTGGGTAAGGTTAAGGAGCAGTCGAATCACCTTTGAATAGTCTTTGATGAACCTGCGGTAGTAGCCGCAGAACCGCAGGAAACGCTGTAGCTCTTTTAGGTTATTGGGCTGGGGCCAAGTGGTCAAAGCTTCAACTTTACTGGGATCTGTATGTATCCCTTCCACAGACACTGTGTGTCCCATGTATTTCACAGATGTGTGGAAAAACTAACACTTGTCTATGAATAACTTGAGGCTGAATTCTTCCAAATGATCGAGAACTTTGAACAGTCTGGTCTCATGTTCCTCCAGCATGCGTCCTAAAACAATGACATCATCTAAGTACACTAAACATTTCAGCAAGTTCATGTCTCCCACTGCACATTCCATCAATCTCTGGAAGGTGGCAGGGACACCCAAAATCCCCTGTGGCATCCTCAGGAATTTGTAGAACCCCAAAGGACAGATGAAGGCTGTTTTCTCACGGTCCTCCAGGGCTATCGGAATCTGATAATATCCACTGTGGAGATCCAATACTGAGAGCCACTGGCCCCCATTCAGGCAATCCAGAGCATCCTGTATGTGTGGCATGGTGTATTGATCTGGGATAGTCCGTCGGTTTAGGGTATGATAGTCCACACACATCCTCACAGATCCGTTCTTTTTGTGCACCACTACGATGGGGGATGCATATGGGCTTCCTGAGTCTTGAATAATGCCAGCCGTAAGCATTTCCTGTAGATGCCTCCTAACATCTTCTATGTCCACTGGGGTAAGGCATCAGAACCTCTCTTGAAATGGTCGGTCATCATGCAGGCGTATGTTATGCTTGGCACCATGGACACATCCCACATCCCACTCTTTTAGTTAGAACATTTGGTCTCTCTGATCAAGTTTCCTGCTAATTTGGGTCTTCCATTCGGCGGACAAGGGGGAATCACTGAAGTCAAATAAGTCTGGGGTCACTTTCTCCCTTTCACCAGAGTATTTGTTACTGGCTAATACTGCAGTTTCTGCGCAGTGTACTGTAGCCAGCAAACATCCCCGGTTCACACGAACGTCCCTGTCTGACATGTTTCTCACTTGCACCATCACTTGGTGAGCATAGGCATGGGTACGTGCAGGTAGTATACTGGGCTTAACAATCAACCCTTCTGGCAGCTTCCCTTCACCAGGGGTGTCTATCATCAATATTTTGTTCTTTACATCTCTCTTTAGGCGGACTTCTCCATGGATCGTAAACCGGGCATTGGGAGCCAACATGAAAGAGTCAGGATCCTTTTTCTACACTATCCCCACTGGCTCGTCTTGGTACACTTCATCGGGTTTCTGTTGCAAGTCATAAGCCCTTTTGATTAATGTTGGAATTCTTAGGGCCCATCCAGTCCATTGCCCTCGTTTCTCATGGCAAAGTTGTGCTAGTCTCCCAAACATGTGGATGTTTGTTCCAATTAACAGGGGAACTCCTTCATACAGTCCAGTGGGGGACACACTAAGGCAAGTGTCTCAACTTGTTCATCTACCCCAGCCATGGTGGTAGGGAATGACAGCTAGATCCAGATATACCACAAGTATGAATAGGACTTCTCACTCAACCCCCACACGTGCAAACCTTCCAAAGGTTGTAGGGGCACATCAGGCAGATGCTTCTTTTACCAGTCTTGAAATACTATGGTCACTCGAGAGCCACTGTCAAGCACAGCTCGGGTAAACACATCATTCACTGTCACTGTAGTTTCCATTGAAGGACCCACCACCTCAGACCGCTCAGGTGACTTGGGCTTGGATGTCGGCTTTACAGCTGCCTTGGATGAATAGCTTTTCCAGGCAGCTCCACCTTGCAGCTGTATGTTGCTCCATCGAATCAATACCAGCAGTCTAGTGGTAACTTTTCTCAGGTTTTCATGCAAACGGCAGGTGAACCGGGTGTGCCCATCCTCTCCACAGTGGTAACAGAAAACAGGTCCTTCAGAGTCTCTAGGGGAAGAGGAGCTGTTCCCCTGCTTGAACATAGTGGGGGAGTCTCAGGGTCTCTCTCTGGCTGGGGGTTTGCTCTCTTGACTCTCTGAGCTCCCCCAAGGATCAGTGTTTTGGGTAGCTCAGAGCAGGTCTCCCACCAAAGCTCTCAGTTCTCGTACCTCTTCTAGCAGACTGTCTTCAGGCTGGATTTTAGAAGAAACAATGTCTACCCCCACCCCTCCCGGCAGGATTTTCCTCTTTGTCTTGGGGGGCAGGACAGGAATTAGCATTTTTGGCTGCCTCGGCAGCTTGCTGACTGATTCTCAACTCAGTTAACTCCTTAATCAGTTCTCTCATCTGTTGCAGTTCAGCCTCCTCGCCTCTCTCAGAGGCCTGGCAGGCAAGGCCAGCTCCAGCATAGGGCTCCCAACCCTCTTTGTTATTCTCAGTCTCACAGATATCTCTCTCATTAGGTCACAATATTACGGGATTGCCCCTTCTTTCTTGTAGTTTAAGCTTCAACATCATCACGCTAGAGTACCTTGCTGACTTTAAGATGTGATCTAGCCTGACCCTATTCAATTCCCTGATGGGCACCCCTCCTTTCCGGTGGGCCCACTGCAAATCTCGCTCAATTTGAGTAATAAACACTGACAATTTTTCATTCTTCCACTGTTTTGCTGATTTAAACTTCCACATCAGGTCATCTCCCGACTCAGTGCTACCAAATACTCCCTCCAGGGCAGAGAGGTACTCAGCAGCTGTGGGCTCTGGGCTGGTGGATCACAGGAAATGAATGGCCTCCAGTGCAGGGGCCCCTCAAGCTTTCCATGAGTCTCTTCCTCTTTTCCCCCGCAGTACACTGCCACTCCTGGACCAATGGGGTGGCATAGTCCATCCACATTTCCAGATCATCCTCCCCCACAGGCATTGGGACCTTGCCTGAAAAGAGCCTAAGTCTACTGTATGAGTAAAAATGTACAGTAGGTATTATTATGGGGGAAGCAACTGTAGGGGTGGCAGGAGAGGCTAAGGGGATGGCACAGGAGTGATCGCCTCAGAAAGTTTTAACATTTGTACTAGCTCTGTAGCACAGTGCCCCTCAGAGGCTAACAGTTTAGACAGCTTATCTTCAAACCCCCTCTAAATAGGGGGACCCTTCAGGAGCAGCTGGGTCGCTATGTAAGTGAATGACCTTCCACCCCTTTTGGGACCCTTCAGACAAAATGACAAGGGGTACCTCCTCTGGTTCAATGGGCAGGCTGCAGGACAGTAGGGCCACCATAGTCTGATCAAACAGGTCAGAATCCCTTCCCCTTACTTCAACCTTCCCTAAACAATTTGTTCAACCACTTCCACAATAGTGGCATTATTGGTCCCAAAGGGGACGTCCATTAGTAGCAGAGTTTGCTGGGGGGTCGACCCCCTCTGCTTCACTCCACCCCATCATATGGTGCACTAGCAGCTTGTGGGGAACAAGTTTAAACTTGGGCATAGTGAGTGCCTCCATTTTACCACTTTTTTTCTTTTTCTGGAGTGTGGGGTTGTAGTACCCACGTCTGACCACTAGAAGGTGCAAATCCAAGTGGTGCCTCCAAGATGTAACCCCTAGGTGGCACTATCCAAAGGGCTACTACCCCTACCTATGGCTAGTTGCAGGTTGAGGGGCCTGGGTACTGAAACGGGTGCCTCCACCCGGAGGACAAGGTTGTTAGTAACAAAGCTAACCTGGGTACAGCCCTCCAGGACACTGTAACCCCCCTCTTTCCCCTCTAGTGGCCTAGACAATATGCAACAAACATGTTCACAGTAGCCCCTATTCAGCATACAATTCCCCACACTGTTTGCACTTACCACCAAGGCTGGTTCCACCAGTTCGACCCTGGAGACCCCCTGTAAAACAAGGTTAGACACAGCAAATAACAACAGTACAGTGCTTTTGGTACAAACTGGAACCACAGTAAGATTAAATACAAAATGAGTTAGATCTGAATTATTCAGGGGAATTAAACAAGGGAGGGGCATAATCAGGTTGATTGATTCTAAAACTGATCTGAACAGGCAATTATGCATACACTTTTAGTCCCTGCACAGTCACATGCTCTGGGTACCCAGTTGGAAGTAAGGTGGGCTAGCCTAGAACGTTGCCCGGGTTAGGCCGGTGTCGCAGCTGGTTGGGGCTCTGTGATGAAAAGAAAAGGCATGTACGACCACACACAATTTGTAATCCAGAGTCTGAAGGCTCAGTTCATGAAAAAAAAACAACAATGCAATCAGATGACAACATTTGAGATTTAGCTGTTGTTGAAGGGAGCTACCCTGATTGTTACTCATGCCACCCAATACGAGACACAGGCTAGACAAAATGGGGACTGCAGGTTGATGACTGGTTTGCCAGGAGAAGCAGGGCCCACACGAATCACCGAGGTGTCATTCCTGTTCGAGATGGTTGAGAAGGGGGCTGATCCCTGGGCGAGTCTCTCATCAGTGATGGTTTCTGTGCCTGAAGTAACTGGCTGGGCCAGGTGGCAAGGCCCAGGCTGGGTAGAACAGTTTGGATTATGAGTCTGGTAGTACTGGATGCAACTTCCAGCAAGCGTGGCACATTTACACAGTGGGGAACAAAATCACAACCCACTAACAGCACACAGCACATTTATAGTAAAGCAATCACCATGCCACAATGCAGAAGGCAGTCTGGCTACAGTATCAGTGTCTCTGAGCAAAACCAGGAATTCTGTGGTAAATGGATGTCCTGACAGGCCAATCGTGTACAGCAAATCTTTGGTCTTCTTCAGGTTTAAATCTGGTCACTCCTCAGTGGCTTTATCACACTCCAATTCGGATATAGTTCGATTGTTAAGCCTTTCAAAGGATTCCCTCTCGAGGGACTGCAGGCAGACAGGCCAAACTCAGCTTTTCCACCGATCTCCTGTGCAAACTACGCAGGAGCTGCTGCTCAAATCACACAAGCTGTTTATTCTTCAAATTTTAACTCCAGACTGACTGACTGCAGCAGGCAGCTTGGGAATGTCCCTTCGGTCCAAAAGGTTCTGGTTGGTTGATCCATCAGTCTGTCAAAGCAAGAGCTCCCCCTTCAGGTGCATTTAGGCACCAAAGTCTCAAAACAACAATTCCTACAGAAATTCCTCCTACAAGACCCCTGGGGACAGACTCCATTTTAGGGTTCCCAAAGGTACTGATTGGCCCATTCTGGCAGTCCAGGACCAAGATGGTGGTGATAAACAGAACTGCCCATGCTGCAAAGAAGGCAGGTTAGACAAACTACAATATAATTACTATGCTAATAGATAATCAGCAAATAAGTACAGCTTCTAATAGAGCTCCATTTGCGCAACTAGCAGTTACAGAACGGAGCGATTATCTGGCAGCCAGGAGTGGGACTCGAGCATAGAAGCACTCAGCCCCCTCTCAGATTAAATAAGCACCACATTATAGGCAGCTGTTAAAGAGACAGGGTACAGAGGCATTAAAGCACTGTCATACAAACACTTTTAAAGTGCTAAGACACAGGATACCAGCCTGACAGTGGGCATTTAGGCAAGCCCAAGGAAGACTTTTGGGTACCCCCATTTGTAGGGGGTTACAAGTACTAGTAGATGACATGAGAGATTTGTGCTGCATGCATGCTATTTTATTCATTATCACTGTTGTGTTTAATTTAGCATTGCGACCTTGTAGACTCAGAGCAGCAAACAATGAAAACAGAGGGGACCCAGTCTGCTCAGACTTTGTGTTTTCATAAGGGCACAACTAGTTATGTTTTTAATCTGTCCCTCAGCTGTAGCAGACTGGGTACCCTCCCCTCTGTTTTCATTGCCTGCTGCTCTATTGCACTGCTGTTGTGTTCTTTTTTTTGCCTGTGCTCAGATCAGAATGGCAGGTCACATGATAATAATCCTTTGCCTAAGCTGCCATGCTTGCACACTTCTTGCGATTGGTGTATGATGCATGGCTTGTAGGCAATCGGCTGGCAAAAAATCCTAGGGGTTGGGGGTGGCAGTGGTGGAAGAAGGGGTAATTAACAAAGGGCTAGGTATGAACTGGGGGGTCTGTTTCACAGAGTGTGAGAGAAATGGAGAGCGACAAACAATCCACTTTACAAAAGAAGCAAAGAATGCAATTTCATAAACAGTTACATTTTCAAAACATTCTTGCAGGAAACGGTAACATACTTATTACAGAATGTTTCATCCTGGTGGGCTGCAACATATCTTACTTGACTCTAAAATGCAGGAAAATGTACCATTTACAATGATGTTTGACAAATTTCCTGGGGGACATGCACCCAGACCACCAACCCCAGCTTTGTGAGGATTTTTGCCTCCCTTGTTCACTGACTCTGTGCATGCTGGGGGGGGGATGTTAAATTCAGGTGAAAGACTATTGATAGAAAGAATTCAGAGAAGAACAGCAAAATCAATATGAAGACTTGAAAATATGGACTATGAAGAAAGTCTGGACTGTTTTCCCTATGTGGAAGACACTTTTATGGTGATCTAATGTTTTGAATGTTATTTTATAATTTACACAAGGATAGTGAGGTGATGAAATGCATGAATATGAAATTTAAATCTGATATAACAAGCATTTGTCAATGCCAAATGTTCGCCACTTGCATGGCTATTGTATACTGGGTCCTGCTTGTACACATTTTGACTATATATTTACCCAAGACAGACCAGATAAGATGTAATATGCCATTTGCGATGGGTTCTGATTTTACACAGTTTTATACAACATTTACCCAGGATAGTAGAGTTCTATAATAATTTTTAGCATGGTCTTGCTTTTATAATGTGTTTTTCTAGGACAGATCATCTTACATGTAACATCTCCTTTTTAGTGAGTTCTGCTGCAGAGTCCTCTTATTACACAGTTTTGTAATACATTTACCCAGGGTAACCCAGCTGTGATGCAAAATCTCATTTTCAATGGGTCCTGCCTTTGCACATTTTGTACTGTATTTACCCAGGACAGCACAGCTCAGATGCTATCTTGTTTTCAGTGGGATCCTTCTTTTCCCAGTTTTTACATTAGGACAGCACAGTCGAGATGCAATATCTTGTTTTCGATGGGGCCCTGCTTTACCAATTTTTATAATGTACTTTTATAATGTATTTGCCTAGGATAGCCAAGTTAGAGTTTCAGTGGGGTCCAGCTTTCACAATGCATTTTTCCCCATAATAAAGTAGCATATATGTACAGTTCAGTGGGGGCTGTGCTGTACTGGGGTCCTGTTTTTACTCATTTTTAATATGTATTTACCCAGGATAGACCAGATAAGATGTAATATCTCATTTTCAGTAGTGTCCTGCTTTTACACATTTTTAGACCGTATTTACCCAGGATAAACCAGTTAAGAGGCAATATCTAATTTTCAGTGGGCTCTCACATTTTTACCTCAAATTTCCAGTATAGTCTTTTTATGATCTGACGTTATGATCATGAGAGGTGAAACTTTTTAAATACCATCTGAAAGGTGATTTTGCAGTGTGACTGCAAAAACATGTTTCAGAGGAGGTTTGACACCTGCCATGTTCAGGAGGTGGGGTAACACAAGGGATGTGTTGAACATTAGTGGCCAAAATCTGCAAAAATAAAGTTATGAGTAAATGTTGGAACAATTCAATGGTTTTTCACAACACAGTTGTTTTCTTTTCTTCCACATTTTGACCCCAGATTTTCCAGTTTTTTTATGACCCGATCAAGACGGGTGTTTTTTTTTAAATCCTGCTCAAAAGGTGGTTTCGAAGAGGAACTGTGAAAACATGTTTCAAAAGGAATTTAAAAATGACAACTGTCATGTTCATCAGGTGGGGTAACAAAAGGGTTGTGTACACATTTGGGACTGCAATCTACAAAAATCACAAAGTTATGAGTAAACATTGAAAAAATTCTCTGTTTCCTCATAACTTTGCTGTTTTTTAACATTTTGACCCAATATTTTCAACATTGTCTTCTTGTGACCATACCTTATGATCGCGGCAGGTGGAATTTTTAAAATCTCATTTGAAAGGTGGCTTAGCAGATCAAATACGAAGACATGTTTCAGAGGAAATTTGAAAAAGGACACCTTCCATGTTGATGAGGAGGGGTAACAAGAGAGCTGTGTTGAAAACTGGGGACCAAAATCTGCACACAGTGAAACGTTATGAGTAAACATTGAAAAACTTCAATGTTTCTGCATAACTTCCTTGTTTGTGACATTCTGATCCCAGATATTCAACATAGACTTTTTATGACCCTTCCTTCTGAACATGACAGATGTTATTTATTAAATACTGGCTGAAACGTAATTTTGCCTCACAAATGCGAAAACATGTTTTAGCCAGGAGTTGAAAAATTACACCTGTCATGTTCATGAGATGGTGTGAAAAAATGGCTATTTAGAAAATTTGGGTCAGAATATTGAAACTTACCAAAGTTATGAGTGAGTGCTGAAACATTTCAATCAATCAATCAATCAAAATCTTTATTTAACTAGGCGGACACCATTGAGCGAAGCTCATTTGCGAGGTGGACCTGGGAGGAAAAAGTACAACAATATATATAATGCACACAATTTCAATAAATATAATACACACAACGTCAGTGCACAGCATGTGCAGTAAAGGCATGAGCAATAGTAGTGCTAGGAAGTACAGATTCACACAACAGATGCACACAATTTCAATAAATATAATATACCCAATGTCAGTACACAGCATGTGCAGTAAAGGCATGAGCAATCATAGGGCTAGGTAGTACAGATTCAGATAACAGTAATGTATAGTCAAGCAAGGTGTGCAATCAAGTAATGTTGCAGATGAGATCGGCAGATATAATCCATAGGTCAGGGACATGAGGCTGGGGTGAGTCATCAGTCTCCACAAGGGCATCTCCAAGAATACACTAAGGTGCAGGGAGTTGGGGGGACAGGGAGGGGATGGGAAGAGGAGGAAGAACAGCAGGTTATGAAAGAGGTGTGCAGTACAGGTTATGATGTGGAAGGGGTGCGCAGTACGTGATGTGAGCCTACTAGAAAGAAGAGTAACCAAAGGGCAGGGCATGGTTGAAGCAAACTCAGTACTGGAGCTGGTTGGGAGAAAGGAAAGAAGGAGGACAAAGGCAAAGAATAGGGAAAGGGGGAGAGAGAGAGAGAGAGTGTGCCAGAAGAAGCTGGACCAGCGACTAAATGGGGCCTCGGCAAGGTAAGTAGTGGACTCCAGGTGGTTAAGGTAATCCGTGATCAGGAATAGCAGGCGCAGGGTTCTGTAAAATAATGAGAGAATAGTGTTTTGAAGGATGCCAAGCTGATGGCGAGTTTTAGTTTTAGAGTTTTTTGCAGTGTATTCCGCAATAAAGCAGCACATAACTAATAGCTGCACAGCCAAAGCAAGATCTGGCCTTATAAACCTTCAAGAGGAGGTAGGAGGCGCTTCTCAGAGCATACCTACTAGAAGTGCAAGATGTTAGGCAGTTGGAGATATAGTTAGGCAGTTTATTTAAGAAGACTTTGTATGTCCAGAAGGCAGCATTTCTTTGGCACCTGAAGCTAAGAGAGGATGACCCTACTGCCATGTACAACAAACAGTGATGGGTGGAGTAAGACAGGTTAGTTATAAACCTTAGGGCTCTGTGATAAAGTGTATCAAGTTTTGAAAGAGCTCCAGCAGGCCCTTGGTTGTACAGGAAGTCAGCATAATCAAGGAGGGAAAGACAGGTGGTTTGGACTAGCCTCTTCCTGGCTTCCCTAGGGAGAAGATCCTTTATCCTGAAGAAGAGTCCAAGCCTCTGATGAAGTTTCTTTGCTAGTTCTTCAATGTGTACCCCGGAAGGAGAGTCTATTATTGAGCCATACCCCCAAACATTTGAAATTGGTCACATACTCCAGTTGCTCACCAAGTGGGGTAGTTACCAGAGGAAGCGTTCCAGTTGAGGAAGGGGTTTGGTAGGTTAGGAAAAGGTGAGAGGAACATAGCTTTTGTTTTCTTGGCATTCAAAAGCAGCTTCTGATTTATGACTGATGCTGCAGTAGATTGAATTCTTCCTGGAGGACTGAGAACGTTGTATCGGGAGAGGGTCCACTGACGTAAAGCACAGTGTCATTCCCAAAAAGGTGTATTTGAGCCTTACTGATGGTATCGTCTATCCTATTAATATAAATAGCAAATAGCTGGGGTCCCAAGATGGAACCTTGAGGGACTCCTTTCAGAAGGGGCTTTAAGGGAGAAACTTCACCTTCTGCTTGTACCTGCTGTGAGCGCCCTATAAGGTAATTCTCAAACCATCTGATGGATAAAGCATCTAGGCCGATATACTGGAGGGACGTGAGGAGCAGCCAGTGATCGACTGTATCAAAGGCCTTGCTTAGGTCCAAGAATACCACACTAACAAAGTTCTTATTGTCCAACTCACACTGCTAGTCATTAGTTACTTTGGCTAAGACCGAGATCCTGTTGTGCTGTGCTCTGAATCCTGACTGTAAAGGGTTGAGCAAGTTCGTCAATTCCAGGAATTTCCTAAGCTGGGTGATCACAATTTTTTCCAGCATCTTAGACACGATTGGTAGAAGGGAGATTGGCCTGTAATTGTTCAAGTCACTGGGATCGCCAGATTTGAACAAAGGGATAGCATGGGCTGTTTTCCAGATAGCAGGAAGGTCACCCTGAGAGAGGGAAAGGTTAAACAAATGTGTAATGGGCACTGCCAGGATGCAGCAGCCTAACGTTAAGAAATATGGCCCAATTAGATCTGCACCAGCACTTTTTCTAACATCCAGCTGGAGCAAGAGATTTTTTACTTCCTTCAGAGTTGTAGGTTGAAGGGAGAAGGAAGGGTTTGGAGGGGAGCTTCCTTGATCATTGAGTCCAAGCTGTGTGCAAAGTGTACTAGCTGGGGAGGTATTGAAGGCTAACCCAGCAGTGGCAAAGTGATTGTTGAAGGAGTCTAAAATTGATTGCTTGTCAGTGAAAGTAGTAGCGCCTAATGGCATTTTTGTTGGCAGGCAGGCACCGGGGGGAGTGGCCTTCGATAGCCTTGATTAGTTTCCACAATTTGGAGGAGCAATTGGATGAAAGATCAGACTGAGCATGATAGAAGTTAGCCTTTGCATCTCTAACCATTTTGGTACACAGATTCCTCGCCCTCCTGAACAGATTCCAATCGTTCCCAAGTTTAGTCTTACGTGCCTTTTTCCCCTATAGATCTCTATAGCGTAAGGCATTTTTCAGCTCGCAGGAAAACCACTGACAGTTTTTTTTCCTGACCCAAATTTTCACTAATGGTGCATGTTTATTGAGAGTGGTTAGAATAATGGCTTGGAAAATATCATAAGCAGAAGCCACAGATTTTGTTAGGTAAAAGTCTGGCCAGTACACAGAGTGATTTAGCTCTGAGATGAATGCACTGGGGTCGAAATTGCGTAGGCACCTTGTAGTGGAGAATTTGGATCCCGAGGAAGAGGTGCAATTGGACCTTACACAGGCAATGAAGCAATGATCACTAATGTCTGAGAAGAAGACGCCAGTGTGGGTGAATAAATGAGGTTTGCTAATGAGGATGATATCTAGCAGGTGCTATTGGCAGGGTTGGTTTTATTTGGTCGTGTAATTTCACCGATGAGTTGAGTCAGCCCGAGTGAGTCACAGAAGGATTTTAGTGGTGAAGATGCACTGGATAGCCAGTCTAAGTTGAGATCACCTAATAATATGGTCTTGATAGACCTTTGACCTAGGATAAGGGTTAAGTGGCTCAACAACTGCAACCCAGCAGATGGGGGCCTATAGCAACCTGTCACACAGAGCGATGCACCAGATGCAATCTCTACCTGCAGGGAGAGACATTCAAATTCGCTCTGGACAGAGGTTGAGTCAATGATAGAGACCGAGAATTTGCCAAGACCGAGATTTCAATGCACTGTACCTTCATAACTTTGTTGTTTCTTAGTATTATGACTTCATATTTTCAATATAGTATTTTTATAACCCCACCTCATGAACTCAGTGGGTGAAAAATTTCAAATAGTGCCCAAAAGGTGATTTCACAGAATGACTACAAAATCACCTTTTGGGCTGGATTTTAAAATTTTCACCTACCTTGTTGATGAGGTGGGGTTCCAGAAATGCTATACTGAAAATTTTGGGGGGAAAATATTAAATAATGACTAAGTTATGAGTGCAAGTTCAAGCTTTGAAATACACTGACCTCAGCTTACCTGATTTCTTCAGTTCCTGGTCCAGCACTGAACACTGAAGACTGGGGTGGAAAAATACCTTATTTCAAATATTCGGCCGAATATTCATATTTGAGGCCCTAAATATTCAGAACTTGGTATTCATATTAATTATTTGTGTTCCTGTGGGGAGAAAAGTTAACAACAACCCCACCCTCCTCCCCAGCCCAACTGTTTACAGATCCACAACCCACTGTATTGCTACCCACCCTTCTCCCCCAATACCCACAATTTATTGTTTAAACAAGGATCCCACCATGGGTGACTGGCACAACCCACCCACCTCCATGGCATGGCTGGCCACCATTTCTTGTAGCTGTCTTGTGCTTCTTTTATGCATGTACTAGCTGGAAAGAAATAATCCCCACACTCTGGCAGCAGCCCCCAACTCTGAAACTCCTCCCTTCCTGTGCTGGGGGGGCTTCTTTAATAAGGAAAAGGGTGCGGGGGAGAAGGTTGGGAAATGGGTGCTGCTGTTGGGGTAGTAGGTTGGAGGGATAATTGATTTCTGGCTAAGACTTACATAAAGCAAAAAAAAACAAAAATTAAGCACAAAATCACTACAAGAAACAGTGGCTGCCCATGGAGGTGGGTGGGTCCTTGTTTAAACATTAAATTGTGGGTGCTTGGGGAGAGGAGGGATGGTGGGGGATGGGATGTTATGGATCTGCAAACAGTTGGGCTGGGGAGGCGGGTGAGTGGCTGTTTTTTAATTTTTTTAAATTATTTCACTAATACAAATAATAGTGCCACTATTCCTTATTCATATCCGAATAATGAATAGTGCATTTTTCATGATATTCAGAACATACTATTCATCTCGATCACACTCCTATTGAAGATGTGTCTCATGTCCATAGAGAATTACAACATTGTACCCCCAGTAGGTAATTAAGAATAAGGGAGTGTGGGGTGGTGGGTGCTGAGTGGAGAGGTCGGGGGGGAGGGTAACAGCGGCAGGTGTGGAAGCAGCAGCTGATATTGATGGACCATTTTCTGTTTTATAGGGTATAAAAAAATAAATAAGTAAAAAAAGGCACAGACAAATAGTTTTCTTTATTTCAGATACAGACACTGGGGATTGGTCACCCCAGTGTTGGATTCATATTTATTTATGGGGCACGGGAAGTGATGGGGAGGTGGGAGGGATACTTATTTATTTATTTTTTGTTGACTGGGTAAGTGCACTAGACAAATTTTTGCCAATTTTCAGGCATGACAAGGGGAAGGGGGATACAGATGAATGCCAGCTGACCTTGAACCAGATTAAACTGTCGGTGGTATTTTTAGTGAATGGGGGGAAATTTGGCCAGGGCACCGGGGAAATTCCCCAGCTCTGCAGTAGGGGGCACCTCTGGCCATTCTGCAGGATGGCCAGTCTCTCAGAACCTGTGGAGGAGCCAGTTGTGTTGTTGGAGGGTGAGAAGGTCTCTCCCTCGGCTGTTTCTTTGTTACCTGACCCTGCAGTTTCTCTCCTGCCTGAACAGACTGCTTTACCTCCTGGACCTGTGGATGATGTCGTTTTGGCTGATTTGATGGATGCTACTCCTTCTGCTCCTGCCTTTCCTCAACTCCAGGTTCAACCTCAGCCTTTTTGACACCCACCTGATGCTGTCCCTTAGGATGCGATGTCCCGCCTTACATTTCTACGTTTGGAACGGATGAAACAGTTACAGAAGTTGTGAGAGCTTGATACAGCTCTCTGTCTCATTTCTTCTTCTCCAGTCAATGCTGCTGCTGTCACGGATTCACAGGAGGTAGTTATTTCTCCATGGCTTTCTCCTTCAGTGGACCGCTACCCGGAAGCGCCCGGTCACAATATTCCCCTGGGACACGTAGTACGCGAGGCTGGCAGTGAAGACAGGTCTGTCCCTGTGTGCCTATAGCCTCAGGATTCTGGCACTCAGATTTGCATCTGCCTTCTGTTGGGCGACGTCTTGGACTGGGTAAACCACTTCTGCCTTCTGCTCAGCCTTTACTAGAACTTGTTTGTCCGGCTCCAACTGTACTGCCACCACGTTCCTTGAATTGGGGTGACCTTGTGGACTCAGATGTGGGCTCTGTTGAGTGGACTCCAGAAAATGCATTGCAGGATGCGGGATGGGTACAGGTGCCTTCCGGTTGTTGGACTCCTGATACTAAGGATCGGTCCTTTCGGGACCTGACTGTGGCCTTTTCCTGTCCTGTGGCAAAGGATCCTTTGACAGGCCAGAGCTCCAACTCACCCCGGGGTAATGACTCTGTTTTGTCTCCTAATGCTAAGGCACTGTCTTCCCATTCTGTGTCTGTTGTTTCCCCACTGCAGAATGCCCCCCCAAGTGGTCCCTGCAGTTGGTGAACCTGTGTCTGTTTTACCTAATAAGTCTGTACCTGACCCTTTGTTTAAATTGGCTGGCCTCTTTTCTACTAGGAGTGAGCCGGCCCCTAGGCATAATGCGGTCCATCTCCTTTACAAAGGAGGCTTGGAGGATCCTCCTAACAGGTTGTATGTTGCTAAGGAATTGTTGAAGAACTCGATGCATTATTTTTCTTCTGAAATTTATGCCCTTATAGGTTTAGGAAATGGGAACTTCGATGTGAGTTTCAAGCATATTTCTAATTTGGATAGGTTCTGGGCTCAGTATCAATCTTTGAAAAATACCCCTGTTTGGGTCCGTTTTCATGCAGTTCCCCTCACTAAACCCTTGATTAAGACAATTACAGTCATGTTTAAAAATGAGGGTGTTCAGTTAGAGGATATCTTGTTTTGGTTAAGACACCGTTGTGACATTTTAGGTAAACCTTTTCCTCCATTGGATAGTGAACAAATCTGGGATGGGGGCTGGAAGATTAAGGTTAAGTTGCATTCCACTGATGTAGGCCCTGTGCATCTGCTTAGTGTTTTTTTTCTGGGGAAGGACAGGGTTTCCATTTTTTACAGTGGGCAACCTAGGTCCTGTTTCAAGTGTGGTTCCCAGTTGCACCTTAGCTCTGCTTGTGACACCATGCAGTGTAGCCATTGCTTGGACTTTGGTCATGTTTCCTCTGCCTGCATCAACCTCTTTAAATGCAATCTGTGCAAACAGACTGGGCATGCTTATGGTCATTGTCCTTGGGCTGCGCATAACAGGGCGGATTGTCCTACTCACGATGGTCTCATCAATTTGGCCCAGCACCAACATGCCTTGCGAGTGTCGGCCTCTGAGACCCTGCCAACCGCCCCTGCTCAACCTGGGAGTGATACTACTACCCCTCTAGTTCCAGACCCCTGCATGTCTACAGACAAGACCCTTGCAGTGCCCGGTACAGACACTACTTCACTGGCCCCTATTTCGATTGTTGCTCCCTCTTCTGGGGTGAACGATACTATGTCTCCCTCCCACCCCCTGAGTCCGATGCATTCTCCTTTCAATTAGTTTCTACCAAAAAGCGACTCAGGCAAGGGTGAAAGGCTTCTCAAAAACTTGAACATATAGAGGTTACTCAACAGGTTGAGACTCCCTCTTGGAAGAAAGGCAATAAGTTTGTGGCTCTTCCATTGATGGAGATGGAGGGGGACTCTGAGGATGGTGGGATGGATGCCTCTTCAGTAGCCTCAAATACTGATACTGAACAAGGTACTGACGGCTCCATTGCCAAACGAACTAGGCAACGGTGCAAACCACCATAAGCTGTGTTTTTTTGTTCCTTTGGTTCATTTTTTTTCTCCTATGCCCGTGTGCACACTCTCACTTTGAGCACTATTAATCTTAACAGCATTAAAGCTCTGCGGAAGAGAGTTGGTGCTCTGCTCTTTTTGCATACGTTACGCAGTGACATCATATGTCCTCAGAACACTTGCCTTAAGACCTTTTAGGACCTCCATCAGACCTCTAAGGAGTGGACCTTGGGTCCTTCTTTTTGGTCCACCGGAATGGATACCTGTGATGGGGTGGGTGTTCTGTTCGCCAATTTGGCTCTATAGGTCTCCAGACTGGTTGATATTCACCCGGGTAGGGCCCTTTTGTTTGACATCTCGTATTTTTCTGTCCATCTCCATCTTATTATGGTTTATGCCCCACAAACTAAAGCATCAAGAATTGCTTAGTTTAAGGAAATACATCCTTTTTTATTCACCTCCTGCCTCCTGTTCTGGGCTGGGGATTTCAATTGTGGCCTCTCCAGGGCAGATAGGGGCCTCCAAACTGATAAATTGTTTTGTGACTCCAATTCATTGAATACCACCATACGTTCTTCTGGACTGGTGGCTGTTTATCGGGCCACCTACCCATCTGGTGCGTATACCTTTTTTAAAGGTCCTCTTTGGACACATATTGACTTTGTTTTTGTGTCGTCAGCTTTGGAACTTTCTGATGTGAAATTACTGCCTTGTGAATTTTCAGACCATTTGGTTCTCCAGCTGACATGCACCTGGACCTCTGCACCTCACTGCAATAAAAACCAATGGAGGCTGAATGCATCTGTGCTTTCCACTACCTTTGTGCAATTAGCATGGAAGAGAGAATTTTGAGCCTGACTTTCGGTAGTTGAATGTTACTGATATTCTACATTGGTGGGAGGACACTAAACAGGCCTGATGTAGTTTTTTTCAACAGAGAGCACATCTCCAAGTCTCTGCTGAGTATATACATCATCTCCGGCTTAGATACCGATTGCAGCACCTTATATCTTTGTCTAATAGCACTAATTTTGACTATGGAGAACAGATTACAGTTATAAAAAAACAGATGACGGCTTTACAATATGATAGGGCTCAGTCTTTATGGCAAGAGCTTCGTTTTGGGACCAACACCCAGAAAGGTTCTTTGGACCCCTTTCTGGAATGTAAGAGATGGACTCAGAATAGAGTTGTCACGGCCTTAAATACTCTCTCTGGGCAACTTGCCACTTCCCCCCAAGATTTATTAGATGTTGTGGCCTCCCATGTTACTAATCTTTTTGGCACCTCTGCTCTTGAGCCTGATGTCTCTGACACTTTTCGGTCTTTACATCTGCCCCAGGTCATGGACACAGATGTGACTCTTTTGGTTGCAGAAGTTTTCTTAACGGAAGTGGAATCTGCTATTTCTAGACTTTCAGGTGACACTGCCCCTGGGTCTGATGGTATTACTACAGGATTTTATAAAACCTTTAAATCAGTGTTAGGCCCAGTCCTTGTAATCCTATTTAACCATATGATGGGTTCTAATAAATGCTCTGCATCTATGTTGGAGGCTATTATGATTTTTCTGTACAAAAAAGGTGACTGTCAGAATATTTGTAACTGGAGACCTATTAGTCTTTTAAAAATTCGGATTTTAAAATCTTCAGTAAAATCCTCTTGAATAGATAAGCTGTGGTTGCCTCTTATTTAATTAGTTCCTCCCAAACCTGTGCTGTTGTAGGACGTACGCAGCATGATAACTTAGTTCTGTTATGTGGACTATTTTTTCAAGGGGAGCATAATGTAGCTTCAGGTTATGTTTTAAGTTTAGATCAGGAAAAGGCCTTTGATAGGCTTTCTCATTCTTTTTTGTTTTCTGTTATTGGCCTTTGGTATCCCTCCTGTTTTTGTGTCTTGGTTGCAAACTATTTATGAATATTCTTTTCTTTGTCCTAATGTCAATGGCTGGTTTGGTAGAAAAGTTAAAATCAGAGAGGGAGTGAAGCAGGGATGTCCCCTAAGCCCACTTCTTTATGTTTTCAGCATAGACATCTTACTGAGACTTCTGAACACTAATGATCACCTCGCTGGTATTCAGGTTTTCCCTATTTAGTGCCCCATAAAGGTTCTAGCATACCCGGATGATCTGGCTTTTGACTTTAGCTCCTGACTGTTCTCCAGCATCTTTACTGTCTGTTTTAGATTCTTTCTCACAGGTATCTGGATCTAAAATTAATTTGGATAAATGTAAAGGGATGGTACTTGGGAATGCCCCTTTACCTGCCTCTAGCCACTTAGCAGGCATTTTTGTCTCTACAGAACCCATCTCTATTTTGGGTGTGCAATTTGCCTGGGGAGTTGGCATTATTGAATTGGGAGGGTAAGTTAGAGAAGGCCTCTAAATTGGTCACTACATGGAAGGGGCAACAACTCTCGAAGAAAAAGCGAGTGGTTCTTATTAAGACTCTGCTCCTTCCAATTTTTCTTTATTTGTGTTATGTATACCCTCCCCCAAAAGCTGTTCTTGTTAGATTGTTAAGTCTTTTTTTTCAATCCTTGTGGGGCTCCCGATTGAACCCACTCCGGTGGGACGTGACCTATCGTCCGATCTCTGAAGGTGGGGTTAATATGGTCAATCCAGTGGCCTTTTATCTTAGTATCTTTATTTCTTACAACATTTGTACGACCTTGAAACCAGATGACAAGATTTGGACACCCTTTGTGAATGCCTTGCTTTCCCATTGCTTGGGCCCCTGGACGCTCCGGTCCCTTCGGGCACTGTCTTATTCCTTGCCAGTACCATCATATGGTAGAGATTATTTTCAGAATATTGTTAAATGGGGCATTTCCCCATCTCAACTTATTACACTGACCAGAAAACAGCTTTATAAATCTATTTTGGTTTCTGAACAACAAGGTTTTCCGGGACTTTCAGACTATCCCGGGGATAGGGTCCCTTCAGTGCTTCACCAATTAAGTAACCCACATCTTCCTCCCTTTGTTTAGGATTGTACTTGGCTAAGTAATTATGGCCATCTGGGGGTGAAGGCAAACAGTAGACATAAACAGTTTTCTGAAAGGTATTGCCCCAGGGATACTTGTCCACAGATTCCCGAAACCCAATTACATTTATTCCTTGATTGTCCATATGCAAGGGCCTTTTGGCAGTATCTTGCTGCCCGTTGGTCTGTCCCTCAACTTGCTACTTTGACATATTCAGATTTATTGTAAGGACCACTGCAAAATGTCTTTCCACTCCATCATGCTGATACTGTTTATTTATTGCTGATTGTTATTCGTTATTTTTTGTGGCATGCTCGATGTATGTTGATTCTTCAACAAAGGTCTGTTCAGTATGATGAACTATTTTCTGATATTCAGTTTTCTTTACAACGTATTATGTTTTTGGACTTCCAGCGATTTTCCCCTGAAAAAGCTCAACACTTATGGATTTATTGTGATACTTGGTTTTCTTCTGTTTAATTTTTCTTGCTGACCTTTTTCTGTGTTCACTGAATATTGCATGACCTGTTTTGTTTTTGTATTTTCTTGTTTTGCTCTGTATTGAAGCCCACTTTTTCAATAAAATTCCCCTACTCAGTGGAAGGGGCGCTGGTGGACCATGGCTTTGTCCTCTGGAACTGTTCAGTCTGCTGGTGTACCTGCAGGAGAACAGAGCTCTGCTCCTGCAGGTCCAGCTTTGGAGCCTGTTTCTTCACAATTGTCTGTGAGTTCAGATGCAATGGCTGCTAATTACAGTTTACCTGACCTTTCTTCAAATGCTTTGTCTGGTTTTCCACCTGCTGATGAGTTGTGGTTGAAGTCTCTCCTTGCTTCTCATAGGAGTCAAGTCCTGGCCATTTTAGATGCTGCTGCTCTTGCAATGTCTTCCTCTCCTGGTTTTCGAACTCCAGTGCCTGCTATGGAACCTGTTACGGTGCTTTCTGCTTTGCCTCCTGCTGCAGTACCTTCGGAGGCTCAGTTGGTGCTGAGTCGGCAGACTGTTCCTGTTGCACCTACTGCGCCGGCATTACAATACGCTGAGTCAGTGGTTGCGATTCCTTCTACTCAGGCTTCAGCTGCTGCATCTGCGCTGTCTGCTCTGGAGATTGTTTCATCCATTGTGCCCATGCGTACTGTGACTTATGCTTCTCCTGTGTCCATGGCTAGCCCGCTCCTTGTTGAGCCTTCCACACCGTTGCAGGAGTCTGTCCCTCTTGCTAATGCACCCTTGCTGAGTCCCCTAACTAGCTCCTTGGAGGCTTCCCTGCGGAATGCAGGCTGGAAACTGGGTGATTCGGGGTATTGGGTTCCTGATCCTACCCACAGCCCGATACCTGGACATGGTGTGAGGACATCCCCTTTGGGTACTGTTGTCCCTGTCTTGCCAGCTCCTTTGCTTCCTTCCTTTACTGACACCATGTACACTGATTTATGTGCTGCTGATGTACAGCATACTGTATTTGATACGGCACTGCTTGATAAAGTCCCACTATTATCAGACTCATCCTCGGCTGGGGAGGGCCCTAGTACTCGGGGGACTGCTTGGGGAGATCGTATGGATATGGATGTTCCGCTGCAGGACCCTCCTCCTGATCATGGAGTAAAGGAGAAATTTACTTGGGAAGATTTTCAAAAGCGTGATGCTTTTCGCAATTCCCCTCCTCCACTACAACACAGAAATGTGGTCCGTCTACAATATGTTGAGGGCCTGGATGTTATCCCTGTTCACCTTTATGTTGGTAAAACCCTCATTAAGGGCTCTCTGGGTTACTTCATTAATGAGAATTTTGCTCTCATCCATGAGTCAGGGACTTCTTTTTGTGATATTAGTTTCAAGACTCCTCTGGGGTTGAACCGTTTTTGGACCAAGTATGAATTGCTTAGATACTCTGCCTTATGGTTGCCCTTTCAAGCTATTCCCCCTCACTAGACCAGCTATTAAAAATGTTACAATTTTATTCCGTGATGAGAATGTGGCAGTACGTGATATCTCCCATTGGTTGACACAGCATTGTGATGTTTTGGGGTCACCTCAGCCTATCTTTGATTCTGAGCACTTTTGGACTGGTGGTTGGAAATTTAAAGTCCATCTTCGGCATACTAATGTAGGCCCAGTTCATTTGCCAAACAGTTTGTTTTTGGGTAGGGAAAGGGGTCATTGTTTTTATGTGTGTCAGCTGCATACTTGCTTTAAATGTGGCTCCCCTTCCCATCTTAGTGCAGCCTGTGATAGATTGAGGTGCTCTCTTTGCCTTTCCCTTGGTCATACCAGTATGGACTGTACAGCTGAACTAAAGTGTAATTTGTGTGAGGAAGTAGGTCATGGCTTTCGGACCTGTCCTTGGGCCACTCATAACTGTGAGGATTGCCCTGATCAGGAATTGATCTTCTTGAAGCACAAAAGAAGGATATTGCTTCCTCGAAGCCCCCTCCATCCCCTATTAATGATTTGTCTGCCCCCTTCTGAATCAGGAAGTCACTGCTCCTGAACTCCAGGCCTCTACCCATCATTCCTTACCACCTAGTGAGTCTCCTTTGCAGGCCATGCCTCAAGCTCCTGTTCTGGTAATGCCCCCCTCCTGTCCTGGAAGTTGAGGAGTCCTCTCTCACTCCAGCACAGACCACAGATGCTTTAGTTATGCCACCTCCTGAACCTTACGTGCAGGCAAAGAAGAGGGCTCAGAAACAAACCAAGTCTAGATCTAAGCTAGCTAAAGCTTCCTCCCCTGGTGGGATTGTTCCATTGCATAGTAAATTTGAAGTACTATTGAGGCAATCTCAGTCTTCGGATTTGGGAGCCGATTCAGATGCTTCTTCCCAGCCCATTGTATCCTCTGATTCTGAAAGTGACAAATCTAAGGATTTAGCCACTGCCTGTAGGCCTCTGAGGCTTGAAGTTCACCCCTGTAGGAGTACCAGAACGGGGAAGGTCACCTGATTTTTCTTATTCTTTTCCATCTCTTCCATGTTTTTAGATGGCCTCAGCATTTAACCTTACTATTGCCACCTTGAATGTTAATAATGTTAAAAATTCCTGAACGGCATCTTCTTACTTTTCACTTTCTGCATGATTTACAGTGTGATATTTGCCTTATTCAGGATACTCAATTGAATACCCTTTCTTTGGTTTCTGTGGCTAGGAAGACTTGACGTTGGGGACCCTCCTTTTTTTCCTTTGGGTTGGACACTTGTGATGGTGTTGGGGTTTTATTCCGGGGTGATGGTTTTCATGTTACTAAGTTGGTTGAAATAGTTATGGGCCGTGCTTTGTTACTGGGCTTTGTTTTTTTAGATACTAGTTGAAGGTTGATTGTGGTGTATGCACCAGTTACAAAAAAAGGGAGGGTTGAACTTTTTAACACACTACGGCCTTATCTATTCACAACTAGGTTCCTTATCTGGGGTGGTGATTTTAATTGTGTTGTGCATAAGGGGGATCAGGTGCAATGACTGACAAGGATTTTTGTGACACCAATTGTCTTACACATATTATTACTCAGGGATGTCTTCAGGATGCTTATAGGGTTTGCCATCCCATGGGTGGGCGTACTTTTTTTAAGTGTGCTTTATCCACACGGATTGATTTTCTTTTTACTAATAAAGCTGTACATGTTATTTCTGCTTGTACTATTCTGGCGGAGACTTCGGATCATGTAGTCGTGTCTGCTACCCTAGGATTCGGCCCTCGGAGTACAGTAGGTAGAGGTTACTGGAAACTGAATATCCTCTGTTTGGATGATGCTAGTTTTCTGCAGCAGATGCATGACTTGTTAAAAGCCCCCATGTCTTTGGCTGACCTTACGGAGGATTTGTTGTGTTGGTGGTTGGAAACTAAATCTGAACTGACTTCTTAAGCTACACGTTTTGCTAAATACGTTACACTGACAAATTATAAAAGGTATCAGTCCTTAAGATCACAGTTGGGGACATTGTACTGTGTGATAAACACACAATGTTTAAATTTGACATCACAAGTGCAGGCTGTGAAAAAAGAGATAGCAGCCCTACAATATTCGAGGGCTGCATCTCTTTTGCATGAACATAAGGTTTGTTCTGCCAAGAAAGCTGGTTTGGGAGATGCTTTGGACTATTGTCATAAGCGCTGTTTGGATCGGTTATTGATGGAAGTGGTATGCCCGGATGGTACAAAGTGCACTGATTTCCTGGATATATTGAAGGCGGTTTCCTCACATTTTACGGCTCTGTATTCTGCACCTTCCTTGGATGAGACTGGTGTTGGAGATTTCCTTTCTTCTCTGACCTTACCCTCCTGCTCAGATATGCTGTTGCAAGACTTGACTGCTCCAATCAGTACTGCTGAAGTCATAAGGAAAATTTCACGACTACATAATAATACGGCACCTGGTATTGATGGTTTACCATCTGAGTTTTATAAGTCTTGTAGTCCCTCACTTAGTGAAATTCTCATAGTGGTGTTTAATTGAATTTTACAGCAGCATTCCTTTGATTTTCATTTTTGTACTTCTGTTTAGATTTTATTATATAAAAAGGGGTGTAAGGGTGATCTATCTCTAATTGGAGGCCGTTGAGCCTTCTTAATCCTGATTTTAAGGTGTTGATGAAGATTTTGAATTCCAGGTTGTTGACTGTGGCCCCAGTATTAATTTCTCTACATCAATCCTGTTCAGTCCCGGGTAGATCCATTTATTCTAACCTCCTCTTACTCAGAGAATTGGTCGAACTTGGTGAAGCCGATGCTATAAAAGGGTTTCTTATGTCCTTTGATCAGGAAAAGGCATTTGATGGGCTTCCGCATTCCTATTTATTTCGTGTTTTGAATGTCCTATGGTATTCCAGAACGTTTTGTAACTTAGCTCACTTTGCTTTATGACCATGCCTATACCGTACCCTTGGTGAATGGATACCTAGGATCCTATATCCCTATTCGTAGGGGGGGTGAGACAGGGGTGCCCCTTAAGCCCCTTGCTTTATGTCTTTAGTTTGGATCCATTATTAAGGATAATTGTCCAAGATGTTGGAATTAATGGTGTTGCCCCCCCGGTTTCACTTGGTGCTAAAGTTTCGGCTTATGCTGATGACGTCTGTGTGTTTGTTTCTGATGTGCCCTCTGGTACCAGAGTGTTGCATCATTTTTCCACATATTCTGAAGTTGCTGGTACTTCCCTAAATAAAATTAAAAGTTTCTTGTATCCTTTACATAATTTGGTCCCTGAGTTTACAGATTTGCAAGGCATTCCTGTATTACTAGGCCCAATTCAGGTGTTGGGCATTGTTTTTGGCAAAGGTGACAATGCACTCCTCAATTGGTCAGCCAGGATAGATATGGCTAAGCCTAAGGTTGCATTGTGGAAATCCTGGCAACAAACTAAATGTAAGAAAGTAACCATTGTTAAAACCTTGCTTCTCCCCCAGTTTTTATATCTTTATGTGGTATACCCTATTCCCTCTGTTTTGGAAGCCACTTTGCTTGGGCTTTTTTTTCAAATCATTTGGGGTAGTCGTTTAAATCCCATTAAGAGGGATGTATTGTATCTACCTATAGTGCAAGGTGGGTTGAATTGTATAAATCCCATTACCTTTTATTATAGTGTTTTTTTCACTGGAACTTGATTGATCTTCGCTGTTCTCAATCTCTGTTTTGGGTGCTATATGCGGATCATGGTTGACTCGATTATTAACTTGTTGGACGCTGCCGGTTAGGCAGGCATTGCACACTTCTTCCTTTCCTGTTTATTTTAGGCCTACCATTACGAAACTTAATAAATGGAAGATACTTCTAGATCAGGTGTTCTCTAGAAGTAGTAAATATCTTTATGGTGTTTTGCAAACTCAGAAACATTTTGTTGTCCCTGTATTCAGGGATATTCCTGACTGGTATACTGACCATATTCTTAAAGGGCAGGTGGATAAATTGATACCACCTCGATTGTGGGATGTGTTGTGGCTTAGTAGTCATGGTCGGCTGAATGTCAAGGGAAATTCTAAACATAAAATGGTCTCTGGAAGGATGTGTCCTAGAGATGTGTGTGGAGGCCAGGAGGAAACAATGGCCCATTTTTATCTCTCTTGTCCTTATGCACAAGACTTTTGGTCTACTCTATCTGCACGATGGGGACAGGCCGTTTGGCGCACTATTACTTATGTGGAAATTGTGGGGGGTTTCTTGTTTTGTCATACTCCAATGGATGCTGGTGTATTGAGACTTTTGTTTGCCATGTTCAGATTCCATTTGTGGCAGGTAAGATGTCAACTTACGATGAGGCAGGTTTATCAGTCTCCTGTTTGTGTTCTTGAACAGGTTGAACAAGATTTGTTTTCCCAATGTAGTGCGGAACAGCAAAGTTTGTCTAAGGCTCTGTGGCTTATGAGGTGGAGGGAGGTGCCCTTTTTGAAAGACAAAATTGGATGATTTTTTTCTCACACACTGTCTTGCTAATGATTCCATATGTTATTTACTGTATAGTTTCTTTTCCATGATACATTTAGTAATATTACTGTGTTGATGCACTACTGTTTTGATTTTTTTTCCCTATAGAATGTTTTGTATTTTCATTAATTGGTTGATATTTTTACTGTAATGTTCTATTAATAAAACCTTCCCCTACTCTGCCAGTAGGGGGACCCTTGTTGCTACGGAGTGCTCTCACTCTATGGCTGGACTTAGAAGTGAATGGACTATGGATTTAGCATTACAGCAAGGTATTGCGTTGCAGGATCACACGGACCCAGGATCTGCTGTGGAGGCGGCTAGGAGGCACCCACTGGGTGGCCAGCATATTACCCAAGACAGCAGTCCTTTTATGGATGTGGAGGACTGTTTAAGCCTAGAGGAAAAGAAAATCTGCCTGGAGGCAGAATTGTCATGGATTAGTACCTTCTTTCTTCAGAGAGCTCTATTCAGGTGGATGAGAGGAAACATAAACGATCTATTACTTCCCCCATTAGTGAAGGCTGTTTGGGACCTACCAAGCTTCTGGCTGCTGAGGATAGGCCAAACACGCCTACACATGCCATACACAGTCCACCACAGCAACTACAGAGTGAGTGTGATGACACTGCTTGGTCTCCAGAAAAGGCCCTGTATACAGCAGGATGGATTACTACTCAAGACGGGGACTGTTGACCAGATCCAGCAATCCCTTTGCCTGGTGGCACACCAGCCATCCCATCTACTGATGCCGACAATTTGTCTATGGAGCACAGATCCCAGGAGGGCCCAGAAGGCCTGTCAGATAATGGGAACCCTCCTGGGGTACCAGCAGTTTCTATATTACTTAATCATGGGGGCTCTGATTCTGTTGGTGGAGGGGATTCAAACTGCAGGGGCTTCTGACCATTCAGCTAACCAGTCTGGCCCAGACAAACCAACATATGCCAGTCACTTCCACAAGCCAGTGGAACTGGCGGAATGTCATAATGCCATTTAGTTATGATATATAGGCCCTCATGACACTCTCTCCGATCACTTTTTTGTGGGAAAAGTCCTCCTGAAGCAATCTCTAGGTTCCTGCCCTTCGGAGGTCTATGCACTTATCCATGCGCAAGGTAGGATCCAATATGATATTAGTTTTCGAATGTCTGCCTTGCTGGAATGCTTCTGGTGGAGGTATGCCAACCTAAAAACTAATCCATTATTGGTGGATTTTGTGGTCATCCCCCTGACTAAGTAACCTTTCTGTGTTATTACAATCCTGTTCTGTAATGGGTCAATATCATGGATATTGTATACTACCTGGAAAAGAGATGTTCCATCCAAGGTAACCCAACCCCGATCCTAGACGAGGAGGGTTTTTGGATTGGGGGTTAGAAGGTCAAGATAAAGCTGCAAGTCTGAGCAGAATATTATTCACCTCCCTAATTGTTTCTTCATAGGCTGGGACAAGGGTTTTCTATTCTATTCTATCCAGGCCAGCCCAGGATATGTTTCAAGTGCAGCTCTACCAAGCATATCAGCCCCCACTGTGATGTAATAAAGTGAACGCACTGTGGGGAAACAGGCCACCCAAGCGCCCATTGTTTTCAGGATCCTAAGTGTAACATCTGTGACAATCTGGGTCACACTTTTACAGATTGCCCCGGGCAGCAAAAAATACAGAAGACTTTGATTTTGGGGTCCAAGACTACTATATTAAGGTGGCCACTACACATCCCTTTACTCCTGGTCCTGGGCAGATGAGTGGCAGTAATGAGCCTGCCATTGTTACACCCCCTCCTGGTGCTAGGACCCCTGCGGGACCCATTGTACTTTCTGAACAGATCCCACAGGTCCTGGAGAAACAGCTTGTGGATATGGGCTCCCCCCCGATACCGGCACCTCAGGAGTCAGTGTTCATGGTATGGCCTAAACAGGGTAAAGGGCCTAAACCCCGGCAATTGAAAAAGTCTATGTCCGAACCATTGGAGGACACTAACTTATATGTTGTTCTACAGGATGTACCCTATGAGAAAGATGGGGACAGTGGTGGGTAAGTTACTTTTAAAAGTAATCAGTTACAGTTACTAGTTACTGTTCCAAAAATATAATCAGTTACAGTTACAGATTACTTGGATACACAAAGTAATCAGTAATTGTAACTGTAATGCATATTACATTTCATATTACTTTATATTACTTTTAATACATGAAGTTCGCTTACTATTGGATTGTATTTATGAGGTCTTGGAACACCCAAAAATCATCAAAAACAATAGAAATGGAGTCTTAGACAAGAAATCAGTGTGTATGTTATTTTATTTCATGTTTTCCATGGAAAATAGGAAAACAGTTGTTTCACATAAATAATGTAGACGTGTCATGTCACATTGTAATAAAGCAGCACATCACATCATGACAGGATGATACATTATATTTCTTAAAAATATGAAGAACCATACTACTACATATTATGTTATGTATCATTCGTACAATATAGTATATTATGTCAAATGTTCTTATTACATGGATGCTGCTATTTCCTATTATCATGTGTGGAAAGCTGAAAATATATGTTACAATACAACTGTCACTGCCAGTGACAGAGTATGACAGTACATACAGTACCTCATCTGATTTATCTTTCTCTGTCTCTCCCTCCATTTCTCTCTGTCTCCCTCTCTCCCTCCCTTTCTTTCTTTGCCTTTCTCACTCCCCTTCTCTCTCTCTGTCTCTGACTTTCAGCCTCTCTCTCCCACTCTGTCTCTCTCTTTCTCTGTCCCTCTCCCTCTCTCTCTGACCCTCTCTCCATCTCCCTCTGTCGCTCTCCCTTTCTCTGACCCTGTCTCTCATTCTTTCTCTGTCTCTGTCTGCTTCTCTCTCTCCCCTCTCTCTATCTCTTTCTCTCTCTCTATCCCTCCCCCTCTCTCTCTCCCTCTCTCTCTTTCTGTCCCTCTGACCCTCTGTCCCTCTTTCTCTGCCCCTCTCCCTTTCTCTGACCCTCTGTCTCTCAATCTTTCTCCATCTGTCTCTGTCTCTCCCTCCATCTCTCTCTACGTTTCTCTTCCCTCTCTCTCTCTCTCTCTCTGTCTCTTACTCTCTGTCTCTTTCTCTGTGTCTCTTACTCTCTCTCTGTCTCTTTCTCTCTCTCTCTGTCTCTCCATCTCTGTCTCTTTCTCTATCTCCAGTTCTGTCTCTTTCTCTCCCTCTCTCTCTCTCTCTCTCTCAGACTCTCTATTCATCTCTTTCTCTCTGGCTCTCTCTATCTCTTTTGTTCAGTTTCAATAAAAAATAAATAGAGTGGTGTTATGTAGTACCCCAGTGCTTGGTTTGTCATGGTGGGTTACATCAAACAAAATAAAATACTAGGAATCAAAATGTTTCACTTAGTAGAACTGTACAAGCATAGTACCATATTTAAGTGCCTTTTTTGTGGGTGTGGGATACTAGGGGAGAAGGGAAGTTTATGCATGCAGTCTGTGCTCATTTAATCAAACTGGTACTTTCCCTTCAAGTGTCTGGTGTCCCTTCATAGTAGCTGCTAAGTTATCAATTTCCCATGCCCGTGGTGAAGTTATTGAGTTTGCCTCAACTATGACTGGTAGTGGGGAGCACATAATTGTTGTTAAATCCTCATAATATTTTGAAGACCTGAATGTGGCTGTGGCTGAGATGTTAACAGTGCCACTGTGCCAGATTGTCATGGCTGCAGATGTGTAGTGACTAGCTTATATTTCACACCCATGTAAGTATGAGGTGGCAGTGGCAGGTTTAGCCAGTGTCAGTGTGCAGTGTGTGAGTAATGTGTCAACTGTGGTGCCCACCATGCCTTTTCATGTGTGTCACATGCCACAGCCACATTACTGGTTTCTTAGTACATGCTCATCACAGTCGCTTTCTGGCATGATTTTGTGATGAATGAGTGCCTTTTTGGCCATTGGCTGTACTCCATGAAGCAAGATGATGAAGGATGATGATGACCATGGCATTACCATTATTATGACAGTGTGCAGACAGAAGACCTCATGAGGACGATGATGAATATTACAACAGAAGAAGAAGAAGCAGAACATTTCATTGAAAAATGCTGGACAGCCACAGGTCCTTATAGCTGACAAAATACCCATTAGTATGGGAACAGAATAACATTGAATTGTTGTTTTGCTTGCTCACCCTTGGTTTTGGTTTTCATATTTTGGTTAACTCAAAATGTAAACGTAGCCAGCCAGCAAGTGGCCCCTGAAAGTGCAACCAACAACCACAATGTGCTCCTGTGCTGTGGCAAAAGTGAAAAGTGCCAGTACAATGCATGTTCACTTCACATCAGATCATGAAAAGATGAATAACATCATGAGCTACAGTAGTCTGTAAATTTGTAATCAGAACATATGAGTATTGCAGTAATTAAGCTCACTGTTTAGGGTGAGATAAGTGCAACTGCAAGACATCATTAGATGTCCATGCCTGATGCTATTAAGCTACTATCACTGTCGAGAGTCTGGTCAAGACTGATAATAGAAGACAATAATACACTTGTTGTCTAGGGGGAGATAGTAATCAGGTAATCAAGTGTGTGTGTATGCTACTACTGCTACTGCTACTGCTACTAAACTACTGTTGTAACTGATCCAATGGCTGTTGCTCAGGTGCTTGTTAGCTACATACTGACATCAACAGACTAACTGTATCTTGCTCATTGACTGACTTGTCTAGGCGGCAGCAGGGGAGGGAACGGAAGACAGGGCAGATAGGCTGGTGGCATAGCAGACAGGTAGTGCATGCTGGTAAGTTGCCTACAGCAGACCAGAAGACTGTTAACAGACCTGACTATCATGCTCACTGACTGACTTGTCTACTGCAGACAGCGCAGGACAGAGATAAATGGCTTGTGGAATACAGAGGCAGTGGTGTCTGTCAGAGTGTCTTTTAAACTAGACAAGGAGACCGTCATGATCATCAAGAGACTAAACGTAATCATGCTCATTAATGACTAGTCTACCACAGGCAGCAGGGGAGAGTTGAGATAAATGGGTAAAACTTGTGGTGACCAGAGCTGGTGTGACCGTGGTGGTGTCTGTCAGTGTGTATTTTTAAACTGGACAAGTAGACTGTCATCAAGAGACTAAACTTAATTACACTCATGAGTAAATAGTCTACCACAGACATTGGAGAACAGTTATGATATATGACTTGAAGCGGTGGTACCCAGAGGTGGTGGTGGTGTCTGTAATTGTGTTTATAAGATGGACAAGAAGACCGTCATCAAAAGAGAAGAGACTAAACTTAATCAGGCTCATTGATTGACTTGTCTATGGACACAAGTAGAGGGATCGCAAACAGATAAGTGGCTGCTGGTGTTGCTCAGGTCACGCCTGCCTGTTAAGCTACTTAGTAGAGAGGTAGACTGTCAAGAGACTTGACTTAATTATGCTCTTTGACAGACTAATCTACAGACAACAGGGGACAGTTCAAATAAGCAAGAACTGACACCTAGATAGTGGCACAAACCTCGTCACTGTGTTAATTTTTAAGCAATCAACACCAGTACACCTAGACAGTCCTCACTTTTTTAAAGAATACTAATAATTTTGGTACCATGGAATGTTTCTCTGTATACTCAGATTTGGATAAGTATTTTTTAATTAGGTGACAATGAAACAACAAGCACTAGTGTAGTAGCAGTAGCACACACAGTCGACAACATTGTGTCATACATTGAAGCACTGCTAGAGATTCTCAGTAGCAGTCCATGACCAAGACCAGATTACAGCTATTTATTCCCAGTAAGTTTTGTTGCAGTGTAAAAGTAGCTGCATTTCAAAGTTTTCATCACCAAGTCTGTTTCGTCTAGGTGTAAGGACCTGTCCACCAACACTGAATAGTCTTTCTACAGGAGCACTTGATGTTAGTGCTGTATTGTAATGCAGGGATATTTTCTTGACTTTTGGGAAGTTTTATAAACTTTTAACATTTTTATTGCTGTCTTTCAGGTACTACTCCAGTTCATTAATAACTCCACCACCACGGGTAGGTTGTGTAGTTTCGTAAAATTTGAAGAAATCATCATCATCATCATCAGCAGCAGCAGCATCATCATCATCATCATCATCCTCAGGATTGTCTTCAGATGATGGGCTGACACGAACAGTATCTTCCTGATGTGACAACAACAGCACTTCATTCTGAAGCATGTTTTTTGCAGCTCTGTCTTCCCCATCATTCTCTAGCCATCTTAGACAAAATTGTGGCAACGTGATACTAGCGAGAATCAACTCTCTCTGCTCAAAACTGGTACTAAACCAAGTGTCTACTGCTTTCAAGATTGCATCCAGAAGTGGCAATGCATACTGTAATACTGGTCTCACATCAAGCAAATATTTTTTCAAAGCAACCAATGTTGGAAGAAGATAGCCCATGTAACATTTTGTTTCTGCCTGCAAAATATCCAGTGAATTTGCTAAAGGCTGCATTACTTTACAGTACTCCACTAAGAAGGCAATGTCATTTGCTCTAAATCTTGTGAGACCAAGTGCATAGCATATGTTATGCAAATCTTCTTCATCTTTTTTGACAAGAGATCTTATTTGGTCAACTGCTTTATAGTACAAATTCTACCTTGTGTCATTGGGGACAACTAGTTTGGTACCAATTGTGTCAGAGACTTTCACTTGCTTGAGAACTTCCGGTATACTTTCTTCCAAAGAGCTGAGCATTTGGTCATTGTGCTGCAACACCTTTTTGTAGGCAGCATTGGATGTAGCAGATTATATATCCTTCACTGCTATTAAGTTCAGGGTATGAGCCGCACAGTGCTGATGAGAAGGAAGATTGTATGTCTCTTCCATGTCTTCATCCACATCATCTAAAATGCGGCATACGTCAACGAGCTTACAACATCATCTTCTGTGTCATTGTCTTCTTCAGCAGTACAACTGCTGCTTCCCCCCCTGCCTGCTGCTGCTGCTCATGGTCGTCATCATCATCATCATCATCATTTTCCTCATCATGAACCATGACAGTGCCAATGGCGGGCATGATAGAGCCAAACACGTGAAAAGCTTTCACAAAGTTTGATCGGTTATCAGTGACAGTTTTAACAACCTTGTTCTGAATGCGATATTTCAAGTGTATCTGCTCCAGTTTTGAGGCAATAGCATCATAAGTGTGTCTGCCTTTTATTCTTATGCATGCCAGTGCTACCGATTTTCTCAACAATGTTTTCACATCTATTCAATGTGCAGTGACACCTAGATAGCTCCTATTATGTGCCGTCCAAATGTCAGCCGTGGTACAGATGTGACATACACTGCTGAATTCAGAAATCAAGTTTGATTTCATGTTTTGATACAGTTGCTCTATTCTGTCTGACAGTGTTTTATGTGTCATAACTTTCTTATTTGGCTGCAGACCTGTGACTAATTTGACAAATGAAGGCTGTTCAACAACATTGAATGACTGTAGATCTTCTACGACAAAGTGAATAATAAGTTTGTCAACGAGACTGACAAAGACTTACGTAGTACTTCTTTGTATTCTGTTGTTGTAGAAAGCATTTCTTAATTTTATTCACAGCTGCTTCTGATGACAGAGTTTCCACTGCTGCTTGAGTTGGAAAAGTCATCATCCACCTCTTCTTCATGATCATTTCATGACATTTTTTGAGCAAGGGTGGTCATGTCTGAATCTGTATAAGTATGACCACTGCTGCTGCCTTTTGACACAAGTTTTTTGAATTTTTACAAAAATGAAAGCTGGATGCACCCCATGTTTTTTTTAAGTTTGACATACTATTTTTTGAGGTTGACAGCAGCTTCACTTTTGGCACACAAAGTTTACACTGGACAGAAATGTTTTTTCCCCTATCAGATTTTACCTCAATGAACTCTCCCAAATACCACTTTTGGAAAACAGACACACCCCATAACTGTGCGCCACTATGTGGCAGTGGCCGTGTAAAGGAGGATGAAGAAGAGGAGAAGGATGCATTTTGCCGCCTGGTGATCAGCATCATTGTCTTGTTGTGTTTCTTGCTGGTTAACAGACATGTTAACTGCAGAGAACACGCGATAACTTGAAAATCTAAGAACACAAAAGTCAATGTGATGACACTGACACTGACAGAGATAGTGACACATTGGACACTGCACACTGACACTGGCTAATCATCAGTTATCACAATTATTACCATATGGTTTCCCTACAACTAAGATTACAGTTTAGAGACAAATTCAGAAGTATAGCAATACCTACATACTACTAAATGTAAGTGTTTCAAATAGTAACAGTAGTTATACTGCATCTACAGTAAATGGGCAATCTATACATATAACTTATAGCTTATTATTACTTATTGACTGAGCAAACCCTGTTTTTCTTTCACGTGCTCTGGTATGTGTAAACACTAAATGACACAGCCCAAGACTACTAACACGGAGACATGGAAAACAATCATCAGGGTCTTGGTGTTAGAAATTCTGAATTATTGCAATAACTTACAAGACTAATGCTCACACTGTATGAGTAACACAATGTGAAAATATCAATAGTACTGTCCTTGTTTTTACTGGCCTGCACCACCTGGCCTGATGCAACAAAATGTGCTGCCTGCTATGTATCTTCTGGGTTCTGTCTGTGATATCTGCCTTAGTCTTGCTGAAGCCTGAAGATCTGGATGATGATGGATACTTGGATAGTTAGTTCTGTTTCTCAGGCACCTTTAAAATACAACAAATAAGAAGAACTATGGTATGCATAATCAGCACAGTGTGCTGCCACCCGCCACATCTGTTCTAACTAGTACAGCACAATCTCTTTCAATTAGCTGAACCCCAATTATACAGGCCATCCCACTCTATTATCTGAACTCTGTGACATTGTCCCCCCAACTATCATTTGGTTAATGTTATTTGAACTCCTGATTATCCCAGGGGGAAGGAATCAAGTACAGTACGGACTGTATGAAAATGACAATACAATGATAACATACATTTTTCCTGTAAACAAAACACATTTTTATGCATTAATAACAGCATAAGGTGTCAATTCAAACCAGTGTTCTGATACAAGTTAACTTTTGTGGTTAAAGATCAATTATTTGGTCCTCTGTAAACTAAAAACCAGGAATACATTTTTCATCATGACTCATGATATGATATGATACTGTAGTCTCTTCTTGCACAACTTACATTTCCTGAATCTGTCTGAACATTGGTGTTATGTCATGTGTTACCTACAAGACCGTAAGTGATTTTGTTTTTACTAATAAAGAAATGAAAAATACCCCCCCAAAAGCATGTGTCTGTCTCTCTCTTTTTTTGTATAATGAACGTATACCGCAGGGTTCAGTACTAGGACTGGTCCTCTTCAATGTCTTTATAAGTGACATTGCAGAGGGACTGGAAGGAAAAGTATGTCTCCTTGCAGACAACACAAAAATCTGCAACAGGGTTGATACACAAGGCGGGGTGGAAAGGATGAGAAGGAACTTGGCAAGGTTGGAGGAATGGTCAAATGTATGGCAGCTTAGATTCAATGCTAAGAAGTGCAAAGTAATGCACCTGGGAAACAAAAACCCAGGGGAAGAGTACACAATGGGGGGTGAGATACTACCAACAACAAAAATGGAAAGGGACCTGGGGGTAGTCATATCAGATGACTTAAGGTGGGAAAGCAATGTAAGAGGGCACTAAGGAGGGCCAGGGGAATACTGGGATGCAGAGGTAGAGGCATCACCAGTAGAAAACAGGAAGTTGTTATCCCTCTGTACAGACAGCTGGTGAGACCCCATCTGGAGTACTGCATGCAGTTCTGGAGACCCAATCTCCGCAAAGGCATACACAGGGTGGAGGCAATCCAGAGGAGGTCAACTAAAATGGTGCAGGGTCTGCACGAGAAGACATATGAAGAGAAACTTGAGGAGCTTAATATGTATAGCCTCGAGGAAAGGAGTGAGATGGGGGACATGACAGAAACTTTCAAGTACCTCAAGGGAATCAACAAAGTCCAAGAGGGTAGCATCTTTCAGAAAAAGAGGTGTGCAAGAACAAGGGGAAAGAATTTGAAGATAATGGAGGGATGGCTCAGAGGTAATGTGAGGAAGTATTTTTTCACAGAAAGGGTTGTGGATGCATGGAACAGCCTTCCTGAGGAGGTTGTGGAGTCAAAAACACTTGGCAGAATTCAAGAATGCATGGGACAGTCAAAAGGTAATTCTAGGGGGTTGGGGTAGGAGGAAGTAACCTGTTGGTTATGTTGTTGGATCTGCAGCTTATCCTTTAGGTAGGGAAATTGGCAGACTGGGTGAGCCAAGCGGTCCTTATCTGCCATCAAATTCTATGTTTCTATGTATTCAGTAATTTTTTTTCTATGTGGCTTGTATAATTAAAAGTGTGATACTGGGCCAGCCCGGTGGCGCTAAGGGTTGAGGCTCTGGATGCCACACCTCATGCCACACTGGCAACCCGAGTTCTGACATGAGCCTGGGCTGCCAGGGGCTGGCAGGGGAGGGATAGGATTGAGCATCTGGAGGACTGCTCTCCTATCTTGGGGAAGGATCCAGGGAGCCACCACTCTGTAGTGGCCCCTGGTGATGACTGGGGGCACTAATATAGTGGTCCCAGCAAGGGGGCGGAGTGAGGCAGACATCGGCACACTGTGCCTGAAGTCACTGCATGCCTGCACTGAGGGTGAAAAACCAGGAGGGAAAAACTGGGGGGGGGTCTCTGCGGCTGATGGCCGTGCCCTGCGACCACGCACCCGAGAGAGGCACCTGACCAGGGTACAGCGTGATGTTGGCCCGGCCCTGTGTATGTGGGTTTGTGTGGCCCGCGTGCACAGCCGGGTCCGGGGGTGCAGGCAATAGCAGCAGGAGATCATGGGGGTCTGCTCAGCCGAGGCAGAGAAATGGAAAGAATAAAAAAAAAGTCTGATACTGAGTAATTAGTGCATCACTGTGATGGACATTAATTATTCTTCATTCCACTGTACACAACAGTTGTGTGTGGTGGAGTGGATGGGACGGGAGAATAATAGTCAACTCATCACAGTGATGCACTAATTACTCAGTATCAGACTTTTCATCATTTAACAAACAATATTGCATTTTGACTTCCAGTACTGCAGCTTCCACTTGCGTTAACATGATGAGAAATGTGCAGTGGTGTGTGAGTGCGTTGTCTTGCTGCTGCACATCGCCAGTGAGCCAAGAAGCAGACATTTATAAGTGGCTGGACCAGATTACCTGGAAATGGAGAGGAGCATATGTTGATCTGGCCATGATGTTCTGGTGTTGTCTGACAATCATCATTATGTGATGTTCCAACCACCCCTACCCTGTGTGATGTGTGCTAGGGCAGCAGGTCACACAGACAGGCAAGGTTCGGTTTCAAATATCACAGAATAAGGATGGTCAGACCACACCAGACCAGCACATGCTCATCTCCGCTGGCAGATTATGTGCTTACTACTTCTAAGAGTTTTGGCAGTTGGATGGAATAGGGGGTTGAACACTCCTTCCTGTCCTACTATGTTTTGTGATGACATTGAAAGGAGAATTCACAGTACCCAACAATTAAAAGTAACAAAAGTGTACCTTGCTAGGCTCTGTGACAGCTCCTTTCCTGACTGGACCAAATCACGGGACACTGAAGCTGTTGACGTTGTTCATGTTCGGTTCACACAGTCGACCGCCATCCACAAGTGATGAACAAGGGCCCACGTTCAGACAGATTCTGTAATGGAAAAATGTACTTAATTAACTTAGCTCAAAAATGCAGCTAGAGTGCTTCACTTCACTCACTACCCGCCTGCCCTAGCTGTGGCCCTGCCATGACCCACCAACTGCACAGCAAACAAACCACATCTAGGTTGCTCAAGATTGCAGCTAGCTCCCTATTTAACAGCTGCCCCGGCCCCCAACGCCTCCCCTTTCCTCCCCTTACTTCCATTTACCCTCCCTTTTGCCCTGTCCCACCTCTTCTTAAAGCATTCCACTGTGTTACATGCCACCACCTAAGCTAGTAGTGCATTCCACTTTGCCATCACCCTCTCCATAAAGAAATGCCTACTCACTTCCCTCCTGAATCTACCCCCCCCAATCTCATGTCATGGCCCATAGTGCCTCACTCTCTCCCCACAATGACTTGTTAGCGGATCAGCAGTTGTCCAGCTGCATACACACACAGCTCAGCTGACAGCTCAGATGGTGGTTGGCGTTGGGGGGAGAAGAATGCTGTGCCACTTGCTTGGTCCAACACAATGTGGGAATGTATATTGGAATGGTGGACATGGGGGGGGCACCTGACAGTTCTTAGGTATGGATTGGTACTTTCACTTCCAAATACCTAACCAGCACATATGAGCAATCAACATTCGGCATTGACCAGAGCAAGTCCTCTGTTTCTGACCACCATTTACTTTATATACCTATTACGTTTAAAATAGGCCCCCACAAGAGAATACTTCTATTAAAAATTAGCTACCCTGATTTTATGCTGGATAGGATATTGAGAAAACAGACTACATTTATTTCCTGAGGAGAGAATGTCTGCTGAGTATTAAAAGAAAATTTAAATCAACAATACCTGCTAAGCTGCTGTGATGTCAATCATCTTGCTGTCATTCACTTCGTTGAATGGATCCAAGATGACGGACGGGCATGGCCTCCTGACTCCCTCCCTTGATTACTCCGTCCTGGAAGACCTGGCCCTGGTGAGCTCGGGATCCTCTCTCTCATCTCCAGCAGTCACACGGTCAGGCCCTGGCCCTGCCACCCCACTTAAAGTTCAGTGACTTCAGGCTGATTGCCCCCCCTCCCACAACTTCACCTCCGGCCCCACTCACAGTCACTCGGACTGGGAGTATAGTCCCGAACCAGCCGACCCAACTCCAGCTCGGGGACATGCCAGTCCAGTCCTCATACTCCTCTCAGGCCAAGTGGCAGCCAGCCAGGCTTAGCTTAGAGCACAAGGTCAGGCACCCAAGAAGGCGGGTTGCAATTTGTTGGCACTGGCACACACTTGGCTGCAGGGCTGCCCACTGGATACCACAGACAGGGGTAGTAGGTTGTTCTTGCAGTGACTTGAATTGAGGAGGTCTTCTTTTTTTTAAACTTGCTCCCTGTCTCTGTCTGAACGCTACAATTTTTTCCCCCGAGCTCTGCTGCTACTATTCTAGCTCCTAGGACTGACCACCGCCTGGCCCAGTGTGCTCACACTGTCCCCGACCCATCTGGCTGGGTCTCCCAGGCCACACCAATAGTCTAGATCTCTTGCACTCACTGCTCTGTTACTTTCCTCCGACCTGACCTGTCCTCCTCCACTCACACAAAATGGTGAATGGCGCCAATATGGCTCGTCATGTGGTAGGCTGCAGTGTGACCCGCTTCACCTCCTCCAGCCAAAGACCATTTGGCAAAGCAACAGACTGACTGACAGCAAACTTATCCAACAGTATATCTGAGCCTGATCAATCATCCCAGGTTTTTAGCCATACCCACCCCATATTACCAGCAGTCCAATGAGTCCATAGAGAGTGAGCAAGCAACACAATTCAGTTTGAAAAAAAGAAGTTTTTTTTTCAAAATGGACCATTTTTTTCAATTCTTGGAGCACGCGGGAAAGAGCAGAAGGGAAAGTAATATATTGTAATGCGTTACAGTAACGCTTTACTTATATGAAAAAGTAATCAGTAACTTGGGAGAATTACTTTTTCGTATAAGTAACCTGTAACTAGGACACGTTACTAGTGCATGTAATTTAATTACAGTAACGCGTTATTAGTAACGCGTTACTACCCAACACTGAATGGGGATTTGGATGACTTTGCAGCTCCATCCTTGCAGAAAGGTCTTCAATTGGACCTGAAATGACTGATGATACCAGCATGATTGTTGTAAAAAGTAAAAGGGTGACCAGGGCTTCCAGTAAAGTGAAATAACACTTTGTTTTATGAATGCCTGCTTTGCTTTATAATTTTAGAATTGCTTCCCTGAATGCAAACAGTATGCAGTCTGAGGATAAACGTATGGGTACTTATGCCGATTTCACCCATTCTGTTTTAGATTGCCTTTTTTTACAGGATGTCCATTTACATTCTCCATCAGACCTTGTGGCAGCCTTAGCTTGTTGGAGCTGGGGGGATACCTTCTGGTCCCAGGGTACAGATGTTTGTTCAGGGGTTGGAATTAGTTTTTTTTCCCAGGTTCAGGTGCTTCAGCAGTTAGAATTGCTTGAGGGTTGTGCTCTGTTGCTCGATATTAAATGGGAGGGAATGATTCTCTGCCTTATAAATGTTTATGCCCCTCAATTGAAGCATGACAGGGTTCTGCTTTTTCGGGCCCTGAAACCTTTTTTATTTTCAAACAAGCATATTACTCTAGGGGGAGATTTTAATTGCGCCCTCCCTGATTCTACCTCTAGTCAGTCCTCCAAGAAAATTTATTGTGACGCCCATTGCCTTAGTGATTTAATTTTGAACGTGGGTCTCATTGATGCCTTCTCTGCTTTACATACAACAGCCCCAAACACATTTCTGTGGGCCTAGATCATCCAGGATAGACTATTTTTTTGTATCAGCTACTCTTCAGCTTCAATCTGCGAAAGTGACAGACCTGGCCACATCTGATCACAGGCTTCTGGAGCTTGTGGTAGGGAGTCACCCAGAGCAGAGGCGGGGTCCAGGAGTTTGGAATTAAATCTATCTTTGCCAGATATTGCCCCAATCTTGGAAGGTTTTGGCTATGTTTTACAGGCCAGAAAATCTGTTTTTTTTGTATGAGGATACGAATGTTTGGTGGGAGGACACGAAAGGGGAGATACGGCTTTACTTCCAAAAAATGGGTCGGCTTAATGGGAAGCTGACACAGGATAAACAAAAATTTTTACGAACCCGACTGAAAGTTCTGATTGACCTGCAGGACAGACAGGGACAGGATTATAGTCAACAGATCACTTTACTAAAATCCGAAGTGGCTGCTATGTAATTGGAGGTCATGAAACAGCTAGAATAATGACAGCGGTATGGGGTGACTGGAAAACGGAAGGATACTCTACCCTTTGACTCCTGTTCTGGTTACAGAGCTCAAAGAAGTATGACCCACCTGACAACTGAGGCTGGAAGCATAATTACGGGGACTGCAGCCATGTTATCAGAAATGCATAAATTCTTTAGTGCCACTTTCACTAGCCAATTTTTGCCAGAAGGGGCCATGTTTCAGTGGCTTCATACCTGTGATCTTCCCCAGATTCCGGTGGAAGAACAGAACCTGCTTACTCACCCCATCACTGCACTAGAACTGAAATCTATCATTTGGTCTCTCTCACCAATGTGACCCTTGGTTCGGATGGTCTCCAACATGAATTATACAAGCCCATGTGGGTTGTTTTAGGGGAGGAGATGGCTCTCTACTACACTACGGCATTGTTAAAGGGCAAATTACCTGCTACAATGCTGGAAGGGCTTTTGGTTCTCCTGTTTCGGTCAGGCGATCATGGGGATTTAAAGAATTGGAGGCCCATTATCCTCCTTAATATGGATAGTAAAATTTTAATGAAGATTCTGGGAACCCGTATCATGCAGATTTTGGTCCCCATTGTTCACTCATCACAGTACAGTGGCGTACCTAAACGGAGGTTACAGGATGCACTGATACTGCTATGGGAAATCCTGAATAAAGGCCGGAATATGGAGATTTTGGTACATTTTGTTTGTTTGGATCAATCTAAGGCCTTCGATCATGTAGAGTATCATTTTCTTTGGAAAACCCTCCGTTCTTATAATTTCCCCTCACTTTTGGTTTCCTGGCTGCAGACCTGTTATAGGGGTATAAGTATTGCTCCCAGTTTTAATGGTTGGGTGGGATCACATGTGCAGGTGGGCCATGGGCTACGCCAAGGCTGCCCACTCAGCCCTCTCTTGCACTTACTTACTTTGGATCCACTACTTCCTAGACTGAACCATGTCGATAATATTATTGGTCTTTCTGTGGGAAGTACTGACCACCCTGTAGTCACAATTGCTTATGCAGATGACTTAGGGCTACTTTTGTCTGATTGTGCATCGGCTATGGCAGCCCGGAGAGAATTACATATTTTCTCAGCTGTTTCCAGGTCCAAAATCAATCATCATAAAAGTTGTATTCTTCCTATAGGGTATGAGGCTACAGATGTGGCGGCTGTTTGGGGGATCCCAGTAGACTTGGGTTATAAGCAGATGTTTTTTGTTTTTGGTGGTCCACACCTGCAGATCTATAATTGGGAACAAAAACTGTCTGAAGCTTGGGCATAGGTGGTTAAATGGAATAGATGGCGTGTGTCTAAATACAAAAGGATTTATTTGATAAAAACACATCTATTGTCGCTTTTTTTGTTTTTGGCAGCAATTTCCCCCCCCCCCCCAAGGTCTTTGGAAATGTCCATTTACAGTGTTTTTTTCACTGCCTTTGGGGCAGCAGATTAAACCCAGTGAAATGGGGATAATAATAACTAATAATAATAATAAAAATAATAAAACTTTATTTATACTGCACCTTTCTTAAAACCAAGGTGCCTTTATAACAGCTATGAATAAAACAGTAAAATAAGCACAAATCCAATAACAGCTGAATTCATAAAATGCAATAAAATCAACATCAGGGGTAAGCCTTTGAACATAAATAGGTCTTTAAGGCCTTTTTAAATTCCACCACAGAAGCACACTGCTGAAGCAGACAGGTTAGAGAATTCCAGAGGGCACAGGCCACGTACTTAAAAGCACGGGCCCTCGAAGATTTTAAGGAAACTCTCAGAATCTCTAGCAGCCCCTCATCAGCCGAGTGGAGTGGAGTGATTGCCTAGGGCAGTAAGGTACCAGGAGCTCTTTCAAGTAGTCTGGGCCCAGTTCATGAAGGACTTTATAAGTCAGAAGACTGACTTTAAAGGTGATCAACTGCTATATTGGCAGTCAGTGCAGATCATGCAGGACCGGAAAAATATGGCAGGCATGAGAAGTACCTGTCAATAACCAGGCCGCAGCATTCTACACAAGCTGCAAGTGGCAGATATCAACCACTGGTAGCCCTAGATACAGGGAGTTGCAGTAATCAAGGTGCAAGGTCACAAAGGTATAGACCAATATAGGCTATCACCGGAGGGAACTAGGTGCTTAATCCTGGAGATGTTCCTCAGATGGTAAAAGGATGATTTAACTACTGCCGACACCTTCGATTGCAGTGTCAGCCCGTCATCAAAAATCACCCCAAGGTTCCGTACCCATTCAGAGGTAGGGAGCTGGATGCCACCCAGAAAAAGTCCTGAGGGCAAACCAGCTCCCATCCCCTCTATCTGGCGACTCGGGTCCACAACCATCGCCTCCGTCTTCTCTGAGTTCAACCTCAAGCCAGCTTGAATTCATCCAGTACTGGATTTCAGTGAGGCAGTTGTTAAATACTGAGAGAGCTCTATCTTGGTTGGGTGCAATAGATAGGTAAAGCTGGGTATCATCAGCACAGCAGTGAAACCTCAGCCCATGCCTTCTTACAATGTCTCTGAGGGGTAGCATGTACATTACGAACAACATGGGGACAACACTGAATGCTGAGGCACCCCACAGGACAGAGAGACTGGGCCAGAGGAATTAATCCCCAATACCACCCTCTGGGTTCTGCCTGTGAGGAAAGATCTAAACCACATGAGGACTGTATTAGACAGGTCTCAGATGAACCTCAGGCATTCGAGATGTACCCCATGGTCCACAGTGTCAAATGCTGAAGAAAGATCGAGAAGAACCAAGATGGAGTGGCTCTTTCAACAATCTCTTGCCATCAAGAGTTCATTGAGCACCTGAACCAGCACCGTCTCGGTACTATGCCTCTTATGAAAACCAGACTGGAGTGGTTCATAAATGTCATGGATGGTTAAAATGGTTCTCCAGTTGTATGGCCACTACTTTCTCAGTCACCTTCCCCATGAAGGGGAGGTTAGAGATTGGTCTGTAATTAGCATGGCAGTCTGGGTCCAGAGAAGCTTTCTTCAGGAGGAGTGTTACCACTGCCTCCTTCAGGGAGCTAGGGAACTCACCCATCTCCAAGGAGCACCAGACTATCCGTACTGGGACCGGACTGATAATATCACAACAACCCTTTATCAGGGAAGTTGGGCCTGGATCCAAACTACAGCAGGTAGGGCGCATACCCTGGACAATCTGCATGACATCAATGAACTCCAGCCGGTCAAAGGAACTCCAGGAGAGTCTAGGAACCATGACCAGGAGCCGATCCCCAGCTTCTCCCACAGAGGATGTAGGCTAGAGTGCCGACCCTGATGTCGGCCACCTTAGCCTCAAAGAAGCGAGCAAGCTCTTCACACTCAGCTTGTGAAAAGGCTCTTTGAACCTGCAGACAGGCTGAGTTGCACAGTCTGTCTACAGTTGAAAAGAGCTGAGCTGGTCGGTTCTGAGCAGCCGCAATCTCCCCAGACAGGAACTCTGCCTTCTTATGGGAGATTGCAGAATGATAGACTTGATAATGTTCCATCAATCTAAGATGGTCAGCATCAAGGGTGGATCTCCACCAGCAGTGCTCTAATCTTCTTCCATGTCACCACATCTCCCTCAAAGTCCCTTCAAACCATGGGGACTGAGGGTGAAGGGGAAGAGGACAAATGTGGATGGGAGCAATTGAATCCAAAGTGGAGGAGATGGCTTTATTATAGGCCAAACCCAAGGCATCTGGGTCACTGCCCACTCCAGAAAGCTCCAATAGGTCAAGCATTGCTGCCAGGCTCTCAGAGCTTACATCTCACAAACAGCGGTACCTGGTCATCTCCACAGGGATAGGCCTACGAAGGGGGAGGGGGGTGCAAAAACTGAACTCCACAGTGTAATGATTGGACAATCTGACAGGTTCCACCCCCAAATCAAAGGCTTCGATCCTCAGGAGGAAGACTAAGTCCAGGAATTACAATAACATACCTCTCTAAGGATTGGGGGGTTAGGGTATGATTAACCCAGTGAGATTCTTTTTTGTTTCCTTTTTTTCTTTACAACTTTGTACCTGTCCTACTTAATGTGGGCCAATCTTGGACACCATGGATTTTAGATTATTTAGAGCTGATTTTGGCAACCTGTGAACTCTCTGGTGTCCTTTGGAAACAGATACGGGTTTCTATGCTTCCTCCTTATTTGATGGATGCTGTGGTTAAACTAAAAGTTTGGAAGGTCTCTCAGTGTCACTTGACTGGTAAGTCTCGGAAAGAATTGTACGCCTGGGTAATGGAGTCCTTTTATATTGATTATCCCTGGTTTTTGGAACTGCCTACCCCTGTACAGCTCTCCCTCACCCAAGTTTTGACAAGTAAATGGGTCCCTCCTTACATGTGTTTTTTTTTATAGTTATGTACTCATCAGAAGTTGGGAGTAAAGGGGAACATTAAGCATAAGGACCTTACTGAATGTGTTTGCCCTAGGGGTCTCCTTTGTGAGGAACTGACAGAATCCATGCAGCATTTGTTCTGTGATTGTCCCTTTGCCATATCATTTTAGGAATTTTTTCATAAAATGTGGCCCAGTAATCCATTCAGGAACATACTGGCAGAAGTTTGGATTACTGGACTTTTCCCAGGATCCTGGGTTAAGTACGATAACTGTACCATGAGAATCCTTATGAGTTTTATTAAATTCTAGCTTTGGCAGGCACGGTGTGGCCTAACTCTTCAACAACAACTTAAATCTAGTACTCAAGTGGTGTATTGCATAAAATGAGATATTGCTAATTGGCAGGCTTTGGAAATAAGGTCTGCTTCCTCAGACCTCTATAAACTATGGTGGCGGCATATGACATGGCTGGATACTGGCTGATTGGGTTGATCTTTTGCTATGCAGTCCCTTGGACTCGGAATTACAGAAGCCCTATTGCCCTGGGGGCAGGGACGGGGCAGAACTGCTGGGATTCAGTCTGTTCCTTTCAGAAGCTCTCTGTTTTTGTGCTTCTGATTTCCTTTCTGATTGTGTTGGGGGATGACTGAGCTTCATGCTTGGTGCATTGTATTATCTCCCCTAAACCTGATGTCTTGCTTCGGATGACAATTATTGTGTGAAGTAACACTTAGTTTATTTCTGTTTTATCCATATGTTTTGAATTTGTATGCTGTAATACACTCCTTTGTTTAATTTTTAGTTTGGACTACAACATTCCCACACTCTTCTATCGGGGAAAGGTTTTTTTGGGGGGTATTTTCATGACTTTTCCTGCATGTTAAATATTCCATTGGTAGTAGGTGGACAAAAGTATGTTTAAAATACTGAATTGTTTTTTTTTCTTTCAAAATTATTCCAGGGGACGAGTATGTATTAATACTCTTTTTGTCTTTTTGTTTCCCTTTCAATTTTAAATGTGTGTATTTTGTTTCAGTTTGACCAGTCTGATTGTACTACCTTTTGATTTTTTTCTTTCTGTATTTTTTGATGTGAATTAACATTGCTTATTTTCATTTGTTTTGAAGTAGTAAATAAAAAATTCCCCTACTCTACGGGCAGCCTCCTTTGAGGGAGGATCTTGCCCGTCTCCATGCTGACATGGCAGGAATTTGTGAAACCTCCTCCCCCACCCAGGGACCACCCAGGCCACCACCACTTCCTCAGAGATTGCCAAGAAAGAGCAGTGGTTGGACCATGGTGAGCTCAGGGAGGGTGAGGGTGAGGGTGGTGGAACAGAGGCTCATCCCTCCAGTTGTTCCTCTTTACAATTCATTCACCAATCTGGTGGAGTGTGGTTCCTCTGTGCTGGCACCCACAGTGGAGAACAAGGAAGATGCTGGGGACCTCCACAAAGGAGACCCACAGGAGGGTGGCACAGGACCCCACAGGGGAAGGAAACAACTCCTGGTGGGGTAGGACTCAATCATTAGGTGGGTAGAACTAGGGGAGGGAAGGGAGAGGGTGGTAAGGTGTCTTCCCGGTGCCATGGCTTGGAGGGACAGGAAGCAAATCCTCAGGATCATGGGAGCAGCTGCACAGGGGAGGGAACTAGATGTCATTGTCCACCTAGGGACAAATGACATGGCTGGGAATGGGATCAGAATAGTGCAGCAGGAGTTTGTGGAGTTGGGAAGGGGCCTTAGACAAGTGACACACACGGTAACTTTCTTGGAAGTGCTGCCTGTCTATGGCATAGGAGTGGCTAGTGTACTCCACTCCATGGGATTCAATGACTGGTTGAAAAACTGGTGTGAAGCTCAGGGATTTGGCTTTATTGGGGCCTGGGGGTCCACCTTGAGGGATACAGATCTATACTGGCATGATGGTCTGCATCTGTCTGGGAGGGGAATCAGGATCTTAAGTGATAGATTTAAATGCTTCATTGGTAAGAATTTAAACTAGCCAAGGGGGACCCCACAGAAGAAAAACAGGGAAGTCCCTGCCCCCCCACACAAAACAAGGTAGTTAGCGAAGTAGACAGAAAGGTAAAGAAGTCAATAGGGAGCAGAACGGGGTAAATCCAGAAAAAGGCAAAGACAGTAAGGACAAGGATGGGCCTAAAAGGGGTTAGGTCATAAAAAATGTAGGGCGATGAATACCAATGCCCATAGTCTGGGTAACAAGCTCCCTGAACTAGTGGTCTTGATGGAAGAGGGATGCCTGGATATTGCGGCAGTCACAGAAACATGGTAAACAGAGAACCATGACTGGCATTTCAGCATACCAGGGTACACAATCTACAGGAGGGACAGGGAGGGTAAAACAGGAGGAGGAGGAGTAGCTCTCAACATAAGGGAAGGAATCAAAGCAACAAAACTAAAGCATAAATAGAGAGGGGCAGAGGCACTGTGGGTCACCCTGGAGACAGGAAATGGCACCACAATCTGCACAGGGGTTGTTTACAGACCCCCGTCTCAGGGGGAGCAATGGACAAGAAAATGATAGAAGGAATCCTTAGAATGGCAGAAAAAGGAGATACATTGATGATGGGGGACCTGAATATGCCAGCTGTTAACTGGAGCACCTTTACTGTAACCACAGCCAAGAGCAGTGTCATTCTTGATGCCCTACAGGGGGCATGTCTCAGGCAGCTAGTGTTGGAACCCACTGAGGAGGGAGCAACCTTAGACCTGGTACTTTCAAATGGGGATGGAGAGAGGATCTCATATTTAGAAGTGGGTAGCTATCTGGGAACAAGCGACCACCAAACAGTGTGATTCACAGTAAACACAGCTGTAGAGTCAAGCCATACAAAAGCAAGGGTGTTGGAGTTTAGGAGGGCTGACTTCGGCAAAATGAGAGAGTGCCAAAGAAAAGCACTAGCAAACAGGCAAGAAGGAGGGGTGGAAGAACAATGGGGAAAAATCAAAACTGCCATGACAGAGGCAAAAAGCCTTTGTATAAAGCAAATCAACAAAACAAAAAGAAGGAAAAAGCCACTATGGTTCTTAAAAGAGGTGGCAGGGAAGGTTAAGGAGAAATGGATAGCATTCAGGAAATACATGGAAACGCAGAAGGAGCAGGACAGAGAACTATATCAGTTAAAGCAGAAGGAGGCAGGGAAGGCAGTCAGAATAGCAAAGGCCCAAACTGAGGAAAAGATAGCCAACTCTGTTAAGAAGTGGGATACAATCTTTTATAGATACATTAGGGAGTGAAGAAAGACCAAGGGAGGGATACTGAGGCTTAATAAAGGGAAGGGAAGATGGGCAGAGGGTGACAGTGAAAAAAAAACAGGAATACTGAACAAATACTTCTGCTCAGTATTCACAAAAGAAGAGGAGGGGGAGGTACCTAAACCAAACAATAGAAAGCTCTGGATAGGGGGGTCGATACCAGTCCATTCACAGAAGAAGGAGTTCTGAAAGAACTCTTAAAATTGAAGGTGGACAAAGCAATGGGGCCTGACAGGATTCACCACAGAATTCTAAAAGAACTAAGGGTAGAACTAGTGACACCATTGACTACCCTCTTTAACAAATCATGGGAGAATGGGGTGGTACCTGAGGGCTGGAGGAGGGCGGATGTGATTCCACTTCACAAAAGTGTGAGCAAGGCTGAGGCAGGAAACTACAGACCTGTTAGTTTGACCTCAGTGGTAGGGAAAATGATGGAATCACTTCTGAAGGAAAGAATTATTGAGTACCTAGAGGCCAGTGGGGCACAGGACCCAAGGCAGCATGGATTCACAGTGGAAAGGTCATGTCAGACAAATGTAATAGATTTCTTTGACTGGGTGACCAAAGTAGTAGACCAAGGAGGGGCTGTGGACATGGCCTACTTAGACTTTAGCATGGCATTTGGCACAGTTCCACACAAAAGATTAATATACAAGTTAGCCAGCCTTGGAGTGGGTCCCAAGGTGGCAGCTTAGGTAAAAAATTGGCTAGACAACAGAACGCAGAGGATAATAGCAAACGGGGTCCACTCTGAAGGAAGGGGGGTTACCAGCAGAGTACCACAGGGTTCAGTATTGGGACCAGTCCTCTTTAATGTCTTTATAAGTGATATTGCAGAGGGACTGGAAGGAAAAGTATGTCTCTTTGCAGACAACACAAAGATCAGCAACTGGGTCAATACAGAAGGTGGGGTGGAAAGGATAAGAAGGGACTTGGCAAGGTTAGAGGAATGGTCAAATGTATGGTAGCTTAGGTTCAACACAAAGAAGTGCAAAGTAATGCATCTGGGAAACAAACACCCAGGGGAAGAGTACACAGTATTGGGTGAGATACTAACAACAACAAAAATGGAAAGGGACCTGTGGATAGTCATAGCAGATGACCTAAAGGTGGGCAAGCAATGTGAGAAAGCAGTAAGAAATGCTGGCAGGATACTAGGATGCATTGGGAGAGGCATTGCCAGTAGAAAACAGGAAGTTTTTATCCCTCTGTACAGACAGTTGGTGAGACTCCATCTGGAGTACTGCGTGCAGTTCTGGAGACCCAATCTCCACAAGGACATAAATAGGATGGAGGCTGTCCAGAGGAGGGCAACTAAAATGGTGCAGGTCTGCACCAGAAGACATATGAAGAGAGATTAATGGAGTTTAATATGTATACCCTCGAGAAAAGGAGGAATAGTGGGGACATGATAGAAACTTTCCAGTACTTTAAGGGAATCAACAAAGTCCAAGAGGGTAGCATCTTTCAGAAAGAGAGATGTGCAGGAACATGGGGGCACAATTTGAAGACAGAGGGAGGATGGCTCAGAGATAATGTGAGGAAGTATTTTTTCATGGAGAGGGTTGTGGATATATGGAATGGCCTTCCTGAGGAGGTAGTGGAGTCAAAAACTGGGGGAATTCAAGAATGCATGGGACAGACATAAGGCAATTCTAGTGGGGGGGTAGGAGGAAGTAGGCTGTTGGTTAACTAGGATCTGCAGCTTATTCATTAGGTAAGGAAATGGGCAGACTAGGTGGGCCAGGCGATCCTTATCTGCTGTCAAATTCTAGGTTTCTATGTTTCTTTTCGAGAAGTGCCATGGGATCTTTAATATCGACCTGAACTACTACCAGAACAGGCAGATGGGACCTTGGTTTAATGTCTCATCTGAAAGACGGCACCTCAGGAGTGCAGCACCCCCCTCATGCTGCATTACAGTGTCAGTATTGGGATTTTACCCAAGTCCAGAGGGGGTATTGCTAAGCTTAATAGAGAAAAGGGAGCATGTGAGGAGGAGGAGGCCCCTGTAAAGGCATCTATCCTAAATAGATACTTTTGCTCAGTATTTACTGAAGAGAAGGTAGGGCAGGGCCCACAGCTCAGCATCATGGACACAGGAGGGAGGGAGGTGAGCACTACTCCCTTCACAAAAGAAAGGGTCCCACAAGAGCTTGCTAAGCTCAGGGTGGATAAGGCAATGGACCTGATGGCATACATCCCAGGGTACTTAAGGAGCTAAAGGAGGAACTAGCAGAGCCATTAGCAGAATTGTTTAGTGAGTCTCTGAGCACAGGAGAGGTCCCAGAAGACTGGAGAAGGGTTCATGTGATCCCGCTCCACAAGAGTGGTAGCAGGAGGAGGCGGGGAACTACAGACTGGTCAGTCTTACCTCAGTAGTGGGCAAGATTATGGAGGCACTCCTTAAGGAAAGGATAGTGCAACACCTGGAATCCATAGGGCACAGGATCCAAGACAGCATGGGTTTTAAAAGGAAGGTCCTGTCAAACTAATCTCATAGATTTCTTTGACTGGGTAACCAGAGTGGTGGACCAAGGGGAGCAGTTGATGTCGCCACCTTGACTTCAGCAAAGCTTTTGACACTGTTCCACATAGAAGATTGATAAATAAGCTGGGTAGGCTCGTGGTCAGAAGTTGGTCAGCTGGGTGGCAAACTGGTTGACGGGCAGAAAACAGAGAGTGGTGGTAAATGGTATACAGTCAGAAGAGATGCAAGTCACAAGTGGGGTACCTCAGGGATCAGTCCTGGGGCCATTCCTCTTCAACATCTTCATTAGTGACCTTGCAGATGGACTAGAGGGTAAGGCTTGTCTGTTTGCAGATGACACCAAGATCTGCAACAGAGAAGATGATCCAGATGGGGTGGGCAGAATGAGAAGAGATCTGGATAAACTAGCAGAATGGTCAGAAGAGTGGCAACTGGGATTTAATGCAAGAAGTGCAAAATCATGCACATAGGGAAGAGAAACCCTGAAGCCACCTATAGGCTGGGAGGGAGTTGCTAGCAGTCACAAAGGAAGAAAGAGACTTGGCATCATCATCACTGATGACCTAAAATCATCAAGCAGACCTCTAAAGCAGTAGGTAAGGCTAGGGGTGTTAGGGTGTATTAGTAGGGGTATCACAAGTCGTAAGAGGGAGGTATTAATCCTCTGCTACAAGACACTGGTTAGGCCCCATCTGGAGTACTGTGTGCATATTGGAGGCCACACCTTCACAAGGACATTAACCAAATTGAGGCAGTCCAGAGAAGGGCAACCAAATGGTGCAGGACTGCATCAGAAGACATATGAGGACAGATTAACGGAGCTCAATATGTATACCCTTGAGCAAAGGAGGGAGAGAGTGATATGATCGAGGCATTCAAACACCTTAAGGGCATAAACAAGGTGAAAGAGTCTAACATGTTTAAATATAAGAAAAATAGCAGGACAAGAGGACACAGCATGAGATTAGAGGGAGGCCGATTAAGGGGAATGTGAGGAAATTCTTTTCACAGAAAGGGTGGTGGATGCATGGAATGGCTTACCACAAGAAGTGGTGGCTATGAATACAGTGCAGGGCTTCAAACAGGCATGGATAGGCATAAGGGAGCAATACAAATGACTATGAATAGATAGGCCACTGACAGAGCAAAGGCCGATGGCACATTTATAAGGTAGAAAAAGAAATGGGCAGACTGGATGGGCCTTGCGGTCCTTATCTGCCGTCAACTTCTATGTTTCTATGTTTCTATGCCTGGTGTGGGGATAGAACCCCAGCCTTCTGATCTCCTGGCCTCAGAGGCGAGTGTGCTACCTGCTGAGCTACTGACATTGGCAGAGGGACGGGTGGGGTTGTTTAAAAGAGGCATGTACGAGGCACGGAAAATGATGGGGTGGTGGGAGGGATACTTGAGGGTGGAACTGTGGGATTGTCAGTTGTGTTGTGGGGGGGGCAGGACAAGGTGCAGGCTAATCATGATGCCAATCAGTTGCTTCCTGGGTGGCACCATGCAGAACAAAGAGCTGCCCTGTGATTTGAGTGGCTTATTTCTTTGAAGTTCACTAAGTTTCCACCCAGCAAGCACTGAAGAGTGTCATGATCAGCCTGGCTGATGATTGGTTTGACACTGTCAAGCCCACTGCAGACTGCCCTGCATTGGACCAACAGTGACACACCTCTCAAATCCACTATCACAACAATATGTTTGTATCGCACAAAGGCAATCATGAACATAAAAATGGCAAGTAGCATGATAAACAAATGCAGCCACAATCATTTAAAACTACTTCAAAAATGACGCTTTTCACTCAGTGTGTTGTGGGCATTTGGGCATTTGAAACTCGCCAGCTGATGTGGTGAATAGTGGCAATGTACGCACTTTTAAAAACATACTCAGTGCTTACATAAGCAATAATGGGATACTTGATTACTACCACAGTTAGTGCGTGTGTGTGGGGGGGGGGGCAGCTTCATGCAGCCATTGGTGTCCTTTGCTGTCTCTGACATCCTAGTAAATCCTAGTAGTTTTCAAAAAGGCAACATAACTTCTCAAGCCACAATTGTTAGAAATTAATAACCTAATCGAGATCAATTTGTTTTCAGTTAATATAACATATTACAGGTAATACATGCTTTCTTGTTTAAAAAAAAAACTATTTTTGATTTCCACAATGCAAAAATTGGTGTCACTTAATTATTTTCTACTTTCCCTTTTGGGCGTCAGATACCCTTTCCTCCTTTATTTTGGAAGTTTCACCCTTCTTTCTTGACATCAAATACACCAAAAATGGAGTTAACTGAAACTCTGATCAGATGATTGAGTCAACTACATACAGCAAATTAACTAAAGCAGGAGAGAAACAAAAAGAATATTTTTACTAGGTAAAAATAACACCTTTATTAGGCTAAAGAAAAAACTAAAGATACAAGCTTTCAAGGCCTATAAACCTGTTCTTATGTTTCCTTACGCTTTCGCAATAAATATCTTGGGACAGAATCACATTTGAGAGGTGTGTCAGGGACGAGTCCAATGCAGAGCACTGTACGGTGGGCTCGACCCTGACATACCAATGACCACTGAAGCTGAGCGTGACGGCCGTCGGAATTTCACAGTGGGGAGCTGGCCACACTTGAGAGAAATGAACTGCACCAATGAGAGAGTGCGCTTCATTACTCTCATTTACATAGCTGGCAATGCAACTCTGCAGACTCTCCCACTCCCTCCCACTGCTGCAGTCCATTCCGCACCCGCCATTCCCCCACCAGCCTGGCATCCTTCATTACAATCTCCCGCTCCCTCCCACTGCCACTGTCCTTCCTGCTTCTGTCCCAGCCCCAGGCATCTAATCAAACCCTCCCACTGTGTGCTGTCCTCCCCATCCTCGCACCGCCCTCCATTCCCCGCTCCCCTGCCGACATTGGGGTGCCCAATCCCCGTGTCAGCTTCATGTACCTTCCCAACTCATGTGGCACACTAGGAGCCCACCCTAGTGTTTCCAAATTTATTTATCTATTTTTGTGCCTGTAAATAAAGAAAACCATCCCCGACCTCTTTTTTTTAACCTGTAAAAAAGAAAACAGTCCCTAGTCATCTCCCTAGTCCCCCTCCCCCATCCCACCATCCCACTGAGCACCCACCTCCCTGCACCCCCCTTACCCCATACTTACCTCCGGAGGTTGGCGCTGTCATCTTCGGAGGACTGGGATATGTCTGCACTCTTCAAAGTCGACTGGCAAACTAAAGAATCAGAGGTAAGCACCGTATAATGGCAGTCAATGGGGTTTTCAACTTCTGATGACATCTCAACCATTTTTAGGAATTTTGGCCCCAAATTTCAACATGGGGTTCTTGGGACCCCACCATGTGAACACTGTCATTTCGTTACTTGGTCCCGAAAGGTGATTTCGCGGTCACTGCATGGAATCTGTTGATTAACTAGAATCTGCAGCTTATCCATCAGGTAGGGAAATGAGCAGACTAGGTGGGCCAATCGGTCCTTATCTGCCATCAAATTCTATGTTTCTATGTTAATTACCTTCAGGACCAGTTAACAAAATAACAGTGTCACTGTTCATGAGGTTGGTCCCTAAAAGCCATGTTGCAAATTTGGTGAAAAATTCCAAAAATGATCATGCTATAGCGCAGCTAGTAGTTTCTATGCACACACCTAACTCTGCCAATGTTTAACATTTTCACTCCAGATTTTCAACATTGCCATTTTTTCACACCTCCTTATGAACAGTACAGCTGTCATTTTTCACATCGTGCCCGAAATGTGTTTTTGCGCCTGTGGTGCAGAATGGAGTGGTCGCTCTGTGAAATCACCTTTTGGGATGAGTGAACGAAATGACAGTGGCACTCTTCATGAGGTGGGGTCCCAAAAAGGCCATGTTGAAAACTTAGTGAAACAACTCCAAAAAAATGGCAGCGTTACACCTGGTTGTTCAAAATTTTGTACGCACGCTTGTCACTTTGGTCATTTTCAATATTTTCACTCCAAATTTTCAATATAACCTTTTTATCACACCACCTCATGACCAGTACAGCTGTCATTTTTCACATCCTGCCCATAATGTGTTTTCGCACCTGTGATGTGTGTGAAAGAATGTCCAAGTCTCTCCAGAGGTTCATTCCTTTCTCTAGTAAAAGACTACTGCAGTAGCACTAAGATCCTAATCCGTTCTCTGTTGACTTCTTTCCTGTTTCTCATTTTCCCCCTTTTTTTCCAGGCTGGCCACCTGGAAATATAGGTGTCTCACAAATGCTTGTCTTTTTTCTTCTTTCTCTGCATTTCTGGAGCCTTCATGTTCTCACTGCCCCCAGTAGCTAATGTAGCTAATATATCTTCACTTGTGTCCCATTATTGCAACATTATGGCACTTTGACAGTGCTAGAATTTCAATGCTCAGTGCATTCTGCAGAGAGCTTTTGCCATATGGGCGTTTGCCCTGTTAGCCTCATTTAGAAACCTGCATGCAGTATGCTCAGTAAAGCAGCGGTTTAAAGCTGCTAAGAAGTGAACCCTCCCCCCCCTTCTCGCACTTGCAAGGCGAAACCTCTTTTCCTTTTTTCTCCTTGCAAGATGTCCAAAGAGACCTCCATGTGGAGGTATTTGTTAAACTGTTGGGTTTGCCTCGGTAGAAGCTGTATTTTAAACCTAAACCAAAACAAACACAGTTTTCTGTTTGTTTTCTTCAGGCCTAGGCATCCAAACAGAACACTGAATGATATGAAATTCTCTCTGTTGTTAGTAACCCGGTGAAATGAATTCTAGAAAACATGGTTTTAATGTTTATGTTTTCCGCAGAATCTCCATAAGTATTATAGTTGAATAAACATAAAGTAAGAATGATAATGGCCATACAAAAGCAACACAATGCTTCTAAGTGGTCTGTGTTTCCCTGTGCTACAGCACGTTTGTAAATATAAAAAAGAAACTTCTGTACTCAAATGTGTAGAATTCTAGATAACTTTCAGCTTTTGGTTAAAAGAATGTATAAAATTCCAATGTTAGTTTATTTGTTACTTAAGAATGGAAGGTCTTACCGAAGTAGAAGCAGGGAGAATCTTCTAGAAGAGGTTGTCTCCTTGCAGGGATCATTATGAATGGATCCTTAGTAGTCAGCTGGCCCTCTCTTCTCCATACTTTGTACCTTGGGTCATTCATGGGAGGAGCCATAGAGTACATAACATTTTCTTTTTGTTAAGGACTGATTTCTTTTTGTGTATATTAGCATATACTGACTACAGACAGACCCAGGTAATTTTTAAAAGGTTTATAAAAGACCTTTATGTTGAATAAAGAAAGTTTAAGTTTAAAAGTGTTGTGGGTGGAATTTGACATAGTCACATGCTGTTCTCTTGGGTTAAAAGGAGCTCCTAGCCTGGACCATGTCAGATTCATTTTGGGATCAGCTCTGGGCTGATCTACTAGGGAGTCTGCGCCTTTTTCAGACTATATACCCTTGATGTTCCCAGGTGGCTGATGCTGTTATTGCCTGTGTGAGCAAAAGTTTATTTTTGTGCCTTTTGATATCATTTCTTATTCATGTATGAAGTACAAGTTAATTTTGTTCTGTGTCTATCTCAAATATTTTTAGGCCTGGCTGCTTCTTTTAAGCCTTGCCTCTCTATAATTTGGTGTCAATATCCATCTTTACATCCACACCCTTTTACACTGGTGGCAGTGGTGGGATGTACTGGCGGTACTGGTGCTTTCCAGGTTTTGGACACTGATTGCAGAATACAGATGCAGAACAGACTCATGACAGCCCTAGTGGTGTGATAGCGATTGGTCTGTACAAGGCCTGATGGACTATTAATGCTGCAGAACAGAACAGCAGAATCCTTGATCCATGGGGTTGCTACAAGGTCCGTAACAGAGAAGTTGCATATTCCCATGTTTGTTGGCCTGAAGTCTGAGGTACGACAGTTGGCTATGGTGCCAGTGGAGATGAAGCTGTCTGGTGATGGTGGCCAAGGTGAGGCAATGCATAACCAGAGGATGAACCAGATGAGCCTGTTATGCTATATGTTTAAGCGATGGATGGATGCTGAGAGCCGTTGGAGAGAGGCCGAGTGGAGGTACCTGGAGCTCTGGGTCCAGTTGGAAGACACCAGGGATTTGTACAGGGGAAAAAGGGCATGAGAGGTTGGAATCAGAAGATGCCTGAGCAGGGTGTGCTGATTTGGAGATTCCCGTTTTGCCTATGTTCCCTGGGATGTGTTGGCTGGGAGATAATGGAACTGAGACATTGGAGAAGTCCCCAGGTGAGACTGTTCCAGACTTTTTGTATTGTGGGGTGAAGTCTGCAGGCAGGTCAGAAGAGGAAAAGTCTACAACCAAGAATGAAGAAGCAGTGACTGCTGAAGGGACTTATATGTTCAAATGTGATAATAAGCTTATTACTGATACGTCTTGTGCTGACTGAAAACAGTTACAGGCAAGAGATCCTGAAGTGGCTCAGCTCAGTAAGTTTGCTACCAAAAAAAGGGGAATAGCAAAGGTAATAAGGGGTTAAGGAAGACATTGTGGTGGTATGAATTCAAGGATGGGGTACTATGCCATATGAGGCCTAACCCCCGCACCAGGCAGGCAGAAGCAAGGGTGGTGGTACCCGGTGCTTACAGAAGGGAATTGTTGGATGCAGTATGCATAAATGCTAAGCCCTTAGACCATGAGGAGGTTTTGGGACACCTTACTCCACACTATCACTGGCCAGGGATGTACCGACAGGTAGCGACCTATGTAAAGGGCAGAACTGTCAGCCTTCGAAGGGAAATTACAGAATGTGGGAGAGGACTAGCCCAGAGGGTTGAAGTTCACAAAAAGTGGCACCCTTGGAGAAATGGGAGGTTCACACGTAGAGTAATGGGCTCCAGAAGGTAGACAGCTGTTCTGAAGTATTGTGGAGAAGGCCCAGCTTTAGACATACCCCTCCAGAAAATATGTGGGACATAGTAACATGACAGATATATGCTGTGGTGACTTGTAACTCAGGTTAGGGGTATGGGTAAATGGAAAGAGACTCCCAAAGGGTTTTCGTACATTGCTAGGTTATGGTAGAAAGGTTTATTCTACCTAAAGAATCCCTGGGGTGAGGTTTAGGCATGAGGAAGGGCCATAGCTCCAACCCCTTCCAGGGGGGGATGTAAGGGGATTGGCATTGCGATATTTAATTTTTGTGGGAGTTAGCATTGTCCAATTTAACAGTAGCAAATGCTGAGCACTGAGTACACTTTCAAAACAAGAAAAGAAGTTATGAAAACTAAGATCTGACAAGGAACAGTGAAGTGTATATACGAAAATAATGATGTAACTTCAGTATAGTGACCATTAATGGTTCAAAGAATTTAAAGAAAGTTTCACATAATGTTTTCTATGAAGTGACTGCATATTGTTCGCATTCTGAAAAGAGGCCTTAATTCTCCTATGAATCTGCATATGCCTCTCTGGTCACAAATAAACATTTGTTTTGTTAGGAGTTTACTATCAGAGGGTACACTCTAGAAAGAGGGTATCTAATAAGAATATTGTCAAAGATGCGTACACTACTTATGAACAGATATAAGTACGTATTCCAGTAACAATTCCTGATGACAAGCATTTATGCAGGAACTGTGGGAATGTTATTTTGAAAGATGCTAGGTGGAACAAGGTAAAAGCCCCAGGGTAATTGAGGAGACAGTATTTTTTTAGTAGGAATGTTTATGCTGTGCTGCTACTTCAAAAGGGTCCCCAAGGTGGAGCTTTGGAAGTGGGTGGGCTAAAACTCCATCTCTCCCTCATTAAAGTGAGAGATCTAACACTGTGCGTATAAAGGGCTTAAGTGGGGAGGAGTGTGAAAGAATGTCCAAGTCTCTCCAGAGGTTCATTCCTTTCTCTAGTAAAAGACTACTGCAGTAGCGCTAAGATCCTAATTCTTTCTCTGTTGTCTTCTTTCCTGTTTCTCATTAAACCCCTTTTTTTTTTCCAGGCTGGCCACCTGGAAATACAGGTGTCTCACAAATGCTTGTCTTTTTTCTTCTTTCTCTGCACTTCTGGAGCTTTGATGTTCTCACCCCCCCCCCCCAATAGCTAATGTAGCTAATATATCTTCACTTGTGTCCTATTATTGCAACATTATGGCACTTTGACAGTTCTAGAATTTCAATGCGCAGTGCATTCTGCAGAGAGCTTTTGCCATATGGGCGTTTGCCCTGTTAGCCTTATTTAGAAACCTGCATGCAGTATGCTCAGTAAAGCAGCGGTTTAAAGCTGCTGAGAAGTGACCCCCCCCCGCACACTTGCAAGATGAAACCCCTTTTCCTTTTTTCCCTTGCAAGATGTCCAAAGAGACCTCCATGTGGAGGTATTTGTTAAACTGTTGGGTTTGCCTCGGTAGAAGCTGTATTTTAAACCTAAACTGAAACAAACACAGTTTTCTGTTTGTTTTCTTCAGGCCTAGGCATCCAAACATAACACTGAATGATATGAAGTTCTCTCTGTTAGTAACCCGGCGAAATGAATTCTAGAAAATATGGTTTTAATGTTTATGTTTTCTGCAAAATCTCCATAAGTATTATAGTTGAATAAACAAAGTAAGAATGATAATGGCCATACAAAAGCAACACAATGCCTCTAAGAGCTCTGTGTTTCCCTATGCTGCAGCACGTTTGTAAATATAAAAAAGAAACTTCTGTACTCAAATGTGCAGAATTCTAGATAACTTTCAGCTTTTGGTTAAAAGAATGTATAAAATTCCAATGTTAGTTTATTTATTACTTAAGAATGGAAGGTCTTACCGAAGTAGAAGCAGGGGGAATCTTCTAGAAGGGGTTATCTCCTTGCAGGAATCATTATGAATGGATCCTTAGGAGTCAGCTGGCCCTCTCTTCTCCATACTTTGTACCTTGGGTCAGTCATGGGAGGACCCATAGAGTACATAACATTTCCTTTTTGTTAAGGACTGATTTCCTTTTGTGTACATTAGCATACACTGACTACAGACAGACCCAGATAATTTTTAAAAGGTTTATAAAAGACCTTTATGTTGAATAAAGAAAGTTTAAGTTTAAAAGTGTTGTGGGTAGAGTTTGACATAGTCACACACAGTTCTCTTGGGTTAAAAGGAGCTCCTAGCCTGGACCAGGTCAGATTCATTTTGGGATCAGCTCTGGGCTGATCTACTAGGGAGTCTGCACCTTTTTTTCAGACTTTGTACCCTTGATGTTCCCAGGTGGCTAATGCTGGTATTGCCTGTGTGAACAAAAGTTTATTTTTTTGCCTTTTGATTTCATTTGTTATTCATGTATGAAGTACAAGTTAATTTTGTTCTGTGTCTATCTCAAATATTTTTAGGCCTGGCTGCTTCTTTTAAGCCTTGCCACTCTATAATTTGGTGTCAGCATCCATCTTTACAGTCTCACCCTTTTGCAGTGTGGAATGCCGTTTTCCTAGGGATCGGAACATTTTCACTGGCTGGGTTCATGAGGTGGGGTGACAAGAAGACTATGTTCAACATTTAGTGTCAAAATATGAAAAAAATTACAAAGTTATGCCCACTTGTTGCAGTTTAGGTACGCATGGTAGTAACTGCAGAAATCTTAAATATTTGCACCCCACATTTTTTTTCAATTATTTGTACTCCTGCTGCACGGCCCTCTCTATCTGCAAGAAGCCCCAGCCCCGTTCTCCGATGTCAACCAGCCGACCAGCTACCCCTAGGGCTCACCCCACCCAGTGGGTTTGACAAGGAGCCAACCTCCCACCAAGACTGGATGCAGTACAGGGGGTCAGCCCCGTGACTATTTCAACATAGCCTTCTTATTAACTGAGCTTCTGTATTCAAATGCTGTTCAAAATATGACAGCTTGTCAAAACATAGTTCAGGCAGGCTTTTCCTCCCAACAGAAGTTTAACGAACACAATACACACCTGCCACTTAAACCATGCAAGGAAACATTCGGTATTGACAAATGCTTGCTTAGTTATGTTACAATATAAGCTCCTACAGGTGTAGTCTAAAGGTACAAAACAGCTCCCCAGCTAGAGGAGGGTGCGAGAATTGAAAGTTTCAGACTAAGTAGCAAAAAAACGCTCTCTTCAACAAGAAATCCAATGCAAAAGACTTTATTATACTTTTTAAAAGTATACCGCCATGAATGGAGGACACAGGTTTATTTACTGTGCAGCACCCTGATTGATTTTGTATGCTAGTACGACTTAAGCCCCTTTTACACCACTGACTTTGCAGCGCATCTACCAATGCGCACTAGTTGATGCGCTGCACAGTCGGGTGTGTGGACACATTCCAGAGCACCACAAGTGTGGCTCCAATTCATTTTCTGCATTGACTCAGTTGTCGGTACCCATAACAGAGTGAGTGCAGCAACCGGCAGTGTGGATACTTTGCTGCGATCGCTTCACTTCTTTCCCTGTGTCTCCTGGCATCCTCCTTGGCATTCACAGCCCTTCCCCAGAGTGACCTGCAATGCTGTGAGGGTGGGTTGTGCAAATGATCGACTGCGGGCAGAGCAGCCACTGCAGTGGGAAGGGAGCAGAGCAAATTCCAGAGTGCTGCGACTGTGTAAACATGGCTTTTGTAGCAGCATCAGGTTTAAAACAGAGTTAAAGTGGCAGTGCATAAAAAGGATGATTACACTACTGCAATGATATTCCAAAATGCTCAGTGCTACCATATGTACTACTTAATATTGAAATATCTCAGTGATAGATAACGATACATAAACCTAAAAAACTGTACAGCTCAATATTACAATGGCTTAGTAATTAATTATTTAGTGTGATCCGTATATCTAACTATACCAGCTCCAGTTAGCATGCTCTTGGCTTGCCATGCTGGAGGAGGTCCATGGATCTCAGGGGTCCTAAAAAAGAAACGCATATTATAAATCATACTGATAATTACTTAACCATTGCAATACTGAGCTGTACAGTTTTGTTCATGTATATGTATTGTTATTTACCACTCTGAGATACTTCAATACTAAGTAGTACATATGGTAGCACTGAGCATTTTGGAATATCATTGCAGTAGTGTAATCATCATTTTTATGCACTACCACTTTAACTCTGTTTGTTTTAAACCTGATGCTGCTACTGAGTCTCATCCCCCTGATGATGTACTAGCGTACAAAGCAGGTCAGTGTGCTGCACAGTAAATGAATCCATGTCCTCCATTCATGGTGGTACACTTTTAAAAAGTTTAAAGTCTTTTGCATTGGATTTCTTGCTGAGGATTGCATTTTTTTGCCACTTAGTCCTAAAGGTGTAACATACCTGAAGAAGAGGTTTACAGGGCATGAAAGCTTGTCTTTATCTTTTCATTAGCCTAAATAATTATATATCAAGTATTGTAAAGGAATAAATAGGGTGGTCAAAGAGGGTCTCTTCAAGCTGAGTGGGAACTAAAACACAAGGGGACAAAGTCAAAGTTGGGGAGGGGGGAGTTTTAGGACAGAGGCTAGGAAGCACTTACATAGAAACATAGAAATTGACAGCAGATAAGGACCGCTTGGCCCACCCAGTCTGCTCATTTCCCTACCTACTGGATAAGCTGCAGATCCTAGTTAACCAGCAGCCTACTTCTTCCTACCGACACCCCCTAGAATGGCCTTATGACTGTCCCATGCATGCTTGAATTCCACCACTGTTTTTGACTCCACAGCCTCCTCCGGAAGGCCGTTCCATGCATCCACAACCCTCTCCGTGAAAAATAGCACCTTAAATTACCTCTGAGCAGCCCCTCTATCTTCAAATTGTGCCCTCTTGTTCTTGCACACCTCTTTTTGAAAGATGCTACCCTCTTGGGCTTTGTTGATTCCCTTGAGGTACTTGAACGTTTCTATCATGTCCCCTCTCCCGCCTTTCCTCGAGGCTACATATTAAGCTCCTTCGCTCTCTTCATATGTCTTCCGTGCAGACCCTGCACCATTTTAGTTGCCCTCCTCTCTGGACAGCTTCCATCCTGTCTATGTCTCTTGTGGAGATTGGGTCTCCAGAACTGCACGCAGTACTCCAGATGGGGTCTCACCAGCTGTCTGTACAGAGGGATAATAACTTCCTGTTTTCTACTGGTGATGCCTCTTCCTATGCATCCCAGTATCCCCCCAGCCCTCCTTGCAGCCCTCTCACATTGCTTTCCCACCTTTAGGTCATCTGATATGACTACCCCCAGGTCCCTTTCCATTTTTGTTGTTGTTAGTATCTCACCCCCCATTGTGTACTCTTCCCCTGGGTTTTTGTTTCCCAGGTGCATTACCTTGCACTTCTTAGCATTGAATCTAAGCTGCCATACATTTGACCATTCCTCTAACCTTGCCAAGTCCCTTCTCATCCTTTCCACCCCACCCTGTGCATCAGCTCTGTTGCAGATCTTTGTGTCATCTGCAGAGACATACTTTTCCTTCCAGTCCCTCTGCAATGTCACTTATAAAGACATTGAAGAGGACCGGTCCTAATACTGAACCCTGCGGTACCCCACTAGTAACCCCCCTTTCTTCTGAGTGGACTCCATTTACTATTACTCTCTGTGTCCTATTCTCCAGCCAATTCTTACCCAGGCTGTCATCTTGGGACCCACCCCAGGCTGGCTAACTTGCATATTAATCTTTTGTGTGGACTGTGTCAAATGCCTTGCTAAAGTCTAGGTAGGCCATGTCCATAGCCCCTCCCTGATCTACTACTTTGGTCACCCAGTCAAAGAAATCTGTCAGGATTCGTCTGGTATGACCTTCCGCTGTGAATCTATGCTGCCTAGGGTCCTGTGCCCCTCTGGCCTCTAGATACTCGACAATTCTATCCTTCAGAAGTGATTCCATCATTTTCCCTATCACTGATGTTAAACTAACAGGTCTGTAGTTTCCTGCTTCAGCCTTGCTCCCACTTTTGTGAAGGGGAATCACATCTGCCCTCCTCCAGTCCTCGGGTACCACCCCATCCTCCCATGATTTGTTAAAAAGGGTAGTCAGTGGTGTCACTAGTTCTACCCTTAGTTCTTTTAGAATTCTAGGATGAATCCCATCGGGCCCCATTGCTTTGTCCACCTTCAGTTTTAAGAGTTCTTTCAGAACCCTTTCTTCTGTAAATGGGCTGGTATCAACTTCTGTATCCAGAGTGTTTCTACTGTTTGTTTTAGGTACCTCCTCTTCATTTGTAAATACTGAGCAAAAATATTTGTTTAGTATCTCTGCCTTTTCACAGTCTCCTCTGCCCACCCTCCTCCCTTTATTAAGCCTCACTATCCTCCCTTGGTCTTCCTTCGCCCTGATGTACCTATAAAAGGTTTTATCCCCCTTCTTAACTGAGTTGGCTATCTTTTCCTCGGTTTGGGCCTTTGCTGTTCCGACTGCCTTCCCAGCCTCCTTTTGCTTTAACTGATACAGTTCTCTGTCCTGCTCCTTCTGCGATTCCTTGTACTTCCTGAATGCTTTCTTCTTCTCTTGAACCTTCACTGCCACTTCCTTTGAGAACCATAGTGGTTTCTTACATCATTTTGTTTTGTTTATTTGCTTCACACAAAGGCTCGTTATCTCAGTGATGGCAGTTTTTATTATTCCCCATTGTTCTTCTACCCCTCCTTCCTGCCCACTTGCTAGTGCATTCCTTAGGCACCCACCCATTTTGGCAAAGTCAGCCCTCCTAAAGTCCAGTACTTTTGCCTTTGTATGGCTTGACTCTATTGCTGTGTTTATTGTGAACCATACTGTTCGATGGTCGCTAGTTTCCAGATGGCTACCCACTTCTACATCTGTGATCCTCTCCCATCTCCATTTGAGAGAACCAGGTCTAGACTGCTCCTCTCGAGTGGGCTCCAATACTAGTTGTCTAAGGCATGCCCCTGTAGGGCATCTAGAATAACCCCACTCTTCAAGTGGCTGCTGCAGCTGCACTCCAGTTAACATCTGGCATATTCAGATCACCCATCAGCAATATCTCCCCTTTTTCTGCCATTCTAAGTATACTTTCTATCATTTCCTTGTCCATTTCCTCCCCCTGAGAAGGGGGTCTGTATACAACCCCTGTGTGGATTGTGGTGCCATTGCCTGTCTCCAAATTTACCCACAGTGCTTCTTCTCCTCCCTGTTTACCCTTTTGTTCTGTTGCTTTTATTCCTTCCCTTATGTGAAGAGCTACTCCTCCTCCTCCTCTTTACCCTCCCCTGTCCCTCCTGTAGATAGTGTATCCTGGTATGTTTACGTCCCAGTCATGGTTTTGTGTGTACCATGTTTCTGTGACTGCCACAATATCCAGATGTTCCTCCTCCATCAAGGCCACTAATTCAGGAAGCTTGTTACCCAGACTGTGGGCATTGGTACTCATTGCTCTCCATTTTTTTGATGGCTTTACCTTCTGTTGCAGCATCCCCACTGACCTTTCTGCCTCGGTCTTTTCTCATTTAGTACCCTGTTTTGTAGGGAGAGGCTGGGATTTTCCTGCTGCTTATCAGTGCCTCCCCTTGACTAGTTTAAAAGCTTGCCAATGAAGCATTTAAACCGATTGCTAAAAGACTTGTTCCTTCCTTGACAGATGCAGACCATCCTGCCAGTATAGACTGGTGTCCCTCCAGGTGGAACCCCAGTCCCCAATGAAGCCAAACTCCTGTGCTCCACACCATTTTTTCAACCATTCATTAAACTGCATGGCGCTAATTACCCTCGCCTCCCCCATGCCACTTACAGGCAGCACCTCTGAGAAGGATATTGTGTGTGCTACTTGTCTTAGGCCCCTCCCCAACTCTACAATGTCCTCCTGGACTGCTCTGATCTCATGATGAGCCAAGTCATTTGTCCCTAGGTGGACAATGACGTCCAGCTCAGACTCCCTTGCAGCTGTTCTCGTGATCCTGAGGATGCGCTTCCTGTCCCTCCAAGCCATGGCACCAGGCAGGCACCTTACTTCAGTTTTCCCTGCTCCCTCCAGTTCTATCCCCCTAATAATTGAGTCCCCCACCAGGAGCTGCTTCCTTTCCCTGTGGTATCCTCTGCCTCCTTCCTGTGGGCCTCCCTTGTGACAGTTGTCATCCGTCTTCTCATGGTGTGATCCATAGGGGAGCTATGCTCCCCCAGAATGGTGTATGGATTGTGGAGTGGAACAACTGACTGGGTGTGCCTCTGTTACACCATCCTCACCCTCCTGAGCCCACTGTGGTCCAACTGCTGTGCTTTCTTCGAACCTCTGAGGTAGTGGTGGTGGCTCTGGTGCTCCCTGGATGGGGAGGTTCCCTTCCTACTGTCCAGTGTGGCCTGGGGGAAGGTTCCCTTACTACTGTCCAGTGCGGCCTGAAGATGGGCAACTTCCTCCCTCAGGGCAGAGAGTTGTCTGCAAATAGGGCAGCATCTCAGCCTCCAGAAAGACTCCCGGAAGACTGCTGCCCCACAGCCATTACATTGCACTACTCCCCATATGTTTATCTACTTTTTTTTGTTTGTTTGTTTTTGTGTGTGTGTGCACGCGCGCACACGTGTGTGATTGGTTTGTTATATAGAAATATATATATTATGTAATGTATATGCTTATATTGTCAGTGCAGTGTGCTAGAGAGGATATGACAGTGATATGCACCTTGCAGTCTTAAGGAAATGATGTCAGAGCCTCAGGTATAAAGGAACTATTTCTAGGGGTGAGGAGTGGGAAGGGGTTGGGCCTAAACTGTGCCTTCAGAAAACAATCAGCTAAAAGCTCTCACCCACCGCTGCGATGAGTGCCTTCCTGTTAGCAAGATACCCTACACAACAATTTGACAGAGAAAATACCCTGCTAATCAAACAGAGAAAAATCCAGACATCCAAGTCAGACACAGGTAAACCTCCCCAGCCCCAAAACAGCCTGGTGGTTTGTTAGCCACAAAGGAAAATCAAATATGCAGTTATTTCAGCCCTTCTGAAGATGCTGAAAGATAAGCAGTTTTGAAAACCCCCTTCCTGAATTAAAAACTAAAATAATTAAACATAAAGCAATACCAATGTAAAAGTAAGGAACACTTCCCTCAGATGTAAGCTAGAGAGAGAGTTCTTGCAGATATCTAGTCCAATATAGTATATCCCATGCAGCTTCTCAGTTGTTTCAAAGCACACCCAGTTACACAATTTGGAAGAAGATGGACTTCTTCACCAAGAGGGTTGTGCCAGGTTGCAATGTACTTCTGGAGGTTGTGGTTTCATTGAAAATGGTAGAAAGCTTCAAGAGAAGCTGGGATAGAGTTAAGGGGAAAATAAAATGGAGGGACGGGCACATTGGGGAAGGGGTGCAGGGTTGGTAGCTTATGCACAAGGTCCTACATTATGAGCAGACTAGATAGACTTAATGGCCTTATTCTGATGGCTTTGTTGTATATTCGTATAAAGTAATATCTTTACCTAATAAAAGTATACTCTTTTTGTTTCTGTCCTGCTTTTGTGTGGGCTAACATGGCACAACCCTACCTCAAACTAAAAACATCAGAGAAGGCATAAAGGGCAAGATTTGCTTGTTTGTGTATAACACCAAGCTCTGTGGGAGGATGGATACAGTGGAAGGGATATAGGACCTAAAAGAAGATCTGGCTAAGCTTGAGAGGTGGCCCAGAATTTGGCAGCTTGGCTTCAATGTAATAAAAAGTAAGGTTATGTACACTGGAGCCCAAAACCCAAAGATGGAGTACATCCTGAGAAGGGTCTTAATAACCAGATCTGAGGAATAAAATGACCTTGAGGTATTGAAGCACTTGTCACAATGCAGGAAGGCAGTGGCAAAAGCCAACAGACGGTTGTACTGCATTGCCAAGGGGATCAGCAGCAGGAGGAAGGAAGTCGTGCTGCCATCATACAGGTTGCGGGTGCAGCCACACCTGGAGTACAGTGTGCAGTACTGGCATCACTACTTAAAGGAGGACATCAATCTGCTCGAGGCGATCCAGAGGAGAACAACAAAGATGGTTAAAAGTCAGCAATGCAGGACATATTTTTATTTTTTATTTATTTAGCTTTTGTTGACCGGGTAAGTGCACTAGACAAATCCTGCCTATTTTCTGGCACGACCCGGGGGGAGGGGGATACAGATGAATGGCAACTGACCTTGAACCAGATTAAGCTGTTGGTGGTATTTTTAGTGAATGAGGGAAATTTGACCAGGACACCGGGGAAATTCCCCTACTCTTTTCGATAAGTGCCATGGGATCTTTAACATCCACCTGAACTACCACCAATCCAGGCAGATGGGACCTCGGTTTAACGTCTCATCCGAAAGACGGCACCTCAGAAATGCAACACCCCTCTCATGCTGCATTACAGTGTCAGTACTGGGATATTAACCCAAGTGCCAGATGTGGGAACTGAACCCACAGCCCTCTGATCTCCCGGCCTCAGAGGCGAGTGTGCTACCTACTGAGCCACTGACACTGATATGAGGAGAGGCTGCAAGCCATAGATATGCACTTGCTAGAGGAGGAGAAGAGGGCGGGGCAGAACATGATTGAGATCTTTTAAGTATTTGGCAGGCATAAACAAAGTGGACAAGGAGTGCCTCTTCAGGCTCTGTGGAAACAAAAACACAAGGAGGCATTGCCTTAAGCTGGTGGAGGGGAGCTTCTAGAGGGAGACCAGGTTGCATTTCTTCATGGAGAGGGTGGTGCAATGGGCTTCCTAAGGAAGTTGTATCACTTGATACAGTGGAAGGCTTCAGAAGAGGATGAGACTGGATAAAAGGCATAGTTAGGTCCAAAGGGGAATGGCCAAGAATGAGGGTGTTTCAGCTGGGAGGTGTGGGCAGGGTCCTTAGCTGGCTCTGGGGACTCTGCAATATGAGCAGACTCAATAGACCCCAAGGCCTTATTCTGCTGGAGCCTTTTTTTACATTTTAAGAAATTCCTGTGAAATTCAACATACATTTTTTCATTTTATTTATTTTTAATTCTGTATCCTTTATTTTTTCATATTTCCAATTAAATAAAATTGTTTTCCAAAATGTCCTTTATTTTTGTTGGTGACACTGTATATCTGAGTTACTTTATTTAAATTTCCCTACTTCCGTCATGCATCTAATGAGTTTTATACCTTTGCATATTCTCTGCTTTGTCATTTCAATATATTTACCAAACAATTTCTCTCTCTCTTTCTCTGTACTCAGTTCATTTTAGACCCATGCCTTATGTTTCCCTAATATATTGAATGATATTATTGGGTTTTATATCAGTTAAATGATTCTGTTCACAGTTCTTCCCTGTGATGCCCACACACATTAATCTGTCAAAACATCAAGGCAGGGATTGTACAGGTAATGAGTGATATGCTTATTCTATAATGGGCAGGGACTGTGTGGGTAATGAATGCTATTCCAATTTTATAATTTTTTTTTGGAATAAGTTCTTCTTTTGAATTGGTTACTTGCAAAGCATTTTGGCTATCTTACACCATACTATTTTAGCAGTCTAACTGCATCTGAAGGCACATACATTTACGCTTCCTTTTTCTGTCTAATGTATTCATTTCTTGGCTCATTTAATACTCTTGTTGGGATGGAAGTGATGCAATGCAATATGGAAAAATTAAGTGCATTTTCTATTTTCATTTCACTGCCTTCTGTGGGGAAGTTTGAACAGCTCTCTAATATGTTCCCAACCAGCGTTGTTGATACCAGGGATGCCATCTCCTCAACCTCTCTGGTTTTAGGGAATAGTGATACTAGGGGGCATAAAAACAATCGCTCTGTGGTTGTGGACTTGATTTGAGTAAGTCTCGTACACAATATCACTGAGTTATCAGCTGAAATGTACCCTACAATTTATATTCTGGCTCTATACCCCAATAGACTAGCATTTCACTAGTTGGGAGAAGCTGGCCTGAGTTTTCTCTGAGATCAAACATGCCTCCTTGAATAATGTTTTGCTTCCTCTAGCCCTTAAAACAGATAAAAAGCTTCACAACATTCCGAAGTAATAATTTCCTGCTCACTGTACTCTTTCTGTATTTGTCTCTGTCTTTTTTGTTTTTGTTTTCTGCCTTTCTGGTCTTTAAAGCATGTCGATACTACTACAGTATTTGCATAAGCTGTTGCTCTGATGAAAACTGAGCACTTTGTGGAGTTGCTCCATTTTAACATGGCAGCAAGTGCTGCCTATGCAAGAAGTGGTATTGGCCACAGCAGCCATTGGCTACTTGCAACTGATATTTTCTTTGGTTGGAACACATATAATGGGGCAAGAAAGTGGCTACTACAGAGCTGGTTTAAAAGATCAGAGAGACAGAAAACTTAGAGATACAGAAAGAGTACAGGGTATACAAATGGGGGATACAGAATGCCCTGGCTCTGAGTATGCCAGTTATCCTCATGAGTGGAGGGGTGGGTTGGGGGGAGGAGACCATAACTCATAAGTGACAGAGCCATGAGTTAGTTATGAAGGTTCTGCCCCCTCACAAGTGATGAAAAATGTCAGATTCTGCATGAGGCCATTGTGTAGCCAGTTTATACAATGCATTGAAAATGGTAGAACTTTCAGATTAGGTATTAACTGTCTGATTGATTCTCTGCTCTGTTTTGAATGCAGCAGAGGCCACTGTGATGTCATCAGGCATTGTGCAAGTTGCTGTGCCATTGGTTAACAGCTCCTTTTTGACCAACTTGAAGTAGAGATAAATGTAGAAGACCCCACTTTACACTGACATAATTTATTTATACTCATTTAGAATGCTTCAGTGGCAAAAATAAATAATTTATCACTACTATTTGATTGTCATTTACAGTACATTTTATAAATAGAGGATATCCCACTGGACACTCAAAAATAAGCTTTTAATTCACTCTGGAATGCTGCCAAAAATGCTGCCTAGTAATGAGGGACTTAGCAAAGCTTTGCCCCAAGTAGTGTGGCAGCATTTCAGTGTATAAATAGCTATAGGATATCCTATTTATACCACTGGACTCTAAAATCTGTGTCTGTGTTCCAATGAAAGCTGAAATCTGTCTGATTTCTAGGGCTGCAGTGGGTGTATCCCTGCAGATCTCTTTCTATCAAAAAAACAGGCAGCGTGTTCCTTTCTACTGAACAAGATGTTGAAGTTGCAACACAGTCACCTCCACGACCATGAAGCACTCCACTCGCTGTTGGCATTGGCAGTCTCACCACACTAGTTTTTTTGTCTGTCAATGGTCACAATGGAACAAGGCAAATTCTGCCATGTCCAAGATGGCCACCAAACTGTATTGCACATGTGCAACCACTAGCGCATTTGCAGTACTGTGCAGTGGCCATCTTGGTCACGGTGGACTGTGCCGTATTTTGCCATGACCCCAGATTTCCTTTTTTTTTTTAATTATTCATATCGCCCCCACCTGACCCTCTCTCTCAGCACCCACCACCCCACACCTCCTCCAGAAACATTACGATGACACTGGGGGTGCCCAATATCCCAGTGTCATGATCATGTTCCGGGTGACTTTTTTTCTTTTTTTTTTTTTCCTTCCCACCACCCGACCCTCCCTCTCAGCACCCCCCACCCTCCCCCCAGAAACACAACAGTGACACTGGGGGTGCCCATCCCCAGTTTTGCGATCATGAATCCTACATCATTTTTTTTAACCTGTAAAAGAAAACTGTCCATCTATGTCTTTTGCACCATTACTGTCCCCCACCCACCCTCCCACTCAGCACCCACCACCCTGCCCCCAAGTTCTTACTTACCCATTGGGTGTCCAATGCCATAATCCTTCTGGAGTGCAGACACATCTTCACCCATTGAAGCCGGACCATGAACTGAAGAAACAGGTATGCGGTTCAATGTATTTCAATGGGATTTTGAACTTAGTGGCATAACTTTGGCATTTTTGCATACTTTTGGTCCAAATTTTCAACATGCCGTCTTCAGGACCCTACCTCATGAACAATTGAACTGTCATTGGGCAGATCTGTCCCAAAAGGTAATTTTGTGGTCCCTGTATGAAATCGCCTTTCAGGCAGGAGTTGAGTATTTTCTTGGCCCTTGTACATGAAGTGGGGTCATAAGAAGGCTATGTTGAAAATTTGGCGTAAAAATATTAAAAACCAAAAAGTTATGAGCCTACACTGAATTTTGCAAATGCAGGCTTGTAACTTTGGTAATTTTCAATACTTTTTCCCCAAATTCACAACATTGCCTTTTCTTTACAGCACCTCATGAGTGTGACAGCTGTCATTTTTCAAATCCTGGCCAAAATTATTCTTTTTCTTATATCCTGAAAGGTGATTTTGTGGCCCATGCGTGAAATCACCTTTTGGACAGGAGTTGAACATTTTCTCTGCCTTTGTTCATGAGGTGGGGTCATAAGAAGGCTATGTTGAAAATTTGGTGTAAAAAATATGAAAAAAAAAACCCAATAAAGTTATGAGCCTACATCGAATTTTGCAAACACAGGCTTGTAACTTTGGTAATTTTCAATATTTTTACCCCAAATGTACAACACAGCCATTTCTTTACAGCACCTCATAAATATGACATCTGTCATTTTTCAACTGCTGCCCGAAATGTGTTTTTGCATCCTGAAAGTTGATTTCACAGTCCCTGCTCAAAATCACATTTAGGCCAGGAGTTGAAGATTTTCTCTGCCCTTCCTCATGAGGCAGGGTCTTAACAAGGCTACGTTGAACATTTGATGTAAAAATATTAAAAAAAACAAACTTTCAATATTTTTACCTCACATTCCTCGGCTGCAGCCCTGTTGGCTCTGGCAGAACAGACAGAAAGGAAGCAGCTCATGCATAACAGCAAGCAGAGCAGACAATGGAATTAAGATTTAATGAAAAGTTCTATAGATTACAGCACTATTGTGGGTACTTTCAGAGGATGATTTACAGCTGCAGAGAAAAGAACATGTTATTTGCCCTGGACAGAAATAACATGCCTAAATAACACTTTATATTACCTCATGTCAGTCATCCCTCCAATGGTATAAATATGATTTAGTAATACTGCAGTGCTTCCCATCTACTGCGCTGGGCTTTCTTGATAGTGCAGTGCCTGGGGGAGCTGCTTGCCATCCCAGAGACCCAGGCTTCTACCCAGAGCCTGCAACATTGTGTGCTGGCAACTGGCTGGGGAGGTATCTGCCAGGATGCTCCTAGATTCTGGAAGAGTTGGAGTGAGGAAGCAGGTATGTCTGCTTTGCCACTGTCCCTTGATGACTCAGGGGAAGCAGAACAATGCAGTGCTACATGGTATGGAGAGGAATGTTGTCTTGCCCAGTGTTGGCATGCAAGTATATAGGTGCATTTGGGGCATTACTGTTGATATTCTGGCTATGGGGAGAAGAAGAAAACACAAGGAGTAAAAGCATAAGTCATGAAGATGTCAGTCCACAGAAATGTCAGGTCCTGAACAACTCCTGATATCACTGAATTCTGCTGTGCAGGTTGAGGAGAGCACCCCTGATGGGGCCCAGATCTTGGTAAGTTATTGTTGGGGTTGGAAAGTGACCAGAGGAGGGCCAGAATGGCTAACTAGGGACAGGAAAACAAATTATGTAAAGACAAAAAGAGCAGTGGTGGGCTGGTCATGTGATGCTGGGTGTAGTGCATTGCTCTACAATGACTGAGGCCCAAGTTCACATCCCTAGCCTAACTTCCACACTGGTCCAGAAACATTGAGAGTTAACTATGGAGGAGGTGGGTTTGGATTCTTAGGGAAAGAGCTTTGTTTCTTGCTACTGGAGTACCTTCTTCAGTAGGATATAAACCATTTATTATAGGACTGATATTGTAAGGAGCTTGTATGCATGTTTCTTCATTCTATGAAAGACATTTGAAATGATCCTCACTCAAAGGCTTATATCCCATTGCACAAACAAACATGATTGGAGCTTAACATTGTGCATCTCTTGGATATCAAACATGAAACTAGGACTGCAGCAGTTTATGTTCTACCAAACTAGGATTCATATAAATGGCCATTCCTTCTTCAATCCGTGAGGACACTATGGTGATGGGCCTGGGGGCAGTTCTTGGGTATGGAAGTGTTTGGTAACTGATGGATCAATGGGATGTATTTGCTGCAGCTGGAACAAGATTTGGCCTGGGGAAGAAAGATAATCAGTTACCTCTTAGATAAAAAACAGATAAAAAAAGGCAGTGATTTAACTTTTGGTTAAAGGAACACCGTCAACCTCCTTAGGCCTCAAAGTGTCTCTAGTTTAAAACACTTGTTATGATTGATCACTTTCTGTAGAGCTTGGTGATGTAGCAAGTAGTTTGATTCTGATTCTTTTTTGTCTTTTTGAAGTGAAAACTAGATTGCCCTCCATACTGGTGTTACTACACAAAAACATGTTTGTTTACAATCCTTTATCAACTCCCAATGCATCTTTTCTGGGCTTGGGACACTCATGATGAGTGGCAGGAGAGGACACTTGCATCATGAGTGCCTACACTGGGGGGTGTTATTAATGTTCAGGAAATCTGCAATGAGGGTAGATCGAGGATTTTAAACAAAATAAGGTTGGGTATAATTACACCATAAGCATGCATTTCAGTTCTTCTAAGAAATGAAACAGATAAAGCAAACAGCAACAACAATGAACTTTAGAGAAAGTAATCAGCCTTAAAATGTGGCTTTTCAGCTATAAATAATGTGCTACAAAAAGGGTTGACAGTGTCCCTTTAGGAAGCTGTTTTAAGATTGATCTCTGTCTTTCCCTTTTTGGACTTGTGGAGAAGGTGATGGTGGTATAGTTTTGGACCCATCTCAAAAGGTTTCTAGGAATCATTCTAATCAAGTTTCAGCATGGAAAAAGCACTTGTCAGGACAATGACCTCCTTTTGATTAGGGAAGAGAATCAACTATTTTGATGCCACTTGACACCATAGAAGCTTGTGGCATGGTAAATCATCATGTGGTGGTGGAGTCTCTTCAAGATACCACCTATGGGAGCTGGCCAGAAACTCTAGAAAGCAAAACGACATCCAAAACTACAAATGTACCCGCAATGACTGCACCAAAACCATCCAGCAAACAAAGTCCGCCTACTATAAGCATGCCCTCACAAACTCCTGGGGCAATGGTCGGGAATTCTGGAAGAACATAAAGGAACTCACCGGGAATCCTCCCAAAATCCCCCCATCAATACTCAACATCAACGGAACTACAACCCTCAACCCAAAAACCATTGTGGATACCTTTAACAAAGCCTTTACCGACCTCAGCGCTGTCCTACCCCAGGACTACTTCAAAGATGGTGAAGCCTCTCTGTTTGCAATGAACACTACCCCCACCAGTTCCCCCCACTTATACTTCAAAGCAGTCAAGGCTCACCAAGTAAGCAAATATGTTACCAAAGCCCTTGGTAAATCAAGATTCAGTAATGACTCCCTCGATCTCAAAATCCTGTCTCTCACACTTGATGAAGTGCTTAGTCCTCTGACCAGAATTTTCAACCTCTCCCTCAGCCTTAGCCAGTTCCTGGACAGATGGAAATCTGCCACTGTCACCCCAATCCATAAAAGTGGTGACAAAACTGCCCACGATAACAACAGACCTATCTCCCTACTACCCCCACTCTCCAAGGCACTAGAACTCATCGTCTTGGACCAGCTCACAGAATACCTGGATATGTACAACATCCTGTGCAAGCAACAACATGGGTTCCACAACAGTCACAGCACCTCCACAGCCCTACTTGAATTCACCGGCGCAATCCACAACGCACTTGACTCCAGCAAACTACTAGGCTCAATCTACATTGACTTAACTAAAGCCTTGGACACTGTTAATCACTGCCTCCTGCTTCTCCAGCTTCAGAACACTGGGCTGTCAACCGACTCCATTGGCTGGTTTAAGAGCTACCTTGAAGAATGGTCCCAAACAGTATGAATCGCTGATACACTCTCAGACCCTAGACCAGTTCGCTTGGGAGTCCCCCAGGGCTCCATTCTGGGACCCCTCCTCTTCAGCCTATTCTTAAACTCACTACCAGACAGCTGTCCAGAACAAATAATTCTCTATGCCGACGAAGCTGTTATCCTCACCTTGGACCCTGATCCAATCCAATTACAAAATAAACTTCAGCGGTCCTTCTCCTCCATGGAATCCTGGTTCCTAAATCATAAACTGCTTCTCAATCAGAAAAAAAACAAGTCTATGGTCTTCTGCAGCCCCCACAACAAAAACAAACAACGTTACCTCTCCATTGCAGCCGAACAAGGAGCCATCCTAGAACAAACACAATCGTTCAAGTACCTCGGCATCACCCTTGATCCCCGCCTTTCATACGCTGTCCATATCAGCAATGCTGAAAAGTCTGCCAATATGAGGTTAGGCATATTATTCCGGCACAGGAAACACCTAGCCCCAGAAGCACTATCAGTGGCCATCCAAAGCTCCATCGTCAGCATCATAGACTATGGTCTTATCATATATGGGTCTGCAGCTACCACTGCTCTCAAACGTATCGTTAACTCCCTGAATAAGGCCTGTCATCTCATCACTGGCTCACATCACCGTACCCACACATGTGACCTTTATTCCCAATCTGGATGGCTTCAACTGGACAAATGCATATTATACCAAAACTGCATTATGGCCAAGAAAATTATAATGGGGCTTGCCCCACCTGGTATCTGTACCTTCCTTAAGCCTAGACATAGGAACATCATTACATGGAGATCCAATTCCCATCTACTACATATCCCATGATGTCGCACAACCCAAGGACAAAGATCATTTGCCTACTGGGCATCCAACTGGCTCAACTCTCTTGGCAGCGACATAGCAGCCGCTCCAACACTCGGCCTCCTCAAGTCCAAACTGCGCCTCTCTCACTGCTTGCATCCTGCGATTGCCCATCTTAACATTTCCACCATTCCAGCTGCACATGCCCCAGCACCCAGTACTTACAATCAGTCTTTGCACCCCTAGCACCTTACCTGTCATATTCCCTTGACAAGGCCCCTTGGCTGCACTGTCTCCTGCTCTCACCCACCTCTCCCCCATATCTCCACTACTGCCCCCACCCACAACCACCTCTTGTACTCCCCCTTACCCTCTGCACCTCCTTCCCCGATCTCCTACTCACCTCCCCACACCCACCCACCCTCCTTCCCTTGTATTGCTCATAGTTCAAGTCTTTGTACTGGTTATTACATGTCTGTAAGTCAATGATTATATGTTTGCAACTAAAAATGATGACTGTTGCACACGCTGACGTGAAACCTTTGTAAAAGAGCCTCGGCTCAAAGGTATTGTAATCCTAGATTGAAATAAATAAATAAAATATGAAAAGATTGTCTAAAACAATTCAATTTTTTTCCAATCATTCATGAATGACTGGGGGTGGCAGTTATGACAGACTAAGAATTTACCTTTTATATCCATTTACCCAAGGTTGTCCACGCTGTCTTCAGTGCTCTATACAGTGCACAGTCTACCATTTTGGGAGAGGATTAGAATTTTATCCATTTATAGCTTTCATTTATCCCAGTCTAGTGTATTTTCATTGCTGTGTTTGATTGGAGTCTCTCCGAAGTAAGGGGTAGGATAGCTAGTTTACGATGGATCCCTGAGTCCAATCAAGAATTCAGCTCTGTACTACAATTATGAAATGATAAGGGCGATTTGATATTCATTTTAGTAAACTTATAGTGATAAAGCCTTCTGTATACTAACCCTGTTCAATTTGTTTTTAATACAGGAATGCGCTGTGAATATTGGAAACTGAGTGATCTCCCCTGTCACGTGTAAGTCTTCCAGGCATCTGTTATAGTGATTACTGCAGTAGATGGACTTTTCATTATATTCTCCCCTTGGCTATCTTAGGTGGAAGTGGGATGTGCCCCGTATCCTGTTCCTTTCCCTTTCATTTTCTTAAACCTGCTGTAGCACTGAGTTCCTATGAAAACAGACCCCCTTCTTTTTTTCTCATCTTTTTCTCTTATTTTCATACTTCTTCTCATATCAAGTAGGGTGTTATTAGAACAAATGTGGTTTTGAAGTATTTTCTTTCTTTCTTTCTTTCTTTCTTTCTTTCTTTCTTTCTTTCTTTCTTTCTTTCGGCTTTAAAAAAAATACCAAGTCTAACATCTTCATTGGTTAAAACACATCACCTGACCATTGATTGATTAATTACCTAGAAACTACATGGTTCATGACTAGCCCTCCCTAAACTACCTAGCAACAAGCTAACTAAATGAAAATAAAATCTTTTTTTGTGAAAATAAAAATCACGTCTACTTTTTTAATATCATTTTATTAAGCTTTTTTTCGTTACAGACAAACATAGACATATAGATACTGTACATAGACAATGAAGATGGAAAAAGACCAATGGTCCATCAAGTCCTCCTTAAGTTCCATATATGCCCTGGGACCTACTCTCTGTACAGAGTTTTATCCTTCCAGTACATCTTGCTTCTCCCCTCCCTACTGCTACCAATCTGCATGACCACTAAATCCTTCATTCTGCCCCAGCCATGCTTGGGACCATTTACGGTCTTGGCACTTACCATCTCCACTGGCAGTGTGCAACGGCTCCACCACCCTTTCCATAAAACAGAATTTCCTCATATTCCTCTTAAACCTTCCCCCCCATCAGTTTCCACTCATGTCCTCGGGTTCTTGACTCTGTACTCCTGCCAAATAGTTCCCTGCAGTTCATCTTGTTTATTTCCTTCAAGAACTTGAAGGTATCTATCATATTCCCTCTCTCTCGCCTGGTCTTTGGTAAGTACATATTCACTGCCTTGAGACGATCCTCATAGGTTCTGCCCTGTCAGCTGTGAATCATCTTGGTCAAACTGCATTAAGTGTTTCTTTAGGTGAGGATTTCAGAACTGAGCACAAAGTTTCAGGTGTGGCCTCACTAGAGACCTATATAGTGGTAGTAATACCTCATTTTTCTTGCTGTCAATACCCCTTCTGATACACCCCAGCATCCTATTAGCCTTACTATAGACCTTGTTACACTGGCTTCATCATTTGAGGGAGTCACTAACGATAATTCCCAGGTCCCTTTCCTTTACTGTGGTGCTCAATTTAACCACTCTTATCCAGTAATCTGTCCTGGGTTGTTTTTCCCTAGGTGCATAATCTCATATTTTTTGGAGTTGAATTTCAGCTGCCAAACCATAGACCAGCTCTTGAGCCTTTGTAGATCTCTTTGAATCTCCCTGATCCTGTCATCACTATCTACCCTATCACAGAGCTTTGTGTTATGTATGAAGAGACTCAACTTTCCCAGATGCCAGAGTACAGGTCCATAGGATATTAAGAATATCACCATTGGCTAGGTTGCAATGCCAGCAGTTGTTATTATTTAAAAGACCCATATGATGAAGCACGGAAGGGGTTCCATACCAAGAATGCAGAATTTTAATTTGAATTAAAGAACTGCGGGCATCTTTGAATATGTTATGAGATATACTACAACATTTTCTCAATTGTTATTCGTAATGTTATAATTGAGCAGGGTACTCCATTTATTTTTAGCTGATAGAGTTTGATCAGATAAGACATCCATGATGTCTCTATAGATAGAGCTATTCCATTTTGCTGTTAATTTTATCCAGCATGAAATGTAATGATCTTGTAAATTGTAATTATGAAGATAATGAGAGAGAGAGAGAGAGAGAGAGGTGTAAGCAGCTTGAATCTGTAAATACTTCCAGAAATCTTGCTTTGGAAGGTTCCATATATTCCATAATTCTAAGAAGGTTCTAAGAGTGAGTGAATTCTGATCTAGAATATCCCCTAAGAAGAAAATACCTCTGTTTTTCCAAGAACGGCAGAAAATAGTTTGATTCTCTAGAGCAATTAATGGACTGCCCCACAGAGGGGTATAAAACCAGGGGGTTGGGTTAGACTTTAAAAATTTGAGAGTTAGCTTCCAGTAAAGGACAGAGGCTGAGATAGTAGGATGTAATTTTTAATTTGGAGGGAAGAGGGCTAAAAATGAAAGCCATGGAGACTCCACCAGGAGAGGATGTGAATTCCATTGTATCCCATAGTGGAGTATAAGGTGAAGGTTTATGGAACCATTTAATAGTTTGAGAATTCCAGAAGGCCCAGAAATAAGCTTTAAACCAAGGAAGTCCGAACCCTCCCTTTTTCCAATGTGTACGTAGCTTATTGCGACTGAATCTTGGAAGTGTGTCGTTCCATATAAAATTACCAAGTAATTTGTCAATTTTAGAGAGGAAGATGGATGGTAGAGTTAGGGAGATATTAGCAAATAAATAAAGGATTTTGGGAGTGATGGTCATCTTAATGGAAGCTATTTTCCCCATGAAGGACAAGTTAAGGAGTTTCCATCTGTCCAGGGCAATCTTGATGGTATCTAATAAGCAGTTAAAGTTTATATCCCAAGTTGTATCCAGATTTGGAGATATTTCGATTCCTAGGTAAGTAATGCCTTGAGGAGACCAGCAAAATCCAAAAGGTAGATTCATAAAAGGCATACAATGGTCATTAAGGGTAATATCTTGGATTTTCTATAATTAAGAGCAAGGCCTGAGATACAAGTAAAATTACTTAGTAAGTTAATCAGTAAGAATCTGGCTTCTTTTAAATTCTCAAGTAGTATTAGAAGGTCATACACGTAAGAGAGAGAGATGTATCTGGAGTTGCCAATAAAGATGCCTTTCATATCAGGGGATTGATGTAGACTGACAGATAAAGGTTCCATGGCTAAGATGAACAAAGAGGGTGACAAAGGGCATCCTTGTCTGGTTCCTCTTGCCAATTGAAAGGAAGAAGAAAGGGTGGAATTAGTAAGGATTTTTACAGTAGGCGAAGTGTATAGTAATCTAATCCAGGAACAAAAGGTGTGGGGGGAGACCAAAGTAAGATAAAACTTGGTAAAGGTAGTTCCAGTTTAAGGAATCGAAAGCCTTTTCAAAATCAATGGCTATAGCCGTCGCAGGGGTTTTAGAAGATTTGACTTTATGAATTAAATTAAATAAAGAGCATAAGTGGTCTGAGCCAGATCTATTTTTAATAAACCCGGCTTATGAACAATGAGATAATTTAGGGATAAGCGGTTCTAGATGTGAAGTTAAAAGTTTAGCAAATAACTTACCGTCCGTATTTAATAATGAGATAGGTCTATAATTAGCTGGGAGTAAAGGATCTTTGTCTTTCTTAGGGATTAATGTAATAATTGCTTCAGTGCATGTTGGAGGAAGTTTACGTTTATGTGTAGCTTCCTGGAAGACATTAAAAAGGATCGCGCATAAGATGTTGGAAAGTTCTATGTAGCAGTCTACCGGAAATCCATCTCCTCCCGAGGATTTACTGGACTTCAAAGAGGACAAAGCTTGCTGAATTTCTTGGAGGGAGAAGGGTTTATCTAAAGAATTTATTTATTTATTTATTTAAGAGATTTACCAGGAAGGCATACTGAGCAGAGTACTGCTCGATTCCAGATGCGCCCTGGGGTAGGGGTTTACAAGAGTGCAGTACATAAAAAATACATAAAAATACATAAAAAACACACATAGTACATACATAATTTGCAGATACCCAGCAATGGCCTAGTAGGATGGGTGCAGTAACTGAGACGAATATTGGTTTATACAAAATGAAGAGTATGTACAGGCAGTGATATAGTAGCATAGTAAGCATTGCAGCAAATTTCATAGTGTCCTTAGATTTACCTACTAAATGGGTAGGTGAGCGTTTCAACAGCAACAGAGGAAAGGATTATGTGGCGTATGGGACTGCTTTGAAATGGAGCCCGGATAGCTGATGAGAGTTGAGCAGAGAGTTCAGCGATGGGGAAAGCATAAGCAGTTGGTAGCAAAATACGTTTTGAGGAGGGCATTACTTTGGGGAGTACTTGTGGGTGAGTCTGATGTCGTGACTAGAGAGTTCCAAAATTTGGGCAGTCTGAAGCTGAAAGCACCCTGACCTAATCGGGTGGATCTATGGGGAATGTGAAGAAGCCTGGAGTCAGAGTACCTGAGTTCGTGAGGTGGTGGGGGACGGCAGTTAGAGATGTTGATAGGTAGGAGGGGCAGCGAGCAGACTGAGAATTTAGCAGCACTTCGTGACAGTAAATAATCGCTGATTTTGGAGTGACTGGAGGTCAAGGGACTGGTAGAGGTCACAGTGGTGGGTGTTGGGAGGACAATCCAAAGCGAACCAGCAGAAGGAGTTGAAAATAGGGTCAAGCCTGGCTAAGGATGTTTGGGGGGAGGCACCGTAGATGACATCGCCGTAGTCGAAAATTGGGAGGATCATTTTTTGTACCATTGCTTGCCTGGTTGGTAGAGGGATGCAGAACTTGTTCCGATAGAGAGTTCCCAGCATGGGATGTAACTTTTTTTGCACAGCCTCTACATGTACTGAGAAGTCAAGGTGCTGATCCAGCCAGACGCCGAGATAACGATATGTGGAGCAGGCCACAAGCGGAGTTCTATCAAAGGTATAGAAGGTGGGCGCATCAATAAGCCTGGTTAGTTTGGCTCTGGAGCTGAAAGTGAGGGAGACAGTTTTTTTTGAGTTTAGGAATAGCTGGTTCTGAATGAACCAGTGTTGGATGGAGTCGAAGTCCTTTTGAAGGTGAGATGCTACAGTGGTACCAGATGGGCCAGAGGCAAATAACACCGTATCGTCTGCATACATATGGATACCAGATTGTGTGCAGACAGCAGACAAGTCATTTATGAAAATTGAGAAAAGCAGCGGGCTGAGTACAGACCCTTGAGGTACGCCACTGGTGACAGGGAGGGGGGTGGATAGGGCCGTACCGATGCGGACTGCTTGTGACCTGCCTGACAGGTATGACTGGAACCAATTGAGTGCTGCCATCGACAGACCAGTTTGGGCAAGTTTGGATATCAACAGGGGGTGTGAGACCGTGTCGAAGGCTTTTGCCAGGTCTATGAAAATAGCTGCAGTAATTTCCCCTTTGTCAATGCCTGTTAGGATGGATTTGGTGAGGCGAAGGAGGGATGTGGTGGTGGAGTGATTTTTTCTGAAGCCGGCTTGAAAGGGGGTGAAGAAGGAGATTGTATCAAGATAGTTGTGTAGCTGGGATAGAACAAGGCGCTCTTGAATTTTGGCTAGGATGGGGAGCAGAGATATAGGCCGATAGTTTGAAGGGGAGGAGAGGTCACCTCCCTTGTGGAGAGGAATGACTGTGGCCTGTTTCCATGTTGTGGGAACAGCACCTAGTGAAAAGGACCGATTATAGAGCATGGATAGGGGATAGGCTAATGCTGGAGCCGAGAGTTGGAGCATTTTAGAATCTAAACCCGATGGGCATTTTCCCTTGGTCGTGTTTAGTGAGAGTAGAATTTTTAACACCTGGTCTGGAGTGACTGGGCAGAGTGAAAAAGAGGCCCTGGGTGGTGTGTTAGGAGATCAGCGGAGCTTTGGGGAGAACAGTGGTGGTGGGTGGGGTGGGGGTGGGAGGAGAGTAAAGATGCAGCAGCGGAGGAGAAGAGGGCATTTAGCTCGGATGCAACCTGGCAAGGGTCATTTATGATTTTGCCTGTGAGGTTGAGAGTGGGGTTGGGGGATTGGGTTGGTGGAGTGAGGAGGGATTTTATGGATTTCCAGAATTGAGAAGGGTGGGTGTGGTCTTTGTTGAATGTCAATTTGAAGAAGTTTGATTTGGACTGCCGTATGAGTCTTGTGCAGGCATTTCAAAGGGACCGGTATTGTTGTTGGGCCAAGTGAGAGCCAGTGGCCTTGAACAGTTTCCAGGCCCAGTCTCTGGCTCAGAGTTGCTCCATGAGGTTAGAGGTTACCCAGGGTAAGTGGGAGCCCCTGACTCTGGATCTCCTTAGCGGGGCATATATGTCCCAGATAGCGAGGAGATTTGTAGAGAAGTAGCTCAGGGCCTCGTCCATGGAGGTAGCGCTAGGGATGGGAGATCAGTCAATGGTGGTGAGGGCATTTAGGAGTGCAGGCAGATCCAATGATTTGTAGGTTCTGCAGTGCAGCAGACAGGGTGGGGGGCCCGGGAGATGGAAGATTTTGCGCACTACATAGATCATATGGTGGTCACTAAGGGAGTCCGGTAGGAGGCCGGCTTTGAGTATCCTATGAGGGTGGGTAGTAAGTGCCCAGTCCAGTAGTGTGTGTTTCTTCGATTTGTGGTTTAGGCGGGTGGGTTCCCCTATTTGCTGGTGCAAGTTTAGTGCACTTATTTGGCAGCGAGTCTTTGATGCTGCACAACCCAGCCAGTTTAGATTGAAATCCCCGAGGATGTGGAGTTCTCTACCTTCTGTGAGGGCCCTCAGGTTGCCTAGATGTTCGAGGATGCTGGTTAACGGTGTGTCCGGTGGGCAGTATGACCCAGATATATATACTGGGATAGAGTGGGGCAGGGGGATTTTGATCAGGAGGGAATCGATGTTTATTGAGGGTGTTGGTGAGGTGATTACAGAAAACTGGAGATTTGAGGTGACATACATGGCAGCGCCACCACCCTTCTTTCTTCCCTGCCTGTCTTGGCAGATTAGGGAGAAGTCAGGTATAGAGAATTCCTCGTCCCGGTGATGGGGCTTCAGCCATGACTCTGTGATAATTATGATGTCTGGGTGAAGGGCAAGGACAGTTGTTTGTAGGGCAGCGATTTTATTTAGGATGCTACATATATTTATGTGCACGATTTTGAGACCTTTAGGGAGGTGTGTGGGTTGTGTTGGTGGTGGGGCAGCCATGTGTGCCTGTGGCCCAGGGTTCCATTCAACGTCACCTGCTATGAGCAGCAGGAATACCAGAGCATTCCTTAATTGGCGCATGATCTTTATTGGTGCGCTCCTCCGGGTGGGTTGCATTGCGGGAGTCGGGTTTGCCTTTGGGGCTGAGAAGAGTGGGGGATATAGGGCAGGTGTTGCAGCGTGGAAAAAGGGGGGGAGGATGGAGGCCCCCAGGGTCCAGTTGTGCCCCAGGTGAAGGTGGTGTTTGAGTGGAGCAGAGGAGGAGTGGGGTGTGTGCTTAAGAGTTAAGGTGGGAAGTGGCACAGGGTCAGGTAGGGAAGGATTGAGTGAGTGAGGGAGGGAGGGAGGATAAAGCTATGCAAAGCATGGAAATAATTGCAGTGAGAAAATTCATTTTTGTTTCTTTTTCCACGTACTTCCTTGTGTGCAAGGAGGGAAAACACAGTCTGCTCAGCGGTGGCCGCTAGTGGTGGAGCAGTATAAGGGACTAATGGGAAAGTGGGCTTATTGGCTTACGAGCTCACGAGGTATGAGAGCAGCTCCACTATATAAACACAAGCCGACCAAGGGTGGTGGTGGGGGCGGTGGGGAGCCTGCGCATAGCGCAGGCGGGCTAGAGCTCCTCTTGGCTCAGGGAAGCAGCTGCAGGAAGAAACTCTGGCTACCTTTTGTGTTCCTCGGCGTGGTCCGGGGGTCCATTCTCTGTATTTTTTCAAGGGGCTGTGGGAGGGCTTAGGGACTCCTGCCCTCGCGACCCGACCTCCGCTCTTTTGTGTTCCTCGGCGTGGTCCGGGTTACTTCGGAGGCAGAAAGATGAGGCAAATGCAAACTGTCTAGAAATTGCTGAATATGTATGATAGGTGAAGAGTTTGGGTTAGAATATAGATTCTGATAAAGTGATTTCATAATATGATTTACGGAAGGGTTGTCAGAATGAATAATACCTTGAGAGTCCTTAAGACCTGAGATATGACATTCCACTTGTTGCATTCTAAGTTGGTAAGAGAGAAGCTTTCCATTTTTATCTGCTCGTTCCCAGTATCTATGTTTCAGTTTAAATAGAGCTAACTCAGTTTTATGGGAGATTAATTTATTTTGATCCTTAGATGGAGAATTTTGAGATGGAGTTGTGAGTTAGGGTTTTGTTTGTTAGAATTAAAATACAAATTCTCTTCAGCTTTAAGGGATTTTTCAAGCTCAGACAGTTGTTGCTCTCTTGACTTTTTATGGTGTGCAGCGTAGCTAATTATCTTCTCCCAAATCGTGGCCTTAAGGGCTTCTCATACAGTACACCTAAAGGTGTCTGCAGGATTATTATGAGAAAAGAATTATTTGATCTGTGATTTAATCATAGATAAGAAATCAGGGTCTTTATGAAGAAGAGTATCAAAATGCCAAAAAGAGGATTTAGGTTGTGAAGGACCCCATAAGAGCTGTAGTTTAGCTGGTGAGTGGTCTGAAATCACTATGGGTAGGACTGATGAGTCAATGTTTTTTCAATAACAGTGGATAATGCAAACCAATAATCAATTCTGCTGTATGATTTGTGCAATGAAGAGCAAAAAGTGAAGTCTCGATCATGTGGGTGGAAAAGTTGCCAGACGTAGGATAGGCCTAATTCCTTCAGAAGTAATGAAAGAGTCTTAATACTTCTAGGATGGGCATCTAAGGACATGTTGCTTCTATCTACTGTATAGTAGCTTCTAGGGTGAGGTTAAGATCACTTCCAAAAATTATCGGGGGTGTTGTCTGAATTGGCAGATAAAATCTGCTGGGCTAGGTTATAGAAAAACTGTGGTGAATCGGAGTTGGGAGCATAGGCATTAACAAGCTTAAGGGGGCTGGAAGGAGTATTTAATTTAACAATAACCCATCTACCGTCTGTGTCTGAAATGGAGTTTAAAAGGGACCATTTTGAGGTTTTTATGAATAAGTATAGCTACCCCTCTTTTTTTTGGAAGAAAAGGATGAATTGTAAATTTGACCGACCCATTCTTTTTTAGTCTGCCTACATTCTCTTGTAATAATTTAGTTTCTTGAAGGAAAGCAATATGAGCTTTATGTTTTTAAGGTAGGATAAAATTTGCTTTCTCTTACAGGGAGAATTAAGTCCCTTCACATTCCATGTATATAAAAGTAAATCCGACATAATGTCACATTAAAAGAATAAGGTAATTACTGGCATAGTGAAGGACATATAAGTAGAACAGAGAATGAATCGAGAGATAAAAAGGAAAAAACATATACTAGATGATGGGCAGGAATATTCAAGTTGACCATATAGAATATGTAGAATATAGTCAGCACAGATATTCTTGAGTATATAGAGTGAGTAGATAGGAAAGAAAAAGACATTATTTGTCAACCACAATATTACACACTAGCAAATTAGAGAGAATAATTCTTAAGAGAGCAGTCAGATATGAGTCAGCTGATCAGCTGGGCGACTCTCTAACCACACACCAGGGCATTGGGAATCGGAGTAGACCAAAAGGGACCAACTTAAGAAAAAATGGCCAAAAAAGAAACCAAAGGTCTAAACCTGATAATAATCTAAGAATAATAATACTGAACAAACTTGGTCTGAAAGTAGTTATGCCTTATAGGGCAGGGAGCAATATTAACCTCAGCTTAATATAACAGCTAATATACCTGAAAAGAAGGAAGAACAATACACCAGAACTTATTATGTATATCAAACAACAATGAGAATACCAGCTTCCTATAACTGGAAGCCTATGATTGCTGCAGAAAATAAGCATTTGTCAATGCCGAATGTTTGCTTGCTGGCATTGGCATTGGCAGTGTAGGAGTTAGAGAGATGCATAATAGGAATGGCAGTGAAGTACTGAACTGAAGCCAACCCCACCACCACCCTGCAGAGACTAACAGGCACTAGGGTGTGCCTTTGGGTCATCAGGCATAACGGCCATGCCATTTCTCCACACACTACCCTGCTGATACTGACAAGTGTCACAGTGTGCCTTGGAGTCTTTGGGCCTTATGCTCACCCCATACCAGAAGCAATATGGTGAGATGGATGCAGTATAGGAGAATGAGGTGAACTTTGGGGCCAAATAGTCCAAGGCACACCTCGATGCCTGTCACTGGCTGCAGGGTGTGGGTGGGGGTGGAATGGCAGGAGTGTTATAGGCGGCAATCCCAAGTCACACCCCTCATGCCTGTCAGTCTTTACAGGGTGGGGCGTTATGGTCGGAAACCCTAACATCTCAGGCGTTCATTGGTATTTTCACTCCAAATTTTAAACATGGGTTTTTTGTGACCCCCACCTCATGAACAGTGGCAATATCAGTTCGTTAGCGGAAAGCTGATTTTGCACAGTGACTATGTCATTTGGCACCACTGGTGCAAAAACACATTTTGAACAGAATGTGAAAAATGACAGCTGTACTGTTCATGGGGAGGTGCAAAAAATGGCAATGTTGAAAATCTGCAGTGAAAATATTAAAAAAACTGGTGAAGTCACGAGGGTGCGTAGAAACTGCACAACGTACATTATGCAGTTAGTTTGGGGATTTTTTACAGCATATTGTCAACACAGGCATTTTGGAACCTCCGCTCATGAACAGTGTCACTGTGATTTTCTTAATCTGTCCCGAACAGTGATTTCCCACAGCGACCACGCATTTCTGCGCTGGAAGAGCGAAAATTCATTTTGTCCATTTTTCATTTTGTGAAAAATGACAGCTGTACTGTTCATATGGTAGTGTGGAAAAATGCCAGTGGTGAAAATCTGGACTGAAAATATTAGAAATCCATGAACTTACGAGGGTGCGTGGAAACTGCGCAATGGTCTCTCATAACACAGTCATTTAACTACTGTGAGTAGGTTTTTCTTCAATCAAAAGAATCCATCAATGATGCATCACAAAAAACAGATTCACTGGCAGTACCTTAAGAGGATGGCTTCAAAACCGATTTAGAAAAAAAGATTTTGCAAGACCACAGCTCCAAAAGTAGAGATGTGCTGAAGTTTAATTTGGGGGGTGAAATTCCCATAAAATCAACAATTTTGCTACGTGAAATATTTCATGGAATCAGAGCATTACACAAAAAATTTTGTGGGTGCGAAATTGTGAGAATTTTGCCTGCAAAATGCAATATTCCACCCAGAATGGCAGAATTGTGCCCGCAACTGGTGGAATTATGCAATTTCCCTGGTGGTCAAAGTGAACTCCCCTCCCTCCCTATCCTCAATTGATCCCCTTCCCAATCCCCAGACCCACCCAGTATGTTTTTCTTTTTTAATAAATTTCCCCAGTGGTCTAGTGAACCCCCTCTCCTTACTATCCCCTGATCGGCTGGCAGCCCACTGACATATGAATATATGAGCGCTTGCTCTGCTGTGCACCCGCTCATTTCTGCATATGCAAAAATACTGCAACAAGTTTTTCTGTGTAGTACATAAAAAAATAAATTAACCTGGTGGCTAGTGGTCTCCCCCAACCCCATCACCTGTCTGCCCATAGTTTTGTTTTCTTTAAATATTATTCCTTGGTGGTCTAGTGGCCAACCCCGCCTTCCAGCTCAACAAGTGCTGTCCACCCCTCCCCATTCTGAAACAGAGTCAAGTTGTGTGGTATTTAAAAAGAAGAATAAATTAACCCTGGTGGCTACGCTCCCTCCTCCAGATCCCATCACCCGTTCATCAGCCTATAGTTTTTTTTTTAAGTATTATTCCTGGTGGTCTATGGCTCACCCACCCCATCAACCCAGCAAGCACTGTCCCCACCCCATCACCTCCACTATTCTGAAACAGAGTGGGCCCATGGCTCAGCTCTCTGCTTCCTCCACGGCCAGCAGCCCACCAGATGTGAATGAATAAGTGCGTGCACATGCGCTCATTCATATATGACTGGGCTGCCAACCATGAAGGAGAGCGGAGGGCTGAGCCAGTGGCCCACTCTGTTTCAGGATGGGAGGGAAGTGGGGGGAACAGTGCTTGCTGGGTTGGGGGCGGGGTGAGCCACTAGACTTCCAGGGAATAATATTATTTTTAAAAACTATTGGCTGACAGACAGGTGATGGGGTTGGGGGGAGGGACCACTAGCCACCAGGGTTAATTTTTTTCCTTTTTTTAAATACCATACAACTTGGCTCTGTTTTGGGAAGGGGGAGTGGGTTGGGACAGTACTTGCTGGGTTGGGGGGGGCAGGGTAGGCCACTAGACCACCAGGGAATAATATTTAAAAAAACTATGGGCTGACAGATGGTGATGAGGTCGGGGAAGGACAGCTAGCCACCAGGATAAATGTCTTCCTTTTTTTTAATACTGCACAATTTGACTCTGTTTCAGGATGGGGAGGGAGCGGGTGGGACAGCTGCAGGGGTGGGGGCACTAGATCACTAGGGAAAATAAAAAAAAAGCATACTGGGTTGGGAGATTGATCAGGTGAAATTGACATGCCTGGCAAAAAATTTTACGAAATGCGCTAATTTCGTGAAATTTTTCGCTGGGCAAAATATGTCAATTTTGCACAACACTATCCAAAAGTGACATCCCTCATGGCCTGAATTTCCAGGCAGTTGTGCTTTGTTAAGGTGTGCACTGTTTTCCAGGTAACTGCTTTACAAATGTCTGGAAGGGGAATGCCCCATGTAGGCAAGGCAAATTTATTTGTTAGGTGCCTAGGCTTTAGGCACTGTACAGATGGTAAAAATTAATACAATTGACCCCCCACAAATACAGAACAATGTTTATACATATTATAACAAAAGTGCCACAGTGCCTGCCAAAGAGGAAGAGGCCCTCCTTGTGGAAGTTGCCCTTTGGTCTCTGGGAGGTATTTAAACAGCTTTTTCATAACAGAACTGTATGCAGGAGAATATCTAATGAGACATGGTTTTCCTAGCTGCTGGTTTATCTTTGCCCACCTAGCCATAGGTAAGAAAAAGCTGCATACCCTGGGATCTGACATCCTTTGTATGATCTACATAGTGACCTAGTGCTCTTTTTACATCTAGACAGTGCAATTTCTGTTCACCAGTACTGGAATTTTCATGGCAGGGCACAAGAAGGGCAACTATCTAGTTCAGGTGGAATTCTGACATCACCTTATGTAGGAGCTTTCTATTGGTCCTAAGGACTACCTTAACCATATGGAGGAATATATAGTTTGGATCTGTGCAGAGAGCTTGCAGTTCATTCACCCTCCTGGTAGATGACTGGTTACAAAGAAACTGTTTTCCATGTAACACTTTTTAAATCAGCAGTAGCCATAGTCTTGAATAGAGATGTTGCAAAGTTTTAATTTGTTGGCAAATTTCTGACCAAGTTGCCTACCCTGCCTCTGCAGAGGAATTTGCAAATTTATACCATTAGCTTCAAAATTCACCTATATGACTTCACCAGTGACTTTGCCGGCGACTTCACAGTTGAAATGGGCAGGTAAAATATGTTAACTTCACCAGTAACTTCACTGGTAATGACAGTAAGGAGAAGTGCATTGAAAATGTGACTACATCCTGTAAGCAAGTGGTCAAGGTCACATGGAAAAAACTCCTGCAGGTCACATGCTAATATGTAGTGTAACTCATGCTTAGTTTCACTTTGCAGTCTGAGCTAGGAGTCAAAGAAGCGAGATCTCAGAACTGTACTGCAAAAGTACTTTAAAAAAGAAAAGTGTTTCATCTTTCTGTTGGCTGTTATATTTACAGTATCAGTTTTACTTTCTAGTCAGTCTTTGTGTAGTTGCAGTGTATGTCTTATTTTGTGTGTACTTTACACTTGTTTTTGTTTATTTCTTTATCAGTTTTTGTGTGTTTTGTTCACTATTTTTACTCTTTTTCTGTCTGTTAAGACTCTGAAGAGTAGAATGAGTGGGACGGAGAGCAAGGAGGAGAGGGAGGTGCAGATGTGGTGCATTTTGTTTAAAGAGGACCTGGTCAATATCAATGGCAGCAGCAGCAGGAGGAGACAGCAGCAGCACCCCCCCCCCCACAATGCAGGAGGATACCCCATCCCAGCAATGAGATGAGGCAAGAGGATCACCAGCAGCACCAGCTGTGCACCCACCATCACCACCACTGGCATCTGTGCACCATGACGAGGAGGACTCACAGCTAGGATCATCTTGCTCTTCCCCTTGTCAGCAACAGCCCAAGTCCCTGATGTGGGACTTTTTTGGTAATAAACAGCACAGGGATTGCAGCAGCAGGGGTACCAACAGTGACAGAACTCTCTTGTGTTTTTTTACACAGCACAAGGACTACAACAACAGGGGTACTGTACCAACAGTGACAGAACTCTTTTGTGTTTTTTTACACAGCACAAGGATTACAATGACAGGAGTACCAACAGTGACAGAATCCTTTTTTGCAAATAAACAACACAGGGATTACAAAGACAGGGGTACCAACAGTGACAACACTCTTTTTTGCTAATAAACAGCACAGGGATTGCTATGATGGGGTACCAACAGTGACAGAATCCTTTTTTGCTAATGAACAGCACGGGGATTGTAACAAGGTGGGTAATGTACCAACAGTTACAGAACTCTTTTGCAGTTTTTACACGACACAGGAATTACAATGACAGGGGTACCAACAGTGAAAGAACCATTTTTTTTGCTAATAAACAGCATAGGGATTGGATCGACAGAGGTACCAACACTGACAGAACCATTTTTTACTAATAAACAACACAGGGATTGCAATGAGAGGGGTACCGCACCAATAGTGATGGAACCCTTTTGTTTTATTTTTGCATAGCACAGGGATTACAATGACAGGAGTGCCAACAGTGATAGAACCCTTTTTCACTAATAAACTGCACAGAGATTACAACGACTGGGGTACCAACAGTGAGAGAACTCTTTTTTGCTAATAAACAGCACAGGGATTACAATGACAGGGGTGCCAGCAGTGATAAAACCCTTTTTTGCTAACAAACAGCACAGGGGTTGCAATGACAGGGGTACCACACCAACAGTAACAGAACCCTCTTGTTTTTTTACACAGTACAGGGATTACAATGACAGGAGTACCAACAGTAACAGAACCCTTTTTTGGTAGTACTAAACAGCAAAGGGATTGCAACAACAGGGGTAACAACAGTGACAACAGAACTTTTTTTTAAACAGCACAGGGATTACAATGACAAGGGATCAGTGACAAAACAATTTTTTTTAAATAGCGCAAGGATTACAATGACAGGGGTCACGGATTGTTCGTAATAAGGAATTTGGTATGTCACACAGAAAAAGAACACTGTCTCTTTAAGGAACATATAACTAGAAATTCACTAAAATTACTACAGAAACAGTGACAAAATGCGTTACTTAAACACAAAAAACTCAAATGAAAAAAATAAAAATTTAAAATTACTGTACAGATAAAAAAACAGAAAATTAACCAAAAAGACTGAGATAAAAATCTAACAGAAATCTGCTTAAACAAAAAAGAGCTGTATGTCGTCCTAGGCTGCCTTCCTACCTTGCTGCTACCCTCCCCCACACCACTGGTTCACAGACTGCCAAAACTGAAACCACTAAAGTAAATAATCACAGATAAACTGAACAAAAAAACCCACAAATCTAGGAGCACAAGGCCCCTCCACAACAAGTTGGGAGCAATTTGAAATCCAAAAAGCTTGGCTTTGAAATCAATTTAAAAGCTTTTCTGCTCTCTATTTACAACACTGCACTGAGAGACACACTCCTCCACATCCTATAGGCTGTTCAGCAACATGTGACCTCCATATACACTGCTGAGCAACATGTGACCTATAATTCCACATAGTACAGTGCAAACTTTACCTTTGTGACAAACTTTGCTGGCAAAGTAGCAGCTTCGCGGATTTGTGAGATTTCGCCTCTGTAATATATGCTGTTGTCTCTTTAAGACTCCTTCAGTATGGGTCATGCACTCAGGAAATAGAGTGCATGTGTAAACCAGTTTGAGCCAGTGTGGCCAAGACTCCAGTGTGTCTGCTTAGCTTACTGAATTATGTTATGCAGTTGGAAAATAAATATAAGATAGCTGTTTTACTTAGATGAGTCTTGGAATCTGTTCTGTAATCCTGCTCCTGTTTGGTATAGTGGTCTCCAGTGCAACTCTACAGAAACTAATGAAAAGAAACAAAAGGTACCAGAAAGGTATACAACAACCTCTGTTTCTAACGCCGCCTGTGAAGTTGCAACTTTACATTTCTGTGAAGTCATCACTCCACCGCAAAGTTCTGACTTTGCATGGTGGATTAATTCGTGAAACGAGGCAAATTTGCAAATTAATCCGCAAAGTGAATTTTCCCAACTTCGCACATCACTAGTCTTGAGCGGAGCCTTCCTCAGGTGGGCAAGACAGATATGTAAGTCCCAGGGAGGGAGTGGATCCCTTATTTTATTTATTTTTATTTATTTATTTATTGAAATCTTGGATGACACCTGTGAGCAGATGCTCATTGTGAGGTTCCACGTCTGATACATTATCAGAAGACATAATATAATTACAGTAAATTATACACACAGAGTACAACAAAAATTCAGCAGTACATGGGTTGCAATGACAAACAGTTTCACAAATTGTGCTAAGGCATAGTACATGGCATGTCAGCGTCCTGCAGAAGAGAGAGAGAGAGAGAGGCAGAGACAGACTGTTAGGGTGAGGAAGGGATATAAGTGATTGAGGCCTTTAAATAACCTTTTAAAAACAGGTTGTGATGCCAAGGACTGGCCCTTGCCTCTTGATTTGTGGGCTGACACTGCTGCCAGCTGTATCTTCAGTGCTGAGGGTCTCTGACTTAAAGACTGCAAGTGTGCCAGGTAGTCCAGGACTGTAGGCAGCCCTGACTGCATAGGGGTTTCTTTTCTGGATGCACACCAGTTTAAGAATCTCTTCTACTTATAGAAGTGTGCTATTCTTGTTGCTGGTTTTCTGGAACCCTTAAGCACCCTCAGCACCTCTTACAGATTCTTACCAGAAAATTCTAGTTCTTCAAGAACCATGCCCTTGAACTTTGTGTTCTGAGGTCTGGGAATGTTATTTTGCCCTACGTTGGGGTCAGTAGGCTATATCTCACTGGCAAGTTGATTGGGATCCTACTGGATAGGGTCAGGAGCACTGGGTACCAAGCCTGCCTGGCCCAGTCTGGGACTATCGGGATCATTGTTGCTGGCTCTCTCCTGAGCTTTATGAGTGCTCTGTGTATGAGAGGGAATGGTGGGAAGGCATACAGGAACTTCCCTGTCCAGACCAGAGCTAGGGTGTTCTCTGGGACTGTGCCCCTCATCCATGGCCTGTAACAGAACTTTTGGAACTGGCTGTTCACCCAGGAGGCAAACAGGATTATTTCTGGGGTACTCCACCTTCTGAAGACTGAGGCCAGCACTTGCTGGTTCAAGGTTCACTTGTGGTTTCCCTGGCTGATTCTTCTTAAGGAATCTGCCAGAATTGTCCTTACCTGGCAAATGTACTGCAGAAATCTCAAGGAATATGCCAGATCCCAGATCCTTATGGCTTCTGTGCACAGCTTTGAGGATCTTGTTTGGGTAGTACATTACTGTGGTATTTTGTGTGCAAATTTGAACAGACTGACCCTGCATCTGGGAGGAAAAAGATTGCATTACCAGTAATACTGCCCTAAGCTCAAGGAGATTTATGTGCTTCTAGGTCTCCTGTGGTCTCCAGGTGCCTCTAACTGTGAGGTTCTCCTAGTGGGTTCCCAACCCTAGAAGTGAAGCATCTGCAGTGAGAATCCTTGTGGGTGACTGCTGGAGGAAGAACATGCCCTCTCTGAGGTTGCTTTTCTCCTTCCGCCTCTCCAGTACCCACGCAAAAGCCTTTGTGACTAGCACAGGGTTGGACAATGAATCTGACCTTTGGGACCAGCGTCCTGTTAGGTGGCACTGAATGTCCCTCATTGGAAATCTGGCCCATGGCACCCTGGCTGTGGATGAAGCCATGTGGACTAATAATTTCATAAAATCCCTTGCTGGCCTTGGGTGGCCCAGTGGGAAGGATTCTGCCATGGCAAATAGATTTGATCCCCTTTCCTGTGGGAGGAAAGCTTTCTCCTGCAGAGTATCCAGTAGGGCTGTGTGAATACCGAATATTATTTCCCGAATACCATGGATAATGGACTATTCATTATTCAGATCCCGAATAACGAATGGTACCCTATTCGTCCCCTATTCAGGAAACACCTTTACGAAGCATTTACACCCATTTAAAAAAAAAGTAGAGCAGCTCCTATCCTCCTCCCTAGCCCAGCTTCAGTGAGATACAAAAGCCCCCATTCCCCCACCCACAATTAGCACCCAAACAACCCCTCTTCCCCTCCACATTACATTTAGACATAGCAGAAAAATAAGTTAAAAGTATAAGGATGGGTGACTGGCACAATCTGCCACCTTCACTGCTGGCCGCTGATGTTCCTAATTATCATCCTCCATACCTGGCCCGCCCCCATAGCTAGCAGCACCCCCCCAACTAAATCTGCACTCGAACATAACTGGAGAGAAGGCAACCGCACAGCCCACCCTCCTCCATGACCGGCTGCCTTTTTCTGAATGAAGGGACTCGTGCATACGCTATCTCATAGCAGAACCAGCTGATCTCAGCTGGTTTTACTATGAGACAGCGTGTGCACAAGTCCCTTCTTTCAGAGCGAGGCAGCTGGCCGTGGAAGAGGGTGGGTTGTGTCGGTTGCCTTCTTTCCATTTACGTTTGAGTGCAGATATAGGTACGGGGGAGGTGCTGCTAGCGTAGCTCTGGGGTGGGCAGGGTATGGAGGATGATAATCAGGAACATTGGCAGCTGGCTGTGGAGTTGGGTAGGTTGTGCCGGTTGCCCATCCTTATACTTTTAACTTATTTTTCTGCCATGTCAAAATGTGGTGTTGGGGGTGGATTTGGGTACTTAATGTGGTTGGGGGGATGGGGCCTTTTGTATCTCACTGAATCTGGCCTAGGGAGAAGGATGGGAGGTCTATTTTCTTCTTCTTTTTTTAATTAAATTTACAACACAAATACTGAATATTTGGCCGAATACCAACTACCCGGGCACCGGATACCAAATATTCGACCGAATATTCATAAAAAGGTATTCACACAGCCCTAGTATCCAGCTCTGCACCTATGAAGGCTAGCATATGAACAGCTTCTGTCTGAGACTTCTGCAGGTTTATAAGGAATTCCAGGTTCTGTAGTGTGCTCCTTACCTGTTGTAAGGAGCACCTTGCCTCTTGCTGTGTTTTCTCTGAGACTAGTCAGTCATCTAGGTAGGGAAATACCACCACATCTTGTCTTCTCAGGTGTTCTGCCACCATGGCTAGGCCGTTTGTGACTACACTTGGTGCTGAGGTGAGGTTGAAGGCAAGGATTACAAACTAGTACTGGCAATTTCCCAGCCTGAACCTGTCTGCCTGGAATGTAGGCATCCTTCATATCCAACGATCCAACCAATCTCCTATCTGTAGAATGTCATTACTGTACCCAATGTGACCCTCTTCTGATCCAGCGGCCCAACCAATCTCCTGCCTGTTGGGATGGCATCACTGTGCCCAGTGTGAACATCTTGAACCTTTCTCTTTTGATAAGTTTGTTCCGATATCTTAGATCTAAAATGGGTCGCCACTCCCCATTTTTCTTGTGGGATAGGAAGTATCTTGAAAACAGACCCTTGTCTCACTGTGAGGTAAGGACCTTTTCTACTGCTTTTGCTTGCAGTAGCTTCTTTACAGTACTTTTAGTTTCAGCAGAATTCTTTCTGTTGGTGAATGGGCTGGAAAGGTTTTGGGTGTCTGCCATTTTGGAAACCTATTTGACAATTCCTGACCCATTACTTCTGGGACCCACTTGTCTGTGGTCATTTTTTTTTTTTTATTTAATATACTTTATTAAATTTCAGAACACCACAGTAAAACAACCAGCGTTACAACAGCATAACAATACCAGGTGTCAAGTGTCCCCCCCCCCAGACCACACTACTTACTTATACATTTAGAGCTCAGGGTTCATCCACACTATTCATCTTTCCAGAGTGCCAGAAGGGCCTCAAGATTCCCCACAATTCTGAGTAGGAAGCTAGTCTGTTCTGCATAGAGGCGATATGTCTTTCCAGTTGAAGGGCGAGCATGATCTCCCTGTACCATTCCAAAGTAGTAGGGGGGATGTCGTCTAGCCAATGCCTGACAATAACCAAGTTAGCCACTGCCGAAATTAGTAACATATATGCTTTCCTAACTCTAGGTGTATCTCTGGGGAGATAATTTAGCAAACATACCTCCGGAGTAAACAAAGACTCCAATCCCAAGATGGGATCCAGTGTTTCTCTGATCGATTGCCAAAATTTTTGTACTTTTTGGCAATTCCATAACATATGATGAAGAGAACCCATAACCTCCTTGCATTTGCCACAAAGTGGCGAGGTCAACCTTCCTATTCTGAACAATTTCATTGGTGTCCAGTAGATATTATGCATAATATTAAAATGAATTAACCGCAGTCTATCCTGTTTAACATATCTGTATAGTGTCTGCCATAGACTACCCCATAGGATCGGATCTTCAGGAATATTCAATTCGTTAACCCAGTAATAGCAGACCCCGGTTTGTAATCTGAAGTCTAATGCTTGTAAAGTTTTGTAACACCTGGAAACCGGGTGGGACTGAGAGGCTACCTGTAACAATACAGCCGCTTCCCGACCCGACCAGTCTATCAGCGGAAAGAGGGCATTCAAAGTGCTAAGGACTTTACTAACCTGAGCATACCTGAAGGTATTTTTCTCAGACGTCCCAGTGATGCTGTGAAAATGGGCAAATAGCAGCGGTCTCCCATTTACCCAGATATCCGAGACCTTAGAGCCATTCAATTGAGGCCAAAAGGAAGAGGATATCGGTGTCCCACCAATCCTAACTTGCGGATTGCCTACAATGGGTTGGTCCACTGATTGACACCATCTTATTCCCAGATATTTTTGCATCTGCAGCGAGGCCTTAAGAGACCATCCCATAGGGTTATTCCTTATGGACCTAGGCAGATGGACCGGGAGGTATAAATCAGGGCCCCTAAAGAGCATTTAACTCTACTAGCTAAGTACTGCTCTATACTTAGCCAAACAGGAGTGTAGTCCGAGGGGTCAAGTTCTTTGTACCAAAAAGCCAATTTACTCAAATGGAATGCTATATAATATAGAAAAAAGGAAGGGGCAGCTAGCCCTCCCTTGGACTTAGGAGCAGTCAATTTGGAATAGGACCTACGAATACTCTTCCCCCTCCACAGAAACCTGTTCACTAAACTCTGGAGTTTGGAGAGCCATGTTCTCGGTAGATATCCCCCTAACATCCCCATTGGATATAAGATTCTCAGTAAAATATTCATTTTTACCACGCTTAATCTCCCACACAATGAAAAAGGGGAACAGGCCCCATCTCTCCATATCTCCAGTAATCGCCTTAATTACAACACCAATATTCTCTTTGATCATGGTACCCATGTCTCTAGAAACTTTAATACCCAGATATGTCAGAGACTTAGCTTCCCAGGAAAGCCCATAAGGAGCCAATTCCGCTCTGTTCACTCTATTATTTAAGGGGAAAATCTTGGATTTGTCTCGGTTCAATTTATAATAGGACACCTTTGCAAATTTTCCTACCTCGTCCAATAAAGCAGGGATCGATATACCAGGCTTCTCAACATGAAATAGAATATCATCTGCATAGGCTGACAAAGCGTATCTCGAGGTTCCCATCTGGATTCCTCTGATACTGGAATTGTTCAGTAATCTGCGGCAAAATGGCTCTAAGTATAAATTAAAAAGTAAAGGAGACAAAGGGCACCCTTGTCTTGTTCCCCTAAACAGCTGAAAAACCGGGGATAAAACACCGTTACACTTGACTTTAGCAGATGGAGCAGCATAAAGTAATTTTATCCATCTCAGAAATTCCTCAGGCATGCCGAATCGGGTTAAAGTGGTATAAAGGAAATCCCAGGATACCCTATCGAATGCCTTTTCTGCATCTAGGGATACTAATACCATAGGTAAATTGGCATCCCTGGCAGTGGCAATAAGATGTAACAATTTCCTCATATGGTCCCCAGATGACCTTCCAGCCATGAATCCCACCTGTTCGGGGCCTATGAGTTTACCCATTACTCTTGAAAGTCTAATGGCTAAGAGCTTCGCTAAAATTTTAATATCTGAATTCAATAGTGAAATAGGCCGGTAACTACTACATTTAAGTGGATCTTTCCCGGGCTTCAAGATTAATGATACCACCGCTTCATGAAAGCTGGTATCTGATATGCCATTATCATACCAATAATGAAATACATCCCGTAAAATTGGACTTAAACTCGGTAGATACATCTTATATAAATTATTTGGGAGTTCGTCCGGACCCGGGGACTTATCAACCAGTAGCAGACGGATAGTCTGCTGGATTTCCAGTGTCTGTGGTCATTATTTTACACATCCCTGAAAGTAGTGGTTCAATCTTCCCTCACTGGCAATGATTGACTGGTGGCCTGGGCAGAACTGTCAGGGGGATTGTTCTGGCTGTGGATTGGGCTGCTGCTGCAGCACATCTAGAGCCCCTCCACCTCTGTAGTAACCTCTTTGTGGTTGGTACTCATAGGGGGCATAGCATCTTGAATAGTAGCCCCAGCCTCATATTTTATAAGGCATGTAGGAAGTGAAGGCCTTTCCTTTCTCTGTATTATTTTTAAAAGTGAACTTATAGTCATCAACTTTTTCATGTATGCCTCTGTTTTGCAACCAGAGAGGGAATTTTCCTCAAAGGGGAAATCAATTGCTTTAACCTGCATGTCCTGGGTAAAGATTGTAGCCCTTAGCCAGGCCACCTCTTCAATGCTACTTCCTGGACTAAGATCCATGAAGTTGAGTCATTTGTGTCAACAGCCATGTGGAACTGGTATTTAGTGGAATCCAGGGCTGACTTTTCTGTGGCAGCCAGGTCCTGTGCCACTTTACCATCTACCTTATCAGTCTGTGGTAGCACTGCATTCCTCAAGTGCTTTCTGGTACTGGCTGTGTATCCTAAATAAGCTGCCTGTCTCAGGAACAGCCAAGTTGTTGTGTACACTTTTTTTGGCCAAAATATCCAATGTGTTTTCCTCCTTCTTAGGAGGCCGTGCAGGGAGGGGCACCTTTGCCTTCTAACACACAGCTGCCTGCACCACTCCTTCATGATCAGGGTGGGCATACAGGTATTTCATCCCCTGTATAACCACCTGATACCTCTTTTTAACTTTTTTGTCAATGCCAGCAGCTGGCTTAGGTTCTGACATGATTTTTGAGGTAGTCTTTTGGAGTGATTTGTGGATGTGGACTAGCATCCTCCTTGTGGGAGTCAGCCCCATCATATCCATGAACTGTTTCCCCCTCATCCTCCACTACTTCATGAGAGCGGATGATGAGGGTGTTCACTGTCTGTTTAATGAATGTGGAATAAGAAGTATAGTCCGCTATGGGCATAGGAGGGCAACCAAACTCTTGGTCCGGTAAAATGCCAGGTTCTATGGGTTGACCTTCCTCCTTCTCCTCCTGCTGCTCCTCATAATACATATTCTCCTCCTCCACAGGCAAATGGTCTGAGGCTGGTGCCTGGGGGGGAGCATATTAAGGGAGGTTCCCATAGCCTAGAAGGCTTGGAAAAACTCCCATACCTTGACCATGACCTCTGTTGTGGGCATTTGTTTTTGATCCACTGCCTGCAACTTTTCTTTACAGGTGGAGTAGTATGAACATATTTTTCTTTTATGGACATGTTTTTCTTTTTGTTTTTTATGTATGCTTGTGCACACAGCACAAAGCACACAATGCAAAGTGTAAAGCAAACATCTTGTTACAATAAGAACATTTCAGAGGTATGTCACTGTAGGGTCCAATGCAGCTCAAGCTGCAGTGGGCTCAGCAGTGACAGCCGAATGATCAGTCAAGCTGATCGTACAGTGTTCTCTTCTTGCTGGATGGAAACTTCTCGAAGTTTAAAAGACCGAGCTGCTCCTATTACCATCCAGGAAGTAGAGAACATCCCCACCACCAAACCAGCTCATAAACCAACCTGCACCTCTCAAGTGTGTCACCAGTTCTGACCCAGCTCACTCACCATTCCAGCAGCATCACCAGAGGCAAAAAATGAAAGCCCCCTTCTTCCCTGGTGTCTGCTCTCACCTGCGCTGCTCTGCTCTGCCGCTGCCAAATAAACAATTAAGTTTAGCCTTCCAGAATAGGAACTCAATTAATGGCCAGCCACATGCATGCTACCTGTACAAATTCTGCAGCTGAGCGGTGAGTTGACAAAGCCCCGGTTTTGTGGAAGTGCATCCAACTTTTTGTAAAAACCCTGTCCCAACCAAGTAGCTTTCCCACCCTATCTGCATCCATTCCTGTAGCCAATCAGTCTAGCTGCTTCCTCACCATCCCTGGCTGTCTCCACTGCCCAGTACTGCTCCCTCTTGAGTCCTGCTGCTCCCACAAAAAACTGTCCATTTCCCCCTTAAAATAGTGTATACATTACTGATATAAATTGGCTCTCCCCTTAAGCAAACCGCTTCTATGCTCTTGGCACCTTAATTGATAACATTGTTAGATCGGGTGTTCCCTCCTCCCTAGCCTAATGCTAACTCCACCAAGCCTCCACTATGCCCTTTGCTCAGATGATCAGACTCTGCTGTTGGTTCCCAGATGTAAAACATCCATGGGATCTCTGGCTTTCTCCCACTTTGCTCCACATTACTGGAACTCATTACCTGCATCCATCCGTCTCTCTGCTACTCACGCCTGCTTCAAATGGGTACTACACAACCATCTCATAGCCTCTAACCCCTGCACCTGCTTTATTCCTCCACAACTAACCTCTTCCTTTGCTCACTTGACCACAGCCTGTCCATGCTGCTCAATCACTTGCACTTATGTTTGCTGCCTCATGTCTGTTTTAGCAAACCTATCTCTTCTTCTGCTATGTCTGGAGCTTCCTGTACTATTTCTCTCTCTCTCTCTCTCTCTCTCTCTCTCTCTCTCTCTCTCTTTATTTATTTATTTATTTTTATTTTATTCTTTGGTAACTGGGTAAGGCCCACTACGCACAAGTGCCTGTTTTCAGGGGCGACCTGGGAGCACAGGGCAGTTAAGTGACTTGCTCAGAGTCACACAGTATGCAAGTGGAGGTTGTGAGAATCAAACTCAGGTCTAGTCTGCTGGTTGTACCAAGCTCATTCACACCTCATTCCTCTAACCCCTAAGCTATACTGCCAGCCCATCTCTCTCTCTCTCGCGCGCTCTCAAATATACTGTACCTATTCTTCTCACCTTGTAGCATTGCTAATGCCTCACTTTTGTAACCTTAGAAATGTTATATTTTTGTCTTGTTTTAATCCTAATTAATACTGTGTATTTACTCCTGTTTTATTTCACTGATGCTGTGAACTCACTATCTCAATTCACAGTTGTATCTTGCTACTTGACCATCCTTGCTATTGTTAATTGTATGTTTCCCTGTACCACTGCGTTATGAGTGTTTTGCCTTGTACTCTCCTGTGTCATGCCTGAAAATAGGCATTTTTAATGTCTGGTGCACTTACCTGGTCATCAAAAACAACTAAATAAATAAATAATTACATTAAACACTTGTGCACCGTCCCTGTACCTGGCCTTAGTCTCTCTCTCTCTCTCTCTCTCTGTACACCTCTGCTGACCCTGACCCTGCTTCTTTCATTCACTCTGCCTTTTAGCAGCACCACCAGAGACAAATGTAAAAATGCTCCCTCCCTCCCTCCTGTTGTTTACTGTCATCTGTGCTGCTCTGCTCTGCTGCCGCCAAAGTTAGTCTTGTAATAGGAAGGAATAATCTGTGTCCCATCACTTACATGCTTCACAAAGCCATGTAACTGCATATAGCATGGAGCTACAGAAGACAGAGAATAGATTCGCTCAGCCCAGTCTGGGCTGAAGGGGTAGCCTGCAGTTGAGGTTGCTCATCCATTCTTTGAAAGAAAGAGGAGGTAAGGAGAAGCAACTGGAAATGGCTTCTTCTCACTTCATTTGCATGGAGAGGGTTCACAGCCAGAGTTTTTTTGAGGGGGGCCAGGGGTGGGTTACTATCTCGGGCATTGGGCAATAAAAGTACTATGTTAATAAAATCGAAACTTGTAGCAAGTCCTTCTTCACCGCTTGTAATGCTCTCACTTTTAGACTTTCCTCTCTGCTTCCATACTTGTAAACCTTTTCACCAGGCTCTGGTAAGTCTTCAGTCAAAAAAAGCATTTTGTTACAGTATGTGACTTAATTTGCATACCGCTGAGAGAAGACTGTACATCAAGTCACAGTTGATGTTGTAGTTTTCTTCAAATCAAATCAAACTTTATTTATAAAAAGTGCCTTTCCAAAACCAAGGCGCTTGTACATAATTCATTAAAATAAGTCAATAAATAAAACAATTAATTAAAACCATAAATAAACAAGATAAAACTCATGACAGCAGCATTAAAAATCCATATACGCTTGGCTAAAAAGAAATGTCTTCAAAGCTACCTTAAAACCTTAGATGGTCGGGCAATCTCGCACCTGACGAGGTGGAGAATTCCACAGGGTTGGGGCCATAAAACTGAAAGACCTGGCCCCAGATGACTTTAAATGAACCCTGAGAATCTCTAGCAATCCCTCATCAGTGGATCAGAGAGAGCGGGAGGGACAGTAGGGATGAAGGAAATCTTGCAGGTAACCAGGTCCCTGGTCATATAGGGCCTTATATTATAGGTCAGCAAACCGACCCTGAAGGTGATCTGTCACCGTACTGGCAGCCAGTGCAGTCCATGGAGCACAGGTGTTATTTGACTGGTCCTAGACAAACCAGTCAATAGCCTAGCTGCCGCATTCTGCACAAGCTGCAGGCGGCGGATATCAACCCCCGGTAATCCAAGGTAAAGGGCATTGCAGTAGTCAAGGTGGCAGGTAACGAAGGCATGGACCAAAGTTGGAACATCATCGGAAGGAACCAGGTGCTTCATCCGGGTGATATTCCTCAGATAATAAAAAGAGGTTTTGACAGCTGCCGACACCTGAGATTTAAGTGTCAAACAGTCATCAAACATAACGCCCAGGTTCCACACCCGGTCTGAGGTAGTTAGCTGAACACCCCCAAACCATAGACCTGAAGGTGATCCTGCCAACAAACCCGCCTCCCAGCAACCTGGGTGCACAACCAACACCTCAGTTTTTTCTGAGTTTAACCTCAGCCAACTCACATTCATCCTGGATTTCGGCGAGACAGTTGTTAAAAACTGAAATAGCAGCATCCTGGCCAGGCACAAAGGACATGTACAGCTGAGTATCATTTGTGTAGCAGTGAAAGCTCAAGCTGTACTGCCTAATAATCGCTCCTAACGGCAGCATGTACACCGCAAACAACATGGGTGCCAAAATGAAACCGTGCGGCACCCCACAGGATAGGGGGAGTGATGCCGAGGAAAAAATCCCAGACACCACCCTCTGAGCCCTACCCTCAAGGAAAGATCAAAATCACCTAAGGACCATACCAGACAGTCCACAGATGAACCACAAGTGGTCCAATAGCACACCATGGTCTATGGTGTCAAATGTCTCAGAGAGATCAAGAAGGATCAAGACAGAATGGGTCCTTCGATCTCTCGCTAGGGAATGGAAAGGAGTGGGCGGATAGGAATAGTGGGGACAAGGAGATGCCCTGGGGTGAAATGGGTCAAGTAAAGGGGTTCTCCCTGTCTGATTCCCATACCCAAGGGCTCTGCTTGAAGCAGGCAGGTAACACAGTCTTCCTCTGGTTCTCATCCTACTCGGGTGGTGTTATACAATACCAGGTCTGTTAAGAACAAGACCGCTATAATAGCGGATCTTGTTAGATCATCCGACCTGATTTGCATCACCGAGACCTGGTCATCCTGTATAAAGTTTGTTATCATGGATATTCGTTGCAAGGTATGTTGTTGTTGTGTTTGACACATGGGATGCCCAGGCTTCTGTCTGGCTCAGTAGGGGAGGCTCACCTTGACAAAGTGTAAGAACCTATAAGCTAGAGAGAGTAGGCTGTCTTAGCCAACCATGGGCTGGAGATGCAATCTGTGGTTGACGTTGCCCATCCAGGCTGGGGGGGATGGAATTTCAACAGACTGCCGTTGTTCTATGGGGGAAAGAAATCAGTCAAGTACCTGCCATAGAAAATAATGCTATTTACAGAATGATCATAGACCAGGGCAGTATAAAGTTGATCTGGGAGCCCTGGAACAGCTCTGTATCAGACCTAGGCCTGGTTTGAATAACCTCCTCCGTACAGCACTGTTAAAGTTGAATAGAGTTATCTTTTTAAGGTGAGATTATATCCAAAAAGAATGCACTTGTTCAATCTTGTAGGAGTTTGTGGTGTTTGTGAAGGACTTTGAAATCTGGTATATAAGTGCACCAGAAGCCTGGGACTGGAGCAGTTAAGCTCATAAATCTGGGCTGTATTTGTTTCGAAGAGATGTTGTTTCAAAAAGTAAATGTACCAGCTATCTCTTACCTGGTATGGCAGGCTATTCAACTAAGAACCTATGGGGTTTAGTGTATGCATATTGGGCACTATTCATGAAGGGAGCTACTGCTACATGTGCAAACTGTCATAAAAGCAGTGCGCTTCGTGCCACGTAGTGTGAAGGTAAAAATCGCCAGTATGCTGACAACAAGTCCGACACTTCCCAGGAGTCTAGGGTAGTGACAGAGGAGACACACAGGTATGTGCAGGGGCAGGACAGAGCCAGTGCAAGATGGCAGGAACATCCCTTGAACCCATCACATAAGGCAATGCAGAACTGCTACGTGCCAGCGATACACACAGTGTGGAAGAGAGATGTCCATGGAAAATGGCAGCAGCAGCAATCGAGGAGCATGTGGGGACAGCCACCATGTACCCAACTGTCACTGCTGGTGGATGCAGCATGGGCAGGGGTGGTGGTGGGAGCAGGCAGCAGTCCCCAAACTTTACGGGGGCACAGGTGGCCATCCTCATCACTGGTCCTGAACTTTATGGGGGCACAGGTGGCCATCCTTGTCACTGAGATCTGCTAGCACTACAACGTGCTGTTCAGACAGAGGTCACTAGGCACACAGGCCAAGACCAAGGCCTGTATATGGCTGGACCTGCAGGTGGCAATCAATGCCGCCAGACTGGAGGCATGCACACTGGTAGCCATCAAGCACAAGTGGCATGACGTCCGGTTCTAGGTGAAGAGCTGGCTAAGCAGGGCACAGGAGTCACAGGTTGCCACAGGAGGTGGATCACCACCCTCTGACCCACCACTGATGCCCATTGAGCAGCAGATGGTGGAAACAATTAGAGACATCCTCACAAACGGCAAACTGGATGGGCTGGACAGCATACCAGGTAAGCGCTATGCAGGGGTGCACAGAGCACAACCACAGTACCGTTGTACGGCAACAGTCACTGACCACCTGTCATGCTCCACCCCACAGTGCAGGACGATGATAGTGCAGGAGAGGGACCATCCAGCATCGGAGGAGGAGGAGAGCCATTGAGGGCAGGCAGTGAAGGTGGGTAATGCCAGTAACATGGTGCATGTCTCAGCCCACAACAGACATGCAGGCATACTAACTGATGTTCCCCCATCCCCCCACACAGGGACGCAACAGCACAGAACCGGGGACATGCAGGAGGAAGACACCCAGCAGTCCACCACTCCCAAAGACCACCATGGCAGGGACAGGGAACAGACCAGAGCGGCAGCCACAGGAGGATGAGAGCAGCCCTGGCATGGGCCAGCACACTCAGGCGACAGACAACAGAGAGACACAGGAGAGCAGTACTGGTGCAGAGCAGCCATCATTCGGACTGGACCGCAGCAGCAAGGACGTCTCTGTCCCATCCAAGGAAAGCTGTGCTGCAACAGCAGGCACAGCAGCACCTGCTACACTGCCTGACACACAGGAGCCAGACACGGGTGCTTCCAAGGGCCCCCCCCGCAAGGTGCCACAGGACAGGGCACCATTAGCTCCCTCCTTGCCAGCTACTACCCTGACCTTTGTGGGCAGGAATGAAACCACCTGCAGGTGATCAGGGAGTGCACATAGAGTATATACCATCTCATGGAGGTCATGGCGGTGTCCATGGGGGCACAGGAGAGGCTTGCAGAAGGCATGGCTGTAGACGTGAGGGTGAAGGAGCAGATCGCTGAGGTGGTGGCCGCAGGTGCGTGCACCCAGGAATGGCTGGGAGATGAGGCGGCCATGGGGACATGGGCACAGGAGTGGACTGCGGATGCCCTTCTGGCCATAGCCACCCACCTTGCCACCCAACAGGGATGCCTATTCATGCCTACCATGGATGCACCCATGGCACCAGCCAGTGTGCTCGACCCCGCACCTGTGGAACCAGAGGTGAGGTGTGACAATGCCAGACAGCACCCCCGACCTGTGGGGGGCAGAACCGAGCCAGAACCTGGAATGTGCATGGTGAAACATCGATCCTGCCATGTACAGGTGACACAGGGTGCTGCACAGCCAGCAGGCATGGCATGCCACAAGACAATGGATGGAAAGGTGCACAGCTGCGTTGGGCACCAACAGAGGCTGGTGACACAGTGAGGTGGTGTGGATGACACACACATGCATGCATGTGACTGCCATGGACACAACACCACCACTAGCACTGCCAGCCCCACCACCACAGCACATACTCTGGTTGGTTATGGCACCCCATGGACCAGCATCACCTGGGGAGGGTGCTGAGCGTGATGCCACAGGCCCATGCCACGTACCACCCTGTCACACACACCCACACACCTACCATGCAGCGTGCACATGGTGGAATGCACTACCTGCAGCCATGTCGGTGTGGCCCACTACCTACATGCACCATGCTTGGCAGACTGCATGTGTCGTGTGCATGCCGGTGGCATGTCATGTCCATGGACACACTGTGGCACACACATCACACACATGCTGGCTCAGTCTGGCACACTCATCATTGCCAGCATATGCTCCCCCTTACCTGCCGAATGTGCCATGGGCCACACGATGGTGCACTGCCCATGCCGCCATGCATCCTGCTGCTTGGTTGCCCATTGATGGCACCCTGGCTCCCTTCTTAGGTGGTGCTGGTCCATGGGGTTGCTGCCGGGGCTTTCTCACCATCCTCCTCTGGGTGTACATCAGGGGGCTATGGCACCATGTGGTGCATACAGATGTTGTGCAGCATGACACAGGCAGTGAACACTCTGCATGCCATACCTGGTGCAAGCATCATTGTGCCACTTGTGTGTCCAGGCATCAGAAACGCATATTCAACAGCTCTATTGTGCAGTCCATGATGCTGTGTACCCATGTGTGTGCTGCATTGTATGCCTCTTCAGCCAGGGGCCATGGAGCCAGGTACGGTGTCAGGAGTGTCATCCTAAGGTGGTACCCACTGTCACCTGTGGGAGTGGAGTGGAACAGATGCATTGGTAATGCTGGGGCACACATGCAGCCAACGTATCTGGACATGGTTTTGGGGTATCACCCAACAGCCAGCCATAGCCCTCTGGTTGCTGGACCAAATGGTGCTTCAGGGTGCTGTTCTTGTACACGTCTGAGTCGTAGCATGACCCCGGGTACCATGCCAAAATGTTGGTCAGGATGCCTGTGATATCACAGATGACCTGACAGTTGATGCTGTGGAACCCCTTACGGATCCTGTAGGCCTCCTCATTGATGGCCGGGGTGAGGATGGGCACATGCGTGCAGTCAATCGCACCTACCAAGTTCAGCATGCCATACATCTCCTGGCATGCACCCTTGATGGCCCTGAGCCACGCCTCATCCATGGGGAATGTGATGTGCCTCTTCCGGTGCCTCACCAGGGCATTGGTCACCTGATGCAGCATCCGTGACACGGATGACTGACTCATCCCTGTCACATAGCCCATCACCTTCTGGAATGTGCCTGTGGCATAGTACTGCAGGGCACACAGCACCTTTGTCACCACAGAAATTGCCATGGAGTGCTCGGTGGCTGGTCGGATTGCATCTTCCCCCAGGCCATAGATGTACCATAGCAAGCCATGGTCAACCCAGTACCACTGTAGGATGTCAGTGGGGTGCAGCATCTGGGCAACGAGATGTGGCCTGAACACCCGGGGACGATGCCTCAGTCTGCCACGATGCTCAGCATTGGACTCCTCGAGGAGGACCAAATGTAGTAGTGCCCCCTGGGCACATCATAATGCCAATTCATGAGCTGCTCTTAGTGTTCACACAGTGGCATTGAACATTCACACTTGTGTGCCATGTGGCATGTCGCACATGCCCTTAGGGCATGGCATGCACACATGGTGTGGGCGTGCCTGACATGGGATGCCATTATAGCTGTGGATACGATGATGGCAGCTGCTCCACCCACAGCAGGGGAGGTCCGTGGCAGGCTCGCCCTGCCACAGCATCTGTACCGGGTGGAGGAGGCCACATACCAAGACAGGATGCCTGCAGGGGAGATATGGGAGGTGACAGAGAAGAAGCAGGTAGGTTCTGCTGCTGGTACCCTTGGCTATGTTTCATGTGTGTGTTTGCTGGGTGGGTTGTGGCTTGTGCCAGGGGCGTGTCTGCTAATCATGTTCCCTGTGTTTCATTGCAGGGGACCCAGCATCAGAAAGCGGTGCTGGTCCTGGATCACCGGGAGGTGGGCAGGCCAGGCCCTGCCTGTGTGGTCACCTCACAGTGGTGGTTGCTGTATGACATGCCATGGCCCTTTGAACGGTGGAGCAGCACGGCCGATTATGAGTACCAGAATGACCAGGGGGATCTGTGGGCCAACTAAGTGACCTCAAAGGTAGGTGACTGTTGGCCGAGTGTGTTTGTGTGTGTGTGTGTGTGTGTGTATGTGTGTGGCATTGCTGGGGTAGGGGCTGTTGCATGTTACTGGGTCACTGACGTCAGTCCCCTCTGTCTGCTCTTGTTGTTTCAGTGCTACTGTGACCCTGTCAGGTAGCTCATCCTTAAAGAGATGGAGTTCACTGACACCCCCCCAGGAGCTGACCCCATCCACCAGCCCGGAGCTGACCTTGTAGGAGGACTTTGATTGATGCGGAGGCCCGTCCATGTTGTAGACCCCCCCCTTTTTCTCTATTTCCATTCCTGACCTTTGCTTTGATATATGGGTACCAATAAAAGCTTTTGTATCCAGCTACATCTGTGTGTCTAGTTCTTCGCCCTGGCACAGTGTGCATGGGTGGCTGTGTGTGTGTGTGTGTGGCTGTGTATTCTACATGCTTCCATGACTGGGCCTTGTGGCGTGCTTGGAGTGTGTGCCTGCATGTTCGCCATGGTATGTGTGATAGGGCGCAGGTATAGGTGGGCAATCAAGCAACGTAATACCGTAGCAATATGATATATGTTTCAAATATTTATTCATTAACAGAAAAGTTCTTCATTTTGGCAGAGGGTTTTTACTTTCAATAATCATCAGTAGTGCTTCAGATTGTCTCAAGGAAGTCATTATACATCAGGCTTCTTCTTCCATTAACAGTACTTTTCCAAAATTCAGACACATTTTAACTCATAGAAATTAGACCTGCACCTTTAGTCTTCCATCTGGTACAAAGTATGCATACAGTCTTACTCCTCAGAACTCCTCAGAGCACTTCACTTAGGCACTTTAACAGCATTCCCCGGAGTTCACCTCCAGACCCAAAAGCATATCTAACCTAACTGAACCATAAGTTCCACCTTTATACCCAGAAGGGGTCAGGTGACCTTAAAACTCCACCCTATCTATGGTCTTTAACTATATTTCTTTATGCACTACATGTTTATTTTATTTAAAGTAGTAATACCCCTTTAAATTCATGTACAAACATACTTTCCAGCTTTCAAGTAATTTAAACCTCTTTTGAGCGTTTTAAACTTTAATTCTGGTAACAGGGAAGCACCACCCCTTTTCCCACAGTATTTAGTAATGAACAGAATGGCCGGCCGGCTCTTAAGAGCAAATTGAATCAGAGGGAGCGAGGAACTGCAATTGGAACCCAGCAATGCCAAAGAACCGACGAAACCACCGCCCGCAACAAACACCCAAAAGAGCTCAAAATATCACCCCCAAACACTTCATCGTTCCACGGTATGTCAAAATTATACTAAGGGTTATAAACATCAAAATACAGTTAATAAAGAGCTAGAAGAAGGAATACCTGCTCAACGGTGCGTACACTCGCACAGTAATTCTACTGGCAATTCATGTTACCGCCCGGAACCTCAGCAGCATTCTTATGTACAAAACAACCACATTCCTCTATGCGCTTATTAATAATATTTAACGGAGAACAACTAAAGAATTGGAAGGTTGCTTACATATTTTCAGGGTCTCTAAAAGGTACTTTCTTGTACAGGTGTAACTTTAAATCACCAGAACCCTGAACACAGCACCCTGAGCTTTTCTTTACATAGCCCTCAAAATTACAACAAACTTAATTACCATGTTCAAACTAAAAAACTAAAGGTATTACACAATGCCCTCTTAAAAATAAAAAAATGTGAATGGTAAGAAAGAGAACCAAGAGGTTCTCAACACGATTGCAAAACACAAGCCAGCCCATTTCCCGACGGCTGATATTTCAGCCCGTCGGCAAATATTTCAGTTTGCCTTTTTTATCTAGGAGCTTACAGGACTCCCTGCTATCTACAGCCTTTTCAAGGGCAAATTCCTCCACTTGAACAAACAAAAATAATCATTTCAGCCCAACTCTACACATACATTAAATTTTAAGGCAGCTGTATTTAAACGAATAAAACTAAACTGACGGCTGAACACCCCCTCCACTAAAATGGGGCTAATTCCAAAAGTCAACCACACTCTCCTTACAAAAACAAGTATCCACGGCTTTTAGGAGGACAGTCACACAAAACACAAAAGAAAACTGGACATTTGTAAGCTGCACGAACGTGCGTACAATCGCACAGACGTGCCGCTTTACAGATCGTTCAGACAGCGATCTTGAATATCTACTCACAGGGTCCAAACCATTTGAAATCTTCTCCTAACACTCCCCAAAAACCACACAAAGGGGAACTATCCCACAAATAAAAAGAAGCAATGTGACCAGCTCCCATTTCAATTTAACTTTCTCTCTTTAAAGGGAGCTCAGTCAAACACTCCAATACAAAAAGACAACAAACATCTAGCCCCATATATTATTTATCTCATCTCACAGAGCCACTCTGTGACAGTATGCCATGCTGTACCTCCACTTGCGGTGGTGCCTGCTGGGTGGCATATGCACCATGCTGGGACAGGCTGTATGGCCCGTGTTGTCGCACGTGCAGTAGTTGCACTGGGCTGGTGGCTGCCGTGTGTGTTGCCACTGCCGACGTGCCTTGCATTGCTGTGTGCTTGGCTGGCATATGGTGCCGTTGCAGGCATTGCCATGCCCCCTCCAGTCTGCTTCGCAGGCCACTTCTGTCATGTGTGTGACACACAGGCTGTTTACGGCTGCCTCCAAAATGCATACTGCGTATGTGGGGACACGATGCACCTTTCTGATGTAACATGCATTGTGCATGTGCGTTTGGAGTCCCCCATGTACTGCATCCACAGGAATGCCCTTGCATGGCTGCATATCCACAGAGGCATGCATGTTCACATTGTGGCTCTTCGCACGGGTTTTGCATGCCATGCGGGAGCTGCTTACATGCGTTCTGCATGTATTGGTCTACGCGTGGGTGTTACACACCATGCTTAGGGCTGCACAGCCATTGTGAATAGGGCCCATTCTGCATGTCCACATAAATGTAATAAATAATCCACTCTTAGGTGTGCGGCTGCGCTCTGATATACGCACGCCTTGGTAAAGGCCAACCACCTGGCGGCATATATCAGAGCGACCAAGACACCTAAGAGTGGATTATCTATCTTATAAAATGGGAAAAATATCTGGGCAGGGGGAGGAGGTACAAAAGGTAGTCCCTGTCTGGCAGAGATAAATGTTTAATTTACAGTAGGTTATCTGGCTGATCCTGCCATAATTGTGATGGGTTTGAAGTTTAAGGTGGTATTTATCTGGTTGATTCTGCCTTGGTTTAAATAATAAAGTGATGAAAATATGTATCTGGTTTATTCTGCTATTGTCAGAGTGTATTACACTGTAATCCCTTTAGTATTATTTCTGTACTGTAGCGATGACAGCAGTAGTGTAAACTGTAATTATAGACATGGTTGCAGACGCTGAAATAATTACTATTTACTCTGAAAGAGGCCCGATTACGGGCGATGCGAGTTCGATATTCGTATTGCTAAGGATCGACGGTTATAGTAAAGCCTCAGCATGGCACAGTTAACATACAGCAGTTTACTTGCAGGTACTGTAATTTCTTTATTTTTATGAAATGTTCATGTTTAGAAAGAAGTCGTGATTGTAGTCAGAGGGAAAGTCGCCGGTCTCAGAACTGTAGACGGAAGTGAGAGCGAGAGCTGCCATAGCAACAGCTCGCCTCGCCTCGCCTTCACAATTCCCTGAAGTCGGCGACTCGGCCGCCTCTTCACTCTGTACAGTCAGTGGCTTCATTTTCTAGAAATATGAGCAATCTTAAAATAAAACGAAGTTTGCACAGTACCTGCAAGTAAAATACCTTGTTTTGAAGCTGTGCCAGCATGTCCTGAACTGTCAATAAAACCACTCGGTCATGCTACAATACAGATATGAATGACTCACTCGCTCAGCCCCATTGCAGTCGGACGCTTCTTTCAAAAAATAAAAAATGAGTAAGGCAACTCGCTTGTTTATCCCCCATTACTGTCAGAGACTTAAAAAAAATTACCATAAAAACAGAGGTTATACACAGTTTAGTGAGAGATGTGTGGGGCAGCTATATACAGGACATTTTAGTTACTGCTGTGGGTGCCAGCCTGTGTGTATGCTTGTGTGGCAGCCTGTGTCTGCCAGATGTGAAGTGATCTCACTGCTGGTGAGAAGGTTCTGTGGGATGGAAAGTAGTTCAGGCGTTCGGTCGTAATGGGAGGTGTGCGGTCGTTGGGAAATAATGCACGGTCATGTGATGCATTCTGTCCAATCATGTTACTGGAATTTCTATGATTTTACCACCCCATTGTATAAATATATATATATAGTATAGATATACATATATACACACATGGTACAACTTAATTATCTGAACCCCAATTATCCAGAGCTCCTGATTATTTGAACTTAGACACTGTCCCACAACTCTGGTTTAACTAATGTCATAGACCCCCGATTATCTGAACTCTTGATTATCCAAACCAATCTTACCGGGAGGAACAGGGTGCAGGAATACACTATTTTTAAGCGAAAAAGTTGTTCCCGGACTAGAGGGCATGGGATGAAGTTGGAGGGAGGACAATTCAGAAGAAACGTGAGGAAGAATTTCTTCACAGAACAGGTGGCGGACAAGTGGAAAACCCTGCCAGAGGAAGTGTGGGGGCTGAAACAAACACGGGATTTAAGAATGCATGGGCTAGACATAAAGGAATTCTGGAGGTCAGAGGTAAGGGGCAACAGACTTCTAGGAAAACATAAACTGAACTTACAAGCTCAAGTGGGCCGACTGGGTGGGCCATAGGCCCTTATCTGCCACACTGTCTATGTATCTGTGTATCTAAATCTGATGTCTCCCAGAGCATTTGGATAATAAGGGTCATAATGCATATATATATATATACATACATATATATATATATATATATATATATATATATATTATAGAGGCGTAGCCATGCCTGCATATTAGGGTTGCGTAACCACTTCTATGTTAAACCCAGATTTTTGCACCTTAATAACTTTGCCCCTATTCAGCTGATTGACATGAAATTTGGAAGTCTCACTTTTTGAAAATTTTAAGACTTTTTTTGCCACCCCATAACTAAAATAGGAGGCTTTGAAACCTGAAACTTTCTGGTTTGATAAAGGTTGGTCAAAGGTGTGTGCTTTTGTGGTTTTTATGTCCTGTTGTTCAGTAGTTTTTAAAATATTTGATAAAAATGTTCCATTTCTGAGAATGTGCAGTTCAAAAAATCAGTGTTCTATTCATAACTGAATTTTTGTGAAAGCAACAGTTTATACTATACGATGTAAATGCCATTAATAAATGACAGCTGTGTCATATAGTGCAACCACTGCTGCCGTTGTGACTTGTAGGTCAGGGACGGGACTACTGTCATTGTAGCCTCACAATCCTGACTGTTCTGTGCCTTCAACTGTATCTGCACACAGGGGGCCCCAATACCCGATGGCAGTGTATTTATTTAATTTATTTATTCATTAATTTATTTGTACAGTCCAACATCGTGATGCCCACCCCCGGTGTTGGATGCCCCCTGCAGTCCTTTGTTTCATATTCACCCCCCCAGTAGAGTGGGAAACTGGGGAGCCCACCCCCAGTGTCCTGAAATAGATACATTTTACATGTGTACCTGAAAAAAAGAAAACTGTCCCCTGATGCATTTTTTTTCTTTATTTAAACCTGAAATAAAAAAAGAAATCCCTCATTGTTGCCTCTGTTTCCCTCCTGCCCCTCCCACCGAGCAACCCCCCACCCCACCCTTTACCCTATACTTACCTCCGGAGATCCAATGCTGTCATCTTCTGTGGACTGGGACACATCTGCACTCCTCAAAGCTGAACCGCAAACTGAGGTATAAAGCTTAGTGCCGTATAATGTATTTTGCAGTTAGGAGATGGTTGCACTATACGAGACAGCTGTCTAACAAATGACAGCTGTGTCGTATAGTGCAATCCTTACTGCCAAATGAAGTATTTCATAGTTAGGAGCTGGTTGCAGTATACATCACAGCCACCTCCTCTACAGCAATAACACCCTGTCCTGTATCACCAGTACTGGTAAGCAGGAGTCGGTGGTGGGTGATAGGCACAGCCAGGATTGTCACCTGGAAGTGTGGCTCTATGCATTACTTCAGCATAGCCACTCCAGCCACAGTACAAGTGACATGCAACACCTAACCAGCTTGCCAGAGTGTATGAACTCTCTGCTTGAACTGCTGTTTGTGACTTTTGCACTACTCCGAGCCCTTCGTTGTGTCTGCCTCCTGTACAGTACTACCTCCTGGGTCTGTAACATAGAAACACAGAAACATAGAATTTGATGGCAGATAAGGACCGCTTGGCCCACCTAGTCTGCCCATTTTCCTACCTAACAGATAAGCTGCAGATCCTAGTTAACCAACAGCTTACTTCCTCCTACCCCCCTCTAGGACTGCCTTATGTCTGTCCCATGCATTCTTGAATTCCCCCACTGTTCTTGACTCCACGACCTCCTCAGGGAGGCTGTTCCATGCATCCACAACCCTTTCTGTGAAAAAATACTTCCTCACATTACCTCTGAGCCGCCCCATCTTCAAATTGTGCCCCCTTGTTCTTGCACATCTCTTTTTCTGAAACACTGTGTTGCCAGTACCAGCAAGCAGGGAATGGGGCTCCCTGTCCGACTTTAGTACAGGTGTTCCAGCCACAGTACAAATGTCATGTAACACCTACTCAGCCTGCAGCCGATAAGATGTCTCTGCTCGAACTGCTGTCTATGACTTTTGTACAACTCTAAGCCTTGCAATGGATCTGGCTCCTCTACAGCACTGAATTCCAGTTCTGTATCACTGAGGTGCCAGTACCAAGAAACAGAGGGGCTGCTGGTGGGCAGTTAGCATTGCCTTGGACATCACTAGCAGTTGGGGCTCCCTGCTTACTTCTTTATTTTATTTATTTAGTTGCTATAATCCGACACCGGGATGCCCACCCCCCCGGTGTCAGATGCCTCCCCCATGCAGCCCTTTGTTTAATTAATAGTGGTGACATCAGGGTGCCCTATCCCCTTGTTGGCATTTACAAGTCCTCCCACCCCCAGCAGTGTGGGACACTGGGGAGCCCACCCCCAGTGTCCTGGAATAATTTACTTAAATTTCTGGTATCTGGTATGCTGTGAAAAAAAAAACAGTCCCTCGATGTTTGTTTTTTTTTTACCTGAAAAAAAAGAAAATGGTCCCTTGTCATCGATGCCATCCCCCACCTCCATCTCAACCCTTCCACTGAGCACTCACCACCCCCCTGCCCTATACTTACCACTGGAGGTTGTCTGCTATCACCTTATGTGGACTGGGACATGTCTGAACTCTTCAAAGTTGAACCACGAACTGAGAAATACAGGTAAATGCAGTATAATGCATTTCCAAAGGTGTTTTGAACTTATGGTGATATTTTTGCCATTCTTTTGAATTTTATCACCAAATTTTTAACATGGCCTTTTCAGGACCCCACCTCATGAATACTCTCACTGTCGTTTCATTAATCGGGCTTGGGAAGATGATTTCATGGTCACTGCATGAAATCACCTTTCTGGATCAATTAATGAAATGACAGTGACATTGTTTATGAGGTGGGGTCCTAAAAGCTCAAGTTGAAAATCTGGTCATAAAATTCCGAAAAATGGCCGAGTTACAAGCATGTGTCGAAATTGTTCTACATAGGTGCATAACTTTGGTAATTTACAATATTTTAACTCCAGATTTTCAACATACCAATTTTTTCACACCACCTCATGAACAGTACAGCTGCCATTTTTCACATCCTGTCTGAAACATGTTTTTCACACCTGTGGTGCAGAATGGCATTCAGCACGGATTTGAAAATGTCCACCTACAGGGTTTATGAGATGAGGTCATAAGAAGACTATGTTAAACATTTGGGGTCAAACATTAAAGAACAAAGAATTTATTAAGTAACATTGTTTGCATGGAGGTCCACTGCAACTGTTGGGAACACGCTGCTTTACTGTGCCAGTGACCTGAGGTCAGGTGTGAACTCAGTGAGCCAGTTTACTGGGACAGGGCTGATGGGGGAAAGTGATGCAGCATGCAGCACCAGTCATGGCCTGGGTAGAGACAGAGCAGTGTTTCGGTGCATATGCCACACCCTATGGTGGGTCAGGGAACCTCACCCACAAGGTATCAACATGTGTGTTGGGGTCTGCTAGGCCCATGCACTGCATTAGAACTGTCTCCATTATTGTATTTAGCTCATTTTGTGCTGGACCCAAAGGGACCTGTGCAAATGAGGGTGCAATTCCAGGACTGTCTCTAATATTGTATTTATTTCATTTTGCGCAGGTCCCGAAGGGACTTGGGCAAATGAGGATATAGTTCAATTATCACGAAAAGAAGGGAAATTCTTTGCAAAAAACTACGTTAATGCAGACATTAGGGTTATAAATATGCAAAGAGCACAAAGACAGGAAATGAAAAATCATTAGGGACTTGGATCTCCAGAGTATTGGCAAATCAGTGGTGGGGTCTTACTTGGAGTTGTCATTCCTAATGCCCACCCCTACCCTGGATCAGACGAGGTCAAATGTGATGTCTTCATGCAGGGCCCATTGACTGCAGAGGACCCTGCACTTCCACAGTATGTAATGGTGATATTTGCATGACAGCACAGGGTCCGTTTAGGGAGATGAAAGTTAATTGCAATGGATGGGATATTCAGAGTGCAGCAGGCAGGGGCGCAAGCCTGGGTGCAGTGCAACTGGGATGCACCAGGGAGTGTGTTGGGCGATATTCAATGGTGCTGCACTATGGCTCAGCACCATTGAATATGGCAACATGGCCACCTGCATTGTGCATGGCACAGTGGCACTGCACCAGTGCAAGTGGCAAAAGAGGAGCAGTGGGATGCGCCAGTGCAAGTGCAGTTGCGCTAGGTGCAGGAACCGTGATATTCAGCAGTGGATATGCAAATGGGGCCATAATGCATGCAAGGTGCAACTGGAGCCATTAGCATGTCATTATTGCCCCATCTCTATGCAGGTGCACCGATCCTCAGTAACTTGCACCTGGCGCCCTGCCAGGCTGCAGCCATTGGGGACTGACACCCCCCTTGCACAGCGCAGCAAAGTGCCCCAATGTCCGATCGCAGGCATAAGTATCAAATAAAGAGGTCCAATATCTCTGGTGGTCCAGTGGATTGCTTCTAGCCCGATCGCGGGCATAAGTATACTAAACACAGTTAAAATTAACCCTGGTGGTCCAGCGGTACCCCCCTCACCACCCGCCCACTAAGCCCCACTACCCCGCTCCCTCCCTGGTCAGTGGTGGGCGGCAGCTCCCCACCCACAAGATGCCCGGCTGCCTGCCGACTGACTGCATACAGTACGGCTGTATGCCCATTGGTCCACAGCGTGGGCCAATGGGCGTGCAGACTGTACCGTACTACATAGTCCCGATATGTGAATGGATCCATTTTGACAGGACACCAATCAAAGTTTGTGGCAGTTTGCCCTCTGCCAGGAGCTGAAAACAATTTGTACAATTTTTAAAGCCTGTTAGTTCTGTTTGCTTTTTAGGTTTATCAGTCATGCCAATTGGTGAAAGACCTTTTAAAACAATTTAAACAATTATTCAGCTCTATGTTCACAAATGTGGCTAAATAAAATTATTTTCTTCTCAGGAAGTAGGAAAGAAAAGTTTATAGTGTTAGTTAAAATAAAATGGTTCTAAATATAGAACCAAAAAATGGTTTGGTTTCTTTCAGTTGGGAACTGCATACATAGACAAGTAAAAAATGCCAAACATAATAAATTATTGAGCGGTTATAAGGGTTTTTAATGTAACTGCGATTGGTTCCCTCCAGACGGAGTTGTATTGTAGTGTGGTCTTCTCCAGTTCCTAGAACCAATTGAGAACAGGAGAAAACAGCAACTTTGTAAAATAAATCAAAATAACACCCTAACTAATGTATATTATTGAAAACTAACCAAACTTTGTAACATAATAAACAATGAGTAGATAACAAATGCCTTGTTGACCAGAAGGCTGGAGATGACTTTGGGGCAACTGCTCTCTTCAGTGGAAAAACAAATCTGATGTTAGAACATCCAACAGAAGCACCTCGACCGCAGAGGGCAGTTGGTCCGGGAGGTTGGCAGGTGGTTAGGAGGGGCAAATCAGGTGCCCCATCACCGTTGCTCTCCAACATATTACCTCCACAAACCATATCAAAACTACAAACAGGTATCTGCCTCTATCTTTGAAATCAAACAAAGGGGCAGAGGACACTGCAGAGCAGGACACTGTAGCACAGGAGCTAGCACAACAAAACTCACCCAAAACTGGAACCAAAACAAAAAAAGCAAAAAGTAAATTCCAAAAACTTCTGATCATAGGAGACTCCATGATTTGGGGAGTTGATACCTATCTCCAGCCAGGGGTAATGGTCAGATGTCTCCCTGGTACATCAGCATGGAGAGACACTGACCGCATTGCTAAAATTGTTCAGGAAGTAGGGAAAAACATTAATGTCTTGGTAAACATAGGGACTAATGATCTTACCAGCTGGTCAGTTGTGGAGACCAAGGAACACCTGACCAGGCTGGGTGACAAACTATCATCCATTTTGTCCGGTATCTCCTTCTCTGAGATCCTGCCAGTCAGGGAGAGGAGGGCAGATGGATGGAAGGTCTGAAAAGGGGAGATAAGGGAGCTAAACATGTGGCTCAAGCGCTGGTGGCAGGAAAAAGGACACAAAATTGTAGGGAACTGGCAACAGTTTTGGGAGCAAAAGTTCTTTAAATTTGATGGACTGCATATGACTAAGAAGGGAGTCAGTGCATTGGGGTAGAAGTTTGATGTCTTTGCAGAATATTTAAACTAGCAAATGGGGAGAGGGGTGCAGCACCCCATATACGTCGAATGGGAAGAATACCCCTCCCCCCTCAGCTAGTGGTCAAACAGGAGTTCAGCATGTTTGCAGTTCATTTGCATCACCAGGTAAGGAAAAAGATCCAGCTCCCCATACAATGCACAGGGGAAATGCTAGACCTCTCCCAACGACTAACACACCAAAATCTGGCCAATGGAAAACCATATACACAAATGCTTGCAGTCTGGGAAACAAGATCCCAGACCTGCTGGCAATAATGACAGAGGCTAAACTGGACATTGGAGAAATTAGCGAGACGTAGTTTACCAGTAACCACACTTGGGAGACTTCAGTACTTAGCTATGTACTGTTGAGAAGATTCCAAGGTGCAAAATGGGGGGTGGAGTAGCCCTGTTTGTCAATGAAAATATCAAAGCTGCAGAAATTCAGAATACACATAAGAAGCCAGAAGAACTGTGGGTCACCCTGGAAACATGAAATGGGACAGCCATAAGAATGGGGGTTGTGTACAGGCCCCCAGACCAGGGGGAGGACATAGACACATTACTGTTAGAAGATATACAAAGCATGACAGCTAAAGGGGGAGGTTCTGATAATGGGAGACTTCAACATGCCAGATACAGATTGGTCAATACCAGCAGGAACATCTGCCAGAACTAGACACATGGTGGATTCCCTGCAGGGGAAAGGCCTCAAACAACTGGTACAACAACCCACAAGAGAGAGGGCTATCCTAGATCTACAGCTGGCTAACAGGGACAGGATCACAGATCTCCAGGTAGAAGGTCACCTGGGGGCCAGTGACCATCACATGGTATGGTTCAGTTTGGCCACTACAAGTAAATCATCCCATTCCAAGGCATAAATATGGGACTTCCGAAGAGCCGACTTTGATAAGATGGCTAACAGAATTAAGCTAGCCCTGGCAAAAAGAAATACAGGTGAGGGGGTACAAGCAAAGTGGGCAAGCATTAAGGATGCAATACTTGAAGCAACATCCCATTGTGTTAGAGAGAAAAGGAAGTGCAAAAGAAGAAGGAAACCACTTTGGTTCTCAAAAATAATAGCAGAAAAGGTCAGAGCCAAAAGGCTGGCCTTCAGGAAATATAAGGGAACGTAGTGGGATGAAGATAGGGAGGCATACCAAACTTCCCTAAGGGAAGCAGGGAAGGCAGTAAGGCAGGGAAAGGCCCAAACCGAGGAAACACTAGCACAGACAGTAAAAGAATGTGACACGACTTTCTATAGATACACTAGTGAAAGGAGAAAGTCCAGAGGGGGTATTGCTAAGATCCAAGGGGATAAGGGGGCGTGTGAGGAGGAGGACCATGTAAAAGCATCTATCCTAAATAGACACTTCTGCTCAGTATTTACTGAAGAGAAGGTAGGGCAGGGCCCACAGCTCAGCACCATGGACATGGGGAGGGAGGGAGGTGAGCACTAGTGCCTTCACCAAAGAAAGGGTCCTACAAGGTGGACAAAGCAGTGGGACCTGATGGCATACATTCCAGGGTACTAAAGGAGCAAAGGGTGAAACTAGCAGAGCCATTATCAGAACTGTTTAGTGAGTCTCTGAGCACAGGAGAGGTCCCAGAAGACTGGAGAGGGGCTCATGTGATCCTGCTCCACAAGAGTGGTAGCAGGGAGGAGGCAGGGAAATACAGACCAGTCAGTCTTACCTCCGTAGTGGGCAAGATTATGGAGGCACTCCTTAAGGAAAGGATAGTGCAACACCTGGAATCTATAGGAGCACAGGATCCAAGACAGCATAAGTTTACAAAAGGAAGGTCCTGTCAAACTAATCTCATAGATTTCTTTGACTGGGTAACCAGAGTGGTGGACCAAGGGGGAGCAGTTGATGTCACCTACCTTGACTTTAGCAAAGCTTTCGATACTGTTTCACATAGAAGATTGATTAATAAGCTGGGTAGGCTTGGGGTGGGTCAGAAGTTGGTTAAGTGGGTGGCAAACTGGTTGACGGGTAGAAAACAGAGAGTGGTGGTAAACGGTATACAGTAAGAAGAGATGCAAGTCACAAGTGGGGTACCTCAGGGATCATTCCTGGGGCCAGTTCTCTTCGATATCTTCATCAGTGACATTGCAGATGGACTGGAGGGTAAGGTTTGTCTGTTTACAGATGACACCAAGATCTGCAACAGAGTAAATGATCCAGATGGGGTGGGCAGAATGAAAAGAGATCTGGATAAACTAGCAAAATGGTCGGAAGAGTGACAACTGGGGTTTTATGCAAAGAAGTGCAAGATCATGTACATAGGGAAGAGAAACCCTGAAGCCACCTATAGGCTGGGAGGGAAGTTGCTGGCAGACACAAGGGAAGAAAGAGACTTGGCCATCATCATCACCGATGACCTGAAATCATCCAAGCAGACCACTAAAGCAGTAGGTAAGGCTGGGAGATGTTAGGGTATATTCGTAGTGGTATCACAAGTCGGAAGAGGGAGGTAATAATCCCTCTTTACAAGACACTGGTTAGGTCCCATCTGGAGTACTGTATGCAGTACTGGAGGCCACACCTTCACAAGGACATTAACCAAATTGAGGCCATCCAGAGAAGGGCAACCAGAATGGTGCAGGGACTGCATTAGAAAACATATGAGGACAGATTAACGGAGCTCAGTTTGTATACCCTAGAGCAAAGGCTGGAGAGAGGTGATATGATCGAAACATTCAAACACCTTAAGGGCATTAACAAGGTGAAAGTGTCTAACATGTTTCAATATAAGAAAAATAGCAGGGCAAGAGGACACAGCATGAGATTAGAGGGAGGCCAATTAAGGGGTAATGCGAGGAAGTTCTTTTTCATAGAAAGGGTGGTGGATGCATGGAATGGCCTACCTCAGGAAGTGGTGGATATGAATACAGTGCAGGGCTTCAAACAGGTATGGGATAGGCATAAGGGAGCAATACAGATGAGTATGAATAGATAGGCCGCTGACAGAGCAAAGGCCAGTGGCACATTTAAAAGGTAGAAAAAGAAATGGGCAGACTGGATGGGCCTTGCGGTCCTTATCTGCAGTCAACTTCTATGTTTTTATGTAACAGTAGTGGGGGCATGACAACAGTGCTGAGTTTGAACTTGTATTCTAAATTCTAAAATTAGTATAAAGTTCTAACTCCGCAGCATCACACTCTGGTGGGATGATGCTTGTTTAAAGCATCATTGATGATTTTCTGTTGTTTGAAGTGGGCTAACCGGAGACCTATCGTACACCAAAGCATTTGTTTCAAGGCATATTCCCTCCAAATATGAGCAGTCACCCTAGATGCTTTTATACAGGCCTAATGCCAGAACTTATCCATAATTACCAACCTAGTCTCTGTTTCCCATGGTCTTTTCCACTTTTTCAATACAAAAACCCACAGCAGGACATAAGTGTCATAAAAAAAATTCAGTGCCTGGGTTCATTTGAATCCACTCAGTCTTTGTTTCCAAATTCATATATTCTACCTAACAAGAACCTAACTAAATTGTGAGGAAGTATTTTTTCACAGAGAAGGTTGTGGATGCATGGAACAGCCTTCCTGAGGAGGTTATGGAGTCATAAACAGTGGGGGAATTCAAGAATGCATGGGACAGACTTAAAGCAATTCTAGTGGGGGGTAGGAGGAAGTAGGCTGTTGGTTAACTAGGATCTGCAGCTTATCCATTAGGTAGGGAAATGGGCAGACTAGGTGGGCCAAGCAGTCCTTATCTGCTGTCAAATTTTATGTTAAAGGAAAATAAAATCTTTTTCTATTAAAATATAGTTTTCCATTTTATAAGCACAATAACCCACTCAAAGGCATGAGTTTCTTGAGAATTAATGCACTTCCCATGTGAGCTGGAAGCCAATTGGCCACTGGACTTGTGCTTCCAATTAACTTGGCGCATGCATTTGTTCCCTAGAAATGCATTTTCTGTTGTGGGTCATTGTTACTTATTTTTTGTTGTATATATGGAATTTAGGGAAGGGACAGGTGAATTTGCTTTTGGTATCTCGCTTTTTTCAGACATCTCAAAATGATATCTCCACCAGAGGTACTTGGTCTTTATAGCTATTTGAAATATATCTATCAATTTTTAATTGCTCGCCTGTGCACTATAAAGGTATTTCTACTATCAAAGACCAATGAGTTGAAATGAGCTGTAAAGTAATATAGTTTAATAAATTTAAAATGAAGAGAGTATATCTTTAAACAGTTCACATGAAATACACTATGTATGAGCAAACTTCATTCCCTGAGGAAGGGGAAATGGTATTGCCACTAAATGCCGTTGGAGTTTTTTGCTGCCTGGCTGCCCACAGGTAATTTTTATGTGTCAGGGCTGCTTGTTTTATTAACCTTTTTCATGAATCAAGTTTTGTACTGGCCTTAGTTCATTTCACAGAAAATTGTGTGTGCTCCTTATTTTGATGTTTTTCTGTAGGATAGTCATAAGCTGACTAAACCATTTTAAAAGGCTAGCCTCAGACTAACCGGTCTCTGCTGTTCAGAGCATTTTATAACTGCCCACCTATAATGACAGTATATAGTTCATAACTGTGGAGCTAGCAATAACCCTGGGAGTCATTCTGGACAACTAGCTATCTTTAGCAGGCAGCAGCAGTTGTCAGGAGTGGCTTTAGCATCTTAAGAGCATCTCCAGGTTGTTCTGCTTTCTGAGACCTGAAGATTTGAACACGTTCATTAAGGTGTTTGTCACATTTTGCCAGAATTACTATAATTCACTGTATAAGGGGATACCTGGGCCTCAGCTCTGCCTTTAGTTAGTGCAGAATGCTGCAGTCAGGGTTCTGTCATCCACTCATAAATCAGCATGTATAATACCTGTGCTGTGAAAACAGCACCAGCTGCCTATCAGGTGACAGAGTGTCCTCATCCTGGAGAAGGCAGAGAGCTGGATGGTGGGGAACACAGTAACTTCATCAACCCAGGCAACTCCTGCAGTCTCCAGTGTTCTTACAAAGATCTCCAATATGCTTTCCAGGACAGAGCCAAATCCCGCCCCCATGTGCAGTCTCCTATCTTGCAGCACTAAGGCTGTTACACCAGCACTGCACCACCAGAGACACCAAGGGATCATTTTTCAGTGGGAACTGCCACTACCCACCCAGCAGAATGCAACATTCTGTAGGGCAATTGATCCTCCTCCTGCCTGTCTACTGCATGCTTCTGTGCCCAGATCATGAGCCCAGAATGCCAGCATGACAAGAGTCTCCCCTAGCAGCTGTGCTGTTGTAGTCAGTCTACCCACTGTAAACCTTTAAAACCCAAAGTGGACTGGCTCTTGCCTATCTATGTGACCTCTGCACCATGTACCCTTTCATGCCCTGCATTCTGGGTGCTATGGCAGCTGATGATCTCTACTTTTGTGTTGGTGTGCCTATGATTTAGACCAGTTTACCTTCTGTAATTAGAATGGCTCCATCATGGTGTGGCCCAGTGGCACCAGTTGTAGTGTGCTGCACTGCCATGTGGGAAACAGAGGTTTGCCCCACAATCCTAAAGCCTTTGCCCATGGCCAGAGGAGTCTCAGAGACAGAGCAGAAGTGAGCATCATAGGTAACCAGATGATGCCCTGCCCTCCCCTGAAGGTTTGGAATGGAAAGTGGCTCCAATCATGGAGGGAGGGACGTGGGAGAAAATTGTGATAAAATGCTTGGAGGGATGACACAAATGAGTTCCTGGCCACCCTCATTCAGACAGCTTGACTGCTTCCTCTGAGGCCCCTATCTACATGCTGAATGTTGGGAGAGGCAACATGAAATGGCCTACTGTTAGAGGAGGGAGCCCCAGGGCCTCAGGAGGTGGCATGAGAATGGCCCCTAGTGGTTTGCAGTCAGCATCAAGATGAGGAGGCAGTCAGTGTTAACTAAAAGAGAATGACTCTTTCACTGGCTGTCATTACAGAATCTTTTAAAAAAGCCGTTTGCTGAGTCCAGTCTGGTGGTGCAGTGGCCTAAGGCACCATGTGCCTTACCTCTTGTCACATCTCCAACCCAAGTTCGGGAACAAACTCGGATCACCAGGGGTCAGCGGGGGGAAAGCTGGGAGTGTATCAAGCAGCCACCAGGCAGTTCTCATCTCCCAAATTGAGGTGGTGTGCCAACTCGCCTCTTGGCTGGCACCCGGTAAATTCTTGGTGTCAGTGCCTCATCTTGAGTGGCAGACATAAGTCGGGGGGGCCGAAGTTCCAGGATGAATGTGTGCTCCACACACACACATGCATAGCCCTTGTCACTGTGGCTTAAGGGAAGAAAATAGAAAAAGAGACCCAAAGACTTCTCCCCTGACTTGCACTGCCACACAGAAGCCTGGAGTATCAGGATATGTAGCTCTGAGGGAAGGGGGGCAGATGGCTCATCCCCTCCAGTACCACCACAAGGGGAAATCCATGGGGGACTAGCACCAAGGTAAGTCTAGGAGAGGTGGCTGCCAGCCTTGGGGAGAAGGGGAGAGGAGCTGATAGGCATCCGAGGGGTAAAAAGCAGTATGGGAAAAACCAAAAAACATTTGTCCAAAGGATGAGGAGTCAGGCTGGGCAGAACTGGAACTTACCCAGTCACAGGCTCTTAAATTAGAGTGCCTGCCATATAGATGTCTTACTAAACAGCAGGTCTGAAGTATCAAAACTCCCTGGACCAAACAGTGGCAGAAATCTGGCTACAATCTATCAGAAAACAGGGAATGGTAAATGATATGGGAAAATGGAACCACATTCTGGTTCCAATTAAGCTGCCACTGGTGAATGTGGACCCAGCCATGGTGAGATGACAAAAGAGGAATTTTGTATGCTTTGGGTTAGATTCAGGAATAGGATAAAGTTAAGTCATGGGCAGAATTACACCAGGAATTCTGCTTCCCTTAGGAGAATTTTCCCCCCACCAAGTGTTATAGTTATAATATTATACATGCAGTATGTTGGCTCACCCTCAAAGCTGATCTTAGCACTATCTAATAAACTTGTAGAGTATTTATATAAAGTGTAAAACCAGCAAATAGCAAGGAACATTTCTCTCACATTACTAAGCTACTGGGGCAAAATCATTCCACACAGGCACTGGAAGTCCAGGACAAATGGGTGGTAGATATGGGGGGCGTGTTAAGGGAGTAAGGGAGGGTGCATTTTTGTGAGAGTGCTTTTTACACAATGGCTGTTGATGAATGAACTATACTAGAGTAATAATTTAAGGAAAATTGGATTTACTAAATGTTTCCTACTAAAAATAATGTTAATGATTTGTATAAATTCAGAAAGAATTACAGAAAGTTTCTAGATTCCAACAAATCTCAATTTAGAAAGAACCTCTGGGACAAGTTATTACAAGCTGTTATGTACAGAGATGACAAAACATTCTGACAGGTAGTCACAAGAGGTGTGGTGATAGGTGACGCTGTAGCTAAGCAAGCCTATCTAGTTTACTGTACGATCTCTGGGAGGAATTTACCCGGAGGAACTTCCTGTTAATAAACTAGTTGCCATCTTACCTTCAGCCTGTGTGCAGCATGGTTATTAACAGCATGCACCGCGTGGTGTCAAAAATGAACAGAATCAGTCCCTATCTGTAATCCAGAGTACTCCACTGACCAATTTGTCATTGGAGAGTCAGTAGGTGCTTGCAGGAGTGTATTGCAGTGTGTTTTCTTATTTTTGTAAAGAAAAAAAAAAGCCAGAATTCATTTGTTCAGTTAGATTGTGGTCCAGAGCGAGAGCCAGAGCACCAGCCTGCCACTGGGACTAAAAACAGCATAACAGCAGAAGATGCATCAGATGGAAAGAAAGCAGGAACAGAACTGAAGCCTAGCCATCTGGTGAGACTGTTCCATTACTGTTTTACTTAACTACCAGATGGAGAGTGCAATAAATCCACCTTGGTTTCTTCCTTCCTCCCTCCCTCCAACTAGTCAGTTGGGAATTGGAGGTATAGAAAAGGCAGGCTGTTTTAAAAGAAAAAAAGTAAAGTAACTTCCCTCACAGAGAGTAAAGAGAAAATGAAACTGGGCTCCACTGAAGCAGACTTGCAAAGGGTCTTATGGCAGTGCTGGATCTATTGGGTATGATGAGAGCTTACAAGGAGCTGGGGGAATTGGTGTCGACCTTTAATAGGACTGTCACTGGCATTCTCAGCTCCATTGCACCAGTCTGTGCTCGCCCCCTTGCCTCACGCTGGAGATCCCCATGGTTTGATGGGACTCTCAGGGAGCTGAAGGCGAGGGTCCAAAGGTTGGAGTGCTGCTGGCAGAGATCCCAATCTGTTGAGGACAAGCTTGTTTTGATGTCTCATTATAGAGATGATGAAACAGCAATTTCCCATAAGAAGACAGAGTTCCTGTCCAGAGAAATTGCTGCAGCAATTAAAGAGTTGATGCTACCTCAAAGAAAACTTTAAAAAACATAATGTTTAGGTACAATTTCCCTTGCATTCCATATGTATTCAATAGATTTCTCCTCCTCATTTCTCATTACTGAGAAATTTGCATGAAAACATGCTCTATATCCCTTAGAGTTCATCTGCCTCTTTAGCTTACTTCCTACTTCATGTCATAGTCCTCTGTTGTGACAACACAATCTGTTGCCATTGGGAGTAATTTTGAAGTCACAAGTGGAGCATTTTGACCTCAGGTAAGGAAAAAAACAACAGGAATAGATGAACTTTTCAGGAGCAAAGATCCTGTTTTCATGAAAATGGCCTCAGTAATAAATAATGAGAAATACAGAACTAACAGGGGAATCCAAGCACTCAATGATAAGTTTAAATGCTACATTGACAAGCATTTAAACTAGCAAAGGGGGGTGGCAGGCCAGCAAGAAGGGTACCTACTTGCTCACCCCCCACAGCTAGCAGTGGAACCAGTGAACCAGAGGAGTGGCTATCTCTGCACAGCAGTGTGCCAAACATGGAGATTAGTGCCCAAGAGGTGGATAAGCAGAAAAGGGGAAAAATTCAGCAGACGGGCAGACAGCAAGGAGAACCAGGGATAAATGACAACCAAGAAAGGGGCTAGAGTAGAACAGTGAGACAGTATAGGGAGGTCAAATCATGGAAAGCCATGTGTGCAAATGCCAGGAGCCTTAGCAACAAGATGGAAGATCTGGAGGCTGTCATGGTGCAGTCAGATCTGGACATTGTGGCCATCACTGAAACCTGGTGTAATGATAACCACGACTGGGAGATGGCCATACCTGGCTACAACATATTCAGAAGAGACAGAGCAGGCAGGAAAGGAGGAGGAGTGGCACTGTATGTGAAAAATGACATAAGGGCCACAGAGATCCAGGAGGAACAAAATGGGGGAGAGATACTGTGGGTTAAGCTGGAAAGGAAAATGGGGACAGCCATCCGCACAGGTGTGGTCTATAGACCACCAGCCCAGGAGGAAGAAACAGATAGGAGCTGATGCTAGCCATCCAAAGGATGGCAGACAAGGGTGAGGCAGTACTGGTTGGAGACTTCAATATTCCAGACGTGGACTGGAGCATCCCAGCAGCAGCATCAACTAGGAGCAGATTTATCCTGGACTCCCTTCAGGGTGCCTTCCTCAAGCAACTGGTCGTGGAACCAACTCGGCAGAAAGCAATACTGGACCTTGTGCTCACAAACAGGGACAGTGTGATGGGGGTAACAGTGGGGGAGCACTTGGGAAACAGTGACCACCAGTCATTGTGGTTTGAAATCACAGAAAGAGCAGAACCAAACCACACAAAACACGATCCTGGATTTTAGGGGGCAGACTTTGGGAAAATGGGAGATACTTTAAAGAGGCATTAAGGGAATGGGACAGGAATCAGGGTTGAGGAACAGTGGGCAGTATTTAAAATGGGGATTACAAGAACAACAGAATTATGTATTAAGCAGGTTAGCAAGAGGAAAAGGAAGAGGAGATCATTATGGTTTTCCAAAGAGGTAGCAAAGAAAGTGAAAGCCAAAAGATTGCATTCAGGCAATACAAAAGACACAGGCAGAAGGGGATAGGAGAAGTACCAGGAGAAGCAAAGGGAGGCGGGAGGTCAGTAAGGAAGCCAAAGCTCAGACAGAAGAACACATTGCAAAATCAGTGGGTAGAGGGACAAACCTTTACAGGTACGTAAGTGAAAAAAGAAAGACAAAGGGAGGGATAGTGAGACTGAAGGGGGAGGATGGGGGCCGCGTGGAGGATGACAACAGTAAAGCTGACATACTGAACAGGTATTTCTGCTGTCTTTACTGAGGAAGAGGAGAGTAATGGGTCTGAAGGGAGTACAAGGGGTAAGAATGGTGCAGAAATGGACACAAGTCCCTTTTTCCAGGTCCTGAAGGAACTGGAAGTAATAAGAGTTGATAAAGCAATGGGGCCAGATGGGGTGCACCCCAGGGTCCTTAAAGAACTAAGAGAGGTGGTGGCTGAACCTCTGGCTATCCTGTTTAGCCAATCACTGGAAACAGGGGAGGTACCCAAAGACTGGAGGACAGCAGATGTAGTCCCCTTATACAAAAGTGGGAACAAAGAGGAAGCGGGGAACTACAGACCAGTCAGCCTCACCTCGGTAGTGGGGAAGATCATGGAAGCACTACTGAAGGAGAGATTGGTGGAACATCTGGTTGTCAATGGACTACAGGACCCAAGGCAGCATGGTTTCGCCAGGGGAGGTCATGTCAGACCAACCTCATTGAATTTTTGACTGGGTGACTAGGAGGTGGATCAGGGAGGGCAGTGGACATGGCCTATCTGGACTTCAGCAAGGCCTTTGACACTGTGCCACATAGAAGACTATTACACAAACTGGGGAATATGGGTGTGGGCAGGACAGTAGTGTGGTGGATAGGTAACTGGCTGCGTGGCAGGACACAGAGGGTGGTGGTAAATGGCTGTCACTCCACAGAGGGAAGAGTGACCAGTGGGGTACCACAGGGATCAGTGCTGGGACCGGTCCTATTCAATATCTTCATCAGTGACATGGCGCAGGACTTAGAAGGCAGAATTTCACTGTTCGCTGATGACACAAAGCTCTGTAACAGAGTAGGCACACCAGAGGGTGTAGACAGAATGAGAAGGGACCTGCAGAAACTTGAAGAATGGTCAGGGGTTTGGCAGTTGAAATTCAATGCAAAAGTGCACGATAATGCATATAGAGACACAAAAACCCTGGCACAATATATCAGTTGGGGTGAGGATATAGCATGCACCAAGCAGGAAAGGGATCTTGGGGTTATCATCTCTGATGACCTCAAGGTAGGAAACAGTGTGACAAGGCAGCAGGTAAAGCAAATAGGATGCTGGGATGTATAGGCAGGGCATTACCAGCAGGAAAGGAGGTCATAATTCCGCTATACAAGACACTAGTGAGGCCCCACGTGGAGTACAGTGTACAGTTCTGGAGACCATACCTACGTAAGGACATAGACAGGGTAGAGAAGGTTCAGAGGAGGGCAACAAAGATGGTGCATGGATTGCATCACAAGTCCTATGAAGACAGGTTGAAGGAACTGAACATGTACTCCCTGGAGAGAGAGGAGGGAGAGAGGTATGATAGAGACATACAAGTATCTTACAGGGAGGAACAGGGTGCAGGAAAACACTATTTTTAAGTGAAAAAGATGTTCCAGGACTAGAGGGCATGGGATGAAGTTGGAGGGAGGACGATTCAGAGGAAACATGAGAAGAATTTCTTCACAGAACGAAGTGGTGGACAAGTGGAACACCCTGCCAGAGGAAGTGGTGGGGCTGAAACAATCAAGGATTTAAGAATGCATGGGATAGACATGAAGGAATTCTGGAGGTCAGGGGTAAGGTGCAACAGACTTCTAGGAAAACAAACTGAACTTACAAGCTCAAATGGGCAGACTGGGTGGGCCATAGGCCCTTATCTGCCGACACTGTCTATGTATCTATGTATCTATATGATATACAAGCTGAACCGTGTCTAAATGTTATGGTTTTTAGAGTTGTCCTAATGACGTCAGCTATTCTTTAACCGGCTCAGATCTTCTGTACTGTTGACAGGCTGTGTAATCCAGTCTGTCTGCAGCCAGTTAACGCCTTTTCACATTCAAAATGTGATGAGTTTTCTCTGTTCTTTGCTGATAAGATCTCCTCTATCAAATCTGGGATCATGTTGGCACCCTCCACTGGGACTTGCAGTGGCAAGCCAATGATTGTCACCAGCATTCCGTATGTCTGGTCTGACTTTGACCAGCTGGCGGTCAAAGATGTCATTAGGATCATCCATGAGCTGAGACCCACCTATGGTAGTTTGGACCAAGGTCCAACACGCCTTCTTGTAGGGTGCGTTGAGTCCATCAGCTTGGTCTTCGCTTGGATAGTCCAGTGTTCATTAGTGAGGGGGGTCTTTCTTGAGCCCCTTAAGGAGGCAGTGGTGAGGCGCCTCTTGAAAAAAACATCACTAGACCTGAAGTGCCTAGTGAACTACAGACCTGTCTCTAACCTACCTTTTTTAGGGAATGTTCTTGAGAAGGCGGTGGCTTTACAGTTGGAAGCCCATTTGTTAACTCACGACATTTACAACCCTATCCAGTCTGGCTTTATGAAATGGCACAGTACTGAGACTGCCCTGGTTCAGGTGCTTAATGATCTCCTGGTGGTGAGGGATAGAGGCGAGTGGTCCATTCTTGTTCTCCTCAATCTCTTGGCTGCTTCTGATACCGTGGAACATGGGGTGCTTTTGGATCACCTGCGGCTTTGTTGTGGACTCTCTAGTGTGGTCCTTAACTGGTTTCATTCTTTTTTCACTGTCAGGATGCAGAGGGTGGTCTTAGGGAATTTTTCCTCCCAACCACTACCCCTGCTGTGTGGGGTCCCGCAGGGTTCCATTTTGCTCCCCCATGTTGTTCGCTGTGTATATACTACCACTAGGAGACATTATAAGATGGTTCAGACTGGTTTTCCATTGCTATGCTGATGACACCCAGCTGTACCTGTCTTCTGTGCCTGAACAACAGGATGCGGTCTCAATTTTCAATCGGTGCCTTGCAGAGGTCCAAGACTGGATGAGTGCCAACTGGCTGAGGTTAAACCTGGAGAAGACAGACTTTCTGGTGATCAAGCCTGGTCTCCTGAAGGTTGGTGTGTAAGCTGGTCGAGTCTCCGGGATGAAGCCTGGAGACTTCCAGCTTCTCACCTCTTCTAGGGTGGAAAATATTGGTGTTGTGCTGGATAGCAGTCTAACACTTGAATCTCAGGAGTCAGCCATGGTCCAGAGTGGTTTTTACCACCTTAGAAACATTGCCAGGATTAACCACTTGATTCACTTGGGTGGTCTGCCATCACTAGTCCATGCCTTTGTAACATCACGGCTCGATTATTGCAATGCCCTATACCTAGGGCTACAGGGGGCTGATCTTTGCCACTTAGTTGCTCCACAATAGCTTTGCAGTAGTTTTAAAGTTTTTAAGTTTTACGCTTATGTTTGTTTGCGGCTTTACTTCACTATATTTCATTTTATTTTGTATTCATTTTGCTGTTTGTGTTTGCGTGTTGGTATTGTTTTATTTTGACTACAACTCTGCTCCATGTGTGGACTGTTGGATTACTCCTTGGGGCTTCGTTTGCTGCCGGCCCCTATTTATTACCTCCGTACTCCTTGCGGTGGTGATCCATTTGAGGGAATTAGCTGAGCATGCTGAGTGCAGGTGTGTTATTGGGTGCCGCCTGGACTATTTTGTAGTGCACTGGAACTGTATTAATTGGCCTCCACAACCACTCGCACTTTCGGTGGTTGGACCTGCTTTCCCTCTCAGTATTGGGACTGGCTACTTATACCAGTGGATGCCTCAAGTGAGCTGGAGGTGAATCGGAGAGGGAATACTCTACTGGGAGGCTGAGGCATGTTCAAAGTCTGCTCAATACTTGGTTGAAATCATTCAAGAAAAGACTGGGGATTGTAACTCTTGATTTTCTGTTAAGGAAGAAGCTGACTGTCTGAACGTCAAGTGGTTGACTGGTGGTAAGATGACTGGCTTGATGTGGTGCCGGGTGTTGTAAGTCCGATCAGTTGGGTGGGCTGGGCATGGGTTTGCAGCGGTGCGGGGGCCCGCACCTTTATCTGTTGGGGAGCTGGTGGTTGGGGTCATTGGCCTCTAGGGATCCCCGAGGGATCTACTTATTGGTGGGTTTGTTCGGGGACCCATGGCAGGTGCTGCAGACTAGTGCCAGCCGTCCATAGATTTTCCGGGGTCTACTCCCAGCCCACAGTGATCCACTTACAGAAGAGGTCTCTGATGGATTTCCTTCCCTGTTTTTTCCAGCTATGGTTTCACTTTTAATTTTATCTATTTGATTGGCAGTGAGAGTGCCATATGTTCATTCCCTAAACACAGTCGGTGAGAGTAACCTGAAGTTTGGGAATTTACTTGGTTTCATTTGTGGGTGAAATCTTCAAGATATTTCCATCAGTCTGTTCAGGAGGTGGGAGCTCTGGAAGTTTTTTTCAGTCTCCACTGGTGGTGAGAGACTCAATGGGTCTGGAAAACTAAATTTTTCCCCAAATACTCTATTTTTTTTATTGCAGTGATAAATACTCACTTGCTGATTTTGACTGATATTGCTTTATTTAAATGGTTGCTTTGGATTTTAAGATTTAAAGTTTTATATTGTTGTCTATCTCCTGAGGCTGTGGGAGGGCCTGGGGAGGTGAGGATTTCATTGACTTATGTTGTAGTTTTGTTCTTTTTTGGATTTAGTTTTGTTTCATGAATGGTTAGTTTTTTATTTATTTTATAGGGGTTGGATTTCTGAGGGATAGTTCTTCTAGTAAGTGGTTTGTGTAATTCTATTCTATTTTTAGGCATTTTGTAAGCTCTTTTAGACAGATAATAGATTTGTCGAGGGAGTGTTGGTTGATATTTTAGTCACCAGAATGTTTTAGAGCCCTGCCCCCACGGCTGTGCGCTATTCACCCTCTGCTCTCCGTGCCCTCCATCCCTTTTTCTCCCTCTCTTTGCAGTTTACATCTTACCAGCGCTGTAGAGCACTGGGTATTGCTCGTAGAGGTAAGAGGAGGTCAGGGGACTGTGAACAGTGGAGGGTGAATAAGCGGCGTCATCATATCAGGGTTGTAGGATCCAGAAGACGCCCTGGGGTGAAATGGAACCAGGATTATGGTTTGCCATGTCTGGTCTCCATACCCAAGGGCATCACCAATTTTGGTGGGCAGGTGGTTCAGGCATCCTGGGAGGTGTTATGCAATGCCAGGTCCACTAAAAAAATAGACTGCAATTATTGCAGATCTTGTTAGAATGGAGGACCTGGCTTGCATCACTGGGATCTGGCTGGATGAGAACTCTGGCCCTGTTTTGGAGGCCTTAACTCCAGCCGGATACTCGGTGATTCACCACCCGAGAACAGATTGCGGGGGAGGGTGTGTCTGTTTCAAGACCGAACTTAATCTCACGAGTGTACCAGTTGAGGAGGCTGAGTCATTTGAGTGTACCGTGGTAGCAGGTGTAGGTTGTAGGATCGCCCTCATCTATTGTCCACTTGGCGATGAGAGGTTATTCCTTCAGGAAGTCGCGGACTTCACCATCTACATGGCATTTGAGTCATCCAGGCTGATGGTCCTAGGTGACTCCAATGCCTAGGTCGACGACAAACTCTCACAGTTTGGACAACACTTCCTCCAGCTGATGACATATCTGGGCCTTACACAGATAGTTACCACTGCTACCCACAAACACGGTCACTCTCTTGGCTTAGTCTTCCTCCTGGGGATCGAGACCTCTGATTTAGGGGTGGTACCAGTCAGATGGTCTGATTATTACACCGTGGGGTTTAGTTTTAGCACCCCCTTCCATAGGCCTGCCCCTGTGGAGATGGTCAGGTATCGCCCTTTATGAGATGTATGCTCTGAAGGCCTGGCTGTGGTACTTGGCCTATCATCCCTTCTAGTGGCAAGCAGTGACCCAGAGACCCTCGTGGTGGCCTATAACTCAGCCATTTCAGTGGCCCTGGATGTCATTGCTCCAGTCCGAGTTCATCCTCTCTCCCTTCTCCCTCGGTCCCCATGGTTTGATGTGACTTTGAGAGAGATGCGGCGACTAGGACGAAGGTTAGAGCGTTGCTGCCGGATATCTGCCCCTGATGCCGACTGCCTTAAATTGATGGATCATTATCAAGTCTATCAATCTGCAATCACCCGTAAGAAGGCAGAGTTCCTGTCCGGGGAGATTGTGGCTGCTCAGAATCGACCAGCTCAGCTTTTTGGAAAGGTAGATAGACTGTGCAACCCAGCTTGTCTACAAGTTTGAAAAGCCTTTTTGCAAACTGAGTGCGATGACCTTGCTCGATGTTTTGTGTCTAGGTGTCCGACATTAGGGTGGTACTTCAGCCGGCACACTCTATGGGTGGTGCTGTGGATCAGGCTGAGGCTGCTACTCCTCAGCTTTCCTGGAGTACCTTTGACCAACCGGAGTTCATGAATGTCATGTGGATTGTCCAGGGTGCTCACCCTATGTGCTATAGCTTGGATCCAGGACAAAGTTCCCTGATTTTGGGTTGTATTAATTCTATCAGTCCACTCCTAGCACGGATAATCTGGTGCTCCTTGGAAACAGGTGAGTTTCCTAGCTCCCTGAAGGAGGCAATGGTAACACTACTCTTAAAGAAAGCTTCTTTGGACCCAGACTGCCATGCAAACTACAGATCAATCTCTAACCTTCCCTTTTAAGGGAAGGTAATTGAGAAAGTAGTGGCTGTGCAGCTAGAGAACAATTTGACCATCCATGACATCTATGAACCCCTCCAGTACAGATTTCAAAAGAGACATAGTACTGAGACAGCGTTGGTTCGGGTGCTCAATGATCTCCTGATGGTTAGAGATAGGAAAAACCATTCCATCTTGGTTCTTCTAGATCTCTCATCAGCATTTGACACTGTGGACCATGGGGTGCTACTTGATCTCCTGAGGTTCATCTGTGGACTGTCAGGTACAGTCCTCAGGTGGTTTTCATCTTTCCTCACTGGAAGAACTCAGAGAGTGGTGTCCAGGGTTTATTCCTCAGGCCCAGTTCCTCTGTCTTGTGGGGTTCCCCAGGGCTCAGTGTTGTCCCCCATGTTGTTCGCAGTGTACATGCTGCCCCTCGGAGACATTGTAAGAAGGTTTGGGCTGAGATTTCATTGCTATGCTGATGATACCCAGCTCCACCTATCTTTTGCACCTGACCAAGATGGAGCTCTCTCAGCTTTTAACAGCTGTCTCACAGAAATCCAGGAGTGGATGGATTTCAGCTGGCTAAAGTTGAACTCGGATAAGATTGAGGTGTTGGTTGTGGATCCACCATGCTGGATAGGGGGGTCGGGGTGGGTTCACCCTCTGGGCTTTTTCTTGGGGGCATATCACTCCTGTCCTCTGAATGGGTGCGAAACCTTGGGGTAATTTTTGACAAGGGGCTGACTCTTCATTTGCAGGTGTCAGCCATTGTCTAATGCTCTTTTTACCATCTGAGGAATATCTCCAGGGTTAAACACCTTGTTCCGTCCAGTGATCTTCTTACGTTTTTTCATGCCTTTGTGGCCTCGTGCCTGGGTTACTGCAACTCCCTCTACCTAGGTATACCTGGGGTGGAAATCCACCACTTGCAGATAGTGCAGAATGCTGTGGCCCGGCTCTTGATGGGAACTTCTAGATCCTGTCATATTACGCCGGTGCTGCGTGGACTGCACTGGCTACCAGTACAGTGGCGTTTCCCCTTTAAAGTTGGTCTTCTGACTTTTAAAGCCCTACATGGACTTGGCCTGGATTATCTGAAAGAGCTTCTGGTCCCTTTTTGCCCTAGACAATTGCTTTACTCAATTGATGAGGGGTTGCTGGAGATTCCGAGGGTTTGTTTGAAATCTTCTGGGGCCCGTGCATTCGTGCACGTGGCCCCTAGCCTCTGGAACTCTCTACCCTGCTGGTTATGGGAGTACACAACCATGGAGGGATTCAAACAATCTTTAAAAATGTACCTGTGGGTTCAGGCTTTTGGTGAAGGTTTAATTTTGTAAAGGATTATCGGTTTTATTATCTTATGACTTGGATAATTGATGTGGTTTGAAATTTGTTAGGCACCTTGACATTTTGAAAGGTGCCTTAAAAATAAATTTATTATTATTATTATTACAGCTAGTGCAGAATGCTGCAGCCAGTCAACTGACTGACCTTCCAACGTAATGTCATATTATGTCTGTGCTGCGCTTTCTGCACTGGCTCCCTATTAGTTGGCGTATCACCTTCAAGGTTGATTTACTGACCTAAAAAGCCCTACATGGTCTGAGGCTTGGTTACCTGCAATACCTCTTACGGTTCTACCACCCTTCTCATCCCCTCTGGTCAGCTGAGGAGGGCCACTTAGTGATTCCCAGAGTTCATTTAAAATCATCTGACTCCCATGCATTTTCAATTGCAGTGCCTACCCTGTGGAATTCACTGCTTTGATCGCTTAGAGGGGCCCCCTCGGTTAGTGTCTTCAAGAGGGATCTGAAGACATTTTTATTTAGTAAAGCATTCCCCCCCTTTTAATCCTTTAATCTTTTTAACCTATTATGCTCAGCCTATATTTTTATAGATTTTTTTATTATAATTTTGCTTCTATTATTAGGGCATTTGTAGAGTGCCTAGAGTCACACTGAGCTAGAGCGTTCTGACAAATAAATAAAACTAAATTAAACAAAAGTGTTTTGAGACCTGAAAATTTTGAAGACACTGGTAAGGCTTTTCTTACTGCTGATGCCCTGTCAAGAATGCCTCTCAAAGGACAACTTACAGAAGGAGATGCACATCTAACAGAAACATAGAAACATAGAATGTGTTGGCAGATGGTGTCCATGAGGACCCTCTAGTCTGCCCATGTATACTACCTCCCCGATCAGTATGCTGTGTTAAGTTTTCCATACTGTCTGTCCCATGCCATCTTGAATTCTCTGACTGTCTTTGACCCCCACCACCTGTGAGGGGAGGTCATTCCAAGGTTCCACCACCCTTTTCGTAAAGAAAAACTTTAGTTGTAGTTTATTTATTATACTGGAAAGGCATATGAGCAAACGTTACCAGTTTTTACAAGTGTCCAGTTTTGGACAAACAAATCAAAAGGGTTACAATGTACAACAGAAATACTATACAGGAGGACAATAACACAGATTACATTAAATTCAATAACGAAACAAGACGAAGAAACAGATTAACAGCAAGCTGGGCAAACTAGATGGACCTAGCAGTCTCCCTCTGATGTCAATTTCTATGCTTCTAAGTGCTGTGGCTAGAATAAAGTGCTAAATTGATTAGAGGTATACAAATTTCCTCAGAACAGAGGACGGGGTAATCCTGCGGGGAGGGGGGGAATAGAGGCATCATGCCACTGATTTAGTTGGAGAAAAGCATGAGCAACCAGAGTTGGATCATCAGGACTGAGGGCAGTTGCAAGTGAAGGAATGGGTGTTTCCTGAGGTTGTACTTGAAGGAAGAGACAGAGGGACACTGGATAAAAGCAGGGCAGAGATTGTTTAAAAGTTTTTAGAACTTCCTTGTGTTGCTCCTGAACCAACCCCTTTTTAAGTGCATATCATGGCCTCTGGTCCGGGTGCAGTTGTTTACCTGAAGAAGATCCTGTGCCTGTACCTGTACCTTGTTGATATCCTTCCAGTATTTAAATGTTGCTATCGTGTCCCCACTGTCCCTTCTTTGGTCAAGGGAATACATGTTGAGCTGTTTTAGCCTTGCATGTTATGGCTCATGATGCAGACCTTGCACCATTTTTGTTGACCTTATTTTTATAGTCCCTAGTCGATCTATGTCTTTCTTAAGATGAGGCCTCCAGAACTGAAAACAGTACTCCAGGTGAGGCCTCACCAGGGACCTGTACAGTGGCATAATCACCTCCTTTTTTCTACTGGTAATGCTCTCCCTATGTAACCCAAGATGCCGTTGGCCTTTTGTGCTGCCTTTTCACATTGCTTACCATCCTTCAGGTCATCTGCAATGATCATCCCCAGATTACATTCGTGTTTTGTTACTTCCAGTTGTACCCCATTAAGAAAGTAATTTCTCCCTGGGTTTCTTCTATCTAGGTGCATGACCTTGCATTTTTTTGGTGTGGAACTTCAACTGCCAGTTCCTTACATATACAAATTTGTCAGCTGAAACAGGCCTCGTGGTCTATCAAGTCTGCTTGAGTGCGCAGCTAGCACCTCTAGCTTGTAGCTACAACCCCCCTCACCTCCAGGAAGTTGTCCGCCCTACCTACCTACCCAAATCCTGTTCCATGCCCTGTTCTATACCCTTTTAAAACTATCCACCATCTTACTTGAAATCACTCCCTCTGGAAGAGCGTTCCATTTCAACACTACCCTTTCTGAGAAGAAATGTCTACTCATCTCCCTCCTAAATCTGCCCCTTCCAATCTTAGCCTATGCCCTCTTGTGCCCCTTCCCTTCTTCAGCTTAAATAACCCATCAGCACTAGATTTATTGATCCCCTTCAAGTACCGGAATGTTTCAATAATATCCCCCCATCCCTTCTCTCCTCCAGGGTGTACAAACTCAGATCCCTTAGCCTGTCCTCATAGGTTTTGCATTTTATCCCACGTATCATTTTTGTCACCCTGTGCTGCACCCCCTCTAACAGTCTAACATCCTTCTTCAGATGTGGATGCCAGTACTACATGCAGTACTCCAAGTGCGGCCTGACCAAGGACCTGTAGATGGGCATGATCACTTCCCTATGCCTGGATAAGAATCCCCTTGCAATACATGCCAACATCCTGTCAGCCTTTGCTGCAGCTTTCCTGCATTGAGCAAAGTTGTTCATGCTCTCCCTTACCATCACCCCAAAATCCTTCTCTTCCTTGGTGCCCCCCAGACTTACCTTCCAACCAATATTCCCTCCTTGGGTTCTTGGCCCTGAAGTGCATAACCTTGCACTTCTTTGCATTGAAGCCTAGCTGCCACTTCGCTGACCACTCCTCCAGTTTGGTCAGGTTCCCCTGTAGCTGTTTCTACCTGTCATCTTCATCCACTACTGCCCCTATTTTAGTATTGTCTGTGAACAGACTGATCCTGCTTTCAACCTCGTGTGAGATGTCCAAGATGAACAGCCCAAACAACACCTGGACCCAGCACTGAGCCTTGTGGCACTCCATTCGTCACTGGCCTAGGTGCTGAGAGTTCCCCCCCACCACCACCCTTGCTGCCTCCCCCTCAACCACTTTACGATCTAGTTAACCAGCTTCACCCCCATCTCCCTGGATTTCAGTTTCCCACCTAGCCGCATGTGAGGCACTGAATTGAAGGCCTTGGTGAAGTCCAAATATAGGACGTCCACTGCGTGGCCCTGGTCCAGCTCTCGTTACCCAGTTGTAGTACTCTATTAGATTTGTCTGACAAGATTTCCCCAAGACGAATTCATGCTGCTGCCTATTCTGGAGGCCATTCACCTCAAGAAATGCCACCAGTCTCTCTATCAGTATCACTTCCATGAGTTTTCCTACTATGAAAGTGAGACTGACAGGTCTGTAGTTGCCTGGCTCATCCTGTGGGCTGCTGTTTTGTATAGGCACCACATGGGCCATCCTCTAGTCCTGTGGCATGCATCCCATGTCCAGGGAGGTGCTGAACAGGTCCGCCAGTGGCCTGGCCAACACCTCTGCCATCTCCCTCAGCACCCTGGGATGAATGCCATCAGGACCTGGTGCCTTGTCCACCCTTAGTGTCTTCAGAGCTTCTAGTACTCTGCTCTCCTCAATCATTCCATTGGTCATCCCCCTCTACCCCACATACCAAGTCCACACAGATATTGGATCACTCTTCTCCTGTGTAAAAACAGAGCAGAAGTATTCATTTAGTGCTTCTGCTTCCCCTTTTCCACCAACTCCCCACCCTTCTTGATCGACACTATTTGGTCCCTGCACTTCATTTTCTCTCATACATAGCTAAAAAAGTTCTTATCCCTTCCCTTAATGCATTGAGCCAACCTTGGCTCCCTGGAGGCCTTGGTCTTCCTAACTAGCTTGGTTACCTCCTTGGACCAACTCACATACACCTCCCTGTCCTCCCCCCTCCCCATCTTCTTGAATCTTCGATACGTAATGCCCATGTGCTCCAGCTTGTTTTTTAGCCTCCTGTGTGGAATGGAGTCAAAAGCCTTGCTGAAGTCTAAGTACATCACATCTACTGCACCCCCATTATCCAACATTTCTGTGACCCAATCAAAGTATTTGATTTGGTTAGTTTGGCAGGACCTTCCTGCCATGAATCCATGTTGCTTTGGGTCCAGCTGTCCATTATTTTCTAAGAATGTCACTATTCTCTCCTTTAGTAGGGATTCCATCAGCTTCCCTATGACCAAGGTAAGGCTGACTCAGTGATAGTTTCCTGCTTCTTCCCTACTGACACTCTTGTGTAGGTGCACTACTGTAGCCCTTTTCCAATCTTCAGGGACCTCCCCGCTTTCCAGCAATTTGTTAAAGAGGTCCGCCAGTGGAGCTGCTAGTTCCTCCCCAAGCTCCCCTTAATATCCTTGGGTGTATTTTGTCTGGCCCCATTGCTTTATTAACCTTCAATTTCTTAAATTCCTCCTGGACTCTTGCCTCCGTGAAAGGACTTGTGTCAGCTCCCTTGAGATGGTGTACACTTCTGTGGAGAGATAGTGCTTTGGCTGCTTCCTCCTGTGTAAAAACTGAGCAGATGTATCTGTTCAGAACCTCTGCTTTTTCTCCATTGCCTTCTGTTTGCTGGTCCTCGTTTTTAGCCAATTTAACTAGTCCCCCTTTGCTCTTTCTTTTCTCTCTGATATACTGATAGAAAGTTTTGTCACCATGTTGGACTCCCTTCACTATCCTTTCCTCTGTTTGAACTTTTGCAGTCCAAACTGCCTTCCCAGCCTCTTTTAGTAATTCCCTATACACCTCTTTGTCACTGACCTTTTTTGTTTCCCTGTATCTCTTGAATGCTTTCTTCATCTCCTTGATTTTAGATGCAATGTTCTTTGTAAAACAGAGTGGTTTCCTTCATGTTTTGGATTTGCTCACTAGCCTGGCACACTGTGATAAGACTAGTGTAATTGTTCCTTCACTCTCCTCTAGTGTTCTTCCACTTCCCCCTCTGGCCTAAAACCCAGATTCTGTTTTAGACAGCTTTTCATTTTGAGAAAGTCCACCTTTTTGAAGTCCAGGACCTTCTGTTTAGCGTGACTGATGTCTTCGGTCCTTTTTACTGTGAACCATACAGTCTTAAGGTCACTTGATCCCAGATGGGCTCCCACGTGTACACTTGAGAATCTGTTATTGTTGGTTAGTACAAGGTCCAAGACTGCTTCCTCTCTGATGGGGGTTTCTACCAGTTGGCTTAGGTCTGCTTCTTGGAGCGTCACTAGGAATTCCTTGCTCCTTTCCAAAACAGCCATGTAGGAGCTCCAATCTACATTCAGAAGATTGAAGTCTCTGACCAGTACTAGCTCACCCTTGCTTGCTATCTTTTGAATGTTTTCTAGAATTTCCTTGTCTTTGTCTAATTCCTGAGACGGGGTCTGTATATCACTCCAACCCATATGGGGGCTTTGTTCCTGGTTTTGAGGGTAATCCACAGGGCTTTGGCTTCACTGTGGGTCCCCTGGATTTCTGTAGCCTTGATTCATTCTTTTACATAGCTAGCTACCTCCCCTTTTCCCTTTCGATCCCTTCTGAAGAGATTGTATCCTGGGATGGTGACATCCCAGCTGTGGTTCTCATTGAACCATATTTCTGTCACTGCTACCCAGCCTAGGTCTGATTCTGCCATCATGACAGTAAGGTCTGGTATCCTATTTGCCATACTGCGGACATTGATGCTCATTACCTTTCAACCCTGGTTTCTTACCTTTTTCGTGAGTTTACTCATCTCCCATTGTGTATCATTTTTACCATTTTTAAATTCCTCTGGATATCTGAGTTTCTTACCATTTGTGGTATGCACCGCACATTGTCCTGCTGGTGGTTTGCTAGCTAAGGGGGGGAGGGGTGACTTTTACCCTGTGCAATTAGTGTGAAACTAATATATATCTCATTCAAATATAAGACATCCTTCCAGAATCAGACAACAATCTTGAGCTAATTAGACAACAACTACAGGAAGATCATGTATGTCAACAAGTCATGAAATTTTGCCAACACCGTTGACCACCAAGGCTTCAAGGTCTGGATACTATCAAACCATTCTGGCATGAAAGACACACCTTGGCAGTTCAAGATGGCCTACTTCTGAAGGGAATCAGAATTTTGAATCCTCAATCTCTGCAGGATACTACCCTAAAACTACTCCACGAAGGACACCAGGGCATGGAAAAATAATGTTGCACAAGAGTACAGCAGACTGTGTGGTGGCCAGGGCTTGGTACACAACAACCTAGATAAACAAGTGTAAAGTCTGTACCAAACTTCACAGCAATCCAGTAGAACCATTGATTCTATCTAAATTTCTGGACAGACCATTGTAAAAAGTTCCTAAAGATCTCACCAACCTGAAAAGTCAGAACTTCCTTACAGTTTTGGACTATCATTCAATGTATGTTGAAGTAGTTCACCTGAATCTTACCATTGCAAGTCATATTTTCAGATGCTTGAAGGCAATTTTTCCTCACCACATCATGCCCAAGACTCCAGTATTGGACAATGATCCACAGTTAAATTGTTCAACCTTTCTCGATTTTGCAAAAGACTATGGCTTTTTACATCACACTAGTAGTCCAAGACATCTGCAAGGCAATAGAGAAGGCAAAAGAGCAATAGAAACAGTAAAGAGACTTCTTACGAAGCTAATGATCCATTCAAAGCTTTATTTGCCTACTGCGCTACACCACTTGCCAATGGCTACAGTCCAGCAGAAATACAGTGTTCTAAAAAGGGGTGCTTGCTGTGCTACAGAGAAAAGAATGGAGTTTATGGTAAACAGAGGGCTTACCCCTGCTACACAACTCATTGTTCCAAAAGATATCCACGCTACTCATCGGTGCAACACTTTACTCAGAGCCACAATTGTACTTTTTTAATAATGCTCTTATTATAAGCTGCTATTTTATAGGCCCAAGTAGTACCCAGTCACTTTGTGAATATACAAGGTGACTGGGTTCTACTGAGGCCTGTAAAATAGCAGCTTATGATAAATGCATTATTAAAAAAGTACAATTGTGGCTGTGAGTAAAGTGTTACACTGATAAGTAGTGTGGTAATCTTTTGGAGCCGTCCGGCAGAAATGCTGATGGGTCGAAACCTGAGAATGATCATACCTATTTTGCCATCTTTTTGAATCCAGCACTTCCAGACCAACGAAAAATCCAGGGCCTTGAGCAGTTTTCAAGTTTCAAATGCATATAATCATATGACTTAAGACTCTGAGCTTAGTTTATTACATTTAAAAAAAAAGACACTGAGTTTGTACTTTACCACGGCTTCAGCCTGGAGAAGGAGTCTGGATTCCAGACATGAAGATTTCAGCACACGTCACAGAACAGCTGTCACCTCATTCCTATGTTCTGCAGAGTCTGCAGGGACAGTTAAAGATGCAATAGGTGCAACTTTGTTCGCCTTCACTTCAGAGACGGAGAAGGACAGGGATTGGAAGATGGACTGTCACTGCCTCTAGAGAATCCAGCAGATGATCCACCAGAAGATCAAGCAGAAGGGATAGAACTAGTACCACTAGAAAATCCTATAACATTACTGAGACCACAGCAGAGGCATTTGAAAGACAGACCAGTCACAGAACAAGCAGCCGTAACACACAGTTTCATGACCTGATCAGGATGGGTGTCTATCAAACATCAAAGGCTGGACTTGTAAATAGAAAGGATTGAATGTGTTAAAATAATTCCATGGCAAGTGGTCTGGAGGCAGAATAATCCTCCCACTGAGCTTGGAAGTGTTCAGGCAGTCTACCCTCCTCTTCTTTGATAGCCAATGGCAACAGTAATAGAAAAGTTTAAACATAGTTTGCAAAGTTAAAGTACAATTGTAAATTGTTAGCATAAGACTGCTCGAACTTCTGTAGAAAGGTGTATCTCTCCCATGAGGGGAGATGTGGTGATAGGTTGCGCTGTAGCTGAGCCAGCTGACCTAGTTTACTGTATGACCTCTGGGAGGAACTACCTGTAGGAACTTGCTGTAAATAAAGTACCTGCCATCTTATCTTCAGCCCGTGTACAGGATAATTATTAACAGCACACATGACAAGAGGAACTGGGAGTTTTCTGGGGAACTTATCCTAACACATTGAACCTAATATTTGGAATGGATACTATTCAAAATATTTCTTTGACATCTCAGAAAGCAGTGAACAGGTTTAATGTCCTTTGGACTTATTTAGATACAGTATCCGAAGCTGAAGTGATAGAGGCAACTGAAAATGTTAAAGCAGGTCAAGCTCCAGGCTGAGACTTAATTCCAGTTCATATTTATAAAGCTGGCCCTCTTTTTTTAGGAGATAGGATTACATACAGTCTTTTAGAACCTACAGTCACAACAGAAATATGTGCTGTGCTTCAAGTTATACGTTGCTAACACGTTTGAAACTGTTTAACTTGGGTGCACGGTATCAGGGCAAGCTAAATCATTGTGTGGTGCTATGTGCCAGTATACGCACACAATTGGCACTATTACAAGTAGAAAATTCACCTGAGCATATTCAAAAGAGGATCTTCCTTACTACCTCAATTGTTTCACAATACCATGTGTTAAGAAAAAGACCATTTCAACATCAGAACATCACATTATAGTAGTATTTTCTGTTCACAGAGGTCCCCTCATATTGTTAGGAAAAAAAACACCTCCCAGTCAATGGGTAGAGTTGCACAGGGTGAAGCGTGACACATGCACAATTGTGTGCGCCATGTAGGAGCTGACGTATTGCTGTGAAGGCTCTTGCAAAGCTAACAAGATGTGCCCACTGTTCTAGTTATATGCTTTGACCCTTTGAGCCACATAATTAAGTCAGTCACAGTGCTCCATTGGTTGATAAGCACAACAAAATGATCAGATAAACACAAATTCAAAGTCTCATATACAGTAGCCAAACCCCCAAAGTGCAAACAGTGTATGGTGATTGAATACAAAGAATAAAGTGAATAAAACGTTTTTTTAAAGATATCAGTCTTCTGCACCAGGTCAGTTTCTTAACTGCTACACAGAAAGGTTTATTTGGTATGAGTTTAACATTTACATCTAAGGCAAAAAAGCACCTTTACTGAGCCTCTAACATTTATAAGCCTAATGCAAATACAGTGTAAAAGGTTAGCTAGCCATTAGTATATCCCTTCATGTTGATTTTTTTTTTAAATTCCTTGGAGCTGGCATATTTACTAAAGTGGGTTAATCATAAATAATTTATGTATCTATCTCCTGCTCTAACCTAAACATGCCAACATAGAGAATACTGGTTGGGTATGCTTTTGCCCTACCAGTATTTTTTATAGTGCATAGAGCAAAAAAATACATTGCTTCAAATAAAGATTTCAAGACAACCTCTGAAGTTAAAATCTGTTTTACTGTTCTACATTCATTTAGTGTACAGATTAACACTGAAACTCTCGACCATTCACAGATGTTCTTAAACACTGAAAACGTTTGTTCTCTTCCATCCCAAATGAAAATGTATTTGCTTAACATTAAAACTGTTTGTTTATTACTTTAAATGGAAAACTGTCTGTCTTGTTTTTGTTTTCCTCTATGAATTTTTACACTGCTGCAGCCATCTCCTCAATTCAATTGAGATTTTACTGTGATGAGATGTGGTTGTTTTCAGCTCTAGTGAAGCAGCAGTTGGGTTCGCTGGCACTAAAAACTCTTGGAATGCTGTCGTACCCCAGAAGGGTACAACAAATTAGTTCAGTGACATCAGGGGCAGGAAAGTGAAGCTTAAGTGCTTTCCTTTTCTTTTTTTTTTCTTTATACCTCCTCAGCGGGGGGAGGGGTGCCTATGATTCCCCCAGTGGACTCCTCAGCCCCACACTGGCCACAGTCAGAGCTCTGACCCCATATCCCCTGCCCACCCCAGGCTACATCACAGTGGGTACTTACCCTGTACACTGCGGAAGACCTGGGGCCGGGCTCAGGGGGAGCTGACTTGAATACGTCTTCTGTGGTGCTGCAGGGCTGGCCTTCACATTGCATGCTGAAGAATTAGTTTTCCCTTTTCTTGATCCCTCTCACAGTGCGGGCGTGCAATGGCATCATGGACAGTGCCACACATGCTTCTGTGCACAGGATGTCTGATGTCAGCCCACAATGATGCACATTTTGTGTCCCCCAATTCTTCCCCCCCGGCCACCTCCAGGAGCCAGCAGCTTAGCGGTTGTCCCCTCCCACCCTTCCCGGAGGAGGAAAGTAGTCCTTGGGATTCTCGATCCTCCTCCCCTGACTGACCCGCTGACACCCGAGGTTGCTTCCCACCTCGGATCATCGGCGTGGTAAGAGGTAAGGCACCAGTGCCTCAGCCCTCTACACCACCGGGCCAGTTTGAGTGCCTTCCTGATCACAAAGAACTAATGAGATCTTGAGAATGTGGTGGGGGCTCAATGAAGGGAGGCTATGTTATTTTTTTATGTTACAAACTGAGTCTGTTTTTCCATATACGAAAAACAGTCTCAAATTGCAAGATGGTACCAAAAAGTGTATTCAGAGGCATGGACCCCTGTGCCGTGGAGAAGCTTTTTTTTCTTCTCTTTTTTACAATCTCGACTGACGTTGTTATGCACTGGATCATCTCTCTGCCCATCTGATTCTTTTCTCTTTCTCTCCCTCCCTCCCTCTCCCTATTACCACACTAAAACTTCCCCTGTACATTCAATTTTCTGTTGTAACAGGGATGCTTTAGAAAGCTTCAAACCGCCAATTTTGAATTGGTGCACGATGCTGTCTGTTGATGCAACAGCTCATCTCACACTTCCATAACACCATTTGCAATTACTGCTGTAATTGGTGTAGGGAGAAACTTACTCTCCACATTTTTAAATTTTAAAAGCAGCAGGTTTTACATTCGGAAACGTGAAGAACAAGGTTTTGGAAAGATCATGAAAAATAGGCTCAGCATGTATTATAATTCACTTCTGTGTGTTAAGCTAATGGGACCGCCCACAGACTAAGGCCCATTCTATCATGCACGTTTTGTGGTTTGCTCAATGGGACCCCTGGTAAATTAAAGACCAAATCTTTCTAAATGCTGGTATCTTAAGCATAAATGCATATAAACGAATGTTTAGTTTTCTAGATGGGGGGTGTGTGTGAAAATGATAGATCTCTTCTAGAGTAAACTACCCTGCAGCTGGATTTGGTATCACAAAGCTTTTACAATGGGACCTCCAATAGATTAAGTCATATACACTAACCAGATGGAAACATAATAAATAACATGTTTTTTATCTTTTTTATTGTTTGACTTTATAGTCAACAACAATTTAAAAACACATAGACAACTAACAATATAAATGATGGAAAAATACATATAAGGCAAGATATTCAAATGGGTTACGCATGGTGCGCCACGGCACGATATTCAATGGGGGAAACATGTGCAGCAAAAACCTCCATGCACTGGAGTGCATCAGTAAAATATGCAGTGCAGGTAAGGGGGGCATGCCCATGCATATTCTGCACATCCCGATATTCAGCCCGGGATGTGCTGAGAATATGCAGGCGCAACCCCTTCATGCGCTGCACACAGTTAAGCCATAAAATAATGGAGCAACAGCTGGCCACCCACAGGACAGCTGCCGTAATGCAGGGCGCAACACGGCAGCTGCCAGCTGCGGGTGGTCACCCGAACTCTGGCGGCACTGTCCGGTGGCATAGCACCCGTCCCCCATGCCTGATCACTGGCTGTAATAATAAAGAACCTCCCTGGTGGTCCATTGGACCTATCTCCTTGCCTGATCATGGGATGTAATAATAAAGAACCTCCCTGGTGGTCCAGTGGACCTATCTCCTTGCCCGATTGCAGGCTGTAATAATAAAGAACCTGCCTGGTGGTCCAGTGGACCTATCTCCTTGCCTGATTGTGGGCTGTAATATTAAAAACACTCCCTGGTGGTCTAGCGGTACACATACCTCCCAACCCACCCACTCTTTCCATACCCTTTCTCCCCGGTCAGCGGTTGGTGGCAGCACCCCTTCTGCAAGCTACCTGGCCAACCGCTGACTGATGGCGTACAATGCGGCTGTCGCCCATTGGTTCACAGCATGGGCCAATGGGCGTGCAGAGTGTACTATGCGACACACCCAATATGAATGGATCCATTCACATATCGAAGTTTTAATAATAATGCGGTATGGTCTGCATGCCCATTGGCCCATGCTGTGGACCAATGGGCATACAGCATCCTCTGCACGCTATCGATCAGCGGGTGACTGGGCGGCTTGTAGGGTGCTGCCACCCACTGCTGACCAGGGGGGAGAGGGGTGGCAGGAAAGAGTGGATGAGTTGGGAGGGGGTTACGGGTACTGCTAGACCACCAGGGAGTGTTTTCAATATTACATCCTGTGATTGGGCAAGGAGATAGGTCCACTGGACCACCAGGGAGGTTCTTTATTAATACAGCCCACGATCGGGCAAGGAGATAGGTCCATTGGACCACCAGGGAGGTTATATATTGTTACAGCCCATGATCGAGCAAGGAGATAGGTCCACTGAACCAGAACCACCAGGAGGTTATATATTGTTACAGCCCACGATTGGGCAAGGGGGTAGGTCCACTAGACCACCAGGGAGTTTATTACTATTTACGGCCCGCGATTGGACGTTGGAGTGCATTGCCGGTGAGGTGCAGGGAGTATCAGTCCCTGACGGCTGCTGCCTGGAAGGGCACCAGGCCGAAGTCTCTGGGGATTGGTACATCTGCAAGCAAATGGGGCCATAATGACATGAAAATGGCCCCATTTGTGCCTTGCATGTATTATGGCCCCATTTGCACGTCCACCTCTGAATATCACGGTTGATGCACCTAGCACAATGACACTTGTGCTAGCGCATACCCCTGCTCCTCTCTGGCCACTGCACCATGCACTAGGCGGGTGGCCACGGAGCAATATTCAGTGGTGCTGAGCCATGGCGCAGCACCATTGAATATCACCCTGTCAGCACCCGGCACATCCCAGTTGTGCTGCACCCTGGCTTGCGCCACAGCCTGGCGCAGTCTTACTATCCCACCCTTAATATACAAAACATTCAAGTCAACATAAAAATCCATCTTAAGGGTGTCTATTAATGGCTAGTACAATAAAGTGCTTTTATAAGGTATAGATGATAAAATATTGTTTTTCCTATAGGTCACCTTCTATTTTTTTAATCCTTTCTGTGATCTATATTGGAGGTTTACTAATTACCTTTGCTCATAACTTGCTATAGATCTATTTGACCAGCTAATATTCTTTTTCTTGCCTTGTTTAAGGCCATAAAATACTTTGCAACTCTTTCTATAATCCAGGGATTGTTAGTGTGAAGTAGTATCATTGTCAATAGTTCCTTATCTATCTCATATACTGAGTTTATGAAGGGACACAACCAATAAATCCTTTCTTGTGTGTACCATAAGCACGTCCACATAACGTGTGAGATTTTCAATGACCCCTACTGCAGAGGAACAATTAACCGAAACATCACTTGATTTACAGTATCTTGCCTTCAGAATGTTGCTTTCAAATCTTTCAAACTTATACAGAGTGAAAAGTCTCCTTATTTTAGGATCTTCTAGTTTTTCCAAATAAGTCTTCAATCCTAAGTAGAAACTGTTAGTAACATATCATGTTGAATAAGGTGATCTTTCAGTGCCTTCCGAATCCTTCCCTTGCCAATAATTTACATTTTTTTTGGCCATGTATTTTTTGTATTTAAAGCTAAGAGTGATCCTCTTATTCATGTAATTTTTTAGAATGCTTCATTTATATGTATCTAGGAGGGATAATTCACCAGGATACCAATATTTTTGGATAAATCCAAGTCCCAGTCACTTGTTGTTTTCCATTAAGTACTGGGCAGATATTCTAGAACTGAACTTTCTAGTAAGGCGCAACCAAAGATTTAGCTTCCTGGTTTCAATTAAAGTGTTTATGTTTTGGATGCTCAGTTCTGTCCTTATATATGATGCTGGTCAGGATGCACACAACCACAGTACTTTTCTCAGTATTTTAAAAAGTGGAGCTATTAATTTCTCCATGTGCTTTGTGTTTCACACCTCAGTACCGTAAAGGTGCTGGGCTTGGAATTTTACTTTGATCACTTTCATAACACACCTAATATTGGATCCACCAAATTTATAAAGGAAAGGGGAAATTGTTTAACCAGGAAAGGCACACTAAGCTGGAGTTTGTTTCCAGGTGCAACTTGGGAGCACAAGGAAGTTAAGTGACTTGCTTAGGGTAACACAGTATGCAAGTGGGAGCTGATGGGATTCAAACTCAGGTCTCCAAGTTTGCAGCTCAGTGCCTTTAACCACTACACTATGCTGCCTCTGCTAGCCTATAATTAAACCTTGGTAAAACCATTGTAGTTTTCATTAAGGTTTCTAAGATTTTTATAAACTGTTCATTCCAGAGACAGTTTGCAAAAAAAGGTAATCCAAGATATACATAAGATTGGGCTACCTCCACTTTTTCTGCTCCTAGTATCCATTTTCTCTTATCATGTCTTTTTTGACCAAAGATTACTATTTTAGTCTTGGTTAAATTTATTTTCAGTTTGACAGTGGATGAATATTCATCTAAGAAGTTAAGTGTTTTTCTGGAGAACACTTTTAGAGAGAGAAAATAGGACCAGATTGTCCATGTATGCAAGGGCGGCACATATCTTGTAACATATAATTAATGTCTAGTGCAAATAACACTGGGGCCAGCACACAACCTTGTCTTATACTGTACCCTTATTTATTCTGAAGGGGAGGGCAATTGTTCGTTTGTACCCATACATACATTAGCCCAGGTCTCCTGATACAATTTAAATATTATGTATACTAGGGATCTATCAATTCCTTTTCTAAACAGCTGCTCCTGTAAGTTTCTGCTAGATATGGAGTCAAAGGCCACTGAATAATCTCTAAAAACAGTGAATGATTTTTGCTTCCTCAACTTCACATATTTTTCAATTAAGTGGTGTAGTACAAATATATTATCCAGCATACAATATTCTGCTCTAACGCCTGCCTGAAATGGAGAGAGACCTCCAGAAGTCTGTATCTGCTTATTAGTCTCTCCAGGAAAACCTTGGAAAATATTTTCAGACTAATATGTTGAGATCCCAATTTTAGGACTGAGTTATCTAGTGTGTCTGTAATTACTGGACCTGAATCATATTTCCATTTATTTTAGAGCAACATTTTAACAGTAAGAAAAAGGCTATGCCTCAAGCACTTGTTCATTGGAGGGTAGTCAGTCAGTGGGTGAGTTGTAAGGTGTTTTCTTTTAATGTTTCAGAGAGAGTCACAACCTCTGTACATGGTGTCGGTTTAGTGGTGGTTGATTGTTAGGAAGAGCTGCAACTGTCAGGAAGGTGAAGCACCATGGTCTGAATTTGGGGGGGGGGGTGCTGCTGGTCAGAGAATGAGATCCATGCTGTAGGTTCCAGATGTCAGAGCTGCATGGGGTGGTGCTGCAGGTTGCAGAGTGACAGTCATGCAGCAGTTTGCTGTTCTCAGAGCCACAGGGTTCAAACAGAAATACTTTCACTTTCCTGGCAATAAATTGTTGGTTTCAGCTGGGCAGGGAATTGTGATAGCCATGATATATGGCAACAACAGAAGGTTAACAGGATGATGTCTAGGTACTGGGCAAAATAATATTATCTTGCACAGTGGCTTACTATAACACTTTTTATCTTATTATTTTTCATAACACAGATGTTGTACAAATGTATATATGTGTATGTATATCTTGCATGTGTGCATACACACACACACATATACAGTATATATACTGTATATATATATATATATATATATATATATATATATATAAAATGGGTAGAAATTGTTGTTGTTTATTGGCTGATGAGCATCACATGTCCGTGCATATATCAAAGCGCGACCACACACCTGCACTTTTACCCCCTTCCAGAACAATTTTGACATTTTATAAGATAGATAAACCACTCTGAGGTGTGCGGTCGTGCTCTGATATATACGCGCATTGGTGTGCATTGTACGCATGAGGCCACAGGCCGAGTCCGTCAACTGCCCAAGGCGTGCGTATATCAGAGCGTGACCGCACACCTCAGAATGGTATATCTATTACATATAAAATGGGTACAAAAAACTATCTCTGCTGATTGGTTGAAACACATCACAAGACCATGTGTATATCAGAGCACGACTGCACATGTGCACTTTCACCCCCTCCAAAACAGTTTTGCCATTTTATAAGATAGATAACCCACTCTAGGATGTGTGGTCATGCTCTGATATATGCACGCCTAGGGTGGTTGATGCATGAGGCCACAGGCCTCATGCGCATGTGTAACAATGCACACCAAGACATGCATATATTAGAGCACGACCACACATCTTAGAGTGGGTTATCTATTTTACATATATATATACATATATATATAGAGAGAGAGAAAGAGAGAGAAACACTTTATTAATGCACCAGTTAGGGTTAAAGTGGCAAAAGTAGGGAAATGAGGTGATGTGCTGTTAGGGTTCCCAGCCCTAACACCCCATCCCCACCCTGCAGGCAGCAACAGGAAATTCACCTCTGCTGTGTCTTTGTAAATCAGGCATGTGGTGTACCTTGGGGTTGCCAACCCTCACGCTCACCCTATTCCATCAGTAAATAAGCTGAGATGTGTAGAGTATATGAGAATAGGGTGAGCATTAGGGTTGACAATTCAAATGCACATCTCATGCCTGATTTGTGAAATTGCAGGAGAGGTGAAATCAGAATGCTTTTTTCTGTTACTACCTGCAGTGTGGGGGTGGGGGTGTTAGGGTTGGGAACCCTAACACCACATTTTCTTACTTTTGTTGCCTTAACCCTAACTGGTGCAGTAACACAGTTTTTTGTACTGAATTTCCTTACTTTTTTGAGATAGAATAAATGTTGCCAGTGGGAGCACAGGGCCCTTTGGTCCTGCACTTCCATCCCTCCATAGATGCATAGATCTAAGTTGATGTGGAAGTGCAGGGCTCTCTGGGCCATGCACTTCTATTACTGCCAAAAGAGCAATTTATTTACTTTGTTGTATGGCTTGTTAAAGTTCCAGTGTTATCCTATGAGAATTTTGATGTTTTAATTTTAGATTTTTTTATATGCCCCCTAAATTGTTGGGGGGGTATTATGTATTATTTTTGTAGTACTCATTATGACCTTAGTTTTGATATCTAGATTGTCCCTCAACTGTAAATATTGAAGGAGTTATGGCTTGTTGAAGGTCAAATGTAGGAAAATTTAAGTCCAAAATTGTTTTTCATATGATGTTATCCTTTTTTGCATGAATGAAAAACCCATATGAAAAAAGATTCCTTCATATGCAAAAGAATCAGAAAAAAAACACCAGCCCAAAATCTTTTTCGTTTGATAGTATACTTTTTCGTATGAATGAAAAACCCATACAAAAAAGGATGGCCTCATATGGAAAAAGAATCTGAATCAGAAAAAACAAAATCAAGTCCAAAATCTTTTTTCATATGTGGACATCCTTTTTTGTATGAATGAAAACCCATGCAAAAAGGATATCTTCATACAAAAATAGAATCAGAAAAAAAAAAACATAAGTCCAAAATCTTTTTTCTTATGAAGCCATCCTTTTTTGTATGAATGAAACAATTATATGAACAAGGATCCCTTCACAGGAAAAAAGAATTTGGACATGAAGGGATCCTTTTAATTTTTTTTCCAATCATATGAAAAAGAATGCCTTCATATGAAAAAAGAATTAGAAAAAAAAGAAAGTCCAAATTCTTTTTTCATATGAAGGCTCAATTCCTTTTTTGTATGGCTATAACAAAAAAGGAAATCAAGTCACAAAAAATGATTTTCAAATATATAAAAGAGACATCTGGGTCATTTTTCCACAAACTAAGTGCAGAATCCACCTAATGGGGTCCCAGTTAGCAAGACACATGTGTTGGTGTGTGTGCAGGGTGTCAGTTTTGTGGGTTTTGAAAAAATTACAACTCCCCCCAAAATAGCTGAAACAAGATTTTTTCCTCATGAAAAAGAATAACCTCCATATGAAAAAGGATCCTTCTTTCTTGCATTGATATCCTAATGAAATACAACATACCTCATACACACATATTCAAGATTTTTCAACTGAGACATCTACTGAGACAACTATTTGGTACCACCCTGCAGTTACCCAAACTGGATACTATATTAACTCAGATGTGATCCATCTCTTCCAAACCCCATTGTATTTCCCTGGTATATGCTAGTCTCAGGGATTGACAAATCTCATCGCTTGACATCCTGGGCTACCATTTTTGTCTCAGGGACAATCATTTGTAAGGGGGACGCTTGCCCACGGACAACCATTGCTCTGCGTTGTATCTACTTCAATGTTATTCATTACCTGCACTTTTATCATCCATCTGGGAGAGGGCTCCCCATCACGGCATCAGTTCTGAAGCCTGGTGGTCTAGTGGAGCTGAAGGAGGCATAAGGCACAGCAAGAGGAGGCACCTGCCATTCGGTCTTGGTACGTACCAGGCAGCAATCTGCCAAGAGGTCGGTTGCGTGGCCACGCACCATGCAGCAGGTGCAGCAGCATCACATGATGCTTCTCCTTGCAGTCACCTGAGAAGTCCAGGGCTGCATGCCTCACGAGTGGCTGAGGACTCAGAAATGCTCGTGCCCACACTGCCCACTGCCAGCAAAGGGTGGGTTACTGACAGAAGGAGTAACCAATCAGTGGCACGACTCCTTTCCCTTGCTGCACACTACTGGCTGACCCCACTGTTGGAGGTGGAGCAAACGGGCAGGGAGGTTCACCGCTGGGTGGGCTTGTTATTTGCTTTTCTTTGTGCTACTAATGCTGAAGTGTAAAGCTAGGGATTCACTGGGTGCACTAGAGTTGCCTTGCTGATTATACCTTAAAGCCAGATATACTAAGCAGCTAATATAGAGTAGACTTGTTTAATATTGTGGTATTGGATCTAATTGTGCTTGTAACTGAAGGTATTAGGATAGCTGAGTCCTAGTGTGACCTCATTTTGGAATTGCTCTGTTTGCTTAGAGTGGAGCCCCTTTGTGTAAGTCACAATATTTTCTCCTGCTGCATAGTAATGAGAGGCTTTGTTTTCTCCACTACATAGGCAGCCCCCACAAGCTCACTGCTGACCGCGGCAGCCACTCGGGATGAACAAGCAACACAAGCAGCTCACCTGGGGAGCTGAGGAAGTCAAATTTCCAGCCTGATTACTTTCGAGGTAAAGAGAGCCTCTTCTCTTCATTTGGATGCCTGCAGGGGGGTGCTAGCCCGACGATGCTTCGTGTAATCTGCCCCACCCACCCCAACCACCCACCCATGCAGGGGCGGCTGTCAATTTAAGGATCCACCCCCGTGACATCACATCCGATGACATCACGTCCTGTTGTCCAGAACCTATCTCTCCACTTTCCCATTTGCAGGTTATACCTGCTAGCCACTAGAGGGACCTATGCTCCCTCGCTACTTCCTACTCCTACCTGTACAGTACTACTTCCCTTGGATCTTGCTCACCACAATGTATTGGCCCTTCCTCACGCTCTGCCTGTGCCTATCCCCATTAGCAGAGCACTTGCCCACTTACCCATCTGCTACTCTGCACTGTGCCCTGGCACCCCTCCCTCCCCTTGCTCCTGAACCTGCTCTCTTGTCCCTTGGGACCTCTGTGTGTCTCGGTCCTCCCTGCCCTCCCCCTAGCTTCCTCCTCACCTCAGGCACATCTGGGTGTCTTCTTATTCTTTCCTTCCCTTCCTGTACCACCCTGCCCAACCCCTGCTCCCTTAACCTCCCCTCCTCTCATGTCAATCGTAGGAAAACCTTTCACCATCTCCCAGCCAGGGTGTTAGTCATGCTACTACTTCTGTCAGGGAACATTCATCCAAATCCTGGCCCAGTTCCCAGGAGCTCCCCAACTAGCACAATAGGACTATTCATGGTCTCCATGAATATCTGTAGCCTCTTAAAAAAGTTTGACTCACTACAATGCCTGGTCACATAAATTAACCCTGATGTCATCGCTCTGGTTGAGACTTGGCTGTTGAAATCCTCCCCTGACTCCCTAGTCTCCCTTCCTGGTTTCACCCTCTTCCGGTCCGATCGTGTTGGGAGACGGGGCAGCGGCTGAGCTATTTATGTCAAGGAATCTCTCCCCATACTAGCCCTGCCTGCTCCCATCCTTGACTCCAGGGCCCAGGCGCTTACACTGAAACTAACCCCTGACCCTTTAAAGGGACCCCTTTATCTGACTACTGCATACGTGCCCCTCAGGGACCAAATGCAGCCCATTGCCTCTCTTACAGAATACCTTTCCTCACTACCTCCTTCCACTGATCAAATTCTGGTGGGTGACTTAAATGTCAACTGGCTCAGCCCCTCCTCCTCCTCTACCCATGACTCCTTTTCTGCAATAGACCTAACGCAACTAGTTACCCACCCTACCAGGACTAACCCCAAGAGAGGCTCCAATACCCTGCTTGATGTGGTACTCACCAACTGCCCTAATCGGATCCCCAATGTACAAGTCCTCCCAGACTCTCTCAGTGATCACTCCCCCATTCTATTCCACTGGTCATCCTCAGTCCCCAAACCCATAGCACAGTCCACATGCCAGCGGTGTCTAATACCTGGTGGACTGATAAAACTTAAGGAACTTCTGTCCCAAATTGACTGGTCTCCTATACAGGCAACTCCTGACATCGACACAGCTCTCTCCTTCTTTACCCGAACTTTTAATAATGCCTGTGATGTCTTTGCCCCAATGTCAACCCGCCGTTCTAAAAGGCAGAATGCCCCTGGGTAACCCCAGCTTTGATCCACCAACTCAGACATAGGGACAACCTATGGCACCGTGCCATTGAGACTGGCTGGCCCAGTGACAGGCAGTTATACGCTGCTGCCCGAAACAAGTGCACTCGGGCCATCAGAAAGGCCAAGTCTGAGCACTATTGGTCCTCACTCACTGCCTCATGGGGGAACCCCAGCACCTTCTGGGATAACATTAAACAGTTAAATGGAAGTGCGCACTCCCCCCCACCCTCTCAGATCAACATTAATGGCGTGATCTCCTCAGACCCAGCCCTCACAGCCAACCACCTCAACACCTCATTCACTGATCTTAGCCCGATCCTCCCTACAAATATTTTTGACCCTCCTCCCCCAGCACCTGCCGTAAATCTTTCTTGCCCTTATTTTCTCCTCTGCCGTGTTTCTGCCCAAGAACTTAGGCCGCACCTTGTCACTGTCCTCAAGAGTAATAGTACAGGCAGTGACACCCTGGATCCATGTATCCTACGGCTGGTCTTAGACACAGTCCTTACCCCGATCACGTGCCTCATCAACCACTCTGTTTGCCTGGAGAAGGTTCCAACTGCCTGGAAAGTCACCACTGTCACCCCTATCTTTAAAGGTGGTGATAGGACTGTGGCTGGAAACTATTGGCCAATCTCTATTATCTCTCCTCTCTCCAAGGCCTTGGAAAAAGTGGTGGCCTCTCAAATCTCTGACTACCTCTCCACCTACAGTGTCCTATGTCCTGAGCAGCATGGCTTCCGAGCAGGCCACAGTACCAACACAGCCCTCCTAGAGTTCTCCAACTTTCTCCACTCCTCCTTAGACACTGGTTCTCTGGCTGGTGCGGTCTTCATTGACCTCTCTAAAGCTTTCGACACTGTCTCCCACCCCCTCCTTCTTGATGCCCTTAGTCTCTCTGGTTTTGCTGCTGGGCCTATCTCCTGGTGCACCAGTTATCTGTCTGACTGCTCACAGCGTGTAAAAATTAATGGGACCTACTCAGACATCTGTCCCATCTTTTCTGAGGTTCCCCAGGGCTCCATTCTGGGCCCCTTACTATTCTCCCTTTACCTTAACACCCTTCTACGCTCTTGCTCGGGGAACATTCTATTGTACGCTGATGATGCAGTCATCTTTGCCTCAAGTCGTAACCCTATTGCCCTCCAGGACTCGCTGCAGAAGTCCTTTGCTGAAGCCAAGGGCTGGTTCAAGGAACATAGATTGGTGATAAATCTTGAAAAACAAAAACATGTTCTTCACTCATCCTCAAAACAAGTCCTGCAACTTCAAACTCCTCATTCACTCTGGGTCCTCTTTCCCACTCGAACAAGTTTGCTCCTATAAATACCTAGGGATCCATTTTGATCCCTCTCTCTCCTTCCATGGACACATCGCTGCCCTAGCCACTGCCACTAACATCCGATTGGGCATCTTACATTGGTAAAAACACTGCCTCCCCCCAGAGGCTCTTTGACTCACAGTCACCTCCTCTATCCTGTCCCTAGTGGACTATGGACTGCCGGTGTATGGTGCTGCTGTTCGGACCACACTCCATAGAATTCGCACTACTCTGAATAAGGCCTGCAGGTTAATTACTGGGGCACCTAGGCTAACACACACCTGTCTACTGTACGCTAAAGCACTGGTACTTGATCTTGATGAGCGCCTCAAATATCTAACCTGTACTCTTACAAAAAAGACCCTCCTTGGGCTATCCCCACCAGGATTGACCACCACCATCCGCTGCTCTGTCCCACTAGTTCATACACGGACCTATGGGAAAACCTCTCTTGTTATCCCTAGAGCTAGGACCTCTCATGGCCAAAGAGCCTTCAGCTTTAGGGCCCCCTCCTGGTTCAACACACTGCCCCACTCCATCTCCGAAGCTCCAACTATATCATGCTTCAAAACGTCCTTACGGAACCACCTTGTTAACACCCGAAGCTGTAATTGCAACTAGTCAAAGCCATACTCAATACTTATGACAAAGCTTACTACTAAGCTGCTAAGGACAACATAACTCTGGTATTGTTTGCATCAATCCTACCTGTACAGCTTATTTGTATCTATGTACTTATTGCTGTCTTAAGTTACTGTTATACTGTGTTATACTGTTATACTGTGTATTTTCGTTTGTCTTACTGTGACAAGGTACCTTTGTAAATGAGCCTATGGCTCAAAGGTTTTCCAAACTGCTGTCTAAATAAAATAAAAAATATTGTATGCAGTTTTCTCCTTTCTCATACTGAGACACAAGTTGTGTGTTCTACTTCAGATTCAGAGGGCAGCATAACTTCGCTCAACAGTTTTGTTTATTTTTTAGGGACTCATTGCTGATAGCAAGGGAAAAAAGATTTAAAACAGACAAGAGGAAAAAATCAAGAGAAAAAACAAGCAGGGAAGGGAATTAAAAGGGGGTGGAGAGTTCGACTGGAGATGGGTACGTTAGGTCTTGTATCATCATGTGAGAGCTACAGCAACCATTGAGTTTGTCGGCTGACAGATGGGAGGGGGTGGGGTAGAAATTGATGAAAATAAAAGAAAAGTACTAAGTGTCAGGGGGAAAACAACAGGGTTCTTCATTTTTTTTAAGAAGCAGCAGCAGTGTGGGGAGGTCACGTGATGAGTTAGCCGAGTAGGACGTTTCTTGCGCCGCTCCAAGGCCGGAAATTATTTTTAGAAAGTAAATAATTTGGGACCAGCTATTCTTAGTTAAATTAACTTTCCCTTGAGTGGCGGGATGCTAGTGAAGCAGCTCGGTGGTGTTACTGCAGCAAAAAAGGGGAAATTTATCAGAACGAAGCTACGGTCCACGAGGGGCTCTTGCGAACAGCGCTCAGCCACGACCAGAGTTATTATGGAGCCCAAGACAATAGAGCCTCTGTCGGTGAGAACTCCAGCTCTTAAACGGCCAAAACCCCACTCACCTACCCCCAATGATTGGGAAGAAGAGGCAGAAGAGCAAGGGGGGCTGCACCAAATAATGAAGACATACAGGAGATTAAACACTTACTTCAGGGGCTGGTAGTAGATTTTGCAGCCTTTAAACCTGCACTGCAGTCATTAGCACAGAGGATGGGAGATGCTGAAGCCTGAATTTCTTCACAAGAAAGGAAAGTTTCTGCAGTGGAACAGGAGTTGGTGGTAGTCAGAAAACAAGTCAAGAAGTTGGAAGAAAGGCTCAAGGATCAAGAATCAAGGAGCTGACAAAATAATTTGATTCTGTCAAAACTTTCTGAAAAAGCAGAAGGCTCGGACTGTGTTCTGTTCTTGCAAGACATGCTGCTCAAGCTTTTTGGCCCTTCGCCATATGGGGAGAACTGTAATCTAGAGAGAGCACACAGGGCCTTGAGAGAGATGCCACCACCAGGAGTAAGACTCCAAGTAATCATAATGTGGTTCCTCAACTATAAAGAAAAAATGTTTGTATTGGCCTCAGCACGGCAAAAGAAAACAATGCAGTGGAATGGTGCCACCTTGTGGATGTTTCAAGACCAAACGCCTTCCATGAGAGCCAAACAGAAGGAGTACGTGGACATTAAAAAGAAGCTATATCTGGCAGTATCAAATTTCGGCTCCAGTTTCCTGCTACCCTTGTGGTTCGGCTACAAGCGGGGGAGAAGAGATATCTCACAGCCAAGGATGCACTGGAAGGGCTATAAATGGAGCTCCCAGATCTATTTAGAACACCGACTTGAGATGCCTGAGACGACTAGGAGAGATGCCGAGAGTCTCTGTGGGCTGGGACTATTATAATTTTAATTTGTTAATTTTAAACTGGTTAAAATTACTTTTAAGGTGGCGGAACTTAAAGCTTTAACTGGCTGGTTTCAGATACTAGCCTTGAGATAAGGGGCACAAGAATGGTTATGGATGACTATGGGCTTAACAAGAGAAGCCGAAGAAAGGGGTATTTAGGGTAATCTTATGTTGTTATTTTATATTATTATATGATGTCGTACCGGGGGTTAGAATAGTGAGGGTGGTTCTTTTTTCTCCGGGAAGTGTCCCCCCCCCCTTTTTTTTTTCTTTTTTTTTCTCTCTTCTCTTCTCTTTAAGATATCTCTGTAGGATGGTGCTGGTCCTTTAATCTCTCTGTTGGGGGCCTATGGTACTAGGGGTCAGGATCTGAGCCAGGGTTACACTGCCATAACTGAGTGACATTGGCTGTAGGTTGGGAGGTGGTCATTAATTTTTGAGGTGGTTTAACCATGTTGCTAGGGTAATGACTAGTGGTTGGGGTTGGGGGGTGAGGTAGGGAAGAGGAAATAAAGTTTGGGGTTAAGTGGATAGACACAGATGTAAATCTCAACTTGGGAGTACTATAGATGAGAAGATTGCTTAATCAATCACGGCTATTAATGGGTTAAGCCAGGGCTGGGATTACTGCAGTTCACAAGGCGCAGAGAACTGGAAAGGTTATTACTGAACGCCTGGCCAGGTGTTACGAGTAGAGGGAAGGTAAGAGACTGACCACCCCAGGGCTCAAAAGGAAGGGGATCAATGATAGGGCGAATAGAGTAACGGTTTAGCAATAAGCTCGTGGTGATCCTTAAGAAGTCCCGTTGAAGGAAAGAATAGGGAGGGTTGGGGAGCAGCGGGTGAGGGAGCTCATCAATGACCCATGAACAAGGGAGTGAGTGATCTAGGGATTGGGGGCAGGGGGATTGGGGAAGGGATTGGAGTTTGGGAAGGAGAGAGAGTCCCTTAAGTTAAAGGTAAAGGATGCAGGCTCAGATAGGGTAGTGAGAGTCAATTGCCCCAAAATATATCCATGGCACTACCAATGGCGAAGGTTAGACTGATTTCATGGAATGTTAAAGGGCTCAGGGGTAGACATAAAAAATTGGTAATCCTGAGACACCTGGATCAGATAGGTGCTCAGTTGGTGACCCTGCAAGAAACACACCTGTTAACAGAAGAGCTGAATAGCCTCAAGCAATCATGGGTGGGACAGATTTTCGGGGTGGGTAAGGAGAGGGCGTCAGGAGGGGTAGCGATTTTAATTAGGAAATCTTGTATGTTTAGTGTTGAACAGGTGGTTACAAGAGAGGACGCTAGAGGGATTTACACTTCGGGCCTGCTATATGGCAGGGTCACTTCGGTGGCCTCCATATATGGTCCGACACCCCCCAAGGTGGAGTTTTTTGCTTCGATAGAGAAGGATATAGTGGGTCTCCTGGGGTGTGCCCTTATCTTGGCAGGAGATTGGAATGCTTATGTGGACAATGGTAGGGATAGGATCCCACCGGGGAGAGGACCATTAACTAAGGCTCAACAGGCCCTGGAGAAGTTTATGGAGGCTTCAGTCCTGGTGGACCCGGTACGGACTCATACCGATGGGGGTAGATCCATGACATTTTACTCATCAGTACACAAGACCCAATCTCGTATTGATTTTTTTCTGGTGTATAGGGAGGTGCTTACCGGGATTAGAGGTCTGACTACGGAAGGCAGAATCTTCTCAGATCATTCCCCGATTTCACTAGTTTGGGAACCGAAAGTGGGCCCACCTAGACCCTTTCGTTGGAGGCTGAGTGATTTGTTGCTGACTGAAGCTGCGACTAAATATAAGCTCGAGGGAGCCTTGCTGGATATTATCCAGCAACAAGTACCCACGATGATAGATAGGAAACTGGCCTGGCCAGCCTGCAAAGTACTTTTTGCAGGGGTGGCACAGGAATTGTCAGCTCTGAAAAATAGGCAGAGGAGGGCAAAAGAGGACTTCATTTTAGGAGCTATTAGTTATTTGACACCTTTAGAGGGGTCCTCAGAGGAAGTCGATAGGGAACTTAGAGGTCTGAGGCATGAGCTGGAAGATATGGTTAATGGTAAAGTGGACTATTGGTTGGAAAAGATTAAAGCTAAATATCTCCTGGAAGGAGATGTTCCGGGTCACCTGCTGGTAGCTAGAGTGAGGGAGTGGGAGGCGAGCAGAATGGTGACATCTATACGATATGAGGAGAAGCTAATTATAGACTCCCAGGAGCTAGCTGACACCTCTGGGCAGTACTTTAAAGAGTTATGCCAGATGGGGAATAGGGTAAGGGAAGAGGAGATCAAGGCATTTCTAGAGGAAATACCGTTGCCCGTGATAGACCCCTCACAGACTAGGGAGCTGATAGAACCCATAAGTGCAACTGAGATTGTGGAGGTTGTTAAGTCCCTACCGGGGGGGAAGACACCGGGGCCGGATGGCCTCACGGCGAAGTTCTACCAGACCTTCATCCATGCTGTGTTACCTATCCTTCAAGAATTCTACAATACTATAATGCAGGAAGGAGTACCACACTCCCCTCTCTACCAGGCTTCTATCACATTAATACCCAAAGCGGGCAAGCCTAAGGATGAACCAGTGAGCTACAGGCCCATTGTTTTGATGAACCAAGATATTAAGATTCTTACTAAAATATTGGCCAATAAAATTTGGCAGATAGCACCCGATATAATTAGTCAGGAGCAAGTGGGGTTCATGCCAGGAAGGGGGGGCTCATGACGCCTTGAGGAAGCTTCATCATATCCTGAGTTATGCAGCGGACTCTCAAATCCCTCTAGCCATAATATTGCTTGATGCTGAGAAGGCCTTTGATAGGGTCTCGCATCCCTTCCTTTTTGCCACAATGGAGAAGATGGGTTTCCCCGAGGGCCTTCTGAAGGGTATTAAAAATATGTATGCTGCCCCAACGGCAAGAGTCCTGTGCAATTGGTACATCTCACAGGAAATACACTTAGAAAATGGGACGCTCCAAGGATGCCCTCTATCCCCGATATTGTTTAATATCTATTTAGAACCTCTGCTGAGAGTTAGAAATAGGGATAAACGGATAAAGGGGATAGATATAATGGGGAGGAAACTTAAATTTTCAGTGTTTGCAGACGATGTACTCCTGCATTTAAGAGACCCATCGAAGGGACTTGAGAAGGTGAGGGGAATTAACTGAGCAATTTTCTAAAGTATCAAACTATAAATTAAACTTGGCTAAGACTCAGATCTTACCCTTGACACCACATGTATACAGGGTAGATTTCTCCCATTTACAAACCCAGTGGATTCCAGATAAAATGAAATATTTGGGTATATGGATCACGAGGAACTATGAGCTGAGGGCCGAAACAAACATAGACACGACAATTTCGGATATTAAGGGGGATTTAATAAGATGGAATAAGTTGCCCCTAAATTTCATGGCCGGGCTTGGGCTTATCAAAATGAACCTGCTTCCGAGGCTTTTATACCCGATTTACTTGGCTCCATATAGTATCCCTAAAAAATGGTTTGGGCTGATCAAGAAGCTCCTCTCAGATTTTTTATGGGATGGTAAACCACCTAGGAAAAAACATAATGATTTACGACTCCCTCCGGGCTTGGGAGGAATCAAGTTGCCAGACCTTCACCTGTACTATATTGCAGGTCAGTTGGGCTTATTGGCCTGGTGGGGTAAGAGGGTGACAGGAGATGGCTATGTTCCCGACTGGCTGCATTTAGAGACCCAGATATTGAGGGACGCAGGCCTCTCCCCAGAGGCAGCCTTGTATGCTAATATATGTGCTTATGCCAAACACAAGGTGGGAAGCCCAATTTGGAAGACGGTAGAAGCCTGGTGGTCATTTTTGACTATGACCCAGAAAAAAGAACAATGAGGACCCAAGAGCAGCCGCTTATGGGTAACCCCAATTTAGCAATAGGCAACAAGGTGATCAAAGGGAAGTGGGCTAATTGGGTCGCGAGCATGTCTCTTAATGAGGTCATTCAGGACAATGGGGTAGTCCTTTCAGAACAGTGCGGTAGAATGCCCTTTTTCCATAGATTGCAATTCACATGGATGCTTGAGGGGATAATAAAGAAAATGGGGGTTCTATTAGATTGCTCACTTAAGTGGGGTGAGTCGAGGGAAATTGACCCGAAAGTCAGAGTTCTGTCGCAGGTTTACAGAATTCTGCTGGCCTTTTTCGGGTCGAGTTCTCCTATAGCAGTGCCATACTGGGACAACAAATTGGCACCTAGAAATATCGACTGGACCAGTGTCTAGAGGAGTGCTAATATATAGTGATACCCAAATATAGGAGCATACACTTTTTTATTGCCTCTAATCTATACTTTATCCCTGTGAAACTGAGTGAAAGAGGCCTTAGATAGACAGACTTGTGTTTCAGGTGCAAATCAGAGAAGGGAGACCTTTTACATGTTCTGTGGAACTGTAATAGAATACGGCCACTATGGGATGAGATAAAAAGGCGGATGGAGCCTCTGTTGGACTACTCTGAGCTTATAACCCCAGAGGTATGTATTTTGGGGGATCTCTCACAAATTGCAGGTGTTACTCCTAAATATCATATATCCCTGATGACTATTGTGATTAAAGTGCATGTGGTCCAGCACTGGAAAGATGATCAATCTTATGGGTACACACAATGGGTGGGTGACCTTATTGGAGCCCTATCTAGGATCAAGAGGCATCTATATCTAGAGGGGAGGAAGGGGCTATATCTCAAAAGATGGGTGGTATTGGAGGCAATCTACTCCCAATAGGGGCCGTTTGGCCAGAAATGGGTCTATCTGTCGGGCCGTGACTAGTTGTAGGTTGATTAGAATGAGATTATAGAGACGCTAAGGGACCTGAGGACCTTGTAATATTAGAAGGTGGATTGGTAGGATTTTGGGGACTAGCGCATTAGTAAGAATACTGGGTCTGCTAAAAAGATGGTGATAGGGACTCTCTCTTTGCAGGGGGCACAGAGAGGTGTTGCCCTTTGAGGTGGAACTAGTCTACAACACCATAAGGCTCAGGAATCTCGGATAGGCCCGGAGTAGCTGTATTAGGGTTAAGGGAAATGGTCTGATCTGTTAATGGGCCTGAGGGTGCTGTTTCCATACATAAAGATGTGGCTGGATTTAAAGCTAGATTTGGTGGGGAAGGGGACATCATCTCTGTGTGTGTACATAGTTGTAATGTACATAGTTTTCACAGTCAATTTTGGGCTGTGAGCCTGGGGTTCCAGGTTCTGTTTTATGTTTGTTTTTATACTGTATTAAAAAAAACTAATAAAGAAGTGTTTAAAAAAAAGAAGAAGCAGCTGTATGTTAACTGAGAGACTTGAGTCCTCTTCAGGCCAGACCAGCTCTACTGTAACTGCAGTGCATGCTAGTTGCTGGGTCTGCCTAGTGAGGAACAGGAGGGAGAGAGAGAAGAACAAAAAGGAAAAAAAAAAAGCGTAGTATATCTGCTGCTGCAGCTGTCTAAGCTACTGAATCCAGTCCACCAACTGCCTGCAGTGCCAGTGTCTTTCTGCTGAGGGTAGGGACAGGAGGAGAAGAAAGGCAAAAATTGAAATAAAAACTATTAAACATAAAAGGTTGGCTCTGGTTTGGGGGACACACACAAATGACATAAGCTTAGCTCATCTGTGTGTGAGAGAGACAGAGTCTAGACTGGGTTGGGGGCACTGACAGTGTGAGAGTCTACTCCAGTGTCCACACTAGTGCCTGACTTTGAGGGACAGGACAGGGAGGAGAGAGACTAGAGGCAGAAATTGAAAAAGAAAAAGTTATTAAAATTAAAAGAAAGAAAGAAATCACATTATATTAAAATGTTGCAGTTGTTTGAGACACTAAATTCAGCCCACATCAACTGCATTCTGTGCCTGTATGTCACTGTCTTCTGAGGGACAGGAGGTGGGGTGACGCAAGAGAAACAGGGAGAAATTTTAATACAACTATTAAACTAAAGCAAAAACAAACATAAAAAGTTAGATCTGGGATAGCTTACATGACAGTCTAGAGTGTGACTGTGTCTACTGACAGCGAGTCCTGAAGTTAAGTCCACCCGTGGCTGACTGTGTGAGGGACAGGAGGGAAAGAGAGTCAGAAATTGAAAAAGAAAAACATATTAAAAAGAAAGAAGCTCTAATTTAGCTGCTGCACTGCATCTTGCATCTGTGTGAGACACTGAATCCTCCACATCAACTGTTTTAGTGTTTTGCTGAGGAAGGGGAAGGGAGAGAGAGAGAGGCAGAAATTGAACAAAAAAACTGAAAAGGGAACAACTGTGGTGGTGGGGTGTTGTGTTTTTGTACAGTACTGTAGTGTATGTACATTGAACAGTACAGAGAAAAATATCAAATAAATAATACAATATTCTTAAGAAAGTACAACAGTGAATGTACTGGAGTTAAAAAGTTTAGCAGTGTGACTATGCTATAGTGTTTCCAATTCCTGTGTTTACCCAGGCACCCAAGCACTAGTACAGTACACACTACCCCCATCCCCTTACATCACCCAGTCATGAACGGACACTCACACACAGATATTATAGAATATATTGTATTTGTAGAGTAAGCAAGTTAAAAAAAGTTAATACAAACACAACAAACAAAAATATGGCTATGCAAAAGAATAAAAAACAAGACTCTTTTTTTCTACGTGGTCAGCAGCAGCAGCCGCTGGGCCTAGTAGTAGCCAAACACAAATGCAGTCTTCTCAAGATAAAAGCGACACTGAGGCTTCTGCTCTGGTAATGGATATAACAGCAGCTGATGCTGATGTTCATCCCTCAGTTGAATTAAACCATGAAGCGGAAGCATCTGTTTCCTCTTCCTGTCCTAAGAAATGAATTTTGCTGGATCAGCAATGAGACATAATCTCTAAAGACAAAAAATATGACCAGGAAAAAAGGGCCAGAATGCTTCAATCTCACTGGTTGAACAATTATAAATAGTTGCAATACGATGAAAAAAAGGGACTGATGTACTGCACAGTTTGTGAAAAGTATTCCCACTTTTGCAATACCAGTCATTTAAAAAAAAAAAAGTGTTTGCAACAGGCTCTAACAATTTTAGAATTGAGTCACTACGTGCACATGAAAAATCAAATCCGCATGTGCTGTGCCAGAACCAACATATTCTGGAAAGTGGCCAGCATGCAGTAGTTCAGTGTGATGTTACTGAGTCATCACTTTATCAAGCATTTGCAGTGTTGGAAGAGGCCACTCAGGAGAAAATGAGATGTCTGTTCAACACAGCGTACTCCATTGCAAAAAATATGTGTCCTTTTTTCGACATGGATTGGCTATGTGAATTGCAAGAGAAAAATTGTATTAAGCTTGGCACTAACTACACAAATGATAAGCGAGCCAGGGATTTTTGCAAAGCTGTATCTGCTGTTCTGTACCAAAACCCAGATACAGACTCTTAAAAACACAAAATATGTGACAGTTCTTGCTGATGGCAGCATGGATACGGCTATAGTTGAATGGGAAAATGTATTTCTGTGTTTTGCAGATCCTAACATAAAAGATGTATGTACATATCTGATCCAGGCTGTGCCTTTGGAATTCGCACATGCCGAAGGTGTTTTTAATACAATAAGAACTGCATTAGATTCACTGTATCTTCCTCTCACTGACTTATCAAATGTGAGCAATCCGAGGCCTGTTTTGATTTCTGCCAATTTTGATGGGGCAAGTATAATGATGGGTGAAAGGGATGGAACAATTGAGAAGTTAAGGGAGCACTGTCCTCACATCATTGCCATGTACTGTGTTGCCCATAAGCTGAAGTTGGCGGTTCTCGGTGTAATGAAAACAAACCCCTTCATATCAAAGCTTGAAAATACTCTAAAGGGTATATTTAAATTCTACCACTATAGTCCAAAAAAGATGAGAGAGCTACAAGAAATTGCACAAGTAACAGATAGTGATCTGGCACACTCCAGTACAATTAAACAGGTGAGATGGCTTGCCAGCAGATCACGGTCAGTTCACGCAGTTCAGGTGACTCTACCTACGGTTGCTCAGCACTTGCAACAAAGTGCATCTTCTGCTGATGGTTTGAAAGCAAAGGTGCTGTTAAGAAAGGTACAGTCTGTTCACTTTGTTAAATCTCTTTATATCCTCCAAGATTTTTTGCCCATACTTAGAAATCTTTCACTACAGTTTCAAAGAAATGACTTATAGTAATAATTCTTGAAGTACCAAAATGTCATTGAGACCTGCCTTCTCCAGCTGATGGAACTGAAATCAAAGCCAGAGAAATACATGACAGCTTTCCTAGCTCATTACAAACCTCAAGACAGATGCATGGACTATGTCATTTCACAGAAGGGAGTTGAGAAGACTGTACCCTTCACATTCAAAGGCAACTGTCCTGAAATAAATTTTGGGATTGATACACAACTGCAGACATTAATTGATGAAGCAATAGATTACATCGATGTAGGATTTCAAAATTTCTCAGAGGTGCCTCTGAAATGGTTTAAATGTCTGGATTTTAAACAGTTTGATTTACCAAGAGAACAACTTGTGGAGTTTGGGACCAATGAAGTGGCTAATTTGGCAGCATACTTACATTTTTTCACTGAAGAACAGCAGGAACGTATTAAATCAGAATATGCTGCATTTAAGGCTCTGCTGAAATCTGCAATTCACAAACCCTATCTGCAGGTGTATACAAGATTGCTGAAAGAAAAAATGCCCCAGATTGCTCACATTCTAGAGTTAGTGGAAATACTAGTGGCAATGAGTATGTCAACTGCAAAGTGTGAATGAGTGTTCTTCATTCAAAACCTGATAAAGACAAAAATAAGAATATATCTGGCAGATAATACTGTACAGTCACTTCTTCAGATAGCAGTAGAGGGTCCCGATCTATGTGACTTCAATCTAGATCCAGCAGTAAACCACTGGCTGCTGTCTGGTCCAGGCACTCGACATGTTTATGGGCATGGTACTACTGAATCTGATGCTTCTGTGTCTCATGCTAGCACTGCTGCTGCTCCATCAACACTTGATGTTGTTGACAGCTCTGAATCTGGTTCTTCTAATTATGCTGTGCTAATTATTCTCTGCTTCATTCTGGCATTTGAGGAATTGGACAGGACATTCAGAGTATGGCACCGCACCACTTGACTTGGACTTCTTCAAATCACCAAACATACTGTATTAACAGAAAATAAAAAAAATGTCATTCATACTGTTTTCTATAGCTTTCATCACATACTACTATTAATAATACATTGACACAAGAATTACTTTGTTGCTATATACTTTTTTTATAGGTTTTCCTTAAAATATGGCCTTCTGACTATTGGACTACCACTCACAACAGTTCAACTACCATTTTTAGATAGGCCAGTAGTCTTGGACTACCACGTAAATTTAAAATTTGTCAATCTGTGGCTAGTCTCTTAGCTATTAAATATCCAGACCCTCTCCCAGGTTCCAAGGTGTGGACCTCTCTGTTACTGGAATTAACTACTAATTAGTCACAAATATGGAAAGACCTCTACATTTACACTACTCAGGATAGACTTCAACTTACCCAATATCATATATTAAATCACATGTACTACCCCTGTTAAATTATATAACATAGCCCTACTTGTTCCAGGTGTGGCAAATTAGAGGGAAATCTGCTACACATTTTCTGGCATTGTGAAAAAGTGGCTCCTTTATGGCAGGCTCTCCAATCTAGATTGAACCCTTTGCTGGGCCTCGAGAGGCTTTTCACAGTAGAAGTTTGCCTTTTGGGTATTTATAAGGATATTGGGGTCAAGGATTGCAGATTCCATATGGCTTTAATCTCCATGGTGGTCAAGAAACTAGTGCTCAAACACTGGTTAGATCAGTTGCTCATATCATATTCTGAATGGTTAAATGAGATCACAGCCTGTCTTAAGATTGAACGTCTGATTGCAAGTTCATGTAACAAACTTCATCTTTTTGACAAAAAATGGGGTAAGTTACATACATTGTACTTACACTGGCTTTACGTATCTACACCGACTCCCAACCAGTTCTCCACAGTTCCTTAATATTCCAATTAGTAGCTGTAGCAGCACACTCTGGGGGGTTAAAAAGGGGGGAGAGGGAGGAGAAAGATGGAGGGTTAAGTAGATGCCTTTTGTGTTATCCAAAGTTTATTGACTCTATATTACAGTGCTATTAGCTTTGTTATGATAAAATTAATAAAGATGTTGAATTTCAAAAAAAAGAAAAAGGATCCTTTTTTGTATGGATACTATTCTTGTTTTGTTCCAAGCAGCTATCCAGAAGACTATATTGAGCATGGTCAGAACCGAAATTTCAAAATGTAATAACTTTGGAACCAATGAATATTTTTTCACCAGACCAACATACTGCACCACTGTGGGCCATGTTCTTTCTACCTTGAAAATTTCAGACCAAAATTCCAAACCTTCTTGGTACTAGACGATGACAAAAAAGAGCAACTCCATCCCAATTTTGTTCACCTTTTTGCTATCTGGTTTTAGAATCTGCACACACACCAAGTGAAACACATCAAGAGATCTCCCCCCAAAACCATGCATGCAAAATTTTATTCAAATCTGTTGAACAGTAGAGATGCAGTGAATTTAAATTTCATTGGTGAAGTGCCTCCGAAGTGGGCATTCTGCGTTGTCACTCCGCTATGTGGAGTGGCCAATATGAAAAGCTCACTTCACCTTGTAATTATTTATTCACATCGTCATTCCACCTTAACGCGAAGTAAGATGAAATGACAACAATATTGGCTGCCTCACACACACATACACAGTCACCAGAATTAATGTGCATCCCCAAAATGCTACTGTCTTGTGTCCATAAAATTCCCCAGTGCTGATGAAGTGAAACGAGAGTGTAACAAGAAATGCAAAGTCTCCCAGAATTAATGGTGCACTCAGTCATGCACGCAGTGGTCACACACAGTCACCAGAATTAATGTGCATCCCCAAAATACTACTGTCTTGTGTCCCAAAAATTCCCCAGTGCTGATGAATTGAAATGAGAGTGTAACAAAAAATGCAAAGTCTCCCAGAATTAATGGTGCACTGCAAATGCACAGACAGATTAAGATTTGCGCTGCACACTCAAGAGATGCAGACGCAAAGGCATAACACCTAACCAGTGCTCACAAGTCACAAATCCAAATCTGGAAAAGAATACCTTTTGCTGGTTTGGGGGAAGGGGTGTAGTACACGGCAGTAACAGTCCACTACCAGTAAATATACTACAAAGCAGTAGAAAAAAATTAATGCAGGTGCAGTGGATAGCAGGTTCACAGTGCTGCAATTACTCTGTGGCACAATACAAGGAGTCTGATTTAATAGCATGCACCGCACACAGACTCACACACACACTACAAGTAATGAATAGCAAATTGAGAACATTTATTAATATAACCAAATGTTTTAAACAAACTGAAATTATATACTGCTGCACCACAACCAATCAGCAAAAAATGTCAAGAATTACTAAAAATATTACTGTGTGTACATTAACACAGTTATACAAGAAAAATATAACCAAAACAGAAAGACTGCCTTTTTCTCCTAGTTAATCTACCTACACCACAGATATGCCCCTCCCCTAAAGCACACTTCACAGTACACAAACTGACTGTTCTAAATTAACATTCAAAATCCACACACAAACAATAAACACTTGATAATATGAGCATGGAAGGGTTTCCTACAATCGATGTACTAAATTTTGAGCAAAAAAAAAAGACTCAAAAAGACTTTTTTTTTTAAATTTTCTGTTTTTTCCGGGCTGGGCTCCGTATTCCTGCTGCCCTCGTCACAGTGCCCCAGAGACCTCCACCACCGCCTATGGCTGCCGAGATCCCCAGTCACCCCTGGCTTGCCCCCTTGGAGGGCGGGGCTGTGGCAACCTTGACCTGCAACTCACAGGCCTTATGTCTGGTCGGGGGTCCGCAGCGGCGGTGGTGTCTCAAGGTCTTCTGGGGAGGGCATCATGTGCACATTGCCATCACCTTGAGTTTTCTCCTTTTACGGAGGCAGGGACATGCAATGATGCAAGCGTCTGTCTCTGCCTTCCAGACCTGGCTCTGTCGGTCGCCTGAGGTCCCCTAGCCTCTGATAGGAGCCCTCAGTGCACCGAGCGCTTCCCACACCCTCCCCCCAGAGAAGGAGAGCAGTCCTTAGGATGCTCTATCCTTCTCCCCCTGGCCAGCCCTCTGACAATCCAGGTCCGTTCCCGAATCTGGGTCGCCAGCGTTGCAAGCAGAAATCCCTCAAAAAGACATTTTTAACAGCTTTTAGAGGTTTTGAATCACAGAGCTCTGAGAACAAACTGTCTCCAGCTACCACTACACACACACTACCCAGAACTGAAGCTGTGCAGAACAATCTAGAGCCCATGTGACCTGCAATCCCATGAATCAGTGCAGAATTTGCCTTGGAGATCAATTACAAGGCAAAGTGATGCGAAGTACATTGATTTCAATGTACTTCACCTTAAAATTTGTGAAGAAGTGGTCTGGGGAAGGCAGAATAATGCAAAGTCATTGGTTTCAATGGACTTTGTGTTCCTTATTAAGATGCAAAGTACTCTGCTTCACATTGAGGATTACTCTATGGATTCCACGTTACTTCACAAACCACTTCATGGAGCAAATTTTAGCCACTTCGCCCACTACTATTAAACAGTTGTGAAGCTATTAAAGTGCAAAAGTCTGAGTTTTAAATAGAAACCCCTGCTCGACCCTAAAAATAGTGGCATTACCGCACCACTGCAATATATATATTTGATACAGTTAGTGCATTGTTAGTCTTCTACCGTTGGTGCAGTTCCCTCTGTCCTTCCAGGAAGTAGTGTGTCCTGACTGTACTCCACCATGCTTTGGCCTTGACATTTTGGACATCTTTCCCAAGTATCTTTAGTCTAAGGGAACATATCCCTGCACCACCTCTAAGGGAAGAACACACTGGAATGAGTGTTCTCTCTGGCCTCAGAACCGAGTTCTGTGATGCCCCAGGAGAGAGGTAGTTTCATTCGTGAGAAAGTGAGTATAAATGGGCAAAAGAGACCTTTCAAAAACACAACCACTACATGTAAACTAAGTTGCCTGCTGACCCAGTGACTTTATAGCCACAGGGGTGGTGGGGTAGTAGGCAACCAGCATTCCATCTTCCACAGAACACTGTTTGAAGTGTATGGTCAGTGTCCACGGGATGCTCAATGTTTGTTGCCCACTGTTCTTCCCTTCTCCTCCAGTGGTATCACTTCTTACTCTGGGGGTATCTTCCCTAAGGTACCTTTAGTCTGGGGTGACCATGTCCCTGCGGCACTTCTAGTGGGGAAACACTCACCAGAATGAGTGTTCCCTCAGGCCTCATGGCCACATTTTATGGTACCTCAGGCAGGTGGTAGGTAGTCCCAACTGTAGGACAGAGAGTGTGAACGGGCTAATGCATGTTGCATAAGCATAAGCACAACACATATGCTAAGTTGTTTGCTGACCTAGTGAACAAAATAATACATTCATGTGCAGTTTAATTGCCATTGCCTACCATTTTCCAATTTCAAAGACTAACTTCTGTTATTTCATATTCCTATCATTTCAATTCCTTGCTTAGTCATTGAAACCCCATATATCTAAAAGTTACTTCATTTTTGTTTCATTTCTTGAGATGTACCTCCTGTAAGTTGTATGCCCTTCAAATCCACTGCCTTTTTAATTTCTAGATTATTTAACCCAACTCTTTCTCTGTCTCTCTCATTTTAAATATGAGTAATTAATTTGAGCCCAAATCATGTTCTCCCATCAAGTCAGTGTTTATCTTCACAGTCTTGCCCATCATACCTGTACTTATCAAGGTAGGTGCAGGTGTTCTTCACCTGTGCATCATGTAAATGATATGCCAGTTTTATACTAGATTTTTGGAATACATGGTGAACTGAAATTTGTTTCTGACTAAGCATTTGGACCCACTGAGTACATATAAAACATTTGCATGTGCAAGTGAGTTGCTCCAGCAAATTTTCAAACAGTAGAAAAATGACTGTCCAGAGTCTCAAGGGAGGACCTCACCAGAATTCAGTCAAGTTTCAATTCAGGTTTATTGCAGGAAGACTCCATTGAGCAAGCTCACTCACAAGGAGGTCCTGAAGCATGTACACAAACAAGGGGACATTACTTAAAATGGCAACATTAATTACAAGTATATAAAAATGCACACATAGTTCAGGAGAGGTGTTACATAGAGATACATCATTGTAAAACGTACTGTGGTATAACATTTGGTACATAGTATGCAAACAGTACAAGGTAGGGTATATAAATTTAACATTGTTATATGCAATAAATAAGCATCATATAATGATCATAGGCAGAAAAGACACACTATACGGGGTAGGTAGGGTTAAGGGGAAGAGGATGGCTAGCAAGAGTATGGGGGAGTAGATATATAGATAGGCGGCCACGGGGGAAGGATAGGGGAGCAGGTAAGGAAAACTTGATGTGTTAGTCACGGAATGCATTTTGCAAGCTATAAGGTTTAAGTACAGAAAGGACTAATACCAGTGAAGATGATAAGCATGGGACACACATAGGAGTAGGAGTGGGGCTTGAAAGCAATTACAAATATCTTTTATTTTATTTGTACTTAGCACTTTAAAGAAGTTAACTGGGATGATGCTAATTAATTTGAGAATGAATTGTAGTTGGTTCCATATAGTAGGAAGAGTATGCGAGATAGCTCTTTTACCAAAGGATGTACGAGTCCTAGGTATGTCAAGCATGATGAAGCCTGGTCTCCTGAGAGAATACGCACTGTGGGAAATGCACATGAAAGATGTAAGGGAACTCAGTAGTTTATGCAGAGGCAACTTAAGGGTCCAGCCACTGGCATGGAGCAGGTGTCTGGTGGTGTGAGATGTCCAGCCAACAGCTGCATACAGATCACAATGGTGCCTACGGTAGGGTGAGTTGGTAATGAACCATAACGCACAGTGGTAGAGGATGTCCAACTTGCTTAGGCTTGAGATTGTGGCAAAGAATAGATTGAATCACCGTAGTCAAGTAAGGGAAGGAATGTGGCCTGGATGAGCCTGGTTCAAGCCTCAAGCGGGAAAAGAGACCTATTTCTAAAGAAGAATCCTAACCTGGCTATGAGCCTCCTGGAAAAATCCTCAATGTGTTCATTGAAAGAGAGTTTATTATCTATCAAGATCCCCAGGTATTTAAATTTAGTAACAACTTCCAGTGGCTCACTAAGGGAGGTCACAATAGAGTCTTTTCGTAGGTCAGGGGAGGTGCAAGAGAAAATCATTGCTTTGGTTTTCTTGGCATTAAGGAGAAGCTTGACTTTTATTAGATTATTTTCGAGCTGAGCAAAGTCGACTTACAGCACATCCTTGCCTTCAGATAAAGTTGAACCGGAGATATACAGTACAGTGCCATTGGCAAAGAAGTGCAGGTTGGAGCTAGTTATGTTAGAATCCAGGTCATTAATGTACAGAGAGAACAGGATTGAACCTAGAATGGAGCCTTTGGGGACTCCTCGCACAATCGACAGAGAGGCAGAGGATAGAACATCTGTCTTGACTTTCTGGGTTCTCCCTGTAAGATAACTAGCGAGCCACTGTGTAGTGGAGGAAGTGGCACCTAGGTTAGCAAGGCAAGTGACTAAGAGGTTGGGGTCAATAGTGTCAAATGCTTTACTAAGATCCAAGAAGACTGTGGCAGTAATTTTCTTAGCATCCACAGCAGAGACCCAATCATTAGTTACTTTAGCCAATGCAGTGATTTACCCGGAAACCGGATTGTGCTGGGTTAAGGAGTGAATAGGTTTCAATATTAATTTTTAATTGGTTATAGATCAGGTTTTCAAAAACTTTAGAGAGAATGGGCAAAATGGAGATAAGAAACATAGAAACATAGACTTTGACGGCAGATAAGGACCGCTAGGCCCATCTAGTCTGCCCATTTCCCTACCTACAGGATAGGCCGCAGATCCTAGTTAACCAACAGCCTATATCTTCCTGCCCCCAACAAGAATTGCCTTATGTCTGTCCCATGCATTCTTGAATTCTCCCACAGTTTTAGACCCCACAACTTCCTCAGGAAGGTTGTTCCATGCATCCACTACCCTCTCTGTGAAATAATACTTCCTCACATTGCCCCTGAACACGCCCTCCTTCTATCTTAAATTGTGCCCCCTTGTTCTTGCAAGTCTCTTTTCTGAAAGATGCTACCCTCTTGGACTTTGTTGATTCCCTTGAAGTACTTGAAAGTTTCTATCATGTCCCCCCTCTCCCTTCTTTCCTCAAGGGTATACATATTAAGCTTCTTTAGTCTCTCCTCATACAGCTTCTCTTGCAGACCCTGCACCATTTTAGTTGCCCTCCTCTGGACTGCCTCTATCCTGTCTATGTCCTTACGAAGATGGGGTCTCCAGAACTGGACACAGTATTCCAGATGGGGTCTCACCAACTGTCTGTACAGAGGCATAACAACTTCCTGTTCTCTGCTGCTGATGCCTCTCCCTATACATCCCAGTATACCCCCGGCCCTCCCTACTGCCTTCTCACATTGCTTGCTAACCTTAAGGTCATCTGATATGATTACCCCCAGGTCCCTTTCCTGTTTTGTTGTTGTTCTACCTCCCACCATTGTTATTCTTCCCTGGGTTCTTGTTTCCCAGGTGCATTATTTTACACTTTTAGCATTGAATCCTAGCTGCCATCGTCTGACCATTCCTCCAACCTTGCCAAGTCCCTTTCATCCTTTCCATGCCTCCTTGTGTATCAACCCTGTTGCAGATCTTTGTGTCATCTGCAAAAGGCATACTTTCCTTCAGTCCCTCTGCAATGTCACTGATGAAGACATTAAAAGGACTGAACCAATACTGAACCCTCGGTACCCACTAGTAACCACCCTTTCTTCAGAGTGGACTCCATTTACAATTACCTTCTGTGTCCTGTTGTCCAGCCAATGTTTTACCCAGGCTACCACCCTGGGACCCACTCCCAGGCTGGTTAATTTGACTAATAATCTTTTGTGTGGGACTGTGTCAAATGCCTTGCTAACGTCTAGGTAGGCCATGTCCACAGCCCTTCCCTGGTCTACTACTTCGGTCACCCAGCCTTGGATCCTGTGCTCCATTGACCTCTAGGTACTCAACTATTCTTTCCTTCAGAAGTGACTCCATCACTTTCCCTACCACAGAGGTCAGACTGACAGGTCTGTAATTTCCTGCCTCTGTCTTGGTCCCACTTTTGTGAAGGGGAACCACATCTGCCTTCCTCCAGTCCTCTGGTACCACACCATCCTCCCATGATTTATTAAAAAGAGTAGCCAGTGGTTTCACTAGTTCCTTCCTTAATTCTTTTAGAACTCTGGGGTGAATTCCATCAGGACCCATTGCTTTGTCCACCTTCAGTTTTAGGAGTTCTTGCAGAACCCTTTCTTCTGTGAAAGGACTGGGATCGACCCCCCTATCAAGAGTGCTTCTGTTAATTGGATTAGGCACTTCCCCCTCCTCTTTTGTGAATACCGAGCAGAAATATTCGTTCAGTATTCCTGCTTTTTCACTGTCCCCCTCTGCCCACCCACCGTTCATTCTATTCAGCCTCACTATCCCTCCCTTTGTCTTTCTATGCTCGCCGATGTACCTATAAAAGGTTTTATCCCCCTTCTTAACTGAGTTGGCTATCTTTTCCTCAGTTTGGGCCTTTGCTATTCTGACTTCCCTCCCTGCTGCTTTCTGCCTTAACTGGTACAGCTCTCTGTCCTGCTCCTTCTGTGTTTCCTTATACTTCCGGAATGCTATCTTTTTCTTCCTGACTTTCACAGCCACCTCTCTTGAGAACCATAGTGGCTTTTTCTTTCGTTTTGATTTGTTTATTTGCTTCACACAAAGGCTTGTTGCCTCTGTGATGGCAGTTTTGATAATTCCCCATTGTTGCTTCACACCTCCTTCTAGCCTGTTTGCTAGTGCTTTTCTGAGGCACTCTCCCATCTTGCCAAAGTCAGCCCTCCTAAAGTCCAGTACCCTCACTTTTGTATGGCTTGACTCTGTAGCTGAGTTTAACGTGAACCACACTGTTTGATGGTCACTTGTCCCCAGATGGCAACCCACTTCTAGATCTGAGATCCTCTCACTGCCCCTGTTTGAGAGTACGAGGTCTAAGATTGCTCCCTCACGAGTGGGTTCCGAAACTAGCTGTCTAATGCCTGCCACCTGTAGGGCATCAAGAATGGCCCTGCTCTTGGATGTGGCTGCAGCAAATGTGCTCCAGTTAACATCTGGCATATTCAGGTCTCCCATCAACAGTATCTCCCCTTTCTCTGCCATTCTAAGAATGCCTTCCATCATATCCTTGTCCATTCCTTCCCCCTGACATGGGGGTCTGTACACAACCCCTGTGCGGATTGTGGTGCCCTTTCCAGTCTCCAAGGTGACCCACAGTGCCTCCTCTCCTCCCTGTTTACTCTTTTGTTCGGTTGCTTTTATCCCTTCCTTTACATAGAGAGCTACTCCTCCCCCTCTTCTCCCCCTGCCTGTCTCTCCTGTAGGTTATGTACCCTGGTATGTTAACATCCCAGTCATGGTTCTCTGTGTACCATGTTTCTGTGACTGCTATGATATCCAGGCATCCCTCTTTCCATAAAGGCCACCATCTCAGGGCTTGTTGCCCAGACTACACGGGCATTGGTAGTCATTACCCTCCATTTCCTGATGGCCTTACCCCTTTTGCCCCATCCCTGTCCTTCTTGCCTTTGTCACTTTCTCCATTTACCCCTGCCCTTCTCTAGCGACACCTCCATGTTGGTGTTTGCCACACTACTACCGTGATTGTTTGGGGGCTAGGATTTTTCTCCTTTCCAGTTCCTCCCCTTGGCTAGTTTAAAAGCTTGCCAATGAAGCATTTAAACCTATCACCTAGGATCCTGGTTCCCCTCCCAGACAGATGCAGCCCATCATGCCAGTATAGACTTGCATCACTCTAGGTGGACCCCCAGTCCCCAATGAAGCCAAATCCCTGAGCTCCACACCAGTTTTTCAACCACTGATTGAATCCCATGGTGGAACACCCTAGCCTCTCCTATGCCATAGATGGGTAGCACCTCCGAGAAGGTCACCGTGCGTGCTACTTGACTAAGGCCCCTCCCCAATTCCACAAACTCTTCCTGCACTTCTCTAATCCCTTTCTTAGCCAGGTCATTTGTCCCTAGGTGGACAATGACATCCAGCTCCCTCCCCTGTGCAGCTGCTCTGGCAATCCTGAGGATTCGCTCCCTGTCCCTCCAAGCCATGGCGCCAGGCAGGCACCTTACCTCCCTCTCCCCTTCCTTGCCCAGTTCTACCTTCCTAACAATGAGTCCCCACCAGAGTTGTTTCCTTCTCCTGCAGGGTCCCCTGCCACCCTCCTGTGGGTCTCCTTTGTGGAGGTTCCCAGCATCCTCCTTGGTCTCACTGTAGGTTCCTCCATAGAGGGAACCACACTTGCCAGAATGGCATAGGAATTGTGAGAGGTACAACTGGAGGATGTGCCTCTGTTCCACCACCCTCACCCTCCCTGAGCCCACTGTCATCAACTGCTCCTCTTTCTTGGCAACCTCTGAGGCAATGGCAGTGGCACTGGTGGTCCCTGGATGGAAGAGGAGGTCCCACAAATCCTGGCCAACTCAGCCTGGAGATGAGCAACCTCCTCCCTCAGCCCAGAGAGGTGCCTGCAGATGGGACAACACCGCATCCTCCAGAACATCTCCTGGAAGACTGCTGCTCCACAGCCACTGCACTGCACCACTCCAATCATGTCTTATTTCTGGCCCCTTAACTGTTTGCAATCCTTACTCTTTCCTCTGTTTTTTTCTCTCTCTCCTTACTTTCTGCCTGTGTGCCCTTTAAGCTCCTGATTGTCCTGTTCTGAGACAAGAATATCCTATATTCTCAGTAGACCGCTTACTTGTTCAGAGGCAGACCTCCAGCAGCTAGAGGGGGCCGGAGAGCTACTCTTTCCCTTCTAGGATGGTGGGTCCTTGGTGGTTCTGTGATCACTCACTTCCTGCCCCTAAACAGGAAGTTTCTGTTGTCAGTCAAATCCTGTGCCTATAATAATAGAACTAGCTTTGGTGGGTGGAGGGAAGGGAAGGAGGGCAATATAGTCCCAGTAGAGAAGTTCAGTCACACAGCAGTCCTTTCTCCTGGTGTCTTCTGCCAAGCTATTAGCAGAATCTTTCTAAGGCAGTCTTTAAATGTAGCTTCCTTCTAGCTAAGCCACTCCCCCTACTTACCAGATCTTTCTACAAGTAATTTAAGCCTCACAGCAGTTAAGTCCTTTCAGTCACCTGAGATTTACACCTAGATGACTTTTCAGTTACCCATTCAGTTCAGTTAACCCAAACACACTTTTTTTTTTGTTTTGTATGTTAGTTTTTTTACCCTAAATTAAAGGTCCAAATACAAAAGTTCTTCTACTTTAGTCCCAGCAGAGAAGTTCAGTCACACAGCAGTCCTTTCTCCTGGTGTCTTCTGCCAAGCTATAATAAGCCTATAATTATTCAAGTCACATGGGTCCCCAGATTTGAATAGGGGGAGAATATGAGCAGATTTTCAACAGGACGGAACTGTGGCAGAAGTGATGGAGAGATTAAAGATGTGAAGAATGGGGGCAGAGAGATGGTCATGGCCTAGTCTAAGGAAGAAAGGTTCGAGACTGTTGTCTCTTGCACTTTTTCTGGTATCCAGATTAAGAAGTGAATCTTCAACTTCTTTATAACTGAGTGTACTTAGTTGAAAGGGACAAGATGAAGTACAGGTTGATGGAGAGGAGCTAGGTTGATTCTGCGCGTGGCTAGCATATGGTGATGAGTCAAATGCTAGGCCAGCAGTGACGAAATGGAAGTTAAGTTCTTCAAGGATTTGAGAATTACTTTCTACCACTCTGCCCTAGGTGATTATCTTAGTTGGAATGGAGGGAGCAGTAGGCCATCCTTCAATAGATTTAAGTGTTCTCCATATTTTGTGTGAGTTCCTGTTTGCCTGTTCAAGGGTAGAGACGTAGTAATTTGCTTTGGCAGTGCGAATGTTTTTTACATGGGCATTCCTTCAGAATGCATAACTATTGCACATTTTAGTGATACTCCTTGAAGTTCTAGGTAGGCATTTTTCTGCAAAACAATGGGCTTGGCTTTCAAATATTGATGCAGGGCTTGCGTAAATCCCTGCATCAGCCCTGTTCTTTGGTGCAGCTGCGCCAAACTCCTTTCACACAATTGCACCCGATTTTAGTACATCAAGTGCCGTTGCAACACTTTCCATGATTTAGGGCAGCTTGTGCTAAACATTTAGTGTAAACCCCATACAATGGGTCTCCCAAATGGCACAAGTTAGACCAGGGAAAACCTGATCTAACTTGTGGCATATTCATTAGGTTTTCCTTTTTATATTTAATGTATTCATTTCTCTGATCATTTAAGAATCTTGTTGGGATTTTAGTAACTTAATAATTTACTGAAATATTAAGTACTTTTTATATTCACTTCCCGACTTGGCTGACATTTATGCTAATAATAACCTATGTTAATAATAACCTTAGTGAGATTATGGGAAAGTGGCACAGCCTTCTCAGCAGTGAAATCTAATAAATTAGAAATGTACATACATAATGAAGAACAACTGAACTGGTCTTAGATGACATTAAGAGATCAGGCTGCCTTTTAAATATTTTAATATTTTTTAAATTTGAAGGATGATTTAACTGCTTGTAAAATGATAGAGGTTGACAGTACAGAAATGAGATGCACTCTGTTCATCCATAGGTCAAACAGAGCATAACTGGAGTCAATGTAGTCCTAATCTCTCATCAATTATTCTGTGTTTTAATGGACTGATGTAGGCAAAAACTGTCTTTTGAGAAAGTCTCCTCACCATCTCAGCAGTAACAACCAGCAAGATTGCCCTCCTACATAAATGTGTCCAAGTTATTCTTAAAGGTATCAAAAGTGACAAACTACACTAAAGCAGCTGGCAGATTATTCAATATCCACCCACCCTCTGAATGGAAAAGAACGTTTGTGCCTTAGTTTTAAATGTTGCTCCTCAAAGCTGAGTGATAATTGTAACCTCCAATGCTATGTTCTTTCACTTTAAATGATAGGCTTAGGTTGTGATTCATCAAAGAATCCCTGGCTATTCTGTAAAACAATAGAAGACCCCCAAATGCATCTCTTTTGCAAACTGAGCAGCCCCATGTATTTATTTGTTTCCTCATATGCTAAGTCAGTAATCAATCTAACTGGTTTTGGTGCTTTGCTGTAAACACTTGCTATTTTAATAATATAGTTTCTCAAGTGTGGTGACCAAAACTCAGAGTTGCAGTCCAAATGTGGCCAGTCGAAACACGACACTGATCAGTCTGCTAACAAAGATCCATGTAATTCATCACAGTACATATAGATTTGTATATTGGCTGGATGTTACACATATGTAAACACAGTTTTCTGGATTAAACAGGCAAATAACAATAAATTCATTCCATTTAGCCTGTTATACTTATGCAAAACCAGGCATCTGTGTAAATGAAGCACAGATTAAAGAGGTCTGGCTATATATTTATTTATTTATTTATTGGCCAAGAAAAACACACTGAGCTGAGGCTTGTTTCCAGGTGTAACTTTAGAGGAAGGGGCACAGGATGTGCAATACAATGAAATTCAATATAGAGACAGAATCACACAAAACCACAGCAGCAAAAGTTGGCAGTAAGATGATGACTGCAAGTGAGGAAGTAGAGGATGAAACTATAGATAATATACCGTAGTAAAGTATCTGCAATATGCCTACAAAATGTAATGCATTTCACTTAAAAGGCACTAATTGCCACCAGTGCTGTTCATTGACAGTTTCTGATTAAAGAACGGATGGCGGCTAATGCCATGATAATTATTTGGTCACACTGGAGGCTATGCATGAATAAAAGATGGGTTAGCACAGAGGCACATACCTGACCTGCACAGCTCTGCACCTGTAGACAGGCCTGCAAGGTGTGGCATGCACTAATGCAAGTCAGCACATGGTACTGGTCCATGGCTCTGCCTCCCCTACATTCTGTTGCAAGGGGAGTGGAACCAGGTAGATGCCTGATCTTGCTGGCCCTGTGGCACTGAGGGTTGAGGTGCTGGATGCCACACCTCATGCCAAGGCAGTGACCTGGGTTTGGGAATGACCTTGGGTCATTGGTGTGCCAGCATGGGGGGGGGGATGAAGCAGGATTGAGCAGCCTAACAGCGGCTCTCCTCTCCTCTCCTGAGGTGGTTGTCATGCCCCCGTAGTTCTGCTGCCACCGGGTGGAGGTCCAGTAGCAGTGTGGGTGGGAGAGGGCAGTAAGTTGGGAGGACACCTCGGAATGCATTGTGTGCATGCCTCCACACGTGTGCGTGCCCAGGGAATGGGGCAGATGAAAAACTGGGGAAAAGCACTGGATAAAAACATAACAGGAAAAAAAATAATAGATGTCTGACCTGGTCCCAGAGTGTATCCCTACTCCATGTGGAGCAGGGGATTGTGGGATGGCATGTCCTTTGTTAGAAAGATGGGCATGTGCCCAATTGTCTGTCCCAGGCCCTTCCAGTCAGGCCAGAGGGCTGGGGCAGCACAGTGGGGGATTCCTCATCCTACCGCAGCCAGTGGGCGTAAACTGAGGGAGGAGCACAAACAATGTGGCAGGGTCCCTGCTGCTGTTTCATGTGTTCCCCTTGCTTGGCACTCCATGCCTCTGTGAATGGCGCAGTGTGCAGGCTCACCCCTAGACACCCCACTGGATCAGTCACTCATATAGCTACATGACCGGTTGAGGGATCCTGCGTGGAAGGGACACACACATCCCTTTTGTGAATGTGGATCCCTGATTTATGGTATTTAGATGTAGGGTTGCCTATGCACAGCAGATCCATGACATGTAGGCAACCTCCTCCTTGATGCACAGGGGCAACTGTGAATTGTGTTTTAAATCTTCATTAATTATGACTCCCAGGTTTCTGTTCTAACTACTGCCCCTCAGTTCTACCCCATTCAAAAAGTAATCTGCACATCTATTTTTTCTGCCCAGATGTAGCAACACACACTTGTACACATTGAATCCTATGCCATTTGACATGGCCCATTCTAAGATTTGGTTGAAAGTAGCTGTGCAATGAAATTTTTTTTTTCCAATATGCTAGTTTCAGTAATAATTCATAAAAAAACAATAATATACCTATTAAACCTACTTTTCTAGGCACCTCCTATGCTGTGTACTATTAGTTTTTTTTATTTCATATTACTTTTTTCTCCTCTGGGGTCCCACAGGTCATCTCTCTGACATCCCCCCCTCACCGTCCCCAAGCATCAGACGCCCTTCCATGTTGCCCCATGACTTATCCTTCATGGCAGAGGGTGTGGAGCTACTCAACCCACCAACATGGATCCAGCTTGGGAGGTGTCTTCTCAGGGTGGCGCTGTTGGGGGTGCTAATCATCATCCTTGCTGTAGTGGGAACATTTTTCCAATTTTCCTTGTGTGGCTGAGAGCGTGCAATGCCACCAATGACTCCCAGTGTGTGCATCCACATGCTGTGCATTGGGCAGCTGCTGCACCTCTGCCCCCACATTATGGGACTTGGCATGCCGGCCCCGCCAGTTACTGCTAGAGGTCAGGCAAATGCCAGTCAGTGTCCCCACCCACCGCCATAAGAGGAGAGCTGTCCTCCAGATACTCAATCCTCTCCCTCCCTGGCCGACCCCCAATGACCCACTCACATTACAAACATGAGTCGCCGCCGTGGCAGGAGGTAAGGCAGTGACACCTCAGCCCTCCACACCACTGCACCAGCCATGATTTATTTTTTATATTTTCTCAATCCCAACCCTTACCAGGTCTGCAATGCTATTTCTAAGCCAAATGTGTGGTACCCATCTTTTTTTTAATGAAAACATTTCTAAATATACTCAGATTTTGGTCTACATAGAAAAACGCTACCACCAAATAAAACTGGAATTATATTTAGTGAAAAAATATAGAGTCAAACGTTTTGCTTACTTTCATTGCACTGCTACTTAAATTTTTTTTCTGAAAAGTTATTTCTTTTTGCTGGAATGTCCAATTTTGTGTTGTTGGTGAACTGTATTACCCAGTTACCAATATTCTAATGTTCTGATGTAGGAGGCAAATATACTGTATGTTGCAAACAATATTGGTTCCTGCACTAATCCTTGTGGAACCCCACTTGTCCCACTTCTTCTTCTTCTTCAGATAGATACCTCTTCTCTCGCCTCCTCTGCTTCCTGTCACTCAGCCAGTTACCAAGTCAACAAGTTAGCCTATTTTCTGTGTTTTCTGATTAAAGTTTGTTTTGTAAGTGGCTGTGAAAAACCACTCTGAAAGCCTTACTGAAGTCTTAGAAAAAGACTTCACATCATTAAATGCCTCACTAACTGGTTTGTAGGACAACTGGTCTGTTAAGCACTACCTGCCCTTTGGGAACCCATGCTGGTATATATCACTAAGGGCTACCTCATGAATCAGGTTTGAGGATCCCTAATGAGTGACTCCATAACTTTACTCACAAAGGATGCCAGGCTAATTGGCCCATAGTTGTGAGATTCTGATCTTAACCTCTTCACATGGATAGGTACCAGTGTGGCACACCTCCAATCCTTAAGAACTTCTATGGATGTGAAAGAAGTTTCAAAATGGAATTTTAATGGTGCTCTGAGTTCCGTAGCATGTTCCATGAACAACCTGGGATGCAGGTTATCAGGACCTGGAAAACCAAAAAAGCCACTGCAGGAAACCCCAGTGCTGATGGTACTAGGATAACTTGGAAAACAAAACAAAAAATGAGCACTCAAAAATTTGAGAAAGCCAGCACATAAGAAGGCTACTGGTGATGCATTTTTATTTAGTCCTAGTACAGCAAACAGGTGTAAAAAGATGCACAATATCCAGCTTCAAGCAGGGAGTTTTTGTTAAGAGTGGAGGGGTGCCATGTAAGGAGGGACCTTAATATTTCCATTTTAAGGTCACAGCTGTCAGTTTAGTACATGTCTGATGAATTGTGAAAATGTTTCAATGCTACAACATTTGGTACAAACCATTAATAAAAATAGACTAATATTTTTAGCAAGGCTGCACAGATCACTTATTTTAAACAATTTATTTCAACACTGGATAAATCTGAACAGAAAATAAAAAGAATGGAAAAGACATCATAGGATACATGTGCATAGCTCTAATTTTGGCTTACCAATGCATTTCATATCACAAGAAGTGTGCAAGCTCAAGTTGCAAAAACTGTTGCAGGTTCTATATTTGGAAGAACAAAAAAGCCACTGTGGGAAACCCCAGTTCTGGTGGTAATAGGATAACTTGCAAAATAAAAGAAATGAGCACTCACAAATTTGAATAAATGTCCATTTTGCTATGAAATAAATTACAATTTGCATATTTTTAAGAACTGAGTGGTTTTGTCTTGATGGGTAGTGAGTGCCTGGGATTACATTTTTTGAAGTACGGAAGTCCTTGAGAGCACCACCATTCCTGGTGCATCCCTTTTGTTGTCTGTAAGTGTTTTTTTGGGAATACGCATGGGTTGCGAGAAAGCGAGTGAAGCCTGTGAGTAAAACCTAATTTTACCACTATATCGGTTGCATTTGAAATGACTTGGATATGTCACAAGGAATAAATTTAGAAGATACTCCTACTTTAATATTCTCGAAAGAAAATGTAGCAGGTGTGACTACAACCCGTGTATCTGGTTCGACCACAAATAATCCCCCGCACTATGTGGACAAATTGCTAGCCATGATGAGTGCGGCCAACCCATTTTTAACTATGCAAGAAAATGAAACAATTCTGCTACCAGAAGTGAAGTCATTAAGAGAAGCATTTAAGGATTTGGAGAAGCTGACTTACCAATTAAGACAGATATATTGGAATGTCTCTAACACGGAGGCATACATTTAGGTGAGTTGTATCCCGAGGGGATTAAGAATGGGACAGATAATGAAATATTTATGAGAGAATGGGAAGCTCTGTTATCAGAGGTGAACAATAAATTAATTCAACTTATAATTAAATACAGTAAAGAAAGAGAGTTGAAGTTGTGAGAAGAACTGAAACAACAAGAAAGGGAAGTCCTTAAGCATGTGCAGAATGTAAAGTTTGAAACTTTTAATAAAAGACTGCAAGAGTCTATAATGTGCCTAGATCATGAACTTAAACAAACAAAACAAATTAAACTTGCTCCTGATAAGGGAGACAATGAGAATGACAAGAGAATATACTTGGAAGAAGAATCAAACAAGGGGGATTTTAAAACATCAGATACAGGTTTCATTTAATTTTAGCACAGAAGGAAGTGAGTCGGAAATGGATGAAAATGTCAGGGGGACTTTTTTATATCAAGGACATGGAGAAATGGAACCTACAATTCAAATTCAGCAGTTATGTCAGAGTCCGAGATTAATGGACCAACAAGAAGAACAGAGATATTACGAAGGAGAGGGCAGAGAACTAGGAGGGGAAGGAAATGGAAGATATGGCAGATGTGCAGGTCAAGGAGCATGGAACAGGAGGATTTCCAACAATTGGAGGATGCCCCACAGATGCCAGAGGTGAGTGTGGATGTGGACATTGGAAGAGACTTGCAAGCAATTAATTTATCAGACCATGTACTTACCAAAATGGATGAGACTGGTCTTAAGAAAGGACTGGGATTTTCCAATATGACCCCCTTTGATAAAACACAGGCCACAATTGATTTACATCTGGCTTGCAGAAAGTTAAATTTGAAATCGTTCTTCCATAAAAAAAGAATGAGGGTTTAAATAACGATATGGGGAACCATGTGACTGAGTAATAATGTAAGATTTCAACCAAATTTGACATTCTGCCCCCCACATGTTCAGCAGTCACTGTGTTTAAAAAACTAGTTGAACAAGAAATAGAAGCCACATTTATGCCCCCCTTTAAATTTTAACAACTTGACAAGAGGAGAAAAAGAGACATTGAAACAATTGCAGGAGGTTGAAGAACTGGTTATAAAACAGGCAGACAAAGGTGGCTGTACTGTGTTATTAAAGAAACATAACTATGTGGGGGAAGTCAAAAGACAGCTACAAAATTAACATTTTTACAAGAAATTAAAAGAGGATCCAACATGGGACTATAAATATGCTATTGATGAAACCATTAACAATGCACATGATGAAGGACATATTGATTTAAATACAAAAAGGTTTTTGATTACAGAGTTTCCAGTACAAGCTACTGTCTATGTGATTCCTAAGGTTCACAAAAACTGGGAGAATCCTCCCAGGAGATCAATTGTGAAGGGGATCAGCTCCCTTACAGAGCCGCTCTTGAAATTTATTGATACTAGTTTAAAAGAGAATGCTTGCACGCTGCCAACATTTGTCCAGGACACAAAAGATATGCTTAACTGTTTAAAAAGTGTACAAATGAAAGAGGGAGATCTGTTAATTACGTTAGATATAGAAGTGCTGTATACCAATGTCCCCCATGAGGGGGAACTGGATGCAGCAGCCCATTTTCTTAATCAAAAAGAGGATTCCACCTACCCACCTACAGAGTTTGTGCTTAAACTGTTGGAGCATGTATTGCTGAAAAATGTCTTTTTCTTTAATAAGGGAATATTTTTGCAAATGAAGGGAACAGCGATGGGGGCTGTATGTGCTCCTATGATCACAAACCTGTATGTGGGTAAATGGGAATTAGATTTTGTATTGAATGAAAATGTGAACATTTATTTCAAACCGATGGTGTTTTGGCGGCATTATATTGATGACATCATTTTAATATGGTGGGGGGACAGAGCTTCATTAACTAGTTTCATGGAATTTCTACACAGCACGAATGAAAATTTTAGATTTACATATAAAGCTGATGAAAGGGTAGCACATTATTTAGATCTTACCATTCAAAAAGACATTAGTGGAAATATACAAACAGGGATTTATAGGAAAGATACTGCTGGCAACACATTTTTATTAGTGAGCAGCTGTCATCCCTGACATGTAATAGAAAACATCCCTAAAGAACAGTATCTTCATATTAGACAAAACTGTAGTAGTGAGATGAATTTCCAGAGAGGTGCAGAGGAATTGGGTAGGAGACTGAATAATAGAGGCTATGCAGAAAGAAATATTAAGAAAGGATATGAGTTTGCAGCAGAACAAAATAGGAATGATTTATTAGAAAGGAAAAATAGAGAGAGGGAGGTGGGTGAGAAGGAACGATTCCATTATGTGACAATATACTCTGGGCATACTAAGATCATAGAACAGGTAATTAAAAAGCACTGGCATATCCTAGCAAGTGATGGAGGATTGGTACACTTGACTGACCCCCCATTATGTCATATATGAGAGCTCCCATGATAAAGGATAGCCTGATACACAGTCATTTGTAGATAAAATAGTAGCAGTAGAAAATGTATATATACAGTGATACCACCATTAGGGCTATATATGCCGTTTTCACAAGGTGCACCTGTTTAGAGTGTCAAGTTACAGTAGCATGAAATGCATATACATAAATAGAAAAATACAAAATGCAAAGGCAAAATATGCCTCAAATCAAACAGATTGCATTCAAGGGAAATATAGACAAATACAGAGAAAAAAATAGACACTATTACATTACCATGTATTCTATCCAACTAGTCACCTCATATGCTCCTATGCAATTTAGACTATCTATTACATGTGCAACAATACTCAAATCCCCTGTAAACAGCAACTTTAAAAACATCTGATTTCATTTGTGGGTCTTTAAGATACAGGGGAAGTTGATTCAAACAAACAGTTGCTTTATACTGAAAGGTCATGGATGTAGACTAATTTTTTTTATTTAGGAATTACTAACTCTCTAGAAAAAACTTTTTATTTTCAAATTACAACCAAGTTTTAGTTTTTCTATCTTTTCTACTAACCCATTTATCAAATTATTTTTTTAAATTCCATGAACTTGTATGGTCCATGTCCATTTTCTTCTGGTCTCTAGTGGGCTCCAGCCAAGGGAGAGAAACATGACACAGTGATGGGTATTAAAATTACACTTCAGTACAAATCTGGCAAGCCTATTTTGGACCAAATCTAATTTTACCATTTGCTGTTTATTTGCATGACAATAAGCATGACTTCCGTAGTCCAAGATGGTCAATATTAATTGATTTACCATAGTTTGACATACTTTCCTGGTTTTACAGTGCGATAACCGTTTTGCTGCCCCTAATCTCATATTAACTTTTTTCCCCGGTTCATTTATGTGGTGATCAAATTTTAAATGCTGTTCTATGAGAACTCCTAAGTATTTGCTTACCTCAGTTTGTCCTAAAATATTCCCTTCCCTAGTTCTAACAATTAACTTGGAGTTCAAGTGTTCTTTATCTTGTTTAGGAGAAAACAGCATTGTTTAAGTTTTTTTACTGTTTATTATTAACCCTAAATCGGAAAACAATTTCTGCATTATCAAAAAATCTTGTTGTTTTCCCTCTACTTCCTTATGATGATTCCCATCTGCAATCAGTATGGAATTGTCTGTATATAGATGGACAGAGGTATTTCTTAAACAATCAGGTAAGTTGTTAATGTATACAATGAATAAAATGGGGCCTAATATTGATCCTTGCGGTACCTCTCGGGTAACATGTAGTGGCTTAGAACTAATTCCATTTATTCTAACAATCTGAGAACTATTTTCCAAATAAGAATGGAACCACTGACATGGCTCCTTTGCCACCCCCATTTTTCCCAGTAGGTTTAACAAAGTATTGTGGTAGAAATGAAGAAAGACATCTGGTTAACAGAAGCTAAAGGTAGTACTTCTTGCAGGAATTGTATGTATTGTAAAAATGTGAGAACAGCCAAAAGATTTGCAAGTGTAAATACGAATAAAAATTATGAGGTAAAGCAACTAATTACCTGCAATACAGAAGGCATTATATTTTTAGTGGAATGCTCATGTGGAGCGTTCTATATAGGAAAAACAGTTAGGGCATTTTTAAAACCCATGTAGGAGAACATATGTGAGCCATTGAGAAGGGAGATCTTACATATGTGACAGCAGCACATATTTGGACAGTGAGGAACCAGGAACAACATAGGTTTTGTTTTCAGGGGATTCAAAAAGTATTATTTTTATTGAGATTAGGTCATTTTAACAATAAAGTACTGAAAAATCAGACTGAATGGATTATTAGACTAGGGGCGGATAAAGTTCCAGGGTTAAATGCAGGTTTTGAATTACGTCCTTATTTAGAAGAAAGATGAATAATATTGTAAACTAAGGGAAAATCATAAAGTAGGTATGAAATAATATAGATAATAGAATATCTGTATTACTTTTGTTTGTCTCTGTATAACATTGTTTTATTATTTTTATAAATGATTTTGCACACTTTATGGTATGTATGTGATTGCATGTTTTTAGGATATGTGAACTTTTTAGCCAATCATAACACTGGATTTGAGAGCATCATAGTGACGTCATGGTGGTGGGCTATTTAAAGAGGGAGTAGTATACAGTATGTTAGCCTTTGATAAAGGACACGCTGAGTCCGAAACGCATCAGGTGTAAATGTCAATTTTGCTATGAAATTAAATTTTGTATATTTTTAAGAATCGAGTGGTTTTGTCTTTCTGGGTGGTAAGTGCCTGGGATTACATTTTTTGAATGTCCAGGAGGCCCATTGATGATAAGCAGAGGGAGCATACAGAGGTTGCCAGTGTCAGGAGCTTAGTCAGGTATCCAGGGCCCAGTCCATATAGGGCCTTAAAGGTGAGCAAGCCTGTCTTGAAAAGGACCCTCCACTTGACAGATAGTCAGTGCAGAGCATGCAGGACTGGGGTCACATGACTGGACCTAGAAAAACCCATCGGTAACCGCACCATCGCATTCTGCACCAGCTGCAGTCTGCGGAGGGTCCCTCCCATGACCCCAAAGTAAAGAGTATTACAGTGGTCGAGCCTAGTGGTAACAAAGGCATGAACTAGTGTCGGCAGATCTTCGGGCAGAATGAAGGGCTTGACCCTGTCAATATTCCTTATGTGGTAAAAAACACTTTTGACAACAGAAGACACCTGATCTTTGAGTGTCAATATGCTGTCCAGGATTACACCAAGATCCCACACCCTTGGGGAGGCCACCAATGGAGTAGACTCCAGAAAAAGTCCTGTGCCGGTTCCAGGTGCCAACCCCTCATGTTCATGACCTGGCTCAATCAACAGCACTTCCGTCTTATCTGGGTTCAGTTGCAATCAGCTGGAGGACATCCAGTCATTGATTTTAGCCAGACAGGTGTTAAGCACATCTACAGCATCAGATGTTCTGGACACAAATGACAGATACAACTAGGTATCAACTGCATAGCAGTGAAACTCATGCTCATTTGCTGAATGATCTCACCAGGGGGCAGCATATACACTGCAGCATCAAAGATAAGATTGAGCCCTGGGGCACTCCACATGACAGGGGACTTGGGAATGAGGAGTCCCCCATCACTACCTGCTGCACCGTATCAGACAGATAGGACTCAAACCATTTGATGACAACACCAGCGTGTCCACAATACTCACAGAGCTGACTGAGAAGCACAAAGTGATCCACAGTGTCAAAGGCTGAGGAGAGATTGAGGAGAACAAGAACTGACTTATCTCTTTTGTCTCTAGCCCTGAGCAGATCATTATGCACCCTAACTAATGCTGTTTCTGTGCTGCGTCTGGCCCAAAAACCCAACTGGAATGGCTCATAGATATCAAAGGACACAAAGTGATCCTCAAGCTGCTGTGCCAAACATTTCTCAACAAACTTGCTCAAAAATGGCAGGTTGGAGATAGGACGGTAATTCGCCAGGGTGTCTGGGTTGAGAGATTGTTTCTTCAGGATGGGTCTCACAAGTGCTTCTTTCAAAGCTACCGGGCAACCCCCTTCTGCCATAAAACACCTGGCAATCCTGGTGAACACTGGGCTATCAGTTCCGGCACATCTCATTAAGAAATGTGTCAGTGCTGGGTCCAGTTCACATAACGTGTGCTTCAAGTCTAAGACTACTTCAATGACCTCCCCCACCTTCACTGGTTTAAACTCCTCCCAGATCAGCAGAGTGACTCTGTTCCTCCCAGTGTGCCACTGCGAGGCAGCAGTTGCCTCACTGATGGAATCCCAGACTGGATAGACACACTGTCAGAGAAAAACAGAGCAAATTCTTCACATAAAATGGATGAAAAAGTCTTTCTCGGTTCTAGACAGGTAGGGTGGAGTAGCCTATCCACAGTCCGAACAAGCTGAGAAGGTCTGTTTTCCCCTGCTGCAATTTCCCTGGATAGGAATTCTGCCTTCTTATGGGAAATTGTCTCCTGGTACTCACCATCGTGTACCTGCAAGACCAGTACATCTGCCTCCGACTGGGTCTTCTGCCAGAAATGCTACAACTTCTGACCCTTGGTCTTCATCACCTTGAGAGCCCCATCAAACCAGGGGGATCTCAAGTGAGAAGATCTGGGTCATATACGAACTGGAGCGATGACATCCAGTGCTTTGGATATCACCCTGTTATAGGTGGCCACCGCCTCTCTGGCACCAATCACATAAACTGCATCTACTCTAGATAGGCCAGCTAATGCCAGTAATCTCTCTGGGGACAAACCCCTTAATGGGTGGTAGCTGACTATCTCCACAGGGGAAGGACTTTCGGGGGGGGCCCCAAGTGTGAACTTCATGGTGCAGTGGTCAAACCACGAAAACTGATAAATTCTGAGGTTATCAACCTCAAGACCCAGCCGGAACAACAGACTGAGCATGTGATCATGTTGGTGGGTCATGGAAGTAATTACTTGTGCAGGTTAAGTGGGCCTGGAGTAAGTATGGTACAACCCCAGGGATGCAGCACCTCCCCACCACCTCACAGGATCACCCCTTCCTGAACCAGTACAGCACAATAACAGTTAACCTAAAGCATGCAACTTAAACTCTTGTGCCAGATGTCAAGACCTCTCTCCAAAAAGATGAGGTTATGATTCTCTTCCCATGTCAAACATCTAATATCCCAGTCATTCAAGGAAAATACATTTATCCATTTTGCTAACTTGTGACTCTCCACAGGCAGAGGTCAGTCTCTGGAATCGAAGGCTATAAGATCAATACCTTGCTTTGCACCTCCTACCATAGGCTTGAGTTGCATTGTCACAGCTGCACAGTACTCACTGGCCAGGGTTTGTCCTTCCTGATGGTGATGTTATTTTCTGTCATATTCTTCATCTTTACATTGATCTATTTAATGAATGCATGTGTGCACCAAGGCAAAACACTGGACCTTATGAACAGGCCTTCTGGTAGGCCATGTTCTTCTAGTGCTTCAGTCGTGAGGCTCTGGTTCTTCGCATTATTCTTTGGGCTCAGTACTCCACTGACAGCATTCTGCACTGGGTAGCAATATTAGCTGTTCAGTGTCCAAGTGCCACACTTCACAAACTTTGCTGTCTCTAAGCACCTTCTGAGTCTACTTCTTCCAGTCTTGCCTCACAAGGCCATGCATGGGCACTGCTCTTCTTTGCTGTTGGGCCTGTCATTCTTTACATAATTGGGTCAGGTACCCAAAAACATGAGATCTTGTTCCATTCAGGACAGGGACATTGCCATACATTCCCAATTTGGGGCATACAATGCCCAAATTTCTACTGGTACTCTGACTCTAGCTATGTTTGGGGAAAGGCTATCCACACTTTCACATGGCCTAGGTATTGTGAGGTAAGACTTGTCAATCAGCCCTCACATATCCAAACCTTCCAAGTGATGTAGTTCCCAGTTAGATAAGTGTTTGTCAAACTAGTCATTAACAATAATCATGACTTGAGACACACTGTCCAACAGGGCTTGGTTAGTAACTCCATCAATGGTAACCTTTATCTCTGAAGAGGGCCCCGCAACTTCAGTTGATTCAGAAGACAGAACTGCCATTGGCTTGAATGACAATTTCATAATGGCTGGGGTGGTGCTTCTGACATCCGAAGCTTCGGGGGGCTCAATTACTATGCCCCACTGAAGATTCCCCACTTCCTAAGTCTTTCTTTAAATTTGACAATGACCTTCCTTAGGTCTTCTGTAGATTAGCACTCAGTCTGCAGATGCCTATCCACCTTAGATCGACAGTAGAAAATCCTGTCATTGTGAGCTTGGTCAGGGGGTACCACATTCATAGGCATCCAGGACCAACCTCCTTCCCTGGAGGGTTTCACTGTGGGGCCTGTTGATGGGTCCCTCACTATAGTGGATTCTTTTACACTGTGGCCCTCCAAAAGTAGCCCCACAGCCTGGGAGCTGCTGTTGTGCTTGCGGAGTTTCAACACAAATACTGTTAAATATTTTTGCAGATCACTGGTAGGTGACCCAATTACTTCATCTGAGGTAACATTGATGGGCATTGAACTATGAGCGACCCCTGGGGATGCTTAAAGAGGTTCTGCTTTCCTAATCCAGCCTTCCTGTTCCCGTACCTCTCATACCAGGTTCTTCATAGGATGGCAGCTGATCCATATGTTACCTGAAGCTCAAGTCAGTCAATTTTTTATCGGAGAGAGAACACAGCTTCTTGTAACACTTGTTCTACCCAGACATGGTCCATGTCTACAGCTAACAAGCTTCCTTTCCAGTATGCCCTCTGTACCACTTTTTCCAACCTCATTAGAAAGTCAGAGAGCCTCTTGCTCTTTTTCTGCTCCATTCATGTTAACCTAGTCAGAACTTATCCAAGTTTCTCCACACTCAAAAACATACCTTCCAACTTGGAAATATAGCTGAATGGGTAGCATTAAGTCTGGTAAGCTTCAAGGCTTATATGGTGTCCACTGCTGGTCCTGTCATGCATTCACCCATCTGAGATTTTCTTTCCTCATTGGAATACTTCAGGCCCTATATCATCTGGTATTCAATGTGTCAAGATCCTTCTCCCCACTGGAGGTAAGCTTGATTCTGGGAAATGTAAAGAACCTCTTATATTCTCTGTAATTTCTTGTTGGTTTTGTGCTTTCTCCATCATGGATCACACTTCCAGCAGTAATTTCATAGCTGATGTCACCACATTTCCATTAGGTGCCATGAATATGTACAAGTCTTGCACAGTCTTGCCTTGGCTGACAAGCAAGTTTTTTTACTCTGATGTCCTGTCCTCCATCTAGGCATGGTTCAAGGAAGGGACCAAGGTGCTTCCCCTGCTATTTAGGTCCAGTTCTCCTGAAGTACCCCTAGAGGTAAGTGTGGAGAGAAGTTTTAGTGAATTTAGTGAGTTGCTTCTGTTTTTGACATTGGAGAACTTTGCTTACAGAGCAAGAAACAGCAGTCTAGAACTACAGCTTTTTTACTGATAAATCAATTCTATCTCAGTAGGAGTCACTGCCTGTTTGGATTAAACAAACAGATACGTTATTAGAAGAAGGGGGTCTCAGTTAAGTAAAAAAAAAGAGAAAAAAGTCACTGTGTGTTTCTCTGAGGAAGGAGGCTGTATCAATTTAATTTACTGAGTCAGGAGCAGAGGGTGAATCTAATTGGGGGTGTGGCTTAGGAGTTTAGGAGTACAAAAGCAGGTGTCTCCAATTACAGCTTTCTGCTATTTTGACAGAGAAGAACTTTGCTTTAAGAGCAAGAAACAGCAGTCTAGAACTACAGCTTTTTACTAATTGCCCTCCCTCCACCCTAAGCCAATTCTATTTCTATAGCTACTGGATGTGACTGACAACAGGAACTTCCTGTTTGGCAGTAGGCAGGAAGGATGACTGAGATACTGTACATTAGTTACATCAACCTTGAAGGCACCTACAAAATAACTCTTTCTCCCCAGTTGGCTGCTGAAGGTCTGAATCCAAGCATGGAAGAAGGAGACTATTGAAGACTACAGGAAGGTCCTGTCCCAGAACAATAAGGGCGAGAGTTGTAAGGGCACATAGGCAGTAGGAAAGTAAGTGTAAAAATACATAGAGGGAGGAGATAGTAAGCATACAAAGCAACAGGAGAAGGGACACCAAATAAGTCAAGATGGCAGTAGTGCAATGCAATGGCTGTGGGGCAGCAGTGTTCTAGGAGAAATTCTGGAGGCTGCAATGCTGCCCTGTTTGCAGGCACCTCTCTGGTCTGAGGGAGGAGGTTGCCCATTTCCAGGCTGACCTGGCTAGGATTCAGGAAACCTCTTCCCCCACCCAGGGACCACCAGGGCCACCACCACTACCTCAGAGGTTGCCAAGAAAGAGGAGCAGTTGGACCAAGGTGGGCTCAGGGAGGGAGAGGGTGGTGAAACAGAGGTGCATCCCTCTAGTTGTACCTCTTCGCAATTCATATGCTGTTCTGGCAAAGAGTGGTTCCTCTATGGAGGCATCTGCAGTGGAGACCAAGGAGGATGCTGGGAACCTCAACAAAGGAGACCCACAGAAGGGTGGCACAAGACCCCACAGGGGAAGGAAACAAATCCTGGAGGGGGACTAGATCATTATGGGGGTAGAAGTGAGGGAAGAAGGGGATAGGGAGGTAAGGTGCCTGCCTGGCATCATGGCTCAGAAGGACAGGAAGGAATCCTCAGGATCATGGGAGCAGCTGCACGAGGGAGGGAGCTGGATGTCATTGTCCACCTAGGGACAAATGACTTGGCTGTGAATGGTATCAGAGTGGTGCAAGAGGAGTTTGTAGAGTTGTGGGGGACCTTAGACAAGTAGCATGTATGGTAACCTTCTCAGAGGTGCTGCCTGTCTATGGCAAGGATGATGCTAGAGTATTCCACACCATGGGATTCAATGAATGGTTGAAAAACTGGTGTGGAGCTCAGGGTTTTGTCTTCACTGGGGACTGGGGAGCCACCTGGAGGGATTCAGGCCTATACTGGCGTGATGGTCTACATGTGTCCGGGGGGACCAGGATCCTAGGTGATAGGTTTAAATGCTTCATTGGCAAGCATTTAAACTAGCCAAGGGGGGAGGCATTGAAAAGGAGCAGGGAAATCCCAGCCTCCCCCCACAAAACACAGTAGATAGAGCAGTAAACACCAAGGTAGAGAAGTCAGTAGGGAGCAGGACAGGGGTAAATGCAGAAAAAGGCATTAAGGACAGGGATAGGGCCAAAAGGGGTAAGACCATAAAAAAAATGGAAGGTGATGAGTACCAATGCCAGCAGTCTGTGTAACAAGCTTCCTGAACTAGTGTCCTTTATGGAAGAGGGATGCCTGGATATTGTGGTGGTCACTGAAACACGGTACACAGAGAACCATGACTGGGATGTCAACATACCAGGATACACAGTCTACAGGAGGGACAGGGTGGGTAAAAGAGGAGGAGAAGGAGTAGCTCTCTATATAAGGGAAGGGATTAAAGCAGCAGAACTAAAGAGTAAACAGGAAGTTGAGTCACTATGGGTCACCCTGGAGACAGAAAATGGCACCACAATCCACATGGGGGTTGTTTGCAGACCCCCATCTCAGGGGGAGGAAATGGACAAGGAAATGATAGAAGGCATCCTAAAAATGGCAGAAAAAGGGGAGATATTGTTGATGGGGGACTTGAATATGCCAGATGTTAACTGGAGTACCTTTGCTGCAGGCACATCCAAGAGCAGGGTCATTCATGATGCCCTACAGGGGCATGCCTCAGACAGCAGTCATCGGAACCCACTCGGGAGGGAGCAATCTTAGACCTGGTACTCTCAAATGGGGAAGAGAAAGGATCTCAGATTTAGAAGTGGGTAGCCATCTGGGAACAAGTGACCACCAAATAGTGTGGTTCACAAAAATACAGCTACAGAGTCCACCATACAAAAACAAAGAGTATTGGACTTTAGGAAGGCTGACTTTGAGAAAATGAGAGAATGCCTCAGAAAAGCACTAGCAAATGGGCAAGAAGGAGGGGTGGGGGAACAATGGGGAATAATCAGAACAGTCATCGTAGAGGCAACAAGCCTTTGTGTGAAGCAAATCAAAAAAGCAAAACAAAGGAAAAAAACACTATGGTTCTCAAAAGAGGTGGAAGGGAAGGTTAAGGAGAAAAGGATAGCATTCAGGAAATATAAGGAAACACGGAAGGAGCAGGACAGAGAACTTTATCAGTTAAAGCAGAAGGAGGCAGGGAAGACAGTCAGAACTGCAAAGGACACAAACTAAGGAGATGATAGCCAACTCTGTTAAGAAGGGGGATAAAACCTTTTATAGGTACATTAGGGAGCGAAGAAAGACCAAGGGAGGGATACAGAGACTTAATGAAGGGGAGGGAATGGGGGCAGAGGGTGACAGTGAAAAAGCTGGGATACTGAACAAATATCTCTGCTCAGTATTCACGATGGAAGGGAGGGTACCTAAACCAAACAAAAGAGAAACTCTGAATAGGGGGGTCGATACCAGTACATTCACAGAAAAAAGGGTTTTGAAAGAACTCTTGAAACTGAGGGTGGACAAAGCAATGGGGGACTGATGGTGGATTCACCCAAGAATTCTAAAAGAACTAAGGGTAGAACTAGTAATACCACCAACTACTCTCTTTAACAAATCATGGGAGCATGGGGTGGTACCTGAGGACTGGAGGAGGGCAAATGTGATTCCACTACACAAAAGTGGGAGCAGGGCAGAGGCAGGAAACTACAGACCAGTTAGTTTGATCTCAGTGGTAGGGAAAATGATGGAATCACTTCTGAAGGAAAGAATTGTTGAGTACCTAGAGGCCAGAGGGGCAAAGGACCCAAGGCAGCATGGTTTCACAGCAGGAAGGTCATGTCAGATGAACCTAATAGATTTCTTTGACTGGGTGAGCAAAGTAGTAGACCAGTGAGGGGCTGTGGATATGGCCTACTTAGATTTTAACAATGCATTTGACACAGTCTCACACAAAAGATTAATTTACAAGTTAGCCAGCCTTGGAGTGGGTCCCACGGTAGTAGCCTGGATAAAAAACTGGCTGGACAACAGGACGCAAAGGGTAATAGTAAACGGAGTCCACAGTGAAGAAAGGAGGGTAACTAGCGGGGTACTGCAGGGTTCGGTACTGGGACTGGTCCTCTTTAATGTCTTTATAAGTGACATTGGAGAGCACCTGGAAGGAAAGGTATGTCTCTTTGCAGATGACACAAAGATCTGCAACAGGGTTGATACACAAGGTGGGGTGGAAACAATGATAAGGGACTTGGCAAGGTTGGAGGAATGGTCAAATATGTGGCAGCTCAGATTCAATGCAAAGAACTGCAAGGTAATGCATCTGGGAAACAAAAACACAAGGGAAGAGTACACAATGGGGGGTGAGTTAATAACAACAACAAAAATTGAAAGAGGCCTAGGAGTAATTATATCAGATGACCTAAAAGTGGGCAAGCAATGTGAGAAGGCAGTAAGGAGGGCTGGGGGGATACTGGGATGCATAGGGAGAGGCATCAACAGTAGAAAACAGGAAGTTGTTATCCCTCAATACAGACAGTTGGTGAGACCCCGTCTGGAGTACTGCGTGCAATTCTGGAGATCCCATCTCCGCAAAGACATAGACAGAGTGGAGGCTGTTCAGAGGACAGCAACCAAAATGGTGCAGGGTCTGCACCAGAAGACATATGAGGAGCGATTAAAGCAGCTTAATATGTATACCCTTGAGGAAAGGAGGGAGAGGGGAGACATGATAGAAACTTTCAAGTATCTCAAGGGAATTAAAATACAAGAGGGTAGCATTTTTCAGAAAAGGAGATGTGCAAGAACAAGGGGGCACAATTTGAAGGTAGAGGGGGGACGGCTCAGAGGTAATGTTAAAAGTATTTTTTCACTGAGAGGGTTGTAGATGCATGGAACAGCCTTACTGAGGAGGTTGTTGAGTCAGGAACAGTGGGAGAATTCAAGAATGCATGGGACAGGCATAAGGCAATTCTAGTGGGGGGTAGGAGGAAGTAAGCTGTTGATTAACTAGAATCTGCAGCTTATCCATCAGGTAAGGAAATGGGCAGACTAGGTGGGCCAAGCAGTCCTTATCTGCCGTCAAATTCTATGTTTCTATGTTTCTATGTTAATCTAGTTCCTTATCATTTCCCACTATTGCAGTCATTGTATTAGTGGTGGGATAATGAGACAGCAGATGGGCCTTCAATTTCTTAATCCCCTCAAATCCAGCTTGCTGATCATCCACAATGGTGACTCTGCTAAGACACCTTTGGGATATTATTCACTCACATCATCTCCTTGAGGTCCAAAATCTCTGCACAACACCACTTGTTGACCTCTTGAAGGCCATGGTGAGTTTCACAATTTGGTGGATACCAGACTGTTGTCGAACCACACTGGTAGCCCCAATGGGTGACTAGATGGTAAGTAAACAATTGATCCCAGAGGTACCTCCAGAGATTTTTTGGAGTCACCCTGAAGGTACTATCCTTACCTTTTGGGTTCAAATAAGGTTGAGGCACCTGGGTCAGTACACTCTTGATTGGGGTTTTGTATCCAAGATTTAGTTGTTTGTGTGGTGCCTCCACTCAGAGAAAGGTTAAAGATGGTTCAGCATCCTGGGATGCAGTACTATACCTACATCTGCACAGGATCACTGATGTCACAGTGGGAAGCCACCTGGGGACCAGTGACCATCATATGGCGTGGTTCAGCATAAGGACAGGACCAGAATCTAACCACACTAAAACAAGGGTCCTGGACTTCAGAAGGGCAGATTTCAAGAAAATGGGAGAGTGCCTCAAGAAAGCCCTAGCAGGGATAGGGAAAATAGGTGGAGTAGAGGAAAAATGGGTAAAAATAAGGAAGGCAACTGGGAAGGCAACTAACCTCTGTGTCAGGCAGGTTAAAAAGAGCAAGAGAAAAAGAGACCACTATGGTACTCCAAGGAAGTAGCAGAGAAAGTAAAGGAAAATAAGCAGGCATTCAAAAGGTACACATCGACACAGAAGGAAGAGGATAGGGAGAGCTGTCGGGGAAACAATGGGAGGCAAGGAAGGCAGTTAGGAGAGCAAAAGCACAAATGGAGGAAAACATTTCCAAGTCAGCAACAAAAGGCGACAAAACTTTCTTCCGGTACATAAGCAAAAGGAAGAACAGCAAGGCAGGGATAGTAAGACTAAAAGGAGATGGGGAAGTATGGAAGAGGACCAGAAGAAAGCAGACACATTGAATGAGTACTTTTGTTCAGTATTTAAAAAGGAAGGGGTAGGTGACAGACCACAGATAGGGAAGAAGGGCATTAAGGGAAGGGACATGGACACTAGCCCTTTCACGGAGGAGTGAGTCCTCAGGGAACTAGTAAAGCTAAAAGTAGATAAGGCAATGGGGCTGGACAGAGTTCACCCCAGAATACAGAAGGAACTACAGGAGGAACTGTCTGTGCCTCTAATGGCCCTGTTCAATCTATCGTCAGATACAGGGGGACATTCCAGGGGACCAGAGGAGGGAGGATGTGACCTCACTGCACAAAAGTGGGAAAAGGGAGGAGGCAGGAAACTACCGAACTGTAAGCCTGACTTCAGTGTAGTGGGCAAGGTCATGGAAACACTACTAAAAGAAAGGATTGGGGAATACCTAATAACCAGTGGACTGCAGGATCCGAGGCAGCATGGGTTCACAGAAGAGGGATCTTGCCAAATGAAACTGATAGAGTTCTTTGACTGGGTTACCAGGGAGGTGGATCAGGGAGGGGCAGTGGATGTGGCCTACCTGGATTTTAGTAAGACCTTTGACACTGTTCCACACAGAAGACTAGTAAACAAGTTGGGCAGCCTGGGAGTGGGTCCACGGATACTAAAATGGGTACAAAATTGTCTAAGTAACTTAACTCAGAGGGTGGTGGCAAATGGAGTTCACTTGGAAGAATGTAAGGAAACCAGTGGGGTGCCTCAGGGTTCAGTACTGGGACCGGTCCTCTTCAATGTCTTTATTAGTGACATCACAGAGTGGCTGGAAGGAAAGGTATGCTTGTTAATGGATGACATGAAAATCTGCAACAGAGTGGACACACTGGATGTGTGTGTGTGTGGAAAAAATGAAGGAAGATCTGAAAAAGCTATAAGACTGGTCAAGGGTTTGACAACTGGGCTTCAGTGCCACAAAGTGCAAAATTATGCACATGGGGTGCAAAAATCCAAGGGCAACATATTGTTTTTTTGGGGGAGGTGTTTTCAACCACAAAACAGGAAAGAGATTTGGGGGTCATCATATCTGATGACCTGAAGGTAGCAAAGCAGTGTGATAAGGCAATGGGAAAGGCTAATAAAATGCTGGGGTGCATAGGGAGGGGTATCACCAGCAGAAAGAGGCAGGTAGTGTTACCCCTGTACAAAGCAATGGTAAGGCCCCACCTTGAGTACTGTGTCCAGTTCTGGAGGCTCCATCTCAGGAAAGACATAGATCAGTTGGAGGCAATACAGAGTGGAGGCAATACAGAGAAAGGCAATCAAAATGGTGCGTGGCCTGCATCAGAAGCCCTATGAGGAAAGACTCAGGGATTTAAATGTGTATTCTCTGGAGGAAAGGGGAGAGAAAGGGGAGACATAATGGAAACATTCAGATACCTCAAATGTATCAATAAGGTACAGGAGAGTAGCATTTTGCACAGAAAGAGATGCTCAAGGACAAGGGGGCATGATATGAAGCTGGAAGGGGGGAGACTTAGAGAAGATGTGAGGAAATACTTCTTTACTTAAAGGGTGGTGGATGTCTGGAAAAGCCTCCCAGCAGAGGTGATGGGTACTGAAATGGTAACAGGTTTCAAACATGCCTGGGACATGAAGAAGGGGACCTTAGTATCAGGGTGGAGGGAGGTAAGGCTGGAGATCATGTAGGGTCTATGGTAGCACAGTATGCAGGGACTTAGGGCAGACTAGGTGGGCTGTGAGGTCCTTTTCTGCTGACAGCTTCTATGTTTTTTCTATGTTTCTATCACCCCACCCATGAACCGATGTAGTGCAGTGTACTAACAGTTAACCCAAAGCATGCAGCTTATACTCTATGGAATAATAAGTGCTCAAACAAGGATTGTAAACAAAGAAGAACAAAAAGATTTATATAGGGTACTCTCAGGACTGAAAAAAGCAAGTATTTGTCATTGTTGGGATACAGAATTCTGTTCATTATTGACATGTTACTAACATAATTGATGCAGCTGCTTGGTCAAACACTGTAGAAAATGGAACAGGCCAGAACTATCATTGGAGCCAGCATGAGAGCCATCCTGCAGCTTCAGTTACAATAGCGTCTCATTAGCTCTCCTTGTCAGCTGCTGTTGTGAGAGTGGTGGTAACGGTGGAAATTCTTTGTGACATGCGATTCAAACTTTTGTTTCTGCAGCCAATTTTTATGTATTATAATTGATGGATTATTTACTATGCATGGTTGTAATGTGACATTCCACTTTCTGTGATGTCCTACTGTTTACCATTTGAAATAAAACATTTTGCACAAAAAATGCAGTGTAATCATAACATATGTGGAAAATATGACTACGTTATAGGTAACAGATTACCAGCATGGTGTCAGTGACAGTATGCTTTTTGCCCATCCAAGGCAATTGTCTGCAGCACTGCTACTGTATCACTTGTCTGCAAAAGTACATTCTTTTAGTGACAACACGTAGGAGAAGCACAAGAAGCACCTTAAACCCTAGGATCAGGGATGGCGAGTGTGCACACGGCAAAGGAGGACCTAGTGGCACAAGCATGTGGAAGGCATCATCTGGAGCAACAGAGCCAATCTTTTTCCTTTGCTCTTCTCCCCACCCTTCCACCCACATGGACAGCACCTTCATGATCCCACTAGCAGGAATCCCTACTAAAGTGACACTTCTTCAGCCCTTCCATCTAGGAGGATAGCATCTGTATGGACACTCTTAGTTCTCACTGCCAGACTCCACTTCTGGAATCTCATGTTCAGGGCACAAGTCTTGGTTATCATCATGCCATTGCATTCCCCACCACTTAGTGCCATGGGGTCAGAAGAAGTTTTTTAAGCCAAACTTAGGCTAACTTCACTTAATGTGGAAGACCCCTCTTATAACTTCCCCCCCCCAAAAAAATCGTTCTTGCCCTTCAAGAGAAATAAATAAGTACTTAGGAACTCAGGGACTCTCTATAAATTAATTGAATCTTCATTCAGTCAGACCATCTCTCAGGTTCAATAAAACTGGGTGGGCAGCATGGGCACCATGGGGGTGTATAGGGTATCAATAATGACAGTAGCAAAGTTAACTGAGTCTGCTAATCCTGATTTGCAACACACTGCAGTCAAGTGAGCTCTAAAAATCATGAAGTCAAAAAGTAGTGAAATGTACACGTATTTATTAAAGGAAGTGTCGGCACTTTAATACATTGTGAGCTTAACTGCATGCAATGCATTCTTCTACTGTTGTCTGTACATATCTTGAAGGGTCAGGGATGGTGACATATCACTGACACCAACTCACAAGCAAGCTGGAGCAGGAAGATGTTAATCATTGGAGGAATCTAGACACCAGTGGAGGAGTCGAAGCTAGAGTGATTATAGATGGCATCTGTTCACATCTGCAGAATTTGAAGACCTCACTGGTGATAAGCTGAAGGCAGCAGCATTACTAAGTTATGGCAGGCAGAGGGTAGTAGTACCACAGTACACCCACAGGCTGCTTTGGGACTAGTGGCAGGTAGTTTGAATTGCAGCAACCAGCAGAACCCACTTTTATTACTCCCACTGTGGTGGTTAGTGCTCCAGTTTTATATAAACTGAGTAGGATGGAGTTCCTGGAGAGGCAAAAGGTTTGGGAGGAATGTGTTATCCTCAGTAATAAAAATTCTTATAATCAGTAATTTCTCCCCAGTGGCTTAGTATGCCTTCTCTGATCCATTTATCCCCCCACCTCTGCAGCCAGCACAATTCTTCTCCCTGGATCCCAGGGTACCCTAGGATCAGAAGTGCAAGAAATACAACTGTACACTAGTGGGTGCAAGATAACCACATGACTCAGTAAAATAAAAAACTGCAGCTTATATAGTTGGCAAGAGCGAAGTTGAGACTGTACGGTATGTACATGGAAGAAACTTGCAGCTGAATAGTAAGTATAAAGGACAGAAAGAGAGAATTGCCTATAAATTCCCATAGAGGATAAGTCAGTTAGATTATCACCAGGTGAAAGACATATTATAGGGGCATTGTTGCACCCTTATAGTTAGGGTTGAGCAGGGTGTTTAATGTTAAACTCCTAACTGCGCACCTGAATAACTTTGCCCCCATTGAATGGGCTTCCATAACAACGAACGTCTGAATTCTGAGATCCAGACAGCATAAAAAGTGGAAAAATCAGGGATTTGGGTGTTTATTTGCTCTCACCTATAGCCCAGATAGTTTGAAGAAAGTTTGTTCTGAAATTTTCAGGGTAGAAGGGCCTTGCCCAATAAAGAGGCCTTTTTTGTTTGGTGAAAAAATATTAATCAGTTCCTGAGTTTTAAGGGTTTGAAATTTTAGTTCTGAGCATGCTCAGTAGGGTCATTGATTTATATGTCTGATGCAAAAGAAGAATTTCCAGGTTCTTCTTTCGTGAGCCAAAATTCTTCTTTTGTGGAAAAAAAAAAGTTTGTGTGGCCGCCATCTTGTTTTTTATGTAAAACAAAATTGTAAAGCCATAAAAATGATACCTCAAGAAAACCAGACAAATGAATCTAGCTAAATGGGACCCATTTAGCTTGATTCTGGTGTTTGGGCTTTGAAAATCCACCCCAAAATATGTTTTTGGGACATCCCTCAAAACCTTGGTGGAAGGCTCAGTCAGGGCTTAGTGAGGGCTCATACAAAAGAACTGTGGTTCTTTCATGAGCTCAATAGTATGAAATCAACAGTGGAACTTTCTTGGATTTTGTAGCCACAGCTGGAATGCTCTTGCTGGCTTGAGTTGGAGCACTAAGCCAATGATGACTGGATCATACAAAAGAACTATAGTTCTTTCATGAGCTCAAATAAAAGAACTGAGGTTCTTTCATGAGATCAAACAGCAGGACTTTCTTGTTTTTTTGCAGCCACAGTTGGAGTGCTGCTGCTTGCTTGAGTGAGAGCAGTGAGCTGGTGATCAACTGATGGCCCTATCTATCTATCTATCTATCTATCTATCTATCTATCTATCTATCTATCAATCTATCCTATCTGTCTGTCCATCTCTCTCTTTCTTTCTCTCTCTCTCTCTCGCTCTCCCTGGTACCACTTCTTTCTCCTCCTCCAGGTCCTCTGCCCCCTTCCCAAATGTTTATTTTATATTTCACTCATATATAATAAGCAGACCAGAGTGCCCACCCTGGATACCAATTCTCTTGACCCCCCTTCTCCTCCAGATTGTCCACTTCCTTCCCATAATATATGTGTCCACACTGGCATGCCCACCCCTGGTGCTGCTGAAGATAATACTGACCCTGGGGTGCCCAGTCCCCAGTGTGGGGTTGGGTCACCTGAAATAAAGAAAACCATCCCTCATTGATCTTTTTTTTTTTTTGATTACCTGAAAAACAAAATCGGTCCATCGGCTATCTAACCTCCCAGAGAACCATAAGCAATATGCTATGACCAGGGGTTACATTAACCATCTGTTAATCACCTCTTAAGGATGTAATGTGGCATGGCTTAAAGCCTAGTGCCACATGCCCTGGGGGTGATTAAAAGGTGGTTAATGTAACCCCTGAGAGTACCTTCTTGTTTTTATATAAATGGCAAAAAAACACATAATATTTATCTTTTTTTTTAATTACCTTGGTATTGGGGCAAAATAGTTCATCAGTCATCTGGAATTGAGGGCTGGAGCTAGCATTCTTGTTCTAAGATTGGGTTTCATGTCATGCTGAAGTTCATCTCTTTAGCTAAGTAGCCCTTGTGCCGATTCGCTTTTGGAACCAAAAATAAAGAGAAATCAATAGTGACATCATAAGTCTATAATTAGCTTTTAGATACAATTGCTTTTCAGTGTGTCTGCAATTTTTGCCTTTGGTAGTGACAACATTATTTACATTGTTTCCATGACAGCCTGTGTTGCCATTACATGGGTTTGTTATATCGAGCTGCTTGTGGAAGAAAGAGGTTAAGGGCTGGATACTTTGAGTTTCTTTTGATGCTATTAATTCAGTCATTACATGAAAGGAAATCCAGAGCACAGAACTGTAAGTAGGTCCAAATAAAAATTTGCATGTTTGATCATCATATTTGCTTTAAGGATGTCTTTATTTTAAGTTTGTTCTTGGGCATGTTTGTGTATTTGGCATAGAGATAAATTAATAATATGTATAGCAGGACAGTATTTTTTCTCCGATGAAATGAACGATAAGAATTTTTAGGGGATGGTTTTGTGGAAGGGGTAGGGGGTTGTTCGGTGTTTGTTTTACATATGCTGTTTGAGTAAGGAACTTTTGTTTATCTTTTTTTTGTGGTAAAGCATACATACAGTACATGCATGCTGACATTTTTTGCTTGTGGTTGCACATGTGCAAGCAGCCAATAGGTGAATATCACATAAATACAGTGTTCATTGGGCATGAGATGTAACTGAGAACAGAAAGTAAACGATGGACTGAAATATTTACTGATGATCACACATCGTGGGCTATTTTATTTTGTTAGTTGGAATGTGATTTTACTGGGGGTTGTAGGGAGATATCCAATGTTTGTGGTGTTGTATATGTGGTTACATGATTATTGCAGTTCATGTGTGCTGTCCATATGCAGCTGTGTTTCGAGCCAAAGAATCACTAAAAGCATGTTTCACTCATTATTTTTTGGGAGAATATATTCTGTATGTGTCATGCCTCACTGAAAACAATAGTAAAGACACACATGGTACATGATTTGTGAAAATATGTGAAGAATACATGACACAAATACAATGAAAGTTACTTACCATATGTTTATACTTACTAGCTTGTAACATATTTATTTGACAATTACATTATCACCATTTTTACAATGTTTTTATTGCATTACTGAAAGAAACAGCTGAAGACTGTGTTCTGTGGTATTGTGAAAACAGTCTAAAAAGATTATTTTAGATATATCAAGTATTGGAGAAACAAAGACAAAGTTCAACAGATCTCATTACCCCCTCCAACCCCCACCCATACAGATAGTAACAATAGTAAACTAGCACCATTTTAAAAATCAGAGTTCATTTAACAGTCTTTTTGCCACATGTCTTCGTGAATGAAGTTGATGACATGTTTAACAACATACTGTTTAAATGTTACTTCAATTAATATTTAAGCTAGCCAAGGGGAGTGGCGGAAGGAATTGGGGAGTCAGAAACTGCCCCCCTCTCAGGCTGAAGTAAAGATTAAGGAGAACCTAAGATGAGAGGAATTCCATGGGGTACAAATTAATAAAGGGAGCAGGGTGATAGAGATAAAGGGGGGAAAGAACAAGAGCATTAAAAGAGAGGCAGGAAGGAGGGAGGGCAAAAAGGAAAAAAAGGGGGCAACAAGCAAAGTGGAAACAAAATCTGGAAAACCAAATATGCAAATGCTAGAACACTAAGAAATAAGATTCTGGACCTAGAGCCCATCATGGCAGAGGCCGACCTGAATATTATGGCCATTACTGAGTCATGGTGCACTGAAAACCATGACTGAGACATGGCCATACCGAGCTACGTTCTGTTCAGGAAGGACAGGGTGGGAAGGAAAGTAGAGGTATTGTTCTTTATGTGAGGGAAAGTATGAAAGCCACAGAGATACAGGGAATACAGGGGGAGGTAGAGGTACTGTGGGTCACCCTGGAGATGGGAAATGGAGCTACTATTCTCACTGGCATGATTTACAGACCTCTAGCACAGGGAGAGGAATTAAATAAGGTACTTTTATTTATTTATTGAAATGTTTCACCAGGAAGACATACTGAGCAATATTACTCATATCCAGATGTGTCCTGGGGGGAAGGGGAGGGTAAATACAGCAGGTAATTACAGCTTCACTATAAAAAGGCATAATCACAAGTGCTGTAGTACAGAATGCAAAGTTAAATATACAACAGTAAGTGCTATGCCACAGTACTACATTCAGTTAACAACTGCAATGCTTATCAGTTTACAATCAGATGACAAGACACAAAGCATAGGGTAGTATAGTGAGAAAATGGGGTGGCTAAAACAATTTTTAAAAAAGGGCTACCAGGCAAGAGGGGGGTAAGAAGATGAGATTGGGTGCAGAATGCCAGGAGGGTTAGTAAGTGAGATGCTTGCAGTTTAGATGCAGTTGCAAGTAGGGGTTGTATGCAAATGCAAGTGAGAGGAAAGGACATGTGATGATGGAGCATTATGAATGTTAATGGGAAGGGAGTGCCATAGCTTGGGCAAGCGGTAGGAGAAGGAGGACTGACCAGCAGTGGAAGTCTGAGAGGGGATGGTGAAGGTGCGGGCAGCATTGCTCCTCAAAGTGTGGGAGGATGGCGGTAGTGAGAATGAGGCCACAAGATAAGAGGGGATCATTCCTAGCCAGAACTTACTAATAAAATTAATGCAATGAACAGTTGGCAATCAGTGAGGGAGGGGAGTGTCAGGGATTGGTATAAGGAATGGTGGTGAGTGCGGGGTGGGCAGCCAAGGGTAAAGTGACAGAAGGAGTGGAAGAGGGTATCCAGCCTGGCTAAGATGGATGGGGCGGCACTGTAGACTATGTCACCATAGTCTAATGTTGGAAGAATCATTCTCAAGAGAATTTCTCTGTGAGTTGATAGGGGAATGCAATCATGGTTCCGGTAAAGAGCACCCAGCTTGGGGAACAGTTTCTTGTGGATTACGTCCACATGACTAGAGAAGTCAAGGAGTTTATTGAGCCATACCCCAATGCATCTGAAGGAGGCAATATTTTCCTACAAGGTTCCATCAAGAATTTGGAAGGAGGGGATGGGGTGAGCCTAGAGAGTCTTTGCCTTGTGCCAAAGGTCATGGAGACTGTCTTCTTGGCATTTAAAAACAGTTGGTGTGTCCGTAGCCACTGCTGGACATTATCAAAATCCAGTTGAAGAGTGGACACTACTGCTTGGGCAGAGGGACTAGAAGTATACAGTATGGTGTAATCCACATACATGTGATGGACTGGTGGAAGCCATTGGCAAGATGGCAGAAAAGGGGGAGGTGCTGCTTGTGGGAGACTTCAGCTTGTAAGATGTGTATTGGAGCCTCCCAGCAGCGGCTTCAACTAGACATCCTGGAATCTCCATGGGGTTGTTCCTCAGGCAACTAGTCAGTGAACCCACTCATTTTTTATAATTCCATGTGCTTTATTCATTTTTTTCCATTGTACATGTTGGGCTATTAGGCACAGAAGATGTCATACATAAACCAAAAACACGACATTTTAGCCTTGTGGTTACATCGGCTCAATAACAACTATTACTAACAACATCTACAACTATATCTCACCCCATTAATACCCTTCCACCCTCTCTCTACCCCCTGTCCCCCCTCCCTATTTTCTCCCTCCTCTCATCCCACCCATCAAGTGTGTATGTACTTAACTTCAGTATAATGGCAATATTGAACTACCACTAAAGAAAAGCAATCAAAAACCATAGACCTTTATGGTTTCCATGCAGTGAGTAAAGCATCAAGGGAGCCCCATCTAGACTGGTATAGATGGGAATGGTTATTCATGTGTAAAATATGTTTTTCTAATTGAAGAGCTATAAGCACTTCCCTATACCATTCCAAAACCGACAACCTTGCTTTTTCTTTCCAGTGTCTCATAATGATGAGTTTGGCTATGGCAGAAATCAAAGCTAGGTGTGCTTCCTGACCCTTGGGATACCCATCGAAAATATATAGTAAGCAAATTTCTGGAGTGAAAGGAATCAGCCCAAGCAACGGATCCGCAACTGCTTGATAGATTGCCACAAGGTCTGAACCACTGAACATTCCAACAAATGTGATATAAGGAACCCGGGCTTGATTACACCCGAGCAAGTAGATGAGGGACATGACCCAATTTGTATAATTTAACTGGTGTATAATATAGATTGTTCATAATATAAACTGTATCAGTTGTAATCTGTCCTGCTTAGCAATTTATAGACATTCTTCCATGCACTTTCCCAAGACCCCACTTCGTTGTGATGGATAATTCTTGGGTCCAATAATAGCAGATCCCCCGGAATTAATTGGCGTCAACAGATTGCATCTTCTTGTAGACCCTAGACACTGCATGGGATTCTTTAGCTGAATGTAGGAGCCTGTTCAATATTTCCAGATGCGACCGGTTTATATCCTCCCATCCCAGGTAAGTTTTAATTGTCTCTTCAATCTGTTTATATTTGAAAAAGTTTGTGACAGGCACATCAAAACGTGAGCGGAAAGCAACAAAGGATATCAACTTAATATTCTCTGATAAGTCAGAAACCTTCTTATCAATCAAAAGAGGCCAGAATGTGGGTAAGATGGGTTTATGATCAGTTTTAAAATGGGGGTTACCAACTATCGGTTGTTCCAGGGATATATGCCAGTGCACGAGAGGTGAGTTTGTAATTGATGGAGGGCTCTAACCGACCATCCAATGGGAGTGTTCTTCAGCATTCTGGGGAGCTTCTTAGGACTGATGTAGATCAAAGAGGAGAGCGTGCCTTGATGTTGGGATATTAGGGACCTTTCTATGTACAGCCACAGGAGTATATAAGCCTGACCCTCTATCTCCCACTCTGTCTTTGACCAGTAAACCGCTCTACTAAGATGGTGGGCACAATAATAGGTAAAGAAAGATGGCAATGCTAATCCACCCTGCGCCTTGGGCCCCGTAAGCTTATTATAAGATCGCCTAACACCTTTGCCTTTTCACAAGAAGGTGCTTAATATGGCTTGGAACTGCAAACCATTTTTAGGAAGAACCACCCAAGCATCCCTAAAGAGTATAATATCCTAGGTAGAACATTCATTTTTACAATATTTATTCTTCCCCATAATGTGAGAGGGAGACTTTCCCATCTATCCAGGTCTAATTTAATAGTTTTAATCAAGTCTGTGAAGTTAAGCTTAATCATAGTGGGAATATCTCTAGCAACCTGTATTCCAAGGTAGGTAAGGGTATGAGGTTCCAGCTCTAAGTTAGTGTTATTTACCACCATCCGGGTGGTCTTGTTATTCAAGGGAAAGACCTTGGTTTTAGATATGTTAAGCTTATAGTGGGAGACCACTGAAAAGGACTTAATCTCTTCCAAAAGAGCAGGGATCCCTACTACAGGGTCCTCCAGTGAACCCACTCATGATGGGGCAACATTGGCCCTGGTACACACTAATGGAGACAGTGTTGCAGACATCAAGATGGGAGGCCACTTGGGGACCAGTGATTACTGTATGAAGGAGGGCTGAAGGAGGCAACTGAGATGTGTACAAAGATAGAGAGTAAGATGAGAAGGCCAAGAAGCCCAGTTGGTTGATAAAGGAGGTAATGGAAGGAGTAAGGGCCAAGAGAAGGGAATTTAGGAAGATGAGGAAATGGGGGGGGGAGGCCTGACAAGGAGGAGTACATGAAGATGTCCAAGGAGGTTACCAGGCTGGTCAGAGTGGCCAAGGCCTCAGATTGGCACAGGGTATTAAGGAGGGAGCGAAGGACTCTTTAGATACATTAGTGAAAAAAGAAAGAACAAGGAGCAGATTGTGAGGATTAGGAAGGACGGAGGATGGGTGGAAAAGGAGGGGAACAGGCAGAGGCACTAAATGAATACTTCTGCTCTGTGTTCACGTAAGAAGAAAGGGAGGCAGATACTCCAATGGGGGGCTAGGGTAGGTAGTGGGGGGGAGGGTGACTGACATAGAGATTACAGGCGACAGGGTGAGGGAGAGTTTAAGGGCACTAAGAGTGGACAAGGCACCTGGACCAGATGGCATTCACCCAAGGGTACTCAAAGAACTAGTGGAGATCCTAGCAGAGCCATTGACTGACCTGTTCAATACCTCTCTGGACACAAGATGCATACCACAGAGGAGGATTACCCACGTAGTGCCCATACACAGGAGTGGTCCCAGAGATGAACAAGGCAACTACAGGCCAGTGAGCCTTACATCAATTGTGGGGGAAACTCATGGGGACATTCCTGAAGCAGAGGCTGGTGACCTTCTTGGAGGACAGTGGTCTCCAGGATGGGCATCAACATGGGTTTGTCTCGGGCAGATCCTGCCAGAAAAATCTAATCAAGTATTATGACTGGGTAACAAGGGAACTGGACAAGGGCCATGTGGCGGATGTGCTGTATTTGGACTTCAGCAAGGCCTTTGATTCTGTGCCACATGGGAGGCTGGGGAAGCTGGTATAAATAAGGAAGGGAGCAGAGGGGGGTGGTGGTGGTGGGGGAGCTCTCAATATGAAGGGAAGTATCGAGTGGGGTTCCACAGGGATTGGTACTGGGACAGTTTTATTCTGGATATACATAGCGGGTATCTCCCGTGGGGTCCAGAGTAGGATTAGTCTGTTCGTTGATGACACAAAGATGGGAGCAGTGGTAGATGACATCAAGGGGTGGAGGGGGCTGCAGGAGGACCTGACCAAACTACAGGAATGGTCAGAATTATGGCAGCTGGGGTTCAATGCCAAGAAATGCAAGGTACTGCACTTTGGAGCAAGGAACCAGGGGAGGAGCTATCAGCTGGGGGGTGCAACTGGAAAGTATAGAGGAGGAAAAGTATCTGGGGGTGATTATAACGGGCAGCATGAACAACTCTGCTCAGTGCAGGAAGGTGGCAGCAAAGACAAATGGAATGTTGTGGTGTATAGCAAGAGGAATCTCCTCCAGGAGTAGGGAGGTGATCCTTCCCCTATACAGGTCCCTGGTCAGGCCTCACCTGGAGTGCTGTGTGCAGTACTGGTGACCATTCCTGAAGAAGGATATCAGATTGTTGGAGAGGGTGCAACATAGGGTGACAAGGATGATCCAGGGATTGGAGGAAAAGACCTACGAGGGTAGATTGGGTGAGCTGAACATGTACTCTCTGGACGAGAGGAGGGATAGGGGGGATATGATTGAAACCTTCAAGTACCTGAAGGGGATAAATAAGATGAATGCAGAAGGGATCCTCCAGCTTAGAAGAGGGAGGGACACGAGAGGTCATAAGCTGAGGTTGGAGGGGGGAAGATTCAGGAGGGAAATCAGGAGACATTTCTTCTCAGAAAGGGTGGTGGACAGGTGGAATTCTCTACCCGAGGAGGTGTTTTCCTATAGAACAGTGGGTAGCTTTAAGAGGGCTTGGGACAGGGTACAGGGGGTGTTATGATGAAGAGGGGGAAGGCAGATGGGGCAGCTGCAAGTTGAGGGGCTAGTTGCACATTTGAGCAGACTCGATAGACCATATAAGCCTTCTTCTGCTGGCATTTTTGTATGTTTGTATGGTGTGGTTCAATATAAGGATGGGGCGGTGGAACTATGGGTGTAGATAAAGGGAGCATAATAATAATTAATAATAATAATAATAATTTTATTTTAAAACGCCTTTCAAATTTTCAAAGCGCTGTACAAAACATATAATAAAAAGAAGACCAAACATTATAATACACTATAAAACATTCATAAAACCACAATTTTAACAACAATTTATATAATACTATAAAAAGCAATTTGGTACAAATGAGTTTTTAAGCCAGTCTTAAATTCCCCCAGGGAGGTGCACTGCATAATAAAGGCAACAAACCTCTGTGTCAAACAAGTGAGCAAAACAATAGGAAAATGAAACTGATATGGTTCTTGAAAGAGGTGGCTGAAAAGGTGAAAGCTAAAAGAGTAGCATTCAGAAGGTATAAGGAGACATAGAAGGAGAAGGATAGGGAGGCGTATCAGGGGAAACAAAGGGAAGCAGGGAAAGCAGTAAGGAGTGCAAAGGCACAAACTGAGAAGACAATAGCTCATGAGGTAAAGAAAGGGGATAAGACATTTTTTAAGTACGTAAGTGAGAAGAGGAAGAGCAGGGTGGGATTGTAAGATTAAAAAAGGAAGGGGGCGACTGTGCAGAGGAGAACCAGGAAAAGGCAGACATATTGAACAAATACTTTTGATCAGTGTTCACAGAGGAAGTAGAGGGATGGGGCCACAAAAAAGTAACAAAAGCTTTGGAGGGAGGGAGGGAGGTGGACACTAGTCCTTTTTTGGAGGTGAGAATCCTGAAGGGACTTGCTAATCTGAAGGTGGACAAAGCGATAGGGCCAGATGGGGTGTATCCAAGGGTACTGAGGGAGCTCAGGAAAATACTAGTTGCACCTCTGACAGTTCTATTTAATGACTCACTGGAAACAGGAGTGGTTCCAGAGGACTGGAGAAGTGTGGATGTAGTCCTACTACACAAAAGTGGTAGCAGGGAGGATGATTATTTATTTATTTAAGAGTTTTACCAGGAAGGCATACTGAGTGGGTTACCGCTCGATTCCAGATGCATCCTGGGGGAAAGGGACAAGTGGAACATACAAATCATAAGCACAAAGAAGCATGTACAAGAATTTAATTACATTTACATACAGTAGAGGAAGATGTACATGTTTACAGTTACACTATGCAGAAAATAGTTATGAGACCACAACAAGGGGAGAACTGGAGCATACAAATAACAATCACAAAGTAGTTGCACATGTATGCAGTCACATATTACAAACAGTAGAAGAGACAGGGCATGTAAACAATTAACAAAATGCAGAATTAGCTATGAAGCAAATATCAAGGAAAAAAAATCAAAGGTTGGCAATTATAGGCAAGTCAGCCTGACATCGGTGGAGAGAAAGTTAATGGAATCACTGCTGAAGGAAAGGATTGTGGAATATTTTGAATCCAGAAGGTTACAAGACCCAAGGCAGCATGGTTTCACAGGGGGGCAGTCATGTCAACTGAATCTGATAGATTTCTTTGACTGGGTGTTCAAGGAACTAGATCAGGGTGGAACGATGGACGTGGCCTACCTAGATTTCAGTAAGGTGTTCGACACTGTTCCATTTAGGAGACTAGTAAGCAAGCTGGGTAGCTTAGGAGTGGGTCCAAATGTGGTAAACTGGATAAAAAATTGGTTAGAAGACAAGCAACAGAGGGTTGTGGTAAACAGATTTCACTACAAGGAAGGGAGGGTGACCAGCGGGGTGCGTCAGGGATCAGTGCTGGTATCGGTCCTCTTTAACATCCTTATAAGTGGCATTGCAGAGGTGTGGGAAGGGAAGGCCTGCCTCTTTGCAAATGACACCAAAATCTGCAATAGGGTGGCCACTCCAGGGGGGTGGAAAGGATAAGCAGAGACCTGAGAAAACTAGAGAAGTGGTCAAGGGTATGGCAGCTGGGTCTCAGTGTGAAAAAGTGCAAAATAATGCACTTTGGGCACAGAACCTAGGGATGGAGTACAAAATGGGTGAAGAGGTATTGATGATATCAAGAAGGAAAGAGACAGCCAAGGGTAAATGGGAGCGATCTCTTCAACAATCCCTCTCCGAAGCTCAGTGGAAGCTCTGCTGGAGATACGCCCATTCTATGTATCCAGACCCGAGAAGCAGGCTCATACAAAACTAAATTCTATCACACTAGTACCGTATCCCTGTGGTTCTCCATAGAATGCACCTGACCGATGGCAGCCAATGTTGGCGATGCCTATCCGGAGTGGGAGATCTTATGCACATACTCTGGCTCTGACCACTTCTTTTCCCTTTTTGGATGGCCATCTTAGGTCTGGCTCAACAGGCTTTGGGCCCCAGTCTAACTCTCGACCCATTGGTCTGGATTTTGGGCCTTCATCCTGTGCTGAGACCACTCACCCATCAGCAGCATAGATGGCTGGCTCTACTTAGTCTTCAAGCTAAGAGGCTTATTCTCTCTCTCAGTGGAGAACCACAGTGATACCTACTATTTCTGAGCTTTATAATGCCCTATCTAAGGTGGCAGAGTTGGATCGTCTATCCCACCTGGCCTCTAATACACTCTCACAATACCATCTCACCTGGGCCCCTTACCTGGCATACCTCTCTTCACGTGTGGGGATTGGTTGAATCCCACTGAACAGAATGGTCTGGGATGTTGTAATATGGTTACCCATATATAAGGGTTAGGATGCTGGTCCTACCTCCTGAAAGGAGTTATCTCTTTCCTTGACCCCTTCTCTCTCTAAGATAAGATTTGTGATCTGGACTGTAGTGTTGTTGTTGAGTTCTTTAATTCTTTTTTTTGCTTCCTTCCTCAGGCATGGCCAGGCACCAGGATGTTCCTTGTGTGTCCTAACTGTACTGACCTTTAATTAATTTTGATATTACTAACACTTAGGATCTTCACAAACAATGCACAGTACTTTTAAATGTTTACTTCTCAGTAACCTGCTTTGTTTCTCTCTATCCGTTCAACCTTGCCTAATGTATAACTGTATTGCAGACAACTTCTATTCATTTTGTCATGCTGTAATGTATGTATCTGGCTCTGTTGGATGATATGTTCTAAAAAAATCAACAAAAATTATTAACAACAAAAATGTCAATCACAAAAGAAGGAAAGAGGCTCAGTGGTAGTCTTAACAGGTGACCTAAAGGTGGCCAGGCTGTGCAACAAGGCAGTAGGGAGGGTGAGTGGGATACTGGGTACATAGGCAAGGGTATCACCAGCAGAAAGTGGGAGGTGGTTTTGCCTCTATATAGATCACTGGTAAGGCCCCACCTAGAGATCAGTTCCAGTATAGTAGCTTCTTCTTGCTGTTTTTACATTGTTGCTTGTGAATTTTACGTGGCAGAAGGTTATTTCTTTTCATTCTTACTACTTCTAAGAGGCTAGCAGGGTATTGTTTGGGGGCTGTTGGAATTTTGAAACCTATTTTGGTGGCTGTAAGTGGGCTCATTTGTTTGATGTTTCACTGTGTAACAGGCTGCATTTGTGGATGCCTATTTCTTCTGATTTAAAACCTATTTGGTGTGATTTAATTGGGGCAGTTTCTTTGAATTGGTGACCTATATCCTCTAAATTCAAGCCTATTTTGATGTGTTGTTGGTGAAGCTGTTTGAATTGGAGACCTGTTTCTTTTGGTAGCAAACCTATTTTTGGGGCTTTGAGTAGAATTGTGATTCCCTTTTGCTGGCTTCACTAGCTGCAAACTTTAGTGCACAATGGGGGAAGGGTGCTAATGGTCTGACCAGGGGCCTCAGCTACCTGATTGTTTCTGGAAGACTTGGGCTGGTCCCACCCTCCCAGCCCCTCACCCCACCCACTCCAGGTCCGTGATTTCCTTTATACTAGGGGTTCTGACATCACTTCCTCAAACAGGCAAAGGATATGCACCTGTCATAGCAGAAGCAGATATCCAGGAAAGGAACAGCAGTGACTGAAGAGGTGACTGCTGTCTCAGTGGAAGGGAAGTAACTGCAAATCAAGAAGCTTTTATTGTTACTTCTTTGCATTGCTATTTGCATTGTGGAAAGGAGGAGTAGGAGTTTGAAGAAGGTTGTGCAATAGTTACGTAAAGTCTCTTTTTGGGTGTGGTTAGGAAGGATAGGAAAGTAAAAAGCAGTTGCTCAATCTATCTAAACGTGTGCAACAAAGGAGGTAAGGGAAATAAAGAAAATGTTTTGCACTGATAGAGGAGGGAGGGAGACTTGGGGAGTGTTTGGTATCCTGCATGGAAGGAAGTGGGGGGGGGTCGCTCGTGGGCATGACAGCAATGGGTAGGGTGGTAGGCTGCAACAACTGCGGTGCACCAATCTTCTAAAATTGCCTGGAGTGTGGGAGGATGTTTAGTGTGCAACCACAGAAAAACTTAGAAAGGAGATTGAAGGTCTGCAGGAGGAACTAAGACAGGCAAGGCAGATTGGGGTGGGTTAGCCCAATACTGGAGGGAGGAAGAAGAGGAGATGAGGGAGGCGATTTAAGCCAACAGTGGTGAGGAGAGGATCAGAAGAAGGAAGCAGAGACAAAGGGCCCAGGCCAGGAAGAACAATTGCCGGAAACCAGGTCAGGAGACAAAAGACAAATGGAAGGAGGAGATAGGGACTTGTGAGGGAGGCGAAGAAGTGGCAAAAGTCATGGAGTGGAAAGGAGAGAACAGGTTACTATGAAGAGAGTGGAGTGGGCATTTGTGAAGGGCCTTCAGAAAATAGTTGTGCACTGCTAGAGGGGAAGAAGGTAGAGGAGGGAAATGATGAAATTAGAGGAGTAATTGATAAATGCCTGGACCAAACTGGAGCGGGGGGAAGTTCTGCTGGGAGAATTGCAACAGGGACAAAAGGGGGAAATAATGTGCAGGAGGAAGAAGAGGAGCCGGAAATGAGAGATGGAAATGAATGGAAGCAAGCAGGGAGTAAGAGGGGTAGAATCTCATGCTGGAGGACTCAATACTAAGAGAAGTCAGGTGGGGTAGCAAGGGGGAAAGGCATAGTCGCATTTGGGTGGAGGCCATGCCAGGAATGACAGCGGAAAGAGTGGGACAATCTGTTCTGAAATATGCTAGAAGGGATAGGGACAAGCCTCATTTAATTATGCATCTTGGGACGAACGACCTGGCTGACATGATAGTAGATATAGTCTAGAGGAGGTCTGTGGAACTAGGACAATTATGTGAGGGGGCAGGAAGATCAGTAACTTTTTCAGAGATACTTACAGTGCCCAAGGCAAGCACAACAAGAAAGCTGAGAATAGAGAATTTAATGGATGGCTAAGAACCTGGTGTTATGCTAAAGGGTATGGGCCATTGGGGGTGGGAGGGATCTGGGAGGACAGTAGTTTCTATGCCAAGGACAGACTACACTTGAGTGAGGAGGGAAGAGAGTGTTGAAACAGAGAATGGAGGAGTACATAGAGGAAGTTGGGAATTTTAACTAGGAGCAGGGGTGGCAAGTGGGCAAGAGACATGCAGAGACCACAGTTTGGAAAACCATATGAGCTTACCCCCCATAACAGTGACAAAGCACACATGGCAAGTACTATTGGTGATGCTAGGAAAGGAGGGCAGGATGGGAGGGGTGGGAAAGGGTGGAAGGTGGTTACCCTTAATGCTAGGAGCCTTGGGAGGAAAACTGTAGAGTTACAGGTGCTCATGGCAGAGGGAGAGGTGGACATTGCAGCCATCACAGAAACATGGGCCACCTAATACAAAGACTGGGACCTGTGTGTACCAGGGTACAGGTTATTTCGTAGGGACATGGTGATTGTTAAATGAGGGGGGGTGGCACTATATGTGAAGGAAGGACTGAAGTGTGTAAGGGAGGAAGGGGAGGAGGGTAGTACTGAGTCATTTTGGATGCAAATCCAGGATTCCAAGAATAGGATTCTCAGAATGGGAGTGGTGTACAGGCCGCCATCTCAGATGGAGGAGTTAGACAGGGAACTAGTGGGACAGATCAGGAGGACCTGTGAGAAGGGTAGTGTGGTGATTGTGGGGGACTTCAACATGCCAGGAGTAGACTGGAGTATCCCAACAACCAGGAACAGAAGGGAGCAGGTACTGTTGGATGCCTTTCAGGACAGCTTCCAGCTGCAAATGGTCAGTGAACCAACCAGGTTAGGGAATACCCTTGACCTTGTGCTGGCAAATGGTGACTTTGTGAGACAAGTTACGGTGGAAGAACCACTGTCAGGGAGTGACCACCACTCAGTATAGCTCACAATGGATATGGACAAGAAAGGAGTGGAATCTGGCACAAGAGTGCTGGACTTCAGGAGGGCCGACTTTGGAAGGATGGGAGAAGTGGTAAAAAGGTACCTGGCTAGAATTCAACCTAGTATGGACACTAACCAGAGGTGGGAGCTCATAAAGCTGGGGATAGTGGAAGAAACCAAAACCTGCTGCAAGGCCCAGAGCAAGAAGGCGGGGCTAAGAAACCAAGCTGGTTGAGCAAGGAGGTCATGGAAAAGGTAAGGAGGAAAAGAGCTGCCTTTAGAAGGTACAAGAAAACAGGAAGGGGGAGGACAGGGAGGAGTACTTGACAGAATCGAAGGCGGTGACTTGGGCAGTAAGGGGAGCCAAGGCATCTATGGAGCTCAGGCTGGCACAAGGCATTAAGAAGGGGAAGAAGAACTTCTTTGGGTACATCAGCGAGAAAATGAGCTGTAAGGACCACATAGTAAGGATTAGGAAGGAGGGGTTGGGTGGAAGCAGGGAGCGATAAGGCAGAAGCACTAAATGATTACTTCTACTCGGTATTTAATAAGGAGAAGAGGGGGTGACACCCAAGGGGGGAGGAACAGCAGAAATGGGGGAAGGGGGTGACAGATGGGGAAATCATGGAGGGCAGAGTTTGCGAGGGTTTGAAGGCACAGAGGGTGGACAAGGTGCCAGGCCCCAATGGCATCCACCCCAGGGTACTGAAGGAGCTGGCAGAGGTCCTTGTGGGACCTTTGGCAGACCTATTTAATGCCTCACTACACTTGGGGTGTGTACCTCAGGACTGGAGGATAGCTCATGTGGTGCTCCTCCACAAGAGTGCGCCCAAGGATGAACCGGGAAACTACAGACCGGTGAGCCTCATATCCATTGTGGGTAAGCTAATGGAGACTATCCTGAAGAAGAGGCTGGTGGCCCTACTAGAGGCCAAAGGACTACAGGACAGCAGACAACATGGCTTCATACATGGCAGATCCTGCCAAACCATCCTGGTCGAGTTCTATGACTGGGTAACTAGGCAACTGGACAGAGGCCATGCAGTGGATGTCCTGTATCTGGACTTCAGTAAGGCATTCGACTTGGTGCCGCATGGAAGGCTGGGAAATAAGTTAGAAGACACAGGTGCAGGTGCAAAGCTAGTGAGATGGGTAGGGAACTGGCTTCAGAGAAGGCAACAGAGGGTGGTGGTGGGTGGGGAGCGCTCACACCCACGGGTATTGACGAGCCGTGTTCCACAGGGCTCGGTGTTGGGACCAGTGTTGTTTGGGATATTCATTGCAGACATATCATTGGACTTCAAGAGCAAGATCAGTCTGTTTGTTAATGATACCAAGGTAGGAGCAGTGGTGGATGACCTAGGGGATGGCAGAGGTTGCAGGATGATCTGGCAACGCTTGAAACCTGCTCAGACACCTGGCAACTGGGGTTTAATGCCAAAAAGTGCAAGGTGCTGCATTTTGGGATGAAGCACCCAAAGAGGAGTTACCAGCTTGGGGGAGTGCAGTTAGCCCAGACAGAGGAGGAGAAGGATCTGGGGGTGCTCATTACAGGGTCAATGAGTAACTTGGCACAATGTAGGAAGGCAGCTGCAAAGGTCAATAAAATCCTGGGTTACATTGCAAGGGGTATATCCTCAATGAGGGAGGAGGTGATTCTGCCACTGTATAGGTCATTGGTTAGACCACACCTGGATTACTGCGTGCAGTACTGGCACCCATATGTGAAGAGGGACATTAAGTTACTGGAGGAGGTGCAGCTCAGGGCGACAAAGATGATCAAGGGGCTGGGGGACTTATCATATGAGAGGAGGCTAAGGGAATTGAACATGTACTCGCTGGAGGAGAGGAAGGGCGGGGGGACATGATTGAAACCTTTAAGTACATGAAAGGAATAAACAAGATGGGTACAGAGGGGCTGTTCGAAGTAAGGGAGGGGAGGGACACTATGGGCCATGATATGAGACTGGAGGGAGGAAGGTTCAGGAGGGAGATGAGGAGACACTTTTTTACAGAGAGGGTAGTAGCTGGGTGGAATGCGTTACCTGCAGAAGTGGTATCCAGTAGAACAGTGGACTGCTTCAAAAGGGGATGGGATAGGACAAGGGGGAGGGTCAATGTAGGGGAAGGGTGGAAGGAAGGGGCAGCTGCAGAATAAGGGGTGCTAGCTGCACATTTGAGCAGACTTGATAGACCTGTAGGCCTTTATCTGCTGGCAAATTTCGTATGTTTGTATGTTCGAGGTTGTGGACACCACATCTCTGGAAGGACATAGACAGAGTGGAGGTGGTCTATAGGAGGGCAACTAAAATGGGGCATGGTCTGCATCAAAAGTCCTACCAGGACAGACTAAAGGACCTCAATATGTACACCCTGGAACAGAGGAGGGAGGGGAGGATATGAAAGAGACCTTCAAGTACTTCACGGGCATAAATGAGGTACAGGAGGGAAGTATTTTTCAGAAAAAAAGGTGCTCAAGAATAAGGGGACATGCTACAAAGCTGGGGAAGGCAGAGTCAGTAGAGATGTGAGGAAATACTTCTTCACATAAAGGGTGTTGGATTCCTGGAACAGCCTTCCAGTGGAGGTGGTGGTGGTGGGGGGGAAACAGTGGTGGGGTTCAAGAATGCATGGAATAAGCACAAGGAATCATAGTGAAAAGGAAGGGGAGAAACATAGACTTTGACGGCAGATAAGGACCACTTGGCCCATCTAGTCTGCCCATTTCCCTACCTACAGGATGGGCCGCAGATCCTACTTAACCAACAGCCTATTTCTTCCTACCCCCCACAAGAATTGCCTTATGTCTGTTCCATGCATTCTTGAATTCTCCACAGTTTTAGACCCCACAACCTTCTCAGGAAGGCTGTTCCATGCATCACCACCTCTGTGAAATAATACTCCTCACATTGCCCCTGAACCCCCCCTCTATCTTTAAATTGTGTCCCCTTGTTCTTGCGACGTCTCTTTTTCTGAAAGATGCTACCCTCTTGGACTTTGTTGATTCCACTGAGGTACTTAAAAGTTTCTATCATGTCCCCCTCTCCTTCTTTCCTCAAGGGTACATATTAAGCTCCTTTAGTCTCTCCTCATCTGCTTCTCTTGCAGACCCTGCACCATTTTAGTTGCCCTCCTCTGGACTGCCTCTATCCTGTCTATGTCCTTGCAGAGATGGGGTCTTCAGAACTGGACGCAGTACTCCAGATGGGGTCTCACCAACTGTCTGTACAGAGGGATAACAACTTCCTGTTTTCTGCTGGTGATGCCTCTCCCTATGCATCCCAGTATACCCCCAGCTCTCCCTACTGTCTTCTCACATTGCTTGCTAACCTTAAGGCCATCTGATATGATTACGCCCAGGTCCCTTTCCTTTTCTGTTGTTGTTACTACCCCATTGTGTATTCTTCCCCTGGGTTCTTGTTTCCCAGGTGCATTATTTTGCACTTCTTTGCATTGAATCCTAGCTGCCATACTTCTGACCATTCCTCCAACCTTGCCAAGTCCCTTCTCATCCTTTCCACGCCTCTTTGTGTATCAACCCTGTTGCAGATCTTTGTGTCATCTGCAAAGAGGCATACTTTTCCTTCCAGTCCCTCTGCAATGTCACTTATGAAGACATTAAAAAGGACTGGACCCAGTACTGAACCCTGCGGTACCCCACTAGTAATTTCTCTTTCTTCAGAGTGGACTCCATTTACAATTACCTTCTGTGTCCTGTTGTCCAGCCAGTGTTTTACCCAGGCTACCACCCTGGGACCCACTCCCAGGCTGGTTAATTTGACTATTAATCTTTTGTGTGGAACTGTGTCAAATGCCTTGCTAAAGTCTAGGTAGGCCATGTCCACAGCCCCTCCTGGTCTACTACTTTGGTCACCCAGTCAAAGAAAACTATTAGATTCATCTGACATGACCTTCCGCTGTGAACCCATGCTGCCTTGGGTCGTGCTCCACTGGCCTCTAGGTACTTAACAATTCTTTCCTTCAGAAGTGATTACATCACTTTCCCTACCACAGAGGTCAAACTGACAGGTCTGTAGTTTCCTGCCTCTGTCTTGGTCCCACTTTTGAAGGAATCACATCCACCTTCCTCCAGTCCTCCGGGTACCACCATCCTCTCATGATTTATTAAAAGAGTAGCCAGTGGTTTCACTGTTCCCCTAATTCTTTTAGAATTCTGGGTGAATTCCATCAGGCCCCATTGCTTTGTCCACCTTCAGTTTTAGGAGTTCTTGCAGAACCCTTTCTTCTGTGAAAGGACTGGGATTGAACCCCTATCAAGAGTGCTTCTGTTAATTGGATTAGGCACTTCCCTCCTCTTTTGTGAATACTGAGCAGAAATATTACGTTCAGTATCCCTGCTTTTCACTGTCCCTCTGCCCACCACCGTTCCATTCTATTCAGCCTCACTATCCCTCCCTTTGTCTTTCTAAGCTCGCTGATGTACCTATAAAGGTTTTATCCCCTTCTTAACCGAGTTGACTATCTTTTCTCAGTTTGGGCCTTTGCTATTCTGACTTCCCTCCCTGCTTCCTTCTGCCTTAGCCGGTACAGCTCTCTGTCCTGCTCCTTCTGAGTTTCCTTATACTTCCGGAATGCTATCTTTTTCTTCCTGACTTTCACAGCCACCTCTTTTGAGAACCATAGTGACTTTTTGTTTTGTTTTGATTTGTTTATTTGCTTCACACAAAGGCTTGTTGCCTCTGTGATGGCAGTTTTGATGATTCCCCATTGTTGCTCCACACCTCCTTCTAGCCTGTTTGCTAGTGCTTTTCTGAGGCACTCTCCCATCTTGCCAAACTCAGCCCTCCTGAAGTCCAGTACCCTCACTTTTGTATGGCATGACTCTGTAGCTGAGTTTAGCAGTGAACCACACTGTTTGATGGTCACTTGTTCCCAGATGGCAACTCACTTCTAGATCTGAGATCCTCTCACTGCCCCGTTTGAGTCTGAGGTCTAAGATTGCTTCCTCAGAGTGGGTTCCAAAACTAGCTGTCTGAGGCCTGCCACCTGTAGGGCATCAAGAATGGCCCTGCTCTTGAATGTGGCTGCAGCAAATGTGCTCCAGTTAACATCTGGCATATTCAGGTCTCCCATCAACAGTATCTCCCCTTTCTCTGCGATCCTAAGAATGCCTTCTATCATATCCTTATCCATTCCCTCTTGCACTTGGACCTTTAATTTAGGGTAAAAAAAAAACAACTAACAAACAAAGCAAAAAAAAAAGTGTTATCTGAACAGTTATCTAGGTGTAAATCTCAGGTGATTGAAAGGACTTGATAGCTGTGAGGTTTAAATTACTTGTAGAAAGATCTAGTAAGTAGGGGGAGTGGCTTAGCTAGAAGGAAGCTACATTTAAAGACTGTGTTAGAAAGATCCTGCTAGTAGCTTGGCAGAAGACACCAGGAGAAAGGACTGCTGTGTGACTGGACTTCTCTACTGGGACAATCCTAGATCTTTCTACAAGTAATTTAAACCTCACAGCTATCAAGTCCTTTCAATCACCTGAGATTTACACCTAGATAACTGTTCAGATAACCATTCAGTTCAGTTAACTCAGACAAACACACACTTTTTTTTTTGTTTTGTTTGTTGTTTTTTTACCCTAAATTAAAGGTCCAAGTACAAGAGTTCTACTTCTATAGTCCCAGCAGAGAAGTCCAGTCACACAGCAGTCCTTACTCCTGGTGTCTTCTGCCAAGCTAGAGAGAAGGAGAAAGAGGAGTTGATTGGGCATGGTCTGCAGGAATAGTGTAGGTATGGCAAAATGGGCAGACTGGATGGGCCAAGTTCTTATCTGCTGTCAAATTATGTTTCTGTATTTAATAGAATTACATTAATTAGACAGCAGAACAGTTAATTTTTGGTTTTGGTTATAGATTTCCAAAACAAAAAACTGTTAGTCATCCCCACAAACTCAGCCACCCCCAAAACAACAAAATACACAGTATCACTGAGAAAACGGTGACTAGAAATCTTATTACTCTGCTATCTATGGTTTGTGAATATGTACTGTATTTGCACTCCCCCACTTACTGTGCGGTACAATTAGGTAGCTAGGTGTCATCCTCACAAAAAACAAATCGAACCTGCATGAATGCTGTTTCATAGAAACATAGACAATGACAGCAGAAAATGACCAAAGGTCCATCCTGTCTGCCCAAGTTCCCTATAATCCCTGGAATCTACTGTTCCTCCAGGGCACTCACCCTTCCAGTCATCTTTTTCTCCTCCCTGGTCCTGTTGCCCCCGGTAACTACTATTCCCCTCATTACGTCCCAGCCCTGTTTGCATTCCCTGACTATTTTCACACCCACCACCTCAGCTGACAGACTGTTCCAAGGTTCCACCGCCCTTTCCTTAAAGTAGTATTTCCTCACATGCCTCCTCAGCCTACCTCTTGTTAAGTTCCATTCGTGTCCACGTGACTGTGTATTGGTAATCCGGCTAAATTGTTCCCTGCAGTTCACTTTGTTAATTCCTTTAAGGAACTTGAAGGTCTCTATCATATCTCCCCTCTCCATTCTGGTCTCCAGTGAGTACATATTTAGTGCCTTGAGGCACTCCTCATAGGCTCTGCCGTGCTGGCCCTCAATCATTTTTGTGACTCAGCACTGCACTGTTTCCAGTCTATCCTGATCCTTTCTGAGGTGAGGACTTCAAAGCTAGGTGCAGTACTCTAGGTGAGGCCTCACCAGGGATCTGTAGGGGGGAAGTATTACCTCTTTTCTTCTGGTATCAGTACCCCTCCCGATGCATCCCAGCATCCTGTTAGCCTTGCCATAGGCCTTGTTGCACTGACTCGATTGCTCAAATGAGTTGCTAATGATAACTCCTAGATCCCGTTCCTCATCTGTAGTGTTAAGTCTCTCTCCTCCCATCCAGTACTCTGTCTTGGGGTTCTTTTTCCCTAGGTGCATTACCTTGCACTTTTTAGCATTGAATTTTAACTGTCAGACCTTTGACCTCCCTTCTAGCTTTTATAGGTCTCTCTGAATTTCACTTATTCCCTTGTCACTATCCACCCTCTCACATAGTTTTGTGTCATCTGTGCCCCTTTTTTAAGAAAAAGCCCTCTGAGTTCTCTAGTACATTGTACACTAACTGAAGTTAATGTTGTTTGTTTATGGATATTTCTTCTGTATAGAAAAAAGCACAAAAAAAATTAAGAGAATTTGAATCACTTAGTTTGAAACTTGGACATGCACAACTTTGGATTTGTAACAAGGTAATGGGAGACCTGTTTCCATTCCACATTACCTAAATATATGTTTGTGATTTATGATCATATTATTGTGAATGGAGATCCATGGTCTTATTTTATATAATTTACAACTATTCATTGATGAAGAGATAAGATTATCTCAAAACTTTGGATAAACATTTGAATTTCAGGCTGTTGAAAAGAATAAAAAGAGGATGCACTTCAATGAACTGGTCCTTTCATTATTTTTATCTGTGAAAAGACACGGCCTACCCTGGATTCCTTTGTCAATGTCACTAATGAACATGTTTGTGTCTTGAGACTTGTGTCTCAAGTATGTAATCAAGTATGTAATTTGTAATCATTGAGTACATGTTTTAGTTTTTGTAACCAGCATCGAAACATCTGTATGTATGTCCCCAAATGTCTGTGCAATTTGCACCTGGGTTGTGACTGAAAAAGGCATTTGGTGCCAGTGAACTTACCCATTTACTGAAGTGAAAATTAAATAAATATATAAATGTTTCACTGATGTTTACTCCTACTTTTGATGGTATACATTTACAGATTTCACATGTAATGGATCTATTCTCCAACCCCCGAAAGAACAGGTGACCACTTATGGCAGTCATTGATTGAGACACTCCAGTAACTGTTTATGGAGGTCTTGTTTTGGTGACCAGTGACTGTCATAATCTGCTTGGAGTCTAGTTCAGTACTGTGTAACAAGTGAACTGTAGTACAGTACTTGTCACTGAGTGGTTAGTGTAGTGCCTACTGAGATTAGCAGCTGTGCTGACCTACTGTAAGACATCATTCCTCCTATACAGGATACGCCCATTATTAATTTTGTGTATCATGTTTCCTGAGTGTCCAAATAGTTTGCTTGAAGTATTTAGGGTGTACATTTAATGCATAGGCATCAGTTGGTACTTCTTTTGTGTGTGTGTGTATATATATATATATATATTTTTCTCTCTGGGATGGCTGACAGGCGGCTATGGTCTCCCCTTGGAGGGCTCTCCTCTGCCTGCGGCCACATTGCTCTCTCCTAATCCTCTCCCCCGGTGAATCCTCCATGGATTTCCACTTCGGGCAGGGCCAGGGAGGGAAGGGTTATTCTCCCACTGGTGCACACAAAGCTGGTTGCTGGAGGTTGAGCTGGGGGTTGGGAGCACAGTCGGGGCTTCACAGAGCCTGCCAGTGACATCCCCCATTTTCCTCTTTTCTGGTTGTCCCCTCCTGATTGATGGGGCATGCACATCAGTGTACTGTATTCACAAGGAGGTGTGTGCATGCTGCGGAATCCCACAGCACCCTCTCTTCTGTGGCATCCCTGAGCCATGGGACCCCCAGCCTCCACCTGGAGGCAGTCATTCAGTGGGACTGCCAAGCCACCCAACCTAGGAGAGGAGAACTGTCCTCTGGATGCTTGATTCTCTCCTTCCCCGGCTGAACCCTGGCGACTCACTCACACCTCGAACACTGGTCACCGTTGTGGCAGGAGACTCCAACGCCTCAGCCCTCCACACCACTGAACCAGCATCATCTGGTATTTCTGATAAATGTTTGATGAATGATGCCACTGGACACATTTTATCATCAGGTGTCTTGAACGTATACCTTTCCCCAGCTCTCTTTATTCTGCTCGTGACAATTGTCATGGTTTTTGGTGTCTTCGTTGAAAGATAATGTCATGAATCTTAGATCACTTTCCTCATTTTGAATGACAAATGAGGACAGCTTTAAGTCTCAGAGACCTTCTTAGCCAGGTTGGGCAATGTGCAATTGTATGCCAAACCACACCTTTTGCACAAGTCCAGCTACACTGTGTGGGCTGGCTGAACTCGATGTTCATAGCTTTGTACGGTCACTATCCCTTATTCAAGGGTAGCGAACAGATTTATCTTCCGCTTCTTTATGCAATACCTTTACAAGTCCTAAAAATACATTGTTGGTGATGATGAATTCAGGACCCTGCTGGAAGATACTTTTGCAGCTGTTTGGGAGAGGGTAATTTAAACGTCTGTTTTGTCCTGGCAGCATACCTTGATACCTTCTGATGCTGCAGTGTGTTTTCTTTTTGGTATTGACTGAAGCATAGATTTGTTAGAGAGTGTTGTTCAGTAGCTCCACATCATATGTCTCAAAATCAGTATTTCTGTTGTTAGATGCCAGCCATTCTTGGAATAGCTTCACAGACCATCAGGATGCCTTGCGGGTGCTTGGCTCATTCTTGTTCTCTTCAGACTCGTTCAGGTCTCATATTGATAACTTGTTCAAGTCTTGATGAGGTCTGTCAGGTATTTATAGAAACATAGAAACATAGATTTTGACGGCAGATAAGGACCGCTTGGCCCACCCAGTCTGCCCATTTCCCTACCTATTGGATAAGCTGCAGATCCTAGTTAACCAGCAGCCTACTTCTTCCTACCCCCACCCCCTAGAATTACCTTATGACTGTCCCATGCATGCTTGAATTCCACCACTGTTCTTGACTCCACAGCCTCCTCTGGAAGGCCATTCCATGCATCCACAACCCTCTCTGTGAAAAAATACTTCCTTAAATTACCTCTGAGCCGCCCCTTCTATCTTCAAATTGTGCCCCCTTGTTCTTGCCCTCCTCTTTTTTTGAAAGATGCTACCCTCTTGGACTTTGTTGATTCCCTTGAGATACTTGAAAGTTTCTATCATGTCCCCCTCTCTCTCCTTTCCTCGAGGCTATACATATTCAGCTCCTTAAGTCTCTCTTCATATGTCTTCGGTGCAGGCCCTGCACCATTTTGATGCCCTCCTCTGGACAGCCTCCATCCTGTCTATATCCTTGTGGAGATTGGGTCTCCAGAACTGCATGCAGTACTCCAGATGGGGTCTCACCAACTGTCTGTACAGAGGGATAATAACTTCCTGTTTTCTGCTGGTGATGCCTCTCCCTATGCATCCCAGTATCCCCCCAGCCCTCCTTGCTGCCCTCTCACATTGTTTGCCCACCTTTAGGTCATCTGATATGACTACCCCCAGGTCCCTTTCCATTTTTGTTGTTGTTAGTATCTCACCCCCCATTGTGTACTCTTCCCCTGGGTTTTGTTTCCCAGGTGCATTACATGCACTTCTTAGCATTGAATCTAAGCTGCCATACATTTGACCATTCCTCTAACCTTGCCAAGTCCTTCTCATCCTTTCCACCCACCTTGTGCATCAACTCTGTTGCAGATCTTTGTGTCATCTACAAAGAGACATACTTTTCCTTCAGTCCCTCTGCAATATAGCTATAAAGACATTGAAGAGGACTGGTCCTATCTGAACCTGTGGTACCCCACTAGTAACCCACCTTTCTTCAGAGTGGACTCCATTTACTATTACTCTCTGTCCTATTCTCCAGCCAATTCTTTACCCAGGCTGTCATCTTGGGACCTACTCCCAGGCTGGCTAACTTGTATATTAATCTTTTGTGTGGGACTGTGTCAAATGCCTTGCTAAAGTCTAGGTAGGCCATGTCCACAGCCCTCCTGATCTACTACTTTGGTCACCCAGTCAAGAAATCTATCAGATTTGTCTGGCATGACCTTCCGCTGTGAATCCATGCTGCCTTGGGTCCTGAGCCCCTCTGGCCTCTAGATACTCAACAATTCTTTCCTTCAGAAGTGATTCCATCATTTTCCCTACCACTGAGGTTAAACTAACAGGTCTGTAGTTTTCTGCTTCTGCCTTGCTCCCACTTTTGTGAAGGGGAATCACATCTGCCCTTCTCCAGTCCTCGGGTACCACCCCATCCTCCCCATGATTTGTTAAAGAGGGTAGTCAGTGGTGTCACTAGTTCTACCCTTAGTTCTTTTAGAATTCTGGAGATGAATCCCATCAGGCTCCATTGCTTTGTCCACCTTCAGTTTTAAGAGTTCTTTCAGAACCCTTTCTTCTATAAATGGGCTGGTATCAACTTCTGTATCCAGAGTGTTTCTACTGTTTGTTTTAGGTACCTCCCCCACTTCCTTTGAAATACTGAGCAAAAATATTTGTTTAGTATCTCTGCTTTTTCACAGTCACCCTCTGCCCATCCTCCCTCCTCTTTATTAAGCCTCACTAGCTCTCCCTTGGTCTTCCTTCGCTCCCTGATGTACCTATAAAAGGTTTTATCCCCCCTTCTTAACAGAGTTGGCTATCTTTTCCTCAGTTTGGGCCTTTGCTGTTCTGACTGCCTTCCCAGCTTCCTTTTGCTTTAACTGATACAGTTCCCTGTCCTGCTCCTTCTGTGATTCCTTGTACTTCCTGAATGCTTTCTTTTTCTCTTGAACCTTCACTGCCACTTCCTTTGAGAACCACAGTGGTTTCTTACATCGTTTTGTTTTGTTAATTTACGTCACACAAGGCTTGTTACCTCTGTGATGGCAGTTTTATTATTCCCATTGTTCTTCCACCCTCCTTCCTGCCCATTTGCTAGTGCATTCCTTAGGCACTCACCCCATTTTAGCAAAGTCAGCCCTCCTAAAGTCCAGTACTTTTGTCTTTGTATGGCTTGACTCTATTGCTGTGTTTATTGTGAACCATACTGTTCGATGGTCGCTAGTTCCTAGATGGTTACCCACTTCTACATCTGTGATCCTCTCTTCATCTCCATTTGAGAGAACCAGGTCTAAGATTGCTCCCTCTCGAGTGGGCTCCAATACTAGTTGTCTAAGGCATGCCCCTTTTAGGGCATCTAGAATAACCCCACTCTTTGAAGTGGCTGCTGCAACTGCATTCCAGTTAACATCTGGCATATTCAGATCACCATCAGCAATATCTCCTTTTTCTGCCATTCTAAGTATTCTTTCTATCATTTCCTAGTCCGTTTCCTCCCCTGAGAGAGGGTCTTATCTAACCCCTGCGGATTGTGGTGCCATTACCGGTCTCAAATTTACCCACAGTGCTTCTTCTCCTCCCTGCTTTCCCTTTTGTTCTGTTGCCTTAATTCCTTCCCTATGTAAAGAGCTACTCCTCCTCCTCTTTTACCCTCTCTGTCCCTCCTGTAGATAGTGTATCCTGGTATGTTTATGTCCCAGTCATGGTTTGTGTGTACCATGTTTCTGTGACTGCCAGATATCAGATGTTCCTCCTCCATCAAGGCCACTAATTCAGGAAGCTTGTTACTCAGACTACGGGCATTGGTACTCATTGCTCTCCATTTTTGATGGCTTTACCTTCTTTTGCAACATCCCCACTGACCTGTCTACCTCGGTCTTTTTCTCATTTAGTACCCTGTTTTGTAGGGAGGCTGGGATTTTCCTGCTGTTTATCAGTGCCTCCCTTGACTAGTTTAAAAGCTTGCCAATGAAGCATTTAAGCGGATTGCTCAAAGACTTGTTCCTTCCTGGACAGATGCAGACCATCCTGCCAGTATAGGCTGGTGTCCTCAGGTGGAACCCCAGTCCCCAATAAAGCCAAACCCTGTGCCCCACACCATTTTCAACCATTCATTAAACTGCATGGTGCAAAGTACCCTCGCCTCACTCATGCCATTGACAGGCAGCACCTCAGAGAAGGAGATTGTGTGTGCTACTTGTCTTAGGCCCCTCCCCAATTCTACAAAGTCCTTCTGCACTGCTCTAATCTCATGAATAGCCAAGTCATTTGTCCCTAGGTGGACAATGATGTCCAGCTCAGATTCCAGTGCAGCTGTTCTCGTGATCCTGAGGATGCGCTTCCTGTCTCTCCAAGCCATGGCACCAGGCAGGCATCTTACTTCAGTTTTCCCTGCTCCCCCCAGTTCTATCCCTCTAATAATTGAGTCCCCCACCAGGAGCTGCTTCCTTTCCTTGTGGTGTCCTCTACCTCCTTCCTGTGGGCCTCCCTTGTGACAGTTGTCCTCAGCCTCCTTAATCTCCTCTGTATTTCTTGTATCTCTATAACCTGCTAACAGGAGAAAAATAAAGAAAAGCAAAAAAAAATAATTAGTAGAAATTGGCATTGCAATCCTGTCATTTCCATTCAAAAAATAAATAAATAAAAGCAGGTTTTCAAAAGGTTTCAATAATGTTGGCGCCTTTTTCATTTCTACAGTATTTTATTACTGAATGCATTACCCCACCACTGTGACACATGTACACACTTATATATACATATGCAATGGCCCCATTATTGAAACAATACCATTTGTTTTTATAGGTTTTGTTTTTGCAGAAAGGCACCGACCAAGGGTTAGATGACCAGTTTGTTAATAACAACCTTCAGCCGACAATGTGGCACAAGGCATAGGTCCAGAAATGCTCACAGACAATCAGATTGCAGTGTTTCTGAGACACTCTATAATTAAGTGTGGAAACACACTATTATTTATATTTTATCGTTTTGTATTAGGGAGGAAAGGGGAGGGGATGAATGGTACTGCTGTAGCAAGAGCCCCTGATACTACTGTTATTTTGCCATTTGTTACATGTATACAACGCATATTTATTATGAAAATGCCATTATTATTGTCATTATTTACAGCACCCTGAACCCCACACACACACACACACACACACACACACACACACACACGCACACACAGTAGCTCCTGCTTTCATAACTGCTGGATGTGTTAACTATGGTTGAGGTGGGTATTGGTGGGGGCAGGTATCACATGTAACATAAAAACATGCCCCCCCAAAAAAGCAACCACAGACACACACACACACACACACACACACACACACACACACACTTGCACACATACACACTGCCTTCTCACCCTCCATCTATACTATGAAGATAAATGTATAGACACAGTACCTGAAGACAGGAGGTTAGATGACCAGTTTTTTTTATATACTTTATTTTTATTACGTACGAGAACAAAAACATACTTTACATTTTCATCACTTAGAAAACATTAAGAGATGGTTAGTACAAGAAGATTTAATCTAAATAAAGCACAAAAAGGATTTTTTTAAATGGGGGGTTAAAAGAAAAAAAAATACAGAACATATATTTATTCTTAGAGTTTGTTAACACATTCTAGTTTAATAAACTTCGAATGTGCTCCAAGCTATTAACTTTCCTACTTTAATTCAAACCAACTTATTAAAGCCTTTAAATCTAAACAACCTCACCGGCCCCATTCTGAGTCCCTTGACATAGCCAGTCAATGGAAAGATCAATCTGAAACTTTACAGTTCATTTTTTAAAGGGCCAGAGTTTCAGAGACAATACATTTCTATGCGTTCATACTGGATGATATTCTGTAAGCTCTGCTTCATCGTCTTCAAGATCAGAGCCTATAACCTCAGGTATTTTGACATAAATCTCGTAGTATGCTCGAGCAAAATGTGTGTCATCAAAAAAATACATTTTGCCCTGAAACTGTACCCGCAGGCAGGCTGGTGCAAGTAAGGTAGCTGATAACCCAGCTTCTTTAAATTCTGACAAAATCAGTAGAAAATGCTTACGTCTGTGCAGGGTTTGTAAGCAAAAGTTAGGATAAAGATGAAAACGATGATCTTCATAAATGCAATGCTTTGTCATTCAAACCATCTGGAGTAATTTATTTCACTCTGCCAGATTATTGAAAGTAAGTATAATTAGAAGGCTTTAGCCTGAGGTTCAACGGGGGAGTAGCTCCTCCCACATCCCCTTTATAAACCTCAGACTTCCGCTCACTCAGCTTCAAGCGTTTCGTCATGGCTCTGGTGTTGCATGGCTGGGTCCTTCCTCTTCTCCTCCTGTGCCTGTCTCTGGTCCTCCCACCCCCCTCTCCCTTTCTCTGCCTGCAGCATTTGCTCCTTTCTTGACCCCCCCCCGTTCTGCCCCTGTTCCTTTCTTCTTCCCTTTCTGCTTCCCTGTTTTTCTTTTGGGGCTCTGTTTCTTCCCTGCCAGCCACCGTGTCTTCAGTAAATGTACTGCTATCACCTGGTACCTGCACTGCTCCAGATTCCTTCCTTCCAGTCCATGCCATTGCCTCTCACTCACTGTTTGCTGCCACCCACTGCTTCAACCTACTCCAGACTTTTGGGTGCCTCGTTGCGCCATTTTATAGCGGCTGGTGAACGCCCTACCTCACTGCTCCCCTGGCCCTCCTGAACTGATACCTGGGCCGGGGTGTCCAGACCTACATCGCAGTTGAGATGTGGCGAGCGCCCCGTCATCATACAGTACTTACCCGCTCCTTCTACCACAGCTCACCAGAGTGGGAACCTGGGAATTCCTTCTACTTTCTTGGCACCTGACGCACCTGCTGGCATGCAGCTGGAGCATCACTTTCAAACTCAGATCCCTAGCCCTATTGGACATCGATGAGGGCTGGGGGTTTCTGCTCCTGCACTCTGCTGCTTTCCACCAGCTCCCCACTTGATCCCTTCATCCTCTAAACCAGTACTTATTCTTTTGAGAGGTTTGTTCATTTTATGGTTCAGCATCCAGTGATGGAAGACAGCTTGGGACAGCAGGTATTTTCTACAACTCGTGCCACCTGCCTTCTCAACCTCCATGCATCACTTACCTTATTATGCCTTGCAGACCCATTTTATTTGAGCATGGTTACCATTGAGAGTCTTGCCTATTTGCTCTAAATTTGCACTAGCACATTCCAGTCTGATCTTTGTTGATTGATGATTACTGAGCCTCTATTCCACCAAAACATTTGGAGCCAGTTGCCAGGCTAGACGGCAGCACTTCCACTATGATTTCTAAGTCAAAAGAGTGGAGAATTAGACATTTCTCCTCGGGTCCCATACAAGGTAAACAAATGCATGTTTTATGCTTCTGGGAGATTACAACACAGTTCTACTGCAGTGTCTGAGCATCTAAATGTCAGTCTTTCTATCTTGTATGTCCATGTTTGAGAGATGAGGGGGGGGTCCATCCATTGGACGGACTTTCGATTACAGCCATGGTGGACCCATGTGGGGGACCCTCCATCCCTAACTTGCCCAACTTGGGGCATCACTACTGCATTTCTCGCGTCCTCTTGCTTGGAACTATATGCTACTACTATGTCAATGGACCTCAGGGGTTCCGTCATTCTTACCTGACATAATGCAATACTACGGCAATATGGCGGACCATGTGGGGTGCCACCATCCCTAACATACATGCCCCATGAGTGGGCCTGCTCATAATTCTAATGCTGCCTATGTAGTAATGGCAGACTTGCGTGGGGGTCTTGCCTCCTTACAGACACTGCCAGATATTTTCCAAAATTTCTGTGATATTTCCAGAAATATCTCCTGCTTTCTGCATTTCCACAGTAGGAGCAGCAGAGAGAAACTCTTCAGAAATTTCACAAAATATCTGGAAATAGCTGACAATGTCTCTGGATACTGCTGTACCTTGGACTGTTCCTTACTATGGCAATGGCAGACTATGTGGGGTCCCGCCATCTCAAACATTCTTTACACCTTACCATGGAGATAGCGGACCATGTGGGTCCCATCTTCCCAATCACACACTACTCAGTGGTACAGCGATAGTGGACCATGTGAGTCCCGCCATCCCTATCATGTACCACTCAGTCAAACCATGATTGCGGACCACATGGGATCCTGCCATCCCAAACATACACACCCCACAATGGGGACTTACTCATGGCTTGATCATTTCTCCAAGTCACTCCAGGTGGACTCACATGGGAGGCCCACCTTCCTTACTTTGGACTATTCTATACTATGGTGATGGCAGATCTTGTGGGGTCCCGCCATCCCAATTATGCATGCCCCATGAGGGACCTTACTTGCAATTCCAAGTTATTACAGGCCTATGCATGTGAGAGTCTCATCCTCTACCTGGAACTATTCAAGACAATGGTGATTGTAGACCACATGGGGTCCTGCCATCCTAACATGGCTCTCACCATTCTAATCATGGATCATGTTCTACTACAGTGATGGCGGACCTGCAGGAGGTCCTGCCTTCCAACACAAACATGCCCACAATGGTCAGCACTCATTGCTCCAATGTATAGCTCTATTCTCTTAAGGCAGTCTCAAGCTGGGATTTTGCCTCCTTACTTTGGATCATACCATACTGTGGTGATGGTGAACCCATGGTGGGGTCTTGCCATCCAGACTCCATCATGCCCATGACGGAGCATTTATCATTTCTCACACATTTTGCCATCTTCACTAAGGCAGACCACATGGGGGTCTCACCTTCTTTAGTATGACCATCTGAGACCTATTCTATCACTTGAGCATTCGAACACTGCATACTGTAAATCAGACTGAAATAAAAAGAGGGTCCCATGCTCCAGCTAGCCCACATCTGGGCCTACCTTACTTCATCATTCATGTACTTCTACTGCAATCCACCTTCTTTTGTTCCAGGTCCAGCCCTTGTTGCTATGTCAGACATTTCTTTGGAGTGCACCTCTATTCCTTGGTAGACTTAGGGCAATTTCTTCTTTCTGACACAATACTAGATCATACCCTAATGTGACAATGGATGTACAACAGCCATGCAAGCCTCTCAACTGGGCTACACTCCTATCTCATCATCGTTTCCAGCCATGAAATGATCCTGACCATTTCATCATCTGTGAATTCTACCTCCCTCAAAATGTGCAATTTTGGCACACATTCCTCAGTCATACTGTCTGTATATGTACACTTTACATGTGCTTCACTAACAGTTACCTTGGACACGGATTAACCATCGTCTCTCCATCCGGGCATCATTCCAAGTTGGATCTCTTCATCTGCTGGAACCTTTATCTTCAGCATTGACTTCTGCTCATCATCGACCTTGGAAACAAGTCTCTTCGACCAGCAAATTAGACTGAATCCTTGGACATAACCATACTTTAACCTCAGCCACATTTAGGATTATTCTCCTTTAATATGCCCAGAGGATGGGCAGGTCCAGTAGCCATGGGTCCTTGGGTTTCCTCCTAAGAGGTTTCCTTTCCTGCATGCTACTGGTCACACTCTCAGAGTTGAAGGAGATAATCACTTTGCTAATTTTCTTTTGGGCCTTAAATCTTACACCTACCCAGTATCCTACAGAGGGTGGGATACAGAAAGCATAAAGCTCAAGTTATAAACATCAAGCATATACTAGTCAGCTCATAAGTATACACAAGCACTGAGCTATGTATAACACATTGAACTGGAAGGCTTTAGCTTGAGGTTCAATGGGGGAGGGGTAGTTCCTCCCACATCCCCTTTTTAAACCTCAGGTTTCTGCTCGCTCATCTTCAAATGTTTCATTACCCCTCCATCCTCCCCTGCCTCTTCCTCTATCTCTGGCACTCTTATCTCACCCTCTCTGCTGGGGCTTAAATCCTATACCTACCCAGTATCCCATGGAGGGTGGGATATAGAGAAATGTCAAAGCTCAAGTTGTAAACATCAAGCATATACCAGTCAGCTCATAAGCATACACAAGCACTGAGCTATGTACCACACATTGAATAAATCTTGCCTTTTGAGAATCCATGGCAGGTTCCTTCATTTGGCGAGTAGGAGGTCCAAAAACAGATTCCAGAGACAGTGAAGGTTCTATTGAGAAGATCAAAGTAAGAGTCTTTCCAACTGTTTCTTTCAGCTCCAAAAATTGGGATGGACCAGTTTATTAATAACAACCCACAGGCCATAATGCGGCACAAGGCAAAGATCTGGAAATGCTCATAGACAATCAGATTGCAGCATCTCGGAAACACTCTCTATAATTACATGTGGGAAACACACATATTATTTATTTATTTGAATTTTGGTGACCGGCTAAGTCCGCTGAGACAATAGCAGTCCCTTTTTCAGGGACGACTCGGAAGAGCAACAAGAGAAGTACAGTACAGAGCAATTTTACAAAAATATAATTGCAGTACAGAGCAATTTCACAGGAAGATGATTACACTAGCAAAAGACATATCAAATTAAAAAAATACAGGAATGGTAGCATCATAAAGTAACACATAACAAGCCTGGCATGTGATATTACAGTTATACGCACACCATGTCAAAGTCAAACAATGAGAACATGGGCAGAATAGTATAAATGATGATCTGGGACAGGCAAGAGGTAAGTTTAACCCAGGGGAGGAGCAGAAGGTGAGGGGGGTGACAGAGGGCAAGGAGTGGAGCATAGGTAGGGGGACAGGCAGGAAGAGACAGAGGGAACCAGCAGGGTAGGAGCGGGTTAGGCATCACCAGAAGCAGGAGCAGGCAGCAGCTGAAGACAGAGTGGAAAGCAAATTGGATTGGAGCGTAGGAAGAGAGAGGCAAGACACGACAGAAGGAGGAGGAAGGGAGTTCAATCAGACACTTCTGCAAAGAGAGGACTTACAGGCAGCAGCTAGTTGCAATTTAGGCCAGATGAGAAGGAAGGGTGGCAGATCTTAGAGCATGTGGGGCTTGTCTACAGCAGATAATCTCACTGAGGCAGGGAGGGTATATTTCATCATTTGGTATTGGGCAGGAAAGGGGAGGGGATCGTTGGTGCCACTATTGCCAGAGCCACTGATACCACTATTATTTTACAATTTGTTACATGTATGCAATGCATTTTTATTATAAAAATCTCATTATTATCATTGTTTACCAACACCCCTGAATGCCACTCCCCACACACAGCAGCTTCTGCTTGCATAACAGCTGTATGTGTTACCTATGGTTGAGGTGGGTATTGGTGGGGGTGGGGGCAGGTATCACATGTAACATAAAAACATGATCCCCCCCAAAAAGCAAAAGTAACTACAGATACACATATACACAACACACACACACTCACACACTCCCACACTCTCCCACACACTCACACACACTCACTCACACACACTCATTCACACTCACACACACTCACTCACTCACACACACACACACACACACTTGCACACTCACACTCACTGCCTTCTCGCCCTCAATCTATACTATGGAGATAAATGTGTAGACACAGTACCTGAGGATAGGGGGAAGGTGGTTCAGGCTCAGGGATCTGTGTAATATGCACTGAGGCGTATGTTCACCTTCTACTTCTAGATCAACAGCTGTGTTATGTTCTGTGTTGGAAGACATTAACAATATCAAGATGTGCCACTTGTGTCACCTGCTTCATTCCTGTCCTCTGTGTGTGCTGTACTGTTGACGTCTTGATCTTGTGCCCTTGCAGATATAAACTGTATTGCAGCCATATCTTGACTTTCTGTATTACTGGTAACAATGATAGTTGCAGTTAGTTAATGCCCTGTTAATAAGATTTTTCACATTACTGCGATCAGCTAAGTCGTATCAGCCATTCCCACCTGTCAGTGACAGTAACACTGAGATTGTCACTAATGCTGAAGCTCACAAGATGAACAACAAACATTGTTTAAACTGAACTGATTGCATACATATGCTTTCTGTGCATCAAACATTTACTTTTTTTAACACTTTTTAAAATAAAGACTCTACCATGCTCTGTAGTAAGGAAATCAGAAAGGCACAACATAGAGAATACTGGATGGGCAACTGTGCACAACCAATGTATTCTGCCACAGAGGGGTTCTGATTCCCTCAGACCTCAAGAGTGAAGCTTGAGAGGTTCATGGGAATCAGAACCCTGAGGTGGCAGAACACACTGGTTATGCATGAAGTTGCTCCTCCTGTATTTTTTACAGTGTATAGTATTATGCAAAATGTGTGCATTGTGCTTTTTCTCTTTCACAATAAAACTGAGCTGTGCAGTCTCTAGAGGTCCTAGATTGCTGTTCTACCGCAGAAGGGAACAATCACATTCCATGACCTTTGAACTGTGGTACAACAGCATTTTGAAAAGGATAAATTTCTGTATAGAACAATACTCTACTATATACTATAATGGCGGTAGGTAAAAACGATTATGGAATGCTGATGCTGGCTTAAACAAAAGAATTCTAGCATTCCATGACAAATTACATGTGGGGGAACATGCTGCTAATGGTGAGGCACTACATAGCTAATAAGGAAAGATTAATGTTGCCTTTCTGCATCTCTATTAGCCAATCAAATTACAGCAATTAAAGTATGTTGCTATAATTGTAGGCTACTAAATTTATAGAAGGAAGACCAGGCCACTTGAAGGAGATGACTGTGCTCGGTGAGCTCTGTGAGCAATACAGCAAAGTCATGGCACCAGTTAGTCCATGTATTAAAACCTTAAATGTCCTTTATTACTCTGTAATACTTGTCAGCCACATGTTTTAAAGAGGATACATAGAAACATAAGCATTAGAGCAGAAAAAAGTCAATGGCCTATCGAGTCTGCTCAGTACCTTAGTGCATCGGCACCAAGTCTAATGCTGGACCAGACCTAGCCTACCAATGGCCCGCACTGAATCTTGACACCCCCTCCTTAGTCCAATAATCACTATCATTTGACTGCATCCTTCTCTCTCCCACACTGGTTTCTACTATTCCCCTGCATCTACTGTACCTGTGTTTAAATCTGGCAAAGGACTCTGCACCAATCACTTCTAGCAACTCCTTCCACTTCATCACCACCTTTGGATCCCTACTGCAGCTCCCTGCACCAGTTTTCACCTAAGGTCTCTTGCTGTCTTGCCCCCAAATCTTGTGAACAGGGCATTACTGCCCATTTTATTGATACCCCTTAGGTACTTGAAGGTCTCTATCATGTCCTCTGTTCCCCTCCTGGTCTCTCGTATGTACATATTGAGAATCTTCAGCCTCACCTCATCCATCTTCCCCTACTGCCCTTTAGACCCTCTACATGTTACAGAGCTGTTTTTGAAAACCATTTTTAAAACCAGTTTAGCCAAACCATTTCAGTGCATCAACACTATTCAGTAACCATTTTTGATTTCCTCGCCTCCTTGTTCTCCCGTCATCCTCACCCTTTGTCTCTCTGCTTTCCCCCACCATCTCCTAATCAGCACCCCTTGCAACCTATTTGGGCTTCTCCCTCCACTTCCCCTTACACTAGTCGCTGTATCACCTATTATCATATTTTTTCTATTACCCCTACTACCCCTCTTTCAACTCCATTCCCTTTTCTCTGTTTTTGTAAACCTACTGTTACAGCCCCCAAACCCCCAAATTACCCACTCTTCTTTTTATTTTAACACTGTTTTGCATCCCATGCTGCTTCTTGAATAACTTCTAATCAAACTGTAATTGCATTTGTTTGTGATTTACTGTGATCTGTAATAGTTTTTTGATTGTACCTGTTATATGTGTACTTTCACTATTTCCTTGTCCTCCTTTACCCCCCCGCGTATCTGGAAATGAGCTGTTACTAAGACCAGTATGCCTTTCCTAGTGAAACATTTGAAATAAATAAATTGATAATGGTTTATTGTGTCCACACTGCTGGTGTTAAACCTGTTCTTCCTGTAACTATTTTGTGTTAATTCCAACACAGAGAACTGTGTGACTGTACACACCTGCAGCTGAAACAGTTTTAGTTAAAATGTTACAGCTTACCTCTACCTGCTTGCTGAGGGGTGTAAGCCCATTGACGCTTAGCATCGACTGCCCCACCCACCACAGCCACCATCCCACCCAGGGGTGTCCCTTAATTTAAGGGATGCCCTAATCAAGTGACTTGTTGTACACATTTTACTAAGTCCCTAAATTCACTTTTGCAGCTAATACTTTTCCTCCACTAGAGGATGTACTGCATCTTTTCCAGCCAGCTCCTGTTAAGCCTCTCTATCTCCCTGCTTCTTCTCATCTCCACTGCCTACCACTCTACCCTTGTGCTCTATCTCTTCTCCCCTGCACACCTACAGCTACCCCTCTCCCCCTCACCTCTCTTGCCTCTCCCTTCCTCTACCTTCCCTGCTCCTCTGCTATTTCCCCTGCCCACCTCCCCTCATCTCTTCCCCAAGTGGCCACTAGGAGTCACTACCGTATCCCTTTTTCTCAGCACTCTTCCCCCTCTTTGCATAGCTGCCACAACCCTCCAAGGCCTGGACTATATGTTTTTAGCATACCCTTCCCAGGTAGCGAACCTGATAACTTTGCACCAAGTCCACAGCCCTACCTCTGAACCATCTTGACTGTCTTAGTACTGTGTTCCATTATATCACCCTTATACCTAGCTTCCACCTGTTCACCACTGCCAACCCTACCAGTTCCTGGTCACTTGTCGGCCTGGCCTTGCTGCTGATACTGGTGCTATCCCTCCCCACCAGTACCTGCTACCACCCCTCTTGGGACCAATCCTTGCAACTTCCACTACTCTTCCCACCCGCTCCTCCCCACTTTTGGTCACCATCAGGCCCCCACCCACCCCCAACAGCCCACTTTCCCTGTCGCTGTCACCTCCTGATGCCCTTGGTCCCCCCTCTACCTAGCTATCCCTGCCCTCTGCTGTCTTCCAGTCCCTTGCTCCTTACCTGCTAAATCCACTTACTGCTCCTCCTGACTCACAGGAGTCGACACATAGCCCTGCTTAGGGTAATCACCCTGCTCATCATGCTGTCTGATAATATCCACCCCAACCCTGGTCCTATCACTGCTGGCCTGCCCCGAGTCCCTCCTGCTGCAGGACTTCGCATAGCCTCCATGAATATTTGTAGTCTCTTGAAGAAATCTGCAGCCCTTCAGTGCTGGATCCTACAGCACCAACCTGACATTCTAGCTCTGGTGGAACCTGGCTCTCCAAATCTACCCCAGACTCCTTTGTTGCCATCCCTGGGTACTCTCTTTTTAGGAAGGATAGCGGGGTGGGGGATGTGCCATTTACATGCAAGACTTCTTGCCTGGCCATGCCCTACCAACCTCCCAACTGGATCATGGTGCCAAAGCTATTTCTCTCAAAATCACTCCTGACCCCTCTAGGGCCCCCCCTTATCATCACGGTGACCTACGTTCCCCCATGACACCAAGTTTCTGCTCTCCTCACACTTTCAGAATACCTCTCCAACCTTCTCCACAAGATGGAGCAGATTTTGTGGGGGGACCTCAATACAAACTGGCCTGCTAGCTCTGCCAGTCATGCCAAGGACACCTTTGCAGCCCTTGACCTAACTCAACTGGTAACACAACCTACCAGATACAGCACCTCAAATGAAACTCAGACTCTGCTGGACATTGTCCTCTCCAACTGCCCCCATAAAATTGTGGACATCATTGTCCTCCCTAACTCTCTATGTGATCACTGCCCAGTTATCTTCTCTTGGTCCTGTCAGATCCCAAAACCTGAGCCTAAGGTGGAATTCTGTTGGTGTCTCTGCCCCGGCAACCTTACCAAATTCAGGCAGCATCTTGCCCTCTGGGACTGGTCCCCTATAAACCTTGCCCACAGTATCAATGTTGTGCTTGATTTCTTTTCTCGCTGCTTTATCATGGCCTGTGACATCTTTGCCCCCATCGCCAAGACCCACACTAAAAAACGTAACACTCCTTGGATCACCCCATCTTTCCTCCAACAGTTGAGACACAGAGATAATCTGTGGCATAGAGCCATCTACTCAGGCCAACCGGTGGATAGACAGGCCTACAGTGCCGAGAGCAACAAATGCACTTGGGCCATTCGTAAGGCCAAGGCAGAATACTATAGATCAGCACTTGCCTCCTCTTGGGGGTCTGCCCATAATTTCTGGGATAACATAAAAGAACTAAATGGGAAGTCACTTAACCCCCATCTCAACTTAATATCAATGGCACCATCTCCATAGACCCCCAATGCATTGCTGACTGCCTCAATGCTGCTTTCACTGACCTTAGCAAAGTTCTACCCAGCAACTTCTTTGACCCAATAGTAACTTCCCTGCCACCCACCCTTCCTTGACCCCCCTTTTATCTTTGCACCATTAGTCCGCAGGAAGCCTGGCTGTACCTGAATAAAGCCCTGAATGACTCCAGCCCCAGAAACGACCTTCTTGACATAAGGCTCCTTCACCTGGTCTTAGATGTAGTGCTTCTTCCACTCACAGACCTGCTCAATCGCTCCCTATGCCTTGGCCAGTTTCCCCAAGCCTGGAAAACCGCAGTCATTACACCCTTACTTAAAAGTGGTGACAGTTCCTCCCCTAGTAATTATCGACCAATTGTCATTCTCCCCTCTTCTCTAAAGCCCTGAAAAAATAGTGTCACACCAGCTAATCTACTACCTTGCCACCCACGACCTGCTCTTCAGGGAGCAGCATGGCTTCTGGTCGGGCCATAGCACTACTTCTGCTCTCCTTGAGTTCTCTAACTTCCTTCACTCCACCCTTGACAAAGGTCACCTAGCGGGCGCCGCCTTCATCAACCTGTCAAAGGCCTTTGATACGGTCAGCCACTCCCTCCTGCTGGACACTCTTCTACAATCTGGATTCTCCCAAGGACTCCTTGCCTGGTTCACCAGCTATCTATCTTCCAGGTCCCAATGCATAAAAATAAACAGCACCCTCTCCAGCAGCCACCCTGTCTACTCAGGAGCCCCACAGGGCTCCATTCTTGGACCTTTTCTTTTCAGCCGATATCTCAATTCCCTACCCATTTCCTGCCCTGGTAAGGTTCTCCTCTATGCCAATGATGCAGTCCTCTTTGCCTCACACCCAAACTCCACCGCTCTCCAGGCTTCCCTCCACACTCTTTCAACCAGGCTGGGCTCTGATTCACAGACCGAAGACTGGTCATTAACCTTAAAAAGCCAAGTCAATGTTCTTTGCTCACCACCAAAGCAAACTTAAAGACTCCCCCAAGCAGATTCTCTCTAGCTCTCTCCATCCCCTTGAACAAGTATCCTCCTACAAATACCTGGGCATCCTCTTTGACTCAGCCCTCACCTTCCACTCCCACATCAGTGCCCACTCACCTGCCACCAACGCACGCATTGGCCTCCTCTGTCTGCACAAAAACTGTCTTCTGCCTGGAGCGCTTTGCCTGGCCATCGCCTAATCAGTCCTCTCCTTAGTTGACTATGGCCTGCTGGTCTACAGAGCCACTGACAGTACCGTTCTCAACAAAACTAAAACGTCCATTAATAAGGCCTGCAGGCCTCTGACCAGCGCTGACCGGTACACTCACACCTATGCACTTTATTCCCTTGCAAATGTGCTTAATTTTGAAGAGAGGCTTGAATATCAGTCCTGCTTCATGGCCAAAAAAATACTTCCCTGTCTTACCTCCCTAGGAGTTGCCTCCTCTCTTCACCTAGCCACCCCCTCTGTCTCCACTCGCAGTGCCTCCAAGTCCTCTCTCATGGTCCCAAGGGTCAGGACCTTTCTAGCCCAAAGGACCTTTTTCTTCAGGGCCCCATCATGGTTCAACTCCCTCTCCACCTCGGTCACCAGTTTACCAGAGATTGAACAGTTTAAAGAGGCTCTCAGGAATCACATTTTTTCTCCTCGCTCATGTACGTGTCCCCTGTGGTGAGTCTCTGGTCCCGCAGGGCCACCCTCCTACATACTCCACCTGTACTAGGTCCACTCCAGTGACAAAGTCTATCAAGGCGGCTTTACTTAGTCTGTTTTAGGAGACAGCTGGTTTCAACTTGTCTAATTACCTTAGCTACATCACGTTCTAGGTCCACCCCAGTGATAAAGTCTATCTAGACTGCTTTACCTGGTCAATTTCAGGACACAGATGGTTTAAATTGATTAATTACCTTTGCTACATCAATGTATAAGTCCACAGCTTCACCTGTATATAATTTTGCAATTGCCCAGTGTATAATATCTTGTTGCACCCTAATGTCTTGTATATTAGCTCATTGTACTGTATCTGTCTGTAACTAAAACTTGTATTTACTTGTACTCTCTGTTATATGATGTGGAGCCTTTGGAAATGAGTCCCTGACTCAAAGGGTTGTAATTCCGATGTTTACAATAAATGAATAAATAAAAACATTTTTACTCCTGACCAGACATGTAACTAAAACCCTGCTAGCTCTAAAACATTTTTTAAAATGGTTTTAAGAGTAGGTATCTAGCAAGGTTTAAAAACGTTTTTGCTAAAACATTTTAAGGGACTTGTAGTCGGGATGCAGACAGTGCAAGGAGGATTTAAAACATTTTAAAGCACTTAAACCATTTTAGGATCCTCAGTGTGTACACAGCCTAAATCATCTTTGTGGCCCTCCTCTGAATAGTTTTCAAGAGGTCCCTGTCCTTCTTTAGGTGCGTGCTCCAGAACTGTGACCAGTGCTCCAGGTGAAGTCTGATGAAGGAACAGTACAGGGACTGAATCACTTCTTCCTTCTGTTAGCGAATCACGTCCCTGCATATCCAAACAACCTGATTGCTGTCCCTATAGCCTTCTGGCATTAGGCATGCATGGGACTTTGGACTGTCACTGATAGTGATCTCCAGGTTCCTTTCCTCTGACATCTGCTCCACCCTCACTCCCCCAACCAGTACTCTTTTTCTGAATTTCTTTTGCAAATGTGCATGACTTTACACTTTTCAGTATTACATGTAAGCTATATATCTTGGACTACTTTTTCAATCTGTTCAGGTGTATTTTTATTCCCCGTATTCCCTCCACTGTATCCAACCTGTCTCTAATTCTCATATCATCGACAATGAAACCTATTTAAAATCATACAAGGAGAATTTATGTTGTGCTGACCATGACCACACCCCACACCCCCGATGAAGCATGGTGAATGCAAAGCACTGGGGTTTCATCTGTACACTGAAGCAATGTGTAAAATGGCTCAAATACAACTATTAACTTCATCATTTTGACATTTTCAAAAAAGGAACTGCAAGTGTAACCCCTAGGTGGCGCTATCCCAAGGGCTACTGCCCCTGTAAAACAAGGCAATGCAAAGCAAATAGCAACAGTAAAGTATTCTTGCCACAAACTGGAACCACAGTCAGGTTAAATGCAAAAAGAGTTAGATCTGATTTATTTAAGAGATTTGAACAAGGGAGGGGTGTGATCAGGTTGACTGGCTTAAAGACTAATTCAATCAGACAGTTATGCATGTATTTCAGAGTCCCTAAACAGTCACACACACTCTGGGTGCCCAGGTGGAGAAGAGGTGGGCTAGCCAAGATTGTTGCCCGGGTTAGGCCGGCGTCGCAGCTGGTTGAGGCCCTGTGATGGAAGAAAACAACATGCACAACACACTCTATTTGTAATCTGGAGCTGGAGAGCTCAGTTTATGAAGGAAAAGAAACAACAAGACAATCAGATAACACACTTAGAGTAAGCTGTTGTTGCAGGGAGTTACCCTGATGATTATTCACGATACCCAAAACTGAAATCGAGACTGCAGGTGGTTGATTTGGAGTGCCAGGAGAAGCACGGCCCACATGAATTGCCGAGGCGTCATTCCTGTTCAATCATGGAGGAGGGGGCTGATCCCCAGGCAGGTGTCTCATTGATGGCTTTCTCTGTGCAGTGGGTAGTCTGGCTGGGCCAGTGTGGCAAGGCCCAGGCCGAATGGAGGTGAACACAGACTCAGTCCGTTTGGGCTGGGGGCAGCCTCCAGCAAGCAAACACAATTCAAACACACAGTTGGGAACCAAGTCACGACCCACATTCAGCACATAGCACATTTACATCCAAAGAAATTTCCACTGTACCAGCAGACTGCTCTCCGGTCACAATCGCAAAGTCTCTGCACACCCCGGGAGTTTAGGGGTAGCTGGAAATCCTGACAGGCTGATCGCATTCAGCAGATCTTTGGTCTTCTTCAGGTTGAGTCTGGTCTCAATTCAGTGACTTGCTTCATTCTCACAAACTTGGATTCAGTCCAAAATAATTCTCTTCTCCCTGTCAGGACAGCAGGCAGGAATACAGGCCAAAACTCAGGCCTTTCCACAGTTCTACCGCTCTTGCTCCTTCACTTCCCAACTTGGATCTGACCCAGACAGCAGGCAGCTTGGGAATTTCCCCAAGATCCAAAAGGTTCTGTTGGCTGATTCATCTGTCAGTTACAACAAAGGCTCCCCCTACAGGTCCTTTTAGGTGAACAACAGTCCAAAACTACAATTCCTACAGATTTTGACTCCACCAAGCCCCTATAGGCAGGCTCCATTTTAGAGTCTCAAATTACTGATTGGTCCGATTCGGCAGTTCAGGACCAAGATGGTGGAGATAAACAAAACAGTCCTTGCTGCAAAGAAGGCAGGTTAGACAAACTACAATATATTCACTGCTCTAATAAATGATCAGCAAACAGTTACACCTCTCAACAGAGCTCCCTCTGCGCAATTAGCGATGGCAGAAACGGAGCTATTATCAGGCAGCCCTGGCGGGACTCAAGCATAGAAACATTGAGCCCCCTTCTCAGATCAATTATTACTGCAATCTAGGCAGCCCTTAAAAAGACAGTACACAGAGGCTTTACAGGCACTCTCTGGCAATAACGTTTAACTGCTAAAACGCAGGACACCAGCCTGGCAGTGAGGATTTAGGCAAGCTCAAGGAAGACTTTTCAGGAACCCCCATTTGTAGGGGGGTTACACAAGTGCAACAGCTGCAAGTAATCAGGTTAAACACATTTTCTTCAAGCTGAAACTTCTCAGATTTCCTGAGATAAATATATAGTATAACTGAATCACACTTGAAAAATATGTAATCAAATGCTGGATACCAAGAGATCTAAGGCTGGACAAGGTTCAAATCAAAATACCAACAGTAAGGAGAGTCATCAAATCATCCTAAGTTTAAGCAGGACCCCACTGGAAATGACATGTAGCAGCTCTGTTATGCTATTCTGTGTAAATAAACTGCTAGAAAATCACTTTAGGATGCCGTGCATGAACAGTATTATATAAATGTAAATTCTACACTATTTCAGTCCCAGCACCACCAGTAGTTAATCAAAGTACCAATGCTACTGAGATGTCCTAAGAACAATGTCACTAAGCGGACTGCTGAGAGTGTGGAGAGCAGCCCCCTCATAGTGAACTAACATAAAGGCTTTTAAAAGTTTAACAGATTAAGACTTGAAATGGGTGAGGGTCAAGTAAGCTCATTTTTAATACAAGATTGTGTGACATGAAGTGAATCTGTAGAATAAAGAGATAGTATGATTAAAAGAAGGAACACCACATGTTCTGATGAAGTGACATAATGTCAGGCATGAAACATCAACTATTTATTTTAGTGTAATAAAATAATAATGAATAAGCAGCATAACAGGAGTTGATTCTTTTTTCCTCGGCATCCTATGGCACTTCTGTGAAGGATCAGATAGCATAAAATATCCATAATATGGTACACAGGGGCATCCTGAACATTTCTTTTTTTTAATTGAATACATTTTACTGATTTTCTGCATGACAAACTTACATGCATCACAGGACAGACAAACAGCAGTACATATCCCCAACTATACATATGTAGTGGGCTTAACATAGTCAGCAAGGTACACTAGAAGATGAGATAGCTGATCTGCACAGAAAGAGACAGGGTACGTGTCTTTGGAAAAATAATTAATTACATAATGAACAGTTATTGAGTGCATTTTATTTATTTATTTATTTAAGAGTTTCACCAGAAAGGGTACACTGAACAGCAAGTTACTCATCTCATGGTGCATCCTGGGGGAAAGGGGGATTGAGAGGTTACAATAATCATGAACAACACAACAGTATGCATTGCAATTAATGGTGTTGGGGGCATATGTGGAGTCGCTAGGTAGTGTACATAGGGGGACAGATTTTCAAACCCCTCAGAAATCAGTGCAAGTACAGGAAAAACAATTTGTGGATGCACAGTTTTTCCTGCATGCACCAGATTTTCAAAGATGGAACCATTTTATGGCCAGTTTATGGCATCTTGTGGCCATTTTCCAACACAGCTGCACCAAAATGGTAGCCTGTTTGGAAGAGGTATAACATCCTGTACCTACTGTCCACGCAGAGTACAGGCTGAAAATTGGAATGTCCACAAGTGCAGAGATTTTTTTACCACACTGGTGGCTGCGGACTGGGACTTGGTCTCCAAATGGCTGGGGTGTGCAGTTTGCGCCTTCTGGTATCCTAGGTTTTCTTACAATTACTGACTCTGGCTATTGTTTTTTCAGTCCTTATATTAAATAATAAGTCCTGCAACCATTTATTATATGAAATGCACTCTCTTGGTGCAGTGAGTGTCATACGATTATTAACAATCAAAGAGATCGTAGACATGTGATACTTTCTTTCATATAAATGGTTCTATAATTGCCAACTACTGTAGACAGATCTCTGGAGTGAACAACTCTTCAATGCCCAGAACAGGACCAGCTTTCCTCTTTATGTCTTACCAGACGGCCTGCAGTTTTGTAGACTACCACAAAATGTGATATAGGTTTCTTTCCTTTGATCCACATCTGGTGCAAGTGCTGGACTGCAACCTTCCCATCTTGGCCAATCTAACTGGAGAGTAGTAAATGTTATTTAAACTCTGGAAGTGTGTGATGCCTAATTTGTCATTTTTCACGTAGATGTCTAATTCACCCCAGATTTTGTCCCAGTTGAACATTTTGTCTGGGATGGCCGCATTCCAGTAAGGACAGGTTCCATCAAGGTGTGAGTATAATTTAGAAAAAAGAAAGCAATATAATTGGAATATTGCTTTGGGCTCTGAGGCTCTCTGTATATGGAAGGACCCTAGTTCCACAGCCTATGGCCTTGGTCCTAGGTGTGCTGCAATAGCGTGGGTAAGCTGCATGAATGGGAACACATGCATGGCAGTCAGGTTATAAGTGGTCTTAAATAAGTTAAAGGGCAAACACTGGCAATCCAGCAGAAGTTTAGAGGCAGCTGGGTGCCAGAGTTGTTTAGCAGAATATCTTAGATTGTTTTGCCTGCTGTTCTAAAGTTATGGCAATTGTAAATTGGTTGGGCTGTGTCTGTTTAATGTGATCATAAGTGCTTTACCGAGTTGGTTGTGAATTTTAAAAGAGGTACTAATTATTAATTGCCTGAGGGAGGCAGACAGGAGGTTATAGGTGGTATATAGCATAGCTTGGTGAGAAAAGTGAGCATTCTGTATCATATCTTTTTCAATTGCCAGCCATTAGGGAATGTAAACTGCATCTTCCACCAGGGGTTCTGGGGTGGCCTATCTCATACATTTAGCAGCCTGACTGGCCCAACAGTATGTGTGGAAGTATGGTAGCTTCAACCCCCCCCCCCACCTGTTTAGGGGCAGCAAGTTTAAGTTCATGGTAGGCATGCTGAGTAGTTTTTCCATGCCCACATAGATTTAGCAAAAAACAACAAAATGAAACAGGGAGGGTGCCTAGGGATTGGCGAGAGGCACATGTGGTGCCAATCCATAAAGCAGGGTCGAGGAAAGTACCAGGTAACTATAGACCCATCAGTTTGACCTCGGTGGTGGGAAAATTAATGGAGAGTATACTAAAGGAATGATTGGGGGTGTACTTGGAGGAGGGGAGAGGTCTGGATAGTCGGCAACATGGGTTTGTGCCAGGTAGATCATGTCAAACCAATCTTGTGGAGTTCTACGAATGGGTAACTTCAGAACTGGACAGGGGAAAGCCTGTGGATGTAATATTCTTGGACTTCAGCAAGGCGTTTGACTCTGTCCCTCACAATGGTCTGATGGAGAAACTTATGGAGTTGGGAGTAGGTCCTTTGATGGTCAGATGGATTATAAACTGGCTAGCTGGATGCACCCAAAGAGTAGTGGTTGGTGGGGAGCTCTCGAACCCTAGAGAGGTCGGTAGTGGGGTACTGCAGGGCTCAGTCCTGGGTCCGATCCTGTTTAATGCATACATTTCGGACATCAGGGAGGGTATAGGGTGTGAAATGAGTCTCTTCACTGATGACTCCAAGATGGGAGCAGTAGTTGAGAGGGAAGAGGGGAGGTTGGCCCTGCAAGGGGACCTGGACACCCTGGAAAGCTGGGCTCACATAAGGAAATTAAATTTCAATATCACCAAGTGCAAGGTGTTACATCTTGGGTGAGGAAACCCTAAACACAGGTACACCCTGGAAGGGGAGGTGCTGGAGGCCTCAATAGGGGAAAAAGACCTAGGGGTCATGGTGGATGCATGTATGAATAATTCTGAGCAGTACAGGAGAATGGCTAGCAAGGCAAACAGGATGTTGGGATGCATCGTAAGGGGGATCACCTCTAGGAGCAGGGAAGTGATTCTGCCACTGTAAAATGGACTAGTTAGACCACACCTTGAGTACTGTGTACAGTACTGGAGACCACACTTGAAGATGGACATACAGCTCCTGGAGAGGGGACAGAGGAGGGCAACTAAGATGATACGAGGACTAGGGGATTTGACGTATGAGGACAGACTTGAGAAGCTCTGCCTGTTTTTATTGGAGGAGAGGAGAGACAGGGGGGACGTGATTGAGGTCTTCAAGTACCTCAAGGGAATAAATAGGGTAAACATGGAGGGGATCTTTAGACTAAAGCAGGGAGGTATCACCAGAGGGCATGGTTTGAAGTTGGAAGGTGGAAGGGTGAGGGGGGAAGAGGAAGAGGTTTTTCACTGAGAGGGTGGTGGACCATTGGAATGCACTGCCTGGCAAGCTGGTTCAGAGATCCACAGTGGAGGGCTTCAAGACAGAGTGGGACAGACACAGAAAGTGGATGTATCAGATGATGGCCTGGCCGGGGGTGGGGATGGATGATAGGGGTTTCTGGAACACTAGGGGGGGGAGGGCCTTGGCACCCAACTAGGGATCTGAGGTTCGAGCAGACTCGATAGACCATAAGGCCTAATCTGCTGGCAATTAGTATGTTAGTATGAAACTATTCCATTGGCAAAAACTTGGTTAGAAACAACACTGAGGCTCCAGAATTGGCTGCTGCATTTTTTATTTGTGACACACAAAAGTATTTCTCCAAGTGGACCAGTCACCTGGGAGTTGCTGCCCCAGCACTTCGCTAGTCAGGGCTTCATCAGGTGGTAGGGTTCCAGAGACTGCTAATCATATAAATACAGATCTGGTGATGACATCATTGCTTACTTTATAGTGCACTAAAACCAATCGTAAAACCCATGCCACAAACAACAAATGTGACATCAAAGTTAACAGTGCAGACTACGGAGAATTCTATTAGTGCTTAACAGTATGCTGTTATCTGAGGTTGATAAATTAGTCCCTCTCGGTCAGGGCCAAAAAAAGCAATTACACATTTTCTGTTTCTTACTGCAGTAGCTCTGGGGATCCACTGTAATGTATATCCATCATCCGGGTAAACTCAGAATTAAGATTAGAGAAAAATTTGGGTCCTAATCTTCCTGTGAGTAGACCGGGGAAAAAACAGGATTGAGAGATAGTTTGAAAAATAAATTCAAGGTTCTACTATAATCACTTTATTAACTAAATAGTCTGAGAAAATAACATCCATCACTGATTTTAATCATGTAACAGGAAGAATAGGCAATATTATTTGGAAAAACTGGCCAATATTACTTAGTAACAACACTTTGAAAGTAAATATAGGGAACGCCCCCGGGTAGCCTTTAGAAGGGGTCAAAACATAAAGGATAGACTGGTACACAGTCAGTTTGCGAATCATGATGTAACCCCATTTTCTTGGCTACCTAGCAGACCAGCTGGTTGTTGCAATCTATATGGTTCGGGTGGGAGATAGGGTTAAGATGTTACTTAGAAGAGCGAGTTTATGAATTTTTTAATTTGACACAGTTAATCCTAGGGGTCTGAATCCTAGGGGTCTGAATGAAATGTGGGATCTGAAGCCTTATATAACAAGCATTTGTCAATGCTGAATGTTTGCTTGCTGGCATTGACACTGGTAGTTTAGGAGTTAGAGAGCTGCATAATAGGAATGGCAGTAAAGTATTGAACCGAAGCCAACCCCACCACCACCTTGCAGAGACTGACAGGCAGACACCGACAAGTGTCACGGTGTACCTTGGGGTCTTTGGCCCTTATGCTCACCCCATTCCATCAGGAAATACAGTGAGATGGGTGCAGTATAGGAGAATGGAGTGAACTTCAGGGCCGAAGAGTCCAAGGCACACCTCGATGCCGCTCGCTGGCTGCAGGGTGTGGGTGGGGGTGTAATGGTATGAGCATTACAGGCGACAATCCCAAGTCATACCCCTGATGCTTATCAGTCTCTACAGGGTAGGACGTTATGGTCGGAAACCCTAACACCTCAGGCGTTCATTGGTATTTTCACTCCAAATTTTAAATATGTGTTTTTTTGTGACCCCTACCTTATGAACAGTGGCAATATCAGTTCGTCAGCCAAAAGCTGATTTTACACAGTGACTACGCCATTTGGCACCACAGGTGCGAAAACACATTTCGAACAAGATGTAAAAAATGACAGCTGTACTGTTCATGGGGAGGTGTAAAAAATGGCAATGTTGAAAATCTGCAGTGAAAATATTAAAAAAACTGGTGAAGTCACGAGCGTGCTTAGGAACTGCGGAACACACACCCGCAATGTAATTAGTTTGTGTATTTTTTACAGCAGATTGCCAACACAGGCATTTTGGGACCTCCGCTCATGAACATTTTGTACTGTGATTTTCTTAATCTGTCCCGAACAGAGATTTCCCATAGCGACCACGCATTTCTGCGCTGGAAGTGCGAAAAACACATTTCAGCCATGGTGTGAAAAATGACAGCTATACTGTTCATAAGGAAGTGTGGAAAAATGCCAGTGGTGAAAATCTGGACTGAAAATATTACAAATTCATGAACTTATGAGGGTGCATGGAAACTGCACAATGTTCGCTCGTAACACAGTCATTTTATGGACTTTTGTCACCAAATTTTTAACATAGCCATTTTAAGACTTCTGCTCATGAACAGTGTCACTGTGATTTTCTTAATCTGTCCTGAAAATTGATTTCGCACACCGACTGCGCCATTGTGCGTTACATGCGCCGAAGCACATTTTGGGTGAGATGCTAAAATTGACAGCTATACTGCTCATAAGGAGGTATGGTAAAATGGCAATGTTGAAAATCTGGAGGAAAATATTAAAATTCAACTTATGAGCGCATGAGAACCGCGCAACGACGTCAGAACAGTCATTTTGGAGTTTTTTCACCAGATTTTCAACATAGGGTTTTTGGGAGCCTACCTCATGAACTGTGCCACTGTCATTCCATGAATTGGTCCTGAAAGGTGGTTCCACGCAGTGACCACGAAATCATCTTTCGGGACCGAATAACAAAATGACAGTGCCAGAATTCATGAGTTGGGGTCCCAAGAACCCCATGTTGAAAATTTGGTGAAAAAATTCCCCAACATGCCTGAGATATGCATCAAAGTTGAAAAAACCCTATTTATTCCATTATACAACTTACTGGCATTTCCTCAGTTCGCGGTCGGCTTTGAAGAGTGCAGATGTGTTCCCGGTTCACCAAAGATCATCACGCCGGATTCTGGAGGTAAGTATGGGGTGAGGTGGGGGTGTGAGGAAGCAGGGTGCACAGAGGGTGTGTGTGGGTGGGGGCAGGGGAGTCAAGACATTTAGCGAGGGACCGTTTTTTCTTACAAGGCATTTTTTTTTAAAGACGACGCAGGACTTTTGCCACGCTGGGATGGGCTCCCAGTGTGGCAGCTGGAAGGCTGTTTGGGGGGCAGTGGAGCCGATGGGGGATTGGGCACCCCCGTCGGCCATATGGACTGTTGCCACGCTGGGGTGGGCTCCAAGCATGGCACCTGTAAGTCTGTTGGGGGGGATACAGTGGAGCTGACAGGTATTGGGCACCCCCATCAGCCTTGCGGACTGTTGCCACACAGGGGTGGTCTCCCAGCATGGCACCTGGAACTCTGTTGGGGGGGAGCAGCAGAGCCGACGGGGGATTGTGCACCCCTGTCGGCCATACAGTGTATGTGTGGGGGGGAGCACATGAGCATGCTGGGGTGGGCTCCCAGCATGCTACTTGTTGCGGGGGGATGGAGCTGTCTATGACACCTATTTCAGAGCAGTGCCGACGTGTAGGCACTTTGCATACTGCCGGATGTTATGGACCATCTACTTACAAAGGAGCAGATTACTGTCTGAAGCAAATGATTCAGTTTTATTCCAACTCTGAAAATTGACCACGTTAAAATCTATGTAGCTATTTTAAAGTTTTTCAAAAGAATTAAAATAGTTTTCTGATAGACACAGTAATATGGGAGGATAAGTATTTGATAATGGACTAGGTACTGAATGTGTCCCATCACATATTGAAATAAAGGTTACTGCAGAACTACTCATGGAAGAAGAAAGAGAAGCTATTGGTGATACCATGGAGCCAATAGAGTTTCCTTCACTTCATTTTGAATGGGCTTCAGAAAAATTTTGAAGAACTTTCCAGAATGATTGATCAGAATGAAACAAGTTACCTTTTGATGGTAAGGGTAAAGAGCTGAGATAGAAATGTATGTATATTTGAATGTTATAGAAGCCAGAAGGGGAAAGAAGCATATTCAATTCAATGCTTTACAGTAACTGGTAATTGCTGTTTTTCTTTTAGATTTGGATTGTGGGCTTTTGGTGACACTGTACTTTCTTTGTTGTCTTTACTTAGAATTGTTTTGGGGCTGTTGAGGATTTATAACGTAGTGGTGGTGTATTCTTTGCTGTCTTTGGTTGCTGCAAATTTTCACCCCCTATTCCCCCAACTCTTGATTATATGCCTTGTTAAATCTGATTGACAGGAGCTAAACACTGGGTATAGTAGGGTGTGTGGAGTAGAAGGGGCATACCAGGAAAGGAACAGAAGCAAGTGAAGAGGTGACTGCTCTCTCAGTGGAAGAGAAGTAAATGCAAATCTAGGAGCTTTCATTATTACTTCTTCGCATTGATATTGCATTGGGGAAAGGAGGAATAAGAGTAGGAGTTTGAAGAAGGTTGTGCAATGGCTACTTAAAGTCTGTTTTTGAGTGTGGATAGGAAGGATAGGAATATAAAAAGCAGTTGCTCAATATATCTAAACGTTTGCAACAAAGGAGGCAAGGGAAATAATGAAAATGTTTTGCACTGATAGAGGAGGGAGAGGGGAGGCTTGGGGGAGTGTTTGGTATCCTGCATCTGGAAGGGTGGGAGGTCACTGGTGGGCAACAACAGCAATGGGTAGGGTGGTAGGCTGCAACAACTGTGGTGCACCAATCTTTCTAAAAATTGCCTGGAGTGTGGGAGGATGTTTAGTGCGTAACCACATAGAAAAACTTAGAAAGGAGATTGAGGGTCTGCAGGAGGAACTAAGACAGGCAAGGCAGATTGGGGGTGGGTTTAGCCCAATACTGGAGGGAGGAAGAAGGGAGATGAGGGAAGGCGATTTAAGCCAACAGTGGTGAGGAGAGGGTCAGAAGAAGGGAAGCAGAGACAAAGGGGCCCAGGCCAGGAAGAACAATTGCCGGGGAAACCAGGTCAGGAGACAAAAGACAAATGGAAGGAGGAGATAGGGACTTGTGAGGGGAGGCGAAGAATTGGCAAAAGTCACGGAGTGGAAAGGAGAGAACAGGTTACTATGAAGAGCGAGGGAGCGGGCATTTGTGAAGGGCCTTCATAAAATAGTTGTGCACTGCTAGAGAGGAAGAAGGTGGAGGAGGGAAATGATGAAATTAGAGGAGTAATTGATAAATGCCTGGACCAAACTGGAGCGGGGGGAAGTTCTGCTGGGAGAATAGCAACTGGGGTAAAAGGGGGAAATAATGTGCAGGAGGAAGAAGAGGAGCTGGAAATGAGAGAGAGAGAGAGAGAGATATGAATGGAAGCAAGCAGGGAGTAAGAGGGGTGGAATCTTAGTGTTGGGGGACTCAATACTAAGAGGAGTTAGGTGGGGTAGCAAGGGGGAGAGGCATAGTCATAATTGGGTGGAGGCCATGCCAGGAATGACAGCGGAAAGGGTGAGACAGTCTGTTCTGAAATATGCTAGAAGGGGTAGGGACAAGCCTCATTTAATTATACATCTTGGGACAAACGACCTGGCTGACAAGACAGTAGATACAGTCCAGAGGAGATTTGAGGAACTAGCACAATTATGTGAGGGGGCAGGAAGATCAGTAACTTTTTCAGAGATACTTCTGGTGCCAAAGGCAAGCACAACAAGAAAGCTGAGAATAGAGGAATATAACGGATGGCTAAGAACCTGGTGTTGTGCTAAAGGGTATGGGCTGTTGGGGGTGGGGAGGGACCTGAGAGGACAGTAGTCTCTATGCCAAGGACAGACTACACTTGAGTGAGGAGGGAAAGAAAGTGTTGAAACAGAGGATGGAGGAGTACATAGAGGAAGTTGGGAATTTAAACTAGGAGTGGGGGTGGCAGTTGGGGAAGAGATATGCAGAGACCACAGGTTAGGAAACCATATGAGCTTGCCCCCCATAACAGTGACAAAGGACAAATGGCAAGTACTGTTGGTGTTGCTAGGAAAGGAGGGCAGGATGGGGGGGGGGAGGGTGGAAGGTGGTTACCCTTAATGCTAGGAGCCTTGGGAGGAAAACTGCAGAGTTACAGGTTCTCATGGCAGAGGGAGAGGTAGACATTGCAGCCATCACGGAAACATGGGCCACTCAATACAATGACTGGGACCTGTCTGTACCAGGGTACAGGTTATTTCGTAGGGACAGGGTGATTGGGAAAGGAGGGGGGGTAGCACTATATGTGAAGGAAGGACTGAAGTTTGTAAGGGAGGAAGGGAAGAGGGTAGTACGAGTCACTTTGGATGCAAATCCAGGATTCCAAGAATAGATTCTTAGAATGGGAGTGGTGTACAGGCCACCATCTCAGACGGAGGAGTTGAGACAGGAACTAGCGGGACAGATCAGGAGGACCTGTGAGAAGGGTAGTGTGGTGATTGTGGGGACTTCAACATGCCAGGAGTGGACTGGAGCACCCCAACAACCAGGAACAGAAGGGAGCAGGTACTGCTGGATGCCTTCCAGGACAGCTTCCTGCTGCAAATGGTCAGTGAACCAACCAGGTTAGGAATGCCACCCTTGACCTTGTGCTGGCAAATGGGGACTTTGTGAGAGAACTTACAGTGGAGGAACGCTGTCAGGGAGTGACCACCACTCAGTATGGCTCACATTGGATATGGGCAAGGAAGGAGTGGAATCTGACACAATAGTGCTGGACTTCAGGAGGGCCGACTTTGGGAGGATGGGGGAAGTGGTAAAAGGGTACCTGGCCAGAATTCAATCTAGTATGGACACTAACCAGAGGTGGGAGCTCATAAAGCTGGGGATTGTAGAGGCAGCCAAAACCTGCTGCAAAGCCCAGAGCAAGAAGGCTAGGGCTAATAAACCGATCTGGTTGAGCAAGGAGGTCATGAAAAAGGTAAGGAGGAAAAGAGCTGCCTTTAGGAAGTACAAGAAAACAGGGAGGGGAGGACAGGGAGGAGTACTTGACAGAATCGAAGGAGGTGACAAGGCAGTAAGGGGAGCCAAAGCATCCACGGAACTCAGGCTGCAAAAGGCATTAAGAAGGGGAGGGACTTCTTTAAGTACATCAAGGAGAAAAGGCTGTAAGGACCACATAGTAAGGATTAGGAAGGAGGGGTTGGGTGGAAGCAGAGTGCAGATAAGGCGGAAGCACTAAATGAGTATTTCTGCTCAGTATTTACTAAAGAGAAGAGGGGGGTGACACCCAAGGTGGGAGAAATGGCAGAAGCAGGGTGGGAAGTGGTGACAGATGGGGAAGTCATGGAGAGCAGAGTTCGAGAGGGTTTGAAGGCACGGAGGGTGGACAAGGCACCAGGCCCAGATGGCATCCACCCCAGGGTACTGAAGGAGCTGGCAGAGGTCCTTGCAGGACCTTTGGCAGACCTATTTAATGCCTCACTACATTCGTGGTGTGTGTACCTCAGGACTGGAGGATGATTCAATGGTGCCCCTCACAGAGTGGCCCCAAGGATGAACGCGAAACTACAGACCAGTGAGCCTCACATCCATCGTGGGTAAGCTAATGGAGACTATCCTGAAGGAGAGGCTGGTGGCCCTCCTAGAGGCCAAAGGACTACAGGACAGCAGACAGCATGGCTTCGTACATGGCAGATCCTGCCAAACCAACCTGGTCGAGTTCTATGACTGGGTAACTAGGCAACTGGACAGGGGCCATGCAGTGGATGTCCTGTATCTGGACTTCAGTAAGGCATTCGACTCAGTGCCACATGGAAGGCTGGGAAGGAAGTTAGTAGGCACAGGGGCGGGTGCAAAACTGGTGAGATGGGTAGGAAACTAGCTGCAGGGAAGGCAACAGAGGGTGGTGGTGGGTGGGGAGCTCTCACATCCAAGGGCAGTGATGAGCGGTGTTCCACAGGGCTCGGTGTTGGGACCAGTGTTGTTTGGGATATTCGTTGCAGACATATCATGGGACATCAAGAGCAAGATCAGTCTGTTTGCTGACGATACCAAGGTAGGCGCAGTGGTGGATGACCTAGGGGGATGGCAGGGTTGCAGAATGATCTGGCAAAGCTTGAAACCTGTTCAGACACCTGGCAACTGGGCTTTAATGCCAAAAGTGCAAGGTGCTGCATTTTGGGATGAAGAACCAAGGAGGAGTTACCAGCTAGGGGGTGCAGCTAGCCCAGACAGAGGAGGAGAAGGATCTGGGTGTGCTCAGTACAGGGTCAATGAACAACTCAGCACAATGTAGGAAGGCAGCTGCAAAGGCCAACAAAATGCTGGGTTGTATTGCAGGGTATATCCTCGAGGAGGGAGGAGGTGATTCTGCCACTGTATGGGTCATTAGTTAGACCACACCTGGAGTACTGCGTGCAGTACTGGTGTCCGTATCTGAAGAGGGACATTAAGTTACTGGAGGGGTGCAGCGCAAGCGACAAAGATGATCAAGGGCTGGGGACTTATCATACCAGAGGAGGTTGAAGAGTTGAACATGTACTCACTGGAGGAGAGGAGAGACAGGGTGACATGATTGAAACCTTTAAATACATGAAAGGAATAAAAAGAACAGGTACAGAGGGGCTGTTCAAAGTAAGGGAGGTAGGGACACCAGGGCCATGATATGAGACTGGAGCGAGGAAGGTTCAGGAGGGAGATGAGGAGACACTTTTACAGAGAGGGTGGTGGCTGGGTGGAATGCGTTACCTGCTGAAGTGGTATGCAGTAGAACAGTGGACTGCTTCAAATGAGGATGGGACAGGACAAGGGGGAGGGTTAATGAAGGGGAAGGGTGGAAAGGAGGGGCAGCTGCAGAATAAGGGCTGCTAGCTGCACATTCGAGCAGACTTGATAGACCTCTAGGCCTTTATCTGCTGGCAAATTTCGTATGTTCGTAAGTGGTCAAAAATGTTGTGGACGAAACACTTCAAGCCCTGGTCCACATTTGTCATGGGCACTTCCAATCAACACAAAATGGCAACATTTCAGAATGTGGTTCTACATGAGCTCCATGTTCTCTTCAGTTCAGATTGGGACAATAGAAAACAGAATCTAATAAAAAATGAAAAATTGTCCCTAGAGAAACTTAAAGCTATGTCACATATCAAGATCAAGCAAGCTGACAAGGGCAGGAACATGACTGTTCTGAACAAAATGGACATTATTGTGAAGTTATGATCAGACCAGCAAAGACTTTTGAAAGGAGATCCAACTTTTAAACAAAGCATAATCAGCATCTACAAAGAGTCCTGAAAGGGTGTATTACAGAAGATGAAAATAATTTGAAAAGGGCAAAGAATCCAGAGGTGCCTACACTATATGTACTGCCAAAGCCGCACAAAAGTCTGCCCCCCCCCCAAAATGGGTCATTAGCAGATACCTCATCTATTTTTGTTGACTCATTTCATAAGAGGGTATCTTACACACACCTTTCATTTATATATGATAATATTGGATGTCCTGGTTCTGGGGAGGTAAGAAAACATTGTTTGGGAACTTGGTTTGTGCTGGATAATGATAAATTTGGTATTTGTATGCATGTCAATCATTCATAAGAGAGGCTTACAAGCTCTAAAAGAAGTTTTAAATAAGTTGGCAAATTCAAATACCTTACCTTCCACTGACTTTATTTTGTTGTCTTTAGAATTCATTCTAAGGCACAACTATTTTTTTGTTTGATTCTAAATACTATATCCAAGTTCAAAGTATGGCGATGGGTGCCATGATGGCTGCTTCTTACACCAATTTTGGGGTTGGTGAGAGGAGGAGGCTATCTTTTCTCCAGAAGCCAATCTATCTTAAAACATTAAATGTTCAAGAAGATGCATTAAAGAATGATTGATTATATGGGACAGTAAGGCAATAATGAAGCTGAGAAATTTGGTGAGTTCATCAACAACAGTAGCTGCCCTCACACTTATGACAGAAAAAAGGGTTGATTTCTTAACTGTAACTTTTATGTTGTATGAAAAAGGGGGTGGTTTATGTCCAGGGACTTTGTAAGGAAACTGCTGGTAACAGCGTATTAAGGGCTGACAGTGCATATCCTCTGCACATTGTTTTGAGTATCCCGTATGGCCAGTTTATTTGTTTTAAAGAACTTGTTCAAAACAAGAAATTTTCTGTAAACAGGCTGAAGAACTGAGAGCTACATTTTTGAATAGTTGAATCTGTGTTGGAGGATGCAGTAAAGAACACCATGGAAATTAGTAAAAGGACCTTGTTAAACCTAAACAAGGAAGACAAGACAGATATTTCTGATTTTAATCATTTAGCCCTAATAGTGGGTTTGATTGTCAACAAGAACTTGTCTCATTTAAAGTAATGAAACTTAGGAGCACATTTTTGATAAAAAAACAGGATTTTGTTCAGCAGGGAGGAAAATTGAAAGTAAATGTGCAAGTCTGCCATAGCAAATGGGAGTAGTAACCTGTAGGAGTTATGAATCAGTCTCCTACCATTCTAACTGCCAAATAATGCCGTTTTCCTTGAAAAAAAAGCCTTTTATTTTGGTGCTCTGCTTCATTTGCATAACCCAGACCCTTTGTCTTAGTGCTGCTACTCCTAACTGTGACATCATGTCAGGGAAATAAAGTTATTAAAGGAACAGTGTCACTTTTTAGTTTTAGATAGACAAATCAGCTATGTACTGTACCCACAATGCCTCACAGTGTAAATTAGTATACAGAGTATTATATTGCTGTGCTCACTGCAGAAATAGGAACTACATCTCTCAGTATAGAAGTCTTGTAGTTATATATGATATGCACAATGCATTGTTGTGAAAAGAAACATACAAACGCTTATATTGTTGACACTACCACACTAATAAGAGACAACACCTCAGAGTAAGGAAATTGTAAAACAGGTTTGTATTTTACCCACAATGCGTTGCTACAGTTATTTACATATTACTGCTCACCACCAGCAATATAAGGGACTGTACGTCTGAGTAAGGCACATTTAAGGCAACATTATAAATTAACCAGAATTCCTTGTTGCTGTATGTAAATCACTGACAACTCCCTGGTATGACATCATTTTGGGGGGGTGGTCACACACCGAACACTGGAGAACAAAACGCTGATGAAACATTAAAAAGAATGACTATGACAGATTTTTTACAAAACAAATTGCAGCTTCAACATCTGAAGCATGTCTGGCAATGGCATATTATGTGTAAAAGGCATTTGGGGTATCTTGCAACTTTCCTTTAAAGGATATCTTAGAAGTCTATTTCAGTCATTTGACTGACTAGCTCTCAATTGGCTCCCCTAAAACCCAATGTTGTTTTTTGTTGTGGCAAATGTTGTGTCTGAAGCAATGTTGTACAGGATAAATGTTTTCCCTGGCCACAAGGTAAGGAACATATGGAAATATGCTGTTTATAAGCTGCTCCACAATTTTTGTGGTTTACAGTATACAATGTGGCGTAAGTGTCCCCTGTTATATGTTGGATACACTATCTGGTACTTGAAACCATGAATACAGGAGCATTTGAGAGGCATTATACATGCCAAACCTGATTCGGCATGGGGTCTTCATTGCTGCAGTGCATACAATCCAACCCATGACATGTTCACATATGGGCATCGGTTAGTCTCAGAGGTAGTAACAGACTTCAGGTACCGTTACAAAAAGAAACAAGGTTTATCTATACTTCCAGGGCCCTCCACCAAACTGATCACGTTGATTTAGTACCTTTTTTGAGTTAAAGTGATTTTTCATTCAGCCAAATTTGTTATTTTTCTTTTTTTGCATGTGATGATGTAAAGAATTGGGTTTATTTCCAGCATTATAAACCACAGCCTACTTTCTACACTGGTTATACCATTCTTTCCCTCCCTCCCCCTGTTTTCCTTCCTCACCACCAACCTCCATCCTTTTTTCCTTTTTCCTCCCAATTTTTTCCTTCCTTTCCCTCACTCCTTTTTCTTCTTCACCCATTTCCCCTTCCCTAATTTCCTCCTGTGAGGTGGTTTAATGTTTGCCTTCCTATTAGATCTTATCCCATTGGATTTAATTGTGCTTTATAAGAAGAAAAGTAGAATCCCCCATGTTTTATACAGTTTAAGCCACTTATCTTGATCCACAGTGGAACTAAATTTAGTCACTGAAACAGGTCTATATATACAGATAAAATTTAGCTCACATGAAGTGCATCGTTAAGTTTCAGTGTTACCATGGTCCATACTGGATTTAATTTTTACTCTGGATATGCCAGTACTTTTATTTTAAGTAAACCTGCAGCATATCTTTGTGGAATTTGGTTCCTTATTTGAATCTTTCCTTTTTTTAGTTTGGGGAATTTTTAACCATCTCCCACTTTTTTCATCCCTCTTTCTCTCCCCCACCCTACTCCCTTGTTTCTTGCCCCCTTTCTTTTGTCTTTTAACTCCATCAGTATCAATGGTCAGTACATAACAGGCTAAGTAGCCTATGGTTTTGGATGAAGTGACTCAGTGTTTTTTTATTGTTGATTTTGCACAGTTCACATTGGATGTGTGTAAATCACACATTTTGTATTAATATACTGTATTTAAATTACAATATAATATTTTTCATGAAGGGGTGTATTATGAGTATTATTGAGAGCCTATTCTGTTTTGATGTGCTGAATGCCTCCAGTTAGGTACACTATTTGGGCAGTTACTTCACTTTAAGTACCTGAAACATACAGATACTTTGTGTAGTGCTTACCGCACCTCCTGGCAAAGCAGCAAACTGTGGAGAATGGGAAGCATCAGCAAAAGACTGGTGGTAGCAAGATACCCTCCTGCATGGCCAGGATGGTGGGTACTTTCTGGTGTCATGCATAATCCTCTCTCCACATAGTAGCAGGTAGAGGTGGTACCCTGGTCACCTCCTGGATGGTACAGTAGCTGACCACTACAAATGGGCCAAGGACACAGGAGGCATCACATCAAGAGAGAAGGCTCCCGCCTGAAAGTGTGGCAGGGGCTGGGTGCCAGCTGCTCTCATGGCTCTAAGGAATGCAGAGGTCCTGGACACTTTGAGGCTTTGAGGGCATCAGTAAAACAACAAATGAGACCCTGGTGGCTACCAGGGAAAACCACAGGCACTGGGGACAGATATTAAGTTGTTAGGGTCTGTGGGACATGTGGAGGGTGTTGCCCTTAGTGGGAAGTAGTGGCGAGTTCACCAGGTGGGTGCAGGATCCCCAGGTGGTATCCTTTCAAGGCTTTGCTCCATACAGAAGATTGATAAAATATGGTATAGCCATGGTCACATGATGCTCTTCATGGAGGCAATTGCCTTTTGCTAAGGGAATACTAGACGTTTTGGTATCTCTCAGTTGTGCTTATGTTGTATACAAATACTGGCAATATTCCTAATGAAAGAACTTCATTCTGAAATGCATTTGGAAGAAATGGGGCCACTGCTTCAACAACCTCTCATGCTCTCCATCAGACCCCTGCCACAGAATCCACAACCCCCAAAGTGGCACCAGGCTGAATCCCCACGGACAGTTTGCTACCCCCAGCTGAAACACAGAAACATAGAATTTGATGGCATATAAGGACTGCTTGTTCCATGCAGTGTGCCCATTTCTCTCTACAGTATTACTGCAGACTGTGCCTGATCTAAATCTCTTTCTCCCTCGCCCCTTCTTTTCCACTATGATTCCCTTGTGCTTATCCCATATATTCTTGAACCCCACCTCTGTTTTCACCCCCACCATTGAAATGATGGAATCATTTATGCGGTTTTGCTGTTCTTACCACCATAAACATGATCCTTACCAAACTAGTTGGGGGAATTTAAATCCCTCAAAGGAGCCATCGGTGATCTGAATCAAAGAATCATGGGTGCGGAGATAAGGATTAGTTCAGTGGAGGATAAGGTGGCAATGAGAAGACAGAAATTGTAGCCCTAAGACATAAAATAAATAAGTTGGAAGACATGATTGATGTCCAAAAAGGTCATAGCAGGCATAATAATCTAATGATTTATGGGATCTCTGAAGAAGCAGAACAGCAGGACACATTGGCATTTGTCCGGTGTCTCTTTAAACAAACAGTGGCCTCCTTGCCAAATGGCTCAGCCATGTCATTGAGCAGATGCACTGCTCCCTGATGTCTAGGCCAAACGTTTGGAAAAGTCATGACCCATTATTTTATGTCTACTAAACATTTTGAATAACATGCACATTCAGAGGGTGGCCAGGGAGCTGGGGGCTATACACTGGAACTTGCACCTTATACATCTATATAGTGTGTCCAGACTCATGCCTGGCCCCTATCCATGGCACTCTATGTATAGCTTCTGGGGGGATGGGAATCATGGATGCTGGCAGGTGCTCTGGCTCCCAAGGTTGCCAGCCCACAACCCCAGATACACACAATTCATGTGTATTGGGGGTGTCATTTTGGATGCAACTGCAATTTGGATAAATATGTCAGGATCATTGCCCAGTGCAACACATTCCTATGAACAAAATTACATTTACAGATTTACATCAGTAAAGAGGTACAACTCTGTGCACTGGGTGAATTCTAAGCAGGTGAGTGTGTGGTGGGTTTAGTTGTTTTTAAATAAACAGGAAAATATCACTTTTTATATGTGGTAGGGCTTCTGTAAGGTTCCTGCATTAAACTAGTAACCATATACTATATCAAATCACAGCTAAAATAACAGATAAGTAACTATGCACAGGGAAGACTATGCCTCCATCTCAGGGTTCTGATGACATCACAGGGATCTCTCAAGCTTCACACTCGAAGTCCATGATGCTATTAGAACCACTGGAAGAAAATGCAGCTTTCCCTTACAAAAATACAGGAGTGCTCCGTATGTGCACAATGCATGCCACATGCTTAATTGTGCAATGTTTGCATGTGGTTAACATATACAAAATGAATCTAAGCAAACCAAATCTAAAGAGCACATCAGGTTTGTGTGCTGTGAGCTTGACATGTGTGCAGCAGCTAAGCTGGTACAAATCTCAACTAAAAAACACATCCTTTTCTATTTCTCATACTACTACTGCTAGCAATTAGACCCATTAAAATACCATTTCCATTGATTTCCCATTAAAATTAGGCAAACTCATTAATTCTCACCATTATATCCTTTTGCAAATAGTTTAATGTCTGCTGACCTTTGTCATTAAACTGTTTGCTTACAGTATTAAATGCCTAAGATACAACCCCATTAACATTTGCTGTCAGTAGTCAGCCAACACCCTCCATTCAAGATGTACGAGGAGGGGCCTCCATGGTGTGAAGCCTGGCCTTTTTGTTTTGGGCTATGCAGATCCTCTTTTGCATATTTAGTGCTCCTTACATGTTCCTCCATGACTGTTATGGCTCCCTTACTTTTCACTTTGTCATTGTGTATGAAGCATCACTATGGCCATGCTCAGCACTCTTGGTGCTAAGTAGGGCCCTGGAAACATACATCATACCTCACTTTTTGTCACTGAAATGAGTGACATAGACACTAAAACTGAAGGACACCAACCCTCACAATGAGGGACACATCCTGAAACATGGAGATACCTCAGACCACAGTAAAAATCATTATATTTACCTCTACAAATATTGGCACTTGAGAATGAATTTCTACCATAAAGCAGGAGCACCATTTAGGTAGGGCAGAGGGGGGCAATTGCCCCCACCCCCACGTTTCACATTTGTGCCTGGGTTGTTCTTATGGTGTGGCAATAATGGCATTAAATTTGTATTTAGTCTTTTGCACAATAAGTGCCCCCACCCCGGCTTGTATGCACTTACTCAGCAGCTGCAGGTGCGCTCTTGACTTGACTGTGTCTGAATTGTGTTGTCCATCCTCTCCACCTTTTAGCAGCGGTGCTGTCACATGTAACATGGAGGAGCTCTGAGCAATCAAGAGTGACTCGCTCGACACTGTCTTTCCCACCACAAAGTACACAGGTTATACACTACAGCTCAGAGGAACAGGTGAACACTGAGCTCTCAATAGCAGTATTGTGCCGACAAATATTTATTGGTCTACTCTTAGTGATTCTCTGTCTCCCTCAGTTGTTGAAGGGATGGGGGTGAGCTAGAATCTAGCTAAATGACTAGGCTATCTACATACACTACAAGGCTGCCTTGCAATAAAAACAGCATGGGTTCTCCACTGCAGCAAGCTACATCTAGCAGCAGTGGTGATGGTGGTGTGGGTGGCCTTCACAGACCTTGAACAGCATGGTGCGGCAGCAGCCACAGTGGCAGCCAAGCAAGAAGCAAGCAACACAGGTTGGGTGGATTCAGTCAGTGAGGTGACTCGATCACGGACCATGGTCTGGACCCTGGATGGTCGGTTCCAGCGTCCAGCTTCTGGCAGAAGGACGGAGGAGGAATGGGTTAAAAACTGGACTGGTGGCACACTGGGCAAGGCTGCAGGTTTTGGCTAGACAGACAGGTAAGTAAATGTAAATGATTCACATTTCTGCACCTTTTGGTGGCTTCATGATCCATATGGGATGAATATTGACTGGAATGGAGTCGGAGACATTGATCGGGGCAAGTTTTTTTGGGAGAGGATTCAGAACTTCAGCCAGGGAAAAAAAAAACAGTAACTGGGTGGATTTAAGCCCAAATCTGACGCATTGCTCTGGGGCATGGGCTTGGAGTCTGTGTGAGAGAAAGATAAAATGTGCTGAATGCCTAAATCAAAAAATCCTGAGTGATGAGAGAGACTGACTGACTGAGTGAAGTAAAAAGAGACAGCTGAGCGAGCGGCAAGAGAGACTCTAGAGTCAATGCGGTGGTTGAAGGCTGAAGGTCAACTAATTAAAATTTGTTAATGTTTTGTGTTATTTATAATTGAAATGAAGGCTGCAAGTAAGTGTGTGGTGTGCATTGACTTAGATAATATAAGGTTACTGTTGTCTGTAGTGGAATGGGCCGGGTGGGCTATCCCAGTCTGCAGAGCTGAACATTTGAGCTGGAATCAGCTTGCATGTTCGAGCAGGCAGGCAGGCGGCTGCTGCCTGCTCAAACATGCCACAGACAGTGCCTGTGCAAATGTGTGGAGGCTCTTGATGGGCAGTTACATTTATAGTCTCAGATTTTGTCACTCGACAGATGAAGCTCATACATTTGAATTTTTCCTGTTTTGCATACCACTTTTCAAGCACAACAAATATGTTTTACCTTTTAGAGATGTTACAGATGTTTGACAGCTTGCCTTCTAGGGGCTAACTGGCACCTGATCTCCACTAGTTGTTGTCCCCACCCCCATTTAAATCTAAAATGGCGCCCCTGCCATAAAGTCTAAACTTACAGGACATCCTTTGTGTGAGCAGTATGTTTTCTATGAGGGATGGATGAGGGACAGAGCAGTTTTCAGGGGTAAAATAAGGAACGTCCCTCACAGTCGGGGACAGTTGAGAGGTACTGATTGGTATGCACAGACTATTGGAGCCCCAGTGTAGTCAGGCATATGCCCCCGTGGAAGCTGATCTCTACGCCCCCATGCTCAAGCACATTATGACATAGGGCGAGGGAGAGTGCAGGGGTGCACCCCATTGAAATTAATGTTTTTTTATTACTATTTTATACATTATGATGGCAAGTTTGCATTATTATTTGGGGTCTGCACTAGTAATGGAAAAATCCTTTAAGTAGTGACTTACATAGAATATGTAAATAAAACTGCAACTTATTAAATGCAGTTTTTCAACAATCTTTGTGTATATGTGATGTGGGGATGGGGTTTCTTTTACATGTAACTATTTTAATTGTTTGTTATTTCACTTGCGATTCACCTCACTTCACTTACTAAACCACAATTGTTGTAGCTATCTGTTGTTACAATGTCATTTTAGATGTATTTAAGACATCTTTGAAGTTTGGCTAAGTACGTCTTCTGAAAAAAGGACTTGTTCCGAAATGCATCAAGTCATGTTTCCTGAGTGTTGTCACCTCAATAAAATTGGCACTTTGATTTCTTTTCCATGAGCTGCATCTTTTTATCTGTGATGGTGAGTGCTAGATTTCATGTTGTTGCATATCTAATTTATCTTGAAGCACCGCAACCTAGTGCAACCTCCTTCCCAGTTGTACTGTCACAGAGTCTATACTGTGTTTGTGCAGTCAGTTTTTTTATTGTTCTGTAAATGGTATTTGTTCATTTTCTGAGGTTACTCCTTGATACTCATACTGAAGTTAGAATTACTGACCGTGTAAGTGAACGCTGCCAGTAAAATTATTGATCAGCTGTGTCAGTCTCAATTTAAATAATTATGATAACAGCATGGACATTTGTGAAAAGAACTGACTTTTGAATTAAGCAGGAAAACACGTGGAAAAATGCTGTCTATGTGAATCCCTGTAGTGAATGTCAGCATAACTTCATCTATTCCGGGGAGACAATGCAGAAGACTGTTTTGAATCTGATTCAGTTGTTATAAGCAGGGATGTAAGTTTGTCATGGCTGAGGTTTTAATGACTCATTGTTTGTTCATGAAATTATTAGTAAACAGTAGTAAATGTTGTGGCACTGTCATCATTGCTACATTCTGATGACACTAGTGAAAGTCATGGAAGTCCTGAATAAAGATCAAACGTCATGGAATCAATGACGTGTATGACTGCCATGACAAACTTACATCCCTAGTTATAAGCATTATATATTGTGACAGTTTGTGTACATGTGTGTGTGTGTGTGTGTGTGTGTGTGAGGGGGGTCACGTGATTTCCATTCAAAATGAACACAGTCCTTCAACCCCCCCCCCCCCACAAAGTGACACCGCTCAGTTTCACTCTGCACTGCTGCTGAGCATTCTTTACCAGTGCAAAAAGAGAGGAGACTATGTAAACCAAATGAACACATAAGTTAAGGGTCAGTAATCCCATATGGTAAAGGGAAAACCTGCTACACCAAAATTACAAACAGAGATGAAAGGGGAGACAAAGGGCCAGATATTCAAAAGAGTTGAGCCATGCGCAATAGGGTTGCGCCTGTGCAAGTCCGAAATGCGCCATTCTGCGATATTCAGCAGGAGGCAGTTGCGCCCCCCAAATCATGCTGAGCAACAGCGCAATGATAATGAAGGCATGCGCGACCGAAGGGGGAGGAACCATACATAAACTGCAGAGCCCGATATTCAACAGGGCCGTGCAGAGCTATGCAGGCGCAACCCCCTACCTGCACCTGCACAACTTTATGCCAAAAAAAAAGGATCAAGTCAGGCCACCCACGGGTGAGCTGCCACATTGCAGGGTGCAACACAGCAGCTGCCACCTGTGGGTGACCCTCGACCCGGTAGGCGCCCCATGCCCGATCATGGGCTGAAGTACTCCCCCATTAGCCTGATCGCAGGCATAACATTATTACCCCCATTAGCCCGATCGCGGGCAGAACATATGTCCATCCACCCCGAGCAGCCCGATCGCGGGCATCAGGCGTCCCTCCCCATTCATTCACATATCTGGACTGCCTTGTAAGGTATGGGCTGCGCCCAGTGGCTCTTGCTCTGAACCAATGGGTGTGCAGCCCTACCAGCTGTCAGTTGGCAGGCGGCGGGCGGCAGGCGCGGTGGGGTGCTGCCGCCTACCGGCTGATGGGGAGCGGGTGGTGGGGCTCCATGGGTGGTGGGTTGGGGCCACTAGATCACCAGAGATCTTGGACTTTGGGGTTGACATTATGCCCATGATCGGGCTTCGCAGTCCACTGGACCACCAGGGATATTGGACTTTGGGGGGTTGACGTTATGCCCGTGTTCGGGCTTCGCGGTCCACTGGACCACCAGGGATAGTGGACTTTGGGGGGGGTTGACGTTATGCCTGCGATCAGGCTCGGCGGTCCACTGGATCACCAGGGATATTGGACTTTGGGGGAGGGGACGTCTGATGCCCGCGATCGGGCTGCTTGGAGGGGGACATAACGTTCTGCCCGTGATCGGACTAATGGGGTGGGACATACAACGTTCTGCCCACGATTGGGCTAATGGGGGATAACGTTATGCCCGCGATCGGGCTAATGGGAGAACGGAACATTCTGCCGCAATCGGGCTAATGGGGAAACACTATTATGCCCGTGATGGAACTGCAGGCGTTGTTCCCGATGGCTGCTGCCTGGCAGGGCACCAGGTGCAAGTCGTCGGAGATCGCACACCAGATAATGGCATGCAAATGGGCCGTGGCAGATGCAAATGGCCCCCTTTGCGCCTTGCATAAATTATGGCCCCATTTGCATGTCACCTTTTGAATATCGCCGGTTTGCACATGGCGCAATGGAACTTGTGCCACCGCATCTGAATGCTCCACTCTGACCACTTGCGGTGGTGCAAGTTCCACTGCACCATGCACAGTGGCTGTAGCCAGGGGGCAATATTCAAAGAAGTTGCTCCATAGTGCAACTCCGTTGAATATTGCCCTGGCCACACCCCTGCGCAACTTTTTTGAGCAGTGCAAGGGTTTGCACCACAGAATGGTGCAGTTTGAATATCTGGCCCAAAGAGTTTACAATTAGAGAGGTATGGGGGGGATTTATTGAAGGCAGACATAATTGAGCGAGAAAAAGGAAAGGGGGCAGATGCTGAACAAGGCCAGGGTGAAAAACATAATGCTACAGTAGCTGGAATCTTTGGGGTGTGAGTTATTGAATATGTTGGAAGTAGGAATTGTTGATTGTGCAATGGTTTGCACATGCATTATATACTACACTGCTGCGCACAATGTTCATGCAGATTTGTTTGACAGTTCTAATGTGTAAGACCCTGCACTCACTTACTCATACTCTCTGTCTCTTGCACACAACTCTCACACACACACACCTTTCCCTGTCAAGCAAAGGCTGCAGTTATGGTTTAACAATCTTAATGCAGTTTAGTGTGGAAAAGTGTTTTAGATTTCTATACTTTTTAGCTTCTCTGCCAAAAATCCTAAAATGTAAAATTACAAAGCAAACCTACAACTGCGTTGAGCTGCTGAGATCCTGCACACTCACTCTCTCTAGCAACAAAACACACACACACACACACACACACACACACACACACACACACACACACACACGGACTTTCCCAGGCAAGCAAAGCCAAACCAGTGCCTCCAAAAACTGAGCACAGCTCCATTCCTTGCTGTCAATCATCAGGCAAAAAATTAAACCACAATTCTTTGATAATTATTATGACAGACTTGAAAGCTGATTGTCAAGTATAAAATGGACCCACAGTCACTTCAGATGCAAAAGACAATTACTTTTTTTTATCCCAAATAAGTAAATGGTGTTTCACTAATAAATGGAAAATCTAGCCATCTACAATTTAAACAGTATCAAATCATATTATGCTTATCCAATGAAACAGATGGTTTTAAATGAACTGTCTTTTTGATTAACACTATAACTTCCTAAGTACTATTGGAAAAATTGAATACAAGCTGCTGACAGTGTTCATAAAAATGAATGGGTTCATTTTACATACAGTAGTTAAGCAGTATTAATTTACAGATTTTAACATATTCAGTCATGCTTCCTTCATCTCTTGTCACACGTCCATGATGGAGACAAAGCTGGGGATGTGCCTGTCTCACACTTCAGCAGCGATGCTGCTAATGCATCATGTGCATACAATATATGCAGCAATCATAACGTCATAAAATGATGTCTCTCTCCAAGCTCATTGAACACAAGCAGGATCAGAATGTTGAGGTTTGGCAGACCAGTCAAGGGATGCTTAAAAGCACAATATACATAAAAATAAAGATAAGAGACAAAAGGTAGAGTTTCAAACATGTTAATTAGTCAACTCGACTGTTTATATGTATTATTGATGCTCTAAACCTGTTCCTGTCCCCTTTAAATGTTCCCTCTCAACACAGATGCAACTTGAGCTGGAGAGGGGCCATGAAAGGGAAAGGGGAAATTGTTTAACCAGGAAAGGCACACTAAGCTGAAATTTGTTTCCAGGTGTGACCTGGGAGCACAAGGAAGCTAAGTGACTTGCATAGGGTCACACAGTATGCAAACTGGACTGTGGGATTCAAACCCAGGTCTCCAGGTTTTGCAGCTCAGTGCTCTTAACCACTATGCAATACTGCCTCCCTGAGTCTGGGTGGCAGTTGGTTACCTGGCAAAGTCCGGATCCAGGCATTATGGTAGGGTGGAGTAGGATGCTGGAGTGTCAGAATGAGTGATACAGCCTGCCTACATGGCTTCTTACACTGCTCACCCTGAAGCTCCTCCCCAGATCTGCAGCAGCTCGGGGAGAGACATGAGGATGGACTTACTATGATCAGGTGAGTGTCCACCTGGCTGCATTTGCACCACAGCAATTTGAGCACCTGGGTTGCTGCAGTGCAGATATGACAGTGTAAATCTTGGCAGAAAAAGACCATTGGTCCATCCAGTCTTTGCTGTTTAACCCTAGCCTACCCTGGGACTTATTGTCTAGTCGGCGTTATTGCTGTCAGCTCCCCTTTGCCTTACTGCTTCCCCCTGCATAACTATTAAGACTTTTTCATAATCCCAGCTGTGTTTGAAGCCATTAAAGGCTCTTGCACCCACCACCTCTGCTAGTAGGCTGTTCCATGGCTCAGCAACTTTCTCTGTGAAATAAAACTTTTTCAAGTCCCTCCTGCACCCCCCCCACCACCACCACTAGTTTCCACTCACATCCCAGTGTTGCTGATATGCTATTCCTGCTGAATATTTTATCACAATCTACCCTGTTTATTCCTTTCAGGAACTTGAAGATCTCTATCATATTGCCCATTGGCTTTCTGGTCTCCACCGAGTAAATGGTCAGAGCCTTAAGCAAGTCCTTGTAGGATCTGCACTGCTGGCCCAGAATTATTTTGGTTACCCTATGCTGCATCATCTCTAGCCTGTCTTTGTCTTTTCTTACATGGGAACTTCAGAACTTGGCACAGTATTCCAGATGTGGCCTCACCAATGGTCTATAGAGAGGTAGTATTACTTCTTCACTCCTGCAGTCAAACCCTCTTCCAATACACTCCAACATTTTGATTGCCTTGTTACAATGGCTAGATTGTTTTAGGGAGTCACTTATGATGATTTCCAGATCCCGTTCCTCAGAAGAAGTGTTCAGTTTTATTCCTGTCATCCAGTATTCCATACTTGGATTCTTGTTCACTATGTACATCACTTTGCACTTCTTTGCATTGAATTTCAACTGCTAGACTTTGGCCCACCTCTCTAACTTTTGCAGATCCTTGTAAAACTCCCTAACCCCTTTCTTGCTGTCACCCTACCACAGAGCTTAGTGTCATCTGCAAAGGGACATGTCTTGCCTTGTATTCCTCTTATGTCACTGATGAACATATTGATAAGGAGCAGCCCTAGTACAGAACCCTATGGTACCCCAGTTGTGACCTCCCTCTTCCCTGACTTGACCCCTTTTACCACCACCCACTGTTGTCTCTCTACAGCCAGCTTCCACCCATCTAACTAGATCCTTCACTGCACTCTAATCCTCTAACTTCTTCTTTAGCAACCTTCTGTGCAGTACAGAGTTGAACGCACTGCTGAAGTCAAAGTAAATACATCACTTGACCCTTATCTACTGCCCTGGCTACCCTGTCAAAGAATACTATCACACTGGTCTGACAAGACCTACCTGCCTTGAACTCATGCTGCTTACTATCCTGAAGCCCATTTCTCTCCAGGTTTTCAATGGGGTCCTGTTTGACTAGTGCCTCTACTAGTTTACCTGCTATAGAGGTAAGACTAACAGATCTGTAGTTTCCTGGTTGCTTCTTGTCTCTTCCCATGTAGAGTGGAACTATGTCCACTACCCTCCAGTTATTTAGAACCACCTCAAATTGTAGTGAGCTATTGAATAGTCCTGCCAGGGTCTCAGTAAAGTCTGATGTCAGTTCCCTGAGCACCCTCTGGTGCATCCCATCCAGCCCTGGAGTCTTACCCATTTTCAGGACTACAAGCCCTTTTATAATCCTTTCTTCCATAATTACCACCTGTCCCATTTTTAGATCCCTATTGCAACTGCCTTTATGCTGCTGTCAGGCAAGGGCCCTCTATCCTCCACTGTGAACACTGAGCAAAAGCAGTGGTCAAGCATGGCTGCCTTCTGCTTGTCCTCATCTATTACCCTGACACCCTCCAGCAACCTAATAATCCCCACTCTCATATTTCTTTTTCCCTAATGTATCTAAAGAACTGAGCCCCCTTGAACCTCTGTGCAATACTCTGTTCTGTGTCTGCTTTTGCATTCCCAGCTGCCGTCTTGGCCTCCCTCTCCTTTATCTGGTATTTATTGTTTATTTATTGTTTATTTATTGTTTATTGAAATCTAGGATTACAACCTTTGAACTACAAGCTCATTACAAAGGTTCCATGTCAGGCAGAATGAAAAAAAAGAAATTCACAGTACACTACTAGAATGGGAAAACACAGAGAAAGCTATAGGGAAACAAATCACAATGAGTAGAACAATTGTTACAGTTACTGTACTTGTACTTGGAGAAGACAAAGAGTTTGTATAGGTGGAGAAGGTTATTAAGCAGCACAGTAGGCCTTAATTAGAGGAAAGGGGGTAATAGATACAGGAAGTGGGGGGGTGTAAAGTATGGCAGTAACCTCAGGCTCGGGGTCACTTTGTTATGGGAGGTTGCTGGTGGGTGGGTGTGTGGGGCAGAGGAGAGGAATTGAAAAGTGGGGTGAGATGAAAACTCAGTGAGGTGGTATGGGGCGGGAAGGGGGAACAGGGAAGAAGATGGACAGGGACTGGTTAAGTTGCGGGTGGAACAGCAAAGTAAGTGCAGGTGTTGGGGTAGACAGTTACAGGTCACAGGGGAAGGAGGTTAGGGGAAGTATTTGCTGTATTCCTCTTCTCCATCTCCCCTTGTATCAACTGAAAACCTATTTCTTAGCCCTCACTGCCTCTTTGACCTTCACTGAGAACCAGATTGGTCTTCTTAAGGTAACCATTCTCAGGCATACCTTAGTATCCTCAAAAATGGCCTGTTTAATAACACCAGATATTAAAACGTCAACAACCATTAAATCATCATATTACTCTGCCAATCTATGTTTTGTGGTACTTCATTTGACCACTTCATCAGGATGTTGATACGTCTGTATCAATACAGATATTAAAAAATATAAGATTAAAATAACCAGCTTATACTTGTCTAGTTCCCTCATCTGGTCTAAGACTGTTCTTCTGAAATCCTGAACCACAACCTTTGATGAGGACATACTGGTACCCAGGGCTAGTTCGAACCATATGGTGCTATGGTCACTGAACCCCAGTGGCTCCCAAATTTTCACTCTGCCTACCATTTCTGCATTGGTGAGCACCACGTCAAGAATGGCAGTTTGCCTTGTGGGTTCCCTGATCCTCTGCAGCAGTAGGCAGTCCTGCATGGTATTAAGCAAGACCTGAGTACTGGCACTTTTAGCTACTGGAATGTTTCAATGTACATCTGGTAGATTGAGATCCCCCACCACAAGTGCTTGCCTCTTTTCATCCCATTTCTGAATTTTTGCTCCTAGCTCACCATCTGTCTCATCTCCCTCTCCCACTTGTCTGTAGACCATATGTATAGGCAACCTCTTTCCTGATATGGTTATGAGCTGCACCTACAGTGATTCTGTTTCCCACTTCCCTCCCTGGATGGATCTGTCCTCTACTGCCTGTATGCCTTCACTGACATAAATGGCTACCCACCCCCCTTTTCCCATACCCCTGTCTTGCCTGCAGTATACACAGTGTAAAGATCCAAAGATTAGAGCTGCAAGCTGTCACAGAAATAGGCTGATGCAAACAGCACAAGAAGGGGTGGCCAAACCCAGACTAAATGCTAAAACCAGACAAAGTTGTTGCACACACAAAGAACGCTGGACTGAAACCATAAATGTGGTGACATTTTTTTTTCCTTTATTCCATTGAAATTTACAAAATAGCTCAGCCAGTTCATTCAGCAAGTTACTGCTACTCTAAAAACACTGGTGCTGCGACTCTCATGAGTCTTCTTCAGGGGTATGATTAGTGGAAGTGCAGGCACCTTATTTTAAATGTAAAACCCATAAATATTCATGAAAGCTGATGCATAGTAGTACTACACTGGACCAAAAAATCATTGCCGATACTTTCAACAATGCCTTCACAGACCTCAGCAGTGTCCTTCCCCCCGACTTTTTCAACGGTAGTGACACTCCTCTTCCCACCCATCAGTCTACACCCAAACCCCCCCCTTCTACTTCAAAGCAGTAAATAGAAATACAGTCAGGAAATACATCTCCAAAGCCATCGGCAACACCAGAGCAAGCACTGATACACTGGATCTCAAGCTTCTGTTTCTCACTCTGGAGGAAGTACTGGGGCCTCTTACCAGGATTTTAAATCTCTCTCTCTCTCTCCCTCAGCCAGTTCCCTGATAAATGGAAGTCAACAATAGTCACTCCAATCCATAAAAGCGGTGATCGGACCACCCACGGGAATTACCACCCTATCTCTATCCTTCATCCCCTATCTAAGGCCTTGGAACGGATAGTAGAGGACCAGCTCACTGACTGTCTGGGCAAATATAACATCCTATGCTAGCAGCAGCATGGTTTTAGGAAGGGTCACAGCACTGCTACTGCACTTCTTGAGTTCACTGGTGCCATCCACAACTCCCTAGACCATGGTCTCCTAACTGGAGCTATATTTATAGACTTGTCAAAGGCTTTTGACACCGTCCACCATCGCCTCCTGCTTGGTCAACTACTGAATGCTAGCCTCTCCATTGAATCTCTGGCATGGTCCAAAAGCTACCTTGGTAACCGAACCCAATGTGTGAAAATAGTTGATGTACTCTCCGACACTAAAGAGGTTCGCTCTGGGTTCCCCAGGGCTCCTTCCTGGGCCCACTACGTTTCAGCTTTTTCCTCAACTCTCTCCCTGACTCCTGCCCTCAACAAATTATACTCTACACGGATGATGCTGTCATCCTAGCCTCCCATCAGGACCCAAGCCACCTACAACTAACTCTTCAACATGGTTTCACCTCAGTCAAGAACTGGTTCAAAAATCACAAGTTAATTCTTAACCAGAGGAAAAACTAAGACCATGACTTTCAGCAGCCGCCCAAACAAGCATCAACATCTCCAACTCTCCATAAATACTAGCCAGGAAAGCCCCCTGGAGCAGGTCCAATCCTTCAAGTATCTAAGAATCACCTTAGACACCCACCTGTCCTATGCTACCCACATAACTAATGTTGCCAAATCTGTGAACTCCAGACTGGGCCTACTCTACCACCTACAGCGACACCTAACTAAAGAGGCTCTTGCTGCTGCTGTCCAAAGCTCCATTATCTCCCAGATTTACTATGGCCTTGTCATCTATGGTACCGCCACTGCCACAGCACTCAGAAGGGTAACCACCACCCTAAACAAGCCTGTCAACTCATCATTGGTGCTAAACATCTCACGCACACCTGTGACCTCTATACACAATCAAATTGGCTGCAACTTGAAAATAGAATTAAGTACTAAACCTGTGTAGTTGCAAAGAAATCCAGTTGGGGCTTGCCCCCAGGAATCTGCACCTTCTTCAAACAAAAACTAACTCAAGAATCACCAGGAGTTCAAAGCCACAACTGTTTTAAATCCCCCACTGCCGCACAACCCAAGGCCAACGATCTTTCGCCTACAGAGCCCCCACCTGGTTTAATGGTCTTACCAATGATACTACCACTACCACCAGACTTGGTGCCTTCGAATCCAGACTCCGTAACACCCTTGTTGCCTCCAGCACCTGCGACTGCCATGGCTAATGTGCTCGCCATTGCTGGGCCCCGCCCACCGCACTTGCCCTTCCAGGGCCACCTTTCTCTCCTGCACTTGTGTCACTGACAACGCCGCCTTGGGCTGCCTCCCACCTCTCCATGCCTCCCACTCACTATCCACCCTCCCACCCCAACCCTTTTTTTCTCTCCCTCTTGCTCCTTTTCTAACCTCCTGCTATAGCCCCCCTTTCTCGTTCTTTTCTCCTTCCCCCTCCTACCACTACTACACTCCCTTTCACAGCTTCTTATGTATCCTACATGCTGTGTTCTCTAATACGTAACCAAAATGTTCCTTTTTTGCAACCAGTGTAATCCTTTGTAACATGTAACGTGGAACCTTTGTAAAAGAGCCTTGGGTTCAAAGGTAATTGTAATCCTAGACCAAATAAATAAATAGTAAACATTTCCTTCGTTACAGTGGTCTGAAACCTGGAGGAATTCCTGAAGATGAAGGAGCACCCTGTTACACCAGATTTTTATATTTTTCCCAAAATACTCAAAAATAGCAAAAATTCACCATGAAGATATCGTGTCCAGTCCTGGTTCTCAGAGAAACTAGGAAAATGTATAGACTTTTTCCTACAGAACTGTGTGGTAGGACTAGGATTCTATTTTAAGGACACATCTGATGCCATAAGAAAGTTTAAAAATATAATTTGGAAAAAAGAGTATGTATGGGTAGGAACTTGCTGTGGAAGCCATCTATACCGCTATTAGGCATCATCAAGAGATAATGGCTAGTAAGTTTCTTCATCTGGTTCTAGCTATACATGGTGTATCCTGGTATGGATGAGTCACAGCTATTTTTCCCAGTGCCCCATGCTTCTTTGATGGCTATGAGGTATAATCCCACATCTACCAGCATCACCTGGATCTCCCTAATTTTGATCCCAAGGCTCCTGGCATTTAGGCAGACTGCCTTCCAGCATGATACCCCTCCCCATCTTATTAGCACCTCTCTCTTTGTCCTCCCCATCCCTCCTTAATTTCTGCCCCTTGTAGGGGTGTGTGAAAAAAAATTCCACTGGCAGAATTTCCATGAAAGTGCGAATTGTGCTTCCATGAAAGTTCGGAAATCATTTTCGCAACTTTCGTGGAAATTCCACCTTAAAACTGTGGAATAAATATACAGACTGTGGGTTAATTTATTAAACTGCGGTAAAAAACAGCTGCAGAATGGATCATTGCCAGTGGTCAGTTCTGAGGCTTTTTTTAACTGCAGTTTAATTAATTAATCCACCCCCACTGATCAGCTGTCCCAGTAAATAAATAAATAAAAAACTCTAATCCCTCGCTTGGACCCTTCTGGTGTCTAGTGGCCCCCCACCCACTGATTGTGGGTCCCAAGTAAAAAATCCCTGATCCCTGGTGTCTAGTGGCCCCTTCCCCACCTGGGGATCACAGCCCGTGGGTTCCAGTAAAGAAGAAACAAAACTCTGATCTCTCCCTGGTGTCTACTTGTAGTGGCCCCACCCACCCACCTATCATGGCCCCCAAAATATTTTATTTCCTGGTGTCTAGTGGACCCCTCCCTATCCTGGATATCCTTAATTCACAAAAAACAGCTGGCAGTCCACAGACTCATCCCCTCTACTCCCAATATTCCCTGCTGTCTAGTGAACCCCCATCCCTGATCCCTTATAAAAAAGTAATCTCAATTCCTGGTGTCTAGTGGACCCCACCCCAACATTTTATCCACCACCACCCCACTCCCCCCACCCTGCTCCTGGTGGGCCACCGCACAGCCCCTCCTCTCTCTCTGCCACTACCGTGGCCATTGAACTGGTTAGGAATGACTGCGGGCATAGAAGCACACGCTCATTCACTGACAGTTCATTAAACTGTGGATAGAATAAATTCCACAGTTTATATGCATTTTTCTGCAGTTCACAAAAAAGTCCACAGAACCCAGTGAAAATCCATGGAAAATCCCAGTTTCGCCAATGCTGAAAGTTCTGAAATTTCTGCAAAATTTCTGACATTTCGGAAAAGTTCCACAAAAGAGCAATTCACAACTTTCACCCACCCCTAGACCCTTGCTTGTTTTGTGTGCCCCCACTACTGTACCTGACTCCTTTTTTTACTTTATTATGGACCTTTGTCAGGATGCCTCCATCCCCACTGCTTCCAGCCCCAAATTCTGGGGGAATCATAGCTAGGTCTCCCTTTGGTTCTCCTTCCTCTTTGGTTCCCCCAGCCTCATGCTTCCTTTTACTTAGTTTAAATGCCCACCAACATAGACATCAAACTTCTGCTTCATTGTACTAGTCTCCTCTTTTGCTGGGTGAAGGCCATCATCCTTGAAGAGCATCCTGTCCCAGGAGCCCTCCAGTGTCCCACAAATGGCACTCCTCATTCTGATACCATCCCTTCAGACACCCATTAAACTCCTTATTCTCCTCCTTCCTCACTCTTCCTTCCTGCTCAACTCTCCATCACACAGGGAGGGCCTTGGAAAAGGCCAGGGAAGCCATGTATAGCCCAGCCTTTGAAGGGTGTGTTTCACCATCTCAACAGGCTAATTTACCAGAGTGCTGGTGCCCAATGTACCAGCACTCCAAGCTCCCCTCCCCCTTCTCTATCATCCTATATATTCTATCAATGACCCAGATAGCTGATGCACCTGGAAGGTATCTGACCACCCCCTCTCCTTTCCCCAACCTCCCACCACCTTCTTCACTGCTCTAATCATCAAGTCCTTTATACCAGGATACTACTTTCTGCCTTGCCGCTTATCTTACCATACCATACCACTAGTTTCCCTCAAGTCATGCTGTTTACGCTTCCAGACTGGCTCTGAGCCTTTACTGATGGAGTTCTGTTTCTGCTCCTCTTCCTCCTTGAGTGGTGAAAACTAGTTTTCTGTCAGGATAAAGTAAGCCTGAATGACTCCCTTGTTACTTCCTTTGCTACCCCATTTCCTATCCACTACCCTCCAACCCCCTGGTCCAGTGAGTTTCTGGGGAAGTGGGTGTGTTGGGTGTGTCTGAGAGTACTCATTTAGCTGGTGGTGCAGCCTGGATATCTCCTGTCTTGCTGTTACCAGCTGTGTGATCTCCACAAATGCCCTACATATGGGCCAGTGTCCTCTCCCTCAGAGTGTAGCCCAGGAGATTGTAGAATTTTATTCCTAGTATTTTAGAAGTCAGTGGACTGAGTGAAATCTGTGATCTCATTGTGCTGCTACTTCTGATTATAGCAATGCAGTTTACAGTCCTGCAATCCGAGTGCCTAAGAGCAGTACACAAAGGTTTCATTAATCTTTAATTATTAGACATGTATGGCCTCATCACCTGCAGCACAATCCCGTTCATCTAGTCCATCATGGAATATTAGATATTATCTTTGCTGGCAGGTATACATGTAAGGTGCTATAATATATGCTATAAATTAGCCCCATACATGTATACCTGCTAGCAAAGCTAATCTAAGTAAGCAATAATGCCCGACAGGGTGGGCGGTATTGGGCAATACCGGACCAGCCAGGGACATAATGAGGCCCAAAGCCGCAGGCGGAGGGCCTTCAGCCCTTGGTCAGTCCGTATTGCCCATACTGCCCCTGGAGGGCATTATTGGCGCTTAGAAATGGGCATCGTGTCAAGTTTAATTAAAAAGTAAAATAACAGAGGAAAGTAGTTTAAAATTAATAGAAAACTAGAAGAAAAGTGTTGTTGGTAAAGTAGTCCCTCTGATTACTTATGCTGTTGATTCATGTGTTGCCCCCGAGAGCCATTCTTGAAGTGATCCCTCCCCAGGACTCATTGCAGAGGAACAGATGAACTCAGTATGGCATCGTTTTTGTTAATTTGTAATAGTTATGGAGAGAGCCATTCTCTTGAAGTGATCCCCCAGGACACATTGTAGAGGAACAGATGAACTTAGTATGGCATCGTTTTTTGTTTATTTGTAATAGTTTTGGTGCCAGTTTTGTAGTCATAGTAACACCCCCTCAACACGCCAACCAGCGAGACACACGAGCTTCAAACAAATAAGATGGTTAAAATAGAAGACGCGTTGTTAGGTGCATGACGCTATGCTAGGCTGCAGTTGAAAATAATCACTATCTTCCTTGTGGTAAAAGTTGGTGGAAGCCGGAGCAAGAGTGTTAAAAGTGGCATAGAGTTACTGTGATTGTGGTCGTTTCAGTTACTTTTTGTAAAGCCGCACGGTATCGTTCGCTTTTTTTTTTTCTTCACTCAGTTGTACCATCTGAACGGAGGCATTATGTCTAAAGCCGGGAAAAGTACAACAATTAAAGAAGTAACAATTTTGTATTAAATGAGATTGACAGTGTTGCTGTTCCAAGTTCCGTTCCTATCGTGCTGGGCATACTGTGTCTGGGCTAAGGACTGATGGCTGGTGGGAGCTCTCTCGCTAAGCAAAGGAAGAAAATGGTAGCATTTTTAAATTTTTAATTAGGTGTTGCAGCCAATTAGGAAGCTGGGTGAGCACCAGGAGACATCCTGGGTGAAGGGGCATTGTAGACTGGTACTTTTGGTTTCCTGGGCATCTATTGAAAGTTAATGTACCCCTCTGGCAAGGGTACTAGCCAATCAGATGCCAGGAAATAAAAAGCCCATTTTCTAACTACATTTAGACACCCACATCCTATTATAATATCCATAGAGCCCCTACAGCCCCATTCCCCACTTAGCATCAACATTAAGCTGTTTATAGGGGTGGGGTTACAGTTCTTGGTGGCTGCTTAGCTTGTACAAGGAAGTTACAATCTGGGCTTTATAAGGCAAAGAACTATTATCTAATTAACTAAAAAAATTCAATATATAGCTGAAATAGCTCATAGGGCAGACTCTCCCTGTTATGGGTTGCCTGCCTGAAGTCAACAGTTGTGCCAGCAGCTCTTTAGAGTACTTGTGGTACAGATTCTACAATAACATTTTGTAACGTATTTCCAGTTGTCAGTTTAGCATAATTTAGCGATGGGTCCCCTTAATCCTTTTGCAAGATTCTATATAATTTATGCAGTGTTAGAGCTATCAACCTCAAGTGTGAAGATTAGATCGAAAGATACAATTTTCTTGATTTATTTTATTTCTAGTTAGCCTTTATTGACATTTATGCCCTCTCTTATTTCACCTAATTGCAATTCCTCGAAAGCCTTGTCAGGTTCAGTTTGATTCTCAGACTAAACTGTGCACCTTTTATTGCTGATCATATCTGTTTTGTTTTTTTAAGTATTAACAGTTTCTCAAAACATATTCCAACTGTACTGTAGCTGTATTCCTAAAATCTACAGTTTATCAAGTTAAAGTGAGTCAGAACAATGAACATATTTTGTACAAATGAACTGCTTTTGATTATTGGTGCTAACAACTTGTATAATTCATTCTGCTACGTTATCAGATATTATTTTGGTTTTTATGACACTGCTTAGGACACATTCTCAAAATTCATTATGAAGATTAGTTTTAGTTATGAAATGATTATTTGTTTAAGCAAGCATTTAAAGGCATAACTTTAAATTTAATCAGATACTCAGACAGTTACTTTTTTGTTAATTATCTCAGGGAATGTTCACCACACTCTAGGGGCTAGGCCCTATTTAAACTTGACCGTACTACAGGGGTTATTTGGATATCGCCCATGTTAATATGGTTTGTCTGTTACCAAAAATTGTTGAATTTAAATCTTGGGTTCAAAATTGCCAGCACAATGTCATAGCTATGACAGAAACATGGCTTTCCAGTAAAAGTAAGGACAGTGAACTTGAAATTGAGTCTTACAATTTATTTTGAGAGGACAGACAGACCTTCTAGGAAAGATGGAGGCTGTTCAGTGTACTGTGTGCTAAATCTTTCTTAAAGATCAAATGCACATATTTAAGAAAAGCTTGAATTCATTTGAGTTCAAGTCCCCGTGTCATGATTAGTGATTCCTGAAAATATCATGATGTTTGGTTTTGTGGTTTTCTCTAAATCAGCATCTGTTAATGTGCTCTGCTATAACTGAAAACAGTGAAGATTTTTCGTTCCCTATCAGTGAGCGATGACATCATTCTTGTCTAACCTGCTGCTTCAGCAATTAAGTCCCTGATTGACTGAAGAAGCTGTTGCAGTTCCCAGTCAAAGTAGTCTGTAGAGCTAATTGTTTTCACGCAAAGCTTGTTACTAACCCATCTGGTTTGTGTTTAGATAGATTATCTTAAAACCTATCATTCTGTTCTCATAAAAAGTTGAGCATTTGAGTTTCAGTGCTGAACTGTAGCGGTATGAATGAATGTCTGTGAGACATTACCTTGTCTGTATTACAGCCGTCAGTTCTGTTTCATCAAAACTCTGCATTGTTTTCTGGCTATATAACACAGGGTTGTGTAATGGATATACAATAAATCTGCAGTTTGTTAATTCATAAAAGCAGTATGTCTTTGATGTAGCCTCCAAAAATAGGTTCATGTGAGAAAAATTGTGTTGTTATGTCAGACTTACAAACAGATGTCTGCCACACTCAGCTATTTCGGGAACATGTACTGGATGAACTCACAAAATTCTGTTCTTTGAGGGTTTCTATGTGAAAATACATCATGTATGTGTATAACTAGAAATACTATATGGCATCCTGATGACCCTGTCTCCTGCCTGACAGCTGAGGCAGCAGCACTCTGCTATCCCCTTTCCCCTGCTCAACAAGCCCCCTGTCTCCTGCCCCCATCTGAGGCTGCTGTACCCCACTGCCCACTGTCTTCTCCACACAGTCAGGGCTACTGCACCTTGCTGCCCCCTGCACAAACAGTTGAGGCTGATGCACCCTGCTTCCCTCTGTCCCCCATCCCCACAATCAGGGCCAATGCATGCTGTTGCCCCCTGTTCCTGTCTCCACAGATGGGGCTGCTATTCTCTGCTAAGCCCTAGAGTCTCAGGTCCTCTGCCTTTACAGTTGGGCTATTGCACAATGCTGCCCCAAGCCACCCGAAGTGGGGTATTTGCTGCACCTGTTACCCACTTCCATTGCCCCAGCTGGGCAAGGCTGCTGCACCACAAGCACCCTGTACCACAGTCAGGGCTGTTTTACCCGGATGCCTCCTTGTGTCCTGACTTATGGTTGAGGCATCTACACTATGCTGTCCTCTGTCTGTGCCACCATATCCAAAGTTGCTGCACCCTGCACCTTTCTACACAGTCAAGGCTGCTGTGGCCTGCTGTGCCCTAGAGCCCAATGCCTCCACAGTTAGGGCTGCTGCTCCATACTGCCACTTTCCATAAGACAAGGCAGGGCATGTGCTGCACCCTGTCTCTGCCACCACAGTTGGGGCAGTTTCTCCCTATTTCCCCCTGTCACTAGAGTCATATCCTTTGCTACACCCTTCTGCCCATGTCCATTGTCCCAAACAGGTGTGTCTGTGGCACCCTGTCCAACAGTTTGAGCTGCTGTAACCTGATGCCTCCCACCTGTCTCCTGCCCAAACAGTCAGGGCTGCTGCACCCTGCTATCTTCTGTCTCCCACTCTATAACATAAGATGAAAGTATTTTTTGTTTTTTTCTTTTGAGCAGTTTAGGCAGTGTACCAAAGGATTTGACTCTGGTGGCAGGGAGCAGCATGGTGCAATAACCCTAACTGTGGAGACTAGAGGATCTATGGTGCAGCAGGGCACAGTGGTGGCAGGGGACAGAGGACAGCATGTTGCAGAAGCCTTGACTATGGTGCAGGACACAGTGGGGCATCAGGGTACATCAGCCCTGACTGTAAGACAGGGTGCACGTGGTGCAGTGGCCCTGCCCATTTGGGGCAATGGAAGTGGGTAGCAGTGTGCAGCAAAAGCCCCACCTTTGGTGGCCTGGGGCAGCATGATGCAGCAGCCCAAATGAGGAGGCAGTTGCCCTGGGACTATAGGACTTAGCAGAGCACAGCAGCCCTGTCTGTGGAGACAGGAACAGGGGGCAACAGGGTGCATTGGCCCTGACTGTGGGGGTGAGGGACAGAGGGAAGCAGGGTTCAGTCACCTTAACTGAGGGGCAGAAGACAGGGGCATCAGGTTGCCATATAGTATTTCTAGTTATACACATACATGATGTATTTTCATACAGAAACCCTCAAAGTACTGTATTTTATGAGTTCATAGAGTAAGGCAAGGCAAGTTTTATTTTTCAGGCACCCAATCCCGGAGGCTCTGGGCACTGTACAAAAAATACAGACCATTCATTAAAATAAGACACATACATAAATAAAACACTAATAAATAACCAGACCATATGAAACACAATTAAAAATAACAGCAGTCATTAACAAGGCTATCCCACAGAAATATACTAATAGGCAGTGTCAGAGAAGGCCTGACTGAACAGGAGGGTCTTGAGGTGGGCCTTGAACACTTCAACTGAAGGTCCACCCTTACAGACGGAGGCAGCAAATTCCACAGAACAGGGCCAGTGACACTAAATGCTCTGTTTCTGGCAGTTTTAAGCCTCATCCTGGGAATCACAAGGAGGCCCCTAGAGGAAGGGCAGAGGGAATGGACCAAGGCAGCAGGCATCAGATGGTCTGACAAGTATCCAGGGCCCAACCCATTTAGGGACTTAAAGGTGAGCAAGCCCACCTTGAAGAGGATCCTCCACCTGACCAGCAGCCAGTGCAGTTCACGCAGCACTGGGATGATGTGACAGTATTTAGACTGCCCCGTCAGCAACCTGGCAGCTGCGTTCTGCACTAGCTGCAGCCTGTGGAGGGTAGCTCCGAAGACCCTGAAGTAGAGCGTGCTACAGTAATCAAGTCTGGAAATTATGAAGGCATATACCAAGGTGGGGAGGTCCATGGACAGAACTAGGGGATTGATCCTGGCAATAGTCCTAAGATGATAAAAGCTGGTCTAGACAATGGATGACACCTGAGCTTCAAATGTCAATCTGCTGTCAAAGGTCACACCAATATCGTGCACCCTAGAGGAGGCCTTTAATGGCACAGGACCAAGGAATAAACCTGTTGCTGTGCCAGAGGCCATCCTATCACACCATCTGTTCAACTCCACCACCAGTACCTCCATCTTATTGGGGTTCAGTTGCAACCAGCTGGAGGTCATCCAATTGTTGATCTCAGCAAGGCAGCCATTCAGAACTTCCACTGCATTGGATGTCCTGGGGCAAAGAAAAGATACAGTTGGGTATCATCGGCATAGCAATGAAAACCCAAACTGTATTTCCTAATGAGCTCTCCCAGGGCAGCATGTACACAGCAAACAACACTGGTGACAAGACTAAATCCTGAGGTACTCCACATGACAGGAGGCTAGGGAAGGAGGAGAAATTCCCCATTACTACCCATTGCCTCTTGTTCATGAGATAGGACTCAAATCAGTGAATGACAGTGCCAGTGAGTCCACAAAATTCCCTCAGACAGTTGAGCAACACCCAATGGTCTACCGTGTCAAATGCTGAAGAGAGGTCAAGGAAAACAAGAATTGTCCCCTCTCCTCGATCTCAAGCCCTAAGAAGGTCATTATGCACCCAAACTAATGTGGTTTCCATGCTATACCTTGCCTGAAACCCCTACTGGAGGGGCTTGTACAGGTCAAAGGACATGAGGTACTCCTCAGTCTGCTGCACCACAACTTTCTCAACAACCTTCCCTAAAAATAGGAGGTTGGAGATTGGATGGTAATTCGACTTGATGTCATGGTCTAATGATGGTTTCTTCAGAAGAGGCCTAACCAGTGCCTCCTTCAAGGCATCTGGGAAGACCCCTTCTGAGATAGAACACTGGACAATCAAGGCAAACACCGGACCAACAGTGTCGACACATCCCATCAAGAAACACACGGCACTTGGTCCAGTTCACAATATGTGTGCTTTTGCCCTAGGGCAACTTCAATGACCTCAGCAACCTCCTCTGGTTTAAACTCCCCCCAACTAGGCAGAGTGCTCTCCAGACATCCAAGGCAATCACTGTTGGCCACAATGTGGCACACAGGCAGAGCGCCCTGCCGGATGGTGGATACCTGTCCAAGAACCGAGCAAACTCTTCACATAGTGCATCAGAAAAGGCTTTTTTCGGCTGCAGACAGGCTAGATTTAACAGCCTATCCACAGTCCAAAAGAGCACTGTTGGTCAATTCTTCCCGGCAGCAATCTCTCTGGACAGGAACTCTGCCTTCTTACAGGTGATTACCCCTGATACTCAACATAATGAGAGCGTAGGGCCAGTTTGTCCACCTCCAGCATGGACTTCTGCCAGCAGCACTCTAACCTCTGACCCCAAATCTTCATCACCTTGAGCTTGCCATCAAACCATGGGGACCTCAAGTGAAAGGATTTGGGTTGCTCATGGACCGGTGCGAGAGAGTTGAGTGCAGCCAACATCGCCCTATTATAGGCAGCGACGACCTCACCCATACCCCTTTCACATGCACTACTCACACTAGATAGATCTGCCACTGCCAGAAATCCCTCTGGGGTCAAACTCCTCAAAGGGTGGTAATTTATCATCTCTGCAGCGGGTGGGCTCTCAAGGGGGCCTTGAGTGAGAATTCCACTATGCAATGATCAGACCAAATGACCCGGTCAGTCTTGAGATTACTAATCTCAAACCCAAGCAAGAAGCCCAGGTCTAACATGTGGCCACCCTGGTGGGTCACGGAAGAAACTTCTTGCGACAGGCCCAAAGATGACATCATCTGGAGGAGGTTGTAATCCAGCCTAGAGGATTTGTCATCAGCCCGGACATTGAAATCCCCCAGAACTAAACATCTGGGGGACTCCAACATCTCTCTGACGACAAAGTTGGCTACCTCCTGTAAGAATTTCCCCTCCACCCCAGGGGGGTGGTAAACCAGGAGAATCCTGCAACCAGCACCCAGACCCCCCTGTACAGCCACATGTTCAAAAGAACCCAGTCTTCCCACTTGATGCACAGTGAATCCAAGCTCAGATCTAAAACAGATAGCCACTCCCCAGCCCCTGCATTCCACTCTGAGGCAGTGCACCACTAATTATCCAGGGGGACGGTGGCCTCTAGAACTGGGTCTGAGTCATCACCCACCCAGATTTCAGTAACGCAAGCCAGATCGACAGAGGAGACCAAGTCCAATATATTTTCAGTCTTGTCCCTGATCGATCTGGCATTGCAAAGCACTACCCTCAGGAGACTGGTGGGTAGTGTAACCCTCCTGGGTACTAGTCCACTTAGTCTTGTGGAAACTCTGGGGATGGAAACCAAACATGTCTGGCTTCTCCCTAGGTCCCATCAACACCCAGGGCACCTTCTGCACCTGATAACCTCACCCCATCAATGTTGATCAATGTGGGGCCTCCTAATTACGACCTCCCTACAATGACGAGCTGTAGTGGTGGAAAGTGGGAGGTTGGTAAAGGGCCGCAGATCGAAAAGCTGGGGATGCCTCATACATGATCCTGGCCCACCCCAGACTCTCTGACATCCCCAGACATATACTGTCCTAACGAGGAAGCCTTAGTAAGCGGCTAATTACTACCAAGCACACAAAGATCCATACAGCTAATATACACAAACCTAACCAGTCATACCACACAAAAATTCATTAAAACAAAACCCCACACCCCCGTTTTACTTCCCCACTCTATCCCCAAAACACCATCACTAAACCCCCCACAGGAAAGGGAGTAGACACAAACTTAAGTTTCTAAATCTAGGAAAGCAACCTGCAGAGCTCTTTTGCAATACAGCCAACAGTGATAGTCCTAGTTGATGAATTTTGATATAAAACTAAATTATTCCAGGGCCCAAAAACTTTAAAGACCAGGGACCCTGTCACCACCCCCTGTCTCTTCAGGGCAAGATGGCACAAAACTGGAAAATATTTAATCTGAGTGCAATAACCAGAAGAGCATCTGAGTTTAACGAGGAGCTTCTTTCACAAGCTCCAGGAAACAGAGAGAATAATACCAGCAACTGAGCAATCGTTAAGTCATTTCACAGTCCAGTTCCTTCTTCAACAATCCACTCAGAGGGTCCAGGTTAAAAGGTGAAATAATCCAACCAGCAAAGCAAGTGACAATGGAACCAGCAGATGATATATCACCGGTTCACGGACAGCACGATAGTCTTACCAAAAGAAACTCCGTTCCCTTGACCCTGGGAAGTAAAAGGTGGATGACACCCTCTACAACCAGCGTTCTCTCAGGATGATAGTCCAGCCAACAAACTAGGACTGCAAGTACAGACAGCCCTCTCGCTGAGATGGGAAAAGAGGCACCTCTACAAATATTGAGACCTTTGCTGTCAGTTTCTAGTAGGACAAGAGATTTGGAGGATGCACTGTCCAAGAAACAGGAAAAACCTCCCGATAGTCGTCAGCCCCTTCGTAAAAAGAGCACCTCCAAGTATCGGGCAACAGGTTCAGTATCACTCCATATCACTCAGTAGTCAACCGCTGTGAAAGATGATCCCTCTGGTAAAGACAGTGATGGACGAAGCAGTTGCAGTCACTGGGCAACAACTCACACCAGCTTTAGCACTCAGGCAGGTAAGAAGTGTGAGCTATCTGCAGGACTCTATGCTAAAAAATAAAGAAACTGACTTCTGTGTTAACTCACTTCCCTCTCCCTGCCTTTGCTAAAAAACCCTAGCTGAACCCCTAACTACTGCACACATTGCTAAATATTTTAGGTTTTTGGGTCAAGGCATGTCACCACAAGAACAAAGAAATCAAATTTCAGCTCTCCATCATAAAAGAAACAGCTCTGGAGAGAGGAAGATTGCTCTCTCTCTCTCTCAGAGAGCTACGGATGCTGGCACAGCACTGCCTCCATCTTGCTCCTCCTCCTCCTTCTCAGTACATGTTCCTGAAATAGCAGAGTATGACAGACGCCTGTTTATCAGTCTGACATAAAAACAAAGCAGTTCTCACATAAACCTATTTATGAAGGCTACATCAAAGACACACTGCTTCTATGAATTTACAAACTTTAGATTTGTTTTATATCCATTAAACAACCCTGTGTTATATAGCCAGAAAACAATGTAGAGTTTTGATGAGAAAGAACTCACAGGTGTGATAAAACAAGATAATTTCTCACAGACATTCATTCTTACCACTTCAGTTCAGCACTGAAACTCAAATGATCAACTATTTATGAGAACAGAATGATTTATTTTAAGCTAATCTATTTAAACACAAACCAGATGGGTTAGTAACAAACTCTGAGTAAAAACAATTAGTTCTACAGACTGCACTGACAGGGAGCTACAACAGCTTCTTCAGTCAATTGGAGTTAATTGCTAAAGCAGCAGGCTAGACAAGAATGATGCCATTGCTCACTGATAGGGACAGAAAAATCTTCACTGCTTTCAATTACTGTAGAGCACATTAACAGATTTAACAAATGCTGATTTAAAGAGAGCCACGAAATCAAACAGCATGATATTTTCAGGAAACACTAATCGTGACACAGGGACTTGAATTCAAGCTTTTATTAAAAATATGGAAAACCCCATGCATTTGATCTTTAAAGGTTTCTAGTTTAGATATCTGTAGGGGTAACTCATTGTATGAATGTTTTGCCCTAAATTTAAAATGTGAGGTTAAAGATGAAAAAAATCTCAGTTACTTGGTAGTCTATATTCTGCCTCAAAATGTTTCTAGGGATTTTGATTGTTTTCTTGCTATTGTTAATACATTGACTAAGTGTCATGAAAGATTAATCTTTGGCTAGTTTAGTTGTAACTGGCTGGCTAGTAAGAATAGTGATTTTAGAAATAAATTACAAATCCTAACATAGTCAAATTATCACTAACCCCCCGCACTAATTATAAAACCAGGAGCACAGCTTTGACAGACTGGATTTTGGTTACCATAGTGATTAAGTCATTTCTGCCAATGTTCTAGTAGATTTTTTAAGTGATTATTCTCCTGTGACTTGCAGGTGATTTGCTAAGCACAGGAAGAATGAATCTTTCAGAACTACTTCACATGTTTTCTATGTGTAGAAGTTCTCTTATTTTAAGACACTTTTTGCCAAAAATTGTCAATTTCTTACTGAAACTCGACGTTAATTTTGCACTTGAATATTTTAATGAACAGTTTAACTGTGTCTGTGACACTGTGGCCCCTGTTAGGCAAATTGTTAGGAAAGGTAAATGCCAAGGAATGGTTTACCCCTGCCTTATGGAATAAAATTAGAAAGCGGGACCAGAATTTTATAAAGAATCAGGTTTAAACAGGTACTTAGAATAATATATAGGGAACTGAGAAATGTTGTTAAATCACAAATTAGTGTAGTTACATCTGAATGTTTTTAACTCTCTGCATAAAAAAAAAAATTGAATTACCCTAAAAGACTTTGGGATAATACTAACGGGCTTCTGTGTAACTCAACAAAGTCACTACCTAATTATATGAAGATGATGTTGATGAAGAAGTAATTGATAACAGGGAAATTGCTAATCTATTTAACAATATTTTTAGTATTCTGGCAGCCTACCTACCAGACAGAAAGAAGAAATTGTCTTTGTCTGGAGACATAACCAATGAAAATGACCAGCCTAAATTTTATTTTAAGCAACTTACCTGGGCTAAAATTCATGGTTATTTAAAGAATCTCAATATTAAAAAAAAAAATGGGTATTGACAATATTGATATGAAACTTCTGAAGCTTGGTCTTAGTGAAGTTACCTACTCAGTTCAATTAATTTTTAATTTATCTTTGAGATTTTGCAAGATCCCAAAGGTTTGGAAGACAGCATATGTAGTCCCCATCATCAAAGATGGGGATATTAATACACCCTCAAATTATCGACCACAGTCTGTTCATTGTCCCTGTCCAAGGCCTTGGCGAAGATTTTGATTTCGTGGAACATCTGAAAAAATATGAGCATTAGGCAATTGAGGAGTATGACTTTAGAAAATGTTTAACACAAATACTGCATCGTTTCAATATACTGAGTTCCTTCATTAGGCCTTAGACAGAGGGGAATATACAGGTTCAATCTATGTAGATCTTATAAAATCCTTTGACCTCATAGATCATGGTGTACTTTGCAATAAGTTGTTTTCATTTAAACCTGTCACTAGACACAGCATTATAAACTGGCTTAGGGAGTATCTGAGTCATAGAATTCAAGGTGTAAAGTGTAGAGATGTTGTGTTGGATGAGAGAGTTGTATCTGTTGGGGATTCCTCAGGGATCTATTCTTGGACCCCTGTTATTTGGTTTATTTTTGAATCTGTTACCTTCTGTGTGTTGTTTAATGAATATTATGTTATATGCAAATGATGCAGATGTGTTTACTTGTGATAAGAATTGTGATTTATTGAGGCAGACTATTTACTTCAATTTTAATTTAATTCAAGAATGATTTATAAAAAATCTTTTGATAATTAATGAACAGAAAACACAAAAGTTCTGGAACCCATAGTAAATGGGATAAGGCACATGTGTTGCATATTGATACTTTATCAGAGTCTGTTCTGGAACAGGTTACAAAATGTAAGTATTTGGGGGTACACTTTCATTTGCCAACCATGTTAATTGATTGGTTAGATCCATTAATATTTGAATTGACTTTTTTTACAGAAATAGGAGAAATGTTTTACCTGAAATTAAAAAAATCATTGTTACAAAGTTTTATTCTTAGTATTATTGATTATGGTATTGTGGTCTATGGTTTGGCAGGTGGTGGCATCCTGTCAATGGTCAAAAGAGTTTTGAATAGGGTATATCACTTTGCAATAGATCTTAAGCAAGATACCCATACTTGCACTCTTTATGATAGTAGTAGGTGTTTATCTATGTGAATAATTTCATACTATGATTACAGATAAAAAGGGTACATTGTCATGCTTTCACCTGGGCCCAGATATTCAGAAATGCGTCAAAGGCCGGTGCAAGTCCGGCGCAGTGCAAATCTGATGCACCGTGGTGCAACAGGAGCCATATTCAGAGGTTGCGCTGGACACACTGCACCAGCGCAACCAGGCTGAAAATGGCACAGTTGCACCTTGGCACAACTGTGGATGTGCCATGGTGCAACCAGAGGTGCACCATGGCACAAATACAGGTGCACCATGGGCAGACAGAGAAGCCCCAGGGCAACTGTGGGAGCAGAGTAACAGAGCAGCAGAGGGGGGCATGGCACAGAGAGGTGACCCAGGGACAGAGCCAGGGAAGTACAGTGACAGGCCACAGGAGGCCACCACCAGTTGGGTACAGCAGGGTGCACGCAGGCACCCAGACCCCTCCAGAACAACAGTGGACAGACAGTAGGCAACAGGGGGGTGTCAATGGTGGATGGAGGGCCACCAAGGTAGCCCCCCGCAGACTGCAGGCTGTGCCCCCCTTCACATACAGACCAGAGCAGACCACACCCAGGACCATGCAGCCAAACACACACACTCTCCACACACCCCTGAAAGCCACCTCATGGGCACCCCAAGGCACAGCCACCGACTGAGGGGAGGGACACCACCACAGTGGGACACACCCCAGCACACAGCAGTGATCCACAGAAGCACAACATGCACCCCAACACATGCACACCACACAGACAGGCACTGAGCCACTGCAGCATGGCTCCTCACACCACCTGCAAAGCAGACACAGACACAGGCAGGTATGTCAAAAGATATTTATTGTGGAATAAAACTATTTACAAGAGAAGGGTATGGGGGAGGCAGGAAAGTGAGGGGAGGGGATAGGGAACAGGGACTATACAGTGAGAAGCGGGACTGGAGGGGGAGGTACAACTGGGGAAACAGGGAAAATCAGGGCCCGACTAGCAGCGGACATGGCCTTCTGCCCCTGCAGTCTTTGCTGCCTCCTGTCTGCAAACAGCATCCAATGGACCTACAGCACTGCCTCCATGATCGTCAACATGATCAGTATCAAATGGCACAAGAGCCGGCAGTAGAGGGGCCTTCCTCGCTGCGCCGGACACCTAGGGGAAAGGACAGGACAGGTGGTCAGTGCAATGTCCCAAGGAGCCATGCTCATCCACAGCATGCAATGGGCAATGGGATCACACACCCCCAGAGGGCCCATACAGGCCACCCACAGGGGGAGTGGGCCAACACCTGCCAGCAACGCGGAACAAAACAACAGTGCACAGTGGTGGTCCCCGCTGCACAGTGGCCACCCGACTGTGCCATCACAGTCATATGGCACAGTGCTCTGGCAGCACCACAGCAACATCAGTGGCAGCCAGGAGCACACCCACCCCACTAACAACTGGCACACATGTCCAATGGATGCGCCACAGTGGTGGGCACCATGCACAGTGTGACATACAGCTGCCATGGCACATGGTACAGGTGGCCATGCCCACACCAATGCACCCACCAGCCCCATGGATGGTGCAAAGGACAATGTCAGTGCCTACCTGCTCCCTGTGGCCCCACTGGGGAGGAAGCCGCTCCACCACCCTGGGCCACTGTGGCCTGTCATCCTGCCATCCTGCCATTGCTGCCCTTCTTCTATCCTCAGGCCCTGAGAATGGAACAGAAACAGGTACACATCAGTAACCAACCAAAGCAGCTGCCCACCACCTCCACCCCTGTGCACAGGGTGAGTCCCTGCATGACACATCCTGCACAGCGGCATCGCAATGCAAGCGGCGGAGGGCGATGCCACCCTGTGATGCACATGATGGCAGTACACCACCATGCAGGACATGCCAGGCAGCCTAGCCAACACCACAGTACAGAACCAGGGCACATATGCATTATGGGCCTACTCACCTGGCTGTGGAGAGCCCCACACCTGACATGTACTTCCAACTTCCTGAGGCACTCTGGATCCCTCCAAGCCAGGTCACCATAGTGGTGGTGACACTGCTCCCCCATCCTGGCCACCCCTGTGCACTGCCACAGTGAGGCAGCAATGGCCTGCCACACAGCCACCTGGAGCTGCTGCAGTGGCACCTACCCAAACAGTTGGGGTGTGTGGGGCTGGACACAGGTGACAAGGTTGGGTAATTTAACCTGCATCCAGTTGGACACTCATGTTGCTCACTGCACCTCAGGTGTGAGCCAGTGAGAAAAATGGTGGATGGTAGGCACACGTGGTCACAGCATGTGCCAGATGCACGGGCTGAGGGGACATGCACTGTGTCCACCCATCATGCAGTCTCAGAGATGCGCAGCATGGGAATGCCTATGTGGGGTCACTGGTGCGGGGGTCACCAAGGGGCAGGGGTCACAGCAGGGGTCAAAGGTTGGCCAGCCACACAGTGCGCAATAGCAGACATGGTGCAGCATGCACCATGGCCCTCATCGCATAGTCTGTGCACAGTGTGCCATTGGTGACAATATACCGCCCGGCGCATGTGCACTGTGGTCCTGTGCACCGTGCATGCATGCACATTGCGCTGAGACTTGCTGCAGAGCAAACTCATTGTGCATGGAGCAAAACTGTGATATTCAGCCGCCACATGCAAATGAGCTCATCAGCCAATGCGTGGTGCACCAGGGGAATTAACATGTCATTACCGTTGCACCAAAGCACATTTGCATGCGAAGTGCTATAAAAGTGCCAAAGCTCAGCATAGGCCATGGACCAGTATTGCATCCTTTTGAGGTAAATTGTGCATGCTGCTTCAGCACACTGGGTGCAGCCAGCACAGCAGGGGGGACAGAACAGGGAGCTGCTGCCACTGACACACTGTACTGTCCATGTCCACAGGAAGTGACATGTCTGAATGAGAGGAGGGTGAGGAACATGGGCCTGCTCACAAGCACAGGCCCAACTTCACTAAGGCAGAGACAGAGGCTCTGTTTGAGGCATACCTCAACAGGGAGCCTCTGTTGAGTGGTGCCAACAGGCACACCACAGGCCAGGGATGGGGCCTGGGAGGAGGTGGCGGCATGTGTGAACCAGCAGTGCAGTCACCAGTGGTTAGGGCAGGAGTGCAACAAGAAGGTGGGCATGGACAAGAGGCACATAAAGGAGAAGGTGGTTGCCATCTGTGCCTCCTGGAATGCCACTGGAATGGGGCCTGCAGATGTGCCACTGCTCACGGTGCAGAAGGAGTTGGTGGCAGCCACCATGAGCTGCAGCACCATGGAGGGTGTGCCTGGAGGAGGATATCAGATGGGTAGCAGCCCATCACTGCATGATATGCATGTCACCCACACACAGCCGGTGACACGGAGGGGTGCGTACACAGGCATGCTGGTGTGCATGCTGCCACCATGCATGTCCTGTGCATGTGTGCGCAACATCGCAAATGCCATGCTACTGGATGCATGCAGTAGCTGTTTGGGGGGGGCACATGTGGGCATTGCATCACTAACACACCTATTTTCTCTTTCAGCACCAGCATGCCTGTGTGTGGAGAATGCGGGTGCCGGCAGCAACTGTGGATGCAGGACCAGCCCCAGAGGACCAGCCATCCACCTCCACAGGCATCTGGGAGCCTGATAGGCTGCATCACACCACCACAGTTCAGGTGGATGTTCTGGGCATGGGGTTGGACAAGGCCCTGTATGTGTTCCTGCAGAATGCCAGTCTCGGTGTCCTCTGCTTGAAGACACAGATTGGGGTGGGGTCCAACACTGATGACGACATTGCCATCATCCTGGACAGCATGGGCGATGTTGTGGGGGAGATGCCCATGCCAGACACCAACACAGGTAGCACGCCCAGTGACCTGACAGCGGGGGAACATCTGTCTGATGCCACTGCAGGTGTAGCTGTGTGCACTGCCATGGCTGTGTCATGTAGTGGTGGTGGTGTGGCCGCGCAAATGCTGGGCAGCATTCAGTGGCCAAATGGGCAACAGCAGCAGGTAGCAGGTGCCATAGGGTGGCCGGACACTGGATCCACCACCAGGGTGCCAGCTAGGGACATGCCCCACGAGGACCCCACTGTGCAGTGTCCACCTGAGAGGGGGGCTGCGCAGCATGGCCAGATCACCACAGGAGGGTCAGCATCCCACCCAGGATCACCAGGATGCCAGCCCACTGAGCAGAGCACACCCATTTGCTGCCGGCATCCATACAGCAACAGCTGCTGCTTGCCACTGTGGTGTGTGAGCTGCATGCAGAAGTGTGCCAGTTAGCCCAGCAGTGCAAGAGGGGCACTGCACAGCTCCTGGTGAGGATGCAGTACATGCAGGAGGCCACGACTGTGTGATGGATGACATTATATACCAGACAAATTTTTTTTTTAGTAAGTCTGTTGCAACAGCCCTTTTGTCTATCTAGTTCTTCTCTTTTTCTATCTGTCTACCTACACGTATATAGTCAGGCCACCTATATAACGTTCTTGCTATCCCTTTCATATTCATATTCTTTGTCTGGCATATAGACATTTAAACATGCATGGAATTGTTTGTTTAAAAGGTCATCGTTTGGTACCCCCCCCCGTTGTTGTATGTTATAAATAAACAAAAAGCATTATTTCCAGTTTTTAGAACCCCCCTTACGTGTGAGGGGTGATTTCTGCAACATCTTACATGCTGCTGCTTTTTGTAGAATAACACTCATTTTGCGCTAGTATGTGGTCCAAATAAAATATATTAGGTCGGTAGGCTGAGTTGTTAAGACGCCAAGCTTTCAGCTTACTGTTGTAACCCCCTTCCTTGTGCTTTCTGGCATTTGCGTAGTCAGAAATAAAAGAACACGCAGTGCTGGCAAGTTCTCGTGAATAAAATTAAGCCTGCATGTTTAAAATGAACCTTTGTTAATTGTGGAATTAATAAGGTGCAGGTGCTACAAAAGCGGTAACCAGGTAGGGTAGCTGCTCGATAGTGCGAGCTGTCGTTTCTGCCTAGTCTCTCTCTGTTAGCCCTAGCACTTCCTGGTTACCGCTAAGCCCACTTAACCCTGTGCCAAACATGCATAACTTATTTTAAGACTCCCTCTGTGCTGCGCTATGAAGTTCGCAGTTTACTTATGCGGCCCCATGCCAAGGAAAAGAAAGACTGAAGAAATAAATAACACTCCTTTGGCAGCGTCGGAATAGCGTTAAGTTCTGCCAAACGCTGCTACTGGGTGTGCATAGTTTAAAGCAGTAAACGGCTTGTATTTTAGGGTTTAAATAAAATGTTTTCTGCCATGTAAATTCTCATTTCTTTATTTATTGTGGCTATAAAAAAGAATATAGAAGCTTAGTACAGGTTAAATCTTCCTTCCCCCCCTTTTCCTTCTGAAGGTTTGTGTTAAAACATTTAAACATTTCATTTTTGTATTTGCTCTTATGTATTTGGCATATGAAGTAGATAAACACAAAACAGTAAACTCATTTAATTCTGAAAAGTCTTTTAGGATGCCTGTACCTTTTCTTTTGTCTGGAGCTGCAGTATAGCTTCTGTTCCCCTGTGCTGTACTATAGTGCTGGCCGGCAGGTCTCCTTACATATTTAAAGGTACATCACAGAGGGGGCTGAGCTAATCCTGTAGTCCTTGAAATTAATTTGTTATTGATTATTATTTTTGTATAAATATATAATGTGAAGTATGTAAACATTGTAACAATGTTTTCTATGGTGTTATATAAAAAAATACTACTTTGTTCTTTGTTAATTTCATCTTAGGGTGGAATAGGGGAGGAGTTATGTAGGTCACATACCTCTTCAAGTATATAAGGCATGTATTTGCTCAGTTAGGCAGATAGCTTGGTGAGGTACAGAGGTATTCTGACCTCTGATGGATGTTACACTAGCACCTCCTAGTGTCCAGCATATTATTGTTTTGATTTTTGATGTTTTATTTTTATTTCATTTATCGCATGAAGTTCGTAATTATTTTGTCCAGCTTCAATAAATTTCATTTTGAGTGGCTACAACTGCTGATAAGCAACCTCTTTGAAAACCCACACCTCACACGTGGTGGTAGTGGTGGGATTCCTATAATACTGGTCAGAGTATTGAAGGAGGTTGTGGATGTCCCTGAAGGAAATACCAGTTGGTGTGTTGACCCAAACAATGGCGGAGAAATTAGGACAACCCCTGATGACCGGATTACCAGATGTTAAACAGAAAACCACAAAACCTGAAGAGGATGGTGCAGGTGGTGGTGACCCTGAAGATGGTGAAAAAGAGGAGGTGGAGAAAGGACCCCCTACTGAAGACGCTCAAGATTTGCTACAATGGTGATGCATTCAACAAATAGCCTTGGAGAAACAGAGGGAAAGGGACATGCAAAGAAATGAGGCCAGGTGGGCTGATACCTTGAGAGCTATTCAAGCACTTGGCGTCAGTAGGCCACCTCCCCCAACAGGAGATAACCCCAAGGATATAAAACTGACTAAATTGAGTGAAGCAGATGATATAGAAACTTATTTGACTACATTTGAGTGCATAGCACGAGCCTGTCAGTGGCCTTGGGGACAGTGGGTAATACGTCTTGCACCTTATCTAACAGGAAAAGCTCAACTTGCATATGGTAATGTGGACAGTGCAATGAGTGAGAATTATGATACTGTAAAAGAGGCTATTCTGAAGCACTATGACACATGCTTGGAAACATATAGGCAAAGATTTCGAACCTTAAGATTCCAGTCATCAGATACCCCACAGGAGGCCTTTACAAGACTAAAGAACTTGTGTACTAAGTGGTTGCAACCCTCCACCAATACAAAAGAACAGATGTTGGAGGCCATTGTTCTTGAACAGTTCATACGCATCCTACCCCAAGACGTCCAGATGTGGGTTCAGGAACACCGCCCGGAGACAGCTAAGAAGGCAGTACAACTAGCGGAAGACTACCTGACTGCAAGGCCAAATAGGTATAAAGGATACTCTGGAACCGGTGCAGCCCATCCCACGGTAAGATCTTCCTCAACTACTACAACCATATCTAGTGGAGCTGTTAAAAATGCAAATGTTACCAAACCCCCAACACTGAGATAATATGCCATTTTTGTCAAGGGAAAGGACATTTTGCAAGGTTTTGCCCAAGAAAGAAAACCAGCCCTACTCATTTGGTCTTGGCCAATTGGGGACAGTACATTACACCTGTTAAAATAAATGGAAAGGACATGATTGGACTACTAGATTCCAGTAGTAGGCAAACCTTGGTTAAAGCTAATATGTTACTTACAGTTCCTGGGTCTCAGAATCGAACACACGTAACTTGTATTCATGGTGATACGCATACGTACCCTATGCAACAAGTTGAGATACAAGTACAATCAGTTACCCGAAACATGGAGGTTGGGGTGGTTCCCCATCTACCAGTGGCAGTTATTATAGGGCATGACCACCCAGACTTCTCACAGTTACTTGCTGTTGCTACAAATGTGGGAGCAATGACTACCAGAGCTCAAGAGAAGAGAGATACAGTTTTACAGCGCTCCTTCCCATTTGGAGATGATTTGTTCAAGCTTCCTGGCAAAACAAGAAAGACTAAAAGGGAAAAGCGCCAAGACAAACAGATGTGGCAACAGTTACACAGAGACTCTAAAGACACTGTTGAATTAAGGGACTTGAATATACAGTCAGATTTTAGGGTAGCTCAAATGCATGATAATTCCTTGAAACCTTTCTTTTTACAGGTGGGCAATGAACAGAACTCAGAACATAAAATGGTGCTACATAAGGGACTATGATATAGGAAGTGTGTGAATCCGAAAACTGAAGAGTCTGTATTACAACTACTGGTACCCACTTTTTATAGAGTACAGTTATTGGCACTTGCACATGACATTCCTATAGCTGGCCATCAAGGAAAAGAATGTACATTGCAGAAATTGCTGTACAGATTCTTCTGGCCAGGTTTACATGATCATGTAGCCGAGTATTGTAAGTCATGTGAACAATGTCAAAAAGTAAGACCTATGCTTAGAAAAGACAAGGTGCCCCTACAGCCTTTACCTTTAGTGGATTCCCCATTCAATCGTATCGCAATGGATATAGTAGGACCTCTACCTAAAAGTGCCAAGGGAAACTGCTTTATTTTAGTTATTTGCGACTACTTTACAAAATACCCTGAGGCTATACCTATGCGAACAGTCACAGCCAAAAAGGTAGCTGAAGAGTTAGTAAAAATATTTTCCAGGATGGGCATACCTAAAGAAATATTGACTGATAGAGGCAGCAATTTTTGTTCCCAGGTATTGCAACGTCTCTATCAGGCTTTGGGGTACATTCCATTTATACATCTCCTTACCATCCACAATCTGATGGGCTAATGGAACGTTTTAATAAAACACTAAAACAAATGTTAAAAAAATTTACTAATGATGAAGGCAAATATTGGGATAGGTACTTGCCATACTTAATGTTTGCTTATCGCGAGGTTCCCCAGGCTTCAACAGGATACTCCTCTTTTGAGTTATTATTTGGGAAAAATCCAAGGGGGGTGTTAGATATAGTAAAGGAAAGCTGGGAAGGGACAAAGACAGACACTGTACCATTGTCCACCTTGGAATATGTTACTTCATTGCGCCAGAAATTAGCAAGGTATGCTAAGAAGGCCCAACAAAATAATAAAGACCATCAGACGTCCCAAAAACAGTATTATGACCAAGGAGTAGGGACTAAAACATTCCAACCTGGTGGTAAAGTTCTTCTTTTGTTACCCTGTACAGAGAATAAGCTATTGATGAAATGGCAGGGGACCTATACAATTCATAGACAAGTTGGTCCAGTGAACTATGAGATTATTTGTCCAGAAAAAACCAAAAGTTTAAAATCTATCATGCTAACCTATTGAAATTGTGGCATGACAGAAGTAAACCAATTTTATTTGTACACCCTGAGGTAGCTAAAAGTTAGTTGGAACTAGCCTATGAACGTTTAGATGGTCAAGGTGAGATGAAAGATGTGACCATTAATGATAAATTAAATGCTGAACAAAAGAAGGAATTAAAAGATATCCTAAGCACTTTTCAGAATACCTTCACAACAACACCTGGGAGAGTTGAGGGAGTCTGAACATCATATAGAGGTGAATACTAATAAACCTATCAGACACAAACCCTATAGATTACCTGAAAGTGTAAGAGAAGAGGTAATTAAGGAAATTAAAAAGATGCAACAACTAGGGGTAATTAGACCTTCAATGAGTCCATGGAGCTTTCCTATGGTGGTTGTGAACAAAAAAGAGGGAGGTGTGAGGGTTTGCCTAGACTTTCGCAAATTGAATGTAATATCTTGATTCGACGGGTATCCAATGCCCTGAATCGATGATATTATCGATAAGTTAGGCAATGCTCAATACATAAGTACTTTAGATTTGTCAAAGGGATACTGGCAAATACCCCTAGATGCAGATTCCCAAGATAAGACAGCCTTCAGTACCCCATTAGGATTATTTCAATTCACTAAAATGCCTTTTGGTATGCATGGTGCCCCAGCAACCTTTCAGCGATGTATGGATCACTTGTTACACCACCACATGGACTATAGTGCTGCGTATTTGGATGGCATTATTATCTTTAGTTCATCTTGGGAAGATCATATGATCCATCTACAAAATGTATCAACAGCCATACAAAAATGCAGTATTAACTATAAACCCAAATAAATGTTCACTCGCCATGCAAGAAACCAAATATTTAGGTTTCATAATTGGGAAAGGGAAGGTGAAACCTGAAATTGGTAAAGTAGACGCTATTGCAAACAGCCCTCAACCACAAACAAAGAAACAAGTAAGAGCATTTTTAGGATTAGCCAGTTACTACCGACTATTCATAGCTAATTTTGCAGACATAGCTAGTCCATTGATTGAACTAACCAAGAAAAGCAAACCAGAAAAAGTTCAATGGACTATACAGTGTGAAAAGGCATTTACATTATTAAAAGCCAAGTTATGTTCCCACCCCATCTTACACAGTCCAGATTTTCAGAGGCCCTTTATAGTCCAAACTGATGCATCAAATCAGGGCATTGGGGCTGTTCTTTCCCAACTCAATGGGGAGGAAGAACACCCCATTATATTTATTAGCAGAAAGCTACACCTCAGGGAAACTAAATACTCAATGATTGAGAAAGAATGTTTAGTTATTCGTTGGTCAATAAATGCGTTAAAATTCTATTTATGGGGCTGAACATTTCTAATTATTACAGACCACAACCCATTATGTTGGCTGCACATAATAAAAGATAAAAACCCCTGCATCATGTGATGGTACTTGACCCTTTAACCCTATAAGTTTCAGATTCAACACAGATCAGGAAAGAAACATTATAATGTAGATTATTTGTCACACTATGGTGCGGACAATAATCTAAAATTGATATCAGACTCCAGAGTAAAAGTAAGTAGTGGATGACATAATATACCAGACATTTTTTTTTTTATCAAGTCTGTTGCAACAGTCCTTTTGTCTATCTAGTTCTTCTCTTTTTCTATCTGTCTTCCTACACGTATATAGGCAGGTCACCTATATAACGTTCTTGCTATCCCTTTCATATTCATATTCTTTGTCTGGCATATAGACATTTAAACATGCATGGAATTGTTTGTTTAAATGGTCATCATTTGGTACCCCCCCATCGTTGCACGTTATAAATAAACAAAAAGCATTTAGTTCCAGTTTTTAGAACCCCCCCCTTACGTGTGAGGGGTGATTTCTGCAACGTCTTACATGCTGATGCTTTTTGTATAATAATGCTCGTTTCACACTAGTATGCGGTTTAAATAAAATATATTAGGTCGGTAGGCTGAGTTGTTAAGACGCCAAGCTTTCAGCTTACTGTTGTAACCCCCTTCCTTGCGCTTTCTGGCATTTGCGTAGTCAGAAATAAAAGAACACGCAGTGCTGGCAAGTTCTCGTGAATAAAATTAAGCCTGAATGTTCAAAATGAACCTTTGTTAATTGTGGAATTAATAAGGTGCAGGGCTACAAAAGCAGTAACCAGGTAGGGTAGCTGCTCGATAGTGCGAGCTGTCGTTTCTGCCTAGTCTCTCTCTGTTAGCCCTAGCACTTCCTGGTTACCGCTAAGCCCACTTAACCCTGTGCCAAACATGCATAACTTATTTTAAGACTCCCCCTCTGTTGCGCTATGAAGTTCACAGTTTAGTTATGTGGCCCCGTGCCAAGGAAAAGAAAGACTGAAGAAATAAATAACACTCCTTTGGCAGCGTCAGAATAGCGTTAAGTTCCGTCGAACGCTGCTACTGGGTGTGCATAGTTTAAAGCAGTAAACGGCTTGTATTTTAGGGTTTAAATAAAATGTTTTCAGCCATGTAAATTCTCATTTCTATATTTATTGTGGCTATAAAAAAGAATATAGAAGCTTAGTACAGGTTAAATCTTCCCCCTTTTCCTTCTGAAGGTTTGTGTCAAAACATTTAAACATTTCATTTTTGTATTTGCCCTTATGTACTTGGGATTTGAAGTATATAAACACAAAACAGTAAAATCATTTAATTCTGAAAAGTCTTTTAGGATGTCTGTACTTTTTCTTTTGTCTGGAGCTGCAGTATAGCTTCTGTTCCCCTGTGCTGTACTATAGTGCTGGCTGGCCGGTCTCCTTACATATTTAAAGGTACATCACAGAGGGGCCGGAGCTAATCCTGTAGTCCTTGAAATTAATTTGTTATTGATTATTATTTTTGTATAAATATATAATTTTCTATGGTGTTATATAAAAAAAATTCTACTTTGTTCTTTGTTAATTTCATCTTAGGGTGGAATAGGGGAGGAGTTATGTAGGTCACATGCCTCTTCAAGTATATAAGGCATGTATTTGCTCAGTTAGGCAGATAGCTTGGTGAGGTACAGATGTATTCTGACCTCTGATGAATGTTACACTAGCACCTCCTAGTGTCCAGCATATTATTGTTTTGATTTTTGATGTTTTATTTTTATTTCATTTGTCGCATGAAGTTTGTAATTATTTTGTCCAGCTTCAATAAATTTCATTTTGAGTGGCTACAACTGCTGATAAGCATCCTCCTTGAAAACCCACACCTCACAGACTGCATCCCTGGATCACCTTGTCAATGCGATCATGGATGGCTTCACGATGCTGGCTGCCACAGGGTGTGGCTGGCAAATGCAGACCCCACTCAGTGCACTGTGCACCCCGCGATTCCGGCATCAGGCAGCATTCACACAGTCGAAGCCAGGCTGTGATGTAGGCATCCCAGACACACCTGGGGCAAGTCTGTTTGGGTGCCTACGCACCCCTGTGTGGACCCGGTCGTGGTCCCATGGTTCAACCCCTGGGGCGCTGATGCTAACTCCCCCTGTGGCTGATGAGCAGCCTGTAGCTGCTAATTGGCCCCAGCGTGGCCTCCCCCATGGCTGCGATGGCCATGGTTCTGTATGGCGGCACTGATGTGCATCCTGCCCTGACTTCAGTCTGCAGCTGCTGCCCTGTGCATGCATGGGTGGCGTGTGTGTGTATACCACTGGTGTGGTGCCTGTGTGTCGCAACGCATGCTGCCTGCGTGCGTGCTTGCCCAGCCGCTGGACCATGTGGCGTGAGTGTGATGAGGGCAGTTCAGTACCAGTTGCACCTGTGCACCAGTGCACTGCATCTGATCCCCACCAGATGCCAACGCCTGGGTGTGTGGGTGCATGGGTGTGTGTGTGTGTGTTGCTGTGTGTGGTTCTGTGTGGTTGTGTGCCACTGACTCCCCTACCCCTGCACCACACCTCTGTGTGTGCATGCCCATTGCCATGCATGCTCCTGCATGTGTGCTGTACCTGTATGTGTGGCCCATGCATGGTTTTCACGCCACCTACCTGTGTGCTCCATAGTGCTCCTGTGCAATGGTGTCCCAATGTTGGCATGCCATCTGTTGCAGCCGAGGATCCCTCCACCCAGGGGGGCTGTCCACCACCCTCCAGCCCATTGCCTCCATCATCCACACTACTGTCATCCTTGTTAGCCTCAACAGCTATCCCACTGTAAATGACCATGTTGTGCAGTATGCAGCAGGCCAGGAATAGGCCACAGGCTTTTGAGGGGCTGTACTGTAGTCTAGGCAATGGAAGCATGCCTTCAGCATGCTGAATACATGCTTAATGATGTTGCGCATGCTGGCGTGTGCCTTGTTGTAGTGTTTCTCGGGTGGGGACACCGGGCACCGGTAGGGGGTGAGCAGCCTGGAACTCAGTGGATAGGCGCTGTCTCCTGTGTGGATAATGACATGGTTAATCCCATGCCATCCTTTGCTGTGCCCCTTGCCTGTCCCTGGCACCCTCTCCAGCATGCCCACTCTGCTGTCCCCCATCCCATGACCTGCTCTGCCCATCACCCCCTGCCTGTCCCATGCTCTCCCACTAGGTAGCCTGTGGGGATGTCCCCATGTTTGAAACTGTGGCACAGTGCAGAGCTGTGCCAGATGAATGCATCATGTGCACTTCCAGGGTGTGTGGCACAGACATTGGTGATGTACCCCTTGGCATCGCACACCACCTGGCAGTTGACACTCGAGCTCCCCTTCCTATTGATGTAGACCACACCCTTGGGGCCAGGTGGCACGTGGGTGCAGTCAATGGCCCCAAGCACACCAGGCATATGTGCTATCCTGTGGAAGTCCTGCACGGTTGCCGTATGCTCTGCCTGTGTAGTGGGTAAATGGATGTATTCTGAGGCATGTAGCAGCAGAGTGCTGAGGAACTGTTTGAGGAGGCGTGACGTGGCCAACTGGGTTATGCCTGTGGTGTCCCCTGTTGGTCTCTGGAAGGTGCTTGTAGTGAGCATTGGCCATGTCGCTGTTCCTTCTGCCCTCTCACACCCCTCATTATGGCCTCCATCATGAAGGGTGCACTATCCATGGCCCCTGCTCTCCACTATCCCCCTGGGCAGTTGGCTGCTGCAGGCTGTGTGCCACTCTGGTGCACTGCCTGGCACTGTGCCTGCCTGGTCCTCTCACTCTCTCTGCCCCAGTCTCCCTCTCTGCTGCCACCTCTGTCCCTCACCCTCTGTGGCTGCCTGTGTCTGTTTGTCTCTCACTGGCTCTGTCTCTCTCTGTCTTTCCTTCCTTCCTTCTTTTGCTTTTTTCTGTCTGTCTCTCTCTCTCTCCCCCCCACTTGCCTTGCACAAGTGCTGTCTGTGTGCTTGTGCCCTGTATTTATAGGCACAGGTCTGCTCGGCGCATCTCAGATTTGCTCTGCACTTGCGCCATGGTTCCACGGTTGAATATTGCACTGCACCGAATATTCATGGGCACGTCCCCTGCACTTGTGCCTGCATTCATTATTGTTGCACATTGGTGCAATGGGATTTGTGCTATGCACTAGCTCCCACTGAATATCGCTCCTTGGTGCAAGTCTGCACTTGCACCGGCGCATCTCAGTTGCACCATGCGCAACTGCTTTGAATATCCGGGCCCTGGGCTCCAGACCAAATATACATTTGTAGGCAATATTTTTGCCCTAAGGGATATGTCACATAATCTCTGGCTGCTGCCTTTTAGGAAGTCTACTCTAGGTCAAAACTCATTTATCTATTGATTCACAAAGTCCTGTAATGACTCTTCTGATTCTTCAAGGGACTGTGAATTAATTTCTTGTTTCAAAAATCAATTAAAGGCTGAACTTACTGAACTGAAGATTTATAATTATTTTTACTTTTATTCTGATTTTTGTAGAAAGTGTTTTTGTACTGCTATGTATCTATGTTTGTATCTTGTACATGTTATACTTTGTCTCTGGATCTATTAAAATAGAATCTTTCCTAAAGGATTTTATGTCTAATTAAAACAACGAAAATTATATTCAGTAGACCATGTTAATTAATAAATGTTTCTGGTCCCATCTGGCTACTGATACTGGTGTAGAAATTTGCAAGCATGATCTCCATGTATTACGGCCTTTACCAGGATGTTTTCTGAATGTTCTGGACACACCTTGTTTAACCATAGTTCATCCATGTTTGACCATAGTTATTTCATGGCCATAAGAGCACGGGATAGCAATCAAATTTTCATAATTTATGTGCATATCAGAATGCAGAATTTTACACTTTAATATAAATACTCAAAATAGCATATGTTTTGCAGTCTGTGAACACAAAATAAGGAGTACACAAAGAAATTAATTACTTGAGGAAAACACAAGTTAATATGAGAACTCACCACTTCAAGAAAGAGTTTAGTTTTAGGTATTATAAATAGCAATTATGCTATTCTATTAGTTTTTAATGAGGAGAGACTCCATGAGAGAAAGAAGCAACCGCAGCACTGGATAGGTAAATAATACCTATTATAAAAGTATGTGTGGATAATGTGTATTCATTACAGAATGTTAAGGTTGCTGGAAAAAAGATTAAATGGAGCATTTGTAGAAATGTATTTAATAACACAGGAAACAGCTGCAATGAACAACCATAAATAATCATGGGTAACCATGGTCAATGTGAATAAGTCTCAAACCAAATTGACCGTGGTCATCCATGGTCTGTCTCTGAGCCATTTAGAGACAGTGGTTGTCCAAGGATAACCATGGTTAACAGCACGGACAAGCCACAATTACCATGGTCACTAACCTAGTTTAAAAATTGTTTAACCATGTACAACCATGGTTTAGCCATGATCCTAAGAGTGAGGTAAGTTTTCTTTTATTCAGTGCAGCATATCAAGTTTAGAGTTCAGTGCCTTGCCAATTTGTGTCACCTGGTTTTCAAAGTTGAGACAAAGGTCTAGTACCACATGCAAGTATTTAAAGTTATGTACAACTTCTAGGAGCAAGCCATCCTGTTAGCATTGGAGTAGTGAGCTTTCTGATTGAACCCAAATAACATGGCCTTTGGGTTTTCAATGTTTGGTAATAATATACTTTGAGTTATCCATGTCTGAATGTTACTTTAATCCTTGTTATGGTTCTCATCGATATCTTTCAAATGTTTTGAATAAGAGGAAACTGTTTAACCAGGAAAGGCACACTAAGTTGAAGCTTGTTTCCAGGTGCGACCTGGAAGCTTAAGGAAGTTAAATGACTTGCTTAGGATCATACAGTATGCAAGTGAAGGCTGATGGAATTCAAACCAAGGTCTCCAGGTTTGCAGCTCAGTGCCCTTAACCACTATGCTATACTGCTTTCTTAAATCAACATATAATAAGGCTTTACAATTGATGTCAGAGTTAGGACAATGGTTAACGGAGAGGAAGGACAGCAACAGCTCCAGTAAAGAGTGCTGGGGAACACTTGTGGTTATATAGCTGTACTATCTGAGACACTGCTCGCTATTTGTACACAATGTTGATATCTGGGTAGGTAGTTGTACTTCCAGTTTAGTGCAACCATGATATTCCAGTTTCAGAGTGCCTTAGTTACTGTATGTATATGAAGACAGCCCCAGAAAATATTCTGCTGTCCATGGCAGTAGTGAAATCATTTAGGAATTTGATTAGTGGTGTAGTAGTACTGTGCCCTTGTCTGAATTGAAGGGCGCATGTCCGTGGTTATGTGGAGGATGAGCTCTTCCCCCACATCCTATTTCAGCCAAGCACCAGACTACCACTCTGCTTAGAGCGAGTTGCACTTGTTGTGTAGTCGCTGGTCCGGCTGCTCTCGCCTCTGCTTGTCCTGCCTTCATTTGTCATCCCCGCCCCTGTGTTTCCATTTCATCTGTTTGTTTTTGCTTTGAGTGGGTTTTCTGGCTGCTACTCGAAAGCTGTGCTCTCTTCCTGCTCCTGTCGCTCGTTTTCCTGAGCATCTCTTTCATGTTCTCCGTTTGTCTTTCTCTTTCCTTAGAGCAGCCCAGCTCCATACCAGTTCACTGCCATTTTCCTTTCCCTCACCTACTTAGCTGTGGCTTCCTTGTCCCTGCTGCTTGCGGGGCTCCTGCAATCAGCTCCTATCGCACCTGCCATCATTACCTCCATTCCTGCTCACCTGTCATTCGTCTGCTACCTCACCTCGCCTTGTTTATTTTCCCAGCTTGGATTGCAGTCTCGAAGGACCCGGCAGAATACGTCTTCATGTTTTCCTCCTTCTTCGTATCAGCCTCGTTTTGCCTACCAGCGTTGTTCACCATGCCTTGCTCAGTAGCATACCTGATTCTTCTACGTGGCTTTCTACATCGCTGTATATTCAACTCTTCTTTGGGCCCTCCTTAGGAGACCAAGTCGCATACTACCTACCCATTTCTGGCCATTCTAGCTAAGCTGCAGCACAGACTGGTTTCCTGCTCATTTCCTCATTCTAGCTTGCTATACCGATTGATTGCACTCAGATACCCAATTGCCTCCATCTGTACTGCTCCTATATGTTACAACAGCTGCCAGCACACCTGAGCTTCACAGAATTCTCAAGACCTACCAGGCGGCATTGCAGACTTTTACTTCTTAGTCAGGATTCATGAATTTAGCCTCCATTCCTGATGATCGGATCCCCATGCAAGCTCAAGACCAGCATTCCTGTCCTTCATGCTATTGCCTGTGCTAGTGCACAGTCTATTACAACCAAATTGAATTGCTGCATTGTCCCCGGCGTTTGTCTACTCCCAAGATTTACCTGGTTCAGCACCCTGTCGGGGCATGCTATTTCATTCATTCCTCCCATGCCTCTTGACTGCCATGAATCACGTTCCAGCTTTGACTTTCGTTCGTTTCACAGTAGCTCTCCATTCCTGCAGCTTAACTTGCTGTTGTTGTCAATTTGTATGCTCAACTAATCCATAAACTCAGTTGCTGGAATCATTCCCTATCACTACCTCATGAAGCCTCTTTCATAGACTTGTCTTTGCTTCATGCTATATACAGTATAAGGACGTTGCTTCCCCATTATAGCTCCTTACTATGATTGCTCTTGGCTATCAGTAACAACTCCAGGAGGAACGACTAATTGCTGGCTATCTCTATCCATTGGCCCCCACTATGTCCCTCGTACTATTCAGAACTACCCCATGCTGCTTCATCAGCATTCATGCACTTCTCTATTGCTACAACTACTACTACTGACCTACGTGCAGATCCATCCTTACTACTCGTTCCCTATAGCTCAAACTATTGCATTCCTGTCTCCGGGCTTGGAATCTTCTAACTGTACTGCAGTTGCAATGTCTTCACATTCAATTGCTCTCAGAGCTGCTCAGTGCTCATTCATATGCTCATGCAGTCCATTGGCTGCCACTACTATTACTGCTGCTGACCCACATGCTGGTCCCTGGCTTCCAGCTTGCATGAGGCTAGTCACCACTCTACCTACTTTACCAGCTGATCTACAAAGGTCTAGCTGTGCATCCTCACTTGCCACACTATTTACTGACCAGCAGACCTACGAAGGTCTGGCTGCGCTTTCATTTTACCTGGAGCTAGTTGCCTCTCTACTTACCTCACCAGCTGATGGATAAGCTGTGCATCCCACCGAGGGACTAGCTGCCACATTATATTACTACCAGCAGACTTCCGTAGGTCTGGCAGTGCTTTCCTGTTGCTTGGAGCTAGCTGCCTCTCTACTTACCTCACCAACTGACGGATAAGCTGTGTATCTCACCCGAGGAACTAGCAGTCACGTTCTATTACGTATCACCTGACTAAACTTGGTGCATTACTTGCTACTTACTGCCTCATCTCCTAAGTTACGCGGTCCATCCACACATACCTACTTATTGGACTCGCCCAGTTATACTTCATGACTGCTTCCTAAACTCGCACCAGTGCATCAGATTTCCTTCCCTTACAGCCTGCCAAGATTCCAGCTCAGCTACAGCCATTGCCTTCTGTATCATCACCTAAGAATATACTCTACTCCTATCGTACTTTACAGGAACTGGATTCATCTGTCAGTAGTCTTGCTGCAAGCCTTCTGCCATGTCACGCATTATACAAATCATCCTCACTTATTGGAACGTTTCACCACCTGCTTTTTGTTGCTTCAAATTCATATCAACTATGGATTCCACTGTACTTCATTCCGGCCTGCTCATGGATTCTCGAACTTGAGTTTACTACTTGGATGCTTGCCCTATTCACCTGACATGTCACGATTCAATACATCTTCAGTTCTCAGTTTCTCTGGATTGGGTTCTACAACTTTGGGGTTCGGATTAGCTGATTGAAATATTTAGGATTACTCTCCTTTAGTATGCCCAGAAGGATGGGCAGATCAGTAGCCATGGGTCCTCAGAGGTTTTCCCTAAGGGGGGTTTTCCTCTCCTGCGTGCTACTGGTCACAATCTCCAGAGTTGGAGGAGATGATCATACTGCTACTCATATTCTTGGGGGGTCTTCTTACTCAACTCCTTCATCAGTCGGATACAGAACAATCGTTGATATCATAATTCTTTTGGGGGTTTCAAATACTGGACTAAGCTTCCTCCCTACAGGTGGGATACAGAGAAAGGACAAAAAACTATCAAATTGTAACAAGTGACTCATCAGTTCAAGCATCTAAGCACCTTGCATATCCTGTTCGGTTCACACGTACTATAATCACTGACTCAATCATGTTTATGCTGAAGTACCTAAGCACAAATCATTCCATACTACTAGTATCTTACTTACCAGCTGGCCTCTATATCCAACCACCATCTACATCATCCAGCTACAGTATGTAACATAAGCACTGAGCTATGAACCACACATAAACAATGCTACTGAGGGTCTAGAAGATCATGTGTTTGTAGATACAGAGTGAGTTTTGTCTCTGAAACATCCTCTGAAGCATACCTGAAACAGATTTCTAAAAGAAGGAAGCAAAAATTCAGAGGATTTTCATGCCATAGATAATGAAATGTGTGATGCCGCTAAAAATAATGTTTCATTCCATCTCACCGAATAGGTACAGTAGGGGTAAACTAGATTTTGAAACTGATATTGAGGTTACTAGGCATGAATGCCCTATTAACAAATATTAGAAATTAAAATAGCCCATGATTACCCAATAACCTTTCTAATTTTGTCATGTGTTCCATACAGTACCTGGAGTCCAGAATACAATCTTCTACACGATTACAAGAGAGACTTATCTTGGATCAGTGTTGACACAGACTCATATGTACTCATATAAACAATGTTGGTATAGTCAGTTACAGACAAAATAGTATGCACTACTCTTATTTCTATGATATACAGTATATAGCTTAGCTTAGCCTTAGCTGCCCCCCTCACTCATCTCTTCAATCTTTCCCTAGCTACTGGTTCCATCCCCTCTATATGGAAGACAGCTCAAGTAGTTCCACTACTTAAATCAGGTGATCCCATGGACCTTAACAATTACAGGCCCATTTCCATCTTACCGGTATTGTCCAAGATGCTTGAAAAATTAGTAAACTCACAGTTAAGGGCCTACCTGGACACCAACAACCTCCTAAATCCAGCACAATCTGGGTTAGATCAATGATAGCACCATCTCTGCCTTAGCCAAAGTCACTAACGATTGGCAGACTGCTTTGGATAAAAGAATAGTACCTGTGTTGTGTTCCTGGATTTGAGTAAAGCATTTGATACAGTGGATCATGATTCATTAATCTCTCTCTCTTAGCTCTGTAGGCCTTGATTCACCTTTTTTCATTTGGTTTAGGTGCTATCTCTCTGGAAGGTTACAACTGGTAAAAATGAAAATTACTATCTACCTCTAAACCACCAAGAGGTGTACCGCATGCTCTATCCTGGGCCCCATCCTCTTTGCCATTTATATTAATAACATTGATTCCAACCTCTCCCAATCTAACATTCACCTGTTTGCCGATGATACTGTATTATTTGTCAGCAATCCCCACCATCAAAAGCCTGTGAACTGTTACAGTCAGAATTCTCCATCCTACAACACAACCTATTGGAAAAAACTACTTCTAATGCCAAAAAACAAAAGCTATGTTCTTTGCCACCAAGAGTTGCTCTTCCATTCCCCATCATTCACCACCCACATTTACCCACCTTATTTGGAGAAAATTTGGAATTTGTGGATAAATTCAAATATCTTGGAGTCTGGATTGACAATAAGCTTGACTACTCTGTACACGTTGAAGAACTACTAAAAAGTTGAGACAAAGACTTGGCCTATTTTTCAGAATAAAATACTACCTTACCAGAGACTCCAAACAAAGATTAATCCAGGCATCATTCTTATCCCTTATTGACTATGCTGATTTCCTCTACGCGGCCATTGCTCCCTCTCCCTCTTAAATAAGCTGGACACCCTGTATCATAGAGCCATTAGATTTATTACAGACCTTCCCTCCAACACTCATCATTGTTCTCTTTACATGGCAGTCAATTGGACATCCCTACAGCACAGAAGAAAAAAGAATGCTGCAATCTGGATCTTTAAAGCTTTATCAGACAAACTCCCCTCCTATATCTCAGACTGTTTCACCCGAATCACATCCAGGCCATACACCTTAAGGATCAATAAGCTCATTATGCTAAAGATTCCCAATACCTGCACCCGGTTTGGGAGGGCTGCTATCAGCTATTCCCTAGCATTTATTTGGAACTCACTCCAAAAATCTATGAATCTGAATACCCTCTTACCCTTATTATCCTTCAAAAAAATTATACACCACCCTATTCCCAGAACTGTGCAACTGCTTCCATAAGGCCTAGTCTCCCACCCAACCTCCACCCCTCCCTTCTGTAATCCACTATGTTTAGTTTCCTTCTTCTACCCAGTCAGTTATCATACTTCATATAAAAAGCCTATAGAAGCCCTACTATCTGAATATTATCCCTTCTATATTGAATGTCCTCTTCATTTTTACAGGTTTAAGTTATTGTTACTGTGCCTTGTGTATCTGTAAATTTTTGTATATATCTCTCATCTATTTGATTGTATTAATGTTATGTTATTCTCAAGTCTTTGTACAATACTTGTATCCTTCTTTGTATGACCACTCAGGTCCATCTTGTAAATGAGCTGCGCTCAATGATGTTTGCCTGAATAAATAAAGATTTTGATTGATTGATTGATTGATTGATTGATTGATATAACAAATACACTGGACCTATATTCATACATAAGTATCATAGTAATTGAAGATCAAAGGACTCTTGGTACTTCATGCCCCCACCCCACCCCACACTTTCAAGCAGGTATGAATAAGTGTGCTGTACAAACAAATAATTGATCAATATGAGTTTTAAAAGTCAACATAGGATCAAACCATAGGCCATGGTACTTAAGAAATTAAACTACTTTCAACTTCAATTGTGATGCTCATGCAACTCATATTGATTGTTTCATGTTTCAGATCCCTGGACCAGAAGCCAAGCAGCACCAGCTTACCTTTGGTTGAATTCTAAATAAGTCTGTTTATGATTAAATCCTTTTGAAATAGATTAAAGCTTGACTAAACTTTAAACACAATGGGCCAGATATTCAAAGCTTAGAGCAGCACGCAAACCAATAGCACGGGGATAGTGCAGGACTAGAGCAGAGCAGCGATATTCAAAGGACCGGTTAGCACGCACTAACAGCATTAGCGAGGGGCAAACCAATAATGTATGCAAGGGGCAAAGAGAAGGGGGGGGTGGCCTGCATAAATGTACTACGGAATATTCAAAGCCATAGCCCCATGCAAGGGCACATAGCATGACACATAGTGAGGCACTAGCTACTGCCTATAAAAGGCTGGTCTTAACCCAGGGCAAACCACTCAGGGGGAGTGACCACACCAGGAAGTGGAAATGTGTGCTGCACCGACAGCAGTGATGCTGCCACTGATGGCAGCAGTAGTGGAGGAGGAGGAGAGGGAGCAGGCACAACATGGGCAGCAATGCAGGCCAAGGAGAAGGTATGCTGCAAACAGGTGATACCGGCCCAGGGTCTCCTTTGAGACCCTGCCAGATGAGCACATCACTGGCCGGTACAGGATGAACAGGGGTATGTTGAGGCAGCTATGTGAACTCCTGCATGACCAGCTGCGCCCCAACACCAGACACAGCCATGCCATGACAGGAGAGGAGAGGAGAAGGTGACAGCAGCGATGTGCTTCCTAGCCACAGGGACATTCCAACTACCAACGGGGGACACCATCGGGGTTTCACAGTCTGCCACCTCATACATCCTGACTCAGTTCCTTGAGGCTTTCCTGCCACACGCTGGGGAGTTCATAGTATTCCCCAGCATGGCAGCAGAGCACAGAGAAACTATGCAGCAATTTCATTGAGTTGCGCACCTACCAGCAGTACTTGGTGCCATTGACTGCACCCATGTCCCCATCCGTGCACCACCTGGTGATGGCAGTGAGGTGTATATCAACCAGAAGGGGTACCACTCCATCAATCGCCAGGTGGTGTGCAATGCGACTGGGTGTATCAGCAATGTCTATGCACAGTACCCACGATGCCTTCATCTGGCACCAGTCCCAGCTGTGCCACACATTCGAGGAAGGCAGGATACCCACTGGGCACCTAGTCGGTGAGTAGTAGCAAACAGGGAACACACACACCATACACACACCATGGCAGGGGTGGGGTTAGGCATGGGAGGCCAAGGAAGGGGTGTGGGAGGGAAACACAGGTGGTGCAAGACAGCAGTACATCACTAACAGGTGCACATATCTCGACAAGGGACAGCGTATCTCAGTACCCTGGCTGAAGGACATCAGGCCTGCCGGCCACAGTGGTCAAGAGATGTACAACAAGGTACATGCCAGCACCAGAAACATCACAGAGAGGGTGTTTGGCATACTGAAGATGCACTTCCAATGCCTGGACACGTCAGGTGGTGCCCTACAGTATAGGCCTCAGAAGGTATGCTGTATCATCCTAGCCTGTTGTATGCTACACAACATGGCAATGAACCATGGGATACAGGCAACTGAACCTGAGGGACAGGCCAACAGTGACCCAGAACCAGCGGTCAGGGGATAGTGGAGAATTTGAGAGAGGGAATCAAGAGGAATCGGGTAGGGCCCAGGGAGCAAAGGCCGCCATCAGGACACTGTCACAAGCCAGACGGTGAGTACAGACTGCAAGACAACATGATACAGTACAATGGTGAACAGTTTAATGTGCACAGACATCCACAACAGTGCTGACAACAAACGCAACAGGTGCACAACACAGTGGCACTGGATGCACGTGTGAGAGTGGAGTAATGGGTGGGTTGTGCGGTTCACACATGTGCAGAGGACACATGGCCATGGTACTGTGATGTAGGTGATTTTTATTTTATTTATTTATTTAAATCTTGGATTACAAATACCTTTGAGCTAGGGGCAGCTCATTTACAAAGGTTCCACATCAAAGGAAAGGGTTACAATAAGGTTGGGAGGTACAGACAACATTCATGGTATCAACGGTGGTACAGACAACATTCATGGTATCACCAGAGCACAGCAAGTCAACTGGTAACTAAGTGGGAACAGTGCTACACACTCAAGATTACAAGCAAGTACAGAAAACCATAAGGTACATTTGAAGCAACATTGCTAATCAGAGGTGGGGGGGGAAGGAGAAGAGTAAGGAAGGGGTAGGGGAGATGAGAGGGCAGAGTCCAGATAGAGAAGGAAAAGAATGATGCCTGATGTGTGGTGGCAGTGTGGGGAGGGACACCATGGCCGTGCAAGTGAGACTGTGCAAGTGACGGTGTGTGTGAGTTTGTGTCTGTCAGTGTAAGTGCAAGTGTGAGCAGGCGTGTAGGAGTGCTAGTGTGCACATGGGAGTGTCAACCGTGCACAAGTGCATGGTGGCCATGCCTATCTCTGGCGACAACCACCATGCACATGGTGCACACCACATGTGTGGGACACAGATCCAGGGGTGCTCGGGGCTGAGGACACAGTAGGGGAGGACCATGGTGAGGCAGGCAGGGCAGACCGCCTGTGCCCACGCTGACCAGTGGAGCCGGACAGGGTGGCTGGATGGCCATGGTGGTGCTGGGTGCCTGTCAATGCACATGATGCTGTGGTGCTTGAGCCAGTGCCAGTCCTGCGGCCGTGAGTGTCCTGCCTGTAGGCCCCTGTGCCACGGGCACAATGACCCCCTTGCACAGCCTGCTGCCCGCCATGCACCCCACGCAGCACTGTGGTGAGGTCTACCACCACGGCTGTGAGCCCAGCAAAGTCACGGTCAAGTGTAGCAACTATGCGGCCCATCCTGTCCTCAGCCTGCTGTCCCACCTGTGCAAAGCCCAGGGACAGTGACTTATGCATCTGGGAGAGCTCATGCCTGAGCTCCCACTGCAGACCATGCAGGTTCAGCTGTGCCTCCTGCTGGGAGGTGAGTGCAACCTGGAGCAGAGGGCTGGCCCCTGGGGCATCCGGCTTCATGGTCACAGTACCCTCATTGGAAGCTGGCACTGGTGCCTGAAGCTCACCAGGGTGGGGACGCCATTGCACTGGCAGTCTGTCCTGCTGCTGCAGGCCAGTGGCTGTGTACTGGGATCCCTGTGCATCCTGCCCCCCAGCCCATGGGGACACCGCATGTCCAGTGGGACACACCCGTCCCCCACATGGCCAACCACTGGCTGCATGGGTACACCCATGCTGACATGGCAAACAACGCCCCTGGCACCTGTGCCATGGACTGCACACTGCCCCACCCCTGTGCCTCCCTCCACAGGCCCTTCTATGGTCAGGATGTAACCCCCTCTGACACATCCATCTCCAAGTCACTGGTGTCTGTCAGCAGGATCACTTGCCCACCACCGAAATCCTCCACCTGGGCATCCTCCAGGGCTGCACTGAGGCCCAGGTCCCCACCATCACTGGAACCCCCCACCCTGGCAGCTGTATCCCATCTCCATGTGTGTGCCACTCATTGTGCACGTCCGAGGGTTCATGACCAGCACCATGTCCTGATGTCGATGGCAGGTTCTCCTCCTCCGCCTCTGCCTCCAGTCCCAAGGCAGCCATCCCAGCCTGGTCCTGGCATGCTGCAGGCCCTGCACACACTGCTGTGGAAGAAAACGGGACAAAGTCAGTAACTGGTATGTGCACGGTGCGCCACACCACCACCAGTACATGCACACCCTAGGAAACGTGCCACCCGCTGCAGACATGCACACCCCACACACCAGCCCCACAGCCTTAGACTGTGCCATCATGCATGCACCCACCCCACAGTGCACATGACCTGGCCTGTCAGACATGATGGCAGCCATGCCGGGCACTGTACGCATGCAAACCCACCTCAGGTGCACAGCAGAGCACCCCCACAGTGCACCCCAGGCAAGATGCCAACACCAACACCCAGCACCTGTGCTGGCACTCCATACAGGGTGCACACATGTGGATACAGACCTGTCCTAGGTGGTGTGAGAGGTGTCTCACACCCACCCCCGGTACACCAGCAACCGCCATTGGGCGCAGTGTGGATGCTACCACGGCCATAAGGGGGTCCTCCTCCCGCTGTTGTCTGGATTGCGGGCCACCACTTGTCCACAGCCTATTGCAGAGCTGCTGTGCCTCCTCTTCCTTAGCCGGGCACAGCAGGTTGCTCCAGCTCTTGCACACTGCTTCCGTCATCCTGCCACATCCACCGACGGCATTCACACCTGCCATCACCTCATCACCAGGCCTGGTGCACCACTGCATCTGTTACCTTGTGCTGCCACAGCACCTGCTTCCTCTCCTTTACGCCATGCACCATCGTCCTTAGCTCATCCTGGGAAAAGCGATGCGCACGTATGCACTCAGGTTGTGATGCACTACCTATGGGAGAGATGGACAGGGACATGTGTCACCAGCTGTGTCAGGCCTGTGGTACATGGCACCCGTGCAACAGTATGTGCATGCCACCCCCAATGGCGGCACCGGTCACATGGATGTGGCACTGGCCAGCATGTGCATGTACGGCACACAGCCACAATGTACTGGAGCCACCCCTGCGTGCACAGTGCCACTGCATGGCTATCAGCATAGGGACTGCACACACTGGACCCACGTGAGCACCGCCCACACTCCCATAATGGACATGTGTACCCTGGGATGGGGCTGTCCCAATGCCCACCACCTGGCTGTGCACTGTGCCCCCATCAGCCACCTAGGGGGCAGGTGCAAGGCACACAGGGCGTGGACACTGTGGATGGTACGCATACAATAGCAGGCTACCAGACACGGACCACACGGTGCTGTTGATGTCACATTGGGGGCCTCACAGTTGTGACCCCTGGGCTGCAGCCATGTACCACCATAGGAGCGTCTGTGACCCTCCACGTCCTGCATCTAGGGTGACTGCCAAGGGTCCATAGACCACATGTCAGTGAGCCACTGTTGCAGGGCATACCTGCATGCCGTGTTGTGGGCCCCCCCCCAGGCCTGGCACACACAGTGTGCAGGCAGTGCCTGCATGGTGCTGGCCGACGCTGGTGCACGTGCATGGCACATGGACCTATCAGATGGACAACTGGCCCAATAGCCTTGTGCACCTTTATCCAGTGGCCCTGTCCCCAGCCTGTACAGCTGTGGTCTGCAGGCATGCCATGTGTATGCCACAGCCCTGTGTTGCACCAGTTCCCTTCCACCAGGCTCCCGGCTGCTATACAGACCTGCCTCTCACTGCTCTGCCTCCTGTTGCATGGCTCTTCCTGTTGTGTGTGTATGTCTGCAGCCATGGCTGTGTGCTGCAATCCCACATCACAACACTGGTGGAGCACTGCTTGCCCTTTTATAGCCCAGCTGGGCAATCCAGCCTGTTAGGCATGCAAATCATTGGATAATGATATGTTTATTACAGTGGTTGCACTGTGCATGCACAAGTATCCTCATTTGCATATGCCGGTTGAATATGGGCCTGACTAGTGCCGGGCTAACCTCTTAGTGTCGTGCAAACATTAGCACTGGGCTATGTGGTGACCAGTGCCACACTGACCCTGTAGTGCAGTGATATGAGGCATAGAATGGCACTCATGCATGCGCGTGTGTCCTCTAAGCCATACTAGTGCCCCGGTTAGCACAGCGTAGCACCTCACTAGGCCACACAGTGCAATACTCCATGCATGCGGGGCATTGTGGCCCAGGGTTGTGACTGGGTCAGGCATGCGCCGTGGGGCCACTTCCGGGTAGTGCCGCGCTATGTCATGTGATAGTGCGGTGCTACAGCACAGTGCTGTTGGGAGCAGGGTGTGGTGCAGGCAGTGCAGTGGTACAGGTGTCAGGCATACTGTGCAGTTTGGGCAATGCCAGGGGGCAGGCGGCAAAGAGCAGTGGTGCACAGGGACAAGTGTTGAAGGGAGGTGGAGACTGCTAACCTGGTGGAGCTGGTACAGCAGAGGCACCAACATCTCTTTGGTGAGGTCAGGGAGGGTGGCCTCCCATGCATGCAGGTGTGGGCCTCTGTAACCAGGAAGCTGTGTGCCCACACAGGCATCGCCCGCAATGCAGAGAAGTGTCAGCATCGGTACACTGACATGAGATGGCAGCAGTGGCAGCAGCTTGAGCGCTACAAGCACATGGTGCATGAGGACACTGTGCCTGTGCCAGGTAAGTGGCATTGCACGTTGACCACCTCTATCATGTGGCTGTCGGACTGCATGTGTGTGTGTGTGTGTGTGTGTGTGTGTGTGTGTGCATCATTGTGCCAGTCTGCATGGTGCTTGGGCACATGTGGCATGGTCAGGGACATACATGTTGGCCACCTAAGGGGGCATCATGGTACAGGATGTGTGGCGGCATGCACATTGGGGGCATGGTGCATGCTGTGTCCATGGGGGTGGCACCGGTGTGGGTGGTGGGTCGGGACAGTGTTGGTGGTGGGTCCTGGTGCAGCACTGGCCTGCAGCCGATGGCACCGTGGTGCAGGGGTGCTGTCCCTGGGATACTGATGGACTACACACACACACAGGTGTGCGGACTGTCACAGGACACCTGCGACTGGCACTGTTGCACCACTGCGCTGCCATGCCGACATGTCGTGTGTGCCTGGAGAATGCTCCATGGGCCATGCCACCCCCTGTGTGGGTGTCCTCTATGTTCAGCCACTGACCCTGGGTGTCCCTGTTTGTGCAGTCTTGTGGGGGTTGCATGTGCATCTTGCTGTGCTGCATGCAGTGTATGCTGTGTCTTGCGCTAATGTTGATGTTTCACCTGTCCTCTGTAGAGCAGATTGAGCATTCCAGGGCCAGAGAAGGGGGCCGGGAGGTGCCCCAGGACAGGCAGAGAGGCAGCCCAAGGTTGTTGGTCTTGCTGCAGCAGGCACAGGAGAGCAGCACTGAGGACAGAGGCCTGTTGCGTGAGTACCTGTCTTGTTACTCTGTGGTGTTTCACTGTGATGTGTGGTTCATTCTGTGTTATGCCAGTGCCTGGGCTGGTGGCATGGCTGCCACAGGCATTGGGCCAGTGGTTTTGTGGCACTGTGCTGTGCTGTGCACCAGTGTTGCACACCGCAGCCGGGTACTGGCTGACTGGCCGCTGTGCCCTGTAAGGAGGGGGCTGTAGGCCACTGTCAGCTTGCATTGCTGTGAGGGTGCCAGATGGTGGTGGGGGCTGTGGTGGCAGAGGTTTGGTGGGGCACGTGTGCTGTCAGTTGCCATGCTCACCTCTGCGGAGCATTGTCCTCTGGGCACCCCACAGTTTGTCTGCATGTGCACAGTTGGCATTACCTTGCTGTCCACGGGCTTCACTGGACAGGGTCTGGGTGTCGCCCGCATGCCTGTTGTGGCTGCAGGCCGTCACACCCCATGCCATCCAGGAGCCTTGCTTGGTGGCATGTGTCGGCCCACCCCTGCCACCATCTGTGCCCTGTATGCCTGTTCAGGCCTGGCCTGGGTCCGTCTTTGGCCAGCCACTGTGACTGCATAGCACTGCTCAATTGCACCTTTGGTTGTGTTGTTTTGCTCTGCATTCTGGTACATTGCCATCTGTCATTGGGCAGCATGTCCCGACATGTGGGTGCCCTTGTGCATGTTGTGGCGTGGTCCTTGCACACAGCTCTCCAGGGAACCGGCTGTGTGCCTGCCCTGTCTCACTGTGTGCTGTGCTGGGGTGGGCGGTGTCTCCTGTGCCATGGTGCTGTCGGGCATGCCATCAGCGTGTCTGTTGGATATTGGGTTGGTGCCTGTGTCACCCAAGCCTGCTGTTTGGGCACCTTCCGGGTGGGCCTACCAGTGTGGCACTCACCTCCACTCGGGAATGTCTGTCAAAACATGCTGTCCATCCTTGTATGGCCACCTGTGGCTGCAGTATGCCCCTTGGCCAGTGTCCCATCCTCACAGTCTCCCCCTTCCTCCTGTAGGTCCACTCTGTTCATCATTGTGGGTGACCAGGCCAGAGGAGTCGGAGGGGATGGAGAATCTGCTGCGCTGCATCATCCGGCAAGAGAGAACCCTTATAGAGCAGCAAGCCGTCATCATCACTGAGACCAGGAGGGTGGCGTCTGTGTTGGAGGCTCATCTCCCAGATCCAGCGTGCAGTTAGCCATGCCCTTCATCTCGTATTGTTTTGGCTTCCATAACCCCCCCCTTACTGGACTTGATATTGTTTCCTGGCCTGTGTTCCTGTGTCCCTGTGTGCATCCTCCTCCCCTTTGCACCCTTCTCCTGTGCCTTATTGTACATTCTGTAAATATTTGTACATATGTTTGCCATTTAACTCTTTGGTTTGCTTATTGTGTGTTCCTGTTGTTGTTCCCTTAGTGGGCTTATTGTTGATTGGGTTGTGTGTTGGGGAGGGGGGTTGGCATTTTGCTTAGTGGGATTTGTTCTGTTGTCTTTCTTTGTTTTGGGGTGGGTCGTCCAGTGGTGGTTGGGGCTTTGGTTGTTATGTGTTTGGTTTAGTCTTTCATTTAGTATGGGTTTGCATCACTGTTCTGTTCCCGTTACCTTTCCTTTTGATTATTTACTATTACATTGCATTTACTACATTTTACTGTGTCCTGTGTCCTTCTTGAGTGCTGGGGTTTCACTTGGTTTGTACTGTTCCTTGCGTTCCCCACATGGGTCCAGGTTGTTGCTTGCCATTCCCATGCATGTGTGTCATCTTCTGGGATGTGCACTGTGGTCTGCTCCTGAGATCTCATTCCGGCCTGTGTTTCACTGCATGTGTCCCAGGGTCAGGATGTCTCACCTCTACACTGTGTTCCATTGTATGTTTGCACTGCCTGCCTGGGTGCTATATCCATTGCTGTCTTATGTGCTATATTCAGTGCGGTCTTATTCCTGGGCTGTTTTTGCCCTGCACTCCTGGCCCTGTTTGCCCTGCTTCCTTTGCTTGCTATATTCAGCTGGTTTTGCGCTGGGCTATTCCTTTTGAATATAGCTTGCATTTTGCTTCCGGCTATGTTTGCCTGCCGGGCAGTGCTAATTTAACCACTGGGCAAAGTTTTGAATATCTGGCCCACTATCAGTTAAGGCAGCACCACTGACGTAATATTATACAGTCAGCATATAAATGTGCCAAGTAATCTTGAAGAGAATTACCAAGATCATTAACTTAAAGAAACAGTAATGGGTACCCAAGGACAGAGCCCTGGGGAATTCTTTCAGTTTCTAGACTATCTCCTCTTACATTTTATTTATTTTTATAGCATCAATCATAATGTATTACTCTCTTCATTTTTCTACACATCAGATGAATTATTAACAGTGTTAATGCATCAAGGACCATATCTTACAGCTTCAACAATTGTATAAAACAACAATCTACTATATCAAATGCTTCTGTAAAATACATATTGCTATAAAAGTGCCTTTATGACAAAGTTGCATCTCATTTAAGATCAAGTTTATAGTATATGGTCGAGTGCTGTTCTGTAAGGGGAACCATACACTGTAAAAAGTCATTCTCCATTAGTAGTGAGGTAGCTACTAATGCAGAATGACTTCTCATTCTACATTAATAGCTATGTCACAATGCAACCACCCCCATCAGTGCTGTTCATTGGATGGGGGCTCTTGAAGTATTGCATTTGCGAGCTGTCCATTGATCGCATGGCCATGAAATGGGTGTCGTGGACAACAAAAGCCTGCCCCTCTACAAGAAAAAAAGTAAGCGATTCTGTTTTTTGGGACCATACACTATAAAGAACAGTGTATGGTGTCCCATACACAACACGGCTACTCTTTACCCTCATGGTTACTATTGCTCTCAAGATCTGCAGTTGTTTTAGTAACCACTCAGGTAAAGAATAGCCTTGTTGTGTATTGGACGCCATGCACTATCCTATATGTCATCTGTAGAACAGAATATTTCAAGGACAAAGATCATTCACCTATCGAGCATCCAACTGGCTCAACTCTCTTGGCAGCGACATAGCGACTGCTCCAACACTCGGCCTCTTCAAGTCCAAGCTGCGCCTCTCACTGTTTGTATCCTGTGATTGCCCATCTTAACATTTCCACCGTTCCAGCTGCACATGGCCCAGCACCCAGCACTTACAATCAGTCTTTGCACCCCTAGCACCTTACCTGTCATATTCCCTCTACAAGGCCCCCTGGCTGCACTGTCTTCCGCACTCGCCCACCTCCCCCTCATATCTCCACTCCTGCCCCCACTCCAACCACCTCTCGCATCCGCCTACCCTCTGCACCTCCCCCGATCTCCTACTTTCACTTCCCCCACCCACCCACCCTCCTTCCCTTGTCTTGCCCATAGCTCAAGTCTTTATACTGGTTATTACATGTCTGTAAGTCAATGATTATATGTTTGTAACTAAAAATGATGACTGTTGCACACGCTGACATGGAACCTTTGTAAAAGAACCTCGGCTCAAAGGTATTGTAATCCTAGATTGAAATAAATAAAAAATAAATAAATAATATTCTGAGAAGTCATCCTTGTTCTCTTCTTTAAGTGCTTATGTAAAAGACAAAGTTGGAGAATATGCACCTTTCCTATGTGGGTGCTTTATGCTGGAATACATTGTCTTTGGATGTAGGGAGCATACCGGTAAGCGGATTTGAGGTTTATAATTGTACCTGTAATGTGGAAAACCACAAATGTAATTGTCAACAATTATGTATTACTGTAGTTGTAATGGAATGAATGCACTTCTTCACTACTATTTCAGTATATTCTATCTTGCCACAGGACCCTTCTGTAGAAGAGTTCTACTCTAACTCAGTAATCAGTAAAGTAAAGGAATTTGGTTTCATATAGAGTCTTATATACAGGCTGTATGAAAAATCACTTTACAGTCTAGGGGTAGGAGGGAAAAGAATGCTGCTGACATATTTAACACACAGTGAAATTCAAATAGTGCAGAAATAGTTCAGAGAAATGTTAAGGAGGATAGATAATCTGCTCATGGTCACACAGTATAATGAGTTCATGATAGTTGTGTGCTTCAGAACTTGGTCTTCAGGTTAACAGTTCTGTTCTATGACCAGTAGGCCAAACTGCCTCCCTAGGAGCAATATGTCTAGCTGGTTACTGAAATTAAACATACTCCCACATGCAAGGCATCCTGGCTAATATATGAAAATCACAATGAAGGGATTTAGGCTGTCAAAGCAAGCTAGCTTCAATTACTTCATGCCAATTTGCATATATTATCCATGATGCTTTGCATTAGGAGGCATTTCTAATTTTGTCTTTCTTTAACGCTTGGCTTCATTGGCAATGTTCTTTGTGCTTCACTTGTGCTTTAGTGCTTTCACTTGAGATCATTACCTTTAACATTAACAGCTTCTTTTGGCTCATCGCGATTAAAAAAAAAAAAACATACTGGACATTTGGCTGGTTGAGCCCTTGGCCTGGACTGAGACCAGTATAATGCACTGAGGATTCATAACATTGGTAAAATACATGTTTGTGGTTTGGTGCTTTCAGCCTTTGTTTCTTGCACTCCTTGCCCACCAAAACCCATTCTATAGACTGGGAGGTGACAAACAGGCTCCATTATAACAAGCAATTGTCAATGCTGAACATTTGCTTGCTGGTATTGGCATTGGTAGTGCAGGAGTTAAAGAGATCTAGGAATGGCAGTGAAGCACTGAAGTAATACCAGCCCCATCCGAACCCTGCAGAGACTGACAGGTGTTGGTGGTGTGCCTTTGGGTCATCGGCCCAACACTCATGCCATTCCACCTCATCCCACCTTGCAGATACCGACAGGTGTCGCAGTGTGCCTTGAGGTCTTTGGCCCTTATGCTCACCCTATTCCATAATGAAATAAGCTGAGATGGGTGCAGTATAGGAGAATGGGGTGATGTTAAGGCCAAAGACCCCAAAGCACACCTCGATGTCTGTCAGTGGCTGCAGAGTGGGAGTGGGGGTGGAATGGGGTGAGCATTACAGCTGATGACCACAAGTCACACCCCGGATGCCTGTCAATCTGTACAGGGTGGGCATTACAGTTGGAAACCCTAATGCCCCAGGTGTTTATTGAAATTTTTGCTCCAAATTTTCAGCATGGGCTTTTTGGGACCCCACTTCATGAACAGTGGCAGTATCATTTTGTTACTCAATCCCAAAAGGTGATTTTGCACAGTGAGTGTGCCATTCAGTACCACAGGTGCAAAAACACATTTCGGGCAGGATGTGAAAAATGACAGCTGTACTATTTATGAGAAAGCACAAAGAAATGGCAATGTTGAAAATCTGGAGAGAAAATGTGAAAAAGTGGCAAAGTTATGAATGTGTGTAGAAACTGCGCAACGCACGCTCATATCAGTCATTTTTTGGAATGTTTTCATTAAATTTTCAACATGGCCTTTTTGGGATCTCCCCTCATGAACAGTAGCACTGGGATTTCATCAATCTGTCCCAAAAGTTGATTTCACACAGCAATCGCACCATTCTGCACCACAGGTGCAAAAACACATTTCGGGAAGGATGTGAAAAATTACAGCAGTGCTGTTCATAAGGGGGTGTGAAAAAATGGAAATGTTGGAAATTTGGAGTGAAAATATTAAAAATTGATGAAGTTATGAACGTGTGTAGAAACTGTGCAACGGGCATTCGTAACGCAGTCATTTTTTTATTTTTTTCACCAAATTTGCAACAAGGGCATTTTGGGACACCACCTCATGCACAGTGGCACTGTCACTTCATTAATTTGGTCCCAAAAGGTGATTCCGTGCAGTGATCGTAAAATCACCTTTCAGGACTGAGAAACAAAATGACCCTGACAGTGTTTACGAGGTGGGGTCCCAAGAACCCCATGTTGAAAATGTGGGACCAAAACTCCAGAAATTGGCTGAGATATCAACCTAAATTGCCCCCCCAATGACTGCCATTATAGGGCTTACCGTCATTTCTTCAGTTCCTGGTTGGTCTTTGAAGAGTGCAGACGTGTTCCCGGTTCACAGAAGATCACTGCTTCCGACCTCCAGGGGTAAGTATGGTGGGGGGAACGGGGAGATGGGGTGTGCAGAGGGAGGGTGCGGGTTGGGCGATGGGGGCCGGTGGGAACGATGAGGGACCGTTTTCTTTTTTTTTCAGGTTTAAAAAAAAAATACATCGTGGGACTGTTTTCTTTTTTACAGGTGAAATATTACAAAATGGATTTCAGCACACTGGAGTGGGCTCCCAGTGTGCCAGAGTACCGGGGGTGGGGGATCAATACTGACCCTGGGATTGGGCACCCCAAGGTCGGCTTAGAACATAGGGGCATGGGGGTGCACATCTGACACCAGGAGTGGGCATTTCAGTATCGGAAACATCAAAGAAGTATTTTATGGCACACTGTGGTGGGCTCCCAGTGTGCCATTTTAATGGGGGGGAGGGGGGATACATGCTGACATGGGGATTGAGCACCCCCATGTTGGCAGAGCTTGGAGAATGGAAGGTGTGGGTTGGGCAGCAGCAGTGGGAGGGAGCTAATTTGTTGTCCTGCTGTGTGACTGGTTGGAAGGGAGGGGGGACTGCTGCTGTAATCACAAAACTGCCCCTGATTGCAGCAGCAGATTTCTTTCAAGTGTGGTGCTCACTCTGAAACTGCCGTCATTGGCATCTTTAGTATTAATTGCTGGCCAATGGACAAGCCCATTAAAGCGTTCGCCGGATTGGCCATAACACTGCCACACCTCTGCAATGCTGTACTACCTCAATATGTTTCTTGTGCACTGCGCATGCAAGCAAACATAAAAAGGGTTTCAGCAATGCTACAATCTAATCAGGCTTGCCAATAAAAGGCAGGCCAGCTTGTCTAATCTCCCCCTGCCAGAAAAGCAAAGGGGAGGAGGGGGATAGGAAAGGGAAGGGGGATGGGATGTCGGAGAGGGTGTCAGAGAGGGTCAAATGACTAGGGACAGGAGTGCTTCACAATTGGTCAAGGGGAGGGGCCAGAGAGGGGGGCTGGGAGGTGGGGCCTGCATGGGCTATGTAAGAGCCTGCAGAGCTTTTGGTCTCCCTCTTTTTGCTGGGATAATGATTCTCTGCACAGCGTTGGCAACAGAGGGTAAGGCACTATCCAGAGTACCTAGGCCTTAGGCCGAGTAGGTTTCCTTGGTTTTTCAATTTTCATGGGGAGAATGTACAGGGGTTGTTGGGTTTAAAAAAAAAAGGGGGGGGGAGGAGAAGAAGAAAAGCAGGACAAACGGGGAGAGTCAAGGAGGGGGAGTAGGGAGCAGCTGTGTGTTGCCAGGTTGGGTGCTGTGGGGAGGTTTATGGCTCCCATGCTGGAAATAAGTCAGAGGATGGTTTGGTCCTTGCAGGTCAAGTAATATATGGAGGTGACTGTGGTGTGATCAGGGTTATACCACGCAGCAGGATGAGAAGTGATCTCTGTAGGTGTTATGGAGTAGAGCATTTGGGCAGGTGGAGGGGGAGAGCAGGCAGGCTGCAAGGAACAGGAGCGCAGTGTGAGCACTGTAGGGTTTTTCGACTGGTGCAGCACCCGCTTCAGGACATCAATCAGTGGCAGAGTTCTTGGTTGGCAATGTTTAAAAAAAAAAAAAAGAAAGAGAAACAAACAAAGGAAACTAGTTTTGGAGCATTTGGGCAGGCGAGCCACAAGGAGCAGGATCACGGGGTCAGGGCAGGAGGGTCTCGACTGGTGTGGCGCCCATTACAGGAAGGCATTTGGTTTGGCCACGTGGGGCCTTGCAGAGGGGACATGGGGTTTTGCTTCATGGGATTCCACAGTGGTAGTGGTGGGAGCAAGGTGAAAAGGGCTCACACGCCAGATGCCTGTATGGTGGTAGGGAATCCGGGGCCATGCGGGCCAAGCAGGGGGGGAATTGCTTTAGGGCGAGCAGTGGTGGGGAAGATGGTGACAGGCTAAAGCAGTAGTGTATGGTGGCATGGTGGCCTGGGGCCTGGCTTTGTACGCAGTGGTACCATCTGCACGTCTGCAGGGACAGAAAATGATTTAGACTCCAAAATTCATGTGACGGGTATCACGCATAAGTACAACCATTTATAATTAGCAAATTTTCTCAAGAGGTTCACCAGGATTCGTTTGTCAAGAATAAGTGCTTTTGTCAAACCGAACAAGCTAAGGGGGGCTCATAAAACATACAGCCTTGACATACGGAGAGGCTGGACACGATTGGCATTTTGCTCTGTCCCTGCCTTGATACGAGGGGCATAGGAGGGGCTCAGAACATAGATTGGGTTTGTGGACCAGTAAGCAGGCAATTGGGGAAGATGGGCCACGAGGGCGGTGGGGTGCGGCTGCTAGGGGCGATCCCGGTTGGTGGGCACCACGTGTCTCGGGAGGTGCCCTCTGCTGGAGGGTGTGGGGTTTTGGGGGGTTATCCAAAGCACCTCGGGGTGGGCGAGCGGGGAAGATGGGCCACGGGGATGGTGGGCCTGTTGTTTGGATGTATGGCAGCTAGCAGTCTAGCGATTGGTCCGGTGTTTGCCAGACAGGTTGGGCCCGTGGAGAGGAACCGCATGGCGTTGGTAGGCCGGTCACCATTCTGGAAGTCACCGGAGGCCCAGGATACTTGCGGAAGGAAGGGGTAGTCTGTGCAATGAGCTGTGGGGAGACAGCAAGGTAAGAAGCAAGCCCCCTTTTAGGGCATGGGACAAGCAGGAGTGTGGCAGAAGAGAGAAAGCAAGGCTTATATATATATATAAAAAAAATAATTGTTTTTGTGGGGCGTTTAAAAAAAAAAAAAGAAAAGGGATTAATCTGTTCAGAGGGCAGATTAAGAACAAGTGGTAGGGGTGCAATTGGCTGCAGGGTCAATTTTAAACATCGTAAAATTTCAGAAAAGGGGGAGTCAAGTGAATGGGGTTTGGCTATTAAACGGTTGATGGGGTAATGGCCTCCTGAATCTTGTCCTTATGACCTGCTATATCCCAACAGGAAAAGATTCCAGATCTTTTTGTGGATGTTTTCAGCAGAATGGAATGAGGACATGGCCCTGGGAAAGTTTCTGTTAAGTGAATGCAAATTGGAAAGGGCCACAAGGACTAGATTATGCATAGGTTAATGCAAAGGTTCTTGGGAGGCAGGGGAGCTACTTGCATAATGAGTTTGGGAGCACCCAAGGTGCTTGCGAGTATTAGGTGACCAACATATCTCCCACCTAGATAAGGACACCATTCAATACATCCAGCAAATACAGGTTTAGGAACTGCATAGCGGGGGGTGGTGCCCCTAATCCAGTTTTTGGATGAAATCACCAACCTCCATCATGAGGCATGGGACAATGGGGGTAGGGTGGAGCAATCTACATTAACTGGGAAAAGGAGGAGTAAAGGAGTCTGGTATAGTGGGGGGCCTTTATAATCTTGCCATCTATACACTCCCGCTTGAAAATGGTTGAATTTGGGGGCTGTCGTCCGGCACAATATCCAGGTGGGGGTCACCCGACTAAGGAACCCATAAGGTTAAGAATTCAGGAGGCTGAGCTCAGTGGGCAGAACTGTACGGATGAGAATACCGCAAGGTTTCATTTTCAAAGCGACTGCCGCAGCCTGTCAGCCATCCAGAGTCCTGTGTGGATGGATGACACTTGGAGGTTTTGCAAGATGGCCAAGCAAAGACAATCGGGTGAAAATAGGTCTCGAGGAATTGTTTGATAATTGTAGGAAGTCAAGACCATGCTTTCAGTGGGGAAAACAAACAAACAAAACAAAAAAAAATATATATATATATATATATATATATTAGAGCACACGTATGGCTAAAACAGGCACTCTTAAGGAAGAACAGGCGTAAAACTAGTAAAAGGAATAGCATTCCAAGGTTAGGGGTCAGGGGTAATTTTTTAATAGTTTTCAGGAGGTGTTGAGTCAGCCTCCAAAAAGGGAAGGGGGGTTCCTGGTGCAAGTACTGAGGTGAATGGTTCTAGGGGTGCATGCAGCACAATGTGATGGGCATGCCCTTGTGTAAAAAAAAAAAAAAAAGGTACCCTTTTCTGGAGGTCGACAGTGATGAATGGGGTGACCTTGGTGAGGCAACCCTGGTATGTTGTCAAAGCAAGGGTGATAAGGGTGGGATGGAGCCAGGTTAATTTTCCAGAGGGTGCAGATCAAGGACAAAGGGAGCATCGGGGCAGTTTTTGAAAGCTAGCACGAGGCTCAACGGGTTTGCAGCTAGTACTGTAATAGTAGTGGGGATGTATGGAAGGGACCTGCCAGTAAGTGCCAGATCAAGAATGGTGGGTGAGGTATACACACTGCGACCCAGCCCCTTTTATGTATACCAAGGCGGGTATATGCCTACGGTATGCACAGGGTGGCATGAGGGGAACGTACCAGTGACCACAGTCTGGCCAGGGGTTAGAAAGGTTACTACATACAAGTAACATGCAAGGGTTGGGGGGTGTTGGGAGCAAAAAAAAAGTTACAGGCCACAATGATTGCCAGAGATGGAGAGGGTTTTTCCCTTGGGTCAGCCTTGGGCCAAGAAAGGGAGGACTGGGATAGGGCACATGTAGACGTGCTCCAGGGTACCTGGAAGCTGGTCACCCCAGAAGGGTGCTGAGGGGTCCTGGGGAAAGGGGGCTGTAATGAAGCCGGGGAAGATGTGCAAGGCCTAATCCAGTAAGATTTCACTGGCAAGAGGCAATACAGTCTTGGTAATTACTTCAGTTACCAACAGGGCGCAGAGGTCTTGGGGACCCATGCTGCAGATGGAGAGCCTGGATGTCAGAAGCCCATGTCCCCTGGGGCAACAGAATAGTGCATTAGAGTGTTAACCCAAAGGTTGGTGGGTCAGGCCACCAGTGGAAAAGTTACAAGGATGGAGAATAGCACGCCGAGGGAAGAGCAGCAGGCCGTTGGTAAAATGGTACCAGTAGGTGGGACTCCGGGACATCGGTGGGCCCACTGTGTTGTTTCATGGCGCAAAAGCATGCTGAGGAGGACACAGGCCGACAGAGAGTGGGAAGGCCAGGGTAGGAAATGACAGTTTATACAAGGTGGGGCCCAGGGGCAGGAAGGGGGCACACATGGGAGGCATCCTGCAGGTCCTCTGTGAATGGGGCCTCAAAGGGACTACTCAGCCCAGGGAGGGCAGGGCACCAGCGTGGCAAGAGGGGGGAGGAACTTTGAACCATGAGTTAGGCAAGCCCGAAGGGGCCTGGGCCCCCCCCCGGGGAAGGTGGACTGATCCCAATGGGATATCCAGGATCCAGAAGGAGCAAGGGTGGACCAGCCAGCCAGTCTGGGCTGAGAATGAGGATTTGGTGGGCAGGACAGCTGAGCAATAGCAGGCAGAAGTGACGGAGTCCCAGGATGGGGAGCCATGGTGGCCAAACAGGGAAGCACACCAGTAGTGGGGTCCCAACAGCCTGAGGCTTTTGGAGCAGCAGAGCAAGGGCAAGCATGGAAGCTCAGGCAGTGGCAAGCTATGGCAATCATACTGCAGGGTCCATGAGGGCAGCCTCAAGGGAAGAAAGAGGGGCGTGTGGTGCATGGGACCCCAAATAAAGGGAGGAAAATGGACAACCTGGCCAGTGGCATGACAGCTACAAGGGAGGGGCAGGATATGGGTCTGGAATGTTTCTAAGCCCCGGTGGTAGGGGCAAGTGTGATCAATGAGCCATAACCCAAGACAGGATGAGGAAGAGCCACGGAGCTGGATAGCCATGGATGTGGACAGAACAAAGTGCCCTGGCCACCTCGGTGGCCCAGCGGCAGGCATACAAGGGCAGGGGAAAAACCATGGGAGGGCTGCATGAGTATGGCCAGGAGAGTGGTGGGCAGCTGCAAGGGACATGGATGATGGGTGAGAAGAAGGATGGAAGGCAACCCATCTGGGTTAATGAGGGGGATAGAAGGGCCCAGCACAGGAATTGCTGAAGGAGGTAGAGCGGGTGCCAAAAAGCAGGGTCACCCTGCCAGGGCCCAGAAAGGAGGAGGGGCATTCTGGAACAGGGGTGTGGCTGCACCGGGAGGGGCTGGCACAGGGGCGCAAGGAAGAGTCCGGCCAGAGGAGTGCAGAGCAGGCAGGATGCTGGGTGGCTGGGGCTACAGGAGGTCATGGAAGGGCAGGCCCAAGGAGCCACAAATTAGGCACTGGGGGCCAAGGGCAGACTGCAGGGGATTCATGCTTTTCCCCTCATCAGGGAGAGGCAGCAGCTGCCCCGGGCAGGGGGCCCGAGGGGCCGGGCCTCAGCCACAGCAGTGAGAGGACACAACATCGGAGACATGTGGGGGCCTGCCCTCACCCGGTGGGCTCGGCAAGGTCATGGTGGGTGTACCTGCATTCATGGCCAACCCTGTAGTGAGGCTCCTAGGGGGCGGTGTGCCCTGGGTGGGAAGGGAAGGCAGCAACAGACTAGGTGGCAGTGTGAGGCTGATTAGAAGGGTGGGGGTCCAGGCCCATCAGAAGGACATATGTAGGGGTAGGGATGCCTACAGGGAGAGGGCAGGCCCGGAATGGGGCAAGCACCCCTACTGAGGGGCTGAGGAGCTATGGGGTAGGGTTGCTAAGGAAGAGGAAGGACCAGGTTTTTCTAGCCCATGAGGAGCCCATCATCCTTCGCAAGCTGGAGATGGGTCAGTGGAAAGAGGAACAAAAGGGAAAGGGGGGCAGGAGAGGGTAGGCAGCACGGGCTTGTGGCAGAGGAAACCAGGCATGGAAGTGGGGGGGGGGATAGATACTAGGGGCCAGATCACGTGTCCGGACCTAGTGGGGCATGAACCGGGAACTGACCCTGTGCGGGTAGGGCCTGGATAAGTGGGGGTACCTGCTAGTGGTACTAAGTGGTGGTGGTGGTACCTGGTTCTGGTGATGATTGGGGGGGCCGGATCAGATGGTGTCCAGACCCTGAAGTGCTACAAGCAAGGAGGAGAGGATCAAGTCAGCAGAAAATTTCCAGAAAGAAGAAACAGAATGAATTATTGTGGTGGTACTGTACTGTACTGTATACTGTTGAAAGTGAAATTGGGAATGTAAATATAACTTACGTGCCTTTAATAAATATTGCCAGCGTGCATCCAACAGAAACAGTTGTGGAGAGATTTATTTCTGGGAGGTGGATCAGAGGACAATTGTCTCTGGATTCCAAAAGCCTTACATTAATCCCTGTTACACTGTCATGTACAGCCTGATCACCATTGCACATGAATTATTCCTGCCAGCATTCCATCTTCTAGTACTGCTGAATGACTGGAATGATGCATTCTGATTCTGAACCAGCATTTTTAAACTGTTGGTGGAAGAACTATTTTATTTAAAATCTCCCTCTCAATGAGGAAAACATTCAAAAAGTGTACTTTAGACACATTTCTTTTGAAATAATTTTTATGTTAGCAATAAGGCGCTCCCAGGAGTTAGAGTAACAGTCAATCACCCCCAAGGTGCAATATGGCACTCGGCTGCACCTCATGCCACATTACACCCCAAGAGGATGACTTCCAAACTGTTAATCTAACCCCTGGTCATGCTTTATTGCTTAATCTATGACAGGCATGGGTAATGTACACTGTATATACTCTAAGCAACCTAACTTGTTCCAGGTTAGGGTGGGGCTGCAGTAAGTACAGTGCCACACATTAGGATGAAGTGTTCTTATCACAGTTTAGGCCAGTGATATCTTGCAGGGTATTACAGTGTAATCCAATGACAATTACACCAATTTGTTTTAGAAGAAATTGTGACATCTCATTCACAGAGTGCTTCATCCTTGTGGGTGGCACTGTAATAGATGCACACACCAGAGTATTCAGTCAGTTGAATTTCTGCATGCCCTGTGCCACATGCCTTCAAACATCTTGGAAGTGCTGTCATTTAACTTACCACACACCCTGTTGTGTATTATTCTGCTTAAAGAATGATCCCCAATGATGAAACATTGTTAGAAAATTATAAGAATTCCATTTTTGTGTTTAGAGACCTCCAACTTGGAAGAAACATTCTTTCATTGTAAAGACAGTTCCTATAAAAATACAAATCAAAATTGGTTTACAATTGTTCGACTTTATTGCCAATGTGCTTTGTGCATAGCCATTGCTTAAGTGCTTTTGCCTTGGGGTTCTTGTATTTTAAATTACTTTCCTCTTTTAGGTTCCATATGACCCAAACAGTTATCAGCACTTGGCTAATTGACCTCTTGTCCTGCACTGAGACAACAGCTACAACACTCTGAGAAGTCCTAACATGGATGAAGCATGTGCCTGTGGTTTTCTGTTTTCAGTCTTTGCATTCTGACCCAGCTTTGGCCATCCAAACCCCTCCTATCTAAGTAAGTTGGTGAGCAAGCTCCACGTGTAACCACCATACCAAAGGTACTGTGCACAAACTAAACAGCATAAAATGATTTTCCAATATCCCAGTAAACATTTAAGAACAGAAACACAGAAGGTTTGCACATAAAAGGACCTCTTGGCCCATCCAGTCTGTCCAGACGGTCCCTATCTTGTCTGTCTCCACAGACCCTAACTGGTGTCTGTGACCCTTCCCTCTGCTTGCCCATTTCCTAATATTCTCCTGTGTTTGTTCCACACATGTTTGAAGCCCTGTACTGTTTTCACCTCTACCACTTCCACTGGCAATGTTATCTAGATGTCAACCACTCTTTCACTGAAATAATACTTTCTCACATTCCTCCTAAGCTCCCCCCTCCAGCTTCATCACATGCTCTCTGGTTCTGGTGCTCTTCCTCATTTGAAAGAGACTCCCCTCCTGCATCCTGTTTACCACTGTGAGGTACTTGTAGTCCTTTAGCAAGTTCCTTCTTGCTGACGTGTTTTCCAGGATGTGCATGTTGAGATCCTTCATTGTTTCCTCATAGGGCTTTTGGTGCAACCCCTGCACCATTTCAGTTGCCCTTCTCTGTGCTGCCTCCATTCTGTCTATATCCTTTCTGAGGTGCGGCCTACAGAACTGGACACAATACTCCAGGTGGGTCTCACAATTGAGTGATCCAGTGGCAACAGCACCTCCTTCTGCTGGAGATACCTCTCCCTGTGCATCTCAGTATTGCAGCATCTCATTGGCCCTACCCATTGCTTTGCCACTTTGAGGTCATCAGATATGATAACCCCAAGGTCCCTTTCCTGATTAGTGACTGACAGCACCTCCCCCATCCTATACTCAGTTATTCGGTTCCTATGCCCTAGGTGTGTGATTTTGCACTTTTTGACATTGAACCCCAACTGCCATAGTCTTGACCACTTCTTGAGTTTCCCAATACAAATTTTCAGCATCAACTGCAAAAAGGCATTCCCTTCCAGGTCATTTCTTGTAATGTCACTTATGAAGACATTGAAGAGGACTGGTCTCAGTACTAAGTCCTACGGCATCCTGCTGGTCATGATTCCATCATTGCAGTGAGTGTTGTTAACCATCACCCTCTTCCACCTATCTGTTAACCAGTTTTTAACCCAGTTCACCACTTTTGATCCCACCCGTTGGCTGCTCAAATTCTTAGTCAGTCTCCTGTGTGGCACAGTGTCAAAAGCCTTGCTAAAGTCCAGCTAGGCCACATCCACTGCATTTCCCTATTTATTATGTATAACTTTGTAATACAAATATATATAGTTCTTGTGCCAGCCTTTACCAGGAAGCCATTTTAAATGAGTGCAAGCTCAATTGGTTTGTTCCACCTTTTCCTGTATTAAATAAACATTTTGAATCTGTAAGCTTCCCCTGATCTATTTCCCTGGTTACCCAGTCAAAGAACTCAATAGGATGTGTCTGTCATGACTCTCCTTCCCTCATGCTGCCTTTGATCTTGTAGTCCATTTGACTCAAGATACTCTACCAACCTTTCCTTTAACAATGTTTCCATTAATTTCCCTACCACTGAGGTGAGGCACACCAGCCTGCAGTTACTAGCCTCTTCCTGCTGCTGCCCTTATGCAGAGGTACCATGTCTACTCTCCTTTAGTCCTCCAGAACCATGCCTGATTCCAGTGAGCTATTAAATAAGGCTGTCAACAGGACAGCCAGCACCTCCCTGAGTTCTTTTAGTGCCCTTGGGTGCATCCCATCTCATTCCATAGCCTTGCGCACTTTCAGAGTTACAAGTCACTACAGGACACTTTCCTCTGAAAATGGACTTTGTTCCACCTCCCCTTTTGTTCTACTAATCACTGGTGGTCTATCTCACCTCCTGCTTCTGTGAAGACTGAGCGAAAGTACCTGTTCAGGATGCCTGCTTTCTGTTGGTTCTGCATAGTCCCTCTGCTGCCCTCCTTAACTTCACTGTCACTCCCATTGCCTTTCTCTTCTGTCATATATACCTGAAGAATGTCTTGGCCCCATTTGCTACTCCTTTGGCTACCCTTTCCTCTGTCTGCACCTTTGCTCACCTCACTGTCTTACCTGCTTCCCATCCATTTACCTGGTACACCTCCCTATCTCCATCCCTCTGAATTTCCTTATATCTCCTGAATGCCACCCTTTTTTCCTTTACCACTGTGGCCACATCCCTAAAGTGCCATAGTTGTCTCTTTTTCCTTTTGCTTTTACTCACATCCTTTATGCAGAGCTTGGCTGTCTCAATTATGTCCTCCCTTATTTTCCCCACTGCTCCTCTACCCATCTCTGGCATTTCCCTCCTATTAGGCAGTTTCTGAAGCAGTCTCCCATTTCCTTAAAATCTGCCCTCATAAAGTCTGGGACTCTTGTCCTCATGTGGTTTGCCTCTGATCCCATCTAGATACTTTGGTACATAGAATTTGATGACAGATGAGGACCGCCTGGCCCATCTAGTCTACCCATATTTCCTGTTCCCTACCTCCCAAGTGTCTCTTGACTACCCTTTCAGTACTGTCGCTAGGGGTTTCCTTATGCTTATCCCACACATTATTCAATGTCTTCACTGTTTGCACCCCAACCACTTCCTTGAGGAGGCCATTCCAGACATTCACTACCTTTTCAGTGAAGAAGCATTTCCTTGCATTCCCCCTGATCTTAATGTTACACCACAGTGCATGGTGATCACTGGTACCTGGGGGACTACCCGCTGTGATATCTGCAACTTCCCTGTTCGTAAGCACCAGATCCAGCACTGCCTCTTCCCTAGTGGTTTTGTTGACTAGTTGCCTGAGAAAGGCCCTTTGTAGCAAGCGAAGGACGGCCCTGCTCATTACTGAAGCTGCAGCTGGAAGGCCCCAATCCACATCTGGCAGATTGAAGTCACCAACTAGAGGCACCTCCCTCTCATTTGCAATTCTGATGATATTTTCCACAAGTGCCTTATCCAACTCCTGTCACTCTGCTGGAGGTCCTTCTATCGCCACTGTATGGATAGCAGCCCCAGTGGCTCCCCTCAAGGATTACCCAAAGCACCTCCAGTCTTTTCTTTTACTTTGGGTGCCCCTGACCTTTTTGGCCTTAATTCCCCCTTCCTCACATATAGTATAACCTCTCCTTCCCTTCCCTAGTGGGGCAGAAGGTTCTCTGAACCTTTGCCAGTTTAGCCTGGAGTCCAGCAACCTCTGCCCTCAATCCAAAGATGTGAGTGCAAATGGTACAGAACTTCAGTCTCCAGAATGTGTCCTGAAAATCTATGGTTCCACACCCATTGCACTGCACCACTCCCATGCTCATTCCTTTCTTAACCCATTTGTTGTTTGTTTTGAGTGTTGAATCTTTTCTGTACCTTTCTTTCTCCTTTCCATGTCCTTTGACTTCCTATCTCTTCCTTTACCTGTTTGAAATATACTGTATTTGTTACCCAACCCTAGGTGGGGGTGTCTCCAACTTTCCCTTCTCAACTTTTCTAGCAGTTGCTACCTACCTGATGTCTATTACCCTTAGCTGTTACTCCACTACCTTTATCTATTTAACCTAAAGCTGTCTATTCTACTTTATACAATGGGGTGAAGTGATATGCCCCTAAGTAAATAGTCATATTCTCACCGTATACTGATATCAGCATGCTGACTTCTACACAGTGAGAAAAGCCACCAGATATATTAACTGTGTACACGTTGGCAGAAAATAGCAGTACTCCCTCTACGTCACACATCTGAGGAGCCATCACACGTCTGAAGAGCCGAACGCTGTGGAACAAATCCAACAGAAAAAAAACAAGTACCACATACATACTTTAAAAAACAAGCCATACCAAAGAAAGAAAGCCCCTATTGCATAAAACGAATACATGATGGTAAGGGGCTTGACATGAGTAATATCACAACTTGCGGCAAGTCAGCTCTGGGAACAATCACTCATGGCTACTCAGAGCCACTCGTGATATTCCCCAAACTGACTTGCCACTTGTTGTGATATTTGTGAAACTACTGGGTAAAAGTTGTAACTCAGTTTTGTATTATTATACTGTGACAGATTTGCAGATGCATGCCAAGATAGTTGCCATTTTAATAAAATGTACTCTTGATCGAATTAAGTGTTGAAACAGAATGAAATGAAATGCGAGTTGCTAAAGCATAACCAGTTTTAAAAAACAATGCAAAACCAACTCATTGATGTGACAGTTTAATGTGAGTTGTACTGTAGCAGCATTTCATGTCATGTGACAGGAAATAATATCCATGCTGTGCAGTTCTGTGAAATCACTACTCAGCAGTGCAATCAGTGCTCACTAAGCCCATCCCTTGATTTAGTCATATGATTTATAAATACATTTAATTGAAGACTTTATTTACAGTAGCCCCACCCCAACCTGGAACAAGCTGTGTTACTTAGTGTCCATGCAGTGCACAACAGCTATGTCACCTAACCAGCAACACATGGTGCTTGCTTGCCACCCCCTTCTTTCAAACTGTCTTTTTCCATTTAATTTTTTCTACCATGAATTAGAAAACAGGCTTTTTATTTCCTGGCATCTGATTGGCTGGTACCCTTGCCAGGGGTGTACATTAACTTTCAATAGATGCCCAGGAAATAAAAAGTACCAAGCTACTGTGCCTCTTCACCCACAGAAGTATCCCAGCACCCACCCTGCTTCCTAATTGACTAAAACACAAAATTTGCATTTCAAATCACTGACTATTTTTCCTCTTGCTTAGCGAGAGAGCTGCTGAGACCCTCCCAATCCTTTGCCCAAACACTATACCCAGTAATGTAAAAAAAGAAAAAAATGCACAGCTGCAGTATGAAAGGAAATAAACGGCGCTCTTTTTTTTTGTTCTAATGTTCTCTTCCCCTCAGCTGACTAAGTGATTGATTGAGGGTGCCATCAAACTTTTCTCCCTCCCCACGACCCCTGTCCCATCACAGTTACGGATCCTCAGTCAGTTTTCATAAAACACAACCACCACCAAAACCTCACAAATGTATCTGATTTCTGCAGGCTTAGTTTTCCTCTTGTCCCAAGTCAGTCGACCTCCTCTTACAAAACAAAATCTATGGACCTTCTCCACAGTGTGACAGCCCACCTGCCACCTCTGCTACTCTCCTGAATTACCTTCTCAACTGCTTCACACTGCGGGTGCCCGCAACTTGCACTTCTCATTTCAAATTCATTATCTTGTAAAATTGCAGCCCTCCTCTGTAACCCACCTCAAAATGAAACAGAAATCCAAAGAAAACACATCATAAATTACCTGTATATAACAGGCTTGTTTTGTTTCCTCTTCAGGTCACGCAACCGCCACCACCACTCTTTGACCACATTCCTCAATGAAAAAAATGAACAGTGGAATGAATGCATACCTAAACTTAATGAATTAATGCCTATTAAAAATAATGTAAAACAAAAGTGATTTAACTATAGCACCCTGTATCTGTGTGTGTGTGTGTGTGTATGGGGGTGGGGTGGGGGTGTAACCATGACAACCAGCCAGAAAGTTACCAAAGCTTACAGAAACTCTAGTAGGTCAAAAGTCCAAAGGTAAAAAAAAACACAATCCTGATGCATGTGGAGAAACTATTTTATTACAACACAGCAAACAGCTAAGACTTTTTAACAGCTAAAAATACATTTTTTAAATACATTATTTAATACAGTTGCCCATTTTCTAAGTGCAATAATACCCTCCAGGGTGGGCAGTATTGAGGAGTACTAGACCTTCCAGAGGCTATAAGGCCCTCTGCCTGAGGCATTGGGCCTAATTACACCCCTTGGCTGTAGGATATTCCCAAATACCGTCAACCCTGTTGGGTATTATTGCTTGCATGGAATGAGTCATGAACTCTGCCTATTGCTCAATCTGTGAAGAAACACCAAAAATGTATTTCTCAGCTCTTGTGGTTAAAATTAAAAATTCTTTGTCATACAAGGCTCTGTGTAGACTGAAGCCATATAGTTCTGCATCCTTCGATGCTTAGAAAGGTTTTTGCGTTTTGTTACTGGATGAAAGCACAATTGTTCTTCTAAACCAAAAGCAACACTTCTGGGAGAAGCAGTAAAATGTGTGTTGCGGCAGTACTTGAAGAACAATCAATGCTAGTGCTCGAATCAATTTATTAATCAACATGACCATTACAGCAGCAGAGATATAGGAGATATGCAATAGGCGGACTCAAAATATACAATTTATCTTCACGTGTGAGGGGGTAGGACCATTAGCCACGAGTGAGTTATGAAAGCCTAGCCCCCAAACAAGTGATGATAAACTGTGTATTTTGAGTCAGACTATTGTATATTTGATTTACAAATCAGTTTACTAGTTATACCTTTTAAATGTGCTCTTTGTATGAGTACATAACTGTTTCTGTTTGATTTCAGCTGCTGGCTTCAGTGCTGCACTTGGCTATTGTGATGCCATCAGCATGGTGAAAGCTGTACTCTTATTGGTTCAGTATGCATTGTGACGTAACCTACTTTGCAAACAAATACTATCTTGCTACTGCTTGTTGGGTCATTGTGACATACCAAACTTTGCAAGATAATATTGTCTTGAGGTGGTCTGCCAGTGCAGTGGTAGTTCTACACTCGCGATGCCAGTGACCTGAGTTCGGGAATGGGCTCAGGTTGTTGGCTGGCTGGGTGGAGGAGGGTTGAGCATCCAATGGACTGCTTGTCTCCTCCAGGGGGTGTGGGGAGCCATGGCTCAGTGCATGACGAACCTCTGGTGGTGGCTGGAGGTTCAGCATGCCTGTGCCACACAGAAGGGGTGGGGCATGACAGACACCGGCATATGCCCTGGTAATAGCACACATCACATTTTCTGGGGGGGAGTACTTCAGAAAAATTCCTTGGCCCGCCACAACACTGACAGGAGGGTCAAATAGGCCCTTGTCACTAGGCATGAGCAGCTCGAGGGAGGACCCAACAAGTCATAGGGGTATGGAACTTGGGGGGTGGCTAAGGGCCCAGCTGCCTGCTCCCAATCTGTCCCCACCTGAGGGGTAGTCACGGCTCTGTGGGAGGGTCCCTTCAAGCTCACAGTGCAGGAGGATGGTCGAGTGACAGTGCCAGGGCTCGAGAAGGGGATAAAAAGAAACATAAAAAATAATAATATTGTCTTGCTATGTTGGGGTCAGGATAACACTTTCTATCTTGCTATTTATCAGTACACACATGTTGTGCAAAAGGGAATATGCTTAAACTGAAAACATGCATATAACAAGTGGTCAGCTTGAGGACTGAATAAGTAGCTGAGGAGAGAGAACAAAGGTCCTTGCAGTAGTGGTGATAGTGGCAAATGCACGAGCAGACCTTCTAAGCATATTGCTGTGGATGTCCCTGTGACAGTAGTCATGCAACTGGCATTAGGGAGAGAGAAGCTGGCCATTGAAAAATGTGGTTCATCTTTGATTTGGTCCCCATTCATTTGGCTCAGATTCAAGAATGTGGCCAAACCACATCAGAACCTAGTGCAGTATTTGTCATGGTGTAAAGTAGACTACAGATAGGGGAGTAATAAAAGCCTTGAGGTCAGCATGAAATATTTATTAATTAAGCTTCCTTGCGGTGGGTGGTGTTGGCATGCCACTGTTGTGGGCTGTTATGCTTTTGGTGTTGTGACACAGTCTGCAACCCATTAAGGATGCCACAGCACAATGCTGAAGTTTATATTCATTGCAAACCTTAATGCTATCACCTCTTTGCAGTCTTTGCTTTACCTCCATGACAGTTATATTCTCTCTGGTCCCTGGTCCCATAGATGTTCAAATTATATAATAACCCCCCCCAAAAAAAAAAAACACCACCTACAACTAATACAAATGAGAGCAAATTAAATTTAAGGCATTATATCAATCCTCACAATATTCTACCATACATCCATGGCAATTCCTTTTGTAATATTTTACATACATATATTTTATATTGAACATAACACATGGTTGTAGACGCTGCTGCTGCTGCTACCAAGAAAGAGAGCTGATGTAGTAAAACACTAGCTCTGAAGGGTGTGGTCACTCATCACATTCATCATGGGGTCTTACCTACTGATGTTGCCTTTGTGTGACACACATCATGATGAGCTAGTTGGTGATAACAATATTAGAGTCATAGTGCTATTATCATGAGGTCTTATTGCATAACGGTATACAAGAGGAGTCCATGTACTGCTGCTGATGCTAGGAGTAGTTAATCAAACTGTGTTACTGGTGCTAGTACCAGTGGCAGTCCGTGGGTATTTGTCACTAAGAGGTACTGTATGGGAATGCAAATAGTAGAGGTCTCTTGCCGGATATGTGAATAATCAAATATATAGTTGCTTAGTTGAGGAGGTAACTGTGAGGGGGAAGAGGAGAGTGGGGCAGCTGCAAAGTAAAGGAGCTAGCTGCACATTTGAGCAGACTTGATGGACCACAAGGCCTGTTTCTGCTGGCTGATTCATATGTTCATATGCACAGTTAAAGCTGATCACTGGTAAGACAGTTTGAGAAAGTCTAAGAATTCAAGATTCTCTGGATCCACCCTTGAGTGATATGGTGATGTAACATTTCCAGTTGTACTGAAACATCTTAATAAAACAACAGAGGTTGGAGGGCATCTGAGAAAACACAAAGCCACTTTAAGTAGTGCAGATCAAAAGACTTGCCTATCTTGTCAGAGCTGGATTGGATCAATATATGAACTAGCAATTGACTATGCTAGATAAGCCTGCATCATGTACTGTGGTGATATGTCCAAGACTTCCTCTAAACTGTCTGAACAATACCAGCATGCATTATCCAAAAGCTCCAATATGTCCTTAGGCATCTCACGATCAGTACTATCAAAGTCTTTCATGTAACACTCATACCTGGCACTGACACCATGAGATGACAGATGAGGAGAAGCAGTAGGAGCAGGAGGGTGCATATGCACTTTTCTGCTGGTTTTTAGGTGCCAACAAGCATTGCATGGAGCACCTCTTGTAGTCATGTGTGCTCTTTTCTGCATTTACCTAAAGATTAGTATTACATTCACTGTGAGTGATGTATTGCTGATGACATTGCTGATGTCAGTGACTGGGCTTGGAGTTGGTTTGCAGTGCATGTTAATTGTATGTTGCAGACAGTGAACTTAAAGAAATTAACTGAAGTTCCACAAATGCTTTTTTCACATAATATGTCATTGCCAACCATGCTTCAGATGTTAAAGCTGCAATTTGTTTTGTAAAAAATCTGTCATAGCAATTTTTTTAAACATTTTATCAATGCTTTCTTTCTGGCTGCCCTCCAGTTTTCTCTGTGCGGCCACACCCCAAAAATGATGCCATGCAATGGATCTGTCAGTGTTTTACTGTACATACAGCAAGAAATTCTGGGTAAATTATAACACTGACTTAAATGTTCCTTACTCAGAGGTGCAGTCTTTTATTTTGGTAGTGGTGACAACAGAATAGTACCTAATATGTAGATGTACATAGCAAGGCATTGTGAGTACAATAAGAAGTTGTTTTCCAATTTCCTTACTGTGAGGTGCAGTCTCCTATTTCTGTAGTGGCTTCAGCACTACAAGATTTCATATGTTTATTTTCAAAACAAAGTATTGTACATACAGTATCTAGCTGACAAGATTTCTTTACTGAGAAATGTAGTCTCACATTTCTGTAGTGAGCACAGAAATAGAATAACCTGTATACTGATTTACATAGTGAGGCATTGCGGGTACAGTAAGTAGCTGATTTTTTTGTCTCCCTAATCAAAGTGCAGTCTGCTGTTTCGGTAGTGTTTATATCAGTACAGTCTGTAGAAAAGCTTCTGGAAAAATGTTTTTGTGATGCGGGTAGGCCAAAAAGATCATTTGCCATGCTGTGTAGATGTTGTTTCACTTTTACTGCTTGTCGGTGAAGTGACATGTCTGAAGTGACAGCTCCTGTCAGAATGTGGGAGTGTGATGATACTTTTCTATGTTTATGTTATAGGGCTTGAATGGCTGTAAGTAGTTCAGGAGTGTAATTATGGGTCAATAATTACATGGCTCTGAGCTGCTTTCAGCCAATCAAATCACTAGAATTTTTCTACACATGTTATAACGCTAGATACTGCTATCTGCAAACAGTGTAAAGAGTCAGCTAAAAACTGACAATGTTCCTTTAAAAATGTTATTTCTCTTGCATAATGTAAAGGTTGGGGGTTGCAGCACTGAGGAAAAAAGGGGCAGGGTTATGCAAATGATACAAGCACAGAAATAAAAGGATTTTTTCATGGAAAACAGTACTTTTTGCCAGTTTGAATGGTAGGAAACTGATTCACAACTCCTACAGGTTACTATGCCCATTTGCTATGGCAACCTTCCATAAATCACTTTACTTAGTTACTGCTGAGGCTTGTGTGTAGATTTGAATGCAACTTGATTCAGAAGCTTTCCAGCTGTTGAGACCTGGGGCTCAATTTTAGAAGGGATGCGCATGATGCAAGGTAGATGCATCAAAGGAGCTTGACAGAAGTGGTGACTTGCATCACAACTTGTGGCAAGTGCTATTTTACAATGCAGTCTGTGTCAGATGGACCCAGTGCTGTGCCAAAGCCTCCTTGCACCTGGGTTGTGTCCAAAAACACAGGGCGCTATGTTGCAAGGAGGCTTGCACCATGGCAGAGCTGCCATATCCTCTTTTTTAGGATTTTGGAAACCCCACCATGGACCAGTGAGGAGGTGGTTTAATTGGCTTGCGGCAATGGGGTGAGGTGGGACAGGGGCCTGTAGGGGTGCATCAGGAGCAGGACATGTCATGGTAGGGGTATGGATGGAAGGTGGCAACCTGCCCCAGTATGTGGCATGGACTGTGATAGCACCAGCTTGGACTGGCATACTACCCAATGGGCACCCCATGCCCAGACAGTATGACAACATAATCATTATTTCCCCCAACCCCTTTGGGTTCCTGGGTCATTGGTACTATAGTGGCCACCACCAAGTCCAAAGTTGCCCCAATCTTGGTTTCCATGTTTGATAAAAAAACCTCGGTCCCAGTCCATGTCCCCCCCATGTTCTCTTGGTGTCAACACAGAACTGCCCACACATTATGTCACACCACCATGGCCAGCCACAGACTATGTACAGCACATGCTGTACACTGTATAGTATACAGTGTACAGTATGTGGTCCTCACAAACACATTCTACAGCTGGCTGTGGTGGTGTGAGGAGGGCTGTGCCAGTTGCAGATGCGTGTCAGGGATTGGGGAGTGGGGTAGGTGTCAACTGCCTGTCAGGGTGGGGATGGTAGGGGCCACTAGACCACCAGGTAATGTGTGAGCAGTTCTGTGTGGGCACCACAAGAGCATGGGAAGACAGGGACATGGACTGGGACTGTTTTTTTTGTCAAACATGGAACCCAGGATCAGGGCTGCTTTGGACTTGGGGAGGGCACTATACCACCACGGCACTGTGGCTACTTCGGGGATTGCCGGGGTTGGCAAAAGCCTGACACAGCAGGCATTCCACACTGAATGCCCAGAGAGTAGTGGAACAGTGCCTACAGGGGCAAAATGCCCTGTGCCACAGTCTTGCGGTGGCTGCCATTTCTGTGCCGGGTTCTGGGCTTAGTGCTCCTGTTAGCACCTGGGGTGTCCATCTGTGCACTTGTCTGCAGCTGTGTCCATGGACTTGTGCCCGGACCCCTAACTGTGCCTGTCTTTCAGCCGCAGGCTGAATTTTATGGCTGTTCCAAAAGGTTTGGCACAAGTCACCAACCTTCTGGAATAGCAACTTTTGTGGTTGCCATAACTGCATTGGATGCAGCCCCCCTTTCGACCACAAGTTGTGTCCGATGCAGGCAGCTTGTAAAATCAGGTCCCTGATTTCTAAACCGGGGGGAAAGAAAATCTACACTGAGTTAGAATTCATATACAAACTGATACACAACAAAAACAAGCACTGGTGAATGCCTTAATGTTTGCTTGCATGCTGTACAGTATTCTTTTGTTCTTTCTCACTACAGTTTGTGCTTTGGTTGTTAAGCAGAGGCTAATATTGTCTTCTTGATTGTTCCTGGTTGCGGTATCTGCAATACCAGAGGGAAGAAAGTCTGTCCAGAAATCCTGTGTCCAACCATGTGAGCCTATAGCTCAGTGAGAGAGCAACGGGACCATATTACATGGGCCTAGGTTACTTTCCCAATACTGTAGGTAACATTTCTTCTCACTGCAATTTATGTTGTATAAGAGAAATTGTTATGCTTAGTAAATGAAGGAGGGTAACTGTTAGCAATATTGTGTTTTTTTTTCTTTTCTACGTTGTATTTACTAAGGAAAATTCAGCTGAGATGCAAGAATTTAATTCCAGTGGGGTCCTACTTTTACTAATTTTTACAACGTATTTACCTGGAATAATACAGCTTAGATGCAACATCTCATTTTCAGTCACTTGCTCAGGATCACACAGTATTTGGCTGTAGCAGAGTTTTAACAATGCAGCCTCCTGGTTTGCGACTGTGCTTCAGCCATACAGTAAACCACAGTGCCTGAGGGGGGCACTGGAAAAATCCAGTGCTTGTCAGACATGACTTTTGTTTTTGCAATTTTTTTTTGCCAGGAATGGCTCAGCTGAGATGAATATCTATTCTTCAGTGGGTTTCTTCTTTAACTCATTTTTACAGTGTATTTACTTATGATAGTGCAGTTGAGATTAGAGCTGTGTGGAATACAAAATTCCACCCACAGAATGCTTGAGGGATGGCCATTCCGATTCCGTGGAAATGCTCAGAATTTGCATGAAAATTCCACAGAATTTTACCAAATTTTAAATATCAGTTATTTCACTAAGACTTTAAAAGTACATGTTCAAATGACACCAGCCTAGACAGTTCTTAATGGCTTACATATGTGTACCAAATTTCAGAATCATATGTTTAAAGGTGGCAGATTTATGGGTGGCCAAACATTTTATCAAAATTTAATTTTCAGTTATTTTGAAATCATTTTTAAATTTCTTATCCAAATTTCTTCACAATTTCAGGATTCAGAGAAACTTACAGCATGGGTATATGCACCATGTTTTATGTCTTAGGCTTCAATGGGGGCTGAGTTATAGGTAGCCAAACATTTTGCCAAAATTCAGATTTCAGGGGCTAAACTGCTCTGAGAGAAGTGGTCTGTTTGTGTTTCTGTTATTTTAGTATAATTTTGATAGTATTCATTAAAATGCTATAACATTTTACAGGTATAAAGGTTATCTCTGCATTTGTATATGTAAATAGTTTCAGAGTTCTAGCCTCAAATGGAACCGAGTTATAGCCTGCCAAACATGTTGCCAACATTTAAATTTCAGTTATTTCTCTCTAATTTTAAAACAACATATCAAAATTTAATCTGAGCTGAAACATTTAAACTACTATACCACATGGTCATTTCTGAAAAAGTTCATTTGTGTAGCTTTAAATGGGACTATCATAAAAGTAGTCAAACTTTCACAACATTTAAAAATTAAAGTTTGCAAGAATGTAAACTGCAAATTTATAAATCCCTGAAACTTTTAAACTAGAGAATGCAATACCATTAAATTTGGCAGGTTCTTAGACCTTACAAGGAGACTATGTGTGCCAAACATATTAATTGCTTGCTGCCAGAAATTGCAAAATAACATCTGTACTCAAAGTCAAATCCCATGAGTCTTTGTGAAAATTGTAGAATTTCATGAAAAATTACATAAAACTGGAATTTGCTAATTTCACTCAGAAATGCACAGCTGAGCTGCATAGCACACCAGTGGTAGACCCCCTCGTTGGAGCAAGGAAGCACAGGATGTCAACAGTTCAAACCTGAATGCAGGATGTATAAGGATCACACCAAGTAAATTTATGATCCAGGGAGCCTGATGTATGTGCAAGTTTGGGACTTAGAGGTACTCCAAAAGATGTAGTGGGAGAAGACAATGTCTGGGGCACCAGGAAGAAAGAGGGTGGTGGAAACATAGAACTGCCTCGCTGAGGAGGTCATGGGGTTAAAAACTGTGGGGGCTAAAGCCCGAAATTGAAACAAACATTAAATGTCCCATAAATGGATGAGGTATAGAATATTCTTACTGGAATCCCTCTTTCAGCTCAACAACTCATTTGAACCCTTCAGTGTTTTAACCACATAGTGCAATCCCTATAGCACTCAACCAGTTTGGAATACTCAGTGTGGTAAACTGCAGTTGCTACTGAGGGGTTTGTCTATTGTCTGTGGGAGGTGATTTAATCCTTACTGCATTTACTTACTGTATGTGGAAACCTACTCCTATGTAGTAGATAATTACAAATTTGGAAGATCTCTCCCGGATAATCTCTGTGTTGTGCCAGACATTAGATTGTTTAATGCTGTTTATATATTATTTACTTTAGCTTTGGCACCACGGTGGTCAGGCACTGTATATATATATATATATGTATATGTATATATATATATATATATAGTATATATATATATATATATATATATATATATATATATCTGTGTTTTTATTCAGTGTGCCCTTTGCCCCAACTACTAAGGTATTTTGCCACATAAATACTGACATTTTAAATTTGGAGGATGGTCAAACAAATACTTTACCATCATTTATTTATTTATCCTTCACTTATTAGTTGCATCACTGTAGGTATATAGAGCATCAGGAGCATTCTTAATATATCTTACAGACTTTGCATCAAAAACTCCCCCAGTTCATTTCTATGCAATGATTGTTCCCCTTTTTCATATTATTTTCCCCCCAATTTACCCCACTTCCTCTCCTACTTTCCTGGTATACCAATACCTTAAAAGCACTTATTTATATATCACTTGGTCCCTTATATCTTTCCCAAATTTTTATTGCAGGCTATATTTAAGGCTACTGTACTTCATTATCTTAATTGCAATGCCATAATCAATATCATAGCACAGTTATTCTTGAAGCCTTAACTCCTTAAGTATAAAGATACCCTCATAGTTGGGGATTACCAAGCCTTTAGTAGACATGGTTACCCCACTATATGAAACTACTTCCTATCTCTTTTTAGGCAATGTTCGAGTTATGTGCTATCATCAATGTTAAACTTATGCATAACGCATATATAACCTTGAAGCCTGAAATATTCTGAACCTTCACAGTTACAATTATTGCCAGTAATGACTAGTCATTCGGATCTATAAAACTAATTCTCTCAACCTCCAAATTATTGGAATGTATCAAATTGATCCTATAACATGCTGATGCCTTATAAATCTATATTATATGCTGCACTTTCCAATCCCTTTTGATTCCTTATATTTGTTTGATCTGCCTCCACACAACATTTAAATATCTTGGTATGAACATAGCATATGTGGACTAATACACATCGGGCAACCTCCAGTCTGGCTCACACTATTTTAGCATCATGCTCCATCATGTTGGCATACTTTCTTTATTATTCAACTTATTATTATGGTTCAAGTTAATTTACTATGTCTGGAGTTTAATACTAATTAGTAATTATCCTTTTTTAGTTTGGAAGGATGATGTTTTGTTTTTTTCCCAGGGCAATGCTCTAATTACCTTAGTACAAGTCTCAATTACAATATTATAGAATACTGTTATACACAGTTTAGTATCTTAAGATTGCAGTGTGATTCTTTGTCTTGAGATTTACTAATTACTCTACACACCTAGTAGTGTAGGGTGAGAGTCTTGGTATATTCACCGACTCGTATCGCTCTGCACTTCATAAAGTTTTCAAATTAATATTCTCTTTACTGAGTTATATTAACATTTGTTGGTTCTAATGTTTATCTACTTGATATCCTTTTCTCTTTACTCTCTCTCTGTGAGACAAAATGAATATAAATATTCAAATCTACTGAATCCATGCAATTTAATAGCTCTGTATACATTTGTTTACTATATATATTTCCCTTTTGAATCTGTGACATCCTCCAACTTATTTGTTTTGAGTCCCTCATTTGTATCTGTAACTAACTACTTTATCTCTTAGAAACATGAGTGATCTAATTTTACATTCATGGAATATTAAGGAACTCAACTCACCTTGTAAATGCAAGCTAGTACTTACTTATCTTAAAAAAAACATAAAACACACACTGCTTTCTTACAAGAAACTAAACTTTTACCAGAGGATGTCAACAGACTTAAAAAGGACTGGGTTGGTCACGTATATGCATCCTCTTCTTCATCAAAAAAAGTGGGATTGCTATCTTAATACATAAATCTCTTAATTGGTCCCCCATAAAAATTATCACAGACTCGGACGGTAGGTGGATTATAGCCCTATTAAACTCCACCGCAGGTCTGCTTATGTTAGTTAATGTCTATGCTCCCAGCTCTAACTCACCTGTTTTTTTCCATAACCTGTCTCAACAAATTATGATCAATAATAACAACAATTCACCTATCCTTATTGGTGGAGACTTTAATTTAGCACTAGAGGCATATTTTGACAGAAGTACTTCATCACATGATGCCCACACCATTAGTATTAATGCTCTATCAATGCTTATGAAGGATTTGGGTCTGTCTGACATTTGGAGACTACATCACCCTAGACAACAAGATTATACTTTTTATTCCTCTTTACATAGATCTTATAGTAGAATTGATTACTTGTTCTCTTCTCCCCTTATTACGGAAAAAACTATTGATACAGCAATTCTCCCTATTGTTATATCTGATCATTCTCCTATAAGTTTACATCTACTCTGGGCCCACTCTCTTCTAAATCCCCATCTTGGTGTCTAGGCTCACTTTTACTGAGAGACCCAGAATTCACCCCTTGGATTAAAACCCAGATTCAAGATTTCCTTTCTGTTAATGACACTCCTGATGTACTGTATCTCAAGGTACTATCTGGGAAGCATTAAAACCACTAACAGAGGCAAGAATATTAGTTATACAGCACATATAAAGAAATTAAGAGAACAACAATTAAGCAATCTAGAAAAATACCTTAAAGACAAAGAAACCCAATATTATAAATTAAAAAAAAAACCCATAACTCTCAACTTCATCTGGAAATTCTACAATTATGAATTAAAATTACGAATTGATATCCAGGAAAGCTGAACTTGCCCTTTTAAGGCTCAAACACCGCTATTGGGAACAAGGGGATAAATGTGGGAAGTTGCTCTCATATCAGCTTAAAACTCAACAGATGCAGAGACATATCGCAGGCCTAAGAGATCCATCAGGTCAGACCCACACAGACAACCCTTCAATCAATCACATTATGCAATCTTTTTACCATCAACTATACTCACACCCAAACACCAAGAATCCCAACCTAATACAACACTTCTTGGAAAAATTGCATTTACCCCACCTTTCCCCTCAGGAAAATGGCTATGCTTGATAAACCATTTACTCTACAGGAGATCCAAACAGCACTATCTTCCTTAATAAATGGTAAATCACCCAGTAGTGACAGTTTCCCTGTTGATTTCTATAAAACCTTATCTGACACTCTTTGTCCCATATTATTTAATGTCTTCCTGGAAGCAATCTCTAAAAATAAACTCCCCTATGCAATGACCGAAGCCATTATAACAGTCTTACCAAAAAAAAGACAAAGATCCTTCTCTCCCTTCAAACTACAGACCGATATGACTACTTAACACGGACGGCAAAATCTTCACCAAATTTAAACTCTCCCATTAGAATCTTTAATGGCTAAACTCACCCATACCTCACAGTCCAGATTTATCAAGAATAGAAATAGTCCTGATCATCTTCGCTCACTATTTAACCTAATCCATAAAGCAAAAACTCTTAAAACCCCTGCAGCTGCAGTCACCATTGACTTTGAGAAAGCATTTGACTCTCTCAATTGGGAATATTTATACCAGGTCTTATCTCATTTTGGTATTACTAATAATTTTTGTGCATGGATTCAATTACTGTATACCTCCCCCTCAGCTCGAGTTCTCACCAATTCCATTCTGTCCCCCTCCTTTTACTTAGCAAGAGGCATCAGACAAGGATGACCCTTATCACCTTCCTTGTTTATACTAGCCATAGAAACCCTTTCTGCGTCCCTACGTCAATCATGTATAATCAAAGGCATACCTATTGGTAACTCTCACTACTTCTCACTCTCGTATGCAGATGATCACCTTATTTTACTAGAAAATCTTTAAAACTCTAGGCAACCTCTAGTTAAACTACTGAATGAATTCACCTCCCTCTCTGGACTAGCTCTAAATCTTAAGAAGTCCAAAATGCTACCATTGAATGCCTTTTGCAGACCCCTCATAAACAACTCACTGGGCTTTTGCTGGGCTCCCCAAGGTGTATCTTATCTAGGTATTCGGATCACCCCAACATTAAATAAATTATGGGATGCTAATATTTCTCCTCTGTTAACCAGCATCAAATAAACACTTGACAGATGGAAGCTGCTTAAACTCTCTTTTAATGAGAAAATTTCCGCTATTAAAATGTCAGTAGCTCCTAAAATATTATACCTTTTTTCCAATATCCCTTTGATACTTCCCTCAAGTTTCCTTACCAAAACTGATAAAATAACAGGCAACTTTATTTGGGAAGGCAAAATCCCAAGATTTAGCCACAACAAACTTTGATCCCATTGGTCAAAAGGCAGTTTTGGCCTTCCTTTGTTTCAAGCCTACTTATGGGCCTTTCGTACATCTCAAACAATCAAATGGTTTAATAAACCCAACATCCAATCACCTTTATGGGTCAATATGGAAGCAACCTTATGTCCTGGAAATGTGGCTACTTCCTTGCTTTATAATACCCTTACCTCTTCTTTAAAGTCTCACTCCACCATAGCTGCATCTATATTCTACTGGAAAATAATTCACAAGCACCTTAAATCGAACCCCAAACCCTTAGCTTATACCCCCATCTGGGATAACCACCATATATCTTTTGATAAGCACCCAATTTTCTGTTGTACCTGGAAAAACAGTGGTATTTTCTTCTTGCAAGATATACTTGAACCTCAGACATTAAAATTAAAATCTTATACCGACCTACGTGTCTTATGGAATCTTCCCCATCGAGATTTTTGGAAATATCTACAGCTTCATACAGCATGCAACTCTTACCTCACACCTTTCTCTACTAATTCTCTATATGATAAGTACATTTCTAAATGGACAAAAACAGCATCCAATTTAAATAGCACTATTTACAAAGATATTAGAGATATACTTCCTGACTATTCTGTTAATGCAAAAAACAAATGGAGTATTTTGCTACAATACAATATAACCAATGCACAATGGTAAAGGTGTTGGCTCGCCTGTCACAAATCTTTCAATGATAGACGTAGCTCTCTTATTCAAACCAAAATCCTGCATTTGTGGTACAGAACCCCTGCTGTATTACAAAAAAATGGGCTTAATGAACAATAACAATTGCTGGTGCTGCAACTCCCCCAATGGAGATTTATTGCATATTTTATGGTATTGTCCCCTCATACAAAAGCTTTGGCACCGTACTCACAGATTTGCAATGAAAGAGATTGGTCAACCTTTTGCATTGGACCCTAAACATTGCATTCTTGGTATTTTAATTATTGTTCCTACAAAATATCCTATTCACAGAATAGATGGTTAAATATACTTTTCCTTCAAGTTAAATGCATAATTCTTATGCATTGGAGATCTAATATAATCCTCACCCTTTCCCATATCATCAGACAATTATCTCAATATGCCTCCCGGCCTTGACCATATGACATATATTTTGTCTGACTGACTCATGATACATAACAGTTGTTGGCAGAGCTTTTTTAATTTTCTGGAATCATCTAAATCTTTTGACACAAATGTAAGGACTTAATATATATGGCGTTTTTCTCCTTTTACTGACTTCTCACAGATATCTCATTGTTGTCTCGCTTTCATGTCCCCTTTTCCTATTGTTCTCTTCTTTTTCTTCCCACTTCTTTCATACATCCCTCTTTTCCTGTATACTGTCTGTAGATGTTTCTTAGCTACTCCACAATCCTCTTACATATGTTTTTTGTTTCTTTTTGCAGCATCATATGTGATTATGTAACATCTTAATGTAAACCATGTCCATTCATACTACCCGCCTCTGGGCCACTATAACGTCAAACATATCTTAATCACATGACTTGTATTGTTTGTTCTAATTTTGAATTATAAGCTCTTTATATTATTATTGAGTAGTGTACCAATTATATGCTGCCTTAACTCTTCTATAAAATCTCACATTGTATTATATTGTAAGAAGTTTGTCTGTACATCTTATGAAAACCTTAATAAAAAGTTTAACTACAAAAAAAACAGTGGGAGAATTCAAGAATGCATGGGGCAGACATAAGACAATTATAGTTGGGGGTAGGAGGAAGTAGGCTGTTGGATAACTAGGATCTGCAGTTTATTTAATAGATAGGGAAGTGGGCAGACTGGGTGGGCCAAGTGGTCCTTATCTGCAGTCAAAGTCTGTTTCTATGTTCTATTCCAACAGGATGGGTCGATAGGAAAAGGAATAGATGACCCACATTTTAAGGGAGTTTGTCACTGTAAAGAATAAAGAGGATATCAGTGGGATCAGTCGTTCTTCTGAGTTAATCAGGCTATGCCAAAAGAGAAGGTAGGTAGCAAAATAATCACTCAGAGAGGAAAAGCAGGACTGCAAAAAGCTTAGCCCAGCTTATCAAATGAAGCAGTGATACGTACATTGTGAATGTTAAATTCCACAAAATGCTACCATAAATATGTGAGAAAATGTTACCAATAATTTGTTTCTGTTTTTTTTCTACTGCAAATTTAAAACTGCTAAACCAATTTATCCAGAAGTGTTACACACCAGGATAGACTTACTTTGGGTCTGCATGTCAAATGTTAAGTCTATGCCTGCAAGAGCAGAGAAGTTATAAGCATCCACATTTTTGAGAGTTTTCACAAAGTTTTGCAAATATTTACATAGTAAAGTTTTGAACCCTTGTAACTTAAAAATCTCTTATCTAATTCTCTCCAAATATTGACAATTCTATAAGCATTACAAAAAGGTTATTCGTGATTATTTACACATGTCTAGCTCCAAGGGTGCCTGAGTTATAAACAGATGACATTTTTTACAAATATTCCCACAAAAAAATAATGTGACAGATTTTAAGCGCATATAATTTTGAGATGATGCATCATAATATCATGAAATTTGGTGGTAGCCCAGAGTACAGCAAAACCAAAACCATGAAAGATGAAAAAAGACCATTGCAGCAAAAGTCACTGTAATGGCCTGCAGTTCACCAACATGGCTTCTCCTGGTGTTGTGCCCCCGCCCTGAAACAACTTCAACCTGGAGTTGATTATATTTAAATGTGGGGGGTGCGGGGCCAAAACACATTGGTTATTGACGCCACAATATAGTGTGTCGGCATTGTGCCATCGCTGTACTGGATGTTGGCAGATTTACTGTTGACAAAATGTGGTACTTCCAGAACTTGGCACATTGTTAGAACACCTATCAAGTAATCATACCACATTTAAGATCTATGGCCCAATAGATGACTAAGGTATACGCAAATAAAAATGCTCATGAAATTTCTCACACAAAATAGAATGACAGAGTTTGAGCACCTATCATTTTTAAACTATCCATTCTAATTTCATGATATTTGGCAGGTCATTGGCCCTCCTTGAAAAGAGTGAGCGTACCACATTTCAGAGCTCTATCTCAACATATGGCTAAGTTATGACCAAATTGCTAAATTTTAAAAATTCCACAAAATTCAAACTAAATGGTCCTTTTAAGAACAGATCCAGAAACAAATGATTTGATACCTTTTATTGGACCAACATGGATGTTACAGAAAAGAACAAAGTGCTCTAGCTTTTGAACCAACCAGGTCCTTCATCAGAAGCTTTAAGTTCTTAAAAGTACCAATACAGCACCTACAACATTTTTTTGCATCATGGAAGATACCGAAATTTGCTGCAGGACATGGCAGTTGCATAACATTAAGAAGAAACTAGCACAGCTAGACAGTGACATCTACTTTTTATCCCAGTGCAAAAGGAATAACATTATCCCTAAAAGTCTAGCTATTTGGAATCCACTGAGAAACACAGATAATTCTACATATGCTGAACAACTTTGTTGTAGGACCTCTGAGAAATTGAGAAATCACAGAATCCACAGCTCATATGCCAAAAAAGCATTTTTGAAGAAACAGTTTAATGAAATAGCTACCACACTGGAGAGGATGTCTGCTGAGCTTATTCCAGACATCTTGCATGAGATAGACATGAACTACCAAAGAACCTTAAGAAAAGCCATGCTCATTAAAAACAAGAAGTTAGATGCCCTTCAACTTATCATACTTCCTAACAACCATGAAGAACAGAACAGAGTGACTGAACAACTAAGTCACACAGATGGGCACCTTTCAGTTGTTAATTTGTCCACCCACACACTGACTACTGAGGAATTAAATGTACTTTCCAAGGGCCTCAATTTCTGCCCAACTAAACCACCGGACAGAATACAGTTTTGTGGTGAAATGGAGGAATACTTCTGCAGATTGAGACTCAGGGAATTTTTTCATGGCAGAGAAGAAATCACAGACAGGGAAGAAATCACAAACAGTAAAAATATTATGGATAAGAAAAATAAACCATATGAGTTTATCCGATCAAGTAGCCGTAACAAGAAACTGGACAAATACATTAATTGCTTTCGCCAGAGAGTTACTGGTGAGATTCTTAATAGGCAGAAAAAGGCCCATTGCAGCCTCTCTCCATTGGAATGGAGGGCTATACAAACACTAAAATTGAACCATAACATTGTCATAAAAAAAGCTGATAAGGGCTTTGCAGTGGTGATATTGAATCGGCAAGATTACATTACGGAAGCCAACAGGCAGCTAAGTGACCTTACTTACTACAAAGTACTGGGAAGTGACCCAACTACAGAATATAAAAGAGAACTACAGGAGTTAATTGAAACATTTCCAAAGCATGTCCAAGACAAACTAAAGCCCCTCATCCCCAGTGAACCTAAGCTAGGGACATTCTACATGCTTCCTAAAATACATAAGCCTGGTAACCCTGGTAGACCCATAGTCTCTGGTAATGGCACCCTGACACAGGGGATATCAGGGTTTGTAGAAGCTATTTTCAAACTGCTGGTTATACAAAGGGATCATTACATCAAGGACACTACTCACTTCCTGCATAAACTTTCTGGTTTTAAGGACTTACCACCTGATACCCTTTTAACCATGATGGATGTAACATCTCTCTACACTAATATTCCACACACAGATGGCATTTCAGCCTGCCTCAAATACCTGCATGACAAAGAATTGGACCCCGACATTGACCCTGGAGTTGTGGGTAAACTCACTGAATTCATTCTGATACATAACAACTTCAGCTTCAATGGTAAACATTATGTTCAAACTATGGGAACAGCAATGGGAACCAGGATGGCTCCACAGTATACGAATCTTTTTATGATGAATTTAGAGGAGGATTTTCTAAGGCACTGTACACATAAACCACTCGCTTATTTCTGTTACATTGATGATTTGTTTATAATTTGGACAGAGGGCACTGACACACTTACAGATTTTCACCGGGAACTTAATAACCTCTACCTAACTATAAAGCTTTCCCTGGAATATTCTGCCACCAGTGTACATTTTCTGGATACCACTGTCACTATTAAGGATGGAACCCTACATACAGTACCTGTCTTTACAGGAAACCAACTGGCAGACAGAGATACTTACACAAGAAAAGTAATCACCAGAGCCACACAAAGAAATCTGTCATATATAGTCAAGCACTTTGGTATCACCGCCTCTGTTCAAATGATGAAGAAAAAGACACACATCTGGCGATGTTGAAAAACACCTTTATTGAGCAGGGACACTCATCCAGAGAAATTGACAGAGCAGTGCAACGTGCAATACAGGTCCTAAGAGAACAGCTACTGCAATCTAAGGAACGGATGACTACCAACAGAATACCCTTAGTAGTCACATACCATCCTGACCTTGAACTCCCACATAAGATTATTAAGGATCTCCATCCAATAATTAGTGAGGATGAACCCCTTAATTGTATTTTTCAAGAACTACCACTACTATCTTTTAAACAACCATCTAATTTAGCCAACCTGATTATAAGGAGTCAACTTGAACCGAAACAGAATACCATGACATCATATGGTACACGACCCTGTCATCAACGCACATGTAGGACATGTAACCTCATTTCCACTTCAGACTGTGTGGTTACATCCCAAAACAGACTATTCAGGATACATGGGAATTATACATGTACATCAAGTAATGTGGTCTATTTTATCCAATGCAAGAAATGTCCTCGCACAGGTTATGTGGGGGAGACAAGCCAACAACTCCGTACTAGAATGAATTCACACAGACATTCTATTAATCACAAGAAGACTGAGAAATCAGTAGCCCAGCACTTCTCCCAGGATGGCCACTCAATCTCAGATATGTCTGTGATGGTCTTAAAAGGACATTTCAACAGTACACCACAGAGACAGGCTTGTGAAATTAAACTTATTTTACTTCTCAATATGGTGGCAGATGGAATGAATATTGATGTTGGTTATATGACACATTATTCCACTTAAACTTACACAGACCTTTACTTTAAAAGATGGACATAAATACTTTAGTTCTTCAGTGGGCCTTTGATTTTGTAAGTTTATGGTTATCTACATGTTGACTTCTCACCTTAACACTGTGGTGAGTGTGTTTGAGTGTGTGTGTTATACTGATGTATGTATGTGTGTGTTGTGTGTGTGTTTGTATGTGTGTGTTTTGTGTGTGTATGGGTATGGTGTGTGTGGAGTGCGGTTGTTATGTTGTTGTTTGTTGTGGTTGTGTGGGGTGAGCAGGGGTGTGTGTGTGTGGGGATGTGGTGTGGTGTATGTACACACGTATGTGTGGGGGAAGCATGGCATGGGGCAATTATATGGCTAGGACACTTAGTTTTCACATATAGTGTACATTTACTTCCATCTACTAGTTGTCAGTGGTTGGATTACACACTGTCACATTTTTAAATCTGCTCATATTAAGATGCATATCTCATTTACTTTGGGGTTCATAAAAGGTGTAATTCCTTTGGGTTTTCATTTAGATTCCTTAGACTGATTCTGTGCATTTTTGTTATACAAGGACTCTATGTTGAAATCTGCACTTATCAGGCTCATGGTCTCATTTTCTTGGGGGTCCTTAACAAGTATTTTTTTTTATTTGGCACTTACACTTACAAGTGATACTATCATGCATCATGTATATATGTGTATGTTAATTTGAGGCTTGTTTTCAACTTGCAGTTATATCTAATTTCAGGATTTTGTCTCTCATGATCTGTTCTTTAATACAGCAGGACAATTGGAATGTAAGTTGTAAGCTCATCTTACATGTATTACAGAGAATGCCACCCCTAGGTTTTTTTATCACTAGAATGCTTTCTTGGCATACTGAGACATTTTAAAATTTATGTGACAAGAACTCTCTGGCTGTAGAGAATTCTTTATAACCTTTGCCCTTCTGAGTCTCCTCCGTTAAGAGCATACTGGTGTTAATTATCTTCTCTGACGTAATCTTCTGTTATGTTTTAAATGTATATATTAAACCAATGAGAATTATTTCTGTTTTTTTTCAATATAATCTGGTGTTAATAGTATGGGATTTTCAAAATAACTGCCACAAAGCTTCTGAAGAAGGACCTGGTTGGTTCGAAAGCTAGAGCACTTTGTTCTTTTCTATAACATCCATGTTGGTCCAATAAAAGGTATCAAATCATTTGTTTCTAAATTAAATTCTGTGAAATTTCACAGAATTTCATGATGTACAGATTTAGTATTTGCCATATTGATCCTTATAAGAACAGATCCAGAAGCAAATGTTTCGATACCTTTTATTGGACCAGTTTAAATGTAACAAAAAAACAGAGTGCTTCAGCTTTTGGACCAACAAGTCCTTCCTCAGAAGCTTAATGAGAGTTATTTAGAAAATCCCATACTTTTAAAACCCAGATCATACAGAACCCCCCAGAAAACGTCCCCACTGGTTCAAAATACTCATTTAAAAAAATAACAGACGAGAATGTCAGAGTCGCTTAGTAGTACCAGTTCACCTTCAGCTTAAAAGGCCTAAAGGTCAGAGGTGCTAAGTGCAGAACAACATGCAAGGAGTGCACTGCACATAAATTAAAATGACTTAGAGACACTTTCAGAATAAGATAACAACTACTCAAGCAAAGAGCTCCTAACCCCTATCATGAGTGTCACAGTGTGTATAAGAATGCAGTTACTGAAAAGCAAAATCCACCCTAATTAAAGCTATGTTAAAATTGTAAGTTAAAAACAAGCACCACAAAATACAACTACAAGAAAACATCTATGTATGGCATACAAAGAGTACACAGTAATGTTTTTCTAAAGTGAGCAACAGTTACACATGGTATGGGATGTAAAACCTAGCTGAAACCATTACCCAGCTATACTCTCAAACTAGATATTATGCCCCATAAACCTTAAGGCCTATAGTGTAGTAACAGGAGTTTATAAATTATAATATAAATTGGCAGTATACGTGTCAATTAAAAAAACTGCTTGTCAAGGACAACCAAGAAATTAAGACCATGCAGCCTGATATGTATAGATTTCAATAAATTCTCAGTGTACAATATAACAACTTGATGTACTGAAAATGTCTAAGGAATCTGAATAAGAAATCATAGGAATTAAATTCTCTCAACCCAACCCACACCCCCACACCCCCTATCTGGAGGAGGGAGATAACTAGTTTTAAGGAGATATATACATATACATATACATACACACACACATGCACACAGATATATATATATATATATATACACACACACACACACAAATCTTAATGCACCATTATTCACATCAGTCTCTGCAATTGTTACCCAAAGGAATTAAACTTGTCATAAAATTCCAAGTAAAAGGGATTATGTATCTTAATATGTATGGAGTTCAAAATGTGACACTATATAACTATAGTACTATCTGTGCAGTAATAGTCCAAGGATTCTGAATAGAATCACAATAAAATAGAACCTCAACCCTCCCCAGGGTAAGGTAACTAGAAGTAAATGTACAATATGTATGTAAGACAAAAGTCCTAACATACCAGCATTTCCACAAATCACTACAATATTAGCCCAATGTAATATGATCTGTCAAGGACCCCCATGTAAATGAAATCCCACACCCCAATATGTTCAGAGTGCAAAAATCTGACAGTATATAAAAAAACTACTGTATGTACAGTTACAGACTAGGGAATCTGAATAAGACCTAATAGAATTAACCCCACTCCTGGGGAAGATAAATAGTAAGAAGGAATTAATATTCATTATATGTGCAAACTAAGAGTCATAACACACTTTAACTCCATGTATCTGAATAAAAGCCCACCTCAATGTAACAGCAACCCCCACATCTGCCATACTCACATACTCCCCCCACACACAAGGATACACTGAAGTCCTATATGTCTATCCTATGAAGAAAAGATCTGTGGATGTTAAGTACTATAATGTGCCATAAACCCCAAATCTGTGTTCATGCCATCTGCTACCATATTGAGAAGTAAAATAAGTTTGATCTCAAAAGTTCGTCTCTGTTGTATACTTTTGAGATTACCTTTTAAGACCATTACTGACATATCTGAGATTGAGTGGTCAGGCTCAGAGAAGTGTTGCCCGACTGGTTTTTCAGTCCTCTTCAGTTTAATATTATGTCTGTGTGAGTTCATTCTAGTGTAGAGCAGTCGGCTTGTCTCCCCAACATAACCTGTTTGTGGACATCTCTTGCATTGAATGAAATAAGCAACATGTCATGATGTACATGTATAATTCCTCTGTACCATGAACTGTCTGTTTTGTGATGTAATCACACAGTCCGAAGTGGAAATGTGCTCACAAGTCTTACAGTTGCGTTGATTGCAGGATCGTGTACCATTTAGTGTCATGGTATTCTGTTCTGGTGAAAACTTACTCCTTTTTTTTTAAATTCAATATACTTTATTATTTTCCATCATATAACATCATGATAACAACAATACAAGAATACAATAAGAGGAAGCCAAACAAAATCTATCCAGTGTTCCAGCCATGTCCATTATTAAGTGGTCCAACATAAGCCATTCTCCTCTCTAATAAATCCCCCCATCATCCCTTCTGTACTCCCACTACCACCCCCAAAACCCCACTCTGCACAGTGGGGGAAATGACTACATATGAAAAGGAAACCGCATGGAGAAAAAAGGGAAGGGGTAAGCCTCTAGGAGGATTTAGTACAAAATAAAATAAAATAAAGGTGGAGACTGCCTAATTCCCATACCCCACAGAAATGTAATGGGATATTATGAAAATCTATCATGATTTCCATAGGGAAAGTAAGGTCATAAGGGGCTCCCAGGTAGTCTGGTAGTATTGCACTCTCTGTCTTACAGTGACGATGTGTTTTTCTACTTTAATGGCAAGGAGAGCCTCATGATACCACTCCAATGTTGTAGGAAGCGTGTCCTCCTTCCAGTGCCTCAACATTGTTAGTTTAGCTATGGCCACAATTAGTGTTATATGGGCCTGGCATACCACCGGGGTTCCCGGTGGAAATATCTCTAGGATACAGGATTCGGGAGTGAATAAGATATCCAAGCCTAAAACTGGATCCAACACTTGTTGGATAGATTTCCAGAAAGTCTGCATACGCGGGCATTCCCATAACATATGATAAAGGAAGCCCTGAGTTAGCCTGTATCTGAAACAGACAGGGGAGACTGCAAGACCTGTGTTATATAATTTTAGTGGCGTAAAGTACATATCATGCATAATTTGAAATTGCACAAGACGCAATCTGTCTTGTTTGATATGTTTATAATTCATGCACCATATTTTCCTCCAAAACTCTACCTCAGTCAGCAAAGAAAGCTCCTGCACCCAGTAGTAACAGACTCCAGTTGGAAGATTGTGATCCAAAACCTGGAGTTGCTTATATATCCTTGAGACTGTGTGGGTGGTTTCTGTACTCTGAAGAATTTATTGCAGCCCCTGAGTCGATTGATCAGACCAACTTTCCTTATTATTGAATGCTGTTAATGCATTTTTGACTTGTAGATACTTAAAAAAGTCTCTGCAACTTAAGTGGAAATGCATCTGCCAAGTTTGAAAGGAGGCCACTACATTATTTTGCAAAAGATTAGCCAATGTATAGTGTTTGAGCTGTGGAAGAAAAGAAGGTGGGATGGGGTGCCTGTCAATTAAAACCTGTGGATTACAAACTAGAGGTTGGTCGGGGGACACATGCCAATTTATTGAATAATACTGCAGAACTTGATGCAATAACTTAAGTGACCAGGCTATGGGAGTGGACCTAAGTGACCTGTCAAACTTGGAAAATGTAACATACACAGGAGTGGCCAGGGAACTATTAACTCTCTGCGCTGCCTTACTTTCAATATTTAACCATACCGGGGAATACCTGCCACTATCGATCAATGAATCTGCTTTGCACCACAGAGCTATTTTACTGAGGTGTTGTGCCCCATAATAAGTGTACAGAGAATGAAGAGCTAGTCCTCCCTGCAACTTAGGAGCAGTTAATTTGTGAAACACTCACCTGGGAGGTTTATTCTTCCAGAGAAAGTTGCTAAACATTCTCTGTAGTTTCATAAACCATTTCCTGGGAATATAAAGACCCATCATCCCTAGCGGATATAAAAGCCTTGGCAGAACGTTCATTTTCAAAATATTGCTACGTCCCCACAATGTCATTGGGAGCACACTCCACCTATTCAGGTCTGCTTGCAGAATTTGTACTAGTGCAGCCAGATTATCCTTAAACATAGAGGGGATCCCTCGAGAAATCTTTATCCCCAAATAGGTAAGGGTTCGATACTCCCAGGAAAGGCCCAATTCAATTATACTGGTTTTAATGACCCTACAGTTTAATGGAAACACCTTGGTTTTAGATAAATTAAGCTTGTAAGCTGAGACTTTAGAAAATCTGTAGATTTCCTCAAAAAAAGTTGACAATGAGGTTTCTGGTTCCTCCAAATGTAGTAGAATATCATCTGCATTTGCCGATAAAACAAATCTCTCACCATATAATTGAATTCCTTTTAATGCTGTAGTAGATATGAGCATCCAAATTAATGGCTCCAGATAGCAGTTAAACAAGAGAGGGGATAAGGGGCATCCCCGTTGAGTACCTTTCTCAAGCGGAAAAGCTTGGGATAGGTGTCCGTTACACCACACCCGTGCTGTTGGAGCAGTATATAGGATTTTAACCCAGGTGAGAAAGGAGGTGGGCATACCAAACTGTCTAAGAGCGGCAAACAGAAAACACCAGGAGACCTTATCGAATGCTTTTTCAGCATCAAGAGAAACAAGTACCGATGGGATCCCTGATTCTTTGGACCTCTCCATCAGGTGCATGAGTTTACTCATGTGATCTCCAGCTAAGCGCCCCACCACAAATCCCACTTGGTCATTACCAATAATACTCCCTAACATGGGGCTAGACGGTTGGCAAGGATTTTTGCCAATTTTTTAACATCCAAATTTAGTAACAAAATCGGTCTATAGCTCCCAGGGCACAATGGGTCTTTATTTGGTTTAGGAATAACTGTAATTATTGCCTCTAGGAAGCTAGCATCTTTTACCCCTTGATGAAACCACAAATTATACACGTCTCTTAGCAATGGGGAAAGTTGCGAGAGACAGGTCTTGTACAAATTATTGGACAGCCCATCAGGGCCGGGGGCTTTGTCCTGGGGAAGCTGGGCAATGGCAGTTTTTACCTCCATTAGTGTGACTAAAGCACCAAGCTGGTCTGCCATTGCTGGCGATAAAGAGGGAAGATTGGCTAAGCGGAGATAGTCAGTGATTTCTTTATCGGCTACTTGCAGGGGGTCATCTGCTGAGTAGAGATCTTTATAGAAATTCCCAAATACTGATGCTATCTCTTGGGGTTGGGAAATGATACGGCCATCCTGTGGGGATCTCTAACTCAAGATAAATTTAGCCATTTCAATTTGCCTTAACCTAAGTGCCAGAAGCTTCCCTGCTGATTCCCCTGACTCCAAATATCTCAATTTAGTATTATGAATGGCCAATTCTGCCTTCTGCGCCATCATATCATAATAAGATGCTTGAAGACGATGTAACCTGGCCCATTCTTCTGGAGGTGATGTCTTACTAATATTATGTTCCAACTGCTGTATTCCTTCTAATATGGAGTCAAGCTTCAGTCTATTTTTCTGAGCTTGTGTAGATGCTATTCGTATAAAATTACCCCTGATGGCACATTTGAGGGCGGCCCACATTACATCGGTCCTCTCCACCGACCCCAGATTTGCATCCAGAAACTCCTTAATAAAGACTTGTGTGGAAGTTAGGGTTTCGGAATGCTTGAGCAATTGTGTGTTAAGGCGCCAAAGGGGGCACCTCCTTGTCCTAGACCTTAAAATAAAGGATATACCAACTGGGTAGTGGTCAGAAAGTACCCTAGGATAAATGGATGTGTCAATATTACTAGGTAGGGAAAAGGAACTTACCAACCAATAATCTATTCTAGAAAAGGTGCCATGTGGCGGGGAGTAATACATGAATTGTTTTTCATCTGGATTCAGAATTCGCCATACATCCACTACCCCCGCTCCCACCAGGAGATCTCTAAAAGTACGCTGTGCTGGTGAGAGCCCACAATTTCTATTGTCTGAGTGGTCAATGTCTGCTGTTGGAACCAGATTCCAGTCTCCACCCAGAAAAGTCAGGATAGGTGGGTTAGATACCATCCTTGTTAACAACTGGGTGAAAAAAGAGGGCAAATCTATGTTCGGTCCATAGATTGAACCTATTAGCACTGGGGCTAATGCCAATGTACCCTGTATAATGCTGTAACGCCCCTCTGGATCATAGCATTCTTGTGACTTACTAAATGGCACATGTTTGGCTATCAGGATAATAGTACTGGCCCGCTTGATGGACTTGCCAGCGCCATACACTTGCCCCACCCAACCACTTTTGAAGAGTGAAATATCATCTCTGGGCATGTGCGTCTCTTCCAAGCAGGCAATTTCCGCTCCTAAATGAGCGAGATGCTTGATAATCATACCCCTCTTTTGTTTAATCTGTGCCCCTTTTATTCCAACTCATAAATTTGTAGGCCCCCATTATCTTCGACTAAACAATGGTTAAACTGAGAAAGTCCAAAATGTAAATGATTTACTACGAAATACCTCCCTACTATTCTTAGTGTGCAGAGTTTCTTAATTTCCCCCACCCTTGCCATTTTTATATTACTGTGATAATGAAGACTTGCCATCCCTTTAAAAAGAGAATAACAAACAACCCCCCACAATGAACATAGTGGTAAACTCACCCCTGCTCTAACAAAGTCAACCTCCTATTACACAATGCAGCACATGATTATAAAGTCTCGCTACCCAACCCCAAGTTATTCCCCTCCTCCTTCCCCTGACCCACAATATATAACTTTCTAACAGTTCACCTCATGCCCTTCATGCCCTGCAAAGAACCTTTAATAAACGCTTCCTTTCATCAGATACAGAGCATCAGGCTGTTAAATAGAAGAAGTACATAACATTAAGGAAAGGAACAACAACAAGCAACACATGTTCCAGCTATGTGGAAAAGTATTCCCAACTTCAAAACACTATTGTCCAATCAATTTTAACGTCTTTAATTATTATAATAATAGGGGCAAATGAGTTCTCAAGCCATCAGGCTTCGTCCCCTCCACATTCCAGGGATTACTTTCACTCAACTAATCCAGAATGTCGTTCTTTGCAATTGGCAAATTAACAGGATGTCCCCTCAGGGATCAACAGCTACAACTTCTCATATGTCAGATGGTACAGACCAATTCGATCCTCCTTCAATTGACGAAGCTTGCTTCACTTAAAAAGGTCTGGGAAGAGTGTATGAAGCTCCTCCGTGGCTTGCTTGAGTGAGTCAAATGCTACCCACATATCTTTAGACTTAACTTGCAGAGTTGCAGGATACTTAATCCGAAAGGGTACTCTAGTGGCAATCAAGTGAGATACCAGAGGATGAAAGCCCTGCCTTTTAAGCTGCACTGAATGGGGAAGGTCTTGGGACACTCTTAGTTTACTCCCCTCCCATTGAATTTCTTGTGCTTCCTTGACTTTATTCATGATGTGTGCCTTATCCAAATAGTTCAGTAATTTAAAAACCAACAGCCTAGGTAGTGCTCCTGGTAGCGGGGGGGGGAGCAGGAAGCGGTGTGCTCTCTCGACTATGTAGACACCATTATTCGGGGAGGGACCCGCTATTTTTTCACAGAATTTTTGCACAAACAGCACAGGGTTGTCGCCTTCCTGTTTCTCTGGAAGACCGAAGATAATTAAATTATTGCACCGACTGTGCCCTTCGAGATCCTCCAGCTTGTCTTCCACTTTCTATAGCTTCTGTCTTAATGTGGAGGAGTCCAGTTCAGACTTGTTCCTCCACTTCTCTACTGACACCAAACGTGCATCCACATCCCCGACTCGAGTGGTGAGTGAGTCAAGGTTAGCCCTGATTTGCTGCACATCACTAGAAATTGCCATGATGGACTCCTTCAAAGGCAGCATTAGCTCCATAAACTTGTCTTCTGACAATGCTGTAGGAACTGCGGTGGATAGTGCAGCTGTGGCAGCCTGCGCTTTAGGCCTCTTTGCAGCCTTATCTTTCTAGAGGGAAGGTGGAGGCGTATGCCGTGGAGGAGCTCTCCGCATCTTTGCATCCATTTGTATCCTCCTCCTATCACCTTCGGAGAGCTTCTTCTTCACAATATATTCAAGATCGCTAGCTGTAACTTGCATTAAAAAGACGATATTGCAGGTTCTATCGGGGAACGAGGAGAGGATGCGACCTACAGTTAAGCAGCCATCACGTGACTCCCGAAAGCTTACTCCTAATCATTAGGCTGGCTAAGTCTGGTGGTTGTTTAAAAGATAGTGGTAGTTCCTTAAAAATACAATTAAGGGTCTCATCATTACTAAATATTGGATAGAGGTCCTTAATTATCTTATACAGAAGTTCAAGGTCATGATGATATGTGACTACTAAGGGTATTCTGTTGGTAGCTGTCCTTTCTTTATACTGAAGTAGTTGTTGCTTTGGCACTTGTGTTGCACATTCTATTGTCCTGTCAATTTCTCACTATTAAGGATGGAACCTTACATATAGTACATGTATTTACTGGAAGCCAATAGACATCAGATATACTTACACAGGAATAGTAATCACCCAAGCCACACAAAAAAAATCTGTCATGTGCAGTCAAGCACTTCAATATCACCATGTCTGTTCAAATGAAGAGGACAGAGATACACATTTGGCTATATTGAAAAACACATTATTGAGCAGGGACACTCTTCCAGAGAAATTGACAGGACAATAGAATGTGCAACACAAGTGCCAAGACAACAGCTATTTCAGTATAAGAAAAGGACAGCTACCAACAGAATACTTTTAGTAGTTACATATCATCCAGACCTTGAACTTCTGCGTAAAATAATTAAGGACCTCCATCTAATATTTAGTGAGGATGAGACCCTTAATTGTATTTTTAAGGCACTACTACTACTATCTTTTAAACGATCACCAAACTTAGCCAGCCTAATTATTAGGAGTAAGCTTTCACCAGAACAGAATACCATGACACTAAATGGTACACGATCCTGCAATCAACACAACTGTAAGACTTGTGAGCACATTTCCACTTCGGACTGTGTAGTTACATCACAAAACAGCAATTCAAGGTACAGGGGAATTATACATGTACATCACATGTTGTTTATTTCATTCAATGCAAGACATGTTCAGAAACAGGGTATGTTGGAGAGACAAGCCAACTGTTCGGCACTAGGATGAACTCGCACAGACATGATATTAAACTGAAGATGACTGAAAAATCAGTGGGGCAACACTTCTCTCGGCTTGTCCAGTTAATCTCAGACATGTCAGTAATGGTCTTAAAAGGAAATCTCAAAAGTACACAACAGATACTGGCTTTTGAGATCACACTTATTTTACTTCTCAATATGTTAGCAGATGGCATGAACACAGATTTGGGGTTCATGGCACATTATAGGACTTAACATCCACAGACCATTTCTTCATAAGAGAGACATAATATAGGACTTCAGTGTATCCTTGTGTGTGTTTGTGTGGGGGGTTATGTGAGTATGGCAGGTGTGGGGGTTGCTGTAACTTTGAGGTGGGCTTCTATTCAGATACATGAAGTTACAGTGTGTTATGACTTTTTGTTCACTCATACAATGAATATTATTCCCTTTTTTTCTTTTCAATTATTTAGGTGTCAGCGTGGCTCAGTTGGTAGCACATCTGCCTCTGGACCAGAAGGTTGTGGGTTCTTGTCTCACACCGGGATTGGACTTGCACCTAAAAATCACTGGCATCCAAGTGCAGTTATTGGGGGATGCTGTACTGCTGGGGTGTGCCATCCTTCGGATGAGACGTTAAATCGAGGTCCCTTCTGCCCATCCTGGTGTTGTCCTGGTGGGTGTCCAGGTGGAAGTAAAAGGACCCAGGGCACTCTTCGCAAACAGAAGGGAACATTCCTGGTGTTCTGGACCAACATTCCCCTTCCCATAAATCAGTTCATGCAATTATTCAGGCTGTGTTTGGATGATGATTTGCAATATGGCCGCCACCACACATTCAGTCACTTCACTACCAGTCTGGCACTGCTTGTAAAGTGCTTTGGGATACTGTGTATGAAAAGTGCTATATATATATATATATAAACAATGTTTGCCTGCATAAATAAAGATTTGATTGATTGATATAAATGCTGATTCTTCTTCTTCTTCTTAACTAGGTGAGACACACTAAGCTGAAAGCTTATTTACAGGTGCAATATGGGAGCATGAGGAAGTTAAGTGACTTGCTCAGGGTCACACAGTATGCAAGTGGGGGCTGTGGGATTCAAACCCAGGTCTCCAGATTTGCAGCTCAGAGCCTTAAACCACTGTGCCATACTGCCTCCTTCTTACTATTTATCTTCCCCGGGGGTGGGATTAATTCTATTAGGTCTTATTCATATTCCCTAGCCTGTTACTGTACTTACAGTAGTTTTATTATATACTGTCACATTTTGGAACTCTGAACATATTGGGGTGCTGGATTTTATTTACATGGGGGTCCTTGACAGGTCAAATTACATTGGGCTAATATTGTAGTGATTTGTGGAAATGCAGGTATGTTAGGACTCTTGTCTTACATACATACTGTACTTTTACTTCTAGTTACCTTACCCTGGAGAGGGTTGAAGTTCTATTTTATTGTGGTTCTATTCAGAATCCTTGGACTATTACTGCACAGATAGTAGTATGATTATATAGTGTCGCATTTTGAACTCTGTACATATTACAATACATGATCCAATTTACTTGGAATTTTATAAAAAGTTTAATTCCTTTGGGTAACAGTTGCAGTGACTGATGGCGTGTTAGGACTCGTGTGTGAGTGTGTGTGTGTGTGTGTGTGTGTGTGTGTGTGTGTGTGTGTGTGTATCTCCTTAAAACTAGTTATCTTTTCCTCCTGGATATGGGGGTGTGGGGTGAGAGAATTTAATTCCTATAATTTCTTATTCAGATTCCTTAGACATTTTCAGTACATCAAATTGTTATATTATACACTGAGAATATATTGAAATCTGTACATATCAGGCTGCATGGTCTTAATTTCTTGGTGGTCCTTGGCAAGCAGTTTGTGTTTGACACTTATACTGACAATTTATGTTATCATTTATAAACTCCTGTTACTACACTATAGGCCTTAAGGTTCATGGGGCATATTATTTAGTTTGAGAGTACAGTTGGATAATGGTTCCAGCTAAGTTTTGCATTCCATACAGTAACTATTGCTCACTTTAGGAAAACTTTACTGTTTACTCTTCTTATACACACTGTGACACTCATTTAGCAGCTCTCTGCTTGAGTAGTTGTTATCTTATTCTGGAAGTAATTTTAATTTATGTGCAGTGCACTCCTTGCATGTTGTTCTGCACTAAGCACCTCTGACCTTTAGGCCTTTTCAGCTGAAGGTGAACCAGTACTATTAAGTTTCTCTGGCATTTTTTTTGTTATTTTTTTAAATGAGTATTTTGAACCAACGGGAATTTTTTTCTGTTTTTCTACTGCATTATCTGGTTGCTAAAAGAATGGGATTTTCTAAATAACTGTCATTAAGCTTCCAAGGAAGGACTTGTTGGTCCAAAAGCTAAAGTACTTTGTTCTTTTTGTTACATCTATGTTGGTCCAATAAAAGGTATCAAGTCATTCTTCTGGAACGGAATTTCATGAAATTTCTTTAAAATTCCACAAATTCAGAATTTTTCCATTCCACACAGCTCAAGCTGAGATATAACATCCCAAGGATATCATGCCATGCAAACTTCTGGGAAGTGGCTCACAATTCAACAGTACTCTAAGGGGATTATGAAATAGCACTTTTTTACATGTTTCTTCAGCACAAAATACATTATTTTAATGGGAATTTGGGGGCATATGCCCCCAGACTCTAGGGGCAAGACAGCCCTGCAGCATCCCATGTTTTTCCAGTGGGATCCTGTTTGTATCCATTTTTGCAACTGGATGGACTAGAGGACTGGGAAGTTAATTTATTTGCTTAGAGTTACATGGTAAATATGTCTCACTAGCAGGGACTGCCCTTGCAATTTCCCAGTTCCTATCACTGCTCTAATCATTAGACCACACTACTTCGGGGGAGGGGGGTTGAGGAGGGACCAGGAAAGTCAAGCAATTGCTGACACAGTTTTTTTTTCCTTACCATGTATTTTCACAGGATAGCCCAGCTGAAATGCACCACTTATTTCCAGTGGGGGTCTGCTTCTATCTTAGTTTCATACAGTAGGATGGTAGGTTTACTGGTGCACTGGGAGGCTACGTGAGTAGCTCAAGGTCTTGCAGCGAGTATGTGGCTGTAGTGGAGTCTGAATTTTCCATCTCTGAATTCTTGACAGTGCTCTAACAATCAAACCACATTTCTAGTGGGGTCCTGCCTTTACCCATTTTTACAATGTATTTACCCAGAATACTGCAGCTGAGATGCAATATTTCATTTTCATTGGGATCCTGCTTTTACCTATTGTTACAATGTATTTACTTCACGTAGTGCAGCTGAGATGTCACAGCTTATCACCAGTATTTTATTTATTTTTATTTATTGATGGTCTAGGAATTACAACCCTTAGAGTCAATTACTCATTTCCAAAGGCTCCATGTCTTAATGGGTTCTGCATTCACACATTTCTGTAGCTGGGTAGAATGGATCACTGCCAGCTTAAGTAAGTTGCATAGGGTCACAACATGAGTATATGGTAAGGAAAGTCTACCTAACCAATTATCTCCAACAGCTGTGGTATAGTACCTGCATGTCTTTATAAATTAGAGTCTTTAAATGTGAACTTTCACTTTCACTTAATTCTTCTCTAGTACAAAGGGTGTTAAAACACTACTAGATAAAGAAACTTTAAACATGCTAGAGTATCATACTAAATGCCAAGCAAAACACAAGTACATTACATGTAAATGAAATTATCAGGGGAAAATGAAAAATAAATATGTACTCTCAAATCATCTTCAGGTATTAACCCTTGCAGGGCCGCAGACTGTTATATCAGTCCAGAATTGCTATGCATTCTAATTCTGTTGGCAGCCTAAGGGTTAAGGGTTCTAAGTTAGAGTTGATGTCCATAACATTCTATATAATGTATCGTAGAACGTTGTTATAGGTAGAAATCTACCTTTTTATAACAATGTTTTACCATCGATGTGACGTCATGATGTTGTTAACCTATCGATGGTACATCACATCAGTGGGTTACTAACTGAGAACATTCTGGGCATGCACGCAAATGGATTGGATGGCCTAGAAATGGCCGCGTGGTGAGGGCAGAGCAGCGGCAACATGAAAAAAAACTGCAGTAATGAACTGCTTTCTTTTGTGTAAACCTAAATTGTACCATACACTATAAAATATAATGTATGGTACATCAGTGGGTAACCATTTTATTAACTCATCTCAAGGTTGCCACGGCGACCTAAACCTCTCGAGCTTATCTCTCGAGATTTACATGGTCACCCTGGCAACCTCTCGATGGTTAACATACCGGTTAACCATCAATGACCATACATTATCCTCTATATTTTTCTGACACACAAACATACTTAAAAATTGTTTACTGCTAATGATATTATCTCGGGTATTATGTTTGCCAACACACCTGTAAATACTGTACAGCTGTCTAAAAAGAAGATCTTGTTTATAAAAATAATATAATTACTACACAAATAATATCAACAAGCAACAATTGTTTTCTTAGAATCCAAATGTAGTAAATATAAAAAAGCTACAAAAATGAACTTTCAGCAGCAGTGTAGGGTGGGCCACAAATACACAAAACTGTGTCGCACATAACAATACAAACACAAGGCGCTACAGGGGGCATGATAAGAAGCTGGGAGGGGTAGCTTCCAGAGAGATGTGAGGAAGAACTTCTTCATAGAAAGATGGTGAATTCCTGGAAGAATCTTCCAGCAGAGGTGGTGGGGGCAAAAACAGTGGTGGGGTTCAAGGATGCATGGGATAGGCACACGGGATCATTAGTGAAAGGGAAGGTGGGGTGGTTGATTGGGCAGGAGATCAAGCTTGATCTGCAGTGATACTGCAGGCAGGGAGAAATGGGCAGACTAGGTGGGTCAAGCAGTCCTTACATAGTAGTTGTCAGCAGAAAAGGAGCTCCTGGTCCATCTAGTCTGTCCTGGCTTTAGATTAGTTTCTACTTTTTGCTACAGATCCTGCCAGACCGGTGTCCATACTTCCCCTCTCTCTTAATCTTACTAGTCCTCTGTGCCTATCCCATGCATGCTTAAATGTCTCCACGGTGTCTGCACCCACCACTTCCTCTAGTAGCCCATTCCAGGGTTTATCTGCCCTCTCCATGAAGGAGTACTTACTCTCCCCCCTTCCAGCCTCACATCATGACCCTAGTCCTAGTGCTCATTCTTTTTTTGCAAAAAGCTGCCCTCCTCTACATTATTTATCCCTCTGACACATTTGAATGTCTCTATCGTGTCCCCCCTCTCCCTTCTTGCCTCAAGTGAGTACGTATTTAGTTCCCTGAGTCTTTCCTCATAGTTTTTTTTTGATGCATGCCCTGGACCATTTTGGTAGCTCTTCTCTGCACTGCCTCCACCTGGTCAATGTCCTTTCTGAGATGGGGCATTAAGAAATGTACACTGCACTCGAGGTGGGACCTCATCAGAGACCTATAGAGTGGCAATATTACCTCCCTCTTTCTACTAGTTATTCCTCTCCCAATGCAACCTAGTACCCTGCTTGCTTTACCCACTGCCCTTCCACACTGACTTGCCACCTTGATGTCATTTGTTATGATGACTCCTAAGTCCCTTTCCTGGTTATTTGTTACTACTACCTCACCTCCTAGCTGGTATATTGCCCTTGGGTTCTTATGCCCCATATGCATGACCTTACACTTTTTGGTGTTAAACCCCAGCTGCTATACCCTTGACCATTCCACCAGTTTGTTTAACTCCTTTCTCATCCTATCCACTCCCTCTTAAGTGTTGACCCTGTTGCAGATCTTTGTGTCATCTGCAAACAGGCATATTTTTCCTTCTAGTCCATCTGCAATGTCTGCAATGTCTGCAATGAAAATATTGAACTGTAATGGCCCCAGGAATGACCTCGTGGTACCCCACTTGCCACCTCCATCTCTTCTGATCTCACCTCATTGACTACCACCCACTGACTCCTGTTACTTTGCCAGTTTTGTACCCACTTTACCACCTTTGTCCCCACCCCTAGATCATTCAGTTTGTTAACTAATCTCCTGTGTGGGACCATGTCAAAGTCCTTCCTGAAATCCAATAGGCTGCATCCACTGCTCCCCCAGGTCCATGACTTTTGTCACCCAGTCGAAGAACTCGATTAGGTTAGTTTGGCATGATCTCCCTCCTGCGAATCCTTACTGTCTTGGATCCTGCAACTTATTACTGCTCAAGTACTCCACCATCCTTGCTTTATTAATGTCTTCATTACCTTCCCCACCACTGATGTCAGGCTTGGTTCACCCATAGTGTTTCGACAGTGCTAGCGCCAACATCCCCTACAGCAACAGCTACAATGCCGATTGTCGACATTGTAGCCATAGGGATGTCAATGCACACAGTCAGGGACCCCCCTTGTGGGGGGCTCTGCCCCACACACCCAGGTCTCTAGGATTCTAACTCTGAGTCGGAGTTGGACCGGGGGGGGGCAATCACCCAGCGATGCAGTCCCGATTGCCGCAAAGACCAGCACAGTGACAGGCAGGTTTTGCTGAATTCCTGGTGCTGTGCTGGTCTTAGCCATTGGGGAGTCACTGCGGTGATGGTATACCATCAGGTTTACCGGCTTATAATTCTCTGCCTCCTCCCTGTTCCCCCTCTTGTGGATCGGCACCACATCTGCCTTCCTCCAGTCCCCTGGTACTACCCCAGTCGCCAAGGATTGATTGAACAGGGCTGCCAGGGGAGTAGCCAGTTCCTTTCTCAGTTCTTTAGTATCCTTGGGTGTACTCTGTCAGGTCCCATAGCCTTGTCCTCTCTTAATTTCTCTAGTTCCCTAAGTACTCTCTCCTCCATAAAGGGTCTTGTATCCACCCCCATCCCAGTCATTCCTTTCTTCTTTATTAGTGGACTGTTTCCCTCCTCTTCTTTTGTGAATACTGACCAAAAATACTTGTTCAGTATGTCAGCCTTCTTCTAGTCCTCCTCTACACATTCTCCCCTCCCCCTTGATTATCACTATTCCTGCCTTGTTTTTTCTTCTCTGCTGGAAAATTCTTTGTCATTATGTTTCAAAACTAAGCTGGGTGGGAACTAACAGGCATTTATTGTGGAACATAAACCAAGAATCCAAACTAATTGTTCAGTAGAAACACAGTTTGCTTGCTGAGTCCTTGTCATTCAGACTGTAGTCAGCCGATGTGGTGAGAAAAGGGTCTATGCCATTCACCAACCACTGTTTAGCCTGCCATGTCCACACAGGCATTTTAATGTGAGTCAGACTCTGGACAGTGGTGGAGGGTGGTGGGAGCTGAATGAGTGGACCATACTGTAGAGAGGGGATGTCATTTATTTTACAGTACGGGTTGGGGCAGCAAGGGGTGCAACTGGACTAACAAGGTGCTCTTTTGTTCACAACAGCATCTGGGTGAGAGAAGAGTACCACTGGACTATCAGATCAATTTATTTTCACAACGGGCATTGGGGTAAAGGAGTTACCACTTGCCTACCAGGGTTAATTTATTTTCACATCGGGGATTGGGGTGAAGGAGTTACCACTGGACTACCAGGGTAATTTCATTTCATAACAGGGATGAGGATAGTTGGGTGGGTACCAGTAGACTGCTAGCAATGTATAAACTACCATACAGAGATCATGTGAAGGTGGGGGCAATGGTTGAAGCTCTGCACAATGCCGCCATACATACATATGCATGGAGAGACTTCCAGAGCTACTAATGTCCACATAATATCATGCAAATGGCCCTTTAGGACTTTGCATGCCATATGTGGTCATCAGCATGCAGGCCTCTGAATATGGCACTCAGGAGTAAAGGCACTACTCCATTTGGCATGGGCCATCTCCTTTTTGCTCCAAAGTGTCTGTTGCTAGTATGGGACTATGATGCATTGCACTTCTTCAGTTTATGCGGTGCTGTCACAACCCAGTAGTGATACTTGCTGCCTGTCAAATATGCCTCCCAGGTGACCATGTGTTATTTCACGTTGCTCAAATGGCCATGCTTGAATATGGACATCTTGATTTTTAGTGTGTGTTTACTGCAAGGTTGGGTGTTCAGCAAGTGTAATTGGAAATTTAAATGTGTTTTCCAAAAACAAAAGATAGCGTACTTGATTAAAATGGAGAAACACTGATGCAAAATGAAACCCATGCACTGAGGTGGTCAGTACACATGATCCTGCATTTTAGAAGTATCAGTTTTCTCACTTTGTATTCTTTTTTCATTCTTTTCTCCAAAGTGATCAAATTTCTCTTTGGAACTGAATTTGAGTTAGAAAAAAATACTTAATATAAAGAAAATGGGGTTCTGGAGATGTCTCTCGAACTCTAAGAAGTCATGAGGAGACGCTCTTGAATAATTAAGAATCATCTCCTGAGCCCCAGTACCTTATATTTTATCAGAAATATTTTATTTATGTAACACAAATCTCCCTTTGGGCCAATCAGTACTGTTGCTGCTCTATGTTAATTCTGTCAAGATTAATATTACTTTTTGTGTGAACTGGCCATACATCAGTTGTGTGGTCTGTATAGCTGTGCAGTCAGTGGAATGTAGTACTAGTTGCAACTTTTTCCCTATACCGTTGCACAGCAGGGCATTAGCATGCATGTCCAACACTCAGCTGGGAGTAGCTGACAGGAACACTTTCATCTTACTCTCAGCTGCTTACCATGCTGTGCACACTCAATTTCTCCATCACTAATGCTGCCAGTGTAACTTTCTGGGTGTAGTGTTTTACTGACCCAGAAAATGTACTGACAGCTGGAAATAGGCCATATATTTTTGGAGGGGGCAGGGGATGTGGGCAGTACTAGTAACTGTCAGACAGGGATCACCACAGCTGGTGACAACATTGAAAAAGTTGATCTCTGGTAGGGAGCCATCACTGCTGGTGGCAATGTCAAGAAAGCCCTCTAAGAGCAGGAGACACCACTGCATACTGCAACATCGATAAAGCCTCTCTGGTCAAAGTGCTGCCACTGCGAGCTGTAATGTACAGTACATGTCTGTAACTGTATATGTGTGTGTGTGAGTATGCGGCGAACGTGCACGCACCATTATTTGTGTGAGTGTTTGTGTTATTGGATGTACTGTCATTCAAATATTAGTACTGCCCAGTACCATTGGTACTTTGATTGCAAGCTGTTATGGTGCTTTAGCATAAGTGTAAGCAAATATTTCTGTTTGATTTACTACATTCATCCAGTGAAAATGAGCATGTCTTTATAGCTTGTATAAAGTAGTGTTGCTATGGTAAAGTGTACAATTTAATGTCCAGTCTGAAAGTTGAGTAATAAATATCTGTGCCACATCTTTATTGAGACTGCATCCTGCTGCTGCTGAGTGGAATTTGATGAACTAATGGTGTCACCTCTTCCATCACCATCATTGCAGTCATTATCAGCACCACTACCAGTACAGCCACAACTATAATCATCAGCATTGCTTTGTTCAGTTATCTGAAATAATGGGATGTGTGTCTGATCACCCAGCCAAAGAAATCAATCAGATCTGTTTGGCATGGCCTCCCTCCATAAATCCATGCTGCCTGTGGTCCTGCAACCCATTGCATTGGAATCTAAATGCTCAACCAGTCTTCCTTTCTCTAGGGTTTCCATTAATTTCCCTACCATGGAAGTTAGACTGACTGGCCTATTTTTACTAGCCTCTTCCCTGCTATCACTCTTATGTAGGCGGGCCACATCAACCCTTTGCCAGTCCTCTTGAATCATGCCTGTTTCCAGTGAGCTGTTGAACAAGACTGTCACCATGCAGAACTGATGAACATCAAAGACCACTACCTCATAAATGAGACGTGTCATTCATACAGAACTTGGGTGATTATGAGGCAGTGTGCTTTAATGCTGGTGGTCGGTGAGGGGGTTTGCTGGACCTAGGTTTGGCTACTGTAGTAGCAGTTGGGCTCTTTCTGAAGCAGTGCTGACACCTGGAATGCATTAGTTGAGTGGTGCTATGGTGACATTACTTGTCTTACTTCCCTACCTGACTGTCCCTGCTGGCCTTCAGTCTGACTCTGACCTGAACAACGATTGGGCCTTCACCGTTAGAAGGATACTACATTCATGTTTTAAATGACTGTCCAGAACACTTGTCCCCAAAGTGTGAGTAGACAGCCTCCCACTGATCTGTTACCACACGGATTGCAACTCACCTTTAGTGGATTTTTCATGTCATCCATTAAACACTCCCACACTGTAGATAATATTTTAGTCTTTCTAGTGCCACTAGCTGTGTGTGTGTTCTGTGTGTGTGTGTGTGTGTGTGTGTGTGTGTGTGTGTGTACTTCTGTAAGAATTTGGCTTGGACTGTTTTTTTGGGGCTTTGTAGAATGACATTTCTGGAGCAGCAGCAGGTGCTACAGTACTCTGGAGTTGGTGCAGAGGCTGGGGCTTGACTTTCGATTTCCTTGACTGAGAACCTCCTTTTCTTTTTTTTTTCTTTTTCATTCTCTTTTTTTAATTTTGCCATCTTCTCCCTTAATGGTCTTGACTAACCAGTATCACACTCATTGCTACTAGTTGGTGGCAGAACTAACATCACTTTGTGCTGCTCCTCCTATCATGCATGCGACCCCATAACCTTCCTCCTCTCATGCTTCTTCTCCTGCTCCTCTTCCTGTCTTGCTGCCAAGTGCCCTTCCACACCTCCTCTTATGCATCTCCCTCATTTATCTTTTCTGCCTCTTCTTCTGTCCCCTGTCCTTCTGACAGCTCCATGTCCATATCCTCTCTTCCCTTGGACTGTTCTTTACAAGCTTCTTTGGAGGTACTCACTTTGTTTTGTAGAACTGTGGTATTGGTGTATCTCACCTTCCTCCCATGAACAACTGTATTTCTTCCTGTGCCAACAGGATTATAGTAGTGTCCATGCCAAAGCCAAGCTCAGTGTCACCTTCCTCATACATAGCAGATGACTGAGCAGCACTTACCTGTGTGGTGTGGTGGCATACTATAGAAACATAGACAATGACAGCAAGAAAAGACCATTGGTCCATCCAGTCTGCCAATGAAGCCTTATTGTCCATCCTGGACCAACACTGTCCACCCCCATACTTTCTGTCCAATGGCTATCACCCTGCGGAACCATTAAGCCATTCTCTGCCCTAGTTGTGTTTGAAATTGTTGTTAGTTTTGGTGCCCACCACATTGCTGGTAGATTGTTCTATGACTCCACCACACTTTCTGTAAGATAAAACTTTCTCACTTCCCTCTTGAACCCCCCATCAATTTCCATTCATCTCATGCCCCTGTGTTTTTGATCCACTACTTATGTTAAATAGCTCCTTGCAATTTGCCTTCTTCATTCTTTTCAGGAACCTGAAGGTCTCTAGCATATCTCCCCTTTCTCGTCTGGCTTCCAGTGAGAAGGTGTTCAGTGCCTTAAGCTGATCTTTGTAAGATCTGCTCTGCTGTTCGCAAATCATTTTGGTCTCCCTACATTGCACTGTCTCCAGCCAGTTCTTATCATTCCTTAGGTGAGTACTCCAGAACTGGGCACAGTACTCCAGGTGGGTCTTCATCAGTGATCTAGAAAGGTAGTAATACCACCTTCCTTCTGCTATCAATATTCCTTCCTATACATCCCAGCATCCTGTTTGCCTTACTGTATGCCTTGTTTCACTGGCTTGATTTTTTAGGGACTCATTGATGATGACCCCTAGGTCTCTTTCTTCAGAGATCATGTTCAGCTCTACTCTCCTATCCAGTACTCTGTCCAGGGTTCTTGTTCCCTATATGCATCACCTTGCACTTTTTGACATTGAATTTCAACTGCCAAATCTTTGACCCCTTTTCTAGCCTTTGCAAGTCTCTTTATATCTAACCTACCCCCTCCCTCCTGTCTACCCTTCCACGGAGCTTAGTGTCATTGGCAAAGAAACACATCTTGCCCTGGATTCCTTCTCTCACTTTGCTGAACATATTGAAAAGGACTGGACCCAGGACCAATCCTTGTTGCATTCCACTGGTGACCTCCCTCTCTTCTGATTCGACTCTGTTAACCACATCTCTATGCTGTCTCCCTTCCAATGAGTTTCTCATTTATCTAACTGTGTCCTTTACTGTACCCAGATCCTATAGCTTCTTCAGCAATCTTCTGTGAGGCACTTAGTCAAAAGCCTTTCTGAAACTGAAGTAGAGTAAATCCACATCATAACCCTTATCCACTACCCTCATTACCCAGTCAAAGAATAGTATCAAGCTGGTCTGAAAATATCTCCCTGCCATGATCCGGTACTATTTATTATCCTGGAGTCCATTTCTCTCCAGGTAGACCACAAAGTCCTCTTTGACTAGTGTCTCTACCAGTTTACCCATAATAAAAGACTGAGAGGTCTGAGTTACCTGATACTCCTTGTCACCCCTTATGGAGTGGGACTACACCTACTACCCTCCAGTCTTTTGGAACCACCCAGTTTCAACTGAACTATTGAATAGCCCTACCAGGGGTTCAGTTAATTCCATTGCCAATTCCTTGAGCACCCTCGGATGCATCCTATCTGGTCCTGGGGTCTTATCTATATTTAGGGCTGCTAGTGCTTTCCAAACCCTTTCACTGTTAAATACTTGCTGCCTCATCTTAGGGGTCCCCCTTTCAGCTGCCTTAATGCCACTCTCTGGCAGATGCCCTCTATATTCTCTTGTGAATGCAGAGAAGAAGCAGGCATTTAGAATGGCTGTTTTCTGCCTGTTCTCCTCAATTACCCAACCTCCCTGTTAGTCTAATGATTCCTCCTCCCTTCTGTTTTCCCTAATATAGCTAAAGAACTGTTTTTCTCCTCCCTTGATCCCCTCCACAGTATGCAGTGGCCTGTCTGCCTTTGCCTGTCTGACTGCCCCCTTTGTTTCCCTTGTTCTCATTTGGTACTCTACCCAGTCTTCCTTCCCTTGTTTTTCCTTGTACCTGGTGAAGGCCTTCTTTTTGGCTCTCACTGCTTTCCTTACTTTCTACAGAATCATATTGGTCTCTTATGCCTGTTTCTTTTTATTACCATTCTCATGCAAGATTCTGTTGCCTTGAGAATGGCCTCTTTGATTCCCCCATCTTTCCTCCACATCCTTGATGCTGTCCAATCCAACTAATTTGTCCCAAACCAGCTCCCTCCTCCAGTTGAAGTCTGCCCTTCTGAAATCTAGGATGTCAGCCTTTGATGAGGGCTTACTTGCCCCAAGGACCAGGTCAAATCATGTAGAGTTATGATTGCTGGACCCTAGTGGCTCCCCTACCCTCACTCCTCCTCCCTTTCCAAGTTGGTGAGCACCACTTTTAGAATTGCTGCCTGCCTATTGGGTTCCTTAACTAGATGCACCAGCAGGCAGTCTTGCAATGTATCCAGCAGGGCCTGACTTCTGGAGCTCCTGGCCACTAGAATGATCCAATCAATATCTTTCAGGTTTAGATCTCCCATCAGCACCACCTCACCATTTGTCACCCCTCTCTAGTTCTTCCCCAACATCCTTATTTCTCTCTTACCCCTCTCCTAAAAGTTTATAGTGTCAAAATTGCACTCTGCAGATCTGGCCTTCTGCTCCCACAGTGTCAGCCTCAAAGTGCAATAGTGTGAACAGGAGACAGACAGGGTAACCCTCATGTCTGTTTTGGGTCCAAATCACCTATCATCCTCGAGTCCTGGGGGTCAAATGTGAACCTTATGCTAGCATACCCAGTTAACAGGCTCAGATATGTACCCTCTTTGGGGGATGCAGTGCAATCCTTCACCCAGAGGCACCCATCCAGGTTTCCAAAATGTACCATTATGACTCAATATGAGACCTAGGTATATTCTTACCTTTAGCAAGATTAGTAACACATTCGAGCCTTTAACAGCTGTCAGAATTAAACACTGGTTCAGCATTCACATGCAAAAGAAAACTGAGAAGCCACAGGCAGTATTTCAAGGAAAACAGTGTTTACTAAAAATTGCAAAATAGGTAAAATATCAAACACAGAACAAATATATCAACAACTTATAATCACATAAAATAAATGAGAAGTTACAGAACACAAATACGCCTACCACAAATACTTAAAAGTTCTTGCCTAGCTAAATGTTACCATAAAGTGCCTTCTTATGTCCAGAGAACTAAGTGTCTGTCTTGAGTCCAGAATAAAAAGCTCTGTTTTTCTCAGATGCCTGACCCTTTAAAAATCCTCTCCTCACCCCCCTTGGTGAGGTCACAGTTAGATTCTACCATAGATTTCATTTCTACTGTGGAAATCAACAGTCAGCAATTTTTAAAATATGAGTCTTTCATCAAAACATCCCCCTTAGATGTCTCCCTGCTGATTTCCTGTTTTGCTAGAGTGATCTCAGGTTTTCAACTGATAACACGGTTCTATGACCAAATGGTATCTTCCTGCAGGCATCATACAATTTCATGAAGTCCTATCTCCTGGCAGACGGCCAGAGCCCTCTGTTAAGAAAACAGGAAACCACTTTTATAACAGCCAGCTGCTTCAATACTGTCACCTCTGGGGTCAAAGGTCAAGCTTACTTGCTGACTGTTGTGTCTTAGGCAGACCATCACATACCATTTATTTATAACACAAATATTATACAATATAACAATGAGCAGGTGGCAGAGCGTCACAGTTCTCCCCACCCAGACTGAATTTGGGGGCTCTATCCCCTGCATGTGATGAGCTCCCCAAGTCAGTTCATTGCTCAAATTGACGTGAAAGTCCAACTGCATTTTCATTGCTGCCCCTGCCCTGTGTGAGACTGTCAAGTCATACCTTTGTAAGGCAAGGCTCCGTCTTTGTAGTCTACCATTCGTTTTACCAATTTGTGCCAGCCAAACCAGGGGGATGTGGTCAGTTTGTAACTCAAAATGCTGCCCTTTTAGGTATGGCTCTAACTTCTTTAGTGCTCACATCATGGCAAAACTCTCTTTTTCCACAGCAGAGTAAGTCTGCTCCCTGGGAAGTAACTTTTTACTGAGGTACACTATGGGGTGATCTTTCCCTTGGTTGGATGTCTGACTCAGCACTGCCCCAATACCCACATCTGAGGCATCAGTCTGGACTACAAAGGGTCTGCTGTAGTCTGGACTTGTCAATACAGAAGCACTGCACAGTGCCACCTTCAGTCTGGTAAAGGCTTGTTCACAGGCTGGTTCCCAGGTAATTTTCTTAGGCATCCTTTTCTTTAACAGGCCAGATAGAGGAGTAGCCAGGGCACTGTAATTTGGTACAAATTTCCTATAGTACCCTGCTGTCCCTAGAAAACTCCTGACCTACTTCTGCATTTCAGGTCTGGGCCATGCCTTGATTGCCTCTATTTTCACTTGATTAGGATGGAGCTGTTCCCTGCCTACAATGTGCCCAAGGTATGCCTCCTTAGCCATCGCCACCTGGCACTTCTCAGCTTTTACAGTGAGTCCAGCCCTCTGCATCCTGCCCAGCACTTCCCTAAGGTGGGGTAGGTGTTCCTCCCAGCTGGCACTAAAGATGGCAATGTTATCCAGGTATGCCACGGTGTACTCCTCAGCACCATTTAACACCTGGTTCACCAACTTTTGGAAAGTAGCCAGGGCATTCTTCATTCCAAAAGGCATTACTTAAAATTCAAATAACCCTGTCAGAGTGATGAAGGCCGTCTTCTCCCTAGCTCTGGCAGTTAATTCTACCTGCCAATACCCCTTTGTCAAGTCAATACTTGTAAGGTATGTCACTCCTCCCAACGTGTCCAGGAGTTTGTCCATCCATGGCACTGGGTGGGCACCTGACTTCGTGACTGCATTCAGTCCATGATAGTCCACACAAAAATGAGTAGAGCCATCTGGCTTGGGAACAAGGACTATGGGTGAGGCTCATGAGCTGTGGGATTTCTGGATTACCCCTAAATCCAGCATTTCCTCCACTTTCCTGCTAATGTCCTTTTGGACAGCCTCTGACACCTGATATGCTGTTTGACGTATAGGTGCCTGCGTCCATGTCTCCACATCATGCATTGCTAAGGGGGTTAGTCCAAGTTTGGCGCTAAACAGTGGGGCAAAGTCTGTTAACACCTGCCTTACTTCCTGAATCTGGCCTGGGGTCAACTGAGGTGACATATTAATTGCCTCCACAGAGGACTCCCACTTGTTTTCTTCCAGCAAGTCCAGAAGGGGGTCTCCTTCATCCATCCCCTCCCCAGGACTACACACTGCAAATACCATGTCAGCCCTATTAGCATATGGCTTCATCATGTTGACATGGTACATTCTTTGTGTATATCTCCTGTCATGTAGCTCTATAATGTAGTTTACATCATTTTTCTGTCTGACTACTTCATGCGGTCCTTCCCACTCAGCCTGCAACTTGTCTTTCTGGACTGGGATTAGGACAATGACTTCCTGACCCACAGTGTACAAGTGAGCTCTGGCTCTGTGGTCATACCACACCTTTTGTTTTTGTTGGGCAGCTGCCAGGTTGCTCTGGGATGTCCCCATAAGCTCCTTCAGCCTTTCCCTAAACTTTTTCAGTCCTCCCGGATCAAGTCTAGTGGCCCACGTACCCTGTGTCCATACAAGACCTCGAAGGGGGAAAACTCTGTCGACTCTTGGGGCACCTCCCTGTATGCATACAACAGATGGGGAAGGTATTTCTCCCAGTCCCTCACATACTGTTCAACAAATGCTTGGAGCATTGACTTAAGGATACCATTAAATCTTTCCACAAGCCCATGAACTTGCAGGTGATAAGGTGTTGTGCATCTCTGCACCACCCCACACTTCTCCCACAAACATTACATCGGGTCCAACATGAAGGAACACCCTCAATCAGTGATAACCTCATGTGGAAACCCGACATGGGAGAAAATCCCTAGGAAGGCATCTGACACTTTGTCTGTCCTCAGTGAGGATAGGGTGACTGACTCTGGGTACCGGGTGGTATAATCCACCACAGTCAGGATAAACCTCTTCCCGGAGGAGCTGGGGGTATTTAAAGGGCCCACAATACCCATTCCCACCCTCTGAATAGCTCCTTCACTATGGGCAATAGAATTAGGGCAACTTGGGTTTTCTTACCTGCCTTCCCTATTTCTTGGCACTGGTGACAAGACCTGCAATACTCCTTCACCTTCTGGGTGAAGTTGGGCCAATAGAAATTCTGGGCCAACCGCTGCATAGTGCGTGCAATTCCCAGATGACCAGACATGGGAATATCATGTGTAATCTTGAGCAACTGTTCACGGTACCCCTGGGGAATGACAAGCTGCCTGCCTATCACCCCTCCCTCTGTCTTATCATCCTGCGTATACTTAAGTCCATTGTCCCAATAAACCTTATATTTCCTGTCACCTCCCTGTGCTCCATCAGAGTCTGCCCAAGCCCTTTAGCTCCTCTAGACTAGGGTCACATTTCTGAGCAGCTGCAAGCTCCTTACACATTCCCAAGGAATGGGACAGGTCCCCTTCAGTTTCTATACTAGGGTCCCTAGCTCTAGCATCAGGGCATTCAGGATCACTGTCATCCCTAACCCTCTGACTATGGGTCACACCTTCCTCCTCAGAGTAACCCTCCATAAGTGTTTTGCTAATTGCCCCTTGGGGAATTTCTACTCCCCTTTCATTATTCTCCATATCAGGAGACACAGGCTGGGTAACCAGCCTCCCAGTGGTTTCCACAGGGGCTTCTATGGGGTCCAGGAAACTACAATTTTCCTTTGCCACTTGGCTGTGGGTAACTGCACACACCATCTCCTATTTGAGATTGTTGACAATAATTACATCGACAGCCAAAGTCTCAGCTACGGCAACCTTTCCGACAATTCCCTGTCTCACCCCAGTCCAGGAGAACACTAGCAAGTGGCAAGGTTTTCTCCTCCCCAGTGAATCACTGTACAGTCACAAATTCATTGGGTATAAGCTGACCAGGCTCTACCAGATCCCCTTTTACCAAAGTCAGGGACGCCCCCATGTCCCTCAACCCATGTGTCTATATTCCACTCACAGTGACTGGGAGTATGTTTTCCCTCATGTTTCCTGGCATGCTTTCAGCGGCACACAAACAACTCACTTCTTTGCTATCACAAGTTTGTGCACTGCTTGTCCTTTTGGGACACTGCCTTGCAATATGTCCAGTTTCTTTGCAAACCCAAGATCCAATTCTTTTCTCCGGTAAATCTTTTCTTTGTAACCTGGGGCTACTTGGTTTTGGTGAAGGCAGGGAGGATTGTAGCTGCCCTGAAGGCATGCTTTTACCTTTCTACACTGCCATGGCCACCCCATTCACTCTCAGAGCAGGTCTGCTCCTGGCATAGAGGTCTGAGAGTTCAGCAGCCTCTTGCACTGTTTTTGGATCTTGGTTCTCCAGCCAAGTTTTCAGCTCTGCTGTGCATGCCCCAAAAAACTGTTCTAACAGTACAGCATTTTCAATTTGCTCTACAGAGTTTGCTTCAATTCTTTCCCACCAACATTTTAAAAACTGATGTTCTTTAGTGGCTGGCTCCTCATAGCTCATGTTAGAGCTTCTCCTGAGCTTATGGAATTTAACTTATTATGCCTCTGCTGTTAGCTCATATTTTTTTTAAAAGTGCAACTTTAAGTTTACTGTAATCATTACTGTCCTCATTGTCCATTTGACTTACTGCATCCTGAGCTTTTCCAGTAAGTAGCAGGGATAGCTGGAAGCTCCAGTACCCTCTAGGAATATTTTCCTGAATACATACCTTTCCATAGGCATTTAAAAAGGCAACCATATCTTCCCCCTCTTTAAATTCAGCTATCAATTTAGAATTTAATTTGTAACCCAGTCTTGGAGTCCCAGTTTTTTTTTTTTATTTATTATGCTTTTTCCCCCTGGCAGGACCACCGGTACACTTTCCACCCTGGTCACGGCCCCTGGAGACCTCCACCACCGCCAATTGCTGCTGAGGACCCTCGGTCACCCCCGGCTTGCCCCCCAGAGGGTGGGGCCACGGGCCACCTTCATGATCCCGGAACTGTAACTGGTTGGGGTCCTGCAGTGATGGTGGCAATGCGAGGCTCTCCAGGGAGGGCTTCATCTATTGGTGGTCCTGCCCCACCATATTTTTCCTCCTTTTTCTCCCAGAGGAGGCGGGGACATACAATGATGTCAGCGTCCGCCTCCTTCCCCCTCGTCTAGCCTCAGCTGCGTGGGTGCTCGGCCTCCACCAGAAGTCTCTAGCGTAGCGGGTGCAGCCCCACCCTCCCCGGAGTAGAGAGCTGCCCAATGGACGCTCAATCCTACTCCCCTGGCTGGCCTCCGATGACCCTGGTCCATTCCCAGACCGGGTCCGGCGTCATAATCGGAAATCCAACCGCTGCGCTGACGGGCCGGCCTTTTGGATTCCCAGTTAACCCCAGGCCACATACCTGGTCTGGTGCTGGTGTTTGGAGTCATGGCTTCTCCAGTTCATGTTGCCTCTGGTGCTCAATCTCTTCTTGCTTGGTCTCTCACTGATGCTGTTGTTCTCTTTCCTCTGTGGCTCATTGCTTTTACCCTCTTCTCTCTGAAACTCTAGCTCCCTTTGCTGCTGGGCTTCGAACCTTTTCTGTTCCAACTCCAGCTCCATCCTCCACAACTCCATCTACAGCCTGATCCATTCTGGCTCCAGAATGCTGGTGACTTTCCCCTGCTGCTGTGGACCTTGGCTTGCACTAGCCCTGCTGTCCTCCTTATTGGATCTGGGCACTGCACTGGACCCTGGACCCTCCATGTCCAAGGTTCAGTCCTTTTGAGTCACAGACTGTGAATCGAGGCTTTGGGCATTGTCTACCACAAGAGCCTCCATGAGGCTTTGCTTGTTGGCTCTCCCTTTATGCTGGACTCCTCGCTCCTGGCACATCTGCCTCAGGTAGTCTGCAGTGTGTCCACTATAGTTGGAAGCCATCTTTTTCCCTAACTATGGCTATACTAACTTGTACTTGGGAAAAAAAAGTAAAACAGAAAGGGAACTTAGACTGTAAGCACAGTGATATAGTTCTGTTTACTTTTTGGAAAAAATTCACTGCCGTATTTTGCATGTGAGCCGTACAGTATTAATCTGACGTGGAGGACTATTAATGCTCGTGTTACCAAATACTTTTAAATTGCACTCTGCCAACCAAATCTGTCACAAATGCACTCTGCAGGTCAGGCCCTCTGCTCCCACAGTGCCAACCTCAAAGCACAATAGTGTGAACAGGAGACAGACAGGGTAACCCTCATGTCTGTTTTGGGTCTGAATCACCTACCGGCCTCGAGTCCTGGGGGTCAAATGTGAACCTTATGCTAGCATATCCAGTTAACAGGTTTAGATATGTACCCTCTTTGGGGGATGCAGTATAATTCTTCACCCAGGTGCACCCAGAAGGGTTTCCAAAATGTACCCTTATGACTCAATACAAGACCTAGGTACCTTTAGCAAGATTAGTAACACATTTGAGCTCTTAGCAGCTGTCAGAATTAAACACTGGTTCAGCATTCACATGCAAAAGAAAATTGAGAAGCCACAGGCAGTATTTCAAGGAAAACCGTGTTTACTAGAATTGTAAAATAGGTAAAATATCAAACACAGAACAAATATATCAACAACTTACAATCACATAAAATAAATGAGAAGTTACAGAACACAAATATGCCTACCACAAATACTTAAAAGTTTTTGCCTAGCTAGATGTTACCATAAAGTGCCTTCTTAAGTCCAGAGAACTAAGTGTCTGTCTTGAGTCCAGAATAAAAAATTCTATTTTTCTCAGATGCCTGACTCTTTCAAAATCCTCTCCCCTTCCCCTTTGGTGAGGTCACAGTTAGATCCTACCATAGATTTAATTTCTACTGTGGAAATCAACAGTCGGCAATTTTTAAAATATGAGTCTTTCAGCAAAACATCCCCTTAGATGTCTCCCTGCTGATTTCCTGTTTTGCTAGAGTGATCTCAGGTTTACGACTGATAACATGGTTCTTTGACCAAATGGTCTCTTCCTGCAGGAAGCAAAACATTTTATGAAGTCCTATCTCCTGGCAGATGGCCAGGAGCCTCTGTTAAGAAAACAGGAAACATTTGATCAGTTTCCCATTAGTCAGCTTTTATAACAGCCAGCTGCTTCACCACAGTCACCCCTGGGGTCAAATTTCAAGCTTACTTGCTGACTGGTGTATCTTAGGCAGACCATCACATACCATTTATTTATAACACAAATGTTATACAACATGACAATAAGCAGGTGGCAGAGCATCACATATAGATCATCCCTATTCATAGTTTTTTGCCTGAGTATGCAGTGACCTGAGCCCTCAACGATTCTGTTTCCCCATTACAGCTCCTGATGTTTCCGTCTTGCACTGCCTCTATGCCTTCCCTGAAATATAGAGCTACACTTCCTCCATTACCCTTTCTTCTGTCATATCTGAACATGGTATAGTCTGGGATTGCCAGATCTCAATCATTATTCTCTGTGGCTCAAGTTTCTGTGATTGCTTCTAGGTCCATTGCAGTGTCTGTCACCATTGCCTGGAGCTCACTAATTTTAATTTCCAAATCTCTGGCATTAAGACAGACCCCTTTCCATCTTTCTCCTGATCCCCTCTTGCTTTTCCTCTTCCTTCGCCCTTATTATGCCTTTGTCTCCTTAAATTTTAATTTTTCATGCTGAATGCAGGTTTGTCAGCTTCCCCTCATTATCCTCTTCCCCTAACCTAATTTGAACTTCAACCTTACTGTTACCCACCTTGCTGCTACTAGTTCCCTGTTCAGAGGGAGCCATAGCTCAGTTCTCCACCTGCTCACACTTCTCAGTGGTTCTCCTAGCCTCTGTCTCCCCTGGAGCTTCCTGTCCCAGAACCCTCCCCCCGATCCCCCACAAAGTGGTATCCATCCTCCTGACACCATCCCTTCAAACACTTATTAAACTCCTCAATCTCTTCTTTCCTTATTCTATCATTCCCATTCCTCCTATGCCACACAGGGAGGACCTTGGAAGAAGCCAGGATAGACAAGTGCGTCTTTAGTCTGTCCCCCAGCTGCTTCAAGTTTTCTTTCACTTCATCCACAGGCTGGTTCACCAGATCATTGGTAATCAAGTGTACCAGCACCCCCTGCCCCCCCCCTTCTCCACCATTCTCCCTTTCCTACCTGTATTCTGGATGGCTGACATGGGGGAAGGATCAAATAGTAGCTTCAGGCAGACATAAAATTGCCACCACCAGCACACAGGTGGCTGGGGCAGTTGTTGTCATGTTGTTCATATGATATGGACGGGAGTGGGCTTGCTTTTTCAGTAACAGATGGATTGTTTCCGTCTTGTTCTCATTGTAAGGAAGTGGAACTGGAACTAGAAGCACTTGAAGGAGGGTGGGGAATCCAGTGTTCCTCTGGATTTCTCACAGTAGTGTCCGATGCATTGGAAGACCTGGGAAGTCTACTAGGAAGTGTGGGAGTGGAACCAATGAACTTCAGTGGACTACTAAAGCAGGGTTTCTTTGGCCATACTATCATGTGCATGGCCCCATGATTCCCAGTCTGAGACCATCTCCACCACCATTAGATGCAGACATTTTGCTTGAAACTTGAATGGTGGAACCTATATATGAACCTTTCCTCACACCCCTTTACTAGTTGCAGTTTGTAAGCAGTACCTAATAGCAGTAGTTTTCTCCCCCACAAACACGCACATTGTCCAGATGGTTTGTAAAGGATTGTAACTTTTTCTGCCATTTGTTTGGCTATTTCCTGACTATCTATGTTAGAAGTTGTTATTAAGACTAAGTGCTTTTTAAAGTCAGTTACACAGAGACCAGCTGATGATGTCAGGTATTGGGGCATCTCTAAATTTCCCTGCATATGTCTCATTTGTAATCTAGCAGAAGGTTGTGTTTGAGTGGGGGGAGGATTTGATGCTGTAGCCTTACATGCAGTCTCCTCTTCACACTTGAGAGGGACAGAGGCAGAGCTGAAGTATTTTTAGGAGTGGTCCGCATGTTTTCTGCAGGCTTCCTCCTACAGAGGACATTACTTTTTTAAGTCTGTCTTTCAGATTTCCTCCCCATGATCTGGTTTCATAGCAAAGAATTAAAGAAAACATATCTCTGCGGAGCATAGTCCTGCCACTGGTCACAGCTTGGTGACATCTTGGAACTTTTTCTTTCTTCAGATATTTTTTTTTTTTCAGACAAAACACATCACTGGAAATGTCAAATGGAACAGAACCACAAGTCTAATCTGTGGTATTGGACCTGTCATGGAAACAACTGATAAGGCTTATACTGTGTTATATATTAGAAGGCTTATACTGTGTTATATATTAGAATGCTAATCTTGGTAATCCCATAAGAAACTGTTTCTACCATAGTATGCTTGCACATGAATCAATATCTTATACTTAAAGACACCACACTGTAAGAGCGTTATCAATATGATTACAAATCTGTAATATTAATAATAATTTTAGTTTAAGAGTCATATTACATGGTATTATGGCAATCTTTTTTAGGAAAGGGCTTACATTTACAATTGAGCCCTTCAAAGTACATTAGATCTTGCATATTTCTCAGTAGTTTCTTACTTTGCATTAAACATTCATTCTGCTACTCCTTACCCTCTTGCCTTTCCTCCCTGAAGATGAAAAATTTATGAAAACTGTCTAATTTAATGCCAGACATTAAAAGTTGTAGTTCCATACGCCTTCATAGGCATGTACTTCCAAACTCTAATTCTTTTGGCCCTCAGTGTCTTGACATTTTCACTGTCATGCCCTCTCAAGATAAGCTTTCTTAAATGCTTTGAGTAACGTCCCTAAACTGCACATCAGATACTTGAGAGGTTTTGATACCTATGTTGTATGAACACATTACCATTAACTACAGAAAATGGCAAATTTTGTTCTCTAATTCTCTAAACTATCATTATTCAGAGCATTTGTAAAATGGTTTCAACAAATATATACATTTTTAAGCTTGCTAAATGTCTTAAGTAAGGAGAAAAGAAGGAGGAGAAACTCAATTAGTCCATTTGTATTCAAAAACAGACATGTTTTTGTAATCTTTGCTGAAGTAGGGCTCGCCTACATTTCCAAAACAGTGGGGGTCCCATATTCAAAAGTGGCTGGCCAAATCTTGCAAGTCCCTGTGCCATGCATCTGAATTGTGCCGGCACAATAAAATGGAATATTCAGAAGATGCTCCGTAAGATGCGATCATGTATGTCTGGCTGAATATCCGGAACACACACGATGGTACAACAGAAAATGTGTGGTGAAGCAGAGCACTTTTGAATATGGGAAATGGTGTACAAGAAGCAGGGAATGGGGCACACAAACATTGAAAGGAACCCAAGTGCAGTGGCACATGTAGGATGGGTGGTGTCGCAACAGAGCAGCACCCCAGAGGACAGGGGAGGCACAGTGGCACACCACAGTGCCCAAAACACCCTGAAGCATGGCCACTGGATGCCCAGTGAAGTGCACCACACATAGGCTGCCAACCATGGTAAATGCCAAGCACACTGGCCACTGCTGAGATGTATGGCCATGGATTGGGTACCACAGCAACAGCTGTGCCAGTGGACAGGTCCAAATGCTGAAGCAGAGTGACAACAATGTAGACATGCCAGACAGAACCCTGGCACAGTGTTGCAGCAACACAGTGCCAGAATGGCCAGGGGCATGGCCCCACACAGGGGGCCCACACTGACAGCAAGACATGGCCGCTGACAGTGCAGGACAGAACAACATGGGCAATGATAACAACTTAGAGGGGCACAGGAGCACCACAGAAAACCAGCGGGAAAGGATACAAGGACCTGCAGCAAGAAGCCCATGCAGTGAGTGCAGGGTAGCCAGGGACAGAAACATTGTGGACCACACCCTGGGGACAGGGTGTGGTGGGTCAGGTGGTGGAAGGCTCACACCTGTGCAGCAGTGTGCAGGGGGATGTGGGCCACATGTGTCAAACTGCAGGCAACAATAACAATGGAAAAAGAAACACACACACAAACACAGTCATGTCCAACACAAATAACACTTTACTGTAGCAACAATCCAAAAAAAGAGCAGCAGTACAAAGGATGGAACATATATACAGGTAAAAAAACAGCATAAAATCATGAAACATTGTAAAACTATAAAAAGTACAACAGAGGAGGACTGAGGGGCAATGATGAATATGGGAAGTGGGAAGGGAACTATGTACAGGAACTGGGGCCTGGGTGGCTTTGTGGGGTAGGCAGGGCCACAGTTAACCTAATGGGCCACAGTGGCATGGCAGCCCAACTGCCTAGGGTGAGGTGTGCCCAGATGCAGTCGTATGACTGTCACAGTCCTGCCCATTGCATGGATTACCCACACTGCACCACCAAGCCTGACATACAGTATATGGTGCAAAGGATCTTCAGTGAGCTGGGTGGTTCTCTTCCTCACAGCAGGTGTCCATGGCTTCTCCCAACACTGGCACCAGTCCCTGTGGTCAAAGCAGGTCCTATGGGAGGAAACAGACAAACAGACAAAAAATACAGCCTCAGTGCCAACAGGAAGCCATGCCTGGACAGAATGCTCCCACCCCAAGCAATACTGGTGACATGCAGATGAGCAGACTTGAGGGCCAGTGCACAGGGCCACCACACTGCCATACACAATGCTAACAGGTGACATGTTGTGGACATATGCCACACATAGTGCACTGCATGGGATGTAAGTGTGGAAACCGGCAATAGCAGGGGAAGATGGGAGAAGAACATGGCAAAGGGACATTTGGATGTGTCACAGATGGCCATATGGCATAGGCACAGTGTTCCCTGCAGAAGCACACCACCCACACGCACAAGCATGTGTATATGTGATGGCCTTGAGTGGGCAACCCCAGCATTGGTGGACCAGGGGCAACACTGCAGATGTACCTAAACATCCACCAAAGGCCACACATGCAGGCATGTATGGACAGCATGTGGTGTGCACACATGAGTGCCCCAACCACAGATGCCACACACCCAGGGAACACAGAGACAAGCAGGTCTGGGCCTGGCCATGCGGGTGGCCACACAGAGGATGGCAATGCCAACAGCATGCCACAGCAGGTGTGTGGAGCACAGTCATCAGGTGGGACAGACACATACAGGACTACAGGACATGTAGGTGCCAGGGAAACACCCCTGGGGCACACCAACAGGGCCTGCCATAGGGTGTGTCCATGGGCATGTACCCAAACACTGTCCCTGATGTGTCAGTGAGTCATGCCACAACCACAGACCACTCACAATGGCTCTGCCTGTAACAACACTTGGAGACACACATGCACAGACCAAATGGGGAGAGGGACTGACAGGTGAGCTGGGCGCATGCCATGTATCCTGACACAAAGGGTACTACAAGCACCTGATAACTGCCACCAGTCACAACAGTCAAACAGGGCCTGGGACACATGGTCACACACTGTGGATGGAGGTGTCCATTGCAGGAACCACAAGCACTGGCAGTGGCCACATCTGCACATTGGGACAACACCCAGTGCTGTACCAGTGCACATGGGGCACACAGGGACTGGTGGCAGCTGTTTCTACTGTGGAACACAATGTTGGGTGGCATAGGGCAACTTACACAGACCAATGTGTAGTGACAATAGAACATCCTAGCATCATCCTGGCAGCACACAGCAAAAAAACAGAGACCCACAGACACCATAATATGAGCAGTAGAGGTCGCAGCAAGGCAGACGGTCACAGAGCCCAGGTGCTGTCCAGGTGCCCAACAGAGGATGTGAAGATAGACTTGAGCCAGTGAATCAGTGGGCCAGTATGCCACTGGCTACACACTGCACAATGGATGGTTGCAGCAACATAGATGGCCGCATGTGCTGTGTTGCTGTGAATGGCCATGGTGTGCAAACACATAGTTGTGCAGCACACACATGGTGCACTGTGACACGGTGGTGTTGACCAGCATGACTGGATGATGGACAATGGCCACACATAAAATGTGAACAATGGCAACATACAGCCACATGAAGTGTTGGGCATTACACAGGGCTGGTGTCACGTGCAGGTGCAGGAGCGTAAATGTTGCCCAAAGTGGGAACAGTAGGGCAGCCCCACATCACCCCTTGCATGCTACTGTCTGTTCTGTGCAGGTGCTGCACACATGGCATGGCCATGACAACACCAACGGGCTGCTGTGGTGGTGGATGCCAGTACACACTGCCATACAGAACCACATTGGCAGTGGCATGTCCCACAGCAATGGTGATATGTGTGCCAGGCAGTATGTGAGGTGCTGTGGGGGATATGGTGTTTTGGACGTCTGCTGTGCAATACCACACCATGTTGTGCAGTGGAGGGTGGGTGGCATGTGGGCAGGCCCACACACACGTGCCATTGACAATACAACATGGGATATTTAGCGGTGTGCACACCATGACTGATGGCCCAGTGCTGTACCCTTTATGGTCAGTGGAGAGTGTCCATATTCATGTCCCTGCACAATGGACAGTGCAGGGTTCACAGGTGCTGACAGCAACAAACACCTGGCATGCAGCACCACACTGCCTGCGCTACCAGTGTCCCATGTGCATGCACAAGCCACATGCCACGGACTACAATGGGTACTGCAGACCCCCCTGGGATGCATAGGGAGAGGCATCAATAGTAGAAAACAAGAAGTTGTTATCCCTCTGTACAAACAGCTGGTGAGGCCCCACCTGGAGTACTGTGTGCAGTTCTGGAGACCCCATCTCTGCAAAGACATAGAAGTGGAGGCTGTCCAGAGGAGGGCAACCAAAATGGTGCAGGGTCTGCACCAGAAGACATACGAAGAAAGACTAAAGGAGCTAAATATGTACACCCTTGAGGAAAGAAGGGAAAGAGGGGACGTGATAGAAACTTTTAAGTACCTCAAGGCAATCAACAAAGTCCAAGAGGGTAGCATCTTTCAGAAAAAGAGACGTGCAAGAACGAAGGTGCACAATTTGAAGATAGAGGGGGGATGGCTCAGAGGTAATGTGAGGAAGTATTTATTCATGGAGAGGGTTGTGGATGCATGGAACAGCCTCCCTGAGGAGGTTCTGGAGTCAAGAACAGTGGGGGAATTCAAGAATGCATGGGACAGACATAAGGCAGTCCTAGTGGGGGTAGGAGGAAGTAAGCTGTTGGTTAACTAGGATCTGCAGCTTATCTGTTAGGTTGGAAAATGGGCAGACTAGGTGGGCCAAGCGGTCCTCATCTGCCATCAAATTCTATGTTTCTATGTTTCTCTGTTTCTGTGTCCCCATGCAACATGTAACACCACATGCACACTTACCTGATGCACAGCGTGGCAACAGACATGTTACGGCTCACTGCCCGGTCTGCTTGGTCATCCTCCTGGCATCATCTTTCTGCCTGCAGGCATCCAGCTGGGCCCACCAGACCTCCTCCCTGTCTGCAATGGGAACACAATGACAAAGAAACAATTAGCATCATGCCATAGCACACTTCCCCCCAAAAAACAACACCCATGTGCAAGGCAGGTATGTGAGGCCCTATCAAATACATGTGCCACAATGCATTGCTACAGTTGCACACCAGACAGTATGCAGGCACAGTGGCATGACATAGAATCATACAATCCACCACCCGTCACTAGTGTCCACACAGTACATCGCCCTGTGACACTGCGCATGTGATGGTGGTGCACCATGGTCAACCGCTAGACACTGCGGTGTGCCTACAGGCCCATGCCATGTATGACTGTTACATGGCACCTGGACCCTGACACATGGTGCATGGTGACAGACGACACATATTGTGTCAGCCATGGGGTACACCACCAATGTGTGTCATGGATACCATACATGAGTGCTGGACATGGTACCTGTCCTGCATTCACATGCATCATACAGTGGACCCACAATCTGACATAGTGGCACACATGCGCGACTCACACTGGGCACAGTGTCACCACTGTAGGTTGCCATCCCATACACTGCCAGCTGGTGTTGCCTGCTGTGGCATGGCCCTGGTGCCACATTGCTCTGCACATGCCCTGTAGAGGCACTGGGGCCAGACAGTGGTGCACACAGCATACCGCACACCATCACACCAGTACACACCCGCCATCCAATAATGGTGATGCCACAGTCACAATGGACATTGACTGCCACTGACACACACCTCTCAGTGTACATTATCCTGAATAGCACAAAGTCACATTGCATACATACCTAGGCATGGCACAGCTCCCCTCTCCACTATGTTCTGGAGGCAGTCCAGCCTTGCACGATTCCTCCGGACAAGATCCCCAAACCTGTGGCGGCACTGCTTCCCCATCTGGGGTACGCCTGTTCGCCTGGTGAGGTGTCTGACAATGTTGGCCCACACCTCAGACCTGGCCACATGGAGTTCCTCCTGCCCAAAGAGCTGACCTTCCAAGGGGACCACCAGGTCCTCCAGGTTAGCAGGCTCTATCTCCCCCCATCGCTGGCAGCGAGGGCTGGTAGCATTCCTTCTTGTGGCATGTGCCATGACTCTCCCTGTGCCGCATAGCTAACCAGCTATGGAAGTACTGCCAGCCTGTGAGCTGCACCAGTTGTGCAATATGCCACACATGGCCATTCTCATGTGGAAGGCACATGCACCATTGGGATGCACAACAGTAGTATCATGGCGCATTACCACACATGCACGGTAGTGACAGGCCACAGGGGAAACAGAGGTTTGGCCCCTTACCACCAAGCATGTGTGGCAGTGCCATGATGCCATATTGGGGAGGTCAGCTGATGCCACAACCACAGCCATCCGTATCGGGCATGTTGGTGCCCATACATCGCACACACCTGCCGTGCATGAGCACCATGTGGTAGTGTCTGCGCGATGCACTGTTCCTGATGTCAGTGCACCGCGACTGTGTAGTATAGTGATGTGTGTGGCTATCATGCATGCGGCAGTGGAGATGTGTGATGGGCGTACATGGTGCACAAATAAATTCGCAATGCACATTGTAATGTGCCAGGAGCAAAAGTGCAATATTCAGCTAGGATATGCTAATTGCCTCATTGCACAATCTTGGCCCAATCCAGACATTTGCATCTCCTTACAGGTGAGTCCTCCCCTCATTTGCATGTGCTGTGCCATAAATGAGCAGCCCTGTGCCACCCCACCACACAGGTGACTGAGAGGTACTGCAGCCTTGAAGGTAGGTTTGTTTACTCTGTGACAGTGTGTCTGTTTTGTTACTCTGGATGTTGCATACAGCATGCCACTGCTACTGTATCTTAACCTGTGCCTGTCTGTGTGTTTACCCCAAGCACCAGTATGGAGCCTGAGGAAGGCACATGGTGGCAAAGACTGAATTTTACTTAGGATGAGCTGTAGGCCCTAATCAAGGTCTAATTATTGTGGGAGGACCTCCTGACCCAGAAAATGGGCAGACAACAGGAATGGGCACAGGGCTGGAAGGACGTGGCAAAGGCTGTCAATGTGTATGGTGTCTACAACAGGAGTGCATCAAGTGCATAAATAGTGAACGATGCCACTGCAAGGAGTGACTGGCCCAGGCTCATGCCTCACGCACTGCTACAGGTGGGGGTCCTTCCACTGTCCCTGCCATGTCAGCACAGGAGGCTCTCATGGTCACCACACTCAGCCATGTGTCCATTGAGGGCATGCCCGGAGGTGGCTTTGATACCGGAGGCAACCTGTCACTGCACTGAGTATGACAGATGCAGGTCATGTACGGTCCTACTTGTGATGTTCACAAATGGTGTATGGCATGTTGTCAAGTCCGTATGGCACCATGTAGCCACAGTGTGTGTGCCACATGTCACCTGTGCATGACTGTGATATAGGAAAGCACAGCCTCTGTACATGGGTTTTTCCAGCTTTGTTGTGGGACAGGGCCATCTGTGTTCACTTTCGTCTCCATGCACCTGCACCTGTGTGTGGACCATACAGCTGGCACCTGGGTGGTGTATTGGTATTCTCCTCTGGGGTCCATGGTAGTGGTGGTGTGTGTATGGCATGCTCAGTGGGCTGGGGTGACACATGCTGACCACCGTACAGGCTGCCAGGGCATGCATGGGTGGGGGGGCATTTAGAACAGGCCTCACATGTTTGTTCGGGTGGCCACACACATGGTGCATGACAGCCTCTCCAAGCATTGTGGCATGTGTGCCATGTTGCCTGCACAAATGTCCTGCCTGTGATTGTTTCAACCTGCACACCTGTGACATGCATGTGCTCATCCATATGTCTGTTTCCATTCTGTAGCCATAGACATGCATCCCTAACCATGTTTCCATGTTTTCCTCCACAGCCCCATCTCATCTTAGGAGTGGTGCAGCTGCATGGAGATGGTCACAGGGTCATCAGACTGATGTACCCATGTGTATGTCATCGGCCAGTGTTGTGGCCACAGTTGTGGATGTATCTGCACAGACAGAGGTGGACATTGATGATGTTGTTGATGATGTCCCACTATCTGAGACTGACCTCCTGCATGACCTAGAGGTGTGTGCCTCAGACACGGAGGATGAGGACACCACCCAGTTGGATATCATCATCCCTAACACTGTCTACCCCCTCAGCTATCTTGATGCCACACAGTCAGCAACTGATAACAGCACCTGTCCTGGCCCATCACATGCACAGCACATGCCCGATGCCATAGTGCAGGCTGTGGGTGGACTGGGCCATGCTGCTACCATGTGTGTGGGATGCAGTGCTGCCCTGCCACAGCTTGGTGTGGACCAGCAATGGCCTGAGCATGCACATGAGCAGACCGACCCGGCGCGCAGTGTGTCTGCACGCACACTGTCACTGGTCCAACAGTGGCCTGCTATGTGGCAGCCACAGGAGGTGGTAGTCTCACAGCAGACCACAACTCCCACTGCTTGGCAGCCACTCCTAAAGCACATCCCCTGATGGTGAGCTGCCAGAGCACACACAGCTATGGTCCTCAGTAGAGAGTCAGGTGGCACTCAGGGAAGCTGTGCAGGGGTTACAGGTGCAAGTGGGTCTCCTTGATGAGCAGGCATCCATTTGGCATGCTGAGGTCATAGGGGAGTTATGCTGCCTGTAGGCAGACATGACCGCAGGCCTCAACAGGATAGCGCAGTCCATACAGCAGGGTTGTGCAGCCATGGCCCCATGTTCCAGCAGGACCACCCACTGCACATCACGCAGCAGCCCCAGCACACCCACCCCATCATGACGTGTGGTCGACATGTTCCAGATGCTGTCCCCTGCCCTTGCAATATCGAATGCACCTGGCCAGAATGTGCAGTTCTCGACATCATCCTCTATATGCAGCTGGACCCAGTCACGTGGTTCGACACTCTCGGGGGTGGAGCCTTCACCCCTTGTGGCACGGGGTCACCCACAGGGGGCACATGTGCCTGTGGTGCACAGTCATGCACGTGTCTGTGGTGGCCGCACACAGACACACTGAGGTGTCCCTGATGCAGTTGGCCTGCCCATGGTGCCCCATGGCAATTGCTGTGTATATCAACTAATGTCAGCTGAGGGCTGTGTGCTGTCCACATCCTAGCCATACGGTGTCCCACATGCACACCCCTGTGGCATGTTCATGCTATCTGTGTGGCATCTGGGCCATGGATGTGGGACATGTTGTTGTGGTGGGTGGCATGGGTATGATGAGCATGGCTGTGGCCTACTGACGTGAGTCTGTGCCACTGGTCTATCTCTGACCCATGTCATGTCTCCACAACCACCTGTGTGCATCCATGGTGTTGTTGCCCCTCCTGTAGACGTGTGTGTACAGCATGTCACTGTGACTGGCTCTGGCTGCATCATAATGGGATGCATAGTGCACAGTACACACACCTTACCTGCACATCTATGCATGCCTGCACTGTCATGACTGCCTATGTTACTCACCGTGGTGGTCCAAAAGGCTCCTACACAATGGTGTGACTGTTTCACTATGTCCTCAGGGCCAGTCTTGGGTCCCTTTGGTGCAGCACCTACTGCCCACCCCTGTCCTGTGGCCCATCATCCTCTGAACTGTTGCCCTCAGGTACCTGGACATCAATTCAATGGTCATTTGCCATATCGTGTAGCATGCAACAGTCCAGAAATATGCCACAGACCTTGTCTGGGCTATACTGTAGGGCACCACCAGACCTGTCAGCATCTAAATCACATCTTTAGCATGCCAAATATACGCTCAATGATGTTCCTTGTCGTGATGTGTGCCTCATTATGGTAGTCCATGACAATGGCGATCGTGATTGGGTGCTTTCAAAAAGGGCGACTCTATCGCAGTTTCTGTCGACAGAGTTACTGAGCAGGGAGGGTGACCAGATTGGGGGGGGGTCTGCGAATATAGCGACAGGATGTCGCTATATGTACATGAGTGTGGGGAGGGAGCAAGCCCACTGAGCAATGGGTGAAAGGGGAGGGAGGGTTTGTGAGGTGTGGTGCAGTGGTGGACTGCTGAGCTGGCCCTGTGGTGTGGTGGCTGGGTGGCAGGCTAGGGTTGCAAGTTCTGGTCTGGTCACGCATACATTTTTATGTGCCTGAGCTGAAATTATTTTTCGGTTTTGCACCCCCAACATGCACCCCCAGAGTCGAGAATCCTTTGTAGGGGGTGGTGGGGCACATCCCCTGCATAAACAAGAAAAACTAAGTCCCCGTCACCCTTTTGCTGTGCTCTGGGAGTGTGCATTGCCAAAACTGATTTTCAGTGATGTACACTCGCCCAATGTGATCACCTTTCCACGATTGCCGTTATCACATGGAACTCCTCCTTATACCTCTCCTTTGCTTCAGACATGTGCCATGCTATGGGGGTGAGCATCCATGGATGGAGAGGGTACGCACTGTTACCTGTGTTGGAGAAGAGTATATGTTAGTGTACATTACACATCCATGGTGTTCCCTCCCCCACCCCAGTCCCCATATACGGTGGTTGGCCTTACCACCACAGTCCACCTGTCAATGGTTCCCCCTGCATATGCCCTCACACACCTCCATGGCACACTCCCAGCTCTTCTCTGGCCAATGTCACTGCCACCACAGCATGCATGGCATCTGCTCTGTGGTGCATGGCTATGGCGTGGCCTGTTGCCACTGCATGGTGCTATTTTTTTGGTTTTTTGTTTTCTCTATGCTTTTTCTGTGAGAACACACAGCTGTAAAGGGTTCTGAACAGACAGACTGCTTTCATTTGTAGATTCAAATCCTAATGGGTATATACTCATCTAGGAGTCCACATTACGCCAGAGGTTGTTTGTGTCCTTTCATGAACTTTGGTTTCAAACTAAGTTTTTTAACCAAAGACAGCTAAGAGTTCCTTATCTTATGACATGTCTATAAATATCAGCACTGAGTTGAGGCTGGATGCCTTAACATACCATACTGCTTACGGTGGTTGGTGTTATTTTGCTGAGGTAGCAGAATCCAGTGGTAGCCCTTTAAGGGATATCATTGCCCATTATGGGGAATTGAAAAATGGTACCAAAAGAGTTGATCCTGAAGGATTATTAATTGTTACATTGTTTAAATGTTTTGATTCTGTTCTAAATAAACTATCTGTTTTGGAATCTGAGTATGTTGCTTGCAAAATGGAGAATCTTGCTTGCAAGCAGGAAATAAGTCTGAGAAAGGCTTCTCATAAAGAAAGGATAGATGGACTTCAGTCTCAACTGCAGTCTTCCCATGAAGAAAATAAGTTTCTCTTTAATGAGAGAAGCAGCCAAGACCAGCATGCCTTAAGAGATAATGCTGAAAAGGCAAAACTTGTTTGAAAAAAGGTTTTTCAAATGACTCGTGTTCTGGCTAGTAACACTGATTCCTTTCATTTTGGAAACAAGGAACTTAGGGATGCTAAGTCTGAAGTAATTACTGAAAGAGTTAACGTGCTGGTATTTCAACACCAGACCTTGACTGAACAGTGTGATTCAGTATGTTTTCAGTACAACAGACTTGAAATGAATGGTTTGAATATAAACCATGACACAGCTTCTGTTGATAACGGGCATGTTTTACAAGATAAGAGTGTCTTGCAATCTGAAAACAATGCATTTACAGCGTACCAACTCCTGTATCTGAGCAGTTAAAATGTAGGAGTAAAAAGTCAGATATGGTGAACTTGTGCTGTCAGCCAGAGGTATTGGCAGGGCATGCTAACTTAATGCCCAAAGACCTTGCCTCTTCTCATGTTGAAGAGTTTGATTTTGAACACTCACAGTATGCTGTAGGGTGGACTAGAACAAAGGCTTGCCATTTGTTTTTCTATGATTCACAAAATGGAGAATTGTTAGAGTCTCAAAATGGTGGACACACATGTCATCAGGCTGTATCTCCATACCATCCCCAAATTGGCCAGTCATGGCCATGCGATGATGGTCATAACACAGTACCCAAGATACCCATGAGGTAATCCAAAATGGCTGACCACCACATCACGGAGGTTGGATCATGCAGTCACAGGAACCAGTGATTGCTGCCATAACCAAACAAAACATGATTAATAATGTTATCAGTAAGATTAGTGTTTCTGAGGGACAGAAGATTCTTATTAAAAATTATGTTGACGTACTTTTGAATGAGGCAGTCCAGGAGACTCCCAGAACACTTAATTCTGGACCTTTGTACTGCCACTGTTGATGCAGCATCAGTAGATAAATATGTTAAATATCTCAAACAAGACATCCAAAAGGTACACTTGTCTGCTGCACAATGTATGGGCAAGGCCCAACAACAGGGTCTATCCCATTGTAAACAAACTCAGTCCCTCAGTCTACCAAATTATACTGTCTTACAATAACTGTCATTGATATATGGCTAAATGCCAGTCAAATGAATCTGTTTAAAGGGGATTAAATTACATTTCCATACCCCAATGGGCGGAATAGTACTAAACTAACTGGCGGCAGCGGCACAAGCCTGGGTACTGCGCAACAGGGCTGCGCCAGGGCATGGACCAGGCAATATTCGATGGTGCTGCTCCATGGCCCAGCACCATTGAATATGGCACAGAGGGTGCACACACTCCTCATGGTGCAGTGGCACTGCGCCAGCGCAAGACACAGACACGGGGCAGGAGGATGCATCAGCGCAAGTGCAGTTGCACTAGATGCATCACCCGCGATATTCAACCTGGAGCATGCAAATGAGGCCATTATGCATGCAAGGCACAAATGGGGCCATTTGCATGTCATTTTGGCCCCATTTGCATGCAATGCGCTGATCCCTGGTGAACTACACCTGGTGCCCTACCAAGCTGCAGCCGGTGGGGATTGACACCCAGTCATGCCAATGCAGCCCCCCCACTCCTGTATGCCTGATCACAGGTTTTAGTAATAAAGAAGGATCCCTGGTGGTCCAGTCATAACCCCCCTCACCTGATCGAAGGCTGCTGTGCAATGTAAGTGTTACCTGGTGGTACAGTGGTAATCCCTTCCCACCCACCCACAGAGCACCCACCCAGCAACCCCCATCATTGGTTGGTGGCAGCTCCGCCCGCATGCCACCCGCCAAATGACAGCGTACAGTATGATCTGTGCGCCTATTGGTCCACTGTGTGGACCAATGGGCATGCAGACCATACCGTACAACACAGGCCCGATATGTGAATATGAACATATGAATGTGCCAGTAGAAACAGACCACCGGGTCTATCTAAGTCTGCTCGAGTGTGCAGCCAGCACCCCTAGTTTGCAGCTGCCCCAACCCCCCTCCCTTTTGTCATTCCACTGCCACCCCCCCACCCTCACTCTCCCCTGTTCCCTGTCCCATGTCCTTTTGAAGCTGTTCACAGATTTACATGATACCACCCATTCTGGTAGGGCGTTCCATTTTGCTACCACCCTTTCTGTGAAATAGTGTCTCCTCATTTCCTTCCTAAATATTCCCACCCTTCATTCTTAGCCCATGCCCCCTGGTGACCCTCCCCCTCCTTAACTTAAAGACCCCATCTGCCCCATCCTTATTGATTCCCTTCAGATACTTGAATGTCTCTGTCATGTCTCCTCTGTCCCTTCTATCCTCCAGGGTGTACATATTGAGGTATCAGCCTGCTGTCATAGTCTCTCCCCTCCATTCCACATATCATCTTTGTTGGCCTCCTCTGAACCCCCTTCAGCAGCCTGATATCACACTTTAGGTATGGCCTCCAAAACTGCACACAGTACTCTAAGTGCGGCCTTACCAGCGATCTGTAGAGGGGCAAGATCACCTCACTTCGCCTGGAAGAAAAACCCCTCGCTGTGCACCACCAGCATTTTGTTCACTTTTGCAGCCACTCTCCTGTACTGTACTGGGCTGTGTTGTTCATGGTCCCCGTTATCATTACCCCAAGGTCTTTCTCCTCCTCAGTGATCCCCACCTTAACTCCCTCAGCCAGTATTCTCTCCTTGGGTGCTTCACTCCAAAGTGCATAATCTTACACTTCTTTGCATTGAATCCCAGCTGCCACCTCTCTGACCACTCCTCTAGCTCACTTAGGTCCCCCTGCAGCTGCTTCCACCCCTCCTCTCCATCCACCACTGCTCTGATTTTTGTGTTGTCAGCAAACAGATTTACCTTGCTCACCACCCCATGTCCAATGTCTGATATGAAGAGCCCAAACAATATTGGCCCCAACACAGAGCCCCATGGCACCCCACTCGTCACCGGCCTTGGAGTTGAGAGCTCCTCTCACCACCACCCATTGCAGCCTTCACTCAGCCAGCTTATAATCCAGTTCATCATTTTTGCCCCTATTCCTACACCAGTTAGCTTCCCCCCAAGCCGCTCATGATGCACGGAATCTAAGGCCTTGCTGAAGTCCAAGTAAAGCACATCTACCTCATGACCCTTATCCAGTTCACCTGTCACCCAGTCATAATATTGTATCAGGTTGGTTTGACAAGATTTCCCTGAAACAAGCCCATGCTGCCTCACACCCTGGAGGCCATTGTCCTCCAGGTACGACACCAGTCTCTCCTTTAGTATCATTTCCATGAGTTTCACACTATGTATGTGAGACTTACCGGATGATAATTACCCGGTTCATCCCTTGGCCCGCTCTTGTGTAATGGCACTACATATGCCATCCTCCAGTCCAGTGGCACACATCCTGACTCCAGTGAGGTGCTGTACAGATCCACCAGTGGCTCTGCCATCACCTCCGCCATCTCCCTCAGCACCCTGAGGTGGATACCATCCAACCCTGGTGCCTTGTCTACCTTCTGTGACCTCAGTTCTTCTAGGATTCTACTTGCCTCAATTCTTCCATCTGTCTCCTCCTCTCCTCCTGTCCCCACCCTTCCAGCCCATGCTGGTAGCGGCCCTCCCTTTTCTTCCGTGAATACAGAACAAAAGTATTCATTCAGTGACTCTGTCTGCTCCTCCCCTTTTCTGTCTACTCCCCGCCCCTTTTTATCCTCGCTGTTGTCTCCTTGCACTTTCTTTTCTCCCAGATGTATCTGAAGAAGTCTTCCCCCCCCATTAATTCCCTGTGCTAATCTCAGCTCCCTCTGGGCCTTGGCTTCTCTCACTTTTCTGGTCACCTCCCTTGACCATCTTGCATATTCCTCCCTGTTCACTTCTTTCTGTGTCCTCCTAAACTTCTGGTGAGCCACTCATTTTGCCCTCACCACCTCCACAACCTCACTGTTCAACCAGCTTGGTTTTCTTGCTCTGCTTCTCTTACTCTGTGCCTTGGTGCTGGCTTCTGTTGCCTCTGTAACCCCCAATTTAATAATATCCCATTTCAACTCCATGTCCATCTCACGCCTTATGCCCTCCAGTTTCTCTTTCAGTACTTCCTGCATCCTCCCAAAGTCCACCCCCCTGAAATTTACCACCCGAGTAACTGATTTCTCTGGCTCCCCACACATCGTGATATTAAACCACACTGTTTGGTGATCGCTGTCAGATACTGGGTCCTCTACCTTTATTTCCCTCACTGTCTCCCTATTCAACAATACCAGATCTAAGGTGTTCTTTAGCTTAGTAGGTACAGTAACTGACTGTGTCAGAAGACCCTCCTGGATCACATCCAGGAGCTCTTGCTCCCTAGCACTGGAGGTGACTGGAATGCTCCATTCAACCCCTGGCAAGTTGAAATCCCCCACGATGACCACCTTCCCTTTTCTACATACCTTTTTGATTTGTCCCCTAGCTCCCTGTCAAGCTCATCAGACTGGGATGGCAGCCTGTATACCACCCCAAACCTTAGTTTCCTACCCCTTGAGTCTAGGAGCTGCAGCTAGATTGCCTCTGTTCTCCTTTCTTCTTCCTCGTCCCTTGTGCATTTGATCCCATCCCTCACATAGACTGCCACCCCACCCCCTCCCCTCCTTACAGTCCTTCCTGTATAATTTGTATCCTGGGATTGTCAGATCTTAGTCCTGGTGTTCAGTTGCCCACATTTCTGTGACAGCTGCAATATCCACCATCCACAATGCTAAGACTGCCCTGTAGCTCAGCAGATTTATTTCCTAGGCTTCTTGCATTCAGTGAGACCACCCTCCATAATGCCCCCTTCCCTTCACTAGCCTCCATCTCATCCCTTCTACTCCCTCCTTTTTTGGCCTCCCTGAGTCTTTCCCTGCTGGCCTGGATGGTAGGCTGTGACTCCGCTCTATCAGATCCCTGCATACCTGCTGTCCACTTGTCACCCCCCCATCTAGTTTTAACCTTTGTCGCAATATATCCCTCCAGTCTTTGCTTTAATACATCCTTCCCTTCCCCACTCAAGTGCAGCCTATTCCCTGCAAACAGATTGTAATTATCCCAGGTGCTGCCCCAGCTGCCCACAACCCTATACCCCTTAGATCGACACCATTCTACCAATCATGTGTTCAACTCTCTAATCCTCTCCTTTCTCACTGTGCTTGTACAGGGTACTGGGAGCACTTTGGAGAAGGCCACAGACTCCCCAGTCTCCTCACATAACCTTCCCACTTCCACAATCCTCTCCCTTGTTACTGCCACCATTTCCCCCGCTAGGTCATTTGTCCCCACATGAACCACAATGTGTGGTTTCCTTCTACCCCTCTTTACGCACTTTAGGATTGCCTGTCCTGCCATGTCTGCCTTTAATCCTGGTATGGACTCCACCCATATCAGACTGTGCCTCTCCCCCTTGCCACTCCATCTGATCCCCTTGAGTATGGAGTCCTCCAACACCAGTACACCCCCACTCCTCTTTCCTTGTGCCTCTCACCACCCCTCCACCCAGGTTCTCATTTTTGGAGCCACTCAAGATTGTGTTTATACCATGTGCTTCAGTGTCTTCCCCCCGTCCCTCCCAATTAAGACCCCTCCATCATCTCATTCACATATCGGGCCTGTGTAATACAGTATGGTGTGCACACTCATTGGTCCATGCAGTGGACCTATAGGTGTACAGATAGTACTGTACGCTGTCATTCGACAGGCGGCTGGGCGGCATGTGGGTGAGGTGCTGCTGCCCGCCGATGATGGGGGGGTGTTGGGTGGTGAGGAACCTCTGTGGGTGAGTGGGGAGGGGGGTACCACTGGACCACCAGGGATCCTTCTTTATCACGACTGCCTGCGATTGGGCGAAGGGGGTGGGGCTCCACTGGACCAACAGGGGGTATGTGTGCCCGCAATGGTGTTCTGGGTGGGCAGGTGGCCACCCACAGCTGGCGCTCATGGCTGCACCATGTACGTAGCAGCCCACCTGTCGGTGGCTGGGACTTCTGCTCTGATTTTTGGCACAACTTTGAGCCCCTGTGCGGTGCAGTGGAGGGTTGCGCCACATACCGGGCTGAATATCGGGATGTGCCACATATGCATGGGCACCCCCACGATCTGCACTGCATGCAGTACCACTGTGCCCTGGTGCATCGGGGGTTGCGCCGCGCAGCCTGACCCTTTGGATATCGTGCTGGTGCACATTAGGGAGGTTGCGCATGGTGCAACTCCTTTGAATATCCAGGCCACTATGTTTTTCTTTTCTCTTTCCTTTTAGGTCCCAGAGAGAGAGATGCTTGCTTTTATGCTTATCATTCTTTTTAAAAGTATGGATCTTCTTACAGACCCAAGCTGCACATCTTATTGCAGATAAGAATCAGTGACCTACTCCTAAACAGATTGTTGAGGCAGAGTAACTCACATGCCCACATGATTTAATTGCATCCTGTGGAATTCACACTAAAGTCCTAAAATACATGTTCATCATCTAGAAGGGTAGTGAGACCCTACTGAATGTTATGATCATTGCATGGGATCAATTCTAGCAGCTAGACTTGTTCTGGACTCCTGTTTACATTTTATTAATAATCAGGAAATTTGCATCCAAATTTATATGGCATTAAAAGTCATTAGACGTAAGGTTTTTACCCTGTGATGCCCCATAATTTGCGACACTTAACACTGAGTGCCCAAAACAGAACCCTGGCCCATCCAGTGGTCTGATAGCCACTTGTCAACCAAGTACACTAGTTAATAATGTGCAGCTCATGCACAACCCAGTGATTTTAAATCTCACCTTTTAAACTTGAAGTGATTTGCTTTATGTTTCACAACAAACATTTCCAAAAAATTTTTTTTTTAATAATGATGTGATTGGATACCCTGGCAGCATACCAGGTTCTCTTTAATAGCACCTATACAGGGACCGATAGTAATACACACACACAGGATTTTCACATCCTGACTGCTAGTTGTACATCTTATGACTGTAAACATACTCAAACGCACTAGGAATTTTGGTTTTGTTTTTCTGTTTCTAATTTTTTTTTTATAAAAAATTGTGTCTGCGCTGTGTTTTTAGACCTGAGTAAGGTATTCAACACGGTCGACCACGATCTGCTCTTTTCCTCCCTGAAATCCATAGTACTCGATTCAAACTCCCTATGATGGTTCAACAACTACCTAATGGGAAGGACCCAGCAGGAGAAGGCCTAAGGGGAGCTGTCCCCACTTAAACCACTGCAAAGAGGAGTACCCAAAGGATCTATCCTCAGTCCGATCCTCTTTGCTATTTATATTAACAGTATCGACAATAACCTCACCAAGGCCACTGTACACCTATTTGCCGATGATATCGGTGCTGTATGTCAGCCACCCTTCTCCAGAGACAGCCTGCAAAGAACTACAAGCAGAATTCAACCTACTCCAACACCAACTATTGAAAAAAAAACTCCTGCTCAATGCAAAGAAAACAAAGGCAATGTTTTTCTCTCCCCACACGCATGCAGGATATTCTATCCCAAGCACTCTTCCCCACATATCTATTGTCCTTGGTGAAAACCTCGAATTTGTCACAAAATTCAAATATCTGGGTGTCTGGCTAGACAGTAGACTCTCCTTCATAGAACATATGGAAGAACTACTAAAAAAACTTTGACAAAAACTCAGAGTTTATTATAGAATAAAAATTTTCTCACAAGCGAGGCTAGGCACAAGCTGGTCCAGGCCACATTTCTTTCGGTAATCGACTATGCTGATTTCTTATATAGTCGTTGCCCATCTCATACCTGGAAAAACTGGATACACTCTACTATAGGGGCCCTGAGGTATCACAGAACTCCTTTCAACACCACCATTGCTCCTCTATGTGCAGTTGGATGGACCTCGCTCCACTTTAGAAGGGACAACGCTACACTATGGATCTACAGAGCCATATCTAAGAATTTACCAAAATATGTTTTAGACTGCTTCACGCAAATCACTTCAAGTAAATGTGACTTAAGAAGCTACAATTTCATCATGCTTAAAGTGCCCAAATTCAGTTCTCGCTTTGGTAGCTCTGCCATTAGTTTTGTGCTATCCTCCCTATGGAACAATATGCAGAAAATACTGAAAATGAGCAAACCCATAACCATTGCATCCTTCAAATCCCTTTACTCTAGGCTTATCAAAGAAAAATGTAACTGTTTTCAACAGTAGTAGAGAATAATCCTCTTCTTTCCTTCGTTTCCTAGTCTGTCCCATCCTCCGATGTTCTCCACTACTTCCCAGATTCTGCATTCATACCTTTTCTCTCATTTTATCTTTTACTATGCCATCATATAGTACCGCATTATTCCACCCTGACACATTCCCCACTCCCCCATCACCAGCTTCCATCTTACTTTCCTGCCTACTTGCACCCCTCCCCTCTCTCTCTTTCTCTATCAGCCCTGCCAACAGTCACTACTAAGACCATTAATACCATCTCTTCTCTTTTGCCACCCAGCCCTCTTTGTAATAGCCCTCTGCCTCACCTCTCCCACAGCACCACCTCCTCCTCCACCCAGACTGCACACTGTCCATTCCTACACCTCTGACAAGCCCCCTTATACTTTGTACTTTATACCTTAATCGCCACATATTCTCACTCCACGACCAAATTCATTCTCTGCCTATTCCTTATTTCATGTAAATATGTAAATTGGTGTCAATAGATTTTACATAATTGTATATACCCATGTGACGGTATCCTCGATGCTCTTATATCCTGTATAATCTGTTTCCTCATTGTGTTGTGTTCGTTGAAGTGTACTATATTTTTTTATGTAACTGAACCTTGACCTTACCAGGTCCATCTTGTAAATGAGCTTTGCTCAACGATGTTCACCTGGATAAATAAAGATTTCATTGATTGATTGAAAAAAGAAAACCCACAGGTATTGACTCAAGCTTATTTGGCTCTGATATATCTATTTGAAATAGGGCTGATTTATGCATTATTCAAGCACATACAGTATGTTAAATGGTCATAGTAGTATGAAATATAATATCATACACCCCATTGCATGGTATACATGATTTTGCTCATGACAGTGATTTACATTTACAATATTAAGGATATTGTGAAGGGGTTTGACCTGACAAATGTTTATATTAATGAATTAATTTCTGCTCACATTAAAGAAGCAAACGAGCATCACATAGTTAGGAAAGTCCTTTGCACTGCCTACAGCTATTGTGTTCTTACAACCCTTTGGTTATCTCTTCCAGGATCTGGAATTAGGATATATCCTTGATCTCATACATGACAGATATATGGATCAGTGGCATTGCCACATTTTACACTTCTATTGCATATGTCAACCAATGTTTATTTGAATCTAGCACCATTCCCTTGTCAATGGCAAGGAACCTTTGATATGTCACCACACACACACCAGTATTGCTCCATGTTTCAAAATGTATTCCTGCACAATCTAAGAAGCCATGTTTGTGACTCTCACAGTGTCATTGCCGCATCTTCATCCGGCAACATCCATCTCTGATCATCTGGCAACCGTCCATTCTATTGATCATCTTGATGGGAAATTTTATCATGAAAAGGTTGAAACTACCTTGTTTACCATGAGGTCTTGGAATCATGACTGACTCTGAACTTTGATTGTCGTACCTGAAAGGAACATCACCTTTTATGCAGATGTGACATCTTCCAAGTTGTCTTATCAACTTGTGAATACTGACCTAATAACTGAAATTGGGCTTCCACTTGTGAACTTTCAAATAAACTATATTCGGTCAGGCCAATTAAGATTCTACAATCAAGCTCATTGTTATGCATACTATGACACATGTATGGGGTGGGAGCAATCCCCTAACTTCAGGAAGAAGACTCATCTTCATTTGATCTACAGTCAAGAAATTCACTTTCTTCACCGCTTGTTTTCCAAGCCTGGCTGGCACCTCATACAAACTGAGTACTGTTATAAACTTTTACACTTTGTGCAGCCATGTGATCATCTTCAACTGAACACCATTGCTATTCCATTGTAAAACTCAATGTGCAATCTAATGCACCCCCTGCTGAGGCTTCTGAAAATACTGCAGCCTCCAGAACATTGGGATCAACCTTTGGAAAATCTGAATGCATTGAATTTGAACTATGAATCTTCATTTAACACTAGAAGAAAACCTGGATTTATCCCTGGGACTGTTCGTAGTTTATGCCTTGTGAACTTTGAAATTTCGTGTCCTGTTCGACTTTCAAATAAAAAATGCCATCCTTCAAGGTGGTATATTCTGCTGATGTGGACCATTGTGTGGTGACCAACTATACATTCTTCTGATATGGACTAAAAGTAATGCAAAGTGAACTTTTCTAATTTCTATTTTTACTCCCTAAACAGGTAATAGGTTATATGGTAATCACACCTGTTCCCATCCTGGAGCCAGATACCATTAAGTCTAGTCCTAACTATCTTGATGCTCTATCTCAATTTTTACTAATTTTTAATATCCATACAGGCAATTTAAGTATGTCTCTTCAATTTCTTCCCAATACAACAGATACACAACTAATATATATCTGTATTTATTGATTATTTTGATATTGGAAAACCCCTTGTGAAGTTTTATTCCAAACGTTTATAGTAATACAAGGTTTACTAACATTTTCCCTTATAATTACATTTTGTTGTTTAAGGAAAACCCTGAAACATCACTGTGACCAGTTAAGATTCCTTTATCAGGCTCGTGCCTCAGGCCTGTAGACGAATGGTGCCTAACTGCTATCTTTTTGTTGTGTTGCCACTTTTGCAATTAGGGCAACAAAGAGTGGACTGTTGCACATGGGTTATGCCCCCTATCATCCCACATACACCTCACACTGTATTACTGGTCTATTATACTGTGATACTGCTATTCTGTACTAACATCTAGCTATAGGCACCCATCATATAAGCATGAGTGCCAGGAATGTGCTTTGCTGATCATATATGCCAATGCTTACATCTTTTCTTAGGATCAGATCATGCATGCCTATTATACCTCACTATAATGTATTATGTTTGTCTTTTGCATATATTACATATATTATCTACATAATCACTGATAAGATGACTCTGAGGGATCATCAGTGATTATTGTATACTTATATTCTCATATAAGTATATGTAATGTGTGTTTTACACTCAGTCAGATATGCCTCATGTAATACAGCCGTGTCAGCACTTCTCTTTGCCTCTTTAGAGAGAAATCCTTTGTTATCTCTTATATTATACATAAGCAAGAAATGCCACATGTAATAGAGCCCAGTCAGTATTTCTTTTGTCCAAGCTATAATGCTAATGGAAGCATATTCTGTCTCTAGTAATTCTGTGTCCTAAGTCTTCATCCAATGGAGAATGACTTAGGACCAATACATATTGTTTCTCAGATCTGTAACTATGAGGTAATCTTTGTTGCTATGCTGTTATCTGTGGTATTTAGACTTCTGTAACCTAGTTTACAGGCAGAGAGAACAAGATATTAGAGAACCTAAGATCTACAAATACTGGAGATTATGTACATTCTTCAGGAGAGTGGTGAGAAACCTATCTCCTTCGTGATTTTCTCTGTCACATTTTGGCGTAAGTAGAATAATAAACTTTATTAGTACTCCCTGCTTGTTTACGCATGTTTCTTGGCAGACTCTGAAGACACAAGAATCTATATTATTAGTATTATTATTTACCCTACTATCTGAGACTGTTTACATAACACTGTCAATTCCCAGTGCATACCACTGCCCTGCCCTTCACACAGTGACACTGGTCAGCCACTGACTGGCTGCACCCCAGTTGCCTGTGCCTGTTGCAGTTCATCATATGCACATTCACGCTGCCTGGGACAATCATCTATCCACTGTCTGTCACACTGTGGGCCCCTCTCTGGCATCTTCACCCCATCCAGTATGCCACTTGTCTGATGGCCATTGCACCATCTCTTTAATGCTGGTCCACCCCCTGCACAGCCACCTGCAGTGCTCTCTGCGGATGTGTGGGTACCACTCTCTGGGAGTTGGTATTACTCACCCACTAGATGGCCACTGGGTATTTCCCCAGACTCAAACTGGCAGCACAGGGCCAACTGATGCCACACATAGGCATCATGTGCATTCCCAGAGAAGGAGGCACAGATATTAGTGATGTGCCATGTGGCACTGCACACCACTGGCAGTTCAGGGACTGATACCCCTTCCTATTGATGTATATGTCTTTATCATCACCAGGTGGTACTCTGATTGCCACATGGATGCAGTCAATTGCCCCTATCATGCCTGGCATTTGTGCAACCCTGTGGAAGTGCTGCATTGTTTCTGTATGCTCTGCTGCTATGCTAGGGAATTGTATGAACTGCGTAGTATGGGGCAGCAGACTGGTGAGGAACTGAGTGAGGAGATGGAACATGGCAGAAAGGGTGATACCAGTGGTGTCACCCACTGGTATCTGGAAGGTGCCCATGGCAAGCAGGCACAGTGCTACTGTCACCTTTGTCTCCACCATCATGGCATGACTTCTGTGTATCGGTGCCTGCAGATCCTCATGGAGCAGCTCGGATAGCTGTCTTAGAATTGTCCTGTTGAGACGGTACTGGCCCACAATGTCTGCATCACTTAGCTGTTCAAATGTGACATGCTCTCTGTTTGTCTCTGGTGGGCATACCACCTGCAGGCCCTTCTGCGGCCACGTTGCTGTTTTTCCCATCTCTTCACATCAGCCATGACATCTGCCATGTGGAAGGCTGACCCATCCATTGTTATTGCAGTGCTGCAGACAACCTCTTGATGGCTTGGCCATTTAGACCATCTTCTTATATACCTATCTTTGCGTGGAGCATTTTTGGGATGCACGCCACATGCGCCACTCATTTCAGCTGAATATTCAGATGCACAGCACATTCATGTACCTGCCCCCTTTACCTGAGCTGCACACATTATTTCTGTGCGATTGCACATTTAATTTTGTGCAGTGCATTTATGCTGTTTGAATATTGCACTTCGACGCATTTTCCAGGATGTGTAGCACATCTCCATTTTGGGCCACGCATCTCTTTTGAATATATGAGCCTTTTTGTATTTATCTGCAGTAAGTCCCTATTTGGTTTTATTCTGCCTACCCTAATTTGAAGGATTTGAATGTTCATCAAATAACTTTTATATCAGGTAGACTAAAAATTCAAAGTCCCATTTTTCTTTTCTTAGCCCACCTGATTTGTAGAGACATAGTAAAGCCTTCATGCATCTGTTTCCCATAGAAAAAACTGCACAGCTTGTTGTCCATAAAAATAAAACATCACAAAAAACCCAGATTTTAGGTCACCTTTTATTCAGGCATATCTAAATAAGGAGCATTTGAGGGACAGGGACACGAGCGCTGAAAAACGGAACATTAAAATCATCTTCAAATTTAAACAACATTCCTGTTGTCTTTAATCATAATGGTATCTGGCTTTTGCCATTGTGTCAGCCATATGAACTGCAAATATGCTAGTTTGATTATGGGATTGTATTTGTGGTAAAGTACCGAGAAGAAACCTGTTGTTACACAAGGTCACCTTTTTAAGGCTGTGTAATGTAAGTTCTCAAAAGGTGATGATATTGGCCAGTTCTGGCAGGTAGACCGGCTGGCTGGCTGGCAGGTACCAAGGGTAGCTTGGTACTACCACTCAAAAGTTACTTGTAAGTGTCATTTTTAGTGTTTGCATGAAATTACTTACAGTAGAAGATGGAGTACATTCAGCATGGGCAGATTCATAGTTCTGTACAGTATACATCTCGGTTCTTTGAATTTACTTTGTTTTTTCCAGCAGTTTCTGGATCTGCTCAGTCTGATACCAAGCAGATAATGCAATCTTTATGAAGAAAAATCCAGAAAAAAATCATTAGAAATTGACAACAAAACAAAAAAGGAATGTATAATATCAAAAATAATAAGATAAAGGAAAAGAATAGTGAGCGGAATAGGCACACTGGGCTGATGGACTGTAATTACACAGGGACATGACAAAAAACAGGAAAGGAGAAATGTGCTGCAGAGGAAGGCAGTGCCACCTGAGAAGTCCAGCTGCAAGCATGGTAAACAAACAGGTGAGGCATGTATGCTCCCCAAGGAAGCACTGAACAGATGCAGAACATTGGGGTATTTGGTTCCCAGTTCTTTAGTCAAATTGTGTTAGAAGATGACCTGCAAGAACTAGGCTTTCTGCAACTGCCTTCTGGACTTCTGAATAATTTTTTCCTTAGGAGCTGTGTGTGCACTGCACCTGGTGACTACATGGGCAATAAGATACAACAAGATGAGAATTGCTGTGTGTTAACTGCATGACCAGGTACATTGTGAGGGATGAGGCATTCATGTCAAGCACCTTCAGCAGCTGTAAAGTGCATGACCAGGTGCATTGTGAGGTATGAGGAATTCACACCAAACACCTTCAGCACCTAGAAGTGCAGTTATCAGATGCAAATATTACCAGCAGAAGAAGGCCTAATGATCTGCTAAGTCTGCTTGTGTTGCAGAGCCCTTTATCAGTGACTTCTGAGGGCTCCACCTTCCTCCCTATTCAACACCCCCTTCTGCCCTCCTCCCTTAGAAACAAATATTTTGTTGGCAGAAAATGACATTTTGGCCCATCCAATCTGTTCCTTATTTCTGCCTACTCCATCATCACTGACTCTAGTTGGTCATAGGTGTCACTCCCTCCCCTGTTCTTCTGCCTAATATGCCCCTGTGCCTATCACATGCATGCTTGAAGCTACCCATAGTTTTTGCCTTCACTGTTCCAGTCATCCATCACCATTTCTGTGAAGAAGTATTTCTGCACATCTCTCTTAAACTTTCTTCCCTTAGCTTCTTTGCATGCCCCCTTGTTTGAGTACCTTCCTTTCTCTGACACAGACCCTCTACTTGCACCTTGTTCATTCCTGTGTGGTACGCTACTTGTAGGTTTCAATCATGTCCCCTTTCACTCTCCTCTCTTCCAGGGAGTACATGTTGAGTTCCTGCAGCTTTTCCTCATATGGGTTCTGATGCAACCCCCTCACCATTTTGATTGCCCTCTTCTGTACTGCTTCTACTCTTTCAATGTCCTTGCCAAGGTGCAGCCTCCAGATCTGGACACAGTACTCCAGGTGAGGCCTCACCAGTAAGTGATATAATGGCTTCACCACCTTCCTCCTGCTGCTAGAAATCCCTGTCCCAATGTACCCCAGCATCCTGCTAGCCTTTCCCACTGCTTTGTCACACTGTCCAGCTACCCTGAGGTCACTAGGTTTCATTCTTGCTTGGTGACTGTAAGCTCCACTCCCCTTATCTAATACACAGCCCCTGTGTTCTGCAGCCCTAAGTGCAAAATATTGCACTTTTTGGCATTGAAACCCAGCTGGCACCCCATACAGCATTCTTCTAGTTTCCGTAGATCCCTTTGCATTCTCTTCACCTCTTTCTAGGTGTCAACCCTGTTGCAAATTTTTGTATCATCTGCAAAAAGACCAACCTTACCTCAAGCTCCTCTGCAATGTTGCTTATGAAGACTTTAAAGAGGACCAGTCCCATCACCAAACCCTATGGCACTTCACTAGTCACTCTCCTATCACCTAAGCAGCTATAGTTTACCACCTCCCTTTGCCTCCTATTCCTTGACTGGTTTGATACCCAGCTTGTCACTTTCTCCCCCCACCCCTAGGCTGCTTCATTTCTTAACTAGCCTCCTATGCAGCGTAGAGTTAAAAGCTTTACTGAAGTCTAGATAGGCCTAATCCACTGCTCTCCCTTGATCTACCTCCCTGGACTCCCTGCACAAGAAACTGATCCCTAAACTGGGGGCTCTCTTCCATAACAAAACATGCCTCCCCAAGGAAACAAGGCTTGCCATAGTACAAAGAATGATACTCCCAGTTCTGGATTACGGTGACATAGTATACTCCACTGCCCCTGCATCTACACTGACAAGTCTAGACACCCTGTTCCACTCCTTCTGCGGCTTCATCCTAGACTCCCCCATCCACCCACCACTGTACTGCTATACAGCCCCCTAGCTCCTGCCATCTCTCCATGACCGGAGACAAATAAATCAAAGCAGGCTTGCTGCCAAATTCTGGACTCATTCCTCCTCCCTACCTTGTTTCTACTTTATCTCAACAACCTCCCCTGTACTCCCTTAAGAGGCACTGACCCCAGACTTCTACACGGCCCCACTAATGCGCACTACCAAAGGACAGTCAGCTTTTCAAATACAGGATCCCCAGATATGGAATGGCCTTCCAGCCCCATCAGACATGTACAAACTCCGGTCAACGCAACAGACTACTCCAGGTACACTTCTCCTCCAGCTGCTTATGCTAAATTGCTGTCGCCTGCTACTAGTACCCATAATTTGTGCAGGAGTACTCCTGGTTGTGATACATATTCTGCGATATGTATTCTGCCTGTATTTTTACCTTTCTGCTTGTGATTATCCAAAACTGTACTACTCTGTTTGATATCACAGACAATGTTCGCTATTTTTCATTTATGTATTCTGCGACATGTATTCTGTCTGTATTTTTTTACCTTCCTGCTTGTGATTGTTCAAAATGGTACTACTCTGTTTGATATCACAGACAATGTTCGCCAGTCTCATTTCTGTATTTAAATGTTCTACTATTGACATGTACTGGGCTAGGCCTCCAGGTTGCATCTGGAATCGAGCATGTTGCTCAGTATGCCTTCCTGGTAAATCTCGTAAATAAATAAATAAATAATCCAGTCAAAGAAATCTATGAGATTAGTTTGACATGACCTCCCTCCTGTTGCTTCCAGTGCCAGTGGTCCTGCAGCCCTATTGCCTCCAGGAGCTCCATAAGCTTCTCCTTCAGTAGTGTCTTCATTAACTTCCCTACCACTGATGTAAGACTGACTGGCCTGTAGCTGCTAGCATCCTCCCTACTGCTGCTCTTGTGCAGAGGGACCACATCAGCCCTCCTCCAGTCCTCTGGAACTACCCCCATCTCCAGTGAGGTAAAAAGCACTCCCAGAAGGGTGACCAGCACCATACTCAGTTCCTTTAGGACCCTTGGATGAATCCCATCTTGTCCCATTGCCTTATTGTCCTTTAAGGCTTCTAATCCCTTCTAGACCTTCTCCACCGAGAATGAATGGGTGTCCACTACCCCCTCCCTGTTGCTTACAGCAGCATACTGGTCTGTTCTCCCCATCCACTACCGTAAAGTCCAAGCAGAAGTTATCGTCAGCTATTTCTGCTTTTTCTTGATCTTCCTCTGTGCAGTCTCTGTGTCTTCCTGATTGTCACTGTCCCTCCCCTTATCTTCCTCTTTTTCCCCACATACCTGAAGATGATCGTGTCCCCTTTTTTGGCCTCCTTAGCGATCCCATCCTCTGTTAGTGCTTTAGCTGCCCTCACCCTCCTTCTTGCCTCCCTTTGCCAGATATGCCTCCCTGTCTTCATCCTTCTGGGTCTCATTGTACTTTCTAAATGCTGTTTTCTTCTCCTTCATTGCCTTTGTCACCTCCTTAGAGAACCATAGTGGCCGCTTCCTCCTCTTTCCCTTGCTCACTTCCTTCAAACAGCATACCGTTGCCTGCACTATATTCTCCTTAATTTTTCTCCATTGAATCACTACTCCCCATCTACCTTTCCCTCCTTAAAGGCATTCTCTGAGGCAGTTTCCCATTTCTTTAAAATCTGCCCTCCTGAGGTCCAGAACCCTTGTCTTAGTGTGTTTCTTTTCCCTGTCCTATCTGTATGCGAAACCACACAGTACGGTGATCACTTGTACCCAGGGCACTGCCCACTGTGACGTCAGCAATGATGTCTCAGTTGGCAAGTACCAGGTCCAGCACTGTCCCATCCCTAGTGGGTTCCAAAACCAGCTGCCTGAAAAATGCCCCTTTTATGGAGTCAAGGATTGCACTGCCTCTTGATGTAGCTGCAGTGAGAATGCCCCAATCTATATCCGACAGATTAAAGTCCCCCATTATCAAAACTTCTCCATTACTGGCCATTTTGCTAATGGCTTCCCCTAGGGCTCTGTCTAAATCCTCCCCCCCTGTGTTGGAGGCCTGTACATCACCCCCATATGAATCATGGTCCCTGACCCCATCTCTAGGTTAAGCCACAGTACCTCCAGCCTTTCTTTGTCCCAATGATGCCCCAGACTCTCAGTGGCCCTTATAACCTCCTTCCCATATAAAACAACCCCTCCACCTTTCCTCCCTGACCTGTTCTTCTGGAACATGATGTAGCCTGGGATGGCCACTTCCCAGCTGCAGTTGTATGTGCATCATGATTCTGTTATGGCCACCAGATCCAGATCTGCCTCTGCAATGATTGCCTCAAGGTCATAAGTTTTGTTTCCCAGATGCCTTGCATTGGCACACATGGCTCTCCATTCTCTTTGTCCTTCTCTTCCTCTAACCTGCCTCCCCTTCCTGCTTCCCCCCATTGCCCCCTCTGTTACCCTGGTTCTGCCCTCCCCATTACATTGTCATCCTGTCTTGCCTCCTTTCCCTCTCTTCCATAGAAACATAGAAGGTAATGGTAGTTAAGGACTGTGTTGCCCACCTAGTGTGTTCTTTTACCTACCTAATGCAATACCGCAGACCCTAGCTGATCTGCAGCTTACCCTCTCTTCCCTATTGTGAGAGTGCTCTTATGTCTATTCTATGAATTCTTGAGTTCCCCTACCATTTTTGCCCCCACCACCTCCACAGGGAGGCTGTTCCAAGCATCCACTACTTTTTCTGTGAAAAAGTACTTCTTTACATTGCCCCTGAGCCTAGCCCCCTATAGCCTCATATCACGTCCCCTTGTTCTTGTGCACCTTCTTTTCTGAAAGATGCTACCCTCCTGTATCTTGTTTATACCATTGATGTACTTGAATGTCTCTATCATACCCCCCTTCTCCAGGGAATACATATTGAGGTCTTCTAGTCTTTCCTCATATGACTTTTGGTGCAGTCCTTACACCATTTTTGTTGTCCTTCTCTGGACTGCCTCTATTTTGTCTATGTCCTTCCGGAGATGTGGCCTCCAGAACTGGGCACAGCACTCCTGATGGGGTCTCACTGGTGATCTGTACAGTGGCATAGCCACCTCCTTTTTAGGGCTGCATGGGCGTAGTCCTGCAGTCCTTTTGCTAGGACTAGGAAAAAAGCAGCTTATGAATGAACAACCTCACAAAGTGACAAAAATTGCCTCCACAACTGTGTACCATGGCCCCTCTGCGCTGGCACTATTTTTTTTATCCTCATCCTGCCCCCCCCCATTACCACGCATGCAAAAAACACACAGGAACTGAGTTGTTTTCTTCAGCCTTTGAAGTGCCACACACAGAATTGGCACCTGTATGCCATAACTGCTGCAGTCACACACTGTCTCTGAGAACAATAGAACCCCCAGCCCTGGGGCCACTCACACTTCACACCTTGCTTACTATGAGCACGCCAAGAAATGTTCAAGATTTGTGGGTCTTTTCAAGCTGTGAAATCCCTGGCGCCAGTGATGTCAGGTACTGACTAGTCCTCTGACTCAAGAGTTAGTTGTTGGGAATGTGAGTGACTTAGCTAGTTGAGTGAGACAGCCTGACTGGTAATATTATTATTTTTTATTTCCATTGGGCACTGCTGTAACATAGCATATGTATTACTGTCTCACTCAGTCATGAAACTACAAGGCAACTAGGAGTGGACTCAGACTCGGGTTTATGGGGTATCAGGCAGCATGTCATATTTGTGTGGTCTTGATCATCATATCAGCCTATCTGTCTTGAAATGTAGGGACTGCCACAAGTTCACAACATGCCATGATGTCCCAAACCTGCACTACTCTTGCAAACTTAAAGTAGCAGTGAGTTCTTACCCTTCAGTAGTCCAGTTATGATACTGTCAATCTTTCCTTTTATTCTTTTGACTGGTTCCCTACTGCATAGCCCCTTTCCTCAGTCTAGCTTTTCTATGACATTTCAGTGTCAGCGATACTTCGCCAGACACTCACATTGCAACTCCTTATTATGGGCTTTTGGGATTCCTATGGCATATAATTTCCCTCTCATCTCCCTATTTACCCCATTCTCACTTAATTCTTCTATATTTCTCTTCTCATTTCATGGGCTTTTCTTGATTCCTTATCACAATGGGACAGCCGTTTTTATTTCATCTGTACATGCTCACTCCCGACTGTCCTTTCAAGTACCTCGATTGTCAGATTCTGTCAGTCTGCTCATTCAGCATGATGCTTATGCTCATTCGTTCGATTGTATCAGACTTGTCTTTTTTTCAGGTAAGATAGTCATTTTTAAATTAAAAGAAATGTGTTTGTCATTGGTTTTGGCATATTGTAGTCATTTTACTTCCTACAGTAGCTGCCTAGTATCACTTCTATATTCAACAACAGAATTTTTCCTTGTTATCCTTTACCGTTGTCCCATTGAATCTGCCAGGTCTGCCAGTGTCTTGTGAACAGTAACTTGTTCTGTCTGACATGCTAAAACATATCATTTTGAGCCTTCGATAGCTTTCAGTGTTTTATTTATTCTGTTTTGTTCATGTCTACTTTTGAGCCAGTGTTTATTCACCCTCCCAACCCCACACACATACACATATAGTGAATTAGTAAATGTAGTATATAGTGAATTAGTAAATGTAGTATGGAGTGTTGTTAGAAAGGAATCCATGACAAGTTGTGTTATTTCTGATTTTCCATTATATGCACTCAGTCTTACCGCCAACCTTTGCTGGCTGCCACCACCAATAATTAGATCTCTGTAGTTGCAAGAACGTCCAGCAATTACCAGGTACTGTATACTGCTGAAATCCTGATGATTTCTGTTCCTCAGCAAAAACATTATTAAAACTATCAGTAGAAAATGGCAGTAGGCAAAATGATTTGCAGAATGTCATATAATGGAGAATTTAATTGTGAATTCTCTCTATGAAAATAACTCCAAAAACAAACATATAACCAGAAAATAACAGCTGCCTACACACATTACTCATCCAAGTCCCAGCTAAATATGTTCCCCATTTTAGAATATTTAAAGCCATAAATAAATAAATAAAATAAAGTGATTGGTGCAGAACTGAAATGAAGAGGTGAGATGGTGTAGTATGATTGTTCTGTGATGTCCAGTAAAAATGTCAAACCACTCTTGCAAGATTAAAGTTTGTTCTGCTTTTAAACATTGTTTGGGGATTTGAACATGGTGCATCTAGTTGTTAGATTCTGACCATGGGTCCAGTGGGGCATAATCACACAAGAAGGAGGAAGGTTTCAGGGGGTCAAGTGGGCAAGAAAACTTAAAAAACAATAATATTCATATATCTTAAGTTGCCTATTTCCACAGAACATTGTAGAATCTAATTAAATGATACAGCCAGTTAGTATAAATGCCTTCATATTGAAGGGAGCACCCATTTAATGTTCATATTTTTGTCATTTAAGCTTCCTTATCAATGCTGTATTGTCTTCATATTGTTCAAGCTGATCTGTTTTTTCTCTTAGTGATTTTTGAACTGTCTGTCAAGCAAACATGTAGCATTGCAAATGTTTTATATATATATATATATGTATTTTAGACTAGCCTTTAGTCCCCCCCCCATGATTTTAAGATATGTGTCTCTCCTAGTCTAACTTGAAAATAAGACCATCTGCCCAGTCAGGCACTGTGTAGGAATAAGGAGATTATTGTTCTCACAACTTACAGATCAGCACTTTGAGTGAAAAAATGCTTCCATATAACTTAAACACTATGACAGAGTTAGCAGATGTCCATATGTCTGAAAGTTTAAATTAGTGGTGATTGTTGTGATAGTTGGGGGGGTAGGGGTGTCAAAAATTCATTGGGTAAAACAAAACTGATGTTTTAAATAAGACACATCAATACAAAAAAGTCAACATTATAAAAATAATGTCATTTACAATCACTGTAGATGATTATGTAGTTACGTATGTAACAAGCTAATAATTAAAAACCCTCCACTGGTGCCGTGCCTTGCCCTAACCTCTGTAGCCGTTGCACTCTAGCAAGTTAGTGGATACAAACCCTGTTTGTGTACACCAACATCTGGATCAGCTCACTGAATTTGAAGCCATTTGTCACTCACACAGAGGAGACTCCACATCCCCGAGACAGCTCCCCAACATTGTGTAAGTCAGGAAAGTGTGGTGACACTGTAGATGTTCTTGGTCACCCTGTTTAGTGCCACCACAGCTTTTGCAAAATGTGTATGAGGCCCATGCTTTTATAATGTACTTGAGTGTATCTCTTTCCAGATGTGTGTCTGCTTACTCAGTAGAGGCAGAAACACTTTCAGACCCTGGCTGTCTGACTGTGGTCCTTGCTAAACTTCAATTCAGTGCATAGCTTCAAGTCACTTTCCGGGAAAAAATGATATTCCTTTGACTCTGGTGTAACCCCTTACACATGGGGGTTCCTGAAAGCCTTCCTGGAGCTTGTCTGAATGCTCCCTCCAAACTGGTGTTCGGCGTAATGCCACCTAAATGTGGGTGTTGTGAGTGCTTCCAAAGCCTCCAGTACTGTCTCTTTAAGAGCTGCCTGCGCGCAGGCTCCAGCAGGTTGGTATGGGGGGGACTGGTGTTTCCCTGTTCAAATCCTGCCTGAGCTGCGGTGAAATCGCTCCCCTTTGGCAGTCGCTATATGTGCAGAGGGAGCCCTTTTAAACGATGTAACTGTTTGGCCATAATTAGCTGGCATGTTGGTGGAATTACAGTTTTTCTAACCTGCTTCTTTTGCAGCTGAGACTGTGTGTGCAGTACCCCTCCATTTTGGACGAGGACTGTCTGAAGGGTCCAATAGGGGCAAGGGGTATCTTAAATGGAGTAACTGGTGACCAACCAGAATTAGGACTCTATAGGGAGCCAGCTGACCAATGAAGATGCAGCTAGTAATTCTGGGAAGTGAAGTCTGGACCCTGGTGCCTTTTCCTACCACTGAGGACAAGATTAAGTGACTGGCATCTGTAGCCAGCCAATGGGATTGGGTGGCACCCTAGCTGAGAGGATTGCCCCATACTGCCAAGGGGCAGAGACATTGTGGCTGTGAACGAGGAAGGAGCTCTGGGCTCCTGCGCCATTGAGTTTTCACACGGGAAATGCGTGAAAGGCCAGAGACAGCCATTTTGATTCACTGGTGAGCTACGGACTAAATCAGTGGGCAGCGGTCAGAGGAGGCTGTGCAAAAACGCAGCTACCTACCAGGCTGACCCTGCAGAGGACTGGAGAATCTGCTGAATCGCCCTTGGTCTGACTGGAAAGTGAAGCTGCAGTGAGACTCCCGATTAGCTGTGAGTTCGGTCGGGCCCTAGGAGCAGCTGCCTGGTATGGTACCCCTCTGTTGCTTTCCATATAAATGTGTAGAGCAGTATCTGAAGTTCAGGCTCAGCCCTGCGAGTGGTGGGAGAGCAGTTTTCTTCTGGAGTTGTGAGTACTAAATCAGGGTAGTTCCCTGTTAAATGTTTCTAGCAAGGGCAAGATCTTCAGATTGCTTTGCTGACTACACTAACTGAGCCTGCTGGCTCCATCTAATCTTCGTAGGAATTAAAGGCTGGTTTGTGTCAGGACCCCAACCAGCTGCATCGAGGAACTAGCCTTTAGGGCTTGGGTACCCATAGTCAGTAACTTATAGGTTAGGCCTGTGCACAGACCCTAAGGTAGATACTCATATATTGTAGTGGTAAGCCAATCACACTGATTCCCCAGATCCTTGTTATTCCACTTAAATAAATCAGATTTCTTGTTTTGCAAAAGTACACTGGCTAGTTTGTGTATTATTGGTGAAATACTGCACAGTGAATATTGTGTAACTGTACCTTACTTTTCAGGGGTTCCCCGGAGTGAGCTGAGTGTTTCGAGCTGGGGGGGTAAGTGTATATGGTAAGGACACTGTAAATTACTTGTGTGGGCCACTAGTGGGAAGAAAGTGGGGTTGCAGCAACCCAGAGGGCTGTGACCGAGTCAGCCTCGACTGTTCTAACCCCGACCTCTGGGTGGAGGTACCCGCCAACGGATCTGGGCCCCTCACCCTGTTACAGTTAGGGCAGTCAGGGGTAGTAGCCCTTGGGATAGCACCCCCTGGGGGTTACAAAGTGGAGGCACCACTGGGATCAGCATCCCCTAGTGGCCGAGTGGAAGAAGTACCTGACTATGGATAAATTGAAGGAAAAGCTGGAAGGGGATATCATGGCTAAAATCAAATTGGACCCCATTAAGACAATGGTACATAAACTGATGGGTTGGGGTGAGGCTGAAGAGTTGGACTCTCAGAGAATTGTGTTACTGCTAGATGTACCTCTAGGGACAACGAACGCTGACCTTATTTCCGTAGTGGAGCGGGTTAAGTGTTTGGGTAAGGTTGAGGTGAGAGGGCGTATGGCTGACCTACTCGATCAGACTTTACAGGTGTTACTGTTATGTAGTGTAGCCACTGACCCCGAGAGGGTACCTCCAGTGATTTACCCGGAAGGTGCCCAACAGGGGTGGAGGGTCATTCACATCCGGAGTGGGTCAGTCACCCTTGGGGAGTCTCTCCAGACTAATATCTTCAAAGATGAACTGCTTAAATTGTTAGCCATGGAGGGGAGGACTACTCAAGAGTTACTGCAGGCTTTGGATCTTTCCAGTGATCCCACACCCCAGGCTTCCCCCAGTACTTCTCCTGGGCCCCCCAAGAGTTCTATTTTGGCCCCACCACCCCTAGTGGTTCCTTCTATACAGCTAGATTCGTACTGTAGGCTAAAACTTTGTTCTGGCACAGTCCCCGTGCCATCAGGGGAGGATGATTTGGAGGCGTGGATGGACTATGCCACCCCCTTAGTCCAGGAGTGGCAATGCTCTGAGGGGGAGAAATGAAAGAGACTGATGGAGAGCCTGCAGGGTCCGGCTTTAGAAGCCATTCCATTTTTGTGGGCCACTAGCCCGGAAGCTACCACAGCAGAGTATCTTTCTGTTCTAGAGGGAGTGTTTGGGAGCACAGAAACTGGGTAAGACTTATTACGGAAATTTAAGTCTGCTAAGCAGTGAAGGAATGAAAAGCTTTCTGCCTTTGTCACTAGGGTGGAAAGGGCTTTACAGAAGGCCTACTGAAAAAGGGGGATCACCATCCCAGCTTTGAACCAGGTCAGGTTGGAACATGTTCTAAAGTCTGCTGGATTTTCCAGTGTGATACTGTTAAAACTTAAGTTACATGATCGGTGAGCCGCCCCGCCTGAATACTGTCAATTGATGAGGGAGATTAGAGAAGTAGAGACTGATGAGGAGGGGTGGGAACCCTATGTGGGGGCAGAAAATCTGAGCCAAGCCCCTGAGTCTAGCAAACCCGATGGGACTCACCCTTCAGGGGGCCTGATGTATCCCCAGAGTTACAAGGAGGGGTGTTGGTGCATGCCATTTCCTCTGATCCCCAAGTAGAAAGTGAGTTGAGGGCCGAGGTCATAAATTTACGAGAACTGGTGAGGGACTTGAAGCGAACTACTAGCCACCCTGTTAGGTTTGGGGAACCAGAGTTGTCTAGAAACAAATGCCCTGGCCCAGGGGAGTCCCGTTCACCCCCCAGAAGGCCCCCAGTAGATGAAGTATTCCCCTCCCAATAGAGACCCCCGGGACCCCAAGTTCTGTTACCATTGTGGGGAGGATGGACACTTTCAGACCGAATGCCAGTTGCCAGAGAATTTAAGGAAGGTCAACAGCAGACTGATCACTTGGCATCGCAGGGCCCATGTCCGACCCCCCAGGAAGGGCTTTGTGACCCAGGCCAATGCCCAAGCAACTGTCAACGCTGTGCCCCGGAATGGTCTGATGTGGTCGGGCCCTCGTTGGAGGCCCCGGTGCGAGTAAATGGGATTCCCACCCGAGCTGCATTGGATAGTGGCTCTCAGGTGACCATTATGTTTCAGGACTGGTATCAGACACATCTACCTGAGGTGCCACTACAGCCCTTGGATGGTCTACATGTATGGGGGCTGAGTGACAAGGCTTATCCGTATTTGGGGTATATCTGCATCTGGTTGTCATTTCCTACTTCTGTGGCTGGAGTGGACAAACAGGTGGAAACCTTGGCTTTAGTTTGCCCCCCCCTCCACTGGACTGTATGATGGGGTACCCTTGTTGATTGGGACCAACGCTCACATGTTTGGCCGACTAGCACAGTTGTGTTCTGAACAGCAGGTGTCCAGGACTGGGCAAACTCTTAGGATACCTGCTTTGATCCAGAAGGTCTATGAGACTCAGAGAAAAGCTAGTCAGGAGGAGCCTGAAGGCCTGGTGGGTGTTGTGTGGAGGAAGGATCCAGAGCCATTGCTATTAGCTCCAAATGCCCAGTGCGTTTTGCAAGGGGAGGTCCAGCTTAAGAAGGATGTCAAGAATAAACTAATGATGCTGGATGCGCCTGGGGAAGGAAAATTGCCTGGAGGACTGCTGGTTAAACCCAGTATCTTGCCTGCTAGAGCCCATGCTTATGCCCGGAGAGTGATGGTTCAAGTTCATAATGTGTCTGACAAAGAGATTCGAGTAAATAGAGGCTGCACCCTGGCTAGTGTGCATTGTGCGGACACTGCAGTGCTCCCCAATAGCAAGGGTTTGGGGAAGGATGACAGAGTCATGCCAGACCTGTTCGATTTCGATGACTCCCTGTTGCCTGCTGAGTGGAAAGTAAGGGTCAGTGAGAAGCTTGCCCAAAGAGACCAGGTATTTTCCCTCAAGGAATGGGATGTGGGATGTGTGCAGGGGGCCAAACACCACATTCGACTGCATGATGAGAGGCCTTTTTGAGAGAGGTCTCAGCGCCTGGCCCCTGCTGACATAGATGATGTGAGACGGCATCTGCAAGAGATGCTTGCCGCTGATGTGATACAAGAATCCAGGAGCCCTTTTGTTTCCCCCATTGTCGTAGTGAGAAAAAAGAATGGGGCTGTTTGGATGTGTGTGGATTACCGTACCCTGAACCGGCAGACCATCCCTGACCAGTATACCATGCCACTCATACAGGACACCTTGGACTGTCTAAATGGCAGTAAGTGGTTTTCTGTGTTAGATCTCTGCAGTGGGTACTATCAGATCCCAATGGCTCCAGAGGACTGAGAGAAGACTGCGTTCATTTGCCCCCTAGGTTTCTATGAGTTTATCCGGATGCCTCAGGGGATTTCAGGTGCCCCAGCTACCTTCCGGCGCCTGACGGAACGTGCTGTGGGGGACATGAAGTTGCTCGAGTGTTTGGTTTATTTAGATGATGTCATAGTGTTTGGCAGCTCGTTGGAAGAACATGAACGTCGATTGTTCAAGGTCCTGGATCGGCTGGAGGATTTCAGTCTTAAGTTATCTATAGACAAGTGCCATTTCTTTCAAACTTCTGTGAAGTATGTGGGCCACATAGTATCCACTGAAGGCATAGAGACTGACCCCAGCAAAGTGGAGGCGTTAACCACTTGGCCCCAACCCAGAAATTTGAAGAAGCTGCAGCGGTTCCTGGGGTTCTGCGGGTACTACCGATGATTTATCAAAGACTACTCTCTGGTGATCCAGCCCTGTTAAATTTCACTCAAGGGTACCCCCCGACCCATAAGAAATAAAAGAAGACTGCACAATCTAGGACTGAAAAGACTTATTTTCACCCCAATGATGTGTTTGGTACTCGCAGGACTGCTGACTGCGAGGAAGCTTTCTATGACATTATATATCAACTTACTCATGCCCCAGTGCTGGCCTATGCTGACCCAGCTAAACCCTATGTTCTTCATACTGATGCCAGCCTGCAAGGATTGGGGGCCGTATTGTACCAAGAGCACTCGAATGGTCTGAGACCTGTAGCTTTTGCCAGCCGCAGTTTGACTCCTTCTGGAAAGAATTATCCAGTGCACAAACTAGAGTTCCTGGCTCTGAAGTGGGACATTGATGATCAATTCCATGATTATTTGTATGGGGCTAAGATACTGGTGAAAACTGATAATAATCCTTTGACATATGTTCAGACCACCACCAGGCTGGATGCCACTGGTCACAGGTGGCTCTCTGCGTTATCCACCTACAACTACGCTACTGAATACAGAGCAGGCCTCAACAATATAGATGTTGATGCTCTCTCCTGGAGGCCTGTTCCCCAAGTCAATTGGGTCAGATTGTCTGAACCCGACATTAGAACACTCTGCCAGAAATTTGACAAAGAGGAACAGGTGACTCCTGATACTGTGGACTGCATGGTGGATTGCTTGGGTCCGTCTGAGAACTGTGTGCCTGCTGCTTACTGCCACGTCTCTGCTTTAGACACTAGTATGTTGCCTCAGTTCAATAATGATAGCCTCTAGCTGGCTCAGTCTTGAGATCCTATGATACAACCTGTCTTAGAGGCGCTGCAAGTCGGGAGAGATGTGTCTCAAATGCGGTCCGCTGAATTGAGAACTACCCTGTTATACAAAGAAGACCCAAAATTGAAGTTGAACAATAGACTGTTGTATAGGGAGACCGTAGACAAAGAGGGGATAATAGACAAACAACAACTGGTGTTGCCCACTGCTTTTAGAGAACTGGTGTTGAGGTCCCTGCATAACCACATGGGGCATCTTGGCATAGACCGAACTCTTGACCTGGTGCGGACCCGATTCTACTGGCCAAAAATGAGTGCAGACGGAGAGCAGTATGTCAAGACCTGTGGCCACTGTTTTCAAAGAAAAGCCCTATTTCAGAGAGCTGCCCCCATGGTCAATATCACTACCAGTGCCCCTATGGAGTTGGTCTGCATTGATTTCCTGAGCTTAGAACCTAATCTGAAAAATATCAGCAACATATTGGTGGTCACTGATTATTTCACTCGATATGCCCAGGCTTTCCCCGCCAAGGATCAGAAGGCTACCACGGTGGCTAAAGTCCTTGTTGAAAATTTCTTTGTTCATTATTGGGCCCCCCAGCGGATCCATTCTGATCAAGGGAGAGATTTTGAGAGCCGACTGATTAGAGAGATGCTATCCTTGTGGGGGGTGCAAAAGTCCAGAACCACCCCTTACCACCCCCAGCCTGAACGTTTCAACCGCACCTTGCTAGACATGCTAGGCACCCTCCACCCAAAAGACAAGCCTAGATGGAGCCAACAAATTAGCACCCTGGTACATGCCTACAACTGCACTAAAAGTGATGCCACTGGGTTCTCCCCCTACCGCCTGATGTTTGGGAGAGAAGCTCGATTTCCGGTGGATGTGTGTTTTGGGGTCTCTCCTGATGGGGTTTGAGCTGATGATTATTTACAGTATGTACAAAAGCTAAAGGCTCAGCTAAATCATGTGTACCAACTGGCTCAAACCATGGCTGCCAAAAGGAACCTGGCCAACAAAGAGAGGTATGATAAAAAGTGAAGGTACAGGAACTCCAGGAGGGGGATCGGGTATTGCTAAGAAATCTGGGACTGCATGGCAAACACAAGATTGCTGACCAATGGCACCATCTCCCTCACATTGTAGTGGGCAAACTAGATGATCTGCCTGTGTACAAAGTAAGACCCGAAAACAATTGGAAAGATGTCAGAACTTTACACCAAAATCACCTGCTGCCAATTGGACAGATTTTAATAGAGACTGCGCCTCTTAATGCCCCCACGGGCCTATAACTAGAGCTGCCCCCAAAAAAAGATTCGGGGGGTTGACTCCTTAGAACTTAAACCCTGGGAGCCTTCCCCTCTTCCACCTGCTGAAATTGATCCCCCGTCTATGGCTGAAGACAGTGAACATGAAGTGGAGTATTACCCCTCTTATGAACTGAGTCAACTTTTTAAAAGCAACCCCCTAGCTCGCTCTGGGGATGAAGTTGGGTTTTATGGACTGTCTGCACCCCCAGCTTTGTCTTTGGAGCCCAAACCCACCGAGGCTGAAGTCTGTGGCCTCAAAGCCGATGAAGTAGGGTCTATGAGTCTGGCTGAATTATCCAGGCTGGCTGAACTATCTGACTCTTCAGAAGAAGAAAGTGATGTGGTGGAATCTGTTCTTGATCCGCCTGAGCAAGAAGAATACTTTGAGTGCCCTGATAGCATCCCATTAGTGTCTGAGGTGCCCTTGACTGAACTAAGTAGTGTGGGTCCTGATATAGAGGGTCGTGTCCTCGAAAGTACTATGGGCATGGGGTCCCCTTCTCATGGGGGGGTCCTTCCACTAACCTAGCTGAGGTGGAAATGGAGCCAGGGCCCGTGGCAGGTTTTACTGAGACCCCTAGATGCACTGGCAGAGAAGTACAGGCCTGTAATAAGGTTAAGTTGTAAGTCTCTGGGTCAGCCTGTGGACCTGCCATTAAATGTAGTCCATAAGGGGGTCTATGTATCTCCAAGTTCATTGCCCAAGTTAGTTTTGGGGGACGATGCCCAACTGTTCATATTACCCTCTGAGTATGGTGTCCCTGCCCCAGTTAGCCCGCAAGTAGCTGATAGGGAAGGGCCCCTCTTTCCAGGTGTTGTGGGCAGGAAGTAGTGACCTGATTTAAAAAGGAAACGGTTGTCTATGTGCAATATTGCATAAACAATAATAAGCTGTGTATACAGTGCCTATGTACTGTATGTAACAAAAGGTCTTATGTGCTGTCAATCTAAACTGTTTTACCTTAAAGTGATTTAAGGGTGACTATTTGGCGTGGACGCCAAGTTCTTTCCAGGCCAGGAAGGGTGTAACCCCCTTACACATGGGGGTTCCAGAAAGCCTTCCCAGAGCTTGTCTGAATGCTCCCTCCTAACTGGTGTTCAGCGTAATGCCGCCTAAATGTGGATGTTGTGAGTGCTTCCAAAGCCTCCAGTACTGTCTCTTTAAGAGCTGCCTGCTCTCAGGCTCCAGCGGGTTAATATGGGGGGGACTGGTGTTTCCCTGTTCGAATCCCGCCTGAGCTGCGGTGAAATTGCTCCCCTTTGACTGTCACTATATGCGCAGAGGGAGGCCTTTTAAACGATGTAACTGTTTGGCCATAATTAGCTAGCATGTTGGTGGAATTGCAGGTTGTCTAACCTGCTTCTTTCGCAGCTAAGGCTGTGTGTGCTGTGCCCCTCCATTTTGGACGAGGACTGTCTGAAGGGTGCAATAGGGGCAAGGGGTATCTCAAATGGAGTAACTGGTGACCAACCAGAATTAGGACTCTCTAAGGAGCCGACTGCCGAATGAAGATGCAGCTAGTAATTCTGGGAAGTGAAGTCTGGACCCTGGCACTTTTTCGCATCACTGAGGGCAAGATTAAGGCATCTGTAGCCAGCCAATGGGATCTGGTGGCGTCCGAGCTGAGAGGATTGCCCCATACTGCCATGGGGCAGAGATGTTGTGGCTGCGAATGAGGAAGGAGCTCTGGGCTCCTGCGCCGTTGAGTTTTCGCACGGGAAGTGTGTGAAAGGCCAGAGGATGCCGTTTTGAATAGCCGGCGAGCTACGGACTAAATCAGCGGGGCAGCGGTCAGAGGATGCTGTGCAAAAGTGCAGCTACATACCAGGCTGACCCTGTAGAGGACTGGAAAATCTGCTGAATCGCCCTCGGTCTGTCAGGTAAGTGAAGCTGCAGTGAGACTCCCGATTAGCTGTGAGTTAGGTCGGGCCCTAGGAGCAGCTGCCTGTATGGTACCCCTCTGTTGCTTTCCATATAAATGTGTAGAGCAGTATCTGAAGTTCAGGCTCATCTCTGCGAGTGGTGTGAGAGGGTTTTATTCTGGAGTTGTGAGTACTAAATCAGGGTAGTTCCCTGTTAAATGTTTCTAGCAAGGGCAAGATCTTCAGGTTGCTTTGCTGACTACACTAACTGAGCCTGCTGGCTCCATCTAATCTTTGTAGGAATTAAAGGTTCATTTGTGTCAGGGCCCCAACAAGCTGCATCGAGGAACTAGCCTTCAGGGCTTGGGTACCCATAGACAGTAACTTATAGGTTAGGCCTGTGCACAGAGGCTTAGGTAGATACTCATATATTGTAGTGGTAAGCCAATCACCCTGATTCCCCCGGTCCTTGTTATTCCCCTTAAATAAATCAGATTTCTTGTTTTGCAAAAGTACACTGGCTAGTTTGTGTATTACTGGTGAAATACTGCACAGTGAATATTGTGTAACTGTACCTTACTTTTCAGGGGGTCCCCGGAGTGAGCTGAGTGTTTCGAGCTGGGGGGTAAGTGTATGTGGTAAGGACACTGTAAATGACTTGTGTGGGCCACTAGTGGGAAGAAAGGGGGGTTGCAGAAACCCAGAGGGCTGTGACCAAGTCAACCTCGACTGTTTTAACCCCGACCTCTGGGTGGAGGCACCCGCCAATGGATCTGGGCCCCTCACCCTGTTACAGTTAGGGCAAGCAGGGGTAGTAGCCCTTGGGATAGTGCCCCCTGGGGGTTGCACTAAAGTTGCAAGAGAATTTAAACAGCTAGTGGAGCCAAATCAGGCAGACAGGAAAATAATACTAATTTTAAAAAGTAGTCAGTTGTAACATTTCAATTCTGAAGTATTTTCCTTTTTCCTTTTGCTTATCAGAAAGTCTTCTACATGATAATATTGTGCTGGGTGTGTGGAACAGCTCTTAGTCTGGCAGTTCACATATCTAGCTCTACTGACCCCCACTACATTGTCATCATAGTGATCTCACTGACAGTGACATCACAGGTGAATGACCTGGCAGTCACTGAATTGATGTTTCTAAGCAGCAATGATGTCACAGTCAGTGAGGTCACAATGCTGGTTATGTAGTGGGGGCAGTATAGCTACCTATGTCAGCTGCCACACAGAGTGCTGTTCCACACATCACACATATTAACATCAGGTAAACATTCTTCTAATTAAACAAAGGGAAAAGAAAAAGTACCTCAGATATAAAAGGTAATGGCTGTCTGCTTTTAAAATCTAATATTAGTGCACTAGCTCTTTAATCAAAAGAGCATACAGTCTAAATTCCAAATCATTTGGATTATGATCTTGAGAGTGATGATGCTGAATTACTGACTATTTACAATGAATTTTGTTTAAGATAGTTCAGGACAATAAAATATGCCTTTTAATGCAACAGTATTTGTCAGTCACCATGTAGTTTTTCAGGGATCTACAATCGGCAGTCGAAAAAAATTTTGTCGAATGACCGTACAGTGAAACCGTCATGTTGACTGCATTTGTGGTTGGCATATGGTTTCTACCCTACCATATATTTCTTTGGGGCTTTGCCCCTGAATCTCTGGCGCAGGGGGCTGCCCTGCACCACTCCCACTATATATAATCAACTCTGTGTTGGAGCTGATTGGGAAGGGTGCAAGACCCCCCGAATACGGTGCTGGGGTCCAGTGCCAATACTACAGTGACCTGGCGTTGTAGTCACTGCAGTGTTGGTCACTGTTGAAATGTCTCTGTGGGAGGGGTATACAGGTTTTCAGTGTTAATTTTATTCTTGTAAAACATCGATATACATATTTTTAAGTTCACACATGTGCAGCGTACTTCTTGCTATGAGTGACTTTTGAGGGTTGTGACACTGTCTATCCAATGCAGAGAGCTCTGCAAGGGGCTCGATGGTATCACACCAATCATCAGCCAGGCTGATCATGATGCTGTTTTGACTGAAGTGGTCTGCACTTGAAAAGAAAAAGCCGCACCAATCATGTGGTGGCCTTTTCCTTTCATCTGCAGGTCACCGCACAACAAACAGCTGTTTGCATCCCAATCAGTCTGGCTGATATCTCTGGGCCCCCCACCACCACCCCTCTGGTCCCCACGGACATCGGCAGGCATACGAAGTGTATGCTACTGCGTACATTTCATTTTTGTCTGGGGTAGCATTTACAAGTTTGCTGCTGCCCTTTAACTTACATTCTGCTGACTATTCAAGCTGACACATTTCCCATTTGCACACTGCCTGCTACTTCTCTCCAAATCTATCCTCTCCCTCTCTACCCCCTCCCCTCTGCCTCCCTCAGTCACTGTGCTAGCTTGGACTTGTCAACTAGCTACCGACTAAGGATCTACAGGAATCTCCTGACCTGAGCTGCACTTATCTAATTTCTTTTCTATGATCCTATTATCCTTGTTTCTATATCTCCTACTTTGCTTGCTTATGTACTTTCATAGTCTATTTAATGTTTGAGATGTTTTGTATTTTTCTGTCTAATTATTGTACTGTATGGTTTATGTGTGCTACGTCACACTGATGTTTTGTATGTCACTTGTATCCTCCCGGGTCGTACCTGAAAATAGGCATTTCTATGTCTAGTGTACCCACCTGGTAAACAAAAGCAAATAAATAAATAAAATAGTTCACACACACACACACACCATTCCCCGCATGCTGAGCCAGCATAATGTGCTATTCCGGGAAGGGGGGTGGATATGTAATTTGATCCTCCAAACTCCACCAGCAGCCTGAGCAGCGGCAAGCCAGAAAGATCTCTGCCTAACCCAGAACCATAGGATCAGTAGGGATTTACAAATTATTAGCACCAACGTCACCCCGAGCACTGGGGTGGGGCAGGAAAACACCACCGAAAGTTGGACACGTCATACTCCAAGCCATCATGGGAAATAATGAAGAGAGAGGAGCTGGCTTGGTAAACAATGGCAGTGGCACTGCATTTTCATTGTTTTCAGCCAAATCTGTATGGCTGTAGTCATCTCAGTATTGAAATCTGGATCATGGTGCAAGCAGACCGGATCTCTGAATGGAGGGTCCAAAAATCAGGTGCTCCAGTGAAAAACTGGTAGGTGGCAACCAACAGGGAACAATGGTCTTTTCAAAGTTTACAGTGCTCTAAAAGAGTTTAGCTGCAGAGTCAATAGCAAGTGACATAGGCAGTGATGGGGGAAGTCCGTGAAGTGAAAGCCTGCCTTGGAATTTGAACATGGGTGATCACTGTATCAGCACTGTATCAATTCTATGCAATCTCTTAGAATTTATAATAATTCTTAAACAACTATCTAAAATCTGGACAAATAAGTATCAAATGTTTTATGGAAGGAAGAGACAAATTAAAGAAGGGAAATGGAAAATGTTATGGTGCCTAATAATAATAATAATAATAACAAGAACCCTGCTTAAAAATGCTGGGTTTTGAATCACATCAGCATGCACTGTTACTGGAACATTTGAATAAATGGTTTAGTTGGGAATCCCCCCCACCCCAGAGTAGGTGGCAGGGGAATGAAGACCAGTCACATCAGCTATACTGCAGCCCAGGATTTCTCAAGAGAGGGTTCCAGGCTGAGCTATTGAAAAATCCTGGGATACAATTGTATGGCCAGTCTTGTTTGGATGTCAGGTCCTCCTTACTGTTGTATGGAGTGCAGATCAGGGGCTAAAAAGGTAATTGCAACACAAAATATGAGCAGAGAAGGGGGCAAACAGCCACACAGTAGAGTGAAGTCATTCAGTGGCATCTTTATGAAATGGTGGAAGTAAAACTCATTGAACTGAAACAACCATTGTCATTTTTGGGTTCACAGTGTCCCCGAAGGTGCACATATTGTGAAACTGTGAGGCAAATCAGCTTCTGACTCTGGAAACCTTTATGTGTGCGTGTGGCTTAATAGGATCTGCCGAGTGACTGCATGGGGTAAGGGATTCAGTTGTGGAGTTGAGCAAGAGTCCCCCCCCCCACAGAGATGCCCACTGTGTTGACACACAGGGTGAGACAGAGTAGTGAGCGGTTGCAAGCTGTGTCTCTCTCTCTCTGACAACAGCCATCTCAGCCCAGTAGTGTCAGAAGTGTGCTTGCAGCTCATTTTCTCTCTGCCACAGGACACTGACCACAGGGGGCCCAGACAGCCATAACAGGTAATTGCATGTCCTACAGTGAGGTAGACATTGCAGCTGCTGGCATCGCACCACTGTCCTTGTAGCAGTTAACACCTGGCTAGTATCGGGTAAAAGGGAGAGGACACAGCATACATCCTAAGTGACGCTGTGGCATTCATTGCTGCACCATCTGTCATCCACTGTGTGTCTGTGTATCTCTCTCTGAGTGTACGCTGGTCATGCACAAGTGAATTCCTTCTGTGTCTCTGTGATCAGAACGTGTGCTATCCCCCCCCCCCGAGTGTCGTGTGTGTATGTGTGTGCGGTACAGTCTGGGGATGCAGCATAACAACAGTGACCAACAAGAGATAGGGCAAGGCCCCCACCCCCGGCAGAGCTGTGATGGTAGCGGGTGGGAGACTGGTGAGAAGCAAGAGGAGGAGAAACCTTCTTACCCCTGAACACCTCACATCTCACTGTTAAAGTAACTCACTTCCCGTCACCCTGCCTATATGGTAGGCAGTTGCTTGCTACTCCTGCTCGATCCCTTCAGACCATGAAGTGCCGAACACAAGAGGTATGTGCTGATTTTTGGGGTTGGGGAAGTAACCATCAGCAGAGGTGATATGCACTGTAGCGGCCAGTATTTTGCAGCAGAAGTGTCAGAAATCCACTCTACAGTGTTCGTGACAATGAGTGATCGGCTGATGTGGGGCCATGGCTGGGGGGTGATTCTGCATGTCACAAACTCTTCTCAACAGTGTGTCTGTGACATGTTAGTGAGCACAAGAAAGCAGTATGCTGTGTGAGAAATCTCCCATTCGATTGTCACTTTACATTGCACTTTACGATGCAGAGTATTGCTCTGCGGCCCCAAACTATCCTCCTGCTGCTGACACCAATAAGCCCTCCAACAGTGCCCACACAATATTCAGGGGTTCAGGGAGCCCCCACTAGACCGCCAGGGAGGGTATTACTATATTTAAAAGAACACTAGCCCCATCCCCTAGGAAGCTAGTCCACTAGACCACCAGGGCATAATTTTGCATAGTGGCTCCACCCCCAGGGCATTTCGTAGCCCACACAAGCACCAATACCACTCCTTATTTAGACAAAAAAGGTTACTAGCCACCCAGTAGCCATCAGTAGCAACCTGGGCTACTAAATAAATTACTGGAAACTTGGTCACCATTATCGGCAAAGGGTTTTTTAGCTGAGCCCCCGTCCCCAAACCACACTCCCTTTACTCAGATTTTGCTCATCTCACATCTTTTTCCTTCTTAACTAACCTATTTTTTCTTCTATTTCTACAGGTCTGACAGGACATGGACTCCCACCGCATCAGATAAGTATAATTTTATTTCTGTCTTGTCCTTTCCACCCTATTTAACCCACCTAAGAACTGCAGAGCCTTTGTTACCCCCTTGTCTCTTCTTTTACAGGTGTGGCAGATGACATCTCCCCAGGACTACACCGTGGCACCCTGCAGTCAGGTAAGTCCCTCTCTTTTGCTTGTATTTTGGTGGCTTTTCTGTATCAGGGTGGTTACAAACTTTCCTTTTTTAAAACTACTTTTTTGCAGCATTGATTTATTTTGTTGGTAAACTTCTGCTTCCACCTTGCCACCCCACAGGTCCCTTCCCTCACGGTCTCCGCTCCAGAACATCTGTAATTCTGCTGTAATTGAAGACGTTCATATAATCCTTTCAACCAGACGTAGTCTAATGAACTATGTTGTCATACTGTTTTGAAGACTTTCTCCCTTACAGTTGAGCTGTACCAACTGTAGAAAGACTTAAGGGTGGTCCACCTTTTCCCAGTCAACGCTATAAAATAATGGCAACCTTGAAGCTGGGGTGGATTGTTGGGATCTCTTGCAGATGGGGAAGGCTGTAGCGGTGGTGAAACTGGATGCAACATGTTTGTTTTTTTTGCCAAAACGTTGCCCAGTCCATTACAGGATCCTTCTCATTCTTCCTCCCAGCTGTGGCTGTAGGAGCAGAGCTATTAGGAAGACCAATCTTTCTTATTTCACTGGTGGTTCAGCTGGTATTTGCAACTCTGTGATTGCAGCCAAAAAGTCTTGGAGTCCCCCTGTCTATCCTGCTGCTCTGCTGTGGAAGGTGGAGGTGCACTGGTATTAATGCCTTCTATTTGTTGCCTGGCATAGCTGGAGAGTCCAGTGGAGTGGCATCTAGGGCCCCTGTCTTCCTTTGCTGCCAGCAGCATCAGCAGCAGCAGCTATAACTGATTTAATCTTGTCTTAGCCTGTTGCCACTCAATGCCTGCTGTGGCTGCCTTGACCTGCTTGGGAATGGGATCTGATCATCTGGGAATGGAATGAACTGGAACTCGGAGTGGGACAGGGACTAGTAATTGTTCACTGCTTGTTCTGGGCCTGGCCGGGGTGGGGACTTGAGCTGGGCTGTACAGTATCACTCAAGCTGGGTTGTATGTATTCCACTTGTCTGGTTGAGCAGGGAGGGTGCTCATTCTATACATGTCACCTGTGAAGAAAAAAATAGAAATTATTTAGCCTGACTTGGCATGGCCACTGTGTCACTGATTATCAGTCAAAGGAAAAAGTTAACATTAAAACTTACAAAAAGTAATATCAGATGCTTACCATCAAATTAGTGATGGTCATGTCTTGTGCTGGCACAATGGTGCCAGAGAGGGGTGGTGGAGGAAGATGCAGGTTTAGTCAGTGACTCCTGGTGTACTGTCTGAGTGTGAGGGAGAGGAAAGGAAAGAAATAAACACATGTTAATGTTTTGTAAGCAAAGTAGTAGCCCTTCCTGTGCAATGATGGTCTCACCACTAACACTGAGGATAAATAGTATGAAAAACAGTGAATGTAACTTACCATCGCAGCAGCCATTGTTGGCCTTTGCTGGATATCTGGTCTTGCTGCCTTGATGGGCTGACTGGCTGGAGGCTTGGCTTGAGGCATGGCTTGCTGGCTAGTGAGCTGGCTGACAGGCTGGCTGACAGGATGTCTGGTGGGCTGGGTTGCTGGCTGACTGGTGGGCTGACTGGCAAGATGGCTTGCAGGCTGGCTTGCAGGGTGTCTGTCACACTGATTAATGGGATGGCTGTCAGATGCTGGCGGTGGATGGTGGCTCACAGTGCAGTTTGAAAAATGGGATCCATCCTGTAGTTGTCCTAGCAAAACATTAGGTGGTGGCCAGTAAGCAAAAAGTCAAAGTCCAAGAAATTGAAAACTGGTAACTCCAAGAACCATATTCAGTATAGGTATAATTTATTCAACTTTAATAACAGATTCCTTCTTGCCCAGTGTTTGCCAACATGGCTTCATCAGGGAGAAAGATCTAGTTGTACTTGAAATTTCCATTAGTTTCCTTGGTGCAGTCAGATGGCTTCTGGTTCTTGCTTCTTTAAACACAGTTCAGAGGAGATGTCTCTCCTGGCTGCTACGGACCATTCCAATGTTGTTCAAGGCAGTCAGGTATTGCAGCTTGCAGAAGCGAGAACCAGAAGCCATATGGCTGCACTAAGGAAACAAATGAAAATTTCAAATACAACTAGATCTACCTCCATGATGAAGCCATGTTGGTGAAACATTGGGCAAGAAGGGGATCTTTGTAATGAAAGTTGAATAAACTGTACCTGTACTGAATATGGTTCTTGCAGTGGCCAGTTTTTCATTTTCTTGGGCTGCCTCACAGGCCAGCTGGTGGGCTGGCTGACAGATGGGATGTCTGGCTGACTGGCTGGCAGGCTAGATGGCAGGATGATTGGTGGACTGGCTGACTGGCAGGCTAGCTGTTGAGATGACTGGTAGGAGGACTGGCAGACTGGCTGGCTGGCTGATGTTGTGGGCATTACACAGGAGAGGGCAGATGGTGTTAATCAGATGGATGTATAGAACAGCAGCACAACTTGGGGAACATTTTCACAAGAAAGGCTATGTAGCAGAGCACTCAGTTCTTCCTAAATTGACCCCCAAATGCACCAGAATGCTAATGTTTTTTGGGGTCCTAGGCAGCTCCCATACCCCTGGGCTATTAGTTACAGTCATTGATTTGTGCATACACTTTTGAAAAGGTTGTTTACATTCATTTGCTGTCATGCTATTGGCACAGGGAGAGGACTTTGATAAGGCGCTGGGGGTGCCATCATCAAGATGGGGGAGGTGCTGCTAGTTGGTGACTTCAGTCTGTCAGATGTGAAGTACAGCCTTCCAACTCCAGCTTTGGCAAGGAGCAGGGCCTTCATTGACTGCCTACAAAGGGCTTTTCTCAGGCAGCCAGTTGAAGAATCCACTAAGAATGGGGCAGTGCTACACCTGGTGCTTTCAAACATGGAGGGAATTACAGATGTCACAATGGACTGTCCCCTGGGTACCAGTGATCACCATGTGGTTTACCATTAAGATGGGAACAGAGGCTAGCCACACTATATGTACACCCTGAAAGGGAGAAGAGTGAGAGGTAACATGGCAGAGACCTTCAAGTATCTCACTGTGGTGAACGGGGTGCATGAGGGGAGTCTTTTTTTAAATGAAGATCCGGACCAAGGGGGCATGCAAGGAAGTGTACAGGTAGCTTAAGAGGGATGTGAGGAAGCACTACTTCACTGAAAGGGTGGTAGATGCCTGGAACAGACTTCCAGTGGTGGAGGCAAAAACAGGTGGGGTCTTTAGGCATGCATGGGATTGACAGGGGGAATATTTGTAAATAGGCAGTGAGGAAGAAGGGTCACCGGAGATCAGTTAGGGTCTCTGACAAATTCTATGCTTCTGTGTCTGTGTAAAAAATAAAAACAGCTCAATAAATAGTAACAAAAGAGTATGCTTGGTGTGGGGGGAGTGCTTGAACCATTAAGTAGCTTCTATGCTTGTTTGTGTGTTTGTGTATGGAGGGGGTGTAATACAATATCTGTTCATTTTGAGTGTTCAGTACTGATGAGATGCTACGGGGTAGAAGAACTGGTAACACTGGGTGGGGTAGCAGTGTGGGCAGCACTGAGTACAAATTTCTAATTCCTGGCTTCACCCCTGCCTGTCCCTTCAGGGCGTATGCACTGATATGCTGAGCACGCCTCAGCGTACTTACAAAAATAGCAGGGGTAGCAAACAAGCTAGCCAGTGTGTCCTCCTCCGTTCTTTGTCTTTGTCTTTCATGGGCTTTCTGACTGACCATGAGGTACTTAATCCCTTCCTTGGAGTTTTGTGGGGGTGCGGCAAGGGGGCGGAGCTCAGCCATGGACCTGATTGAGAAATTCAGCTACAAGTTGTACCTGAATTTCTCAATCAGGCCTGCATGGTACTGCACCTCACAGTGATTGGCTGCAGTACTACCTGAGAGCTGTGACTAGTAAGGGGTGCCGTGTTTAAATGCCCCAGCAAGGCAGTACACTTTGATTCACTTGAGCCACTGATCAAGAGAAGGACTATGGAGCCAGCTGAGAGAAGAAGGACTGAAGACTTGTGTTCACTAGCTACCAGGTCAGAGATTGCTGCGTTGCCATCTGTCCGCTCTTTTATTCCACCGGTGACTTAACTTGAACCGACTATGGTCTGAAGCAGGCAGAGCAGAGCTATAGCAAGAAATCTGCTGATAATTTGTGACTGAGCTAGTGTCGCTGCAACTTGACTTGAGCCTGCGATTGGAGAATGTATTTTTGATTGAACCCTGGTGGTGGTGTTGTTTGGCGTCTGTAGCAGCAGTATGACTATGGGTAACAGGAGGACTGGTGCACCGCTTCTCTGGAGCCTGCCCTGTGTGCCGTGTATGGTTTCATCGTTACTAGTTGGGAGTGGACACAGTGCTGCTGTGGACTGAATCAGTTGGGAGAGACTTTCAGTGTAATAAGGCTGTAAGTGAGCCACGCCATGACAGAGAGGTCGAGGACTGTGACTGGGATCCATCTGTTGGCCTTTTCTTCAGTCACGGTAATTGGCACTGTCTTTATTTTTCATGAATGCCTTATGTTATTAGTCAGCCAGCCAGTACCTGAGCTGCACAGTACACTTTTTGTTTTGAACCAAAAGCAAAAAATATATTTTAAATAATGACTGCCATTACCAATTTGCCTTGCGTTTTGCTTGCAGAGCAAGACAGTACTAACAGTTGGGTGGACTGGATTGTAGTAGCACTGGGAGGTTAATTGACATGCTCAGGGTCACACAGAGCACATTTGACACTTAATTATCTGTCAAAAGAAAAACATGTAAATAAGCCTGCGCTGGGACCTGTAGCTCTGCCCACCTGGTACAATACTAATACATGTACCAATATGAACTTCGGCATTGACACATGCTTGTTCTTTCAATTTCCTCTCATTCTTCAGTAAAGATATGTAATTTTCCATCAGAAACATATGCTATCTCCATCCTAATACATCCACAGAATGACTTTAATTTGCACATTCAACAGGTAACATCAGTGGAAGAGATTTAAAAAAATACAAGTGGCAGACATCTTTATTGATTTGACTCCTTAATTACAGAATTAGCTATAAAATCTCTTTTAAAAATATGTCAGAAAATTATAAATACACTGAGGATAAATCTAAGGATGTCAGAAATACAGTATGATGAAATGGTTTGTTGACTAATGAATACTGCTGCTTTAAGACATATACTAGGCATACACCATATGTTTCTGGTATTTTATTTTGCTTTTCTAAGCTTTCATAGTGGCAAACAATTTCTAATGTTGTGTTCTCTGTCATGGACATACTAGCTTAAGACTACTGAGAATTTAATCTTGATTATATACCTTATGATGTTGTTATATAGAGTTTATTTATGAGTTAAAAATGCATTACAACTTCAGAGATTTTGTTTCAAATATATGTGCAGAATTCTGTAAATTTCTTGTAACAATTTCCCTTTTCTTTCCCTAAAACAGTTCTTGAAAATAAGAGTGTAGTATCACTAAGTTTTTGTTTTTATTTTATGCGTGTTTTACTATGACTACATTTAATAAAAATATCAGTGCAAAATGGTTATACAGATGGCAGAAAATATGAATGACATTTTCAAGTCAGATAGCATTAATACATATGCACATATATTATTATAATACTGAATAAAAGTAGCTAGATGGGAAGGTAGGTATAAGGTAGGTATTTTATTTATATAAAAGTGCCCCTCCAAAGCTCAGAACACTTATACACAAAACCTAAATAATGCAATAGACAGAATAAAGATAAAAAGAAGACGAAGTAACAATTTATCAACATTTATGACATCATTATATCACAATCAGTTTCCAAACATAACAACAGCAAAATAAAGCCTCCCAAAAGCTAAAAGAAGGAGTTTTTTTCTTTAGTTTGTTTTAAAATATTAATATATTCCTGGTCATATGTATTTCATTCAAATGTGCATTCCAGAGGACTGGGTAGCCACCTTTATATCAAACTTCATCATAGCCTGTCAGCCACTAAAAATCCCATTTGAATAGTTATGAGAAATTCTTTAACTTTTCTGTAAATTTACTAATGCTGAAAAGTTGTAAAACACATCACTACATCTAACATGATCATAAATGAATATCTATTCAGGAACAATAGTCAGTGGCCCCTCTCTGTAGTGAACATTTCTGAAGTCAGTCAGTATATTCACTGTAGTTAGGATTCACTATAGCAAGGTGTTAATACTCTGACTTTGGAACTATGGGAGCCATTACAGGTGTTCACTATAAAAGAAAATTTATTATAGAGGGTTTCGCTATAGCGAGGGAGCACGTAAATATTTTATATGATGCTTGCCATATAGAAGATTGTATATAAATTTCTATAAAACTCCAAATACTGAAGGAATAATTTGATTGACTAATGAATATTCCAACCCATATCATTACCTTACTATAATTCAGAATATATTTTATATTAACTGTATAAATATATATATATATATATATATATATCATAGTATATTATTAATGTATAATTATAGCTGAAAACATCCAGTTGCAAGGTATTACTGAACATGAATTGTCCTAGGTTACTGTCCTCTCAAGTTACCATTCTGGTAAACAATAAATACATTAATAATTACTTACTTAGTATTTGGGCTGGCAGTATAGCCTAGATGTCAGAGGAACAAGGTGTGAATGAGCTTGATACATCTAGTAGACCAGACCTGAGTTTGAGTCTCACAACCTCCACTTGCATACTGTGTGACTCTGAGCAAGTCACTTAACCACCCAGTGCCCCCAGGTCACACCTGAAAACAGGCACTTGTGCCTAGTGGGCCTTACCAGTTACCAAAAGGCTAAAATAAAAAAATAAAATATTTCCTATTCACTCCTAAAAAATAATTTAAAACCTCAAAATACTATTGCTTAATGTATTTATCCACTTTCACTTTTAAAAGCAATTTATAAGTGCAATAAGAGACACCAGGAATGTGCAAATATGGTAAAAAAATCACACTCCTGGGAGCATTATTTGGAACTTGCCTGTGCCCCATCTCTAACAACACCTTCAAACAAGCAATTATATGTAACACATTTACACTGCCTGTTTCCCCTTTTCTTCCTACTGGCACTGAAACTTAGAAACTGGAGATAAAGTTGGCAGCACCACCTCCCCGATGATTTTTCAGAGGTAAATCCCTCACTATAATTGAGCGCCGCTAGGGCATTAATTTTAAATTTTGCAGAAATCGCTGAAATACAGTAGTATAAAAATATCACTCTGTTTATTCCTCCTCTCACACTCCTCATGCTTCAAAAGCAAAACACATGCAAATTTGGTATAAAAATATTAAAAAACAAATTTTCAATATTTCTACCCCAACTTCCTTGAGTGCAGATCTAGCATCCCAGTGGCTTTCCCCACAGCCATCTCACATTGTTTGGTTTCCTTTAGGTCATCAGATATGAGTACCCCCAGGTCCCTTTCTTGGTTGGTGGCCGTCAGTACCTCTCCTCCCCATCTTGTACTCCTCCCTTGGATTTCTGTGCCCCAAATGCATGATTTTGTACTTCTTTGCATTGAATCTTAGCTGCCACACTCTTGACCACTCCTCAAGCATGTTTAGGTCCTTTCTCATTTGTTTCACCCCCCACCCCACGGGAGTGTCAACCCTGTTGCAGATCTTAGTGTTGGCTGCAAAGAGGTATACCTTCCCCTCCAGCCCCTTTGAAATGTTGCTGATGAAGACATTAAAGTGGACTGGTCCCAGCACGGATTTCTGTGGCACGCCACTGGTCACCCCCTCTCCTCAGATTAAACACCATTTACCACCACCCTCTGTGTCCTGTCACTCACCCAGTTTCTGACTCAGTTTACCACCTTGGGGCCCACTCAAGGCTGCCCAACTTATTTATCTACCTCCTATGTGGGACGGTGTTGAAGGCCTTGCTGAAATCTATGTATGCCACATCCACCGCCCCTCCCTGATCTACTTTCCTGGTCACCCAGTCAAAGAAATCTATCAGATTTGTTTGACAAGAAATTACTACTGTGAATCCATGCTGCCTTGGATTCTGTGCTCCACCAGATGCAAGAAATATCACAGTCCTTTCCTTTAGCAGTGACTCCATTAATTTCCTCACCACTGAGGTCAGACTGACTGGCCTGTAGTTGCCAGCCTCCTCCTTGTTCCCACTTTTGTGGAGAGGGACTACATTGCCCTCTTCCTGTCCCCTGGAACCACCCCATCTCTATAGATTCATTAAAATGGGCTGTTAGTGGTGCTGCTAGCACCTCTCTAAGTTATTTTAGTATTCTGGGATGTAGCTCATCCTGCCCCATAGTCTTGTCCCCTTTCAGATTCTCAAGTTCCTTTAGGACTCTTTCCTCCGTAAATGGGCTGGTGTCCACCTCTCTCCCATTGGTGCTCCTATCACCCAATAGTGGTTCTTCTCATTCCCCTTCTTCTGTAAATACTGAACAAAAATATTTGTTCAGGATTGTTACTTTTGCTAGGTCCCCCTCCGCACACCCCTTCCCTCCCTTTTTAACCTCACAATCCCACCCATGGTCTTTTTTCTTTCACTAAAGTATCTGAAAAAGGTCTTGCCTCCTTTCTTAATTACCTGGGCTATTTTTTCCTCCATTTGTGCCTTTGCCCTCCTGACTGCTTTCCCTGCCTCCCTTTGCTTTCAAGATACAGTTTCTAGTCTTCCTCCCTCAGTGCTTCCTTGTACCTCCTGAAAGCTAACCTTTTCTCTCTTACCTTCCCAGCCACGTCCTTTGAGAACCATAGTGTTTTTTTTCTTTCTCTTTGTTTTGCTTAGTTGCCAACACAAAGGCTTGTTGCCTCTGCTATGGCTCCCTTAAGATTAACCCATTGTTTCTCTAAGCCCCCCCCACTTCTTCCCCTGCCAAGCTCTCCTTGAGACATTCCCCCATTTTTGCAAAGTTGACCTGTCTGAAATCCAAAACCCTTGCTCTTGTGTGGTTTGACTCACCCACTGTTCTCACACTGAACCACGCTGTACAATGGTCACTCAACCCCAGGTGGCTACCCACCATTACATCGGTGACTCTGTCCCCATTGGTGAGTACCAGGTTCAATATTGCTCCTTCTCGTTAACTGAAGTTCCTCCTCCAGACTTGCCTGCCCTGCCCTTCTCTTTACTTCCTCAATCTCCATGGAATTTCTTTTCCCTGGGCTAATCTTCCTTGTTGCACTAGCCTCTGGGGGGAGAGGCAATCTCTGCCTGCTTCAGTCATTCTGCCTCCTCCTCCTCCTTGGCTATTTTAAATGCCAATCAAAGTAGTATTTAAACCTTCCCCCCAGGATTGCCATTCCCCTCCTGGATGGATGGAGGCCATCTCCCTTGTACAGGCCTTCATCCCCCCAGGTGTGACCCCAGTCCCTGATGTAGTCAATACCCTCTTCTTTGCACCATGCCTTCAACCACTCATTGAAGGACCTGGTGCAGAGTTCCCTACCTTTTTCCCGACTATGCACAGATAGCACCTCAGTGAAGGCCACTGTGTGAGCTACTTGCTTCAAGTTCCTCTCCAGCTCCCTAAACCAATCCTGCACTACACCTAGAGCTTCCCTTGCCAGATTGTTCATCCATAGGTGGACAACAATATCCAGATTCTTCCATACCTCCTCTTCCCTGGTGATCTCCTAGTTCCACCCTCCAGTCCTCCCTGCTGAAGTGTCTGGAATGCACTGTACTACCCTGTACCTCCTTTCCCTAGCCCCCAACTCAATCCCTCCTGACTTTTATAGTGACCTTGACTGTAACCTTTAACAAAAACCCCCAACACTTAGCCTTTGCAACTGTGTCCTGTTCTTCTCCCTCACGATTGCTTGACAGCATCTGGTAGACTGAGAAAACAGACTATGAGTTACTAATTTGTAAACCTTAAGGACTATAGCTGCCCTATTGGCTGGCTGCAGCCATGTCGTCTGCTGGGACTTCCTATGTTGCCAGCTGGCCTGGCTGTACTCCTTCCCTTTGCTGGTGTCCTCCTTTCTCCCAGATCCCAAGTCCCAGAGCAAAATCCCTCAAAACAGCAGTTCTAAATGTTAGAAAACAGAGAATCTTTTTAAAAAAAAACAAAGCAAACAAACAAAAAAACATCACTTAGCTTTTGCAACTGTGTCTTGCTCGTGTCTCTCACAGTCACTTGGCGGTGTCTGGTAGTCAAGTCAAGTCAGATTTTATTTGTTGTTCCAAAACATGGTAATTCTGGACATTACAAACATACAGTTTAATACAATAAATACGATAAATAAATGAGGGATGCATACAAGTTATTAATTACAGAACGGAAAAGAGAGTTAAAATATTCATGTTTCAAGATGGTAGCAGCAGGTGTTACAGAGAGAATGCTAACAAACAAGTTTACATCAGTTGCTTTTCTTTTGCATATTATATCTTTCTCTTAGAGCTGATTACAGATGTCATAAATTTAGCAATCATTTCTGTATCTTCCGCAACCATGGGGTGCATTAAAATAAATACTGGGTCATAAACTGTACCTGCATATCTAGTTAAAAACTTTTTTAATAGATAATCTTTATGATGATTATATAATGGACATTGGATTATAACATGAGCGGTGTCTGGCAGAGTGAGCATAACCATCACCCAGAAGTGACTTATTGGATTTATAAAATAAGTAAACTGAGAACCCATTTAAAAAAATGGCAACATTTTGTTTTTAAAACATGTACAGTCAGACCTGGTTAATCTGTGACTTGCTATAATGTACACCTGATTATCTAAACAGGGAACATCTGAAACAATTTTTTTGCCATACAAAATCTAAAACCAAAAACAAGGTGCTATGTCAGCATGTGGTCTAAAAACAAAACAAAATGGTTATATTAAATGCATGCTGAAAATCGAAAATAGAGTTAAAAATTGATGTTTCGACCATAGGTCTTCTTTAGGAAGTATCTAAAAAGAGAAAAAACACTAATTTTGCTTTTTCTCTTTCAGATATTTCCTGAAGAAGACCCATGATTGAAACATTGATTTTTAACTCTACTTTCTATTTTCAGTGCATTTAATATAACCATTTTGTTTTTGTATTTTTTCTGCCATGTTAATTACCTCTTTAATATGTAAACCTCTGTGTGTGAATCCAAATCCTGTGTTGAGAGTACAGAGACCATTATCCCCATTCATTTTGACCTGTATAATCCAGGGTGGTGTTAGCAAGTGTGTTAATGGCTGTCTTCTTTTAATCCCTCTTAATTACCCCTTTCATGTTAAAGGTGATAGGAAATGATGTTTATGAGTTAACTGTCCTTCCATTTTCCTTTCCATTGCAGTTATGTATTTTGATATGCATTGACCAATTTTTGATAAATAAATAACTTAGCATTGGGATGCCATCAGCTCTATCTAGAGCTTCACTGTCCTCAACAGTTACCACTCTTGCTTTGCATATTCATAAACATTCTAAGACATCAGTGACAACATTCCACACTTTTCATCTGAATAACCTATAATAGTAATGTCACAGAATGTGCAGTCAGTTTGAAAAGAGATAACAGCCTCTGTTGAGGAGAATGGGATTCAGAGTAGCTACAGAGGCAAATAATAGATTATTAATTGACCCAAAAAAGGTCAAAATATATCAGAATATTGGATAGCTACAAAGAGGAAAACAAGGGCATCTAGAGTTGTAAAAAAGAGGAAATTTCCTCATACTTATTGTAATTTCCTTTTCTGTTAGCTCCAACATTGTCAATGGGTATATATATATATATATATGGGTAATGAGTACCCGTTCTAGAGGTAATCGTACAGCCCCCAGCTGCAGCGACAGCATAGAACCCTGGGTACATGAAGATTCCAAATAGCAATGGCTCTCCAGTCCCCTACTGGCCTCCCACAGTGCCTAAACAGTGGAATGAAAAGTAAAAATCTATGGGATGCTTAAAGTAACAATCCCCCTCCTTTTATCAATACAACACATACCACATGTGCAGAAAAACCTCTTATCTGAAGAAAAAGCAATGATCGATGTCTTACCTTGCCCTTGAAACATAAGGATCCTGCTCTGTGTTTTTGTGTCTTGTGCTGTACCACTGTTCCTTAAAACTGCATTTTGGCAGATGTAGCAGATAAATCAGCAATGGCTGTCAACATAAAATTGTATAACAGGAATAAATGCAATAAGATTCAGTGTAACTACAAAACAGAGTAAACACCAACCTGTAACAGATAGGCACCACTTCATGTTCAGAAACATCAACCTGGTAACCTGCAATTCAATATACTGCATCCTGTTTTCACATTAGCAGATAAAGCAGAACAGGATGTGAACAATATTTACAAAGTATAATTTCAGGAGAAAAAAATAGGCATCCCATATTTATATCAGACAATAGTCTCCAGTAGGAGCCAAGGCTCCTGGGAAAGGCACCATTGGCAATGCTGGAGCTAACAGAAAGGAAATTACGGTAAGTGTGAAGAAATTTCTTTTTTTTTTGTAGTGCGCCAAATTGTCAATGGGTATTTAATCATATACTGTTGTTACAGCAATGCTGTAACAGCAAATCCCCTACATCGACACAGGAGGAGCGACCACACTGGCTGCGAGCTGTATTCGCCTCTGACAACATTGCAGCGACTGGTGTGCAGGCAGAAGGACTGTCTGTTTCTCCACTGTCTGTGTGGCATGGAGTTAGTTATAATAAGTGGGGAGTTGCAACTGGGTCAGTGTTGGTGTGTTTCTCGGTTGGTGTCAGGATGTGGCACTGTCAAGACTGTCAGCGGCATCATGTCACTGTAGAGAATATTGGCAAAATTTCTGTTGCCATGGCCTGGTGGAACTGTTTTTAATACATATGGGTTCTAAGAAGCAGTATCCATGTTTCCACCCGATGGGGAGAACACTGTCCCATATAACCATTAGGTGAGAAATGTCATTATCTGCTAACCACTGCCTGCAAAACTGTGTGACCAAAGGCTACATTGGTTGAACTTTTAGCATCCAATCTGTAGTGTTTAAAGAATATGTGGAGGAGGACCACGTTGGTGCCTTGCACAATTCTACACAGATGCTGAAACTTTGAACATCCAATCTGTTGTGCTTAGAGAACACGTGGTCAGAGGACCCTATCTGGAATATCCACCCTATTGTAGATCTTAGTGTTATCTGCAAAGAGGCATACCTTCCCCTTCAGCCCCTCTGCAATGCCACTAATGAAGATATTGAACAAGATGGGCCCAAGAACTGATTCCTGTGGTACCCTGCTGGTCACTGTCCCCTCCTCAGATCTTGCTCAATTTACTACCACCTTTTGTGTTCTATCCCTTAACCAATTACCAACCCAGTTCACCACCTTGTGACCCAACCCCAGGCTATCCAGCTTGTTCACAAGCCTCCTATGTGGAACAGTGTTGAACACCTTGCTGAAGTCCAGATAGACCCCATCCACTGCTCCTCTGATCCACTTGTCTGGTCACCCAGTCAAAGAAATCTATCAGATTCATTTGACATGACCTTCATGATGTGAATCTGTGCTGTCTTGGATCTTGTGCTCCGCTGGCTTCCAGATGCTCTATAGTGCTATCCTTTCTTTTAGTAGTGATTCCATCATTTTCCTCACCACCGAGGTCCTGCTTACAGGTTTATAGTTTCCTGCCTCATCTCTGTGCCCACTTTTGTGGATAGGGACTAAATCTGCCATTTTCCAGTCCTCTGGAACCACTCCTGTATCCAAGGATTCATTGAACAGGGCTGCCAGTGGTGCCATCAGCACCTCCCTTAGCAGTAGCGGCTCTAGCCACAAATGGTTACCAGGACACAGCTGGGGCACAACAGATGGCAGCCAGGGCACTGATATATTGTTACTATGGGGGAAGTTCTGCATCATATGGGGCACCAACTGGGGCACGGCATTTTTTTACCAGGGCACATGCCCTGGCAGGCCCTGGTGTAGAGCCGCCCATGTCCCTTAACTCCTTTAATATTCTAGGGTGTATCCCATCTGGTCCCATTGCATTGTCCACCTTCAGTTTTGTGAGTTCCTTCATGACTCTCATAGGTACACCATTTATATACCAAAGTACAAAAAACTGGGCACATATTATGCCAATAGTACAAGTGGATTTATTGCCACAAGCTCAAAGTGCAAGGACAAACACCAGGCTAACAACCCCATGTATCAACTCACAAGACTTTTCTTCAGGGGTGGGGTTAGCCTGCAGCAACACACAATTCATACCCCATCTTAATTGATACATTTACTGTATATTGATTTGTCTAATAATTAGTGTTGCTAAGTGCATTACTGTAATGAAGTGCTCTGAGTTTTACGTAAGTGCCATAGTGCACAGTGAATAAATAGTTAAAACCCACATTAGTGACTCTTAAGTGCTGTATACCACAAAACTGTGTTATAGAAAATGTAAACATCTCCAGAAATTTTCACTAATGTTCTTACATATCCAAAATTTCAAAAAATATATATGTACAAACAGCAGATTGATGCCTTTTTTTTTTTTTGAAATTTAAAATTTTATTCAGTTTTCATACATAACAAATACAACATAGTAAAAGACAAGGTAAAACAAGAAGGAACAAACGTCACCCATCCCGACCACCCCCCCGTACCCCCTTCCCCTCCCGGGGGGGTGCCGCCACCAGAGGAAAGAGAAGAAAAGAAAAAGGGTAGCAAAGAGACAGAGAAAAGGATGAGGGGAAGAGAGAAGCGTCCAAGGCGGGCCATTGGTTAAAATCATGACAAAAATAAATAAATAAAAAAAAGGGGGGGCTCAAACACACAAAAAGAGAAGAGGGGGAATGAAGACTCAGTAAGAGGTCTTAATGAAGGTAGAGGGAGTAGAGTTTACCCCATTTTTTGTGAAAGGCAGAAAGATCATGTCTAGAACTGGCAATCATCCTTTCAATTTTGAAACTGAATGACATTTCCACCACCCATTCCTGGTAAGTAATAACTGATTGGTCAACCCAGTGACGAAGGACTAATCTTTTAACAGCCATCGAGATGAGGGCCATATGGTATTTCCTTTCATTAACCTTGATAGAGGAGTAAATGCCCAAGACACAAATTTCAGGAGTGAAAAGATCCTGTAGACCTAAAAGTGAGTTAAGGTTGTCCCAGATATGTTGCCACAATGGAGCCACTTTGACACAGGCCCAAAAAATGTGTAAAATATTCCCCGAGCTAGTACCACATCTAGTACATTCGGGAGAACTAAGTTTCCCATACTTAACTAAATTTGTTGATGTATAGTACATATTGTTAACTATATAAAATCGTATAAGTTTATTTCTATCTAGAGAGAGGTAACGGTGTAAGTCAGCCCAGACTTGAGCCCAAGGATGGGGAGTGTCACCAAGCAGCGTGTCCCGTACCTTGGAGCCAGATAGAATATCTGGAGCTTTACTGAGGAGCAGATGTAAATAAAGTATCGCAATTGAATGGGATTCGTTAGCCCGAGACCTGAGCAAATCCAAAAGAGGGTGCATGCCAGGCGTCTTTTTCTCGGGACCAAAAACACTAACTATAAGGTGTCTCAGCTGGAATACCTTGAATATGGCTTGGGAGGGGATATTAAACTTAGCCATCAGGTCTCGAGAAGAGCCAATATAATCCTGAGGAAAGAGGTCGCCTACTATGCAGTCACAAATTTACGGTAGCCAGGAGGGGAGCAACCAATGTGAGCCTAATTTAATATTAGGGTTAAGAACTAGCGGTTGGGCAGGATCTTTAGTATTTTGCATGCCGACCAAAGTGCAATACTGATTAAAGACTTTAATAGAGGTATTAATTACTGATTCCCGCAAAGAGGCAGGGAGAGCTGAGGGATTGCAATAAAAGGCAGCGTGAGGATTTATGTTGTGGGACTTCAACAAATTAATCTCCAGTTGTAACCAGAGGGGCCGATAAGAATCTGAAGAGGGGAAAGCCATTTGCCCATTTTGGACAGGTGCTGGCCCAATAGTAAAATTCAAAATTGGCAGCGAAGGCCACCATTGGTTTTGGGTAAACATAACTTAAAGAAAGCTCTCCGTGGTTGTTTGTCTTTCCAAATAAACTTAATGACCATGGTATGACTTTTCTGGAAAAAGGTCTTGGGTAGCCAAATATTAAGCAGATTGAGAGGATAAAATAGACGAGGGAGTATATTCATTTTGATAATACTTATTCTGCTACCTAAAGATAAAGGGAGGTTAGACCATCTGGTGAGGTGCCCTTGGATTTTATCAAGCAAGTCATCAAAATTAAGCTTTTTAACCGTATTAATATCTCGGGCTAGATATATTCCTAGATATTTAAGGTGGTCGGGTGCCCATTTCATCCCCAAATGGACAACATCCCCTGAAACAAGAGGGAATTCAACGGAATATTTCAGATTTGGACAAATTCAACCTGTAGTTGGAAACTTCTCCAAATTGTAATAATTTCCAAAACTTCCTGGATAGAGCTAACTGGATCGATAGATGCAACAAAATATAAATCAGCAAATGCCAAACATAATAAGCATTTGTTGACCAATAAGACACCAGTGATAGAGGATGAGGATCTAATGCGAGCTAGCAGGGGTTCCAGGTAAAGATTGAATAAGAAGGGTGAGAGGGCAACCCTGACGAAAGTGCCCGAGTGTAAAGAGAATCTGTGAGAGAACACCCCGTTGCAATATACTCTGGTGGAAGGAAATTTGTAAATTGCTTGGATCCACTTAATAAATTGAGTTGGAAACCATTTTGTTCAAGTAGCCCATAAAATTCCCAGATAACTCAATCAAAGGCCTTTTCGTCTAAGGCTACTAAGGCCATGGGAGATTGGGAGTTTGGGCTGCACAGAATATGTGCGTAGAGGGTTCTGATGTGACGTAGCCGACCTGCCCTGGACAAAGCCTACCTGTTCAGTACTCAAGAGTGTTTGCCAAACTTGCTTAATTCACAGAGACAGAATTTTGGTCAGGATTTTAATATCGTAATTAGCAGTTTAAATTGGCCTGTATTAGCAGGATCTAGGTTGATTTATTAGGCTTAGGTATCAGGATTATGACTGCTTCAGAAGTGAGGGATCTAGTGGACCTGAAGTAAGAATGTAGTTAAAGAGTTTTAACAGAACAGGGGCAAGGTCGCTACTTAAAACTCTGTAGAAGTTTGGAGAGAACCCATCTGGTCCAGGGGTCTTGTCCAGGGTGAGGCCTTGAATTGCTTCTGTGATTTCCTCTAAGGTGATGGGAGCTGTTAGAATTTCCCCTTGACTAGGATGAAGCTTGGGCAAAGGGGTGTTCTCAAGGAAAGCCATTATGCGGGGAAGCTGCGAAAGAAGGGTACTGGTCCCATATAACTGCTTGTAGAAGGATTCAAAAACCCCGGCTATGTCCCTCGGATTGGTTTTAATAGAACCATCGCTTGCAGTGATTCCTGGGATTAATCTCGAATTTTCTATTTCTTTAAGTTTAAGAGCCAGCAATCTACCTGGTTTATCGCCCTGATCGAGATATTTCATTTTAGTTTTCAGAATGGAGTATTCAGTATACTCTCTGATTAAACCCTCATATTCGTCTTTAAGCCTATAGAGGTTTTTGAGCTTCTCCTGGGAGAAGGATGTCGAAAGACTCTCTTCAGTCACTTTGATCTGGGTCGTTAGGGAGTTAATTCTATCTAGCCTTGATTTTTTCCTTTTCGAGGCTACCTTGATAAACTCACCCCTTAGGAAACACTTCAAGGAGCACCAAACCAGGTCAAATCTGGGAACTGAGTTTTGGTTAATTTCTAAAAAGGAAGAAATCAAAGTTTTGAAAAATGAAATTACCTGCTCGTCTTTTAAAATCTGGTTATTAAGTTTCCAGGAGGTGTCTCGTTGACCCGGAGGGCCAGGTGCCAGCTTAACCCAGGTCATAGCGTGGTCAGAGATGACAATCGGTTCAATGTTGGTAGCAGAAACATTGGGTAAAAGACTGGTACTCACCAGGATGTAATCTATACGTGACCAAGAATTATGGGTAAGGGAGTGGAAGGTATAAGATCTAGTGGAGGGATTCAAAATTCGCCATGGGTCAACTAAACCCAGCAATGAAGAAAAATCTGCTAGGGCTAGCTGAGCCGATGACATTGTTCTATTAAGGTAGTTAGATCGGTCCATAACTTGCACAGAGAGATATTCCAATCTCCTCCCAAGACAAAATTAGTCAGCAAAAGGAAGACAGAAGGTCAGTCAGACCCATCAGGAAAATAGGATCCCTCCCACTGGGCCATATATGGAGCCTAGAACAACCTCCGTGTTGTAAAGCAGCCCTACAGAGAAAACATACCTGCCATTTGTGTCCTGAACACTCCTTCACCAAGAAAGGAATATGACGCAATCAGAATGGCCTCCTTTGCTATTTGTGGATTGACCAGCAGTGAAAACCTGAGAAAACCCCTCAGTTTCAATAGTTTAGTTTCTTGTGACGTAATGTGGGTTTCTTGGAGGAACAGTATGTCGACCTCCTTTAAGGAGCTAGCAAACAAAATTTGACCTCTTGGACGCCTCCTCAACCCCTTCACATTCCAAGTAGTGAACTTAATATGGGATACGGACATTGTCTCCTAGAAAAGCAAGGACCAAATATCTTTGAGGAATAGTAACTCAGGAGAATCGGTTGGCAGCAGCAAACCTCCCCCACCCAGAACCATTTACCCGATCAACCATAAACAACTAAAGGAATAGCATCTAGTGGTTACCGTCCCAAACCTCGTAAGACCCAGTAAATTAACTCCAAAATGGAAGAGTCTTAGACCATGGCAACCATAACATTGAAGATAATATGCCAGAGTTATAAACCCAAACCTCCTCCAACAACCCTTTATTTAAAACAACACAACTATATACAAATACCCCAAATTGCAGGCAACAAAGTAACATATATAAACTTATAACAGATTCCATAAAAATATCCCTGCAATGCCATGGCCAGCACCTTAGTAGATTAGGCAGATATCGAGAGGTAGTAATCGACAGCCAAGTAAACCACTTGGCAAACCAATAAAATTTACATGAAAAACCAAAAAGGAAGAAAAGCCATGGCAACCCTATCCCTCCATTCCAGTCGTGAGGCAGGATCAGAGTGCAGATATAACCACTCAAGCCCCCCCCAAAACAGCCCGAGTCATCCTGCCTCTAAAGAAAAGAAAAACACAGTAGCAGGTTTAAAGCTAATGAATAATGGGGTGATTCAGTAGAACTCACCACAACATCATCAAAAACAGAGCCCCCCCATCGGAAACACCGGGTCCAAGTAAAAGAAGGCCCAAAGGCGAGGATTTACCTTATGGAGAGGCCATCAGGGTGAAGTGGCTCGAGGAAAAAGCTTCGTGAGGCACCGGCAATGGAACAGGGTAAGCAGGAGGAAGTGCAGGGCGGAAACAACCGGGACATACCTAATTGGTCCAAGCGGAAATCGTTTCCTCCGGAAACACCGCCCTGCACTAAAGTTCCAGACCGCAACCCAATGCCAGCACATGAAGAGCCCCACGGAGCTAGGCCAGAACGACTCCATAGGCCACGCGGCCTAGATTGGACTCCATTACTCGTCCTCTCGAGCCGGGTGAGACCCCTCCAGGCCAGGTAATCCCGAGCCTAGGTAGAACTTCAGCGGAAGGTGGCAAGGCTAAAAAAGAATAATAGTTAGAAAGATTGCAGTTACAGTTAGACTACACAGGAAATCAAGGCTGGAAAAAATATAGGATTAATGCAATCAGGTGAACAGATTAGGTAGTCTTTTGGTAAGGTCCGCCGAAGCTTGGTCGGGATCCTCGTAGGAATGAGCGGCGCCGTCTAGAGTGACCACTAACTTGGAGGGGTAGACCATTCTGAAGCGGATTTCAGCTGCAATAAGTTTTTTAACGACCGGATGGAAAGCAGCTCTTCTCTTACGAATTTCATATGGCAGATCTTGAGAAATCCTCAGTTTGGACTGGTTCCATTATAAGGAGTCTATCCCCTTGGCTTTGGTAAGGACGTGTTGCCGCTTAGGGGTAACTTAAGAATTTGATAATGAGTGGACGAGGGGAGAATTCAAGCGGGGTCTGGGTTTTAAAGACCTGTGGGCACGCTAATGTGATAGGTCTGGTTAATCGGGAAGGTCCGACCACTTTGTTCAGAAAGAGCTGGACAAACTTGATCACGTCGGGACCTTCTTCGGTTCGAAGCCCCAAAATGAGTATGTTGTTGCCTTGCTCGACCCTCTAAATCTTCTGTTTTGGATTGAAGTTTCTGTATTTGCTGTTTAAGTTTGGTAATCTCGGGTCGGTTTGTTTTTCCAGCGATCAAGTGATGAGGCGTTGATTTCCATGTAGCCTACTTGCCACGAAAGGTCCGAGAAGTCCCTTCTAATAGATTTAATTTCTGAGGATATTTCCTGCAGGGTCTCTCTGAATGGCAGTATTTCCTGCAGAAAACGATCTTCAGTCAGCAGGGTGTTCGAGGGAGCCGAAGCAGCTTGTTTTGAAGAAGCAGAAGCATTGGTGTTCCTGGCTTTTTTAGAGGCCTTCTCAGGCATCGTTGGTGGAGTGTGTCTCACACTGGCTGACTTCATGTCAGCTTCCATCCTAATAGCTCCGCAATAGTAGCTTTATGCACCCTAAAAATAAGCTTGATGAAACAAGAAGGCAACAGCAAGCCTTTAGGGACGCTAAAATGAAGCAGGTTGTTACATATCTTAGGAAAAAAAGGCTATCTTGGTAGGTGAGGGAGGAGAGCTAAGTAGAGAGCTGCTCTCAGCCACACTGCATCACGTGACTCCTCAGATTGATGCCTTTTGTAAACAGACAGCACAACAGGAAATGTTTCTAAATCAGGATAATATGCTGTAGAGCCAAACACCCTCAAGAATTATAAACAGAAATTAAAAAAAATAAACTTGTCCTGAAGACTAAAGAGGAGGGAAGGATTTCCAAGAAAAAAGTGTGCTGAATGGACACAAAAAGACACCAAAAGACATTGCGTAAGTGATGTCAGAGGCTCAAAAAGGGAAAGGAGATTGAAAGGTGGAGGACTAATATGTTTATTTATCTATTGAAAACTTCATCGAGTACCACTGAACACAAGTGCGCATTTACAGAGGTTCAATGTCAAATCCATACTAGCAAAAGTTACAAAAAATAAAAATAAAATAAAATACAAGAACAATAAGCAGTTCCAGAGGAAATACAGCTAAAAAGCAAGTGTACTGCCTAAAACTAATATTAGTTTTTAAAAGCAGTGAACCATTACTTTTTATATCCGAGTCACTTTTTCTTTTCCCTTTGTTTAATTAGAAGATCATTTACATGATGTTGGTAGGCGTGATATATGGGATAGCACTCTGCCAGGCAGCTGACATATCTGTCTCTTTTGCCCCCCACTACATCATCAGCATTGTGACCTCACTGACTGTGACATCACTGCTGCTTAGGAAACCCACTCAGTGACTGTCAGGTCAGCCACCTGTGATGTCACTGTCAGTGAGGTTACAATGCTGACGATGTAGTGGGGGAAGGTAGAGTTAGATATGTCAGCTGCCAGGCTTAGAGCTGCCCCACATATCCAGCACAATATTATCACATAGAAGACTGTCTAATGATCAAAAGGAAAAAGAAAAATAATTCAGAAATAAAAAGTTACAACTGACTACTTCTTAAAATTTGTATTATTTTCCTGTCTGCCTGTTTTGGCTCCACTAGCTCTTTAAGTCACGCTCAAAGCACTTAAGGCAGAACAATTGCATACAGTTTTGAGAAAAATCCATACGGATCATTGTATAAAAAGTCACAGGTTATGTATAGAAAGAAACCGAATAGTTACAATTGCACTGGACTGCAAAAGCAGACCACAAAGATCTATTAAACTGATTAAACTTTCAATGAATACAGAGATTAGAACTGGAGAGCAGAATATCTAGAATGCAGAATCATCATAATTTAAGCTTATAATACAAAGGTATTGAACAAATAGACTTAATACTTATAAGAAAGGTTGAAAATCAGTTTGGTCATTTAGATTGGTATGTACAAGTGCCTTCAGATCTAAAATCCACTTGGTCTGTTTCTGCAACAGGATCCTGAGGCAATCTCTATCATGTGTTTGTAGTGTCACTTGCTCTAGGACTTTGAATCTCCTGCCTCTTGCGTTGACCACACATATGAGTGTTATCCTGGTGTTTGTCCTTGCACTATGAGTCTGTGGCAGTAAATCCACTTATATGATCAGCCTGGTGTGTGCCCAGTTTTTTGGACTTTGCTCATGAAAAAATCCCACTTTTTGTTGTAAGTTCCCACAGTAGACCCCACCTGGAATGCAGCATGGTTTCTGTTACCTTGGTGTTATAACCTTGTTTTAACAGTCCAGTCACAGTGGAAGGAAAGGGAGATGGACCATATTAAAGCAGCAGGAACACTGGGAAGAGGGAGGAAAACACAAGCTCATTCACTGAGGAAAGAGTCCTGAAATGACTTGTGAATCTGAAAGTGGACAAAGCTATGGGGCCAGATGGGGATGAGTACACTCACCTGTGCTGAGGGTTCAAGGAGGTACTGGCTGCACCTCTTACAGTCCTATTCAACAATTCATGGGAAACAGGAGTGGTTCCAGAGGACTGGAGGAGGGAAGCTGTAGTCCCACTTCATAAAAGCAGAAGCAGGGAGGAGACTGGCAACTATAGGCCCATTAATCTGACATCATGGTGGCAAGGTTTATGGAGATCATTTTAAAGGAAAGGCTTATGGGGTATCTTGAATTCAGTAGGTCACAAGACCTAAGGCAACATGGATTCATGGGAGGGAAAGCATGCCAGATGAACCTGATTGATTTATTTGACTAGGTGACCAGGAAATAGATCAGGGTGGATCAGTGGACATGGTTTACTTTGACGTCAGCAAGGCCTTTGGCGCCATATCACATAGGAGGCTCATAAGGAAACTGGGCAATTTGATGGGTCCTAAGGTAGTAAACTGGGTACAGAATAGATGGATAGGTGACAGAGGGTGGATGTAAATGACACTCACTCGGGGGGGGGAGTGACCAGTGGGGTATCTCAGGGCTCAGTAATGGGACCAGTCTTCTTCAATATCTTCATAAGTGACATTGCAGACAAGTTGCAAGGAAACATATGCCTCTTCACAGATGACACCAAAATCTTCAACAGGGTAGACACTCCAGATGGGGTGGAGAGAATGTGCAGAGACCTTAGAAAACCAGAGGACTGGTCAATGGTATGGCAGCCAGGTTTCAATGCAAAAAAGTGTAAAATCATGCACTTAGGGCACAGACACCCAGAGGTGCAGCATAAAACGGGGGAAGAGGTATTGACGGTCATAAAACAGGAAAGGGAGATTGGAATAATCATATCGAATGACCTCAAGGTGGCAAGACAGTACAACAAGGCAAAAGGTATGGCCAGTGGGATGCTGAGGTGCATGGAACCCCACCTGAAGTATTGTGTCCAGTTCTGGAGATCATATGTCAGAAAGAACATAGACAGGGTAAAAGTTGTCCAGAGGAGGGCAATTAAAATGGTGCAGGGGCTGCATCAGAAGCCCAATGAGGAGAGACTGAGGGATCTCAATATATACACCCTGTAAGAGAGGATCAAGAAAGGAGACATGACAGAGACCTATAAATACCACACAGGGGTGAAGAAGGTATAGTAGGGGAGTATTTTTCAGAGAAGAAGGTGTACAGAAATAAGGGGGACATACAATGAAGCTGGAAGGGGGAAATTTAGGAAGGATGTGAGGAGGTACTTCTTCACTGAAAGTGTGTGGATGCCAGAAACAGTCTTTCAGTGAGATAGTGGGGGAGAAAACAGTGGTGGGCTTCAAGCTTGCATTGGATAACCACAAGGAATATTGGTACAGAAGTGGAGGGGGTGTGGTAGCCAGTGATCACATAGGCTTTACAGTGACAGTATAGGCAGGGAAAATGGGCAGAATAGGTGAGCCAAGCAGTCCTTATCAGCTGACAAATTCTTTATTTTTATGTTTCCCTTTCAACAGCCATGCTCTTTGCTGAAGAGACCATGGCTTCAGGTGGAATATTGACCTGGCTAATAGAATGTTCAGATATGGGGGAATTCTACATGGTACAGTATATCAATAGACTTCACAACTATTGATGAATACCACTGACACCTTGGCCATGTTGGGGCCATTAAGACTTCTGTGGTCTTGGATGACTGGGTGCTGTGTAGGACTTGTGGAAGCATGGGTATGGGTGGAAATATGTATTTCCTATGGAAGGTCCAGTATGCATACTCTGCACATCCCGATATTCATGCATGGCGCAACACAGCAGCTGCCACCTGTGGGTGGTCACCTGAGCTCCGGATGCACCTCTGTGGCAGCACCCCCCCATGCCTGATCACGGGCATCTGTTCAAATAATCACGTCCAATATCCCTGATGGCCCAGTGGACCGCTGTCAGCCCGATCGAGGACTTAAGTATAAATAATATGATATCCTTTATCCCTGGTGGTCCAGTGGACCACTGTCAGCCCGATCATGGGCTTAAGTATAAATAATATGCTATCCTATATCCCTGGTGGTCCAGTGGATCACTGTCAGCCTGATGGCAGGCTTAAGTATAAATAATATGATATCCTATATTCCTGGTGGTCCAGTGGACCGCTGTCAGCCCGATCGCGGGCTTAAGTATAAAGTATATGATATCCTATATCCCTGGTGGTCCAGTGGATTGCTGTCAGCCCGATCGTGGGCTTAAGTATGAATAATATGATTTCCAGTATCCCTGGTGGTCTAGTGGACCACTGTCAGCTCGATCGTGGGCTTTTGTAATAAAAAAAGAATTATGTCCAATATCTCTGGTGGTCTAACGGTACCCCCCCACCTGCCCACTGAGACCCATCGCCTCACTCCCCCCCGGTCAGCGGCAGGTGGCAGCACCCCACCCGCCTGCCGCCCCGTGCTGACTGACACCGTAGGTAGGGCTGTATGCCCATTGGTTCACATCATGAGCCAATAGGTGTACAGCCCGTACTGCACTACACATTCCAGATATGTGAATGGATCCATTGGATCCAGTAGACAGATGGACAGCGGTCCACTGGACCACCAGGGATATAGGATATCATATTATTTATACTGAAGCCCATGATTGGGCTGTGGGGCACATTGCCATGCTGGGCAGGGGGCATCGGTCCCCAACGGCTGCTGCCTGGCAGGGCACCAGGTGCAAGTCACCGGGGATCGGTGCACCTGCATGCAAATGGGGCCATAATGCCATGCAAATGGCCCCATTTGCACCTTGCATACATTATGGCCCCATTTACATGTGCACTTATGAATATCGTGGTTGCTGCACATAGCGCAACGGAACTTGCGCTAGCGCATCCCCCTGCTCCACTCTGGCCACTTGCACTGCGCAAGTGCCACTATGCCATGCACACTACAGGTGGCCAGGGTGCGATATTCAATGATGCTGTGCCATGGCACAGCTCCAATGACTATCACCCAGTCAATGCCCCTGCACAGCCAACTTGCACTGTGCCCAGGCTTGCGCCACAGCCTGGCTCAGTTTGAATATCCGGGCCCTTGTTTGCATTTGTTGACCACAACCTGTATTTTGTCCCCTCTACCCTTTTCCCCAGGATGCACCATGAGACGAGTAACCTGTTGTTCAGTGTGCTTTTCTGGTGAAAAATAAATAAAAATAAGTAGCTGACATTTTGATGCTGATACCATTAGGTCTACCTGGAGTGGTCCCCCACCCGTCCTGTAAATGCTGGAATATGTCATGGCATGGTTTATAGTCTCCCTGGGTAACCCATGAGGTGGGTGCTTGAAGAAGGGCACCATCCGTAACGGCTACACCTTCCTGGCACAATCCCTCATGGCGACGGGAGGGTAGGACAACTGGATGAGGGGGTGGGTGAACTGGGTGACAGGATGTCGCTATGCTTATGTGTGTGGGTGTGGGAGCGAGCATGGTGAGCATGGGCTGGGAGGGGGTTGAGAGGCTGTAGGGCGTGGCTCTGTGGTGGATGACCGAGCTGCATTGTGGCATTGGTAGTTAGCTACTGGGTGGGGTGGCTGAGGTACCGGGTTTGGGTCTGGGCGCTGGTGCAATTTTATTGTGCCTGGCCCGAACCTTTATTTTTTTTAATGCTTTCACCCTCCCCCGACATGCACCCCCCCCGGAGCTGAGAATCCTTAAGTAGGGGGTTGCGGGGTGAAGCCCCCCAGGAGGGGGGTGGGGGCACAACCCCCCCAGAGAAAACATTAAAAAAATCTCCTGGTGCCGTTGTCCTGTGCGTCAGGGTTGTCAGAGAGCCAAAAAGCTTTTCAGCACTCTGACTGTGCTATAACGGAGATCGCCTTTAAGCATTCGCCATTATTACATAGACCCTTCTCCCTGACTAATGGTTTGTCTGCTTAGGCTGCTCACTTGATTGTTCAGCTTAGTTTGGGTTGGTTTATTTGTTTAACATCTGGTAAATCCATGAGCATAAACTTCTCATTTTCATGGGTTATCAGATATAAATAAAAATATATTTACAATAGACAATATGCGTTACACTTACAAAATCACATACAAAGACATAAACACAAATGATAAAATTATATAACAAAATATTTACAGACAATTACATTGTTCAGAGCTTAATAAGAAGTTAACCAGTTTTGACCTAAATATATTAAAGATCAGTGACATCAGTAAGATGTTGTGGTAGAGCATTATAGAAACTAGGGAGCTGATACAGCAGTGATTTTTAACCCAAACTGGTCCTGAGTGTAGGAATTTTGAAAAAAAAACAGACTCTAAGGATCTGGTGTGTACCAAAGGTACTTTAGGTTGGAAAATGACCTTATAAGTAGATGGTACCTTATTCAATATGATTTTCTTAGCAGTTAAGCCTAACTGGAAGGTAGAGAAAGCCATTGAACCATATTCAGAAGAGTACAGTGATGAATATGGGCTGACAGTTGAGTAACAAATCTAGCAACCTGATGATATAAAACTTTGACTCTCAAAATCTCTGTCAAGAGGCTGCAAAGTAAAACAAGAAACTGTAGTGAATTAGTGGAAGTAAAAAATGTCTGAAATAACATGTGTCTTGTAGGGGAAGTTTGTTTATTGAAAATCATACAACATACAGAAAATCCTTACAAATCAGGAAGACATATTTACAATTCTAAATTAACACAGAAAGTAAGTTAATGAAGCATCTGCAAAAAGTTTCTATGACTTCTTAAATATCAGAGAAAAAGAAAAGACAATTCTACTAAACATGTTATATTAATAACATCAATTATCTCATGTTGCTGGAACATCATTATCTGTAACCCAAGGTAAGTTCCTCCACTTCAATAATAATAATCATTTTATTTATAATGCGCCTTTCCACAACCAAGGCGCCTAACAATAAGTTAAAAACACATAACACAGTAAATACAAACACACATACATACTTATAAAATCTGATAAAACAACATAAAATCATAGAGAGTAGGCTTGGTTCCATGAATATGTCTTAAGAACCTGCTTAGATCCTTCCACGGTCATGCACTCCGTAACTTTTGTAGTAAATCTTTGTGAGCATATTTCTTTGCTTCATATACATACACATTTTTAATTTCATTCATAATTTTATGTAATAATTCTGTATGTGAAATTTGTATTTGTTGCAGGATAAAAAGACTTCTACAATTCCAGATGTACCATTTAGATACTGCAAAGATTATATTCAGGGTACTATGATCCCATTTTCTCCAGTTCTGTGGGTATATCCCATAGATAAAAATTTCATAAGTAACTGTAGTGAAGCAAGGCTCCCCCAAGAATTGTGCCACATATACCCAAAGCCTCTATATATATGTGCAGGAACAAAAGAGGTGGTGCATTGTTTTGAGTTCTTGAATACAACCTGGTCTTGAGCACATCCTGTCCTCCATCCGCTTGTGTTTCTGGTTAGCTTTTACATGAAGTTTTTCACGGCTACATAGCCAATGAACATCTTTCAGTTTTGGAGGAAGACGTGACTCAGTTATTAATTTTTGCAGCTGTGAGGTATACCGTATTGGGCATTTGGGAAAGTGATCAGTTCTGTAAAATGTGTTTCTAAAACTTTAGTATATACTTGTTTTTTAGTATTGGTTAATACCATGTGACTTGTTATTCTCCATGTTTTTAATTTTACAAAGACATCTCTTAGATAAGAGATGGACTGTGGGTCAGATTTTACACGTTTTTGCATCCCTGTTTCCCAAGTAGGGAACCATAATTTTGTAGATGAAAAAATTAAATCTGCCCAGATTTTCCCAGTATGTCAAAGTAGAGGTTGCAATTTAGTGAAAAGAAACTGACAATATAAAAATAGAATGGGATTTACCATATTAAGACCACCCTGTTTTATTTGTAAATATAATATATTCCTTTATAATGGATTCAGGCTGCTACGCATACCACTTGGAAAAAATACTCAAAAGTGTTGTTTCTCTAGATTTGGGTGGAGGGAAAATGTGACTAAGAAAAACAAATATTCGCAATAAATTAGATTTTATCAAATATATTCTTTTGGCCTTACTCAAAGACCATTGATTCCATCTCTGTATCATGATTTTCCCTTTTTCCAATTTTTGATCCCAGTTATGAAGATCTTGTGCAGCAGCTCCAAATTCCATACCCAGAATTCTGATTGGTTCCTGTGATATGCATATATCTGCCACTATTAGTTCCGCTGGAGTCCGAGTCTCCTGTGCATATCCCTTACATTTTTATTTATTTAATGTAGCCCCTGAAATAAGCCCAAACTCTGTACATATCAGAATAGCTTGTTCTGCCACCTGAAGGCTTGTTGTCATTATACAAATATCATCTGTGTAAGCCTTTGCAGAAAACAAGATTTGTTCAGTTAGTATATTAACCTTTGCTGTGTCGTGGACTGATATATCAGTCCAATATTCATATACATTTTAATTCTGTTGGCAGCCTAAGGGTTAATAATTGGAAGTTCTGTGTTTAATTTCCATATTAAGGGATCTATACTAAAAACATATAGGAGCAGACTGATTGAACAGCCTTGACATACACCTTTCCCTAGGGGTACCATTGGTCCACACTGTCCATTCACATATGGTGTAACAGTGGCATATTTATAAAGCTGCTGTAGCCAACACACAAATGTGTCCAGGGTACTATATTTCTTCAGAGTGAGCCATAAGAACATATGATTCACAGAGTCAAAGGCTCCCTGCTGATCCATAGATATAATATAACCAGTCTCCCGTAACACTGACTTCCTTTCAAAAAGCTCTCTTAGAAGAATTAATTGATCCTGTATAGACCATCCCGGCACCACATAAGATTGTGCAGGACAGATAAGATATGGTGCAGTAGTCAATAAACGTTTGTTTAGAATTTTTGTCAAAATTTTAAAGTCCACTTTTAACAGACTTATGGACCTCCAATTCTTTAAAATCCATTTGTCCCCTTTTTTGTGAAGAAATATCAGAATACCTTTACAAATTCTGAGGAAAATTCTGATTGATTCAACATATAGTTAAATATTACAGCCAACTCAGTAATGATGTCTTTACCTAGGAATTTATATAGTTCTGCTGGCAGTCCATCATTCCCTGGGGCTTTTCCTGTGTTAAATGAGTTTATTGCTATTTCTATTTCATCTGGTTCTATAGGTTTGGTCAGACTTTGTAGAATATTGGAAGGGCACTCTGGGATGTCCACTGAGTCTAAAAAAAAGAAATTGCCTGCCTGTCTACCTGTTTATTTTTAAATAGTTCCTTTGCATAATTACTGACTTCTGCCATAATCTCCTGTGGAGTGGGTTTTTAATATATTATCGGACCCTTGTACTGTTTCAAACCCCTTCTTATTCCCTCTTTCCTTACAACTTAAAAAAGAACAGATGTTTGCAGATCTACTCTGTGTTCCAAATTCTTGCTGCATATTTAAAGTTTGTGTTTGTTTATTATGATATGAGGTCACAGATTCTTTAACCCTCCCAGTGGCATAGCGCCGAAGGCCCATGGTATGTTTCTTAATCGGCTTTAGTGCCCAAGTGTATACTGTTTACTTTTTAACTGATTATTTTAAATCCCATTAATCTTGATAAACAAATAATGGTTTATTAGTAACTAGACCCCTTCCCCTGTCTGCTGTTAAAATTTTACCTCTGTAGCTTAATGTATGGTAAAGTACTGACAATGGAGTTTGCCCTTTAAGGGGCAGACCAGGTTGTACTGGTGCTCCCCTTCCCTTTCCATCAAGATGGTGTGCTCAGAAGGGGAGGGGGGAAGGGAGGGGCCAGGGGATAGAACAACGGCCAAGCAACAGGAAGGGGAGGGGAAAGTGGAGGTACATAATGGACAGTACAGAGGTGGTTCAGCCACTTTTGCTGGAGTTTTGATCTTTTAAACTACATTAGAACTACAGCACTTCAGATTGGCAAACTAGGAGCTTATTTGGGAGCTGAGGTTTGTACACTACAGACAAAAAGGTAAGGCAAGAAACAAGTGGGAGATATATAAGAAAATAAATAAATAAATAGAAAGAGGGGAAACAGAGAGAATGAACGAATGTATATACAGGTAAACATGTATGATAATGTGATCCTCTAGGAAATGGTACTGTATTGGGATGCATTTAGAGAAAGAATTGTGAGCTAAAAGTGCAGGTCCAGAAGAGCCGATGTATAAGCTTTGCACAGGTCAGAGCGTGTGGTGCCTGGGGAGAGTATCACTCGTGTAGGCAACTGTACAACATGGGACAAGCCTGGGAGCTATGTATGAAAAGGTTGGGCCTTGTGTGCTGGCAGAGGAAGGTTTCCCTAGCAAGGGCATCACGTAGTGTCAAAGGGCAGTTTGCCCTGGAAATGCATCCCCTGTTTAAGATGGTTTGGGGATTCATGAGTAGAATGCAGGCAGAAGGAGAGCAGGGAGGGTGAGATGTGGGGGTTAGGAGGTAGAGGAGCAAGCAGGTAGAAGCACCCACAAGCGACGACCACGCGGTGTGACGTCAGACGCCACGGGTGCATTGCAGTGAGAGGCAGCGCCTTTCTGAAGCACATGGTGCGGTAGTTGGTGCCCCTCTGGGGTGACGTAAATGGTGTTTTAGTTGTTTCATGAAGAATCGGCAGAGGGGCAAGCAAGTAGAAGCACCTGCAAGTGATGACCATGTGGTGTGACATCAGATGCTGTGGGTGCATTACAGAGGGAGGCAGCACCTTTCAAAAGCACATGATGCAGTAGTGGCTGCCCATCTGGGCGAGTTTAAATGGTATCCAATTGGCTTTTTCAGAAGGATCACAGAGAGCTCCGTGAGCGGCGTGCACGACAGTATGGCAGATTGGGCATTTTTTTGGAAAAGGTGGCGCTTCTCAAAACACATGGCTCAGCAGTTGGGTTTCCCCACGGAGGGGATCTTAGTGTTTTTTGTGGGGAAGTAGCAGGCCATTGAGGAGGCAGATGAATGAGGCAGAGGAGCCTAACAAGAGAGTGTCCGCAAGTGGTGGGCCACGTGGCATGTCGTCATATGCCGCGGGGCAGCGGCGAGGAGCAGTGGTGCAGGCATAAGGCCTTTGGGGGGTATGCAACAAGAACACAGGAGCAGCGATGCAGGAGACCCCCTCAGGAGAAGGGGTGAGTGGGGGAGGCCTGATGACCATGTGGGAGCAACAGGACAAGCGGGAGGGGAAGGGTGAAGACAGAACAGGCGCAGAAGGCCTGCAACCAGAAGCGTGCGAATGCACGTGGGGAGGGCATTTTACAGGCCAGGTGGCCACAAGACAAGGCGCAAGGGGGTGACTTGGCCATCAGTGATCAGAGGATGGCTGGGGGTTGACAGCTGAGCACAGGAAGAAAGGCTAGGCCTGACAGGCTGGGAACATGTGGCGGAGGCCTCAGGGAACATACTGGCAATGTTTAGGCCTCCCCAAGGGAATGGGGCTGAGTGCTTAGGCGGGGAGGCCATGTGGGTCACCCCCCGAATCTTGGATATGCGGGAAGGATATGTCCAGGCCTGGAAGACCACAGTAGGTGGCACACGAGGTTTTAGTGGCCATGAATATAGGCTGGGGGGGCACATGAAGGGAGGTTTTGGCATTACTTGCCATGAATGGGGAGATATAACCAGGGCATAATGTCGGGCCGGCGGTATTAAAGGGGGGATAAACAATTCAAGGGCCAGGAGCACAGTTTAGTGCGAAGAGGCACGTTTCCGACTATTATTTGGGGGGTTTTCGGGAAGCAGGCCTGGTCCCTGCGAGAGACTATTACAGGCAGAACTGTTAATAATGGAATTTCCTTGTTCTTTTCTTCAGTTATATCTCACAGGAGCAAGAAGGAAGGAACATGGCACCAAGGAAGAGCAGGCCTTCGAAAGAGGATGCCTACAGGGTAATAGTGGAACTGGCGGAGAAAGCCAGTAGAATGTGGGAGCTAGTGGAAGGAGAGGAGCCTGGGAGATCTGGGGAGAAAAGGAAAGTGGGGAAGGGAAAAGGGGACAGAGGGAAATAGGTAGCTGAGCCATGCAGCCCAACCAGGGTACAGACACCGACAGTGGCACCTCCCAGGGCTGCTAGTCCAGTACCTCTGCAGCCTATTGATGAGGTACCATCAGTACCTCCCCTGAACCAGGTTGGGGTTCTCATAGTGGAGCCCAGACTGGATCCCCTGAGCACAGCGGTTCCTCCCAGCCACATTTAGGGCAATCACCCCTTCAACCAATGGGGACCATGCTTGAAAACCAGGAGAACAACAGGCAATATAAGCCAATATAAGCCAAATTATGTCGGCACTTGGGACAAGGGGTTTGGGGCAAATGGAGTCAGCACTGGTTGAGATCAAGGTAGGAGAGGAGCTGATGAAAGAAAATGAAGGGAGAGTAGGAAAAGACGGAAAAGGAACAAAGGAGATAGGAGCTCCTGGGATGAGAGTGGGGGAACATGTCCCGTTGGCCACAAAAGAAAAAATATGGAAGGGAGAATATATGGATATTTTCACTTTAGTAAGCCGGGAAGCGGCAGCGAAATACAAAGAAACAGAGAACATAGGTAAGCGTGAAATGGCAGCAGCGGTAGTTTTGTTAGGAAAAAAGGAGGAGAACAAATTTACTAAAGGGAAGACTTGGGAAGGGTGGTTTGTAGGTTTTGCCACATTCTCAGCAATAGTATTGGAGAAGAGGCCTGAGTTGGGCATCCCACTCATTACGTATTCATTGATAATCAGGAGAGCGAAAGCAAAGGGGGGAGTGGGGTGGATATACTACGACGAATTCTTTCAGCAGAGAATGGCGACATATGGGGATGTGAGATGGGACACGAAACAACTAGACCTTTGGACAGACTATGTCACTGATCAGTCCACGCCAGAGGGAGAGCCTGGGAAAGAAGGTGCCATGCCACAGAGATGTTGCTGGGCCTACAATAGGGCCTTTTGCTCCTGGCCACAATGCCGTTTCCGACACGCATGTTTGAAATGTGGGGAATCACATCCAGCAAGCAGATGTAGGATGAAATGGGGCCAGGGAGCCCAGGGACATGGGGGGGCAAGGGTCAGGTCAACAGCTTTTGGGAAGGGCAGGGATATAAGGGCAGATATGGAATAGAGGAGGGAGGGAGGGGCAGGGGACATGCCAGTGGGGGGTTTCAGAATCACTGATCAGCAAGGTCAGACATCATATGGAGGGAGAGACCTGGGTGGAGAAGAAGGAAAGAAGACAAGGAAGTAATTTAAAGAAGCTAGAACCCCCATCAGGACAGAGGCATGGAGAGAATGGTTGGACAGATACCTGAATAGAAAAACAGCAGAGATGATAAAAAAAGGTTTTGGCACAGGTTTTTCATTGCAGTGTGAGGGCCCAAGGCAAGCAAGAGAGGCGAGCAATTTGGCTTCAGTAATAGGGAGGGAAGAAATATTAAGGCAAAAAATAGAGACGGAAAAGACAGCTGGAAGGATAGAGGGACCATATGATAACCCCCCACTGCAGAATATGAGGATTTTTCCATTGGGGTTGGTTCCCAAAAAACAGGAAGGGGAATACAGGGTGATTCATCACCTATCCTTTCCGGAGGGTGATTCAGTGAACGATTTTATCAGTGAGGAATATAGTAAAGTGACATATTCCACTTTGGAAGATGCAGTCCGGATCATCTGGGCAACTGCTGATGCATGGATGGCAAAGACGGACATAGAGTCCACTTTCAGATTACGTCCGGTTAGGAGAGAGGACTGGGACCTGTTAGGTTTTAAAATTGGTGGACAGTACTATTTTGACAAAGCCATGCCCATGGGTTGTTCTATAGCATGTACGACATTCGAAGCATTCAGCACATGTTTGCAGTGGATATATCAGGAAAAAACTGGTTATAAGGCAGTGATTCACTATTTGGATGATTTCCTTTTCATAGGCAGTGGGAGAAGAGAGACAGAAAAAATGGCTTCCAAGGCCTGTGTAAAGAACTAGGGGTTCCACTGGCACCGGAAAAAACAGAAGGGCCCAGTAAGGTTTTAGAATTTCTGGGTATTGCGATAGATGCTCTGGGGGAAATATTTCGGCTGCCAGACAAAAAAGTGAAAAAACTGAAGGAACTGATTCAGATACATACCAGTAGAAGAAGAGTACAACTAAAACAGGTACAACAAGTATTGGGACATCTGAACTTCGCGTGCAGGGCTATTCAGGCCAGGAAGAGCTTTCACCAAAAGGTTAGCAAGGGTTACAGCCGGAGTGACCAGACCACACCATTGGGTACACATGACAAAGGGAGTCAAGGAGGATTTTAAAGTATGGGAGGAATTCCTCAGGGACTATAATGGCTGCTCCTTTTGACAGGAGGAATGGATGTATAACACAGACCTCTATCTTTACACAGATGCAGCTGGGGTCCTAGGCATGGGGGGCTATCTGAGGGGCAGATGGTGTGCAGAACCGTGGCCAGCAGACTGGGTGAGGGACGGTAAGGTAAAAGATATAACATTGCTAGAAATCATGCCCATCTGGGCATGCACCCTGGTGTGGGGGGAATAATTACTGGACCAGAAAGTGACATTTTGGTGTGACAATAGAGCAGTGGTAGAGGTCCTAAACAGCAGGGGAGCCAGGTCAGACACGATCATGCAAGTTTTGCGTCTTTTGGTGCTAAGGGCATTGCAGTTGAACATGTCATTCAGAGCGAAACACATAGAAGGGGTACACAATACCCTGGCTGACAGCCTTTCCCGTCTGCAGCTGGATCATTTCCGGAGGCTGGCACCAACAGCGGAGGAGCAAAAAATGCCCATACCAACGAACATATGGGACGTTGGCAAGAAGGAGCAGAATTGTTGTTCCGCAGCTCATGAGCACCACGGACTCTGAGGGCCTACGATGGGGCCTGGCGAGTGTTTCAAACATTCAGGGCAACACACCATATGGAGGTAAGTAGGCCGCTCACAAAAGAGCAATTGGGGAAGTTCACCATAGAGCAAGGGCAAAAAGGCACAGCCCATAACACAATGGGGGTCTACTTGGCAGGGATTAGTGTTATTTGCGGTCTAAAAGGATGGAAGGACCCAACAAAATCAATGTTCATCAGAAGAATGATGCAGGGATGGGATAGGTTAAAACAAGGGATGGTGGATAATGGAAGACCTATAGGGGAACAATGGCTGGCAAAACTAAAGGGCGTGTTACCAGCAATATGCAGATCAAAGGCTGAGGCCCAGCTATTTCACACGATTTATGTTGTAATGTTTGCAGGGGCCATGAGAGTGAGTGAGGTGGTAGGCCATGGCAGACAAGACAAGGAAGGGGGATTAGAATGGGAGGATATAAGCTGGGGGGTGAAGGAGCTACGGATCAGGATTAAGAGGTCAAAGACGGATCAAAGGGGACAGGGTTGCATGGTAACACTAAAGAAACATGTAGGTGGCACACTGTGCCCAGTGCAGGCTTTGTGGCTTTTTGCCGCAGAGCGTGGGAATAGGACAGGGAGATTATTTCTGCATGGTGACAGAAATAGGGTCACAAGTTATCAAGTCACAGCATTGCTCAAGAAAGGCATGCAATTCCTGGGGGAGGATCTGATTAATTATTCCTCCCACTCCCTATGGATAGGGGCTGCCTCAAAGTTGGCAGCAGCAGGCGACACTGTGAATAATATTTTGAAAAAGGGGTGATGGCAGTCTTCCAGTTATAAGAGATACATTCAAACATTACAGTGTGGAGACTAATGTATCACCTATATTGTTGCTACAGATATGGAGCCACATTGGGGGGGGGCAGGGAGAGGTGATATCATGGTAAGAAACTAAGACAATTTATAAAGAAATTTATTTTGTTTAAACCCTATAGGAAGAGGGAGGAGCATGGAAGTCTGGATCTGTGGCCACTCTTATATTTATTGGGTAGAAAGAAGAGCTGAGAAAAAGGCTGGGGGAAAGCAGCTTTATCAAGATGTGAAACAATGTAGATTGGTTTGGCGGGGCATCCGGGGGATGAGATGGGCACAACTGCTCCCCATCTTGAAAGAGCTAAAGGAGCGGCGACCCATTCCAGACTTAATCATTATACATTTAGGGGCAATGACCTAGGGGGCAAGCCATGGGCGGACACATACATGCAGATAAAAAGGGACCTAGAGACAATACAGCAGTGGTGGCCTAGGGTAAGCCTTGCCTGGTTAGATATGATACCAAGGAGGGTTTGGAGACAGGAGCACAGCCATAGAGCTGTGGATAGGGCCAGGAGAAAGATGAACAGAAGGGTAGGGACACTGGTAAGGAAATTGGGAGGCCGAGTAATACTGCGCGGTGTGGAAGAGTGGGTAGAAGATTTCTACAGGTCAGATGGAGTGCACCTGTTGGATCTAGCCATAGACATGTTTAATACGGAAATGATGGGTTTTATAGAAGCATGGAGGAGTCATGCAAAAAACAGAAGATAAAAAAAAATGGGGAGAAGAGAAGGATCCGGAAGGAGGTTTCCCTGAGGTATGGGAGACCAATACCCTAAGTGAGGGGAAAGCCAGTCGTCCAATGCAAGCTGGAGACCTAGTGGCTAGTGGGGAAAAAGGGGGGGATGGAGGGAAGGGGGGAAAGAAAAAGGAATAAGACAAAAAGAAGAAGAAGCTAAAGGAGAAAAGCGGTCTCAGTTTTCACCGTAACCTAACAGAAAAGGAGAAGAAGAAGGCACCCAGGTCTTCACCTGGGGAAGAAAAAGAGAAAGATAGAGGGAGGATCAGAGATGGCTATATAGATGAAAATAAATGAAACTGTGAGAGATTTAATAATAAAAGATGATGAAATGGAACATGGAATGATGATATATAAATAAATTAATTGCCAATCTGAGCACAACAATAAACAATGGTCTCTGTCTTTTTGTGAGGGAAAAGGGGGGAATCCGGGAGAATGGAGTTTGCCCTTTAAGGGGCAGACCAGGTTGTCCTGGTGCACCCCTTCCCTTTCCATCAAGATGGTGTGCTCAGAAGGAGTGGGGGAGGAAGGAGGGGCCAGGGATAGAACAATGGCCAAGCGACAGGAAGGAGGGCAAGTGGAGGTACCTAATGGATAGCACAGAGATGGTTCAGCCACTTTTGCTGGAGTTTGATCCCTCCCACCACCCTACAAGATAGAGCAAGAGGAGAAGACAGTCAAAAGGGACTGTATGGTAGGTCTGTCAAAGGTGGTGGCAGATGTGTCCAGTTGGACGGTTATTGGACTGCCAAAGGTGGACAGCAGGTAATAATATGGTTATTGGACTACCAAAGGTGGATGGCAGGTAATAATATGGTTATTGGACTGCCAAAGGTGGATGGCAGAAAAAGGGAGGGAGGAAGGGGAAAGGGGGGAGGGAAAAAAGGAATAAGACAAAAAGAGGAAGAAGCTGAAGGAGAAAAGCGGTCTCGGTTTTCACCGTTACCTAACAGAAAAGGAGAAGAAGAAGAAGGCACCCAGGTTTTCACCTGGGGGGAGAAAAAGAGGAAGAAAGAGGGATGATCAGAGATGGGTATATGGATGAAAATAAATGAAATTGTTGAGAGATTTAATAATGCAAGATGATGAAATGGAACATGGAATTATGATATATAAATAAATTGCCAATCTGAGCACAACAACAAACAATGGTCTGGAATCCTGGACAATTTAAAAATGAGCAATATCTTTTTATCGCTCTGCAGAATGCTCACTCACAGCACCTGAAACAGCACCTTTGTGATGCTTGGAATGATTCTCAGCTCAGAACAGAGAAATCCACTCTGAGCTAAGAGACATGCTTTCTCTCTAATAAGAAGAGACATTTTACTTTACCTTTCATGTGTACAGTGAGGTATAGGAATAAAAATTGCTTGTGTGCTGTTTATTTTAATTTGATATACAACAAAACACACCATTTTGCTTTCCAATTGATGCATCATTTCATACCTCAGCTTTCTCTGTGCTAAACATGCAGTTCTTTCTAGCTTGTGGGACCTACAGTAAAGCTCTGCCAGTTTCTCACTTGGGTTTTGATACAAAATTACATTTTCAAATCTGTTCAGCACCAGAACAGCTCAGCCTCTTTCACAGTTGAATTTTGATTCAAAATGACAACTTTAGATCAGCCCAGCACCTGTGTGGTAGCACATGCTTTTCACTGAGCTGTTGATGAGTGGACAAAAGGAATTACTTGGCAATGAGGAACTTTTTGAAAGCAAGTTCACTAAAACTACTGTGGTGCTTTTTGTGTGTGACTGTATTAGAACTTCAAGGCAAGGTTCTTGTTATGATTGATATATCATATTTCATTTCCCCATTATTTATTTGTTGTTTTGGTTATTCATTCTTTATGAAGGGGCTAGAAATTCAGTGTTTAGGCATGGTTTGTCACTTTTGTTTTGCTAATGATCATCATCTTCTAGCAAGAAATTGATTTGATTTTGTATTTTGTTCTGAATGATAAGAAGAGGGGACTGAGTTTTATTTTGGTTACGTTATCTATTTTTTTCTATCATTTAGCAAAGCTGTTGTATTTGCTACCCCCCCCCGCTTCCTGTTTGCATTTCTTGATGCTGACTGTAGTGTGAGTAAATAAGAGGTGAAGGAAGGAGTGAAGACTAGGCTACCAATCTTGCTTCCTTTCATGTAAACATGAATGTTTTATTGAGGAACTCAAGCTGTATTATTATGTCGATTGCGTGCAGCGCAAGAAACATATTGGCACAGCTTGCTGATAAGCAGGCTGTGGAGGCACGGCACTGTTGTGGCTAATGCACCCACAGCCTGCAAAGGCTTGTCCCGCTTTCCCCAATGCCATTGCAGGCTGCTGGTGACACAAGTTTGGAACGTTCACACCAACTTGTGACAAATCAGCCACTGCAATCAGGGGCCGCCTCGTCATTGCAGCGTAAGCCATCTGCTGCAATGAGGGAGCGACCCGTCATTGCAGGGCAGATCTAGCAAGCCTAATATTGTTTATGAACATGGCGTTGGGTTGCTGCCCTGTTCACAAACAATATAACCCCCCAACAATGTTTATCTGCCAACGGGGGAGCCCACTCCCTGTCGGCATAATGTGCCCTGCTGTTTCAGTGTCTGCCGATGGGTGCCCAATCCCCATCGGCAGAAAGGAATCCCCCCTTTTGTTGTTTGTCGATGGGTGTGCCCAATCCCCCATCGGCTACAGCGCCCCCCAAAAGCGAGACTCCAGTGGCACGCTGGGAGCCCACCCCAGCACGCCAAATGCCCCTGTGAAGGTAAAAACGTCCCGCTGTTGTCTTTTTTTACCTGTAAAGAAAAAACGGTCCCTTGCGGTCTCCCAGACCCCCCTCCCGCAACCCGCATTCACCTACTGGGCACCCTGTCTCCCCACACCCCACACCCAATACTTACCTCCAGAGTCTGGCGTGACGATCTTTGGTAGACCGGGAACATGTCTGCACTCTTCAAAGTTGACCGCAAACTGAGGAAATGCCGGTAATCTGTATAATGGAGTAAATAGGGTTTTTTCAACCTTGCTGCATATCTCAGGCATTTTTTTGAATATTTTCACTAAATTTTCAACATGGGGTTTTTGGGACCCTTCCTCATGAATACTTCAACTGTCATGGCGTTAATTGGCCCCAAAAGGTGATTTCGCGATCACTGCGCAGAATCACCTTTGGTGGCTGATTAATGAAACGACAGTGCCAGTGTTCATGAGGTGGGCTCTCAAAAAGCATATTTTGCAAATCTGGTGGGAAAAAATCCCAAAAACTACTGTTTTATGAGCGTGCGCTGCACAGTTGCTACGCATGCTCGTAACATCGTGAATTTGCAATATTTTGATGCCAGATTTTCAACATTGGCATTTTGCCACACCTCCTTGTGAACAGTACAGCTGTCATTGTTCACATCCTGTCCAAAATGTGTTTTCGCACTTCCAGCACAGAATAGCACAGTCGCTGTTGGAAATCAGTGTTTGGGACAGATTAAGAAAATGACAGTGACACTGTTCATGAGTAGAGGTCCTGAAATGGCTATGTTGAAAATTTGGTAATGATACTCCATAAAATGACTGTGTTACGAGCGTGCGTTATGCAGTTTGCATGCACGCTCATAACTTTGCGAATGTATAATATTTTCACTCCAGATTTTCAACATTACCATTTTCCCACACCTACTTATGAACAGTGCAGCTGTCATTTTTCCCATCCTGGCCGAAATGTTTTTTCGCAGTTCTGGTGCAGAATAGAGCAGTCGCTGTGGGAAATCACTGTCCGGGACAGAGTAATAAAATGACAGTGATACTGTTCATGAGCAGATGTCCTAAAATGCCTATATTGAAAATCTGGTGATGATAGCCCATTAAATGACTGTGTTACAAGTGTGCATTGCAAACTTTCCACACACCCTTGTAACTTTGCAGATTCGTAATATTGTCATGCCACATTTTCAACAATGGCAATTTTTCACACCTCCTTATGAGCAGTACAGCTGTCATTTTTCACATCCTGAGTGAAATGTGGTTTCACAGTTGTGGCACAGAATAATGCGGTTGCTGTGGGAAATCAGTGTTCGGGACAGATTAAGAAAATGACAGTGGCACTGTTCATGAGCAGAAGTCCTAAAATCACTATGTTGGAAATTTGGTGTCAAAACTCCATAACATGACTGTGTTACAAGTGTGCGTTCAACTGTTTCCACGCACCCTTGTAACTTTGCAAATTTGTAATATTTTCATGCCACATTTTCAACAGTGGCCTTCTTTCACACCTCCTTATGAAGAGTACAGCTGTCATTTTTCATATCCTGGACAAAATATGTTTTTGCACTCCTGACAGAGAATAGCACGGTCGCTGTGGGACATCAGTGTTTGGGATAGATTAAGATGGAACGAGTGAAAGAGGGGAGTGACTGAGCTCAACTGAGCTCTGTTGGGACTGCTCCGGATTTGTTTTTGGGCAGAAAAAGGCCCCAATGCAAGAGGCCAGGACAAAAGGGCAGCCTGCAGCACTGGGAGAAACAGAACGAGAGACTGAGTGAGGGAGGGGGAGTGAGCGAACTCACCGAAGCGCTGTCAGGACTGCTGCGGATTTCTTTTTGGCCAGAAATAGGCGTCAGTGCAGGCAGGGGCCCAGTAGAAAAGGCCAGCCTGCAGCGGTGAGAGAAACAGTATGAGAGAGTGAGACAGGGGGACTGAGTGAGCTCAACAGAGCTCTATCAGGACTGCTGCAACTCTTTTGGCAGAAAAAGGCGCCAATGCAGGCAGGAGTCCCGTACAAAAGGGCCGCTTGCAGCACCACGACAAACAGAATGAGCGCGTGACAGAGGGAGACTGAGCAACCTCAATGGAGCTTTGTTGGTACAGCTGCAGATTTATTTGTGGACAGACAAAGGTACCAATGCAGCCAGCAGCCCCGTACACAAGCGCAGCCTGCAGCGCCAAGAGAAACAGAACAAGTGAGTGACAGAGCAGTAGTGAGCAAGCTCAACAGAGCTCTATTGTGATTGCTGCAGATTTCTTTGTGGGCAGAAAATGCGGCAACACAGGCAGGAGCCCAGCACAAAAGGCCAGCTTGCAGCGCGGGCAGAAACGGAATGAGTGAGTGAGACAGGGGGAGTGAGTGAGCTCAATGGAGCTGTGTCAGGACTGCTTCAGATTTCTTTCTAGCCAGAACAAGCCATCAATGCAGGCAGAAGCACAGTACAAAAGGGCAGCCTCCAGCGGCAGAAGACACAGAATGAGCGAGTGAGGGAGGGGGACTGAATGAGCTCAACGGAGCTCTGTTGGGACTGCTGCAGATTTGTTTCTGGGCAGAAAAGGCAGCAATGCATGCAGGGGCCCAGTACAAAATGGCAGCCTGCAGTGGCAGGAAAACCAGAATGCGCGAGTGAGAGAGGGGGAGTGAGCGAGCTCAACGGAGCTGTATTGTAACTGCTGCAGATGGCGGCAATGCAGGCAGGAGCCCAATAGAAAAGGACAGCCTGCAGCGCCGGCAGAAACGGAACGAGTGAGTGAGAGAGGGGAACTCATCAGGCTAAACAGACCTGTGTTGGGACTGCTGCAGATTTCTTTGTGGGCAGAAAAAGCCACCAACAGAGGCAGGAGCCCAGTACAAAAGGGCAGCCTGCAGCGCCAGGAGAAAAAGAATGAGTGAGTGAGAGAGAAGGAGTGTGCCACCTCAACGCAGCTCTGTCGGGACTGCTGCAGATTTCTTAGTGGGCAGAACAAGGTGCCAATGCAGGCAGGAGCCCAGTACAAAACAGCAGCCTGCAGCACCGGGACAAACAGACTGAGTGAGTGACAGAGGGGCAGTGAGCGAGCTCAACACACCAGCGCAATCAACATTCGGCATTGACAAATGCTTGTTTCTTCATTGTGATGGTTTTCTTTAGGAGTACTGTTTTGAAAGGCTGAAAAAAACAACTGAGGATGTCATGTCCAGGCAGTTACAGTAAGTGCCTTCATGGCCATTTGCATGTAACCTGCATTTGATTGTGGTGGTACAGTATACATAAATATTTTTTTCAGTTTGTGCTTGACTGTTGTCTGATTGCAGCTTTTGGACCATGCACAATTGAAAGGCTCAGCACAAATGTTTGTGCTGCAGTTTGTGAATCCTGCCCCAGGGCTTTTACTGATTTTAAAGTGCAAGCCTGTTTTTCCTAGGATTTTTCTTCTGCCCAGAACTCTGGGACCAGCAGAACTGGGCCTAAAAACAGAAGTCCATAGAACTTGGAAAGTTTTAAGATTTAGTACCAAAAAGCACCTCCGGTACAAAAATGGTTTTAAGGGGTTTAAATGCAAACTGTACATTAATTTTATTTATTAAAAATGTGGTCACCAGTATAGGCACAGTAAGCCTCGACTGGTTTACAGGTGCATCCGTGGGTGGGTGGGGTGTGTCAGGGAATCCTTCAAGGGGTACAATAGGGAGTGAAACAGTAATAACAAAGTGATAGAAGTAGTAATGTAAACTTGTACTGTAAAATCATACAAGTAAGGAATTTCGAAGAAGTACAAAAACAATGGTTATGGTGTAAATAAGCATGTGATCAGGAATGTGAATGCAAGAACATTTCTAGAAATGTGGCACACATTACCCTTGGGCCTAAACGCAAAACTTACCATAGGCCAGAGGGGAAAATGGGGGGAGGGGCAACCACATTAGAGAGGCCAATGGAGCAGGGTGAGGGTGGCTCCAGAGCAGGATCCCCAGGCTACAAGGGCTGGGGTCATCTTTGGGAGGCTGGTAGGGTGTAATGGTTGTGGGTTATCCATGGTACTGGATATACAGTAGTCTGGAAAATGGGGGGGGAATGCATGGTATGTAGACAAATTGCACAGCTAAGGGAGGAGGTGGGATTGCTGAGGTGGACACTAAAATGGGAAAGGGAGAGGAGTAGCAGAGAGGACAGGAGGGGTCCCGCAGAAGGAGCTATTGCAGGTGGGGGGGCTAGGTACAGTTAAAAGGTGGGCTGCAGGGGGACGAGGAGCAAACATGGGCACAGGAAGGAAAAGATGGGATGGGGTAAGGAGGAAAATATAGGAGCATGAAAGTAAGGAGGGGGTGTAGGGGAAGGCTCCAGAGGGGATACAGGAATCCCAGATAGTGGCAGAAAAGGGAACAAGAGTAACCAGGGGGGATGGCAGGTGATAAAGTACAAAAGTCCAAAGCCTGCACAGAGAACAAGGGAGAAGAGAGCAATGGGAGGACCATCCACCAGAGAGATATACAGGCAGTGGGCCTAGAATAAAAAAAATAGATTTGCCCCACTAGGGGCACAAAATGTGAGGGAAGAGCAGGTAAATGGAGTTGAAAGAGCACACAGAGGAAATAGGAGAGACAGGCACAAATTAAAGCTCATAAAAATTGGAAAAGGGGATGCCCAATCAGGTAAGAACAACAGGCAAGCCCAAAAGGAGGTGGGGCAGTGTGCTCGGATCCAGAGGTGCAAAAGCAGGATGGGGCAGGGAAGGGTGAGGGCCCCCAGGAAAAATCAGTCAGGGCAAAGGCAGGGGCAGAAAGACACTGAGTAGAAAATTTCACAGATAGAGAGGTGGAGATGGGAAGCCTGGCAGAAAGCTCCTGTGGAGGTCACAAAGCTGGGGGGAGCGCAGAATGAAGACAGTACTTTGGGAGGTGACATGGGCAAAGGGGGTATTGAAACTAGGATAGTAAATAGGATACAGGGAGTTGAGGGTAGGATAGAAGGGAGATGTAACCAGAAGGAGATGGAGAACAGGGTTCTACTGGTTGGGGAACTCTATAATAAAATTAATTGGGTGGGGGGCAGGGGGGACAAAAGCACAACGTGGGTGGATTGTCTGCCTGGCATGATGGCAGCTAAGGTCATTCACTATATCCCCTAAAGGGGGAAGCAACAGGATGAGAAAACGCACCTGCTGTTCTACCTGGGAATGAATGAGCTGGCGAGAAATCGCCTGATGGAGGTACATGCAAGATTCAGAGCTCTTGCTAGATACTGTAGGGGATCAAATTAGTGACTTTTTTCAGAGATACTACCATTACCAAGGGCAAGCACTGATAGGCAGATGAGGATAAGGGAGTTCAATGAGTGGCTGGTGGGGTGGGGTGAGAAAATGGGGTAAGGGTTAGGAGGGGACCGGGGCTCTATGTGGGGTGACAATAGCTTGTTTGCACCAGACAGACTGCACCTGAATATGGAGGGGGTGGCAGTACTAAAAAGCAAACTAGAAAATTGATAGCAGATACCTACAATTTAAACCAGGTTGGGGGGAATCTGATCCACAAGGAAGAAAGTTTGGGGTACTACAAGCCCCCCAGGATAGCACTACATTGTTGGGCAAGAGGGAGACGGGTGAAGGGGAAACAATGGGGGAGGTTGGAGGAAGGGATTAGCAGCAAAAGCCAGAAGTTTGGGAAATAAGATTGTGAACCTGGAGGCCATCATGAGGGATGAGGGACTAGATCTAGTTGCAATGAGTAAGACTTGGTGAACAGAGCATCACACCTGGGAGACAACCATTCCAGGATACAGACTGCTCAGAAGGGACAGGGAGGGCTAGGGGGGTTGTCCTATACATCAGGGAAATCCTTAGTGTAACTGAAGGGCAGGAGGAGGAGGAAGGGGAGACTGAGCTGCTGTGGTAAAACTAGTTAGGAAGAGGGATGAATCCCTGTGGCTGGGGGTGGTATACAGGCCTTCTGCACAAGGGGAGGAGGATAATAAATGGCTAACTCAGGCAATCATGAGGCTGGCCCAGAAAGGAGAACTGCTACTGGTGGGTGACCTGAATCTCCCAGATGTTAACCGGGAAATCCCAGATACAGCATCGGCAAGGAGCAGAGACGTATTAGACGAGCTGCAGGGAGTATTCCTTCAACAGCTGATCAGGGAGCCAATGATGAGAAGCAATTTGTTAGATGTAGTCCTGACTAACGGGGAGAGTGTGGAGGAGGTACAGGTGGGAGAAGTCTTGGGCACCAGCGACCACAGCACGGTATGGTTCAGGGACAGGGAAGGGAGGGAGACAGGCAAAACCAGTACATCAGTCATGAACTTCAGACACATGAACTCTGATAAGGTGAGTAAGACAGAGAAAAAATGGAAGTTAAGAAGAATATAGAAACAGGAGAGGAATTATGGAAAGCTAACAGGGGAGGGGTTCAGGAAGCAGTGGAAATGTGCATAAAAAAGGTCAGGAAGAGCAAGGGGGGAGGAGACCACTCTGGTTCACTAGGGAGGTGGCAGGGACAGTCAAGGAAAGGAGGAGGGCTTTCAGAAAATTTAAGATGACACTCTGAGAGGAAGATAGTGAGGAGTACAGGAAGAGAAGGAGTTTGGCAGGGAGGGAGATCAGAAGGGCAAAAGCAGCCACTAAGGAGAAAATAGCAAAAATCGCTAACGGGGATAAAATATTTTTCAGATACATGAGGGAGAGGAGAAGGACTGGGCAGGGCATTGCTAGACTGAGGTGGGGGATAAGCTTGGAGCAGGACTATGTAAAAGCTGATGCATTAAATAAGTACTTTATCTTGGTATTCATAGAGGAAGAGGAAGGCTAAAGTCTAAGGGGAGGGAGGGAGGACAAATGAGTGGATCAGAGACGGTTCACTGTAGACAGGGTCAGGGCGGAGCTAGATAGAGTAAGGGTGGACAAGGCGATGGGGCCTGACAGTTTGCACCCCAGAGTGATCAGGGAATTAAGGCACAAGCTCACTGCACCTATCACAAGTCTCTTCAACCTGTCCCTGGATACAGGGAGGGTGCCGGAGGACTGGAGGAAGGTGGACATGGTGCTCTTGTACAAGGGAGGTAGCAGGGAGCTGAAGGAGAACTACTGCCCAGTCAGTCAGTCACATGTCTGTGGTGGGGAAGGTAATGGAGGCATTAATCAAGGAGAGGGTGGTGGATTACCTGGGAGGAGTGTGGTGTGCAGGACAGAAGCAGGATGGCTTCGTCAAGGGGAAATCATGCAAGACCAACCTAACTGAGTTCTTTGATTGGGTGACTCAGGTAATTGACCAGGAGGGGGCAGTGGACATGGTCTACTCTATTTGGACTTCAGAAAGGCCTTTGACACCATGCCCCACAGGAGGTTGGTGAGCAAGATGGAAAGCATGGGGTTGGGAGGGAAAATAGCAACCTGGGTGGAGGCATGGCTAGCAGGGAGAACTCAGAGTGTTACTAAACGGGGTGAATTCCGAGATGGCAAGGGCAAGGAGTGGGGTGCCACAGGGCTCAGTTTTGGGTCCGCTTCTCTTCAACATCTGCATCAGTTATATTGCAGAAGGTTTAAGAGGGAGGGTGTGACTATTTGCTGATACTAAAATCTACAATAGGGTGGGCACCCAGGATGGGTGGAGGACATGAGGATGGACCTTTATGTAACCCCTAGATGGCGCTATCCCAGGGGCTACTACCCCTGCCTGATTTGCCACTAACAGGTTGAGGGGCCTGGATCCAATGGCGGGTGCCTCCACCCAGAGGTCAGGGTTTGCAATAGTTAAACTTACTTGGTCACAGCCCTCTGGGACACTGCAACCCCCCTTTCTTCCCACTAGTGGCCCACACAATATATCAGAATTACCTTCACAATATACACTTACCCCCAGGACTAGTTCCGGCACTGGGACCTCCTGTGAAATAAGATACAGTTCAACAATCACAGTACAGTACTTTAACATAGACATATACACTCAGGCAGTATAACTTTGCTGAAACAAGCAGCTCTGATTTGTTGAGGGATATAACAAGGACAGGGGAAATCAGGTTAATTAGCTTATCACTTTACTATCTACCTGTCTCTGCTTTGAGCCTATCCCTACCAGTTACTGTCCCTGGGTACCCAAGCCCTAGTGGCTAGTCCAAACGTGGCAGCTGGTAGGGCCCTTTCACACAGTGAAAGAAAATTAGTTTAAACAGTCAGCAGCACAGTGATTCCATTTGGATTTAATGTGGCAATTCAACAGGAGCGCACTGAATTAGGTACTCATGACCTCCAAACAAGATAGGGTCCTTCAAGCGTCAGCAGGGCTACTCTTGAGCTCCACGAGACTCTTCACACATTTATATGGTAAAAAGAAAGTACTATACCAGGCAGGCTGCTTCTCTATCCCGATCGCACTAGCTGCACAATACCCAGGAGAACACACAGCAGATTCAGTTCCTGACAGACCGAGTGCAATTCAACAATTTCTCCAGTCTTCTAGAGGTGAGCCTGGTTTCTACTCTTCAGAGATCCTTTGATTCTTTTCACAGGACGGATTCAGTCCTAACAAGCAGTTACACAAGCTGCAGACCGGAACTCTGGGCCTTACACACGTTTTTGACTGAAACGTGCACTGAAGGAGCACAGGGTTTCTTTCCCTTCACTCCAGAGCTAAACTGAAACTCCAACAGACAAAACGGGCACTTCTTTGAGTTCCTCCCAGTTCTTGACTGGATGGCTGTCACTCACAATAGACTGCTGCTGTTGGTCCAAAAAGGCGCCGAAGTCTAAACTACATCTCCCAGAGTCACTGCCATACAATCCTCTTGTGGCTAGCTCAGATTATGAGTCCAAGTTCTGATTAGTCAAGGCACCATTTTAGAGCTAGCTTACCCCACACTGATTGGTCCAGTTCAGCAGTTCAAAACCAGAATGGGAACTAGGCAGACACAGTTCTGACTGCAAAGAAAGCAGGTTAGACAAACTGTAATTTCATTATTACTGTAAATGATTTCTGGCAAACAGTTACATCTTTGAGATAGGTTCCTTTGCACTCCTAGTGACTGCAAAATGGAGTGAATTGGCAGCAGCTCGAGTGGTACTCAAACAGAGAAGCACACAGTCCCCCATACAAACTAATTATGTCTGCAAGCAGACAGCTCTTAAAGAGACAGTACCAGAGGCTCTAAAAACACTCACTGATAAATGGCTTAAACGCCAAACACCATTCAGGCTTGGAGCATTCAAGCAAGCTCCTGGAAGTCTTTTGGGAACCCCCATTTGCAGGGGGGTTACATTTAGATGCTCGAGGAGTGGGAAGTGTCAGCTGAAATTTAATGCCAAGAAATGCACTGCGATGTACCTAGGGAGTAAACACATTCATACAGGGTACAGTACATGCTGGGTGGGGAGGAAATCAAAAATATCAGAACAGGAAAGGTATCTGGGGATCATAGTCCCCTGAAACCTTAATTTAGGGTTCCAATGTAGCAGGGCAGAGGGAAGAGCCAATGGAATGTTGGCAGGCATAGGCAGGGACATTACTAGCAGAAGGAGGGAGGTAATAATGCACATCTACAAAGCTATGGTGAGGCTGCAACTAGAGTACAGGGCTCAGTTCTGGAGACCACATCTCCACAAGGATGTAGATGCATTGGAGAGGGTTTGGAGAAGGGCAACAAAAATAGTGCAGGGTATGCAGGGAAAGACATACAAGCAGAGATATAAGGAGCTGAATCTGTACACGCTGGAAACAAGGAGGGAAAGGGGTGACATGAATAATACCTTTAGATATGTAAAGTGGTTAAATAAAGTAGGAGAAGGGGATCTGCTAAAGAGGAATGATGGAGCCAGCACTCGAGGGCACAGCCTCAGATTGCAAGGAAATAGATTCAGAGGCAATGTGAGGGGGCACTTTTTCACATAGAGGGTGGTGGTGCCTTGGAGCAGACTGCCAGACGGAGTGGTGGGAGCTAAAACAGTGATGGAATTTAAGAGGGCATGGGACAGGCATGTGGGGCTGAGTATTGTGATGGAGGGCATGGGCAGGTGGAGAGGGGTATGAAAGGGGAGGAATGGGAAGACTTGATGTTCAGAAGGGTCCTTTTCTGCCATCAAGCTTCTATGATTTTATGATAGGCACAGTGAATCTGTGTGTGTGTGTGGTGGGACACTGAAGCCTTCAAGGAGTACAACAGGGAGTGAAACAGTAATAAGAAAGTGACAGCAGTAGGAGCGTAAACATGTACAGTAAAATCATACAAATGTAACCCCTAGGTGGCACTACCCCAAGGGCCACTACCCCTGCCTGCTTGGCTAGTTGCAGGTTAGGGGGCCTGGGTACTGAAATGGGTGCCTCCACCCAGAGGTCGGGGTTTTTAGTGGTCAAGTTAACCTGGGTACAACCCTCCAGGACACTGTAACCCCCCTTTTCCCTTCTAGTGGCCTGAACAAAACACAGTAATCAGTTTTGCAATGACCCTTATTCACCATGCAATTACCCACACAGTTTGCACTTACCACCAGGACTGGTTCCACCAGTTTGACCCTGGAGATCCCTTGTAAAACAAGGTTAGGCACAGCAAACAACAACAGTACAGTGCTTTTGGTACAAACTGGAACCACAGTCAAGCTAAATGCAACCAGAATTAGATCTGATTTATTAAGGGGGCTTGAAAAAGGAAGAGGCATAATCAGGTCGATTGGCTTAAGGCCTAGATTGATCAGACAGTCATGCATGCACTTCAGAGTCCCTACACAGTCATACACTCTGGGTACCCAGGAGGGAGTAAGGTGGGCTAGCCAGGAATGTTGCTCTGGGTAGGCCGGTGTCACAGCTGGTTGGGGCCCTGTGATGAAAGAAAGAAACATGCACAACACACACTATTTGTAATCCGGAGCTGGAGGGCTCAGTTCGAGAAGGAAAAGACAACAAGGCAATCAGATGACAACACTTTAGATTTAGCTGTTGTTGCAGGGAGCTACCCTGATGTGTCCTCACGATACCCAATACAGGACACGGGAAGGACAAAATTGAGACTGCAGGTGGATGAGCTGGAGTGCCAGAAGAAGCAGGGCCCACGTAAATCACAGAGGAGTCATTCCTGATCAAGGCATTGAGCAGGGGGCTGATCCTCAGGCAGGTCTCTCGTCGATGGCTTTCTCTGTGCAGTGGGTAATCTGGCTGGGCCAGTGTGGCAAGGCCCAGGCCAAGTGGAGATGAATGTGGTTTCATTCCGGTGGGGCTGGATGCAGCCTCCAGCAAGCAGAATACAGTTCAGCACACAGTGGAGAACCAAATCATGACCCACTAGCAACACACAGCACATTTATAGTAAGGAAATACCACAGTACCAGGCGGATGGCAGTCTGGTTGCAATTTCAGAGTCTCTGCGCCAACCCAGGATTCCAGCAGTACTTGAGGTTCTGACAAGCCGATCGTGTTCAGCAAATCTTCGGTCTTCTACGGGTTTCAAGCCTGGTCACAGTTCAGTGGCTTTAATGTCTCTCTCTCTCTCTCTCTCTCGCTGTCTCTCTCACTCTCTCTTCATGTTCAGTCTGAAATAACCACAAGTTCCCTCTCAGGGACAGCAGGCAGGCCAAAATCAATCCTTCCACAGTTCTCCCGCGTGAACTATGTGGAAACTGCTGCTCGACTATCTCGAGCTGCTCACCCTTTCGCTTTCCCACTCAGACTGACTGACTGCAGCAGTTGAGAATTTCCCTTCAGTCCAAAAGTTTCTGATTGGCCCATTCTGGCAGTCTTGGACCAAGATGTGGTGATAAACAGAACTGTCCATGCTGCAAAGAAGGCAGGTTAGACAAATTACAATATCATCACTGTTCTAATAGACAATCAGCAAATAAGTACAGCCTTTGACAGAGCTCCCTCTGCACAAATAGCGATGGCAGAACGGAGAGATTATCTGGCAGCCCGGGCGGGACTCAAGCATAGAAACACTCAGCCCCCTCCCAGAGTAAATAGGCACCACGTTATTGGCAGCTCTTAAAGGGACAAATCACAGAGGCATTAAGGCGCTCTCACACAATTACTTTTAGAATGCTAAGACACAGGATACCAGCCTGGCAGTGGGCATTTGGCATACCCACGGAAGACTTTCAGGAACCCCCATTTATATGGAGGTTACACAAATAAGGAATTTTGAAGAAATATAAAAACATTGGTTATGGTGTAAACAAGAATGTGATCAGAAATGCCATGCCAAGAAGACTTCTAGAAATGTGGCAGACAAAATATGAATCTGTTGGATACTACATTCTGTCATGGTGTTATTGTGTCTGGTGGTGTGACAGTATGTATGGTGTGGAGTGGTGTGACAAAGTGCATGGGAGTATGGGGTCATGAGATATGTCAGCATGCATGCTGGTGTAGAGTGGTGTGACAATGCGTATGGGTGTATGAGGTGTTTCTGTGTGTGTCACAATAGATGGGTGCGTAATGTCTGTGTGTCAGAGTTCATGGTGGTATGTTGATGGGTGGTGTGATAGCATGTAAGGTGTCGAGTGGTGTGAGACTGCAAGGGGGTATGGGTTTATGACGTATGTCAGTGTGCATTTCAGTATGGTGCCAGGTTGTGTGGCAGTGCATGGAGGTTTGTGGTTGTGAGGCTTGTCAGTGTGCATGGTGGTATGATGTTGCTTGGTGTGACAGCATGCGTTGGCTATGATGTTGGGTGCTTCATCAGACTGCATGGGAGTATGAAGTTGTGAGGTGCATCAAAGAGTAGAGATGTGCAAAACTGTAAAATTTCACCTAGGGAAATATTTTGCGTAATTAAATTCCTGCATTACGCGAAATCTTTCGCCTAGGCAAAACGTAATTTTGCCTCTGATTTCGCTTCCACGTAATGCGAAATTTCACCCAATTTCACCCAGTTACGCTTTCACATATAACTTTGAGTTGAAGCCACTCACACAAGGTATTTGAATTCAAAAAAAACTACACACTAGTCTATGCACAAGGCCCAGATGGTCAACAGCCTTCGGCAGGAGCCGGCATTTCATTTGCAAACTCAATATATAGGGGATGCAACTGCACTACACATCATTGTGTTGTTAAAAGGAATCTTGTAGGTGTAACCAGCTGTAAGAAGTAACACACACACACCACAAATAAAGGAATAAGGTGTTTATTAGGGAAGGGGTACACACACACACGGTACAGAATAAGTATAACAGATGACAGGCAGGATCAGGAGGACAATAGTAATACAGCAATGAGAGGGGAGAACTAAGAGAGAGAGAAAACAAGAAAAGGGACCAAAGTCTATAGGGAGCATAAGACAGTAACAAACAGCAGCATCAATGGTCAATAAAATTATTTTACATACAAAATAAAGAAACAAGAGGACTTAAGGAATGGATACAGATTAAAAAGGACAGAATAATTTTTTTTTGTTTTTTATTTTTTTATGGGGGGGACATACAAACAACATAATGGAAGATAGCAAAAAAGACAAATTAATTTGTGCTGCCACATTAAGTGCCAGTGGGGCCACCACTGAATTCTGACAGGATGCACATGATTTTGTCAACGTCACACTGTAGTTTGGAAATCTCCCAATGAGCATCACTAAATTCCTATCTGAAATCGTTTAACTCTTGTCGGACATGCTGGACTTCAGACAGGTCAGTGGATAAGTCCTCATGTGGCACTGCTAGCAAGGCGGGGGTTGCCTATGCTGCTGACTTTGGACAGGGAGGGCCCTGGAGGGGTCTTGATGTTATTGACTGCTGCTGTTTTCTGGTATGATGAGCACAGCGAGGATGCTTAACTGGTCCAGCCATGACTCCCTCATGCTGTCCCCCTTCAGTGCTTACACCCTGCTCCCCACAGCTGCACTTGATGATGCCGCCACCTCCCGCGGTGCTGAGGGTACCATTACGCGGCGGGTGGTGGTGGACCATGTGACTATGTTGGTTGGTTGTCTCAAAGTGGGATCCACACTTTTCTCGATGCACTTCCTGCCCACATAGATTGCAGGTGACCACTGGGTCACCAACCGATATTAAGTAGAAAAAATCCCAGATAGGAGAACTTTGGGGATGACTGAGCCATGGGGGCGGGGGGCGCAGATAATGTCTCAAGCACTGACTTCTCTGGCTGCTTTGGAGGGGCATGGTCTCCTGCTACCTGGGTGGAGGAATAGTATCCTCCTGGTGCTGGGAAGGGGGCCCTGTCTCCAACTGCTGCTGGTAAGGGGGCACAGTTTGCTGCTGGGTGCTGGTGCCGGAGCAAAAAGCCCTGCTGTGGCATTTCTTTTGTGATGGTTAGCTGAAACGCACGTACAGGTGCCCCACTGTCGTCACCCTTCTCCATTATGTCCACAATCCACAAACACCACCAATTCAAAAACAAACAAACAAAAAAAGAAACAGAGACTCAGAGGCAGCTGGGGAGGGGAATCACACACACAGAAACACAATCACCAGGTACTAAAATAAGAACTATGACACAGACAAACAAAAAAAAGTTAGAAAAAAGTAGCACAAAATAAGCAATTTAGTGTAGACGTGCACTCTGCAGTCACAGGGAGTATAAATACTGCCTGCTTCCTCAAGACACATAGTACAGGAAATGAGCCACTCACTTACTGCCTGTCTAGACTCAACCATGTGACCACCAGCAAAGCGAAATGCCCAATTTCACCTAATCTTGCCTCAGATGTGCAGGTGAAATTTGTGGTGAAATTTCACTGGTGAAATTTTCCCAAAAGTCATAATTTCACCAAATGTTTCACTAGGTGAAATTGGCGATTTCACCATAATTTCACCTGTGAAATAAAATGTCACTGCATCTCTATCAGAGAGCATGTGGGTATGGTGTCAGTTGGCTTGACAGTGTGCATGTGGTATAGTGTCACTGTGTGTCAGCATACATAGAGGTATAGTGCAGGGCTTTGTGGCAGCATGCATGGAGTATGGTTTTGGGTGGAGTGACAGCATGCATGGGGGTATGGGGTTGTGATGTGTGTCAGTGTGCTTGGGAGTTTATTAATGCTGTGTATGTCATAGTGCACTGGGGTATGATGTTGGCTAGTGTATCAGACTGCACAGTGGTATGGTGCTATGTGGTTGCACAGTGGTATGGTGCTATGTGGTGTGACAGCGTGTATGGTGGATAGTGTCGAGTGGAGTGACAGTGTACATAGGGCTGTGGGTTTGTGTTGTCTCTCAGTGTGCATAGTGGTATGGTAGTGCAGTGTGTGTCACATTGCATGAAGGTATTATGTTGGTTTGTGTGTAAGAGTGCATGGTGGTATGAACTTGGGTGGGGTGACAGCATGCATTGTCAGAATGCTTGAGTATGGTGTCGGTTGATGTGACAAAGTGCATGGGGGTATTGGGTCTTTAGGTGTGTCAGCATGCTTGACTAGTATCATGTTTGCTTGTGTGGCAATGTGCATGGAGTGTGATGTCAGGTGCTGTGCCCGATTGCATAGTGGTGTGGGGTTGTGAGATGTATCAAAATGCATGGCGGTATGGTGTGGGATGTTGTGACAGCATGCATGAAGTATGGTGTTAGGTGGTGTGACAGCATGCATGGGGTATGGAGACGAGTGGTGTGGCAGCATGAATATGGGTATGGGGTTGTGAGGTGTATCAGCATGCATGGAGGTATAATGTTGGCTTGTGTCACAGTGTTCATGGTGGTATGGTGTCAGGTGGTGTGACAGCATGTATGGTGTAGAGTAGTGTGACAAAGTGCAAAAGGGTATGGTGTCAGATTATGTGTTAGAGTGCAAAGGGTGTTTTTATATTGACTGGTGTGATAGTACGCGTGCAGTATTCTGTTAGTTGGTATGCCAGCGTGCATAGGGGTATGGGGTCATGAGAAGCATCAGCATACATGATGGAATGATGCTCATTGCTCTGACAGCATGAATGGTGTATGGAGTTAGGTGTGTGTCAGATTGCATGTGGTTATAGGGTTATGATGTACGTCAGAAGATGTGTGTTTATGATGTTGGTTGGTGCAACAGCGTGCATGCAGTATGATGTTTTTCTGTGTGTAAGAGTGCATGGGTGTATGGTGTCAGCTGGTGTGATAGCGTGAATGGGGTATAGTGGTGGGTTGTGGCCAGCAGTCACAGGGCATGGTGTCAGGTGTTGTGACACAGTGCATAGTGGAATGGGTTGGAGAGGTATGTCAGCTTGCATGGCAGTATGAGTGTTGGTTTGTGAGACAGCATGCATGGTGGTATAGGTTTGGATGCTTGGTCACACTGCATGGGCTGTGGGGCTGTGAGGTGTGTCAGAGTGCATGGGAGTATGTTGTTGGGTGGTGTACCAGCATGCATGGGGTATGGTGTAATTAGGTGCATCAAGTTACATTACTGTATAGTGTCACTGTGAATGTCATAGTGCATGGGGGTATGATTTTGGTTTGTGTGGCAGAGTGCATGGTGGTATGGTGTTGGGTGGTGTGGCAGCACGTATTGTGACGAGTGATGTGACAGAGTGCATGGGAGTATGGTTTTAGTTTGTGTGTCAGAGTGCATGATGGTACGATATTCAGTGGTGTGATAGCATGCATGCCGTATGGGGTCAGGTGTTGTGACAGCATGCATGGGGTATGGTTCACCCCTGAAATATGTTGGAAGTGGTGCTGCTCAAATATAACCCAATATATGGGGATTGAAGTGCCACTGCCAATACACCAGAGGGTAAGGTGCTGTAGTGCTGCTGCCTTCACACCCGAGGGGGATGTGATGCTGCTACATTCGCCCATGGTAAGTGCTGGGAGTGGTGCTGCTGCCATCAAACCCAACATGTGGGGATTGTAGAGCTGCTGCCAATACACCAGAGGGGAAGGTGCTATAGTGCTGCTGCCATCACACCCGATGTGGGGAGGGGGGCTGTGATGATGCTACCTTTACCCATGAGAGGTGCTGGGGATTGCAATGCATGTGCCAATACACCATAGGGGAAGGTGCTGTAGTGCTGCTGCCATCACACCTGGGGGGGGCTGTAAAGTTGCTGCCTTCAGCCTGAGAGGTGGGGGAAGTGGTGTTGTTGCCATCAGTCCCAATATGTGAGGATGCAGTGCTGCTGACAATACACCAGAGGGCAGATCCCTTTCATGAACTGAGCCTCCTGGCTCTGGATTACAAATTGTGTGTGGTTGTGCATGCCTTTTCTTTTCATCAGAGGGCCCCGACCGGCTGCAATGTCAGCCTACCCCGGGCAACATTCCAGGCTAGCCCACCTTACTTCCAACTGGATACCCAGAGCGTGTGAATGTGCAAGGACTAAAAGTGCATGCATAATTGCCTGACTAGATCAGTTTTAGAATCAATCCACCTGATTATGCCCCTCTGTTGTTTAAATCCCTCGAATAAATCAGATCTAACTCTTTTTGCATTTAATCTGACTGTGGTTCCAGTTTGTACCAAAAACACTGTTAGAGATGCAGCGAATTTTTAATCCACCTGCAAAGTGGACACGAAGTGGCCACTTCACGTTAGCGGAGCACAACGCGAAGTGGGCACTGCAAAGTGCTCACTTCGCATTATTATTGTTACCACTTTGCATTGCCATTATGCCTTAACGCGAAGCAAGGCGAAGTGAGAAGAGAATAGGCACATCACATGGCCTGCAGTACTGTAAGTCACATGCTTTAGCCAGGCAGGAAGTGAGTCACAGAAGCAGTTTCACTTTCTCCTTTGCATTTGTAGAGGGAGAAAGCATTTGCGAGAGGAGAGGAGTTACAGTGCTTGATTGCCTTGTTTCCACTTCGTTGTGTTTCAGTTCCAGAAGAAAACCAACAGCTTTTTTTAAAAGCTATATCTTTATTTAGTTTTCGTATTGTATTTGTGGGGTTTTTTTTGTTACTGAACTTTTTTGTATAAGTTTTGTTTTGTTTTGTGTGTGTGTGTGTGTGTCCACTGTCTGTGAGTGTGTGTGTCGGCCCGTGGACTTCAGGAGGATGGACCTAAGAGAAGGTGAGTCGCTGGCCTGTGGGTGCGGTAGGAGGGGAGTGCAGACTTGCCGGCAGCAGCAGCACCACTGTCACCGGTTGCTGCTGCGCATCCACCTTCTCCACCACTACCACCGCCACCAGTAGCAGCAGCTGTTGGGGCTCCAGCAGCACCCCCTCTACAGCCACAGGAGGTGGCCCCGGAAAATGTAGGTGGTGGTGGGACTCGTGCGAGGACTGTGTCTGGTCCCCCCCACAGCTCCCCAGTGTGGGAGTTTGTTAACTGTGTGGGGGAGACAGCACAGTGGTGGTGTGCTGGTGCACTGTGGCCCCCATGGGGCACATTTGGGGACTGGTGGCCAGTGCACCCACATGCTGAACCACCACAGGGCAGAGTGGCAGGCTGCCACGGAAGGGGCCAGGCATCCACTTGCTGGCCCTTCTGTGGCAGTGGCCAAGGGTGCTGCTGGGGTGGGAGTTGTGCCTCGCATTCACCACCGCAGCAAGAGGAGGGCTACTACAGCAGCTGCTTCACCACCACTGCCACCACAGCCACCAGCACCACCCTGTCCACCACCACCCCCACTACCTGGATTGCCCGCTGCAGTGAACCCTGCCACAGTCCCTGCAACACAGTCTGACATCGGCCTGCTGTGGGCAGCGCTTGAAGAAAATAATTAGTGGTTCAGTGCTTTGCAGCAGCAGGTGAACAGAGTAGAAGCACAGCAGCAGCAAATAGTTTCAGTGTTGCACCTGCTGTTGGACCACCACGGCATCCCACGGCCACAGTAAGTGTGGGGATTGTTTTCGGCCCCCCCACCCCCAACTCTGACCCCACCCCACTACTGTGTTGTACTGTTTTTGTGTGTTTTTTCTTCGTTGTTGTTGAATCATACACATTTTCCGTTCCAGAGAATCTTTTTTGCACCACATAGTGCAATACATTTTTGTGAAAACCACCTGTAATTTCAATACGGTGTGTCACGTGACAGAGGAATTCCCGTTCTGAAAATCTGCCCACATTCTGCCCCCCTTCTCAGCAACGTTAGGATGTGATGGCAGAGAGAGTGCATTAGCGTGCTCCTTACAGTGAATATCCGATTGTTCTGCAGGTTTTCAGATATTTCTTTTATGTTATAATGGTCATTTTCTTCGCTGAGAGGGTGGTGGATGTATGGAACAATCTTCCAGCAGGTGTAATCAGAATAAAAATAGTGGTGGCTAAAAGCATGCATGAGATAGGTATAAAGGAGAACTGGTATCAAAGTGTGTGTGTGTGCGGGGGGGGGGGCTGAGACCAGGTAGGTAATAAGGAGACCAAATAAGCATAGAAAAGAAGGGCAGATTCAGCATTCTTTTTCTGCCAGCAAATTGTATGTTTCTATGTGGATCATTTGCAGTATTCCTGTCTCCCAGCTGAGAACCGACACAATAATGTGACACCAGCAAATGCACCATTTTACTCAGATGCCCCAGGAGAGAAAACTGTATGATGCATGGCCCTTCACAGGCTTGGCACTACTGTCTGAGAAGGCCAGGCTTGATCCTGCTTTGGGAAACTTTCTAGTCCCTCCAACCCTGGTGGTATCTAGAGGTTAATTCCATAGATGATAGGTGACTAAACTGGGAAGGGCCCATCCAGAAGAGGGCCATCAAGAGAGCAGGAGCAGCCACACGATAAAAAATTATTGGTATACAAATGCAATAGCATTTATTGTATGAGTAGCATTTCAACACGTGTGAGCTTTTGGCTACTCACATTTAGTTACTTACCAAATATTGGAAACCAAGCCTCAGCTTAGTGTGTCTTTTCAGGCCAGAAAATGATTTGTGTTTTACAAAGAAGTTTGAACTTAGACATGCTGTTTGTATGGGCTTCCTTTTTTGCACACGGTTTGTAACCTTTTCTTTAATTGCTATGGTAACCCTGCTCTCCAAAATTCCAGGCTAAGAATGTTATGCTAAACATTGTATCCAATATGAGGCTAGCTGGCATATGCTTCTAACTGCCAGTGTGAACTTTTTTTAACCTCTTTCTCATCTTCTGATCTGACGTGTTACTCTTTATGTGTACTGTTTGAGCTGAACAAATTTCTGCTAGAAACTTTTTAAATCAGTGTTATACTTTTGTGTTCTCGGATAAAGCTAACAGACTTACTGATTTCAATTTATCAAAAGATGCTTGTAACATGGCATCAATAGTGTGCCTGTGATCTCGCGCTGCGATAGGCGTAAGGAGGGTCACGAGACGGCAGCCGAAGCGGGCATTAACCCAGCATATATGCCGTGCCCGCTTGGCAGTACCGTCCACCGTCCAGACCCCTGCCTAGCAGCACTGGAGACCAAGCTCAGCAGAGAGGAGCCAACACTGCGAGTCATCTGCCGGCGGAAATGGGCACGGGGGAGCAGTACTCGGGGCAGACATCCGCGACAGGCAGCCAACCAGACCCAGGAGCAGCAGCGAGAGCCGACCTGGAGCAGGGCACCACCGGAGCAGTGTGCGGGAGGGAAGAGGAAGGGAAGCCCCCCCAGCATGCACAGCGCAAGAGTCAGGCGCTCACAGTCCTCACCGGAGACCTCCCGGAGCGCTCATCACGGCAACAGCCACAGCGAGTCGCACAGGAGTGCAACAGAGAAGTTGGCTGCAGACATCTGCGCGACTCCAGGGACAGCAGGTAAGGACCGCATCGGTACCTATCCAGGCGTGTGCAGCGCACTGTGAGAGCACAGCACAGGGTGACAGATGCCTCCACCGACCCGCGGCCCATGTTACAAGCGCATTAAGCCACTCCGTCGGTGGGCTCTAATGCGATTGATGCTTGGGGGGGCGGGTGATAGCCCCTCGCCCTGCCCGGCACCACCGCCCATGCATCAATCCAGCATTAGAGCCCACCGCCGTGGCTTAATGCTTACATATACAACTAACTCCTAAGTAGTAAATAATCATGAGTGGTGCAGCATTTTTATGCACAGTTAGTTATATGATCCAAGTTTGATTAGGCATACAAATGAAACATGAAAGAAAACACTGACATAATGAAATCTTTCTGTAAGATTTGTCCATCTGTCTGCCAAACAGAACAGCTTAACATTTCCAATAAATTTGTGTGACCCCCACGTCAACATGTCTGGGTTCATATCACTACCTGGTGACTGTACAGGAACCACCTGGATGAGGATGCAGGTTTCATTCTTTCTCTGTGGTAGGGGGTTAGCCCAGATCAAATAAGAAATGGTGCAGTGGCTCCTGTCAGAGTAAATAAGTGGGCCAGATATTGTGTGTGGTAACACCTCCTTGGATGCAATATCTACCCACCTTCCTACACTGGACTGGACCACCTCCTAAGGTCCAATAAGACAGTTGTTACCTTCATTGATAAACACTCCAATCAGGTTATGCAAATGTGGCATCCACACAAAAGCAAAAATTCAACAAATGAACAGGAAGGGAGTACTGTTAACTGTTGTACCCAGGTAAGGAAGGGGAGGCTGATGATGGTTGTACTCTGGCTGGGGAGGGGGGGAGGCTGTTGACTGTTGAACCTGATCTGGGGTAGAGGGCAGGTGACTGCTGTAGTCTGGGAGGGAAGTCAGGTGAGTGCTGTACCCACGCCGGGGAGGGAGAGCTGGATACTGTGTAGTGCCCCAGAGTCCTGGTGCCCTCCAGATAGGGGCAGCCAGGTGTTTTGGGGCTGGGGTGACAGGAAGGTGCCCCAGGGTGTACAGAGGGACCCTAGCCAGGTATCCCAACCCCCAAATGTGAAGCCCCAGCAGGGCTCTGTTTTAAAAATAAAGAATTTTTTCCCCTGCTCATTTTCCCTGCCTGCAGCCCCCCCCCCACACACACACACACATTTACCTCACGCCAGGCACCTGCTCTCGTGGGCCCAGTCATGAGGGAGTGAGTGCAGGCAGGGATGGGCTCATGAGGATTCTGAGATGGAATCCTCAGCCCTTTTTGAATGGCAAGAGCTGTTCAGTGTTTGGCTGGTAGAGCAGGAGCAGATGAGGCAGCAGCAAGTGTGAGAGGGAGCACTAGACCTGCAGGGGACTGTTTAAATGGAAGGGGACTTACCTGACTGTTGTACCTGGTCTGAGGATGGAAGGCAGGTGACTTTTGTACTCAGGCCAGAGAGGAAAGGCTGGTGACTGTTGTACTTGGGCTGTGGGTGAGTTGCTGGTGACTGTTGTACTCAGGCCGGGGAGGGAAGGAGGGTAATAAACAGCTGTACTTGGGCCTAGAATGGAAGGGCTGGTGATGTTTGTAACCGAGTCGGGGGGGGAGGCTGATGACTGCTGTACTTGGGCTAGGAAGGGAGAACTGGTGATGGTTGTACCTGGGTCGGGAGGGCTGGTGAATGTTTTACCAGATCCGGGGAGGGCAGGCAGGTGACTACTACTCAGGCCCGGGAGTGGGGTGACAGACATCTTTGGCACCGGGGTCAAAAGTGGACCATCTAGGGTGGTCAGAAGAGGGCCTCCGCCATAGCAGTTTGTCCCATCTCAGACATCCTTGGTGCCGGGGTCAAGAGTGGACCGTCTAGTGTGGTCAAAAAGGGGCCTTCTGCCATAGCAGCTTGCCCTGTCACAGACATCATTGTTGCCAGAGTCAATAGACCGGATTCCCATAGTGATCGTGGTGAGCAAGCTTGTTTTGCTGACACTTCTGTGACTTTACAGATCTTACTTCAAGGGGGAGCTCTTGCAGCAGGCTATAACAATATGTCTAATGCCGCAGGCTTTAGGACCAACTGGAAAAAACTTAGCTAGCAGTACCTAGCGGGGACCGCCCCCCTGTGTCGGCTCCGCCCTGATGTTGATCCACGCTATAAAGGGTGGACCCGACTCCACCTCAGTTCTTTTCCTGTCGTGAACCCGCCTGCTGGGAAAGCTCTTTAGTGCACGCTACTGCAGTTCCAGTAAATTTTGTCAGATTTTTTTAGTTTTTTTCCTCTTTTTCGAACTGTATTATGCCTTTTTTCCTTTCTTCTGATCTCCTTTCCGGCGTATGTCTTCACCGTCATCAGTCTCCTCCTCTGGTCCCAAAAAGATGAAGTGTGCCTGTGGCTGCTAAATTCCATCCAAGGATGGCCACCAGAAGTGCGTCTTCTGTCTAGGGCCTGACCACAACAGTGCTGCCTGCAAGATCTGCAGAGGCTTCACCAGCAGGACTCACATCAGACGCCAGAAAGCCCACCTACTGGAACAGAAGATGGCTGTCCTGTTAACCTCTGGGTTGGGGCCTATAAACAACCCCCAAGTTGGACCTTAGCCCCCTTTGGGGCATGCAGTTGTATCCAAATGACTTCTGACCTATCTTCTTCCCCCTCATCCCTGATGCAGCCAGTCCATTGCCTTATGTAAATGGCTACTCCCCCCCTTACCTTTTTCTCTGTACCTCCTGAATAATTTAAATCCTGAGATGGCCAAGTCCCAGTCATGGTTTTGGGCTGCCCATGTCTCAGTGATGGCTCCTTCTGCCAGCAGTGCCTGCAGCTCTGCCATCTCATTCCCCAGGCTCCTGGCATTTAGTGATACCACCCTCCACCCTCCACCCTGACTCTCTCCCAGCTGTCCCCTTACTCTCCCCTCCTCCATCCTAGACAATGTAGGCCCTATCATTTCAATTGGGGGAGGTCCTCTCCTGATTCACTCCACCTCCCCAGCCCCACCACAGCAAGTTTAAATTATACTTTTTGGAGATAAATTCCCTCAGTCTCTGCTTTAACACCCCCAAACCCTCCTTACTTAGCTGTAGCCTGTCCCCTGCATATAGATCTGAGTTTTCCCATATGTTGCCCCGCTCTCCCACCAATCCATACCCCATGGAATCACACCATTCTCTCAGCTACTTGTTGAAGTCCATGATTCTGCTTTTTCTGCCCATACTTGCCCTTGGCACTTGCAGAACTTCTGAGAATGCTACTGTGCTTTCTTCCTCTCTGTATAGCTTCCACACTTCTCTGAAGCTGTCCTGAACCTCCTCTATCTGCTTTCCTTCCAGATCATTTGTTCCCAGGAGAACAATGATGTGTACTTCATTGATTTAATGACGTATAGCACATAGTGCCATAGGTGGTACACCAAAGGCCTGAACTGGTCACAGCCCTGGTAGTGAGGTATGGTACCCTATTTGAGATAAAATGGAGGTGCAGTATAATATTCCAGATCAGAAATTATATCCAGGCACCTCTAGCTATAACAAAAAGCTAACTATCACACCTATTCAACATTTCACATGTATTTAGCCATGTAAATAAGCCAAAGGTGTGTTTTGTTACTGCAAATTACTATAACGTGTCCGCCATCTTGTTTTAGGTCATGTGACCTGAGGCATCACATCATTTACCCCTTCTATGGCTTATTTTACTCCTCAGCAACCCTGACAAGTATTTCAGCCTTACTGCCATTACTTCATGGATTGAGTTACTTACAACACATAGTGCCATAGGTGGTACACCTCAGGCCTGAATTGGTCACAGCCCTGGTAGTGAGGTATGGTACCCTAGTTGAGATAAAATGGGGGTGCAGTGTAATATTCCAGGTCAGTAATTATATCCAGGCACCTGTATTTATAACAAATAGCTGAACATCACACCTATTCAATATTTCACATGCATTTATCCATATAAATAAGAAAAAGGTGTGTTTTGTTACTGTAAATGACAAGAATGTGGCCACCATCTTGTTTTGGGTCATGTGACCCTAGGCATCAAGGCATTAGCCCATTCTGTGTCTTGTTCTACTCCTCAACTACCCAGACAAGTATTTTTGCCTATTTCCTACCATTAGTTCATTGATTTAGTGACATATATCACATAGTGCCATAGGTGGTACACCAAAGGCCTGAATTGGTCACAGCCCTGGTAGTGAGGTATGGTACCCTATTTCAGATAAAATGGGGGTGCAGTGCAATATTCCAGATCAGTAATTATATTCAAGCACCTATATCTATAACAAACAGCTAAACATCATACCTATTCAACATTTCACTTGTATTTATCCATGTAAATAAGCAAAAGGAGTGTTTTGTTACTGTAAATGACTATAAAGTGGCTGCCATCTTGTTTTGGGTCATGTGACCTGATGCATAAAGTCATTTGCCCATTCTGTGGCTTATTTTACTCCTCAGCTACCCTGACAAGTATTTCTGCCTATTTCCTGCCATTACTTCATTGATTTAGTGACATTAAGCACATAGTGCCAGAGGTGGTACACCCAGGCCTGAATTGGTCACAGCCCTGGTAGTGAGGTATGGTACCCTGTTTGAGATAAACTGGGGTGCAGTGCAACATTTTGGAACAGAAATTATATCCGGACACCTGTATCTTTACAAATAGCTGAAAATCACACCTATTCAATATTTCACATGTATTTATCCATGTAAATAAGCAAAAAGTGTATTTTGTTGCTGTAAATGACAAGAATGTGGCCACCATATTGCTTTGGGTCATGTGACCCTAGGCATCAAGTCATTGGCCCATTCTATGTCTTGTTCTACTCCTCAACTACCCTGACAAATATTTCTGCCTATTTCCTAACATTACTTCATTGATTTAGTGACATATAGCACATAATGCCATAGGTGGTACACCCCAGGGCTGAATTGGTCACAGCTCTGGTGTTGAGGTATGGTATGCTATTTAAGAAAAACTGGGGGTACAGTGTAACATTTCAAACCAGTAATTATATCCAGGCACCTGTATCTATAATAAACAACTAAACATCACACCTATTCAACATTTCACTTGTATTTATCCATGTAAATAAGCAAAAGGTGTGTTGTGTCACTGTAAATGACTATAAAGTGGCCGCCATCTTGTTTTGGGTTATGTGACCCAAGGCATCAAGTCATTTGCACATTCTATGTTTTTTTTTACTCCTCAACAACCTTAACAAGTATTTCTGCCTATTTACTGCCATTACATCATTGATTTAGTGACATATGGCACATAGTGCCATAGGTGGTACACCCCAGGCCTGAACTGGTCACAGCCCTGGTAGTGAGGTATGGTACCCTATTTGAGACAAATAGGGGGTGCAGTGTAATATTCCAGATCAGAAATTATATCCAGGCACCTGTATATATAACAAATAGCTGAATATCACACATATTCAATATTTCACATGTATTTATGCATGTAAATAAGTAAAAGGTGTGTTTTGGTACTGCAAGTGACTAAAAAGTGGCCACTATCTTGTTTTGGGTCATGTGACCCAAAGCATCACGTCATTTGACCATTCTGTGGCTTATTTTATTCCTCAACTACCCTGACAAGTATTTCTGCCTATGTCCTGCCATTACTTCATTGATTTAGTGGCATATAGCACATAGTGCCATAGCTGGCACAACCCAGGCCTGAATTGGTCACAGCCATTGCAGTGAGGTATGACACCCTGTTTGAGATACACTGGAGATGCAGTGTAACATTCCAGATCAGAAAGTATATCTGGGTACCTGTATCTTTTCAAAAAGCTGAACATCACACCTATTCAATATTTCACATGTATTTATCCATGTAAATAAGCAAAAGGTGTGTTTTGTTGCTTTAAATGACAAGAATGTGGCCGCCATCTTGTTTTGGGTCATTTGACCCTAGGCATCAAGTCATTGGCCCATTCTATGTCTTGTTTTACTCCTCAAGCACCCTGACAAGTATTTCTGTCTATTTCTTACCATTACTTCTTGGATTTAGTGACCTACAGAACACAGTGATATAGGCAGTTCTCCACATGCGTGAATTGGGCCCAACACACATATTTGAATAAAACGCAACAATCCATTAAAAGGCATAATTTATGGTCATACTTGCATATTTTTTTTTATAAAACTCGTGTTTTGCCACTAAACCTGTATTTTGAAATTTAGATGTTACATCCCAGTATTTGCTGGAAGTCATGGTCAGTGAGCTAGTAGTATTAGAGGGTATCATGGTGGCCATCTTTGATTTGGTCATGTGACAATTACATTGTTTCCATACTATCAACGTATGGCTAAATTAAAAGAATAATAAGTTAGGAATTCAAAAATATATAGTTTATTGAGGTTTTGGCTCAAAAAATACATGGAATACTTACTCAAATCTTAATAGAGCCAATTACAGGAAAATGCCTGACATTTATCATTATTCCATTGCCATTAATAGGGTTAACTATCCGAATCTGAGTTGTAAAATCATGTTTCATAGTTTGTCCTAGAGAAATCAAATGCTGCAGTTGTCTTCTATGATGAAGGTATTCTAAATAATCATTATTCCTAAATGCCTTACTTATGGATTTTAATAGTAAAGTAATATGTTTAGTGTCAAACCACCAAAGTACAGGATTGTCATACATGTCATAAACAGACTTCCTAGTGAAAATAAAATACTGTAAATGCTGTTTAACTTCTTCTTGTATCAAAATGGAAGAATTTAATTTCCACAGGCCGGGCCATTGTCCACATATACAGTAGGTTAAGATCCTATTACTATATGTAATTCATTATGATTGGAATAGGAGTGAGATGAGTCTCTTTGCAGATGACTCGAAACTGGGGGCAATGGTGGATGGGGAGGAGGGAAGGGTGGCCCTGCAGGGGGACCTGGAGGCTCTGGAAAGATGGTCTATAAAGTGGAAGCTGAGGTTTAATGCAGGAAATGCAAGGTACTCCATCTGGGGCCAGAAACCCAGGCCAAGTGTACACCCTGGGGAAATACTACAAGTCTCAATGGCTGAGAGGGACCTGGGGTGGTGGTGGATGTCAAGATGAACAACTCTGAGACTTGTAGGAGGCAGCAGCCAAGGCCAACAGGATGCTGGGATGCATCGCTAGGGGATCACCTCCAGAAGGAGGAAGTGATACTCCCCTGTATAACTGCTTGGTGAGGCCGCACCTGGAGTACTGCGTGCAGTTTTGGAGGCCTCACTTAAGAGGGACATTAACCTCCTGGAGAGGGTCCAGAGGAGGGCAACCAAAATGATTTGGGGCTTGGGGACAGGATCTATGAGGAGAGCTCAAGAGCTAAATATGTACACTTGGAAGAGAGAAGGGACCGGGGGACATGATAGAGGTCTTCAGGTACATGAAGAGGGTAAATAGGGAGGAACAGTGAGGGTGCTTGAAGGAAGGAGGAAGGGGCCACTAGGGGCATGGGTGGAAGCTGGAGGGAAGATTCAGGGAGAAAGGAGGAGTGCTACTTCACTGAGAGGGTGGTAGAGCCATGGAATGCACTACCTAGGGGGCTGGTGGAGGCAGAGACAGTGGAGGGGTTCAAGAGGGGGTGGGACAGGTACAGGGGAAGGGTTCAGGAAGCAAAATCCAATGCAGCAAGAATATCCGGAACTGGGAAGGGAGAAGCCAGAGAAGGCGAGGGGGACAGCAAGGTCAGCACCCAGGATGGGGGCTGACCAAACGAGCAGACACGAGAGACCATTAGGCCTATTCTGCTGGCATTTTAGTATGTTAGTATGAATATGCAGCTGGAGTTATGAAGGCTTTTCGTAGTGGCAGTGCTTTGTTAGTGAAAAAAAAATCAATCTGTGTGGCAGAGTGTCCTTTTTGAAAAGTTGGATCTATTATGGGTGTTGTTTGGTAAAAGACATCCACGAAACCCGCTGTTTGAATAACAGTTTTTAGGCAATGTGTATCACAGTATACCTTTTTTGTTGCTGTGGCTTAACCTGTAGCCTTAATTGAGAGACTGCAATTAAAATCTCCTGCCCAAAGTATATTATGTAAAGTATGTAAATAAGGTTGAATTTGCTGAAAGAGTTGAACTCTATCTGCTTTTGACTGTGAGGCATAAATATTAATCAACGGAAAAAATGTATTTTGATAAGTAATGTCCAGGATCAATACCCTACCAGGTACTAAGTCAATTAATTTTAGTACGTTTACAGTGACATCATTAAAAAGTATAGTGACCCTTGAACAAGATTATACTCCCATAGACCAATATGAGACCCAGAAAACCACCATTTAGTTGCATGGGTAATTTCCTGCACATTGTGAAGCCATGTGTCCTGTATAAAAATAACATCAGTTTTGCTGTTCCTTAGATGTGAGAAAACAGAGAGTTGTTTCTGCTTATTTTTTACACTAGTTACATTAATGGAACAGCATGTTAAAGTTGCATGTAGTCAAAGGCAGAAAAGAATCATCATGGGGGTTTACGTTTAGTAGACGCTGTTTTCTTTTTCCCTTGTTTTGATTTCCCTCCTTTTGCTTTGGGTTTTAGTTGTACCCCTTCCTCAGTGTCACTCAGCTCAAGTTCAGAATCCCCTACAGCTGCATCCATCTGAGAGTGTTCTGAGTCAGTATCAGATGGGTCATTTGTTTTTGGAAAAACCTGAACTCTGTTCTGTGTGGGAGTGACATTGATTTTAGGAATTTTGGAAGCAGGCTGAATCCATGGCTGCCTCTGAAAGGGAAGGGGAAGAGAGCATGTGTGTGGGGGGGCATTGATATCTTGTCTGCTTGGGTATGTGTAGGGAGGATGACTGGCACCTCTGAAATTGTCTCCTCATATGTGCTCACATCACTATCCTCATTAAGGGAAGGGTTGTCAGTAACCTTCATCTCTCTCTCTTCTACTGGTTCTTGTCCCACTGTCTGGGTTTGCTCTGAAGTCAGTACTGAACCATGATGTGGGAGGGCAGTAGTATTGTGGGCCCTCTGAGCTACCACTCACAAATGCCTTTGTTCATTGAAGTCACCAATAGCCAAGTGTCTGTGTGCAGCTTTGGGACATGTAGCGTAAGAGTGGCCCTTCATCTCACACAAATTACACATGACGATATTCCTGCAGTGGGTGCTTGTGTGGCCTAAACAGTTGCAAATGGTACATTGCAACTTGTCACAAACACTACTAATGTGTCCTGGCATCCCGCATTTATAACACGTTTTTAGTTGTCCTGCATGAAACAGGACACCTCTGTCCCTGCCCCTTAAAAAGGAATTGAGTAAGTGTTGTATCCCTGTATCAGTGGATCTTAAAATTACCCTAATACACCACCAACCAGTCCAAATATCTTCCATATCAAAGATAGCCTCTGGGTGGCCTGTAACAGCACACCTTTGTTTAAACCAAAATGTTAGATCCGTGATACTGACTCCCTCATTTCTGAACAGAACTGTTCTGGTCTTGTGTGCTGGACGAGATAAAGCTATGACTTCAAAAGAACTCCACAGGGGGTGGTTTTAACACTGTTATACATTTCCCAAAACTTTTCCAACCCATTTTCCAGTTTAAAACTTACGTCAAAAGTTGACTCCCCTGAAACATGGATCAGTGCATATATTTCTGAAGAATGAAAATGCAGATTTTCTTTCAACAAATTCCTAGCCACGAATTACCTATCTGGGAAGGTCTCAAGTTCCCCTTTATACAACAGCCTTACAGCATTGTGTCTTTTTCTGCATAGATAGGAGTCTGAAAAAAGGAAGCATATTACCTAGAGTTAGTCTCACATTGCTCTTGAGGAGGTATAGGTGGAGAGCCCTCTTGCTGTATTGTGGTATGGGATTCACCCAAGCATTCCGTGGAGAGCGATAAATCACTCATAGAGTAATTTATTTCTGCAACAGTAACCAGAGAGGGAAGGGGGGTCTATTGCAGCATTTTTTATTTGGAGAATAGGGTTCTGTGTAAGAGAAAGTTCAGTTGGTAAAGCCAAGGGAGAATCATGAATAGCATTCCCTTCCATAGACTCCACAAGTTCTTCCCTGTTTAAATCAGTACTGCTGGTTGTATTAGAAATATTGCATTCCCCACATGCTTTATACAGTGAATCCATACTCTGTACTCCAAACCCACAGCAAAGGTTTACTGCAATGGAGTGCTGTCACCGGGGTTCTCTTTGCTCTCTGGAACCTGGCAGGGTGTCCCTATCCCCCTTGCTTTTTAATCTTTATTTATAACCCAATTTGCAGGTTTAAACCTCCCCTAAAATTTCTGGTATTCCCATTGGCACCCTAGATATTAAGATCTCCGCTTATGCGGATGACCTCTTACTGCATTTATCGTACCCCACCTACTCTATACCAGAAGTTCTACATATCATATTCGAATATAGTACATACTCTAATTATAAACTTAACTGGATAAATCCACTGTAATGCTCTTAAATCCCCAAACCTTTGCTGCTGATTACATCTGATTTGGGATGGTCTGGGCCTCCACATTTAAGTATTTAGGTATTACTCTCTCCCAGAAATCCTCTCACATTAAAGCGTTGAATCTTGGCAAGATAGTAGATACCATCAAACAGGACCTCCACAGATGGAATACACTCCCTCTTTCTCTACAGGCACATATTAGTACAGTTAAAATGAATACACTCCCCTGTCTCTTTTATCCCCTTAATATGCTAAAGCTCCACCTCCCAGTAAAGTGGTTTAAGAATGTGCATGTTATTATCTCCTGATTTATTTGGAAAGGGAAAATACTCCGGAGGCATATACCAAATTAAGTGCACCCAAGCACTTGGGAGGGCTGAGACTACCCAATTTTTATGTTTACTATCTGGCCAGCCATATTTCAAAGTATGCGAAGTGGGTTAAACCTCCTGAAGAACTGGACACTGCAGAGTACATACCACTATGGCTTCAAATAGAAAGGCAGCTAATAGTGAGATATGGACATTACCCCAAGTAGCCTTTCCTCTAGGCAGACTAAAAACCTGCCACCACAACTTACCAATTCAGTTATTTTATCTTCTCTCTGAGTCCATGCTCAGCTTTGTAGGACTCTGAAATATGACAATCTCAAAGTTGTGTCACAGCCCTTATGAGGCAACCCAAACTTCAAAATAGGGGGGAAGATGTTATCTCCTCACCATTTTCCTGAACTGAATGGTAAAATGGTATTGGACCTCTTAGTGGGTAGTAATCTACCCAACAGTTCAGAGCTGCTGTCCTCTCTCAATCTTCCTACCACACAGATTTTTAAAATCTACCAACTCCAGCATATGCTGATTTAGTGGATGGGGGTCAGTGCCTGGAATGTGGACCACAGCGACTTTCTCTTGATGCTTCAAACCATCTCTTGGCAACCTTATTCTGTTTCTCAGCCATCAGTCTTCTTAATCTCCCACATGTTTCCCTCAACAAAAGGAGTACCTCAATACTGGGTTTCCTCCTTCCCAATCTAACAAACAATTGGGTCCGTATGTGGGGAGATGTATATCGTTACTTGACTAATGACAATCTCCGTCTCACCCAATTATATATTCTCCACAACATCTACTGTACTCCAATCCACCTGTATAAAATGGGGAAGCTCTTGCAACCTACATGTACCCGATGTAATCTAGCACAAGGATCCCTACTGCATATTCTGTGGGAATGTCCCAAAATTGCCCCCTTGTGGACAAAGGTTAAAGCTAGGCTTGATCCTTTGCTAGGATTAGAGGATTGCTTCTCCCCCAAAATCTGTGTGGTAGGAGATTTATCTATAGTAGCAGTGAAAGAAAGGAGATATTTCATTATACTAATTGCCATATCAGTGAAGTGACTAGCATTGAAGCACTGGCTAGATCAAGAGATCATAACTTACCCGGAATGGTACAATGAAATCCTATGTGGTGTACATGTACTGTAGAGAAGACAATAGCCAGCATACGGAACCAACTGCCACTATATACTAAAAGATGGGGTACGTTAGAAACCCTATTGTCTGTGCATCCCCCCTTCATAGAAAGTGTGGACCTGGGATAAGCAATGTCTTCTTGATGTGTTTTTTAAAAAAAAAATGTTTATTGCCTGGCACTTAATATGTCATCATGCATTGCTGTAGTACACTATTTACTATGTATGATTAAATGTTGATCATTTCCCGCTATCTCCAGAAGGGAAGGGGGGAAGGGGGGAAGTGGGGATTTAGGATGGGGGTGTATGTTATCTTTTTCTTTCATACTTTTGATGGGGAATTAATTGTCTGGATTGTGCCATGTAATGTTTTGTTTTGAAAATTTAATAAAGTATATTAAATAAAAAAAGAAATATTGCATTCCCCTGTATGTTCTGGCTGTAAGTTATTAATTATAGGTGCAGTCATGTCTACCCCTGGTATTTTAATTGGTGAGAATCCAGAAATCCATTTACTTGTATCAGCCATCTGAACCCAGCCTGCTGCTTGAAGTGACTGCTTGACTGATCAGGGGGTTTCTGCCATAGGAGATCTGTCCACCCAGGAGAGTTGTTGTTTATCTGATGGTTTTGTTGCCATTTTCACTGTCCTGCAAGTAGCACAGGAGAATACCTTTGCCGAAGACTGTTCTCCTGATTTGGCTTGAAAAACTGCATCATTCGTTGAGTTCTCTGGTACTGTGACACTGGTTTCCTTGATGAAATTAAACTGAGGGTTTGTGTTGCTAGGTAGGGCTGAACGCCCCTTGTTATCGCTGGTAGTAGCATTTCTTAAAGCATTGAAAAGCTCCCATTTTCTCCTATTGAACGATTCTTCTTCCATTACCAGTAGCACTTGTATTTCAGTTGCCATTATAATTTGTGAAGAGGTAGAAAGTCCCGATTCTGTTTCAGCCGATCCTGCCGTGGAAATATCCTGTGACTCATTTGGCTTTCTAAAAGCCATTCCTCATTCCACAGTAAATTCTCCTGCATAGTATGATTTTTTTTCAGTATTCTCAACAACTTCAGTCTTGTTCACTGCCTCAGTTGGAGAGGAAACCAGCTCTCCAACCACCCGCACATCCACCTCCATCGCTGCCTGAGCAGGTACTGAGCAAAGGCAAAATTTCTCCATTCACTAAAAATATCACCAACAGCTTAATCTGGTTCAAAGTCAGTTGGCATTCATCTGTATTCCCCCCGGCCATGCCTGAAAATAGACAGCAATTGTCTAGTACACTTACCCGGTGAGCAAAAACTAAATAAATTAAATTGTAGAGGTAACAACAATCAGTTAATCCTATATAAGGCACCTAATCTTAGATGAACTGTTTTTTTTTTTTTTTTGTGTTATCTGTTTATGCCCCTACGTGCTCAAGGCACAACCACTCCTTCAGGCCGCCAAGGACTCCCACACCCCTCCAATGCCACCCTGAATCTCCTTACCTCATATAGCAGCCATCAGGGTAACCCAGCGTATCCCGTCACTGGATGGGTCCCTCTCTTCCGAGGGGGAAGGCACTGGGAGGGGGTCTGGCATACACTTAATTGGCCCTGTGCTGCTGAGGTGGACATGACTCGTGGGAGATCTGGAGGAGGTGCATCAGTCCAGCCGCCGTCATCCAGCCGAGCCCTGAGCGATTTCTGGTTTCTTGGTCTCACTGCTATTGCCTTTCCTCTTGCAGTGCTCCCGTCTCCATCGGGGGCCACTGCAGAGCAACGCATGCCCAGTACCCACCCTAGGAGAGGAGAGCAGTCCAATGGATGCTCGATCCTCATCCTCCCCTGCCAGCCCACAGCAACCCAAGTCCGTTCCCGGGTTTGGGACTGGATTGGCTCTCTTTTCTGCACCACGACCAATGTCCCCACCACACCAACACAATGCCAGTGTTCCCACCCCACTGACATACACGGCCAGTGTCCCCACCCCACTGACACACACGTGCAGTGTCCCCACCCCACCGACACCCATAGTCAGTGTCCCCACCCACACACGGCACCCCACCAACATGCTTCCAGTGTCCCCACCACACAAACACAGTGCCAGTGTTCCAACCCCACTGACACACACGGCCAGTGTCCCCACCGCACTGACACACATGGGCAGTGTCCCGACCCCACTGACACACATGGGCAGTGTCCCGACCCCACTGACACACATGGACAGTGTCCCCACCCCACCGACACACATGGGCAGTGTCCCCACCCCACTGACACCCATGGCCAGTGTCCACACCCACACACGGCACCCCACCAACATGTTGCCAGTGTCCCCACCACACCAACAGAATGCCAGAGTCCCTACCACACTGACACCTATGTCCAGTGTCCCCACTACACCAACACCCATGGCCAGTGTCCCCACCCCACCAACACCCATGGCCAGTGTCCCCATCCCAATGACACACATGGCCAGTGTCCCCATACCACCCCACAGCACCATGACCAGTGTCCCCACTCCACCAAAACATGTCCAGGGTTCCCACCAAACCAACACAAGTCTAGTGTTCCCACCCCACCAACACAATGCCAGTGTCCCCACCCAACAGACACCCACGTCCAATATCCCCACCACACCGATACCCATGTCCAGTGTCCCAACCCTACAGACACCCACGGCCAGTGTCCCCACCCTACCAACACACATGGCCAGTGTACCCACCCCACTGATACACACAGCCAGTGTCCCTACCCCACCGCACCATGACCAGTGTCTCCAACCCACCTCACAGCACCATGACCAGTGTCCACACCCCACCAACATCCACAGCCTGTGACCCACCCCACCGACACCCATGGCCAGTGTCCCCACCCCACCGACACCCACAGCCAGAGTCTCCACACCACCAACACACACACAGCCAGTGACCCCAGCCCACCAACTCACATGGCCAGTGACCCAACACACACACCCAGTGTCCACACCCCACTAACTCACACAGCCAGTGTCCCCACCCCACCTAAACAACCAGTGTCCCCATCCCACCCTACCCCACCCACACAACCAGTACCCCACCCACACACACAGCCTGCGTCCCCACCCCACTCAAATAACCAGTGTCCCCACCCCACTCACACAACCCTACCCACACAACCAATGTCACCTTAAACAGCTCCCTCACCATAACAATATTTTGCCAGTATATTAATAGTTCTTACTGTGAGTTTAATATACCGGATCTCACAATAACACTAGAAAACTGTAGAAAAAGTGAAGCAGCAAGACTGAATGCTGCCTTGCCAATGCCACTCCTGCATTACCCAGGCTGAAACCTGGCTAAGATGGTGTCTGTAACCCCCCCAGTCTGAAACCTATGATCGACACTGAGATGGTACATGTATGTTCAAGAAAAACAAATACCACAGTGAGCACCGGAAACAGCAAAAACATATTTTATTAAACCATCCACTCCTCCATTATCAGTGTGACCACCCTGCTATTTCTCCTGACCAGTTGTGCTGGGATGAACCTCCCTTCTTATTCTTCAGGTCCTCCTGCTCTGTCACTGGTGCCTGAAGGAGGTTCTGCCTGCTTTTTCTGTAATTGTTTTTTAACTGAAACAAACATCTTTTGTGCCATAAAGATTCAGCAGCAGACTTTGACCTTGCAAACAGAATAAAACAAGTTTAACAATAAAATACACAGCTTGGCATTGACCATTTCCCATCCTGCCCCCACCCCTCCCCCAGCTGAAAACTTGCATCTGATTACATCACTCTACACTTTGTGAAATATTAACACAAATGCCCTGATGTTACTGGTGTACCTTGACTGTTGGTCCGATTCTGTACAGAAACCATTTTTTTCTCCAACATAGCCGGTGAGAGAGCTAGGGAGAGAGCTACAATCAGTTTTTACGACAATTACCAGCTTAACATTGATTCAGATGATTCCACTCCAGTTTTGTAGTAAACTAAACATTTATGCACACCAGTGGTAGGACAAAGAGCAAAAGAAGCAAGGAACATTATACATAACATTATGAGAACACAGCTGAATGACACTAGCTAACTGCGTGCACACTTTGTATTGCAACAAATAAAAACTAGACTATGGGGTGGATGGATTGATCGCTGTGCTAGCAGCTGTATAAAAGTTACAAAAGCGCTTACAAATTGAAATTGGAGTGGAATTAATGAAACTTTGAGAATCACCAGTGAGAATTGGAAACACAATTGAAAGCACAAAGCGGCAAGTACAGCAACAAGATTGACGGTCGGGGCATTAGAAAGCACGCTGCTGTGGCAGCAGCTTTTAAAGACTGCAGATCACAGGCACTATGAGACCGTGACAGGGTATGCCCCCCCCCCGAGAATGTAAATATGCACCCCATGACATCATGTCTTCTCTAAACCCTTTTTCTCAAACCTACTGCACTAGCATTCTTTCTATGGGTCTCCATTAACCTGTTCCCATTTCTACTCTGAGAGGGTGGCCTCCCCATCAGAGTACATTTTGCTGTTCTACCCCCTATTTCTCTTTTCCATCCTTGGGATGCACAATGTAGAGGCTATGAATTGCCTCCTGGAAAAGTGTCCTAAGTTAGTGGGTAAAATAGACAGATTTTCCTCACTATGCTTCAAAGAAGGGCTACATTTGCAAGGTACCTAATAGCTGCCCTGTTGAGGTATTATGAGGGCTAGACAAAAGGCAGGACACTTGATAATGAATAAACCCTATTTTAAGGGACCATGTTGCCCTGTGTATAATATACAGGGAAAGTAATGAGATACAGGGATGCCTGTTTAATTAATCTTATTATACCCCTTGATATACTCTCATGAGAAAGAAGATGATAATAAAGGCTACTGTGCCTTTGGTAGTGTGTCTGAAGCCTGCCGACAGCTAGGAAGGCTCCCTGGTATTAATAAATGTATTAGCAGCTTGGTTTTTCCTTGCGGAAAAGCCGCTAATCAAAAGGGTCCCTGCTGTTTAAATTAAGAAAAATGGGCCCAATGAGAACAGACAGAGCTAAGTAAAGCCCTGTGAGTAAACAGAACACCCAAATCAAATATTACCTGTCGGATGATAATTTCAGCTGACAAGTTCATAATGAACAACTCTCTTAGGCAGGAAACTCCCCATTTTAAGCGCTTGCTGCATAACGCTTATAAACAAAAGAAAAGAACCTTAGCCTGGCAACCATACAAAAAGGAAAGGACTTAAGAAAATAAAATTGCATTAAAAAGTCCTTTGTTAAAACTTTTTAGCCTAATTAAGTGATATGCCTTAGCAAACTGCTACAGGTAGAAAGCATTTGTTATAGTTATTATCTGGTACCCATCCATCACCCCCCACTTCCCTGGAAAGAAAACACAGACACATGTCTTGGAGGAAATGGCTACAGCCATGTGTTTATTGATTAACCTTCTAGAATGAGAGCAGTGTGTGCAACCGAGAGGATCAACTGCCCGTGGTCATAATGGCCAAAGCTTCTCAGCCGCTCCCATTAGGCGCCGTTAGCCTTGCAGTATAATTGCACCTGCTGGAGGCAGACCATGACCCTTCCCCCGGGTCAGGGTACCCGATTCCGCCTCTTCGCCGACCAGAGGTGGGCATGTGTCATGAGCCCTACAGAAGAATTTGGCTCATCCCCACCCCTCACCACCATTCCAAGTCATAGTGATCCTCCTGAGCTGCCACAGGACAGACAATGTCTGACCCCCTCTAAGCCGACTACTCTACCTCTTCCTCCAAGACCCAATAAAGCTCTCCTAGCTACCTTGCCCTTCCCTTCCTGGTCAATCATCCCATCTCAGCTACCATTATTCGACCAGAAGCCTCATCTGACTATGTCTCCCCCACAGTCCCCCCAAGTACCCACATAACCCCCCATCTCCCTGTTGATCTGAAAGCCAGCCCTGAATAGAGGGGCCACCACCTCCCATAATTGACCAGCTAGACCTCTGGATCTGGTGGGACCAGATGAGCTACATCATGCAGGCACACCCTGACGGCTGGTTCGAAAGTCCTCCTTCCATGGCCCAACAGCAAGTCCACAGTCTCTCGCTTTTTTCCGATGATCCCCTCTGGATGCATGACCCCCACCGCCATTAGATGGGGACCATCAGGTGACCCTTCCTCCTTAGTAGCCTCCCTGCCCAGCTGTCACCCTTGCTGCTTGCTGTATGAAGGCCTGGCCACAGATCCAGCCTGAACCATCCATCTCCGGGGACCCTGAAAGAAACAAAATCTATTATTGCAAATGAGGGTGCACGTATCTCAAAAACGCTTGTAATATGCCCCAGCGCCTGAATCTGGCCTTCCGTCCATTTGTGGCAGCACCTGTTCTGAAAGTGTGCGTTCCATATGCCCTCAGGTTCAGCCCTAACTCCTGGACTGCTCTGGCCAGAATAACTTTGAACTGATGTGCCGTGACAGGCCTTCCATCAGCATGCTGAAAGAATGCACCCCAAAAACCTGGTGTCGAACAGCAATGCCTAGATGGCATCCAACAGACCCTAGGCAGTGTCCCCAAGATGCTCTGTAAGATCCCTGAGGTAATGGGGCACCTTGTGCCCTAGTGGAAGTGAACAAATTCCCACACCCGTCGAGCACCTTCATCACATCGAATTATTCATGGTGTCTGTGACCCCCCAGGGCCCTGGTTATCCAGGACAAGCCAGCGAGGTGCCTAGCCACCACCCCGGTGTGATCCCATTTTGTTTTGACAGCATGATGTACTGGCACAGCTGCTCCCCTGGAATAGGCTAATCCTCCAGCCAGCCTTACTGTGCCCGTACCGGTAGGTAGTGCTCCATCCCTATCCTATATACTTCCCTCGTCCGTAGCGCCATGGAATTACCTATACCTCTCCAAGCTGAGATGTCACTACCCTCCACCAGGAGGGAGGCACTGTCTGTGAATAAGACAAAGCATCAGCAATCAGGCCCATGTGTGATGCCAGCTGTGATGGAATGGGAGGGGCACTGGCTGGTCCACGTCCCTACCTAGCCACTTCTCCTGCTCTCATCTCCACCGGATGACCTGCGGTTGATCATTAGCAGATCTCATTACCTCTGCTCCAGTCCCCTTAAGGCCCCATGTTGGAGCCTGAAACCCCTCTGAACCTTCCTCCCACAAGTGCGTGGCCTCTATGTCTGAGGACTGGGCCAGCCACGTGCCAGTCCTGTCGCCCCTTCTGGGGTGGGCAGGATTTCCATCATGCGGCTTACCTGCCTTCTTGGCAGCTCCCCTAAAACCCCCTGCCAGGGAGTGTAGTGATCCACACTGGATGAAGGGGTGCTGCTGTCCTCATACCATGCAGATGTACCCGAAAGTGACATACTGCTCTTGAGCACTTCGCCTGGTTGTAGGCATAACATGACTGCAACCTGAGGCTGACCCCTTCAGCCTTCTGTGGTAGTACCAGCTGCAGTGGCAAGCCACTGTCAGTATGAACTACTCCCCCATGTGCATGACGTTCACCAAGAGCATCATATCCACTGTTCCCTACCCCAGGGAATTGTTCTTCTGCCTCCACTGCTGAAACTCCTCATTGTATTCGAGACATGCTACCCCCCCCTTTTATATGATGCATGAGCATAATCCTGTTCTGGTAAGTGTACAACCCTAGGCCTTGGTCCTTATCCACCTGCAGGATAGTGCCTGCATAGATGGGGAAGGCCACAATCCAGTTCTCAAAGGTGTGGGGCACCTTTGGAGTCTTTTTCTCAGTTTCCTCACCCTTTTCCTTCTTTTTGTTGTCCCGCTGTACTGGTCTGTTTAATAGGGAGAACATATCCATGTGCTCCCTATTCCTTATTTTCGGCCTTACCTTGTCTGTAAGATGGGATCCCAATTTCTTATCCAGACCTTCATATGATCTTGGTGGAGGGGGAGAAGCCTCGGGAGTGGCCTGAGCTGGGGGAGCCGCTGTCCCTGAAGCCCCATCCTTACCATCCACTTTCTCAACCATCACCGCCGTGAGGTCCAGCGGATTGTCTAGCTTACCTTCAGCCCCCATTTTTCCCAGTCTGCCAGCTGAGGGGGGTCCCATGGTCCCCCTGCCAGAGCAGCACCCTGCTGATGGGATTGTGAAGTGACCTCCACCTCCCCCCCAGCTATCTAGCCCATCCTGTTCCTGCACCCTGTCCCCAATGCCACATCTAGGACCTGCAACACCTCGCCATTGCTCAATTGACTTACCTGCAGTCACTGCTTACCTCTCCCTGGCATCCTGTGGAGCTTCGAAGGAAGTGCCACCCAGCCCCTTGCTGGCCACTTTTTTGGTTGCACCCCCTCCAGCCATTGATGTGGATGGGCCCTCCAGCCCTTCCATGCAGGCTTTGAGCCATGCAGACCCCTTCCTCCTGTACAGCTCCTGCAGCTGTGCCTCCAGGCCTTCCGCAGCCTTCGTGGTTGGTTTTCTCTGCTAAGTTGACATCTTGCACTGTAAAACACTGAGAACCCCCCCATCCCCGAAGCTTGATTACTAGGGTACTCATTAAGTATCTTCCCCAGTGGGGGAATGATGGGATCCGCCTTATCCACTACCAGTTCGCCACTCCATGGAGCATGGGCCCCAATGTCGTGGCGTGCTCCCACCGAAAGCGCTGCCCTTGCACCTGACCAAATCATGTGGCCCAGCTCCCAGATCCCCCCGGTTGTACCTCCCTCTTTTTTTTTTGGCCTGGGGGGAGAGAAAGAATGATGGATGGGGTATCCATCCCCCTTCCCCACAAGGCTTTACATGCCCCCCCACACTGCTATCCGAATCACCTGCTAATATGATTTTCTATATGAGTGAATGTATTTATTTATGTATTTTATTACTATTCATTTTAAAAGTAATTATGTTTACCTATGAGAAGGGGGCTGCCCTCCCCATAGCAAGCGTAGCGAGGGGGGGGTTCTGCCAGCTTTCTGTGTACCTATGTTTTGCCTGCAAGACAGGGGTCATGTGCACTAGCTGCTCGAGCTCCTAGAACTTCTGGTGGTTCCCGCCTAACTGGACTCCTTTCCACCACCATATTCCTACATCCAGGCAGTGCAGCAGTGAACGGGAGCTCTGTGGGCTGTGAGGAGACCACTGAAGGAGAAAATCTGCTTCCCGAGCCAATCTGTCATGATGCTGCAATGGGCGAGGTGTCCCCTGCCACCATCCAGTCCCAGAAACCACACTCACCCTGTGAGCTCAGGGTAGCTGCGCCACCTCCGTGATGACCCATCCCCACTAAAGAGGAGTACCGCAGGATGTGACCAGCCAGCGTAGAGGACAGAGGACTGGGAAGCAGAAGAGAACACACCTGGATCTCCAGCCCCTGCACCCCAGGTAAGTCCAACCTCTGTTTGAAGGGGGGTAGGAAGGGAGCTGCTTCACTGAGGCTGCTGCCTGCTTTTTACCTGTCTACAAAGTATTTTTTATTTTTTTTATTTAAGGAAGGTGTGGGAATAGTAGAGGTCTGCTGGCTGGCCCCAGCCCATACCCAGCACGTATGTCTGCCTACCTCCCTCTCCCACTGGCCCTGACTTCCCCAGCCCCCAGGCATGAGTAAACCCTCAGGCCTACTAGGCCCTTGCCTGTGTGGCCTGGCTAGCTGGACGTGTGGACGTGTGTTGATCCTGATCCTTGAAGGATGAAAGGAGAAAGAGGAAGGACTGCTGGCTACTGCCTAAGAAATTCCCCTTTTTCCTTGCCCCCGACATGATGTGACCCCCCTCCCAAGTGGGAGGCCTTGGTGGTCCTCTGTCCATTCACTAGACCATCCCTAGCCCCTTTGGGACCACCTCTGTCTTCCCCCTCCCACCTCCTTCCCAGGTCCAGGGGCAGGATGGCCCCAGACAAATTACGGACGCTGCCATCTGTTGCAGCCTCTGTATTTTCACTTTCCTGTGGACCACGAAATGTGGTTAATAATGTTATTGGGGAAAAGGAACCCCAGACTCTTACCTGTTCTTTGTAGCTGCCATTGAAATCTGGTAGGCTCTTTAGAGCCAGCAAGCCCAAACTAAGCCCTATTTATAGCAACCAAGCAGGCTATGACATCAGAAAGAAGGAGGGGCATAACTTCTTAAGCATTCAGTAGCTGAAAATAAAGGTTGTAGTTCACCAAGATGAATTATTATGAATGAATTCTATAGCAGGTGATTATATGTAGGTTTGTGGTCCATCTGACCCTCCCACATGTTTGTACTAGCACAGATGTCATGTGTATTAAAATAAGGGGCAGGTCAGCTGACTATGTGATGTCATCATGTCTCTCTGTATAAGCCTCTCCTGAAGTCAGATAGTCAGCAGAGCATGGAGACTATTTAAAAGACAAAGAACCTCTGTGCATAAACACTGAGGCAAGGGTTACCCCCAAAGGGCATTTGGCTGGGAAGCCAAGTTTCAAGAAAATACAAAATCACACATGCCCCCACAATGCAAAGCATCATGGACTGCATATGCAAATCACCACAGAATGTTATGCTGGTCCAGCTGTACTGAGAGCAGGTACAGCAGCACAGCAGTACAGCACAGATTATTGTGGAGATTGCTTTTGGTAATTCATTTTTCCACTCTGTGGCAGCATTGTTGGGGGAGAACATTGCTGGAGCTTGGGAGAACTATTATTTCTTATTTTTGGATTTTTATTTTGTTTATTTGTATATTTTGTTCTGAGTTAAGAATCTATCTTTTGATAAAACAAACAAAAGAGGAAAACAAATAAAGACCACAAAACAGGTGTGTATGTTTTACACTTTTACGATGTCAGGTGTCATCTATTCCCACATCCTCCTACAGAGATCAAACCCTGTTTCCATTTTGGTGCTGATTTTCACAAACCAATCAGAGTGCTGGGATTTTGTCTGTGCTTCCATGTATGCAGTAAACCAGTGTCCCTGGACAGAGTGCATCAGGGCCCACTATACCGCTCATCTCCAATATGCTGATTTGCAACTTGGATTCTGATGGTGCCCATTCCTTGTGGGCCACTTGTCCCTGTGGCATTGCTCTCCATTCACACAGGCTGGTGACTATGTCTATTTTGATTTTGCACTGAAAGACCAGTGGACTCCCCTTCATTAGGTCATGGGAGTTGGACCACCAGTCTCGGGATCTTTGTGCCCTTGTCAGTTGCAGTTGCGTGTTCAAGTCTTGGTCTCCTTTCCTCCATGACACTGTGGGTACTACCTGTAGAGGACGTATATTCCACCTGGCCCATGGGACCAGGTCAGGGCTAGATGCTATTAATACCAGGAGTTGCAGAATGGAGAATTTGGGATACCAGGTGACATCTTCTGATGGTGTTTGTTTCAGCTATTAACTTAGAAATGTAGAATTTGATGACAGAAAAGGACTGCTTGGCCCACCTAGTCTGCTAGATGTTCCTTACTTTTTCGACATCCACAGACCCTATCTGGTCTCCTTCAACCCTGCCACCTCCCTGTATCCTATCTAATATATTCCTGTTTCTATACCATGCAAGCTTGAAGCCCCTCCACTGTTCTAGCCTCCACCACTTCCACTGGCCATCTATTCCAGGTATCCACCACACTTTCAGTGAAGAAATGCTTCCTCACATATCTCTTGAATCCCCCTCCCACATGCATGCCCCCTGGTCGTGGTGCTTGTTTTCATTTGAAAGAGACTCTCCAGCTATACCCTATTCACCCCCTTTGAGGTACTTGTAGGTCTATCATATATCCTGTCTCTTGCCTGTCTTCCAGGGTCTACAGGTGCTTCTCATGCAAACCACATATCATTTTAGTTGTTCTTCTCTGGATTGCCTCTACTCTGCCTATGTCATTTTTGAGGTGCGGTCTCCAAAACTGAACAAAGTACTTTAGGAATGACTTCCCAAGTGAGCAATATAATGGAAACACCACCTCTCTCTCTCCTCCTGCTGGAGATATCCTCCCTATGCAACTCAGCACTCTCCAGTAGACTTACCCACTGCTTTGTCATACTGTCCTGCCATGTTGCTGTGCTCAGATATGATAACTCTGAGGTCTCATTCCTGCCTAGTGACTGTCAGTACTTCCTCTCCGATTACATTCACAACACTGGGGTTTCTATGTCGTGGGAGTTTGTTCAGCACAATTCTTACCTGCCGCTCTGATTTTGTGTTTGGAGGCAGGAGAGAGGACTATTTTGTTCTTTAGTGGTATTTCCTGAAATTTGATTGTGTAGCCTCTTGGAATTATCTCCAGAACCCATTTGTCCACTGTTGTGTGTTGCCAGCGATGTGTGAAATCAAGTAGCCAGGCTTCTATGGACTGGTGATAATGTGGGTTCCTACTGGGTCATAATGTCATTATAGCTACCCTGAAAGACCGCTGTCCAGGACAGTGAATGGCGCAATACCGCATATACTGCTGTACGCGGTATTGCACCATTCACAGACCTCTGCTGGGAGTGGGTCTCACCGAGCAGCTGCTGTGGCTCACTGGACTGAGCCACAGCAGCAGGAACCCAGGCCCTGCGTCTGGGACCGTGTTTGATTCCCAGTCCCAGACATTTAATTTTTTTTTTACAATTTGTGCATTCCTCGATTTGGACCCCACCCCCGAGTTGAGAATCTTTAGCAGGAGCAGATCCAGGAGTGCAGCCCCCCATAACGGGGTTGTGGGGGGATGGAGCCCCCACAGAAAAAAGAATTATGCCGCATGGCAATATCATGCTGTATTGGCAGCGTGATTTTTCCATGTCGCATAATGTCTTGCGACATAATGACCCCATGACATGTGGGTTCTGGAGGGGCTTCAAGTTCAAGTTCTAGTTCAGGTTTATTGCAGGAAAACTCCATTGAGCAAGCTCATTCACAAGGAGGTCCTGAAGGACATACACATATAATGGCACATTATACAATACGTAATATTGATAAACAAATGTATACAATAGGGGTGAAGCATAAATGAGTGTGATAAAAACATGTATCTTCACCAGAGTGAGATAAATTTAAGGGCTGACATTTATCTCATGGCTCAGAGTGTGATAAATGTAAGAACTGACATTTATCTCATGGCTCAGAGTGAGATGACTCACTGCTGCCTGCAGCTAACTTAATTACCATGGCAAAACATCCTCACCTGCTTCCCACACTCTCTCACTCCCAGCTCATTGCTGTGATACTCTTGGCTGACTGCAGCCAAAATTCTAAAGCACACAACTTCACAAAACAGTTTCTTTCTCACTGCTGCCTGAAGATAATTTACTTAGCATTGCGGAACCCACTCAGCTTTTCCTACAGAGTTTGTAACACTGCCAGCCCATTCAGAAAATGTCACACACAGAAACAGCAAACACTGAAACAGCAACAGAACACAAAAAATCATAACACTACTGAAACTTCGTACCCCTATTGTATGTCAGAACACATGATGTGCAGATCGTAGGTTATGGGAAAATATTCACTATTGCATCAGGAGCTCTGGATACTCTCATTCGTGCCTTCGGCACTTGTGAGTATCCAGAGCTCACTCTGCAGGAGTGAAGATATTTTCCATATCACATTCCTGCCCATCATGTATCCCCTATATATACAGAGTAAACACAATGCACTAGTAAGGTAATTCATGACGAAACACAATAATGAAATGTTACATTTATGTGTACAAGTACAGGACAGACAATATCAGGTGAGGTTAAGCACTTTGTTGTTGTATGATGATGCATTAGAAAAACAAAAGAGGTGAAGAACTAGAGAGGAAACAATAATAAGGGTGGGCAGGGTGGGGAAGGAGTAGGTTAGCAAAGGATACAGTAGACTGAGGGATAAAGGACTCAGTATGGCAAGGGCCGTCAGAAACAATAGAAAGGAACAGACATAAGGATAAATGGGGCTTAGTGGCAGTTACAAATATCTTTTATTTTAGATGCAATTAGCACTCTAAAGAAGTTGACAGAGACAGTGCTAGTTAATTTTAGTATTGATTGTAGTTGATTTCACATAGAGGGAAGGGCATAAGAAATAGCACGTTTGCCAAAGGAGGTATGAGTCCTAGGTACATTAAGCAAGACAAGATCAGTTTTCCTAACGGAGTATTGACTGCGGGAAATGCTGATTAGCGATGTTAGGTAGCGTGGTAATATCTGCAAGAGCAACTTAAGGGTCCAAAGACCAGCATGGAACAGGCATCTACTGGTGAGGGATGTCCAACCAACAGCTGTATACAAGTCACAGTGGTGAGTACGGTAGGGCAGTTGGTAATCAATCGTAACGCATGATGATAAAGGATGTCCAGCTTGCTTAGGCTTGAAATAGAAGCTGTAGTGTATATTATGTCACCGTAATCGAGTAGGGGAAGGAAAGTGGCCTGTATAAGCCTAGAGCTTATCTCGAGGGGAAATAGAGACTTATTTCTAAAACAGAATCCTAATCTTGCTTTAATCCTCCAGGATAGTTCTTCAATGTGGTTATTAAATGAGAGTTTATAATCTAACAAGATGCCCAAGTATTTGAATTTAGAGATGATTTCCAATGATTCCCCTAGTGCAGTAACTATAAAATCATTGGTTGGTCGGTGGGGGGGGGGGGACCAGGGGAGGTACAATGATTGAAGATCATTGCTTTCATTTTCTTAGCATTAAGGAGCAGCTTGGCTTTTATCAGATTATTTTCGAGCTGAGCAAAGTCAGCTTGTAATATATCCCTGACCTGCGATACCGTGGATCCTGAAATATACAGAACAGTATCGTCTGCAAAAAAGTGCAGTTTGGAGCTTGTTATATGGAAGGCAAGGTTGTTTATGTACAAAGAGAACAGGATCAGGCCTAGAATGGAGCCTTGGGGAACTCCTCTAACAACAGGTAGGGGGCAGAGAATAGGCCATCCGCTTTGACTTTCTGTGTTCTCCTTGATAGGTAGCTAATGATCCACTCAGTGGTGGACGGAGTAGCACCTAAGTTGGACAGGCAAGAGACTAGAAGGTTGTGATCAACAGTATCAAATGCTTTGCTAAGGTCCAAAAAAACTGCACCAATAACCAGCTTAGCAATGGCAGTGGTGAACCAATCATTTGTTACTTTTGCTAAAGCTGTGATAGTGCTATGATTTGCATGGAAGCCTGATTGGGCTGGATTAAGCAGTGAAAAGGTTTCAATATGTAATTTGAATTGATTATAGACTAATTTTTTGAACATTTTAGAGAGGATGGGCAAGATGGATACGGGTCTGTAATTGTTAAGGTCGCATGGGTCCCTGATTTAAAAAGGGGAATGATGTTGGCACATTTCCAACAGGTCGGGACTAAGGCAGTAGTGATAGAGAGGTTGAAGATATAAAGAATCTGGGCTGTAGGTGGGCATAGCCTAGTCTTACAAAGAAGGGTTCAGGACCATCATCCCCTGTGCTTTTACGGATATCAAGTTTAACAAGTGAGTCTTCAACTTCTTTGTAGTTACACAAACGCAATTGAAAGGGGCAGGAGGAGGTGCCGGCGGATGGGGTGAAGCTAGGCTGAGTTGTAGGATAGCTGGCATAGGGTGAGGAATCAAACGCAAGTCCAGCTGTAACAAAAATGGGAATTGAGTTCTTCTAGAATTTGAGAATTACTTTCCACAATCCTGCCATTTGCACATATCATGGTAGGAGCGGAGGGGGCAGCGGACCGCCCTTCAATGGATTTGAATGTCCTCCAAATTGGCTTCACTGGTTATCATTTCTGTTTTTGAAACCTATTTAGTTGTGCCATCCCCTTCCTCTGGGTAAGTTCCCCCTGAATTTGTTCCTTTGCAAAAAAAAATCCCTGCATAAAACCATAGGACTGGCTATAGCATTGTTTATAGCTGTATCTCTTGTCTCTCTGTACTTCGTTATGAACAGAATTTACCCTAAAAGGACAGCAGAGTAATCGAGCATCTGGTCCTGTCTCTTCTGAGGGTCTTGCCATCTTATAATTTGATGCATTTTTCTAAACCTTATCCATATAGTTGCTTGCCTTTCAAGGAGAGTTTGGTAAACATTTATTTGAATTCTTTGTCCTCTTACCACAGCTTGACTCACAGCACCCTATGGTTTCTCTCTGTGAGGGCCACCATTCTGGTGTTGAACCACAGTATGTCTACTGAGGCATCTGCCATGTACTTGGCTGTTGGTATGGCATACTTGAGGTACTAACTTGTATTAGTATGTTTCTCTGGAATTTATAATGATATGTTTGTAAAGCACTAAGCTGAACAATAAAATTGACTTGACTACTCAAGGGTACCAGTGTGATTTGATCCCCTTGGGGTCACTCTTGATGGCTGTTTCGGCCAGAGGAATTGAGCCCTGCTGGTGTGCACCTTGGCTGCTGCTGCATTGTGGGTCGTGCCAAATCGCTATATAGCTTCTTCAGTGTGTCCACTTTCCTATCCATTGCATCTTTTAGTGGAGCTGAACCTTCCAATGGTATTACTGCCTTCTTATACAGTGTTGCTATGGGTTCACCACAGGTGCTCTGCACCAGTCCTTGATGCTGTTTTCATTGAGGTGATAGCATTTGTTAAATGCATGTTTTTCCAGGATCCTGCTAGGTTGCTGGACTCCCACTACTTGGACACTTGCCTCAGATTTAACTCCATTTACTACTTATGTCTACTGTCCCCCCAACCAACTACCAACCCAGCTAACTATGTCCTTTGCTGCACCTGCATCCCTTAGTTTTTTCAACAACCGTGTGTGTCACCAAGTCAAATACCTTTGTGATATGATATCTTTGATGATAACAGTGCCATATTTTAGAATTAGCAGTATTAACCTGCAGGGTAATTATTTTTCATTCTTCAAATGTCAGTTTTTTTTCTGTTCCTGTATGACCCCTGTCATTCCACTCATTAGGGCTCATTGGAGCTCAGTGGTCCACTGGGACCCACCCCTGACCCCCAATGGCTCCGTACAGATACTTTCATTGCTCTCCCAACAGAGGCCTCCGATCTATCGTCTTATGGACTCTATTGCTGCCTCTAGGGTGAGATCATTCTGTAAACATGACGGTGGGTGAGCTATAGAAAATAATTTTTGTTGTGCAACTATATTATAGTATTCTCAAGGCACCATGATCATTGTCATTGCTAATAACCATAAATATGCTCCTGCATATTTTTAAGTACTTGTGCAAAACCAGTAGTTTTGATTATCTGATCTCCTATGGCAACAAAGTCAGTAATGTTACAAAACAGAAGTACTATGTAACTGATGTTGAAAAACCCTGGCAAGTTTAGCCTAATTTATCTGACCATTTTAATTCCTGTCAGAATGAAATCTACTCCTCTGTAATATGAACTAGTGATTTTTTTTTTCATTTACATTTAGGAGAATGATAAAGTACTGCAGATTCAAGATTGTTTTAAATAAACATTTTGTAATTTGTTAATAATAATACAAAAACTAAATTTTTTTGTAGTTGCTCAGCTACTCAAGAATTTGCTTTACTACATCTTGGAATGCTCTGTCCTTATTGGCAGAGGGTTAGGAATGATACAGCACAGAAAATTTTAACAACACTCTATAAATCACTAGACATATTACTGAGATGGCTCCTAAAAATAATATGCATATAATTAATAAACTGGCTAACTATACAAGAAATATCCTTCCTGGGATGATTTAATTTGAATAATTGTTCATATTCTATCAAATGAGTGGACATAGGAGTGAAATGTATAAAGTCTAGTGATTTTATTTCTCTTAAAACAAACTGAAAGTCTTGTGATTTAGAATCATCATCATCACTTTATTTTTCAAGGAGCACCCATCCAGAGCTCAGGGCACCCTTACAGATTAAAACATCCAATAACATATACACATAAACATAAATTCACAACACCATACACAATTAAAATATTAGTAAAATGTGAGCCCAATAAAACCAAAAAAACAAGTTAAAAGACAAAGAACACTAGTGCACAAGCACTGAGGCAAGGGTTACCCCAAAGGGCACTGGCCGGGAAGCTAAGTTTCAAGGAACAGTAGAAATCATACTTCCTACAAAACAACTACCTAATACAAAGCCTTTCCTATTATAGGCCAGAAAAGGCCTGATTAAAAAGCGGATTTTAAGGATGTCTTAAAACCCTCTATGGTCAGGCTATCTCGTATCCAACAAGGTAGAGAATTCCACAGGGTTGGAGACATAAAAGCAAATGTTCTTCCTACAAACATCTTCAGATAGACCCCACGAGTCTCTAGCAATCCCTCATTGGAGGATCGGAGTGGGTGGGAGGGGCAGTATGGGATAAAGAGTTCTTGCAGGTTCTGCAGTCTCTGATAGTGTAGGGCTTTATAGGTCAACAATGCGACCTTGAAGGTTATCCACTGCTGTACTGGCAGCCAGTGCAGTTCACACAGCTGAGGTGTTATGTGCCTGGATCTTGGGGCTCCAGTCAACAACCTGGCCATCACATTCTGCACTAGCTGTAAGTGATGGATATTAACCCTTGGTAGCCCTAGGTAGAGGGCATTACAATAATCAAGATGGGTGGTGACAAAGGCGTGGACCAGGGTGGGAAGATCTTCAGTTGGAACCATGTGTTTCACCCTGGCTATATTCCTAAGATGGTAAAAGGAAGATTTGACTATGGACAACACCTGAGCCTTCAGGGTTAGGCCCTCGTCAATAATCACACCAAGCTTATGCACCTAGTCTGAAACAATTAGTGGTATCCCTCCCAGCTCTAAACCAGAGGGCTGTCCCACCAATGTCCTGACTGAGCTATGATCTGGGTCCAAAACCAATACCTCTGTTTTTTCAGGGTTTAGCCTCAGCCAGCTGGTACTCATTCAGTCCTGAATCTCAGCCAGGCAGCTGTTAAACACTGATACAGTAATTTTCTCCTGATCGGGTGCAAAAGACATGTACAGCTGAGAACCATCTGCATAGCAGTGAAAACTCAGACCATACCATCTTATAATGTCCCCCAATGGTAGAATGTACACTGCAAACAACATGAGGGATAGCACCGAGCCCTGCAGCACCCGCAGTGCAGCTCATAGGGGGCCGAGGAATAAATCCCTGACACCACCTTCTGAGATCTGCCCTCAAGGAATGATTGAATCCAACTGAGGACTGCCCCCCCCAGTCCACAGAAGAACTGCAGGTGCTCAAGAAGTACCCCCATGGTCCACAGTGTTGAATGCTGCCGAGAGATCAAGGAGAACCAGAATGGTTCAGGATCTCCCATCTCTGGCCATCAAAAGATCATTTCATACCCTTACCAGGGCTGTCTCAGTGCTGTGGCTTTTCCTGAAACCTGACTGGAAAGGGTCATAGATATCGTGGTTTGTTAAATGGTCCTCCAGCTGCATGGCTCCCACCTTCTCAATAACTTTACCCATAAAAGGCAAGTTAGAGACTGGTTTGTAGTTATCTGGAGAGTCAAGGTCTAAGGAGGTTTTTTCAAGAGGGGCTGAACAACCACCTCTTTTAAGGGGTCTGGGAAGATTCCTCTCTCCAGAGAACTCTCAACTATCCCGGTCAAGACTGGGCCAATGACCTCAACACACCCGACAAGAAGGTGAGTTGGGCCCGGGTTCAGACTACAGCAAGTTAGCCACAGAGTCTGGACGATCCTCACAATATCAGTGACTTCCTGTAGGCTGAAGATAGACCATGTCACTGGGTAACTGTACCACTCAGTTGATCAGAGTAAGGCCCAATGGGGAGGAACTGGATGATTTCGCTCCTAATGGAGGCCACCTTATCAGCAAAAAAACTGCACAAACTCATCACACTTTCCTTGTGACAAGGCTCAACAAGACTGCAGACAGACTGGATTGCACAGTCTGTCTACAGTGCGGAAAAGCTGAGCAAGCCTGTTTTTGGCTGTAGTAATCTCCTTGGATGGGCTTCTTATTGGAGATTGCTGATTGGTAAATTTTATAATGACCTAGCAATCTAAGACTGTCCTCCTCCAGGTGAGTTTTCCACCAGTATCTCTTCAACTTTCATCCCTGTCTCTTCAACTCCCTTAGGGACCCATCATACCATGGTGCCCCAGGGCGAAGGGTCAGGGGATGAACATGAACCAGAGTGATGACATCCAGGGCCCCTGCCATTGCCCTATTATAGGCAAGAACAAGGAATCCTGGGTCACCACTATCATTCAGGATTCCCAAAAGATCCATCACTGCCATTAGACGCTCTGAGATCACTTCTCTTAAAGGGTGGTACTGAACCATTTCCTTTGGGGCAAGCCTAATAAGGGAAGTTGTAAAACTGAACCTCAGGGCATGATGGTCAGACCATCCGACAGGATCCACCACCATGTCGGTGATCTCCATCCCCAGGAGAAATACCAAGTCCAATGAGTGTCCCCCACATGGGTGGCAGCAGTAACTACCCGTGTCAGGCCCAGTGATTCCATCAACTGGAGAAGGTTTTGCTTAAAGGATGAGAGCTCGTCATCTACCCAGGCATTGAAGTCCCTGAGAATCATCCATCTGGGGTACTCCAAAACCAGTCCGTGACAAGCTCTGCTACCTCTTGCAGGAAAACCCTCTCATCATCTGGTGGATGATAGATGAGAAGGATCCTGCAGCCTGCACCTGCCCCCATAATACACTCAAAGGAATTGGTAGATCCCACTGAGATCTCCATGAAATCCAGTTCTGACGCAAAACAGATCACAACTCCCCCGCCCTGATGGTCCACTCTTGGGTGGTGTAAAACTGAGAACTCAGTTGGAATAGTAGATGCCAAAATGGGTCCTGTATTTTCATCCAGCCAGGTCTTGATAATGCAAGCCAGGACTGCAGAAGCTACCAAATCAGCTACCAATGTGGTCTTATTTTTGATTGACCTGGCACTGCATAACACTGCCCTAGAGGGATGAGAACCTGAGGTTGACTGCACTACCTGCCTGCATGAGTCAGAGCCCTTGGGTATGGGCACAAGGCAAGGAAGACCAATGTCCTGTATGCATTTCTCCCCAGGGCACCTCCTGGCCCTCACTGTCTGTATCCAACCACTCATCTCATCCTCCCTGGCCGAGCCCTTCCCCCCCACTTCCTCATAATACCTAGTGCACTGCATCTTCTGTATACCTCTGAGGAAAGTGGAGTGGTCTCAAACAGATGGAGGTCCCTATGTCTGGAGGTGGAGTACTGCCTGACCGTATTAATTTTCTCCCAACATATACTAACAACACCCACCCCTCTTCACAATTTAACACTTGACTTCTCCCAATCTACTTCCAGTTCCTATTCCACCCTACCTCCTTACTACTGGACAACAATTTTAATCCAATCCCCACCAATCTCACATACACACACACACACACACACACACACACACCCACACTCTCTCTGTAACCTAAACTAGCAATACTCTCACTCCCAATCTGAGCAGCGGCATCAGCAAATTAAAGTACAGTATAAGCAGTCCTTAAAAAGTCACTTCAATAAGTTCCAGTTGCAGAGCTCCCACCTCAGCATTTGAGCCTACAAATAAGAACAGATTACGCTCACCAGTCTGCCCTAGTTCACAGTTCAAATTTGAAGCAGTTTGTAATCCAGTCACCGGCTTTAAACTGAATTACTGTTTTGTGTGTTTACTTTCCCTTTTATACAAGACAACTTCTGTAGTTGTATCAGTATCCAGGTTTTAACTCTCTACCATAGAATCCTAATGCCTCTAAAATACTAATCAAGCCTTTTCTGGTTTCTATAATTACATATATCCATGGATCTAACCTTTGCTGGTATCTATAATTATTGAACTCCATTAAGAAAAATACTCTTGGAATTTTGTTTTCTTCAATTGGGAATTTTGTATATTAAGGAGGTTGGATTGGGCTGAATTGCTTTTTAAACTAAAAAAAAGCATTAACCCTTTAAGGATATTGAAACTGCAGATTACTACTTCACATGGAAGTGCTGTGTGGATAACCAGATCTGAACAGCTAGGTGTGAAAATATATATAGAATAAAGAATGGGGTGGTGTGTGTAACAAGAAGTTTACACGCACCCGAGAGGTTAGATGCTACATAAACACTCAAAGGGTTTATTAAATCATCTAATCCCGAGGGTGTTAACATTGGGTTTACACACCACCCCATATTTTATTTTATACAATTGCTGGGTTTCCCTTTTTCACTTCAGCAATTCTATAAAATAAAAAAAGTTGCTGAGTGGCCGCAGTCCTGTTAGGTTATAGAGTGTGGTCCATGTTTATCTTTTAGTATTTAAACATTTTTTTTTATGTTGTGGGTATTGTAGAGTTCAGTCCTTGTGCTGCATTTTTTTGTTTTAAATGACTTACCACCAAGGCTGAGTGGTGGTTTTGTTGAAGCAGACAGCCTTCTGCAGAGAGCAGTCAGAATGTGAGGAACTTGGGCATGTGCAGAGTGAGGGAAACTGTGTGCATGTTTGCCATAATAAAAACTCCTTCATTACGCCAAATAACGCCAACGTTTCTCTATGGGAAAAAGGGGAAGCCAGTTATTATAATCGGTTTACACCCAACTAATAGTGGTATGGACTATCTATGGCTGTTCTCCCTATCTGCCTCTATCAAGGTTATTAAAATTGTATCTTGCTTCATCGCATGAAATGTTTTCTTGAACAGCACCACATTATTATATATGGAAGATGAACATCCATAACTTCTGATTTTATTGGCTTAAAATTGTTTTTAAACTTCCTTTAATTTTTTTGTAAAGACTAAATTGGTAGATTAAAGCAGCAGTGTAATGAAAAAAAGTTATTCCCAAAAGCTAATTTTCTGCTATGGTTATAGAAAATATTGGCATAGCTGTTGATTTGGGTTTTCTGGGTGTCTCCTATGCTGTATACTGTACCTTTGCATTTTTGTTTGGACCCTTACCCTCTCTGTCTGTCCTTAATATTATTTCTATGCAAAAATTAGGCTGCCATCTTTTTTCTTTAGAAATAATTACTTAAAAAGTTTCATAAAATCCTTAAATGTCAATGAAAACTGAAAATTTTACCACCAAAATAAACTGGAAGACATATGGCATCAATTAGGAAGAAAAAAGGTGGGGCCAAATTGTAACCCATTTTCGTTGCACTGCTGCTTTAAATAAAGAAATATATCTACATTTCAAATCAAATAATGGTGATGTACTGTATTGTCTCCATTATCAAGTGAAGTATATTCATCTATCATATGTACTGTATTTCAGGACTGCCCCCATCAGGACAGATGGTTAGCTTAAATAACAAGTGTATTTATTTAAAAGAGCTGGTCAGGAGCACACACTGAACCAAAAATCCTTTCCAGGTGCAACCTGTGGGGAATAAAAGGTAAAAAAGGTGACTGAGGCATATTTGTCACATCAGTATTGCTGAATAAAGCTAAGTATTTTTTGAACTTTCAAATAAGAGTTTCTGCCATAGTCCTTCCTAAAACCATACACAATATGGCTGCAAACTTGCAACATACCGTAGTATAGCAATACTATATTGTACATTCATATCCCAAGTAAGAGTTTCTTGTAACTGTAATCAAATGAAAAGCTGGTAAATACCCACATTTGCTGGCCTTAAATGCTGTAACTGTATTTCCAGTGAATGCTTTGAGCACTATAAACTGTGTTTACTGCTCTGCCATACCTTGAATGCTCTTGTACAGAAAAACACAATTCATGTCCGACTGCTGCAAACCAATTTCCTAGCAATTTCAGCAGACCATACTTCACAGTACAGCTGCACGTTGCTATTGCTTTACTTCAAGAACAATTTATATTGTTGTAGACATGCACTTAAAATTAAGATTTTTTCCAGCTGCAGCCCATTTGCTGCTTATGGCCTGGGATGCAATAATATTGATGGATTGAACAGCCTGTATTTTCCTTTGTGAGGTGATTTGGAAGGATGCTGATTTCTGTGCTCTGGCCACAGACCCGACTATCAATATTTAGGTCAAATTGGATACTATTCTTAAAGGGATTTCTGATGTTTTCTGCTTCAGATGTTGAAGCTGCAATTTGTTTTGTAAATAAAATCTATTATAGTCATTTTATTGTTATGTTTTATCAACGCTTTGTTTCTAGCTGCCTTCCAGTTTCTTTGTGTGGCCACACTCCCCAGATAGATGTCATACCAGGGAGCTGTCAATGTTTTACATACAACAACAAGGAATACTGGGTTATTTATAATGTTGCCTTAAATGTGCCTTACTCAGAAGTACAGTCCTGTATGTTGGTAGTGGTGAGCTTCTAATATGTAAATGTCCATAAAAAGGTATTGTGAGTAAAATAAGACTCTGTTTTCCAGTTTCCTTACTGTGAGATGCAGCCTCATATTTCTGTAGTGGTGTCAATGATATAAACTCTTCTATGTTTATTTTCAAAACAAGGCATTGTGCATACAGTATCTAGCTACAAGACTTCTATACTGAGAGATGTAGTCTCCTAATTCAGCAGTGAGCACAGAAATATAATAGCTTGTATACTGATTTACATAGTGAGGCATTGTTGGTACAGTAAATAGCTGATTTTTCTATCTAAAACTACAAACTGACAGTATCCCTTTAATAACTTAGTTTCCCTGGTATGATGTCACAGCTGGGGCTTGCAGCACTGAGAAAAATGGGACAGGTTATGCAAATAAAGCCTAGCACAGAAATAAAAGCATGTTTTTCATGGAAAACAGTACTTTTTAGCTGTTTGAATGGTAGGAGATGGATTCACAATTCCTACAGGTTACTATTTTCATTTGTTATGGCAAATGTCGGAAAATCACTTTAAATTACCACACGGGAGCTGACTGGGGTCTCAGTATATTCTGGAGGGGGCACTTGGTTCCTCTAAAGGGAGGGCACAGGCTGCCCGACATTTGTATGCCACCTGCTGGCACACCATGGAACAGCAATGGTATGGTCTGTACAGAATGCCGATCATGCACTCTCCTAGCTTGGGGGGGGAGTAGCTGTGATGACCTCAATTGTTGGGTCAAAAAACTTAGGGACAAACGGGGAAATAATAAAAGCAATTAATTTGTTACTACATTGAATACCAGGAAGCAGTGACTTCTGGGGCAACTAAGGAGTTAAACTGGAAATGTTTAAAAGCTGAAATTGTAATCTTTAAGTTCGTAGGAAGGGAACTGTCATTTCTACATTTTTAGTAGGGACAACTATCATCTCTAAGTTTGTACATTAGGTGGGAAACTGTCATCTCTAGATTTTTTAGAGGAATTGTCATATCTGGGTGTATAGAAGGGGGAGCTGCCATTTCTAGGTTTGTAGGAAGGAGATCTGTCATCTGTAGGTTTGCAGGCGGGGAATTGTCATCTTTAGGTTTGTAGAAGGGGAACTCATTTTTAGGGCTGTGGGAGGAGCCTACAGCTGTTTTGGGATCGTAGCTGTAAAAACAGCTGATCGTGGAAACTTCCATTGGACTTTTGTAAGTAGCCTTCTGAAGGTCCATTGGAGCTTGAGACCCTCTGCCATGACTGGCTGCTACGGAATAACAGCCAGACTATTTCAGCTGTTACTTCCGCATTCCGGGGCATAAACTGCACATTTGTAACTTGTGCACATGCACAGTTCTGCTGGTACCATCATGTTGTGAATGGAAAATGCCATTCACTGCAACTACGCATGTGCGACTGCTGTGCATGCACAGTTGCATCACTGCCACCAACACCAGCAATAAAGAAAATGGCAAAGAAATCCATCTCGCACCCTCCCACTGCTGCTGTCCTCCCTGCTCCTTCCATTCCCATCTCTGTGCTGACATCTGGGTCCCCAATCCCGTGTTGGCATTATGTAGCCCTCCTACTCATGTGGCACACTGGGAGCCCACTCCAGTGTGCCCAGGTGTATTTTTTACCCCACCCCTTGCTGACTCTGCACCGTCATTGGGGTACCCAATCCCTGTGTCAGCATTATGTAGCCCCCTCACTCATGTGGCACACTGGGAGCCCAAGTGTGCCCAAATGTATTTTTTTCCTGCCCCCTGCCAACATCGGGTGCCCAATCCTGTGTCAGCATCATGTACCCACCTCCACTCATGTGGTACACTGAGCCCACCCCTTGTGCCCAAATGTATGTTTTATTTCCTGTGAATAAAGGAAATGGTCCCTCATCATCGCCCTTCCCCCATCCCAACCCTCTTACTGAGCACCCACCTCCTTGCACCCCTCCTTACTCCATACTTACCTCTGAAGGTCTGCACTGTCATCTTCTCTTGACCGGGACACATCTGCACTCTTCAAAGCCGAACCACAAACTGAAGAATCAAAGGTAAGCATGCCATAATGGCATTCAATGGGGTTTTCAACTTATGTTGCTAAATCAGCCATTTTTTGGAATTTTGGCCCCAAATTTTCAGCATGGGGCTCTTGGGACCCCACCTCATGAAAACTTTCACTGTCATTTCATTACTCTGTCCCGAAAGGTGATTTCAAAGTTGCCGTGCAGCATCACCTTTTGGGACAGATTCATGAAATGACAATGGCACTGTTCATGAGGTGGAGTTCCAAAAAGCTCATGTTGCAAATTTGGTGAAAAATTCGCAAAAAATGACTGCCTTACAAGCGTGCATTGCGTAGTTTCTACACACACTCCTAACTTTTGAAATTTTTTATATTTTCACTCTGAGGCCCAGATATTCAAACTGCACCCAAAAAGTGCGCAATAGCAGGAGCAAGTGCAAGTCTATTGCGCCCATGCTCAAGAGACACGATAATCAAAAACGGAGCAGGCCAAACTGCGCCTACAGCCGACGACTGAATATCGTACCACCTGCGCCATAGCACAACTAGGGAGGGGAAGCTGAGCAGATCTGATGCACCATAATGCAACAAGGGATGTTCAGCTGAGCAGTCCAGAGGTGCTATAGCGCAACCAGGGATGCCCCCCAGCAGCAGAGCAATGCAACTGCACAACCAGGGAGGTAGGGGGCCCACCACCCATGCCACAGATGGGCACAGGAACACACAGCAAAACAGACATCATCCCCCCACACCCCATACACTGCACAACTGGGGGAGGGCTGGAATAACCACCGGCCCATGGAGACAAGCAAACAACCCACAGCCGGGCCATGGTGCCCCATCACACCTCCTGGCAAGCTGTGACTGGCACACAAGGAGGGCTGACCACCCCGTGCCACACCATCCTCCCCAATGCAGAGCACACCCTGCACTGCGACCCCCAGACACCTCCCCATGAGCAGTGACCACCACTGCAGGAAATCCCATGCATGCCACCACCCCCACTGTGAAAATGCAACCCTTTGCACCACAGAACCATGCAAGCCAGCCCCACCATGAGCACCCATCAGCGGGTGGCAGCACATAGCAATACAACAATGGCAGACACAGTGCCACCATGCACAGTCCCCCGAGGTACTGCTGAGAGACCAACCATGCATCGGCACATGAGGTACCCCACACGGGACAGGGCTTGCCCCGGACACCACCACCAGTGGTACAGCACCCTGCACAGTATTCCAATGACACACCCCGACCCACCACTGGCCACAACAGCCAGCACAGACACCTACAGTGGTGCGTGGAAGCATGCACCACACCAGATGCCACATAGTGCATGGACAGACACCCACCCATACCCAAGGGCACAACAACACAGGGACACAGTGGTGGGGCAACCAAGCCCCCAGTGTGGGCCAATGTAAACTGTGTACACACAATCCACAGTTCTCCATGGCACTGGAGTGCCAGCCACCCTGCGCAGGCACTGTGAACCAGTACACCACCATCATTCACCCGGCGCACAAGTCACAGACAGTGGTGCACATCCCCTACAACACACACAAGGCACAGCATGGAGGTGGGACAACAACTGTGGAGGCCACAGTGTCACCCGAGGCAGACATGCACCACACCAGTGACAGAAGGCAACCCAGCAATGTGACGGGTACAGTGGCTGCCCTGCAGGGACTGCCACCACTGACATGCCAGCGGACCGTGCAGGTCACAGACATGCATGTGTGTCAGCTGCACAGGCCATGGATGGGCTGATAGGTGCACCATGGACACAGAGCACGCACCATGGACCACTGCACACAGTCATCCAGTGCACAGGGCACAACACACACACCACAGACACTGACTGATAGCTACCCCCACACCATAGTCACCTCCACACGGACACACACACATACCCATGACCTCACCACCCCTGACGCCATGCACACCACTGCAGCTGAGCACCTATAGTCAGCAACAAACCAGAGACCACCACAGTATTCATATCAAAATAACTGTGTATTGAACAAACATATAAAATTCAACTATTTACAATGCTAGGTACAAAATATATACAAGGTTCGGGGGAGGGCCACAAACAAGGTCGGGGTGGGAAGGGGGCAGGGGTGGACAAATGGAATGGGAAAGGAGGGGTGTGAGGGTGAGTCCGGGGGGTAGGGGAATACAAGGACTGATGGATCCTTAGTGGAACGCCTCTCCCCACTCTGACTCGGTCAAGCTCTGTGCCTCCGTAGGACCCCGGTGTTGTCTATCCTGTGGAGGATGTCCAGCAAAGCCCTTGCCACCTGGAGTATCTCCCGCAGCACCTCCCTTATTTACCAGAGATGGCGTGTACCTAGGACAAGAGAGCACAGTCAATAGGTGTGAATGCACAACCCCAAACAGCCCGCCCACTGTGCATGGCATACGGCCGTGGGATATACTTCTGTGATGGTGTGTGACCACCCGCAGTGATCACGTCCACATGACCTGCCCACCCAGGTGCATACAGCCATGCGGAACGCTGCACACACCCACCGGCCAAGTCATGCACAGCACCACCGTGGCTGTTTAGTGACATGGCTATGTGGTGCAAAGGCAGTGGCACAACCATGTACCTGGTGCACGCATGGACCACCATTGATGCACTCCCAGACATGCATTGCCACTGGACAGTGTTGACTGCAACAAGTCGCGTGCAAGGCAGTGGTGTTGATGGATGGTGGCTATGCCCTGCTGCCCACCCTGTTACACAGCATGCAATAGTAATCATGGAGGTATGGCACTCACCTTCATCAGGCCGGTCCAGTGGGCGGTGAGTGCCCTCGCCCTGCCTTGCTGCACTCTGCTCCTCCTGCCGCTGAAGTTCACGGGCACGGCGGCGTTCCTCCGGGCCTGTGGGGCAAACATGGAGAGAGGAACATCAGTACAATCCCATAGCAAAGTCCCCCTGCCCCCAGGTGTGTGCCCTCCCACCCAGTTAGACCCACCCACCCCACACCCTGTGAACACCACCACAACCAACCCCGGACAGTTCCTCCCCATGTGCTGGACTCATACAACAGTGTTACCCATATGGAAGATAAAAGTGTGTTGATGTAACCCCTACCTGGCCGTGGCACCATGCCCCTCCTGGCATGTGCCCACAGGCTTGCTAGCAGCTCCGGCTCCCTCTGCCGCAGGTCCCCATATCTGTGGCTGCACTGCTCAGCGCTCCTCCCCCATCCTGTGGCCTCCTCAAGTGCAGTGGCCACCTCCTCCCACACCTGGGTCCTGGACCTGCCCAGGGGTGCCTCCCTGAACAGTGGCCCATGGTGTGGCTCCACAATGGCCACTAGGTTGGCCAGCTCTATTGCCGATCACTGAGCTGCCTTCCTGCGTGCCATGCTCACTGCTCAATTTGGCAATATGGCGCTCTGCAGCACGGCTCCCCATGTGCAGATGCTGCACGGTACAGCACTGCCATTCCCTATCGCGCTGTCACTGAACAGCGCGATAGAGGTGCACCCATGCCTGATGCATGGTGCTTAGGGGCCAAAGGTCGGGCACAGGGTCAAGGGTCTCTGGCACATGGACATGCACAGTGCCATTGGAACCCAATGCGTGTAGCGTGATTGGCTGCCTGTGTGCCACCGCCATTAGCAGCCTACCGAGCAGTTGGCCCAGTGCGCCTATGATGGCCCAGTGCCACAGCGCCATGTAGTGACCATCGCTATAGTGCCACTGGCATAATGGTGGCCATGCCCTGCATTGCCTACTGCGCACAGCACGTCATCAGTGCAGCAGACGCCTGCGTCAGCAACCCCGGGCATGCGCAGTGAGGTGTGTACTACACATGTCACAGAACTGTGCCATTGGCTCAGCACATTCAACACAATTGCTCAAAGAGCAACAGCGCAATTTTCAGCCGTCATATGCAAATCATCTAATCAGCCATTCAATGGCGCAGCACTGCAATTTGCATCCACTTGAAGTTGCGTCTAGCCTCATTTGCATGGGTTGCACTATAAAAGTGCGACATTGGCCTGCAGTGGCCATAGTCGGTTACTGCAGTCTATTGGTGTGTTGCTTGCTGTTTGGGAGTGTGGACTGTGGATATCGGGACATGCATGGGACTGCACAGTCACAGGTAACAACTGCCATTCTTACAAGCTACATAATGACTGAGCAAGTTGTTGGAGAGGAGGAACACAGTGGTGGGAGGAGGAGGCCTAACTTTACCAAGGCTGAGACCAAAGCCCTGTTTGAGGCCTACCTGGATCAGGAGCCACTTTTCAGTGGACAGCGGGGAACACCTCAAGCCCATGCTGCTGCATGGGAGGAGGTGGCACGTGCTGTGAACCTGCATGGCAGCCACCAGCGCTCCGTGCAGGAGTGTAAGAAACAGATGGGCACAGACAGGAGGAGGATAGAGGAGAAGGTGGCTGCCATCAGGGCAGCATGAGCTGCAACAGGTGGGGGACAGCCGGAGATGGTACAGCTGGCCCCACAGGAAGAGAGACTTGCTGGAAGCATGCAGCATAGTGTCATTGAGGGTGTTCCGGGTGATGGCTTCCAGATGGGTGGTGGCCCATCACTGCATGGTAAGTCATGGTCTGTCTATGGGGGGGCAGGGTAGGTCACGTGCAGTAACACAACTTTGCTTTCCCTTACAGATCCTGAGTATCTGCATGGGTCAGCGGTGGTGGGCCTGTCCACTGAGGACAGTCAGCTGGAGATGGAGGAGGGCCCATCCACCTCCACAGGTATACGTGGATCATTGTGACAGTGGGGCCGCCTGGCTGTCCACACTGATGTCATTGTAACAGTTGTGGAGGAAGCCCTGCCTGTGTCCCAGCATCCATGGATGCCAGCACGCTGTGACTGGGGCTGGTGCAAAGTCCGTCACCGATGATGATGTAGCTAATGTCATTGGCAGTGACACGTGTGTGCTACAGGATGGCCACACAGCAGGATACATCGCGCCCATGGCTGTGGGTGGTGCTACCGTGGAGGCCTGCGTGTCAGCACAGTCCCAGCCTGTGCCTGTCAGCACCAGTGGGCCAGCACCGGTGTCTGTTCAGGACAGTGGGACTGTTGCGGCCACTGCGGCAGCACCACTGAGCCCTGGGGAGCGGCAGCCAGAGGGGCAGCATCAGCAGTCGGCCAATGGGCTTGGGGGTACAGGGTTCAGCGGCGTCTCTGCACTGCCTGTGGACATGCCCAGACCTGGTCCTGGTGCACAGCACCCACCCTCAAGGGGTGCTGATCATCAGGGCTGCACACACCCTGAGGGACAGGATGCCGAGGAGGCAGATGACCTCTTGGACGAGCACACCCACCTACTGCAAGCATCAGTCCAGCAGCAGATGCAGCTTGTGACATCAGTGTATGCACTGCATGTGGCTCTGGAGCAGGCAGAGGAGCATCGCAGCAGGGACACCGCTCTGATCCTGGCAGGGATGGACCGTTTGCGGGAGGATGTGACCGCTGCCATTGACAGGCATGCACAGGCATTCATTGCTGTCATGGCCACAATGGGCATACAGTCAGGTGCCCATGCATAGCGGACACCACGCAGTGCACTGTCCACCCCCATTCCCGGCGTCATGTGACTCCTTCCCTGTCGACACCAGGTTCAGCTGTGGGCATCCTGAGCACTCCTGGCACAGGCATGTTTGGTGTGCTGCAGACCCTTGCGGAAGCACAGTTGCATTCATGCAGTGGAACCCTTGGGGGACCATCGGTGCCACCCCATGAGGCCAGTGGTCAGCCGGTCAGTGCTGGCGGGTCTCGGCGGGGCAGCCCATGCATCCATGGTGGCCGGGGCACTGTGTCGCCTGACTGACCTGTCTCCCAGTGCGGCTACTGTCTGGTGCTGCCCTGTGTGTATTGTGTGTTTCAGTGGGCAGTGCATGGGTGGGTACTCGGCCCTGCACACGGACACACAGTCCACCTGCACGCTCTCCTGGCTGCTGTCTGCAGTTGTGTGTGCATGATGATGCCTGCATTGCACTGTACACCAATGTGCAATGGTGCTCAGCATCTGACACATGCACATGGACAGGCAGTGGGTGTAGTGGCCTGTGGACATGTGTGTGGCTAGGGTTGGTGTTCTGGGTCGGTGTGCCTCCTGCCCTCTGTGCACATTTGGTGCATTTTGTGTGTGTGTGTGTGTGTGTCCATCCATGTGGCATGTTAATCCTCACCAATCCCTGGTTGTGTGTGCTTCTGTGCCCTGCCACTTTCCTTGATGGCATGCACCCCTGTTGTGTGTCCATGCATGTTTGTGGGTTGTGCCTTAGTCACTGATGGTTGCACATGGCTCCATGACTTACCTGGGTCGGCTGAAGTGCTCCTCCGTGATGGTGTCCCGGTGCAGCTGTGCCAGCCAGATCAGTCGGGGGTTCCATCACCCAAGGGGGGGCTGCCCATCACCATCGTCACTGGCGTCCTCATCGTCCCCATTGCTGTCCCCCTCTTTGACCTGTATGGCTATCCCACATTCGTTGGCCATGTTGTGCAGGATACAACAGTCCAGGAATAGCCCACAGGCCTTTGAGGGGCTGTACTATAGGGCACCGCCGGAGATGTCCAGGCAAAGGAAACGTGCCTTCAGCATCCCAAACACCCGCTCGATGACATTACATGTGGTGGCATGTGCCTCATTGTAGCATTGTTGCGATGGGGTCGCCGGCCGCCGGTAGGGTGTGAGCAGCCAGGGAATGGAGTGGGTATCCACTGTCACCTGTGTGTAGAGGGTGGAGGTTAGTTTGGTGATCAGCATCGCCCTGCCCCGGGCCATGTAGGCCACTACCCATGTCACCTCTGGCCATGCCCCCCCAGGCCCTATGATTGTCCATGTGGTTTGCATACTCACCCACTAGGTGGCCAGTGGGGATGTCCCCACTCTCGATTCTGTGGCACAGTGCTGACTGGTGCCAGATGAAGGCATCGTGTGCTCTCCCAGGGTGCGTGGCACAGACATTGATTATGCGCCCCCTGGCATCGCACACCACCTGGCGGTTGATGCTGGCATAGCCCTTGCTATTGATGTATGCAGCCCCCTCAGGGCCAGGTGGTGCGCGTGTGGCCACATGGGTGCAGTCTATGGCCCCTAGCACACCAGGAATATGTGCTACCCTGTGGAACTCCTGTATGTTTACTGTGCGCTCCGCCAGTGTGCTGGGGAAATGGATGTACTCTGCAGCATGTGGCAGCAGTGCGCTGAGGAATTGGGTGAGGTGGCGTGACATGGCCGACTGGGTTATGCCTGTGGTGTCCCCAGTTGGTCTCTAGAAGGTACCCGTGGTGAGCAAGCACATGCTGGCTGTTACTTTAGTCTCCATTGACAGGGCATGGTTCCGTCATGTGGGTGCCTGCATCACATCACTGCACAGCTCACAGAGCTGCCTCAGAATTGCCCTATTCAGGTGGTACCTGCCCACAATCTCAGTATCAGTGTACAGCTCGAAGCTGGTGCAGGCTCGGTACTGCCTGTTGGGGGCATACCGCCGATGGGCCCTTCCATGGCCATGCCCCCCTGCCACCTGCCTTCTCACCCCCCCATGACAGCCTCCATCTGGAAGGTGGCACTGGCCATGTCCCTGGCTTGTGTTCACCCCCCCTGGCAGCTGTTATTGTATTCCCCCCGCTGTCCTCCCTGTTACTTCCCCTGCACCGGGAAAACCTGCCTGTGGTGGCCTCTGTGCTGTGTGGCACTTCCCCCTTCTGCACTGGTTGTGGTTCCCCACACCTTCCCTGTGCCTGTGTGTTCAGGGTGCCCATTCCCAGGTCTGCCCTGTGTGTCCCTCCTGCCCTGTCTGTCTGACTAGAGTTCTGCCTCATGTGGCTTCCCTGTAGCATTCTTGTGCCTCTCCTTTGCTCCTTTTTATTTTGGCTAATTTCTGCTATGGCGCGACTTCCGCTTGCTCCCCTATTGCGCATGGTGCAAGTCGTTGAATATCGCACTGCGCCATTTATGCATGGTTCCTCTCCCTTCAGTTGCGTATGCCTTCATTATCATTGCGCTGTTGCTCAGCATGATTTTGGGGGCGCAACTGCCTCCTGCTGAATATCACAGAATGGCGCAATTTCGGACAACCCTGTTGCACATGGCTCAACTCTTTTGAATATCTGGGCCCACATTTTTAACATTGCCATTTTTGCATGCCTCCTTTTTAACAGTACAGCTGTCATTTTTCACATCCTGCCTGAAACATGTTTTTCACCCTGGCGCAGAATGGCATGGTCACTCTGTAAAATCACCTTTTGAAACAAGTGAAAAAAATGACACTGGCATTCTACATGAAGAGGGATCCCAAAAAGGCCATGTTAAAAATGTGATGCAACACCTCCCAAAAAATGGCAGAGTTACATGCTGGCATTCAATAATGTCTATGCACACGTGTAACTTTGCTCACTTGGCAGCTCATCACAGCTCTATCAGCTCTGGCCAGAACATGTTAAGACTGTACTGTAGGAGGAGAACTGTCATCTGCAGATCTGTAGGAGGGGAAGCTGCCATCTCTGGGTTTGTAGGAGGGAAACTATCTTCTCTGAGATTTCAGGCATATACTGTCACCTCTAGGTTTGCAAGAAGGGAACTGTCATTTCTAGGATTGTATGAGGGAAAGCTATCATGTTCAGACTTGTAGGATGGGGAACTGCTATCTCTGGGTTTATAGGAGGAGATCTGTCATCTCTAGGTTTGTATGATGAGCAACTATCATCTGTAGGTTTGTAAGAGGGGAACTGTCACCTCTAGGTTTCTAAGAAAGAAGAAAACTATCACTTCCAGGATTTGAGGCAGAAAGGACCCAAAACTCTGGTCTTAAATCAAGCAAACAGAGTTTAAATAGTTTACACACAGGGAACAGCCAATTATTCACAAACATGAACCCACACAGAGCCCTAACATTTCATGTCTGCTGCTCCTGGTACCTTTTCACCTTGAAAAAGCAATAAGAGCAGCAGGCACAAAACACTGGGGCTCTGTAGGTCCACGTTTGTGTGTAAATGGCTGTCTCTTGTGTGTGAGAACTTAATACATTTTTTAGCTTGAAGCAGTAACAGTCTCTCTTCTTGCTTGCTTTAAGATCAGAGTCCTGGGTCCTTTATGCCTTGAATCTTGTGTCTGGACCAACTACCACATCAGCTGAGTGGCCTTTCATTTACTTAGCATTTCTAGGATTGTACGAGGGAGAACTGTTATAGCTACAGTAGGTGTGTAGAAGGGGGACTATCGTCTCTAGGCTTGTAGGAGGAGAAACAGCAATTTCCAGGTTTGTAGGAAGACGACCTGTCATATCTAGGTTTGTAGAAGGGGCACTGTCATCTCTAGGTTTGTAGGAGAGAGAATTGTCATCTGTAGGTTTGTAGGAAGGAGAACTGTCATCTGTAGGTTTCTAGGAGGAAGAACCATCATCTCTAGGTTTGTGGGGGGGGGGAACTCTAACCTCGCAGCTCATGAAAGGGACCTGTCACCTCTGACTGTGCAGAAGAGGAAACTGTTATTTCTAGGTGTGTAGCTGGGGAAACTGTCATCTCTAGGTTTGTAGGAGGGGAACTCTCATCTTTAAAGTGAATTTCTGAGATTTGCCATAGCAAATGGGAGTAGTAACCTGTAGGAGTTGTGAATCAGTCTCCTACCTTTCAAACAGCAAAAAAGTGCTGTTTCCATGAAAAAAAATGCTCTTTATTTCTGTGCTCTGCTTCATTTGCATAACTTGGTATTTGTGGGGCATAAGTAGGCTTGAGCCCATTGTGAATGCCCCCCCCCCACAAGTTTGTGGAACATTGTAATAATTAGTTGTGGTTTAGCCATTGATCTAGTCCCTTTTTGAATGTTTCAAATGTTTCACTATCTACTAAGCTTTGTGGGAGTTTGTTCCACAATTTTGGGGCCCATATAGAAAAATAGTTTGACCTTCTATTTGTTTTTGCTTTTTGTACTTCAAGTTGTCTTGAGTGTAGTCTTGGGACTAATTTCCTTACTGAGTATTGTATGCCACATTGCTGCATTAGAAGTGGTGTTTGTAGTAGCTTGTAGAGAAATAAAAGATCTCCTCTACTACGCCTTAGTTATAAAGAGTGCAGATTAAGCTTTTGAAGTCTATTTTGATAGTCTATGTGTGATAAATGGGGAACTATTATGGTGGCTCTTCTCTGTATTTGTTCCACCCTATGTCCTTTCTTAAGCGAGGGCTCCAAAAAGGTGATCTGTAGTCACAGTATGGTCTAATATAAGTTCTGTATAGTGGGATTATACATTCTTCATTTTTTGCAATAAATGTACAATCTATTCTTCTTAGTAAGGTGTTTGAGTTTTTTGCTAGGTTACCACAGTGGTCAGTAGAGGTAAGTTTGTTGTTAATTGTAATCCCGGTTTTTTTTTCACTATTTGATACTTTTAATATAGTATCTTTAAGTTGATAGGGTTGCATTGGATTATTTCTGCCAAAATGGAGCACTGTGCATTTGTCAATATTAAAGTCCATGTCATTTATAATGGCCCATTTGTCAATGTTAACTAAATCATTTTTTAGTTGATTTATATAGTAAGCGGAATCCACCCTGCCACTCAGTTTTGTATCGTCAGTGAATTAGAAAGTGTATTATTAGAATTTATTTGCATGTCAGAAATGAATAAGTTGAATAAGGTTGGCCCAAGGACCGAGCCCTGGGGGACTCCGTTGGACACTTTCCTGCTGTCAGATAATTCACCATTAATTGTGACCTGCTGTATTCTATTGGTCAGCCAATTGTGGACTCAGATGATTAGGTTAGTGGGGAGTCCTAAATAAAGGAGTTTGCTAATTAGTTTGGTGTGTGAAACTCAGTCAAAAGCCTTGCTGTAGTCCAGGACGATTACATCGATTGGAATATTAGAGTCTAACCTCTAGTTTATGTTGTTACGAAAAGCTATAAAATTAGATGTGCAAGAATGCCCCTGCTTGAACCCATGTTGTGTACTGTCATTTATGTTAAGTATTTGTAGTTCTGATTCTAGTATGTTTTTAATTATTTTTTTCTCAGTGCTGCAACCCCCAACCATGACATCATGCAAGGGCAACAGCATTTTTAAAGGGACACTGTCAGTTTTTAGCTGATACTTTACATTGTTTGCAAGTAGCTGTATCTAGCATTATAACATGTAGAAATATTCTAGTGATGTGATTTGCCGAAAGCAGCTCAGAGTCATGTAATCACTGACCCATAATTACACTCCTGAACTACTTACAGTCATTCAGGCCCTATAACATTAACATAGAAAAGTATTATCACATTTCAGCATTCTGACAGGAGCTGTAATTTCAGACCTGTCACTTCACCAGCAGGCAGTAAAAGTGAAACAATATCCACACAGAATGGCAAATGATCTTTTTGGCCTACCTGCATCATAGAAAATTTCCAGAAACTTTTCTACACACTGTACTGCTGCAACTATGACCAAAATAAGAGACTGCACTTTGATTAAGGAGACAGAAAAATTAGCTATTTACTGTACCCACAATGCTTTGATTTGTAAATTAGTATACAGGCTATTATAATTATGTGGTCACTACAAAAATAGGAGACTAGGAGACTACATTTCTCAGTAAAGAAATCTTGTCAGCTAGATACTATATGCATAATGCCTTGTTTTGAAAATAAACATATGAGAGCTTTTTTTGTTGAAGCCGCTACAGAAATATGAGACTGCACCTCATAGTAATGAAACTGGAAAAAAACTTTGTATTGTACCCACAATGCCTTGCTATATAAATCTACATATTAGGTGCTATACTGCAGTCACCACTACCAAAATAAGGGACTGCATCTCTGAGTAACAAACATTGAAGTAAATAGTATAATCTACCCAGAATTATTTGTTTGCTGTATGTAAAACATTGACAGATCCCTTGTATGTCATCATTCGGGGGATGTGGCCACACACAGAAAACTGGAGGGTGGGCAGAAACAAAGTATTGATTTATTTATTTATTACAGATTCAGAGAGTACCTTTGAGTCCCGGACTCATTTACAAAGGTTCCACGTCACATAGGATATATACATACAGACATAACAGCAATGAACTCAGAGACATATACAGGTTGTTTACAGGGAATCAGCCAAGCTAACATTCATGATACTAGGATTACTTAAAGTAATTACACAGTACACATACGATGTAGATATTTTATAACACATGAGTGAAACTGGCTGGTCAGTAAGGGAAGAGGCAGGCCAGTGGCCATTGTCATAGATTAAGGAGGAGGACAGGGGATTCAGTTGTAGTTACAGTTATTTGAGGATAGAAGTTGGGCCCTAAGGAGGGTTTTAAATTGTCCTAGTCTTTGTTCATTAGACAGGGTAGTGGGTAGGGTTGTTCATCCACACGGGGGCCCAATAGCTGAAGGATCTTTCAAATTGAGAGATACGGCTGGAGGGAAGAGTGAAGAGATGGAGGGCTGAGCTATGGGTATACTTAACCTTAATGCTTGGGCAGATTAAAGGGGAGAGTCCAGAGGGGGAGATGCCTAGGGTGATTTTTTTAGCCATCAGACAGGTGTGGAACCTAATCCTGTTGTCAAGATTAAGCCAGTGAGTAGCACTATAGAGTGGGCAGGTATGTGTAAGACGGTCACATCCTAGGATAAGACGGCTGGCTTTGTTTAGGGAGATATGAAGTCTAGCTAGGGATGAAGTGCTTGCCGCCCCATATATCAGTAGACTGTAATCTAGCAGCGAGAGGACCAAGTAGGTGACTGTGAGCCTGAGGGTATCAGGGGTATGGCAGTGCTTAAAATGGTGCAGAAGCCCCAGCCTAACGTTCATGGTCTTGGATAGTTGGTAAATGTGCTTGTGGAAGTTAAGGCCTTGGTCCAAGGTGATGTCCAGGTACTTGAAGGAGTCCACCTGCTCTAGAGAGGTGTGATTGGAAGTTAGGACTTGTGGGCATAGCACCTTTCTAGTGTTCTGTAGGTGAGAGAATAGCATAACTTTGGTTTTGTTGTAGTTAAGAATAAGGCGCTGTGCAGAGAACCAGTCTTCCGTGCAGCTGAAAGAGGACTGTAGGGAGCAGTGGAGTTGTATAGGGTCAGGACTGGAGGAGAAAATTACTGCATCGTCGGTGTATAGTAATAGATTTCCTGGGCAGGGCTCAGGAAGGGAGTTGAGGAAGAGGCTAAAAAGTAGCAGTCCCAAAATGGACCCTTGAGGGGCACCAGAGAGGACAGGCAGTCTATTTGAGACTGTGTTACCAATTTTGACCTGTTGATATCGGTTCGAGAGGTAGTCAGAGAACCATCCCAAAGCATCCCAAGAAAGACCCAAGTTGGTCAAGGTGGTTAGTAGGAGGGAGTGGTTGACGGTGTCAAAAGCCTTTGTGAGGTCAATGAAGACAGCACCAGTGATGTGCCCCGATCCAGTGCAGAGTGTATGTGTGTGGTAAATTTGAGAAGGGCAGCAGTAGTGTGTGTCCCTTGCAGAACTGCTAATAAAACACACAAAAAAACCCCCAGCTATGACAGATTTTTTTACAAAACAAATTACAGCTTTAACATCTGAAGCATGGGTGGCAATGGCATACTACAGTATGTGAAAAATGCATTTGCAGAACTTCTGTAAGTCATTTTAAGCTTGTAGGAGGGAAAATTGCCATCTCTGGGTTTGTAGGAGGGGAATTCTCATCTCTAGGTTTTTAGTGGGGAGCTACAGTATCATCATTAAGTTTGTAGGAGGGGAACTGTCTTTTGTCATTTCATGGGAGGGAAACTGTCATCTCTAGGGTTGTAGGAGGGGGAACTATCATCTCTAACTTTGTAGAAGGGGAACTGTCACCTCCAGATTTCTAAGAGGGGAACTGCCATATCTCAGTTCATGGGAGGGAAACTGTCATCCCCAAGGTTGTAGGAGGGGGAACTGTCATCTCTAGGTTTGTAGGAGGGGGAACTGTCATCACCAGGTTGATAGAAGGGATTTTGTAGAAGGTGAACTGTCATCTCTAGGTTTGCAGGAGTAGAAACCGTCATCTCTAGGTATTGCTAGGTTTCCAGGAGAGGGAACTGTCATCTCTAGAGTTGTAGGAGGGGGAACTCTCATCTTTAATGTTATAGGAGTAAGAATACAAGGTGAACTATGATCTCTAGGTTTGAAGGAGTGGTAACTGTCATCTTTAGGTTTGTAGAAGGGGAACTATTATCTCTAGGATATGTAGGAGAAGAAACTGTTATCTCTAGGTTTGTAGGAGGGGGAACTGTCATCACAAGGTTCATAGAAATGATTTTGTAGAAGGTAAACTGTCATCTCTAGGTTTGCAGGAGTAGAAACCACCATCTCTAGGTATTGCTAGGTTTCCAGGAGGGGGAACTGTCACCTCTAGAGTTGTAGGAGGGGGAACTCTCATCTTTAATATTATAGGAGTAAAAATACAAGGAGAACTATGATCTCTAGGTTTGAAGGAGGGGGGACTGTCATCTCTAGGTTTGTAGAAGAGGAACTATTATCTCTAGGATATGTAGAAGAGGAAACTGTCATCTATAGGTTTGCAAGAGGTGGAACTGACATCTCTAGGGTTGCATGAGGGAACTGCTATTTCAAGGTTTGTTGGAAGGGGAACTGGTATCTCTTGGGATGTATGAGATAACTGCTATCTCAAGGTTTGTAGGAGGGGAACTGTTTTCTTTAGGTTTGTAGGAGGGGGACTGCTATCTCTAGGTCTGTAGGATGGTGAACTGTCATCCTTAGGTTTGTATGGGGGGAACTCTCGTCTTTAAAGTGATTTATTATACTTTGCTACTTAAGGTACCACTTTTGGTATATGGTATCTTAAGTTCACAATAGTCCCTTTATGTAATTTTTAATATTTTATGTTAAGCCATTTTAAAATAGCAAGGGATCATAGTATGGTCCTGACAAGGTGGCCGGCAGATCCCTTCCACGTCCTGATTCACCTACACAGCCCCATGCTTTCCCTTGCTAGATGATGTCACTATGTGCCCGAGCGAGTTGAGCTGAGTCCATTAGATGAATGGATTTTTTCCCCACTTTTTAGTACATTGTATTTATAACTTGAGATAATAAGGGCCACCGATCAACTAACAAGGCCCTTGTTAGTCAATCAGTGGCCCTAATAAATCTCCAAGTCACCATCAGAATGTATTAAAAAGTAAGGAAAAATCACATTCAATTAAATGGGGCTCACCTGCATTCAGGCACATAGTGGCATCATGCAAGGAAGAGAGTGAGGCCGTATAGTCGAATCAGGAAGTTGAAGGGATTGGCTTGCCACTTCGTCAGTGCCAAACTACAAACTCTTGCCACTTTAAAATGGCTCAACATAAAATATTAAAAATTACACAAAGGGACTATCATGGACATAAAGTACCATATTCCAAAGGTGGTACCTTAAATTCACAAAATAACTTCAAGTTTGTAGGAGGGATAGTGTCATCTTTTGGTTTGTAGGAGGGGGAACTATCATGTTGAGGTTTGTAGAAGGGGGAACTGTTATCTTTAGGTTAATATAAGGGGAACTGTCATCCTTAGGTTTGTGGGAAGGAATCTGTCATCTTTCGGTTTGTAGGCATGGGAACTGCGTTTTCTAGGTTTGTAAAAGGCAGCCTGTCTTCTCTAGGAGGCATAATTCTCCCACAGTATTCAATGGAGAATGACTGTGTTCCTGCCTAGTGAAACCCCTATTAATGGTTGCAGCATATAGCTGCAAAGCAAATTGCTGGTTTGAAATTCACTCCAACCATTAGATCACAGCTATAAACTGGGTAGAAACAGGATCAAATTTAAAAATTAATTTCTTCATTTAATTTTATTGTACCACAGCAACATAACTTATTTACCACAAAATCAAAAGTTACTTACATTGGAAATATGTCTTGTATCAATGTGCTCTGGGAGCAGCAGCAGTACAGTACATAAACAGACATTGGCAATAAGGAAATAAATCCTATATGAATGTTTTAATATTTCAAGTAGCAGAATGAAACACAGATATATACAATGCATTTACTAGGTTTACTAGGAAAGAAAAGACAAAAGTAGGTGATTTGCCCATTGGGATTGTCTCCCACACCTAGTGGGTGAATTATACCACAGTATGCTTTGAATAGAAGTATTTATCAAGCCCATTTTTAAATCCCATTATGGTTGTTTGATTAAATAATTTTGTGGTAATCAATTTCAGGCTTTTGCCAATCGAATAGTAAAAGTAATTATCTCTTTTAATAGTGTTTGCCCATGGGACAATAAGCTGCTTGTTGTAGGACCTTAAATTGGTCATTCTTGTAGAAGAATTCAACCCACACTGAGATATTAAGTCAACTGAATGAAGAATTTTAAATATTAGTCATAAATCCTCCTTTGTCTTCAGCTTTGTAAGTTAAACAAATCAGTCTCCATGAGTCTTTCCTCATACAGTCTATTTTTTAATTGAAGAACCATTTTGGTAACCTGCCTCTGCACCCTCTCTACCAGATCAGTATCCCCCTTCAAGTATGGATTCCAGAAGGAGGACCCAAAATATAAGTAAGGCCTGACAAAAGTCCTGTATAAAGGAATCATTCATTCCTAGATATAAAGGTGCACTGAATTGTTTTAATCATTTGCTGTTTTTATAACTTTCTTGCAGTGATCGGAGGCAGATGTTTTGTTGTTGACCATAACACCAAAGTCCCGTTCTGTATCAAATTTACTGAATTTTTATCATTTACTAGTGACTGAGAAACACAGAGGATATGTCAAAGCTTGGACTCAATATTATACACTTTATCTTCACTTGTGAAGGGACAAGACCATAACAATTAGTGGTGGAGCATGGAAGAGTTCTGAAAGTCCTGCTTTTTTACAAATGGTGGCAAACTACATATTTTGAGTTAGGCTATTGTCAGGGACCCTGGTTTTCCATTTTTACCGGTAACACCGGTAACAATCACGGAATCCTGCTTGGTTTGCGGATTTTGAATTCTTGTACCGGTGCCTAACGGAAATTGCATGTCACTGCACAGAATCTCTAAGATTTCAGCATTTTTTTAAATTTTTTTTATTTTTATTTTCTCTTTCTATGTCCCCTTCTCACAGCATCAGTCTCCACTTTTCAGGCTGGGTATCCCTTAGCTTCACCCCCAGGTAATGCTCAGGAGCTCCTGTAGTCCTACCCTATCCTACCTGGGTTGTACTACTGCCAGGTGGGAAGGGAGGGGACCCTAAGTCACCCCTCCACACTCCCTTAGTGTGCATTGGGCAGCCCAGTAGGTCCCTCATGGAGACTGGTTATGAAGTCTGGGGCACCTGGATCCCTTCTGCCAGTGGCCAATGTGGGGTGATTGTTCCTGGTTTTCTGGTCTCTGTCCCTGAGGGCACTGGCACTAGAGGAGATCCAAGGAGGTAGGTCACATAGAGACATGCCACTGCTCCAGATCTTGGCTAGGGTCCTCCCCTCCTGATCGCTCTGCAGCACCATTGCATCACCACCCATGGTCACACAGGTGGTGGTAAAGCAGCAGGACCTGCAGCCCACCCTCCCTGAAGGAGGAGAGCAGTTCCCCAGGTGCTCGATCCTACTCCCTTGGCCAGACCTCCAGCAACCCGAGTTCGCTTCTGACCCTGGGTTGCTGGCATTGCAAGCAGTAGTGCTACCGCAGCACCAGCATGCCGACCCAGATTTCAGCATCATAAAATGAACGATGTTGTGCTTTGCATTCTTTCTGCTTTGCTGCATATACAGTCAGTAAGGAAATCACCGCTGCTTTGTTGTAATCAGCCATTCAGTTTAACCACCCATGCCTAGTGGTTAGAGTAACAAGCTGTGAATGAACTGGGTACATCCAGCAGACTTGGGTTTGATTCCCACAACCTCCACTTGCATACTGTGTGACCCCAAGCAAGTCACTTAACCTCCCCAGTGCTTCTAGGCCACTCCTGAAAACAGACAGTCCTGCCTAGTGGGCCTTACCTGCTTTACAAAGAATATAAAAAAAAAAAATACCAATATATGTTTACTACATCATAGAATAGTAGTCAGGGTGCCATGTAATTTACTTGAGTTTTACTTGGGCTGAAATGATTTTGTATAGGTAAAGATAAATGTTCAGATACATTTTATGTGTTTTATAACCTTCTTTTTAGATTTTAGTCAGGTGTTTATTGTATTCTTTGCATATAAGCATCTAGGTTGTAGATTGCTAAATGCAGGATCACTGTTACCAACTAGCTTATTCAAGTTTATAACCAGTAGGGCCATCCACAATCCTCAGTTGTTTGAATGAAAACTAGTCTGAATGAAAGTATGCTCACAAAGAAGAAACTGCCTTATTACTTATGAAAATACTTCATAGTTAGCACCCATTTAGGTGAAATGGATCGTTTGTAGCTTTTCTCCCCCTACTGTTTCAGTCTCTGTGACAACAAAATGTTTTCTGATAGACTACTTCAACAAAAAGCAAATGTTAAGTATTTAAGTGCACTTATGTTTGGCCAGTGGATTTTGAAAGCACAGTCAATGACATACAGAAGGTAAGACCCCAGGGGCTGTATGATGCTGGTGGGCAGAGTGGTGCTCAATTCACATCTGAACAAAGACCTGAAAACTGGGAGACATCCTTTTCATGGACAACAAGGGAAAAAAAAAGCATCCACATGTCTGGGAGATGCATAAATCCTTTTGAACATCCTCCACTAATCACTTGTGGATTTTTTAGGTGAAGACACTTTATTTCAAAGAAGCAAATTCAAGCAGTTTTTTACCCCCTGGCCACTCACTCCTTCAGGCCTGGTAAGGCCTCCTACCATCACTGCTGAGTGCCAACCACCATCCACTGCCCCTTACTGCTGTGCTACCAGGTAACACAAAGTAACCATTTATTGAGTGGGCCCCTACCCCTGTGGGAGGCTACCTGGGGAGGAGAATTGCCCTAAAGAGCTTCCAGTGTATTCTGGGCATGGCAGAGGTCAGAACGGGCACATGTCTAGGGATTCTGGCTTATGGAGGGACCAACAGCTGTCCTTCGGTTGGGTCAGTGGGTGTTTTCCCATTTTCTTGGGAGCGTGACAGGCCACACGATGTCAAGGCACAAGCCGACGTCCGTACGCTCCCTACTGCAGTGAGGGCTGACATGTTGTTGTGCCTCTGACCTCCACCAGGGGCCAGCAAATGCTGAGCCATGAACTCACCCTCCCTCCCAGGAGAAGGTGAGTGGTCACTGGACACTCAAGCCTTCAGCCACCAGCTGGCCCTCCAACACCCAAGTCTGTTCCCTAACCCTGGTCAGCAGTTTCACAGGCAAAAATCCAATTCAGGCAGTTAAATTATAGATAGGAAAAAACAAAGGTAGTCCACCTTAGCAGTGATGGTTCAGATTAAGTCACATCTGAGTTCTAACAAGCAAAGAGACCAAGTCATTTGTAATTTGTGCATGTGGGGTGTGGGTGCTGAAGAAAGGGGGTCATAGTGCTGCCACTACTGCCATCACCCCAGAGGGATGTGGACTGCATTGTTGCTACTGCCATCACGCCGAAGGGGTGGGGGCCGTAGTGCTTCTGCCATCACCACTGGTGGATGGGGAATGTAGTACTGCTGCCGTCCCACCTGAGGGATGGGGGCCATAGTGCTGATACTGCCATCACACCTGAGGAATGGTGAATGTAGTACTGCTGCCATCACACCTAAGGGATGGGGGCCACAGTGCTGCTGCTTCTGTCACACCTGAGGGAAGGAGGTTGTAGTGCTTTTGCTGCTGCCATCACACCAGAGGGATGGGGGTCATAGTGCTGTTGGTGCTGCCATAGTACCTGAGGGATGGAGCCATAGTGCTGCTTCCATTACACCTTAGGAATGGGGGCTGTAGTGTTGCTGCTACCATCACATCTTGTACCTAAAATAACTTTAAATTGGTACAAGGATGGAAGGATGTGTAATAGTAGAAATCAAAATTGCTAAAATGCATGTTAGCAGAGTTAAAAATTGTTAAATAAAGTACACAAAACCAAATAAGAGCGGATTTTGGCTTAGCAGACACTGGTGACAATACCATTTTTTACAATGTGCAAAACGGAATATGCTTTTCTCAATCCCGGTAAACCAGTGTCCCTGGCTATTGTGCATTTGATTCATACATCAGTTTACTAGATACAACTTTTATACTTGCTATTTGTGTAAAGATCTAGTTGTTTCTCCGAGTTAAAATGCTATAGTAGCTTTGGTGCTGTACAGGGCTACGCTGATGTTAGCATCATTGTTACATCTGCTTAGTAACGGTTCAGTATTCCTGTGTAAAGTACCTAACCTTCAATATAGCAATTCCAACTTACCCAGCAGCAAACATATAGTATCGTGATTTATACAGTAGGGGTGAAGTGATATGCCATGGAATAAAAACGCATGTTTCCATCCTGCAAGAGCACACAGTACTGATATCTATACTCTGACAAAAGCTTAAATTTATATACACTTGGGCGGGATATTCAGAGCAGTTGCGCAATGCGCAACAGGGTTGCACTGGCGCTACTGCGCCAATGTGCCAGAGAGTGATATTCAGTGGCAGCAGATGCACAGCGCATGTTCCAGTGCACCAATGCGCAATGGCAATGAATGCATGTGCAAGTGCAGGGGGCATAGCCATGAATAAGTTGCACAGTGCAATATTCAACAGCAGGTGAAAGGAGCAAGCTCGGAGCAAACGGGACATGTGCAGAGCAGACTTGAGCCCATAAAAAGGGGAGCAAGTGAGGGAAGGAGGCTTGTGCCAGAAGGGAGCCACATAGAGGGAGAGCGAGCAGGCAGGCTGAACAGCAGTAGGGGAGCCACAGAGAGAAAGGGACAGGCTGGGAGAGGCACAGAGTGTGGACCAGGGAGTGTGACACTGCCAGAGTCAGTGAGAGGGAGCATGTGTGTGAGTGTGTGTGAGTGTGTGTGGGCATGAGACAGGGTCCGAGGCAACACATAGTGAGTGCCTGTGACACCCAGCACAGGAAGGGCTGCACAGGGGCCCAGACAGGTGGGGGCAGAGGCCACAGCCCACAGACCACTGGCCAGGCAGCCACAACACAGGGGTGTGCCCAGTGCAGTGGCAAAGACAGCAGCACACAGCTGGAGGGGCCTGGAGAGACAGCCGCCTAGGGGTGAAGTACAACCCAGGCCATGGCCAGTGCCATCTTCCAGATGAAGGCAGTAATGAGGTGTGTGAGGAGGCAGCTTGAAGATCGATGTGGCCCTGGAAGGGCCCATCGATGGTATGCCCAGAACAGGTGGTACCATGCCCGCACCACCTTTGAACAGTACAGTGATACAGAGATCATGGGCTGGCACCACCTGAACTGAGCAATTCTGAGGTGGCTCTGTGAGCTATGCAGTGAGGAGATGCAGGCACCCACAAGACAGAGCCATGCCCTGTCGGTGGAGACAAAGGTCATGGCCGTCATGTGTCTGCTCACCATGGGTACCTTCCAGAGATGAACAGGGGACACCACAGGCATAACCCAGTCAGCCACGTCATGGCTCCTCACACAATTCCTCAGTGCACTGCTGCTACATGCTGCGGAGTGCATCCATTTCCCCAGCACACAGGCAGAGCGTACAGTGAACATGCAGAAGTTCCACAGGGTGGCACATTTGTCTGGCATGCTAGGGCCTCCGACTGCACCCATGTCAGCATCCACGCACCACCTGGCCTGGACGGGGTAGCATACTTGAACATGAAGGGCTACCCCAGTGTCAACTGCCAGGTGGTGTGCGATGCCAGGGGGCGCATTATCAATGTCTGTGCCACACACCCTGGAGGAGTACACGATGCCTTCATCTGGCACCAGTCAGTACTGTGCCACAGGTTCAAGAGTGGGGACATCCCCACTGGCCACCTAGTCAATGAGTATGCTGTGGAAGCGGGAAGCCAGGAATAACAGGGCAGGGTGTGGGGGACGCCAGGGCAGGGGTGCCGGGGGTGTGGCCAGAACAGCCAGGGGGTGCACTGACACAGTCCACCATGCTAACCAGACATCTCCACACACAGCTGACAGTGGCTACCCACTCCAGCCCTGGCTGTTCACCCCATACCAGTGCCCGTCAACCGCAGCACAGGAGTGATACAATGAAGCACACGCCAGCACATGGACCATCATTGAGTGGGTGTTTGGGCTGCTGAAGGCTTGGTTCCATTGCCTGGACAGGTCTGGTGGTGTCCTACAGTACAGCCCCTCAAAGGCCTGTGGCCTATTCCTGGCCTGCTATATATTACACAACACAGCCACCGACTGTGGGATAGCTGTCAAGGTTGAAGAGGAGGACAGCGGTGGGGATGACACAAACGCCGGGACTGGAGGTGGTGGGCAGCCCTCCAGGGGGAAGGGATCCCCAGCTGACCAGGATGGCCCAGCAGCACTGGAACACAATTGCAGAGGAGCACTATGGAGTGCACAGGTAGCTGAACATGGCCACATGCATGGTCCAGGGCCTATGGCACAGCAGACAGGCATGCATGAGTGGAACCCATGCCAGGGTCAGCTGCATGGGAGCATGGACCGGGGTGGGTCTGGACACTGTGGCAGCATGCAGCACATCACTGCACACCCTGCCCAGACACAGTCACACACCCCCCACACACACACACACACATGCACACAGGACCCATCATGCCCCCGGCCAGAGGAGGGCACTGGACATGTGTCAGAAGCTGAGTGCCAGTGCACAGTGGCAGCCAGTGCTATGCTGGCATCATCATGTACATGCCAAAGTGGCCAGCAGCCCTACAGTTGATCACAAGGCCCATGTGCGGGTTGACTATGACTGCCACGTCCATGGGAGATATATGCACATGCCACACCAATGTGCTCATAGGGCAGCAGCATACAGTGGATGCGGAGGTGGGTGGTTCAGTGACACCACATGGGAGCACGGCCACTGTGGACACATGGACAGCCCAGCTGAGACTGCCCAGTGGACACAGGCTGAGCGTTGGCCTCAGGGGGTGTCACAGACAGTCCCCAAGGGGTGACACTGGGGGAAGATGAGCGGGTCCTCGCAGGTATCTGAAGACTCCCAAGCATGCCTGCCCCAGGCATGCTCAGAATACCCACAGCAGATCCTGGCATCAACACAGTGAGGGTCGCATGAAACCATGACCAAGGGGTGGAGAATGCACTCCACAGGGCATGCGGCAGATGGCCATGCACAAGGGAGGCCAGTGATTCAAGGCTGGCCATGACCCCAGCCATGAGCCAATCCATGGCTGTGGTTGTGTCCACCCGCATTCATGTGTTCTCTGCCAGAAGCAGGTCAAAGTCCCTGTCACGCCACTCTGCTGTCTGGCGCAGCTCTGCGCGGAGTGCAAGCACCCCTGCCACGACCAGCACCTGCTGCTCAATGGAGGCCTGGAGCAGACGGGTGTGCTCATCCAAAGGGTCGGCACCCTGGGGCGCATGGGCAATGTGCTGACCCACGGGTGTAGCCCAACCCCACGGCCCAGTCCCCTGCAATGGTGGGTGCTACACAGCGGGGTGCTCCTGGGGCTGGTCATCATATTTATTTATTTATTTATTTATTTAGATTTACCAGGACAGTATACTGATCAAAGCTCGGGAGGTGGACCGTCGGTGGGCACTGCCCCAGTTCCCCCTTCGATGCCCTCCAGCTGCTGCTGCTGCCCCTCTGGCTGCTGTGCGCAGGGTATCGCCGGCATGGCTTCACCACCACTGCCACCACTGCCAGCTGGTGCCGCATCAGGGGTGGCCTCGGCGATGCCAGCTATAGTGACCGGTGGGCAGACAACCGCCACCAGGTCACCATCTGCACTGCCGTGTCGGGTGTGTGGTATGGGTGCCTCCTCTGTGCCTACAACATTGCTGTCTAGGATGAAGGACTCATCGTCATTGGTGCCGGACCCCGCCCTGATCTGTGTCTCAGCACACAGGACGCCATGCCTGGTGTCAGGCTGGAACACAGCTAGGGCATTGTCCGCAACCATGCCACAGGCATCCAGATGGACAGCGGTGCTGGACTGCAGCTGTTCCATTCCCCGTAGTCCAGTGGAGGTGGCTGGATGGTCCTCCGGGTCCAGGGCCACTCCCATGGCGGACACCCCCACTCCTGCCACTGCATGCAGGTGCTCAGGAGCTGAAAGGTAACATAGATGCATTAGTGGTGCTGTCACCCTCCTGCCCCCAGCCCTCCTGCAGCCAGCCCCCTGCCCCGTCACTGCCATTCCTACCATGCAGTGATGGGCTTCCACCTGTCTGGAAGCCTCCACTGGGCACGCCCTTGATGGCACTGCACCGCATGGTGGCCACCACCATCTCCTCCCACGGCATCAGTTGGGGCACAGCAGGCTGACCCCCGTCCATGGCGGCACGTGCTGCACGGATGGCTGCCACCTTCTCCTTGATCCTCCTCCTGTCTGTGTCGACCTTCTTTTTGCACTCTTGCACAGAATGTTGGTAGCTGTCCTGCTGGTTCACTGCTTGTGCCACACCCTCCCAGGCTGTCACAAGGGCCTGTCGAGTGCCTGACATGCCATTCAGGAGAATCTCCTGGTCCAGGTATGCCTCAAATAGGGCATCTGATGCCACCCTGGTGAAGTTGGGCCTGCGCTTGCATGCAGGCCCACACTCCTCACCCTCCTCTCAATTGGTCATGCTTGTTCCTGTGAAGATAGGCATGTGTTATTACAGGCCAGTAAGTCCCACACCACCCTCCCATACCACTGTCACAGCCTCACAGCGGGCCCCTCACCTCCGAAGGATGCAATACCGATCCGTACCCTGTGTAGTCCCGCGGCGCCTTTATAGGGCATCGCGTGCAAATGAGGTGTTGCACAACTCTGAGATGCAAATGCAGTGGATGTGCCGCAGATAGGCTAATGGGCTGATTTGCATATTCAGGCTGAATATCACGTGGAGCGCATTGCGCAATGGACTTGCGTATGCTCAAGTCGTGGTGCAACTTTGTGGCGTGCGCAGTAGGCTCTGCAGCACACCATGCATGCGCTGCTCTCATGTACACCAGTGGCACAGCATATGCACAATGTGCAGTAGGCAGTACAGCACCCATCTGCTATTGCACACGTGGAGCTCGTGCGCTGTATGGCGTATGGTGCCCGGGCACCATAGTGCCGATGGTGCTGTTGTACAATGATGCTGATAGCACCCCAGCGCTATGGGTGCCAAGTTGCCCATGCACTGTTAGGCCATGCACCGTGGCTCCCAAATACTCCTACCATGCACCACACATGGCATGCCCAATGGTGCTGTGGCACAGAGTGCACAGCCTGACCCTTGACCCCATGGTTGCCCTCTGCACTTCTGGGTGCCCTGCAGCATGTAGCAGTGCTGCATTGACTGTGTCATGCATCTCTGTGCCTCTGTGATAGGTGTTGGCAGTGCATCGCGTCGCCGAGTCGCATCCCAGCTGCAGTGGCATGTGTAATGGGCACCATTTGGATTGCCGACTAAGCTGCAGCCATACCACACCATACCAGTGCCAGGGCCCCTAACTGGATGCAAGTGCAGCTAGTCAACCTTGGCCTTGTGGAGCCTCATGCTGGCACCTTGTTTGGGCAGGTGCCCCTAAGCAGGCCACAGACAGAGATGTGACAAGAGGTGGCTGATGGTCTGGAGGAGGCCACGGGTGCTCGGCGCAGTGGCGAGCAATGCAGGCACTGCTATGGGGACCTGCAGTGGAGAGACCCTGAGTGGCTCTGGACTCTACAGGCACGTGTCCGGAGGGGTGCCATGCCACAGCTAGGTAGGTGCACATCGCCCATGCCCATTCCCATCCAATGGTCCATGGGGCAGTGGGGCCGGCACACCATGCTGCTGGGGTGGGCTACGGCTGTGCATCCACTTAGCCATGGTTGTGCACCATGGGTGCCCTGTGCCACTGCACCACTGACACACTGGGCAGGGTGTCACACTGTGTGGGGGAGGCCTGTGGTGTTGCCAGGTACTGATGTGTCTTTATCCATATTGCCCTCCTAGGCCTTGAAGATCGGAGGCGGGCTTGTCTCGCTGGTGCTGCGACCAGGCCAGGGTGGCCCACCGCAGGGAGCAGTGTACAGGATGCAGGCCACATGGGCAGTGCTGCTGGACAGCTACGAGGTGCACCACAGCATGCAGGTAGGCACAGTTCCATGCTACATTGTTGTGCAGGGTGGGCAGAGGTGGTGGAGGTGGGACTCGGTCCTATGTGTGCATGGCCCCTCCTGCTGTGCACTGCCTGCAGTGTCCGTTGCACCATGCCATGGCTATTGCACATGTGGGTGGCTGCTGCAGGTTGGCTGTGGGTGCACCTAGGTCCTGGCTGTGCCACTGCCATCCAGCTGCTTAGCCATGTCACCTGCCTGCCATGGCGGTGGTGTGTGGCACATGGGTGGTGATGGTGTGCAGTGTTCTGCATGGCCGTGGGTCCATGGGTAGGCAGCTCATGTGGGCACACTCACTGCGGGTGGCTTGTTGCCAGGTCAGGGGTGCATGTCACTGATGCCCGCTGTGCACAGTGGGTGGGCTGAAGTGTTCCGAACATGCACTCATACCGTGTTCACTCCTTTGTCCTAGGTGTCCATCCCCCTAATTTGCATGCAAGGCTTCTGTGGCAGATCCTGTGGCTGACCACTGCCATGCTCCAGGTGGTAAGTCTTCTTGAAGTGTCACAGTGCAGACAGCATCGCTGACACCAGCGTCAGCCTACAGTGGCCCATGGACGGCCATAGGGCCCATTGGCCTGCATCTGTTTCCCTTCCCTGAGCCCCTTCCCTCACCGTCCTTTGTCCTCTGCTGTTGCCATTACCCCTGTCCCCCTGCCTCCCTTCCCTGACCTCCCTGTTTGTTAATGGCCCCACCTTTCCCTGGTCCCATTACCCTGCTCCATGTATATGTGTATATAGTTGTTTTATACCCATTGAAATACATTCTTTTATGGTTAACCATCTGTGTCCATGTCTGCTTTGCAGCTGGCGTGTGGAGCCATGCTGCAGTGGTGTGCATAGCTGCTGTGTGGGACGACTGGGGTAGACCAGGGGTTATACCTGGTGATGTTCCTCCATTGTATTATGGGGTGGCCATGGCCTGTCTATTCTGGTCATGTGAGGCGTGTCTTGTTTGCTGTTCACCTGTGTGTTGCAGGCTGTGGTCCAAGTGGCATGTCCTGAGCCTCCCTGTAGGGGTTGCCAGTGCCTGTGTGGCAGTGGCTGTTGTTGCCACCCTGCCTTCATGCGCCACTGTGGTGCATGTGGTCAGGAGCCTACCACTGCCTCATGCTTACTGGGCGGTGTGCCTTCATGTCTACCATGCCTCTCACCTGGCACACTCTGTACCATAGTGGTGGGCTCTCCCACTCCTGTGGCTTGCCACCTGCTGTGCCTGTTGCCATTCCATGTGTGTCCTGGCAAATGCACCTCTGCACCTTGCACGTCACTGGTTGCTGCTATTGTGCTTCTTGGCTTGCTTCCTTGCGCATCTCTGGTTGTGCCGTTGTGCTTCATGGCATGCTCCCTGGCGCATCCCTGGTTGCACAATGGCGCAACGGGTGCAATATTCAACCACTTTGTGCTGTCACATCCTGTCATGCTCATCCTTTGAGTATCACGCCCTTTGCGCCATTGAGCAGTGGACTTGTGCTGCACCCCTCTTGCACCTGCCTCCGGCACATTTCTGAATATCCCACCCACAGTGCAAAGGTCAGCTGTAGCTATCACACAGTGCAAAGGTCACTTGTAGATAGCTTTCTCAGTGAGATAATCAGCATTTATTTGAACTGTGCTGATCTCACCCAGCAACTCTCAGATTTTGTCTAAGTGTTTGAACTGCTTTCATGAAGTTAATGACAGCAATGTAAGTCACCTGTCACACCTGCACCTGTAATTCCCTCTTTCACTTTCATCTTGTGCACTCTGTGAAAACCCCAAAGCAAGCAAACAGCAGCCTGAGTTTCATACTGGAAAAGAAGTCAAAAAGGAGCAAAAGCTTCCACATCCACATGTAACCCCTAGATGGCAATATCCCAAGGCCTACTACCCCTGCCTGCTTAATTACTAACAGGTTGAGGGGCCTAGGTCCAATGGCGGGCGCCTCCAACCAGAGGTCAGGGTTTGCAGTAGTTAAACTAACTTGGTCACAGCCCTCTGGAACACTGTAACATCCCCTTTCTTCCCACTAGTAGCCCACTCAATGCATTAGGAATATCTTCACAATGTACACTTACCCCCAAGACTAGCTCTGTCGACTGGACTCTGGGGATCCCCTGTAAAACAAGATGATACAGTGCAAAAAACACAGTACAATACTTTAACATAGGTGAATACCTCGGCCAGTGTAACTTTACTGAAACCAACAGATCTGATTTATTTAAGGATCTGTAACAAGGAAGGGGAAATCAGGTTAATTAGGTTAAACACATTCATAATCACAGTACTGTGTGCATATTCAGAGTCCCAAATTGTCACTTTCACTGGATACCCAGGATGAGGGGGGGCTAGCCAGGATCGGTGCAGCTGGTTGGGGCCCTGTGATGGAAAAAACACTTGCACAATACCCAATTGTAATTCGGAGCCAGGTGGCTAAGTTCGTAAAGAAATGAAAAAAGCAACAATTAGATCACACACTTGCAATTCGGTACACAGATGGCAGGGAGCTACCCTGGTTTGTACTCACAAACTCAATGCTGGGAACTGGATGGAAGGCAGATTGTTCTGGATTGCCAGGAGGAGCAGACCATGTGGACAAGGTCCTTGTGACTGGACCCCACTGCAGTTTAGAGCAAATAGATGTAGTCTGGATTAAGCTGGGGTTTGCTTCCAGCTTCATGCCCTCAATTCACAGTACTGGGGATATGAAACGCGATTTCCCACAAGCACTGCACGCATCTATATGTAAAAGGAAAGTACTATACCAGGCAGGCTGCTTCTCAATCCCAACCGCAATTACTGCACGATAACTGGGAGAAAACACAACAAATTCAGTTCCTGACATACCGAGTGCGATTCAGCAATTTCTCCAGTCTTCTACAGGGTGAGCCTGGTTTCTACTCTTCAGATCTCCTTTCTTCTCCTACAGGTTGAATTCAGTCTGAATGCGTGCTTGCACAGGCTGCAGACTGAAAACTCAGGGCCTTACACGTGCTTCCCATGCTAAAACTTTACACCGAAGAAACACAGGGCTCCTTGTCTCTTCACTGCCAAAACTGATCTGATCTTTCCAGTAGACAGAGCTGGGCATTTCCTTTGAGTTCCTCCCAGTTCAGTTGGCTGGTTTGGCTGTCACTCACAGTAAACTCCCCCCTGTTGGTGGAAAAAAGGTGCCAAAATCAAAACTACATTTCCCAGAGTCACTGCCCTTACAATCCCCTTACAGCAGGCTCCAGAGGAGAGTCCAAGTTCTGATTCGCCCAGAGCAAGCTCCATTTTAAAGGATCCCCACCATGATTGGTCCAATTCAGCAGTTCAGAACCAACATGAGGGAGTTACTCTGCACTGTCCTTGCTACAAGAAAGCAGGTTAAATCAAACTGCATTTTCATTATTACTCTAACAGGTTACAAGCAAACAATTACATCTTTGAAGAGTGCTCCTTCTGCCCACTTAGCATTGGCAGAAATGGAGAGATTTGGCAGTAGCTCGAGTGGGACTCAAGCAGGAAAACACACAGTCCCCCCCATACAAACTAATTATGTCTGCAAGCAGACAGCTCTTAAAGAGACAGTACCAGAGACTCTAAAAGCACTCACAGATAAACGGCTTAAATGCCAAACACCATTCAGGCCTGGAGCATTCAAGCAAGCTCCTGGAAGACTTTTTGGGAACCCCCATTTGAAGATACCGCAGCTACCTAGAAATACAGCCTGCTTCATCCCAAATGGCAAGACAGTGTTTCAGTTTGTTTTAGCAGAATTTTCTTTTTTTCTCCTGTGTCTTCTTTGTTTATTCCACAAGATAGACTGAAATAAAGCAAAACATTCTGGAAACCCCTATTGTATAAATCAGTCACATGATGTGCGGATCATGTGCTATGGAATCTATTTTCATTCCTGTAGAGTGACCTCTGGATACTCTCACTTGTGACTTTGCCACTCATGAGTATCCAGAGGTCACTCTGCAGGAATGAAAATATTTTCTATATTACACTCCTGCCCATCATGTATCCCCTATATCTTGAGTTCCGATCTGTCATCAACAAATATATTGCTTACCTTTTTTTGTAACCTTTTGTTGATTCATTTTTCAGCATCACGATATCGATAGGACACGTTACGGAGGATGAAAGGTTGTTATATCAAAAAATAGTTATCAACATAGGAATTAGACACTAGAAATTATAGAACCACAACAAAATATTAAGTCCTAATAATATTGAGAGATTCCCCTACATAAAATTAACCAAATAAAAATGTATTCTGAGATTTTGGCAGAAATCAAATCATGACACCTTCTGCTATTTCTAACCTCAAAATAAACACGTTGCACACTTGTCTATAGGGGTGGGTGAAAGTGCGGATATCCACCATTGTGGAAGTTCTGCGAAATTTTGAAAATTTCATGGAATGTTCTGTTCTTCTGCCTGTGGTGGAATTCCGAACTTTCGCCTATTAACTACAGATTTCCACCTAGTTCTGCATAAAAGTCACATGCAAATGCAGACCTTTTGTTGAAACTGTGGAAATAACGTTTCTAGTTAATAATTTCTCCAAATCATGTATTTTTCCACAATTTAAATGTGATAATGCAGTATTTTTCCCTGCCATCAATGTGTGTCTATATTTCATTTTCTGAAGGTGGTATCTTAATTGCAATGGTCACATACTGAATGTAATCACCTTGTCTGTTGAGCCCTTTAACTGTGTTGTCTCAGAGTAATTGTTTGTATGTTTTATTATTTGTCATTTTTTTTTCTCCTAAATGTTGCATATTGCACTTCTTAGAATTCCACGGTATTGAAAAACATCCACAGTTAGCACCTAAATCTCTCAGAAAGGTCAATTTTTTCCACATGTACCTCTGATCATTATTTTCAGTTCTGCAGGTGCACAGCCTGGTTAGTTAAAAGCCCTCGGTTCAGTGCAAATTCCACGGTTATACACTGAAATTCCACAGAAAGATCAAATTACACTGCAACTAACTCTGATCATATGTTTTTCAGCTCTGCAGCCACATGAGGTTCAGAGGGAGGAGGGAGGAGGGGAGAAGGCAGCACACATTTCTTGCTGCATACAGTAATTACTCACTCTGAACTTGATTTCTGAAGAAGGAAGAGCTCTGTTCTGCAGTACAGAACAGTCTTTTGGCGTGATTAAATCCACCAGTTTTCTTCAGTAGAAGAAATATAATTTGATGTTATCTGTACTTTGACTGCTGTGTCACAGACAGTTCATAATTTTTCTGATAACACAATATCTTGTGTTACTTTGTTTTCTGTAGTCTGTCTGTTTATTAGTGTCTCTTTATTTCTGTAACTCTTTCTGGTAGTTTAGGGTCCAGCAAAGTACAGGCAAAGGTAGTGGTAAGCATGGAGGATGTGGAAAAAGTAAAAGTGTCATAGGTACTGCATCAGTCAAAAAGGGTGTCACAATGGTATGGAGAGGGTGCTGTAGAAGGTGCTACTAGTAGCTGCACTGCAAGTTCTACTGGTACTGCAATGCCATCCATACCACATGCTGTGCCACTGTTGGCTTAGCAGGGAATCAAACCCTCAAGCTTCTTTGGCACTCAGCATAGTACTGCTGCTCCCAGTGTCCCTGTAGTTCATTGCTCTAAACAGCAGCTTAAAAAGACTGCTTTTGATGTTGCCACACTATTATGTGAGTCCCAGGGGTCTCAGGATGAACCTGAAAATAGTTAACTGTCTCAGTCCCAGGAGACCCATGATTTAACTCAGGAGCTGGTAGTGAGTAAGAGCAAGGAGGGTTTTGGTACAGTGGCAGGCAGTACGACAGATGATGACAGTAGGTGTGCTGCAGGACCAGTTACCGTGGAGGGAGTAGATAATGAACAGCAGCATATACCACTTTCAAATGTGTCTGAGGAGCACAAACATTCTCGTAGTGAACACACTGTTAATGGCAGTGTTCATGTTGAAGAGAATGTCACTGAGGAAGCAGACCTTGTATATAGCCAGTCTTTACTTTCTCCAATGGAAATTATAGAAAGCGTGGAGGGTAGTATTGATTGTGGTTGTGAGGGTGATGATCCAGTATTAGACCCCAGTTGGCAGCCACCATGTCCACAAGCAGCAGCCAAAACAGTTATTTGCAAAGGGAAAGTAATCTCTCTTCCATCAGTCCCAAAGCAACAACCTGTCATGGTCAAGGATCAGCAAGTGGTAAAAATGAGATCTGTGGGAAAGCAGCAGCATGTAAAGAAAACAATTTTGCCCACCCCTATGTCTGTGTCACCATCCCAGTCTTCCCCACCACCCACAAATCTCTGGCATGTGGGGTGACATTCATTGGTGAGGGATTTCTTTGTGATTGATGATTCTGATGACAGAGTTGCGGTGTGCAACATCTGTCATTCCCAGATTAGCCACGGCAAACCTTGTTCACACTATGGCACGACTGGCGTGTCTAGTCATATGCAAAGCAAGCACCCCATTAAGTGGACCCAACATAAGAGGTTGGCATCCAAGCCCACTTTGTCTACTTCTACTACTGAAAATGAGGGTCCACAGCCAGCAGATGATGTAACATTTGATCCCTTAGTGTGTTCTACCACTAGACGTGCAGATACACGTAAAGATATTAGTCAAGTGATCCATCTGTACCATTACAGAGGTTTCTGCAGCACCAGCATGTCCCTGATACTGCCGAAGTCAGTCAAAGCCACATGACCATACTTGGCAAAGCCAAACAACAACCCACAGTCCTGCATACTCAGAGGCTGAAGCAGCCAGATACCACATAAGCATTAAGCAAGCACACAAAATATCATCGTAAACACCCGGTGACAAAAGAGTTCAATGCGGCTGTGGCCAAGATACTGGCAAAAGACCTTTTGTCATTTTCATTCATTGAGAATGAGGGATTTAGAGAACTGATGGAGAAGGCTGTGCCTAAATATAAAGTTCCTAGTCAAAAGTATTTTAGCACTAAGGCTATTCCAGCTATGTACAATGACCTTAGCAAGCATGGTGTCACATGTTCTGTCACACTCAGCAGTAGCCAGCATTCATCTCACCACAGACATCTGGGCCAGTGTCCCATCATCGGGTGTTAGTTATATGTGCATTACTGCACACTGGGCTTTTTTCCCTCATGTATATGCTCTCTACCCCTGTCCCTCATCTACTTGTCCCCTGAGTACTGGCATCAGTACTGCTGGTTGTCAACAGCATGCCACATTAAGCATAGAGAGTATGCATGGGTCCTATATGTCAAGCAGAATTGTAACCCACATCAATGAGGCCATTACACACTGGCTAAAGCCCCATGGATTCAGTGCAGCACATGTTGCCAGTGACGATGCCCATAATGCCATCAAAGTCATCACTGATGGCTGTTTTTATCATGTCTCTTGTTTTGTGCATGTGCTGAATCTAATTGTGAGGTCCTTTCTGGAGCATGAAGCAGTTAGTGTCATGTTGACTCTCAGCCATAAAATCTGCAATCATTTTAGTCATTCGGCACTGGCTAGAGCGGACCTTCTTGCTCTTCAGAAGGCAAACAATGTACCACAGCACCGCTTGAAGCTCAATGTGCCAACTCACTGGAATTCCACTCTCTATATGCTTGAGTGGCTGTATGAACAGTACAAGCCACTCCACAAGTATATCATGCACATGCAGGATTAGGAAGCACAGTCAGCCATGTCGCTGACTCCATCCCAGTGGAATTTGATGGATAGTGTTATCTAGGTACTACGACCACTGGAACAGGTGACACAGGTGGTGAATGCAGACAATGCATGCTTGAGCCAGGTGATACCATTGTTGCGTGTTGTACGCCATGCACTGTGTACTGTAAAGGGGCAATTTGAAGTGGCTGCAGACACAGTTGAAGTTGAGCTTGCTGACCTCATCATGTACCTTTGTGATAATGATCCCCATGTCATTCATATTAACAACTCCGAGGCATACATCCTGGCAACCTTGCTGGATCCCAGGTACAAACAGGGCATGACTGCACTTCTTCCTGGTGGGAAAGATGATCTTGATCATTATGTGGTCATCCTGTGTGGCTAAGTCAAAAATTGGATGAGTAAGTCAGAGGTAAGGGTGAAAAAACAATAGCAGGGGACAAACATTAAGTTTCAAGCATCTCTCATCCAATATCCTTCTCCTCCACCAGTACAGTGTCTGCTTCTTCATCTTTATTATCACAAGTTAGCAGTGGTGGCACAAACCCTCTCTGGTCCATGCTGAAGGACATTGGTGTCTCCAGACGGTAGCCACCTGAGGGAAGCACAGAGCTTCAGCTGTTTGCATGCCATATGGTGCAGTCTTATCTTGATGACCCACAGCTGCTAAGTATTGATGTTGAACCCCTTGAGTATTGGCTCAGCAAGCACAAAAGCTGGCCTGCACTTGCTGCTATTGCCATTGAGTACCTCAGCTGCCCCTGTGCCAGCGTAAGCTCAGAAAGAGTTTTTAGTGCTGCTGGTTCAATTGTGACTGACCATCGAAGCCGCCTGTCAGAATATAATCTGGAGTACCTAACATTTGTTAAAATGAACTCCTATTTCTTCCCAAAGCAGTACATGTTGTCAACAACCCCAAGATTCCATGATCCTGGCAAAGAAAGTGTTAAGCAGCAGGAGTCATCAGAGGATGAAGATAGTTTTGCAGTGCCCTCTGATGAAAACACAGCTGAGGGGTTTGAGTTCTCCTGAGTAGGAGAGAGACATAGTTCATTGTCTGCGACCTGCAGGGATGTGCTGACTGTAGCTTTATTATGAGCAGATGCTTATGTCGCTGAAGCTTTTTCAGTCCAGTTTCCACATGTTGCGACTGGTAACTGTCCAAGTTGGCCGATGTTCCTGGCCCTCCACCTCTAAAAAATTTTGAGGACACATGTTTGCTTGTTCCTCCTGTTTAATGATGATTTCTGTGGTCTGTGGTGCAGCACTTGCTGGGGTTAACAATCAGCAGTCAGGTGGTTCCAGTTACTCTCCTCCAAGTTGGCCGATGTTCCTGGCCTTCCCCCTCCACCTCTAAAAAACATAAATAAAAATAAAAATGTTGAGGACGCATGTTTGCTTGTCCCTCCTTTTTAATGATGATTTCTGTGTTTTGTGGTGACCACTAATCAGCAGTCAGGTAGTTCCAGTTACTACTTTCCCCCAAGTTGACCGTTGTTCATGGCTCTCCCCCTCTACCCTTGAAAAAAACATAAATAGCAAATAAATCCTAGGACACATGTTTCTTTGTCTCTACTGATAATGATGATTGCTGTGTTCTGTGGTGCATCACTTGCTGTGTGCAAAAGTCATTTTTCATTTAGTCTTTAAGTTGGCTGATTTTTATCATGGCCCCCCCCCAAAAAAAAATGTACCCAAATAATTGACTGGTCTCATGGTGGCATCACTTGTTTGTTGTTACAGTTCATGACATGGATCCTGTTGTGGTGTACACCACTTGCTGAGGGAAATGCTCAGCTATATGTTAAAGTTCATAAGTTGTCCGATGTTGATGCCCTCACCCCCTAAAGAAGATAAATAGAAATGCTAAAAATATTTATCAGACATATCTTTCCTTATCCCTTATTGGTTATTTACAACTACTTATAGTATTTAGAAAAACTGGTGCACCTCAAGCACTTTTCCAAATTTTCCAACAATGGTCATGTCACTGCTCCCTCCAAAACCAAACCAAATATAAGTTTCCCCAAATAATGTTTTAACACTGTTTGAAGTGATTAGTTGCATACCATTATGTTATGGAACTGCAGATCTGTTATTCATGTATGTTGAAAACAGTCTCGGCAGTTCACTGCAAGCTAATTACAGTTTTCTGCCACTGGCTGCTCCAAGTATTATGGTTAGAATAATAGAAAAAAATGAATACTGCATTCTTTATGTGAGTGACAGCCAGGAAAACAAACTGATTAATTACTGATACTCCACAATAAATGACACTGCAGCTGATATTAACCATATCTGCAACCACTGCGAGTCCTGCCATATGAAATAACTACATCCTCAGGAATTACTGTGCGCTACCTAAATTAGTAAATTCTGCTGATGACCCATTTCCTATTGACACCATAACCTTGGATCATGTTTACCATACCAAATAACAACATCCACAGGAAGTAATATGGCGCATCAAGATGGCTGATGACAAACAATTTCCTGAACCCATCAGTGTCACCGCCACCATGATGTGTATTATGATGCTTCACACAGAACTACAGAAAGAGTAAACTATATGCATGAGAAAAAATTCATCTTACACTGACACATTCCTTCATAATCATCAAATCTACCCACCAGTGTTTATCTTGTTATTGTGATAAGAACGAAAAGAGACAGAGGAAATACCATGGCCCAGTATTCCAGCAAAGCTGCTGAACCTGAATGGTACTGCTGATTCTCAATCCACAACAATACCACAGGTTTGTATTATCACTTTGACAGTTCATTCTTCTGACATCATGTTATTCTGTAGTAGTTAAGTAATGTTGATAATGGTAAATACCGCATTCTTAGTGTTAGTCAAGTCATCAAAAAGGGTATCCTATAGAAAACTGCATTGTTGTTGTAGTGCTGGGTTGGTGTGCAGCAGACACTTACATCTGGGCCAGGGAGGGGAGGGTGTCAGTGAGTTTGTTCCTGCATGCATATTATGTCATCAAAGTGTCTTTGTAGAGAGATGTGTGTATGTGTGGCAGTTACATACTGTTTAAACTGCTAACACGTGCTGTATTCAATAATGTCACTGATTCCAAAAAGTTATTTTTCCTTATTTATATCGTAGGTCATGATATGATAATTGATGCTGCTTCTGCCACACTGCTCCCATTTCATGTGATGATTAGACCAAAATTCAGTTTCAGACTTTTTGTGGCCATTGAATGTGTTCTGTGGAACCGTCCATTACCAGGTAAGTCTCTCACGGTGGTATTATCTCAATAATGTATTTTTCAGTAATGAAAAACAGGAGGTAATCAGGTAGGTATTGCATTATTATTATCCAATTCTGTCATACTACAGGAATGTATTATTATGGATAGTGAAGGAGGGTGGGGCTGCACAAGGTTTAGATTGTTCTATGATAGTCAGTGTGGTAGACAGTCATAGTTGGCCGGAAAAGCAGGAATTGACCATGATAGTTACGTATGTAAGAAATGTTTTGTGAATCCTGACAACATGGCAATTTCCCATAGTCTTGGATATCAACATTGCTTTCGTTTCTGTAACTATGTCACCCTGACTTATTGTCTTTCCAGGCCTGTCACATGCTGCTGCTGCTGCCTGGATAATACCTAATGACATCTTTGACTGTTTCTTCATGATGTGGCCATCACAACCAACCAGATATATTGTAGGGACACCATTCTATTTGATACCTTTGATATTTTTCTCTCTGTCAGCCACTAAGGCAGGTAGGTATTGCTGTGGTATTCCTACTGTCATTTCTCAAGATGTAGAGGGTGTTGCAGGGGTTGTAAGTAAGAAGTGAATGATTATTTAGGGTGAGGCACTCACAAGGTGGAGGTTTTAGGAAGATTAATAGGATAGTTGGTGTTAGGGTAGGCACAGTAGGCAATGCATGCAAAGAAAGTACCGTATGTATAAGACACTGTTCATAAAGCCTGATAAGACAAGAGGTAACAGTTTTTGCTATCAAAATTACCTTTATTTCTTTAACTATATAACAGTCAGTTATTTCCTTTCCAGGACTGTCACATACTGCTGCTGGGTCAATGTCAATTTGCTCCCGACAATACGCGCCACAACAACTCGCTCCCAACAATTCATATCCACGTCAATTAATTCCCGTACTTTACGCTCCACGTATTTTCACTCCCAGTGCTACATAAATTTGTCTGACATATTTCAACATTTTCGGATTCGTAATCAAAGCTTCCAAAAACATCTTATTACTAAAAGCTGATCCCCCTCACTGAAGAAGTAGGGAATTATTTTTAAAACCTTCAATAAATCATAATGTAGTGCTAAAGTAAGAAAACAGTATATAAAACAAATAACCCTGCTAGGTCTGTAATTAGTTACAGAAAAAAAAAAATGTTATATAATTACCATAGTCCTGACAGCATCACTTTTCAGCCAACAGCAAACTTTTCAGACATCGTAGCACAGCCCAGTCCTAGCCCTAATCTGAATCTCATCCCAGCTGAAGAAATAAGTTATCCACATGCAGATCAGTACTTCAGCATTTTAGAATGCCGTAATCAAAACTGCAGTAAACATTTTATTATTAATAGCTGTATCCCTCCCTCCCAACTGAAGAAGTCGGGAATTATTGCTAGTGTATCTTGGGGTAGGTTTCTGTGCTGAAGAAATCAGCTATACTCATTACCTCTGATAGTGTATCTCTGGGTAGGTGGCTTTTCAATTTAATTTAAATTGCAATAGCACTGAACATCTGGCTCTTGTGTTCTTTGCCTCTCTCTCAGTTCTGTAACCATGGTTGCTGTCAATTACTGCTGTCAGTCACTGTCAATTTGTAATCATGTTCATTTAAAAACAATGGTATCAGAAGAGAACTCAAGGCTAACACTTCAAAATGGAAGGGAGGTTCATCTTGTCAGAACGCAACAAGCAAAAGCTAGTAGATAGACAGAACTATATTTACACACACCACAAACGTGGGCACAGTGGAAAATCGATTTGGCAGTGTGAACTTGCAGTGAAAAAGGCTAAGTGTTGCAATGCAAGGGTGCACACTGTAAGCTATGACAATCCTTGTATAATTGCCACTTTCAGCCAGCACTCTCATGCTCCTGACCCTGCAGCAGTCGAACAAGCAGAAGCAGTAAATCTTGCAAAAAAAAGAGCTGCAACTACTCAAGATACTACTGCTCAAGTATTACTGCACTCTAAACAGAATATTTCACTGGCAGCACAGGGGTGCATGGTAGATAAAAACATGAAACACACTATTCAGCGAGTAAGGGTGCATGGTGCACCTCCAAATCCACATAATTTATGTGAGCTATCATTGCCTGACTACTATACAACATTCAAAACTTGTCAAGGCATCGAAGTTAATTTTTTGTTGCTCGATAGTGGCCCTGGGGCAGACCGAATACTAGTTTTTGGAACGGAGGAAAACTTACAATACCTAGAGCACTGTAGCAGTTGGTTTGCAGATGGAACATTTAGCATTGCTCCACCACTGTTTTACCAAATATTTATAATATTTGGGGAGCGATTTGGAAATGTGCAACCAGCAGTATACGCTCTATTGCCAGGAAAAAGAAGAGAGCATTATGAGTGAGTGATAACTGCTATCATAAAAATAAATTCACGTCTGGATCCATTAGTAATTACAACAGACTTTGAGAAGGCCACATTCAAGCATTTAAAAATGTTTTCCCACAAGCACGGCAGGTGGGGTGCTTTTTTCACTTTGCTCAGTGTAATTATCAGAAAATACAGTCCGAGGGACTGGGAATTAAGTTCTCGCAGGACACAGAATTCATCCTTAAATGCAGATATCTATGTGCCCTTGCTTTTTACCCCCAGACCAGGTTGTCACCAGATTTAAGGAGATCACAGATGAAGCACTCAATATTTTTCCTCCTGAACTAGAGTCCATTATTGACTACTTCAAGGACACTTGGATTGGGCGGAGAAACAGACATGGCACAGGTAGAAGGCAACCACAGTATGCAATCTCTCTGTGGAACCATAGTGACACTGTGACAGAAAAACGGTCAAAAACTAATAATGCAGTATAAGCTTTCCACAGAGGAATGCAGTCGATTCTGTGTACGACTCATCCCTCAATGTGGAAATTCATTGATGGACTAAAGGGCATTCAAAGAAAGAGGGAAGCTGAAATAGAGCAGCTGATTTCTGGCAATTCCAGAAATGATCCAAAAAGACAGTACAAGGACAGTGCTGTCAGATTGGAAAAGACCCTTCAAAAATTTGAAGAGCGATCTACCGAGGAGTTCCTCAGAGGCATAGCACACTTCGTCCAATATTAAAACTTAAATAAAGAATTCATTTTTAACTTCTTCAGATTAAAGATTTTATTTTTTAACTTATAAACTGCTGGATATACTGGAAGGCTATCAATATCCCTGAAAAAAAACAATTTATCTACTGCAGCGATGAGACACAGGTAGGAAGCAGCTCATGTTATCATTCTTTATCACTGCTGGTGCTACAAATGCCTCCAAGTGTAATTTCTTGACTGCTAAATCAGGTTCCTAATTTTGTTACAGTGTTTAAATCACTCAGCTAGGTGCTGCAAATACTTCAAAGTGAAATTTCGTGACTGCTAACTCAGGTTTCTAATTTTGTTACAGCATTTAAATCCCTTAGCTCGGTGCTGCAAATGGTTCAAAGTGTGATTTCTTGACTGCTAAATCATTCAGGCAAAGAACTGGGGGGTTGCAGTGCTGGTGTTTTTATGAATGCCAAATGTAGCTGGTGTTTATGCAAATGCTTCATCTGTCCTGTCTGACATGTAAAAATCAACGGGAGTGAGTAGACATTGGGAATGAGTTGACATCGGGAGTGAGTTGACAGGAGCGTACTGTTGGGAGCAAATTGATGCGCTCCCGCTGCTGCTGTTGCTGCCAGGATCATACCTGATGCTCTGCTATTGTGTTTCCTCATAATGTGTTCATCATCACAACTGACCAGGTAAGATAGTTTTTGAAAACCTTTCTATTTTATAGTACCCGTGATCTTTTTCTGTCAATGTCAGACAGGGATTCAGGTAAGTACTGTAGTGGTGGTATTCCTACTGTCATTCATCAAGATGTAGAGGATGCCATAGGGGTAGCAAGTGAGTGGTTGTTTGGGGAAGGGGCACACACAAGGTAGAGGTTTGATGAGTTTTTGGGATAGTGGATGGGTTAGGCAGTCACAGTTGTCAGTCAAAGATAGTACTGTGTGTATCTAAGAAAGTGTTCGTAAAGCCTGATAAGAGGTCATAGTCTTGCCTAGCAACAGTGCCTGTGTGGTGGCCCAGCAAACATGGTAACCTAAGGTTTTCTTAACCACCTTGAGATACACTTGGTCGATAACTCAAAACAAAGACAAGCATGGTTACAGTGTTGTGAAAAGATAACTTTTTTATATTTTTCATTAAAACTGCAACAATAATGTAAAACTTTAAGAACAACAAAACCGCACACTATTTACATTGTAATGTTAATAACACTGACAAACAAATAAACAACTACAACACTGATGAAAAAATTGAAGAACTTAGAACTATTTACAGTAAAACTCAGAGTCAGTTAGATTAGGATACAAGTTAGCATTGTCTGCGCCTACGCAGACTACTCGAAAAGGAGTGCGCCTGACAGTACCTCCAGCCTACCTACGACGGTGAGACAGCTTTTGTTCAGATTTTTTATTTGTTTGACAAGTTTCTTAATTTGGGCGCCTGTTGGTCCTGTACATGCTGTCCTGGTGGTGGTGGTGGTGATGGAGGAAGATCGGTCCTACCATGAGCAGTCTCAGCAATGGTCGGTTGGCCCACGTCTTGTTGCCCTTTCTGGGCATGCTGCTGTGTGGCATCTTCTACCTCCTTCTCCTTTACCACCATCCTTTCCAGTTCTTTCTAGATTTTATGTATCCTGTTGCTGTGACGTCATTTTTTGAGCTATGTCTGGTGCCTGCATCTCCCCCTCCTCTATATGCTGTTCAGCCTGTTGTTCTTGTATGGCTGTACCTGCTGTCATAGGTGCTGCAATACTCAAACAAAAGATGGTAAGGGAAGGGTTAGGAACAGGGTTTGGGTTCAGGCCACTAAAAGCCCCCCCACCCGACACCAGGTAAGTGGTGACTGTCCAGAAGGAACAGCCAGCCCACAGCCAGACTGAACACCCAAACATTGCTGCCACATCTCCCAGATAACAGCCACACCTATGTTTGAACACTGGGACTTTACAGTGTCTCAGGCCCGGAACATCCCCCTGACACCAGGTAAGTGGTGACTGTCCAGAAGGAACAGCCAGCCCACAGCCAGACTATACACCCAAACATTGCCATCACATCTCCTAGATAACAGCCACACCTATGTTTGAACACTGGGACCTTGTAGTGTCTCGGGCCCGGAATGCCCCCCAGACACCAGGTAAATGGTGACTGTCTAGAAGGAACAGCCAGCCCACAGCCAGATTGAACACCCGAACATTACCGTAACAGCTCCCAGATAACATATGTCACAACACTGAGGAGCTGCACAGGAGGAGGGTGACAATGCTTAGAGAATAGTCAAGAGTACAAATTTGTTAATGGCCTGGAGGTTGACAGCAGCACATTCAAAATAACAGTATATCACTTACCATCAGACGGTGTCTTCTCTGCGCTGCTTCCTGCTCCCTCACCCTCTCCTGCTGGCACTGTGCTGCTGGATGGAATCTCCGGTTGTTCAGGATTAGTAGTAGCAGTAACATGAGTTTTCGGATCACCACCTGTTCAAAATGAAAAGAGGAATACAATACTGTAGTTCAGAGCAGTTGTGGCAATTTTAATAGCAACACTTGCTGATTCAAATATAATTTCAGTTTGCTATACTGTTTCATAACTAAACAGGTATACACATTTTACTGTGTGATACATTTTACAGTGCCACGACTAACAGTTGCAAAGATAATCACTTCACTTTACTATAATACTTAATATATTAAGTGTGATTAGTAGTGTCAAGTGCAATACAAATACACTGCAACATTTTATAACTAACTTCTTGCTTAAACATTATTCTGTTTGTTTATCTGATCATGTGACACTCACACCTAACCTGTGTAACAAGCTTCCAACTCAGATTTCTTTATTATTCAGATTATTCAATTAATAAATAAAAAAAAATACATTGCTGTATATATAGGGCAATTAAAGCAGCACGGAAAACCATGATTAGGCACATGCTGGCACAACAATTATGCAGTACAGTGTGATGGAATGAATATTTGATGACAGTTAATTAAAATATCTTAAGTAATATGCTTACCATCAGTGGTGCTGTGATCTTCCGATACAGATCTATGCCTTTTCCTTCTGGTCCCGGATTTGACTCTGGTGGTTCTGCTGTCTCCCTTGTCTGCTAGGTCTGGTTTCTTAGATGCATCTTTGGATGCCTTGCCCTAGGTCTTCTGCCTTCTCTGAGGCTCCTTTAGAGTGACTGCTCCACCCAGGGCCTCCAACAGTTCTGTGTCCCTATGTTGTATGTCATCTCATTTATGTTTTATTTGTTTAATGGTGTGGGACACAGCACTTTCACCCTCTGTCTCCAGCATCAACTTGATGCCTTCCCAGATTTGGTCCCTGTCCTTTTTAGGGACTTTATCAGGCCCAAATAGTTAAGTGACATGGGCTGTTACTTCCCTTACAACTATTGCCACCTCTTTGTGGCTGAATGCAGGTGCAGATGTTTTTTTCTCTTAACCTTCCTTATTCTTCCCAGTGCTGGAGGGAACAGCCTGCTGGTCCTGTTATTGTCGTCCTACTTCCTGCTCCACCGCCACCATCTTGTGCTGAACCTGCTGTCCCCCTCCACCTTATCTCTCCCAGTGCCAGAGGCAGACACACTGGACTCATCTATTGTCCTGCTGCTGCTCCCCACCACACCTAAATCTGCAGACTCAGAGGATGACATCACTTTGACTCAAAGTAACAGACAGCAAAGTACTGTAGTAGCTCTTAACTCTCTCTAAGTGGTGACCTGACCACCTGAACTCTCTAGAATGCGTACTGTCCTCACAATTGTGGAAATAAACCGGAAACAGCAAATTCCATTTCCTCCTGTATAGACGTCAATTTTTTATCAAGCAAACCGCAAAACTAAAGAAATTCCGCGATTATGATTGGTATGCTGCATAAAACATGCAGAATTATTTTTAATGCTAGAAAAATAAACGCATATTAAATAATATTAATTACAGTATTTTTGCTAATACTTGTGGAAATAAATTTCAGCATGTTAAAAATTTTACTATTATAAATAATAAACCCCATAAGTGATTTAGTGAATTTCATTTTCCTCAAGTAATGTGTGGACATTCAGTCACATTTTACTTCTTCCACTTATGCGAACTAGTTGTACAGCTGGTACAGTACAAGTTAATTATTAATTAAATGCACATCTAAGTACATAATATTCAATTAAGTGTCTAGTGAAAATGAGAAACTGGTTAATGGTTTATGTCTTCTATTAGTGTCAGTTTAGGATGTCTTTCAGGCAAGTATTTTGAGATATGTTTCCAATGTGTGTTGCACCGCAAAGTGTTACTGGTGGACGGTACCGTAGTAGCTGCAGGTTGTGGTAAAGGCTGTGTATTTTACAATAACACTTTTTTTAGACAAATGACAAGCAAGGCAGGTATTCAAGTAAGTATTTCACTATGATTGTTACTATCACAACAGAAAGGAGAAAGGACGTTCACTTTTGTAGCCTACTAGGATAATTATTGTTGTTGAAGCTGCTGTTATTGCTGAACCAAATATCACTTTGTAACTTAAATCAAGATTGCTTGCTGTGTTGTTTCTCTGAAACTTTCTTTTTCTCACTTATTTTAAAGGTATGCTGATTACTGTACATCACTGCACCCAGTCGCTGCTACCGTAGATCATACTGTCTGGGATAAACTTTTGGGACCATCATGGAATCTGGCCATCTATGGTGTTTTTCACTTTTTGTCAAGGTAAAGTATATTTTTCTTAGGGGGAGGTAACACATTTTCTCCTTAAAGGAAAACAAACACTGGAAGAGACACAGCCTTCTGCAGACAGTACAGACACTCTTGATTAGTGCTTTCATTCAGACACTAACAACTTTTTTAATGATTTAAAACAGTTACCCACAACTTCCACTTTCTGTTGCTGGAAGCAACCATCTAGCTCACGTTATGCTACTATGTCTGTTTGACCTGTCCGCTGCTATTGGTTGGCAGGACATATTAGCATAAAGTGAGCTCAGGAAGCTCAATACTACTCATGAGACAGTGGCTGCAAGCAATAGTGAAAGTTGAAGGCCATTGTTTAAATCAGTAAAAAGCAATTAGAGGTAATTTAAAGAAAAAATGTTACTGTCTGAAAGCACTAATCAGGCATTTGAGTAGAGCCTGGGTAAAGCTGTGCCTTTTCCACTATTACCCTTTAAAGATACACAATTACACAGTACACATTAAAGAAGTATTTGTCAATGCTGGAGTTCATCGTTGGGGTTGCTATTGGTATGCACCGATTGGCAGGACTACAGTTCCAAGCAGAAAGAACAAGTTATGCCACCAAGTTCAAATTCCTGTTGAAATATAGTGAAGTGCAAACCTGTTTCCTCAATCCGTGATCTGGCTTTGAAGAGTGACAATGTGTTTGGGGTTCAGAGAAGATAAGGGCACTGGAGCCCCACCATGGGTTGGGGAGGGGGGGGCATTATGGTTAGAAACCCTAACGCCCTGGGCATTTGTTGGTATTTGCACTACAAATTTTCAACATGGCCTTTTGTAACCCCCACCTCATGAAAGCATTTGGGACCTCTGCTCATGAACAATGGCACTGTGATGTTGTTAATCTGTCCCAAATGTTGATTTCTCACATCGACAGTGCCATTCTGCACCAGATGTGCAAAAACACAGTTCAGGAGTCACGTGATGCAGCTCACTGAATAGCACTCTCTGGTGTGAGCTCCTACCCCCCATCGTATTTTACGGGGATTTAAAAGGGTTTCTGAGCTAGTTTCTCTCTGTTTTGTCGCAGGTGTCTGTCTCAACAACCAGAGATCACCCAACGCAGACCAGATGGATATACAGATGAGGAGAAACCCGCCTAGGCATACCCCTCCAACAACGCCTGAGAAGGCCCCAAAAAAGACCAAGGCCTCCATTGATTTTCAAACACAAACTACGAATACTACAACTGCAGATATGGAGCCTCTTACCCTGGCCAAATTTTTAGAAGAATTCCAGCCTTTTAAGAAGGAAATACAGAGCATCGCTGGAGAAATTAAATCGATCTCTACTACCTTAGAATCTCTCTCCCAAAGAACCTCCGATAACGAAGCGAGGATTCACTCTCTGGAACATAACCAAGAACAACTTCATCCTGACCTAGTGGCTCTGAGGCAGCGCCTAACTAAAATGGAGAATAAAATAGAGGATCTCAAGGGCCAAAGTCACCAACAACGTGGTAATAATTGGCTTACCAGAACACGAGGAAGGAGCAGACCCCATCAAGTTTATAAAGCATTTCATTTTAAAGGTCGCCAGTCCCACTCCTTTCGCCACTGAATACTGCATCGAAAGAGCCCATAGAGCATTACGACCTATCCCACCTCAGGGAGCCGCTCCTAGGTTGTTCATTTTCCGTTTTCTGAATTATCAGGAAAAGCAACACTTCATGGTTAAAATCCGCGAAGCCAAGGAAGTGTCTTGGGAAGGGGCTAAGCTGAGGATAGTACAAGACCTGCCGTATTCAGTTCGACAAAAAAGAGCTGCCTATCACCCTATGGTCACAAAGCTAATAGCAGCCGGAATTAAGTTTAAAATGGGCTATCCGGCTAGGTTTCAAGTCCTGCTCTCTGGCTCCTGGGTTTCCTATGAAAATGCGGAAGCTGCGCTCCTGGGGCTTAAATCAGCGCTTCCAGACTTGTTCCGTGCTACCTGATCGCAAGGTGCTTCTATCTCCTGTGTGACCCTTAATGTTACTGTCTAACAAATGTTTACTACTACACGGAATGGATGCTGAGTGGAGGGTGGCATGTCTTGCTCGCTTTGGCCGGTGAATATGTTTCCTTGTTAGTCTCTCCTCGCTTTATCTGACTTTTAGTGCCAGGACTTACCACTCCTTTCTCTATATTTGGATGCCTGCCACTAACCTAATTTGTACCAAGCCACGATTGGGCATGTGGTATTACTCTGCATAGCTACAGCTCTCAGCAATGTATAATAATTTTAGCCTAATTTCAGCCCTGCGACTGTCAGTATTATTTTACCGCTTTCGCATCCTACAAGCCTTGTGGACTTACCTGGTTCTTGGATGGCAGTAAATTCTGGTTTTGATTTCTATTTTTTTTTTTTAGTGGACTGAATCGCCTTTCATTCTTGGAGGGAGACTGTGCTTTCAACACATAGCCACTAGATGGCACCAGAGACTGCTTTTTGTGTGTTTCCCCCATTAAACTCTCATTTTTCCCGTTTCTTGCCCTGTATGAGAAGACAAGTTGGGGCTTATAACTGTTGATGTTACTCGGTCGTCATAATTTGGTTTATAGCGGGAGCACCCCCGGGTACTCCTCTATACTTGTAGTCTCCCCTATATTAACTCTCTGTGGTTTTATGTTTGCCAATCGCAATCCTGGTTCAATGGAATTGTCCATTATGTATTTTTTTTTTCCTTCTCCAAGGACCTTTTGTTTTTCTCTTATGAGCTGGACTAAAGGAGATGAGGACTATCATCTCCAAACGCTTATGTAGTTATGTTTGTTATGCATGGTGTACCTTGTTAGGTTGCACTTTTCCTTTGGGACGATTGAGTGTTTTTGCTGTTTTGGATGTTGATATATACCCAGTTGATAAGTGTTACAAGGTGGGGTGGGGCAGTGGAGAGGTGAGGAGGTGTGCTGTGCTTCATGTACCACGGAGTATGGGGGTGTGGGGAGGACTTATTGTGGGTTTCTGGGGTGGTGTGTGGGGAATGGGGGTGTATCATTGGGGGGTATAGGGTTTAAGGGGAGGTGAGCTGCCGCAGCTGTTCTTACATTAGGGTTACCAAGAGCACTTATCTGTCAACATACAATGGACCTCAAGCAGATATTTAGGGGTTTTAATAGCTATGATCAATAATATTTTGTTTAGTACATGGAACGTTAAGGGAGCCAGACATAAAACCAAGCAATATAAAGTGTTAAAATACCTGAGTCACATTAAAGCTCAGGTCGTATTTTTACAAGAAACTCACTTACTCAATCATGAAGCTGATAAACTGAGAAGGCAGCAAATGGGACAAGTCTTCGCTGCTCAGGGCAATACTCAAAGCAGGGGTGTCATGGTACTGGTGCATAGACTAATCCCCTTTAGATCTACCCAAACTATTGCTGACCCCTCTGGGAGATTTCTTTTTGTGAGGGGTAAGTTATACTCCTTGGATATTGTGTTGGGTAGTATATATGGGCCTAATGCGGATACCCCTAGTTTTTTCATGAAGCTACTCGAAGTCCTCAACCCTTTCCTGGGCATACTCATGATTATAGGGGGCAATTTCAACCTTGTATTTGATCCCTTGGCTGATAGGACTGGTAGAGTCTCTCAGGGCCTCTCTCCAGCGCAGAGAGCACTCAGGGACTTTTTTGACTCTGCAGGACTCTGTGACATATGGCGTGTTCTTCATCCTAACGCCAAAGAATATACTTACGTCTCCCCAGTTCATGGCACTTCCTCATGGATAGACTACATTCTCATTTCCCAAGCTTTGCTCTCTGGGATAATAGACTCCAAAATTGTCTCAGGCCCACTCTCGGATTATTCCTCTGTACTATGTTCAGTATCCCTCCTTTCATTTCCAGAAAAAAGGGGAAGATGGAAATTAAATAATCACATTCTTAAGGATTCCACCAAAGTTGATTATATAGCGTCATACCTCTCAACCTCCTGCCTCATAAATCAGGGACAAGGCTTAAAAAATTCAGGGACAAAGAACCAAAATCAGGGACACATCTTCAAAATTTGAGATATCTACCCAGAAAGCTATTAGAATATGGGGCTTAGTGCAAAATGCATTTTCTAAAGAAGAACAAGTCTGTAACTTTAATGCTTGAGATTGTTTTGTGCTTTCAGTCCCCACTGTTTAGACACAAAAACACAAATTTTAGGAGGGACAGAGTAAAATTTTGAGGCAAAATCAGGGACATCACTGAAAATCAGGGACACTTGAGAGGTATGTATAGCGTCCCAAATTCAGCAGTTTATAATTCTGAAAATCAACACCACACAATGACCTGATATGGAGTGGGGCACGCTGAAAGCGTTCCTTAGGGGTATCTTAATAGGCCTTACCTCAAAAAGAAAAAAGGACCGGGAAAACAAGGTCGCTACTCTCCTTTCCCAAATTAGAAACATGAAACGTAGCCTTTCCCCAGGCGCCTCCGAATCTCTCAAACTAGAGCTAATTAAATTAAAAGATGCTTATTTAGATTTGTTAAGAAAGCAAGCTGAATTTGCCCATCTTAAGAACGAATGCGGCTTATACTGATCAGGGGGAGAAAGCCGGGCGGTTATTAGCATTGCGCCTCAAGCAACTTGAGTCGGCTTGTTTTATCCCAGCTATTCGTATTTCAGAGGTGGATCCTCCTATAACATCACTTCCCAAGATAGTAGATGTATTTACATCCTATTTTCAGGACCTTTATGGCCCCATGGTTTACTCTTCCTCGGAAGAAGAGGTACAAAGATATTCGGTGGATTCGCATCTACCTTCCCTTTCCGAGTCTCAACAAAAAGCACTTATATCTCCGGTTACTGTAGAAGAAATAATGGTCGTAATAAACTCTCTTCCGGCTGACAAAACCCCTGGCCCTGATGGGTTTTCAGCTAATTTTTATAAAACATTTTCCAGGCAACTATCTCCCATTTTGTTGTCCCTTTTTCAGTTTCTTCTCTCTGGCCATAGAGCAGATCCTTCCCTTTTTGAAGCCCTTATTGTTTTATTGCCCAAACCAGATAAACCACTGGATCTAGTCTCTAGTTACAGACCCATATCTTTAATTAATCATGATATTAAAATTTTAGCTAAAATACTGGCGGACCGCCTGAGCAGGGTCCTTCCCTCAATAATTGGAGAAGAGCAGGTGGGTTTTATGAGGGGAAGATCATCCACTGACCATTTGCAAACTCTTGCCCATGTATCTTCGGCCTCTAGGGATGCTAATATCACGATGGCTCTGGTCTCCTTAGATGCCGAGAAGGCTTTTGACAGGGTCTACTGGAATTACCTGTTTGCGGCAATGAAGGCATTTGGCTTTCCGAACGAATACTTGTGCTGGGTGCGATCATTGTATCCATCTCCTTCTGCCAGAATTTCCTGCAATGGGATAATTTCCAATCCGATTAAACTTCATGTGGGAACAAGGCAGGGATGTCCATTGTCTCCACTGCTTTTCAGTTTGTACCTGGAGCCCCTTATACGGAGACTAACAAGAGCCCAAGAGATCCCGGGCATTCTTATTCATGGGCATGAAGTCAAGGTCGCAGCATATGCGGATGATCTTCTTTTGCATATAACTAACCCGGTCACATCTATTCCTGCTATCCTAAACATAATACAGGATTTTAGCAGAGTCTCAAATTACAACCTTAATACTGGTAAGACAAAGGTTTTTCCCCTGAACCATAGGGTATATAAGCAAGAAATTATTAAGACCGGCCTTGCTTGGCAGCCAAAGTCCATTAAATACCTGGAAATAATTTTAACCCGGAGTAGTACCCACTTCAAGCAATTAAATTTGGACTCACTGGTCCGGAGAATAGACCAAGATCTTGGCAGGTGGACACTCCTCCCTCTTTCCTTATGGGGAAGAATTAATTTAATTAAAATGAATGTGTTCCCTGGCTTTTCTACCCCCTTAACATGCTGAACATCAATATCCCATTATCCTGGTTTAAAAAAATCCATAGCATGTTTTCCTCTTTCATATGGGGGTGCAAGAAATCAAGAATTGCCTTTAAGAAATTGGCAGCCCCAAAGATAAAGGAGGGTTGAAGCTTCCACACGTAGGGTTATATTACTGGGCCAGTCAGGCCAACAAATATGTACGATGGTTGACTGCTGAGCAGCGACTGGCAAGCTCCCTGTATACCCCGGCATGGCTTAGAGTAGAACTGGAGAGTATCAAGAAGCAGGGACTTCTCCCAGCTGCCTTATTATACATCAAAATAGGATCCCCTCCCGGTATCCCTGCATAATTCTCCCATAGCAGTCTCGATTGTGTCCCACCCGAAGTTGTGTGCATTTCTAAAATATGATAACACCAAAGACTGGCATCAACCAATAGTTGGGAATCCCAACCTGAAGTTGGATAATAAGCCCATGTCCCCTGGCTGGCTTCTCTCTATTAAACACTTGTTGTTAAAAGATTTCATTACATCTGAAAAACAATGGTGTCCCTCTTCCGAAATTTTACACAAGTTCAAGATCCCTGTTACAAATATTTTCAAGATATATCAGTTACGGCACAGCTTGCTGAAGACTTTTGGAGCTACTCTGCCCCTGTCTGGAGCAGCCTTACTCCTTGAGTCTGCTGGAGTGTCCCATGCTGTCTAGAAAATATACGGCGCCTTATTTGAATGGGCATATCCTGACAACTTCGCTCCTGTTTCCCACTGGTCTTCCCTCTTCCCAGAAAAGGAATTTGACTGGCCCCTTCTCTGGAACAACTGTCATAAATTCCTATCCCAAGACAGGCTCAGATTGATGCAATTTAAAATTTTGCATAATATGTATTACACCCCATTAAAACTGGCCAAGATTGGAGCACTACCTTCATCGCTTTGTACTAGATGTGGGCTGTTGCCGGGTGACTCTCTCCATGTTTTTTGGGAGTGTTTCAAGGTGGCATCCCTCTGGACCACCATAAAGTGAAAAGTTGACCCAATATTAGGCCTCTCAGAGTTATTTACACCCGAAATTTGTATCTTGGGCGACTTTTCTTCTATCTCAGTAAGGCTTAGGAAATTTCATATGGCTTTAATTTCAGCGTCTGTTAAAAAGGTTGTTCTTAGGCATTGGAAAGACTCTGATAATTTGCCTTATGTGGAATGGCTTCAAGAGCTCCTGGCAAATCTCAGAACTGAGAGATCCGTTGCAAGTCTTTCCAATAATCTCAACAAATTTAATAAAATATGGGGTCCTCTTCGAACTTTATATTCGTTGCAAGTGTGAGAAATCACAGTGTGAACTACATGAAGTCAATTGTATGTATAACTGCTGCGACAGAGGGGGGTGGGGGTGGGATAGGGGTCTGGAAGGGTAGAGAGTACATCAACCCACTGTGTACGGTACTCATATCTTATTCTAATATATGTTTTTGATGATTCACTCTCTGTATGTAAAATTCAATAAAAACTAAATGGCAAAAAAAACACAGTTCGGGCAGGATGTGAAAAATTACAGTTGTACCATTCATAGGGAAGTATGAAGAGAAGGCAGTATTGAACATCTGGAGTGAAAATATTAAAAATGCTCGAATGTATGAGCGTACGTGGAAACTGCACAATGCAAGCTCATAACAGTCATTCAGCGGAATAATTTCCCCAAAATTTTAACATAGGCATTTTGTGACCTCTACTCATGAACACTGTCACTATAATTTTCTTACTCTGTCCTGAATGTTGATTTCCCACAGCGACCTCGCCATTGTGCGTCAGATGTGCGGAAAACACATTTTGGCCAGGATGTGAATGATGACAACTGTACTGTTCATAAGGAGGTGTGCAAAACTGACAATGTTGAAAGTCTTGAGTGTAAATATTACAAATCCTCGACGTTACGATTGTGTGTGGAAACTGCAAAATGTATGCTCATAAAATAGTAATTTTATGGATTTTTGTTACCAAATTTTCCACATAGGCATTTTGGGACCTCTGCTCATGAACAGCGTCACTGTGATTTTCTTAATCTGTCCCGGACACTGATTTCCCACAGCGACTGTGCTATTCTACGCCAGAAGTGTGAAAACACATTTCGGCCAGGATATGAAACATGACAGCTGAAGCTCATAAAGAGGTGTAAAAAAATGCCAGTGTTGAAAATCTGGAGTGAAAATATAACAAATTCATGAAGTTACATGTGTGCGTGGAAACTGAGGAATGCACGCTTGTAACACAGTCATTATATGGACTTTTGTCACCAAATTTTCAACATATATATTTTGAGACCTCTGGTCATGAACAGTGTCACTGTGATTTTCTTAATTTGTCCCAAACACTGATTTCCCACAGCGACTGTGCTATTTTGGCCAGAAGGGCGAAAACACATTTTGGCCAGGATGTTGAAAATGATAGCTGTACTGTTCATTAGGAGGTGTAAAAAAAATACCAATATTGAAAATCTGGAGTGAAAATATTACATAATCACAAAGTTACAACTGTGCATTGAAACTGTACAACGTACGCTCGTAACACAGTAATTTGTTTTAATTTTGTCACCAAATTGTCAACATAGGCTTTTTGGGAGCCCACCTCATGAACAGTGACACTGTCATTTCGTTAATTGGTCCCAAAAGGTGATTCTGTGCAGTGACCGTGAAATCACCTTTCGGGACCGAATAACCACATGACAGTGACTGAATTCATGAGGTGGGGTCCCAAGAACCCCATGTTGAAAACTTGGTGCCAAAAGTAACAAAAATGGCCAAGATATGCACCAAAGGTGTAAAAAAAAAACCCCGTTTATGCCATTATACAGCTTACCGGCATTTCTTCAGTTTGCGGTTGGCTTTGAAGAGCGCAGACGTGTTCCTGGTCCACTGAAGATCATTGTGCTGTACTCTGGAGGTAAGTATAGGGTGGGGGTGTGTGGGGAGGTGGGGTGTAGAGTGGGTTGGTGCGGGTTGGGGAGGGGACCACAGGACTCAACGAGGGACCATTTTCTAGTTTACAGGTTTAAAAAAAATGAAAAACCTTGCAGGAAGGTTTTCTTTTTTACAGGGACATTTGGCATGCTGGGGTGGGCTCCCAGCATGCCACCTGAGTGTTTGGGGGCTGTAGCTGACGGGGATTGGGCACCACCATCAGCACATACCGAGCGTTGGGGGACAAGAGCTGAGGGGATAGGGCAGCCCCTTTGGCACACAAAAAATTGGGGGGCATTATGCTGACAGGGAGTGGGCTCCCCCATCGGCAAATGAACTGGGAGGGGGCATGCCAACAGGGGGATTGAGCACCCTGTCATTTTTTTTTTTTTTTTTAACTGCAATGGGGGAATGCCTGGGCTCAAGTGCATTCACACTGCTGTAAGCTACAGTAGTATGGATGCGCAATCAGGAATGCAATGCAGGAATGCAACTTCAAAGGACTAAGCTGCACCTCTATTGGTGTGGCACCATCATTTAAAAAGTTGTCCAACTCAGCCTGAACAGCTGCAAGTGAGTCATCGCCGGCCTGCTGACTGATTTGCCTGCCGCTGACCTGCCCCTAGAAATGGAGCTCCCCATTGGGCACACCCCTCGAAGAGCACCTTATAGCAATGAGTTATTCTGCGCTTGCAAACCACGACAAACTCAAAAAAGGGTCAGATTATAGCTCACTGTACATAGTACACACATTCTTTTATGCATGGAGGTCAGCTGGAAGTAAGGTATGACAGGTTTGGGGTCAGAGAAGTTAAAGTAGTGATGTAGCCCCGGGATCAAACCAGCACTGTGATTGTTATGTTGAGTCAGGTTAGACATTGCCTACTAGGATAATTACGGTTGCTGAAGCTGCTATTACTGCAGAACCAATCATCATTTTATAAGCACTAAAAAACTAAAGTTGATTGCTGTGTTGTTTCTCTACAACTATTTTTTTATGATTTTTTTCAGGTATGCCTATTACATGCCACTGCTGCTGCCAGTGATCTGACCACCACTCCTGCTATGCCATTAAAGCTGGCACGCTGCAACCACTGACAGTGCAGAAATAATAAACAGATTTAATGAGAAATGACTAGACCCAGAGACACTGATGTTGCTGCTGCTGATCATCTGACCACCACACCTGTTGTGTAGAATTGTACATAGGTACAAATTACTTCAATCAGTGGGTGGGAGAGGGGCAGGAAATGTACAACCTGTGTTCATCAAATGACTGTGGATGGATACGCTTGCTGAGCTCAAGATGTGCCCTTTGCATTTTTACTGCACATGCATTATTGCTGCGTTTTTCTCTGTTGTGTACTACCAGGGTGGACAACTGAACACTCATTTTCCCAGATCCTCCACATGAGGATGCTTGTGACTGTAACACTCAGGAGATACTGCAATTGCTAAAAGACACGTCAGGATACTGAGTTATTGATCTACAGATGTCAGTCTATTCATGAACGTAGGGGACACCATCAGGGGGGTGGAGGAGGTTGGGAAGCATGTGGATGAAAATGCTGTGTGTGGCCAAAGTTTTAGACACTTTAACTTGCATATTCTGTAATGTATATGCTTTGCCTCCCTTCTCTATATTTGCTCTCTGCCTTTCTCCATCACTGTGCCTTTTCTTAATTTAATGCAGTGGGTTTCTGCTGATTTTCCTGCAAAAAATACTAACAGAATATTTGTTCAACAGCAAGAAATATTCCTTTTGTGTGATGCATTCAGTTCTACGGAGTTTTTTCCTGCAGTTCAATACATAAGCCGCAGACCTGAACACTGACAGTTAGCAGTTCTGCATAGTTTTTTTCCTGCAGTTTTATACATTAACCCACATTTCTTAAATGCATTCTGCAGTTTTCGGTGGAAGTTCCGTGAAAGTTGGTGAAATGATTTCTACACTTTCACTAAAGCGAAAATTAGCATTTCGTCAAAATTCCACCAGTGGAATTTTTTCTTCACATACCTCTACTTGTCTAGTATGCAAATCAGATAGAAATTACAAATGAGTAATATTGAAATTATAAGTCTCCCAGTCCAGGGAAATATTATAGGTTCTCTCATTTATAATCCAGTTAATTAAAGAATAATGCCCAACAGGCTATATGTTGTGTTGGGATAATGTCACACCTCTGGTGGTTGGGCACGAGGCTGCAGGCCATGAGTCCAATACCCGAGAAGTGACGTTATCCCAGCATGACACACACCCTGGAGTACATTATTCCTATTATACTATGGCTCCTTTATGGAAAAAAAAAATAAGGGATTAAAAAGTAGAGTTTAAATCAGATTTTTGTTTAAAATTTCAAACATTAGGTATACTTATCAATAAAATAGTGCTCATTCCTTGCTTTGACCAGTAGGTGGAGTTGCTGGCTGTGTCACTGTGTTTTCTTTATGTGGGTCTGCCCTTCAGTCTTCCAGGTTTCTGTCTCTCTGTCTGGATGACTGTGTTATTTAGTTTGAATCGCCCCCTCCACTTCCCTTGTGCAAGTGTCCTGTTTTCCAATTTATGAGCGCCCCAAAAAAAAAAAAGTTATCTGTGAGAAGGTACTAGCACTGAATACTGATGGCTGGGCCAATGGTGGATAGGTAAGTACAGTGAGTTCTGTGGAACACATACTGTTTACATGCCATTGATGCTTGTGGCGGTTTACTTAGAGGAAGGGAAGGATGGAGGATGTCTGCCAGTTGAAACAGAGAATACAGTATAAATTAAAGTTTCATGGCACATTTTTCCCACAAACTGAGTGGCACCAGTGAACTGTGTGGCCAGCAGTTATGGTCTCCATGGTTGACTGAAGCCACTAGGTTTGGGGAAGAAAACGGCCATGAAAATTCTTTTTATTCTGCATGCTGCAGTGTCTGCTTTTAATTTAACATTGTGACTGCGCAGTGGTGGAGCTGGGGGCTGGGGGTGGTCGCCTCCTGGCTGTCCCAGTGTGAGTAGTGGCACCCTCCACCATGTTTATTCACTGTTTAGCACCCATTGTGGAGTCCATGATTGACTGAATGTCCCCCTGCTCCCAAATTCTCCTCAACCTGGCTCCGCCACTGTGACTGTGTGAAGAGGGTTGGCAGTGTGGGTGATTTGAAGGCAGCACTCAGGGAGCGAAGGATGTGTAGGTGTGATATTTGCAGCTACAGGAAGCTGCTTTCTTTGGTGGTTTGTTCTTTTAACATTTGATGTGGTCATCTGTGTGCTGGAACTAGATCTGTGATGTTATGCTGGGATAACATCACAGGTCCAGTCCTAGACTAACAAATCAGAGCTCAGCATTCTTTCTTGCCATTGTATAATAATGAATAACATAAACTTTATTACTGAAATTATTTATATTCCTAAATCATACCTAACATAACTGTAGAACACTTCTTCTGTACTGTCATTGTCATAGCTACCATGTTAGCATTAATATTGCCTTACTGTTTCACACATATTCATGTCTATCATATTTAGCTTGTCCATGTATATTGTAGATTTCTAAGTAGTACAGCATTTTTACAGTTAGCATTTTGTTAATTATCCTGGTAATACTACTGGAATGATATGGCATACAATAAAAAAGAAAGATGTGTCATATGTAAGGAATAAGTCCTGCTGAGGTGCCCAGGCATGCTCTGATATATAGATGTATTGGGTTGTATTGTGAGGCATGAGGCGTATGCTGAGTGTCTTCAGCCTCCCAAGAAGTCCATATATCAGCATGCTTGGACACCTTAAAGCTTGTTTTTCCACTGTTAAAATAGATCCTAAATTGAACAGTGAAGTATAAACAGTCATTTACTTCTGAACTGTCTGGGTGTGCTCTGAAAACTGGACAGTCAGGTGATGCTCTCAGCCAATCAGATTATTAGGATTTCCGCACATATTATATGAGAGAAATTATAATACATTGATATTAATAAGAGAGTAATCTGAGAAGAAAATACAAGCTTTAACACTATTCACAATAATTTAAAAGTTAAATTTCAGTGTGCTAGTATGTCTATCCATGGTCTATAACTAAATGAATTTAGATTCTGTTATGTCAGGTTCAGTCTTTTGAGACACAAGGAATGGCAGTTTCTATTTGCATTAACAATGGAGATTTCAATTTATGTTGCTCTCTTTCAGGAACAGGTGCATTCTCCACACATGCAGTCATCTCCACAAAATTATCCACTGGTGCGACTGACATTCCTGCAGTCTCGTTGGATTGTTTTGAGTGTCCATCATCAGCAAGTGAGCTTTCTTTTTTTTCTATCACGGCTGCTGTTTATCCTCCCTGCTGGTCAGCCTCATCTGACCGACCCCCACAGCCCCCAGAATTACTGGCTTTTACCTTGCCCGGACCGGGAGCAGTGCCTGCAGGTGGTCAGTCTTCATCCTGCTGACCAGTGTTTTTCTGCTGTTATTTTTTCCCGGAGGCCCCAGGAGTCAGCGGGCATGTGTGTGGAGGCACGCATGTGCCAAATGGCCCCGGTTACAGCCTCCTTCCCTCACGCCTTGCCTATGGCCTAGGTGCCCTCTGGCCCAAGCTTCCCCCAGTCTCCACTGGGGGTCACCATCAGTCGAGGAAAGCTATGCTTCCTCCCCGGAGAGGATAGGTTGCCTGTCAGCAGCTCTGTCCAGCTCCCCCTGCCCCCCCACTGACCTCAGTCTCCCTGGGCTCATTTCCGAACCTGGGTCACAGACATGGGTTGAGGTAAGGCACCAGCACCTAAGCCCTCTATGCCACTGGGCCAGCTGGTGCAAGTGAACTTTCTAACTCAGATAGGTCTGTTTTTATGGCTGCAGTGGGTGGATCCTGCAGCCGTCCTGCAGTAACTCTAAATATAAGCCACCGGACTTACACCATAGAACATTTCCGTTTTGGAGTTGCAGAACAATCATTCCACAACACCAAAACAGTCCACTTGCTTCCCACCCCCTTGTGGGTGCACTATTTCAGCTGCCAATACCCACTATTTTAGTGTATGCTTGTCGTTTTGTGGCTGTATAGTTAGGATTCTGTGGGCCTGGGATTCCCTAGTTATGCAGGATTTGTCTGGGAAGGATAGGGTCCTGGGGTGGGCTAGGATAGTGTACTGGGCATCCTAGCTGCTGAATCTGTGGCCTTTTTCCAACCTCCCAGTTTCTACTACCACAACAAGACACTGTTGGGAGGTCAGGATTAAGAGGAACTGCACTGATCGTTTGTGGAGGGGTGCTCCGTACACTATGGCAGGGTGCAGAATTAAGGTTGTCAGGTGCAGAAGGCACCCTAGATTTTGATGGGTCCAAGGGGAAAAGGCAGACATGTTTGATGCCTGTCACCAGGGTTCCCACCAGACTGAGTGGATAGGCAGCCAGAGGGGCTGCACTGTCCACCAATCCCCTGAGGGCAGTGCTTTGCAATGCCAGATCGATCAGAAACAAGACCGCAACTACTGTATAGTGGACTTGACTTCTTTGGTCGATCTGGCTTGCATCATGGAGACTTGGGTGGGTGACAACGCTGGCCCAGTTTTAGAGGCCGCTGTCCCACCCGGGTACTCTGTAGTGCACTGCCCCAGAGTGGAATGCAAGGGCAGAGGGGGTAGCCATCTGTTTTAGATCCGAACTGGGCTTCACCCTGCACCCAGTGAGAGCACCAGGTTAATTTGAATGTGTGGCCATTAGTAGGGGTCTGGGCACAGGCTGCAGGATTCTCATGATTTACTGTCCCTCTGGGGCAGCATGAGAATTCCTGCATGAAGTAACTGACTTCATCATCAGTGAAACATTGGAGGCCCCTAGATGTTTAGTGCTGGGGGACTTTAATGTTTGGTCCAACGATGAATCTTCTCAGCAAGGTTACAACTTCCTCCAGATGATATTATCTCTGGGCCTGTTGCAAGAAGTTTCTTCTGTGACCCACCAGGGCGGCCACATGTTGAACCTGGTCTTCTCCCTGGGCTTGAGATAAATAATCTCAAGACTGATTAAGTTGTTTTGTCTGATCATTGCATGATGGAGTTCCAGTTTGGGGCACCCCCCAAGAGCCCTCCCCCTGTGGAGATGGTTAGCTATTGCCCTTTGAGGCGTTTGGCGCCCGATGGGTTTTCTGGCAATGGCTGATCTATCTAGTGTGGACTGTGCATGCGCTGGGCTGGGGGTATGTGTACTGCAGTTGCTGCCTATAATAAGGTGATGGCCGGTGTGCTCGACTCCTTTGTACCAGTTCGTGTACGACCCAAATCCTCTCACTTGAGGTCCCCTTGGTTTGATGGGGAGCTCAATGGGATTCATCCCAGAATTCTAAAAGAACTAAAGGTAGAACTAGTGACACCACTGACTACCCTCTTTAACAAATCATGGGAGGATGGGGTGGTACCCGAGGACTGGAGGAGGGCAGATGTGATTCCCCTTCACAAAACTGGGAGCAAGGCAGAAGCAGGAAACTACAGACCTACTAGTTTAACCTCAGTGATAGGGAAAATGATGGAATCACTTCTGAAGGGAAGAATTGTTGAGTATCTAGAGGCCAGAGGGGCACAGGACCCAAGGCAGCATGGATTCACAGCGGAAAGGTCATGCCAGATGAATCTGATAGATTTCTTTGACTGGGTGACCAAAGTAGTAGATCAGGGAGGGGCTGTGGACATGGTCTACCTGGACTTTAGCAAGGCATTTGACACAGTCCCACACAAAAGATTAATATACAAGTTAGCCAGCCTGGGAATGGGTCCCAAGATGACAGCCTGGGTAAAGAATTGGCTGGAGAATAGGACACAGAGAGTAATAGTAAATGGAGTCCACTCTGAAGAAAGGGGGGTTACTAGTGGGGTACCGCAGGGTTCAGTATTAGGACCGGTCCTCTTCAATGTCTTTATAAGCGACATTGCAGAGGGACTGGAGGGAAAAGTATGTCTCTTTGCAGATGACACAAAGATCTGCAACAGAGTTGATGCACAAGGTAGGATGGAAAGGATGAGAAGGGACTTGGCAAGGTTAGAGGAATGGTCAAATGCATGGCAGCTTAGATTCAATGCTAAGAAGTGCAAAGTAATGCACCTGGGAAACAAAAACCAAGGGGAAGAGTACACAATGGGGGGTGAGATACTAACAACAACAAAAATGGAAAGGGACCTGGGGGTAGTCATATCAGATGACCTAAAGATGGGCAAGCAATGTGAGAGGGCACCAAGGAGGGCTGGGGGGATACTGGGATGCATAGGGAGAGGCATCACCAGTAGAAAACAGGAAGTTATTATCCCTCTGTACAGACAGCTGGTCAGACCCCATCTGGAGTACTGCGTGCAGTTCTGGAGACCCAATCTCCGCAAAGACATAGACAGGATGGAAGCTGTCCAGAGGAGGCAACTAAAATGGTGCAGGGTCTGCACCGGAAGACATATGAAGAGAGACTAAAGGAGCTTAATATGTATAGCCTCGAGGAAAGGAGGAGAGGGGACATGATAGAAACTTTCCAAGTACCTCAAGGGAATCAACAAAGTCCAAGAGGTAGCATCTTTCAAAAAAGAGTGAAAAAGAACAAGGGGCACAATTTGAAGATGGGGGCGGCTCAGAGGTAATTTAAGGAAGTATTTTTCACAGAAAGGGTTGTGGATGCATGGAACCACCTTCCGGAGGAGGTTGTGGAGTCAAAAACAGTGGTGGAATTCAAGCATGCATGGGACAGTCATAAGGCCATTCCAGGGGTTGGGGGTAGGAAGAAGTAGGCTGCTGGTTAACTAGGATCTGCAGCTTATCCAGTAGATAGGGAAATGGGCAGACTGGGTGGGCCAAGCGGTCCTTATCTGCCGTCAAATTTTATGTTATGTTTCTATGTAAGGCAATGAAGATTATGGGTTGGAGATTAGAGCACTGCTGGTGGAAGACTGGGCTGGAGGCAGACAAACTGGCCATGTGTGCACATTACATTGTATATCAGGGGGCAATCAACCGTAAGAAGGCAGAGTTCCTGTCCAGGGAGATTGCTGCCAGGAGGAACCAACCAAATGCGCTTTTTCAGACTGTGGACAGGCTTCTTCATCCAGCCTGTCTACAGCCGAAAAAAGCTTTTTCTGATGCTTTATTCAAAGTGTTTGCTTGGTTTCTCTCGAACAGAGTGTCTGCGATCTTGTGGGGAATTCCACCAGTGAGCCACATTGTGGCTGACAGTGGTTGCTGTGGGCATCCAGAGAACACTCCACCTAGTTGGGATGAGTTTAGACTGGTGAAGGTGGCTGAGGTCATTGGGGTTGCTTCCAAGCTAAGGCACACTTTTTGTGAACTGGACCCAGTGCCGACACATTTCTTGATGGGATGTGTTGACTCTGTTGGCCTGGTATTTGCCTTGACTGTCCAGTGTGTTTGTCGGAGGGGTATTCCCCGATGTCTTGAAGGAGGCATTGGTGAGACCCCTTCGGAAGAAACCATCTTTAGACCATGATGTCAAGGCAAATTATCATCCCAAATCTAATCTTCCATTCTTGGGTAAGATTGTAGAGAAGGTTGTGGCTCTTCAGCTTGAGGAGCACCTTGTGGCCTATGATCTTTATGAGCCTCTCCAGTCTGGGTTTCATGTGAGGCATAGCACAGAAACTGTATTAGTTCGGGTGCATAATGACCTTCTCAGGGCAAGAGATTGAGAAGAGGGGACAATTCTCCTTCTCCTTGATCTCTCCTCAATGTTTGACATGGTGGACCATCGTGTGTTACTCATAGAAGCATCGAATTTGACGGCAGATAACGACTGCTTGGCCCACCAAGTCTGCCCATCTTCCTACCTAATGCATAGACTGCAGATCCTAGTTAACCAACAGCCTACTTCTTCCAACCCCCCACTAGAATTGTCTTATGTCTGTCCCATGCATTCTTGAATTCCTCCACTGTTTCTAAGTTCACTACCTCCTCAGGAAGGCTGTTCCATGTATCCACAACACTCTCCATGAACAAATACTTCCTTACATTAACTTTGAGCCATCCCCCCTCTATCTTCAAATTGTGCCCCCTTGTTCTTGCACATCTCTTTTTCTGAAAGATGCTACTATCTTGGACTCTGTTGATTCCCTTGATGTACTTGAAAATTTCTATCATGTCCACCCTCTCCCTCCTCTCCTTGAGTGTATACATACTAAGCTTCTTTAATCTCTCTTCGTATGTCTTCTGGTGCAGACCCTGCACCATTTTAGTTGCCCTCCTCTGGACAGCCTCCATCCTGTCTATGTCCTTGTGGAGATGGGGTTTCCAGAACTGGACGCAGAACTCCAGATGGGGTCTCACCAACTGTCTGTACAAAGATTAACAACTTCATGTTTTCTACTAGGGTGATGCCTCTCCCTATGCAGCTCAGTATCCCACCAGCTCTTATTACTGCTTTCTCACATTGCTTGCCCACCTTAAGGTCATCTGATATGACTGTCTCCAGGTCCCTTTCCATTTCTGTAGTTGTTATTACCTCACCCCCATTGTGTACTCTTCCCCTGGATTTTTGTTTACCAAGTGCATTACTTTGCACTTCTTTGCACTGAATCTAAGCTGTCATATATTTAACCATTCCTCCAACCTCGACAAGTCCCTTTGCATCCTCTACACCCCACCTTCTGTATCAACCCTGTTGCAGATCTTTGTGTCATCTGCAAAGAGACATACTTTTCCTTCCAGTCCCTCTGCAATGTCATTTATAAAGACATTAAAGAGGACCAGTCCCAGTACTGAACCCTGCGGTACCCCACTAGTAACCCCCCTTTCTTCAGAGTAAACTCTGTTTACTATTACCCTCTGTATCCTGTTGTCCAGCCAATTTTTAACCCACGCTACCACCTTGGGACTCACTCCAAGGCTGGCTAACTTGTATATTAATCTTTTGTGTGGGACTGTGTCAAATGCCTTGCTAAAGTCTAGGTAGGCCATGTCCACTGCCCCTCCCTGGTCTACCACATTGGTCACCCAGTCAAAGAAATCTATACTCGACCGCCTCAGGGAATTCTGCAGACTTACCAGCACTGTCATCTGCTGGTTTGAGCCTTTTCTCACCAACAGGAGGCAAATGGTAGTGATGGTGGATTTCTTCTCCTTGCCTAGCCTCCTGTCATGTGGAGCATGCCAGGGCTCGGTCCTGTCAGCAATGTTGTTTGTCATATACATGCTGCCTCTGGGAGAGCTCATTAGGAAATTCAACTTGGGTTTTCATTGCTATTCTGATGATACCCAGCTGTATCTTTTCTTTGCCCCGGGACATCCAATGCTGTGGATGTGCCAAACACCTGCCTTGCTGAGATCAATGACTGGATGGCCTCCAGCTGGTTGTGACTTATTGAGGTATTGGTGGTGGAATCGAACAGAGGGCATGATAGGATGGCCTCTGGTGTAGAGACAGGACTTTTTCTTGAATCTGTACCATTGATGGCTTCCTCTAGGGTGCGTCATCTTGTCATTATTCTTGACAGTGGATTGACACTTGAATCTCAGGTATCATCCATTGTCCATACCAACTTTTACCATCTGAGGAATATTACCAGGATAAAGCCCCTAGTTCTGCTCCTGGACCTCCCCACCTTGGTGCATGCCTTTGTGACATCTAGGCTTGACTACTGTAATGCGCTCTATCTTGGGGCCTCTGGAGGTACCCTCTGCCAGCTGCAGCTGGTGCAGAATGCAGTTGCCAGAGTGTTGATGGGGCAGTCCGAGTACTGCCACATTAGAAGAAGAAGAAGAAGAATCAGCATTTATATGGCGCTTTTCATACACAGTATCCCAAAGCACTTTACAAGCAATGCTAGACTGGTAGTGAAGTGACTGAATGTGTGGTGGCGGCCATATCGCACATCATCACCCACACACAGCCTGGATAATTGCATGAACCGGTTTATGGGAAGGGGAATGTTGGCCAGGACACTGGGAATGTTCTCTGCTCTTTGCGAAGAGTGCCCTGGGTTCTTTTACTTCCACCTGGACACCCACCAGGACAACATCAGGATGGGCAGAAGGGACCTCGGTTTAACGTCTCATCCGAAGGATGGCACACCCCAGCAGTACAGCACCCCCCAATACTGCACTTGGATGCCAGCGATTTTTAGGTGCAAGTCCAATCCCAGTGTGGGATGAGAACCCACGACCTTCTGATTCAGAGGCGGATGTGCTACCAACTGAGCCACGCTGACACGCATTACACCGGTGCTGCATGAACTGCAGTGGCTGACAGTCAGCTGGAGGGTCCTCTTTAAGGTGGGCTGGCTCACCTATAAGGCCCCACATGACCTGGGCCCTGGTTACTTGAAGGACCTCCTTACACCTGCTGTCTTGGTTCTCTCCCTCTGCTCCTCTCTAGAAACCTCCTTGCGATTCCCAGGATGAGGTTAAAAACTGCAGGTGACAGAGCTTTTCGTGTCTCTGGCCCCATCCTGTGGAATTCGCTACTTCCAGCTGTAAGACAGGCCCCCTCGGTAGAGGTATTCAAAGCCCACCTCAAGGCCTTTCTGTACAATCAGGCCTTCCTGGACTTTGTTTTATAATCTTGTCCTGACCTGACTTCTACGACTTAATTTCATCCCAGGCTATCCAGTTATTTATTAGTTATTTTATGATCAATTTATTTAACTTAAATTGTGTGATTTAATTTGTTATATTTATTATGATGTTTTCCTTTTGTTGTTGTTTTTTCTTTGCAATTGCTTTGATTTTTGTATGGCACCCAGAGCCTCCAGGATTGGCATCTTTTTAAATAAAATTTGCCTTGCCATTTGCCACTGTGTGCAAGATGGCCACCGGCATTTAGTGTGCATGCATGAGTAATTGCACATGCACTACTGCACTGTGGCCATCTTGGGCATGGCAGACTGTTTCACCATGAGCTCAGCCAGTGTGGCTGCAGCCATGTGGGTTCTGGCCAGACTTGTTTTTAGTTGTTATGGCAATTACCACTTGGTCTGAGCCAGAAGAGTCCTGATCAAAGTCCATACTGCTGCAGTCTTCCAATTCCTGATTCAAATCAAAGAGTGAAACAGACTCTTCAGCCTTGTATTTATTTTTTAATGAAGTCAGCTGTCTGGTCCAAATTGAAAAAAACAACAATAAAAGACTCATGCATGGGTGGGATATATGTCTTGCTGATAATTCAGAAATCTGTACCTGTGGGATTGAGTTGTAGGGCTAACAACAGGGTACAAAACTACTTTGGCATTGTTAAATGTTATTGCACCTTTCAGCCTTGCATGTTTAAAAGCTATCTCCAACTCTGTCTCATGCAGAAAAGTAATAATGATCATAACTGGTTTTGGTGGTCAAAGTCTGAGGGTATCTAATGAAGACAGCATGGATTTTACTGTGGGGTACAAAACTGCAGCAGTGAAAACAGTGGCTGTGAAAACATCCACAGGGAATATATAGTTCGGACATAACAGTGCTATCCCTGTGGCTGCTTTCACCTTTCAAATTTGAGCTTGGAAGCATGCTCTCACTGTGGCTGTGTGGATAGAGCAACAGGCTGTGGATGGTTGTGGGTGCCTACAGCTACCCCAGGTTTGGGTTCCACCTCACTGCATTTCTTTTTTCTTGTTTCCTTAGCTGCTGTGTAGCTACCCCCCCCACATTCCCTCCTGCGTGTGCTTGACTATATACCCCTTCACCAAACTGTTCTGCCCCCCAACTTACTCCCATCCTCTTCCTTTCCCCACCCACCCAAGTGGAGTGCACCACAGAGTCCTTTCCGTGACTCTGACCACCCACCTGGATTACACTCATTACCCCACATTTGCCCCCTTGGAGGTGATTATATTATAGGAGGGGGCATGGGGGACAAAGCCCTCCACAGAAAATTACTTTTTCTAACAGATGTTGCCAGTGCTATTTTCTCCATGTGGTTTTGTGCTGCGCTATTCCATCTGTGTGGTTATCACAGTAAACCGAGTCTGAGCTGTGGATGTAGAGAAATCCTAACAGCGTGAACAAGTGTTTGGGGAGAACATTATTGTTTCCTCAAAAATTTCTTTACTAAGTCCCATGTCTTGATATTTTCATTTTCATATAAATTAGGGATGAGTGAACCAGCTCTGCTGCACTTCCAAACCTCCCAGGACTAGGCCGATTTGGTTCTGTTTGGGAATACCGGGCCTTTAGTGGGTTGATCCAAGTTGCTGAGTTGGTCCAGTTCAGAAGCACATTCAAGTCTGGTGGATTACAGGCAGCAGCCTATTCCACGGACTGCAGAGCAGGGTACAGAAATAAAAATAAAAGTTTTGTTTTCCCAATCTAACATACTAGACACCAGCAGAGTAGGCCTATTGGTCTATCAAGTCTGCTTGTGCTTCAGCACCCTGATTGGGTACCATAGTTCTCTATCTGTCTCCTTCCACTGTTACTCCATCCTCCACATGTGCCCCCCTTGGAGGTGATTATATTATAGGAGGGGGGCATGGGGACAAAGCCCTCCACAGAAAATTACTTTTTCTAACAGATGTTGCCAGCTCTATTTTCTCCATGTGGTTTTGTGCCGCGCTATTGATCTACTGAATTATCCCAATTCCCTGGACTGTCACATGACCAACACAGGCAAACACCTGTAATACTGAGCACTGAAGGGAGTGAACCAATTAGGGTTTTTTGTATGTGATTGACTCATGTTCTAGCCAATCCTGTGTATCAGCCACCACAGGATTTCCTATAGGAAACAGTATATCCAGTTAATTTGGGGCTTTGCATTGAAAGGACACAGTTGGGTGTGTGTGTGTGTGTGTGTGTGTGTGTGTGTGTGTGTGTTTGTGTAGGTTCCATAATTAAAAAAAGAAACAACATTTTTCTTCCTTAGAAAAAGAGAGAGAGAGAGTGAAAGAGAGAGGGAGAAAGAGAGAGAGAGACCAATGAATTCAACTGCAGAGTGCAGACGTTGCAGAGTACTTAACTCCACAGTAAAAAAAAAATGAAACTATGTTTTTCTTCCTTAGTTAGACTGACAGAGAGAGAGAGTGAGATCAATAAATTCAACAGCAAACAGCAGAGTTCTGCAGAAATTACAGAGTACTTTACTCCACAGTAAAAAAAAAAAAAAAAAATCTGGCCAGAGCCGATAGGGCTACAGGTGAGGAATTTGAGGTAGAAATGAAAAAAATTTTTTTTATATTTTTACACCACATTTTCAGCATAACTTTGTTAAGACCCTGCTTCCTGAGGAAGGGCAGAGAAAATATTCAGTTCCTGGCCTAAAGGTGATTTTGCGAAGGGAAAACTTTTGGGATGTAAAAAAAAACAATATTTTGACTAAGATTTGAAAAATGACAGCTGTTACACTCATGAGGTGCTGTAAAGATATGGCTATGTGGTGAATTTGGGGGAAAAATGTTGAAAATTTCCATAGTTACGAGCCTGCATTCAAAAATTCAATGCAGGCTCATAACTTTGTTGTTTTTTAACATTTTAACACCACATTTTCAACAAAGCCTTCTTATGACCCACCTCATGAATAAGGGCAGAGAAAATGCTTAACTTCTGCCTGAAAGGTGATTTTGCACAGGGACCACAAAATCACCTTTCAAGACAGAGCTGCCTAATGACAGTTCAATTGTTCATGAGGTAGGGTCCCAAAGAAGGCATGTTAAAAATGCAGGCCAAATATATGCAGAAATGCCCAAGTTATGCCACTAAGTTCAAAACCACTTTAAAATACATTGTACTGCATACCTGTTTTTTCAGTTTATGGTCTGGCTTTGAAGAGTGAAGATGTGTCTACAGTACAGAGAGTATTATGGTGTTGGACCCCCAATGGGTAAGTAAGGGCTTGGGGTTGGGGGTGGTTGTTGAGTGGGAGGGTCAGGTGGGGGATGGTAATGACACAAAAGACGTTGATTGACAGCTTTCTTTTTACAGGTTAAAAAAAACAAAGAGAAAAACAATGAAAGATTCCCAATCATGGCACTGGGGATTGGACACCCCAGTGTCACTGTTGTATTTCTATGGCTAGGGTGAGATGTTGGGTGCTGAGAGGAGGGTTGGGTGGGGGAGGGAAAAATGTAAAGAAAGTTTACCCAGAATGATCACGACACTTGGGGGACTGGGCACCCCAAGTGTCACTGTAATGATTTCTGGCCATGAGCATGACACTGGAGATTGGGCACCCCAGTGTCATTGTAGTATTTATGGGGTGGTGGTGCTGAGAGGGAGGATAGGTGGGGGATATAAATAATCAAAAAAAAGGAAATCAGTGGTTCTGACAACGATCACGACACTTGGGGATTGGGCACCCCAGTGTCATTGTAATGTTTCTGGGGGGTGGGGGTGAGGTGGTGGGTGCTGAGAGGGAGGGTCAGTGGGGGGATATGAATAATTAAAAAAAAGGAAATCAGTGATCACAGCGGAATACAGCACAGTCTGCCATGACCAAGATGGTCACACAGTACTGTGCATGCACCAGTGGTCGCGCAGGCGCAATACAGTTTAATGGCCATCTTGGACATGGCAGATTATGCTGTGTTCTGCCATGACCACCCAAAGACAAAAAAAAATTGTGCAGTGCAACTGCCATTGCTGAAAGCGAGCAGAGTGCTTCATGGAGGTGACTGTGCTGAAACTCTTAACAAGTTGTTCAGTTGCAAGGAATACACTGTCTGCTTTTTCCTCAGCAAAAGGTCTGCAGGGCTCCATCCACTGCAGCCCTAAAAAAGAAACAACTTTTCTCTTCCTTAGTCAGAAAGAGAAAAAGAGAGAGAAAGAGAGAGAGAGAGAAGGAGAGAGAAAGGGAGAGTAGAGAGAGAGACCAATGAGTTCAACAGCAGATGACAGTAGAATGCAGGCATTGCAGAGTACTTAACTAAACAGTAAAAAAAATGTTTTCTTTAGTCAGGGAGTCAGAGAGAGAGAGAAAGAGAGTGAGAGAGAGAGAGAGAGAAAGAGGAGAGAAAGAGAGAGAGAGAGAGATAGAAAGAAGAGAGAGAGAGAGTAGAGAGGAATCAACAAATTCAACAGCAGACAACTGCAGAGTGCACACTGCAAATATTTTAGTTTTAGAAAAACTAAAGGAAACAGGAAAGGGATTGGGGTACTACAAAAAGGCAGCTTGCCTGGTTAAAGGACAAGCTCTGTTGTCAGCAGCCCCCCCCCCTTTCCATCAACTCGGTGCTCAGGGGGCTGGAGGGAAAGGTGGGTAGGTTGTACTGGCCTAGAAAGATTGGAAGGAAGGGGGCAGGGTGTGGGAAGGAGGGAGGAGCGGGAAGGTGACATCACAAGGAAGGAGGAGTTTAGGGAAGGGTCAAGATGATGTGACGGTAAAAGGGGGAAGCTGATTGGTGGCTGCCATGCAAGAGAGAGGCAAGCAAGCAGGGTACAAAAAGAGGGAGCACAGGGAGAGAAGCTCACGATTTTGCTGCTTTTCCAAATTGGGGCAGATAGCACATCAGTTCAGCTTAATTTTTTTAAATTGCAGTTTCTTTGGATTTGTTTATAAATTGCAGTTTAGTTCTATTAAATTGCTGTTTATTTGTAATAATTTAATTAAATTAATTTAATTGGCTGTAGAATTTAAATTCATTAAGTAAGTATTTAAGGGTATTAACTTGGTCTGCCAAGGGTATCTACCCATCCGCAAACGACCCAGAGAGGAGAGCTGCTGTGAGTACCCGGAAGAAATCCATAGAGCATCCAGGTTAGCAATTGGCCTAAATGGTGTTTTCAGCATGGAGACCAAAGAGAAAAGCAAAAAAGACAGAGGCACTAGGGCCTTTTCATGTGGAGGTGCCTCCTCCAGGAGTTTCCTGGGCAGCTGGGTAACAAGGTGTAATAAGGGATAAAGAAATGTGTCCCAATATTTCAGCCTAAATCTCATTTTGGTCTAAAACATAATGTGTTTGTGTAACAAATATTGATCTATGAAGCTAGATCATATCAAAACTTGTGAAGTTACAAGTTTAATTAACTGAGCCACAACTTGTAATATTCAAGTGTCTTTTGATATCTGTACTGACCATGTGAGTAATGGCAGACAGGTGTTTTAAGTGTCTGCAAGACAGAAATACAGGGATAGAGTTCAAGTTACCCTTCTGACTACAGGCTAAAAAGCTTGTGTGCACATTCCTAAGTGCAAACCTATTTCTTCCTTCTAAGCCTTAGTAACTGATAATGACAATTATTATTATCCTTATATAGTAGTATAATTTACACTATCAATACATTTGTGCTAAGTAAGGATTAGCTCATGCATGTACTAAAAGGAGAATTGCCTTGTCATGCATGAACTAAAAAGAAAAATTGCCTTTTAAGTTAATGTTTATATTTGTCTTGGACCAATCATAGACAACCACAGTACTGTCTTCCACTATATAAGCAAGCCACTATACACTGTTAGTTTGAAGAATGAAGAATTAAGAATGAAAAATGAAGAATTAAGAATGAAGAATGAAGGATGTACCACTTGTAATCTCTCGCTGTGATTATTGTTATAATCATTAAATTCTTCCACCATCAGCATCATCTCCGTTTGTCTCCTTTCTAAGTATCAGTAACGGATAATTTACTAATGGAAATTTTTTACCCACTTGTCTACACAAGGGGTGTAAATATCCCGTTGCTGGCGTCCAGGGAATAGCAGCCAATTTCTGTGAAGCAACACGCTGTTTGGGGCAGGTAGGGTGAATTGCATCGCCTCAATGAAATTTGGAGGAAAAAAAAGAAAACTCCGGAAAGGGTGTAAGGTTGTTTTTGTGAGCAGTCCTACTGATGGGACTCATCACAAACCTGTTGTACTCCTTCGCTCCTGGCATCCGAATAGCGACATGGCATGGGGGGGTGGACAGCCTTGGTTGGCGTATTGAGGAATGGGACCGGGAGGAGAATTGAGACAGAGCACTCCTCCTGGTGCAAATTGCAGGCAAAGTTGTGTGGCTGTTTTTTCAATGAGTTGGGCTACATGGGGTAGGGGCCTTGCCCCATGTGGCACATGCAAGGGCCACGGATCGGAACCGCAAATAAAAAAAATATCCATCACTATTTGGGAGCCAAGAGGAATGAAGAGGGACAAGAAAAGAACTGGCATCAGGCCAGTGGGGGGGATGAATCACAGTAAAGAGACAGGAGGCCTGAAGGGAGTTTGGGACCCACCGGCAATTGCAAAAATGGGCATGTGACCGCCACGGCATGAACGGGGAATTTTTTGTGGTTGTTTGGGAGCTAAGATAGTGAATGGAGGACAGATAAGGGCACAAGTGGTTCATGCCTAGCAGATAAATTTTGGATGCCATTTTGGGTACACGTGGTGGCCACCATTTCAGGCATAGGCATCCCGGGAACAAGCAGCCACCAACTTAGGTGCATGTGGTGGCCACCATTTTGTGCATGGAATCAGAAGTATCCAGGGAAGGAGCAGTTGCCATCTTAGGTGCACCTGGTAGCCACCATTGGGAATGGGGGGGCCTGTCTGTGGATTGTTAGGGCTACGCATGGCCGCAGTTTAGCAGCAAAGAAGGGCACAATACAGAACAGATTGACAGTTCTTTTAAAAAGCAAACAAAAAACCGAAAAACAGCGAGTAAGGCACTTTTAAATCAGCAAAGCGGGTATGGGGTAGCATTTTGGGGGTTAAAAAAAAACAATTAAAAAAATAGGAAGCTCCAAAGAGTTATTGGTTCAGTACCTTTTGCACCTCAATGAAATCATTTACCAATAGGTGAATGCACAATAGAATTCCAGTTAATACAAGTACATAAATATCAGATCCTTTAGGTACTCAGTATACCAAATCTATACTATATTATTCTAGTAGTGTAGCATTTAGTTATTACTTTTATCTGGAAGGTAAAAAAAAAAAAAGAGTAAAAATCCTGTCATAACAAGGGGCTAGCTGGGAGACCCTTTGCAAATCATTTGACATTCCGGTGCTGTATTTGGTTTAACATGTGTATTTTGTGATTTTCCACACAGCTTAAGCAAGCCTTATTCGGGACATCGTGGCACCCAGGAAATGTTCCAAGAACAAGGAGGACTGCTACAATGCAGTCACTGCCCTGGTGGAGAAAGCAAACAGACTGTTAGAGGTGGAAAATGAGGACCAACAGGGGCGAGGGGAGAAGCACAAGCCGGACAAGGTACGGGGAAAAAAACAGGGGCTTCAAGAAAGTTCTGGTGGACCCTCGTGCCCTACGGTCAAGGAGCCCAGTGCTTGAACCGGTGGCCCCTGTTCCCACCCCAGTACCTGAGCCTGGGTTAGAGCTGGCCCCTCTGCCTTTACCTCAACCGGGTCCCACCTGTCCCAGCAGAGCCCAGTGGCCTGCCAGTGCCACCTACATCTATTGGTTTGCCTTTCCCACCTGACAACATCCCAGTGGGCCCTCAGGTGCCAGCTCTGACACTAGACCTGGAACCACCTAAACCAGGCAATGTGGACCTCTTGGTTGAGAGTAGTGTAAAAGAATATGTAGAACAGATATTGAAAGCAATGGGGGAAACAGGGATGGGACAGCTCGAAAAGGTATTGGGTGAAATTAAAAAGGGAAAGAGGGGAACTGGGATCCACCCAGGAACCAACTCTAAGGGACTGGATATACCAGAGGTGGGGGCCCCGGGATTTAGGATAGGTGAGCATATCCCAGTGGTGACAAAAGAAAAAATTTGGAAAGACGAGTTTGTGGACATCTTTGCACTGGCCAGCATTGATAATTTGGATAAATATGAGGAAAAAGAGAGTTTTGAGAAGAAGGACATGGCAGCAGCCATGGTCCTGCTAGGAAAAGGGGAGGAGGACAAAACTTTAAAAGGGAATAAGTGGGATAACTGGTCTACAGGGATTCATTTATTATATGGCCGTTGTCATTGAAAAGAAGCCAGAGCTGGCCACACCACTGCTGGTTTACTCATTAATAATAAAGAATGCCTACAAGACGCAGGGTGGGCATTGTTGGATGAAGTAAGATGAAAAATTTAGAAAGTGTATGGCACATTTCAGCGATGTCTGGTGGGATACCAGGCAGGTGGACTTATGTCTAGAAATCTGCACAGGCATGGGTAGGGGAGAAATGATTGAGACAAGAAGTCAGGGTTCCTTCAGAAGTGCTTCTGGGGGTACAATAGAGCCTTCTGCTCTTGGCCCCATTGCAGGTTCCAACATGCTTGCTTAAAGTGTGGCGGTACCCATCCAGCCTCTAAGTGCAGAACAGGTTGGGACAAAGGGAGCAACAATAATGGTAGCCACACCAATGCTCAGTACAACTAGCTCTTTCAGGCTGGCCATTCAGGAGGGTGTACAGAGGACAGAACTGGGGACTGGGGTTGGGCAGGGGCTATAATGCAGGGCAGAGGTACCCCCATTACGGGGGTCAGCAGGATAGTTAAAGACCAGAGAACCGGTATATTTAGCTTGGCCAAGAGCCCCATTAAGGTGCATATACTCCAGGAATGGGTACAACATTATCCAGATAAGGCCACAGCATGGCTGTTAGGGGAGGGTTTCACATGGGGTTTTAGTCTACAGTTCAAAGGACAGAAATAGGGAACAAGGGCGAAGAATCTAAAATTGGTTAAAGGCAGGAAGGGGTTGTTGGAGCAAAAAAGTATGAAAGAAATAGCCACAGGTAGGGTGAAAGGCCCCTTTACGGACCCTCCATTGCAGAACTTAAGAATATCTCCACTCGCTGGCCCAATGGCGCTGAGGGCTGAGGTGCTGGACACCACACCTTGTGCCACAATGGCGACCCGGGTTTGGGAATGAGCCTGGGTTGTCAGGGTTTAGCGGGGGAGAGAGGATTGAGCATCCAGAAGACTACTCTCCTCTTTTGGGGGAGGGTCCCATGTCATCCCACTCACTGATTGCCCTGTGGTGGTGACTGGAGGGCAATACGGGTCGGGAGGCATGCTCCGATGTAATTACATCAGCAGGAAGGGGGGACGGGAGAAACAGGAGGAAAAAGGAGTCTGGCAGGGCTCCATGATGGTCTGCCGCATTGAGGGCTGACCCCGGCTTCTGGATTGGGTCTCCAGGGAGGGGGGATCACCACCTCCCTGGCCCCACCACGGGGGGCAAGCCATGTGGGAATCTCCAGAGTTGGCGAGTAGGGTGCAGTGGGACCTAAGAGAGATTCCCTTCCTCAGAAGGCCAAAGCCCCTGCCAGGGCTCGGGAGAATAAACACCTAAATTAAAAAAAAAAAAAAATGAATATCTCCACTAGGGCTAGTCTCTTAAAAACAGGACTGTGAATTTCAGGTGACATATCACCTTTCTCATCCTGAGGGGAACTCTGTTAATGATCACATAGACAAGGCCGACAGCAGGGTCACATGTGCCACATTGGAAGGGGCCCTTCAGCTGATCCGGGCTACCCCTGGGGCATAGTTAGCCAAAACAGACATCAAGTCAGCATTTAGGCTGCTACCAGTTCAGCCAGAGGATTGGGACCTGCTAGGTTTTCAGCTAGGGGGGCTATATTATTACGACAAGGTCGTGCCAATGGGTTGCTCTATAGCGTGTGCCACATTTGAAATCTTCAGTACGTGGTTACAATGGGAGTTTCAGGCTGGATTCGGGTATTCAGCCATTATACATTATCTGGATGATTTTTTGCTAACCTGGGAGGGGGAGGAGAGCATGAGGCTTATGTTAGACAACTTCAGGTTGATATGTCAGGAACTAGGGGTGTTGGCAGCAGCAGATAAAACAGAGGGCTCAAGCAGGCAGTTGGAATTCCTAGGGATTGAGATAAATGCGGAACTGAGGTTATTCTGGCTACCTGACAAAAAATTACAAAAGTTGAGGACCTTAATAACATCCATAAAGAGGCATAAGAGGGTCCAGTTGCAACAGATGCAACAGCTAGTAGGGCATCTGAACTTTGCATGTAGGGCAGTAACACCAGGCTGCACGTTTACATAGCGCCTGGCCCAGTCCACCAAGGGAGCGACAAGGCTGCACCATTGGGTCAGTATCACAAAAGGGCTGAGATAAGATTTGGAGGTTTGGGAGGAATTTTTGTGGGAATATATTGGCAAAACCTTTTGGCAGGATGTCTGGGTCTTCAACACCGACTTACAGCTGTACACGGATGCAACAATTGGCATAGGAATGGAAGCACATTTCAGAGGGAAGTGGATAGTGGAAGCTTGGCTGGTCGACTGGGTCAGGAGAGGGATTACAAGGGACATAACATTTTTAGAGATATTCCCCATATGGGTGGCCATGTTGGTATGGAGGGAGGAATTGTGGAACAAATGACTAACTTTCTGGTGTGACAACCAGGTGGTGGTGCAGGTCCTGAACAAGAGGGGCTCTATGTCTGAGACTGTAATGTGGGTTTTGAGACAATTGGTAATGTAAAGTTTACATTTAAATAAGTCCTTAAGGGCTAGGCATGTAGAAGGGGTTCACAACATCATTTCTGATTCCCTCTCCTGTCTCCTATCTGCAGCTGGACAGGTTCCGGGAGGTGGCCCCAGAGTCAGAGGACAGATGCACACCTGTACCGATCTTCATATGGGCGATTGGCTGGAGGGAGCTGAATGGCTCTTCCGCAACTCCTGGTCCCCCAGGACATTGAAGGTGTATGAAAGCTTATGGTGTGTCTTTCAGGCCTTCAGAGAGAGCCTCGGCCATGAGGTAAGTGGGCTGTTGACAGATGATTAGGTTGCAAAATTTGTGGTGCATGGGTGGAGACGGCAGATGGTGCACCCTACAATGGTAGTGCATTTAGCAGCCGAAGGCAAGGTATGCATGCTAAGAGGGTGGAGAGACCCGGCAAAAGGTAACCTAGTCAAGAGAATGATGTAGGGATGCACAAGGGTAGTAGGGCTGCCGATTGACACCAGGCATCCAATCACGTCATCACTGTTAGAGGAATTACAAGGGGCATTGAGGAACATATGTTCCTTGCATACTGAGGCAGTTTTATTTCAGGCCTTAGCAGCCCCCCCTTTCCATCAGCTCGGTGCTCGGGGAGTGGGGGGACGGGGTCAGTAGGCTGTATTGGCCTAGAAGTATTGGAATGAAGGGGTAGAGTGTGTGTGGGGGGGAGAGGGAAGGTGACATCACAAGGAAGGAGGAGTTTAGGGAAGGGTCAAGATGATGTCACAGAATAAGGGGGAAGCTGATTGGTGGCTCCCAATAGAGAGAGAGGGGCAAGCAAGCAGGGTACAAAAAGAGGGAGCACAGGGAGAGGAGTTCACAAGTTTGCTGTTTTTTCAAATTCCCACCCTCTCAACCCAAAAAAGAAGCAGGATTGTAAAGGTGGCAGAGTGGTGCGACTGCTGTGGTTTCTCAGCAGATCGGGAGGCATGCCAGAAGTGGACGGCATGGGAGGGAAGAAGAAAAAGGGGGAGGGGGAGGTGGGGGGAAGGGGCAGTAGTGGATATATAGGGCCTTGTAGGACCTGGAACCAGAAAAAGGGGAAAAGTTTACACCCGGACCCGGATAAAAGGAAAATGAGGGTCCCAGGATGTATAACTCTGGGAGAGAAACTTTGATATTGATATTTAATAACATAATGAAATGCAATGTTATGGATTGTTGGATTTGTAAATATAAGAATTTGTAAATAATCAAGGATGCTTTGAATTACGAAGTAAAATAATTGCCAGCTGAGCACCCACACAAATATGGTTGTCTGTGTGTTATTTAATGGGGGGGGGGAGGAATCTGATAACAAGCATGGCCTGCAGTGCCATGAGGCAGGTGCAGTTCTCATGAAATCATCCAGCAACAAAAAAATATATATCAGTGAATGTGATAGGTTAAATATTACTAGTGTATAGCATCCAGCAACTTAATAATTCTTTTCCTTTTTGAAAAATTTTGATGGAGGGCTTATAGTGCTGTATAGTGTTGTGCGAAATTGAAAAATTTCGCATAGCAAAATATTTAGTGTAAACCCCACATTATGCAAAATATTTTGCAGATGCAAAATGCGAATTCCCCCCCTGGCGAAATGCAGAATTTCACCCACAAAACGCTAATTGTGCTGATGAAATGTGGAATTTCGCCAGCCAAAGGAGAAATTCTGCATTTGTGTGAGCCAGGGGGATGATAATGTGTAAAAAAAAAAGTGTTTTCCCCCTCTCCCATCCAGCTCAGATTAAAATTTCTCCCCCTAAAGACTCCACATCCCTGGTGACTAATAGTCCCACTCCCCCATCCGATTGACAGCCCACAATATAAAGAATTACCTGCCCTCCCCTTTGCTGACATTCAGCCCCATCCCCCATCTCCAATAAATATAAATTTCCCTGGTGTCTAGTGGTCCCAGCCACCTGGCCAATTGCCGGCCCACAATATGAAGAATTACCCCCATCAAGATTCAGCCCCGTCCCTCATCTCCAATAAATATAAGTTTAATTTGGTGTCTAGTGGCCCTACCCCTGGCTGATCACCGCCAAATAATGAATTACACTCCTTCCCCAGATTCACATCCATCCCCCCTCCCCCCCATTGCCCATATGTGCCGGCCACAGCCAACATCAGTCCACTCATGCAGTTATGGCCTCTAAGTGTAGCACCCATACATATTTCAGAGACTGTCCACAACTGCACACTACCGCATCCAAAGGTGGAAAACATTTCCTCACGTTCGTCAGGCTCTGTTTGTGTTTGATTACCTGGCCTGTGGCTCATGTTGCCCCTGGATCTTCCAGCTGTTACAGTTCTTAGCAGGATACACTGATAACATACCCTTGACTGTCCCTGCGTATGAGGGACATCCTTCATTTTACCCTTCACAATAGCTTTGTTTCTCATTCGTCCCTCGAGGCAACAGTACTGTTCACACAGACTGTTCTGTAGATTCACACTTCATAGCATATATTTGTAAACGTCTGGGATTCTAGTTCAAGCATACACTTTCTACAGGTGAACATTCTGCCTTCCACTGTGTTCTGGGCTTGTATATCCGTGTTTGCATATGTGTCCCTCATTATGTGGAACAGTGTCCCTCATTGTCCCTCATTTTGAGTGTCTGAGTCCCTCAGTTCAGTGCTGCATGGTTGAGAGGTCTGCACTGAGTAAGCCTGCTGGCACCCATGACCTGCAGCTACAGAACTGTTGCTTCATCTGACATACAGATGGAGCTGTGTGGACTATCTAGCCTGTTGCTACCAGCCTGTAGTTCCAGTCTGACCTACAGGTGGAGCTGTGTGCTCCATGCAATAGCGCCAGGCACACTTCATGGGAGTGCATGCAGAGCAGGCCATAATGAGATGCTAATGTGACTGTTTGCCCACGGATTGCCTGAGTAGGCTCATTTGCATATGGTCTTTGAATATGGCACACTTCTGCACTCGGCTAACGTGTTAGCACTGTGGTATTGAGTTAGTCGCAGGCAGTCCTCACAAATCCATAGCACAGTTCTGCAGTGAGTGGCCTGCAGAGTTGTTCGCAGTTGTGCACCACTTCAAGGCTATCACTTACATTGGCCACTTGCTGCAACACTGCTTTACTCCACCTATGTGTGCTCTGGGCTGCTGTTGCAGTTTGCACTGGCTGGTTACTATACTCAGAGCTGTCTTATTTGCTGGGCTATTTTTGCACTGCACTCTCTGCCCTGTTTGCATGGCTTCATTTGCACACTATATTCAACAGCTTTAGTCCTGGGTCTATTCCTTTGAGTATAGCAGGCTGATGGTTCCAAGCTAATTTTCCATGCCAGACAGTGCTAATTTTGCCCCTGGGTTGAGTTTTGAATATCTGGCCCCTCTTCTCTTGTTAGAATTATATTAACTTTTTTTCAAATTTGTCCATTATCTTTATTAGTGTATTAGTGTATGAAATGAAATGAAAGATTTACCTCCTCAAAACAGTTTATTCTTTTAGGAGAGGGAGCCTTCTCAGGACTGACATTTTTTGACTGCATTACTGTGGGCTCAGAAGTAGCAGCCCCCCCATTAGGAACCCTATACTTCCTACACTATTGCTGGGCTTGGACTTAGGAAATGGTCCATAGAACCTTGGTTCTCCTGCTTCTCTGGATTAGCTGCCTCTGCAGTTGTTGGTGAAGTAGCAGCACATTTTCTTTTTCCTTTCTCTCCCTTCCTTGAAGCTTTGTTCTCTCTTTTTTTAAGAAAGCTTACAAAACTTGATATCATCAGAGTTTGAACTACTGGGAACTCTATCATGTATCATGATGTAAAAGGTAAGCCAACAATGCTGAACGCTGAAAAAACTTCAGCCAGTAGTTCCCAGCCACATGCGAACTTAAGCACCACACTTGGCATGCTCAATCAGTTCAGATTTTCTGAAAGTTTAAACGACATTTATCACAACTCTAGAATACACAGGAAAGCCAGAAAGAATTCATTGAATTCTAACAACCAAACTAGCATGATTTCTAAACAAAGTCAGCATTTTGAGAAGAAGATAAACTCCATAATACAGCAACAGGAGAAGAGGGACTGTGGAGCAGCAGAGCATGGCATACTGGCAGAGGCCATCTTGAGAATCCAGAAAGATATTTATTATTTTTATTTACTATTTTATTTATACTTTGTTTGCATTGGCAAAAGACACCTTTTTCTGACATGTCCCGGGTACTGCAATTACATTGCAAAGACAGCAAAAAGGATACAGATCAATGTACAGGAGCCAATAATGATGAAAACATTTTTACAACTATATACAGAGGAAACACAGTTGTGCAATTTACATAGTACATAAGATATACATGAGCAAACATACACCACTTGTTATCTCACGGTTTTTGTCTCCACTAGTGCTGTATAAAATAGATTTGGCCTTCATAAACTCTCTAAGGTACAGAAGCAGGGAAGGAAGTGGGCAGGACACAGTTTATATTACTAAGGGTTGCTGAAAATCAGTCTCCTTTCATTGTGCACTTTCTGTTCTCAGAGCCATGTTGCTGTAATTGAGATACCACGGTAGTTTTGACTGACTCAGCTGATTAATTTCATTCAATTTTCTATTGCCTCTTGCATTCTGACTGTGCTGTCTATTTGGAGGATGCAGAACTGAAGGTTTGAGTTGTAACAAATAGAATTAAGTATAGGGTGGTGTGTGTGTAATGATAATTTTACACACACATAAGGTGTTAGGTGCCACATAAACCCTGACAGCGAAGCTCAAGGGGTTTATCTAGGCACCCAACACCGAGGGTGTGTGTAAAATTCTCATTTACATACCACCCCATATTTTATTTTATACAGTTGCTGGGTTTCGCGTTCTCACCACAGCAATTGTATAAAATAAACTGACTAGTGCAGTCACAATTTGGTTGCCTTTGTCCACGGTCGCTTTGTCATAGTTTATTTTTTCTTTTTCCCGCTCGAGCAGTTTTGTTTGGCATAGTGAATGAAAAAACAGAAAAGTAACTTACCGCCAGGTTAGAGTGGTGGTGTGGTTTGGGCGAGAAGGCACGGTGACAAGCACTTGGACGAAGAGCTGTTGCTGGGCATGTGCAAAGTGAGGGAAACCCGGTGCATGTTTGCCATTATAAACACTCCTTTACAACAGCAAATTACACCACGAGTTTCCCCATTGTAGAAAGCGAAACCAATTAATTATTACTACAGTTACTACTAACTGGAAAGGAAGTCGAGTGTCACATTTTTTATATTTCTCTACTGAGCTAATTATAGCTTATAAGGGAGGAAAGACTGTCAAACTGCTGTGGTTGAGTCTGTCATTTGGATCTGATTAAAAAAATGAAATGGCTACTAGTGCTGTGTTCATTAATTTATAAGACCCAGAGTCAGTGGGCTAGATTCACAAAGAGCAAAAAAATCTGGACGTGCGGAAAAAAGGCTTGCCAAACTGTGGAAATGCAAGTGCGGCATATTCACAATCAAAATTTCTGCAGGTGCAGAAAATCTCAAAACAGGCGAGTTGCGGAATTCCGCAAGTGCTGAAAATCCGCAACATGTTTACCGCATCTGTGGAAATAATATAAAAGGCCCAACAGACAGAACAACAGCAGGGGATCCATACTAAGTGGAGCAGGAGACTTTGACAGTCTTGCAAATGTTGCACTGAAACAGCACTCCCAGTGAAGCAAGCAGTCAGTCCCACAACTGGGACCAAGATTGCACCACCTGTAACAGCAGGATCTTTCACCCAGTGGCAATATACAACTGTTGGTTGTGTCTCTCAGGTATTTCTTGCTCCTGCATCTGTAGCACACACTTCTGGCTGTTACCACCTCTGTCTCTACTGTCTGTGGGGCTCCTTCATGGGCTGCACAGGGTCATGTGGTTGTGTTTCTTTGCCTTTCAATGGAAATGTGTGCTAGTTTTGGTGTACTGTAGCAACTGACACTACTATACCACCCACAGGTTTGCTGTTGTTTGGTGCCTGAATCCCCATTATGATTGTTTCCCAAGTGTTAGTACACTGCCTTTTGCTCAGGGTGAGTTATGCCTCACTTTCCTTGGTGCAGCATGTTCGCAACAATTTTTCTGCAACTGCGGAAAAACAGTGGCTGAGAATAGCCTTTAAGGGGATATGCCATACTCTACAATGACATTTTTGTGCAGGAATTTTCCACAGCTGCATAGTTTTGGCAGTCCGCAGTGTATTTTTTCTGCAGCTGTGGGCTTTTTGTGTATGTGACACAGTGCAATTATCCCCTTTTCTCCGCAACTGCACAAATTTTGGGGACTTGCGCATATTTTCCTTTTCAAAGTGTTTTGTGAATCCTGCCTAGAGACTTCTCATTAGTACTATAAACATTTTTATTACATCTGCAAAAAAGCATGAAAGTGCCAATTTCCCATTTACAGAATTTACGTGAAATAGCATGCATTCACTTTTTTCAAAAAGAGCATCTTTTTTCCCATATATTGTAGGGCATTTTTTTTAAAAGCCATTTTTCTAAAAATGCATACAATTTCCACAAATAGTTTTGAATCTACTTGTACAAAATCTGAGTGAACTTGTTTCTATTTAAAAAAAACACACAATTTTAATGCATTTCTTGAAAGTGCTCATTTCTTTTTTAGAAAGCATGCCACAGTTTCCTGGTTGAAGCAGTTGAATGCCCTTTTAAATTCTTATTGCTCCTCAATGGCTAACTGGGCAACCTATAGCAGTGAATTCCTACACTGTATGAGTACCATACTGCCACCCATGATGCAGGACATAAAACTTTCTGAAGAGTGAATCTAGTTGCTTGCTTGATTTGAACAAATCGGGACTCGGGACAATCAAGCAACTGAAGCAACACAAGCAGCTCACCTGAGTAGCTGAGGAAGCCAAATCTCCAGCCTGATAACTTCGAGGTAACAGAGCCCTCTCTTCTCGCCTGACGTTCGCAGAGGGGTGCTAGCCCGATGGCGCTTCGCGCCATCTGCCCCAACCACCCTCGGCTGTCAATTTAATGATCCACCCCGTGACATCACATCCGGTGTCATCACGTCCTGTTGCCCAGAACCTATCTCCCCACTTTCCCATTTGCAGGTTATACCTGCTGGCCACTAGAGGGACCTATGCTCCCTCACTACTTCCTACTCCTACCTGTACAGCACTACTTCCCTGGGATCTTGCTCACCACAATGTATTGACCCTGCATCACGCTCTTCCTGTGCCTATCCCCACTTGCAGTGCACTTACCCACTTACCCATCTGCTAGTCCACACTGTGCCCTGGCACCCCTCCCTCCCCTTGCTCCTGAACCTCCTCTCCTGCCCCTTGGGACCTCTGTGTGTCCCCGTCCTCCCTGCCCTCCCCATAGCTTTCTTTCAACTCAGGCACATCTGGGTGTCTTCTTATTCTTCTTTCCTCCTGTACCTCTCTGCCCACCCCTGCTCCCTTAGCTTCCCCTCCCTCATGTCAATCGTGAAAAACCTCTCACCATCTCCCAGCCAGGTGTTAGTCATGCTACTACTCCTGTCAGGAACATTCATCCAAACCCTGGCCCGGTTCCCAGGAGCTCCCAACCGGCACCACAGGCCTATGCATGGTCTCCATGAATATCTGTAGCCTCCTAGAAAAGTTTGACTCACTACAATGCCTGGTCACATCAATTATCCCTGATGTTATCACCCTGGTTGAGACTTGGCTGTCGAAACCTCCCTGACTCCTAGTCTCCTTCCTGGTTTCACCCTTTTCCGGTCCGACCGTGTTGGGAGACGGGGCGGCGGCTGCGCTATTTATGTCAAGGAATCTCTCCCGGTATTAGCCCTGCCCGCTCCCATCCTTGACTCCAGGGCCCAGGCGCTTACGCTGAAACTAACCCCTGACCCTTTAAAGGGACCCCTTTATCTGACTACTGCATACGTGCCCCCCAGGGATCAAATGCAGGCCATTGCCTCTCTTACAGAATACCTTACCTCTCTACCTCCTACCGCTGATCAAATTCTGGTGGGTGACTTAAATATCAACTGGCTCAGCCCCTCCTCCTCCTCTACCCGAGACTCCTTTTCTGCAATAGACCTAACGCAACTAGTTACCCACCCTACCAGGACTAACCCCAAGAGAGGCTCCAGTACCCTGCTTGATGTGGTACTCACCAACCGCCCCTAATCGGATCCCCAATGTACAAGTCCTCCCAGACTCTCTCAGCGATCACTCCCCATTCTATTCCACTGGTCAACCTCAGTCCCCAAACTCATAGCACAGTCCACATGCCGGCACGCCTAATACCTGGTGGACTGATAAACTTAAGGAACTTCTGTCCCAAATTGACTGGTCTCCATACTGGCAACTCCTGACATCGACACAGTCTCTCTTCTTTACCCAAACTTTTAATAATGCCTGTGATATCTTTTGCCCCAGTGTTGACCCGCCGTTCTAAAAGGAAGAATGCCCCCTGGGTTACCCCAGCTTTGATCCACCAGCTCAAACATAGGGACAACCTATGGCACCGTGCCATTGAGACTGGCCAGCCCAATGACAGGCGGTTATATGCTGCCGCCCCGAAACAAGTGCACTCGGGCCATCAGAAAGGCCAAGTCTGAGCACTATCGGTCCTCACTCACTGCCTCATGGGGGAATCCCAGAACCTTCTGGGATAACATTAAACAGTTAAATGGGAGTGCACACTCCCCCACCCAGATCGACATTAATGGTGTGATCTCCTCAGACCCAGCCCTCATAGCCAACCACCTCAACACCTCATTCACTGACCTTAGCCCTATCCTCCCTACAAATTTTTTTGACCCTCCTCCCCAGCACCTGCCGTAAATCTTTCTCACCCTTATTTTCTCCTCCGCCGTGTTTGTGTCCAAGAACTTAGGCCGCACCTTGTCACTGCTCTCAAGAGTAATAGTACGGGCAGTGACACCCTGGATCCGTGTATCCTACGGCTGGTCTTAGACACAGTCCTTACCCAGATCACATGCCTCATCAACCACTCTCTTTGCCGGGGAAGGTTCCAACTGCCTGGAAAGTCGCCACTGTCACCCCTATCTTTAAAGGTGGTGACAGGACTGTGGCTGGAAACTATCGACCGATCTCCATTCTCTCTCCTCTCTCCAAGGCCTTGGAAAAAGTGGTGGCCTCTCAAATCTCTGACTACCTCTCCACCTACAATGTCCTTTGTCCTGAGCAGCATGGCTTCTGAGCGGGCCACAGTACCAACACAGCCCTTGTAGAGTTCTCCAACTTTCTCCACCTCCTAGACACTGGTTCTCTGGCTGGTGCTGTCTTCATTGACCTCTCGAAGCTTTCGACACTGTCTCCCCACCCTCCTTCTTGATGCCCTTAGTCTCTCTGGTTTTGCTGCTGGGCCTATCTCCTGGTGCACCAGTTATCTGTCTGACCACTCACAGCGTAAAAATTAATGGGACCTGCTCAGACATCTGTCCCATCTTTTCTGGGTTCCCAGGGCTCCATTCTGGGCCCTTACTATTCTCCCTTTACCTTAACACCTTCCACACTCTTGCTCGGAAACATTCTATTGTACGCTGATGATGCAGTCGTCTTTTGCCTCAAGTCGTAACCCTATTGCCTCCAGGACTCGCTGCAGAAGTCCTTCACTGAAGCCGAGGCTGGTTCAAGGAACATAGATTGGTGATAAATCTTAAAAAAACAAAAACCATGTTCTTCTCTCATCCCCAAAACAAGTCCTGCAACTTCAAACTCCTCATTCACTCTGGGTCCTCATTCCCACTCGAACAAGTTTGCTCCTATAAATACCTAGGGATCCATTTTGACCCCTCCCTCTCCTTCCATGGACACATCGCTGCCCTAGCCACTGCCACTAATATCCGATTGGGCATCTTACATCGGTATAAACACTGCCTCCTCCCGGAGGCTCTTTGACTCGCAGTCACCTCTCTATCCTGTCCCTAGTGGACTATGGACTGCTGATGTATAGTGCTGCTGATCAGACCAGCACTCTAAAATTCTACTACTCTGAATAAGGCCTGCAGGTTAATTACTGGAGCACCTAGGATGACACACACCTGTCTACTGTATGCTAAAGCGCTGGTACTTGATCTCGACGAGCGCCTCAAATATCTTACCTGTACCCTTACAAAAGACCCTCCTGGGTTTTCCCACCAGGATTGACCACCACCATATGCCGCTCTGTCCCACTAGTTCATACGGACCTCTGGGAAAACCTCTTGTTATCCCTAGAGCTAGGACCTCTCATGGCCAAAGACCCTTCAGCTTTAGGGCCCCTCCTGGTTCAACACACTGCCCCTCCATCTCCGAGCTCAACTATATCGTGCTTCAAAGCTTCCTTACTAACCACCTTATTAACACCGATGCTGTAACTGCCGCTAGTCAAAGCCGTACTAATACTTTATGACAAAGCTTATTACTAAGCTGCTAAGGACAACATAACTCTGGTATTGTTTGCATCCATCCTACCTGTACCAGCTTGTTTGTATCTATGTCTTAATTTACTGTTATACCTATGTGTTGTACTGCTATACTGTTTATTTTGGTTTGTCTTACTGTGACAAGGTATCTTTGTAAATGAGCCTATGGCTCAAAGGTTTTCCAAACTGCTGTTTAAATAAAATAAATAAAATAAATAAAAATAAATATCAATGGTTTAATACAATTGATCACAACCATTCTAACTTTGCTTAAATCACTCAAGCAACTAGATTCACTCTCCACAAGGTTTTATGCATTTTGAGGTTTTATGCATTGCATCACAAGTCCTATGAAGACAGGTTGAAGGAACTGAACATGTACTCCCTGGAGGAGAGGAGGGAGAGAGGGGATATGATAGAGACATACAAGTATCTTACAGGGAGGAACAGGGTGCAGGAAAACACTATTTTTAAGCGAAAAAGATGTTCCAGGACTAGAGGGCATGGGATGAAGTTGGAGGGAGGAAGATTCAGAGGAAACATGAGAAAGAATTTCTTCACAGAACGGGTGGTGGACAAGTGGAACACCCTGCCAGAGGAAGTGTTGGGGCTGAAACAATCACGGGATTTAAGAATGCATGGGATAGACATAAAGGAATTCTAGAGGTCAGGGGTAAGGGGAAACAGACTTCTAGGAAAACAAACTGAACTTACAAGCTCAAAGGGGCAGACTGGGTGGGCCATAGGCCCTTATCTGCCGACACTGTCTATGTATCTATGTATCTATGAAATATTGTATTTAAATTAAAAGCTAATTGCACAATGTAATTATTTTCAGTGCAGTTCATCAATTTGTATGCTGCTGTCAGGGATGTTAGACCATTTAACTTACGAGTTCTTTTTAATTGATTAATTTTTTTACATGAGCACTTTATTAATTGTTCGCACTATATAAGTATGGTTGTTACAGGGAGCGGGTTTCCTCTTGCCAGTTCTCAGTGGTGTTTCTGCTGCTGCTGATGGGACTACATCCCTCTGTGTAATTTTTGTGTTGCTTGCACGCATGTGCAAGAAACACATTGCATCAGCAGTTAGGGAGCATACAACAATGTGCCAAGAAATTCGGCCTTGTCACCACGCAATCAGTTGTTCTGGTGCATTACAAGCTACCAAAACAGCTGATTACGTGGTGTCCCCATGGCGACGGCTTCTCCATTGGCCTCTCACAGTCCCCAGGAAGCTGACGGAAAGCCACCACCCATCATTCAGTGTGCCTTCCTGGTGAAACGTTTCAATAAATAATAAAAAAAAAAGCCAACGGGTTGCCCAATCCCCCCTGTTGGCATGACCCCTTCCCCAGTTCATTTGCTGATGGGGTAGCCCAATCCCTGTTGGCATAATGCACCACCATGGCTCATGCTTCCCCCCCAGTGCACTGTATGGCTGATGGGGGTGCCCAATCCCCCATCGGTTCTACTGCCCCCACAAACAAACTTCATGGTGCCACGCTGGAAGCCCACCCCAGCATGACAAAAGTCCCCCATCGTCTATAAAAAAAAAAAAAGACCTAAAGGAAAAAAAAAATCTCTCATTGATTCTCTTGGCTCTCTCCCCAAACCCCGCTCACCCTCTGCATACCCCACCTCCCCACATCCCCACCTCACCCCATACTTACCTCCAGAGCCCAGCACTATGATCTTCGGTGGACTCGGAACATGTCTGCACTCTTCAAAGCGGACTGCGAACTGAAGAAATGCCGGTAAGCTGTATAACGGCATAAATATATTTTTTTCAACTTTGGTGCATATCTCACCAATTTTAGGGAATTTTTTCACCAAATGTTCAACATGGGGTTCATGGGACGCCACCTCATGAACTCAGTCACTGTCATATTGTTATTCGGTCCCGAAAGGTGATTTCGTGGTCACTGTGTGGAACCACCTTTTGGGACCAATTAATGAAATGACAGTGTCACAGTTCATTAGGTAGGCCCCCACAAAACCCTATGTTGAACATTTGGTGAAAAAATTCCTAAAAATGACTGTTTTACAAGCATGTGTTGCACAGTCCATACGCATGCTCGTAACTTCAAGCATTTTTTATATTTTCACTCCAGATTTTCAACATTGCCTTTTTACCACACCTTCTTATGACTAGTACAGCTGTCATTTTTCACATCTCACCTGAAATGTGTTTTTTCACATGTAGCGCACAATGGCGCAGTCGGTGTGCAAAATCAATGTTCAAGACAGAGTAAGAATATCACAGTGACATTGTTCATGAGGTAGGCCACCAAAAACCCTATGTTGAAAATCTGTGAAAATTCTCAAATTACTGTTTTACAAGCATGCATTGTAGTTCCTAATACATGCTCAGAATCAAGCATTTTTAATATTTATTCTCCAGATTTTCAGCATTGCCATTTTACCACACACCTCCTTATGAACAGTATAACAGTAATTTACGATCTCACCCAAATGTGTTTTCATGGTTGGTGTGCGAAATCAATGTTTGGGACAGATTAAGAAAATCACAGTGACACTGTGCATGAGCAGAGGTCTTAAACTGGCTATGTTGAAAATTTGGTGACAAAAGTCCATAAAATTACTGGCCCAGATATTCAAACTGCACCCAAAAAGTGCACAATAGCAGGAGCAAGTGCAAGTCCATTGCGCCCATGTGCAAGAGGCGTGATATTCAAAAACTGAGCCGGCCAAGATGTGCCTACAGCCGACGACTGAATATCGCACCACCTGTGCCACAGCTCAACTAGGAAGGGGAAGCTAAGCAGATCTGATGCGCCATAGCGCAACAAGGGATGTTCAGCTGAGCAGTCCAGAGGTGCCATAGCGCAACCAGGGATGCCCCCCAGCAGCAGTGCAGCAATGCAACTGCACAACCAGGGATGTAGGGGCCCACCACCCATGCCACAGATGGGCAGAGGAACACACAGCAGAACAGACATCATCCCCCTACACCCCATGCACTGCACAACTGGGGGAGGGCTGGAATAACCACGGGCCCATGGAGACAAGCAACCAACCCACAGCTGGGCCATGGTGCCCCATCACACCACCTGGCAAGCTGTGACCGGCACACAAGGAGGGCCGACCACCCCGTGCCACACCATCCCCCCAATGCAGAGCACACCCTGCACCGTGACCCCCAGACACCCTGCCCAGGAGCAGCGTCCACCACTGCAGGAAACCCCATGCATGCCACCACTCCCACTGTGACAATGCAACCCTGTGCACCCCAGAACCATGCAAGGCAGTCCCACCATTAGCACCCATCAGTGGGTGGCAGCACACAGTGATGCAACAATGGCATACACAGTGCCACCATGCACAGCCCCTCCAAGGTACAGCTGAGAGACTGACCATGCGTCAACGCACGAGGTACCCCACACGTGACAGGGCATGCCCCGGACACCACCACCAGTGGTACAGAACCCTGCACACCCTTCCAAGGACACACCCCGACCCAGCACTGGCCACAACAGCCAGCGCAGACACCCAAAGTGGTGCGTGGAAGCATGCACCACACTGGATGCAACACAGTGCATGGACAAACACCCACCCATACCCAAGGGCACAACAACACAGGGATGCAGTAGCGGGGCAACCAAGCCCCCAGCGTGGGCCCATGGAAACCATGTACACACAGCCTGCAGTCCTCCATGGCACAGAAGTGGCAGCCACCCTGCACAGGCACTGTGGACCTGTACACCACCATCATTTGCCCGGGAGCACAAGTCACAAACAGTGGTGCACATCCCCTGCAACACACACAAGCCACAGCATGGAGGTGGGACAACAACCACGGAGGCCACAGTGTCACCCGAGGCAGACATGCACCACACCAGTGACAGGAGGCAACCCAGCATTGTGACAGGTACAGTGGCTGCCCTGCATGAACAGCCACCACTGACATGCCAGCAGACCCTGCAGGTCACAGACATGCAAGGGTGTCAGCTGCACAGGCCATGGATGGGCTGACAGGGGGGTGCCATGGACACAGAGCACGCACCATGGACCACTGCACACAGTCATCCAGTGCACAGGGCACAACACACACACCACAGACACTGACTGATAGCTACTCCCACACCATAGTCACTTCCCCACGGACACACACACATACCCATGACTGCACCACCCCTGACGCCATGCACACCACTGCAGCTGAGCACCTATAGCCCGCTGCAAGTCAGAGACCACCACAGTATTCATATCAAAAGATTTGTATTCAAAAATATAAAAAGAACTATTTATAAAACTATGTACAAATGTGGGGGGGGCACAAACAAGGTGGCGGTGGGTAAGGGGCAGGGGTGAACAAATGGGACAGGAAAGGAGGGGTGTGAGGGTGGGTCCAGGGGTGTAGGGGAAATCGGGGCCAAAAGGATGATCAATGGGAGCCCCTCTCCCTGCTCCGGCTGCTCTGCCTCCTCTGTCTTCTCTGGACCCCAAGCTGGTCAATCCTTTGCAGGATCTCTAATGATGCCCATGCCACATTGAGTATCTCCTGCAGTGCCTCCCATATCTCCTGCAGCTGGTGGACACCTAGGACAAGGGAGCACAGTCAATAGGTGTGAATGCACAGCCCCATGCAGCCCACCCACTGTGCATGGCATACGGCCATGGGACATGCCTCTGTGATGGTGTGTGACCACCCACAGTGATCACGTCCACAAGACCTACCCACCCAGGTGCATACAGCCATGTAGACCACTGCACACACCCACCGGCCAAGTCATGAACAGCACCACCGTGGCTGTTTAGTGACATGGCTATGTGGTGCGAAGGCAGTGGCACTGCCATGTACCCGGTGCACACATGGACCACCATCAATGCACTCCCAGACATGCAGTGCCACTGGACAGTGCTGACTGTAACAAGTTGCATGCATGGCAGTGGTGTCAATGGATGGTGGCCATGCCCCGCTGCCCACCCTGTTACACAGCATGCAATAGTAATCATGGATGTAAGGCACTCACCATCATCAGGTCGGTCCCTCTGGCACTGTGGACTGTCGCCCCTCCTACCAGCCCTGTCATCCTGCTGGCGCCGCATCTCCCTGGCCAGACGCCTCTCTTCCAGCCCCGTGGTGCAAACATGGAAAGAGGAACATCAGTACAATCCTGTAGCAAAGTCCCCCTGCCCCCATGTGTGTGCACTCCCACCCAGCCAGACCCACCCACCCCACACCCTGATAACACCACCACAGCCAACACCGGATGGTCTCTCCCCCGTGTTCCGGACACATACAACCGTGATACCCATATGGAAGATAAAAGTGTGTGGACATAACACCTACCTGGCCGTGGCACTGTGCCCCTCCTGGCATGTGCCCACAGGTGGGCAAGCAGGTCCGGTTCCCTCCTCCTCAGGTTACCATACCTGTGGCGGCACTGCTCCACTGTCTGCCCCCTTCCTGTGGCCTCCTTCAGGGCATTAGCCACCTCCTCCTCCCACACCTGGCTCCTGGACCTGTCCAGGGGTGCCTCCCCAAACAGTGGGCCATAAAGTGGCTCAACAATGGCCACCAGGTTTGCAAGTTCAATTTGGGTCCACTGGGCAGCCCTCCTCCACGCCATCTCACTTGCTCAGTCAGCTGAAAATGGTGCTCTGCAGCACGGCTCCACCACGTGCAGATGCGCGGTACAGCACTGCCATCCCCTATCATGCTGTCACCGAACAGCACGATAGTGGTGCACCCATGCCTGACGCATGGTGCCTAGGGGGCAAAGGTCGGGCACAGAGTCAAGGGTCTGTGGCGCACGGACAGGCACAGTGCCATTGAAACCCAATGCATGTAGCGCATTTGGGTGCCTGTGTGCTACCTCCAGTAGTGGCCTACTGCACTATTGCCCCAGTGCGCCTATGATGCCCCAGTGCCACAGTGCCATATAGGTGAACATCGCTGTAGCGCCACCGGCACAATAGTGGCCGTGCCCTGCATTGCCTTCCGCGCACAGCACATCGGCAGCACGGCAGATGCCTGCGTCAGCAACCTGGGCATGCGCAGTGAGGTGTGTACTGTGCATGTCACAGAACTGCACCCTTGGCTCAGCACGTTCAACACAATTGTGCAAATCGCAACAGCGCGATATTCAGTCGTCATATGCAAATCAGCTAATCAGCCATTCAATGGCGCAGCACTGCAATTTGCATCCACTTAAAGTTGTGCCTCGCCTCATTTGCATGGGTTGCACTATAAAAGTGCGACATTTGGCTACACTGGCCATAGTCGGTTACTGCAGTCTACTGGTGAGTTGCATGCTGTTTGGGAGTGTGGACTGTGGATTTTGTGACATGCATGGGACTGCACAGTCACAGGTAACAACTTTCATTCTTACAGGCTAAATAATGACTGAGTGAGTTGTGGGAGAGGAGGAACACAGTGGTGGGAGGAGGAGGAGGCCTAATTTCACCAAGGCCGAGACGGATGCCCTGTTTGAGGCCTACCTGGATCAGAAGCCACTTCTCAGCGGACGGCAGGGGACACCACAGGCCCGTGCTGCTGCATGGGAGGAGGTGGCGTGTGCAGTGAACCTGCATGGCAGCCACCAGCGCTCCGTGCAGGAGTGCAAGAAGAAGATGGGCACAGACAGGAGGAAGATAAAGGAGAAGGTGGCTGCCATCAGGGCAGCACGAGCTGCGACAGGTGGGGGACAGCCGGAGGTGGTACACCTGACCCCACAGGAGGAGAGGGTTGCTGGAAGCATGCAGTGTTGTGCCATTGAGGGTGTTCCGGGTGGTGGCTTCCAGACGGGTGGTAGCCCGTCACTGCATGGTAGGCCATGGTCTGTCTATTGGGGGGGCAGGGTAGATCACATGCAGTAACGCGACTTTGTTTTCCCTTACAGATCCTGAGTATCTACATGGGTCAGCGGTGGTGGGCCTGTCCACTCAGGACAGTCAGATGGAGATGGAGGAGGGCCCATCCACCTCCACAGGTATATGTGGCTCAGTGCGACAGTGGGCCCACCTGGCTGTCCAGACTGTTGTTGTTGGAACAGGTGTGGAGGAAGCCCTGCCCGTGTCCCAGCGTGCCAGCATCCACGGATGCCGGCATGCTGTGACTCGGGCTGATGCCGGGTCCATCACCGATGATGATGTCGCTAACGGCATGGGCAGTGACACGTGTGTGCCATGGGATGGCCACACAGCAGGTAACATCGCGGCCATGGCTGTGGGTGGTGCTGCCATGGAGGCCTGCGTGTCATCACAGTCCAAGCCTGTGCCTGTCAGCACCAGTGGGGCAGCACTGGTGTGTGTACAGGACAGTGGGACTATTGTGGCCACTGCAGCGGCACCAGTGAGCCCTGGTGAGTGGCAGCTAGAGGGGCAGCATCAGCAGTCGGCCAATGGGCTTGGAGGTACAGGGTCAGGGGGCGGCATCAGTGCACTGCCTGTGGACATGCCCAGACCTGGTCCTGGTGTGCAGCACCCACCCTCAAGGGGTGCTGGGCATCAGGGCAGTGCACACCCTGAGGGACAGGATGCCGAGGAGGCAGATGACCTCTTGGATGAGCACACCCGCATACTGCAAGCATCAGTCAACCAGCAGATGCGGCTTGCGACGTTGGTGGATGCACTGCCTGCGGCTCTGGAGCGGGCAGAAAAGCGTTGCAGCAGAGACACTGCTCTGATCCTGGCAGAGATGGACCTGTTGCGGGAGGATGTGACCGCTGCCATTGACAGGCAGACACAGGCATTCACTGCTGTCATGGCCACAATGGGCACACAGTCATTTGCCCATGCATCGCAGACACCACACAGTGCACTGTCCACCCCCCATTCCCAGCGCCGTGCGACACCCTCCTTGTCAACACCGGGTTCAGCTGTGGGCATCCCGAGCATGCCTGGTGCAGGCATGTTTGGTGTGCTGCAGACCCCTGCATGAGCATGGTCGCGTTCACGCAGTGGAACCCCTGGGAGACCATCGGTGCCACCCCATGAGGCCAGTGGTCAGCCTGTCAGTGCTGGTGGGTCTCAGCGGGCCTGTCCATGCATCTGTGGTGGCCAGGGCACTGTGGCACCTGACTGACCTGTCTCCCAACATGGCTGCTGTCTGGTGCTGCCCTGTGTGCATTGTGTCATTCAGCTGGCATTGCACAGGTGGGTACCCGGCCCTGCACGCGGACACACAGTCCATCTGCACACCCTCCCGGCTGCTGTCCACAGTTGCGTATGCATGATGATGCCTGCATTGTGCTGTACACCAATGTGCAATGGTGCTCAGCATCTGACACATGCACAAGGACAGGCAGTGGGTGTGGTGGTCTGTGGACATGTGTGTGGCTAGGGGTGGCATTCTGGGTAGGTGTGCCTCCTACCCTTTGTGCATGTCTGGTGCATTTTTTGTGTGTGTATGTGTGTGTGTGTCCATCCACGTGGCATGACAGACCTCACCCATCCCTGGCTGTGTGTGTGGTTCCACGCCCGGCCACTTCTCTTGACGGAATGCACCCCTGGTGTGTGTCCATGCGTGTTTGTGGGTTGTACCTTAGCCACTGTTGATTGCACATGGCTCCACGACTTACCTGGGTTGGCTGAAGTGTTCCTCCGTGATGGTGTCCCAGTGCAGCTGTGCCAGCCGGAGCAGTTGGGGGTCCCGTCGCCCAAGGGGGGGCTGCCCATCACCATTGTCACCGGCGTCCTCATCATCCCCATTGCTGTCCCCCTCTTCGACCTGTACAGCTATCCCACATTCGTTGGCCATGTTGTGCAGGATGCAACAGGCCAGGAATAGCCAGCAGGCCTTTGAGGGTCTGTACTGTAGAGCATCGCCGGAGGTGTCCAGGCAATGGAAACATGCCTTCAGCATCCTGAACACCCGCTCGATGACATTACATGTGGTGGCATGTGCCTCATTGTAGTGTTGCTGCAATGGGGTCGCGGGCCGCCGGTAGGGTGTGAGCATCCAGGGATGGAGTGGGTATCCACTGTCACTTGTGTGTAGAGGGCGGAGGTTAGTTTGGTGATCAGCATCACACTGCCCCGGCCATGTAGGCCACTACCCATGTCACCTCTGACCATGCCCCCCCAGGCCCTATGATTGTCCATGTGGTTTGCATACTCACCCACTAGGTGGCCAGTGGGGATATCCCCACTCTTGAATCTGTGGCACAGTGCCGACTGGTGCCAGATGAAGGCATCATGTGCTCCCCCAGGGTGCATGGCACAGACATTGATTATGCGCCCCCTGGCATCGCACAGCCCCTGGCAGTTGATGCTGGCATAGCCCTTGCGATTTATATATGCAGCCCCCTCTGGGCCAGGTGGTGTGCGGATGGCCACATGGGTGCAGTCTATTGCCCCTAGCGTGCCAGGCATATGTGCTACCCTGTGGAACTCCTGTATGTTTGCTGTGCACTCCGCCGGTGTGCTGGGGAAATGGATGTACTCCACAGCATGTGGCAGCAGTGCGCTGAGGAATTGGGTGAGGTGGCGTGACATGGCCGACTGGGTTATGCCTGTGGTGTCCCCAGTTGGTCTCTGGAAGGTACCCGTGGCGAGCAAGCACATGCAAGCTGTCACTTTCATCTCCACTGACAGGGCATGGCTCCATCGTGTGGGTGCCTGCATCACATCACTGCACAGCTCACAGAGCCACCTCAGAATTGCCTGATTCAGGCGGTACCAGCCCACAATCTCAGTATCACTGTACAGCTCGAAGCTGGTGTGGGCTCGATACTGTCTGTTGGGGGCATACTGCCAACGGGCCCTTCCATGGCCACGCCCCCTGCTGCCCACCTTCTCACCCCCCTCATTACAGCCTCCTTCTGGATGGTGGCACTGGCCATGTCCCTGGCTTGTGTTCACCCCCCCGGCAGCTGTTTCTGTATTCCCCCCACTGTTCTGGCTGCTACTTCCCCTGCACTGGGAACACCTGCCTGTGCTGGCCTCACTGCTGTGTGGTGTACTTCCCCCTTCTGCACTGTGGCTCCCCACACCTTCCCTTGTGCCTGTTGATTCCAGGTGCCCTTTCCTGGCCTGCCGATGTGTGTCCCTGCTGCCCAGTTTTTCCTGCTAGACTTTGCCCTCATGTGGCTTCCCCGTAGTGTTCTTGCATCTCTGCCTTGCTCCCTTTTATTTTGGCGCATTTCTGCTATGGTGCAACTTCCGCTGGCTCCCCTATTGCGCATGGCGCATGTTGTTGAATATCGCACTGCGCCATTTATGCATGGTTCTTCCCCCTTCAGTTGCACATGCATTCATTATCATTGTGCTGTTGCTCAGTGTGATTTGGGGGGCGCAACTGCCTCCTGCTGAATATCTCAGAATGGTGCATTTTCGGACTTGCTCCAGCGCAACCCTATTGCGCATGGCTCAACTCTTTTGAATATCTGGGCCACTGTGTTACAAGCGTGCATTGTGCAATTTTCATGCACCTTCGTAAGTTCATGAATTCATAGTCTTTTCAGTCCAGATTTTTAACATTGGCATTTTTCCACACCTCCTTATGAACAGTACATCTGTCATTTTTCACACCCTGTCCCAAATGTGTTTTCGTAATACTGGCACAGAATAGCACGGTCGCTGTGGGAAATCAGTGTTCGGGATAGATTAAGAAAACCACAGTGACACTGTTCATGAGCGGAGGTCCCAAAATGCCTATGTTGAAAATCTGCTGTAAAAAATTCCAAAACTAATTACATTACGGGTGTGCATTGCGCAGTTTCTATGCACATTCGTGACTTCACCAGTTTTTTTTTTTATATTTTCACTCCAGATTTTCAACTTTCCATTTTTATACCTCCTCATGAATAGTACAACTGGCATTTTCACATCCTGTTCAAAATGTGTTTTTTTACTCTGTGGCCAAATGGCCTTAAGCCGCTGGCAAAATCACCTTTTACTAACAAACTGATAGTGTCACTATTCATGCGGTGGGATCACAAAAAGCCCATGTTGAAAACAAGGAGTAAAAATACCAAGAAATTCCCAGGGTGTTAGGGTTTTTGACTATAACGCCCTATCCTGTAGGGACTGACAGGTGTCAGGGGTGTGAGTTGGGATTATCAACAGTAATATTCATGCTATTCCACCAACACCCTGTAGCCAGTGGCAGGCATCGAGGTGCGCCTTGGACTCTTTGGCCCCAGAGTTCACCCTAGTCTCCTAAATTGCACCAATTTCAGTGTATTTCCTTATGGAATGAGGTGAGTGTAAAGCCTGAACACTTCAAAGCACACCTCGACACTTGTAAGTGTCTGCAGGGTAGAGTGAGGTGAAATGTCATGACCGTTATGGGCGATGACCCAAAGGAACACCCTAATGCCTGTCCATCTCCGCAGGGTGGGGGTGGAGTTGGCATCTGTTCAATACTTCACTGCCATTCCTATACTGCATCTGTCTAACTCCTGCACTTCCACTGCTAATGACAGCAAGCAACACTTGGCATTGACAAATGCTTGTTGTTGTTGTTGTGACTCAAGAAAACTCTTGTAGGGGTGGGAGATCTGAAGGGGGTGGAAAAAATGGGAAAACATAAAGGGGACTATAGTAGATACCACAAATCTCTGCATCAGACAGGTCAGTAAAAACAAGAAAAAGAGGAAAGCACTATGATTCGATAGGGAGGTTGCAATAAAGATCAGGGTGAAGACAGCAGCATTCAGGAGATACAAACAGATGCAGAGGGAGGAAGATAGAGAAGTGTACCAGGAAAGGCAAAAAAAAGGCAGGAATTGAGGTCAGGGGAGCAAAGGCAAGAACTTAAGAGAATATAGCCTAACCAATTAAAAGGGGATAAAACCTTATACCGGCATGTGAGCGAAAGGAGGAAGACAAAGGGTGGGATAGTTCTGCTGAGGGATATGGGTGGGGAGATGGTGAAGGGGGAGCAGAAGAAGGCAGATAATCAAAATAGCTACTTTTGCTACATGTTCACAGTGGAGGGGAGGAGAGGAGGGTGATCGGGGAAAGGGGAAAGTTGGGAAGGGGGTGGACACCAGCCTATTCAAAGTGAAGGGGTTCTTAAGGAACTAGCAGGACTCAAAATTGCCAAAGCCATTGGACCTGATGGGATTCACTCCAGAATACTGAAGGAGCTGAGGGAGGAGCAAGCGGAACCATTAAGTGGCCTGTTCAGTAGATCATTAGAGACAGGGGTGGTTCCAGATGACTGGAAGGGAGTGAACATAGTCCTCTCCATAAGAGAGGAAGCAAGGAAGAGGCAAGTAACTACAGGCCAGTCAGCCTGACATCAGTGGTGGGGAAGTTGATGGAGAAATTACTGAAAGAAAGAATTATCAAGTACCTTGATTCAAATGACCTGAAGGGTCACAGACAACACAGTTTCACGGAAGGAGGTCATGTCAAACAAACTTAATTGAATTCTTTGACTGGGTGACCAGAGTAATAGATCAGGGTGGGGCAGTTGGTGTGGTGTACCTAGACTTCAGTACAGCATTTGACACTGTGCCACACAGAAGGCTTCTGCACAAAATGAGAGCCCTGGGGGTGGGATGAGAGGTGGAGAGATGGGTGAAGTATTGGTGGAGGGAAGAAGGGTGATTGTTAATGAAGTTCCATCAGGGGACGGAAGGGTGACTAGTGGGGTACCACAGGGGTCAGAACAAGGGAATTCTGGAGAGTGGGTAGGGGGGAAATTACTTGGATCATCTAGGGTACTTGGGTAACATGGAGATAGAACACTTGGGCAGACTTGGTGGGCCTGGAGGTCCTTATCTGTTCTATGTTTCTATGTCTTCTATTCCACACATTGTTCTGCACTGTTTTCATGTCACCTTTCAAGAAAATGATCTTGAATAAAATTCTGAGTATTCTATTTAAAAATGTCTTGGCCGGTGGCACTGAGGGTTGAAGTGCTGGACGCCACACCTCGCTCTACACCGGCAACCAGGGTTCAGGATTGGACTTGGGTCACCGGGGGTCAGCAGAGGAGGAGAGGGATTGAGCATCTGAGGGACTGCTTTCTCTGTCTCTGGGGTGGGGGATCCCAGTTGTTGGCACATTTTCGGCCCTTAGCGGAGGCTGGGGGTGGTGCGCTGGCACTGTGTAATGCAGGGGTTGAGCTGGGGCATGGTGCCAGGAAGGAGTGCATGCGGATGCGTGTGCACTGCTTCCACTGGTATCATTGCATGCCCCCACTCATGCAGGACACAGAACAAGGAAAAATGGCAACTGGTCATGGCAGCTTGATGGCCGTCCTACAGGGCACCTAGCTCGGGGGGCATTGCTGTACACTGGATCCAGTCTTGGCAGGACAGTAGGGGGCTCTCCACCACCCCACCATGGGGGTTAAGCCGTGGGGTAGAAAGCAAGGGTTCCTAGGAGCCGGGATGTACTGAACAGTGGTCAAATGACTAGGATGCCCTGATGAACAAGGCAGACTGGGAGCCAAGGTAGGAGAAAAAAGGACCAACAAAAAAAAACATTCTTGTGTGACATTTAAGTGTGTTTCCTGGTACTTCAGTATCAGACTCAGTGCAGTGTTTGCAGTTATGGGAGGGTGCACTGTTCTTCATTGTATTCCTTCCTTAGAAAGAAGTTACACATATCTATACACATATCTATCTTCAAACTGCATAGAAACATAGAATTTGTCAGCAGAAGAGGACCACTTGGCCCACCCAGTCTGCCCAGATGGTGATAGTAGTAGTAGTTAGTAGTCATGTATTTATTTCTTAGGTGCCCAATCCCACAGGCTGTGGGTGCCTTACACATCAGTACAAAAACAATGACAGCAGCATAATAAATTGCCATCTATAAATAATATATTATAAAAAAACAGGTAAGGAATCACTAGGGAAAACTCTTATAAAAAGACAATGCTTGAGCCCTGGCTTAAAACTTTCAATTGAGGGATTCTCCCGAAGCTCTTGTTCCAGCTGGTCCCAGAAACCTGGAGCAACCACCACAAGGACACAATCCCCAGACAGCTTCAGATGAGATCTGGGGACCTTGAAGAGGCCTCCCTCAAAAGAGGAGAGAGGACGGTCAGGAGCATATGGACACAGAAGCTCTTTTTAGGTAGCCAGGACCCAGACCATGTAAGGCTTTGTATGTTAGCAAACCCATCTTGAAAGAGATATGTCACTTCACAGGCAGTCAGTGCAATGTTCGCAAAGCAGTCGAAGATGTACTCTGAGTGAGAAACTCCAGCAATCAATCTAGTAGCAGTGTTCTGCACCAGCTACAAGCAGTGCATCAATCCTCCAGATAGCCCAAGATACAAAGTATTACAATAGTCCAGTCTAGGTGTCACGAAGGCATGCACCAGGGACTTAATATACTGAAGGCTGAGAAAGGGCTTCATCCAGTCAATGTTTCTAAGATGAAAGAAGCTACTACAGGTCACAGCAGACACCTGATATTTCATAGTCAGCTTGTGGTCCATGATGACACCCAGATTCTTCCACCATCTCTGACTGTAAGCTTAGTGGGCCCAAGATATAATAGCTACCCCTCTGCTCAGTCCAGCTGACCTCTGGATAGGCAAAAAGGCTCTGGCACTCACAAACTCATCAAAGAAATGCGTAAAATTGAACATAATTTAATAAAATACTGCACACCATAACATAGCACCTGACATGTTTCGGACTGACCAAACAGTCCTTTCTCAAAGGCTAAAAGACATCTAGAGAACACAATACTTATATCCTAACATCAATTATCCAATCAAACCATCAATCAATTACAACAATCATTAGAAAAAAATATCCATTAGATTCAGCTTAATTACAACACTGATGCATGCAATGGACAAACTCACTAAATAATTCTAAGCCAAATACAATTGAATGTAATTCTTTTCTAAAACAGTTTTAAAAAAACTCTAAACCATAAATAATCACATACTACATTATAAAAATACATACTACATAATGAATAAAATGTGTGGAGGGTGGAGTTTCTTTTGAATGGTGCTTTGATCCCCCAAATAATGCAAAAGATTTGTTTTTTTCCCCATTTTAATCTGCTTTTGTTTTACATTTGGTTTTGTTTTTTCTCCATTCCCCCCTTTTTGTTACCCATCTGTTTTAAACAAAATAAAATGTTATTCATTATGTAGTATGTATTTTTATAATGTAGTATGTGATTATTTATGGTTTAGAGTTTTTTAAAACTGTTTTAGAAAAGAATTACATTCAATTGTATTTGGCTTAGAATTATTCAGTGAGTTTGTTCATTGCAGACATCAGTGTTATAATTAAGTTGAATCTAATGGATATTTTTTTCTAATGACTGATATAATTGATTGATGGTTTGATTGGATAATTGATGTTAGGATATAAGTATTGTGTTCTCTAGATGTCTTTTAGCCTTTGAGAAAGGACTGTTTGGTCAGTCCGAAACATGTCAGGTGCTATGTTATGTTGTGCGGCATTTCATTAAATTATGTTCAATTTTGTGCGTTCCTCTGATGAGTTTGTGAGTGCCAAAGCCTTTTTGCCTTTTGGGAGCTTTCGTTGGTTTTAGAGCACCACTTCCCAGTGCGCACTCATTTGGAAATCTGACCTCTGGATACCAGAGTCCACAAGTAGTACGTCAGTTTTTTACTGGTTCATCCTTAGCCAGATGGAAGCCATCTAGTCATTGATCACAGATAGGCAGTCATTAAACTTTACAGGAAACGTATACCTCTGGATGCCCTCCAATTGTTCTTTTATTGGCTACCCAGTATTCTGCTGTTTTTGACCTTTTGTTTCTTAAATTAATTATCTAATTTTGCTGCTTTTCTAACTACCCTGAATTACCCTCTCCTCAGCAGTTGCTGCTCTCTCTTTTCATACTGCCTGAACATTCTATGACATCAATAACACCATTCCAGACCATTGAGATGAATAGCATGGAATAGAATGTCTTAGAAATATGAAAATCAAGAGCATTAGCTGGTGAGGAGAGTAGAACTCTATGTAGATAAGAGGGCACCCCAAAGATAGGTTATTTATCAAACAATCATCAAAGCATACCAGAATACATAACTGGCATGGAAAGGAAGATGGAAGGGCAGTTAACTATGTAAAAATCACTTCCTATCTCCTTTAAGCACACCCAGTGCATTTGTCTCACCAGGGTCAAATAATAGATACAGCTGCATATTATCTGCATAACAGTGAAACTGCAAACTGTGCTTCCATATCACTTCTCCCAGTGGCAGCATGTACATCACAAAAGCATCTCTCTGATTTTTTCTTCTTTCTCCAATGTTTTAAAACTGTTTAGTTTTTGTGGCAGAGGTGTGGTACTGTGTTCTTTCTTGTAGTTCAAGGTGCTTTTGGGACTGCTGATTTCTACTGGTTTAAAAGATTACATTTTTTTTTCAATTTTAAAAAAAGCTACACCAACTTGGTATGTTGTCACCTGTTTGTTGTTGCTAAGCAGCAGATGTTTTTGCATTGTGCTCTGGTTCTGTGATAGAATCTGTATTAGTAGAAGGTAGATTATTGTGATTGTAGTTACCTTTTGATGGTAAGGGTAAAGAGCTGAGATACAAATGTATGTATTTTTGAATGTTATAGAAGCCAGAAGGGGAAGGAAGCATATTCAATTCAATGCTTTACAGTAACTGGTAATTGCTGTTTTTCTTTTAGACTTGGATTGTGGGCTTTTGGTGACACTGTACTTTGTTGTCTTTACTTAGAATTGTTTTTGGGCTGTTGAGGATTTAAAATGTAGTGGTGGTGTATTCTTTGCTGTCTTTGGTTGCTGCAAATTTTCGCCCCCTTCCCCAACTCTTGATTATATGCCCTGTTAAATCTGATTGACAGGAGCTAAACACTGGGTATAGTAAGGGGTGTGGAGTAGGAGGGGCATACCAGGAAAGGAACAGCAGCAAGTGAAGAGGTGACTGCTCTCTCAGTGGAAGGGAAGTAAATGCAAATCTAGGAGCTTTCATTATTACTTCTTCGCATTGATATTGCATTGGGGAAGGGAGGAGTAGGAGTTTGAAGAAGGTTGTGCAATGGCTACTTAAAGTCTGTTTTTGAGTGTGGATAGGAAGGATAGGAATATAAAAAGCAGTTTCTCAATATATCTAAACGTGTGCAACAAAGGAGGTAAGGGAAATAAAGAAAATGTTTTGCACTGATAGAGGAGGGAGAGGGGAGACTTGGGGGAGTGTTTGCATCCTGCATCTGAAGAGTGGGGGCCGCCGTGGGCAACGACAGCAATGGGTAGGGTGGTAGGCTGCAACAATCATGTGCACCAATCTTCTAAAAATTGCCTGGAGTGTGGAGGATGTTTAGTGTGCAAACCACATAGAAAAACTTAGAAAGGAGATTGAGGGTCTGCAGGAGGAACTAAGACAGGCAAGGCAGATTGGGGGTGGGTTTAGCCCAGTACTGGAGGGAGGAAGAAGGGGAGATGAGGGAGGGCGATTTAAGCCAACAGTGGTGAGGAGAGGGTCAGAAGAAGGGAAGCAGAGACAAAGGGGCCCAGGCCAGGAAGAACGATTGCCGGGGAAACCAGGTCAGGAGACAAAAGACAAATGGAAGGAGGAGATAGGGACTTGTGAGGGGAGGCGAAGAAGTGGCAAAAGTCATGGAGTGGAAAGGAGAGAACAGGTTACTATGAAGAGAGAGGGGGCATTTGTGAAGGGCCTTCAGAAAATAGTCAGCACTGCTAGAGAGGAAGAAGGTGGAGGAGGGAAATGATGAAATTAGAGGAGTAATTGATAAATGCCTGGACCAAACTGGAGCGGGGGAAGTTCTGCTGGGAGAATTGCAACAGGGGTAAAAGGGGGAAATAATGTGCAGGAGGAAGAAGAGGAGCTGGAAATGAGAGAGGAGATGAATGGAAGCAAGCAGGAGTAAGAGGGTGGAATCTTAGTGCTGGGGGACTCAATACTAAAAGGAGTTAGTGGGTAGCAAGGGGAGAGGCATAGTCGATTTGGGTGGAGGCCATGCCAGGAATGACAGCGGAAAGGGTGGGACAGTCTGTTCTGAAATATGCTAGAAGGGATAGGGGCAAGCCTCATTTAATTCTACATCTTGGGACAAATGACCTGGCTGACAAGACAGTAGATACAGTCCAGAGGAGGTTTGAGGAACTAGCACACTATGTGAGGGGGCAGGAAGATCAATAACTTTTTCAGAGATACTCAAAGCAAAGGCAAGCACAACAAGAAAGCTGAGAATAGAGGAATTTAACGATGGCTAAGAACCTGGTGTTGTGCTAAAGGGTATGGGCTGTTGGGGTGGGGAGGGACCTGGAGGACAGTAGTCTCTATGCCAAGGACAGACTACACTTTGAGTGAGGAGGAAAGAAAGTGTTGAAACAGAGGATGGAGGAGTACATAGAGGAAGTTGGGAATTTAAACTAGGAGTGGGGGTGGCAGTTGGGGAAGAGATATGCAGAGACCACAGGTTGGGAAACCATATGAGCTTACCTCCATAACAGTGACAAAGGACAAATGGCAAGTACTGTTGGTGATGCTAGGAAAGGAGGGCAGGATGGGAGGGTGGAAAGGTGGAAGGTGGTTACCCTTAATGCTAGGAGCCTTGGGAGGAAAACTGCAGAGTTACAGGTTCTCATGGCAGAGGGAGAGGTGGACATTGCAGCCATCATGGAAACATGGGCCACCCAATACAATGACTGGGACCTGTCTATACCAGGGTACAGATTATTTCGTAGGGACAGGGTGATTGGGAAAGGAGGGTGGTACTATATGTGAAGGAAGGACTGAAGTGTGTAAGGGAGGAAGGGAGGAGGGTAGTACGGAGTCACTTTGATGCAAACCAGGATTCCAAAATAGGATTCTTAGAATGGAGTGGTGTACAGGCCACCATCTCAGACGGAGGAGTTAGACAGGGAACTAGTGGACAGATCAGGAGGACCTGCGAGAAGGGTAGTGTGGTGATTGTGGGGGACTTCAACATGCCAGGAGTGGACTGGAGCACCCCAACAACCAGGAACAGAAGGGAGCAGGTACTGCTGGATGCCTTCCAGGACAGCTTCCTGCTGCAAATGGTCAGTGAACCAACCAGGTTAGGGAATACCCTTGACCTTGTGCTGGCAAATGGGGACTTTATGAGAGAACTTACAGTGGAGGAACCGCTGTCAGGGAGTGACCACCACTCAGTATGGCTCACATTGGATATGGGCAAGGAAGGAGTGGAATCTGGCACAATAGTGCTGGACTTCAGGAGGGCCGACTTTGGGAGGATGGGGGAAGTGGTAAAAGGGTACCTGGCCAGAATTCAATCTAGTATGGACACTAACCAGAGGTGGAGCTCATAAAGCTGGGGATAGTGGAGGCAACCAAAACCTGCTGCAAAGCCCAGAGCAAGAAGGCTAGGGCTAAGAAACCGATCTGGTTGAGCAAGGAGGTCATGGAAAAGGTAAGGAGGAAAAGAGCTGCCTTTAGGAAGTACAAGAAAACAGGGAGGGGGAGGACAGGGAGGAGTACTTGACAGAATCGAAGGAGGTGACAAGGGCAGTAAGGGGAGCCAAAGCATCTATGGAACTCAGGCTGGCACAAGGCATTAAGAAGGGGGAGAAGGACTTCTTTAAGTACATCAGGGAGAAAAGGAGCTGTAAGGACCACATAGTAAGGATTAGGAAGGAGGGGGGTTGGGTGGAAGCAGGGTGCGATAAGGCGGAAGCACTAAATGAGTACTTCTGCTCAGTATTTACTAAAGAGAAGAGGGGGTGACACCCAAGGTGGGAGAAACAGAAGCAGGGTGGGGAAGTGGTGACAGATGGGAAATCATGGAGCAGAGTTCGAGAGGGTTTGAAGGCACTGAGGAGGACAGGCGCCAGGCCCAGATGGCATCCACCCCAGGGTACTGAAGGAGCTGGCAGAGGTCCTTGCAGGACCTTGCCAGACCTATGTAATGCCTCACTACATTTAGGGTGTGTACTCAGGACTGGAGGATGGCTCATGTGGTGCCCCTCCACAAGAGTGGCCCCAAGGATGAACCGAAACCACAGACCAGTGAGCCTCACATCCATCGTGGGTAAGCTAATGGAGACTATCCTGAAGGAGAGGCTGGTGGCCTCCCAGAGGCCAAAGGACTACAGGACAGCAGACAGCATGGCTTCTACATGGCAGATCCTGCCAAACCAACCTGGTTGAGTTCTATGACTGGGCAACTAGGCAACTGGACAGGGGCCATGCAGTGGATGTCCTGTATCTGGACTTCAGTAAGGCATTCGACTCAGTGCCACATGGAAGGCTGGGAAGGAAGTTAGTAGGCACAGGGGCGGGTGCAAAGCTGGTGAGATGGGTAGGAAACTGGCTGCAGGGAAGGCAACAGAGGGTGGTGGTGGGTGGGGAGCTCTCACACCTAAGGGCAGTGATGGTGTTCCACAGGGCCCAGTGTTGGGACCAGTGTTGTTTGGGATATTCATTGCAGACATATCATGGGACATCAAGAGCAAGATCAGTCTGTTTGCTGATGATACCAAGGTAGGCGGTGGTGGATGACCTAGGGGATGGCAGGGGTTGCAGAATGATCTGGCAAATCTTGAAAATTGGTCAGACACCTGGCAACTGGGCTTTAATGCCAAAAGTGCAAGGTGCTGCATTTTGGGATGAAGAACCCAAAGAAGAGTTACCAGCTAGGGGAGTGCTAGTCCAGACAGAGGAGGAGAAGGATCTGGGTGTGCTCATTACAGGGTCAATGAACAACTCGGCACAATGTAGGAAGGCAGCTGCAAAGGCCAACAAAATGCTGGGTTGTATTGCAAGGGTATATCCTCAGGAGGAGGAGGTGATTCTGCCACTGTATGGGTCATTAGTTAGACCACACCTGGGCCTGCGTGCAGTACCGGCATCCATATCTGAAGAGGGACATTAAGTTACTGAGGGGGTACGCAAGCGACAAAGATGATCAAGGGGCTGGGGGACTTATCATACGAGATGAGGTTGAAGGAGTTGAACATGTACTCACTGGAGGAGAGGAGAGACAGGGTGACATGATTGAAACCTTTAAATACATGAAAGGAATAAACAAGACAGGTACAGAGGGGCTGTTCAAAGTAAGGGAGGAGAGGGACACCAGGGGCCATGATATGAGACTGGAGCGAGGAAGGTTCAGGAGGGAGATGAGGAGACACTTTTTTACAGAGAGGGTGGTGGCTGGGTGGAATGCGTTACCTGCTGAAGTGGTATGCAGTAGAACAGTGGACTGCTTCAAACGAGGATGGGACAGGACAAGGGGGAGGGTTAATGAAGGGGAAGGGTGGAAGGGAGGGGCAGCTGCAGAATAAGGGGTGCTAGCTGCACATTCGAGCAGACTTGATAGACCTCTAGGCCTTTATCTGCTGGCAAATTTCGTATGTTCGTATGGCAGACAAGACTGAACCTTGAGGGACTACATAAGTCATGGCCGCTGGCCAAGAGAGAAACTTCCCCCATCATACCTGGTGCACCCTACTAGAAAGGAAGCACTTGAACCACCTCAGCACAACCCCTCTGAGTCCTACCAAGTCGCTCAGACAAGCTATCAGAATCCCATGATCCATGGTACCAAACACTGACTAGAGATTGAGGAGAACCAGAATGGAACATTCCTCGCTATCTCTAGCCAGATCATTCTGCTCCCTAGTAAGCCCAGTCTGCATGCTAGGACAGCCTCTGAATCCAAACTGTAATAGCTCATAGAGAAAGAAAGAGAAAGCCTCCAGGTGCATCTCCAGCTGCTTCATCACAACCACCAAAAAAGGGAAGGTTAGAGACAGACCTGTAATTTGCCAAAACATCCAGGTCCAAAGATGGCTTCTTGAGCAGGGGTCTCACAACAACCCTTTTTGAGGAAACACGATGAATCTAATTGATTTCTTTGACTGGGTGACGAAAGTAGTAGATCAAGGAGGGGCTGTGGACATGGCCTACCTAGACTTTAGCAAGGCATTTGACACAGTCTCACACAAAAGATTAATAAACAAATTAGCCAGCCTCAGAGTGGGTCCCAGGGTGGTAGCCTTGGTAAAACATTGGCTGGACAACAGGACACAGAAGGTAATAGTAAACGGAGTCCACTCTGAAGAAAAAGGGGTGACTAGTGGAGTACTGCAGGGTTCAGTACTGAGACCAGCCCTTTTTAATGTCTTTATAAGTGACATTGCAGAGGGACTGGAAGGAAAAGTATGTCTCTTTGCAGATGACACAAAGATCTGCAACAGAGTTGATACACAAGGAGGCATGGAAAGGATGAGAAGGGACTTGGCAAGGTTGGAGGAATGGTCAGAAGTTTGGCAGCTTGGATTTAATGCAAAGAAGTGCAAAATAATGCACCTGGGAAACAAAAACCGAGGGGAAGAATACACAATGGGTGGGGAGGTAGTAACAAAAATAAAAATGGAAAGGGATCTGGGGGTAATCATATCAGATGATCTTAAGGTTGGCAAGCAATGTGAGAAGGTAGTAGGGAGAGCTGGGGGGATACTGGGATGTATAGACAGAGGCATCACCAGCGAAAACAGGAAGTTGTTATCCCTCTGTACAGACCATTGGTGAGACCCCATCTGGAGTACTGCATCCAGTTCTGGAGACCCCATCTCTGCAAGGACATAGACAGGATGGAGGCAGTCCAGAGCAGGGCAACTAAAATGGTGCAGGGTCTGCAAGAGAAGCCATATGAGGAGAGACTAAAGGAGCTTAATATGTATACCCTTTAGGTAAGGAGGGAGAGGGTGGACATGATAGAAACTTTTAAGTACCTCAGTGGACTCAACAAAGTCCAAGAGGGTAGCATCTTTCAGAAAAAGAGATGTGCAAGAACAAGGGGACACAATTGAAAGATGGGGAGGTGGCTCAGGGGTAATGTGAGGAAGTATTTTTTCACAGAGAGGGTGGTGGACGCATGGAACAGCCTTCCTGAGGAGGTTGTGGGGTCTAAAACTGTGGGAGAATTCAAGAATGCATGAGACAGACATAAGGCAATTCTTGTGGGAGGTAGGAAGAAATAGGCTGTTGGTTAACTGGGATCTGCAGCTTATCCAATAGGTAGGGAAATGGGCAGACTAGGTGGGCCAAGCGGTCCTTATCTGCTGTCAAAGTCTATGTTCTATGTTTCTATGTTAAACACACACTCCCCAATGAACAATGGACAATCTCAGCAATCACCAGATCAATAAACTCCTGGCAGTCTAACAAAAGACGGGTTGGTCCAGGGTCCAGTGAGCAGAAGATGGGATGCAGCTTCATGATCACCCAGAGAATCTCCTCAGCCAACACAGGGTGAAATTTCTCCCAGACTTAACAAAAACCTCCATTAGTCACAGAATGTACCATGCTGTTCCATGACTGCCCACTTGAGGAGACCAAGGAACAAATGGAGGATACCCTATAAGGAAAAACTGGCCAAACTGCTAGCATTGCTCATATGTCAGTACTTCTGCAGATGGTATACCATGTACAAGGCAACTGCAATTGAGTGGTTTCAAAAAGGGCAACTCAATCTCAGCGCCTGTGTAGAGGGCTACCTGGCAGGGTAGCGACCGAATACGGGGTAGGCGAGTACAGCAATAGGATGTCTCTGTATATACACTGGCGGCAGGGCACCACGTCACGCAATGGGTGGAAGGGAAGGATGTATGTGGGGTGTAGTGGCGGTCGACTGCTGCTGGCCGTGGTGGTGGAGGGTGTAGGTGGGCTGAGGTTGGGAGGGTGCTGGGTCTGATTCTGGGCATGATAGTTTTTCATGTAGTTTTTTTACATTTATTTAGGTTTTACATCCCCCCTGACATGCACCCCCCTGGAGTTAAGAATCCTTAAGTGGGTGGGGTGAGGTGGAGGGCACAACTCCCTGCATAACATAGAAAGCCAGTCACTGGTTTTCTAGTCGCTATGAGTGTACATCGCCGTAATTCATTTTCGGCGATGTACACTTGCCCAAATGGCAATCACTATTGTGTGATCGCCGTTATAACATAAAACCCCTACAGACTATAGACAGGCTGGATGCAACAGCCTGTGCACAGTGTGGAATAGCTAGGCTGGCCTGTTAACCCCTCCAGCAATGACCCATGACAGGAACTCTGCCTTTCTCACACTGATTGCCGCCTGATACTGCTTATAAAGGGTTTTCAGAGTTAGTCTATCCTCCAGAAAGCCTGATCTCCAACATGAACATTCTAATCTCCACTCTTTGGCCTTCAGCCATCTCAGCTCCTCACTAAACCCTGGGGGAGCTCTGTCAGGAGACTCTTGGGCATACACGAGAATGTGTGAGTGAGATGAAGGCTGCAGTAATAGCCATATTATAACCTTCCACTGCATTCTCAACCCCGTCAGCTGACACCTGCAACAGGCTGAAGCAGTCCGATATCGACAACTCTTAAAGAACGGTACTGAGCTAACTCCACCAGGAGGTTGAAATGTCTTAAGGTGGCCCTGATCTGAAAACTCACAGAGGGATGGTCTGACCAACTGACCAGGCCAAACTTGTCATTAAATAGGTTGAGCCCCATCAGGAAAAACAGGCCAAAGGTGTGGCCAAATTCACTGAGTAGCAGAGGTAACAATCAGTGTAGCACAACAGTTCCATCTGTCAGAGAAATTGCTGACCAGGCAAAAGGGATTCATTATCAGCTCAAACACTGAAGTCACTCAGCACTAACAACCTAGGGTACTCCAATATTAGGCCAGCGACGAACTACCCAAATTCCTGCAGAGATCCACTCTCAAAACTGGGGGGACAGTAAATGAGAAGGATCCTGCCCCCACACCTGCATCACTCTTGGCAGCCACACATTCAAATGACCCAGTTTGACAGAGGTAGGCTGCAAGTCTCAGGCCAGATCTGAAACAGATAGCCACCCCTTCCCCCTGCACTCCTGCCTAGGCAGTGTACCATTGTATAGTTTATTTATTGAACATATTGGAATTGCAAACCTTTGAGTCAGAGACTCCTTTGCAAAGGCTGCATGTCAAAATACAAGTTAACTGTACAATACAAATTAAAAGGACAAGTGGATACATGAGGTACAGAGCTGGGTACAAGACGTACAGAGGGTAGACAACTATACCTTGAGTCACGACAAGCAGATAATCAACAAACTGTATATTACATTAAGATAGTACAATAAGTAACATAGAACAGCAATATAATTGAAAACACTCAGGAGCAAGTACAAGCTTATCATTTCAGAGATGAGGGGGACCACTCAGGAGGCGGATACAGACACAGCATTTTAGAAATGGGGGAGAAGGTATGGAGGAGGAGGAGGAGGAAGAAGGGAGGGGCCCCTGTGCTGGAGGCAGCCCCATGGAATGGCTGCCTCCAGCACAGGGACAGAGCTGTACCCAGGCCCAGATTAATGGATGTGGGGGCCCTACTCCAAGTTATATTTTGTGGCTCGGGGGCCCCTAAATGTGAACATCACACTTTTCCTCTGCGCCGTGCCGGCAAGGATACAACAACCAGGGTACTCAAGCAGGATGTCATTCACACTAATTCTATGTGTTATGCCACATGACTTGACAAGTCACATGCCATTATAAACAATACAATTCTCAAACTATATTTTGGTTACCGTTTACAGACAGTATTCATCACCATGCATGCAGCAGCAGGATGTCCAGCAAGAAGAACTAAAACATGACACAACGCAAACAAAACGAAAAGCAGAAAAACCTTAAAGCTCTCTAAACAAGAAACACAGCTGAACCTTTGTTTGAAAATCAGTGTTTGTGCAACCACCTACTGTCCCCTAAATTTACCAGAAGGCACACCTCTCACCAAATGTCTAGGGGAAAAGAGAGGGGTGACAGCCGACGGGTGAGGGTTACATAATTTATTGCCACCATAGGCAAGGTGGGCTATGCCAGATGGAGAAGACTGTTATAAATAAACAGACAAGTGCAGCAACTGCATGTCACACACCTGGTGGGAACCAATTACAATGGCCAACAACCCATGTCGTTTGCTCAGGCCTATGCTAGGTTTGCACTCCTGGACAGGGCACCCAATTAACTCCAGACACAAAGAAGCAATAACATTACTGTCCAAACCAGGGCTGGGATTCTAGAGTGTGACTTTTATTCATGTAACTGAGTAGGAATAACCACAAAGTAAAGATGTACCCCATTTGGCTACACATACTGGTAATGTGGATTACTGAGGTACAGTCTGTACAGACATTCCTGATTTCCCATTTAGCATAGGATAAAAAACACACACACACACACACACACACTGGAGAACACACTGGTTCCAACTGGAAAATTGGCACATCTGGCCAAGTACTGGACATTTCCCATATTTCACAGGATTAACTGTGGTACACACGACCACAAAGAGCACATACAGGCTGAGGACTTCTAGAACCCACTATCCTGCGGCAAACTGGAACAAAAATAACCAACATACGGGGTAAACACTTTTCTCAGGCATTGGTCAATTGAACTGAATAGAAACATAGAAACATAGAATTTGACGGCAGATAAGGACTGCTTGGCCCACCCAGTCTGCCCATTTCCCTACCTAATGGATAAGCTACAGATCCTAGTTAACCAGCAGCCTACTTCTTCCTACCCCAACCCCCTAGAATTGCCTTATGACTGTCCCACGCATGCTTGAATTCCACCACTGTTTTTGACTCCACAACCTCCTCCGGAAGGCCATTCCATGCATCCACAACCCTCTCTGAGAAAAATACTCTTAAATTACCTCTGAGCCGCCCTCCATCTTCAAATTGGGCCCCTTGTTCTGCACACCCTTTTTGAAAGGTGCTACCCTCTTGGACTTTGTTGATTCCTTGAGGTACTTGAAAGTTTCTATCATGTCCCCCTCCTCCTTTCCTCGAGGCTATACATATTAAGCTCCTTAAGTCTCTCTTCATATGTCTTCCAGTGCAGACCCTGCACCATTTTAGTTGCCCTCCTCTGACAGCTTCCATCCTGTCTATGTCTTTATGAGATTGGGTCTCCAGAACTGCATGCAGTACTCAGATGGGGTCTGACCAGCTGTCTGTACAGAGGGATAATAACTTCCTGTTTTCTACTGGTGATGCCTCCCTATGCATCCAAGTATCCCCCAGCCCTCCTTGCTGCCCTCTCACATTGCTTGCCCACCTTTGGGTCATCTGATATGACTACCCCCAGGTCCCTTTCCATTTTTGTTGTTGTTAGTATCTCACCCCCCATTGTGTACTCTTCCCCTGGGTTTTTGTTTCCCAGGTGCATTACCTTGCACTTCTTAGCATTGAATCTAAGCTGCCATGCATTTGACTATTCCTCTAACCTTGCCAAGTCCCTTCTCATCCTTTCCACCCCACCTTGTGCATCAACTCTGTTGCAGATCTTTGTGTCATCTGCAAAGAGACATACTTTTCCTTCCAGTCCCTCTGCAATGTCGCTTATAAAGACACTGAAGAGGACCGGTCCTAATACTGAACCTCATGGTACCCCACTAGTAACCCCCTTCTTCAGAGTGGACTCCATTTACTATTACCTCTGTGTCCTATTCTCCAGCCAATTCCTTACCCAGGCTGTCATCTTGGGACCCACTCCCAGGCTGGCTAACTTGTATATTAATCTTTGTGTGGGACTGTGTCAAATGCCTTGCTAAAGTCTAGGTAGGCCATGCCCACAGCCCTCCCTGATCTACTACTTTGGTCACCCAGTCAAAGAAATCTATCAGATTTGTCTGGCATGACCTTCCGCTGTGAATCCATGCTGCCTTGGGTCCTGTGCCCTCTGGTCTCTAGATACTGACAATTCTTTCCTTCAGCAAGTGATTCCATCATTTTCCCTACCACTGAGGTTAAACTAACAGGTCTGTAGTTTCCTGCTTCTGCCTTGCTCCCACTTTGTGAAGGGAATCACATCTGCCCTTCTCCAGTCCTCGGTATCACCCCATCCTCCCATGATTTGTTAAAGAGGGTAGTCAGTGGTGTCACTAGTTCTACCCTTAGTTCTTTTAGAATTCTGGGATGAATCCCATCAGGCCCCACTGCTTTGTCCACCTTCAGTTTTAAGAGTTCTTTCAGAACTCTTTCTTCTGTAAATGGGCTGGTATCAACTTCTGTATCCAGAGTGTTTCTACTGTTTGTTTTAGGTACCTCCCCCTCTTCCTTTGTAAATACTGAGCAAAAATATTTGTTTAGTATCTCTGCCTTTTCACAGTCACCCTCTGCCCACCCTTCCTCTCCTTTATTAAGCCTCACTATCCCTCCCTTGGTCTTCCTTCGCTCCCTGATGTACCTATAAAAGGTTTTATCCCCCTTCTTAACTGAGTTGGCTATCTTTTCCTTGGTTTGGGCCTTTGCTGTTCTGACTGCCTTCCCAGCTTCCTTTTGCTTTAACTGATACAGTTCTCTGTCCTGCTTCTTCTGTGATTCCTTGTACTTCCTGAATGCTTTCTTTTTCTCTTGAACCTTCACTGCCACTTCCTTTGAGAACCATAGTGGTTTCTTACATTGTTTCATTTTGTTTATTTGCTTCACACAAAGGCTTGTTACCTCTGTGATGGCAGTTTTTATTATTCCCCATTGTTCTTCCACCCCTCCTTCCTGCCCATTTGCTAGTGCATTCCTTAGGCACTCACCCATTTTGGCAAAGTCAGCCCTCCTAAAGTCCAGTACTTTTGCCTTTGTATGGCTTGACTCTATTGCTGTGTTTATTGTGAACCATACTGTTCGATGGTCGCTAGTTCCCAGATAGCTACCCACTTCTACATCTGTGATCCTCTCTTCATCTCCATTTGAGAGAACCAGGTTCAAGATTGCTCCTCTCTGAGTGGGCTCCAATACTAGTTGTCTAAGGCATGCCCCTGTAGGGCATCTAGAATAACCCCACCTTCAAAGTGGCTGCTGCAACTGCACTCCAGTTAACATCTGGCATATTCAGATCACCCATCAGCAATATATCCCTTTTTCTGCCATTCTAAGTATATGCTCTATCATTTCCTTGTCCATTTCTCCCCTGAGAAGGGGGTCTGTATACAACCCCTGTGGAGTGTGGTGCCATTGCCAGTCTCCAAATTTACCCACAGTGCTTCTTCTCCTCCTGTTTACCCTTTTGTTCTGTTGCTTTGATTCCTCCCTTATGTAAAGAGCTACTCCTCCTCCTCTTTACCCTCCCTGTCCCTCCTGTAGATAGTGTATCCTGGTATGTTTACGCCCAGTCATGGTTTTGTGTACCATGTTTCTGTGACTGCCACGATATCCAGATGTTCCTCCTCCATCAAGGCCACTAATTCAGGAAGCTTGTTACTCAGACTACGGGCATTGGTACTCATTGCTCTCCATTTTTTGATGGCTTTACCTTCTGTTGCAGCATCCCCCACTGACCTTTCTATCTCGGTCTTTTTCTCATTTAGTACCCTGTTTTGTAGGGAGAGGCTGGGATTTTCCTGCTGCTTATCAGTGCCTCCCCCCTTGACTAGTTTAAAAGCTTGCCAATGAAGCATTTAAACCGATTGCTCAAAAGACTTGTTCCCTTCCTGGACAGATGCAGACCATCCTGCCAGTATAGGCTGGTGTCCCTCCAGGTGGAACCCCAGTCCCCAATGAAGCCAAACCCTGTGCTCCACACCATTTTTTCAACCATTCATTAAACTGCATGGTGCAAAGTACCCTCGCCTCACTCATGCCGTTGATACCCGTACAGGCAAACTGGGTACTCCAGATTGGGGGCACCTTTTGTTTCCAAGCTTATACTCAGCCATTCATCTGGTAGCAAACACCTTAAAACTGCAGAAAACTGTATCTCTTGTATTAAATGTTACATAGATACATAGATACATAGACAGTGTCGGCAGATAAGGGCCTATGGCCCACCCAGTCTGCCCATTTGAGCTTGTAAGTTCAGTTTGTTTTCCTAGAAGTCTGTTGCCCCTTACCCCTGACCTCTAGAATTCCTTTACGTCTATCCCATGCATTCTTAAATCCCGTGATTGTTTCAGCCCCCACCACTTCTCTGGCAGGGTGTTCCACTTGTCCACCACCTGCTCTGTGAAGAAATTCTTTCTCATGTTTCCTCTGAATCATCCTCCTCCAACTTCATCCCATGCCCTCTAGTCCTGAACATCTTTTTCGCTTAAAATAGTGTTTTCCTGCACCCTGTTCCTCCCTGTAAGATACTTGAATGTCTCTATCATATCCCTCTCTCTCCTCTCTCTCCAGGAGTACATGTTCAGTTCCTTTAACCTGTCTTCATAGGACTTGTGATGCAATCCATGCACCATCTTTGTTGCCCTCCTCTGAACCTTCTCACCCTGTCTATGTCCTTACATAGGTATGGTCTCCAGAACTGTACACTGTACTCCAGGTGGGACCTCACTAGTGTCTTGTATAGCTGAATTATGACCTCCTTTTCCTGCTGGTGATGCCCCTGCCTATACATCCCAGCATCCTATTTGCTTTACCTGCTGCCTTGTCACACTGTTTCCTCACTTGAGGTCATCAGAGATGACAACCCCAAGATCCCTTTCCTGGTTGGTGCATGCTATATCCTCACCCCCAACTGATATATCGTGCAGGGTTTTGTGCCCATATGCATTATCTTGCACTTTTGCATTGAATTTCAACTGCCAAACCCTTGACCATTCTTCAAGTTTCTGCAGGTCGCTTCTCATTCTGTCTACACCCTCTGGTGTGTCTACTCTGTTACAGAGCTTTGTGTCATCAGCGAACAGTGAAATTCTGCCTTCTAGATCCTGCGCAATGTTACTGATGAAAATGTTGAATAGGACCGGTCCCAGCACTGATCCCTGTGGTACCCCACTGGTCACTCTTCCCTCTGTGGAGTGACAGCCATTTACCACCACCCTCTGTGTCCTGCCACCCAGCCAGTTACCTACCCACCACACTACTGTCCTGCCCACACCCATATTCCCCAGTTTGTGTAATAGTCTTCTATGTGGCACAGTGTCAAAGGCCTTGCTGAAGTCCAGATAGGCCATGTCCACTGCCCTCCCCTGATCCACCTCCCTAGTCACCCAGTCAAAAAATTCAACGAGGTTGGTCTGACATGACCTCCCCTTGGTGAAACCATGCTGCCTTGGGTCCTGTAGTCCATTGACAACCAGATGTTCCACCAATCTCTCCTTCAGTAGTGTTTCCATGATCTTCCCCACTACCGAGGTGAGGCTGACTGGTCTGTAGCTCCCTGCTTCCTCTTTGTTCCCACTTTTGTATAAGGGATTACATCTGCTGTCCTCCAGTCTTTGGGTCCCTCCCCTGTTTCCAGTGATTGGCTTAAACAGGATAGCCAGAGGTTCAGCCACCACCTTCTTAGTTCTTTAAGGACCCTGGGTGCACCCCATCTGGCCCCATTGCTTTATCAACTCTTATTACTTCCAGTTCCTTCAGGACCCTTTCGTAAAGGGACTTGTGTCCATTTCTGCACCATTCTCACCCCTTGTACTCCCTTCAGACCCATTACCCTCCTCCTCCTCCTTCGTAAAGACTGAGCAGAAATACCTGTTCAATATGTCAGCTTTACTGTTGTCATCCTCCACGCTGCTCCCATCCTCCCCTTCAGTCTCACTATCCTCCCTTTGTCTTTCTTTTTTTCACTTATGTACCTGTAAAAGGTTTTGTCCTCTACCCACTGATTTTGCAATGTGTTCTTCTGTCTGAGCTTTGGCTTCCCTTACTGACCTCCCTGCCTCCCTTTGCTTCTCCTGGTACTTTTCCCTATCCCCTTCTGCCTGTGTCTTTTTGTATTGCCTGAATGCAATCTTTTTGGCTTTCACTTTCTTTGCTACCTCTTCGGAAGTGTGTTTCTCACACTTAACTTACTACACACACCACAGGGCCAACTGACATCAAAGTTCCTTCCCCACTGATTTGAATTAAAATGTTTTCTTATAGGCTGGTTTTGTGATACAGATATCAGATTTGGTGTGCAAGCCATGAAATGTCACAATGGGACCAGAGAGGTGCTAAGTGCATTTCAGAAGTGAGGTGCTGTGCTCCAATACAGTCCATTAGCTTAGAACCCCTCCTACAGTGTGTTCCACAAATTCCTTGAAGCTATCCCTGATGTCTAGTGGCACCCTCAAGCTACAACTTTTGTATTTCCTTGAACTATCCTTGATGTCTAGTGGCATCCCCCACCCACTGATCACCCGACTCATGAAAAGAAAGATATCCATGATGTCTGGCAGTACCAGCCCTTCCCGCACCCCAGAGGGCTCAATCTCTCTGCATGTAAAGCTGTCCCTTCCACCCGATTGCTTGGACACAAAAATAAAAGGAATCAGTAGTGGTCTAGATTCCCCCACCTGACCCACCCACTCACTTACCACCACCTTGCACCCCCTCCCCTTACCCAGATTTCTGTCAATCAGGGACACCTAGTACAGTGATCAGTATAGTCTCTTCAACTCATCTCCTCAGCCAGCTGCCATATGAGCTGACAGAAAAGAATGCACACAGTATTTATACACATGCTCTCACTTACAGCTTGTATGGTGGTCAGCCAAGGAGGTGAGAAGAGGGCTATGCCAGTACCAGTCACTGCAGTAGCAGGGTTCCCTGATCAATGGACACTCAGTTAAGAGGGTGGGTGTGGGGTGGTAGTATGTGAGCACCCAGGATGGGCGAGGAGGGTCACTGGACCACTACTGACTCCTTTCCCTTTTTTAAATGGGTGATTGGGAGGGGAACCACTGAACACCAAGGATGTCTTTACATTCATAGATCGGGTGCTAATATTGGGTTGGGGGGGAAGGTACTGCTAAACTCCAGTGACATCCTTCCATTCATTCGTGTATTGGTTGGGGGTACCAATAGACACCAAGGAGGATATTTTATCATTAATGGGTGACTGGGTGGGTGGGTGACACTAGACACCAGGGATGACTCTATTAAACTGTAATGGCAGGAGTGGGCAACTGCATTACAGCCACCCTTTTTTTTTTTTTACAGAAAGCGTGGTAATCAACAAGCTTGTAGAGGATGGGTGAGACACAAATAGGAAAGGAATAATTAATGCATAAGGGGCAGATTCGGGGACAGCATTAACATTAGGGTGGATTAACATGGTCATGGATGGACACACTCTCTTAAAAACACTCTCTCCCACAGTTAGTGTTAGACACTATGGCAGACAACTGGGTGTGGTGGAACACTAGGCCTATACTAGCCATTGAGTGAATGATCATTCATTTCTGGCTGCCAGAATTATTTGTGCCAGCCCAGCCCAGATGCCCAGACAGTCTAATTATTTTAAATTCCATTTTTTTTACATACCTTGTCATCAGCCTCCTCCTCTGACTCTGTCTCTTCTTCCGTTACAGGCTAGACTGAGACTTGGCTGTCCCTCACCCGCAGCAGGCCCAATGAAGAGAGGCCTGGCTCGACTCCACACTGTGTGACACGTAGAGGTCCCGGGAAAAGGAATGACCAACCGGGCAACTGACCCAAAAACACTGTAGCTGCAGTTCTCAGTCTCACTGATGACGATCGGACAGTTAATCATCCACCGACCTCGACCTCAGTCACGGTCACCCACTGTTCTATTCCCGTCGCATCGATGATCGCGATCGATTACTGCTGGTGGATATGCAAAGCGGGGTCCGTTCCTGCCCTGGCTCCTCATCAAAAACTACTACAGTCTCACCGACGGCTCACTCACCAGATGAGACACAAACGCACGCACTGCCAGTGCCGTGAGTCTGCCCCACACTTCCCGCTCAGGCTCCTCAGTAGCCACACCTTCTTGCCCCACAATTTTGAAGTCGGTGATTGGATGTGTGTGTCCATTCAGGACCGTCAGTCACTCAGTCTCAGTGACAACAACCAACAACTTACAGAGGTGGAGCCAGAGCGAGAGAGGCTCGCTTGCTGAGCGGGGAGTGGGGGGTGAGGGAATACTGCCTCAAAACACACGGCGGGGGCTGCTTGCTTGCTTCAGCCTTCATGCCTTTTCAAAAAAACACACACGACGTGAAACAGCACTCTTGGGAGGTGGTGGTCCTCCATGGAGGAAGGAAAAAATTATATTAGGGATGAGTACGACGTGGGAAAAAAAATAGTTATGCACTGGTGCACTGTGCACGTCTGTAGGCCAGGGGCCTCATCCTGAACCCTGGGGCCCTACGCCATGGTGTCATGTGCATACATATTAATCTGGGCCTGGCTGTACCCCATCCTGATCTTGGTGATGCACACCAGGTCCACCAAGTAATCCGTGACAAAATCCGCTATTATTATGGTCTTATTTCTGATGAACCTGACATTACCAAGAATTGCCCTCAGTGAAGGAGTCCTGTTGGTGGGCTCAGCTACCATATCAGATGTAATTTCTGGACCCTTGGAATAGGAACTAGGCAGAGAGCACTCCTGCCCTCATTCCATTCAACCTGGGGTGGCTCCTTATCCTACTCCTGACCCTGCCCTGGTCCCTGCCTAGTCTATCTCTGCAGACTGTAGCTGGTCTCACTTGACCCTCCCTCCTTCCTGCCTATTTGCAAATAAATAATAATAATAATAAATAAAACTTTATTTATTAAGCGCCTTTCAGGTACCAAGGTACTTTACAATATTAAAACAAATTCCATAAAAATGACAATTAAAAATAGACCATTAAAGAATTATCACAGTTCATAAAAAGCTTGTCTCCACAAGAAAGTCTTAAGTGCCTCCTTAAATACTCCCCTATATCTATCCCATACATGCTTGAAGCCCCCTACTGTTTTCACCTCCACCATTTCCACTGGCAGCCTGTTTCAGGTGTCCACTACTCTTTCACTAAAATAGTACTTCCTCACATCTCTCTTAAACTCTCCCCCTTCCAGCTTCATGGCATGCCCTCTAGTTCTGCTGCTCTTTCTCATTTGAAAAAGACTCCACTTCTGCACCCTGTTTAATACCACTGAGGTACTTTTAGGCCTCTATCGCATCCCCTCTTGCTCTCCTCTCGTCCAGGTTGTACATGTTGAGATTTCTCAGTCTCTCTTCATAGGGGTTTAGATGCAGCCCTTGCACCATTTTAGTTGTCCTTCTCTGGATTCCCTCCACCCGGTCTATCTCTTTTCTGAGGTGCAGCCTCCAGAACTAGACTAATACTCCAGGTGGGTCTCACAAATAAGCAATGCAAAATGGCAACACCACCTACCTCCTCCTGCTGGAGATATCCCTTCATATGCATCCAAGTATCTCACTGGCCCTACCTAGTGTGTTGCCAAACTGTCCTACCACTTTGAGGTAATCTTCTGCTGCCCTAGCAATCCTCTGCATTCAATTTATATCCCTAGAAGCCAAAGCACCTCTCAGGCAAACATATAGACTATTTGACAGGAAAGAAATGGGCTCTCTTTGTAAGAAAGGGAGTCATTGTGGATGATAAGAAGGACGTGAGGTGGACAGACAGCATTTCAGAGTACATCATGGTTGAGATGGGGGGAAAAGAAAGGTAAAAGAGTGGCTCCAGTTGTGTGCTACATGTCCACAAACAGCTCGGTAGAGCATGATCACATGTTGGAAGGAAAAAAGGTAAGAGAAATCAAATCAGGTGCAAGTGTGATCCTGGGTGACTTCAGTTTCCTAAGTATAAACTGGTGTCTCAAGAGGGTTAATGGCAGGTCTAAGACAGAGTTCCTGGTCACCTTCAAGGGTTGTTCCTAGAGCAGCATGTTAAACAGGGGACTAAGTTTAAGGCCCCCCCGACCTTGTTATCAGCAGTGGGGATTGGGTCATCTCCACTGTGAGCATCACTGAAGCAGTGGGAGGCAGTAACCACAACCAAATAACCTTCTCCCTGGTGTCAAGGAAGACTAGTCAGGCCTCAGCACCACAACTCAGTACTAAAGCAGGGCTGATTTTGCCAAGATGTGGGACCTGTACGATCTGTTGCCAAGGGTCTGGAGCAGCTACATGAGGCAGGTAATTCAGAGCACATGTGGAAATTGTTGAAGATGGTACTCAAAGCAATAGTGGTCTCTATCCCTATTAGCAACAAGGGGCAACAGGCTGGGAAGTGGCTGCCTTGGCCCAATAGTGACTGAAGGCAACTGATGCTGAAGAAAAAGAAAGTCTATGGTCACTGGAAAGAGATGGGTTGTCTCCAGCCAGAGATGAGTATAGAGTAGCACTGAAGTATATACTTTTTCACCTGAACTTCCCTCTGAACCTCCAACCATGACTTTTATTGATTTGTATGTAATATTAGCACCCGTTTTTCTTTTATCCCCTTGTAGTACTTGTGTGTATAAAAAGAGACAACCCTTGGTACATGTGGCTATCATCCTCATACATTTTGTAGAAATAATTTCCTCCAGTGTTGCCACAAACTTTATTGTATTGTAACATGCATTAGAAAATGGGCAGAAAATGTCCTGGCATCTGGTTGGCTGAGACCCCTGGCAAGGGATACATTTATGTGCCAGCAGAGGTTGTGAAATAACTAGTACCATCCCTATGTGCCACATTGCAAGAGAAATCATTGTGCCAAACTGAAAATATAAACCTGAATGTCAGCTATTTTCGCTTACTCAGTGACCCCCTCACACACACACAACTCAGAACTGACTCTTTGCTTCTCTGCTCTCGGTGTACTTGCCACAACTAAAAAATGCAGTAACTACCACGCATTGTTTCATACGGTAAGCACTCTTAGCCATACAATTTTTTAAAATATGAGCACTACATGCAGCATGGTACACCTCCATCCTGTCCCGCCCCAAACAATACTCATCAAATCAATTACTTGCAATAGTTTAATTTACCCCATGGCAACACAAAAGGCATTTTCTTTCTGTTGATTTTACTTTTGGCACAGACGCTCTGACAGTGAGATCCCCTGCTCGCTGCTTGACTCCTAGTTAGGACTTCAAACAGTGGCAACATTCAGTCTGCCACTTTCAGTAAAGTAAACAGCTAGCAATATTAGACCCCAGAGTCAGTTGTGAAAAAACAATTATGACTGACTCACCACACATTATGACAGATTTTTCCAACTAGTTTGAAATTTGTGACTTAAACTAACTAAAGAAATTCCAACCAATTTTTTCAACTTTTACCATCGTTGCATTTTATTATGTAGTAGTTTGTCACTTTTTATGTTGGCGCACTTGTGCAGCCAACATCTTGGGTAGTGCAGATTTGGAGGCGCGGTCGCTGTTGGGAGAATGCAGGGCACGCACCAGTAGGTGCATCCCTCATTCCCCAATCAGCCTGCATGCCGGCACCACACCACCCGGGTGAGCTCATCTAAGGAAAGGTCCACTGCAATGTGAGCAAAGCTCGTTACATGCAGCGGACCCTTCCTATGTGCTCACCAGCTGGAAACATGGCAGCACAGTGGCCGCTAAACTGCTGACTTCGCTGCAGGGTTAGCCAACCAGGGGATCCCACTCACCATCAGCAGAATGTGTCTCCCCACCCACTTTTGTTGTTTGCCGATGGGGTGCCCAATCCCCGTTGGCATCCGCTCCCCCTTTTCCGGTTTAATGTGCTGACGGGGGAGCCCACTCCCCGTTGGCATGATGTCCCCCCCTTCTTCTGTGCCAACGGGGGTGCCCAATCTCCTGTTGGCTACTGTACCCCCCAAAAGAAACCACCTGTAAAAAAGAAAGCTGTCCATGATGTGTTTTTTTAGTACCTGTAAGCAGAAAACAGTCCCTCATAGTCTCCTTACCCATCACCCGCACCCACCCATGGCGCACCCTGCCTTCCCACCCCCCATCCCATACTTACCTCCAGAGCTCGGCGCAACGATCTTCAGTGGACTGGGAACACATCTTCACTCTTCAAAGCCGACCGCGAACTGAGGAAATGCCGTAAGCTGTATAATAGAATAAATAGGGTTTTTTCAACTTTGATGCATATCTTGGGCATTTTTTTGATTTTTGCACCAAATTTTTAACATGGGTTTTGGGACCTCTACCATGAATTCTGTCAAGTTATGATAAAGACCGGTCCCGAAAGGTGATTTCGCAGTCACCGCATGGAATCATCTTTCAGGACCAATTAATGCAAGGACAGTGGTAGTGTTCATGAGGTGGGCTCTCAAAAAGCCTATGTTGCAAATTTGGTGGAGAAAATCCAACAAATGGCTGTTTTATGAGCGTGTATTGCGCAGTTTCTACGCACACTCATAACTTCATGAATTCGCAATATTAAGCTAGATTTTCAACATTGTCATTTTTTCTACACCCTCTCAGAATAGTACAGCTGTCATTTTCCACATCCTGGCCAAAATGTGTTTCAAGACTTCCAGCGCACACCTGCTCGCTGTAGAAATCAATGTCTGGGGCAGATTGCAAAAATGACGTGACACTCTTCATGAGCAGAGGTCCTAAAATGCCTATGTTGAAAATTTGGTGACGATATCTATAATGACTGTGTTATGAGCGTTTTGCCAGTTTGCACACACGCTATAATATTGTGCATTTGTAATATTTTCACTCTGGATTTTCACCATTGGCATTTTTCCACACCTCTTGATGAACAGTACAGCTGTCATTTTACATATCCTGCCCGAAATGTGTTTTCACATATCTGGCGCAGAATTGCACAGTCGCTGTGTGAAATCATTTTTTGGGACAGTTTGAGGAAATGACAGTGGCACTGTACATGAGCAGAGGTGCTAAAATGCCTATGTTGAAAATTTTGTGCCTGAACGCCATAAAATGACTGTGTTACAAGTGTGCATTGCAGTGCCAGTGGCTCAGTAGGTAGCACACTCGCCTCTGAGGCCGGGAGATCAGAGGGTTGTGGGTTCAGTTCCCACATCTGGCACTTGGGTTAATATCCCAGTACTGACACTGTAGTGCAGCATGAGAGGGGTGCTGCACTTCTGAGGTGCTGTCTTTTGGATGAGACGTTAAACCGAGGTCCCATCTGCTTGGATTGGTGGTAGTTCAGGTAGATGTTAAAGATCCCATGGCACTTATCGAAAAGAGTAGGGGAATTTTCTATTAGAAAGTTGGACTTCATAACAAAACAGTACATAATAAAGCAAACAAAGAGAATCTTAAACAAAAACAAAAATCATAACAAAAAAGAAGGAAACAAGAACAAAATAGATTCAATACCAGTTACCAATTAGTACAATTAACCCAAAAATGTGCAACCTTTTCTCTACTATAATGCAGTAGATCCATTTGTACTATATCCTGTAAAGACTTCCTAATATTTGCTAATAATTCAATATGCAAGACCCATTTTTGTTGAAGAACCCCCAAACATCTAATTTGCCATAAATGATAACGAATCACAACCAAAATAACATACATATTCTCAGGATTATATTTCATGCATAAGGTCTTATTCCCACCATACATAATTTCAGGATATGTTAATATTGAAAATTCAGGTTCCCCCCAAGTTGCACTCAAGAAAGCCCAGAATTGCACCACAAATACACATTCTGAAAACAAATAACACTGTGTTTCCTAAACCTGAGAACAGGAATCACGTGGACAATATCTATCTTCCATCTTTTTATGTTTATGATTTCCCTTTACACTGAATCTACCAAAATTCCCTAAACACAAACTATCCCACATTTTTGAAGGTATGCGAGGATTACGCAGATGCCGTAATATGCTAATCTGTTGTACAGATGAACATAAAGGAAATTGTACAACAATTTGACTATCATTAGCCAAAATAGCATGATAAACATCTTTCCTATCCAAAATCATAAAATCCTGAGGTCGAAGTTTCCATTTCACAGCCATCTTAAAACTGTCAATACCATAATCTGGTAAATAAAAGTATTTTTTTCCCAAACAACCTAGTAGAACCTTGATCCCAAAGCTGTCTATTTGGTGTAACCCAGTCGAGAACCAAGAGACGCCATAACTTAAAACCAGGTTTCAAGGCCAGACCAAAATTATAACTAAAAAAAATATTTAAAAAAAGGCAACTGGATTGAACATTCCTATACCACCTTCTACAATGGGCTTCTAAGTAATATCCCTTTTAATTGGGTTTAACCTTGATCCCCAAAAAGCCTGAACAAAAAAAAACTAAATAACTTAATAAATAACTGCTGAGGAGGTGGGAAAACATAACTAAGATACAAAAAAATAGGTAAAAGTAAAGTTTTAATCAAAATCACCCTTTTCTTTCTACCAATTAACTTATTATGCCAACCCTGAACCAGATGCTCTGCCTTCCCAACGTTAATCATCCAATTAGAATAAGCCATGTCCCAACCCCCAAATCGCACCCCAAGAATCATCAGAGCCTCACTTTTTATCCTTATACCCCCTAAGAAACCTGAGGATGGAATAGGGGTGTTTCCCAAAGGGATACCGATACTCTTATCCCAATTAATTCTGGAACCAGAAATGGCTGCATATTGCCTCAAAATGGCACAAAGGACCTCCTCTTTAGTATTAACCCCCAACATAAGAACCATATCATCAGCAAAGGACATAGCCTTAACAAAAAAACTAGTATGGGGAACCAGAATAGCCTGAATATCAGGAGCTTGATGTAAAAGTCTAAGTAGAATATCAATACAAAAAACATATAAAAGAGGGCTAAGGGGACAACCCTGTCACACCCCTTTCCTAACTTTAACCTGCCGACCATACCACCCATTCACATTAGGGCATAATGAAATATTGACATAAAGAGCTTTAATCCAGGAAACAAATATCTACTGGGAAACTAAATGCAGTTAGAACAGCAAACAAAAACTTATGGGAAAACTGATCAAAAACCTTCTCTTGATCTACACCCACCACCCACCCTGAGACTTGTCCAGAATCAGCCTGCCAAAACAACTCCTTAAGCACTATTAAGTTATCTTTTATCTGTCGTCCTGGAACTGCACACGTCTGCTCAAGACTAATTAAATAATCTGAGACATTATTTAATCTATTCAACAAAATCTTAGCCACAATCTTTCTGTCAGTATTAAGTAGACTCAGCGGTCTCCAATTTTCTACATTATTCTATGCACCCTTTTTATGAATCAACACTAAAACCGCTTCCTGCATGGAAGAAGAAAAAGTAGGAGACTTCAACATATGGTTATAGAGAACAACCAAAACTGGGGCCAAGTCTTCAAGAAAATGTTTATAAAATTCCACCCCAACCCACCCAAACCCGGGGCAGCAGCAGAATTCAGCTGCTTGATGACACAAATAACCTCTCTTCAGTGACATCATATGTCAACATTTGAACATCCTCTGGCTGAACCTGTGGCAACTGTAAAGTTTGCAAAACCTGTGCCAGTTCTTCACTAACCTCCTGACTTGAAAACATGGTTGTGAACCTATCTTCAACAATGGACAGAATTCCTGCTGGGGAAGAGACACACTGCCCAGAAGAGGAAAGTAATTCCGTAATAAACCGATGCTTAACTCGATCCTGACAACTCTTATAGGGATCTATAGAAGATGATCTAACCTGCGTACCAAATCTGGCCTCCTGTTCCAAAGATTTAGCCCTAGTATATTGAAGGGACATCATCCTATTCTTAATATTCTGGATCTGGGAACCATAGTCCTGACTAGTAGTTTCCGATAAAGAAATCAAGTGCTGCAAATGATGATGTAACTCCAAATATTGTAAATAATCCGACCGACACCTAGAAGTAGCTAATGACTGAAACAGAACCTTCCATTCTTTTTAGTGTCCTCCCACCAATCAGAAATATCATTATAACAGTCACTAACCGATATTCTAGCTGTCCAATGACTATGCCAAGCTTTTTGTATTTTAGGATTTTGTAATAAAATGTTATTCAACCTCCACCCACCTTTTTTACAGCGAGGAGTATCTTTCCAAGAAATCTTGGAGCGTAATAAAACATAGTCAGAAAATTCCACAACCCTAGTAGTAGATTCCAAAATCTGTAAAACTTTGGACACAAAAATTATATCAATCCTGGTTTTTAATTTACTCTTGAAAAAAGTGTATCCCCCAATAGGATGCAAACTACGATAAGTGTTCTGCAATCCAACAGTATGTAGAATTCCATTAAGGGTACTGGTACTACAAAAAAGTTTAGAAGTTTGTAACCCCCTATCAGTTTGATGTAAGCCACAATTAAAGTCCTCCAACCAAATGACTAGTCTAGAAGTATGTAAATATTGATGTATATCATTAAATAAAGTAATTCTAGTTGCTTTAGTTTGAGGGGCATGTATAGCAACCAAATGAAATAGTTCACTATTGTATGTAATATCTAGCAATAAGGCTCTCCCAGGGTGTATATCCACTAACCTAGTAACCCAGAGAGCAGGATTAGCAAAAAGAATCCCAATACCATCGCAGGTATAAATCCCAATAGACCAAAATGAAGCACCCAGTGGCCAAGCTCGAGATACAGCCTACAATTCTGCATGAGTTTTAAGTCTAGTATCCAATAAGCAAAGAACATCACAGGCAACAGCCTGAAGGGAAAACAATGTACTAGTCAACTTTCCCCCCTTTAATGCTATTAACATTAATAGTAGTAACAGAAAGGGAAGACCTGAGAAAAAGGGAAAGGAAAAATAATTACAGTAAAAAGCTGTAGCTCATGTTATCCTAACATTCCTGCACTGCCTGGTTCTTTTAGTAATGGAATCCATGCTGCCCTTCTCCTCAGTATCAGTAGTAGATAACAAAGAGGAGGTGTCAGTACCCTCATCATCTGACTCTCTATCTATTGGTGCAGAACCCAGCAAAGCAAATTTGTTACCCTGAGCCCAATCAACAGGAAGCCCCTCCTTGTCCTGTCCTTCCAAGGATGTCTGAAGCTGTACTTTCCTCCCCAACTGTGGCCTTTTTGATGCAGTTTTGAAACCAGAATCATCAATCTGGGGGTGGGGGTGGGGTGGGGAGGCATGTCAGGTACTACAGCAAGGTCAGAGGAAATTATAGGAGTAGGAACCGGATTTTCTGACTCTTCCTGTATATCCATATTAACAACTTTACCAAGTGGTGGGGGTAGAACAGTCTGAACCACCTGAGAAGCAGCATTAGACAACTCAGAGACCTCCTTAGCAATAGCAGTCATACCAGATTTGAGACTCAATTCAACAACCTTTTTAGCTTGCAGATGCTGTGCTTGATTAATAATACCTTCATGTGAAGGGCAATCATCCCTATTATAAGAAGCCCAGGGACATTTACCATAGGCGTGTCCAGTATTTTCACAAAGATTACACCAGAAAAGATTAAGACACTTAGCAGACCCATGCCCAAACTCAAGACAATGACTGCATTTAACAGTATCACAGGTTGAACTAAGATGAGCCCAGGATCCACATTTAAAACAGGACCGAGGCTGACCTACATAAAAAATAGCACCCCTATCCCTACCTAAATAAAAGGTACTAGGTAAATGCACAGTACCAGAATTAATCACAAACAATTTAACCCAGATTCTCCAACCACCATCCCAAATCTGTTCACTATCCAGAGTAGGGGAGGGGGTACCCAAAACTTCACAACACTGACGAAGCCAAAATAAAATATCCTCCACATTAACCCCTTCGTTCTTGAACATAGCTGTAATAACCTTAATGGTAGGTTTCGTGAGAGGAATTACCTGGAAGAGTGACCAAAGGGGCGTATTCTTACAAGCAGTATACAGTGCCCAAAACCTGTCTAGACTAGAAATATTTTTGAAGCTAACATCAAAATTGGAATTACCAATATTGATAAGAGCAAAAATCTCTGAAGAGAAGAACTTCATAGAGCCCTTCAACAAGGCCCGAGCAATATAAACTCGGTCCGGAGCCTCCTGCAACCCTCCCTTATATAAAATACGCACGGCACTACGACGTGGTGCAGGTTCTCTCCTGTTCTGAAAAAGATCAGAAAGCTTAAATGGGGTTTTAGAATTATTTTCAGATAACTGAGAAATAACCTCTGGAGGAGGGCCCACCCTAATGGCGTCCTCCACTACCCCAGTACTCGGGGCCTCAGTAACAGGTAAAGCAACCCCAACATCAGAAGTTTGTTGTCCTAAAGTCCCATTACTAACTGCCTGATCTAAAACCTCAGAAGGGACTACAATGTTAGAGCCAGTCATAACAGGTGCAGCAGGAGAATCAAAGTCCTTACTCTGGGGCAAAACGGTGGAGCTCAGAGGATCAACGTTGGTGGCCACTTTACTGGTAGCTTTCTCCAACATATGCAGATAGGAGTGGTCTTGTGAATCCGGAGACCAAGTCCCAGTATCCAACATCTCCCAACCAGCCTCATGCAATGCACATTGCGGAGACCAAGATGGGCCGCCAGGAATGTCAGTCGGGTGCAAAACAGCAGACAAAGTAGCACTATCAACGGCAACACAGTGCGGGGGAGAGAAGAATAAGAACCCTAAGTTTTACTCCATCCAGGACATGACTGATTTACTGGAAAAACAAACTCTGCCAGAAGAGGACCGGAGCTGACTGACCTCGGAGTTTCAACCACAGCAGAGGTCACAGAAGCATGCTGCTGAGAGGAAGGTTCCAGTACCAAAGGGTCCACAGGCTTTAGGCACACAGAGGTAATTCCACCTGAACTGCCAGCCTGCACGAATACAGTTAAGCCCGAAGAAACAGGGGATGAAACAACAGACGAAGAGTCCACTATTGCAGTAGCTCCTGATGCAGGCATACCGTCAACAGGTACTTTAGTCTCTAGGGTAGCCAGAGCAATATCGACTGGGAGATTCGCTAACTCCTGCTCTAACTTTTTTATTTCCAGCAGCAACTTAAATTTTTTTATGAAATAATGCCAGCTTAGACTTACACACAGTGCCTTTTTTAACTGATTTATCCAGCTGTATAACAGTCGTTGTAGAGGAGCCAGGCTTTAAAATCTTATCCTCACCAGAAACAGGCGATTCATATTCTGCTGCAATAATATCCAACTCAGTAGCCACTTGTGAATAAGGAACAGGAGAGGAGGCTAAATCCCCTGCACCATCGACATCCATCCCAACCGGAGGTTCAGCAATACTGGCCATCCTGTCTCAGATGGCCAAGGGTTCCCCTACTGAACAAGAGTAGGGGAATTTTATTATGCAAAGAAAACATAACATCAGGCATAAAATAAGCAAGGTGAACATAAAAGAAAACAGTAAAGAAAACCATACAGTATTCATATATGCACTGTACATAATTCATAATAGGGAAAAAAGAAAAGAAATACAGTTGGTACAGTAGATCAGTAGACATTGACTACTAGTGCAAAAAGTCAACATGTTTCCACAAGGACTGAAAGCATTGTACAGGAAGCTGTTGATGTTCTACTTCCATAATATTTAAAAGAGCAGTTTCCATTTGCAGTATAATAGCATGTGGTAAAGTTGGAAGTTGCTGTAAAACATATTGACATCGGGCCTGCCACATATAACATTTACATATGGCAAAAATCACCCGTAAGGTGCTAGGATGGAATATATTCCATGGGCCAGAGAAGTCACCTAGTATCAGTGTTTGATAGGTGATTCTACTGAGAAACGGCCATTGACACTTGTTAGTTAACGTTTTCCAAAATAAAAGAGTGTCCATGCATTCAACAAAGAAATGAGACATAGTTTCTTCAATTTGATCACAAGAAGGCTTGGGGCAGTACTATTCCTGGGAGGATTTATGCTTCAAATTTCCTTGGACATTCAATCTACCATGGCAACAAAGCCAGGTGACATCCCACATATGCTGTGGGATACGTTTATCACGGAGAAATAATAAAGCACAGTCCATACGAGAAGGGGTACATACCGGAAACTGTAACACTGGTTTCATAAGAGTTACAAAAGTGTTATAGAGCTGCTTTCCAGACAGTGTCAGAACGGATGATTTACTTAGTTTCCAGAAACGTAGTTTACGGAAACTGTCTATGGCATAGGATGGGAAATGGGAAGTACGGGAATGTCTAGGTGGGAGAGTATCCCATTTGTCTACAACTGAGTGCACAGCACTGCTTATCCAAGTATCACAAATGTGGAATGTGTAACGTATGCTGTGAAAAAGGTAAAAAAATAAGAAAGAAAGAAAAAAGCCATAGGGTGAACCATACCAAGACCCCCCTGTTGTACTGGTAAGTAGGTGATGTCTCTTTTCACAGGGTTGAGGCGACTACCCCATATCATCTGGAAAAATATACTAAGGAGTCGTGTATCTAAGTGCGGCCGGTGGGGCATAGACATAGCTGAGAAATAAAAAAATAGGAAGTAAAAATTTCTTTACTACCAACACTCATTTCTTCTTCCCCAACTTCCAAGTTTTCCAGAGGCATACCTTAGACTCCCCAATAAGAAGGCGCTTTTCCCAGTTATATGTTGCCGCATCCGTAGTATTAAACCACACACCCAAAATTCGTTGAGGAGAGGTACATGTCTGAATACCACCCACCTCTGAAACAGAGGTAGAAACCGAATCCAAAGGGATGGAGACACTCTTCTGGAGATTAAGGGTCCCGTCTGAAACCAAAGTAAATTTCTGAAAGATCTGGACTGCCCGATCTCCAGACTCTTTATCATGAACAAATAAAACAACATCATCTGCATATGCGGAGATCTTTACTGGGAGCAAATTAGGACTGGGTGCTAAGCCTACAATTTGCGAATCCCATTTAATTTGTCTTACAATGGGGTCCAAAGCAAAAGAATATAATAAAGGGCTAAGCGGACAACCCTGACATGTCCCAACTGTCTGGAGCAAGGTACCTCACAAAAATCCTTTGATCACAGGAGTAAAATGAGCTAGGGAAAATATGCGAGCAACCATACGAGAAAAACGTCCAGAATACTATACAGCTTCAGGACCTGAAACAAGTATGAGTGATGTACCGAATCAAATGCTTTCGCTTGATCCAGTGAAAGAACAAAACCTGAAATATTATTAGTCTGTTTAGCTTCAAAATATCCCTAAGTAGGAACAGATTATTATGGATCGAGCATCCTGGAATAGCACAAGATTGCGAGAGGCCTATAAGATCAGTTACCAGGCGTTGCAATCGTGTACTAAGCAATTTAGTCAAAATTTTAAAGTCAGTATCAATAAGGTGAAGGGGTCTCCAATTCTGTAGAGAGCATTTATCCCCTTTCTTATAGATGAATTTCAATAAGGACAATCCAAAGTCAGTAATCTCATCCCTGCCTCGTAAGATATAATTATATACTTGGGTCAGTATTTCTACTAAATCATCCCAAAATGTCTTATAAAATTCATAGGTAAGGCCATCCGGGCCAGGGACTACTCCCAATTTAAGTTGGTAAATGGCACGAGCCACTTCCTCTTGTGTAATGAGGGTTACTAGGTACTTTGTATGATGTGCAGAAGTCTGTGGGACCGAAGCCAAAAAAAACTGCTGACAGGACAGGTGGACTGCTGGGAGGGTTGCAAAACTGAGTTTTTAAATGGGAAGTAGCAATAGAGAGCATGCCTGAAATAGAGTAATCAATATCACCCGCTGGATCATAGAGCCCCTGCATAACCGTAGCATGTATCCTATCCTTATAGGCAAAAAACGGATTGGCAGAGAGGGAAACCAAAGTATCTACGCTCATTAAAAATTTCAAGGTACGGGCGCTATTATATTGATGTGCAAACATGCAATGTTTGATATTTGTGATTTGGGAGGAATAATCAATAGGGGAGGAAACAGATTTGGACAAGAGTTTATACAACTGATTCCTATAATCTAAGTACGTAAGATATTTATCCGTGGTCATACGTTTTCCCACCTTCTGAAAAAACATCCGCAAGTCCAATTTTGTATCTTTCCACCATGTCCATACAGAGTCATAACAACAAAGGACAGAAACCCGGGCTCGAAAAAGAGATCGGACTTGTGCTTGAACAGAAAGATGGGAAAACAGGGAATTGTTAAGCTTCCACTGGGTCGATGCCGAAGAAAAAAGTAGAGGGGCCGATCCCAAAGAAAATGTACCAGTTAACAAGTGGTGGTCTGAAAGCTCCGTGGGGTGAAGTGAAACCTGATGCGGAATACAGTAGCGAGAGGAAAATAAATAAACAATTTGTGTATGATAAATGGATCTACAATAAGTGTATCCAGCATCAGTTTTCAAAGTACAATATGCATCAGTCAAGTTAGCATCTGCCACCAAAGTAGATAAGGCATGGGAATCACAATAGATTTTTTTTCCGCTGCTGTTCTGCATGAAACATCTATAGAGCAGTTGAAATCACCACCCCAGATAACATGTTTACGGGTACATAAATACCGTTTAATGAGATCCAATAAACTAATTCTAGCAGCTTTGGTTTGAGGGGCATAGAGATTGATAAGATGAAGAGAATGTCCTTGAAAGGTACAGTCAATAATCAAAGCCCTGCCAGAAAAAATATCTATAATACGTGAGATGGAAAAGGCCGTTGAGGAAAACAGGATAGCCACACCATCCGCCAGATCTTCTCCAAAAGTCCAATATGAGGGGCCCCAGACCCAACCCCTTTTAAGTTGTTGAACATCAAAAAGAGATGTCAGGCGAGTTTCCTGTAGCAGGAGAACATCAGTGTGGAGGGAGGCAGCAAAATGGAAAAAAGCTATCCATCTTTTGTAGTTTTTCAAACTACAAACATTAAATGAGGCAAGCCAGACAGTAGTCAGAGTTACAAATTAATCAGCCACTCCCATCTGTGACAACGATGTTTTTACGCTTCTTACTCTCCTTCTTAGTTCTAGTAAGTTTTTTACAGGCAACATCTGGAGGTCTAGAACCAGGGATTTCCATGTCTGATGGTAGTACAGAGGCTTCTGAATCACCATCGGAGTCCTCCCCACCTCCCTTTAAACAGTCAAATGTATTGGAGAGGGGTACCTCGCTAGCTTTTAGTGATTTGCAAGTGGTCGCCTGAGTAACCTGTCTGCTTTGTGTGAAACCATCCAAATCTGCAAGGGGTGGACCAGTAGCTTGTGTGGGAGTAGGGAATGGGACGGTGTCCACCACTTCCTGAATATGGAGAGAGGTAGCCATGGCAGTAGGTGTTTTAAACTCCTTCTGGGGTGCTACTGTCACTACAGGAGGAGTTTAGGGGGCAAAGTGGCTTCCGTGGAGTCTAAAACAGTAGCAGGGGTAGCAATCAGTTCTTGGGCCTTATCCTGTGCTTTCTGTACTATGTCAGGATTCCAACCCTCACTACGGTTCTTGCTGGCCCAGGGACATTGATGGTATGCATGTCCCTTCTCATCACATAGATTGCATTGAGAAATATTGTCACAGGATACGCTAGGGTGCCCATAACCCCCACATAAGCCACATTTTAACATATCACAAGTGCTACTGAGATGCGTGTGAGCACCACACTTGTAGCAGGCCTGAGGCTGGCCCCCATAAAAACAAACGCCTCTATCCTTACCCCCAAAAAAACTGTTAGGGAGATGTATCACCTCTGAGTTAACTTGAAAAAGTTTAACACGAAACTTCCGTCCACCAGTCCAGAGCCCTTCCTCATCAATAATAGCTTCAGGGGGGGACAAGACTGTACACCTATTTTGTAACCAGTGGTATATATCACCTACACTCACACCCTCATTGCGAAACATAACAGTGACAGTGCGGACAGCTGGCTTAGTCAAAGGGATAACATAAAAGGGTGTCCCTAAAGGAGTGTGTTTCAAAGTGGCATATTTATGCCAAAATCTGTCTAAACCAACCGTAGTTTTGAAACTAATATCAAAGGTTTCTTCACCTGATATGCGAATCAATGCATAGATGTCTGAGGCCTGGAAGTGTATAGAACCTTTCAAGAGGGTCCTAGCAACATAATAACAGTCCGGGAAGTCAGTAAGCCCCCCCTTATAGCGAAGACAGACAGCATTACGTCTAGGAGCCTGCTCCAATTTGTTCTTAAACAGATCTGAAAGGACAGGCCCCCTGCCAGAGGATGGAGGTAGAGCTAAAGGGGAGGGTAAGGTAGGAGGCAGAGGTAAAGCTGAGGGGCCTTCCCCAGGGTCATCCAGTATAGGTAAGGACTTCTGAACAGGTGTCAGGAGGGACGTAGGTATAGTGGTGCTGGAGGCAGATATCTGCCTGTGTTCAGCTGGGGGAACAGTAATCCATTCAGGGGAGCCATAGGGGAAGGGGACGAAACTGAGCAAGAGACAGGCAACTCCTTAAGAGACACAGACATTTGAGGGGATTGGTCAGAAGGGGGAAAAAATGTTGAAACCACAGGTTCCTTAGGCATAGGGCTGACAGCCGCCTCCCCATGGGAAACCACAATTCCCTCCATAAAGGAGACATGTACAGCAGTACCCAAATCAGCAGCATCAACAATATCCCCCTAGCTAGTCCCAGAAACAACAGAAGTAGTGGCAATAACTGAGTCTGTAGACGATAAAAGGTCCTTAGGATTAGATACCTTGGTGGAGCTCTTGCTGGTCGTTGCAGGCCTGTTTGGAGAAAATAGCACGCCATGTTTGTCCTCATCCCAGGACAAATCTGGAGTCCAGGTGCCCAATGCAGTCCTAGTCCAACCCGCCCGAGATAGCGCCTCCGTGGAAGTCCAGGAAGAGTCTGTAAACTTTGGTGCAGCTCGCAAACCAAAACGTGAGCGAAGAAGTGCAGCAGTAGTCTTGGATGCCGGGGAGCTCCCCGGTTTAGACACTGCAATAGTAGGCAGGTCAGCATCTCGCGAATGCGACTCTACAGCCATGTTGACTATCCTGAACCCCGTGCCGGAGGTAGCAGGGGGAAGAAACACTGGTGCACACGATGTTCCCGGCACATTCAGTGCCACGGTTGGAGAAAGAGTCTCTGTAGAAGGCACAAAGGAAGGCTAAGTAGTAGACAAGGTAGGTGCACGTAGCACATCCTGAGAAAGCGAGGGATCATTCACAACTGGTACCGTGTAAGATTTCTCCATTTCTGTTAGCAAAGCAGGAGCTGCCACAGTCGGCAGCGCAGCAGCAGCACAATCCATGACCTCTGCAGTGCAAGGCTGAAACCCAACTGAGGTCTCCATGGCCGTGACCAGAGATCCCCCTACTGGCAAGAGTAGGGGAATTTCCCCGGTGTCCTGGCCAAATTTCCCTCATTCACTAAAAATACCACCAACAGCCTAATCTGGTTCAAGGTCAGTTGGCATTCATCTGTATCCCCGGCCCCCAGGTCGTGCCTGAAAATAGGCAGTATTTGTCTAGTGCACTTACCCGGTCAACAAAAACTAAAATAAAAAAAAAAAAATTCCCACGCACCCTTGTAACTTCGCAAATTTGCAATACTTACATGCCACACTTTCACCACTGCCATTTTTTTACACCTCTATATGAACAGTACAGCTGTCATTTTTCACATTCTGCCAAAAACGTGTTTCCGCACTGCACCACCAAAGCCAATGACAGTGTGACAACATTCGGCATTGACAAATGCTTGTTTAACTTCATATCTCATGCCACATTACACCACTAGTGGGTAATTAACAGACAGCTAATCACTAGTCATGTCTCATTGCTTAATAAATTACACTTTGGTTTACATCTGATTCTGTACACACATCACAACTACTTTCAGGGGTCAACCTTTATCTTTTTTTGCACTAGCCAGCAGGGCAAGGTGATTCAAAATTGTAGTAGCCTGCAAATGGCTGCAGTAGCCCACAATTATAATGGCAAATTTTGATCACTTATACAGGAAACGATTCAAGCCAAGAAATACTCTGATTATTGCACATTTATCATGTTTCCCTATTCCTTTCTGCCCCATCTGCCAAAAAAAAAAAAGGCTGCAATGCCATCACATACAGTGAACCCCACATTGTTTTGTACCACGGCCTTCTATCTTCCTCTTTCTTCACAACCTCCCCCCCAAACCAGAGGATATCACAACAGAAAATGTTCAGTCACGCAGACATAGCTCTGCACACACAACAGCTGACACCATCATGCACCTCACCACACTCTCATCGCCTTCTACAGGGCAATGAACACAGCCTGGCAGAGAAAGACACGCCGCTCAGCCCCCACCCTATAGTCAACTGGAAACACATGCACTTCTGGAAGTTTTTGTACAGTGAACCAGGAGCACATCTAAGATTTCTTTGGGTGGGGGCTTCACAAACCTAAGGGGTTTGAGAAATAGAAACTATGGCATTTTTATATTTAAAAGCATTGATTTTACTGTGCTCTGCCTCAACAAAAATACATTTTTCTTTAACAGTGTCCTTTCATTCTTTGATCCATCCAGGGGAAACAGTGCATAGGCATGATGCTATACTGCCTCAATTTCTATATAGAATGATCTGGTGCACCCCTTCAGGTCGACACCCCGACGGCGAAACACAAAAAAAGACCATTACGGAGACAATCTCTGTAATGGTCTTTTTTCCGTGTTTCGACTTCCCCCAGTGTTCTGCCCCTCCCCAGACCAACTCCGACCTGGAATTGATAATCCTAAAGTCTGGTGGGTGTGGGGGGCAGAGCCCCCCACAGAAAACACTTGTAGAACAGGCAGCACAATACATGCGCCAGTATTGTGCCATCACTGTGCGGGAGGTCGGTATTTTCATTGTCGACCACCCTTGGTCTGATCTATGCACCTCAGGAATGTCGATTTTAACCTTTCAAACTATGTATTTTATTAAGTTTTTTGGGGGGGGGACCAGACATGATCTAAAGCTTTGTTTAGCTGGATGGGATATGGGTGGGAATGTAGGATGGGACTGTATGGATGGTGTTAACATACTAACAAACTAAGAAGCCAGCAGAGTAGGCCTTATGGTCCATCGAGTCTGCTCGGGTATCAGTGCCCATTTAGGGCACCTTTTTCTGCCCCCCTCCTCAAGGTTCCACCCCCTTCCCCTGCCTTGGTGGCCCCCCAATGCTGATCCCCGTTTAGATGCACCCTCCCCCATATCTGTCCCAGCCCCTCTTGAACCCCTCCACAGTATCCACAACCACCAGTGTTGGCTGGCTTGGTCCATTTAGAATAGCTGAGGACCCCCTACACTTTCAAGCATTGGCAGCTATGGATCTGTGGATGGTCATTTCAGAGTCTGGCCTGCAGTGGCATCCAGGAAAAGAAGAGAGTTAAGAGATTTGGATGGGAAAGCTATGGTGAGGCTGTGATAAAACCCACCACCTGTGGGGCAGACCCTGTATACCGCTTGGCATTTTGTCACTGAAATGTTGGCTACAGACACTCAAAAAGTAGGGAAATGAGGGGAACTGGTCTTAATATGGGACAAATTGTCAGACAGACACGCATGAGGACAAAAACCTGCTAAATAGAGACTTTTTTAACGTCACTAACAGCCATGAAAACATGCACTAGTCAAGACAGACAAGTAGAGTTAACTGAGATTCAATGCAAAAAAGTGCAAAATAATGCACCTGGGTAGAGGGAACTCTGAGGAGAGCTACAGATTGGGGGGGGGCTGACTGTCACCAATGAGGAAAGTGACGTAAGGGTTATCATCTCTGATAACCTTAAGGTATCAAAGTAGTGCACAATGGCAGCGGGGAGGGCCAGTGGAATGCTGGGATGCATAGGCAGTGGTATCACTAGCAGGAGGCGGGAGGTGGTGATGTCATTGTATAAAACATTGGTAAGGCCTCACTTGGAGTACTGCATGCAGTTCTGGAGGCCACACCTGTGCAAGGACATAGATAAGATGGAGACTATCCAGAGAAAGGCAACAAAGATGGTACAGGGCTTATACCACAAAACATATGAGAAGAGACTAAGGGACCTCAACATGTACTCACTGGAGGACAGGAGAGCGCAGGGGGACATGATTGAAACTTTCAAGTACCTCAAGGGCATTAACAAGGTGCAGGTGGGGGACCACCTATAAACAATATAAAACTGGAGAGGGGTAAATTAAGAGGTAACGTGAAAAAGTTTTTCTACACAGAAAGTGTAGTTAGTGCTTGGAATAGTCTGCCACAGGAGGTCGTGGGGGCAAGCACAGTAGAGGGGTTTAAGCATGCCAGGGACAGGCACACGGGAACCTTGAGAGGGAGGGAGTGATGAAGAGATTGATCACATAGGATCAGTGGCCACATACAATGTATAGGGCCTAAGGGCAGACGAGATGGGTCTAGTGGCTAGCGGTCCTAATCTGCCAACAGTTTCTGTGTAACTGCACTAGCCCTGCTCAATTTGCACTAGGGTTTTGGCTAGTAAAACTATGTTAGGATGGCCCCCCCCCCGCACTCACTGTGAGAGTCCTTCCAGGATACGAACAGACTGAGTGTGTGTGCAAAAGGGGAAAAATCTGTTGCAGTTTTGCTGCCCAGGTATATGTCATTTTTTTTTTCAACAGAGTGCCACACAACATAACTGAAGAGGGAGTAGACCAGGATGGGCCGATGGGAGACTCAGACACCAATAGGAAAAGAAAAACAGCACTTGTACCATGTGCCTTAAGCACTTTTACTACAAGAAGAGTGTTCAAAATCAATTCACAATAACAACAGTTCTATTCTATTTCTACAACTGATGTAAACCTGAGTCAGCAGTAAAGGAGTTCTTTTATTTCATTTCTATGGAATCTGAAAAAATATGCCAATGGGAGTCTGTCAGGGAGAGAACTAGGAGACTCAAGGTGGGATGCTCATGCACTGTCTTGACTACTAAATAGTGGATGGGGTAGACTGAGGTTTATATATTTTTTGCCACAGCCACAGATGAGCTGCCTGAGCTCCCTCTCATACACTACATAGCATAATACAAACTTTGTTTTTCCTTCTTCTCTGCTTGCGATTCTAACCTGTAAAAAAAATGCACTGCAGCAATTTTATAGTTTACACATCAGCAAAGGTTTAATGTTTTAAAAATTACACTGTGGGGCTAGTCCAGTTGTGGATCAAAGTTTGTTTACTGCCACCTGTGAAACCAAGGTTGCAGGCAGACTCTCTAAATTCCAAAGACTGGATCAAGATGGGGCCAGAGCAATTCAGAGATGAGGAAATGAGTAACGGCTTGTCAAGCAAAATGCCATAATGCCAACAAAATCATGGCATTGACACAGTCACAGACAAATGCAGATGGGGAATCTCATAAAAAGGGGGAAAACACAAGCATCTGTAGATAACGAGAACAGGTATAGCCCTAAACGTCATCCCTGAACATTTACTAAGGATTTATTTAATGGAACTGGAGGCACCATTAACCAGGGAACAGACTAGGGAAGTAAAGGAGTATTTTACTCACATTTTTACGTTCACTTGCATGCATGTGCAAGGAACGTTTTGGGACAATACAACTTTTTGGAGGTGTGTGACCCTCCTGTCCAATGCAGTGCTCCCTGTAGCAGGCATGCCCCTACCACACCAATAGATGTGCGAGCTGTTTATGACAGCAGTTCAGCAGCAGTGGTCTTCAGTTCAAACAAAATGTCCGCTGCAATCAGTGATGGAAACGTGTATATTTAGCATATTGATGGCACCTTTCTCTGTCAGACTGGCTGCAAACGAAATCCCTCCCACTTCCTCCTTCTTTGTACAACAGATGATCAGTGTCCTCTACTGTTTCCATGCCCCCCCCCCCATATTTCTGTGTTCTGTTTCTTTTTCGACTTTTGTATGCTGTGCTTCTGTCGGCATTCAGTTTGTTTCTCCCCTTGGAGCCGTTGCCACTTCCTGTGCACCAGTGCCTCCAGAAACCCCAGTAGACCTCCTCTTTGGCCCTACTATGAACATTACCCTGCCCCCTGTATCATGACTATCCTATCCTGCCGGCTTGCTTGCTCTCCCTCAGGATGTAAACTGTTCTGTCCTGCCGGCTCGCTTTATCTGGTGAGGCTTACTCAGTCACTTTCTACACATTGTGTGACTGTCCGTTTGATCTGTGTGTTTGTCAGGATATATCACATACAGGTGTTGTTGTTCCTCAAAATATGTGGCAGTTTGCTTTCAGGTACACCTAGTGGGTACTTTTATGATGTGAACTCTCACCCAGCACTGGCGCTTCCTATTGTGTGACTGCATGCTGCTACGGAATTGTGCCGTGTTGCACTCCTGCATCACTGTTTGGCTGTTTGCCAAGTGCCAACCTGGCCAGGCTCTAGTCTCTCCTTCTCACTTGGCTGGAATGGCTGCCTCTCTGATACTCCAGACCGGACAAGACAACTTGTCTCAGGCAGTGGGCCATGAGGTAAGGTACTAGTAATAAATCAGTTCTTTTGGGCAGCAGACCGACATATACAAAAAGAGAAAGTCTGCAATGTCAAGAAATGTTTGTTTCTTAAAAAATAAAAGCAAGAAGCAACATTACATGTAACATGGAGACCGAAGTTTAGGGCACTATAGAAAGTATCTTCATTTGTGCATAGTTTGTAATTTACCAAATTTGAGTATTACAAATTTCAGCTTTTTTTAAAAGTCATAGTTTAATTATAACACTTGCTGTGTTTTGCCAACTTCTTTCCCATGTGAGAGGGGGCATCTTTGAGGGGGAAATATTCAGTGTATGGGATGCCCAGATTTGCAGACATCTGCAGATAAGCTGATGTCTGGACCATGCAATATTATTTATACAGCAGCTTTTATACAACTGCATGCTGCTGCAGACTTGCGCTGCATTGCACTTCTGTGTCAGTGTTTGGCTGTTTGCCAAGTTTCAACTTAGCCAGGCTCTAGTCTCTCCTTCCCACTTGGCTGCTTCTCTGATACTCTGGACCAGGACAAGACAACTTGTCTCAGGCAGTGGGCCATGAGGTAAGGTATTAGTAGTAATCTGTTCTTTTGGGCAGCAGACCAGCTTTTAGATAGTGTATTATGCAAGGTAATTATGCAAATATCTGCAAATTTATCATAGCCAGATTATGCAGTCTGCAGATGTTCCATGCCCACATACACAGCCTCCTAGGTGTATGTGATGCCCTTGAGTACAAACATCTGCAGATACGTGATGCCCAAAAATGCAGACCGAGGAATTATGTCATGCTCCTTGTGATTATTTGCTATATACTTTCATCAAAAAAAGCAGATATTTAAATAGCACAGTTAATGCTGAGAGATATATTTGTGCTTGTCTCCATCAGAGGAGGAGGAGAATGACCTGGGAGTGATGATCACTAGTGACCTGAAGCACGCCACGCAGTGCAGGAAAGCAGCAGCAAAGGCAAACAAGATGCTGGGATGCATACCTAGGGGATCAGTAGTAGGAGACAAGAGGTTATACTGCCCTTGTACATGTCACTGATAAGGCCGCATCTAGAGTATGGAGTTCAGTACTGGTGTCCACAGCTCCAAAAGGACATTAACCTGCTGGGGAAGGTACAGAGGAGGGCTACAAAGATGATAGCTAGTCAGCAGGGCAAGGCATATGAGGAGAGGTTGAGGGCACTGAACATGTACTCCCTGGAAGACAGGAGAGAGAGAGAGAGAGAGAGAGAGAGAGAGGACATGATTGGGACATTCAAGTACTTGAAATGGATAAGTAAGGTTGATAAGGAGAGCTGAGTGGCAACCATATCACAAGGGGGCATAGTCTTAAGCTGGAGGGTGGGAGGTTTACAAGGGAGGTCAGGAAGCACTTCTTCACAGAGAGGGTGGTGGACACTTGGAATGCACTGCCAGAAGAGGTAATCTCATTGAAGACAGTGAGCAGCTTTAAGAGAGGCTGGGATAGGCATAGGGGAAGGTAAAAATCATGGGTAGGGAGGATGGGAGGAGTGGGAGGAGGCAGGGACATTAGCTCAAGCTGTGCAATACGAGCAGACCTGATAGACCAAATGGCCTTCTTCTGCTGGCTTCTTGGTATGTTCTATGTTCCTTTTGGTTTCTACGTCATAATATGGACAGTACGGGCTATTGAGTAGTATGTTGATACCAAATTGTGTCACTTCATAGCAACAAGAGGGATACATGCCTGAGTACAATAAATTAATTATGCTTACTGCTATACTGCGAGGCACAGCCACTATCAGTGTTTAATTTTATGTACCATGGGTGGCTAGGGATGTGTAAACCCACAGACGGGCTCCGGGTTCCCCCCTTTGAGATATTTTGACTCCAACTAGTGGGATGATTTTTCTGCAGAAGATATATTTTGGCTGATAAAAAAAAAGGATACATAAAGATAATAATGTATAGTTTAGAGTGCATTATTGATCAGTAATACCATCGAGAGGTTCCTACATGTCCTGAACCTCAAGATGGCATTCTGACTGGTAACAGACTGTAAATTATCGATTACTTTTTTAATATATGGATCCAAGCTTTAGGTTTTTTAGTATTTTTGTAGTGGGTAGTCAGCTGCTGTCATGTAGGATTCTGTCACTCCCGGCTGACCGCTGCACTTTGCTGCACTGCCTCGCTCCATGTGTTTCTTGCCCACCCACTCACATGCATGGCACAGTAAAAAATACATTTTTGTGGTCGTACTTTTCTTTTTAGGTGGGGGGGTAGAAGGATCAGCCAGATAAGTCTCTTTTTTAAAACAAAAAAATGAGAACTGCCATGGACACTGTCCATCCTCACTAAGGAGAAATGACCACCATCTTTTGGAAACCATTTCAGCTGTCCACAGGCCGAGAGTGACCAATGGTCAGACACATTGTGAGTGTGAATGGATGATTGACCTGTGGGAGGTTTCCTGATGTCGGGAGTTGTGGGCTTGCGCTGTTGATCTTGTCTGGTAATACTATCATTCAGGTCCTGAACAATACTATTTCTGGATGTGAACGATAGTATTAATACTCTCGAAGTGTGGTATTATCACTTCGGGAGTGACAGTATTACTGAAAAATTTTTGTATGCTTTAGTGTGGCATTAAATTTATTATCCCTATATTAAATGCCCATAGCATTTCCCTATCCTATTTCATCTCAATAGTGTATTCAATATTCTTGTCAGTACATAAGCTATGACTCATTTATATGTTGAAGTTTACAGGCACCCAGGCAGCCTGCTTTAACACCTGACTCAGTCATCAAATGTTCTGGACATGAATACAGAAAATGTCTACCAAAAGAAGAAACAAATTCTTTCACATCATCCGTTGCTGTTTATATCAAAATGCCACGTGGGGTAGAGCTACTAGTGTTCTGTAATATCCATTAAACAGTAAAGGCATGATGAAAGAACTTATAATATGTCGGCTGGCCTCAGTGTAGAGAGTCACCCACCCACACACAGTATCTATGGAAGTGGCTGTTGTGGGAATCAAACCAAGGTATGCAGGATGTAGCAAGCTCATTTTCACAGCTCAGCTCACTACTAATATTTAGGCTGTGCTGCAGTGCCCTCCTTTTCAAAGAATACACAGTATATGGGTCAAGAAGTGAAAACCTAGTGAAAAAGTCATAACAGGATGTGGCTCAGAATTAGTCCACTCAATTCAATCATGTACTATCCGAAATACAGATAAGAGTAGTCTTAAAGTAACATAGTCTAATAAAAAATGGAGTGGTTATTACTGTGACATTTTCTATAGCACAAGTGTCTGCAAAAGTTGATTTAGTTGTACAGTAGGAATTGTTAAATATAAAATCCTTTCTCTTAAGACATCTAAAGAAAGGTTAAAGGTGCCCTGTAGATCTATATGTCAGATGTTAGTTGAGTGTAATGTGTTCTAAAATTAAATTGAATTGTTTATTGCAGGTGGCTTTAAGTAGTCCCTTGCAAAATTGAATGAGAAATAGAGTACCAGTCATTATGTGTCTGTGAAAGTGTGGTTTAATTTTTGCTCCCATTTTGTTCTGATTTGTACTGTTTGTCACAGAAGTCATCGGAAGGCAGATCAGCTGCCAGATAAATATTCAGCATTGCCCACCGTAATCTTCATTTTGAAACATGACTCAGCGTCGTGTGAGTGGCTTATCCTGCCCTGCCAGCTAGTCTGGAGATTTTAAAGGAAAGTTGTCCAAATTAGAATCCCCTCCCCCCAAAGCCTTAACCCCCAATTAAGCATTTTGCAAGAGAAACACAGTTTTGCACTTACCGGAACGTAGTTTATTTTGCTTTTGAAAAGTCCTGTGTTCCACAAAATGTCGGAACCTGCGCAGTTCAATTTAGTCGGAAACTGCAAAACTGCACTTCTCTCTTCAATACAAGGTTCTGACATTTTGTGGAACACCAGACTTTTCAAAAGACAAATAAACTTTGTTCCAGTAAGTGTAACACTGCATTTCCATTGTGAAATGCTTAATCAGGGGTAAGGCTTTTGGGGAAGGGTGGAATCTTACTTTGGACAGCTTTCTTTAAATATTTTTAGCCCACACTACATGATTCAAATGTGAATTGAATGCCCTGAATTGAAATATACTTTAACTGTCATTTAAAACTAAGCTGACATTCAGTTAGAAAATGTACAAAAAAAGCCTCCCACAAAGGCTCAAACTTAATGCCTGCTTCGTTTTCAGTGTTTTGTTGTGGCTTTCTGTCCCACACCCATTACTGCAAGAGGGGGTGTTGCATCATTTGCTCCCTTTACAAACTGGCTCTGGAAGTCTGAAGTGAAGTATTCTGTACAGTATTATATAATACTGAACTTCAGACTTTCACAGCCGTCCTGGTAGTGGGACCCAAATAATCATGCAACACCATCTTTAGCAGTAATGAGTCTGGGACAGAAAACCACAGCAAAACATTGAAAATGAGGCAGGCATTTACTTTGAGGGAGGCTTTTCTAATTGATCGTCAGCTGTTAAATTTAAATGATATTTTGAAGGCATTAGAATATTACATGGAGGGGAGCTCTGATGTTGCTTTCAAGTTTACATACCTCAAGGTTTGACCACTGAGTGTACAAACAAACAAAAAAAAAACAAAGAAAAAAAATGCATACTGCTAGCAAAGGAATTCAAGTGTACCCTGACAGAGAAGTCAAACTTTGCCTCTGCCAGCCCAGGGTACATTTGCCAGCAGTATGTATGTATGTATGTCTTCTTTTTTTTGGGGGGTAGTGCATAGGAGCATTAAGGAAAGTAAGCCATCCATGGCAATATTAAATGTCTTTCTGTGGATTACCCAGGCAAGCAAGGAAAAAAAAACAAACAATATCAAGCTTTTTTCCCCCTTAAAAATTAAGAAAAAGGGTAGTTTGTTAGACATCTAAGTTGCTCCAGAATTAAGTTTTATGGAGACATAGATGAAGGGGTTGGCTTTGGGCAGCTGCAGAGATATGGAACATAAGTGAACCTAACTGCATTTCACAGAATGGTTTGCTTTCTTATAGCATGCCATCTTTCTTTTTTACCTGGGCGGCCATTGTATCAGGTTAACCAATGGATGATTCAGACAGCAACTATGCAATAAGATATGAGAGGGTGTGCTTTATGGCGAAATAATCACACACTTCAGGTGCTTTGTTAGGCATGATGCACAGCCAAGTGTCTTTAAATGCACATGCGAAGTGTGGTTAATTCATTATAGTGTATGTTAGAATGCTGTATTGCTTGAAAATCTAGCGTTCCCTAGTGTTGTTGTACCATTGATGTGACGTGAGAAATCACAAGCTTTTTTTTTTTTTACTGTTGCCCATACACTATAAAAGACAGTGGATGGGCAACAGTAAACAACAACACTGTTTACACTTCTTGAGGTGTCAGCCAACCGAAAACCTCTCTAAGTGAACAACAGTGTTGTTGTTCACTGATGCCCATCCACTATTCTCTATATAATGAGCACCCTGGAGTGTCTCATTCCTCTTATGAAATGGCAGTTAAGTGCATTGCTTAAAAAGATTGAAAACAAGAAGCAAGTATTTTAAAAAGAAAAATATTTGACTTTTTCATTGAATAATGCTTCCATTTTTAACTCTGAAAAAATAGGCCCTATTCTGGTAGCTGGGGGATTAGCTAAAACACATAAAACATAATGAAAACTGTGTGTGCCACATTTTTATAAGACAAAAACATTATTTTGCTTTTCAGATCAATACAAGAACTTAATAGAAATGACTTCAAAACTTTGAACCTGCCATGCTGCCTTTCTTGGTGGTGGTGAAGGTGGTGGTGGGGGGGAGGGAATAAAGTTCAGCTGAAAATACCAATATATGATTCTAATTTACATGCTTTTATAAACTTCAGGGATATATTTGAGCAATTTGAGTCTGCCTCTGCCTATGTAACAGTGTTGTTCAACCTTTTCTTTTTGTTTAGGAAGCATTATTGCATACTTTCTTCATCCTGTTTTTTCTCTCATTCCCCACATTGAAGAACTGCAGTGTTTACCATGAAACACAGGAATTCAAAATTCTGCTCAGTTCCACTAGCAGAATGCTCCTCTTCTAAGATGCAGTACACACACACATACACATACACACACACACACATAGAATAGTGGATGGGTGACCATCCACTACAAGGCTGTGTTACTATCGAGGGAGTTGAGCATATCATACAGACCTCGAGAGTGAGGCTCAAGAGGTCTCTATGATGTCATCCACTGCCAAGATAGAAACACAGCCTAAGATGTGGATGATCACCCATCCACTATTTTATATAGTATATGGTTCCACGAAGTACATAGAGTTCAATTTCGCAAGGTGCATACAGTATCTTGTCTCCATTATCCTGCTTGCTCACAGACCCTCTGCTCTGCTCCCCAAAGATACTAGCTGCTGTCCTGCTCTGCTCTATGCCCATAACTGCACTGGTGATTTAAAAAAGAAAGAAAGAAAGAACAGTGGCTAATTGATAGTTTCAACACACAGTCCCCACTATGGTAGTCTCTGTCCAAACTATTCTTTTCACCTGCTTGCCCAACTTCTCGCTAAGCAACATCAGCATTTTGTGTGAATTTTTGAATCAGAGTTGTTTCAGCCACTCGGTTAACAGCTCAAGGCTAAAAAGTTGTTGTACTATTGATATGACATCAGAATGATAGTACAACAACTTTTTTGACCTTTCAGCTATCCTACAACAAAATTTGGAAAAAACACTATTTTCCATACACAAGAAGCCCTAACCATATACTGTAAAGGTCTCTTGTACAGCCACATGCTCATCTCACTGTCAGGGCAAGCAAAAGAGATTTCCCAAATGAGCAGGTAAAGACAGATAGAGGGTTTTTCATAGTCAGCAAAGAAACAGTTGTAATACAAACATAAATTTGCCAGCAGCAATGGGCCACATGGTCTTTCAAGTCTGTTTCAGTGTACAACTAGCACCCTTACCTTGCAGCTACTCCACCCCTTCCCCTTCACAATTATCGCCCCTCTCACCCCGTCCCATCCCCTTTTGAAACTACCTAGTGTCTTACAGGATACCACCTCTTCAGTGTTTCGTTCTGCCACAATCCTCTCCTTGAAAAAGTGTCTCCTCAGTTCCCTCCATTATCTTCCCCACTCCGCCTAAGACCATACCCTCTTGTGCACGCCCCATCCTTAGCTTATATATCCTTCAGTGCATGTCTTGTTTATCCTTTTAAGAACTTAGAGGTCTCAATCATATCCCCCCAATCCCTTCTCTCCTCCAGGGAGTACATATTCAGCTCACTCAGCCTCTCCTCTTATGGCCTGTCCTCCAATCCCTGGATCATCTTTGTTGCTCTGCATTGTACCCTTTCCAGTAATCTTACATCCTTCTTCCAATATGGGCACCAGTACTGCACGCAGTACTACAGGTGTGGCCTGACCAGTGACCTGTAGAGAGGCAGGATCACCTCCCTGGTTCTGGGGGAGATTCCTTATCAATACATCCCAGCACCCTCTTGGCCTTTGCCACTGCCTTCCTTCACTGCTCTGCATTGTTCCTTTTTTCCGTTATAAGCACTCCTCAATCCTTCCCCTTCTCAGGGGTACCTAGCTAAACTCATCCCAGCTCATAAGCCCTCCCTGGGTTATTTGCTCCAAAAGGCAGTACTTTGCACTTTTAAGCATTGAGCCCCAACTGCCACACTTCCGACCACTCTTTCATTTTGGCCAGGTCCTCCTGCAGCCCCTGCCATCCTGCTATGTTGCCCACCACCACCCCCCAACTTGGTGCCATCAGCGAACAGACTGATCTTTTTCCTGATGCCATGTGAGATGTGTGCTATGAATATCCCAAACAGCACCAGCCCCTGTACCGATCCCTGTGGCACCCCACTCATTACAGCCATTGCAGTTGAGAGCTCCCCCCAACACTACCCTCTGTTGTCTCCCCTGCAACTAATTCTCAATCCATTTCACAGTCTTAATCCCTACCCCACATATGTCAACTTTCCCCCCCCAACCTCTCACTGAGTCAAAGGGCTTGCTGAAGTCCAAATAAGTGACATCCACAGCATGGCCCTTGCTCAATTCCCTCATTACCTAGGCATAATACTCAACAAGGTTAGTCCAACAGGATCTTCCCGAGACAAACCCATGCTGATGACTGTTTCTGGAGCCCATTATCTTCCAGACAGGGCATAGCCTCTCCTTCTGGATTGTCTCCATCAGCTTCCCCCAAATGGATGTTAGGCTTACTGGTCTGTAACTGCATTGTTCATCCTTTGTGCCACTTTATCGAGGGGTACCATGTGGGCCATCCTCCTGTCATGTTATACACACCCAGTGTCCAGGGATGTATTGAATAGGTCTGCCAGTGACCTAGCTAGGACGTCTGCCTATTCCTTCAGCACCTTGGCATGTATGCCATCTGATCCTCGTGCCTTATCCACATTCTGAGCACTTAGACCTTCCAATACTCTGCCCTCAGTGATCACCCCATCTGTTACCCCCTCCCCCTGACCACCCTCAATACAGAACAGAAGTACTCATTTATTGCTTCTGCCTGTTCCACCCCTTTCTCTGCCCCACCCCCGATCCTCATTATTTGGTCCTTGCAGCTCCATCTCTCCTGTATGTATCTATTAAAAAATATAAACAAAACGCAATGTTTCTAATTTGTTTCTGTGTGTAAGGAGAGTGTGATGACCAAGGAAACATTTACTTTATTTTTACTTTTTTATTTAAGGTAGATTTATGTTTAGGGCCCAGTTGAAGGTTTTTACAGTGTTAAGATAGCTACCCTGTTTGTGATGGAAGATCAAGACTGCATGCCAAGGAACTGATTTCAGAGAGTTCTGGTTGTAGGAGGACTACTTTGCTTATTGTGAGATGTGCTTTAGGACCAGGATGACTGTGCATTATGCACTAATAGGCAATTCAAGACAAACTTTACTTCTGTAGTACCCAATCCCACATCCCCTGGTCACCAAACAATTAAGACAAGCAAGACAAATAAAATAGACACACAACCATTTTAAACAGTAATACAAACAGATACTACAATAACATCAATAAAGAACTCAATTTAAAATAACTATGCAAGGTCCCTGAAGCACACCCTCCATTCCCCCACAGCCCCCAGGGATCCAAGTAAAACTTCCTGCTCCCTCACTCCCTCCCTCTGTGTGCAGTCCACCCGACATCCTCTGTTACCCATCCCGGCACAAACCTGCAAGTGAACGTTCGGCATTGACAAATGCTTGTTTTGCATAATTTACTCCCACTTTCCAATTTTAGTTTTCCCACCTTGTACATTTAAGACTTACATAAGCAGAGAATTTTCAGTACCATGTAATGCAAGCAGAGCAGACATACTGTATCACAGAGTGGAAGCAGTGGTACTGTATGGACACAGAAAAGAGCATCAATATCAACTTAGTGTACACTCACTAAAGTAGAAAATGTCAGGAGTTGCTCACCGGCTGGCCAGTGGCCAGAAAGGTTGTTTTGATGGAGAAAAATAACTTGACAAGTACTGGGTAGCAGGGGTGAAGTATTGTAGACCCCATGTCACTATTAGGCAAAAACAGCCAGTAGCTGGCTGCAGTGCTGGGTACCAAATGGGTTTGAGATTTGGTTTATTGGGGGTTGGGCACACTTGAGACTGGTCAGTGGATGGCATACTACTATTTATATAAAATTACTACCAGGTCATAAATGGTAGCAGCAAATACTTCAGTCCTAAAAATTATCTGGACCCCTGCCATGACATTAACTGTACTGTACTGCACATTTGTAATGATGACACAGTAACTGTATCCTAGAAACCCCAGGCTCTCTGCATAGCTTTCAATTCTTATCAGCTACATCCTCAGACCAGAGTTTAGTAATGAACTGATTGCAATCTACAGCACCCCACCAATAGTGCAACTTTCAAAAGTGAAAATAATTGAAGTGGTATCCTTTAGAAATGAACAGAGCAAATATTTTCTGCTGGAGTGTCAGATGGGGAACCCCAGTAATCTGTCACAGGATATTCCACCCACACTTAGCTAAGACCTTGCATGGATGGTCTGACTGTATGTCCTTGAATTGCCATGGTCCATTCCTACATAGGCACTACAGTATTTTTTATTTATTTTGCCAGGAAATTATCAATATACTGTAACCATTACAAACTCATCAATCTGGAGTTTGATGAATGAAGCCCCTTGCTTGAGCCCACAAGAAGGGGCACAGTGGTAGCTGCAACATCCACAACAAGGAACAACCAGGTTTCATGTCTATAAGACAAAGTGCTTGTAAACTCATTACTGCAGCCAGATTAACCCCAACATCAGTACCACAGCTGGAATTCCCTGGATACCTCCAAAATTACTCCATCACTAGCATGCCATGGAACATAGTAGTGCCCCAATGGAATGCATCCAAGAAACCCTTCTCCCCAATTCATCCTTAGGCCACTGTCCCAGCCCCCTTCTGGCAACAAGCCTGCCATCGGCAGCTCATCCGCCCACCATGCCTCACAGTGCCACCCTGACTGGCCCCGATTCCCAATCGTTGAGTTGTACTTCAGTGCACTAAAAGTGCAGGTGTCTGTCTGTGCGTGAACCACTCAGGTGCGCTCACTCCTCTGGCCAGGCCCAGACCATGCTCCGCCACCACCGCCCCAAGTGTTCTTCTGAGTTCTAACATTCTCCATCTCTTTCAGTCTATCCATTGTCTGTTCTCCAGCTGTCCCTGGTTAAGGGACTTGACTATAGTAGTGGAGATGCAGAAACCCCACACATATGTGTAAACCTGTCATCCCAGCAAACACTCCAGCACTCCTCCCAACTTCATTCATTTTCTATTACCCGACTCACTGTCAGCTCTCACGTGCAACACTCACAACTCTTTTTGCTCCTCCCTTTTTCTCATACTCTACTGGAGGAGGTAGTAGGATTGGCACTGAGAGGAGCCAGAGACTCAGAGGAACTATTCAGTTGGTGCCTTGGTGGTTACTAGTTAATGTTGTCAGGAAAAAAAAAAGTGGGTCTGGAGGCGGTGAGGTGCTGAAGGAGGGGGAGGGACTATCAGGGCAAGCCTGATACAAGTACGGGCTCGGCGTTACAGTCAACTTAAGAAAAATGCAACTCCACTCAATTGTGACTGCAACTCAGGGCAATTGCAACTAATTGCAACTGTCTTGAATTGCGTCCCACGATTCTGACTGTGGCTCCGGGGTCTAGCTAGCATAAACATCGTCATTTCTTACAGCGCTTTTCTTGCAGTGCTAATGTCCTGTTCTTTCCTCCTTTATGCCTGCTATTTTTTTGTGGTCAGAAAACAAAGCTTCCACATTTAAGCAGAGGGAGGCAGCGAAAGCAGTCAGGAGTGCAAAGGCACAAACAAAGGAAAAAATAGTCCAGGCAGTAAAGAAAGGGGACAAGACTTTTTATAGGTACATTAGTGAAAGGAGAAATACAAAGGGTGGTATTGTAGGGCTTAAGAGGGAGTGTGCAGAAGGGGACCTGGAAAAAGCAACAACCCTGAACTAATATTTTTGTTCAGTATTCACAGAAGAGGGAGAAGGTGACAGGAGTAATAAGGAGAGGGAGGTGGACACCAGTCCATTTATGGAGGAGAGCATTCTAAAGGAACTCACAAAACTGAAAGTGGACAAGGCAATGGGACCAGATATCATGCATCCTAGAATATTAAAGGAGCTGAGGGAGGTGCTGACAGCACCACTGGCAGCCCTGTTCAATGAATCGCTGGAAACGGGAGTAGTTCCAGAGGACTGGAGGAAAGCAGATGTAGTCTCTCTACACAAAAGTGGGAGCAGAGAGGAGGCTGGAAACTATAGACCAGTAAGCCTGACCCCGGTGGTGGGGAAAATCTTGATTCTTGGCTATTTGCACAATAATTTGTATAATATCCCACTGTCGTGGGAGGACAATCTCGATGGACCTTGTGCCTCCTTTTGTCCCATACTACCCAGTAAACCCAGCAATGATAATATAATAATAATAATATTTTTATTTATATAGCACAATTCCAATGTCAAAGTGCTTCACATAAAAACATCAACAAATCATTCATTAAAATCACATAAAAACAGATTCAATCAAAATCCACATAAAATCTAAAAGTTCAAATATTGAACGCCTGTTTAAATAAATAAGTCTTCAAATTGGTCTTAAAGCCCTCCACGGCCCTGCACTCGCTAATCTGATCAGATAGAGAGTTCCACAGGGATGGCACCATGAACATAAAATCCCTGGCACCAGATGTCTTTAACTGCACCCTGAGAACCTCCAACAACCCCTCATCAGATGAGCGGAGGGGCTGGTCTGGGAATCACTGCTAAAAGAAAGGATTGAGGAACATCTTGAATCCAGTGGAGCACAGGATCTGATGCAGCATGGATTCACTGGTGGAAGGTCATGTCAAACAAATCTGGTAGATTTCTTGGACTGGGTTACCTGGGAAATGGATCCCTGTGGGTCACCTTGAAGATGGGCAGTGGTACCGCTGTTCACATGAGCTAGATCTACAGACCTCCAGCACCAGGGGAATCCATTGATAAAATGGCAACTAAAGGGGAAGTGCTGCTAGTAGGTGACTTCAGTTTGCCAGTTGTTGATTGGAGCATGCCAGCTGCAGCCTTAGCCAGGGGCAGAGACATATTGGACTCCCTGTGGGAGGCATGCTTCAGGCAGCTAGTCCTAGAACCCACTCACGAGAGTGCGATTTTGGACCTGGTACTTACCAACGGGGACAGAATTGCAGATGTTATGATTGGTGGACACCTGGGTTCTGGTGATCATTGCACGGTATGGTTCAATTTAAGTGCAGTGGCAGAGTCAAGTCACATGAAAGCGAGGGTCCTGGACTTCAGGAGGGCAGACTTTGCAAAGTTGAGGATATGTCTCAGGAAAGCCCTAGCAGGAAGGGAGGATCGAGAGGGAGTTGAGGAACAGTGGGCCTATTTAAGAGGAGCCATAGTGGAAGCAACAAACCTTTGCGTTAGGCAAATAAACAAAGGCAAGAGAAAAAGAAAACCCCTATGGTTCTCAAAGGAAGTGGCCAGGAAGGTAAGAGTGAAAAAGTTGGCTTTTGGGCAGTACAAGGAAACACAGAAGGATTCACTGGTAGAAGGTCATGTCATACAAATCTGGTAGATTTATTGGACTGGGTTACCTGGGAAATGGATCCCTGTGGGTCACCTTGAAGATGGGCAGTGATACCGCTGTTCACATGGGCTTGATCTACAGACCTCCAGCACAACGGGAAGACTTGGACAAGGTTCTAATCGAATCCATTGATAAAATGGCAACTAAAGGGGAAGTGCTGCTGGTAGGTAACTTCAGTTTGCCAGTTGTTGATTGGAGCATGCCAGCTGCAGCCTTAGCCAGGGGCAGAGACATATTGGACTCCCTATGGGAGGCATGCTTCAGGTAGCTAGTCCTAGAACCCACTCATGAGGGTGCGATTTTGGGCCTGGTACTTACCAACGGGGACAGAATTGCAGACGTTATGATTGGTGGACACCTGGGGTCTGGTGATCATCGCATGGTGTGGTTCAATTTTAGTGCAGTGGCAGAGTCAAGTCACATGAAAGCGAGGGTCCTGGACTTCAGGAGGGAAGACTTTGCAAAGTTGGGGGTATGTCTCAGGAAAGCCCTAGCAGGAAGGGAGGATCGGGAGGGAGTTGAGGAACAGTGGGCCTATTTAAGAGGAGCCATAGTGGAAGCAACAAACCTTTGCATTAGGCAAATAAACAAAGGCAAGAGAAAAAGAAAACCCCTATGGTTCTCAAAGGAAGTGGCCAGGAAGGAAGGAGTGAAAAAGTTGGCTTTTGGGCAGTACAAGGAAACACAGAAGGAAAATGACAGGGTAGTGTATCTGGATAAGCATTTAAACTGCTCCCTAAGGACAACAGTCCCCTCCCTGGATGGATGCAGGCCATTGCCCTTGTACAGGTCCACATCCCTCCAAGGTGGTCCCCAGTCTCCAATGAAACCAAACCCTTCTCTCTGTACCAGTTTCTCAACCATGCATTGAAGTCCCTAGTGTGGAGATCCCTAGCCTTCCCCTTGCCATGGACAGGCAGCACCTCCGAGAAGGTCAGGGAGCCTGCTACCTGCCCAATGCACCTCCCCAACTCCCTGAAAACCTTCTGTACTTTTCCTATACCTGCATAAACTACTTATTTACGCTGATAGCACCATGACTGGAGTTATCAGAGCCACCTCCTTGCCTTGGTTTGTCTCTGTCTTTCATGCAGTCGCACTGCCTTTCTCAACCACGCTTAATGGAGGTAAATGGAGAATGGAGAATGGAGATAACGGAGCTGGGGGATGAAATGGAGCTTCACTTCCTTTCCACAAACCACACAAAACAAATGGGCGAGGGGACTGAAGGCAACTGATGACTGAAGACACCTGCTACCACTAGACTGTAACTGTTAAAAAAAAACAGTTGTCAAACACTGCCATGCCATCTACTGCAGGTATACCAGTAGAGAGACTAATTTACAAAAAAACAAATTACGTTTTTACTCTTTTTTTGTATATCTTTAATTTTTAAAACATCCTATATAAAAATGCCACATGTAGCCCATTTTCTAAGTGCAATAATACCCTCCGGGGGTGTGGGGGTGGTGGTATGGGCTATACCAGACCTTGTAGGGGCTATAAAGTCCTCTACCTGCAGAGTCAGGTCTCACTACACCCCTGGGTGGTCCAATATGGCCCAGTACTGCCACCCTGTTGGGTATTATTGCTTACTTTATGTGTCCTTTAGAGCTAGCACTTGAGTCTCCTATTAGTCATGCACCTTTTGAATGCTGCTGTACTAAGGGACACCCATAAAAATTAGATATTGCTTTTGATAAAATCATCCCATGATCTGTTTGATGCAAATTTGAAGTAAAAAAAGAAATAAAGAAAGGAATTCTGTGCAAAATACTGTATAGTATTTTTATACGCAGGAGGGAGACTCATGATTATTTCCCTATAGAAGTGATGGAGTTCACTAAATTTGAGAAAGCTAGGGAACTAATGCTCTATAAAAATCTGAGATGAACAGCCCTGAGTTGCCTCTGACACACTTAATTCATACAAGCCTAAAAAACCTTTGTGAGCACTTTATTTTTCATGTATTTGCTGAAGGACTATTGTAAGCTGTCTGTTAAATGTCTGTTATCTATAAAAAAAGTAATTAGCTTGCACATTGTACACTTTGGTACTAAATTGTTAAAGACATGATTGTCAAGAATTCAGCAGGGTGCGTTCACTCATCATTATTAGCATGTTACATCTGTGGATCAGACTGGGGATTGCTTAGCAAGAAACTGTTAAAGCTAATTGTGGCTTCTGTCACTTTCTTCAAGCCAGTGTAGCTGAACGAAAGATTTGGAAATAATTACAATATTAACCCTTGCTATGCTGCCGACGTGTATACACGTCCTAAAAACCTAGACGTTCAAAATCTTCTGGCAGCCTAAGGGTTAAACCATTATTAACACAAACAGCATGGGACTTTGCCTATAAAAGCCAGTTAAAATAAATAGCAATGTTTAATTAACTGTATAAAACTTCAGTATTTAGTGTTAGTCACAATTAGGATACTTATGTAGCAGTGCTAATGTATTTATGTAAAACAACAGCATGGCTTGTAACAGTAGCCTTGATTACTGACACTAAAGGTCATACGCCAGGCTACCTTTAATTCAGAAGTCAAATACAAGTAAAAGTAGGAAGCAAAAATTTTCTTTAATGAAAAAGCCAGTCCCACACTCCTCTGTTAGGCACATTCACCAAGAACCCCTGCTCATGTAGTGGTTGGAACTGATTGCAGTGCACTCAGCTCAGCAAACAGAAATGAATGTGAGTCAGATGGTAAGAGTAACCTCTGAGTTCTGAGTTTAGTAGAAAAAGTAAAGTATAAGAGTGGCCTAGCACAGAAATGCATAAGTGGAAGCGCACTCATGCCCCAGTGTCATTGAAGTAATCGGTACATATCCTGTGACTTTTTATACAATGATCTGTATGGATTTTTTCAAAACCATATGTAAGTGTTATGTCTTAAGTGCTTTGAACTTGACTTGACTGAATTTCTCCTGGAACTGATTATTGTACTTGTAATGTTTTTTTTGACTATGTATTTGACATGGAACCTTTGTAAATGAGCACTTGTGGTCAAAGGTAATCTCTGAAGTTTTCAATAAAACAAAAATGGAGGGAGAAACTGAGTTGTCTAGTGATGGAAAGTGCTAGTCTGCTGAGAGTAAGTTCCACAGGAGGGAGCAGAGATAGCAGCTCATACTGAGAGGTAAAACAAACAAACATGCTCTGGGTGAGTTACCATCTGGCCCAGAGTGAAGTGACAGAGGCCATCACCAGAGAGAGTGCTCTTGTTGGGGTAGCAGCCAGCCAAAACCCATGATGCATCAATGTGAGTCTGTCAGAAAATGTCAGAGACTGAACTAGAAGAGGAACTGCTTTTGAACAAAGTGAAGAAGGGGCAATGGGGTAGTGAACATTTGTAGGGACCTAAGCATTAGCATCAATGTCAGGAGGGCAGTGGGGCCAGGACCCTCCCTGAAAATAGCCTACTTCTTTTTTGAAAGTGAGCCCCACCACTGGGCTTGAATCAGGACTTGGGAGTCCAAGAGAGTGCTCCCTTCCCCACCCCAGCAGCACTGGCTCCTCAATCGGGGACAGAGAGTGAGCATACAACTGGTAGTGGCATGCCTGTGTATGTGATCATGCATGTGCCATGCAGGTGCATGGCTGTTGGCTGGGTGTATGGATACTGCATATGCTGGTACCCACCAGCCTGCCCACTCCACCTCCTCATTGTCCGAGATGCCAGAGGAGGATTTATGTCACTTAACTGCACCTATCTCTATCTCTATCAGTTATTCCTCCTTCTCCTGGCTCCTCCTACTCCTGCTGTTCTGCTGTCTGCAACATAATGGCTGCCTCCATGCACAGAAGACTGATCTGGTGCTCTGCTAGGTCATGGGTGCAACAGATCTTGCCAACGCAACCATATCTCTCCAAGGTACTTTCCACATACATTCCAGTGAAGTCCTCCTGTCACTCACTAGCAGTGAGAGGCTGGACCATGGTGGCACATGACTCTGGACCAATAACAATTGTGTTTCTGCAAATTTGCTTCACTACATGGGTGTGTGTTTTACACAAGCAACAGGCAGGCAGTTGAGTCAGGGAGGGGGATACAGATGAATGCCAACTGACCTTGAACCAGATTAAGCTGTTGGTAGTATTTTTAGTGAATAGGGGGAAATTTGGCCAGGGCACCGGGCTTTCTCTCAGTAGCACACCCGGCTGTTGGAGCGACTTTTGTAATTGTTTTAGAGTTTCACTGGGGAAATTCCCCTACTCTGTGGCAGGGGACACTGTGCTGCCTGCTGCAGGATGGAGGACTCCAGTTAGGATGTGACTGTGGAGGGGAAAGGATGTGCTCCGTCCGGTGCTCCTGGGGAACTTGTTCATCAGAATATGGACATTGATTTGACTGAGACCAGCACTATGCTTGATGGCATTTTGCCTATTATGGATGGGAAACAGAGCTTACTGTCTGTTTGTAACCCCACCAGCGCTGAGGTTGATGCCCAAGTGGGGACCAAGGTAGTACTGCCTGATGAACCAGAAGAACACACAGCAACTGTATCTGAAGAGGAGTTGCACCTGCAAACAGAGTTAGTGAAAAAGAAAAAGCATCTCATTGACATGATGAATGAAACAGTCAGATTTTATTCTGTAACAGCAATGTTTGGATGAGAAGAGAAAATGGAAGAGGTCCATAATCAGCCCGGGAGGGGCTGTTGGAAAGAGAATTATACTGACAGACGAACAGCTGATTTCTGTGGATGGAGATTCAGCATCCCAGGAGATTTTCTATGATTCACAAGGTATTCCTTCTGTGGGTCAGTGGTGTCCTGAAAATGCACTTCAGAAAGCTGGGTGGCAAAACAGACAGTGGATTCCAGCCCTTGCGATTCCATTGGCGGGGAGTCCAGGGTCAAGGTGTGTAGTGGCAGATGTTGAACTGGATTGTCATTTGCAGCCTTTAGATAGTGCAGCGGTGCATGAAGCTCCTTTGGTCAGTACTGCATCAGACGCAAGGGCCCAGACCAGTACTGTAAGGGACAGTGGGGAGTCGTCTCTCCCTCTATGACAGGAGGTTGTTGATATGAAGGTCAGCTCGGGGAAGGATGAGGACGCTATGGACAGTATAATGCTTACTCCAGGTAGGATTACTAGCAACCCAGTTAATACTGAGGACAGTTTTGCTAAAGGAATGACTTGTCAAAGCCGTCGGCTGGTATATTAGGATCCCCTGATGATGTTAAGGCCACTACCTATGCCAGCTTGTTTCAGCAGCCCCCTGAAGCAGCAAAACAATGTTATGTAGTTCACCTAAGGTATCGGGGGGGGGGTGGGTTATCTCATGTACCTGATAGGAATTATGTTGGCACTTTCTTAATTAAGGAGTCACTTCACTGCACCCCTGCAGAGGTCAATGACTTTTTCCATGCTCCAGGGAATTATAATTTTGACATTAGCTTTTGCACAAGCCAACTGTTGGACAAATTTTTGAATCTATATTATTCAGTAAGAGACTCCCCCTTATGGGTTCCCTTTGTCGCCATCCTGATTACCAAATCCACTACAAAAACAGTGACTATCTTATTCAGAAATGAAGGAGTTTGTGTTATTGACATCATTTTTTGGTTGGAGAAGACATGTGATCTGGAAGGCAACCTGGAGCCTATAATGGATGACAATGGGTTTTGGACTGGTAGTTGGAAATTTCGTGTTCGCCTAAAACACACTGACCAAGGCATTCAACATCTGCCAAACTGTTTTTATTTAGGCTGTGACCATGGGATTTTGTTTTATCCTGGTCATCCCAAATCATGTTACCATTGTGGTTCTTTGACTCATCTTAATACTGTGACCAGATTAAATGTTTTTGATGTGGCACTATAGGCCACTCAGGTAATGGTTGTACAGTCCCCCCCCCACTTGTAACCTGTGTGGTGATGAAGAGCATTCCTTTAGATCATGTCCTTGGGCTGCCCATAACTCAGCTGATACTGCTAAGCACGATTTTTATTTATGGAGAGCACAGAGGGCCTTTCAGTCTTCCCATCCAGGTGCAGACTGCCACACACCTAGTTTCTCCATACCTAGGAATGATATTGTTGTAGCTCCTATGGGAAGAGAGGTACAGGAGGACATCCCAGTCCCTAGTCAGGCACCACCTTCTATGATGCCAGTGGTCGCCACCCCTGAGGAACCTGTAGTGATATACCCACCTCCACCCTCGCCTCCTAGGCAGCAGATAGCAGGTGAGTCGGATTTTGTTACTGTTATGGCAAAATCTTCAAAGTCCGGTGGTTCCCAGAAGAAGAATGGCCCACCAGACAAAGGGGTGGCTACTGAGAATAGGTATGAAGTATTTCAGAGCTAGGGTGAACAGATGGAAGATGATGATTTGGCTTCTTCATTTCTTCAGCCTCAAGGTGACCCTGTGGCAAATGTGCTCATAAACATAGAACCCCCAGTTTCCCAAAAAAGGAAATGGCTGACTAGGTTAACCTCCAAGAACCCCACCCCCACAAATAACACATGAGTTCTTACGACCTCTTAGGTTAGCAAGTCTGAATGTTAATAGTGTTAAATCTGTGGGAAAGGTCCACAACCTTTTCCACTTTGTCATAACTATCATATGATATTTTCTGTTTGCAGGACACCAGATTACACGCCAATGCGGATATAGACTCTGCAATGCATGCATGGGTTTATGGTGACTCTTATTGGTCCATTGGTGAAGATCAAAGCTGTGGTCTTGGAATATGTTTTATGAATTCAGGGATTAAGGTTATTAAACTGAATGATGTTTCTCCTGGTAGGGTCATGATTCTGGATCTATGTTTTGAAGGTACTGAGTTTAGATTAATAAACCTTTACAGCCCTCAGTCCAAGGCTTCCAGGGCTGATCTATTGCAACTTGTTCAGCCTTATTTATATACTGGAAAACTGCTTTTATTTGGGGGAGATTTTTAATATTGGCCTGCACAATTCTGATAGGACTGTACCTCAAAGCAAGAAGTATTGTAATACCCACTTTCTGAGACAATTGATTATAAAATCTAAATTGAAAGATGTGCATGGATCCTTCAGTAGGAATCCTGCCTTAAAGGTAGACTTTCTACCAGAATTGACTATTGGTTTGTCTCCAAATTACTCCCATTCTCCCATATTGAGGCTGTACCAGTTGAAACTTCAGACCATGTATTAATTGAAATACATGTGGCTTCTTCTCCTCCCAGATCTTCAGGAAAGATGGTGTGGAGAATGAATGTAAGCTCGTTGTTAGATCCAGAGGTAGAGCATGGTTTGTCTATTATATGAAAAGATAGACAATCTATGTTCTTCCTTTACGATTCCCCTTTGGAGTGGTGGAGGGACATGAAAATTTGTATAACAGTTTATTTTCAGCATATTTCTCGTCAAAGACAGAATACAAAGAAGCATATTTATGACCAACTTCGGTCCAAACTGTATGACCTATATTCAGTGCAGGTGGACACAGGGGTAGATCTTTCTCTGCAGATAGCAGACACCAAATGAAAAATGTTTTCTTATCAATACAATTGGCACTCTTCTTTGGAGGCCGAGCAACGCTTTGGGATACAAGGGAAGAAAAATCATACCAACCCTTTTGAGGACTGTTTAGCTAGACTGGGTAAGAGATCCATTACAACATTATGGTATTAGGCAGGTGACATTGTTTTGGATAATGGGGAAATATTGAGGGTGATGGAAGATTTTATCTCAGACCAGCAGACTGTGGGCTATCCTGGTTACGCATATATTGCAAGCTGCCCATCTGCCTAAATTAACACAGGACCAACAGAATTTATGGATTGCACTGCTAGAACAATGGGAAGTTGCAGATATAGCTTCTGGGTTAAAAAATGGAGTGGCTCCTGTGCCAGATGGCCTCCCAGGGGAGGTCTATAAGATATTGTGGGAGTTCCTGCCTGAGGAATTATTAGCCACATATCAATTTACTGTATGTTGAGGAAACTGTTGCTGACTCCCCAAATGTACAGTATGAAGGGTTGTTAACCTTTATTTTCAAGAAGGGTGATAAAGATTCCCTGGAGAACTGGAGACAGATTACTTTGCTTAACATGGATTTCAAGCTGCTGACCAAACTTCTGAGTCAGCAGCTTTCTGCAGTTTTGGATTCCAATATTCATGAAGGGCAGGCTTGTTCCATCCTTGGTAGAAAAATCACTGATAATCTTTTCCTTATCAAAGAAATGATGGACAAAGGGAAAAAAGAAGAGCTGGAGGGATTTTTGATTTGTCTTGACCAATCACAAGCCTTCAACAGAGTTAGGCATGTTTGGTTATGGAAAGTTATGAAAATGTTTAATTTCCTAGATCAATATTTGGATTGGGTTAAGTTAATCTATGAAGGGGCTTTCAGTAGGCCTTATGATAATAGGTGGATAGGGAAAGCATGTGGGATTAGGGTAGGGGTCAGGCAAGGTGGCCCCCTTAGCCCATTACTTTATATTTTAACTTTGGACCCATTACTACGGGTCTTGTTATTATCTGCTGGTATTCAGGGTATTAAATTTGGTCCTTATACCCAGCTAAAAGTGTTAGCATATGCAGATGACACGGTTCTGGTTGTAGCAGATCCTGATTCGGGTTTTACGGCTGTTAACTTGATGATGTCCATATCACAAGGGCTGGGGGCCCAGTTAAATTTAGGGAAAAGTGTCTGCCTTTTGCTTTCTGAAACAGTTCCATTAGGCACTCAGGTGGCTTCTTTGCAGGTGGAAATGGAACTGTGTACACTCTTGGGAGTATATTTTGGCCCAGGGGATCTAGTTTATTTTAACTGGGACTTCCAGATTAATATTGCCAGATGGAGGGTACAAAATTGGAATAAATGGCATATGGGGAAGCAGAAGAGAATTTATTTAATCAAAACCTTTTTAGTCCCCCTATTTTTAATTTTGAGTTATGTTTATCTGGTTCTGAAATGGCTTGAGACTGCTTTATGTTACTGTTTATTTTCCTGTCTCTGGGGTACCCATCTGAATCTTATCAAACAAAATGTCACATACCTCCTACTTAGGGAAGGAAGTTTGGGGATGTTACAGCCTATTGTGTTTTTTTGGATTATTTTTGTGTATGTGAACATTTGCCCCCTCTTAGGGTCTAGAGATACCTATTGGATCAGTTGGGTGTCCTCACAATTGGATGAAGTTATGGGCCAATGGAGACCAAATCAATTCACTTATAAAAATAAAAGGGTTATAAGGTTAAATGACACATGGCCATATTGTTTTGACTATATCAGGAATTGGGGGGTGTCAGTTACTCAAGTATTGATCCTTCCATGGACATTTTTGTATTCATCTCTTTCGCATATGCATTTTTCAGTTTCCCCTTTGCAAGGTTTTTGGTTTGTGAACAAAAGAGTATTGGTCTTTTTCTCATTGAACTGTGAATTCCACCTAAGATGCAAGATATGATATGGCTGGGGGTGCATGGGAAGGCCAATGTGAAGGGAAACCAGAAACATAAAGAGGTTCGTGAAAGGTGCTGCCCCAGGGATTCCTGTAGTGCTGTGGTTGAAAGTATGGACCATTTATATTTTGAATGTCCATACAACATATCATTTTGGGCTGAAGTTGAGGGGAATTGGAACCTCCATTTGGGATTATCACCCTCTCTTTTGTTTAGGGGCCGTATAATGCCTAGATAGCAGCCCTTTCCTAACAGTTCTATCAGGTTGATAACGGCTGCTTTTCTATACTGGATTTGGCAGACACGATGTAGATTGGTGCTTCAGAAACAGTTTATATCTGTTCCAGAATTATTCCAAATGTTTAAGACTGATTTGGTTAAAATTAGACTAACTGAGAGAACCTGTATGGATAATACCTTATGACACCAAAATCGGGGTTCACTTCTGTGGCTGTTTTAGTCTCATAGGTAAAGTTTTGGCTTCCTGACCTTTGGGGCAGACATAGGATTGTATGACACATAGGTGTATCACCAGGTATTGTTTTGCATGTTTCCATTATTAGCATAAGACTGACAATTTTTAATTTTTTTTGGATTTATACAAGGGTTTGTATGCAATAATACTTGATTTCTTGTCAGCTTTGTGTCATGGGAGGTAGTTTACCCCTCATGGAGATTTCTGTATGCATTAATACCATTTCCCGCATAACATTTTCTTTGGATCTGGTTATTAATGGTTTGTAAGGTTAGGTCTTTACTTTGTTTTTTCCAAATGTTATGATTTCTGACTGTATGACTTACGACATTTCTGTTACTTTTGTTTGTTCACACCAGCATTGTATTTTCCTTTTAGTATGATGTAATACTGTTGTCATGATTTATTTTGATGATTTCAATAAAAATTCCCCTACTCTTTTCGATAAGTACCATGGGATCTTTAACATCCACCTGAAATATCACTGGAATATGCAGATGGGACCTCGGTTTAGCGTCTCATCCAAAAGACGGCACCTCAGGAGTGCAGCACCCCCCTCATGCTGCACTACAGTGTCAGTATTGGGATTTAACCCAAGTGCCTGGTGTGGGGAAAGAACCCACAGCCTTCTGATCTCTTGGCCTCAGAGGCGAGTGTGCTACCTGCTGAGCCACTGACACTGCTTTATGGAATGGCCAGTCAGGAGCAAGGACTGCTAATCCAAGGAACTGTTCTTGCTCCTGATTTGTGATCTGCAGTGTTGTTCAAGAGTCTTGCCAATCTGAGCTTGGAAGGGAGTGGCTTGGGGAGAAAAGCTGTTGCAAATCTCAGTGTTGGTGCAATAAGAGAACTAGTTCTCTCAGAGCATAGACTGTCACTTGGCCAGACTGTCTCAATTGATAGTTGCTTACTTGTTCAGTGTTGGTTTAAAGATCTGTTGATCATCAGATCTCGATCTGACAGGTCTATCAAAAAACATGTAGCAGTACAGTAGCAGCATCTAGAGTTATTTGGCAAAAATAAGTTGCTTTTAAAAAGTCTGTGCTGGCAGCCCCCAGACCCCTCACCACTGACTGGGGACTTTCAGACAGAATTAGTAAGCTGATCTCTTCTTGCCATACTTTGTGGCACTTAAAGTAGCAATATTTTTCAGTCAGCAAAAAGATGTCATTGATTAGTTTTTAGCAAAAGTGTATTTTTTACATCCTTAGATTCATCATTAGCATACAGTGGGCCAGATATACAAAGCAGTTGCAACTGGCTCAAGTGAGGTGCACTGACTCAACCCCAGCAATGTGCCCTGGTGCGATATTGAATGGAGGACCTGCGCAGCACAGGTCCCAATGCACTGGGGTGCAAAGACAATGTATGCGGCACAAATGCAGGGGGCATGCCGATGCATTTGCGGCACATCCTGATATTCAGCCCAGGATGTGCGGCAGATATGCAGGCACAACCCTGAGTTGTGCCGCATACGGGAGCTCACAGTTGAGCCGGAAAAAAAAAAGGCTCAAGTCTAGGCCACCCAAAGGTGGGCTGCTGTAATGCAGGGTGCAACACAGCACCCGGCAGCTGTGGGTGGCCACCCGCCCAACAGGATCACTAGCCATAGGCACCCACACCCTCCACAGTGGCCCAGTGTCCCCACCTCCTGTTTGCCCGATTGCGGCCAATACTAACGCAGATGTATTACCTGGTGGGCTACTGGTTCCCCCCTCCCTGCCCTGCTGTATGCCTGATCATGGACAGTTGAATAGTAATGCCCAGTATAGCAGTCTAACGGTCCCCCTCCCTCCCATCTATAAGCCCAATCATGGGAATTTGTACTGCTGAACAATACCTGGTGGTCCAGTGGTATCCCTCCCTCCCCCCTGTCAGCCCGATCGTGGGCATCAGTCCCAAACAAGTACACCCGGTGGTCCAGTGGTACCCTCCTCCCCTCCCACCCACAGAGGACCATGGCCACCCAGCTTCCCCCCTGTCATTGGTGGGTGGCCATACCCCGCCCGCATACTGCCTGGCCGCCTGCCGAATGACAGCTTACAGTATGATCTGTAAGCCTATCGGTCAAGTGTGTACCAATGGGCTTGCAGACCATATATACTACACCGCACAAATATGTGATGGAACCATTCATATCTTTGTGCGGTGTAGTACAACATGACCTGTAAGCCATTGGTACCTGTTCCTCAGTGGCTTACAGATCGCCACTGTAGCTATCATTAGGCGGGCGACCAATGTGGGTGGGGTGCAGCTACCCGATGAAGGGGGGAGCTGTGGAGTCTCTGGGCCATGGGGAGAGGGAGGGGCACCACTGGACCACCGGTATATGTTTTGGGAGTGATGCCCATGATTGGGCTGAAAGGGGGAAGGGAGGGGTACCACTGGACCACCAGGTATCATTCAGCAGTACAAATGCCCACGATTGGGCTTACAGAAGGGAGGAAGGGGGACCATTAGACCACCGGGTTGGGTGTTACTCTTCAACTGTCCGCAATCAGGCATACGGTGGGGGGGTGGGGAACCACTAGGCCACCAGGTTAGGTGGTACTATTCATATGCCCATGATCGGGCATATGGATGGCAGGGAGGGGGGTACCACTAGACCACCAGGTATGACATCTATGTTAGTACTGCCCATGATTGGGCACATGGGGGATCCACTGGACTACCAGGGACTCCCCTTACTATGTCAGCAGCTATGCTGGGCAGCAGGCGCATTGTGGAGGGCGGCCCTGCGCACTGAATGCAAATGGGACCATAATGACATACAAATGGCCCCATTTGCACCATGCATACATTATGGCCTCATTTACATGTGCACTTCTGAATATCACAGGTGATGCACCCAGCACACCTGCATTTGCGCTGGAGCAGTCCCTAGCCTCCCTGTCTGGTGACTGCGCCGGTGCATTGTACTTGCATAGGGAGCATTCTGTTCCATATTCAATGGTGATGCACCTTGGCGCATCACCTTTGAATATCTCTCATCTCTCGGTCAAAGATCCTTCCACTACCAGGCCCTTCTCTGGCTGAACAGCCTCTTGCCCTCCATCTCTTTGACCCACAGTCTCAACCAATTTAAGTCAGGTCTCAAAACCCTACTCCTCAACTCCTCAACTTGTGTTTGTAATTAACCCCCCATCCCTATCCTTCCCCCTCTCCATCTCCTAAGTCAGTTTACCTTGGAACTACTCGGTCGCAGTAACCCCCTTCTCTTTTAGTTGACTGGTATGTGCCTACCTCCCAAGGATCCCAATCTTACCTGTCCCGTTATGCAGGTATTTGACCCTGGGTCCCTCATGATCCTACAAATTTGTATACTGTCTTAACTTTGTTCCCGGGGACTCCCCCATGCTCCCAGTTTATGTTTCCTGCTATGTTAACGGAAGCCTTGATTGTCTAACCTGCATTTTTATTCACTTCTGTACATGTAACTGTATTGTGTCTTGTTTTGTTATTTTACCTGATGTGGAGCCTTTGCAAAAGAGTCTATGACTCAAAGGATTGTAATTCTGATTATTTCAAATAAATAATATATCGCCCTGTCCTGACCCCGGCGCATCTCAGTTGCGCTGCGCCCCCTCTTGCGCCACTGCCTGGCACAGCCTGACTATCTTGCCCCGTATGTTTAATCCCCACAGCAATGTATTTCTTGCAAACTTAGAGTCATCATCAGCATATGTTTAATACCCACAGCTAGTTTGAAAACAAATTCTGTAACTAATTTTGTAATTAATAACTCTTGTCATTAAATATAGCCACCACTTGCAGTTCTTAAAAGTCTCTTCCAGTGAGCTTACTCATTGAATATACATACTAGATTCATACTGTGGAAGTATTAGGATGGCTCAAACACATGTTTCTGATTGTAAACACTACAGCATCACACTAACCTATTTAATTTTTTCACGGTGGGCATGGCAAGAGTGGAAACTTTTAAAAACTTCAATATCTCATATCTGAATTCAGAAATGAAAGAAAATTAAAAGAAAACCATGCATATTGATGTTTTCAACAAAGATATATTACTGCTCAAAAGAATGATACTGTACAATGACTAACAAATACTGCAGCCTTAATTCTGAGAGTTTGAAAAATGCATTACCTTCTCATTATTAATCCTGGAATGTGGAATTCACTATACACCAATCATCCAGTGACCACTGCAGTCCGCATCAACTGTGTAACACAGTCTGTGGATTTTCACACACACTGTAGCACTTTTTACAACCATAGGCATGTTTAAAGAGGGAGTCTGGCCAAAATGTCTAGCATCAATAAATTCAGAATTTGGGTCAGCACATCCCCAATGAGCCTAATGCCAAACATGAGATCTCTAAGTTACTTTGTTTAAAAGTTACAAGTCATTCAACTTGTAGTGAAAGCTATACTTTCCTCAGGGAAAGTATGGGTTGTCCCATGCTAATGTATGTGGATGATCTGATTTTATACTGCAGTGAAAAGAATCCTAAGGAACTGTCCCTCACCCTCAACAGGGAGTTCAACACCATCTTGGATGGTTCCCTGTAAACAGGCTGCTCGTTGTTGACAAGAAAACAAAGGCAATGTTCTTTGGGTTCAAACACAGGTTCACCAGTTGGGCAGTAAACTTAAATACCCCCTAAGCCTTGAGCATCCAGCTCCAGATGGTTCCTACCTAGAACAGGTAACTGCATTCAAATATGTAGGTATCACCCTGGACCCTTCAGTAACTTTCTCTGATCACATTGGAATAATGATCAAGCATGTTAACCAACAATTGGGAGTGTGCTTTAGGCTGAAGAATCTCATGACCCCAGAAGTACAGCTGGCCATAGCCCAAGGCATACTTCTCCCCTTCCTTGATTACTGGTCCTCCATTTATTCCCAAACCTCCAATCATAACCACACTAGCCTTAATGCTACATACAACAGCATTTGTAGGGTTGCCTCACTGGCCCATTACAACAGTCACCACTGCTCCCTGTACCAGACCCTTACTCGCTATGCACTTCCCTCCTATTCAAAACACATTTAAAAAATTCCATTATAACCATCTCTCTTTTTTTTTTTTAAATTTAAGTTTATTGAGTTTTATATGTATTATAACCATCTCTGTATGGAAGTGCCCCACCTCAACTGGGATGGAAGAAATCCTTAGGTTTGGCTGCAGACCACTAATTTTTGAAGCAGTTGTCTATTTAGTTGATAACATGTTTTATATAAATGGTACTATGCTTCTATCTATTGGCTGGAGTCAAACTCCCAACCAACCATGATGTTATTGTGTCCTATGCTGCTTGGAAGGTATGGGACAGCGCAGCCAATCGGAACACGGGTGCTTCCAGCAAACCCACTCTGATTGGTCAGGAGTTTTCCCCTGCTATAGACACCTGGCACCTTGTTAGATTTTCGATAGAACTAAGCACATTTCAACTGTGTTATTAGGAGTTTTTCAACTGTATTAGCTGGATTGTAATTTCTACTACTGTTTTAAAGTGCTTACACCTCTTCTGTCTGACTGCTCTTCCTGCAGTGCCACCCCCCATCCAAGCACTCTGCCTTGGTGCCGATAAGTCTAACTACCTTTTGTCTTACTAAACTGCTCAAATCTAACCCCCTTTACCTCTATGCTATTTAAGACCTGCTCTGTCTTCTTCTCTCTAGCTGCTTGTCCCTGAACAGGGTTGCTCCAGCTCATCCACGGTCAGCCGGCACCCAGCCAGCCACCGACCAAGACCAGGACACCCACCTGCAGCTCCTTGGAAGGTATGTGACAGCGCAGCCAATCAGAACATGGGTGCTTCCAGCAAACCCACTCTGATTGGCCAGGAGTTTCCCCCTGCTATAGACACCTGGCACTTTGTTAGATTTTCGATAGAACTAAGCACATTTCAACTGTGTTATTAGGAGTTTTTCAACTGTATTAGCTGGATTGTAATTTCTACTACTGTTTTAAAGTGCTTACACCTCTTCTGTATGATTGCTCTTCCTGCAGCCCCCCCCCATCCAAACGCTCTGCCTTGGTGCCGTAAAGTCTAAGTACCTTTTTTTTTTTAAGTGGCTAGTTTTCCATTAGCAGGTTATACAGACCTGCCACTAGAGGGATTCTTGGTCTTCTACATAAATCACTGTATTCATTCGTGGACAATATGGCCTGCATTATCATTCTACTTCTTTCCCGGTGCTGCTGCAAGGGCACTTGAGTCTGAAGGGTGGATGGCCACTAACTAAGCTGCTCCTGCTCTCCTTGTTCCCCTTTCTGCTGTATTTTCTCATCTAGGTTTTAAGTGATTACCTAGGTGGGCAAATTTCTTGCCTAGAAAATATTGCACTAATACAAATCATGAGACCACTCAATCTGGGACCATGGCTCTCCTTATTGTGTTTTTATTGCTTCTAAGGTGCAGTTTTCAGTAATACAGTGCAATTCCAAGTACCTCAATGCAATTCAGTTCTCCAATGTACCTTATCAATACCTAATGTTATAACAGTCTACCGTGCAGACACTATGTCATTGTCCTCTCCCCTTTTAGCCTATTCCCCCCGGTTAGCCTACACCCCCTTGCTACTGTCCTCACCTATGTCTACCCAAGCACTTACATTGATCACGATCAACTGTCATTACAGTGGCGCCGCCTCTTGCGCAGCATGATATGGGTTGCCACGAAGAAATAAAAAAGTAGTCTCCATTCTTATAAGCTCCTTAAAGAAAGTTATACTTCTGCTTCTTCTCTGCTCAGGAAATGTGGAGCTCAACCCTGGCCCCCCCCTACAACTTACCTCGCCTATCGATTTTGCTGAGGCCACAGGTCTCAAAATGATGATGGTTAACATTTTAAGCCTGCCTAAAAAACTTGTACAGCTGCAAGCCTGGGCTGCACACGTTAACCCAGACCTTATCATAATTACTGAGTCGTGGTTAAAAAAGACGAACACTGATCAACAAGTATCACTGCAGGGCTACAATTTATTTAGAGCAGATAGAGAGTCTAGAGGTGGGGGTGTGGTTATCTACTCCAAATCTAAGTACTTGGTCACCAATATCAGTTGCAAATCTCTAGCCAAGGAATTTGAGTTAGTTTCGCTGAGCCTTCATCTCCCCTCCTCGGAATGTATCACTATCTTAGGTGGCTATAGACCCCCGTCTGGTGGTGATGAAGTCCTTAATCTTTTGAAATCCATGTTCGTAAATGCAAAACTGAAACAATATTTCTAGGAGATCTTAATATGGACTGGCTGTCACCTAAATCACCGGCCTCAAATCCCTGTGACGAAGCTAGGTCTTGGGCAATTAGTCAGTGAACCTAGTAGGAATAACACTCTAAATACTGCCAACAGTTCCATTCTAGATGTGGTACTAACCACCCATCCACACAAAATATCTCATTTGGCAGTGTTTCACAGCGACATGAGCGATCATGGAATTGTTGCTTGCATAAGATCTCAAATTAAGGCCGTCGCAACCCATCTTTATAACAAAAGATCCTTCCAAAATTCAGTGCAGTAAACTTCCTATCTGACCTGAGCATGATCAGATAGCAAGATCTTTACCTAGCCAAAGATGTCAACAAGGCAGCTTGCATCCTTAATGACAAACTCACTACAATAATAAATAAGCATGCCCTTTTCATCAAAGTAAAGTGCGAACAATTCCAACCCTGGTTCACCTCGGATCTCAAGGCAGCCCTTATAGCTCGAGATAAACTCTGGGCTAAAGCTAGACATTCCAAAGAATCTTCAGATTGGCAGGCCTTTAGAAGAGCCAGGAATAACTGTGTGAAAAAACTTCGCTCTGCTAAAGCTAACTATTATATTTCTACTTCGAACAAGCTAAAGGTAACCCTCATAAAATATGGAAGACTATCAAAGCTATAGGAGGACGCCCATGCCCCCTCTGTCCCAACAAAGATAGTTGCAAGTGGCAAGATTGTGGAAAGCAAGTCCCTAATCCTGGAGGAACTTAACTCCCACTTTGCCACAGCTGGATTAGCTTTTGACTCGTCACCTTATGCTGGTGCTGAGGTGAGCCAGCATACCCCTCCCCACATCTAGTCCTGCACCCAGCCCCTTCCAACTGCGCGAGATAACTTATAAAGAAGTAGAAGATTCTCTTCTTAACTTAGACACCAAAAAGCGCAGGGGACGATGGCTTGGAACCCTTTTTCCTAAGGTCATGACTCGCCCATCTCACTGCCCCAATTCTCCACATCTTCAATCTTTCCATTACATCTGCTGCTGTGCCGTCCTGCTGAAATCAGCACATATCCTCCTTCTATTTAAATCTGGTGACCCATGATAAACAACTATAGGCCTATCTCCATATTGCCTATCCTTTCTAAAGTTCTCGAAAAACTGATCCATATTCAGTTAAAATCTCACTCTGAAACCTTCTCTCATTAACCCAGCTCAATCTGCTCTGGGCTAATCATAACACAATCACTGCACTAGCAAAAGTAACCAATGATTGGATCTCTGCTATAGATGCTAAGAAGGTAACTGGTGAAGTCTTTTTGGACCTCAGCAAAGCTTTTGATACTGTTGATCACAAACTATTAGTCAATTGCCTTGCAAAGTTGGGTGTCACGTACCATACCACCCAGTGGTTCTCTAGCTACCTAACTGGAAGATTCCAAAAAGTAAAGGCGGAAGGCTTTTTTTCTGCTGCCTTGCCAGTTGCAAGAGGAGTCCCCCAAGGATCCATCTTAGGCCCTATCTTGTTTTCTCTGTACATTAATGACTTAGATGCTAACATATCTACTTCTAATCTGCACTTTTTTGCAGATGATACTGTGTTGTATACTTCTGGCTCATTATTATCTGAAGTCAAGCGAGTGCTTCAAGCGGACTTTGCACAACTTGAGCATAATCTAATAAAGGCAAAGCTTCTGCTCAATGCTAAGAAGACTAAAGCGATGATATTCTACCGCAGTGCTGTCTCAGGCCCCCCCAATACCCTTGCCCAAGACTTCATTGTCACCACGCTAAACGAGCCTCTGGAAGTTGTAACCAAATTTAAATATCTAGGTATCTGGATCGACAATAAATTATCTTTCAGTGACCACATCGAAGATGTCTCTAGAAGGTTAAAAGCAAGGTTAGGTTTCTTCTACAGAAATAGGCCCCTTTTCCCCATTGAAACTCAAAACAAGCTTGTACAGGCCACTTTTCTCCCCCTACTCGACTATGGCGATGTAATCTATTCCTCCACCACTCTTGCAAATCTAAGTAAACTGGACATCCTTTATCACCATGCGTTACAGTTCATTACCAACTCCCCTTACCATTCGCACCACTGTGACTTATATGCAGCTGTTGGTTGGACATCCCTTACTACTAGACGCCTGCTCCATGCTGGGCTATGGACTCTTAAACTGCTCCTGCAGAAATTGCCAATCTGTCTCTCTTCCCTTATTAGTATCTCACATAGTGCATACTCGTTAAGAAAATCTGACTTTATTATGCTTGACATACCAAGGACGGACTTCCTTTGGTAAACGTGCTATTGCATATGCCCTTCCTCCATTTGGAACCAATTACAAACCGTGATTGAAACTAATTAGCACAGTTTCAATAAACTTCTACAAATCGCTAAGTTCAGCCAAAATAAAAGACACCTGTAACTGTCATTAAGTCTCTTCCTTCCCCATGTGTGCCATATTTATCCACTGGTAAGGTATAATTGATTTGTCATATTAACTGCTTTCCTTCCCTTCTACTCCTGGCTTTATCTTTGCTTCGCTCCACTGCTACTCTATCAAATCACTCCTCCCCCATATCAGTTGTAGATGTTTTGTTCTAGCTGCCAAAATACTGTATATGTATTACACACCAGTCATCATGTTTCATTTATCAGTATGCAACCTGTAAGTCGCTTCCCTGTCTCATATCAATGTTTACCACCTGCGGTCACCCTATGTGGTACCCTTGTATGTATATCCAGCCTGTATCATGTAACGTGCATTTCATGTATATACTATTATTACCTATCTGTGTTTGTACTTTAAGTGTTTATGTCACAGGACCTCCTTGTGAATGAGCTTGCTCAATGGAGTTTTCCTGCAATAAACTTGAACTTGAATTTATATGTCTGTGCTGTGTACATTTTTGTGTGCCTTGCTTGGACTTCATACTGGGGCCCCAATTGTAATTTTTTTATTGCGTTACTGTATGGCTATATTGATCCTACCTGTATGACTTGTTATGTATGACTTGATGTCCAGAGTCATTCTTAATAATGGCCCCTCAGTGTACCCAACCCAGTTACAAAATAAATAAGTAAATCAATAAAATAAAGAAGATATATCAGTAATATATCACGTTAGCAACCACATATCAATATAAAAGATAAAATACTTCATATTGATATAAAAAACATAAAATGGTTTACTAAATTTTTAAAGTCCCGTCATTTTTAACAACATGTTATATCAAAACGTATAGCCATGTAGCAACACAGGAGCACTGTATCATTAGGGGCTATACCTGTTGATTGGACTCCAAGCTTTCATTTAAAAAATACCTTACATTTTCATGATTAACAGTTCTAATGTTACAGCTTTCAAAATACAGCTTCAAACATTATAAAATATATAAGATTAGTTTTGGAAATTTTTGGAAGATACCAGGGGTTGTTCTGTCTAAAAATAAAAATGTTATTTCTAGTTTGTTACATTTTGTGAACATTTTCAAAATATTTGAATGTTTGTAGCTCCACTGCTGCTGCAGGTATACACCCCAAATTAGGCCCATATACCCAGTGTCTATGGGTCCTGGACTCAAATAAAGCTGGATAAATGTGGTTTAATATGTTAAAATTTATTGTGGAAATCTCAGAAATTATTAATTTGGTAAAATTTGCTCAAAAATTCATGGTTGTGTAATAGGTAATGCCATTTGCGGAATTTAACTTTCACAATGCACTTATCACCACTGAATCTATTTAGCTGTGCTGAGCTGTTTGCAGTTCTGTAGTTCTTTTTTGGGGTGACTATTTTGTCTCCCAACCCTGCTTGTTTCTCTGGCCTTGACCAGATGGACACAGTGGACCTGCTTGTCTCATTGATTTCCTCCTTGTTTTTCACAGACACGCTCCCTTAAAAAGACAGCCACCAACTTTTTTCCCTGCAGGACCTATCCCTTTAGAATAGCCAAAATAACCTCTCTCCAGCTACAACTGCTCAGATATTTCTCATTAGAATCCTCCTAGGGGTCCAAAGCAAAGCCCTCACAGTTGCTACTATCTACATTCCTCCTAAAGAACAAGGAAATGGTCTAACCGCTGTACTGGACTTGGTAAAGTCACTTCCACCAGATACTGAATCCATCCTCCTAGGCAACTTCAACGTCAACTGGACGGCAGAAGCAGGTGCACATTGGGACTCCATCGCTGTGGCACACCTCAACCAGATGGTACACTCACCAACTAGGAAAAACTACAAGACCGGAACCAACACCCTTTTGGACTGTATCCTTGCCAGTCACCCCTCATGGATCTCAAACACTTCTGTCCTTCCTGACTCTGTCAGTGACCACTCCCCTGTTAGCTGCATTTGGTCAAATAAATTCATTAAACCTCCCCCAAAAATTATCACCAGCAGGGTTCTACCCCGTGGTCATCTACCATGCTTCAAATCCCACCTCCTTCGTCAAGACTGGTCACCAATGTTCAAAGCAACTAATGTAAATACCGCCCTGGACCACTTCATAAAAATCTTCACAGAGGCCTGTGACACGTATGCCCCTGCAAAACAACACAAAGTAAAAACACTCTGTAACCCATGGCTCACAGGAGACCTTCTTAAGAAACTAAAAACAAGGGACCACCTCTGGGAGGTGGCTAGAAACTCCGGAAGGCTAAATGACATCCTAAACTACAAGTGCATGTAATGACTGTTCCAAATCCATCTGGCAAATGAAATCAGCCTACTTTAAGAATGTCCTCATGGACTCCTGGGGTATCGGTAGAGACTTCTGGAAAAACATAAAAGAAGTCACTAGGAAACCATCCAAAGCTCCCCCGTCAGTGCTCAACATCAATCGAATTACAACACTTGACCCTAAAACCATTGCTGACACTTTTAACGCAGCTTTTACTGACCTCAACTCAGTCCTACCACCTGATTTCTTCAAAGAAGATGATGCTCCAATGTCCTCCACAAACACTACCTCTAATAGCCAACCACGCTTCTACTTTAAAGCAGTCAAGGCTCATCAGGTACGCAAATATGTCACCAAAGCCATTGGTAAATCCAGATTTAGCAATGACTCCCTTGACCTCAAACTCCTGTCCCTCACCCTAGAAGAAGTGCTCAGGCCTCTGACCAGGATCTTCAACATCTCTCTCAGCCTTAGCCAGTTCCTGGACAGGTGGAAATCTGCCACTGTCACCCCAATCCACAAAGGTGGTGACAAAACTACCCATGAGAATTTCAGACCAATCTCCTTACTACCCCCAAGGTGCTGGAACGCATTGTCTCAGACCAGCTTACAGATTTCCTGGATAAACACAACATTCTGTGCAAACAACAACACGGGTTCAGGAAGGGTCACAGCACCTACACGGCTCTACTCGAATTCACCGGTGCAATCCATAACTCACTAGACACTGGGCAGAAAACAGGCTCCATTTTCATCGACTTAACAAAAGCCTTTGACACAGTCAATCATCGCCTCCTCCTAATCCAGCTCCAAAATACTGGGCTCTCACCGGACTCCACTGGCTGGTTCAAGAGCTACCTTGAAAATTGGACCCAAACAGTAGGAATTACTGATACGATCTCTGATCCCAGACCTGTCCACTCGGGAGTCCCCCAGGGTTCTATCTTGGGACCCCTCCTCTTCCGCCTGTTCCTAAACTCACTACCGGACTGCTGCCCTGAACAAATAATACTCTATGCAGATGATGCAGTAATCCTTGCCTCACACCATGACCCAAAACTATTGCAAAATAAACTCCAGCAGGATTTCTACTCTGTTGAAATCTGGTTCTTAAGTCATAAACTGATCCTCAATCAGAAAAAAAACAAGTCCATGATCTTCAGCAGCCCCCACAACAAAAACAAGCAATACCACCTCTCCATTGAAACCAAGCCAAGGAGTCACCCTAGAACAAACACAATCCTTCAAGTACCTTGGCATCACCCTCGATTCCCACCTTACCTATGCTGTCCACATCAACAATGTTGCAAAGTCTGCCAATACCCAATTAGACCTACTGTTCCGGCACAGGAAACACCTAACCCCTGAAGCACTATCAGTCACCGTCCAAAGCTCTATTGTAAACATTATCGATTACGGACTTATCATCTATGGCTCTGCCACTGCCACCTATCTCAAACGTATAATGACCTCCCTAAATAAAGCCTGTCGACTCATCACTGGATCCCATCACCACACACACACGCGACCTTTACTCTCAAACTGGATGGCTACAACTTGGCAGTAGCATAAAATACCAAACCTGCATCACAGCCAAGAAAATTACAATGGTTCTTGCTCCACCTGGAGTCTGTGCTCTCCTTGCACCTAGACACAGCAACATCATGACAAGGAGGTCTAAATCTCACTCTCTGCAAATCCCCCGGTGTCACACAACCCAAGGACAAAGATCGTTTACCTATCGGGCTACCAGATGGCTCAACTCCCTTGGCAGCAACATAGCCACTGCTCCCACACTTGGTCTATTCAAGTTCAAGCTGCTCCTCTCATTGCTTGCCTCCAGCTCCTGTGACTGCTCAGCCAGTTAGTACCCTCATCCTACTGCCACACCTCCTCACATAACACTCACAACAATCTCTGCCCCTCCCTAGCACTTGCACCAGTCTGTCCATGGCAAGGCCCCCGGGCTGCACTGCCACCCACCCCATGTTTCACCTCCCCTTCCTTCTTTCCTCCTGCCCCCTCCTTCACCCCCACTGCCCTGTCATACTCACCCTCTCTTCTAGCACCTCCTACCTCCTTCCGACCTCCTACCACCCCCACTCTGCAATCTCCTATCACCCCTCACCTTTTCAGCAGTCTCACCTCTGTCTCTATTCCCTGCTTCCTTTGTGCCCTGAATCTACAAGTCTTGTTAGTTAAATGCTATTGTCTGTAATGAAAAGATGTATACTGTACTCTCTGACGTGGAACCTTTGTAAAAGAGACTTGGCTCAAAGGTATTGTTGTAATCCTAGATTGAAATGAATAAATAAATATAAAATGTATTTTTCTTGGTTTCCCAGTCATTTTCTTTCCCCACCAGGTCATTGAGCATTTCTCAAAGGTTTGGACTTTTAAGTGCATGTTTTGCTCAGAGAAATCAATATTGGTGGGTGTAATTCTCATATATCCTGCTTTCAAGTGACAATTGTCCATGAATTCTTCCTTTCTCCCACTGGTAGTCTACTGTTCATCTGTTACTCAGTCAGGCTACCCTTCCTTTGGTGAACCTATGCATCTAACTCCTGCCACTGGTGATCCCTATAATAGCTACCTCCCCCGTAGCTTAAATCCCTCGATTTCCTTTACCACTTGACATGACCATAATCTTCACTCATTGGAGAACTGCAGTCCATCTTGGCTTGGCTATTGATCACATTCATTTGACTTGTAGAGCAGACAGTCATGCTTGGTGTCACTTAGTACCTCCGTTTTCTAAAGCTAAAAATACATTGTTATATATAGGGTTGTTAAAGTCAGCAGGTGGCATTGTTCAGAAACAGTGTTTGCATGCATGTGCTTCCATAAGTCATCTAGTCAGTGAACTCTAATGGTTAATTGAAATAATGTACTGTAGGAAGACAAGCTAGTGCACATTGACATTCCTCACTATTTCTGATGGCTCTTCGTTCAAGATACTGACCTGACGTTGGGCACCACTGTACTTTTACTATGGAGCACCTATGAATGCTACCATATTACCATTCAACTCAGCCTTTTTGTTCCTCCATTATGGCAACTCAAGTGTATGGCTGGGTAAATATATGGATATGGCTTCGATAACATCACAGAATTCAACAATTTTCACAAAAGCTGTTATTTTGCAATCTTTATCTTCGTATAATGTGGCCAGCCTTTGAGCAAAAGATTACAGAGTTGACACACACAAACACAAGCCTAATTGTTAAGTCAAGGAACCTAACAAAACTGGAGATGTTGTGTTCTCTAGTTTTAAAGTTATATGGGTTTACAATTCTGAGTTTACATTCTTGCGGAATGTAATTGAAGAATTTCCAAATGTTTGGAGGCTTATAACTAATTTCCCTTTACAGCTAGACATCTGCAACTTTGTACATATTTCCATGAGGGATGGGAAATGCACCATACCAATTATAGCACAATCTGGACAGAGGCTTTTTAAATTAGATGTATATAACTGAAATTTCAGTTTTGGCAACATTTCACAAAATTGTCGTGGACATTTTGTGAAATTTCTCAGAAATGAAATCCTAATTTCACCAGAATTCTGCAAGCAGAAGATACATTTCACACAGCCCTAAAAAGTGAGGGACATGGGATAAGGAGAGGAGAGGTTGAAGAAGTAGAGGGAAATGGTATCTTCTTAAACAGTCTGATGTCTTTGGAAGCCTTGTGAAACCTGACTCCTTTATCCTTCTTGGACTCTCAGAATTGGTTGGTGGGGTTCCACAACCTCCATTTGTTCCCTTTCCTGAGCCTTCCAGCGGGTCCCCCAGAGGCACTCCATCACCGGTAGGAAGCCCATGACTGGTTCTGCCACCTTTTATGCACTGCTGAGGAACATGCCAAACATTTACACCATCCCCCCCACCCAGGTGGGGGGAGACCTGCGCATGCCCACCTGACATCTCAATCTGGGGGCCTAGGTTGCACTTTTATTTTTCAACTATTTTTCCCTCCTGTCACTGCAGGCTGGGCCCCATCAGTTGTCTTGCCTGTTCCCCTTCTGCCGAGACCCTTCTGAGCCATTCTCTCATTCTCCCCTCTCCACCAGCATCACACCTCTGGAAACCCCCACCGGTCATTGCCCCCCAGGGTGGGGCTGCCTTCAGCTCCCCAGTGCTTACCTCATCTAGTGGACCTCAGGTGGAGGTGGAGGCCGAGTCGAGATCCAGTGTGCAGGATCCGCTATTAGAGGTGGGGGCAGGTGACATCTTCCTCCCAGCCAGTGAGTGTTTTCTTGTGTTGGTGCATGAGCGTGAACTCCCCTCCCCAGGAGTGCAGATGTGTAATGACGTCCAGCATGGGCTGCGCATGCTCCTGCACCCTTCCCGCGGATGTCCACTGATGCTCCCAACCCCTCACCTACATGATCCTCTGGTTGTTATACCCCCAGTCTGTGCTGGGAGTCACTCGTGCCGGGGAGTCACTCACTCACCCTCCCCAGGAGAGGAGAGGAGAGGAAAGCAGTCCTCAGAACACTCAGTCCTCTCCTCCCCTGCTGACCCCCGATGACCGGAGCTCTTTCCCGAACCCGGGTCACCAGCATGGCACAAGGTGTGGTGACCAGTGCCTCAACCCTCAGCACCACCAGGCCAGCAGTAGGTTACACTTTCTTTTCTAGTCTTTTAGGTATTTTTGAATATGTTGGGCCAGATTTCTAAAGACTAACAAATTACCTTTACTCCTGCTAGAGGGGAATTATTTGCACATGTTTTATGCTCTGAAATATTTTTCTGCATCTGAGTGATTATTATAGTTTCCCAACAGAGTGCTATTACCAGTCATTGGAGAGGGAGAAACTCACTGTACTGAGCAGATTTCAAAGGGAATGATGAAAACAGAATTCCATATTTTGAGATCTGATTACTATATTTAATTTGAAGTGTGCCACAATGATTGTTAGCTATTTTCCAACATTTTGACACATTTATGATAGTTCCACTGCTTTATAGTAGCTTTCATTGAAAAAATTATGCATGAGTCACTTTTTTGATGCAGCTGGGACCTGAAGTGCTGTAACGTATGGCACTTGCGAGTGAACGTTAGAACACCTTTTAGGTAGTAATTTGATACATAATTTGTCAGACTGAAACAAAAACATGGCATATGTCTCCGGTATAGTTTTGAAAATCCAGCTCTTGGTATTCTACTGGGAAAAATGTGGTCTGGATGTGATACAAAACCACAGTGCATACAACAGTTATGCCCCATCCTCACTTCTTAAGTTGGATATCCCTGTGTCTAAACAGCAAAGGCATTTGTATAAATATGAAGAGGATTGAAGAGGACATGCTTGAAGTGGGCTAGAGACTTAGTGCCCCATATTCAAATGGCATGTAAAGTGATGCACAAAAGGGCTGAGTGTTCATGCAGCTGTGTGCATGAGACAAAGAGAGGTATATTGGAAATGGTGGGTAAAAAATTTGCCCAATACTAACAGATTTCCACTATGCCCCCTATGAGTACTGCACAAAACGAAGCCCTGACCCTTGTGTGAGTGTAAACTACAGTTGTGATCAGTTATGCAAACCACCTGACAGGGGTCATCAGTGCAGGCAGGCAGGCCAGTTTGAAAGGCAGAAAACACCTAGTACTGTAGTGCTAATGCACAATATTAGTACGTTAATGCTAATGACCCCACTCAGCATTCATGGCACTAACACCTCCTTATTGTATCTTTTCATATCATTACCTACCAATTTTCATGCCGTTATTAAGGCACATTGCTCCTGAATGTGGATAGAGGCTGTGAGTTGCAGAGTACAACATAACAATCCAGACACATACCGTATGTGAAGGTTTAGACACAGCTTTGGTTATAGTAAAACAAATATAATGCTGTATCGGGGGGGGGGGTAGCTAGATGTTGCTATGTTCATTCAGAGACCACAGTAGCTGTCTGAAATTGTATTAAGGAATACTGCCTCGTGGATTTCACATTAATGTACTTAATCCTCCACTACTGTACTAATTTTTTTTTTATCATAGAATAATTTTTATTGTTATATTCCAAAAGAAGGAACAAAGATATACAATTTGGTCAGGACACAGAACACTTGAGGCAAATAGTCCAAATAACATTCATCTTAAGGCATTGACAGAATGATGAGTACATGTCTACTAATGTTAAACTTGCAGTCATGCACATTCCGTGCACATTCTTAGCCTCAAACCCATAGTCAGCAACATAGTAACACAGGAGCCCCTATAGGGAGAAAAATAATGAGGCTAATACACTGCCAATAGCATAAGTGATAATCTAAATCTCTCAACTGACAACAGAGAGGAGATATAAAGAGGCATAGTGACCAGAAGAGAACAAACAAGCAGAGAGAGGAGAGGACCATAGGTGAGCTCTGTAGACCAGAACTGGCCAAGGGTAACCTTCACCGGGTATACCTAGGACGGCGACAACCATGAGTTGAAATCCTGAGGGGGTAAGATTCTAAATAGGGGGATTACATGAAGGAGGGAGCGGGACCCTACAAAGAGGGGAGTTAAGGTACAGTATGTCTCCTATTTGCGATAATATAGGGGGAGCTGCCCTCTATTGGCATAAGTGAGCCTTTCAAAGATAGTGAGCCTGGCCAAAGCTGAATGCCATGAGCAGATAGTGGGAGGTGAAGCCTGTCTCCAGTACAGTAGTAGGAACCTTTTGGCCTCTAATAGGTCCACTAAAATCCACTCTGTGTGTGCTGGTGCTAACTGGCCCAGGGAGGAGGGATCCCCCAGAAGAAGCATGGGGTCAGAGAGGTCAATGGGTTGCCCCAGCACACTAGAACAATCCACTGCCACTGTAGACCAAAAAAGGATGAGGCTAGGGCATTGTCAGAGGAGATGAAGAATGTGGCCCAGGCTTTGCTGACACCTCCAGCACTCCATGTGTGGAATAACACCCCATGAGTGAAGAACAGCTGGGGTGCAACGCCTACGGAGAAGAATCTTAAGCTATATTAGTTGGCTCCTGACATCTTTGTAGGCGGAGTGCGCTAGATTCAGACTTCGGGACCATGTTGCTAGTGTAATGGAATGGGTTAAGCCATTACTCCAGGCAATTCTGCAGGGTTCCATGTAATCTAGCTGTGCCTCCCGCCAGGTATGATAAAATTGACCGGCTAAGCCCAAGAGGAGGGTTTTAGATGCAGGGTAGATAGCCAGTGCCATTTAAGGCCAGTAGGATATGTCGACTTAAGGGTTTGCACTGCACTATGAAGCTGCAGGTATCTCCAAAAGTCCTTGGCCTGGAAAGAGTAGCGAGTTTTTAACTGGTCAAATGACATAAGCTCAGAGGAGCAAGGCAAGAATAAGTCCTGGACAATATGAATCCCACTTCTTTCCCATGTCGGCCAGTAAGGGGGTTTCTTATCAACAGCCAGAAGTTGGTTCCTCCAGAGGCTAGTGTATGTGATCGGGGGAAGCCGAGCCGCCTTTATTGTACCAGCTGCAGCAATGAGCTTAAACCATGCTTTCCTGGTCCCAGCCATCACCGGAGTAAGTCTGTTAGGGGATAGAGAGGCATTCGTTAATAGAAGGCTGGGGGAAGTGCCCTGTAGGATTTGAGTTTCTAGCTGTACCCATAGGGTGGGTGAAGATGAGGATGGGGCGAACCATTTGGTGGTCTGAGCCGACAGGTAGGACCAATGGTAGCCTTGCAGCTAAGGCAGTCCCAGGCCCCCCTTTGACCAGTGGGCCCGCAGTTTGTTACAGCTCCAGCGTGGCTTCTTGCCCTCCCAGAGAAAAAGGGAGATCAATTTATCCAGGGAGCAAAACACTTCATCGGACAGTGTGATAGGGAGATTATTAAGCAGGTATGCTACTCTTGGTAGGAGAAGCATGCGAATGGCAGCTATCTTACCAGGGAGGGAAAAGCTTAGTCAACACCAGCAGTTCACTTCAACTGAAAGTTGGGAGATTGGGGGGAGAAATTGCTAGATTCTAACTGTTTCCAGTTGAAGGGAATATTTATCCCCAGATAAGAGAGGCCTTGGGGAGCCCAGGCCAGCCCTGAGTCCTGCAGACAATCTTTGGTACAGACCGCATTTAGGGGGTGAGACTGGTTTTCTTCTGATTAATTTGCAATCTGGACAACTGGGCAAAGGCCTATAGGATCTCCAGAATTCTCAGAAGAGAGTCCTGAGGATGAGCTAATGTGAGGAGTAGGTTATCCGCATAAGAAGCAGTCAGAAATGAGTGCCTCCCAACCGGTATGCCTTTGATCTCCTCGGTGGCCAGAACTTCCAAGTGAGCGGATCCAAAGCCACTAGGAAGAGCAAAAGGGAGAGAGGGCAGCCCTACCATGTGCCCCATTGTAGGGAAAAGGGGGGAAATATCCTTATTGGTGAGGATCCTGGCTAGTGGCTCATTGTATAAGGTTAGGATCCACTGCCTGAAGTATGGGCCGAAGTCATACAGCCGGAGAACCTCATGTAAATAGGGCCACTCTATGGAGTTGAAAGCTTTAGAAAAATCTACTGCCATTGCCGCCATGGGGGTAGGAGAGTGCAGGTCCAGCCATTTAAGATTATGGATCAGTCTGATATTATCCACCGCTGTCCTGCCCTTGGTGAACCCAACTAGGGATGGGTGTATGAGAGAAGGAATTACTTCCACCATCCGGTTAGCATATATCTTGCCTGCAATCTTGGTATCCACTGAAATGAGAGATATGGGGTGGTAGTTGGCACAGTTTAGCAGGTCATCCGATGTTTTAGGCAGGAGAGTGACCAGGGCCTCTCACATAGTGGGGGGGAGAATGCCAGCCCCATGAGCCTCTTGTAGAGCTGATAAGAGGGGGGCAGTGATTTCGGGTTCAGGAGCTGATACAGCTCTGTTGTCATGCCATCGGGCCCTAGTGATTTACCCTTAGCAAGCTGAGAAAGAGCAAGTTGTAGCTCCAATGCTTTAAAAGGCTCATCCAAGGCTTTCCTCATGGACACTGACAGGTGGGGAATGCAGGAGGTGGAACAAAAGTCCTTCAGGTCACATGCCAGTTGCTCTGGATCAAGGGAAGAATGGGATTGATACAGCCATTGATAGAATTGCTGCATACAGTCATTAATCCTTTTAGGATCAGTGACTACTGTACCCATTGGGCTTCTAAGCACATGAATAAGGGAGGCGGCCTGTTGTTTCCTCAGTTGAAAGGCCAGGAGTTTGCCTCCTTTATTACCCTCCGTCCCAATGCATAAGCTTGGTCCTAACCAGCATCCATTTAGCCTGCTGCTGAAGCACAGTGTTTATACAATATTTTAACCCCACTATCTCCCTGAGGAGTGAGTGATCAGGGTTGTGGGCCATAGAGGCCTTGAATCTGGACTCCAGGGCTAGTAACTCACCCTGAAGTTGGTTCAGATTTGCCCTCCTTACTTTGTTTTTGTGAGGTGTGTAAGAAATAATATGCCCCCGTAGAACAGTCTTGAATGCCTCCCAAACTGTGGCAGTGGATGTTTCAGTGGCAGGGTTATTGTCAAAGTAGTCTCTGGCTACCTTCCACACCATATCCTGAAACTTCGGATCCTGGAGAAGTAGAGGGTTGCAGCACCACCTAGTACTAGATCCACCCTGTCCTAATGGTGAGCAGGTGCAGGAGACAGGGGCATGGTCTGAAATGAGGATATTACCAATCTGGGAAGAGACAATATCATTGGCCACTGGGGAGTTAGCCAGCCACAGGTCGATCCGGCTGTACGTAGTATGTACTGAGGAAAAGAAGGAGTAGTCCCTCCCTGAGGGATGGTCCCGCCACCAGACATCCACCAATCCCATTCATTCATCACTTCTTGCAAGGCCAGTACAGCCCTGGAGTGTGTTTGGGGGGTCGGTTTGGATTTGTCCAAAAAAATGTCCAGGGTTAGATTGAAATCACCCCCAGTCAGAATGGGGATGTGAGGATGGTCAGCAGCGAGAGATGCTATAGCTTGGTTGAGGTCTAGAAAAAACTCTGAATTGTCTGTGTTAGGGCCATAAACATTGGCCAACACAGCCTGCCCCCTCCCCGGAAATGCAAATCAAGCCGCCACCCATCGGCCTTGAGTATCAGAGGCCACTTTCTCTTCTATCCAGGGACAAGATTTCCGAATAAATATGGCCACCCCCTTGGACTTTGTCGATGCTGAGCTAGCAATCACCTTACCTACCCAGTGTTTTTTCAACCATTGTACAGTCCTTGCAGTGAGGTGCGTCTCTTGGATGAGGGCTATATCGGCCTGCAAGTACTGTAAGTGCTTCAGGGCCTTTGTGCATTTAACTGGGTGGTTGAGACCCTTTACCTTCCAGGATACGAGTTTTACCCCTGCCCTTGAGTTCTGCATCTTGGTCCCTAGAGCTAATTGAATTAGGTGTACTCACCACTGAGGTCCAACACAGACAGTTAGAAGGGAATAGACAGATTGCCTGAGATGTGAGAGTAGAGCTCTCCCCAGCAGAAGACAGCTTGAGCCAGCCAGTGAGAGGTGCAACAAGATTAACCTAGAAAAGAGGAGTTGTAATATGTACAATGATTAACAAACAGTGTAATACTATACAATCCAAACCACGTTTCCTAAAGCTCACCCACCAAAAGGAGTGTGCCGTAGTATAAAATAAGAAACCAGATTACTACTGAAAAAAACAACCTAGAAGTAACCAGATAACCAATTTCTAAAGGTGAATTTGTGTATGTGTGAGAGTATCATTTCCCCACAGACAGGGGGAGGAATACTCGGCCACACTGACCAGTCACCTATATGGGGATATAAGAAGATTAACCAGGTGGAACCTCTGTCCCCAGCTATATTGCATTAAACCATAATGAACATCAACACGGGGGGGGGCAGGGAAGGAGGAGGGGGGAGGAGGGTAAGATCCAGGGAGGAGAGGGATAATGGGCTGGGGGGGGAGCCCGGGAGAGGAAGGGTAACTTCTCGTTTGCATAAACCACTTAGTTAAAGTAACCACATGGCGTGGGCAAGAAGGAGTCCCTGCCCTTTACCTAGGGTCACCGGTTGACGAACAGGACTCAAGATCAACTTGACCAGCAGCATTATCTTGCAGAGGAAGAGAGAAAAGGAGGGGGTAACCTCCATCAGCGCTACAGCGTGCCCAGCCCTACAGCAATGTGAGTGCGATCAGAGGCCCTACCTTCCCAGGGAGAGGGAAGCTAGAGTAGTCGGGGGTGGGGGGTCTAGTAGCGTGACACATATTTATGGGATAAGTCCCCTTAGGAATCCCATCCCATGATCCCAGCCCTGAAGCCTTGAAGCAGCCCCAGTGACTATTAGGGCCCTTCCTATTCAATAAGCTACCCTCAGGTAAATATTAGCCTTATAGTATGGATAGGAGTTCAGTTTTGATGGCCAAGTCCACATTAACAGCTTGGCAGGATGCTGAGCATACTCTTTCCTGAGAAACGGCCTCTGCAAATGTCAAGAGACCAGGTTTAATAGGTAATCAGGCTGGATCTTCATAATCCTCCAGGTCTGACCTTAGGTCCGCCCAGGTGCAGGTGCCTGAGACCTCCATGGATAAGTCCTCAGGAGCTTGAAATAGCTGATGGTTCGCTCACAAGGGGATGCTCTTCCTTGGTTACTTTACCTGGCAGAGCAGCCACCAGGCCATCGGAGGGAGAGTCACGACTGCTGGAGGAGCACTGCCTTATGCAAATCGTTTGGCCTGATCCACGCCATGGCAGGAAAGGAATGGATACACTTGCTGAGGATGCCTGAATGGTTTCTTTGCTGTATCTGGGCCCTGATAAGTCTTTAGTATGCAAGGGCTTGGGGAAACACCTAGTTGTGGGACTGTCCGGGCAGAATTATAGTCCTCCCTGAAACTGTTAAGAGAAAAAAGGTTCCCTCTACCTTGCGAGCATTCTCCTGGGGTCCAGAGCCTCTTGGAAGGAGTAGTTCTGAGGGATATGTGGGGCTAGTGTTTGGAGGCCCATGTTTTGATCTCTTGGGAGGGTCTCAGCCAAGATGTCTCTGCCTTTCCGAGCCACATGCAGGTGGGCAAGATTTCTGAAACCATACTTGAAACCTTGTGCCTCTAAGAGTTTTTTGATAGGGATAAAGGCCTTTCTACGTGCTGCTACCTCTGATGAAAAGTCCCTGAAGAAAGACACCTTAGCCCCCTGCCATAATATCTCACCCTTACCCTTCACTGCCAAGAACCTTTCTTTTGTTGAGTATCTTAGCAAATAAGCAATGATGGGTCGAGGGGATGTGTTAGTGATCCAATATCTGCTGGGGACACGGTGGGCCCTTTCCACCTCAATCGGACCTTTCCATCTCTTCCATAGCATTTTGGGGATTTCCTCATTCAGGAAGCACTCCGTGTTCTGTCCTTCTGACCCCTCGGGGATACTGAGGATTCTAAGGTTATTTTGGCACCCTCTATTTTCTTGATCCTCAGCCCTGCGCCAGAGTATAGCTAATCTGGCCTCATGAGCTTGCAGCCGCTGCAGTATTCTGGTCTGATCAGACTCCAGATCTTCTGTTCTCTGCTCAGCCACATTCATTCGGTCATTCAGTACTTGGACCTCGGCCACAATACCTGACAGCATGGCCGAGATAGCATCTTCCTAGGTGATTAGCGTCTCCAACATGGTGGTGATGTATTGTAAGGAGTTGGTGACATCCACCAGGCGAGAGGAGGGCTCCAGACAGTTGGTGGTCAGGCCATCCTGAGAGTGACTAGTAGAAGCCACGCTGTAGTTAGAATCAACAACTGTTGCTCAGTGTGGGTAGCCAGACAATTTTGTGAGTTAGGTAGTTTTCGTATCACAGGCAGCGAGGTAGTAGCAGCGATTAAGGGAAGGATCAGCCTGCCATTATATTGATGCTATCAGGAGACGTCGGGGCCTGTACTGCCTACCTGGGTTGGAAATGGGTCGTGGCACAACCAGCACCACAAGACAATTAGCCAGAGTACTGAGCACAATAAAACCCATGCTGGACAAATGAGAAGGGGCTAGAAAGGCATGTTCATGCCTTAGGAAGACAAACCGTCCCTGGATGTCAGAATAAAACAACGGATTGTGATAGCGGGGGACTGAGCTCAGAATCTAAGCAGCCATCTTCCTTGGTGTCCAGGCCATGCCCCCCTAAATCCTCCATCACTAATAGCTGTAGGGAGCTCTAAACCTATCATGTCCTCTATGCTGTCAACTACAGCAGGGCTGACTTTTATGGGGTGCTGGTATATTGTTTTCTTTGGTCGTGTTATTTACACAGTGTTAAAATATGTTTTTTGTAAAAATATTAACTAGTGCTGTGCAAAAAGGCTGTTAGTGCATTCACCAGGCTTTCATTATGCCAGCGTGTCATATATTCTCTGGAAGACAGAAGGTGAGGTAAGATAGAAACACATAGCTATATATAGGGGTACAATATTTTCAGGGCAAATATTTTTTTATATTCCAGAGATAGATTACATCTAAATAAAAGAGGGGCTCAAGTTCTGGGAGATAGCTTTATAAAAATCATTGACAGTTTGCATTTAAACTAATTTGCTCAGGGGGAAACAGAGCATATGACGACAGTTGTAATCCTTCAAAACCAAGTGTAAATAATGCAATTAATAGCAAAACTAAATGCAATGATATTAGATACTTCCTTTTAATGCTAGAAGCTTAAATAATACATTTAAAGAGCTCTATGCCTTAGTTATTAAGGACAGAACAGATGTTGTTTATATAACCAAAACTTGGTGGTTTGATAACATTTTGGGGTAAAAATATTGAAGGATAGGATCTATTCAGTCAGTCTAGAAGTGGAAGAAAAGGTGTGAGATAGCTATTTTTAATAAGCCTGCATTAAAACCAGTAGACATGGTGGACGCTGTTGAGCACTGCTACCAAGCAGACGTGGCTCCTTCTAGCTCTGCAACTGGAGCAATTAAACTATAAATAATTCAATTACAAAAAAAGCTCTAGCTACGTGCTTGACAGCTTTAGATTCTCTATATTGTGCTGGAGCTTCTGATACCAGATTTAAAGATGGATTGCACGAATAAAAGTGGCCCAGGTGGTGCAAAAACACAGGTCTCAACAGATCAACAGGCCGCGCTCAATGTCCATCCTAGCAGTTCTGGCGAACCACCCTGGAAAGCCCTGTAGGTGGCCATGCAGGCCACTGATAGTAAGGTGGAGTCTGTCCTGCAAAGGTTGGGGGAACACGATGTGAAAATCAAATGGCAACAAAAACTGCCTCATTTGTGGAAAGTCAAGTGATCAGACCCTCTCGACTGAAGCTAAACTAACTCAAGAAAATGGGCAACTTAAATATCGGTTAGAGGCACTGGAAAATGCCAGCAAGGCACCAAACATCAGACTAATCGGGCTGCCAGAAGGGTCTGAGAATCTGGACCTTCTCTTTTTTACAATCCTGGCTCCCCTCTGCTCTACAGCTTGAAAAGGACTTGGGGATACATTTCCTCAAAGCATATAGGATATCTCCGAGATCAGCCGGGGCACAGAAAGACTTATCTCGCACAGTCTTGTTGGTAATGGCGAGTGCGACCGTGAAGGAGCAAATACTTCAGGCTGCTTGAAATGCAGAGCATTTAAACTTCAAAGGACATACCTTGCACTGTTTTCTGGATCTATCCTATGCCATGAGGGCCTGCAGGAAGAGATTTGATTGGGTCCGAGCCACACTTAGAAGTTTAGGGGTGGCCCACTCACTGATGATGCCGGTATTCCTGAGGATTTTCTACGGGGGTCATACCTTTCAATTCTCTGTTCCAGAAGAAGCAGGCCAGCATGTGCAACACATTTAAAGGGAATTTGAGACCTCGGGAGCTGCAGGTCATTTTGAATCAGACCAGGAGTTGGAAGCTGAGGACACTTGAAGGGGGTAATATTAAAGGACTTCTTTTAGTCTCCACAAGAGGAGTTTTCTGAGAGGTCAGCCACATAGGTTCAATTTTTGAAAGTTAAAATTGTTTTCATGGACTGCTTTAAAAAGACTTTCACAGGTTTCCAATATTATTGAGCTATTATTATAGGAGGACTTTTGTCTTTTTATAGGGAATGTTTTGTATGGGGACAGGGTTCTATGTCCATGTTAATTGAATGTTCATACAGTTTTGTTAAGTATATCTTAATTTTGGCAACATGTAATTGCTTGAATTAGTTTTTCATGAAGGTTGCTAGAGTGTAAGGGAGCACACTAAGATTCTAGTATGCCATATGTTTGGTATTGTGGCCTAATCAATGCTGGAAGTTGAATTCCTCCCTTTTTTTGGACATTATTATTTGGACTGGCCACTTCTCATGTAGCAGTGTAGCTATTGGACCTATTCCTATCTGTACTAATATTGGTATACACCCGAATCCATAAACCATATGTTTAGATTGAGATATCCTGTTTTAAACTACATTTTATGTAATGCTAAATTGATGTCTGACTATTGTACTGTGGACTTTTATGTCTAAAGGAAACCAATAAACATAAAGTACAAAAAGAAAAAACAGTAGATATTTTGGTTAGTCACATAAAAATATTTGAAGACACTGGGGCCGATTCCAGGACAGCTGGCGTAACTTGCACGCAGTTGCGAGTTACACCAGTCGCCAAAATGCCAGGGACCCTATGCTGCATTCCAGAAGTGGCAGGGTCCCAGCACTTGTGACATGCAAGATACGCCATGCGAGTGGTGGTAGCCCATGCATGGCATATCGCAGCCTCATGTTGCAATTTGCGGTGAGCCACAGGCAGCCCTCCTGGAGCATCCCCTGCCCAGGACCACAGCAACACACATCAGGGGGCATGGGGGGCCAGGACAGATGGCACAGGCACCCAGGGGGTGCTTTCAAAATGGACCTCTGAGGGTCCCTCACAATAGGGGGTTTGGGGGTGGGGGTGTGAATGTGGAAGCCAGGGGGACAGCATGGCACCATAGCTGTGGTGTTGTATGGCTGCAGCCGATGGTGCCATCTGTCGGTTGCCACTTAAGACAGCTCTGAGCTGTCAGAGGATACCTACACCTATGCATGTCCCAGAATAGCAATGGCAGGTTGCGACAGCGGCCCTCCTGGAATTGGGCTAAGTTGCTGTCGCAATCCACAATTGCGCCAGGCATTGTGGGCTGTGGCGTACCAGTGGTCGTATCTTGCGATTATCGCAGACCGCAGATACCATGGCGTAGTGGCCTCCTGGGATTGCACTGGGCATAACGCATGGCATAAGTCACAGGATATGCCATGGGGATTGGCATATCCCACCTTATGCAGGCGTAGCCCATCTTGGATTCGGGCCCCCTGACATTTTATGAATACAAAATACTACCAAATTCTCCTAAATCTTTAATTATTGGGCTTTACTACCACCCCCCAAATTCTGCTCTTGAGGTGACTACGCATTTGTAACTGAAATTGAAACAGCCTGTGACATTGAGGGAAGTTATTTTTATGGGTAATTTAAATTATGCTGACATAAGCTGAAAAAATCAAACTGCCTTTATTGTTTTGAGCAAGAATTATATGTCTGTATTCAAAATCGTAAAACAATACTGTATGTGTCAGACCGAACTAGAGGACCCAGTATTTTGAATACAGTTTTGGCTACCTCGGACTTGAATATTAAAACTTGTGACATAGATTCACCTCTAAGTTCAAATGATCATAAGTCTGTATGTTTGAGTGGATTTTACTTACTATACATATAATAAAACCCTATATTGTTATAATTACAAATGAGTAAATACTACAGAAATAGAAAAGGCACTTTCATGTGTGAATTGGGACACATTTTTGGCAAATTGTACTATTGAAGAGATATGTGGTAACATTAAATCTGCTATATTTGACCTTTGTAGCAAATACATTCCAAAATACAAGAAGACAAAGAATAACAAAAAGATACCTAGATGATTAAACAGTAAAACGATCAAACTTATAAGAAAAAGCACAACATTTTTAGCTTATTAAAAAAAAATCACACACTTAATTTCTAAAAAAACAAATACAAATGGGTGCAAAAGAAGTGTAAGAAGGAAGTTTGAGAATCTAAAAGGAAAACAGAGTTTCACTTGACAAAATCAGCAAATACGACAAATGGCAAAGCTTTCTTTGGATATATAAATTCATTAAAAAGACCCAACAGTAAAGTAGGCCCACTGTTATGGAAGAATTCCACTATTAATGAATTTGAAGAACTGGCCAATATATTTAATGATTATTTTTGTGCAATTTATGGTACTAAGCAGGAAGTACCTAAATGTCCTAATGGTGGCACTATAGATTACGTAACAATCTTGGAGGAGGATATTGATAAAAAGATAAAAAGTATTAATGCTGATTGTTTATCTGGACCTGATATGATTATGGGTAGTATGCTCAAAATCATGTCAAAATATATTTTGTACCCATTAAAGTAGCTTTTTGAAAACAGTATTAACAAAGGTGAAGTACCAATGGACTGGAGGAGGGCAAATGTAGTAACATTATTTAAAAGAAGGGACAAAGAGGGCATGGTTTTGTCAAGCGCAAGATGGCAGCATAATCATTTTGGCTAGTAAAATTGAGGACAGAATTTATTGCATGCCAACTTTCATAGGCATAGCATCTTAAACGTTTTCAGCCCAATGGTAGCTGGGAGGTTGTTCTTTGTTGTGTGCAAGAAATTTCCTGGCTTGGGAGTGATTTCCAGACAGGATTATTCTGACCGATATTCCAGACTGTGTGGCAGCATGGCCAACTCAGCCAAGAAACTGAAAACCCCTCTGGCCGTAAAAGAAATGTTTTCTTGGATTATGTTGCAAATGGCTGAGGTTACTGCAGGCTTTTCAACAGACAATGCAAGCCATTCACAAAACTGAGACCTGATTGTTTCAAGCTGAAAGAAAACTTTCGTCCCATGATGCAGCAATAGAGGATTTACACAACAACATGCGGGGAGCAAAGCTGCATAATACAGATGCTTCAAGACAAAGTCAATGATTTAGAGACTAGAAGTCAGAGGAGCAACCTCCAATTCCTGGGTTTCCCTGAGGGTGTGGAGCTCAAAGACATGATTGGCTTTTTGCAACATGTCCTACCAACCTTACTGAGAATAAAAGGGGACTATCACTTCGATATTGAGCTTGCCCACAGAATCCTAATGCCAATGCCCAAGAGAGGGTTGAGGCCCCATCCTTTTGTTGTCAAATTCTTGAGTTATACAACTAGTCAGGACATTATGGCAAGGTTCTGAGAGCCCGCATGCCTGGAGTGGCAGGATCACCCGATCCAGATATACCAGGACTTCTCAAAAGATCTGTCTAACAAGTGGAGAGCCTATACCATAACCAGGTAGATCATGCATAAAGTTGGGCTCAAATTCCCCTTACGATATCCTGCTACAAAAAGGGTCATACGCAATGGCACTCCACTGACCTTTTCCACCCCAGAGGCATTGGAGGATTTCTTATGGAATTACTGACTGCAGGAGATGAGAGGTAAAGGACTGCCCGAGATTAAGTTGCTCCCTCTCCCAAATCCATCTCTGAAGACACGGCAGCAGACCAGCAGTCCTACAAGATGAAGTGCCCAGCAGTGGATGATGATGGAAGACGGGGTCTCCCGAGGAGGAACTGAAAGTGAAATATGAGGAGTAATCACCCCCGGTGGGATCATCCTACCAGCAGATACCACTCATGGAGACACAGTGGAGGAAAGTAGTCCAGCGAAGACATCAAGGATGTATGCCCATTCCTGTCACAGAACCAATATGCACCCCAGGGATCCCCTTTACTAGACACCTCATGGCTGAACTGCAAACTCCTGGAACTGTCTCAGGGTCCACTTATCCCAGAGTCAGATCCATCCTCCACCACTTAATGGGCGGCTATCATTTCCTCCAGTTCCAGACAGTCAAGACTGGATTCTAAGAACTTGCCCCAAGACCCTGCTCTGTCAGCATCAATGGCCTACATGGATTCCCGCAACAATGACAGGACAGCAGACTTATCACCAGCTCACAACAGCACTGGGTGAATTCAGATAAGTGGTGTCTCTTCTTCCTTTTTTTTTACTTTCTGTTTTTGTCCCTCATTTTTGCCTTGCCAGTTGCCAGGACTTCCTTCCACCTACCCAAGCCTTCTACCCACCTGATGTCCCCCTTGATGATTGAACTCAACACCAGTCTTTGCTCGACAACCTTCTGGGTACCCCAAACTGCAACCTATAGTTCATCCACCATGGATAGAACCCCCCCGGTTCCCCTCAAGCTGGGAGAAACATACTTCACTTGACAGTCAGACCCATGGGGTGGAGCCAGCAAGGTGTGAGAGGAGTCAAGGAGACCAGCTGTGGCATGGGGAGGTGGGGTGGCTTCATCTGCCCGATGCTGTTGGGGGTTTTATTCCCCTACTAGACCATCCTCTTATCTCACCCCAGGGCATGGTCCTGTGAGGTGGCCTTGTTGAGATACCTATCAGAGCCATTGGAAGGGTGGGTGAGCCCCATCCTATCTTCAGTGCTCCCCTGCCGACCCCACTCTTGGCATGTGATGCCTCCACAACACCTGCCTGGTGAGTGGGTATGTGCTGACATAAGGCCACCTCAGAGGGACCACTTGTTCCTTCCCTCATGACAACCCCTTCCCCCGGGTCAACAGGGGGCAGTTGTGCAATGGAAGGAGATGCCATCCCTTCCTGAGGTGGGAGGCATCCAAATGATGCCCGAACCCCACCTCACCCATCGGCACCAGATGTTATGGGCTCAGGGCATGAATGCAGGTCATCTGGATGGTAAGCGGGTCATAGGAGCATATATGTTCCCTGTATCTGCGATTCGGGTCTAGTACCTGAGCTGAGAAGTTGTAGACAGCAAACCCATCTGAGGGGAATCCAAACTGTAGCTGCCCCCCTCAGCACCAATGTATGACCCATGTAGCCATTAATAAGATTTACAGCAACACTTCGACCCCCTTTACCTACCAGATTGCATGGTACTGCATGTTTATGATGGCTATGAGGTGGTGGAAGAAGGCAATACTCTGGCCATATGGACTCCTTACGGTCGCTGGCATCCCTTCAGCTTTGCTATTTGCTACATATGCCCTCTCTCACCACCACCAACATAGCATCCTACTATCCATGGTTACTTGTTCCTCAACTCCCTTGCACCCCCCAAGGGGGGGACTCTAAGGAAGTGGACAGTAAAGACAACTCCTCAGGTAATTAAGCCAGGCTACTCTTTCCTCATCACCAGCAAGTGCAAGTTACTGCCTTAGAAGATATTGCAGCAAAGTTCTTCTCAAGGAAACCTAAGTAACACCTAACAGGTGTTCTTGATAATGCCCTCAGTGCCTAAGGGGTGGATTTTGTTCTGTCCGGAGGGACCAGTGGCCCTTTGCCTCTCAGGTCCCACTTGGTTATTACCTTATAGTAGTTTGCATAGAGTTGTAAATATGTTTTATTAGTATTTGTTTTGTTGCTATAGAGATTCTTATATAATGTCCAAAAGTTTTTTCATGTATTGGTGTGTTGCTTATGTACTGTAACTAGATACCAGGTTGCTAGGACTGTTGGTGTTGGTGCTAAGCATGAACCCCAGCCTGCTGTCCAAGTTTTACCCTATGGTACCCAGTTATATCCTCCCCCTATCAATAACCTCTCCTCAGTTGCAAGTACCTGACATGATCCATGAGGCACATGTTGCGAGTAATGCTATTACCCCACCATCATACTCCAGGATCCCACACCATCAGCCTTCACCTTGGCCTTCTTGCAGTTCCACCTATATCCTCCTAGTCATAATACTCTGTTGTGAGGATCATGGCTGATTTAGTCTGTCATACCTGGAATATCTGTGGTCTAAATACAGCTATTAAGTGCAAAAAGGTATTATCACACTTAAAAAAATGCAAATCCCAAATGATGTTCCTGCAGGAGACCAAGCTGAATGCAAATGACCACTCATACTTGGTTAGGGATTGAGTGGGTCATGAATTTCACTCCTTGGCCCCCACTAGTAAAAGAGGGGTGGTAATATTAATTCATAAATCTCTCCAGTGGACCCCCCAAAATGAAATCCAAGATCCACAGGGAAGATGGGTATATGTTCTCCTTGATATCCCGATGGGACAAATACTGCTGGGCAATCTGTATGCCTCAAATGAAGATGACCTGGATTTCTTCCATACAGCACCCCAGATGCTGGCTAGCATGGCCCTAGTGAATATACCCATCATACTGGAAGGATACTTCAATCTTCTGCCTGTTCTCATACTGGACAGTAGTTCCACCTCCACTGACTCACACCCCAAAGGGGCGACCGACTCTGAGTCGGCTAATGTTGGACATAGGCTTAACAGATACATGGACAGTCTTCCACCCTAGAGACAGGGATTACTCCTTTTATCCACCTGTGCATGGCTCCCTAGTTGGCTCAAACTCTGGTTAACCTCCGCCCCATCACTCAAGCCATCCTAGACTCAGTAATTCTCCCAATCATAATCTTGAACCATGTTCCGGTACAGATCACAATTACATGGGATGTACCAAAACCCACCTCACCATCTTGGAAACTGGACTCCCTACTTATGAGAGACAGATATCATCTCTTGAGCCCAAAAAGAGACAGATATATTCTTTGCCAAAGAACCCCATTAAAGACACCTAGGCAGGTAACACATGGGAGGCATTTAAGGCCACCATGAGGTGGAAGTTCATTGAATACTTAACCCATAGATGTAGTGAGAGAGAGAAAAAGAGCTCCAATAGTTTGAGCAAGACTTGAAATGGGCAGAACAAACATTTAAAATCATGGTCCATCCCACACCACCCTCACCCTAGGCAGGAACATTTTGGAACTTAGTCTTGAAATAAACACCTTTCTGACTAGCAGAAGTACCCATCCTTCACCTGAAACATAAATACTGGGAGGGTGGGGAATGGGGTGGCAAAGTTTTAGCTTATAGGCTTAGGAAGCAGCAAGCCGAAAGGCATACAGCAGGCCAGAAAGATACAGTGGGGAAGGAACACACTTCTCTAGAGCAAATCAATCATATTATGAAGTATCATTACACCTCCTTATAGTCATCATCCAGGGAATTGGACCACCATAGCCATCAAGGCTTTTTTGAACTTACTAGAGCTCCCTAATATCTTTCACACCCAGGATAAACTACTGGACACTCTGCTGTCCACCAAGGACATACTGTAAAGGAAGCCCTTCTATCCCTTTGTCCAGGCAAAGCACATGTTGGAGATGGGTTTCCCATAGAATTTTGGCAGCAATAGCTCCCTCAATATCTCCAATCCTAAAACAGGTATATAATGAGGTTTATAATGAGGCTGAAACATCTGGTATGTTTCCTCCAATGTTGAGAGAAGCCACTATCACTATGCTACCCAAAAAAGGGAAAGACCCTACCTTACCTGGCAGCTATCGGTCAATCTCATTAATTAACGCTGACAGTAAAATTTACAGAAAAGCACTTGCCTGCAGACTTAATCCACTTCTTCTACAGCTTATACACCCCACAAAGGTAGGGTTCATCCAGGGCCACTACAGTGTGGACCATATAAGATCTCTGATCAATTTAATCCAGGCAGAAAAATCCCTTCTCCCACACTAGTGGCAGCCATAGCAATAGGCTTCAAGAAAGCATTTGATTCGCTAGAATGGGACTATCTCTACCTGGTACTGGACCACATGGGTCTTGGCAGTAGGTTTAGATCATGGCCACACTCATTGTACACTAACTCCACAGCTCGTATCCTGACTAACTCTGCACTATCAGAACCCTTTATTCTTGGGAGAGGTGCCAGACAAGGGTGTCCCCTATCCCCCCATATCTTTGTACTAGCAGTAGAGCCCTTTGTCACAGCAATCAGACAGCACAAAGGGGTCCAAAGGATTCCAGTAGGAGAAAAGAAGTTTAGTACACTAACATATGCTAATGACCTGCTAGTCACCCTGTCTGACCTGCCTTCTTCTATGACTCCTCTCCTTCAGTTATCGCAAAACTTTGCTTCATATGCAGGACTCAAAATCAATCAATCCAAAACAGAGGTTCTCTCACTAAACCACTGATGCATGACTAATCTAGCAACAGGCTCAGGACTCCTTTGTGTGGGAGGTAGAATCACTTATTTAGGTATCAGGATAGTCCCAGCCCTGACAAAGATGTGGGAAATTAACCTTCAGCCACTACTAGCAAGTATCTCTATAGAGATGGACAGATGGGGGAACTGCAACTCACTTTGCCAAGGAAGATAGTTACAGTAAAGATGATTACTGCCCCCAAATTACTCTACCTCCTATCTCACATCCCTCTTGAACTCCCCTCCAGTTGGAGTCTAAAGACAGACAGAATTATAGGTCACTTTCTGTGGAAGGGTTGGTAGCCTCGATACAGCCGCAACAAGCTACAGTCACAATGGAAGGATGGAGGGTTGCCTGCCATGGTTCAAAGGATACAAATGGGCTTTCCAGGCTATGCAGACACTTCTATGGTTCTACCCTAGGATGGAAGACTCCCCTCAATAGGTTTATATGGAAGCTATTCAAAACCATGCCAACTCTCTCCCCTTACTGCTATATAACCCCTTGCAAAACGTTGTCTGTCACACCCCACAATCAGTCATTTGATCAAGTATTGGACCAGTCAGAAGCTAGCGACCAATCTATCCCCAATGGCACTTAAGCTCCAGCGATTTCAGTTGACATAAAAGCCATTCTCTGGGGAAAATGGTCTAACATAGGGATCTACACTATAGGAGACATTAGGGCTCCTGGATCCTCGCAGCTGGACTCATTCCAAAACTTAAAGTCTTACTGGGGGTTCCCAGGGAATGACTTCTGGAGGTATTTACAGATTCGTAGTGCCATCCAGATGCATGTCAAAAAAGCTGTGCATGGAGGGAACATCTCTATGTTGCTCCATTGGCTGTCCAGTGAAAAGAATTTAGCCAGTGAAACTTACTCACAGATTAGGACATCCTACCCTCACAATCAGATGCATCCTTGAACAAATGGGTACAGGCACTACTAATGCCAATAGAGGATGGACAGTGGTGAGAATGCTTGAGGCTTGGGCATACAGCCTTTAAAGATGCGAGAAGCAGACTAATCCAAATAACATTCTCCATTTATTATATAGGACCCTGGCTGTGCTCCACAAAGCGGGTATTCTAAATCACAACCAATGCTGGAGATGACAACTTCAGCTGGGAGACCTATTACATATGTTATGATCATGTCCCAAACTGCAACCCATCTGGACCCAGGTAAGTCATCTGGGCGCCAAAGTATCAGGTAAGCTCAAACCCCTGTCAGCTCCACTCCTGATACTCGATATGAAATCGACACCTGACCGGACCAGAATATACATGGGTGACTCTGCTTTCCATGCAGGTTCAGTGACTGGTCTTATGCAAATGGAGGCAACCTAGTGTCCCCTCTCTGCAGGAGAGCATGTCCTCTATTACTCAATTAGCCCTGCTAGACCAGCTATCTCACCAGGCTACAAACATATTAACAGACTTTGAGGCTTGTTGTGCCCCATTTTTAAGTACGTAGCACCTAAGATGGGGATTGGTTGAACTATAATATCTAAATTCACCCCACACCCTGTAGTTAGGAGGTTACAAGCATTAGACAGCTGATAAACAGCTCAGACAAAACATGTTCCTTGAATCTCTATATGTAAATAGTTTGAGACTGGAACTTCAGTTCCTTTGATACTGTTATGGTCCTTTGTGGTTTGTCTTATTTTCTCTGCAGGGTGAAGATTGCCTTGTTGGACACTCACCTTAAAACATGAACCTTGGGCACTTTACTGCAGTTAAAACCTCTGATTACAGTATTGCAAAGCCTAAAGAGGGTGCATGAGCCCATTCAGTGGCGCAAACAATAACAGAGTACATTGCAACATTGAATGTCTTGTGTTACTGTGGGATATTATTTAGCTGGGGTTGTGCTAAACAGGTAGGAGGAAGGAGCTGAGGAGCTGTAGTCCAGGGACTTCTGTTGTGAACTACAGGGCATAGCTAAACTAGTATTTCTTTTCTTTGGGGAACACAGTACTACATATTTGATTGATACATAGAGTTTGTACCCTCAAATCTAAAAAAATAAGGACTTTGAGTTCATGGGGTGGAAGTGACATCACTTCCAGTCCACAGAGTATTTAAAACAAACTACAGAGTGAGCAACGTGAGCTTTGGTGAGAGCATGGAGCAGCGTTCAGAGACACGCGTGTCATAGCACGTGTGTCAGGCATGTCTGGCAGGGACCCGGGGATGGGGGCCTACCTCTATACGCAAGAGTTGTGGTAAGCTAATTAAGCTAGTCAGTCCTGTTATTTTGGAGCAGAAATCATCATAAACAGGGCAGCAAAGTAAAAAAATTCACACATAATGGAGAATGCTGATGTAACTGAAGGACTTCTGAAAGTATTGCCGCAGAATAGGGCTATAAAGAAATGCTGTGACTGTCAGATGTATATTACCTGGACAGAAACACCCTTGGAAGAACAGTTTGTGATAAATGTAGAGAGCTATCAGCATTAAGAGAGGAGATGAATACCCTTAGAAACAAAGTAACATAAACGGAGGGTGGATCACAAGAAATACCATTAAATTACCCATTAGTAACTATAATTCAGAATCAATGCCAGGTGATCTAAGTGTCTAGCAGAGCAGGGGAAATGGACAGTGAGGATGCCAGTTGGGTCACTGTAGCTCAGTTCCCCAAAAACAAAAGAAGAAGAGCTTTAGGAAGTAATGAAATAGCTTTACACAATAAGTATGCTCCATTAGGCACTGAGGATGATGGGCACAAGCTTTCGCAGGCCAAACAGACGTTACCTCATCTAATACGCTACCCACTATCACTGAAAAGGAAAACAAAAATGTCCTGGTAATTGGAGACTCCATATTGAGAAAAACTGACTCCATTATTTGTAAACATAACAAAGCAAGCACAGTGCTAAGCTGTTTACCAGGTGCAAGGGTTAAAGGTATCAAGGAAAGACTTCCAAAGATATTGGATAAAAAAGTTGACAGTCAAATTGTGGTTATTCATGTGGGACTAAATAATGTGGGGCACGACCATTAGAATGATGTGGTCAGGGAGATAACTGAGTGTGCAGACATTATTAAACAAGCTGGGCAAACCCCTATAGTTTCTGGACTGCTCCCTAAACTAAGCTTTAATGCAGACAAAAACCACACTATTCAAAGGGTAAATGCCCGCTTAATAAATAATTATACAGCTACAGAAATAAGCTTTCTGTGTACACCTGGGATACCTTTTTTCAGAATAAAAAGTTACACGCAAAGGATGGATTACATCTTAGCCCCCTTAGAACATCAACCCTAGCTACACTAATCACAAATGAAGTACAGATTCATTTAAACTAGCTAGGAGGGGGGGAAGGGTGGAACAAAAATGGTCGATCCACACCAAACAATCAGGCTGAACTTAAATATGGACAGAAACAACCTAATGATAAAAACAACTTAAAATGTCTACTTGCCAATGTCAGAAGCATGAGCAACAAGAAGGATGAACTAGAGGCATTAATAGAAATGCACAGTACACTGGATGTGGTGAGCTTAACAGAAACCTGGTTGCCACCGAATGACATGTGAGGAAGAGAAATAGCTGGCTACACACTGTATTACCTTGATAGGAAGGAGAAAAAAGGTGTGTGTGGGGGGTAGCCATATATATATTAAACTCAAGTCAATAAATGTCTCTGAGAAAATTAATCAAGTGGCAAAAGAGACAGAATCTACAGTATATGGATAAGATTGGAAACAGGGACAAGTACTTTTATAACTGTAGGAGTTTGCAATAGACCCCCCGGGACTAAACAATGAAGACAGTATAACTATTTATAATGAAACAGAGAGAGCCTGCACTACGGGAGTGGTAGTACTGATGGGTGATTTTAACCTTAGTGATATACAGTGAATTGGGAAAAGTTGGAAGGATTTCAAGTTTATTGCAGGAAAGCTCAGTTGAGCAAGCTCATTCACGAGAAGATCCTGATTACATAGAAAGGGGTTCATGTACAGAGAATAAAGACATATAAAATGCAAAGTTGTTACAATCAGTCGAGCAGTAAAATAGTACAAAAAGGTATTACAAGCATAAAGAATAGGGCAATACATTATTACAAAGTACAGAGAATACATACAATCATAAATACAACAAGTACAAAGAGGGCAGATAATAAAAAGCCACAGACATGGTTGAGCAAAGTGGGAAGTAGCGAAGTGCAGAGGTGGGGGAGGAGAGAAACGGGAGAAACAGTTAGTAGGAGGTTATAAGGGACATAGGAAGCTTAGGAAGAGAGGGTGAGGGGGTGAGGGAGGAAGGAGGAGAGAAGTAGAGGAGAGAGCAAGAAGGGAGGGGAAAAGGGAAGTAAAAGGGGAGAGGGAGGGTAGGGAGAGGAGTAAGGATGAGAGCAAGAAGGGAGGGGAAAAGGAAAAGGGGAGAGGGAGGGTAGGGGAGAGGAGTAAGGATGAGAGCAAGAAGGGAGGAAAGGGAAGAAAAGGGGAGAGGGAGGGTAGGGAGAGGAGTAAGGATGAGAGCAAGAAGGGAGGGAAAGGGAAGCAAAGGGGAGAGGGAGGGTAGGGGAGAGGAGTAAGGATGAGAGCAAGAAGGGAGGGAAAAGGGAAGTAAAAGGGGAGAGGGAGGGGGAGAGGAGTAAGGATGAGAGCAAGAAGGGAGGGAAAGGAAGTAAAGGGGAGAGGGAGGGTAGGGGAGAGGAGTAAGGATGAGAGCAAGAAGGGGGGGAAAAGGGAAGTAAAAGGGGAGAGGGAGGGTAGGGAGAGGAGTAAGGATGAGAGCAAGAAGGAGGGAAAAGGGAAGAAAGGGGAGAGGGAGGTAGGGGAGGAGTAAGGATGAGAGCAAGAAGGGAGGAGAAAGGGAAGTAAAGGGGAGAGGGAGGGTAGGGGAGAGGAGTAAGGATGAGAGCAAGAAGGGAGGAAGGAAGAAAAGGGGAGAGGGAGGGTAGGGGAGAGGAGTAAGGATGAGAGCAAGAAGGAGGGAAAAGGGAAGTAAAAGGGGAGAGGGAGGGTAGGGAGAGGAGTAAGGATGAGAGCAAGAAGGGAGGCAAAGGGTAAGGGAGAGGAGGGGGGAGGGTAGGTGAGAGGAGAGAGCAAGATGAGAGCAAGAAGGGGAGGGGAAGGAAGGGAGGAGTTAAGGTGAGAGGAGAGGAGAAGAGGGAGGGGTGGTCCAAGGGAAAGAAGGGGTAGTCCAGATGTCGATAAGGTGGGGTGATGGCAAGGGGCGAGGGGGGGCAGACAAAGCAGAGAGAGAGCTAATTCCTTCGGCAGTTATATACAACCCTCAGGTGTTTTGGAGGCCAGGGCTTTGAAGGATTTGACTGTAACAATATTTGGAAGCTTGAGAAACATCTGTAAGCTATTCCAAGCCAAGGGGGAGGAATGGGAGATAACAACTTTACCTAGGGATGTACGAGCTCTAGGAACATCCAAAGAGATGAATGTTGACTTCCTAAGGGAGTATGTACTGTGGGAGATATGGACGAGGGAGGAGATGCAGCTTGGGAGCTTGTTTAGGAGAGTTTTCAGTGTCCATGTGCAAAGGTAAAGTAGCCTTCTGGTGGTGAGGGATGTCCAGCCCACTAAGGCATACAAGTAGCAATGATGGGTCCTAGATGGTGCAGTGGTGACAAATTGCAAGGCTCAGTGGTACCGTATGTTGAGTTTATGAAGATTGCTTGCTGATGTGCAGTTATAAATAATGGCCAACTGCACCAGGCTGTGGCGTAAGCCTGGGTGCAGCTCAACTTGGCTGCGCAGGGGTGTGGACTGAGCGATATTCAACGGAGCTGCGCCATGGCTCAGCATCGTTGAATATTGCACCCTGGCCATCCGCAGTGCACATGGCGCAGTGGCACTGTGCCAGCACCAGTGGCCAGAGGGAGCATGGGATGCGCTTAGCGTAGTTCCATTGCTAAGGCGCAACAACCGTGATATTCAAGAAGTTGACATGCAAATGGGGCCATAATGTATGCAGGTGCAAATGAATTTGCGTATCATCTATAACCCATTTACATGCGGGTGCACGATCCCCGATGACTTTCGCCTGGTGCCCTGCCAGGCAGCAGCCATCAGGGACCGACACCCCCTGCAGCACGGCAATGTGCCCCACAGCCTGATCGTGGGCATTAGTAAAATAAATGTAAACCCCAATATCTCTGGTGGTCCAGTGGAACGCTGTCTGCCCGATCACGGGCTGAAGTAAAAAAAATAAACCTCTGTCCCTGGTGGTCCAGTGGACCTGTCTGCCCTATCGCGGGCTGAAGTAAAAAGTATAGTCTCCTATATCCCTGGTGGTCCAGTGGACCTGTCTGCCTGATCGCAGGCCAGTAAATAATAAATGGAATCTTATATCTCGGTGATCCAGTGGACCTCTCTGCGATCCGCGGCTGAATTAACAAACAGAAACCTATTATCCCTGGTGGTCCAGTGAACCCTCCCCACCCGCCCACTGATCCCACCACGCTCCCCTGGTCAGCAGTGGGTGGCAGCAACCTGCCTGCCACCCCATCGCTTCGCCGACTGACTGTCAGCAGGGTTGTACACCTGTGGTCTCACAGCGTGAGCTACTGGCATGTAGTCCTATACATACTACACATTCCAGATATCCATTCACATGTCTGGAATGTGTAGAGGTATATGCACGCCCATTGGCTCATGCCAGGGACCAATGGGCATACAGCCCCACCGATGGTGCTGGGTCAGCGGGCGGTGGATGGTGGGGCAGCAGGCGGGTGGGGTACTGCCACCCACCGCTGACCGGGGAGAAGCGGTGGGGACTGTGGGAGGATGAGAGAGGGGTCCACTAAACCACTAGGGATAACAGGTTTCTGTTTTTTAATTCAGCCCACGATTGGGGCAGACAGGTCCACTGGACCACCAGGGATAGAGGTTTCTTTTTTTTTTACTTCAGCCCGCGATCGGGCAGGCAGGTCCACTGGACCACCAGGGATAGAGGTTAAATTTTTTTTACTTCAGCCCATGATTGGGCAGACAGGTCCACTGGACCACCAGGGATAGAGGATAAATAATTTTATTTACTTACCCCACAATCGGGCGGGCAGCGGTCCACTGGACCACCAGGGATTTAGGATCCAACCCTTTTTTTACTGAAGCCCACGATCGGGCGGGCAGCGGTCCACTGGACCACCAGGGATGTAGGACGTTTTCTTTATTTTACTAATGCCCGTGATTGGGCATGGGGGGCACCACCACGGAGGTGCAGCTGGAGCTCGGGTCCACCCACAGGTGGCAGCTGCCGTGTTGCACCCTGCAATGTGGCAGCTCACCTGTGGGTGGCGGCCGTTGCTCCTTTTTTTGCTAACTTTGTGCTGGCACAGGTAGGGGTTGCACATGCATGGCTCCGCACATCCCGGGCTGAATATTGGGCTGTGCAGACTATGCATGGGCAGCCCCTGCACCTGCATACATGTACTGATGTGCACCAAGCGCATGGGTTTGTGCCAGGCTAATTCCCCTTTGAATATCGTGCCGGGGCACATCAGTGGGTTGCGCATGGTGCAAAACTGTTGCACCATGTGCAACCCTTTTGAATATCTGGGCCAATGTCTCCATAATCAACAAGTGGGAGGAATGTGGCCTGGACTAATCTGAGTCTGACCTCAGTTGGAAATAGTGCCCTATTACTGAAGAAGAATCCTAGTTGAGCTTTGAATTTGGTGGCAAGGTAGTTGATGTGAGCAGTGAAGGACAGCTTACTGTTAAGCTAGATGCCCAGTTAAATTTGTCAGCAATTTCAAGGGATTCTCCGAGCGACATCTTAATAGAGGTATTATTAGGTGTGGCTATATTTGTGGAGTGATTGGTGGTGTGATTGAAGAACATAACCTTAGTTTTTTTCGCATTTAGTAGGAGCTTGGAATTAATAAGGTTATGCTCGAGCTGCAGGAAGTCAGCCTGAAGCTCATTGCAGACTTCATCCAGAGAGGGTTTGGATGTGTAGAGAACAGTGTTATCTGCAAAGAAATGAAGTTTGGAATTGACAATATTGGAGTCAAGGGTGTTAATATAGATGGAGAATAGTATAGGACATAGTATGGACCCTTGCGGGACACCTCTTGTGATAGGGAGGAGGTCTGATAGAAGGCTGTCCAATTTGACTTTCTGTATTCTGCCTGTCAGATAACTGGTGAACCATTGGACTGTGGGGGCAGGAGCACCTAGGTTTGAGAGGGCAAAAAGCATGAGGTTGTGATCAACAGTATCAAATGCCTTGCTCATGTAAAGAAAACTGCTCCTGTTACTTGTTTGGAGTTGTAGACGGTGAACCAGTCATTAGTGACTTTTGCTAGGGCAGAGATGGTACTATGATTTTGTCTAAAACCAGATTGAGCAGGATTAAAAAGGGAGTTGTTTTCAAGGTGTTCTTTTAGTTGTTGATATATGAGTTTTTTAAGAATCTTGGCTAGTACTGGGAGGATGAAAACGGGCCTGTAATTGTTCAGATCACAGGGGTCACCTGATTTAAAAAGGGTCAGAATGTGAGCAGATTTCCAACAGGAGGGAACAGCGGCTGATAAGACTGAAAGATTGAATATATGAAGAATAGGGGCAGCCAGGTAGTAATGTCCAGGTCTAAGAAAGAAGGTTTCAATCCCATCAGAGCCATATCCTTTTTTGGTGTCTAACATGTGGAGATAGTCTTCTACATCCTTGTATGAGACTGGGTGCAGTTGCAGGGGGTGCGGTGTCTCAGGTGAGGTTGGAATATTGGTGATGGGGGAGGGTGGAATATCCCTGCATGGGGGAGGAGTCAAATGCCAGCCCTGTGGTGGCAAAGTATGAGTTTATTTGCTCGAGAATCAGGTTGTAGTTGTCGAGCTCTACTCCTCTAGTATGGATTTTTGTAGGGATAGAAGGGTCAGCTTTACATTTTTCAATCGATTTTATGGTCTGCCAGGTTTTGGCAGAGTTCCCTTTGGATAGTTGAAGAGTTTCAATATAATAGTTGGATTTGGCTGACTGGATTGGCTTGATGCAGGAATTCCTGGCAGCTCTGAAAGCCTGCCAGTCAGCCTGATCCTTGGTACGTCTAGCATGGGCCCATAGCTTGTCCCGGTTGATGAGGGTGGATTTTAGTTCTGGCGTGATCCAGGGGTGGGAGATCTTGTGCACTCTGGATCTAATGAAAGGAGTAGGCTTGTCAGCCAGTGAAATAAGGTGTTTGTTGAGGATGGTGATGGCCTCATCCACCATCTTGGCTAGAAAGTGGCTTTGCCAATTTATAGGGCTGAGGTCGTGGAGAAAGCTGCTTGGGTCGAATTTACAGAAACTACGCTTGGTGATGTATCTGGTTGAGAGTAGGCATATTGGATTGGACCTGGGGTAAACTACAAATCCCGTGGTCGCTCAGATCATTATGAAATACTGCTATGCTCAGAATTTGTGTGGCTGGTTAAAGATAATAATATCAAGAATAGAGCTGTTAGCGCAATTTTTGGTGTTTGTCCTGGTTGGTTCAGTAATGAGTTGGGAGCAACCAAATTCATTGCAAAGCTCTTTTAGACCATTTGCTTTGGGTGAGAGCCAATCAAGGTTAAAGAGGGACTATGGTCACAAATTACTGGTGTCACTAAATTCAGAATATGGATCAGCATAGCCCCAATCACCCTCATGCCAACACTGAGATCCCTAAGTCACTTTGTTTAAAAGTTACAAATCATTTTACATTCCTAAATTCTCTGCCTGTTCAGAAAAGTCAGTTTCAGTGAAGAGGTGCTGATGATGTCATCTCCTGAACTCACAGTCTAGCCCTTCCTGTCAGCAAGCTTGCAGAACCTGCTTCTCCAAAGTTTAAAAACTACGTGCAAATGGTTTTCTCCAGTAAAAACAGGCTGCACCATTCAATAAACATTGCTTTAAAACCTATGTGTGTTTCAGGTTTTGTAACAAAGTTGACATTCACATTTTTGTTTCTGGTGCTTTTTTGTTGTGGTCATTTTCTCCTGGGTTGCTGGATGCTAAGTCACAGCTCACTAATGTGAGATTTGCAGACTGGATATCTCTGATCATTCACACCTAGCATTCAATTGAGGTGATTTCTCAGGATGGCACTTTAAATCAATTATTCCATCACCCTGTAAATGGGGGTGGGAGAGGTAGTGCTGTTTTGAAACTTTACTAAGAGTTTCTATGCAGTAGCCAGATCAATGCTTAATCACTCACTTAATCGGTCAATCAATATTTTATTCATCATCAAAGTATGAATGAATGGGATACTCAATTGAGCACAGCTCATTTTCTGTTTTCTCATTGACGGGCTGTTATTTGAACTATATTCAGGCTCATCTGTGTTGTACTCCACATTACAATGATTGTTTTACAAGGGCTAACACTTCCACCTGTAGTAGGAAGTAACACATATAAGGCCCCTATTAAAACTTATTGTAAAGCAGACACTGACAAACAGCAATGTGGTTACCAACATTGCAACACTTGCAGCAATACAACTTCCACACAGGCACTGCAGAGTAGCTCTTCACATGGTATCCTGCAACTCTGGAGAAATGAACTACATCAGAAAGGCACTAAAATACAAAATTGTCAACTTTGTTGCAAAACCTGAAACATATAGATTATATAGCACTGTTTTTAGAATGGTGCTGGCTGTTTTCCTTGTGAAAACCATTGCAGAATGATCTTTTAATTTTGGAGAAAAAGGTCCTATAAGCTTACTGACAGGGATGGCTAGCCTGTGAGTTCAGGAGATGACATCATCAGCACCTCTTCACTGAAACTGGCTTTTTTGAAGGTAGAAAGAAATCAGGTGCTATAAAAATAGCCCATGACTTTAAAATGGCAACATAGAAACCTAATGTTTTATGAGATTTATTGGGGGTATGATTATTCTAATTCTGCAAGTAGCACTTTTGGCCAGCGTCCCTCTTTAAGATCACCAAGGATTATAGTTTTGTTGCTATTGCTCTCTAAAAGGGATTTAAGGGTTGAGTGATTTCTCTGTTTCTGGAAGGGGGTTTGTAACAGTCAATGATATTAATCACTTCAGATGGGGATAGGTGAAATTTTAGTGACACATATTCAAATGCTTTAGGTTTGGACATGGTACAGATATCGGAAACATTAAATTTAAACCATCTAGTAAAATATTTTTTAGAAGTAATAGATCAAATAGGCATAACTCAATATGTAAGGTACCAGACAAGAGGGGATAATATACTTGACCTAGTGTTGGCAACCAAGGAAATCAGGGTGTCTGGTTGTACTTTAGCTGCCCCCTGGGAAACAATGATCATAACTGTGTCCTCTTTATAATAAATAAACACATCCCTCTCACTAAAGGTTGTAAGGAAGTCTGTCTCATTAACACAGCTAATACAGAATGTATCAGTAATGAACTGAAGAAGATGAAGTGGGAAACTATTTTTGAAAATAAATCAGTTAATGATATGTGGAAGTGCTTTAAACACCACATAACTGCACTATGTGATAAATTCATCTGATAAAGTAAAAAGTATAATAATATGGGTATTAAACTGAAATGACTCACCAATAAAATCAAAAAGTTATTAAAAAAACACAAAAACTACATGAATCATGTAAAGCATTAAAGACGAAGGAAGCATGATAGAAATTTAAATCAACACAGAGGCAGTGGAAAAATGTAATCAAAAAAAGTAAACAAAATATGGAAAAAAGTTGTCTGACAGGGCAAGCAAGGACAATAAGCAACAGTTCTATAGTTATGTTAACTCACTTCAGAAAACAAACACGGGCTTATGCACTCGTACTGTAAGTGACAAAGTAGTAAATGACCCTGCAGAAATGGCAGAAATTTTTAATTCATATTTTTTTATTTATTTCAGTTTGGGATTAATACCTTTGAGTCAAGGACTCATTTTCAAAGATTCCATGTCAATTGTTAAAAACAGATATAACAGTATAAAATACAGGGTTAACAGTAAAAGGAACATTGAATCATATACACAACCAGTAACTGAACAAGTCTGAGGTTTTACACAGCAATGTTGTACTTAATTACACAAGCTTGATTCAAGGAAAGAGAGGAGTGGAGGGTCAGCCAAAAGGTGGCATCGTCAGAGGAGGGGGAGGAGTGTTCAGCCATGAGGAGATATCGTTAGTTACAAGGGGATAGGGTAAGGGGGGTCCCGGAGAAGGTGATATTCAGTGGAGTGATAATTGAGGAAAGGGGTAGGTACTGGAAGACTGTCGGCTGAGTTATTACCACATTAGCACCGGCAGGTACAGGTCATTTTTGAGCCAAGGAAGGTTCTGAGCCCAGTTTTGAAAGTACTAATCTTGGGTTTCTCAGAGAGGTCAGTGGGTAGTTCATTGTACTACTTCGGTCCCTGATACAGGATGGAGTTTTCGGCAAGATTTGTCCTTTTGAAGGGAATCATCATCTTGTCAGTGGCCGTACTTTGGGTTGATTTTGTAGGGACAGCCAGCCTAAAGTGGCCTCCCAGTGTGGAAGACAACAGACCCAGCAGCACCTTTTTAAGAAGCAGGCAGGTTTGATTTTGCCCTCGAAGGCTGAGTGGGAGCCACCCAGTGTCTTTGTAGAGCAGGCAGGTATGGGTGTCAATTGCAGCCCCCAAGAGTGAGGTGGCAGGCTTTATGGAGAAGTGTGCTGATCCTGTTTAGGGCTGTTTTTGTGCCCACCCCATAAATAGGCAATCCATAGTCTATGGTAGACAGTATTAAATTACTAGTGGCTAGTTTGAAAGCATCAGGAGTCATTGAGTGTCTATGATGGTAAAGCACGCCCAGCTTTGCATATGCGGTCTTGATAACTGAGTCTATGTGGCTTGAGAAGGTGAGGGTGTCATCAAACATGATGCCGAGATATTTGAACTTGGTGACTTGGTCTAGAAAACTCACCCTTTTGGTTATATATCAGCAGTGGCAGGTATTTCTTTTTGCTTTGGGAGGTGGTGAAGAGCATACTCTTAGTTTTTTTGACGTTTAACAGTAGTTTGTTTTCTGTGAACTAAGATTCAAGTTTAAGGAAGCTACTTTGGAGATCTGTTGTGATAGAGTGGAGGTCTTTACTACCAACTGATATTGCTGTGTGATCAGCATAGAGAACTGTGCTTGCTGAGCATGCTGTAGGGGCGGAGTTGATGAAACTTCTAAAGAGTAGAGGACCAATGATTGACCCCTGTGGGACCCCAAGGGTCACCTCATTAGCTGCAGATAGAGTATCACCTATTTTGACTCATTGTGTCCTGTTGGTGAGGTAGCTGCCAAACCAATTTACCATCTCAAGGGATAGGCCTGTGGATAGAAGGCAGCTTAGGAGGAGGTTATGATTTACAGAGTCAACGGCCTTCGTAAGGTCGATGAAGACCGAACCAACTGCATGCCCATTGTACAATGCATTGTATAAGTGGGATGAGTAGTCCACTAGTGCGGTCAGTATGGAGTGCTTTTTTTGGAAGCCATGCTGCTGTGTGCAGAGTAGATTATGTTTATCTAGGTATTCCATAAGTTGCTCAGAGACAATTCTTTCGAGTACTTTAGATAGGGGAGGGAGGATGAAGATGAGTCTGTAGTTGGATGTTTGTGTCTTGTCTCCTGCTTTAAAGACAGGTGTGATGTTTGCTGACTTCCACAAATCTGGGAACACTCCCATTTAAGAGAGGCATTGAAAACCATGGTAAGAGGACCAGAGACTTTATTGAGAAGAAGACCAACCAGCTTCATGTTAAGCATATCTGCTCCCATCTTGGTCTTGCCAAGGGCCCCTTTAGTGTGTTTAATTGTTTCGGCCTTGGTGACACATTTAAAGTGAAATGGTGGTACCTCTTTTCTTAATGGGTTGTGAGGGGCAGTTTGTCATTGTTGTGCTTGCGTATCCATGAGATAATCACTGGGGAGTACACTTGAGAGGTCTGTGAAGATGTTGTTGAGCTCACTAGCAATATCGATGGCTTCCTGAGGGGGCCCCTTTGTGGTAACAAGAAGGTCAGGGAGAGCCTTAGTGGTCTTGCTCATCAGGGATTTCAAGGTCCCCCAAAAGTCTCTGCCAGAGCCCCATGTTTTGTTAAGTAGATCCTTGTAGTAGGAGGCTTTGGCCTGTCAGATGAGTTTGGTGCAAACATTTCTGGCTGCCTTGTAGGTGTTTATTGCAGCAGGTGTTCCAGTTGCTTTTGCTATGTGCCAAAGATTGTCTCTGTTCCACATGAGTCCAATTAGGACTTTGGAAAGCCAAGGATTAGTGGTTCCCTTAATTGTTTTAATTCTATACGGTGCAATATTTTGAGACTGTTTTCTCTCTTAAACATGTAAAAAATTATCAAATAAAGAATAATACCCCATCCCCAATACAGATAACAGAGTGTGCTATAATTGAAAAAATAAATAAGCTAAAAAATACACTTTCTGCTGGACCAGATAATATGTCAAATGCTATGCTAAAATTACTATCCTGAGAGGTTGCAAAGCCACTAAGGCTGATATTCTCAAAATAATTACAGGAAAATGAGGTTCTGTTGGATTGGCTGGTGGCAAATGTGGTGGCTGTTCACAAAGAGGGTGACAGAGTGGAATATGCAGATTACTGATCAATCAGCTTGACGTCGGTCCCAGGGAAACTGTTAGAAGCCATAATAAAGGATGACATAAACTCTCATCTTGAAAGAAGTGGCCAGTCTGATCATGAGCAGCATGGCTTTCAGGCAGGGAGGTCATGTGTTACAAACTTGTTGTGTTTTTATGAAAAAATATATTCTGCATTGGACAATGGGAGACAGGTGGATGGCATGTATTTGGACTTTGCAAAGGCCTTTGATAAAGTATCCCACAGTGAAATCATCAGTAGCATAATATATATAGGACTAGACATGGGGATAGTGGGATGAGTTAATGCGTGGTTGAGGGATAGGACCCAAAGGGTGTGTATAAATGGACACTCCCCCCCCAATACCGGTGACAAGCAGGGTGCTGCAGGGATTGATTCTGGGCCTGGTTTTGTTCATGGTTTTCTTATCTAGTATGTGAAAGGACTTAACAAACTGGCTAAGTAAACATGCAGATGATACTAAACTTGCTGGGATTGCACTAGATGCCGAAGACATAGCTTCCATACAGAATGATCTAGATAAAATATATAATTGGGCCACCACAAAGGGTATGAACTTTAACACCTACAAATGCTGTATTATACACTTGGGCAAACACAATAAAATGATGGACTATTCCCTAAATGGACAAAGCTTAAGGCACTCAGTTGAGGAGAAAGACCTGGGTATAACTATAGATAATAAGCTAACATGTAAGGCGCAGTGTACTATCCAAATAGCTAAAGCAAACAAATTATTATGAGCTATAAAAAGAAATTTCAGAAGTAGAAGCCAGGAGGTGATTATGCTGCTCTATAGGCTCTATAGACCATTACTGGGTTATGGTAGCCCTGTATAGGGTACGATATCAAGAGGTGGTGTGGACAGGCCAGAGAGGATACAGAGACAAGCTACAATAATAATATATGAGTTAAGGGATAAACTGTACAAGGCAAGACTCCACAATTTAAACCTTATGACCTTAGAGACAAGGAGAATCCAGGGATACTTTTTAATGTGCTGTGACATCATGCAAGATGCCTAGCTGTTAAACAAATTACAGTTAGAATTTAAAAATGAAACAGTATGTACCAGGGGACACCCACTGCAGCTTCAACCCAGAAAGTTCAACACCAGTAGGAGAAATGCCTTCTTCAGACAAAGAGTGGTGTTGCCCTGGGATGGGTTACCCTTAGAAATTATCACAAGTAACAGTAAACTCCAGTTTAAACAGAGACTAGATAGCTACAAATTGAATGGTAACACTATACAGTATTATGGGTGAGTGGGCAGGAGTGTTAATGGGCTTATCGCTCTCTTGGCTCCTCAAGATCTTAATACGAACCTTAGTTTGAACATAGTTGCAGAAGTATCCTGGTGAGTGTGTTCCATATTATCTGCTTGTAAACTACTGCTTTTTCTCCTTGTATAATAAACCTTAATGTCAGAGTGCCTTGTGTTCCCCTGCTTTTCAGTTTACTGTTTGGGTTACTGTTTGTATATAACAAAATGTTCAATAAAAAGTTTAACTGCAATAAAAGGGGACAAACACAATATAGTGAATTATAGACCCATTAACCTTGCTTCTTTTTTTTTTTTAAAGAAAATCTTTATTAAATTTTTTTCCAAGAATAATAAGACATACACACATAAACCCGGAATCCCGGGCGCACACTCCAAAAACTGAGTGTGCAAACTATATACAACCCCTATTTACAAACCCTCTGGATACCCACACAAAATTTCCCCACAGCTAAATAATAACACACAAAAAAAACTAGCTAAATAGCAATTGCTAGTAAATAATACACTATTAACCCTCAGAGTCTCATTACACTAAATAGCCACCCTCATCTTCGAGAAGAAAAACACAAAGCATCTCAATTTAAAGTCAATCCTACTCCACCCATTTGGGTATCCAGAACACCCCCTGTGAGAGAGAGAGTCCCAGACCAAGGGGATTAACCATCCCCCAAATATCATTCCTCATTAAATCTGCGTTCCGTTCCAGTTAAATAAAAACACCTACTCAATCCCTCCTAATAATACCTACTGTCTAAAGGGAACCTATTAATGCGGACCAAGTCCCAATATGCAGTATGCCACCCCCTTGGTACCACGTCCCACTCCACCAAATATGGCAAGCAGTTTCCCTAGCACATACAGGCCTCTATTCAGAGGCTCTAATCAGGCTTTAGGTAAGCTGCCTCTAAGCTAGCCCACCTTTTAACATACACCTCCTGTCTACCTTCAGACATAAGATGATTTTGATCCTAGCCAGCGACCTCAATAAATCCTTCACCCAGTGCTCGTATAAATATATTTGGCCATCCTTCCAATGGCTTAAAATAAATGCTTTAACTAGTGATCCCATTAAAGCTAAGTGAAACCTTGGGCGGTACCCTCAACAACGGAATAGTCACCTAATACACAGATTTCATGGTAATCATAGTCATAATATCCCAGGCTAGGGTCAAGACCCTGTCTAATCTGTCCCATAACAGATTAATTTTTCACAGCTCCATAAGATATGTAGCAGGTCACCCGTTACTTTTCACATCTGAAACAGAGATCAGTCGACCTCAGACCCTCAAAGCAAGTTTAGCAGGTGTATAAAAATGTTGTGTACTACCAATGTCTGTGTGATTCTATACTTGAGAATGACCAGATATTTAATAGCTTTCAAATAGAACTCCAATTAAGCCCAGGAGTCAATATTCTATCCCAATAAGTAATAGAATTAAATCACTACCACCACGGGAGTTCAAGAGTAGCTTATACACCCGTGAGAGTAAGCCATTCTATTGACAGCCCCTTGCAGGCACTCCCACAGAAAGGAAGCTATCTGTGAACTCCCCTTCCCCTCGAACCCCGCAATCATTTGCTTGAGCTGTAACCTTGAAAAAGGGCAGAGACTCGCATTGTGATGGCAACCAGACTTTCCCATTCTGCTGCATGTCCCTCAAGGCAAGACCTTCCAAATATCTAACCCACCTCTGACCAAGCACCTGGCCTCCAATAGTCAAACTGGGATTCCTTAAAATAGGCTGATCCCGAGATTTGACCTGAGAGTTTCTTTGCCCCATGGTAAGGAACGCCCACCAGGCTTCCAGAGACTTCCTAATAGGGTTCCCTTCCTCAGCCCTACATTGCACCGCTTTAGGCCCAGCATATATCAGTGATTCAGGCGAGTAATTTACATCCTTCAACCACTTCCTTTCAAGCTGTAACCAGGTTGGTTGGTATTCTCCCTCATCCAGGTCCTTTGCCCATTGAGCCATCAAACCCAACTGGCCTGCTACATAGTAAGCCTGAAAATCGGGCAGCTTAATTCCACCCTCTTCAAGGACCTAACAGGACTCTATACTTAATCCTAGTGGGTTTATTACCCATGAAACCCAAAACCATTTTCTTAATAACCTTAAACCATTTTGCGGATGACATAAGGAGCCAAGTAGATCGGGTACAACAACCTCGGCAGCATGTTCATCTTAATAATACCTAATCTCGCTGCAAAATTCAGAGGCAGCTTGCTCCACCTTACGACATCCCCTGAGATCTCCGAAATAATTCCCCCCATGTTAGCATCCGCACCCGCTGTCTGATCTGCAGTGATCCAAATTCCCAAATATTTTAACTTATCCTTATTCCACTGAACCCCCATGGAAGCAAAATCTGCCCTAAATACATGCGGAGTCAGGGGTAGAACTTGTGTTTTAGAAAGGTTCGCTTATAGTTAGATACCTAAGCGTATTGTTCTATAAGTTCCCTAACAGAACTAAAAGAAGAAACTGGGTCTTGAAGGTGAAGCAAGATGTCATCTGCAAAACAGAAAACTTTAGCTCCATATTGCCAATCCCAATTCCCTGTACTCTGACCTCCCTGCTGATCGACCTTAATAGGGGCTCTAAATAGATATTGAACAAAATCGGTGAAAGAGGGCACCCTTGCCGGGTACCATTTTTTAACCGAAATTCTCTTGAGAGATAGCCATTACATAATATTCTAGCCGTGGGCACCGCATACAAATTCTTGATGCCCCTAATCAAACCCTCTGGGAATCCCATTTTCTCCATTGTTCTAAACAAAAAGGAATGGGAGACTCGGTCAAACACTTTTTCAGCATCCAGGGAGATCAGGGCCAAAGGAATCCCAGAGCCTGAGGCAAAATTTATAATATGATGTAATTTCCTAAGTGCATCTAGTGCCCCTCGCCCCGGCATAAAACCAACATGTTCCCGGCTGATTAAATTTGGAGCTACCTTAATTATCCTGTTGGCCAGTATCTTTGTGAGTATCTTGATATCTTGATTTATCAGAGAAATAGGCCTATAGCTTCCCATGGCATCCCTCGGCTTATCAGGTTGGGTATTAATGTAACATATGCTTGATATATGGGAAGATGATTAATACCCTCCTGCATAATAGTATGAAAAAATTCCTTCAAAATTGGAAGAATAGACTGGACATGGGTTTGATAAAATTTCGCCGTTAGACCATCGGGCCCCAGAGATTTCCCTGAAGGGAGAGACCGGACCACCTCTATAATCTCAGAGGAAGTTATTGGGGCCTCCAAGTTCTTAGCCAGGGTAGGGTCCAAAGTCGGAAGTTGAATACGTTCTAGATACTCTCTTATCTCCTTGTCCCCCCTGAAGGGATTCCCTGATAGATTTCCTCAAAGAAAGAGGCAAAGGCCTCCGCTATATCCTGGGGATCTGTTTTTAACCTCCCCTCATGAAGAATCGAACTGATAGTCCTGGAGGCTTCCTATTCCTTAATCCTTGCTGCTAGAAGGCGCCCCGGCACATCCCCCTGAAGGAGATATTTAGCCTTAATCTTATTTAGCCAAAATTCCGTTTTACCATACAGAATTTCTGAGAGATCCCTCCTTAAACTTTTAAGCTCCCTATCTATTTCCAGTGAGGTCCCTTCTTGTTGTGAAAGAGAACTAATAGCAGCCTCTAAAAATTCCTCTTTCGCCTTTCTAATCACTCTCACTTTATCAGCAAGCGCTTTAGCAGCCATAGAATACAGAAATTTACATGTGGGCCATGCTAGTTTCTTATTTGTCAACGTGGGTATTTGTACCCCAATGATTTCCTGCAGGGCCCCCTCAAGCTCTTCCCTTCTCCCCTCCGACGTTAATAGCCAGTCTTGCAGCCTCCACCTGAAAGGCCTTGTAGGCAGCAATTTTGGTTCCCATTGAATCCGAATCAAAGAATGATCAGAGAGAGTTCTACCTTCAGTTGAGAAGGCTCTGATCCTCCCTAGCGCCTCCTTGTTGACCAAAAAAAAATCTATCCTGGTATGGACCTTATGAGGCGCTGAATAAAATGTCATCTTAGAGCCCCCAACCCCAAATAGATTAGCTGGGTCACTCCAAGCCTGCCACTTAAAAACCTAGCCAGCGCTGCCTGGGCTCTAGATCCAGGGCCCCTTACCAGGAGGCCTCCTGTCTCTTTTGTTATCGAAACAGAGATTCCAATCACCTGCTAGTATCAGTGACAGTGATGGGAACACTGCAATATTTCTTCTATAGAGGCAAAATCCGGGGTCCGGTGGAGTTGGCCCATAAATAGACGCCACCACAACTCACGGCCCATGTAGGCTGCCCTCACAAAACTCCCTGCCATCCTGCGGTTACCACCTGATTAACCTCAAGGGACACAACCTACTTATTAAAATTGCACCCCTCCCGATGCTCTCTCGACCCCTCCCCATAAACCTGGCCTACCCAGCACTTTTTTAAACGGTCCACTTCGTCCGACAGTAGATGTGTTTCTTGTAGAGCTGCGATGTGAGCTCCTTGCTGCTCGATGTACCTCAGGATTGTCAATCTTTTATGTCGGTCCCTTAGACCTTTGACATTCCAGGAAATAATATTATATACTGCCATCCAACTAGTGCACTACTAAATAACAAAACCCGAACGCAGATTAACCAGGATCCACTCCCACAATTTCCCAGATTGGGACTCTCTCTCTCGCCTCCCCCCACCCCCCCTTTCCTCCAGTCCCAAGACCGACCCACCATATCTCAATGAGTCGTGGATGAACCACTTTCCTCTGCCCCAGAGTCCCACTTAATTTACAAGAACCTGCATTGTGGCCCCGAACTCCCTAACAGAACCCAAGAATCTAAGCAGTAGCCCTTAATAGATAGTTGCCCCGAGATAGTCCATTACTCCAAAAAAAAGCTAAAACATAACAAAATTAGCAAACCCCGTAGATAGCGAGTCCAGTTTCCATACAGAGTGAATAGTCGATCATTCTCAGACAGCACTACCAGCAACAGTCCATAGGTCTCCCTCAGAGCTCCCCCCCCGAGTAGTTGCTGGGCTCACTACTTTCCTTGTTGCATCCCTTTCCCCCAATAAGCCTATCTAGTCCAACCCTTATATAAACCCGGCCCTTAGCAATCCAAGACAGCTCCCTTATAACCGCATATTTCCCTGAGACAGCCCTGAATCTCTGGTCTCCCCCAACCTCCTCCCAACCACCACCCCCTTCCCCCTCCACCACAGGGCCCTCCTAGAACCGAACCCCAGTCTTTATATAAATGCATCCTTTTCTGGCCGAGGCCAACTTAGTCCAACCAAGCACTATAAATGGCCAAAAACTTTGTCCCATTAAGTCCAAATAAATCCTGCCCTCACACAGAGGACATCTTCAGGTTGAACCTTTGAAGAGGTCTGGAAGATCAACACAGAGTCCATCCCATGCGTCCTTTGCTGTTAAGAATTTCTTTTCCCCAGAAGACAGTTTCACCATTAATGTAGCCGGATACAGAAGCCGAAATTTTATACCAGCCAGATAAAGCTTCTTCTTAATATCTCCATATTCTTTTTGCTTCTCTGACCCCAGGAACCAGATCCTGAAAAAACCATATTGAGGCTCCATTCCACTGTAAAGGCTTCTTTTGCTTAAACATCTGGAGAACATGTGACTTCTCCTTATAATTTAGGAACCTCATAATTATCACTCGGTCTGGCCCCTGGTGGTGGGGCCCTCCCTCAGTGCACGATGAGCCCGCTCCAAATTGTACCACTCTCCAAATGGAGAAGGGCCAAACATTTTCAAAAGCAGCTCTTGTACAAAGGAAACTCAATCTGGACCTTCTGATCTCTCTGGCAGCCCCGCTAATATTAAATTATTTCTACGATTTCTTGCTTCTTGATCCTCCAGCCTTTCCTCTAGTTTTTTAAACTTTTTCCGAAGGACCACCAACTCCTGGTCTGAAGTAGTGACTTTTCTTTCTTGTGAAGCAATCCTGGCCTCTGCGTTATTCATCCTCTGGGCCAGTGAGTGTAGCACTGGTTTCGCTTCGGCAAAATCAACTACCAAGCCTTGCAGCAGGGACTTAATCTCTTTAATGTCCTCAGTAGTGACTCCCAAGCCTCCTTCTGTAGTGTGCACTACACCCTGCTCCAGGTCAGTGGGGGAGTGGGGCTTTGGCCTCTTAGACGCTGGGCGCCCCTCCAGTGGAGCTGCAGTCTCGGTCTCCATCCCTCACTCGAGGTCGGGCTTGGCCTACCCCGCATAACTGTCATGGGCTTGCCTATATATTTCCTCGTTGCACTGCAAACCGGAATTTGCACCGCCCCACAGACCACTCGGTGCTCCCAGCCGTACACTAAAACAAAGGAGAGCTCGAAACGCCACCAAAAACGGGTATTTTAAACTAAATAAAGATGCTTGGGCTCGGAGGAGCGAGAGACGCATCTTACCCGAGCCGGCTCATCACGTGACTCTCCCATTAACCTTGCTTCTATTGTTGGCAAGATCATGGAGAGTCTTATTAAAGATAAACATTTGACTTTTCTAGGCACTATAGATAATGAGCAAAATGGTTCATAAAAGGGAGATCTGTTGTGACAAACCTCCGTTTTTATGAAAAACTCAGTAATTATCTAGATAAGAAGATACCATGTGACATTGTTTTCCCTAGATTTAAGTGAGCCTTTTTACATGGTGCCCCAATGATGCTATTATAAACAAACTTATCCAGCTAGGTGTAAACAATAAGATAGTTTGTTGGATTTCCAGCTGGCTCCATAAGAGAACTCAGAGAGTGGTTGTCAATGGTTGCTATTCTGAAGAGGAAGAGGTGACCAGTGGGATTCCTCAGGGGTCCATTTTAGGACCTTATTTATTTCACATTTTTATAGCAGATCTCACTAGGGGATTATCCTCTCTGTCCATAAAATATACCAACGATACTAAGACTGCAGGTCCATGCTCCACAATTTCTAGAATAAATAAGTTACAAGGTGATTTAGATATTATTTCTAATTCTGCCAATATTTGGAAAATGAAATTTAATTTGGATAAATGCAATGTAATGAATGTTGGCCCTAGTAACAATAATTATACTTATTATTTGTATGGAAAGGCACTGGATGCTACCATAATTGAAAAGGACTTGGGGAATTTGTATTACAAACAATCTATGTTTCTCCAGGCAGACAAATTAAGTAATATATAGATCAAATACAATTTTCTGGACTATTTAAAATGACATTAAGTCAAGAGACCCTGAGGTCTTGTTACCTCTGTATAAATCTTATGTACGTCCACATATGGATTACTGTTGACAATTCTGGTTTCCAACTAAGAGAAGCAATATAAATCAACTGGAAAAAGTTCAGTGAAGAATAATGAAAATATTTCAAGATCTAAATGAACTTGATTATAGTAAAACATTAGTTAATTTGACTCTGACAGTATGTCACTTGAACAGAGGAGAGTTAGGAATGATTTACTACTTACTTCTTTAATGTCTTTATAGGTGACATTGTAGAGGGACTGGAAGGGAAAGTATGCCACTTTGCAGACGAAACAAAGATCTGCAACTGGGTTGATACACAAGGGGGAAGGATGAGAAGGGACTTGGCAGGGTTGGAGGAATGATAAAAGTATGGCAGCTTAGATTCAATGCAAAGAAGTGCAAAGTAATGCACCTGGGAAACAAAATCCCAGGGAAAGAGTACACAGTGTGGGGGGGAGGTACTAACAGCAATAAAAATGGAAAGGAATCTGAGAGTAATCATATCAGATGACCTAAAGGTAGGCAAGCAATGTGAGAAGGCAGTAAGGAGGGCTGGGGATATACTGGGATGCATATGGAGAGGCAACACCAGTAGAAAACAAGAAGTTGTTATCCCTCTGTGTGACAGTTGGTGAGACCCCATCTGGAATACTGCGTGCAGTTCTGGAGACCTCATCTCCACAATGACATAGACAGGATGGAGGCAGTCCAGAGGAGGGCTAATAAACTGGTGCAGGGTCTGCACCAGAAGCCATACGAAGAGAGACTAAAGGAGCTTAATACAGTATGTATACCCTCGAGGAAAGGAGGGAAAGGGGGACATGATAAAAACATTTAAGTACCTCAAGGGAATCAACAAAGTCCAAAAGGGTAGCATATTTCAGAAAAAGAGATGTGCAAGAACAAGGGGGTACAATTTGAAAATAGAGGGGGGATGACTCAGGGGCAACGTGCTGAAGTATTTTTTCACAGAGAGGGTGGTGGATGCATGAAACAGTCTTCCTCAGGAGGTTGTGGGGTCAAAAACAGTGGGGGAATTCAAGAATACATTGGACAGACATATAGCAATTCTAAACGGGGGTAGGAGGAAGTAGGCTGTTGAATAACTAGGATCTGCAGCTTATCCAATAGGTAGGGAAATGGGCAGACTGGGTGGGCCAAGCGGTCCTTATCTGATGTCAAAGTCTATGTTTCTATGTTTCTATGTTATTAATGTGGGACATAATAAATGATTCCTACCTTTTTAATGAACTGGGTTTTCAGTTTAAACAAGATGGCATTGTTACTAGAGGTCATCCTCTACAATTGCAATGTCACATATACAATACCATCAAGAGGAGTTTTTATTTTTCTCAAAGAATAGTAAAAATATGGAATGCTCTGCTGCTTGAAATCATAATAAAAACAAACTGATGTTCAAAAAATGGTTGGATGTATAGATTATGGGTAATGGATTGAAGCCTTGTTACGGGTTTTAGATAGGAGCTTATATGGGCTTGTGCCTCCTGCTCATATTTCTTGCCTCCATATGAAACTCAATATGAACAACAGGTGAGCTCCACGACTTTGTTTCAGGTTAGGACACGTTCCTCTGCCAGGGGCACAATCTCAAGCTGGAAAGAAGTAAATTCAATAAGGTTGTTATGAAGTATTTTTTCATAGAATGGGTGGCGGATGCATGGAGTAGTCTGCCAACTAAGCAATGTGGTCAATTCCTGGACTGTAGCTTGGTTCAAAACACAGCAGACATGTTTAAGAGGGGATTAGGAATACAGTAATACAGCGCAAGGCTTCAGGACAGACTTAGTAAGACTTACGGGCTGGATTTTCGAAGGTTGACACAGGGCTTGCATCACGCCCTGCATCAAAGTCTTACCTTACTGTACCTACGCAATGGACAAATGCTGCACCTGCACATGAGTTTACAGTCTCAGTTGCAGTTTTGACAGTCAGCCTGCTTTATGGCAGATTGCTGCAAAGTTCAATCACAAACTGCAAGCTAGGGGATCCAGAAATGATGCATGCTAGATGAGAGAAATTTGGTATAGCAAGTGTCAATTTGATGCATGGGATAGAAATCCCACTAGATTGCTGTAAGCCTGGTGCGCCATATATTTGATTGATCCAGGGCTTGTGGCAATTCCTCCACTTTGAAAATCCAGCCCATGATCTTCCTCTTCTGCCCTTATTCTTTTATGTTTCTGTTTCTATATATGCATGACTCCAACTCTCATTAATATTCGCTCTATCCACAGCTTTGCTCTCATGTGCTGTCTGTTTTTTTCATTAGCCAGTCTTTATTGGAATTTTCCAAATACAAAAGAACAATGATAAATGAACAGTAACAAACAAGAACCGTTATAAAATGGACATAGCAAAATAAGGCTAGTGATTGGCTAGAAAAGCAGTGCCGTATATGTATTACAAATGGAAAAAAAAGTACAGGCAAACAAATCAATGCCCCTAAATGAAATGTTCAGAGCTAGACATGGATTGTAAGATGTGACAGTGGAATGTTCATTTTTTAAAGGCCGCCATTGTTTTAGCACCGCGGCAGATCACCAAAGCTTTGGAGCCACTCGCTCTTCATTTTTTTTTTACCAGTAGAAAAAAAAACAGACCGTGGCAAAATCTGCAACTACTAAACGAATGGGGGCACTTCAATCAGTGCCTCCCACACCACACTGGCTGTCTTACTTTCATGAATACTCCTACTCGCACGGAGCAGGCCGCAGCCCGAGCTCCGTATGGGCTGGGGGTTTCAAGTGCCCACAGGAGCAGTCACTGGATTGGGATTCAAACAGTAGAGCAAGGCACCAGTCAGATTTTCCCCCACTCAGCATCCCTCAGACTCAGTTCACCACTGTGCACAGCTCCTGTTCCTAAAATGCAAATAATAAAAAAAAGACATTGCCTCAATGCTTTTTACAGTCTAGTTTTCCCAGTCATGATAGCCTGATTGTGTGTGTGTGTGTGTGTGTGTGTGTGTGTGTATACAGACGGCAGCTACTCCGTTTTACCCGCTGTCTCTCCTGTCCGACAGAAGCAGTCGGAGCTCGTTTCTATTAAAAAAAAAAACAGAAAAAAAAACCTTTAAGGAGTACACAAGAGCACAGGGGCAGTGCAACAAAATTAAATCAGTAGTACCACTCACAACTACATAATGACGTAATTTTGAAATAGGCGGAAGGACTATTTTATCATATATTAACATAATTAAATCTTTTTTTCTACGTATAAACCTATTTTTTGGTCTAAACTTTAATAAGATAAAAAAGGTGCCCATTATATAAGCGCAATAAGACACTCCAGGGTGTGTGTTGAACAGTTTTTACCGCACTTCCAGGGGCTGAAGGTACTTGGCTGATGGCCTCATGCCTTACTACAACCCTGGGCATGCAGTAATATCTGTTCAATATACACCTTGTCATGTCTTATTGCTTACATAAACAAACACCATGAACGACAAGCTCCAAAGCATAATCCCAAAATCCACTCAAGTTCCCTTCCCAAGACCAATCAAATGTTGCTCCTTAAAATATCCCAAAACTACAAAAGTACATAACTACACCTTATTTAACAAAATCTAAATCTAATAATAAGATTCTGACAAAAATAAAATATGTGCTATCTGTTTTGTGCCACACAAACTGCTGCTTCCAATGTAGGGATCAGAGGGCTAACCACTGTGTTTGCTGACATCATGTTTTTTGTGGGACACATATGGTTAGCACAGCACAAAGCTTTCGAATATGAGCCCTCTAATGAGCTTTTCTAGTAAACCTCTCAGCTTTTAAAAATAGTGAAACATACATTGATGGCAGAAAAAGGCCAACCAGTCCATTCAGTTTGCTCTAACCTACCTATGAGATATTGTGAAGACCCTAATGCCCACTTACTCCCCCCATCTTACCATCCCCATTTACCTTCACTAGCCCCATGTGCTTATCCAAATCTGCACTTGAATTACACCACTAATTTGGCACAGACCACTTCACTTTTTAGTTTGTTTTACTTCTCGATCACCCTTTCCATAAAGAAATACATCCTTTTTTTACTTCTAATGTCCTTCTTAAATCTCCCTCATAGCAGCTATATAGAGTTCCCTTTTGTGCCCTTGTTCACACTCATCTTGGACAATTTTTTGCTTTCAACTCTTGTTTGCTCCATGTAGAAATGTGTATGTCTCTATCCTGTCCTTCCTATCACTCCTGGCCTACAGTGTATACATGTGAAGGCCCTCAAGCCTCTCCACACAGGGCTACCCTTTCTAGTCCTGAATCATATTTCTATCCTCCTCTGCACCAGCCCCACCCCGTCCCTGTCCCTTCTCAAGTGCAGACTCCAGAACTGCACGCAGAACTCCAAGTGTGACTACACCAGCTATCTGTACTGGGTCAGGATCACCTCCCTGCTTTTATTGCTGATCCCCTTCCTATAGTATGTGCCCCACCATTCTATATGAACTCCCTCTACTCTGCCGCACAGCACTGAATGCTTTAGCTTGCTTGCAATTATCACCCAATGATCTCCTCTCCATTTTTTGTTTCTATCACTCTCCACCCCAATCTCCACCATGTCTTCAGGTTTCTGGCCCCCATGTGCGCGGCTTTTCACTAGTTTCTATTAAGTTTCAAATGCTTGACTGTTGACCATTTCTCCAGCCTCCCCAGATCATCCTTTAGTGTCCTTGCATCCTTCTCTCTGTTCTATCGGCACAAGCTGGATGTATTGTACCACCGTGCCATTCGATTCATTACAAATGCCTCCATCAGAACTCACCATTGCAAGCTTTTTTCTAAAGTAGGATGATCCTCACTAGCCACCAGAAGATTAATGCACAGCTGCACATGGCTCCATAAAGCTCTCCTCAACAAACTACCTTCAAAGCAACAGAACAAAAGGGTAAACAAGGAGGAGAAGAAGCACTGTGGGTCAATTTGGAGCCAGGCAATGGCACCACAATCCGCAAAGGGGTTGTATACAGACACCCCTCTCAGGGGGAGGAAATGGACAAGGAAATGACAGAAAGTATACTTAGAATGGCAGATAAAGGGGAGATATTGCTGATGGGTGATCTGAATATGCCAGATGTTAACTGGAGTGCAGTTGCAGCAGCCACTTCAAAGAGTGGGGTTATTCTAGATGCCCTACAGGGGGTATGCCTTAGACAACTAGTATTGGAACCCACTCGAGAGGGAGCAATCTTAGACCTGGTCCTCTCAAATGGAGATGGAGAGGATCACAGATGTAGAAGTGGGTAGCCATCTGGGAACTAGCGACCATTGAACAGTATGGTTCACAATAAACACAGCAATAGAGTCAAGCCATACAAAGGCAAAAGTACTGGACTTTAGGAGGGCTGACTTTGCCAAAATGGGTGAGTGCCTAAGGAATGCACTAGTAAATGGGCAGGAAAGAGGGTTAAAAGAACAATGGGGAATAATAAAAACTGCGATCACAGAGGTAACAAGCTTTTGTGTGAAGCAAATAAACAAAACAAAATGATGTAAGAAACCACTATGGTTCTCCAAGGAGGTGGCAGTGAAGGTTCAAGAGAAAAAGAAAGCATTCAGAAAGTACAAGGAATCACAGAAGGAGCAGGACAGAGAATTGTATCAGTTAAAGCAAAATGAAGCTGGGAAGGCAGTCAGAACAGCAAAGGCCCAAACTGAGGAAAAGATAGCCAACTCAGTTAAGAAGGGGGATAAAACCTTTTTTAGGTACATCAGGGAGCGAAGGAAGACTAAGGGAGGGATAGTGAGGCTTAATAAAGGAGGGGGGTGGGCAGAGGGTGACTGTGAAAAGGCAGAGATACTAAACAAATATTTTTGCTCAGTATTTACAAATGAAGAGGGGGAGGTACCTAAAACAAACAATAGAAACACTCTGGATACAGAAGTTGATACCAGCCCATTTACAGAAGAAAGGGTTCTGAAAGAACTATTAAAACTGAAGGTGGACAAAGCAATGGGGCCTGATGGGATTCATCCCAGAATTGGGGTCACGTGATGGCAGCCAGCTAGGCAGCAGCTGAGGCCTTGAGCTCTTCCCTCTTGCTGCTCTAATCACCAGTTTTTGGACTCCCCGGCGCTTTATTTTGGTGAAATTGGTATTGTGAGAGTTTTGTTAAGCTCTCTACTAATGGGGTTTGAAGTCTGAACGCAGCAGATTGCCTAATTTATTAAGATGGAGGTGGATGGGAAACAGGCCTCTGTCAGACACACGCCACCTACATCTCCTGAAAAGGCAGCTAAGAAGCAACGTAACCAGAGTGGTGTGAAACCAGACCGGTCCGGAGACAAACTTCAGCTAGCTAACCCCCTCACAGAGGATAGATTTCTTCAGGAATTGTCTCCTGTAAAAGAAATTTTACAGGAGCTATCTGGAGAGCTTAAATCGCTTCGGAGTGAATTGTCCCTGGTCTCGACCCAAGTATCTGATGTGGAGGTCAGAGTTTTCTCCGTGGAGCAATGGAGATCCAAGTCTGAAGTGGAGATCTCCAAGCTTAAACAGCAGATTAAGAAGCTTCAAGCAAAAACTGAGGATCTGAAGGGGCGCAATCGTTGGAATAATCTTTTGCTTTTGGGCCTACCCGAGATGGAAGAGGGCCCAGATTTGCTAGCCTTCCTCCAGAGGTTTCTGAATAAAGTAGTGGGCCCATCACCTATTAGCTCTTCATATCACCTGGAACGGGCCCATCGCTCCCTGAGGCCTCGATCTCAGTCTGGATCGCCCCCTCGCCCTATTATTATGACATTTTTAAGCTATATCGAGAGGCATCATGTCTACACTAAATCTCGAGAGCTGAAAGAGGTGTTGTGGGGATCGGCCAGAATAAGGATCACGCAGGACCTGCTGAAGGAAACCAGGGAGAGGAGGGCGGCCTTCCATCCTGTTATCCAGAAACTAATTGCTGCCTCCATCCCCTTCAGAATGATTTATCCAGCGACGCTAAAGGTCACAGTCGGTGGATCTACCTATAGCTTCAGCTCCCCCGAGGTGGCTCTGAAGGACCTAGCTATTAAGTTACCGGACCTTTTTAAGAACTCTGGTTGATGAACATTTTGCTCTTTTTGAATGTTATCACATTCCGCTTTCTATTTTGATTTAATGGCTGGTTGAGGGCTTGTTTTTTTCCCCTTTCACCTTTTTTCATTTCGTTACATGCCTTTTTTACCCTAATCTGTTGGTTTGATTTGGGGGCCTTTATTCCTCCCATTTTTTTTAAGTTGGTAGTACTGGGTCTTACAGGCCTTTTAACCTTTGTTTTTTCTCCTACCTGGTGGTTCCTCGTTGGCCGATTTGGTTAGCTGGGCGTTTTTTCAGGGGTGCTGGTGGGAGCTCCTCGGCTGGGCCCGATGTCTCTCCCGATTTCGGAACCATTCTGTGAGTTGTGGCTCCCTTGGGGGGTAACTTCCTGGTGGTGGGACTTGGCTGGTCCGCGCTGATATCGGTCCCCCAGAAACATCGGGCCTAAGCGTGGATTCTCGCGAGATCCGAGGTGCCGCTGCTGCTTGAGTACTTTGCAAGGGTTTCGGGTTCCTGGTGGGTGAGTCAGACATTTACCCTCTTGGTGAAGGTTTGGTCCGGTTTACGTTGATACTGGAGCCAGGGAGGTAGTATTAAGGATGGGGGGGGCTTCTCTTCCCCCTAGGGGTTGTAGTTTCTCCCATTTGCTGGTGCTTGGGGTACCGGGGGGGTGCAGGGGCCTGTAGTTCAGTGGCTTGCTGGATGTGGAATCGTGAGCCTAGGGTTGGGGGTATAGCTAACCTCACCCTGGTGGTTGGGATCCTGTGGGTCATTTTATGGGGGGTTGGATTTTATATCAGTGGTGATATATCTCCGAGGGGTACTTCCCTCCATTATCCTGGTCAACCACCACCTGGGTTTTTGAGGTTCGCAATTGGGGCTGGGTGGCTAGGGCTTCCCTTTCTCTGTCTGAACTGGTTTTGGTTTTTGCCATGGCTTCCCTGTGTAAATAGTTATTTTTGGGGTTTGTGCTTTGTATTGGGAGGGGTGGGTGGGGGGTTGGGATGGTTACTCCTCTGGTTCAAGTTATTTGTGGGCTTTTGGGTGGGGTGGGAGGGTGGGGGTGGGTATATTATTATGTGTTATGTATGGTCTTTTGCCATGTGTGGTTGTGCCATTATATATGGGGATATCTAGATGGTAATGTCTATTGGAGGCAGGTTGGGAGGGACGGGTCTTTTGGGGATAGTAGTGGTTGGTTGGGGGGTTATGGGTGGTCTGGTTCAGTCTGCCAGCTTAGACCATGGCACTGTTCTAATGTGTCAGGATTGCTGGGGTTTCCTGTGTGGGTACTCTGTTCTGGGGTGTTGTGGCAGATTATTGAGCTTCCGGTTTATTTGGTTTTGGTGCGCTTTTTCTCCTCTTTTAATATTGATTTTGTCTGGGTACATGTTTTCTCTATATGGTACTTAAAATGGCTATGAATACGATTAAAATAGTTTCTTGGAATGTGCGCGGGCTTAGAGATCGGGTCAAGCGTCCCAGATTTTAATCACTGCTCATTGTTGCAGGTTGATATTCTTTTCCTGCAAGAAACGATTTGAGCCATGATGACACCAAGTTCTTTCTCGCTCTGGTTTTTCTCAGTCCTATCTTGCTGGAATTCCATCTTTAGTAAAGGTACTGCGGTTCTTATCAAAAAGCATGTCTTATTCACGAAGGAAGTGATTGTATCAGACCCAGAGGGAGGTTTATTCTGGTTAAAGGAACTCTCAATGAGTGTTGTCCTGGGTTCTGTATATGGACCGTGGGGGAGTCCAGAATTTTTATGTCTCTTGCAGACAAGCTATCCAATTTCCTTCCTTCCCAGTTTATACTGGGAGGGACTGGAATGTTCCTCTCTCATCTATATTGGATAAAGAACCCCAGGATAGGCGTCCCCCATCTCCAGCTCAGAGAGCTCTTCAGGAGTTACTGTCAATTTTAGGCCTATGTGATCCATGGAGACTCTCCAATCCCTCTTTTCGTGCTTTCTCTTTCTATTCCCAACCGCATGGTACCAAATCGAGGTTAGATTTTGTTCTAGTTAGTAAATTTTTTCTTTCTAGTCTTCTTCAATCTGGCATTGATCCAATCATTCTCTCGGATCATGCCATAGTCTGGATCAGACTTTCTTTAGATCCTGAGTTTTGTCGAGATTCCGTTTGGAGGTTGAATACTCAGTTGTTGAAGGATCCCCAAAACATTTTGAATATCAAGTCTCTGATCTCTTTCTTCCTGGCAGAGAACCTGAATTCTACCCCGAGATTTGATATAGTTTGGAGTTCCTTGAAATGCTATCTCAGGGGTGAGCTAATTAAGATGGCCTCCACCAGGAAGAAAGTGTGGATTGCAAAATCTCTGTCTTTGTTGAATCAAATTACTGATTTGGAAGCTAAATACTCCTCAACCCCTTCTCTACCAGTTCTTAAGGACCTTTTGTTAGCTAAGCGTGAGTATATGGATCTTTTGAAGGAGAAAACGGAATACTGTTTGATAAGAACTCAAGCTAAATATCTTGACCATGGGGAAAAAGCTGGGAAACTCTTGGCTTTGCGATTGCGGGTGTTGGAAGGCTCTAGGATAATTCCTTCTTTGCTTTCTCCATCCGGTTCTATTGTATCTTCCCCTAGAGGTATCGCCCATATCTTTGAGGAATATTATCTGGACCTTTATAGTAAACCTCCTTTATCTCACTCCATCTCAGATATTAATACGTATTTGGGGGACGTTGACATTCCTTGTTTGTCAGAGGCCCAACAAGAAATTTTATCGGCTCCTATTTCATCGGAGGAGATAGAAAGGACTATCACTTCTCTGGCCCCTGACAGAGCACGGGGCCCTGATGGTTTCCCAGCAAATTTTAACAAGGTTTTCGTCAAGGAGCTGGTTCCTATTCTCCTTAAATTATATGAATATCTATCGGTTTCTTTTGAAGTAGATCCCACTTTGTTTGAGGCCAAAATTATACTGATTCCTAAACCTGACAAAGTCCTTACGGATCCGGCAAATTACAGACCTATTTCTCTTCAAAATTATGACATGAAAATCCTTGCTAAGATATTAGCCGAAAGAATTAAGAAAGTCTGGTCTGGTCTACTGAGTCCCGAGCAAGTAGGCTTTGTGTCTGGTAGGTCTGCTGCGGATCACTTAAGAATTTTGTCCCATATTTCTCAGCATGCTCAATCAGCCCCTTATCTGGCAGCTTTGGTCTCTCTCGATGCAGAAAAGGCCTTTGACCGGGTGGATTGGACCTTCCTTTGGTCTGTAATGGAGAGGATGGGTTTTCCGTCTGCTTTCCTGAATAGAGTTCGGCTGTTTTATGGTTCCCCCTCAGCTAAAATCTATTGTAATGGGTTTTTTTCCCCCCTTTTCCGTTTATATACTGGTACTAGGCAGGGATGCCCCCTTTCACCTTTGCTGTTTAATTTGTATCTGGAACCGCTGCTCATCAGACTTAAAACATCTCCTCAGGTTAGAGGTTTTACGTTACAACAGGATCTGGTCCTCTCTGCTTATGCAGATGATAAACTTTTGCATTTAATATACCCGGCAGAGTCCCTAAAGGTAGCGATTGATATTATTGAGCAGTTCGGCTCCTTCTTTCAGTATAAATTGAATATTTCTAAGTCCGAAATTTTCCCGTTAAGCGTCCATACTAATAAACAGGAGTTTATCTTTTGGGATGAGGTGGGCCTAGATCCATTAAATATTTGGGGATTCATTTTTTCAACCGAACCCTCCCTTTTGAAAAAGCTAAATTTGGATAGAATAAAAAATCTGGTTTCTCAGGATCTGCAGCGATGGTCTGCCCTTCCTATTTCTCTTTGGGGTCGGATAAATATTATTAAAATGAATGTCCTTCCCCGGATTTTTAACCCGTTGAATTTGTTAAATCTGTGGCTTCCTATCTCATACTTTCTGCTACTCCATACTATGTTTTCTAACTTTATTTGGCGGGGGAAGGGTGTTAGACGCTCATATGCTAAACTATCGCTTCCTAAGGAAAAAGGCGGTCTTCGGTTACCCAATCTTTTACTTTACCATTGGGCGGCCCATCTTTCTAAATTGGGGAGATGGTTTTCCACGAATCCCACGTTAACTTGTCCAATTTGGCTCCAGCTTGAGCGTTTACATCTTTCTGAGTCCAAACTCGATAGTTATGTGATACTTTATACTCCTCCAGCTGCACTTTCACACTGGGTGACTGACACTATGATTTTAGTCTCCCTTAAATCTCTGGCTCAATGTTTAGTGTCTTTGCACATCTCTAATGTTTCGGATTTGGGACAGCCGGTGATCCTCAATCCTAATATCAAATTGGGTAGCTCTTGGCTTATGCCGGACTGGCTCCCACAGATCAGAGAGGCCAGAGTGGAGCATTTTTATAACCAGGAAACACTTCTTTCTCCGATGCCATACTGGAGAAATTGGTATTCCTAGTAGAGGGTCTTTAAGGTGTATCAATTAAGACATTTTATTGCTGGGAAATTCGTCACCATCTTTAGAGACTCTGTGGCCTATCCCTTCCTTTCACAAATTATAAATCTTGCTTCTCAATCTCATTCTATTTCTTTGATTTACTCTTTCCTTCTGAACTACAAATCCCTGAGTTTGTCGAAGGTTCAGAGTGTCTGGACACATCTGCTACCTGACTTCTCTGGACTGGCCTTGTATATGGAAGGACTTACATAGGTATCATACCCAGGACAGACTACGGCTAACCCAATACTATGTTGTTAGTAACCTCTATTATACCCCTATTAAGCTTTTCCAGCTCAAGAAACTTCCCCAATCAACTTGTTCCAGATGCTCATGAGGAGAAGGTAATTTAATTCATATGTTCTGGGACTGTCCCAAGGTTGCCCCTTTGTGGTCTCTTGTCCGGGATAACCTTGATCCTCTTCTGGGTCTGTCTGGTTTTTTTTCTCCTGAGATATGTATTTTGGGTGAATATTCCCATATAGATAGTGTCAAACGTCGATACCATATGGCCTTGGTGTCCATGGCGGTTAAGAAATTAGTCTTGAGACATTGGACGGACCAGTTGGTCCTGTCATATGCTGACTGGCTGACTGAACTTGTTGCGTATTTACAGTCGGAGAGTTTGATTGCCAGTCTGCATGGTCGTATGGATCTGTTTCGGAAGAGATGGGGTAAACTCCAGGCATTATGTCTGCACTAATTACTTAATTTGGGACCTGCTCTCTTTAGTCGGCATAAATATGCTAACTTTGGTTATGTATGTCATTTTGTACAGTTGTGGGTACTTGTGTTTGGTAGTACAAGATGAATGATTGTTTTACCCAGAGTATTTTATTTTTATATGTGATGGCGCACCTATAACAGAGGGGAGGGAGGAGGAGGAGGTTGAGGGGGTGGTTACATTAGATGTTGAATCATGCTTTACCTATATGTCTGTGGGTGGGGTGGGTGGGGGTGGTGTTTTGTGAGGGGTTGGGGGTGGGAGAGGGGGTGGGGCTTGTGGTGGGGGTTTGGTTGTACCGTTATCTTTTATTCTGTACCTTATCGAATATGTGTGTTTTGTTGTTTTAAATTTTGTCATTAAAACCCAATAAATTTAAATTTAAAAAAAAAAAAAAAGAAATTCATCCCAGAATTCTAAAAGAACTAAGGGTAGAACTAGTGACACCACTGACTACCCTCTTTAACAAATCATGGGAGGATGGGGTGGTACCTGAGGACTGGAGGAGGGCCGATGTGATTCTCCTTCACAAAAGTGGGAGCAGGGCAGAAGTGAGAAACTACAGACCAGTTAGTTTAACCTCAGTGATAGGGAAAATGATGGAATCACTTCCGAAGGAAAGAATTGTTGAGTACCTAGAGGCCAGAGGGGCACAGGACCCAAGGCAGCATGGATTCACAGCAGGAAGGTCATGCCAGATGAATCTAATAGATTTCTTTGACTGGGTGACCAAAGTAGTAGATCAGGGAAGGGCTGTGGACATGGCCTACCCAGACTTTAGCAAGGCATTTGACTCAGTCCCACACAAAAGATTAATATACAAGTTAGCCAGCCTGTGAGTAGGTCCCAAGATGATAGCCTGGGTAAAGAATTGGCTGGAGGATAGGACACAGAGAGTAATCGTAAATGGAGTCCACTCTGAAGAAAGGGGGGTTACTAGTGGGGTGCCGAAGGGTTCAGTATTAGGACCGGTCCTCTTCAATGTCTTTGTAAGCGACATTGCAGAGGGACTGGAAGGAAAAGTAAGTCTCTTTGCAGATGACACAAAGATCTGCAACAGAGTTGATGCACAAGGTGGGGTGGAAAGGATGAGAAGGGACTTGGCAGGGTTAGAGGAATGGTCATATGTATGGCAGCTTAGATTTAATGCTAAGAAGTGCAAGGTAATGCACCTGGGAAACAAAAACCAAGGGGAAGAGTACACAATGGGGGGTGAGATACTAACAACAACAAAAATGGAAAGGGACCTGGGGGTAGTCATATCAGATGACTTAAAGGTGGGCAAGCAATGTGAGAGGGCAGTAAGGAGGGCTGGGGGGATACTGGGATGCATAGGGAGAGGCATCACCAGTAGAAAACAGGAAGTTGTTATCCTTTGTACAGACAGCTGGTGAGACCCCATCTGGAGTACTGTGTGCAGTTCTGGAGACCCAATCTCCACAAGGACATAGACAAGATGGAAGCTGTCCAGAGGAAGGCAACTAAAATGGTGTAGGGTCTGCACTGGAAGACATATGAAGAAAGACTAAAGGAGCTTAATATGTATAGCCTGAAGGAAAGGAGGGAGAGGGGGGACATGCTAGAAACATTCAAGTACTTCAAGGGAATCAACAAGGTCCAAGAGGGTAGCATCTTTCAAAAAAAGAGGTGTGCAAGAACAAGGGGCACAATTTGAAGATGGGCGGGCTCAGAGGTAATGTAAGGAGTATTTTTCACAGAGAGGGTTGTGGATGCATGGAGCGGCCTTCTGGAGGAGGTTGTGGAGTCAAAAACAGTGATTGAATTCAAGCATGCATGAGACAGCCATAAGGCAACTCTAGGGGTTGGGGGTAGAAAGAAGTAGGCGGCTGGTTAACTAGGATCTGCAGCTTATCCATTAGGTAGGGAAATGGGCAGACTGGGTGGGCCAAGCAGTCCTTATCTGCCGTCAAATTCTATGTTTCTATGTTTTTATAAGTATCTTATTGGTGTTAAGCAGAGAATTGCAGGATTCCATTAAAAGTGTAGTAATTTTATAACCAGAGGGAGTGAGATACAACTGAATTTGCTTGATTGTTGGGGTTGAGACCTAGGATTTGGAAGGATATTCTTGCAACATTTTAAAAGTGTCCTGCTGACTGAGAAGTTAAGTTTTTATCCCTGGTTTCACTGAAAGATTTTGTGTATTGGAATCAGACATAGCAGAGTGCCTGCATTGAAAGGCCTGCTTACATCACAGGTGTCGCTAGTCAATCAATTGGCTCTGGGTGGAGTTTCATCACTGTGCTGTATTAGGCATCCTTCACAGATAGAAGCCAGTCAGACTGACTTTGATTTGTCTGTTGGAAGCTGAGAACCCTGCTACACTGCAAAGAACAAACTATAACTCCATTTAGGACCTGGAAATCTGGTAAGGCATAATACTGGTGGGACTTGTTAAGAAGGGGAGCTACACTTTCTACAAAAAGTTTCATTTTTTTTCCCTTATTGGCATCAAGCAGAGAATTGCAGGATTCCATTAAAAGTGTAGTAATTTTATAATCAGAGGGAGTGAGATACAACTGAACTTGCTTGATTGTTGGGGTTGAGACCTAGGATTTGGAAGGATATTTTTGCAACATTTTAAAAGTGTCCTGCTGGCTGAGGAGTGAGTTCATTTTTATCCCTGGACTCAGTAGAGTGGTTTGTGCAGGAGCCGTGGTCTAGTAAATTATGGTGTTAGTTGAATTACTATAAAGGGCAATACTCACCAGGGTGGTGGAGCAGTTGTGTATTTGATTGTTTCTAACAGTCACCAGTGGCTGTGGACTACTCACCCACCCTATCCCACTCCCCACCCCCCAAGGCTTGGCATTTCCTTTATAGTCACAGTTCTGACATCACTTCCTCAACAGATCTTGGGGCAGAACTGTCATATCTTTAATAACCCAGCACAGTGCAAAAAGGGTAGGTACATACCACAAATAATAATAATATATATATATATATATATATTACATATTGTATATTATAAGGAGAGGACATGGGGGAGTGGTGCAATGCACTGGCTGTGGGGCAGCAGTTTTCGGGAGACATTCTGGAAACTGCATTGCTGTCCTATTTGCAGGCAACTGTCAGCTCTGAGGAGGAGGTTGCCCACCTCCAGGCTGAACTAGCAAGGACTAAGGAGGCCTCCCCTTCAAGAGCACCACTGCTATAACCACTGCCTCAGAGGTTGCCAAGTATGAAGAAACAGTTGGACCACAGTGGGTTCTGGGAGGTGCGGTGGTGGACCAGAGGTGAAACCCCTAGTTGGCCACCCCTCTACACCGTCATATGCCATTCTGGCAGAGCAAGGTTCCTCTATGATGGCACCCTCAGTGGAGACCCAGAAGAATGCTGAGGATATCCACTAGGGAGACCCACAAAAGGGTGACAAAGGACACAACAGGGGAAGGAAACAGCTTCTGATAGGGGACTCAGTTGTTAGGGGGGTAAAACTGGGAAAGGGAGAGGAGAAGGAAGTAAGGTGTCAGCCTGGTGCCATGGCTTGGAGGGACAGGAAGCAAATCCTCAGGATTGCAGAAGCAGCATCACAGAAGAGGGAACTAGATATCATAGTTCACCTTGGGACAAATGATCTAGCTAGGCATGGGATCAGTGCAGTGCAGAATGAATTTGTGGAGTTGGGGAGGGGCCTCAGATGGGTAGCAAACACGGTAACCTTCTCAGAGGTGCTACCAGTCCATGGCAGAGTGAGACTAGGGTACTGCACACCATGCAGTTTAATGAATGGTTGCAAAACTGGTGCAGAGCACAGGGCTTTGCTTCATTGGGGACTGGGGCCACCTCGAGATAAAGGTCTATACTGGCATGATGGTCTGCATCTGTCCATGAAGGGAACCAAGCTCCTAGGTGATAGGTTTAAATGCTTTCTTGGCAAGCTTTTAAACTAGCCAAGGGGGGAGGCACTGATAAAAGGCAGGAAATTTCAAGCCTCCCCCCACAAAACATGGCAGGTAGTAAGGTAAACCTTGAGGTACAGAGATCAAAACAGGGCAGGACAGGGGTAAATGGAAAAATAGACAAGGACAATAAGAGCAGGGATGGGGGGGGAGGATAAAGCCAACATTAAATGGAGGGCAATGAGTACCAATGCCCATAGTCTGGGAAACAAGCTTCCTGAGCTAGTAGCCCTGATGGTAGAAGAACAATTGGATATTGTGGCAGTCACGGAAACATGGTACACCGAGAACCATGACTGGGATGTCAACATACCAGGGTACACACTCAACAGAAGGGACAAGGAAGGTAAAAGAGGAGGTGGAGTAGCTCTGTACATAAGGGAAGGGATCAAAGCTACAGAACTAAAAAGTAAAGGGAAGGACAAGAGGCACTCTGGGTCACCTTGAAAACAGGAAATGGCATCACAATCCGCACAGAGGTTGTATACAGACCCCCATCTCAAGGGAAGGAAATGGACAACAAAATGATAGAGGGCATTCTCAAAATGGATGAAAAAGGGGAGATACTTTTGATGGGGGACTTGAATATGCCAGATGTTAACTGGATAACATGTACTGCAGCCACATCCAAGAGTAGGGTCATTCTTGATGGCCTGCAGGGGGCAGGCCTTAGACAGCTAGTGTTGGAACCCACTCGGAAGGGAGCAATACTAGACCTGGTACTCTCAAATGGAGAGAGGATCACAAATTTAGAAGTCATTAAACATCTGGGAACAAGCGACCACTGCACAGTGTGCTTCACAATGAGCACAACCATGGAGATAAGCCATACAAAAACAAGGATACTGGACTTTAGAAGAGCCGACTTTGGCAAAATGGGTGAATACCTGAAAAATGCACTAGCAAATGACCAAAAAGGAGGGGTGGAAGAACAATGGAGAAAAATCAAAACTGCCATCATAGAGGCAACAAGCCTTTGTGTGAAACAAATAAAGAAAACAAAGCGGAGTAGAAAACCACAATGGTTCTCAAAAGAGGTGGCAGGGAAGGTTAAGGAGAAAAGGCTGCATTCAAAAAGTATAAGAGTCTGGAAGGAGCACGACAGGAACTGTATCAATTAAAGCAGAAAGAAGTGGGAAGACAGTCAGACTAGCAAGGCCCAAACCGAGGAAAAATAGCCAAGTAAGTGAAGGGGGATAAAACCTTTCATAGGTACATTAGGAGCATAAAAGGTTAAGGGAGGATAGTGAAGATTAATAAAGGAGAGGTGGGCAGAGGGAGATAGTGAAAAGGCAGATATACTGAATGAATACTTTTGCTCAGCATTCACAAAAGAAGATGAGGAGGAGTTACCTAAACCAGACAATAGAAGCAATCTGGGTAGGGGGGTTGACACCAGTCCATTCACAAAAGAAAGAGTCCTGAAAGAACTCCTAAAACTCAAGGTGGACAAAGCAATGGGGCCTGACGGGATTCACCCCAGAATCCTAAAAGAACTAAGGGAGGACCTAGTGACACCACTGATCATGCTATTTAACAAATCATGGCAGGATGGGGCGGTACCTAAGGACTGGAGGAGGGCAGATGTGATTCCCCTTCACAAAAGTGGGAGCAAGGCAGAAGCAGAAAACTACAGACCTGTAAGTTTGACCTCAGTGGTAGGGAAAATGATGGAATCACTTCTGAAAGAAAGAATTGTTGAGTACCTAGAGGCCAGTGGGGCACAGGACCCAAAGCAGCATGGATTTACAGCAGGAAGGTCATGTCAGATGAATCTAATTGATTTCTTTGACTGGGTGACCAAAGTAATAGACTAGGGAGGGGCTGTGGATATGGCCTACCTAGACTTTAGCAAGGCATTTGACACAGTCCCTCACAAAAGATTAATAATCAAGTTAGCCAGCCTGGGAGTGGGTCCCAGGGTGGTAGCCTGGGTAGCAAACTGGCTGCACAACAGGATACAGAAGGTAATAGTGAATGGAACACATTCCGAAGAAAGGAGGGTTACTAGTGGAGTACCTCAGGGCTCAGTACTGGGTCCAGTCCTCTTTAACATATTTATAGGTGACATTGCAGAGGGTCTGAGGAAAGGTATGCCTCTTTGCAGATGACACAAAGATCTGTAACAGAGTTGATACACAAGAGGGGGTAGAAAAGATGAGAAGGGACTTGGCAAGGTTGGAGGAATGGTCAGACATATGGCAACTTAGATTCAATGCAAAGAAGTGCAAAGTAATGCACCTGGGAAACAAAAATCCAGGAGAAGAGTACACAATAGCAGGGGAGGTACTAACAACAACAAAAATGGAAAGGGACCTGGGGTAGTCATATCAGATGACCTAAAGGTGGGTAAGCAATGTGAAAAGTCAGTAAGGAGAGCCAGGGGGATACTGGGATGCATAGGAAGGGGCATCACAAGTAGAAAAAGGGAAGTGGTTATCCCTCTGTACAGACAGTTAGTGAGACCCCATCTGGAGTACTATGTGCAGTTTTGGAGACCTCATCTACGCAAGGACATAGAGAGGATGGAAGCAGTCCAGAGGAGGGCAACTAAAATGGTGCAGGATCTGCAGCAGAAACCATATGAAGAGAGACTGAGAGAGCTTAATATGTATACGCTTGATGAAAGGAGGGACAGAGGGGACATGATAGAAATGTTCAAGTACCTCAAGGGAATCAACAAAGTCCAGGAGGGTAGCATCTTTCAGAAAAAGAGATGTGTAAGAACAAGGGGGCACAATTTAAAGATAGAGGGGGACGGCTCAGGGGTAATGTGAGGAAATTTTTTTTCATGGAGAGAGTGGTGGATACATGGAACAGCCTTTCTGAGGAGGTCGTTGGGTCTAAAACAGTGAGGGAATTCAAACATGCATGGACAGACACAAGGCAGTTATGGTGGGGGGTTGCAGGAAGTAGGCTGTTGGTTAACTAGAATCTGCAGGTTATCCAGTAGGTAGGGAAATGGGCAGACTGGGTGTGCCATGTGGTCCTTATCTGCCATCAAAGTCTAAGTCTATCAGGCTTGTTCCACCGTTCCCTGAGCTGTTATTCACTCAGAAATATCTCCCTCATTACACGCGATGTCCCCAGGCTCTGCACTCTCTATTGCAAAGCTGCCATTGGCTATACCCTCCCTTTAGTCTAGAACAAACTGAACCCACACTCAAACTAACTTACCTAGTACCTCGAAATGCTTTTAAATCTTTAATCAGTAATCGCTTGGCAGGAACATGCAACTGCCACCCATGATTACCCGTCCCATGCTCTTAGTTGATCCCCCCCCACCCCGTCCTACTGACCACTTTACCCTTCCCCTCTACCTCTACTCCTCTTTTGTCTCCTTTCCATCCCTTTACACTATACTGATCTGTATTGTTTAACTGTGCAACAATGGACCACTCTGGCTACAAGGTCCAAAAATTACTTTATGTTTTCTTTATTGTTAGACAATGAATTTTGTACAGTTCCTTCACATTGTTAGGCAATGAAATCTGTTATGGTACAAGGCAACACAATTTGTACAGCTCCTTCTGTTTGTCCAATCCTATGTCTCAATTTACGCATTTTAAATGCTGCACGTTTGTATTTGACATGTTACTGTTTTTATTGTCTTGAGCCTCTCAGGACCTCCTTGAAAATGAACTTGCTCAATGGAGTTTTTTCTGGAAATGAACTTGAACTTGAACAGTCTTCTGAAGATCTCCTTGTCATCTACAAAGAGGCAGTTTTTTTCCCTGATCCCCTCTAAAATCACAAATAAAGATTGTAAAAAGAGCCACATTTCAGACTGTCCCCTAGGGCATTCCACTGTGATGTTCACTATTCTTTGCCCAGGAATTCCCCATTAAAGATGACCCTCTGTGAGCTCCTATCCTATCCAATTTCTGACCCACCTTGCAATTATGTCCTCCACCCGAAGTCCCTCAAATATTTACTATCCTTTTGCATGTGACTAAGTCAAACACTTTACTAAAGTCTAGGTACAGTACAGCACAGCTGCTGGCACTCTTCAACCACCTTTGTGACCCAATCAAAGTCATTTATCAGATGTGTCTGATAAGACCTATCCCTGGTGAATTCATGCTGCAGTACCATTTGTCCTTTTGTCCTGGAACCCATTTACCTCCAGAAACTGTTACTCTACTAGCCTTTCCTTTATAATGACCTCCAACAACAGAGCCCAGACTTAATGGTCTATAGTTCTCTGGCTCATCCTGTTATGTAGGGGAACTGCATTTGCTGTTCTTCAAAGAAATGGTACTACCCCTGTATCCAGGAAACTATGGACGACACCTTCTAGTAATGTGTTCAATTCCTGCCCCATTTCCTTTAGTGCTCTAGAGGGCTTTTACAAAGCGTTAGGGAAATGTGAAACTTTTACTCTACTAGTCTCCACTTGCATGTGTGTGTGTGAGTGGGGGGTGCTACTCTGCTGTATAGTACCTGCAGGGTGTGTACTTTTAAGTTTGTTTTAATAAAAAAACTACTTTTTAGAGTATCCCAGCAGTGGCTTTCTTTGTACACTTCCTGGATGTGTAGCCAATTTTCTGTTTTTTCATTGTCACTACTGTACATGTTTAATTGGCTCCATTCTACAGATCCTGAGCCGCCCTCTGCATTTTTTTTTATTCCTTAGGTTTACCACTCCTGCAGCCACAGCCCTGCTTACCTCCAGCCACTGCTCCTCCTTCACCACCGACCCTGAAGTGGCTGTGCCTAGCTGGAATAAGCATCTGTACCATTGAGAGGGACTCCCCCTATGTCCCCGTACCAGGCCAGGAACCAATACTGGCACACACCCCTAATCCAAGCATTCGCTGGCTGGTGAAGCTGTGGCCATCAAGCTGCTGCAGACTTGTGCTGCCATTTTCCACCTTGATTTTTAGCACCCGGAGTGCGAGTGTGCAATGACATCAGGCACTATGTGCTGATGTCTGCCGCACTCTACCCCTTGCTGGCACCACTCTAGTAGTGCCCCCGGTCATCATCAGAGAATGCTACAGAGTGGTGGTGCCCTGGATCCCTCCTCTGGATAGGAGAGCAGTCCTCCAGAAGCTCAATCCTATCCCTCCCCCTGCCAACCCATGGTTCCCCAGGCTCGCATCTGAACCTGGGTCACCAGCATGGCATGAGGTGTGGCGTCCATCACTTCAATGCTCAGCACTACCGGGCCAGCTCGCTTTCTGCATTTTGGACTTTGGGGATCTTAAATATCTCCTTTTCCTCAGGCAAAACCCTCTTCTTTTATCATTCTTTTTTTAAAGAGTCACTGATGCCAAAAGTGCTACATTACAGAATCCGAATAAGCATATCCCCAATAAATCCCATACCAAAAACTAGATTTCTACGTTACTTTATTTTAAAGTGATTAGCCATTTTGTAACCTTGATTTCACAATCTGTATAAAAAAAGCCTGTTTCAATGAAGAACTGCCAATTATGTCATCTAGGGACCTCACAGTCTAGTATTCCCTGTCAGCAAGCTTATTGGACCTGTTTCTCCAAAGCTGTAAGGGTCATGTGCAATGGTTTTTACATGTAAAACAGGTAGCAACATTCAAAAAACATTGCTATATAAACTATATGAGTGTCAGGTTTTGTAACAAAGTTAATTCCACAGTAGAACCATGCTCTGGAGTGGTTTAATGTGCTTATAACATGACAAGTGCAGAAACAGGGAGTTATGCTTCATAAGAGATTGTAACATGATATTCTATATTAGCAAGTGCAATAAAACACAGATGCAGACACAGATAGAGTGGAATCATCTCCGTTTTCTGCTGTGTTTGCTGTTTGGGATTTGGTTGCTGTGCATTATGGGAAAATCCTATATTTAACTGCATTTTGTATTCTGTGGGTGCAATAGTGAACAGTCATTCAATTACTGATTACATGCAGATGTTATCAACATTTCAGAATATGTGTTCATTTTGGCTGACTTACTTTTGTGAACTGTGGAATCACCTCCGTTATTCTGCTATGTTTGCTGTTTAGGAGTTGGCTGCTGTGCATTATGGGAAATGCATATATTTAACTGAATTTTGTATATTATGAGTGCAATGGTGAACAGTCATTTAATTACTGATTACATGTAGATGTGATCAACATTTCAGAATATGTGTTCATTTCTGATGACCTACTTTTGTGAACTATGGAATCATCTGTTTTTCTGCTGTGTTTGCTGTTAGGGATGTGGCTGCTGTGCATTATGGGTAATGCATATATTAAAGTGCACAGGAGATTTCAGCTCTGGTAGTTGTTCCTGAAATTACCTTGGCAGGCCAACAGATGGTTCTGAAACAATACTAGCAGCACAGCACTGTTTCACAGTCATATTTAGATAACATTCCAAATGTACTGAACTGAGCCCCTCAGGGGAAAAAACTTTAATAGACCAAGTAAAAAACACACAAAAAAACCCCACATAGTTAGAAACATAGAAACATAGAATTTGACGGCAGATAAGAACTCGCTTGGCCCACCCAGTCTGCCCATTTCCCTACCTAATGGATAAGCTGCAGATTCTAGTTAATCAACAGCTTACTTCCTCCTGCCCTTCACTAGAATTGCCTTACACCTGTCCCATGCATTCTTGAATTCTCCCACTGTTCCTGACTCCACAACCTCCTCAGGAAGGCTGTTCCATGCATCCACAACTCTCTCTGTGAAAAAAAACTTTCTAACATTACCTCTGAGCCGTCTCCCTATCTTCAAATTGTGCCCCCTTGTTCTTGCACATCTCTTCTTCTGAAAGATACTACCTTCTTGTACCTTGTTAATTCCCTTGAGATACATGAAAGTTTCTATCATGTCCCTTCCCTCTCCCTTCTTTCCTCAAGGGTATACATATTAAGCTGCTTTAGTCTCTCCTCGTATGTCTTCTGGTGCAGACCTTGCGCCATTTTGGTTGCCCTCCTCTGAACAGCCTCCACTCTGTCTATGTCTTTTCGGAGATGGGGTCATAGAAACATAGAAACATAGACTTTGATGGCAGATAAGGACCACTTGGCCCACCCAGTCTGCCCATTTCCCTACCTATTGGATAAGTTGCAGATTCTAGTTAAACAACAGCCTACTTCCTGCAACCCCCACTATAATTGCCTTGTGTCTGTCCCATGCATGTTTGAATTCCCCCACTGTTTTAGACCCAACAACCTCCTTAGGAAGGCTGTTCCATGCATCCACCACTCTCTCTGTGAAAAAAAATTTCCTCACATTACCCCTGAGCCATCCCCCCTCTATCTTTAAATTGTGCCCCCTTGTTCTTACACATCTCTTTTTCTGAAAGATGCTACCCTCCTGGACTTTGTTGATTCCCTTGAGGTACTTAAATGTTTCTATCATGTCCCCTCTGTCCCTCCTTTCATCAAGAGTATACCTATTAAGCTCTCTCAGTCTCTCTTCATATTGCTTCTGCTGCAGACCCTGCACCATTTTAGTTGCCCTCCTCTGGACTGCTTCCATCCTCTCTATGTCCTTGCATAGATGGGGTCTCCAAAACTGCACGCAGTACTCCAGATGGGGTCTCACCAACTATCTGTACAGAGGGATAACCACTTCCCTTTTTCTACTTGTGATGCCCCTTCCTATGCATCCCAGTATCCCCCTGGCTCTCCTTACCAACTTTTCACATTGCTTACCCACCTTTAGGTCATCTGATATGACTACCCTCAGGTCCCTTTCCATTTTGTTGTTGTTAGTACCTCCCTGCTATGTGTACTCTTCTCCTGTGTTTTGTTTCCAGGGGCATTACTTTGCACTTCTTTGTATTGAATCTAAGTTGCCACATGTCTGACCATTCCTCCAACCTTGCCAAGTCCCTTCTCATCTTTTCTACCCCCTTGTGTATCAACTCTGTTACAGATCTTTGTGTCATCTGCAAAGAGGCATACCTTTCCCTCCAGACTCTCTGCAATGTCACCTATAAAGATGTTAAAGAGGACTGGACCCAGTACTGAGCCCTGAGGTACTCCACTAGTAACCCCCCTTTCTTGAATGTGTTCCATTCACTATTACCTTCTGTGTCCTGTTGTGCAGCCAGTTTGCTACCCAGGCTACCACCCTGGGACCCACTCCCAGGCTGGCTAACTTGATTATTAATCTTTTGTGCGGGACTGTGTCAAATGCCTTGCTAAAGTCTAGGTAGGCCATATCCACAGCCCCTCCCTGTTCTATTACTTTGTTCACCCAGTCGAAGAAATCAATTAGATTCATCTGACATGACCTTCCTGCTGTAAATCCATGCTGCTTTGGGTCCTGTGCCCCGCTGACCTCTAGGTACTCAACAATTCTTTCTTTCAGAAGTGATTCCATCATTTTCCCTACCACTGAGGTCAAACCTACAGGTCTGTAGTTTCCCCCTTCTGTCTTGCTCCCACTTTTGTGAAGGGGAATCACATCTGCCCTCCTCCAGTCCTTAGGTACCGCCCCATCCTGCCATGATCTGTTAAAAGCGTGGTCAGTGGTGTCACTAGGTCCTCCCTTAGTTCTTTTAGGATTCTGGGTGAATCCCATCAAGCCCCATTGCTTTGTCCACCTTGAGTTTTAGGAGTTCTTTCAGGACTCTTTCTTCTGTGAATGGACTGGTGTCAACCCCTACCCAGAGTGCTTCTATTGTCTGGTTTAGGTAACTCCTCCTCATCTTTTTTGTGAATACTGAGCAAAGTATTCATTCAGATTCTGTCTTTTCACTGTCTCCCTGCCCACCTCCCTCTCCTTTATTAATCTTCACTATCCCTCCCTTAACCTTTCTATGTTCCCTAATGTACCTATAAAAGGTTTTATCCCCTTTAACTGAGTTGGCTATTTTTTCTTCGGTTTGGGCCTTTGCTAGTCTGACTGCCTTCCCACTTCTTTTGCTTTAATTGATACAGTTCTCTGTTGTGCTCCTTCTGTGATTCCTTATACTTTTGAATGCAGCCTTTTTCTCTCTAACCTTCCCTCACATCATTTGAAAACCATAGTGGTTTTCACTCCGCTTTGTTTTCTTTATTTGCTTCACAAAGCGTTTCTATGATGGCAGTTTTGATTTTTCTCCATTGTTCTTCCATCCCTCCTTTTTGGTTATTTGCTAGTGCATTTTTCAGGTATTCACCCAGTTTGCCAAAGTCAGCTCTTCTAAAGTCCAGTATCCTTGTTTTTGTATGGCTTATCTCCATGGTTTGTGCTCATTGTGGGGCACACTGTGCAGTGGTCGCTTGTTCCCAGATGTCTACTGACTTCTAAATTTGTGATCCTCTCTCATTTGAGAGTACCAGGTCTAATATTGCTCCTCCCGGTGGTTCCAACACAAGCTGTCTAAGGCCTGCCCCCTGCAGGCATCGATAATGACCCTGCTCTTGGATGTGGCTGCAGTACCTATTATCCATTTAACATCTGGCATATTCAGGTCCCCCATCAACAGTATCTCCCCTTTTTCAGCCATTTTGAGAATGTCCTCTATCATTTTGTTGTCGATTTCCTCCCCTTGAGACAGGGGTCTGTATACAACCCCTGTGCGGATTGTGATGCCATTCCCTGTCTCCAACATGACCCAGAGTGCCTCTTGTCCTCCCCCTTTACTTTTTAGTTCTGTAGCTTTGATCCCTTCCCTTATGTATAGAGCTACTCCACCTCCTCTTTTACCTTCCCTGTCCCTCCTGTAGATTGTGTACCCTGGTATGTTGACATCCCAGTCATGGTTCTCGGTGTACCATGTTTCCGTGACTGCCATAATATCCGACTGTTCATCTTCTATCAGGGCTACTAGGAAGCTTGTTTCCCAGACTACAGGCATTGGTACTCATTGCCCTCCATTTAATGTTGGCTTTATCCTTTCCCCCATCCCTGCTCTTGCTGTCCTTGTCTATTTTTCCATTTACCACTGTCCTGCCCTGTGTTGAGCTCTGTACCTCAGTGTTTACCTTCCTACCTGCCATGTTTTGTGGGGGAAGACTTGAAATTTCCTGCCTTTTATTAGCGCCTCCCCCTTGGCTAGTTTAAAAGCTTGCCAAGGAAGCATTTAAACCTATCACCTAGGAGCTTGGTTCCTGTCATGGACTGATGCAGACCATCATGCCAGAATAGACCTTTATCTCTCCAGGTTGCCTCCCAGTCCCCAATGAAGCCAAAGCCCTGTGCTCTGCACCAGTTTTGCAACCATTCATTAAACTGCATGGTGTGCAGTACCCTAGCCTCGCTCCTGCCATGGACTGGTAGCACCTCTGAGAAGGTTACCGTGCTTGCTACCCATCTGAGGCCCCTCCCAACTCCACAATCATTCTGCACTGCACTGATCCCATGCCTAGCTAGGTCATTTGTCCCAAGGTGGACTATGATATTGAGTTCCCTCCTGTGATGCTGCTTCTGCAATCCTGAGGATTCACTTCCTGTCCTCCAAGCCATGGCACCAGGCAGACACCTTACTTCCTCCTCTCCATTTCCCAGGTTTACCCCTAACAATAGAGTCCCCATCAGAAGCTGTTTCCTACCCCTGTAGTGTCCATTGCCACCCTTTTGTGGGTCTCCCTAGTGGATGTCCTCAGCTTTCTTCTGGGTCTCAACTGAGGGTGCCATCATAGAGGAACCTTGCTCTGCCAGAATGGCATATGATTTGTGTAGAGGTACAACTAGGAGTCTTCACCTCTGGTTCACCACCCGCACCCTCCCAGAACCCACTGTGGTCCAACTGCTCTTCATACTTGGCAACCTCTGAGGCAGTGGTTGTGGCAGTGGTGCTCTTTGGAAGGGGGAGGCCTCCTTAGTCCTTGCTAGTGCAGCCTGGAGGTGGGCAACCTCCTCCTCAGAGCTGACAGTTGCCTGCAATAGGACAGCAGCACAGTTTCCAGAATGTCTCCCAGAAAACTGCTGCCCCACAGCCAGTGCATTGCACCACTCCCCACATGTCCTCTCCTTATAATACTATACTATATATATATATATATATATATATGTCTTTATTATTATTTGTGGTGTGTACCTACCCTTTTGCACTGTGCAGGGTTATTATGATATGAAAGTTCTGCCGCAAGACCTGTTGAGGAAGTGATGTCAGAACTGTGGCTAAAGGAAATGCCACCTGGGGGTGGGTGTGGTAAGGTGGGGGTAATCCACAGCCACTGGTGACTGTTAGAAACAATCAAATACACAACTGCTCCACCACCCTGGTGAGTATTGTCCTTTATAGTACTCTCAACTAACACCACACTTTACTAGACCACGTCTCCTGCACAAATCACTCTACTGAGTCCAAGGATAAAAATTAACTCACTCCTCAGTCATCAGGACACTTTTAAAATGTTGCAAAAATATCCTTCCAAATCCTAGGTCTCAACCCCAACAATCAAGCAAATTCAGTTGTGTCTCACTCCCTCTGGTTATAAAATTACTACACTTTTAATGGAATCCTGCACTTCTCTGCTTATTGCCACAATGAAAAAAATGAAACTTTTGTAGAAAGCGTAGCTCCTTTACTTTACAAGAAATATGCCTCACCAGGTTTCCAGGTCCTAACTGTAGTTATAGTTTATTCTTTGCAGTGTAGCAAGGTTCTCCGCTTCCACAGACAAGTCAAAGTCAGACTGACTGACTTCTAACTGTGAAGGATGCCTAAGACAGCAGTGATGAAACCCCATCCAGAGCCAATTGATTGACTAGTGACACCTGTGATGTAAGCAGGCCTTTCAATGCAGGTAGTCTGCTATGTCTGATTTCAATACACAAAATCTTTCAGTGAAACCAGGGATGAAAACTTAACTTCTCAGCCAGTAGGACACTTTTAAAATGTTGCAAAAATATCCTTCCAAATCCTAGGTCTCAACCCCATCAATCAAGCAAATTCAGTTGTATCTCACTCCCTCTGGTTATAAAATTACTACACTTTTAATGGAATCCTGCACTTCTCTGCTTAATGCCAATAATGAAAAAAAAAATGAAACTTTTTATAGAAAACGTAGCTCCCTTACTTTGCAAGAAATATGCCTCACCAGGTTTCCAGGTCCTAACTGTAGTTATAGTTTGTTCTTTGCAGTGTAGCAAGGTTCTCCGCTTCCACAGACAAGTCTCCAGAATTGCATGCAGTACTCCAGATAGGGTCTCACGAACTGTCTGTAGAGAGGGATAACAACTTCCTGTTTTCTACTGTTGATTTATTTTATTTTATTTATCAAGTCTAGGATTACAAATACCTTTGAGCCTTGGCTGTTTTACAAAGGTTCCATGTCAGAGAAATACAAATTATGGGAACATCAAGACAGACATTACGACAATGTGGACGTTGCAAACAGAGTACAGATTAATACAATTCAAGGGTAGCATTGTAACAAGGCAGCCAGTGGCATTTGTCAGAGAAAATAGACAACAGATAAGAAGTGCCAGAGTCATAGGGAGAGGGAAGGGGGGAGAAGGAATGTAGGAAGGGTGGGGAGAGGGTGAAAAGTGCAGCATTGGGTATACCAAGATGTGAGGGTAGAATCCAATGAGGAGGGAAGGGGGGACAACTAGAGCAGAAAGGGAAGTGGAGAAACAAGGTTAAGTTGGGCAGTCACAGGAGCTGTTGGTAGTGAGATAGACCCGGAGCCTAGTTTTAAACATACCAATAGTTGGAGCAGAGGAGGTGGCTGGGCTGAGGCCATAGAACCAGAGTGGTGCTCGATAAGCAAAAGAGCATTGTCCCTGTTAAGTGTGACAGTGGGGGATTTTCAGTAGCTGTAGCATGGATCTCCTAAGGCACCATTTGTTAATTCGGTGTTGTAACAGAGTTAAGACCCCAGAAGGTGCAAGGCCAAGGTAGATTTTTTTCACCATGGAGCAGGTGAGAAACTTTATGCGGTTTGATAGTTGGAGCCAGCCGGTCTGAGTGTACAGGTCACATGTGTGGGTGAGATGGTGAGCACCAGTGATGAGCCGACATGCTTTATTTAAGGCACTTGAGAGGCATCTAAGTGTTGTGTTGTGGCCGAGCCATAAATGATGAGACCATAGTCTATTAAAGAGATCATAGAGCTCAGGACTGCAACCTTCAAAGCTTCTGGTGGGTGTGGTCTGTGTTTGTAGAGGAGACCAACGTGTATTAGCAGCTCTAGCTACATTATCTACATGAAGTTCATAGGAGAGATTAGGGTCAAGCTGTATCCCTAAGTATTTGAAGGACCCCACCTGATCTAGAGTGTTCCCTGGGTGGTGGAGAGGCCCAGTGGTGTAGCTTGTGGGTTATGAGAGCTGCAGAAGAGCATAGATTTGGTTTTCTTGTCATTGAGGACCAGTTTATGATTAAGAAACCATGTCTCTACAGAACTGAAACCAAGTTGAAAGTTGTGTTGAAGAGTTGCAGGATCTTTGTGAGTGGAGAATATAACAGCATCATCGGCATATAGTATGATCTGCTCAGAGCAGTGGTAAGGAAGGGAGTTTAAGAAAAGGCTAAAAATGAAGGGGCCCAGTATGGATCCCTGTGGGACACCCGAGCTAACAGGCAGGGTGTTAGAAAGAGTGTCTGCAATTTTTACTCTCTGTGACCAGTTTTCTAAGTAGCTTTTAAACCAGAGAGAAGAGTCAGATGATAGCCCGGCATTCAGTAGTTGGTGTATTAGTAGTCCATGGTGTACTGTATCGAAGGGCTTGGAGAGGTCGACGAAAACGGCCCCTGTGAGAAAGCTGTTGTCAAGGGATTTGTGCAAAGCTCCAGTGAACTCAAGAAGGGCTGTGGTGGTGCTGTGACCTTTCCGGAAGCTGTGTTGTTGTGGACAAGGTATATTGTATTTATCCAAGTGGTCAGTAAGTTGATCAGCCACAATGCACTCGAGTGCCTTAGAGAGTGGGGGCAGTATGGAGATAGAGCGATAATCTGAGTGATTCGTCTTGTCCCCACTTTTATGGATGGGTGTCACGGTGGCTGTTTTCCATAGGTCCGGGAATTTTCCACAGCTGAGAGAGGTTTAGGATTTTTGTTAATGGATGAATTACCTCATCAAGGGTGAGCAACAGAAGCTTAAGGTCCAGGGTATCATTACTAGATCTAGGTTTAGAGATAGCTGCAGTAATATAGTGGTGAGCTTCATTCAGCCTTACCTCCCTGAAGTAGAAGAGGGGATGGTTAGACTGAGGGGCTGAGGTATTTGGGGAGTAGGCCCTGTTTTGAAAAAGTCATGGGGTAGAACAGCACTAAGGTCTGAAAAAGCCGTGTTAAAGATGTTTCAATCACCTTGGGGTCGAGGTTGAGGATCCATCAACCATTAACATGGCTGGAGAGGTTTTGGCTGCTTCCCTGTGACATCCTTGATATTGTCCCAGAAAGCTCGACCATTTCCCCATGTATTGGTGAGAGCGTCTTCATAATAGGTGAATTTCATTAGCCGTATGGCTTTTGTGCAGGCATTTCGTGCTTGTTTGTAATTTTGGATGTCCAGTTGTTTGCCAGTGGCCCTGGCAACTGCCCAGAGGTGATCCCTTGGTTTCAGCTGTGAGAGAAGAGCCACGGTGACCCATGGGTTAGAGAGATTCTGTTTTGTGCCTTTTAGCAGGGGCAAAGAGGTCACAGACTTTGTTGAAAATTGAGATGAAGTGATCAAGAGCCAAGTTAACATCTGTTGCTTCATAGGTGGGTAGCCAGTCTTGTAGAAGCAGGTGTTGTTTGAGATGTGGAAGTTTTCCATGAGGAAGGACTCTGCTAGTGATAATTTTGGGAGGGGGCTTAAGGAATTTGTTAGACCATGCACACATGACTGGGGAGTGGTCACTGAGAGAGTCTGGGAGAATGGTCATATGAGAAATCCTTGTAGGGTGAGTGGTGAGGACCCAATCCAAGATGGTACTGGTGCCAGTCTTGTAGTTAATCATAGTAGGGGAGTTTACCATTTGCATGAGGTTAGCAGCTGAGATGGAGTCTTTATAGGCACTGGCGCTCGATGCTAACCAGTTTATGTTGAAATCCCTTAGTAGAATAAGTTCAGCTTCAGGGGTATGAGAGTTGATAAAGTTTAGGATGTTGTTGAATCCATGTTTAGGGTCCCTGGGTGGGATGTATTCGGAGACAGTAGTCAGGGCTTTATGGTTGGGACCTAGGACGATTTTTATTGGCAGAATCTGGGCCGAGGCAGAAAGTGATGGAGTTGCTACAGGGTGTCAAGACAGGGAGTCTTTGCTATAGATTGCGCAACCAGCACCTTTTTTGGATATCCAGTCCAGCCTGTGGACATTGTAGCCCTGTATTTTACTGCTGAGTCAGGAACTTTAGGTGTCAGCCAAGTTTCCACCACTGCAAGGATGTCAGGGTTGTGTTGGCATATGAAGGCTTGGAGTGCATCCAGCTTTGGTAGTAGGCTGCAGATATTAATGGTTGCAAGGATAAGGGCACCTGAAGTTTATGTGTGGCCTGAGCTTCTGGGGCCAGGATTGGGATGGATGCTGCCTGAGATGAGAAGGAGGAAGAGTAGGAGTTTTAAGGAGCAGAGTCACAGCTCTTTGAAAGAGAGTTTTGATCATTGTTTCCGGGAGTAGAAGTTGCAAGGTTCCAGGTGGTATCCCATATGGACTGCAAGGTGGTACAGTGTAGAGAGGTGGCCACACTTGTTGAGAGTAGTGGTCGGGTTAAGTAACCAGGAATATCCAAACGGTGCACCAAGCACAATTCTCGAGTGGAAGTGGAGAGTTCCCTTGGAGTAGCAGTGGAAAACAGAGTAGAGGGTGGTGGGGGTGGGGTGAAGGTGGCGAGGACCAGGGAGAGAGAAGGGGAGACAGGGCGAGGAGGAGGAGGAGGAAGAGAGGCAAGAGAAAGGCAGAGAGAACCCACATAGCTTATGTACTAGATAGAGAAAGAGATAGAGATATAGCCCTCTAGTTGTGAGAGGATATAATCTGCTAAAGCAAAAGTCAACAGTTAAAAAAAAAAAGCTACGAATTCACTTCTAATATCAACTCAGAACTTAAAATGACTGTAAGGATTAAACAAATTATTAAACCCTAGCATATAAATTCAACTAGACACACAGAGGGAGATACAGTAGTTGGAGATGTGTTCAGCAGGAGATAGTGTGGGCCACTTGGAAATCAGCTTCCACTGGTACCAAATCCAAAAGTCAGGGCTAGTACCTTGCAGTAAAGAGGATTTCTGAAAAACTGTTTAGGTTCCAGAAATTGAGGGGTCCGTGGCCTGGTCAAGGCACGCTGGATCCCTTGCAGTACAGAGGATTTCTGAAAAACTGGTTAGGTTCCAGAAATTGAGGGGTCTGTGGCCTGGTCAAGGCACGCTGGATCCCTTGCAGTACAGAGGATTTCTGAAAAACTGTTTAGGTTTCAGAAATTGAGGGGTCCATGGCCTGGTCAAGGCACGCTGGATCCCTTGCAGTACAGAGGATTTCTGAAAAACTGTTTAGGTTCCAGAAATTGGGGGTCCGTGGCCTGGTCAATGCATGCTGGATCCCTTGCAGTACAGAGGATTTCTGAAAAACTGTTTAGGTTCCAGAAATTGGGGGTCCGTGGCCTGGTCAATGCACACTGGATCCCTTGCAGTACAGAGGATTTCTGAAAAACTGTTTAGGTTCCAGAAATTGAGGGGTCTGTGGCCTGGTTGAGGCATGCTGGATCCCTTGCAGTACAGAGGATTTCTGAAAAACTGTTTAGGTTCCAGAAATTGAGGGGTCCGTGGCCTGGTCAAGGCATGCTGGATCCCTGAAATAAAGTAGAAAAACAGGATTTTTAAAGGCTGGAGAAGTAGGCTTGTTACATCAGAACAAAGAGAATAATAGAAGTGGGCAGGGTCAGAGAGCAAAGCAGACAGTCTGGGGGAGGAGGAGAGAGGAGAGAGGTTGCAGGGCAGAGAGCAAAAGAAGGATTTACATAGTCAAGACTCTAAAATTCACTTCTAATATCAACTCAGAACTTAAAATGACTGTTAGGATCAAACAAATTATTAAACCCTAGCACATAAATTCAATTAGAGACACAGAGGGAGATACAGTAGTTAGAGATGTGTTCAGCAGGAGATAGTGTGGGCCACTTGGAAATCAGCTTCCACTGGTACCAAATCCAAAAGTCAGGGCTAGTACCTTGCAGTAAAGAGGATTTCTGAAAAACTGTTTAGGTTCCAGAAATTGAGGGGTCCGTAGCCTGGTCGAGGCACACTGGATCCCTTGCAGTACAGAGGATTTCTGAAAAACTGTTTAGGTTCCAGAAACTGAGGGGTCCGTGGCCTGGTCAAGGCACGCTGGATCCCTTGCAGTACAGAGCCTCTCCCTATGCATCCCAGTATCCCCCCAGCCCTCCTTACTGCCTTCTCATAAGTTACTTACTGGTGCTGCCTGTTGTACTTGTGAAAACCATTGCGCATGATATTTACAACTTTGGAGAAACAGGTCCTCTAAGCTTGCTAATAAGGAATACTAGACTGTGAGGTCCCTAGATGGCATCATCATCAGATCTTCATTAACAAATGTTTTTTTTTTAACAGGTAGTGAAATCAGGGTTACAAAATGGCTGATAACTTTAAAATGAAGTAACATGGAACTCTATTTTTTGGTATGAGGTTTACTGGGGGTATGCTTACTCTATTTCTGCAATGTAGCACTTTTGGCCAGATGGTGACAGTTGCTCTTTAAATTATGTGTTCTGTTTTCCTATTCCTATTTTTATCCTCCTGTGACTTATCATTATCCAGTATTGGTGTAAAAGGAGGTCTGAATCTCAAGGTGGGATCTGATTTAGGTTATATAAATTTAACAAATGTCCTTGATCAGTGCTTTCCATCAGATGCGATGAATGATCTTGATCTGGGAATTGAGATTTCGTTAATTTTAGTTCTTGTATCATTTCCTTTGTTAATGCCCCTAAGACCTTATCCTTAAGGCCAGTAATTGGAGGTAAATTAGCTTATCGGCACTAGATTGATCCTTCAACTCCTCCTCCTCCTCCTCCTTCAGGTCTTTACATTGGAGGTAAAAAAATCTCCCTAACTGCTTTGCATGCTAGAAAAATCAAAAACTCATAAGGTTTTTGCAAGAGGACAATTTGTTGAAAAGATTCTCCCTCATACTGTTTATCATTTAATATATGAATTTGATTGGGTATTAATTGCCTTTCATCCAATTTATAATTTCTATCCAATGCAGGAGTTCCCCTCAATTGTGATTTTTTTATGTCGCTTAGCAAATTTGGGAAGTGTGGTCTGGGTGTTAATGGTGTCTGAAGAGTCTGTTTATATTCTTGAGTAACACATATCTGATGCAGGTTGATTACTACTCCCACTAATATTTGTTTGCTAGTTTACTAAATTTATGATTGCAATAGTGTTTCCTTCTGCTAAGTTGTTGACTTTATTACTAGGTTCTGAATTGGAAGGTGGACTTGTTAGATAATAAATCAGGAGTGGTGATCTTTCTAGGGAATTCCTAGCTGCATTTGATTTATTCTTCTAAGCTTTATCAGGTACTCAATCAACCATGAAGTCAGATTTTCAATTACTGTGTTGTTAATTAAGAGATTCACCTCAGTAAGTTTTTTCCTGGCATAGTACAGAAGGATCTTGTTTTTTTTTTTGCCTTTGTCTTTTTTCTTTCATCATGTTTGGGTTTTCAATTTCTAAACAGTTATTTCTATTCAAATTATTTTTCATTTTTTGGGCACTTGAAAAAATCAGAAGAAACATCTCTTTCATTACCTTTCTCAGCCCCATTCATCTGTACTCCATGTTAGTACCATTCTGCCTATTATGTTCAGAATTCTCAAAATATAAACTGCTATACTAATATTCAGGGAATACTTAGTATAAGAACCATAAATATCCCTTGATAAACAAAATATATTAACTTTAGTAAGCTACAGTATAACTTACCATAAGAAAAAAAACACACAATTAAAATAACATCAGAACACAGTTTAAAATGCAAGGACCAAGCAAGTAGCAGTCATACATAATCCAAAGTTCTGCTCTTTGTGTTTTCTCTTAAACAGTCCTCATTCATTAATAATAGAGTTCCAGAGAACAGGGATATCTCTTCCAGTACCCTCAATATAAAGTGTCTGAAAGCAGCAGTATTTGTTACTCAGCAAAACATTTAATCATATATTTTTTGTCAAAAATGTATTTCCAACAACCTTAGATTCATGCTCAGTTTATTTTTAGTTTTCTGATATATTCTTAAAAAAAGATTTTGTATCTAATTTTGTAATGAAAGGATCTTGTCATTAGGCTACCACTTGAAAGAAAAAAAAATCTCTTCTGTTGAGGATACCTATTGAATGTACATGCTGGATTCATAATGTGAATATATTAGTGTGGATATATTAGTATGGTGTTACATGTTCCTTATGGTAAACAGCACAACAGTGTACCAAGATATTTAATTTTTATGGTGGGCATAGTGCAGGAGTTAAAACTTTTAAAATCTTAGGTGCAACTCAGTTCTTCTTCTGAAATCTTTAAATTTTGTTATTTCTCAAAACACATCCACAAAAGGAGGACAATGTTTTGTGGCACCTTGCCACTGCATCCTGGCCCACTGGTACTGTGTTAGAATATCTTTCTCATAGCTCTGGTCCTATTAACAGTCATTCTCTTTGTACGCTTTATTCATTTCTTAAATGGTCAAAGCCCTTATATGATTGTGTGTCAACATCCCCTTTCATCTAATATGTGGACTTCTGCACCCCTCCATCATGTGGAACTCACAAGCACACACAGCTGATTCTAACTGAGGCAAGGGCTCCTAGTCTGTGTGGGAGTCAGAGTCTATGATTGTGAGTTCTTGTGAATATTTAAATCTAATTAATGAATATTAATTGTCTAATGTTTTTGTCCAATCATTTGAAATCAAGTCTTACTTGCATTAGAAAGCTGCAATAAATATCCATTAAAATATTAAATTTATGCTAGGATTTTAACAAAATAATGAGTGAGCCTTTGGAAAGTACTTATAAGATGTGAATCAGATAAAACTAAGATGAAAATTATAAGAATGGTATGTAGAAAATAAAAATTAAAAAATAAAACTAGGAAAACTGATAATATCAGGTGCAACAGCTATACGAAGCAGGAACTGACAAAATAGACTATTTGGTTCAGAATCAAATTCAAATTATGGATGAAATAGCTTAATGACTAATAGAATCAATATAACTGATACTAAAGACACCAAATAAGGTCTGTATAAAATATTTAAAGGGGACAGGATTTGGTTAATTCATTATTCTTATGTTGTACAAGACCTGTTTTAAATATTTATTAAAGTTTGACTGTAAAAACAAACAGTTTGTGTATTTTTTTAATATTATAGCTGTTAATCTCTGACTAGTGCATTTGAAGAATCTGCATTCTGAAATGGCTCGAGGGACTGTGAATGGATGTTTGCATCTAGCGCGCTGCTGTGTAAGCTCATTCCAAGCTGTTGCTTGTTTTAGCGAAATGGCGCTGCAGACTGTATACTTATCAGAGACTGATACCGGATAAATCACATCAATCCCTTGTCACAACCTCATGATTTATGTGAATTTAATTCAATAGTGTCACAAGAGGATCGTGAGAAATAAAAAAACAAAGGAAAACTTAATACAGGCATGGTGTGTTTCAGACAATCTCCTGACCTTACGTCGTAGCGACAATATGACTTTTATCTTTAATGAATTTTATTACAGTCTTGTTTGTTGTACAGCTATTTTTATTTTCTGGTTAATGCATAGATAGATTGTGTTGTGGTCCTGTGTGGGAATCAAACCCGGAGTATGTTGTGCGCACCACAATGTATTTTTAGCTTTTTGTTATTTTGCTATATTAACAAAAGGTAAATGACATTGTCTGAGCGCTTCCTACAGTCTCAGTAGCAGATAACCTCTTCAATCTCACAGTAAGTACTGTACCTATCAGCTTAATTTCTGACCTCTGAGCCCCAGCAGGATCGCAAAAAGCAGACGGTCTAATTTTAAACACACTACAGCACATAGGAAACACAGACTCAGAGAACATTTCACATACTACTTCACTTAGTCACAGTGCACTGTTTGCTTGCTGTACTCTCAATTCTGTGCCCAGATATGCAGCCCGATTTTATTCTTTTTTTTTTACTCACCTTGAAATTTCCGAGTACTGCGGTGCATGCCAAAATTGGAAGCGAGACAATGGCACCTTGAACTACTGTTTTTTACAGTTACCAGTTGGTAGTGATTTGGGAAAGCATGTGCAGACAGTAGGACCCCAACCTAACACCACTTGATAGTGCTGTATTGTGTATACATAACTTCGGCAACAAAATAAGTGAGTATTTAATATATTGTATTTCAATAGCTTGATTTACTGTATTGCAGATGTGAAAGCTGGAAACCAAAATACTCCATCTGCAAAACTAATGAAGTCTCTTCCCTCTTTAGTTTCAAGAAAAAAAAAAGTCATTCCATGCCCTATACTCATTACAATCTCGTGATGTAGTATTTGTTCAACAGTGCAAACTATGAATCAGAAAGGGGATGGCTCTTCTGGGAGCCAGTCAAATTCTCAAGTCAGGCCCTAGCTACTACCAACATACCTTTCAACTTCTCAGCATTAAAATGCATTGCACTGGCCCTCAAAATGAGGAACAATGTTCAGAATGCATCACTATCGGATTTAAAGAATAATCATACTGTTAGTGTTAAGGAACATTTGCTCAAGTTAGTTTAATTTTTAAACAGTTTGTGTGTCCATAGATAGCTCTTTCATTATGAGGAACATCACAGTAAATTATTGCGGTGCAAAGGTAAATATGAGATACAACTACTGTAGCAAAAAACATGCAGGTCACAGTACTATCTGCCAGGAGTCCAGGACGTACAGTATAGTAAAGTCCTCGTTTCACAAACTCCAGATACAGTTGCAGAAGCTGCAGCATTCCCTTCTTCTGTGTGTAGAGACTACATAAGGCAAGATTTAGGGCAGCAGTTAACAGAGCCCTAAACAGTTCAGCCCCCAACCCCTCTGCTATAACCGCAGCCACAACTATTATCTTTATGGAAACCTTCCTGAAGGAGTGCAAATCAGGAGTGAGAACAAGTGAGAACAACTGATGAAATGTTTTTTGTTTATATGGGTAGCCAACAATCTATATAAGGCAGTGAATGCACAACTATCATTAGTTGTGAAAACTGAGGAGTTCAGATGTTTTTTTGTTATAGGTTCTGAAACTACATGCTCATCTGGACATGCGTATGTAAATTAATTTATGAAACAAGCATTATAAATGCCATTTTAACAATCGCGATGTTCTCTAGGGACACACACACTGGAACTGGCTTGGCATGCAGATCGAACAACTCTCAGCACATTTGTAGTCAATGTTCCGATTTTAAAAATGTGTAAAAATGACACGTAGACTGTTCATTTCATAAATCAATTCACATACAGCTTTACAGATGCTCATAAAGTCTCAAAACCCATATTTAGTACATACTGCCATATAAAATTGGCATGAAGGCAGTTGGGAGGGAAGCAAGTGTTTTGCCATGGATACCACTCACAGCTTGCATTGTTTATACGCTCTTCATTTCAGCATCTGCACGGAAGAACTATTTTAGTAAAAAACGCACATTTTTCATCACTGCTTCAAACCAGACAGGAACAAAATACTTTAAAAAATCCATAATTATAATAATAGCAATAATGTATGACCAGGATTTAGATTAACAGTCAGTCACCCCCTTGTGGCAATATGGCACTTGGCTGTACCTCGCCCCATATTATGCCCCAAGGGGGTGATTAACAGACTTTTAATGTAACCCCTGGTCATACATTATTGCTTAATTAATTAAGCTGAATGTTGATGAAATAATTATCTAATAAGTCTATAAATTTAATCTTAGTTTATTTTAAAAACTAAATGCATTTTTTTTTCATTCCCTATTATTACAATCACTCAATGTTCTTCCTTTGTCTGTATTCCTCTCTCATTTCACCTTATTCTGGCTGGATCTAGCTCATTTATCTTTTTATCTATGTGTCGGTCCTTACTTATGCCCTGTATATACATCCATACCTATGTTTTGGAAATTATTTGTCATCTCCATTGAATAGTCACCCCTTCCCCCAAACACACACACACACACACACACACGCGCACACACACACATACAGAAAGAAATATAGACTCCGTATCTATGTCTAGAATCGACAAGGTTATGTTTTTGAATGCAGACACACACACACACACACACACACACACACACACACACGTTACCTTCTAGTGAGTCTTCCATCCTTACCTCACTCACCATCGCCAAATTTGCCTTTCCTTTTATCCCTCATCCCTTATTCATTTCATTTATTCCCTCACATACAGTGCAACACCCACCCACATGCCATGGATGTATTGCTGTCAGCTAACAGACTAACATACTAGGATGCCAGCAGGTTAGCATGTACTTTGTGGATCCTGATCAATTTATGCTACTACAAGTATTCATTGTTAATGCTGTGATACATTACTTACTTATTTGTATATTTCCTAACAGATTTACTGCATGGATGATCACAAACTTCTATATTCGTGACATTGATTAATCTAAGGAGCAGCATATTCTTGTTTCATATAGACACCAATAATGACGAACGTTTACGTTAATAATAGAAGAATTACTGGACCATCTTGTCTTGTTCATGGATGTATGAGTTCCTGTTCTCGAATGCCAAGTATACACTTTCATCAAATGCCATCTGGCAATATGGAACTTTATAGCAGATGGCTACATGCTCTTAAGATCCAGCATCATGATGCAAGTGTATGTAGTTTTGTCTGTAGTCAACATTTTAGTGATGAGGATTACATTACTAAAGGACATTTTGGCAATGATGGAATATTTTCTTTGGTTAAAACCAACTGTCTTAAGAAAAATTCTGTGCCTCGTGAAATTGAGAATTCAATTATGAGTGCGAGTAGTGCAACAGCCATCGTGATGAGTGTCTCGGGCAGTACCATCGATCAGAATGTGTCAGGCAAGGACACTTCTCAAAATACAGGAGAACTAATCGAGGACAAAGCAGCTGACTCTCGTTATAGAAGCAGTTTGCTACCACCAGTGCAGGAGGTACACTAGTTTTATATTGAATACTAAACCGTGTTCAGCAATGCAGTTTGTAGAGTGGTCCACCTTAGTTTCAATTATGTTATGCCCGTGATTGGGCACTGTGGCACGGTCCACTTGATCACCAATGATTTGTTTATTATATGTCTGCGATCGGGCGTTGTGGTGCATTGCCTGCCGAGTCAGGTACAGAGGGGCTGTTCAGAGTAAGGGAGCATCCCAGTATACCCCCAGCCATCCTTACTTCCTTCTCACATTGCTTGCCCAGCTTTAGGTCATCTGATATAATTACTCCTAGGTATCTTTCAGTTTTTGTTGTAATTATCTCACACCCCATTGTGTACTGTTCCCCTGTGTTTTTGTGAATCAGATGCATTACCTTGCACTTCTTTGCATTGAATCTAAGGTTCAAGATATTTCACCATTCCTCCAACCTTGCCAAGGCCCTTTTCATCCTTTGCACCCCACCTTGTGTATCGACTCTGTTGCAGATCTCTGTGTCATCTGCAAAGAGACATACCTTCCTTCCAGGTGCTCTCCAATGTCACTTATAAAGACATTAAAGAGGACCGGTCCCAGTACCAAACCCTGTGGTACCCTGCTAGTTACCATCATTTGTTCACTGTGGACTCCGTTTACTATTACCCTTTGCATCCTGTTCTCCAACCATTAGAACAGTGTACTACTTCAAAAGGGGATGGGACAGGTCAAGGGGGAGGATCAATGGAGAGGAAGGGTGGAAGGGAGTGGCAGCTGCAGAATAAGCGGTGTCTCCAGGCATTTATCTGCTGTCAAATTTATTATTTTCGTAAATGTATAAACAATGCTTGCTCAGAGTGAACTGATACACTACTTGAATTGGAAAACATAAGTAGCAATTCAAGCAGCACATTTGAGCAGACTTGATAGACCTCTCCTTAACTACATGTATACTCTGTTTCATTTTATCCCAGGTCTGCACATGTAAGTGTCATAACTGTCTACTTGCCCCATTATGGACTATTAAGCATCATACTATCGGTACACAAAGTTATCCTGTAAAAGTTTTACCACTTATTAAAGTAAAGAACAGGGCCTGTCAAACAGGTTTGTCTGCAGATAGTCAGAAGATCAGTAAAACCTCAACCTATACAATGACAGACAACCTAACTGCAAAATGTGGTATGATGAATGATCACAGTTATACTGAGAAAGAATGGTACGTTAACAAAATTGCTGACATAGACAGTCCAGATCCAAACAATAATAATCTCTCAGATGTTCGTTCTGAGTTATTGAGTACAAGCAGCGACACAACACAACATAAAGGAAATGAAATTCTGGATGCACATGATTTCCACCAGATCAATTCTGACAGTGAAGATGACTTTCAAGATGACTATTTTAATGATCCTGACTACATTCCAGTCTCATCAGATACTGATGAAACAACCGATTCAGAGTCAGACAATGATAGTCTGGATGAATTAGACAGATTTTTCATTATCTCAAAAAAACAGTTACTGATCTTATTTAAAAAATGCATTTCACCTTTCTGCTGCAGTCCATTAGCTAAACATCCAGATACTATTAAAAAGGGTAGCTCAGTAACTGTCAAAACAGAATGCCTAGATGGACACACAATGACATGGGACTCTCAGGAGAAGCTAAATGGTGTGCCAGAGGTTAACATTTTGATGTCAGCAGCAACCTTTATTTGTGGAGGATCATACACGAATATTACCGAAATTTTACAGACAGTCAGGATAAGCACAGTAACTGTTAGGCATTGTAACAACATACAAAGAAGTGTGATTCTGCCAGCAGTTCGCTCTGTGTGGGAAGCTCAAGTTAATGAAATATATCATAGTCTATCAAATAAACCACTGATCTTGTCTGGTGATGCACGATGTGACAGTCCAGGACACTGTGCTACTCTAGGTACCTACACATTAATTGACTGCGATAGCAGACTAATAATAGACCAGCAGTCTGTAAAGGTGACAGAAGTAAAGAATAGTTTTTGGATGGAGCCAGAGGGATTAGTCAGGAGTCTGACAAACTTGAATAATAAACATCTTACCGTATCTATGTTAGCAACTGATCGGCACGTCACAGTCCAGAAGATTGTTAGGGACAAGTTCCTTACATTAGACATGAGTTTAATCTTTGGCACATCGCAAAGGGATTAAAGAAAAAAATGTTTGCATAATGCAAGAAGCGAAACTATGCCGGAATTTTGCCTTGGGTTAATTTGATTATAAATCATCTTTGGTGTGGCAGTAGACACATGCAATAAGGACTTTAATGAACTGAAGGACAGATTTACATCAGTATTATACCATATATCAAATATACACAGCTGGTTTTCTGATAATAATTTTTACAGGTGTGAACATCAGCCATACAATGCAGAAATAGAAGCACAGAAACCTTGGATCAGTAGCCAGTCTGCTGCACATGAAGAACTAGAGAAAATCATTATGGACTGAAGGTTACTATCAGATTTAGAAAAGGTATGAATCAATTACAGATGATGCAGTTGATGGATTATTAGTTACAGTTATGCTTTTCTTAGATTGATTTTATTTATACAGAGTTATGGTACCTTTGGAGGCAATAATTGTCTTGTCTCTGTTCTTGTTGACACCAAGGTAACTGAAGGAATCCACACAGGGGATCTAGAGAGTGTACATTCCTTATACCTTAAGTATGTACCAAAAAGAATAAAATATGACTACGACTCATATTCTTGCCGACTACATATTGCAGCCATGGACCATAATGAGAATGTTTTTCATCCACAATCATCAAATAAAAAGGGTCAATTACAATACAAACATCAATTTTCAAAACCTGCGGGAAGATATGTGATTAAGACAAGGAAGTTAGAAAAGACCCACTGTTTTAGAGAAAAGATATTGAGATGCATTTCTGATACACAAACTATAGGTATTTGAACCCTTGTATAGAAATATATAAACATAGATGTTGAAGGTTATGAATGTTCCATCGGCCTTTGCTCTATCAATGGTCTATCTATCTATACACATCTGTACTGCTCCGTTATGTAAACCCCATGCTTGTTTAAAACCGTGCACTGTATTCATATCCACCACTTCCTGAGATAGATTGTCCTATGCTTCCACCATCCTTTATGTGACAAAGTGCTTCCTCACATTACCCCTTAATCGGCCTCCATCTAATCTCATGCTGTGTCCTCTTGTCCTGCTATTTGTGTTATATTGAAACATGTGGAGCTCTTACACCTATATGCATGCTCTTGAGCTTCTTTGTGTTAACACCTGTTTGCCACTCTTTTGACCATTCTGCTAGATTATCCAGTTCTCTTCTCCTTCTGCCGGCCCCATCTGGACCATTTAACCTGTTTTTTCCTATTTCAGATGTACATGGATTAGCAATTCAGTCGTTCACCAATGATGCAGTAAAGCGACGTCTAGGAGAACACCATGGGGTATCTAAACCAACGTTGGAAGAAGCAATGAATTCGCACCACACAAGATTCTCATATAAGAGACTTAAAAGCACACAAATTTGATTTGTACATGTACACGGTAAAAAAAATAAATAAAAGGGAAAACAAACAATGTTGAGTTAGCATCACATGTAGTGTTTTATTTCTTTTTAAGTATTGCTAATTAATAAATCCAGCTATGCATACGTGAAGTCAAAATAAATCATATCATTAATCACTAATTAATACTACAATTTCTATATACTGTATATACTCAACACTGTAATATTGAATTTCTAGTGTTTGGAGTAGTTTAATTTTCATGTTGGTACTGTTATTTAAACTCTAATGTTTCTTGACAGCGAATAACTTACTCTAATATGCGACTGGTGTTTATATATACCATTCATCTGTTTGTGGATGTCCAACTTGTCATACTAAAAGAAAAATAAATTGTTAAGTTTGTATAACTATCAATTGCCGGAAAGTCTAAACGATTATTGAGTGCAAACATTTTCAACTGAAAAAGTGTATAACCTTCATGTTGCTTCCAAAAAGATATGTCACATGAATACTGAATGAAATCCTTCGTATTCAATGTCTGGATAGTTTTGTCTAATTAGCTTTACACAGCATGCTGGAATCACTCGCCGAATGTGTTTTCCAAGGTGTCCATGAGTCCACAAGGTGAATTGACGATAGGCAACAAGACGGTATGTTCTGTGGGTGGAAATAAAACGTAATCAATAGTAAGAACACACAAGGCAAGAAAGACATGTAACATGAAAGGTGACATTCTCGGATGTGCAGTATGTATACATCGTGGGTGAGGCTAGAGTGTTATACACCATGTGATTCAATAAACATTGTACAGATCTAATTTTTTTGTCGTAATTGGGGACTGAGGATCCACCATGTGAGGGGTAATGAGGCTTACCAAAAGTGAGAGTGGGGGCACAAATAGGCACAGTGGAAAAGCAGGGATACTGAATGAATGCTTATACTCAATATTCGCAAAAGGAAAGTGAGAGAGAGAGCTAATCTAATCAATAGAATAACTCTAGATGGGGTAGGGTTGGGGTGATGCAATACCAGTCCTATCACATAAGCAAGGCTTCTGAATTAGATAAATAGGCACTGGAAGTAAAACTATGCCTCTTTGCAAACAAAGACATGTTAAGGGAGACTCAAAGAGAGTAATATGTTGGCTGTAGGTTTACTAGGATTTACAGGGTAACCATTAGTTATGGAAATTTTCAGACCAGTTGGGCAATGAGTTCCTTATCTGCCATCAAATTATATATTTCTATGTTAATATATAATTTATCTGCTTGCAACTGGGCGTACTAGTGACCCGCCATGAAGATACCTGCTGGCCATCAGACTAACATCAAGCACTTCAATGTCTATGCAGATGTTGTGCATATGTGGGTTGCTAGTTATACATGAGAGTCCATCCATTCTATGTTGAATCCCATTAATTTCTGTGCAGCATATGCTCTCCTCTTCAGTTGGCATGAGCAAGCAATTACCACATAAACACCAACTGAGATTCATAAGTCTATCTGAAGTTTCTTCAGACTGTATTTCTTCTCCCACCATCCCATTGCTATGATCGTACACTCCTTGCTGGTTTGTAACATTATCGATAACTGGTTCAAATGCATATCCTTGAACCCTGAAGTTACGTACAAGTTCTGTTACATTATCAATGTGATGTCTGCTGACTGCATTACTTCTGTCTGGACTATTCATGATGATATCTTGTGTTGCTGTTAAGATGTATATTGAAAAGGAAAAGCATGAAACAGTTTGGGTCATAAGTTCAGCAAGTTGTGAATTCATTCACCCTCATGCCATATATATTGCAATAACAGTAGTAATATTTAAAAAAATAAAAACTCAACAGTGGCAATAATTTCATAACGCTCCAGGCTATAATAGTAGTCATAAAACAGCTGTCACTATTATTGGGCAGGTGTATGTGGTCGAAAGCCTAATCAGCGATATAGACATCAAAGCTACCCAAGATCCAGCCAAGGAGGCACACAGCAGCCAGGAACCCTGTCTGTCACACTCCAGGTTCAACTGTCAGCATTCCATCCTCTAGCACTGCTGAATGACTGGAATGATGCATTCTGATTCTGAACCAGCATTCTTAAACTGTTGGTGGAATAACTATTTTATTAAAAAATCTCCCTCTAAATGAGGAAAACATTCAAAAAGCATTCTTTTAACCCTCTTCTTTTGGAACTTTTTTTATAATTGCAATAAGGCATTGCCAGGAGTTAGATAGTCAGTTAATCACCCCCTAGGAGAAATATGGCACTCGGCTGCACCTCATGCCACATTACACCCCTAGGGGGTAATTAACAGACTGTTACTGTAACCCCTGGTCATGTCTTATTGCTTAATTAACACTCATTATTATAAGGGTCTCAGGACTGCTGAAATCTGATTGGTTGTCAGCATTCTGAGAGCCTTATGTTAATGTCCTTATTTATGTACTTGTCGAGCTGAATTGCAAGAGCATTAATCTGCATGGGACTAGTTATTTTTTTTTCACAAATTCCATTGTTAGAATGTAGAGGCACCATTATGTTATCAGATAGAGGTGCTGAGCAGTGTAAAGTCTAACATGAAATGAGCATAACAGAAATCTGTCTAATAAATGATTGGAAACTTATTTCATTTCTGTTACCGTACTTTTGTTGTTGTTTTGTGCACCCTGCCCACCGCCCGGGTCCTGGCATATAAAGTTCCCAGCCCAGTCCTGTCGTGTCCCTCCCAATCTACACCACTAATACCAACCATTTCTGTTTTTTAAGATGCCTGCAGCTCATCTTAGATATATACACACAGTCCTTAGAGGAGAGAAGTACATGTAGTCAGTAGACAAATAGAGTAAATTCAATTTTAAACAAGCACAGTTTGTGCAGCTGGTGCCAGTGCTTCCCAAGCCACTGAATGGTCTGTGTCCCAACAGTTAATGGAGAAATGTGTTTTGTTTAAAAAAAAAAAATTACAAATTAACCTGTAGGGACGAGACAGCCAGGAGGTGCTTGTAAAACATGCAACCCAGCACACATCACTGCTGCCGACCCGTTCCCAACAGAAGCACAGCTGACAAAGTATCCACTCCTGTGTCTTCATTCCATTTTATAGCATCCATGGCCCCCTATCCCAGGGCAGAAATGACAGCGGTGGAGTAGTATATGTATCGGACTGCAATAGGACTGTTTCATGCTGCCAATCCTGCCACACATTTTCTCCACCACAACCACCCAACAGCACTATGAACTGATCCACAGTGGCCACAGAGTGTATAAAGTACAATAAGAATCCATGTACATTAACCTGCCATCTAGGAACAGCAATGTTTAAGTGGTACCTCTCCATCTCTTAGTCAAGTAAGTGCTGTATCGTGGCAAACAACATGGTCTGGGAGTCGGAGGAGGCCTAGGGAGAACGAGTGTGGTTGGTCCAATGTTAGCAGTTTCTGACAGGTCAGTTGTTTTAATTATTAAAGTGACACACTGTTGGTACCTGATGGCCATGGGATGGAGAAACTACTGGGGGATTGAGCTGATTAAACTATTGAGTCATGAGTCATTGTCCATTCACACCAGTTGGTTTATTCCCAGCTTTGTATAATTTTTCTATAAGCACTGCTTAAAGTTTATCTGCTCACAGGCACAAAACAGCCACAATCCTATTTGTTTTCCAGTGGGGAAAAATCTCTATGTTAAACATGTTGAAAACATCAATTAATGTCTGGACTTCTCATGAAAACTCCTGTACCACATTGGAAGAAATGTCAATTCTTGTTTGGTGGTAACTCTGTCAGAAATTAGTAGACAGGTGTAAACTCAGGGACTGGCCAGAATACTGTAAATCATAAAAAGCAGTGACCTCCGTTTAAAAATGCCCCATTTTCTGTAGGTGTATGTGTGTGTTTTAATGTTGAAATTAACTGTAACAGCTCGGTTCCTTCAGCTTCCCCAAAGGGGAAAACAGTCTGTCCAAGACCTTGTTCAACAGCTTTCCTTTTAGCTGCAGCTCCTTTACTGAAAATATTAATGGCAAAATAACTGATCAGCCCGCATGAACACTTCTGCAGTTTTTTTTTTTTTTTTTTTATCGAGGTGACAATTCCCTTTAGAACTTTATTACCCTATTTTTGGGCGTCACAGTCTTCTAAAACTAGAAATTAAAAGTTAAGTCTGGAGTGCAGCTCAAATTAATTAGAAAGGCTATGTAGTATAGTTGAGGGTATTGTGCTCACTTTTACCTATTTCTGTGTAATGTAGTACAGCCATAGTACACGCCCTCCCTCCCCTATTTTTGATTTGCAACAACACTGTGATCAAGTGTTTATAAACAGTCTTAATAATTAATCTGAGCTACACTGGCACTAGATACAATAAGTTCAGTCTCAGTTATTCATTTTCCATAAGCACCCGCAGACACGTAGCAGACATGGTCTCAGAACCCCTCAGTCCCATCTCTGTTGTACCTCTAACAAATAAGCGCAGCTGTGCTTGCCAAATGTCAGTTTCCCTGCCATGATAGTGGGAGATTGCAAGCTGTTGATAGGTATGAGAGTGCAGAGTGGCATTTTGAGACACACTTGCTGTAAATGTGTAATTCTTTTACAGTAAGTTGGTCCCCAATACAGACATATTGATGCATGAGTTACTACAGAATTTGGGCCAGGGCAAACTCTAATTTTGTATAGTTTTACAGTAACGTACACTGCATTGTGCATGTAATGTGATGTACAGCATTTGTTTGCAATGCTGCAATGTTCATTCAAGTGGGTTAATTGGAGCTGTCACCATAGTGGTCCGCAACTGAATGGTCACTTCTTCCTACGCCTAGACCTTTGGTGCCTGGTGGTTAGAGGAACCATGTAAATCTGCAGCCTATGGTAATTCTAGTTCCACAACTTTAAAACAAGTACTGTGATCACAAAACATTTGTAGTCAATTTTGTTTACTGACCGAGCCGCTGAGCCGGTAACCACCGTGGTTCCAATGTTCATTAATTTGATTCCTAAGGGGTAGTGTTGTGGTTGTCAATCAGTTATCACTCAGCTGGGTATTAAATGAAACCAGAATTTTATCCTGTAATTTTGAGGCATTCTAAGTTAAAATGACGGGTTCTCATCTGTGGTCGTTTGGGGGGTCGGACCTCTCACCCTATATTTGTCCTGATCTGTGTGAGAGCAAAGTGGCTGAACCATTAGGGAATATAACAAACATACAAACACACATCAGTTGATGTATCAGGGAGAGTGATGTCCCACAGCCCAATTCGACCACCAAATAGTACCAGAGATTTTTTGTCTTAATGCATCACAAAGTTACAGAATATGAGTCAGGGATACTTATTTTTCCAACTAGTGATAACTGACTGACAACCACAGTGTAAAACACTACCACTGTGAGGAGATCCAATTAATGAAAGGTGAAGATCACTGCAGGTACCACTTAATGACTTCTGACAGAAACCACGATTGAGATCATGAACGATCAAATGACCAGTAGTAAACAATCGGTAGGAAAGTAGTAGGGAGGTAGAGAGGGGGAAAATAAATAAGACCAGTACATGAGCATGGCCATAGTTTAATAATGTAATTAATAGAAAATCAGCAAGCCTAAAATCATTATTACTAGCAGGACAAATTCAGCATACGGGCATGTAGTTGTGCTTGGGGGGGGGGATTGCAAGCTTACTTTTGTACCAGACTATCACAAAGATTTTCTTAAATTGATATGCCTTGTATGTAAAGTAACTCCACCATGACGTAACAATATCCAGTGTGATTCTGTTTATATGCAGAGAGAGAATAAAACCTCTAAGGCTCCTCGAGGGGATATTCCATGGTGTTTTTTTTTTTTAAATGAAAAAACAAACAAAAATTAGTTGGACCATGACCGAATGTAATAAATTTCAATGACAATACTCAGATAGTATAAATTCACAGAGTACAAGACAGGTGTATGAAAATAATCTGTGATCGCACACATTGCGGCAATCTCATCAGATGATCAAAAAAAAACCCAAAATACCCATCATATAGGCAAAATCAAGTTTGGATTTCTGTTATGCTGCAATTGTTCTTCCATGCCACTATAATTAGGTTTATTGGTTAAATGAGTGAGCATTCCCGTGTGTGTGTGTGTGTGTGTGTGTGTCTTATGGGTCATTAATTTTCCGTCCTTAATATCGACCAAAGTAAACAAACTAAAAGGAAACTATCAGAAGAATAAACCTGCAGCATATAAAATACGATGTAAATAGTGACTACTATCATCTTATTTGTCCTCTGACTACGCTCCCAATGAGCACATATAACCATACAACTTAGTAAGAAACGGGTCAGGAAATCATTGGTTAAAAAAAAATGTAACAATATCTTACTTAAGATAAAATAGAGGAACATCTAAATGATTGAAAAAAATACCTAGTTCACTTCCTGGTCGCTGTCGGTTTCTGACAGCTTCTCGTGATTGTAATCCACAGTGCGTGAGTGAGACTCGCATCATGGAATTGATGAATGACAACGTCATCATTTTACAGCCATGCTCTCTTGAACACGGAGAAAACAGGAAATGTGAAACTGACAGCTTCATTAACAGCCATTTTTCACATTCAGGTTTGTTGATTACATTAACCATAATAAAAACATGGTTATTCTAATGAATAGAATACTGACAAGCATACCTAACATAATTATTCACAGCTCACTACCAGGGAGTTCACTTATAATAACTAATTTCCTGTCCTCTTTAAGTGGCCAAAAAGAGGTCTGACAGGTTTTACCTGGCAAAGAAAAGGGAAGTGGCATGGGGATGGTGGTATCCCGTGAGGTGGGTGCATGAGGAAGGGTGCCATCCGTAATGGCAGCTCCTTCCCGGTGCAATCCCTCTTGGTGATGGGAGGGGGTGACCGGATGACGGGGTGGACAAACTGTGTGACAGGATGTGGGTATGTGTAGATGTGTGTGGGGAGCAGCATAGGCTGAGAAGGGGCAGAGGGGCTGTAGGGGGTGATGCTGTGGTGGATGGCCGAGCTGCATCATGGCATCAGGGGTTGGCTAGTGGTTAAGGTGGGTGATGTACCGGATTTGGGTCCAGGCGCTGGTACAATTTTATTGTGCCCGGCCTGAACCTTTATTTTTTTAATGCTTTTAGCCCCCTGACATGCACCCCCCTGGAGTTGAGAGTCCTTAAGTAGGGGGTGCAGGGCAAACCCACCATAGGGGGGGTTGTGGGGAGGCAGAAAGCATTAAAAAACTCTCCCGGTGCCATTGTCCTGTATGCCTGGGTTGTCAGAGTGCTGAAAATGTTTTTGGCACTCTGACTGTGCGATAACAGTGATCACCTTTAGGCGTTCGCTGTTATCACATAGACTTGGGTATGGTGGCTGAGACACAGTTTCTATCAATTGTAGTCAGAAAGAAAACATTTTCTACTCTGGGACTCGAACCCAGGCCATTTAGCCTCTACTGCTTGGTAGTCTGTAGCTCTATCACTGTACTAAGCTTCCAAAGCAAGAAATGCATGCTGTGGCAAAGGACATCATTCACTGAGTACAGCCCCCACACACACACACATACGCAACGTTGCAGTGAATTTTCACAGTGAGCAGCATGTCTATTTGAAGTAATGTTTCCCAAGTTGCATTTAAACCTCAAAGACTGAGCTGGAACTTTTCAAGTTATCAGCTATATAAAACTTCAAACTTTGCTGAAGATCTGTCACTAACATCAGCGACGACATCTAACAATTTATCTTGCACTACATAAATTGTAATAAGAAAGAGAAAATGTTCAACTGTGGGTATTAATACCAGGCTCCTACCCTCCACTGCTTGGTAGTCTGTAGCTCTGAAACTGTGTTGTAGATGCTTGCTGTGGCAAAATATGCAGCACTGAGTGCAGGCTGCCCCACACACAGTTTCAGTGAATTTTCATAATTATCAGTATGTCTATCTGAAGTAATGTTTCCTAAGTTGCATTTAAACCTCAATGTCTGAGCTGTAACTTTTCAAGTTATCAGCAGTACAGAATGTCAAACCTTCCTGAAAGTCTGTCACTTACATCAGCAATGACATCTAACAATTTCTCTCAAACTGCATACATTGTAATGAGAAAGAAAAAAATCAGCTCTGGGGATCAAACACAGGCCCTTTACTCTATACTGCTTGGTAGCCTATAGCTTTACTGCTGTACTAAGCTTCCTAGACAGGAAATGAATGCTGTGGCAAAGGACATCCAACACTGACTGTAGAACCCCACTCCCCCACTCAGTTGCAGTTGATTTTGATAAAGAACAGTCTGCCCATTTGAAGTAATGTTTCCCAAGTTGCATTGAAGCCTCAAAGTCTGAGCTGGACTTTTCAAGTTATCAGCAACATAGAACTTCAAACCTTGCTGAAAGTGTATTACTAACATCAGCGAGGACATCTATAAATTTCTGTCATGCTACATAAATTGTAGTGAGAAAGGAAACTTGCTCCACCCTGGGGATTGAACCCAGACCCTGTACCCACTACTGCTTGGTCACCTCTAGCTCCACCACTGTACTAGATGTCTTAGACAGGTGATTCAGGTTGCAGCAAAGGACATCCAGCACTGAGTGCAGACCCCCATCCTATGGAGCTGTAGTGAATTTTAATAATTAACAGCCTGTTTGTTTGAAGTATTTTTTTCCAAGTTGCAGTGAAACAGCAAAGTCTGAGGTGGAACTTTTCATGTTATCAGCAATATAGAATGTCAAACCTTCCTGAAAGTCTGTCACTAACATCAGCAATGACATCTACAAATTTCACTCATGCTACATAAATTGCAGTGAAAAAGAAAAACAAATGTTCTACTCTGGGGATCAAATCCAGGATCCTGTCCTCTACTGCTTGGTAGCCTGTAACTCTAGCACTATACTAAGCTTCCGAGATAGGAAATGAATGGTGTGGCAAAGGACATGCAGCAGTGAGCGCAGACCCCCCCCCCCGACACACACAGCTGCAGTGGATGTTCATAATTAACAATCTGTTTAAAGTAATGTTTACCAAGTTACATTTAAACCTCAAAGTCTCAGCTAGAACTTTCAAGTTATTAGCAATATGGAGCTTCAAACCTTCCTGATACTCTCTCACTTACATCAACAATGGCATCTAACAATTTCCTTAATTCTACATAAATTGTACTGAGAAAGAAAAAAAAAAGATCTGTTCTGGGGATCGAACCCAGGTTTGTGGAGGTCTGAAACTCTATGCCATGACTCACTCACATTGATTGTATCTTTGGAATTGACTATATGCAAAAAAAGAGTATGCATGACCACAATAGGTACTTATAGCTATGCTATTAGCACCTAAAAATACAATACTTCTTATATATTTTTGGTTTTGTAAATTTCAAAATTCCTGTCAAAATTTCTAGGTTGCAGATTGGGACAGAATCAGTCCATCTCCGTTACCTCTCAGAAGTCACTTCACTAACTCTCCAGGCATTCATTTTTCTTGTCACTTCTCTCCACTTCGCTTTATCCACTCAACCATTCACTCCTGTTTGCATAATTCACTTTCCCGCCTTGGTTGCCCTTGGGCATCCTTTCATTTGTCCTCTGCTCCTTTCCTCTTCTTTCCTTTCCAGTTCAAACTTCAGCAGAGCTATTGGTCCCACTTTTTAGCAGTCAGAAGGCCTGAGGGGGACATGTTAAGGAGGAAGAGAACTCCAATTTAAAGCAGAAACCCAATGACACTCTCTAAATAGGAATAATAACAACAAATAATGATAGAATGGATCACATACTATTTCTACACTCATGTAGGACCTATAAAAATAACAAAAACAATGTTCTCTTCCATTCACCACACTGGATTCCTCAGTTGCTATATTCCCTACTGTAATCTAAGTACAGTTGTGACACTTGACTTTTTCCCAGTCACTTTTTGTACTCCAGTAGAACCCATTGCAGTATTACATCTCCATTACAATTAGATAAACACAATGGGCATTATGCATCTTAAACAGCAGATGCTAACACCAAACATTCCTATGTAATATGTCATGGTTGCATTGCCCGTCCTTATCGGCATTACTTGATCCATTAATATGGAAGAAAATGACTTAAGGGATAAAAGTAGAGCTCATAACTTCAAAAGGTTGATCTGCTACAACATTTCTTTAGGAGACCATACCCTGTTCACTGTTTTGTTATCTAAATTCACTTCCCACCCCAGGAGAGAAGCAACTACAGTGAGGTCTACTGAGTGCTGTGGTTGCAAGAAGGACATGCCTGCTCTTAGGTGTTCTGCCTCTGCCCACAAATGTAGGGTCTGTACCAGCTATGACTACACTGATATATGTAGGGTGAGTGGGGCAGTTGTCTTACATGGATATGTTTGTAGGTACGACTGAGTTTCCATTATTTGTAGTCTGGCCCATTGGACCACTACAGTGGTTGACGACATAAGGCCCAATAGCCTTAGGAAGTCCTGCGCAGTTCTGTTGATGCACACCTGAAAACAAACTGCACATTAAATGAGTGATTAAGCCCTCTTCTGAAGAAAATAAGCTCTGACCTCTATTGTATTAAGTGCTTATTCAATGAAATGCAGAGCCTGAATAAACTGTAGTTTTGATTTCTCTAGGTTTAGGAGGAAACCTAAATTTGTCACCAGTCACATTGTCTGGTTCAAAGCTTACTGTGCCTGTACTCTGGTTTTTCACACACTAACCAGGCATCTTGATGCTGTAATGGTATAGTTACTCCTTACCTTTAGTGTTAATGCCACCACAAAAAGGCATTTTATGAATACCCTTGGGGCTGATGTGAGCCCAAATGGTATTTCTTTAAACTGATACTGAGAAAAGCCTACTCTGGACATTAGACATGTAGTTTGACTGTGCCTGATAAGGATGTGAAAATATACATCTTTCAAGTCCAGTGCAAAAAGCCAATCCCATTTAATGGGATGGGATCACTGTTTAAACTGAAATAATTCTGATAATCTCAGTCCTAGTTCTCAAGGAGCACCTTGCATCAAAACATGTGGCATTCACAATTCTTAAAGGCTCCCTGTTCCACTCCGGGAAACATTGCGCCAGACCAGCCCTGTGCCAGGTCTGCACCAAGAAGCTGGTGCGACAGGGTGCAAGTGGGCTTGTGGCAGATGCAAGCTGCAATATCCCTTAATTTGGGATTCTCTAAAGCCTCCCAGACAGCACATTTCTAACTACCATTAGCTGGTCTAACTGTACTTAGACGTGTGTCTTCTGATAAAGTTTAGAGAACTTGCGCCACTCCTGAAGCCATACCTCTCAACCTTTTAGCTTTGAAATGAGGGACACTGACTCCCATAATGAGGGACACAGCCTCAAACCTGAAGACAGAAGATCAGAACATTGTGGACACTATTGGCCTGGATATTCAGAAGGGTTACACCATGCACAACAGTGATGCACCAGCACAAGTACGGAAATGCGCCATTATGCGATATTCAGCAGGAGGCAACTGCGCAGTGCAATAAGCAATGTGCCAGAGTGCAATAGTAATGAATGCATGCACAACCGTAGGTGTGGAACCATGAATAACATGCGCAGTGTGATATTCAACAGCATGCACCGTGCACAATAGGGGAGCTAGCGGAAGTTGCGCGACAGTGGAAATGATCCAAAATAAAAGGGAGCAAGAGAGGGGCACAAGAATGCAAAATGAAGCCACAGGTGGGAGTGTGGTGAGAGACAGCCAGGGTGGTAGAGAAGGTAGCAGTGTGCAGGACTGGGCAGGAGCAGGACAGGGCCCACCAGAACTGAGCCAGAAACAGGGTAGGAGTGGGGAGCCTGTGCCACTGTGCAGGAAAGGCTGTGGAGTGCCACAGTGGACTGAGGGCAGTGACAGGAGGCAGGACAGCCACAGCCAAAGTCCAGAGGTGTACCCGGTGCAGGGGGAGCATCAGGAACAGACAGCAGGGGGAACGAGACAACAGCCGCCGGGGGGGAACACCAACCAGGGACATGGCTAGCACCACCTTCCAGATGGAGGCGGTAATGAGGGGTGTGAGAAGACAGGCAGCAGGGGGGCGCGGCTGTGGAAGGGCCCATTGGCAGTACGCCCAGAACAGGCAGTACTGAGCCTGCACCAGCTTAAAACACTACTCTGACACAGAGATTGTGGGCTGGTACCACCTGAACTGGGTGATCCTGAGGCAGCTCTGTGAGCTGTGCAGTGATGAGATGCAGACACCCACACGACGGAGCCATGCTCTGTCAGTGGAGACGAAGGTGACAACCATTATGTGCCTGATCACCACGGGTACCTTCCAGAGACCAACAGGGGACATGACAGGCATAACCCAGTCGGCCACATCACACCTACTCACACAATTCCTCAGCGCACTGCTGCCACATGCTGCGGAGTACATCCATTTCCCCAGCACACAGGTGGAGTGCACAGCACACATACAGGAGTTCCACAGGGTAGCACGGTTGCCTGGCATGATTGGGGCCATTGACTGCACCCACATGGCCATCTGCACACCATCTGGCCAGAGGAGGTGGCATGCATCAATCAGAAGGGGTACGCAAGCATTAACTGCCAGGTGGTGTGCGATGCCAGGGGTGCATTACTAATGTCTGTGCCATGCACCCTGGGGGAGCACACAATGCCTTCATCTGGCACCAGTCCACACTGTGCCACAGCTTTGAGAGTGGGGACATCCCCACTGGTCATCTAGGGGGTGAGTATGCATATAACGCAGGACGACATGAGCAGATGTGGGGGGTGCATAGTCAGAGATGCCATGGGTACCGTCCTTGTTGGCCCATGGCAAAGCGATGCAGACCACCATACTAATGTCCACCCTCTATACACAGGAGACAGTGGTTATCCACTACGTTCCTGGCTGCTCACGCCATGCCGGCACCCCACGACCCCATCGCAGCTACAGTACAATGAGGCACACGCCACAACACGAATGTCATTGAGCTGGTGTTCAGGATGCTGAAGGCACGGTTTCGGTGCCTGGACACATCTGGCAGTGCCCTACAGTACAGTCTCTTGAAGGCCTGTGGGCTATTCCTGGCCTGCTGTATCCTGCACAACATGGCCACTGACTGTGGGATAGCTGTAGCGGTTGAAGAGGGGGACAGTGGTGGGGACGATGAGGACACCGGTCCAGCCAGTGATGGGCAGCCACCCCCCTGGTGAAGAGACCCCCGACCTGATCCGGATGTCACAGCTACACTGGGACACCATTACAGAAGAGCACTTTGGTCAACACAGGTAGGTCATGGGGCCCTGCGCAACCACCAATGGCAAGGGCACAGCCCACTGACAGGCAGGGCAGAACACCAGGGGCGGACGGTGGTAAGGGAATGGGTCTGAGTGTGGCACCACACATGGCATCAGGGATGGGCAGGGCTGAACATGACACATGCACACACACACCACAAGACATGCACAAGGGTTAGACGGCACGCCAACCCCAATTGCCACCCCCACCCCCACACAGGTCCACACACGTCCATGCCCAGTGGCCATCACTGTGCATGCCTTAGATGCTGGGCAACATTGCACACTGGTGGACAGTGCATCGCAGGCATCATCATGCACACGCCATAGTGGCCAGCAGCCGGGAGGGTGTGCACAAGGACTATGCATGCGCAGGGGTGGGTACCCCACCCGTGTGTCACACAATGCACACCACACTGCACATAGAGCAGCGGCAGACAGTGGCCATGGTGGAAGACAGGTCAGTCATGCGGCACAGTGCCACGGCCTCCACGGACGAGTGGGCGGCCCCACCGAGACCTGCCAGCCATGCCAGGCTGACCATTGGCCTCATGGGGTGGCACTGATGGTCCCCCAGGGGTGACGCTGTGTGAACACGACCGTGTTCATGCAGGGATCTGCAGCCCACCAAACATGCCTGTGCCAGGCATGCTCGGTATTCCCACAGCCAAACCCAGTGTCGACATAGCAGGTGTCGCACAGCGCCGGGAATGGGGGGTGGACATGACACTGCGTGGTGTCTGTGGAGGATGGGCACTGAACTGGGTGCCCAATGTGGCCATGACAGCTGTCAATGCATTGGTCTGCCTGTCAATGGCAGCAGTCACATCCACCCACTGCCGGGCCATCTCTGCCAGGAGCAGACCATGGTCTCTGCTGCGCCGCTCCTCTGCCTGGCACTGAACCACAATGAGTGCATCCACCGCAGTCATGAGCCGCATCTGCTGATCTAGTGAAGCCTGGAGTAGATGGCTGTGCTCGTCAAAGAGGTCATCCGCCGGTCCGGCATGCTGTCCCTTGTGGTGTTCCTGGCCCTGCTGGCCAACACCCCTTGATGATGGGTGCTGCACACCAGAGCCATGCCAGGGCATGTCCACATGCGGTGTACTGCCACCGACCCCGACACTGTCCTCCCATCACCATTGGTCGACTGCTGGCACTGCCCCTCTGGCTGCCGATCGCTAGGGCTTACTGGCGCCGCCGCAGTGGCCACAACAGCCCCACCACCCTGGACACACACCAGTGCTGCCCCACTGGGGCATACAGGCACAGGCTGGGACTGTGTTGTTACGCAGGCCTCCACGGCGGCACCACCCACGGCAACACCCATGCCATTGCCTGCTGTGGGACCATCCTGCGTCTCACACGTATCACTGTCTGGGACGTGTGGCCCATCATCATCGGTGCTGGATCCAGCACCAATCCATGTCCCAGCATGCTGGAGACTGTGGGCGCTGTCACACTGGGACACAGGCAGGGCCTCGTCTGCACCCGCACCACCCTCATCAGTCTGGACAGACATGCAGGTATGCACTAGTCCGGTCCCTCAGACACCTGTGGAGGTGGATGGGCAATCATCCGTGTCCAGGGCATTCCCCTCAGTGGACACACCCACCACCACTGATCCATGTAGATGCTCAGGAGCTGTAAGGGAACACGTTAACGTTAGTGGCTCTGTCCTGCCCTGTGGTATTCCCTCCACCACACACACAGTGACAGCACAGGACCTACCATGCAGTGATGGGCTGCCCCCATCTGAAAGCCACCACCAGGAATGCCCTCAATGGCACAACGCCGCATACTGCTGGCCACCAGCTCCTCCTGTGGCGTCAGGCGTGGTACATCCGGCTGGTCCCCACCGGTGGCAGCACGTGCAGCCCTGATGGCAACCACCTTATCTTTGATCCTCCTCCTGTCCATGCTGACCTTCTTCTTACAGTCCTGCATGGACCGCTGGTGGCTGCCATGCTGGTTCATGGCACACGCCACCTCACCCCATGTCACAGCATGGGCCTGTGGCATTCCCCGCTGCCCGCTGAGCAGCGGTTCCCTGTCAAGATATGCCTCGAACAGGGCATCTGATTCAGCCTGGGTGAAGTTGGGCCTCCTCCTTCTCCCCGTCCCTGTTCCTCTTCTTCTTCATGTTCGATCATGATCGAGCCTGTGGGAATGACAGGTGTTACCTTGGACTGTGCAGTCCCACTCAGCCCTCACAAACCACAGTCCCCACATCCCAACAGCATGCAACCCATCACAAAAGACTGCAATACCTAACTACATCCTCTGCAGTCCAATGTCACATTTATACAGTGCAATGCATGCAAATGAGGTGAGGCACAACTGTAAGTGGATGCTAATGCAGTGGGCATGCCGTGGAATGACTGATGAGCTGATCTGCATATGCTGGCTGAATATAGCGCTGTTGCACCTTGCGCAATGTTGGTGAGCATGCTCATGCTATGGCACAGCACTGTGATGTGTGCAATCGGCAGCACATGGCGCATGCCTGGGGTGCTGACACCGACGTGTGCAGTGCTGCTGATGTGCTGTGTGCAGGAGGCAGTGCAGGGCATGGCCACCACTGTGCCTGTGGTGCTAGTGCGCTGTTCACCCTTGTGGCACTCATGCCCTGGTGCACTGTAGGTGCCATGGAGCCACAGCACAGTAGGCCACTGCAGGGCATCACACACAGGCACCCTATGGCGCTACATGCAGGGCATCCCAATAGCACTGTGGCGCTCCATGCGCGGACAGACCCTTGACCCTGTGGTCGACCTTTACCCCCTAGGCATCATGCATCCACATGGGTGCACCTCTATCATGCAGTTTGGTGACAGGTCAATGGGGACTGGCAGCACAGTATCGCCCTGCCTCCACATGTGGGGCACGTGCACTGCAGAGCACCATTTTGATAGCGATACACACTGAAGGATGGCACGTAGGAGAGCACAGATGTGGAGCGCTATTGAGCTGGCCAACTTGGTGGCCATAGTTGAGCCTCATGCTGGTGCCCTATTTGGCCAGGATCCCCTGGACAGGCCATGTAGTGCTGTGTGGCAGGAGGTGGCTGACGGCCTGGAGGAGGCAACTGGAATCACCAGGACAGCAGAGCTGTGTCATCACAGGTATGGTGACCTACAGCGGAGGGACTCTGACTGACTGGGGCATCTGCAGGCACGCGCCTGGCAAGGCGCCATGCCACGGCCAGGTAGGTGCTCCAACCATACACTGGTAAAGTCCGTTGGTCCGGGTATCGCAGTATGCATGTGTCCACTCCGCAGGGGAGTGGTGGCCATCTAGTGGGGGTGGTAGTGGTGGTGGGAGTGCATCATGGCTGGGATGTGTGGGCACGCACACACCGGGGGGGACTTTGCTACTGGTTTGTACTGATGTTTCCCTCTCCATGTTTGCACCCTAGGCCTGGAGAAGCACTGTAGGGTGAGGCAGACCCCTGTACAGCAATATCAGGACCGAGTGGGTGTGCCGCCGATGCAGTAGGGACAAGGTGGAGGGGCCATGGGCCAGCAGCACCCTGCTGGCCTGGATGCAGGTGAGTGCTGTGTTTCCCCCTACATCTGTGCATGCTGGGTTGCAGGGATGGTGGCGAGGCATGGCCACCAGCACTTGGCCCCACTGCTGTGCACACCACATGGTGCACTCAGCACTGTCCTGTGGCACTGCATGTGTGGGTGGGCGTCACTGGTGGTCCATGCATGCACTGGGTACATGGCTGTGCCACTACCTTTGCACCACATAGCCATGTCACTGTACGGCCATGGTGGTGCTGTGCGAGACATGGGTGGTGGGTGTGTGCAGTGTTCCACATGGCTGTGGGTGCCTGGGTAGGTGGGTCATGTGGGCGCGATCACTGTGGGTGGTCGCATGCCATCACAGGGGCGTGGCCCACGGCTGTATGCCGTGCACAATGGGTGGGCTTCAGGGGTCTGGCCAGTCACACGTAATGACTCTGCTCCCTTGTCCTAGGTGGACAATGCTGGACTGCACTCGAGCGGAGTGTGCAGGAGCTGCTGCAGCTGGTGAGGGCCACTCTTGAACTGCTCCTGAGAATGGAACAGGGATGAGGATGGCATCACCAGCAGAGGCACAGAGATCAAACTGGGAAGAGGGGTTGACGCTAGGCCCACTATGACCCTGATTTGCATTCCCTCCCCAGACTAACCCTCAGACCCTTCATCCCACTCCCAGTTGTTCACCCTTGCCTCATGCCCACCCTCACCTGGTATGTGGCCCTTCCCCCCCCCACATTGTAAATAGTTTTATATCTGTTTTCTGTATTGTTCACATCATTAATACATATGTATTTGTTATGACAACTGTGGTGTTATCTGATTTGCAGTGGGCTTATGGTGCTTGGCTGCAGTGGTGTGTATGGTGTCGGGGGTGGTGCAGGCCTGGACATGTGTGTGTCTGGCATGGACCCTCCTATGATGTGGGTGGGGGACATGGTCCCTGTCTGTGGTATGTGTGTTGTTCTCTGTGCACTGGATACCTGTGTGCAGTGGTCCCTGGTGCATGTGCTGTGTCCTTGGTGCCCCTGTCAGTATGTCCATGGCCCGTGCAGCTGGCACCCTTGCATGTCTGTGGTATGCATGGTTGGCTTGCATGTCATCGGTGGCTGTCCATGCTGACCACCCTCTGGCCTCGGCACAATGGCAGCTTGCCTCCTGTCACCAGTATGGTGCATGTCTGCCTTGGGTGGCACTGTGGCCTATGCTGTTGTTGTCCCCCTCCATGCTGTCGCTGGTGTCTGTTGTGGGGTCTGTGTTCTGATGTCTGTCACTTGCGCTCCGGATGCATACTGGTGGTGGACGGCTTCATGGTGCATGTGCAGGATGGCTGGTACACCTGTGCCATGGTGGGGAGCAGACCATGGGTACACAGCATCAGTGGTTGCACGCCAGCATGATTTTGTTGCCCCGCTGTTGTGTCCCTGTGTTGGGGTGCCCTTGGGTCTGGGTGGGTGTTTGTCCATGCCCTGTGTTGCATCCTTTGTGGCGCATGCCTCCATGCACCACTGTGGGCATCTGTGCTGGCTGTTGCAGCCAGAGCTGGGACAGGGTGTATGCTTGGGTGGGTGTGCAGGGTGCTGTCCTGCTGGTGGTGGGGTCCAGGGCAGGTCTTGTCGCATGCGGGTTCCCTCAGGTACCGACGCAGGGTCGTCTCTCTGCTGTGCCACAGGGGGGATGTGCAGGGTGACACTGTGTCTGCAGTTGGTGTGTCAGTGGCTGGTGCCGCCCACTGCGGGGTGCTCACAGTGGGGCTGCCATGCATGGCTCCATGGTGCACAGGGTTGCATTGTCACAGTGGGGGTGGTGGCATGCATTTGGTGCCATGCACTGTTGGGCGCTGCTCCTGGGCAGTGTGTCTGGGGATCACTGTGCAGGGTGTGCTCTGCATTGGTTGGATGGGGTGGCACTAGGTGGCCAGCCCTCCTTGTGTTGCGGGCACTGCTTGTCAGGGGATGTGCTGGGGCACCGTGCCCCAGCTGTGGATTCAGTGCTGGTGTTCATGGGCTGGTGGTTCATCCAGCTCACCACAGGTTGTGCAGTTCATGGGGGTGCGGGTGATGCTGTCTGGTCTGCTGCGTACTCCTCCACCCATGGCTTCTATGGGTGGTGCACCCTGCATCCTGTCCCTGTGCATCCCTGGTTGTACCATGGTGCAGTTGGTGTGATATTCAATTGTGTTGTGCAAGCACACCTTGGCCTGTGCTGTGTTTGAATATCACACATGTTGCACATAGGCATACTGCACTTGCACCTGCTCCTGCTATTGCGCTACTTTGTGGCGCAGTCTGAATATCCAGGCCTATTGTGTTTAAATGTACAAAGTTTGTGTCTGAATTGACTTCTTACAATAATATGAATTCCTGCTTTACAGTTTGAATTTTCAGCACAGGGTATGTGTGTGGCAGCATCTTTTTCTATGAGGGACAGATGTGGGACAGAGCTATTTGAGGGGTACAATGAGGGACAACCCTCATAATCAGGGACAGTTGAGAAGTATGTCCGAGCTCTCCCTGGGCAGGAGAGAACACATGCTGTGGTCCCATCTCCTCAACCCCAATCTGTTGCTGACTAATAAAACAGTTCCATGGTAGCTAGCAGCCCTCCTCCCCATCTCTGATCCATTGGTGTATAAAATAAAACAGTGTCCTGGTGGCTAATGGTCCTCCTCCCCCAATCCCTGATCCATTGTTGTATCAAACAAAACTGTTCCCTGCTGACTAGCGGTCCCCTTCCCCTGATCTCTGATATCCCCTGTCTGTGTAAATAACAGACCTCCCTGGTGTCTAGTGGTCCCCCTCCCAATCCCCATACAATGTAAAATATACATCCCTGCCTGGTGGCTAGTGGTCCCCTTCCCAATCCCCATACAATGTAAAATATACATCCCTGCCTGGTGGCTAGTGGTCCCCCTCCCCATCCCTGATCCCGTGTATACGTCAATGTCAACACTGCCCTGGTGTCCAGTGTTTCCCTCTCCCCATTCCTGATTGCCCTGTACAACAATACCCAACAGTCCCTGGTATCTAGGTGACCCTCACCCCTGCAACCCAGCAGGTAGTGCCCCACCACCCCGCTCCCCCCATCCCATCCTGGAGCCCGTGACCAGCACAGACCTCCACTCTCCACCATGGCCATCTGCCAACTGGTCTGTCAAGGAGTGCATACTGTACAATCAGCTGTTACAGTATGCACTCCTTAACAGCTCAGTTGGTGGCTAGCTGTGGTAGAGAGCAGAGGGCTGTATTAGCCGCTGGCTCCAGGATGGGATGGGGAGCAGGGTGGTGGGGCACTTCCTGCTGGGGTGGGGGTCCCCTAGACACCCGGGACTGTTGGGTATTGTTGGATGGGGTGCTCAGAGAAGGGGAGGGGGAAACATTGGACACCAGGGCAGTGCTGACATTGATGTGTACAAGGGATCGGCCATGGGGAGGGGGACCACTAGCCACCAGGAGGGGATGTATGTTTTACATTGTATGGGGATCAGGAGGGGGGACCACTGGACACCAGGGAGGTCTGTTATTTACACAGACAGGGGACATTGGGGATCAGGGGAGTGGGACTGCTAGCCACCAAGGCACAATTTTATTTTATACAACAATGGATCGGGTATTGGGGAAGGGGGACCACTAACCACCAGGGCACTGTTTTATTTTATACAGCAATGGATTGAGGATTGGGAGGAGGGAATACTATTTTATGTATTTATTTATTTAGCTTTTGTTGACCGGGTAAGTGCACTAGACAAATCCTGTCTATTTTCAGGCACGACCTGGGGGAGAGGGATACAGATGAATGCCAACTGACCTTGAACCAGATTAAGCTGTTGGTGGTATTTATAGTGAATGAGGGAAATTTGGCCAGGACACCGGGGAAATTCCCCTATTCTTTTCGATAAGTGCCATGGGATCTTTAACATCCACCTGAATTACTACCAATCCAGGCAGATGGGACCTCGGTTTAACGTCTCACTAGCCACCAGCTCAGATAACACAATGCCACCCGACCAGCCTGCAGTTTGTCTAATATACATTAAATATATTCAAGATATATAGCTTGCTTTTCACCCAGATATATCACACCAGCCACTTTAATATACACATATTTGTACAATGTGCAGACTACCTATACTGGAACTTGGTGTATAAGTATATTTAACCTATGTGTAAATAACATGGGAGTGTGCACACCAATACCCTCAAGGTGCTACTGGTTATACCATGGGCTAATTCACAACATAAAGTACACAGCACAATGACAAATGGGCTAGTAAGGAGGGATATTTATTGAGCCATCAAGACATCCAGGCTTGCAGGTCTTATAACCCGACCACCCCACACCTTACGGCAAACCTCTTGAGTACTATGATGCATGACCACATTTTCTGCAAGCAGCAAGACTTTGCTGCTGGGACCCTACCCAACAGAGAATTGGGCACATGGCCCCTGGTGTACTGGAAATCAGCACAAGCTGCTGGTGGCGCAGCTTGTACCACCTTTTGAGAATCGAGACCCTCCTTTTTATATGCCATTTGAGGCAGTTGAAATCTATGATTGCTCACCACTCTCAGTGTTTGCTTAAAGTAACCTGAAGAAAAATACTTTCTCTAACTGGGAGACTGGAACTTCGTTCACTGCTTGTAGAGTGAGCATTTTTTGAACTTCTAGTTTTCATAATTCCTTTTCTTCTGACAATGCAGTTTTTTTAATTTTTTGAGTAGTTAGCATTGGAAAGTTGTGGAAAGACAGAGACATTTTGTTTGTTGTTATTTTTTGCCACTCCTGGAAATAGTAAGTGAGGCAGCCTCTCACTAGTAAAGGGTCGGATATAACAGGGACATAGCAGTCAGGGATTAAGTTTGGCCTGTGCAGGCGAAGATGAGATTGCATTTTTGTTCATCTTCTGCCTCTTCTTCTTGTGGTTCCTCTGTGTGGACCATAATCATACTGCACATAATGTATGTTCTGTTGAGCCTCTCCCATATATCCCCCACTGAAGATCTATAGAAACCTATAGATGTTTCTTTGTTTACCAATTATTTAAAGGGTGTTTTGTAACTGTCAGCCTTTTTCATGTTATTCTGTTTTGTCATCAAAGAGAAGTTCCTTCAACTGGGAAGTCTCATGCTTTGTTCTGTAAATCAACTGATAAGGCAGTGATTCTAAGCCATGCATATCTCCTAGAAGTATTGACATTTAGTAATGATTTTGCTGCACTATCATCAATATCAACTGCCATCTGTAACTAACAGTGTGCTGCTTCTAGGCCTGCTTTTATAGTGTACATCGGATGAGAGCCCTCCTTGGATGGCAGACTATTACACTAGGGAATAATAACATTCCTGCTAATAGTATTCCAATTGCTTTTTGGTAACGTGCTGTGTAATTCAGGAAAGCAGTCTGTCTTACCTAAGGCATCTGACTTTCTTGAGCTTTGGTCTGAGGGTACTGTTGAGAAGCTAATCCTATCTTTTTTTCACAAACATCAACTTAAATTAGGCCATTTAGGTGAGTGTGAACACATAAATACTCAAACCCTTCTCATTTGACTACATACTTTTCTCCCCTTTTATATCTACAACATTTTTATCTAAATCTACAATTTCTTAAAAGTGTTATGGATGGTTGTGTTTTCTCTCTTTGTGGAAGTCGGACACAACGTTCCTAGATATTCCAAATATCCAACATCAACCTCTGACTCTAATTTTGGAATATTAACAATCTCAGCCATACCTCTCAGGACGAAAAGGACAGCATAATCAAAACATTTGCATATCACAGACTGCCTTTGTACCATTATGCAAACTGGGGTGCTAGTGTTCTGAACATAGGCCCACATATTCAATGGAGATGCACAGCACACCCTGGAAAATGTATGGAAGCATGATATTCAAAAGGGTGAAATGTGTTATGCATGTTGGGATGCACAATCGTGCAGATATAATGTATGTGGTGCTGAAAAAGGGGGCGGATACCTGAATATACCATTCATGTGTATATTCAGCCAAAGTGAGTGGTGCATGTGACACACATCCCACATTTGTACCACACAAAGTTACGCAAGCAAAAGGCTGCCCTAAATCAGCCAGTCAGCCACAGACAGGCTGCTGAACTGCAGACAGGAAATCCTGAGACAGCCCTTGCAGGTGCTCCAGGCACCCACACACAGCAGTTATACCAGGATGATAGTATCCAATGCCACAGCTGCACTGTGCCTGCTTGCTGGGCATCTTCTGGGTACTGGTGGGTGACACCACTAGCACCGCCCAGCCAGCCACCCCCCCACCACACCCAGGTCGGAGATGCCCAGCTGCCACATTCTAGTCAGGTGCCCCCCAGTACACCAGTGGAGCAGACTTCTATAATGCAGAACATGAACCAGGTGCGATGGCCTGCACCCATGTGGCTGTCAGAGTGCCACCCTGTGGTAGCATGCACCCACGGTGACATCTGGGACAATGGTGATCAGGATGCATGGCAAAAATGGTGGCAGCATGGCATGGGTCAGAGACTGCCTAGTGGCATACATCCACGGTGGAATACCATGTGCACACAGCATGCCCGTGCCAGACCCACACCACCAGGAACCACATACATGTCACCGATGCCATCGATGCTTTGTGTCAATGCCACAGGGGCCTTGGGTTTGGGTCACTGTAGTGTTCTGGTGGTGGACATTGCACAACTGTGGGCAGCACAGAGCAGGGGTGGCACCATCTGCATCCTGGAGGCAGCAGGGGCATGTCTCAAGGACACTGGAAACTTCCAGTGTTGTGCGTGTAGTCACCTAGGGTACTGATATGGCCATGGATATTAGCACTGTACTCTGGCCAATGCAGTCCACAAATGTGACTACTCACCTGCCTGTTAGGCAGCAGTACCTCCTGCTCACCTTTGTGGTGTGGTGGTGCCGCCCTGAAAATCTGGAACTGCACTTGCCAATGGCATGCAAATAGCCTGAATATATTCCAGTAATGAGATGCAAATGTGCCATTTTGGCACTGACTGTGCAATAAGGCTATTTGCAAATCCTGGCTGAATATTGCAACTCTGCATGCCACACAAGTGTCTTCACATCGCACAGCTCTATGCTGTGCATCTCCCACTGAGCGATTGCGCATAATCGGGATATTCAGATGTGTGTGCAGAATCGCATTTCATGGTGCACTTTCTGAATATCCCGTCTTTTGTGCTGGCGCAAGTCACTGTGTGGCACATGCAGTGTCAGTGGCTCAGCAGGTTGCACACTCACCTCTGAGGCCAGAAGATCAGAAGGCTGTGGGTTCTATCCCTACATCAGGCACTTGTGTTAAATCCTAATACTGACACTGTAGTGCAGCAGGAGGGGGGTGCTGCACTCCTGAGGTCCTGTCTTTCAGATGAGATGTTAAACCGAGGTCTCATCTGCCTGTTCTGGTGGTTGTTCAGGTGGATGTTAAAGATCCCATGGCACTCCTCGAAAAAGAGTAGGGGTATTTTTTACTGAAAGTATATAACCCAATATGACAGTATTTACATCATGTTTAAATCACAATCATTATACATATAGTGTTAGTGATAAAAAATCAGAACTAAATGAAAAGAAACCCATACAATTTGTAGAACATTTGTGCATGTCATCATACTTTTTTGATAATATATCTCAAGAAAAAATATACAAAAAGGATCTTGAAACCCTTTCTATCAATCCTAGTCTTCAGTCCTATGTAAGAATCAAGAAGACATTATTATTGACCCCCACCACTCTGTTATCTTATCTGAGGATAATAATTTCTTTTTTCTTTTCTTATTATTGTATAGGGTGAGTTTTCTCTGGTGGTATAGTTGATATTGTGGTATTTCTATCTGTTGCAGTGTCAGTTTACATCTGGTGTTCCATATCCAGTATTTTATACAAGTTAGTACTAATCGAGCTGTGCTGATATTTTTCTTCCTCCATGTTGGGGTTATGATTCCTAAAAATAGCACATCTGGAGGGAGATTGTAAAAGGGAGATTGACCCCAGTGATGCTTCATTAATTGCCAGAATAAGATTATGTATGAGCATTCATAATATAAATGTTCCACAGTTTCAAGAGTAGTGGAACAGCCATTTCTGGGGCAATATCCGTCTTTCTGCTCTCTATGTTTTAGATTGTTTTTAACGTTCAGTTTTGTATGAGCACATAGCCAAATAGTATCCCACATGTGTGCTGGGGTTCTAGGATCTAACAATATTTGGCTGATTTGTTTATTATCTGTCAGGTTTTTATGAGAAAAAGGTGGTGTTATAGAAAAGTGTGTTGCCGGAATGGTCTTGTAGAATTCTTTCCAGGTTAGCTGAATAATTGAGGATTTGAGGATTTGCCATTGTTTAAGTTTTTTAAAACCATATTGTAAGTAGAGTGGTAATTGTTGTAAGGATTTTTGTTTATAAATTGGAGAAGTGACTTCCCATGTGGAAAGAATGGGAGCAATAGAATCACATATCCAAGGAATCCAATGTGAGGTTAAATTCATAAGTACTGGTTTTATATTAGGATAGAAGAAAATACTGTAAAATAAACATATGGGGTTAATCATATTGAGCTCTCCTTGTGAGATTGATAAGTAGGTGATACTACGTGAGACAGGGTTAGGCCTGGTACCCCATATACAGGAAAAGAAACACCCTAATACTTTGGTTTCTAGTATAGTTGGTATAGGATATATGTGCCTAAGGTGGAGGAACATAGGAACTAAGAAAGTTCTAACTAAATAAACTCTTTTCTTTTTCCCCATGTACCACAAATTCCATATTTTAACTGTATTTAGTGCTTTATGTAGGATTATGTTCCAGTTTATAAGAGCAAGGTCTCCTGAACTGAAAAGAATACCAGTACTTTAATTGGTTCTGTAGACAGGTGAATTCCCATGATCTCTTCTTCTTTTGGAAGGCTATTACCTATTTGGAGTCCTGTACTTTTCTGATAAATTATAGAGGAGCCTGACATTTGTTCGTACATTTGTATTATTTCTTTTGCAATGTTGGCAGAAGGTTTGTCTGCTAAAATAAGTATTAAATCATCAGCATATGCTAACGTTTTTATTTCTGGGTCACAACATGAGATAGACAGTCCAGTAATTCTTTGGTTGTGATATATATGTCTGATTAGTAGGTCTAAAGAAAGAGGCCCAGATATTTAAACTGCACCCAAAAAGTGCACAATAGCAGGAGCATGCGCAAGTCCATTGTGCCCATGTGCAAGAGGCGCGATATTCAAAAACTGAGCTGGCCAAACTGTGCCTACAGCCGACGACTGAATATCGCACCACCTGTGCCATAGCGCAACTAGGGAGGGGAAACTGAGCAGATCAGATGCGCCCTAGCGCAACAAGAGATGTTCAGCTGAGCAGTCCAGAGGTGCCATAGTGCAACCAGGGATGCCCCCTCAGCAGCAGGGCGGCAATGCAACTGCACAACCAGGGAGGTAGGGGCCCACCACCCATGCCACAGATGGGCACAGGAACACACAGCAGAACAGACATCGTCCCCCCACACCCCATGCACTGCACAACTGGGGGAGAGCTGGAATAACCACTGGCCCATGGAGACAAGCACCCAACCCACAGCCAGGCCATGGTGCCCCATCACACCCCACGGCAAGCTGTGACTTGCACACAAGGAGGGCTGACCACCCCATGCCACACCATCCCCCCAATGCAGAGCACACCCTGCACCATGACCCCCAGACACCCTGCCCAGGAGCAGCATCCACCACTGCAGGAAATCCCATGCATGCCACCACCCCCACTGTGACAATGCAACCCTGTGCACCACATAACCATGCAAGGCAGCCCCACCATGAGCACCCATCAGTGGGTGGCAGCACACAGCAATGCAATGATGGCATACACAGTGCCACCATGCACAGCCCCCCCTGAGGTACTGCTGAGAGACCAACCATGCGTCGGCACATGAGGTACCCCACATGGGACAGGGCATGCCCCGGACCCCGCCACCAGTGGTATAGCACCCTGCACACTCTCCCAATGACACACCTCGACCCAGCACTGGCCACAACAGCCAGCGCAGACACCCACAGTGGTGCGTGGAAGCATGCACCTCACCGGATGCCACACAGTGCATGGACAGACACTCACCCATACCCAAGGGCACAACAACACAGGGATACAGTAGCGGGGCATCCAAGCCCTCAGCATGGGTCCATGTAAAATGTGTACACAGAACCTGCAGTCCTCCATGGCACAGGAGTGCCAGCCACCCTGCGCAGGCACTGTGGACCTGTACACCACCAGCATTTGCCCGGAGCACAAGTCACAGACAGTCGTACACATCCCCTGCAACACACGCAAGCCACAGCATGAAGGGGGGTCAACAACTGTGGAGGCCACAGTGTCACCCGAGGCAGACATGAACCACACCAGTGACAGGAGGCAACCCAGCATTGTGACAGGTACAGTGGCTGCCCTGCATGGACAGCCACCACTGACATGCCAGCAGACCATGCAGATCACAGACATGAATGGGTGTCAGCTGCAGAGGCCATGGATGAGCTCACAGGGGTGCCATGGAAACAGAGCATGCACCATGGACCACTGCACACAGTCATCCAGTGCACAGGGCACAACACACACACCACAGACACTGACTGATAGCTACCCCCACACCATAGTCACCTCCCCACGGACACACACACATACCCATGACTGCACCACCCCTGACACCATGCACACCACTACAGCTGAGCACCTATAGCCCACTGCAAATCAGAGACCACCACAGTATTCATATCAAAAGATCTGTATTCAAACAAAATATCAAAGTGAACTATATACAATAACATATACAAAGTTGGGGGGAGGGCCACAAACAAGGTGGGGTGGGTAAGGGGCAGGGGTGAACAAATGGGACAGGAAAGGAGGGGTGTAAGGGTGGGTCAAGGGGGGTATCAGGGGCAGAGGGACTGTCAACGGGAGCCCCGCTCTGGCTGCTCCTCCTCCGGTGCCTCCTGCAGACCCCAATCCGGTCAATCCGTCAAAGGATTTCTAGGGACGCCCTTGCCACGTGCAAGATCTCCTGCAACGCCTCCCTGATCTCCATCAGCTGGTGGACACCTTGGACAAGGGAGCACAGTCAATAGGTGTGAATGCACAGCCCCATACAGCCCACCCACTGTGCATGGCATACGGACGTGGGACATGCCTCTGTGATGGTGTGTGACCACCCACAGTGATCACGTCCACATGACCTGCCCATCCAGGTGCATACAGCCGTGCAGAATGCTGCACACACCCACCAGCCAAGTCATGCACAGCACCACCGTGGCCGTTTAGTGACATGGCTATGTGGTGCAAAGGCAGTGGCACAGCCATGTACCCGGTGCACACATGGACCACCATTGACGCACTCCCAGACATGCATTGCCAGTGGACAGTGCTTTCTGTAACAAGTTGCGTGCATGGCAGTGGTGTCAATGGATGGTGGCCATGCTCCGCTGCCCACCCTGTTACACAGCATGCAATAGTAATCATGGAGGTATGGCACTCACCATCATCGGGCTGGTCCCTCGGGCACTGTGGACCATCACCCCGCCTTGTGTCCCTGTCCTCTTGGTGGTGCCGCAGTTCACGTGCTAGGCGATGCTCCTCCAGCCCTGTGGTGCAAACATGAAGAGAGGAACATCAGTACAATCCTGTAGGAAAGCCCCCCTGCCCCCAGGTGTGTGCCCTCCCACCCAGCCAGACCCACCCACCCCACACCCTGATAACACCACCACAGCCAACACCGGATGATCCCTCCCCCATGTGCTGGACACATACAACAGTGATACCCATATGGAAGATAAAAGTGTATTGACATAACACCTACCTGGCCGTAGCACCGTGCCCCTCCTTGCATGTGCCCGCAGGCGGGCTAGCAGGTCTGGCTCCCTCCACCACAGGCTGCCATACCTGTGGCGGCACTGCTCTGCTGTCCGCCCCCTTCCTGTGGCCTCCTCTAGTGCAGTGGCCACCTCCTCCCACACCTGGCTCCTGGACCTGTCCTGGGGTGCCTCCCCAAACAGTGGTCATGGTGTGGCTCCACTGAGGCCACTAGGTTGGCCAGTTCTACCTGGCTCCACTGTGCATCCCTCCTCCACACCATTCTCCTAGCTCAGTCTGCAAAAATGGTGCTCTGCAGTGTGGCTCCCCACGTGCAGATGCTGTGCAGTACAGCGCTGCCATTCCCTATCACGCTGTCACCGAACAGCGCGATAGTGGTGCACCCATGCCTGACACATGGCACCTAGGGGGAAAAGGTCGGACACAGGGTCAAGGGGCTCTGGTGCACGAACAGGCACAGTGCCATTGGAGCCCAATGCATGTAGCATGATTGGATGCCTGTGTACTACCTCCAGTAGCGTCCTACCGCATTGTTGCCCCAGTACGCCTATCATGGCCCAGTGCCATAGCACCATGTAGGTGAACATCGCTGTAGCGCAACTGGCACAATGGTGGCCATGCCCTGCATTGATTCCTGTGCACAGCATGTCAGCAGCACGGCAGACGCCTGCGTCAGCAACCCGGGCATGCGCAGTGAGGTGTGTACTGCGCATGTTACAGAACTGCACCCTTGGCTCAGTACGTTCAACACAATTGCGCAAAGTGCAACAGCGTGATATTCAGTTGTCATATGTAAAACAGCTAATCATCCATTCAATGGCGCAGCATTGCAAATTGCATCAACTTAAAGTTATGCCTTGCCTAATTTGCATGGGTTGCGCTATAAAAGTGCGACATTGGGCTGCACTGGCCATAGTCGGTTACTGCAGTCTATTGGTGAGGTGCATGCTGTTTGGGAGTATGGACTGTGGATTTAGGGACATGCATGGGACTGCACAGTCACAGGTAACAACTGTCATTCTTACAGGCTAAAACATGACTGAGTGAGTTGTGGGAGAGGAGGAACACAGTGGTGGGAGGAGGAGGAGGCATAATTTTACCAAGGCCGAGACCGATGCCCTGTTTGAGGCCTTCCTGGATCAGGAGCCACTTCTCAGCGGATGGCAGGGAACACCTAAAGCCCGTGCTGCTGCATGGGAGGAGGTGGCACGTGCAGTGAACCTGCATGTCAGCCACCAGCACTCCGTGCAGGAGTGCAAGAAGAAGATGGGCACAGACAGGAGGAGGATAAAGGAGAAGGTGGCTGCCATTAGAGCAGCATGAGCTGTGACAGGTGGGGGACAGCCGGAGGTGGTACACCTGACCCCACAGGAGGAGAGGTTGCTGGAAGCATGCAGCGTTGTGCCATTGAGGGTGTTCCGGGTGGTGGCTTCCAGACGGGTGGTAGCCCATCACTGCATGGTAGGTCATGGTCTGTCTATGGGGGGGCAGGGTAGGTCACATGCAGTAATGTGACTTTGTTTTCCCTTACAGATCCTGAGCATCTGCATGGGTCAGTGGTGGTGGGCCTGTCCACTGAGGACAGTCAGCTGGAGATGGAGGAGGGCCCATCCACCTTCACAGGTATACATGGCTCAGTGCGACAGTGGGCCTGCATGGCTGTCCACACTGATGTTGTTGGAACAGGTGCAGAGGAAGCCCTTCCCGTGTCCCAGAGTGCCAGTGTCCACGGATGCCAGCATGCTGTGACTCGGGCTGGTGCCGGCTCTGTCACCAATGATAATGTCGCTAACATCATGGGCAGTGACACGTGTGTGCCACGGGATGGCCACACAGCAGGTAACATCGTTGCCATGGCTGTGGGTGGTGCTGCCGTGGTGGCCTGCATGTCAGCACAGTCCCAGCCTGTGCCTGTAAGCACCAGTGGGTCAGCACTGGTGTGTGTTCAGGACAGTGGCACTGTTGCGGCCACTGTGGCAGCACCACTGAGCCATGGGGAGTGGCAGCCGGAGGGGCAGCATCAGCAGTCAGCCAATGGGCTTGGGGGTACAGGGTCAAGTGGCGGCATCTGTGCACCGCCTGTGGACATGCCCAGACCTGGTCCTGGTGTTCAGTGCCCACCCTCAAGGGGTGCTGAGCATCAGGGCAGTGCACACCCTGAGGGACAGGATGCCGAGGAGGCAGATGACCTCTTGGACGAGCACACCCGCATACTGCGAGCATCAGTCCAGCAGCAGATGCAGCTTGCGACATTGGTGGATTCACTGTGTGTGGCTCTGGTGCGGGAAGAGGAGCGTCGCAGCAGAGACACCGCTCTGATCCTGGCAAGGATGGACTGGTTGCGGGAGGATGTGACCGCTGCCATTGACAGGCAGACACAGGCATTCACTGCTGTCATGGCCACAATAGGCACACAGTCATGTGCCCATGCGTCGCAGACACCACGCAATGCACTGTCCACCCCCCGTTCCCGGCATCATGTGACACCCTCCCTATCAACACCAGGTTCGGCTGTGGGCATCCCGAGCATGCCTGGTGCAGGCATGTTTGGTGTGCTGCAGACCCCTGCACGAGCACAGTCTCATTCACACAGTGGAATCCCTGAGGGACCACCGGTGCCACCCCATGAGTCCACTGGTCGGCTTGTCAGTGCTGGTGGGTCTCGGTGGGGCTGCCCACGCATCCGTGGTAGCCAGGGCACTGTGTCACATGACTGACCTTTCTTCCAGCGCAGCTACTGTCTGGTGCTGCCCTGTGTGCATTGTGTCTTTCAGTGGGCAGTGCACGGGTGGGTACCCGGCCCTGCACGTGGACACACAGTCCATCTGCACACCCTCCTGGCTGCTGTCTGCAGTTGCATGTGCATTATGATGCCTGCATTGCACTGTACACCAATGTGCAATGGTGTTCAGCATCTGACACATGCACATGGACGGGCAGTGGGAGTGGTGGTCTGTGGACACATGTGTGTGGCTAGGGGTGCCGTTCTGGGTCGGTGTGCCTCCTACTCTTTGTGCATGTTTGGTGCATTGTGTGTGTGTGCGTGTGTGTGTGTCCATCCACATGGCATGTTAGACCTCACCCTTCCCTGGTTGTGTGTGTGGTTCCATGCCCTGCCACTTCCCTTGACGGCATGCACCCTTGGTGTGTGTCCATGCGTGTTTGTGGGTTGTGTCTTAGCCACTGTTGGCTGCACATGGCCCCATGACTTACCTGGGTTGGCTGAAGTGCTCCTCCGTGATGGTGTCCTGTTGCAGCTGTGCCAGCCGGAGCAGTCGGGGTCCTGTTGCCCAAGGGGGGGCTGCCCATCACCATCATCACCAGCGTCCTCATCGTCCCCATCGCTGTCCCCCTCTTCGACTTGTACAGCTATCCCACATTTGTTGGCCATGTTGTGCAGGATGCAACAGGCCAGGAATAGCCCACAGGACTTTGAGGGGCTGTACTGTAGGGCATCACCGGAGGTGTCCAGGCAACGGAAACGTGCCTTCAGCATCCAGAACACCTGCTCAATGATATTACGTGTGGTGGCGTGTGCCTCATTGTAGCATTGCTGCGATGGGGTTGAGGGCCACTGGTAGAGTGTGAGCAGCCAGGGACAGAGTGAGTATCCACTGTCACCTGTGTGTAGAGGGTGGAGGTTAGTTTGGTGATCAGCATCACCCTGCCTCGAGCCATGTAGGCCACTACCCATGTCACCTCTGACCATGCCCCCCCAGGCCCTATGATTGTCCATGTGGTTTGCATACTCACCCACTAGGTGGCCAGTGGGGATATCCCCACTCTCAAATCTGTGGCACAGTGCCAACTGGTGCCAGATGAAGGCATCATGTGCTCCCCCAGGGTGCGTAGCACAGACATTGATTTTGCGTCCCTTGGCATCGCACTCCACCTGGCAGTTGATGCTGGCATAGCCCTTGCGACTGATGTATGCGGACCCCTCGGGGCCAGGTGGAGTGTGGATTGCCACATGGGTGCAGTCTATTTCCCCTAGCATACCAGACATACGTCCTACACTGTGGAACTCCTGTATGTTTGCTGTGCACTCCGCCTGTGTGCTGGGGAAATGGATGTACTCCGCAGCATGTGGCAGCAGTGTGCTGAGGAACTGGGTGAGGTGGCGTGACATGGCCAACTGGGTTATGCCTGTGGTGTCCCCAGTTGGTCTCTGGAAGGTACCCATGGCGAGCAAGCACATGCAAGCTGTCACTTTCATCTCCACTGACAGGGCATGGCTCCATCGTGTGGGTGCCTGCATCACATCACTGCACAGCTCACAGAGCCACCTCAGAATTGCCCGATTCAGGCAGTACCAGCCCACAATCTTGGTATCACTTTACAGCTCGAAGCTGGTGTGGGCTCGGTACTGCCTGTTGGGGCATACCACTGATGGGTCCTTCCATGACCATGCCCCCCTGCTGCCCACCTTCTCACCCCCCTCAAAATGGCCTCCATCTGGAAGGTGGCACTGGCCATGTCCCTGGCTTGTGTTCACCCCCGCAGCTGTTACTGTATTCCCCCGCTGTCCTGACTGCTACTTCTGCACCGGGAACACCTGCCTGTGCTTGCCTCACTGCTGTGTGGTGTACTTCCCCTTTCTGCACTGTCTCCCCACATCTTCCCCTGTGGCTATTGCTTCCAGGTGCCCTTTCCTGCCTGACCCTGTGTGTCCCTGCTACCCAATGTTTCCTGCTGTATTTTGCTCTCATGTGGCTTCCCTGTAGTGTTCTTGTGCCTCTCCCTTGCTCCCTTTTATTTTAGCTCATTTCCACTATGGTGCAACTTCCGCTTGCTCCTCTATTGCACATGGCGCAAGTTGTTGAATATCGCACTGCGCCATTTATGCATGGTTCCTCCCCCTTCAGTTGTGCATGTATTCATTATCATTGCACTGTTGCTCAGTCTGATTTAGAGGGTGCAACTGCCTCCTGCTGAATAGCGCAGAATGGCGCATTTTTGGACTTGCGCAGGTGCAACCCTATTGCACATGGCTCAACTCTTTTGAATATCTGGACCAGAATGTATAATAAAGGACTCATTGGGCATCCTTGTCTAACTCCTTGATTTATGAGGCAGTTGTTCCCTATCCATCCGTTTATGTATGGAGATACAGAAGTATCAGATTAGCATGTCTTTATCCATTCAATAAATGTTATTGGGTGTAAATACTTCCCATAAGTAGTGATGTGACAGAGTCAAATGCCTTGTGTTGGTCTAAACACATCAAGTATCCCATTATTTCTGATTCATTTCCTTTATTTAGTAATTCTCTTATTATAAGTAAATTGTCTGTTATTTTTCTACCAGGTAAAGAGCACATTTGTGATGGGTGGATAAGATATGACAATGGTAATGAGAGTCTGTTACTTAGGAGTTTAGTTTGGAGTTTAAAATCTCAATTTAACAATGTTATAGGCCTCCAATTTTTCAGTCTTGTTCTTTCTCCTTTTTTATATATAAATATTACCAGGCATGTTTGTATTTCTTGGGGAATTTCCTTGGATGCCAGGATGTAAGTTAATACTTTGACTAATTCTTTTGCTGGTTCATTGCCTATGTGTTTATAAAATTCTGTGGTTAGACCATCCTTACCAGGTGTAGCTCCTATATTTAATTGTTGTATAGTAGACATAATTTATTTTTCTGTTATATGTTGAATCAATGTTTGTTGTATGTTTATGTGTATCGTAGGAAGTGGTATTTGATGTAGCCAAAAGGTTAAGTTTTGGCTATTTGAATGTTGTTGGCCTATTATCTGGTTTAAATACTGTTCTGCTATTCTCAGGATACCCGAGTTGGTAGTTTCAGAAGTTTCTTGATCAGAAAGTAAACAGTTCATTCATTTAGCTCTCCTTCTGTTACACCAAGTTTCAAATGGATTTATGGATGGGGCTTTACCTTGGGTTCCAAATGTTGTTCTTGTATGAGGGATTGCAGTCTATTGTATTGCAAATCTGTCAGTTTGTTTTTAATTTCTGAAATTTGGCTGGAATAATCTAGTTGTGTGGTATTATTTAGGGTAATTCATTTGTATAATGTGTCTCTAAGTTCATTGTATTGCAATGTATTATATTTCCCCTGTAGCTGGCCAATTTGTTTTAAGAAGTCTGAGAAGTATAGTTTACTGTCTAACCACCATGATATGGGTGAATCATAAAGGAATTCAACAGATTTCCTAGCTGCAATAATGTTCTGCAAACCTTCCTGTACTAAGGAATTGGTAAGTAGTGTATTATTTCATTTCTAATAACCTTTACTTGAAGCAGATTCCTTAAAATTTGCAGTTTAAACCCCTAAAAGGTCATGGTCAGATGTAGCCATAGGCCATGAATGTTCTGACTGTATAGGCAAGGAGGGAGACAACATAAAATCTATTCTGGATGACAGCTTCCCTCTGTGGTATGTATGAGTAGGTTGTGTTTGGTGTTTAGAAAAATTGTCTAGTAAGCATGTTTACAACAATATGTTGTTTAAACAGACTGTGTCACAAAATATCTTAGTAGTTTTGCACCCTGTGTCTGTTCTGAGTCTCCCGCAGTTAAAATCTCCCGCCCATATTGTCTGCCTGTAGGTGAAAAGATAGAGTTGTATTAACATAAATAACTCGACTCTGTCATGTTTTGATTGAGGAGCATAGATATTAATAACTCTAAATTCATTTTCTAAAAAAAATCATGTCCAATATCATGGCTCATCCAGGACATACATCTATAACATTTTGTATTGTAATCTTCTCATTATTAATCCCAGTCCCTAAACCACAGCATGTGTCATTCCCCATAGACCATATACATTTGCCCCAGAACTAGTCTTTGGTTGCAGTTTGAAGTCTGGTTTCTGAATGAAGTATAGTGTCCTGGAGTAACACCAAATCAAAATAATGTTTCTCAGAGTAAGCAAAGGTACACCTTCTTTTCCTATATGACTTGATACTGTTAGTGTTAAGAGATGCCACAGTTAGCTGGTTCTGTTTCATTTATAGAAGTGTCATCTAGTTCCTTTTTTTGACAGATCTAGTTCCCCATTTCTTTTCATTTGGTGTTTTTATTGATTTGAGTTAATGTCTCCTATATCAGAGGTATATCCCTTTGGGAGGATGTTCTGAAGGAAACAGAGGCAGAGCCTGAGTCATCCTCCATTTCTGTGTCTCCCCATTGTAATGCAGCATAGCTGTTTGTAAAGGAATGTCATCCATTGTGGAAACAAGGTTTGGGGGTATTTTATTTTTCCCTTTTTGTACTATTTGAAACCCATCTGTCTCCATTACAGGGGGAGGAGGAGGTGGAGGCATCTGAGTTGTGGAGCTGGTGGTAGCTTCAGGATGTATAGAGATATTTTCCATGGTAGATTCTCTAGGTGGCATCGTTTGTTCATTTTCATTAGCTGCATTTCTACTTCTTCCCTCATTCAGTAGGGATCTGCTAGCAGTAGAGGGGTGAGGTCTTGGGGTGGGGGTGGGGGGTTAGTATTGTGCTCTGGCTGCTCTATTAATATAGAAGTCCTGTTCAGCATAGTCAGCATTGGCAGTATTATGGGATGCTTAGGGCAGGTGGTAAACAGGTGGCAGTCTGCATCACAGAGATTGCATTTGGAGATTGCTATGCAATGATAACCTGAGTGACCTACCTCCCCACAGACTGAACATTTTATTTTTTCACAATTAATGCTAATGCGCCTTGCTGAGCCACATATGAAACATGATTTTATTTGTCCTGGATAGAAGAGTATGCCTTTAGCTCCCCTTAAAAAAAAAATTAGGGAGATGTTGAATTCCTTTTTCATTTTGCCACATTTTGACTCTGAATTTCCATCCTCCTGTCCAGAATCCCTCCTGGTCAATTATAGGCTCTAGTGTACCCTGTATGTCACATAATTTTTCCAGTCAATGAGAAATGTCAGTAATATTGACCATCTCATTACAGAAGAGTATGGTCACAACTGTTTTGGTAGGTTTATTGAGGGGGATCACTTGAAAGCATTGCCATTCAGGGTCATGTTTTTGTTGGCTATGGAGTGCCCAGAACCTTCTGAGATTTTCATTCCTGAAGCTAATGTCAAATGTTTGTTCTCCTGTACTGTGAATTAAAGCGTATAATTCTGCTGTGGAAAATCCCATCTAGTCTTTTATGATCTCTTTACCCACAAAGAATCTATCTGGGGGGCCAGGCCCCCCATATATCGAAGCCGAACTGCATGATGGTGTGTGACATTTTCCACCGTTTTTTGTAATAAACTGTCATAAGTTATTCTTTGTTGTTTTTGGGTAGGAGCAGATTCAGGGGTGTTAGTTTTGTCTGGTTCTGCAGTGTTCTTTGTGTTATTTTTATTACTTTCCTGTGTATCTACAGGTATGGTATGCTCCTGAATTACAGTTTCTTTCTCATAAAAAATTTCTTCTGAAACTTGGTCTCTATTCAGAAATGTAGCTGTATCACGTTCCTTGTCCAGCTGTTGGTTCTGCTCCATTGCAGGTAACATCTGCAGCTGCTGTGAGGTACCAGTAACTGTTTCTTCTGATGAGGGATATTACAGTCTCCATTCAGGAGACCCTAGTAGGGGAATCTCAGGGTCAGGTGTCCAAGTGCCTTGAGACGTCAGTTTTCAGCCTGCACCTTCGAGTGCAGAAGCTGGATTCCATTCCAGCAGTGGGGCATTGTCTGTAGATCCTGCCGGCTGTCTAGAAGTGCCATCTGGGGTACAGAGTGCAGTGCCAAATTGAAATACTGTGGGGTGCGTAGATCTTTTCCTTGAAACACCGGGAGAAGAACTTTGTAAGTGTTTACATTTTTTTTCTTCATCCAACTGCATTTGTGTATCATGAAATTCCTTTTGTGCAGCTTTCATTTGTTGTTTTAATTTGTCCACCTTGGCTTTCAGGGTTTGCTCCATACTATCCATTTGTTCTGAGTGAACATTAATAGAAATGTCATCATTTTCCACAGGATTTGTAGTATGTTGCTTATTCGTAATACCAAGGTTGATTTCCATTGTATTGTTAGTAGTCTCCACCCACCAGCTCTGCAGAGAATTTCCCCAGTGCCCTGGTCAAATTTCCCCCATTCACAAAAAATACCACCAACAGTTTAATCGGGTTCAATTTCAGTTGGTTACCATCTGTATCCCCCCGTCACCCCGGAAAAAGGGTCTCAGTGGGCCTACTAGGTCAGCAAAATTCAGTATATATATAAATAAATGCATTCACTTGCATGGTGCACCCAGCCGTTTTTGAATATGGGACCCATAGATTGCACTCCAGTCCCTATTTAGGAAATTTCATTCTGCATGGTACAAAGCAATTTGTGCATCAGCACAATGGCGGAACTGGAGCACATTCAAGGGGCAGGCAGGGCTATGCATTCACGGAACATTGGAACATTGGAATATTGGAATAGCATTGACTGCATTAACTGGCTGTTTGTGCAGTGCTAGTAAATATTTATGAAAAACATGTTTTTATTTCTTTATTTAGTTTTTGGTTACTGTAAAGTATTCTAGACAAAGAAATTGCCTATTTTCAGTCACAACCCGGGAGAGTTATAGACATAAGTAAAAGCACATCACATCACAATGGTTACTATTACATAATACAGATTTGGGTCATACACATTACAGTATAGACAGGACGGGTGATACTTACTGTACAGGAGAAATTAGACATTACATTGGGCTATCCATAGATACAAGGGAATACACAATACAGTTTCAAGGAGATAGACCATACAGTATAAGTAAATAGAGAAACTATACCAGACAGTCTCACTGTCGGAGACTTCACAGCCTGTCCTTGCCTGCTATTTTAAAGTGGGTGAGAGTGATAAGTGCCTGAATATGTGCTGAAGGGACATACAAAGGAAACCTACTTAGGTGTCCTTGTCAGGGGTTAAGTCACAAGTGCATGTGTCAGAGGCCAGGAGACAGGCATTTATTTACTGTTTATTGAATTGTGTTGACCCAGTAGGCCCACTGGGACTAGAAGTCCCTTTTTCAGGGGTGATTGGGGGGGGGAGGGGGGATACAGATGGTAAGCAACTGAAACTGAACCAGATTAAGCTGCTGGTGGTATTTTTAGTGAATGGAGCTCATTTTTAAAGATCAAGTGTGCAGTGACATGTCTCACAGTTGAAGGCAGGGAGTTCCATAGCTTTGGATTAGACACCTCAAATGCCTGCTCACCAATCCTAGTGGCACATTTGGGTGTATTAAGGAGAGACTTTTTGGTAGATCTCAGCGGGTAAGTCTGATGGGCCGGTTTCATCAAGCATGCAAGGGACATTGGTGTCACAGTTCAGATGATACTGTCAATTGTGCATCCTGTTGTATAGACTCGGTAAGAGGCCGGAGAGAGCCAGCCCAGACTAGAATAAAGTACACAATGGTGGGTGTGCCTAGGTACTGATAGTGTGAAGCAACAGATACTATTATAACAGGTGTCCCACTTCTGCAATAGTTCCTTGTTTGCATCTTTATAGGAACTGATTCCATAAGTCAGGCTGGGTCGCAGTACCCCCTGCACATAAATAGTGTGGACCTTATCTAACACTGTATTAGAATCTGCAAAGGCTAGTTACTATGCAATGTTGAACCAAGGGAATGGACACTTACTTGTATGCAGCTCTCAGTTACATTGTCAATGAAAGGTGAAATTCTTTGATTTGAAACCATGCTGGCAGTGGACTTCACTTTACAGCTATATTAATGTAGTGGACCTTAAACAAACAAATTACAAATGTCCTGCTGGCCTCCTTAAACACAGCAATATAGTTATTTCACTTAGGCAAAAGGTGTGCTGCATCATAATTCCCCCTGTTCATATGTGGCAGTTGATTGCTCTGTTGTAATGTACAACCCACAACCCTAACCATATTGATGATCACTAAACAGGAGAGGGACCTTGGTGTTATTGAGGTGGTGTGGAATGCAGCAATGCAATTAGACAGGGCTAGCGGGATGCTTGGGTGCATAGCGAGAGCGAGGGGTATCACCAGCAGAAGGACAGAGGTGGTGTTACCACTGGATTGATCATTGGTGAAACCACATCTCAGGAAGTACATAAACAGGGAGAGTCTGTCCAGTGGAGGGCAATTAAAATGGTGCAGGGACTGCATCATAGGCCCTATCAGGAGAGAATGACGGATCTCAATATGTATACCCTAGAACTGAGGTGGGACAGGGACATGACAGACACCTATAAACACTTCATGGGGTGAATGAGGTATGGGGAAGTATTTTTCAGAAGAGAAGGGGCACAAGAACAGGGGGGAATGCAATGATGGGGAATGGGGAATTTAGGAGAGATGTGAAGAAGTAGTTCTTCACTGAAAGAGTGGAGAATGACTGGGACAGTCTTCAAAAAAAGAGGTGTGCAAGAACAAGAGGGCACAATTTGAAGATGGGGGGGCGGCTCAGAGGTAATTTAAGGAAGTATTTTTTCACAGACAGGGTTGTGGATGCATGGAACGGCCTTCCGGAGGAGGTTGTGGAGTCAAAAACAGTGGTGGAATTCAAGCATGCATGGGACAGTCATAAGGCAATTCTAGGGGTGGGGTAGGAAGAAGTAGGATGCTGGTTAACTAGGATCTGCAGCTTATCCAGTAGGTAGGAAATGGGCAGACTGGGTGGGCCAAGAGGTCCTTATCTGCCATCAAATTCTATGTTTCTATGTGGTGGGGGCAAAAACAGTGGTAGGTTCCAAGCATGCATGGGACAGGCACGAAGGAATCCTGGTAGGGAAGTGGGGGGGGGGGTCAGTAACTGAAGAGCAGTTAGAGTTTGTAGTGACAGTATAGGCAGGGTCAAAATAGGCAGACTGGATTGGCCAAACAGTCCTTATCTGCTGACAAATTCTATGTTTCTAACCACTGCAATCAGCAATGTGCCTTAGTAATGACATATAGCTGGCAGGTAATGAAATAGTAAGGAGGTGTTAGAGTCTTGTATGCTGATTAATATCATTAGCATTTTATGTAAAGAAGGAGGAACAGGAGAGGTACTGAATGAGTACTTCTGCTCTGTGTTCACGAGGAAGGTAGGAGGTCCGCTACCTCCATGGATGGAAAGGGTGGGGATGGGGGGGGGGAAGAGGTGACAGACACAGTGATTCAAGAAAGTATGGCATTAGAAGGTCTGAAGGCTCTTAGGGTGGATAAGGCACTAGGACCTGATGGCATTTACCCTAGGATGTTGAGGGAAATGGTGGAAGTGTTGGCCAGGCCACTGACAGACCTGTTCAACACCTCCCTGGACACTGGGTGTGTGCCGCAGGACTGGAGGTTGGCTCATGTGGTGCCTATCCACAAGAGTGGTCCACAGGACAAGCCAGGCAACTATAACTGTCAGTCTCACTTCCATAGTAGGTAAACTCACAGAAGCAATCTTGAAAGAGAGACTGGTTATCTTCCTGGAGGTCAATGAGCTTGGGTTTGTCTCAGGGAGATCATACCAGTCTAACCTAATAGAACACTATGATTGGGTGACAAGGAAACTGGACAAGGGCCATGCTGTGGATGTCCTATTCTTGGACTTCAGCAAGGCCTTTGATTCTGTCCCTCATGGGTGACTGGGGCAAAGCTAAAGCATGTATGGGTAGGAGCGAAGATGTCTGACTGGATTAGGAGTTGGCTCGGAGATAGCCTACAATGGGTGGTGGTGGTGGTGGTGAGAGAACTCTCATCTCCCAAGGCAGTGTCCAGCGGTGTGCCACAGGACTCTGTGATGTGGCTGGTGTTTGGTCTGTACATATCAGATATTGCACATCACATGAGGTTTGGAGCAGGATCAGTCTCTTCATGGATGACACCAAGATGGGATCTGTGGTGGATGACACAGAGAGGTGGCAGAGGCTACCGGGTTACCTAACCAGATTTGAGGAGCGGTCAGCAAGGTGCCAATTGGGTTTTAATGCAAAAAAGTGCAAAGTGATGCACTTCAGGGCGAGGAACCCGCGGAGGGAATATTGGTTGGGTTGGGTGCAGTTAGGGGTCACTGAGGAGGAGAAGGACCTGGAGGTCATAGTAATGGGAACATGAACAACTTTGCTCAGTGCAGGAGGGCCATGGCTAGGGCCAATAGGATGCTGGGATGCATTGCACAGGGATTCTTGCCCAGGCACAAGTATGTGATTCTGCCCTTGTACAGGGCCTTGGTCAGGCCGTAGTTAGAGTACTGCATGCAACACTGGCGTCCATACCTGAGGAAGGATACCATGTTGCTGGAGGTGGTACAGTGCAGGGTGACAAAAATGATACAGGGGAACAGAGCATGGAAGGCAGCACCTACGAAGAAAGGCTGAGTCACTTGAGTTTATTCACCCTGGAGGAGAGAAGGGATGGGGGGGACATGATTGAAACTTTCAAATACTTGAGGGGGATCAACAAATCGGGCACAGAGTGGCTGCTTAAGCTGAGGAAGGGAAGGACACAAGGGGGCACAGGCTAAGATTGGAGGGAGGCAGGAGGAGGGAGGGAGATGAGGAGGCAATGAGGAGGCAAAGGCTGAAAGGGTAGTGTCAAAATGGAATGCTCTACCAGAGGAGGTGGTGGCTTGCAGGACAGTGGGGCATTTCAAAAGGGCATGGGACAGGGCAAGGGGGGGTTGGGAAAAAGGAAACTGATGCACAGTTCAAACAGGAGCCACTCTGCAGGGTGTTTATTTACATATATGTATATAGATAATGATGTATTTGATTTTCATTACACAGTATTGCATCTTTGCACATTGATGTGTATGGTAGTATTCTGCACTGTCACTTTAATTTAGAGATGAGTAATTAAGCACTAAGGTGTGTAAATGGCAGTTGTCCTATAGGGGGTATATACTTTGACAAAGCCAACAGGTGAAACATCAGTGTTTTTTCATCCTCTGTGGAGGTCTCTGTTTTCTACTGCTACAATTTCCAGTAAAATACTGTAATTATTTGCACAAAACCTTTTGGTGTGGACAGCATTTATTTATTGTATGCCTGGGGATCAGGTTCCATGACTTTAGGTAACATGAAGGACACTGAGCAGTTCCAGGAAGTGCACGAGGGTTTGGGGGGAGGGGCAGCAAGCTGCACATATGAGCAGACTTGATAGACCGTGAGGCCTGTTTCTGCTGGCAAGTTTGGTATGTTCATATGTAGCAATATTGCAGTTCTGTGCTGCAGCACTAATGGGTTTGTGCCATGCAATCTGCCCAACATACTCAGAATAAAAAGATACCTTGCTGGTAGTGTCACACCTTCGGTCTGCACTTCCACAAGGGTTATTTTTTGGATTTGTGTTGCTCTCACAGGGTGTATCTTGGAAACCTGATAATGCTCGGAACTCAATTAGTGTGCCTCTTCAATATACAGCTTGTGGTCTCACACACATTTGTGCACACTAACAGACCTTATTACTAGAGCTTATGTGAGATTAAAATATGGGGCCCGTAGTTTAATTCACTTGAGAGTAAGTCAAATTTCTTGTTTAGAGTTCAGTCCTCTTACTATTAAGGAAAAGAAGATGTCAAGGGACACAGTAACCACAACAATAAAAAGAAGGAAAAAAGGAGAACAATAGAATTTTAGAGGACCCAGAAGTTACATAATCAAAAAAAGAGAGTGAAGTTACAGGTGAAATTTTAGTAGTGAATTTACTTCGGGGAACTGGTGATAAACTGGACCAAATGCCCCAAAACTCATATGCTGAAATGGTTAAAATAGATTCAACTACTAGTACTGTGGCAACAATTAATCCACACTCTAGTAATGGTATAAATACAGTACAACACCTATTTCGAAGGTGACTTTGATTTAGTTCCTTCCAGTTCCCATACTAGATCAGTTAAGGAGGTAGTTGATGATGAGAGGAGAGAGGTGTTAGATGAAGCTATTGTGAGGTTAAGCGGTCTCTTAGAATTGGATTCAGAGGCTCCTGAAATGTTAAAATCTAAATGTATGCTGTTGCTAAATAGGGCAATGGATTTAGACATTGATCATTATGATGTGCTTGGTGTTGTCAAATATTATGATGCCTAGGTAAAGGACAACACTCTGCTCTGTTGTAAATCTGAGACTAACTCATTACATATGGAGAAATTAATTGATTCTGGGGATATTGAGCTATACTGCTGAATTGTATCAGCAAAGACAACTGTGGTTTGACACAAATTAATCAGGCATTTGAAATATTCTCTAATAATCCAAATTTGGAGTGGCTATGGGATGAAAGAATGCATATGGGTTTCTGAGATGTGAATGTTGTCTTAATTACTGATATCAAGCAAACTGGCTATGAGCCTCGGGCTCAGTTTTCAGACAGCCTTTAGATCTCTGCAAGTTGCAGTGATGTAAGGCTGCAGAAATCCTGGGGTGTGTCAGGGACCCTTCACCGCATTTTATAAAAATGACAATTCCTCTGTCCAAGGCCTGAAATTTATCTCAGCCAAAGGGTTGTGCCGAAGAAGTGGTGCACCTGCAGGGTTTGATGGAAGGATCTGTCAAGCCCCCAACTGGCACAACACTTGAGGGGCCACAACATGTTAGGGGGTAAATATGTCTGCAAGACAGGGAATGAGGGCAGAAGGGGTATGGAGAGTGGCACAGGGAGTGATGGGGTACAGTGGAAATGTGAGGGTGCTGAGCTGGTACCCTGTGGTGCTACCCTGTTCAAGTGTAAGCAGCTGATTGGCCTGGGTATGGGGCTTTGTCAGGAAAGGACCAGGACCCAGTCTTCAGGTGCATGCAGCCCTGACACCTACCCCATATGTGACAATGATCCCAACACCATAGCCAGACAACAGTGGCTGGAGTGTGCAGGGTGCAGGTGGTGGATGGGAATGGTCCCAGTGTACTGCCACAGTGCCCTGGTACTCAACTCCCGGTGTGGAGGCACATAATATAAAAAATAATATAACAAAACAGTTGAGCTATCATTAACCATCATTGAAAGTTTTATTGTTCATTCATAATAGGTAAACATCATGCACATTACAACACAGACAAGAATAAAAATATTATTAAATACAGAAAAGAGATACAACAAGATAGAAGGTTATAAGTTAGGCTACATTATCTAAATACAAAGACCTTATGTATTTCATTAAAACAGTCATAATTCATCCTCCTAGATATTTAATTTTATAAGTGGCCTAATTGTTCGGATAAGTGAAACATTTTTAGTTTGTTGCTTAGTGTGATTGAAATAACTTTTTTTATCCTTACCACCGAAGCCATAAAATTTGCAATTCCTATGGCTTCATCCACAGTTCTAGGGTGCATAAGAGCAAAAACAGGATCAGACATGGCAGCTGAATATAGGGTAAGTGTGCTTAATAAATAATCTCTGCATGGCTTGGAGTACAGTGGGCAGCTCATAATCGCATGGGTTACTGTATTTGTGTGTCCTTTGTTACATATACAAAGAGAACAGTCCTTATTCTGGGTGGAAAATCTGAGCCTGTTAAAATAGGTGTATTTTGAAGATATTAATTCAAATCTAGTTCAAGTTATATTTTTCCTTTGCTCTGGTATTATTTGGGATCATTGGATATTCTTCTATATGGTGCTCCATTTTTTTTTTCTTTTTATACCAGGCAGCTACTTTTTGAGTTTGAATAATTTTCAATTCCTTGTTTTTTTGCATGAGCTTAAAGTTTTTGTTTAATCAGCTCTTTGTATTACGGGGCAATATTAATATTTTTATTGAAGTTGGTCCATAAATGTTGGACATTTATTTTCAACATTATTCCCTTTAGTGAATCTAACCATGTAGCTCTAATACCTTTTTTATCCCAACCTATTTTTTTCTCTGAGGCACATCTTAGGTAATTTGTTGTGTGAATTATTTATAATTTTTAACCAATAATTTATAAGTCGTAACTCTTTTATACTATTAATTTCTATCCTGCTCAATTCTTCCCTTACCTTAGCATTAGAAGCTGATTTGGGGACATTGAGTAGTGATTTGTAGAAATATGTTCAGGGATTTTCCAGGATATTACTAGTTTTAGAACCCCAAACTTTCTCCCCATACATAATTACTGTATGATTTTTGCCTCTCTTGCTATTAATGCTGGTAGAACTGAATTCCCCCCATATTTAAAGTTACATTTTAGTAAAGCTTTAGCTTTAATTTTGCTTTAAAATTTTGTTCTTTAAAATGTCTCTTCCATTTAGCATTAGATGAAATTATTATTCCAAGGTTCATATCTTTTTTAACAATTTCTACTCTGTTAGAATCTATTACTATTAGATGTTTATTCAGTTTTGGAGAGTTACTTATTATCATACATTTTGTCTTCTTTAAGTTTATTTTTAAATCCAACCTTTTACATTTTTCTGAGAAAATATCTGTAAACCGATTCGGGTGAGAGAGAACAGAACTATGTCGTCTGTGTAAGCGAGTGAATGTAATTTTGATTTATTAATTAGAGAAGCGTCCAACAGAAGGGCATTATTGTATTCGAGTAATGAATTGATATAAATATTAAATAGTGCAGGGGCAAGAAGACACCCCTGCTTAACTCTTCTATTAGAGTTAAAATAATCTGTTAAATTGGTGTTGCTATATTTAACTGCAGTTGTAGTGTTTGTCTATAATAAGTATATTGGCATCAATAAAGAATAAGGACTTTTTTTGCACTAAGATATCCCAGAGTTTCAACCTGTTTATTGAATTGAATGCAGAGGAGAAATCAGCATACAAAACAAATAATTTCATCTTTCGGATGGTAATGTATTTTTCTATGAGATGAGAAAAGACAAATACATTATCTATAGTTGAATAAGTTTCTCTGAATCCTGCCTGTAATGGTGAAACAATTCCTTCAGTGACTGCATAATCTGTTAACCTTCTAAGAATAATTCTGCAGAAAATGTTTGATGAAATATCTTAGTAGGCTAATAGGCCTAAAGTTATTTGGGTCATAGACTGAACCTTTTTTTTATGAATAGGTACAATAATATTTCTTGCCCAGGCTTTGGGTATATATTTAAATTTTAAACATAAATTAAAAAAACAGGTTAGCAATGGAATCCAAAATTGACTGTAATTTTTGTAAATCTCTGGAAGGAATAAGATCCTGTCACAGAGCCTTATTGTTTTTAAGTTTGTTATTTGCATTCTCAATATCCAGTTCAGAAACAGTTAAAGGACTCTATTGTGGGTTAATAAAATTCATGGTGCGGGTACTCCTATAATTCTTCACTAGATGAAAAAAGTGTTTTAAAATAGGTCACCCACGTTTTCTTTGGGATATATGTTGAAAGTGAGGGCTGAACGGTATTAACTCCCTTGGACACCAGTTTCAAGAAAGCTTTATTATCATTTGGATGAATCACTGAGTACATTTTCTGCAAACATTTATTTTGTGCATCCTTCTTTTTAATTTCAAGAAATTTTATACACTGTTTTCTAATTTGGTTTAGATGTTCAAAATTACTTTTGGAAGGATTTTTTATGTCCATCTTATTAGTTTGTTTAATTTTGTTTTTGTTCTTTTGCACTCCGTATCAAACCAAGATCCAGTCTCTTTTGTTTTATATCAATTACTGCTGACATATATTTTATTTTTAATTTTTTCATGAATATCTATTATGAAAGATTCTATTGCATGTAAATCAAGAAAGTCATGAACCAGGTCCTTATTAAGATTTATCTCAAAGATTTCTGTAATTGACAAGATATTAATTTTTGTTCAAACTAATTTGTTTGTACCTATTCTGCCCAGATTAACTGGGGAGGGGGGTGTTCTAGAAATCATCTTGTCTGTATTTTCATTATCAATATCAATTGTCAGCTCAATTGGATCATGATCACTTTCTGCTCACATTTTAATGGATAGATTGCTAAACGTGCTATAACTGTGTGGATCACATAAAACAAAATCAATTATACTTTGGCCATTATGTGAGAAATAGGTGGTGTTACTTTCCAGATGCCCTGGAAGCCTACCATTTAAAATTAGTAGGATATTCTCTTTAATAAACTTCTGGAGTTCTATACCATTTTTATTACATTTTCTATCCTAGTTTGATCTTTTATGGTAGTCATTCAGGATCATTAATGACTCCAAGATCTCTACAGCATATTATCATATTCTGATACTCTGGCATTGAAGTCCCAAGCAGTTATAATATTACTGGATGAATGTTTCTTAAAGGCAAAATCAATATCTCTAGAGAGATTTTTCCAGATATTAGCGTGTTCTAAAGTTTGTTTAAATGGAAGTATATAAAAATGAATAATAGTAAACATTTGTTTATTCCATCTCATAAAAACAATAATATAATTTGGATCAATTTTAAACACATCCAGCTCAGAGATATTTTCACATATTTTGACATAAGTAAGAATGCTGCCTGATGGTATTCCAAATGTTTTAACTCTAACTGCCGGAAAACAGCAAGCCTAGTATCCATTTATAATCACAATTTCTTCAACCCAAGTTTCTTGAAGCAGGATGATATCAAATTTATTTATATACTGTAACCAGTCTGCATCAGCCAACTTTCCCCGAATTCCAGCAACACCCTAACTCATTAGGTTTGCATGTTTTTCTTAAATGTTGCCTGAACTACTTAGGTCTGTGTGAAGTGAGTTATGTTCAGTCAGTCATATTTAGCTTCACCTGTCTCTATAGTGCCATGATCAGACATGTCACATAGCAAAATCCCTGTGCTATCCAATTTTTCAGCACCTTTTTTTAACTCATAATAAAGTTTCTTAGTTGCACAGATAAGGCTAATTTGGCTTCCCTCTTCTCTTTCATTCTTTCGACTTTCAAGATGTCACATTTATCAATGTGTAGACCAATTACAGAAGAGAAAAGAGAACAATGCAGTCACAAGAGTTTTTAGCATATCATCGTTCTCCTCTTCAAATTTTTCCAGGCCAAAGATAGTAAGAGTCAAATCATTTTTTGATCCCTTTTTTCCTTAGGGACATACCTCTGTTGAAAATTCCACTTCAAAGTTGTTAAACTTGAAGTATATGTTTCAAAAGTAAGAGTGTCCCTAGGTTCTGGATTGCTGTCAATTTTTTTGCTAATATATTGCCAAGACACAGGATTGACTTATAGGTCCAAAAAGTTTAACCTTTTTTGCCCAACCCATAGTTTTTTTCTAAATCTGTTTCTGTTACAAGGACGTACACTGGTTTCTCTTCATCCTTTATGTCCCTGTGTGTACCCAAAGAATATCTCCTGTACTAAACTTTATCTCTAATTCAACTGCAAACATATATTCCATCAATTCTTTCAATGATTCTCTGGACTCATTGTCTTTGACAAATAACCCTCTAAAGAGTATACTTTACCAGTTAAAAAGAGCTTCTCCTCTGACCCAGGTGATCCTATACATGAACTGATTCAGTATTTTGATTCTTACTCTGTCTTAAACGATCTTCCACTTTTATGTCCTCCACATTTTCTTGGTGACATATTTTTCCTTTTTTAATTATAATGACTGTTGGGCTCATAGGAACTGTCTTGTTAATTTTCTGTTTTTGCGATGAACCTTGGTAGGGGACTTGTTTATCTCTTTTTTTTCTGTTTTTTTTTTTTCTTTCCTTTCACTTGGTGCCTTCTTATTTACTTATTTCATTTGAAATATCCAGTATTTCTATGGTGGAAAATGATGGTTTATTCTTTTCCATTTTTTCATCGATTTCCTTCAATTTGTTTTCAAAATTGTCCAATCTACCGATGATTTTACTAGAGAACCCATCCAACTTGTTTCTCAAGTCATTGAGTGCCTCTAACAGGACAATGTTGGACATAATAGGATACGCTAAAGCTTTTATAGTGTACTTTGATAGTGTGTCCAGGCATTGAGCATAAAAGTCAGGATCTAATTCAATTAGCTTGATTTCTTTATCTAAATTTTGGAAAACTGTGTTTGGGGAGCCTGCTAATACAGAAAAAGTGTCCCCTGAATCTCCTCCAGGAATGATGGACACCACACCAATTTAATTGTTGGTTGCTCAATGGCAAATTTATTTATGGCACGAAGGGCTATATTTACAAGCCATATAACTTTTGAATTTACAATTCAATTTACATCAACATTCTTCCCAGATTCTCTGGCTCTGGCCTCTGTTCTTCTTCTGGTCATTTCTTTGATCTTGCTTTCAGGGCCCGGACACTGTGAATCTGGCCCCCTCCTCCATACCAGAACCAGGCTGTACCACTTCCCCGGGCTTTCACCCTCCAGGCCTGGACACTTCAGAATCCGGCATCTGGACCTATCCCCTTCCCCACTTTACCACCACAACTGGGTTCTTTGACCCCAGCCCGTATCCTCCTCTCCCCCTTTCTCTCCCCACTCCCCCTTTTCCCTTCCTGCCCCTCCAGCTTGCAGTGCATGGAGGGGCTCCCCCCTTGTGGGCTAGTATCTAAGCCCTTTTCTGGCCATCTGGGTCACTAGCTCCCCCAATAGATCATAGGAAGAGGCACATCCCAAACTCCAACAGGTGGACGCCATCTGACCTGAACACTGCAGGTTGGTCAAAGGAAATGTGCTGCAGGTGAACACCACCATCTCTATTACCATCCTGGCTACCCTTCTGTTCAGATGCTTCCTGACATTTCAATCAGCTTGATGTCCTGCACCCCCCTCCATACGCTCCAGGAGGTGATATCAGACCAGCCGATTGTCACTCTCGGCCACCACCCCTTTAATCTCTCTAAATCTCCTGTGATGTTCTGTCCCAATACTCCCCATGGCAGGCTCCCTAAATCATTTCTCCCCAGGTGTATTACATTGCAATTCAGGGTGCCCCATTGCAATTTCAGCTCCTCCATCAAAGGCATGAGCTGCACCCACTTCATCCCCCTAATCCCTTTCCATAACATCCTTGTATGTTCAGTGTTATATCGCAACTCTGCTCCTCTTTAGGTGGCCACCACAAAATTCTCAGCCCAGTACAGGAAGGAATGCCCCACTATTTAGATTTTCCTCTTGGAACGTGCCATGGAAACAAAATACACAGAGTTGCTGTTGTTATTTTCTCACATATCTCTTATAGCTGCTGGACCTCCAGCACCCCACCCTTTGTAACTGTGCCACTGCAGCCCCACTCTCTGCTGCCTCCATGGCTGCTCCAATCCTAAATGAATGTGGGGCGAATCTGCTGGGGTTCTCACCCACGAATGCCAGTGCCCTCTTGAGGACTGCCCCTACTTGAAAACCCGTGACCGGAGAGCTGTCCCCTTGCCAGAACAGCATTCACCCTGCCTTCCCTGAGCACTCCTGTACTCTTCCAGTACACTCACGGTGCAGCTGGTCTACTGTGGCTTCCTCACCAGTGACACTTGTGTCCCCCTCCCTCCCTGGTTGGTCTTGGACCTGGTCAGGATAATGACCACCCTGTTGTGACCCCACAGGACATCCTCCTGCTGCAACACCTGCCCAGAGGCTGTTTTTCTCTGGGCCACCATTTCCTCCACCTGGAATGCCTCTGCAGCCATCACTACAAACATGGCCCGGAAGAGCACCCCTTCATGGGCCAATGTGCATACCTTCTGGGTGGCCTCCAAGACCCTTACCAGTAATTCCCCCCTTATGGGCTGCCTTCCATCCACCCTGACCTCTTATCCCCTATGCCACCCTGCTACAATGCATTTTATTATTCTACTGGCCCCTACATCAGGCCAGTCCCTGTCCTGGCATACCCAACTGATGCCAGCTAAGTGCATGACCATCGTGGCGTGGGCCAGCCCTTCCTCCAACAGCTCCACTATGAACCTCCTTACCTGCTTGTCCCAGGCAGGTTCTTCCTTGTCTCACCTGTGCTTCCCCCTGAAGCCCTGGAACTTCACCCATCCTGCTTCATAGGCCCTCAGCATGTTCTCCACCCAGGAACCCCGGTACAGTGCCCTGGCTGTACTCCTCCAACCTCCCATAACTGGTCCGGGATCCTGGTCCTGTGTGGTGCCGCCTGTGGCTTCAGCTCCCGAAACCTGTCGAGCTGTAAACGGGACAGACTGTCAGCCACCTCATTCCTCAACCCGTCAATATGCTGTGCTTTGAAAGACAGGTTCAGCTGTAGCCCCAGCAAGACCATATGTCTGAGCAGTCTGCCCACCATCTCTGTCCTCCCCCTTGCCTATTAATCACCTCTACTACCCCCTTGTTATCGCACCAAAATAAGATGCACTTCCCCTTCATTCTATCTCCCCATACTTCCAGGGCCACCCATATCAGTAAGATCTTCAGGAAAGTGATGTCCTTCAGTGTTCCCCTTCTGCCCAAGCTACCAGCCATGGTTCAAACATCCACTCCCCTTGAAAGTAGGCCCCCAATCCCAGGGCACCTGAGGCATCTGTGAGCAGCTCCAGGTCCGTGTTCCACTCCCACTCGCCCTGACAGAATGTCACCCCATTATAGCTGTCAAGAAACTCCTCCCACACCCCAAAGTATTCCTGAACGCCTTGTGATACGTCCACCCAGTGATGTGGCTGCTTGGCTTTCCCTGTGGCCCTGCCCTGTCTTCTTGTAAAGGCTCTGTCTGGGCTGATGGCCTTGCAGGTGAAATTAAGGTGTACCAGCAGTTGCTGCATTTGTACCAGCGGCACCCTCCTCTTCCCCATGACCTGGGCCAATAAACCCTTCAGCCATGCTACTTTGCTCCTGGGCAGCCAAAAACAACCCTCCTCAGTGTCCACTTCAATGCCCAAGAATTCCAACCTCTGAGCCGGGCCCTCCATCTTGCTCTGTGCCAGTGGAATCCCTATCTACTGGCACATGCTTTTGAAATCCCCTAGTATTTTATGGGCCTCTGCTCTCATTTCCCCAATGAGAAGGAAGTCATCCAAGTAATGAACTACCCTCTTGTGCCCATACCTGGCCCCAAAAACCCACTGTATCCAGGTGCTGAACATCTCAAATGTGGAGCAGGCCACTGAACACCCAATGGGCATGGATTTGTCAAAATACATGCGCCCTTGGAATTGAAAATCTAGCAAGTCCCAATTCATTGGCCCAACCAGCAAGAGCTGAAATGCTGACTCAGTGTCCATCTTAACCAGCCATACACCCCTGATTGCCTTAATTAGTGCTGTGGCCTGCTCCAACAAGGCATACAACACTGCCCTAAGGTGGTCTGGAATGCCATCGTTCACCGAGGAGCCTTCCAGGTATGATAAATGATGAATCAAGTGGAACTCCCCTTCAGCCTTCTTGGCCACCACATCCAATGGGGAAATCCAGAAATGCATGCACAGGGGGCCCTCCAATGGGCTCTCCAACCAGCCTGCCATGATTTCCTTCACTATCTTGGCCTCCACAATCCCTTCCTTCCCTTTTACTGACCCCAAGTTCTTGGCCCATGCTCTTTTCTGCCCCCCCTTGAAAGCCCAGTAGGAAACCTTCCTGAAGCAGCTGCCCCTTTATTCGGGTACTCTGCAGTCCATTCCTCCACTGCTGCTAGGGAATTGGGAGCACACGCCAGTGCATATCCCCACTGGCCATCCCTCGGTAACCCACTACCATCATCCCCTGTGGGCGTTATGCTGCCCCCTGTGGCTGCCCCCACAGATCTTGCTCTGCATCCCCCAGGCACTCCGAAATGACTGCTCATAAAAATGTCCCCCATTCTGCCCTTCTCTGTCACCGTTCTGTCGGCAGCTGGAGACCGGGTGCGATCCCCCACATTTTGAGCAGATGTGCCTGAACTTTCAGCTGCCCCATGTGCAGGCGTCCTTGTTGTAGCCCCAACAAACCTTTGCACTTGTGGCTGGAGTGTTCCTCCTTGCCTGGTCTCCTACCATCTCCCCTTCCCCCGAGAGGGTCCTCACCCACAATTCTGAGTGGATGCAATCCCATCTCAGCTCCCCTTTTGCTGCCATTCTCTTCCAGAAAGCCTCATCATATTGAGCCATCCATATCCGACTTTTGCCTTGTACGCCTCCCTAATAATGGATGTGTATGTCAGCAAAGGGATTGTGAGTTCCGGCTGCTTCTCCAGCATTAATGGACTATATATTATGAAACCACTTTGCCAATTCTCTATGGTCTTGCCCTTATACTTTGCTTCCTCCATCTTGTGGCCTACCACCGCCAATGCCACCGCCATTTCTGATTTTCCCATTGACTCCTTCTGCTCATACTTCATGGCTGTGTCCTTGTCCATGAGCCTGAAAATGTCAATATTCTCCCTTTCCCGAATGTTTTCTTTGATTGAGGCTGGCACGCGGTTCCCAATTGAACAACCCGGGGGCCCCTCGTACAACTTCTTTCTGGCTGTGGCCCCTCCACCCCCTTTTCCCAGACCTGCCCCCTTGTCTTTTAAGGCCCATACGGCCCACTCCATCTACTCCAAGCCCATGTCCCCCATGCCACCCAACAGCCCCCCAAGGTAATCCTTTAAACCATTCTCTTCCATGGGGTCCACATCATTCTTACCCCCATCCAGGTTCCCTTCATCTGGCTCTGGTGCAGGCAGGGGGCACTGGTATCAGAGCCAGGTATGGGACCTCCTGCCTGGGTTTCTTGCTCCTTCCATCCCTGCCAGGGTGCTCTTCCCATTCCTTGTGCTTTCTCTGTGCCTCCTCTTCCACCTCTCCCCTCTTTGCTGCTGCCAATAGCTCCAACATCTGCCCCATCAAGGTGGACACCTCCTGCAACATCTTCTCACTGGTCAGCTGGGCTTGCTTTGGTGCCATGCCTGCTTCTCTGTCCTTGCAGTCTGGGGGGGGTGCAAAAGGTTAGATGTTCAATCCTGTACATTCGGCTCTACACCCCTTTCTGTGGTTGCATCAGGCTGGCAAGCTGCCCTGCCCCCTGCTCTGGGGGCCTATTCTGAGCCCTGCTCCAGGCCCTTCAACCCCATGTCTGCTTGCTCCTTTGTCGCAGTGACCCAATCCTGCCCTTTCCTTAACTGCTGGTGTCCCCAGCTGGATTTGACCCACTGATCCTTCATTGGTTAAGCACCCATCCATGCTATGAGCCCCTGATCTTCATTTTTTTATTTCTCCCCATCCAGGTGCCCACGTGAGCCTGTACAAGTGGCCCATGCCCTCTCTCCATGCAGTGCTCTCTTTGCTGCTGTGGGCCAAGGCCTGCCCCTGCTTTGGGCTGCCCATAAAAAGAGCCATGCACCCCCTTGTTCCCCTATGCTCTCTGCAGCACCACTGCCCCTTGCTGCACTGAGCCCCTAGCAAACTCACGCACGTGTTCTTGGCTACTGAGCCCAAAACTCCCCTTCTGGGCTGGTGCCCAGCCTTGCCCACTAGGCCTCCACCTTTTCTGGCCACCAGGCCTTGCCTTTTCTTCACAGATCCTCCCTGCCCTCATCGTGTCAGGCTGCCATGCTGCAACCCCCCTATCTCTTGGATCCATTGTAACCTTTCCGGCCCTTGTGATTCCTTTTGGCCAACCACGTGCTCCTCTGCCTGCCTCCCCGTCCCCAGTCCCCCCCTTTCTAATCCCTTTCCAAGGGGGAACAACAAATGCCCCCCAAAACCCCCCACAGCTCACCGCTGCCTGGACCATGTGGCCTCCATGCCACAAAAGCTGAAAACAAATAAAGCCACCTTCTTCGTGGGCTGACCAGAGGGCCTGCTCTTTGTCCCCACTCTCCCTGTGATGCAGTAAGCTGCTGTCCACCCTTTTGATGGCCTGAGCAGGCTGAGAGGCCCTCCGCTATGACTGGACTCGCACCTTTATACCACTGCATGAGGTGCCCCAGCTTTCCCTGCCTCCATTGGGCATTTCTACTAGAATCCCCATGGTGGGCTCCACCCACATCTACTGTTCACACACCCATGCCCTCAGCTGTACCGTGTTTGTCGGCACTATAGCGTGTTTGCCGACCCTTCTCCTGGTGTGGCCTCCATGCTTCAGCTAGGCTGCCATGCAGCCAGACACCATGTGCTCTGCCCACCTACTTGCTCACTTTCCTTCATCTGAGGCAAGCCCCTCCGCCCAGACAAACCATGTGGTCTGCTCCCTTACTCGTTCGCTTTCCATCATCCATGACAAACACCCATGCCCCAACAAAACCTGCTAACTCAGTGCCAGGCCTCCTCCCTCTTGCTTCATTTTCCAATCACCTTTGTCCACTTTTGATTTTGTTCTTTAATTTTTTTTTAAACAAGCATACCGAAAGGTGTATCCCCGCCCTCAGCACCACCCAACCACGTGTAGCATGACCAACAAACGCTGATGTGGCCCAACGCCCATGTCATAAGCTTCTGCCTGACCATGCCACTCCATGAAAGGCGTCTCCTGACCCATTTTACTTTCACAACTGATCCATGACAAAAACGCTTATGTGGCTCAGTGCAATTACCATAAGCTTCTGCCTGACCATGCTCTCAGCATTCTTTTCTCCTCACTTACAAAAACAGCTACATTTGCTAATTTCTTCTTTTAAAACCTGTGTGAACCAACCACCAGTATAGCCATTCATGTGGATGCAGGCTAGAGACCCTGAGAGAGCCCAAATGCCCACATCATATGCTTTTCAATCACAACACCATACAATGAGGGCCCACCATGCTGCCCTGCTCCATGCTCTTTGTTCTCCATCACCCTTACATCAACCCACAAACCCCTCCATCCACAACAACAGCCCCATACTGACATGCTAGTGCTATCCAGGGGCTGTGTTTGTAAATCTCCCAATCTTCTACAGCCTTATTGACAAATACATCACCTGGCTATCAGCTTATTGATCCACCAAACAAGCTTCTGGAGCTGAACTTAATGCCACTTAAAAATACAGATTATAATTACTTTAGACAGCATGAAACAAAGCCAGTGAGTCATATTCTCCATGCTAAAATGATCATCCATATAGAAATTCTCACAGGGTCCACGTGGCCTAGAAGGCCCAGTCGTCCCATGTGCCTTACCTAGAATTTTTGCCAATGAAGTGCTGAGATCTTCAGTCTGAAAAATTCCCAACAAAAGAGGTTGTCCTACCCGAGCCCTGGCCTATAATACCCCTAATAAGCCCCTGGTCAGGACCCCCTTATTGGGCTCTGCCCCCCAGCCAATCCCTGGGGCTCTAGCCTTCCCTTGTCATATTACCCTTTCTTGTCTGGTGATGTCATCAAGCCCTTCCCCCTCCATCCCTCTGTTCCCTCCCCCCTTCCTTTCCTATGACTTATTCCTGGTAGGATCACTGGACAACCTGGCCTGCCTCTTAATGACAAGCCCCATTGTCCTCATCTTTCTTTGGAGATATTATAATACATGAATTATCTAAGAGTTCAAGAGGACTAAATAATTCCATTTTTGTTTCTTCCCCATCTCTATGATTTTGCACAGTCTCACTTTATTTTTTTCACTGTTCTGAGTTCTGTTCTGAGTTTGTTCTACTTCCTTTGATTCATTTCCTGCTAATTGAGGACTTTCCTTATTACTGGATGTTTCCTGTTTTTATAGAAGTCAGTAATATTTTTTTGATTCACTTCCCGATTTGGTTCCTTAATTTTATTTTTCATGTTTTATATTTCAGATTTGTTTTCTGTCGTCCCTAATACTAATTATTTACTTTAATCTATTGTCTTTTTCATTTGCATTTCACTTCGAATGACTTCCTGCTCAGTAGTTTCATTATTTTTCACTTTTCTAATGGGTGTAATTCCTTTTTTCCTGCTATTAATGTTAAGTTCATTTTTGGGGTCTCCCTGTCCATTTCCATAGTTATGAGTTCCTTTAATAGCTTTTGCCACTAGGGACTATTGCTTCCCTCTGTTTTTACTAAGGCTAGTTTGTATTGTAGTAGTGGCTTTTTTGACCACCTCGGCATGTGTAAACTTTTTGGCTTTCTCAGTAGGGGTAGATGTAATGGGTTGGGGAGAGTAACAATCTGTAAACTACCTTTAAATACACACACCTTTTTTACTTTTATTTCCTTGGTTTGGGGACAGATTAACCTACCACTTCTAGTGTACATTTTGTCAGTCATATATTCAGTTATCTGTCTATCTATCTATCTATCTATCTATCTATCTATCTATCTATCTATCTATCTCTTAACTTGAGGGTAAAATACCCCTTAAAAAGTATTCAGAGATAATATTAATTACTTGCTTAGATGTTTAGTCACCACAATATTCCCTCAGTCAGGTGCAAGACCAAATACCCTGTTAACCAAACAAATAAATGAAATTAATTAAGAGTGCTTTATATCATTTACAGTAGTAAAAGAAAAAGAAAAATAATAAGAATAATAAAAATAAGTCCATAAATATGTTATATACTTGTGCAGTGGATTTTTAGAGAAAAAAGAAGAGAGAAAAATGTTCTCTTCTAATACAACAGTGGGAATTTCCAGGACTGTGAGAAACTTTGTTTCTGAGCACCAGTTCTTTCTTCTTCTTGTAATTGTGTAATACAGTTAGGTTAGGTTCAGTTAGGTTCACCACTTGAAAAATTGTGTCTGCTTTGTTCAGAGGCATTCGTTAGAAATAGGACCCCATATGTGTGTGGTAGACAATCGCTGTGTCTTCTTAATATTGCAAATGCTTAAAAAATACAGAATGATACACCATAACTAATGCCAGATATGGGAGGCTATTTAACCTATCCAATAGGCTAATTTAGTAATATCTAAAAGCAGCCTAAAAGAAAAAAAATCCTGTAGCATCCAATCAAATCCTATCAAATCTCCAGAACTTCTAAATAATCCCATGGGAGTACCTTAATTTATTAAATGCTTCTCATTTATAGTATTTTCTTTTAAGTTATCATTTGAGGTAAATTTAAAAAATGACAATCATTAATAGAATTTGATAATATATATTTTTTTACCTGGTAAGGTTGAATGAATAACACAATTGATAACCCAGTTGTTGCTTTCCTGACATCCTTAGCATACACTGGCTTTATTTTAAAAGAGCCTGTATCAGGGCCCTCAGGATCCTTTAATGCCTATTATGGATAGAAAGGGCAGAGAAAAAGCTCAATTTAAATTTTGAAGCTCTAATTAAAAAGAGTGACCAGGTTACTCTGTAAATTATCTGTAAGTTATCTTACCATCTCGTACAAGATATAGAAGGAGGTATGCCTTCCCTGATTGCAGCGTGTTACTTTTGTCAGCTTATAAAGAGCCCAGAAAAGAAAAGCAGTCAGAAAAGTAGAGGTGAAAATCAGGCAAAAATCAGAACAAATCGCTGTTTCAAATTTTACTTGCAGGGAGGCACTGCTCTATAATAAAAAGCAGATATAACTGATACAGCTCTTTTTCTACCTCAAACTGTTTATCATGGTATACGAGGGCAAGCAGAAGCAAAAAAAAAAAGGTAGCAAAGCTGTGAGCTTAAACTCAGAGAGGCTCAGTATACAGAGAGAGAGCACGAATCAAATTAGTGGGCATACCTGGGTTTACTAGGCTAACCACATATGCGTCTCTCTTTATAGCTCTATTAGCTCTATTAGGAACTTGATTAGCTTATCTGATTATTGTACATTCATACTTGTATGCACGTGAGCTGATTAAGATACTACCCCTTTGTATCGTTAATAAAATCCTGGCTTAGCAGGGTTAGCAAACTATCAGTTTATCAGGCTGATTGTTAAACTCTTGTAATCCAAAGCAGATGCACTCAGGATCTCTTTCTGTAAAGGCAGTACTTAGCAATCAATTTGTGTTAACTCTAGCAACAATGAGACTTGGAAGGGCTCATTGTATGCTAAAGTTTTTTTGTAAACTAAAGTACTTTGCCAATTATAAATTACCCCTTATATCTTTTTTTAAAAGTAGCTATAGAGAAGTTCCAACAAATAGTTTAACAATCACCTGCTTGATTAAAAAGGTTGGCAAAGTAAAACCTTGCATTAAACCAAACTCGATCAACTAAAAAAACATGTAATTACAGCCTACATGAATTAATCTAAAATGTACACTAGGAAGAGAAATCTCATTTGGATATTGACAAAATATTCACAGTATATCCCAAGAACAGGAGTATCTATACAAACAGAGATATGGGATATGAAGTTCTAAATCAGTTTTGTGCAAAATATGGTACAGGTCTATAGTTCACTGTAAGGTATGAGATGAGAGGTATAAGGAATTATATTGTCCTTATAGGTATCACTATAATAGTGAAGACTCTGCAGTTTTTTTTATCCACACATAAATACAAGCAGCACTAAGTCTGAACAGTCAGTTTGAACATAAGTTTATGAGAGGGGATTTTGAGGATTCAGCAGGTATTCAGAGAGGCAAGCAAAGTGGCAGCTCTTAATTTCAAAATAAATCTGATAAGGCTGTCAGTGGCTGCAGCGTTCAGTCCCCATGGGGCTTAGCAACATTCCAGGGGTAGAGGAGGCTTCTTCCACCACTTGATTACCAGCCCTATTCCCTGTGGCACATGGCTTCCACATTCAAAAGACAGCTGTCAGGAGACACAAGACAGTCTGGAAAGGCTTTGATTAAAAAAAAAACTCTAAGCACAGGCAACTGATGGCATACCTGTTGTAAGAGATTCAAACACCTTACCAAAGTTCTGCTTCCTCAGCTACTCCTCAGCTCAGTAGTATGCAGTCTCCACACTCCTCCTCACTCGAGCAAAACTCCCAGCATCATCTGCGAGTCCCCCAGACACTCAGTGAGTGACCACCACTCCCCAGTTGTGATAAAATCAATCCCATAAGGATAACTCTTAGTATAATAATGGTTGTAAGTCTAAAAATAAAACAATGGGGAGAATTCTCCAATTCACCAAGAAACATCACTCTCTCTCTCTCTCTCTCTCTAGAGAAAACCAAAGAAACTTGAGTATTTTCAGAAAAATATAAGGCATATATCTGAAGAGCTAAAGATGAATATGCCAAAGAGTTATGGGAAAACATGTTGATGGTTGTGAATCTGGGGGATGATAAACAATGTTGGCACCTTGTGTCTAATAGCACACTGAATTATAAAACCCAAACTGATAGTTATAATGAACCACATATATGGGTTAAATATTACTCTCCTTTGCTCTATACTCCTGATGAATCTCGTAACAACTTTTGAGGACTATGACAAGATTCCCCATAGTTTTCAATAGTTTTCAATGGTTTCAGGAAACAGAAGTTTTGGAAGCCATTCTAGCAAATAAAATGAATAAGGCCCCTGGTCCAGATAACATTTCATTGTCTTTTTATAAGCTGGACCCTGAATTGTGGAGTATGGTGCTTACTTGTTTTCTTTTTCTTTTTGTAAAGTGATTTATACAAGTTTAGCATAACAAATGGGAGTAGTAGTAACCTGTAGAATTTGTGACTCAGTCTCCTACCATTCAATCTGCCAAAAAGTGCTGTTTTCCATGAAAAAAATGCTTTTATTTCTGTGCTGTGCATCATTTGCATAACCCACCCCTTTTTTCTCAGTGCTACAACCCCCAGCTGTGACATCATGCAAGAAAAACAATGTTTCTAAAGGGGCACTGTCAGTTTTAAGTTTTAGATAGAAAAATTAGCTATTTACTGTACCCACAATGCCTCACTATGTAAATTAGTATACAGGCTCTTCTGTGCTCACTACAGAAATAAGAGAATACATCTCTCAATAAAGAAATCTTGTCAACTAGATACTGTAAGCACAATGCCTTGTTTTGAAAATAAACATATGGGAGTTTATATTGTTGAAGCCACTATAGAAATATGAGGCTACACCTTTCAGTAAGGCAATTGGAAAAACAGCTTCTTACTGTACCCACAATGCCTTGCAATGTATATCTACATAGTAGTTGCTATACTGCAGTCACCTCTACCAAAATAAAAGATTGCACTTCTGAGTAAGGAACATTTAAGTCAACTTTATTATTTACCCAGAATTCCTTGTCGCTGTATGTAAAACATTGACAGATCCCTTGCATGATGTCATTCTGGGGGTGTGGCTGCACTCAGAAAACTGGAGGATGGGCAGAAACAAAGTGCTGATAAAAAATAACGAAATCAGCTTTATTCAATCAATTAGCAACAGTACTTCAATAATAATATTCATCATACAATACAGTCATACTGTATGTCATAACAAACTGAAAAAGGTTTTTCCATTGTATCTTGGCCTGGGTAAGTAATCCACTGTCACAATGTTGTTATCTGTCACCATTCAGAATCTTTCCCCTGGCCTGATTCTGTGTTATTTGGCAATTAAAAGTATTAATCCAACCCTTATCCTCATCTACTGTAATACAGTTTATTCTCCATCTCTAGAGTTTGCAAAATTGTATTCGCCATCTCAACACTAGTTTGGCAATAACTTTGTAACTAACCAAAAGTAAAGGAGAAAGAAAGAAAAAAAAAACAAGTCACTGCCATGGTGTAGCCCACTCATTCCCTACACAGCTTTTCCTGATATCCATGCCTGTCTTCCTTTAAAAGGTTTAGTTACAGCAAATTGCTCCCAGTTACTCTGTTGTCCATCCTATGGCATCTGTCCTGCATTTACATTGGCGTTCTCCTCTCAATAAGAGTGCCTATAAATCCAGCCCTGCCATCTGTTATTGTAGCATTCTTCCCTCAAATTTAACTTAGCCATACACATTTCCATCTCTTGGATGTAGTTAACCCACCTTATCTATTGTTCAAATGTTGGGGGGGTTGTTCTTTTAACCAATTTACTGTTATACATTAACCATAATCTTCTCAAAGTCTTTGTCTAATTGTAGGTTTATTAATTTCTCCCATAATAGGGGATGACAAACTGAGTCAATTGCTCTTCTGTAGTCTATAAAGGCCAGTCTTATTTTCTGATTCTTTATACTGTATGTTCATATTTTTCTATTATATACTGCATAATAGAACAGTTTTTATGGCAGATGTTCCACTCCTAAATCCTGCCTGAAATGTGACTATGATTTCATACAAGCAGAGGACAGAAAGAAGTGCCTCAGCTGGGACTTGAACCCAGACCACCTGTAATACTGTTCCGGTGATGCTAACCAGCTGCTCCACCAAGGCAACTGGAACCCGGGCCAGCCCAGAGCATACATTACTCTTTCTGTAATGCACAACTTGGTGGGGTAGTGCATTAGAGAAAGAGTAATGTGTGCTCCAGGATGGCCAAGGTTCCAGTTGCCTTGGTGGAGCAGCTGGTTAGCATGACCGGAACAATATTCCAGGTGGCCTGGATTCAAGTCCCAGCTGGGGCACTCACTTCTTTCTCTCCTCTGTTTGTATGTGTTCCATAAATATGCACACTGCACCCATGTGATTGAAAAATGAAGTAATTATTTGTGCAGCATCAGGTTATGCATTAGAGAAGGAGTAATGTGTGCTCCCAGTCCCAGCTAAGGTACTTTACTTCTTTCTCTCCTTGGTTTGTATGTGCTCCATAAATATGCATACCACACCCATGTGACTGTAATTTCATTTTTCCACCCAAATAGCTTTTTTGGGGTATCTCTAGCAAAAACCTTAGTAGCTGAGTCTAGAAGGCTGATTGGGTGATACATTGCAGGTTCACATATGCTTCCTTTTTAAAACTCTGGGCAAAGTATTGATCCCTTTAATGATTCTAACATACTAACATACTAAAATGCCAGCAGAATAGGCCTAATGGTCTTTTGTGTCTGCTCGTTTGGTCAGCCCCCACCCTGGGAGCTGTCCTTGCTGTCCCCCTCGCCTTTCTGGCTTCTCCCTTCCCAGTTCTGGATATTCTTGCTGCACTGGATTTTGCTTCCAGAACCCTTCCCCTGTCCCACCCCCTCTTGAACCCCTCCATCGTCTCTACCTCCATCAGCCCCCTGGGCAGTGCATTCCATGGCTCCACCACCCTCTCAGTGAAGTAGCACCTCCTCCTTTCTCCCCTGAATTTCCCCCCTCCAGCTCCATTCTGGTGAGAATGTGTTGTCACTATGCGCATACTGTATACAGTACACGCATAGCGCATTCTGCAGCTGGCCGTGGTGGTGTGTGGAGGCAGTGCTAGTCACAGGATTGGTGCAGGGAATGGGGGAGTGGGGAGATTTGGCAATGACTGATGAGTTGGGGAGGGTGGGGTCCACTAGACCACCAGGGTGTAGTCTTGTAATGTTTTCCAGTGTGATTGGGGACTGGAGGATGCTAGAGCACAGGGGCACTTTTTACTATGGACATGGAGGAAATTGGGGAGCATTGGGGGGCACTACAGGACTGGGTACTATTGTACAAAGTGTGATTGGGGGGCACTACACTATTGGGAGAGTTACCATACAGTATGGGCACTAGTGTACATTACAGTTTATGAGGGCACATTAAAACCACACACTGCTCCCTGCCATGTAGTTAAATCTCCAGCCCTTCTGTACCCCTACATCCCCACTGCCTTCACACTTGCCTCTGCCCCAGGGCCCCTCCTGGCACCATATGTCTTCACCCCCACCACCATCCTGGCCCCTCTAGTATTGCATCAGGTGAGGGGAGGCACCATATGCCTGCAGCAAATCTCGAAGATGCATCAACTCACTGGTGCATCATACGGTCTGTGGCAAACCCAGGTGTTAGGCTCTGGGACACTGCAGATTATAAAATCTGGCACAAGGTCCCTGTCACAACTGGGGTTTGCCACAACCCTTAAAGGATGGCAGATGTGTCTCTCTAAGGGGTCTTTGAAAATCTGGCCCATTATGTTTTTCATCGTCCCATCTCTTGGTGAATTAGGGGTCGGGTCTTCCTTGGGGTTCTCAACCCTAACGCTCACTCCATTGTGTTGTAGTAGCAAGACAATTCTAGCCATGCTTGGAGCGTGCATGAGTTAGTTTAGTCCCAAGTGAAAGCAGCAAAACACAGCATTGCTCAGAATCCTCAGTAATTCTGCTTTTAATGTTTAATGTTAAAAATCAAAATGCCATACACATATAAAAAGCAGAGCAGAATGCCAACACACCCTCTACCAGTATTGCTCAAAACGTGAGTGTCATCAGGAGGTGATACAAATCATAAACAAGGGACATAAATACAGTAAAATTTAAAGTGGCAGTGTTACTAATGTTTTTTTCTACATAAAACATTATAAACAATTAATATCAGTGTCTGCAATAAATGTGAATTGCCAGCTCAATATTAAAGCACATAGTGTAAACAGTGCACAGTTTTGTGCAAAAAAAAATATTAATACAACATTTCCTGTGCATTAATACTACCACAATGGCAGACATACTGCCTCAGTATACTAGTGCCATATGTGCATGCATGTAAAAACCTTTTCTACACCACTAGTTAAAAAACTTCTGTTACATTTTTATTTATTTCCTGATTTTCTTTTTGCAACATTTATTGGAAGCTGCTAGAGCTTGTATATATAGACTAGTGAGGGGTTACTTATATATATATATATATATATATATGTATATATATATATATATATATATATATATGAAACAAAAAACTCCATTTAATGCATTAGTTAGGGTTGTTCCACAGTGACAAAAGTGAGGAAATTCAGTGTTAGGGTTGACAGACCCCCTTGGACCCCCATCACCCCCAACTGGCATGGGGTAGTGTTGGGTTGTCGGTCTTAAATCTCACCCCATCAGATGTGTGAAGAAGCAGAAGTATAGGAGAATGGGGTGAGAGTTAAGACCGACAACCCCAACATGCACCCCGATGCTGGTTGGGGGTATGGTTGGGGGGGTCCAAGGGGGCTGTCAACCCTAACACCAAATTTCCTCACTTTTGTCGCTGTGGAACAACCCTAACTAATGCATTAAACAGAGTTTTTTGCCTCTAAGTTCCCTTCTTTTTGAGAATGATAATGAGAAATAGTGAATGTAATGTGGCGGCGGGAGCGCGGGCCTCCAGACCCTACACTCCCACTACATGATGTCTTGTCACACAGTAACACTGTGCCCCCAAGCGCAAATGGTAATGCACATTGTGATGCAAAGCGAAACAGAAAGAGAAACAGTACTGTAGACAGAAATGTTAAAAACAACGCAAAAGCAAGCGCAAATGAAAACACAAAGGGTAACTCACGTGTGGCGTAGTCGGGAACGGTAAGTGAAATGGGTATGGAACCTCAAGCGGAAGCAGTAACAGTAACAGTAATGTAAGTGCACAGGCTGATTTTCCCGAAAAGCTGCATAGAGAAAGACAATGAGTACAAAGAATGTATGCATAATAATGGGTCTCGGAGCAAAAAATGAGGAGTTGGAATACTAAATTGCTTATATCTCAGGAACCGTACGGCATAGAAATAAAATTTAAAAGTCGTATGAATTCTCACTTTCCTGGCTAGTTTTATATTAGGGGGCTAAGTACTTTTCTGATGAAAAGTCCATATCTCGCACCATTTCCGAGATACGGGCCCTGAAAGGCATGGCGAACGCCTTAATGTTATCCTATTGGAAAAAAAGAGAAGTTCGGAGTGCCATAACTTTGCCTCCCTGTAATATTTTTTCACCACACCACTGAAAGGTACATTTGTGGGATGTTGGCTGTCTTCCCTCCAAATTTCAGCCCAAAAGACCAAACCGTTATTTTGCAGCAGGGCGCCAAAGGATTGCTGCAATGCGTTGGATGCCGTAATGTTATCCTATGGGAAAAAGTGTCACCTTTGGAGTGCTGTAACTTTGCCACCATGCCATATTTTTTCAACAAAATACTGAAAGACACATCTGTGAGATGTCGGCTGAGTTCCTTCTAAATTTTAGCCCAAAACACCAAACTGTTCTTTTGCAGCAGGGTGCCAAAGAATTGCTGTCATTTTCCCACTGCCTAGAAAAGTACTGTCGCAATTTGCGAAAGCTTTCTCAAATTAATTTGACAGTGTCGCAAGTGCAAAAGTACTTTGCAAAAGTACTTTTCCCAGAAATGTGAAAAACATGTTTCTGGGCTGTTTTACCCCAAAATAAAGACATGGCTAGCATCCTCAGGGTCCGACTAGGTGAATACAAAAATAATTAGGTTGCTAGAGGGTCCCAAATTTAAATGCCAAGCATTTTTCTGATCACCAACTGAAAACAAAATGGTGGATTTGCGACAGTAAAAGGGCCATTTGCAAAAGTAAAAACTGCATTTGCGACATTGTCAAACTTTTTGTTAACTTTTCCCATTGACTTAAAATGGGAACTTGTTTTTTGAATAACTTTTGAACCATTTAATATTTTTCACGAAATCTTCAAAGACACATCAGGGACCCCAGCTGCATGTTCCCTGAATATTTTGGACTGGTCGCGCAAACCGTGCGACCTGTAGGTGCGACGGTAGAATTCCAAAAAAGCGTAAATGTGTACACAGATCATGCTTAATAACTCCACAGCCATATATCCGACCAATACGAAACTTGGCAGATTCCAAAGCGTATGGGTCTTGATTGTGTATTCCAAATTTCAGGCAAATCCATTGAACAGTTGCAAAGTTATTAAGGTGCAAAATTGTGGGTTTAACATGTAAATGGCTCCTCAACCCTAACTATGGTAGCACTACCCTGTTACCATTATATATATATATATATATATATATATATATATATGTGTAATCATAAGAGGGAATGGCAAACCCATTGTTCCAGTGAGTGTGCCAGTTCTCAGTCCTTTATTCTGGTAGTGCTGGAGGTACCATAGGTATCTATACTCCAAAACACCCAAGGAGAGAACAAAAAATGCACATGTTAAGAACAATTAAGTCAAATAGGTATTATTTATATATTTGTAAATATGTAAACAAACACACCAAAAATCCAAATCAAAGGACAGCTGTATATCTCTGGTTCACTTTTTCTGTTTCATGCAGGCCATTAATTCAGTTTTGTCATTTAACCCTGGACTGGGCAAGGCCCCAAGTGTAAATATCCAGTAAGACTCCCTACAGATGAGGAGATTGTCTAAGTCTCCTCCTCTTGGTCCAAGTTTAACTTTGTCTATTGCACAGAATTTAAAAACATGTCTGCTACCAGGATTTTTCTTCACATGCATTGCCAAGGTATCCCCCCGTAATTGTTCTTAGGTGTTCCCCATCCTTGTTTTAAGGGGTCTAGTGGTCTTGCCCACATAAAAGGTGCCACATGTGCATGTGGCCAAATAGTCTACATTTTCTGTCGAGCTAGTGAAAAAAATCAGACACCTTGTACATCTGAGTACTGTTACATGTAGTAAAAGTGTAAGTTCTCATGATATGTTCACAGAACTTGCAGTTGCTGCAGGGAAAGCTTCCTTTTGGCAGGGATGGTAACCATTTGCCCTGTTGGGTATTTTCACCTACGTGTTTAGGCAGGTAGCTATGTACCATTATGTATCTTTTAGGTTCCTGCTTCTCCTATAGACCATGCTTAGTTTTTTTTTGATTGTCTCTGCCAAGAAAGGCTCATTCTCAAGTATACCCCAATTCAATTCTATAATAGTCTGTGTAGTTTTAGAGTGTCTTTTGTAGTTTGTGACAAAGTTCATCCTATGTGGCGTCTCCCTAGGGAGTCTGACTTGTAATAGGGTTTCTCTTGGGGTCATTAATGCATCTTGGTATGCTGTTTCTACCATACTGGCATTGCAGCCCCTATCCAGGAAACTACCAGATAAATCTGCTCCTTGGATCAAAAAATCATAGTCTTGGGTGCAGTTCCTATGTACTCGTAACGTTTGGGCTTTGGGTATATTTTGTACCATGTGTCTTGGGTAGCAGCTGGAAGAATGTAGGAGGGAATTGCAGTCTGTGTCCTTCCGATATAAATTTGTCTCCAAGGTACCCCCGGGTAATTTGGAAATAATAAGATCCAGGAAGGAGACAGTGGTTAAATCACTTTGTACAGTAAATTTAAGGCCCTGATTAGTGCCCTCCAAATATTTTACGAATTCTACCAACTTGTCCAGTGTGCCCCTCCAGACCATAAAGATATTGTCAATAAAGCAGTGCCAGATATCAATCCTGTTGTAAAAAGGATTGTTCTGAACATCATAGATGGCTGTTTTCTCCCACATACCCAAACTGAGGTTGGTATAATTTGGGGCAAAAGTAGCACCCATGGCCGTCCCCTTGAGTTGTAAGTAATGCTCTCCCTGGAACATAAAACTATTCTTCCTCAGAACATGTTCAGTGCTCTCTAACAGGAACTGTTTTTTTGCTTCATCAATACTGTCATCTAGATCTAACCAGTATCTTAAAGCTGGTATGCAAATGTTTTTCATAACTGTAGCTCAAATTAGCTTTTTTTGTAAAAACATTGTTCATTGCACTGCTGTTTTAACTCCAGAGAGTGACAGTTATGACTTGTTAAAGTTGCAGTGTTATCCTATGGGAATTTTTATTTTAATTTTTATGGGTTTTTCTATATGGCCCTCATTTTTTTGGGGGGGAGGGGGTATCATGTGTTACTGTTGTAGTACTCATTGAGATCCTGTTTTCAAAGACTGGCGGACTTAAAGGGAAAGTCTCCCATAGTTTCACAGCAATATTTTTCCAACTCCTTATGTGTAACTGTTGTGTGCCTCCTCCAGTTGCCAGCAGTCCTATTGCTGTCCAAATCTAGATTATAAATAAAAATATACAGCTCTCAAAAGTTATCAGTGTGTTTATCCTCCATTTTACCATCAGTGTTGCTGGAGGATGATGTCATCAGAGCAACAGATAATGGTACTGCACTAAATGCAGTTCCACCAGTAAACCAAACCCGCAATGTTTGGTTCCCCACTTGAGTAATGGAGAAACACTTTAAATGTTGTGCACATCCTGAAGTGCAGGTCTAATAGGGACTAGGACCATGTGAGTGTGATGCAGCAGTGATTTGCGGTATATACAGTATTGATATAAGGAAGTGCCTGTATGTGTTGTGTTACTGTTTCTGTTAGCAAAAACAGTTTACCCAATAAATGACTCTGGGTACAATAAGAGTTTTAAGTGGCATTATACAGCTGTTGCATTATGTTGTGTGTGTGTTAGCATTCTCCGTTTTGATTGACACCAGCAGTGAGAAACAACCTTGCAAATAGGCCCCTTTTCCTTTGTAACTAAGCAGTCAGTAATTGGATGGCTGCTGTAAAGCAATAAGGCAATAAAGAATTCAGCTATAACAAGGAAAAGGTTACCAGGAAAGCATCAGCTGCAGCATATGGAAGGAGGATAATATAGTGGTTAAAGCACAAGCACTGTGGGACTCTGGTTGAAATCCTACTAGAGTCCCTTACTCTCTAACCCTTAAGAAGTTCCCCTAACCTCCTTGGAAACTGTAATGGCCCCTCAGGTCCATGACTTTAAAAGTGCCCCAAGTCCCATTATAAATCATTAGCAATGATGTGAGAGCTACAGCACTTCACTTTCAAGGTACTAAGGATAAGCTGTGGCTGCCCCCCCCACTTTGTAATGCCAGCATTTGAAGTAGGATGATCCTCACAAATCAGATGCTACACCTCAATTGTTGTAGGTAAAGAAACTAATCGATCTCAGTGTTTGTAGTGCTCTGTATTTGCTTAGCTCACTTCTCCCATGTCATATGCATTCTGTGTCCTGGTATTTCCAGTCAGAAACTCAGATTTAAGGAGCATTTGAAATGTAAAACAATACACTTTATAAAGTAAATGATCTAGCTCTCCACATTCAGGCTGCTGAAAGGGGATGTGTATAAGTCAGTCTTGTGTGATCCTTTGGCAAACTGCCCAGGCTCACCTTGTAATGAATCTTCTCATGGGTGTTCACCTGGTTCAATACAGAGTGACTGATTGACTGCTCAATTGATTGATTGGTTGGTTGATTGATTGACTGACTGATTCAGTCTACTGCTTTCCACAACATGTTACAACTGTCTCACAGAGAGAAATGAGCAGTACAAAGAAACAGCTTTTATTTCCTGTGAATGAAATACTGTTAGATGTATTATTTGCTCTACACATGCAGTATTAAGGCTACAAGTACTACTTCCTGTGTGAGTTGCATGACGGAACTACCTTAAGCCATTGCAAACTTAAACTAAAATCAGGCTAGACAGCATTGCTATCCTTATGTTTTGTTCTGCACTGTTGCTGCAGTGACATCATGGAATGGGAGGGGCTGTATTACAAGTTATTCATTTGCATGTAAATGGAGGCTTGCTTGACATTTTACTACTTTGTGTCAGAGCCTCAAACTCTAGATAGGTGTTGCAACAGAAGAAATTGCTGATCTCTTATTGACATATGTACAGTACTTGATGTAATGTATAATAAATACATCAGACATATCCAAATCATATATATACAGGAGTCTTCTCCTTTAAAGCTTGTTAAAGTTGCAGTGTTGTCCTAAGGGAACTGTAATTTTTAAATTGTTATGTTTGTTATAGGGCCCCTGAATTCTGTTGTAGGGTTTTATGTTTTAGTGTTATAGTGCTCATTAAAATCTTTCTTTTGATATAAAGATTGTTTTAACTGCAAATATTGATGGCGTTATGGCTTATTAAAGTTGAAATGTAGGTTGGCCTGGTGGCGCTGAGGGTTGAGGCACTGGACGCCACACCTCATGGAATGCCAGCGACCTGGGTTTGGGAATGGACCTGAGTCAGTGGGGGTCAGTAGGGGAGAGGAAGGATTGAGCATCCCATGACAGCTCTCCTTCCTTTGGGGTAGGTAGGGGCACTGCACTGGACTACAGCGGCACCTGGCAGAGGTCAGGAGCACTGAGAGGGCATACACAGTTGAGGGCTGGAGTGCATTGGGTGTCAGCATATCAGTGCACTGACACCATTACACAACCAGCTCCATAGGGGTAAAAACATGGCAGAAAATTGTGGGGTGATCGTGGTGACTGATGGCCAAGCCCTGTACCCACGGCCATGAGAAGTGCGCCCCTAAGTCCCAGGTTTCTGGGTCCTTGAGGGGGGACTCCATGTACCAGGCTTGTGTGGAGAAAGTGTGTCATAGGCCAGATCTGGTCCGGAGGTGTGGGTGCTGGCAGCCGGACGACTCGCCACCAGCTCTGCAGTGGAGGAGAGGACAAATAATGGAATGATAAAAAAAAAGTTGAAATGTAGGAAAAAAATGAAGTCCAAATTCTTTTTTGTACGAAAGAATCCTTTTTTGCAAGATTGTATCATTCTCATGAAACAAGATTCCTTCATACAAAAAAAAAGAATATGAAAAAGTCCAATTTTTTTCCCTAGAAACTAACTGCACAAATAAGCTAATGGGGTACCAATTAGCAAGATACATGTGCTGGTGTGTTTTGATGATATAATTTGTATGGGTTTTCAACACATTTTTTTTTAAAAAGACGGAAAAAAGATGGCAGCCATATAAAAAATTATTTTTTCCCATGAAACAAGATTATCCCCTCTATGAAACAGAATCCTTTTTCATTTGACCAAATTCTTTTATCGTATGAAACAGCTAGTCAAAAGAGCATACTGAGTATGCTTAGAACAGAAATTTAAAATCCTCATAACTCTGGAATGGATTAATGTGTTTTTCACCAAACCAATGAAAAGTCTTTCTATGGGCCAAGCCTTTTCTACCCTAAAAACTTCAGACCAACATTCCAAGCTTCTGGGTGCTAGGTGATGACAAAAAAAAAACCAGCAAAAAACACCAGTTTTTTTCAGTTTTTTCAATATCTATATATCAGAATCTGCACGTCTGAAAAGAATGAAACATGGCATGTCAAGAGACTTTGCCCCCAAGACCACCCATGTAAGATTTCTTGAAAATCCATTGAACAGAGCTTAAAGGGGCACTGTCAGCTTTGCCCCTCCTTTTGTGAAAATTTACCATCACTAGCTTGCTATGCACATGACTGCTGCATGGTTTCTGAGGAATGCATATAAGTGAAGCACAGAGGATTCTGCTTACCAATTTTCACTAAATATGAATTAGTTGTACTCCTGTTGTCCCGAGTGAAAGTCTCCATGCACCGGAAGTGAGTTAATGTAGAGAAGGTGCCGGGAACACGCGTCTACCTGTAGCGCTGTCCCGGTGTGCATATTTTATCATGGCCATTGAAAAAAAACAAAACCTCTGTTAGCGCTAGTTCCTCTAAACTTCTCTTGGTATCTGATTCCCAAAACCGAGGGCTCATTCTTGTGTAAAACACTATTAAACACTGGTGCCCAAATCCCATGCATGCACAGCAGCGACCAGGTTAAAGATCCCGTGCATACGCAATAATGTGCCACTACTGCTCATGCGCAGGATTTGGGCACCAGTGTTTAACAGTGTTTTACAAAAGAACGAGCCCTTGGTTTTAAGTATCAGATACCAAGAGAAGTTTAGAGGAACTAGCACTAACAGAGGTTTTTTTTTTATTTTTATAATGGCCATGATAAAATATGCACGCCGGGACAGCGCTACAGGTAGATGCACATTCCCAGCACCTTCTCTACATAAACTCACTTCCAGTGCATGGAGACTTTCACTGGGGACAGCAGGAGTAAAACTAATTCATATTTAGCAAAAATTGGTAAGTGGATTCCTTTGTGCTTCACTTATATGCATTCCTCAGAAACCATGCAGCAGTCATGTGCATACCAAGCTAGTGATGGTCAATTTTCAAAAAACAAGGGGCAAAGCTGACAGTGTCCCTTTAAGCTTCTTTGGGAGCTATAGATATACATGCCAAAATTTTTGTACTCTGTTCCTTTTAATCTGAGACCTAAGTCAGGTCTTATCACATTTGTTGCACATGATCTTGGTTCTGTTTCCAGGTGCTGAAACCTCATCCATGTTGTCCAACCAGTGGGGTTGGATGAAAGAAATATGGGGATACAACTGTATAGTGTATGTGATTAAATCTAACATTACATGTTGGACAGTCTGTGAGGTTATATGATGTCTAATTGTTATTCCTATATTTATCTTCTTATGTATTTATTTGTGGTTCATTATTGTCAGGCACATTATCGGTAGCAACACTCTGTGTGAATTTACATAGATACATAGATACATAGATACATAGACAGTGTCGGCAGATAAGGGCCTATGGCCCACCTAGTCTGCCCATTTGAGCTTGTAAGTTCAGTTTGTTTTCCTAGAAGTCTATTTCCCCTTACCCCTGACCTCTAGAATTCCTTTATGTCTATCCCATGCATTCTTAAATCCCGTGATTGTTTCAGCCCCCACCACTTCCTCTGGCAGGGTGTTCCACTTGTCCACCACGTTCTGTGAAGAAATTCTTTCTCATGTTTCCTCTGAATCGTCCTCCCTCCAACTTCATCCCATGCCCTCTAGTCCTGAAACATCTTTTTCGCTAAAAATAGTGTTTTCCTGCACCCTGTTCCTCCTGTAAGATACTTGTATGTCTCTATCATATCCCTCTCTCCTCCTCTCCTCCAGGGAGTACATGTTCAGTTCCTTCAACCTGTCTTCATAGGATTTGTGATGCAACCCATGCACCATCTTTGTTGCCCTCCTCTGAACCTTCTCTACCCTGTCTATGTCCTTACGTAGGTATGGTCTCCAGAACTGTACACTGTACTCCAGGTGGGGCCTCACTAGTATTTAGTAGTATAAATTTAGGAATTGTTTGAAAATGAGCCTTGGCTCATTAGGGTAAATTCCTTTTGATGTTTTGTGAATAAAATAACTCCTACTACTACTTCAACTACAACCACTTTCAGAATATGTGAGATCAACCCCTTTTGACCTTCAAAACCAAATGCATCTTCTCAGGCCTTTAGCCAGTCCCTATTCAGATCCACAGGAAAAGTGAAAAAAAAATCCTGAAAATCAGCACCTCAGCACCACAGACATGATCTTTACCTTAATGAGAAAACTTTCAAATCCCTACTATAGGCTTGAGAGGTGCAGGTTTTCCCAAAGACCAACTCGAGTCATATAGCCAGGCCCCAAAATCTGTTTTAGAAATTCTGTCCCTGAGATGAAGCACCCTATTAGCAGCTATTTCTTTAGTCCAACTGCTTGATCTAGATTACTGAAAGAGATGCAACTTCCCTAATTTTACCCACCATACAACAAAAATCCAACAATAACGTAGCTGAGTAACTACTGAAGCTGGACCAAAGGACTGACCAGGTGAATTGTAGAGTCATACTGTACATCACAACTTTCAAGGGCACCTGTACCATAAATTTCTACTGAATCAGCTTTAGATCGGTGGAGACTATAGCTATGAAAAATCTTGGATGCCATGTTTTCTTCATCCTATAAAACAAAATTTCTTTTGGCTAAGGATTTGAGGAGTAGTATTTTCTGCAGATCAGTGTATGCCACTTTCTAAACATCATATTAGGCTAAAACAGCTATTGTTGACTGGCTTAGGGGTTTAGTTGGAGCTACTTTGCTACACAGCTGAATCTACTAGTACTAATTGCACAGCCAAATAGCTATAATATGTTATAAATCCTCAAGGTGAAATCCCCAGATACATAGTGCACAGGTTAATCTGATCAATGTCCTTAGAGTCCAGCAACATGAAGTTTGATAGGCTTTCTGGCCCATATGTGAGTAATGCTCTGCTGCCTAAATAGTCATCTGACCTACTTAACTAATGCTACAGAATGATAATCCTGGACATTTAGACTTCTGCTCAGTTTTAGGGCAACAGTCCTCATGTGGTTTCCTCCTTTGCAAGCTAACCCTCTCAGTGGGTTATGTCCCCCTAACTGGCTGCTTGAGATACAGTTTTTGAGCTTAATAAGTGACTATTCATTGGAAAGGCAGTAATCCGCCCCAAAAAAATCACAACTGGCTCCTGATCTTCCTTAGGTTACTCATCTATCCAAATCTGGGTCTATATGCTAGTCCTATCCAGACATCACACTACTATAGCTACAGTTCCAAGAACAGACCATTGCAGCATTAGCAAAACCAGACCTAAGTACAAGTGACACATCACAAAAACCCTAGTAATGAGAAGACTGCCAAGAAATTAAAATAGCATTTTTATGTAAAATGTTACTGTCAGAGTAATCATTTGGGGTCTTGAAAGCTAAAAGTGTCACTTTACTAACAACAAACCAATCACTGCATCAAATGAGACTTGATTAAAGTGAATGAATCATGAGTAGCATTTCGGTAATTGGCAGCTAGTACATTAGGGACTAGTGTCATGATCAGTAACATCTGCAGGTTCAAGAGAGTGAAATTATTTCTTGTTACCAGAAATGTACTTTTGTGTTGCAGATGATTGAGAGAGCTATATAATTGTAATCAGTTACCACCAAAACATTTACAGTATCAGCTGTTTGCATAGAGTATCCCTCAAATGCTCAAGATTTCAAGGATGTCCAAGATTTTGCAGTGCGAACATCCTGTTTCCTTCTTGCAACTGGTATTAAAAGACAAGGATTTAAAAGCACAGAGGAATGTCACCCATAAGTTACACTCTATTTCTCCTTCAGAAAACATTTTCTTTACACAAATTAGTTATTCTAACAACAGCCTTCTGAACTTGGTCCTAGATGTGTGACTCAGGGAGTTGCATGGATGGTAGTGAGAGAAAAGGAATGAATTACTTTATATATCTCATATCATTCAACTTTGATCTTCTGCCTGTTGGCAGTTACTTATTGGAGGCTACAGAAAAAGAACAGAAATGGATGGAGGCTATAAACCACTCACTGGAATTTGACTGGTAAAAGGAATTAGAGTTCCCAGAACTTTTACAATTGTTTGACACTTGGCAATCTTTTGCTCTTCCCAGGTGTTGTAGAATTGCCCCAGGGTCCTTGGGGATACTTACTCCAAATCTCAGTTGGCTGGCCTGGCTATTATTTTTTTAGAACATGAGCAACCATGGAAGAACCAGCAACTCAAACACTCCACATCCATTCACACCAGGACAGACACAGGAGGCTTTGGAAATAGTGCACATAATCTTATTTACTGTTCTCTTAGAAGATGATACATAAACTCACAGCATGAAGCCCCATACACCATAGTTGATCACAGTCCTCAGACTACAGTATTCATTCCCAGGCTACTATTAGTGACATTTGCTAATCCCTTAAAAGGTCACAAATTTCAGCCCACCTGCAGTTACTGGTAACTTAGTTCATTAGGTGTCACACATTTCCTCCAGCTTTGTACTTATCTGCGATGGCACAAAACCAGTGCACCTTGGGCACTGAGCACCCTGATACTCAAGGTCCCACCCTCCTTGTCCCTGAGCCAAGACCTTTCCAGCCCCCTCCATCTGGGAATCCTGCCTCCTGTATCCCAGCCATGAAGGCCTAATGGGAATTTTCCTCCCATTCCCTGGTCTCCTAACTCCATGATTGACCAGATATGTATATCCCAATTTTTATTATTTATTTCAGTTTGGGATTAAATACCTTTAAGCCACAGGCTCATTTACAAAGTTTCAAGGTCAGACATGGTACAAGACAGATAAAATAAACAGCAACAGAAAATGCATAGGTTCCACAAGATACAAATAGTGAACAAAAAATTAAGATAACATAGTAATGATTCCTTAGGTGATAGAGTAGCACTGGTTATGTCATAGATTTTTCTTAATATGAGGTAAATAACACTTTGGATTCCCAATCTGTTTAGAAATTCACAAGGAGATTTCAACGTCAATTCATCCAGAAGAAAAGTAAGATATGGCTGCTTGTTGGAGTAAGCTGCTCATTGTTGAGAGAGCGGGCAGCAGGGAAATTCAGGATCCTGAATTACGGTGGAGAAAGGCAGCCAGAGAGGGGCTAGGGTTAGGTGGTGTGAGAGTAGCAGCCTGGGGAGGCATTGTCCTGGGAGGTGGGGGGGTCAAAGTGAGAGAAAGGTTGCTAGGAAGAAATAGGAGGCAGTGATCTAGTGGGTAGAAGGTGAGGAAATAAAGTTTGGGGGAGAGGAAACAGGAGTGGTGGGCGAGTGGAGGGTAAAAGGAGTGTGGAGCGAGGGGGTAGGGTGGTATGTAAAGGGTTCGGGGGAGGACCATGAAAGAAAAAGGGGGGGTATGGAGGGAGAGAGTGAGGAAGGAGTGAGTGGGTGGTGAGCACATGGGGCTAGGATGAGCCAAAGTTAGTCTTAAGTGGTGGGGCAGGGAAGGGTGGTTAAGAGAAAATATTACTAGTATTATTGGCTCTCCATCACTCTTGCTGGATGGCCTTACCCTGTCCTGGAACCCTGCTGGACTGTACCCATGCTGGAAGGCCATCAGGACTCCTTCCATGAAGAAAGACCCTCTATAGGCCTATGTCAACTACATTTTACCCAAGGGCAAGATAGCCCACAAAATTTTCTGCATAGCACTTTTATACATTAAGGGCCACATGCCTGCCTATACATGGCTTCGTGTAGCCTTTGACCCTTGCTGACCTGCATAAGCAACAAATAAATAGTAGACTAGTAAAACTAGTATTATCTCTGGAGAAGGCGAGGGTTATGTTACACAGTTTGTTTAAGAAAGAGAATCATACTGCACCTTTCCAAAACATGCAGTAGTTTATATGCATTTCACACAGGAATGCAAGGTTAGTGTATGTTAACTCACTGCCAACAATGTAATGCTACCGATATCATGATCGACATTTGAACTTAGAGATTAGTTCCTTCTTGCCTATTTAAAATGATATATTATATAATGGCATCTTATAAACTAGAGCTCTGATTGGCTAGCTGGTACCTCCAGACCATGGTAAATTCTAGTATTACCAACAGAAGAGGTACCAGCCAGCTGCATGCTCAGGCACCCTGAAATCCATCCAAGTCCCCGAACATGAAAATAGAAAACTGCCAAACTGAGTTGCCAGTATACTGGAGCATGAGTTTTAAAGGACTCCAGGCAACAGTCCCTAAACCAATTTTACAGCCTCCTTAAACAACTAAAAAAGGAAAGAAAGTTTAAAAGCAAACTAACTGTAAAACACCCTCCTCACCTCTTTTGAAAACAGTGACTCTGTTCCCCACGAGGTTGTTAGGTGCCAGGTTCTTTGACTTGCCACAAAACAGTGACGGTGATGCAGCTTGTCAGCAAAATTTTCAGTTTCCTAACAACGTGCACAAAATTACTTGGCTGCACGGTTGAAATGTATGGCTGTTGTCACTCAGGCCGAACCTCGGTCTCTCTCACTAACTCGCTGCTGACTCCCCACCTCAAAATGACCTTATGAACCCTCACCAGGGAAGGCTGACAGCAGTGTAGCCCGATACCAGCAGCACAAACCCATTCCCTCAGCAGCCTAATACCTGCAGCAAAAACCCATTCCCTCATCAGCCTGATACCTGCAGCAAAAACCCATTCCCTCATCAACCTGATACCTGCAGCACAAATCCATTCCCTCATCAGCCTGATACCTGCAGCAAAAACCTATTCCCTCATCAGCCTGATACCTGCAGCAAAAACCCATTCCCTCATCAGTCCGATACCTGCGGCACAAACCCATTCCCTCAGCAGCCTGATACCTGCAGCACAAACCCATTCCCTCATCATCCTGATACCTGCAGCACAAACCCATTCCCTCATCAGCCTGATACCAGCAGCACAAACCCATTCCCTCATCAGCCTGATACCTGCAGCACAAACCCATTCCCTCATCAGCCTGATACCTGCAGCACAAACCCATTCCCTCATCAGTCCGATACCTGCAGCACAAACCCATTCCCTCATCAGCCTGATACCTGCAGCACAAACCCATTCCCTCATCAGCCTGATACCTGCAGCACAAACCCATTCCCTCATCAGCCTGATACCTGCAGCACAAACCATTCCCTCATCAGTCCGATACCTGCAGCACAAATCCATTCCCTCATCAGCCTGATACCTGCAGCAAAAACCCATTCCCTCATCAGCCTGATACCTGCAGCACAAACCCATTCCCTCATCAGCCTGATACCTGCAGCACAAACCCATTCCCTCATCAGTCCGATACCTGCAGCACAAACCCATTCCCTCATCAGCCTGATACCTGCAGCACAAACCCATTCCCTCATCAGCCTGATACCTGCAGCACAAACCCATTGCCTCATCAGCCTGATACCTGCAGCACAAACCCATTCCCTCATCAGCCTGATACCTGCAGCACAAACCCATTCCCTCATCAGCCTGATACCTGCAGCACAAACCCATTCCTCATCAGCCTGATACCTGCAGCACAAACCCATTCCCTCATCAGCCTGATACCTGCAGCAAAACCCATTCCCTCATCAGCCTGATACCTGCAGCAAAAACCCATTCCCTCATCAGTCCGATACCTGCAGCACAAACCCATTCCCTCATCAGCCTGATACCTGCAGCACAAACCCATTCCCTCATCAGCCTGATACCTACAGCACAAACCCATTCCATCAGTCCGATACCTGCAGCACAAACCCATTCCCTCATCACCCTGATACCTGCAGCACAAACCCATTCCCTCATCAGACTGATACCTGCAGCACAAACCCATTCCCTCATCAGTCTGATACCTGCAGCACAAACCCATTCCCTCATCACCCTGATACCTGCAGCACAAACCCATTCCCTCATCAGCCTGATACCTGCAGCACAAACCCATTCCCTCATCACTCTGATACCTGCAGCACAAACCCATTCCCTCATCAGCCTGATACCTGCATCACAAACCCATTCCCTCATCAGCCTGATACCTGCAGCACAAACCCATTCCCTCATCAGCCTGATACCTGCAGCACAAACCCATTCCCTCATCAGTCTGATACCTGCAGCACAACTCCATTCCCTCAGCAGCCTGATACCTGCAGCACAAACCCATTCCCTCATCAGTCCGATACCTGCAGCACAAACCCATTCCCTCAGCAGCCTGATACCTGCAGCACAAACCCATTCCCTCATCAGCCTGATACCTGCAGCACAAATCCATTCCCTCAGCAGCCTGATACCTGCAGCACAAACCCATTCCCTCAGCAGCCTGATACCTGCAGCACAAACCCATTCCCTCAGCAGCCTGATACCTGCAGCACAAACCCATTCCCTCATCGGTCCGATACCTGCAGCCCAAACCCATTCCCTCATCAGCCTGATACCTGCAGCACAAACCCATTCCCTCATCAGCCTGATACCTGCAGCACAAACCCATTCCCTCATCAGCCTGATACCTGCAGCACAAACCCATTCCCTCATCTGCCTGATACCTGCAGCACAAACCCATTCCCTCATCTGCCTGATATCTGCAGCACAAACCCATTCCCTCATCAGCCCGATACCTGCAGCACAAACCCATTCCCTCATCAGCCTGATACCTGCAGCACAAACCCATTCCCTCATCAGCCTGATGCCTGCAGCAAAATCCCATTCCCTCATCAGCCTGATACCTGCAGCAAAAACCCATTCCCTCAGCAGTCCGATACCTGCAGCACAAACCCATTCCCTCATCAGCTTGATACCTGTAGCACAAACCCATTCCCTCATCAGCCCGATACCAGCAGCACAAATCCATTCCCTCATCAGCCTGATACCTGCAGCACAAATCCATTCCCTCAGCAGCCTGATACCTGCAGCACAAATCCATTCCCTCATCAGTCTGATACCTGCAGCACAAATCCATTCCCTCATCAGCCCGATACCAGCAGCACAAACCCATTCCCTCAGCAGCCTGATACCTGCAGCACAAATCCATTCCCTCAGCAGCCCGATACCAGCAGCACAAATCCATTCCCTCATCAGCCTGATACCTGCTGCACAAATCCATTCCCTCATCAGCCTGATACCTGCAGCACAAACCCATTCCCTCATCAGTCTGATACCTGCAGCACAAACCCATTCCCTCATCAGCCTAATACCTGAAGTAAAAACCCATTCCCTCACAACAGAGCAAAAAGGAAAAAACTTCTACAAGCAGGCAGAATGCTGTCCGACCTCTTACAGCTCACTATGTCTCTCCGATAAAACTCTTAAAGTAAACAATAAAAATAAAAACCAGTGGTCACCAAGTTGAAGCACCAGGCCACCCTTCACAGGTGCTGTAATTTAAATCCAGCTGCATTTACTCCTCCATATACGTACCCTCATTTCCATTAATATCTCTCTCTCTCTCTCTCTCTCTCTATATATATATATAGTATATATATATGTACACACGCGTATATTTAAAGTGTGCCTGATAAATGGGAGTCGCCTCCCATGCTCAATGAGAGTAGAGAGAGAGAGAGGGAGGGTGTGTGCTCACTAAGAGAGAGTGACACAGAGAGAGAGAGAGAGAGAGAGAGAGAGAGAGACAGACAGACAGACATAGCAACCCAGGACTCAAGGACTATTTTTTCTGGTGCAGCAATACATTACACAAAAATAATGTAAAATACAAAAAAAAAAAAAAAACACTTTTTGTAAATATTTTAGCACAAAAATAAAGGGGAATATTGTATAATCACAATAAACCACTTCAGGGTGTGGGTTATGCTGGGATTTACCCACACCTGGTGCAGTTTGGTCAGAAGGCAGCATCAGGTGTGGGTAAATCCCAGTATAACCCACACCCTGCCATGGTTTATTGCTTATTATACAATGGCAATAAATATTCTGCTCTTGAGTATTGGGCTGGCACTATCACCCCTGTTGTAAAATTCAGCATCACTAACAGGAACAAGTGCCAGCCAGCCACATCGCACTAACTGCAAAAAAAAAATTAAAAATCAGTCCGAGCCGCCATCTTATTTTCCTCGGTAAACGTTCCTACACTCTGCTCTGTCACCAGCCTCTCTCTTCACTGCTTTACCACTTACTCCCTAATTCGTAACAACAAAAACACAAATTTTGCCAGAAAAAGAACCTTTATATTTCCCTACACACCCTTCTGCCCATACCTTGAACCTAAACACAAACCACGATCTCTGATGCAACTGATGCTGAAGACACCGCCTTCTTCCTGTTTCTACCCAACATCTGATCGCAACACGTTAGCAAACGGCACACACTGCACCAACCCCCTGCAGCTAAACAAATATTTAAATACTTTCAACAATGCTCAAGTGGGAGAAGTGTTTTTGAAATAAAAACGAGCACTGGACGTTATGGAATTCACGACTGAAAACCACAGCCATGATACTAGGCATGCGCAAGACACAGCATTTCACAAGCTCTCTACCTCTCTATGGAACAACCTTACAAGAATGGCAGCAGGCAGCAACCAAGAACTATTTTTTATTGTGCAAGAATAAAGTAAAAAAAAAATTAAAAATACAATAAAAAGAAAAAGTTTTTTGTTGTTTTTTTTAAACCTAAAAAAAGGACAATATTGTATAATAGCAATAACCCGCTCCAGGGTGTTGGTGATGCTGGTTTTACCCACGCCTGGCGGAGGTTTACTCACTGGCCCGCGCGGCTCAGGATCGAACCACGCCAGGCGTGGGTAAAACCAGCATCACCAACACCCTGTCGTGGTTTATTGCTTAAATATTACCACTCAGTAAGGCATTTTGAGCATTTGTGGGATATTATTTCAGAGGCTTTCACTGTTTTCTTGATATTGTGAACCTTCTACAGAGCCCGACTACATTGATCAGCAAGTTGATGTCTTCGAAATTACTCAGAGAGTTGGGTTTGAAAGTTTTCTTTAGAGGCAGTCAGTGGAATAACCATACCTTTGGACATATGGGCTTCAATTTACAAGATTTGATTGAAGCCACCCTGCCTGAACCATTAAATTTGAACTCCATCCAGGATGATTATGCACAACATGATCTACCTAGTGACCGGAGATTGGGAAAACACTGACTTTCCATTAAATGTAATTGATGGTGCACAGGACAGTGACTGCATGAGTGATGGGCTTCAACTTGTTAGCAGGTTTTTGAAAGTGAAGAGTGCATTTTGTCCCCATGCTCCCTGGTATAACACTAGCAAGATTTTTGAAAAATTAGTAAAAGAAGACATCAATGCCCTTAGAAATAGTGCACACAACCATGGTACCACAACTTCTAGGCCAGAGAATGGACAGCCCGAATAGAATTACAGCAGATGTATGATGTGGGTATAAAGCCGCCCAACAAGGGGGGTGCAGTTGTTTTTCAGGATAATGCGCAGTATGTATCTGAAATAGAAAAACAGCTTTCAGATAAAACATGTTTTAAGAAGCTGACTTGTGGCCCCCCAGTTCCATGAAAAAGTGATCTTTTTGACATGCTTAATAATGCATTTGGAGTGGGGTGGATTAACTGACAAAAATGTAACTTTATGAAACAAGATTTTCCTCTCTATCCAACCTTCAACACTCTGCCCAAGATCTGAAAATCTGTGAGGAACCCCCTGGGAGACCGATGGTTTTGGGCATATGGGTCTCCCAGTGACAGTCCCTCCAGATTTGCAGATTTTTTCTTTAAACCGTACAGTAGAAAGTTGTGTCTACTGTATCTGCACTCATTGACAGCTCAAATGGTGGTCAGATGCAGAGGTGAGAGGAGGGCTGTGTTGGTTGTCATATCGAACTTGGAGAGATGCAGACCTCTGGGCAGGGAGGGAGGTGCAGGAAGATGAGAGGTGAGTGGGTGGGTCAGGTGGGGGACACTGGTCCACCAGTGCTTAGTTGTAATAGTATAAACAGATGATCATAAGGGTGAGGGGAACCACTGGACACTAGGGCAGATATATACATTTGCAACAGGTGATCAGGGGGATGAGGGAACTACTAGAGACCAGAATAGATTTATACATTTACAATGGGTGATTGGAGGGTTGGGGGAACCACTGGACCACCAGGGTAATGTAAAAATAGCTCAAAGGAGCATTTGAGGAGGGGGGCTACATGACAATCCACTATGGGCTATTCGCCCACAACAGTTCACTCCCTCCAGATCTCAGGAACTGTTACAGGAAACTGAACATTTCCCACTGTAAGGTAAGTTATTAATTTAGTGGGTTCATAAGATATAAATAAAATCATGCTGTGGTATTTCATGTCAGTGGGAGAGAGGGAGCAAACTGTCATGGGGTGTACTGCCTGTAGTGAATTGATGTGCTCCCTCGAGGGTGTGGGGGGGGCACACTAGACTACCAGGGTACCTTAAGCACAGCTCTCAGGAGCAATCAGGAGACATACTACACAGCCAGGGTACTATAAACACAGCTATGAGGTATGATCTAGGAGTGGGACACCCACTAGGCCATGAAGGCTGAGATTACATATGTGGCAATGATGCTAAGTGGCTTGCATTGGACATGCAAATGATCCCTTAGCATTTTACATACCCATTGGACTCATTTGCATGCTTGGGCCGAATATAGTCCCAAGGGGTCTTGGTTCTATCCTGTTTTCAACAGCACTGTTCCCTTTGGGCTATAAACAGAACAGGTCAATGTCAGGCAGCACAGTTGCACTTAGTGCTGCACCAATGTGGCCCATTATTCTGTCAGACAGCACCACTCACTACCTGACTGAATATAGCAGCAGACAGTGTGAATGCTGGCACAAGTCCATCACAAACATTTACTCTGTGCTTGCATGTTTCTTTGAATATCTGGCTCTCAGTCTGTTTGTTTTTGGTCAGTCACCATTTAACTGATGACATGGTTTCTTTTTTCATTTTTCTTGTTATTTATTTAGTATTCTTTAGGATTTACAACCTTTCAGTCAGAGATTCATTTACAAAGGCTCCACATCATAAGACAATACAGACACACAATATACAGTCATATCAAATAAGGAGTTACAGGCAGTGGTAGCTCACAGTATTGCAAGTTCTTTACGATATTATTACCATTTTTTTGTCCCCTCTAACCTTGCATCCCTCAGCAAGATAACTCCTCACATAGTCACAGTTGCCAATTAATCAGAACATATTGACTCATCACCATCTATATCAAAATGACTTGGAAGAGAGCCAGTGGAGCCAGCAGTGAAGGCCAGGTTTAGTTAATAAATGTCAGATGTTCCACATTTTCAGGCAACAAACAGTTGCACAGATCCACATTTCTCAGAGTAGACACTGGTGGGAAGGCAACTTAAATATGAAATGGCGGCTCTGCACAGTGCACATCACATTTTTCTCTTACTTTGCCAATATTTCAAAGGGATATCCTATGTGCTAAGTTTCCTATGGTCTTTTAGTCTTTAACTATAGTGATAGCAGTATGACCTTGGCCAGCACAGGAAGAACTAGTGTCTTTATCAATATCATATACTGTAGCCCTGACCAAATGTCAGCAGATTCACCTTTTCTCTTGGGTGTTTCTCCTACTGGCAGTGAGATTTTGAAGGGGGCATGTTCAACTGGTTGTGACATCAAAATAGAATCCATCATTTCTTCTGACGTTGTTGATATTCTGGAGTTCACTTCCAGGGGTATAGATAGCATTTTGACAAGCGAAATAGCACTGCTTTCCTCAGGATATGTCACCTTCTGCTTTTTGAGTTTGTTCCTAAGAAGGAATAACAGAGGTATTACTCTTTTCCTGAGTGGCTGAAGAAAGTGTCACAGTTGTGCTCCAGGGTCCACTGGCTTAAACTAAGTAATACACATCCTCATTCCCTATTGAGTGATTCATGGTATATTGATGCATTGCTTTATGTTGCTCCAGAAGTTCCAGGTGTCTCCAATTACAGCTTCCTGCTTCTAGATTTTGGCAGAAAGAAATCTTGATTTCAGAACAAGAAGCAGCTGACTTAAAAAACTACAACTTTTCTTACTAATAGAACACTTCTGTCTCAGCAGGAGTCAGTGCCTGTTGGGATTAAGCAAACAGATACTTTATTAGAAGTAGGGGGGTCTAATTTAGGGTAGAAAAAAGAAAGTCAGTGTGTGTTTCTGTGTTGGGGAAGGGGACTGTATCACTTAGTTTGCTAAATCAGGAAGAGAGGAGAGAAGTTAATTGGGAGTGTGGCTTAGGCAGTAGAAAAGCAGGTGTCTCCAAGTACAGCTTCCTGCTGCTAGCTTTTGGCAGAAAGGAATCTTACTTTCAGAGCAAGAAGAAGCTGACTAAAAAGCTACAACTTTTCTTACTAATAGAACACTTCAGTCTCAGCAGGAGTCAGTGCCTGTTGGGATTAAGCAAACATATACCTTATTAGAAGTGTGTGTGTGTGTGTGGGGGGTCTCATTTAAGTTAAAAAAAAAGAAAGTCAGTGTGTGTTTCTTTGTTGGGGAAGGGGACTGTATCAACTTAGTTTGCTAAATCAGGAGAAGAGGAGAGCCATTAATTGGGGGAGTGGCTTAGGCAGTAGAAAAGCAGGTGTCTCCAATTACAGCTTCCTACTACTAGCTTTTGGCAGAAAGGAATCTTGCTTTCAGGGCAAGAAGCAGCTGACTAAATAAGCTACAACTTTTCTTACTAATTGCCCTCCTTCCCCCCTCCACCCTCCCACCCAAAGCCAGTTCTACTTTTATAGCCACTGAATTTGACTAACAACAGGAACTTCCTGTTTGACAGTAGGAAGGGAAGGATCACTGAAACACATTAGTTTCATTAACATTGAAGTAAAAAAGTAGCTCTTTCTTCTCTCCCCCAATACTGGAGGTCTGACTCTGGGCAAAGAAGAAGGACACTACTGAAGAATACAGGAAGTTCCTGTCCCAGAACAGGAAGGGCAAGAGTTGTAAGGGCACACAGGAAATAGGATAGCAGGTTGAAAAATAAATAGAGGTAGGAGAGAGTAAGCATACAAAGTAACAGGAGAGAGGACACAAAATAAGACATGATGGGAGTGGTGCAGTGCAATGGCTGTGGGGCAGCATTGTTCTGGGAGACATTCTGGGGGCTGTGATGCTGCTCTATTCACAGGTATCTCTCTGGTCTGAGGGAGGAGGTTGCTTGTCTCCAGGCTGACCTGGCTAGGATTCATGAAACCTCCTCCCCCACCCAGGGACCATCAGGACCACTGCCGCTATCTCAAAAAGAGCAGCGGTTTGACTAAGGTGGGCTCAGGGAGGGAGAGGGTGGTGGAACAGAGGTGCATCCCTCCAGCTGTACCTCTCCACAGTTCATATGCTGCTCTGGTGGGGAGTGGTTCCTCTATGGAGGCACCTGCAGTGGAGACCAAGGATGATGCTGGGAACCTCCACAAAGGAGAGCTGCAGGAGGGTGGCATGGTCCCCCATGGGGGAAGAAAACAACTCCTGGTGGGGGACTCAATCATTAGGGGGTAGAAGTGGGGGAAGAAGGGGAGAGGGAGGTAAGATGTCTGCCTGGTGCCACGGCTTGGAGGAACAGGAAGTGAATCCTCAGGATCGTAGGAGCAGCTGCGTGAGAGAGGGAGCTGGATGTCATTGTCCACCTAGGGATAAATTACTTGGCTGGGAATGGGATCAGAGCAGTGCAAGAGGCATTTGTAGAGATGGTGAGGGTCCTTAGACAAGTAGCATGTATGGCAACCTTCTCAGAGGTGCTGCCTGTCTATGGCAAGGGTGATGCTAGGGTACTCCACACCATGGGAGTCAATGAATGGTTGAAAAACTGATATGAATCTTGGGGTTTTGGCTTCACTGGGGACTGGGGAGACACCTGGAGGGATACAGGCCTAGACTGGCACAATGGTCTGCATCTGACCAGGGGGGAACCAGGATCCCAGGTAATATGTTTAAATGCTTCACTGGCAAGCATTTAAACTAGCCTGGGGGAGGCACTGAAAAGGAGCAGGGAAATCCTAGCCTCACCCCAACAAAACATGGTAATTAGTGAGGTAAACACCAAGGTAGAGAAGTCATTATTGAGCAGCACAGGAGTAAATGCAAAAAAAAGGCAGAGGCAGTAAGAACAGGGGTGGGGCTAAAAGAGGTAGGGCCATCAAGAAATGGAGAGTGATGAGTATCAATGCCCATAGTCTGTGAAACAAGCTCCCTGAACTTGAGGCCTTGATGGAAAAGGGATGCCTGAATATTGTGGCAGTCACAGAACATAGTACACAGAGAACCATGACTGGGATGTCAACATACCAGGATACACAATCTACAGGAGGGACCGGGAGGGTAAAAGAGGAAGAGGAGTAGCTCTCTGTCTCAGGGAAGGGATCAAAGCAACAGAACTAAAGAGTATACAGGGAGTAGTTGAGGCACTGTGAGTTACCTTGGAGAAAGGAAATGGCACCACAATCTGCATGTTGGTTGTATACAGACCCCCATCTCAGGGGGAGAGAATGGACAAGGAAATGATAGAAGGCATCCTTAGAATGGCAGAAAAAGGGGAGATATTGTTGATGGGGGACCTGAATATGCCAGATGTTAACTGGAGCACCTTTGCTGCAGGTACATCAAAGAGCAAGGTCATTACTGATGCCCTACAAGGGGCATGCCTCAGACAGCTAGTATTGTAACCCATTCAGGAGGAAGCAATCTTAGATCTGGTACTCTCAAATTGGGACAGAGAAAGGTTCTTGGATTTAGAAGTGGGTAGGCATCTGGGAACAAGCGACCACCAAACAGTGTATTTCACAATACACCCAGCCATAAAGTCAAGCCATACAAAAGCAAGAGTGTTGGACTATAGGAGGGCTGACTTTGGGAAAATGAGAGAGTGCCTCAGAAAAGCACTAGCAAACGGGCAAGAAGGCGGAGTGGAGGAACAATGGGGAATAATCAAAACAGTCATAACAGAGGCAACAAGCCTTTGTGTGAAGCAAATCAACAAAAACAAAACAAAGGAAAAAAATACTATGGTTCTCAAAAGAGGTGGCAGGGAAGGTTAAGGAGAAAAGGATAGCATTCAGGAAATCTAAGGAAACACAGAAGGAGCAAGACAGAGAACTTTATCAGTTAAAGCAGAAGGAGGCAGGGAAGGCAGTCAGAATAGCAAAGGCCCAAACCAAAGAAAACATAGCCAACTCTGTTAAGGTGGGGGATAAAACCTTTTATAGGTGCATCAGGGAGCAAAGAAAGATCAAGGGAGGGATACCGAGGCTTAATAAAGGGGAAGGAATATGGGCAGGGGTGACAGTGAAAAAGTAGGGATACTGAATGAATATTTTTGCTCAGTATTCACAAAGGAAGAGAAGTGGGAGGTACCTAAACCAAACAACAGAAACACTCTGAATAGTGGGGTTGATACCAGTCCATTAACACAAGAAAGGGTTCTGAAAGAACTCTTAAAACTGAAGATGGACAAAGCAATGGGGCCTGATGGGATTCACCCCAGAATTTTAAAAGAACTAAGAGTAGAACTAGTGACACCACTGACTACTCTCTTTAACAAATCATGGAAGGATGGGGTGGTACCTGAGGACTGGAAGAGGGCAGATGTGATTCCACTTCACAAAAGTGGGAGCAGGGCAGAGGCAGGAAACTGCAGACCAGTTAGTTTGACCTCAGTGGTAGGGAAAATGATGGAATCAATTCTGAAGGAAAGAATTGTTGAGTACCTAGAGGACAGAGTGGGACAGGACCCAAGGCAGCATAGATTCACAGTGGGACGGTCATGTCAGACAAATCTAATAGATTTCTTTGACTGAGTTACCAAAGTAGTACAGCAGGAGAGGCTGTGGACATGGCCTACCTAGATTTTAGCAAGGCATTTGACACAGACCCACACAAAAGATTAATATACAAGTTAGCCAGCCTTGGAGTGGGTCCCAAGGTGGTAGCCTAGATAAAAAATTGGCTGGACAACAGGACGCAAAGGGTAATAGTAAACTGAGTCCACAGTGAAGAAAGGAAGGTTACTAGTGGGGTACTGCACAGTTCAGTACTGGGATTGGTTCTCTTTAATGTCTTTATAAGTGACATTGCAGAGGAACTGGAAGGAAAAGTATGTCTCTTTGCAGATGACACAAAGATCTGCAACAGGGCTGATACACAAGGTGGGGTGGAAAGGATGAGGAGGGACTTGGCAAGGTTGGTGGAATGGTCAAATGTATAGCAGCTCAGATTCAATGCAAAGAAGTGCAAGGTGATGCACCTTGGGAAACAAAAACCCAGGGGAAGAGTATACAATCGGGGGTGAGATTCTAACAACAAAAAAAATGGAAAGGGACCTGGGGGTAATTATATCAGATGACCTAAAGGTGGGCAAGCAGTGTGAGAAGGCAGTAAGGAGGGCTGGGGGGATACTGGGATGCATAGAGAGAGGCATCATCAGTAGAAAACAGGAAGTTGTTATCCCACAGTACAGACAGTTGGTGAGACCCCCATCTGGAGTACTGCATGCAGTTCTGAAGACCCCATCTCTGCAAAGACATAGACAGAGTGGATGCTGTCCAGAGAAGGGCAACCAAAATGGTGCAGGGTCTGCAGCAGAAGACATACGAAGAGAGACTAAATGAGCTTAATATGTTTACCCTCGAGGAAAGGAGGGAGTGAGGGACATTATAGAAACTTTAAAGTACCTCAAGGGAATCAACAAAGTCCAAGAGGGTAGCATCTTTCAGAAGAAAAGATGTGCAAGAACAAGGGGGCACAATTTGAAGATAGAGGGGCAACGGCTGAGAGGTAATGTGAGGAGGTATTTTTTCACAGAGAGGGTTGTGGATGCTTGGAATGGCTTTCCTGAGGAGGCTATGGAGTCAAGAACAGTGGTGGAATTCAAGAATGCATGGGTCAGACATAAGCCTATTCTAGTGGGGGGTAGGAAGAAGTAGGCTGTTGGTTAACTAGGATCTGCTCCTTATCCATCAGGTAGGGAAATGGGCAGACTAGGTGGTCCAAGCAGTCCTTATCTGCTGGCAAATTCTACATTTCTATGTAAGCCATTGTACCATGTAGAAGGAGGAATTCCACCTGGTGACCACCTCCTGTTTTAGCTGATGTTGCGGAAGATTATTGTCCTTTTGTAGCTGCCGCAATATTTTGCATGATTGTTTAGAAGCATGACTAAAATGTCCCCATAGTTTGCATAAAATACACAATCCATTCCGAATGCTTCTGTCATCTTTAAGAAAATCATTGTACTACAAGACTGAGGGTATGAGCAAAGCAAGGTATGTGTACGTACCCTGATATACGAACATACGAGAATTCCAGCAGAAGCAGACTTTATGGTCTATTGAGTCTGCTCGATTGTGCAGCTAGCCCCTCAACTTGTAGCTGACCCACCCCTCTTCATTACAACCCCCCACCCTGTCCTAGCCCCTCTTAAAAGCACCCACCATTCTGCAGGATACCACCTCCTCGGGCAGAGCATTCCACCTGTCCACCATGCATTCAATGAAACAAATGTCTACTGATTTCCCTCTTGAATCTTGCCCCCTCCAATCTCAGCTGATGCCCTCTCATATCCCTCCCTCTTCTAAGTTGGAAAATCCCTTCTGTATTAGCCTTGTTTATCCCCTTAAGGTATTTAAAGGTTTCAATCATATCCCCCTTCTCCCTCCTTTCCTCCAGAGAGTACATGTTCAGCTCACCCAATCTAACCCCACAGGACTTTCCCCTCCATTCCCTGGATCATCTTGGTCACCCTGCAATGCTACCCTTGACCCTTCACAGAACATACTTTAGGATGTTAGCCCCATTATCAGATCCAAACATCCTGGAGACAGGCCTTGAGGAGTAAACCATTCAGCAAACTGTTTTCTTCATTCCTGCAAGAGGTTCACTGCAGTGTGATATTTTGATTCAAAACAAGTAATAAATAAGGTAGCCTGTTTCTCACACGTTATGCAGATATGATCGAGACAGAGAATGAGGCAGAGGACTCGTGAAAGGATGCCCAGTGGCCAGTGAATGTCATGTAGTCTACAGTTTGGTCACTGGTCCACATATCAGTTGTAATATGTATTTGTGGCACTGCTGTGAGCTTCATGGCCTGCAGCATTTTTTTTCATGCAATTTACAATAGACATTTGGTACTGTCATGGTGGCAAAACATTTTCTGCATGGTATTTGATATCATGGAACTGCAATCTGCATTACTTGCTTAAAGCCAGCAGATTCAACAAAAGACATAGGTCGCAGCTCAAGAACTATCATTTCTGCTATTGCCTTATTTAGTTTCTGAACAACTGGATGTGTGTGATCATATTTACATGCTCTTTGAAATTACTCTTGCATGGTTAACTGTTTTAGTTTGGGGCATGGTCTGTTGTGAGAGGAATGGAAAGTAGGTAATTGAGAGCAACTGTCAAATACAAAGTTTCCAGATGATGATGACGATGGAGATGAAAGATCACGCTGTTTTTTGTTTTTTTTTAAATGGATCTGGAAAACAGTTGGTTATGCCACCACTTTTTGATAATGAAGAAACACCTTTTAGTCACTGTCACATGCCTTATCTTTTGTTTCTCTAGACATTGACATCCGACCTTGTCTGCTGCATGCAACTGGGTGCATTCTCTTTAAGTGTCTTATTAGAGTGGCTGTTCCAAGGTGATTTTCCTGTCTTGCCCTGCTGATGCTGGTTTTACAAAGTGTGCATATTGCATGACGTGCATTTTGTGAGTCAGTATAATAGTAGTTTATATCCAAAAAGTGGTCTTCTTAGTTTTATCGCCTGGCATAGGTACCTTTTGGCTAGCAGTAACAGTACTTTCATTCATTGGGCCCGATTCATGAAGGATGACGTACCCTGGCATGACATCATTTTGGGAGTGTGGCCACACTAAGGAAACTGGAGGACAAAACTCTGACAAAACAGTTAAAAAATGACAATGACAGATTTTTTCACTAAACAAATTGCAGCTTTATCATTTGAAGCATGTCTGGCAATGGCATACTATGTGTAAAAGGCATTTGGGGAACCTTACACATTTACTTTAACTTTGTTTCCCATCTCTCTCTTTTGCTTTTTTATATTCATGTTGTTTCCTGTCTTCTTTTCTTGTAGTGCCTTCTTTTCTTCTTAATTTGTCTTCCTTTTGCTTAAATCAGCATGCACCCCACCCTCACAATTTTTTTATTATTCTCCCTCTTTTCAGGTTACCTTCCCAAACCCTAATTTCGTTTTCTAAGGTTTCTTTCCCTTCTCTCTCTTCTGCTTGTTTGTATCTTATCTTTTTCTGTCTTCTTTTCTTCTATTTCATTATCTTATTTTCTCATCTTTAAGTTTTAAATCAGCATACACCCCACCACCATAATGTCTGTCAACCTCTGAGTCCCACTGCACCAGTCCCAGCCCCAATCCTGACTTTCACTTTGTCTCTGAGTCCCATCTGATGTCTGCTTTCTTCAATGATTTTTCCTTAGTTTAACATATTTTTTCTCTTAGTTACTAATTTGTCCTAAAGTTTTGTTTCACGCCATCTTGTCTGTCACTTTCCGAATCCCACCACCCCAGCCTCCACGTTCACTTTCTTTCGATTGCATCTGGTGTCAACCTTTTGTGTTTTTTGGAAATGTAACTTTTTTTATTTTGTTTTAAAAGTTGACTTTTTTCATTCATTTTCATCATTCACCTTTCCTCCCCACAAGGCCCACCAGTCCACCACCACCACCCCCAACTGCTACACCTGTTCACTCCCTTCCCTACACAACAGTGCTTCCACCTCCTGATCCTCTATGCTCCTCTTCTTTGAATCGAAATGCTGCCAAACTGCATACGGTCCTACTTTTGGTTTTGCACATGTCAAACCAGGGCAGGGTGCCTTTTACTCTCCCCGAAGCAAAAGCCAGTCACATGACTGGCAAGTGACTGGGAAAGCCTGGCCAACAGACTCGAGGCTGGGGAGGAATGCAAAAAAGAAGGAAATCCAAGCCGAACAGACTTGAGTTCCAAGTATCTCAGTCTCAGGCTCAGCTTGGGGGATTTGGCACCAATAACATGATGGACTGCAGCAGGAACAGGGTTCTGTGCATGGCATAGTGTAAGTTGCATGGTGCTATACTATGTACCGAGATCCTACTGGTTTGACTGCCAAAACTGCCCCCTCACCCTGCACATCAGGACCACTTCTGGGCCATCTTTAAAGTGTCTTTGGTCACCTGCCCAGTCTGCCATGATAGCCCAGTAACCATCTCAACCTGTCCTTAGCTCCCTGGTGTCCAGTGGATCGTTCCTCCTTAGCTCTGTCTCTTGGGTGCACTGTTTGTTGGTACTGTGCACTACCTGACAACTTCACCCACTGGAACAGTTCCAATTTGCAAGCCTGCACCTCCTGAAGACCTGCTTCTACAAGTTCTACCATGGCCACGGAGCTGTGGTTGTCATTGGGGGATGCAGGAACCAGTGAGCTGGTGCTGGCTTATTTACATATCAGCATCTTCATTAGCCTGACCGCCCAAACCCCTTTTAACATGGATATTATAACAGTGCAGGGAATGGCAACCCTGTTGTGTTTGATCTGACCACTGGGCACAATTAAACTTTTTTTTGTATTGGAGACCAGAGACTTAAATGTTTGGAATTTGCCGATTGTCTCAATCTACTTGGCAGGTTGTCTTTTAAATCATTATAGGATTTTTTTTTAGTCTAACTATTTTATAGACTTTACAAGTTAATAAACAGTAAACAGTAGAATAATGGAAATCAGGCCAATCACTGTAGTAATGTAAAACTGCAGGTTTTAAATTTGTCCCTTTTCAAGTGTGGCCACAAATGTGAAAAACTATTTTGACAACTGGGCTAATAATTTTAGCTGAATAAATTAGTCAATTTCTGTTGTGCACCTCCCCCAGTCCCACCCAACAGACTGAGCACTAAAAGTCTAATACAAAATGGGCCATTCACTGACTGACCTGTAACTAGGATGAGAATGGGTCTGCAGACCTGGTAAAGGACAAGTATCTCTGGCATGAATGGGCTGCCACATGTGCCACATAATGCAAGGAGGTCCAAGACTTAAATAAACTCTGGTGCACTTTGAATGGAGATTAATCCAGTCATATATAGGAAAGTCAAGTTTAAGTAATGGCATTAAGATAACAGGACTAAAAGAAAAACAAACAGAGTGTTAGGATAGTCTGCTCTTACAGTAGTTTTTTTCTTTCCCATATAGCTTTTTACCTTATGTCATGCTGGCAGACTTATCCACCCTTTCCCTGCTCCCCACGTCCAGCTCTCACCTCCCTCAGGAACTCACCAGACCACCTGTCCCTCATGGTTTGCCCCTGTGGTAGGGCTAGGAGACAGAGGGCCATCTTCTTCGTGGTACATAATCCAGATTTGGCAGTTGGCAGCTCCTGGGTGGTGGCACACCTTCATGAGCCTGCATTGCCTTTTTCTTTGTTCTGGTCCCACCCATCCTCACTGCAGACAGGTAGTAGTGTGCGTCATGTGGAGGCACACATGCACTACGCCATACCGGTGCCCCTCACATATGTGCCTCACCAGCCTGTATTTTCACCAGGCCTCCACCTTGAGGCAGTCAATAGTGTGGCTGAAATCCTCCCCTCCAGGGTAGGAAAGCATTCAGTGGAAGCTTAATCCTCCCCGCTCTGGTCAACCCTAAGCAACCCAAGTTCACCCCTGAACCCTGAACCCACCGGTGTGGCAGGCAGTAGCTCTACCACTAAGCCACTGGGCTGGCCATCTTGCAGTAGGTTTTAAAACATCAGTATTTAGGGGAATGTGTATCAAGGTTTCTTGGTTTATAAATTCCTCACAGGATTGAACAAGGTACAAGAGGGGAGTATTTTTCAGAGGATACATAGATACATAGATACATAGACAGTGTCGGCAGATAAGGGCCTATGGCCCACCCAGTCTGCCCATTTGAGCTTGTAAGTTCAGTTTGTTTTCCTAGAAGTCTGTTGCCCCTTACCCCTGACCTCCAGAATTCCTTTATGTCTATCCCATGCATTCTTAAATCCCGTGATTGTTTCAGCCCCCACCACTTCCTCTGGCAGGGTGTTCCACTTGTCCACCACCCGTTCTGTGAAGAAATTCTTTCTCATGTTTCCTCTGAATCATCTTCCCTCCAACTTCATCCCATGCCCTCTAGTCCTGGAACATCTATTTCGCTTAAAAATAGTGTTTTCCTGCACCCTGTTCCTCCCTGTAAGATAAGAGGAGAAGCTGCACGATAAAAAGGGGATATGCAATGAGCTGAAAAGGTAACAATTTAAGAGGGATGTGAGGAAATACATTTCACTGAAACAGTGGTGGATGCCTGGAATGGTCTTCCAGTGGAGGTTGTGGGGACAAAAACAGTGGTGGGATTCAAGCATGTGACAGGCACAAGGGAATCTTAATTGGGAAACAGAGTAGGGCAGTGGTAGCTGGGGATCAGGTAGGGTCTGCAGTGAAAGTAAAGACAGGGGAAAAAGGGTCAGACTAGGTAGGCAAACCGGTATCCTTATCTGCCAACTAATTCTATGTTTCTACAAGAGAAACAAAAAATATGTTTAATCTCTGGAGCTGTGCACTTCAGCAAAGAATTTACCGTAAGTCTTATTCACACAAAAGCTGGTCACCATTGCCTCACCAAATCAAGAAGGCTACAGATTGTTCTAAACCATGCAGAGGGTCCTTTGACAATGATTTGGGTGTTATAGCACCTGTGAAATATTGGGTGTTCACAGGGACTCTGCTGCCACAAGGTATTAAAGTATATCCTAGTTATTTAAAATGAAGTTCTCTGCATTATTTAGACCACCATGTGGTCATCCTGATTTGGTGAGGTGATGATGTCCGGTTTCCTAAGTTACACTACACCATCAAATAACCGTATCTTTGGCTAAACCTTTTGAGGAATAGCAACAGAATTTCATGCTGCTTTTCCGTGCATTGAGAGACTGCCAAATGAATTGAGTTTGTTTTTGCGTCTGTCTCCCAGCCACACATACACTGACACCTACTGAATCCAAGCTGATGCAATAGTACCTCACAACAGAATTTGTAAGGTAGATTTCATTCTTTAAGTTATCAAAACAACATAGAAAAAGACAATAAAGATGATAGAAAGGAATGAAGTATTCATGTATATATCGACACACCTCAAGGATAATGGCCTGATATCCATGGATCAGCATGGCTTCAGGAGGGGATTTAGCATGACCACGGCACTTGCAAAATATATGGATCATGTTCTCTGTGAAGCAGACAGGGGAAATATCACAGGGACCATATATGTGGACTTACTGAAAGTCTTTGATATGGTTGATCATGAGATTCTGCTAAATAAACTGATCATCCTTGGTTTTCTGTCAAACACTGGAGATTGGGCCCATAGTTACCTGACAAATAGGACCCAAATGGTGCATGGAGAAGGTGTACTGTCCCATCCTCCCCAAGTTCACATGGGAGTCCCCTAAGGTTTGATACTAAGTCCCCTGCTCTACTCACTTTTTGTGAACCCACTACTTTCAGAACCCTGCGTTAGCCAAAGAATTGTGCATGCGGATGACCTGATTATATACTGCAGTGAAGATAACCTCTCCAAGATAAATCTCGCCATGAACAATGACTTCTCCACAGCTGTTCACTCTGTATAGGCTCACTGTCAATGCCAAAAAAAACAAAGGGTATGCTTTTTGGATCCAAACAGAGGCTTTATAAGTGCCTTTCCTCTCAAACAAACTCCCTCAACATTTTGCACCCAGACGGATCCTGCCTAGAGCAAGTAATGGACTTCAGATATCTGTGTGTTCCATTAGATCCAGCTCTTACTTTCATTACTCACTTACGTTTGGTGGTGAAAAAGACAAATCAAAGTTTAGGGGTGTGCTATCACCTCAAACACTTCATGTCCTCTGAAGCTAGACTTTCCATAGGGAGGGGTAACCTCCTTCCCATTCTAGAATATTGCTCCCCCATATTATCCCTTACATCCCCTCAACTGCTCAGTCATTTGAACATGGCTTAAAACAACATCTGTAGATTTGTCATCCAAGCCTCTTCTGTAATCTCCACTGCCAATTATACCAGACTCTGGGATGGGTGTCTCCTTCAGATTATAGAGAACTGCTGTTAGGAGCATTCATCTCTAAAACTCTGCATGCAGAGACCAAATCCCCACTGCTAGGACTGCTAAACCCAAAATGTAATAGACCCAAATTAAGGTCCTCTAATATCCACCTGCTAGAATGTCCCAGGTGTAACACTGAAATGGGTTGGGGAGCCTTCTCCTATGCTGCACATAAGCTGTGGAACTCCCTGCCAGATAAGCTGCAGGAACTTGTCTCACCTCCTACTTTCAAAAAGCACTTCTTGGAGGGACTATTACACAGATCACTTTGTAGATGTTTTTCTTAATGCCTGAGGATGTCTGTCAGGATCCATAGTCTAATATCCTGGCTACATGACTTAACTGTACCGACTGTAAACTGCTCCTGTCATTTCTGTTGCACTCGACTGTTGTTATGTCACTGGAAATGCTGTATACTGTTCTGTCATGACTTGCCTGTGTAACTGTGTATTCACTGCCCTGTTTCAATTTTACTGTGATTGTTGTTGTAATACTTGTGTCCTATGTGCCATCTAAATGGCCCGGGTCATGTCTGAAAATGGTCCCAGGGACTAGTGTACTTACCTGGTTATCAAATAAATAAATAAAATAAATATTATGTTTATTTTCTTTTGCCATACTGTTTTGTTAAGTTAAAGGATAACATATGCCAAACAAGTTGTGCCAGAGTAATAGTTAGACAGTTCAGTTAGTAGTATGGTTTAATGCTAGAAGCAGTGTTACAGATAAGGTGAATACTGGTCAGTTTTACTCACAAAGTTTTAAGAAATACTCTTTAAAAATGGTTTCTGATGCGTACCAATACTCATCCAAACCCTTGGAACTGTTGTATATACTGCATACTTCAAAAGGTGCAGTTTTTCTATGTTTAAAGCACTTTTTGTTATTGAAATGATAGTTTGCTCACCTAATGTTAAAAATGGTGAGTACATTACGTTTGAATGTCAATGCTATCTGGAACACTGGCTAGAAGCACTGCAGCAGACTGTAAACACTTGGGTACTACAGTCAAACCCGCTGAAACACATACCCCCGGGAAGTCATTTGTTATGTGTTTAAGTGGGCTAAGCAATTATGCGATCCTGCATATTTTAATGTGGGAAGATCCAATGTTTTTTATGAATGTCAATGGGAGCTGGCAGTTGTGTTTTAGACAGGATTTTAGATGTGTTTGTGTACTTTACTGTGGGTAACTAAAGGGTAACTAAGAGGCTGTGTAATTCTTATGTTTAAACGTGTTTAAACTGCTAAAATTACACTTTTGGCTTTACATCTTTATTTTAAGTGAGTGGTTGTTAACGGTAGTGCTTCTTAAAGGTCATCCTGTAATCCGATAATTAGGTGCTAATTAGCTGACAGGGTGCAGCTTGTTGGCAGCTCAGATACAGAGCTGAAATGTGGTACTGTACCAGGTTGAACTGTAGTGACAGGTTCAGGGAGCGGGCACATCCTTTGTGAGCTTAGTGAGCTGAAAAAATGCATTTATACAGGTGGCAATAATGTGCTTAAATGAGCTGAATAACATTGTTAAAACAGGAAAGGAACTGGGAAACTTAAAAGTTATGCATTTAAACAGTATGGGTTTATGTGGGTTGAGTGTAATATATTTTGAACCCTACAATTTGATTTTTCTGACTTTTTTTAGGGTTTACTTTCCAGTCATACCATCTTAACATTGATTTTTTTTTATACTTATGGCAGCTTGGTGGGGGTTGGAAAACCCATGTAAAAGTGTAAATTTTTGCCCAATGCAGGAAGTTGTAAAAATAACCAATTGGTTTCCATGTTTGCTTTTGAATTTGTTAGGGCTACTTGAAAACATAAGAAACAACAAATGATGCACATTGCTTACTAGTCTTAAAATGAAAGCTATGGGGGGGCGTGCCCTCACCAAGAACAAGAAGGCAGCCTAACTGTGTACTAGCGGATCCCCAAGGAGGCAAATCCATTTTAATCCTGGAATTAAGGCATCTCCTGATTGTACAGACAGTGTTTACAAAAAGCCAAAGTTTCAAGGTATCCGGATATAACACCTTTTGTCAGTCCGCTGAAGGTTCTTTGATGGAGATTGAGTGTAAAACTTGCATCCGTAAGTCAGCATGGCCGTGGCTGTAGCACTTCACTGTGATCCAGCTGCAGTGGAGGAGATGTTTGCTAAACTTATGATTCAAATGTCAGAGGTAATAACTGCCTCAAATTAAACTACAGATGTGATCCAGCAAGTAGAGAGGTGGTTGTTCCTCATGGAGAGACAGGTAGCATTCCACACAGTTACCTTTAGAGAAATGCAATCTTACCTGAGAGAACAAGGATGGATCATCCAGGTGCTTCAAGAAAAAGTGGACGATTCAGACAATCACAGCAGGAGGAACAATCTCCAACTGCTGGGCTTCCCAGAAGGTGCAGAGCTAAAGAATATGGCAGCCTTCCTTCAGCATGTCCTCCTGGCAGTCCTACAACTGAAAGGAGATCACCGGTTTGGAATCGAGCAGGAGCACCACTCTCTCACTCCCACCCCCCAGAGAGGAGAAAGGCCATGACCAATCCTGGTAAAATTCTTGAGCTACAACACCAGGAAACTCATCATCACGATATTGAGGGAGCTAAGTCACCTGGAGTGGCAAGGCCACAATATACAGATATACCAGGACTTTTTTAAAGATTTATCAGCATGCTGCAGAGAGTACATGGAGGCCAGACATTTTATGCAGAAAGTGGGTCTTAGTACTCCCTCTGATATCCTGCCATGATGAGAGTGATCCATAATGGGTCTCTCATACTGTTTGCCACATCAGAGGTGCTGGAGGATTTCTTAAATTGGAATTGGCCAAGAGAAAGGAGATCTCGAGAACCCACTAAGGATCAGCCAGAGAGTGCCCAAGTTGTTTTACAGACAGGTAGAAGGGAAAAGCCACATCCCAGAGAAATGGACTACGAGGACACCAGAGCTGCAGAAGAAGTGCTGGGCCTGCCACATTGCAATCACAAGAGAAGCCTGAAGGCCACCCATGAAAAGAGGGACCATCCGAAGCTGAGGTACAGAGTGAGAAGTCACTGTGAGAACTATGCCAACAGTCTTCATTGGAGCAGTTCACCAGCCCTAACAATTATGCTGCCCTGCACACGCAATCACTGAGCTGACCAAGCAGATCACCACAGTCGCAATGCCATACCATGATGAGCCAGTTACTCCACCACCAGAATCCTGCAATCTTTCATAGGCAGCGAGAGTAGCTGCAACCAAAAAGGATACTAAACAGACTTTGGACAGTGCATAGAAAGTCAGACAATGGATCAACACATTACCTCAGCTACTGACTAAATCAGATAAGTCTGTGTTTTTGTTTCCCTTTCAAGGGAGGATGGGGTGGGATGGGGGGATTGGTTAGTACCCCTGTGCTAATGATTCAATGAGGCCTCCATTGGTAACAGATAGGGTACCGAGGCCACAGATTACCCTCTCCCCTCCCCAACATGGCAGATAAAGAAAATGGTTAGGTCGTGATATTGATTTGGGATGGATGGCAGGCACCCTGTAAAGTGAGACTGGTGCCCCCTAGACACTAAAGAACCCCTCGATTAAGGAAACAGTGAGTGGGAGCACTAGCCCCAGTTGTAGATAAGGTATGGACCTAGGCATTCTCAAGCAGAGGTACTAAATTTCAAGTGAGATTACCCAGCCAGTCACTTACCCCCTCTTAGTTGATCACAAAATAACAAACCCTGGTGTGTGCAAGCTGCCTACTGTGTCAGGGTGTCCCTGTCAATAAGACATGACAGAAATAATCCTGTCACCCCTTCCATAGTACTCTGTAAGTAGCCTAAACTGCATGGATCCTCTAAGCGAGAGGCACGTCTTGGGAATATATTTTCTCCCCCCCCGGGATAATGATACTGGCTAGAACTCGGCCAGTAAGGACACATGGGTGCACCAGAGCTGCCATCTCCTACACATAGCCTTACACTAGGTAGGATGACCCCACGAGGGGCAGGGGTGGTCTTAGACAGCTCATCGGAATCATTTACCCTATACCCCCTAGGTCCCATATGCTGCACTGTTGTGCACAATGTAAGTAGTTTGGATAGAGTTTATGTTAATAGTTTGTTTAGTAAACACAGGTGTAATGAGTTGCTGCTTATGTTGATGCTGCTTATATAATTTTTCAGTCAAGGGTATAGTTATGAGTGTATAAGGTTAGGATGGGGCCCAGTTTACGTACCTACATTGGTCCTCTGGTTTTACAGCACCCAAGAGATTAGGATAAATGTACCAATTCTCCCTGCCCCCTCCTTGCAGAACGCTAACTATATGGAGCTCGCAACACCTATGGCTACTGGGTTTACAGATCATGCCCTTCTTTCCACGGTCCAATACTTACTATGAGAATGGATGACCTGATATGTTATACACGGAATGTAAGGGATTTGAAACGCCAGTTAAGAGAAAAAAAATCCTGTCTTTCCTGAAAAAGGCCAAAAACTCAGTTGGTCTTTCTGCAGGTAACAAAGCTAAATAAAAAAGATCACAAGCTCCTCTGCAAGGACTGGGTGGATCAGGTGTTCCATGCCTCAGCTCCCACTAGGAAAAGAGGGGTAGCAATTTTACTACACAAGCGGTTGGGCTGGACCCAAATTTCTACTAAATCAGACCCGCAGGGTAGATGGGTCTATGTTCTCCTGAATACACCTGAAGGACGGGTGCTACTAGGGAACCTGTATGCCCCTAATGAAGATGCCCCAGACTTCTTTCGCGAAGCGTCACATATGTTGTCCACCGTGGCACAGGGTGGTGTCCCATTATACTAGAAGGAGACTTCAACTTAGTTCTTGAGCCGCTGTGGATAAAAGATCAGGGGCAGTAGATTTCTACCCCAAAGGGCTCCTGGTACTCCAACAGCTTATGGGGGATCAGGGCCTAATAGATATCTGGAGAATATTCCACCTCAGAGACAGGGATTATTCATATTACTCTGTAGTACATAGCTCATTCAGTTGGTTAGTCCTCTGGCTAACTTCCCCATTCATCTCTCAGATAACTGTTGGCTCCACTATCCTGTCCACAATTAAATCAGACCACGCCTCAGTGCAGCTATTGTTTCTGTGGGGTTCCCCCAACCTGGCCTCCTCTATGTGGAGACTGGATCCCCTCCTCTTAAGAGAACCTGAGTTTCTCCCCTGGGTCAATAAGAAAGCAGACCTTTTCTTTACAGAAAATGCTATCCAGGATACAACTGCAGGGACTACATGGGAAGCCTTTAAGGCAACCATGAGGGGGAGAATTATTGAATACTCAGTTGCCAAAAAAAGGCAACGAGAACAGAAACTGCAACAGCTGGAGAGAAAGCTTAAAACAGCTGAAGGGACATATAAAACTCAAAATGCCCCTTTCCTCACTCTTCCCTTGGGCATCAGATACTGGGGCTGAGGCTGGTGATGAACTCCATCCTGTCCCGGAAAGCTGAGGTATCAATCCTTAGACTTCATCATAAATTCTAGGAGGGAGGAGGGGGGGGGTATTAGCTTACCAGTTCCAGAAACAGCAAATTGAAAGGCACATACAGTAGCTGGTCTCAAGGCTCAGACAGGTCAGGTACATACCACCCCAGAACAAATAAACAAGGCCATGGAGACATGTTACACCTCACTATATGCCTCATCTAGGTTGACTGACACAAAGGCCATCCATGCCTTTTTAACCTCAGTAGAGCTCCCCACTCTTCCCCCTTGCAGGCTCAGCTCTTGGATGCCCCCCTGACAACAGAAGAAATCCACAAAGCCATTTTGTCCCTTCTGGCAGGGAAGGCCATAGGGAGTGACGGGTTTCCAATTGAGCTGTGACAGGCTGTAGCGGCAGTGATATCCCCTATATTACAGAAGGTCTATACGGAGGCAGAATTAGCACAGAAATTCATCTGCACCCTTCGGGAGGCCGTCATTATGGTGCTAGCAAAGAAGGGAAGGACCCTACCTTCCCCACCAGGTACAGGCCAATATCACTGCTCAATGTAGACACTAAAATATATACCAAAGCACTAGCTCACAGGCTCAGCCCCCTCCTCTCCCATCTCATACACCCAGCTCAGGTGGACTCAACCCAGGCAGATGCAGACCACATTATAACACTGTTAAAAGTAATTCAGATGACCAAATCCCTCCCATTGCCAGCAGCGACCATTGCAGTTGACTTTGAGAAAGCATTCAACTTGCTGGAATGGGATTACCTCCTCCTGGTCCTGGAGCTCATGGGTGTAAGCCCCCGTTTCAGATCCTGGGTGGGGACCCTGAATACTCCCCTAACTGCCAGAATTTTAACAGACTCCCTGCTTTCCAAACCTTTCAAGTTAGAGTGAGGTACCAAACAAGGCTGCTTCCTTTCACCCCTTCTTTGTCCTTGCAGTGGAACCCCTAGTGGCAGTACTAAGACAGAATAAGGAGCTGCAAGGGATAGAAATAGGGAGAGTAGAACACACCACCCTTATGTACGCTGATGACCTACTTATCCTTGTATCAGATCTGACAATGTCCATCAAACCGCTGATTCAGTTACTGCAGCTTTTCTCTAGGCACTCTAGCCTATGCATGAACCAAACTAAAACAGAGGTACTCCCGATTAACCCCAAATGCAAATTTCACATTATGGGAAAATGGTCCTGAGATGGGCTGCAGATGGAATCACACCCCTGGGTATAAACCAAGGGTACTAAAGGAACTGGTTGAGGATCTGGCAGGGCCACTGGCAGACCTATTTAATAGTTCACTAGAGTCAGGCGTGGTACTGCAGGACTAGAGAACAGCACATATACTGCCCCTCCACAAAAGCGGTCCCAAGGATGACCCAGGGAATTACAGACCTGTCAGTCTGACCTCCATTGTGGGCAAGCTCATGGAGACCATACTAAAGGACAGGTTGGTGGAATATCTAGAGGAGCATGGTCTCCAGGATGAGAGGCAGCATGGGTTCGTGGGTGGGGGGGCAGATCGTGTCAAACGAATCTGATTGACTTCTTTGACTGTGTCACTAAAACAGTAGACAGGGGCCTAGTGGTAGACATCCTCTATTTTGATTTCAGCAAGGCGTTTGACTCTGTGCCCCACAAAAGGCCCGATCTGGAAGTTGGTGGATCTCAGGGTTGGGGAAAAGATGGCCAGATGGGTGGAAAACTGGCTGACGGACAGAAACCAGAGGGTGGTTGTGGGGGGAGAGTCATCTGACACCAGAGAGGTAACCAGCGGGGTCCCGCAGGGCTCGGTGCTGGGGCTGGTGTTGTTCAGTGTCTTCATCAGTGACCCTGGAGATGGCATTAAGGGCATAATGTGCCTATTTGTGGATGACACCAAGGTCTGTAAGAGACTGGACACAGCTGAAGGGATACAGGACCTAAAGGAAGATCTGGAAAAGCTGTGGAGGTGGTCCAGGATCTGGCAGCTTGGCTTCAATGCCAAGAAATGCAAAGTTATGCATATTGAAGCCAAGAATCCTAGGACAGATTACTATCTGGTGAAGTCCGAGTATCTGCAGCAGATTAGGAGAAGGACCTGGGAGTCATGATCACTAGTGACCTGAAGCACTCCAGACAGTGCAAGAAAGCAGCAGCAAAGGCAACCAAGATGCTGGGATGCATAAATAGGTTCGCCAAAATTGACAGGGCAATAGGCTACTTCTTATGGGAAGGGAAACCCCCATGGTACAGCCATAACAGATTAAGAGACCACTGGAAGATGGGGGGATGGTGCCTTCCCTGGTTTGAGGGGTATAAGTAGGCATTCCAAGTAGCACAAACCCTGCACTGGTTTTGAGAGCAGAATGAAAATACACCCCAATGAGTGCACATTGAGCACACCTTAAGCCAGAATAATTCCCTCCAGCTCCTGCAATACAATCCACCCCAGAGGAATCTGAAAGCTCACCCCACAATCGGACCCTCAAATGCATACTGGTCAAAAGTGCAGTGTAAGCTGGAGGGTAACCTAACTCCCTTTATACTGGATCAGTAATAGGAGAGAGGAGGTTATACTGCCATTGTACAGGTCACTGGTAAGGCCGCATCTAGAGTATGGAGTTCGGTACTGGTGCCTACAGCTCAAAAAGGACATTAACCTGCTGGAAAAGGTCCCTAGGAGGGCCACAAAGATGATAGCTGGTCAGCAGGGTAAGGCATATGAGGAAAGATTGAGGGCATTGAACATGTACTCCCTAGAAGGCAGAAGAGAGAGAGGATATGGTTGGGACCTTCAAGTACTTGAAAGGAATAAATAAGGTTGATAAGGAGTCTCTTTAAGGTGAGTGGCAACCATAACACGAGCGGGCACAGTCTTAAGCTGGAGGGTGGGCGGTTTAGGAGGGAGGTCAGGAAGCACTTCTTCACAGAGAGGGTGGTGGACACTTGGAATGAGCTGCTGGAAGAGATCATCTTGTTGAAGATAGTGGGCAGCTTTAAGAGAGGCTGGGATAGGCATGGGGGAAGTAAGGATCATGGGGAGGGAGGGAGGATGGGAGGAGTGGGAAGGGAGGGCAGGGAAATTAGCTCAAGCTGTGGACCCTGCAATACGAGCAGACTTGATAGACCAAATGACCTTCTTCTGCTGGCTTCTTTGAATGTTGGTATGTTCGTATTCAGGTTACGCTGACACTAACCAGACTCTGGGACATGAATATGCAACCTTTGCTATCAAACTTAACTACTGAGATGGCTCGCTGGAAGAAACTCCAGCTAACTTTGTGAGGGAAGATTGCAGCTATCAAAATGATAGCTGCACCAAAAATCTTCTATCTGCTCTCTCACATACCAGTGAACCATCCCCCTGGATGGTGCTCCAAAATTGACAGGACAATAGGCTACTTCTTATGGGAAGGGAAACCCCCTTGGAACAGCCATAACAGATTAAGAGACCACTGGATCGTGGGGGGATGGTGCCTTCCCTGGTTCGAGGGGGTATAAGTGAGCATTCCAAATAGCACAAACCCTGCACTGGTTTTGAGAGCAGAATGAAAATACACCCCGATGAGTGCACATTGAGCACACCCTAAGCCAGAATCATTCCCTACTGCTCCTGCAATACAATCCCCCCCAAGAGGAATCTGAAAGCTCATCTCACAATCGGACCCTCAATTGCATACTGGTCAAAAGTACAGTGTAAGCTGGAGGGTAACCTAACTCCCTTTATACTCACCCCGCCTGTGGAGGAATACCCGTCTTTTGGTAGGGGGACAACCACTACATTGGCCTGGGTGGGAGCAACAAGGGGTAAGAAGGATTCAGGATCTCCTAGGTCCAGGATCAATGAATATAGACACTTTTCAAAACCTGCAGCACCATTGGACATTGCCAGGAACAGACTTCTGGAGGTACCTGGAGATTAGCAGTTTGATGCTAGCTTATGTCAGGACCAACCCCAGCCTGAGTAAACCAACCATGCTGCCTTCATGGCTTGCCAGTCCCAAGAGTCTTGTTAGCAAAATATACTCGGCATTGAGGGACACTAATCCCAGCCAATCCGAGAAAACTAAATCCAAATGGGAACTTGTCTTGCAGTAGACTATTATGGACCAGCAATAGCAGGAATGCTGACAGTTTGCACACAAGGCCTTCAAGGATGCTAGAAGTACCCTGATTCAGAACAAAATACTACACTCATTGCACCACACCCCCGTTGTATTACATGCAGCTGGTGCGTCGCACACAAGAATCTGCGGGAGATGTCACTTGCAACAAGGGGGCCTACTCCACATCATATGGTCATGCCCCAAGGAGCAACAAGTATGGAACCATGTGTGCTGGTTAGGGACCAAGGTATTACATAAGACTATCCCCCAGGCTCCACAATTGTTGATTTTAGGTATGAAGTCCATGGCTCCCCAGCTGACCGGGCTAAAGCATAGATGGTTGTCCCTACTTTCCATGCAGGCCAAATGCCTCATCCTTTGTAAATGGAGAATGACCAAAATCCCATCTAATCAGGAACTAGTAGCCTCCTTGTTGCAAGTGGCCTCTCTAGACCACCTTTCACACTTGGCGAGTAACACTCTGCCAGCCTACGAAGTCTGTTGGCACCCTTTCCTCTGATCTAGCACTCCAAAAACAGGTATAGGTTTATAGCAACTACAACAGAGATGATTAGAGTATACCCATGAGTTATTATCTCACTAGGCAGTAACATGTAACCAAGGATAGTGTACTCACCATGTACACCTGTATGTATATAGTTGAGGATATGAATTTGTGTTGCTTGGTTCTTTGTTGTGTTTTGGTTTGCATTACAGGGTGAAGGATGCCATGTCATATCACCTTTTTGAAATGGACCTGGTATACTGCTATACATGGTGAGACTATGATACCATTATTGTTGGAATAGAAAGTTAGGCTATGCAGATGTACAAATATACAATACGCTTGCCTTGTTTTGCTTACTGTTGATGCATTTGGAAAAGCTCAATAAAAAGTTTCACTGCATAAAATGAAAGCTATGATCCCACAGTATGCTCAATTCAGGGGGAATTTAAATAGAACAACTGGAGCTCAGTTGTTGTGTTTAATGGCGGATGCAGTTGCTTCACCCATTTAAACAGCACATCACAATGTAACTGGCATCAACATTTCAAGAAAAACACTTAATTGAAGCTTAATTTCTGTTAGAGAACATTTGCTTCCTTTGTACTGTCAAATGTTTATATTACTGAGAGAAGCACTTATTGCAGTCAAGAAAATGTTGCTGTCAGGTCACCATACATTGCCATTTTGCAATAATTTCTCAGCTGTTAAACACAGCAAGTAAGGATCTGCTGCAACTGTGTTTTATGCAGTGTGAACCGGTGGCTTATAAGTTCTTCAGAAATGTGAATCTAATGCTTTAAAGTGCCTAAGTAAATGTATATTGTGACATAGGAAGCCCTAAGATTAAAGAACTCTTGTGATCCAGCACATGTTGGGAGTGCCATTCTGTATGGGAGATTATAACCTCTGATTGTCCTGTACTTGAAAAAAATGTAAGACTGTTGGTTATCATTATTAGCATCACCATGTTAATATGAGTGATCAAGTAAAAATAAAACATGGATACCTCCAGCTGCAGCCAAAGACATGATCAGCTAATTCCTGAAATGTCTGTGACATCGCTTGAGAAATTCTCTGCCACCTGCAGTTGGTTCTATGTGATAACGGCGACTGCCAAGGCGATGCTTCCATGCGGTGATCAGGCACCGAAAATCAATTTCGCGCTCTGACTCTGCCTAAGACAACAAACGGTGCCAGGACTTGTATTTTTAATTTTATGCTGGGTTGGTGCTCACGCCCCCTACTAAAGGATTCTCAACTCCAGGGTGCATGTTGGGGTGGAAAAACATAAAATAAAAATTACATTTGGTCCAGGCAGTAAAACAAACCTGCGCCAGACCTGAATCTAGCACATTAACCACCAAAGCCTCAAGCCAACCCGTTACACCATAGGGCGGCTCAGCAGCCTACGCAATGCCACCCCTCACATCGCCTCCACCCCTCACCGTGCGTGCTCGTCCCCCGTGTGTGTACATGTAGCAACTTCCTGTCACTACAGGTCACACACCCCCATCCGGTCACTCTCCCTCATCGGTAGCCCCTGTGACGGGCACTACAATTGAGTCACTCTTCTGCAGGTCACTCAATTGCTGTCACCCACATCGCATGCTACCCTGCAGTTCCACAGTAGGGTCCCAGAAAGAATTTCTTTCTATTGCAAAATATTTGGTGATATCTGACCATATCTTTGGCTGCAACTGTCGTGTGCATGATCATTGCTTTAGTTTACCATCAATGTAACAATACACTGTGAATTAGAACTACACTGACTCTTAGGATCCAATCCAGAAAAGTTCAGAAAAATGCAAAAAAAGATGCATAAATCTGGACTGGAGCTCCTTGTCATGTAAATGCCATGCACAATGGAGTCTATTTACAAAAGTGCAGACTGCCTGTGCATTGTATATCTGAGACACATAGGCAAACTTAAGCTGGAATGCCGCTCAGCAAGGGTCCCCCGATGGCATTCATAACAGGTCCACAAGCCCCTTATGCACATGATCCCTTGGTTGATCCCACAGTTACACATCACGGGTGGTCCTAGAGTGTGTCAGGGGTGAGCCCGTACTCCATGCCATTCTCTAAGGCGCAGAGTGCCAGGTGAGGGGGGGCTACAAGTTATGCAGCTCTGTCTGGGAAAAACAACAATAAAGCATATAATCTTAGCCTGTTGGTGTTGTCTCCCATTTATATGCTGCAGGATGTAAGTCATGTGATTGCATAATTATTTATGGGGTAAATGTCTTGTCGACCTCTATTATATAAAACAATTAACATTTCTGCCTTAAAAGTTGAAAATGAAGGTATTGGTTATGTAAGTAATATATGAATTGTTCCATGGAAAAAATTGCATCAACTGCTCACTGCCAATGAGCTACTTCAGGTGACTTTTGACTGCATCCATAGTCTCAGTACTGCCTTTTTGCCCACTAAAATCAAATTTGGAGCCAGGGATTGAGAGCTGAGCCACATCCTTCCAGGTGGCTCAGAAAGCAGGACCGTAGATGGTGTATGAAGATCAGAATCCTAATTAAGATATTGAAATTGCTCTCTAATGTTTTGCGTGAATGGGGACAGGATTGGACAATGCCAAAATATAGGGTTTTGCCCAAACCTTTGACAACAGGTGCCATAGCTGTCTACCATATACTTAACCAATATTGATGCAGGTGCAAAAATTGCAGTACCTGCATTTCCAGACATATAGGACCCAATTCTAAGACACGTGTTGCAACTCGCAGGTATATGTGAGTTGTGACATGCACCGCTACACCAGGGACCCTGTGTCCTATTCCAAGACAGGCAGGGTCCCTGGCACTTACGCCTTGCGACTTGCGTCAGCTGCAGGGTTGTGCCATGGTAATGGCACAATGGACCTGCATGCCGCAAGCTGCCAACTGCAATGAACAGTCCCCGACCCCCCAGCCACAGAAAAAGCCTGCAAGCCCCCATGGACCATGGGGGGGGTGGCAGTGTGGCAGAGGCACAAGGGTGGCGCCAGAGATGACGGACCCGGGTGCCAGCAGGTGGAAGGCCCGTTGGATGCAGGCTGCTTACACCATGGCGCAGGCCGCCTCTCAGAATCACAAATGGCATAATGCATGTCACAAGGTGCTACTTGCACCATTGGATTTGGTGCAAGTTGCCTAGCTACATGCATAACCCATTTTAAAATTGGGCCCATTCTCTCCATATCTCCGAAATTGTGATTTTTTAGGAAAGGGAGGGTAAATTTCACCCAAGTCTCATACATACATACAGAGTCCAACTATATATTCCAGTGGGTTAATATGGCTTGGGTTGTAATCTTGTCTATTTCCTGATGCTCACTGTGTAAATGACCTATAAGGTGCTGCCAGTGTTCTCCCCTATGGACTCCCATAAATATATTGAGTAGGTAGTTGTCTGGGTCTGAAAGAGAGGTTCTCTTCCTGTCTTTATGCAATAGGTGGGCTTGCACCTGCAGGTATCAGAACTGTTCTCTGCTAGTTAGGGTATATTTATTTTTCAGATCCGCGAAAGGTATGACATCATGTATATCCATGAATGGAAACACATATTTAAGTCCCATCCTTTATCACCGCACAAAGGCCTGGTCCATTAAGAGTGGCAGAACATTCTTCATCTTGGGTGAATATACAACAAAAGTAAAATGTTTGCCATATCTTGGAATTACTCTGTAATCTGTTCCATTGGTCTAAGGTAACTGCCATATGCCATATACCTTATGAATCCTGCAGTCCCTAAAGTACCGGATGGATGCGAGAATGAACACTAGCCGGTATCATACAGGTCATTAAGGATGAACTCACACTTTCCAGGGAGCTGTACTGTGTGGAGAAAGCAAAAGAGATATACTGTATGACCCTATGCATGAACCCACGGAGTAGATATGCACCATATATCTTGGGCGCATAGCCACTCCACACCCACTGAGAGATGGAAATTTTGTAGGGATACTTTGCTATGCTAATACACTCAATTTGGGGGTGACAAAAGGATTTGACAAACACTGCGGAGGCAGATCACACAGTCAGAGTTGCCAGATGAATGTGTAGCCACTTCCATCACTCTGTGAAAGCTATGAACCATATGCATCAGCTGCAAGATCATCTTCAAATGCAGCAGCATAATCTCATCTGGGATGTACAGACCCGTTGGAATTCCACATAAGAACATACGAAATTCCAGCAAATATAGGCCATTTGGTCTATCTAGTCTGTTGAGTGTGCAGCACTTCAGTCCAGTAGTCTGCAGCTGCCCCCCTCCCTCATATGCCCTCCCCCCATCTCCCAACCCTCCCAGTTTGTACTCTCCCCTTGAATCTTTCCCACTCCCTCTTGAAGCCCCCAATACTCTGCAGTGATACAACTTCCTCTGGCAGAGCATTCCACCCTGCCACCACCCTTTCTGTGAAATAGTACCTCCTCAGTTCCTTCTTGAACCTGCCCCCTTCCAACTTTATAGAGTGTCCCCTGGTTTCCCTTCCACCATTCAGATTGAACATACACCTGGTGTCTACTCTGTTCAAACCCTTTAGGTACTTGAAGGTCTCAATCATATCCCTTCTCTCCCTTCTTTCCTCCAGGGTATACATATTAAGCTCTCTCAGTTTCTCCTCATATGGTCTGTCCCCCAACCCCAGGATCATCTTTGTTGCCCTGCGCTGTACCCCGTCCAGTAGTTTGATGTCCCTTTTCAAGTAGGGGTGCCAGAATTGCACACAGTACTCTGGGTGCGGTCTCACCAGGGACCGGTACAGGGGCAAGATGACCTCCCCACTCCTAGAAGTAATCCCCCTTGCTATGCACCTTAGCATCCTGTTTTCCTTTGCTGCTGCCTTCCTGCACTGAGCAGAGTGGTTTATCTCCCCAGTTACCAGCACTTCCAGATCCTTCTCCTCCTTGGATTTTCTTAACAGAACACCTTCTAGCCAGTAATTGTGTTCTGGGTTCTTGCCTCCTAAATGTATCACTTTGCACTTCTTGGCATTGAAACCAAGCTGCCAAGTGTGAGATCATTCCTCCAATTTTGCCAAATCCTCCTGAAGTATTTTTGCTCCCTCCCCCCCATTTACCTCGGCACAAATTTTTGTGTCATCTGCGAAGAGACTGATCTTTCTTTTAATCCCTACCGCAATGTCGGCTATGAAAATGTTAAACAGAACCGGTCCCAGCACCAAGCCCTGTGGAACGCCACTTGTTACTGCCCTGGGTTCAGATGCCTCCCCTCCACTACTACCTTCTGCTGTCAGTTCTCGACCCATCTGACAAATTTCCTCCTGGCTCCCAGACTCTTTAACTTGCAGGTCAGCCTACCATGTGGCACTGAGTCAAAGGCCTTGCTGAAATCCAGGTAGAGGACATCCTCTGCATGTTCCCCTGTCCAGTGCCCTCATAACCCAGTCATAAAAATCAACCAAGTTCATCTGGCAGGATCTGCCTGAGACAAACCCATGCTTCCTTCTTTCCTGGACATTGTTATCCTCAAGAAATTGCATCAGTCTTTCCGTGAGGATTGTCTCCATCAGTTTTTCCACAATTGCAGTAAGCCTCTGTAGTTCCCCGGTTCGTCCTTGGGCCCACTCTTATGCAGAGGTACCACATGTGCTTCCCTCCAGTCCCTGGGCACACACCCTGAGTTCAGAGAGGTATTGAACAAGTCCACCAATGGCCCTGCCAGGACCTCTGCCAACTCTCTCAGCACCCTGGGGTGGACTCCATCTGGGCCAGGTGCCTTGTCTACCTTCAGGGACTTAAGGCCTTCCCTCACCCTTTCCACCATGATTTCCCTATCTGTGATTACTTCTCCCTCAACACCTCCCACCTCACTCTTCCTTTCAGGTATGGGCCCATCCATCTCCTTGGTGAAGACTGAACAGAGGTATTCATTAAGTACTGCCTGCTCAGCCCCCTTTCCTACCCACCCACTTCCCCTCTTGATCCTAACAATTTGATCCTTGCTCTTCCTCTTCTCTCTGATATATCTGAAGAAATCCTTTTCTCCTTCTTTGATCCCCTGCACTAACCTCCGTTCCCTAGCGGCCTTTGCTGCCCTTACCACTCTGCTCGCTTCTCTGGATTTCGTCACATATTCTTCTCTGTCTTCCGCCCTGTTGGATCTTTTATAGGTCCAAAATGCATTTGTCTTTTCTCTCACCTTCTCCACTCTCTCTCTACTCATTCAACTTGGTTTCTTGGTCCTGGCTTTCTTGCTCTGGCTCTTGACCAAGCTTTAGTGGCTTCAGCCATTTCTGCCTTGATGACTGCCCATTTTTGTTCTGTGTCCATTTCTGGGCAGATGCTTGTCATATGACTTTCCAGTATGTTTCCCATCCTGACAAAGTCTGCCCTTTTGAAGTCCAGGACTCCAGTTTTTGTAGTGGCTACTTCCCCACATAGATTGATTGAGAACCAACTGTGCGGTGGTCACTGCTTGCCAGATGTTCCTCCACCCTTACATCCCGGATCTGTTCCCCAATTTTGAACTTCCAGGTCTAGTATATTCCCCTTCCTCGTTGGCTCCATTACCTTCTTGGTAAGGAAGCCATCATGGAATGCTTCCAGGAAGATCTGCTCCCTAGTGCAAGTGGTTGCTGGGATGCTTCAATCCACCCCTGGTAGATTAAAGTCACCCACCATTGTGCTCCCTTTGCCACTATGCCTCCTTATCTTTTTTTTTTCCCAATTGTTTAACCAGGAGTGGCACACTAAGCTAAAAGCTTATTTACAGGTGCGACCTGGGAGCACAGGGAAGTTAGGTGACTTGTTCAGGGTCACACAGTATGCAAGTGGGGGCTGTGGGATTCAAACCCTGGTATCTAGATTTGCAGCTCAGAGCCTTAAACCACTGCACTACAGTACAAGTCGCATTACACTCTTCCACCAATGAGCTGGTTTAGCATTGTTTTTTACAGTTGGCAATGCATTGGCAACTCATATTGCATACTTTTTCAGTCCTTAACCAACTCAAAAGCAATGTTTGTAAAATGGTTTTACAGCTCAGTTGGAATGTGTCTGCAGTCCTCAGACATCAGGACTGGGATGTGATTGAGGTCTTGGTAAAGGTTTTGGCCCCATTTGGAAAAGACACTTGTGACCTTAGCTCTGACTCAGCACTGTTAAGTCAGGCCATTCTGGCTATACAGATCCTGAAAAAAGTCATGCTGAGATTCAGTGGAAATGCTGAGAAGAATCCAAACCAGACCCCACAACCAGTGATAGCTGCTGTGGAAAACCTCACCACAGAACTTGAAGTGCAATTCTCAGATCTGTGTGCCAATAAACAACACATATTTGCCACTATGTTGGACCCACGATTCAGGTGTGAGGTACTACACCTTATAATGCCCTCACACAGGGTTAAGGAGTTTCAGAAGCAGATGTGCTCTGAACTTAGCTTCTGCATGCTTGGGATAGTGAGACCAGCAGGTAACCCAACTGAACCAGTGTCAGAATCACAAACCATAAGCAGTCCTGAAAACTTGGAGAAGGAGGGTGACTGTTGGGCTGAACTCAGCTCATCACTACAAGCTGAGCAATGGAAGAGAACAGAACAGCAGCCACTGTCAGCCCCCCAGTCTGCTGAACTGTTATTTCAGTGAGCTTCTGGAGTCATTTTTCATAAATCCAGTGGAGTACTGGATCAAAAGGATGAAAGCATCTCCTCAATTGGCACTGTTGGCCCTTAAATATATCTTTTGCCCCCCTACCAGCATGCCATCTGAATGAACGTTCAACTCTGCTAGGGATGTGGTGGAACCTCACCGATCCTCACTTGACCCAGCACATGTGGAACAACTTGTGTTTATAAAAGTAAACCTACCTCAGCTTGGGTACAAGTATGACCACTAAAAATGCATTAAATAATCTGTTGTACTGGATACAACATTTGTGTGTTGAATCATGGACCCATACTCAGTCCATTGTGTGTTACTCATCATTGTTCTGTTAAGCAAATAATCACAACTTTAACATTTACTCAAACAAGTTTATAGTCATACTATCACAAATCTGTGGGCAGCACCCTTTTTCTTTATTACTTGTACTGACATGGTTTATTCTTTTAACAGTGCATGACATATCTCTGATTTCCTTTGTGCCAGTGATACCCTGCCCAGTGCCCACTGCCCACTGCTGCTAGCTACCTATTGATCGCTATTGCTAATAAAAATAATACAATGGCAAGAAACAATTCTGGACTCTGATTGGTCAGTCTTGGGCTGGACCTGTGATGTTATCCCAGCACAACATCACGGGTCTAGTCTCAGCCTCACTGTGAAACTGTAGATGATCATTTGCTTGAGCTTGAGCATCTCCTTGATTGTTTTGTCTTCCCTTAAAAAACAAAAATATTTTTCCACACAAAAATATCTTTAAAATGATTTCTTTTATTCTGTATAACAAGCCATTGTATAAAAGCAATAATGCCCTCCAGGGTGTGTGTCGTTTGGGATAACGTCACACCTCAGTTATTCGATTGCACTCAGCCTACGGCCTCGTGCCCAACCACCTGAGGTGTGACATTATCCCAGCATGATACACACCCTGTCGGGCACTATTGCTGAAGTCCTCCACTGGTGTTGCTTCTTCTCTCATCCCCTGTGTTGCTGGTGCCCCTATTCCATCCATCATTTTAACAGCTTTCCAGATGCTGCTACTAGTGCAGTAACACCTAATTGAGACTGATGTTCCTGCTTCTTCTCTTCTCCCCTGGATGGGTGGTGCCCAACTCCCACTTCATTGTGTGGATTGCTACCCTTGAAACATAAACTAAAACCATACCATGAGCAACACAAACATGCCCAACCAATATAACACTCTCCACGTATTTTCACACCTGAAATATACCAGTTACAACTATGGCATCACCAGTCTCAGGTATTTCCATGCTTGAAATATACCAGTTACCACTGTGGCTTCACCGGTCTCCAAGTATTTCCACTCCTGAAATATACCCATTACCACTGTGGCATCACCAGTCTCCAAGTATTTCCATGCCTGAAATATGCCAGTTACCACTGTGGCATCACCAGTCTCAAGTATTTCCACTCCCGAAATATACCAATTACCACTGTGGCATCACTGGTCTCCAAGTATTTACACTCCTGAAATATACCAGTTACCACTGTTGCATCACCAGTTTCAAGTATTTCCACGTCTGAAATACACCAGTTACCTTTGTAGCATCACTAGTCTCTAAGTATTTCCATGCCTGAAATAAGAACTAACATGCCCGCCAGCAGTCTGTACAGGTGCATTCCTGCAATAAGTTGATGATGATGATGTCTCACTCTTGTCCAGATCAGTACCATTTCATTTATCATGTCCAACCAGTCTTTTTTTTTTTTTTTTTTTTAAATTTCTGTTTCTACTCCCTCCTGCCCTCACAGAGCCGTTCCTTCTGGAGCACCCATGAAGCCCTGCCCCTGCCAGTGCCCTTCTTACTCACCTCAGGTCCCTTCATCGAGCCACGGAATACCCCCGGTGGGGTCGGGTCAGGGGGCCCCCGAAATCTTGGGATCTTGTTCAGGTCCTGGGTTGTGGACGGGCGCTGGCACATTAGGACCCCGGCTTGGTGCTCCTTCATCCAGGCTCTGTGGGGGATCCATTTTTCCATTTTTCTCTCCCCGCTGCATGCCTACGCATCCAGGCATCCGCTGGCATCAGCAGCGTACCCCCCCACTCCTCCCATGAAGGAGCAGCCTCTGGGGCTGATAGGCTGCCGGCCTACGCTAGCAACCAATCGAGCCCCTTGAGACCCGGCTTGCCATCGCTCTCCCCAGTCTCCACCAGGGGTCGCCGCTCACCGGCATAGAAATCCCCCCTCCACCCAGAGAAGGCGAGCTGTCCTCGGACGCTCCAGCCTGTCTCCCCCCGGCCGACCCCCGACGATCCGAGCTCGCTCCCAAACCTGGGTCGCCGGCGTGGCGCGAGGTGTGGCGTCCAGCGCCTCAACCCTCAGCGCCACTGGGCCGAGGAGTCCAACCAGTCATGATTATGAAGAAGTCTGCATAGTATTATTGATAAGCACTCAAGTTAGAGCTGGATGTTTCTGATCTTTGAGTAACATATTGTGTCCTACCAGCAAAGGTAAGTAAAATATTCAGTCTTTTATTTGTTTTATCTTTGTGGGGTTTTTTTTTTGTTGGGGGGGAGGGGTTAAGCCTTATTGAACATATCTCTAATCATTCTTTGGTCCGGTTTGTTTTTCTTGTTGGTGGGGGGGGGGCAGTTCTCATTAAACATGAACAGTCTTCCGAGGTAAGACAACAGTTCTGCACACACACAGTGCAACTCTACTGTTGTGAGTGAGCAATGTGGTTTTGGGGTCTCAATAGGCTTTTCTTTAGGTGACCCACTAACTCACCACTGATTACAGCATCATCTGATGGTCACATGGTAAGGGAAACTGGCTTTATGCATCTAAGCTGTTTTGTAAAGGCATTTTATTTCACTATGTCTCCCTCACAGGTAGCATTTGATCAAACATACCTCTTTGAAGGCCCATATCATGGGCTTCATGGGCATCACGCTTGAGTGTCTTCCTCACAGCTGTCCCCCCTCAGCTCCTAAGGTACGGCTGAAATTCCTTGGTTGAAATTGTAATGTTATCATATGGGAATTTTTATGTTTTGGTTGATTACTCGCTTTTTTTAATGGCTGTAATTATGTAAAAGTGAAGTATGTTGTATGTTATTCATGTAGTACCAATTTAGATGTTTGTTTCAACGTACGGATTGTCGCTTAATTCCAAATATTAACATTATTGCTTCTTATACTTCCAGTGTTATCCTATGGGAAACTGCATGCTCATGAACTCTTTTCCTCTGCATCCTTCTGCTGAAGAACCAGCAGCAAAAGACAGCCTCTGGCATCAGTGTACACGCCAAAGTGCTGTGACCTCTCCTCCTCCTCCTCCTGAAGTACCAGCAGCTTTTTTTAATGGCCAATTATTTAAGGGGAGGCACATGTCATTCTTCTAGTACCCCTTGAGACCTTTGTGGCCATATCCTCCTCCTGAAGCACCAGAAGCACAAGCCAGCTTCTAGCACTAGTGTACCAGCCAATGTGCCATGACCTCTGCATAGTCCTCCTAAAGCACCAGCAGCACAAGACAGCCTCTCTCTGGTACCAGTGTACCAGCCAATGTGCCATGACCTCTGCATAATCCTCCTAAAGCACCAGCAGCACAAGACAGCCTCTGGCACCAGTGTACCAGCCAATGTGCCATGACCTCTCCCCCTCCTCCTCCTCCTCCTCCTGAAGCTGTTTTTAATGACTTCTATAGCAATTCTCTATTAAGGCAACTTTCATGGCCAAATACCGAATAATGAATACCGAATATCAGGGACCTAAAGACCGACTATTCGAGAAAAGGTATTTGCACAGTCCTAGTTAATGGCACATAATTTAATAATTCTAGATTATTTAAATTCTTAGAAATATTTATAACTAAGTATTTGCTACCTGCCCTATTCCATTTAAAGTTATATTTACACTTTACTGTCAGTTCTGTGGTATAGTTAAATTACCGAAATTTTGCTTTTGATAGATTAAATCTGCTACCCTTCCATATCTGTCAATCTCCTCCCAAGATGCTGGAATAGACTGGTTTGGATTAAGTAAAATTTGAAGTACATCATTAGCATACATTACCACCTTATATTCCATGGCCCCAGAAGTATCCCTTCTTTGGTTGCATTACTCCATATACTGTAGTCCTAGCCAGGGACTCTATATACAAGGTAAATAAAAGTGAGGAAAGAGGGCAGCCTTGTCTTATTGCTCTTTGCAACATGATTGAGGGTGCACATGCTCCATTCACTCAGACATGAGATTTGGGAACACTATAAAGTTGGGTAAGTCGTGTGTGGAAGAGCACAAGGAAGCCAAAAGATTCCAGAGTCCACCAGAAACCCAAAGCTGTGGGAATGGATCTATTGTGAACATAATACAGAAGATGAAAAGTACGGTGGATGATGTCAAACGTTTGATGCTGGTGAATGAAGCCAGATTGATCTGGGCATATTAATGTGTGAAGGAGCACGTCCAATCTGCCTGCTGAAATGGACATCTTTTTTTTTAATTTATTTTAGTTTTTGTTGACTGGACAAGGAGGACTAGGCAATTCTGCCTGTTTTCAGCCTCGTCCTGGGGGAGGGGGAAGAAAAATATAAAGCTTGTATTCCGTGTTTAGGATGGAAATCGGATGATGGGACATAGGTTTACTAGGATACTTGTCAGGTTTCAAGATCGCTGATATCATGGCATGGCCCCAAGAAGGTGGGGGTCAGACATCCACCTGTGCTGCCTGGAATGCATGATGTAGGAGGGGAGAAAGGGGTCAAGAAATGTTTTCAAAAAATTCCACAGGGTACTTGTTGGGGCCTGGGCATTTCCGGGTCTTTGCCTTATTGAGGATTTGATGGATATGTTCCTCTGTGATGGATGCCAGCAATGCATGCTGCTGCTGCTCTGCAGGCAGGGCTGGGAGCTACAAATGATCCAGATAATTACTAATTTGGATGGAGTTGGAGGGTCAGAATCAGTATATAAAGACCTGTAATAATCTGCCTTTATGTTCTGAACAGCAGATTCCCTATGTTTCAGCTTTCCTTTGGTCGGTTCCCTCATCTGGAGAATGTATGTCTCTCATTTTGGAGCCTGTGGGCTAATACGTGGGTCCCCCTAGCAATCCCTTCATGATAAGAGTGTTTTAGATATGCTAAGGCTTGCTCAACCTGACTGTCTAGGACGACTTGTATTTCTGCCTGAAGAATCTGTGACACCAGTCAGATAGAGTTGCTAGAGTGTATGCAAAGTTTGCATATGGGTGTCTAGTCATTTCTTCCACTGTAACTTTATCCTGGCTGCATAAGAAACAAGTTCACCATGGAGGAAGATCTCTACAGTATCCCATAGGAGGGGGTTGGAGACCTCTCCCATATCATTTTCGTAGAGAATTCAAGAGTTGCTATCTGTAGGTTGTTCCATGAAAGGATCATCATGGAGAAATTAGGTATTACATTGCCAAAAAGAAGATTTATGTTGTTTCCCTAGATCGAGTTTCAAGACTAGTGAGTTGTGATCCATTACAAGTTGAGGGTTGTAGAAAAGATCTTGTATAGTGGAAAAGTTTTCAAGAAATAGTTAAATGTGTGTGTACATTTCTTTGTGGTAGGGTAAAGGTTGTGCCAGACATCAATAATTCCAAGATGCGCTAAATTAGTATGAAAATGTTTGAGTATGGGAGAAGATCTGAACTGTGTAAGGCAATAGGTGTCTAGATCTGGAACCAGGATCATATTAATGTCCCCACCCATAATGAGTTTTTCATTTAACTGGTTAAGGTGTTTACCCAGAAAAAAGTGAAAAGTCATTCAGCTCACCCAACCTTGGAAAAAAGAAAGTATGAATTAAGGGAATAGCCAGTTCCAATCAAGGCAGTAAATAGAGCAAAACCAGATTGGAAAACACAGGCCCAATTACCCAAGATAAATATTTTTGTTTTGGCAGTTAATCTTTTTTATTTTATTTATTTCCAAGGTTTCCAGGACTTTAATACAGTTACGTATACAATAGAGTAAGAAAGCTGTGTTTCTACTAATAACATGAGTACATCTTTTAAGACGTCACTTAACATGCAGGTAGGACAGATACTATTAGTTAAGCATGACAGGTACTGTATGTTCTATCTAAATTTTTAAATCCAGGTGGTAACAACACAAAAACTTTAGGCTCTATAATGAGAAACAAATACATGTTAAGTACAGGTATTAGTCAGAGCATGCTTAAGCTGGGTAGCTCAAGGTGGGTGTAGTAAGTCCTTGCTTTTCGTAACACTAAGAGGCGTGCCCCGGTAAGCGTATACTGCAGGCAGGAGGACCATATTTCTTCATATTTGTGGGAGGTATTTGGGGAATAGTGGGACAGTCTGGAGTAGTTGATGAGTCTCTGTGTGGAGGACAGCCATTTCTGGATTGAGGGTATGTCTGCAGCTCTCCACCAAAAACAAAAAAAGAAAGAAAACTGAAAAGCAAAATAATTACAGAGAATCATCATTCAGATGCAGCATAATATGAGGTAACTGCGGACATTGAAAGAAAGAAATAAACGCAATCTATTCTTGGCAAAAAATCCTGTACACTGTCTCCAGTATTCGGTTACAGTAGAAGGCTTTCTTATTCTAACATCAGGTTGACATGACAAAGTCAAGCTATGTGTTACCATCTCTAGGGGAGGTATAAGCTTTTTGTTGTATAGTGAAGGCACATCTGGCTTGTCATAAGTAATATTTGTATAATGCCAAACAAACTTGTAACGTCCACTTATGAAATTTAGTCCAGCCATCTGAGTAGAGACCAAAAATAGGCACACAATATGTTATATGGGAGAATAATGGTTAATTCCAGGTAACACTCAGGGTATGCCAAAATTGCTGCCTATAGGGACACTACAGGATGAAATTAAATTGGGTTTCTAACATTCCTGCACAGGAATCCTGGAGCAAAATCTCTCATCAATTGCTTTGTGTTTCCGACAGCCTTTAACTGGGATTTTACCATAGACTCCTAGCCATGTCATAAAAACATAGAAACATAGAAGTTGACATCAGATAAGGACTTCAAGGCTCATCCATCTACCTTATGAATGTGCCATAGGCCTGTACTCTGTCAATGGCCTATCTATTCATACTCATCTTTATTGCTCCCTTATGCCTATCCCATGCCTGTTTGAAGCCCTGCACTGTATTCATATCCACCACTTCCTGAGGTAGGCCGTTCCATGCATCCACCACCCTTTCTGTGAAAAAGAACTTTCCCCCTTAATCAGACTCCTTCTAATCTCATGCTGTGTCCTCTTTCCCTGCTATTTTTCTTATATTGAAACATGTTAGACTCTTCCCACAAAGGAGCAGGCATCTTTGGGTCAGTCAACTGACTTAGTGCTTCAATGACGTTATGTGAGGAACAAAACTTTAGTTCTACAGGAAGGCAAAATTTCAAAGAAATAATGTACAGTACCGATAAAGGTTCCCTCTGCTTCTAGATTGTACATCAATTAGTTTTAGGTTCCATAATTTAATCTTCTGAAGGGCAAAAGAAATGTAATTAGGGATTATGTGGACAAAATCTTTTCTAATACTGGGAAAAATTTGTTGTTCCCAGGAGTGCAATACTGGAATTAACTGTTCTTACATGGCAGATATCCACACAGCAGATAAGGTACATAAAACTTGACCAAAGTTCCAACTAAGAAAGACACAATACAGAAAGACTATTGGATTAATCATATTAATTCCACCTTTTTCTAATGAATTATAGGTAACCTACCATTTAATGGGATTGCGCCGTGACCCCTATAAACCTTGAAAAAAAAATGCTGTACGATTTAGTCTCCAAATGTGCGGAGGGGGATGGGGGTGGATATATAACTCAGGAAGAGAAAACAGGGTAACAATAAGGTTTCAATTAAGTAAACTATCTTCTTTTTGGAAAGTGCATTGTTTTTCCATGCAGTGAGTAGGTTATCCACCTTATGTATACAGTTCTGCCAGCTGAGAATTTCTGAATCTTCAGTGGAGAACCAAATACCAAAAATTTTCACAGGGTTAGCATGTAACAGTATATCAGCTATGCTGGTTCTTGCAATGTCCTCTGTAATCCTGTGAAGGGGTACTGTTACTCTTTTTTCAAAATTAATACAAGAACCAGAGACTGTAGAATAAGTGGTTAGTGTTGATTTAACACAGGAACCAGAGGCTAGGTCTTGAAGGATCATGCAGAGGTCATCCGCATATGCAAGTACTTTGAGATCCTGGAGTTCTGGAATCATAGTGATCCCCATAATGTTTGGATTGGATTGCAAGAGATGTAGTAATGTGTCTATTGAAAAGATGTACACACAGGGGCTTAATGGTCACCCCATTTCACACCCCATCTTATCTCAGTTGGGGTTCCATACCACCCATTTACATGTGGAATCATAAAAACCTGATCATACAAAGTATGAAGTCAATGGAGAAAGATTTTTGGGACCTTGTATTTTTCTAAAGTGGCAAAAAGAAAATCATGATTAACATGGTCAAAGGCTTTTGATTGGTCCACACATAAGACATAACCTGACACCGTGTTTCTTTTCCCTCATTCAAAAAATTCCCTGAGAAGTACCAAATTGCCTTTTATATGACATCATGGAACAGTGCATGTCTGGGTTGGTGAAATGACCAAAGGAGTTATTAATGCTAAACACCATGTTAAAATACAGTAATAGACAAATGTTTTCGATCCATATTTAGCAGACATGAAGGTCTCCAATTCTGTAATAATTCCTTCTCTCCCTTTTTATATATAAAGACCAATAAAGCCTGTAACATAGAAGGGGTTATGTTCACAAGTATTAAAAAGTGGTTTTACTAAAATTGAAGGGTGGGATATGAATAACTCTTAATTTTTTTATAAAATTCTGAGGGAAGACAATCAGATCCTGGTGCAATATCGTTTTTGAAACTATTTATTGCTGCATTTTCTTTCGATAATAGTGTGAGTTGCACAAGGTCAGTCACTACACTATCTTGGATGGAGGGAATAGGTAAGAAACCCAGAACATCCGCTTAGGTAGGTTGCTGGATGTACCAAAGCTGTCAGTGACTAAATCATGGATGATACGTAAGATCAGTGGTGCAAGTGGTAGACAAGAAGTACAGGAACTCAGGCACTGGCAAATATGAAATGCAGAATGAAGTTCCTCAATCTGAATGATAACTGTATTGATAGTATGGGATTCAATTAGGGATACTGAAGTATTTCTAGGAAAATATCATTGTTGTACAAGTCAAATTTTGTGATGGAATCCCTGATTTCAGGACACAGGCCCAGAAACTGTCATTATTTTGCTTGTTTAAGAATTTCAGTTCCAGTATCAGTGGGAAGAAGTACAGGAATGCTGTTTCTACTGCAAAAAAGGTACAGGAACTGAGTTCCTGTGTGTTCCTGTTCACTTTCGTCACTGCGTAAGATCCCTTCTTTATTTGAGGCTTGAAAGTTTCCCTCATGTGCTTTAAGTCCATGTATATATCAAGGTTTTTGTCTATGCTGACTGGCCTTTGAACAGTCCAGGGATTGCTTCCTGCCATGTGTGCCAAATTTCATTTCTTGTAATAACGTTTTAGCTCTGTCATATTGTATCTCTTTCATTTCTATCTTAGTGTTATTAATCTGCTCCAATAAGTTTTCCCTTGTAGAGTACATGATAGATACAAACTTGTGTAAGTGTGAATGTAAACTTAGATATTTTAAATAATTTTTATCTTCCCCCTAGTTGTTCATTGTTTAAAAAGGCATATAAAGTCATGTTTTGTATCTTCCCACCATTGTGGAATGTCATCATGTGCCCCAAACACAGACCATCTGTCCTGAAACAGTTGCTCACATCTCTGAGAAACTTGTGGGTCATCCAAAATGGACATGTTCAGTTTCCAGGTGGTGTGGGCAGTGGAAAAATTCCATCCCAACAGACCACTTCAGACTGGTCAGATGTCTCAACAGGGAAAGTGTTAAATCCAGTCTCTGGGAAAATTGTTGACAAAAAGAGAAAATTTATGTGAGTGGCCAGTGTATGTCCTTCTGAAATGTAAAGGTATTATGCTAGTGTACTTGTGCAGTGTCAATCAAGTCTGCAACAGATATTGTTTCCTGTAGGAAAGCTGAGTCACAGTACATTTTTAAATTTTTCATCCCTGAGTTAACTCATGGCAGGCTACAGTTTAAAGTCTCCACTTAGAATTACGGCCCTACATGTATGTAAATGAGACCTTATTTCTTTAAGTAGATCAATTCTGTCAGCTTTCATCTGGGGTGTGTAGACATTTCTGAGACATAAAGAAAAGTGTGTGTATAAAATGTCCAACAATAAAGCACAGCCTGGTACTATTTCTAGTAAACGTTGGACTTGGTAGGACAATAAACAAAATACCAATCCCACTGCATCTGTCAGGACCTTGTGACCAAAATGAAGGGCCACAGGACCACAGTCTTTTTGTAGTAGACAAGTCATGCAGGGCTTTCAATCTGGTGTCTTGTAAAAACACAATATTACCAGGAAGTCCAGAAAGAAGAGAAAGAGTTGTCATTCTTTTCCTATAGTTTTTAATAATGTTAACATTCAAAGATACGCAGGAGATAGTGGGCCCTTGTCACATGGTATAGGTTTATGGGGGTTGGTCTAACAATTTCTTGGCCTGAAACCTAGTCCAACATTGTTTGGGTATAGATTATCCTCTTGATCAGACCCTTGGTCTATGACTGAGGAAATAACAGAACAAACTTCTGAGTCATCCACCTCTTTTCAGGATCTTCCCTTTGCTGCATAGTAAATAGGGCAAAATACCTGTTTTCAATTTCAAGTTTTTCCATAGAGGTGAATTTGCACTTAGCGGGACCACGATGTCATCTCTTACAGGTTTTAACCAGGGTCCGGATGGTGCCCTGTGGCAGGGGGAACCATGGGTGAGGGATCAGGAACAGCTAAAACCAGTTGTGAAACTGTACAGGGAGCTTCAGTGATAGAGTTCTCACTGTGTGGCTGCATTTCCAGGGCCACTGGAAAATTGCAGCTGCAATTTTTTTGTGGGATCCTCAATTTTCACCATTCTCCACAAAAACTGACATGTTCCACAATTTCTTGTAATTTTTGAGTTTTTATATTGAACTGTGTAAAAAGTATTAACATTTTTAATAAAATACTCTCAAATATATTGACAATTTTTCATGCAGACTTGGGTTTGGCTGAAACAATGCAGTGCAAGGTAGGGCAAGGGCTTTATGTGACACTGATTTCTTTTGAATCCTTTTATTGTTTGGTTTCAAAATCCACTGGCCAAGCATAAGTACACTTAAACACTTAACATTTGTTTTGTGTTGAAGCAGTCTATCAGAAGACCTTTTGTTGCCACACAGACTGAAACAAAAGATGGGAGAAAAGGTGCAAATGATCCCATTCACTTTAATGGGGTGCTAACTATGAAGCCTTTTGTAAGTTATGGGGTAAGTTTTTCCTTGTGAGCATACTTTCATTCAGACTAGTTTTGATTCAAACAGCTGAGGATTTTTGGATGGCCCTGCCGATTTTAACCTTGAATAAATTAGTTGCTAATAGTGATCTCACTCTTAGCAATCTATTCCCTAGATGCTCACAAGCAAAGACTACAATAAAACCTGACTAAAGTCTAAAACTAAGCTTATAAAACACAAAATGTATCTGAACATTTATCTTTAACTAAACAAAATCATTGCAGCCAGAGTAAAACAAAGGTAAATTACAGGGTACCCTGACTACTGTATGATGTAGTAAAAATATATTGGTATTCTTTTACATTTTTTGGTAACCATGTAAGGCCCACTACGCACAAGTGCCTGTTTTCAGGGGCAACCCAGGAGCAATGAGGAGGTTAAATGGCTTGCTCAGAGTCACACAATATGCAAGTGGAGGTTGTGGAGGTTGTGGGAATCAAACCAATGTCTGCTAGATGCCCTCAGCTCATTCACAGTTTGTTGCTCTAAGCTCTAGATTATACTGCCAGACCCAATAACCCCTAGATTTAATGTTTAAATATGTAATTTCAAAAATAGTGTACAGTTTCTACAGTTCAAATTATGAACATTAAACACTTTAACCACATTTTACTAAAACTCAATTATTCACCACTCTATCTGCTTATTTTTTCTTGCACCAAAGTAAGTGAATAGCTGGCAGAGCACTGTAAACAGCTGTTGATTAGACTTCATTATTCTACATCCAGAAACAAACAAAAAATTTCTTCTGATTTGTCTAATATTGATTTGCTGTGGTTCATGGTATAGAATCTATTTAGCACTATATGAGGCTGATGTTTTTAAATTTTGGAAAATAGGCAACGCTTATGATAGCTTATCAGTTTAGTATTCATTTTAGAACAATAAACTTTTCTTTATATTGTAAACATGTTCAAGTGTCAGTGTATTCATTTAGCAGTGTATACCTAGTAATACTTGCTGCAGAAAACATTAAAAGATTTATTGTGAAGCACTCAAAGTCTATAGTAGAATCCCCACAATTTCCCTCAATCTTGACAAAATGCTCTGCAATTTGGGGTAACTTTTTTGGCAATTTTCCAGTGGCCCTGGTCATTAGAGCAAGGAGGAAGATTATGTTCATGAACAGTATTGGTAGCAGGGTGGGGGACAGAAGTCTGGTCCTAGCTCACTGCAGGAGTAGTATGGGATGGTACAATCTCAGTATCTTTAATAACTTGACCAGCTGGAGAAGTGGCAAACCTTTTGGCACTTGTAGCCGCCACCCCCATAGATTGACCTCTGGTTATCATATCATCTTGGTTCCACCTGCTCCCTTTGTTGTGGGTGGCCCAAGGGCATTGTTGAAAAGAGTGGCCTTGTTCATCGCATAAGCTGCACCGAAATGGGTAGGAGCAATTATGGCTAAGATGACCAAATTCCAGACAGTTGTTGCATTGTTCAGTGTCACATGCAGTGGTAAAATGCATTTTTGAGCCACATTTGTGGCAGGAGTTTAGTTAGCTCAGATAAAAACAAACACCCCTATCTCTGCCCAAGAAAGAACTACTAGGCAAATGACAGATACTGGTGTTAGTTTGTCATAATTTGACCTGAAATTTCCACCCTTCTATCCAAACCTGTTCACAATCAATTATAGGAAGTGATTTATCTGAAACCTCACATCTTTGCTGTAACCAGTAACATATGTCCGATACATGGACATCCTCATTTCTAAACATAGTAATGATACTTTTCACTGCATGCTTAGAGAGTGGAATAACCTGAAAAGGAGACCATAAAATGATATCCTTGAGTTGGTCATACTTATTCCAGAATCTAGCCAGAGCTTACGAGAATAAAAGCTAATGTCATAAATGCTGTTCCCCAAAATATGTAAGACAGCATATAGATCAAAGAAAAAAAAAACAGACCTTCAACCATTTGCAAATGATAAAGAGTCTATTGGGTGTTTCTTCAAGGCCACCTGAGTATTTGAGGTGCACAGCATTTTGCCAAGGGGCAGGTTCACCAGAGGCTAAAAAGAGATCTGACATCTGGAAAGCACGAAAACTGGAGCCAGCAGTGGGGTTGGTATGAGGGAAATGGTGTTCCACATACTTATTTTCAGATTCCAATGACATGTCTCAGGCTGATAGATTATTCTGTGAATATGGGCCAGAAGCCACAGCTGAGTTGTGGAAAGCACTACCATTTGTCTGAGAGGATTTTTTTGTGGGAACAGAAGTCATCAGTTGCTTTGGAGACTGTGAACATCTGTAACAATATTTATCAAGGGACTCCCAAAAAATGCCATTGGCAGCCTTATTCCAGCCTGCTGCCAATAAGGAAACATCAACAGACCATCTGCAAAGAGATTTTCTAGTGGCCATGGGATCACATCTGAGTCAGAGTCTCCAACCTGGAAATGTCATACTTGATGTGCTTACTCCCATGTTAAAAGGCAGGTGCTGCACCTAGTTTGATACTGAGGCAGTGTCAGCAGAGGGAATAGCATTAGAAGGTACTGTTGAGGCAGTAGGTAATGGTTTCTTGGTAGTTGTGTCAGAGAAAGTACCAACATCAGGCAATACTGTTGGTGCCAGTAGAGCAAAAGTGATAGCGACAGGTGTCAGGATTGTAGGAGTCTCACCCTACTCCCAAGTAACAACAGTATTGTCCCTTGAAAGCCTAAAGCATCAGTGTTTAGAGCAGAGGCTACATGTTCAATAGGGTTAACGCTTTTACTACATTCATTTAGATTAGGCTTCGTATTGTCAGATAAAGGCAGATTACCAGGCAGGGGCAATAACTCACTGGAGATGGCAGCCTTTGATGCTGCAATGTCACCAGTTTATAACAAACTCAGCTGAGCCTTCTTGTCAGTATTGCTGTGAGCAGAGAGACCGGTGGCGTCCTTAGTCAGTGAAATCTCCTGTGTAGTCCGATACAGGTGACGATTTTCCTAATACAAACATTCTTCTTGCTCGAGCATGTGAAGGAGCTGCTGCTTTAGCCAAACTGAAGCCACAAGCAGACTTTCATCATTTTTGTCCTGAATGGACTGCTCTTGTTCTGCCATAGTTGCTGCTAAAGTAACTCAGAATGCATCAGTTTTAATATGCTCAACCACGACCACCATTTCAACATCAGACACAACAGCAGAATTCAAGGTAGCCTCTTGTGGATGAAAAACAGAGGAGCAGGCTAATTCCCCTGCTTTAGCTGCATCCAACATCTTCATCACAGAGACAGGGTTGGCCATCTTTGGCAGACAGCCAAGGGTTCCCCCTACTGGCAAAAGTGGGGGAATTTTTTTATTGCACATCCAAAAAAATACATACAGAATGCTGAAAATACAAATAAAGAAACCAAACAATTAAGAAAATATCAATGAAAGAAGGAAAACAAAAAATCACTGCGTGACAAAAAATGTAATCATTTCAGTCACTGTAATGAATCCCACTACTCCTGAAACAGTGTTTGAGAAACAGACTTGAATTCCTTATCACGAACACAGTAAATAACAGAAATAATGGTATGCAAGATATCACTGGAAGTAATCTGTTGTTGCTGAGTTACCAATCTGTATCTAGCTTGCCATATCCAATAAAGAAAACAAGCAAATATCAAACTAAAGCTACTAGCATTATAGATATGACATTGGAGATGGAAAATCCCCCAAAACAAAATCTCAGGGGACAAATTAGTAAATGGGGGATGCTTCCACCAATCAAGTAACAAGAACCACAAGTCCTGAAGAAATGGATGATGCAAATATAAATGTTAAATTGCCTCAACCACTCCAGAACACATAGATCTAAAGCAATACTTTTCAGACTTATCCTTATGCTTTAAATTCCCTTTAACGTTCAATTTTCTATGCACACAGAGCCACATCACATCGCATATAGTAACAGGGGCTCTCCTATCAGTTAAGAAATGACCAACAGAAGCTCTGTCATGTAAAGGTAATGATGAAAAAAATCAGCTGATCAAAAAATATCTAACTCGGGCCGGCCCAGTGGCACTGAGGGCTGAGGTGCTGGACACCATACCTCGCACAATGCCGGCGATCCATGTTCGTGAATGAGCATGGGCTGCTGGGGGTCAGCAGGAGCAGAGAAGGACTGATCATCTGATGGGCTGCTCTCCTTCTCTGGGGAGGGAGGTTTTCAGCTGTTGGTGCCTGTCTGCTCCCAAGTGAAGGCTGGGGGACATGGCTGCCATGTTGAAGATGGGGGAGGAGTCGGGGTAGATGCTGGAGGAGCACGGCACTCCACTCCACAGGCATCATTGCATGCCTTGACTCCTAGGGGATTAAAAGCAGAAAACCATGTGTAGCAGCAGAATGGTGGAGGGTGCCTGACAGGCCCTGCTTCTGGCCAGTCACGGCACTGGCCCCGTGAATCCAGTTCCCAGTGGGGTTGGGGAACCCTGCTGGCCCCACCGCGGGGGGCAAGCCCTGAGGCTAGGTCAGTGCCGGATGGTGGATGTCAGGGGACAGGGCTGGGGGCATCATCCAGATGCAAGCTGGCAAGAAGAAAAAAAATCAAATATTGAACTCACCACCATATCATAAAAAGACTTGTGAGTACAAACAGAAAGAGAATTCACCTTCCATTGTTTTAACTTATCAAAACAGATGTCAAATGAAGTGGATAAATGATATTTAAGCCTGTTTTCGTGAATAAAGGAATCAGTCCTCCATTCCCACAAAATCTCAGAGATATGATGACTCACCCAAAACATTCAAATGTGGAAGGAAGAAAGTAAAAGAGGTTTTAAGTTTGCATAAATAAAAATGCCAAAAAAAGAAAACAATTGGCTTAATCATCCGTAAGCCTCAGTGGAAATATCCAAATAGGTAACCCTATGTTTCACCGGGTTAAGTCGGCTACCCCGTAAGCACTGAAAAAAAAACGCTATAAAGTTTCGCCCTCAACTCCTGGGGAAGGGTATAAACATAACTAATATGTAAAGAATTTGAATAAAAAGAGTTTTAATTAAATAAACTCACTTTCATTTTCCCATATTCCAAGATTTCCAATGCAAACCGTTAGTAAAACCAACTCCCAAGAGTTTGTCTCAATTCAATTTCACCATATCCCCTGGACCAAAATATACCCCCCCAAATTTTGCAATCTTACATGTATAATGAGAATTCCAGCCACTGTAGAACAATATGTAGCCTTCAACCCAATGTATAGACAAATACTTTTTTGGAAATTTATTGCAGCCCCAGTGATGGTGGGAAAAAATTGGAGGATGTGTCCCACTGCTGCACCAGAAGCATCATCAGTCAGAAAAACACATAAACTGTCTGCATAAGCAATCACAGAAATATGCAGAATATGGGGAGAAACAGAAAGACCGTCAACCCGGCGGGATGAATTCAGGAGCCATAACAATGGATCCAAAGACAAAATATACAAAGGGGACTAAGAGGACAACCTTGTTGCATACCACAGCAGATTGCACAGGTACTCCCAAGCCAACCATTAACATATGGAGGAACAGAAGCAAAGGAACAACACATCTGAATCCAATAGATAAACTGAGGAGGAAACCCATAGGCAAATAAACATTTTCATAACTAAGTGTTTGAAACATGGTCAAAAGTCATAGCTTAGTCCAAACTTAAGAGGTAGCCACCTATATGACCAGTTGACCACTGTTCCACCAATTCCCTTAAAAGCAATAAAGCAGCAGTAATATATCTGCCAGGGACTGAGCAGAACTGAGAGGGGTGAATAATTGTAGCCAGCACTGCCAACAAGCATTTACTCAACAGTTTAGTAAATATCTTAAAATCAGTGTTAAGAAGGGTAATAGGGCACCAATTTGAAATCTGAGTCCTATCACCCTTCTTAAACAGAAAAAGCATTAAACCATAGTACATATCATCAGGCAATGAGGAAGGCTAAAGGAAGAAATTTAAAAAATCCAATAGTTTAGTCAAAAAATAAGGCCACAGCCATTGAAAAACTTGACTAGGGAGGCCATCAGAGCAAAGAGCTGTATCTACCAGTAAACTGCGAACAACCTAGTCCAACTCAGCCATTGTAATTGGAACCACCAGGGTCAATTGTTGGGGATCTGAGAGCTTAGGAGCATGAAAGACATTCAATAAAAGATCCAGTTAGGCAGAATCATATGAGGGGCAGGAATACATACTAATAATATGAGCTTCCAAGACTTGCAAAAGACCTGATTAATCTGTGAGCATGCGACCCTCCCCATCCCTCAAAGCCAGAATAACTCTATCAGATACTCGATCATGACAACTTTCAAAGGGTTAAATTGAGCCTTTTTACCCCGAGTACCAATTTGTTGTTCAAATTCCAGAGTGTGCAACCTCTTATACAGATAATCTGTCATATCAGCTTTAACCTTAGAAATCTGAGCTGAATGATCAAAAACCTTGTCAGCTTGTAAAGAAAATAATCTATACAAGGTTGCACAAAGAACAAGGTACCTATTATATTGAAGATGACCAATACAGTTCGCAATGGATTTAAAGAAGGACCGAAAATCCCACTTTCTATCAATCCACCACTGAATATGAAAGTCATACATGCAGTGAACCAATTTCCTATCTTTTTTTTTTAATACACTTTATTAAGTTTCAGAACACCACAGTGAGACAAACAGTGTTACAATAGCATTACAATATCAGGTGTCAAGTATCCCCCCCCTCCCTCCTCCCCTCCCAGACCACACTTACTCAATCACAAACTTAGAGCTCAGGGTTCATCCACACTATCCAGGTTTCCAGAGGCCCAGAAGGGCCTCAAGGTTCCCGCACATTTCTAAGTAGAAGCTAGTCTGTTCTGCATAGAGGCGATATGTCTTTCCAGCTGCAAGGCGAGCATAATCTCCCTGTACCATTCCAAAGTGGTGATGGGGGGTGTCATCCAGCCAATGCCTGACAATAACCAGCTTAGCCACCGTCGAGATGAGTAACATATATGCTTTCCTAACTCTAGGGGTATCTCTGGAGAGATAACTTAGCAAGCATACGTCCGGAATAAACAAAGAATCCAATCCCAAGATGGGATCCAGTGTTTCTCTGATAGATTGCCAGAATTTTTGCACTTTTTGTCAAGTCCATAACATATGAAAGAGAGAACCCATAACCTCCTTACACTTGCCACAAAGTGGAGTGGCCAACCTCCCTATTCTGAACAATTTCATTGGCGTCAAATAGATATTATGCATAATATTAAAACGAATTAACCGCAGTCTATCCTGTTTAACATATCTGTATATTGCCTGCTATAGACTTCCCCATAGGACTGGATCTTCCGGAATACTCAGTTCGTTAACCCAATAATAGCAGACCCCGGTTGGTAATCTGGAGTCTAATGCTTGTAGAGTTTTGTAACACCTGGAAACCGGTGGGACTGAGAGCTACCAGCACAGCCGCTTCACCCCAACCAGTCTTTCAGCGGAAAAAGGGCATTCAAGGTGCTAAGGGCTTTACTAACCTGAGCGTACTTGAAAGTATTTTTCTCAGACGTCCCAGTGATGCTCTGAAAATGGGCAAAAAGAAGCGGCCTCCCATTTACCCAGATATCCGAAACCTTAGAGCCATTCAATTGAGGCCAGAAGGAAGAAGATATCGGTGTCCCACCAATCCTAACTTGCGGGTTACCTACAATGGGTTGGTCCACCGATCCAATTTCCTATCTTCCAGCACCTGCAATAGTTCCAATAAGACCTGCTGATCCAACAATAAACTAGTGTGTAGTCTCCACAAACTCCTACCCATTGAGACCTGAGAAAATTCAGACAGTGCAAACAAAGTAAACAATAGTCCAAAGTCTCTACCGGGACTACCACCACCCATGAGATTAATAAAAGAACCAAAACAAATCAAAAATCAATATGAGTGGACAGAGTACCCCTGTGATAAGTATGTTGAGGATTAGTTGTAGTGACCTTATGTGCATCTACTAAATAGGCATGCAAAAGCATTGTACGTGAAAAGGCAGTATGACAGAAAACCTTAGAGGTCAATGCCCCTTTATCCATGGCTGACAAGCAACAATTAAAATCACCACCAAGAAGGACTGGAAGACTAGTGCACAAATAGGGCTGAACCAGTTTAAATAAAGCAATCCTAGAAGCATTGGTCTGAGGTGCACAGACTGTGATAAAATGCATAGGGTGATTAGAAATGGATACATCAAGTAAAAATGATCTACTAGGAAAAATATCTACCAAATGGAAAACCGTAAAGGCCCATGATTGAAAACACATGGCCAACCCACTACAGGCATCTTCCCCAATCAACCAAAAAGAGGGACCCCAGATCCAAACAGTCTGAGCAATCATCTGAATGTCCGCTATAGTACGTAACATGCAGTCCTGTAAAAAAGCACGTTAGCAAACACCTGAGCTAGAACAGGAAAAGTAGCAATACGTTTTCTATCAGGCTTTATACTGATCACATTTAATGAGGCATAGCAAAGATCAGAAAGAAAGACGTTCAAAAGGGGAGTTTATGCCTCAGATAAACTGTCTGTTTTTTGATGAGTTCTCTGTCTGTTACTCCAAGTAGTTGAACCAGAAGGACCGGGATCTTCAGCCTCAGAAAGAAATTCTTTCTGGAAGGAAGCAATCGATGAAATATCTGAATCAATGTTGTCCTCAGTATTGCCCCAGTTTTGTAAAGAGGAGTATTTGTTCCGGAGTGGCGAAGAGTCTGACAGGGTCAAAGTTGACTTTTTCCATTTACTCTTCCCCATCAAGACCAGTTGGAAATCCTCAGTCAGTGGAACAGAAGGGGGAGGCATCTCTGGAACAGACATAGCAACGGGGGCGTCCAATGAGGTAGGAAGCTGTGGGCCTGAGACGTCCATAGATGTCTTCGGAACTGGATCTGTGGAGCTAGAGGGCTGAGCAGTTTGGGAGGACAAAGGAGCTGATGAATGTAAAGCAACAGGCACAGTAGAAGCCATTAGCATTGGGAGGTGGAACTTGTAGGCTTAGTGGTCTGGTAAACATAAAAGTCATGTTCAACAGAGTCAGTCACATTGTGGGCAGTCCAAGGACAAGAACGGAAAGTATGCCCATCTTCATCACATAGATTACACTTTGGGGGAGATGTACAATGATGTCCTGAATGGCCACAGTAGCCACACAATGTACATTTAATGACCTCACAAGTGCTACTCAAATGTTGTAAAGACCCATACTTATAACAGGACTTTGGATGTCCTGGGTAAAACAGGATCCCTCTTGTCCTCCCTAAAAAAAAACTGCTAGGGAGATGTTGAATACCATCTTCTCCATGCCGGAACTGAACATTAAATTTCTATCCCTCCATCCAGAAACCCTCATTGTCCCATATAGGTTCAGGATCTCCCTGCGGAGTACACTGTTGTTGAAGCCAGCACGAGATATCATTAATGTTTACCCTGTAATTCCAAAACAAAATTGTAACAGAATGGAAGGAAGGCTTAGTTGGGGGGGGGGGATAGCCTAAAAGGGAGTTCAAAGGGGTGTATCTTTTAAATGATAGTGCTGTGTCCAAAAACGCTCACGAATTTGCACAGTTCTGAAACTCACATCAAAACCTGCAACCCCTGATGCATGAATCAGAGCAAACACTTCTGACAGGAAACATTGTAGGTAGTCCTTGACTCATTCAACAATACTTTCACAACATAGGCATGATCCAGGGGGAGGTCCAACCCTCCCTTATATCGAAGTCAGACCATGTTCCTGCACTTAGCTGGTTCCACTGGATGGTGTAATTGACTGGCAAAACTTGCTGGTCTGGGTGGGGCAGGAGCCACCTAAGGGTGGGTGGGAATCAAGGGCAGAGGAGCCTGGGATCAGTAGCTGATTTGTGGGTGCAACAGACTGTGTAGGGGTAGGAACAGAACAAGCAGTACTAGAAGTGAAGGGCACTACTGTGGAAATCACTGGGCCGGGCAACTCACCAGCAGGAGAAATCATCAGACCAGGTCCAGGAATAGGCAAGAATCAGCCATAGGTGCAGTCATCTGAGGTGTAGCATCAACAGTAGTAGATGCAGCAGAAATGTTAGAAACTACAGAAGTGGCAACAAAAAGTACTACCCCACAGGTCCCAGAAAGCGTTCCGGGCAAGGCAATCTGTGGATCGAGGATCCAAACACCATCCACCTGTTGCAGCCAGCAAGTTTGTTGCAGGGCTTGCTCTGGAGATCATGGAGCCTCTGGCATATCCGCCATGGCAACATTCAGAACCAAATCTTGGGAGAGTGACATCTACTTTGAAAGTCAGTGTGTAATTTTTTATCTGGCAAACCCTGCGGTGTTGCAGGCAATCTTTTCTGCTTAAGTTCCTCATCTAATTTCAAAGGGTCCTGGAAAAGTGCCATTTCAACTGCTGACATTATGTCCATCTGTAGTACCTTAGTGTGCTCCATCCCAGTTTGCATGTTTTGGTCAGCTGTGGCAATGCCAGGGTCACTCAGCTAAGCAGGAAGTACAGGTGTGATACTCGGTGTGGAAGCAGTCGGAGTAGGTTCCAAGACAGTCAGACCTTGAAATGAAAACTGCTGTGCTAGTTGCAGGCATCAGGATTCCTCTTCCTCCAACATCTTCAACAGCTGCGGTTTCTGAAGGGCAAAAGCCAAGGATAGGGGAGCTGCAGAAAAACATACTTCTGACGATCAGCAGAGGTCCATGGCACAGGTAGGCAAACTCCCATCAAAGTCATCAGTAACCTGGGAAGCATTCTGTAACAAATCCATATCCGAAGTGAAATCAGAACAAAGAGTAGCCTCTTGCAAGAAGGGTACAGGACAGGAGGCTTGCTCTCCAGTGTCCAGCGTCTCACTCACCGAGACATTGGCAGCCATCATGGGAGACAACCAAAGGATTCACCATACTACAAGAGAAGAGGAATTTCCTCTGTGTCCTGGCCAAATTTCCCCAGTCAATAAAATACCACCAACAGTTTAATCTGGTTCAGTATATCAGTTTGCACCTGTATCTCCCCAGTTCCCCCTAGGATGAGGCTGAAAATATGCAGAATTACCTAGTCCACTTTTCCTGATCAATAAAAACTAAATAAATAAATAAGTAAGGGCAAGTAGACATCAAAACCATAACAGAAACATGGGCTGCACCAAACCATGATTGAGACCTCTCAGTCCTGGACTATGCTCCCTTCCAGACAGATAAAGAAATGGAAAGGTTACACTCCACATAAGGCAATGGTGGAGAAATCCACTGGGGCAAGGGGAGTGGAATCTCTGTGTGTACAGTTGGTGGTGGAGGGGGTAAGAACTTCAGGTTGGAGGTGGCCTAAAGGTCCCTAACCAGGCTGAAGCAGAAGAGGTTTTTGCAAGGGAAATTTAGGAAGACTGTCAAGATAGGGAACATGGTCCTGATGGGAGATTTAAACCTGCCTGAAGTGAATTGTGACTTACCCTGGGCAAGGATTGCATGGGTCCAGGCATTGGTGGACATGTTTCATGATTGCTTCCTAGTACAGAAGGTCAGAGAACAACCTAGATGGTAGCCTGTGATTATGGTGACCGTGATTGAGCACTTGCAAAAAGGGTGACTCAATCATGGCACCTGTGCACAGGGCTACCCAGCAGGGAGGATGACCGGATGGGGGAGTCTGTGAATATAGTGATAGGATGCCACTTTATGTACATGCCCCCATGGGGTGAGGGACCATGGCATGCAACGGGCAGAAGGGGAGGGAGGGTTTGTGGGGCGTAGTGCAGCAGTGGGCTGCTGAGCTGGCCCTGTGGCATGGTGGGTTGGTGGCAGACTAGGGTTGTGAGGGTGCCGGGTTCAGTTCTGGGCATGCGTTCATTTTGTTGCGCCAGTCCATGATTTTTTTCCCTCTTTTGCACCCCCCCGACATGCATCCCACTGGAGTTGAGAATCATTTAGTAGGTGAGTGCAGCCCCCCCACATTAAAAAAAAAAAAGTCTCCAGCGCCTTTTTGCTGTGCTCCAGGAATGTACATTGTCGAAATTGATTTTCGGTGATGTACACGTGCCCTAATGGCGACTGCCTTTCAGCAATCATTGTTATCACATGGAACCCACTAGATAGGGGGTCACCCTACATCTGTTGCTCTCAAATAATTATTCTGTTGAAGAAGCATGGGTCATGGCACCCCTGGGGACAAGTGATCACAGCATTGTATGGTTTAATGTAACCCTTGGGGCTCAGAATTACGAGACCAACACACTAGTTTTGGACTTCAGAAGAGTGGATTTTGGGAGGATGTAGGGACTACTGCAGGTAAAGCCAGAGGGGAGTAAGGCAGTTGAATGGGGCAGAAGTAAAATGGGAGGCCATTAAAAGTGCAGTATTCGAGGATTCCAAATGTTGTATGAAAACAGTGGTGAAAGGAAAAACACATAAGAAACCCATATGGTTCTCCAAAGGGTGACAGAGACTGTAATGACATAGAGGACAGGCTTGAAAAATTACAAATGAGATCAGACTACACAGAATAGAAAAATTTAGCAGAGTAGGTTGAGAGCAGCAGGAGCAGTAGTAAAAAAGGCTAAAGCTGAGGCAGAGCTCAGGAGAGCAAAGGAGCTATAGGAGAGTGATAAGGACTTATTTAAAAATATAAGGGAGATGAGGAAGAATAAACAGCACAGAAATTATACAGATTGGAGGATGTGGATGGTTGAGGATGAGGAGAAGGCAAACCTATCGAATGACTACTTCCTCTAAGTATCCACTATAGAGGAAGGGGGCCCTCATCTGGAGTGATTAACAATGCCAAGGGAGGAGAACAAGTATAAGTTGAAAATGGAGTCATTTACAGGGGATGGGGTACTCAAAGGGCAAAGGGGATGAAGGTAAACAAGGCACTGGAGTTGGATGTAATCTACCCCAGGTTCCTGAGGAAGTGTGCGGGAAGGGAATGGTGGAGCTATTGGCAAATCTGTTTAACTGCTTTCTGTCCCCAGCCAGGAGTGGCCATTGAGGACTAGAGAGTGGTGGTAGATTTAGTGCCTCTTCACAAGGGAGGGAACAAGGGGACCTGGGGAACAACAAGCTGGTTACTCTGACCTCTATCATGGTGAAGTTGCTCAAGCCTAGCATCAAGGATCAGCTAGGGGAGTTCCTTATAGCTAATAACCTACATGATAAAAGTCAGCATGTCTTTGCTAAGAGGAGGTCATTTCAGGTGACCCTCACAGACTTCTTTGACTCAGTGTCACAGGCAGTGAACAAGTGCCAGGCTATGAATTCCCTCTACTTTGACTTTTCCAGGCCTTCAACTTGGTGTCCCCCAGAATATTGTAGAAGCTGAGGGCCTTGGGTGTCTTGAATGAATGTGGGAAAGTTTATCCAGTTGGATAAACAATTGGCTGTGGTAAAGGACACAGAGGGTGATGGTAAATTGAACACACTCAGGGGTCAGGAAGTGACATGTGCAGTACCACAGAGTTCAGTACTTGGACCAGTACTCTTGAATATGTTCATCAGCAACATAGGCAAGGACATACAGGGAAAGATTATAGTAGTTTATTCACAGATGAATCAAAAATATGTGGCAGAGCTGAGACAAATGAGGGGATTGCGGGAGGTTGGAAAAGTGGTTTGAGGTCTGGAAACTCAAATTCAATGAAAAAATACAATGCTATAAAGTTTTGCAATGTATGTGCTTTAAAAGCAACAGATTTTAAGCTGATAGTGTGCTTGGTGGTGGTAGAAGTGTTGATTGCAGTAGATGATGCATGATACCTGTTTTTCAACATTGTGAGAAAGGTAGGATGAGACTTAACTGATAACATCTTGAGTGGCATCTGTAGTGGCTGAGAGTCATAAGGGAGATGTGAGGGTGAGTGATGATTACAATAAACCCCAGGGAACATTCATTAAGGAATCCTGTGTTCTGACTGGTTCTCTAGCGGTACTTATTCCAATGGTAATAAACCATTAATGTAAAAAAGTATTGGCCGATGCCAAATGTACTCTTGCTTATATTTTTGTGTAGTTGTTGGGCAAAGATGGCATAGCAGTTAAAATTAGCAAATTAGTAACATGAGTTTAAACAGTAAAATTGTCATGACTGGGAAATGAAGAGGTTCAGTCATAACATTGTTGTTTTCCTAGATTGTGACTTGCGTGCCTTTTGATTCAGCAATTATTTTAAAGTGAAAAGGAGGATAAAGACAAAGAGTGGGCAGTATTACGGAGGAAATATAATATAGTGATGATGTGATAGGTGAAGAGGGCATGGCCTTGTGTCCAGTGGTACCCCCACCTCCCACCCCCGAATGCCCATGCCATGACTCGTGGAATATGCCTGGTGTCAGTGGTACCCCTGCCTCCACCTCCAAAGCCCTGTCAAACATTTGCTGCTGAATGGCCTGGCGAACATTGGTAGTCCAGCGGCCCCTCCACCCATCCTGAACATACCAAGAACACTACCCTGCAAGCACCCCCTTACCAGTGTCCAGGGACATGCCAGGAATCCCGGTATGGTGACCAGCACAACCCTTCTCTCACCTCCTCAGCTGGATTCCATATGAGCTGCCAGTGTGTGTGCGTACAGTGTACAATATGCTGTACACACACACACTGTCAGCTCATACAGCAGACAGTTGAGGAGGTGAGAGGAGACCTCTGCTGGTCACCATATTGGGATTCCTATCATGTCCATGGACACACTGGTTAAGGGGGGTTAGCAGGGTGGTGTTCTAGGTGCAGGCAGGACAGGTGGGGGACTGCTGGACCACCAATGTTCGCTGGGCCATTCGGCAATTTGCATTTAGGGGTGCTAGTGGGGGTACCACTGGACACCAGAGATATTTTACAAGTCACAGCACAGTCATTCTGGGGGTGGTGGTGACAGTACCACTTGAAACCAGGGATGTTCTATGAGTCATGGGACAGGCATTTGGGGAGTGGGGGCAGGGCTACCACTGGACACCAGGGATATTCTTTGAGTCAAGGGACAGGCAATCAGGGTGGGGGTAGGGGCAAGGGTACCACTGAACACCAAGGATATTCTACAAGTCATGGGATAGGTGATCGGGAGGTGGAAGCAGGGATACCAATGAACACCAAGGATACTTTATGAGTCACATGTTGGACATTTGGGGGGTGGGGGCAGAAGAACCACTGGACACCAGGGACATGTGTTGAAACAATATGATGGGTGTTTAGGGGCGCAGCTATACATCAGGGATACAGTACGTGTCGGTACTATGGGACATGTGTTCGGGGGGTGGTAGGTGTCACGAGACTCCAGGGATATGTTTTGGTACTATGGGACAGTTGTTCAGGGTTGGGGGGCCATTGGACACCAGGGATATGTTTAAGTGACATGGGATGGGCATTCATGAGTGCGAGGTGCTACTAGACACCAGGGATATGTGTAACTGTTAATGGATGGGTGTTTGGGATGAAGGGTGCCATTAGACACCAGGGATATGTGTTGGGACTATAGGATGAGTGTTCTGGTGGGAGGTGCTACTGGACACCAGGGATATGTTTAACTGACATGGGACAGTTTTTTGGGGATGGGGGTGCCACTAGACACCAGGGACATGTATAACTATTATGGGATGGGTGTTCAGGCATGGGGGTGCTGCTAGACAGCAGGGATGTATGTCGGTATAAAGGCATGGGTGTTCTGAGGGCGGGGATGGCACTAGAAACCATGGATATGTGTCAGTACTATGAGACGGGTGTTTGGGGTGGGGGTAACAGTACACACCAGGGATATGTGTCAGTACTATGAGATGGGTGTTCAGGGGTGTGGAGTGCCACTAGACACCAGGGATATGTGTAACTATTATGGAATGGGTATTTGGGGGAGTGTCGCTAGATACCAGGGATATGTGTAACTATTAAGGGATGGGTGTTTGAAGGGGTGAGTGGGTGCCACTAGACACCAGGGATATGTGTTGGTACTATGGGACAGGTGTTCAGGGGTGGAGGTCCAGCTAGACACCAGGGATGATGTGTCTGGCATGCACAGGATGGGTGCTAAAGAACCACAGTTCACCATGCTGATGAGCTTGTAAAGGGCATGCAAATGCCCCCTTAGTCCCTTGCATGCCCAATAGGGTAATTATTTTTTTGTTATTGTTTAACCAGGAGTGGCACACTAAGCTGATAGCTTGTTTACAGGTGCGACCTGGGAGCACAGGGCAGTTAAGTGACTTGCTCAGGGTCACACAGTATGCAAGCTGGGGCTTTATCGCTTGTGGGCTGGATACAGCCTAGGTCTATGATGGGGCGGTGCAGTTTGACTTAGCGCTGTACCAACACAGACCAATATTCAATCCAGATAGCACCGGTCTGCTATCAAACTAAATATAGCAGCTTCTGGGTCAGTCACTGGCGCAAACACAGCATGAACAATTGTTCTGCGCGTGTGCTCATTTTGAACATTTGGGCTCTGTTTTACTTGCTTTTTTACCATGTATGAGAATACAGCAGTTCCATGACTTTCAAGCACTGCATCATGGTCATGCAGATTAAATGGGTTGTGCAACATCTTTGCAATTCCCTGACAAACAAAATTCAAAACAGTAGCACATATGAAAGCGGTAAACAGTATCATATGTGGAATGAAATGCAGAGATAAGGGGCACCATTTTCTAAAGATTTGCAGTGACGCAGCAGACTTGCGGCAGGGTGTTTGATGCAAGTTGTGATTTGCATCAAATATTGCTGCAAGGGTGATTTTAAAAGTAGTGTGCTGCTAATGCCTGCTGCAAGTCTGGAACATGGGACACAAGGAGTTAGACCAGGTTCTCCCTGGTCTAACTTTGTGTTCTGGATTGCGGCACTTGTGCCAAACCTTTGGTGCAAGGTGCCATAAAGTGAGAAAACTGTCAGAAATGCACCAGCTCTTCAAAGATCAGACCGTGGTGCATCTGAGGGGCTTTTGTGCAACTGCGTGTCCCCTTGCAGCATCCGCAGGGCTTGATGGAAGACCTGTGACCACTTCTTAAAATCTGGCCCAAGATTTTCAGTAGGAATTAAGTGTTGCCCAAGAAAGCCCTCTACTTCGCATTTTTCCAGCCTTGTGATTGGGCAAGGACTTCAAAGGGAAAGGAAGAGAAAGGCAAAGAGTGGGTGGAATTTGGGAGGAGAGTCAGTATTTTGGAGCTGTGACAGGTGGAGGAGGGGCACACCCCCAAAAGCCTTCTTACAGTTCAGACTGCTACCAATATTGTTTTGCTAATAAGCACTCTTTATTTAAATACTGAAATTCAAAAAGGAAAACAATTAAACTACACAGTCACTTTAGATGCAAACCCAGGATTCCGATAATAGGATTCTTAGAATGGGAGTGGTGTACAGGCCACCATCTCAGACGGAGGAGTTAGACAGGGAACTAGCGGGACAGATCAGCAGGACCTGCGAGAAGGGTAGTGTGGTGATTGTGGGGGACTTCAACATGCCAGGAGTGAACTGGAGTACCCCAACAACCAGGAACAGAAGGGAGTAGGTACTGCTGGATGCCTTCCAGGACAGCTTCCTGCTGCAAATGGTCAGTGAGCCAACCAGGTTAGGGAATACCCTTGACCTTGTGCTGGCAAATGGGGACTTTGTGAGAGAACTTACAATGGAGGAACCACTGTCAGGGAGTGACCACCACTCAGTATGGCTCACATTGGATATGGGCAAGGAAGGAGTGTAATCTGGCACAAGAGTGCTGGACTTCAGGAGGGCCAACTTTGGGAGGATGGGGAAGTGGTAAAAGGGTACCTGGCCAGAATTCAATCTAGTATGGACACTAACCAGAGGTGGGAGCTCATAAAGCTGGGGATAGTGGAGGTAACAAAACCTGCTGCAAGCCCAGAGCAAGAAGGATAGGGCTAAGAAACCGAGCTGGTTGAGCAAGGAGGTCATGAAAAAGGTAAAGAAAAGAGCTGCCCTTTAGGAGTACAAGAAAACAGGGAGGGGAGGACAGGGAGGAGTACTTGACAGAATTGAAGGAGGTGACAAAGGGCAGTAAGGGGAGCCAAAGCACTCTGGAACTCAGGCTGGCACAAGGCATTAAGAAGGGAGAGAAGGACTTCTTTAAGTACATCAGGAGAAAGGAGCTGTAAGGACCACATAGTAAGGATTAGGAAGGAGGGGGTTGGGTGGAAGCAGGGGTGCGGATGGGGCAGAAGCACTAAATGAGTACTTCTGCTCAGTATTTACTAAAGGGAAGAGGCGGGTGACATCCAAGGTGGGAGAAATGGCAGAAACAGGGGGGGAAGGGGTGACAGATGGGGAAATCATGGAGGGCAGAGTTTGAGAGGGTTTGAAGGCACTGAGGGTGGACAAGGCACCAGGCCCAGATGGCATCCACCCCAGGGTACTGAATGAGCTGGCAGAGGCCCTTGCAGGACCTTTGGCAGACCTATTTAATGCCTCACTACATTCGGGGTGTGTACCTCAGAACTGGAGGATGTGGCTCTGTGGTGCCCCTCCACAAGAGTGGCCCAAGGATGAACCAGGAAACTACAGACCAGTGAGCCTCACATCCATCGTGGGTAAGGTAATGGAGACTATCCTGAAGAAGAGGCTGGTGGTCCTCCTAGAGGCCAAAGGACTACAGGACAGCAGACAGCATGGCTTCATACATGGCAGATCCTGCCAAACCAACCTGGTGGAGTTCTATGACTGGGTAACTAGGCAACTGGACAGGGGCCATGCAGTGGATGTCCTGTATCTGGACTTCAGTAAGGCATTCGACTCTGTGCTGCATGGAAGGCTGGGAAGGAAGTTAGTAGGCACAGGGGCAGGTGCAAAGCTGGTGAGATGGGTGGGAAACTGGGTTCAGGGAAGGCAACAGAGGGTGGTGATGGGTGGGGAGCTCTCACACCCAAGGGCAGTGATGAGCGGTGTTCCACAGGGCTCGGTGTTGGGACCAGTGTTGTTTGGGATATTCATTGAAGACATATCATGGGACATCAAGAGCAAGATCAGTCTGTTTGCTGATGATACCAAGGTAGGCACGGTGGTGGATGACCTAGGGGGATGGCAGGGGTTGCAGGATGATCTGGCAAAGCTTGAAGTCTGGTCAGACACCTGGCAACTGGGGTTTAATGCCAAAAAGTGCAAGGTTCTGCATTTTGGGATGAAGAACCCAAGGAGGAGTTACCAGCTAGGGGGAGTGCAGCTGGCCCAGACAGAGGAGGAGAAGGGTCTGGGTGTGCTCATTACAGGGTCAATGAACAACTCGGCACAATGTAGGAAGGCAGCTGCAAAGAACAACAAAATGCTGGGTTGTATTGCAAGGGGTATATTCTCGAGGAGGGAGGAGGTGATTCTGCCACTGTATAGGTCATTAGTTAGACCACACCTGGAGTACTGCATGCAGTACTGGCGCCCGTATCTGAAGAGGGACACTAAGTTACTGGAGGGGGTGCAGCTCAGAGCGACAAAGATGATCAAGGGGCTGGGGGACTTATCATACAAGAGGAGGTTGAAGGAGTTGAACATGTACTCACTGGAGGAGAGGAGGGACAGGGGTGACATGATTGAAACCTTTAAATACATGAAAGGAATAAACAAGATGGGTACAGAGGGCTGTTCAAAGTAAGGAGGGAGGGCCACCAGGGCCATGATATGAGACTGGAGGAGGAAGGTTCAGGAGGGAGATGAGGAGACATTTTTACAGAGAGGGTGGTGGCTGGGTGGAATTCATTACCTGAAGAAGTGGTATCCAGTAGAACAGTGGACTGCTTCAAAAGGGGATGGGACAGGACAAGGGGGAGGGTTAATGAAGGGGAAGGGTGGAAGGAAGGGGCAGCTACAGAATAAGGAGTGCTAGCTGCACATTCGAGCAGACTTGATAGACCTCTAGGCCTTTATCTGCTGGCAAATTTTGTATGTTCATATAATACATACGTAGGAAATTCAATCACCAATCCTTGGAAATCCAGTGATAACAAAATATAAAGACCTAAGGAAAAGAAAAAAAAAACAACCAAGGCCCCCCACCTCCCTACCCCCTACCCACTACTCCCAAACCTTCCCTGAGCATTGCATGCATCAATATTAAGAGGAAATCCCTAATTAGGGGATAATAGGGTAGGTGTAACTGTATGTCCACCCCACAGCTATATACCATCTACAATGGTTATGTCTTATTTTTGTTATTAACAAGGGAGTAAAAAGGCATCCAAATGTCACTAAGTCTACGCCAGGTTTTACTGAATATCACCACAACCTTTTCGACATTCAAAACCTTGAGAAATTCTTGATACCATTCTGTATAAAACGGAGTCGAATAGTCCCTCCAGTGTCGTAATATAGTCAGTTTTGTCCCCAATGCAATCATAGCCATACAGGTTCATTGTTTCACTGTGGGTGTAGTTGAATAGTCCCTGAGTAGGCAGTTCACCTCGGTGAAATATGAGGAGAGGTTAAAAATAGATGAAGTCTCCCTTTTGACCAAACACCAAAAGGACTGCACCTTAGTACAGGACCACAGTTTATGATACAAGGTACCTTCCTCTTGCTCACACCCCTCACACACTGCAGATGGAATCCTCCCCATTATAAATAATCTTGAGGGTGTTTAATACAGATTGTGCATAATGTTAAATTGTAAATGGCTTAACTGATCCTGCTTGACCACTCTATAAATATCATTCCATATTGTTTGCCAGTGTGGGAGTCAGATAAAGTTATACCCAACTGATTTTTCCAATAATATGACACTGGAGGGAATTTACTCCCCAGTAAGAAACAAAACGTTTTATAGAAACTAGATATTGGCTTAGACTTTACCACTATCTAATAAAATTGTCTGAAATGGTCAGAGGCTATATATGATCCCAGGACGGGACCTAAGAAGTCTTTAACACAATGCCTTAGTTGAAATAATTTAAACTATCCCTGGGGCCCAATGGAGAACTCAGGCTTTATATCTTCTAATGACATAAGCTGATTTCCATCCACCAATTGACCTATCGAGGATTTTGGCAGATTTAGCCAATGTCTTGGGATCAGGGACTCCCTGAAATTTGACAGTTTACGTTGTAATAGAGGGGTTGGCCCAGATCCCTTACACGTAAAACTTTCAGTTCCTCGCACAACTGTGAAAGAGCCCTCAGATCCCACAAAATGCAGGTATCTTTCAGCTCCTTAGATAAACATTTACATGGAGTACACAGCAAGGAAGGTAGTGATACATTATTATATTTCCCAATATGATCCTCCAAATTCAACCAATTTGGACACGTATCACCCCTATCTACTCCCTTGAACCAGAAGAAATATTAGGCTGCATGAATGGTCAAATAATAATAAAAAAATTGGGTAATTAAAGACCTCCCCTTTCTTTCTGCCTACAGAGTTTCCAGTAAGTGTGTCTTGGTGGCTTACCCTGTCACAGAAAGGAAGAACAAAGTGAATGGATTTTATCAAACCAAGACTGATAACGATATGATTGTATGCTTTGCCAGCGTACATGAAAATGTGTCTCTTCAACATGCACAGCTTTACATCTGTTTTTAAGCCAAATAATACTTTTTTTTGCATGATTTTAATTTAAATATTAGTAATGAGATCCTCTGTACTAGGTCTTACCAGTCAGAAAATGTCCCAGGGAGGTAAGTGACCACAGCTATGCTTCAGGGACTTCAGAACTCACTCAGTGCATTATCTGACCAGTATTGCCCACCCAGGCCTTGTTGCTTATAACTGTTGAAATGAATTTATTTATTTTATTGATCTATTTCTTTATTTGTTAACTGGGAAGGAGCACCGGACTGAGGGTCCTTTTTCAGGTTCAACCCAGACATAAATAATGCACAACAGATAAACATACAGACTTAAAAACGTAAAATAGAATCGCAACATAGCACATCAAGTACACTTACAAATGCAACAATTATGCAGGTATTGCACAAAATTATTCTTTTGTATCATTTGCCATCCTAAATAACTACAAAAGTGTTATTTCAGGATGCCTACATACCTATCAGCATACTAGTGTAAAAGACTGGGTCACCCACTAGCACCAGTTTTCAATCAACAATAAAGAAGAATGGGCCTGAGGAAGTGGAATATACCACAAAACTGTTGCCCAATATCAAGTTGTGTGAAGAAAATAAAAGAAACAAATTAAGACTTTATGCAGTGGTGTTCACCCATTCTTCTTTATTGTTGATTGCCATTCTAAATAGGGACAAATACAGTATTAATGACTGAGTATCATGGGAAACAACTGTTTGTAGTGACTAGCTGGAGTGCTATTTTCAGTTAATCCCACCACTGATAAGGATCCTACAAGAAATACCTCATGTCACACACTTTTGCTACATTGCAAAACAGCCTTACTACCACGACATGTTTATTTATGATTTGTTGGAGTGGCAATAGTGGTCGGAAGCAAGTACTGTATCAATAAAAAGGGCACATGAGAAGGCTCTTCAACTACTGCTATTAGTTGTAAACATAAACCTTGATGACAACAGCCTTTGGCCACTGCTGTCAATCTCAGAAATCCCATTGCTCCAGCTGACAGTATCATGAATGAAACATAGACTTTGACGGCAGTTAAGGACCGCTTGGTCCAGCCAGTCTGCCCATTTCCCTACCTATTTGATAAGTTGCAGATCCTAGTTAATCAACAGCCTACTTCTTCCTACCCCCCACCAGAATTGCCTTATGTCTGTCCCATGCATTCTTGAACTCCCCCATTGTTTTTGACCCCATGACCTCCTCAGGAAGGCCTTTCCATGTGTCCACCACCCTGTCCATGAAAAAATACTTCCTCATGATGCCCCTGAGCCATCCTGGCATGGCAGATACTGGGCTAGATTCATGAAAGAAATACCACATTTTAAATGCACATTGCTTCAGTTAGTGTGCTATTTCATACCTCCTGATTCAGGAAACAGCCACAGGGGGAAATAACAGCAATTAGCAGGGACACAGCAGCACACCAGCTCAACACTGTGGAAGCTGCACATGCTAGGGCTGAGTCTCAAAGCCCTTGGAATGACACAAGGTGCCTGCATCAAAGATAAATGATGCAAGTGGCTCCTTGCATCAAAAAATGCAACCCAAGCAATTCTCAAAAGCAGCCTGCGGCTAACGCAGGCTGCTTGCAGCAAAGGGGGCTTGCACCAGTCTTGCCCCATAAAATGGGCTGTGGCATGGTGCTCGGGGAGGTGTGGCAGATGCAAGCTGCCACATCCCCCAAATCATATTCTAAAACCACCCACACAGGACAACTGTCTAAGTACATTTAGACCAGCCAGTGGCTGGTCTAAGTGTACTTAGGTGTCCTCTAGTGGTTGTGCCAATTTGCTGCCAGGGTCCTGAGCCCCCATGTACATGCCACCCTTGTAGTCCAGGGCACCCCCCCAACAGAACCGATTCCCAATCCCCTTGATTAATAATTAAAGTAACCTGGTGGTCTAGTGGTTCCCCAACCCCCAAGCCCTGATCTTCCATAATATTAATTTAAATTGCCCTGGTGGGCTAGCGGACCACCCCCCAACCCCGATCTACCATAATATTTATTTATATTTCCCTGGTGGGCTAGTGGACCCTCCCCAAGCCCTGATCACCCATAATACTAATGTAAAGTTCCCAAGTGGGCTAGCGGACGACCATGATCCCCCAGTACATGATATATCCAACATCCTGGTGGTCTAGTGGACTCCACCCCACAGTGCCCTGCAATCCCACTCCCCCAACCCATAACCCAGCTGGTGACTGACACAGCCCACTGCTTACCACTGTGGCCAGCCACCAACTGAGCTATGAATGAGCGCATATTGTATATAGTGCATGCTCATTCATAGCACAGTTGGTGGTTGGAGTATTGCTGCATGGCTGCCCCACAGTTGCAGCACACCTTTGCTATGTGCAGTCTATTTGGAACATGGCCAAGGTTGTCTCAAGCCACAGGACTTAGCTGCTGGGATCCTACCCAATAGAGAATAGGGCTCAGGGCCCCCTGGCACATCAGCAATTGGTACAAGCCGCCTTTGCCGCTGCTTGCACCGACAGTTTGAGAACTGGTCCCAGTAACTGCAGAGGTCTATCAGCTAAAGGATAACAGGGCAGAACACCACTGTGACTGAGAACAAAAACACAGCCAGCAATGCAGGTGCAGAAACAAAACATGCACACATGGTACAATTCCTGAGGGATGCAGACACTGCAGCACAGAAAATTGCGGCAAATGGATCTGCCTTCACTAGCATGGCCATGGTCAGCATATCAGCCACAACCCAGAACACTGTAGCAAAGCATTCAGGAAGCAAATATTACATCATCCTTGCTGTGCTAAATAAGGGTCTCTCAAGCAGCTTGTAAAAAGCACAGGACTGCGCCAGGATGCAGTGGTGCCACAGAGGGCCTACATACTGGCAGCAGCCCATAAGGAAGAAAAGGAAGCAGAGGTTTGTTTTAATTTTTTTATTTAGAAATATTCACCCAGAATAGCCCAGCTGAGATGCAATGTATTGTTTACAGTGTGTCCAACCTCTACCCATTCCACATCAAGGTGGTCTGGAGCAATGAGAGGTTAAGTGACTTTCCCAAGATCACACAGTGATAATTTGGCTCTAACAGGGATTTAACCTGTATTTTTCCAGTTCCCAAGTCAAGAAGTCAATATATCACGCAAAACACTACTGCCCTGAGTGTTGAGAAAATAGATTGACTACTGCATACTGGACAGCTGTGCTTTTAATGGCAGATAATGTGTGCTCTTTGCCTGTTCTGCATCACTTGCACTACTGCAGGCTCCAATGTAGTAGCACCTGTGATGTCATCTTCTGCAGCCCAGATAACAAAATAAAGGACTCATGAATATAAATATGCCATGTCCAAAACTGCACCATGTGAGTCATGAACACAACTACCATGCCTGTTAGCACTGCTGCTGTTACTTCTTGAATCATGTGGCACTGCAGAAGCAGTAGTGGTCTCTTTATTTACTGTGTGCTACTTTCACTTTAATTAATCTAGCCTGCCGTCTTTCAGATTTAATGTTGATAACTCATGCACCAAATATAGTTAGCACCGGGATTCAGTCCAAACTTTAAACCATTGTCAAGGAGATCTCCTAACTATCCCTTTGACTCCAGGAAAATCAAATGCAGTCAGAATCAAACTAAACTATAAACTATAACCTCAAAGTTCAAGTCACAAAAACATTCTGAATGAGGACTGATTCTTTCCTCAAAGTTCCACTGTCTATGCTAACTGCAGTCTTTAAAATTGCATGAACACTCTCCTGGCAATGAATGCAATATGAAAAGATTGTCACAAAATGGGCATCCCTTTGATAACTGTGATGTGAATTTGTAACATTACACTAGTTTCTGCTTTTGCCATGTTTAATTAGATAATTCACTGTTAATTAATCTTTCACATTTTACATACAGCAGAACAAATAACATATTAGCAGAAAACCAAACTTTATTCAATAATGTATTGATGAATATTACCATTATGGTACTAACATTTAAAACGTGACCACTGCTAGGTCTGAGACATGGGGGAGAATCATTGTTTAGCTGCTGTACAATACTGATCCTCTGCCTGCATCTGCCATTGTGGGTTGGAATAGCTACTAGCACCCATGAATCTGGTCTTCTTAGGAGGCTGTTTGAACTGCAGCAATGCTGGTGAGCACACCGAAGAGTCATTACATAGAACATCTAGCAGCCTCTTCAAAATACCCTGTAGTGAGCAGAGCATCATGCCCACTGCTCCGTACTAGGCAGGGGGCGAACACTAACTATTGAACTGATAAGCCTGAACACTCATTTATTGAGATCCACACTCACAATAGTAGTGCACAAGACAGATGAGTTAATTTCTAAATTTACTAGCATAGGTGTCTAAATCCATGCTGAAACATGGAACTGAAAAAGATACCCTGTTGGTGTATAGACACTGAAGCCTCTTAAAGAGCTAGTGTACTGCCTAAAACTAATATTACAGTAGATTGTAAATGCAGCCAACCATTACCTTTTATATCTGAGGTTCTTTTTCTTTTTCCTTTGTTTAATTAAAAGATTGTTTACCTGATGTTAGTAGGTGTGATATTTGGAACAACTCTTAGCCTGGCAACTGACATATCCAGCTCTACTGTCCCATACAACATCATCAGCATTGTGACCTCACTGACTGTGACATCACTGCTACATAGGAACAGCCAGAGAGTGACTGCCAGGTCATTCACCTGTGATGTCACTGTCAGTGAGATCACAATACTGATAATGTAGTGTGGGACAGTGGAGTTAGATATGTCAGATGCCAGGCTAAGAGCTGTCCCTCACATCCAGCACAATATTATCACATAGAATACTTTCTGATCAGCAAAAGAAAAATACTTCATAAATAAAAAGTTACAACTGACTACTACTTAAAATTTGTATTACTGTCTTGTCTACCTATGTTGGCTCCACTAGCTTTGTAAGGTATGAATAGTACAGCAGTACAGCAGTAAAAATTAATGTTGGACCATAATCAAGTAATGTGCACTATTTGGTAGCTTCTGTGTTGACAAATGTCACTACATTTGTGCACATCTAGGTTAAGAATCCATTTGGATAAAACAAATTTCAGAAAAAAACATAGTGTGCTAACCAAAAATGCTATCTAAGGGTGTTGTGCACCAATGGGTGGGTAATATGCGCCATAGATGTGTTACCTGCCCACGAAGCTCCACACCTGCAGACAGGTGTGCACCAGCAGCATTCATGACCAACAACCATGTGTCTGTGGTCCCACCCCCATGCAGGACTTCACAGTGCAGCCAGGGTTGTGGGTCTGGCTGGGCATCCAATCGGATGCCTGGACTGGGCGGCTCAGTGAATCCATTCCGCAGTAGGGTGTACGTTGGCTGCTCGCTCTACAGATGTCCAAGGGCTGGTGGCTGTGGCAGGTGTGAGGAGGGCAATGCCACCGACCCTCCCATGGCACTAGAGTAGTGCACGGGGTTGGGTTGGGGCCAGGGAGCTGTCTGCCAGTGGGGTGCATACCATACCCCGCTGTTAGTGGGATGTGCTGGTGGTGTGGGGGGCAGTGCTGTGGGCAGTACCCTTGGGTTGGTGCCCCCATGAGGTAATGTGTGTGTGTGGGGGGGGGACATGATCACAGTGTGTGTCCTCACCAGTCTGTCTGCCAGGGTGGGAGGGAGGCAGCAGCCCCTTTATGGGGTGGCCCCGGAGGGTGGGTGGGTTTCCAGGCATGCACAGGGTGTGTAGGGGTTTTACAGCAGGGTCCTCCTTGGTGTACCCTGTGCCCCCGTACACATCCCCATGGCCTGCACTACATGCATTTGTGCATGGAGCATAGTGCTGGCATGCCCCCCCACACTGTGCGGTCCACAGCCCTGGGGGATCAGGCACATACTGTCTTCACACCCCCCCATTTTGCATCCCATGCAGGGGGTGCAATGGGTGCAGAGCAGCTATGCACCTCAGATACACATGTAGCCACTCCGCTCCATTGGTGCATAGGGCCCTAAACGAGGTACTGACCATATAGATGTAGACAATATCATGAACTATTAAATATTTTTTGTTTGTTTTTATAAATAAGTTTTATTTCAATTTTCAGTGGTGCATAGTGAAATAAAGTAAAGATACAGCACATAAAGAAGAAAAAGAAAAACCTGGCAAGGGAATACCCCCTTGGAAATACAACGCTAAAACAATGGTATTAAAAAACAGTACTGATACTATTGTAAAAATAAGCACATTACCCAGACTGTATGATTATTAAATAGGCTATTAAATATGTCAAATTTCAATTCCCTATGATGATAAATGACAACCAAAATAAAGATCAGGTGCTGAAATTTCCTATTGAATACCTGGTCCAACCTTTACTACAATGATGCTACCTTGGTACTATAATGAATACAGCCTAGATTTCAAACAGTGCAGCCAGGTCTACCTGAACAGTTTGAATTTCCTGTCTCTCTCATCAGTAATATTAATATATTTTTAATATGCAAATTAAAGTACCAAACACTTTTCAGTTGACCCCCTTTTTGTTAGCTAAAGCAAAAATGCAAATTCTTGTTTTTATATTGCTCCATGATATGGTTAATAGCAAGTTGCTTCTGATTACGTTCTCTTGTTAAATGCAAATGAAATCTGCCTTCTATTTCACATTTAAATTCTGTGTAGAACCACAGGTATCATGCAAATACTTAATTTTTTATACTTCATCAGATTTATGAGTTTCAATCAAAAGAGAAGATGTTTACTAACAGTTCCTCATCTGCATGTGATAATAAGATTGACATTATTTTCAGATTGCCTGTTCATATAAGGCATTTAATTAAACTGTGTTTACGTAACAGAAGCTTCCTGAAAATTTGATCTAGATGTTTCTCAAAGAGCTTTATTACTGCACGTTACAAATAATAAAAATAATCCCATACATTTCCCTGAAAATTCATCCAAATTGATTTCAAATGATTAACTTGTTTGGGGAAATAATTAAAAAGCCATTGCTAGCATTCTGCCATTAATACTCTCTACAGTTTTACCCAGAATCACACACAAGTATAACTTTTTGGGGAATTAAACCTAGTAAGTCATATTATTTCTTTCTCACTGCAATTTGCAATTTAATTGCTAAGCAGCGGTAACACTGCACCAAAAACATAGATACATAGATACATAGACAGTGTCGGCAGATAAGGGCCTATGGCCCACCCAGTCTGCCCATTTGAGCTTGTAAGTTCGCTTTATATTTTCCTGGAAGTCTTTTGCCCCTCACCCCTGACCTCTAGAATTCCTTTATGTCTATCCCATGCATTCTTAAATCCCATTGATTGTTTCAGCCCCCACCACTTCCTCTGGCAGGGTGTTCCACTTGTCCACCACCCGTTCTGTGAAGAAATTCTTCCTCACATTTCCCCTGAATCGTCCTCCCTCCAACTTCATCCCATGCCCTCTAGCCCTGGAACATGTTTTATGCATAAAAATAGTGTATTCCTGTACCCTGTTCCTCTCTGTGAGATACATGAATGTCTCTATTATATCATCTCTCTCCCTCCTCTCCTCCAGGGAGTACATGTTCAAGTCCTTCAACCTGTCCTCATAGGACTTGTGATGCAATCCATGTATCATCTTTGTTGCCCTCCTCTGAACCTTCTCTACTCTGTCTATGTCCTTAAGTAGGTAAGGTCTCCAGAACTGTACACTGTACTCCAGGTGGGGCCTCACTAGTGTCTTGCATAGTGGAATTATGACCTCCCTTTTCCTGTTGGTGATGCCATGCCTATGCATCCCAGCATCTATTTGCTTTACCTGCTGCCTTGTCACACTTTTTCCCCCTACCTTGAGGTCATCAGAGCTGATAACCCCAAGATTCCTTTCCTGCTTGGTGCATGCTATATCCTCTCCTCTCCTCCCAACTGATATATTGTGCCAGGGGTTTTGTGCCCCATATGCATTATCCTGCACTTCTTTGCATTGAATTCCAACTGCCAAACCCCTGACCGTTCTTCAAGTTTCTGCAGGTCACTTCTCATTCTGTCTACACCCTCTGGTGTGTCCTCTCTGTTACAGAGCTTTGTGTCATCAGTGAACAGGGCAATTCTGCCTTCTAGATCCTGCGCAATGTCACTGATGAAGATGTTGAATAGGACAGGTCCCAGCATTGATCCCTGTGGTACCACACTGGTCACTCTTTTCTCTGTGGAGTGACAGCCATTTACCACCACCCTCTGTATCGTGCCGCCCAGCCAGTTACCTACCCACCACACTACTGTCCTACCCACATCCATATTCCCCAGTTTGCGTAATGGCCTTCTATGTGGCACAGTGTCAAAGGCCTTGCTGAAGTCCAGATAGGCCACTTCCACTGCCCTCCCCTGATCCACCTCCCTAGCCACCCAGTCAAAAAATTCAACAAGTCTGTTCTGACATGACCACCCCCTGGTGAAACCATGCTGCCTTGGGTCCTGTAGTCCATTGACAACCAGATGTTCCACTAATCTTTCCTTCAGTAGTGCTTCCTTGATCTTCTTCACTACTGAGGTGAGGCTGACTGGTCTGTAGTTCCCCGCTTCCTCTTTGTTCCCACTTTTGTATAAGGGGACTACATCTGCTGTCCTCCAGTCTGTTTCCAGTGATCGACTAAACAGGATTGCCAGAGGTTCAGCCACCACCTCTCTTAGTTCTTTAATCACCCTGGGGTGCACCCCATCTGGCCCCATTGCTTTATCAACTCTTACTCCTTCCAGTTCCTTCAGGACCCTTTCTTGTGTAAAGAGACTTGTATACATTTCTGCATCATTCCCACCCCTTGTAATCCCTTCAGACCTATTACCCTCCTCTTCCTCAGTAAAGACTGAGCAGAAATACCTGTTCAATATGTCAGCTTTACTGTTATCATCCTCCACGTGGGACCCATCTTCCCCCTTCAGTCTCACTATCCCTTCCTTTGCTTTTCTTTTTTCACTTATGTACCTGTAAAAGGTTTTGTTTCCTCTACTCACTGATTTTGCAATGTGCTCTTCTGTCTGAGCTTTGGCTTCCCTTACTGACCTCCCTGCCTCCCTTTACTTCTCCTGGTACTTCTCCCTATCCCCTTCTGCCTGTATCTTTTTGTATTGCCTGAATGTAATCTTTTTGGCTTTCACTTTCTCCGCTACCTCCTTGGAAAACCATAATGGTCTCCTCTTCCTTTTCCTCTTGCTAACCTGCTTAATGCATAATTCTGTTGCTCTTGTACTCCCTGTTTTAAATACTGCCCACTGTTCCTCAACCCCTAATTCCCACCCCATTCCCCTTACTGCCTCTTTCAAGCATCTCCCCATTTTCCCAAAGTCTGCCCCCCTAAAATCCAGGATACATGTTTTTGTGTGGTTTGGTTCTGCTCCTTCTGTGATTTCAAACCACAATGACTGGTGATCACTGTTCCCCAGGTGCTCCCCCACTGTTACCCCCATCACACTGTCCCTGTTTGTGAGCACAAGGTCCAGTATTGCCTTCTGCTGAGTTGGTTCCATGACCAGTTGCTTGAGGAAGGCACCTTGAAGGGAGTCCAGGATAAATCTGCTCTTGGTTGATGCTGCTGCTGGGATGCTCCAGTCCACGTCTGGAATACTGAGGTCTCCAACCAGCACTACCTTACCCTTTTCTGCCATCCTTTGGATGGCTAGCATTAGCTCTCTATCTGTTTCTTCCTCCTAGGCTGGTGGTCTATAAACCACACCTGTGCAGATGGCTGGCCCCATTTTCCTTTCTAGCTTAACCCACAGAATCACTCCCCCATTTTGTTCCTCCTGGATCTCTGTGGCCTTTATGTAATCTTTCACATAAAGTGCCACTCCTTCTCCTCCCTTCCTACCTGCCCTGTCTCTTCTGAATATGTTGTAGCCAGGTATGGCCATCTCCCAGTCGAGGTTATCATTACACCAGGTTTCAGTGATGGCCACAATGTCCAGGTCTGACTACACCATGACAGCCTCCAGATCCTCCATCTTGTTGCTAAGGCTCCTGGCATTGGCACACATGGCTTTCCAAGATTTGAACTCTCTAGACTGTTTAGCTGTTCTACTACAGCCCCTTCCCGGGTTGTCCTTTATCCCATGTTCTCCCTGCTGTCTGCACTTCTGTTGACTCTTGCCCCTTTTCTGCCTATCCACCTCTTGGGTGCTTAGCTCCATCTTTTGCACACTGCTTGGTAGAGATATTCACTCCTCCTGTTCACTGGTTCCACTGCTAGCTGTGGGGGGTGGGCAATGAGGTACCCTCCTTGCTGGCCTGCCAACCCCCCCAGCTAGTTTAAATGCTTGTCCATGTAGCATTTAAACTTATAACTGAGTGCTTGAATTCCTCTCCCTTCCCATCTAACTATCAGCTCAGTTGTTCCTAGTTACAAGATATGCAGTACTAGAGAAAGGAAAGTGTGTCTGGGAACCCCAGGTCCAATTATGTGAGCTTGTATCTCAGTGGTTAGAGCACCAGAATAATATTCTGGGGTCTAGGCTAAATTCCCCGTAGGTTACATTATTTCTTTCTCACTACAATTTTTGATTTATGCTAAATTTGAGACAATTATTTAAAGCAAGAATTTGTTGTTAGCTATATTTTGTATCTGTAAAGCAAATGGCAGTAAATTATATATTAAACTATAACTTTTCATGACTGCTCTAATGAATTGTTATGAAAGTATCATCTCATATAATGAGAATACATCTTGATCCAGATTTTATTGAAGTGGGCTCTGTGAAGATTACAGCAAACACATCTTGATTTCTGAGTTCTAGTCAACAAAGCATTCTTTCAGCTGAGTTTGGAGACACTGAAGTTTAGATATTGATCAGCTCTATTTACGTCAAGAGCCCAGAGCTTTGACTGACCTTTAAAATTATTTAAGATTCTAACAGCAGTTTCTATAATGCATGCATTTCTTGAGCTGCATGTTGATTATGAGAAATGTTTGTTGGATTGGGAAGTGATGGTTTTGGTCTGCTGCACTTTATTGAAAATATGGCACTGCTAGCTCCAACAACAGTAATGTGGTTCCATTTTTTATAGAACAATGCTCAGTAGACATTAATGCAAAAGTAATGACTTTGTTTCTTAAGTGCCTCTTTTGGGATCCTATTACAGTCATCATTTTCAAACAGAATGACTTTCCATGAATCAAACAGAAAGTCCTCAAAGTAATAAAAAGAGAGTAAATCAAACTTTGTCTGAGCTTCTTAAACAGCAGTCACACAGATACCTAACATAGGTAATCAAATAGCCAGCAAAACACATGGCCCATGTGGACTGTCTGATCTGCACTCAGTAAAAAGATTTTGTTACATGTCTTTTCTTCTTGGTAAATACAGTACATGCTTGAGTAAGCAATAAGACATGATACAGTATGCATTGAACAGATATTACCGCATGCCTAGGGGTGTAGTGTGGCATGAGGCTGCAGGTTGAGTGTCTTCAACCCCTGGAAGTGAGGTGAAATCTGTTCAATGCACACCCACGGAGTGTCTTATTGCACTTATAAAATGGGCTACATTTTTATTTTATTTTTCTATGTTACAAAAAGTAACTTTGCATATAAAAAAAGATGATTATTATGGCAGTTTGTCATAAAATAGTTCTTCAACACGTAGAATATGACGTCACTTTTTTCCCAAATAGTACTTCTGTTGCTGTGCAGGGAGCCCCTTCCAATAGTTTTGTTGCCATGAAGAAGCCTCTCCCGCCCCAGTGTGTATCAGGGTGGAGGGCACATTAGCATTTGTTGTGGCTATGAAATGGTTGAGGGAGCAGTTGCTGACTGTAATTTTTTTTCCCATACTGAAGACTTGGACCTCTGCAAGTAGAGGTACAGAACTGAGCAACTCCTCTGCTTCCCATGCTAGCACTGAGGAGCGAGTGCAAGTACATATTTCCCTTGGCTTTGTCTCTACATGTGAGGATGCCAGTATTAAAGTAAAAAAAAAATAAATAGCAACAACACAAGCCAATTTGTTTTAATAATGATTTGCACATAACATGGAGTCTAAATGTGAGAGCATGTTCTTCTGACACAGGCGGGGGGGAAGGCATACTGCCGGAGACTGACCGCAATGGCAGCAGTTAGTGAGAGTTGTGGCTATGGAATGGAAGTGGGAGCAGTTTCTGACAGTTGTGTTTTTTGTTTAATTCTATACAGAAAACTTGGACCTCTGCGAGGAGAGATACAGGATCGAGTGGCTTCTCCCTTCCCATGGCAGTACTGAGCGGAGCGAGGGCAAGTAAATATTTCCCCTTGCTTTGCCTTGACATGTGAGGGTGCTAGTATCAAAGTAAAAAACAAACAAGCACACAGGCTGATTTGTTTTAATAATGAGTTTTACTCAATGCATAATCTGAATGCAGGAGCGCTATTTTTTGATACAGGCAGTGGGAGTGGCATGCTGCAGGAGACAGACCTCAATGTCAGCAGTTCAGCAGAGGTACAAGAACAGAAGCATGTACTACATTTAATTTAACATTTTTGTGATTAAATGTCTGGCCATGGGTGGTGTTTTATATGAAACAATGTTTGCTGTTTACCTGAATATTTCTCTCGCTAGTTTGCAAGAAAAAATGGCAGCATTTCAAAAATCAGTGGTCTAATGGCACACTGATTATCCATACTGCGGTCATGATTTGAGAACTTGTTTTTACCTGAGCATTGAAAGGATTCAATGTACAGATAAGAACTAATCAGAATACTGGAATTTCCCTGCCCATTTTATAATTCTAATTGATAAAACCTACAGTATTTGAAACATTACTCACTTCTGGACCGTAAGTAAATTTGTTTTAGAAACATTGATATTTCATTACAGGAAACATTCTAATTCACAGGAGACACAGTGGAGTATGAGTTGGGAGGTATTCACCTGGTGATGTTCACTGACCAGTTGCCACTAAAGCAATTACTATCAAGGCATACATGTAATCAGTACTGTGTGCACTAATTTACTGTTAGTTATAAATGCAAATAGAATGCAGGAGCAACTTGGCCACCAGAGGCATAGAAACAAGGGTGGGCTTAGTGAAAGGGGACAATTACAGGCTGGATGTCTTTTTGTCCTGTGGTGCAACCTAGTTGCATAGCATTGTGCCATGTACCTTCTGCAATTCCATGCTACAACATGGTTGCAGGTGCATGCCAGGGTATTTCACAGAAACAATCACAGAAGTGGAACACACAAACATAAATTGTCTGTGCCACTGCAGGAGCCAATGACTCCAAAAGGCAAAGCAACAACAAAGCATGGTGTACTCAAGGAGAGGTAAATGACAAAAATCAAAGCCTCAACCCAGGCTTGATGAAGAGCCCCCTTTTATTGACACATTTTTCAAAGATAACCAGGTAGAAATACATGGAATACTCAGGTACCTCAAGGAACACTTTCTCTTTATGAAGTGCATATTGTGGTGTTGAAGTGTACAGACTCCATTTATACCTATTAAAATTTGGCTGTGGTGTCTTCATTGTTCCTTTTACATGAAAGACTCCTCCCCATCTGTGACATGTGGCTACTTTTGTGAATGGTGCCATCAGGTGAATGTTGTGTCTCAAAAGCACCTATTTTGTGCTGCCCTAATAGTGACTGTGAAATTGACCCTGTACGTCTATGGGATGCAAATAGGATTGGAGTAGACTCATCACCGACTTTTGTATTTAGTACACTGGATAATAATTAATTTTCAAGATCTAGTTTATGTTTATTTATTTTTTCTTTTCTTTTCAGATGTAAGATGAGTCCAATAAAGCAGTATTCTCAAAAGAGGAGTTGAACTGATGTGACGTTTTGTTGTTGTTAAACATCTTTATTGCATGTATTTAGTTTTACAGAATATAAAACATGAGGCCATCATAGGCACAACAACACATTGAATTATTCTGTTTCATGCTAGCAACATAGAACAAACAGACTACAGAATGTCAGAAGGTAATTCCTCTGTATCACAAGTAGTGAACATTCAAAGGTCAGCACATACTCAGAGTTAGGGTACAGTAAGCCTAAAAGTGGTATGTAGCTGCTTATGGTGGGTACCAGGGTTCCCCTGCATCCTGAGTTCTAAAACCATGGTCCAGAAAACAGAGGAGGGAGGTTAGACATGGAGATCACATATGATGGTATGTAGTAAGAGTACCCTTTGTCCAGTGGGAAAGCCTGGTGAATTTACCCAGTTGAGCTACTGCTGCTTTCCATTCTCCCAAGGAAGGGATGGTGGTGGTTTGCCAGGTGAAGAAGCAATTATTTGGTTTTCACACTAGCAGCTATTAGCCATATCAAATTATTTCCTGTTATGTGGGGGTATTGCGGGAAGAATCCCTAGCAGAAACAGACTAGGAGAGAAGGGAGGGTTAAATCTCAGTACCAGAGAGCAGTTGTGGAGTACACCTTTCCAAAATTCCTGTACCAATTGGCATCCCCACAAAGTAGGATATAAATCATCACCCACTCCGGAGTTATACCTTCAGCATGTACCATGGAGCATAGATCCAAGAGATATGAGCTGTGCTGGAGTGAGATACAGTACCACTGGTGGGGCACCTTGTTCTGTATGAGTAAGCTTCAGCTGTCTGGATAGGCCTTATGAGCCAGCTTCCAGCATTGCAACCAGGTTTGTTCAGAAATGGGAGATTTGAGTGCACCTTCCCACTTCCTTTTTGCTTTTACCATGGGGGTAAGATGTAGTGTGTCCCTAATGACCATGTGGATCATTTCTGCCTTACCCTTGTTGTGTCTAAGCCATTTAACAAGTGGAGAGGATGGAGAAGCCTTATGAAGTGGAGGAGTGTTTCTGAGGCAATCCAAGGCCATGCTTCTCAGTTGCTGATATTTCCAACAACCAAATCTTGGAAAGGAGAAGCAGCTTCATGGATTAGTGAAAGTGTTGGTTATCTGAGTACCAGGTTGAGAAAGGTCACTAATGGTCCATACACCATGTGTTTCCCAAGAAGACCACAAGACTGGCTCACCACCAATGCAAAGAGTTGAGTTCTTCCACAATGGAGTGAGAGTGAGGGGCAGAAGAGTGGTTTGAGTCAGGGATTAAAGTTTTGTTGAAACTGAAATCAAGGTGGAAACAGTGGGCACTTGCTTAAGGGGGTTCAGGGGGCCATATAGGTACATGGAGGGTGAAGAGCACTTACCCTGGGCTGATTCCTTGTGTGCCCATAACAGGGCATTATGGTCTAATTGGGTAAACCATTTGCAGGTTTGGACTCCAAGGAATGCATAACAATATCCCTGAAACAAGGGGAGATTCCATCACCCTTAGTTTGGTGCACACATGTAGCTTGGATGTGCTGTAATGGGGTACTTTGCGTTCTGACAAAAAATTTGCAATCAGGGTATCAGTTTTGGAAAACCAGACCAGGGGATCTTCACCGGCAAGTGAGAGAAGTGATGAAAGAGTTTGGAAGCAGTCACTATCATAAGTGTGCTCCCTTTACTGCTAGAGAGAGATGTAGAACTTTCCAGCGCTTGCATTCAGTTTGGAGATGTTTCAGTAGAGGGGAAAGGTTTAGGGGCCCAATGAGATGGGTCAATGGAGAGATGTATACCTAAGTACTCTGTGGAGTCTCCTGACCACTTCAGACCAAAGCTGTTGATCACTGTTTTTGTGCATGCAGCAGTGATGGGTAGCACTACTGTCTTGGCAGGGTTGATTCGAAAGCCTGAGGTCTGAGCAAAAGAGTCCAACAGAGCCAGAAGTGAAGGTATGCTAAGTGTGGCATCCTCCACTATGAGTAGAAGATTGTCAGCGTAGATCAACATGCGGTATTCCTAAGGCCCAATCCTGTTACCCTACATAGTTTTGTGCTCCCTGATGGCAATGACCAGGTGCTCTATGGTGAACACAAAAAGGAGAGGAGAAAGTGAGCAACCTTGTTGGGTGTGTCTAGCAAAGGAAAAAGAAGTGGATAGGAGGTTGCTGGTTAAGACCCTGGCGGAAGGTAAGAAATATAAGGTTAAGATCCGATGCCTAAAACTGGGTCTTAAGCCCACCTTTTGCAAGACCAGCTGCAGATACTCCCACTCCATGAAGTCAAAGGTTGTCTCAAAATCCACAGCTTTTGCCACTGTTGGAGTGAAAGTAGAACTGGTAACCTGGAAGTAATTGATAAGAGAGCACAAGTGATCAGCTCTAAGCCACCCCTTGACAAACCCTACCTGCGATGGGTGAATTACGGTGGGTAACAGGGGGTCTAGTCTGTGAGCTAGGATCTTTTGAAGGATTTTAACATCTGCATTGGTCAGGGAAATAGGGCAGTAACTTCCTCGAAACTGATGATATTTCCTATCCTTGGGGAGAATAGTAATGACTGCTTCCCATAGAGTGGAGGGGTATAGTTGTGACACTACAGATTCAAAGAGAACTCTTCATAGTACAGAAAAGACTATGTGGCTGATAAACTGGTACAGGTCTCCTGGCAGGCCATCACCTCCAGGGGCTTTACGCCTGATGAGAAAGGCCAGGGCCATTTCAATCTCCTCTTTTGTGATTGGTGTTTCTAAGGAGTTGCCTTGATCTTCAGAGAGGCTAGGGATGAGCAAGAAGCCAAAAGGCTGATTGAGTACTGGGTCTCTGGGGTCCCCTGATAAGTAAAGGGAGGTGTAGAAATCCCTCATCACTCCATTGATGCCAGCAGGGGTAGTATGGCATGTCTGGGTGTCAATTTGCAGGACAACAGGGAATCACTCAGCTTGCTGTTTTTGGAGATGATAGGAAAGGAGCTTCTCCACCATCTCCCCATCCTTCCCAGTATTGGTGCCTGGTTCTGGTCAGAGCAAGCTCTGCTTTCCAAGAAGTGAGGCTGTTACGTTATAATCTGAGGCCTGTCACCTCAGCAAGAAGTGAGGGACCAGGAGAGGAGGAGTGCACAATATCTTTATAAAGGGCTTCCTTAGTCTGTAAGGTATGCTCCAACAAAATAAATTTGGACTCTTGGGCTTTATGCCTCCTGGAGACATGCTGCATGATGGAGCCAATAAGGATAGCTTTGAAAGGCTCCCTTAGGGTGGCAAAGGATGTGTCTCTGGTGTCATTGAGCTGAAAATATTCAGCTGCCTCCAGCTGTAGCCGGTGGACAAATTCTGCATCCGAAAGTAATGAGGGTCCAGATTCCAAGAGGTGTGGGGGAGTTCTGGGCCCCCCCACCAGGGATAGAAGGAACTTGGCACGGTCAGAGATGTACAGGGGGGCAATGGAGGAGAAGACAGCTGCCTGAGAGATTCTCTGTGAGGGCAACAACCAGTCTAGTTGACTAGAAGTCACATGTGAAGTGGAAAAGCAGGTATACTCCCACACTGTGGGATGCAACTCTCTCCAGACATCCAACAGCAATCTCTGCCATGAGTGCTTGGAGAGCATCTACCACTCTGGGGTGAGGCTCTCTACCTAATGAGGATCTGTCCAGAGCTTAGTTTCTTGGAGTAAGGCTTCCTGGATGTGCATGTGTTTAAGGTGGGTCAGTACTCATTTGCACTGAAATAAGGCTAAATAAGGCAGAGTTTCAAAAAGGAGTAGTGGCAGAGGAAAAGGGGGGAAGACTCTCAGGCTCTGCAAGCAATAAGAAAAATAAGGTAAGGAGAAAGGGAAGGAATGCAGGTGTAGGATCACAAAACAGCAAAAGAGGATCTAGAGCTATTTGGAAGGTGCTCTGCCTTAATGCCAAGAGTCTAGGTAATAAAACCAGTGAGGTCCAGTCATTGGTGGCAGACACTGAGGCAGACCTCATAGCCATCACAGAAACTTTGACCACAAATAATAACGTCTGGGACTTGTCAGTCCCATATTGCACAGTGCTTAGACAGGATAAAGCAAAGTCAAGGAGTGGGCATAGCCCTATGTCAGGGAGGGCATAGAAGATATGGAGGATGGACACATCAGAGGAAGCAAAGGGGAAACTTAGTCACTGTGGATTCATTTCACTGTGCCCTCAGGCAAGAAAATACTGGTGGTATGATCTATAGATCAGTCTTCAAATGAAACCCCACACTTGTGGTGCAGGGATTGCAATGTACTCACGAGTCAAAAACCTGGATGTACAGTACATGTACACATTGTTCCTTCACCAGACTTACTTTATTCAAAGTCTTTCATTTTCACATGAAGCAGTGCAAATTGTGCTGCATATCCTTGGCTACATAGTCTCCAGAATTCCCAGCTACTCATGCTTGATCTACAGACCACCAGGACAAGGGAAAGCTAAATGGCAAACAATTACAGTGCACTCAGAAGAACAGAAAAGATAAATTGCTATGCATAAACCTTTTATTCCACACTATGATGGCACAGATAGGCAAAACACTACAAGACAGAAACCCCAGCACTTTGACTTATAGTCTGCATCAGAGGGCAGCCTTCTAGTTCATTTGACATTTCTTATATACTGGAAAAGCTGCTGACATCACCCTATATAGCAGGACATCATACAATTAAAGCAGCAGTAAGAAAAGTGATGTCAGTTGAAGACAAACAGTTTGTATAACAAAAAGCAACAACACAAGCCTAGTGCAAATTAAAAATGATAATCTGCCTTCTTGAAGCAGATAATAGTGCATCAAACAATTAATAAATATAGACTGAAAAATTACACAAATACAGAAGTTTATTATTGTCCTACTTCTTGAGGACATCATATGCTTGTGGCAAAGGTATGTCCTCCCTGATCAGAACACAAACATTAATACTGGACCTCTGTCCTCTGAACAATCTGTACCTGGTATTCAGACTATTGCTAATGAGTAGCATCTCCCTGCAACTTGAATCCCCTCTTTGAACCAACAGAGAGACTATGAGCATGAAATGTAAGTTCTTTCTGATGCTTTATCAGATGCAGGGGAAGGCACATCTGAGTTGCATAGAGACAGTACTGTTCATGTCCCCTCATTGTCCACAAAAAAATAGACAATCCCCTCCAGAAAGTCAAAATAATTTAAAATGTCAGATTTTTTGCTTCACAGAGGGAAATTGCCCAAAGGTGGAATGCTTTAAGGTTAAATTATAAAGGGGTGCTTGACCCCCACCCAGATAGACTGTATGCCATCAGGAAGTTAATAAATGAGTCTATCAGGTTTTTGCAGCCGAACTCTATGCTGTAATTCACATGTCAGCGGTACGTACCTTTGATGTAAGTTTTAAGACCTTGAAGACAGTCAAAAGATTTTGGGTAAAATATGAGCAACTTAAGGACATGGTTCTCTGGACCTCATTTATCACCATACCTCTGTCCAAACATACAGTTAAGTCTATTACTATTCTCTTCCAAAATGAGGGAGCAAATATTTCGGATATTAATGAATAGCTCAGACAGAGATATGAATTTTTAGACCAACTCACCCTATAATTGACAGTGAGCAGGTTTGGATGGGGGGATGGAAATTTAGGGTGAAACTGCATCAAACAAACTCAGGAGTGTGCCATCCCCCAAACAGCTTTCTCCTCAGAGGAGACTGAGAAATATGTTTCTACCCAGGTCATCTGAAATTGTGCCACAAGTGTGGGGCACACGCTAATCTCAGTTCAGCATATGACACTGACAGGTGCAATAGTTGCTTAGAGTACAGTCACCTCAGCCACCAGCATTTTAAACCATTTAAGTGTAATTTGTGTGAGGAGCAAGGGCATTCTTACAGGAGATGCCCCTAGGACACACACACCAAAGGAGGTGGACTGGACCAGGAAGCAATTACAATTAACGGACAAGCCCATGGAGTGAGGAAAGCCAGGAGTCAGAACTTAGCAGACCTACAACTGAGCTCTTCTGACCAGATAACCAAACTCCTGGTGGTGCACACTCAAATACACCACATGTACAGGGCAGTACACCCCCACCCACACACACACACACACACACACACACCTCCCATCCAAAAGGAGGTAACAGAGGTTCTAACTCTGCCTGGAAGCAAGACAGTCCCAGAGCAGGCTACTTCAGCTTCCCCTACATGGCGGGGGACCAGAGACATATTAGCAAATACTGACTGATCCTCCAGAATCACAACCAGTGATCCACGCCCCCAAGAGGAGAAGATATACTAATGGTATCTAGTAGAAAACAGGGCAGACATACAAAAGCAAAGGGTAAAAGCTGTAACAAATTGCCATACCTGTAAAAGAACAGATATGCTGCTCTGGTCTCAGTACATCAATGGGGGGATACAGAGAAGGATTTGAGGGATTTGGAGACTTCTTTGATAGCCTCATTCCTCCATGACTAATCATTTGATTTAAATGATTGGGAAAAAAAAGGTATCAATCTAAAAGGTCTGGTGCTGGAAAAGATTCCAAACAAGACAACAACTCAGACCCCCACTCACCTAAAAGCACTGAAAAAAATGGGTATAGGCTACACAATCTCACCTATAACTCTGAACATTAACCATATTAATGACTGTTAGAGAAAAGCATCCACTTTGTCATTGCTGGAAACGCTACCAGGCTATATATATATATTTTTTACAGGATACCAGTTTTTTTGTATACTTCTTTTATTTAATTCAAGTATTTTTCATATTAACAACTGATAATGGTTTACACTTTAAACCGGATTCATTTTGTACATCATCCAACCTGGCAATATATATATTGTCATTATGAATCATGTTCAACCATTACTGCTTAATACATATCCTTATCAACATCAATAGCATGTATTCTCTTATTAAGTTATAAACATTACCTAAACAATAAAAATAAAAATATTAATATCTTATTTAACATAAAACAGATCACTAAATAAAAAATATCTCTCTGTAATGCAACTGGTCTTTGAGTTTTAATGTTTTCCTCTCTCCGGACTGTTTTTGGTCCCACATGAATTATCCACGATTAATTTATCTTACTTGTTGATTATTAGTTCCTCTCCCTCCTCCCAGTAACACACCTTTCCCTTGCACCCCTACTATCAAATTACCCAGCTATGGGGAATCCATCTGTTCCTGATATATCAGCCACCTTGTCCATTGGTTTTGAAATGTATGTGTCTGTCGCCTAAGGTCTAGTGTTACTTTCTCCATTCTCTGAATTTCTGCAATTATTCCCCTCCATTCTCCTATGGATGGTGGTTCTGTTTTCATCCATTTCTGTGCCACTGCCTTCAGCGCAGCACTAGTGAAGATGGCCCATAGGTGTTTCTCATCTTTCCCCTTCATCCCCATTTGGTATATTCCCATTATTAAGTGTTCCAGGTTTGATGGTGTTGATATTACAAATACTTTTGTTAGATGCCCACTCACACCTCTCCAAAACTCCCTAACTTCTGGGTATCTCCAGATGTGAGCCTGTGTGGTCTGTGTTTCCCCACAACCCCTCCAACAAGCCCTTGAGCCTCCCTGGTCCCTATGCACTGCTTGTGAGTGGACTAAGAAATATCTGGTTCGGATCTTCCATCCGAATTCCCTCCACATTGGAGAGACCAATGCATGCCAGGTATTTACACAGATTACATCCCACTGTTTGTTTGTTAGGCTCACCTCTAAGTCCTTTTCCCATTTGACCTTGATATATTCTGAGGAAAGTTGAAGATCAATTATATAACCTGTATAGAGAATTGAAATTGCCCTATCACCATTCAGCGATGCCCAGATCTTTTGGAATGGTGTATCCTCCCCCATCTCTAAGCCATCTCGACCCAGCTTCCTCCTTGTGTCTTGTATATAGTCCCTAATTAGGTAAAATCATAGGTGGTCCTTCTCCTCCAATCCAAGTTTTTGTTTAGTTGCCTCAAATGACAGTGTGGTAGACCCTGTGAATAACTGCCCTGGGGAGACCATACCCCTTTGTGCCTGTCTTTTGTACTAGCTGTCTTGTTTTGCTGGTTTGAATTGTGTGTCGTACACCAACCATCTATAACTCCACATCTGTTTCAGTGTGTTTTCCTTCTTAGTTCCTTTTCTCCATCCCTCCAGGACCACTCTTGTGCCAGTATAATCTACTCTTAAGCATCTGTCCCCCCCCATGAACAAGACAGCACCCAACGGTGGATCTATTTGTTCAGACATATCTATCCTTTTCCAGAGTGCATCATATTGGGAGCTGCCCCACAACAGAGCCACCCTCATCTGTGCTGCACACCAATATCCATGGAGATTTGGAAGTGCCAATCCCCCATTAACCTTTGGAAGATAAAAAAGATTTCTTCTAATCCTGGGTGGCTCACGACCCCAAATAATGTCTATGAACATCTTTTGCCATTTATCTAATTCTCCCCTTGGGACTGAACATGGGACACATTGGAATAGATACAATAGGCATGGTAATGCATTCATTTTCAGTGACTGCACCTTTGCATGGAGTGAGAGGGGTAATAGGGCCCATCTCCCAAGGTCTCCTTTCAGCTGGGCAACTAACGGGGGATAGTTCAGGTCAAATAGCTGTGTGTTCGATGTTCCCAGCCTTATACCTAGGTATTTAATGGAATTCCTATCCCAATTCATTGGGTATTTTTCCCTAATGCTTACAGAACTGGTATAGTTAAAGCTAAGCACTTCAGTCTTTGTTTTATTCAATGTAATGCCGGATAGGGAAGAATAGAGTTCAATTATCATAAACACCTTTTCCATGGTTATATCTGGGTTGGATACATACAGGAGTATGTCATCCGCATACAAAGCTAGTTTGTGTGCCACACCTCCTACCCTAATGCCTGTTACTTCTTTATTTTATCTTATGGCCCGAGCCAGTGGCTCAATATATAAGGCAAATAGTAGTGGGGATAGAGGACCTCCCTGTCTGGTCCCTTTCACGAATTTAAAATTGGATGAGATGTGACCATTAGCTGTAATGTAAGCATTAGCTCCCTCATATAGCCTGAAGATCCCCCTGTGGAATTCCTCAGGCAGCCCAAGTCAGGAAAGGACTGCCCCCATAAAACTGCATGACACCTTGTCAAACGCTTTTTCTGCGTCAAGACTTAGCAGTATTGATGGTGTTTTTGTTTTAATGATTTGATCAATTATATGGGTTGTTCTTCTAAGGTTGCCCTGCACCTGTTGCCCTGGAACAAACCCGGTCTGATCCAGTTATATAAGTCCTGGGAGGATCTGTTGCAGCCTCTGGTCCCAAATAGCTGTTAAGAATTTATAGTCATTGTTTAATAATGAAAGTGGATGGTAAGAGGTGCATCTAGTTGAGTCCTTTCCCAGCTTGGGCAACACAGATAAATCCACCCTAGACCAGGAGGGCGGGGGCTGGCCTTCTTCTCCCATGACTCCCCTGAAGACCTTCAGTAGTAGGGGTTGTATTAACTCCCAAAAAGTTTTGTAAAATTCTGGGGGTAGCCCATCCGTCCCAGGGCACTTCCCCATATTTAGTTTACTAATTGCCTCTTTCATCTCTACCTCCCCTATGGGTGCTAGCAATTTTTCCCCTTGTTCTCTATTTATTTTCAGGAGAGTGAGACTATTTAGGAATTCTGACACCTTTTCTTTGTCTGGTTCTGGGCATGGGTTATATAGTTTAGCATAGAATTCTCTAAAGACTTCTGTTATTTCTGGAATTTGGGTTTCAAATTTAGTCGTGTTGGGGTTTTGAATAGAATTTATGCATCCTTGAGCTTGTTGCCCTCATATACATCCAGCCAATAGCTTTAAGGCCCTGGGTCCCCCTCATAATATTTCTGTCTCAGAAATAATAGTTGCTGCTCTACTTGATAATCTAGGATATTTTCTAATTCTTTTTAAAGTTTCCTTAACTCCTTCATTCTTTCCTTGTTTATTTTCTCTTTTTGCTGGCCCAGAGGATAGCTGGGGATATCTCCTCAGCAGTGTTGTCCAATATGCATTGCTTGTAAGTGTCTGTAATGACATCCTTTACCTCTGAGTTGTTTAGGAGCAAGACATTAAGTCTCCAAAAGGTATTTTTCCTGATGTTACTAATTCTCAGTTTCATGAATAGAAGAGAATGGTCGGAAACAATAAAATCTCCTATCCAGCTGTCTTGGATCCTATTTATGTCCTCCTTAGGGATTATTAGGTAATCTAATCTAGAGTACATCTGGTACTGAGCAGAGTGGTATGTGTAGTCCCACCTGTTCCCATTCATGGCTAGCCAGACATCTAGCATACCTAATTCCTTCGATAGTTTAGCTACCCTCCTGGCTACTTTATGTTCCTTCATGGGGATCTTAGATGTAGTATCTACCTGTGGATTTAGAGTTAAGTTTAAGTCCCCTCCTCCCAGAAGTAGCCCCTCTCCCCAGTCCTGTAATTTGAGTACAAATGCTTTGTAATCCTTATACCTAGAGCCCGGTGGAAAATACATAGATGTTATTGTTACCTTAGTGCCCATCAGCTGTCCCTTTACCATCATGTACCTACCTTCCTTGTCCTTTAATATCCCCTCTTGTTTGAATCGTACCCTATTGGGCATCAATATGGCCACTCCCCTCCTGCGCCCTTTATTATATGATGCGGCGGCAACCTCCTGAAACCAAAACTTAGCCAGCTTATCGTGTTCTGCTTTAGACAAATGAGTCTCATGAAGAAGCGCTACATCTGCTTTTAATCTCTTAATAAAGGAAATTATTTTACTCCTTTTAACTGGATTTGTAAGACCTCAAACATTATATGAACAAATACGTAAGTCTTGACTAGACATTATGTATTACTATATATAATTTCTATTATAGGGTCCTCACAACCACCTCCTCCCCTTGACCTTTTTTTCAGAAACCTCTTTGTGCATCTCCGACAAATTGTGTGACCAGTGAACATCTTAACTAAAACGTTATTTAACCACAACATCAACTGGAACTTGAGCGTCAACATGACCTGCAACTTTAAAACAATTATTTTGGCTTTCAAGGTAGGGAATCCAATTCTTAGGATTCCTATTCCCCTCCTTTCTCAGATGTTATTCAGAAGGGAAAAGAGAGGATACACAGGCTGTTTCTTCTGTAAGGAACTCCTCTCTTTGACCAGTATTCTTCACTTTTTTTTTTATTTAGTTGTTTAACCAGGTATAGCACACTAAGCTGGAAGCTTTTTTACAGGAGCAACCTGGGAGCACAAAGAGGTTAAGTGACTTGCTCAGGGTCACACAGTATGCAAGTGGAAGCTGTGGGATTCAAACCCAGGTCTGGTCTGCTGGATGTCACCAGATTTGCAGCTCAGAGCCTTAGACCACTGCGCTATACTGCCTCCACTTCTGGTTCCTCTGGACGTAAAAGGTGATATCCACCCCCTATTGTTCAAAAAAGTGTGCTATTAGTCGATCAGAAGTTCTTATTGCATGATGCCTAAGCCAACCCCTCACTCCACTTTTAATGATTCAACATCATTCTGTATTACTCTTCCATTCAGCTTGCTTCATAACAGGAGGCTTACCCCAGTATAGACCAGGGGATGGACCCTCATCTCTAATCCCCAGACCCGCCCCAGGTCTCCCGAGTCACCGGGAGGTCTGCATGTGAGGACAGGTTACAGCGTCCCAGCTGGCATAGACTTTAAAATCTCCATATTTTTATTTCTGTTAATCTGGTCTGCCAATTGCCACTGTACATCACCACCACGAGAGATAGTACCCGCCAACTCTAAGGCCCAGCCCTGCAAGTAAGAAGCTTGCCTTATACTTGTACCTTTTGTTTCCCAGAAGCCCTGCAGAGATATTAGAGGCCTGACCCTTAGGTTCCGAAAGGTTACTCACCTCCCAGCACCACTACTTTTGTCCATCTTCTCTCCTAGGCCATCTGGTGTTTTGTGGCTGATTGAACCTAGTGGCAGGTCCTCCCCCCATGCTGCAGGGCAGCCGTGACTTTCCATTTACATGCCACCTGGGTCACACATGCCCATCTCCACACCACGTTTTCTCCTCTGGGACCACAGGCCACCTCCAAGTTAGCCAGGAGCCAGATAGGGAGCCCCCCACCAGCTGCCCAGGTCTCCTTTCCATTTCAAACCCCTTCCAGGCATATTTTACATCTGAAGCCTTTATTTTTATAAAATACTTTACCTACCCCCCCATCTCCAATGTCTCTGCTGTTACTGCCTGCTTCATGTCAGACTTCCATTGGAGTCCCCCCTCCCAACCTTTCTCCTTCCTTTCCCCAGTCTCTCCAGGGTTCACTTAAAGTTCCTTTAATTTTCAGTTCTCTCCTACCCATTCATTGGTCTCAAGTGTCCTCATTCTCCGATTGTACGTCCATTCATTGCTCCTGCTCTCGTTGTCTGTCTCTCTCATTTCCATCTGGGTCAACTTCAGATCCAATGTTTTTTCAGCAACTCTCCTGGAGCCTGCACCACATACCGGAAATTTCCCTTTCTCTATTGATCCCTCATCTTTTAGGTCCTACTGTAACCCAAGACCAGTTTTTATGTTCCACCTGCCTCATTGCCACTGCGTCCCTCTGTAAATTGATGCCCATCGATTTCAGCATTTCCTCAGCATCTTCCAATTCCTGAAATTGCGAAGATCCCTTCTCTGTCATTATTCGGATCCTAGCAGGATATTCCAGAAATGCTCTCACTCCCTTTTGCTGGAGTTGCCAAATTATGTAATTACCTGTCGTCTGCGATTCAGTAATTGTGGAGTGCAGTCCTGGTCGAAATAAAGTCTCACATCCCCAAAATTAATAATCTTTCTGGACCAAGCTAGGCTCAGGATCTCTTCTTTAGTTCTGAAGTCTAGGAACGCTATAACAATGGATCTTGGGTGGGCTTTTGGATCTCTCGGTTTAGCTATTAGAGATCTGTGTGCCCTGTTTATATTTAAGTCTTTTTCTTTAGGCAGATTTAGGATTTCTTTTAAAAAGGAATCAATAAATACTAGCATGCTACCCATTTCTGTCTCCTCCAGCACCCCGTGAATTCTAATATTGTTTCTGCAATTTCTGTTCTCCAATTCCTCCATTTTTTGTTCAAGTTGATGTAGTTCCAGGAGTGCTATATTGTGTGTGTTGGTTACGGTATTATATTCCGACAGATTTCTCTCTATTTCCTCCATTTTCTGATTTAATGTGTCAAGTACTATTCTATCTTCTGAAGCCCTCGCCTCCAGTCTTTGCAGAGAGGCATTCATTTGTTTTAGAGTTTCACATAACTGGGCGGATGTAATTGTGAATTCTTTATCTGATGGTTGAGTGGGTAGCTCTACTGGGGGTTTGTGCGAGGTATCCTTGCAGGCCGCTCTCATGGGCCCCTCATCTTGCTGGTTCTTCGTGCTTTTTCCAGCCATTCCCAGCAGACAATCTTTGTTCTGATGTCTCGTTGCCATCCAGTAGTCTGTTATTTTCACTTTTGCGGACAGTTTGTGCTCAGGATTAGGGTCAATTGCTGCAGATTGTTAATTGAGCGAGGTGGAGCTGCCAGATCAGGCTTCTATTGATGCTGATAGCTAAACTGGAAGTCCAGGATACCAGGTTAATGACCCTGCATGAAATATCTGCTACCATGTAAACCTGGTTAAAAGGCCCTCCTTTTAGTCATAAGGATCTGAAAGATGTGATGGCTGGTAATTCTCTTTAGGAGCTCTTCTTTCCAGGTCACACAACTGGTGGAGATCTCCCCGGGGTAAGATCTGTGATTAGACATTCGGTACAGGAATATATCTTTACATTTAAATAATATCTATGCCCCACAAACAAAGGCACCTCATGTCTCTGCTTACAGAAGTCAGAGCGTACTTACACACCAGTAAACTGATAATATTTGGAGTAGATTTTAATTGTGGCTTCACAAAGAAAGACAAGGTGGTGTGACTACGAAAACATTTTGCGATACAGCGTACTTGACAGAAATAGTAGGTGTGGCAGATCAATGGGATGTGTTTTTATTTTTCCAGGGGAGAAACAGTACTACTTTCACTTAAGGGGGCTCTGGCAACAAGGGTAGACTTTTTGTTTCTGTCAAAACATCTCATCATGGGGGCTATAACAATACCTGTGGAGACTTCAGATAATTTATCCATATTGTGCCATTGCACAGCTGGCAACTTGGTCCTGCCAAACCATAAACCCTAGAGACTGAATTCTACCTTATTACACAACCAAGAAATAATTACAATTTGGAGAACTCTTTTAAGGCAAGGTGGTCTGTAATAAGCACATATGAGGAAGCACTAACCTGATGGGAAGATACAAATGCTGATTTAGGAACCTGTTTCAATTGTGTGCAAGAAAATGAAAACAGAAAACTGTCTGAAATATTTGGGTTTAAGAGCTCAGCACCACAAATTAATAACTAGAATGTATGAACATGGCATAGACCTTTCAGATCAAATAAACTGGATTAAAGGTGAAATGGAAACTTATCAATACAACAGAGCAACTACCTTAGTCCAAGAAGTAAGATTTGGCGCCCAAGGCAAGCATCAGTCTCTCGACAATTTCAAAGCCTGCCAAGATAGAATAAATAAGAGTAGTGACTGGCTTCTGTAGAACTTCAGATGACACTGTATAAGCAGATATGAATAATGTTATGCATATAGTTCAAGATTTTATACAAACAGTTTTGGGACCGCAATTCCACCTCATTACAATATGCCCATACTGCCTGAGCTGGAAATCCCAAACAATCCAGATGGCATAATTTCACAGTTGTTAAGTCCCATACAGTTATCAGAAGTTGAAACTGTAATAAAAGGTCTACAAAATAATACTGCACTTGGGTTAGATGGTCTCCCATCAGAACTGCAGTTTTTATGTAATCAGTTTTTGTCCAGAGAATGATTTCCTCCTTCTTTGACACAGGCTGCCTTAATACTCCTATATAAGAAACAGGCTACATCTCTGCTACAGAATTGGAGACCATTGTGTCTCCTTAATACAGACAAAAGATTTTATCTAAAATATTAGCTAATGGATTATCTATGGTCTCCCCATTATGGATATCCCTATCTCAATCTTGTGTCATCCCTTGGAGACACATTATTCATTAGTCATAAGGGAACTCATGGAAAGAATCAGGCAGGGCATGGTGAAGGATGTCCTGCTCTCATTGGACCAGCAGAAGGCCTTTGCATGAGTCAACCTTGATTTCTTGTTTTAAACTTCAGAAGCATATAGCATCCCAAACCGTTTTATCTGCTGAATCAAACTATTGCGTAGCAGTGCTGTAATGATACAGCATTTAAATTCCAGGCAAGATCTTCTGGAAATGGTACATAGAGGGGTAAAACAGGGCTCTCCTCTAAGCCCCATCTTATATATCTTTTTTGGACCCATTGATTAGATTATTGAAAGTCAGTCATTTTGCACATGGTATTGGGATGACTACAGACTCCCAGGAAGTGAAAACATTGGCATGTGCAGACAATCTCGGTTCCACCCATTCAGAGCACTGGTGTTAGTGCACCCAGTCATAAGGGTGCCAAGTCAGGATTTCACTGACCCCTGTTCTTGTGGGGGGCTGTGGCCCCCACATACCCACACCCTTTATTATTCTCACTCCAAGGGGGGCAGGCCTCGACGAGGAGCCACAAATCCCCAAATCAGTGCCCTGATGTGCCTTTGCGCTAATGCTGGTGCTCTAATGGCCAGAAAAGGACAATCTCTGCACTATTTAAAAGACCAGGTGGCAGGAAAAGAAAAGAGGGCAGTGAGGATGGGTCCTGTTTAGCTAGATTCTGGTGTTTATTTTTCCTTAGGGCATAATTTTTATGGGTTTACAATTTTTTTTTGGAAAAAATAAAAAACAAGATAGCTGCCAAACGAAAACATTTTTTCTCAAGAAACAAAAATGTTGTCTCATAAATAAAGATTCTTTGAATTTCAGCTCACAAAAGAAGATTCATTTTTCATGAGCTGGAAATTATTTTTTTATATGAAACATACAAATGAAAGACCTTACAGAACCAAAGTTTTAAATCCTTATAACTGAGGAACGGAGTAACATTTGTTCACTCCCCAAAAAAAGCACCTTTCTAGGGCATGGTCCATCTCCCTTGAAAATTTCAGAACAAACTTTCAAACAGTCTAGGCTGTAGGTGAGAGTAAGAAAAAAAAAAACAGCAAAAAAAAAAAAAAGATTTTTCCACTTTTTGCACTATCTGGATCTTGGAATCTGGACATCTGATCATCACAAAACTATCAAATCAAAAGACCTTGCCCCCTGACTGTGTGTGCATAATTTAATGTAATCCCATTACATGATTGTGAAGCTATTAAGGTTCAAAGTTAGATGTTTAACATTAAACACCCTACTCAACCCTAACAATAAGGGCAATACCGTGCCCCTATTATATGTATATATGTATGTATGTATGTATGCATGTATGCATGTATGTATGTATCTAGCTGTCTAATAGATAACCCATTACAGGGTGTGTGGTAGCACTCAGATATATTCATGCCTTGGTGAGCATTGGGGGTGAGATCCGCTGCTTGCAACTAGTGCAGAACATGGCAGCCAGGCTGTTGACTGGTACTTCTAGGACCAGTCATATAACGCCTGTGCTCCATGGACTGCATTGGCTGCCAGTGCAGTAGTGGTCATCTTCAAGGTTGCGTTATGTAAGCAATAATACCCAATAGGATGGGTGGTATTGTGCTATACCGGACTGCCAAGGGGCGTAATGAGGCCCAACGCCCTGGAAGGTCCAACATAGCACAATACCGCCCACCTTGGAGGGCATTATTGAGCTTAGAAAATGGGCACTGTAAAAGAAAATAAGTTTAATAAAAAATGTTAATAAAAAAATAATTTAAAATAAGATTTGTAATAAAATAGTTCCTCTGCCTACTTTACAATGAGGCCTTTAGTCCTAGCAGAGACTCTGTAGTTACCCCCCCCAAAAAAAACAATGCTGGTTGTCTGCAGTTGCCACGTCCACAATAGGCTGTTACTTCACTGCCCCCCCACACACACCCCATCTCCACTTTTCTTTTGTTTCTTTATTGATGCTTTTTTGCCCTATTTCTTTTAATACTGGGGCAGGAAATGTTGTTGTTGCAGTCAGAAGGAGAAAGCGTGGTCTATGTTTTTCTTTGTTGTCACTTTTGTCTCCCCCCTTCCCACGCCGCACTGATATTCAAATAAATGTCATATTCCTGTGAAATCCCTGAGGAGATACATTTTATTTTTTCCCTGATGAAGTTTCGTTTGCAGGTTTGAGCTGTATAGCTGACAGGCGGGCGGGCAGATGGATGGCTGCACTAGCATCAGCCTGAGGAGGGACATAACATCCAAAGCTTAAAACCGAGGAGCCAGACAAAAAAGTAAAATAAGCTTGTGATAAGAGGTTGCAGTATTTGTTTACTTGAGGTGGGGTGCTAAGCGTCACTAGTTTTGATAGTGTTGACAGTAGAGCTGGTGCACAAGACTGAACTTTGTTTCGGTATTGGAGCAGGTGGATGGCTTTCAGAAGGCAGAGTTGTTTTTTTTCAGTAGAAATGAGGGTGGATCTGGGAAATGGGGTTAGTTTTTTTTTATAAGAATAAATGGTGGGCAGGGTCTGTGTGTGTGGTGGGGCAGAGTCTGTTTCGTCAGCAGCGTGAACAACCGAAGGCATGGCCGTTGGTCAGAAGCATTGTCCTATGCAGTTGCGAGGGCTGGGGGATAGAGGGGCCAAATTAATCACTTCTGTTGTCTCCCCTCCTCCTAGCTATGTATTATTGCTTTTTTGTTTCCTTTTTTAGCATTTTCACAGTGGTTCTGTTGCGAGATGGTGTCTACTGTCAGCAGATCTACCTCAAGCAGGACCCATGATCAGAAAAAAATATATAAAATAATGCAGATCTTGGCCCTTTTGATGGAATCGGTGATCAGGCAGTTGACTGTGTTTAGGCTCTGAAGTAAGCACTGTCTGTGTTACCGAAAACATAAGGTTATTTAAAAAATGTTTTTACTTTGGTTAAGGACTATGCAAAAAAGGAGTATATGGCACAGGTTGGGGGGGCAGATCTCTCACTAAGTGAAAGAAAAAAATGATGGCTATTTAAAACTTAACATTCCATTGGAACAGTGATAATAGTTATCAGGTCAGTTGGAACCGGCACTTTTAATACCCGGGCTCTATTGTCTGATAGATGCCCACCTTTTCAGGGCTATCAGCCAATCAGAGCCTGGGAATTTCTCAGCCCATTTTCTAATGACCTGTAAAGCCCTACACAACCAGGGACCCCATTACCTGCAAGATCTCCTTCTCCCTTACTGCCCCCCCAGTTCACTTAAAGACATCGGGGTCTCGATCATTTGTTTTTGTGGCCCCAACTCTGTGGAATTCTCTACCTTGTCATGTAAGAGCGTGTCTAACTGTCCAAAGTTTTAAAACAGCACTAAAACATATTTATTCAGTCTGATGTGGCCCGATTCTTGCTGAACTTAATTTTAGCTTGTTATACTCAGATTTTATTTAACCTAATATTTATTGCATTGTAGCTTTAAGAATTTTAATTATTTGAATTATTATGTCTTGCCTAATTTATGTACAAGCAGCTTGGTATTTGGAAAGGCGCTTTTTATAAACAAAGATGACTTTGACTTTGCATTGCAATACATGAGGCTGCAGGGCAAGTGCGTTCAACCACCCAAGGTGTGCATATATCAGAGCGTGACCACACACCCAGTAATGGGTTATCTATCTTCTAAAATGGCCACAAATGTTGGGGGGGAGAAAAAGTAGTCCCTATCTGCAGAAGTGAATGTTTAATTCACAGTAGGTGATCTGGTTGATCCTGCCATAATTGTAATATGTTTTAATTTATAGGTGATGTTTATCTGTTTGATCCTGCCATGTTTTACTAAAAAAGATTGCAAACTGTATCTGGTTGATCCTGTGGTTTTCAGCCCATCTTACCTTTAATGCTTTCACTTTAATCCATGTAGTGTAGCATGACCAAGTGGGGTTAATATTGGTAAAGGATATGCTGCCAGATATTTAAAATAACACATCTTCTGTCCAAAAAGTATGTTAAATCAATTTTTTCCTACAACTTATTTCAAATTTTGTAAAGGAAGCATATTATGCCTCAAGAACCTTCACTTGCACTCCTGTAGTGTAGCATGACTGAGCAGTATTAATGTTGGTAATGGACATACTACCCGGCATTTAAAATAACACACCTTCATTCCAAAAAGTACTTAAAATCCATTTTTTAACATCAACTTATTTAGATGTTTGTAAATAAAGCCGCTGGCTGTATAGAGTGGACAGCAAGAAAGTCAACGGCTTCAACAGGAAAGATACAATCATGAGCGAGTGTTGCTATAGAAACAGTCACTCAGGCTTGTGTCTTTCCTTCTGAAGCTTCCAACTTGCTTGTTCTGCTCTCTGTACAGTCGGTGGCTTCATTTACAAATATCTAAGTTGAAGTTAAAAAATGGAATGTATGTACCTTTTGGAATGAAGATGTGTTAATTTAAATGTCAGGTAGTATGTCCTTTATCAACAATAATACCGCTCGGTCACACTACACTACAGGGATGCAAGTGAAAATGCTTGATGCATAAGATGCTTCCTTTGCAAAATTCTATATAGGTTGAAGTAAAACAATGATTTAACATACTTTTTGGACAGAAGACGTGTTATATTAAATATAAGGCAGCATGTCCTTTGTCAATATTAACTCGCTCGCTCAGTCACACTACACTACTGGGATGAAAGTGAAAGTTATTAAATGGTAAAACAAGCTGAGAACCACAGGATCAACCAGATACAGTTTGCAATAATAAAAACAAAAACAAGGCAGGATCAACCGTCAGCTATCCACCTCGCTCAAAAACATATTGTAATTATGGCAGCATCAACCAGATGTATACAGTGTGGGACAGCTATGTTGATTTTTTTATGGATGTGGGCACCAGTCTGTGGGTGCCAGCTGTGTGTGGCAGCCAGTCTATGCCAGGTGTGGAGTGATCTCAGTGGTGGTGAGAAGGTTCCAAGGGCTGGAAATTAGTGCAAACATCCGGCATACTGGGAGGTGTGTGGTTGTTGCAGAATAATACATGGTGATGTGACACATTTTATCCAATCAGGACACTGGATTTTCATTGATTTTTCTTTATATACAGTATGTATATATATTGCAAAAAACTGTATTAATGCTCTAGTTAGGGATAAAGCAACTAAAGTATGGAAATGTGACATTAGGGTTTTCAAAGCTAACACCCCCCCACACACCCTGCACACACCAACAGGTGTCAGGAGTGTGCCTTGGGGTTGTTGGCCCTAACTCTAACCCCATTCCATAAGTAAATAAGCTGAGATGGGTGAAGTATAGGATAATGGGGTGAGCGTTAAGGCCAATGACCCCAAGACACCCCCCCAATGCCTGTTGGTATGTGAAGGGTTGGTGTGCGGTGTTAGCTTTGAAAACACTAATGCCACATTTCTCTACTTTTGTAGCTTTATCCCTAACTAGAGCATTAATGCAGTTTTTTTGCAATTTATTGCCTTATTTTTTGAGATAGTATAATCATATCCTTATTTGTCTGTGGGAGCAGGGCCCTGCACTTCCATTTATAAGACAGCAGTGACCAAATTGTCAGCATAGCCATCTTATTACCCCACCTCATATACCCAGTACAGAAAATTTTCAAATCCCCACCAAAACATAATTCTGTGCAACTGCAATGCCATTCCATGCCAAAGGTGCAAAAACACATTTTGGCCAGGATTTTAAAAATAACAGCTGTGACATATATGAGGTGGGGTAATAAGATGACTATGTTGAAAATCTGGGGTCAAAATATTGAACATTTCCAAAGGTATGAGCGAGCGTAGCAAAATTGCAACAAATGGTCTTACCTTTGGCATTTTTTCATATTTTGACCCAAAATTTTCAACATAGTCTTCTTATGTCCTCACCTCATAAACCCCTTAGGTGAGAATTTTCAAATCCATCCCCAAAAGCCATCCTGCACCACAGATGCAAAAACACATTTTGGACAGGATGTGAAAAATGACAGCTGTACTGTTCATGTGGTGGTGTGAAAAAATGGCTACGTTGAAAATTTGGAATCAAAATAATGAAAATTACCAAAGTTATACGTGTGCATAGAAATAGTTCATCAAACGCTCATAACTGTCATTTTTAGAAATTATTCCACCGAATATTCAACATGGCCTTTTTGGGACCCCGCCTCATGAACAGTGTTGGTGAAATTTCATTAATCAGCCTGAAAGGTGATTTCACACAGCTACCACAAAGTCACCTTCTGGGCTTGATTAACAAAATGACAGTAACAGTGTTCATGAGGTGGGGTCCCCAAAGGGCCATGTTGAAAATCTGGTGAAAGAAAATACCAAAAAAATGACAAAGTTATGAACATAAGTTCAAAATGCCATTGAAATACATTATACAGCACTTACCTTTATTCCTCAGTTCATGGTTTGGCTTTGAAGAGTGCAGACATGTCCTGCTTCACAGAAAATGACAGCCTATGACCTCCGGTGATAAGTATAGGGTAAGTGGGGGTGTGGGGTGGTGGGTGCTCAGTGGGAGGGTCGGAATGGGGGAGGGCAATGGCGAGGATGATGAAGGACCATTTTCTTTTATTCAGGTTGAAAAAAAAAAAAGACATCAGGGACTGCTTTATTTTTTCAGCAATGTAAACATCCCGGGGGAGAGAGTCACTAATCACCAAATAAAAAAAAATGAAAGATGAGGATTGGAGGGTAGGGGGTGCTACTAGACACCAATAAAACATATGGGAGGTTATGTGACAGGGGGTTACCACTAACAGCAAGGGAAAGCTTGTACATATTTAATATGGGGATCGGAGGGTGGGGGTGCCACTGAACACCAGGGATACATAATAGAAGGTGGGGGGATACCACTAACACCAATGTATCAATTATTATAATAAAATTAAGCATGGGTATCAGATGGTGGGGGATGCCACTAGACATCAATGAAACTGCAGCTCACAGCAGAATCTGCAGCTGGCAACATGAGTTCCAGCTGTGGCTGCAGAAGTCAAGAAAATCATGATGTTCTCATACAGTAAACGCGGGGAAGCATTCCTCTTACTAAGCTGGGCACCCAGAATTTGGGGTGCCCAAAAAACATATATATGGGCACAACATTTTAAAACAAGCATCAGAATCTAATGAAAAGGGGTTCCATTTAGCTAGGTTTTGATGTTTGTTTATTGAAATCACAGCATTTTTGTGTTTTTTCCACATTTGTCAGCTTGTGGAAGAAATCAACAAGATGGCGGTTGGCACAGCACCTCAAATTTTTGGTGCCCCGCCAGTTCAGTGGCACAAAACCAAAAACAAGCATTTGCAGCATCAAATATTTACTTTCGCTCAAAAACATCTCAGAACCCCAACTGCGCATGCACAAGTCAGAAATAAACTAAATTTAAATCCTTATAACTTTGGAACCATTTTATATTTTTTCACTGGAAATGTCAAAGGCACTACCTTGGGACATGACACATACCCCCTGCAAGTTTGGGGCAACAATTTATCTCCATGTAGGCTGTAGGCGAGCGCAAAAAAACCCTAATGTTAAGTATAGTTAAAAAAAATGTTTTTTTCCTTAAAATGACACATGCAGATCTCATAAACCGCACAAGCTGCCATAACAAAAATTTCCACACTGCAAGACTTTGCCAACTAGACAACACATACAAAATTTTAACTCATTCCATCAAGGAGATCCGATGATATTAAGGTGCAAAACCTTAAGTTTAACATTAAACAGACTACTCAACCCTAACTATAGTGGCACTATTGTGCCACTATTATTAGTTGCAACCAACTCAGTTATTGCATCAGTTACAGTTAAAGTGACAAAAGTAGGGAAATGTGGTGTTAGGGTTTCCAACCCTAACACCCCACCCCCACCCCCACCCTGCACACACCAACAGGTATCAGGGGGGTTGCCTTTAGGGTCATCAGCCCTAACACTCACCCCATTCCATAAGTAAAGAAGCTGAGATAGTACAGTATATAGGAGAATGGGGTGAGAGTTTGGGCTGATGACCCCAAGGCACACCCCAATACCTGTTGGTGTGTAGTAGGTGGGGGTGGGACGTTAGGGTTAGAAACTCTAACACCACATTTCCCTACTTTTGTCACTTTAATCCTATCTGATGCATTAGCAGAGATTTTTGTGACTAATTTGCTCATTTTCTGAGATAGTATAATCGTATCCTTATTTTCCTGTGGGAGCACAAGGCTATTCGAGCACTGCACTGCCAATCCTCCATGGATGCATATATATATGTAGCTGTGGCCCTGCACTTCCATTTATAGGACAACAGTGACCAAATTGTCAGCATAGCCATTTTATTACCCCACCTCATGTACCTGGTACAGAACATTTTTGAATCCCCACCAAAACATAATTCTGCGCAAGGTGTAACATTACATTTGGGACAGCATTTGAAAAATGACAGCTGTGACATACATTAGGTGGGTTAATAAAAAGGAAAAGGCTATGTTGAAAATCTGGGGTGAAAATATTTAACATTTCTAAAGTTACAAGCGTGTGTAGCGAAATTGCAATGAATGGTGATAACTTTGCCAGTTTTGCCTATTTTCACCCAAAATTTTCAGCATAGCTTTCTTATGACACTACCTCATGAACAAGGGCAGAAAACATTTCCAAATCCCACTTGTGAGGTGAATTCACCAAGCAACCGCAAAATCACCTTTTGAGCGGGAGTTGCTTAATGACAGTCCTATTATTCATGAGTTGGGGACCCCATCCCCAAAGAGCCATGTTGAAAGTATGGGGTCAAAAATGTTAAGAAATGGCTGAATTATAAGCCAAATGTGAAAACCCCATTGAAATACATTGAACCACAGCACAAATTAGGAAGGATCCTGTTTCACAAAAGAATCCTTTATTGTGCTTTCTCATTGACTACAATGGGATCAGCATGATTTAGAATCCTGTTTTGCAAAAAAGGATCCTTTATGGTGTTTTCCCATTGTAGTCAATGGAAATCATGATAAAGGATCCTATTGTGTAAAACAAGACCACTTTATGTTTCCCCTCATCTCGCAAAAGATTCTCTAGTCTCCACCCTAGCCACCTTACCTGACCTGACCTCCAAAGGGGAACTAGTATTACTAGATGATTTCAACCTGGATTTGCTTGCCCCCTCCTCGAGATCCCACATTGCCGATTTAGAGTATCTTAATCTTACTCAACTGCTTAAGGAACCCACTCACTACAACCCTCACTCCCAAATCCACTTCCTCCTAGAATGGATCCTCACCTCCCACCCCCACAGAGTAACCTCTTCAGGTATCCTTGCAAATGTACTAAGTGAACACTGCATCACATACTGCATCAGAAAAACTCGCATGCCCAAGTCAGCTCCCAAGTACATTAATACATGCTTCCTACATGCATTGGACACTGAGTCCCTGCTAACTAGCCTTAGTCTTGTTGACTGGAGCCTGGTGCACTCGGCCCCAAATGTCGATGCATCCCTCTCCAGTTTCCTGCATACATTCACGACTATTTGGGATGCCTATACCCTCTGAAAAAAACTCATGGGTAAAAAAGCACCACCAGGGGTTGTGGCCAGCAGCCAAGCTGTGTGCAGCTTCCTAGTTCAGCTCTGCAGAGCTGAGCAGTTTTAATCAAACAACCTCAATAAAATATCTATCAGTCATATTCTAATTACTACCATTTGATAGAGCTAAGAGCTACCGAGCATACTAAAACTTTTGAAGATAAAGTGAGTAATACCGTTACGATGATGTGGGGAAACAAAATGGCAACAAGTAAGAAGTCCAAGGCTGACACCAGCAGAGACCATCAGCCTGGAGTTGGGGAACAAGAGGTGGCCCAGCCTTCTAATGCTGAGCTGCTTAAGGCCATACAAGGATTCGACCTTAAACTGGAGGAATACAACATGGAAGTGAAGCAATTGAATGCTAAAGTTGGTATTTTGTTGAAGGGTGTAAAAGGGGTGGCAAAGACTGTGGATAAAGCCTTGGCAAAAACAATGGGGCTGACTAAAGAAAATACCTTGCTCTGCCGTCAGCTCGAAACCTTGGAAAATGCAGCTTGTTCAACCCATATCAGAATCCTAGGTCTCCCTGAAGAAATGGAGGGAGATAACCTAAAAACTTTCTTCAAACCCTGGCTACAGCAGCTGTTAAACCTGGAGGAAGACATTAAGATGGTAAAAACGTACCACATTTCACCACGTGGCAGTAGGCTGCAAGTGGCCACAGGAGATCCTATTCCATGCACCATCCTGATGGTGCTTCGCACTGTGGAAGAGAGGGATATGATCCTGCAGCATGCCAAAAGCCTCAGCCCCCTAACCTGGCAGGATTCAAGAGTTCATCTGTTCCTGGACCTCAGCTACTCAACTTGTATGAGGAGGAAAAGTTTCAATAGCATCAAAGCACATCTTCGATCTCTTGGGGTCCACCATATTTTGCTGATGCCAGCCAGTCTATAGATCTTATATGGGCGTAAAGCTTATCAATTTTCTGACGCTCAGGAAGCAACAAAATTGCTCGCTAAGATACAGCATCAGTTCTCATCTCAAGGAAAGGACTCTGAATCCAAAGGAGAGGAATCATGAACATTTTATTAACAGAAATGCTGAATGGAGGGGGCTAGACGGTGGGAGCCTTATGTAATTTGGGGGCAATTATGTGGACTCCGTAGGTCCTGTAATACTGTTTTGTTACAGGTGTGGTAATGTACCATTATGACTATTTATATTTAGGTTTATTCAGGACCATATTATGGTTAACGGCTCCTTTTCTTGGCAAGTACCTCAAGGCACCACTGAACTGCTTCTCCATATGGTCTTGCTCCCCACACCTTAAGAGGGTAGACTCTCAACTGGACTTATTATTGCATAATTTGGTATTATACAGTACAAAGCTCAGCACCTGTTGTGCTTAATCTGTTTGTGATCTATATTGCCTGATTAATAGAATCTGCTCTAATGATGTTTTTGTATATTAAAAAATTACATTGAATGGTTGTTCTTACATTAATATCCTACATTACAGACAGGACAGTTTGTTACATGAGGTCTAGAGACTGCACTCTGTGAGCAATGTGCATAGTAATGCTGTATTAACTTTATCCTTATCCCAATGTGCATTTGTACTGGGACATTATATCCCTCTGACAGGGTGCAATATATTGTTTTGAAATTTCCATACAGTCCCTGCTCATGGCTACATTGGTCAATATTGGATAATTTTATTATGTATATTTTTCTATGTTGGGTCTAGTTGAATTACTCTACTCATATGTCTATTAACTCTACTTGTTGTTAATATCAGGACACCCCCCCCAAGTGGTGTAACATAGTACAGGGGTGCTTATGGTCAGATAATGTTAAAATGTTGATCTTGCTACTAGCAAGCATTTAAGTGTGAATTGCCTGCCTGTTGATATAAAGATGTAATGTTTCTTTACATGAAATCAATAAAAATAAAGTTAAAAAAAAGCACCACCATCAATGGACCTCTGCCCCCATACTCACCAAATACAAAGCAAGAGACAAAGCATGGTCTGTTTTCAAAGCCCACCCTAACCCTCTAAACAGACAAGCCTACAACACCCATCTCAACGAATGCACTAAGGCCATTAGACAAGCAAAAGCGGACTATTTCAAATCACAACTAGCTCATGCTCACCCCTCCAAATTCTAGACCATCATACATGATTTTCTTTATCCACCCACACAACCCAGTTCCCCTGCCATCATGCAACATGGCCAGCCTATTACCGATCCCATCAGCATTGCTAAAACCCTTAATAGAGTTTTCACATCTTGCACCATGCCACACAGGCCCCACGCTATCCTTTGTCACCCACCCCCTGTCAAAACAACTTCAAATTCTCACCCATCTCTGAACAAGAGGTATTCAGAGCCTTTTACTCATTAAATGCCAGCAAATCGAGCCCAGACGGGATTCACCCAAAGCTCCTGCAGATCTCGGCTCCTGCAATTACTAGGTCTATCATCCATCTATTCAACCTCTTCTTTTCCACAGGCTTGGTACCCCAGGCCTGAAAATCTGCCTCTGTTATTCCCCTTCTCAAAGGTGGTGACCCTTCTTTGCCTGGAAATTACAGGCCAATCTCACTCCTCCCAGCTCTGGTCAAGCTGCAGAGGTCCCTGGCCCACTCGGCTTTTGGAATACCTAACTACAAACAATCTTTTAACTCCCCACCAGTCTGGCTTCAGGAAGCAGCACTCTGCTATCTCCTCACTCCTGCATGTCACAAACCTCGTCCACACTGCCTCTGACTGAGGCCTCCTCACTGCAGCTGTGTTCGTTGACCTGGCCAAGGCTTTTGATTCCATTTCCCACCCTCTCCTCCTAAGTAAACTAAAAGCTGCAGGCCTAGCTCCTATCACCTTACAGTGGTTCAACTCCAACCTTTTAAACAGGTCATAGCCAATGAAAATCACTGATGTCTCCTTCCCCTCCATCCTAGCTGGCATCCCACAAGGCTCAGTTCTTGGTCCCATCCTCTTCTCCCTCTTCATAAATGGCCTTCCCTCCTCCTGCACAAAATCCAATATACACATTATGTGGACAACACGATCCTCTTCACCTCAGACCCTTCACCTCATGAAGTCCAAGCTACCTTCCAATGTGATTTTGAGAACATTCAGCATTGGTGCAGATCAAACCAAATAGAACTAAACACCTCCAAAACTGTATCTATGTTATTTGGCACTACTCAAAAGCTTAGCAGATCCTCCCCCCATATCTTCCCTGGATGGCACCCCTCTCGACCAGGTCACTAAATACAAATACCTGGGTGTCTGGCTCAACCCCCACCTAGCCTTCTCATCTCACATTGATGCAATCATTGCTAAACTATGCCCCAAACTCGATATGTTATACTGGCACAAAGACTCCCTTCCACTTCCTGCCAGACATCAAATCGTAACCAAAATGATCCTCCCCATTGTTGATTACATGGACGTAGTCTACTGCACTGCCCCTGCAACCTCCGTATCTAAACTGAACACCCTCCTAAACTCTTTCTACTGCCTTGCTACCAACTCACCCCTTAGAACTCACCACTGTGATCTTTACCTCCTTCTTGGACTAACTCCACTGTCCCACAGACGTTATATCCACTCCCTTAACCTTATATCTAAATTCTGGTTCAACATGTTACCCTCCTACTTATCGGATAGTCTCTCCCCTGCCTCTGACCCCCCTTATGAACTGAGACACAGAAATGAATGCTCCATTTGCATAACCCATCCATCCTCTTCTTTTGGTCAGGCCGCTTTCTCCTTCCAACTCTCCAGCTTGTGGAACAAGATAAACCCTTCCAAAAGGAGCTTGTCCTCTTACCTCACCTGCAAGCAACAACTTCACTCCCTTCCTCTTCCCCCTTGCCTCAGTCTCAGATGACCTCTTCCTCCTTGCACCTGGCCCTCACGTCCACTGCCTCCTAAGCATTTACTTTACCACTTTTCTCAATGTGTGCACTCTCCACACATAACTTCTTATCTCCTGGCACTCAACCTGAAATGACTTTCTCCAAACTGATGCACTCTATTTTAAATGTTGTATTCACTGTAACATAAGCCCATCTGTCTCAATGACCAGAATCTACCAGTTCTGATCTATCCGTTTATGTAATATTGCTGTAACTTGTATCCTGTAAGCAAAATCAACCAGCTCTGATCCAGCCGTTATTCATACAATATTGCTGTTACTTGCATCTTGTAAGCAAAATTTGTATGTAATCCCATCTCCCCTCTCCCCGGGTCACACTTGGAATTGAGCCTCAGCTCAGTGTACCTTTCCCGGTTATCAATCATTTAAATAAAAAAAATATTCTGTTATAAGTATTCCCTGGAAGTCTAGTGGTCCCTTCCACTTATGCTACTGTCTAATCACCCTCCCCTTATAAAAAGAATGTCCCTGTCATCTGATTGCAAAAAAAAAAAGGTCCTGGTAGTGTAGTGGTCCCTCCCCCCTCCCCAATGTCTGATCTCTGTCCCTGCATAAAAAAAACAAATTACCTGGTAGTCTAGGGTCCATTCCCCACCTACCCAATTTCAATCACCATCTCCCCTACCAAAAAATTATCCTGTAGGTCTAGTGGTCCTTCCCCCTCCTCTGATGCCCATTCCCCATCCCCATATTAAAAAATGAACTTACCTAGTTGACTAGTGGTCCCTTCCCTCCCCAATGTCTGATCGCTGTCTCCTTATGAAAAAAAAATGATCCTGCTAGTCTAGTGGTCCCACCCCCCTCCCCAGATGCCTGTTCCCAGTCCCGGTATAAAAAAAACAAATTACCTGGTAGTTTAGAGGTCCCTCTCCCCTCTCTGATCCCCCTTCCCTGAAAAGACATTCATATTCCTGGTGGTCTAATGCCACCCCCATCCTGTTAGGTAATGATTCACCACCCCCTCCCACCATCCTGCTTCACTGTCTGTGACCAGCACAGACCTCCTCTCATCTCCATGTCTGGGCACAGGCTGATCTATGAATGAGTAAGCACTCCTTCATAGCTCAGTCTGTGGCCAGCTATGGAGGTGAGAGGAGGGCTGTGCTGGTCACAGACAGCGAATCGGGATGGTGGGGTGGTGGTGAGGCATTACCTAACAGGGTGGAGGGTGGGAGGCCACTCAACCACCACCAGGAATATGATTGCTTTTTCAGGGGAGTGGGATCGGAGAGGGTGGTGGGACCACTAGACTACCAGGTAACTTGTTTTTTCATGCAGGGATGGGGAACGGGCATTAGGGAAGGGGGAGGGACCACTAGACTACCAGGATAATTTTTTTTATAAGGATATGGTGATCAGAAATCAGGAAGGGGGGAGGGACTGCTAGACTACAAGGTCATTTGTTTTTTTTATACTGGTACAGGGAACAGGCATCAGGGGAGGGCGGAGGGACCACTAGACTATCAGAATAATTTTTTTTTTATAAGGAGACAGTGATCAGACATCGGGGAGGGGAGAGGGAACACTAGACCACCAGGTGATTTGCTTTTTTTTATTTAAAAGGATGGGGAAAGGGCATCGAGGGAGGGGGATGGACCACTAGACTACCAGGATTATTTTTTTCATAAGGAGACAGTGATCAGCAATGGGGAGGAGGGAAGGACCACTAGACTACCAGGAAATTTGTTTTTTATAGGGGGACAGGGATCAGACATCAGGAGGGGAGGGGAGGGACCACTAGACTACCAGGAAATTTGTTTTTATAGGGGACAGGGATCAGACATCGGGGAGGGAGGGAGGGACCACTAGACTACCAGGTAATTTGTTTTTATAGGGGACAGGGATCAGACATCAGGGAGGGAGGGGAGGACCACTAGACTACCAGGTAATTTGTTTTATAGGGGACAGGGATCAGACATCGAGGGGAGGGGGAGGGACCACTAGACTACCAGGTAATTTGTTTTTTATAGGGGGACAGGGATCAGACATCGGGGAGGGGAGGGGGAGGGACCACTAGATAACCAGGATATTTTTTTTACAAGGAGACAGCGATCATACAGAGAATGTGGGGGAAACACTCCTCTCACTAAGCTGAGCACCCTGGATTTTTGGTTCCCAGAAAAGGTAGTAGTTGGCATAATTAAAAAAACAGAATGTAGCTAAAAGAGTCCCATTTAGCTAGGTTCTGATATTTACTTTTTGAAATACATTCATTTTTTTATCCTTTTTATGTGTATGTTTCTCTTGCTAACTGAAAAAACAAAATGGTGGATGCACAAAAAAAGAATTTCCCACCTGTGACACAGGATGACCCTTCTACAAAAAGGGATTATGCTGCTGTGACACAGGATTCTTTTTCATGCTGAACATGTACAATTTCCTATTGAAAATAATGGGAACTTCAAAATTTAATGACTTTGGAATGGGTTAATATTTTTTCACCAAAGCAGCAAACTGCACATATATGAGGCAAAGACTTTCTATCCTGAAAATTTCAGACCACAGTTTTAAACAGTTTCTGAGATACAGGTGGACAAATAAAACAGCAAACTCTGTATCTCAGAAACCACACAACTGGTTCAAACCAAATTGGCATATCAACAGACCTACCCTACATGATTATGCATTCAGAATGTCATGAAAATATGCTGAACCATTCCAAAGTTATTAAAGCAGACAATTGGGACTTAACACAGAAGTCATCTCTGAACCATATCTATCTATTTATCTATCTAGCTATCTATCTATCTGTCTAGCTTAACAAAATTTGGCACGAACTGTCCTGTGGTGTAGATCTCTTGACATACCATGTTTTCTTTTGAATGGATTTGCAGATTTCGTGCTGAGCATGGTGAAAATAAACTCCAATTTTCTTTTTTGGGTTGTTTTTTCCTTATCATGCTGCAGCCACACCATTTGACATTCTCAGGGTAGAATGAGCATGCCCCAAAGAACAAGCCAGCATTGGTTTGGTGAAAAAGTATGAAACTGTTCCAAAGTTATAACATTTTGAAATTTCGGGTTCTGAGCATGCTCAGTTCAGTCTTTTGGATAGCTGCATGGTACAAAAAAGGATTTAGGCCTCACTAAAAGGGATTTTGCCAGCTCATGAAAAGGGATCGTTAGAATCCCTTTCCGACTGGAAAAAAATCCCTTTTCGTCAGCTGCCATCTTGTTTTTTTTAAGCCCAAACAAAATGTTATAACTTTGCCCAGGGATGTCTTCTGGAGACATCCAACTATGTATTTTATTCATGAGGATGTCCTTTACTGTTCTGTGCCTTTGCCTTAGTTTTATGTGGCCTCAGAATGCTTATTTTTTAATTTAAAAATCCTTTTTTGCAATTCGCTTCCGATCCTTTTTCACGATGCGAAAAAGGATTTTGTCATCTCGCAAAAAGGGAATTTCATCTGGCAAAAAAAGGATTACCAGCAGGGCCATCTGGTCTGACAACTCACATCCCTTTTTGTGAGCTGTCAAAATCCCTTTTCATCAGTTGATTCCCTTTTCGTAAGGTGTCAAAATCCTTTTTAGTATCTTGAAAAAGGATTAGGGCTTCTGTGACCAGATGGCCTTGCTGGTAATCCTTTTTCATTAGATGAATTCCCTTTTCACATCCCAAAAAGGGATTTTGAAAGCTCACGTAAAGGGATGGCTGGCAGGACCATTTGATTCCACAACTCCTATAAAAATGAATCCCTTTTCGTGAGCTGTCAAAATTCCTTTTCGTACGCCAATTCCCTTTTCGCGAGGTGTCAAAATCCTTTTTTTATATTGTGAAAAAGGATTAGGAGTTGTTGGACCAGATGGCCCTACCATTAATCCTTTTTCAACAGCCAAATTTCTTTTTCGTGAAATCCTCACAAAATCCTCACAAAAAAAGGATATTTAAAGTTTACTGTTTCTTTTTCACTTCACTGCAAAGAAACGGTTAGGAATTTCAGTTTGAAATTTGCAGGGTATAAAGGAGTTGCCCCACAGGTGTGACTTTTGCTGGTTTGGTGATACAATTTATATCACTGCTATACTTATAACATTCTGAAGTTTAGAAATTTCCCATAGGATAACTTTGTGTCTGGCACATTACCTTTTGGAGGTTATATCTCTAAAATGCTTTGAGAGTCAGACTTTTTGCTAAACACATCTTAGTACACCCTTAGGTGTACAAAACAGCAATGCAGGTTGCTAGGGCTTGATTATAACTGCTGTGGTCTATGGTTGCTGTGATATTTTGCCGTTTGTAGCACAAGGGTTAGTTGGAATGTCTGTAGCCCTGTACTCAGTCTCTATAGTTATGGATAGATGAGAGTGCAGGGCCCAGAGGGCCCTGGGCTCCCACATATGGATACCATTATGCAGTAATGAGAGCACAGTGCCATCCATTTTGCAGTAGAGGGCCCTGCACTTCCACATGGAGATGAGAGTTACTTACAATGTCTCTGCACTTATGGATAGATGGGAGTGCAGTCACTCATATGGATACCATTATGTAGTGATGGGAGCACAGGGTCCTGAGGACTCTGCACTCCCACAGGGAGATGAGGGTCAATTACAATGTTTCTACACTTATGGTTAGATAGGAGCACAGGCCAGGAGGGCCCTGCATGCCCACATGAAAATCAAGGACAATTACAAAATGCATGCATGGGAACACAGGGCTCACAGGGCCCTGTGCATCCACAACATACTATAGGCTGATGGGAGCACAAGGTCCTCTGGGCCCTGCACTCCCAAAACCATATAAGGGGAAGATTACACTTTCTCAAAAATTAAGGAAATTCATTGCAAAAACATTGTTAATGCATCAGTTAGGGTTTAAGCAACAAAAGTAGGGATATTAGACATTAGGATTTCCAACCCTAACATCTGCCTCCACACCCAACCATACCATCCAACCCCCACCCCCACCCTACACAGACCAACAGGTGTTGGGGTGGGCATTGAGGTCGTCGACCCTAATGCTCACCCATTCTCTTATGTTGTGCCATGCTAGCTTCCTCACACATGGAACTGGGTGAATGTTAGGGCTGATGACCTCAAAGCACACCATGACACCTGTTGGTCTGTGGAGGTTGGGGGTTGGGTGATAGGGTTGAATGTGGGTGGGAGGTGTTAGGGTTCGAAACCCTAATGCCTCATTTCCCTACTTCTTTTGCTTTAACCCTAACTGATGCATTAAGGAAGTTTTTTGCAATGAATATATATATTTATGCAATAGGTGTGGAGATAAACAGAGTGTGATAAATCCATTTATCTGAGTAACTATGTGTATAAAGTTATTTAATATATGGATCTTGAATTTAATACTGCACTAAAGTATTCAAAATGTCTCAGTAATATTATCACTTCCTAAGAGACAATACCACACTTCAAGACTGATAATACCATAGTTCAGGTGCCGTAATCATATCATTCAGGTCCTGAGCGATAGTATTATTACAGAAGCTCAACAGTGCATGCACCACTCTCTCTCTGCCCACATCTCCCAAAGGGTGCCTTCTGATTGGCCGCTTTTTCTGTGTGGGCAGGCAGAAGACTTCAAAAAACATGGCAGACAGTCTCTCAGGAACATTAAGCCATTTTTTTCTTCACACCTGAAAAACTGGAAATATCTGCTAAATCCTGCATTCCCAAACAAAGAAAAGGTAGGATCTGTCCACCAAACAAAAAAAAAACACATCTCCAACCACAGTCTGTTTATGTGTGATGAAGAGGGGGCACACTGAGACACTGAAACACTGCGGCACTCAGCCAGCATGGATAAACTCCTTTGTTGCACAAAATGAAGCACAAAAAAGAAAACAAACTTCACATCCATATATTAAGATAACTAATGGTTAAGTCACTGGGTATTACCGGTGACATACTATCTTGAGGTCCTGGACTCATGAACCTTCGAGCTTCACTCTCAAGGTTCCTACATCTCCAGATCCTCTTAATGGTATTACTCACCAGTAATACCCAGTGATCTGTCCATTATTTTCTTTTTATACTCAGAGTTACTCATTTATACACACAGTTACTATGTCACAAATCTCTCCAAAATTAATTTTGAATGTTCGGCCTCAGAAGCAGTACTAACCATATTCAAATGTGAATAACTTTAAAACAAAAAAAGATGGCATGGTATTGTGAGCATGAAAGTTGTTCAGCACAAAATTATCTACAAAATGAGTGGTGTTTCATTTATAGATACATTATAGATTTTTTAATAATTTTTTGACAAACGAATGTCTCTAAAATTAATTTTGAATGTTCAGCCTCAGAAGCAGTACAAAGCATATTCAAATATAAATAACTTTAAAACTCAAAATTATAGCATGGTACTGTGAGCATGAAAGTTGTTGAGTACAGAAATATATACAAAATAAGTGGTGTTTGTACATTTTAGTTTTTTTACAATTAGCAAAAAAACCAGCAGAAAATTAAATTTGTTTTTTCACTTTTTTGACAAACAAATGCAAATTACTTTCAAATGAAAAGATAGTATGGTACTGTGAGCATGAAATTTGTTCAGCACAACATTTTATACACAATAAGTGGTGTTTCATTTAATAGCAACCACTACGCTAGGCAGACCTACACTAGGAAAGTTAACAAAAGGCCCAGAAATTATCATTAAAAAAAGATAAACAGTCAAAATCAAATGTTCCTGCACTAACAGACAGCATCCCTATTGCATAAATGAAATATGCAATGGTGAGCTGTCAGATAAATGATTTATCTATACTTGTGATGTTTGACCTCAGACTCTTCACTTATGGCTTACGCCACTTGCGAGGTTACCAAGGTCAAACAGCACTTGTGTAGATAAATCATTTATCTGACAACTTACCATTGTATATCCCTTATCTATTTATTTTCAATGCAAAAAATGTCATTAATGCATCAGTTAGAGTTGCAGCAACAAAAGATGGGAAATGATGGAATCACTTCTGAAGGAAAGAACTGCTGAGTACCTAGAGGCCAGTGGAGCACAGGACACAAGGCAGCATGGATTCACAGTGGGAAGGTCATGTCAGATGAATCTAATTGATTTCTTTGACTGGGTGACCAAAGTAGTACACCAGGGAGGGGCTGTGGACATGGCCTACCTAGACTTTAGCAAGGCATTTGACACAGTCCCACACAAAAGATTAATAAATAAATTAACCAGCCTGGAAGTGGGTCCCAGGGTGGTAGCCTGGGTAAAACATTGGCTGGACAACAGGACACAGAAGGTAATAGTAAATGGAGTCCACTCTGAAGAAAGGGGGTTTTAGTGGGGTACTGAGGGTTCAGTACTGGGTCCAGTCCTTTTAATGTCTTTATAAGTGACATTGCAGAGGGACTGGAAGGAAAAGTATGCCTCTTTGCAGATGACACAAAGATCTGCAACAGGGTTGATACACAAGGATGTGTGGAAAGGATGAGAAGGGACTTGGCAAGGTTGGAGGAATGGTCAGAAGTATGGCAGCTTGGATTCAATGCAAAGAAGTGCAAAATAATGCACCTGGGAAACAAGAACCCAGGGGAAGAGTACACAATGAGGGGGGTAGTAACAGCAACAAAAATGGAAAGGCACCTGGGTGTAATTATATCAGATGACCTTAAGGTTAGCAAGCAATGTGAGAAGGCAGTAGGGAGGTCTGGGGGGATACTGGGATGTACAGGGAGAGGCATCACCAGCAGGAAACAGGAAGTTGTTATCCCTCTGTACAGACAGTTGGTGAGACCCCATCTGGAGTACTGCATCCAGTTCTGGAGACCCCATCTTTACAAGGACATAGATAGGATGGAGGCAGTCCAGAGGAGAGCAACTTAAATGGTGTAGGGTCTGCAAGAGAAGCCTTATGAGGAGAGATTAAAGGAGCTTAATATGTACACCATTGAGGAAAGGAGGGAGGGGGGGACATGATTGAAACTTTTAAGTACCTCAGTGGAATCAATAAAGTCCAAGAGGGTAGCATCTTTCAGAAAAAGAGATGTGCAAGAACAAGGGAACACAATTTGAAGATAGAGGGGGGATGGCTCTGGGGAAATCTGAGGAAGTATTTTTTTCACAGAGAGGGTGGTGGATGCATGGAACTGCCTTCATGAGGAGGTTGTGGGGTCTAAAACTGTGGGAGAATTCAAGAATGCATGGGACAGATATAAGGCAATTCTTCTGGGGGGTAGGAAGTAATAGGCTGTGGGTTAACTAGGATCTGCAGCTTATCCAGTAGGTAGGGAAATGGGCAGACTAGGTGGGCCAAGCGGTCCTTGTCTGCTGTCAAAGTCTATGTTTCTATGTATGTTACCCCCACTCTGCACACAGCAACAGGTGTGGGGTGTGCCTTGGGGTTGTCATCCCTAATACTCACCACATTCCATGAGTAAATAAACTGAGATGGATACAGTATAGGAGATTGGGGTGAGCATTAGGGTTGATGACCCCAAGGCACCCCATACCTGTTGCTGTGTGCAGGGTGAGGTGGAAACCCTAACAGCACATTTCCCAACTTTTGTCACTGCAACCCTAACTGGTACATTAACAAAGTTGTTTGCAAAAAATTTCCTAACTTTTTAAGATAGTATAATTGTAGCCTTTTTTGCTTGTGGAAGCACAGGACCCTCTAGGCCCTGCACTCCCATCTATCCATAATTTTTGAGAGATTGTAATTTTATCCTTATTTCTCTGTGGGAGCACAAGGCCCTCTTGGCCACGTGCTGCCATTCATCCATAAGGCCTGTGTTCCCATCACTCCATAATGGTATTCAGATTTGCATGCGGGAGTGCACGGTGCAATGCATCCATAATTTCTGTGATTTTGTAATCATATCCCTATTTTCCTGCACTGCCATCCATGCATCATTTTTGAGATACTGTAATGGTATCCTTATTTGTCTCCCTGCGCTCCCATCCCATAGTGTGCATGCCAAAGAAACATCTCACATTGCAATTTTATCCTATGTAAAACACAACAAAACTTAAAACCTGTGTAACTTGACACCAAATTAATATATTTTCACGAACCCAGCAAAAGGCACAATGCGGGACAAACCCTTTGTACACTGAAAATGTCAAAGCAAAATTGCAAACCATTTCTTCACAGCAGAGTGACAAAGAAATTACTGTGTACACCTCACATTACAATCTTATTCTATGTGAAATGAAGCAAAATTTAAATCTGCATAACAGCAGAACAAAGTAATATCTTTTCACTAAACTAGCAAATGGCATATCTGTGGGGCAAGCCCTTTGTACCCTGAAAGTTTCAGACCAAAATCACAAACCGTTTGGTAATTGTGGAGTGACAAAGAAACAGCTGCCTTAAAATTCCTTTTTAACAAATTGTGGAAATGAATCCTTTTCTGCAGTTCCTTTTTCACAATTTGTTGAAAAAGAAAAATCTTTTTTCTCAGATTGCAAAAAAGGATCCTGTTTCATGTTTCCTTTTTAGCAATTTGTGAAAAAGGATTTAGGTATGTTAAGAAACACATTTCTAAGTAAGTTATCAAAACACTAACCAAAGAATTGGATTCTATGGGTTCTGATTAGGTAATGGCAACTGTTGGTGTCTACTAAAACCATATATATTTTTAGTTACTTAATTTTGTTGTCACTGCTAACTGAAAACAAGATGGTGGCAGCATGGAAAAAGGTTCTGCATTTGTGGCAAAGGATCCAACGATTGCAAAACAGGATTTTGCATTTGTGATAAAGAATCCATTTTCGAGCTGAACATCTAAATGATCCCATAGAAAATAATTGGAAACGCTGAAATTTATTAACTTTTGAACAATTAATATTTGTTCACCAAATCTTCAAATGGCACATCTGTGACCCAAAACCTTTCTACCGCAAACATTTCAGACCAAAATTCCACACCATATTTACACAGCGGCATGATAATGGAGTTTGCCCTTTAAGGGGCAGACCAGGTTGTCCTGGTGCACCCCTTCCCTCCCTTAGGGAATGGTTGTGCTCAGAAGGGGAGGGGAAAAGGAAGGGGAGGAGCCAAGAGTCGGAACAATGGGCAGGTAGCAGGAAGGGGAGGGGAGAATTGAGGTACATAAGGGTCAGCACAAGGGGGTCTCAGCCACTTTTTGCTGGAGTTTTTGATTACACCAGAACTGCAGCACATCAGATTGGCATTAATTTTTGAGGTTTGGTCATGGAAAAAAGAAGGTAAGGTCATGGAACTGGCTTTAATGCAAACAAATGGAGAAGGAGTTATGCCACTGTTTTAGTGGAAATGAAAGGATGGAAGACAGAGAGACACAGTATGTTGGGTTTTTGATTGTGGGGAATGCATAGAAGGGAGCAAGGTGGTGGAAATTGGGATAAAAAAAGGGAAAGCAGGGCAGGCTTGAGAGATGTTTTAGCGATGCAGGGTAAAGGGGGGTTGGAAGATTGCAATAGGTTGGATACCGGCAGGCTCTGCTTGTGTGGGAGCATTGTTGCTTTAAAGGAGAAGGAAAGGAAGTGGAGTAGGGGGAAAAATGTTATGTGTGGGCTCTAGAGCATATAGGACAGGCCTGGAAGAGGCCTGGAAGGGAGGCTGTAAGTTTTACAGTGGCTGAAGCCACTTGGCGTGATGTCATGCCCGGCGTGTGGTGCGAGAGGGGCGGTGCCCCATTGCCTGGGCCATGGCGACTGCCTCAGGGCGCTCAGGGTTGTTGGTGGCCTGGCTGGTGCTGGTGGAAGGAGGCAAGCAAGGTTTTTTGTGAACCAAAGCCACATGGTGTGACGTCACACACCGCGTGGTGAGGGAGAGGACAGTGCCCCATTGCCTGGGCTGTGGTGACTGCCTTACAGGTTTGTTGGGAGCATGGCTGGTGCTGGTGGAAGGAGGCACGCAAGGTTTTGGAACCGAAGTCATGTGGCATGACGTCACATGCCGCGTGGTGTGGGTGAGGACGGCGCCCCATTGCCGGGGGCCATGGTGACTGCCTTGCAGGTTTGTTGGGGGCCTGGCTGGTGCAGTTGGGGTCGGCAGCCAGCGGGTTTTGAGGACTGCCTCTGAGGGGGGAGCCTGCTCCAGTGGTTGGGATTGCATGGACGGGGGTGTGTGTTTGTGTGCGATGTGGGTGAATGGCTTATCTAATAGGGCATCTGCCTCTGGTGTGAGTGGTACAGAGTTCTAAGCCCATGTGTGGAATTATTTTATATCTGAGGAAGGCCCAATCGGAAGGAGCATGAACGCGGGAGTGAGACCACATGGAGTGGCAGGACAGGCCGCATGGGCGTGGAGTACTTCTACTTTGCCATTTCCTGGCCAGAGGCAGTCATACAGTTTTTCTGGTTTCAGCTGCAGGAGCAGGAGGCCCAGTTGGGGTGATTTTGAAAGGGAGTGTGGGATGGTGACCACGTGGCATGACATCACACGCTGGGGGGGAGAGGTACAAAAGAAATGAGACTGTTGTCTGACTGAGGGAAGTGGTGGGGTTCACATTGGGGGTGGTTTCATTCAAGCTGAAGATGAGGGTTTACTAAGAACCCTCAGGGGGAAAAAAAAAAACAATGAGAGGGAATTAGGGTGGAAAGGCGGCAAAGTCTGATAATACCTAATAATAAATCGGGGAAGAGGGGAGGGAATCATGGCTAGCAGACAAGACCTGCCAGGCTGGCAGAGGATCTGGCATGGGCGGCTCCGGACATGGGGGCAGGGAAGGGTGTTCAAGGGGCAAGAGGTTAAGGAGCTGGAAATACAGATATTTCAATAACTTTGTTTCATTCCCATAGTTGTTTTCACAGATGAGCATGGCACCCAAGAAGAGTAGGCCATCGAAGGAAGACGCCTACAAGGCGATAATCGACTTGGCTGAGAAAGCGAACAAAATGTGGGAATTGGTGGAGGGAGAGGAACCAGGGAGGCCTGGGGAGAAGAGGAAAGCGGGTGCTGGAAAAGGGGGCAAAGGGAAAAGGCCAGCTGGGGGTTACATAGCCCTCTAAGGGCCCAGTGTGTAGCGACCCAGTACCCATGAGGCCTGAGGACCCGTGATGCCAGCACCCACCCCAACCAAAAGGGGAGCCTCCCCGGCGGAACTGGGACATGAAGCCCAGAACAAGAGGTCCGGCCCGCAGGCCCCAGTAACTCACCCTCCACCTCCTCCTCAATTACAAGAAGAAGGAGGGGGACCGTTAGAGGATTCCAGGCAGCTCGACCAAGAAAAGGTTACAGGTAACACATCCAATGCAGTGGGTGATAGCATAAAAGAATATATAGGGCAAGTTGTGGCAGTGATGGGGACAGGAGGGCTCGGGCAGATGGAATCTGCCCTGGTGGAAATTAGGACAAGAAAAGAGGCATCAGGGGACATGGAAAAAGGAACCGAAAGGGAAGGAAGGGGTATAAGAGAGGTAGGCGTGCCTGGGATGAGAATAGGTGAGCATGTGCCTCTAGCTACAAAAGAAAAGATATGGAGAGGGGAATATGTGGATATCTTTGCATTCGGGAGCCGGGAGGCAGTGGCAAGATATGAGGAAACGGACAGCATAGGTAAGAGTGAGATGGCAGCTGCCATAGTGCTCTTAGGAAAAAAAGAGGATGACAAATTCACTAAAGAGAAGACTTGGGATGGGTGGTTTCTAGGTTTAGCCACATTTCCAGCCATCGTGCTGGAAAAGAAGCCAGAGCTAGGCATCCCGCTCATTACCTATTCATTGATAATAAGGAGAGCAAAAGTAAAAGGTGGGGTAGGTTGGATATATTACGATGAATGTTTTCGGCAAAGGATGGCAACATTCGGGGATGTAAGATGGGACACCAAGCAAATAGACTTATGGACGGATTACGTAACAGATCAGTCCACACCAGGGGGGGTGGGGCAGAAAGGTTTTTACACCACAGAGAAGCTACTGGGCTTATAACAGGGCTATCTGCTCGTGGCCTCAGTGTCTTTTTTGACATACCTGTTCAAGATGTGGAGGGGGGCACCCAGCTAGCAAGTGCAGAACGGCAGGGGTACAAGGGGTACAAGGGCGGGGGGACAAGGATCAGGACAACAGTTTTTTCGAGAGGACCCAGGACTTAAAGGGCAAACATGGAGCAGGGGAGGGAGGGGCAGGGGGAATGGGAATAGAGGGGGTCAAAATCGATGAAAACAGGAAGGTTGGGCAGGAAGGGAGGGGTCAATAAAGGGGGGCGGGTGGCACAACAAGGAACAGTTTAGTATGGCCAGGAGCCCCATCAACCTGGCAGCATGGACAGTTTGCCTGGATAGATATCCGGACGCGAGCATACGGGAGATGATTTTAAGTGGTTTTCACGCAGGGTTTTCCTTGCAGTTTAGGGGACCCTGACAAGCAAGGGAGGCAAGCAACTTGGGGTCAGTAAAAGGAAAAGAAGACACATTGAGGAAAAAGATTGGGAAAGAAAAGGCAGCAGGCAGGGTGGAGGGCTCATTTGAGACCCCCCTGCTGGAAAACCTGTGGATATCACCTTTGGGCCTGGTATCCAAGAAACATGAAGGTGAATACAGGATGATCCACCACTTGTCTTATCTGGAAGGGGAGTCAGTGAATGACTTTATCAGTGAGGAGCATAGTAAAGTAACATACACAACCGTAGAGGATGCAGTGCAGATAATCTGAGCCACAAGGGATGCGTGGATGGCAAAAACAGACATTGAATCCGCCTTCAGATTGCTTCCGGTTAGGAGGGAAGACTGGGACCTATTGGGCTTTAAAAGTGAGGGACAGTATTATTTCGACAAAGCAATGCCAATGGGGTGTTCCGCAGCATGTGCTACATTTGAGGCGTTCAGCACATGTTTGCAGTGGATATTCCAGGAAAAATGGGTTATAGGTCAGTCATCCATTACCTGGATGATTTTCTCCTCATTGGGGAGGGGAAAAGGGAGACACAAAGGATGCTGGGTAAATTTCAGGAATTATGCCAGGAGTTGGGAGTCCCATTGGTACCAGAGAAAACAGAAGGGCCCAGCAAGGTTATGGAATTCCTGGGGATAGAGATAGATGCCACAAGGGAAGTTTTTAGGTTGCCGGACAAGAAAGTAAGGAAGCTGAAGGAACTAATCCGGGTACATGCCAGTAGGAGATGGGTACAACTAAGACTGGTTCAGCAGGTACTAGGACACCTGAACTTTGCATGCAGGGCCATCAGACCAGGAAGGGCATTCACAAGGAGATTAGCCAGAGCGACAGCAGGGGTCACCAGGCCACATCACTGGGTTGATCTGTCTCAAGGTTTCAGGGAGGATTTTGGTATATGGGAGGAATTCTTAAGGGACTACAATGGGTGTTCGTTCTGGCAGAAGGAGTGGCTGTACAACACAGACCTTTACCTCTACACGGATGCAGCGGGAGGGTCAGGTGTGGGAGGTTACCTAAGGGGCAGATGGTTTGCTGAACCGTGGCTGGTCAGTTGGATAGAGGAAGGGAAAGTGAGAGATATAACATTACTAGAAATCATGCCCATATGGGCATGTACCTTGGTGTTGGGGGAGGAATTGCGGGATCAGAAGGTGACATTTTGGTGTGACAATAGAGTGGTGGTGCATACGCTAAACAGCAAGGGAGCCAAGTCAGAGACGGTCACACAGGTAGTATGACAGCTAATTTTAAGGGCCTTGCAGCTGAACATGTCTTTCAGAGCAAAACACATAGAAGGGTTACGCAATACCCTGGCTGACAGCCTTTCCTGTCTGCAGCTGGACTGTTTCCGGAAGCTGGCACCAGCAGTGGAAGAATACAAAACGCCCATTCCAACGAACATCTGGGACGTTGGCAGGAAGGAGCAGAAATGCTGTTTCAAAGCTCATGGGTCCCCCGGACTCTGAGGACCTACGATGGGGCCTGGAGGGTTTTTCAAACATTCAGGGCAGCACACCAGATGGAGGTAAGTGGGCCGCTCTCTGAGGAGCAGTTGGGAATGTTCACAGTGGAACAATGGCAGAAAGGGACTGCTCTAACCACAATGGGGGTTTATCTGGCAGGGATCAGTGTGATCTGCAGCCTAAAAGGCTGGAATGACCCAACAAAATCAATGCTCATCAGAAGAATGATGCAGGGATGGGGTAGGTTGAAGCGAGGGCCAGGGGATAATAGAAGGCCAATAGGTGAACAATGGCTAATAAAGTTAAAGGAGGTGCTGCCGGCGATATGCAGATCAAAGGAGGAGGCACAGCTATTTCACACAATTTATGTGATAATGTTGGCAGGGGCTATGAGAGTACGTGAAGTGGTAGGACATGGAAAAGATGACAAGGAAGGAGGTGTGGAATGGGAAGATGTGAGTTGGGGGATAAATTAAATAAGAATCAGGCTAAAGAGGTCTAAGATGGACCAAAAAGGGCAAGGGTGCATCATAACACTGAAAGGGCAGTCAGAGATGGCCATATGCCCAGTACAGACCCTGTGGGCTTTTGCCACAGAGCAGAGGACCAGGATGGGGAATTTATTTGTACACGGGGATGGGAAACGGGTCACCGGCTATCAAATTACAGCAGTGCTGAAAAAGGGCATGGGTTTTCTGGAGAAGAACCCAGCTAATTATTCTTCCCATTCCCTACAGATTGGGGCGGCCTCCCAGTGGGTGGCAACGGGTGAGCCTGTGAAGGACACTTTGGAAAAAGGGCGCTTGCAGTCAGCCAATTATAAAAGATATATCAGAGCTCTAAAACAACAAAAAAAAAAAGAGAAAAGGGAAAGAGGGGGCGGGGGGATAATACAGTGAGGGCACTGAGATTGTACGTAAATTAATTAATTTTCTTTGCACCCCATAGGTAGAAGGAGGAGCACAGAAGTCTGGATCTGCAGCCATTCCTATATTTACTGGGCTGGTAAGAGAGCAGAGAAAAAAGCTGGGGGAAAACAATTATACCAGGATGTAAGGCAGTGTTGGCTGGTATGGCACGGCCTACAGGGGATGAGATGGGCACAGCTTCTGCCTGCGTTGAGTGAACTCAAGAGACAACGGCCCAGTCCAGACCTAATTATTTTACACCTGGGGGGCAACAACCTGGCAGGTAGACCTTGGGTGCACACATATTTACAGATAAAGAGGGACCTAGTGGCAATAAGACAGTGGTGGCCTCAAGTATGCCTTGCCTGGTCAGATATGATACCATGAAGGGTATGGAGACAGGAACACAGCCACAGGGCAGTGGAGAGGGCCAGGAGGAAGATGAATAGATGGGTGGGGACATTGATAAGGCAGATGGGGGGACAGGTGATATGGCGGGAAGTAGAAGAGTGGGTGGATGACTTCTACAGGTCAGATGGGGTACACTTGTCAGATATAGCAATAGACATATTCAATGCAGAAACAATGAGTTTCATAGAGGAATGGAGGAAGCAGATGGAGGCTGGTATATATAAAAAAAAAGGAAAGGAGGAGGAAGGAATTTTTCACCCCAGAAGTAAGGGACAGGGATGCCCTAAGTTGGGGGGAAGCCAGACATCCAATGCAAGCTGGAGACTGGCTAGTGGGGAAAAAGGGGGGAAGAAAAAAGGAATAACACAAGAGGAGAAAGAAGATGAAGGAGGAAGCGGTCTCGGTTTTCACCGTTACCTAACAGAAAAGAAGAAGAAGAAGGCACCCAGGTTTTCGCCTTGGGGATGGATAATCAGAGGGAGATATATGGATGGAAATAAATGGAAATTATGGAAATATGATAATAAAGAAATGCAGAATGGAATATGGATTTATGAATATAAATAAATTAATTGCCAATCTGAGCACAACAACAAACAGTGGTCTCTGTGTTTTTGTGAGGGAAGGGGGGGGGAATCTGGGACAATGGAGTTTGCCCTTTAAGGGGCAGACCAGGTTGCCCTGGTGCACCCCTTCCCTCCCTTAGGGAATGGTTGTGCTCAGAAGGGAAGGGGAAAAGGAAGGGGAGGAGCCAAGAGTTGGAACAATGGGCAGGTAGCAGGAAGGGGAGGGGAGAAGGGAGGTACATAAGGGTCAGCACAAGGGGGTCTCAGCCACTTTTTCCTGGAGTTTTTGATTCCTCCCACCACCTACTGGACAGTGTCACGAGGAGACGCGGTCAATTTGGGGCAGATATGGGTCTGTCATGTGGAGGACAGACGCCATCTGTAGGACAATGGACTGCCAATGGTGAATGGCAGGTGATAATAGGTTATGGACTGCCAAAGGTGGATGGCAGGTGATAATATGGTTATGGACTGCCAAAGGTGGATGGCAGGTGATAAATGCATTGGGACTGCCAAAAACTGGAGGGCAGATGATAATAGGACTATGGACTGCCAAGGTAGATGGCAGGGGGAAGGGGGAGGATGGGAGGGGTGAAGAAAAAAGGAATAACACAAGAGGAGGAAGAAGATGAAGGAGGAAGCGGTCTCGGTTTTCACTGTTACCTAACAGAAAAGGAGAAGAAGAAGGCACCCAGGTTTTCGCCTGGGGGATGGATAATCGGAGAGAGATATATGGATGGAAATAAATGGAAATTATGGAAATATGATAATAAAGAAATGGAGAATGGAATATGGACTTATGAATATAAATAAATTAATTGCCAATCTGAGCACAACAACAAACAGTGGTCTTTGTGTTTTTGTGAGGGAAAAGTGGGAGAATCTGGGACAACAAATGCTACAAAAAATGGTAATTTTCACATTTTTTTGACACTTTCTATCTCTGCACCCACACATCCGACTGGAACAAAACTTATCACATCAAGAGATCGTTGGTCTCTGATGGTGCAAGCAAGCTTTCATGAACATCGCTTGAGCAGTTGCAAAGTTATTAAAGTGTTAAATTTTGAGTTTAACATAGAAGTGGCTGTTGAACCTTAACTATAGGGGCACGGCCATGCCTGTATAATATATATATATATATTCCAGTATATATCTATCTATCTATATATATATATATATATATATATATATATATATATATATATATATATTATGGTAGCATGCTAGTGCTACTATAGTTAGAGTTGAGTAGCACTTCTAAGGTTAAAGGGTCACATTTTGCACCTTAATAACTTTGCCACTGCTCAACAGATATGCCTGAAATTTGGTAAGCATGATTGTGCATGGTAGATCTTGGGATCTGCCAAGTTTTGTACTAGTCTGATATATGGCTGCAGAGTTATTAAGCGACGACCAATCGCGCAATGACCCTTTTTTGTGATTTCTTTGCTCTCGCCTACAGGTCGCACAGTTTGTGTCGACTGGTCAGAAAACTTCAGGTAACATGTGGCCAGGGTCCACGATGTGCCTTTTGAAGATTTCGTGAAAAAATATTGAACGGTTCAAAAGTTATTCAAAAAACAAGTTCCCATTATAAGTCAATGGGAAAAGTTAACAAAATATTCAACGCTTTTGCAAATGCACTTTTTAGTATCGCAAATGGCCCTAGTAGTGTCACAAATCCACCATTTTGTTTTCAGTTGGTGATCAGAAAAATGCTTGGCATTTAAATTTGGGACCCTCTAGGGACACAATTATTTGTGTGTTCACCTAGTCAGACCCTGAGGATGCTAGCCATGTCTTTATTTTGGGGTAAAACACCCCAGAGATATGTTTTTCAAATTTCTGGAACCAGTAGTGTTGCAAAGTAGTGCTGCACTCACAACACTTTCGCAAAATTTTGCCAAAATTGCCGCAAATTGTGACACTACTTTTTCAGACTTGGCCAAAATGACAGGAATTCTTTGCTACCCTGCTGCGAAAGAACAGTTTGGTCTTTTGAGCTGAAATTTGGAGGGAAGGCAGCCAACATCTCACAGATGTGCCTTTTTTAGTTTGGTGAAAAAATATTGCATGGCTGCCAAGTTATGGTACTCCAAATTTGAAGTTTTTTCCCCATAGACTAACATGGTGGCATCTGCCATGCCTTTTGGGGCTCGTATCTCGAAAATGGTGACAGATACAGAATTTTTGTTGCAAGCTGCATAGCCCGATGGGCTTTGCAATAATAAAAACCTAGCCAGGAAAATCATGATTTTTGTGAACTTTAAAATTTTTTTCTACGTCATGCGGTTGCTGAGATATTAGCAATTAAATACTTCCAATGCTCGTTTTGAGCTTCGATCCCCATTACAGTGCATACAGTCTTTGCACACACTGTGTTTCTGTATGCACCTGTTTGTCAAAAACAGGGTATGCACTTCCGTTACTGTTACAGTTACTGTTTCCACTAGCGTTTATGTCCCCATTCTCGTTACCGTTTCCGTGTACACCACCATGTGTGTTACCCTTTGCGTTGTCATTTGCGCTTGCATTTTCTTTACTGTTACCATTTGCATTTCCACTACTGTTTCTGTTTTCGTTTTTGTTTGTGTCACTGTGCACTTTGCCATTTGTGTTTCCGGCAGCCCTTTCATTTGTGTTTCCGTTTCTCTTTTATTTTGCGTCTTTCTTGCTGTTACTGTTACCATTTGCATTTGCAATTGCGTTACTGTGCCTGTGCGCATTACGGTTTGCATTTCCTTATGTGCTTCTGTTTCCTTTGCTGTTATTGTTGCTGTTACTGTTACCATTTCCATTTACAATTGTGGTACTGTGCCTGTGCGCATTTCGGTTTGCGTTTCCGTACGCGTTTCTGTTACTGTTTCTGTTTCTCTTTCCTTTGGTGTTATTCTTCATGTTAACTTTTATCATTTGCATTTACATTTGCAGTACCATGCCTGTGCGCATTACGGTTTGTGTTTATGTGTACGCTTGCGTTCGCATTTCCGTTTCTGTTCCCTTTCGCGTTCTTTTTGCTGTGACACTTAACATTTCCATTTAAAATACCGCTGCCATCACTGTTCATGTTACCAATTGCATTTTTGTATGCACTTCAATGTCCGTTTGTGTCACTGTTCGCTTCAGCATCACTTTGCGCTTGTGTTTCTATTAAAGTTTCCTTTACCATTTATGTTTGCGTTACCATGTGTGCCACTGTTCACGCTTCTGTTTGCATTGCTGTTCCTGTTACTATGTCACAACACATCATGTGTGGGGACACGGCCCTAAGGGCCCCGCACTCCCCGCCACATTACATTAACTATTTTTGTCATCATTCTCAAAGAAGGAAAATAGAGGCAAACACTCCATTAATGCATTATTAGGGTTGTTCCACAGAGATAAGTGAGGAATTACTGTTGGGCTGAAAGCCCTTTGTTCCCCCAGCCCATCCCCCAACAGGCATCGGAGTGCACATTGGGGTCATCGTCCTAACTCTCACCCCATTCTCCTATACCTCTGCTTCTTCACATACTGTATGTGATGGGGTGGAGAGTTAGGGCTGACGACCCAACGCGCACGATGCCGGGTTGAGGGGGTGGGCTGGGGGGGTCCAAAGGGGCTCAACCCTAAAACTGAATTTCCTCACTTTTGTCTCTGTGGAACAACCCTAACTAATGCATTAAATGGAGTTTTTTTTGCCTCTAATATATATCTATCTATATATATATATATATATGTGTGTGTGTGTTGCAAAAAATGTTGTTAATGCTCCAGTTAAGGTCAAAGTGACAACATTTGGAAAAGGAGGCTTTAGGGTTTCCCTAACACCCCGCCCTCCCAAAGCAGGCACGAGAGCAGGTGTGGGGTGTGCCTTGGGCTTCTCAAGCCTAATGGTCACCCTATTCCATCTGTAAATAAAGTCAGATGTGTATACTTAATAGAATTGGGTGAGTTTTAGGCTTGAGAAGCCCAAGACACACCCCACACCTGCTCTCCTGCCTGTTTTGGGAGGGTGAAGTGTTAGGGAAACCCTAACGTCTCATTTCCCAACTTTTGTCACTTTGACCCTAACTGGAGCATTAACAAAGGTTTTTGCAATTTATTTAATTTCCTTACTTTTTGAGATAGTATAATGGTATCCTTATTTTACTGCATGAGCGAGGGGTCCTGTGGACCATGCACTCCCATCTCTCCATAGGTGCATATATGTATATATATATATATATATAATATATGTATATATATATATATGTATGCTGTTGAGAGTGCAGGAGCCCAGAGGGCCCTTTGCTTCCATTTAAAGGACAACAGTCACCAAATTGTCAGCATAGCCTTCTTATTACCCCACCTCATGTACCCATTACATAACATTTTCGAATCCCTGCAAAAATACAATTCTGCACAACTGCAATGCCATTCCATGCCACAGGTGTGAAAACACATTTTGGGAAGGATTTGAAAAATGCCAGCTGTGGCATATATGAGATGGGTAATAAGATGGCTATGTTGAAAATCTGGGGTCATAATACTGAAAATTTCCGAAGTTATGAGCAGGCATAGCCAAATTGCAACAAGTGGTCATAACTTTGGCATTTATTCATATTTTGACCCCAAATTTTCAACATATTTTTCTTATGACCCTACCTCATAAACCCTGTAGGTGAAAATGTTTGAATCCATGCCAAAATACCATTCCATACCACAGGTATGAAAACATGTTTTGGATGAGGTAAAAAATGACAGCTGTACTGTTTATGAGGTGGTGTGAAAAAAATGGCTATGTTGAAAATTTGGACTCAGAATATTGAAAATCACCAAAGTTATGTGCGTGTGTAGAAAATTTTCAATGAACATTTTTTTTGCCAATATTCAACATGGCCATTCTGGGACCCCCACCTCATGAACACTGGTGGTGACATTTCATTTCTCAGCCCTGAAAGATGGTTTTGTGTAATGACCACAAGATCAGTGTCTGGGCCCAGTTAATGAAATGACAGTACCAGTGTGCATGAGGTGGGGTCCCAAAAAGGCCATGTTGAAAATTTGGTGAAAGAATTCCTAAAAATGGCAAAGTTATGAACATAAGTTCAAAACTCCTTTGACATACATTATACAGCACATATCTTGATTCTTCAGTTCATGGTTTGGCTTTGAAGAGTGCAGATGTGTCTTGGTCCACAGAAGATGAAAGCCTATGACCTCTGATGCTAAGTATGTGGTAAGGGAGGTGGGGTGGTGGGTGCTCAGTGGGAAGGTCAGGTCAGTGTGACAGGGTGACCCTGTCATGGGTGGGTGCCCCAGTAAGGAAATGTAGGTCTTCTCTTACCACATACCCTAGTTGGTGCTAATTGTAGGAGTAAAAGTGTATTAGTGCATTTAAAGAAGTAAAATGCATGAGAAAATGCATTTAGTGCATACTGTAGAATGGAGAATAGAGTACTGCAGTGCAGTCACTTATTAAAGAAAAGTAATGGTTTAAAATAATTATCCCAACAGTAAATGCTGCCTGCTATATAAAGTGCAAATTGCTAGAAAGGAATTAAACATGAATACGGTGCCTCAAATTCCTGAAGTACTATTTAAGGTGCTAAATGCATAAAAGTGCAAGGTGCTTGTGTAAAATAAAAATAGATTGTTTAGCACATGCTTTATAAGGGGCTTGTATTGCCTTCACAAATGCCAAAGAGCTGCTAGATTTAAAGTGCAGAATGCTTTAACCAAGCTGTTTGCTGCAGGTTGAATAATGTGCTTAAGGGCTTTAGCAGTATAAATGTGTTTGTATATGCACACCTGTAGGACTTTAAAGTGCATGCAGTGCTAATTTATGCTTGAAACAGAAAATGCTTTAAGAAATTATATGGTGCCTAAACATTCAGGTTAATAAAAATGGATGGAAAGGTAAAGTACAAAGATAGCTGAAATTATATAATTTACAATGGGCTAACACAAGAAAAAATCAAGCAAGTGTGCCTTTGGTGCCTTAGCTCCAAAATGGGTCCAGTCTGTAATTTAGCCCCAGGCTGTGTTTGTTCCACAGAAGGCCTGTTTGTTAACCCCACCCTCCATTTAAAAAATAAAACAAAATGTGCATTAAAAGCCCTGAAATTAGTAAATGATAAAAAGGGGTTACTACAGTTCTGAGGTTTCCTGAGGGAGTTTTAATGTGTTGCAGTTACCATATAAATCCAGGAAGACAACTAAACAGTTCAGTATCTTACCTGACTGCAGCACTCCATCTGAGGATTTCTATAGGGGAACAGCACCCTCTGCAGTCCCCTCTTTATACAGCATTACCTGTCACTCAAAGGTAACTAAGGAGGGACCCTATGTTAGTTGCCAGGCAATTGAGCATTTATGAAGTTTTACCAGCCTAGTATTATACTTGTTGCTTGGTTATTTGATTATATCAATGTGTTGTGTTGTGTTGTATTATAAGGTATGGTGGGTCACCTTGTGATGATAGACTAACCTAGCTAGTTTTCTTTTGTAATTTTAGTTAAGGGTCTAGTCAGGTGACCCACCCAGAATGTATTTAAACCTTCCACTAGGGCTTGATGTTAGATAGGAGATAGAAAATCAGAAGGAGACTGATGGAGGTAGGAGAAAGACCACACAGTGGTGTGGGTTCACACTGGTCATTCTGACTGAAGCCTGTCTGCTAAGACCAAAAGCGGTGGCCTCTGTTTTGAATACAACTAACCTTTATTTTGATGTTTTTCATTTGATTTCTGTAAATATTTTCATCATTTTATGACAAAATAAAATGATAAATGCCTCTGGGCATTTTTTATGCACTGTGATCTGAGTCTGCCTTGTATATGCTATCTTGAATACCCACACCCGGTGGCAGTCAGGATGAGGTAAGGGGATGGCGAGGATGACAAGGGACCATTTTCTTATTTTCAGGTTTAAAAAAAAGACATCAGGGGACTATTTTCTTTTTAAAGGTTTACATCAAATATACATTTCAAGACACTGGGGATGGGCTCCCCAGTGTCTCACATTACTGTGGGGGGAGCTTGTAATGCCTACACAGGGATTGGGCCCCCCCGATGTTGGCACTTTCAATAAAACCTGTGATTTCAGGTGCCCAGAAAAAGTATTTCTGGGGCTAATTGTGAAAAACAAACACCTGAATGTAGCTAAAAGGGGCCTGTTTGCTAGGTTCTGGAGTTTGTGTCATAAAATGACAACATTGTATGTATTTTCCAAGTTTTTTAGTTTGTGGGAAAAAAACAAGATGGCGGCTCATGAAAAAGGATTTGTTCATCATGAAAAAGGATTTGTTCTTCATGAAAAATTATTTTGTCCTCACAGAAAAGGAACAGATCTTGCGGGAATGAGTCCTTTTTCACAAGATCAAATCCTTTGTTGAACTTTTTACCTCTATCCTGGAAAATAATCTTCCCATAGGAAATAATATGAACAAAAGCTGAATAACTTTGCAACAGATTTATATTTTTTCACCAAGCAAACCCTGGCAGTCCTGTTACCCAAGTTCTTTCAACCATAAAAAAAATCACACCAGAATTCCACACCATCTGGGCACAAGTTGATCAAGAAAAAACTGCAAAAAGTGGTGACTTTTAAGGTTTTTGTACTATTCGGATCTCAGAACCTCACATCCAACCAGAACAAAACTTGCCATGTCAAGAGATCAGCCCCACAGGACAGCACATACCACATTTTGTTGCAAATCCATTGATCAGTTGCAAAGTTATTAAAGTGAAAAATTTGAGGTTTAACATTAAACCGGCTACTCAACCCTAACTATAAGGACATGACTGTGCCCCTATAACATATATTTAGCAGCAGATCAATATGGAATGACACCAGATCTGTGGCTTGTTTTAAATAGAACCCCATGGGCCCTATGCAAAGCAGCAAACTCATCTGGCACAGTGCCAAACCTGTAGCTTGCTACATGCAGGGCCTTCTGGCCCCACTGTATGTGTAACAACAGTCCCATCAGGCACAGTGCTGGATGTGTAGGATGCTTTGAGCAGGGTCCTGTAAGCCCTATTTCAAGTGAAAGACCTATTAAGTAGGTCTAAAATGTATCACTTGGACTGTAATGGGGGGGATCCGTAAGAATCCCACCACTACAATTTGAGCATAAAATGTTGAAAAAAATGTGAAACTTATGAGTAATAGAAACCAAAAAAAGAGTCAAACTATTTGAAGTCCCTGAGCAGGCACAATTTTTGTTTTTTTAACATAAATTTTCTTTGGGAAGTGCTTTTTTCAGTATCTTTAACTTTTTATTTTAAAATGTTCTCTCCAAATTTGAGGGTAAGGGTGTTTACCACTCCCTGTCATGACCATGTAAGTGTAGTCTTTAAATTTGGCCCTGAAATCCATTTTTGAGGACACCAAATTCAGGCTTTTTTATTAAAAAATAGCTAATTACTTATTTCTTGCACAGTAGCTTTTTGCTTTGGAATTAGCTTTTTTATGATTATTTTTTCTTGTAGGATAGCAAATGTTCTGTGTCATAAGGGTGATCACCAAAAGGTGATCATCATTATAAGTGATATCATCGCTGAAATTAATTTCATGTATGTACCCCGTGAAAAACAAAATCAAGAAGGACTGTATATTTTAATGTCATATGGGGGTTGTGCCCTGCACCCCATTCTTTAGGATTCTCAACTCCAGGGTAGTGTATGCTGGGAGGGGTTGCAAAATTGTAAAAATAAAATAAACTACGCAGGCCGGTTGCAACAAAACATTCCTGTGCCTGGACCCAAATCCAGCATCCTGGCCACCCCAGCCCAGCACCCGCCCACCATGCCACATAGCCAGCTCGGCAGCTCACCGTGGCACCACCTCTCACAAACTCTCCCTCCCACCCCACACCTCACTCAGCATGCTCGCTTTCCCTCACATGCATGTACATATAGCGACATCCTGTCACTATTCGTGAAACCACCCCATCCAGTCACCTTCTCTGCTCCCTCACCCTGTCGACATGCACTGCAAGTGAGTCACTGTTTCAGTAAGTGCCCACTTGCAAGTAATGCATGTCACAGGATACCACTGGCAAATGGTGGCATGGGACCAAAGCAAAAGATGGGACTAGCTGAGATGGGGGGTATCTGTGCCAGTCACTAATTGTGGAACCCATAAAATTGCATTTACAGGGTGGTTTTGGGGTGGGGAGGATGGTATGAATGCTAGAGATTGTGTGAGGATGTGGTTTGTCTTACCATGGTTTGAAAGGACAGTGACATTGGTGGTAGAGGGTGTTTTGCTTATGTATGTGATTTCTTTGAGAGGCTTGCAATTGCGGGGGACATCAAATGAGAAGTTGGCAACCACCTGAGATGAAGGGAAGGCCTCCATCTGCTTGCTGCTACCAGGTGCCCAATCCTGCTGTCAGTATGCAGGTACTGTCATCCTCAAGTTTTTGCTGACAATAGGTATCCGATCTTGTGATTGGTATACCAATATTAATCCCCCCTATTTGTTCTTGATGGCTGGTGCCCGATCCTTCCATTGGTATGTTGATGTCCCAAAGACAGTTCTCAAATGGACTCCCTTCCTTAAGTGTGGCAAAATGTTAGTTCTGGGCTGGTGGGCAAAGTTCAAAACAACAAAAAGAATCCATCTGGACTGATCAGCCACACACAAATTGTAGAATTCAAATTTCTTCAAACTTTTACTTCCTTATTTTATATAAAAGTGCCCTCCACTAAAGAACAACATTTCACCATGACTATGCTTCATCAGGGAGGAGGGTTTCTAGTTAAAAATATAATTTACATAATTAATAGTTTATACTGTACATGCTATTCATAAATCAGTTAATCACATCTTCAGAACATCACACTTCCTGTTAAATGTCCTTTGTCAGGTATTACTCTACCATTCTCAGTATAGAAATAGTTTTTTTTCTTTCAGCATATTTCAATGTTTTGAAATTATTTTGTTACTGAATTTCTTTCCAATTTAAACATTTCCTTATTTGTATCTCAGCATATTCTTTAGTATAATTATTTTCATCATGCTGCTCAACGCACATTATGTCCTATAGCGGTTAAGAAATCTCTTACTGTAACACATACAGTATAGGGCCCAATTTTAAAAGGGACTTAGATCATGCAAGGGACTTGTGGCAGGGAATTTGATGCAAGTGGTGACTTGCATCAAGTAATGCAGCAAGTCTGATTTAGCAAAAAAAGTCAGCCGCAAGTCCCTGCCACAAGTTCCTTGTGCTGAATGCGGGACATAGACCAGTTTCCCCTGGTCTACATTTGCACCATAGGGGAGCCATTTTAAGGGGCTTGTGCCAAATCTTTGGCACTAGCTGCTGTAACATGAGTAAACTGAGGAAACTGCGCTAGCCCTTCTAAAAATGGAATGAGTTGTGTCCAAGGGCTTTGATGCAGCTGCAGCACACTTTGTGGTTGACATAGGGCTGACACAAGCCCTGCATCGACCTTCTAAAATTGGTCCCGCATTGCTAATTGTATAGCACATTAATTATCTGTTGTTTGTTCCAAAATTGTTGCCCAGATTTTAGTTGACACAGTAACTGACTCATGCTTGCAAAAGTTATTACCTTCTAGTCGATTTATTATATTCATTGTGATTTTCCTTCAAGGATGTCATATGTGAATCTAGGAAAAACATAAAATATCAAAACATGTATGCATAAAGAAGTTCTAATCTCTACAGAAATGTATAGTGTGTTTTGTTATGTTTAAATTCTATTTCTCGGTGATTTCTTTTTGTTGTTACCTTTACTATATTTGTTTCAGTAATGCTTAAATGGCATTTGCTTGCTTCTCATCAGGTGTTAGACTTTTAATGTGAAAGAAAAAATTGATGTTTGTTAAAGTGATGTTGCACGTTTGTTATAGCAAATGGGAGTAGTAACCTGTGCGAGTTGTGAATCAGTCTCCTGCCATTCAAACTGCCAAACAGTGCTGTTTTCCATGATAAAATTATTGTATTTTGGTGCCATGCTTCATTTGCATAACCTGCCCCTTTTTTCTCAGTGCTGCAACCCCCAACTGTGGCATCATACAAGGGAAACAATAAAGGGACGCTGTCAGTTTTTAACTGCCTCTTTACATTGTTTGCAAATAGCTGTATCTAGCTGTATAATATGTACTGTATAGAAAAAGTCTAGGGATTTAATTGGCTGAAAGCAACTCACAGCCATGTGATCAATGACCTGTAATTACACTCCTGAACTATGTACATCCATTCAACCCCTATAACATAAACATAGAAAAGTATCATCACACTCCCACATTCTGACAGGAGCTATCACTTCAGATCTGTCATTGCACCAGGAGGCAGTAAAAGTGAAACATCTACACAGAGAGGCAAATGAGCTTTGTGGACTACCTGCATCACAAAATCATTTTCCAGAAGCTTTGCTACAGATTATACTGCTGTATACACTACCAAAATAGGAGACTGCACTCTTATTAGGGAGATAGAAAAATCAGCAATTTTACTGAAACCACAATGCCTCACTATGTAAATTAATATACAGGCTATTATATTTCTATGCTCACTATCCTGATGCCCTAAACATTGTTGTTGGATATATGAAACATTACACGTAAACTTACATGGACCTTTACTTCAAAGGATGGACATACATACTGTATTCTAGGTTTTCAGCAAGCCTTGGACTTTGACTCTTATACTTCTACAGTCCCTCTTAACTTGTTATCTACAAGTTGTCCTCTCACATTAGTACTGTGTGAATGTGTGCATGGGTGTGTTTGTACGTCTGCGTGTGGGTTTGTAAATATGTTTATATGTGTGTTGTGGGGGTAGAAGAAGTGTGGCACATTGAATTTTTAATATGAGTATTTGAGGTGGGTGGTTATGTGGATATAGTGGATTTAAATACTGTGGGGATATTGAGGTAAACTTACGTTCAGGTACATGACATGTTGTTATAGTGGCTAGGACTCTGGATTCATATTATAGTGGATATTTACATCCTTCTGCTAGTTCTGTAATTTGAGTACTGTACATATATTGTAATGTTTTTACACTCTGTACTTATTAGGAAATGTGCCTCATTTACTTAGGGGTTCATGACAGGTGTAATTCCTTTTTTGGGTAACTATTGTAGTGATGGGTGCAACTGATGGTGTATTAGGATTCATGCACATATATTTCATTTTAAGTAGTTACTTTCCCCGGGGTGGTGGTGCTGGTGGTGGCAGTCGTGATAGTTAATTCCTAAGAATTTTTGTTTAGATTCTTTGAACTGTTTCTATATATGTATTATTTTGATTATACACTGACAATTTATTGAAATCAGTACATATCAGGCTGCATAGTCTCAATTTCTTGGGGGTCCCTTACTAGCACTTTTTCATATCTGGCACTTACACTGACAATTGATATTATCATGTATAAAATCTTGTTACAACAAAGGCTTAAGGTTTCTGGAACATAATCGCTTGTTGAGAGTATGTTGGGAATATGTCTCCAGCCAGCTGTACTTTCATCAGTGTGATACACTTACTCACTTTGGGTGAACATCACTTTCATCACGCTATATGCCATGTAAAGATAATGGGGCTTGCCATTAAAAGGCAAGCCAGGTTGTCCAGTGATCCCTACCAGGAATAAGTGCATAGGAGAGGAAGGGGAAGGGAACAGAGGGTTGGGGAGGGGCCTGATAATATCACCAGGCATGAAAGGGTAATATGACAAGGGCAAGCCAGAGCCCCAGGAATTGGCTGGGGTGGAGCCCAAAGGGGGTCCTGACCAGAGGCCTATCAGGGGTATAATAGGCCAGGGCTCAGGCAGGATGACCTCTTTTGCTGGGAATTTTTTCAGAATGAAGATCTCAGCACATCGTTGGAAAATTGTAGGTAAGGCACATGGGACGACTAGGCTTGGAGGCCATGTGGGCCCTGTGAGAATTTTTCTGGTGGTCAATTCTACCATGGCATGTTATTTAGATAGAGTGACTCATTAGATCTGTTGCAGTTGGTGTACTGTTTTGCTTCTTAATTTTAATCTGTTATGTTTCAATGGTTTTAAGAAGTAGGCTCCAGAAGCTTGTTTGGCTAGAGAACGATAGGCATATAGCCATGTGATGTCTTTGTTTAATCAGACTGTGAAAAGCTTGGAGTTTTTTGGCCCAAATCAGATACAGTACCCCAGATAAATTTAGCATGTCGGTCTGGGGCCATTGGTGTGGCTATTTTTTTTTGTTGGTTGATGTAAGGGTGATTAAAAACAGACAGCGTGGGGCAGGGCAGCAGGGAGGGCCCTCATGGTGTGGCATTTGTTTGGCAGTAAACTTAATGTGTGGGCGCTGGGCCTACACAGCACCTTTGGCCTGCATACACGTGGATGGCTGTGCGGGTTGTGGTTCACGCTTCTCGTGTAAAAAAATAGGAAATATAATAAGGAGGAGATGGAGGTAGAGGAAGAAAGTGAACGGTTAGCAGGGATGCTCTGGGCACAGACACTCATCTCTGGCAGAGGAAATGAATGTTCACTAGGCATGTTGAAACAGGGAGAAAGACAGCTGAGAGCAAGACAAGGATAGCGGCTGTTAGGAGTCCAGGTGGTGGCATATGATGAGTAGCTGCGGTAAAGCAAGAGGCTGTAGAGCCATCCCTGGGCTGGTTGCAAGGTGTTTTTCCATTTTTCTGGAAGTGGAATGCAATTTGGTGGGGGATGTCAGCGGTATCAGTGCAGCGCATCCCTCAGGCCAGAGTACCACATGGGGCCTTGGTGTGGAGCGGCCTGGCGTCTGGTGTTTTGAGTGGCAAGCTGAGGGAGCATTTGACCGGAGGCTTTGGGCAGTGCAGGGGGCAGGGAGGTCCTGTGTTTTGCAATGGCATCTTGGGCGGTTGCTTGGAGTGCTGGGGCAGACATGGGGAGGGGTGGAGCAAATGGGAGAGGGGTGAGGTATGACGCAGTGTGGCATGGTGGGGCAGGCAGGCCCCGAGCATCGCCTCACATGAGGGGGGATTTCAGAAGTTGTTCCCACTGTGGTGGGACCTGGAAAAAGGGAAGCATGTGTCTGGTTATCGTGGTAGTGTTCGCAGAAGGCCACGGGAAGCACAATGGAAACCAATGATGAACTGGGAGTTGATGGCAAGGCCTGGGAGGCCACAGAGTCAGGAGATGGGTGCTCCCAGTGCCCTGGGAGCTTTTGGGGCAGGGTTTTTTTCTGGGCAGCAGGCAAAGGGGGTGCACGGAGCACAGAGTGGGGCACAGGTTGGCTTTAGGGGTGAGCGAAAGCCAATGCTTGGTGGCTCGAGGAACTGTGGTGTCCTGCGGTTTGGATCCAGGGACCCAGGGCACACCTGGGGGCCACAGGGCAGGCCTGGGCAGGAACAGACCATGCAATGACTGGCACTAGCCAGTGGTCCAAGGAGCCAGGGGCATGCTGTGGGGGCCTACAGCAGGGTAGGCCAAGACCAAGGCAGGCCTCGCAGCAGGTACAGTGGGACTGGAGCAAAAAAAAAAAAAGGGGCCAGGTCATACATGGCTGTTTTGGAGCCAAAAACAAGGGCAGGGCATGGCCTGCAGTTTCAAGGGATGCACCTCATGGGGGACAGCATACCACAGGGGTAATGGCGAGTGGAAAAGAGGGAGACCTGGGATCGGAGCCCACAATCTCACTTGGATGGCACAGGCCACCTGTAATGGGTCTATGTGGCCCGGGGCACTGGGATGGGGATAGTATATAAAAAAAAATTATATATATATATTTATATATATTATAGTGGCGTGGTCATGTCACTGTAGTTAGGGTTAGCAGTCAGTTACATACTAAAGTCAAACGTTTGGACGTTAATGACTTTGGACCCCTTCAATGGATTTGCCTGAAATTTGGGATGTATGGTGGGGCATGGTAGATCTCTTGATTTGCCAAATTGTGTTTTGGTCAGACTTACAGTCTTTGCATATGAAAGCACTGAATAATGCAAAATTATCCGTTTTTGGAGGCAGCTTTTGGGAATTTGGATGTGGTCCTGCACGGCTGTTGTGTGGTGTGCTGCTCTGCAAAATGGCTCATTTAAAAGAGCTTTGGTGGCTTAACATGCCACATTTTGTTTGGTAAAAAAATATTAAGGCATTCAAAAGTTATGCCACTTTTAAGTTCCCATTATAAGTCAATGGGAAAATTTATATGTATGTTTTGCGAACAAAGAATGGGATTCTGGCCATCTGGTCCCACCTGGCGATCAAAGAATTTGCAGCCTCGTGGTTCAAGAATCTTTGTCCCAGAGGATTTTTAACATTTTTTGATTGCGAGGTCCACCATCTTGTTTTCAATTTTCCGATCGGAAAAACACAAATATCTCGACTCAGGGGTCACTTCTGAAATAAAACTTGGATGGGTTTTACTCAGGGGACCCCAATCTATTGAGCCATGCCTTTGGTTGCATCCAAATCAGTCTGAAAATAGAGTTCTGAGCTTTTGAATTTTTCATTTGTGGCTCGCTAATGATCTTTGATCGCGAGCCTGCAAATTCTTTGATCGCAAGATTCTTTGATCACGATCATGCATCGTGAGTGAGGGACGAGATGGGCAGATTTTAAAATGATTTTTCTCAGCCCTGGGGTGCCCTAGAAACTTAAATGAGGCTGGGTCTTGCTCAGGGGGCTTCATTCTGCCCCATCTGAATAACAATAATACTGTATTAAATATCCCTGGTAGGCTAGTGGCCCCCCCATCATAATAAACAATATTATCATGTGTAATGTCCTGGTAGTCTAGTGCTCCCCAATGTGTAGTTTTTTTCATCCCTGGTAGTCTAGTGGCCCCCCTGAGTTGTATAAAATAATTATTACTGTTAATATCCCTGGTAGTCTAGTGGCTACCCCATCTATATGAAATTATATCCATTATCATTGTACATATCCCTGGTAGTCTAGGGCCCCCCCGCCATCATAACAAAAATAAATCATCATTTGCATTTCCTGGTAGTTAAGTGGCCCCCATCCAGCTGTGTAGCCCCCAGACCCCCACCCTTCCCAGCTGGCGACTGGCAGTTGTTTCACTTTCGCTCAGGGTCAGCCGTCAACTGTATGCATTACGTATCGGTAATGTAAAGAGGCACTCAGAAATATTTTCAGAGCGTCTCTTTGCATTAGTGTTCATAATGCAGACAGTCGGCGGCAGGCCATGGGGGTGAGAGGTGAGCTGTGCCAGTCACTGGCTGGGAAGTGTGGGGGATGCTGGGGGGGCTGGCAAGGCTGGGTGGGGGTGTGTGGGGCCACTAGACTACCAGGAAATACAAAATTATGATTTATTTCATTATGATGAGAGGGCCGCTAGACTACCAGGGATATGTACAATGACAATGGATATAATTTCATACAGATGGGGGGGCATTAGACTACCAGGGATATTTAAAGTAATAATTATTTCATACAACTCGGGGGTGCCACTAGACTACCAGGGATGAAAAAAATACACATAGGGGCACTAGACTACCAGGGATATTAACAGTGATAATTATTTTATACAACTCAGGGGGGGGCCACTAGACTACCAGGGATGAAGAAACATACACATTGGGGGGGCACTAGACTACCAGGACATTTCATATGATAATATTATTTATTATGATGGGGGGCCACTAGACTACCAGGGATATTTAATACAGTATTATTGTTATTCAGATGGGACAGAACAAAGCCCCCTGAGCAAAACCCAGCCTCATTTAAATTTGTAGGGCACCCCTGGGCTGAGAAAAGTAATTTTAAAATCTGGCCATCTCGTCCCTCACTCTTTGTTCATGAGTGAGCAAATTCTTTGATCGCGACCCTGCAAATTCTTTGATCGTGAGATTCTTTGATCACGATCATGCATCGTGAGGTAGGACGAGATGTCCGGATTCCAAAATTAATTTTCTCAGCCCAGGGGTTCCCTAGGAAGTCAAATAAGGGTGGATTTTGCTCAGGGGGCTTTGTTCTGTCGAACCATGGTAGTGGTTTGCTGGAATTTGTAAAATTTTTGGATTTATAGCATTTTTAATCCTTTCTTCTTGAGCCTGCAAATTCTTTGATTGCGAGCCTGAAAATTCTTTGATCGTGAGATTCTTTGATTGCCATCTTTGATCATGAGGGCAGGACAAGATGGCAATTTTTTATAATGCAATAGATAGGGAAATGTTATCAATCTTTAACATTGAATATCTCGGAAACGGTTTGGTCTTTTTACTTGAAATTTGGAGGGTGGTTATGGCATGTCCTGTGGATTGTAAATTACACTGTTTACATGTCAGAAAATATTTCTTTACTGGAGATATGGTGTGGTGCAGTTTACTTTCTGCAGACAGTGTTTTGCTTGTGGTGGTGCATTGAAATTGATAGGATACCTAGCCTTAGTGTCATGGATGTAGTTTTCAGTCACTGTGTGTGTTAAATGTCAACAGGTGTGGAACTGTGCCAGTCTGACAAATAAAAATTTCAAATTGTGACATGTTATATCTCGGACCCGGTTTGGTCTTTTCACTTGAAATTTGGAGAGTGTTGACGGGATGTCCTGTAGATGTGAATTGCAGTGCTTACGTGTCTGACAATTTATTGTTTGTGGAGAGATTGCGTGGCACAGTTAATGTTTTGCGGACAGTGTTTTCTATTGTTCTACTACATTAACATTTGTTTAGTGGCTGGTCGTGCTGTTTTCAATGTACTTTTTAGTCATTAGGTGTGTAATGTGGCCCGACACTTACAAGTTGGTGAGAGCGTGGGGCCTGAAGGACCCTGCGCTCCTATCAACTTGCGCAACTTTCTACTTTTCTATTCTTTCTTAAAAAGTAAGGAAATTCTATGCAAAAAACTTTAATACATCAGTTAGGGTTATTCTACAGCGAAAAAAGTGAGGAAATTTGACATTAGGGTTTCCACCCCTTGCACCCCACCTCCACCCTGGCCTCACCAACAGGCATCGGTCTGTGCATTGGGGTTGTCGGCCCTAACTCTCACCCCATTCTCCTACACTGCACCACCTCAGCTTGTTTACATATGGGATGGGGTGAGAGTTAGGTCGAAAACCCCAACGCACAGCTCAATGCCTGTTGGTGAGGCCAGGGTGGGGTGGGATGCAAGGGGTGGGAACTCTAATGTCGATCTTTCCTTGCTTTTTAGCTGTAGAATAACCCTAACTGATGCATTAATGAAGTTTTTGCATAGAATATATATATATATATATATATATATATATATATATAATGGAAGAAGGAGAATGGAAACAGCAGGGCTCACGGGAAGCATGAACTGTGCACATTAGGATGGTAGACCCAGAGCTGGGCTCAGGTTTGTGCTGTTGGAGCAAGGGGCAGGGCAACGTGCCACCCCATCATACCTTGGCTAAAGGGGATAGAGTTGATGGTGCAGGACTGAACGTATAACCTTTCGCCCCCCCAGATTGCAAGGACAGAAGATCAGGCATGGCACCAAAGCAAGCCCAGATGACCAGCGAGAAGATACTGCAGGAGGCATCAGTCCTGATGGGGCAGATGTCAGAGCTACTAGCGGCAGCAAAGAACAGAGAGGCAGAGGAGGAGGCACAGAGGAAGCGCAACTAGTGGGAGGAGTTCCCAAATAGGGGTGGAGGGGGCAAGATACCCAGGCAAGAGGTTCCGCACATGGCACCAATACCAGTACCCCTGCCCGCACCAGAATTGGATGGTGGGAACCTGGATGGTGATAAGGATGAGGTGGATCTCATGGATGAGAACAGTTTAAAGGATTACCTCGAGGGGCTACTGGGCAGCATGGGGGACATTGGAATTTAGAGGATAGAGCAGGCAGTGCAGGCATTAAAAGGTAATGGGGCTGTGCCGGAGAAAGGGGGGAGGGGCAACAGCAAACAGAAAATTGTACAAAGACCCCCCCGGGGTGTTCAATTGGGGTCAACATGCTGGCCTTAATCAAAGAGAAAATTTGGAAATGGGAATATATCGACATTTTCGGGCTTGTGGATGAGGACACAGTCACAAAAGTACGAGCAGAAGGAGTCGGTGGGGAAATCAGAAATGGTGGTGGCATTGGCGGTGGTAGGCCACAAGACAAAGGAAGCAAAGTATAAGGGGAAGACCATAGATAATTGGCAAGGTGGTTACATAATATATAGTGCATTGATGCTGGAGAAGCAGCCGGAACTCACAATCCCCTTGCTGACATACACATCCATTATTAGGGAGGCATACAAGGCAAAAGTCAGGTACGGGTGGCTAAAGTATGATGAGGCCTTCCAGAAGCAAATGGCAGCAAAAGGGGACCTGAGATGGGATTGCATCCACTTGGAATTGTGGATGAGGACCCTCTCTATGGGGAAGGGGGGGACAGTTGGAGACCAAGCAAGGAGGAACAATCTGGGCACAGGGGCAAAGGCATGTTAGGGGTACAACAAGGCCACCTGCGCATGAGGCAGCTGTAAGTTGTGGCATGTCTGCTCAAAATGTGGGAAGCACACCCAGCCTCCAGCTGCCAGCAGAATGGTGACAGAGGGGGGCAGACTGGGGGACACTTTCATGAGCAGTCCTTTTGGGGTGCCCAAGGGATAGACAGCAGGGGCCATGGGGCAGCCACAGGGGGCAGCATAGCACCTCAGGGGATGGTGGTACTGGGTCATGGGGGGATGGGAGGTGGGGATACGCACTGGTGCAGACTCTCATTTCCCTAGCAGCAGTGGAGGAGTGGACCACAGAATACCCAAATAAAGGGGCAGGCGAGCTGCTTCGGGAGGGTTTCCAGATGGATTTCCCACTGGGGTTTCGGGGGGGAGGAACACGGGCCAAGAATCTGAGGTCGGTGAAAGGGAAGGAAGGGATTGTGGGGGCCAAGATAGAGAAGGAAATTGCAGCAGACCAAATGGAGGGCCCATTGGAGGGCCCCCATGCATGCATTTCTGGATTTCCCCATTGGGCGTGGTGCCCAAGAAGGAAGAAGGGGAATTCCACTTGATTCATCATTTGTCTTACCCAGAATGCTCCTCAGTGAATGATGGCATTCCAGACCACCTTAGGGCGGTGTCGTATGCCTCATTGGAGCAGGCCATAGCACTAATTAAGGCAATTAGGGGGCATGGCTGGTTAAGATGGACATTGAGTCAACATTTCTGCTCTTGCCTGTCAGACCAGCAGATTGGGATCTGCTGGGTTTTCAATTCCAAGGGCACATATGTTTTGACAAATCCATGCCCATGGGGTGTTCAGTGACCTGCTCCACATTTGAGATATTTAGCACCTGGATACTGTGAGTTTTCGGGGCCAGGTATGGGCACAGGAGGTTCGTTCATTACTTGGATGACTTCCTTCTCATTGGGGAATTAGAGCAAAGGTACAGATAATGCTAGGGGATTTCAAGAGCATGTGGATAGGGATTCTGCTGGCACAGGACAAGATGGAGGGTCCTGCACGGAGGTTGGAATTCTTGGGCATAGAAGTGGACACCAAGGAGGGTTGTTTTTGGCAGCACAGGAGCAAAGTAGCTCTGCTAAAAGGTTTGTTGGCCCAGGTCATGGGGAGGAAGAGGGTGCTGCTGGTATAAATACAGCAACTGCTAGGGCACCTTAATTTTTCCTGCAAGGTCATCAGCCCAGGAAGAGCTTTTACAAGAAGACTGGGGAGGGCCACGGGAAAAGACAAGTGGCCACACCATTGGGTGAACATCTCTAAAGGGGTTCAGGAAGATTCTCGACAGCTATAATGAGGTGACATTCTGGCAGGATGAGTGGGTGTGGAACACGGACATGGAACTGTTCACAGATGCCTCAGGTGCCCTGGGGATGGGGGTATACTTTCAAGAGGAATGGATGTCGGAACCATCGCCGGCAGCTTGGGTGGAAGGGGGGACACTGAAGGACATCACTTTCCTGGAGATCGTCCCGATATGGGTGGCCCTGGAAGTATGGGGTGATAGGATAAAGGGGAAGCGCATCTTGTTTTGGTGTGATAACAAAAGGGTGGTAGAGGTGATTGATAGGCAGGGGGAGGACGGAGATGGTGGGCAGGCTGCTTAGATGTATGGTCTTACAGGGACTGCAGCTGAAACTGTCTTTCAAAGCACAGCATATTGAAGGTTTGAGGAACAAGGTGGCTGACAGTCTGTCCTGTTTGCAGCTTGACAGGTTTTGGGAGCTGAAGCCACAGGCAGTGCCACACAGGACCAGGATCCCGGACCAGTTATGGGAGGTTGGAGGAGCACAGCCAGGGCACTGTACTGAGACTCCTGGGCAGAGAACATGCTGAAGGCCTATGAAGCAGGTTGGGCAAAGTTTCACGGCTTCAGGGGGAAGCACAGGTGGGACAAGGAGGTACCGGCCCAGGACAAGCAGGTAAGGAGGTTCATGGTGGAGCTGTGAGAGGAAGGGTTGGCTCATGCCACAGCGGTCGTGCACTTAGCTGGCATCAACTGGGTATGCCAGGACGGGGCTGGCCTGATGTATTGGCCAGTAGGATCATAAAACACATGGTAGCAGGGTGACATGGGGGCAAGGGGTCAGGGTTGATGGACGGCAACCCATAAGGGGTGAGTTACTCATAAGGGTCTTGGAGGTCACCTGGAAGGTATGCACATTGGCCCATGAAGGGGTGCTATTCCAGACCATGTTTGCAATGATGGCTGCAGGGGCATTCCAGGTGGGGGAAGTGATGGCTCTGAAGAAAACAGCCTCAGAGCAGGTACTGCAGCATGGGGATGTCCTGTGGGGACACGACAGGGTGGTCATTAGCCTGGCCAGGTCCAAGATGGACCAGGGAGGGAGGGAGACACAAGTGTCACTGGTGAGGAAGCTGCAGTTGGCCAGCTGTACCGTGAGTACACTGGAGGAGTACAGGAGTGCTTGGAGGAGGGCAGGGGGGATGCTGTTCCGGGATGGGGATGGCTCTCTGGTCACGGGTTTCCAAGTAGGGGCAGTCCTCAAGAGGGCACTGGCATTTTTGAGTGAGGATCCCAGCAAATTCACCCCACATTCATTCAGGATTGGGGCAGCCATGGAGGCAGCAGAGAGAGGGACAACGGTGGTGGAGCTACAAAGGGTGGGGTGTTGGAGGTATAGTAGCTATAAGAGGTAAGTGAGAAAATAATAACAACTCAAACTATGTATTTTGTTTCCATGGCAGGTTCCAGGAAGAAAATCTGGATAGTGGGTGCTATGGAAAGGCATTAGGGGTATGAAGTGGGCGTAGCTCATGCCTTTGATGGAGGAATTGAAATTACAATGGGGCACCTAAGATTGCATCGTGATACACCTGGGGGGGGAATGATTTAGGGAGCCTGCCATGGGGGGTTATTGGGGCAGAACTTCATGGGAGACTTGGAGATATTGAAGGAGTGGTGTCCGAGGGTATAGATCGGCTGGTCCGATATCATCTCCCAAAGGGTATGAAGAGGGGTGCAGGATGTCAGGCTGGTCAAAAAGGTCAGGAAGTGTTTGAACAGGAGGGTAGCCAGGATGGTACTAGAGATAGGGAAAGTTCACCTGCAGCACAGGGACATGTCCTTCGACCAACCTGCAGTGTTCAGGTAGGACGGTGTCCACCTGTCAGAGTTTGGGATGTGCCTGTTCCTACAACCTATTGGGGAGCTAGTGAACCAGATGGCCAGGAAAGGGCTTAGATACTAGCCTGCAAGGGGGGAGCCCCTCCATCCATTGCAAGCTGCAGGAGGGGCAGTGGAAGTAAGGAAAAGGGGGAAGTGGGGGAGAAAAGGGGGAGGGGTAGGATACACTGGCTGGGGACAAAGTACCCAGACATGGTAGTAAAGCAGGGTGGGGATTAGGTCCTGGTGCCATATTCATAAGTGTCCAGGCCTGGAGGGTGAAAGACCAGGGAAGTGGAACGGCCTGGATCTGGTGTGGAGGAGGGGGCCGGATTAGTGTCTGGACCCAGAAAGCAAGATGGAAGAAATGACCAGAAGAAGGACAGAGGTCAGAGCCAGAAAATTTGGAAGAATGTTGATGTAAATTGAATTGTAAATTCAAAAATAATATGGTTTGTAAATATAGTCCTTTTTGCCATGAATAAATTTGCCAAAGAGCAACGATCAATTAAATTGATGTGGTGTCCATCATTCCTGCGGGGGATTCAGGGGACAATTTCTGATGTTGTAATTTTGGGGCTTATTTTTTATTATTTTTTTACTTGATTATATGTTACATTTTAGCATGCAGTTGTTTTCTCGAGGGCCATCTCATTATCATAGGTTCTATTCATAAACAGAGTTCTGAGTAGAGTTTAAGCTAGATTTTACTGAGGTACTGTTACCTCACTTGTGAAATATGTGTCTTCGGGAGGTTTCCTTCACTTGGCATGTAATTTAGTGAGCAGAGAATCTTAAGGTTTTTTTATCCATTAGACTGATACACAGTATAATATATGTGGGTTGAACTCTCTGCCTGCTGTTATCTCTGGACAACCTTTGACCTTTAAGTTTGGTTCAGCTGAAATCACACTTTAGATATTCAAGCTCTCCATTGTCACTTTAATTATTTCTGATGGCCTGTTTTAAACCAATGAGAATTACTTCTGTTTTTTTCTGCATGTTTTATGTGTTAATAATATGGGATTTTCTAAATAACTCTCATTAGGCTTCCAAAGAAGGACTTGTTGGTCCGAAAGCTGAAGCTGTTTGTTCTTTTTGTAATATCCTTGGTCTAATAAAAGGTATCAAACCAAATGCTCTGGATTTGTTCTTACAAGGGCCAATACTGCATAAAATATTTTGTTGATGCTCACTACAGAAATAGGAGACTACATCTCTCAGTAAAGAAGTCTTGTAGCTCGATATGGTATACACAATACCTTGTTTTGAAAATAAACCTACGAGAGTTTATACTGTTGACGTCACTATAAAAATGCAAGACTGCATCTCACAGTAAGGAACTTAGAAATCAACTTTTCATTGTACCCACAATGTCTTGCTATGTACATTTGTGTTTTTGGTGCTCACTACTACCAACATATGAGACTATACTTCTAGGTAAGGCATATTTAAGTCAATGTTATAAATTACCCAGAATTCCTTGTTGCTGTGTGTTAAACATTGAGAGCTCTCTTGTATGACATCATTCTGGGGGTGTGGCTGCACAAAGAAACAGGAAGGCAGCCAGAAACAAGCCGCTGATAAAACATAACAATAAAATGACTATGACAGCTTCTTTTACAAAACGAATTGCAGCTTCAACATCTGAAGTATGACTGGCAATGGCATACTATGTGAAAAAGGCATTTGGGGAACCTTTCAATATCACTTTAAAGAGCAACTGACATGATCTGGCCAAAAGAGCTACATTGCAGAATTAGAATAAGTGTACCCCTCGTAAATCACATACCAAAAACTAGATTTCTCCATTACTTCATTTTAAAGTTATGAGCTATTTTGTAACCTTGATTTCACTACCTGTTCAAAACAACCTGTATCAGTGAAGAGCTGCTGATTATGTCATCTCAGGACCTCACAGTCTAGTATTCCCTGCCAGCAAGCTTATGGGACATGTTTCTCCAATGTTGTAAAGATCATGTGCAATAGTTTTCACAAGTAAAATAGGCAGCATCAGTCAGTAAACATTGCTTTAAAAACTGTGTGTGTTTCAGGTTTTGTAACAAAGATGATAATATTTTGTTTATGTACTTTTTTTGTTATGGCCCTTTTTCCAGGGTTGCTGGATGCTGAACCATAGCACACTGTTGTGAGGTTTGCACACTGAATAATTTACTGATGTGATGAAAGGCTGAGATCATTGACACCTATCATTCAACTGAAGCTCTTTCTAAGAAAGACACTTTAAAACAATTATTCCATCTCCTTGTCAATGGGGGTGGGAGAGGTAATACTGTTTTGAAAACTTACTAGTAGTTTCTAATTTAGCCAGCACAATGTGTTCTCCCGGGGTTAGTGTCTCCAAATGTTTAGGGATTTCTAATACCGTGGCAAGAATGGACCCCATTCTTTAGCCAGGGCATATTCAAAACTCAAGAAATTAGTACTGTATTAATCATTGATGTTTGCTGAGAGTCCTCTTCTCAGCACACACAACGTCCCCAAAATGGCTTCCTTTTGAAGTTTATAAGATGTCACAAGTATTAGTAACATATTTAAGTGCACCTCAAAGTTCTTTTTGATTAGTCCCATTGCTCCAAGCACTACTGGAACAATTTGTGTGTCCTTATTCCACATCACTTTGGTTTCTGACTGCATATCTTGGTATTTCATGATTTTGTGTCTCTCTGTACACAGCACACTGTAGTCACTAGGGGTGGCTATTTCAATCAGCAATGCTACCTTTGTTCCCTTTTCTTGTATTACAATATCGGGTTTTCTTGCTTCCACTTTCTTGGCTGTTGGTATTGGGGGATCCCATGTGATCATTACTTCTTCATTCTCTGTGATTCTTTGTGGTTCATGTTTCCAGTGTGTCTCTCTGCTACCTGTATGTTATAGTGTTTGCACAGTTTCCAGTGGATCAATCTTGCTACATTGTTGTGTCTTTCAGTATACAGGCCTTCTGCCATGAGTACTTCACATCCAGCCACGAGATGCTAACTGTTTCTAATTCTGTACTACAGAACCTGCACTTGTCTGTTTCTCCTGTTTTCTATGGATTTTGTGAACCATCTTGCGTAGCCCACTATCTTGGGCTGCCATTATTAGTCTCTCATCTCGTGGCCTAAATTCACCTCTTTTTAACCACTCATGGGTCAGGGCTTGATCGACCTGTGGTTGCTCCAGTAGTTCCCTGTATTTTCCACTATAATTATGGGTTTTCCAATTGTTTTTTCTTTTCTGTTGGTCTTTATCCTTATACTCCTTTTTCTGATTCTTTTCATTTTCTGTTGCTGACAATTCCTTATCTACTTGAGGAGTGACATCAATCTCTGCTACCCTTCTGAAGGTTTCTCCTAATTTGATGAGTGAAGTCATTTTAGGCTTATTTTCTTGATGATGCAAGACCTTGACTATATTTGGGTCCAAGGATGTCAGTAAGTATGTATGTAGCCCCACTATTGTGGATCTATATGTGTAATCAATCTCAATGAGGCCCATGCCTCCCTCTGCCCTTGGGATGTATAATCTTGGCATGCACTGATTTTTGTATATTAATTGGTGAGCATGAAACATTTTTCTTGTTTTTGTATCTAGCTGGTTCAACACTTTCTTTGGCCAGTCTATCACACCAAAACTGTATGATACCACTAGAAAGGCGAGTTGACTTATAGCTTGCACTTTATTTCATGTTGTCAAAGCAGTTTTCAGAATTAGCTTTAACCTTCTAAAATATTCCTTGCTTACTTTTACTCTCATTTGTTCATGTTGTGCTGTTGCTTCTTCATCTATTCCCAGGTATTTATACAGTTCCTCTTGCTCAAGTTCTTTTATGTCACAAACCTCCGCCAGATTCATGTTTTCTTTATGAGTTAACTTTCCTGCTACAAATGTTGCTTTGGCACATTTGTCTAGGCCAAACGTCATCTGTATGTCACCAGAAAAGGTCTTAACAATTTGTAGTTGTTCTTTCAAATATTTGTCAGATGAACTTTAAAGTTTTAGGTCATGTACAAATAGAAGGTGAGATGTTAGCTGTTGATTGTTTTTGTTTCTGGGGTTCAAACTGTATCCATAGCCTAGGTTGTTGATTAGGTTACTCAAGGGATTGAGGGCAAGGCAAAACAGAAGTGGTGACAAGGAGTCACCTTAAAATATCCCTCGTTGGATGCTTATATTTGGGATGGTGATTTGACCTTTCTCATGATTTAATTGCAGGGTGGTTTGCCACTTTGTCATTGTTGTTGTTATGAAGTTTATCAGTGTGGGATGTATCCTGTAGATCCGTAAACACTCAGTGATCCAGGAGTGTGGATACTGTCAAATGCTTTTTTGTAGTCGATCCATACTACACTAAGATTTTGGAATTTTTTGCAGCTCTCCATAATGGCTTTGTTCAACAGGAGATGGTCCTTTGTACCATATCATTTTCTTTTATTGCCTTTTTGTTCTATCACCATGAGTTTATTGCAGTCTAAATGATTGTAGACTCTATCTGCATCGATTCCAGTATATAGTTTATATGCTGTTGGTAAACAGGTTATTGGGTGATAGTTCTTGGGGAGACTGGCAGGCTCAGATTTAGTAAGAAGTGTGGTATTCCCTGTTGTTAACCAGATGGGTGTCAAGTCAGGATGAGCGTATAAATAGTTTTTTGAGGTAGCTAAATATTGGTGCAAAGATGTTAGTACTTTTAGCCAGAAGTTGGGCACTGCATCTGGACCTGGGGTTTTCCAATTGGAGGCCTTCCTTATCTTCACTTCTATCTCCTTAGCTGTTACGTCAGGCCACTCCATATCTCTAGTAGTACCATTTCCTATGCTGTCTTTTCTTTCCTGTATCCACTTTGCATCCCTATTATGTTTAACTGGGTCTTCATAAATACTTCTCCAGAATTCCTCAATTTCTTTCTTTACTGGTGGTGTTTTTATGTTGGTTGTTTTCTTTCCCAGCTCCCTATAGAATTTCTTCGGGTCTTCTCTAAACCATCTATTTTGCATATTTTCATTGTTCCTTTCTATGTATCTCCTGAGCTTCTCGGCTTGAGCAGAGATCTTAAGCTTGTTATTTGAGATGGTAAAATGTAGGTCCTGATCTGTTTTAATACAGCATTTTTCTTTGATTTCATCCACTTTCCTGATGACTTTCATTGATCTATTACCCTTTCTAAACTCCTCCAGCAGTGATACTTCTGATCTTAGCTCCATAATTGTCCCTTCTATCCGCTTTTTTCCATGGTGGTATGCTGAATTTCCCTCTCTTTTTGTTCTTCATTCCTTGCTTTTTTTGGCATTGCTCTATTTGTTATTAGTCTCGCTGCACAATAATGTATTCTGTTTATTTCAGTGACATCATATGGATCTGTCTGGATGGTTCCAATAACTTTGTTTATCTGTTTTATGTGTTCCCTAACTGTGTATGTCAGGCGTAATTTTTGCAGTCTTTCCCTTTGATGTATTTTGATATATTTGTCCATGTCAATTAAGTCCAGCAAGTCTTCTCTCATGTTTTCTTCCTCTTGGTTTAGGGTTGTTCCTGTAACTGGCATTTCCTGCTCTTCCGCTCTCTGTATGGGTTGAACTGGAACTTCAGCTGTTTTGTTCGAATATGGCACTTGATGTGCACTTTGCTGAGTGTCTTTAGGAGGTGTGTCATGTTTTGTTTCATGTACCAGTATTGGCTGAGCAGTTGTCTGCTGTGATGGCTTACTAGATGATAGTGGTGGAGGCTGAGTCGCTACCTCAAATCCTTCTTTCTTTAACTGTTCAAGGACTTCTATTTTGATGTGTTGCCTTTCTAGATCACTAAACTGTGCACTTTTCATTACATTCAACTTTTGTGTGGTTATTCTTTTCTTTGTGATGTTTGCCATATCTGGATGTCTCTGTCTATATGTCTGTTCGAATATATCTGCAGATTTTGTTGCTGTGCTGGTAAGAGCTGCTTTCTTTTTGGCATAAATGCTATACCATATCAGATCCCTTTTCTTTGCTGTGTCCCATGTATCTGCTCTCCCGGCTATGGAAGCCTCTGGTACCTCTTCCTTCTCTTTTGCTACCTCTTCATCTGCGTCCTTCTGTAGTCTGCCCAAGTTAATCTCATCTATGTACTTTTTTGTTTTTATTTGTCCTATTAGGGATCTAAAGTTAGCATCTGTCACACTGTTCAGTTTGTCTGGGGCAACTATTCCTCTCTGCTGCAATTTGCTCTGAAGTCTAATGGTATATCCTCTTACTGGAAAGTCAGGGTGCGTTGCATAATAATAACAATACATCATTTCTAGTTTGTCCTCGTAAGTCCACTTAACTGTTTGCAGTCCTCTGGGCTGGCCTATCAGTCTTTTTACTATTTGTGGCTTGCTGGCTTCTGCTGCCACTGTGGGGCAATGTCCTCCATGGTCTGACACTGTGGCAGGGGTGGTACTATTACTTGAGGATGCGGCACTATCACATCGTCCAACCCTTGCCCTGGTGCCTAGGCTACAGTTGGGCACTTTTTTATGCAGGGATCTGGGTGCCCAGCTTTTAGTTTCATTTTTCTCTCTTTCCATACTATATAGTTATTGGTTATGCATTAATTTTGCCTTGGTGAGATTCTGTTAAAACAGGGCCCACCACGTGAAGGTACTCATCAAGACTTGAGCACAAAATAACTGTGGCTTGTCACTAGTGTCACAGATTGCTCCACCAATGATTCGTCACTCTCACTTCATCACTCCATCCGAGCCCCTGTTCTCCCTGTTAGTCTGTTTTGATGTACATTCAGGCTCATCTATGTTCTACTCAAAATTAAAAAGATCATTTTACCACAGTCAACACTTCCACCACTAGTAGGAATTAATACATATAAGGCCCCTATTAAAACATATTGTAATGCAGACAGTGACAAACAACAGTGAAGTTACCAACATTACAATACTAGCAGTACTGCAACCCCTTGCTTTAACTAACTAAAAGGGAGCCATAATCTGTATTCATTATAGCTCCCCATTTGTTACAACGAGGGACGCTACTATGCACTTCTGTCTGCAGGTGCATACAGTATGTCACCCACACACACACATCAAACACTTCCCATATGCCTTATACACTGCACTGTCCATAAAATAAAGCTAAAATAAAAAAAATACCCACATCTTAACTGCTAGCTGAGACAAGAAGTTAAAGAATGCACCTGTAACAGGAACAGTGGCTCAGAGCTTCCACACCCTTTACAAACACGGTCCCCACCCCAATTCACAGACTCATCACTCCAGTTAGCTGTACACAGACTAGTACACTGGGCAATAGTAAAAGCAAAGAAGAGACAGATTGACAAAAAGAAAAACCCTTCAACAGCAACAACAAAACACCTCTCTCCTAATTCCAGATCTTTTTTTATGCTATTCCTTCTTTCATAATCACCCCTATCCAACTCACAGATCACAGCTCCAGCTCCACCACATCTGACTTCCTCAGTATGATTCAGAACCTACTGTGCATAAAATAAATTCAGTACTGGACAACATAAATTTACTAAGTAAAGATGAGAGTTGGGTCGGGGTGGAGGGGAGCATGTCTGTAAAACGTGGAATCTCTGAGCCACTATCCATGTTACAGGTGCTGTCTTTAAATCCAAGTCTCAGCTAGCAGTTAAAGAGCAACTGAAACCATCTTGCCAAAAGTGCTACATTGCAGAATTAGAATAAGCATACCTTCAGTAAACCCCATACCAAAAACTAGAGTTCTATGTTACTTTATTTTACTTTAACTCCAAGTCTCAGCGAGCAGTTAAAGAACAACTGACACCATCTGGCCAAAAGTGCTACATTGCAGAATTAGAATAAGCATACCCTCAGTAAACCCCATTCCAAAAACTAGAGTTCTATGTTACTTTATTTTAAAGTTATTAGCCATTTTGTTACCCTGATTTCACTACTTGTTCAAAAAAAGCCTGTTTCAGTGAAAAGCTGCTGCTGATGTCATCTAGGGACCTCACAGTCTAGTATTCCCTGTCAGCAAGTTTATAGGATCTGTTTCTCCAAAGTTGCAAAGATTATGTGCAATGGTTCTCACAAGTAAAACTGGCAGAACAAGCCAATAAACTATGTGGACTCTTTTGTTTTACTTGGTCTATGAAGGGTTTTTCCCTGAGTGGCTCAGTTCAGTATATTTGGAAATCGATCTAAATATGGCTGTAGACCAGTGCTGTGCTGCTACCATTGTTTCAGGGCCATCTGTTGGCCTGCAAAGAGAATTGCAGAAACAACTACAAGAGTGGAAATCTCCTGTGTACTTTAATATATGCATTTCCCATAATTCACAGCAACCAAATCCCAAACAGCAAGCACAGCAAAAAAACAGAGGATTCCACAGTTCACAAAAGTAAGTCAGCCAAAATGAAGACATATTCTGAAATGTTTATCACATCTGCATGTAATCAGTAATTAAATGACTGTTCACCATTGCACCCACAATATACAAAATGCAGTTAAATATATGCATTTCCCATAATGCACAGCAGCCAAATCCCAAACAGCAAACACAGCAGAAAAATGGAGGGATTCCATTCTATCTGTGTCTGTACTTACTAATATAGGATGGCAAGTTACAATCTCTTATAAAGCATAACTCCCTGTTTCTGCACTTGCCATGTTATAAGCACATTAAACTATTCCAGAGCATGGTTCTACTATGGAATTAACTTTGTTACAAAACCTGACACTCATATAGTTTTTATAGCAGTGTTTTTTGAATGGTGCTCACTGTTTAACATGTGAAAACCATTGTACATGATCCTTACAACTTTGTAGAAACAGATCCTATATGCTTGCTAACAGGTAATACTAGACTGTGAGGTCCCTAGATTACATCATTGGCAGCTCTTCACTGAAACAGGCTTTTATTTGTACAGGTTCTGAAATCAGGGTTGCAAGCTGCTTGCACCAAAGTGTGCTAGCCCCAGCCATGTGCCACAAATGTGGCTATGGCATGGTGCTAGTGGGCTTGCACCAGACCATGGCTGCCACAACCCCACCATCCAGATTTTCAAAACCCTCTCCAGGGACAAAGAGCTAAGTACCATTAGACCAGCCCTTGGCTGGCCTAACAGTACTTATACAGCCCCTGGGAGGGTGTCAACCATATCCTGCCACTGTGTGCCCCACCCCCAGTCACAATACCCCAGTACTTTTCAATTCCCCAGCTCCAATATGCCCCTAAATGTGCACACCCTCGTAATTCTGCACCCCACCACCAAGCTCTGATATGCCCATATTGGGTACCCACAATAGCCTAAGTACCCTCCCTGCACCACTCTCAGTATATGCCATTGTAAACACCCAACTCCCTGGTGATCTAGTGGCCCCCACCCTCATGGCAGGTCTTGCCAACCACCCCACTCCCCCTCCACTCCGGACCCTGATTTGGTGACCAGTATAGCCCTCCACACACCATCAGGTCTGGCCACTGAATGCATTGTCAGAGCATGTACTGTAATGCTGGAACGCACCCTGACATTTCATTCAGCAGCCAGACCTAGTGATGTGCAGTGGGCTGTACCGGTCACTGAATCAGGCTCTGGTGTGGGTGGGAAAGGAGAGGGGTGGTTGAAGCTACCTGCCATGAGGGTGGGGGCACTAGATATCCTCAGAAGCCCAATGGCATATACCAAGCATGGAGCAGGGAGGGCACTAGGGGTTGTTATGGGGTATCCAGTATGGGTAGATTGGGGTCTGTTGGTGGTGGGGTGGGACATGAGCTACACATATGCCCCATCCAAGGGTGCAATTCAAACCACATCTACCCCATGGCTGCTGCGGCATTCCTAGTGGGTGCGCCATCTGTTTGGTGCACTGTCACTATTGCTGCAAGCCACAGGACTTAGGCACTGGGACCATGTCCATTGTAAATTTGCATGCAGGGTCCTGGATGCATGGCACTTGGAGCAAGTTACCATTGTTGCAGCTTGCGTTGGAGCTTGAACATCTTGCCCCTAGTTTTTGGTATGAGATTTGTTGGGGGCATGCTTATTCGGATTCTGCAATGTAGCACTTTGGGTGTCAGTGGCTCTTTAAGATGTGTATATTTTTTTACTTCAGTTTTTAACTTTGTTTTCATGACAGTACAGTGTAAAAGGCATATGGACAGTGTTTGTTGTGTGTGGGTGATATATGCATAGGTGCAGATAGGAATTCTGAAGAACAGAAGTACTGAAACATCAGGAGCCACATGAGGCATTCGTTATAGCTGATTTTTTGCTGTAGCAGGGTTCGCTATACCGAGGGACTACTGTACAACTTCCTAACAGGCAAAGTAGAGTAGCACTGCAAAAGGCTTAAGCAGCCTGGAGGCTTGCTGACTCAGTATCCAGCAACCCTTGAGAAATGGACCACACCAAAAGGCATTATAAAATACAATTTTGTCAGCCTTGTTACAAAACCTGAAACAAATAGTTTTTATAGCAATGTTTTTTGAATGGTGCTGCCTGTTTTACTTTAGACAACGATTGCACATGATCTTCAGTTCAGTTCGGTTTATTGATTGACAAGACAGAATTATCATTACAAAATATTAGCAAACATAAATATATATATATATATATATATATATATATATATATATATATATATATATATATATATATATATATATATATATATATATATATATATATATAACATTCTACATTGTTAAAATCCATAGAGGTACAATTATCAATAAATATTCATGGAAATTGAGTAGTACAATTAAATTGGTATTTCTACCAGTAAACTAATTCAGATGTTTATAATTAAAGTATTGCACATGTCTCTATATCTAAGATTTAGTAACAAATATAAGCATCACTCTTTATAGTGACCTACAGTATTCCTTATTTATAATTTGCATTTTATTATGATCTATCTTTTTACAGAACAATGCAACACTTTCTAATATCTCAATATTTTGGAACTTCACTAATGCATTCACTTGATATTTAGGTTCCATGTCTAAAGTTGATAATACACTACCCAAATACAGATTTATTTCTTGAATATAAAGAGGACATAGAATCGATAGATGTACTGTAATGGGTTGTCTTCCCCAAGTTGGCACTTTCAAATTTTTGCAATATTGTTTTATCATAGAACCCTCTCCCATGATCTTTAAAACTTTGGAGAAACAGGTCCTATATGCTTACTGACAGGGAATACTAGACTGTGAGGTTCTGAAATAACATCATCACCAGCTCTTCACTGACACCTGTTGTTTTGAACAGGTAATCCAATCAGGGTTACAAAATAGCTCATAACTTTAAAATAAAGTAAAGCAGACATCTAGTTTTTGGTATGAGATTTACTGGGGGTATGCTTATTCAGATTTTGCAATGTTGCACTTTTTGTGTCAGCGGCTGTTTAAATCATTGTTGTATTAATGATGTATATTGTATTCTGTGGTGTTTACTGTTACTTTTATTACTCTATCATACCCAAGGCTACAGATTTTCAGTTTTTACTGGAAAACCCAGTAAAACTCCAGATAAGTAAATCTGCAAAACTTTTTTTCTTATAGTTGCTTCCTGCACTATTTTCAATTTGCTTCATTAATGCTCTGTATAGCTGTTAATGCTCTTTTTTATTCTGATTATTTATACACAATTTAAAAGGATGATAGTAGAATACCAGTAAAATCTGTAAATTAGACTAGCAGTCACCAGAACAATTCACAGAATTCCAAGTTTTGAAAACTGGATTCCATTATTTTACTCACCATAAATTAGTGGCCTTGATCATACCGTTTCAGTGGTTGATTTAATTTTGTTTTTTTTTATTTGTCCTATAAGCAAACAATACAGGGTTTCAATGTTATAATGACATTTTGTTTTGAATTGATTAATATAATGGCTGCATTACTTCAACTAGTGTCTCTTCTTACCTTTTCAACAGGACATTCTGAGCACTAACAGCATTTCTGATATACTGGGATGAATGCTTCTTAAGAAGCCAGAAGGGGAAGGAAGGAAACATATTCAAAGAGAAGAAGCCAGAAGGGGAAGGAAGGAAACATATTCAATTCAGTGCTTTAGAGTAACTGGTAATAGCTATTTTTCTTTTAAACTTAGATTGTGGGCTTTTAGTGACACTATACGTTCTTTGTTGTCTTTACTTATAATTGTTTTTGGGCTGTTGAGAATTTAAAACATAGTGGTGGTGTAATTCTGTGCTGTCTTTAATTGCTGCAAATTTTATCTTGGCTTGTCTGACTGCCCTGTAGTTGGGTGAAGGGTGTTAATTGTCTGGCCTCTGACCTCAGCTACGTGATAACTGGAGGTGGGGCTTAGTCAGAGTTAAAGTAGCAAGCAGATTTTTATTTCCTCAGAAGAAGCCAGAAGGGGAAGGAAGGAAACATATTCAATTCAGTGCTTTAGAGTAACTGGTAATTGCTATTTTTCTTTTAAACTTAGATTGTGGGTTTTAGTGACACTATACTTTCTTTGTTGTCTTTACTTATAATTGTTTTTGGCTGTTGAGAATTTAAAACATAGTGGTGGTGTAATTCTGTGCTGTCTTTAATTGCTGCAAATTTAATCTTGGCTTGTCTGACTGCCCTGTAGTTGGGTGAAGGGTGTTAATTGTCTGGCCTCTGACCTCAGCTACGTGATAACTGGAGGTGGGGCTTAGTCAGAGTTAAAGTAGCAAGCAGATTTTTATTTTCTCAGAAGAAGCCAGAAGGGGAAGGAAGGAAACATATTCAATTCAGTGCTTTAGAGTAACTGGTAATTGCTATTTTTCTTTTAAACTTAGATTGTGGGCTTTTAGTGACACTATACTTTCTTTGTTGTCTTTACTTATAATTGTTTTTGGGCTGTTGAGAATTTAAAACATAGTGGTGGTGTAATTCTGTGCTGTCTTTAATTGCTGCAAATTTTCACCCCCCTCCTTCCCCCAACTCTTAATTATATGCCCTGTTAAATCTGATTGACAGGAGCTAAACACAGGGTATAGTAAGGGGTGTGAAGTAGGAGGGGCATAAGGAGGAAGAAGCCCACCCTCAGCACGACAAGTGTTTTGACTCATTTATTCATTTATTGGTTCCTTTTTCTTTAAAAAAAATGATCTGAGGATCAGTGGCAGGATTTTTAGTACAGTAAATTAATAAAAAGGGAACTAGGAGAGCTTCAGTAGCAGACAAGTAGTGGAATTGCAGTATAATGTGGGGAGTGGTGCAATGCAGTGGCTGTGGGGCAGCCATATTCAGGCAGACCTTCTGGACACTGAGGTGCTGCCCTATCTGCATGCATCTCTCTGGACTGCGGGATGAGGTAGCCAGACTCAGAGCGGAAGTAAACTGGGTCAGGAGTACCATCACCCTATCCAGGGACCACCCAGTCCAATGCAACTGCCTCAAGGATGCCGAGAATGAGGAGCACTTGGATGACAGTGGGCTCAGGGAGGGTTAGAGTAGTCAGGCAGAGGCACATCCCAGATCCTATTCCACTCAAGAACTCATATGCCACACTGGCAGATGAGGACAACCAAATAAAGGTACCCAAAGAAGTGGAAGGAAAGGATGTGGAGGTTAACCAAGGAGGTGACCTCAGCGGGGAAAGCAGTGGACCCCAGAGGAGGAGGAGGAAGTGAATCCTGGTGGGGGACTCCATCATAAGAGGGATCCAGCTAGGAACATAGGAGGGGGAGGACAGGGAGGTGAGGTGCCTACCAGGTGCCACGGCATGGAGAGATGGAAGAAAGATCCTGGGGCTCACTGGGAAGGCAAGACAGGAGGGCGAGCTGGATGTCATTATCCACCTAGGTACTAATGACCTGGCAAATGGGGAGCCAAAGGAAGTTCAGGAAGAGTTTAGGAAATTGGGGAGAGGTCTCAAGCAAGTAGCTACTTCTGTCACTTTCTCAGAAGTACTACCTCTGAGAGGCAAGGAGAGCATCGAGTGCATGCACCAGAACTTTAACTCATGGTTGAAGAACTGGTGCTGTGAGAAAGGTTTGGATTCATTGGTGACTGGGGACCCACCTGGAGGGATGGAGGTTTGTTCAAGCCTGACGGCCTGCATCCATCCTGGAGGGGAATCCAAGCACTCAATGATAAGTTTAAATGCTACATTGACAAGCATTTAAACTAGCAAAGGGGGGTGGCAGGCCAGCAAGGAGGGTAACTACTTGCTCACCCCCCACAGCTAGCAGTGGAACCAGTAAACCAGAGGAGTGGCTATCTCTGCAAAGCAGTGTGCAGAAGATGGAGATTAGTGCCCAAGAGGTGGATAAGCAGAAAAGGGGCATAATTCAGCAGAAGGGCAGTCAGCAAGGAGAACCAGGGATAAATGACAACCAAGGAAGGGCTGGAGTAGAACAGTGAAACAGTCTAGGGAGGTCAAATCATGGAAAGCCATGTGTGCAAATGCCAGGAGCCTTAGCAACAAGATGGAAGATCTGGAGGCTGTCATGGTACAGTCAGACCTGGACATTGTGGCCATCACTGAAACCTGGTGTAATGATAACCACGACTGGGAGATGGCCATACCTGGCTACAACATATTCAGAAGAGACAGAGCAGGCAGGAAGGGAGGAGGAGTGGCACTGTATGTGAAAAATGACATAAGGGCCACAGAGATCCAGGAGGAACAAAATGGGGGAGAGATACTGTGGGTTAAGCTGGAAAGGAAAATGGGGTCAGCCATCCGCACAGGTGTGGTCTATAGACCACCAGCCCACGAGGAAGAAACAGATAGGGCTGATGCTAGCCATCCAAAGGATGGCAGACAAAATGAGTAGTACTGGTTGGAGACTTCAATATTCCAGACGTGGACTGGAGCATCCCAGCAGCAGCATCAACTAGGAGCAGATTTATCCTGGACTCCTTCAGGGTGCCTTCCTCAAGCAACTGGTCATGGAACCAACTCAGCAGAAGGCAATACTGGACCTTGTGCTCACAAACAGGGACAGTGTGATGGGGGTAACAGTGGGGAGCACCTGGGAAACAGTGACCACCAGTCATTGTGGTTTGAAATCACAGAAAGAGCAGAACCAAACCCACAAAACACATATCCTGGATTTTAGGGGCAGACTTTGGGAAAATGGGAGATACTTGAAAGAGGCATTAAGGGGAATGGGACAGGAATCAGGGGTTGAGGAACAGTGGGCAGTATTTAAAATGGGGATTACAAGAACAACAAATTATGCAGTAAGCAGGTTAGCAAGAGGAAAAGGAGAGAGACCATTATGGTTTTCCAAAGAGTAGCAAAGAAAGTGAAAGCCAAAAAGATGCATTCAGGCAATACAAAAGACACAGGCAGAAGGGGATAGGGAGAAGTACCAGGAGAAGCAAAGGGAGGCAGGGAGGTCAGTAAGGGAAGCCAAAGCTCAGACAGAAGAACACATTGCAAAATCAGTGGGTAGAGGGGACAAAACCTTTTACAGGTACATAAGAAAAAAAAGAAAGACAAAGGGAGGGATAGTGAGACTGAAGTGGGAGGATGGGGGCTCGTGGAGGATGACAACAGTAAAGCTGACATATTGAACAGGTATTTCTGCTCAGTCTTTACTGAAGAGGAGGAGGGTAATGGGTCTGAAGGGAGTACAAGGGGTGAGAATGGTGCAGAAATGGACACAAGTCCCTTTACACGAGAAAGGGTCCTGAAGGAACTGGAAGTAATAAGAGTTGATAAAGCAATGGGACCAGATGGGGTGCACCCCAGGCCCTTAAAGAACTAAGAGAGGTGGTGGCTGAACCTCTGGCTATCCTGTTTAGCCGATCACTGGAAACAGGGGAGGTACCCAAAGGCTGGAGGATAGCAGATGTAGTCCCCTTATACAAAAGTGGGAACAAAGAGGAAGCAGGGAACTACAGACCAGTCAGCCTCACCTCGGTAGTGGGGAAGATCATGGAAGCACTACTGAAGGAGAGATTGGTGGAACATCTGGTTGTCAATGGACTACAGGACCCAAGGCAGCATGGTTTCACCAGGGGGAGGTCATGTCAGACCAACCTCATTGAATTTTTTGACTGGGTGACTAGGGAGGTGGATCGGGGGGGCAGTGGACATGGCCTATCTGGACTTCAGCAAGGCCTTTGACACTGTGCCACATAGAAGACTATTACACAAACTGGGGAATATGGGTGTGGGCAGGACAGTAGTGTGGTGGGTAGGTAACTGGCTGGGTGGCAGGACACAGAGGGTGGTGGTAAATGGCTGTCACTCCACAGAGGGAAGAGTGACCAGTGGGGTACCACAGGGATCAGTGCTGGGACCGGTTCTATTCAACATCTTCATCAGTGACATTACTTGGGACCTAGAAGACAGAATTTCACTGTTCGCTGATGACACAAAGCTCTGTAACAGAGTAGACACACAGAGGGTAGAACAGAATGAGAAGTGACCTGCAAAACTTGAAGAATGGTCATGGGTTTGGCAGTTGAAATTCAATGCAAAGAGTGCAAGATAATGCATATGGGGCACAAAAACCCTGGCACAATATATCAGTTGGGGGTGAGGATATAGCATGCACCAAGCAGGAAAGGGACCTTGGGGTTGTCATCTCTGATGACCTCAAGGTAGGAAACAGTGTGACAAGGCAGCAGGTAAAGCAAATAGGATGCTGGGATGTATAGGCAGGGGCATCACCAGCAGGAAAAGGGAGGTCATAATTCCGCTATACAAGACACTAGTGAGGCCCCACCTGGAGTACAGTGTACAGTTCTGGAGACCATACCTACGTAAGGACATAGACAGGGTAGAGAAGGTTCAGAGGAGGGCAACAAAGATGGTGCATGGATTGCATCACAAGTCCTATGAAGACAGGTTGAAGGAACTGAATATGTACTCCCTGGAGGAGAGAGGAGGGAGAAGGGGATATGATAGAGACATACAAGTATCTTACAGGGAGGAACAGGGTGCAGGAAAACACTATTTTAAGCGAAAAGATGTTCCAGGACTAGAGGGCATGGGATGAAGTTGGAGGAGGACGATTCAGAGGAAACATGAGAAAGAATTTCTTCACAGAACGGGTGGTGGACAAGTGGAACACCCTGCCAGAGGAAGTGGTGGGGGCTGAAATAATCATGGGATTAAAGAATGCATGGGATAGACATAAAGGAATTCTGGAGGTCAGGGGTAAGGGGCAACAGACTTCTAGGAAAACAAACTGAACTTACAAGCTCAAATGGGCAGACTGGGTGGGCCATAGGCCCTTATCTGCCGACACTGTCTATGTATCTATGTATCTATGTAAACCTGACTTTTTATAGCACTGGACTGAGGCAGACTGTGGCTATACCAGTTAGTGCTCAGAGAATATCCTGTGTCCCAAGTTGATGATGTCATCACTTTCCCAAGTGCCCCCACTGCTGCAACCAGCCATTGTTAAGCAGCAACCCTGCTGTGCCATCAGGCAATCTTTAAAGAAGCAAATCCAAAACACAGCCCTGCTAGGACTTATTGTTTCTCCTCAGTGCCAGTGGATTTGTTACAATGTATTAATAAGTAGCAGTTGTTCTACTATCTTCCTGGATGTTGGTCTCTTAGTAAGATGTTATTAGTTTTTTATTTCTTGCTAAATATTGTTATAAACTTCCATAGTATTCTCAGGAGACTAAAAGTGGCTCCTAAGTATACAAAATATGATTGTGTAGTCTTCTGTAATTTATTTCCAAAGGGTTTCTGACATTAGTCATGAACTCTCTTTCTAAAATTCTTTCTCAAGAATTAGTAAGTTCTCATTGTTTTCAATTTTTATTTTGATATTCATCTTGTATCAAATGTAATGGTATACTGCTCAGCCAGCGTTCGTCTCTTTTCCAGTCTATAGAGGTTGCAGGCTTGGTGCAGAGAGGGAGAATTCAAATGTTGTGTAGCTGAAAGAATGCATTGTAACATAGTGCATCACAAAAAATATCAGGATGACATGCGACATCATACAAATATATTATTATCTTTCTAGGATGCCTGAGATAACACTTTTTATTCTGCAGGTTATCCAAAAATATATGCTGTATAAGTATTGACATACACATCAGCAGCAGGGAAATTAATGGAAATCTTGTTAAAGGAAAGGTTAGTAGACTATTTTGAATCCAATGGGCTACAAGACTCAAGGCAGCATGGATACACGGGGGTCAAACTACATGAATCTGCTTGATTTCTTTGACTGGATGACCAGGGAAATAGATCAGGGGAGGACAGTGGACATCATCCATCTGGACCTTTGCAACAGCTTCAACACTGTGCCACACAGAAGACTGATAAAAAAACTGAGCAGCCTATGCATGGGATCCAAAGTGGTGAATTGGGTAAAGAACTAGTTAATGGATAGGTGACAGAGGGTTAATGGCACTTACTCTAATGAGGGAAGAGTGACCAGTGAGGTGCCACAGGCATCTGTACTGGGATCAGTCCTTTTTAATGTCTTCCTCTGTGACATTGCAGAAGAACTGAAAGGGAAGGTATGCCTTTCCGCAGATGACACCAAAGTCTGTAATAGGGTCTCTAATAAGGTAAACACTCAGAAGGCATGTTGAAAGCTGAGGAAGTGGTTGAGAGAATGATGGTGGGGGGTTCAATGTAAAAAAAGTGCAAAATCATGCACCTAGGGCAAAGGAACCCAGGAGGAACCTAGGAGCAGAATACAGGATGGAAGGAGGGAGGTACAGAACAGAGACCATTTCTGCTGACAAATTATATGTTTCTGTGTTATTACAACCTTATTAACATATGAAACAGCCACCTCAATAATATATGCAAGCTCTAACTTATTTATACACGTAACAGACACCATAAACATTTCACAAACTGTCACAAATAAAGCCCGCAAAAGTAGCACAACGTTTGTCTTCAAAAACTGTCCTAGTGTAAAAGCCCTATCACTATTCAACACCTCCTTCCAGCCTCACTCACAAACACAGCCATGTCCCTCAGTGCTCCAGCTCTCTTGCAGGCAACTAGCCTTCATTCTGCTGATGCCTACTGCATGCTGCCACCAGCTTCATGCTAATGTTTCTGATGCCACAATACTCCTGACCACTGTTCCTGACCACACACACCATGCTGCTCCTAAGGACCATCTTGAATGTACTGTAAATGTAAATGCTGAATTGTCACCAGACCACAGACGCTACACCACTCCTGATCACCATCCTGAATGCAATACTAAAGTGCAAACTGCCACAGACGCACAACCTTTTATAGGAAGGTACAACTGTTTACAAAAAGAACCACTACACTAGAGAAAACTAAGTGAGACAAAAAAAAAAGCAAAACCAGGAAATGACACATAAAGCATCTTTAAATTAAAACAAACACCAAAATCCAATCCTTATGTATTATATAAAATTAATAACTGGAAAGTGTGGCATAAGGAAATCCACCATCTTGGCGGGGGGCTAATTAGCTCAATAATCCCACTCACACTTCGGACTCATGGGGTAAAGGCTAATTAGCCCCCCCAATGGTACGTTTCCCCTCACACCACATTTACCCATCATTTATTGTATAGAATAGATAGATAGATAGCCAGACAGGCAGACAGACAGACAGACAGACAGATAGATGAATAAATAGACAGAGAAATATAGTTATACAGTAGACATACATTAGCTATATATATAGATATAGATATATGAACACACTGAATTACCTCCATTTTCTGAGTTTTGATTTATGTATCTGTAGTATGTCTGCTACTACTAAAACTATTTTCTATTTTTCTTATTTAGTGGGCATTATTTACACAATAAGGCATGACATCAATTGTATTATTATTGGCTACATGTACACCTCAGAGGGGAGGCACAAGGTCAAGCAGCTGAGTGCATTGTACACCTGAGAAAACCTGTCACACCCCAATCACGCACACCCTGGAGTAACTTACTGTGATTGTAAAATAATTGCATGATTTTTTTTTTATTTTAAAATGGAATAATGAGATTCAGAAAGTTAAGTATGTCTGATCTATTTTCTGCTGTGTAGACTATGGACAATCATGTGATTAGATTCCACCAATCACAGCACAGGATTTTCCTAACCTACTGTATTTTCTAACATGTCATGAAATCAGTTTTATTTGTATCATACATAGGAAAATTAAACTATCACAATTATGATTTTTAACTTTGTAATTGACCTCACTGATTATTTGTTGTTTGTTTTCTTGCAACCTGTTTTGTTTTTCTTACCATGTTTTCTCCAGATGTCCTTGGACTGATGTTCTTTAAGTCATTATTAGATTTAAAGGCCACCACTCAGCCAGGTCACCCTTGTAAAAGAGATTGTACTCTCAATGGGTCCATGTTATCTGGATAAAGGCCAGCAACCAGCTCTATGCAAGCAATAATACCCAACAGGGTGGGAAGTAGGCAATACCGGATCACCCAGGGACGTAATGAGGCCCGACACCACAGTTGGAGGACCTTATAGCCCCTGGAAGGTCTGGTATTGCATATACCACCCACCCTGGAGGGTATTATTGTGCTTAGAATATGGGCAACCTTATTAAATAATGTTTTTTTTATAATTTTTATTTTTTACTTTTAAAATTCTTAGCTGTTTGATTAGTTTATAATAAAATAGTTCATCTGCTTGCATTAGAGTGGTGTGTTTTTTTTGTTTTGTTTTAGAGTTGGTTGTCATGGTTACCTCCCCCCTCCAGATACACAGGGTTTCAGTTACATTGCTTTTGTTTTATGTTGTTTTTTTGTTTTGTTAAATATGCATTCGAGCATTGATGTTAGTTTATACAGTAACTGCGCGTTTGAGCTTCGAGTAAAAAAAAACTGCCATATCAATGTAAATTTTGATGCTTAGCATTTGAATTTATATTTGGTTTTGAGGTAGCTTAGGAGAACTGCAGTTTCAAAGCTGTGTAAAGTACATATTGGGAGAGAATCAGAGGTGTCAGGTGAGTGACCATGCTGCAGACAGTTGAAAGTATCTGACATCAGAAGAGGAGCAGAGGTGGCAGGTGGGTGGTCGTGGGCAGGCATGTTATGGAGAAGCTGAGTATGGATGGAAGGTCCGTGAATTTTGTAGGAGGAGGAGGTCAATTGAGGTGGCAGAATAACAAAATCCAAACTTACAAACAGCTGGTACATTTATTAAATTTTGATGGTGTTTTGTGGAAATTGACTGAAGACTCGTGACGGGATGTGGTGGGGGGGGTCAGAAAAGTATAATGGGTGGCTTAAACTGATGTTCATGTGGCTCTTTCAAATGAAGTACTTTAAGCTTTTTTTTAAACAGCAAGATAGTTGTGGTGATATTAATGCCTTTGTGCATCTGTGGTAGGATTGTTTTTGTATGGGTAGTATCTCTCTGTAAGTGACAGAAAAGATGACGGTGATTTGAAATGATAATTAGGTGTGTTAGCCAATTAGGAAGCAGTGTGGGCACCAAGATACTTAAGTGGGTGAAGGGGCACTATAGGGTAGTACTTTTTATTTCCTGGGCACCTATTGAAAGTTAATGTACACCCCTGTCAAGGGTACAAGCCAATCAGATGCCAGGAAATAAAAAGCCCATTTTCTAATACATCCTAATTTCTCAAAATCTGGGGGGGGACTGGATTGTCAGATGTTCTAGTTTATGATCATAGAGCTTTTGATATGTCCATGAGGTTATGCTGTACTTTCACTAGATGATTTTACTATTCTAAATCTATTGCTTTTTTCTGATATTCGGTACCAGTGCATGCTTCGTGATGCAAACTGCAAATGACCTTTACAAAGATTTCCAATACAATGGCAGCAAAATCTAAAATATACTAATTTTCATTAACTCATTAAGTAGGTCAGGAAACCATTATGACCCAGTGCTACAGCAACAGTGTATCTCTCTGCTAACTAGGAGAACAGGGGTTTGTCTGTGAGCCCCAGAATCCCAAAAGGGGGCTAACTGGTGGAAGTGCATTATGCAGGTGAAGCATTCAGCCCTTGTGGGGGGGCATTAGTCACCAAGCGCACACACACACACACACACACACACACGCACACACACACACATGCACACATACTCTGTCTCTCTCACACACACACACACTCACACTCACACACACATCCTACTCAAAGATTGTTAATGCCATTAGCTATGAAGCAGTCACTTGACTGCCATCTTGTCAGGAGGGATGCTGTGATGATCCCACTTATGAGGGAGGTAGAAGGGAAATGGAAAAAAAAGGAGAAAACAAAATCATACAAATAGTACCAGAGACTATCAGTATAATGAGGAATTGAATGGTCAGGGTTTACATATTTTTTTTGTTTTTTAAATATTGCAAAAGATAGACGTGTGCAAACCAATTAACTATTAATAAGCCATATTTGCCACAAAGCGTATGTAATGTACAGGTGAGAGTCATACCTTTTTTTTATTCTTTGGTAACTGGGTAAGGCCCACTAGGCACTGCCTGTCTTCAGATGTAACCTGGGAGCATTGGAATGGTTAAGTGACTTGCGCAGCGTCACCCAGTATGCAAATGGAGGTTGTGGGACTCAAACCCCAGGTCTGCTGGATGTATCAAACTCATTTACAGCTTGTTACTGTAACCTCTAGACTATACTGCCAACCCAACCTTACTGAGAAATAATTTATTTTAGCCACTGAAGAATTCTAAATGAAGATAAATAATTTATCTTCAGTTTAACCATATATTTCATATCCACTGTAGAAAAGCCACAAAAGAACCCTGAACCAATGGGAGAGGAGCTATAACTGCTGGCGCTAGAGCTGGAGGCAGTATAACACAGTAGTTTAAGGCTCTGAGCTGCAAATCTGGAGACCTGGGTTTGAATCCCACAGCCCCCACTTGTATATACTGTGTGACCCTGAGCAAGTCACTTAACTTCCCTGTGCTCCCAGGTTGCACCTGTAAAAAAGCTTTCAGCTTAGTGTGTCTTACCTGGTTAAACAATTGGAGAAAAAAAGAACAATGCCTACTGACATCAGAATTGCAACTGTGGGACTTCTGGTGATGACACCTGCTGCAATAGAATGAGATTATTGAGCTTTATTCAAACCTCAAACAAACACTTCCAAATTACAACTTTCAGATTCACCCAACTATCTTTTATGTGTGAAAGATGCCACCACAAGATGGGCAGTTCATTAAAGTAGAAAAAAAGCAGCATCAAGTAACAGGTGACTGAACATACCCACCTTGCACAGCAATGGGCCTCTGACTTGGAGTTCCCCTCATCCCTCATCCCCTAGTAGCATGGTGTCTTCCCCTGCATACTCTGACTATTTCAGTTCAGACATCGGTAACATCCACATTTTTGCTAAACTTTAACTATTTTGGTCAGGAGTGACCATATCTCTGCAAACTCTATGCACCAGTGTTGCAGGAGCTGGGACAAATGCAAGTGACTCTCACAGCAGTGACTGAGTGCACAGGCATTATCAGCAACCTTGTCTTAGAACTGCATCACAGGCTAATGCAACTGGAACAAAAATGCTGCGATCTTGAAGAGCATATTCACAGTAAGAACCTCTGCCTCTATGGATTGCCTGAGGGTGAAGAGTGCCCTCACATTACTCACTTTATAGAAAAATTGATCGACAAGGCACTGCACTTCCCTGGCTCACAATTCCTCAGCTTGGAGAGAATGCATTGGTCACTAGGCCCTGCATTGAGAGTGATGGAGCACTCTAGGTGCATTATCATGTGATTATGCATTATCATGTGATCAGCTATGCAATACAGGAACATGTGCTCGTTAAACATGACAGAAAAAGAAGCTTTGGGAGCAAAACTCAGGTTTATTTTGACCAGGACTGTGCACCTAATGTGCAAGCCCATTGCATTGCTTATTTCCACTGCTTGAATACACTTTACCAAGTGGTCTTGTGGTTTCAGAGCCCCTTTTCCTGCCAGGCTACGTGTATAATTTCCTGATGGCTCTGTTGTGTACCACTCTGGCAAGCAAGCCTTAGTATACTTACCTCATCGAGTAACTGAGGTATCACAGCCACAGCAGATGAAACTGGCATGGAGAAATCAACATGGAACTGCATTCAAGTCCCCTGATCTAGAAGGCAGCCAGCAATAGGGAAGTGGACTGATGGTAGCAGAAGAGGCTGAACAGCAAGCTCCCGTAACACTGAAAGGCATTGAAGACTTACTACATTATTTCCAGTGAGTCCCTTGCTAGGGCTTAGAGCTTTTAGCCCATTTCATTGCCTGGGCAATTTTATTGACTTATACAATCCTCTTTTATTTTTATCATGAACATCTCAGGGAAATGGCATTGACTTAATTTGGACAGTACATTGCTGTTTCTGATGTGAGCATTGTGCAAACTCAATTTTTCCCCTTTAACTGTGCTTTCCTTTTTATATATCTATGGCCCTCAGAATGCTCCACAGCTAGCAGGTATGTGCTATTATAAAACCAAAGGGCAGCCAACTGCGATCTGCAGTAGGGAGCTTGTGCAGTATCCAACAGGTAGCCCACCTCTAATATATATAGAAACAACAAAATGAGCTGAACTCAAGGGAAGTAATTGTAAAAAAATTCACCAAATGCTTGCACAGATGCAAAATGCAGCTTTATTATATGAGAACTCTTGTGGTAAATTTCACAGAACAAGCTGTATGCCACTCTACCCTGGCACTTTGAGACCAAGTCTCTTCATCAGGGAGTGTGGCATACGGAGACACATGTCATCTTAAATACTCCAAATCATTAATATTAACAAGGTATACAAATTACATCATTACATACATACAAAATATCAGAACTAAATGGGAGTGTGTTTTTTAACGTTAGTGAAAACTCAAGCAATCTGCTTTTTTGCTCTAAATTGCTCTTTCAAATGCCTCAAAATTTCAAACAATGCATATATGGAAACAAATAGCGAGCTGCAAAATTGCATTTTCTTAGCCATGAAAGTGACCATATTGCAATAAAGAAATGTTGTGATACTTTCTCTAATGAAAATAACCCAGTTACATTCGTAACAGCACATAATGGGGTTGCAGAATGCATTGGCAATATAGTTTTTCAGAACTGGCCTGTGTTCCTGAGTGATGTGTTAGGTACAGCAATAGGGGCTAAGCGAAGAGTATTTGTGCAAATGTTTGGTGGACTTTTTTACAATTACTTCCTATGATTGCAGCTCCTTTTGTTGTTTCTATAAGTATCACATGTGGGCTACCTGTTGATTACCGCACCAGCTCCCTACTGCAGATCTCAGTTGGTTGCCTTTTGGATTTACAGATTTGCCCATTTTCTGACTGCTAATGCAGTGTCCACTTGGTGGACAAGGGGCTAGGAACTTCATGGAACATGTGCTGGCAGCTGTTAGCTTGGATCAATTAGACCAGTGCTAAAGAGGCTGGCGCTGACTCTATGTAGAGCAAATTTCACTGAAAAATGGAATTAGTCAAGATAGGGCCAATGCATCAAATGGCTCAACAAGCTACAGCTGGGAGAGATGTGACAATGCAAGCAGCAAGTGGCAGAGAGCAAAGGAGTTACTCAGAGGAGTGAACCCAAAAAATTCTGCAGCGGGTGATGTAAAACAACAATTTCTGAAACTTGAAAGACTTCTGTTAAAAGAAATAGATTTAACATGCAACGCTGCCACCCTAGAACAGTATATTAAGAATAACCAGTCACCAAGGGGTTTGTGCAGTTCAGCGGCTCCTTCCTTGAGGCTTAAGACTTTTGAGTTCAGAGAGGAGTGGGTAAAACTGGCAAATGATTGTAATATTGGCTATGTCAAACTAATTCTGAAGGCTGATATTAACACTTTGGAGAAATTAACTGAAGAACTTGGTGAAATCAAAGAGGCTACTGTGGCTTTAAAAGACTCCCCTAAATATAATGAATTAGACAGTGCATTACAGAAAAAAATTTCAGAAGTATGAGGAAGACATTATTGAAAGAAAGCCAAATAAATTGATGCATGATTCAGAGGATTACAAAAAAAGCAATATAGTGAGTTGGGGGCGTAGCACAAGCCAGTTAAGAGGCAGAAGCAGAAACCACTAACAATGCAATAAGGTACACTTTGCTAACACTGATCAGTAGAGTCCTGCCAGAAAAGATACAGCAGATAATAAGATGCAGAAAGAGAAGAGGAATCTACAGAAGCTTCAGGCAGGCATATTAGGAGATGTATTTTAGGTGAAAAAACAGCCACAAAAATGAAAACAAAGCACAAAACAAGGAGGGGCAAACGAGGAGGAAAAAGGAGATGGAAAGGCACCAAGAACACTCAGAAAGAACAATTACAGGTCATGAATATTTTAAAGTATACGTTGAAATCAATTGAGATCAAAATATTAAAAAGAGGTCTCAGTTTTGTCCCAAGCTGCAAAGCTAACACTTTCAAGATCTTTCTGGATTTACAAAAGTTTTTTAGGAAAATTAATTTGAAAACTTTTTTTGCACAGCAAGCACTGAACATTACAAGTATAAACATGGAAAGACCAGATATTTTACTATCGGAGGTTGTGGGAGGTGAAGATATTGATTTACTTTTGAATGCCATGGAGGAATCTCATGGAATAGACAACAGTCCATAGGAACCCTCTGACTTGGAGGCATGAGAATCACTCCTGCTGGAAAATGAGGGTGAGAATGATATTGAGAATGCTTTTGATTTTCCCAGGTTATTATATGCAGCTGGAGATATCAAGAGACAGAGAAAAATGTTATTTAAACCTACATTGACATTCTGTCCCAACATAAATAATTCTGCCATTTATTCTTATGAAAAGGTTGTAGTGAAACAAGTATAGGATTTTTTAGCTAAATAAATTCCATGTGCAGTTTTAATCTCACCAAGATAGAATCAGAGTCACTTGAGAGGGTTACTGGGTGAGTACAGTGCTGCCGAAACAGTGCATGAAAAACCATGCTGCAGAAAGTACTAATGTGTGTACAGTGACAGGGGTTTCACAGTGTATGGGAATAACCACTACCCCTGTTGCTGTATGCTAAAGTAGGAAGGAGGCTGCCAGTGCAGTGCCTGGTCAAGCTGCTCCCTTGGAGGAGTGGCTAGGGCACCAGCACCTGGTGGTGTAGGGGACCTGGGGCTGTGGCTGGGATCCCCCCAGGTCCCATAGTGTTACAGCTTTATTTTCTTACCAAAAATGTAATTCCCCCCATGGCATTTCGCCCCATCCCTGAAGTTCACCCCCCAGAAGTTACTTATATTTTGTTAGTTATATTTAGTCCAGGGGTGTGAGGGTCAAAGCCCCCCATGTTGGGGGGGTGCAGGGGGTGGAGCCCCCCACAAAAACAAAGATAGTGGTATTACTTCCAATGATGTGTGCTGTTTCTCTTGTGGTTGGTGTTTTGTCCTGATCTTATTTCAGCTACACCGTTTTGTCTGCGGCATTGTTTTCTTGCATGGTTTCGGCCACGACAGCATGACCCCTTGCCCTTAAGAGGTTGTCTAAAAATGAAAAAATAGTGATAAAATCTGCAGGCAATGGTGGGAATGTGGTTGTGATGGACAGGCAACAATGTATAGATACTGTCATGGAATTATTTAAATGCCACAACAAACTATAGGGAATTACCAAATGATCCCACCCCTGTTTTTAAGAAAAAAACTACACACCCTACTTTTGACAGGTTTCAATGAAGGCAGCAATTCAGAAAATGAATATTGATATATTTAGCAGGAATTTCCTGCTTTCCTGAGTTTTTACATATTGCCCAAAATTCATAAAAATCTTTTAAGATCACCGGGTAGACCTATTGTATCTGGCAATGGGTCAGTGTGTGAAAACCTTGGGCATTTTCTTGACTTCTTTCTACAAAAGTGTGTGATTGGGCTCCCCTCATACCTAAAGGATAGCAGTGATGCACTCAAGAAGTTTGACAAGTTTATGTGGAATGAAACTTTTATCTAACTGGGGATACCTGTAGATGTCCAGTCCCTTTATACATCTATTAGACACACACAAGGGATTCATGCCAGTAAGGTTTGTCTTGCACAGTTGTCTCATGCCAGTGATATACCCATAGAATTTCTATTGCAAGCATTAGAATTCATAAAGACTGAAACAGAGCCACACTAGGAACTGGGTACTCAATAACAGTAATTACAACCAAAAAATTGAACAGTCATGGCACACCTGCACATAAAGTAAAAGGCAGCCTACAAGTGCTTAACCAAAGTCAATAATTTATTCTTGGCCACCACAACAGTGCCACTCACCTGAAGAATCACAGCACAAACATCTAACGTTTCAAGCAATCCTGCTCTTTAACATTAAAAAGCAGGATTACTTGAAACGTTAGAAGATTGTGCTGCGATTCTTCAGGTGAGTGGCACTGTTGTGGTGGCCAAGAATAAATTACTGACTTTAGTTAAGCACTTGTTTGCTGCCTTTAAATACATGTGCAAGTGTGCCATGACTGTTTAATTTTTGTTTTCATTAGAATTCATACTTAATCACAAAGAGTCCTATGCACAAAAAAAAAAAAAGATTGCCAATGTGCTGTGTGTCTGAGGTATGTAGGCAATCCTAAGTAGTGATGCCACACAGCTGGGGTCCTACTGACCCCCAGCAGCATTCACAGTGTGTCAGCCAGTTGCACATTAGCTCCCCCAACTGCACTGGCAGCTACGTGCCATGGGGGTTGGGGGAGTGTCTTGGGTGTGCCCGCATTATGTACCATTCACAAAGGAGCATAGTGCAGGGCACAGGGTTCACAAGTTATGGCAGCAGAGACCCTTCCATAACCCATTGCACACCCCCATGGATGACACCTGCCAGCTGCAGTGGGAATGGGAGTCAACCCCCCATTTTGTTGAGACCACTGGGCATATGTGGAGGGCTTTGAGGGGCTATTAGGGTGAGTGCCCATACATTTTGTGAACCCTGGACCCACACCTTCCAACAATCCCCTGCCCTCACTGCACAAGGGATCCACTCAATGACCTGGTAAGGGCATCCTATTGATGGCTGCCCAGGCCGATCACTCCACACCCATCCACCCCTGCGAACCTGCATGCTGGGGGGGCATGGACAGGTGCCTTGCAGGTGCTTACTAAGAACCATAGTAAGAACTAAAAGAAGCAAAAGGTTGTTAGGCCCATGGAGCTTCAAGGCTTACATATATAAATTTAAAAACTTTCCTGATCTCATATAGTTATCAAGTCTATTTTTGAAAATGGTCTTATTGTTGTTAACAATAATTTCTAAGGGAAGCATGTTCCATGGTCGAACAACTCTCTGAGAAAAGTAGCAGGCCCTTTTCTTAGAATAACATTTGTTTCTTGCAAATTGCAATGGGTGGCCTCTAGTATTAACTCGAATTTGCTTAAAATCTAGACCACATTCAACTAATAAGTAAGGGTCATAAGCAATGTCCCAAACAAGTTTGAGATCATCTCTGAGTCTTCAGTTCTCTAGCAACATCAAGTTAAATTTAGCAAGTCTATCCTCATATGAGAGGGTTTTGTTAGAAATAATAGATTTAGTCACCCTTCTCTGGACCCTCTCAATTCTAACAATGTCCTTCTTTCTGGAAGGATTCCATAATTGTAAAACATAGTCAAAATAGGGTCTTACATAGCTCTATATAGGGGCAGCAAGATGTCAGGTCTTTTCAATGTTAAAATAGGGCAAATAGCCCACCATATTTTGTTTGCCTTACTAATTGTATTTGTAATGTGTCTGTCAAAATCTAGACAAGAGTCAACCATAATACCCAAGCCTCTTTCCCTGTCTTTGCTTACTAAGGGAGTATTATAAAGATGGTATTTATTTTTTGGATAATGTTCTCCAAAATGTAGAACACTGCATTTAGATGTATTAAAATGCAAATTACATTTTATTGACCAGGCTTCTAACTTGCTTAGATCCTCTTGAATAACCATATGTTCTTCTGTGCTTGTACAGATGTTGCCAATTTTACAGTCATCTGCATATTTTGTGATGCTACTTTGAATGTTGTTGGATAGGTCAGATATGAAAATCTGAAAGATTACTGGAGCCAGAACAGATCCCTGTGGAACACCACTTACAACATTTTTCAAAATAGATTGCACCCACAAGGCACCTGTGCTTGCAGTCATAAATACTGTGCACCCTGTGCCTGTCCAGGCCGCAGAGCAACCGAGGCAGGATATGTGCGTTTGGTGTGTACCTTACACCCCATTAGTGAATAGGGTCCAATGCTTTTGAATTTTAGAAAAAAAAAGTATTATTTGCAACTATGTGGTACTGCAATGGGGGACAGCATGACTCCCAGTTATGCTAATTTATTCTTGGGCTGGTGGGAATTAACCAATGTACTGAATCAAGTTAACAATCCTTTTTAAACATATAGTACACTGGTACATATATATATATATATATATATATATATATATATATATATATATATATATATATATATATATATATATATATATATGTGTGTACATATATACGATTGTGTCTGTGTCTGGTAAGGGAGCTGGAGGAGGCAGAAGGTTTTGTAAAATGGTTGAATCAAAATGACTTAAATCTGAAGTTTACCAACAATGCTTCAAAGGAAAAATTACAATTTCTGGATATTGAATTTCTATCATCTCCATCCAGTTAGAACAAAATGTTACAGAAATTCATCTGCAACTAATTCAGTTTTAAGAGCAGATAATGCCCACTCCCAAAAATTAAAAGATTCAAAACTTTATAGCCAAGTGGTTAAACTAAGACGAAACTGTGCTGGAGTTGATGACTTTCTGCAACAAGCTACAGAACTAGAAAACAGATTCATAGCATGTGGATATAGCAAAGAATTACTAGGAAGGTCTAAAGAAATATCTCTCAATTTAAACAGAGATGCACTGTTAAAGAAAGATGAAAAATGTTGTGATACTTTCTCTAATGAAAATAATCCAGTTACATTCATACCAGAATACAATGGGGTTGCAGGACATTTTGGCAATATAGTTTTTTGGAACTGGCTGATGTTCCTGAATGATGATGTGGTAGGTATAGCAATAGGGGCTAAACCAAGAGTATCCTTCAAAAGGGCAAATAATTTGAAAAACACCCTGGTGCACAGCAGGCTACCTAGCCTTAAAACAGAACATAGGTCAGCCTGGTTGCCCACTAGACCAAAAGGTTTCCATCAGTGCCTGCATTGCAATGTCTGTAAATATACAGAAACTGAGCCCAGATTTGAACATCCACGAGAGAGCACCAAAGAGGTAATGATAAATCAATGCAGAACCTGTGGCACTAGTTTTACAGTTTACGCTTTAAGATGCCCCTGTAGTTTGGTGTATTTAGGTAAAACTATCTGTCCACTTAAACAGCAGATCCAAGAGCATATTTGTTCCATTCACAATCAGAGAATAGACACCCCAGTTAGGTGGCATTATGCCATCACACACAGTTCTAACCCTGACTCATTGAAATTCATGGGTCTTGAGCATGTGGAAGCTCCCAATAGAGGTGAGGACAGGAAAAATATGTTACTAAAAACGGAAAACTTTTGGATTTTCACCATACAAAGTGTGACACCATCAGGTTTGAATGATAAATGGGATCTAAAACCTTATCTCTTATGCATGTACTGTAAAATTAGCCACTATATTGTGGAAATAATTGTGTAGCCATATATGTATATATGCATATGTACTGTATATATTGTACATGCATTGTTTATTGTTTATTGCTCTTTGTTTCTTTTTCTGCATGTCCACTTCATGGTCTCTTCTTTCTCCAATTAGGAGTTTGGATGCAACAGATCCATGCATGTTTACCTTTTGTTTTCTCCCCCCAACCCCTCACTTTCCTTTCTCTTCCCCTTTCCCTCCCCACTTCCTCCCTTTACCTGACCTATAAACCCCTTACCCCTCCCCACCTCATTCTTCATGTTGTATGTCATGCTCCTTCAAACTTATTAAATATATTTTAAGATAAATTGAATAAAAATTTGAATTCAGGAACTAGGACCAATTTCTCCTTACACCTGATAACCTTTCTTCTATTCTAATTTGTTCTATCTTTAACAATGAAGACATGTTCTATTTCAGTTTATTTTTTATACTGGAAAGGCGTGTGAGCAAAATTGCCCATTTTCACAAGCATCCAGTTAAATAAACAGTAGTTTTTTATAGGGTTTACAAGAAAGTGTCATTACATAGGAATAATATACTAAGGCCCAGATATTCAAAAGGGTTGCTCCATGCACAACAGGGTTACGCATGCGCAAGTCCTACATTGCGCCATTCTGCGATATTCAGCAGGAGGCAGTTGCGCCACTGAAAACAGTCTGAGCAACAGGGCAATGCAAATGAATGCATGCTCAACATGAGGGGGAGGAACCATGCATAAACTTCACAACCCGATATTCAGTCGGGCTGTGCAGAGTTGTGCAGGCGCAACCCCCAACCTGCGCCTGCACAACTTTGAGCCAAAAAAAAAGGATCAAGTTGAGGGCCACCCACAGGTGAGCTGCTGTATTGCAGGGTGCAACACAGCAGCTGCCACCATGGCTGGCCCCAACTCATCCCTGCCCCCCACCAGCCCGATTGAGGGCAGTATGTATCAGACACTCCCCAAACAGCTCCCAATGCCCGATCGTGGGCAGTATGTATCAAGACAACTCCCCCAGTGCCCAATCGTGGGCAGAACGTGAAACAACCCCCAGTGCCCGATCACGGGCAGAGATGTAAAAAGCCCCCAACCTGAATATCTCCCTGGTGGTCCAGTGGACCATAATGCCTGATCATGGGCAGAATGTCCGGTGACAACCCCAAACCTCCCTGGGGTCTAGTGTCCCCACCCACCCACCCATGAAGCCTCCCCCGCTCCCCAGCAGCGGCGGGCGGCAGCATCCACCGGCCTGCTGCCCCACCCCCTGACTGACTGTCGGTGGGGCTGCATGCCCATGGTGCAGAGCTAGAGCCAATGGGCATGCAGCCCCACCTTACATGACAGTCCAGATTTGTGAATGATGTTCATTCTGTATATTTAGAACTTTATTTAGAAAAGCTGTACTGCTATTACAAAAAGGCTTCCAAACAGTAAAACCACACCTTAAAACAGCTGCTAAAACTATTGTAAAAGATGTCATGGGAAATGCTGTGAGTTCCTTCACGACTCCAGATCCGGGACAACAGTAATATGGGGCAGGAATGATTGTTTACAAGAGGCCCAATAAGAAGAGAAGAATGATCCTACTGGTGGCCCGTGAAAGTGTTATTAAAAGGAGGCCTGTTCAAAAGAAAAGAACAGTTGTGAAACGTAAGCACAAGGAGAGAAAACCTCGTAAAATTAACAGTCAAAGAGACTTATTTTAACCCATGGCTCTGGTACTCTGCATGTCTCAAGAATGTGGAAAGTCAGAATTAGACCTTTTTGTGTTACCACCAACCCAAACCAGTATAGAGAAAAACCTGTATCTTGAAATTCCACCCTTGTTAGCAATAAGTGATAATGCACACTTGGAATTTTATATGGCTGGTAATGGTGAAGATTACATCAACCTAAACAACATCTTATTATACCTTTTGTGCAAGATCACTAAGACTGATGGTAGCAACATTGATGATGTAGCTAGAGTAAGTTTAATTAACCACCCCTGGCAACCATCTTTAGCCAGGTGGATATAGTGGTGGGTGACCGGGTGATTAGCCAGAGTAATAACTGCTACCCCTAAAGAGCAATTATCGAGTCACTGCTTAATTACAGTGATGACACCCTGTCTACACAATTTTCATCTGGATTATTTTATTACCAGGGCAGCATGAGAACACCACTCTTAATGGTCCCAATGAGGGTTTTAAAAAGCATGCAACTTTTACAGCAGAGAGTCGCAGTCTAGAACTGCTTGGACCAATTCATGCAGACCTCTTCTTCCAGGAAAAGCTGCTCCTGAATGGCATGGATGTTAAAATTAAAGTCATTCGTAACAAGAATGAATTTTGTTTAATTAGTGGTGATGCAGATGAAGATTATAAACTACCAATTAAATCTGCATCTATTTATGTAAAAAGAGTAAAAAATATCACCAGTTGTACATATTGGCCATGCTCAGGCTTTACAAGCTGCTAATGCAAAGTACCCTATTGACCATGTTAGCATGAAAGTGTTTAGTATATCTGGGGGCAGCCGTGTGTGCAACTGGGATAATCTGTTTCTGGAGCAGATACCAAAATTGTTGGTGATAGGGTTTGTTGATAATGATGCTTTCAGTGGTGTGTACAATAAAAATTCATTCAATTTTAAACATTTTAACATTAACTTTATAGCCCTGTATGTGGATAGTGAACACGTTCCTGCTAAACCACTGCAACCTAACTTTACAAGTGGTAATGCTGTCAGAGAATATATCAACCTGGTCCATGCTAGTGGAAAACATATGAAAGATAGCCCATTGCTGATAGACCGTGTAGGTTTTTGTCAGGGGTACACATTATTTGCTTTTGACCTAAGCACTGACCAAGGTTGTGGTGACCATTACTCACTAATCCGCTCTGGCAATTTGAGAGCTGAAATATGTTTTGCTGACCTTTAACCAGCTACTGTGAAAATGTTGGTGTATGCTGTCTTTGATAATGTGGTAGAAATTACTCAAAGACGAAACATTGTGTTTGACTTCAATTAAATATGAACACAACAACTTGATACCTTTCTCCAGGCAGACTCTTTTACCAGATAGTTTTTTTGGGGTTTTTGCAAGTGATCAACTACCTTCAGAAAGACTAACTTTTGTGCCAGCTTCTTTAGTGGTGAATACACAGCCCTGGTCTATGCCTGGTAAACATTGGTTAGCTATTTATCTTCCTGACCATACTACTGGGGAGTTTTTTGGCTCTTATGGATTTCCTCCAGACTTCACATTTTTTCTACCAGCAATTGTTAATTTTTTGTGGAGGAATGTGGCAGAAACACTGTTTAACCCTAAACAGGTTTGAGATATAACATCTATGACCTGCAGCCATGATTGTATATTGTTCCTTCATCATAGGTGCAAAGGTACAACCTTTAATGATGTAGTTAGGTTGTATTCTGATAATTTAATGTCAAATGATCAAAAGGTTTATGCATTTGTCAATCAATGGAGAATTGTTGAAAGGTTGAAGCCTTCATTTTCTTTTAGTCCACAATCAGTAATTTAACGTTATGACTATAACCAATGCTATTACTGCTAGTAGATATCGAAATAAAGCATGCTGTATGTTATAGCTAATGAATGTAGTTTACTTTATAGAGTATAATTACTAATTATTCTTATTGTAAGGAGACAATAAAACACAACCATTAGTACAATGTATCAGACTGCCTTTATTTTTTACAATGTGACAGCAAAATCAATGTTAACATGTACATCATTTACAAAAAATTTACAAAAATTCAGTGTTACCAGAAATGTGTGGTGCCCTATCCAAGACACTACACTATCAACCATGCCATTTTTTCAAAAGATTTTTTTTTTATTTTGTCCACAGGTGATGGTGTGTGGGTTTCAGGTATTAGTACTGTAGAAACACCTGTCAGAACCTTTGAGAGGTTGTTCTTAGCACTCTGAATCAAATACCTGTTTTGGATGTTAGGCACCACTGATTCAGGAGTGTTAATTTCTGCTAAAGCTCTGATAAAATGTTCCCACTCCCTAGGTTTTTTAGCATCAGATGTGTGTCTTTGTGAAGTAACAGCCTTGACTAAGTCATACATATGAGACCCTTTCAACAGGCACACCGTGATACATAAATTCACCACGATCATTCCAGTCTGTAACACCAGCAGACCTTTTAAGTTTGTTTAACAATTTTTCAGTGTGTTTTCTGGCATGCACAGAAACACCTTGTAATAAGTCATTGTAAATATTGTTGGTGCCAGGTGACTTTGCCATGCTATCTTGTGGTTGCATTAGCTCATGTGGTGTCAAAGATAATGACAAGTTTGCTACATCTTTTTCTCCTTGGTGTACAACTGTGAGGTAGCATTGCAACACACTCTCATATACTTTAGCCTTCTTATATTCAGAGAGGTCAGTCTTTTGAAGAACATCTCGCATTTCAGCATCCAGCCATCATTCCACAACCTTTCTTGGTGGCTCTGCAGGATGTGGATGACCTCTCAACAAGTCCAGCTGTTGTTGTGGTACGAAATACATTTTCTGTGCATAATTCATGTCTGTTCACCTGCTTGTTAGAAGACTGGTTAAAAAGGGTATAGCAACACTAAGCAAGGTGCCTATAAATCCCCCAGACTGTGTTACAAGTGTTTTTTTTATGTTTTACAGAGTTTTTTATTACTTAATTTTTTGATAATGTTGCATCTCCTCTTCAGCATCTTAATCTGGTAAGCTGTGAGAGGTATAGTCCCTTTAATAGCATTGAGTACAACCTGAGCAATTGCCACTATTAAATCATCAGAGGCTGAACACCGTATTGCTTTTTCTTTGCTGTGGTGGCCTGTTCACCAACAGTTTAAGCAATGCAAGGTTTCTTTTCAGACATGCTGACATGTCTCAGTAGTATGCACATCTGGCTACAATGAACAATTGTCACATCTCTTATCTTTATGGTGCCCTTTTTTCATGGTGTATGTAACAGGTAAATCAGGGGAAAACAAGCCAGACCTTATTCTTTTAAGTTGACCAAAAGATGACCATAGGCCTAGTGAGTTGCATCCTCAAAGACCTCTTCAAAAAATATCATCTTTCCAGGATACATCTGGTGAGCCAGTGTACTAACCTGTAGCTTATCTCTGGGGTTCTTAAATAATACTATATCATTTGCATTTAAATTTATGGTCTGGCTTTTTTTACCCTGGGCAAACAAATTTTGTGTGACATGTATGATACTAACATTTCTGTGATGGCAGTACTGAGTAAAACATTATTGAATTTCACAATTTTAAGATGCTGTTTCCATTAAGTCATCTATAATTAAAATATTTACTTTTTGGGGAGGTAATAGTTCATCATCTTGTAGAGTGCTAGGAATACCCTCTATAAATTTCGGCTGAGGAAATTTGCCACATAACTCTGTATACAAAGGTTGCCAGCAACTATACCACCAGATAATATTTTCTGGAAATTTGGTAAAAGCATTGAAACCTGCATCCAGCATGTTTTTAATAAAGTAATTTTTTCCAGAGTTTGATGGACCTGCCAAAATACAGGAAAATGGGTGCTCCAAGCGTATATCCATACCATGGTCAGAAGCCATAAGGTAGTGTTTTAAAATCCTCAGTTAAAACCCTTTTGCTGTATACAACCCTGAAAGTTTTTTTTCTGGCTTGTTTTTAATAGTAATGCTTTTTTTGTTCTGCACAATTTTTTTCAATCCTATACTGACTGACTGTACTCCAACACCTTCTTCTCACCCCCATCCTTGACAAAATGGTCAGCTAGTGATTTGAGACAACTGTAATTAACCTTTTCATTATTTGTCACATGAAGTGTAACTCCTTTACACTTCATTCGAATTTTGCCATTGGTTAGTTTGTAACCATAGGTTTTAGGACCACCTGACACAAACTCCACAATGTGTTCATCAGGTGGTAGTTCACTGGTTAGATCACCCAAATAGTTACCCAGTGGTGGATCCCAATCGATTGGTCTTCTAGCAAATATGACAGAGTCTGTGTCATGGTACAGAAAGCGGCCCTGTTTGGCTTTCAAGTAAACTATACAGTTTAAGTCTAGCATAAGCTGTGGTAAAGACTGCTATAATTTTCAAATCAAGTGGGGGAAGAAAAGGAGACTTACAAACACAAATTCAAATAAGAACATTAAAAAATGATATATTAGGGCAGGAAACTTGTTACAAATATTTGGGAGTTTGACTAGATGAGGAGATGAAATTTGACTTCCATATAAATGAATTAATAAAGAAAACAAGTAGAAAACTTGGTGCTTTCCGTAGATCAAGATTTTGTTTAGATTAAAAAATTAGGCTTAATATAGTAAACCAGTTAATTATTCCATGTTTAGACTATGGGAGCCATAGATATGGCCTAACAAGTAGAACAAACCTAAAAAAGTTGGAAATAGTCTATAATAATCTTGCTAGATTCATTTTGAAATGTGACTACTGTAAACATCATTGTGGAGTGTTACATTCACTAAATTAGTTATCGTTGGGCTATAAAAGGGATGTAAAATTGATGGGACACATTCACTCAGTGATACAGGGGGAAAAAACAGTACTTAATAGATAAATTAATAATTAAGGAATCAAAATACAACTTAAGAGATTCAAACAATAAGTATTTACAAACCAAAATTAAAAACCGTTTTGGGAATATGACTTTTGTAGCTAAGGTAAGGCAATATTGGGACTCTACTGATATTGAATTAAGACAAAAGCAACAAAGTACTAAACTCTTTATGAGCTTGTTGAAGAAACTTATAGATTGGAATTGTAACTGCTACAAATAATAAGTGGCAATCATTGAAAGATTATAATTATAAATAAAAACTTGGAGTCCCTGTCTCATTGATTGAACTATAGATTTAGATCCTCATGTTTAAATAATGGATATTTTATACACTTACTTCCTGATGGGATTAAAGTATATTTGCTTTGAAAGAAATATAAATTACCAAAGTATTTAAATATTTAATTGGTATAAACACTTAACTTAGTACAATTTATGCTAATTGAATGTATTTTATAATTGTCTGTATCATAGTTGTGACCCTCCATATGAAATGTGGTAATGATTAATGAATGTTTATATATTTTGTATTTGTGTGTTCTTTTTATGATGGAATTAAGAATTGAATTAACAGGACCATCTTGAAAATGGGTCTATGACCCAATGATGTACATAAGATCGTTCCTGTCTAAAAATAAACTTTTCACTACTTTTTACTTTTACTATAACAACATTAATGTTTGTAGCATTAGTATAGTGTTTTTCTACATATTTCCAGTGTACTGATGCTGTATCATCATTGACAAAATACAGACCAGATATGTGGTAGCGATCTGTAAAAAGATACTGAAAGAGATCCTCAGCATCTTTGACAATGGCAGTGTTCATCAAACTGGATCGCTGACCAAATTTTCCCCACAATGAATTCAAAACCAGCTTTGAAATCTGTCTTTGTGCAGGGTAGTATGCTATATTTTCTGACTCTAAAACAGCACCCTCCTTAGCATAATACTGATCAATATATGCTTTATGTTCTACATCAGTAGTACACCAAGTTGGACACCCTGAAGCTTCCTGTTTCCCCTTTAGGTGTAATTTAACATACTCTGCGAAAAGACTGTCAGATTTCTTTGGGTAGTGCCATACTTCATACACCTCTGCCACCTCGTACCCCCTCTCTAAAGCCAAATTTAATTCCTCAAAACACCATGTACACTCCAGAGAACACTGATCATCTAAATGGGTACAAGGATGTGACTGTTGTGCTGTCTCTGCACATGTGCGACACAGTGTAAACATTAGCTTTCCACCTATTCTGCTGGGCAGTACAGGTAAAAAAAGGCCATGGGATAGATACACTTCAGCTTTAATAAGTCCAAAATAATGTCTGAGATCCATAAAATTCTCATATATGACCACTGGGTGCCCTATGGGGTATGTCTTGGGCTTGTTCACATAGGGATACAAACTGGTAAAATCATAATAATGGGTTTTCTCATCAGGTTGCGCATGGTAATATAAACACAGTGCATTTGTGCGTCCCCCATAAAGTGATTCACAGGGGTCCATCAGCTCTGGAAAGTGGTTTGCTTTTAAAAAAGCATGCACCTGTGGATTGTCACACACCAACTGCTTCCATTCATGCTCCCACATAATCCTAACATGCATACCTTTTCATGTCTGAGATAGTTTAATTTTTTGATGGGCAGGTAATATAAATGTCTGTAGGTTGTGTTATGCACCGGGTTCAACAGGTCTTCAAAGTAACACACCTGGCAGCAATGATAAAAGCAGCCTAAAAACTCAAAGGCTGTGGGGACACCATCTATTACAGAATAACCATCCAGAAAATAAGAGCCTACCTGTACTTCCCCACCATTTATTGCATGCTGTATGGAAATGTTTTCTTGTTTACTGATGTACATCAACCACTGTATGGCCAGTGTGGAGTAACGTTTGCACTGACGGTGTTAGTTGTCAGTGGGTATAATCCCTATGGTGTCTGACTCTAAAAATTTAAACTGAAACATAGCTATGCAAACTGATGCTATAGTGATGTACTGAAAGGGGTCAATTTGACCCCTTTCCTTTGCATCATCTTGAAACATCTGCTCAACACCATCTGGAAACATTTCACAGGCCTGCTTTAGAATCTCCACATCTCCCTTACAGTAATGATGTAATTCCTTTTTATAGTCAAATACATCATCTTTATACATTTCATACCACTCCAAAAACTTATTTTTTCATCAGCCATCATGTAGTCTACACCATAATATTTATGTTGTGGCATAGGACCTACATAATTCTGATTTTCCGTTTTGTTAAAAAAGTGTGGAAAGTAGCCTTTTACTCCCTCAAAACCCATAGCCCGTGGCATTGCTGCAAGCCTCATTGGAAATAAATTTAAGCTGTCTATAAATCAGATATTTACCCATTTTGCAGTTATGGACATCAATTTACTTCCCTGAGTCAATAACTCCACTTCCATTTTTTCTTTTACAAGCTGGTTTAAAATGAAGTGGCCATCATACCCCTTTGAATTGTGAGCTATAAAAGTGTACCCCTGAAACCCTTTTTGGATAAACTTTTTTACAAATTGGGCAACACAGTTAGTGCCTTCAAACTCTCACTTTCAACCTCTTTCAAGGGCGTAGATATGATTTGGAATATGTCTAGAGTCACCTGGGCTGACATCTTGCATGCATTCAAAATCATAATATACATAACTAGCTGAACAAAGTGATGACTTTAAGGGCTGGATGTAGCATGAGTGAGTTTCAAAAGGGTGTACAACTGTAAGACAATTATGGCACTTTGGCTTCAAACAAATTTGGTTCTCACCATGAGGTTTTCCACATGATGCACACAATTTGGATGACGGCCCCGGTTGCTCTGTTTCTATTACAAAAATAAAAACAGTTTATAAGTCAGCACTAATTACTGTATATACTGATGCATTTGTTTTTGGATCTGTTCTTAAAAGGACCAATATGGCACCTACAACATTTTTTTGCATCATGGAACATACCAGAATCCACCACAGGACATGGCAGTTGCATAACATTAAGAAGACACTAGCACAGCTAGACAGAGACATCTACTTTTTATCCCAGTGCAAAAGGAATAACATTATCCCTAAAGGTCTAGCTATTTGAAATCCACTGAGAAATAGATAATTCTACATATGCTGAACAACTTTGTCATAGGACCTCTGAGAAATTGAGAAATCACAGAATCCACAGCTCATATAGTATGCCAAGAAAGCATTTTTGAAGAAACAGTTTAATGAAATAGCTACCACACTGGAGAGGATGTCTAGTGAGCCTATTCCAGACATCTTGCATGAGATAGACATGAACTACCAAAGAACCTTAAGAAAAGCCAAGCTCATTAAAAACAGGACGTTAGATGCCCTTCAACTTATCATGCTTCCTAACAACCATGAAGAACCGAACAGAGTGACTGAACAACTAAGCCACACAGATGGACACCTTTCAGTTGTTAATTTGTCCACCCACACACTGACTACTGGGGAATTAAATGTACTTTCTAAGGGTCTCAATTTCTGCCCAACTAAACCACTGGACAGAATACAGTTTTGTGGTGAAATGGAGGAATACTTCCGCAGATTGAGACTCAGGAATTTTTTTTCACGGCAGAGAAGAAATCACAGACAGTGAAGAAATCACAAACAGTAAAAATATTATGGACAAGAAAAAGAAACCATATGAGTTTACCCCATCAAGTGGCCATAACAAGAAACTGGAGAAATACATTCATTGCTTTCATCAGAGAGTTACTGGTGAGATTCTTAATAGGCAGAAACAGGCCCATTATAACCTCTCTCCATTGGAACAGAGGGCTATACAAACACTAAAATTGAACCATAACATTGTCATAAAAAAAGCTGATAAAGGCTCTGCAGTGGTGATATTGAATCGGGAAGATTACATTATGGAAGCTAACAGGCAGCTAAGTGACCTTACTTACTACAAAGTACTGGGAAGTGACCCAATTACAGAATATAAAAGGGAACTACAGGAGTTAATTGAAACATTTCCAAAGCATGTCCAAAACAAACTAAAGGTCCTCATCCCCAGTGAACCTAAGCAAGGGACATTCTACATGCTTCCTAAAATACATAAACCTGGTAATCCTAGTAGACCCGTAGTCTCTGGTAATGGTACCTTGACAGAGGGGATATCAGGGTTTGTAGAAGCTATTTTCAAAACACTGGTTATACAAAGGGATAGTTACATCAAGGACACTACTCACTTCCTGCATAAACTTTCTGGTTTTAAGGACTTACCATCTGATACACTTTTAGCCACGATGGATGCAACATCCCTCTACACTAATATTCCACACACAGATGGCATTTCAGCCTGCCTCAAATACCTGCATGGCAAAGAATTGGACCCCAACATTGACCCTGGAGTTGTGGGTAAACTCACTGAATTCATTCTGACACATAACAACTTCAGCTTCAATGGTAAACATTATGTTCAAACTATAGGAACAGCAATAGGAACCAGGATGGCTCCACAGTATGCTAATCTTTTTATAGCGAATTTGGAGGAGGATTTTCTAAGGCACTGTACACATAAACCACTTGCTTATTTCCGTTACATTGATGATTTGTTTATAATTTGGACAGAGGGCACTGACACACTTAAAGATTTTCATTGGGAACTTAATAACCTCCACCCAACTATAAAGCTTTCCCTGGAATATTCTGCCACCACTGTACATTTTCTGGATACCACTGTCACTATTAAGGATGGAACCCTACATACCTGTCTTTACAGGAAACCAACAGACAGACAGAGATACTTACACAAGAAAAGTAACCACCCAAGCCACACAAAGAAATCTGTCATATATAGTCAAGCACTTCGGTATCACCGCCTCTGTTCAAATGAGGAAGACAGAGACACACATCTGGCGATGTTGAAAAACACCTTTATTAAGCAGCGACACTCGTCCAGAGAAATTGACAGAGCAGTGGAATGTGCAACACAGGTCCCAAGAGAACAGCTACTACAATATAAGGAATGGATGACTACCAACAGAATACCCTTAGTAGTCACATACCATCCTGACCTTGAACTCCTACGTAAGATTATTAAGATTCTCCATCCAATAATTAGTGAGGATGAAACCCTTAATTGTATTTTTCAAGAACTACCACTACTGTCTTTTAAACAACCAGTGAATTTAGCCAACCTGATTATAAGGAGTCAACTTGAACCAGAACAGAATACCATGACATCATATAGTACACAACCCTGTCATCAATGTACATGTAAGACATGTAACCTCATTTCCACTTCAGACTGTGTGGTTACATCACAAAACAGACTATTCAGAATACAGGGGAATTATACATGTACATCAAGTAATGTGGTTTATTTTATCCAATGCAAGAAATGTCCTTGCACAGGTTATGTGGGGGAGACAAGCCAACAACTCCACACTAGAATGAATTCACACAGACATTCTATTAATTACAAGAAGACTGAGAAACCAGTAGCCCAGCACTTCTCCCAGGATGGCCACTCAATCTCAGATATGTCTGTGATGGTCTTAAAGGGACATTTCAACAGTACACAACAGAGAAGGGCTTCTGAAATTAGACTTATTTTACTTCTCAGTATGGTGGTGGATGGAATGAATATTGATGTTGGTTATATGACACATTATTCCACTTAAACTTACACAGACCTTTACTTTAAAAGATGGACATAAATACTTTGGGTCTTCAGCGGGCCTTTGATTTTGTAAGTTTATGGTTATCTACATGTTGACTTCTCACCTTAATACTGTGGTGAGCGCATGTAAGTGTGTGTGTGTATACTGATGTATGTACGTAAGTATGTATTGTGTGTTTTGTATGTGTTGTGTTTTTGTGTGTTGTGGGTATGGTGTGTGTGCGTGTGTGTGTTTTGTTTGTGTGTGCGTGGTGTGGTGTGGTGTGTGTGGATTGTGTTTGTTATATTTGTTGTGCATTGTGGTTGTGTGGGGTGTGCAGGGGTGTGGTGTGGTGTATGTACACACGTATGTGTGGGGGAGCGTGGCATGGGGAAATTGTTATGTGGCTAGGACACTTAGTTTTCACACATAGTGTACATTTACTTCCTTCTACTAGTTGTCAGTTGTTGGATTACACACTGTCACATTTTTAAATCTGCTCATATTAAGATGCATATCTCATTTACTTTGGAGTTCATAAAAGGTGTAATTCCTTTGGGTTTTCATTTAGATTCCTTAGAATGATTTTGTGCATTTTTGTTATACACTGACTGTGTTGAAATCTCCACTTATCAGGCTCATGGTCTCATTTTCTGGGGGGTCCTTGACAAGTTTTTTTTCATTTGGCACTTACACGTACAAGTGATACTATCATGCATCATGTATATATGTGTATGTTAATTTGAGGCTTGTTTTCAACTTGCAGTTATACCTAATTTCAGGATTTTGTCTCTCATTATCTGTTCTTTAATACACCAGGACAACTGGAATGTAAGTTGTAAGCTCATCTTATATGTATTAGAGAGAATGCCACCCCAAGGTTTTTTTTATCACTAGAATGTTTTCTTAGCATACTGAGACATTTTAACATTTATGCGAGAAGAACTCTCTGGCTGTTGAGAATTGTTGATAACCTTTGCCCTTCTGAGGCTCCTCAGTTAAAAGCATACTGGTGTTAATTAGCTTCTCTGTCATAATTCTCTGTTATGTTTTAAATGTATATGTTAAACCAATGAGAATTATTTCTGCTTTTTCAATATAATCTGGTGTTAATAGTATGGGATTTTCAAAATAACCGTCACAAAGCTTCTGAAGAAGGACCTGGTTGGTTCAAAAGCTAGAGCACTTTGTTCTTTTCTGTAACATCCATGTTGGTCCAATAAAAGGTATCAAATCATTTGTTTCTGGATCTGTTCTTAAAAGGACCAATACGGCACCTACAACATTTTTTTGCATATACTGCTGTTAATTTATTTTTACAGTTTTACATATTAAAGAGCAAACTTTAGCAGCTTTTTATGTTTTAGCAGCAACATTTAAAACATCTTTCTACAAAGTTCAGACCTTTAATAAACCAGTTTGTTAGGGGTTTAAAACCCTGGCTCACAATATACAGTGATAGTTAAAATGCACAAATGGTAAAGCATAACATCTTATTGCTAGTCTTATTTACATCTATAAAATAGACTATGGTTCACTGTATGATGAACAGCAAAACATTTTAAAGTAAAATTATTTTTATTTATTTAGTTTTTGTTCACCGGGTCATGTGCGCTAGCCAAAGTTGACTATTTTCAGGCACGTCCTGGGAGAATACATACATAAAATGAGATATGATCATACAATACATAATATATAGTACATGTAGGTAAGAATACAGATAAATTCAGATAGTACTTGAGATATTTCATATAGCTAGGCAGAGATGACACAAGGTGACATTGTCCCGGCTCGCTCCTTTTCCGTCACAAAAAGACAGAGACCATTGTTTGTTGTTGTGCTCAGATCGGCAATTTATTTATATATCATAATTCCATGTTCCATTTTATCATCTTTTATTCTTGTATCTCTCACAATTTCATTTATTTTCATCCATATATCAATCTCTGATCATCTCTCTTTCTTCCTCTTTTTGCTCCCCCCAGGTGAAAACCTGGGTGCCTTCTTCTTCTCCTTTCTGTTAGGTAACGGTGAAAACCGAGACCGCTTTTCTCCTTCAGCTTCTTCCTCTTTTCATCTTATTCCTTTTTCTTCCCCCCTTGCCCTCCTTTTTCACCCTTTTCTCTGCCATCCACCTTTAGCAGTCCAAATAACCATATTGTTTCCTGCCATCCACCTTTGGTAATCCAATAATCGTTCTACCGGACACATCTGTCATCCACCTTTCACAGACCTACCATACAGTCCCTTATTGACTGTCTTCCCCTCTTGCTCTGTGTTGTATGGTGGGTGGGAGGGATAAAAACTCCAGCAAAAGTGTCTGAACCACTTCTATGCTGTCCCTTATGTACCTCCACTTGCCCTTCCCCTTCCTGTTGCTTGCCCATTGTTCTATCCCCTGGCCCTCCCCTTCCTTTCCCCCTCCCATTCTGAGCACACCATCTTGATGGAAAGGGAAGGGGTGCACCAGGACAACCTGGTCTGCCCCTTAAAGGGCAAACTCCATTGTCCCGGATCCCCCCTTTTCCCTCACAAAAAGAGACCATTGTTTGTTGTTGTGCTCAGATCGGCAATTAATTTATTTATATATCATAATTCCATGTTCCATTTCATCATCTTTTATTCTTATATCTCTCACAATTTAATTTATTTTTATTCATATATAAATCTCTGATCATCCCTCTTTCTTCCTCTTTTTGCGCCCCCCCAGGTGAAAAGCTGGGTGCCTTCTTCTCCTTTCTGTTAGGTAACGATGAAAACTGAGACCACTTTTCTCCTTCAGCTTCTTCCTCTTTTCATCTTATTCCTTTTTCTTCCCCCCTTCCCCCCCTTTTTCCCCACTAGCTGGTCTCCAGCTTATATTAGATGACTGGCTTTCCCCTCACTTAGGGTATTGTTCCCCCATACCTCGGGGAACCCACTTTCCAATCCTTCTCTTCCCCTCTTTTTTTTATCTGTTTTTTGCATGCCTTCTCCACGAAAAACCCATAATTTCTGTATTGAACATATCTATGGCTAGATCTCACAGGTGCACGCCATCTTACCTGTAGAAATCTTCTACCCACTCTTCCACACCCTGCAGTATTAGTTGTCCTCCCATTTTTCTTACCAGTGTCCCTACCCTTCTGTTCATCTTTCTCCTGGCCCTATCCACAGCTCTATGGCTGTGCTCCTGTCTCCAAACCCTCATTGGTATCATATCTGACCAGGCAAGGCATACCTTAGGCCACCGCTGCTGTATTGTCTCTAAGTCCCTTTTTATCTGCATGTATGTGTCCACCCATGCCTTGCCCTCAAGGTCATTACCCCCCAAATGTATAATAATTAAGTCTGGAATGAGTCACCACTCCTTCAGCTCTTTCAAGGTGGGGAGCAGTTGTGCCCATCTCATCACTCTGAAGCCATGCCATACCAATTAACACTGCTTCACATCCTGGTAAGGTTGCTTTCCCCCAGCCTTTTTCTCAGCTCTCCTTTCTGCCCAATAAATATAAGAGTGGCCACAGATTCAGACTTATGTGCTCCTCCCTCTTCCTATAGGGGTTAAACAGAATAAATATCTTATATATGGTCTTAGTTTCTTACCATCATATAACCTCTCCCTACCCCCTGTGGCTCCATATCTGTAAGAAAAACATTGGTGATCCATTAGTCTCCACACAGCAGTGTTCGCATGTATCTTTTATAATGGGCTGGCAGCCAGCACCCCTTCTCCAAAATATTATTCACTGTGTCACCTGCTGCTGCCCACTGTGAGGTAGCCTCTATCCGTAAGGAGTGGGAAGAATAATTAATTGGATTCTCCCCCAGGAATAGCATGCCTTTCTTGAGCAATGCTGTGACTTGATAACTTGTGACTCTACTTCCATCACCATGCAGAAATAATTTCCCTGTCCTATTCCCACACTCTGTGGCGAAAGCTCACAAAGCCTGCACTTGGCGCTCTGCGCCTTCTACATGTTTCTTTAATGTTACCATGCAATCTTGTCCTCTTTGATCCATTTTTGACCTCTTAATCATGAGCTGTATCTCCTTCATCCCCCAGCTTATATCTTCCCATTCTAATCCACCTTCCCTGTCTTGCTTGCCGTGGCCTACCACCTCACTCACTCTCACAGCCCCTGCAAACATTACCACATAAATCGTGTGAAATAACTGGGCCTCAGCCTTTGATCTGCATATTGCTGGTAACACACCCTTCAGTTTCTCCAGTCACTGTTCCCCTATTGGTCTTCTATTATCCACCATCCCTTGTTTTAACCTACCCTATCCCTGCATCATTCTTCTAATGAACATTGATTTTGTTGGGTCCTTCCATCCTTTTAGACTGCAGATAACACTAATCCCTACCGATTAGACCCCCCACTGTGGCGTGGGCTGTTCCTTTTTGCCATTGCTCTATGGTAAACTTCCCCAATTGTTCTTCTGTGAGCGGCTTACTTGCCTCCATGTGGTGTGTTGCCCTGAATGTTTGAAACACTCGCCAGGCCCCATCGTAGGCCCTCAGAGTCCATAGTGCCCATAAACTGTGGAACAACATTTCTGCTCCTTCCTGCCAACATCCCATATGTTCATTGGTATGGGCATTTTTTGCTCCTCCACTGTTGGTGCCAGCCTCTGGAAACGTTCCAGCTGCAGACGGGAAAGGCTGTCAGCCAGGTGATTGTGTACCCCTTCTATGTGTTTCTCTCTGAATGACGTTCAACTGCAATGCCATTAGCACTAGAAGTCACACAACTTGCATGACCTTCTCTGACCTGGCTCCCTGTTGTTCAGGACCTCTACCACTGCTCTATTGTCACACCAAAATGTCACTTTTTGATCCCGTAATTCTTCCCCCCACACCAGGGTGCATGCTCAGATGGGCATGATCTCTAACAATGTTATATCTTTTACCTTACCATCCCTTACCCAGTCTAATGTCCACAGTTCAGCAAACCATCTGCCTCTCAGGTAGCCCCCCCCATGCCTAGGCCCCTGGCTTCATCTGTGTAAAGATCGAGGTCTGTGTTATACACCCATTCCTCTTGCCAGAAGGAGCAGCCATTATATTCTCAGGAATTCCTCCATACTTAAATCCTCCTTGACTCCTTTTGTCAAGTCTACCCAATGGTGTGGTCTGATCACTCCAGCTGTAACCCTAGCTAACCATTTGGTGAAAGCCCTCCCTGCCCAATAGCCCTGCACGCGAAGTTCAGATGTCCCAATACCTGTTGTACCTGTTTCAATTGTACTCTTCTTCTACTGGTATGTATCTGAATCAGTTCCTTCAATTTTTTCACTTTTTTGTCTGGCAGTTGAAATATTTCCCCCAGAGCATCTATCTCAATACCCAGAAACTCTAACACCTTACTGGGCCTTTCCATTTTTTCAGGTGCCAATGGGACCCCTAGTTCTTTACACAGCTCATGGAAGCTGGCCAACATTTTTTCTGTCTCTGTTCTCCCACTGCCTATAAAAAGGAAATCATCCAAATAGTGAATCACTGTTTTATAACCAGTTCTTTCTTGAAATATCCACTGCAAACATGTGCTGAATGCTTTGAATGTTGCACATGCTATAGAGCAGCCCATGGGCATGGCTTTGTCAAAATAGTACTGTCCCCCAATTTTAAACCCCGACAGGTCCCAGTCCTCTCTTCTAACTGGAAGTAATCTGAAAGCTGACTCTATGTCTGTCTTTGCCATCCATGCATCTGCAGTTGCCTGGATAATCCAGACTGCGTCTTCCTGAGTGAAATATGTCACTTTACTATATTCCTCACTGATAAAATCATTCACTGAATCACCTTCCAGAAAGGATAGGTGATGAATCACACTGTATTCCCCTTCCTGTTTTTTGGGGACCAAACCCAATGGAGAAATCCTCATATTCTGCAATGGGGGTTATCATATGGTCCTTCTATTCTCCCTGCTGCCTTTTCCCTCTCTATTTTTTGTCTTAACATTTCTTCCCTCCCCCTCACTGAATCCAGATTGTTCGCTTCTCTGGCTCACCTTGGGCTCTCACACTGCAATGCAAAACCTGTGGAAAACCCTTTTTTAATCATTTCTGCTGTTTTTCTATCTGGGTATCTGTTTAACCACTTTCTCCATGACTCTATCCTAATGAGGGTTCTAGCTTCTTTAAATATTCCCTTGTCCTCATTTCTTTGTTCCACCAAGGTCTCCCCCTCTGGTTGATGTCTGGCCTTGCTGGTCAATGGTTCTGACTCCATCTATTTGCATGTCCCCTACCCCTCCCCCCTTTATTCCATGTCTGCCCTTTATATCCCTGCCCTTCCCGAAAAAACTTCTGACCTGCTCTTGCCCCCAAGATCCTTGGACTCCCTGGACCCATGTCATCCTGCATCTGCTCACCAGATGTGATCCCCCACATTTTGAACAGGCATGCCGGAAACAGCATTGTGGCCAAGAGCAAAAGGCCCTATTATAGGCCCAGCAACATCTCTGTAGCGTGGCACCCTTCTTCCCAAACTCCCCCTCTGGCGTGGACTGATCGGTTATGTAGTCTGTTCACAAGTCTAGTTGTTTCATGCCCCATCTTATATCCCCATATGTCGCCATTCTCTGCCGAAAGAATTCATCATAGTATATCCACCCCACACCCCCTTTTGCTTTTGCTCTCCTTATTATCAAGGAGTATGCGATGAGTGGGATGCCCAGCTCTGGCCTCTTTTCCAATACTGTGGCTGAGAATGTGGCGAAACCTATGAACCATCCATACCAGGTCTTCCCTTTTGTAAATTTGTCCTCCTCCTTCCTTCCTAATGTAACTACCGCTGCTGCCATCTCACTTTTTCCTATGTTTTCCTTCTCCTCGTATTTTGCTGCTGCTTCACGGCTTACTAAGGTGAAGATATCCACATACACTCCCTTCCATATTTTCTCTTTCGTGGCCAACGGTACATGTTCACCTACCCTCATCCCAGGAGCCCCTATCTCCCTCGTTCCTTTTCCCTCTTTCTCCACCCCTCCCTCTTTTTCTTTTGGCACTTTCTTTTCTGACCTAATCTCTGCTAGTGCTGACTCCATCTGCCCGGACCCCCTGTCCCTAGTGCTGAAATAATTTGATTTATATATTCTTGGATGCTGTCCCCCACAGACTCAGGTGTATTACCTGTGGCCTTGTCCATTCTGGGTTGCCTGCCATCCTCCTGATGCCCAAGTATGGAGCCTTGTGGTTGAAGGGGTGGTTGCTCTACTAGTGGCTGTGGAGGAACCACTGTGAGCTGGGGAACTGGTCTGGGTTCCATTGGAGGAAGTCCATAGTGGTCCTGTGGAGGTACTGGTGGGTCCAGGCTAACAGGGTGCAGGGGTGCTGGACTAGCCACCTTGTTGGGTCCCTCCATCAGTGGCTGTGTCCTGGATGGGCTGCTTGGTCCCTCAGCTGGTCGCTTCCTTCTGCCCCCTTTTCCCTTCTCTGCTTTCCTTTTCTCCCCAGGTCTCCCCCATTCCTCACCTTCAACCAGCTCCCACATTCTTCTGGCTTTTTCTGCCAGCTCCACTATAGCCCTGTAGGCATCCTCCTTTGAAAGTCTGTCTTATTTGGAGCTTTGTTCCTTGCTATCTGCCAACTGTGGAAACACTGAAGACAAGAAAAGAAAATTTCATTAAACAACTGAGCCCTTAATACTCCCCCTATGACCCGGACCCATTTTCCAAGAGAAACAGTTGACCAGTGGTGTCAAAAAAGTGCCCCCCTTTTTTTATTCACCCCTTTCAGTGCCCCCCAGGCCTCAAAAATGCTTTAAACATTGCCTCCTGTGGCTGTCCAGGCCTAACTCTATTCCTCTTGCATGCCTCCACCATGCTAAGGCTGCTAAGCCTTCCCAAGCCTCTCTGTCCCCCTTCCCTTGCTCCACCCCCAGCCCTCCCACTGGGTACTGGTTGTCCCCAAGCCATTACCCCCACCCCAGGCCTCGATCCCCTTCTGTGGCTGATCCCTTTTTCCCATCATCAATCCTTGTTCCCTAACCAAATTCATTTTCCTGGGCCTCCTTCTGTTGCTTGTCCCTCCTAGCATGTGACATCATGCCACATGGCCAGGCCCCTTATCACCAGGCCTCTGACCTGTTCCCACCTGTCCCTGCCTCGTGGCACCCACGTGCTTCTTTCTTTTCCCCAGAGACAACTTGTCCAGTATAACGACCAAAAAAACCCCATCCCAATAAAGAAACCTTCCCCCGCCTCAGAAACTGGCCTGGCTGCTTGCTTTTTTGGCCTACCCCCTTTGGCGTGTGACGTCACGCCACGTGGCCCGCTCGTCAATCCTTTCCACTAGGCCTTGTTGTAGGCCTGACCTTGTCATAATGGCTCCACAGAGCACTCACCTGCCCCTTTCTGCACTGCTCTGCAGCTCTTTACTGCCCCATTTCAAGCACTAGTCCCTGTACCACTCAGCCTATCTATACACATAGGCCCTTTAACCACACCTTCCTGGTGGGGCAGCGAGACTGCTGCTGGCACCTGAGTCGCCTCCTCAGTGAGGGAAGCCTGGAGATCCCTAGAGAAATGGGGGGGTGAAATCTCTTCCTGAGGACACGAAGAGGTAGCAGGGAGGTTGGGGAAGGGGTCCATTTTCAAGCCACGTGGTAGTGCTGGTGTGTGTAGGGCTCCATGGAGAGCTACTCAGCTCCCTAACTGGAAACATCAAAGGAGAGATTCTCTCTGGAATTGCCCACTTTGGGACTTATTTTGGGGAAACAGCTAAAAAAAGGGGGAGGGTTCTGTTACAAGGAATGAGTGATGCTCCATCATACCTGCAGATGAGGGGGCTCTCTCCCAATTAAATTCCTGGCATCCCAACCTCTGAAATTCCCCCAATGATACAGAGTAAGAACCTCCCAAAACTACAGGGCATAAAACATCCTGTTCCCATCACTTAGCACCAGTTCCACTCCACCATTAATTTTTAAAGGCCCCCGTGGAGTCCTTAGTCAACCAGCTTCTTAACCCATCAGGTTTTTCACAAAATAAACACAGCTTTTTAACTGAATGGCTCCCTTCCTCGGCCCAACGTGCTTTTGCAACAAGCCTCTCCTAATTAAAACCCATTTCATTATGATTTGAAAGCCAGAGAAGACCAACACAGTAAAACTTCCAAGCTCTGCTTCCAACTTAACTAACATCAAATTTTTACTCGAGCCAGCAGAGGAAGCCTTTTAATACAGCTTCCTAGCCATTCTGCATTTAAACAGCAAATCTCATGAAGAGTCTTCACCAACTGCTACCAATAAACCATCTCCACCAAATTCCATTAAAAAATGACGTCAAGCATTATATGTATTTACTTTTTTTAAACACGTCGTAGCTGTTAGCTTCTTACCTGCTGTATCCTGTTTTGCACAAACCTTCCAAACAAATCCACCAATCTGATGTGCTGCAGTTTCATATGGATCAAAACTCCAGCAAAAGTGGCTGAACCACTTCTGTGCTGTCTCTTATGTACCTCCACTTGCCCTTCCCCTTCCTGTTGCTTGCCCATTGTTCTATCCCCTGGCCCTCCCCTTTCTTCCCCTTCCCCTTCTGAGCACACCATCTTGATGGAAAGGGAAGGGGTGCACCAGGACAACCTGGTCTGCCCCTTAAAGGGCAAACTCCATTAGTACATGCAAATAATAACTGAAACTGGGCTAAGTGGCAGCTATAAAGACATTTTATGGCAAAGCTTGTTTAGAAGTGCAGTAGTGTCCTGGGTGAGGTAGGGTGGCTAGCTGTGAGGTATTAAGTGGGATTAAAGCATATGCAAGGGTCCCGGGATAAGTGGCGATATAGTTCTTTTTTGAAGATCGGGTGTGAGTTTGCCTGCCTCAGGACAGGAGGGAGGAAATGCCAGGTGGCTGGGTTGGTGCAGTGAAATGCTCCAGATATACATTACTATTCACCACTACAAGTGCATACAATGCTGGCAAAAAAATAAGATTATAGAATAGCCCAGATATACACACAATTATAACATTTAAACACTAATAACATGTTTGAAAAACTTAATTTGACATACCAAGTAAAGCTGTATGAGGCACTGCAGGATGATTGCTTGATATAGACAAGACTGGCAAACCTACATTATAAAAAGCTAAATTATAGTTTAATAAGTTTCATTTTTCTCACTTAAAATATTAAACAAGAACAGATTAAAGTGCACTCACCACCATCTCCTTGTGATGCTTTCGATTCTAAAACAAGATCATGAAAGCCAACCTGAGAAAACTGTTTTGCAAAATAATTAGTCATTTTAAAATCTATGCCACAAGAGTTATTAAAAACTTAAACTATTCAAAAGTCTTACCGACACTGGTTCACTGGCTGTAAACAGGAAGCTGTGAGCTAATGCATTGACTTTTATGAGGTACAAAGGATTTAAACATGCCCCTCAGGCAGAGGCAGAAACTGAGAACCAGTGTAACATAGACAGTGTAACTGGAAGTAATAAGAGCTGATAAAGCAATGGGACCAGATGGGGTGCACCACAGGGTCCTTAAAGAACTAAGAGAGGTGGTGGCTGAACCTCTGGCTATCCTGTTCAGCCAATCACTGGAAACAGGGGAGGTACCCAAAGACTGGAGGACAGCAGATGTAGTCCCCTTATACAAAAGTGGGAACAAAGAGGAAGCAGGGAACTACAGACCAGTCAGCCTCACCTCGGTAGTAGGAAAGATCATGGAAGCACTACTGAAGGAGAGATTGGTGGAACATCTGGTTGTCAATGGACTACAGGACCCAAGGCAGCATGGTTTCACCAGGGGGAGGTCATGTCAGACCAACCTCATTGAATTTTTTGACTGGGTGACTAGGGAGGTGGATCAGGGGAGGGCAGTGGACATGGCCTATCTGGACTTCAGCAAGGCCTTTGACACTGTGCCCACAGAAGACTATTACACAAACTGGGAATATGGGTGTGGGCAGGACAGTAGTGTGGTGGGTAGGTAACTGGCTGTGTGGCAGGACACAGAGGGTGGTGGTAAATGGCTGTCACTCCACAGAGGAAGAGTGACCAGTGGGGTACCACAGGGATCAGTGCTGGGACCGGTCCTATTCAACATCTTCATCAGTGACATTGCACAGGATATAGAAGGCAGAATTTCACTGTTGCTGATGACACAAAGCTCTGTAATAGAGTAGACACACCAGAGGGTGTAGACAGAATGAGAAGGGACCTGCAGAAACTTGAAGAATGGTCAAGGGTTTGGCAGTTGAAATTCAATGCAAAGAAGTGCAAGATAATGCATATGGGCACAAAACCTAGCACAATATATCAGTTGGGGGTGAGGATATAGCAAGCACCAAACAGGAAAGGGATCTTGGGGTTGTCATCTCTGATGACCTCAAGGTAGGGAAACAGTGTGACAAGGCATCAGGTAAAGCAAATAGGATACTGGGATGTATAGGCAGGGGCATCACCAGCAGGAAAAGGGAGGTCATAATTCCGCTATACAAGACACTAGTGAGGCCCACCTGGAGTACAGTGTACAGTTCTGGAGACCATACCCACGTAAGGACATAGACAGGGTAGAGAAGGTTCAGAGGAGGGCAACAAAGATGGTGCATGGGTTGCATCACAAGTCCTATGAAGACAGGTTGAAGGAACTGAACATGTACTCCCTGGAGGAGAGGAGGGAGGGGATATGATAGAGACATACAAGTATCTTACAGGGAGGAACAGGGTGCAGGAAAACACTATTTTTAAGCGAAAAAAGATGTTTCAGGACTAGAGGGCATGGGATGAAATGGAGGGAGGACAGATTCAGAGGAAACATGAAAAGAATTTCTTCACAGAACAGGTGGTGGACAAGTGGAACACCCTGCCAGAGGAAGTGGTGGGGGCTGAAACAATCACGGGATTTAAGAATGCATGGGATAGACATAAAGGAATTCTAGAGGTCAGGGTTAAGGGGAAATAGATTTCTAGGAAAACAAACTGAACTTACAAGCTCAAATGGGCAGACTAGGTGGGCCATAGGCCCTTATCTGCCGACACTGTCTATGTATCTATGTATCTATAGACCAGTGAGGGGCTAGAAGACTCATTCATTAGTAATCATTACATTTAAATACTTGGGGGTGGTCTTGGCCAGTAGAAGCACAAATACATTTTAGAAGAAAATGGTTTAAAACAGATATGACCTGAAATAAAACTATGATATGGTACAACACATATTAACAAATGTTAATGCACAAACTTTGTGAAACACAAGCAGATACATTAAACCAAACTTCTTTCAATTAAAATGAATGGGGCCTTTGTTTAAATGGGGGGGGGGAACATTAAGAGGGGATGTTTTAAAACTTAATTATTTACTGTATGAACCAGAAATAAAACTATGATATAACACTTCTAATACACATTTGCAAATGTTAAAACAAAAACTATGTACAGTAAAACAGAAGTAGATCAAATAATTCAAACTTTCTTCCACTAAAATAAAAAGGGTCTTTGTTTTAAATGGAAAGAAACATTTAGAGGGGTTGTTCTGAAACTTAATTATTTAAGAACCAGAAATAAAACTATGATATAATACAACACTTTTGACACATATTTACGAATGTTAAAGCCCAAACTTAAGTGAGTGTGTGTGTGTGTGTTTTTCCAATAAAAACATTTACAGTAGGGTTCATTGTAGAGACTAATTTTAGAATAACAATCATGCTGCTTAACAAAAGAGACACTCTCATTATAACATTTTATTGCTTATGAATGTAATAACTTTGGCTATAAAGCTAAAATAATTGACATGTGCTGGAGATGCTCATAATTCAGCTGGTCACAGTTTTCCGAACGTGTGTGTGTGTGTGTGTGTGTGACCACTCTAACAGTCAAATAAGCCTAAGGAATATCTTAAGCCAGCATTGTTGTTATTCTCGTGAAGAGTCAAAGACTTTACTATGCAGTTATAGATAAAGTGGTAACGGTTTAAACTGGTCAGGAGTCCTCTCCTATCAGTTTGGACACAACAGGTTTCACCCAAATATAAGCCCCAAGCAACAGGGGACGGCCCTGTGTTTCACAGGGCGTAACAGATAACTTCAACTGATAAATTTCAAGCATGACATATGCCCCCTAGACCACCATAATTTGAGTTTTAAATTCAGGTCTTGAAATAAAGTAATTCAAAAGACAATAATTCAAGACCTGCACATTTAAGAAAAACATGATATAGTTTTTCATAAAATAAATATTATCATACATCTAAGAGCATGTTATAAAGACATGTACCTTCTGATAACCTGCAAAACAATGCCTGTCTTTTCCTGTAAAAAGAGAATTGCTTAAACAATGTGTGCAACTATTTTTAAAATGTAAAATAATGAAGGATACATTACACACTAAAAATATTTTGCATTTGGGGGTGTGGAGACTGATGGTTATAGAAAGAAGGACCTCTCAATTTATAAAAAAAAAATAAAATGAGCAGTGGAGAACTTAACTAAACCACTATAAGACTTTTAGGCATTGACAAACTAAAATATGAAAACTATAAGGGAACATCATCTGTAGGCATTAAATGTTGATATAAAGCATACTAAAATGTACAAAGTAGCATTTTTTTAAACAGATTATACTGCACGGGGCGAAGAAGCACCAGGCAGTGGAGGTGGTGAGAAAATGCCTGAACAAGAAAGTAGCCTGGGTGGTGATTGAGGTGGGTGGGATCCACATATGGCATAGGGACATCTCATTTGATCAAGAGGCAGTGTATAGATCGGACGGCATTCATCTCACTGAGTTTGGCATAGGTTTGTTCCTGCGGTCATTCAGGGAGATAGTAGACAGCATAAATAGGAGGGGTCTGAGGGGCTAGCCAGCAAGGGGGGGAGCCTCATCTTCCATCATAAGCTGGAGATGGGGCAGTAGAAGGATTTGGGGGAGCAAGGAAAAACTGGGGAGGCAGATAGAGGGGGAGGGGTAGATACCACAGGCTGGGGGCAAAGGAACCAAGGCGTGGGAGTAAAGGGGGTGTGAGGGAAGAACATAGTTCTTGGTGGTGGATCACAGTGTTCACACCTGGCGTGGGGGAGTGGTCTGGGTAACGTGGTACCCGATGGTGGTGAGTGAAAAGGGAGGGAGTCGGATCATGGTGCCATGGCCCCAAGAAGCATGAAGAACAGGATGAGAGCAGGATGAAGAGACACAAGAAAGAAGACGGGGCTGTTATGTCCAAGGCCAAGGGGGCTGTTATGTCCTAATTGTAAATATGAACTGTTAAAATGATGATGATTTGGGATGTAACAGATTGGCTGTGCATATTATTTAATAAACAATGCCAGGGAGCATCCAAAGTGAGAAAGCTGTGGCCTGAGTTATTTCCGGCTGGGGATCCGGGGACAATGTAATTTTGTATTGTAATGTTGTGTGTCAGGCGTGGCTGAAAAAGGGCTGTGCCCAGTCCACTTCCTGGTTAAAAATAAAACAAACAAACAAAAGATTACAGAGGACCACTTCAAGCTGACATTGTATTTGTATTTAAGTTTTATTTTAGCAGATTACAACTAATATGCCAAAACATCCTCCCTAGGAACCAATATTTCCTATAAACCCTTCCAATCGTGCCAGACCACCTCTCTTTTTTACACACTGGAATAAAATAATCTCCAGATTTGTTTGGCAGCCCCCCTGTAATGGTGTGGGATGCAAAAGATGGACAGAAGCTCCAGAAAAAAGGTGTAACCCACCTGGTTAAGTGGGAATTTTATTTAAGAAAATAAATAAATAAATAAATCTCAGTCTTAGTTTTGGCACCTTCTCCAGCATTCACTTCAACTTGTGCCTGCTTGTAAAACAAAATACAAAAAAAACCCAAAAAATATAAATGGCATTCCCTCAAACCAGTGGATCCTTCCTCCACCACTGATCAGAAAGCACCGACCTTATCTAAAAAAAAAGACATCCTAGTATAGGTCATTTATATCCTCCCACCGAATCATGTGACTCAGCATCATTATGTAACAAAGCAAACATCATTTTAAATTTTTCTCTAACATATGATAGTACTCAAGAAATGCTGTACAGAACTCAAGTGGATTTTAGAACTACTAGTTGTAACCAAATTTCTATATACAAAGTCTCAGTGTGTTACAAACACTATACATTGCTTTGTAACAGTATAAAAATAGCCCACTAGGGGCCACCATTCCCCTATAGCCCAATGACAGAATGCCACAACTAAATCCCAGAGCAACTTCACTTTTATTTCTCCTGCCAAGCCTAAGGTAAAGTTTACCTACTCCTTTATTCTTTTATTTTATATTAATAATACTAATGTGGAGAATGGAGTGAAACACTTTAATGGTGCAGAGGGAATGAATGGAAGCAAAACAGCTATTAAAATGCTCCAGAGGAAAAAGAAAAAAAACAACCCTCATGGGAAACTAAGCTCATGCTTATTTTAAGAGAGTGTCCTGGGTTTCCTGCAGAGACTAAACCTTTATTTTAAGCCTGCTCACATTCTGCTGCAACCAGGTCCTTTCTATTGGGAAACAAAATCTCTCACAGCATAAAAACAGGAGGAAAACCAGGTTTCTTGTACTACACAGCTAAATACTGTGCAGACTTGACAGGCTAAGCCGTTGGCAGCATTTTTCTAAACCGTCGGCTTAGCGTTTGGCATATGAGCTTGGAATCTCTTCAGAGTCACTGCACTCTCACTAGGATGAGGGGATTTGCAATTTTGGGCAACGACATACCTTTAGGCAGTATTTAAAAGAATACTGCTGTTAAATCCCAAATTTGGGGAGTGAATTTGCACTGCATGAACGTATGCACGATTGCACTATCGCGTGGCTATCACAAATCATTCGCAAAGCGGAACAAAATAAGCAAAATATTTCATTATTACTTCTTAGGGGGGAATCCTAAGGACCTTGCTTCACAAAAAATAGAAGAGGTACACAACTCCCACAGTCACAAACTCAGGGGATATCTTTTCCTTTATTTGGGTAATCATTATTTCACAACAACAGTTATTTAAGGGAGCCATACCCCTTTTTCCCACAAAGATTAAGGTGGGTTTCTGTTGGACGAATTGTACTAATGTTTCATTTGAAAGAAGAGAATAAAAAGAGGGGAAGAGATTATAGGAGACTTTATGGGGGTTACTTGATAAGGAGGTGGCCTGCCTCCTTTTCGGAAAAAGAAAGGGATAGCTCTAGAAGACAGGAAAATAGATGGTTGCAACCAAGAAAGAAATGACACATTAGTACGTGACAGGTATTAGCCCTGTCACACACACCCAAATGTATTTCTCCATATTATACTTGCCCAGGAATTTGGGGAGGGGTAACTCTCCCTAACCTTAGATGACATGCTCTGGTGGCCCACCTCAGGACCCTGTGTTTATAATTGAACAGAGCCTACAAACCATACTGCCAACACATACAGTTCACTCTATCTGATGTCTTTAATCTGGACTATTTTATGTTCAGCAACCCCTTGAGGTGTATCCCCTTTAAAAAGTTCACACAATATATGGCTAAAACTTTTTGGCAATGGATAGCTGGCTGAAACACCTTCCTATCTGTCTCCCAGCTTTTACAACTTTGAGCTATCCCTTATGATACAGCATACCCATCAAATAAATTGGACCTAGAGATTAGGAGTTGGAGCAGACTATGACTTAAGTAATAAGGCATGACAAGGTGTTGGTTATACTAGGTTTGCCCCCAAGGTCAGGGGCATTGTAAGGTATGAGGCAAAGCTGAGTACCTTCAACCCCTGACCATGGGGTAAACCTAGTACAACCAACATCCCTAAAGTACCTTATTGCTTATATACAATGGGCCCAGAGGCAAATTTGGAAAAACAAACACTCTAAAAGTTTTTAATCCCACAAAAATTATAATAAAATATTACTAAATAATGTAAAATAGTCCCTCCACAGATGTTTTTAACCTGTCAGTCATCTGTCTTTTTTCATATTCAATACACTGTGAGATTGTTTACCATGGAATAAAGTCTCAAATTAATGAAAAAAAGCACCAGGATGAAGGTTTGGTGCTATAATGAAAACATACCAATCAGAAAAGAAAAAAGAAGCACCCAACCCAAGGACATATATGTTAGAAAATGCATTTCATTGAAAAAAGTGCTCAGGTGCAAAAAAAAAGGCTAAAAAAACAGAATATATGGTGACAACAACAAAAAAGGTTTATATTTTGCTTGGATCCACACCAAGTTTCATCAGAGCTGAAGTACTCAGTTTGATACAGATACTTAAATACACAGTGCAATTAACAAGTGCAATAAAAACATTTAAAATTCCTTCATGTCTATTCATTCAATTACACAGAAAGACTTTTCTCCACAACATGACAATTCACCCATCCCATTATTGCATCTCTTAATGTTTGCCACAATAAATGGAATAAATAGTGCATTTAGAAATTTCATGGCAAAAAGCCAGGCACAAAATTTCTTCGACTGTCACTATGTCCGTATTAAATTCAGGTGCAAAATAAATATGAATATATATTTTTCAAACATGTTTAATACAAAGGCTAACATTTACAGCTAGAAGCTTTTTACCAAAGGCTGCTAAGTCAATTTACCTAAGTAATGCACCCAGACCCAATGGGGAAGGGGGGCAGAAAGACAACAAGAATAGATAACTGGTGCTGTTAGTTACTTATAGAAACACTACTAGATTAATGTTATCATTTAACCCTCCATAATCTTCCCTTGCCATTACCTCAAAAAGCAAAAAAACCTTCCCTTTGTGCTATCTTTTGTTCAAGGTTCCCCTCCTCGTGGTCCCAGCTCCACCCTATCAAGCCCAATAATTGCAATGTTTATTTCCAGGACTACTTTTCACATGTTGAACAACTGCATATGTCATGTCCCCTCTATCCAAGGCTCTAACATGTTCTCCCATTGTAGTTCTCAGTTCCCTTGTTGTCCGTCCTACATATTAGGCACCACAAGAACATTCTATTTATTTTGCACCTGAATTTAATAAGGACACAGTGACAGTCGAAGAAATTAAGTTTGTGCCTGTCTTTTTGCCATGTAATTTCTAGATGCACTATTCATTCCATTTATTGTGGCAATCACCAATAGATGCAATAATGGGAAGGGTGAATTGTCATATTGTGGGGAATAGTCTTTCTGTGTAATTGAATGAATTGACATGAAGCAATTGTAAAAGTTTTTATTGCACTTGTTAATTGCACTGTGTAATTAAAGTGATTTTCTGTGGATTGCCATAGCAAATGGGAGTAGTAACCTGTAGGAGTTGTGAATCGGTCTCCTACCATTCAAACAGCCAAAAGTTGCTGTTTTCTATGAAATAAAATGCTTTTATTTCTGTACCCTGTTTCATTTGCATAACCCTGACCCGTTTTTCTCAGTGCTGCAACTCCTAACTGTGACATCATGCAAGGGAAACAAAGTTTTTAAAAGGACACTTTCAGTTTTTAGCTGATTCTTTACATTGCAAATAGCTGTATCTAGCATTATAACATGTGAAAAAATGCTAGTGATTTGATTTGCTGAAAGCAGCTCAGAGCCATGTAATCATTGAACCATATTTACACTCCTGAACTATTTGCAGCCATTCAGGCCCTATAACATAAATATAAAAAAGCATTATCATGCTCCCACATTTGACAGAAGCTGTCATTTTAGTCCTGTCACTTCACCAGCAGGCAGTAAAAGTGAAACAACATCTACCTAGAATGGCAAATGATCTTTTTGGCCTAACTGCATCACAACATTTTTCCAGAAACCTTTCTACAGACTATACTACTGTAAACACTTCCCAAATAGGAGTCTGTACTTTGATTAGGGAGACAGAAAAATCAACTGTTTACTGTACCCACAATGCCTCACTATGTAAATTAGTATACATGCAATTATATTTCTGTGGTCACTACAGAAATAGGACACTACATCTCTCAGTAAAGAAATCTTGTCAGCTAGATACTGTATGCATAATGCCTTGTTTTGAAAATAAAAATATGAGAGGTTTTATTGTTGAAGGCACTACAGAGATATGAGACTGCACCTCACAGGAGGGAAATTCGAAAACAACTTCTTATTGTACCCACAATGTCTTGTTATTTACATCTACATATTAGGTTCTATACTACAGTTACTGCCACCAAAATAAGGGACTGCACCTCTGAGCAACGAACATTTAAGTAAACTGTATAATTTACCCAGAATTCATTGTTGCTTTATGTAAAACTTTGACAGATCCCTTGCATGACATCATTCTGGGAGTGTGGCCACTCACAGAAAACTGGAGGGCGGGTAGAAACAAAGTGCTGATGAAACATAAAAAAAAACCTGACTATGACACATTTTTTTACTAAACAAATTGCAGCTTCAACATCTGAAGCAGGGGTGGCAGTGGCATACTATGTGAAAAAGGCATTTGTGGAAAGTCAATAAATCACTTTTAAGTATCTGTACCAAACTGAGAACTTCAGCTCTGATGTAGCTTGGTGTGGACCCAAGCGAAATGTAAACCTTTTTGTTGTTGTCACTGTGACGGGATAACCGTCTACTAGTTATGTGTATATGATTTTGTTATAAATATATGCTTTTGAATTTCTGCTTATGAGACATTGCAGGGTCAGCAGACCCATCTGGAAGACTAGCTTTTAAAGGGACCTGACCTTTTGACCACAAAGCAGTTGCTGGCCAGAGCTAAATAACTAGTTTCCTTTTCTGAGTTGACACATAGTTGCAAAACTTCCTGTAGCTGCTATAAAAAAAAACAGGTTAAAATAGCCACTGCTTTGAACCTAGGAAACTAGCCATAAAAGACTGCATTGTTACGACATCAGGAGGTAAGCTAACTCTGACAATTACCTGTGAAAATTCTCACAGCTAAGAGAGGTGCTTTGCAGATGTCATTCTAAGAGATCAAAGGGATTTTCTGTCTTGTCATAATTCATGCTCTGTGGCTCACTAATTAAAAAGTATATATTTTTTTTAATTGGAATGTTTAGCAGTGTGGAGTGGCATGTGACTAATTCAGTATGCAGTAATGACAGTGATCTCACAGCAAGCATCACCAGAGAGCTGTGACCTCACAAGCTGGGTGGGACCCTTTTCCCCCCTGATATTGTCAATTTGCTGAGGGAAGATAGCACTCTTTTTTTACTTTGGATTCCTGAACGAACACACTCTTGTTCCAACTTTGCAAGACTTAACACATTCATATTCTGGACTCTTAAGAGGTGCTTCTGTCAAGATAGGTAAACCACAACTGAAAACTGAGTTACTATAAAACTAGTTAATTCAGTAAAAAGGCATTTTGTTTTGTAATTTCTATTTATTTTTTTTTGACTGTACCATTACTGTTATATGTTCTGTGTTTTGTATTTTATTTACTGTTTTTAATTTTAGTAAACTTTTTGGTTTCCTTAATCCTGTCTGTGACATTTTCTCATTTTGAGTGTGAATGCTGGAATAGTGTTGATAATTCTGACATAAATGTTAAAGTGCTTATAGTGTGTCACCATATGCATCAAGGTAAGGAAATATCAAGGCATCAATTGAGTCAGAAAGGGGATTGCAAACCAGGTTGTGTGCCCCCTGGGTTAAGTATTGCACTGCTTTCCCCAAAAAGGGTGTGATATTTGGACTGTTGCCTGGCCGTGCTAGTGAAAAAGGGTTCATATTTGACCCAGGACTCATGACTAGTAGTTGCTCAGACCCAAAACAGATAGGAAGATTTCCCTGTTTGTCTCCTGTTCACATATTGCACTTCAAGGTTGGGCACTGTGGGAGCAGAGGGCTTGACCCCTGGAGTGCATTTGTGACAGTCACCACATTTTGTGGGTTTTAGCCTTCTTTTGCACTTGAACACTTTTTTCCATTAAATACATTTTGTAACATGTATGTCCTTGGTTTAGGTGCTTCTTTTACCATGAAACAGAGGAATTCAAGGCTCTGCATTATTCCAGTAGTAGAATGCTCTCCCCCACACACACACTCACACACACATGGAATGGTAATATGGAATACATGAATTCAAAATTCTTCAGAGTTCTTCTGGCATACACACATACACACACACACACACACACACACACACACACACACACGCATACATGCACACACACACACACACCTGAAGTGGAGTCAGAACCTCAATTTTATCTGTTTATAGATATGGAGCAGAGAGTTCTCTGGAAAACTGGTGGGAATAGAGGGGGATTAATCATGGTCATCAAAGAAACACCAGAAATGGAAACTCTGAATAGTAACTGATTTTCTAAATTTGTGTATGCATGTAAGGAGGAGCTCTTGAGTGAAAATAACATTACATTATTTATTTACTTTAGTTAATTTAATGAACTTTCATTTTTAGGGCTTAGTTGAAGGTTTCTATATGCTGTATGAGTAAAGGTTGCAGCCACATTTGTGATGGAAATTACGAAGTAAGTGGCTTATGAATTCTGTGAGTTGCCCCAGTTGGCAGGGATTTGTTTTTAGCCATTGGTAGCACTCCTTTAAGGCAGTACTGGGTCAATACAGTGCTTAAAGAACAGTGCTGCAATAACCGCACTGTGTAAAGCATGCCTGCACTTAGAGCGACAAGGGTACAATAGTGGTAGGGAATTATCGCTACCCCTCTCACTCTGCACTATAAGTGATGAGGAATCAAGCTGTCCTGTGCTGTGGTGCCTGGCTGAGCTGCTTCCATGGTGGATTGGCTAAGGCACCAGCACACAGCAGGGCTGGAGACCTGGGATCACAGTTTGGTTCCTCCCAGGTCTCCTGATGTTGCTGTTTTTTTTTCTTTTTAGTAAAAAAGAAGTTTTTTTCTCCATCCAGTGTTTCTCCACATCCCTGAAGCCCATACCCCCTTGGAGTTTGATATTTTAAGTCCAAGGGATGTGGGGGGTAAAGCCCCCTATGTCGGAGGGTGCAGTGCCCCACTCAAAAATAAAGAGGTCCCATTATTTTGAATGGGCATTTGCTGTTATTGTTGGTCTGTGTTTTGTCTGACGTTATATTGAAATATGGCATTTTGCCTGTGGCATTTATTGCTGTGCTGTTTGTGGAAGTGACATTATGAGCCCTTGCCCTTAAGGCAATGGCTGGAACAAAGTCTCAACCAGTCAGGACACAGGGATTTTCTTGCCCATTTTAGATTTAGATTTTACTTTCAAATGTTGGACTCCCTGGGTATTCTCCAATTTTCTCAGATGCAATCTGCTTTTCAGCTCCCTACTACCGATTACTTTTGATACCTCCAAATGTAGTCCTATCTAGCAGATCAAGGGGAAAGCATATCATCTCTGCTAGACAAGCTTCCCAAATTAACAAGGATTCTTATGTCACATATGAAACGTGAAACTTGGACTCACCTTATTGGGCATCTGTACAAAACTGTCCTGGAGCCTTCCCCCAAACTTTGTAGAATTGATAGTACAGTGCTGGAACAAGGAACTGGACATGGCCCACTCCTTGGCTATGTGGCATCAATCTGCAATGCAAGCATACAGATTGACCTCCTCTATCTATTGGTGAGAGTTTTCATGGAAATGTAGACATTGCTTTTTCCGTTCTCCAAAAATGTAGTGAAATATGCTGGCCTGGCAAAGGGTTATTGTTGAAGAGGATGTAAGCCAGTCATGGCTAATCATACTCATATCATAAACTGAGAACTGGAAGAGAATGTTAGCTGTCCCAGAGAGATGACCCCATCTTTAATTCTGATGGTCATTCCCCCAGCTAAGAGTGTCTTATGGAGTCATGACTGTGGCACAAAATCCATGCCCCTGCTATAGAAAGGTGGTGGAAAATACATTTGGAAATTTACTCCTTGGAAAAATGTACCTATACTGTAGCTAATAAAACTAGGCTATTTGATACCTGATGGCATACATGGGTATTACACCAGCTGCGTAAACATCTATACTTTGTTCCATGAGGCACCCCCTTGCCCCTCCTTTTCCTCTCTTGTTCTTGTCCATATCTCTACTTTCTTAGTTTTCCGATCTTCTTTCTCCTATGATTGTTCCCCATAAAATGTGGCACTATGTGCATACCTGCTGACACTACTGATTATCTGCCTAGCACTGAGGCCGAATGGCCCATTACTTTATGTTTTAAAGACATATACCTGGACCGATGTTGGACAATCAAGACTTGTGCACCAGCCCCTATTGTGGGACTACAGTCAAACAGGCAAAGAATTGGTCTCCAGACAATTCGTGTTTCATATGCTTTATTTATTGCATCATTATTGGACTCTGGTACAATGACACATACTGAACAGATTGTATCAAATATTTATACCTTGCTCTTTTTCTGTGTCTCCTCTCTTCCTTTACTGTACCATGTGAAAATGTAATAAAAATGTAATTTAAAAAAAATTGCATCTGTTGCACTCACAGCAGAGCAGTGAAATAAAACAGAAACAGTTACATCTTCTAAAATAAAACTAATGTAAAAGCTTTACAATTTAAAATACATTGTATAAATTGAACAGACAATGGCCTGGTTCAGAATATGCTACTTATCATCACTTGTGAGTGGGGTATGACTTACATAACTCATTTGTGGCCATACCACTCAGCAGTTAATGTCCTGCCCCCTCCCTCAAGATGATAAATGGTGTATTCTGAGCCAGCCCATTGTATATCCCCTATTTATCTGTAACCCACAATTCAAAGTAAAGAATTTACCATTGACTGCAGTCACAAATAGCAAATTATGGGCAACATGCAGTTGTATAGACCATCTTCAAATAGGTTAAAAATGACTGTATTTTCTAAAGTCAGTGGCCCTTTAAATATAGAACAATTCTAGAATGACCTTGCATGTCATTGCAATAGGGACATTCACAAATCCCCATGTTAGAGTACATGTGGCTGATTATGCTGACATACAATAAAAATGTTGTTACCTCAGATTTATGTGCAGCTTTTCCTTCTATTTATATACTGTTCTACTGCATCTTATTATGAAGCACCTGCCCATGACACTAGTTTCCTCTTTAGCCTCATTGCTTCATCCAACGCCATTTGCATGTGTGCTATACTTTTCAGCAGTGATGGAGACTGGATTCAACAAATGGATTTCCTTTGTATAATCTAGCATTAAAGTGAGGCTGTGACTGTCAGTTTGAAGCTTAAATGACACTGTCAGTCGCAATGGCTACCCTTAGCAATTATAGCAGTGCATATATTTAAATTCATGATGAATGGGTAGAAAGATGGTGATGGCACTTCTGGAAGAGCAACACCTTATCCTGAGATATTTTGAGAGAGGGCTTGTTTCCTTGCAGTCCTTCAGATATTCAAATATGCTGCTTCTGCATACATTCATGATCACTTGAATGCTTATTAAAGCAGCACAGCTGTTAATTGCTCTTTCAGTAACATTGGCACATTATGCAAAATACTGAGAGCAAACAGTTCACAGTGCTGACAGTCAGTGTCTCATAAAAATATAATATACAGACTGGTGCATACACACTAGATGAGATTATAAATAAGTAGTTATCTCATTAACCTCTAAACCAACAGGTGCAGTTGAAACACTATGATTTTACTAGTACTAAAGCAGTTTCCTCTTTATTTGAATCTAAAGTGGTGCGTTCCATTCAAAGGAAAGATCAAGCTAACTTCAAGCTATTGTCAAACATAAACATTTTATGGACATCTAATGGCAAGGTCCTTGGAATTTTTCAGTTGCAGAATTTTGACCAGAACTTGCAGCCTACCACAGAATATCTACAGTACCACATAATTCACTGTTCTTGGTGATTCTTCATTAATATTTACAATGTTTCCATAGCACCTGAATCCCTTCCTCTCCTTTCATATCCAAATGTGATGTTATCAATGACATCACATCATACATTAGCTAATGACAGGGCTGCATTCTGAATAGTCATTTATCTACCACAGCTCATACTCCCTGAGAAAGTGGCACAGCATATCAGGTACTGTTTATATTTGCTCAACCTCTACTACAGCATAATGAAAGTTTCAGTGTTAAATTAGTAGTCTGGGGCCAGCTTAAACAAATACTTGACAATAGCATAGATCTGTTAATGGAAAACCTTACTTTGTACATAGAAACATAGAATTTGATAGCAGATACGGACTGCTTTGCCCACCTAGTCTGTCCATTTTCTCTCTACTTGTTTCATATACCGCAGATCCTAAATGATCTGTGACTTACCCTTTCTTTCCTATCGCTAGAGTTCCTTTATGTATGCCCAATGTGTTTTTGAATTCTCCTACCACTTTTGCCTCTTGAACCTCTGTCTGGAGGCTGCTCCACGGATCCACCACCCTTTCCATGAAAAAATACTTTCTCACATTACCCCTAAATCTACCTCCCTCTATTTTCATATCATGGCCCCTTGTTCTTGAACATCTTTTTTTTTTTTAAAGATGTTGCTCTCTTGTACCTTATTTATACCCTTGAGGTATTTGAAAGTCTTTATCATATCCCCCCTCTCTCTCTCTCTCCCCTTTCCTCCAGGGAATATATATTGAGATCTTCCAGTCTCCCCTCATATGACTTTTGGTGCAGGTCCACACCATTTTTGTCACCCTTCTCTGAACCGCTTCTGCTCTGTCTATGTCCTTCTGGAGATGCGGCCTCCACAACTGGACACAGTATTGAAGGTGAGGTCTCATCAATGTTCTATACAGTAGCATCACCACTTCCTTCCTTCTGCTAGAGATACCTCTCCCTATGCACCCCAGCATTCCAAGGGCTTTCCACACAGCCTTCTTACTTTGTTTGGTAACCTTCAGCTCATCAGATATGATTACTCAAAGGTCCCTTTCCTGTTTGGTGGCTGTCAGTACTACCTCCCATCATGTACTCCTGTCCCACATTTCTTTGCCCCAAGTGCATGACCTTGCACTTCTTTGCATTGAATCTTAGCTGCCACACCTTTGACCTTTTCTCAAGCTTGCTTATGTCTCTTCTCATTTTCTCTACCTCTCCTGGAGTGTCAACCCTGTTGCAGATCTTCGTGTCATCTGCAAAGAGACACACCTTTCCTTCCAGCCCCTCTGAAATGTCAGTTATGCAGACATTAAAGAGAACTGATCTGAGCACTGATCCCTGCAGACCCGCTGGTCACCCTCCTATCTTCAGATTGAACTCCATTCACCACCACCCACTGTGTTCTATTGCTCAGCCAATGTTTGATCCCATTTACTACCCTGGGATCCACTCCCAGGCTGTCAAGATTGGTTGCTAGCCTCCTATGTGGGGCAGTGTCAAAGGCTTTGCTGAAATCCAGGTAGGCCCCATCCACTGTCCCTCCCTAATCCACCTCCCTAGTCACCAGGTCAAAGAAATCTACCAGATTTGTTTGACAAGATCTTCCCACTGTGAATCCATGCCACCTTGGATCCTATGCTTTGTTGGATTTGAGATACAGTATATCACAAACCTTTCTTTTATTAGTGATTCCATTAGTTTCCCTACCACTGAGGTCAGGCTGATTGGTCTGTAATTGCCAGCCTCCTCCCTGCTCCTACTTTTGTGGATAGGGACTACATTCACCCTCCTCCAGTCCTTTGGTACCACACTTGTTTCCAGCAAACTGTTGAACAGGGTTGTCAGTGGTGTTGCCAGTACCTCCCTGAGTTCTCTTAATACTCTGGGATGCAACTCATCCTTCCCCATTGCCTTGTCCATTTTCAGATTAGTGAGTTCCTTTAAGACTCTCTCCTCCTTAAATAAACTGGTGTCCACTTCCTTCCCAGCGGTGCTTCTGTTGCCTAACTTTGGTCCTTCCCCTTTCCCTCCTTCTGTGAGTACTGAACAAAAATACTTGTTCAGGATTTCTGCTTTTTCTTGGTCTCCCTCTGCACACTTCCCTCCTTCCCTTTTTAGTCCCACAATACAACAGTTAATCTTTATTTCTTTCACTAATGTACCTGAAAAAGGTCTTGTCCCCTTTTGTTATTGTCTCGGCTATTTTTCTTCTGTTTGCACCTTTGCACTCCTGACTGCTTTCCCAGCCTCCCTCTGCTTTTTCAGATACAGTTCCCTGTCTTCTTCCCTCTGTGTTTCCTTGTACCTCATGAATACCACCCCTTTAGCCCTTACCTTCTCAGCCACTTCCTTTGAGAACCATAGTGTTTTTTTCTTTCACTTTGTTTTGTTTACATGCCTAATGCAATGGCTTGTTGCCTCCACTATGGATCTCTTAAGATTCTCCCATTGTTCCCTCACCCCCCCTTTTCTCCTTCCCCACTAGTGATCCCTTAAGATATTCTCCCATCTTTGTAAAGTTGGCCCGCCTGAAATCCAGACCCTTGCTTTTGTGTGATTTGACTCTTCTGCTGTTCTCACAATGAACCACACTCTACTGTGATCCCTTGATCCCAGATGGCTCCCCACTTTTACATCTGAAATTCTGTCCCCATTGGTGAGTACTGGTTCAAAGTCGCTCCCTCTCAGGTGAGCTTCATCACTAGCTGTCTTAGGTATGCCCCCTGCAGACATTTCCAGGATGTCTCTGCTCCTGGCTCAGGCTGCAGCTTGTTTGCTCCAATTCACATCAAACAGATTGAAGTTTCCTACCAGCAACACCTCCCGTTTACCTGTCATTCCATAGATGGCTTCTACAAGTACCCTGTCCAGCTCTCCCCTTGTGAGAAAGGTTTATAGATAACACCAGTGTGAATGGCAGTACCATTTCCCATCTCTAGGGTGAGCCACAGTGTCTCTGCCTCTCCCTGCATTTCCTGTATCTCAGTTGCCTTAATGTATTTGTGTGTTTAACCTATAGGGAAGCCCTCTGAAATGAATAGCTGGTAAAATGAATTAACCAGTCTTTTCCAAAAAAAAGTATTATGTCTGGCAAGGTGGAAAATAATGATGTGTAGATCTGTTGAAAGAGCAGACCTGTTAAATGAGGTTGACCATTGGGCCAGCAGCGAGCATGCTGCATTCTTGTGCCAGTGACTCATGTTCAAGGATGAGCTCAGGGAGCTGACTGGGCAGCACTGGGACTGGGAGACAAGCACTGTCGTACACCAGCACTCCAAGCCTGGGAAAGTATGGTGCAGTGTTCTGTCCACCAGGTGACACTCTGTGACTGGCTGGGTAGCCTTTCCTCACAAGGGGTTCACTTGCATGCCATGGGCTGATGGGGTGATCAAGTGTGTCAGAAGAAGAAGAGGACTGACATGAAAAATGAGTCTTGAAATATCGTCACTATTCTGTTTATTCCATTTCCAAAGGAGCCTACTGTATATTGCCAAGATACAATTTCATGACCACAAAAAGGGAAACTTATTTTTAAAAAAACTATGTTACAGATTGTATTATACTGGTGCAGTAGCACTAAAATAGTAGGGGTGAAAGGTAATTTCTCTATTAAATCCGCATTTTTGAACCTCAATAACTTTGGAACCATTCAACAGAGCTGCGTGATGTTTGGCATGCATAATCTCCAGATGTAGGCCACTTGATCTGCCACATTCTGTACAAATCCGTTGTGTGGTTTCTGAGATACAGAGTGCTGAAAAAAATGAAACAAAATCTGTGTTTTTTGCCATTTTGTCCACCCGGATTTCCGAAATGGCTTTAGGTTGTGTTCTGAAATGTTCAGGGTAAAAGACCTTTGCCTCACAGATGTGCCTTTTGAAGGTGTGGTGAAAAAATATTAACCCATTCAAAAGTTATTAATTTTTTAATTTTCTCATTATTTACCATGGGAACATTTATATGTCAGTCATGAAAGAATCTAATTTTTTGCAAAACTAAGGTCTTTGCACATAAATCAGTCTGTTTTTTGTGCAAAGTAAGTCAATCTTTTTGCACAGTATATGGCTTTACGATGACAGAGCTCTGTTGTGTCCTCCATCTTGTTTTGCCATTAGCGAACGTGAGAAAGTAAAGAAAACATGTGAAAATGAGTGTAATAAAAACAAAAAAACATCAAAACTTAGCTAAAGGGAACCCCTTTAACTACATTCTGATTTTTTTTAAGTGTGGCCTGAAACAAGTTTCCTGAGCATCTGAAATCTGGGGTGCAGAGCTTAGTGAGAGGACCGCTTCTCTCTCACCCATTCTCAGTATGAGAACACTGGTATTTTCTTGACTTCTGCAGCCACAGCTAGAACTCATGCTGCCAACTGCAGAGTCAGCCCTGAGCTGCACCCCATCCCTGTTGTCTAGTGGCACTCCCTAAGCAGGCAATGACCCTTCAAACTACAATTTTGTGACACTGGGATGCCCACTGCTGATGTCAGATGGTCCCCATGCAACCTCTTTGGCTTATTGCCCTGCCAACGGGGTGGGACATTGGGGAGCCCACTCCCAGTGTCCCCAGGGATGTGGCAGCACCCCCCTGGCAGTGTGGGATGCTGGGGAGCCCATTCCCAGTGTCCCAAAATGTGCTTCCATGAGAAAACTGTTGTAAAATAAAACAATCCCTCTGTGACTTTTTTTACACCTGAAAAAAAAAAGAAAATGGTCCATTGTCATGCCCCCCTGCCTCCTTCCCCCATCCCTAGCCTCCTACTGAGGACCGTCCCCTAACTGCCCAATACTTACCTCTGGAGTTCCTCCCCTGTCATCTTCTGTGGACCAGAACACATCTGCACTCCTGAAAATCAAACCACAATTTGAGTAATCGCGATAAAAATAATTAAGTAACAAAAAAAAAAAAAACACTGCTCTTGATGTGGTTCTCTGCTGGCACAGAGGACTAGATTCTTGACTGCCAGGCCAAGGCTACAGGGTTTTAAATCAGTTACTGCATTGTTTTTTTCCTCCTACAATAAAGGAAAAAAATGGAATGACTGGTTTCGAACTTGGGACCCTTAGCCTGACAGATGTGCAACCAACCCTCTGCACCACCAGAGAATAATACAGTAGTCACATGTTTCTTTTTTACATAATAATTCTGTCATTGAATTTCATGTTTGGCCACAATTGGATGTGAAATGTTTGAAAATGATTACACATACCACATTTTCAAATAATTGGCATCCAGTTGCGGCCACCCCCCACTGTTGGTCACTTTCAGTGTGCTGAGACATACCACATGTCACCCCCTCCTAGCAGTGTGGGACACTGGGGAGTCCACTCCCAGTGTTCCCAGTTATCTATACCCTCTACCCAGCAGTGTGGGGTACTGGAGAGCCCACTCCCGGTGTCCCAAGACTTTCATTAGTAACCCCTGACTTGCAGTGTGGGACACTGGGGAGCCCACTTCCAGTGTCTTGAAATGTGTTTCTTTTAAACTCCGTAAATTAGAAAACTGGCCCCTGACAACTTTTTCATTTTTTTCACCAGGAAAAAAAGAAAATGGTCCCTCATCATCCCCTGTCATCCCCTCCCACAATCCCAACCCTCCCACTCAGAACCCACCACCCCACAGCCTCCTTTACCCTATACTTACCTCCAGGGGTCATCCACTGTCATCTTCTGTGGACCTGGACACATCTGCACTCTTCAAAGCCTAACAGCAACCTGAAGAATCAAGGTAAGTGCCGTATAATTATATTTCAATGGGGTTTTCAACAAATGCCGATATCTTTGGCATTTTTAGGTATTTTTCCACCAAATTTTCAACATGGGATTTTTGGGACCCCACCTCATGAACACTGTGACTGTCATTTCATTATTCAGGCCTGGTAGGTGATTTTGCAGTTGCTGCACAAAATCACCTTTTGGGACTAATAATGAAATGACAGTGCCAGTGTTCAAGGTGGGGTCTCAAAAAGCCCATGTTGAAAATTTGGTGAAAAAATGCCTAAAAACTGCCGAGTTATACGTGCTCATTGAAATTTTCCTATGCACGTGTGTAACGTTTAATATGTTCACTCCAAATTTTCAACATAGCCATTTTTTTAACACTACCGCATGAACGGTACAGCTGTCACATTTTGTCTGAAATGTGTTTTCACACCTGTGGCATGGAATGGTGTTTTGACACAAATTTGAACATTTTCACCTACAGGATTTATGAGGTGGGGTCATAAGAAGACTTTGTTCAATATTTGGGGTCAAAATATGAAAAGATTTCAAAGCTATGACCATTCATCACAATTTCAGTACACCCACTCATAAGTTCAGAAATGTTCAATATTTTGATCCTAGATTTTCAACATAGCCTTCTTTTTACCCACGCTCATATATGTCACAGCTGTTATTTTTCAAGTCCTGCTCAAAATGTATTTTCACACCAGTGGCATGGAGTGGAATTGCAGTTGCACAGAATGACATTTTGGTGCACATTTGACAATTTTGTCTATTGGGTACATGTGCTGGGGAAACAAAATTGCTGTGCTAATAATTTGACAATGTGTCTACAAAGGGATGGCTGTGCAGGGTCTGAAGGACCCTGAGCACCCACAATAAAATAAGGAAAGTCATGGAGCATGGGAGCAAAGCCCAAAAGGCCCTGCACTCCCATGGCCAAATACGGATACAAGTAAGCTATTTGAAAAAGTAAGGAAATTCACTGAAAAAAAACTTAGTTAATGCATCAGTTTGGGTGAGTACTATAGCAACAAAAGCAAGGGAATGAGGTGTTAGGGCTTCCAATCCTAATACCCCATCCTCACCCTGTGGACTCTGACAGCCATTGGGTGTGAACTTGAGGTCATTGGCCCTAATGCTCACCCCATTCAACCCCACCCCTACCCTGCAGTCACTGACAGGTGTTGGGGGGGTGCCTTGGGGTTGTTGGCCCTAATGCTCACTCCATTCTCCTATACTGTACCCATCCCAGCTTATTCCTTATGGAATGGGGTGAGCATTAGTGCTGACATCCCCAAGGCGCACACCGAGCACCTGTCAGTGTCTGCAGGGTGGAGGTGGGGATCGAATGGGGTGGGCATTAGGGTTGATGATCCCAAGGCATGCCCCTGACATCTGTCAGTGTCTGCAGGGTGGCAGTGAGGGTGGAGTGTTAGGGTTGGAAACCCTAATGCCTCATTTCCCTGCTTTTGTCACTATAGTACTCACCCTAACTGATGCATTAACAGAGTTTTTTGCAATGAATAGAAATATATAAATGGTGATACACAATGGGGACCTCATGAGTGGCACAAACAGCATGAGTATAGATAAATCATTTGTCACACAAAGTTCCCTCTGTGTATTTAATTTATGCAATAGGATAGAACCTTAAGTGACAGATTTTTTTTCGCGCTTTTAAAAAAAATATTTGTAAAAGTCTGTGAGCTTATTTGTTGAACTAGTTGTATTGTGTGTTCCCCCATCCTGTTTGCCATAGTCATTGCCAAGCATGTGGTGTTAGGATGACAAGCTGTGATGCAGCAGTTCATCGGTGCCGCAGAACATCTACAGAGATTTCAAACCACTGCTGCATTTCTGCAGCAAATGGTAATCCTGCCACCAAACTTGGTCTCAAAATGCCACAGAAAAATCAGAGCCTTGCTTAATGGTGACTGCAGTGCTAAAAAGCATGGCAGTCCAAAGGCATGTTTGACCTTATGACAAATACAGTAATTCACCCCTACTACTGAAGTAGTAACTTACCCTCCTCTAAAAGCACCAGTTACCCACAAGCCCTAATGAAGCAGGAACCACAATGGACCCAGAATACTGATATACCAAGATGATACTCCTCCTGTAATCCTCAGTCTACTTGCATCACAGTGGGGGTGCTTTATGGGAACTGGAGGAGCTTGCCTGCAGGATTCCAACAGTTGGTAGGATGTGACTATGAACTTGACAAACAGGTCCTCATTTATTGTCATGATAACAAAGTAAACATTCTGCACATATCTGGTGAGAGCAATTCACTTTTTTTAGTTGTCCAGGAGGCACACTGAGGGCATATTGTTTTCAGTTGTGTCCTGTAGAAGAGGACTATGGATTGCAAAGGAGAAGAGCAAGACAAACTGATATACTGTACTGTGAGTCAGAAAATTTTCATAGAAAGCAAATAAATACTACAGATATAATACAGGTGAAACAGAAGGGGCAATGATATTTCCCTGAGCAGTATAGAGGAGAACAGCAAGAAAAAAATAGTACACAATATAATTCAGAAATGTTACATATGTTGTGTATAAATAGGCCTACTCCATATCTGGGTATAGTCCACATCCCCCGCCCAAATTAAATTGGCTTCCTCCCTTCTGGGGTAAAGCTTACTCTCCAACCACCTAAACTGACTAAGTATGGGGGATAGCTGCTGACTGTATCTCTGATAATGTGGCTTCTAACCAAATCACTCCTTCCCCTCCTGTTTTTCTTCACCTTTCTTCCCCTTCTGCTTATCCTTGCCTCCCCTTCCATCTCCCTCCCCCTCTCCCTCATCCACCCTCCCTTGCCTTCCTCCCACCTCCCCACTCTATCCCATTCCATCTGGCATCCTGTGTGCATTCTTCTTGGCCTTACCTTGAAGCCCTCATGTGCCTCCTTTCTACTCACACCTCTCATCCTCCCCATACTCACCTTCCCCATTTTCTCCACATAAGCAACTCATAGGCTCCCTCAAACTCCTTTTCTCTTGTTACTTTTAGTAGCAGGTGATATTTAACTCAATACCAGACCTGCCCAGTCATCTCCCTCTCATCTCCCCAAAGGACTGAGAGTCACCCAGGTATGCTGCACTGTCAGTGACATTTCAACAACACAGTCCCCTACAGCAACAACGGTGCCACATCATTATAGGGAACCCACTGGAACCCATCACTGTCTGCCGGGGGTCCTGCACCTCCCCCGATTCAGCTCTGACTCAGAGTTGAGAATCCTACATTGTGGGGGTGCAGAAGGCACAGCCCCCCACATGTGGGGTTCAGGGGAAAAGCCCCCTGAATAAAACATTTGGTTTACTACAGAACCAACAGCCTACTGCAAAATGCAGTCGACCTGCCGGTTTTACTGTCTGGTCATTCAACAAAAGTTTTATCGATGACCAGTCATGGATTCAGTGACCCATATCAACATCCAAAGCCTCCTCCCAAAGATTGATCAGCTGCAACTACTCATGATTAATCTCAAGCCTGAGGTGCTAGTGATCTCAAGGTCTTGGCTATCCCCTAGGATTCCTAATACTGCAGTTGCTATCGCTGGGTATACAATCATCCAGCGGGATTGCGCTAAGAGGGACAGTGGAGTTGCAATCTACCTCTCTTCTAACATCCAGTTCAAGCCCATACAGTCCATTACCTCCTCTCTGCCTATGAGTTGCTTCTTTTCAAACTCAGTTCTCCGTCCCTTTCTCTGTCTATATTTGTGGCTAGTGCCAACTGCTACCCTGGCATGTCACAACCTTCAGTCACCGAGATTCTTACCATTATCTTCTCCAATGCCTCCTCTGGTGAGCTGTTCATCCTCGGTGATTTTAACATCAGTTGGCTCTCCCCACTCTAAAAAAATTGTGCCAAGACATTAAAGATGAACAGTCAGTAAAAAGGACTCACACTCAAGTGTGAGACTGGTCCAAATGCGCACTTTGTGAGCAGAAGCATTTTGGTTTACTTTCTGTTTACTGTACTACAGTAGATTGTAGCAGACTAATTTTGCTTAGTTGTTGGCTGACATCTTCTTTTACTACAAATCCCAGAATCCTCTGCAGCTGACATCAGAGCAGTAGGCAGCAGTGGGGGATCCAGTAGCCTGCAATTCATGTTATAGCTCTTATAATCTCCAATCAGATGTTTTACGGACTGCTTCTATCCAGGGACTAAGTACACTCCTCTGACTGTACAGTACATAGCCCATGGAGGACAGCAGGATCAGCAAAATAAGGATCAGAGCTTATATAAACTCCAACATGTACTGCAGGCTACCGAATCTTCTTATTGCTGCCTACTGTATCGATGTCATGTTGATGTCATCTGCAATGTCACTTATGAAAACATTGAAGAGGACCGGTCCCAGTACTGAGCCCTGCAGCATCCTGTTGGTTATTTTCCCATCATTAGAGTGAGTGCCATTAACCACCACCATCAGCTGGCTATCTACTAAACAGTTTCTAAACCTGAATTCCATAAGTCCTATTCCATCTCTACCTCCAGCTTACTGACTCCATTCTATCTGGCATGGATCAGAGCCTTGTCACTTCCATCATTTTTATCTTCTTGGCCAAAGCCTTCAACACTGTCATCCACCCCCTCTTCCTGGACTTCTCAGCACTGTGGGGCTGTCTGACTCCTCAGTTGGTTAATTCTGCTCCTACCTTGAGGGCAGGTCTGAAGCTGTCTGTACTGGAAATTCTATATCCCTCACTCCCTATCATCTCAGGTATCCCCAGTGTCTGTCCTTGGATCAATACCCTTCTACATTTTCCTAAATTACCTCACCACTGCCTGCTCCTCTGCACTCAGCCATATGTATACAGATTATATGATACTCTTTGCCTCCTGCTCCTCTGCCTTTGACCTCACAGCCAGGCTCCAGCTAGACTATACTGAACTCCAGCACTGGTTCCTGGCAAATCAGCTGTCCACAACATCAAGAAAATGGTCCCTATGACTTTTGGCACTAAGTGAAGGCTCAGTAGAGTCACCCCTTTACAATCCTTTCATACCGTTGATGGTGCAGCAGTTGAGGATGCCTCCTAATTTAAGTATCTCTAGGTCTGGCTGGGCCAGTACCTTGATTTCTTGGTTCATGTGGATGCCATCCAGGAGAAGCTTTCCCTTCAAACCAGGTCCACTTTACAGGAATAAAGCATGTATCCTGTTTGCTGCCATTAGAGACACTTTCTCGAAGATGAGTCCCCCTTGTTATACGGTGGAATAGGACCCAGTCCCAGTTGTCATGGAATGAATTTGAATGCAGGGATCTGTTCTATTCTTTCCTTTTCTGTATCTTCTCTGTCTGGTTGCACAACCAAATTTTCCTGTGATACCTAGGATCTGATCACCCCGACAGTCTCGCAATTATTTGCCTCTCGCTGTCTCTCAGTCTTCCCTTGCTGTTTGTCTTTTTCTCCCTTACACATCTGCTGATATAAAAATATATGCAAAATCATTATGTGGAAATGTAACTGATACTGAGATCCCGCTGTTTGGAAATTATATAGTGTTAATTTTTGAAATGTATATAATTATAGTTTGAGATGATTGCAAAAAGCTATTAGAAACTCAAGGGGTTATGTGAGTGCAATTTTTAAGCTTTTTGCAGAAGAGCTGTGGAAAAGGGGCCTCAGCAAAGGCACACTGTGTTCCTGCCAGCACCTGTCTGAAATACACAAGAACACTTTGGAAGATGCTTGTTAAGAATGGGGAGGCTAGAAGGACTTATAAGACAGAGCTGCAATGGCTTGCAGATGGGCACAGAGACTGAAGGAAAACTGATGGATCTCTTTTATTTTATTTTGCCTTTGTAAATAGTTACACTGAACAATTTTATTTTTTACGTTACTGCTAGTGCAATTAAATATTTTTGGTGAATTCTACAAGAACTCCTGGTTTTTCCATGCTTCCTGACCTGTGCCTCAATGACAGATGATGTCAGCCTAAATAGGACTTACACCGTGCATACTCTAAACCAGTAGTTTTGTGCATGGGTACTGGACCTAGTACCAGGGAAGCACAAAGAAAGATATGGATTCTGCAGCAGCAAGTTCAGGAGTGGTTACCAGGAGAATGGCAACCAAACTAGCAGAGACAGAAGTGCAAGCTGTGATTGCACCACCAGCACAAGTTATGGAAAAAGAACAGGCAGTGACAGAACCTGAAAGCCTGATGGACTTTTTCAAATGGTGGGCTATACAACAAAAAGAGATGGAGATGCAGAAAAGAGAAGAAATGCAGTGACAGGAGCAGCAGATGAGAGAAGAAATGCAGTGACAGGAGCAGCGATAGCTGGATGCCTTGCAAGCTATCAGAGACAGAGGATGTGGCACAGATCCAGATGAGCAACCAAACACAAGCAACTTAAAAGCTATTAAACTTACACAGTTGTGCCCCTCTGTTGATATCGAGGCATATCTGATAACTTTTGAAAGAGTTGCCACAGCCTGCCAATGACCAAAGCAGCAATGGACAATCAGACTGGTACCCTACCTGACAGGAAAATCCCAACTTGCCTACAACAATATGAACACTGCACAGTCAGAAAAATATGACCTGGTGAAAAGTGAAATCCTGAAAAGGTCTCAGGAGAGACCTACAGGCAGAGATTTTGATCTCTGAAGTACAACTCAGTTGATAATCCTCAAGAAGCCTTCACTCAACTCAGGGAACACCTGATAAAATGTCTCCAACCAGAGGGCAAAACAGTCCCACAGATCATTGACACATTTGCAATGGAGCATTCATCAGCATCCTGCCTACAGATCTGAGGCTTTGAAAAAAAACACCAACCAGAAAGTGGGGAAGAGACTGTTTCTTTGACTGAGGACTACCAAAGGGTCAGACAGACACCACATCAGCTAGGTAACAGCCAAGCACTGGTAAAACACTCTTTTTCCCATTTAAACTCCAAGTCTGATAAGAACTCTGGTGAGGGTAACAGGTCTGTGCCCAAAGATATTATTTGCTATAACTGTAATAAGCCAGGTCATATTGCAAGAAATTGCCTAAGAAGAGGGACACTGGAACATATTTGTCCTTGACAAATTGGGGCAAGTACTTAACAGATGTGAAGGTGGGAGATAAGACTGTGAAGGGACTCACTGCTTCGGGAAGAAGAGAGACCCTAGTGCATGTTGAGGTGTTGGGAAAACTCTGTGCAAAAGGACCAGGTATTGGTGTCATCTGCATCCATGGGGACAAGTGATACTGTCCCACCACCCAGCTGACTCTGACCATTAAGGGTGTGTCACACCAAATGAAAGTGGGGATAGTACCTAAGTTACCTGTACCTGTGATTATTGGAAATGACTTTCCAGGATTTACTGAGTTAATCAAGGAGGGAGTAAATCCTGATGTTTCTGCAGCTACGGTGACAAGAGCTCAGGCAAATAAAATCTCAGATGGTGGGGACACTTTTCCTTTCAGTGATTTTGATTTGGGCTTGTTTGAGCACAACTCTAAGATCCAGAAATCCAGGAAAGAAAGACGATGCCTGAAGAAACTGTAACAACAAATGACTGATGGACATAAGGGGTTAGCATATGAAAATGCTGAAATTAAGCTGATAACTGATTGTGATTTTCTTTCAGAACAAGCTAACAATGTTTCTCTCCATGGTTATTTTAAACAGCTGAGGGTGAACCCAAAGCAGAGAGGACCAATGTTTAAAAAATATAATGGGTTACCATACAGAGTTTGGGTTAAACCTCAGACACAGGAACAGCCAGAACAATTGGTTATACCACAGAAGTATAGAACAGAATTGTTACAGATAGCACTTGATAGTCCTATGGCTGGTCACTCAGGGAAGAAGTGCACTCTTGCCAGACTGCTGTATAGATTTTACTGGCCTGGAATTCATGAAGATGTTGTTACCAATTGTAATTCCTGTGCTGAGTGTCAGGAAGTAGCCCCAGTCACTAGAAAAGACAAGGTGCCCCTGGTGCCCCTACCCTTGATAGATGTGCCTTTTGTGAGAATTACAATGGATGGGGTTGGTCCTTTAGACAAAAGTAAAAAGGGTGATGGATTTATCCTGGTAGCATGTGACTATGCTACTCAATATCCAGAAGCAGTTCCAATGCATACTGTCACAACTTCAAAAGTGGCAGCAGAGCTTGCAAAAACTTTCAGCAGAGTGGGCATACCTAAAGAAATTATTACTGATCAGGGTAGTAATTTTGGTGCTGCATTACTTAAGGAGCTGTACATACTACTAGGTATCACTGCCATAAGAACCTCCCCCTAACACCCTTAAACAGACAGTCTTGTTGAGCATTTTAACCAAATCCTAAAACGCATGTTAAAAAGGTTTGTAAAAGGGGAAGGGAAAGTTTGGGACCAATACTTGCCTTACCTACTTTTTGCTTACAGAGAAGTGCCATACGCATCAACAGAGTTTTCATCATTTGAAATGCTGTATGGTAGACAGCCAAGAGGGCCACTGGATATGATAAAAGCAATGTGGGAAGATAACCCCACTCAGAAAAAATCTATAACATCTTATATGTGTGCCCTAAGAAAGAAGCTGGCAAAATAAGTTGAAATTGCCCATAGTAATCAGGAAGAAGCCCCAAACCAGAAGAGGGTATATTATGACCATGGGGTAAAAGAAAAAGTTTTCAAGCTAAGGGGAAACAGTTTTGCTACTGTTACCCACAACAGAAAATAAACTGTTAATGAAGTGGCAAGGGCCTTATAGAATGCTTAGATGTATTGGTACCGTAAACTATGAGATTGAGACCACTGACAGGAAAAATCCTACTAAAATATACCACGCTAACCTCTTGAAGAAATGGGTTGAAAAAATGCCAAAAGCTATTTTGCTAGTTTTACCAGAAACTGATAAAGAAGATATTGATGTAGCTTATGATAGACTGGAACAAACTGTAAATGCTGATGCTGTAAAGGTGAATGTTTCCTTAACCTCAGAACAAACTGTAGACATTTGTAATGTAATAAAGACATTTAACAGTACTTTTACCCCAGTACCAGGCCGAGCAAAAGGGGTTGAGCATGTAATAGTTTCAAGGAATGCTTGTCCTATTAGGCAAAAGACATACAGGTTACTAGAGCAGTTAAGAGCTGATGTGGTTAAGGAAATATAAAAAATGAAAGAATTGGGTATCATAGAGGAGTCGAGGAGTGCTTGGTTATCTCCAATGGTAATTGTAAACAAAAAAGAAGGGGGTGTTAGAGTCTGCCTTGATTTTAGTAAACTTAATCAAGTGTCAGAATTTGACAGTTATCCTATGCCAAGAATAGATGATTTGGTGGACAGACTAGGGATTGCAAAGTTTATCAGTATCCTAGATCTCACCAAGGGTTACTGGCAAATCCCTTTAGCTAAAGAATCCAGAGACAAAACTGCATTTGCCACTTCTGTTGGATTCCATCAGTTCACCACCATGCCATTTGGTTTACATGGTACGCCAGCTACATTGTTAATATATGGATGTAATTTTATCACTTCACACTGGTCATTGACCTGCATACCTGGATGATGTCGTGGTGTACAGTCCAGACTGGAAAAGCCACCTGGAACACCAGCAGTTATCCAAGATATCATAAATGCAGGTCTGACTATTAATCCTACCAAATGTGCATTGGGCATGCAGGAAACCAGATATTTGGGCTATGTGTTGGGAAATGGAGAAATTAAGCCAGAGGTTTCTAAAATAGAAGCTGTAGCTAACAGCCCTGTCTCTAAAACAAAGAAACATGTCAGGTCATTTTTATGGCTGGCTGGTTATCATCGGAGATTTGATCCCAACGTTGCTGAGTTAGCTACTCCCCTCACTGAACTCAGGAAGAAACGGTCCCCAAATAATGTGAAATGGACCTCAGAGAGTGATGAAGCTTTTCAAGTCATTAAGGCTGCATTATGTTCAGCTCCTGTCTTTAATAAGCCCAGATTTTAAGAAGCCATTTTTGTTACAAACAGACGCATCAGAGGTAGGCCTAGGTGCAGTTCTGAGTCAAAATATAGATGGGAGGGAACATCCTATTCTGTACATAAGTAGGAAGTTGCATGCCAGAAAGAAAAGGAACTCCACCATTAAAAAAGGAATGTTTAGCAGCAAAGTGGGCCATGGAATCCCTTAAGTTTTATTTGCTAGGAACTGCCTTTGTACTTATAACAGATCACAATCCTCTCTGTTGGCATAACCAAATGAAAGATAAAAATTCCAGAATCACAAGGTGGTACCTGGCATTACAGCCATTTAAATTCATAGTGATACACAAATCTGGTAAAGAGAATAGCAATGCTGATTTTCCTGTCAAAATATGGATCACGAATTGAGGGTTCTGAAGGCTGAAAAACAAATGTATGAGTTTAAACTTTACTCTTTGTTGTACTGTTATAGAAAAAAGGATACTGCACATGTGTTTAGATTCTGAAAACTAGACGCTTATATTATTAGAGAAGTAACAGAAAGTTTTGGAAAACTGTCTGATAAAACAGGTTCTCTCTTAAGGAGGGGGTTGTATGTGACAGAGTGGAATAGGACCCTGTCCCAGTTGTTATGAAAAGAGTTTGACTGCAGGGATCTATTCTATTCTCTCCTTTTCTGCCTGGTTGCACAACCAAATTTTCCTGTGATACCTAGGATTTGAGCACCCTGACAGTCTCACAATTATTTGCCTCTCACTATCTCTCAGTCTTCCCTTGCTGTTTGTCTTTTTCTCTGTTACAAATCTGGTGATATAAAAATATATGCAAATCATTATGTGGAAATGTAACTGATATTGGGATCCCTCTTTTTGGAAATTATATAGTGTTAATTTTTGAAATGTATATAATTATAGTTTGTGACAATTGCAACAAGCTATTAGAAACTGAAGGGGTTACCTGAGTGCAATTTTTAAGCCTTTTGCAGAACAACTGTGGAAAAGGTGCCTCAGCTCAGACACACTGTGGTCCTGCCAGCACCTGCCTGAAATATAGAAGAATACTTTGGAAGATGCTTGTTAAGTGTAGAAGGATGTGGGAAAGAAAGGACACAGACACAGCAGATAGGTTCAACAAGGCCAATAGAAGTAGACTGAGCAAAATTTATTATTATATAAAAGAGAACTTTAGTTCGAGAAAAAAAAATTAAAATAAATGAACAATCCAAATATATATAGCTCAAAGCGAAATCACGGTTATCTTCCCTGTTTGGATTTAGACATCAGCTATAACTTTCATCAAATGAGTAATTATCCCATTTGCCTTTAGAGGATCTGAAAGGATTCGCAGACCTCCCAGGTTCAGCACTGCACTGAACCTCCAACACATCTGATTTACTCATTCAAATTCTGCCTTTTTATCTGAGCGTATAGTCATGTGATTACATTAGGATCCACCCTCTTTTGTTTTATTATTCAAAAACAGTTCAAACAACACAGTTTTTACTTAAAACCATTAAGGTAACCAACACATGGTGGATACACCTTATATATGCTTTCAGAATTCAAAAATATACAAGATAAATAAAGATTTGTAGGATATAACTCACACAGGCTCCTCCCTCAGGCTGTCAGTGTATAAATATAGAAAGACATGGCCGGCCAGCTCTTTAATAGGAGACTGAACAGCATTGGGGTAGGACCTGGTGATGCTACTCTTCAAGCCTTGGTGAGTTTATGCACAATATAAAACGTTTTAGGAATGTGTCCTATAAACAAAAATAAAGGTACATCACTGGTATTTTGCATCAATTTCATTAAGCAGAACACTTTTGACTCAGGTTCAGAAATGACTGTTTTGTATTTGCACTCAAAAACCCTAAACCCAATAAACAGTCATTCTTCAGAACCCATGAGACTTAAAAAATTAATGTGACAGACACAGGGGACGGAGCAGAGAGAGATGCTGACTTACAAGTCGCTAGTCACCTCTCCTGATGCTGACTCTGACAACTTGTATCTACTAGTGTCTTAGCATTCTCGTGTGCACCAAAGGAAAACAAGGCCTATGAAAACAACAAGGGGAAGAGAATATACAGGCATTTCTCTGCATGTCCTGTTGCTATCTTGGATTTACCTGCTAATTTTGCTCCTGCGGAGTGGCTGGCGGTACACAGAGCGAATGTTTTTCCTAAACGGAGGGTTTCACTGCAGGATACAACAGCACAGAGGTACTGTTTTCTTTTCTTATTTTATTCATTTTGTTTCCCCAGTGTATTTATATAAAAATGTCAGCCACGACCTGTGGCTTGCAAGGAGACCGTCCTGTGTGCATACAACACTGTGCTGGGATTTCAAACTACAGCTGCTTTTGTTCTTTTATTTTACATTTTTGAGCTGTAATTCTACCGCTTACCAAAACGAGCTGGTACAGCTGCTCTAAGGGAAAACAAAAAATAGGGCTACCATTAAACCAAAGGCAAAACAGGGCTGTACAGTGGATGCCAAGAAAGTCTCTTTCTTTCTAGACCCAGAAAGGAGAAAAATAAAGGGATAGAAAGAGACCCACTACAGGTGGCCTTCCTGTACAGGTGAAATGCCAGGCTTTCAGAGACAGAACATCAAAGAAAGATTTTATATAGGGGCGCTACTGCAGTAGACTTGCAAGAAAACAAAAGGGTCAGAGCAAGAAAGAAAACGGGGGGTCCACTATGACATTTAGAATGAGGGGTTGGAAGGACTTATAAGACAGAGCTGCAATGGCTTGTAGATGGACACAGAGACTGAGGGAAAACTCTGATGAATCTTCTCTATTTTATTTTGCCTTTGTAAATAGTTATACTGAACAATTTTATTTTTTATGTTACTGCTAGTACAAATAAATATTTTTGGTGAATTCTACAACTGCTCCTGGTTTTCCTATGCTTCCTGACCTGTGCCTCGACAACACCCCTGTCTTTTACTAAGGTGACATTGTTTGCAGTGCTGCTCCCAAATCCACCCTACTAGACCAGAGCAATTATTTCACCCCTTCTTCCTCTTTGCTGTTTATTGCCCTCCTTGAAACCATTAATACTCCCGTAACTCCTCTCTCTCCTTTCCCTCCATTGATGCCAAGCACTTCACTCATTGCACCACTTTCATCTTCAAATTCTGGTTTGTGTCCCTCCTAAGTACCTTTCCTCCTTCATAAATCCTCTCCTCACCTCCTACTCACTTCGCAGCTCTGGCCTTCACTCTATTGTGCTCTCCTCCATAAAATCCTCTGCTTGCCAAGTTGCTTCTCTTTCTCATTCCCCAAACCATGGTCCACTCTTCCCATTACCATTCGCACTAGTCCTTCCTGCCATTTGTTCAGCTCTCTCCTCCATGAATTCACTACTCACTCCTGCAGTTGTCTCTCATCCTGTGTTACATTTTGTACCCTGCAATTCCATACACCCACTGCCCCTGCTCCTGCCCTAATTAATTCCCCACTACTGCCCTAGTTTCCTCCATCCTTCCCTGCTGAAGAAGCACCAAGAGCACTTCATTCACCTTTCAAATTGCTGCCATCTGCACTTTAGTAGTGTACTTAGCAGTACCTTGTTCATATTCCAGTTGTGTTCCAATTTACATTTTTATTTCTTGTTACTCTTCAGATGCCCTGCCTAGCTTATCTTGTTCATTTTGTTGCTACTTGTTTAACTTCTATTTTTGATTTGTGTAACCAAACGTTGTTAACGTATTGCTGTACTCTCCTCATTCCCCGTTTCCCCAGGATCCATGTGGAAATGAGCTATTTCAGCTCAGTATATCATTCTTGATAAATCTTTTGCAATAAATAAATAAATAAATAAATTAGTTTGTGTGTTTTGGGTAGTGCATATTCTTCCATTGCCTGCTACTGCAATATTTGTAACCCATATTTGACCACATGACCTCTTTGCTGCAAACATAATACGGTACACAATTATGTCTTCTACCCTGTTAGATAGCTATGAGAAAATGCTTAGCTGGTACACTGAAATAAAAAGAAAATAAGAAAATGCACAAATAGTTCATGTGAAGGGGCAAAGATGCTTAGTAAAGACAACACACCCATGATATCCATCTACCATGTTGCCACCAAAGCAAGTCAAACAGACTTGCTACTGGAACAACACAGCATTCCACTCTCTGGATGTGATGGCAAGCGGGCAAGGAAGAGTGAATTACTGTACCATTCAAAATGGTCATAGGTTTGCTTCCCCTTCCAGGGATAGCTTATCCCTGTAATTTAATTCTGTCGGCAACCCAAGGGTTAACACCAAATTTCCTTTCAGAAAGAGCAGACCTATAACAAAAGAGTGGTAATGTCAATGGCTTCCCTTTGATGACTATTAAACATTTCCAGTTTCAAATTAAAATTAGTTTTTAGAGTGGCATAGATAATGGAGGAGGGTTACAGGACAGAGTGATGTGGGGGATGAGACAGGGAAAGACAAATATATTAGGAAACTATCATTCTATCTCTCCTAATAAGTTCTATCCATAAAGTTCATTTTTGCCATTAATTGATCCAGTAAGTAAAGAAAAACTGAAAAACATTACAGGGCCCAAGTCCACAATGTTTATATGTCAAGTGCTCATGGCCTCAAAAAATTAGTGGTGGGCATTCGGAATATTTTGCATACAAGTGCTTTGTTCCTGTGCAATAAGATACCTGTAGATGTTGCCACATGCCCTGAGTGTGTTGTGAGTGCATTACACTACCTGGGAAGTGCTGTAAAATTTACCTTACTACATAGGCTGGAGTGGGCTATTGTACTTATAAATGGCTTATATAGGCAGAATAACTGCTAACTTGATTGACAACTAGCCATACGGTAAGACCAATCGTACTGTGTTGTCATGTGATGGGGTACATCCAATTACATTCTTCCTTTACTCAATGAAGTTTTGTACATTTTATTGCTTCTGGTTTAAAGTACTCTGCACACCATAAGTGTCATGAAATCTTTTCTCACAAAATCTCTTTAACCATACTATAAGTGACCCACTTCTATTATTGTTCTCCTGGTAACAGACTTGTACTATACACTAGCGATATCCTACACCTATTAAATGTAAAGAATAGTGCATGACAGAGGAGGATTATGATGTGTTAATGTGCCAACTAGTAGACTTGGGCCTGAGGTATTAGTCAGGGGCTTAAATCACCAGTACTATAGGTAAATTGACAAAAGCAGTATCCCCTTCTGTCTTAAATCACCAGGAGGTACATTGAAAAAAACATATCCCTCCTTCTGTCATGTATTATTCCACTTATAAAATGTTTTATTTTATTAGCACTGTTGTAATGTGGTGCTGTTTCTTTAATTGCCCAGTTCTATGGTATTAGGACATATAACAGGGGTTATGTTGTGCTTGGAGCGCTGAGCTAGTTGGGTTTAGTTGAACTGTATGATTGGGTTAAGTTGCGTTTGCAGCTCTATGCTAGTTCAGTTTGGCTGAACTGTAGGATAGAATTAAGTTGTACCTGAAGCACTGAGCTAGTTGGGTTTGTTTGAACTACTTCATGAGGCTAGTGTATGCTTGGAGAAGTGAGTTAATTGAGGTTGACTGCATTTTCCACATGTAATCTGTGAGACTCACCTAGAAGTAAGTGTGCCTTGATTAGTATGAAGATGCTGCAGACAGGTATCACTTTATACTCTCTTGATGTATTGAAAGTAAATGGTAAATTTTAGAGCAGTTCATGTGGATGTTCTGGATATTTGCATTGCAGTATTATATGTACTTTATACAGTATGGACCTGCTGTTGGGTGGAAATATAGTTTAAATATGTTCTTAGGTGTGTAATAAGTGTGGGAGAATCTCAAAAAGTTTTGACGCTCTAAAAGGTTCTGATAAGCAACAAAAGGTTGGGTAGTTATTCAAACCTTGTTCAAACCTTTCAGAACTTTTAAGTATTATGGTAAGTGTTTGTTAAAAAATCATTTTAAACAAACTTTAATCCACATATCTGTAGAAAAAAGCAATTAAACCACTTTTTAGTCGTAATAAACAGCAGAACTACTGAAATGAGATGTGAAAGAGTATAAGATATACAGTAAATTGTAAGTGATTCCCAGGGAGGATACAGTAAGTTGCTTGTTCTGTATCACAGAAACAGTATGCAAGACTGGGTGGCTGTCAGACTTTATTTCAAACACAGGTCTGTTATATATTATTCTAGTTAACACTGATGCTCTAACCACTAGGCTATAAGGGCTGGTGCCACCCACTACTTGTGCTGGAGTTCAAATTTAAATCAGGGGGGAATAAAGTTGGCCTAACCCTCTATGAGTTTTTCCAAGCAAGAATAATCATTTTTTAATTGTCCATGAAAGGTTCACTGAGTCAAAGCTTATAGGTGTGCCCCAGCAGCACGGCAGGTAATTAAGGAACTTGTTCAGGGTTGCACAAACAGTACACAAGTGGCGGGTGGCTGTCAGATTTAAATTCACACAGGTCTGCTATATATTATTCGGGTTCACACTGGTGCTCTATCCACTAGGTTATAAGGGCTGGTGCCACCCACTGCTAATGTCAGAGCTCAAATTTAAATCAGGTAGGTCAGCAAGTTGGCACTAATCCTATCTAAGTCCTTCCAAAGCAAGACATGTATACATATTTTTTTAATTGGCCATGAAAAGCCCACTGAGCTAAAGCTTGTAGGTGGGCTTTAAGAACACAGAGAGGATAAGTGACTTGCTTGGGTCACACAGACAATATGCAAGTGGTGAGTGGCTGTCAGATTTCAGTTCTCACACGGGTCTGCTACTGCATATATTATTCTGGTTCATAGGTATGCTACCAGGAGCACAGCGAGGTAGATGTGGAGTCTGGAGCCTTCCAAATGCTCCTGTAACTTTAATTTTTGAGGACTCAGCAAAAAATGTCTGCTGTCTGCCCTAGCTGCAACTGATTATTTAATTTGACTAAATTTCTGATTGACTGGCTGATGTAGTACACCTAGCTATTTGCACTAGTGTACATTGCAGCTGGCCACCTGTCACACTAACTCTTCCCTCTCCCACCCCCTGTTTTGGCTCACAGAGAAAGAAAAAAAAGTTTAATGTTTTTCCAATGCCCCCACATTATTTAAATGCACAGGAGAATGACTCTTAAATGAGGAAACTGTTTGGCAGACTGCCTGTTTCTGCCTGCCATCCTCACGTTCCCCTTCCTCCCTTCCCCCGCTCTCTATTTTTGGCTTACAAAGTTCTCCTTCTGGCATTTTTGTTTCCACCCTAACTGTTTTTACAGGATGATACATAGAGTCTCTGAGACTCAAAAAGAGTGCTGTTGTTTTTTGTTTGTTTAAATAAGCTGGCTGAACACAACAGCACAGATGGAGAAACAAGGTGCCTGACTGAGCTGCTTCAATGCCTGCCACACACTAAGCACAGAACACTAAACTGCAGGCAACCAGCAGTGCTGTGAACTATGTGGATTCTCCAGTGAGAAACCTATCAGGTGCCTACTTACAATTTCCTCCCTCATACCTCACCAGTCTGGAGCCCCATTACAAAGAAATGCTCTCTTACACATTGCTTGCGCTCACCCTGCAGTCTTCAGAAACTCTTTTGGCTCTGTCCTGTTGTCTCTTGAGCTGAGCTGAATCCTGACTCCAGCAGGAAACAGGAACTAGGGGGAGAAAGGGTCCAATCTGCAGCACAGCATGATAATTTCAGTAGGACAAACATGCAAGCCATGTATCTGAATCGATCTGAACCGCAAAAACAGTTCGGAAGTGCTTTGACTGCCACTTGTGCTGTTGATTTGGTGTGGGGGGGGCAGATTTTTCTGAACGGGTTTGCACACCCCTAGTGTGTATGTTTCCTTTATTGTGATTGTTTGTTTTAACTGGGAGCACCACTGAAGCATTTAGAGTTTGGATTTTTCAGTAAGAAGTACAATATTTTTTTCTGGTTTTGTTTGTTAGGTTTATAGACTGTTAGGTTCATTGGTTGCTTTACAGGAAGGTACACCGAATTATCTAGTTTGTCAGTGGCTTCTTGATTCTTCAGTTAGATATTGTTTGGATTTTTTAAGCAGCACATTCAATATTTTGGTTTGCATTTTATGACTGTTGAGCAATGGTGCTTGTGCTAGGTGGGGGGGGTATTTTTTTATTTGCATGATGTCATTTTGATCCTGCTGGGTTGTGTGAGTTACCTCTTAACCTTTCACTCCATGATACACAAAAGAATTCAGCACAGTAATTAAGTGCTCTGCATGATAGTAGATGCCAAGAGGAGCACTATAGAAAGACTGCCCACATTCTGTGGAAGTTCATATTTGAATCAGTCACACATTGCAAGTGAAAAAAAAAATAATTTTTATAAAATGAAATCAAAGCAAAGAAAGCTACTGAAATGGTACCCGAGTGCTCGAACCATAATGTTTTTTCATCAGGGGGAGCAGTTAAGGTTTGACGCACTGGGGTACCAATTTCAGCAGATCTCGCTCTGTTTGCTTTAATTACATTTTATTAAATAAATGTATTTTGGGCATGGTATGTATCTTGGGTGATTGATTCAAATATTCACTTCAATACATTGTGATCAATCTTTGTGTAATATTAACCTTTTGACCCTGAAAGGTTGTAGCCCTTGTATGACTATGTGCTAGGTTAATGTAATACCATGTGATGAGGGCCTGGCAAGGAGGAGGCAGAATTGGGCAGTCCCCATTTAATAACAGATTTTACTACACATTGTAAGCAATATTTTTGCAAAAGACATACTGAAGGTGAAACTCTGCAGTACTATCATTATCTCCAGCCTGATTGAAGTATATTCTGAATGCAATATTCAGTCAGAACAAAAACTGTACAAAACTAACACTGTTGCTCAATCACTGCTGGAGCCTTCCCTGTTTCTGATTACCTTTACCGCTCATTCCACACAATATGCTAAGAAGAGGGCCAAGGCTGAGGGTAAACTCATGAAAAAATGGTTCTGATAGCTTGAAAACCTAAATAACCAAATCTTAGATAACAAAAACATTCACAACAATAAGAAATGTATTTTGAAGCTTACCATGTGCACAGATACATTGGGCCAGATATTCAAACTGCGCTATTTTGTGGCGCAAGCCCTTGCGCTGCACAAAATAGTTGTGCAGGGGTGTGGCCAGAGCGATATTCAAAGGGGTTGCGCCCTTGAGCAACTCTTTTGAATATCACCCCCCGGCCACAGCCACTGTGCATGGCGCAGTGGAACTTGCGCCACCGCAAGTGGTCAGAATGGAGCATTCAACTTGCGGTGGCGCAAGTACCATTGCGCCATGCACAAAATCCCGATATTCAAAAGGTGACATGCAAATGGGGCCATAATTCATGTAAGCAGGGGGGCCATTTGCATCTGATTATGGCCCCATTTGCATGCCATTAGCATGCAGGTGTGCCGAATCCCCGAGGACTTGCGCCTGGCGCCCTGCCAGGCAGCAGCCGTCGGGGACCGATGCCCCCTGCAGCCCGATTGTGGGCAAAACAGTGTAAAATCCCCACCACCCCACTGGCCCGATCGCGGGCATGTTTAATCCCCACCAGCCCGATCGTGGGCATAGTTTAATCCCCACCAGCCCGATCGCGGGCAGCAATGTTCTCCCGAACACATCTCTGGTGATCAGTGGACGAAAAAGCCGATCGCGGGCTGTAGTAGTTCAAAACAATCCCCTCCTCCGAATACATCCATGGTGGTCCAGTGGCTAATCCCATTGCAGGATGTAAATCTTGAACAAACCTCTGAACATAGCCCTGGTGGCTAGTGTCCCCACCTCACCCACCCACGAAGCCCCACCACCGCCCCCGGCAGCGGCAGCAGCATCCCACCCACCTGCCACCCCGCTCGCTGACTGCCTGCCTGGTAGGGTTGCATGCCCATTGGTGCAGCGCAAGAGCCAATGGGCGTGCAGCCCATACCGTACAAGACAGTCCAGATTTGTGAATGAATACATTTATTTGTTTTTTTGATTTGTTTATTTCCCAGTGCTGACCATCTCCCATTCACCTGTCCCCCCCAGTCCCATCACCCCAGTGTCCTCTGGAACCTACCTTGTCTGGCTGTTCCTCCTGGTCTTGCCCCCCTCCGTGTGGTCAGCAGGGTCCCCCTCAAGCCCAATGGGGAACAGGATCAGGTTTGCCAGGATGTGACCAGACAGCTGGTTGCAGGGCCTGTGGAGGCCACTCACATGCTACCAGTTGGCATTTTCCCCATTTTCTGCCCGGTGCAGAGAAAGTGACATGCAATGATGCCAATGGCTGTGCTGCAAACACTCTTGTATGCAGCACACCAAGTGTCTGCCCAGCCTCCACTCCCCCCTTATGTACAGGGTCAATGAGTCATCCCCCCAGCCACTGCTGTGTGCATTGCTAACATCAGCCACTGGTACAGACCCCTCCTCAGATGTCCCTCCGACTCTCGAGGTCAGTCCTGACCCCGGGTCATTGCAGCCACAAGCAGTAGTGCCACTGCTGTGGCACATCAAACCCTAAATTACTGGTTGCGAAAGTAACAGCCAGGATCCAAGGCTGATACATTTAGAAATGAGTTCATTAATCAGGAAAATTAACTACTTAATCAATTACATAGAAACATAAAATTTGTCATAATAAAATGACCTCTTGGCCCACCCAGTCTGCCCACAGTTCCTAATCGTTCTTCTTGCTTCTTAGTGGTACCCCACTTCTAACAATTATAATATGTTTGCTAGGTATGTCTTTCTATAAAAAAAAGTTTTCTGTTTTATTGTCCTTGACATTCATTCATGTCGACCTAAGCAAGATGCTCATTCAGAACGCCGGCGTTCCCAAATCTAATTGTGCAGCTTGTGATTTTCTTGAGCAAAACATGAGTGTGAGATCCAGTTTTGGATAAAAAAGCCACTGCTTACCAATGTCAGCTCCCATTTACCTGCCCAAGAATCAGAGGGGACTGTATTGTGTCCACCTGTGATCATCCCCGTTACACTCACAACCAATTTCTGGCAAATTAAAGGTGAGTACAATTTATTTCAACAGATTCTCCTGCGCTGAATTTGTTCAGAGAGAAAGCAATCCTGCACAGTGTTTGACTATGGTTTGCTATATCACAGTACTCCTTTTTTTTGTGATCTGGACATCACACCTGGTATTGTCATTGTTCACTGAAAGCCATCTGTGTGGCATCTGAATTCTGCTCAGAGCCATGTTTGATCAATTTGGGGTAAGTACCTTAAATGCTGCAGCTGAGCTCTGCTTTTCCTTTACAAGTGTGCTCAGCTGATAAAAGGAAATTATTCACTGAGCTGTGAATGGTTTCAGCCATCTTTTTCGGGGTGAGTCCCTTTATGCTGTTATTGAGCCCTGATATTTTCAAGCAATTATGTTAAGCTAATGTTTCCGTTGTTTGCAGTGAGCTGTGGCTGAGAGTATACTTTAATCCCCTGCTAATTTTTATGTGGTTCCTGAAAGGGGATTAGTGCTGAGCTGTGAGCAAATATTACCAGGCATCTGAGTGATTCCAACACACCTACCCATGGAATGTGGTGCATGAGTTGAGTGTGAAATTAAATAGATTGAATGAAGCCTTTGTTCATTTGGATGACTTTTTATAAAGAATGTTCCAGTTTTCTGGGAATTGGGTTCCCTAGCTTTCGAATATAGACTTTGAGTCTTTGGGATTTGGGGTTTTAACAGCTGAACATTGGTGGGTGCTATAAAATGTTTTGGTGGACTGCAATCCACTTCAGGAATTTGAAAGCACCAGGACATGGTTTTAACAGGGCAGGATATAGAACACCCCTTTGTTTGGTGCTTGATATTCAGCCATGTTGAGGAAATGCAGTGTGTGCACGTTAGGAGGATATGCATTATTATTGTGCATTTTGATTGGTGGGATTGCTATTTACGGTATGTTTCTTTTGTTTTGGTGGGTAATGTTAGGGAATTTAAAACCACACCACATGATTTTAACATGGCTGGATGCTGAGCACCAGACCTTTGTTTGCTGTTCATTATCCAGCCTTGTCGCCATCATGCAGTATATGTGTGTGTGTGTTTGTGTTTCCACTCCTTCAGTTCAGTGTGCTTCTCCATTTTGTTTTTATCCCTGTGGCTGGGTTGTTCCTCTATTTTGTTTTCACACTTGCAGCTGCTTGTGCTCCTCCACTTTGTTTTCACCACTGCAATTGTGCTTTGTGTTCATGCCTGAAATTGTATGCCTTTGTCCTCACCCTCAATTTTGTTTCTACCCTTCCAATTAGTTTCCACCCATCCATTTTGTTCCACCCCCTCTATTTTTAAAACCAGTTGGAAACTGCCATTGTTTTATGACGACTATTTTATTATTTAGAAATAATGTTTTATGAGTGTTATTATTCAGACAGACAGGAATCTGTGTTCCACATGATACAGTAGGCATTTGATTTAGTTAAACTTTTTGGAAAGAAAGTTGCTGTCCACCACTCTCCTTCATTCTATTGTATCTGTTCTACTTTATTCCATTGTACCATCTGTTGTGAAACAATTGGTGCACTTACCTTTATTCCATCATATCATCTATTGTGAATCAATTATGTGCTTTCCTTTATTCCACCATACCATTTGTTGTGAAGCAACAACTGTGAGATATTTCCAGTCACTGGGAAGAACTCCTTCTTTCAAACCAGTGTTATACAGTAGATATTGGTAAGGGGTCCAGCTAGTGGTTATGCTAGTTCTTTAGGGTGTATATCTTTAGACTGGGCCATGGGATTTGGGGGTGGAGGCGGCAAGATGGCCTTGGTGCTGCTCTGCTCCAAACAGCTGTGTAATTCTGCAGTATTCTGCTCTCTTTTTGTAGTGTAATTGACTAAATTCTGCTCCTTTTTTTGGTTGGGCATTAAATTATCCTGGCCTTTTTGCATAAGATAGTGACGTCTATATCGGTAACTGGAGCCGAACACACCAGCTGAGATAATGGTGTACATATTCTGGCATTTGACAACATTTGCTGAACTCTATTTGCCAGTTGATAGATTATTAGTGTGGCTGTTTTTAAGCTGTTTCTAATCTGCCAAGCATCTAATTGGAATGTTATCCTAACTCCGAGACTGAGTAGTTTAGGTGAGTAATACTGCTGTGGCTTTGAGGCTGAGGTGTTTAACTTCAGGAGTTGGTACTGAGGTGGCTAATGCTTGGCTATTGCTTGGCGATACCTTGGTGAATCTATCGAGAAGACGTTATCATTATATATTATATATGATTACTGTTGCCTATGGAAGGTATGCCATGATTGCCTGAGGGGCTGGTGGGTCCTTTTTATATATGTTTAAATGTTATGCTCTGAGAAGCATCTTTTATTTTTTTTAACAGCACTGCAGTAACTGAGAGAAGTAGAATGGGACCACAAAGATGGATGTTTGTGGCCAGCCCTTCTGGAGGAGAGGAATCCCAAGATGATCTGTTCTTTTTTATGAGAATTTTGAAAGTGCTTGGGAAGGTAATAAGGAACCTTGTTAGCAGAGAGAAATTGCTTTTTAGGTGTAGACACCAGCATAGTGCTGTGCAGGTCTGTAATCCTCGATAGGGAGAATACGTATTCCCCCACACAAAGGTACAATTTTTTAAATTCACTCAAATGAGAATATTGATAGACCATGTCAAAAGGCCAAATAAATGCTGCAAGAGTCAAAGGAATATAGTGTAACTTTTTTGGCCTATGACTCTAAATATCTGTATGATCCCAAAAATTAAAGACTTTGCTATTGTCTCACCTCTGAGTCAAGGCATTTGCAGTCCAATAATAGGATCCTGGTGAAGGAAATGGGTGCAGATCTAGCAGACCTCCATCATATGTTGCAGAAGGTGAACTAATAAATAGTAATCATCTACAGGCTACTGGGGGACCCACTGGACATTAATCCCCCTTTGTACTTATATGCAAAGTATGGAACAATTGGAACTTTATTCCAGCATATTTAAAAATATAGAATAATTGAATTTTTCTGCAACAAATCAATTTCAAAAACTTCTTCATATTTCTTTATGTTTTTATTTTGTCTACAAGAAGTGTATTTGCTTAGATAAAGTAGGTAAACATACTGTTTTGCTATTTTTGAGGCCATAATCAATAGTTTAGAAACATTTTATATAAACATTTACTAACATTATTTTAACTTACATATTCAACTGATGAAACTCCTATGCTTGGCTGTATACTGAAAGTTTTTCCTGATAATAATATTGCTTGAGTGATTTACTCCCAAGTCTTGGGAGGTAGTCAGAGAAGACCTTGGGAGAGCGTAGCCCAAACTGACAATGCCAACTCCTATGGGAAATTGAAATCAGTAGCCTTATAGTAGTGAGGCATATTTGAGTTGTTATGGGGCTCAGTACAGAACTCTGAGTATGGATATGAAACAAAATGAGTCAACAAGTAATTATGGGTCCTGCTCTTTTGACCCTATATTTGTGGCCTGAAGTACATGCTGGTAGAAAGTGCCTGACTTTGGAGACATGTAGAGGGATACATGGCAATATGTACTGCGGGGTATCCCTGGTTGACTCCATTAGCCTCAGGCCCAAGCTAGTTGTGCAGGTTGGCCCGGTTTGGATCATATGACAGTAACTTGTTTCCTCATACTGGAACAGAGTAGCTCTACGCACCAAATTTGTTTTTTAGTTAGGAGGCCTTATTCTTATGACTTGATTGTGCCACCTGTTGGGGTCACTGATGGTCCACTGAACTAGGTATATAGTATTCAGGGGGCAGGCTATCCCTCAGTTGTGTCTGGCAGGCCAGATCTCAGACAGTGCTATAATTAGCCATTTTAATTCACAGAACCTTTTATTTATTTTATTTATTTATTATACATATCGGAATTACAACCCTTTGAGTCAAGGACTCGTTTCCAAAGGCTCCATGTCAGTTCTAGTGGATTCAACACATAAATAGCAACACAAATGCAATATGATAGACAAGAGGTTACAGAAGTTTTTTGTTACATACCAAACAGCAAATAGCAAGCAGTATTCATATATTTGCAGGTGTCAGAACAAACTGCATAGAATCCCGAGCCATCCAGTGCCCAGATAAGAGTTACAGTTTACAATAGCAGTACAGAGGTCTATACAGTGCGAAAGCTGTGCTCCAATGACAAATACAGTAAATTCAGAATTGCAGCCTGAGATAAGGCGATTGTCATCAAGAGTCTCTTTTGTAGCATGACTAACCCAAGTGAGTAAAATAAATTGCAGAAAATGACTTAAACTAAAAATTATTTAATTATGAGTGTATAGATTCTAAGATGAACAGGTTTAAGGTCATATGTAAAAGTTTTTTAAAACTAAAAGAGGCAGCACCATTCAATAAACACTGCTATAAAACCTATTTGTGTTCCAGGTTTTGTAAAAAAATAAGTCAACAAATTAATGCATTTTTAGTGTCTTTTTGTTATGGTCTAGTTCCCCAAAGTTGCTGGATGCTGAGTCAGTATGCCTCCAGGCTGCTGCTATCATTTGGGGTGCTACCTGTCAGGAAGTTGTATTGTTGCTAGTAATACAATGCTGGTAACTTCACTGCTGTTTGTCAGTGTCTGCTTTACAATAATTTAGATTTAATAGGGGCCTTATCTGCACTGATTCCTACTAAGGATGGATGTTCTAGCCCTGGTAAAAAAATAATTTTAAAGAGATTTATTGAGGTTTGCCATAGAAAATGGGAGACGTAACCTGTAGGAGTGTACGCTACTGTACCCACAATGCCTCACTATGTAAGGTAGTATACAGCAAATTAGTTGTTTGTGCTCACTACAGAAATAGGAGATTACATCTCTTAATAAAGAAGTCTTATAGCTAGATACGGTATGCACAATGCCTTGTTTTGTAAATGAAAATACAAGAGCTTAGACTGTTGACACCACTATAGAAATACAAGACTGCACCCTACAGTAAGGAACTTGGAAATCAGCTCCGTATTGTATCCACAATGCTTTGTTATGGACATTTACATATTAGGTGCTCACCACTACTAATATATGAGACTGTACTTCTGAGTAAGGCACATTTCAGTCAATGGTATAAATTACCCAGAATTCCTTGCTGCTGTATGTAAAACATTGATAGCTCCCTTGTATGACAACAATCTGGGTGTGTGACCGCACAGAGAAACTGGAAGGCAGCCAGAAACAAACTACTGATAAAATATAACAATATAGAGGATTGTGTATCAGCAGTCATACACAAGGATATTCTTGTATTGAGAGGTTTCCTTGGTAACAGATGACCTCAAGAGCACAGCTCGAGAGGTGGTCTGTTACAAGGGAACCTCAAACTACAAGAACATTCTTGTTTGTGTACACCTGCTTGTACACATGGCCCAGATATTCAAAAGAGCTGAGCCATGCGCAATAGGGTTGCGCCTGCACAAGTCCAAAATTGTGCCATTCTGTGATATTCATCAGGAGGCAGTTGCGCCCCCCAAATCATGCTGAGCAACAGCACAATGCTAATGAAGGCATGCTCAACCGAGCGGGAGGAACTATGCATAAACTGCACAGCCCGATATTCAGCTGGGCGTGCAGAGTTATGCAGGCACAACCCCCTACCTGCGCCTGCACAACTTTGAGCCAAAAAAATAAGGATCAAGTCGAGGGCCACCCACAGGTGAGCTGCCGTATTGCAGGGTGCAACACAGCAGCTGCCACCTGTGGGTGGCCCTCCACTTGTTCCCGGTGCCCTCCCTGCAGCCCGATCATGGGCATAATAGTAACCCCCCTGTAGCCAGATCGCAGGCAGCAGAATATTCCCCCCCACAGCAGCCCGATCGCGGGCATAAAGGACTTCAACCCCCGACTAGCCCGATCGCGGGCATAATGTAAGTGCACCCCCCACTGGCCGATCGGCGGGCATAATGAATTCAACTATAGCCCGATCGCGGGCGCCAGCATATGTAAACCCCCGACTAGCCTGATCGCGGGCATACTGTAGTTCAACCCCCAAGACCAATATCCCTGGTGGTCCAGTGGACCGCCGAAGCCCGATTGTGGGCATAGCGTAAGTTAACCCCGACCAGCTTGATACGTGGGTATAGCGTAATATAAACCCCGACTAGCCCAATCACGGGCATAATGATTCAGCCCCCAAAACCAATATCCCTGGTGGTCCAGTGGACTGCGAAGCCTGATCGCGGGCATAAAGTCAAACCCCCAAAGTCCAATATCCTGGTGATCTGTGGCCCCCACCCACCCACCGGCCCCTCTACCGCTCCCCATCAGCGGTGGTGACAGCCCCCACCGCCTGCCGGACAGCTGCCCACCGACTGACAGCTGGTAGGGCTGCCGCCAGTGGTTCAGAGCAGAGCCAATGGGCGTGCAGCTCATCCATACAAGGCAGTCCAGATATATGAATGAATTATGCCCACGATTGGGCTAGTGGGAGGTTTAACTTATGTTATGCCCATGATCGGGCTAGTCGGAGGGTTTACATTACGTTATGCCCGCGATTGGGCTACTCGGGGTTTAACTTATGTTATGCCCGCGATCGGGCTAGTGGGGGTTTACATTATGTTATGCCCGGATCGGGCTGGGGTTTACATTACGTTATGCCCGTGATCGGGCTTTCACGTCCACTGGACCACCAGGGATATTGGTCTTTGGGGAGGTTGAACTACATTATGCCCATGATTGGGCTAGTTGGGGAGGTTTACATCACGTTATGCCCGCGATCGGCTAGTCGGGGCATTTAACTTATGTTACGCCCGTGATCGGGCTATCCAGGGGTTTACATTACGTTATGCCCGCAGATCGGTAGTCGAGGGTTTAACTTACATTATGCCTGTGATCAGGCTAGTTGGGGGGGTTTAACTTATGTTATGCCTGCGATAGGGCTAGTCGGGGGGGGTTGGACTATGTTATGCCCACGATCGGGCTAAAGGGGGCATTGGTCCCCGACGGCTACTGCCTGGCAGGGCACCAGGCGCAAGTCATCGGGGATTGGTACACCTGCATGCTAATGGCATGCAAATGGGGCCATAATTAGATGCTAATGACCCCCCCGTGTGCCTTGCATAACTTATGGCCCCATTTGCATGTCACCTTTTGAATATCGCAGATTTGTGCATGGCACAATGAAACTTGCGCCACTGCATCTGAATGCTCCACTCTGACCACTTGCGGTGGCACAAGTTCCACTGTGCCATGCACAGTGGCTGTGGCCAGGGGGTGATATTGAGAGGAGTTGCTCAATAGCGCAACTCCGTTGAATATCACCCTGGCCACACTCCTTCGCAACTTTTTTGAGCAGCGCAAGGGCGCAGTTTGAATATCCAGGCTAATCTTTTATAGTGTATGGGCAGTCACAGCATAGAAAATCACACAAAACTAGCTAGTGAAGACAACAGAGAATAGAAAGTGTAATCTTTTCTTTTTTTTAACTGACACAGTATGCTGCAGATATTTCTGCAAGTTCAAGTAAAAAAAAATTTTTAGCTTAATTGGACAGAGGAAAGCAACTATGTAGCAGCATTCCAAGTTGTTCTGCTGCAGTAGTGACATCGCTACTGCAGCAGAACAACATAATGATAGCACTACTGCAACAGAACAAGCATATTCCAAGCATGGAATTCCATGCATAACAGCATTCAACCATATGCTATAAAATGATTATGACAGTTTTTCTTACAAAACAAATTGCAGCTTCAACATCTGAAGCATGGCTTGCAATGGCATACTGTGTGAAAAAGACATTTGGGGAGCCTTCCAATATCACTGTAACATCAATGTGTTGCTCTCCCTGGCTTCTGCACTGGCTGAAAAATTAAACTGTTATTGTGCATTACTGGCATTGAGCATGACACAACCACAATCAGCTTTCAGAACAGGCACAGTGCAAGGAATAAGAAGTCTTTACAGACCTCAGCAATGTGACTGCCTCCATAGTTTTTTTTTTTTTTTTTTTTATTTGCATTTTTTCCACCTCCTCCTAGCTGCCGTCCACCCAATGTTCAGCCCGGTCACGGGCCAACGGCTTCCACCCCCCCACATCGGCCTCGGGTCCTCCGATACCCCGTGGCTTGCCCCCCACGGCGGGGCTGCGGGATGGGAAGCGAGGCATCCACAGAGAGCCGTAATGGTGGAGGACTGGCCTGAGGGGCTAATCAAAGCAGCGGCGGGCTTCATGGAGGTGGCGGCAGCCGTCCATTTCCTCTTTTTCTCGGGGAGGCGGGGTCATGCAATGGCGTCCAGCGTCGCCCGCCTCCCTACAATCTTTGAGTGCAGCAGCGTGGGTGTTCCTAGCCTCCGCTAGTCCCCATCGCCCGGATGCTACCCATCCCTCCCCAGAGGAGAGCAGTCCAGCGGATGCTCAATCCCTTCTCCCGGCTTGACCCTCCGGCTGACTCGGGTCGTTCCCGAACCGGGTCGCTGGCGTAAGTGAAAATCCAACCGCTGCGCCGACGAGCCGGGCCTCCATAGTTTATGTAATGAAGAAAGAGAATAGCACCCCAAATGACATCACTAGGGCGGAGACATGCCAATTATCACAGAGAACAGAAAGTCTCAGCATCTAGCAGTGTTGTTGAAACATACCACACAATAAATAGCTATATGTAACCCAGGGCCAGTATGCCATTTGAATCTGACTACAATACCAGGTGGGCTGGGTTCGGGGAGGAATAGGTCACTCAGCACAAAGGCTATGTTTGGCTACTCTGCACAGGGGCACCCAAGTAATTCCAAACACAGGAAGCAATAACTGTAATGTCCAATACCAGCAGTGGGATTCTAAAGTGTGGCTTTTTATTCACATCCAAACAGAAAAAACAAAGCATAGATGGACCCCCACGGGGCTACACTCCTGGTAATGCAGATTAAAAGAAACAAGAACAGTTCCTCAAAACTTTAGCCCTCAGGCTCTGAACCCACTGGGCACACAGCCTGGACTTGCATGCTGCTTTGGGTTATACAGCCCAAACTTGTACACTGTTCTGGGTTTTCCCTGGCTCGGCTCCCTTGCCAGCCACTTGGACACCTTCCATACTTCATGGAAACATTTTCTGGTGGCTCCCTAAACTACCTAAGAGCACCTCGGCTCCATCAGGGAAATCTTCCTTTCAATCCCATGTCTGGGTACTTTCCTCAGGCACTGGCCAAGTACCTGAGAGAAAGTAAAAGGTGTCTCAGAGCAAATCCGTAGAGATGAATTTGGTTACTACTGATGGGGGGGGGTCTCCCACAATTCATACCCGGCCATTTCTCTGGATAGTAAACACCTCATCCTGTAAAGCTTTGCAATGTAGATTCTTGCTAAATGTATTTCACATTCCATCTACTTGTCTTGCTTCCCATTCATGCTGGACCTGAACATACTTTTAAGTGGCATTGTCCATTACTCTAGACCCCCACAAAGTTAAGCAGTCCAATCCCCAATTTCCTTCACTCTTTGTGCTGGACTTGAACATACTTGAATTAAGTGGCAATGTCCATTACTCTAGACCTCCCACAGATTAAGCAGTCCAATCCCCACTTTCCAACTGTACTTGGCTGTCTTTTCCTGACCCCACAGTAGCAGTCCCTTTAGTTTCCTGCTGTTCAGGTGAAAAACACTTGGCCCTTTTTCAGAGCGAACTCACGCTTTGGTTGCAGGTGCCCCGCAGGCGTTTCCTCCACAAGGAATTTCTCTCTCAGAGCTTCTTGTGCCTCAGCACAACTTGAACAGGCAGCTTCTTTCCCTTAGCCGGACCCAGGGGGGTTGCCCCTGGAAAACAGGCAAAAACCTTCCCCCCATCCCCTCAGGGATGGGGCTCTTGAACCATTGAAAGCAGTCTCCACCACTTCAATTACCAGTTCCTGTGTTCCTCTTCAGGTGGAAACACACACCTTTACCAAAAGTAGCTCTGAAACAGAGCTTAAAGCTCTGAGAGCCTGCACACACTCAGCTGTACTACTGTCTCTCCTTAGACTGCACACAGACTGAATTCAAAATCCCCAACATTTTACACTAACCTACAACTGCAACATTCCAGTGTGGCTTATGCAGTTTCGAAAGTTCTATAATGATGTCATCCCTCAGTCTCAGCTGAGACTGAGAACAGAGTGAGACAGTGTGAAATCCATTTAACTAGAGTTTCACAAGCTGCCTTCCCTGCCTACCACTAGGTCTTACTGGGATTCTAGTAACCTCGGGTAACAGGGGGGGTTACATATAAATGGTATGAAATGGTAGATTTTGATGTAAAACATTAGGCAGACATTGTTATAACAATATTTAATGAATGATGCTGACAGTTTAATTTCTGAAAATGTCATCACATGATCTTTAACAACTTTCTGTCTGTCTGTCTGTCTGTCCATCTATCTATCTATCTATCTATCTATCCTATCTATCTATCTATCTATCTATCACATGTATTTTTGTTTATGGCTTTGGTGAAAATTTTAAACAGCAAGTGTACTATGTAACATGTTGATTATTGTAGTTTAATGTATTTTCTCTTTAATCCGTACATTTTAGATGTTCTTTTGTTAAATTGTAATGACCTCAAAGATTGAACAATAAACTCAAACTAACTGTTTTACTGTGCATAGCTTTAAACACTTTTTCCCCTTGCCAGTAGTAAAGGCCTGCTTCTAGCATGGTGTAGGAAGATTGTTCCCCTGATGACTGGTCTGGAACCAGCCTGATCTGAGACCAGCTTTCAAGCAACCTGTTCTGAGACCAGTTTCAGAGCTGCCTGGTCTCAGACCACTTTCTGTGCTGCCTAGTCTGAGACCAGTTTCTCCTTCCAGCTGAACTGGTCTGGGATCAGTTATTGTCGCCTATGTCTCTAGCTACATGCTTACTAGGCAACAGCCAGCATAGTGTAGTGGTAAGTGCATTGGGCTGTGATCCTGAAAGTCTTGGTTTGAATCTCACTTTCCCCTACAATTCTTTTGACCCCAAATTTCACTGGTGTGGTGATCCATGGTGATGTGGCATTGGTAATAATAAATCTACACTAAAGGGAGTTAGTGCAGGAAAAAAAAATAAGCGCAACAAAGAAAGCTCCTGTACAGCGATGAAACTGGCCCCACACCAGGTGGCTTGGAAACTGGTCTCAGACCAGTTATTAAGGGAACAAACTTCCTGAAGCTTTCTGTTATTCTCAATTTGATCTGTTGCTACAGTATTTGGGTTATAAACAGAGCAGAAAAGCTGGTTTAATTTTCTTGTAATTTCCTCTTCCTTGCTGTCTCTTCTCTGTTTTCCATTAATGACCAAGCTTTTCATGAAATCTCTTCTTTAGAGCTAATGTAGTTTTAAAAAATCAGGGTTGCTTTTTGCTTTTTCTGCAATGTTATTTTTCTTGATTTCTTTTTGCTGCTGTAATTGGAAATTTACAATCACTTTGTGCCTTTTTGAATTCCTCCAATACCTCCTTGCAGTTTATCTGTGTTGCTTTTCTATACTGTTTTTTCCTTTTTATTATTTGTCTCTTAATCTTGGTAGTCAGACATGTTGATACCTTATCCTTTCCAATTGTTTATTTTTTTTAAATATGCCACATCTCATTTGACCATTACTCAGAGAATTCACTTTGTGGTTTGATGGCTCACAATATGTCCCCAAATGTACAGTAAGATTCTGTCTTTGACCCACTTTTAATTTTAAGCCAAATCACCTCCTGCTCATTTCCTAGTGTTTCACCAATTTCTTGTACCACGAAGTCTCCTTGACATAGACCACTACCCCACCCCCTCTTCTATCTATTCTCTCCATTCTATAGCTATTGTAACCTTGTATTGAATTTGGCCCAGCATCTCTGTCTGACCGCCAAGTTTCAGTTATTCCAAATACACCAATATCAGTTTTAAAGAGCTACTGATGCCCCAAAGAAAACTTTAACAAGCATTATAATTAGGTACAATTCTGCCTGCATTTCATTTATATTTTATATATTTCTCCTCCCTATTATTTATTACTGAGGATATTTGCATGAATATATGATCTTTATCCCTTAGAGTTTCTTTAGAGTCCATGTGCCTCTATATCTTACTCCCTACTTCAAGTCACAATCCTCTGTTGTGACATCACAGTCTGTTGCCATGGGAGTAACTGTGATATCACAAGCAGTGCTCTGTGACTTCAGGTAGGGAGAAAGCAACAGGAATATACAAACTCTTCAGGAGCAAAGGTCCTGTTTTCACACAGATGACCTCAGTAATAAATAAAGGGAAGGAAGAATAGGGCACTAATGGGAAATACAAGCTGGACTGTGTCTAAATATTAGGTTTTATTAAAGTTCTCCTGAACGTGTCACCAGCTGTTTAAGTATTGCTTCAAGTTCATATGTTTTATTACTCATACTACCTGAATGTGCATTCTTCCCCTGCAGCATTTTTCTCAATGCTTTTTCTCTTATTTTTGTTGTAGGTTTTCACAGTTCTCTGACTGACACTGTTTATATCACAGACTGATTCCTCAGCACTTAATACCCTTGGCCACTCTCCAGTCAGTTTAAAACCTTATTTATTTACAAATTAATAACCATTGCTAGTACACTTGCACCTTTGAGATTTGGATGCAGACCATCCCTCATATAAAGATTTGCTGCATTTTTGAATTGGTCCAAATTTCTACAGAACCTGACATTTTCCCAGTTAGCCCATACCTTTAGCCAAGTATTTCTTTTCCTTATTGCCACTAGTCTGTCCTCTCCTGCTCTTGGTACTGGCAGCATTTTTGAGACAATCAGGGTACATACTTTTGTTTTTAATTTCCTCCTTAATGTTTCAAAATCCTTCTTTATATCTTCATCCAGTCTATTCCCAATATCATTCACCCTGATGTGTAATGAGACTATAGGATTTTGTCTTTTTCTCTGAGGGAGCTCTGAGATGTAAAACTGGAGCCACAAGTGTAACCAACATTATTTCTTCCACAAGAGCTGGGGTCAAACAGCAACTGGACATAAAAAACTTCCAAACTTGGAAAAAAGTTAAAACATTATTTTAATGAAGATACAATAACCAGCATACCAGCTGCCATCTACCAATGCACGTTTCTCAAAGTAGTGCTTTTTCAAGGCATAAGCACAATCACTCATTACAAGTTTAAATAGGCAGTTTCAAACCAAGAATATCACATTTCAGTGGTTCTTACAACAATGACATCACACATGCACCCTTTATGCATATAAGTGATTCACCTATCGGAATAAACTAGGAAGAGGAGGAGGAACTAGGAAAAAACAAAGGAAGGGGAGTAAAAAAACACGGGAAATCATACATTCAAATAAAAACAAAAAACATACAGCTGTTGCAAAAGGACATAGATATTAGATAAATATAAACAATAATACCTGATGAGGATGGTGGTATTGGGCAATATCGGACCACCCAGGGGCATAATGAGGCTCGATGCCACAGACAGAGGGCCTTATAGCTCCTGGATGGTCTGGTATTGACCATACCGCCCACTCCGGAGGGTATTATCGCACTTAGAAAATTGGCTACAGGTGATATTTTCTGAAAAACACATAAAAATAACAATGTATGTATAAAACATAAATACAAAATAATTAAAATGGACTTTTCTCGTAAAATAATCCCTGTATTGGTAAAATGACCAGTAGAGGGCACTGCTATTTTATTTGACTACTTTGTTACGAACATCTCCATGAGCTTATACTTGCTTACTGCTTTGTCCACCCCCCCCCAAACACACATACACCACAGTGGAAAATCGTATATTTTTCTTACTTTTAGGAGCCCTGAGTCATAGCAATGGAATGAAGAGTGATCAGCTCCATGTGAACAGAGGTATTTTTTTTTTTACTTTTCAATCAGGTTTTAAATGTAGAGTGAGTCTCCAGTGGCAGTTTCAAAACCACAGCTACTTGAGACAGAGCTCAATGTACTGAGCACTTCAAGCAAGTGATTTATAAAAAGATAATTTTCTGCTTTTTCAGTCACTTGCTGCCAGGAATATGACTGTATGTGTTTGTGTGTGTGTGTGTGTGGGGGGTTGCCGGATGCAACAGGAGCATAAGTCAGACTGATCACTCTGGTAGATAGGGTGGCTGGTTAACAGAAGCACTATGTTCTGGGCTGTGTTCTGATCCAAAGATGGGCGGTCTGCTCTCAGAGAGTCTTGGGGTATCAGGTATCATGGCAGCACCATATATGGGACATTACAGAAGAGAAAAGGAAAAAAAGAAAGTGTGGCAAGAAATGAGACCATCGGAAGGTGATGTGCATTTTGTTTGGTGGCTGGCAGTCAACTTCTGAGCGCTGGGTAGCTAGTGTCTCCCTAAGCAATAGGAAAAAAAATGGTGGTGATATCAAATTTAGTGTGGTGCTCTCGGCCAATGAGTAAGCAAGATGAGCACAATGATATCTGAGTGGGTGAAGTGGCACTTTGGGGTGGTTCTTTTTATTTCCTGGGCATCCATTGAAAGTTAATGTACCCCCCCTGGCAGGGTACCAGCCTAACAGAGCCCAGGAAATAAAAAAAAAAAATTCTAATAAATAATGAATACACATGTCAGCAGAATTTCAACCTAAAAACTGATACTGAAAAATATAAATTGCTATCACACCCACTTATTTTCTTAAAAATGGTTTAAGAGAAAAGCATTCATTGATCCCTGCTCCCTTCCATGCTCTCAATTTAAATTACCAAAAGGCTTCTCTTTCAATTAATACATTCTCAAGAACCCCTCCTCTATGTCTTACTGCTACTTTCTCTACTCCTGTAAAACTAAATTTATGATCCAGTCCACATTTCTGGACATGTAATGCTAAAGAATTCTTCTGATCCCTATTTCCAGTGTTGCACAAGTGCTCCCCAGTTCTGTGTTTAAGTCTGTGACCTGACTTGCCAATATAAGGCAGGATTCAAAAAACAGATGTGCTGGGCACAAATGAGATGCGCTGTCCCCAAACAGTGGGATTCACAGAAGGATGCGCCGCAAGATGCACTGTGCGCATCCCCACTGAGAATTGCACTGAAGCACCATGGTGCAACCTATGATGCCCCAGCACAACCAGGATGCACAGAAGCACCCTGGACAGCACAACACTGAATACAGAGCAAGTAAGCAAGGGACACAGTAACAACAGTGGGAGACTGCAGTGGTACAAAGGATGCAGGGGAACAGACTGGCAGGGACTGGTCAGAGTGCCAAAGGACCAGACAGTGGCCACAGCAGACAAGGTACACAGACAAAGCACACACGGAGACACCTGGAAGCACCAGACACACACCTCACATGGGGACTCAAAAGGCACAGATGCCATGCACAGGAGTGGCTGGTAAGGTGGGCCACAGCAGCAGAGGTGCACTGTGCAGCACAGCAGAGGGTGCCATACATGTTCTGTTGTACAGGAACCCAGCAGTTTAGACAAGGGAGATGCCACACAGGTGCACACAGGTGCATGCAGGTGGACAGGCACAATGGCAGAGAGGCCAAAGGCCATGCCCTGCACAAGTGGAACATGCCCACAGGCAATGTGGACCACAAGAAGAGTGGCTCAGCAACAGGGGACCAGCAAAACAGAAGCAGCCAGCATGCACCACTCACAGACTAGGGGCACTGTGAAAGGCAGCATGTCACAAGGCCCACTAACAGGTCAGAGGCAACAAGGAGGGGGCAGTCTGAGATGGGCATGAAAGGGGGACAGGATGCATGTGTGATGAGTATCACAGGTTCACACGTGTGAATGGGAACAAAGGTACAGTGGAAACCAGCAAGCACAATAGAGCACATGCACAAGGTACAATGAATGACCACAGACACCATTAGCAGTGTAAAATACCTTAGTAACAAAAGAATGAAAACAGATTAAACTATGTACAAGAACAAACATCACTAGGAACAGGGAAGGTGTGGTGTGGGAATATGAACAGGAACAATACTAACAGTACACAGGAGGGTGATGGAATGGAGGTAGGGGAACAGGACAGCTACAGACAATGGGAATGGATATGGAGTGCGGGGGTAGAACAACAAAGAGGCTATGTACAAGTGTCCTTGGCCCTATCATGCTAGATGGCCCACAGCATGGTGCCCACCCCTCCATCCCCTGGTACTCCACACCCAGACCAGCAAAGTGATTTCCTGCAGGAGCTGCCCCTGCTGCATGTAAAATTGGTTGAATGGTCCTCTTCAATGCCCTCTGGAGCTGCAACCCTGCCAGTCACCCAACAACTTGTCTCCGCTGATTCCCTGGCACATCCGGCTATACTCTCCATGAACCTACAATGGGGACACAGACAACAGGTACTAAGCGCCATGTTCCACACTGGCCCCCCTGTCCACCACATGAGTGTGCAGAAGGCAGTCACCACGGCAATGGCTAACAGTCTGCCAGTGTCACACTGTGACCATGTAATGGTACTCAGACAGCACAAGGCCCACATGTGCATGTAGAGGTAGGCACAGAGGGGCATGCAGCCATGTCTCACTCAGCATGTGCAGACACCAGCAGGCTGCACAAGCATGCAGGCCCCATCCAAACACCACTGGAGCACCACAGTGTGCCCATGGTCCACGGCAGATGTGCACAAGGAGGACAGACACACAGGGGTCATGTGCAAGCACAAGCTGCCATGGTCACACCCCATGTGTGTGTGTGCAATATGCATCACATAGACATGTACAAGGGACTGGCACTGGCCTGCAGTGGGCACTGCCCCCCATAAACACAAAGAGGATGCACAAGGACACTCACCTGCAACTGCATGACACTGTCCCTGGCTTCCACCACCAGCCTAGCAAGCCTGGCCTCCACCACCACCATGGCCCTCCAGCTGTCTGCTGGCCCTGTAAGGGAAAACAAGCAAAGAGCACCATGAAGTGATAGTAGGTGTGTAACCCCCCCGTGTCCCACAGTAACAACACTGGTGCCAGCATACAGTGATGGATACACCCTACAGTGCCCCAAAGAAGGCACTCTGGTCAGTGTGCAGCAACACACAGTACCCCAGCCCATGCCCACCATGTGTGTGTGTGCAGCTGGATGTGTGCCAAGTCTAGCCAATGGCTATACCACCCAGCATCCACCACAGTGTTCATGCACACCCCCAACATGCACCATGATGCACATGGCTATGCACGGTGGCCATGCCTGCACCCCACATGCCACAGGGGCACAGCATGCCACACGTGTATGTGTGGGTGTGTGGTGGTGGGCATTGCATCAGTCCCTCTGGACACAAACCCCTGCCTGCCTGTGTATCTGTAGAGTGTAACTGTATCTGTAGGATGATGTGACTTACCTGGGCTTGGCACTGCACCCCTGCATGCACAATCTCGGAAGTTCAGGAGCCTGTCCAGGTTCTGGCGCTGCAGATCTCTATACTGGTGCCTGTATTGCTCCCCTGTACACTCCACCCTGGTCCTGTGCACCAGGCTCTCTGCCACACTCGCTCACACTGCTGAGCATGGCTCTGTGAGGTCATCAGAGCCAAACAGCTGTCCCTTCAAATGCATCACCAGTGCCACAAGGTTAACCAGCTCAACCTCCCCCCAAGTTCATGGCCCTGGGCCCTGCTGCCTGAGCACATGACATGTTTCCTCTCTGTGTCTCCTGGGCAGGTATGTGCACAGATCAGGCTGCTGGTGTGCAATGGCCCAGTTGTACCACATGCGTGTTTCACTGTTGTGCACCGCACCACACAACACAGAACTGCAGCATGGCAATGCACAATTGCCACCTGTTGCGCATCATTGTGCATGCGCACTGTGCACCACACAGGCTGGAGACCAGGTTCAGTTGTCAGGACCTGGTAGCGTATGTGCATTCCATGTACAGACACCATATTGCGAATGGCAAACAATACCACTCACAGTGCACTGTTGCCACGCAAGCTGCCAGTGTTGCGCTGTACATTGCAGGTGCGCATTGATGCCATGTCACACCGATGCACAATACACACACTCAATGAGTCATGCAGTACTGCACCAATGGTACATAGGGACCTGGATGTGCTTCCATACTTGACCATGCAGTCAGAACCACCGGACAGGTTGTGTAAAGCCTGGCATGCCACTGAACCTGCATTGTGCATGTGCGTAAATGTGCTGTGACACTTGCACTGCATTCAGGAAATGCCCCAAGTCAACTGCGCATGTGCAGGGAATGCATCATAGAGGGCTGTGCTCAATGCATCAGTTGTGCATTTGCTGATTGATATGAGCTGGGGGCAATTATGCAATTCACAGACAATGCTCCCAAATCAGCTCATTGCCAAATTCAGGGCCATCTCACCTGTTTAGCATCTCATTACAGTTGTTCCTACTCTCATTTGCATGCCCTGAGCTATAAATGCTCCTGAATGTGCCACCACAAAATTCAGGTGACTGATAGGAATTGCATCCTTGAAGGTAGGTCTGTTTACATTCTACCATATTCAGCCTGTCAACACACTAGGACAGTGGGGATTTAGGGCATACAGGCATATATCTCAACTGTTTCTGTTTTTCAGGCACGTCCCTGAGTGTGCCTCACAGTGTTCCACTGTTCCATCTACAGTTGGGGTGTCTGTTGCTGATAAGTCAGGATTCATAGTACAACAGACTGCCAGACATGTGTGTTACAGTCCACCTCCTCTTCGGATAGTACCTGGCACACAAAGCCAGACACTTTGGCAGGATATGTTAGATATTATTACTATTGTTAACACTGTGTCCCTGATGTTGGCCACTTGTCTCTGACTGTTCTAAGCCTTGTCCCTGAAATGCAATGCCAGCAGTTGAGAGGTACAGTATGCATACAGTGTGCTGTGACCCTGCAGCAGCCAGCCACTGTACTTGCACACATTCATAGTTGCCTGCACTGTGCTAATGCCTGCATATTGTCACCTACAGAAACCATGATGTCCAGCAGGATGCAGCAGTGGGATGGAGACATCCAAATTTCACAGTGGACAAGGACAGGGTGCTGATAGAGGTCTACCTCATATTGTAGGACATCCTGGCTGGCAGGGGTGGCAGCCACCAGCAGAGGGATGAGGACTGGGAGGCAGTGGCAAGGCATGTCTATGCCCAAGGGAAATTCAATAGAACACCTCAGGAGTGCAGGAAGCACTTCAACGATGAGAAAAGGAGAGCAAAGGAGAAGGTGGCATACATCCAGGTCTCCCTAGGTGGGACAGGGGGTGGGCCACAGACAGGTGTGTGCCTCACACCCACCGAGGAGCTGCTGGTGGCCCGCATGGGCCAGATGGCTGTGCAGAGAGTTCCAGGAGGGGGCTTCCAGACAGGTGGCAGCCCATCACAGCACTGTGAGTATACATGTCCCAGGAACTGTGCCTGTCCATGTGTGTGCGCATTGGGTGCCCTGACCAATCCCACTGTGGGATGCTAGGTGACCATGTGCCTGTGTGCACTGATCATGTAGCTGTACACCCCGTCCATCAACTGTGTGTTGCAGATGCATGACATGCTGCCCATGTTCAGCCCGGGGGGCTCGACTGTGGTGCTGGTGGTCATCTGGGATGATATCCCTATGGCTGATGTCCAGGGTGTCGGGCTGGTCACAGATATGTCCATGCATGCCTGTACAGGCACCAGTGCATGCCTGCATTTGCCACTGCTTAGCCGTGTCAGTGGCCTCGTGGCCAACTGTCACCTTCATGGCATGTCAGCCACACCTATGGCACATGTGCATGGCCCCCTGTACGTGCCTGTCTGAACACAACAGCCACACATGTCATTAACCATGTTTCCCTTCTTTCTTTAACAGCTCCATCACACCTCACAGGTGCTGCTGTGGCAGCTGGTCTGCATGATAGCCTGGTGGGGGAGGATGCCAGGCCATCACACCAGGCTACAGCCAGGACTGTGGACGATGCCATACCAGGCCCTTCTAATGCCACCGCAGCCCTGGCCACAGCACCAGTTGTAGCAGTGCCATCTAACCCCTTCATGACCAGTGCCATGGCTGGAGGCCAGTATTGATCATGGCTGGTCAGCATTCTGGATTTGGCTGATGACGACCCAGTGGACAGGTTGAACATTGTGGATGCCCTGCTGGTGCTGGCATCCAGTATGCAGGGGGTGTATTATTATTATGATGATGATCTAGATGCCACACAAATCTGGGGGGACATGGCTGACAATGGACCGGCTGAGGCACAGATGCAAGCACGGATGGCACTATGCAGCGTTGGTGATCCTGAGGCCACCTGGCACACATGCAGGGCCTGCACAACCACCCACAATGGTGATTGATGGGGTCCTTGTGGCTGGTGCTGCTGTAGGGACAGGGATCACCAGCACAGTTCAGCAGGGTGCTGTGGTGCAGTAGCAGGAGGCAGGGGACCATGATGTGGGCATCCCTGGACATGCAGTGGTTGCTTGAGCCTAGTCCCTGCCCATTCAGTGGCCTGCTGTGGTGTGTTCACCTACAGTGGATGCAGTGCAGTAGGCTGGCACCCCACCTGCCCATCAGCACTGTTCCCATAATGTATCCCCTGCCGATGAGGTTGGGCGCTATACATGCCTACTGTGGGAAACCATGGAGGGGCAGGCATCCCTCAGGGGCATTTGGATGCAGCTGGCCATGGAACATGAGTCATCAGCTGCGTGCCTAGATGTTGGCAGAGGCTTGCCTACTGTGGGTGGGCATGACCACAGCTCTGGAGTGTATTGTGCTCAGTGCCAAGGCAGCGAGTGCAAGCAGTGCACCATGTGGTTGCCAGGCCATCAGCTGCACCCCCAGGAGTGCCTCACACACCCCCAAGTTACAGCATCAGGTGAACCCCTTGCTGCTGATGCCATCACCATGCATGGCCATCTCAAGCAACCCCGGATTCCATCTGGTTCTCGGGGATGACACACCAAAAAAACTGAATATGCAAGAGGAGGGACCTCTTTGCTTCTTTTGAAGCACAAAGTGGTTTCTTTTAAGACTGATCTGCAGGAGACTGACACCATGGTGATGCAATCCCACCATCTCTTAGTGCGATAACTGCTGCTCAGCCTCCTCTTCTGCTGCACGGTGAAGCAACAAGTTTGAAGTGCAAGTGGTGTTCAGGACAATGGCATTTTGGCTCAAAAAGTTTTTTTTCTTTTGCAATCGTTTGCAACCTGATTTTGGAGTTACCAGCTGGTCACATCATCCAAAGTTCAGCATAAGTTGGTGAGTGTATCTAAATTTGTAATCAAATATGAACTACATTAATAAACATAGTTCACATGGTTAAAGGAGTGTTTTTACCCTCAATATATTTTCTTCCTCCTTTTTAAGGATTGTGAGGCTAAATGAAAGAGCAAGAATAAGAAACTACAGTCTCAGTAAATCCAATAAATAGGAATGTAACTCATTTACAGAGCTACGATTCAAATTTTGGAATCTTGTCTTAGATATTTTTAAAGAAGAACAGTAAATCCCACACCCCTTCCCCAACACCTTAACATAAGCATCAACAAAAATAGGATGTGCCAAGTTTATTATGAAAACATAGTATAAAGCTCAAAATATAAAAAAAATTATTTTTATTTTCAGAGACTGAGGTATATTATTATTAGGAAATGTGATGCTGGCACACACAGATCAATATGAACAGGTATGTTCCATCTGCAAATGAACTTTTTTGTTATTATAATGAAATCTTTAGAAGATATCTATAAATATATAATTCACATAGTTTACAATTGAATATTCATATTATGTTTTACAGCCCTTATGTTCTGATGAAGGGACACCAAGTCCTGAAACGTAAACAAATAAGAAATACATATTTTAACACATGGGATCATCAAAGTGTTTTGGAGTTTGAAGAAAAAAGAAAAAGTTAATTTGAAATGGCATCAGAGTTTTTACTGGGGTTGAGGTCACCACACCCATATCATTTTGCAAAATTGAAGCTTACCTGCCCAGTGATGAGGACCCCCAAAAAAATCTATTCCTGAAATTTTTAAAAAGGAACCCTCAGAGAACTGAATACATTCATCTTAATTTGGTTACTGTTTGAGCCTAGGTCTTGTGGAAGAAACTATTGGATTTTATGCTGACCCCTTTAAAAAGCCTTCCAGTCCTTTATTCACATCTGATACCTTTGCCCCTGCCAAGCAACCTACAGTAGTAGTATCCTTTCTATCTCTACACATTACTGAATCAGTATATCTTAACAGGGGCCTTATTAGAAGTAGTAGATGATATAAATTACCTAGGAATTTGGCTAGACAAACACTTAACTTTAAATGCACATATTCATTTACTCTGTAAAAATTGAGAATTAGACTGGGTTTCCTATATAGGAATAAGAACTGTTTTCCATGAGAGATAAGAAAAAGACTAGTGTAAGTTACCTTCCTCCCCCTACTGGATTATGCCAACCTAATCTCTAGTCACTGTACTCACACTTACCTGAACAGCCTGGATGTACTTTATCATAGACCCCTTCATTTTGTCACAAATTCTGCCCCCAGAACTCATCACTGCACTTCATATACAATGGTAGGGTGGCAGTCTCTAATGTTAAGAAGAATCAAAAACCTGTACATGTGGTTCTACAAAGTATTATAATCTCCCTGGCTACATTTCAGACTTTGTCATACAAGCCCACAGTAGTTATACACTAAGGAAATACAATTATGTATTCTTAGATATCCCAAGATATGCCCACCAATGTGGGAAATCAGCCATTAGTCTCCAATGGCTAGTCTACCTCACCTAGTATCAATTGGGTTAGTATAAAATTGTTCCCACCCACAAGGGTAATGACTAAGGACTGCACAAACTGGTACTCTATTCCTGCATGGAACCTCTTGTGTGCATTTAAAGCACTTACCACCCCACATGCATCTGCCGTCACTGCTGAACTCTGCACTGTAATCTACCTACTGCCCTCTTCACAGAAACTATATACTGTCCTTGCAATCCTGTATTATATGTACCACACTGTTCTGTTGTATTCAATAATGTAATGTACCTCCTGCCCTTCCACTAAAACTGTATACTGACTTTGTAATCCTGTACGACATGTCCTACACTATATTACCTATCTGTATGTGCAAAACTATGTGTAACTAACTCTGGGTCACCCCTGACAAAGGGATCCTCAGGTCCCAGTGGGATTACCTGGTTAACAAAATTTAATAATAATTAGTCATGCCATTCCTAAGGCATGGAGCAAACTACAGTACAAGCTACTCTCAAACTTACTAGTCTTGTAAGTATGGGGGTATTTGAAGCCCTCTAAAACAAATTATGCACAGAAACATGCTCATGCAAAGGCACGGTTACATGACTGTGATTGTGATATAGTGATTCATACTTAGATAAAATGTTTTTATGATCCTGCTCTAGATTCGCTGATCTTTTTTTTTTATACACTATTGTCAGTTTTCGAACACAGTTTCTGTCAGGCATCCACTGGATATACTTATTGGTGGTCTATATATCTAAAGTTATGTTATATATTCTCATACCCATTTAAATTTCCTGACCTTTATTATACTTTGTATATATCAGTAGCATTTATATTCTTCCAACTTGTTTTCCAATGTATCAGCATTTATGTATTGTATGCTATCCTAGCTAGGACCTCCTTGTGAATGATCTTGTTTCAATGGAGTCTCCTCCTGGTGAAATAAATACACTAAACTAAAATGGAACCCCTAGTAGCATAATATTTTCTTCTCTGCCACTGTTTCCATACGTGTAACATCCTCTCCTACTTGGCCCTCCTCCTCCTCCTCCTCTATGTTACTTAATACACTGTATTTATTTGTGATATTTGTTAGGTGGCAGTCTGCTGCTTTCCTCTTTTTCCTTCTATTATACCTTGTTACAAGTGCTTAGGTGTTGTCAGTTTCTGTCTCCACTGTTTCCTCTTCCCCTTTTTTCCAGTTTGATCCCATTGTAGATGTTGTTTCATAATTGTCCTCTCCCTGCCTTTCATATTCTCCTGCTACATAGAAACATAAAAACATAGACTTTGACGGCAGATAAGGACCGCTTGGCCCACCTAATCTGCTACATTTAGTTGGCTTAATAATCTCTCTAAAAATCCTTCTAGCTCATTAATTGTATGTAATTTGCTAATGCTCTCTCTGAAATCTCCAATCTTGTGCTCCAGATTCTTGATATATTCACATTTTTCACATTTAAATTGCACCTGCTCCTTTCCCTGTGCTCCATAAGTGAACATTTTACATGTTATACACTTGGAAATATTAGCTTTCATATGCTGTTCCATGATATTGAAATTGGATTGCTTAGCCATATTTCTTAAAGCTTCTAATTAGCAGTATATAGTTATAATTAGGACTGACTTACTATTTCATTTTTTCTTTTTTGTTCAAAGTTTTGTGCCATTTCCCTTCCTCTCCAGGCTGACGCAGGTAGACAATGGTCTCCACTCCATATTCACCAAATGTTCACACAGAACACTAATTTTATAGGTCTAAATGACCTCATTTAACCCTCAGAAAGTGGTGCTTTTATCATGATGCTATTGCAATCCTACTTACACAGATCTAAATATAAAAAGATGTACAGCCCTGTTCCACTGGGCTGTGTTCCATAAAAGCACAGATTTTCATTTAAAAAACAGCTTAGCAAGAGAGAAAGAATAGAAGTTTAGTTTTGTAGATTTTCTCTTTTTTTCTGTATGAGTGAGAAAGAGAGAAAGAAAAAGAGATTTAGATGTTTATATTCACAGATAGGGCAACATAGCCTCTGCCTGTTTCTGTACTTTGCTCCTTGAGTTATCTCACAACATGGTCTATGATTCAATGTTTGGTCACAGCATCTTGAAATGCTTAAAACAATGATCTACTGTTGATTTGAAAATTGAACCTCAATGTCCCACTTTGGTACACCCCTTTAATGAACATACCCTTATCCAACAGTAAAAAGGTTGTAACCCCTCTGCCCAGGTAACTATGACCCTATCACTCTTCGTCTTACCCTGGCAAAACTCTGAGAGCACATGATTCTCCCTCAACACTGCCCTTTTCTTGACTCCTGAACCTTTCTTATTCCCTACCCGTCTGGTTTTAAAAAACAACATTGTACTGTTACTTCTCTGTTAAAGTGGGACTATCGTCAACATTTCTGTCATCAGTAAATTCAGTACTTAGATTAGCATAGACCCATTCAGCCTCATGCCAAAAATGAGATCTCTAAGTTACGTTGTTTAAAAATTACAAATCATTTTACTACCCTAAATTCACTGCCTGTTCAAAAAAGCTAGTTTCAGTACAGAGCTGCTGATGATGTCATCTCCTGAATTCACAGTCTAGTCCTCCCTGTCAGCAAGCTTATAGGACCTGTTTCTCCAAAGTTTAAAGTGATTTATGGACATTCCCTAAATGCCTTTTTACATAGCATGCAATTGCCTATGTTTCAGATGTTAAAGCTGCAATTTGTTTTGTAAAAATATCTGTCATAGTTTTGTGGATGTGTTATCAGCAATTTGTTTCTGACTGTCCTCCAGTTTTCTCTGTGTGGCCACACCCCCAGAATGATGTCATGCAAGGGAACTGTCAATGTTTTACATACAGCACCAATGAATTCTGTGTAAATTAAAAATGATAAATTATTTAAATTATAAATTTAAATGTTTAATTACTTAGAGGTGCAGTCCCTTACTTTGGTGGAGGTGACTGCTCCTAATATGTAGATGTACATAACAAGGCATTGTGAGTACAATAAGAAGTTGTTTTCCAATTCCCTTACTGTGAGGTGCAGTCTCATATCTCTGTAGTGGCTTGAACAATAAAAGCTCTCATATGTTTATTTTCCAAACAAGGCATTGTGCATATAGTATCTAACTGACAAGACTTATTTAATGAGAGATGTAGTCTCTTATGTTGGTAGTGTAGATGTCTGCAATACCAAGACTGACCAACTGTTTCAAAACAGTGCTGATAAATGGTGTCTTCCTTGCATGATGTCACGCTTGACGGCTTGGGGGTTGAAGTACTAAGAAAAAAAGGGGTGGGTTATGCAAATGAAGCAGAGCACAGAAGCAAAAGTATTTATTTTATGGAAAAAAGCACCTTTTGGCAGTTTGAATGGTAGAAGATTGAATCACAACTCCTACAGGTTAATGCAGTTTACTACTCCCATTTGCTATGGAAAAACTTTCTAAATCACTTTAAAAATGTTGTTTCCCTTGCAAGATGTAAGGTTGGGGGTTGCAGCACTGAGGAAAAAAGGGGCAGGGCTATGCAAATGAAATGGAGCAGTGAAATGAAATAATTTTTTTTATGGAAAACAGTACTTTTTAGCGGTTTGAATAGTAGGAGACTGATTCACAACTCCTACTGGTTACTATGCCCATTTGCTATGGCAACCTTTCATAACTCACTTTAAATTTTGGAGAAACAGGTCCTTCTGTGTCAGCTTGCTGACATGGAGGACTAAACTGAGTTCAGGAGATGACATCATCAACAGTTCTTCACTAAAACTGACTTTTTTAAAGAGGTAGTGAAAGCAAGGTTACAAAATAGCTCATAACTTTAACATGAAGTAATGCTAAAACCTACTTTTTGGTATGGGATTTATTGGGGTTATGCTTATTTTAATTCTGCAATGTAGCACTCTTGTATTTAATCTCACCTCCCATATATAGGATACATCTGATCTGTTGAGAAAACTAAACACCTTTAAGTGGGAAAAGAATTATGGTTGGTTGGGAAGTGATGTAGAATCTCTCTGCACAAGTATTAACCATGAAGATAGTTTGAAAGCAATAAAAGAACATTTAAATTATTTTGAAGAAATAGATGGAGTTCCAAAATAATTTATTTTGGACACACTAGAATTTATCCTAACCCATAACTATCTTGAATTTAAAAGGGGGGGGGGTTGAACAGAAATGCGGTGCAGCTATGGGTGCTTCTATGGCTCCCAGTTATGTTAACTTGTTTTTAGGTAGCTGTGAAATGAAGAATGTGTAATCTAAAACAAAAAACCCATTCTTTGGAAAAATAATTAAATGGTACCATTTTATAGATGATATTATTTGCATATGGGATGCTGATGAAAGGGAGGCACAGGCATTTATTGAGTATTTACACATAAATAACTTAAATCTTCAATTTACATACACGTATGATAAAAAAGTCCTTGATTTTTTAGATTTGAGCTTAATTACTGATACAGTAAATGAAAGAGAGTACTGTATTAGAACTAAAACATTTAGAAAGGAGACGGCCACAAATTCTGTACTGCATGCTGATAGTGCCCATCCCCCATCCATAAAAAAATCCATTCCTTACAGCCAACTTTCATGGTTAAAAAGGAATGGTAGCCCAGATAGTGACTTTAACACACAATCTAGAGAACTGTTGGATAGATTTAAGAACCGGGGCTATGAAGATAAGGTGTTAAGAAATGCCTGTGAAAAAGTTGAGAGAATAAATAGGGAGGAAATTCTAAAAAAGAAAAATATGACAAATAGTGACCTGGAACCTGTATTTACCTTTATAACTGAATACAATAATATGGCAGGAAGTATAGGGAACATTATTTTTCATAATTGGCCCATCCTGATGGGTGATGAGATGATGGAGAAGGCTGTGGGATCTAAACCCAGAATAACTTTCTGTAGAGCACAAAATATAAGAGACAAGGTAGTGCATAGTAGAGATAGAAAAAACAGAAGTTTTTGAAAGAAGCAATTGGTTGCCCAAAAGAAGTAAAGGTTTCTTTACCCGCAAAAGATGTCATATTTGTAAATATGGTTCAGTCTGTAACAAATTCTTACATCCAAAAGATGAAAACAAAGAAATTGAAGTGAGGGAACTTATTATCTGTGACACCTCATATGTAGTTTATGCCCTATGGTGCACCTGCAATTTAGTATATATTGGAAAGACCGTGAGACCTCTGAAACAAAGGATTCAAGAACATGTAAGGCCCATAATTAACAATCGACAAGATACACTGGTGGGTACCCACTTCACTCTCTGCGACAATTCATCTCCAAGTGATTTAAAATTTATGGGTATAGAACAAGTTCCATCACTACCTTTGGGAGGTGATAGGGCTAATAAATTACTCAAACAAGACAGTATATGGATTTTTAAATTGGATAGTGTGAGACCAAATGGACTAAATGAGAAATGGGATGTTAAGCCCTTTCTTAAAAATTGAAACAAACAAGGCTTATTTGTAAACAATTAAAATAACTTATACTTGTGTGGAACCTAATAGAATATGCGAAATAGAAAAATACATAATTGTGTTCACACAGCTTGATAGATTGTTGTATGTTTACCTTCTCTTTGTTTCTTTTTTCTTTGATAGGTATGACTGAACTCAGATCCTGATAGTCTCTCCTTTGGAACTTATAAATGTACTGAAATGTATTAAGAATGTGCAGATAAATCTGTTTAATAATGATCTACATAGTTAAATGACTTTTTTTTACTTTTTTTTCATTTTTTCACTATAGAGAATTAGATATGTATGGTTGTTTGTATATGAACTAGTACGTTGTTATATTTAGTAGTGCCCTTTAAGAAATAGGGTTTGACAGCTTATACATATTAATGAGGTTGCAATTTAAATTGACATGATTACCTGTGCGCTTCACCCCCTTTGAAGACTCACGAGAGTCGAGGCTCTAGGGGTAGTTTGTTTATTGCAGAGGTTCCTTACCGCTCACTTTTATAAATGTATTTGTGGATATGGTGATTGCATAAATTGCAGTCCCCTGCACTGTTGGGAGCATACACCTGGACTATGTTCTTCATTCCACAATTAATTGGATTTAACTTGATTTATGTTGGTGGTAGTCACATTTTACATTTCTCGCTTTTCTTGGATTTTGTATTCATGGTTGCTAGCCTTTTCCTTGGAGTGCTGCATACTTGCTCTGGTCTGTGCATTTTGTGGTATCATTTTGGATCTTAGCACTTTAGGTAGTAGTCCCACTTTAAGTAATAGTAGTAGGTTTTATTTTTTGAACACCTTTCCCTGAGACTCAGGGTGCTGTGTACATCAGGCAGGTAAAATAATTACAATAAACACATGGTATAATAAAAACAATAGTAAAATCAGAAGAGGACAGAACAATATTTAGGATTCAAATGCCTTTCTAAAAAGGTGTGTCTTAAGGCCCCATTTAAAGACTTTTACTGAGGGGCCTACCTCAGAGATCTGGAAAGTGAGTTCCACAGGGCTGGTGATGCCACTTCTAAGGCATGATCACCAGATGATTTCAACTGGGCCCTGGGAACCACCAGATAAGACTCATTCATATTAACCTGAAGGTGATGGACCAGGGGCTCATCACATCCACTATCATTTCTGATCTGGCCAAGGCTTTTAAGGCTGTTGCCCACCCCTTCTCTTGGATAAGCCAATTAATGGTTGACTACTTTACCTTGCAGTCAAGTGGTCCATCTCCTACCTGAAAAACAGATCCCAGACTTTCCTAGTGTGTGACTCCCCACCCCACCCCCCACACTCAGGTTATGTTTTCCCTAAGGCTCTGTCCTTGGCCCTGCCTTATTCTTGAGTTTCTTGAATGACATCCTAAAGGGATGTAGTTCCTCATATATTCACATGTATGTAGATGACACTGTGCTGTTAGCCAGTGGTGTCTCTGCCCCTGATCTGCTTGCACAACTTCAACAAGACTTTAACAGCATCCAGCACTGGTTCCACTTCAAACAACCTACCCTGAACACCAACAAGACCTATTCCATTAGCTTTGATACCAGTCAGCAGCTGGATGAAATCCAATCTCTTACAGTGTTCATGACCATAGATTGCTCCTACTTGGAGGAAGTCCCCTCTTCCCTTATACACTCAAGTGATCAGCTGGACAGTAATGTTAATTTATTTTGTCATATCATTGCTATCCACGAAAAACTCTTCTAAATTTGGCAGTTCTGCAGGTACAAGGTCTGAATCCCCTTCTTTGTCCAGAGGTAGATCATTGTGAAAATAATCCTTCCAGCCTTTGATTATGGGAATGTGGTATGCAGTGCTGCTGCTGCTTAATCCTCCTCTACTAGGCTGTCCTCCTTCCTCCACCCCTTCTGTTGCTTTGTCCTTGACTGGCTTATTCCTTCCTCCCTCTCTCCCCTGTTTTAAGCACCAGCACCTCTCCCATAGTGTCTCCATTCTCTTTAAGATATGGTTTGGTTACTTTCCCTGATACTTTCTGTCCTGCCCTCTTCCCTCCTTCTCTCTCTCTGCTTTGCTAAATCCCTCACCTTTTATGTATCCCATGCTAAAACCTCAGCGGGTCAGTCTGCTTTCTCCTACCAGCACATATGCTTTTGGCTTAGCCTCACCCTCCATATCTTCTCTTTTTTTCCTTCCAGCCTGAAAGCCTTATTCTATAAATACACCTCTAAGTTTCTGCTCCTGCACATTGTTTCCCAACCCAGACCCTTTATCACTCATTTCACCTTTTACCTTTTTCCTTTTCCTCTCACCCTGCTCTGAATTTTCTGCTCTTTCTCTGTACAGTTTTTGCCTTGTCTGCCCATTAGCTCTGACATTGTTTCTGTAAGCAAAAAGACACAACAGGGAATTAGTTGATTTGCATTAATGCCCTGGCTTGACTTATTACACTTATAAAAACAGGTAAATAAAGAAACAATTTAAAACAATGTTTTATTATTAAAACTGTTTTTTTGTTAATGTAACCAAAAAATTAAAGTGATTTTCTGAGATTTTGAAGATACCTTTTTCACATAGTATGCCATTGCCACCCATGCTTCAGATGTTGAAGCTTCAATTTGTTTTGCAAAAGAAGTTATTTTTTTATGTTTTATTAGCACTTTGTTTTTGCCCACCCACCAATTTGCTGGGTGTAGCCACACTCCCAGAATGATGTCATGCAAGGGATATTTTACATACAGCAAAAAGGAATCCTGGGTAAATTGGAAAGTTGTTTTAAATGTTTGTTACTCAGAGGTGCAGTCCCTTATTTTGGTAGTGGTGACTGCAGTACAGCACCTGATATGAAGACTTATTTATTTATTAATGTAAAAGTTTCAGCAGGAAAGACATACTAAGCAGACAAGCTAGTTTCAGGATGTGTCCTGGGGTAGAGGGGAAAGGGGTACACAGTAGGTACATATGTAGCAAGGCATTGTGGATACAGTATGTAGCTGATTTTTCTGTTTCCCTACTCCTATTTTGCTAGTGTGGATGTCTGAAATACCAAGACTGACCAACAGAGGTCTCTTAAGGTTACCACTTTTTAAGAACCCCAGAGTGGGACATTTCTTACTGAAATATGTTTTTTACAGGACAATATGTAACATTGACCAATGCAACATACCCATTTTCTCAAAATAATAGGAATTAAGATTAAGTGTTGTAGTTTTTTGATTGTTTCTACTGTTTTTTATCATTTTAAGGCATTTTAGTTAAGGTATTATAGTTTCTGAAACATTTAGAAGAAAGTTAGACAATATTTTTTTTTCTACTGTAAGGCCAGGATATGCAATATTTTTCATGTTTGTATTTTTTTGCAGGACACAGCTACCCAAATCAGGGCTGTGCTGCAAAAAATCAGGGCAAGTGGTAACCCTAAGGTCTCTGTTTCACAACAGTGCTTTGAAATTTTATTTCCCTTGCATGATGTCACAGTTGGGGGCTGCAGCACTTAGAAAAAAAGGGGTGGGTTATGCAAATGAAGCACAGCACAGAAATAAAAGCATTTTTCTCATGGAAAACAGCACTCTTTGGCAGTTTGACTGGTAGGAGACCGAATCACAACTCCTTCAGGTTACTAATCCCATTTGCTATGGCAAAACTCAGAAAATAACTTTAAACACTTCCAGCATGTCAATCATATATATGATTCTTAGTTTATTGACTTTAATTGTTGTCAGACACATATTTGTTTGCATGCTAGTAAATGACAAGAGAGGAAAAGGACTTTGTGGCTATAGTAAAGTGGGGACCATAATAAGTTCATTGTAGAGCATTGGTAGTGCAGGGCATGGAGGTCATGCTGGCACCCACTGTTTACTATAACATGTTCCCACTGAGGGGGGATTAAGCAGCAGGGTCCTGCATCAATATTGCAATTCTCTTTTAAACTGGTTTATCCATAGATTTATGCAACAGTACAAAGATGTGAATGTTGCTAATACTGTAGACAATATCTAATAGTGCAGTTACATGAACACTTGCACTTATACAGATCCATTGTCAGTTTCAAACCATTTAACTTCCTATGGTAACAGTAAAATGCTCTGAGCAACTGTAAGCAGAATAAATCATATGCTGGAACCTGACATCTGGAACTATTAACTGAAACCAAAGGAGGCCTACTGTCCCAGCTGTAAGGCTCTGCATTCCTATGGGCTCAGCTTTTAATCTCGGTATATAATGTACCCTTTATGGGGAAGAGGGTGTATTTGCTCCTGTCCCTCCTATGGCTGGCTGTTAAGCTTTATTCACAGACACTTCCTGTTCCATCTTAACCAGTGGGTCCCCCATGTATACTGCATCCAATAGGCAGGACTCTCATTTCTACGAGACTTCTTTGTCTTTCTACAGCATCAGCCTCAGCATCACTGTGCTTTGCTCAGTTCTGCACATCTCCATAACATGTTGTTTTTTCCCCAGAAAGTCAGGGTGGTCAGATTAACCTGTAGCCAGGATGTTGTGATCCCCATGAGTGCCACTGTGTATAAAGATCAAAATAACCCTTGCTGTGCTCAATCACTGAATCCCAGTAGTTGTGCTCCCAGTACTAGGTGCTTGAAGGTGAACAGAATGGTTACATTCCACATGCTTGATAACTCATTGTGGATTTGGGCTGAAGAGGACTGTAACTAGGAGCAGGCCCAGAAAATGTGGTAGTGCAATCCACCTTCCCCCATCATCCCTGAGGCCACAGTTCCAAAGTGGTGCAAGTATGGAAAAATCTGATCAAACATTACCAACGATATTATTATAGTCATGCAGTATTTTAAGTTTGTTACTTTTTAAAGACCTGTATCTCTTTCCATACTGTATACATGTCTAACTGCTGCTGTTTTATTCTCCTTCTAGGACATTGAGTATTTTTGTTCTTTCTTTATTTCTTTTTATTAAATAACTAATTATTCCACCCCAAATTACAGTTATCGAAGCATCCCAAATAAGGTTAAGGGAAATTTGCTCATTCATGTTATTGTCCAGGTAAACTTTAATGTCTTCTCTTATCATTTCTTCAAATGATTCATCTTAAATTAGTGAAGGGTCCATTACCAATCTATTAATCTTGTTTGTTTCTTGGAGATTAATGTGTACTAATAACCATGAGTGGTCCAAAATTAATATTCCTTTATAATTTATAGTAATGGGGCTGGATATTCAAACTGTGCCGTTCTGTGGCACAAGCCCTTGCGCTGCTCAAAAAAGTTACGCTGGGGTGTGACCGGGGTGATATTCAATGGAGTTGCACTATTGAGCAACTCCTTTGAATATCGCCCCCCAGCCACAGCCACTGTGCATGACGCAGTGGAACTTGCGCCACCGCAAGTGGTCAGAGTGGAGCAATCAGATGCGATGGCACAAGTTCCATTGCGCCATGAGCAAATTTCCAATATTCAAAAAGTGACATGCAAATGGGGCCATAATTTATGCAAGGCATGGGGGGGCCATTTGCATATAATTCCATCCCCATTTGCATGCCATTAGCATGCAGGTGCGCCGATCCCCGATGACTTGCGCCTGGTGCCCTGCCAGGCAGCAGCGGTCGGGGACCGATGCCCCCTGCAGCCCAATCACGGGCATGATATAAACTTCCCCCCTGACTGGCCTGATCACAGGCATGATGTAAAAGAACCCCCCCCGACTGGCCCGATCACGGGCAGAATGGAGTTCACCTTCGACTAGCCCGACAGGCAGAACGGAGTTCAACCCCCAAAGACCAATATCTGGTGGTCCAGTGGATCACAAAGCCACTGCGCGGGCATAAGGTCAAACCCACCTCAAGTCCATTTCCCTGGTGGTCCAGTGCCCCCACCCACCCACGGAGCCCCACCACTACGCTCCCCGTCAGCCGGCTGGTGGCAGCACCCACCTGCCTGCTGCCCGCCGTCCGCTGACTGACAGCTCGGTCGGGGCTGCAGCCCGATGGTTCAGAGCAAGAGCCAATGGGGTGTAGCATATGTAGCAGTAGTCCAGATATGTGAATGAATTTCATTCCATATCTGACTGCTTTTAGAGCAGTTTAGGCTGCACACCCATTGGCTCTGCTCTGAACCATCGGGCATGCAGCCCTATCGAGCTGTCAGTCAGCGGGCGGCAGGGTGGCAGGCGAGGGTGCCGCCCGCTGGCTGACAGGGGAGGGCTGGTGGAGCTTTGTGGGTGGGCGGGTGGGGGCCACTGGACCACCAGGGAAATTGACCAGGTGGGTGGGTGGGTTTGACTTCATGCCCGCGATCGGGCTTCACGGTCCACTGACCACCAGGGATATTGGTTTTGGGGTGGTTGAACTCGCTCTGTCTGCGATCGGGCCAGTTGGGGGGTTCGTTACGTTATGCCCACAATTTGGGCCAGTCGGGGGGTTCATTTACGTTTATGTCCGTGATCGGGCTAGTCGGGAGTGTTCTCTGCCCGCTATTGGGCTACGGGGTTACTATTATGCCCACGATCGGGCTGCAGGGGGGCACAGGGAATATGGGAGGCCACCCACAGGTGGCAGCTGCTGTGTTGTGCCCTGCAATGCAGCAGCTCACCTGTGGGTGGCCCTCAACTTAACTCTTTTTTTTGGCTCAAAGTTGTGCAGGTGCAGGTAGGGGGTTGTGCCTGCACAACTCTGCATGGCCCGGTTGAATATCGGGCTGTGCAGTTTATGCATGGTTTCTCCCCCTCCAGTTGAGCATGCCTTCATTAGCATTGCGCTGTTGCTCAGCATGACTTGGGGGGCGCAACTGCCTCCTGCTGAATATTGCAGATTGGTGCAATCTCGGACTTGTGCAGGTGCAACCCTATTGCGCATGGTGCAACCCTTTTGAATATCCAGCCCACGGAGTATTAAGTTTCTAAAGCCAAGCATCCAGTTTATTCCGGAGTCCATTAGAAAAGAAGGAATACTCATAATGTCTGTTATTCTGACCCATCCACAAAACTATTAGTCCTTATGCATTTAGTTTTTTTTTTGTATTATTTTAGCTGAGCTTGACAGGGTGGAGTGGAGCCCAGTTCAGTCTAAATCAGTTTCTAGGACTGTACTGAAGTCTCCTCAGTTAGGTATGGTTGCTGAAATGTGATAGCTGTAGAAAAACATCTGTGTATAATTCTGGAGAGTCCTTGTTGGGGCTATATAGACTGACTAAAGTTAATTTAGTGTTGTTCAGGGTTATTGTACACATTACATATCCACCATTGTTGTCCAAACAACATTATCCCATTGCTATCTTAATATTTTTTGAAAATAAAAAATATGCCCTTTACTTTTCTATTACAACCTGAATGGATTATCATCCATCCTCCTACAGTTTACACAGTGTATTACATTCTTGTTCATTCAAAAGTGTTTCTTGCAGGAGTAAACATTCTAGTTTGTATCTTCCAGCATAATTTATTATTTGTTTGTCTTATTCACTCTCCATTGAAGTATTTTTAAAAAATCCCATTTTAAATTTGCATCAGTAGTTCCTTCAAGTTACCAAAAAAGATCCTTACTTTTTAATCCTGAGTCTGTGTTTCTCTCTTGTTAGAGTAGTGTATTTATTATTGAGTGAAGGGTAAATCTGAGACCAGTCACAGTAGCCCACATTTAGGGTCCATATTACAAGAATTATGTCTTCCCTGTAGTTTGTGGGTGGATGGCTAATTGTCTGGCCTGGAGCCTCAGCTAGTTGATGACTGACCTCCAACAGCCAACAGTGAGCAACCAGGATGGGAGCAGTTTCTGTGTGAAAGCAGCCACTGCTAACATGTCTCACATGTTCATGTCCAGTGAGTGAGTGGAACAGTAAAGGACTGGAACAGGTGACTGACATTGTAGGCTTCAGCAAGTGTCATCAGAAAGAAGCAGAGAAATAAGGAACTCTGCTGATTAACTAATGCAAGGCACCTGTTAACAACTATGTAACAGTCACTGCTGGAAAAGGCAGAAGGTCAAAGTAGGTCAAAACTTGGAATAGCAGCAACACCAATCAAGGGTAGAGGCATAAAAAGATTTAAACAAGGCACATGGGAACACAAATAGAAACAAAAAAAACATGGGGGAAACTAGAAACACCTTATTAGGGGTAAGAGTACAAAAGTATTTCCAGGTAACAGAGGGAGAACAGAAGCTGAGAATTGTGGGAGTGGAGTGGTGCAGTGCTGTGGCTATGGGGCAGCAGTTTTCAGAGAGACCTTCTGGAGACTGTGGTGCTACCCCATCTGCACACACCTCTCTGGGTTGAGGAAGAGGGTTGCTAGATGCCAGGTTGAGTTGGTTAGGATTCAGGGGACCTCTTCTCCCACCCTGGGACCACAAAGTCTACCATCATTACCTCACAGGATGCCAGGCAGGAGGAATGACTGGACTATGGTGGACTCTGGAGGGGGAGGGTGGTGAGACAGAGGCACATTCCTCAACCGGTACCACTACATAATTCCTACACTGCTCTGGTGGTGCAGGACTCCCAGGAGGAGGCACCCATAGTAGTGAATAGGGAGGATGTGGGGTCCCTCCATAGTGGAGACCCCCAAGGAGGGTGGTAGAGGACCCCAGAGAAGAGGAAGCAACTTCTGGTGGAGGATTCAATTGTGAGGGGGATAGATTTGGGAATAGGAAAGGGGAGAGGCAGGGTAGGTGACTACCTAGCCCCATGGCCTGGAGGGATGAAAAGCAGATTCTGAGGATCGCTAGGTTAGCAGGACAGGAGGGAGAACAAGATGTCACTGTTCACTTGGAGACTAATGACCTGGCCAGGAACAGGGTTAGGATAGTGCAAGGGGAGTTTAGGGAGCTGGGGAGGCATCTTAGACAGCTAGCTCAGTGGCTTTTGTGGAGGTGCTGCCTGTCTATAACAGGGGAAAGGAGAGGGTTCTCCACATCAGGAGATTCAACTCATGGCTAAAGGAATGGTGCTGAGAGGAAGGGTTTGGCTACATTGGAGACTGGGGACCCACCTGGAAAGAAAAGGGCCTATACAGGGGTGATGGCTTGTATCCACCCAGGATGGGAACCACAGTCCTCAGTGGATGGTTTAAATGTTACATTGATGAACATTTAAACTAGCCAAGGGTGTGGCAGAAGGAATCTGGGAGTCAGAAACTGTCCCACACAGGCTGAAGTAGAGAGTAAGGATAATCCAAGGAGAGAGAAATCCCCTCAGGGTGAAAATTAATAAAGGAAGCAGGGTGGTAGAGCATTTAAAACAAAGGGGGGAAGGAGGGAGGGCAAAAGGAAAAAGAATGTGGGCAACAAGCAGAGTGGAAAAAATATATAGAAGGCCATCTGTGTGAATGCTACAAGCTTAGCAAATAAGATTCCAGACCTAGAGATCATCATGACAGAGGGTGAACTGGATATTGTGGCCATTACCAAGTCATGGTGCACTGAAAGCCACGACTGGGGCATGGCCATACCTGGCTATACTCTGTTCAGGAAGTGAAGAATGGGAAGGTAAGGAGGGTATGTGGTGCTTTATGTGAAGAAAATCATAACAGCAACAGAGATACAGGAAATATGGGGGGAGCAAGGTATTGTAGATCACCATTGAGACAGGGAATGGAGCCACTGTTCTCACTGGAGTGATCTACAGATCTCCAACACAGGGTTAAAAAATAGATAAGGTACTGCTGGAAGCCATTTGGCAAGATGGCAGAAAAGGGGGAGGTGCTTCTGGTGAGGGACTTAAACCTGCCAGATGTACTGTAAATTAGAGCCTCCCAGCAGAGGCTTCAGCTAGAAGCAGGGATGTCCTAGACTCTCTGCAGAGGGTGTTCCTCAGGTAACTAGTCAGTGAACCTGCTACTGATGGGACAGTACTGGACCTGGTATTAACTAATGGGACAGTGTTGCAGACATTGAGGTGGGGGTGCCACGAGGGGACCAGTGATCAATGCATGGTGTAGTTCAATATAAGGATGGCTGCAGAATTGAACCACACAAGGGCAAGGGTTCTGGGTTTCAGGAGGGCAGATTTTATAAAGATGGGTGAATGCCTCAGGAATGATCTGGTGGGGGGGTGGCCTGGGGGGTGGAGGAATAGTGGGTAAAGATAAAAGAGAGCACAGTAAAAGCAATAAACCTCTGTGTCAAACAAGTGAACAAAAGCAAGAGGAAAAAGAAAATATTATGGTTCTTGAAAGAGGTGGCTGAAATGGTAGAGTCTAAAAGGGTAGTCTTCGGAAAGTATAAGGAGATGCAGAGGGAGGAGGATAGAGAGGTGTATCAGGGGAAATGGGGAAGCAAGGAAAGCAGCAAGTAACACAAAGGGGCAAACTGAAGAGAGAACAGCCCAGGAGATAATGAAAGGGGACAAGAATAGTTGTAGATGTTCTTGTCAACTCATTTCCTACCTTATTCAGTACCCTTTGGGAGTTCTGTGGTCTAATCCAAAAGATAAAAATTGGTTAAATTGGCAAGTAGCATTGTAGTTATTTTTCTTGCATGGTTTACCAAGGTGCAGCTATAGTTTCTTAAAGGGGATCAGTCAGCACTAAGGCCCCATCCACACTGCACCACTCAGATCCCATAATGGATAGAAACTGTTACAACTGGGGAGCGGTGTAGAGTGTCCACACTGCCACGGTGTCCGTTATGGGACCGGCACCACTGGTCCACACTTCGGGAGCCAGGCGACCATTACCGTGGCACCTGATCCCACAATGCAGCTCGTACTATACTAGGGGACTGGTGCAACGCATCCACACTATGCCCGGTACCGTTATCGGGGCGTAACTGGTTTCATAACCTTTGTTGAAACCACCTCATATGTGGTTTCAACAGCGGTTACGAAAACACCTTCTGTAACGTTACAGGTATAAACGCAAACTGTTGCGGTAACGGTTTGGGCACTCTGTAACGTTACAGAGGTGTGGACAGGGCCTATGAGCTTCATACACAAGTATGTGGCAGGTCCCAATGTGTGCTTTGCTTGCAAAAGCATTTTTTTCACTTAATTTTACAGTAGTTTAGTAGATTTTATCATACTAATTTTGCTTTCTTCCAGGCTGGCATTTTCTGCAACTACAATCCCAGAATTGTCCACAGCTGACATCAGAACAGAGCTGTAGCAGTGGGAGCTTCAATAGCCTGAAGTGCCCTTGGAGTTTTTATAAGCACTGACTTTTTGTTTGCTGGTCCCACGGTCTGTCCTGGGATCAATACAGTCACAGAGGATTGTTCTTAGGTCTGGGAGAAAAGCTGGACCAGCAAACAAAAGATCAGAGCATACATGAAGTCTAACACTGCACTGTAGACTATTGAATCTCCCACTGTTGCAGCCCTGCTTTGATGTCAGCTGCTGAGGATTCTGGGATTGTAGTTATAGAAAATGTCAGCCTAGAAATATGCAAAATTAGTATGATACAAGCTACTATCCTATAGTAAACTGCAAGTAGAAAAAATTGCTCTTGCATATGAAGTGCAAATTGAAACCAGCCTCGTGCTTTGATATAAAGTTCTTATTGCTGATTTCGCTTTTAAGCCAACATCATTTTGCCTCCCTTTCCTTCTTCTCATTCTCTCTCATGTTTAACAGAGACTTATCCCCTAAAGACTCTGTACCCCTAAAAAAACATACAAGATAGAGCTTTCCTACTTGAGGCATGTTCATGTGATTGTGACCAGTTAACTCTGTATTCTTTATAATGCAGGTATTTATATATAGTGTGTCACAATTCTGGACTAAGACCTTAAATCAAAATATTTTTTAATTGGAAGTAAATTAATATTATGCCTCTTACATATAGTATAGTGGCATGGTAGTGCCACTATAGTTAGGGTTGAGAAGGCAGTTTAATGTTAATCCCCTAACTTTGCACTTTAATAGCTTTCCCCCATTGAACAGATGTACATGACACTTTGCATTTGTGGGGGGGCCATGTCTCTTGATATGTCAAGTTTTTTTCCAGGTGGATGTGCAGATTACATGATCTGTATAGTGAAAAGATTGGAGGGGAGGTTGCGCTGTTTTTTTTGTCATCACCAAGCACCCAGATGGTTTAGAATTTTGGTCTGAAATGTTCAGGGCATAAAGGGCTTGATCCAGAAATGTGTGTTTTATTAGTTTGGGGATGTATTAATCCATTAATAGAGTTTTTTGGATAGCTGTTTCATATGAAAGAAGAATTGGGCCATATGAACAAAGATTTCTGTTTTGTGAGAGGGAAATTATCATTCATGAGAAAACAAAATATTCTTTCATATGGCAGCCATATTGTTTCCATTTTTTTCAATAGAACTTTTTTGAAAACCCATAAAAATGATATCTTGCAGAGACAACATACATATGTTGCTAAACAGGACCCCAATAACTGGATTCTGCAGATAGTTTTGGAAAAAAGGACCCAGAAATGGGTTTTAAAACATTTTTAAAATTCTCTTTTGTGAGGCAATTTTCTTCATTTGTATGCCTCACAAAAGAAGAATAGGGCCATATGAAAGAATAATATGCTTATACAAAAGAGAAATTAGGATTTTTGCTTCAGTCTTCATTCATGAGAACCAATCTTTTTTCATGAATTCAGCAAAATCTCACAAAAGAAGATCCATTCTCACAAATGAAGAATTTGGACTTTGTTTTTCTTCCACATTAGACATTTAGGATGCCATAACTCTGTCAGTCTTTGGCATTAATGAACTATATATCAAAAGAAAGGTCTCAATGAGTACTACAAGACTAACACATACCACCCCCCCAAAAATTTGTGGGGTAAGCACAGTAACCCAAAATTGACCTCCAACTTCACTATAGTGCCAAACATATAATTAAAGTTTGATAAACATGAAACATGCAATTTTTTCATTATTCTTTGGCAACTGGGAAAGGCCCACTAGGCGCAAGAGTCTGTTTTCAGGGGCAACCCAGGAGCTTTGGGCTGGTTAAGTAACTTGCTCAGAGTCACACAGTATGCAGGTGGAGGCTGTGGGAATCAAACCCAGGTCTGCTGGATGTACCAAGCTCATTCACAGCTCATTAATCTAATCACTAGGCTATAGTGCCAGCCAAGGTGTACCTCCTCTTGGATTATAGCCATAGCAAGTTTTACACCAAACCAACAAAAAATGATAAGAGTTGTTCCTAAAAAACATGAAAACATACTTTTGCCCATATAAAATGGACCAGCTGGACATAAGAGGAATACTTAATATATTTTTTCTTTGTCGTAAGCCCAGCAAAAGAAAATCAAACCAGGTGCATAAATTTCTTACAACATTACTGAAATTCCATTACCAAAAAAAAAATAATTTAAAAATGAGCCCTCCTATAGGATAACATTGCAACTTTAACAAGCTGTTACTCTGTCAATCTTTGGAGTTAATGGACAATCTATATCTGAAAAAATGTTCACAATGATTTCAACAACACAGATGCATGTTAACCCCCCCAGGACTTCATGTGGTATGTACAGGGCCTTAATATTACCTCATAATTTCACCATGCTGCCAAATTGAGTCATGGAAGTGCAGGTCCCAGAGGGCCCTGAACTTCCACAGACAGATGGATGTCTGCATGTGTAGAGGCAAGGAAGTGCAGTTACTGGAGGTCCCTATGCTTCCACAACCAAACAGATATGTTCACACAGGTCATGACAGGATCTGCGTGAATGAGGATATGATTCTACTATGTCAAAAAAAAGAGGAAATTCTTTGCAAAAAACTGGATTTATGCACCAGATAGGGTTCAGGTTATACAGTATCACATTTCCTTACTTTTGTCACTTTAATCCCTAGCTAGTGCATAATGCATTTTTTTGCAAAGAATATATACATATATATATATATATATATATATATATATATATATGTATATATATATGTGTATGTGATATATATATATATATATATATATATATATATATATATATAGTGGTGATTGCGCAATAGTATACTATTACAGCACACTGCATGTCATTGCAGTAGCAGTATACATGTTATTCAATGGATGCCACATTTGTGCAGTAGTGGTATACCACGCTACCGGTATACTTTTGCATAATCACCACTATATATATATATAAATATATATATATATATATATATATATATATATATATATATATATATATTTATGTGTGTGTATTTGATACTGAGAGACAACATGTGACATTCATGTCCCAATTTTATTTTACTTAAATCCCATAACTATATCATTGTTACATTGGGTGCATATGGAGATAATGTAATACCAAATATAAAGATAGTTCATCATCTGAAAGTATAAGAAAATGAGCCTTTAAGTTAGCACATGAATCAGAAAACGTACGTAACATGGTGTCCCTTCTGTTGAATTTTCAGTTTAAATTTCTTTTAGGTTTTTTCCAAATTAGCATTGTTATTGAAGCTATTTAAGTACCACAGTATGCAACATTTCACTATTTTATTCTAAGCATTACCTGATTGTAATTACGCTACAATTTATCTTTGGGCACCACTGCTGTGAAAACAGGACATGTCAAAGTTTTGCTGCTGATTGTATCCATTTGTGTTTACTGTCCCCTTTTTTTAATCTGCTATGTGAACCTTGTTGGATAAGTTAGACACCACTGAGTTTCCTAATTGTTCAGTGCAATTTATTCAAAAACAGTTTTTTCATATGAAGTCATGTATGTAACAGTGACATCACAACAAGTCACGTATGTAACAGTGGCACCACATAAAGTCATGTGATTAACAGGGACCCAACAAAAGCAACAATGTAAGTGTAACTATCCAACAAAGTCCTACTATAAGAAATACTTATGTTAATGTACATAAAGCAACCATAGTTATCTTTAAATATTTACTTTTTAATGCATTTTCACTGGGCGGGTCAACGTTTACCTGCTGATTCCATCTGTTTGTTTTTACAGTTCTTTTTTTCTTAATCAGCTATATGAACCTTTGTGTATAAGTTAGACACCACTGAGTTTCCTAATTATTCAGTGCAATTTATTCAAAAACAGTTTTTTCATAAGAAGTCATGTATGTAACAGTGACGCCAAAAGTCATGTACGTAACAGTGACACCACCAAGTCATGTGGTTAACACGGGCCCAACAAAAGCAACAATATAAGTGTAACTATCTGATTTAGTCCTGCAACAAGAAACACTTTTGTTAATGTACATAATGCAACCATAGTTATATTTAAACATTTACTTTTGAATGCATTTTCTCCAGAGGTGTCAAAGTTTACCTGCTGACCGTATCTGTTTGATTTGCAGCTCTTTTTTTCTTACTCGGCAATTTAAACCTTGGCTGAAAAGTTAGACACCATTTATTGTCCTAATTATTTAGTATAATTTATTTAAAAGCTGTTTTTTTCATAAAAAGTCATGTACGTAACAGTGACACCACAACAAGTCATGTATGTAACATTGAGAAGAATAGAGACACCAAGAAAAACACTCACCAGGATGAGAAGTAGAAAGGAAGTTTCTTGGGCAGGTGTGGGGCTTTTAAGACCTTCAAAGGCTCAGCAACAATACAGACAAGTGCTTTTAGTTCTGCAAATGGACCGCTGGTGTTGTGGAGAATTTTTGGACCCATGGTCTTGTACATAACAGGGGGACGCCAAGGGAGGAGGATCCAAATATTTAATTAAAACATCATGAATACTGCAAAGTAAAAAAAAAAGAAATGATGTTAAGGAGAGTCAGAGACACTGCAATTGGGGGGGGGGGGGTTATTATAAAAAAGCTATTTGAAGCCCAGGGCTGTACAAGTTCTGAAAGTACTTTAGGGGGACACCACTGGTTCATACGTTACCAGGGAAAAAAAGGCATATAAACTACATAAATTATAAATTTAGAAATAAGAAAGTTGTAAGAAGCACAACAGCTAACTACGAGATACTAGCATACAACTTTTTTCTTTAAAATGTAAATGTTGAGACTGAAATGAGACACTCTATGAGTGACATGGAACAGTGTCACAAAATGGCATATTTCTTATGGAGGAAATGTGGCACTCCAGATGGGTCCACAGCAAAACAGCAACACAACCGAGGCTGATGTTATTTACAGTATGTCCTTGTTGAGTACAATACTAGGGAGTATTAGAATGGAAACATTTTATTAGTTATTTAAGAAGTTACAGGCCATTATTATAGAGGTGATGCAAGTGTCTCCAGTACTGTACACAGACATATATATATATAGTGGCAGTACCACTATAGTTAGGGTTGAGTAGACTGTTTACTCCCTAACTTTGCACTTTAATAGCTTTACCTCTGTTCACTGAATTTGCACAAAATGTTAATATGTGGAGTGGGGGGACAGGGTCTCTAGATGTGCCAAGTTTTGTTCTGGTTAGATGTACAAATTATTAGATTCAGATAGTGCAAAAAGTGGAAAATCAGGGATTTTTGCTATTTTTTCATCATCACCTAGTGCCCAGATATTTACAATTTTGGTCTGAAATGTTTATGGTAGAAAGGTCTTGCCTTAGAATGGTGCCTTTCATTGGTTTGGTGAAAAAAAAGTATTAAGCCATTCCAGAGTTATAAGGATTTAAAATTTCAGTTCTGAGCATGCTTTTAGGGTCCTATGGATAGCTATTTAATATGAAAGAAGAATTTGGTGGTATGAAATAAGATTTCTCTTTCATGAGGGAGTAATCCTCTTTTGTGAGAGAAAATTCTTCTTTTATAAGGCAGCCATCCTATTTTTTTTTTAATTCTTTCAAAACCTGTAAAATAATATCATTCAGAAACAGCAACACATGTATCTTGCTAAATGGGACACCATTAGCTGGATTCTGGAGTTCGTTTTTGGAAAAAGAACCCAGAAATGTGTATTTAAAACATTTTAAAAATCCTTTTTCTTGAGGCAATTTTCTTCTTTTGTATGGCTCACAAAAAAGGAATAGAGCTATATGAAAGAGTATTAGATTCACAGGAAAGAAGTTAGACTTAGTTTTTTCTTCACATTCTCCTTTCACATGAATAATCCTCTTTCATGAGCTCATGAATATCTCAGGAAAGAGGATTGATTCATGTGAAAGAAGAAGTCAGACTTAGTTTCTTTCACATCTAAACTTTAATAAGCTGTAAGTCTGTCAATACTTGGAGTTAAAGATACACTATCAGCTCTTTTTGCGTCCAGTTAATTTTGGTAAACCCATATTCTATGATTGCTTGCCTTCTCTGAAATTCATTGATGTTGTTGGTTGTTTTATCATCTTCTTTTCTTAGCAGAACTAAAATGCGTGCTTTTAGTGTAATTATGCTCAACCTTGTTTTGTTTCTAATCCTTGATCTGTGCTTAGTGGATACTTTTTGAGCATTAGGAACACCCCCATGCAGTTTAGCCACATGTAATGCAATAGTCTCCACTTCTCCCACTACATAACAAGTGTCTAGACTGTGTTAGGGGTGTCCCAAGTCTAGGAAAGTTGCAGTGGGAGTTGATCAAGGAATGCAAACAAACATATATTGGTGTGGTAAGAAAAAAAAGGAAACAGAATGAAAATGACCAGGTAAATCACAGTCTCTACAGAACTGACCAATCATAACATGTGTTTCTTAAAGCAAGAACACTTTGAGGCCTAAGAGGGTTAACAGTGTTCCTTTAAGGGACAATCTATATATCAACAGATCGGTCCCAATGAGCACTTCAAGACTAACATATAATATCCTCCAAAAATTGAGGAGCTATATAAAAAACCTAAACATTAAAAAAATGTAATTCCTGTAGGATAACACTGAAGCTTTAAAAAGTCATGACTCTGTCAGTCTTTTGAGTTAAGGGACAATCTATATATCCAAAAGGTTTCATTTTTTTTCTTCCAGAAGCAAATGATTTGATACCTTTTAATGGACCAACATAGATGTAACAACAAGAACAAAGTGCTCTAGCTTTCGGACCAACCAGTCCTTCTTCAGAAGCTCATGGTAGTTGTTTAGAAAATACAATACTTATAACAGCTAGATAATGCAGAGAAAAACAGAAAAAAAAATCCCATTGGTTTAAAATACTCATTTAAACAAAAAAACAAAAACAAAACAGAAGATGATGTCAGAGAAGTTAAACAGTACCATAATGCCTTCAGCCAGAAAGAACCTTGGGTCAGACGTGCTTGCTGGAACACACATACAAAGAATCCTACTGCATATAAATTTAATTGACATAAGATAACACTGCTGAGGCAGATAACTCCTAAATCAGGCTATGAGTGTCACAGTTAGTATAAGGATGTGATTACTGAAAGGCAACCCCCACCCAGATTAAAGACAAACTAAGATTGTTATAGGGCTCATGAAGTTTCAATGTTTGCATTATAGACAAGAATTTACCAGTAAAGTTGTCTTAAAAATATCAGTGCACACTGTGTGATGTGTAAAACCTAGCTGGACCTGTCACCCAGCTGTTTTCTCAAGCTAGATATAAGGCCCAAGAAATTTCAAAAACCTCAGGACTATATAAATGATAATTTAAATATAAATTGATAATATTAGTGTCAAACAAAAAACTCTAGTCGAGTAACCTCAAGGAATTAAGACCATGTAGCCTGATATGTATTGATGTCAATATATACTGAGAATGTAACAACTTGATGTACCACAAGTCTCTAAGGAATATGAAAAAGAGAGAAAATTGTAATTTCTCTCCTCCTCTTCATACAAACAATACAACCTAACCCCACCACATCACCATAATGTGGGTGGGGGACTACACAAAGGAGATGATGTCTCTCTCTCTCTCCTCTCTCTCTCTCTCCCCCCTTTTTTCTCTCTCTCTCTCCCACAGACACACACACACTCTCTCTCCTAGTGAACCTATATTAACTTCAGTCACTTTTTCTTGAAATTTCTTTTTCTCCCCTCCTATGTCCCTGCCAGAGCCACCTCTTCAGGAGTCGCCAGTTGAACCCATCCCTGCCACCAACTTACCTGCTGCTTGGGGTCTCTCATCCTGCCACAGGTTACCCCCCTGGTGGGGTTTGGGGTGGGGTGAAACCCCTGTACCTTAATGTCTTCTCTGGTCCCCTGGACAGCAGCAGTCAGTGGCACATCAGGACTGGGTTTGGCGCTCCATTTATCTGGCTCTGGAGGGTGTTTTTTCCCCTATTCTGTGAGGATGTTGCTGCCCTCAACATCAAGGCATGAGCGCCAATGTTTGCAACATCCTCACCCTTGTTGTTGCAGCCCCTCGAGGTGATTGATCCACAGGTCTCCACCCGTGACCAATCATACCCCTGAGGTACCAATGAGCAGTTATGCCCCCAGCCTCTGCAAGAGGTCACCGTTCACCAGGGTGGATCACCCACCCTCCCCCAGAGAAGGCAAGCTGTCATCAGACGCTCAGCCTTTCTCCCCCCAGCCAACCCCTGGTGACCCAAGTCTGCTCCCAAAAACAGGTCGCCGGCGTGGTGCGAGGTGTGGAGTCCAGCACCTCAACCCTCAGCACCACCAGGCCGGCTATCCAAAAAGGTTTCAATGAGTACTACAAAACTAAAGCTTAATAGTCACCCAGAAATTCATGGGCTGCATGCAGCACTCCAGAATTACCCTTCATATGCCTATAGGATAATATTGCAAGTTTAGCAATCTATAAGTCCATCACTGAGGTGCATCCTGGGCTATTGGAGGGACAGCTGAAGTCCTCCACATCTGGAGTTAGTTGGAAAAGCTTGTCACAAAACAGTCCAGTGTGCAAGCAGCCTAAAAGGCTGGAAAAAGGTGCAAGTCCTTGTAGCTTGGCTAAAGCAGCAGTTTTACAAGTATTTTTTATGAGCTGATGGTTTTGCCAGACTGGAAGTCCCGCCTCAGAGAACTTCTTTTTTTCCTGGGTTTTAAAGTTGCTCCTTATGAGTATCAGTTAGTGCACAGCACAGATGATGTGCACAAAGGCATGTATGTTATCCATGTGTGTCTGGCATGTCCGCTGGCATAGCCAGAACAGCAGGCCCAGACATACTACCCTGAAAAAGAAAAAGGGAAAACAAAATTGGGATGATTTAAATCAATGTGTGAGCTGCAAAATGTTTGTAAAAGAAGTGATTATAGAATACACTTATGTCAAATTCAACTACATAACAGAACTTCTTAATAAAAACAAGGAACTCAAAAAACAGTTGGAGTTCTGAACTGAGATACATAAATAACTGCAGTTCATACAGAAGACAGTCTTACTATTACAAAATAGTGAGTTGGCCACTGCGGAGCTAAGAAGGTCTATGGATATGGAAAATGATAAAACTTCAAGGGATAAGAGAAAAAGTGACACAGCGGGAGACTCAGATATTGATAACTAATTGAGAGGGGAAGAATGGTGCTTGGTCCAAGGGTCAAAAAAATGTAGACGAAGACAGGCAATAGAATTTGTTTCTACTGAATTAAGGAACAGATACTCTGAACTTGAAACTCGTGAATCTCTAGAAGAAAGGGGAAGTGGCAACTCAGAAAGCCAGAACATGCCACTGCAGCAAGAATTTAAGCAACCTGAAACTACTAGTGGTGTAAGCAATGAACCAGTGGGTAACATAAGGCAAGGAACTTTACATAGGAGAGAAACTGCAGCAAATGCTCCATCCCGAAGGGGAAATAGCGGTACTAGGTGATGCTAGGATTACTAGGATTTAAGGGACATAAGGGGGCACAAGGCCCATTGTGAATGTCCCCCACCCATGTGGGCCACTAAACCATCAATTGTTTATTGTAATACAGTCTATCCAATATGTTTTTAAAGGTGTTTATGCTTGTGCATTTGACTGCTTCCTGTGATAGTCAGTTCCAGGCCATAGGTGCTCTAAGTGTGAAGAAATGGTCCCTTTTAACTGTCATTGCTTGTTGTTGTATATGTATTTTTTTGTTATGTGGTTTCAGATTACCTCTTACATTACTAAAATGTAATTTGCATTCATTCATTCATACACTCCTTATTCCGAGCAAGTTTATATAGTAGCAACAAATCGCCCCTTTGTCTTCAGTAACCTACTCTGATAATTGCAAACTTTCAGGGTGGTCCAGCAGTGGTAATGGTGGTGTTCAGCAACAGTTATTTAAATCACAGCTAGTATGAAGCTGCACTCACCGAACCCCAAGGTTCTCAAAGAGACACGGAATCAATCTGATTCAGTTAATCCATTTATTTCAGCCACAACGTGGAACCAACAACAGGAAAATCGCAGTGCTTGCACACTGCTGCTTATATATTGCTCCCTCCACAGGGCTTCCTCAGAGCTACTCAACCTTTGTTAGACAGGTGTTTAGATACAAATTAATTTAGGTGTCACATGTATTATTTAGCCAATGTGAGTTTCAACCTCATTAAATTATAGTTGTGCAATTAGAAAACGTGCTATATCACCAATGTAAATACATCAATCATATATAAAAAAGCAAGAAAAATCCTTCTTTGTTATACATTCATTTTTCTTATTATTAAAATATTTTAAAGTCATATTTTATTTCATTTTCTGTCTTTCAAAAATGACTTCATATTCATTTCTCATGGTTCCAGGCTTTCTAGTAAAGGTCACTGTTGTTTACTATTACAGCCAGCTGTGTATCCATCTAACCAGATAATTGTCGACCTTCAACTTAATAAGCTTCTCAATCATTTTAACATGCACTACTCTGTCTAATGCTTTAAAGAAATCAAGTAGTAATACATCCAATGGATGATCATTATCAATACTTTTGCTAATAGTGTCGTAGAACATGATTAGATTGGTAGTACAGGACCTTGCCTTAGTAAAACCATGCTGGTTTATATCCTTTGTCCCTGTGAGTTCAAGATGCAGTTTTAATCTATTTTTGTTGAGTCATTCCACAAATTTACAGCAGTGGGATGTCAAACTTATTGGTCTATAGTTTTCTATTATTCCTCTATTACTTGTCTTATAAATTGGGATAACTGTTGCATTTTTCCAATCGTCAGGAACAAAACCATCCCTCAATGAGTTACTGAAAATGATTGAAAGGGAATATGCCAACACAGAGGCAGTTTTTTAAGGAACATTGGATTTGTAATGTCTGATCCTGGGCTAGATCTACTGTCTAGATTGGTTATTAATTTAAGAACTTCATCCAGTGAAAAGGGTGCAGTAGCTGGTTTATCAGGTAGTACCGGTAATATAGTATGCATGGGAGCTGAGAAAACTGAGCAGAAGTAATTATTAAATTTATCAGCCACTTCTTTATCATTTTGTATCACCTGGCAATTTTCTATTATTGGTCCTATGTTTTTTACTGTACTTCTGAAGTTGGAGTTCATATATGAATATAATAATTTCTTATCATCAGAATGCACTATTTTAAAGTCAAGTTTTGCTTTTACTTGCCTAATGGTATATTTTAGATTTTTTTGTATTTGAAGGAATTTCATTTTATTTTCATGTGTTGGTTCTTTTCTATAGGTTTTATATGCTTTTTGTTTCCCTTTGATTTGTTTTTCAACTTTTTGATTTAACCAAACTGGGATCATGTACTTATTATTATATTTGTTTTTTAATGGTACATAAATGTTTTCTACCTCATTCAATATACTTGTAGAAATATCCCAGGCCTCTTGAGTTGTCTTATATCTAAGGGTAGTTTCCCAGTCTATTTCAGTAAGGCTTTGACATACAGGGTGAGATATTCAAAAGGGTTGTGCATGTGCAACTCACTGATGCACCCCGGCACGATATTCAATCGGGGTAAGTTGCACTGCGCAACCCCCTGATGTGCCCGGGTGCAACAGTAATTTATGTGGTGCAAGTGCGGGGTGCTTGCCCATGCATAAGCAGCACATCCCAATGTTCAGCCTGGCATGTGCGGCTCATATGCTGACACATACCCGCCTTGCACCACTCAGGGGGTGCAAAGTTGTGCCTGGTGAATCCAGGAACAAGTCCTGGCCACCCACAGGTGAGCTGCCATATTGCAAGGTGCAACACAGCAGTCACCTGCTGTGGGTGGCCACCCAACCACCCAGGACACAGTCCACATGCCCCCTGGCCAGGGGGCATCATGCCCCCCTCACCCATCTGTGGGCATCTGTTGCATACATCTCTGGTGGTGCAGTGGACTGCTATCCATCACCCGATCATGGGCATAAGTTAAATAAACCCTGGTGGTCCAGTGGACCACTATCCATCTCCCATCCATGGGCATCTGTTACGTACATCCCTGGTAGTCTAGTGGACTGCGATCCATTGCTCGATCATGGGCTTCAGTGAAGTAGTCACATTTTGGACCTGTGTAATACAGTATGGTCTGCACGCTCATTGGCCTACGCAGTGGACCAATAGGCGTACAGACCCTACTGTACACTGTCAGTTGGCAGGCAGTAGGGCGGTTTGCAGGCAGGGTGCCGTCACCACCACTGACTGGGGTGTAGGGTAGTGGGGCCTTTAGTGGGCGGGTGGGAGGGGTTTGCTGACCACCAGGGTTATACTTAGCCAAAGCCCGTGATTGGGCAATGGATACTGGTCCACTGGACCACCAGGGACTTAAACAACTCATGCCCATGATTGGACATAGGATTGTAGTCCACTGGACCACCAGGGATTTTAACAACTTTTGCCTGCGATTGGGCGTACGGGTGCGGGACCCACCTAGGGTCAGCAGGGCGTTGGTCCTCGACTGCTGCAGCATGGCAGGGTGCCAGGTGCAAGTCACTCGGGATCGGTGTACCACATGCAAATGGGGCCATAATGACATGGAAATGGCCCCATTTATGCCTTGCAGGCATAATGGCCTCATTTGCATGCCCAGTGCTGAATATTGCTGTTGATACACCTAGCACACCCACCCTTGTGCTAGCGTATCCCCCTGCTCCCCTCCTGCCACTTGTGCTGGCACAGTGCCACTGTGCCATGCAGTGTGTGTGTGTGTGTGCCCTCAGTGCCATATTCAATGGTGCTGAGCCATGGTGCAGCAACATTGAATATTGCCTGGTCCATGCCCTTTGTCGTCTAACCTTCATTCTGGCAGTAGCAACAGCACCTCGACAGTAGACCACCTGCAGTTTTTGCTCTGAGGCCTGAAGGCCTGAAGGATTTTTACAACACTTTGGTTTGATATTGGGCCTTTTTTTTTTGAGCAGGGCTGAAACACTTCGAGGTTTTTTCACCCAGAATAATTTTATGCAGATTCAGTTGGTGGCTAGCTGCTGTTTGAAAAGATATAAGAACTTTTTGAAGTGTCTGCTATTTCAAGCACTACTCTTTCTCAAAAACCCTTAATAACTGAACAATTGTAAAAAGTAAGTAAATATTTAGTTTACTTAAACTTACTTTTTGACTATTGATTTTATCGATCTTACAGTATTTGGAACATTTTGGAGCATTTTGGAGCATTTTTGGAGCACAGGACATAGCAGGAGTCTATATGGGGTTAAAGGGGGTCAAGCCAATGTGCTCTTGCTTTTTGCCTTTGTTTAATTTAAGCTATTCTGTTATTATTATCTAATATTTAGTTGTCTGATTAAAATTGGCTTAGTCTGGTTTGGTTTTTAAACTCATCTCACACAAATAACTGAAATACGCACTAGAAGCACTAAGAAGCTGTGAGAAATTAAATCCTAAATTAGTTAAAGAGCAACTGACACCATCTGGCCAAAAGTGCTACATTGCAGAATTAGAATAAGCATACCCCCAGTAAATCCCATATCAAAAACTAGGTGTCTGTTTTACTTCATTGTAAAGCTATTAGCCATTTTGTAACCCTGATTTCACTAACTGTTTAAAAAAAAGCCTGTATCAGTGAAGAGCTGGTGATGATGTCATCTTGGGAACTCACAATCTCGTATTTCCTGTCAGCAAGCTTATAGGATCTGTTTCTCGAAAGTTGTTAAGATCATGTGCAATGATTTTCACAAGTAAAGCAGGCAGCAACAGTCTGAAAACTATGTGGGAACTTCTGTTTTTTACTTGGTGTATGAAAGTTATTTTTCCGAGTGACTCAATTCAGTACATTTGGAAATTGATCTAAATATGGCTGTAGCATTGTTCCACAGCCATCTGTTGGCCTGCCAAAAGAATTGCAGGAACAACTTCCAGGGCTGAATACTACTGTGCACTTTAATGTATGCATTTCCCATAATGCACAGCAGCCAAATCCCAAACAGCAGATGCAGCAGAAAAACGGAGATGATTCCACAGTTCACAAATGTAAGTCAGCCAAAATGAACACATATTATACAATGTTTATCACATCTGCATGGAATCAGTAACTGCATGACTGTTCACCATTGCACCCACAATATACAAACTGCAGTTAAATATATGCATTACCCATAATGCATAGCAGCCAAATCCCAAACAGCAAATGCAGCAGAAAAATAGAGATGATTCCACTCTATCTGTATCTGTGTTTTATTGTACTTGCTAATATAAGATGCCATGATACAATGTCGTATAAAGCATAATTCCCTGTTTCTGCACTTGTCATGTTACAAGTGCATTAAACCACTCCAAGGCATGGGTCTACTGTGGAATTAACTTTGTCACAAACCCTGAAACTTGTATAGTTTTTAAAGCAATGTTTTTTGAACGGTGCTACTTGTTTTATATGTGAAACCCATTGCACAGGATCTTTCCAACTTTGAAGACACAGGTCCTATAAGCTTGCTGACAGGGAATATTAGACTGTGAGTTCCCAAGATGACATCATCATCATCATCTCTTCACTGATGCTGGCTTTTTTTGTATAGGTAGTGACATCAGGGTTGCAAAATGGCTAATAATTTTAAAATGAAGTAACGTAGTAATCAAGTTTTTGGTATGTGATTTATCGCGGGCATGCTTATTCAGATTCTGCAATGTAGTACTTTCAGCATCAGTGGCTCTTTAAGATTAGTGCTCTTTTAGGTGTTAAAGGTCCTAAGGCTGAGTCTTTACATATAATCATTGTTTCAGTCATTTGTCATTTGATTGCCTTACACGAAGAGGCATTGAGATACTCCCTTTGCTATCCTGTTATTATTTGATTTTCTTTGTTTTCTTTACTTGTGTATGTATAGTGTCCCTGTAGATTATGACTACAGTCATCAAAGGCTGTGCCAAATACAACAGATGTGATTCTCTGATTCAGAAACAACTTAGGATAGATTCAAATGTTTTGAAAGTCTTGAATGTCCTACTTTGGGAACGGTCAACAAGGCCATTATTGACTAAAAACTGTGAAATTGTGGAGCCCACTGGAATTGGGAACTATAACAGTTTTACTCCCAAGAAACCCTTGAATTACATCAAGAAGTGGGACCTTATAAAAGGTATTTGAAAAAGGGGAAAAAGGAAAAACTTGAGGTATTGTAACCCTGAACTAACGAGGAGTGTTGCAGACTCTTTTTTTGGACTACCAAGGGATTTTCTGTGAGATTTTTTTCTGATTTTTTCAGACCTGATATCAAAGTCTATAAATTTTGTCTCGTTGCCTTTTTGTTATTTTGAGTATTGATTGTGATGCTGATGCTGATTTGACCTTTATGATTGATGTGTAGGTTTGTTACATCTTCTTCAAGTTTATACAGGGCCATACTCTGCCGTCATTGTTTATAGATATTATTTTTAGGTGCTAGTTACTTTGTTGTTACTTTTTTGTATTTTTTTTTGTTGTTATGCCTGTAATGACTTGGGGTAGAGCAAATAACAGACTGCCTAAAAAAATCACTGAGGAAAATAAGTATAGTTACCAAAGGTAATAAGATGCAGAGACTAAGAACAATGGGACAAAGGGTTCAAATAGGACATTTGGATGATCTAGAAACTTTGAACAAAGAAATGAAGGACAAGATAATGGATAAAGATACTGAAAATATTGGGAATATCGGGCTTTTAGAAAGCAAGAAATGTGTTAAAAATAGTAGTTTTCTTCATGATGAAGATAATGTGGACTTAGCCAAAAATGTGTTAACTAATATGCCAATAAATAAGGCAATTAACAATGTAAAGCCTGGTAAAAATAAATTGGTCCAGTCCACTGTTTGGGATCTTTGGAAGGGTAAGGCAACCAAAGTGAAACAGGAAACTGGAGATGTCCAGGGGGATCAGCAACTCAGAAAGAAGGTCATTTTAGAACCTCCTTACCAGGAGCAAGCAGAAGTTATTAATTCTCCTGATCAGAGTATCAGGGAAGTTTTAGAACCTCTGATGCCCCTGGAACCCCATATTGGCTATTTACAAGACTCTAGAGATATTGAACAGGCAAGTATTGATGTTAATAATATGGTTGCAAACATAAAAGAAACCATCCAAGCTAATATTAAGTTGGAAGAAAAAATTAAAGAATTTAATAGAATAAAAATGAGTTTTATAGACAATTGTAGTTCCCCTCTCTTGGTGTCCCCAGAGAACAAGGAGAGAAATAAAAACATGTGGGGGACTCAAGAAGAAATATCTCCTGAAATATCATGGTCCATAAATGAAATGACGCAATTCATGAGCTCCATAAAGGAGGACACACCCCCTTTATAAAGTTTAACTAGGGAATATGTGAAGGCACTCAGAGACCTATTACTAGCCAATACCATGATTTATGAACAATTGATTAATATTTCTCAAAACCTTTCATTTGTAAAAGGAGTTTGTATGGAAAATAAAAGCAAAATAGATTAGTTATATGATAAACTGGGTAATGGTCACTGGGATAAAGAAAGTATTAGATTAAATAGGACAGATAATTGTAGTTTAGAAATAGGTAAAAATATTAAAGATATTAAGTTGTTAGACCTAGCTGCAGGATTGAAGGCTGATATTAGTGCCAATATATAACAGGCACCCTCAGAGAATAGTCTTGATGAAGACTTCACAAGGGAATTAGTAATGCTACCAGATGGATTTGATCAAAGCAATAGTGTCATAAAGGAATTAAGACAAAGGAACCCGTGATTTGGAAAAAGGGAATAGAGCAAAAAAAAAGTGTAAGAGAATGAGGATATAAAGAATTAATAGTTAATGAAAAAAGAAAGAAGCTTAAAAAACAGCGCCTTGTGATCTCAGATAATGAGATATCAGCACTCTGTATAGGTGACGAAAGTTTGATTGGTAAAAGAGGAACACTTAATGTTACTAAAAAAATAAAAACGAATGAAAATCTTCCAGTAAAATAATTAAAACATTATAGGATCCCCCTGTTAGAGAAAAGAAAGGTAATGGAGGGAAATGTAGAGGTAGGGAAGGAGGAAAGAACTAAGAGGCTGAAGAAAAAAAATCACTAAAAAAAAGGACAACAAAGGAAACAACCAGAGGAAAACAAAAGACAAAAGGAATTCTTGTACAAAAGCCTGAAATATTAATTGAAAAAGACAGCAGTCATTTAGCCTGCAACGATAAATCAGGTAGTGAAGAAAAAGTAGACAAACAACAATGGCTGGAAATGGAGAAGGAATGGAAGGAATTGAAGGTATAAAATAATTTGGAGTGTTTCCTATATAGAACTTTGGAAACTGACTTTGTTCTACCCTTGCACAAAGTCTCTATTATGCCAGATGAAATGGAAGAGAAACTGAATAAAAGCTTAAAACAACATATAGGATTTGTATTACAAAATAAAACTGGCAATGATATATTTATGTCTAAATTCAGTATTACTAGACCTTTAATAGATACAGAAATGGTCTTATTGCTTTCTGATCAGTACTACGTACTAAAGGCTATAGAAAACAAGAAAACTGTATTGAGGGAAATGGGAATGGAAATTGATAATATGACTGAAATTAAGTCATTGTTTCCAGAGTTCTGTAAAAACAATAAAAATAGGCTTGATCAAAAGAAGGATCTGGTGATCTCAGTCTTTGACCTAAGCAGTTTCTTGCATGAAACTAAACAAAATCTTCAGGTAAAGGTAATTGATTTATTACAGATTTTAACTAAAGATAGAAAGTTGTTCTCTCTGGTTAAATATGTCAAAAGACATGAGGATGGGGGACAAATCTCACTTGGGTTAAAAATGAGAAGGACTATAGACATATTCTCTCTAAGTTTGAAATTTTGGACAAAGTAGAATTTTTTTTACATGGGGAACATGAAATAATGAAAAGGATGTGTGAACCAGGTATGGAAAACAAACACTGGATAAACATGGTTAAGACAGCAAATCGTTATAAAATATTGCAGGATCTGGAAGATTGACACAAATTGGATAATACTGGTAACTTAGAAAAATAACTGAAGTCTGAGGGTTATAACATGATATCTTGGAATATATAGCAGGTTTAAAGGACAGATTAGCTGACTCCTCTTTTACACATTATTTGACACAGTTTACATGTATCTGCCTCCAGGAAACATGGTCCAAGAAAGAATTAACACATAATGGCTACAGAAGTTTTTATAAACAAGGGAGGATTGCTAAGAAATATGGTAGATTGTCAGGAGGTCTAAGCACTTGTTGTAAAATATTAAATGATGTTGCACACACTGAAATAGATATAGATTCAGAACATATTTTGCCCATAAGAATGGTAGTTAATACATTAAGCTATATAATTATTAATGTTTATTTTCCACCTAAAGGGTCTAAGTACTCTGAGGAAAGTGATTTAGAGAAATTAGTAGATATAATAGAATGTTGTCATATATCAGACCCTGCCTGCAAGTTTATAATTGTAGGTGACTTTAATGCATGGATTGGACATAGCTAGGAAGTGCCTGGAGACTTAGCTTGGGCATGTGCAGCTTCGGACCCAAACTTGTTTAGTATGATTAGGAAATGCAGAGACTGAAAACAATGTAAAAGAGGATTGAGACTTATTCAAGAATTAGAAAAAAAGCACTAATCCTGATTAATGGGAGAACCAGGGGAGATAAAGAAGGTGCGTTTACCTACATTGGAACCAAGGGTTCATCAATATTGAATCTGTGTTGGATGTCATTAGAGCTGGTTCCATCCTTGAAGGATCTTAGGGTTAGAATGAAAACAGAAAGTGAACACTGCTCATTAGAAATTAATATAGATCTGTGGACACATAAAAAATCAGAAGGTAGGGGATGTAGGAATAGTAAGGAAAGGGATTAAATGGGACTTATCGTCAGATTTCCAATCAATTCAGCTATTGACAGATGCTGGAATCAGAGAAGAATTATTACATCTAATTCAATGTAAACCTACATTGGACTTTATCATTAAGTTCAGTGAAATTATGAAATTAATATCATCCATTATAATGGGATTCACAACTATTAAGGCAAAGAGATAGAGTAAATGGTATGATATAGAATGTAGAAATTATAAAAAGTCTCTGAACAAATATGCAAGACAAACATATAAACACCCTACTAAAGATAATAAAGTAGACTTGAATAAAAAAGGAAAAAAATATAAGAGGATCTTGAATGAAGAAAGAAGAAAATATAGAATTAAATTATGGAGCCAATTTGAAAAAATAACTTATGAGAACAATAGTAAAAAATTCTGGCAGATGGTTCTAAAGGGATGGGATGGGATGGAATATCAGAACAACTTGAGGGTTATATAGATCCATCAACTTGGGAAAGACATTTTAAAGATATGTTCTACATACAGGGGGATGACCACTTTAAAGGAAAGAAGGAATGGATCCCATTATCATTTAAAATCACTTTACAGTAGCAGCCAAAGACCCTGCCAGCTATTTCCTGAAATTTCTGTGATATTTCCAGAAATATCTCCTGCTTTCTGCATTTCCACAAAAGAGGCAGCAGAGAGAAACTCTTCAGAAATTTTGCGAAATATCTGGAAATAGCTGGCAATGTCTGTGGCTACCACTGTAGATGAAATTTCTTGATCAGTTAGTGAAGTCAAAAGACATAAAGCCCCAGGACCAGATGGGATCCCGATGGACATTTTCATAGATGACCCAACCATATGGGTATCAGTTCTTTATGGTTTATTTAATAATGTTATATATACTGGAATGATTCCGGAAACTTGGAGGAGGAACATAATTGTCCCAATTTATAAGAAGGAAGATAGCAGAGACCCTAGTAATTATAGACCAATTAGTTTATTTGATAACTCTCAAAATATATTTACAAAGATACTACTTAATAGAATAATGAGATGGACAATTCAGGAGAAAATTTTGGATGAGGCACAGGCTGGCTTTATGCCAGGTCACTCCACAATTGATCAGTGCATTGTCCTATCCCATTTGATACATAAATACATTAATATAAAGAAACAGAAATTATTTTGTTTTTATTGATTTAAGGGCAGCTTTTGATCAGGCAAGGAGGGGGAAACTATGGGAGGTATCACATAATTATGGTATATATCAAGATATTTTACAATTAAATTTTGATAATTCCACTACAGTATGATATAATATCAAAGGAGACTGTACTAGTACATTCCCATCAAATACAGGTCTTCAACAGGGCTGTGTGTTATCCCCCATCTTATTTAATTTGTTCCTTAACAAGGTATTGCTTGGGATCATGAGTTCAGAACCGCACATGCCCAAGCTAGTATCCTGGGATTGTCCATACCTGGCCTATGCCAATGACATGGTATTGATATCCACAAGTTACTTGAGGATAAATAGGAGTATAAATCAATTTTATAAAGAATGTTGTAAATTGGACCTCGAGATCAACTTTAGTAAAACAAAGTATATGATATTCAGCAACAGCTTTGTTAAAAAAAGTAGGATGCGTAGACTAAGTTGCAGGAATAAAGGCATTGAATATGTAACACCATTCTGCTATCTTGGTATAGTATACACATATAATGTTAAATGGAAAGAACATTTTAATTCAGTGATGGCTAGACTGAATAGAGTTTTACCTTTGTTTGAAAGATTTAATTATAAATACGGAGGCTAATCAGTAAGGGGACTATTGAGGGTAATGAACTCCAAAGTGCATTCCCAGATCTTATATGGGGCGGAGATCTGGGGATTAGGAAAAATAGATCAGTTAGAGATAATAGCTAACAAATTTTATAAACAATTGTTGGCATTACCAAATAGTGTGGCTTCATGTTTAGTGAGATTAGAACTAGGCCAATTACCAATTAAATGCTGGTCAGAAATCAGAGCAACTAATTATTGGTTTAAAGCGTACAATATGCAAGACAGTTATCTCCCCAGGATGTGTATAGAGGAGACACTATTATTTACATCAAATGGCTTCACCTTCCCAAGCACTGTTATTTTGGAAAAAATGATTAAACCATATGGGCTCTTGGAACTATTAACTAAAAGTTATAGAATCCAACAGGAAGAATTAAAAGTAGTTATAAAAACTAGTATAAAAGATATCCATTTTCAGAAAGAAATCGCATTGGCAAAAAATTATAAACATAGCGCATAGATGGCAAATAATATGAAAAATGAATTGGGAATGAATCAATATTTGCATTTGATAAAAATTCCCATCAACAGGAAAGCATGTACAAAATTTGGATTTGGGCTCGTTCAGAACAATAGCTTAAGGAAAATATATGGAATTGGTATGACTAAAACATGCGCTTGTGGGAAGGATGAAGACTCCTCAATACACCTCCTTTTCTTCTGTCCATTGTATAATCCCAAAGGTTGCTCTATTTAGGAGAAATTGTATCAGAACTAGATATGGAACCAAAATATCAGTTCAATTTCCTTCTAAAAACATCTAATGTATTCCATTTACAAAGAATATCAAGATTCTGTAGGATAATTGAGTATAAAAAATTACATATTGGTAATAAAATCACAACCTCAGGAAAAAATAGCGATAAATAGTTTAAGACATGTATCTAAAAACTGTTTTATCTATTATATGTAAACTTTATTTTAACGTGTTGAATGTTTTTAAATGTGTTATTATGCATTAATATATGTAATATGATGTATTGATATTGTAAAACCAATTGTAATTTGTTAACAATAAACTACTACTACTACATTATTGGATGAAGGTGGTCTGTAGCAATTCTCTACAATCACTGTTTGCATTCTGCAAACATTTGCTTTACCCAGATTGTCTCTAGTTGGTTACCTGATTCAAGTTGTGGCTCAATAGTATATGACAGAATGGAGTTGTGTATGTACAGTATATACACACTCCTCCTCCACGTTTCCCATCCCAGTCGTACATGTATAGTTTATATCCTGAGATGTCCATCATCCTTTCTGTATCAATATCCCACCCTGTTTCTGTTATTGCTGCAACATGTATATTTTGTTGATTCATCAGACCTCCAATTCAGATTTTTTACTGTTATTTAAGCTTCTTGCATTTGTGATAAGGAAGTTGCAGCCACCTTTAGTGCTAGCAATAAATTGCCTATTTAGTTTTAAACCCACCCTCCTATTATCTATTTTAAATGATGTGAAATAAATGTTTCAATTTTCCTTCCTAGTAGATTATTACCCCTTTTGTTCAGATGCAATTCATCCCAGGCAAACAAGTGGTTTTTATCCAAAAAGTCTTCCCAATGAGAGATACAGTTAAAACCCTTCTTTAGACACCACTGTCTCAGCCAATTGTTTATGACTTTGATTTTATAGATCATGGCATCTGTGGCCTGAGAGACTTGTAAAATTTCAGAAAAATTGACCTCACACTCTTTAGCCACTAACAGTTCTCCTAAGGTGATAAAATCTCTCTTAATTTCTTCAATACTAAATCTATTTATATTGTTAGTTCCCACGTGCAGTATGACTAAGGATTTGTTTCCACAGTTACTCAGTATTTTATTTGCCATTCTTGTACTATCTGAGATAACTGCAACTCTATAACTTCTACATGTCCTATTGAACTTGTCTGTGTTGCAGACATTCCTATCTATATGCTTTATCATTGAGTTGCCTAGTACAAATACTTGGTGTGAGGGTGCACAACTAGGTGGGGGTATAATATTGGGGCCTACCTCTTTTCCATAGTTAATACATACATCACTTTGTGCAGATACTTGGTGTGGAGACCCATGGGAAGGTTGGGAGATAACAGTGGGGCCTACTTCTGATTCCTGATTTATACATGCATCATTGTGATTGGTGTTACAATCAGTATTTCTCCTGGTGCTTGTTACTACATGTGTAATACTAGGGTTTGTGCTCCCCTGAGCATTGCTTTCCTTTGACTGAGCATTATCCTGTAATATATGGTGTTGTATTTCAGGTGCTGTGGTTTTAGCATTATTACGCTAATTAGTTTCTGCCCCAAATTCCTCCCTATCATCACTTGTGGTCAGTAGGGAATACTGATTTATAAGTGATAAGTCAAAAACTATTGTCCTTCTCCCTTTTTCAGATATATTTTCCTTAACAGTGGTCCATTCCTCACTATCATCTTCTGACCATTCATCCTCTCTATCCCTTCTTTTAAGGCCACCATTTCCTGTTGCTGTGTGTAACATGGTTTCCGCCATTTGAAAGTGTGATCCAAAAGAACTACAGTCAGGTATAATCATTTGATCGTGGGTGGTGGGAACTGCTTGATTAGTAATTTTCTTTATCATTTGTTGCATTTCATTCTGTTTTTTAATAACCTGGTTGAATTTTGAGCAAAGGTCAGTTATCTCCAGCTCTAATTCAACAATATATTTACATTTGTTGCATATGGGGCCTGGCCCAGTAGTATCATCAACCAAAAGTGTATCCATCATGCATTTCTGGCATTTAATTGTCCAGTCATAATCTAATGTTCTTATTTTATTATCCATGTTTGTTTGGCTGATTTAAAAGCAAACACACAAACTTAGTAGTTTGAAGGGGATTAGTGAAACCTTGCTTATACAGGCAATTTTACCCTTCAATATGGATCAAACTATCTTTCCTTTAGTTTTTAACTGTATACACTTAATAGACATACACTGTACCTTCTTTTTGAGTAGGCCTGGATCCCTGTGTTCACTGAGCACACTGCTGACACATGCAAGATGTGCATCACATGTCTTGGCACATGTCTTCACGTGCATTGCATGCTCGCAGAGCATGCCAATAAATGGTGTAGCACCCGGAAGTAAGTCGGATGGGTGACGTCATGCTCTTAGCGAGTGTTGTTATAAATGTAAATTAAAACTATATTAGCAGTAGTGGCCAGGTACATAAACCCAGTCCCACTGATGTAAAGCTGCTTCTGCAATAAAATTAAAGCATCCTCTCACCCCTGAGTGAGGCACTGCAGATCAGGAAGATGTAGTTCTGGTCCAACACTGCAACTCCCAGACTACTTCCTGATGCAGCTTTTCTGAACTAGCTCAGTGCTCTAATCACCTCCAAGACATGCAAGTTCACAAACACACAAGGCTCAGTATCCCAGTCCATACTGTCTCACCACTTTCAATGTGGTCTCACAGCTTAGGCAAGGGGAATGTTGGGAATTAAATTTGTGGATAAAGTGATCTGCAAAATAAGAAAGGAGACTACCATGGTCAGTTGCCTCTCTGGGACTAAAAAGGGGACATTACAAATAATATTGAGGGATTATTCAAAGGTACAACCAGCCCCATAACTGTACTTCATGTGGAAACTAAAAATATTGGTAGAAGAAAGGACATAGACATCCAGAGGGATTTTGAAGAAGTTGGAAGGGCACTAAACAATAGAAGCTGTAGAGTAATTGTCTGGACAGGATGGCTTAGATGTCAACAGAGATGGCTCATGGGTCCTTGGAGACAAAATAAAAAGGAGCATTAAGAGATATGTAAACTAAATACCAAGGGAAAAGGGGATGGAGTGCAAACCACTGTAAAAGAGCATGTCATGACTACTAAGGTTTTCAGGAGAAAAGTAATTAGGGAATGGAAAGTTCTACTTTCAAATGCTAGGAGCCTTGTGAAGAAAAAAGATGAGTTAGAACACATATAGGTAAAAAGTAAGAACATAGAATAGGAATGGAATGAGTTCAGTTGTGTGCTATTACTGAGAATTAGTGACAGATGGGGGATATGGGGTGGAGAAATATCCAAGGTTGTGCACTCTTCAGTAAAGCTAGGAAAGGCAATAAAGGAGGAGGGGTGGCAATATATGTATCTAACAGTATAACAGCAGAGTAAATTAACCAAGAGAACAACAATGACCTTAAGCAACTCTGGTTGAAACTTTTCCCAAGGTCAGGGAAAAAATCATTTTGGGTTTAATCTATAGATCACCTGCACAAAACATGGAACTAAATCAAATGATAGAACACAACCAGGTATGCTGTGTTAACATCTCACATCAACAGAAACTGCAGCCAGACTAAAAGAACTCCGTGTTTGTGTGTGACAGTGTATTTCTGTGCCTAAGCTCCTTTCTGCAGCAGCCCTGCTAGCAAAAGCCTGATTACTGAGGTTTGGAGAGTGTCATCAGCTGTACTTGGTGGGACTTTTGTTCATTTCATCAGTGCAGGAGGAGGGGCAGTAACAACATAAAAGGCTTGTGCTACACTGTAAGCGTGAGTGGTGCGAGCGCCACTCAGAAGAGAAATGGGAATAAGTTTGTAACATTTTAAAAAGCAGGTAATCTGGAAACTTATCAAACGGGGGTAACAGATCAAAAACTATTGCTTAAAGTATCTGAGATTACAGATTGACTTTAGAAGAACCTTAGAGTATTACTGTAAATGAGAAAGTATTTATTCTAAATATATTGTTGATCTTTTGCATTATCTCTGATAGTAATTAGCAATAGAAAAGTTACTCCTGAGAGTATATTATTAGTTAAGCTTACCATAATTGCTAATCATATCTTAATAAATACTTATATAGCAGTATATGGTAACCTTAAATAAGATGTTTAATGCTTAAAAAAGTCTCCAGTTTTGGGGTTTAGATTTTGGTAACATTGACTCATGTAAGGTACTGTTACCTAAATAAAAATTTTTAATGTTTTGATTGTTTTTTACTTTTATAAACAGGCATCTATAGATTATTTTCTTTGTATTTGGACACAGATGTAAAATGAAAAAGATGTTGTCATCTAAGATGATGGGGTTGATAGTGGGTTTGGTCTGTGTCGTTCAGCTACTTGTTATCATGAGAACTGATGTTTTGACGAAAAGATCAAGTGCTCATGTAAATTGTTTTAATAACTTTAAGTTACAAACAGCTAAGCTAACCTCACGATGAAACCCTTTCAACCTCATCAGATAAGAACTTCGTGTTAAGGGCATGGTAATCCAAGCAGGGTATATCTGCTCAAGTAACCAGGCATTGTTATTGTCCTTGGATCTCTGTGGAGATATTGAATTGAACCCAGGTCCTGTAATTAAAATGGTCTTAGATAATGCTCAAAGTATGATAAATAAAATGGAGTATTTTAGATCCTGGGTGGAACATGAAGAGCGGGACATAATAATGTTAACGGAAACCTGGTTAAAAAAGGGAATTGAATATAAAGAAATAGAATTAAGGGACTTCTACCACTTTAGGAAGGATCGGGGAACATGGGGGGGGGAGTTTTGGTGTATATAAATCATTCAATTGGTAACTCCAACATTTTGTTCTCTGGGTCAATTGAGGGCATTGAATGCCTGTTAATTGAGATACAAGAATTAAAATTGGTTATTGGAGTAGTTTACTCTCCACCTAAAATAAACCCTATCCATTTTGACAAATTTTCACATGTTTTAATGGAACACCTGGGTCAACTACAAGTAGTTCTGGCTGGTGATTTCAATGCGCTTGGGGTTGTCCCAGGGGTCAAAAGTTGGAAAAATCAATGAGCTGTTTAAACCTGATACAAATCATAGATACACCCACAAGGAAAGGTTCCTTATTAAGTAAAGGTAATATTTTGGATTAGATGTTTGTTTCACCTGAATTGACAATTTTGGAGAAAAGTGTATGTGCCCTCAGTTTAGGAGACCATAATATAGTTAAGTGTGTATTCTCTACGATTAAAAATTCTATTCCCATAAAATCAGTATCACAAATATCTAAAAGATGTTATTCAAAATTTAATAGTTTATTATTTAGAAAGTATCTTCAGGGACTCCCTTGGTATAGGATTTTTCTTATCCCAGATTTAAATGAGGCTGTATTGGAATTTACAACGTTTATTAATGCTTGTGATGAATTTGCTCCACATAAAAAAGTAAATCATAGGAAAAGACATTTACCATGGCTAACTGTAAAAATAAAGAAAATGATCAGGATTAGAAATCATTATTGGAAAAAAGCAAATAAAACATTAAACAGTGAAACTGGGAACAATATAAAAGGTTAAGGAATCAAGTAATACAGGAAATCAGGAAATCAAAAGCTCATTATTATAAACAGAGGATTAAAGAATCAACAAATCCAGGTGCTTATTGGTCTGTTATAAAAAAATCTTATGAATCCAAATAGTAAGCAAAGTGAAATAAAATTGAGTCAGAATGGAAAAGTGTTTGAAACAAACAAAGCTGCAGAAATTTTGAATGATTATTTCATAAATCTCCCCAATCTGAAATTAGATTTCATAACTAAAACTAATACTTTGAATGAAGTAAAGGGTGAGAGTCCCCAAGATGAGAAATAACCCAAATTCAGGTTTCAGAGAGTGATAAACAAAGAAGTTCTAAAAAACATAAATAGATTAAAAATAAATAAAGCAAGTGGTCCAGACAGAATAGATAATAAATTATTAAAAGAGGCTGCTATGGAATTGTCACCTATACTAAGGGACATTTTTTAATTGGAGTCTAAGAGAGGGACAGTTTCCCTCTAGTTGGAAATTAGCCAAAGTGATACCAATAGATAAGGGAGGGGAGCCAAAGGATGTTTCAAATTATCATCCAATAGCCTTGCTGTCCACAGTATCCAAGTTATTTGAAAAAAATTGTCCATGATCAGTTAATGGACTACTTGGAAAAATATAATAAATTGACTCAACAACAGTATGGTTTTAGGCAGGGTAGGTCCATGGCTACCACACTCACTGACTTTTTGGTTCTTATAGCAACCCCTCTTGGGGAAGCGAAGTCCGTGGGTGCGGTACACGTGGACCTATTTAAAGCATTTGATTTAGTAAACCATAGTATTTTGATAAACTCATTAATGAAAATGGGGTGGAGGAAGAAACCTGTAATTGGTTTATATCATACCTTGATAAAAGATCACAATTTGTTGTCCTAAATGGACACCAGTCAAGAATGGACTATGTAACAAGAGGGGTTCCCCAGGGATCTATCCTGGGCCCCCTCCTGTTCATAGTCTATTTAAATGACTTACCAAAGAAAATTGGACATTCAAAAATTTGTCTATACACAGACGATATGGTTTTAGTAGCAGAGGGAAAAACTATAAGTGAAGTAGAATTAAACTTACAGAGTGACTTTAGCATCATGCAAGGTCACTTTTCGTCTCTGGGTGATTTAGTTAATAGTAAAAAAGACACAGGTTATGTCATTTGCACTGGACTTAAAGGGAATTTCAAAATTAAATATAAAGATACAAGAGGGTAAGTTTTTAGAACAAACTGAAACATATACATATTTAGGGGTACATATAGATCAATGTCTTACTTTCCAATATCATATAATACATTTAATAAAGAAAACCCATGTTAAGATTGGAGCTATGAGACGAATATCAAATTGTATGACAAGAGAAACAAGATTGATTATGATCAATCAATTAATGCTGGTTATTGACTATGGAAGTCATATTTACAGACATACAGCAAGAAAACATTTAAATAACTTGGATACACTTTATAATAAGCTTGCAAGATTTGTGTTAAGGTGTGATTTCAAAACTCATCATTGCACCATGTATATGGATTTGGGTTGGATTCCATTAGACTTACGGGCTAGGGGAATCTGGCTAAAACAGGTTCGTAATATATTTAAAAATCAATCCTTAGATAACTTTAAAAAACAAATTACAAAAACCAAAACATGGTTTAAATTTAAGAAAAACTGGTGCTAGAGATTTAATAATACCAAAGTTAAAAAATTGATTTAGTGAAATGACCCTTCAATATCAAGTAGCTAAAAGTTGGAATTGTCTTCCTCCTTTTTCATGTGAATTAACAATTACTGATTATGTTTTTAAAAATGGCCTGAATCATGAACTTAGTTTTCGTTGTTGTTGTAATAGGTGAAATTAATGTAAATCTAAAAATGCTAATATGCCTGTTATTGATGAGTTTGTAAACTCTGATGTATTGTTTTGTACTTTTCTGTAACCTGTATTGTTATAAATGTATAGTTGTAGTAATTTTGCATAATGTAAACAGGTAAGCCTTGTGAACAGGGATTTTTGGAACCCTAATGGCTGTATCACTGTATAAATAAAATTTTACCATACCATACCATACCATACCAGAATACCTGGACAGATTAAATCCAGATGACACAGTAATACTTTTAGAGGATTTTAACATAGTTGGTATCAAAAGGGATATCACGGAATGCATGACTAACATGGAGAAAAACTTCTTACATATCATAAAATAAACTTAGAAACATATATTTGATCTTATTCTAAGTAATTTAGATGACCGAATAGCCAACTGTAGAACGTTAGAACCACTAGGCGGCAATGGCTATGATGTGGTAACGTTTGAAGTTAAGGAAAGGAATTGTAAGCTAAATAGAAACACAAAAATAAAATGCTTTAATAAATCAGATTTTCAGGTGAGAAAGGCATTATGGGACTGATGTTAAAACTACATGAACTGATAGATTAATATGTACTGGAACAGATGAAATATGACAAAACTGGCAGGATTCTGAGTTGGTTGAATAAGAAGATTAAAACAAAGTTTAGGAAGAGGAAAAAACATACAAAAGGGCATATATATATTTATTTATTTATCTATTTATTTATTTACTTTTATTTATTGAATTGAATCACCAGGAAGGCACACTGAGCAAAAACTATGCTCGTCTCCCGGTGCGACCTGGGGGGAGGATACAAGGGGAGGATAATATGCAAGTTATCATATAACATAATAACAGTTGACAGTTTACACAGTTAAGAAGGAATTACTTGGTTAACAATTTGTAGCAGATAGATAAAAGCAAGTGCTCTGGACTAACAGGTAGCAGCTATACATACATACAATATTTGCATACATTTATGGAGTACAGGTTGGAGCTGTAGAAAGACCCAAGGGCTAAAAACTAAAAACTAGGGCTAAAAACTAAAAAAACTAGACTGGCCAGAGAGAGTCCAGGGTGTGGGTGAGAAAGTGAATTTTTTATTTTTATTTTTTTAATATAGTATATATAGGCCAGCTAACAAGGGAGGGTGATGCCACTGGTCTGACAGGGGAATTTTGGGAAAGGGGGGTGGGATTTGATTGCTATGCACAGGTACAGTTTACAGTGAAGTAGTTTGACAGTGCAGTTGCCAGGGAATGGGTAAAGGAAGAGCGGCGAATTTGAGGGGGGGAGGGCATTCCAGAGTGTCGGGAATTGGTGTGAGAAGGCAGTTTGTCCAGCAGATGTCTTTCAGCTGGGAATGTTTAGTAGTCGGGGTCAAGGGACTGGAGAGCATGAGGAGGGGTGGGAGCTGGCAACAGCATTGAGGAAAGATAGGGGGGAGAGCATCAAGCCAGAATTTTGAGACAAACTTGGCGCAGTGCAGTTTTTGGTGATTCTCTAGAGATGGGAAAGCGAGGGAGTGGTAGAGGTCACAGTGGTGGGAACGGGGTGTGACAGCGAGAGCGAAGCGGCAGAATGCGTTGAAGATAGGATCTAGTTTAGACAGGGTGGAAGGTGGTGCCACACTATAAACTATGCCACAGCAGTCTAAGGAGGGGAGGATCATTTTGTGAACTAGTTCCCATCTAACCGAGGAAGAGTGGCTGGAGCGGTTCCTATAGAGGACACCAATCTTGGGCCGTCATTTTTTGATAATTGTGTCAATGTGGTTGGAGAAGGTTAGGTGACAGTCAAGCCATACCCCTAAATACCAGAAGGAAGTGAAGTCCTCCAGAGTTGTTCCATCCAATGTGCAGAAGGAGGGGAGGGAGGGAAGCCGGGCTAGCCACTGTCTCTTACCGAAGGACATAGTGGCAGTTCTTTTTGCATTGAGAGAGAGAGCTGATGTGAACTGAACCAGAGTTGGACTTTTTCAAAGTCTGTCTGGAGATTTGATGCTACTTCTGCAGAAGATGAGCCAGTGGAGAATAGGACAGTATCGTCCGTGTGCAAATGTATGGATGAGTTTGTGCAGACTTGTAGCAGGTTGTTGAGGAAAATGGAGAATAGGATGGGACTGAGTACCGACCCTTGGGGGGCACCGGTAGTCATGGGAAGGGGGGAGGATAAAGCATCAACAATTTTTACTGATTGAGTTCTTCCAGAGAGGTAGGCGCTGAACCAGTTTGTGGCAGAGATAGAGAGACCTGCCTCCATGAGGCTTGTTAACAGCAGTGGGTGGGAGACCGTGTCAAAAGCTTTAGCAAGGTCAACAAATATAGCTGAGGAGCTCATCCCTCTGTCCATGCTGGAGAGGATAGTGTCCGTGAGTCTTAACCGAGAGGATGCAGTGGAATGGCACTTCCTGAAGCCAGACTGATACAGCATGAAGAAGTTATTATCTGAGAGAAAAGAGGTAAGTTGGGCAAGCACCAGGTGCTCTTGCAGCTTTGCAAGGACTGGGAGGAGGGAGATAGGGTGGTAGTTGGAGGCCCCCTTTCAGAAGGGGAATGACAATGGTGTGTTTCCAGGCCTGTGGGACAGCAGTCTTGGTAAATGAGAGGTTTAGGAGGTTCGCCAGAGGAGAAGCTATAACTGGCGCAGAGAGGTGGAGGAGTTTGGAGTCCAACCCATCAGGGGCATTGCCTTTAGTGGGGCTTAGTGACAGCAGGGCTTCTAGGGCTGCAGTTTGAGTGATAGGTTGGAAGGAGAAGGTGTAAGACCTGAGAGTGTTAGAGACACTTACGGAAGGTCCGGATGGGGCTTTGGGGTGAAGGGAGGAGAGGAGATTTGAGGCACACGAGGTCAAGTATGTGTTGAATTCAGCAGCCACCACACCTGGGTCAGAGAGGAGTGAGTTGTTTACTTTTAGGAGAGGTGTGGGGTCAGCAGCCGAGGAGGCGGGGAGAAGAGGGAGTGAATGACTTTCCAGAATTTGGAAGGGCTGTATAGGTTTGACTGGAGGGTGGAGTTGAAATATTACGTTTTAGTGAGCCGGGTCACTCTAGTGCACTTGTTTCGCAGCTTGCAGTACTTATTGAAGTCTTGAAGGAGGCATGAAGATTTATGTGCTCGCCATGCTTTGTGTATATATCTATACTATATATATATAGATATATATATATATATATATATATATATATATATATATAACACACACACACACACACAATGGCCTGGAGTGGGAGATGGCAAATATCTAAACAAGTGAACGGTGACCTTGGGATATCTCATGAGTGGCAGAGCCACAAGTGATGATACCCAAGGTCACTGTTCACAAGTGTAGATATGTGCCATATCTCAGTCCAGATCATCATGTATTCTATTTATACAATAGACTTTTTAGTTCAGTTGTGAGGTTCATTTTGAGATATTTTGTAGTTACCTGTCTGTGTGGTGGTTGTTCTCAACATTGCATGCCTGTGAATGAGTGTTGTATGTGGGTTTTGATTTGTTGTATTTTTGAATGGGCTTGCTGTGCTGTGCTATGATTGGTTTGTGTGATTATATATGTGTCTGTGTGCATTGATATTGATGTTTTGGGATGTTGTGGGTGGGGATTTCCGGGTTCATGTGGCATGTAGTTTCATTGGTGTTTTGGGGGATTCATTCGTTTTTGGAGTATATTTATAACATATTTGTTTTATTTAGCTCTTGGTGCTTTATTTTGTGCTTTGTGTCACGTGTATTTTTTTTTTTCTTCATGAGTTTTCATAACCTGACTACAGTACAACAGGTTTCCCTTTTTCAACTTTCGGTTCACTGCACCAGAGAGTTTGAAACTTCAGGTACTTCCATGTCTGTGTATGAGTGTTGTGTGTGGGTTTTGATTTGTTGTATTTTTGAATGGGCTTACTGTGCTGTGCTGTGCTGTGCTGTGATTGGTTTGTATCATTATGCATGTGTCTGCATGCATTGTTATTGGTGTTTTGGGATGTTGGGGGTGGGGATTTCTGGGTTTATGTGGCATGTAGTTTCATTGGTGTTTTTGGGGATTCATTTGTTTTTTCGGGTATATTTGTAACATTTATTTTATTTAGCTCATAGTGCTTTATTTTGTGCTTAGTGTCACATGTGCATTTATTTTTTTTCTTCACCAGTTTTTGTCACTGGATTTCCCTTTTTCAACTTTTGGTTCACTGCACCAGACAGTTGGAAACTTATGGTTCTTCCATGGCATGTTTGTCAGGAGGCAGTAGATATTTTCGTTAGTCTGAGTTGGAATCTGATTGAATTATTCTAGCTAGTTTCTTTGGGGTGCTGTCATGTTGTCATCCTGTTAGGAGAGAAAAAGCAATGGTTACTATATAGTTTTGTATGTGAAGATACAGTATATATCTGTGTCCTGTGAAGGTTTACCTTCAATGACATTAAAGATAACATTTTTTTTGCAGTTATAGTAGGGGTGGAAACAGGCAGATAGTCCTTCTTGCCAGATTGGGGTAACAGTTTGATCACATTTCTCAGTGTGAGTTGCAATTGACATGAAAGGCATGGGAGTGTGACTTGCCATGGATGTGGATGGAGTAGGTTCTTCAGTGTTGCCGAGGATGTAAGAAGCCTTGTGCTGCTTTCCTGGGTTTAGTTTGAAATATTCATTGAAAGATTGTACCTTTTTGTGCCCGGAGACCTGTAATATGTCTGTTGGTGGGATGTTACTATCCCAGAGCTTTTGTATAAGGTGCTTTTTTGAAAACAAACAAAAAAAAACAGGATAGACACACTAAGCTGAAGCTTGTTTACAGGTGTGACCTGGGAGCACAAGGAGGTTAAGTGACTTGCTCAGGGTCACACAGTATGCAAGTGGGAGCTGTGGGATTCAAACCCAAGTCTCCAGGATTGCAGCTCAGAGCCTTAAACCACTGCACCATACTACCTGAACAAAATAAGGTGCTTCCTTATTGAGTGATTTGTGAGTCGACCTTCACTTTTGATGCTTTCTTTTTGAATCATATTTTCACTGTTTTGCTTATTGTGGTGATACCCAGTAGTTGATTTTTGTACCACTGGGTGGGGTAATCAGCTCAGGGGGTATGACCAACTGCTAAAAAGAATGGTGCATCATCGTAATTGCATTTCTCAGGCCTTTTACTCCTGTAAAGGATGTCATTTTTTATAGGGCATTTTTTTTACTTCTTGAGTTTCATAGGCTCTGGGTTTCAGGATGTGAATATCCTTCATGTTTGATCTGGTTCTCATCTTTGTTTGCCTCTTTTTTTTGTATTCTAAATACTGTGTGTTTCTCTCATCTGTGCACAAGATAATATCCCCCTACTTGAGATTTCAAGTCTTTGTGTTCCCTCTGATGCGGAAGTTCATTGTGACTGTGAGCCACATAAAGATTAGTAGAGATTCAGGATTGTCAGTTCCCAAGACATTATGTTCGTATGGTTGTTCCAGAATTGTGTCTGTAATCTCATCTGCAGCTTGGGATTTATTCCCCTTGCCTTGCTGTTTGAAATGCTATTGTTTAGATGATAACACCCTTCTGGTTTTCAGGAACTTCAGAGAGGTAGATAATGAGTCAGGGTACTGCTTTTCCTTGAAGCACCATTCTGGACTTTGTAACCTGGATCTTAAGCCGACGGGTTCATAGTCCCTCCCATCCTGTTTTTGGCAGGTAATAAAATATTCACACAAAATTGGTTCTTAGCAGTCAGCAGGAATGTTATGTACGACGTCTGTAATGCTCATTTCATCAGTGAGAAATGTTTGCTTTGTATTTACATCGTTTTCTGTTTTTCACCAAGTGTTCTTGTTTTTGGCACTGTTTATGAATTGATGTATGTATTTTGAATCCACTGCAGCATGTTTTTGTATTTGTTTTTTAGGTTTTGTGTCCTCCATCTGTTATTCTTTACTTTTTCTGTCAGTATCTGGATCAAGTAGCAGTTCTTCATCATTTTCAAATTGTGAGCAACTTTACCATATTTTCTGCTGTATGTCTACCATTTTTACTTGTTTCTTCAGAGTCAGTTTGTTCAGGATTGTTTCCATTTGAATGTTACTGCCTTCTGAATTGTTTTCAATGTTGTAGACTGTAGGATTAGATGCTTATATTTATTTTGTTTTTTTTTTGCAGATCTGGTCAGTGTTCTAATGTGTTTTGTGATGTATACAATGTGAGGGTCAGCTCGAGATTTGTGTGAGTACTCCATGATGTCTGTTAATTAGTTCAGCAGTTCTTTATGTAGTGTGATTATGCAGATTGCTAGCTAAAGACATGAGGCTGACTGTGGATGGGGTTTTCTGATGTATGCACTGTGTTGATATCAGGTTCTGATGTATCCACCATGTGTATATCACTTTACTATTATCACAGTTCATACGTCAGCTGCAATTTATCTCACTGTGTGATAGATACATGTTTTTATCACATTCAGTTAGGTCTCACCCCTGTTGTGTGTGTGTGTGTGTGTGTGTGTGTGTGTGTATATGTATATATATGTGTATATATACTGTATATATATAGAGAGAGAAAGAGAGAGAGAGAATGAAGGAATGTAAGAAATATATAAGGAAAGCAAAAAAAGATCATGAACATAAGTTAGTAATGAGGGTTAAGAATAATTATAAATCATTTTATAATTATTTTAACCATAAGAGGAGCAGTGCTTCACAAATGGGACCTTTAGTGGATGTAACAGGAAATCTGGTTTCAAATGAAAAACAGATGCTGGAAATATTTTAAAAATTATTCAGTACAGTTTTAAGGACTGAATATATTAATCCCATGCTCTTTCAGCATATTGAGAATAGTCCTAGAATTACAATTCATGAGGATAATATAAAGAAGAATATATGGGGTGGTGTGTGTAATGAGCTTTTACACACACCTGTGTTGTGGGATGCTACATTATGAAATGCATCCGACAGTGAGAATTTGTTTGAAATTGAGTTTTACACAACCACCCCATATTTTATTTTATATAATTGCTGGTATGCACTTTGTTCACCTCAGTAATTATACAAAATAAAATAAACAAGCAGATCAATGTTCAGGCAGCCATGGTCCAGTTAGAATTCTGAGTGGTCTGCGGTCTGCCAAGTTCAATACTCCACTTGTGTGCCACAGAAAGAAGTGGAGTTGTAGTAAAGAAAGTTCTGTACTTTTCTCTCTTTTTTTTTTTTGCATACTTAAAATTATCACTGAGTGGTGGTCATGGAGTGCGGTGTACTTGCAGCATGAAGAGGTGGGGAGACCCACTGAATCATGCATGCCTGGCTCACCTGTTTGAAAAATTTCCATTCGGTTTTCCTTTTTTTTAAGGAGGAGCGGGTGGAGAAAGAGATTGTCTTCTTTACTTTTTTAATAAAAAAATCCACTTACCACCAGCTGCGAGTGGCTGTGAAGTCTGCAGCCCAGCCAATTGCTCCAAGGGACATCAAGGAGTGAAGGAATACCACGACTGGTGCATGCGTGTTTCAAGAGAAACCTGGTGTGCATTTGCCATTATAACCAGTTGGTTATAATGGAAAATGACAACCGGGTTTCCCAATGGGAAAAAGATCTCACCAGTTATTATATAGAGAATAATATATTGGGGGGGGTGGGTAACGAGATTTTACACACACACCCGAGTTGTGGGATGCTACATGAACAGTTTGTAAATGCATCACACAATGAGGGTGTGTGTAAAATCGAGTTTTACACATGCCACCCCATATTTTATTTTTTATAATTGCTGTTGTGTGCTTTTTTGCCTCAGAAATTATAGAAAATAGAATACGACAAGCGGTGGTGTTCACACAGACGGGAACCAGTCCGAATTCTGTGTCTGCTAAGTTAGATGGCTCCCACAGAATGCGGCATGTTTGATTTGTTTTTAAATTGGTCTACATTTTTTTTTTAGTTAAACTTACTGCCGAGTGATGGCTGTGAAGTTTCACTATGCTACAGTTTAAAAAGATTGGGAGAAGCACTTGCCAACACATGCTGACAGGAAAATCTGGTGCCCTCTCAACAGATCCAGTTTTTAAATGGTTTTGTGGGTCACTGGAAGAGCTGACTTAAAAAAAAAAGTTACTGCTGACTGCAAGGAGTGCTTAAGACTGTGGCCATGTTGTTTCTGGGAACATCGCATAGAAGACTGGCATGTGTGGTCCAAGGAAAACCTGGCATGTGTTTGCCATTATAACCAGCTGGTTATAATGGTAAATTATAACAAGGTTTCTCTATGGGAAAAAGCACGCATCACTAATTATGTCAAAATTATAATGCAGCAGATAAACCTAAATAAGACACTCGACCCTGGTGTACTGCACCCCAGAATAATTAAAGAACTAGTGGATCCAGTAACAAAAATCTTCTGATCCTCATTGGACAATGGCAGTGTAGTAACAAGCTGGAAGAAAGTTACAGTCATACTTGTAAGCCTGATCTAAGTCTTGATTAAAGTACTGGAAAAAATTATGAAGGAGGAAATCGAGAATTATAGTACCACAAATAATTTGACAAATATTACATAGTAGGCTTTATGAGAGGCAGCTCATACCAGACCAATCTGAACAATTTTTTATAAAGTCAGCAGACCCTTGGATTGGGGAGCACAGTAAATATTGTCTTCCTTGGTTATGGTAAGGTCTTCAATGTGGTACCATATTCTGAACTAATTGAGAAATTAAGATATTTGGAATTAAATACAGGATTGGTGGCATGGATGGATTCTTGGCTCACCAATAGGGAACAAGTGGTATTATGAGAGGAAACCTTTAAGTGGGCAGCAGTAACCAGTGGAATGCTGCAGGGAACAATGCTGTCGACATGCTTATTCAGCATTTATGTAACATCTATGATTTGTAACGAGGGAGTTCTTAAAAATTGGCTGATGACAGCAAAATTGGTTTGGTGGTCAAAAATACTTCTGAAATCGAAAATCTCTAGTGAGAGCTTGACTTCCTTGGTTATAGTAAGGCCTTCAACATGCCACCACATTCTGAACTAATTAAGAAATTAAGATATTTGGAATTAAATACAAGATTGGTGGCATGGATGGATTCTTGGCTTACCAATAGGAAACAAGTGGTATTATGAGAGGAAACCTTTAAGTGGGCAGCAGTAACCAGTGGAGTGCTGCAGAGAACAGTGCTGTCGACATGTTTATTCAGCATTTATGTAACATCTATGATTTGTAATGAGGGAGTTCTTAAAAACCGGCTGATGACAGCAAAATTGGTTTGGTGGTCAAAAATACTTCTGAAATTGAAAATCTCTAGTGGGAGCTTGCTAAGCTTGAACAGTGGGCACAATACAAACTAGAGTTTAATGTGGAAAAATGCTAAGTGATGCACCTGGGGAAAAACAATAATAAAGCGACATACGTGCAGTACTAAAAGGACAAGTATTGAAAACAAGAACAGAAGAGCAGGACCTGGGAGTCACCCTAACTGATGATCTGAGCTTTAAAAAACATTGTCGATTAGCCACAAAAAAACTTATGGTATTTTAGGCCTCTTAAGAAGACATACCGGTATAAACAGAAGAGGTAAAAAAGTGATCCTGCCACTGTACAATTCATTGGTGAAGTCAAATTTGAATTATTGTACCCAGTTCTGGGCACCATGTACCAAGACTGAGGACTTCAAAAGGGCTGACTTCTGCAGGATGGCTAACATCCTCGGGGATAGTCCTGTGCAGAATGCAGACTTCTCCCGGTGGACTTTCCATGGAATGGCCATTCCACCATCGGAATTTCCGTCAGAATTTCGATGGTTCTTCAGCAGAATTCTGCCTACTGTGATTCACAGAATATTATTCTAAGAAGGAAAAGCAAATTTTCCACAGAAAATTGTTCCACAACAATTTCCACGGAAAATATTGAGATCTATGGGATAACATTCCGTGGAACAGCATTTTTTTCTGCAGAAAATAATTCCACAACTGTTTTTTACTGTGGAATTTCACTATTCCATTAGTGGTAAAATTCGCCAGAATTTTGGCGGAATTTTGTTCTGTTGGAATTTGACAATTCCGCGCAGCACTACTCATGGAGCATTTGGCTAGCATCACCCCTGACATGGATACCACCCAGAAATGGGCCATCCTGAAGGAAGGCCTCTTAGCAGCCAGAGACACCTGTACAAAGAAATGCAGTAAGAAGGCAGGGGACCAAGAAGCCACATTGGTGATCAAAGGAGGTGCAGATAAAGGTGAGGGAGAAAAAAAATGGCCTTCATAAGATGGAAGGGGTGCAAAAAAGTGGAGGATAGGGAGGAGTACACAAGGAAAACCAGGGAGGTGAGCAGGGTAGTGAGGGATGCCAAGGCCTCAAAGGAGCTAAGACTAGCAGAGGGGATTAAGGAGGGGGACAAGACCTTCCTCAAGTAGATAAGGGAGAAGAGGAACTGTAAAGAGCACATCACATAGATAAAGAAGAATGGAGATTGGGTAGAGAAGGGGGTTGAAAAGGCAGAGGTGCTCAATGAGTACTTCTGCTTAATTTTTACCAGGGAGAAAGATGGGCCAAAACCACAGGGGCAGGGCAACACTGACATGGGAGGCAATAGGATAATGGATGGGGAGATCTCTGTGAGCAGAATACTTGAGGACCTTAAGTCACTGAACACAGACAAGGCTCCAGGGCCGAATGGGCTACATCCTAGAGTCCTGAGGGAGTTAACTGAGATCCTGGCGGCACCACTGGCAGACTTGCTCAGTACCTCCCTGCAGACAGGGGGCATGCTGCAGAACTGGATGATGGCACATGTGGTACCCCAGCACAAGATCGGTCCCAAGGACAAGCCTGGTAACTATAGACCAGTCAGTCTGGCATCCATTGTGGGTAAGCTCATGAAAACAATCCTAAAGGAAAAGTTGGTAACCTTCTTGGAGGTGAATGGTCTTATGGACAACAAACAGCATGGGTCTGTCTTCGGGCGATCATGTCAAACAAACCTGGTTCACTTTTTTTGACTGGGTGACAAAAGAACTAGATACCGATCAGGCCATAGATGTCCTGTATCTAGACTTCAGCAAGGCCTTTGTCTCGATACTACATGGCAAATTAACTAGTAAATTGAGGAACTTGGGAGCAGGGGGAAAACTGGTTAAGTGGGTTGGTAACTGGTTGGGGGACAGACATCAGAGGGTGGTTGTGTGGGGGGGGGAACTCTCCACTCATAGGGCAGTAACCAGTGGGGTCCCACAGGGTTCAGTGCTGGGGCCAGTGCTTCTTAACATCTTCATAGCCGATATAGCAGATGGAGTTAAGAGCAGAATCAGTCTATTCGTGGATGACACCAAGATAGGGACAGTTGGGGATGGGGTAGAGGGAGGAAAAGGCCTCCCAGAAGATTTGGGAAGCCTTGAGCAGTGGTTAAACACTTGGCAGCTGGGTTTCAATGCTAAGAAGAGCAAGGTCATGCACTTTGGAGCGAGGAATCCTGGGTACAGTTACCATCTGTGAGGGGGTTCAGCTGTCCATCTCTGAGGAGGAAAAAGATTTGGGGGTAATGGTCACAAAGAATATGAACCACTCATCTCAATGTAGGAAAGCAGCAACAAAAGCCAATAGAATGCTGGGGTACATTGCAAGAGGAATCACTTCTAGGAGGGAGGAAGTCATTCTGCCACTGTACAGGTCACTGATGAGACCACACTTGGAGTACTGTGTACAGTTCTGGAACTGATACTTACAGAAGGACATCAGATTACTGGAGTGGGGTACAGTGGAAGGTGACAAAAATGATCAGAGGTATGAATGGGAAGCCTTATGAGGATATGCTGAGGGACCTCAACATGTACTCATTGGAGGAGAGAAGGGAAAGGGGTGGTATGATAAAAATCCTCAAGTACTTAAAGGGCATCAACAGGGTTAGTACAGAGGGTGTGTTTTAATTAAAGGGAGAAGGGATTACTAGGGGGCACAGCCTGAGTTTGGTGGGGGGTAGAGTCAGGAGGGAGGCGAGGAAGCATTACTTCACTGAGATGGTGGTAGGGGGATGGAACGTGCTTCCTGAAGAAGTGGTATCTCTTAAAGCAGTGGAGTGCTTTAAAAAGGGGTGGGATAAGGTTAAGGGCAAGATACTAGTCAGTGGGAAGATGAAGTGGGAAGGAAGGGGGGCATGGGGGGGGGCAGCAGGAGTCTAACCTCTGTGCTGCATAGTCGAGCAGGTGTGATAGACCATTTGGCCTGTATTTGCTGGCAGTTTTGTATGTTCGTATGTATAAAAACCTTAGAGGTGGTTCAGCATATTGCAACCAGGATGTTAGTAGGATTGTAGATAGATAGATAGATGCTTTATTTATAAAGCACCCCTTTTCAGAGACTTGGAGTGCTATACATTTAAAACAAGCATACACACATATTGTAGCAACAATAATGATATTAAACTGGGAGTCAGCACTAATTAAAACTATCTGTCTATTCATATTAGCACAGCATAAAGCCAATATAAACATTAAAAGTCTGCTGAAACATAGAAACGTAGAAGTTGACGGCAGATAAGGACCGCAAGGCCCATTCAGTCTGCCCATTTTTTTCTACCTTATGAATGTGCCACAGGCCTTTACTCTGTCAATGGCCTATCTATTCATACTTATCTATATTACTCCCTTATGCCTATCCCATGCCTGTTTGAAGCCCTGAACTGTATTCATATCCACCACTTCCTGAGGTAAGCCGTTCCATACATCCACCACCCTTTCTGTGAAAAAGAACTTCCTCACATTACCCCTTAATTGGCCTCCCTCTAATCTCATGCTGTGTCCTCTTGTCCTGCTATTTTTCTTATATTGAAACATGTTAGACTCTTTCACCTTGTTAATGCCCTTAACATGTTTGAATGTTTTGATCATATACCTCTCTCCCTCCTTTGTTCTAGTGTATACATATTGAGTTCTGTTAATCTGTCCTCATATGTTTTCTGATGCAGTCCCTGCACCATTTTGGTTGCCCTTCTCTGGACTGCCTCCATTTTGTTAATGTCCTTGTGCAGGTGCGGCCTCCAGTACTGCATGCAGTACTCCAGATGGGGCCTAACCAGCGTCTTGTAAAAAGGGATTATTACCTCCCTCTTACGACTTGTGATAACCCTGCTAATACACCCCAACATCCCTCTAGCCTTACCTACTGCTTTAGTGGGCTGCTTGGATGGTTTCAGGCCATCTGTGATGATGATGCCCAAGTCTCTTTCTTCCCTTGTGATTGCCAGCAACTCCCCTCCCAACCTGTAGGTGGATTCATGGTTTCTCTTCCCTATGTGCATGATCTTGCACTTCTTTGCTTTAAACCTCACTTGCCATTCTTCTGACCATTTTGCCAGTTTATCCAGATCTCTTCTCATACTCCCTAACCCTTCTGGATCATCAACTCTGTTGCAGATCTTGGTGTCATCTGCAAAAAGACAAACCTTACCCTCCAGTTCATCTGCAATGTCACTGATGAAGACAATGAAGAGGACTGGCCCCAGGACTGATCCTTGCGGTACCCCACTTGCAAAAAAGTCTTGAGACTCTTTTTAAAGGCTTCTACTGAGGAAGCCTCCCTTAAATATCTAGACAGTGAGTTCCACAGGGTAGGAGTGGCCACCAAAATGCAAAACCTAGAGTATGATGAAAGGTTGGATAAACTGGGGCTGCATATACTGGAATATCACAAGTTCAGAAATAATTTATTTCTAGTTTAAGGAGCTTTTAACAACCATGACATACAGTATGGGACAGTATAGGGTTGGAAACAAGAAAACTACAGCATTATACCATGTCACTTATACTTCAATTGAAGGGTGAATTAAACCATTCCAAAAAGAGGGCAATGGGCAGGATACTCAAAAGGGATGCACCCAGCGCATCCCTGACTTGCGCACTGGCACGATTCTGGCAGAGGGCCGATGCACCAGTGCAAATGTAAATGACAGGGTACAGTACACACTGCAAGACCATTGGTTGACAGGGTCCACCAATGGGTTTACAGTTGTACAGTAGCTGTCATTCATAGACAGCTGTGTCGACGGGTGGCCATGGTGGAATGCGAGTGGGTTGTGCCAACCGCTGAGAGTGGGTGGGAGGGTTGGGAGATCCACTGGACCACCAGGGTGTGTGTGTGGATATTGGGTCCCGTGCGACCAGGCTGGGTGGGGTGGGGGTCCAGTGTATATACACCCTCTCCCGCCACAGTGAGTGGCATTCTAATGGTGCTGTGGGTAGGGAGGGGGGAATCTGCTTATCTGGCACTACCACCACAGGGAGTGGCTTTCAACCGGGGATGCAGGCAGGAAGGAAGGGGATCTGCATATGTTTCTCCACCACTGCAGGGAGCGGCTTACAACTGGGGACTCCGGTGGAGGGGGTGGTGATCGCCTTACAGGGGTGATGGGTATGTGCTTGTACTATTTCACATGCAGGGTGCCCGGTGCATTCCACTGGGTGCATCCCTACACAGCGCATGCTAATGGGGTCACAATGACATGCAAATGGCCCCATTGCACCTTGTATGCCTAATGGCCCCATTTGTGTATTGTTGGCCCTGAATGACAACTTTGGGCACAGAGCATTGTGAAATGTGCTGCCCCGTTGGTTTTCCAGCCCGACCAGGGGGTTGCACCAGCACATCCAGGGCTGTGTGCAACTGTGGTATTCACAGAATGGATGCACCAAGAGCATCTCCTGGGGCAGCTTCTGTGAATACCACAGTTTGTGCTGGGTGCATCTCATTTGCGCTTGTGCATCTGAGATGCACCAGGTGCATGTCCTTTGAAAATCTGTGTTTTTTAAAAGGGTGATATCCTTCTGTAATAGCCTTCCTCTAGAGGTGGTGGTTAGTAAGAGTGTGGCAGACTTCAAGATTAAACCTGATAGATACTGTGAAATGAACATAATACTGTAAAGGGGTATAACCATTAAGACAAAGGTGAGCAAGAAAATTGGGCAAATGGCCAAACAAAGCCCAAAAGAGACCGATAAGACTCTGGAGTTAAGGGACAATCTATATGTCAAAGGTAAGGTCTCAATGGGTATCACAAGACTAACACTTAATAGCCACCCAAAAATTCATGGGTTGCACAAAGCACCTCAACATTACCTCTGAAGTGTGAAAGAAAAAGTTAGACTTATGGTCCAATTCTCAAAGCCTCCAGAATGACACAAGATGCTTGTGTCAGAGGGAATGACACATGGAGTGGCTTGCAATAGGAACTGCATTGGGAACAATTCTCAAATGCAGCTTTCGGCAACTGCAAGCTGCATGTGCTAAGGGGGTCTTTTGCCATCCTTGCAGCACAAAAAGTGGTGCAACATGGTGCAAGGAACCTTGCACCAGGGCGATGCTGGAAAACAACCCCTTTTCTGGTATTCACTGAAATGTACGATGCGGACAGAATCAAACACCCTTTAGACCAGCCAGGGCTGGTCTAAGGGTCCGTGCACCACCCGAAGAGCCCTCTCTGGGCAGGAAGGTACATGATGATGCGTGCACAAGTCTTACTATGGGGTGTTGCACAGGTATATATAAAAGGGTTTGATGACATACATATAGAATGCAGCATCCTGTTAATGCAGCACTACCATATTTGTATCTACAAAATGTTTCACCCATGTTATACAGTGCCCTTCAGTAGGAAATAAGTCTTTCAGCCTGTAAATGTATTATGTGTGTGGGTTTGTACATGTTATACTTTTATCTACAGCATACACACACACACGTATGCTTTCCTGACTTACAGTATATCAAGAGTGTGATATTGCTGCCACCTATCAGGCAGAGGTGTGGAGAGGTTACAAAACATATGTATTACACATTAAGGTCCCTCACATCAACCTACTTAGACAGGTAGTAATGGACACTCTCACCTACATCCTATTTCAGCCCTTGCAAGAGTGTTACCTGACTATCCCCTCAGCTTGCGGCAAAACTTCCAGATGCACTGCAAGCTGTGGGACTTTGCTGCTGGGACCCTCTACATCAGAAAATCAGGCGCAGGGTCCCTGGTGCACCAAGCATTGACACAAGCCACCCTTTGCCATAGTCTGTGTCAATCTAAGGGCCCTTTGAGAATGGAGCCCTTAGTGTTTTTTTCACATTTTTCTTTCATATGAAACAATCCTCTTTCATGATATCATGAAAATCTCATGAAAGAGGATTAGTACAATGAAAGAAGATGTTGGAGTTAATGTTTTTTCACAGTCTTATTTCATAACAGTCCTATTTCGTGAGCTCATGAAAATTTCATGAAAGAGGATTGATTCATATGAAATAAGTTTTTTTTTTCACATTCTTCTTTCATGTGAACTAATCCACTTTCATGAGCTCCTGAACATCTCATAAAAGAGCATTGGTTCATATGAAAGAAGCTGGATTTGGTGGACTCGATTTTCAAAAATCCTCTAGATCACCACAATTTGCCATGATCTAGGGCTGTGGTGAACTCCAGGTGCATCAAGGATGGTACACCCAATTCCATAGAAACAAGTATCCAAATGACAAAATGCCAGGAGTTGCTGCACTCACAAGCTAGCAACAAACAATTAGCGCACTTGTGGGACCTTCTGCAGGAATCTGTAACCTCTGTCTGGAGCAATAATAGAGGGGTCGGGATGTTGGGGGAGGGTAAAACATGCTTGTTAGGATGGGTCTGGGGGTAGAAGGGGCACAGGGTTTGCCATATGGGTGTTGGGGAGAAGGTGCCAGGGAGTGATGTGGCACCAGGTGGGGGTTCCATTAATACAACTATGAAGCCAATGAGCTGGTACCATGGAGGGGGAATTCCAGGGACAAACAGTACCCATGGCTGGAGCTGGCTGCGCCCCCATGGAACCATGGCACTGGTTGTCCCTGGAACAATCCCCCACTGCAAAACCAGCCCATTGGCTTTACAGTTAAATTAATGGCAACACTGCTGGGTGCCACATCACTCCCTGGCATGGCCATCTTATCCCCAACACCCCTATGGAATCCCTGTCCCTTCTATCCCCGAACCCCATTTTCAGAGCCCCCCTGCTCATTTTTCCAACTTGTTTGGCACTGGTGCAAGGGCTTAGACCACTTTCTGGCTGGTATAACTTGAGCCCCTTGCTGAGCCCACGGCAGGGATTCCAGAATACTAAAAAAGGGAATGTTGCAGTCCAACCAAGGCACAAGCCCCGTTGTGACCTGGCGCACATGGTTGTATGACACAACCATGGCGCAAGGGGGCTTTGGTGCAGCTGTATCAGGAGCTGATGTAGCAGCATTAGGAAATCCTGACTGATGCAAGCTGTGATGCAAGTCACCTCTTACATCACAATCTTTTGATGCAAGTCCCTTACGTCAATCTACCTCTTTTGAAAATTGGGCCCAGTGTTTTCCCACAGTCATTTTTCATGTGAACCAGTCCTCTTTTGTGAGCTGATGAAAATTATTTGATGTTCTCAATGATTGAAAGGCATATTTGCCAATATTGTCTTATTAATTAGTCCAAGGAGAATTATGTGTTTCCCTTAGCTTCAAGCCCCAGGATTTCTCAGAGAGGAGAATCACACCCAAATAATTCAATCACAATTGTTTGACATGACCTCCCTCTTATAAATCAATGCTGCCTCACATCCTGGATACCATGTTCATCCAGCTACTATACCAATCTTTCCCTAAGTGTGGTCTCCATGAGCTTGTACACAATTGAGATCAGACTGACTGGTCTGAAATTCCCTGGATCATCCTCGGGACCATTCTTATGGAGGGTCACTACATGTGCCTTTCTCAAGTCCTGCGGTATCATGCTAGACTCTAGTGAACTATTGAAGAGGCCAGCCAGATAATCTGCAAGCTCTTCCACCAGTTCCATCAGCACTCTTGGGTGCATGCCATCTGGACCTGGGAATTTGTGAACACTGAATGCTAGCAGCCCTGTCCTCATCCTATCCACCTCTATCATAGCATCTGTGCCCCTGGCTTGTCTCCTTCCTCCTAGTGGTCCATCTTTCTCCCTGGTGAAGATGGAACAGAAGTACTCATTCAGTACCTCTACTTTGCCCTGTTCACCTCCACTCCCCATCCACTTTCCTGAATCTAACACTGTGCAATGGTCACTTCCACCTGGGGCTTGTAGACCATTATATCCTGAATGTACTCCCCATGCATCAGCACCAGCTCAAGGACTGCCCTTTCCCTGGTGGGTTCTGTGATGCCCTGAGCTAGGAAACCACTTTGCAATGCATCTAGCATCACCTGAGTCCTGGCACTGGGCATGGCCGGTACCCTCCAGTCCACCTTGAGCAGGTTGAAGTCTTCCACTATTACCACCTCTTCCTTCCCTGCAGCAGTGAACATTTGCAAGTTCAGTTCCCTGTCTCTTTCATAGAAACATAGAATTTGTTACCAGATAAGAACCATATGGACCACCTAGTCTGCCAATTTCCCTACTCACTACTGCAGCCCCAGATCCTATTTGATCTATGGTTCTCCTGCCCTGTACATCTCCAGGATACCCTTATGTCTATCCCATGCAGTCTTGAAGCCCTGTATTGTTTTCACCCCACCACTTCTGCTGGAAGGCTGTTCCATGGCTCCCCCACCCTTTCAGTGAAAAAGTACTTCCTAACATTACCCCTGAGCCTTCCACCCTTCAGCCTCATATCATGCCTCCTTGTTCTTATGCAGAGTTATCTCTGAAATATGCTCTCCACCTGTACTCTGGTTATTCCCCTAAGGTACTTGAAAGTCTATGTCATATCTCCCCTATCCCTTCTTTCCTCGAGTGAATAGCTATTAAGGTCCTTAAGTCTTTCCTAGTAGGGTTTCTGGTGCAGTCCATGTACCATCTTCGTGTCCCTTCTCTGGACTGCCTTTATTTTGTCAATGTCTTTCTGATGTGGTCTCCAGAATGGGACACAGTACTCCAGCTGAGGCCTCACCAGTGATCTGTACAGTGGCATCACCACTTCTTTCCTCCTGCTTGTTATGCCCCTCACTATGCACCCCAACATTCTGTTTGTTCTCCCCATCACCTTTTCACACTGTTTGGTCACCTTCAGATCATCAGATATGATAACCCCCAGGCCTCTCTCCTAACTTGTGGTGGCCAGAATTTCCTCACCCATCCTGTATTCCTCCATTGAATTCCTGTGACCCAGGTGCATGATATTGTACTTTTTAGCATTGAATTTCAACTGCCAGACACCTGACCACTCCTCTAATAGACTTGGGTTCTTTCTCATTTTTTCCACCTCCTCCAGTGTGTCCACTCTGTTGCAGATCTTGGTGGCATCTTCAAAGAGGCACACCATTCACTCCAGATGGTCTGCAATGTTACTAATGAAGAAAATGAATAGGACTGGCCCCAGCACCATCCTCTGTGTTACCCTGCTGGTCACTTCCCTCTCCTCAGATTTTATGCCATTTACCACCACCCTCTGAGTCCTGTCCCTTAGCCAGTTCCCAAACCACTTTACCACCGTAGGACCCACTCCCAGGCTCCCCAATTTATTTAGCAATCTCCTGTGTGGGACACTGTCAAAGGCTTTGCTGAAATTCGGGTAGGCTACATCCACCACCCCTCCCTGATCTACCACCCAGGTTACCCAGTCAAAGAAATCTATAAGATTCATTTGACAGGACCTTCCCACTGATAATCCATGCTGCCTTAGTTCCTGTGCTCCACTATACTCCAGAAATTTCACAATCCTCTCCTTAAGTAAGGACTCCATTAGTTTCCCCACTACTGAGGCCAGTCTTACAAGCCTGTAATTGCCTGCCTCCTCTCTGCTTCCATTCGTGTGGATAGGGACCACATCTGCTCTCCTACAGTCCTCAGGTACCTCCCCCATCTCTAGAGATGCATTGAAAAGGGCAACCAGTGGTTCCACCAGCATTGCCCTGAGTTCCTTTAGTACTCTTTGGTGGATCCCATCTGGCCCCATTGCTTATCTTTTTTATTTTCCCAAGTTCTTCTAGGGCTCTTTCCACCATTTCCCTGGCTAGTGTCTCCCCTGAATACCCCTCTTAATGAGTCTTGGTCCCTCACCCTCTCCTTCCCTGGTGAATACTGAGCAAAAGTACTTGTTCAATACAATGTGCACTGCTTATATCAGGCACATTGGTGCACATGCTACCTACCTGCTATAGCCAGTGGTCACTATTTCGTAAGTTACGATTTAAAAAAAATGCTCAAACAAGTAAAGTGTGTTTTTCCAGGGCATCACACCCTCGGGCATTCTCAAACCACTTCAGCAATGCCTCCTTCATTTCATAGTCTTTGCCTTTTTCTCTTTCTTTTTTCCATCAGTGTTGGCATTCTCATGCCACTGTTGCATGAACTTCTCTCACTGTTTCTGTAGGTCAGCAACAGTAGATTTGGGTAGGTACAATTGCTGAGCAAATCACGTTGGCTTAGCTTTGGCATTTTTTTGCAAAAGCTAAACCTTTTCACTTAATGACAGGGTTTTTCTTGTCAGTGGCATTACGCAGCAGAACAATCAACAGTAACACCTCTCCGAACACCTCTGAACACTTCTGAACAAAATACAAAAGATCTTGCTAGCATCTTCTTAAATGTACTTGCCAAGGTATGAATTTCATCACTTAATGTAAGCTGTTTGTACCAGTTAATGTAAGCAGTTTGCTGTCTCGATTGCCTGCAGTAGCAGGTGGGCAGTGATCAGTATAAATGGCTCCTTTGCAATAGGTCACATTATAAATGGCAATTGGTTTTTGAACTTTGCCTCCTAAAAATGACTACCCATTGTATCAGTGGGCAGTATAAGTGATGTGTATCTTATCGCAGCCTTTTCCAGGTCATCCTCCACCCTTTCTCCTCCTTCCTTCTTCAGCCTAACTATCCCTTTCTGGTCTTTTTCCTCTTGCTAATGTATCTGAAGAAGGTCTTGTCACCTTTCTTAATAGCCTGGGCTATACCTTCCTCTGTCTGTGCTTTAGCCTTCTAATTGTTTTCCCTGATTCCCTCTGCTTCTCCAGATACTGTTCTCTGTCCTCATCCTTTTGTATTTCCTTGTATCTTCTGAAGACTCTTTTCTTTTCTAGTAAGCAGTTTAGCGTAGTGGTTAAGAGTGCAGAGCTGCAAACCTGGAAACCTGCGTTTGAATCCCATCAGCTCCCATTTGTATACTGTGTAATCCTGAGCAAGTCATTTAACTTCCTTGTGTTCCCAGGTAGCACCTGGAAACAAGCTTCGGATTAATGTGCCTTTCCTGGTTAAACAATTTCCCCTTTCCCCTTACTTTCTCGGCCACTACCTTCGAGAATTGTAATGGTCTTTTCTTTCTTTTACTCTTCCTCCTCCTGTTTGGGTGGTCTATAAACCACCCCCAGCCTCACCTTCCTCCCTCTTTAGACATTAACTGAATCAACATTACTTCCACCCTCCCCACCTCTGACTCCTTCCTCATACACGTTATACCATCCCTTATACAAACCACCACCCCTGCCCCTTTTCCAGCTTCACTGTTCCTCCTGTATAATTTATACCCAGGGATTGAGAGGTCCCAGTCATGGTTTAGTACTGCCCATGTCTCAGTGATCACCAAAGTGTTTACTCCCCTTTTTGCCAACCTTGCCTGAAGATCCTCTGTCTTGTTTCAAAAATGGTGTGCACGCTGAACTTGTATAGGGGGTGGCTTGCTGATCTCCTCCTCACTGAGCCTCAGGGTCTGCAGGCCCGTTTATCCTCCCTCAGTAGTTTAAATGAAGTTTCTGAGTTATGTACCCCCCTAGCTTATCCCTGAGGAATCTTGAGTCCCCACTACTGAGGTGCAGCTTGTCTGGTGCAAAAAGTGTTTTATTTGACCAGGTCTCCCCCCAGCCCTCAATACTGTTGTATCCTTCCTCCCTGCACAATTCTTTCAGCCAGTCATTGAATTCTTTATTCTTTTTTTCCTGATCATGCTGGCACTTGTTACTAGCAACAGCTTTGAGAATAACAGTAATCTGGCTACCTCCCTGCAGATCCTCCCTATCATCCTGAATCTTTCTTGAACAATCTCCACCTCTTCCCCTGCTAGGTCATTGGTAGGTACCTTGGTGTATAGTTATGGCTGGTTTTCCTCCAACCCTCCTCCACCTCACCAACTCTTCAAGTCTTGGGCATGCCCCCCCTTGGTACCTGGTTAAAAGAGCGCTACCAGAATAGTGCTGCAATTCACAGTGCTAGTCTGATAAACACTACCACAGAGAGTGATGGGGGGATTTACAGTGCTTGCTATAAGCGCTCCCCTGGTCGCTGTCCATGGTGCTGAGGACAGACAAGAGCACTGGGATCCAGGAGGCTGGTCAAGCTGCTCTGTGGTGTGGTGGGCTGGGGCATCAAGCAGCTCAGCCAATGCCATTGGAGACCAGGGTTCTAATACTGGTCTCCCGCAATTGGGACTTAGACTCTGTTACCTGGGGCTGTAGAAACAGTATTCCATGGACCAACAATTTGTAACTTTCCCTGTGATCCACTCCCCCCTACAATTAGAATCATTTAGTCTGGGGGATGCGGGGGCAGGGACCTCCACTAAAGAGAAATTGGCACCTTATTCCCACACGCTCCTTGCTGACGATATTGATGTTGACTCTTTTTGGACCCAGTGCCCACCCTCTCTGCTGTCTTCCTTGGCATAAAGACCATCTTCCTACTTGTATATTTGAGCCCCATTCCTTCCTCAGTGAATACCCTTAATTATGGAGTCCCCTAGGATTACCACCCTCCCACCCCTTTCATTCTTACCTCCATCCCTTCCTTCTTTGACTGCTGTATGAACTTGTCCCCCTCCTAACTGCTCACCTTTCATTCTGATTGATATCGTGCCCTTACTCTTGTCAAGCCTTGCCTGCTTGACACCTCCACAGCCTCTACTCGCCACGCCAATTGTTTTCCCACCCCCTCCATGTCATTCCCCCTCTGGCCATCCACACACACCATCTCCTTCCCCTCTTCTCATGTCTTCTTACCCCTCTCCCTTCCCCCTCCTACTCCATTCTCCATGTTCCCTCTTCTCCACCCACCCTGACTACTTGATATGGTTTTACCCTCCCTCTTCTGTCCTACTGACTCCAACCCTGTTGTCTTATCCTAGCCGCTATCCCCACTGTCCACACCTCCTGTTCCCCATCCTCACTTCCAGACAGTGGGTTAAATCTATTCTTTAAAGGCACCCTTTGAGTGCTCTCATTCCTGTTACAATCTTTACAGTCCCACCCATTCCACGTACTAGTTGACTGTCCCCTTCCCTGGGTTCCACCCCCAGATTCTTGGTGATCCTCCCTACCCCTTTTCCTACCTGCTGACCTTGTTCCACTAGATCTCCCCAATCTGTCTTTCTCTCCCCTGCCCTGCTCCTCTTACTTTCACACCATCTTCCACAGCTCACATCTGAGCTTCCTTACTTCTGCCTATAGATGCTCCAGGTTCCTTCACACTGGACAGCACCCTGTTACCCACATCATCCCCAGGAAGACTGCTACATCTACAACCATTTCTGCACACCACCCTCTTCCCACTATCTTGATGCTTACATGTGTTCCTATTCTCCCACATCCTCCCAACCCTTGCCTCACTTACCGCACTGGATAGGTACCTCATATATAAACCAGCTGGAGATGTCTATAATAGTCCCCAAATCCCCTCAGTTCTCTTACACCCTCCTCTTCTTTATGTCACTATGAGTGTAAGCTGACCCAAGATAGGGACCAGCTACACTGCCTTGCCTGTGATACCCTTGTGGACTAGTCCCAGATAATATCCTTTCTGCCCTCTGTAAGACTCCCCAAAACTAGTATACATTTACAAGCTGACCCTAGGTAGGGGTCAGTTGCAATCCCGTTCTGACACCCTATGTTTTATTTCCTCCCCTCCTTTTACAATTACATACCCTCTGCTGACCTGTGTGACTTGTGGCTCTCCCTGTGAATGTCCTGCCAATGTCCCCAGACATCACTGAGCCAGACATCACAAACCTGCATCATGGCACTCACATTACAGGGAGGAACAGGGTGCAGGAAAACACTATTTTTAAGCGAAAAAGATGTTCCAGGACTAGAGGGCATGGGATGAAGTTGGAGGGAGGACGATTCAGAGGAAACATGAGAAAGAATTTCTTCACAGAATGGGTGGTGGACAAGTGAAACACCCTGCCAGAGGAAGTGGTGGGGACTGAAACAATCACGGGATTTAAGAATGCATGGGATAGACATAAAGGAATTCTAGAGGTCAGGGGTAAGGGGCAACAGACTTCTAGGAAAACGAACTGAACTTACAAGCTCAAATGGGCAGTCTGGGTGGGTCATAGGCCCTTATCTGCCGACACTGTCTATGTATCTATGTATTTCAGGTTCACTCATGCTTCAGGGTCACTTGGAAATATGGGTATTAAATAGGAACTACAGACTCCCTATTGGAGGTCTGCAGCCATGTGGCTCACTGTGCTCACCACTCAGGCCAGGTGGTCTGGCTCAACACCTGCCCTCAACCCTCCTAGTGATGAAATCCTACCTTCACTCAACCCCCGCCATCCCGGTTAGTTTCAAACCATGTTTTCTGTTTTTTCTAATAAAAAAAGTAATTCCCACCCCAAAAATACACCAACACACAAACCCCCAGTTGTAAGTTTTGTTCTCCAGGATCACCTTATAAGATGCAGTGTCTTTTTTTCCATGTGGGTTCCGGTGGGATACATAGTCACTACAAAAAGTTGTTACACTTCAGTTTCAATGTTACTAATCATTAGGTACACATAGCAGGATAATTACACTGCAGTTACAGTAGATGTTTGTTGCATGCAGCTACTTTGTAGTGGCAATACAGTTAGAATGTAGTCACAATATAACTACAGTGTACAGTAGTTAACTGACTCTTAACATTTTGTAACCCAAAAAGCACAAAGCCTTCTGCAAGAATATATACTGTACGTAGTAAAAAAAAAAACACTAGATCATGGGGCTACAGTTTCAGAGTTTGTTATGGTGGGAAATAATTACTTTTTTTTAAAGCATCAAGTGTAAAAGGCAAGGCCCATAATATCACCGAACTAGATCAATAGGAGCTATTATGGGCCTTGCATTTTGCTCCTTTCCTCTTCCTTAGTGATGCTTAGTATATGGCAAGCAGTGCTGCAACCTGGAAGGAATATTTATCTATCTTTGGTTGCATTGGCTTCGGGGAACTTCCCGGTTTCCTTTTTAACTTTGGGCACTTTGAAACTGAGGGTGTCTGAGGAGTGGAGGGAATGAGAGCAGACAACCAATAAAAGGTAACACTGAATCAAGATTGGCATAATAATCCTTCTTCTCATGTGGCCCTGCATTACAATAATGCAATTTGAAATGTGACTTCTGTAGTTTAGCACTAAAGAAAAGGTACAGTACATTACATCCTATTAAAATTCTCTTCGAAATGGATGCATTTCAAAAATGTTGGCATCTCAAGCGTAATGACATACAATCAACATGGGCTTTTCCGCAACAGCTCAGATGCAGTGCAGAATACAAAGCAAGTTATGATAAAAAGAACTGCTAATCTAAAATCATTCTTCAGAGCAGAGTGCTTTCTACAGTATCTAGGGATTACAGCATAATAAGTGAAAAAAAAACAGTTACAAGCAAACAAGGATGAATATAAATGGAAAGGTGTACCAGAGACATGGACAAGAGGGGAGACTGTTCTGTCCACTGGCTGCTCTCTCCCATTTGTTTCTAAAGGCATTTCAATTGGAATCTTGAACATTAGAGGCAAAGTAGAAACCTTCAGTATTCAATAGTGAGCCACCAGCCAAATGTATAATGAGATAGGAGAAGGCTGGCGGGGGCATCAGCATGTTACATGAGCACTGTAGGACAGGGAATATAACCATAATCCGTGCAAGGAGTAACAATGCAGAGTTTATGTGAATAGGCTCAGATATATAAAGTAGGGTCCAAGGCAGTTAAAATGTCCCACATGCAAAAGTTAAAGCTGGTGTTCATAGGAAACCTGGACATATGATCACTGGCATGGGGTGCTGTGCCACCATGATTATAAATGTTTACTGTTCTGTCTGTCCCCACTACTTGGGCAGATACATCTCCAGCCCTTGCTGGGAATCAAAACAGGGACCCTGACTTCTGAAGGCAGTAGCTCTAACTATCCAGTTAAAGGGTAAATTCTCCTTGCTGAAAGGTGGAAAAATTCCTCCTAGCTGAAAGGTTAAAATAGTCCTTTGATTTTCATGCTGGCTGTCCCATGGCACACCACTTCTTGTTGGCTGCTCAGCACTACTTTTGATTAGTATTCACATCATTCACTTCTAGATGGCTCTGCTTTGCACGGGCTGTCTTTTCTCATGTGCAATATTTTCACGGCTCAGTTCCTCCTCATATTGTTTCATTTGTATTGTTATATCTGCTAGTATATGTGCTGGCCCGGTGGTGCTGAGGGTTGAGGCACTGGATGCAACACCTTGCATCATAACGGTGACCCAGGTTTGGGAATGAGCCTGGGCCATCAGGGGTTGGCAAGGGGGATAGAGGATTGAGCATCCAGAGGACAGCTCTCCTCTCTCAGGGAGGGTTCCAGGGGTAGCCTGACACCACAAAGGCCTCGGGTGGAAGTCAGAGGCACTGCCACACTACAGGGCACAGAAAGGGATGGTCTGAGCCACGGCGGACATTGATAGGACATCATTGCATGTCCAGGCTCAGAGGGGAGGGTGGAAGAGGGTGGAAACAGCACAGAAAACCCTCTTCTCCCAGTGATAGACCAAGGCGCCTCCTGCCATTCAATGTCCACACTCCCAATGTTGGGCTTGCATCTCTGTTGTGTCCCCCCTGGTCCAGAGCTCAACACTATAGAAAGAGCACCCTGGGTGGATAGGGTGGACCTTCCTCAGAGGGTTTAGCCCCAGGGTATGTGCCGGGATGGGGGCGCAGAGAAGGCATAATCCACAATGGGAGGTAGAGACAAGAGGGAGGTCTAGGAGGATACCGGAGAGAGTTCGCTGGTGTCAGGAGGAGATAAAAAGAATTAAATATATATATATATATATATATATATATATATATATCTGCTAGTACATACTGTCTAATATCTTTTGATGTTTATTTTGTATGGAATTCCTGTAAATGAGCATGTTTTCAAAGCATGCATATTCATCCCTTTTTTGCATTTGATGCACCTGCACACCAAATGTTTTGTGAAAAGTGATACGTGTTGTTGGAGGTGTCTCAATGCTGAGCCCATTGCGGTTCAGAATAGCAGGGGCTCGACAGGCTACACCATTGACCACCCATTGTGTCTCTGATGCAACTCTCTGCTCGGTGGGTGTAAACTTTGTGTACTTAAAAGGACTGAAGCCACTCCAATTAGAGAGAGCTTTGTTCCTTTTATTTGCATGAAGCCATGTCAGCAAACTGCTGATCAGCTTTCAACATCAGGATCCCACTTATGGTTTGCTGGGCAAAGGCTAAAACCCTCCCGCTTGCTCCCTCTGTGTGCTGTTCCACCCCCGCCCTCTGTTCCTGGTCCCAGTATACATAAAAAGCTAAACCACTACCACTCCCTCCCTATGTGTGCTGTCCCACCTCTACCCTCCGTTCTCTGTCCCCATATAAGTAAAAAATGCCTCCCGATCCCTCCCTCTGTGTGCTGTCCCACCCTGTGCCCTCCATTCCTGGTTCCTGTATAAACAAACAAACCCTTCTGCTCCTTCCTTCTGTGTGCTGTTCCACCTCCACCCTCCATTCCCTAACCCAGTATACATAAAAAGCTAAACCCCTCCCATTTCCTCCCTCTGTGTGCTGTCCCACTCCCACCCTTTGTTCCCAGTCCCTGAATAAACAAAGAATCCCTCTCCCTCTCTCCCTCTGTGTATTGTCCCACCCCCACCCTCTGTTCCATGTCCGCTTCAGACTGTGGCCGAACACAGCTCAACAAAGTTAAAAAGGGCCTGCTTGCTTGAGTGTCATCTTTAAAAAAGGCTAATGAGCCATGGTGCACAGCGGAGGGGCTGGAACAGCAAATATCAACCATCCAAACCTGGACCAGGAGGTGAGATTTTTTTAAGCAGCTGGATATTGGTATGACAGTGAGCATTTTCAATGGATCTTAAACTGGTTCTTAAGTGTTGCACTGAACACTGAGTGGTTCTCTATCTAAGCCATGCCTGGTTGCTGTTTAGGTAATAAGACAACAAACCCCTGCAGTAAAGGGGCAGGTGGCATAACCAGTGGGAGCCAGGTATTGGCAGTGAGGGAGGGATATGGTGAGGGAAGGGGGAGATGTCAAACAAGGCTAAGAAAATCTAAAATAAAATATCTGCAGTTGGAGAGAAATGGGCCTCAGCATAGTCTTAAAATTAAAGGCAATAGCAGCAGATGCCTCAGAAAACCAGTTTCTTACTCAGAGATGCATTGATATACTGTGAACTTATTACAGTGTAGCCACAAACCATATAAAGTATAGTGTAACATGTGTGATCTGTATTGCAAACAACAAATACTGTACGATCTCACCCGAAGAATAAGTTCGAACTTAAAGAGCCACTGAAGCAGAAAGTACTACATTGCAGAATCTGAATAAGCATGCCTGCATTAAATCAAATACCAAAAATCAGATTACTACGTTACTTTATTTTAAAATTATTAGCCATTCTGCAACCCTGATGTCACTACCTGTACAAAAAAAGCCTGTGTCAGTGAAGAGCTGATGATGATGATGTCATCTTGGGAACTCACAGTCTAATATTCCCTGTCAGCAAGCTTATAGGACCTGTGTTTTCAAAGTTGGAAAGATCCTGTGCAATGGGTTTCACATATAAAACAAGTAGTAGCAGCATTCAAAAAACATTGCTTTAAAACTATACAAGTTTCAGGGTTTGTGACAAAGTTAATTCCACAGTAGACTCATGCCTTGGAGTGGTCTAATGCACTTGTAACATGACAAGTGCAGAAAGAGGGAGCTATGCTTTTTACAACATTGTATCATGGCATCCTATATTATCAGGTACAATAAAACACAGATACAGATAGAGTGGAATAATCTCTATTTTTCTGCTGCGTTTGCTGTTTGGGATTTGGCTGTTGTGCATTATGATAAATGTATATATTAAAGTGCACAGGGGTATTCAGATCTGGTAGTTGTTCCTGCAATTCCCTTGGCAGGCCAACAGATGGATGTGGAACAATGATACAGCCATATTTTGATCACTTTCCAAATGTACTGAATTGAGTCACTTGGAAAAATAACTTTCATAGACCAAGTAAAAAGCAAAAGAGCCCACATAGTTTGCAGACTGGTGCTGCCTGTTTTACTTGTGAAAACCATTGCATATGATCTTAACAACTTTGGAGAAACAGATCCTATAAGCTTGCTGACAGGGAATACAGGACTGTGAGTTCCCAAGATTACATCATCATCAGCTTTTCACTGATACAGGCTTTTTTTGAACAGTTAGTGAAATCACGGTTACAAAATGGCTAATAATTTTACAATGAAGTAAAACAGACACCTAGTTTTTGGTATGGAATTTACTGGGGGCATGCTTATTCTAATTCTGCAATGTAGCACTTTTGGCCAGCTGCTGTCAGTTGCTCTTTAAACATTGGGGGTGGGGTATTAATTCAGAAAATTATTTCTTATTACTTACTTAGCTGCATAGCAATTAAAGACTGAAAAGGACTCTAGGTTCATTAAACCCACTTTTCTACCTCATACACAGGAATGAATAAACACAATGCACAAACAAGCATGGATTTGTGGGGGATTTCTTAACACCTTATTACACTGAGTACCCTGAAATTCCCTTGGGAAGCACATTTCTCCAGGCTTGTCTTGAAGGCTTGCACTTTCTTTATGTCAACTGTCTCTGCTGGTAGGCTGTCCATAGGTTCACCACCCCCTGGGAGTAGAAGTGCCTTCTGTAAAATTAACTCTGAGAAGTTCAGTGTGCACTTCTGGCAGACACAACATCAGACATCTCCATTTCTTCAGTTTGGTTGATACCTTTAAGTATGTGGCACAGTGAGATTTTGCCCCCTCTCAGCCTACTTTTCTCCAAAGAGAACATGTAAAAGCAGCAGTGCAACCAAATTGGGGGAAACAAATCTGTCCCTACCTTTTTCACTGTAAAAAATTCCGGGCATCTTCCAGTTTTGTTTGATGGTACAATTTTCTAATTTCTCCAAAATATGAGTATTTTATTATTTTTATTACTTATACTATATTCATAAAAAAAGAAAAAGAAATTACAGAAAATACATCTGAGAAAAATTAAAATTACATTATATTACATTTTGATAGGTGTAGACATTCAGTAACTTCATTAAACAAAACAAGAATATTTATAAATATGTTACTTTATTTTTTTTCTTAAGACAAAAATATGGCCACCGCATTTTGTATAGAAATACCATTGTAGACCTGACAAGGGTTAGGATAAAAAAAATTTAAAAGAAAAAGACTCATGGAGCCAGATATTCAGATTGCACCAGGCAGTGACGCAAGCCTGGGCACAGCGCAACTGGGCTGCGCCGGGGGTAGGACCAGGTGATATTCAACAGTGATGTGCCATGGCTCAGCACTGCTGAATATGGCATGGAAGGTGCACACACTGCACATGGCACAATAGCACTGTGCCAGCATAAGACACAGAAAGGGAGCACGGGGATGTGCCAGTGCAAGTGCAGTTGCACTAGGCGCATCACCCATGATATTCAGCTGGGGGCATTCAAATTAGGCCATAATTTATGCAAGGAGCAAATGGGGTTATTTGCATGTCATTATGGCCCCATTTGCATGCGATGCACTAGCTCCTCATGAATTGCACCTGGCACCCTGCCAGGCTGCCCCCATTAGTGATTGGAACCCTGGTGAGCTATTGCAGCTCCCCTAGCTCCTGTACACCCAATCACAGGCATCTGCATATCAAAAAGTATCCCTGGTGGTCTAGTGGTCCCCCCATGCCTGATCGCAGGCAGCTGTACATTATATGGTAATATCTGGTGATTTAGTGGTAACCCTCCCCCTGTACGTCCAATTGCGGGCTGTAGTGAATAGTAAATATCCCTGGTGGTCTAGTGGTAACCCCCACTCCCTATGTCCGATCGTGGACCATTGTGGAAATGAAGAATCACCTGGTGGTCCAGTGGTATCCCCTCCTCACCCACCCACAGAGGTCCCCCAGCCACCCAGCATCTCCCCTGTCATCGGCAGGGGGCAGCACCCCACCAGCATACTGCCCGGCCGCCCCCCAAATGACAGCATACAGTACTACACAGGGCCAGATATGTGAATGAATGCGTTCATTCACATATCATTCACATATCCGGTCCTATGTAGTAAAGAATGGTTTGCAAGCCCATTGGTCCACACTGTGGACCAATAAGCATACAGCTCATCCTGTATACTGTCATTCAGTGGGCAGCCAGTATGCGGTTGGGGTGCTGCTGTCGACTGATGATGGGGGTGCTGGGTGACCAGGGAATCTCTGTGGGTGGGTGGGGGGGACCACTGGACCACCAGGTGAATCCTCATTTCCAGAATGGCTCGCGATCAGGCATAGGGAGGGGGGTTATCGTTAGACCACCAGGGATATCTACTATTCACTACAGTTCATGATCAGGCGTATGAGGGGGGGTTACCGCTAGACCACCAGGGATATCTACTATTTACTAAAGCCCAAAATCAGGCATACGGGGTGAGTGGGGGGTCCACTGGACCACCAGGGGGGTATGTGTGCCTGGCAATGGTGTTCTGGGTGGGAAGGTGGCCACCGACGGCTGGCAGCTGCTGTGTTGCACCTTACAATACAGCAGCCTGCCTGTGGGTGGCCAGGACTTGCTTCTGCTTTGTTAGGGCTGAACTTTGAGCCCCCCTGTGTGGCACAGTGCAGGGTTGCACTGGCATATGCACCACACATCCCAGGCTGAATATCGGGATGTGACGCACATGCATGGGCACACCCCCCTGCATCTGCACCACTTAGGATTGCATTGTGCCCTGGCACTTTGGGACATGGACTGTGCCTGGCAGCCTTTTCAATATCCCACCGGGGTGCAAAGCAGGGTTGTGCCAGTGCACTGCAATTGTGCCAGGTGCAACCCCTTTGAATAACCCAGCCATGGTGTACAGCATAGGAGGTACCTATACAAGTACATTTGACAAGTATGCTAGTATGTTTCTTAATTAAAGCTGAAACTAGCTTTCTTGGAAAAAATTAAAACATTTTTCATTGCATTGCTGCTTTAAGGGGCACCAGATTCTTCTTATAGCACCTGTCTGTGGCCCCCAAGCCCTGGTCATTTTGGGTCTTTGTTGTGTGCAGCATCTCAAGTGGCTCAATTTCCTTTTTGTTTTCTTGAGACTAAAACAGCACCCAGCACTTCAGTTGAGATCTGACCACTGACAGATTTACTTCTTCTGCTCTGCTGGTCACCCCATTTAATGCACACAAGCACAAACGTTCTGCTGGCCTTTTGACAGTGGCAGTGCACTTCCTGCTTCAGCCCCCTGTCTGTCATGGCTCCCAGTTCCTGTTCCACCTCCACTGAAAAAGAGTCCCATTTAGGTTGGGTAATAAGAAGGCTATGCAAAAATTTGGTCTACAAATACAGTAAAATGCCAAGATTATGACTTGAACGTTATGCTTTTTCAGCTTTCACTCAGAACTTCAATAATTTTCAATATTTTGACTCCAAACTCTCAACATAGCCATTTTTCCACACCACCTCATAAACATGACTTGTGTAATTTTTAAAATCCAGGAGGCGATGTGTTTTTGCACCTCTGGTGCAAAATGACAGTTCAGCCAATATGCTAAAAATGGTACATGTTATGTCTATTAGGCCAATCCTAAAACAAGTGTCTTCAAATGTTGGGGTCAAAATTAAAGAAACAAACTGTATACCAAGCATCAAGCATTCGACATTGACAAATACTTGTTTAATAAGGGGGTATTATATACTTAGAGTCACATGCCAGGGACTCGGGTTCCTGTCCTGAGCTTGGATCATTAGAAGCAGTTGTCAGCATGAAAGATTCAAAGCATCAGTGTGGAAGCTCTTCTTCTGAATTGTGAAAGGGGGCATGAGAAATGCATGCGACTAGTAGAGTAGCCCTTGGTGGGTTTTATTTTGCACTACAATGCCTGGAGGCTTGTGAGAGTAAGCACTTTCTATACTCCCAGTGCAAGGTGCTGTGGCACATGCATTCAAAGGTGGGTGGGGGGAGGGCAGAGTAGGAGAGATAAAGGTGAACTAGAAGGCCTGATCCCAATTGCACCGGTAATGGTCTCCATGCTCCCCCACATGCCAACAACCATCCAGTAAACTTGACTCCACTGCCCATTGCCAGTATCTCTCAAGTTGGTACCTGTGTTCCTCTCTAGACAGCAGCAGAGGGAGGTCCTAACAGGGTAACAGGCAGAGCCTGCTGACATTGAACCACACTGGGGAGGTGGGGGGGGGACTGAATGTGTGAACTAAATAGAAAGTGGAAAGAGTCCAGTAGGAAGCAAGGAGTACTTGAGTGCCCTGAGGATGTAAAGAGGCACATGTAAAGAAATAGGTGAGGATAGAAACATTTAAAAAAAAATAGGCAGGCCGAACCTATCTTCTGGGACACCGAGGTTCATAAACAACCTCTCGAATTGCATTCTGGAGTTGGCAGGTAGTCAGGTTCATCTAGGAGATAAGGCTCTTGCTTTCTGATAAAGATGATAGTTGGACACATGACATCCACAAGCCCCCTGCTGGCTGACCAATGAGAAGTACTGGCATACTGTAGGTACTGAAGGCAGACACTCATCTGCCTCAGAGCCAGAGGAAGGGTATAATCTGTGAAAGCCCTAACAATTGGTTGGGCTGCTGAGGAAAAAGGGAAAAATGGGGAAAAAGAATAATCAACTAGGAATACTGATTTGTCTCTGGTAGCTGAACTTCTATTATGGAACGTGGAGCATTAACAGATTCACTTTAATGACAACATGAATAATTCATTTACTATAGAAATGTTTATACTGCAAATATGTATTTGTGAAATACAGACTTTGCCTTCAGTAATGGGAAATCAATAATTCTATGTAATTGTGAATCTGCTTTGCTCAACTTACAAGCAGAAGCCTACTAGTGATTCTCTAGATCTGGCTGTCTGCCTGCCTGAAATACAATGCCAAGTGTTTTAAGAATGCTTTTCTTTTTATAGGTCACTTCAGAGTTGTTTTAGGCAGCGCTTGTACAGTAAAGTGATGGAGCCATTTGCTGCTGATATGTCTGACAGAGCTAAAAGTAAGACGCTTTCTGCCTTTCTTTCTTGCCAGGTTCAGTAGAATAGTTTTTTTCTCAGAGAGCTCCATGGATCTTTTTTTTTTTGTTTGACAGCTCAGAAAATTGTTTAACCACCTAACTATATTCAGGCATGATTAGCATGCAAATGAAATGCTGTTTAACAGAGTTCTGGTTTAGTACAATAAGATGTTATGTTATGCAAAGTCTTCTTTCCTATCATGTACTGTATGCAAGGGATTTGTAATCCTGATGGAGTTGTTCACCCGTGAATCAACAACTGCAAACTTAAAGAAGCAATACATGTTACGAAATACTGTTATAATACAGTTAGTATATATTCAGTTTGACAATGGCTACATAAATTATAAAGTGAATAATATTTATGTATTTATTTATTGAAATGTTTCACCAGGTAGGCACACTGAACAACAAGTTGCTTGTCTCCCAGTGTGACTGGGGAGGGGGGTACAACTGGATGTAGAATTAGACATACAGTTTAACATTTAACATATCCGAGAAAATTAAACATTCAATTACATTTTAACAAAATTCACAGTTAAAAAATATCATAAATAATCATACAGTCATATTTGTAACACAATACACAATTAAATATATCATACCTGTGGAATATGCATTTAATTACAAGTGGCATATTTGAGGAACATAGTACAGAAATTTAATGTAAACTTGGAGCCAACTCCTTGCAGGAATGGATCACGGTTAAGAGGCAGATTATTTAGCAATTATTAAATAATTGAGGTCCAGTGGGGGGACAGCAAGGAGGGTAGTGGGACAGACAGGGGGAAACAAGCTGGGGGAAGGAGAGGATAAAAATGGGGGGAACATTATCGGAGAAAAGTGAGCAAAAAATCAGTTGTGAAGGGCAAGTTAACACATGGCTAGTGCAATCTGGGAGCATCTTAGAACAAAAAGTGCAAGTTATTAGCTCAAGTGAACTATTTCCTTTGAGTAAGTGCAGGAAGGTAGACAGGGGGCAGGAGAGAGGTGAGTGTAATGGATAGGGAAGGGAAGGATGAGTCATACCTGGAACTGGCCCCTTCAGAGTGCAGAGATAGCTGCCAGTGGCGGAATAAGGCAAGGACTTACAGTAAGGGGCAGGAGTAGGTAAGAACAAGTTGGGTAGAGATAGTAGAGGGGATAGGAAGTAAAGGGAAGAAGGAGGAGGAGGGACGGGAGAAACTTGCCTAAGACTAGGCCTCTTCAGGATGCTGAGAACTCTGCCAGAGAGCAGAGACAAGCGAGGACGAGTTAGATAGAGAGGATGGAGGGGAAGGAGGAGGGAAGGAAGAGTCATTTCCCAGTGCTGAATCCCACAGGATGCTGAAAACCCTGCCAGGGGCAGAACTAGATGAGGACAAGTTGGGAAAAGAGAGAAAAGAAAGGATGAAGGGAAGAGGAGGGAAAGAAGAAGCTTGCCTAAGATTAGGCCACTCACTGGTGCTGAGAACCCTGCTAGAGCACAGAAATAGGTGAGGACTAGTTGGGTAGAAACGATATAGGGGGAGTGAAGGAAGAGTAAATGCCCAGTGTTGGGTCCCTCCAGGATGCAGAGATCCCTGCCAGGGTATAGAATTAGGTGAGGACAAGTTGGGCAGAGGGAATAGGGGGGATAGAAGAGGAAAGGAAAAAAGAAGGAAGGAGGGAGGGAGGGAAGAAAACTTACCTGAGAGTAGACATCATCAGGGAGCTAAGATTCCTAACAGAGGGCAGATTTAGGTGAGGACAAGTTAGGTAGAAAGGAGAGTAGGGAAGGGGAGGGGAAGAAGGAGGAGGCTTGCCCGATGCTAGACCCCTCTGGAATGCTGAAAACCCTGTCAGTGGTCAAAACTAGTGAGGGGCAAGTTGGCAATGAGAAAAGAAAGAAAAAAGGTTAGGGGTAGGAGTGAGGGGGTAAGCAGTGAAGGGAGAGGAGAGTGTGCTAAGAAGCAGGCTCAAGGGATAAAGGTTTAATAGGGGATGTGAGTCATGGAGAGGAGCAGAGGCATAGGAGGACAGTTAAGGAGGATTAACGCAGGAGCAATTAGATGAAAGTTATGTAAAGCAGAGGCAAGGGAGTAAGAGGATGAGGAGTGCCGTATTTGTGGGGGAAGGGAGTTCCAGATTTGCGGGAAATGATGGGTAAAGCCTGACTGACCGATGAGAGTGGTTTGATGGGAGACTAACAAAGTGCGAATGTCAGAGGATATGAGGGAGTGGAAGGGGGGAGTGGGGGAGAGAGTGAGCATGAGAAGTAGGAGGGAAGTTCTCCTAACCAAAATGTAGAAGTGAGTTTTGCACATATATGGGTGGGTGGGTGTAACCAGAATTCTAAACACACCCGAGGTGTGGGATGCTGCATAAACTTCAAGAGTGAAGCCAGAGGGGTTTATGAAAACATCCCACCCGGGGGTGTGTGTATAATTCAGAGTTACACACCCATCAATGTGTAGTTATTTGTAAGTACTAGTGGAGCACTTTTAATCAGGTGGCATTTTTTTTGTTACTGGTGGCAGTTGTGTGTTTGCTTGTATCCATCTCAGATCAAGCCTGATTCACAGGCAATGACTACAACAGATTACTGGGTGGTTGCAATGCAATTTTAAGAACCTGTTATCCAGATATTAAAAATGCTCCCTAGCAATTATATATTAATTATGCATATTGAAAAACAAAATGACAGTCAATGAATTATTTAAGAACTGTCTAAATTGGCTAATACATACAGCTAGTAGTTTTTATTTTTTGACAGTTTGTTTTTATGCCCCTGTGAGCTCACTGTCTACCATCAGTCAGCTTCAACTATTCTCATCATCTAGACTGTGCTGAGGGGTTCATCAGCCTCCCTGTAGTGGTGTATTGCTCTTCACTATACACTGTGCTGTGCAGGGCCTACCACTAAACTATTCAGTGCTTTTAGGAATCTGGCACTGCTGGAGTCATCAGTTGGCTACATTGAGTCTATGAGCAAGGGTGGCATCATCCTTCCCAAGGCCTCCTTGCCTGTTAGCCTTCTCAAAGCACCCCTACCCCACAACCCATTTGCTATGTCTGCCCTCAACATCTCTGGCTTGCAGAAAGAGGAGAAGGATGATGCGTGGTCACCAGCAGAATCTTAGTCTGCTCAGTAGCCAGCTGCAGAAAGCTTTGGCTAAGCAGAATAGAATGATCCCTCTCCCTGGAGTTAAAGACTGCTACCTAAGCAGCATCCTATGACTTTGCCGAACCAGGGGTTTGTCAGGCTTGTGCTATAAGCCTCCCATGTAGTAGTGCAGTGTCTCAACTCCTGCACCAGCAGACTGGAACCAGTTACCATCTCATAGCAGTTGATTCTTTCCAGCTCCTGGAAGCTGTACAAATAAATATTTTGTCACTGACCCTTTATTTTACTCAAGGCATGGTACGTGGTGCAGATCATTTACTAGTGACCAGGTTAAAATAATGTGTAACTGTTTAGATCAGTAAGTAGCCTAGTTAGTTCAGTTCTATTCCAAAGTCAGTCAGTGAAGCTCTCACCTAACTGTGGACTAGTGGGAGATTTTAAAATTGCAAGTTTATCCAATGTGAGATCGCAGGGTTCAAATTTAGTTTGAACAGAATTATGAACAATATATTTATCCAACTGTCATCCTCACTCAGCTCACTCAACCGTCTCTTGCTGACACACTTCTCAAAGCTATGCACAAGCAGCTGGTCCATTCTTGGCATACCCAGTGACCCAGTGGCCTATTACTACTTCTTCTTACTGTCATATTCCAAATAAAGAAGGCCACTGTGAATTGTATATTTTAAAAAATCTGTACATCTCTGAATTTGCAATTTAGTATTTTTGCTCCAATACTTTTTCTACATACATCTTGATCTGGCAACTTTGCTTGCAATATACTACTCTTTATAACCAATCCACTGGGTCATACCAGGAAACAAACTCACTCTCGATACATCTTTCCAAATCAGCAAATTTATATAAATAAAAAAAAATCTTAGCGATACCTACTGTGATATAATTTATCTCAGAATAATCAGTACATGCTCTGCTGTCTCATACCTGGAATTTTCATTTTTGCTGAATCCATACAAACAGGTACTGAAAAGTAAGCAACCATTAGGGAGAACACAACTGCCAGGAAAGAGACCCCAGGACAGTTGTTACAGAGACTGTCAGACAGTAGAAAAAGAAAAAAAAACTAATGTTTTGAGCTCATCTCTTCATCAGTGAGAACATCTGTTCATCTCTGATAAAGACTTATTCTGAAAACTTTATGTTTCACTTTTTACCAGAGAGATAAGTGGGCTATTCAGGGCCAAAAACAGGTCATCACATCAAAAATACTTGCAAGATTTATTTTTCATTCTCTAGCCCAGATGTTTCACCTGTAAGGCTTCCTCTGGGGACATTGAACTTGTTTTTACATTTTTTTTTATCTTACTCATAACGCTTTAGCTTGTCTGCCAATGCTTGATGGCTACATGCTATGCACTTTCAGTTTGCTGATCTTGCTCTATGGTATTCAAACAGCTGACTGGCAGCCTGTACATTTCAGGAATACAGTAGTAACTGCACTGCTAAACTTAATTTTTTTTATAGTAGACCCCTTTTTTTTAAGCACATTGCAACACTTCAGCATGTGGGTTTCTTTTCTTGAACCATGCTTCCGTTTGGTTGAAGGCACTTGGCGCAAGCGCTTCATACCTCACAACACACCTTGATGTACAGTTCAGGAATAGCAACCCACACCCTGTCATGTCTTACTGCTTACATAACACTGACACTGTCATGTCTTATTACTTAATCCATGTGCTCTTTAGTGGGCTATTCGACTTATCATATGGTTTTAGTAAACTGAAAATATAGACTTCATATTTTTTATTTCTCTGCTTTAAAGGAATGTATTCTTATCATGTCCCATGTGTATAGTCATGTTTTGAACACCTAGACAGCTTTATTGTTAAAAGTAGGGTTTTAAAGGGGATAGAAAATGTGGTTTAATGGGCAACGGTAAGTAATGTTCCTATTAACAGATATTAAATGCATACCTCCGAATGATCCATATTTTACTGTACCTGAAGAAACACCGATGTGAAAATCTGTTTTCAGTTGTTTTCTTTTTATGGACAACATTTGACTCTTCATGGAGCCAACAATTTGCAGTTTTTAGTAGGTCACAGATTCTGCACAGAATAATAAACATAAGCTGTTAACTGATCAAAGCCATGCTCAGAGCTTTGTACACAAACAGTGGCATGGTTAAAACTCCAGATCACTGGTTCAGCAGGAGCGGGGTGCAAGATGGCTACAACACTGCTCCACTCCCCTGCAGCAGCTCCGACTTTGTATGCATTTGTCATTTTTATTAAATCTGCAAGTATTTTTGTTTTAGGTATAAAAAACTTCTTAATAATAAGCATTTTCTTTTTTTTGTTCGTTGCCAGTGTTTCCATTGTGATACCTTTTGTTTACCTATTTCTAATTTCTCTTCCCAGTTTAGTAAACTATTATCACCCCTACCATATTTTATACCCAGGATCTTAATAGGTTTCTCAGAAACTGGTATATTTACAATATCATTTACACTGTTTGTAGAATTACTGAGGCTGTATCCTCTGCATGTATTTATATTTAAAGATGTTCCGTCAACCTCTGTATATTGCTGAAAATGGGAGAGTGCCCTATTCCTTGATTCAGCATCAGCTATAAATAAACACACATCATCTGGATATGCAGCTATTTTAATGTCAAATTCCCTATTTGTGGAGACAGCCCAAGCATGTTACTGTCCTTCTGAATTTTCCTTAAAACTGGGTCTAAACAAAAAATATACAGCAGGGGACTCATGGGACAACACTGTCTAACCCCTCATTTTATTGGCGTATACGATCCAAGGTAGTTATTAACTAAAGGGAGGGTTATGGCCATATTGTAGATCTTCATTAAAGGAAAGCTGTGGTTTGCAGGGGCTCCCCACCCCTGCAAACCTTACCCTCCAGTTTAGGCATAGTCAAAAAAACAGCTTTTTATGCCACGAGGAAAGTGGTTTAATTTAGTTTTTAAAAGTCCACTACCCAGAAGTGCTGTGGATGTTGAGGAGGCTACATTTACTGTAAAGGTGTACCGCTGCACCATGTGCTTCAATGCAAGCGCATGGTGCAGTGCCACACCTTTACAGTAAATGGAGCCTCCTAAGTGTCTGCAGCACTTCCTGGTAGCGGACTTTTAGAAACTAAATTAAACCACTTTCCTATGGCAGAAAAAAAGCAGCTTTTTTGGCTAAGCCTAAACCATAGGGTAAGGTTTGCAGGGGAGGGGAGGCCCTGCAAACCACAGCTTTCCTTTAACCAGTTACAGAATGTAAGAAGAATCCCATATGAAAGCAAACCATATGTATAAAGGAGTGTGATATTTTATCAAATGCTTTCTCCTGGTCCAGGGATAGAATGTACTCATGCATTTTATTTATTTATTTATTTGCTTTTGGTAACCAGGTAAGCACGCTAGACAGCAAATGCCTATTTTCAGGTGTGACCCAGGAGTATTACAAGGTAATTACATAGGAGAAATACATTGACAACATTACAGTCAGGAGCAGACATACTCCAATAGTGACACAGAGTATCAGTTACATAGTCAACATTACAATCAGGAGCAGACGTACTCCAATAGTGGGATAAAACATCAAGGATTATTAAGGCGGGAGAACAAGCTATGGAACTGCATATAAAACAATCACAGATTACCAAACATACAGGCCCTGGGGCTACAGGGTGGTAAGAGACCTCCCTCGGGTGGAAAGACACAGTAGAATCATATACCTACTAGTAGAGTGCAGCACCGAGGTGACGAGAGGGTACCAAAGCAGATAGGTTGTGGGGCTGGGCGATTAGGCAGCACACAGGCAGGTTGCAGCAGATTTCAGGAAGCTCCAAAGAGAGGTTTTAAAGGTGGAGTGGGGGGGGCACGAACTTGTGGGGGAAGGGAGTTCCACAGCTTGGGTGCGTGGGAGGTAAATGCCCTATCACCAGTGAGGGTGCGGGTCTTGGGAACCAGGCGGGTCTGGGATGCACAGCACCTAGGGTGGTAGATGGGGGAGACATGTTTCGGGAGAGGGGGAGCGAGGCGGGGGTGGCCGTCCGAATTATGTTGTCAATGAAATTACCCATGGTGTTGATCCAGTATTTTTCTGGGGGGAGCCATTCCAGTCGAGAGTAGAGCTCACATCAGTGAGTGAGATGGGGGGGCCGCAAGTGCAAAGCAGCATATGTTGTTGTACGTGGTATCCCACTTGACTAGGCATGAGGAGGGGACTGAGGCAAAGGCAATGAGACCATAGGAGAGGGTGGGCAGTAGTATCCCCCTAGCTAAGGCCAGCCGGGTGGTGGGGGTGAGGCAGTCCTTAGCCCTATATGCTAGGCCAAGTTTGCCATTGGTAGTGTTGCATATGCTCCTGATGTGTCCGGAGAGGTCCAGTTGAGGGTCGAGGGTGACTCCAAGATACTTTGCAGAGTCAATTGTTGGCAGGAGGGAGTTGCGGGTACCATGAATTTTGAGGGGCGTTGTGCAGGAGGAGATTTTTACTGCGGTGCCAAATAGCATGGCCTGTGTTTTCTTACGGTTGACTATGAGTTTGTACCCATCCAGCCATGCTCTGATACAAGAGAAGTCTGACTTGAGTTGGGTATTGATGTTGGTAACATCGTGGGCGCTGGCTAATAAGACAAGGTCATCCGCATACATGGTAAGGTGCCCTTTTGTAGCGACAGAGGGTAAACCATTGACAAACAGGGAGAACAGGATCAGTCCAAGGACAGATCCTTGTGGGACCCCACTGTAGACGGGTAGGAGGGGCGAGAGGGTACGGCTGAAGCAGGTGAGTTGCTTCCTGTTATCTTCTTTCCCTTGTTCTATCAATCTCTAACCAGGAGTAGATTTTCAGCGATATTTCTACCTGGCATAGAACATGTTTGTGTTAAAGAAATCACAAAGGGGGTTGCTATAGCAAAGGCGGGATGTCAATATTTTCATTAATATTTTTAAATCCGTATTTAAAATACTTAAGGGTCTCCAGTTATTAAGATCTGACTTGTCATTTTTCATATGTATAAAAATTTGAATTGCAGTACCAAAATGAAAATCAAATGTGTCTGAAGATAGTATCCAATTAAATGTCACATATAGAATTTCAACAAGTTCTGTAATGAACGTTTTATAAAATTCAGAAGGAGGACCATCAAGTCCTGGTACTGTGTTATTTTTTAGATTTTTGGTAGCATTTCTAATCTCATCTTTAGAAATAGGGGACACCATTTCTGCAAGTATAGAGGGTGGTATGGGTCCGTTTTTATGGAATTCAAATAGTGTGAAATTTGTGATTGTTCTATAGGGGGCACCCTGTATAAATTTCTAAGATGTGTGTGTACTACTTTTAATATTTCTGGGGTGGTGTGTACTATAGTTCCATCCAAAGTGTGTAAGGAAGATTTAGTCCTATCCTGTATTCTTTTCTTACAACCAGAGAAAACATCTCCACATACAAATTTTCCTGGCGTACATATCTTATGCCCCATTCAAAGTGATGTAGCTCTTTCATATTGGAGCGTTTCCATTTCTTTTTTAATTTTTGGAATTTGGGTTAGAAAATCTCTTTGTCCAGAATTATTTAAAGAGTAAAGTTTTGTTAGTTGTTCTCTCAAAGTATGATATTTTTTCGTATTTTGAAATAACTGCTGTTTTTGCATATTGTATAATATGTCTTCACCATATTTTTTGTTTCTGATCACCATACGCTTACATCTTCTGTTAAGAATACTACCGTCATTCTAACTCTAAAAAGGTCCTGAATTTGTTCAATTAGTTCTTCATTTTCTAGTAGTGTCTTATTTAGTTTCCATTAGCTTTTGCTTATTGGGACTTTTTCTACTACATCAAAGGTAAAAGTTAAAATGACATGATCCAATATTTCTAGGGCACATGTTTCTGCTTTCAAAACCGTAAGACAGTGTGAGATTAAAATGAAGTCAATACAGGTGGCATGAATTCCTTTAAAATATGTGTAACCTCCTTGTTTATGCAATGTCCTATAAGAATCTTTCAGACCAGCAGTCTGAATAATCTGCTGTAAACATAAGATATCACAAAATTCTTTAGGAGTTTTAGCTCCCCTATCTGTTTTTGACAAGGCACAGTTGAAATCCCCCGACTATATGCATTGTAATATGGAGATAGGGCTTTATGCTTTCAAATAAATCAACCCTACTTTTTTTTGTTTGGGGTGCATATATATTGATAGCTCTCCAAGCTATATTAAATCTGAAAAAGTCAAATAATAGTACACGCCCTGGTACAATGTCAACAGATTTGGATATCTGAAAGTCCTGCCCTCTGAATAATACTCAGTCACAAGCCTCCATACCAAATGAAAAAGAGGAGGGTCCCCAGGCCCAAAGCTTTTTTGCTATTGTAACAAAAGTGGTCGTATTTAGCCTGGTGTCTTGTAAAAAACACACATCACAGTTTAAATCCTGTAAAACTGAAAACGTTATCAGTCTACACCTGTCGTTTTTAATGCTATTAACATTTATAAAGGCCACGGATAATGGAGAACTCCCAGATGACATGGTTATGTTAAGATCATTAAGTGGTACTCAGTCGTGTACTGCACCTAGTTCTAGTACCCAGGCGCCCCCTCTCCTATGGGTTTCCAATGTAGGGCGGGATGGGGTATCCTCCTCTGAATCAGAGGTATGGATATGTTGGGAAGATATGGTAGAGGAAGAATCAGTGTCCTCACTCAGTTCCATACCTCTATTTCTGGTAGCTAAGGCCTCAAACCTATTAGCAAGTGCAATATCTTGTGAGGAGGTAGTGGGTTTGGGCATCTTAGATTTTGAGGTTTGTTGCCTCATATGCCTTTTTTTTTGAAACCACCATCATTTCTTAAGGGGACACAGCAATCTCAGGGGGAACAGACACATCCTGGGGATGTGTTTATAATGATACTCCAGTAGGGAGTGATTCTGTGGTCGTAGGAACTGTAGACGCAGGTGGAGAGGTTGTATCACCCTCCAATATCTTGGATTGTGGTTCCTGGGAAACAGGCTGCTCAGGTATAACACTCTGATCTATAGAAGGTTCTGAAGCAGGGGTTTCCCTTACTTGATTCTGAGAGATGTCTGAGGCTGCTTCACTAGCTGTCTCAGCTGTTTGTCTTGCTGCTGCTATGTCTTTTTTTGAGCTTCTGTTAAAATGGTGGCCTGGTCAGGCCTATCATCCCTACTGTGGGTAGTCCAGGGGCACACACAATAGGAATGACCAGACTCTTCACAGAGATTACACTTCACACCTGTAGGGCAATCTGTGCTTAGATGACCATATTCAAAACAAGCAGTACATTTTACACGGTCACAAACAGAGCTGAAATGAGTATAGGAGCCACATTTAAAACATGTTTTTGGCTGGTCTGGGTAAAAACAGTGTCCCCAGTCTCAAACTAAAAGCAAGCTACTAGGCAGATGTTGTGGTCCCAAATTTGTCCTATGCAGCCTGACTTTATAGTGCCACCCTCCAGTCCATGTGTGTTCTGTGTCAAATATGGGCTGTGGGGTCCCTAAAACTTCACATCTTTGCTGCAGCCAGTGAGTGATATTGTGAACTGCTACCACCTTCATTCCTAAATAAAATGGAAACATTTTTTATAGCAGGTTTTGTTAAAGGTACAGCTCTGAAAGGAAGACATAGTGCAGAATATCGCAATTTTTCATATTTGGACCAGAATCTATCAAGTCTCTGAGGTGTCTTAAAGCTAATATCATATAATGTATCCCTAGATGCATGAATAAGCATGTAAATCTCGTTTGAAAAAAAAACCTCATAGTTTCTTTGATGAGTTTCTTTCCGACATATATTCTGTCCGGAGTGAGTTCTAGACCCCCTAGATATTGCAAGTGCACTGAATTACGATGTTATGCTGGTAAAGACTACTGAAAAAAATTATCTTTCCTTCAAAAATTAGCCCAAACAGCTTGTACATTTTCAATCCGGGAAGGGGACCCATATCCATTCTGTCTCCCCATGTTGGAGGATTAGATTGTTCAGCTTCTGGCTCTGATGTGGAAGATAAATGAGGCCTTTTAGGAGGGAGTTGGGTGTCATGAATAACATCCTCAACGTGGAGATCTAAGTCTGAATTAGTAACAAAAGGGGTATTCCCTTGTCTTAGTCCAGTATTTATATTCTTGTCAGTAGCAAACACAGTTTCAGTACCATTTGAGGTTCTTGGTATAGGGCTATGGTTGTGGTCAGAAACCCACATTCCAGATGTATTCTGTGTCCACCCCGCACTTCTCAAAGAAGTTTCAAGAGTTTTAGGAAGGGAGGGTTCAAAGATTTGACAGGTCTTGTGCACCATCACCTCTCCCCTTTCTAAGGCCTAAAATAGCAGCAGCTTCCTTCACATTAGAATGTTCAGTATGTATCTCAGTACTCACATTGGTTGTTTTTTACAAGGTGGGATCTCCCAATATAGCAGCAGTATCTGTTGTAGTAGTTGATTTGGGTAAAGAAGTTGTTTGCAGCGGTGTTTGTGGCACTGAGTCATTTGTTTGTCACATCATTTGAGGCACAGGATTCTCAGGGTGTAGTGCTTCTGGTTTATTTGCAGCAGTATGCACCGAGCTTTCCGAAGAAAATACTTGCTGTGGCTCTAGGCACACAACAGCCTGTTGTTTTAAACTGCCAGCCGCATCATCCACAACTTCAGGGGCTTCAGTCAGCGATATCTCAGCTGTTCCTGGCCCTGCCACATCACTTATCTGCATTCCAGATGAGTCATCTAGACAGCCTGTCTGGGTTACAGCATGTAAAACTGGCAGTTCTGCCTTTAGCGCTTCTTTCTCTAGGCAAAAATGTTTTTCAGCTGCAGATATTTTAAATAGTCTATGTTCCTTTTCCATAATGAAATCAGAATCTTTTACATGTACCTGTAATCTTTTTGTCATTTCAGTGCCAGATTGTGGCCATTCCATATCTGTTTCAGTCTTTACATCCAAGTCCTTTACAACAGTATTTAGTTGAATCTCAGCATTTTCAGCCTCTGGAATAAAAACGACAGGTGAGGAGGCCATCTCTCCTGCCACATCAGCACGTCTTCCTCCTCCTGTGTCTGGCATCAAACTGGGTCCCTCCATCCTGTCCACAGGAAGTGACAGCACCCCTGCAGCCAGAGTAGGGGAATTTCCGCAGTGCTCTGGCCAAATGTGCCCTCATTCACTAAAAAATACCACCAACAGCTTAATCTGGTTTAAGGTCAATTGGCATTCATCTGTATCCCCCTCCCCCGGGTCATGCCTGAAAATAGACAGAAGTTGTCTAGTGCACTTACACGGTCAACAAAAACAAACTAAAATAAATAGAATAAATTATTTTCCTTATGCTTTCGCTGACAAAGGTGCTGAATGACTCAGAAGATTATGGGGTTGGTTGATGGAACATGGATTTTTTGTGGTGCGATTACCCCTCGGAACATTTTGACATATGTTTATGCTGGATGGACACTGAAAATCAGAAAACTTGAAAATATATATATTTTATTAATGAAAGCTTGAAGTCATCAGCACTTCATATTTGAAAATATACTGATAAATGTATTGATACATACTGATGAATTGTCATGTGTTAAAGCATATCGATACATGAAAAGTGTACAGTGTAGATTTAGACATGAAGCATAAACTCAACTTTCATTAAAAATAATTTTCTAGCTCTAACAGTTCCAAAACTAGCCTTTTATCAAAGCCTTTTTTAGCGGCATAACTTTATTTATTCTTTGTTGATTCTTTGTTGACTGGGTGGGTGTGCAATGGAAAAATAAATACATAAAATGGTACAGTTAAATTAAATGATTTTGCAAGCTTACATAGCACAGGAAAAGTATTCATGGTAAGGTATCGTATACAGTATATGATGATGTTATGTAGAATACGTTGTACAGTGGTGACTAAGCTACCTGTAGCTTAGTACAGAAAGTAAAGCCTACTTGGAGGAAGAGCATACATTAAATTTTTGCAGATGATCCTTTATCCTGAGAGGTGGCTCAATAGCTGAAGGATTTCTGATCTATCCTTGTTTGCATAACAGGTCTTTAGTAAATTGTTCACTGTTGAGCAGGAGTGTGGAATGTTAACAGGTGTGAGCAGCCTGGAGAGGCACTGAGGCATGTTGCCATGCAGAGTCTTGTATAAAAAGTTGGCTAGTGTAAGCTGGGCTCTATGTTCTGGTTACAGCCAGTCAGCTCAAGACTGGTACAATAATAGGACCTGAGTCCTTGGGAGGAGCTCTAACCACCTCCTTCTCCACTCCTTTGGTAAAACACATCTATTCTTATCCTTCTGCTAAATTCAAGTACTGTATTGTTCAGTTATCCCCCTCTTTGTATTATCCCATCTGACCTTCACCCTCTCTACTCTCTCTAGATCTGCCAATCTTTCCTTGAACAGCTCACTCATGTTTTCAAAATGTGCCCTTCTAATGTGTTGGGCCATAATTTTCAAGTTGAATGTGAGATCTCCAGGTCAATCTGAAACCACACAGAACTGTGGTAATTGGATCCCAGTGGCTTCATTACCCTGACATTCCCAATGAAATCCTCACTGGGGAGTACCAAATCTAGGATAGCCCCCTCCCTGCTAGGTTCCTTGACCCATCATACAAGACAACAATCCTGTAGCACCTCTACCAGTGCTTGACTTCTGGCACTCTTGGCCACCAGGATTGCTCAATCTAAATCATGTAAATTCAGGTTTCCCATTAATACTTCCTACCCCTTGCTAAAAAATTCCCAATTTTGTCTTCAAGTGCCCTGTTTTTGTCCTCCCCTTCCCTTGGCAGTCTACACAGTACACTCATCCCTTTTTTGTCTCCCTCTTCATGTCTGCTGCACCAAGGCTGACACTACATCTCTTTTGCCTTCCACTGATGTGTCAGAAGTGGCCTCAATGAGCTCTTTATATATATATATATATATATATATATATATATATATATATACAGGGCAGCCCTCCTTCCTTACCCTTCAACCTGTCCTCCTTGTAGATAGTGAAGCCTGGCACAAGGTCCCAGATATTCTGGTTGGGCATCCAGGTTTCAGTTATGGTATTTAATTCTGATTTGGCCTGCACCATTACCATCTGATGTGCCTCCATTTTGTTTCCCAGGCTTCTGGTATTCAGGCAAACATCTTTCCATGACTTCATTAACTCTCCCCCCAACCTTTCTGCAATCCACTGTTTGTCCCTGACTCCCACTCCTGCCTCATTTCCCCTACTTACCTTGATTCCTACATGCCATTTTCTGCTTTCTTCCTGCTCATCCATTTATCACAACTGCCCCACATTCATCCTCCCTTCTTCTTTTCTGGTACACATGTTATAATTTCTGCTCACTGACACACCACCCTGCCACATAAGCTGACTGGGTTTCCCCCATACTCCCTGAATACCCTCACTAGCTCGGGGAATGCTAGCTAGACCTTCCTCACCTGAGTACCTCCAAGGATGACACCAACCCCTGCCTCCTCCCCTGTTAGTTTAAACACCCAGAAATGTATGTCTGAAACTTCTTCCCCAGTACCCATGTCCCCTCCTTGTGGCTTCCCTGTTATTCCCATGGCAGGGGATTGTGATATCACAGTGGGGCATCGTGGCTCCAAGTAACAGGAGCATGCCTTATGTAAGATATATGATTTTGCCCTGCTCTCTTGCTTACATGGCTTTCACTTATCCTTGCATAAATCATTAACCTCACAGCCTACATGGCCTTCAAGATATTCATTGCATTCATTACTGCGCTGCATGCTCCTTACTGGAAAATACTGTAACTCCACCTTAATGACATTTGAGGTATTCATGTCAATCATATCAATTCACTATTCATACAATCATACAGTATCAATTCACTATTCATACAATCATACAGTATCAATTCACTATTCATGCTGAAACCATAGCAATGAACTGCTTTTATGTAAACTATGATTTTGCTCCTTTAGGGAACTGGTTGGCCAAGCATATACATAATTCAGCTTATCTAATTTGTGATGCATCATGCTAACCTGTGCTGTTGCACCTTTTATTGCTGTTGCAAATGCTGTTGCAAATCCTGCAACATATCTTCTATCTGCTAAACCTCATTAATTCATTTATGTTAAACCTCATTGATTCACTCACTGGCATCACAGCCTGTCACTACCTATACCCCTGCCTTCTACATCACCATTAATTTGGCTTCCGTAATGGAATTGGTTGACTCACTTTCCACTGGCTGCTACTACTATCAAATGGCTCAGACTGTAGTTTCCTACATCTCCCAGGCCACTGGCTTCACCCAGCCTCCTCATCATTAACCTGCTGCCTAATCTACAGTGACTGGCTTCGCCAGACCTTTTCATCAATACCCTGCTACCTAATCTACAGCCACCAGCTTCATCAACCTCCTCCTATCTAGCACATCGAAGTTGATTCATGCTTTCACTCATAAAGCAGAGGTGTACGAACTATGATCATTACATTTTCTGGCTCAGGGCTTGCTCTGTAGCCAATGGTCTCACTCTGTACCCACAAAGTCTGCATCTTGAGCATATGAAACTTGGGGTTCAGTCATTCTCATCTGGCCCACAGTGAGAATGTCATCACTCTGGGCAGAGCATCAGTCATCTAACTCATTGGTGGTACTTCTTGATGTAGAAATTAAGACGTCAGCTGCTGAGGGATGGGGCCCTCAAACCCAAGAGTGCTCCATTTGCTATGGCTTCAAAAGCTATTCTCCTATGACTGCTTATGCGTCACCAGGTCACCCTGACCTCCCCTTCCCTGCCAAGTTAATTTATCAGACAGTCCTCAGTGAAGCCCCTCAGATGTCTACCTCCACCTTAGGTCACCTGTGTGGAGGCCAGGTGTGTTCCTTCTAGTGGTTGTTGATCTCCTCCTCCTGCCTTGGGTGAGGGAGTCCTACACAGGAATTCTTCCTATAAGGGAGTCTTGCTTTGCTGCAGAACTGTCTTTGCAGTCACCTACGGCATTTCCCATAAAGGGATAGAGCAAAAGCCTTCCTCCAAATTGAAAAATCCCCTGAAATTGGGTTTCCAAATTGCAGTAGCTGAGATGTCACTAAATAAAACATCTCAAGCCTAGGGAGAAGTTGATTTAGGCCTTGGATCCCCAGAGGTTTCCTTCCTTCTTTCCTGTGGTACCTCTAGGAGTGGAACCATCTTTGAGGGTTCCTTGCCATTGGTACCCCTACAGGGTTGTAATTCCCTATGGAACAGAGAGTGCAAATGACCAAAATGTTATCACAGTTGCACAAGCATAACAATACTCTGGTTGTGTAACCCATTGAATGGCATATTTTATGGATAAGGAAAATACGAGAATGGCATCAAATTTACCCTTTGTCAGTTGATGTTTTGGCACTTTTATCTTGACTGATTCAGTTTCTGTAACTTTGCACTTTTTTATTTCGTCTTAACAAAAACTTTAGTCTATGAGTTGAATACTTTGATAACCTGACTTAAACACAGAGCTAGAAAAGCGTGAAACAACAGAACATTGGCCACAAATCACTTCACCACCATAACACCTACAAGTGCACAAAGCATATGGTATTTTTTGCCTTTTAAATGAGAATAACATGTTCTGTGTTTTCTGTGTACTTGGTATAATAATGCATGTGTCTGTGGGCACTGTTCCTATTACCAATCAACTTGGGATGTATTGTGGTTGTTAGATGAGTGGGGGGGAGGGGGCTGCGGATGTGAGGATCCAGATGTGTAATTTTCTAAATTAATAAATAACATTATTTTACTACCTAATGGTTTGATTTCTTTTTTTGTAGACTCCATTTTAGCTCCTCACTGGTGGTGGGGCATGCTTAACCCTGTCCAACCTTATACATGGATTCTCAACTATCTCACCAGCCAGCCATGGCTGCAGAGTCAGGGAGGACTGTGGCTTACCCCCACAGAGGGGATCCCCCTGGCAGGGGATGGACCATGGGGGGAGACTGCATCATCCTTGAGCCCCTGCCCTGGCTTACACAGGGCTTTGTTTGACCATGGGAAGGTCATCAGTTGGAGGCATCATCTTGCTCACCGTGATGGGTTTTTCCAAACTTGAACCCCAAGGGCGCGGACATGCAATGATGTCCAGTGCACAGCGAGCACACTTCTGTGCTCACCCATGAGACATCCGCCGCTGCCTGCCCCAGCCACAAAATGCCCCTAACTGCTGCTTTCCCAGTCTCCACTAGGGTTGCTAGAGTGGTGGGAGCACACCCCAACCCTCCCCAGGAGAGGAGAGCAGTCCTCTGGATACTCAATCCTCTCCTCCCCTGCAGACCCCTGACAGCCCTAGTCCATTCCTGAACTCAGGTTGCTGGCGTGGAGTGAGGTGTGGCATCCAGTGCCTCAACCCTCAGCACCACTGGGCCAACTAATGGTTTGATTTTATTGGATATAATGGACAGAATCTGACAACTTATTAAAAAGGTGTCAGGTCTTAATATTATTAAGAGTGTGCACAGCAGAAAGCTTTGATAATAGGCAGACTACTACAGAAAAGGGAAGATGCAGCCAATATTAATAAGAATACCACTGCAGTATTAACAACTACATGGTGTGAATGTGATAAGCATAATAGTAAAGAATGACTTTTCTAAAATAAAGTGGCAGACACAAACATGCTTATGAGTTATGAGACAATGTTTATGATAGAACTATCACAACCAATAACATTTAAAATCTGTCAAATATATCCACAGTCCATACTGTCCACTTCATCCAGAAATGCAGAATAATTTGTGGATTAACTATATATTTAATCCACCGCCACACTCACTATGTCAGAATACTGACTCTGCATGTTACATAATGTTACGTTTTTCCTGGTAAGTATAGTGGTAGTGTAATAATGTTCTCAGAAACCTGTGGTCACGGTGATGTTTTCTGTTTCCAATTACACATGACCAGCTTGTCTGCAGAAAAATAATTCTGCACCTTGCAATCAGTATCCCACTGTGAGCTGCAGAACATTCTGCAAGCTGCATAATAAAAAATCTATGTTTCAGAAGCCGGAAATCACAATAGCATGCTCTTCCTGTTCTAGACTGTGAGAGATTGAGAGAAACTGGCTAGAGGGAGTGTGAAAATTGAGACAGGGAGTGTGAGATAGAGAGAGAGCGAAAGAGAGAGACAGAGAGATAGAGAACTATATAGATTGAGAAGCCCCAAAAATACTTTTAAAGTGTGCTTTTTTCTTTTGGAAGGCTTGGCCTGTAGTTCGCTAGGGGAGACATAGCTCCTCTCTCATCCTCTATTTAACTGTCCAGCTTCCCTTCCCTCTGCTTAGAGCAAGTGGACTCACTGATACTGCATGGCTGGTGCTGGCTCTTCTCTCCCTGTGCTTTGGTGCCCCCCCATCCCTTCCTTCGTTGTTCATCTGTCACCCCTCTCCTCATTCCATTTTCCCTCTTGCCCTGGCTTCTCTTGCCCTCGCCCCCCCCCACTCGTTCATACCTCTGTCTTGTCTTCTGTTTTGTCCCTGTCTCTTTTTTGGAGCCTCTTCCTTTCTGCCAGCCTCTGGTCCCAGTACCGCCTGTGCTGCCTTTGCGTAGTTTCATCCTCCTCCTGGCCTTCTCCTTGCTCCAGCTCTCTCTCTCACAGGTCTGACTGTTTGCAATCCTCATCCACCTCTTCGCGGCATTCCTGGTTGCTGCTGCTCCTCCTCAGTCCACTCCCTTGTGCTCCTTCAGTCGGGGAGCGCTCCACACTCAGCTTTGCCTATTGCGGCTGGTGTGCCACCTGCATGCCGTACTTCCCTGCCCTTCATTGGCTTAACCGGTGGGGACACTTGGATTGTTTCTGTGCCATTGCATCTTACTGGGATCCTGTTACCTTAGGCACCATGGCAATGCACCAGCTCCACTCCAGCCGTTACAGGGGTTGTCGCTTCCAGTGCACTTCTCACATTGCGCGGCAGCACCGGGAGTTCGTGCTGCATTCTCTGAAGTATCATGGCTGGAGGTACTATCTTCCTACAGTGATGACTTTAATGATGCACAGAATACTACTCTGCATTTACTGTTAATCCTTTGTGGATGCCATCATCATGCTTTAGCTAAAGCCTCCATACCCAACTCAGAATCCTTCCATATTTCCTATCACAGGAGAACAGTCTTGCTTTGAGCTACCTGCTATAACGTTTAGGCTGTCAAGAGCAGTGTCTCTACCACACTTACAAGTTATCAACTTACTGCAGCAGTACATAGCATAGGATTCATTGGTGTCTCATCTGATCTCCCCATTGTTTCCGCCAATAGAATGGAACTTGCTTTTTACCCACTACATGTTGCTCCCTAAGCATTCTCTGATCAGCCTTCCACAATGTGGCTGTCTAGTCTCCTAGACTTCCATCCTCTGATGCCATGGCCTCCTGGACCAGCATCATTGCTCGCAAGGTCCTTCATATGATGGATGTTCCATTTCACGACCACACAGCCATGCATAACAGGACTCTATCATAACTGTCTAGCCTCCTGCCTTCTATATCCATTACATGGAAAGCCACCTTCCCTTCTTGCCAACTTGAACGTAGCTCTGCTGTTCCCCTTCTATGCAACGTTGCCGATCCCTCTGTTCCCTCCAGGGACAGCATCTAATACCTCTATCTCCTTGGGTCCCACTGGCCTGCTGCTACAACCTATGGTCTGCAGGTCCTGGGAGCATATTTCATTGCTCATCTGGGCAGCTACTTATTCCTCACTCATGACAGTCTGCTCTGTAATTCCATCCTGCTTCTGCCTGTACTGCTCCATCTGTGCCTGTTGGTCATGCCTGTACTGTCCAGTTTGACAATTGGGCCTCGGGGCCAGCTTCTGCCACCCAGACCACTATTTTATAAGGACCTCATGACTTTCCTACCATATGGGCAGCCCTCTAGGGTTCCATCCACCATTGGCCCTCTGTTTAATAGACTCTGACAGTGGGGGTCCTGCAGGTCCAGCTAGCCAATGTGGAGGTCTAGCTCACCTTACTCTCTTCTCCTCTGCCTTAGGCAGACCTACGTGGAGGTTCTGCCAGTCCTGCTAGCCTGTGTGGAGGTGTAGCTCAACTTGATTTCTCTACTTCTTTGGGCAGGCCTACATGGAGGCCTGGCTCGACTCACCTATTCTACTAGCTAGCCCATGTGGGGGTCTAGCTCACCACTCATTCTCTTTACCCACTGTCATTAGTTGGACCTCTTGGAGTCCTCTGGTGCCTTCCATGACCTTCTTATTGCCTAGTTGAGTCCAATCTTTCAATTTGCAAACCTGATGCCTTGCCATTCTGACTCCATGACTACAGTGGGCGACTCCTCCTCACCCATAATTCCATATGACCTGGACTCACTGAATTTTCTTCCTTATTGTACCATGCACTTCTACATCTATGGCAGGCCATGGGGGGGCCTAGCTGTTCTTACTCGGAATGTGCATTGCTTTATCCGGTGGACCATATGGAGTCCAGCCATCCAATCACACACGCCCATGAGGGGCACACTTTTTAGTTTACCTGTATCAGAGTCATTGCAGAAAGACTTACCAGGGCCCCCCCAGAACCATGAAGCTTATCATATCATGCTACAGTGAAGCCCTCGCGGGTTCTTGTCATCCCAATCCTATTGGGCCTCAGGACATTCCTTGCTTAAGCTGCCTCCATTTCACTCTGTAGACCTCATGGGTCTTGTCTTCCTCAAGCTGACTACAGTCCTACTCTGTGATTCGTGCATTGCAAGTTGCTCACTCCAGACCTCAAGGAACTCATCCTCCAGCTGACGTCCGGGCCTACATATTACTTGATGCATAATTTTGTCTACTGCAATCCAATCCATTTTGTTCCAGTTCTAACCTAGTATCTGTGCAGCATACTTCATAGAGTATTCCTCAAATCCTTGGATGTTTCAGGACACTCTCCTTACTGATTAACTACTTAGCTGATTTTCTCCATCTGTCGGAACTCTGTTCTTCAACGTTGCTTTCCTGCTCATCATTGACTACTCAACAGGATGTGGACATCTTACATGGAACAATTCCTCACCTTCTATATCTATTGTCATTCTGAACTTGGATGTGCTAACCCTTATGCTAATGTCTCTCCTTGGTGAACTTCATTCACCAGTAGCTCATACAGCTCAATCATATCTCATCCAGTGTCTAGATACTACAAGTACTGACCTATGTAACATTCTAGCTGAATCTATTCTAAGCACCAACCACAGCACTATGTACAGTGCTACTAACACTGACTTCTGTTTCATCCAGTTCAAATGAATCTAAGCACTTACCTTACCTCATTCAGCTTACGTACCACAAAGCACTGAGCTATGTATCACACATTGAATAAGTAAAGTAGTTGTGGTGAGATTTTTTTTCCTTTAGGTTTTGTTTTACTATTAAGAATGGCAGCCAGAGCAGCAGAAGTATTGGGAAGGGGTCAGGAGGAGGAATCTGAGTCTGAGTAGCTGAGTGGTTGGCATGAGGTCATAATGTCACAGATGATATAACACACGTCAAAACTGCGCACCAAACACAGCGTGAGTCAACACAGCAGAGGCACACAATGGCAATCACAACAGAAATGCAGCATGCCTAAACTGTCTTATTGTTTTTTCAGGGGGCTTTTCCCCCTGCATCCCCCAATGTGGGGGGGCTTCACTGCCCACACTCCCCGGACTATTTATAATCAACTCTGAAGGTATGTGGACACAGGGGCAAAACAAAAATTCACTGCAGCACTTCATCTTCGATGCATTGATGGGAATCACTGAAAAAATTCCCACACAAGGGATTCAACCCTGGTCCTGCCCTGCTGCCCACTTTATGATTGGGTGCTCTAGCTACTCCACCATGCGAACTGCTCGACTAAGCACTAAATCAACATTCACTACATGTACTTCCCCTTCCTGTGCAGAGTGACAGGCTAGTGATTCTTGTGTATTGCTCATATACCCCTGTTGCTCTGAAGCACTATGGGCTACAGACTGCACAGTTCTTCATGTGCTGTTTAGTCCATGCTATTATCATCTGGCACCACGTGGTTTGGACCAGGGGTGGCAGCAGGAGCAGGGCCAGTAGCAGGAGGTGGTTCAACAGCCAGAGGGCCATGGAGGGGTGCTAACCCTTGTGCAGCACAACCCTGAGCAGCAGGCAACCACCTCCTCTGCCCGCAAAAGTGAAAAGCTGGTACCCCACTCTTGCATAAGGAGGTGACGGTGTTGGTCAAGGAGGTCACCACCCATGCTGGTGAACTATATGGGTCAAACAGACTCCCTTTTAAGCAAAGGGAAAGATTGTGGGCCTCCAAAAATGCCACCCTTGATGTACAGAGAGGTGGAGTCATGTCCTGGACCATCAGGTAGATTAAACATAAATGGGATGATCTCCAAAGGAGGGACCTTGAAGTGTTGGCAGTACTAGGTGGAGCAGTGACCATTGTGAGCAGGGCCAGAAGAAGAAGAAAAATCCAGAGGAGCCAGAGTCCAAAGGATCCAAGAAGCCCAAAAGGATGTGTGCGGAGGGCAGCATCACCACCAGTAAGTATACTAAGATGATCCTTCAAAGTTATTCTCATCAGTCAGTGTTGGAATTACACTTTATGATCTTTGTGAGTGTGAGCTACATTGGCAAGCCCATAAATGCACAAGTCCACTCCCTCCATTATAACTCAAGAATGAATTGCAGTGATGCATGATTTTTTTTTCATATTCTGTTTAGCCTCTCTTTGTGTTTGCAGGCATTAATTCCCTCTGCCTGCCACCTTTGTCTGTCCACCGCTTCCTTGGCACTACCAAACCACCTAGTACCCACATGGATTTCACCATGTGGCAGGATGTGGAAGCAGAGAGGGCTGTATTCCCCCACCCAGTATTACAATCCAGTGTGGGGGTCTCCAGCAGTCCAACAACAGAGTGTGATGCCAGTTGACAAGCATTTTCATGGAGCCTGTGGATGCCATCTTTTTCCTTTTTTCTTGTTCCTCCACCTCACAGCCTTGACAGCAGTGGTGCATGGGCTTGAACCACCAGGGCTTACTGACTGCAGACAGTGTTGTGTGATGCCAAGTCCTGCCCCCTCTTGTAAATTAATTCCAGAACTGATTGTCATAAGTAAATTAATAGAAATTAACTTTTCTTTACTCTGATATCCTGCATGTAACGTATGTTGTCATACTATTTTTAGAAATTCCATTTAAATATTGTCAATTAAATGTTAAGAACAAGAAATACCTCTAGGTTTTACAGTACCTGCCTGTGATGGCATGCACGATGGATGGACAGCACCTGACCTGACTACAGCCCTTCTGTGATGGGCGTGATGGTGTGTGTCATATCATGGGTGGCCTGTCTGCAACAATGTCACCAATTGCATGGGCATGCTGCAGCACCACCATATGCCATGCATATATCCACAGGGAAAGATGCATGACCTGAGATGATATGGCATCTGTTTTGGAATGCTTTGCAATTGGTTGTTGTGTTGTTGTCCAACCTTGACATTGTTAACTTTTGTTGTGCCTGCACTGCAGTCATGTGCATGGCAATTTTCTTAGTTTGTGACTATCTCTGAATTGCCGCTCTACCCTTGATCACAACTTGGACACTAGCTGAAAGTCATAACAATGGAGTGATAATGACTCACATTGAGTCATTTGTGGGATTCCCCTCTTGAACTGCCACATAATTGCAGCTCTTAATTAGTTGTTAATCACACCAGACCATTTGGAACACTGAGGGAAATTAGCATGAGGTCTATAGCCTGCTAAAGAGGGAATTTTTTAACTTCATTAACAGGCATGAAAAACCTGCACTAATCAAGACGGATAAGTACAGGGTTAACTGCATTTGCCCTGATCAATTTTCACTAGGTTCTTGGCTAGTAAAACAATGTTAAAATCAGCCCCTGCAGCATCCACTACAATCTGAGTACATTCCTCAATACAGCTTAAGTAGGTGCAGTGTCGTGCAAATGGTTTCACACATTTTCATTTATAGTAAAAGTGCCATAGCATACAATAGACTTAGAGCATAGAGGGATCCTGTCAATGTCACTGTCAATTATTTGAACTGTTCCTGTCCATTTTCAACAGAAACAGTAGAAACTGGAACAACTGCCCTGCTGTCATCAGCAATCCCACCACCACCAGCCCTCCAGTAGCAGGACCAAGTACTATCAGTGGTGAGCCCATGTTTGGTAAGCTCATTATATTGTTAACACAATGAAAGTAATGATGAAAACATGAGCGGAAAGAGTGCCATTTTTGGTGTTGCACTGCATCAAACCACATGAACCTTGCCTGCATCCCTGCACCATAGTCAGAGGTTGTCACTGTAAAAAAGTTTAGATCTGCTGTATTGTTAAGTTGAAGTGTTGTCAAGGACCAGTTGGGCACCCGAGCCCTTCTTCCGCCCTGCTACGGACTAACTACACACATTCCGCAAGGCCCCCCCCCGTGTAAATCATGACATAATTAAGGAGAACCCACCTCCATTGCAATCAATGCAGCAGGGTGGTTGTCGTATGGGGGGATTCCTGTTGCAGTAAGAGAGTGCGGAACCAGCTCAATGTCTTCGTCACCATTCAGGGAACAGCATTTGGTGATTAGTTAGTCATTTATATAGTGCTTATAAGTTCTAACTCATCATAAGATACCAGATGACAAATTTTGAAATTAGTGGTGTCTTTTCAGTCTGGTACAGGTTATGCACCTGTGGTTCCATGGTTGCTTCAATAGGGGGCCACTAGTTTTAGGAAGTGGCATAGTCTTGACCACCCCAATAAGCTTGTTAGAATGTTTTGGAATCATTTCATGTGATGACCGTGCCCCTGTCACTAAAGTGTAGCACACCACTAAGCACTGCTGCTGGCAGTGTTATGTCTGATTACTCCTCTAGTGGAGTGTATTGTGTCATTTGCAGAATGCTGAACAGTGAATGGCTACTGGGTTGAAGGTTGGTGTGGCCTGATCATGGCCTGCAGAGCTATGGCACAGAGTTTTGAAACTGTGACAATGACATAGAAAGCCCATCGTAGGGCGTCAGGTAAATATCTGGAATTAGCCAGCAGAAGTTGCTTGCAGGGTGAGAGGGTAGCATTGCCATCACTGGGTGAGGTTAGACAAGAAGACTTTAATTGTGATAGGAAATTATGTTTGTACCATTGTGTATTTGGATGTTAGTAACCAGGTAAGTAAGAGGGCCATTATGCACTACTGAAGTAGGCTAATCACAACTGTGTTACCTGGGGGGAGAACAGGGAGGTTGAGTATGTTGCTCCAGGCATGCCAAACAGTGTGTAACTGGAAGCTGTCAGAGTGTGAATTAAACCCCAGCCAAGCCAGTGCACTGGAAGTGTTATGCACATTCATCACAGCTGAACTGTTGATAATAATCACTTGTAAACCCCCTACCATTTTCTTGTCTGCAATGCCAGTCAGGTATTGTGATAAAATGATTCACATAAGAAGAAGCAACTTGTTACTTGTTGGTAAATTTATCAGCATGAGCACTGTTTGTCAGATTCCTGTACTATATCAATACTGCATTGTTCGTTTTCACTTGAAGCTGCCCGTGATTAGTGCCTACTGCTGTTTCATTTCCTATGCCAAACACATGACACAACCTGTGAGAAACACCACCACATGTCATTCTGCTTACAACACTCTCTGCAATGTCCACTTACAAGGACCTGTAGAGGACAGATAGCTATATGCTGTATATGTGGCAGTGGACACTGTTTAGTATCCTAAATGAGTACTGAGTCTGGTCAAGCATGCATACTGTATGAGGCTCAGGATGGTCCACCACTACACAGGTAGTCACCACAGGATGGAAAGGAGGGTTCATCATGGTTAGTGTGGGCAACATCACTGACTTGCACCTGACAGACAATTACAAATTCCCCTTGTAGAAATCTATAATCATGCCAGTAAAATGTTGTGAACTAGATAGGTGGAGGCAGTGTAGAAAACACCAGTAGTGTTGCTCGGATAGTGCCTCCTTGGATCCAACTATGATCCATCGAACAGCGGCACTATCCAAGCGGGATCTGACCTGGGATCTTGCCAAATTCAGAGGTTGGATCCCAGGTTGGATCCTGCATTATCTGACATTGGATCCAGGGATCCTACATCAGATCCAGGAATCTGACACTGGATCTAGGCATCCGATGTCAGATAACGTGGGATCCAACCTTGGTCTGGGGGGCGGTCCGATCCGCAGTTGGATAGCACTGCTATACAACAAGTTCCACCATCCTGCCAAATGGCAGGTATTTGGTGGTATCCTTATTGCTAGGATACGATACAAGCAACACTAAACACCAGGTATGTGAATATCAGTTGTGGTGGGGGTTCTTTCAATGGATGGTGCACCTTAAGAGAGATAGTGGTTGAGGCACTGATGAGGAGACAGGAAGATTAGCGGAACATGTTGGTGATGAAACATTGCTTCAGGTTTCACATACTGATGTACTTCATACTTCCCATCCTCAGTGGGATGTTGTGGGTGTGGGGGTGGTCCAACGTGTACAGCAGTGACTAAGGAGAGCAGGCATGGCATGGCATGGGCCAAGGCTAGCAACCATTACCAGACAGTCAGGGCACAGTGAGGTTATACAGTGCTCTGACAGAGCACTGTACTACTATTAATGATGATTTCATTAATTTGACACTTGCACAGTTCCATCTGTTCAAACTGCATATTTCTTTCTGTACAAGAGATAACACTGATACACAGCCAATGCTGGTACTGGGCCCAGACAGAAAGATCCCAAAGAAGACCAACAGTACACAGTTCTCAAACTATGTGAAGAAAATTCAGAGGGAACTGATGAAGTTGGCAGTGACAGAAAAGCAGCAGCAGCCGCAGCCAGGAAGCGAGAAGGGTACAGGGCCCATGCCATCTGTTGCACCACCAGCTGACACAGATGCCATTCCAGCACCACAGGCACTCCCAACAATCCAGCAGGAGGACATTCATTCTATCAGCATTGACATTAAGTGCTTAAAAAAAGGTGACGGCAATGCAGTCCTCTCATGCCCAAATGGAGGCTAACCAGCTGCTCCTGTTGCTTGAGTGTCGTGGAAAAAGATTTTCTGACCAGAAGTTACCAAAGCCTAGGCCTGCGACTGGCAAGCATTGATGACTGCCTGGTAGTCCTCCGCACTTACTGTGAATGACTCCAAATTGTAAAATATTTAAATATTTTGTTCCTGACTTTTGTTCTTGTTCTCAATGTACATAGTTTTGTTTTCTGTTTCTTGTTTTACACTGTAGTTTCATCTTGTTTTGCATTGTTGATGTTCTATTCTTCATACAAATATTTCCTTGCTTCACACAACAATTTCTTATCATTTGTGTCTTCATGGAGCGTATGATTGTTTGAAAAAGTTTAATGAATGTGTCTATTGCTGTTCAGGATTCAGCCTTAACCTGTTTTGCAGTACCAAGCAGGACAAGTTGATTAGTCCTCTCCCCAAAGAAATGTTACATGGGTTACTTGCTCACTTGACACTATGGATTTGGGTCTTGGTTGAGTTACACAATGATAACATTGACCACTGGTGTTGTTTGATTCATCTTCAGTTCCTTTTTACAATCACAGGGCTGACAGAGTACATTACTTTGCATATGGCTATGCATACCAGTCATCCAGTAGTGTGAACCTGGCTTACCCCTACTAATTTGGGAACTGCAGATGTTGCACACAACCACACTGTCATCAAACTCATCAATTACAAAGAAATCCCACACAAATGAGTGTCCACTGACACACCAGAGTTTCCTGGGTGGGGCAGATGGGGAAAGGGACATACAGTAGGAGTGGGCAAAATGGTTTTCTTTTGGCCGGCCCACCGGTGCAGAGGTTGGAATTCCGCTTGCAATGCTGGCGACCCGGGTTCGGGAATGGACCCAGGTCGCCAGAGGGCTGGCTGGGGGGAGAAGGATAGAGCGTCCCATGGACAGCACTTCTTCTCCGGGGGGAGGGTGGGGAACTGTCCGGCATGTGATGGACTCCTAGTGGAGGCTGGGGATCCCACAGCTACTGGCACTCACAGCTTATGGAGGCGGGATGGATGCTGGACGTCATTGCACATCCCCACCTCCCAGAGGGAAAAAAACAAGAAAATGGAGGAGGGGAGAGCCTCTGTCTACATGAAGCCCTCCCCAGGCTTCAATTAGCCACTGCCATTGCACTCCCAACCAGTCACTAATCCCGTGGCACCAGAATTAGGGAAACCATTTCCACAACCCCGTCCTCCGGGGGTAACCGGGAGTTGCAGCAATGGGCAGTTGGTGGGAGCTCCAGGGGCCATGACCAGGGCAGATAAACAGGACGGAGGTCTCTTCTGGGAGAAAAAGATAATTAAAAAAAAAAAAGAGGTTTTCTTTTGCTGCTCCTGCTGCTGCTTATCCCTGTAGCCCATTTTTTCCACTTGCTGTCCCTTTACCCTGACATGTTGCTGCATGAGGAGTGGCATAACAGGGATTGCTTGCCCTTTACCCATGACAGTTGTGGGTGCTGCTTGTGGAAGAGGTGGCTGTCAATTAGGGTCTAGTACTAGGTCATCCTCGACGTAACCCCCCCTCATCACTAGTACCATCACTGCTTTGTGACATTTCTGGCTGGGAGAGTAACGGCTGACTGTCCCCCACCTCCTTTTCCTCAGTAACCTTATCTGCCACATGAACAGTGGCAGTAACAGAATGTTCAGTTGGAGGATGTTCTTCCTCCCCAGATTCCATCTGGAGCACTCTATGCTCATGCTCCTTCTCTAATCCCCCAACAGTAAATAGTCTTGCAACCCCTTAATGTCACTGCCTGTTATACTTCCTGCCACTGCACCCAAACCCTCATCACTCCTAGCCCCTAGCAGCTCCTGACTCAACTCCTGGATGCCCTGTGACTGTGACTGTTCAGTCTGTTCCTCCTCCAAAGACACATGGGACTCACACAGTAGTGCAGCGACATCCATGGCAGTTTTTTTAGACCCTTTTGAATGTTTAACAACAGCTGCTCTGGGAGCGTCAGTACTCTGTTGCAACCCAAAGAAGCTGGAAGCTTCCATTCCCACTGAAGCTAACACTGGCACAGCATGTGACATGGCTGGCATTGCACTGCCACTGGAAGTTGCAGTGCCAGTAACAGTGCTGCTCCTACTAGCACCTTCCCCAGCACCCTCTCCACCTCCTCCTGACTAGAGATGCAGCAAAGTTTAAATTAGGGTTGCCACCTGTCAGGTTTTTTACCTGGTGATCATGTTTTCAGGGTTCCTATCAGGTAATCTGGTTTTCTTCTCTGCTGGTCAGGTTTTTGAGCCATTTTTAGTGCTTACATACTTTTGAAACAGCTTTTGTCATATCATTCAGGCTTCAGTTACATGTGCAGGTTACTAACAAGTTCTGCTGTCAATATAGCCTTTTGTTTGTGAAAGCAGTCAACATATGAGGTGTCAAGTATGGCAATTAACACCATTAGCACTTACTTAACCTAATCTTTTACACTGCATCTTAAATTGGCATAGCAGCAAAGCTGCCCCCACCTTTTGTAACAGTAACACAGCCAGTTGTCTTTTCCACTTTCATTTGCTGGTAAACATTTTCATCTGTAACAGAATTTAGGCATTTTTAAATGTTTAAAATTATTTTTTCCTCAAGAAAAAAATATGATCACTTCTTTGGCTTTGAGATAATACTGTGGACATAAAAAGGAAATGGAGACAGAAAAAGATATAAAGTACACATTATAGGAAACAATGTCTTTATTATGTTATATTATATACCATGTATACTGTTGTATGCTATTGACAGGTTTTATCTGGTAAACCAATGTCAGTAATAAATAAATACACAAGTAAATAAATAACTAGGAAGAATCTAGGAAAGTAACTTTAACAGGCACAGTACAGTATCTTAACACTTTTGTTGAACTGCTGCTTTACATGTTGTCTTTTAATGATATAACAAATGGGTTTCTAGGAGGAGCAATGCATGATGAGTCATGAAAAGGGGTGGGGATAGGAGATGGAACTTAGGATCTGTTTTTTTTGCCTCATCCAAAGGTGGCAACCCTAAATTTGCCTGTGAAGTTAACTTGAAGTGAGCAACTTTGAATTTGCATAGCACTATGCAAAATTTCCATTCAAAGGTCAAAATTTGCCTTTAATGGACTTCATGCTGTGCACTTCAAGTTCACTTCATGTTACAGTTTGAGAAGGAGAAGTTGGCAAGAAACAGCACACAGATCACATGTCTGACTGTCAGCCGGTCATATGATGCAGGCAGGCAGTTAATTAGGCAGGATGTCAGTAAATTAATTTCACTTTCTCTCTGTGAAGGAGCTGTGTAGTCGTCATTGTCTGCAGACAGTGTGCTTTTTTGGATAAAATCTTCTAGATATTGAGCATTGTTTTGTGCTTTTAAGTTTTTGTATTGTGTTGGTAAAGTTTTGCAGGCAGTTTGAGTTTATTTTAAAACTTTGTATAGTTAAAAAAGGTTGCTTATTTTGGTTAGTGTAATTTTTTTTCCCCAAATGCGCGGTGGCCTGGGGTGACCATTTCACCTTAACCGTGATCCTTTTTTGACCGCGAGTGGTCCCTCACAGACACAACATCACAATAGTGGCTGTGTGGTGCCAGAAGCAGCAGCAGAAGCTGCTGCTAGTGTTTCAGCCACTGCCAGCCCTGCAGTAGTTGAACAGCAGCAGCAACCACAGCAGCAGCAGCTTGTTGCCCCTTCACCAACAGCAGCACAGCAGGTGGTATTATGTGGTGCCTCCCTGCAGTTCTCCCATCTGGCAGTTTTATTATCTGCCTCCCTGGTGACCTGACAGTAGTCAGGTGTAAGCTGTGTGCTGCACTGGTATGTCGGGGTCGCAAGGGAGGCCACTTGGTCATGGGTGGTCAGTGAACACACCTTTTAGGGCACTACCATGCAGAGTGTGAAGCAAAGCTGCAGAAGGTATCAGCCACTCCTGCAGCCAAAGCAGCTGAAGTGGTAGAGCATCTGCCTGCGCGGCGCAGCAGACAAATGGCCAGGGCAGCAGAAGTGGCAGATCCCACAGCTGCCCACTGCGAATGCGACCCCTCACAACAGCCTGCCACACAGGCTGACCTGGCTGTGCTGTGGGTAGAGGTTGAAACCATAAAAAAATGTTGTGAAGGGTGCAGTGCAGCAGCTCATCTGCACCGAGGGACAAAATGTTGAGATAATCAGATTGTTAACAACAATTACTGGTGGTCAGCCCTAGCCCCCACAGGCCCAGTAAAAAAATATTATGTCACAAAATCTTCCCCCAAAAAACAGTCCTCTACTTTTCCTTTTTTCTTATAGCCTAAGTATGTAATTTATGCTTGATTAATGTTTTCTTCCTTATGTTAATTTTGTTAATCCTGTATTTCTTGATTCCCCACCTCCCCCAAATGTCCCTCCACCCAGTTCTGCTTTCTGCAATAGAAATGTTTTTGTTCTTACTCCTTACTTTATTTTATGTAATAAGTCATGTGGTCAGCAGCTTTGTGGATACTCTATGCTTTCATTTCATTTGAAACTGTGGCACCAAAATGCCCTTTTAAGGGCACTTTTATTTCATTGTGCGTTGCTGCACCACAGTTTCACCTGTAATGATACCGTGCAGCATCTGCCATTTTGCTAACCCTCTGTCATGTAAAAAAATAAACTAAATTAAGTCACAACTCCTAAAATACTTTTTACTTTTCTGATCATTTTTACAGGGGATTATTCCTTACATGTGGACTGGACACTAATACTGCATGCTGAATGATGTAGCGCGATATAAGTATAATCCAGCCATATTCATAATATAGTACATTATGGTGGGTGATTGATTGTCATGGTATGTGAGTGGTATTTTGATTGTAGTTGTAAAATGTATGTAACACATGAAGCAGTAACCAAAAATTAAGACAGTATGACAATTAAAGCATCAGTGCAAGAATGCGAAGAAGAAGAAGAAGAAGAAGAAGAATGACATACTATGTCTGGAGTGCATTCAAAGACGCTTTACTAAATATGTTAAAGGATTAGAACATGTATCATATGACTCTAGATTAATTACATTCAGTTTAATGCCTCTTACTACTAGAAGGTTAAGAGGGGATCTTTTGCTTATGTACGACATTATGCAGGACCCATATTTATTAACTAAACTGGGCTTTACATTTTAAGAGGATATTTTAATCTTAGAGGTCACCCACTCCAATTAAAACTCAGGAAATTCAATTTGATGCATAGAAAATTATTTTTAACTCTACGTATTATCAAATACTGGAATTGTTTACCTATAGAACTTTTCTCTAGTAGTTCTAAGCTCATGTTTAAATCTCGCTTGGATAAGTTAATACTATCTGATTTTAACTTTTGCTATTATTAAATATATGGAAGCACCTATGTGCCTAATGGCTTTCTAGCTTCCTTTCTACCTTAATATGAACCATAGTATAATGTGGTTACAATTTTGACCGATAATTCTTTATTCTATTTTACATTACCCCTTATCTAATAACTTATGCATACGCTTATGCTACCCTTCTTTCAACAATGTATGTTATTTGCATTACTCCATTTTTTATGACAAATAATAAAAGTAGTGTTCATTGTAATGTTACTGTGACCTGGTTTTGTTCAGTATTCCCAGCTGTTTTTGAACAGATACTGTTCCATTATGTCATGTAGCACTGTCTGCTGCATGCGACTTCACTGTAGTCACAACAGAACTGAATTTAAAGCCCACTTTTCCATTCCAACTTACCATTTCTTTAAACACCTACAACTGCAAAGTGAAATCTCCTCTTTCTTAGGCTCCCCTCCCTGGCAAGACTGTGCCAACCCAGTTCTTCGGGACATAATAGATACCGCTACTCAACCACATCCTATCTCAAAGTACTATGGTTTGCTCCAGAGTTTGGATCTGGATAAGCCACAGGGAGTCTGCTTCTATTGGAAGAATGAACTTGTGCTTTCAGTGGAAGACAGGGAGTGGCAGCAAGTGCGGACTGATCTGTATAAATACATCAAGCAGGACCGGCTATGATTTCTTCAGTTCAAGGTTTTGCACAATATGTATTTCATTCCCTCCAAGCTAGCCAGGATGGGCAGATCTAAATCCCCACTTTGCAATAGATGCAGGAACTCAGAGGGCACCCTCAGGCACATCCTCTGGGACTGCGCTTTGGTGACTCCTTTCTGGAAGGCTATCAGAGGTGCCCTGGATCATATGTTATGCCTAGACTCATTTTCACACCACAGGTTTGCCTAGTTGGGTTGTTTCCTGCCAGCATGATAGGATGCCAAAAAGCCCATATGTCTTTGATCTCAACCATTGCCAAACTGGTTATTACCACCATTGGGTTGACCAATCCAGTCCTTCCCTTAGGGAATGGCTTGCAGAAATTCTGCAGGCCTTAGAGCTCGAAAAGCATATTGCCTCTAGGATGTACCATACAGAAGGTTTTACCAGTTGGTGGGGATCTCTTATGGCACTCCTTCCTATCATAAGATGTCCCCCTTAGCTCCCAGCCAGTGAAGGGATGTAGAGGTTTTTCCCTTCATAAAAGGCATGTAGGAATTATTTCTTTCCATCCTTTTTCTTCTTTACCAGAGTAAATTGGGTTGTTTCTTCTCCGGCCTTTTCCTAGGAGGAAGGCCTGTGGATACCCCCCATGATCTGTCCAAGTAGAGTGCACAGTGGAGGCTTCAGGAAGGGGGACAAGGGGGGGGTTGGAGTTTGAGTATTATAGTTTTATTAGGTAAGGTAGTTTATGTTGTTATTTCCAAATCAGACTGATGCAGCATCTGGGTATTTGTTCAGCCACATGGCCTACATCTTCATGGACTGTGGTCTTCCCACTGGGTCAGCGGACATATCTGGGCTAATAGAACAGAGGGGAGCCACAACATTGGTTATGTGTTCACGTACGTTTAATTGCTGTATTTGTATGCTACAATGTTGTATTGTTGTGGTTGGTGTTTGTACTTATAATATACTCAATAAAGTACATTTGTTTGAAAAAAAAAAAGAACTGAACTGAATTTAAATAGTTGCTGTCCAAAAGCATGTGAGAATACTGATCCCAACCTGGTGCAGGGTCAATTAAAATGAGCACTCTGTTTATTACTTCCGAGTCTGATAAAAATGTAGTGCTGAATACTTAAATTGTTGAAAGAAGGGTATAGTTCATATACACAAGTTATTAGATGAGGTGGCAATGTAAAATATAATATAGAAATATTGGTCAAAATTGTAACCGCATTCTTGCACTGATGCTTTCATTGTCTGGCTTTATTACTTTTTGAATACTGTTTACTGTGTTGAAGGTTCATAGTATACATACCAACAACTACAATCTAAATACCCCAAAGTCACCTGAAGTCACCCCACCTACCATGACACCCCCCAAAATGTCCTATCTTCTGAATGATGCCGTCATATAGTATACATCATTAGCATGCATTATTAGTGTCCCAATGTGAATAATAATCCCATGAAAAATTGTTCATAAAATTAACAAGGATTTCGTGATGCTCATAATTACAAACCCACAGTTCCCCCTAATGTTCCACCCCCATTATGGTTTCTGCAATAGAAACATTTTTTTTTCTTATTACTTTCTTTATTGTATTTTTTTTAATTTCCAAGGTCAGCAACTTTTTGGACTCTGTGCTTTCATTTACTTTGCATTTGCAGCACAGAATGCATGTTGCAATACACTTTTATTGAAGTGGGCGTTGTGTCGCCTTAGTGTCACCTGTAGTGAGAGTGCGCAGTTTCTTCAATTTTGCAGACCCTGCAATGACCGTTGAAAAATAAAGGAAAGTAAATAAGAACTCTTAGAAACTGCCTTTCTATTGCGGAAAGCATAATGGTGTGATACATTTGTGACAGATGTGATTTAGATTGGAATTATTACTTTTTTCCTTTTATTTGGTTAAAGCAGCAGTGCAATAATCACAATACCATTTAATCACCTACCATGCCCCCCTCAAATGTCCTATATTGTGAATGTCCCACTGTTTTAATGTTATGAAAAGTCCAGATGAAGATTAAAGCAAGAAATGCATCACAGTGTCCCAACTTAAATAAGAGCATTGACTGGAGGTAACACCAGTTGTTGCTGCTGCAGTTGTCCCACTGCTTTAATGTCATGAAAAGTCCAGATGAAGAATAAGGCCAGAAATGCATCACAGTGTCCCAACTTTAGTGAGACCATTGCCTGATGGTGAGTTTGACGCCTGCTGCATCACTGATACATGCTGCCCTTTGTGTGTGCCTTCATACCACAATGGTGAGTCATTGTTCGCCCCAGTGAAATATTTTTTTGGCATAGATACAGCCATTTAATTTCTATTGCATCTTGTTCTGTGTTATATGCAGTCCATCATGTTGTTCCTTTTCAGGGAATCTTGGAATGATTCCACTTGATCTTGGTGGACATGATGTTCATATCCACATGCCAGACATATGTTACGAGTCCGACACCTAATGTGGTACTGTAACATTTAATTTTTAAATTTGGGGGGGGGATGACCACTGTGGATTACTGAAATATTAACATTTCTGATTGCTTGTTTTCCTCAGGTCATATGCACATTTGTGTTCTGCACATTTGGGATGGTTGATGACTTTGGCTGTACGGAAACTAGCAAGCCATGTAAGGTAAGTATTAATTTTTTGGGGGGGGCCCATTTGAAAACAAGTTTCATCTTTTCTTTCTAGGTCTTCAGCATATCCTAACCGTTGTCCATCTTCAGATTGGAAGATACCACCAATGGCAGTCCACTGCACCTCAATGTTACCTGAAAAACAGATGAAGAAGAAATTATTAGGAGTTCATTGCACCACCACATTTAGTTCCCAGTGTGGCTGTTCCTGTCTTCTGTTACATCCAGCTTAAGATACCAAGCTATTACTAAATCCCTTATCTAGCTTAAAATACCAAGCTATCAGTAAACACCTTATCCAGCTTAAAATACCAAGCTATTAGTAAAGCCCTTAAAAGAAATTAGCATGTTTAGTGAGTGACACGCACTGGTCCACTGTTGTATTTACACTACAACACTGGTTTTCAGGACAAGAATAACACGTTGTACAACCCTGGCATACTGAAGTATGCCTGTCCTATCTGTGAAGAAAAAATATATTATCTGGCCTGTATATCACCGCCATTGAATGCTTTACACTGGTGGAAAAAAATTGGATCAAAAAATGAAAGAGGAAATGAGTGATACCTGTAGATGTTATCCTTTAGGTGGTAGTAGTACTGCAGTCCTGCAAGTTTACACAGTCTGTAACCTGTAAAAATAAAATGAAAATCAGTTGCCTGTATTTGGTGAGGTGACAGTGGCATCTTTAAAATGTAAAGGAAGAATTCACACCACAGTGCAAGTCAAAACCATAGTACATGACATTAGTACATACTTACGGTAAATTAATGATAAGAAGCAGGGTGGCTGTGGCTGGCTGAGAGTTCATAGCTTGGGCACAGGTAAAATGTCTCTCTCTCTCACTCTCAAGTAGCAGGGTGTCTGTGACTGACTGAGAGTTCATAGCTTGGGCACAGGTACACTGTCTCTCTTGCTCTCACTCTCAAGAAGCAGGGTGTCTGTGACTGGCTGAGGGTTAATAACTTGGGTGCAGGTACAATGTCTTAGTGTATCTTGCAAGAAATGGGGTGGCTGGCTGGGGTGCGTTATTGTTTTTCAGTGTCAGGAGGATATCTGTCAATCAATCAGCAGGCTTTGGGTGGCTACAAGTTGACATTTGTGTTTATAGGACTGTAGGTAATAATAACTGCACACATTCTGTGAACAGTACCCTCAAAATCAAGAAAGGGGAAGTTGAAATATAACGACATGTCTTTAATATTTATTTGTCAATTTCATATTATAGTCAAGGCCACCATTTTCAGTTTTTTAATGCAAAAAAAAAAATGGTAACATTATAGAACAGGACAGCCTTTACCCCCGTAATTTTGCCGTTACTCCCTCCCACCAACATCCTCCCCATCATCATCAAGGAAGAAGCAGCCCTCGCAGTCCTCAATGCCGGAGTCGTACCCACTTGGAAATTCTTTTTCCATGACTGTATCATCAACTTCAATGGTACACCATTTGACGCTGCCACCAGGATGGTCTGCTTTGCTGCATCATCAGCACCACCATCATCGTGATGGGGTACAAACATAGATGTGGTTGTCCTACTTGGTATGTGACCTTCATTCATTTTGATAAATGTCAGCATGCTGACATTTGTAGGTAATATGTTAGTATGATGGTCACCCACTATGGCCCCTGCAGAACTAAATACCCTCTCCACACTTACACTGGAGGGTGGGCAGGTCAGGTACTTCAGTGCTACTAATGTCAGCACTGGCCATTCATTCACCTTGCCACTCCAGTACACCAAAGGATCATCCAATATTGTCAGATGCCTTTCTTCTGCCAAACAGACCTCAACCATTGTCTATGATGCACGCATTCCTGATGAATCGTCTACTTGTTCACAAGATTTATCTAAGTCACAAATTCCTACTTGCAAGAAGGCGCTCCAAAGTGGATTAATGGACAACTGTGCAGCTGACACCACCTGTTGCTCCTCAGCCACCTTACTGGATGTGCTTGATCCACAGTGACCTTCAGCCTTGTTATGCTGTGGTTTGCAGAACTTTGCATGTGACTTCTGTGCTCCCTGAACCAATTGGACCAGCTGTCCAGTCAGATTTTGAACCTGATCATGCCCTCCCACCAGTATGGCTGCAATGCCATGCTTGTAGTGTGGGTCCAGCATTGTGGTTATTCAAAATTCTGCAGATTGCTGAATAGTGGTAATGTGTCAATTGCTGTCTAATATTGTAATCATGTGTTTCAGTAATGCACAGCTTGACCTATCTCCGGCCACATCAAGGCTAGGCTGCAGATTCAACAAATTATTTCTCAGCACCTGCAGCAGTGGCATGGGTTGACTAAAGGATGCAGTGTTACCACTCACTGCCTGTGCAGCATGTTCAAATGGCCTCAAAATTAATATTACTGAGTCCATATGTCGCCATTGTTCAGTTGTAATAAACATTGAGGCCCCTGAAGTGTCCCAGCTAGTGTGCATAACTAAGTACTCGAAGATAGTGTACTGCTCATACAACCTCGCTGCCATGTTGTGTCACTTTACATCCCATGACAACTTCAAGCTTGAGGTGGTGCTGACAGAGGCTGTTTTGAATCTGCAGCTGCCTAAACTGGTCACGGGCCTTTCCAGAGCATGCATAGTGGGCACAGATGTGGCGTGCAACAGTCAGCATTTGTTTTATTTCAGGGTACTGCAGAAACTCCTGTAACCACAAGATTTAAACAATGGGCCATGCAGGGAACCCTCACAAAGCCATCACTACTGATACATTTAACGATCTGTGATCCATTATCACTAGCTATGAAGCCAGCTTTTAGGGACAGGGGGTGCAGCCACTCATCAATTTCTGTCAGTAGCAAGTCTAGCATGCTTTTGGCTGTATGCGACCCTGCTACACTATGCATTGCAAGTGTGGCATGCTGTCTAATGCCACGAAGGTTGTTACCACCACAGTCTGACTTATTAAACTGCTTTCCCATCCCACCATCACAAACAACCTCAGGTAGCTGCAGCCAATGTGCAGTAATACACACATAGGAACTACCCGACGTTTTGCCACTTGTCCACATATCCATGCTTAAGTGAATGTAAGGTGATGTGGAATGCTGAAGGGCATGCCTTACAAACACTGTCACCATTCAGTGTAACTCAGGACAGCATGGGTGGAAAAGTATGTCCTAGATGGGATCTTCCATTTTGGACAGGTGTGCCGCAAAGCACCGGAATCCCACATTCTCCACAAAGGAGAACAGCAAAAGGTCAATTGCCAACACTTCCACTATGGCAGCATTGAGTTCATGTGCAACTGCATGATTTGGTAGGTATTTACTGTTCTGGGCAAAAAGGCTGTGCAACGTGGGCTGCATTGTCTGGTGTTTTGCATGTGGTGTGCCAAATGGCTCTCCTCTGTGAAATGACATGGATGGGGTACCTTTGATGTGTGATGGTGGGTGCACAGGTGACAAGCCAATAAATGTGGTTATTTTACCTGTGTTAAGCACAGGGGTTGATGTATTAGAATTACTACATGGACCACTGCCATTCTGACCACTACTTGAACATTCAAAATCCTCCTCCTCCTCCTCCTCATGCCTGTAGTAATCCTCTGGTGTTATTTCACCACTTTTACCGACATGGCTACTTACACTAAAGGAACGGGATACCATGCTCAGTAAGGTGGATGAGGGTGAATGCCCCACTTTGTCATTAGCTCCCCTCTGGTGCCGAGTTCACAGTGCCATGTGCCTGCTCTTGAGATGAGTATGCTAGCACCCATTGCCCAGATGGCTACCCTTTTTACCACGCTTCACACACGCTGGCAAAGCTGGCAGATTTGCACTGTTTCTTTTTTGACATTAATACTTTTTATTAAGCATTTTCTCAGTATACATATCCATGAAAAAGAGCATGACTCAAATGATACATAGATACTAAACAGTATACAGGTCTAGAGAGTGATTCAAAGCACATGGTAATAGATCGAATGAGTATAACCTGAGAACTTAATACAGTAGGAAGAACACCACTGGGTCTGATGATGTATAACTGAAATAGCATATCAGATTACCTGGAATAACAAATACAAAACAGAGCCAGGGTGCATTCTCATAACCTGCAATGTATAACTAATGACCTCAACAGCCAGACTACTAGAAATGTATTCCAAAGAGAGCATACGACCTAGGTTAAGCAAGACGAAAAGGTGAGATTTAGTCAGCAGGTGACAGCAATCAGCCACAGAGATACACAAGTGTGATCAATCAAAGCAGCTTGGGGGCAGCATCACCCAACCCCACTTCTGGGAAACAGATAAGTAAGGAAGGGGTCCCAGCATACATAATATTTAGGAAGGGTGTTAGCAACTATATGGGATAGATGATCTAATGCAGCTATCCTGGAAAATGTATTAAGCAGTTCAGACATGGTGGGCACCTCTGTGGATCTCCAGTGACACAAAATAAGCTGTTTGGCCTGGAGACCAAGAAGAGCAAGCCAGTGCATTTGTTGCAGTTTGAGCCTTGTTTGCAGAGTAGTAAGACGTAACAGCCAGAATTTAGGGTTCAGGTCTATTTTTGAACTAGTGATTTGTGTGGCAAGTCCACCAATTGAGGTCCAGAAGGGTCATAATAAAGGGCTTTGCCAGAGTATGTGGTGTAATTCACCCACCTCAGTTTGACATCTCCAGCAAAGGTTACTGTCAACTAATTTGAGCTTAAAGAGCACGGCAGGAGTCAGGTACCAATGGTAAAGTATTTTATTCTGGATGAGTTTGCTTTTAATGTCTGGATATGCTGTAAGGGTATATTTCCAACAGAGTCTCCACTGTTCCTCTGTGATAGGTTACTGTAGAGCATTTTCCCATCTAACTTTAGATTCTGAAGATTGGGAGGGCAACCTGTCATGGATGCTGGAGTAGCTTGAGCTGCTTGCCCTTTATTAAGTGCCAGCCACTTATTCAGTGGTGCTGAGCTGTTCTCCCTCACTACATTGTTTTATAAATATGCCATCATGGAACTACATAGTTGTAGATATTGCCAGAAACATGTTTTGCCAAGCTTAAATTCTTGGTCCAACTCCTGAAAGGATTTTAGATCCACCCCATCTATAGTCAACAGATCTGCAAATGTGGTGACCCCTGTCTCCACCCATAGGGGACAGTACAGAGGTTTATTACCAACCTGAAGTTGTTTATTACGCCACATGGGAGTATGAGACATGGGGCAAGGATTAGCCTGGAGTTTATTATGAACTTTGTGACAAATTCAGACCGTTGGTGCTATGGTAGGGTCCCGGGCTAGTCTTTTATTTTCTCCATACATTGTTTGATTACTTTTCTTTTCTCCCTACCCCCTCAGGCCATGGTGTACACATGTGTGTATGCGCATGGAGGTGCACACACATGCCAGGATCCGGTGGTCCCTTCTGCCCCTTACCTGACTTTTTGTCACCACCAGTACTGCCTACGTGCCCACTGGACCTCCACCTGATGGGAGCGGGACTATGGATGGGAGGGCATCCACCTCTTTGGAGGGGAGATCCATGGCTCAGTCCCACTCCAACCCTCCCCCTGAGCCTCACCACAGTGACCCAAAGCCATTCCCGAACCCAGGTGTCTGGCGTAGCGAGAGGTAAGACACCAGCACCTCAGCCCTCTGTGCCACCAGGCTGACCTGGGCTAGTCTTTTAGGGAGTGGGTTATAAAGTAACAGTGGGAGGGAGTGAACCTGAGCTAGTGCTAATTCCATGTGCAGCCACTGTGGGTCATCCCACATGATAGGGAGGAACCAGTTCAATATTTGGGCAGCAGAGGAGGCCCATTTATAGCCTTTCATTCATGGCAGGCCCCAAGCCCTAGATTTCCAATGGGCACTTAATTTGTTCCTGCTATACAGGGGCTTACATCCATCCCAAATAAATTTATCAAAAGTAGTATCAAGTAGCAGGAAGGTCAAGGGGAACATGGGGAAATAATATACAGGGCTTTAGGGGCCGAGATCATTTTGAGTGCAGAAACTTTCCCAGAAAGTGTAAGATGCAGTGTTTGCCATTGTTCACACTCAGTTATGAGTTCTGCAATCAAGAACCTGAGGTTCAAATCCTGTATTTTGGTCAAATCAGGGGACAAGTTAATCCATACGGGGCCACATGAGCTTTGGAGCAAGCCGGACTCAAAGGAAGCACTTCTGTTTTTGAGCGCTTCATTTTTAGGCCAGAGTGTATAATGAAGTCTGCCAGCAGAGTAAGCAGAGCCGGAAGGGAGGATTCCACATCAGTCAGTGGGACTAAAAGGTCATCAGCATATATGAATGTAGTATAGGTCTGGTTGCCAATTGTGATCCCTTGTATATTAGTATGCTGATGGATGGCTGCCGCCAGGGGCTCTACCACCAAAGCAAACAAAAGGAGAGACAGTGAACAGCTCTGTCTGGTACCCCTCCCCAAGGGGAAGGGTTCCGACAGGATGGAGTTTGTCAGCACCAGTGCCATTGGTCCATGGCATAAAGCAGAGATCCAGCTCCAACATCTCTCTCCAAATCCCAGATGCACCAATACCTGCTGCAGATAGTCCCATTCCAGTGAATCAAAGGCCTTTCCAAAGTCAATGGCAACAGCTGCAGCTGGAGTGGGACTGTCTTTAGCATGGTGCAGGATATTTATCATAGACTGAATATGATCTCTACTGTAACGTCCTGGAACAAAACCAACCTGGGAAGGGTATATAAGGGAAGGGAGGAAAGGGTTCAATTGGATGGCTAATATTTTGGCAAATAGTTTACTATCTGAGTTTATAAATGATATTGGGTGGTAACTGGATGGAAGCATAGGGTCTTTTCCCTTTTTTTAGGGAAAACTGTTATAGTAGCCTCTTGAAGGGTTGCAGGGAAGGAGCCAGCTGTTAGGGCCATATTAAATACTGAACAGAGCAGCAAGGCTGTTTGGTGGGAGACAAGCCACTAGAGCTCAGGAGGAAAATCATCCCCCCAGCACTTTCCCCCATTCAGGTTGTGCAATGCAGTTGTCACTTCTGTCAAAGTGATGGCAGCTTCTAGTATAGTGGTCTGCTAAGGGGTGAGCTGGGGAAGGGTCAAGGATGTTAAGAAGTTTTGTACCCCCTCCTGGTGCATGGATCTAGAGGAGTTATAAAGCTCTTTGTAGAACCCACTCATTATATAATTAATCTGTTCTGGCTTAGAAGGGACAGTCCTGTAGGATCCTGCAATCCAGGGATAAGATTTTCAGCCCTTTGCTTCCTTAATCTATAAGCTAGCAGTTCCCCCCTTCCCCCTTCCCAATATTTATGTTTTAGTCATAATATAGCTACCTCAGCTTTCCTAGCATGCAGGTAATTAATTTCTAAATCTACTTTGATAATGTTAAGGCTGAGCAGAGAGTAAGTGCTGAAGTGTGGAGTCTTTTTAGACTCACATTCCAACTCTTTCAATTGGTCTTCGAGTGATTTAAGGAGCTTCTCCCTTTGCCACCTATGCCGAGCAGCAAATCCCATAATAGAACCCCAGATAGTGGCCTTAAGGGCCTCCCATGTGACACCTGGTGTTGTATCTGAGAGGGGGTTCTCCATAAGAACATGTTCTATCTCTGATATGAGCCAGGGTTAGAAGTCGGGGGTCCCTTAAGAGCAATGAGTCCAACCCCCAGGTGGGAGTAGTGGGAATTTTGGGTCCCCAGAGGATATGCAAGTGGACTGGTGAGTGTTCTGAGATAATCAGAGGGAGGATCTCCACCCAAATGGAACTTTGCTTGATGTCCGATGAAACCAGCGAATAGTCAATTCTGCTGTGGGTATTATGGACGGGGGAGAAAAAGGTGTAGTTTCTATCCGGGGGTGATGTATTCACCATGCATCTTGATGCCCCATGTCTACCATAAGTTGAGACAGAGAGAGATGGGTTTTGGAGTGATGGTCCTGGCTTATGGAGCTCCTATCTATGTTCAGATCTGGGGCTAGGTTGAAGTCACCTCCCAGGATGATCAGGGATGAGGACTGAGCTAAGGACCTTAGTGCTTGGGCCATGTCATGAAAAATCTCTGGGTGATCCTCATTATGACCATAGATATTGCCAAGGATCTGTGGCCCCTGGAGTGTCCATTAAGGCTATTACCCACCTCCCATTTGAATCATGGTTGGTCTGAACAACAGACCATATAAGGTGTTTGTGCAGCAATATGGCAACTCCACGCTTTCTCGTAGGGGCAGGAGAAGACAGGACCTAACCCACCAGTCTCTGCGTAGCTTATCATGGTCCTGCTTGTCCAACTTTGTTTCCTGCAGGGAAGCAAGAGGAGACCACAGCCTCTTTAAATGAGACACCACCTGTTTACATTTTATCGGGTGTTAAGGCCCAAACGTTCCAAGTGTGAGCATGGAGATCACCCATGATCATTAACGGGGAACTGAGAATATGGAGTGAAAGCTGATATTAATAAAGAAGAGACTGAAGTGAGATCTAGTACTTCCCTAGGTATAATCCCACCTTGACAGCAGTTTGCAACTACATTACGTACATGTCCAGCAAAAAACAAATCTACACACACTACGGTCTGGTTCAGGTCAAACACAGAAAACATATTAGGGCTTCTAGCAGAATTATGTGGAAATATCCTAAACATATATATATATAAAAAAAAACCAACAACATCAAAACCTCTGAGAAGCTTAAAGGCATATAGCCAGTGGGAGATTCTGCAAGGCTGCCTCTATCTCCCATGGGGGGAGATGCCACTGGCCTCACTGCCCTGTGCAGTTAGGTCCATCTGACCACCACACGAATGCTGGGGATTGATGGAATAGGGCTAATGTTGCATTAGGCTGCCCTCTAGTGGGGTTGGCATGAAAGGCAGGCTACAGACCAGTACCACAAAGCGTAGTGAGATGGCCCTTACCCCATGAGAGTGCCAGACATTTCAGTAGCACCCCAATATATTATGGAGTGCATAGCACAGGTCACCAACAGTGATAAAAATGGGAATAGCTGGAAGCAACTGCATGTAAAACCTTATATATAAATTGGCTGTAAGAGACAGTGCCTCTGCTACTGTAGCTAGTCTCCTAGAGCATATCTAAATGACCAAATAGGGACATATCTATAAGGGGAGGAATGAGAAGCTAGAAGCATGAGAGCCCTGGATGGAAGGTCAGCTCAGGAGCTCCTGGTTAATCTACCAGTGGTGACATTACAGATGCATGGTAGAACCCCCCCATGAAAGTTCCCCATAGGAGAAACAATAAAGTAAACATGGTACACTTCTATAATCTACCTATCTGATCTATTTGCCTGATAAACCAACAATAAGAGCAGCAGTCCCATAGCTGTTGGTAGGCCACTAATCAGGTGTCCAGTACTGCAAGAGCAAGATCCAACCAGGTATAGGTCCTATCAGTCTCTAATGGAGAAATAGATGCTGTCTCAAGGAGTTTGGCATCATGACCATCAACACCGATGCCTGGAAAGATTGGGGTGGCCCAAAGGGCGATTTGGCATAGTACCCCCTGAAAGAAACCATTATCCTCCCTCTCCAACACTACCTCTCCTTGATTAACAAAAAATGAAGCCAAAAGTACTTAGCTGTAGGTCTCTGGTTGGATTGACCAGATTGTCACTGACATGGACCGTTTGTTGTGGGCCCAGAACTGAAGCATTCTGCGTGGGACTGGATGGAGAGCTGGCAGCAGGCTTCCCTGGTGCAGAATCTAGGCCCGATGCTGTAATAGCAGCCCAAGATTTGTCCGGCAACAAAGAGCTTGATGACTTCTGACCTCCAGCCTGAGCCGAATTGATCTCTATCAGTACTGGCACTTCAGGGATAGACTGTTGAAGCACCGCGTAGTGGTTTGGTGAATAAAAGGTCTATAGACCGGATTCCTCCACAACGCCTGGGTGTTTGCTCCCTGCTCCAGGCTGGATGATCTTGCTCAGTCTGCTGGATGTTGCCTCCTTGTATGTCTATGAGAGGGATGGCGCTTTTGGATCTAGTTGGCAGAGAAGCACTGAAGACTTGAGCTTCAGGTGAGAAAGCTGAATTTGGCTGCAGGGATCCACAGCCCATGTAATCTCCCTCATGAGGTGAATGTCCTGTTGCACCTTGCATGATAGGCACTCTGAACTCAGCAGGGTAAGTTTTCCAAAGAAAGTCCATTAGGTTCTCTGGTGAAACAAATAGGAGAGGGAATCTATTATGAATCACCCACATGGTCTTGGAATAGCGGAGGGAAAAGGAAATGTTTAGTTTATGCATCAGCCTGTGGGCCTCTGAATATGCCTTGTGCCTCTCTGAGAGCTCCCTCAAGTAATCTTGAAATATTTGTACCCTGTTCCCATGCCAGGTTAGCTGACTTAGATTTCTGACAGCTGCCACTACAGACTCTTTCTGACGGAAGTCTAAATAATGGGCCAACAGTGGCTGAGGTTGTTCTCCAGGCAATGAGGGGGAGCGAGCAAGTGGTGGGCTCTTTCAATTTGAAGCAGTTTGTCAGTTGGAAGCCCAAGTAGTTGAGGTAGAGCTTGCTGGAGAAATAGGATAGGGTCTTTTTGCTTGGCCCCCTCTGGAAAGCCCACAAACTGCAAATTGTTTTGCTGGCTGCGGTTCTCCAAATCACCTACTTTGTCCTGTAGCAGATGAATAGCTTTGGCTTGGTCTCGCACCATGGCAGTCATTTCTTGCAGGGCTACCTCATGAGATTCAATTCACCTTTTGGATTGGAACAGCCGTGTTTCAATGCTGTGCAAGGTTTGTGTAGTTCCATTAATGGCAGTAGTCATTTGGGCCATTTGGCTCAGGTGCTGGGCGAACATTTGTTCCATTCATGCTGGGTCTCCGAGCGGAGGAGAGGAGAACGCCATCCTTTGGGCCTACCGCTGCAGCTGACAAGGTGAGGTAATTCTTGGTAGCTGAAGGGAAACTCATGACCAGTGTTCTTATTTTGATGCAGAAATGTTTCTCATGTAGTTAGGTGACCTCTACTTGCTTTTGTGGTATGCCCAAATGCAGGATGTCACTGGATTAGTCCTGAGGTTCATGGATCTAAGAATCTATTCCACCATACTGGCTTGGCCATGCCCCCAGATTTCCACTGTTTCATAGTTACCAAACAAGGAATTTTGATGCTCTACTCTTCATATGTTGCTTCTGGAGCTGCATATGGAACAGCAGTTTTGGTGGTGATGAAATGGGGGTGTACTGCATGATTTCTGGTGTTGTGCACACTTGGACTTTGACCGAACATCACAATCTATGATTGTTACTTCAGGGTCAGCAACAGATACAGCTACATCAGAACTTTGAGGGGGGGGGGTTGACTAACAGACCATTTACAAACAGCCACCTTCACTTTCTTTTTCTCCAGTTCCCAAATGGGGTTGCTTGCATCACCATCATAATCATTATCCACAAATTCACTTTGGCTGCTCTCCTCCTGTGGAGATATTCCAACCACAGCCTCAATACTATCATCCACATTTTTTTTGTCAACATCTGAATGTTTGGATGGCCTAACTTCAAGATCAGTGGAAACATGAGACTGTGAGTCATTAGCATGATCAGAATCATGTTCAAGTACTGTAGGGAGTGGACATCAACTGCACTCAAGTCTGTGCATTCAACAACATTTTTCCCACCTGATAACTTTGCCCAGGTTGAACTTATAGCAATACTCATGCTGTTATCAACCATGCCATCACTAACTTTACTACCAGCAGGGACAACAGTATCTCCAACCAGCATTGAAATGACTGATTTCACTGTGAAAAAGAGTTGGAGAAATCCCTTTACTTGCAGCAACTGCTACCTTTCCCTTCTGCTGCATACTACCACAGCCACAGCCACTAATGTCAACACTGCTAGACTTGCCACTAACCCCTAATGAACCTGCCTCATCATCACAACTTCCATTGCTAATGGTCTTCTGGCAGCAGTGCCACAGCCAGAAAAAAGCTTTGCATGACTGTCTCTTTGCAGGCATTTTTTAAGATTACACAGACAATTAACAGCAACTTATTATTTCTGCTGTTTTGGGGATGGGAAGCAAAAATGAAAGAGATGCAGCTGCACAGGCACAAGTAACACAAGCCCTTAACCAGTCTTCAAAAACCCAAAAGTCAAAAACAGTACATTTTTGGGGGGGCATTCAGTCGTACTCTACACAGACAGAAGCAGGGAAAAATATTACAGACAGGCTGAGAAATTCAGAGTACAACTATTACGGTGCCACAATAAAATGCATATTAATTTATACCATGCACACAGATTAAAGGTCAGGCACAGTAACTTAAACTGTTCAGTAAACTATAACACAGAGAGCCTTTTAAAATGACAGAAAGAATGTATTTTGGTTTTTTATTTAGTTTTTGTTGACTGGGTAAGTGCACTAGACAAATCATGCCTATTTTCAGGCATGACCCAGGGGAGGGGGTTACAGATGAATACCAACTGACCTTGAACCAGATTAAGCTGTTGGTGGTATTTTTAGTGAATGAGGGCAATTTGGCCAGGACACCGGAGAAATTCCCCTACTGCTTTGCTGTCAGTAGGGGGAGGTGTGGGAGTTAGTCTGCGAGATAGCAGACAGAGCTCAACCTGCCATGCAGCAGGATGTGCTGTTAGCTGGGTCTACTTCGCCTATGGAAACTGTTGTTACTGAGAATTTTATGCCTGCCATGCGGGAGGAAAATGCATCTCACCCTTCTACTTTGGTGATTCAGCAGGATATGCAGGAGTTTACTGGTGGTTCGCCAGTTTTGGAGACAGTACCTGATTTATCTATTGAGGCGGGTGAGCAGTTTTCTGATTGTCCAAAGGCTCAACTTTCTTCTCCTGCTACAGCGTCTTCGGATGAGATTGCTACTATTTCCTGAATGGGACTTCTGGGTTCTGTGCCTTTGCAGCAGCATGCTGCACCCTCTGCTTCTTCTCCACAAGCCTCTTGTTCTACATCGCAAGTTGTGGGATGGCAACTTGGACTCTCGTCAGACTCTGGGGATTTTCTGACTTATTGATCTGTGGAAACTGCTCTTCAGACTTCTGGTTGTAAGCGTGCGGCGTCAGGACAATGGATACCAGATCTGGAATGGGGTTCTGTTCCCTCTATCGACTCCATCTCTTCGATGCATGCCACCATGGATTCCTCCCTGAGCTCAGGTATTGAACTGCCTGTTACTGCTACAGTTTTCTCTGGGAAGCACATCCAATTGGGGACTGAGCTGTGGCATGTTTTGTGCCGAGCAAGTCCTCGGGGCAGGGTAGGGGTACTGATAAAGGAAAGACAGGTCCTGAGACTTTGCATTCTGATAAACCGAATTTTCAAAAATCTAATAGGGTACCGATGTCAGAATTACTTAAAAACATGTTGGATCAAGCACCACAATGTAATGAAGTGAGATTACGATATGGGGGGGGGTCTTGTTGAGCATCCAGACAGGTATTATGTAGCTAAACAACTTTTGAGGGGCTCTATGCATTTTTTTCCTGCCGATATTTATGCCCTCATTCATATTTCTGGTGAGGATTCTTTTGATATTAGTTTCAAGCATAATAATAGCCTAGAAAAATTTTGGGATAAAATATTCTACTCTTAAATCTACTCGTCTCTGGACCCCATTCTATGCAATTCCTCTTACAAAACCTCAAATTAGACATATTACTATTATGTTTTGCAATGAAGGTGTCAATGTCAGTGATATTTATCATTGGTTACAAAATCGATGTGACATTCTAGGCCCTCCAGAAGCCATTCTTAATCTGGAAGGAATTTGGACAGGAGGGTGGAAGTTTAAGGTGAAACTGTTTCAAGTTAACTTTGATGTCATTCATTTACTTAACAGTTTTTTTTTCAGGTAAGGATAGGGGGGTCTTGTTTTATGGCAGACAACCAAGGGCCTGCTACAAATGTGGGGCTAAAACTCATATTAGCAGTTCCTGTGACATGCTTAAATGTTCTTTATGTGGGGGATATGGGCACTCAGAGTTCTGTGAAAACATCTTTCAGTGTAACCTTTGCAATTAAAAAGGACATGCTTTTCATCAATGCCCTTGGGCTAAACGAAATAGGACAGAGGGATGGGATCAGGATAACCTAGTAAATAAGGCACAGGAGAAAAGAAGGGATTCTACTTTCCCTACCCCCCTCATTCTGAAGAGGAAGAGAGTTCTCATACAGATTCCTTATTTCCTTCTGATACTATAGTTGCTAGAGTTTCTCCTTTGGAAACTGAACCCCACTTATCTACCCACACAGAATATAGTCCTGATATTTCTCTTGCTACCTCTCCTGCAGCTTCTTCTTCTTCTGTAAAGGTAAAACCTACTGTTGACTCTATGCCCCCGCCCATGTTTGAAACCGTTAAAAATAGATTTACCAGGGCTTATCTCAAGCAACCAACCCCAGCCCTTATATCTACAGACAATATTTTTTTGCCACTACAGGATGGTTTAGGGGATTCTGATCTTGAATCTGATGCTTCCCATAAATCTGAAATGGTGACTGAAGATGAGGATAGTAGATCCACTGAATTGTCTAAAGACAAAAAAGGGAAAAAAGGGAAAAAGAGGAAAACTAGCCAGAAAGGAGTTTCCTGATTTCTCTTTTCTGATACTTTAGATGGCTTCCTTACAGATTGGGTCATTTAATGTGTGCAGCCTGAAGAATTATAAGAAACAGGTTTCTGTATTTTCTTTTTTTGACTCACTTAAGGTAGACATTCTTTTTCTTCAGGAAACCAGACTCTCCTCTTTATATAATATTGATCAAGCCAGAAAAAGGTGGTGATGGGACCCTTCTTTATTTATTTATTTATGAGATTTACCAGGAAGGCATACTGAGCAACATGCTCGATTCCAGATGCGTCCTTTGGCCTGAATACTGTAGATGGTACTGGAATTTTATTTAAGTCTACACAGTATCGTATTACCAGATTTGTAGATATTTTACCAGGTGGTGCTCTAATTTTAGATTGCACTTTTGGAGATTTTTCTTTTCATTTAATTACTTTGTATGCCCCACAGGTAAAAACAGCTAGGATAGAATTGTTTGATAGCATTAAACCCTTTATATATACTAAAAAACACATTATATGGGGTGGGGATTATAATTGTGACATAGATCTCAAATTTAAGGGAAATTTACAGAAAAAAATGTACTGTGATTCTCATAACTTACAACACATTGTTTCAGATGCCGGTTTGCTAGATGCTTATAGATGCCTACATACCACAGATAGTGCTGTCACATATCATAGACATATTTATGCTACACGAATAGATATGTTTTTTGTGTCACAACACATTAGACCATCTTCTTGTGTTGCTAAACCTACTGAGTTTTCCGATCATCGGCTTTTATTATGCACTTTGAGTTTGGCTAACATCCCTACTAAAGTTTTTTTCCATTGTACAATGGTGGAGGTTGAATATGTCCCTTCTGAGTTCACCAGAATGTACTCTTTGTATAGAAGTTTTTTTTTGAAGCCTGTAATTCTACTTTATGTCTTTATGATAATATTTATGATTGGTGGGTAGATACAAAAACTGAATTAAAACAGTTATTACTTAGTTTTGGTCAAAAAAAGCTAACTCTGATTATTTGCAGTATTTACATCTTCGGAATCAGTTATATAAATTAATGTCCTTCCCTCCACATGATAGTGCAAAATTTAAAACTCAGATTTTTGAAATAAAAAAACAACTGAAACAGTACCAATATAACAGGGCCAAATCACTAGAAATGGAATTTCGCTATGGTACAAACAAACAACCTGCTTCTGATCCATACCAGGCATGTAAACAATGTTTGGACAAAACTTTAATGTCCAGTCTTCTTACCAGTGATGGTACTTTGGTTACTACAGATTTGGGAATGTTGTCAGTTGTACAACAGTTTGTCACTTCCACCTTTCATGATACTGGAGAACCCACTTTAGCCCCTTTGGCTGATTTGTTTTCTCCATTTCCTCAAGTAGAGGACTCTATGCAACGCTGCCTGATAGAACCTATTTCTTCAGCAGAAGTTGAAGTGGTAATTAAACAACTTTCTTCAGGAACTTCCCCTGGGATTGATGGGATCCCTAATGATTTCTATAACACTTTTATTCCTTTCATGAGTTATTTTTTACCCTTAGTTTTTAATTTTATGTTGACCTCCCATACACAGATTCCTGGCTCCAGTATGTCTCTCCTTCATTTTCTGTATAAAAAGGGAGATAAAACATTGCTTTCTAACTGGCGACCCCTTAGTCTTTTAAATAGCGATTATTAAATTTTGGCTAAGATTATTAATAGTAGATTATTACAAGTTGCTGAATCCCTTATACACCCTGCCCAGACCTGTGCAATTCATAACTGGAAGATTCGACACAATTTATATATATTAAGAGAACTCTTTGAGGCAGGTAATTTGGGATCAGTTTCAGGTTATGTAGTAGATTTAGATCAAGCTAAAGCTTTTGATCAAGTGAGACATGGGTATCTTTTTCCCTTATTATTGAAATATGGCATTCCTTTACAATTTGTACAATGGATTTATCTATTATACACCAATACTACTATAATTTCCACTGTTAATGGAATTTTTGGTACTGAGGTTTCCCTTAACAAAGGTGTTAGGCAAGGTTGCCCTTTGAGTCCTCTTTTGTACATTTTTGTCCTTGATCCTGTAATTCATCATATTCAAAGAGATCATCGTATCAGGGGTTTAGCTCCCTCACCTTCATTACCACCTGAGAAAATTACAGCATATGCTGATGATGTCACATTGCTCTTACAAGATACTACTTCTTTACAACTAAAACCGGAAACTTTCCATCATTATGGACAAACTTCTGGAGCATGCCTTAATAAAGGAAAGAGTTTTGTCCTTTCCCTAGATCACACAAGCACTGAGTAAGGAGTTAGTTTAGATAGTCCTCTTGTCACTGTCCCTCAAAAAATCCTAGGTGTTTGCTTTGGACATGGGGATTTGGCTACCTATAACTGGGAACAGCAATTAATGGTGGGAGAAATTAAGGTGAATATGTGGAAACAATGGAAATTTGGAAAAAAATGTGTCTTGATTATTAAGAAATTTTTGTTACCTGTATTTCTTTTCTCAAGTTACTTGTACCCTCCTCTGGTTAACTTAGAAACTAGAATCATTAGTTTATGTTTTTAAATAGTGTGGGGCAATCATTTAAATCCAGTTAAAAGGGAAATTACCTATTCACCAATTAAGAAAGGTGGTTTGCATATGCTCAATCCTATTGTTTTTTACTATTCTTTATATTTTTTTACTTCCTTTAATTATTTATGGACTTCTGTTACTCTGCTCTGGCAAATATGGTCTCATTTTCATTGGAAAAAGTGTTTTGCTAAATGGATTCTTTTACCACCAAAAATTTTGCTTTCCAATTCTATACCTTATTATGGGGTAGCCACAATAAAAAAAATGCAACAATGGAAAGTTCCATTTCAAAAATTACTGTCTTTAGATTTTACTCTTATGTGGTTTATGAGGTACAGCAGATTAATTTTACTTTTCCTAACTGTGTGCCTACTAAAATGGTATTTGCTCTACACAAACTTTCAGATTTTAGGCTTCCTTTTCATATTTGGGATATTGTCTGGATTTCAGCTCAAGGAAGGTTGGGAGTTTGGGGTAATCTAAAATATAAACCACAGACAGATAGGTTTTGTCCTAGACTTCTATGTTCTTTTTTTTTTTTTGCAATTCAAACTTTATTCATTTTTATACAGTTACAGAGAAAAGATCCAAAATTACATACATACAAATGAGACAGGAATATGTATCAGAAAATAGATCAACTCTCCCCTTCCCAGCCCACCCTCCCTTTTCCCATTCCTTCACACAGGATAAGCTACCAACTGGAAAGGAAAAAAAACCTTTATGGCGATTGGAGCGAATACAATGTCACAAGGGGGCCCCAAACCTTATGAAATTTCTGAGATTGATCATGTAAATTAGCAATCATATTTTCCATTCTCAGATTTGCCAGTAACTCCTGTAACCACTCACTATAGGTAATGTCAGTCATATCTTTCCAATGATGCAAAACCAGATTCTTGACAGACAAAGCTATAAAGGTTATGTGAAATTTTCTGTTAGTGACTGTGACAGAGAAGAGATCCTCCAAATTGCATATTTCAGGAGAAAAGAGGTCGGACAAACCTAGTAGAGGGTCAGCCCTCTGTCAAATCACATTCCAAAGGGGGACTATCTTGGCACATGTCCAGAATATGTGCAGTAGGTTACCCTCCTCCTGCTGGCAACGAGTACATGTGGAAGATGATAGGAGTCCCAGCCTAGCCAATTTCTGAGGTGAATAATAGAAGTTATGAAAGATTTGGAACTGTATTAACCGGAGCTTGTCTTGTCTGATGTATTTATGACAGCTCAACCACAAGGAGGGCCAATTAATTTCCTGATGGGGAAAAAAAGAAGACCAATATTGAGTCGGGCCAAAACAATCAGGCCATTTCCAGTTATGTATTATCCCATACATTTTAGATATAGCATGGGAAAGGCCTGCAAGGGGGAATCATAGAAACATAGACTTTGATGGCAGATAAGGACCACTTAGCCCACCCAGTCTGCCCATTTCCCTACCTACTGGACAAGCTGCAGATTGTAGTTAACCAACAGCCTACTTCCTGCAACCCCCAACTATAATTGCCTTGTGTCTGTCCCAAGCATGTTTGAATTCCCCCACTGTTTTAGACTCAACAACCTCCTCAGGAAGGCTGTTCCATGTATCCACCACTCTTTCTGTGAAAAAAAAATTTCCTCACATTACCCCTGAGCCATCCCCCCTGTATCTTTAAATTGTGCCCCCTTGTTCTTACACATCTCTTTTTCTGAAAGATGCTACCCTCCTGGACTTTGTTGATTCCCTTGAGGTATTTAAATGCTTCTATCATGTCCCCCCCTGTCCCTCCTTTCATCAAGAATATACATATTAATCTCTCTCAGTCTCTCTTCATATGGCTTCTGCTGCAGACCCCACACCATTTTAGTTGCCCTCCTCTGGACTGCTTCCATCCTGTCTATGTCCTTGCGTAGATGAGGTCTCCAAAACTGCACGCAGTACTCCAGAAGGGGTCTCACCAGCTGTCTGTACAGAGGGATAACCACTTCCCTTTTTCTACTTGTGATGCCCCTTCCTATGCATCCCAGTATCCCCCTGGCTCTCCTTACTGACTTTTCACATTGCTTACTCACCTTTAGGTCATCTGATATGACTACCTCCAGGTCCCTTTCCATTTTTGTTGTTGTTAGTACCTCCCCTGCTATTGTGTACTCTTCTCCTGGGTTTTTGTTTCCCAGGTGCATTACTTTGCACTTCTTTGTATCGAATCTAAGTTGCCATATGTCTGACCATTCCTCCAACCTTGCCAAGTCCCTTCTCATCTTTTCTACCCCCCCTTGTGTATCAACTCTGTTACAGATCTTCGTGTCATCTGCAAAGAGGCATACCTTTCCCTCCAGGCCCTCTGCAATATCACCTATAAAGATGTTAAAGAGGACTGGACCCAGTACAGAGCCCTGAGGTGCTCCACTAGTAACCCCCCTTTCTTTGGAATGTGTTCCATTCACTATTACCTTCTGTGTCCTGTTGTGCAGCCAGTTTGCTACCCAGGCTACCACCCTGGGACCCACTTCCAGGCTGGCTAACTTGATTATTAATCTTTTGTGTGGGACTGTGTCAAATGCCTTGCTAAAGTCTAGGTAGACCATATCCACAGCCCCTCCCTGGTCTATTACTTTGGCCACCTAGTCGAAGAAATCAATTAGATTCATCTGACATGACCTTCCTGCTGTAAATCCATGCTGCTTTGGGTCCTGTGCCCTGCTGGCCTCTAGGTACTCAACAATTCTTTCTTTCAGAAGTGATTCCATCATTTTCCCTACCACTGAGGTCAAACTTACAGGTCTGTAGTTTCCTGCTTCTGCCTTGCTCCCACTTTTGTGAAGGGGAATCACATCTGCCCTCCTCCAGTCCTCAGGTACCACCCCATCCTGCCATGATCTGTTAAAAAGTGTGGTCAGTGGTGTCACTAGGTCCTCCCTTAGTTCTTTCAGGATTCTGGGGTGAATCCCATCAGGCCCCATTGCTTTGTCCACCTTGAGTTTTAGGAGTTCTTTCAGGACTCTTTCTTCTGTGAATGGACTGGTGTCAACCCCCTACCCAGAGTGCTTCTATTGTCTGGTTTAGGTAACTCCTCATCTTCTTTTGTGAATACTGAGCAAAGTATTCATTCAGTATCTCTGCCTTTCACTGTCTCCTCTGCCCACCTCCCTCTCCTTTATTAATCTTCACTATCCCTCCCTTAACCTTTCTATGTTCCTAATGTACCTATAAAAGGTTTTATCCTCTTAACTGAGTTGGCTATTTTTTCTTCGGTTTGGGCCTTTGCTAGTCTGACTGCCTTCCCCACTTCTTTCTGCTTTAATTGATACAGTTCCCTGTCATGCTCCTTCTGTGATTCCTTATACTTTTTGAATGCTGCCTTTTTCTCCTTAACCTTCCCTGCCACCTCGTTTGAAAACCATAGTGGTTTTTTACTCCGCTTTGTTTTCCTTATTTGCTTCACACAAAGGCTTGTTGCCTCTATGATGGCAGTTTTGATTTTTCTCCATTGTTCTTCCACCCCTCCTTTTTGGTCATTTGCTAGTGCATTTTTCAGGTATTCACCCATTTTGCCAAAGTCAGCTCTTCTAAAGTCCAGTATCCTTGTTTTTGTATGGCTTATCTCCATGGTTGTGCTCATTGTGAAGCACACTGTGCAGTGGTTGCTTGTTCCCAGATGTCTACTGACTTCTAAATTTGTGATCCTCTCTGCATTTGAGAGTACCAGGTCTAATATTGCTCCCTCCAAAGTGGGTTCCAACACAAGCTGTCTAAGGTCTGCCCCCTGCAGGGCATCGAGAATGACCCTGCTCTTGGATGTGGCTGCAGTACCTGTTATCCAGTTAACATCTGGCATATTCAGGTCCCCCATCAACAGTATCTCCCCTTTTTCAGTCATTTTGAGAATGTCCTCTATCATTTTGTTGTCCATTTCCTCCCCTTGAGACGGGGATCCGTATACAACCCCTGTGTGGTTTGTGATGCCATTCCCTGTCTCCAAGGTGACCCAGAGTGCCTCTTGTCCTCCCACTTTACTTCTTAGTTCTGTAGCTTTGATCCCTTCCCTTATGTATAGAGCTACTCCACCTCCTCTTTTACCTTCCCTGTCCCTTCTGTAGATTGTATACCCTGGTATGTTGACATCCCAGTCATGGTTCTCGGTGTACCATGTTTCCGTGACTGCCACAATATCCAACTGTTCATCTATCATCAGGGCTACTAGTTCAGGAAGCTTATTTCCCAGACTATGGGCATTGGTACTCATTGCCCTCCATTTAATGTTGGCTTTATCCTTTTTTCTCCCATCCCTGCTCTTACTGTCCTTGTCTATTTTTCCATTTACCACTATCCTGCCCTGTGTTGAGCTCTGTACCTCAGCATTTACCTTCCTACCAGACATGTTTTGTGGGGGGAGGCTTGAAATTTCCTGCCTTTTATCATCGCCTCCCCCCTTGGCTAGTTTAAAAGCTTGCCAAGGAAGCATTTAAACCTATCACCTAGGAGCTTGGTTCCTGTCATGGACAGATGCAGACCATCATGCCAGAATAGACCTTTATCTCTCCAGGTGGCCCCCCAGTCCCCAATGAAGCCAAAGCCCTGTGCTCTGCACCAGTTTTGCAACCATTCATTAAACTGCATGGTGTGCAGTACCCTAGCCTCACTCCTGCCATGGACTGGTAGCACCTCTGAGAAGGTTACCGTGCTTGCTACCCATCTGAGGCCCCTCACCAACTCCACAAATTCATTCTGCACTGCACTGATCCCATGCCTAGCTAGGTCATTTGTCCCAAGGTGGACTATGATATTGAGTTCCCTCTCCTGTGATGCTGCTTCTGCAATCCTGAGGATTCACTTCCTGTCCCTCCAAGCCATGGCACCAGGCAGACACCTTACTTCTTTCTCCTCTCCCTTTCCTAGGTTTACCCCCCTAACAATAGAGTCCCCTATCAGAAGCTGTTTCCTTCCCCTGTGGTGTCCCTTGCCACCATTTTGTGGGTCTCCCTTGTGGATGTCCTCAGCTTTCTTCTGGGTCTCAACTGAGGGTGCCAACGTAGAGGAACCATGCTCTTCCAGAATGGCAGATGATTTGTCTAGAGGTACAACTAGGGGGCTTCACCTCTGGTCCACCACCCGCACCCTCCTAGAACCCACTGTGGTCCATCTGCTCTTCATACTTGGCAACCTCTGAGGCAGTGGTTATGGCAGTGGTGCTGTTTGGAAGGGGGAGGCCTCCTTAGTCCTTGCTAGTTCAGTCTGGAGGTGGGCAACCGCCTCCCTCAGAGCTGACAGTTGCCTGAAAACAGGACAGCAACACAGTTTCCAGAATGTCTCCCAGAAAACTGCTGCCCCACAGCCAGTGCATTGCACCACTCCCCACATGTCTCTCTCCCTTATAATATACTATATATATGTCTTTTTTATTATTATTATTATTATTATTATTTGTGGTGTGTACCTACTCTTTTTGCACTCTGCAGGGTTATTAAGGATATGACAGTTCTTCCGCAAGACCTGTTGAGGAAGTGATGTCAGAACTGTGGCTATAAAGGAAATGCCATGCCTGGGGGCGGGGTGGGGGTAGGTGGGTGGGTAGTCCATAGCCACTGGTGACTGCTAGAAACAATCAAATACACAACTGCTCCACCACCCTGGTGAATATTGCCCTTTATAGTACTTCAACTAACACCACAATTTACTAGACCACGTCTCCTGCACAAATCACTCTACTGAGTCCAGGGATAAAAATTAACTCACTCCTCAGTCAGCAGGACACTTTTAAAATGTTGCAAAAATATCCTTCCAAATTCTAGGTCTCAACCCCAACAATCAAACAAATTCAGTTGTATCTCACTCCCTCTGGTTATAAAATTACTACACTTTTAATGCAATCCTGCAATTCTCTGCTTAATGCCAATAAGGAAAAAAAAAAAGAAACTTTTTGTAGAAAGCATAGCTCCCTTACTTAACAAGTAATATGCCTCACCAGGTTTCCAGGTCCTAAATGTAGTTATAGTTTGTTCTTTGCAGTGTAGCAAGGTTTTCCGCTTCCACAAACAAGTCAAAGTCAGACTCAATTCTGTCATGCAGGATGGACTTGAAGGAATGGGTGGAACAGAACCAAAAGATTTCACAATCAGGTGGCACAATTGGAATATTTTAAAGATAACAGAGTTTGGAATAAGGGCTTTATGTAAAATTTCAGGGGAGGTTAACCAAGAGATATCTTCCCAAATAAAGAAGTTGAGGGAGTGATCCCCCAATTGGGAGATCCATTTCACTGAAGAGGTTTACCGTCAATAGTGAGATTCAGATTCCCCCACCATGGTAGAGAAAGATCTGTAAAGTGCTTGTATTTCAGAAAAGAACACAGTTGAGAGTGAACTCTGATGGATACTGCAATGGGACTGCCTTTGAGCAATAGGGGCAAAGATTTTAAATTTATATGCAAAAGTGCCACAGGGGATAGCCCATTTACTTTTATTAGGTTACGTTCTATTTTGAGCCATATGGGAGTAAAATAATGTGATGTTGGAGAGTGTTCAGGTGTGAGCCACCTCAAGTACTTACTTGCATGACTGGCCCAATAATATATAACAATAATATAACCCGATATGCGGAAGACGGAGTCCTCCTTTCACTTTTGATGCTGAGAGCTTGTTGTAACTTATCCAGGGCTTCTTAGCTGCCCAAATAAAGTCTGTAATTATCTTGTGTATCCTTTTAAACCATGCCAGAGACAGCTAGACATTTTGAAAGATTAATTGGATAAAATAACCGGGGGAAATATTCATTTTAACTATATTAATTTTTCCCCAGAGAGAAAGGGGGAGTAATGCCATCTTTTAAGATCTTGTCTAATAACAGAAATTAATGGATCCAGGTTCAATTTTGTAAATCTACTGGGGTCCCTTGACAAGTTAATTCCCAAGTATCTCAAGAATTTAGTCTGCCAGGAGAAACCTACTGTTAATGCATCTATCTTCATCTCTTTGTAGTTTAGGGGGAAAACCACGGCCTTGTCTTTATTTAATTTATAATTGGACATAGAACTAAATTCTTCCAGAATTGTAATCAGGGCAGGTATTGAAGTATTGGGGTGGGAAGGCTGTAGGAGCAAGTCATCCTCATAAGCTGAGACTTTGACAGTCTGATGGTGAATATTTATACCCTGGACATCCGGACTTGCTGTAATCCTATGGATAAGGGGTTCTAAGTAGATGTTAAACAACAAGGGAGATAGTGGGCAGCCTTGTCTGGTTCCAGCATGTAGTATGAAAGGGTCAGACAATAACCCATTACAGACAACACGCACAATTGGGGATTTATACAACACTCTTATCCACTTTATGAACAAAGGGGGAAATCCAAAAACCTGAAGTGATTGAAATAAAAAGTTCCAATCAGCCCTGTCGAATGCCTTCTTGGCATCCAGGGAGAAAAGAACAGTGGGAAAATCAGCATCCCTGGTAGCCGAGAAGACATGCGACAGGGTTCTAAGGTGGTCTACTGAGGATCTGGCTTTCATGAAACCCACCGGTTCTGGGCCTATGATATCCAGTAACACAGGACCTAATTGATCTGCAAGAAGTTTAGTGAGAATCTTGAAATCTTGATTCAAAAGGGAAATCGGTCTATAACTTTGCATTCTGTCAATAGGTTTACCATCTTTGGGTATTAAGGTAATTAAAGCCTCAAATAAAGACTTATCAGAGTCCTGTCCAGAAAGAATGTGATGAAATAAGGCCATAAGGGATGGTACCAATTGTGGGGTGAAAAGACTTCTATGTTCTAATGTTGAGGAAAGTATGATACATTTTTTTATAGATTGTCCTCATAGTAAACAATTTTGGCAAGATGCAGCAATTCATTGGAATATTCCTTTTTTATCGCTTGTTTCTTATAATACTTTGATTTTGGGAGATTACACAGGAACGTGGAAAAGATATCATACAAGTACTTTGAATGTATTTTTTGCCTTTATCCAATATTTTTTATGGCAGGCTCATTGCCAATATGTTTTACAACAACAGATTGTGTTGAATACTATTATTATTTCACAAGTAGAAACAGGATTGTTATGTGTTAAAGAAAATGATGAATGCAGATTTTCACAAGATAAATTTAACAATTTGTGGAAGAATTTTTTTGTTTAAATATCTGATCTTTTTCCTGTTTTTTTCTTTTGTTATTATATATTAATTTTGTGTATCTGTTTTCTGTAATTTGATTGATTATGTGATGTTATGTTTCTTTTGTTTAATAAACTTCCCCTACTCTTTTCGGTAAGTGCCATGGGATCTTTAACATCCACCTGAACTACCACCAATCCAGGCAGATGGGACCTCAGTTTAACATCTCATCCAAAAGACGGCACCTCAGAAGTGCAGCACCCCACTCATGCTGCACTGCAGTGTCAGTACTGGAATATTAACCCAAGTGCCAAATATGGGAACTGAACCCACAGCCCTCTGATCTCCAGGCCTCAGATGCAAGTGTGCTACCTACTGAGCCACTGACGCTGGCAAAATGCCCAGCAAACAGAAAAAAACTATAAAAAAACTAAGTAAAGTTCTACTGCATGTACCTGAACACACAAATAATAAAAAACTAGCCAACAAAAGTTGGAAAAACAGCCTTTCTCACTAATCTCCCTTCTACACCACAGATCCACCCCTCCCCCAAAGCATACTTCTACAGTGTCTGTCAGTACAGATACTGAATGTACTAAATTAACACTAAATAGTCACACACAATCAATAAATGCTCAATGATATAAACACATACTGTATGGGTTTACTACAATCGATGTACTAAATTCTGACATAAAATTTTGTGGCAAAAATGCATTTTTAAAGGTTTTTCGATGGTTTGAATCTCAGAGCTCTGTGAGCAAACTGTCTCCAGCTTTCCACTACACACACTATGATGAACTGAGGCTGTGCAAAACAATATAGCATCCATGTGACCTTAAATCCCATGAATCACTGCAAAATTCTCCTTAAAGAGCAAAAAAACAAGGTGAAGTGATACGAAGTACGTAGAGAATAATGGGAACTTTGCATTACTTCGAGATGCAAAGTTATTCATTTCAATATGCTGAAAATTGCATGAAATTTTGGCACTTCACCCACCTCTACTCGTGAGAACGTTCTTACAGATCCACTACCAACTGCTCTTTTTCCACATCCTCCATGCTTTCGCCTGGCATGGTGTATTGTCTGTGCTTTACTCAGTCCTTAAATTTTATTTTTAGTCCATTTATTTAAACAGCTGGTAATAGGGAAAGGCACACTGAGCCGAGGCTCGATTCCAGGTACGACCCAGGGGGATGAGGGGATTGGAGTACATACAAATTAGTGTAAGATACAAATACCAACAAGTATTCAAAAACAATGCAATACTGCTACAGACTACAGAACAAAGACTATCACAATGTATGATATAATCAAAAAAATCAACACAACTGCTGCAATCTCTTCACCCCAGCACTCCAAGTAAAGATACCAGCACTTTATTTCTTCTCCTGAACAAGAAAATGGCAGATTGTCACTCAGAAAGCCTGTTCTGTGGAGCAGAACAATCACAGCTCTTACCTCTTCAGAAATCACAGTTGAAGTGAGTAGCTATGCACTAAGAAATGTGTGCTGTCACCTGATAGCTCCCTCTGCATCCCATGTGACTGCAGAGCTGCAAAGCATGTGATTAGAGCTATATGGGGTGAAATTTGACCTTTTTTGCAGAATTACTGTGCTAAACTGTGGAATTTTGCGTCTACTGTGTAATGAAAAGAATGCAACTCTTGGGTTCTCCAGAATTCAAAAGAAACTCAAAATAAACCAGGAAAGGAGGAAAAAAATGAAACAATTAAAAAACAAAGAAAAAGTTACTTGCTGACTGTGACATGGACGGCCAGTTCTGAGAGCTGAATGATCATTTTTTGTAATAAATAAAAATGGGTTATGGACTGTCTCCCATGAGAAATGTTAAAACGGCATGTGAGATCACACACACACACACACACACACACACACACACACACACACATATACACACAGGTTTTAGATACAAGGTTACCTGGAAGGCCTGAAGCTAATTACAGAGTAGAACAGACCTTGATCAAGGATCTGCTGTTTTATCTAAAGTTAATTACAGGCTGGAAGAGGCTTGAGTTGAGCATATCCATTTCATGATGTTTCAAGAGGAGGAAACCAGGTTTAGTAAACTGGTGCGAAATCAAAAATGCTTTTAAGTCTGTGTGGGAAAAGGATGCAGCTAAAAATCAAAGAGAGTCATTTGCAGAACATGAGTTATGTCGAGGTTGCAGAATTTAATACTTTGAAAAGACATCCTGTTTTTGTATAGATATATTTTTTAGATATTGTGACAGAGGAGGAGCTAGGTGACCTCACAAAGGGGTTGGCAAATACAGTTTTCTGTGAGGTATATTCTGTTTTCCTTCAGAGATACTTTTATCTAGACTCTGGCAAAGAAACATCTGTGAGCACTTTAAGCAGGTATTTAGAGACTAAATACTGTAGTAGGAATTGCACTGTTTAAAAACCCTTGTTCTTTTATAAGATTGGTATGTCTTGTGATATAATAGTTCTGTATTGTATGATTTACATATTATTTATTTTAGTAAAAACTCTAATTTTAGAGCATGCTTGGGTCTGTTTTTAATTTCTTTCCTGTGCAAGTAGAGTATATATGGTTACAGCAGACACTGTGCATAAGCTTGAATGGTGATACCAAACTGGAAAATGGTAAGAATAATCTGAGGTCTTTATTTAAGTTTTAAGGGTTCATTTTTGTACACCTGTTTAGATGCCCATAGGAAAGATATCTGGCCCCCCGAAGACAGATATATCTGAGCCTGTGCATTGGGTATGCTAGCAAGAGGTTCACAGTTTGAATCCCTCCAAGACTTGAGACCAAAGGTTGGTTCGAATCCACAAAAACAGACAAGAGGGTTACCTTGTTCTGTTAACTGTTTACAAGACTATGCTCGGAGGTTGGCACTTTGGGAGTAGAGGGCCTGACCTGCTGAGTGGGTTTGTCACACTGACAACACAGTTAAGGGAGTCTACAGGTTGGATGGTTAGATTTAGCATGTGAGCTTAACATTAACAATATCACCTGTAGAAAAACATATTTTCCATACATTGCTGGCAGAAAATAAAATCCTCAGAATTACATTGAAAACCACAGATAATTAAATGATATGGTGACATAAGTGGCAAGACACTTTATTTCTGCATTTTGTCACGAAAGTTCCATAGTTAGCCACTAAATAATGCAGTATGAGGTGAAAATCCACAGTATATTGGTGGACGTTCAGAATTTCACCACAGTCGAAAGGATGAAAAAGTCTGTGAAATTTTGAAATTTTGTGGAACTTCTGTGAAGGAGGAATTCACAACTTTTGCCCACCTCTAGTGGAGTGGTCACTTAGCACTCAGGTGCTTAAGTGTTTTGACATCACTGTGGGGTGTCTGAATATAGACCCCAACCACAAACTGGGTGTAAAACCCAGTTAGCACGGGCAAACACCCCTTAGTACAAGGACTATGTTTTGAATATCTGGCCTCAGGTGTTGGCTGTTGTCCACAGTGGCTTTTATTACCTTCAGAATGTTTCCTGGTCTGGATCAATCTGTTTCTTGAGCCAACTGACCTAGCAACACTGGTGCACACTCTTGTCTCATCAAGTTAGGATTACTGTAATGCTCTTTACCTTGGGCTATCTGCAAAGTTGCTGCGTTACCTGCAGCTTGTCCACAATGCGGCAGCCTAGCTGGTCTCTGGCAACTCCCAGTTCATGTATATCATGCAGGTTCTTCATGCTCTGTACTGACTGCCTGTGTGGTGGCACCTCAACTTCAAAGTGTGCTTGTTAACGTACAAGGCTCTGCATGGTCTAGGTCCTGGCTACCTGAAAGACCTAACACCATACACTCCTGGCTGCTCCCTTCAATCAGTGGATTCTTACTTTTCCTAGGTTTTGTAAAAAAGCTTTATGGGATAGGGCATTTGGAGTGGTAGTACTGCTTTTGCTGGAATGCCCTTCCTTGCAGGTGAGATGTGCCTACCTGTTTACCACCTGTTTTAGGGCATGATGCTGTTACTTTCTTAAGTTATGACTGTGCTCATTTATTATCTGTTTTTATTATTTATTGTTCTTTTTATTAACCTGTTTTGCTTTTGCGATGTGCCCAGTGTCCCTGGGACTGGCCGCCAAGAAAATAAAATTGCCTTACCCTTGGCTAACCTTGCACCCTGACAAATCTCCCATCACGGATGCATTTCACTGCATATAAGCCATTATCACTTGCGGATGCAGCCACTCATCAATCTCAGTCTGGAGCAATTCTAGCATTTTATGACCCATGTGTGATTCAGTTTAACTCTTCATTGCCAGTGTGGCATGCTTCTGAATACCTAGAGTGTTACTACTACTGCAGTTTGTTTTAGTACACATTTTTCTCTGGTCAGAGTCAAATACTACCCCAGGTAACTGTGCCCAATGTGCTGTAATGCAGATAGGAGCTACCAGATGTTTGACCACTGGTCCACATATCAGTACTGAAATGTACAGTACATATGGTGATGCTAAATGCAGCAGGGCATGGATTACTGTATGTGGCACCATTCCACAAAGTTTAGGAATGACACGTTCTTGAATGAATCTACAATTTGGGACAGGTACAGGCCTTCAACCTTCTTAAATCCCATGTTCTCAAAAAATGAGAATGGTAATAGGTGAATTGCCAAAATTGCCACCGTTGCTGCATTCAGTTCACGTGCAACAGCATGACTGAGTTGCTAAATGGCATGATGTTCAAACATGCTATGCAGCATAGGGTGGATAGGGTGGACTTTTCAGTGTGTTGGGCTACCAAACAGCTGACCTGGCATGGGGGCATGGCTAGTAGGGTAGTATTTGACTCCTGAGGATTCACAGCTGCTGCTTGAATGAAAACAGTCATTTGGGGGTGCTTTCTGCACTGGAGTTGCTGTGGTCTGGTGCCTCTATGTGGTACTACTCAACCCACCACTGTTGCTGTGACCATTACTAAGTAGTCCCACAGACTCTTCCTCAATCAACCATCTACTGGGACTATTTCCCTTCCACTTCTGGCTACCTTGTCAAATGCTGATGATAAGGGAGATAGATCACCTGTACCAGCTTTCTTTTGGTGCTGAGTCCAGCATTACAAATGCCTGGACATTAGGCATGTGTTGGCCACCAGTACCTAGGTACCTTTCCTTTTTCCCCACAACTACACTGGTAAGAGGAACAACTGTTGTAATATTTGGGGGGGGGCTTTGGTAGTCGAATGAGATACTGGTGTGCAAAGCCCTGCATGTTCAGTAGCATCACCCTTCCTCTTTTTCTTTTCTGTTTCCCATAGTGGATGAAAATGTTCATTCCCAGTGCTACTGATATTCTCCTCATCCAGAGCTCTGTCATCTTCATCTTCAATTTTTCCAGGCTACCTCCCTCTCTCTCTCTCTCTCTCTCTCGCTCGCTCTCTTGCTCTCCCCCCCATCATCCACAATCAGAGACACATTTTCAATTTTATTATTTCTGACTGCATAACAATCAGATCTCCCTCCTCAGGTTCTGACTCATGCTCATGCTCCTCTCTCTCATTTGAGAATGTACAATTATGATCAAAATCAGGCTCAGTGCCACCATCACCACTAAGAGTCATGGGCTGCTCCACTTGTCACCGCCTCCCCAGACTCAAGCAGTCTGGATGCTAGAGATGTGGCAGAGAAAAATGTGGCCACACTAATGCCAATGCTGCCAACTACTCCTTTACTACTACTTTCAGCACTGAAGCCCATAGATGATGCTTCTGCAGATGTTGTTTTTTTTAGCTGCAGCACCCTTTTACCCCACAGAACTTCCACACTTTTTTTGCCACCTCACAGGCATCTCTTCTTTTTGTTGAGAATCTCTTCTCAGATATTTTGTATATTTAGATTTATAATATCGTGTGGAAAACATTTTAAGAACCCTGCAGTACAATTAAATGGCAGCAGCAGACAATACCTCTCTGAGGAATTTGCAGTGTGATCTAAACAAAACCATTAACTGAGCTAATAGTATGGACAGTAAAACCACCCAAAAAAGATTTTATTTATTTATTTTTTTTACATGATGGGAATTAACAAGACACACCACAAGGGAGGCTAACAAGTTAGTGTACATAATGCAACTGAACACCATCACTTTAAGACCTAAACAAAATAACTATAATATAGAAAGATAGATAGAATACTTCAGTTAACCACACCAAACTGCATTACAGAGACAGAATGAGAAATCACAAACTACAGAAAAAAATAATTAATAAGAAAAACTGAGGAAACAAATATGAGATATCTGCTGCACACAGACTAATGCTTACAGAAAAAAGGCTCCAATTCACTGATATTTCTGGGCTGCCTTACTAACTGAAACACCTGCCTTCCCCCCACAGAGCAGTGCTTCACTATAGACAAAACCAAACCACTAGAAGTTTAAATTAAATAATCAGCAGAAACAGAAACAAACAACACAAATCAGTGATACTGATTCAAAAGACTCAGTTTTCATATTGCTTTTAAAGTTTCTTTTTCTTGAGCAAGCAGGGAAAAACTTCTCTCCAACTCTCTTCAGAGGACTGTACTCCACACAGCCTCTTCATGGTATACAGCTCATTTCAGTAGCATGTGACCTCCAATCCCATACTGCACTGTAAACCTCACCTGCAAGCCCTACTTCACCAATGATGCTACTAAATTTGCAAAATGATCCCTATACTGTGAATTGGCACTTTGCAAGGTTTAACTTTACAAATTGTGGTGAATTTGCTGATTAATTGCAAAGCAAATTTTTTCAGCTTTGCACACCACTACACAGTGCATTGAGACTATGCACTATGCTGAAATAGGCTCAACTTGAAATGGCTCACTTGAGCCCCACAGAGATAGCTCGGCCCAAACAAGACAATACCAGGGCTCCTGTAAGCCATATTCAGCTCTATCATGTTAATAAGCCCACTGGGCATGCAAGATGTTATGTGCCATTTGCATGCCTATTATGGGTGTATTAGCATTTTCCTAAATTATTTGCCTAATTTTATCAAAAACATTCATGTATGCTGATGATATCGTCCTTACCAGTACTGGACTATGTTTTGTGATGTGGCTAGTGTCATACAGAGAGATTTTGACACTGTTCTGAAATGGTTGTCATGCAGTGGTTTACTTCTAAATGCATCCAAGACCAAAAAAATAACATTTAGTACAAGGCATAGGTTGTTATTGCCCTTTCCTAGCTTACAGATTTGTGGGTTAGATGATACAATAACTGAGACCATGAAATGTTATAAATACGTAGGTGTTTGGCTTGATCAAACCATCTCCTATAGTACTCATACTTAGTGCCTTGTGGAATTTCCAAATTCTGGCAGAACAAAATTCTGTGAAAGTTTCAAAATTCTGCCGAATTTTGCCAGAAACGTAATGGCTAAATTCTGTGGCAGAAAACAGTTGCAGAATTATTTTCCATGGAAAAAATGCTGTTATGCGGAATATTATTCCATGGATCTCAATATTTTCCATGAAAATTGTTGTGGAATAATTTTCCATGGAAAAATACTTTTCCACAGAATATTTTATTTATTTATTTAGTTTTTATTGACCGGGTAAGTGCAGTAGACAAATCCTGCCTATTTTCAGGCATGACCCATGTGAGGGGGCTACAGATGAATGCCGACCTTGAACCAGATTAAGCTGTTGGTGGTATTTTTAGTGACTGAGGGAAATTTGGCCAGGACACCAGGGAAATTCCCCTACTCGTCAGTAGGGGGACTTACCGTCTATATGCAGGATGGCCACTTTGCCTGGAGTACCGAAGGGTGCAGACGTGTTGCAGAAGAGAGAGCAGGCCTCCTCTCCCTCTCTGCGTTTGCCAGAGGCTGAAGAAAAAATTTTGACCACTGCTTTGAATTCTTCAACTGAGGATATCACTGATATTTATATTTCAACTGAAGATCTAAGTATGGATACTGCACTGGCTACAGAAAATGATCTTTCTATTTTGTGGATTCTGAGTCCAGTGTTATTTATCAAATGCAACCTTTTACTCAGGATGGTGCTACAAGTTTTTCCTTCACTAACCCGCCCCCACGGGGACAAACCTCACTTCAGATAGTACAAGATGTCAAAACTGCAGCATCACAGAAACAGACTGATAATCCTGAATTACCTGCTCACTCTATTCATGTTTCTGAAGCAAATTTAATTCCTCCAATTTTTTCTCCCACTACACCATCAGACTCTCAACATACAGATGCTTGGTCCCCTAACAAAGCACTCTCAGGCGAAGGATGGAAACTATAAAACTGGAAACATATGGGTTCCCCATCCTTCATGGGATTTTCCTCTTTCTCAGCATACGGCAGAATGGAAACCAAATGTACCTACTAGACCTGTGCCGGATGTTCCCCTGTCGGAGAAAGACTTTCCCAAATTACCTCCTTCTACTCATCTCTCTGAGATTCCTTCTCCAGTGATTATTAACCCAAAAATATCACCAGCTTTGGATACTATGAAGGTTTCTGACTCACCTTTGCATTCTGATACCCCATAGGATTCAAAACCCCTGTTGTCTGATTTGTTTACTAAATCAAAGCAAGACCAGCACCCCGTAGGAATGCAGTCTGCATTCATTACAAAGGTGGATTACAAGATAGGTCCAACAGATACCATGTGGGGAAGCTGTTGTTAAAAGGCTCACTACACTTTACTCCTAGAGAGGTCTAAGCTTTTATAAATATCTCTGGTGAAGACAATTACGATATTAGTTTTCACACTTCATATGCTTTAGATCTCTTTTGGGAACATTGTGGACTGGTTAAAACATGTCCAACCTGGACCCCCTTTGTTGTTATACCTCTATCAAAACCTTTGGTGAAATATGTGACCGTCATGTTTCGAAATGAGGGTGTCCATGTTGAGGACATAACAGATTGGTTGTCGCAAAAATGCAAGGCTTTGAGTGAACCAGAGACTATTCTTGACAGTGAACACTTCTGGACTGGGGGTGGAAATATAAAGTCAAACTTCGCCAAGGGGATGTGGGTATAGAGCATATACCTAATTCTTTCTTAATGGGCCGAGACCGTGGGGTTTGTTTTTATGCGGGTCAGCCTTGGAACTGCTATAAATGCGGTTCTTGCACCTATCTATCTAGCACCTGTGATAAACCCAGATGTAGCAACTGTGTGGAAATTGGCCATAGCATTATGCAATGTGCCAATCATACCAATTGTGATCTTTGTGAGGACTATGGGCATATTTTCAATGATTGCCCTTGGGCAGCTAGGAACAAGGCTTCCTGTATTAGCCCAGACTTACTTATACAACAGGCTCAGGATTCCATAGTTCACACCACTTTGAAACCTGACTCAGCTGGTGGTAGTTCTTGTGATCACTCCATTAAGAAACCCCTCCTACTCCCCTTCCTGAACCCCCCCCTCCTCCCTCCTCAATTCCTTCCCTCCCAAAGAACACTATTGTTCCTTCTGAGACACTCATAATCATTTTAGATGATGCTGTCGCACATGTTAGCTTTCCTTCAGCCTTTGATCAACAACCTTCGACCACAGACATTCTCACCCCTGTTTGTTATGTAGACCCTACCACTACTCCGATGGACAACTCTGATTTACCCACTTCTGATTCTTTACCCCATCGGAGATCTTCTAGATTTTCAAAATCTGTTTCCTCTGACCTTTCCACTCCTTTAGAAACAAAAAACTCATATTCTGCGTTGTTTCCTAACTGGGGAGATTTTGAAATTGAGGTTGGTGACTCAGATTCACAAAAATCTATCACTGAGCAAATTCAACACTCTGCGACTGATGGGGATTATAAAGGGAAAAAGAAAAAAGAGGAAAAAAATATAGATGCTGAATTACCTGTTTTTTTTTGAATGGCTGCAGGACTAGTTGGTACTCTTAATGTACATAGTTCACTAAATTCAGATAAAAGAAGTGTTGCGTTCCAATTTTTGCATGACATGTCCATTGATGTTTGCTTATTACAAGAAACTTGGTTATGCAGTATGGATCAAGTCAAACAGTTGCAGCAGGAATGGGTTTGGGGTCCATCATTTTAGTCCTTTGGACTTGATACTGCCAATGATAATGGGATTCTTTTCTATTCCTATAAGTTTTCCTTACAAAAATTGTATGATTTAATACCTGGAAGAGCTCTGATATTGGATGGCTTTGGGACAACATGGATTGTAGATTTATTTCTGTTTGCAACTCACAAATTAAGGCAGAAAAAGGGAATCTTATTAAAACTTTACAACTTTTTCTAGTTACTCACTATAATTTTTTTTTGTGTGGGGATTTTAACTGTAGTTTGGACAAACATAAATCTAATATTGAGGGTAAAAAAATCTATTGTGACTCAAACACTTCAGCTCAGATGATCAGTGCTGCTGAATTACTTAATTGCCATTTGTTACATGAAAAAGGTCCCAGGTTTACTTATAAAAAAATGCTTATGTTTCTACAATAGATTATATCTTTATTTCATCGAATGTTCATAAGGGGTGTCTCTCCATTATTCTGGTTGCATTTGCTGATCATTTATTATTATCACTATCATTAACCCAATTTACAGCAAGAACCCCATTACATGGAAGATAGAAACTGAACACTTCCATTATACATGATTCAGTGGTTATAAATGAGATGGCATCTTTACTTCAGGCACGATTGTCCATAGAATTCTTGTATACTGATAAAGGGCACTGGAGGATGGACACAAAAACTGATATACAGAATTGGTTTATACGGTATGGAAAAAAACTAGGCAATGATAAGTTTTTACATTATTTAACTCTTCAACAGCAATTTTACAGGTTAATGTCTCTGTCAAACCTCTCCAGATGTGAGGTATCTACATAAATTTCTGCAATAAAGGAGGCTATGAAAATACTCAAAACTGATAGAGCTAATTCAATTAAAACTTTATTGGCAAATGGTATCACGTCCTCCCCTGTTGGAGACCCTTATGAAGCTTGTAAAACTTTAAAACAAAAAATGTCACTAGACTCTACTCTTGCCTGATGGACGGGAAGTCAGTTCATTACCTGAATTAGAATCTGTTATTAAACAACACTATGACTCTTTACAACCACAACACCAATTTTGACTTGTGATATCTTAGATTTTTTACATACCCTTATCATTCCAGATTACCCGACTGAGCTTTTGAATTTACAATCCCCAATAACCAAGCTGGAAATCACACAAGCCATACAATCCTTACGTGTTCACAGTGCTCCGGGTTTAGATGGTATCCCCCATGCATTTTTTAAATCTTTTTGCCCCCTACTTGTACAGAGTTTATTTGTGACCTACACATTTTGGTTTCAGACCAATTATATTCACCTTTCCTTTTCTGAAGGTTTATTATTTTACCTGTATATAAAAAAGGGAACCATTCTCAAATTAATAATTGGAGGCCCATAGTTCTTCTCAATACTGAGTATAAGATTTTAGCACACATTTTAAATACTCGTTTGAAAGCATATGCCTCATTGGGAATATCACCTTACCAACATTGTGGTCTGCCTACCAGGAATATACAATAAGCTTTAAGGACTTTAAGAGATGCCATTTATGATTGTAATAATTCTGGTCATTCTGGTTGTATTATTGCAGCAGATCAAGAGAAAGCCTTTGACAGGGTCTCTCTTGAGTATTTATTTTTAGTGTTGCAAACCTATAAAGTGCCCTTATCCTTTCTCAATCAGTTACATTTATTATTCCTTTTTTACTGTCAGGCCTTTTTAAAAGGAGTGGTTGGTCATGGGTTTGAGGTTCATTATGGAGTTCGGCAGGGGAGTCCGTTGAGCCCTCTGCTATATGCTTTTTCTCTTGACACTTTACTTTGTTCCATCATGTCCCCACCAAAATGGAAGGGGATCACGGGGGTTGGTATCCCTCAAACCTTATGTATTCAAGCTTATGCAGATGACATCTGTGCTTTTTTCGCACATTCAGAATATATCAAATCCTTTTTAGCAGAACTTTGTCATTATCAGAAAGTTTCAAATGCTAAATTAAATTTGGTTAAAAGTACAGGACTATTTATTGGGCCTGGCACTTATCATGATACAAATTGGCATGGCCTTATGATTTCTTCTACTTCTGTAAAAATTTTGGGAATTTTTTTGGTCCTCAAAACTTACCAGATGTAAATTGGAATCTGGTCTTACAGAAGGCTGAACTCAAAGTAAATAGATGGAGATAGTGGAAACTTTCAAAACTTAAATGCATTGTTCTTTTAAAGAAATTTATTCTACCACTTTTACAATATGTGTCATCCTGGTACTCGTTACCTATTAAATTAGAAACTAAAATCTATAGTTTATGTTTTCAAATGCTGTGGGGTATGAGACTGAACCCTATTAAGTGACATTATACTTATTTGGCCAAGAATTCTGGGGGCCTCAATATGATTGAACCAGTGTTTTTTTTACATTCCTTATTTTTTATACACTCAGTTGGCACTTTGTTGCGTGACACTGAGACAATTTCTAACACATGAGCAAGACACTTTCTTGCCATTTATCTTAGATCGTGGTTATAAATGGCACCAAAAGTGCACCCATGGCTTAACATTCCTCCTTATTTCATTCCAGCAACTCAAAAATTATATAAATGGGGAATCACCAAAGTTTGTCTTGGTACTAATTTTTTTGTTGTCTCAGATTTTACCTATGGCAAGCACGATGCCAATGGGTTTTGCAACAAACATTTATGTCTTATGATTGTTTGAGTATATTAGTTTCAAATGAACTTCAGAATATTTATTCTTCAGACTGTTCGTTATATTCTTCACAACAGGTGTTGAATTGGTGGAAGGGTTTCACTTACTTTATAAAATATAAGTAGAGTTGTTTTATGTAAGAATGATTGTACTTTACCCATTTCTCCCTTTTTTCTATGATGTTTGTTTTTTTCCTTTTTTCTTCACTAAGTTTTTCCTTGTTATGCTTTGTATGATTTTTGTTTTCTTTCATTATTTGATGTTTTACAATAAAAATTACCCCTACTCTCTGTTAGAGGGTGCTGCGTTTGTCTTGGATTCTGCAGTGTGCTTGCTGATGGTGGAGGGGCTAGACGTGCAGGAGGCTGAGGTGCTGATCACCTCCTTAGCCCCCCTTTTTCTTTGTGACCACCATGGCTGATGACCTGCTGCAGGAAACTGATTTCAACATGAAAGCTGCTATGAAGAACACTGAAACTGTCATGGAAGACTTATGGTCTGAAGATTCTGTGGAGCCTAAACTGGATGGAGTTCATGGTGCTGAGCTGATTCATCAGCAGCTTGCAGAAGAAGAGTGACGATTCCAAGTTATACAGAACCGTTAATTGCAAGAACTTGGGAGGATGCAGGATGAGTCAGTGGACGTGCAGGAACCGGATGTTGCCCGGTCTCCTGTTGCACTGGACTCAGTGAAAGTTGCACTTCCTGATATGGGCACTGTGCCGCTGACTCTGATGATTGCTGCTGAGGATTCATCGCATCATACGGTGCTGCCAATTAGGGACGTGAGTACTATGGATGCGGGTAAGGCAGCTTTACGGAAACCTGAATGTGTTCAGGAGACATTGTCAACTGGTGGGCCCATTCTGGATGATATGGTTGGGGAATGACTTGCTGTTTTGGGTAGCTCAGGTCCTGGCCCTTCTTTTGCAGGCCAGTTCCATATTGGAATCTCCCCAGGTGAAAGGGACATAGAAGTGGTGGTACTGCTTGTCTGGGGAAGGACAAAACATGTCACATTTTGGTACAGACTGTGGCAAGTTTCCCACCCTTATCAACAGTTCCAATGGGGGTAGAGCTTTCTGATGGAATCACTATGGCTGCTGCTGCATGGGTAACAAAAGCTTTGGAGGCTGCAAGCTGGGTGAAAAATTCAAAAGGTACAGGCTGGGATGCTAATATGGCTGGATTACCAAGTTCTGTGGAGACTTCTGGGGTTGCTGTAGGCCCTGATGTACTTAGTCATGTATCTATGGATGCTTCTGATTCCTTGATAACACCTGGATAAAAATTCCCATTGTTAGGGGTTCAGAACTCTTCTGAAATGGCTTAGGATTTACTCCTGGACAACATTAAATGTCCAGAAGGAGACATTCCTTCTTCTACTGTGTCCCCCCTCCCTCTTCTCCTCTCACTGGTGAGAGTTTGGCTGTTGATAAACAACAGATGTCTTCTCCTTCTGCTACTGCTCGAACAGGGCCTGCTCCTGCTCAGCGATCTCTCACTAATGTTTGGCATGATAAAGTTAAGGAGCAGCTATTTCCTGCCACTTTTGGACTGCTGTCTGAGCCTGCAACTATGCGTAATGCAGTCCATTTGAAGTTTAGAGGGCCTATGTCTGAGGTACCTAATAGACATTTTGTTGGGTGAGAACTTCTTAAGAGAAGTATGAAGTTTTATGCCTACAAAATGTACTCCCTGATTCATATGCCTGGAGACTAAATTTTTGATGTTAGTTTTAAACATCCAGTGGGACTTGAACGGTTTTGGAAACAGTTTCAGGCACTTAAACATACACCTTTGAGGAAATCTTTTATGGCTATCCCTCTGACTAAACCAGTGTCTAAGGAAATCACTGTGTTATTTTGCAATGAGGTTGTTAATGTTGCAGATATCACCTACTGGTTACAGCAGCATTGTACTGTAATGGGGCAACCTGAATCTATTTTAGATGATAAACACCTATGGACTGGGGGTTGGCAATATATGGTTGATCTGCATCTACATCAGGGTCTTACAAAGCACCTCCCTGTTTCTTTTTAGGGAGGATAGAGGGGTAATATTTTACCCTGGTCAGCTTAGAGCCTGTTACAAATGTGGAGCTTTGGGTCATCTCAGTAATGTTTGTGACCAACAAAAATGTGGCCTCTGTGGTGACCTGGGTTACATTGGTGCACACTGTAGACAACCTATGAAATGTAATCTTTGTGATGAACATGGACATACATTTTGTAATTGTTTCTGGACTTCCCATAATAATGTTGATCCTACAATTTGTGCTGAGCATGATGTATATGTTGCTAATGTCCAAAAAGAAAAACAAAGGATGCATGATTTGCTTATGCAGTCGAATCCATCTGACCCAAAACCTCAGAGAGTGGCTAAATCTCGACATGAGGAACCTGTGGTTCATACTGATGGTTTCCAATCAGACATGGAAATTTCACAGTTGGACGCATTGAAACCAGATGTGGCTGTGGTGGAGATACTTCCTAGTACTGCTTCCCCTTCACAGGATAATCCCCCTGCCCCTTCTACACCACTGCCTGGAAAGGATGGTAGTGATGGTTTGCTGGGAGAACCTGACTGCAGTACTGGAGCTGTTACAGATCTGACTTGTATGCCTCCTCTGGACTTGCAGCATGATATTACTTTTCAAAGGGTGACTCACTCTAAATCTAGTAGGGCAGTTTTGGAAGTGCAACTGGCATCTTTAGAACCTGACTCAGTTCCTTTACAAAATTCTTATGCCCTGTTATTTGAACAGGAAGGAGAAGAGGATGGTTTAGACTCTGACATTTTTTCAGTTGCTTCCTCACATGCTGAGATTGTGCCTGACGCAGGTGTTGGAGATAAACCAAAACCAAAGAAATGAAAGAAAAGGAAATGATGTGCCTCTGTTTTTTTCTATTTCATGGTCGATTACACTCCTTTGTAGTGCTTGCTTCTTTTTTTCTTCTCATGGCTGAGAGTATTGCCTTTCTCACTATTAATGTTAAGAGTATTAAATCACAGAAAACGAGGAAGGTTACCTTTGCAAGTTTACGGGAGGGTCATGGGAAAGTAATTTTATTACAGGATACTAGATTACATTCTTTACCTGAACTGCAGGAAGCAGAAAGGAATTGGAAGTGGGGAATTTCATTATGGTCATTAGGGGAAGTGCAATGTGATGGATTAGGTATATTGTTTGCTGATGTTGATGCTAAGGTTTTGCAACTCCTGGATATCTCTCCTGGAAGGGCTATGCTTGTAGATGTCATTATTCATAACTGTGTGTACCATATCATTAATATCTATGCCCACTGCAAAAAATGGATAGGTCATTGCTTTTTAAATGGATTGCCCCTTATTTTCACACCTCCAAATTGGTCCCGTGGGGGGGGGGGATTTTAATTGTGGCCTTGACCCTAGGGATTGGGGAAGAAAATTGCAAAAGATCTTCTGTGATACTAATACATTACTTGATGTTATTAAAAACAATAACTTAAAAGAGGTGTATGATATTTTACTGGTACCACCCACACATTGGTTCTTTAAGGGTGCTTTGTCTTCCCGTATAGATTTTTGGTTTTTATCTGAAAGGATTACTAGTTCAAGGGTTACTGTTTTGCCTATGGAGACTTCTGATCATGTGGTAGTTAAAGTGCTGATAGGTCATCACCAAAAGCTTTTGATGGGCCGTACTTATTGGAAACTGAATGTTGCCTTCTTGCAAGAGGAACTTACTAGGGTAAACATACAGACATTTTTTGCATTACATTCAGATCTTTGTTTTCTATATGATAGTCCCATTGAGTGGTGGGAGGATACAAAACGGGATTTGACATTATTTTTTATTCGGCTATCTAAAACACAAGCCAGGGAAGCAATATTTAACATATCTGGGTTATAGAGTTCAGTATTTGCAGTTATTGACTCAGGTCACTGATTCAGGTAGTACTGTACAACATAAGCTTTTGGAAGTTAAAAGTAAAATGTATGACTTTCTTAAGCTAAAAGAAGATAGATATTATTTGCAGCAAAAGTATTTGGTTAAGGGAACTAGGCAACAAGTGAATCCTTATGATCTTCCTTCACAGGAGTCCATACAATTTGTTATGTCTGCTTTATTAGATGGTGCTGGTACTGTTGTGAATGATATCAGGGGCATACATCAAGTAGTTCAAACACATGTGAAGACCTCATTTCAGGATGATACTTCAGGGCTTCCCTGACTTATTTTTTCAGCATATAGATATTCCTCCCTTGTTATCAGAGGTGACAAAGGAGTTGGTGGCTCCTATTATTGACTGTGAGATCAGAGCGGCTATTTGTAAGTTGTCAGTCTGCACTACGCCAGGTATTGATGGGATACCTAAAGAATTTTATAAAATTGTTTTAGACTTACTGCTTCCATGGTTGCACCTTCTTTATGAGGCTATTTGGTCTGAGAATAGGCTTGCACCTAGTATGCAAAATGGGGTTATGATATTCCTTTACAAAAAGGGAGATCCACAAATTCTGAGAAATTGGAAGCCATTGAGTTTGTTAACCTCTGATTATAAAATTTTGGCTAACATTTTATCGGTTAGGCTCTCTAAAGTTGTACAGAAATGGTTGATTCCAACACAAACTTGTGCTGTCCCTGGAAGAAATATAATTAATAATCTTGTTTATCTCAGGGAAATTGTAGAACAAGGTTTGCAACAGACTTTGTCAGGTTATCTTTTAACACTAGATCAAGAAACAGCATTTGATGCAGTTCAGCAGAATCACATTTGGGCTGTTTTTCAACATTATGGTATACCAGACTTACTGATAAATCTGTTAAAAACATTAGACTCAGAAGCACAGGTTACTCCTCTTGTGAATGGACATCGGGGCATTCCTGTTTCTCTACAGATTTTAGTTCGACAGGGATGTCCACTGAGTCCCTTGCTGTATGTTTTTGGACTGGATCCAATGTTGAGACTGATCAAAGCTGATGACCAGATTTTGCCTATTAAAACGATGGAAGGGTTTCTTTTTCAGAAAGTTCTGGCGTATGCGGATGATTGTATATTTTCAGTGGCTAATTTGGACTTAGGTAGAAGGGTACTTCAGGTTATTGAGAATCTCCAGATGCTCACTGGTATAAAAATTAATTATACTAAAAGTAAAATGTTGGTGTTGGGAGCAACTTTGTTGATAGATTAGTTAGTTAGTTAGTTAGTTAAAAACCTTTATTTTTATACAGGAATTCAGATGGAAAACATCACATCATTAGGACAAAGTCCTATTTTCAAGATGGTCCTATAAAGTACATAGATCATAAATTATAACAACAAAACGTTACAATACACATAGATCAATCATTCACAATATAATACACAAAACATCTAGACAATCATCTAAAACAATCACAATGTATTTTTAGTTCAGGCATCAAACTTGTTAAAAATACCTTCAAATCATTAATCTGGTTACAATATACAGATTTCAAGGCCCCCCATAAATCTTTAACAATAACTGGAAATCTAAGAGCACTACATGCATTTATGGACCTTGGGAATAAATAACCCCTTAAATTTATGCTCTCAAATTATATACACATTTTCTTGGTTCTAATTTATCATAAAGACTTTCAGGTTGTTGAAATTTTATTACCTTAAAAATCTGTGTTAACCAAGAGATCCTGCGTTTACTTTCCTGTGTAACCCATCCCAATTCACTAAGTACTTGGCAGTGATGTGCCCTATAATCCTTTTGCATTATAAATCTAGCCATCTTATAATATAATTGATCAACCTTAATTAACCATCTAATTGCTGCAAAATATATATATGATTTCCGTATTCCAAAATTGGAAGGAGAAATTGGTTTATAATTTGTTCCCTCATTAATCTATTCAGACAAAAACTAGAGTGCCTGAAAGCTCCCAGTCTTTTATTTACTTTAGTTATAGTCTCTGTTATATGATGTTCAAATTTCAATGATGAATCTATCCAAACACCCAGATATTTATAAACTGTAACCTGTTCTAACATTTCTCCACTTAAGGTTTTTATATTAATCTTTGTGTTTTCAAAACCTATAGGGATTTTCTTTCTTCCAAAAAACATTAACTTGGTCTTTTTACTATTAAGTATTAAACCAGATTTTGTTAACCAATTTGATAAACCAGTAAAGTCATTCTGCAGATTTGTTTGCATTTCATCAATTGTTTGACCACTAGATATCAGCAGAGTATCGTCTGCATAAAGATTTATATTAGAGTGTTTTATGCAATCCGTGACCTTATTAATATAAATCAGAAACAGTATTGGGCCTAAAATAACGCCCTGAGGTATTCCTCGTTGCACATTTAATTTATTTGATAACACTCCATTAGTGCAGACCTGTTGAGTTCTTTTTGAAAGATAAGATTTAAAGCAATTTCCTGTCTCTTTAACCACACCAATTTCACCATTCCTGTTATTAAAGGGAATGTAAAGTTATTAGGAATTTATTATGGTACAAATGATGCTCTACAATTAAATTGGGATATTGTTTAAGATTTGGCTTATCATAAAGTGATTAAATGGCAGTCATGGAAAATGACGAGAAAGAAAAGGGTGTTCCTTCTCAGGGCATATATAGCACCTATTTTTTTGTATGTTTCCCATGTGTTTCCTCTACCTTATGGTATGCATGCTAAGATAATGAGCCTTTTTTTCTGTTGCTATGGGGTAGCCAATTGAATCCTGTGAACCGGGTACACACTTATAGGACTTGGAAGTCAGGAGGTCTTAATATGATACAGCCTTTAGTGTATCTGTTTGGGAATTTTTTTTATAGTTCCATTAGAGCTATGTTGTTGGGTAATGTGGAGATAGGGAATTTATGTATGCAATTGTGGGGTGATAAGTTTTTGGCTGCTTGGGGAAGGGGTAAGTGGCACTCTTCAGAAAAACTACTCCCATCCTATGTTAGGCATTCCTTGAAGTATATCAGAATGTGGCAGATTGAACTTAGTTGGTTCATTTCTCATGAGAAAATGTCTTTTCATACTTTTATTGTGGATGCTTGTTATATAGAATAGCCATTACATCAGGTTTCTGAGACCATCAATACTGATTTATTGTTAGCTAGTATAATAGAATCTAGAATTCCACTTAAAATGCAGGATATGATTTGAATTTGTGGGCATCAGAAGCTAAATGTGAAAAACAATCAAAAGCATCAACAATTGGCTGACAGGGGATGTCATGAACAGTCATGTCAGGGGCAATTAGAGACTATTCAGCACTTATTTTTTGATTGTGTTCATATGCAAAGCTTTTGGCAAGCCTTAGCAACTTGGTGGGTGAGTCTTTTATTAGCACTATATCTTATGATCTTTTAATATTGGGACAGATCCCTAGAGAGTGGCATAAATGGCAAAAGAGTATGTTTTTGTTATTTTAGCCTGTATTAAATGGTCAGTTTGTCAGGTGAGATGCTTAAGATTCCTTCAAAACAAAGAGATTCTGATGCAGGAAGATTTCTTTCAGATTCAATGTGAACTGAATAAGATTTATGAGTACAAATTTCACTCTTTGGGATCTGCTATTGGCAATAAATTATGGCACAATGTCGGGTGGGTGGTATAGTATCGTTTTGTGTTACATTCTTTACCATATTGTATTTTGCATTAGTGGGATGAATTATTTGTTGTTTATTTGGGGTATCACTATATTCATCCAGCTTTTATTCCACTGTTTGATAATATCTGATTGTACATTGTTTACTTTTACTTTTCTTGTCTGTGTTACTGTACTGTTCTGTCTGCATTTGCTGTATTCTGTTTTTGGTTGTTAATAAAAATTTCCCTACTCTTTTCGAGAAGTGCCATGGGATCTTTAATGTCTACCTGAACTATCACCAATCCAGGCAGATGGGACCTTGGTTTAACGCCTCATCTGAAAGACAGCACCTCAGAAGTGCAGCACCCCTCTCATGCTGCACTACAGTGTCAGTACTGGGATATTAACCCAAGTGCCAGATGTGGGAACTGAACCCACAGCCCTCTGATCTCCCGACCTCAGAGGTGAGTGTGCTACCTACTGAGCCACTGACACTGTGGATCACAATAAGCAGAAGTCCGCAGAGAACCAGCAAAATTCCAATGGAAATTTCGCTGGCAGAATGATTGTTCTGTGCTAATTCCACTATCAGAATTCCACATTCAGCACAGCACTACTGATGCTGATTTTATGATCAAAATTGTTCATAAAAGATTGGGTCTCCCTTAAAGGGTAAGAGTCTGTCTGCCTACATGCCATAGAAAAATTTGGGCTCATTCCATTCTTTTGTCTGTTATCAAGTACAGTATTTTCCGGTACTCTACAGACACATATCTTTCACAAAAAAGAATTAACACACTGTATAATGCTGTGTGTCACCTTGTTACCTGAAATACATAGCACGCACATCACTATAGTCTATAAAGTAAGATAGGCTGGTCCTCTTTTCAACAACTTTTTTTATTTTATTTTAAAAGTTTGACTTTTTTTGCTCAGTAAAATGAAATTTTCATTTATGGGTTTCATTTTCAGCTTTTCAACAGCTCATTCCACTAGTTTATCTAATAGTCATTCTATCAAATTAGCTCTGTTCAGAACCCAATTTGGGCAAAGATCCTTTATTTTCAAAGTCATCAAATCTTGGAATAATCTTCCCATTTCCTTTAAAATATTGTTTCCATAATGTATTTAAAGAGGTGTTAAAAACCTCCTGTCTAGTCCTCGTTTCCCAGTCCACAAAAACTAAATAACACACAATAAAATAACAAAACATCCACAACATTAGTTGCAACACTCTCCCTTGCAATAAGGAATCAAAGATGAATATTTTAAAGTTCAAGAGAACATGATTTATTCACTCATCCAGGCTTAAAAGGCCGAGCATGGACACATTTTACATTTCACCCCTTGCCTCAGGGGATTCATCAGAGATTAAACATACACTTGAGACCCACCCACTATTTGTGCTCATTTCAACATGCTATGTGCCAATCAAAGAACACCTAATTTTAATTAGTGAAACATGTGCTTAAAACAGGGTCTCAGCAATTGCAGCAAAATTAAAAAGACATAGGTAACTTACTAAATAATGTAAGTACATCAAAATCAAAGTAAGATAAAGTTCATTTAGTAAATTATTTAAGTATCATTATTTGTACTGTCTATCATTCAGGGTTCAGGCTTGCAAGGCATCCACTGGACTCCTCTGTAAAAGAGAACAAACATGAGGTAAGTGCATTTATAAAAACAAGGGTATCAATGCATACTTAATAAAACTGCAACTAATACAATAGACACAGACACAAAAATCCATTGTGGGATATTGTGGGAAGGGAGGAGGAGGAAGAACACATCTTGGTATACTAGATAGTCTAGTCAATAATTTACTCTGTTCTTAGAACCAACAGCAACAAAGTCCCCTAATGGGCATTTCAGAGACAATTATTCCAGTTTAATTCCAGGGGGGTACAGACAATATTGTATTCATTTCCTTTATTTAAGGAATGGTTTCAACTCAAACATTCCATTCAAGTCTGGTGCATACAAAGCACCAAATGTGTAAATCCATTTCTGTTCTTTCCAGTTCAAGGTATTGTCTAAGTCTCCCCCACGGATGTCAGTATTGATAGCTTCCATATGTACGGCTCTGATTTTATGTTGTACCCTGTTTTTTGGGAATTAATATGTGCTGACATGGCATATGTGGGGTTATTGTTTTCAATTGCCAATGTGTGTTTATTGAGGCATTGCCTAAATTCCCTCTTGGATCTGTCCACAGAATATCTCCCACAACTGCATGTAAGTAAATAGATAATGCATTACAGTTAAACCTGCCTGTCACCCCGGTTTCCTTGCCTGTTCTTGGGTTTGTGAAGTGTTCACATTTATTCACAATGTGACATGTTCTACAGTTCCCACAAGGTTTAGTACCTCCTTTTATGATATCAATCCCCATAGTGTTTGGCTGCTTAGGTTGGTAGCTATTGACAGGGATGTCCTTCATGTTATGTCCTCATCTGTAGGAAATTCTGGGTGGCTTATCTATTAAGTTCCTAAGCTGTGGTGTCCATCCAAAAGTAGAAATATTCTTTCTGATGATATACATCGATTCTCTAGTGCCACTGCCACAGGAGGTTACAAAGGTCAGCATGCCTACAAAGGTCAGCGTGCCTTTCTTTTTGGTGTATTTGGGGTGTAGTAGTGATTCTCTAGGCAAATTCTCAGTGACATTGGCTGCTCTTGTGACATCCCTTTTTGGGTATCTCCTCTGTCTTAATCTATCTGTAAGCTCAATAGCACGTGTCTGTACAGTGTGTCATTCCCACAATTCCTTCTAGTTCTGATGAACTGGCCCTTTGATAAATTTCACATTATATGTGTGGGATGGCAACTGATGGCAAGAAGGAGACTATTACGATCTGTTGGCTTTCGATATAAGTCAGTGACTATTGTATCATCAAGTTGTTTTGAAATAATAATATCAAGGAAATTAATATAAGAGTTTTGCACATTCATTTTGAATCTCAAATTCTTATTGGTGGATTCCAAAACATTCACAAAATTCATTAACTCATCATGTGTGCCCTTCCAGATTTATAATAATTATAATTATTAGCTTTATTTATAAAGCACCTTTCACAAATATCAAGGCGCCGAACAATAAACATATGAAAGCAATAAAATACACAAACAACACAATAAATAGAAAAATAAAATAATCACTTTGGATATGCTTTCAGCCATAGATGCATCTTCAGGATTAAGAATAGGTTGAAAATAAACCTCTTGTAAAAATCTATTTTATCATGGAATGTTTTTTTTCACATCATATACAAATTCCTCCTCCCACTGGCCAATGTACAGGTTTGCCAGACTGGGAGACAGAGTTGCCCCCATTGCAGTTCCACTTTCCTGTCTGTAGTTTTACCCTCAAACATAAATACATTGTTCTGCAATACAATTTCTGTTAACCCTAGCAGAAAATTAATTTTACTCTGCAGGATATCAGTATGGGAAATCAAGTATTGTTCAATTGAAGACAGTCCCCCCTCTTGGGAGATATTCATGTATAACGCGTCTATGCCGAGGGTTACAAGGAGCATTCCTGCTCCATTTAGATTTCATTTAACAGTGATAACACATGACTAGTGTATCCAAGATAACTTCATAGTGTTGGAACGATGGGATTAATAAAACTGTCAACATAACATGATAGGGGTTCAATGATCCATCTTATCCCTGATATGATAGGTCATCCTGGGGGAGTTAGGGTCCTTGTGGACCTTGGGGAGGGTGTATAAAATGAGTTTTCTTGGATGTTTAACAGACAAGTAGTACAGTTCATTTGTGTCAATGACACCATTCTGATAGCCCTATAACAGAAACAGCTCAATGTCTCTCTGCATCTGTTTGGTGGGGTCAAATGTAAGACAGCTACAACATTTACTACCTGAAAGTTGCCTGTGTATTTCAGACATATATCTATCCCTGTCTTGTATGACCACACTGTCACCTTTATCTGATGGCTTATTGACAATGCTGGTATCACTTGCTAATGAATTGAGTGAGTCTCTTTCTCTATTTGACTTGTTGCAATATGGCACGCATATGGGTCCCCTGAGTAAATTTTCCAGGTCCTGGGTACAACAAACAACAAAAGTGCTAACACTGGGGGTGGATGGGGCAGAAAGTGGAGCATGGTTTGAAACTAATGTGCTGTTTATCCCATTCACTATCATTTGTAACACTGTTACTTTCCTTTAGGGCATTTTCATTTTCATTATCATCCAATTTTTTATTAGCAAAAAATATTTTCAGCTTAACATTTCTAGCAAATCTTTGCAAGTCCACATAAGCAGCAAATTCATTGAGTTTGTAGGACTGGACAAAAGACAGCCCTATATAAAGTACCTGTATCTCCAATTCTGTGAGTTCCCTACTGAAGATATTTACAACCCTTGATAGTGAAGCTGGGGTGTAACTTGGCATTCTCTAGACATCTTGACCTTCCTCTTGCTGTGCCTTGTCCTCCTCATCCTCCTTGCCCTCTCCTGCTTACCATTCATCGTTCTTTTCCAGTAGTATGGGCTGGAAACTGGAAGCATGTCTGTTGGTTGCTCCTCCTGAGAATGGTCCCAGGAGGATTATGCACTAAAAAAGGACCATGTCCTTCCTCTGCTTCTTCAAGTTCTGATGTGCTTTCTCCAGTGCTGTATTCCAACTGTGTCCAGTTGGTCCTTCTCAGGATAGAGCTTGTGGCCCTCTCTGTAGTGTGGTTACTGAAATCTCCCATCACTGTATTGGCAGATGCTGGAGTAGAAGAGGATGTATCTGAAGGCCTTGTGGAATCAGGTGATTTTGTTTTGTTTTTCCAATTAAATGCCCTCTATAGGTGGTAATCATTATGGTCCCATGTCAATTTCTTTTGTTTCTGTGGTTTAATCTTAGAGTCATAAAATTTCAAGTATTCCTGAAACTTATTGGGACAATTCTGAAAGTAAGGATGGGACCTATATGTTGCCATTGTTTTCTTTTGTTCATTTAGTTGTTGTTAAACCTCCTGACTTTACTGGGAAGAGAAAACAATGACGACATATGTTTCAATTAAACAAGTTCCTTGTGGACTGAGAATGTTGAAACATCCCACCTTCAGAACAAACAAGGCCGCATTTATCAAGAAGTGGGAAACCTTAATGGAAGAGGTCTTGATAAAATTAATGGAGCTAATCATCGAAGATGGTTTGGAAACTACACAGGAGGTTAAACAACAACAAAACAAGCAAGAGAAAACAGTGGCAACATATAGGTCCCATCCTGACTTTTACAAGTGTCACAATAAGTTTCAGGAATACTTGAAATTTTATGACTCTAAGATTAAACTACAAAAACAAAAGAAATTGGCACAGGACCATAACGACTACCATCTACAGAGGGTATTTAATTGGAAAAAAAAAATGACACAGTCTGATTCCACAAGGACTTCGGTTACATCCTCTTCTACTCCAGCATCTGCCACTATAGCGATGGGAGATTCCACTACAACACTACAAAGAGGGTCACACACTCTATCCTGAGAAGGATCAACTGGGCACAGTTGGAATACAGCAGTGGAGAAACTGTGTCATAACCTGAAGAAGCAGAGGAAGGACATGGTCCTTTTTTAGCACATACTCCTCCTGGGAGCATTCTCAGGAGGAGCAACCAAGAGACATGCTTCCAGTTTCCAGCCCATACTATAGGAGAAGAACATAGAATGGCCGGCAGGAGAGGGTGAGGATGATGAGGAGGATGAGACACAGCAAGAGAAAGGTCAAGAGGTCAAGGAGAAAGTCAAGTTACACCCCAGAACCACTATCAACAGTTATGCATATCTCCAGTAGGGAACTCGCAGAATTGGAGATACAGGTACAGTACTTTCTAAAGGGCTGTCATTTGTCCAGTCTTACAGACTTAATGAATTTGATGCTTATGAGGACTTGCAAAGATTAGCTAGAAATATTAAGCTGAAAATATTTTTTGCTAATGAAATAACTGGATGATAATGAAAATGCCCTAAATGAAAGTAACAGTGATACAAATGATAGTGAACGGGATAAAGAGCACATTAGTTTCAAACCATACTCCACTGTCTGCCCCCCTCCACACCCCAGTGTTGGCATTTTTATAGATTGTTGTACCTGGGACCTGGAAAATCTACTCAGAAGACCCATATGCATGCCATATTGCAACATGTCAAATAGAGAAAGAGACTCACTCAATTCATTAGCAAACAACACCAGCATTGTCAATAAGCCAACAGAGAAAGGTGGCAGTGTGGTCTTACAAGGCAGGGATAGAGATGTGTCTGAAATAAACAGGTAACTTTCAGATAGCAAATTTTATTGCTGTCTTACATTTGATCCCACCAAACAGATACAGAGACAGGTTGAGCTGTTTCTCTTAGAGGGCTATCAGAATGACATAATTGACACAAATGAACTGCACTACTTGTCTGTTGAACATCCAAGAAAATCCACTTTATACACGTTTCCCAAGGTCCACAATGACCCTACCCCCCCGGACAACCTATCATATCAGGGATAGGGTGGCTCACTGAATCCCTATAATGTTATGTTGACAGTTTTATTAATACCATTGTCCCAACACTACAAAGTTATCTTAGGGACACTAGTCATATGTTATTACTGTTGGATGAAATCCAAATAGAGGAGGAATGCTTCTGGTAACCCTCGATGTAGACAAGTTATACATGAATATCCCCCATGGGGGGGACTGTCTGCAATTGAACAATACTTGATTTCCCATACTGATATCCCACAGAGTAAAATTAATTTTCTGCTAGGGTTAACAGAAATTGTATTGCAAAAAAAAAGTATTTATGTTCGAGGGTAAAAACTACAGACAGGAAAGTGGAACTGCAATGAGACAACTCTGTCTCCTACTCTGGGAAACATGTACATGGACAGTGGGGGGAAGAAGTTGTATGTGATGTGGAGAAAAAAAATTCCATGACAAAATAGGTTTTTTCAAGAGGTTTATTAACAATCTATTCTTTATCTGGAAGGGCACACATGATGAGTTAGTGAATTTTATAAAATGTTTGGAATCCACCAATAGGAATTTGAGATTCAAAATAAATGTGTAAAACTCTTGTATTAATTTCCTTGATATTACTATTTCAAAACAACTTGATGGTACAATACTCACTGACATATTAAAAGCCAACTGATTTATTTATTTATTTCATTTATTTATTTTTGAAAGTCAGATTTACAGCCTTTGAGTCAGGGACTCATTTACAAAGGCACCTCATCACAGGGAGGGTAGACATGGTCACAGTGTGAGATACAACAGTGGTAACATACAAGTGCAATATAGATAACAAAAAGAACACAATATAACAGTGGTTTATGGGATAAAGTTACATGCAGTAAATAGCAATCGTATAAAGTATAACAATAGTAGAAGTCACAACCCTGGTCGTACTGGGGAAATACTTAAGTAGAAGGGTGGGGGGGAACAGGGGTGAGGAAAAGAGGAAAAAAAAGAGGGGTGGAAGCAGTCCAATGGACATCGTCAAGGCTATGGGCAAGAAACAGGGAGGGACCCCAACACTAGGTTGATTAAGGGCAACTACAGCTTCAGGCACCATAGAGGTGGTTACAGAGAGCGACTTTAAAGGGACCAATTTTGGTAGACTTAGTGCCAGAGAGCAGGAGGGAGTTGAACCATGTGGGGGTGCGTAGTGGAAGGACCTTTGGGCTAGGGAGGTCTTGGTATGGGGCACCAGAAAGGTGGCCTTAACCAAGCTATGGGTGACAATGGATGGGGATGCAAACTGCAGGGATGCAGTGACCCCTGGGGGGTCCTCGCAGGGATTTTTTGACAAGTAAGCAGGTTTGGTAGTGCAGGCACTCCTCCAAAGTGAGCAGGTTGGCAGTGGAATAGAGCAGGCAAGTATGGGTACTGAGGGATGCACAAGTCAGGACCTGCAGGCCTTGTTTATCAAGGTCTGGATTCTGGTGAGGGTGGTATTGTTGGCCTCAGCATAGATAGGTAGGCCGTAGTCCACCAGGGACAGGACAGAGGAGTTGATGGCCAGTTGGAGAGCGGTTTGGGGGAGGCAATCTCTGTGGCGATAGAGAAGGCCAATCCGAGAGTTTATGGCTGAAGACAGGGTATTGATGTGGGTGTGGAATGTAAGAGCCAAGTCAAAGGTGATGACCAGGTACTTGTAGGATGACACCTGCTTGAGAGGGTGAGCATTATTGGGGAGAATGCAGAGGGGGGCATTTTTGGCCTTATTCTGGTGATGCGAAAAAAGCATAGATTTGTTTTTTTTGAGGTTAATGACCAGCCGGTGGTCAAGGAACCACTTTTCAGCTTGATTAAATGTGTGCTGCAGGGATTCCTGTAGAGATACGGGGTCAGGGTGGGAGGCAAGGAGAACTGCATCATCGGCATAGAGTACCATATTGCCTGAGCAGGAGCTGGGGAGGGTATTGAGAAATAGGCTGAAGAGAATGGGGCTCAGGATGGAACCCTGGGGACCCCCAAGCAAATGGGCAGGGTATTGGACGGGGTGCCATTTACCTTCATGTGCTGTGTGATCTGGCAGAGAGGTAATTGGCAAACCAAGCCAGTGGGCCAGGGGAGAAGTCAAGTTGCTGGAGGGAGTCAAGTAGGAGGGGGTGACAGATAGTGTCAAAGGCCTTGATTGTAACAGTCTTCTTCTTGCCACCAGTTGCCATACCACACATATAATTTAAAATTTACCAAAGGACCAGTTCATCAGAACTAAGAGGGACTGTGGGACTGAAGCACTGTACAGACAACGAGCTGCTGAGCTTACTGATAGATTATGACAGAGGGCAAACACTGAAAGGGATATCACAAGAGCAGCCAATGCCACTGAGAATTTGCCTAAAGAATCACTACTACACCTCAAACACACCAAAAAGAAAGGTATGGAGCAGTTGACCTTCGTGACTTGCTGTCGCAGCGGAACTAGAGAATCAGTGGAGATTATCAGAAATAATATTTCTATTTTTAGGGGGACACCACAACTTAGGAACTTGATAGATCAGCCACTCAGAATTTCCTACAGACCAGGACATAACATGAAGGACATCCTTGTCAATAGCTTTCAACCTAAGCAGCCAAACACTATGGGGATTGATACCATAAAATGGGGTACTAAACCTTGTGGGAAATGTAGAACATGTCACATTGTGAATAGATGTGAACACTTCACTTGGTTTACTTGGTAAAAATGGACAAAAGGGGGGAAATGCCCATCAAGATTGTCCTCCACACTTGTGGAACATATAAATAGATAGGAACTCTCTATTTCCCCTTAATCCATTATTTCAGCAACCAATTATCTAATTTGTTTTTTAAACTAATTATTTGTGTACAGTCTACAATATCTTACGGTAAAGAGTTCCACACCCTAGGAGACTGAATGGTAAAAAAGATAGTCTTTTATTAGTTTGTGATCTTTCAATTACAAGCTGTTTGTTGTGGCATCTAGTCACAATTTTTCTAGTAGTAATCGATATTCCACACTGAGCCATTAAAGATGAATTTTGAATTATCTGGAAGAGTTGAAGAAGGTCACCTCAAAGTCTTCTCAATCTGAGCGAGTATAATCCTGTACATTTCAACCTTTCCTCATAGTCTAGGGGAGTGAGGTGATGAACTAATTTTGTTGCCCTTCATTGGATTTGCTCTATTTTTTTTATATCAGAGATTAAGTATGGACTCCAGAGTGTTGATCCGTAGTCTATGTAAGGTCTAACCTGAGACCTTTACAAGGTCATAAGACATTCTTCAGATTTAGAAATGAAGGTAGAGTTTATTCTATGAAGAAGAGAGATTGTTTGATTTGCTATTTTATTGCAATGTTCTGAAAATGATAATTTGTTGTCATTTAGAATCCCCAGATCTTTTTCTACACTGGAATCTTTGATTTTAATGTTATTTAAATAATAAGCCTGTTTAGGATTATTTCTACCCAGGGGCAGCACTGCACATTTGGATATGTTGAAAAACATCTTATTTGTTACTGTCCATTGTTCAATGTTAGCCAAATCAGTTATTAACTGTTTTTAACTAATCGTGTCAACACGGCCCCCTAATTTGGTATCATCTGCAAACTTAACAATTATATTTCTAGATGTAACATTCATATCACTGATGAAGATATTAAAAAGTGTGGGTCCCAGGACAGAACCCTGGGGGACACCACTAGTTATGTTAACTATGTTAGAAAGTATGTTATTCACCCTAACATGCTAAGTTCTACCATTTAGCCAAGTGTGAACCCATGAAACCGATTGTGCTGAAAACCGAAGTTTATTCAATTTGGTCACTGATAAGTTATGGGAAACTTTATCAAAAGCCTTACTGTAATCCAGTAAGATTACATCAATTGGAATATTAGAGTCAAGATCTTTACTCATAATGTTATAGAATGAAATCAAATTGGTGACACAAGAATAACCTGCTCTAAACCCGTGCTGTGTGGGATCAGTAATATTTAATGATTTCATTTCAGCTTCTAATATTAGTTTGATTTTTTTCTCCAATAGTTACATGGTATTGAAGTCAGACTAATTGGTCTGTAGTTTTCAATCTTTGAGTGGGAACCTTGCTTAAATATCGGTGTGACTATAGCTGTTAACCAATCCGATAGTACTTTGGATTCCTGCAAAGATTTGTTATAAATAATAGTAAGTGGTAGGGCAATAGTATCAACTGTTCCCAGTATGAATCTTGAATTAATATTATCTGGTCCAAGACTTTTGGTTTTTTTTAAGGTATATAATAATTTCTTGATTTCCGGAAGCGAAAAGTGATAACCAGGGATTTAGATAAGTTTAAAGTAAATGTGCAAGAACTATCCTGTTCAAAAACTGAGCAAAAATATTTGTTGAATTCATTAGCTGTATCATAGCTGAAATGATAGTAGTATTTCCCTTAATTAGTGGTCCCACAGTTCTTGTATCCCCCTTTTTACCATTTAAGTAGGAAAAAAGAGATTTATGTGAGTCCTTAGTATGAGCAATATGGAATTCAAGATTCCATTTTGCTTGAATGATTTGCTTTTTTAAATCCTTAACTACTGCCCTATATTTATTAAGAATGTTACTTTTCTGAGCTACAGGGCATGTCTTTAAATAAGAAAATAGTTTCAGCTTTTGTAGCCCTCAACTTTTTGATGGTTGAATTGTACCATATTGGGATTTTTCCTTTGTTATTATATTTTCTTGTTTCAGGGATGTACTGATTTTCCAGATCATGTTCTATCTGCTTAAAGGTTGCCCAAGAATCTTCTATGTTAAGTGGGCCAAGGATTTGATCCCATGGAATGGTTGCAAGGTGGTTATTGTTTTGTTGAAAGTTTGCTTTGTTATATTGTCTAAATGTACTATTATTTATTACAATATGGCTTTTTTGGGGTAGTGTAAATGAAACAGACACGTGGTCACTGTTGCCTATGGGTTCTGTAACACTTAGGTTAGTTATAAAGGTATCCAGATTAGTTATAACAAGGTCAAGTATATTTTCACCTCGGGTTGGATCTTTAACTAGCTGGGTGAGACCAAGATCAATAATTGTAGTGAGTAAGTGCATATCATGCTGATTAGATCCAGTTAAGGCATCCCAGTTAATAGATGGGAAATTGAAATCACCTAGGATAAGAACTGTACCACTGTTAGCAAATTGTGAGATTTCAGTTGTAATTAACTTAGTGTAGGAGATATCTGCAGATGGGGGATGGTAACAATTACCAACAAGAATTTGCGAGAGTCCTATAGGGTGTATGTATACCCAGACACTCTCAGTGTGTACATCAGAGGAAATTTCATAGGAAGGAATTGTGTTTTTAATATAGAGGCTCCCCCTTCCCCCTTTTCTGTTGTCAGATCTATTTTTAAAGTAGTGCTTGAAACCAGAGATTTCAGAAGTCCATTGCCTATTGGAGTTACCCCATGTTTCCATTATAGCAATGAGTGCCAAGTTATGTGATAAGATTCTTGTTTCTAGTTCAGCTACTTTAGTTATAGACAGGGAGCGAGCATTCAATGATAAAACATTCAAAGGGTTAGGGGACAGCTCACTATTTACTTTTAGAGACTTTGATTTTGACAAGGTCTCCCCCTTCAATGATAGTTTAAATGTTTAAGTATAAATGTTGTAATTTGGCGTCCTAAAAAAAATTCCTTCTTAAGTAATATATTTAACATATTTAAATTTGCCAGCAGATAAAGGCCTAGAGGTCTATCAAGTCTGCTCGAATGTGCAGCTAGCACCCCTTATTCTGCAGCTGCCCCTCCCTTCCACCCTTCCCCTTCATTAACCCACCTCCTTGTCCTGTCCCATCCCCTTTGAAGCGGTCTACTGTTCTACTGCATAGCACTTCTGCAGGTAATGCATTCCACCCAGCCACCACCCTCTCTATAAAAAAGTGTCTCCTCATCTCCCTCCTGAACCTTCTTCCCTGCAGTCTCATATCATGGCCCCTGGTGGCCCTCCCCTCCCTTACTTTAAACTGCCCCTCTGTACCCATCTTGTTTATTCCTTTCATGTATTTAAAGGTTTCAATCATGTCACCCCTGTCCCTCCTCTCCTCCAGTGAGTACATGTTCATAATAGTAAGTGGTAGGGCAATAGTATCAACTGTTCCCAGTATGAATCTTCTTCTCTCTTCTACTGAGATGGAGACCATCCCAGCAATAGAGTGAGTAGTTATTGTAGAATTCTTCCAAATGAGTGAGACAAGTATTATTCTGTCTGTAACACCATTTCCGAAGCCAGTCATTTAATGCTCTGATTTTAGCTGATATATAATGTGAGGGTCTAGGAAGTGGAAGTATTTCTGAGATACAAATACTACATCCTCTTTCTACCAGCAAATTACATAGAGCTACATAATTCCCTTTCACTTCTTCTAGTGATATTCTGTTTATGTCATTCATCCCTGCATGGACAGTCACTAGTGGATTTACACCAGCAGCTGAGAGTGTTGTTTTTAACACTGATGTTATGTCCAATACTCCCGCTCCCCTACAGCTTAAACAAGATCTATTTTGTTTGTCTGGATTACAGACCGTGCGAAATATATTTTGTTATCGAATCCTCCAGCACAAATATTTGTTTATTAGATGTTTTAGTTTCAGATGAGGAATGTTTTTGGTCAATAGCAGTAGAAAATGATGGTGAAGGAGGTACTGGGACATTGTTTTGGGTACAATTGTTTGTAGATGTCATGTTAGAAATTAGTTGTAAGGGTTCAAATGAGTTCTGTAGTATTAATGGTGAGTGGCTATTAAGCTTCAGATTTGGTTTATGATGGTTGTTGGATGATGGTAAAACTTTAGACCATGCAAATCTGTTACATCGCAATTTCTGATTAAAATGGGTGGGATTTAGGGGTGTGGATGTACTGGTTTAGTCTGTATTGTGAGAAGACTGGTGAGGCAACAAGAGATTTGCATAAATTGGAGTGGGAAGAACTAGCAGCCAATTTTACTTCCATAGATGAATCACATTTATATGGGGATGCAAAAAGAGCTGAAGAGGCAGAAATAACAGCCAAATATTCTTCAGGTGGAAGGTCAGATTGCATAATTAGAGAGAATTTACCTGTTGAGGTATTAACCCGAGAGACTGAAGTCGGTTTTGTTTCTATAAGGAGAGACATCTGATCAATATACTCTTCTAAGGCATCAATCTCTGAATTAAAAACCCTTTTAGTATTTAAGCAAGTTGTTTCCTCCTGAAGGGAGAAAACAAGTTTAAATGGACTGGTCCTTCATCATGAACGTCCCCGATACTGACTGAGCCCTTGACCTCTCCATCCTTGCCTTCAACACCATCTGTGATATATTTGCCCCAATCACCAAAAGGGTGACCAAAGGGAACCCAGTGCCGTGGATCTCAGAACATCTCCTGGACCTCATGCGGGCCAGAGACTCACTATGGCACCTTTCCAACGAGACTGGCCTGCCAACTGACAGGCAGAACTATAGAGAGGCTCGGAACAAATGTACTTGGTCCCTGCACAAAGCAAAAGCAGAGTACTACAAGACCTCCCTCACCAACTCATGGGACTCAGGACGAAAGTTCTGGGACAACATTAAGGACCTGTGTGGAAAAGCTCCCAACACCTCCCCTAGTCAGATTAGGGTTGATGGGTGCCTTACCTCTGAGCCAGCACGTATGGCCGACGCCTTCAATGTCGCATTCTCTAACCTCAGCTTGGTTCTTCCCCCAAACTTCTTTGACCCTCCTCCAGACACACCTCCCACCCCCCCAACAACCTCACCCTTTTGCCTGCACAGCATCTCGCCTAAGGGTGCTGAGCCTTATCTCAGAAGGGCACTAAGTCACTCCCGGTACAGCAGTGACACCTTAGACCTGAAACTCCTTCATCTCTCTCTCTCTCTGAGGTCCTCAACCCCCTCACCCACATACTAAACAGCTCCTTATGCCTTGGGAAGTTCCCCTCCCATTGGAAATCTGCCCATATCATGCCGATATTTATAAACGGGGACCATGTCCTCACTAACAACTACCGGCCTATCTCCATTCTCCCACCCCTCTCCAAGGCCCTTGAGAGGATAGTCTCAGACCAGCTAACGGACCACCTAAACAAATACAACCTGATTAGTATGCACCAACACGGCTTCCGGAAGGGGCACAGTACCACCACTGCCCTCCTGGAACTCACCCCTCATATCCACTCTGCTTTAGACTGAGGTCAAATCTCAGGGGCTGTCTTCATCGATCTCACTAAGGCATTCGACACAATGAACCATCCGCTCCTGCTATCTGCACTGACCAGGACTGGATTCTCTCAGGATGCCCTTGGCTGGTTCTCCGACTACCTGTCTAACCGTTCCCAGCAGGTCAAAATTGGAGACACCATATCAAGTAGGCTTCCTGTCCTCTTGGGTGTCCTGCAAGGGTCTGTCCTTGGTCCATTACTGTTCAGCCTCTTTCTCAACTCCCTCCCCAGTACCTGCTCTGGGAACCTTCTGTTCTATGTGGACGATGCCGTACTCTACTCCTCCAACACAGACCCACTGCAACTCCACCTCTCCCTCCAGTCCTCCTTTAGATCTGTAGAAAAATGGTTCACCTCACATTGGCTTATCCTGAACTATTGCAAGACTAAGGTTATGTATTTTTCCCACCTGCTCAATACTAAAAAGGAACTATGCCCTCAAGTACTAACTGCCAAACAGACCCCCCTGGAGCAAGTGGACTCTTTCAGATACCTAGGCTTAACACTTGACCCTGCACTCACCTTCCACCAACATATCCACCTCCTATCTACTGACCTTAATGTGCGGCTAGGACTCCTGTATTGCCTCAAACATTGCTTTACCCCAAACGCTTTGAGGCTTGCTGTCTCCTCCTCTGTCCTCTCCCTGCTAGATTATGGCCTAGTCATCTACGGGGCAGTGAACTCATCGGCCCTCAGCAGACTACGTATTTCCCTAAATAAAGCCTGTCACCTCACCTTGGGCTGTGACTGTCTAACTCACACATGCTCACTATATAACAATACCAACTGGCTGAACCTTGACAACAGGATTAAGTTCCACACCTGTCTCATGGCAAAAAAAAATAGCTCTAGGCCTCTGCCCAATAGGACTCATCCATTAATAAGGCCGGCCCTGACACTCAAGCACACTCGTAGCTTTGGTAAGCAACTCCTCTCTATCCCCCACTGCTGTACTTCCCAATACCAAAGGTCCTTCAGCTTCAGAGCCCCTTCCTGGATGAATGGTCTGCCCACACCACTTACAAAAGAGAGCAGAATTGGCCTGTTCAAAACCGCCCTCAGAAACCTACTACAGTCCTCGAATCACTGTGATTGCCACTGAAATACCTTACACTATTCTGATCAGCATAGGCTGTGGCTGGACTCCCCTCACTCCCTGCCTCAACCTGTGCCCCCTTAGTCTAGTTCTACACTTGTTGGCTATCTGCTTAGTATGATTGCACTAACTTTTCCCTAGTTATTATTGCGTACACTGTTAGCCTCACAACTGCTACTGTAACTACCTGACTATGTACTGCTGTACTGCTATGTAACCTGTCTTTCTCTGTTTGTAATACTTGTGATGTGGAACCTTTGTAAAGGAGTCTCTGACTCAAAGGTATTTCCGAATCTCCAATAAATAAAAATCAACAAATAAAATACATTTATCACAGATGTAATCAGGTATGCGTTTACCTGCAGTGTACATATTACAAGTAGAACAAAGTTTGTTAATCTTCTTCATCTTAGTGTTTAATGTAAGTATACAGTAACAAATCAGGAATGACCTTCGATAATGACAACAGGATGGTGTAAAGGATACTAGTGTCTTTGCCGGTTGTCCCGGTGGACCTGTGATATGTCACATGCGTGTTCTGCATGCGTCTCCACATGCGGCCCAACACATGCTCACCCCGCTCACTAGTGCAGGTCTTATGAAGCACTTATACTGGAAGCAGCTGTCTGTAAAGTTTCCAGGAGCGCTTGTGGGAGATGGTCAAAATAGCAATAAAAGAATGTTTTCAGACTGCCCTGGATATTACAGAGGGTTATTTAAAGTCCAATTAAGCACTAAAAAGTGCTTTCATTGAGCTGAATCATTGTTCTGTGGAATCAAAATACCAGGAAGTACAGTTAAGACCCTCCAGTATCCCACAAAACACTGCACTCCTAAACAAGGAAGCTACTGCCTAGGAGATGAGCCCCTTTTCAGCACATCAGCTGTTTACACACACAAAAGCACAATTTAAAAGTTCATTTAAACTAGTAGTTGCATTCAACACCTCTCTCCAGAGGCATGCATATAATCTCCAACAATGTTATCACTCACCCGCTCACAAATGCGAGTCTTATGAAGTGCTTATACCGGAAGCAGCAGTCTGCAAAGCTTCTGGTAGCACTTGTGGGAGATGGTCAAAATAGCAATAAAAGAATGTTTTCAGACTGCCCTGGATATTATAGAGGGTTATTTAAAGTCCAGTTAAGCACTAAAAAGTGCTTTTACTGAACTGAATCGTTGTTCTGTGGAATCAGAATACCAGGAAGTACAGTAAGACCCACAGTATCCCACAAAACACTGCACTCCTAAACAAAGAAGCTACTGCCTAGGAGATGAGCCCCTTTTCAGCACATCAGCTGTTTACACACACAAAAACACAATTTAAAAGTTCATTTAATTTAGTAGTTGCATTCAGCACCTCTCTCCAGAGGCACAAGTATAATCTCCAAGAACAGGCAAAGTAACCAGGGTGATAGGCAGGATTAACTGTAACACTGAATGCATTATCTATTTACTTACATGCAGCTGTGGGAGATATTATGTGGGCCAAACCAAGTGGAAGTTTAGGCAATGCCTCAATGAGCACATACTGGCAATTAGAAACAATGACCCCACATATGCCATGGCAGCACATACTGACATCCGTGGGGGAGAGTTAGACAATACCTTGACGCAGAAAGAACAGAAATGGATTTACACATTTGGTGCTTTGCATACTCCAGGACTGAATGGAATGTTTGAGTTGAAACCACTCCTTAAGAAAAGGAAATGAATACAATATTGTCTGTACCACTCTGGAATTAAACTGGAAATAATTGTCTCTGAAATGCCCATTAGGGGACATTGTTGTTCTTGATTCTAAGAACAGAGCAAATAAGTGACTAGACCACCTAGTATTCAAATAAGTGTTCTTCTGCCCCCCTTTTCCCACAGTATCCCTCAATGTATTTTTGCATTTGTATCTGTTGTATTATTTGCAATTTTTTTAAATATGCATTGATACCTTTGTTCTTATAAAGGCACTTACCTCACATTTGTTCTCTTTTACAGAGGAGCCCAGTGTATGCCTTGCAAGCATGAACCCTGAATCATAGACAGTACAAATAATGATACTTCAATAATTTATTATATAAACTTAATCTTACTTTGATTTTTATGTATCTGCATTATTTAGTAAGTTACCTAAGTCTCTTTAATTGTTATGCGATTGCTGAGACCCTGTTTTAAGCACATGTTTCACTAATTAACATTAGGTGTTCTTTGATTGGCATGTAGCATGTTGAAATGAGCACAAATAGTGGGTGGGTCTCAAGTGTATGTTTATTCTCTGATGAAGCCCCTGAGACCAGGGGTGAAACGTAAGATGTGTCCATGCTCGGCCTTTTAAGCCTGACTGGTTGAATAAATCATGTTCTTTTGAACATTCAAATATTCTTCCTTGATTCCTCATTGTAAGGGTGAGTGCTGCACCTAATTTTGTGGATTGACTGCTATAGTGATTCTAGCACTGCCATCCCAGTGCCTGTTTCTACTCAATTGTCTAATAAAAAACATTGTCTTGGCAACTCTGTCTGTAAATGTTTAATGTAGCTTATGTGTTGTGTTATTGTACTGTTATTTATTGTTTTTTTTGGTTATCTTGTTTGCTTACTTGGGTCCCCCTTGAAAATGGGCATTTGATGCCCTTGAGGCAACTTGGTTATCAAATTATAAAACAATAAGTCAATTAATAAATAAAATTAGCATACATGCAGCCCCCTCTCTCCAGCACCTGTTCTGTATCATATTGTGATATTCCCTAGTAATTTAGTGGTATCCTAACCCCCTGATCACCCATCTTTTATCACAGTATGATATTCCCTGGTAGTCTAGTTCCCCCCCCTCCCCGTCACTTGATCTGTGCTACATGTTACATACTTAAGTGGTCTAGTGGACCCTTTACCACCCAAAATGGAATATGCCCCCCTTCTGACCTGCCCACTCAGGGCCGTCTTTAATGCACCCCCACTTTGCCCCAGTCACTGATGTCATACCACAACACAATAGATGGCAACTGACCCAGCCCTCCACTCACTACCTTGGCTGGCCACCTTCAGAATGGCATTGAAGATCACATGCTTACTGTAGAAACAGTGTGTGAGTTGTGCTGATGCCTGCAAGATGGAATTGGTTCAGTTTGGAGAATAGCTACTGTTTCTGTCACTAAGTTCTTAATATAGTAGGCAGAAAATGCACTTTCCTTCCAGAATAGCAGGACATTTGTCTATGCTGGCTGTTGTATTTTATTTTGATATTTTGGCTTCAAGCAATTTAATACTTTCTGTAACTTTTTTTCTTTGTTCCCTGAATAAAACAAAATTATTCACCCAGTAACTATTGTATGGTGAAACACGGAAATAAAGAATGTTTATGAATAAAGCGTGTTACAATAAATGTCATTCCTTTTTTATCTCCTGTTTTTTGTAAGGAAATTTAGCTAACCATCCCTTTTCATTAAGAGTCCAATCCCTTATACCTCTGCTCTGCCTCCCTTGTTGTGCCCCTGAAAACTCTGAAAGTTTTATTTCCATTCAGACTATATTTCTCTACCAGTCCTTCAGTAACCCTTTGGCATTTGACTTCTCCCCTTCAACGTTTTGCCTCTTTTATATCCTTGGGTTTATGTTGAGCTAATTCTTTTTATTTTCTGATCTCTTGATTGTTGTAACTGTATTCTAACAGATTCTTAAAGTCTCGCTCCCTGTCTTTAATGTCAAAATTGGCTCCTGCAAAATGGTATAGTTTTATATCTCTCTTCAGAAAGGAAAGGTCTGGTAAGTCCTTGTTCTCTGTCTTTTCAGAATCCTGCAGGGCAAGTACAGGCAGAAAACTGGTCCCATGCAGATCATCAGCAGCACCTGCCATGGCTGAGCCTGTTCAGACTCTGACACATCAACAGCCCCTGTACAGATATAAAGCATGTTCAGCCATGCTAAATGTAGGAGTCGCTCAGTAAACCTCATTATTCTTTCTAACATGTGCTTGTGAATCTGCAATATTTGGTAATCTGTACTGTTAATAAACACATAAGGCTGGATATTCAAACTGCGCCATTCTGTGGCACAAGCCCTTGAGCTGCACAAAATAGTTGCACTGGGGTGTGGCAGGCGATATTCAATAGGATTGCGCTATTGAGCAACTCCTTTGAATATCACCCCGACCACAACCACTGTGCATGGCGAGTGGAACTTATGCCACCAGTTGGTCAGAGTGGAGCATTCAAGATGCGGTGGTGCAAGTTTCATTCGCCATGCACAAATTTCCGATATTCAAAGGTGACATGAAATGGGGCCATAATTCATACAAGGTGTGAGGGGCCATTTACATATATTAAAGGCCCCATTTGCATGCCATTAGCATGCAGGTGCGTAATCCCGAGGACTTCGCTGGCACCCTGCCAGGCAGCAGCCATCGAGACCAGCATCCTGAAGCCCGATCGCGGGCATAACTGTTGTAATCCCCCTCCCCGACTGGCCTGATCTTGGGCATAAGTGGAAAAAAACCCTCCCCGACTGGCCCGATCGCGGGCATAAGTGAAAAAAACACCCCCACTAGCCCGATCGTGGGCAGAACAGAGTTCAAACCCTCCCCAGAACATATCCCTGGTGGTCCAGTGGACGTGAGCCCGATCACGGCATTAGAGCCCACCACCCCCAAGGTCCACGTATCCCTGGTGATCTAGTGGCCCCCCACCCCACCACCCGGAGCCCTACCACCCTGCTTCCCCCATCAGCGGCGGGTGGCAGCATCCTACCACCACCTGCCCGCCCGCCTGTGCAGTTTATGCATGGTCCCTCCTCTGGTTTAGCATGCCTTCATTAGCATTGCACTGTTGCTCAGCTTGACTTGGGGTGGCACGCTGCCTCCTGCTGAATATGGCAGAATGGCAATTTGGACTTACACATTGCAGAACCCTATTACGCATGGCGCAACCCTTTTGAATATCCAGCCCATAATGTACTGTGTCTAAATCACTCTTAGTTATTCCTGTCCAAATGCCCTGCTTCCTAACTGGCTTTTTGCCCCCCCCAAAAAAACGGCTTTCAAACAGACATAGAGGAGTGCATTCAGAAGGAAAACTTGAACATACTGTATGTCTGTCTGGGGGAAGGTATAAGTGGAATCACCCTGTGATGTATCGGACTATCACTATTTAATACATCATTTAGTTTCATAAACTTTCTTTTTCTGTAATCAGTCTGAAATTATGTTTATGCATTATCTCTGGAATATATCTGGGAATGCACCTAGCCTGTTCAGTAAGTCATTTTTACTCAACATGATTTATTTAAAGGTGATAGGAAATGAATTTGAAATGGTTAACTGACCTCCCATTTTCCTTTCCATGCCAGTTATGTATTCTGTTATGCTTTGACTGATTTTTAATAAGTAATTTAAATAATCTAGCTCTGGTGTGCCCTCAGGTCTACATAGAGTTTGACTCTCCTCAGCAGCTACTGTTCTTTCTTTTTCATATTTCTAAGACATTCTTTGATATCAGTAACATTATTCCAGGCTATTCATGTGCATGGCCTGTAATGGTGTTAAAGAGCTGAAATTCAATCCCCAAATGAATTGGTATTTTTTTATATTTGTTTGGTCCATTTAATGTGTTCTTTAATTGAGTGATGATTGCTCTTCTTGTTCCAAAATAGTGAAATTGTTTGGGATGTTTATAGACATGCACATCTGGATCCAGTTCTTTAAAAGACTTGTGCTCCATGAGAAATGAGTGGGAATACACAAATATTCATATTTGAGGAATGTTCAAATTTGGCCAGTTAAATAATTAGGGGTATTCATATTCATATCTGCTACCCTTAAGCACAGAATCTGCTGCAAGTCACAGTTTGCACTATCATAGGTGGGTAGAGCTATGATGTAGGACTGTCAAATGTATGTTCTTTCACTGCACTGGCTGGTTTCAAGGTCTGCTTGATGGTTGCCAGTAAAAGATTGTGAGCAGCCATTTTTGAGAACTTAATAGAAAAAAAAACACATCAAAAGCAGACCCTCCTAAAGAAAGTAGGTATACTGTACTCTTGACTAAGTTTTTGGTTTTAAAAGGCATCTATACAAGTCCCATGGCTACCTACCATCCACTGTGCTATTTTCATCCCACTCCTTCCACAGATCCTGGAACAGTGCCAAAAATAGTAACTATTTCTAAATGACCTCCTGTCAGTCACCCTTACCTTATGATGTTATCTTTTATAAAGCAATGGGACCTGACAGAATTCACCCAGGAATTCTAAAAGAATTAAGGGGAGAACTAGTGACACCACTGACTACCCTTTTTAACAAATCATCGGAGGATGGTGTGGTACCTGAGGACTGGAGGAGGGTGGATGTGATTCCCCTTCACAAAAGTGGGACCAAGATAGAGGCAGAAAACTATAGACATGTCAGTTTGACCTCTGTGGTAGGAAAAGTGATGGAATCACTTCTGAAGGAAAGAATTGTTGAGTACCTAGAGGCCAGTGGGCACAGGACCCAAGGCAGCATGGGTTCACAGCAGGAAGGTCATGTCAGATGAATCTAATTGATTTCTTTGACTGGGTGACCAAAGTAGTAGACCAGGGAGGGACTATGGATATGGCATACCTAGACTTTAGCAAGGCATTTGACACAGTCCCACACAAAAGATTAATAATCAAATTAACCAGCCTGGAAGTGGGTCTCAGAGTGGTAGCTTGGGTAAAACATTGGCTGGACTACAGGACACAGAAGGTAATTGTAAATGGAGTCCACTTTGAAGAAAGAAGGGTTACTAGTGGGGTACCGCAGGGTTCAGTACTGGGTCCAGTCCTTTTTAATGTCTTTATAAGTGACATTGCAGAGGAACTGGAAGAAAAAGTATGCCTCTTGCAGATGATACAAGATCTGCAACAGGGTTGATACACAAGGAGGTGTGGAAAGGATGAGAGGGACTTGGCAAGGTTGGAGAATGGTCAGAGTATGGCAGCTTGGATTCAGTGCAAAGAAGTACAAAATAATGCACATGGGAAACAACAACCCAGGGGAAGATTACACAATGGGGGGGAAGGTAGTAACAACAACAAAAATGGAAATGGACCTGGGGGTAATCATATCAGATGACCTTAAGGTTAGTAAGCAATGTGAGAAGGCAGTAGGGAGGGCTGGGGGGATACTGGGATGTATAGGGATAGACATCACCAGTAGAACACAGGAAGTTGTTATCCCTCTGTACAGACAGTTGGTGAGACCCCAGCGGAGTACTGCATCCAGTTTTGGAGACCCCACCTCTGCAAGGACATAGGCAGGATGGCACAGTCTGGAGGAGGGCAACTAAAATGGTGCAGGGTCTGCAAGAGAAGCCACATGAGCAGAGATTAAAGCAGCTTAATATATATACCCTTGAGGAAAGGAGGGGGGGGAGACATGATAGAAACTTTTAAGTACCTCAGTGGAATCAACAAAGTCCAAGAGGGTAACATCTTTTAGAAAAAGAGATGTGCAAGAACAAGGGGGCACAATTTGAAGATAGAGGGGGGATGGCTCAGGAGCATTGTGAGGAAATATTTTTTCACAAAGAGGGTAGTGGACACATGGAACAGCCTTCCTGAGTAAGTTCTGGGTCTTAAACTGTGGGAGAATTCAAGAATGCATGGAACAAACATAAGGCAGTTCTTGTGGGGGTAGGAAGAAATAGGCTGTTGGTTAACTAGGATCTGCAGCTTATCCTGTAGGTAGGGAAATGGTCGGACTAGGTGGGCCATGTGGTCCTTATCTGCCTTCAAAGTCTATGTTTCTATGTTTCTATAATGTGTCCATTGTCCCTAATCCATGCCAGCCTATATTTATGGTCTTCACTCTCTGGACCATGCTGCTTAACATGGGGAGGGCTGGGGCCAGCACATGCATGTCCATCCAGGATGTAGTAGAAGGTGCCAAACATTTCCTCTCTTCCTGCAGCACACTTAACTATTTGATTAATTTAGCAACATTCTAGGTAGTTACTTCTGTCTAATATAACCTTTCAGACAGTAGCAAACAATCAGAGCTCATTGATCCTTCTACTGCATGAATGAAGACCTCTGAATGGAAGACTTCTGTGATCACAATATATTTATAAAATCCTGGTTTACACTTGTGGCATTTGACTCTTGGGATTGAAATTCCCAACTGCCAGACGGGAGAAGGCCACAAGCCCCGTGCACCAAACAATCGGTGCACCAGGCGCTTGCTGCATTCTCAGGGCTTTGAAAATTGAGCCCAGTATTTAAAATTGAAAGGAAGACTGGAACAGCAGCAACCAAAGAATGTCATCCCAATACATAAATAGAAATAGACAAGTTAACATGCTGCAGAATTGTTACAAGAAATAGACTGTGCAAATCATTGTACAGTACCTAGTAAGGGATGGTGGGGAGTCAAGAAGGGTCCAAGTAGTGAGCACGGATGAAAAAAATAGCAAAAGACTTGGGGCTTGATTCTCAAACAGCCCTAACATTGATGCAAGCTGCCACCAAAGGCAACTTGCTTCAATGCCTGGTGCGCCATGGACCCTGCACTCCATTCTCTATCAGGCAGGGTCCCAGCTGCAAAGTTCTGCAGCTTGCGGCAACTGTGGATGGGCGCCAAACAGATGGTGTACCAGGAGGGATTTCTGCAAGTGGCAGGGCAGCCATGCACCTCTCCAGACCCTGGTGGTCTAGCGGGCCCTCATCTCTGATTCTCAGTGTTGCCCATAATAATATTTCATAATAGGTCCCCGTGCACTGATGGACTAGTGGCCCCCTGTCCCCAATCCCAGATGTCACCCCATACATAAATATTTATAACATCTCCATTTCCAGGTGGTCTAGTGGTTCCCCCCCATCCCTGATGTCACCCCATGCATAAATATTTATAGCATCTCCATTTTCAGTTGGTCTAGTGACCCCCCTCCCTGATCCCCGCTGTTGCCTCACACATAAATATTAATAACATCTCCATTACCTGGTGGTCTAGTGGCCCCATCCCTAATCCCTGATTTTGCCCTGTACATAAATATTTATAACATCTACATTTCCTGATGGTCTAGTGGCCTCCACCCCAGCAGGTAGTACCCACCACCCAACACCCCCCCATCCCAAGACAGAGTTGGGGACTGGCACATCCCTACTCACACCTCCATATCCATCACCCAACTGAACTGTTACTGAGCAGACTATAAAGTGTACTCATTGATGTGTACACTTTACAGCCTGCTCAGTGATAGTTTAATTGGGAGCTAGCCACGGATGTGTGAGGAGGACTGTGCTAGTCCCTGGCTCTGTCTCAGGATGCAGGGGAGTGGGGGGGTCACTAGCTGCTTGGGTGGGGGGTCACTAGACCATCTGGAAATGGAGATATTATAAATTTTTATGTACAAGATTACATCAAGGATGGGGAAGGGGGGCCACTGGACCATCAATAATAGTGTTGATATTTAATGCTGTACTAACTGGGACATCGGGGATTAGGGAGGAGGGACCATGGCACATTGCCACAAATAGGCTACTCTCCCAGAGGAGAATTTTCTAAGTACCTGTAGACCAGCCCTTGTTGGTCTAAGAGTACTTAGCATTTCTCCCTCTGGCAGAGTTCTGTGAATTCCACATTAGGGGATGTGGCAGCTTACATCTGCCACATGTCCCCTAGTACTAGGTTGCAGACCATATTTGGGTGCAGGGGTGGCATAAGTCCCGTTAGGGGCAGGCAGCCTGTGATTGATGCAGGCTGCTTTTGTAAATAGCTCAGGGGGCAGTGTTTGATGCAAGGTGCCACTTGCCCCATTTATGTTTGGTGCAAGTACCTTGCGTCAGTCTCAGGGCTTTAAGAATTGAGCCCTGGGTCATGTAATGTTGATATTTAAAGAGGTAGTAGTGCCAAAAATACTGGGCTGAAAAGTTTAGCACTTCTAAACTAGTCTCATATTACATTGTATTTCTCAATTTTTTTCCTTGTGCCCATTAAATGGTTTTCTGCCTAGTATCAGAAAATGGATAGGGGCATTTCTCGTCCTCTGGCTAAACCTCTTGCAAGGGCTACCGATTTATGTGTGGACAGAGAATGGATAGGGACATTTCCCATCCTCTGATTGACTAAAACCCTTGCCATGGGGTTCATTTATGTGCATTTAGATACCAGGAAATAACAAGTCCCAGTGACAACCGACTGTTTACCTAAAACAAATCAATCAGCAGTTGGCATTTTTAAAAACTAAAACCTGACATGTTCTTGTCTCACTTAGCGAGTGACCCCCCCCACACACACACATCAGAACCGACTCCTGAAAACTTCACCACTCTCAATGTAATTGCCACAAAAAAAAGTAAATACATTGTGCTGTTTCATACATGCCTTTACACAGCCATGCATTTTTAAAATAAGAATGCTACAGGCAGCACACACTACATCTCCATCCTGTCCCCCCCCCCCCTTTTCCATCAAGACAAGTACTTGCTGGCAAGACAGAAAGCATTTTCTGCTGATATTAATTTTGGCACAGACCTGATCCCGATCAATTCCCACTGCTCGATGCTCAGCTCCTGGTTGGGAATTCAAATCTGTCAACCTTCAGTCTTCCACCTTCACCTTCCTGATCCAGTCTCAAAGCCGTCCTGTTCCTCATACTTGTGCCAACTGTGCTCAGTGTTTGCCAACCACACTCACAGCCACCTTGCTCTGTAAACTAACAAAACTAGCAAAACAAATGCTACCATTTAAGGGATAAAACTCTGTCTTGCTAAAAGTCCTGCTAGTAACTGACAGCCTGTACCAGGAGTGCCCTTTTCTGGTTACTGCAGTACTGAAGAGACTACTTTGCCCCAAATTGCCTTGAAGATGTGATTTTATAATTTTCTTTTAACTTTCTCAGTATTTTATTTTTTTCTTCTTGCCCATTTTCTAAGAAAAATAACACCCTCCATTGTGGGTGGTATAGGCTACACTGGACTTTCCATGAGTTATAATGCCTTCTGCATGTGGCATCAGACATCAAGTCCCTGGGGTAGTCCAGTATACCCAATACCATCCACCCTGTGGGGTATTACTGCTAACTCGTTGGGTGTGATGTGAACAGAAATGCCTTACCTGGAAGCAGACATATCTAGTTCTATTCTCTCCTACTACATCATCGTCATAATACCTCACTCATTGTTATCACAAACACGGCTACCTGATTAGTAACATGTGACAAGTTACTTCTCAAGCAGCAGGAGATTGGCTCTTCTTTGTTACTAATTAAGTAACACTCAATAAGCTCATAATACCTGTGATGTGTGGGGAGAAATAAAACTGATTATGTCAACCTCCAGATAGAGCACTGTTCCACTTATCACACCTAGGACTGCCAGGTAAAAATATCTTCTAATCAGCAAGACACAGAAGAGAAACAACTATTTCATATATACAGTAAGAAGTGATAACTGACTGCTTCAGAGAGCTAATATTAATTCCAGGCAGTGAATTAGCTCTAAGCAACAAACATGATAGTGGAAATGTTTCTGTGTATGACTAGAGCTGTACAGAATGCAGAAATCCGGCTGAATCACAATTCCATTTTCAAAAACTTGGAGGAATTTTGAGGTGAGGTCTGCAGAATTCCATTAAGTGAACTGTGATGTTTTTTAACTTTGGGTTTTAATATGAACTGTTGTTTTGTTTGTTAAAGTGCAGAAAGATGTTCTGCAGAAGAACTATGGAAACAGAAGAATTCTGCTGTGTTCTGTGAAACTGCACATCAGTTTGTGAAATTTCACATTTTCTGTGATTTTTTTCACCACAGCAGAAATGACCCCCTTTATCCCACCAAAGCATCACCAAACTCTTTAGTTATCAGAGCACTCCCGGGCAGTATTGAAGTAAATGACTGTTTACACTTAAAAAATTGATTTAGGATAATTTCATAAGAAGAATAACACCCTCTAAGGTGTCTGGGCAGGCTGATATTCAGACTTCTCAGGAGGTTGAAAGCAGTCAGTATATGCCGTGTGCCTCAGAATACACCCAAAGCATCAATATATCAGAGCATGCCTGGATACCTCAGTGGCTGTTATATATCTGATGGCAAAGTGTCGTAATCTTGGTGTATATGAGGTCAGCACCATCAATGGGGTCTAATTACCTCGGTCGGGTTTGTGGGATTATGAGTTAATTAACCCCCTCCAGATGGCAATAGTTAATCAGTGTACAGGACTTTGCCATCAGATGTTTTATAAATTACATGAAGCTGGTCTGTTTTTGCTTTAAACTGTGTTTTTTTTTTTTTTGCTTATATACTCTTGTGTGGTGTTTTAGCTTTGTGCTGTGTTTTTCCATAGTGCAGTGGTGTCCCTTATACTATATATGGTGGCGTTAACCAGATTTTCATTTCATTTTGTTTAAATTAGAGCATTTAGACAAATATTGCCCATTTTCAAAGATGCCTATGGTCAAAACACAGAAAAAACATTGATTACATACAATACAGTGCAAAATGATAAACAAAGTTAGACAGGTGTTAAGCATGTCAAATTTTCCTGCATGACACACTGGAATCATTGCCATTGAATTGCGTCATGCTCCTGCAGAATTCAGCAGTATGCGACTTGCAGAAACTGTGATAAAAGCATTGCAGCCTGGCTGACTCCACTGTAGTGTGCCCCTTACCGCTTTTCTCTAGTTTAATGATATTTTTCAGAGTTAACTGTGTTGGCCCTCATCTGTTTCTGTAGTGTGGTGGTCTCCTATAAAAGGATGCATGGTTTTGATGCAGTGTCCCTTATAGTGTTTAAGATGGCATGAGTGGTGGTGAGTGCAGCTGTAATTGCAATTGTCCTGTAATCTGGAGTGTCAATTTATAAGTTGTGGTCAAGAGCAGCATGTAGGAGAGTCATAGTAGGGAGTGGCTGTGAGCTATCTGCTGTTGGAAGTGGTGGTGAGGAGTGGAGACTCTGAACTGAATGGCAATAGACACATGAGAGCTTTGAAGGACCCAAGTAGAAACAGGTGAGCAAAGCTTCAACAATCTGGGCAACCAGCTCTGGAGTAGGTGAAGCAGAAGTTTCAGAGGCTGGGAAACAGATTGCAGGCACACTCAGCTTCCCTGGCCTTTTCCAGGATCCTCACTGTGCGGAGTAAGGGTAAAGAAAAGATGGAGTAAGGAGGGAAGAGATTGAGGAGTTAAAGCAGTGGTTAAAGGGGTGGCATCTAGAGAAAGTGTACCACATTGTGGGGGACTGGGGGGACTTCTGAGATAGGAGACTTTTCAAAGATAATGGCCTTCGCCTGGCAAGTGAGGGGACCAGTGCACTGGGGTAGACATTTGATGTCTACATTGGATAGTTAAACTGACTGCAGGGGACAGTGAGGCTAGCAGACCCACAGTACAGGGAGTGAGGGAGGAGGTAGGGGAACTGGTAGCAGTGAGGTGGGTAAAAATAAGGTTAAGGCTCAAACGGGAGTAGTGGAAGAAGCTAAAGATTGAAGGCTCTCGATGTCTGCAAGTGACTCATAACATAAGATGCTAAGGAGAACTGGAAAGAATGCAGGAGTAGGATCACAAAACAGCAAAAAGGTGATCTAGAGCTAGTTTGAAGGGGATCAGCCTTAATACCATAGTAGCCATCACAGAAACATTAACAATAGAGAATAATGACTGGCCAGGTTGTACAACATTTAGCCAGGATGGGGGAAAGGCAAAAGGGGGCATATCTCTATATGTCAAGGAGGGCATAGAGGCTGTGGGGGGTGGACACATGAGGGGAAGCAAAGGAGAAACTGAGTCACTGAGGATTCATCTCATGGTGCCCTCAGACAAGAAAATACAGGTGGGATAATCTATAGACCACAATGGTAAGGAGAAGAGAAAGACAGGGAGCTTGGGGAAAAGCTGCCAAGTGGAGTAAAGAAGGGGGATGTGAGGGTGGTGGGTCATCTGAACCTGTCAGATATTGACTGGGAACAGTCCATACTGTGCATCCTACTATTGAATGTTAGGAGCTAGGATGTGTGAGCCCATTTTTGCTCCTACGCGTACTTATCTGAAATACTTCATGTTTCCTCCATTTAATATGTAGTTATCCAATCTCCTTTTAAATTCTGTTTTTGTTTTATTAATCACTACTTCGGCTGAAGGATATTCCATGTGTTAACCACCCTTGATGTATAAAAATACTTCCTCTCATTGCTCCTAAATTTTATTCCACCAATCTGTAGTAGATGTCCTCTAGTTTCCATCTTTCCCTCTTTAAAGTTAATATTCAGTTCAGTAAGTAGTATTGGATCCTGCATGTGTCATACATAAATAGCATGTCCCCAAATATGTGTCTAGTTTCAAGTGACATCAAGTCAAGTGACAATAAGAGTTCCTCATAGCTTTTACCAGTTTGCCCCTTCATAATCTTAGTAAATCTTCTCTGGATTATTTCTATATCATTTATTTCTTTTTTCTTAAAAGGATTTCACAATTGGGAAGTAAATTCAAGTTGTGAATGTACATATGCTCTAAATAGTGGCATCATTATTTTGCTATCCCTTGATGTTATATTTCTTTTAATAGCCCAGATGATTTTGATTGCTTTTGTTATTGCTTCTGATGTTTGTTTGGAGGTGCTGATATCATCAGCAATTTGGATTCCTAAATCCTTTTCACAACTGGATTCTAATAAGGGGTGACCATGCGCAGCGTATTCATTTAGTGAGTTATTCTTCCTTAAATTCATCACTTTGCACTTACTCAAATTATGTTTCATTCCCCATTTATCTGTCCAGGTGACTAATTCATCCAAGTCATTTTGAATGAGTGCTGTATCTACTATAGTTTTAGATGGACCACCTGTCTTTGTATCATTGATGTATTTTGCCACCCAACTATTTAGATTTGATGTTAAGTTTGATATGAAAATCTGAAATAACACAGGCCCCAAAACAGACCCCTGCGGCACTCCGTTGGTCACCCTACTCACCCCCAATTGGTGTCCATTCACCACCACTCTCTGACTCATATTTGCAAGACATTCTGTTATCCAGTTTATATAGATTTTGCTAATATCTGCATGTTCTAATTTTTTAACAGTGGCCCAGTGTCGTGTAAGATCAAATGCTTTTGCAAAGTCCAGGTATATTATATCACAGGGTATGTTTTGATCTAATGTGCTACTAACTTTCTCATAGAAGCAGAGAAGATCAGTGGTGCAACTTTGGCCCTATTTGAATCCATGTCATTCTGTGTCACACTTTTCATAGGTTCCATATCATAATAGCGATCGAGCAACAGCGATTGCTATTATGGCGAGTGTACATACCTGAAAAATTATTTCGGCGAAGCACACTGGCAGCATAATGAAAAATGGCACCTGAGACCTACAGGTTTTATTTTTAATGTGGGGGACTGTGCCCCCCGCATCTCCCCCAAGGGGGGTTCCCACCCGGCCCCCCACTTATGGAATCTTAACTCTGGGGGGGTGCAAGTCGGGGGCGGGAGGAAACTTGGTGGCAAAAAAAAAACCTGCACCATGCCAGACCAGAGCCTGGTACCCATGCCTCCCAGATGACCACCCTCCCCATGACACCAGCGATCCAGCTCTGCAGCTGCTCACCACAACCCCTCCCACATGCCATCCCTCCCCTGCTTTTCCCCATGGCGACATGCACACATACGTGAGTTCCTGTTGCGGTTTTCACTGACCACAGTATCCAGTCACCCTCCTCCCTAGGTAGCCATGATCACAGTTGCCGAGATTGAGATGCCATTTTTCTAGGTGCTCAGTCTCGGTCACTATGGTCACAGACTATCCTTCTCATACACTGAGGACAAACATCTTTAATAATTGATTCAAATATTTTACAGAGAACACTGGTCAAGCTTATGGGTCTGTAATTTTGTAGCTGCGATGGTTCACCTTTTTGAGTTCATCATGGCATGCAGGTGCAGATAAACTCATTGCTGTAAGGTACTCTACAGGGGTGTGCCCAATGGGGAACTCCATTTCTACTGGCAGGTCAGTGGCAGGCAAATCAGTCAGCAGGCTGGCAATGACTCACTTCCAGCTCTTCAGGTTGAGCAGAACAACTTTTCAAAGGAGGGAGCCGCACCAATAGTGGCACGGCTCAGTCCTTTGAAGTTGCATTCCTGCCTTGCATTCGTGGCTGCACGTTCGCACTGCTGTAGCTTACAGCACTGTGAACACACTGAGGCCAGGTCTTCTGTATGACCCCTCACAGTTAAAAATACAAAACGACGGGGGTGCCCAATCCCCCTGTAAGCATACCCCCTCTCAGTTCATTTGTCGATGGGGGAGCCCACTCCCTGTCAGCATAATGCCCCCCAATTTGCTGTGTGCTGAGGGGGGGTGTCCAGTCCCCCTTGGCTCTTGTCCCCCCAAACACTTGGTATATGCCAACAGGGGTGCTCAGTCCCCTGTTGGCTACAGCCCCCCCAAAACACTCAGGTGGCATCCCTGTAAAAAAGAAAACCTTCTCGTGAGGTTTTAAAAAATATTTTTTTAAACCTGTAAACTAGAAAATGGCCCCTCATTGAGTCCAGTGGTCCCTTCCCCAACCTGAGCCCACCATCTGCGCACCCACCTCCCCACACCCCTCTCACTCCATACTTACATCCGGAGCCCAGCGCAATGCTCTTCAGTATACCGTGAACACGTCTGCACTCTTCAAAGCCGATCGCGAACTGAAGAAATGCCGGTAAACTGTATAATGGCATAACAGGGTTTTTTTCAACTTTGGTGCATATTTCAGCCATTTTTGTGAGTTTTGGCACCAAACTTTCAACATGGGGTTCTTGGGACCCCATCTCATGAATTCAATCACAGTCATGTGGTTATTCAGTCAGGAAAGGTGATTTCGCGTCACTGCACAGAATCACCTTTTGGGACAAAGTAATGAAATGACAGTGTCACTGGTCATGAGGTGGACTCCCAAAAAGCCTATGTTGAAAATTTGGTGACAAAACTCAAAAAAATGACTGTTTTATGACTGTGCATTGCGCAGTTTCAACGCACACTTGTAACATCGCAATTATGTAATATTTTCACTCCAGATTTTCAGCATTGGTATTTGTTTACACCTCCTCATGAACAGTACAGCTGTCATTTTCAACATCCTGGTGAAAATGCATTTTCGCACTTCTGGCACAGAATAGCACGGTCACTCTGGGAAATCAGTGTTCGGGACAGATTACGAAAATCACAGTGACACTGTTCATGAGCGGAGGTATCAAAATACCTATGTTGAAAATTTGGTAACAAAAGTCTGTATAATAACTGTGTTATGAGTGTGTGTTGCGCAGTTTCCATGCATACACGTACCTTCATGAATTTGTAATATTTTCTCTCCAGATTTTCAACATTGGAATTTTGTTTCACCTCCTTATGAACGGTACAGCTGTCATTTTTCATATCCTGGCTGAAATGTGTTTTTTCACTTCTGGCGCAGAATAACGCAGTCACTGTGGGAAATCAGTGTTTGGGACGGATTAAGAAAATTAGTGACACTGTTCATGAGCGGAGGTCCCAAAATTCCTTTGTTGAAACTTTGGTGACAAAAGTTCATAAAATGACTATTTTATGAGCGTGCATTGTGCAGTTTCCACACACACTCGTAACATCGAGGATCTGTAATATTTTCACTCAAGAGTTTCAACATTGTCTGTTTTGCATGCCTTCTGATGAATAGTACAGTGTCATTGTTCACATCCTGATCGAAATGTGTTTTCGCACATATGGCGTATCATGGCACGGTCGCTGTGGGAAATCAAACTTCAGGACAGATTAAGAAAATGAGAGTGACAGTGTTCTTGAGTAGAAGTCACAAAGTGCCTATGTTGAAATTTTGGTGAAATTATTCCACTAATTGGCTATTCTGGCGTGCTTGTGCAGAATCACGTGTAACTTTGCACGTTTGAACATTTTTAATATTTTCACTCCAGATGTTCAACACTGTCTTCTCATCACACCTCCCTATGAATGGTACAGCTGTAATTTTTCACATCCTGCCCGAACTGTGTTTTCGCACATCTGGCGCAGAATGGCGTGGCTGCTGTGAGAAATCAACGTTCTGGACAGATTAGGAAAATCACAGTGCCACTGTTCATGAGCAGAGGTCCCAAATACTTTCATGAGGTGGGGGTCAAAAAAGGCCATGTTGAAAATGTATAGTGCAAATACCAACAAACACCTGGGACATTAGGGTTTTCTAACCATAACGCCCCCCCCCCCAATCCTTGATGGGGCTCCATAGATACATAGATACATAGACAGTGTCGGCAGATAAGGGCCTATGGCCCACCCAGTCTGCCCAGTTGAGCTTGTAAGTTCAGTTTATGTTTTCCTAGAAGTCTGTTGCCCCTTACCCGTGACCTCCAGAATTCCTTTATGTCTATCCCATGCATTCTTAAATCCCGTGATTGTTTCAGCCCCCACCACTTCCTCTGGCAGGGTGTTCCACATGTCCATCACCCATTCTGTGAAGAAATTCTTCTTCACGTTTCCTCTGAATCGTCCTCCCTCCAACTTCATCCCATGCCCTCTAGTCCTGGAACATCTTTTTCACTTAAAAATAGTGTATTCCTGCACCCTGTTCCTCCCTATAAGATACTTGTATGTCTCTATCATATCCCCTCTCTCCCTCCTCTCCTCCAGGGAGTACATATTCAGTTCCTTCCCTGTCCTCATAGGACTTGTGATGCAATCCATGTACCATCTTTGTTGCCCTCCTCTGAACCTTCTCTACCTTGTCTATGTCCTTACATAGGTAAGGTCTCCAGAACTGTACACTGTACTCTAGGTGGGGCCTCACTAGTGTCTTGTATAGTGGAATTATGACCTCCCTTTTCTTGCTGGTGATGCCCCTGCCTATGCATCCCAGCATCCTGTTTGCTTTACCTGCTGCCTTGTCACACTGTTTCCCTACCTTGAGGTTATCAGAGATGATAACTCCAAGATCCCTTTCCTGCTTGGTGCATGCTATATCCTCACCCCCCCAACCGATATATTGTGCCAGGGTTTTTGTGCCCAATATGCACTATCTTGCACTTCTTTGCATTGAATTTCAACTGCCAAACCCCTGACCATTCTTCAAGTTTCTGCAGGTCCCTTCTCATTCTGTCTACACCCTCTGGTAAGTCTACTCTGTTACAGAGCTTTGTGTCATCAGCGAACAGTGAAATTCTGCCTTCTAGGTCCTGTGCAATGTCACTGATGAAGATGTTGAATAGTACCAGTCCCAGCACTGATCCCTGTGGGTACCCACTGGTCACTCTTCCCTCTGTGGAGTGACAGCTATTTACCACCACCCTCTGTGTCCTGCCACCCAGTCAGTTACCTACCCACCACACTACTGTCCTGCCCACACCCATATTCCCCAGTTTGTGTAATAGTCTTCTATGTGGCACAGTGTCAAAGGCCTTGCTGAAGTCCAGATAGGCCATGTCCACTGCCCTCCCCTGATCCACCTCCCTAGACACCCAGTCAAAAAATTCAACAAGGTTGGTCTGACATGACCTCCTCCTGGTGGAACCATGCTGCCTTAGGTCCTGTAGTCCATTGACAACCAGATGTTCCACCAATCTCTCCTTCAGTAGTGCTTCCATGATCTTTCCCACTACTGAGGTGAGGCTGACTGGTCTCTAGTTCCCGCTTCCTCTTTGTTCTCACTTTTGTATAAGGGGATTACATCTGCTGTCCTCCAGTCTTTGGGTCCCTCCCCTCTTTCCAGTGATTGGCTAAACAGGATAGCCAGAGGTTCAGCCACCACCTCTCTTAGTTCTTTAAGGACCCTGGGGTGCACCCCATCTGGCCCCATTGCTTTATCACCTCTTATTACTTCCAGTTCCTTAAGGACCCTTTCTCGTGTAAAGGGACTTATGTCCATTTCTGCACCATTCTCACCCCTTGTACTCCCTTCAGACCCATTACCCTCCTCTTCCTCAGTAAAGACTGAGCAGAAATACCTGTTCAATATGTCAGCTTTACTGTTGTCATCCTCCACACGGCCCCCATCCTCCCCCTTCAGTCTCACTATTCCTCCCTTTGCCTTTCTTTTTTCACTTATGTACCTGTAAAAGGTTTTGTCCCCTCTACCCACTCCACTGCCCTTATCTTCTCTGAACCACAGACACATCATCACTCTTCAAAGCCAGATCACAAATTGAGGAAACAGGTATGCACTTCACTGTATTTCAACAGGAATGTGAACTTGGTGGCATAACTTCTTTCTGCTGGGAACTGTAGTCCTGCTAATCGGTGCGTACCAACAGCAATCCCAATGACAAATTCCGGCATTGACAAATGCTTTTTGAATATTGGCACAACAAAGGCAGATTTCCATTTAGATGGTATAGTTCTTGTATTAACCGATTGCTCAAATAGTATCTTTAGGGGCAGTGTAATACGGTCAGCTATAATTTGTAATAATCTAAGGGAAATGTTGTCAGGGCCTGTTAATGAATTTGTTTTTACCTGTTTAATTTTGGTTAGTATTTCTACTTTGGTGATTTGTATATTTTCTTTCTGTAGTGTATTTTTATACTATCTGGCCATAAGTCCTTATTGTAGACTTCACAACAATAGGTATTAAACAATTCTGCCAATTATGCATTATTTTTTACTATATTATTTTCATGTATTATTGGTTCTACCTGTGATTGTGGTTTCTTTAAGGAGTTTATATATAACGTAAAACTCCTTAAAGTTATCTTTTTTAGCCTTTTTTGCCAGATTAATTTCCATTGCCTTTCTTGCTATCCTAATTTCCATTTTACAAGTCCTCTGTGCTTGTTTAAATGCTTCCATAGAGGTCTTTGGGCCCCAAATTAAAAAGTCCCAGGCTGCATCGCGCAAGTGCTTGCACCGGCACAAAATAATGGTATTTTCAGAAGATACGCTGTAACATGTGATTGCACATGTCTGGCTGAATACCCTGAACAAGTGCAATCATGCAGTTGGAGATGCAAGGTGCAGCAGGTGCCCTGAGACCTGCACGGAGCATAGGGAAATGCACGATAGGCTGCCACGTGCATGGCACACACAATTGCAATATTCAGCCAGGCAATGCAAATGGCCTCATTGCACATTCCAAGTCTATTCCCTTCATGTGCAGCTCATTACTGGAATATATTCAGGCCATTTACATACCCAAGGCATGTGCAGTTCCAGCTTTGATGGGTTACCCCACTACTCAACAGAGGTGACCAGGAGATGCTGCAGCCTAGCAGGCAGGTTTGATGAAAGGTTTGTGGGTGGGTGGGTGGGTGGGCTGCAATGGCCTGAGTACAGTGCTATAACCCACAGTCATGAACAGGGTTGGACTGGGGTACAGGGGGCCCACCTTGCCTTGCAACAGGGGAGGGCAAAGGGTGACACACTCTGATCAGTATACCACAGGATTGTGATACACTAGGTACGTTTGCAGATTACAGTCACCTGCAGTGCCCCCAACACTCCCAAATGATTGGAGCATGGTGATACAGTACATAGAAGGAATGTCAGTGTTCAGAAGGTGACTTGGTGTCCAAGTGTGTGTGTCCCACCTGGACCACTCCAGGTAACCCAGTGGGCCAGTCTCATACTGGCCATGTACGTGCCCTTGGTGGCTGCATGCCCAATACTGGAGAGGTTGGGTGTCCATGAGGCATGCCCATGTCACCCCCAGGCCACAGGTTTTGCCACCTCTGCCCTGTGCTGCCCACTGTTGTGCTATGTCCACCACAAGAACACCACACAGACCCACCACAGTGCCCATGTAGTGGTATCACACAGCATGGCAGGCATCGGTGACATGTCTGTGGCTCACTGTTGTGTGGGCCTGGCACGGGCACGCTGTGTACACTTTTGGTGTACTATCATGGGTGTGTGCCACAGATCAATCCCTCACCCATGCCATGTTGCCACTAGTACCACCGTGCACCAGACATCACCATAGGTGCATGCCACCATTGGTTGGCACCCTGCAGGCCACATGGATACAGGCCATAGCCCCAGTACATGTGCTGCATTGTAGCTGTCTATTCCACTGGTGTGCTAGGAGGGCACCCGACAGCATTTGCATGTGGTTGCTGGGTGCCTACATCCTGGGTGTGGTGTGGGGGCTGTCTCTCTAGGTGGTGCCAGTAGTGTCCTGGAACCTGTGGCTTTGGGTACTTCAGTCCTGGCATGACTGCTGTGTGTGGGTGCCTGGGGCACATCTTGATGCACCTCCAAGTGCTGTCTCAGGATGGCCTGCCTGCAGTTCTGTGGCCTGCCTGAGAGTGACTGGCTGATTTAGGTCATTCTTTTGTCTAACTTTGCGTGGCACACTTCTGAGATGTGCAGCAGATGTGCCTCACAGTTTGGCTGAATATATGAATGCACGGCATATTCATGTACATGCCCCCCTTTTTGCACCACATACATTATTTCTGCATGACAGCACATTTGGAAATGCGTGATGCATCTCTCCCTTTTGAATATCATGCTTCTGTGCATTTTCTGAGTTGTTCTGCACATCTCCATTTTGGGATGCACATCTCCTTTGAATATGTGGGCCTCTGTGCCAAATAAACCTTGTTGTTTATATAATTTATTTTTTCTTTTTATGAGTCTCAGTCTTTTTATTTAACCATTTAGGTGTTTTGGTGTTATTTTTTTTTTCTTTATCATAGATATGGACTTGTTATTAGTGTTCAGAATTATTGTTTTTATAATATGCCACATTGATTCTGTTGTTTTGTTTTGTTGTATGTTCTCCCAATCAATGTGTTCCAATCTGATTTTTATTTGTTTATTATCAGCTTTGTCAAACAGATTGATCTCTGCGCAACTGTTTAATGGTATAAATTCACATTGTGCAGTCAAGCATACCATTCTATGGTCACTATTCCCTAAGGAGGGCTCACAGTACATGTTTCTATTTGAATCTGCTCTGAGCATATGATATCCATTACTTTATTTTCTCTTGTGGGTTCCTTCACATGCTGTAATAAGCGGTTTCTGTTGCATGCTTCAAGAAACTGTTTCCTATTGTTGCTACTCACTTTATTTGCAGGCCAGTCAATCTCATGTATATTTCTATCCCCCATTGTTATCAATTCCCCAGCTCTTTCTTTTTCTTTCATAAAATTTCCAGTTGTCTCTGCTGTACAGTTAGCAGGACTTTATACTGTACTACCCCTGTAATGATAGATTTTGAATACCCCCTACTAAGTTTAATCCATATTGTTTCAGTAGTGTCATCTTCTCTAATTTTCTTGGATATATCAATGGACTTAATTTTATTGGTGACATATATCGCTACTCCACCTTCTTTTTTATTTGTCCTATCATTTCTATATAGTTGATATCCTTCTATGTCTATGCCTCATGTGTCGTTTTCAGTAGTCCACCATGTCTCAGTGATACCAAGTATTTCCATAGGGTGGTATTTATAATGGTGTGAAGTTCATTCATTTTATTATTCATACTTCTTGCATTAATTAATAGAGCTCTAATTTTGTTGACTCAATTTTGTCTTCACAGTTTGTTCTCTTTGTGTGCTAACTGTACTTTCTTTGATTTAGGCATTTTTGTTTCCCCTTCTTGATCAGTTTAAACCCTCCTGTCCTCAGTACTGTTTAAATTTCTCTGCCAGTGTTTTTGTTCCTTTATTATTAGATGTAGATCATCTCGGCTATACAAATCATCCTTATTACGAAAATCATCACAGTTGTTTACGAATATAAGATTTTGTTTGCCACTCCAGTTCATTAATCAAACATTAACAAGAAAAATCCTGACCGAAGTTCACTTCTGGACCTCATACTTGTCAACAAGCCCCATAACATCTCTCATACAGGGATCTTCCACAATGATCTGGGTGATCACTGTGCAGTTGCCTGTGTTAGGTGCTCTCCACACCTCTCCTCCACCTTCAAGCTTAAGCACAACTTAAAATTTTTCAGTCTTCCAGCCTTCCCGACAGATCTTGGGAACATAAAGTGGCAGGATTTCTACCTTGCACCCTCTGTGTCTGAAGCGTTCAGTATCTTCCAGGATCTTCTAGTAAATATCATCAGCCACCACGCACCTCTAAGGAAAATCAAATCCAGGAAACGTACACCTGAGTGGTTTAGCCCATTACTTAAGAAGGCCTTATGGCATAGAGACACCCTCTGGAAAAGGGCTAGGAAGGGGAGGCGCTGGAGGCCTCAATAGGGGAAAAAGACCTACGGGTCATGGTGGATGCATGTATGAATAACTCTGAGCAGTGCAGGAGAGTGGCTAGCAAGGCAAACAGGATGTTGGGATGCATTGTAAGGGGGATCACCTCTAGGAGCAAGGAAGTGATTCTGCCGCTGTACAATGGACTGGTTAGACCACACCTTGAGTACTGTGTGTACAGTACTGGAGACCGTGACTTGAAGAGGGACATACAGCTCCTGGAGAGGTACAGAGGAGGGCAACTAAGATGATACGAGGGCTAGGGGATTTGATGTATGAGGACAGACTTGAGGAGCTCTGCCTGTTTTCATTGGAGGAGAGGAGAGACAGGGGGGACATGATTGAGGTCTTCAAGTATCTCAAGGGAATAAATAGGGTAAACATGGAGGGGATCTTTAGACTAAAGCAGGGAGGTATCACCAGAAGGCATGGTTTGAAGTTGGAAGGTGGAAGGGTGAGGGGGGAAAAGAGGAGGAGGTTTTTCACTGAGAGGGTGGTGGACCCTTGGGATGCACTGCCTGGAGAGCTGGTTCAGAGATCCACAGTGAAGGGCTTCAAGAGAGGGTGGGACAGGCACAGAAAGTGGATGTATCAGATGATGGCCTGTCCCAGGGGGGTGGGGATGGATGATAGGGGTTTCTGGAACACAAGGGAAGGGAGGGCCTCAGCACCCAACTAGTGATCTGAGGTTCGAGCAGACTCGATAGACCGTAAGGCCTAATCTGCTGGCAAATAGTATGTTAGTATGAAACTGCAGGCTGTTTCAGGCTGGCTCTCCTTCCAGGTAGCCAGAAATGCCTGCACCAAACTGATAAGGTCGGAAAAACAACAGTTCTTCCAGTCAGCCCTAGAGGCAAACAAAAACTGCTCCACCAGATTTTGACAGATACTGAGAGAGGTTGAGGGACATTCCCCTGTCACCCCACTACCAGCCAAATTGTGGCAAATAACACTGCCTACACAGTTAGGTCTGAGATCCTCAAGCAGTTCAATAACCACTTTGCTACTACAGGCCTCGCATTTGATATGTCACCTGTTAGTAAACTGAGCACCACAAACACTGGCAGCGTAGCATCTAGACCAATCATAGCCTCTCCCCTACCGACTGCCTCCTCTTCAAGTTCCATCCAGTCTCCTTTAAACAGGTGGAGGACCTACTCCTCTCACTGGACACCAAAAAGAGCGCTGGAGCCGATTTGCTTGAACCCTTCCTCTTAAAAGCAGGTTCTTATTATCTGGCAACTCCAATTGCTCATCTCTTCAACAGCTCATTATCCCAAGGGGAACTGCTGCCTAGTTGGAAAACTGCTCACATTATCCCCCTGTTCAAGTCAGGTGACCCCACTGACTTGAATAACTGTAGGCCTATTTTGTTGCTGCCTGTTCTATCCAAGCTATTTAAAAAAAATGGTAAACTCTCAATTAAGGGAGTACTTGGATCATGAGAAAAACCTCAGTCCTGTCCAGTCAGGCTTCAGACCTAAGCACAGTACTGTTTCTGCTCTTGCCAAAGTATCAAATGACTGGCTAAATGCCTTGGACAGCAAACAGCACAGCTATGCACTCTTCCTTGACCTCAGCAAAGCATTTGATATGGTAGACCATTCCATACTCCTTGATTCACTCAGCAGCATCGGTCTTTCCTCTGCTGCAGTGAAGTGGTTCTGCTGCTACCTCACAAATCGTAAACAACAAATTAAGGCTCAAGGGGAATTCTCCCCACTAAAACTACTGCCTCAAGGCGTTCTGCAGGCTTTCATTTTGGGACCTATCCTCCTCGTCCTTTACATCAATCGCATCGACTCTGGCCTGGTTGCTGGAAAAGTTCTTCTATTCACAGATGACACAGTCATAGAAACATAAAAACATAGAAATTGATGGCAGATAAGGACCGCAAGGCCCATCCAGTCTGCCCATTTCTTTTTTCTATCTTATCAATGTGCCATAGGCCCTTGCTCTGTCAATGGCCTATCTATTCATACTCATCTGGATTACTCCCTTATGCCTATCCCATGCCTGTCTGAAGCCCTGCACTGTATTCATATCCACCACTTCCTGAGGTAGGCCATTCCATGCATCCACCACCCTTTCTGTGAAAAAGAACTTCCTCACATTACCCCCTTAATCAACCTCCCTCTGATCTCATACTGTGTTCTCTTGTCCTGCTATTTTTCTTATATTGAAACATGTTAGACTATTTCACTTTGTTAATGCCCTTAAGGTGTTTGAATGTTTCAATCATATCACCTCTCTCTCTCCTTTGTTCTAGGGTATACATATTGAGTTCAGTTAATCTGTCCACATATGTTTTCTGATGCAGTCCCTGCACCATTTTGGTTGCCCTTCTCTGGACTGCCTCAATTTGGTTAATGCCCTTGTGAAGGTGTGGCCTCCAGTACTGCATGCAATACTCCAGATGGGGCCTAACCAGTGTGTTGTAAAGAGGGATCATTACCTCCCTCTTCTGACTTGTGATACCCCTACTAATACACCTCAACATCCCTCTAGCTTTATCTACTGCTTTAGAGGTCTGCTTGGATGTTTTCAGGTCATCGGTGATGATGACACCCAAGTCTCTTTCTTCCCTTGTGACTGCCAGCAACTCCCCTCCCAGCCTATAGGTGGCTTCAGGGTTTAGTTGCCACTCTTCTGACCATTTTGCTAGTTTATCCAGATCCCTTCTCATTCTACACACACCATCTGGATTATCTACTCTGTTGCAGATCTTGGTGTCATCTGCAAACCAAACCTTACCCTCCAGTCCATCTGCAATGTCACTGATGAAGATATTGAAGAGGACTGGCCCCAGGACTGATTCCTGAGGTACCCCACTTGTGACTTGCATGTCTTCTGACTGTATACCCTTTACCACCACTCTCTGTTTTCTGCCCGTCAACCAGTTTGCCACCCAGTTGACCAACGTCTGACCCACCCTGAGCCTACCCAGCTTATTAATCAATCTTCTATGTGGAACAGTATCGAAAGCTTTGCTGAAGTCAAGGTACAGTAGGCAACATCAACTGCTTCCCCTTGGTCTACTACTCTGGCTACCCAGTCAAAGAAATCTATGAGATTAGTTTGACAGGACCTTCCTTTTGTAAACACATGCTGCCTTGGATCCTGTGCTCCTATGGATTCCAAGTGTTGCACTATCCTTTCCTTAAGGAGTGTCTCCATAATCTTGCCCACTACTGAGGTAAGACTGACTGGTCTGTAGTTACCTGCCTCCTCCCTGCTACCACTCTTGTGGAGTGGGATCACGTGAGCCCTTCTCCAGTCTTCTGGGACCTCTCTTGTGCTCAGAGATTCACTAAACAGTTCTGATAATGGTTCTGCTAGTTCCACCCTTAGCTCTTTTAGTACCTTGGGATGTATGCCATCAGGTTCCATTGCTTTGTCCATCCTGAGCTTATCGAGCTCTTGTAGGACCCTTTCTTTTGTGAAGGGAGTAGTGCTCACCTCCTTCCCCCCTGTGTCCATGATGCTGGGCTGTGAGCTCTGCCCTACCTTCTTTTCAGTAAATACTGAGCAGAAGTATCTATTTAGGATAGATGCTTTTACATGGTCCTCCTCCTCACATGCCCCCTTATCCCTTTTGATCTTAGCAATACCCCCTCTGGACTTTCTTCTTTCACTAATGTATCTGTAGAAAATCTTGGCACCTTTTACTGTTCATGTTAGTGTTTCCTCAGTTTGGGTCTTTGCCTGCCTTATTGCCTTCCCAGCTTCCCTTAGGTAAGTTTGGTATGCCTCCATATCTTCATCCTGCTGAGTTCCCTTATATTTCCTGGATACCAGCCTTTTGGCTCTGACCTTTTCTGCTACTGTGTTTGAGAACCAAAGTGGTTTTCCTCTTCTTTTGCACTTCCTTTTCTCACTAACACAATGGGATGTTGCTTCAAGTATTGCATCTTTAATGCTGGCCCACTTTGCCTGTACCCCCTCACATGTATTTCTTTTTGCCAGGGCTAGCTTAACTCTGTTTCCCATCTTATCAAAGTCAGCTCTTCTGAAGTCCCATATTTTTGCCTTGGAATGGGATGATTTTGTTCTAGTGGCCAAATTGAACCATACCATGTGATGGTCACTGGCCCCCAGGTGACCTTCTACCTGGAGATCTGTGATACTTTCCCTGTTAGTCAGTACTTGATCTAGGATAGCCCTGTCTCTAATGGGTTGTTGTACCAGTTGTTTGAGGCCCTCTCCCAGCAGGGAAACCACCATGTGTCTAGTTCTGGCAGATGTCCCTGCTGGTATTGACCGATCTGTATCTGGCATGTTGAAGTCTCCCATTATCAGAACCTCCCCTTTAGCTGTCATGTTTTATATATCTTCTAACAGTAATGTGTCTATGTCCTCCCCTGGTCTGGAGGCCTCTACACGACCAACCCCTCTGCATAACCAACCCCTCCTTGGACATTGCATACAAGGAGCTACAACAGGATTTCATCATCCTCCAGCACAACCTGCTGAACCTAAAGCTCTTGTTAAATGCAAAAAAAAAATAAAAGCTTTGATTGTCTCTACATCCCACAACACGAGGATACCTGTTACCCCACATATCATACCTTCCTTAATGAACCACTAAAGCTAGTAGATAAATTTAAATATCTGGGTGTCTGGTTGGATAACAAACTCTCCTTCGGTGCACATCTGACCAAGTTAACAAAAAAGCTAAGGCAGTGCCTCGGTATTTTCTATCGCATAAGGTGTCTACTTATCCTGGAAGCTAGAAAATGGCTGGTTCAAACAACCTTTCTTTCCCTGATTGACTACACCAATTTCTTATACAGCCATTGCCCCCAATATGCCCTCCAAAAGCTGGATACACTTTATCATTGCACTTTGAGATTTGTTCTTGACCTGCCCTTGCAGACTCATCACTACCTGTTGTACCACACATTAGACTGGACGTCTGTCTTCACGAGGAGGCAAATAAATGCCCTTATGTGGCTTTTCTGGGCTTTGTCCAACAAATTACCACCCTATATCTGTGACCTGTTTGAATGCTCAAAGGGTGCCTATGGATTGAGGAACTCCTCCTTTATCCTCCTTAAGCTACCATGAACAAGGACTTGTCTTTGCTCAACTGCCATTAGCTCATTCTTATCAGCGCTTTGGAACAGCCTTCAAAAATCACTTAAAATCTCCCTGCTGCCCAGCCTTCTTATATTTAGGGGGCTGCTCTACAGAGGCCGAGTGTTTTAAGTAAAGCCATACCCCACTAAATTGAGTCGCATAACCTCTGAAATCCTGGGCCACCTATTCCCATGTCAGCCAACATCCTTTTAGGGCAATCACCTCGCCCTCTTACTTACCCCCTCTCTGCAACTAGCTACTATGTGTCTGATACCCTCTTCTTCCTACTGTCCTTCTCTATGTCCTTCCTCCCCTCATTTGTACTCTACAGTCTACAGTCTGTATACGCTGCACTTTAAATGCATTATATTTGCACTTTTGTTTATTTGTTTTTGTTCTGATTCCTCCAATTACTGTTTGGTGATATTGACTGTCTGATATTGTAACTACCTGTGTTGATGTCTATTATTTTATGAAATGTTGTCTATTGTAAGCAATAGTGTCCTCTGTGTCCAGAACCATCTTGAAAATGAGCTTGCTCAATGATGTATCTACCTGGTTAAATAAAGTTTTATTTTATTTTATTAATTCTATGTATTGGCATAATATTTTTATTGTGAATTCTAGGTATTGGAATGAGCCCAGAAATTGCAACCTGGGTGCCCTTTTTTTCCAAGTTATCTCCCAAAGAGACTAGGTTATTACAGATGTCTTTTTCCTGTTCTTTCTCAACATCATTTGTCCAAACATGCAGGATAATAGATGAGTTATTGGGGATGCTTATCTTTTTTATATTCTCTGAAATGCCATGAATATGTGTGCCTGGGTAGCATAACAGGGTAGTATTTTCTCTATCTTCCCTGCAGATGTGTGAATCACAATATTTAATTACTGAGTCACCTAGGATAAATATCTCTGAGTGATTTTGTTTCAGGGTTAGTGAATCTTCAGGCTTCGGGTGTCTCATTTTGAAGCTGGTGCAAAACTTTTGGATAGTTCAATGATGGGAGTATCATTAGATATATAACCTCATTTTTTGCTTTGCTTATTATGGTAACTTGTTATCTCTCCTGCTCTTTTGATAATTGGTTATCCCTATTCTTTTTTATTGCCTGCCTTTCTTTTCGCACACTTTTTGGGCTTGAATTTTCTTCCCTAGATCTTTTTTCTTTTGTTTTTGTGACCAGTGGATTTTCATCTTCAGTTGTATTAATGAATTCTTGAATGTTAACAATATCTTTCAGGTCTTGCAACTCTTTTAGTAAATTTTTCTTATCCTTCCATAATGAACAAATGAGCTCACATTTTGTACAAACATATTTTTGATTTGTTCTGTGTTGTTAAGTGGGATATACATTTTGCATTGTATGCATTTATTGATAGATCCCTCCTTATGTTGTAGGGCAAGGATATCTCCAACATTAACCTTAGTTGCCATTCTTTCTAATTCCTCCCTAGAATTCCATGACTTATAAGCGTTATGCCTCCTAAAACAAAGTTAAGTTTCTAAGTGGGTGTTAGAATTACTCACAGGTAATGGAATAGGCCTTCTTACCCTGCTGATGACTGCAGATGCCACTGGTGTCTGCCCATGTTGCCTGCACTTGCTGGAGTCAGAGTTTTAGTGCAGAAACAGTTGGGGTCTGGCTTCTTTTGCTGAGCAGTTGGGGAAAGGATTTAGTTGCTGGATCAGCTTTAAATTATTTTTCAGTCTGTGGACTTTAGCAAGTAGTGCTGATTTGTTTAATAGTGTTGTGTGGTGTGGGGGATCCATAGCGGATGCTGGATATTCATGAATCTTTTCTATAAGCATTGTGAGCAGCTTTCTGGAAGTTTCTGTCCTTCTCAGTCAGGATCAATTTACAGCTCATTGGGGCTTAAATACCAGGCTTCTCACACAGCAGTACTGCAGAAACAGTTGGGATCTGGCTTCTTGTGCTGAGCAGTTGGGGAAAGGATTTAGTTGCTGGATAAGCTTTAAATTATTTTTCAGTGTGTGGACTTTAGCAAGTAGTGCTGACTTGTTTAATACAGTGTTTGTGTATGGGACCTTCCTCTGGAGGAGGTTGCAGTGCTTGAAGGTGCAATGAGGTGCGGAGGCATGGGGCTGATACACACTTTCATGAGAGTTGGGTGTGGGGCCTAATCACCCTCCCACCTCCTCCCCAGATCCCACAGCTCTTTTATAGGGGAACACCTGCCCTGCAGTTGGAGGACGGTGCTTCAGGTGCAGCTCATGTAGTTATATCCAATAATGCAGCCACAGGGCAGGGAAAAGCATAGTTAGGTCTCACATAGGAGTACAGCATCCACAGTGAATGGCTGATTAGTGTGATAGGTGGATATTGTGGAGGGCCTTCAACTGGAATATATCATGTAAAGTTTCTGTTAGAGGCTGGGCTAGGATTAGTTAATTCTACTTGCTGTAAGGATAGTTAGTGTGGAGAGGCTGTATAGGTAGTGTGGGCCATGGGTAGGATTGCTGGGTGCAATGGTTGTGGGGCAGCAATGCTGATGAATATACTGTGGAGGCTGGGAGGGTGCCCAATATGCCACAGGCTAAGGAGGCTCAAGGCAGAGATTCAGTGGCTTGGCAGGGAGCTGAGGAGGTTGAGGGATGAGGGGAGGATTGTGTCAGTAGGAGGGCTGACATCTGGGAATATTGTGGGGCACCAGAGAGAAAGAACAGTGGGTCAAGTGATGGGGAGGGGGCAAACTAGACAGGAAGTCAGCTGATGAAGGGTGGACTGTAGTACAACCTGGAAAAAGAGGAGCAGCAGTAGGCAGGAGGGAGGAGAAAGCACATAGTAAGGCAGAGGGGCTAGGGAACATGTTTACGTTACTAGCAACACATGGGAAAGAGGATGCAGGAGGTGATTGCATAAGGGATAGCACTCACAAAGAAGAGGGAGTGAGGGGCATTACCAGTGGGGAGATTGAGCATGGTGTGGCAGGGGAAGGGATAATACTCTGAGAGGTGAGGCGGGAGAGGGAGGTTGACAGTCAAACAAGAGAAGGGAGGGTCTGAATTGGGAGGGACAGGAAGAAATTGAGGCACATGGTAAAAACACAGTCTTGAGTGGCTCCAAAATGAGAACCTGGGTGGGGGGGTGGCAATGGGCACAAGGAAAGAGGAGGGGGGTGCACTGGTGTTGGGGGACTCCATACTCAAGGGGATCAGGTGGGGCAGCAAGAGAGAGAGAGGCACAGTATGATATGGGTGGAGTCCATACCAGGATTAAAGGCAGACATGGCAGGACAGGCAATCCTAAGGTGTGTAAAGGGGGTAGGAGGAAACCACACATTATGGTACATGTGGGGACAAATGACCTAGCGGGGGGAAATGGTGGAGGTAACAAGGGAGAGGATTGAGAAAGTGGGAAGGTTGTCCAAGGAGACTGGGGAGTCTGTGGCCTTCTCTGAAGTGCTCCCAGTACCCTGCACAAGCACAGTGAGAAAGGAGAGGATTAGAGAGTTGAACACATGGTTGGTAGAGTGGTGTTGAACTAAGGGGTATGGGGTTGTGGGTGGCTGGGGCAGTACCTGGGATAATAGCAATCTGTTTGCAAGGGATAGGCTGCACCTGAGTGGGGAGGTGAAGGAGGTATTAAAGCAAGGAATGGGGAGGTATATTGTGACAAGGGTGGATTTAAACTAGATAGGGGTGGCAAATGGATAGCAGGTAGGCAGGGATCCAATAGAGTGGAGTCACAGCCTACCCCCAGGCTAGCAGGGAAGGACTCGGGGTGGCCAAAAAAGGACGGATTAGAAGGGAGGAGATGGAGGCTAGGGAAGGGGACATTATGGAGGGTGGTCTCATTGAATGCAAGAAGACTAGGAAACAAATCTGTTGAGCTACAGGCTCTCTTGGCAGTGTGGAGGGTGGATATTGCAGCTGTCACAGAAATGTGGGTAACTGAGCACCAAGACTGGGATCTGGCAATACCAGGATACAAATTATACAGGAAGGACCGTAAGGAGGGGAGGGGAGGTGGGGTGGCAGTCTATGTGAGGGATGAGATCAAATGCACAAGGGATGAGGGAGAAGAAAGGAGAACAGAGGCAATCTGGCTGCAACTTCTAGACTCAAGGGATAGGAAATTGAGGTTTGGGGTGGTATACAGGCTGCCCTCCCAGTCTGAGGAGCTTGACAGGGAGTTAGCGGGACAAATCAAAAGGTTATGTGAAAAGGGAAGGTGGTCATCATGGGGGATTTCAACTTGCTGGGTGTTGACTGGAGCATTCCGATCACCTCCAGTGCTAGGGAGCAAGTGCTCCTGGATTTGATCCAGGAGGGTCTCCTGACACAGTTGGTTACTGTACATACTAGGCTAAAGATCACTTTATATCTGGTATTGTCGAATGAGGAGGCAATGAGGGAAATAAAGGTAGAGGACCCACTAGCCAACAGTGATCACCAAATGGTGTGGTTTAATATCACAATGTGTGGGGACCCAAAGAAATCAGTTACTTGAGTGGCAAGCTTCAGGGGGGCAGACTTTGGGAGGATGCAGGAAGTACTGAAACGGAAACTGGAGGGCATAAGACAGGAGATGGACGTGGAGCAGAAATGGGATTTTATTAAACGGTGGGTTACAGAGGCAACAGAAGCCTGCACCAAGGCACAGAGTAAGAGGAGCAGAGCAAGAAAACCATGCTGGTTGAACAGTGAGGTTGTGGAGGTGGTGAGGGAAAATGAGTGGAGCACCAGAGGTTTAGGAGGATGGGGAAGGAAGTGTACAGGGAGGAATATGCAAGATGGTCCAGGGAGGTGACCAGAAAAGTGAGAGAATCCAAGGCACAGAGGGAACTTAGATTAGCACAGGGAATTAATGTGGGGGAGAGAGACATTTTCAAATACAATCAGGAGAAAAGGAAGTGCAAGGAGACAATAGTGAGGATAAAAAGGGGTGGGAAGTGGATGGAAAGGAGGGAGGAGCAGATGGAAGCACTGAATGAATACTTTTGCTCAGTGTTCATGGAAGAAAGAGGGGGACCGCTACTAGCATGGGCTAGGTTGGTGGGGACAGGGGGAGAGGAGGTGACAGATGGAAGAATTGAGGCAAGTAGAGTCAGAGAGGGACTGAGGGCACTGAAGGTAGACAAGGCACCAGGGCAGGATGGTATCCACCCCAGGGTGCTGAGGGAGATGGCAGAGGTGTTGGCAGAGCCGCTGGTGGATCTGTACAGCACCTCACTGGAGTCAGGATGTGTTCTACTGGACTGGAGGATGGCATAGTTAGGCAGATGCTGTGTTGTACCATTCTCCTGTTTGAGCAAGATGTTATTCTTCCATCCCCCTGTCCATAGGTGCTCTTCATCCAGAATGGGGTCTGGATAGCCATTCACTAGGCAATGCTATTTCAACCAATAAGTTATATCCGCTACATTCACTCCTTCATTCCGAAAGAGGACTGTGATGATTTTATACATGGGTTTAGTTAAAGGGATAGCCATAAAGGGCCACTACACAGGACCATTCTTAAGTAACTGATATTGTTTCCAGAACCTTTAAAGCCCATTGGGATGTTTAAAACTTACATCACAGATAGTATCTCCTGGCATATGTATAACAGTATAAATTTAGTACGCATAAAACTTCATACTATTTTTCAGTAATGCTCTCCCTACAAACAGTCTATCTGGTGTATCAGAAGCATCACCTCTGAATTTCAACCAGACAGCATTTCTTCTCATAGCAGGCTCAGATGCAGTCCTTTTATTAGTAGGAAATAGTTTCTCACTCCAGTATGCCAATTATTTTGTACATTAGCCTGCTGTCCGGTGTTAACACTACCAGGCTGAGGGCCCCCAGATACTGACAATCCCTCACATGTATCCTGCACCTCTGCCATAGGATACACCACTTGGGGATACAGAAGAACAGGGGAGGGAGGGGAAGGGGGGTGCTAGGCTCCAAAACTCTCCCTCTATCTTCTCCTTCTAATTCCCTAATGTCTAGCATATGATCCTCTTGCTCTGCAGTATTAAGTGACCCATTTCCAATTAGTTTCTGACCAGGTGTTAATTGAGATGGGGAATTTCCAGGGTTTAACCCTGAACAGCTCTCTTGGAACACAGTGTCAACAGCAGTTAGCTCCAAGTCTGGAGAATTTGCATCCCATCCAGAGCCATTTGCCTTTTTTAACCCAACCAACAGCTTCAAGGGATTTAGCAACCCATTCTGCCAGTGGCATAGTGGGCCCTATAATCCGCTCAGCAGTAGTAGCACCAGTAGACTGTACAGGAGATGCAAATTGATCCCCACCACCCTCTCAACTGCTGTTCTTTAGGGAAGAGTTTTTTTTGGAGCCCCACCCATGGAAATCCCAATAGTAAAACAAACCTTAGAGGGCTCAACTGCAGAAAAAGGTGTCCCATACCCCTCCCCAAAGTCAGTATCAGCCTGTTGCCATTTTTCAATAATCCCGGGAGAAAAACTACTGTTCTGTACATTTTGGTGCTGCATTTGCTCCAACCCCCCACTCCCATCCAAAAGACCCAGACTGTCCTCACAAACTGGTACCATTACGTTTGGAGAGCATTCTAGGGATTCCACAATCACCTCCATGTTCTTTTCTGTGATTACAGCAGCTGCTTGTTTGAGCCTACATCCATGTTTGCACCTTTGATTTCATCTCGGGTGCAGACATCCATCACCTCACCAGTCCCGGTGCACTCCAGTAACAAATACTCTAGTTCCTGCCATCTCACACTGAACCTCTGTTCCTCAGCAGCAATCAGCTCATGGATATCAACCTATCTCACCACTGCCCACTCCCATTCCATCATCTGCTGTGTCAGGTCAGTACCTTGTTGTAAAATCTCATGTGTAGTAATCCCAACAGGACCAAAAGGAGGATCGGCCTCACGAATTTCCGAGACTGAGGAGTAGGCCTGTTCCCCAGCCCCTAAAACATCCTTTCTCCATGAATCCACAGGCTGAATGGCCATAGCAGCACCAGTCACAGCACCATTTACCAATAGAGTAGGGGAGTTTTTTATTAAAGATAAAAAAAACTAAAGCAAAATACAACAAAGTATACAGGAAATATACAATACATATACAACAAAATACAAGAAATAATAGAGAGAAAAAAAAACAGAATTCAAGGAGAATCAAAACACCAGTTTTCACAATTCCTCCAAAGATGTAATAAGATAGAACCAGAGTGTATGGCCAACTCTTTGGAATACAATGTCTTCAGCTATGATGAAACCAGATGGATAATATCCTTCTGTGACCGCCAAATGTTTTGTAAAAGCCATGTACATCTAGCCAATCAGATATAATAATTTAAAAGGCCCAACACAACATGTAAAGTACCAGTATGGTATTTCTCCCAAACTGATATATAAACATCTAATACCAATGTGTCATAATCCATCAGACCAAATTCTGGACTATGCCAAAGCACAGCCATTATAGACCAAAATGTTGAGATAAAAGAAGATTCAAAAAATAAACGGTGTTGACTTTCAAAAAGACCATTACAATTATCCTGAGGACAAAACCTATCAGACATTTGTTTATGTTCGTTAGAGTTTCTAACATTTAATTTGCCGTGACAAGAAAGCCAAATCATATCCCATAAATACACAGGTAATCTGGGTTCAGCCAATAATTGAAGAGTGGAATAAATAGTATCATCAGACCCATGAGGAAAAATCAAAGTGGTCCAAAAGTTACTTTCAACAATATAATCGTATAATGCAGATTTAGAAAACAACAGAACTACCTCTCTAGTGATATGCCATTGTTTGATCTTTTTGAAAGTCATCTCCATATAATTAAAAATATAAATCTTTCACCAACGAGTATGAAAATGCCAATGCCCATCTTCCCATAGAGTAAGGAGGCTCTGTAAATCATGTGAAAGCCAAAAATTCCAGTTTTTAGTGTGAACACCAAGGATGGGCTTAATGTTATAAAAAAACAAAATTGGAAAAAAAAAAGCTACAGGATTAACCATCGCCAATCCACCTGTAGCCACCAGAACATAAGTATAATTACACTTAATAGGATTAAGCCTAGAACCCCATAAAGCTTGAAAAAAAACCCTATATAAACAGGGTTTTATTTAACTCTAAAAATTGATTAGCGTTTTGCTCATAAAAGTTCTAAAACATTGTGAAAATGCATTGCACTTGCCTCACTGTGTTTAACAAACATAGCACTTCTAGAAAACCTATCTAAATGCTTTCTGTACAGTTAGTATTGTCCCAAGAAAAAAAACTGCTAATCAATTATTTAAAACCCTGCATAAAAGAGTCTCTAAATTCCAGGGTAAAGGAACTACCGCACTGATATAGAGAAACATGGGAAGAAGCAGAGTTTTAATCAAAACAACCCGCTTTAGCTTATAAATCTGCATACTCTTCCATTTAGACATTAAGACACAACCTTCATGCAATTTCTTATCCCAGTTGAAGTCAGCAGCATTAGAACTACCAAAAAAATACCCAACATTTTCAAATTGTCAGTAACAATGGGTATACCCGCCACTGTAGTATGCCCACTTAATACATGACCAAGCCGCTAAGCCTTGTTCTTATGAATATTTATTTTAGCATTAGAAATATTTGAAAAAGCTCAAAAAATATGAAGTAAAGCTTCCCCCAAAAGAATATCTGCCAAAAAAATGCAGGTACCATCTGCATAAGCCAATACTTTTGGTATAGAAAAAAGGGTAGATGTTCTAATAGGAATAATCTGAGGGGCTGAATGAATCTTCTGTAAAAGCACATCGAGCCCTAAAATATATAGAATAGGGCTCAATGGACAGCCCTGTCATACTCCAACAGACAGAATAATAATCTTATCCTGATAACCATTAAGCAATAAACAGAAGTTGGCCTTCTGATAAAGTAATTGTATCCAAGAAACAAATTTATCAGGAATGCCATGAAACCTGAGAGCCTGAAAAAGAAAATGATGGGCAATTCTATCAAAAGCCTTCTCCTGATCTATGGAAAGCAAAAAACCTGATAATTTATTATCAATGCCATATTGGATAACATCACAAATCTGTATAAGATTATCTGTTATGCTCCTAGTAGGAATGGAACAAGTCTGAAAAAGAGAAACAATATGAGGAGTGACTTTATTCAATCGTGTAGACAAAATTTTAGTAAGTATTTTTAAATCAGTATTCAACAAGGAGATGGGCCTCCAGTTTTTAAGATCCATGTGATCTCCCTTCTTAAAGATCAAAACCATACAGGCTTGTAACCAATCACAGGTAACATAACCGGAATCAAGAATATCATTATAAAGAGCAGTTAGTACAGGCATCAAAACTTGCTGAAACCATTTATAACATTCAGAGGGGAGAACATCAGGGCCAGGAAATTTATGCAGAGGGAGACCCTTAATAGCAGCTGCAACTTCCAGGTTTGAAATGGGTTTGACTAGTGAAAAAGAGTCCAAATCAGATAAAACATGTGGACCTAAAGAAGAAAAAAACTATCACCAGGTTGCAGAACAGGAGGGCAAGAAAAGGAAGTGGCATAAACAGATTCAACATAATGAAAAATATCCTCACTAGTCTGCAATACAACCCCAGAACCAGTTTTTAAACCTCGAATAAGTTTAGTTTTAATCATTTCCAAATTATATTTAAACACATCCAAAGAACCCCAATGGAGTCATGTTCCAAAATGTTGTTCCGACACTAAAGATTTAGCCCTATCATAAAGATAGTTCTTCATATCCGATCTCAAAACAGCTATTTGGGGACCATAATTATGTTTAGTAGTAGTTTGTAAGGAGAGAAGTTTAAAAAGCTGGTGACGTAGTTGTAAAAAAATTAAATAATCTGCCTCACTACTCTTCTTACCTTTGGAGAAAAAAAAAAGCCAGAAATCAATTTTGGATTGTAGCCACCAATCTAGCATAGAATCATAAAAAAACAAAACCAAAAGACGAGCTCTAAAGAGTTCTAAACATTCTTGAAAAAAAAATCCTTATCCAACAAAGATGAGTTTAACTTCCACAACCTCCTCCACATGTGCCTGGTATTGTCTAAAGAAAGCAAAACATGCAGTTCTACATGATCAGATATAGCATTGGCCACAGTCCAGGCACCTGAAAGATGACCATGCTCTGACACAAAAAGAAAATCGATTCTGGTAGAAATGGAATTTCTAAAGTAAGTATGACCCCCTGTAGGATTAAATTGCCTATAAGAATCAATCATCCTAGCAGTTTGCATAATGGAAATCAAAAAATTTGTATCACAAAAAAGTTTGGAGGTAAGACCAGTCTTGTCCACAAAATCTAAAGGATATTTAAAGTCACCACCAATCAAAACCAATTTAGCAGTATGCAAATAAGGGTGTAAAACTGTAAAAAGTGAAATCCTCAGGCTTTTAGTTTGTGGAGCATAAATGGTACCAATCCTAAGAGGGACAGCACCCAAAAGAACATCCAGCAACAATAACTGACCAGCTTCAACGTCCAGAACCTTTAGAATCCATGAATCCCAAAATTTAAAGAGAAGAGTATACCAACCCCAGAACATGACTCAGTCCTCAAAGACCAAAATGAAGGACCAAAAGGCCATGAATGTTGGGCCTGAGTGATGTCAGAAGTGGTCCTCAGCCTCGTGCCCTGTAAAAAAATACATTAGCAGTAGACCTCAGTAAGAAAGAGAATAAAGTAAGTCTGCATTTGACATTTCGAATACTGTTAACATTCAAAGTCAACAAGTGCAAATTAGTAACAGACAAAGCCGGAAAACAAAAGGAATTCACACATTTTTTTTTTCTAGTCCTTTTATAGGCTTTCCCTTGTTTCCAGTCTTCCCGGCCCTCTGACGTCTCCTTATGAGAGGAGGCCATAGAGGATAAATCAGATTCCTCGCTGTCATCAACCTCACAATTCTGGACAACCACAAAACTGTTATGAGTTCAAAGAGAGTCTCTGTGAGAGATTTTAGATTTGGGCTGCAATTTATCCTGTTTCCTCTTTCCACCCACCACCACCACAAAGTCAACCGCCTGAAGCTGGGAGGGGTCATAACAGCAGTATCCAAAACTGAAATACTTTCCAGTGGAACTTGCAAAGCAGGGGAAGGTTGAGCCAGCAAAGGGGTAGAAGGAGCAGGCTGGGCCAACACAACCTCATCCAAAGGGCAGGAAGAAGTAGGGGGAACAGGTAGAGAGGTTGAAAACCTATTTCTCATATTCTTCTGTTCCTGTGCTTCCAGGACCATCTCTTCCTGATCATAACAGGAACCCAGGGACACAGTCTATAAGAATGTCCTTTCTCGTCATAAAGATTACAACGGATGGGATTAGGACAATAATGGTTAGAATTACCAATCTCAAGGCATAAATCACAAACCCGCACCTCACAAGCATTGCTCAAATGTGATAAAGAGCCGCATCTATGACAGGTCTTAGGTTTCCCTGGATAAAAGCAAAAACCTCTATCACGTCCAATGAAAAAATTGCTGGGTAAATGCTGAATACCAGAATGAGAAACTTTAAGTTTAACCTTGAGCCGCCAACCCCCTGTACAAATATTCTCCGAATCCAAAATAGGAAAAGGTCTATCTACTGCAGCCGCACATTGCTTAATCCAATGCAAAATATTAGAAATGTCCACCCTTTCTTTTTAAATAGGATATTCACAGTCTTCCAAACAGGTTTCGTCAATGGAATGATTATAAAGCGAGTCCAGACAGGGGTATGCTTCAGGGAATTATATTTGAGCCAGAATTTATCCAGCAAAACAGGAGAATGAAAGCTAACATCGAACTGGGAGTCCCCAGAAGTATGAATAAGTGCCAAAATTTCAGTGGCAGTAAAATGCGTAGTTTCTTTAAGCAAAGTCCTGGCAACATAAGCCCTATCAGGAGGAACCTCTAAGCCCCAAGTATATTTAAAATGCACAGCTTTCTTGCGTTTAGCAGGTTCTTCCAAATTCACAAATAAGTCAGATAATTTAAAGTTTTTAGACTGAGGAGGAGGGCCTCGCTGAGTATCCAAGTGACCTGTGACCATCATGGGTAAAGAAGACTGCAACTGAGTCTTGTTAGTGGGATCAAGGGGAGCAACTGTTTCCACTAAATCAGCCCAGGAGGTAGAAAGAGTTACAGGCAGCAAAGGTACAGTACCTGAGGTAGTAGGCTGTATTGTACTCACAGCAGGATCCAAATGCTCTAGAGCTGGGCAAGAAGCAGGCGTGATACTCGATACCGGTTCCGTGAACGGCAAAACTAATGACACACCCTTCAGCTGTTCTCCAATGGACTTCTGAGGCAGACCATCCAAATGAGCCATAGAACAGGTAAGGCGAGGCTGAGCATCAGTGGGTGTAACCGACGCTGAGTTAATTGACAATCCCTGAAGCTCTGCAGCAGTAGGAACAGAGGCGGAGAACCAAGAAGTGCCATCAGCAGTTTGCTTCCATCCAGCAGAATGCAAAGCTTGATCCAGGGACCAAGCCATCTGTAGAGGTACAGCGGTGTCAGAGGCCGAAAACATACCTCCATTAGCAGAATGAAATTCCAAAGGACACCAACGAGATATGTCCTGGTACCGCTTTCAAAGATGACAAAGCGTCATCTTCTTTTTGCAGTAAGTGCAACAATGCTTCTCTTCACTGGTGAATTGCCAGAATCTGAGTTGTAGGTTCTAGATCGCCCTGCCTATTAGAAGCTCATAGTGCATCTACAGCAGGAGAGAGCTTATCAAGGGCTTCAGCAGTCTGCAATTGAAAGGCTACAATTTCAGGGTGCAAATGTCCAGAAACATCAGGAACTGCAGTAGATATCTCGAAATCCATCTTTCCAGAGACCTCAACAGTCTCTGTGCACATTAATCCAGGCAAAGATTCAATTCTAGTGTCCATAACAGCAGCAGATTGAGCAGAATGCTGAGGTCCATCACCAATACCAACACTCCCAACACCAATGTCAGCCATCTTGTCCAGCAAAGAGCCGACAAGAGGTCCCCCTACCGCAAGAGTAGGGGAGTTTATTGGAAAGAAGAAATCATACAAAATAAACAAAGGAACTTAAGAAAATAATACAAAAGCCAAAGGAAAAAAACACAATTAACAAGGAAAAACACAAAGCAGAACAATTATAAACATAAACAAAAAAAATAAATCTAAGAACGCATAGTCCTTTAAGTAACAGGTACATCCAAATCCGTTATCCAAGGCATGTTCCTCCACACAGCCCGCAATGTTCTGGAATGCAAAATCCTAGAATCCTCCCCATATTGTAATTTCAAATCTTTAGTGATTTTGCCAAGAAGTTCTTCATGTGAGACAAATTTCTGCTGTAATGAAAATAGACATCTACTATTCCAAATATGCCATTTAATAATTAACACAAGTCTATGCAGTGTTTCCCTGTGCCAATCATCAACCCCGATATAATCACCCCACATCAAAGCCTCCACAGTAATAGATAGGAACCATGGGGTGTTCCAAGCAGTCGCTAAAAAAGACCAAAAAGGCATAATATGTACACAGTTCAAAAAAGGTGGCATGTGGTTTCTAACTGCTGAATACACCCTGGCCTTACACATAAACGTTCAGCCAATTGTTTATGCTTTTGATTTGCCTTAATATTAATCCTATCATAACAACTCAGCCAATGAAAATCCAGAAATTTATCTGGAATCCGAGGCGTATTTAATAAACTCAAAATTGCCCCTCTTTGAGAAGAAGGACAACGAGGAAAAGTTTCCACTTCAGTAAATTGAGTCCGTATAACCCAAATATACAACCTTCTTCGTTGCTGTGATACCAATAAATGACTAGTAAGCTTCCAGCATTTAATATATACAAAAGTTTCCCTAATATAAGATGGAATATTCAATGATCTGCATAAAACCCCTAATTCCCCTTGAACCCATTGCCTCAAACATAAACCATAATTTAACTCAACCATAGATGTCAGGATTTATCAAAGAAATTAATAAGGAAGAGAAATAGCATAAAGGAAAATAGAATAAAAAATACAATGGTTTACCATACCCAAACCCCCCTGATGAATTGGTAAATATAAAATATTCCTTTTTATCGGATTCAGCCGACTACCCCATACCGCCTGAAAAAAAGACTATAAACTGTTGCAATTAATTGACTAGGGGGAGGAAAAATGTAACTAATATAGATAAATACTGGAATGAGAAAGGTTTTAGTGAAATATATTCATTTTCATTTACTAAATTTCCACCTATTCCAATTTGCAACTAACAATTTCCCTTGATTAATGCACGGCTCCCAATTTCAGACACACATGTCCCCTGGACCATAAATAATTCCTAAAATGGTCAAATGGGTAGCTGAAAAACTAATACCAGAAATTACTAAGTCAGGTAAAAAAACAGAACCAAGCTGCGTACCTATACGTTTATCTAAATTCAAGCTAGTACCAGAGTGTAAATTATAGGTTGTACAGATGTCAAGAGCACACTGAACAGAAACTTTGTCTTTTACTAGAATACAAAGATCATCAGTGTAAGCTAAGACTTTAAACTGTAAAGGGGCAGAAACTACAGTTCTAGGATTTAAAGATACTGAAGTATTAAGAAGTTTAAGTAAAGGATCAATGCAGAAAGCATATAACAAAGGGCTAAGGGGACACCCCTGACGTACCACCCGCCTTACAGGTAACATGGGCCCCTTCCAGCCCTTAATAAGAGGAGTAACTGTTGCTGTGTTATAAAGGCATTTAACCCAGTTTACAAATTGCAATGGCAAACCATATTGCTGTAAAACTGCCCATAAAAAATTATGACTAATAGAGTCAAAAGCTTGTTTTTGATCCAGAGAAAGCACCAAACCATCCGCTCTAGACCGAAAACTATGCTCAAAGAGCTCCCGTAACAAAATTAAATGTTCCGAAATATTCTTACCAGGTAAAGAACAAGCCTGAGCAGGGGATAAAATATGAGCTGCTACCAAAAGGAGACGATTATTTAAAATTTTAGCTAAAATCTTTTTTTTTTTGCATACTATGTTTATAGCCTTCCCCGTGCCACACTGGCCCCCACTCCTTCAGGCTCCAGAAGCTGCTAGAGCCCCACTGGCCTTTATCCAGGCCCCTCAGGTCCTCATATGCATGGCTGATCCCTGGGACATCCGAGTGTATCCCTATCACTGGGTGGGTCCCCTCCTCCGAGGAGAAGGGTACTGGAAGGGAAGACCCCCGGCACACACTTATACTAGGCCCTGGGGGATGCTGCTGAGGAGCAGGAGGGCCTGGACAGGCACTGGAGGTACTCGAGAGAGCAGGGAGCCATCATCTAGGTGGCCAGTGGGCAATTTTTCAATTTTCTGTGGGGGAGGCAGCGTGGTGATGACAAGGCATACGCCGGCGTCTGCTCCTCCTCCCCCCAAGTAACTGGGTCGTATTTTGTCTGCCCTGCTCTCAGCCTCCACTAGGAGCCAGCAAGACACCAGACCTGTTCCCTGCCCTCCCCCCAGAGAAGGAGAGCTGTCTCGGGATGCTCGATCCTTCCCTCTCCCGGCCAGCCCTCCAGTGATTGGGTCCATTCCCGAACCCGGATCACTGGCATCACAAGCGGGAGCTAAAATCTTAAAGTCTGTATTAAGTAAAGAGATCGGTCTCCAATTATTTATGTACCGCCTATCACCTTTCTGTTTAAAAAGGTGAATCAAAATACCTCCAGTCATATGTAAGGAAGGGGAACCAGAGGCAAGAATTGCCATAAAAACAGCCGTCAATTCCACCCAAATGTATGGACCAATGAATTTATATAATTCGCTAGTCAAACCATCACCACCAGGGGCTTTATTTGTCCCTAAGGCCCTAACAGCTTCTTCCACTTCAAGAGGCTGAATAGCCGCTGTCAGAGGTCTCAATAACTGATCTGTAAGTTGAACAGTAGGGACTGATTCAAGAAAAAAAACTATAGTGTCAAGACCAATAGAAGGTAGAATAAAATTTAGAGATGTATATTGTGAAACAATATTAAGCATCTGCCTAGGATTTATACAGACGTTACTTTGATTATCAAATAAACCATCCATATTTCTGTTTAAAATCCTAGCAGTGTGCCCCTCATATGGGTAAATGTAACCTTTTCTCCCCTGTGTACAATATAATTGTTGAAATAGCAGATGTTGTTCCTGTACTAAATTATATTGTACCATTTGTTGCTTAATATGTTGGATTTGCACAGACAAATCATGTTGTACGGTAGAAGCAACAGATAAAAGTTTTTGAAGATGTAACCTATTATTGAGATAAACCCTATAATCCTTATCCTGAATTAACTTTCCATAGGATTTTAAAAAATTATTCAAATCCCTCACCGTGTCTTCCCACCAAATACCTGGGTCGTCATACATGTCAAAAACAGATTTTCTAGCTTGAATAAAATACACCAAATCTTGTTGAACAATAGTTTTAGCTAATAATAATGAGTTTAATTTCCAGTAACCCGGTCCAAAAGAAGGAGCACCAGAGTTACCTAATAATATAAATAAAATTCTATGATCAGCGAATACCACCGGAAGGGTCCGTGCCATTGCAATTTGTACACAAGGAGAAATAAAAAAATAATCAATCCTAGTAGCAAGAGTAGATCTGAAAAAAATAGGATCTGCTGTCCCCACTGTTAAAAAGTAGGCATCCCTTAGATTCACATTCTTAATCATGGTAGATAAATAGGTCATATCACAAAATACTTTCGTAGTTACAGTTTGCCGTCCCCTATCCCTGAGGTTAAGTCCAAAATTAAAGTCACCCCCAAACACAATATGATGAACAGAGTACAAATAAGGTTGAATGGTCTGAAATAATTCAATACGTGCACCTTTGTTTGACCCTCAATATATTAATAAACTGGAACAAAATATTTGATATCCTAATATCTAAGATCAAAGCCCGACCAGGAATAAGGTCAATTAATTTAACCACATGTACATCTATATTGTGAAAAAGAATGGCTAACCCAGAGCAAGTTTCTTTTCCCATTGACCAAAAAGAAGGTCCCGAATGCCAGAATTTTATGGCTTGTTTTAATTCCAAAACAGCATGCAACCTGGTGTCCTGTAAAAAAATAACCCCAGCAGCAAGAGATCTCAGATGTGAGAATACAGCCTGTTTTTTCTGAATACTCTTAATACTATTCACATTGATAGAGTAAATAGATAAAGAAGGCGTTAGTATCACATAAAAAAGGAGAAAAAGACAACCTAGGGCATAACTGTACTTCAAGGGGGCTTCTTAGAGGAGGTCCTAGTAGTCCGACTATGTTTGGTTTTCCCAGTGCGCTTAGCAGAGGGGAGGGGGGCCACGTCAGAAGGGGGATCTTCTAATTCAGAACCATGATCCAAAATAGTAGAAAAAACAGAGGACCCTTCAGACTCATTCCCTGAGAGCTCTCCATCAGTGGGCAAGGCAGAAAATCTGTTTTTAACTTGGATGTCAGACATCTTAGCCATTTTAGCAGCAGGCTGAATTCAGTGCTGCCTTCACCTAGAAGTCTTAATTTGGGGTAGCAAAGGCACTTGAGAAACCACTGTGGCAGATACAGGAAGAGATAATCCCAACTCAGAAACAAGGGGTATAATTATCTCAGGAAAAGAAACCTCCTGTTGAATAACCATAGGAACATCCTTCGTAGCACTAGACCCAGGAGGCATCTCAGAAGGTTGTACTATCCTACCAGAGGTGGTAGGGATAGGTTCAGATGGGTCCAGGGGCCTATCCCGTGGCGTAGGGGCCAACCGCTGGGCCTGATCCCATTGAGCCAAAGCAATAGATACCTGCTGTTCATCTCTGTCAGCTTGCTCATCCTGATTATGAGTAACTGAGGGACAGGAATGATAAGTATGACCCTTTGTCTCACATAGATTACACACCTGATCATTTCGACAAATTGCAGCACTGTGGCCCAATTCATTACAAGTGTTACATTTAAGGTGGTCACACAAACTGCTAAGGTGATCCGTAGCACCACAATGATAACAGGCTTTGGGCTGACCGGCATAAAACAAAACCCCTCTATCTTTCCTCAGAAAAAAACTATTCAGCAGGTGGATTAAGCCAGAATCAGATGTATTCAAAACCACCTGCACCTTCCACCCCCCATTCCAGATATAATCTTCATCAAAAATGGGCTCAGGATTACCTTTTACTGTACATCTCTGCTTAAGCCAGAACAAAAGATCAGAATCACGCACCCCCTCATTTCTAAAAAGAACCCAGGGGAAGAATACACAATGGGTGGGGAGGTAGTAACAACAACAAAACAGGAAAGGGACCTGGGGGTAATCATATCAGATGACCTTAAGGTTAGCAAGCAATGTGAGAAGGCAGTAGGGAGGGCCGGGGGTATACTGGGATGTATAGGGAGAGGCATCAGCAGCAGAAAACAGGAAGTTGTTATCCTCTGTACAGACAGTTGGTGAGACCCCATCTGAATACTGTGTCCAGTTCTGAGACCCCATCTCCACAAGGACATAGACAGGATAGAGGCAGTCAGAGGAGGGCAGCTAAAATGGTGCAGGGTCTGCAAGAGAAGCCATATGAGGAGAGACTAAAGAGCTTAATATGTATACCCTTGAGGAGAAAGAAGGGAGAGGGGGGACATGATAGAAACTTTCAAGTACCTCAAGGGAATCAACAAAGTCCAAGAGGTAGCATCTTTCAGAAAAGAGACTTGCAGAACAAGGGACACAATTTAAAGATAGAAGGAGGGCAGTTCAGGGCAATGTGAGGAAGTATTATTTCACAGAGAGTGTAGTGGATGCATGGAACAGCCTTCCTGAGGAAGTTGTGGGGTCTAAAACTGTGGAGAATTCAAGAATGCATGGGACAGACATAAGGCAATTCTTGTGGGGAGCAGGAAGATATAGGCTGTTGGTTAACTAGGATCTGCGGCCTATCCTGTAGGTAGGGAAATGGGCAGACTAGATGGGCCTAGCAGTCCTTATCTGCCGTCAAAGTCTATGTTTCTATGTTTCTATGTAACTGTTATCATACGGTGTGCTGGTTTAGATAAAGGCACAACCTCAAAAGGAACCCATAAAGCAGAAGTTTTAAGCAGCAAATATTGGGACCACAATTTTTGTAACCCACTGCCTTGCTTAAAACTAACATCAAACACTGGTTCTCCTGAAACATGTATTAAGGCGTAGATTTCAGCCGGAGTAAAAAATATAGAACCCATAAGCAAATCCCTTGCAACATGTTTACGGTCAGGAAAAACATCTAATCCCCCCCTTATACAATAATCTAATGGAATTATGTCATTTGGCAGGAAAAACAGGTGCTCTAAATAAAGATGCAAAAGTTTTAACAGGCTGGGATTTTTCTCGAGAGAGTTGTTCAGCAGGTTCTACTGAAGAAATAGGCCCACCCTGTTTAACAATATTGTCTTGTAATAAAGATATCACCGGGTTCTGAGTAAGTCCTAGGCCGGCAGGCACCTGTAAAGGTGAAACAAGATCCATCACAGTTCCCCAATCTTCGGTACCTATAGAGGAACAATCTGGAGTTGCTGCCATGTTTTTGCTAGGAGACACTGCAATGGGAGAAGGACCTGACGCCCAAGTACCAGTTCTAGATTTCTCCCACCCAGCCTTCTGTAAAGTCGTCTCAACTGACCATTTCTCAGTTTCCGTCAGGCCCTCCTGTCTATGAAGGGAGGGAACCTCCATATCCCCTTTATGAACCATTCCTGAGGTCGAGGGACCTACTGACAGTCCCACAGAATCTTGAAAAAGATTTCCTTTGAAAACAAAGAAGGGTGTTTGCCCCGTACCTGCAGTGGAAGCGCAAGAACTGACAGCAGCTACATGACTCATTGATTGCCTCTCATCCAGAACAGCTGCCTTCTGTTGTTGAGGAATCTGCAAGGAGGGCATTTCGTCAGCAGCTAGAGAAGCATTTTGCGGGGCCTCTGCCGCAGGCTGCTCACACGCAGGATGTTGATCCGCAGCTGCAATAGCAGCACGTAGTTCTGTTTGACGAGACTGAAAATTAGCTTCTTCTTCACGCAACTGTTGTTGCAAGGCAGGTAAATCACAAGCAGGCACATTTTTCAGTATTTTAACCTCAATATCATCCTTTTGTAAATCCAAGCCCACTTCTTTTTCCATGTCAAGTACATGAGTCGCCTTCTCCATATCTGTACCGGGAGCATCAAAGAAAATCTCTGAATCCAGAACATCAGGCCATCGCTCAGCAGCTGGCCCCGCAGCCAGCAAGACATCCACTCTCTTCTCTATCTTAGCTCGAAATGACAAACTCACTGGCCAGCAGTCCCCCTACTGGGCACGAGTAGGGGAATTTCCCCTGTGTCCTGGCCAAATTTCTCCCATTCACTAAAAATACCACCAACAGGTTAATCTGGTTCAATTTCAGTTCCCCTGCCCCCAGTCGCCCCTGAAAAAGGGACTTTCAGGCCCAGTGGGCTTACTGGGTCAACAAAATTCAAGAAAGAGTTAGTTACAAAAACAGGACCTTCATAGCCCTGAGTGTAAAATCCTTATCAATCTACTCAGTCCAGCAGTCAGGTGCACCAGACGTCAGGCCCTATTGAATGCATTGTAAGACTGCCTACTGATGCAGCTGGTTAAGAAACCCACTAGACAGGCAGCCATTGCTGATTTGGTGCTCACCAATTTGGTGAATGTGGGTGTTGTGAGGGTAGGGGCTTCATTGGGGACCAGCGACCATAATCATTTGGTTCAGGCTGGCCCTCAGAACCAGAATGCTCTTTTTTAGATATAAAGTCACAGATTTCAGAAGACCAGACTTTAACCAGATGAGGGACCTGGTCTGAGACAAATTGATCAGGGTAAACAGCATCAGAGGTATAGAGGAAATCTGGGGACAGTCAAGTGGACCATTCTTTAGGCAGCAAAGTCATGTGAATTGTTACAAAATAAAACAGATGCAAAAGACTAGCATGGTTCTCAGAAATAATTAGGGAAGCAGTGAGAGCCAGAGAAAAGGCATTCACCCAGTACAAGGAAAAGGAGGAGGGGGAGGAGGAATAGGGAGAGTACCAAGTGAGAAAGAGGGATGCTCAGAGGACAGTTATGGAGGCAAAGGCAGACACAGAGCTGTGTCTTGTAGATGGGGTCAAGGGTGGAGAAAAACAATTCCTTAGATATATTGAGGAAAAAAGAAAACAAGGAGGAGGAATTGTTAGGCTACAAGAAGGGAGCGTTTATACTGGAAGATTAGCAAAATGCAGCCATGCTTAATGATTACTTCTGCTCTGTCTTCACAAGGGAAGACAGTGGGCCTCTGCTTGAAGGTGGAATCAAGATGGCTGTTGAGGGCATTCCTGACATGAGGCAACCAGTATATACCAGAGAAAGGGTCTAAAAGGAGCTTGAAGCCACAAAGGCAGATAAAGTGACAGAGATGGATGGGATACACCCAAGGGTGCTCACAGAATTGGAACCCGAACTGGATGAACTGGTTCCATATCATGAGGGTGATTTTTGTTTGGCAACTCACACAATAGCAAGTACATTTTGATGAATGAAAAATCAGCCCCTAACCCACATAATCGACTGCCAATATGGTGACTAGACGGACATTCAAGATAATATTTAATGTGGGGGGCTATTCCCCCCGCACCCCCCCAAATTATTATAATCAACTCCAGGGGGAGTGGACACTGGGGGAAGGGGAATACATGGAAGGGCATACAGCAGCTGGGGAACAAAGAGAGGAAAAAAAATCCTAACAGCCAAAATCATTCAAAACAAAAGTTTTACCTACCGACAGTCGTGAACCCGGGACAAACACTACAGCAGTCCATGACCCTCCCCACCTCACCAGGCAGACAGCTTGATGGTAACAGGCCTCATTGTTATACTTCACCAGCAGCAGTACAGCTAATTCAGCATTTGCTCTCGCCATTACAACCGTCTCACAGTCGCAATCCCTACCATCACTTTCAACACTGACTCACTGTCCCGTCAGGCACACAGATAGAGTCACTCATATTTGAGTTGCTCATTTGCAGTCACCCATATGATGGGTTACCAGATGAACCTCTTCAAGGGCTATTCAATAGCTCAAGTCAGACAGGGTAGTACCAAAAGACTGGAGGGTAACTGACATAGTCCCGCTACTTAAGGAGGGGGGCAAGGAGCAACTGGGGAATTACAGATTTGTCAGAGTTACCTCTGTAATGGGTAAATTGATGGAGTCACTGGTCAAAGAGGACCCTGTGGACTACTTAGAGAGCAACAGTCTACAGAATGGTAAACAGCATGGGTTTGTGGGACAGAGGTCTTGTCAGGCTAACCTGATAGTTTTCTTTGACTGGGTGACAAAGGTGGTAGATAAGAGCCTGGCTGTGGATTTATTCTACTTCAACTGCAGCAAGGCTTTTGACTTGGTGCCACACAGAAGATGTTGAGGAAGCTTGAAGACCTGAGTGTGGCTAGGGACATAGTTAGGTGGGAAACTGATTTAAGGAGAGACAGTATAGGGTGATGGTAAACAGGATCAGATTAGAAGAGATGGAGGTCATGAGTGTGGTGCTGCAGGGATCTGTCCTAGGTCTTGTCCTCTTCAATATATTCATCAGTGACATTGGAGAGGGTATCTGGGTCAGGTTCTGTCTCTTTGCAGATGGCACAAAGCTCTGTGGTAGAGTAGATAATGATGAAAGGATTAGGGAGCTGCAGTGGGATCTACATTGGCTAGAGTGGAGGTCTAAGATTTGGCAATTGAAATTCAATGCCAAAAACTGAAAAGGTATGCACCTAGGGAACAAAAATCTAGGACAGAGTACTGGATGGCAGGGGTAAAACTGAGCACCATAGCAGAAGAAGGAGATTTGGAAGTTATCCTAAGTGACTCCTCAAACAATCAAGCCAGTGTTATTAGGCCTATGTTAAGGCTTATAGGATGCTGGGGTGTACTGGATGGGGTATTGACAGAAAGCAAATGAAGGTATTACTACCTGTATAGGTCACTGGTGAGGCACACCTGGAATACTGTGCTCAATATTGGAGTCTTTCCCTAAGGAAGGACAGAGATGGGCTGGAGGCATTTTAATGTAGAGTGGCCAAAATGATTTAGGCCAACAGGGCAACAATCATAAGGATTGTCTCAAGGCACTGAACAAGTACTTGTTGGAGACTAGGAAGGGGGGATATGATAAGAGACTTTCAAGTTCCTGAAATGAATAAACAAGGTGAACTGCAGGGAAATATATAGCAAGAATGAGGATTCAAGAACCCGAGATCATGAGTGGAAACTGGCAGGGGAAAGGTTTAAGAGGGATGTGAGGAAATTCCATTTTACAGAAATGGGTGGTGGAAATATGGAACACTCTGCCAGTGAATGTGGTGGGCAGCAAGACCATAAATGGTTTCAAGCATGACTGGGACAGAATGACGGTTTTGGTGGTTACTTAGATTGATAACAGTAGGAAGAGGAGCAGGGGGTGAACAGGGAGGGATAAAACCCCATACATGCAACAGGTCCCAGGGCAGATAGGGAACTAAAAAGCAGACTAGATGGACCCTTGGTCTTTTTTCTGCTGTCATTGTCTATGCTTCTATGTTTCTAAAGCATGCTGTTGAAAGGGAGTTAAAACTTGTACAACAAGGCAGTCATATATTTCAAGCAACACTGATTTGCATATACCAGATTGATAGACATGAACAGGGCCTTCTCATGAGTAAGTTGTGCCACAGCAAAATGTTGAGGTGGCCAGCTAAAATGCAAAAAAAATTGCCATATTGAGACTGAGTCTCATCTTGTTTTCTCTGCAGCAGTGAGGAGCACAAGTAGATCCTTTTCATTAGACAAAACTTTTTAGCCATTAGTTAAGTGTGATATACTATATAAACCCCCCTATGAAACACAATAGCAAGGTTAAAAAGTGCTCTGTGTATTACTGAATGTGTGCTGTGGTGTTCCTCAGGATTCAAATGACTGGTCAACACGGCGTTTCTGTTGCCCTTACTTCAGCACTGTCTTTCAAGGCATACAAAATTTACTTGCTTACTGGTTGTTTGAGAAAGGAGTACTGAAGTTAGGGCAATGCCATCACATTTCTGTACTTTTGAGACTTCGAGCTACAAGCATAAGTGATGCCTAAATGTATTTTTTTTTTCAGTTTAATAATTTAAAGGGACATTGTCAACATTTTTCTAAATTTTGAACTTTGTGTTTAAAAGGGGTCTGGCAGATATGGCTATAAATTCTACACGTGGTCCCAGATTTTTATTAAATAGCTATGTTTTGCAGATTTAATACTTGTTTACATTTTAAGCATCCTGACCTTATCTCTGGCAGCCCAATGGCCCTGCACATTCCTGCAACATGGCACCGAAGAGACAGTGAACGCATGCATCAAGTTTTTTAATTTCCATGCAAGATCACGTTAAGATTTATCCTAATACTATATATTGAGCTAAACTATTTAAAACTAAATCCTGTGTCAAAGCAAGTGGGAACCCAATTAAATGTCTGTTTAAAAAAGTGGCTCTAGGGTGGTTGAGTTGAAGCCAATAAACACAGGGAGTGGGAGGGACGAACACACTGTTGTCGGTTACTATTGGTAAGTTTAATATTTGTATGTCTGAAAAACTTTAAATGAATTAGAAGCTTCAGATAACAGGCAGCCATTCTTAATTGCTTCTTCTCTGTCTTCACAAGGAAGACAGCAGGTCCCTGCCAGAAAGGGGCACTAAGGTGGCTTTAAGGAGGATCCCGGAGATGAGGCAACAAATATTTATAGGTGTGAGTGTCTGGAAAGGGCTAGCAACCCTAAAGATAGATAAAGTTCTCCGGCCAAATGGGATACATCCCAGATTGGTCAGTGAATTGAAAGCAGGATTAGCTGAACCCTTGGTAAAGCTACTCATTTGCTCAATTCAGGCAGGGGTAGTTACAAAAGAATTGGGGGTAGTGGACCATAGTCCCACTCTATAAGGGAGAGGAGAAGGAGCAACTAGATAACTACAGACCTGTCAGTCACCTCTGTTGTAGGTAAATGACAGAGACACTTTTTAAAAAGGACCTTGTTTATTACCTGGAAAGCAATGGACTTCAGGAGAGTAAACAACATGGGTTCATAGCAGGGAGGTCTTGTCAGACAAACCTCATAGTTTTCTTTGATGGGGGTAACAAGGGTATTGGATAAGGGCCACACTGTGGATTTAAACTACTTTGATGTCAGCAAAGCCTTGGACTTGGTGCCTCACAGAATATTGCTGAAGAAGCTAGAGGATCTTAGTGCAGCAAAGGCCATAGTTTTATTGGTAGGTAATTGGCTGGAAGGGAGACAGTGCAGGGTTGTGGTTAATGGAGTCAAATCAGAAGAGAAAGAGGTTATGAGTGGGGTGCCACAGGGATCAGTCCTGGGTCCTGTCTTGTTCAATATATTCATCAGCAAAACTGGAGAAGGAATTCAGGGCAAAATACGTCTTTTTGCTGAAGACACTAAGTTCTGTGGTAGGAAAGACAGTGAGGAGGAGATTTAGGAGATGAAGAGGGATCTTCAAAGGCTAGAGAGGTGGTCTAAGATTTGGCAGTTGAAATTCAATGCAAAAGAGTGCAGATGATGCACTTAGGGAACAAGAACCCCAGGGCAGAGTACAAGATCGAAGGGGTTAAAACTGAGCACTACCACTGAGGAAAGAGACCTAGGAGTCATCATTAGTGACTGACTAAAAGAAGCGTCAGTGTAATAGGACCACATAAGACAAACAGGATGCTGGAGTGTTATCAGAAGGAGTATTGAAAGCAGCAGAAAAAAGGTAGTACTACTACATCTCTATAGATCACTGGTGAGGCTGCACCTGAAGTACTGTGCCCAGTTCTGGAGTCCTCACCTAAGGAAATAAAAGAACTAGAGAAAGTGTGACATAGGGTGGTATCATGTCATGATAGCAAGTAAATATGAGTGAGTCAATAACAACGCATGAAAAACACTGCACGTCACAATAGTGACATGGTCTTTCTAGCACTTGTTGATTTCAGTGATGCAGGCAGTAATGTACTTGCTACCTCTGGCAGACCTGTGTTCAGTACCAGCGGTCTCCTGTTTTTTTTTATTTTTTTTTAACATTTGCCACCAGGTCAATGTCCCCCCCTCCTGAGTTTTTCCCATCCTTGAGTTGTGACCCCCCTGGTGATGATTATAAACTGCAAGGTGGTGCAGGGGGAAAAGCCCTCCACAATAGGGGGTGTGGGGGCAGAGGCCCCTGCAGAAAGTCACAGCAGGTACATCAAGTGAATGTGGAATTTTTATGTGGTCACTCCCCATCCCACCAGCATATGCCCTTCCGCCCCCATCCTTGAACACCTAGAGACCCAGTCAGTGAATCGGGTCAGTGATTTCAAGTTCTTGGTCTGCGCTGTACTGCTGGACATGGTTTTCCTTTTTGCTGTTTTTCCCTTGCTGTTCTTTGTCTGCAATATTTTGCCGGTACTGTTTTGACCTGGAAACATGTAGGGTGACCAAAATGATTCGGGGCCAGCAGGGCAGATCTTATGAGGATCAGCTTGAGGCACTGAATATGTACTTGCTGGAGACCAGACATGAGAGGGGAGATATGATATGATGTATGCCATAAAGTAGTAGCACCCTCAATGAAAAAGCCATTTAAAGTCTGTGAGTGTGCCAGGGTTGAGCTGCTAATTCTGTGTTTGTTTAATGCATGGGAGATGTATGGCTCACTCATTAACATGCTCCTCACCAGTTATTCATACATTGGCTGGGGATTGCACCTTAATTAAAGGGAACCAATTTAATACCTTTCGAAGAACCTCATCTGGCCCCATTGCTTTGTTCAGCTTCAGATTACCAAGTCCCTTCAGGACTCTTGCCTCCAAAATAGGAATAGTGTCCATCTCCCTCCCTCCAAAGCTTTTATTACTTTTTTGCTGCCCCTCCACTCCCCTTCTTCTTCCTCTGTGAACACTGAACAAAAGTATTTGTTCAGGATGTCTGCCTTTTCCTGGTCTCCCTGTACACAGTCCCACCTTCCCTTTTTAACCTTACAGTCCCACACCTGATCTTCTTCTTTTCACTTACATACCTAAAAAATGTCTTGTCCCCTTTTGTTACCTCCTTTGATATTATCTCTCCAGTTTGCATCTTTGCACTCCTTACTGCTTTCTCTGCTTCTCTCTGTTTCCCCGATACACCTCCCTATCCTCCTCCCTCTGCATCTCCTTATACCTTTGGAATGCTACCCTTTCAGCCCTTACTTTTTCAGCCACGTCTTTCAAGAACCACAGCAGTGTCTTTTCCTCTTGCTTTTGCTCCCTTGTTTGATGCAAAGGTTTGTTACCTTTACTATGCTCCCTTTTTTCTTTGCCCACTGTTCTTGCACCTCACCAAAGTCATTGCCTCCACGAGGTCATATCTTAGGCATTCATCCATGTCTTTAAAATGTGTTCCCCTGAATTCAAGGACTATCCTTGTCTGATGCGATTCTGTAGCCATCCTTATATTGAACCACAGCATATGGTGATCACTATCTCCAAGTGTCCTCCCACCTTGATGTCTGCAACACTGTCCCTGTTAGTGAGTACCAGGTCCAGTATTGCCCCATCATGAATGGGTCACTGATTAGTTGCCTGAGGAATGTCTTCTGCAGAGAGATGAGGATGACCCTGCCTCTAGCTGAAGCCACAGCTGGGGGACTCCAATCCACATCTGGCAGGTTGAAGTCCCACACCAGCAGTACCTCCTCCTTTTCTGTCATCTTGCCAGTGGCTTGCACCAGTACCTTATCTAATTCCTCCCCCTGTGCAGGAGGTCTTTAGATCACTCAAGTATGAACAGTTGCTCCATTCTCCATTTCCAGGGAGACCCACAGTACCTCTGCCTCCCCCTGTATTCCCCTGTATCTCCATCACTTTTATGCTTTCCCTCACATAAAGCATCACACCCCCTCCCTTTCCTTCCCACTTGGTTCTTCATGAAGAGAGTATAGCCTGGTATGGCCACGTCCGATTCATGGTTGTTAGTGCACCATGACTTAGTAATGGCCACAATATCCAGGTTGGCCTCTGTCATGATAGCTTCTATGCCCAAAATCTTATTTTCTGCACTTCTAGCCTTTGTACATATGGCCATCCAGATTTTGTTTCCACTCTGCTTGTTGCCCTCCTTTTTTGCATTTTGGCCCTTCCTCCTTCCCGCCTCTCTTTATAATGCTCCCATTCTTTCTCCCTTTTATCTCTATTACCCTGCTTCCTTTATTAATTTGCACCCCGGGGGATTCCTCTCCCCTCCGGTTTTCCTTACTCTCTATTTAAGCCTGTGGTGGGGGGGGTCAGTTTCAGACTCCCCGATTCTTTCCACCACCACCCTTATCTTGTTTAATGTTCATCAAAGTAACGTTTAAACTGTCCATTGAGTACTATGCTTCTCCTCCCAGATGGATGCAGCCCATCACCCCTGTATAGGTCCTTATCCTCCCATTTGGATCCCCAATGTAGCCAAACCCTTCCTCTTTGCATCATTTCTTTAGCCATGAGTTGAAGCTCCTGGTGCAGAGATCTCTCTCCTGTCCCCTCTTGCAGACAGATAGCACCTCAGTGAAAGTCACTGAGCATCCTACCTATTCTTACCCAGCTCTCTAAACAACCCTGCACTATCCCAGCCCCATCTAGCCAGGTCATTTGTCCCCAGGTGGAGAATGACATCCAGCTCTCTCTCCCATCCTGCTGCCCTAGTGATCCTCAGGATCCACATCCCATCCCTCCATGCCATGGCACTTAGTAAGCACCTTACCTGACTCTCCCTCCCTCTCCTATTCCCAAATCTATCCACCTCACAATTGAGTCCCCCACCAGAAGTTGCTTCCTCTTTCTTTGGGGTCCTCTACCACCCTCCTTTGAGTCTCCACATGTCCATTATGGGAGCCCCACATTGCCCTTGGTCACTACTGTGAGGGACTCCTGCCAGTAGTCCTACCCCACCAGAGCAGAGTAGGAATTAGGTAATGGTACAGTCTGAGAAAGTGCCTCTGTCCTACCACCCCACCCTTCCTGAACCCACCATAGTTCAGCAGTTCCTCCGCCCTCGCATTTTCTGGGTTAACGGTGGCAGACTTGGTGGACTTTGGGTGGGTGAAGAGGTCTCCCCCATCCTAGCCAACTTGGCCTGGAGTCTAGCCACCTACTCCCTCAACCCAGAGAGGTGTGTGCAGCTGGGGCAGCACTGCAGTCTCCAGACAGTGTCTCTGAAAAATGCTACCCCACAGCCACTGCACTGTACCACTCCCAGCATTCTCAGCCTCTATTCTCTTTGTGTTACCCAGAAATACTTTGGTACCCTTACCTCGATAGGTGTTTCCAGTTTTCCATTTTTTTGTTTATTTCTATTTGTGTTCCCCCTGCCTTGTTTTAATCTTTTACATACTCCTACCCTAGACTGGTGTTGCTCTTCTTCCCAGTATTGACCTACCTTTGATCTTTCATCCTTCCAAGCAGTGACTGTTACACAGTAGTGAACAGGTACCGTGCCTTGGCTGACCAGCAGAGTCCCTTGCTTCTCTACATCCTTCTGATGACCCCTGTCAATGCTTACAACACCAGTCATCTATTCCACTCCTTTGTTGTTCTACTTACTCACTGGACACAAATGTGTGGGGCACATTGGCAGTGGCTGCTTTTATGTAGAACCTGCTCCCTTCCTGGTGGCATACTATTGGCTGTGGTCTAGGAGGTCAGTTATCAAGTAGCTGAGGCTCCAGGCCAGACAATTAGCACCTCTTCCCTAAACTACAGGGTAGACACATAACAATTCTTATAACATGGCCCCTGATAGTGGACTACTCTGGCTGGTTTAAGATTGACCTTTCACACAATAATAGATGCACTAATTCAAACAAGTTTCACCATAACTTACCTCACCTATGTTGTCTCCAAAAACACAAACCTTTTGTTCCTTCTGTGGCAAATGCAGGCATATTCTGCCCCTCTAAATTTCTGCCCCAGTATACTAGCTCCCCCCCACGAGATCCCCTTTGAAAAGCCTTCTGTCCCAGAATCCACCCTAGTCACTTACAAATCCATGTCCCCCTCCAAACACCATTCCTTCAACCAGGCACTGGATAACTTGGTTTCCTCTTGCTTCATCCTCAGCCCTTCCTTATCCCAAGTATCACTGGAATCCAGTGGCACCCACCTGTTAGTAGACCTGTAAAGCATGTTTCAAATAACTGAGCATATTTTTAGTGGCAGTTGTATTGCCACTAATGTCAGCTGCACCTTAAGATTCTACATGTTTTTCTCATACCTGATTTTTAGCATAGATGGGATTTTCCAGTTTCCTTTAAAAAGATCACTCTTTGAATCTGCTGGATTCAAATTTCATAACTTTTGACAACAATAAGGTTTTGCTGTAAATCAGAAACTCTCTTTAATTTTATCCTGGCCTGAAAATAGTTGTTCCAGTTGTCCTGTTGGCTCAAAGGAAGAGTTACCACTTGCAGCAATGACAATCCATGTCCCTGACAGATTCAGGGTGTTTGGGGCTGGTCATGGAGAGGACCGAGTGTCCCAGTGGAAGTTCTCCTCCCAGGAGAAAGGGTTGTGTGTTCTGCTGAGATACTGCATCTGAGTGACCACAGGTGGAGAGGAGATGGAGGCAAAGGAGGAGGAAGGCCATTGCCTGATGTCAGTTTGATAGCACAAATTAGCGTACCTGTTTTATGTTCTTGCTGGTGATGTCCTGGGGGCTAAGGATGAGACAATGCCAATTTTGCATTCAGTAAACATGCCAAAATCTAATGTGTTGTACACTGTAGAAGTAGGTCTGAAGAAACTCAAGTTCCATCACCAGTTTGGCACTTTGACATCATTGCACAGTACTTTTTACAGGGAGCACACACTGAACATGCCCAAGCTGATGGTATCCTACATGACCTGCAGCATTTAGTCAACAGTGATGGAGATCAAAATCTCCTCATGCTGTACAAACCCTCTATGTCATTTCCAGCTGTCTGTCTCACAGTGAAATTACATGTGACTGCATTGGCTACTGAAGAAGGAGCTCCTTTCACGTGAAAAATAATAACTTTTGTTCAGAAGACTTTAGAAATTAGGAGATAATCATGTATTATCATTCCAATTAGCTAATTCTCACTATATTTAACTATAATTTCAGGCGGGAAGGCTAATGCAACTGTGGAGGGGAGGAGAGGGTGCACAGTCTGAATTTAGCAGACTTGGAAAGGTGCAGTGGGTATGTTGAAGGATTTATTTGACAATTTTTTTATTGACTACCATTGGTGCTGCAGGGTACTGAAATATGAAAATTTCATACTTACCATAATTCTTGATCTTCTTGGATGAAGTCTCCACCACTCATTCACACTAATGGGAATACACCAGAGGTGCTAGGATCCTGCGGAAGCCAAAAATCTTCAGGAGGGTTGGCACCAGGATAGGACCGTACATGCGTGGTGCTGTGAGGCTGCCTTGCACCATATAGGCTATCTTGGTGTAGAACCTCCAACCACCTCAGTACCTTTTTGACCAAAGAGGTGCAGTATAAACTAAGAAAACCTAACACTAACTTCCGGGCATGTGCAGGCCCAGATTACCCATGAATGAAGGGTCAATTCAACAATGTCTTCACAGCTTGAACAACAAGGAAGCGCAGACCAAAACAGAACAAGTGAGCTTGGGGGACTGTTGGTGGGCATGTGAATGAGTGGTGGAGACTTTGTCCAAGAAGATCAAGAATTATGGTAAGTACGTAATTTCCATATCTTCCTGGACTAAAAGTCTCCATCACTCATTCACACTAATGGGAGAGTACCGAGCTGAAAATCAACCCCCCAAGTAGGGCAGTAGGAGACAGAGCTCACTTAGGACAGAAGTCCATAAGGACTACCCTGCAGAAGAAAGTTAACTGTTAGGCATGGACATCCAGAACATAGTGCTTTACAGAGGTATGCACTGAGCTCCAACTCACCACCTTGCAGATGTCTGCAGTGGGTACATTACAAATCTCTTGATGAAAGCCTCAACCACTCCAGTAGAGTGTTATGAACCCAGTCTTCCAACTTGACCTGCACCATGGATTAGTAGTGTCAAAGACATGCTACTAACCAAGCAGAAATACATCTCATGGCAAAAGGCTGATTCAGCCAAGACATGCAGAAAGATACACTAGTTGCTTGGATGCATATTACTTCGTTCTTTTGATGTAGAATCACAGAACCCTCTTAACATTCAGAGAGATAAAGGGAGTGCTCCCTTTCATTCGGGAGTTAACGAAGTAAGTAGGAAGAAGCAAAACTTGACTAATGGAAACTGAACCTGTGACCTGTTGTCTACTGGCTCAAGATATGCCAAAAACATGCAGAGGTGAACATTCTCTGCCGACAAATGCAGACCTGCATTCAACAGGTCCATGAGGCACCCCAACATTTTACTTATTGGGCAATCAAAAAGGTCCAGATGGGACTTTGCACACCAGATGGTGAAGAGTAACCACTTAACCATGAAAGTCTTCCTGGTGGAAGGTCTATGCATGGCAAGAAGATCTCTACGATTCTCTGGAAACCTAAAACATGCCCATGTCATCTCTTCAAGAGCCTGGCATGGAGATGAAGGGAGCGCAGGAAGGAAGGACTGAAGTCCCTGTGTTAGAGGGTCTGCTCATGGGGGAGTTGCCTCTGGGGAACTTCTGACCGACTGTTGATTTATGCAAATTATATCTGCCAAGGTCAGTCTGGGATAATAAGAATCATCCTGCCCCTGTTTGCCTAAAACTTGAGTAGCACCCTCTAAACTAAGGGAAGAGGAGTAAAGCATAAGGGAGACTCTTGTCTACTGCAGTGAATACATCTTGACAGAAAACACCAGGGTCTGAATTTCTGAAGCAGGATAGAGGCAGATTTGCATTGAGAAGGGATGCAAAAAAGGACCAGGTCTGGACTGCCCCACTCATCAAAAGCGACTACACAATGAGTGAACTGATGCAACATGCTCAAGGCACCACTCACCTCCCCATAGCCATCCTGCAGAGGGTAGGAGAGTGCTTCACCATGCCTGTTGATGAAACATAACAATTTTGTCATCCTTCCAAAGTGGAATTATTTTGTGGCAGAGGGCCTCCTTTAGGACTTAGAAAGCATCAAAGACAGCTCTCATCTCTAAGAAATCTATGAGAAGATAATGCTCCTACTCCTGGCTCCACACCTGCGTGTGGAGGTCTTGACAGTGAGCTCCCAGCTGATCAGGTGTGCAACTGTGGTGGTGGTGATCTGGCATTTAGAGGGTAAGAGTAGACCTAGCAGAAGATAAGCCAACTGCCATGTAAGTAATTTTGTCAGAGGTGCTGTCATTTATGCGGAGAATTGAGGATGCATGGTCGGAGACCACTATTTGTTGTGGATGCAGGCATAATCCCTGCATGCGCTGCATCAAAAAAGATACAGACAGAGTTGCTTTCCAAAAGTAATGAGACATCTGAAGATGTTTCTTCTGTTTTCCTGAAGGAAGAACCCTCACTATGGAGTTATCCAGGAGGGCTTGTATGAAGAGGAGCTGCTGCAAAGGCGAATCTGGCACCTTCCTTGAATCAGGAAACCACTTCTGGAAGAGAGCAGCTGAGAAGCCATGACAACTGCTTTCTGAGACTCTAGCCCAGATGGGCTGGCTCAAAGCCAAACATCCAGGAAGTGAAGGTTTGAATCCCAAGGTTGCAGCAAACTCCTCCCTGAACAGGTACTTGTGTACCCTTCTAGGTTGAGAAATCAGTGCAGGCTGCCTGTTATCTTGGATCCAAGCAAAGGATTAGGAACCTGTGTTCCGATTCACCGTGGAACAACTTCTGCTGTTTTGAGGCCCCGTCTCTCAGAGGAAGAGGATCTGACAGAGAGGCAAACAGACTGGGATGCCACCTTCATATGGGGAAAATCTCTGCAAAAGTGAGGGAATATCCCTCTCGCACAATCGTGATGACCCATTCATCTACTGGATCGGACTTCTGCTAGTTATAAAAACTAAAATCAGGTGCCCCCCACTACAGCCGAAAGGCTTCCACCTCATACAGCTCAGGTGGGACCTGAGCTGGATCCAAGAAAAAGGTACAGAGTACTTTTGGGCCCTGTGCCCTCTGCTGTGATGACAAAGGCATCCAGGCCTCTACCTTGAGAGGAGTGCCTGTTATGAGAATGATGACAGTGTCATCCCTCTGAGGGGCAGCAGGAGTCTGAACATCCTCCAGAGCTCATCCTGAAGGCTGAACTGATAAGCACCACCCAGGAGATGTTAATCACCTCCTGCCAAGGGCAGCTGACCTGGGGCAGTGTCATGGGGTCTATAAAAGCTTTTAGATGATTATTGGGCTATATGCCCCTAGCAATGAAGCTGTAGAGTCCAAAAGGCTCTCAACCATTGAATTTAGTGTGTTCCACAGGGTGAAGTCATGCTGAGGAATGTAGGAACTCCAGAAGTAGAAGTCTGCTTTGGTCCACAGATGAAGTCTGAAAAGTTATGGTGGACCTCATATCCCTGAGGAAAAACTGAAAAGAAGATCTTCCATCACAAGCTCTGCTGATACAGAAGGCTTGCATTCCAACCCCTAAAATGAGTCATCTGCTGCTTCTTCGACAAAGTAGGACAGGGAGAGACTCATCCAAATCCACTTCTACCCCAGAAGAACCTCCAAAAAGCAGGACCAGGCCAGAATCATGGGAGATGCTGCCACCTGAAATGGCATACAGGAGTTTGGCGCCATTCACAGTGCAGGCACCACCCATGGTGCTGGCACCACATGCAGCATCAGCACCACAAGTGGCACCGAGTAGACTGGCCCTAGACTGGAAGAGAAAGGGGGAGAAGGAAAGTGGCACCCATGCTGGCCCCTGAAGAGGAAAAAGTGTGGGGATAGGCATGTGGGGTCGGTGTTGATGGTGCTGGCACTGGAGAGGGCACTGCACACATCCTACCCACTCAACTCAGCTGTGGCCCAGTGGCTACAAGGTCTGAAGGCCCCAGAACTGGGTCCACTGGCCAAGTCAACTGGGGCAGATGCCATACCCCCTGCTTAAAAGAGTGGCCCAGAGGTGAAACTGCTCACGGGAGCCCCATTGAGGACAGAGATGGGGCCCAGTGTCATAGATTATGGCTGTTAAGAATAGAGCTGCAGAGGACCCCACCAAAGTTGGGTCAGGCCGACTGCTCACCACCACAGACATACCCCATGAAGACGTACCACAGGGTGACCTTGGGTGGTACTGTTTCTTCTTCCACTGGCAGGAGGAAGAAGAGCTCGAGGTTGAGTGGAGCTGGGTCCCCTATCGAGGTCAGGAATGGGCCCACCACTTTTGTGCTTTGGCAGACTGTCCCCTCCTCCGAGCACTGGACTGCCGTGGTTAGACCCCCCTCTGCAAAGGGTGGAAGACCAGACACACCCCCACTGCCATTACAGCTTTCAAATGAAGTCTCCCTACCATCACCGCTACCATCTAAGATCGACTCCAATGATGGCAGGCTGAGAATTAATAGTAAATTAATTGAATACTGAACAGCTATAGCTGCAGTCATATAGACAAAGACTTTTTTTTATAATCAAATAAATTTTATTGATTTTACAAACATGTCACAACAAAAAGAAAAGGCATTTTTGGTAATTAAGCCATGAAACAGAAACCTGGATAAATCACTCCCCAAGATTTCCCCTTCCCAACCTCCCCCTCGCCTCCCATCCCTGGTGAGGTATACAATATAATAAATCAAGTATTTAGAACATATGTATTTGGTTGAAAGGTCAGATTACAAACTATACTCTAAACCTTTATAGATTGTCAGGGAGCTCGTCACGACCAACAGGGAGCAGTCAAGACAGATACAATGAATACAGTTTGCCCCATTTTTTATTAAATGAAGGAATATGGTGTCTAACACTAGTAATTAACTGTTCTGCTCTAAGAGCAAAGGACATTTCATGCAACCATTCTGAATACGTGATGGCTGCCTGATCCACAGGACAAGCTTCTTAACCACTAAAGAGATGAGTGCCATGTGGTACCTTCTTTCTCTAAGCTGTATTTGTGAAAAGTCCCCGATAATACAAATAGGTGGGGAAAACAAATCTTGAAGACCTAAAAGCGGCTCAAGCTGGTATTCAATTTGCGTCCACAGGGGGTATACCTTCTCATAGGACCAAAAAATATGTGTCAAGGAGCCTTCCTCTTTCTTATATTTAGAACATAATGAGGAGTCAAGATGACCAATTTTTGCTAACTTTACCAGGGTGTAGTACATGTTGTTTAATATCATATATTGGGTCAATCTAAACCTGTCATGTGAGATATAAGTATAGAGGTCTTTGCAAAGTTGAGACCAATTAAGTTCTATACCAGGTAAGAGAGTGTCCCATATCTTAGAACCTACTGGGGGTGGGGCTGTGGACTAATGAGCAGAACCTTGTATAGTATGGAAATTCCATGAGGTCAACAAGCTGGTCTGGAAATTTGTTGTAAAAGCTCCCCAAACACAGAGGGTTGTGACTGTTGTCCGAATAATTTAATTAGTAAATGCCTGAGTTAGTATACCTTGAAAAAGGAAACTGACTTAAGGCTGAATTTAGTTACTATCTCCTGTGAGGTGAGAATGGTGGTGCTGGAATAGAAATCTGAGACTTTAGGCTCTTGAGGTATTTTTAGCCAAGATGTAGAAAGAGAGTGACCCCCATTCTAATATTCAGATTAGAAAGAAAGGGCTGAGAGAGGTCCTTGGCAGGGGATAGCTTAATATGTCCACCTAGTTGAGATATAAATCTAAGGGAGATACCAATTGGGAAAGAATACAAACCCTTTGGTAAAACTTTTGCTGTGGAGTAAACAATCCCAGTATTAATGGAGATGAGGTCGGGATTCAACTTGAAGCCAGATGGGTAAATAATCTGCTTGTTGCTAGATTTGGGTTATAGACAACCATTTCCCACATTTATAAAGATGACTTGCCCATTAGTATAACGTGAAGTTGGGAAGACAAAGCCCTCCAAATTCCTTGGGTAAACATAGCTTGTGATATGACCTCCTGGCAATTTTATCAAGCCAGAAAAAGGAGGCAACATCAGCATGTATATGTCTGAAGAAAGTTAAGGGCAACCAAACATTGAGCATATTGAGAGGGTAGAATAATCTCAGGAGAACATTCATTTTAATAATGTTAATCCTGCCCCACAATGAGAGTGGGAGACTTCTCCAATGCAAAAGATCCTGTTGAACAATGTTCCAGAGATCTAAGAAGTTAAGTTTATGTGATAGAGCTGGATCTGTAGTAAGGTAAATACCTAAATATTTAATAAACTGGGGAGACCATTTCATACCAAATTGAGCAAAGGGTTGGCTGTGTGAAAAATGATTAAGGGGATACATTTCCATCTGGCTCAAATTCAGTCTGTAATTTGAGTATTTGCCAAAGGTATCAATTAGTTTCAGGACTTCTGTGAAAGAGGAGACAGGATTTGTCAGGTGTAACAGAATGTCATTGGCATAAACTGATAACTGTGAAGTCTGGTTCCCAATAAGGACTCCAACAATGGAAAGAGAAGATTTTAATTGCCTAATTAATGGCTCTAAATAGAGGTTGAAGAGGAAGGGGGAAGTGGACAACCTTGATGTGTACCAGTGTTTAGAGGAAAGAAAGAAGAGTATACCCCATTGCATTGGATTTTAGCTGAGGGGGAAGAATATAAAGTTTGAATCCAATGAATAAACTAAGAAGAAAAATCCATGGTTTGCAGTGTCACCCACAAGAAAGCCCAATCCACCCTATCAAAAGCTTTCTCTGCATGTAGAGAGCATAATGCCATCGGAAGGGGGTGGGATTCCTCTGCCTGAAAAATATACGCTAGTTTGCGAATATAGTCTGATGACGATCTGCCTGATAAGAAGCCCACTTGTTTTGGACTGAGAAGACTAGTCCAAACCTTTTCTATTCTATTGGCAAGAAGTTTTGTTAAAATCTTTATGTCGCAATTTAGTAGGGATATAGGCCAGTAACTGGCAGGACAGGAAGGGGGTTTATCTGGCTTAAGAAGGAGAATAACAGTGGCTTCCAATAATGAAAAGTCCAAAACATCACCAGAAAGCATATAATGATAAAGGTGAAGGAGAATGGGGGATCGTTCCTTAACAAAGGTCTTATAAAAGTTGGAAGTAGGGCCATCAGGTCCTGGGGCTTTGTCTAGAGACAGAGTGTTGATAGCCAATTCTATTTCCTGTTGGGAGAGTTCAGAGGACAAGAATTCCTAATGTAGGGGTGACAAAGAGGGTGAGGCAACTGAAGCAATATATGCTGTAAGATCTTCTTTGGATGGGAGGGAGAATACCCTTAGGCCATAGAGAGAGGAATAAAACTGTTCAAAGATGGCAACAATATCCCTTGGATGGGTTTTGATTGTGCTATCAGGGGCCTTAATCACAGGTATGTTTCTGGAATCTTCTAATTTCTGGAGGCGTAAAGCCAACAAATGACCTGACTTTTATCCATGGTCTATATAGTTTGCGTGAGTTCTTAGGATGCCAAATTTGACTTTTTCCTGTAGGATAGAAGTGTATTTATTTCATAGGGTTAGCAGGGTTTTTAACGGGGGGATTAGCAGAGAGGGATTGTTCCAGAGTGTGGATCTGAACTAGTAGGGATAGAGTTTGCACTTCCCTCCTTCATTTACGAGTGGACGCTAGTCTTATAAATTCTCCCCAAAGAAAACATTTTAGGGCACACCATTCATGATCTACTCTTGAAACCAAATTGTATTTGCTCTCTACAAAAGACTGAATAAGAGAGGAAATTCTAGAGACCATATATTCATCTTTAAGTAGTAGGGTATTTAGTCTCCATGATGAATCCTTTTGATAATTGGGATCTAAAATTAGGGAAATCCAAGCTGCTGCATAGTCAGAAAGGAAAAATGGGTTCTGTCCCTGCATTGTATAGGCCAGGAAGGAAAGAACGACTGATTACTATATAATCCAACCGTGATGAGGAGTGATTGACTGTGGAGTAGCAGGAAAAGGTACCAGACAATGGATTCAGTAACCTCCATGGATCGTATAGACTTAGAAATTCCAGAAATGTGTGTAGGGCTTGTTGTTCAGCTAATACTGGCCTTAAGGGACCGTTGGAATGATCTAGGTCCTGAGTAGGAGGGAGATTCCAATCTCTTCCTAAGATCATTGAAAAGGACATGAAGGGAGATAACTTGTCTATGAGATCCATAAAAAAAACTGGGATCTCCCCCCACTGGACCATAAACACTTCCCTCTTCTGGTGATGTCACCATGCCATGCAGTCACACTGAAGGGGAGCTCCGTATCCCCATGAATTAAATCTGAAATAAAAACATCTCAAAAGTGCTATTGGCTTATCAGAGAACTATACTGAGCACTCCTGTAAGCATGACTAGCAGAGCCAAAGCAAAACTGGGACCACATAGCAGTCTAAAACAACAGAAAATTGACCTGCAAGATCGCGGCACTCAAAAGGTGATTGCTTCAACCAGGCCTCCTGAAGTAGTAGCACCAGAGTCGGAAGGAAGCTCCTCGTAAGGGGAGGAAGAGGTCATGATTACCTCAAGAGCTCTGCAGGGAACTGAGGCAATTAACACGCTCGATGGAGGTATTCAGAGAAGTGGCAGAGAACTGTGCAAAGCTGCTGCATCATGATCAGCAGCTCCAGTCCGTTGAGGAGTCCCTCTTGAGCATCTTGGAGATGGTAGATCTACACAATGAGGCAATCATTCAGCTGCACAACTGCTCCCAGTTTCTGTTGGAAAAAGTAGAGGATTTAGAAAACTGCTCAAGAAGAGTGAACTTAAGAATCCATGGCTTGCCAGAACATACTGAGTCAGGGAGCATGCCGGACTTCATTGAGAGCCTCTTAAAGGAAGTTCTGCAGCCGGATAAAGACATACCTCTGAATATTATCCATGCCCACCGAGCCTTAGTGACCCCTCCAAAAGATCCAAAAGTGAGGCCATGATCAATGGTCCTAGTCTTCCTAGATTTCCATATGAAGCAAAAAGAAATTACTTTTGGCAACAAATGGCTATACATCGAACCCGATTCCACCCCTACAACCTTGGCGAGATGCAAGCTGTAGTTCCCTGTTGTCAAGGAACTCAGAGCCAAAGGCCTGAAGGCCTGGGTAGATTTCCTGGCACGGCTAAGAATTTTCTCAGACAGTGGAGTGAAGTTATTTGATTCACCAGCTGAAGCAAAAAAATACCTGGCCTCTATGGGGATAGCAGTGGACGAAATCATACATCCTTCACTGATCAAGGAGATAAACTGCAGACAGTGGACACTGGCCAACAAATCTTCATCTATGCCCTCCACACAGGCCAGCCTGGAACTGTGGCCTCGACTTTGAGCTGGAACCACAGTGAAGAAATGATCTAGAAAAGACATCAGTGTGACAAAAGGCAGAGAAGTGCACACTGAATGCCAGAAGGACTGAACTTTTGTTTGCAGAAACATTTGGTTCTTCTATCAGAACACATAGTCTGATTTATTATGGAAATTCTTATATGGGGGGGGGTGGGGAATCTAGGAAAGTACGTACTTATGTGACCTTTATTGGACCGGACATATGAAGGCTCCTTTAGTCCATAAGATACATTAACCCCCCTGCCTTTTCTCTTGTTAAAAATTCTAAAAGGTTAGTAGCATGTGGGAAGAACAATGGTCCTGGTGGAGGGGTTTTAGGGTTGTGGCCTGAATCAAGCCCTACCATTGCTATTTCTAATTATTTTTTCTCTCTTTCTGTTTACAGTCTTTGACGAGGTTGCGGTTGCCCCACCCAGCCCCAGGACCTTTAACACAATACTGTATTCATGGGGATAATTTTGGTGCCCTGTTCATGGCGTTACAATGACCACGCCACTTGCTCTTAGACCCTAATGGAGGGCCAGAGTGACACGGTGCTGGGGTTACCCCAACACCTCCACCCACCACCCTACAGCTACTGAGTGGGGGGATATGCGTGACACTCTTGAAGCAAGAATCTGTTTTTTTGTCAAGTTGGATTTTGAATAGTTGGATCTGTTTGATACAAGAGTTGTTTGTCTCAGTTCATATGTATTTAGGCTGTGCGTCTCCTTCTGCTCGCTCTTTCCAATAGTAAAACCTGAAGGGATGGAAGGGAGCCCTGCCCGACATTTCTGTGGATTCCTATTTCAGTATTCATTATGGGGGACTTAGTAGTTACTACTTATAATGTTAGAAGCTTAAACAGCCCCATTAAAAGATCAAGGGTGTTTGTAGAGCTGAGCAGGATGAGCACCCACATTGCACTACTTCAGAAGACCCATCTCATGGAAAAGGAACATCAAAAGTTGCTTTGCAGCTCCGTGGGACAGGTCTATGCTTCCACATACCTAGCCCACCCTCATCATAGAGGAGCTGCTATTCTCATCCATAAATCATGCCCCCTCCAGGTCACCACCACACAGTTTGATCTGGAAGGGCGATATGTAATGGTGCAGGGCATGCTGATGGACACCCCTTGCACAATTATATGTCTTTATGCACCCGATGAAGGCAAAGAAGCATCCCTTTTTTTCAAAGATTTTTTTTTGAATACCCTCCGGATCACTGATCGGCTCTGTCTGGTGGGAGGAGATTTTAATGCTATTCTCTCAACATCCCTAGACAAACAAGGGGGATCCCCCAGAACCAGGCCAGGGTTAGCGGGATACACTTTGATGCACTTGACACAGAATCATGGGTTGGCAGATGTTTGGAGAAGAGTAAATGGTAAATCACTAGATTTTTCTCATTACTCAGAGAGACATAATTGTTATACTAGAACTGACTTACTCTTTCTCCCAGAGGAATGGATGTACACTGTCTCTTCCTGCCAAATAATGACCTGAACCCTTTTGGACCATGCTCCAGTCAGGGTGACCCTGAAACTCTTACCCCAAGTTTGAAACTCCCATTGGAGACTCAACATAGGCTTACTCAATAACTCAGAGTTTAAAGACTTAGTAACCTCCACCATCAAATCCTTTGAACGTAAGAACCCGGTAGACACCACGTCCCATGCAGTCAGAGGGGACGCCTTAAAAGCTATCCTTCATGGAGTCATAATAGGGTTCTCCTCAGCTGAGAAGCAACATAAGGCTCAGAGGAGGATATAATTGGAGAGAGAATTAGCAGATCTTGAATTCCAACATAAAATTTCACTAAATAAACAAACTCAAAAGTTTCTCACTGAAAAGTGCCTAGCCCTGGAAAAATTACTTACTACACATATTGAAGCATCTTATAGAAGAGCTCGCCAAACTTATTATGAAGGGGGCAACACAGCTAGGAAGGTACTAGTGGCTACTCTTAGACAGCAGCAATTAATTAGATTAATTTTCAAGCTTAATGACTACTCAAACCCAGGGAAAACAATTAATCACCCAGAAGAGATCACAATCAAATTTGCTGATTTTTATAAGAAGCTTTACTTCCAGGAATATATTCCCAATTTTGAGGAGAAAGTCATTGCCTTTGGTGAAGGTCTGACACGCCGTACTCTTCCCCTGCTTTTGCGTCAGCAACTAGATAAGACCATCTCCCAATCTGAAATCCTTACTCAGATTACAAACTTAAAAACTGGTAAATCACCGGGACCAGATGGCTTTCCATCTGAGTTTCTCAAAACCTTGAGGGAACTTCTAGTCCCCTTTTTTACTGCCGGTTTGCCAGGAGGTCATGAAGGGGGGAGTAGTCCCTGACTTATGGCGCCTGGCACTTATCTCAGTAAAACATAAATAAGGAAAGAACCCACTGGAATGTGGTTCATATAGACATATTTCCCCCCTAAATGTTGATTTGAAACTGTTTACAGGACTGCCGGCAAGGAGGCTCCAACCCCATATGACCAGCCTGGTACAGGAGGACTAGACAAGGTTTATTATGGGGATGTTTTTGTCTGATAACATTTGGAGACTGATAAATATCATCTCCTCACACGCTGACCAGAAGCAGTTTCAGATAGCTATATCCATGGATGCAGAAAAGGCATTCGATAGGGTTAAGTGGAAATTCCTAAAAGCATCCAAGGAAAAAATGAATTTTGGCCCTAAATTTTTACATACTGTTTCCCAACTGTACTCTAAACCAGAGGCATTGATCAGAGTGAATGGAGTGAGCTCCCCCTTTTTCCCATTGACGAGGGGTACTCGACAGGGCTGCCCTCTCTCTCTGCTTCTCTTTGCCCTTTGCCTGGAGCCTCTTGCCACAAAGATCCGGCAGAGTCTAGAGATTTCTGGAATTATGGGTGGGGAATTGAACAAAAACTTTCACTATATGCTGATGAGTCCATCTTTTTTTTATCTTCCCCAGAGAAATCAGTCCCTGCCCTTTGTGAGGTCTTACAGAAATTCGGAGAAGTGTCAGGTTACAAAATAAACTTCTCTAAATCAGAGGCCTTAATTCTCAGTGGTTCAGCTCCACACGGATTTAAGGAGTGCTTTCCCTTTCAATGAGCCCCAAAGGGCCAAATCCGTTACCTGGGCATTTATGTGTCCATGGATCTATCAAAGCTCTTTGCCCTTAATTACAGAGGGTTATGGTATCAGATCTGCAAGGACCTAGCCAGATGGCATCTCCTCCCCCTCTCTCTGGTGGGTCGAATTTCGGTGCTGAAAATGAACATTCTCTCCTGTTTACTATTTCTGTTTCAGTGCCTACCATTGAAGCTGCCACCCTCATTCTGGAATGAGCTGACAAATGAAACTCAAAGATTTCTTTGGCAACACAAAAGATCCTGTGTGGCCCGGCACTACCTTTTCCTTCCCAGGGAAAGAGGAGGATTGGCCCTCCCCAATTTTTATCCCTGTTACCTAGCAACCCAAATGATCCTGGTCCTGTCTTGGGCTAAACAATGTACTTCCTACAGATGGTATGAAATGGAGGATAGATTACCAGAGGGGAGATCCCTATGTAACCTGACACTGACCACCCCTCCCTAGAATATGTCAAACTTATAACAAACAGATGGGTGAGGCAGGGCCTATACATCCTATGGAGGATTAGAACATTATGAAACACATCTGAGGGAGAGGAACCACTTCCCCTCATCCAGCATGATCCAAGTTCCCCCCCCCCCCATGCTGGATCTGGGATATGTCAGATGGGACAGGCAAGGAGCCACAAGATTTATCCAACTGATCGAAAGTAGTCACTGTATTTCATTCCAGAGGGCAAAAGACAAGTTCGGATGGGATAATAGAGAACTCTTTAGATATATGCAAGTCAGACACTTTATCAGCTCCCCAACTCATCTACAGAAATTAGCCAGACCGTATTCAAACTAGGAACAATTTTTATATGGAACAGTGACCATATCTGCTAAGATTAAACCTGCTACATGCCTATATAAACACTTATTATGAGTAGAGGAAACACCTCTAGAGGAGCACAGGGTACGGTGGGAGGAAGAAGCAGAGATCACAATCAAAGAGACTGACTGAATCCGTAGATTGAGCATAGGCTGGAAAGTCACCTCATCGGCAGTATGGTGGGAGTTTTACTGGAAAATTCTCATTTGATACTTTAAAGTACCCTTAATCACACAACATTACACAGGGGGAGGGAGCTGGATGCTGGAGGATGTGTGGAGGGGAGGGAAGACACTGGCATATTCTTTGGAGCAGCACGAAGTTGGCCACTTTCTGGAGGGAGCCAAGAGAGATAGTGGAAAACATCAAAGGGGTGAAGATCCCCCACACTTTTGAGGATTGGGTGTTGGGGACTCCCACAGTAGTTAGTTTTAAGGGGGACACTAGGAAGGTAGCACTCATACTTTTGGCAGTGGGTTTAAAATGCATCACCTCCAAATGGCTGAATCAGTACCCCCCCCCACCCTCACTGACTGGATCTCCAGGGTCCGGGGAGTGGTGTTGATGGAGTCTCTCACAGCAAGACTTCGATTACAACTTGACAGTCACTTGCAGCGATGGCAGCAATGGGAGTCATGGCTATTACAGCAGGAGGGGGAAGTTGAGAGGACTCCTTTACTTCCTGTGGTGGTGTAAAATTCATATATTATGAGATTTACAAGAGTGGAAATTAGTGACATGGCAGAAGCTCCATGAGATGTAGGAGGATTGATGTACTACACTGCCTAATTGTGCTGGCCTAAGTTAAGGCCGTAATTGTTCTCTTTCTTTACAGTTGTTTTTTCTTTCTTTTTTTTTATTATGATTACCATAACTATTTTTCATTAGAATTAGCCTATATCTGAATATTTTACTTTCAGGGAATATACCTGTGAATGAGTTCAGAATTTTTGGATCAGTTCACCATCCCATTATTAATGACCACAGTTGTGATGAACTGCAAATGGACTCTGTGTATAGTCTTTATGTTAATTTCTTGTGTCACGCATTATTGCCAATTCAAGCCCTCTTTGTCTTGGGTTCTTATTGTAAATCTATGGCTACTAGGTTGTTAATAAAGCTGAGTTTAAAAAAAACACGTCCCAATAATAATTTCGTGCATCCCAGTGTGCCTTTTACTAGAATGTATCTCCCCTGTGGATCCGCAATGGTTTGGTCTACTTGAAAGGGTATGGATCAACTAATTAATATAGCAGCCTCTCTACTGGTGGTCGAGTTTCCGAATGCAAAAACTTGTCCAATGTTTTGCTTACAGAAAGCAGCAGCCTCAGATGGGAGCAGGTGGGTTTCCTGAATAAAGGAAATAGTGGCTTGCAATAATGAAAGATGTTTAAGAATTTGATGCCTCTTGGTACACTCACGAGCCCCCCTGACATTCCATGTCAGAAGTTTGATTATATTACTAGCCATAGTCAGCATATAAAATAATGAACAAGTGGTGCATCGGATACATAATATTTGCCTTGCCTCCCCTCCCCATACCCCACCCTCTCCCCAACATTAAATCTTCCATATGCCTTCTATAATACCACCATGTAATGATTCCCATATAGTCAGGTTTTCTACAGATGGGAAACAACCTGTGAAGATTTTATTTAGTAAACAAAAATTAGACATTTTGGAATAGTTACACAAACTATATGCTATTATATTAAACCCATCCACCCCTCCCTATTTTTCAGAAACCTCTTAACAACTAACTTATTCCTAAATAAATAACTCCCTCCTACCCTCTTCAATAAACTATAACTATATACACTGGACATCCCTTGGTACCAGATGAAAAGGCTTGATTGGACTAACACAGGCATGGGAGACCAACCCTCTGTGGCCTCTGAAAAAACTTTCCCTAGGTCTGAAAACCACCCATAGGTGTAGTAAGACAGATATAAACTAGGATAATAATAATAACTATCAGTGTTCCAGTAAATTAAAAATAAATTGTGTGTTAAGAGGCCAAGGCCCCCCAAAAATCAGTATGCTGTGCAGCTTTATGTGAGCCTGCACTGTCCAGAGCATCCTGTTCCCCCTCCCCACCACTTCCTTTTAAAAGATAATGAGTCCCCTGTGCTAACTATTGACATAATAAATACCCCTTAAGGAAGCAGATGCCAAACTCTTAGAGGCATGAAAATAATAATAAAAATAACCTCAAAAGACCCGAGGTAGTTCTCAAGCAAGAAATCCAAACCTTAACCACTCTAGGAATGATTACTTCACAAGAAAAAACACGTGTTGTCCTTTCCAGACTGCTTGCATTAAAAGTCAGCACTGGGTTTGTAGACGGTAAGCATACCAATTGTGGTAGCATACTCCTCAAAAATAATGACCATTAGAAATAAAAAGGGTGAAAAAAGAACAGGAGAGTACTTACTTTGCATGATATGGAGTATTCTTTTCAATGTGGACTGCTCGGTGAGTCAAATATGGGAAATGCCAAGGGGAAGGTTAACAGTTCGGCCCTAAAGGCAGTCCTGATCATAATCTGTCCCCTAGCAAATTGTCCCCAAGCTTGTGATCCACCCAGGTTGTGAAATGCAAAGCTTATTTCCTTCCCACATAATTGCTTTTGGCTCTCGAGTTTTCAAAAAGACATGCTGTTTTTCTATGTAACTCAGAAATGTAATAATTACAGGTCAAGGTGGTTGTCCCGGTTGGGGTCTGGGTCTAAGCGAATGGTGGGCACGTTCAATCTGATAGCAGGAATGTAGCAGTGAAGGGCCTACCACTTTCTCCATGAATTTTTGGAGGAATAAGACAGTACTGGAGCCTTCCTCTTTCTCTGGAAGGCCCATAATTAATATATTATTCCTCCTGCTCCTGCCCTCAAGATCTTCAGTTTTCAGTTGCATTTTTTGGATTTGTTGATGTAACATCACTATCTCAGGGTCCTGCTTCTCTCTCCAGGTCTCTACTGATTTGATTCGGGCCTCCGAATCTGTCAGGTAAGATCAGTCATATCGCTGCATAGAGTTTTTAATATGGTGGCGACATAGTGCAGAGTTTCCTTGAAGGGTTTTAGTTATTTTAAGAACTTCTCTTCTGTAAGTGGAATTGGTTGAATCAGCGATGTTCCACTTTTACACCCCTGTGCTTTTATGTTTTTTAGGGGGGATCTTCTCAGGCGAGGGAGGCGGTGTATGTTTTAGGTGGACCTGCTTCATTTTAACATCCATCGCAGGGCGGACATCCCAATAGCGATGCAAAAAAAATGTCCAGAACTATTGTTGAAAGCAGAGCCCCTGTTGTAGAGCGGCTATTTCAGCAGAAAAGTGTAAGAAAAATAATGTAAATAGTAGTGGAAAGAGTAGAGGAGAGGGAGCTCCAAACCACTGCTGCTTCTAGGTCGCCTGCATCACGTGATACTCCTCCGTATAGACAAAGACTTGACTCCCGACAAGCGAATGACATCGACATCGAAGCGCACTCAATGGCTGGAGAAAAGGAACTTAGGCAGTTGAAGAGTCAACACCAGGATAGCCTATATGGCATGAGCTAGTCTAGAGGTGCCACACATGTGCAGGCCTATCCCAGTACCAGCCCTCCTGAAGATTTTTGGATCCTGCAGGGTCCTTACACCTCCAGCATAGTCCCATTAGTGTGAATGAGGGGTGGAGACTTTTAGTCCAGGAAGATCTTTTAATTTTTTTGGCAGTTTGTGTGAGCCTGCCAACCAGTTTGTGAAAGAAAGGATAACTGCTGTATGAGATACAAGGGGCTGGATTTTCAAAACTGAATGTTTTGGGTGCCCACATAGAAAAACCTTGCAGGTCTGCAAGATTTTTCCACAAACACCGTATTTTCAATTGTAGAGCCATTTGTGACTGGCTCTGTGATTTCCAGCAACTTACAGCCATTTTTGGCATAGCTACACCAAAAAGTTATGTCTGATTGGACCAGGGATAACATCCCCTGCAGCTGACCCTACTATCCATAAAGCAATTAAGACTTGGTGCCGGTGCAGAGTTTTATTTTCACACTGGTAGCTGTGAAGTGTTTCTTAGTCCCAAAATAGTCTGAAAATCTGGCCCTAGGTCTATCAATGGGTTGGTGTGTGGTCTGTCAAAGGGGACTAGCCTGGGATGTTTCTCCATGTCATCCCCTCAGAAGTAATGCTGTACAGCACTGTAGTTTGTTGCATGGTTATATAAGAATCATTGACAACTATTGGGAGTAATCACTGTTAGTGTCAGACAGCAGCTGCGTCTTGTCATCATCTGTTCTGCCTGTATCATTGATGTAGGAGAAGGGGATGCAAGGGGAGGAATGTTGCAGATAAATGCTCCACAATAACAGTTCCATACAGCACAAGTTCTAAAAGTGGTGGTGATGGTGGAGAAGGAACTGGTCATGGTGGAATAGAGACTGGTGGGTCATGGCCATGGGGCTGTGAGGAAAAGAGCTGGGCACATGATAGTACAGCCAAAAATAAACATGTGGTTCATTTGTCCACAGAAATCCACGGTTTCCACCCACACTTCAGTGCAAGCAGTCTTTCCTGTTGGTTATCTTGTGCATATACAGTATGGAAGAAACCATCCTGAGCAATCTAGACGCAACAGAGATTTCACCATCTTCATTATTCAAGTGCTTCTAGTTCCCCCACTAGGGGTACACATGATACACCATGAAATGTAAATTCTAATTCACCAAAAATCATCTTGCATTCACTGCCCACCTCCTCAATGTCTCCCCATCCCCATTGTTGATGGCTTCAGAAAACAGCACAAGGGAAGGGAGTGAACAGCATGCCCAAATAATAACTTCAGATTCATGATTCATGTTTTCTTGGCACAAAAAATAAAAATAATAATGAATAACTAATCAATAAGCATATATTAAACTATATTATTTCATGGTAGATTAGATTATCTTCTCACAAATCATATGTCATATATTATATCAGATTAGATTATCGTTTCATATATCATATCATGGTTTCACAAGGGGGAGATCATGTCAAATGAATCTAATAGATTTCTTTGACTGGGTGACCAAGGAACTAGATCTGGATGGAGCAGTGGCTGTGGCCTACTTAGATTTCAGCAAGGCATTCAACACCTTTCCACATATAGTAGGAGACTGGTAAGCAAGCTGGGTAGCTTAAGACTGGGTCCAAAGGTGGTAAACTGGATAACAAACTGGTTAGGGGGTGGGCAACAGAGGGTGGTGGTAAACAGACTTCACCCAAAGGAAGGGAGGTGGACCACTGGGGTGCATCTGGGATCAGTGCTGGGACTGGTCTTCTTTAATGTCTTTATAAGTGATATTCCAGAGGAGCTGGTAGGGAAGGTCTGCCTCTTTGCAGATGACACCAAAATCCGCAATAGGGTGGACACTCCAGGAGGAGGTGAAAGGATGAGCACTGAACTGAGAAAACTAGAGGAGTGCTCAAGTGTATGGCAACTGGAGTTCAGTGTGAAAAAGTGCAAAATAATGCACTTAGGTACAAAACCCCAGGGGCAGAGTAGAAGATGGGTGGCGTGGTAGTGATGACCACCAAGCAGGAAAGAGACCTGGGTGTAGTCATATCAGATAACCTAAAGGTGGCCAGGCTGTGTGACAAGGCAGTAAGAAGGGTAAGTGGGATGATGGGGTGCATAGGGAGGGGTATCACCAGCAGAAAGAGGGAGGTGGTGTTGCCTCTCTATAGATCACAGGGAAGACTCCATCTTGAGTATTGTGTCCAGTTCTGGAGACAACATCTCTGAAAGGACATAGACAGAGTGGAGATGGTCTGGAGAAGGGCAACTAAAGTGGAGCATGGTCTGCATTAAAAACCCTATGAGGAGAATCTAAAGGACCTCAATATGTACACCCTGGAACAGAGGAAAGAAAGGAGATATATGATAGAGCCCTTTAAATACCTCTCTGGTGTGTATAACATGCAGGGGGGGGAGTATTTTTCAGAAGAAAAAGTGATCAAGAACAAATGGACATGCTATGAAGCTGGAGGGGTTAGATTCAGGAGAGATATGAGAAGCATTTCTTCACAGAAAGAGTCGTGGATTCCTGGAACAGCCTTCCACTGGAGGTGGTGGGAGCAAAAACAGTGGTGTGATTCAAGAATGTACGGGGAAAGCACAAAGGTATCATAGTGGACACGAAGGGGGAGGGAGAAAGAACTGTATATCAGGCATGTCTGATGTAATAATGTGGGTAGAGAGAAATGGGCAGACTCGATGGGACAAGCAGTCCTTATCTGCCATCAAAATCTATGTTTCTGTGTTTCTATCTTATCAGGTTATCTTATCTGCTTATATAGCATATCATAGCTGCTGCCCTGCCCATTGCCATCTGCAGGCTCTTTATTACACAATGGCTGATAAAAACACGTCAGTACAGTGTTGGGAGTTTTTTTCTGTTTTTTTTCAGTTCACTTTATTGTTCAACAATCAAAGTCATTGCAAATTATATTCTTACAAAATTATAAAAGTTTTAAAATCCCCATACATTTTACTTCATGTCACACAGCACCTATATATACAGTCTCAGAAAAGAGAACAAAGAAAAAGCTATTCAAAAAGCTTTAAAAATTAGGACAGTATTGCACCCTATACACACCCCATATAATGTAACACAGGTAACTGTGAACCTATTATATCTAAAAACCAGCAGTAATTCCTTTTCAGTATACTGAATGGTAAAGACAGGACTATTAAAACCCATCAGTATCAGGCTAGGGAGGCTTCCTAAATACAAGGGTTAGTCTCCTTAAACCCAATATTTATTTATTTATTTATTGAAATGTTTCACCAGGAAGGGGACACTGAACAGCAAGTCGCTCATCTCACAGTGCGTCCTAGAGGAGGGGTACAGGGGAAGTAACATACAGTCAAATCAACAATCAATTATGCAATAAAATAAAATAAAGAGCAGTGTACATTTGGTCACAAGTACATAACAAGGTGTACATTTTAGTCATGAGTACATAACAATGAGATTAATGTCTAAGATAAGTGAAGCAAAGGAACAAAATAATTCAGAGTAACATTTATGAACAGATAAGTGCTACTGATAGAGTGCTAATATGTCCGAGTGTGGTGTAACATACAACCAGCTTTCAGGAGGGCAGTAGGAGTCAGGTGAGGAATGGAAGGAAAGTAGTGGAGGCTGTTTGGTGCAGTGTACAGTAAAAGATAGAAAACGGAAGGTGAAGTTAGGGAAGGTCACATGAACAGAAGGTTTAGTCACAGGTGTAATTTACCAAGAGGAAGTTCTGAAGTGCAGATGTGATAGAGTAAGAGGAGATGAACTGCGAATCTGAGTGGGATGTGCATTCTAAAGTTTAGGGAAACAGTGCGCGAGAAAGCCATCTGATCTACAGTAGTCAATTAACAAGGAACAACCATTAAATGTGAGTCAAATGATCTAATGGCATGAGTAGGAGGGGGAAGGGGTAGAAAGTGAGGAAGCAAGACTGGAGGGGGGAGTGCCAAACCAAAATTTAGACACAGATTTTGCACAGTGGAGGTGACGTCGGTTTTCTAAAGAAGAGAAGGCCAGGGAATGGTAAAGGTGGCAGTGGTGAGTGAGAGTTGGAGCATCCAAAGTGAAACAACAGAAGGAGTTGAAGAGAGTGTCCAATCTGGATAGAGAGAAGACATGGGAGTGGCACTGTAGACCACATCACAGTAGTCAAAGCTACTGTAGGTAGAATCATCTTCTGTACAAGTTCACACCTAGCTGGTAGTGGAAGGCTACTACAGTTCCTGTATAGAGTGCCTAGTTTCAGGATAGCATCAACATGTGCAGAGAAAGCCAGCCTGGTGGAACTGAGGGTTGAGGCGCTGGATGCCACACCTCATGTCAAGCTGGTGGCCCGAGTTTGGGAATGAGCCTGGGTCGTTGGAGGTCGGTGGGGGAAGGGGGAGGATTGTGAGCAACTGCCAGCTGCCGGCCCTCCACCTCGGGAGGGAGAACTTGGTCTCCTCTGAGCTTGGTCGCCCCCTGGTGGAGGCCAGAGTGGCTGCATCACTCTGAGGAGTGCCAGCGTTAGGCTGAGGGAGGGTAGAGGAGGCTGGTACTGGAGCTGCAGTGCACATGTGCACCTCCACGTGCATGTATCACCGCTTCTGGGGTCTTGGGAGTAGTACCGAAGGGGAGAAAATGGAGGAAATGTCGGGATTCACCCAAGGATGAAGCCTCCGGGCCAGCTCTGGGGTTCCACTGGGGCATGCATGGTGCTGCAAGCCCGAATGACCCGTCTGGTAGGCACAACAGATGCCAGGCCCACCGAGGAGGATAAAGAAAGCTAAAAAACATGTGCAAAAAGGTAAATGTGTTTGCTGTGTCTACTCCCCAAGGTAGCTAAATGTTGTGGTGTCCTCAAGGACTGTCCCATTAAGGGTATTGAAGGATGGAAGGGAGGGGAGCCTAGAGAGTCTCTGCCTAGTGTCAAAGGTCATTGAGACTGTTTTCTTGGCATTGAGTGAGAGTTGTTGAGAGCTAAACCAGAACTGAACTTTATTGAAGTCATGTTGAACTCTGGTAGCTACATCAACAGGGAATTTTTGTTTCCGAACTATTTTTATCGCCTCCTTACCCCATTGAACTTTCTCTGGCTTCCTCCTGATTCCCCTGTCTCTACTTCCCATCATGACCTGTATCTACTGTGCACCCCCGGCCCAGCACATCCCTTGGGTCTGATCCCTCCGAGGAAGGGCCGCCCTATCTGTTCAAAGTACTTTTTCTACAGTGTTGAGCTCTGGGCAGAGGGGGTGGGCCAGCAGAGGCAAGCCCGACATTGGGAGTATGGACTGAGGAGGGGAGGTGCCTTCGCCTATCAATGGGAGTAGGGGAAATTGCTGCTTGTCCCTAGATGTAGGACATGCAATGCTGCCCTGCCTGTGGTGTGGGTGCTCCCACCCATGTCCGTAAGGCAGCCACCTGACGTCTTCTCCTGTGTGCAGCCCCAAGCCTTTGCAGTACCTCTGGTCTCCTCAGGGGGCCATTGCGATGCTGGGCTGACCCTGGATCCCTCCTTGAGAGAGGAGAGCAGTCCTCTGGATGCTCAATCCTCTCTCTCCCCTGCCAACCCCCGAAGGCCCGGGCTTATTCCCAAACTCAGGTTGCCAATGTGGTGTGAGGTGTGGCGTCCAGAGCCTCAACCCTCAGCACCACCGGGCCAGCTTACATCAACAGGGAATTGACCGAAGGTGAAGAGGATTGTGTAATCTGCATACACATGGTTGAAGGCAGATGGGTAGATGAGGGAAGATCATTTAGAAAAATGGAGAATAGGATGGGGCCAAGCACAGACTCCTGTGGGACTCTGGTGTTGATGGTGAGTGGGGGGAATGTAGAGTCAGCTGTTCTGACTGACTGAGTTCTGTCTACCACATAGGCACAGAACCAGTCAATGGCAGAGTCAGATAGATCTGCCGCAGAGAGGGTGTTTAGTAGGAGGGAGTGGGAGATGGTGTTGAAAGCCTTCGCTAAGTCGACAAAAATAGGCGAAGTGATTTGGCCACTGTTCATCCCTGAGAGGATAGAGTCGGTGAGCCAAATCAGAGAGGTGGTAGTGGAATGGTTTTCTTCCAAAACCCAGATTGAAACTGGGTGAAAAAAATTAGTATCAGAGAGGAAGGAAGAGAGTTGTTGGAGAACTAGATGTTCTTAAGCTTAGCAAGGGAAGGGAGGAGAGAAATAGGCAATAGTTCAAGGGTGCAGTAGTGTCACCACCCTTTGGTAGGGGTAGAACAATGGCATGCTTCCCCTCCACTAGAATGGAAGCAGTTGCTAAGAAGAGGTTAAGAAGAATAGAGAGTGGAGCAGAGTCAGCAGGAGCAGAAAGGTATAGCAGTTTAGGGTCCAGGCCATCCGATGACTGTCCCTTGGTAGGGTCAGAGTGCATATAAAGCTGCCATGGTATCAGAGGGTGACATTTTAGTGAAGCAGAAGCTGTTTGAGTGAGAAGGTGAGCTGGGATGGGGGAAGGGGACAGCAGGAGGGGGAATGGGAAGGGTGGACAGGAGAGCAGAGGCACATGAGGTGAAATAGGAATTGAAATTAGTAGCAACACTACTGTAACATGATCACAAATGAGAGTGTAAGAAGGGGGGGTGGGTGAGGAAGGGTGGGAGAAAAGGGAGTGAACGACTTTCCAATATAGCATATAAAATGGACCCATCTCTTAGCAGGAAAGCCATATTAGTACTAAGAAAAGTGCAAATGATTTTATCAGTTATTTCTCATGAGCCAAACAGTAATAAAATAGACAAGACAATACAGGTGTATCAGTTAGCCAGACAAAAATATCAGACATTGGCAACACTCTGAATGGGTGCTCTTGGGACAAGTTAATCTGTCATGTTTTCCTGGGGGTTTTAGCTGTCTGGAAGAACTTGGCTAACCTAATAATAGTCAATTCATCCTTTATCTGGCTAAGAATTGCTATTAGTTCAAAGTTATCTATAGCATTTCGCAGGTTATAATATAATTCTAACCAGCAAGCTTTTGCCGTTTCATATGAAAGACAATCCCACAAAATGTAGATAAGATCTTCATGTTCCTCAGCAGTGCAGAGATATTTAGGACTTATCAAAGTGGATTTGTTGTATCTAGATGTTAAGATATTACTGTCAAACAGTTCAAATTTATAAATAATAAAGATTTTTCTTAAATTTGGGTAATTAAGAATATCTAAATAGCATTTGAATCCAAATTGCATGTTAAGAGTTGTAAACCACTTTGAAAATCTAGAGCCTGAAATAGTTGCAAGATCCTGCTTGACCCAAAAATTAACTATTTTTTTTGTATTATCTCTTTATTCCCCCCTCTAGCCTAACTGCCCACTCCTTCAGGTGGCCAAGTCCTCTGCACAATGCCTCCCAATCGCTGTCCACTGCCCCTCATCATGCTGCCCCCCTGACTGACCCAATGTATCCCTTTGCTGGGGGGGCCCCGTGGTAGAGATTGGGAGGGGAGACTGTCTGGTGCTCATTGGCACTTTCTTCAATCCTTTCTATAGGCAACAAGTGCACAGCATGGGCATCCTGGGCTTCACGGTCATGAGAGGGTGGGTCACCATCATCCAGGTGGCTAAGGTGGCCATTTTTCTCTTTTTCATTCCCCCTCGCCCACTGGAATGCATGCTGCAGCATCCTGGCGTGATTGCACCTGTGATGTGCTGTCACCCACTCCGCAAAGCATGATGCTGAAACCGGACACCAGGAGACACAAAAGGGTGATGTATTCTTGGCTTCCCTGGGAGGAGAGTGTCCAAAGGATGCTCTTGAGCCCGCCCTGCCGGCCTCTGCTTTTGTTGTCCCCGACTCGGGTGTGAACCCGGGTTGCCAGCATGCCAGGTGATCCCCCATCATCTATCACCATGAGGCCAACTCCTACAAATTTTTTTTTTATGTATTTCTTATATTTAAGACTTAGGGAAACATTTTTCTTTAGATATCTTTTTAACACTAACATCATATTTCTTAAGGCTGATCAATAGGTTCTTGTACCATCCAGATTCCTTACAGCCAAGCTGCAGCCAGTTCTGTTTTTCAATTAGGCAACTGTATGGGCTTCTGTCCTTAGTCATTCTAGTTAGTTGTAACCAGTAATTCATTTTTTTTGTATCTGTAATAGCATTTATATTGTCACATCCAATCTCCAACCTTATATGTGCAACTGGACAAGAATGACCAATTCCCAAAATTATTAGGAACTTAAAAACTGGACAGTTAATTTATCTCTCTTTTTAGTATCCCAAATTATGACCCCGTAGGTCAGTTGCACAAGATACTTAGCTCTGATTACATTAACAAGAGGTTTCAATGAGAAACCACCATAGAGAGCATTAACTTTTCTCAGTCTAGTAACTGGTTTCATTGTATTTGTACTAGCATTTTAGATGTGTTTTGTCCCCTCACCTATTAGAAGCAAAGGTCAACCCTAAATAAACATAACTTGAAGTTAAAGCAGCAGTACTACCTAACCAGGAAGTGTTCAGTTTCCAGGCTTGTAGCGCTACAGAAAATATGGTGGCTGTCTCGGCTACCTATCTAATACTACTGCTTTCAACATGGTGGGTGGCAGAAATGTAAACAAAAACAAAGGACAATTGAGCAGATTATGGGGTGATAGTACTATGCTGGCAAGAAAGAGTATTAGGTAAATGCTCAGCCGAGCACAGGGAATTAACTGCTGAAAAAGCACAGATTGTTTTTGTTATCTTGTACTGCTGCTTTAATATTAACCTTTTTTTATCCATAAGCCATTGGCCATTTTCTTTTTTCAGAGCTCAAAATTATGATTTGTGTTTTACTGAAATGAATCAGAAGTCTGAGTATTTAACTCTGGTCTCCATGGAATCTTTTTTTGCAAGCCCTTTATTTCCAGTGCCATCAGAACCAAATCATCAGCATAAGCTAATGCAGGGCACAGGCAACTATTCATTTAGGAGAATCAGAATCCAAGAATTCCAGATCTTTTAATAGCTGATCTATATAAGCAAAATAGTGTGGAGACTAAGACACACCCTTGTCTCACTCCCCTATGTGGGGCAAAGACTTTCGAAAACTGGCCCTTGGTTCCACATTTTATCTGGGTCTAAGTATCCTTGTACAAATTAGAAATTATATGGACAAGTGTTGATCTATCCCTCTTTTAAGCAAAAGCACCTAGCGGATATTCCTGGAAACTGAGTCAAATGCTGCTGAAAAATTAATGAACACTACATATATTTTCTGGCTCCTCAGCTGGACATATTTTTCTATCAGATAGGCTAAAATGAAACAATTGTCCATTGTGGGATATTCACGTTTAAAGCCAGCCTGCAGTTCACTAAGAACACCAGTCTTGATCATCTGCAATTTTAATCCTTCAAGAATGATTTTTGAAAAGAGTTTCAAATTAATTTCAAGAGAGCTAATAGGTCTGTGCATTGCTGGATCTACAGTGCTGCCTTTTTTGTGAATCTGAATAATGTCAGCACCCCTGCATGAGTCTGGAACAAAATGATCTTTGCTGCATTTATTGTAAAAAATCATCAGAAGTTTACATAGCAAGGGAGTGTTGCAATGGTATACCTGTGCTGGGATTTTGTCAGGTCCTGGGGCTTTTTTCATTTGTAATGATTTTATTGCCACACACATCTCCTTTCTAGAAATTGGTGGGAAAGCATTTTCTAGCTCTGTCAAACTAACAGCAGGGAAGAATCCTGCAATTCTGGGTCAAAGAACATCCCTGAATAATACTGAACCCACTCACTTTCAGAGATGTAAGCATCAATAGTTGCTTCACAGTTATTGGTACTTTTAGCTTAACAAATGACACCATGAATCCACTAAAATTTCATTTTCTTTACATATACATAAAGCCAGATTTAAGGATAATAATAACTAATAATAATCCCTTTAAAATAAAAACCATAAAAGGACACTGTCTTCAGAAAACAACACATCATCTTCATCATCCACTTCTCCCACCATCATGAATCACATTGCACTTATCATGCATCACTGTGCTGTGTAGGTGGCACCACCTTCTTCCTTACATGTACTCTGAATGGATGGAACAGTAAGATTGGTATCTATCACTCTAGGAAGAGGCATTGTGCTCAATAGGTGTGAACAATTACTGTACTTGTTTGTCTTGTGGCACTACTGATAAGGCTATTCAAGATCATGTTTACAAGTCATCATGTGTGTGTTCAGAAATTAGGTTTTCTTGTCATATAAATAAAAAAACACATTTAAAGTATTAAAAACATAAAGAAAAATAGAATTTGATGGCAAAAGGAGACCAATGGCCCATCAAGTCTGCCCATATTTATTACTACCCACCACTGACCTAATACTGTGGTGGGCTATTCATTTCATGCACCCTTCTGCTTCCTTCCCTCCCTGGTTCCCTCAAGTGATCAGACCACTAAAGTGCACAATAAACAACTCTTATTATGGCCCTTCCACAGGAAATCCACTTGAATGCCACACATGGCAACCCAAGGAGGCATATGCCAAGTGCAGTTCAGCCTCTAACCTTACTGTCTGCCGAGTTTCACTGATTTTCACCAACTGGGAGAGAGACCAATCATGGAGGGAAGGCAGACTCCAACAGGTGCATAAACAGGGATTGCTTGACAGCAATTCTACCTGGGTGAATCCCCATTGGAGTGCACAGTTCAGGCTCTTTTTTCCACTGAGGTGGCTGCTCTGCTCAGACACATCCAGCAACTCCTCTCTCAGCATAAGGAGCTGTTTATTTTCAAATGATGTATTTCCCACATGTTTGTTTACTGTGACAAAAAACTGTACTCTCTTTGCCATGTCTCCTTGACTGTTGTTCCTCATGTTGTACTCTCCCGGGTCATTCCTGAAAATAGGCATAATACTTGTCTAGTGTACTTACCCGGTAAACAAAAGCTAAATAAATAAATAAATATTTGTGCTGACTAAGTGGCACTGAGGGTTGAGGCACTGGACACCACACCTTATGCTATGCAGGTGATCCAGGTTCAGGAACGACCTTGGGTCACCAGGTTGCCGGCATGTGGGGGGGGGTGGGAGCAGGATCGAGCATTGGCTCTCCTCTCCCAGGTAAGGGGTGGAGTCACTAGCCTGTAGTCCCACCATCACTGAATGGCAGTTCAGTGCCAGCGCAGGTGATTAAAGGTGCAACTGGAAGGGAGGGGCATCCAGAATGGCATGTGTGTGTGTGCACCTCCACATGCGCATGCTACATCGAGGACGCGTGGTTGTAGGGATCAGGAGAAAACCCATAAAAATCCAGATATTGCATATGAAAAAAAAAGGAGCTGTTTATTTTCCTTTTCTGTCCTTCCAGGTTATGAAGCAGGAGGTAGCTTCAGCTCTGGCATGTGGATGATTGTTTCTGGAGGCACAGGGTAACTACTTCCCACCCTGCCCCTCATCCCACCCACCTCTAGGCTCTCTCTACCTTTGTAGGCAGCTCCCTATGACATCAAACTAGGGACACAAAGAAAAACTTTATTTTTTCTTTTATCTTTTCATCTGCTAATCACTAGAATAACCTCTCACATTCTACCTTTCATCTGCATAATAAAATAGCTAAAATGATAAACTTTGTCAACTGCAATATCGGTGGAACCCTCTCTACCAGGGCTTTTTCCCAACAGTGGGGTCACTGCCCTATATGCATGACTATCAATGACCTAAGTGCCCAACTAAGGGCTGCACTTGCTGAAATTGTTTACCTTAGATCACAACTGCACTACACCCTGCAGTCGTCTAATACTATCCCTCCTAACCATGACAACATTGTGCAAGTTCCCCTACCCCAAAGAACAAAATGGCAGGTAGTCACAAAATACAAAGGACCCAAAGGAGCCACACCTAAATCTGAGGCCATGCCAGATGAAGCTAATATATTTCTTTGACTGGGTGACCAAAGTAGTAGACCATGTAGGGGCTGTGGATATGGCCTACCTAGACTTTAGCAAGGCATTTGACACAATCCCACACAAAAGATTAATAAACAAGTTAGCTAATCAGGGAGAGGGTCCCAGGATTTTAGCTTGGGTGAAAAACTAGCTGGACAACAGGACACAGAGGGTAATAGCAAATGGAGTCCACTCCAAAGAAAGGGGGTTTACTAGTGAGATGTGCAGGGTTCAGTAGTGGGATTGGGCCTCTTTAATGTCTTTATAGGTGACATTGCAGAGGGGCTGGAAAAAAAGTATTCCTCTTTTCAGATAACACAAATATCTGCAACAGGGCTGATGCACAAGGTGGGGTGGAAAGGATGAACAGAAACTCAATAGGTGCTGTGCTTGGGAACCAGGGCAGGGTGCGAGTATAGGGCAGCAGCCCAGATGTTTACCAGTAACCACAGACAGTAGAAATACTCGCACTCCAGAGCCAGGAGCCAGAGCTCCAGTGGAGGACAACAAATGCTGAGCTGTAATAAATGATTTTTTATTGCAGAACTGCAAAGTAAATAAATTAAATAAACACTGGAGTGTAGCAAAGGGCACTCCATTCATCCAAAAGCCCCGGCACTTCTCCAAGTAAGGCATCATCAGGGGGCAGAATCTTGGACCCAATGACTAACTTAAATATGTATACCAATTACGACATCATTGATTAATTAATTCCATGCTGGAATTTGTGTCCATGTGAAATAAATTCTTAAAGAGCATATACCAGTACATAAAATCAAAAATAAACATAAGTACTCATCTAAGATTTACATCATATAGGGCCTGTGAATCATTTAGTACATATATAATTCCTCAATTGTAAATTAAACCCATGCAATATTCACTCAACCCTAGCTAAAGCTTTAAAAAATATGCATACATTACTACACTCCAGTGTTTATTTAATTTATGTACTTTGCAATTCTGCAATAAAAAAAACATTTATTACATCTCAACATTTGTTGTCCTTAACTGGAGCACTGGCTCCTGGCTCTGGAGTGTAAGTATTTCTACTGTCTGGGGTGGAAAGAATGAGAAGGGACTTGGCAAGGTTGGAGGAATGGTCAAATGTATGGCAGCTTAGATTCAGTGCAAAGAAGTGCAAATTATTGCACCTGGGAAACAAAAACCCAAGGGAGAAGTACATGGGGGGGATACTAACAACAACAAAAATGGAAAGGGATCTGGGGATAGTCATATCAGATGACTTAAAGGTAGGCAAGCAATGTGAGAGGGCAGTAAGGAGGGCTGGGGGATACTGGGATGCATAGGTAGAGGCATAGAAACATAGAAACATAGAAACATAGAAGTTGATGGCAGATAAGGACCGCAAGGCTCATCCAGTCTACCCATTTCTTTTTCTACCTTATAAATGTGCCATCGGCCTTTGCTCTGTCAGTGGCCTATCTATTCATAGTCACTTGTATTGCTCCTTTATGCCTATCCCATGCCTGTTTGAAGCCCTGCACTGTATTCATAGCCACCACTTCTTGTGGTAAGCCATTCCATGCATCCACCACCCTTTCTGTGAAAAAGAATTTCCTCACATTCCCCCTTAATTGGCCTCCCTCTAATCTCATGCTGTGTCCTCTTGTCCTGCTATTTTTCTTATATTTAAATATGTTAGACTCTTTCACATTGTTTATGCCCTTAAGGTGTTTGAATGCCTCAATCATATCACCTCTCTCCCTCCTTTGCTCAAGGGTATACATATTGAGCTCCGTTAATCTGTTCTCATATGTCTTCTGATGCAGTCCCTGCACCATTTTGGTTGCCCTTCTCTGGACTGCCTCAATTTGGTTAATGTCCTTGTCAAGGTGTGGCCTCCAATACTGCACGCAGTACTCCAGATGGGGCCTAACCAGTGTCTTGTACAGAGGGATTATTACCTCCCTCTTACGACTTGTGATACCCCTACTAATATACCCTAACACCCCCTAGCCTTACCTACTGCTTTAGAGGTCTGCTTGGATGATTTTGGGTCATCAGTGATGATGATCAAGTCTCTTTCTTCCTTTGTGACTGCGAGCAACTCCCTCCCAGCCTATAGGTGGCTTCAGGGTTCTCTTCCCTCGTGCATGATTTTGCACTTCTTTGCATTAAATCCCAGTTGCCACTCTTCTGACCATTCTGCTAGTTTATCCAGATCTCTTCTCATTCTGCCCACCCCATCTGGATCATCTACTCTGTTGCAGATCTTGGTGTCATCTGCAAACAGACAAGTCTTACCCTCTAGTCCATCTGCAAGGTCACTAATGAAGATGTTGAATAGGACTGGCCCCAGGACTGATCCCTGAGGTACCCCACTTGTGACTTGCATCTCTTCTGACTGTATTCCATTTACCACCACTCTCTGTTTTCTGCCCGTCAACCAGTTTGCCACCCAGTTGACCAATTTCTGACCCACCCCGAGCCTACCCAGCTTATTTATCAATCTTTTATGTGGAACAGTGTCAAAAGCTTTGCTGAAGTCAAGGTAGGCGACATCAACTGCTCCCCCTTGGTCCACCACATTGGTTACCCAGTCAAAGAAATCTATGAGATATGTTTGACATGATCTTCCTTTTGTAAACCCATGCTGTCTTGGATCCTGTGCCCCTATGGATTCCAGGTGTTGCACTATCCTTTCCTTAAGGAGTGCCTCCATAATCTTGCCCACTACTGAGGTAAGACTGACCGGTCTGTTGTTCCCCGCCTCCTCCATACTACCAGTCTTGTGGAGCGGGATCACATGAGCCCTTCTCCAGTCTTCTGGGACCTCTCCTGTGCTCAGAGACTCACTAAACAATTCTGCTAATGGCTCTGCTAATTCCACCTTTAGCTCCTTAAGTACCCTGGGATGTATGCCATCAGGTCCCATTGCCTTATCCACCCTGAGCTTAGCAAGCTCTTGTAGGACCCTTTCTTTTGTGAAGGGAGTAGTGCTCACCTCCCTCCCCCCTGTGTCCATGATGCTGAGCTGTGGGCCCTGCCCTACCTTCTCTTCAGTAAATACTGAGCAAAAGTATCTATTTAGGATAGATGCCTTTACAGGGTCCTCCTCCTCACATGCTCCCTTTTCTCCATTAAGCTTAGCAATACCCCCTCTGGACTTTCTCCTTTCACTAATGTATCTATAGAAAGTCTTGTCACCTTCTTTTACTGTTCGTGCTAGTGTTTCCTCAGTTTGGGACTTTGCCTGGCTTACTGCCTTACCTGCTTCCCTTAGGGCAGTTTGGTATGCCTCCCTATCTTCATCCCGCTGTGTTCCCTTATATTTCCTGAAGGCCAGCCTTTTGGCTCTGACCTTTTCTGCTACTGTATTTGAGAACCAAAGTGGTTTCCTTCTTCTTTGCACTTCCTTTTCTGTCTAACACAATGGGATGTTGCTTCAAGTATTGCATCCTTAATGCTTGCCCACTTTGCCTGTACCCTCACCTGTGTTTCTTTTTGCCAGGGCTAGCTTAACTCTGTTGGCCATCTTATCAAAGTCAGCTCCTCTGAAGTCCCATATTTTTGCCTTGGAATGGGATGATTTAGATGTAGTAGCAAAATTGAACCATACCATGTGATGGTCACTGGCCCCAGGTGACCTTCTACCTGGAGATCTGTGATCCCTTCTTTGTTAGTCAGTACTAGATCTAGAATAGCCCTGTCTCTTGTGGGTTGCTGTACCAGTTGTTTGAGGCCCTCCCCCTGCAGGTAATCCACTATGAGTCTAGTTCTGGTGGATGTTCCTGCTGGTATTGACCAATCTGTATCCGGCATGTTGAAGTCTCCCATTATCAGAACCTCCCCTTTAGCTGTCATGTTTTGTATATCTTCTAACAGTAATGTGTCTATGTCCTCCCCCTGGTCTGGGGCCTGTAGACAACTCCAGTTCTTATGGCTGTCCCATTTCCTGTTTCCAGGGTGACCCACAGTTCTTCTGGCTCCTTATGTGTATTCTGAATTTCTGTAGCTTTGATATTTTCATTAACATACAGGGCCACTCCTCCCCCTTTTGCACCTCGGTCTCTTCTGAACAATACATAGCCAGGTACTGAAGTCTCCAAGGTGGTTACTGGTAAACCACGCCTCACTAATTGCTACTATGTCCAGTTTAGCCTCTGACATTATTGCCTGCAGGTCTGGGATCTTATTTCCCAGGCTGTGAGCATTTGTGTACATGATTTTCCATTGGCCAGATTTTGGTGTGTTAGTTGTTGGGTGAAGTTTGGCATTACCCCCTGTGCGTTGTATGGGGAGACAAACCTTTTTTCTTACCTGGTAATGCAAATGAACGGCAAACATGCTGAATTCCTGTTTGACCACTAGCTGAGGGGGGAAGGGTGTTCTTCCCATTCGACGTATGGGGTGCTGCACCCCTCTCCCCATTTGCTAGTTTAAATATTCTGCAAAGATGTCAAACTTCTGCCCCAATGCACTGACTCCCTCTTTAGTCAGATGCAGTCCATCAAATTTAAAGAACTTTCTCTCCCAGAACTGTTGCCAGTTCCCTACAAATCTGTGTCCTTTTTTCTGGCACCAGGAAAGCAGTAGAAAACAGGAAGTTGTTATCCTTCTTTATAGGCAGTTGGTGAGACCCCATCTGGAGTACTGTGTGCAGTTCTGGGAGACCCCATCTCTGCAAGTACTTAGACAGGATGGAGGTGGTCCAGAGGAGGGCAACCAGAATAATGTAGGGTCTGCACCAGCAGCCATACATAGACTAAAAGAGCATAATATGTATACCCTCGAGGAAAGGAGGGAGAGGGGAGACATGATAGGAACTTTCAAGTACCTCAAGGGAGTCAGCAGAGTCCAAGAGGGTAGCATCTTTCACAAAAAGAGATATGCAAGAACAAGGGGCACAATTTGAAGATAGAGGGTTGGACTGCTCAGGGACAATGTGAGGAAGTATTTTTTTCACAGAGAGGCTGGTGGATGAGTGGAATGGCCTTCCTGAGGAGGTAGTGGGGTCAAAAACAGTGGTGGAATTCAAGAATGCATGGGACAGATATAAGGCAATTCTAGTGGGGGGTAGGAGTAAGTAGGCTGTTGATTAACTAGGATCTGCAGCTTATCCAATAGGTAGGGAAATGGGCAGACTGGGTGGGCCAAGTGGTCCTTATCTGATGTCAAAGTCTAAGCTTCTATGTTTCTACATTTCTATCAGAGTACTCCTATTTGAATGTCAAACAAATTCACCCCACTAGCATTCGCATCATTAAGCATAACCAACACCAATTTGGGGAGTGACACATCACAAGATGTAAGAATACACCCCGCTAAAGAAACCACAAAGGGGAAAAAAACATACTTGTCCTAGGTGCCTGCATGATATGGAGAGTAGAGTCACACATTCAGCAGCAGGATTGAGCTGCAATTATGATCAGGTTCCTCCCTGGGATATCGGCATGGAGGGACAAAAACCATACAGAAAAGCTTGTACAGATGGAACCACAGAACACACATGTTCTCATCCATGTCGGAACAAATGACCTGGCCATTCAAACTCTAGAACAGAAAAAGCTAAACCTGTCCAAACTGGGTGATAAACTTTCTTCCATTTTGTCTGGCATCTCTTTCTTGGAGATCCTGCCTGTGTGGGAAAAGGGGGGTAGCAGGCAGAGGATCAGGGAAAGAGATATAATTGAACTGAACATCTAGCTGACACAGTGGTGCCAAGAGAATGGACACCTCTACATTGGCAGCTGGCAGAACTTCTGGGACAGGGAGTTCTTCAAATCTGATGGACTACACCTTTCAAGACAAGGTACTAGGGCACTTGGCCAGAAGTTTGATGTCCATCTTGATCAGTTACACTAGGTGGTAGGGAAGAGGCACAGGCACCCAGCACAGCACATGAGTCACCATCTGCCCCACCCCCATCAATTCATTACAACACTCCATCAGTAAAGCAATATGAACATACCATCAAAAGCAACAATCATCATATTTCTGTCCAGCAGGTACCTACACCAATAACAGTCTCTGTCAACCAGTCGGATAGAGGAACAGGTTAGCATTCCAAAAGAAACACCAGGGATCATATTTCCTTCTGATAGCATCTCAGCCCACAAAGCCACACAAAACCTATAAAAAACAAAGGCCCCAAGGGCCTCCCTTGACATAGACAAAATAACCACACAGGTGGTTCAATAGTTCAAGAGTGGAAGGCAATGTGCATCAATGCACATAGCCTTTCAAATAAAATCCCTGAGCTTTCTGCCATTATAGCAGAGGAACAACTGGATTGGGTAGCACACATGGGATATTAGCATACACAGCTATGTACTTTTCTGCAAGGACCAGAAAAATAAGAGAGCAGAGGGTGTTGTAGTATATGTCAAGGAAGGAATAAAGGCAACAGAGAGTCAACAGGAACACAGCAATACAGAAGCCATATGGGTCACTCTAGGAGCTGGGGGCAGGTCTCCTATCTGCCTGGGCATTGTGAATAGGCACCCAGCCCAGGACTCAGAAGTTGGCAAGAAGCTCCATGAGACCATTCACTAAATGGCTGACAAAGGGGAGCTGCTTCTGGTTGGGGACATTAATCTACCAGAAGTAGACTGGTCACGTCCACAGCTTCCACACAACAGAGCAGAAAATTTCTCATCACTTTTAAGGAAGCTGGTGTGAACCAACTAGTGGATTCACCCACCAGGGTAAAGCAATCCTGGACCAGGTTCTCACTAATAGCCGCAGAATATCCAATGCCTATGTTGGCATGAATCTGGTAGCCATTGATCATATGTCTGTCTGGCTACAAATTTATAATATGGTGGTTCCAGAACAAACCAGACTATAGGTTATCAACTTCAAAAAAGCTGACTTTCAGAAAATGAGATCCAGCATTAAAGCACTGCCGAGAGACAGCTCCCAAGGGGATGCAGAAGCTTGCTGAAAAAACGTAAAAGACTCCTTGAACGTGGTAACAGCAGACTGCACAAAGCTAGTAACTAAATCTAAAATGAAGAGAAAACCCCTCTGGTTTACCAGAGAGATAGCACTAAAGATTAGAAAAAAGAAACAAGCCTTTAGGCAGTTTAAACTTGAACACACAGGTGTCGGTCATAAGATAGTAAGATGAGTAGCGAAATGGCTATAGGATAGAACTCAGAAAGTCACACTAAATGGTGTCATGTCCAAAGAGTGTTTTGTGACCAGCAGAGTCCCTCGGGGTCAGTGCTGGGTTCAGTCCTCTTCAACATATTCATCAGCAACATTGCTGATGGTCTTGAGGATAAAGTCTGCCTGTTTCTAGATGATACAAAACTATGTAATAGGATGGACAATCAGGAGGGAGCCTCCAATATGAAGGAGGATCTCATCTTTATTTCCCCTCATGGCTGTGCTAAATTTCCTAACTTTCTCTGTTAGCCCACTTTGAAACAACTAGGTAACCTGTTTTTTGTTATCTCATGTCACTATGTAATGTACTGTTAGTATGACGTAGAACCTTTGTAAATGAGTCTCTGACTCAAAGGTCTTCCTGAATATTCAAATAAATAAAATAAACAGAGGGAAGGGGATAGGGAGCTCTACAATGAGAAGCTCAAGGAGGTTTGAAAGACTATTATGTTAGAAAAAGCCCAAATGGAGGACAAAATAATGCTGGGAATCAAGAAGGGGACAAAACTTTTTTTAAATACATCAGTGGAAAAAGGAAGTACAAAGGGGGCAGTCAGAATGCCAACAAGCAATGGTCAGATAGTGAAAAAAGACAAAGACAAAGCTGAAGCTCTCAATGCATTGTTTTGCTCAGTCTTCACAAAAGAGCTAAACGGCAGCAGTCTGACAATAAATAGAACAGAGCAGCCTGCAAGGGTGTCAGACACACGCCCCTTCATAAAGGAAAGGGTGCTGAAAGAACTAGAAAAATTGAGGACTGACAAAGCCATAGGACCAAATGGAATTCACCCATGAACACTGAGAGAGCTTCAAGAAGAAATAGCTGCACTGTTAGCTGAGCTATACAATGAATATCTGTGAAGCGGCAAGGTGCAACTTGACTGGAAGAGGGCTACCGTGGTACCTTTGCATAAAAGTGGCAGCAGGGAGGAGGCGGAAAATTACCACCCGGTCAGCTTGACCTCAGTGGTGGGTAAAATCATGGAGACACTCCTTAAAGAAAGGATAGTAGACTTCCTAAAAGAAGCAGGAAAACTCAATCCCAAACAACACGGATTTACCGCAGATAGATCATGTCAGACTAACCTGATAGAATTCTTCAATTGGGTGACCAAAGCAGTGGACCGGGGAGGGCAGTAGATGTGGTGTACCTGACTTCAGCAAGGCCTTTGACACTGTTCCACACAGGAGGCTGGTCAATAAACTTGAACACACAGGTGTCGGTCATAAGATAGTAAGCTGAGTAGCAAAATGGCTATAGAATAGAACTCAGAAAGTCACACTAAATGGTGTCATGTCCAAAGAGGGTTTTGTGACCAGCAGAGTCCCTCAGGGGTCAGTGCTGGGTTCAGACCTCTTCAACATATTCATCAACAACATTGCTGATGGTCTTGAGGATAAAGTCTGCCTGTTTGTAGATAATACAAAACTATGTAATAGGGTGGACAATCAGGAGGGAGCCTCCAGTATGAAGGAGGATCTCAAGAAACTTGAACAGCGATCCAGTGACAGGCAACTTAGATTTAATGCTAAAAAATGCAAAGGATGCACCTGGGAAAACAGAACCAAAGAACTCAACACCTCCTAGATGGGCATTATCTTGAAGAGACCTGGACTGAATGGGACTTATGCGTAATCATAGCGGTTGACCTTAAAGCAGGGTGTCAATGCGAAAAAGCAGCACAAAAAGCAAGCAGCATCCTCGGATGCATAGGTGGGGAATAACTAGCAGGAAACAAGAAATGATCATTCCACTCTATAGAGCCCTGGTGAGACCCCACCTGGAATACTGCATCCAGTTCTGGAGGCCCCACCTGAAGAAAGATATAGAGCACTTGGAATCAATTGAGAGAAGTGCTATAAAGATGGTGCAGGGCCTCCATCACAAGCCATATAAGTTTAGACTCCTAGACCTAAATGAGTACTCCCTGGAACAGAGAAGGGACAGAAGGGATATGATATAAATGTTCAAATTTATTTATTTATTTAGTTTTTGTTGACCAGGTAAGTGCACTAGACAAATTCTGCCAATTTTTAGGCATGGACCCAGGGGAGGGGGATGCAGATAAATGTCAATTGATCTTGAACCAGATTAAGCTGTTGGTGGTATTTTTAGTGAATACATCAAGGGTATAGACACTGTTCAGGTAGACAAACTCTTCCATGCAAATGGAGAGGTGTGGACAAGAGGGCACAACCTATGCCTGAGAGTGGAAAGGGTCAGAGACAATATCAGGAAGTACTTTTTTACTGAGGGGGTAATAAACACTTGGAGCAACCTGCACCCAAAGATGGTTGCAGCAAAGACAGTGAGTGCATTTAAATGTGCATGGGACCGGCACTATGGTATAAACAAAAACAGCAAAATATAGAGGAGGGGGTTAGGTTCATGGGCAGACTAGATGGGCCACTTGGCCCCCATCTGCCATAATTTTTTTTTTTTGCAATTTAATAAACTTTACTGAACAGATCAAGTAAGACTAACAGAACCAAATAACAAGGAACAATACATAAGATAACATAACAACCCAATCTGCAACATTATCCCTATTGGTAAAACTGTGCTTATGCCATATACACCAGTAAAAAAGAGTGGAAAATTAAATTTCCCCTCCCCACACATCCCTGTCTATTTACCAGGAATTCCTTCCCCCCCAACTTATACCCCCCCACCTCAGCAGGTATAGCTCACCAGTGAAAACCCATATAATGGAGGCAATCTGATATACAATCTTACAAATTACCAAATGTGATTTATGAATGATTAGAAACAAAGAGAAACCTTGGGGGGGGGGGGTACCACAACTATACTCAATTAGGTCATCTCCCAGTGACAAATTGGATAAATGGATCCCACAGAGACTGAACGTTAAGGAACCTATGAGTCAGGGTGACAATGGCTCTTTCTGCATTTAAGGCAGATATTCGTTCTTGAGTCCATTCCCTTAAGGAGGGAAGCCGACTAATCATCCAGTGTCTCATTAGAAGAAGCTTAGTCACAGCTACAATTACTGCCATATAATATTTTCTTTGTCTGACCTCTTAAACTTATAGTTACCTAATATAGATATTTCTAGAGAGAAATATTGTGTATAACTGAGGAATGGTGAATCAAACTGTTTTATTGTCTGCCAGTAAGCTGAAACACAAGGACAAGGTCAAGCTCAGATCATGTGCACCATTGTACCCTCCTCCTGGGAACACTTATGGCATACCGAGTCAGTAATTTTGCCCTTTCTAAAAAGCCTAACCAGGGTAAAATATCAATTGTGAAGAACATTAAATTGAATTAACTGAAGTATATCCTGTTTAACCTGTTTATGTAGGTCATTCCAAACAGATTTTCACTTATTAGAGTCATATTGTAGTTCAGATTCAGTACATGTTGTCAGTATTATGCTATAGAAGAACATATTTTTCAGGTCTGTTTCTTACAGATCCCAGAAATGGGATTGCAAACAATGTATGATCTGGGCATACTTCAAGAAACAACATGCTGGGAGGTGAAGTTTGTCTCTGGATTCTGTATGAATAAGAAATTGAATTGGCCTTTTAACAAAATCAGCCAAAGAGGAGATGGTCAAGCCTTTTCCAAAAGATGGCAGAATTACTTTGTTGCCAATAAGAATGTTTAAATTCTGGTAGAAAGGTTGTCCCAAATCTGTCTTATAATGCAGTTTTAAGTAATAATAGAACTGTGTATGTGCCCGGAATGACCAACCTATAGGTGAGTCTTTTAAGGGCTTGGGAATTTTGACAAAGGGAGAATGCATCAGAGGTGCTAATGTTATGTGGTGAAAGTTCACTCTATCCCACTCAATTATGAACCAATCTGGAATAGACGAGCTCGCCTTAAATGAGGAATACCAATGAAAATATTTGGTACCATAAAAAGCAAAATAATATTGCAGCAGGTGACAGAGTTGTAATCCTACCAGTTCTTTTGGTTGATAGAGTTTATCCAGAGCTCTTCTAGGGGGTTTCCCCAACCAGAGAAAATTAGAACAGGCCAAATAGATTTTTGTGAACCACTGCTTAGGAAGGGGCGGGTTCATCACTGACAGGGGATACATTAGTCTGTGTAAAGCTACCATTTTCAAAATATTAGCCCTTCCCCATAAAGACAGAGGTAGATGCTGCCACCGCTGCAAGTCCTGCTCTATTTGTTTGATGACAGGGTCTAAGTTAACATTTTTTATGCCCTGTATATCCCCAGTGAGTTCAATCCCTAGAAAAGAAATAGAGTGGGGGCCCATCTGAGATCCAGTGCTGTGATATCAGCCAGAGAACAGTTCTGTGATGAAGAAAGAACAGTAATCTTGTGAAGATTTAATTTGTGTTCAGATAATATGCTGTATTCTGAAATCAAATTAAGTACAGCAGGAAGGGATGTTTGCCAATTAAAAATATGCAATAAAACATCATCAGCAAATATAGATAATTTTAATTCATGTGGGTCTATCCTGATTCCTTTAATCTGGGGTGAAGAAATAATTTTCCTAACCAAGGGTTCTATATATAAATTAAACAGCATGGGGGACAGGGGACATCCCTGACGAGTTCCTCTGATCAAAAGAAAAGATGAATAAAGCTCCACATTACACATAATCTTGGCCAAAGGGTGGATATAAAATATTCTAACCCATTGGATGAATTCATTAGGGATACCTTATTTTGGTAATAAATCAAACAAAAAAATTCAGGCTACATGATCAAATGCCTTCTCCATGTCTCGGGAGACAAGCACAGTGCCTGCACCTGTCTCCCCAGATGCAGAGAGGAGGTGACAAATTTTCCTGAAGTGGTTGCTAGACTGACATCCAGTGACAAACCCCACCTGCTCATGACCTATCAAATCAGCCCTGCTATTTTTAAGTCGGGAGGCCAGTATGTTGGCCAACATTTTAATATTTAAAAATGGGCTAGGTCTGTAATTATCTGGTGCTGTGGGATCCCTCCCCGGTTTTAGTAATACCACTATTTTGGCTTCCATAAGAGCTGTGTCTTTGATATTTAAATGGTATAGATAATTAAACAGCACATGCAACATAGGCACCACTTCTGTCTTAAAGGATTTATGAAATAAGGGGGAAAAACCATTTAGATGGAAGCAATCCTATAGCATCAATAGCCTTGCTATCAGTTATAGGTCTCCTCAACACATCCTTTTGAGAATCAGTAAAGGACAGCAGATGATTCCCCTCAAGGAATTCTGCCGAGAGGAGTGGATAATTACTGTCAGGTGTAGGTGCCATATACAGGGATTGGTAACATTTTTTAAAGATATTTACTATATTTGAGGGGTATGAGATTAAATAACCTGAAATAGGGTCTACTAATGCAGATACCGAACTGTTTAAGGAGTCTGGTCAGAAGCTTGCCCGCTTTCTCCCACTGCCCAATGTAGGTGGCTTTCAAGCTGGCAGCAGAACACGTAACTTTATCAGATAAATATGCAGACTATTTGGCCCATGGTAAGTTCTGACCACAAATGATCTGCAGAGAATTTAGACAACTCAGATTCTAGGGACCAGATTAGAGACAACCACTCCCCCACCTGAGAGTCAAGTTTCTTCTTTTTCACTGTGGCTAATCTAATAAACTCCCCTCTCCATAATGCTTTCACCGATCCCCACAATACATCAGTTGCTTCGACAGAGGAATATTTTCCTCCCATGATTACAAAGTAAACTTTTTCATATGATACAATATATAGGCATCTGCCAGAAGTTTAGTATTTAAGGACCGAGTGCCAGTATGTGGGGCTAGCGAGTTAAAGATATACATAACTGAATAGGCAAATGGTTGGAAATAACCCTGGGAAATATACATGTCTCACCTACCCCCGTCAATAACCTGCTGTCAAATTCTTATGTTCTTATATTCTTACATATTGTTATTTACAACCTTTACAATCTTCTGGAGCACCAACTAGCATACTATTATACTATCTTACAACTAGTTTTCTTGATATATAAATTACATTAAAATAAAGCCACAGAAGTCGACTAGTTCTTCTAAACAGAAAACATTCATTATCACAAATCACGATGTCTTATCATGTAAATAAAAAAATATATAAAACTTACTATGATCATCATAGTACTACTTATTATCTAATATATAGCACATAACATAAAAATAACTGAAGGGATAATATTAATAATATTTTTTGCTCCCCTGGCCATCCACTCTTTCAGGTCTGCCAAGGCCCCCTACCACCGATGCTGAGTCCCAAATGCCATCCACTGCCCCTTACTGCCATGTGCCCAGGGTAACCTGATGTAACCCTTCATCAGGTGGTCTCCTACCCCTGTGGGAGGCTACCAGGGGAGGAGAATCACCCCTGAGGGCTTCCTAAGTATCAAAGGCACAGTAGAGGTTGGCACAGACACACCAGTCCAGGGCTTTGGGCATGTGAAGGGACCAGCAGCCATTATCCAGTTGGCCAGGTGGGTATCTTTTTCCTTTTTTTTTCTGGGGGAGCATGACGTGCCACATGACATCAAGGTGCAAGCCGATGTCCACCATGCTCCCTCCCACAGTGAGACCTGACATGTTGCTCTGCTTCTGGCCTCCACAGGGGTCCACAAATGCTAAGCTTCAAACCCCCTTCCCTCCCAGAAAAAGGTGAGTGGTCATTGGATGCTCAAGCCTTCTCCCCCTAACTGGCCCTCCAACACCTGAGTCTGTTCCCAAACCCAAGTTGTCAGCATCGCAGGCAGAACTCCAACCACTGTGCTGGTGGACTGGCTGCAGATATTTTTATGTGGGCCATGCCACATTTTTGTTGCCCTGGAGGTGGTACAGAAAAGGGCAACCAAAATGGTGCATGGCCTTCATCAGAAACCCTACGAGGAAAGACTCAGGGAATTAAATATGTACTGAAAGAGGAGACATAATAGAAACATTCAAATACTTCAAGAGTGGCATATTGCACAGAAAGAGATGCTCAAGGATGAGGGGGCATGATATGAAGCTGGAAGGAGTGAGACATAGAGGGGATGTGAGGAAATATTTCTTAATGGAAAGGGTGGTGGATGCATGGAACAGCCTCCCAGCAGAGGTGGTGGGTACTGAAATGGCACAATGTTTCAAACATGCATGGGATAGCTACAGGGGGACCTTCATAACAGGGCTGGGGGGGTAAGGCTGGGGATGAATTACAGTAGTGTCTACGGTAGCACAATACATAAGGACTGTAGGACAGATTAGATGGGACAAGAAGTCCTTTTCTGCCAACAGCTTCTATGTTTCTGTGTAAATATGATACAATTATTGACCGGCATCAAGGATATAGTGACTCAGAGAAATGAACTATTGACTGACAAATGTTATACTGCTTGAAGCCCAAAGCTAGTGGTGCTCCAAGAGAGAATATGCAGGAGTAAAGTAATTTTCATGATGTAAAGTGGGGAGTCAGAGACTAAAGGGGAGTATATGTCTTGAAGTCAGTAATGGATAGTAAGTATTATGACTAAGACATAAGTGCAGACTCCAAGCTTTCATGTAAAAAAATAAGGTTATATCCCGAATGGTGCCAAATTGATACCTTTTGAAAGAAATCATCTTGTTAAAAGGTATTACTTTGGAACAGCTGTGGTTAGGAAATGTTCATGTTTTTAAGTGAAATCTTGGAGCCATTGAGTGCTACATGCCTTAAAAATATAGATAATATCAGAATTTGTTTAAATGTGCTAAGATATACTTTTCCTGTAACTAATGTAAAATAGAATTGTTTTAATTACATTTATTTTTTTATTTTATGACTTTTGTTACACATGCATAATAAACAAAAAAAGGCTATTTTTTCCAGTGGGTTGTACCTTTCTACCGTAGTGCAATCATGCCTAAAAAACAATCAAACAAAAACAGTTCCCCTTGACCTATCACATTATCTTCCTATGCAGACTTTGTTTGTAAAAACATCTGAAAATAATAAAAACACAGGCAAATATAAAATGTGCAAGGAAATCCCTGTGTCCTGATTGGCTGAGATTTGGTTCTAGCCATGGCAGTAAGAGAGCACCACCAATGGCTAAAAACAAGTCTCTGCCATCTAGGGCAACTCACAGAATTCATAATTCACTTACGTCCTAATTTCCATCACAAACATGACTACAGCCTTTACTCATATATAAAAAACTTCAATTTGGCCCTAAAAATAAAAGTCCATCAAATTAAAGTAAGTAAATAATTTAATGTAATTTTCGCTAAAGAGCCCCTTTCAATACACATAAACAAATTTAAAAAAATCAAGTACTATTCAGAGTTTCCATTGCTGCTGTTTCTTTGGTGACCTTGAAAAATCCCCCTACTATCCTTACCAGTTTGCCAGAGAGTTTATTTAAATCTCCCTGTTCCTTATCTGACAACAGATAAAATTGAGGTTATGGCTCCACTTGAGCCGTGTGTGTGTGTGTGTGTGTGTGTGTGTGTGTGTGTGCCAGTGGAACTCTGAAGAATTTTGAATTCATGTATTCCATGTTACCATTCTGCGTGTGTGTGTTGGGGGGGGGGAGGCATTCTGCTATTGGGATAATGCAGAGCTTTGAATTCTTCTATTCCATGGTAAGCAATCACACTATATATTAAAGGTGAAGAAAGACAGATGACTGAAAGATGAAAAATATCTGTGGAAGGACTATTTTACATTATTTAGGAACATTATATTACATTTTCTGTGGCTTTGAAAACTTTTATAGTGTTTTTTTTAAGTTGTCAATGGGCCCCAACAAAATGTATTCCTGTATAAAAATAAACATTTTATCATCATTTTATGTAAGCAATAAGGCTCTCTGGGGACAGTGGTGGTACTAGGTTTACCCCATGGTCAGGGGGATGAAGGCACTCAGCTTTGCCTCATGCATTCCTATGCCCCTTACCATAGGTTTTAAACTTAGTACCACCAACGCCTCATCATGCCTTATTGCTTAGATGAAGACATTTTCTGACATCTGAAGAGGCTCCTCTCCTGATGATAATGATATGCATAAAGGAGATACAACATGTGAACATGTCTCAACCTGATAGAGAGTGTACCCTTGAAAAATAGTCTTAAAAACAATTTTGTTAGCCCAAATCCAGAACTGCAGTGATTCCATACCAGTGCAAATGGACTTTCCATGCAGTAACCGCAAAAATAAATACAAGTAAACCCCAGATAGTAGGTGTGTGCAGGCAGACAGTGTTCAAGAGTAATTATGTACTTAAGTTTGCCTATGTAGTACTGAAGGCAGGGATTTAACCTATCAGTAGTACAGCCCTTGTGTCCACTCGAAGCCAGTTCATAATGGATACCTCCTACTATGTTTGCAGCTGGACTTTTAATGACTTGTAGTTAATGTAAGTGGTTTGTTTCTACAGAGTGCATCCATAATTAGCAGGACCACTGGTACAAGTTAACCTGGGCTGAGCTAGTTCTTAGGCTTGTAGAAACAAATGGTGAACTTTCCAGAAGAATTGAGCTGAACCTTCGAGTGATGTGATGACGGGGCTAACCCTGGAAGGTATATTACAAGGTGTCTATGCTACTGAAAATTCACTTCCGTTTGTGAAAGCCAGATACTAGAGTTGATGCCTACCAGGTAAAAGGGAGTACAGGACTTTTGGCTCTCAAGGTATGTGTAACCCTAAGTCTCTGATTCCTAACACGGCAGATTTCTAAGTGCGTAGAGAGAGGTTATTCTGTCTGTAATTCTTCCTGTTTAAAACAATTTCTTTGTTACATTTCTTAGTGTTGCTGTTTGTCCATTAGTTTGCTGTATTTTTTGAAAATTTAGTGAAAATAATAAGTATTTTTACATTTAATATACATTTGTGACTGCTGTGTTTTGTTACCGCAGGAACACAATACGTTTTGATTTAGCAATGTCCATGGTCTTGTATGAAGAGAACTCTACCATGCTTAATAAGTAAGTCTGCATCTGATATACAGCAGTGGAGAGGTTAACTATTTATTTATTTGTTGAAGTGTTTCACCAGGAAGGCACGCCGAGCAACAGGTTGCTCAACTCCCGGTGTGACCTGGGGGGTAGGGGAACATGAGGACAGTATACAGAGATTTGGTACACAACATAATATTTACAATTGATTACATTCAAATAAAGCGAACAGACTGCACAGAATCAAGTGAAATCGTGGAATGCTTACAGTTTTGAATTAGATAGATACAATGCCAACAGTTTTTAACTAGATAGATACAATAGTACAAAATGACATTTAAAGGCAAACGCTAAGTGACGCATAACTGTGTAGCTAGAGAATGGCTGAATAGAATTCTAGTAGTTTGATCTAGGGCAAGTTAGTGAGGGGTAACTCAGACAGTACAAGTTAGCTAAGGTATATCAGAAGTGCAAATTGTCTAAAGTGCAATATTGATTAGAGTTAGCCATAGCTAGGGCAAAGTAATGGAGGGGGGAAAGGGGATGGGGGGGGGGATGAGAGGCATATATGTAGGTAGGCAGAGAATGGGGAGGATGGAAGGAGGACAGGAAGGAAGAGGGAGAAGGAGAGGAGTATGTCGGGGCCTGACCCCATCAGTATGCTGAGAACCCTGCCTGCACAAGGCAAGGGTAGAGCACGACAGGAGAGAAGCAGGTTGTAGGCAGTGAGGGGGAGTAGGCTTCAGAAAGGCCAGAAGAGAGGGTGAAGGTGAGAGAGAAGAGAGGCCCAATCCCAGCCCTTCAGAATGCAGAGAATCCTGCAAGCTGACTGGGATGGCAGGAGAATTGGAGAGGAGAATTGGGTTGAGGGTGTAGGGATAGAGTAGGGACAAGCCCTTGGTACAACTTTGGATGATTAAGAATCATAGTAAGACAGTAAGGAAGGCCTGTAGGTGAGGGAATAGGGGCAAGGGGGGTGCTGATAATTAGGGAGGAGGGAGGTGGAGGTGCAGTAGGGGCAGTGTGTAGGTAATGAAAGGGGTAAGGTTTGCCAGGGACAGAAAGGGGGGACTTAAGGAGGGTCATAGCAAGAACAGCTAGGAGTAAGGTAGCTTTTGAAGGCAGAGCTGATGGAGTAGTAGGAGGATGAGTGATGAATTTGAGGGGGGAGGGAATTCCAAATGTTTGGGAGGCAGTGACAGTAACCAGATTGACCGATGAGGGTAGTTCTGCAGGGGATCGCCATAGTGCGGGAGTTGGTTGATCTAAGGGAGTGAGGGGGGGTGTCATAAATGAGGAAGAGAGGTTGGAAGGGAGTTCTACCAGCCAGTGCTTGGAGGTGAATTTAGCACAGTGGGAGAGTCACCTATTTGTAAGAGAGGGGAGGGCTAAGGCATGTTAAAGAGTGCAGTGGTGGATGCGAGAAAGAGCATTAAGGGTAAAGCGGCAGAAAGAATTGAAGAGGGTATCCAATCTGCCCAGGGAGGACTAAGGAGCAGCACCATAGACTATGTCACAGTAGTCAAAAATAGGCAGGATCATCTTCTGGACAAGTTCGCACCTAGCTGTGGAAGGGATGCAACTATGGTTCCTGAACAGGGTACCAAGCTTGGGGCACAATTTTTTTCTGGATGGCATCAATAAGTTTAGGTGTTGGTCCAGCCAAAAATCTAGGTACCTGAAGGAGAATGTGACCTCAATAAAAGTCCCATCAAGAGTGTGGAAAGTGGGCAGGGAGGGAAGCCTAGAGATTTTCTGCCTTGTGCCAAAGGTCATGGAGACAGTCTTCTTGGCATTGAGGAAATGTTGATGGTTAGCAAACCAGAGCTGAACCTTGTCAGTCTTGCTGCAAGCTGGTTGTAACCTCAGCTGGACATGAGCCAGATGCATACGGGACTGTATCATCGATGTACATGTGCATGGTAGAGGAGGGGGAGCAGACAGAGAGATGGTCATTTAGGAAGATGAAGAATAGTAGAGGCCCTAGCACAGAGCCCTGGGAGAAGCCAGTACTAATCAGGAGGGGAGGGGATATGCCATCCGAGATCTTAACTGGCTGTACTGTCTAAGGAGGTTCCTATGTCCAAAGGGCCTTGTAAAGTGTGAAGATGCACCTGGCCTTGTGCTGTGTGAACAGTGGCTTGTGAAACTCAAAGAAACAGCACCAAGAGAGTTTTATCCAGGTTGCTGGCAGCATTATTAAGTTGGTCACTGAGAGATCTGCATTACGAGCAAACAAAATAGACCTTCTGGTCTTTTTTCTGCTGGCAATTTTCACATGTTTATATTTAAACTTGACTACCCTTGTCACACCACCCAGTGCTTTGGGAGTGTGTTGAGTGGGTTTATAAAATGGGCAAAGGATTTCAAGCAATATGATTGGTTGTTAGCCATGCGTCAGAAGTGTCTAACACATGGCTAAATCTAGAAACCCCATTTAGAATACACAGACCAATTTTATAAGCGCAATAAGCTGCTCTGGGGATGTGTGTTAGTTCTAATGCATGGCTAGGGGACTGGATGCACTCGGCCTGTGGCCACATGCCTCAATACACCCCCCCTCAGCCGTGCATTAGAACTGTTTAATGCACACCCATCATGTCTTATTGCTTATATAACAACACCAAGATATTAAACAAATTGATATTATTAGGATATGTTCTGTGAGCAGCTAGGCTTATATTCCTGAATATGCTCTTGTTTTTTTTTCTGGTTTACTGGCCAACCAATTGTAGCTCAGACCTTTCAAGCAAATTTGATGATTTTGTATCAGCTCCATGCTTACTCTACAGTATGTCCTGAGTAGTTGTCAGTCTTGGGTGATTTTAAGTTTTATATGGACACTGCTCTCGATATAGCTAAGGGTATTTTAAATTTGTTGTAACATCACTGCTTGAATCAGGCTGTGGATGTCCCTACATTCCACCATGGCCATGCACTACATTCAGGCATTACACTTGGTATCAGTGAGTCAGACTTAAAGGTGAAAGGAATTGGCCTTTGAGACCATTACCTAGTCACTTGTACTTTGAATCGTGTTGCAGCATGGCCTAAAAAAGTGTATAATTTCATATCACCCTTTGATCTCTTCTCTGCCTTTTGGTTAAGATAAAGTGTAATTTCATATCACCCTTTGAAAAAGGTTTGTTTTACCTTTTTAATAATGGGTGTGAAAGATCTTCATGCTCTTAGAATAGATTGCTGGTTCTTACAATAAAGGTTTACTGAAGCTTTCTGAACCAGATGGCCCCTAAGAAACAAAAAGAAAGTCATAAATGTAGAAATGGCAGTAAAATGTTTTATTAATCATTTATGAATAAGGACATCCCCACTGAGCCAGAGTTCATTTTCAGTAGGCTCCCCAGCCCTTTTGGCAGTTACAAAATGAAAAAAAAAAAGAAGTCAATTATACATTACCTAATCAGTTCTGTGCAAATATTGTAAGTGCTGTACAAGTTTGTTATCTACTACACATACCAAAAATCAACAGCAACAATACAATCAATAAATAACTACAGTTTTGATAATGTACTATATCAGTCTTTGTCATGATTTGGGCAGCAAGGTACTGTAGAGGTCCTTTGACTTGGTCACAAATGCATACTGTAGGTAGAGAATTCCATGCCCGAGGACCTTGAGGCTCTACCCAGGCTAAATGTCATGCTGTGCATGGCATTTTCAATGCCTTCAGCTGATTGTAAGCCTGGCTTGACAGTTCTCTTGATCAGGCTATGAGATATTTAATCAGGTACCAAGTCTTTATGACACTTGCACATAAATATTAACAGGTCCAAGTGTCTGTTGTCCCCCAGTCTCAACCAGTTTAGTTCTTGATATAATAAACAATAATGTCTGTTACAAGGAGCATCAATAATGAAATGGGCAAGTCTGTTATATAGCAGATCTGATTTAGTCAGTTCCATACCCAATGCCACACCATACAAGACATGCCTGTAGCCCAACGCTGTCAGAAGGATTGCATTTATCATGTGTTTTCTTACCTCAAAAGGCAAGCAGTTTTTAAACTGTACGTTACACCAAGTTTTCATCCCAAAGTTTTAACCAGTTTAACAATGTGAGTATGCCATTTACATTGGCTGTCTAGCCAAACACCCAAATATTTGAATGCCTGAACCTGCTCTAAAGGAAGACCATCAAAAGTAAATATCTTCAGTGGGTCCAAAAGTAGGTTTAGGTTATTATTGTTACCAGATAGTTGCCAGAGTACATGATCTGTGTTTTAGTAACATTTAAAACTACCCTTTGTTTTAAGAAATACTTCTGCAGTGGCAAAGCCATTTGTAATTTAGGTTGTGTTACTTCTTGTGGACTCCTGCTAACATATTATAGTATCATCTGCATATAGATGATGCGGAAGCTGAGGTTCAGCAAAGTAAAGGTTGTTCATGTAAATATTGAATAATAAGGGCCTAATATGGACCCCTGTGGAACACTAGTCACTATTTGTGAGAATTTTGAATGGCAGTTATAAAGGGACACCAGTTGAAGCCACTCAGTTAGGGATTGCATTGGTACACAATCATAGGTTTTCAGGTTTATTTAAAATAATGATATGGTCTAGCATAGCAAATGCCTTTGATAAATCAATGAATATTGCTCCTACTGTTAACTGTGTTTCCATTGCACCTTGTATGTTTCCAACAGCTTTCATTAAGGCAGAAGTGATACTGTGCCTTGTTCTAAGGGCAGATGAGCATGTGCTCAACAAAGAGTGTTCTTCCCAAAAAAAATGCTCAGTTGAGCTCAGACCAAGCTCTCAAAAACTTCGGAAACTATGGGGCACAAAGGGATTGGTCTATCATTTTTAATGTCGGTTTTGATGGTGGATTTAAAAATGGGAATGACTTTCAAATTTTCCAACCCCACTAGAAATTTCACAGACTCTAAGAATAAATAAAAATTTGAGGTTAGTGGTAGGCAATGACTGGAGAGGCACATGTCAATAATTCTGTGGGCAGACTGTCTAATCCTTCGGCTTTAGCAGGATTAAGTTTGTTTATCTCTTTTACTACATCTCTTACCTCAGTCTCAGAGAAGTGAAAAGAACATACCAGCTCTTATGGATAACTCAAGATTCGAAGGTTTGTGAATGGATACTGAGGCATGGCCTCTAAGGCTTCTGTACTGATCCTTATAAAATAGGAGTTAAATTCTTCAGCTACCTTATTAGTTGTTTGAACCAAATTCTCTTTTTTTTGGAAGGCGCTTCATAGTTTTCATTTATTTGTGCCTTTCACATTCTTAAATAGTTTCCAAAAATCCTTACAGTTTAGATCTCTATTTACATTAAAAGCTTCATTATAATAGGTCTGTTTTACACTTCCGATATTTTTAAGTGACTCTTCTTAGCTTGATAGTATCTGTCCCAGTTAGCTTGTTCATTTGATTTCTTTGATTTTTCCTGAAGTTTACTTCACTTATTCTTTGTTTTATGTGGGTTGCCATTGTATCATGGTGTAGTTTTTGTTCTCATTTATCTCTGTTTTACCGGAGCATGATGGTCACAGATTATTAGAAATTCTTGACCAAAAAAAATGCCCATGTCTTGGTTACCATTGGAATCAGACTTAATTTTTCCCAGTTTATTGCATCTAAGTCCAACATAAAAGTTGCATAATCAAAATATTTGAAGACTGTAAGTGATGTGTTACACAGATCCTGGAGATCTGTCACTACTTCTCAAATAGAAAATGAGTTGATGTTCACTGAAAGAATCTGGTAACACACCAATAGTCTTATAATTATCAAACTGATTTGTGAAAATTAAATGTAACAGAATAGCCAAGGTATTATCTTTGGAGTTAATTCTCATATTATCATTTATTAGTTCAAAGAGTCCCAAGTTCACTTGCAGTTCATATAAATTATTTCTTGTTCCTATTAAATTCCAATTTACATTAAAGCCACCAAATAGCATTATTTCATGACTAGATATAAAGTTTTGTAATGAATCCTGCAGGGCACCAAACATATTTAGTTTGCATTTTGGTGTATGATAGACTTCCAAAAACAGTAATGACTGTGCATCGGGCAATTAAATCTCCAATGCTCATAATTCAAGACCCACATTAACTATGCCGAGATTTAACTCTAACAAGCAACTGTGACTTCTCATATATCAAAATGCCTCCAAATGATATAGTTTCCCTTGGTTCTTTGATGACGTCAGTCTTATTAAGGTACAAGTGTGGAAACTAGAACTTTACTTCAGATCCTCTGGCTTCAAAGTTCAATATCAAATTGGGCTTGATTCTAGAAAGAAATATGGACAATATGGTGAAACATTGCAAATCCATACATTTTCATATTATGCTAAGTTGATTACTAAAGAGGACAGTGACCTACAAGGGGAGTTTATTTGAGCTGAACTGAGCTTGGCTGGGGGGATGCAGGGATATTTCCTCTGTTACTGTTTCTATTTTGTTCTCCAGTTTGTTAAAAGGGGTTGGGGGAAGGCAGGTGGATGGATGGGTGAGGGTGAAATGGGGGAAAACATTTCTTCAAAGTTCTTTGACATTCAGTGGTACAGCTGAGCTCATGACTCTAAGCTCAGTTACACAGTGTACTGCAGTGAATAAATGCCTGACAGGCATAAAATGGAAAACACTCTTCTTCATATATAATAGTTGCAGGTGTGCATAGACAATATGATATTCACTATGTTGTATGTTGCTGCAATATGCTGCAAGTTACAGTACCATTCCCTCTGCCATGCAATATTTGGTCAAATTTAATTTACTATAAGGTACTAGGTTGCATCCTGGATGGCATCACTGTATATGTATATCTGTGTAACACCCAAGACTCACAAAAAAAGTGATATTACAGTACACAGGGATTGGGAGTCAGATGGCTACCCTCCTCTCTCACAGCTGGAACTGAATACAGAACTGAGCACCATCAAAAGAAAAAAATCATAATAAAATATTGCATACACTGGAAGGTTATGCACAGTAAGCTGTGGGAGGATTAAGTCACCGAGCTGCCTCCCTTGGTTTATTACTCATTCAAAGACCAAGACAGGAACAAATGATAACAAAAAATTACATATCTGAGTGAGTCAATCCTGATTCCTTAAAATGTATCAGTAATAATTCTGACTAGAAAAATACCCAGCAATAAGCTATTTTTACTTGCACTGCAAAGTGTACAATATCTACCAAACAAAAATCACCAAGAGAGTTTTTAGATGGTGGGCTCAATGTTCAGAAGCCTGAGAATGCTACAAGCCCCTGGTGCACTGATCATACAGCGCATGGGTCTTGTGGCATTCTCCCAGTACCAATCTAGATTTTCACTCCCGTGCAGCAATTACCAAAAGTTAGACCAGCTCCCCGGTCTAAATTGTGGCATGCTACAGATTATTTTATGGGGCTGTAAAGTGTGGAAAGAGTTGCAATTGTGCCTGATGTACTAAAATTCGGTGAAGTTGTGTTGAAAGAGTGTGGCGAAGCTGCTCCAAAGAAGAGGGCTGATGCAGGGCTTGGTACAAGCTCTGTATCCACCTTTGAAAACTAAGCTCAGTATCTCTCATATTTAAGGCTCAGATTACAGAGCACACAGTTAAAGGTGATAGGAAACAGTTTTACTGTAACACATCTAGATGCCCTGTAGTTGTTCTTTTATTGATTACCCACTATTTAGACATGTTTTTGACCTTTTGTGTTAAATTAATAATCTAAGTTTGTTGCCTTTGTAACTACCCTGAATCTGTCTGTGGCAGCAGTTGCTGCTCTCTGTTTTCTTACTGCCTGAACATTCTGTGATATCAGAAACACCCATTCCAGGCCATTCAGATGAATAACACAGAATGGGAGTTTCTGATATCATAGAATGTCTTAGAAATATGAAAATCAAGAGCAGTAGGTGGTGAGGAGAGTGGGATTCAATCTAGATCTGGGGGCACCCCAAAGCTAGATGATTTATTTATCAAAAAAATCATCAAAGCATATCAGAATACATAGAAACATTGAAACATAGAAACATAGACTTTGGCGGCAGATAAGGACCACTTGACCCACCCAGTCTGCCAATTTCCCTACCTTTTGGATAAGCTGCAGATCCTAGTTAAGCATCAGCCTACTTCCTCCTACCCCCAACTAGAATTGCCTTATGTCTGTCCCATGCATTCTTGAATTCCCATTATTCTTGACCACCCTACCTCCTCTGGAAGGCTTTTTCATGCATCCACCACCCTCTCTATGAAAAAATACTTCCTCATGTTACCCCTGAGCTGTCTCCTCTCAATTTTCAAATTGTGCCCCCATATACTTGCACAACTCTTTTTCTGAAAGATGCTACCCTCTTGTAAAGTTTTTTATTTTCAAAAATAATATAGCACATTACATCTTAATAAGTATTTCAAGTAAGCAGTAGTGTCTTAAACAGTTAACCATAACTGGGGAGGGGTATAACAAGAGGAGGGTAGGAAGGCAAGGGGAGGTAAGAGGGAAGGAGATAAGGGGAAGTTCATAATCACATTTTGCAGAAGGTTACAGGGTACAAGTTAATGTACTGTATCCAGCATAAGCAAGGAAGTATAGCCATGGGAGAGCTTCAACCAGGGCTCAAAATATAGCAAGTTAACAGAGTATAGTACTTATCTAGCAACTTTCTGTGGAGAGCAACAGGAATACCTGATTGAAGACACACCTATCCATCTGAAGAGGGGGTCTCGCCATAGCATGGCATCAGATGGTCTGGATATGTATGTCTCCATTCTGATACAACATGAGGTAATTCCTAAAATTGAGCAGAGGCATACACAAAGAATCGGTGTGCTGAACCTACTACATTACCTATTGTAACATACCATACAGTGTCATAGCAATGTAAGTCTCCACCTGGTAGGGAGGGACACCCTGATCCAGGGGACCTATTTGTTGTCTGATAGTAATAGTGAGCCAAGCATAAGGGGTACTAGTAGTCCATTTCTACATACAAGTCCTCTGTCTGTGAGAGTCTCCGCTGAATCCAGTTTGTGGTCATGGGAGGGGGGAGTCATCCCACTCCTTGTGAGGGTAGCACATGTCTCAGGTATGGGGGGGTCCAGCATTGCTGAAACTTGACCATTTGATAAATTTTCAGCTGGGTAATCCTATCCAGCTTCGCTAATGCTAAAAATGAGGCTTCCACTTCAGCATGTGTGGGAGTAGTCATGGTGTGCCATTTACATAGTAGAGCCCTTTTTGTCTGTATGGTCAATAGTGCTAACCACCTATATTCCTGTGGAGTCAGTTGTGGGAGGGCTGTTCTAATCCCCAACAGGAAGAAAAGTGGGGTGTGAGGGATTGGTCTGTGGATTACCTTAGTAGCCAATGTGATAATTGCCCTCCAGAGGGTTTGTATCTTAGGGCAGAACCATAGTATATGGGCCAGGTCCTCCCTTTCTGTGTCACACATCCAGCAGTGGTCAGAGTCTAGGAGCCTGGCTTTATGTAATGCAGCAGGAGTCTTATACCATGATTGTAAGATCTTATTGTGGATCAGCCTGGATCTAGCATCCTGGAGCCACTTGTGGGCATCCCACCAGGCTAGCCCACACTGAGTGTCAGTGATAGTACACTGTAGCATTTTTGCCATTTTTTCTTGGAATCCTCTTATTGAGAGGGCAGGGTGTCCCAAAGTTTGGCATAGATTTGACCTGTGAGACCTTTTGGGTGTCTTATCCATGACTGCAAGTATGAAGGGTCAACCCAGTGTGTGGGGTGTCCCAGCAAAGGAGTAAGCACCGAGCAGATCTGGAGGTACCCGCAGAACTCTTTGTGAGGGAGATCCCTCCTTGTTTGTACAGACTGAAAAGTAGAGACCCTACTAAGAGCACAGTCACATAGGTCTTCCACGGGTTGAAGGACTTTAATGGATCATTGTTTCCAGGCCACCCTCCTTTTATCTATGGTGATAGAGGGGTTCTGCCAGAGTGGTGCATAAGAGAGTGGAAGTGGGTCTATGTTCAATTTATGATGGATGTGGGGGAAATAGAGACGAAGTCTGAGGGAGGGGGTTGTGCATGAGTGGACCTTCTGGTCAGGTATAGGAGAGAGGAAGGGGACCAGGGTGTTCATCATTTTTAATTCAATGTGGACCCATTGCAGCCTGGGGAGGGAGGGAGGAGGGAGTATGAAACCAGTGGACAGTTTGTGCAACCTGAAATGCCCATTTATATCCCTCCATCCACAAAAGGTCCCACCCTCCCTGCATCCTGTGGGTTCTCAACTTAGCTGGGCTAAAGCAGAGTTTAGAGCCGTCCAATAGAAAGTCCCCAACTAGCTTGTCTATGGGTTGGGACTGTCACAACCCCACTCAGCAGGTCAGCCCTGCTGCTCCCAAAGTGCCAACTTCTGAGTACAGTATTGTGCAGTATTGTGCACAGGTAACAGAACAGGGTAACCCTCCTGTCTATTTGTGGGTCCGAATCACCTTTGGTCTCAAGTTTTGGAGGGATTCAAACTGTGAACCTTATGCTAGCGTTCCCAACTGTACAGGCTCAGATAATCTGCTCTTTGGGAATGCAAGGTATCTTTTGCCAAGGGCACCTAGCCAGGTATCCAAAATAAACCCTTAAAACTCTACAAAAAGACTGTAGGTATTTCTTACCTTTTTCCAGTTCAGTAACACCATTAAGCTTATGCACAATTGTCAACTTTAACCAACTATACCTCACATGCAAAAGAAAGAATTTCAAAGGCACATTAGGCAATCTCTTTAAAATAAGTGGTTTATTTAGAAAATGGATAAAAATAGGTAAAATGTAAACACAGAACAATATATAACAAAGCATACAATCACTTAAAAGAACAAGGTTAAAGTACGAACATAAACTCCTACTACAATACAATTTGACTTTCCTATCTAATGTATCTCCTTCTTACAGTGCTTATAGTAGATGTTATTTCCTAAAAGACCACAAGAAAAGTGTGTCTAAGATCAGCCACAGAATAGTTTAAAACTGTCTTTGCCAGCCTCTTCCATGATGTCACCAACTCCTCCCTGTTAAATATAAAAAAAATATAATACACGCAGGATGTCCTAAATAAGGTGACATCAGACAAAACTCATTTCCCAGTTTCTTAGTTATGTCTTTCCTTTGATCTAGTGTGGTTTCCTGCTTTTCAAAGACGTCACAGGACTTTTATGACTAACTCTGCCTTATCTCACTTAGGTGCCATATAGCTTTTTAACACCAGTTGAAATTAACTGTTCTTCTTCTGAAGATGTCATAAAATGGATATTTTTGTTCCTGGCTTCAAAGCAACACTGATCATAAACATGGCCACAAAATGCAACTTGGAAGTTAATCACATTACAGAGATCTGCTGTTTAACATATCCTGTCATTTTAACTGAAATCTGGGGGGGGGTCATCCCAGGAGCACAGGATGTCTCATCACAGACAATCACACTCTACATTTTTATTTTACAAAAATCATAGAGCAATCAGAACCAGCTGGCCAAGCATCACGGGGACCACAACTTGGGCAGAGAGATGGGTATATGGGCTAAGAGGTAGAAGAACAGAGGGGCCGTCACCATTTTTATGGCTGCAATCTTGCCTGCTAAGGTGAGTTTGAGTTGTTTCCATCTATCAAATTCAGTCTTGGTGCTGTCAAGCAGGGGTTGTATGTTAGCTTGCCAGAGGTGTTCTAGTTCAGGGGTGAGCTAATGCTCAGGTAGGTTAGCTCCCTAGGGGTCCATAGTAACCCATGGGTAATGGCTGTGTGTTGTAGGCAATACTCATTAAGGGGAAGGATTTCAGTCTTAGACTGATTAAGTTTGAGGCCTGAGTAATTAGTAAAGGAGCCCAGCAGATCTAGTAAGTGGGACAAGGAGTGGGGGGCATCACTTAAGGGGAGGAGGAGGAGGTTATCCACATACTTCAGAGTCAGGTAGGTTGTGTCCCCAATTCTTATCACGTGGATATGTTGGTGTTGTCTAACAGCAGCTGCTAGTGGTCCCACCCCAAGGACAAACAGTAGGGGGGAGAGGGGACAACCTTGTCTAGTCCCTCACTCTAGTGGGAAAGGGGATGAGAGGGTAGAGTTGGTAGTAACCCATGCTGATGGGGTATTGTAGATGGCCTGCACTTAGGTTATGAAACTTTCAACCATTCCCAGATGGGAAAGGACCAGGTATAAGCAGTCCCATTCAATGGAGTTGAAGGTCTTTTTGAAATCTACAGTGATGTCCGCAGCTGGAGTTGGCAGAACCCTTGCTGTGTGCACAAGATTTATCAAAGTTCTGAGATGATCAGTGCTGTGACGGCCTGGTACAAAGCCCACCTGGGAGGGGTGAAATAAGTGCGAGAGTAAGGGGCTCAATCTGACAGCCAGGAACTTGGCATTCTTCCCACAGGTGCTCCCGTTTCAAACCTCCATAGCTTTTTTTGCTCCCAGTCTTCTCTTCCATGGCATTTATAATATGATTCTCTATACGCTATGCACTTCTCCTCCCTATCTGACCCACCTCCCTCCCTTTTTTTCACTCTCATCCCTCTTTTCTTGTTCCTAACTCCACAACTTCTAGTATCCTACCCATTGGACAGCATTCTTTCCCTTATTTAGCACTAAATGTTTCAATCTGTTTCAAGTTTTTCTTCCTTAAATCTCATGGTAATGCAGTTTTCTGGTGTGTACTGTTGCACTCTCATTTTTATTTATTTTTTACTACCTGCATTTGTATTACATTTGCTCAACTGCTCTGTATAGTACTGTCAACTATGTTTGTAATTGCTTTGAAATGTTACCCTGTATTGTTGTACTGTACCCTCCCAGGTCGTGCCTGGAAATAGTCATTGCTATGGCTAGTGCACCTACCCAGTTAACAAAAACTAAATAAATACAAAATAAAATATATTTTACTATTCACATTAATGAGGGAAATTGGATGATAGCTACTTGGGCTAGTGGGATCTTTCCTTTTTTTTTGGGGGGGATAACTACAATTTTTGCCTCCCGTAGGGACGGAAGGAGGATACCTTGGATCTCAGCTTCCTGAAAAACTTCACTAAGAAGATGGGTGATCACTGGTGCCAACGCCTGGTCAAAGTCGGCAGTGAAGCCATCACTCCCAGGGGATTTTCCCAGCCAAAGACTCTGAATAGCAGTACTAACCTCATCCTGGGTAATTGGGGCATCCAGCTCAGAGGACTATTGTGGAGACAGTGAGGGAAGAGTCAAACTGTTCAGGAAGGTCTGGATTCTAGGGACTGGATGGAAGTATGTAGTGGAATAGAGATCCTGGTAGAAGGCTGTCATATCTGATTTATGGCTTGTGGAGTGGTAGCCAGGGTCCCTTGATTGTTTGTCAGGCCAGGGATAAGTCGACTAATCTGCTGGCATCTAAGTTGGTAGGCCAATACATTGCCACCTTTATTTCCTCCCTCCCAGAATGTGTGTCGGAGCTGGAGAATGGCCATTTCCACTTTTCTGTTTAGAAGCTGATTGATTTCAAAGAGAAAACCAAGGATAATTCTGCCAATGGGGAGCCAGGGAAGGGCTTCTTTTTAAATTGTGTTTCAGCAGCTGTTAGTTGGTGTTCAAGGTCTAGGAGGCATTGCTCTCTTTCTCTGCATTTGGCCGCTGTGTATCCCATGATATTACCCCTCATAGTGGCCTTAAAGGCCTCCCACGTATTCCCTGTTGAGGTATCTGAGGGGGGGTTGTGTGCCAGGAACTGGGCAGCCTCTGTTCTTGCCTTGGGAACAAACTCTGAGTCTCGGATAAGGAGAGGGTCAAGTCTCCAGTCCCGAGTGAAGGGTGCTGGTGTTTCCCACTGTATTAATAGCTGGACTGGGGCATGGTCTGAGATAATCCGGGGAGGGTAGTGGCATCAAGAGAGTTGTGAAGAAGAGATGGGGAAGTAAGCCAATAGTCTAGTCTGCAATATGAACATTGGGTTCCGAGTGGTACGTGTAGTTTCTGTCCCTGGGGTGAAACAGTCTTCACACATCTGTAATACCATGGTCTTTGATTAGTTGGTGAAATGTTCTACTCCCTCTAATATGTACCTCTCTACCATTACTGTTCCTATCTGAGGGTGGAACCAAAACCAGGATAAAGTCTCCCCCAAGGAGTAGGGGGCAGTTGGCAGGTAGGAATGTGCTAATAGTATCAGCCATTTTATGAAAGAAGTGAGGGTCATCATTGTTTGGGTCATAGACATTGCACAGAGAGAGAGAGGGCCTGAGGGGGTAAAACACATGGCCAGGACCCACTGTCCTTCTGAGTCTGCTGTAGAGTCTGACAGGGTCCAGTGCAGTGTTTTGTGTATTAAAATGAGGACACCATGCTTTCTAGGGGGGCCGCAGAGTGCACTCCCTGTTTCACCCAGTCTTTTGTCATAGAAAGATGGTCATTCCCTGTCAGTTTAATCTCCTGGAGGAAGGCCACCTTCGATCTGAGATGCTTAAGGTGAGAAAGGACCTTTTTTCACTTTATGGACGAGTTCAGCACCTGGACATTCCAAGTGTGAAAGGTCAGCTTGGCCATCCTCCTTATGAGCAGGGTAGTGTCCATGCGTTCCTTATGTAACTGTTTACTAGTATGGTAGTCAGATACAAACTGTTATAATAAAGTTGTCACCTTTATGACCGTGGGTTGTGTCATGTGGGTATCTGGAATGGTTGTGATTGTGGAGGTCTGGTTGTCTTTAAAGTTTCCTGCACCTGTTATGAGTAGAGGGTGTCTTCCTGTTTAGCTACCTCAAACATAGGGGGAAGAAATGAGGGGATTCGTAAACCAGAAGGGGTGAAGCGTCCCCTGCAGTACTTACAAGACTTATGTATTCTTAGTTAATCACAGAAAATAAGAATCCTAGGAGGTCTCAAGCTAGGCTTAGCCAGCTGGAGCCCCAGCCAGTGGCATGCCTGCTGTACCTGGGGGGGGGGGTTAGGGTTAGTTAATCCATTCTTTAGATCATTGTGTCTTACCTGCAGAAAATAGATGTAGACTGAGAGCACCTTACAGCCGATATATTATCCACAGAGCCAGCTGTCTCCTGGAGCAATAGGGGTTATATCTTACCCTCCCTGAGCTAGTAGGTGTCATTCAAGGTGATAATATTTATCAACTAGTCAGGATTGGAATAGGTCCTCTTACCTTCAGGTAGTCGTGGGAGGGGGGATACTTCCTCCAATTTGTCCAGACAAAAGAGGAGTATCTTAACCAGACTATGAGAACTGGGGGGGGAGGCACCGGGTGTCCCTGATACAATATGGGGATCTATTTTAACATTATCTTTCATATCCTGGAACTGCAACCTTCCCTGCCCCAGCATACAGCCATGAAACAGTAAGCACATATACAGATTGCCCATGTAAGCCGAAAAGGAGAAGTGTCTAATGGGGGGGCAAATGAGAATATTCTGCCCGTCTTTTTACCCCAGAAACCAATTGGGGGGGAGACATGCCAGAGGGGGAGTTGTTATTTAGCCCCGTGTCACATCGTGTCCCCAACCCTGTTAAACCTTTTTAAATCACCCACAATTACTCCCTGTAGACACAACCTGAGGGACTTATCTGAGTGCCGATCAGACAGGGAGCACTTTGTGGGCATCTTCCTGTCCAGCGCTGGTGTCAGGCATCTGCGTCAGTCCTTGTGGAAGGCCCAAAGCCATGGTCGGTAGTTCAAGACTGTCCAGCGGAAGGGGCCCTTCTACCTCTAGTGCCCAAGAATGTCATACTCCTTTGTGCTCATGGTTTTGACCTGCCAGTACCGATACGTCCATTTCCAAGGATAAGTCATCTGCAGATGTAGCTTCTGTTGGAGCAATAGGAGAAAATCTGTTCTTGTAGAAGTATGGGCTGGCGTATTCGACTTCTTGGGTCTCAGCTCGTTGCATGCATATTTCTGATGGGTAAAAGTAGTCTTCTGTGGGTGTTCTGATCCGAGGATGTTCCTGCCTGGCATGGGTCACAAATGGAGGTCTCTTTCAGCCTTTAGGAAGATGGGGTTCTAGTTCCCTCTTAGGTCCCGAAGATTGTTGAAACTCTGTTCTGGTGTTGGGCTGGTGTTGCTTCAGGGGAGATTGTCGGTCGGGATGAGTGCTGCCTGCTGTGTCAGATCTCTCTCTGGTGTTGGGCTATAGCAGCAGTTATTAGGTGTGGGCCAAGAGCTATGTATAAACTCCATAGCCACCTCTGGCGTGTGGAACTGTAGCACCTTGCCATTATGGGTGATGGTTAAGATTGCTGGATAGTGGAGTGTGAAGGGAACCTAGATATAATGGAGCCACCTTCTAGACTCAGTGTAGGCCTTCCTTCTTGCAGCCAGCTTATGTGAGTAGTCTTGAAAAATCATGATTCTGTGTCCATGCCTATCCAGGACTCCAAGTTTCCTAGCCCTGTTTTGTATGGCTTCTTTTTCAGCAAAGTTAAGTATACGGGCCAGTATGGGTCTCGGCCTTTCGCCCAGAGATGGTTTCCTTTGCAGAGAACAATGTGTCCTCTCAATAGTTAGCCTGGTTTTAGGCGTTAATTGTAGGAGCTTGGTTGGAGGGCTTGTTGGAGGAAAGTAACAGTTCTGGGCCCTTCACAGCCCTCTGGAAAGCCTAGGAGCTGCAAGTTGTTACGGTGGCTCCTATTTTCCATTTCGTCCATTTTCTCCTGTAAAATTTTAGTTTGGGCGGCTTGCTCCCTCAGGAGCACAGCATGACCTTGCAGCTTCTCCTCATGGTGACCTACAGATTGCTCAGCTTGCCCCAATTGTGTGTCTAGCTTTTGCAGTGCACCAGAGACTTTATTTGTGGCTGTCATGAGGGCTTCCATTTGAGCCATTAGGAAGGAGAACATGTCCCAAACTGACAGTTCTCCAGCTCCTTTTGCTTTTTGTGCCATGCTGGAGTAGTGGTGCTGCAGTACCCCAGGCTCACTGTCAAATACAAGAGGTTCCCTATATCAGGGTAAGGTGGAAAAGTGTACCGGAGATAGACGGAGTTCTTAGGTAATGATCTCTCGAGTTTCTAGTAAGGATAGCTCAGTTAGGTCGGGTATTTGTCGAGAACTTTGCTCTGGGTCATCAACAGAAATGGACTAGCACTCCATCTTGTTGTAAGAGGTCTGAACCTCACCTTCAGGTTCTTGGCAATATTGGGAATGCAAATAATCACAAACAAGTTGCATTCGAGTAATAAACAAGTTTATTACTACAAAAGGGATAAATCACAGTTGCCCTAAGCAGTTCTTACCAATACTAACCGGGAGCCAGTGCTAAGCATTCCCTACACCTTGAGGTTTCTCTGTAGTCTCTTGGGATCTCTTGGGTCTCCGAGGTGTAAAGCCTGTGCATAACATTATATACCTGTGATAATTACTATGGTTACTAAAATATAGAAACATTTCTAGTTACAGAGATGAGCCCTATTGGCTAAATTAGAGGTGGCTCCACGGTCCAAGATAACATTATATAATTCTATAAAGTCATCAGTTTTAGAACAAAGACGTTCTTATACAGAGTCTTACATAACAAGGTGAAGTGGTGCACATCACCATAGGATGGCAATGTTGCCTTACATATTACAATTACTTCAAGGACAGGTGTCTTGGCATCTGACAAGTAAGAAATAGACAGAAAATACATGGTATAATATGTGTGCATTAGCAAGCAAAATGGGTTACAATAATATGTATTCATATCCTGACATCTACTCTTGTACGGTAGATGCCCTTAGCCCTATGTATTAGTATAGCCTATACCTAACCATCAGCTGTCTACGGAGTACCCCTGAGGGTATCAATTAGGGTGCAGGGACCTCGTGTAACATTGTTCAGTAGTCAGGCCACTTCTCCCGATTCAACCATCTTGGATTTGTTGATTCCCTTGAGATACTTGAATGTTTCTATCATGTCTTCCCTCTCCCTCCTTTCCTCGAGGGTATAAATATTAGGTTCTTTTAGTCTGTCTTCATATGGCTTCTGGTGCAGACCCTGCACCATTTTAGTTGCCCTCCTCTAGACTGCTTCCATCCTGTCTATGTCCTTGCTGAGATGTGGATCCAGAACTGCATGCAGTACTCCAGATGGGGTCTCACCAACGGTCTGTACAAAGGGATAACAACTTCCTGTTTTCTACTGCTTATGCCTCTCCCTGTGCATCCCGGTATCCCCCAACCCTTCTTCCTGCCTTCTTACATTGCTTGCCTACCTTTAGATCATCTGATATGACTACCCCCAGGTCCCGTTCCATTTTTGTTGTTGTTTGTACCCCCTCCATTGTGTACTCTTCCCTGGGTTTCTGATTCCCTGGTGCATTACTTTGCATTTCTTTGCATTGAATCTTAACTGCCATACTTTTTTTTTTATTCAGAAAATTTTGTACAATTTTAAACAACATCACTTGTTACAATAGCATAGGAGTATTACCATGCATGGAATATTCCCCCTCCTCCCATTCCCCTCCTCACCCACCGTTGGAGCGATCTGATTAAATTTAAATACAAAACACATACATTTGCTTACACCATGCTATAAGACTATCCACTAGGCTGAAGGGATCGAGAAAGTGGGGTAACCTAGTTCAGGTAAAGAGCATATAATTTATCTCACTTCTTATCAGAACCAGCTGGATTATTTCGCAGACTTGCAATAATTTTTTCAGTCCTAAGATAAAAGGACATCTCATGTAGCCATTCTGTATAAGATATGGTGGTTTGATCCAACCAGTGTTTAAGGACTAATTTTTTCACCGCCATGGAAATAAGTGAAATGTGAAATTTTCTTTCTTTGACCACAATTGAAGATAAATCCCCCAGTATACAGACCTTTGGAGTAAAACACAACTCTAAACCTAGTAAAGGGTCCATTTGGGATTTAATTTTTATCCATATTGGGGAAACCTTTTCACAAGACCAGAAAACATGTAATATCATCCCCTCTCTTTGGCCACATCTAACACATATAGGTGATTGCACCCGTCCCATTTCTGCTAACCTGCTTGGGGTATAATACATATTATTTAATATTTGATACTGAGTAATCCTTAACCTCTTTTGTGATATACATATGCATATCCCTCCAGATATCCGACCAATTAACCCCATGATTAGGCATAAGAGAGTCCCACACTATAGAGCCTGGCATCGTGGTTGGGAAAAAGGTAACAAGAAGAGTATTATATATTAACGAGATACTATGCAGTTGCATCGCTAGGGCTTTGACTTGCTCTACTATGTTACTTAACCTTGAGGGCACATATACTTCTCCAAATTTCTGCTGGAGGAGGTGCTGCAACTGGTAGATCTTGAAAATGGCTCTAGAAGGGGTTTGAAGTTTAGTTAATATGTCAGTGGGTGACATAAGACCATTAGGCTGATAAAAATCACACACCCGCATGCCTTGCAATTGAGGAATCCAATTACGGGTAATAAATTATTTGTACCAGCTGCCATACTTTTGACCATTCCTCCAACCTTGCCAAGTCATTTCCTATCCTATTCCACCCCCACTTGTGTATCAACCCTTTTGAAGATCTTTGTGTCATCTGCAAAGAGGCATACTTTTCCTTCTAGCCCCTCTACAATGTCACTTATAAAGACATTAAAAAGGACCAGTCCAAGTACTGAACCCTGCAGTACCCCACTAGTATCTCCTCTTTCCTTGGAGTGGATTCCATTTACTCACACACTACTCTAGATGGGGTCTCACCAACTGTCTGTACAGAGGGATAACAACTTCTTGCTTTCTACTGGTGATGCCTCTCCCTATGCATCCCAGAATCCCCCTAGCCCTCCTCACTGTCTTCTCATAATGCTATTCAATTTGTTCTCTCAAGAAATGTATTACTGTATATAGTTATGGGGAAACAAAAATTTATCTTTATAATCAATCTAATAGAAAAATGAAAAAATCAATTGTCCATAATTGATTGGAATCTAGAATTTGGACAGCGTTTGATTGCTCAATGCTGGAGCTTTTTTGGGCATGTTTGCACAGAATTGCAAGATAAACATATACCTACCAAATTAAAATATAATAATACAAAACACTGCTCTAAATGGTACAAAAATTCAATTAGAAAAATAGTTAATAAGAATAAAAAATACCACAACTTTATAAAAAATAGGACTATTGACAACTGGAATAAGTTTTTGAAAATACAAAAAATGTGTAAGGCTAAAATCAAAAAAGCTAAAAAGAGGTGGGAGCTTTGGCTGGCTGATAATGCTAACAAAAACAATAGCAAATACTTCTACTCTTATGTCATTTTTGTGAAGAAACCAGTCAGTCAGGTTGGACCGCTACTAAATGATGGAAATCTAGTTCACGACCATATGCATATGGCTAATATATTTAATGAAAAATGTTGTAGCATTTTCAGCCAACAACAGCATATCACATATTTAAATATACAGAATGATGCTAATCACCTAACCTTTGAGGTTGAAGAGATTCTTAATAAGCTAATAGCCCAAAAGGGGAAAAAAAACAGGTCCTGACAATATCATAGGACACATGCTATACTTATTAGCTGATTGTTTAGCACATCCATTAAAAATGATCTTTCATGGTAGTCTATCTAATAGTCTATCTAATAATTTTGTACCACCAGAATGGAAAACTGCACATGTAATCCCCTTATATAAAAAAGGCCCCAGAACAAATTGGGAGAACTATAGACCCATTAGTCTCACCTCAGCAGCCTGTAAAATATTAGAATGTCTAGTTAAAGATGTCATCACCCCTGTACTAAATAACAATGATACTGAGCAACATGGTTTTAAACAAGGCAGATGTTGTCTTTCAAACTTAATGTGCTTTTACAAGTATATAAGTGCCCAGTTAGATAAAAGTACCCCTTGTGATATTGTGTTTATCAACTTCAGTAAGGCATTTGATATAATGCCACACTGGGCTTTGATCGAGAAATTATCTAAATTATCCATCCAGAAGGATATCATAAATTGGATAAGTAACTGGTTATCATGCAGAACACAGAGAGTTATGATGAATGGCCAGTTATCAAGATCTGGTGATGTTACTAACGAGGTGCCACAGGGCTTGGTTCTGGGCCCAATTCTTTTTCTATCCTTCATAGTGGATTTGACTATAAATACTAAGTCTATCACAGTGAAATATGCTGACGATGTAAAAATAGGTAGCCCTTGTCCAAGCATAGAACACGTAGAAGTTCTTCAGAGGGACTTGGATAAAATATCTGAATGGGTTAATAAATGGGGGAAGAAGCTTAATGCTAGTAAATGTAAAGTAATGCATTTGGGAAAACATAACCCCCTTTACTCCTATATGCTTGGTGGTTCATCCTTAATCTCTACTAGTGACGAAAATGACTTGAGTGTCATTATTTCCAATGATTTTGACAACACTAAACAAATTAATGAGGTTATCAATAAAACTAATAACATCATCTGGTCTATTCGATGTAATATACAATGTAGGGATGCAAAGGTCCTAATGTCATTGCTTAGAACCTATGTTAGGCCACACTTGGAGTATGCCTCGCAGTTATGATGCCCTTATAAAAAATCTATCTGCTCACAATTAGAAAGAGTACAATGGAATTTTATCAAATATATCTATGGTTTACATGATGAGCCCTATGAAACAGATTACAGAACCTGAATTTGTTGTCCCTACAAACATATCGATTAAAAGGGGAATTGCTATTACTCTATGACATCATTCAGGATCAGTATTTGATGACTGAACTTGGTCTTAGGTTCAAGGATTCAACCTATAATCCCAGAGGTCACCCGTTACAAATAATAGGCAAACAATTTAATTCCATTAAGAGGAAATATTTCTTTACCCTAAGAGTGGTGAACCTTTGGAATAAACTGCCAGAGGATATAATTATTAGTAAAACTAAGAATTAATTCAAAAAAATGACTGGATAACGTCATATTATCAGGTGGAAATTTGCATTATTATACCTCTTGATTCACAGGAGCGGTTATGGGCATTACCTGCCTTCTAGCTCCTTACCTTTCCTTAGTATGATCCCTAGCACTCAGTCCTCAGTAGAGTACCTCATTTTTATTTTATTTATTTATTGAATAGAATCAGAATTACAATCCTTTGAGTCATAGACTCTTTTGCAAAGGCTCCATGTCAGATAAAAGTAACAGTACAGAGGAAGCAAAAAAAAAACCAAAAAAACAACAAAGTACACATACAATAATACAGTAATAATACAAGGTCATACATTCCTGGCTTATACGAAATTTGAGGGTTAGATCAACAGGGTGCATGAGGAAGGTCCCAGGTCAGGCTTAAGACAGGATACAGTTCCGTAGGATCTTGAAGGACTCAGAGTCATATCTAAATAGAGGGGATTGGGAACCTAGGAAACACATAGGAGGGAGACTAACAACAAACTATCCTTTAGCTACAGGATACTTACAGAGATAGAGTAGGTACCTGAGTACAGTATGTCTCCAGAATGGGGTTCTGAGAGGTGGTGGAGATCGTAAAGGGTGTGGGGGTTTAGTTATAGTCACAGGTTGTTGAGTCAAGGAGTAGGGTTTGGAGACCCGATTTAAATAAGTTGAGACTATGGGCCTGGGAGATGGAGGACAGTAGGCTGTTCAGCCACAGAGGCGCATGATAGCAGAAGGATCATTGTCCAAGAGATGTTCTACAGTGGGGGACTAGGAGGGTTGGGTTATGGATTTAATATTTGTTACTCTCACAACCCTAGTACTCAATCTCAAGTACAGAGTACCTTATTATTCATAGTATTGTGATTTAATGTTTGTTATTATTACAGATCTAGTACTCAGTCCCAAGTACAGAGTATCTCATTATTTATAGTATTATAATTTAATGTTTGTTATTATCAGAGATTTAGTACTCAGTCCCAAGTACAGAGTATCTCATTATTCATGGTATCATGAAATTGATGCATATTCATAGGATTCATAGGGTTATTACAAGCCTGCGAGACATTTTGCCCATTCTGGTTTACCATTTCTCAATGGATATAGTCACTTTTACCTCTTTCTTTTAAATATTTATTCAGTGATTTCTTAAAATATTGTCATGGTCCTGCTGTGGGCTACCCACTCAGGAAGCCCATTCCATATTTTAGTCACTCTCTGGATAAACCAAGTTCTTGTCCTGTTGGTTATATAAAAATATCCCTTTAGTTGTAAATCATGTGACCTGCTTTCATGGTTGTTTTTTTTGCTTCTAGACTTAAGCATTCCCAGAAATCACTGTCATTAAAAGCTCTTCATAAAACGGGCAAAATACATTCTGTTTGCTGATTGGCTGGAAGCCCTTTCCAGCCATGTCCTTATCAGGACATAACATTGCAACACATACTACTTCTCCCAACTAAGACACAGTACACGGTGAAATCAATACATGCCACCGCTTTCCCACTACAACCCCTCACCTATCATTCTAGCGGAACGGGACAGTGGTGGCACAGAAAAAAACTTTCAATAGTTTCATTGGTTCCCCAAATAACAAACACATTGCCCCTCACCAAACACACTGGCACTAGCAGAGAAACCACAGAAATGCCTCCATAACCCTTGACTGTTTAAAAATCTTTCTTTTTCACTCACTGTCCATTCCCTTGTGACTCATGACAGTTCCTATTGTATGTTCTGTCCCGTAGCTCAACAGTAAGTCAGAACTCTGGAGTTCATTCCCGACCCACCTCGTCCTGTTCCAGAAAAGTGAGTCACAACAATTAATATTTAAGAATTGCTTCTCATTCCTATTTACAGTACTGCAAAGTCATTCCTCAATGTACCTCAGTAATGGTTCCAAACCACAAGCAGAAGATATCTATCTACGGCAGCTGCTGAGGGACACCCTCGCTCCACACTGCAGCCAGCCTATTAAAGAAAGTGAGTTAAGAACAAAAATGTAAAAAAAACAAATAAAAGGACAAAAAATCTATGTTCTGAAGTGAAGGGATGCCAAGAAAATCCACAGTAAATCACACACTACCAGACAAATTACTGTCACTTGGTGTAACTGTGATCAAACTACCAAATATGAAAAACAGAAGAAGAAACAAAACAAGTGTTTTTGAGTCTTTCTCTGTATGTGTGTGTGTGTACGTATGTGTACCTAGGGACTGCAGATTCAGACAGACACCTCCTATCTATTTTTTTAAATTAACTTGGGGGCAAAAACATCTATTAACTTTTACTAAAAGAGCTCCATTACAGCACAATAACAGGGACTACTTTTTTTATTACTGATATAATCATATATTTTTATTATTTTATATAGACTTATTATGTGCTTTTTCATTGTAATTAACTTCTTTACTGGGGGAGGCCCATTTTATAAGCGCAATAAGACACTCCAAGGTGTGGGTTATGGCCTGATAAGAGCACTTCCCAGGTGCTAAAGACACTCGGTGAAAGTGCCTCGTGCCTTATAACGCACCTGGGGGTGCTCTTATCAGGCCATAACCCACACCTCATCGTGTCTTATTGCTGGTGTATACCAGACATTAATATCCCCTCAACCATCTATGTTCTAAAGAATATAGGTGCAGGCTATTTCTTCTTTGATTATACATTTAAGTTCTTCATTCCAATCACCATTTTTGTTGCTCTCCTCTTTACTCCTGCCAGCCTTTTTTAACACTTCCCCTACTCTGTGGAGCCCAAAACTGGCTCCAATTTGGGTCTCACTAGAGCCTCATACAACATCATTTTCATTCACTGGTCTTTACTTGCACATGTTAAGAGTTTGTATTTTTGATTGCATTTTGGATATAACTTCTCATTGTATAATATAGATTCACGTTTGTAGTGTAAGTTGAAAACAGGTATAGTTGAAAACAGGACTTTTATTTCCTAATGTGTACATTTTACCTACCTACTGTTACATTTGTACTCTCACAGTTTTAGCACTTCATCCTGAGTACAGAGTACCCTAGTACCTCACCATTCATGGTGTTATGGATTTAAAGAGCAGCTGACAGTACCTGAAAATGATGTCTGATGTCCCTGGCAGCATCCCGACTTCCCTGACTAGCAGAATTGCATCAATTCTGATTGAAAATATTATTTTTATGTTGTGAATTTATTAAAAATGTACAATAACTGCATTGTGCCCACGTTTCAGCAGAGTCTGTGAGTACAGTGTGAGCCAGACATGAGTGCATGATGATGTCAAGTAGGAAACAGTCATGGAGGAAAAACCTGCTATGCTGGGCACCAAAGAGAAGTTAACTATATGCAGCCTCCATTCGGAGGTACCGTTTGTCTCACCCATCCATGAACCCAACCACCTATGAGGAACTCCTGCCCACACAGACATGAAGCAGGTACTCAGGTTGTGTCCAGACTGGAACCTTGAGAAAAATCTGCTTCAGCTTCCCATTCATGTAACATTTACCATGTACTGCATGGACTATGGTAAGCAAGAAGAGAAATGGCCTAACCAGTAATATAGGGAATCCTTACAACCCTCAGTAGAGGTTGGCTTGAAAAGAGCAGTGGCAGCATCCTTACAGCTCCCAGATAACAGGTTGGCAAGGCAGCAGACCCTTCCTCTAGTAGCTCACCACACCAGGTTACACTAAATTATGCTGTTCCAGCCCATGGCTAAGAAGAGGGGAGTTTGAATTACTAGTGAGCACCCTTTCCCAGTACAGCATTGATGATCCATTTATGGGAGGGGGGATAGCATCCCTGAGAGGCCAGACACCAAGAGGGGAGACAAAAGCCATGGGGGTTTGAGAGATTTGCCTGCTCAAATTAGTAAAATAGATGTCATCTAAAATCATATGCATGAAATGCCTGCTCTTTTTCTCTGTCTGTCTCTGTGTCCACATTCCTCCCCTTCATCTTTCTCCTGCCAGAGCCCCCCCTTCCTCTACCAGATTTCCTTTTCATATAAATAAATGTTATACTACCCACCCTAATTCATTTTCAGCTGTTCATTCTGGGTGCAAGGAGCGCTTCGTTCTGTTCTTGATCTCCCTGTTTCTCAGTAACTAATGGTTGTCCTGTAGTCAGGAAGCACCTAATTCTGCATCTCTGTATTTTCCTCTGATTATGTTCTGTCCCTCATTTCATGTCTCAGTACCTTACGGGATCATAACTCGCCCTCAATCACTGCTCATGTCTCATGCCAACCAACTTTTTGTGTCTTTATGCCCCTCACCTGGCTGATCGATCCCTTCTTGCAACTCCTGCTGTTTATGTTTGTGTCTTTCTCACCCCTCCAGTATTGTCCAGTACCCTCTGTTAATAACCAGTAATTTACAGACCACAATCTCCTCTACCATCCAAAACTTTCCAGAGTCCTCCAAGACTAACCATAGTTCTACAGTGGATGATTACCACCAACCACTCCTCTCCATCCTCCTCCTCTGGTCACCAGTATATTCCAGTGACCACCAGCCTCTAAAGATATCTAGTACTTCCTGGATCTCAAGTATCCCCAGTATCCTGCCTCCCAGAGGTTGTGCCCCTTGCTTCTCCTTTCTGTGATCCAGACTCGGGTTTGATTTGGTGTTTCATCTTTGTGCAGCATGCCGGGGACTATCCCACAGAGCCTGAGAAGAAACAACTACTAATTAGGGGATTTTCATTACCTGTCATGTGTGGGGCCAGCTGAGCTGAGTGCCACCTAATCAGTTGTAAGGGGATAAAGTCCAGACCAGTGGAGGTCCCCCCCAAAGTAGAATACCTTACTGGAGTAATGCTGAATGGGATCTCACTGGACCTGAGCCAGAGCAGCGAGTCATGCATCAGGTAAGTGGCTGCGTCTCCTGTCAGGACTGGTGTTGGGAAGTCACAAGTCAGCATGTTTGGAAAATGTGTCTACTATTGGAAAGCTGCATATCTGGCTCCCTTCTTCCCAGAGCACAGCCTGCCTGAGCATGTAGATAATAAATTCCAAAAGTTAAACTGCACAGACCAATGTCTTTTGGAATTTGCAATTTACTTGGGCTGGCCACCAATTACGAGTGCACCACCCTTACTTCTGAACTCTAGTGCTTCACTTTGGAAATCATTGAGCATGTAGATAGGTGCCCCCAGCAGCTCTCTGTAGAGTAATTGAGTTGACTCCCCTTCTTGCACCTTGGGCTTCTTTTCAATGACTGCTGTAACCATCTTATAAAGCACTGCACCATCAGGATAGAATAACCTCAAGTATCCCTGGGAAGGGAGTTTGGAAACAAAGCTTCAGTGTCCGGAAAGCTGCCAGGACAGGTCCATACTGTTGCTGCTACTCCACCACCCCAGGAGAGTACTCATAAATGCAGAGACATGCTGTAAGTATTCAACAGTAGCTCCCATTTGGTGAGATACATTTCTTACATGACATCAAGATGTCGTTGGGAGCATCTCTGAGAGTGGCTGTGGGAACAAACAGCATGTAAACACCACTTAAAAGAAGAAACAAACAATTTATAATGAAAAACCTCACAAAATGAATGGACACAGCATTTCAACAGACAAGTCGATTGGGATCAGCAAAGCTCAACACTTTATGCCAGCTGCTCTTTTATATGTGTTACTCTCATGGACTAGTATTCAGTCCTGAGCACAGAGTACCTCACCATTCAGGGTGTTATGGAATTAAAATTGATTACTCTCTCAGCCCTAGTACTCAGGTCACAGTACAGAATATCTCATAATTCATGGTATTATGAATTTAATATTTGTTATCCTCCTCACAGCCCTAGTGCACACTTTGTTCTGGTGCAAAATTAGTCAACTGGGCCTTCTGCCATGAAATCCATAGTTTTGCTAGGATGAGGTTCCTGACTGCTTGCTGAGTTCACTGGCAATGTGATAAAGATTAATAAATCTGAAAGTAATATAAAATATAAATTCAGTTGCTGAAAATTATATTAGGCATTTGGTCTTCTGTATTAAATTTAATCACAGGGGAGACTGAGAGCAGCATATTGCAGCATTCTAGTCCCTAGACCCCTACCCATACCGCAAAAATGGCATTATATCTCTAACATATTCACAATGTATTCCAAAAATAATTATAGGTAAAGATGTACTGATTAGTCAGCTAATATAATTTAGGATTCCAAAAAGGGATTCATCTGCCTTCAGCAAAGAAAGACTTGACAATCTGCACTTCATCAGAGTTCAGGGCAGACAACGGTGTGAGCTTAATGTATGATTCAACCATAATTTTGCTGTGTTGTCACAGACCATCCATCCAATTAGCAACAAATGTATCCGATGACCCCATTTTGACTCTGTCACTCCTGTTTTTCTTCATGCCAATGTAATCAAACTGTAATTAAACCTGGTTTGTGGAGGGGGCATGAGGACACAAACACTACAGTATTAAAAACATTAATATGCAAATAAAACTAAAACGATAAAATAAGGGCTGTAGCAAGTGCATTTTAATAAGATATGAATAATATCAAAAAAGACCCCTGGAGCTCTAATAGCCTTTCAAACATTTGGCACTGCTCATTAATAAGGCTTGAACTGAGCTTCAAGCTCAATGCTGAGCCTGAAGCTTGGAGAGGTAAAACAAATCTGAGTTAATACTTTGTTATAAATTTGCTCACATCAAGAAGTTACATGATTTTACTGGTTTTATGAGTAGCTGGATTACAGCAATGCTATCAAGATGTACTCTGGAGTCCCCAACTGTGAAATGCTAGAAATAGCAGATTCATAGTTTTGCTTTTGTAAAACAAACAAACAAAAATCAATGTGCTATTATACTGTAGAATAGAATGGAACAGAACAGAACAGAACAGAACAGAAGAGAACAGAAGTTAGTTTTGTATATGTTCACTTACTTTATACACATTATTCTGAAGAACTTTGTGTACCAAAGAATGAGATGCCATTAGTGCAAAGGACTGTGTGCAGACATACACAACAACAAAAAATTTCTTAATTGGCATAATTATTTTGTTTAGTTGATATATGCATTTGTAACTTTTTAACAGGGACGGTTACTTTTCAGGTGCATCCTGGTGGTCATGATGGTCTGTGTGTGTGTGTGTGTGTGTGGAGGGGGTGGATCTGTTTTGTTAACAAGGTAATGTTAACCAAGATACAATACCATACAAAATCACTAATCTTTAATTCCAAGTGGACAGCCACCAGAGATGGGATGAAGGGACCACAGTTCAAGGTCTTGGGGGGTAGATCTGTTTTGTTAACAAGGTAATGTTAACCAATTTATTTATTTATGACTTTGATAACCGGGTGAGTGCACTGATACCAGGGACCATTTTCAGGTACGACCCGGGCCATAACACATGGCGCAGGGTGACAGTGGAGTACAAGGTAACAGTAATACACATGAAACAGATTTGATACAAGCAGCAATAGTAAGCACAATATACAGGTTTGATGCATAGGTCCATTTGAGAACAGTGAATACAAGGTTTCCGTATCGAACATGAGAAGATTTGGTGAAAAACAAACAAATCATAGGCACAGTGTGCAATGTGTGACTGCATCATCCAATGAGCAAGTAATAAACAGAACACTCTGTAAAAAATATATATACAATATGTGCAGACAAGGAAGTCAAATATTACTGTGAAAAATAAAATGTAACAGTTGTAGGCAGGAGAGTTGACTAGTGTAGGTAGGTAGGTAACCCCTGGGCTGGGGAGTTGACTAGTGTGGGTTGGTGTAAGACCCTAGGCAGCAGCATCAGGATGAGTTTGCCAGGAACCAGACTTTAAGGGAGGACTTGAAACTAGTGTGTGTGTCAATGGAACAGAGTTCAGCCGTTAGTTTGTTCCACTGCAAAGGGGCAGCTGCAGACCAAGCTCTGCTACCCATGTTGGTGGATACCCTTGGAACAGCTAGAGGGGGAGTACCATTACAGCGGAGGTTGCGGAGGAGCATTCTGGTTTTCAGAAGGGCAGTTAGGGGGGATTCTGGAGCCATGCGGATGACATTATCTACCATGCAGCAGAAGGCTAGATCAAAGTGACCTTGTAGCAGTAACCATCCAAGGGTATTATACAGGGTACAGTGGTGAGTGGAGAATGGGGCCAATAAAACAGTGCAACAGGCACTGTTGTAGGCAGTGGAGAGTTTAGCCATGGCAGTAGCTGAGGCCCTGGCATAAATAGGGGAGCAGTAGTCAAGAATAGGGAGAATATTACCCTGGAAAATGGCTAGACTGGCTTCAGGGGTAAGGTACTGCCTGAATCCATAGGCGGCTCCTAACTTTTAATGGAATCTCTGACAAGGAAATTTGCATGCTCAGTGAAGGTGAGGGAGGGGTTGAGCAGCACTCCTAAGTATTTGTAGGTGCTGACATCCCTGGAAAGGGACTTGGGGGTAGTCATATCAGATGACCTAAAGGTGGGTAAGCAATGTGAGAAGTCAGTAAGGAGAGCCAGGGGGATACTGGGATGCATAGGAAGGGGCATCACAAGTAGAAAAAGGGAAGTGGTTATCCCTCTGTACAGACAGTTGGTGAGACCCCATCTGGAGCACTGTGTGCAGTTTTGGAGACCTCATCTATGCAAGGACATAGACAGGATGGAAGCAGCCCAGAGGAGGGCAACAAAAATGGTGCAGGGTCTGCATCAGAAAACATATGAAGAGTGACTGAGAGAGCTTAATATGTATACCCTTGATAAAAGGAGGGACGGGGGGAGATGATAGAAACTTTCAAGTACCTCAAGGGAATCAAAAAAGTCCAGGAGGGTAGCATCTTTCAGAAAAAAAGATGTGTAAGAACAAGGGGGCATAATTTAAAGACAGGGGGGATGGCTCAGGGGTAATGTGAGGAAAATTTTTTTTCACGGAGAGAGTGGTGGATGTATGGAACTGCCTTCCTGGAGAGGTTGTTGGGTCTAAAACAGTGGGGGAATTCAAACATGAATGGGACAGACATAAGGCAATTGTAGTGGGGGGGTGGCAGGAAGTAGGCTGTTGGTTAACTAGAATCTGCAGCTTATCCAGTAGGTAGGGAAATGGGCAGACTGGGTGGGCCAAGTGGTCCTTATCTGCTATGTTTCTCCGGGGCTGGGCCTTCTGGGGTGAGAATGCATAAGGGGGCATGGTTTTTAGTTTTGGACAGAAAGGGCTTAGATCTGAACAGCATGGATTTAGACCAAGATACCATACAAAATCACTAATCTTTAATTCCAGCTGGACAGTCAGGAAAGATGGAAAGAAGGGACCAGCGTTCAAGGTCTCAGCTAAAGGATTGCACCTCAATAGTGTAACAGTATATCCTTCAGTGCTTCACTACAGTGTCAGTATTCAGTATTAACCTATGTTTCTGGTGGGGGACTAGAATTGACAAGCTGCCAATGTTCTGGCCCTGGAGGCACGCATGTCACCTACTGAGCCACCAATAACGTAGCACACAGCTGAAGAAAATAATTTCAGAACTAGGGCAAGTGTTGTGCGTAAACATTGTCCATTCAGTTTCAGACAGTTTGGGGACAGACTTACGGATTCATTAGATTTTTATAAAGAGCCAGCCATTTTCAGCATAGTTTGGATAATTACAGTAAACTATCCATGGAGCTGGAATGAACAAGTGCACTGTCCAACTCAGTTATCCAGGATAAAGGAATTATTTACTTAAGGGATAACACAGGACTGTGTGCAGTCATGCTCCGATGTATGCATGCCTTGGGTACTTTGTCAAGCATGAGGTAGCAGGCCAAGGGTGTTCAACACTAGTATCAAGTGTGACATCACACACAAAATGATCTGAAGCATGACTTTGTTGATATTTTTGTCTTTTTGCATGTTTTTTAGAGTTTCTATGGGTTTGTATTTATATAGGGTTTCTCTTTAATTATATAGGGTTTCTCCTTAAAAAGTAGTCCCTGAATCCCTTTGTCTGGGTTGATGCCATCTAGAAATTTGATTAGTTTGGTGCTAGTTTGAATTGTTTATGCAATTAATGCACTGAGAAAAAGACATTTTATTTTGTTCTTACACAAGAGTTTGGTGTCCATGTTTTTCAGTAATTTTTAATTTCAGCTATGTAGCATGACGTAATGGGGTTTGTCCTAGGAACAACTATTAGTTAAAAGTTCAGTTTTTTCCTGTGTACACACAAAAACATTAGGAGAAGTTGTCTTTTATTTCTTATTTTGTGTCAGTAGTTTAAAAAGTCCAGCAGGCATTAGACTCTAGTGAGGCTGTGAGTGAGTCAACAACTTTGGTAGCACTGAAACAGTGAAGTGTGAGCATAGATTCTAGAGCAACACTCATGAGTCACTGTTTCTGTGCTACGGAAGCTGCTGACTCACTAGCTTGGAGTTAGACTAGGGTTGGAGGCATTTTAGACTTTCTGAAACTAATAACACAAAATAAAACATAAAGTCCTAGATATTCAAACTGTGCCCAAAAAGTGTGCAATAGCAGGAGCAAGCGCAAGTCTGTTTCACCCATGCGCAAGAGACACGATATTCAAAAAAGGAGCAGGCCAAATTGTGCCTACAGCCAACAACTGAAAATCGCACCACCTGCACCATAGCGCAACTAGGAAGGGGAAGCTGAGCAGATCTGATGCGCCATAGCGCAACAAGGGATATTCAGCTGAGCAGCCCAGAGGTGCCATAGCACAACCAGGGAGCCCCTCAGCTGCAGATCAATGTAACTGCACAATCAGGGAGGTAGGGGCCCACCACCCATGCCACAGATGGGCACAGGAACACACAGCAGAACAGACATTGTCCCCCCACACCTCAAGCACAGCACAACTGGGGGGGCTGGAATAATCACTGGTCCATGGAGACAAGCAACCAACCCACAGCCTGGCCATGATGCCCCATCACACCTACTGGCAAGCTGTGACTGGCACACAAGGAGGGCAGACCACCCTGTGCCACACCATCCCCCCAGTGCACAGCACACCCTGCACCATGATCCCTAGACACCCCCCATGAGCAGTGACCACCACTGCAGGAAACCCCATGCATGCCACCACCCCCACTGTGTCAATGCAACCCTGTGCACCACAGAACCATGCAAGCCAGCCCCACCACGAGCACCCATCAGCAGGTTGCAGCACATGGCAATGCAACAACAGCAGACAGAGTGCCACCACGCACAGTCCCCCGAAGTACTGCTGAGAGACCTACCATGCGTTGGCACAAGAGGTACCCCATATGGGACGGTCGTGTCCTTGACACCACCACCAGTGGTACAGCACCTTGCACAGTATTCCAGTGACACACCCTGGACCACCACTGGCCACAACAGCTAGCACAGACACCCACAGTGGTGCATGGAAGCATGCACCACACCGGATGCCACAGAGGGTATGGACAGACACTCACCCATACCCAAGGGCACAACAAGGGCACAACATCACAGGGATGCAGTGGTGGGGCAACCAAGCCCCCCTTGTGGGCCCATGTAAGCCATGTACACACAACCCACAGTCCACCATGGCACTGGAGTGCCAGCCACCCTGCGCAGGCACCGTGGACCCATATACCACCAGTAGTCACCCAGAGCACAAGCCACAGACAGTGGGGCACATCCCCTGCAACACACACAAGCCACAGCATGGAGGTGGGACAATGACCATGTCACCCACAGTGCCACCTGAGCCAGGCATGCACCACCAGTGACATGGGCAGCCCAGCAAAGTGACTGGTACAGTGTCCGCCCTGCAGGGAATGCCACCACTGACATGCCAGCAGACCATGCAGGTCACAGACAGGCATGTGTGTAGGCTGCACAGGCCATTGATGGGCCCGATGGGTGCACCATGGACACAGAGCATGTGCCATGGACCACTGCACACAGTCATCCAGTGCACAGGAACAACACACACAACACAGACACTGACTGATATCTACCCCCACACCATAGTCACCTCCACACGGGCACACACACATACCCATAACTGCACCACCCCTGATGCCATGCACATCCCTGCAGCTGAGCACCTATAGCCCACTGCAAATCAGAGACCACCACGGTATTCATATAAAATTCAAATGTATTGTAAAAATATAAAACTGAACTATGTAAAATAAGAATAGCTATTTACAAGCTTGGGGTGGGGGACACAAACAAGGTGGGGGTGAGCAGGGGGAAGGGGTGGACAAAAAGGATGGGATAGGAGGGGTGTGAGGGTGGGTCCAGAGGGATAGGGGAAGTAAGGGACCAAGGGACTGTTATAGTGACTGCCATTCCTGGCTCTGTGTCTGCATGGCTCTGTGGCGCCGCAGCACCCCCCATCGCGTCCAGCCTCCTTAGTATCACCACCGACTCACAGGCCAGATTAAGGAGCTCCCTCATGGTGTCCCGTATTTCCCTGAGATGTCTTGTACCTAAGACAAGGGAGCACAGTCAATAGGTGTGAATGCACAACCCCATACAGCCCGCCCACTGTGCATGGCATACGTCCATGGGACATACCACTGTGATGGTGCGTGACCACTCGCAGTGATCACGTCCACAGGACCTACCCACCCAGGCGCATACAGCCATGCAGAACTCTGCACGCACCACCATGGCTGTTTAGTGACATGGCTATGTGGTGCAAAGGTAGTGGCACAGATATGCACCTGGTGCATGCATGGACCACCAGTGATGCACACCCAGACATGCATTGCCACTGGACAGCATTGACTGTAACAAGTGGCGTGCATGGCAGTGATGTCAATGAATGGTGGCCATGTCCCGCTGCCCACCCTGTCACACAGCATGCAATACTAAACATGGAGGTCTGGCACTCACCCTCATTGGGCCGGTCAGGTGGGTGTTGCTGGTCCTTGGCCCGCCTGGCTGTGGTTTCAACACCCCTCCGCTGCTCTGCCCGCACCCTGCATATTTCTTCCGGGCCTGTGGGGAAAAAAGGAGAGAAGAACATCAGTACATTCCCAAAGCAAAGTCCCCCTGCCCCAAGGTGTGTGCCCTCCCACCCAGCCAGACTCACCCACCTCACACCCTGTGAACACGACCACGGCCAATCCCATACGGTGCCTCCCCTATGTGCTGGACGCCTACAATACTTTGACTCATATGGACGATAAAAGTGTGTTGATGGAACCCCTCCCTGGATGTGGCACCATACCCCTCCTGGCATGTGACTGCAATTGGGCCAGTAGCTCCGGCTCCCTCCTGCGCAGGTCACTATAGTGGTGCCCGCACTGCTCAGCCGAACTCCCCCAGCCTGTTGCCTCATCCCTCCTGCCACACCTGGGTCCTTGCCCTGTCAAGGGGGGCCTCCCCAAAGAGATGCCCATGGTGTGGCTCAACTATGGCCACCAGATTGGCCAGCTCAATGGCCGTCCATGGAGCAGCTCATCTACGCGCCATTCCAACAGCTATAGTAGGCAATATGGCGCTCCACAGAATGGCCCCCACATGTGCAGATGCTGCGCGGTGCAGCGCTGCCATTTCCTATCACGCTGTTACCGAACAGCGTGATAGAGGTGCACCTATGCCTGACACATGGTGCCAAGGGGGCAAAGGTCGGGCACAGGGTCAAGGGTCTCTGGCGCAAGGCCACACACAGCACCATCGGATGACAATGCATGTAGCACGATTGGCTGCCTGTGTGCCAGCGCCACAGTGGACTATTGAAAGTTGGGCCATTGAGCCTATGAAGGCCCAGTGCCACAGCTCCATGTAGTGACCATCACTATAGCGCCACTGGCACAATGGTGGCAGTGCCCTGAATTGCCTGCCGCGCACAGCACATCATCAGTGCAGCAGACGCCTGCATCAGCAACCCAGACATGCACAGTGAGGTGTACTACACATGCCACAGAACTGCGCCATTGGCTCAGCACATTTAACACAATTGCGCAAAGTGCAACAGTGTGATATTCAACTGTCATATGCAAATCATCCGATCAGCCATTCAATGGTGCAGCACTGCAATTTGCATCTAATTAAAGTTGCTCCTCACCTCATTTGCATGGATTGCGCTATAAAGGTATGACAATGTGCTGCAGTGGCCATAGTCGGTTACTGCAGTTTATTGGTGAGTTGCATGCTGTTTGGGAGTGTGGACTGTGGATTCAGGGACATGCATGGGACTGCACAGTCACAGGTAAGAACTGCCATTCTTACAGGCTACATAATGACCAAGCACGTTGTTGGAGAGGAGGACAACAGTGGTGGGAGGAGGAGGAAGCCGAATTTTACAAAGGCCGAAACTGAGGCCCTTTTCAAGGCCTACCTGGATCAGGAGCCACTGCTCAGTGGGACGGAGGGGCACCCCACAGGCCCATGCTGCTGCATGGGAGGAGGTGGCATGTGCCGTGAACCTGCATGGCAGCCACCAGCACTCTGTGCAGGAGTGTAAGAAGAAGATGGGCATGGACAGGAGGAGGGTAAAGGAGAAGGTGGCTGCCATCAGGGCAGCACATGCTGCAACAGGTGGGGGACAGCCGGAGGTGGTACAGCTCACCCGAGCAGAGGACAGGCTTGCTGGAAGCATGCACTGAAGTGGCATTGAGGGTGTTCTGGGTGGTGGCTTCCAGAAGGGTGGTGGCCCATCACTGCATGGTAAGTCATGGTTTGGCTGGGGGAGGCAAGGTAGGTCACACGCAGTAACACGACTTTGCTTTCCCTTACAGATCCTGAGCATCTGCATGGGTCAGCAGTAGTGGGCCTGTCCACTGTGGACAGTTGGATGGAGTCGGAGGTGGGACCATCCAGCTCCACAGGTATTTGTGGATCAGTATGACAGTGGGGCTGCCTGGCTGTCCACACTGATGTCATTGAGACAGGTGTGGAGGAAGCCGTGCCTGTGTCCCAGCGTACTGGCATCCATGGATGCCAGCACGCTGTGGCTGTGGCCGGGGCAGAGTCCGGCACCAGTGATGATGACATGACCATCTTGGGCAGTGACACGTGTGTGCCACAGGATGGACACACAGCAGGGCAATTCGCGCCCATGGCTGTGGGTGGTGCCGCCATTGAGGCCTGTGTGTCAGCACAGTCCCAGGCTGTGCCTGTCAGCACCAGTGGGGCAGCACTGGTGTCTGTTCAGGACAGTGGGACTGTTGTGGCCACTGCGGTGGCACCACTGAGCCCTGGGGTGCGGCCGCTGGAGGGACAGCATCAGCTGTCACCCACTGGGCTTGGGGGTACAGGGTTCAGAGGCAGCATCTGTGCACCATCTGTGGACATGTCCAGACCTGGTCCTGGTGCACAGCACCCACCCTCAACGGGTGTTGAACATCAGGCCCTTGCACACCCTGAGGGACAGGATTCTGAGGAGGCTGATGACCTCTTGGACGAGCGCACCCAATTACTGTGAGCATCAGTCCAGCAGCAGATGCGGCTTGTGACATCCATGGATGCACTGCGTGTGTCTCTGGAGTGGGCAGAGGAGCTTCGCAGCAGGGACGCTGAAATGATCATGTCATGGATGGACCATTTTCAGGAGGATGTGACCGCTGCCATTGACAGGCATGCACAGGCGTTCATTGCTGTCATGGCCACAATGGGCACACAGTCAGGTGCCCATGCACCGTGGACACCATGCAGTGCACTATCCACCCCCCATTCCTGGTGTCATGTGACTCCCACCCTGTCGATGCCAGGTTCAGCTGTGGGCATCCCGAGCACTCCTGGTGCAGGCATGTTTGGTGTGCTGCAGACCCCCTGCACGGGCATGGTCACGTTCACACAGTGGAACCCCTGGAGAACCATCGGTGCCACCCCATGAGGCCAGTGGTCAGCCTGCCAGTGCTGGCGGGTCTCGGTGTGGCTGCCCACACATCTGTGGCAGCCATGGCACTGTGTCGTGGGACTGACCTGTCTCCCAGTGTGGCTATTGTCTGGTGCTGCCCTGTGTGCATTGTGTGTGTCAGTGGGCAGTGCACAGGTGGGTACCCAACCCTGCATGCAGACACACAGTCCACCTGCACACCCTCCCGGCTGCTGTCCGCAGTTGCATGTGCATGATGATGCCTGCATTGTGCTGTACACCAATGTGCAATGGTGCTCAGCATCTGACACACACACATGGACAGGCAGTGGGCGTGGTGGCCTGTGGACATGTGTGTTGCTAGGGTGTGCGTTCTGGGTCGGTATGCCTTCTGCCCTCTGTGCATGTTTGTTGCATTGTGTGTGTGCATGTGTGTGTGTACTTTGGCGTGGCATGTTAATCCTCACCCATCCCTGGCTGTGTGTGCCTCTGTGCCCTGCCACTTCCCTTGTCGGTATGCACCCCCAGTGTGGGTGCTGCGTGTCTGTGGGTTGTGCCTTGGCCACTGGTGGTTGTGCATGGCCCCATGACTTACCTGGGATGGCTGAAGTGCTCCTCCGTGATGGTGTGCTGGTGTAGCTGTGCCAGCCAGAGCAGTCTCAGGTCCTGTCGGCCACGAGGGGGGCTGCCCATCACCATCATCAATGGCATCCCCATTGTCCCCATTGCTGTCCCCCTCTTTCATCTGTACAGCTATCCCACATTCATTGGCAATGTTATGCAGGATGCAACAGGTCAGGAATATCCCACAGGCCTTTGAGGGGCAGTACTGTAGGGCACTGCCAGAGGTGTCCAGGCAATGGAAATGTGCCTTCAGCATCCCGAACACCCTCTCGATGACATTACGTGTGGTGGCGTGTGCCTCATTGTAGCATTGCTGTGATGGGGTCACGGGCCACCAGTAGGGTGTGAGCAGCCAGGGACAGAGTGGGTATCCACTGTCACCTGTGTATAGAGGGTGGAGGTTAGTTTGGTGATCAGCATCACCCTGCCCCAGGCCATGTAGGCCACTACCCATGCCACCACTGGTCATGCCCCCCAGGCCCTATGATTGTCCATGTGGTTTGCATACTCACCCAGTAGGTGTCCAGTGGGGATGTCCCCACTCTCAAATCTGTTTCACAGTGCCTACTGGTGACAGATGAAAGAATCATGTGCTCCCCCAGGGTGCATGGCACTGACATTGACAATGCGCCCCCGGCATCACACACCACCTGGCAGTTGATGCTGGCATAGCCCTTGTGATTTATGTATGCGGCCCCCTTGTGGCGATGTGGTGTGCAGATGGCCACATGGGTGCAGTCTATTGCCCCTAGCATGCCAGGCATATGTGCTACCCTGTGGAACTCCTGTATGTTTGCTGTGCACCCCGCTGCTGTGCTGGGCAAATGGATGTACTCCTCAGCATGTGGCAGCAGTGCGCTGAGGAATTGGGTGAGGTGGCATGACGTGGCCAACTGGGCTATGCCTGTGGTGTCCCCAGTTGGTCTCTGGAAGGTACCCATGGTGAGCAAGCACATGCAGGCTGTTACCTTGATCTCCACTGATAGGGCATGGCTCCATCGTGTGGGTGTCTGCATCACATCACTGCACAGCTCACAGAGCCACCTCAGAATTGCCCTGTTCAGGTGGTACTGGCCACCAATCTCAGTATCTGTGTACAGCTCAAAGCTGGTGTGGGCTCGGTACTGCCTGTTGGGGGCATACCGCCGATGGGCCCTTCCACAGCCACACCCCCCTGCCACCCGCCTTCTCACCCTCCTCATTACGGCCTCCATGTGGAAGGTGGCACTGGCCATGTCCCTGGCTTGCGTTCAGCCCCCCAGCAGCTGTTACTGTATTACCCCTGCTGTCCTGGCCGCTACCTCCCCTGCACCAGGTACACCTGCCTGTGCTGGCCTCTGTGCTGTGAGGCTCCCCACACCTTCCCTGTGCCTGGCTGTTCACTGTGGCCTTTCCCTGGCCTGCTCTGTTTGTGCCACCTGCCCCGTTTGTCTACCTCTGCCTCATGTGGCCTTCCTGTAGTGTTCTTGCGCCTCTTCCTTGCTTCTTTTTATTTTGGCTCATTTCCGCTATGGCGCAATTTCCGCTTGCTCCACTGTTGCGCATTGCACAAGTCTTTGGATATCACACTGCGCCATTTATGCATGGTTCCTCCCCCTTCAGTTGCGCATGCCTTCATTATCATTGCACTGTTGCTCAGCATGATTTCGGGGGTGCAACTGCCTCCTGCTGAATATCGCAGAATGGTGCAATTTCTGACTTGCGCAGGCGCAACCCTATTGCAAATGGCTCAACTCTTTTGAATATCTGGGCCAAGGTTTCCTAAGAATTTTACATATACACCGGCACAAAATTAAACTGTTAAATAATATAGCAGTTCTTCACAGGACAACCCCCACTTAGTCATCCTGCAAAAGTGAAAGTGAAAAGTACTGGAAACACAGACACTGAAAACATGTGTAATTAACAACAATCAATATATATATATATATATATATATATATATATATATATATATATATATATATATATAGTATATGGTGGAACATTGTTCCAAGCCAATTTCCATCTCAGCTGAAATGCTGTATACCACAGTTCAAAGGTCATGGAATACAGCTCTACCCTTCTCTGGTACAATAGCATTCTAGCTGATTTGGAAAGTGCATGACCCACGCAGTTTAAAAAACAGCTGAGGCAAAAGAAACTGCAGGATCATCAAGATAAAATGTAATGACAGCACAATCAATCACATAAATCCTGCAGAGGAGAGACATACAACACCTAGAAAATAACTGTATGGTTCAACCAGAGAGTGGTGGAAAAGTGGAATGGGCTCCTTTTGGAGGTGGTGGGAAGTAGAAACAAAACATGGATGAGTTCAAGAAGAGCTTAGATGAGTTTTGTAGAATGAATAAACTATTTGGTTATTCTGTTTGAGAAAAGGGTGAGCTGTAAATGGGTGCATGCCTTACTTGGCTCGTACAATACTATGAATCTTATGAAAGATGCAGGATCAACCAAATATTTTAATGCATACAAAAAAATATATTTCAAATTATTCACAAAACAGAATGCGGTTCTTCACTGTAAGTGTCCTCTCGCTAAGTAAGATGTACAGCTACCATGTTTTTTTTTTAAATCCCTCTGAAATGTGACTGTCGACCAATGAAAGTCTGCGCTATAGACGTAGAATCATCTGGTCCCTAACAACTACACCAAAGACCCTAGCAAGCAACCCTAAATCCCAGAATATGATGCAGCAGTGAGCAATTTCTTTTTGTATATAATAAAAAAAAGTGCTTAAACTGTATTTAGAGTATTTTTAGGGACACCATACACTATAAAAAATACTGGATATGCAACACTATGCACAACCAGTGTGTTCTGCCACCTTAGAGTTCTGATTCCCACAGACCTCTTGACCATCACTCTCAAGTTCAAAGGAAATCAGAATCCCTCTGTGACAGAATACACTGGTTGGGCATAGTTGCCCATCCAGTATTCTTTATATAGTATATGGTTAGGGCTTAATGGGAGCGATTCACATACAGGCACAAATTACATTTGATTTACGCATAACTTGCCTGTGTGCCTACATTGCTCTGGACAGGTATAAGGTGCACAGATTCATTACTGCATGCACCTACAGGTTGGCTGTCCATGGCCCCACCCCCCTGGTGTGCAGGACCATGGTGGGTGGTCAGGTGGGAAGTGGTGGACCCAGGAGGGCATCCAATCCGATGCCCACCCTGTGTCCTGGAGTGGATTCCCTGCTCTGCAGGAGCAGGTGAGTGTGGGTAGGCATGAGTCCAAAGAGATGGAATGTAGAGGTACACACCTGAATAGCCACTCCCAGCTCTATCCAGGTACCCAGTGGGCAGAGGTATCATAGGGTGGGCAAATCCCAGTCCCACTGTGGCTGGTGGGTGACATCCATATGGACAGGCAATGGGTTATGGTAGGGTCTCTGCGGCATAACATTTTCTGCCCAGGCCTGGCACTCCTCACCTTGGTAAATCATTCAGAGTGTGGGCACTACCCTGGCATGCTCTTGGACTACCCCTTTTGTAGAGCAGCATGATCATTGGGGGATCATATGTGCAGCTGGCTTGTATGCCTGTCAAGAATGCTGCTGGGGCTCCTGGATCCCAGCTGCATAGCATTCCAACATAGGTTAGCCTGCACACCACACATAAACAATGCAAAGGCTTTGTGCATAGGGCCCATTGTATACTGAAATCAAGCATCTGAAAAATCTTGTTGTGCATGTTCTAAAGTTGTGCACAATTTAAAGTTGTTGTGCATGTTCTATATTCATGGCACCTGCATCGCTGTTGGCATTAACTCCCACCTGACAACTGCTTTCATGTTCACTGAGCTGTTCCGCCTGGCACTGACTCTTACCTGGCAGGGCACTTTCATTTTCACTCTGCACTTTCTGTTTGTCTGTCTGTCTGTCCATCCATCTGTCTGTCCATCCACCCGTCTGTCTGTCTGTCTATCTATCTATCTATCTATTGGCACTCTGCATTGCTCACAGCTGCTGCTGCTGCTACTCCTCTCTATAGACCCATAAACTATAAAAATTAAAATATGGGTGACCATGCACAACTTGCCTTGTGTTTCCATCTTGGGGCTGAGATACAATAACAGCATGGACCTCTTGAACTTCACTCTCAAGGTCCATATGCTTTTATTTCTAGCCTTCAATGGAAAGAGACTTGTTATGTATGGTCACCCATACATTATTCTTTAGTTTAAGGAATGGAAGAACCACAACAAGTTCTGAGGTTATAAAAGGCTGTAATAAACCAGAAAATGTTCTGATAGTCATTCAAGCCTTATCAGAACTTAAAGAACCAATTAGTCTAAAGTAAACAAAAGATTAAACCATCATTGTCCATTCTTGTTATTGACGTTGAAGCAAAAGGACTCTTAAAAAAAGCTTGGAGTGGTACTTCACTACCTCCCAGCCTCCTGTTGAATCTTTCTAACACAACTGCCAGTTTATGTATCAGACACAGACCAGCTGGGGGATTATATTAAGCTATAAAATCAATGTTTTAAAAGTTATCAGAACCATTTTAGAACCTCAAAAGGGTTCTGGAAATGTTCTTTTACAGATCATGGTGTAGTACCTGGGTGGTTCCAAACTTATCCAAACTGGTTCTTCCATCCCTAGTTTTAATGAGCAAGAAAGTATTGTGTAGAACATCAGAGTAATCCCTGGCTCTTTCTGGAAGGTGCCATAGTATTTTTAACTTCCACATAGGTAACTACCACTGACGGGTATTAAGGACTTAGTTGAACATTTCATCCCATAAACAGCATCTATGGCTGTTTTTTCAGCCCCTAGTAGTGCACTACAATGTCAGTATATGGCATTATAAAATGGGAAAGTTATTTTGGCAAATCCGATTGGTTGTTAGCCATGTGTTAGAACTGTCTAATGCATGGCTAAAAACAAGTGCTGGCTAGCTTGATATAGGGCAGTGAAAAAAATCAGTACGCCAGTAGAAATTTTAAAAAGTTAAAACTGTAATTTGTTTGCCTCTTACTAAGCCTGCATAACTAATACAGAACTCTATTCTAGGTAATCATACCAACTAAGGTACACACATTGGTAAAAAAACAATATTTCATGCACTTAGTTTAGTAAAGTGATTGTCTCCTAGTTCTGAATAACACAAAAAATCTGTACTGCTGTTGCTCTGAAACTGATACCCTGATCCTGACCTCTGCTGTGGCTCCCAACTGCCGTCCCCCAGCCACTCAATTGTCTCTAAATTGAACCTTTACTGTTGCATATTCAGCAAACTTTACATACCCTTTTGAATCAGGGGTTACTCTGCTGTGTCTGTGAATTAAAACGTTCTGAAGACCTGAGAGGCGTGTCCAAATTGGAGCCCACCAGTATCATGGCGGGAGCAAGCATAGACTCAGCAGAAGAAACAGGGTTTGAGTGCCTTGAGGACTGGGAGTCCACTGTAAAATGATGGAGTGGCTTGTGAATACCTTTTTCCTGGAGAGGATGCATCAACTTCAGAAAGAGGGGGTGAGTTGAGAAACTTGTTTCAAACACTTCAAAACCTTTGAAAAAAGAACCTAGTCACTTGTACAATAAAAATACTCTTGAGAAATATTTAGATCATGGCTGGCTGCCACAAGGACTAAGAACTGGTAAGGAACCATCTTGTGGCTTAGATAATTTGTTACTTAAAAAAGAATAGAAAGCAGTATTGACTACTTGTAGCCCAGAACTAATCAAATCACTGATTAAAAAAGATGAGAGAATTACATAAACTAAAATCTGACATTGCTGAACTACAGGCACAACTTAAAGAATTCACTGCCAACAAAAATTTATTGAACTCATAAAAGTCCTATACTTGGAAAACCAACAAGTTTGAAATTGATTTGGTAAATTGTGAAAAAAAAAAACAACCAAAATAAATAGAGATGCTAGGGACTTTGAACAAGGTGAAGTCTTTAGATGGGAAAGATGAGATAAGGAGCAAGTGAGAGGCAGATCTACAAGCAGAAAAATAAATTGAAGTAGAAATTGGAGAAATAGATCCCAAAGAACAAATAAACATAACAAAAATAAAGATTAAGAAACACAGGCACAGAACACTAATACAAATCAAACCTCTGTTCCTTTTCTGGTGCAACAGAAAGAAGGCTGCCCTCAGCAACAGATACAAGTCCCAGAAACAAGTCAAAATCACAGAAAAGAACTAGAAGGGGTAGAAGGGGGCATTGGAAAAACAAATAAGAAATGGAACCAGAGGAACAAAAAATAGTTATTAACTTATGAGATATTACACTAACTAAATCACTACTGAGACTGCTTTCTAGGGGTCTGAGTTTTTGTGCCTTTTCCTTTGTCTGACTTGTTTAATATTAAAGTGTGTGTGTGGGGGGGGGTGCAGTGCAGGGCAACTAAGATGATCCAGGGACTGGAGGGCAAAACCTACAAGGACAGGCTGACTGAGTTCAATATGTACACCTTGGAGAATAGGAGAGATCGGGGGGGATATGATTGAGGCCTTCAAATACTTGAAGTGGATTATCAAAACCCACACAGTAGGGATATTTAAGCTGAGGAGGGGAAGGGACAAGAGAGGGCATTGTCTCAGGTTGGAGAGTAGAACATATTGGAGAGAGATGAGAAGGCATTTTTTCACAGAGAGGGTGGTGGAGAAATGGAACACTCTACCTGAGGAGGTGGTATCCTGTAGGACAGTGGGCAGTTTTAAAAGGACATTTGACAGGGTGCAAGGGAGGGTAAAGGTGATAGGGAGAGGAGGGTGGGGCAGCTGCAATATAAGGATGCTAGCTGTGCATTCGAGCAGACTTGATAGACCATGAGGCCTGTTTCTGCTGGCAGACTCATATGTTCATATGTTTGTAAAGTTGACATTTTCAACCTTGTAAGGAAATCAAGTTAAAGTACTTTTTGGCACAAAGTCTGTAACTATGGGACGTAACAACTTTGAAGGAGTGGTTTCAACTGTTGTGGGACAATATGAAGTTATAGTAGCCAACATGAACACTCTCGTTCAAAATGAAGGTGTGTCAACAACTAACAGTAACAGTAACCTTGATGATAATGTGTTGAGTAGTGACTCTGATCATGAGGCTGCAGCAGCCTCCTCACAGGTGTATGCTAATGAACATTTAAATGATCCTTCTGTGTTGAATATGGACTTACCTACAATTGTAATGGACAACAATGATCTGGGTTTGATTGATGAGTTTAATTTGCAGCAATTACTTCAAATTAGAATTGGTGTTGATTATCAGTATGATGAAACTAGCTTAACTGATCAAATTGATCTTTCAGAAATTCTTAATTTGACAGATGTTAATTGTACTGATAGTTCAGTTGCAGTTACTGGTAGGAGAGGTAGGTTTAAAGCTAAATCCACCTTTGTCCACAGATAAATAACACCACCATCAATGCCTTTGAAAAGGTTTTAAATATTGAAGTGGAAAAACTTTGTCAGAATTATAGATATCAGAAATTCAGCAATTTTACATTACAAGAAAGAGAAGCATTAAAACAGTTTGAGGAAATAAAAGGATTAGTGGTGAAGTCTGTGGACAAGGGTAGAAATAACATAATAATGGATGAAAAAAAGACTGTGTTAAAAAAGTACTTGATTTATTAGATGTGCCTGAAAATTATGAAAAATTACATTCTGATCCTACCAATAAGTACATCTTAGAAATGAACAGCCTAGTAGACATGGCTTTGGAAAAAGGTTGGATATCATCTGATGAGGCTTGGTTTCTTAAGACTGAGTTCCCAATTGTTCCAACCATAATACATCCTCCCTAAAATTCACAAGAATTTAATAGATCCACCACAGAGACCTGTTATTTCTGATGCTGGATCCTTAACAAAATCTATCTCAATTTATTGACTTTTTCTTATAACCGTTTTTTCAGACTTTGAGATCATACACCAGGGATAGAATGCACATACTCAACAAAATGCAGGATGTGAAATTGGAGGAGGAATTTATTTTGTGGATTATAGATGTGCAAACTCTATATACATGGATCAAAGATGAATATGGTTTAGATGCTGTACAGCACTTTTTAAATGTACCTCATCATGGTGAAGTGATTCAAAAGGAATTTTTGATTCAGGCTCTTGAATTTGTTTTGTCAAAAAATTATTTTGTTTTTGATGGATAATTCTACAGATAAAAGTGTGGAAGAGCTATGGGGGTATCAATGGCCCCCAGTTTTGCCAATTTGGTAATGGGCTTATGGGAAAAAATATATGTTTACTCAGATGTAAGCAACAAATACCTGGAGAACATTAAGAGTTGGAAACATTTCACTGATGATATGTTGATCATATGGAGGGGTGATGAATAGTCTAGCAGCCAATTTTCAAAATATTCATCCTGTTGCATCTCCTGTTAGAGAAGGTTTGATGGTCACACAAGATAGCTCTCCCCATCAGCTTTCAGAAAAGGCATGTTGTGGTGTTCATCACGTGGTCAATAATATTGAATTTTGATGAGAAAATCTGGGCAGAATAGCAGTAAAAAGATGAAACTGAGTAAATCGTGAATTTTGAAGAAACTGTAACTGTTATTTTTAACATCATATTTGTATAGTTTGGGTATTCATTTCCAATTTTTGTAAATTGCTATAACAAATTTGAATAAAATTAACCTAAATGCCCATAAATGAATCCTAAATATAAGTAAAACATAAAATCTAAAACCAGTTTGTTATGCCTTATGTCCAGTAATCATGTCTAATAGCATTTTAACTAATTATGTTCTTTATTGCTCTCACTTTTCTTGCATTTGCTCAGAAATTATACCACAATTTCATTATAATAATTGATTTGTACACACTAAGGTTGCTAGCCAACTAAGAATGTGTTCCTATAACTGAATCTCATTCCTGAAGGCATACACTGTACACATGTAGAGAGAAACAACACATTTTCAAAAAATAACTATTTCCAGGCTGAATAGAAAGAGTGAGAACTATTCCCCCATTAGCTTGACGTGGAATTTCTGACCACAGTTTGTTCCAGGCCTAAGTCTGACCAGCCACTGTTAAAGCAGGCTGAGGTTGATCGTGTGATGACATGCTTTCCATTGGCAAATTGCTCATGCATTGCTGGTGCAGTCTTGGGAAGCAGAAACATTTCTGAAAGGTACACAGGACCACATCTGGCATAGTTTTGGTGATCGTATGTGAAGGCATAGCAAAGGATGTCAGAAAAGCATTGTAGGTGCTGGTTCCAGTTGGGAATTTTCTCAGCTGCAATGTTGTCAAGAACGATTTGCATCTCCGTAATATACTGCTGCCAGAAGTGAAATGTTGACTGCTGCTTTTGCCCTTGGTTAATGAACTCCTTGAAATCACTTTGTATAGTTTTCAGTGTGGCTTCAAGGTCTTGAAATGTATCAACAAAGTTCTGTTTATTTTCCTACTTCATTTCACCTTCTGTTGCTATCGCAGCCATTAGTTGCTGGCCATTTTTGCAGTTCAGGCTCAGTTTGATCCATGTCTCCTGACTATATTTGCTTCTGCACCACCCAGGCAAAGAATGCTTGCCACACTAGCTGGTACATGGCTTAAAACATCAGCTTGTGGGCAAATGTACAACATTTTTAGTTTTCCCTCCATGATCACAGCTGCAGCATTTGTTCCAAATACCTATGCCTCAACTAGTAAATCTTCAAATCCACTGTCTGCATAGTGTTTGCCAACTATCTAACAGTAGAGCTCCATGATGTGGAATCCTCCTATTCTCAAAACATGATGCTTCAGCTCCTCTCAGTTGCAGAAACAGACATCTTGGGCAATGATGTACAACTGATAGTCCAAAGTTATTACTGAAGTTTCTTATCCCAGCATCTGCACCTGTTTCTCGATTGATTTTAGTCCTGTGTATATAGTATCCTTATGGGTGGGAAGACTTGGTACTATAGGATTGTAACTGGTTGTGGTCTTGAATCTTTCCTCTTTGAAGTTGTAGTGAAAGACTGCATGAAATCCACCCCAGCTTGGTACACATTGATTCTGTGGTTGTAGGGGCTCAAACTCAAGAGTGGAGATCTTTGTGGTGCATAAATAAGCAAATACCAAGTCTCTGTTGAGCATCAAAGATGTGGATTGGTTTGTTAAAAAACAAGACTTCACATCAATTTCACCAGACGTGATTGAGTGGTTTCTTTCTCTTGAATGAGTAAAGACACTCTAGAACACCAAGGCATGTACGTTTGCTCACAGCTTTTCCCCTAATGTCAACTACTTTAGGTCTCAGTCCAACAGACACTTTGGACCCCAAATTGTCCTGCTACAGTAGTTGCCTAGAACAGGTGTTGTTCCTTGACTGCTCTGAGTTTCTTCATTTATGTCTATGTTATTCATTGAAGCATGTGCAAACATCCCAGCATGATTTTAGTTGGAAGAAATGTTCCACCTTGTAAGACCATAAGAGCATAACAATTTGATGGCAGATGGGGACAGAGTGGCCCATCTAATCTGGCCATGAACCTAGCCCCCTTCCCTATATTTTTTGGTTTTTGTTTATACCATTGTGCCAGTCTCTTGTGTGTTTAAATGCATTCACTGTCTTTGCTGCAACCACCTCTGGGTGCAGGCTGTTCCATGTGTCTATTACCCTTGCCTTAAAAAAGTATTTCCTGATATTGCCTCTGAGTCTTCCTCCACTCAGGCATAGGTTATGCCCTCTTGTACGTGCCTCTCCATTTGCATGGAATAGTTTCTCTACCTGAAAGGTCTTTATACTCTTGATGAATCTGAATGTTTCTATCATGTACCCTCTGTTGCTTCTCTGTGTGAGGGAGTACAAGTTTAGGTCTTGGAGTCTAGACTCATATGGCTTGTGATGGAGGCCCTGCACCATCTCTGTGGCCCTTCTCTGACTTGATTCCAAGCAATCTATGTCCTTCTTTAGGTGGGGCCTCCAGAACTGAATGCAGTACTGCAGGTGTAGACTCACCAGGGATCAATAGAGTGGACTGATCACTTCTTGTTTCCTGCTAGTTATTCCCCTGCCTATGCATCCGAGGATGCTGCTTGCTTTTTGTGCTACTTTTTCACATTGATTCCCTGCTTTAAGGTCATCCGAGATGATTATGCCTAAGTCCCATTCAGTCCAGGTCTCTTCACAACGATGCCCATCTAGGAAGTATTGAGTTCTTGGGTTATGTTTTACCAGGTTCATCACTTTGCAATTTTTAGCATTAAATCTTTTTTCATTACACGTTATAGTAATTATCACATCTAGTGCTCTATCATAAATGAACTGCAATATGTTTTTGCTGATGTGTATATATCTATTTTCTTGCAAGCTGCTTTTACACTGTTACTATTACATATCTGTATGCTTTTTAATTTTTTTATCTTCTTCCTGCTGTAAATTTAAGTTGTACATCATTGGACCACTGTTCAAGTTTCTTGAGATCCTGCTTCATACTGGAGGCTCCCTCCTGATTGTCCACCCTGTTGCATAGTTTGATATCTTCTGAACAGGCAGACTTTACCCTCAAGATCCTCTGTAATGTTGCTGATGAATATGTTGAAGAGGACTGGACCCAGCACTGATCCCTGAGGAACTCCACTGGTCACAAAACCCTCTTTGGACATGGCACTGTTTATTGTGACTTTCTGAGTTCTATCCTGCAGCCAGTTCACTACCCAGCTTACTATCTAATGATAAACACCTGTTTGTTCAGATTTATTGATCAGCCTCCTGTGTCTGCCAGTGTCAAAGGCCTTGCTGAAGTCCAGGTACAATATGTCAACTGCCCCTCCCAGTCCACTGCTTTAGTCACCCAATCAGGTTAATCTGACATGATCTACCTGTGGTAAATCCATGTTATTTGTGGTCGAGTTTTTCTGCCTCATTTAGGAAGTCTACTATCCTTTCTTTAAAGAGTGTCTCCATGATTTTACCCACCACTGAGGTCAAGCTGACTGAGTGGTAAATTTCTTGCCTCCTCACTGCTGCCACTTTTATGCAAGGGTACCACAGTAGCCCTCTTTTAGTCAAGTGGTACCTTGCTGCTTTCCAGAGATTCATTGTATAGGGTATACCATGAAAAGGGAGACAGACTGTGTTATTCAAATATGAGTGACTCAATCTCAGCACCTGTGTTGTGGGCAGCCCTGCAAGGGTAGCGACAGGAAAGGTCAGGGTGAGAGCATGGCGACAGGATACTGGAAGGTATTCATGAGGTATGTGGGGGGTGACAAGAGGGGAAGCTGCCAAGCTTGCCCAATGGTGTGGTGGTTAATGAGGCTGGCCCTGGAAAGGAGGGTACAGGGTTCAGGGCTGGAATGGAGCACAGTGTTTTTGTGGTTTTTGGTGCCCTGTTAGCATTTTGTTTCTTGCGTCCTGATTCTCCCCCCTCCCCAACATGCACCACCTCCCGGAGTTAGTTATTTTAGTTGGGAGGATATGGGGGGGGGGGCGAAGCTCCATGCATGAACAATGAAGTATGTTTTCCTCACTGCAAATGTACATTGCTGTTTTTGTTTTCAGTGATGCACATTCTCCGTAATGGCAATCACCCTTTGGTGATCACCATTATCACATGGAACCACTGTATAGCTCAGCTAATGGTGTAGCTATTTCTTCTTGAAACTTTCTCAGTATTCTTGGGTGAATTCTGTCTGATCTAATGGCTTTGTCTGTCCTGAGTTTGTGTAGTTCTTTTAGCACCCTTTCCCTTGTGAAGGGGCTTGTGTCTCCCTCCCATTCAGGGTGCTCTGTTCTGTTAATTACTGGACTGCTACCATTCTGCTCATTTGTGAAGACTGAGCAAAATAATGCATTGAGTGCTTCAGCTTTGTCTTCATCTTTTTCCACTATCTGAACGTTTTTTGTTGAGATTTTGACTATCCCCCTTTGCTCTTCCTTTTTTGCTGATGTTTCTAAAAAAGGTTTTGTTCCACTTTTTGATTCCCAGCTCTATTTTTCCCTCCATTTGCGCTTTTGCTAACTTTATAGCCTTTCCAGTTTCCTTGAGCTTCTCCTTGTAGAGCTCCCTATCTCTTTCCCTCTGTGACTCCTCGAACTGTCTAAAGGCTTGTTTCTTTTCTCTGATCTTTAGTGCTATCTCTCTAGTAAACCAGAGGAGTTTTCTCTTTCTTTTAGATTTAGTTACTAGCTTTGTGCAGTCTGCTGTTACCACGTTGAATGAGTCTTTTAAGTTTTTCCAGTGAGCTTCTACATCCCTTGGGGATCTGTCTCTCAGCAGTGCTTTAATGCTACTGTAGATCTCATTTTCTGGAAGTTAACTTTTCTGAATGCAGTAACCTATAGTCTGTTGTGTCCTGGAACCACCATATTATTCATTTGTAGCCAGACAGACTTATTTAAAAGACAAAGAACCTCTGTGCACAAGCACTGAGGCAATGGTTACCCCAAAGGGCATTTGGCTGGGAAGCCAAGTTTTAAAGAAATACAAAATCACACGTCCCCACAATGCAAAGCATCATGGGCTGCATATGCAAATCACCACAGAATATTATGCTGGTTCAACTTTAAGCAGAAATGCATGGTGTCAAAGGCCTCTCACACCATTTGCAAAGGGTGCCAACGGAAGACATAGACACGCATTTTGTCCTACCAGGACTCATCAGTATGTCTCGTCTGTTTGACACCCCAGTGGAATGAACCAGCAACCCTAAGATGGTCTATCTGGGTTATGTTGTGGTGAACCCAATTAAAACAAAAAACTATTTAAAAGACAAAGAACCTCTGTACACAAGCACTGAGGCAATGGTTACCCAAAAGGGCATTTGGCTGGGAAGACAAGTTTTAAAGAAATACTTAGAGACTTATGATCATTGGCTCCCACATTGATGCTGACATGGACGTTGGATATTCTGTGGCTATTTGTGAGAACCAGATCCAGGACTGCATTATCCCTGGTGGGTGAATCCACTAGTTGGTTCAACCCAGCTTCCTTAAGATTGATGAAAAATTCTGTTCTCTTTTGTGTGGAAGCTGTGCACATGGACCAATCTACATCTAGTAGATTAAAGTCCCCAAACAGAAGCAGCTGCCCTTTGTCAGGCATTGAGTGAAAGGTCTCAAGGAGCTCCTTGTCAACTTCAGAGTACTGGGGTGGCAGTCTATACATGACACCCAGGTGGATAGGAGACCTGCCACCAGCTCCTAGAGTGACCCATAGAACTTCTGCATTACTGTTTTCCTGTTGAATCTGTGCTGCCTTTATTCCTTCCTTGACATATACTGCAACCCCCCAATCTCTCTTATTTCACCAATCCATGCAGAAAAGTATGTAGCCAGGTATGCTAATATCCTAGGTGTGGTTATCAGAGAAACATGTTTCAGTGATTGCTACTCAATCCAGTTGTTCCTCTACTATAATGGCAGAAAGCTGAGGGATTTTGTTTGAAAGGATGCATGCACTGATGCACATTGCCTTCCACTCCTGAACTATTGAACCACCTGGGTGGTTATTTTGCCTATGTTGAGGGAGACCCCAGGGGCTTTGTTTTTTGTAGGTTTTGTATGGCTTTGTGGGCTGGGTTGCTGCCAGACAGAAATATGATCCCTGGTGTTTCTGTTGGGGACACTGACCTGTTCCTGCACCCGATTGGTTCAGAGGGACTGTTGTTGGTGTAGGTACCTGCTGGACAGAGCTATGATGATTATTGCTTTTGATGTTATGTCTGTATTGCTTTACTGATGGATTGTGGCAAGGAATCGATGGGGGAGGGGCAGAAGGTGACCTGTGTGTTGTGCTGGATGCCTGTGCCTCCTCCCTACCATCTAGTGTAACTGATCGAGATGGACATCAAACTTCTGGCCTAGTGTCTTAGTAACTTGTCTTGTAAGTAAAGTAAACTTTATTTTCTAAGGGCCTTTCAAATACCAAGGTGCTGTACAATCAAAACCAAATAAATAGTCAAATTAACATACAATTACATTTTTTAAAAAACCTCCAAAAAAAGCCTTATTAAACAAAAATGGCTTTTTTTTGTAAGGTGTAGTGCATCAGATTTGAAGAACTCCCTGTCCCAGAAGTTCTGCCAATTGACAATGTAGTGGTGTCCATTATCTTGGCACCACTGTTTCAGCTAGCTGTTCAGTTCCATTATATCTCTTTCCCTCATCCTCTGCCTGCTACCCCCCTTTTCCCACATTGGCAGGATCTCTGAGAAAGAGATGCCGGATGAAATGGAAGACAGTTTATCGCTCAGCTTGTACAAGTTTAGCTTTGTATGTTCTAGAGTTCAGCTGGCCAGGTGATTTGTTCCCACATGGATGAGATGGATGCACACAAGCTTTTTTATACAGTTTGTATCCCTCCATGCCGATGTCTCACAGAGGCACCTGATCGTAACTGCAGCTTGATCCTGCTGCTGAATGTGTGACTCTACTCCCTGTATCATGGGATCACCTAGGACAAGTATGGATTTTTTTCCCCCTTTGTGGCTTCTGTAGTGGGGTTGTTCTTACATCTTACGATGTGTCACTCCCCAAATTTGTGATCGTTATGCTTAAAGTAAATGTGTGACTCTACTCCCCATTTCATGGGGTCACCTAGGACAATTACGTATTTTTTCCCCTTTGTGGTTTCTGTAGTGGGGGGTGTTCTTACATCTTGTAATGCGTCACTCCCCAAATTTGTGATTGTTATGCTTAAAGTAAATCTTGAAGGTTCCCATAGCAAATGGAAGTAGTAAACTGTAGGTGTTGTGAATCAATCTCCTACCATTCAAACTGCCAAGAAGTGCTGTTTTCCATGAAAAAAAAAATATTTTATTTTGGTGCTCTGCTTCATTTGCATAATCAGCCCCTTTTTTTCTCAGTGCTGCAACCCCCAACTGTGACACAATACCAGGGAGTTATTAAAGTAAATATTGAAGGCTTCCCAAATGCCTTTTACACATAGTATGCCATTGCCAGACATGTTTTGGATGTTGAAGCTGCAATTTGTTTTGTAAAAAAAGGTCATAATTATTTTTTAATGTTTTATCAGCATTTTGCCCTCCAGTTTTCTGTGTGGCCACACCCCCAGAACGATGTCATACCATGGAGCTGTCAATGTTTTACATACAGCAACAAAGAATTCTGGGTAATTTATAACATTGACTTAAATGTGCTTCACTCAGAAGTACAGTCCTATATGTTGGTAGTGGTGAGCACTAATATGTAAATGTCCATAGTAAGGCATTGTGGGTAATATAAGAACCTGTTTTCCAATTTCCTTACTGTGAGATGCTGTCCCATATTTCTGTAGTGATGTCAACAATATAAGCTTTTGCATGTTTATTTTCACAACAATGCATTGTGCATACCATAGCTAGCTACAAGATTTCTATACTGAGTGACGTAGTCTCCTGTATCTCCAGAAACAATCAGCCACATGCCAGAGCTGAAGCTACCACCTGCCTTCTCAACCTGGAAGGACAGAAAAGGAAAATAAACAGCTCCTTATGCTGAAAGATCAGCCGCTGGCTGGGTCAGAACAGAGAGTGAGGAGAGAAGCCACCTCAGTGGAAAAGGGGCCCGGACTGTGCACTCCAAGGGTGATTCACGCAGGTAGAACTGCTGTCAAGGAATCCCTTGCTACTGCACATGTTGGGGTCTGCTTCCTTCCATGACTGGTCTCTCTCCCAGTTGATGAAGATCAGTGAAGCTCAGCAGACAGTAAGGCTAGGGGCTGGGCCATACTTTAGGTATGCCTCCTAGGGTTGCCCCTTGTGTCTGAGCTGTTGTTTCTGGTTATTTCTGGTTGAGAGCTTTCTGTTGGCTGAGAGCATTCTATTAGTCAACCACTGTTTCAGTAGTGGGTACAGCAGTCAGTGAAGTTGTTGTATAATTTATGACATGACAGCAATTGCTGTGGATGTCTCGATTATGCAAACATCATCATAACTCAGGGAATGCCCTTGACTGTATAACAAATCCAACAATTGGCAACTCCTAACCAAATGGTGGACTGATATGGCTAGTCCAATATGCTTTAGTGTTTTACATAGAAACATAGAAGTTGACAGCAGATAAGGACCACATGGCCCATCCAGTCTGCCCATTTTTTCTACCTTATGAATGTGCCATATAGGCCTTTATTCTGTCAATGGTCTATCTAGTCATACTCATCTGTGTTGCATCTATTATAGTGAGAATTTGAAGCACTGTAGATTATATCTTAGACTACTGCTAAGACTCTTCTGTGTGCATCAGGAGTGTTTTGGATATATTCTGCTGGTTTACCCGTCATGAGCAGACTCAGAAACTGGTACAGATCAGCAGGCACTAGGGACTCTGCTCTTTCAAAACAAATCTCTTGGCTGGCCAAGTGGCATGGAGGACTGAGGCAGTGATACCTTACCTCCTGCCATGCTGGTGATCTGTCATCAGGGGTCAGCTGGGGAGGGAGAAGATCAAGCATCCAGATGAAAGCTCTCTTCTCCCAGGGAGGGTGGTGAATAGAGACCAGCACCCACCTGTCACTTAGTGGAGACTAGGTGCTGGCATGCTTGGTCCTGTACAATGGGGGCTTGAGGAGGAGCAGCTGACCGGTGTAATGTGTGTGGACGCATGCACAGCTCAGCCATTGTCAGCACTGCATGCTCCCCTCCACAAGAAAAAGCAGAAATCTGGTCCTAGTCACATGGCATGAATGGCCATCCTCTGCAGGTAAACCCCCATGAATGTGACAAACCTCCTCTAACAGGGGGTGGAACAAAAACCTAAAATAAGACGCTTTCGAAAATTGGCTGCTAGACTAGAAGCAGCTCTTCATGACTATGAGTTGTTTAAACAGCACATCTGCCAGTTTAAAATTCAGATATCAGTTTCATAAAAGTAATTGCCATTTTCTAGATATAACACTAGAGGGCATAACAGGGTTGACAATCTCCACTGCAGGATACAGAAAACCTACATCTGCAAATACATTGCTGTAGGGTAAACCATAGAAACATAGAAGGTGATGGCAGAAGGAGAGCATTAGGTCTGTCTAGTCTGCCCTTGATTTATTTTTACCCAGCTACTCACCCTGGCATGTGAGGGCTCCTTTGTGTCTGTCCCATGGTGCCTTGAATTTCCCCACTGTCTTTGCCCCCACAATCCCAGGGGCAGGCTATTCCATGTGTCTAGCACTCTCTCTGTGAAGAAGAACTTCCTTGTATTGGTGTTGAACCTCCCTCCCTCCCTCCCTTTAGCCTCATATCATGCCCCCTAGTTCTACTGTTCTCCTTTAAGTGGAAGAGGTCCTGTGTTTGCACTTTATTTATGCTCTTCATGTATTTGAAGGTTTCTATCGTGTCTCCCCACTCTCTTCACTGCTCCAGGGAGTACATGTTTAATTCCTCTAAGCTTTCCTCATAAGACAATTGTTGCACCCCCTGAATCTTTTTTATTGCCCTTCGTTGTACTGTTTCTAAATGGTCAGTGTCCATTTGGAGGTGCAGCCTCCAAAACTGGACACAGTATCCCAGATGCAGCCTGACCAGGGCTCTATAAAGTGGCATGACTACCTCTCTCCTCCTATTTGTGATTCCTCTACCTATACATCCCAGCATACCAGAGGCTTTTAGAGCCACCTTTTCACATTGTTTCCCCCTTTTTAAATCTTCTGAAATCATGATTTCCAGATCATGCTCTTGGTTTGAGGTAACTAGTCTTACCCCTCCCACGTAATATGCCATCTTTGGGTTTCCTCTTCCCATGTGCATGACTTTGAACTTTTTGGCATTAAATCTCAGCTGCCATGCTCCAGACCATTTCTCGAGCTTTTTAAGATCGGATTCCATCATGCATGCTCAAGCTATAGAGTCCACCCTGTTACAGATCTTGGTGTCATCAGTGAATAGACACTCCTTCCCCTCAAGCTTGTCTGCAATGTCAGCTATGAAAATATTGAAGAGTAGAGGACCAAGTACTAAACCCTGAGGGACACTGCTGGTTACCTTACCCTCTGACTATACTACATAATTTACTTGGACCCTCTGTGTTCTGCCTTGCAGCCAGTTTTGTACCCATTTTACCACTTCCTGTCCAACCCTTGTGGAGTCTAACTTCTTAACCAGCTTTCTGTGTGGAACTGAGTTGAAGGCTTTGCTAAAGTCCAAGCAGACCACATCCACTGCCCCACTGTTGTCCACAGCCCTGGTAACCCAGTCAAAAAATTTGACCAGTTTTCTTTGGCATGACCTTCCTGATGTGAAGCCATGCTGTTTTGGTTCCAGTTGCTCGCTTGCTTTGAGGAACGCTATTATTCTTTGTTTGTGCAGTGACTCCATCATTTTTCCCACTATAGATGTGAGACTAACTGGCCAGTAATTTTCTGACACCTCCTTGCTGCCTGGTTTATGGAGTGGGATTACTGTTGCCCTTTTCCAGTCCTTAGTTACCACTTTGCTCTCTAGGGATCCGGTGAACGGTTTTGCCAATGGAACTGCCAGTTCATTCCTCAGTTCTTTTAGGATTCTGGGATGTATCTCATCTGGTCCCATGGCCTTGTCCACCTTCAGCTTACTCAATGCCTCCAGTACCTGCTCTTCTGTGAATGGGATAGTGTCGACTCCTGGTCTGGGGGTGCTGCTCCTCTTGAGTGCCAGGCCATTTTCTGCATCCTCCTTGGTAAACATTGAGCAGAAGTATCTATTTAGGGTTTCAGTCTTCTGGTCATCTTCTGCTAATTTCCCATCCCCAGTAGCAATCCTAACTATACCCCCTTTGTTTTCCTTCTTTCCCTGATGTACCTAAAGAAAGATTTGTCCCCTGTCTTTGTTCCCATCTACGATCGTTTCCTCCATCTGGGTTTTGGCTTTTCTTATCTGTTTATTTGCTTCTCTTAATTTTTCTTGGTATGAATCCCAGTCTCTGTCATTCTTGATTTTCTGGTATGTCACGTATGCCTTTTTTTTTCTTTTACTATGGTAGCCACCTCCCTGGAGAACCAGAGGGGATTTCTTCTTCTTTTCACCTTGCTGACCCTCCTGGCACATTGGTCTGTGGCTGTCTTGATTGCTCTCTTTATTCTTTCCAACATGACTTCTACCTCTCCTTCTATCTTTTCAGTTAAGTATTCTTTTAGGCTGGCTCTCATTTTTTGGCACTTTGCCTTCTTGAAATCTTACTTCAATACATGGTAGTAAGACAGGAGAAGGCAGGTGCCCATTGAGCCTGTCTACCACTATAATGGGGCCACATTGCTAATTTTTGTTAAGAGATGCTGATCTAATTTGTCTTTAAGTGAGACAAAAGTGCTCTGACCTATTGCTTCCTTGAGCAAGTTGTTCCACATTGCAGCTGCTTTGTATGTGAAATGCCCTCTTCTTCTATTCTTTTTGATGGCTCTAAGCAAAGTTGTTTATTATGACTCCTCAAATCACCTTCCCTTTTATTACATTTCAATCCAAGTCCATCCATGAATTCCTTGTCTTCAATGACTTTAAACATCATTGGCATGTCCCTGCTCTCCCTTCTGGACTCTAGAGTATAGAGTTCCATTTCCTCAGTTATTTGCTCACATGTCATATTCTTTATAGAATCAAATAATTTGGTTGCTATATTTTGGATCTGTTCTATTTTTTTAAAGTTCTTTCTTCAGGTATGGACTCCAAACAGTGGAGCAGTAGTCGAGGTGTGCCAAACGTAAGTCTTATACAGGCGAAAGTACAAGTCTTATTCCTGGACATGAAGGATTTCCTTACACACCCCAGAAGCCTTTTAGCTGTTCCAGCAATTATGTTGCAATGTTCACTGAATTTTAAATCTTTGTCAATATATAATCCCAAACATCTCTCTTTTCACTTTTTCCAATTGTTGTCTATTCAAAAAGTAGTCATTGCACCTATGTTTGCTACCAAGGTGTGAAACCACACATTGTCCTTGATTAAAAAGCATTTTGTTTTTCTTTGCCCAATCTTCTCTTGTACCCATGTACTGTGAAAGTAGTGCTGCTTGCTCTTCAGAATCAACTACTGCCCCCAACTTTGAGTCATCTGTAGATCTGATACTCCAGTTCTTAACATTAGTGTTCATATCTGATATAAGAAAAAAACTGAACAGCACAGGGCCCAAAACTGAGCCCTGTGGCACTCCACTAGTCACACTACCAGTGTTTCACAGGAACCCCTAATCTATACCCTCTGTGATCTATCCCTCAACCAGGCCGCAGTCCATGTTATTGTCTTACCATTTATTCCCTTTCTAATTAGTTTATCCAGTAGGACTGAATTAGGGACTTTATTGAATGCCTTCTGTAGATCTAAATAAATCACATCCACCGGCAGGTTTCTTCTTAGGGCTTGACTAACCTTTTCATAGAAAGTCAACATATTAATGGTACATGATCTATTTGATTTAAATTCATGGTGAGTGTGACCTGATAAGTTCTTTCTATATAAGTAGGTAAAAGTTTATTGTTTGACAAAAAATATTGCCATTACAAAAGCATGCAATAAAAACAAACAAATATCACATATAAATGCACACATAATTAAAATCTGTATATAGAGACCTTGTTTGTAAACATTCTCAGAGTTCTCATATTGCACTATATGGTGAAACAATCTAATTCCCATGATACATCATTGCTTCTGTATATATAACTTACTTAATTCAATGATTCTACAAAATCTTGAGACTCTATCCAAATTAAGCTTATTAGTTGTTTTTAATAAATAGTTATATTGATAAGTTGATTCCATATCAAGGTTCATAAGCATTTCCCCCAGAAAACAATTTCTCTGTAATTTATACAAAGGACACAATAATAGTAAATGTTTAGGCATATCTTCATCTAAACCACAAGCACACAGTTTGGTAGTTGCCATACCAAGTTTTGGTTTCAACCTATCCACGTAACCAAACCTAAACTTGGTGAAAGCTTTTATGTTGCTTGGGTTACTTATTATCCTTAAATAATGGTGTAATCCAAATAGTCTCCTGATATTTATTGCTAGCCATGAACTTATTTTATAATTTTTGTCTAATTCCATTTCCTTTTTGGATATGGATGTCCCTTATTCTTGTCTTAATAATCTCACTGATCTCTTCAATTGAAGTTCTTGAACTTTCTGACAGGAGTTCCAATAACCTATAGGGTAATATTAGTTGTTTCAATATTTTTGTGCTTGGGAATGTGAAGCCTTCCTTTCTTTGATCTAACATTTCTTCAATACACATTCTTGGCAGTCTATTTTCATGCATGCTGTATGCTTTAATCCAATATATCACTGATCTTTGCTATATTTAGCAATTTATTGTCCTAATTCCAATCTAGACAAACAGGAGAATGCTCCACAAGGTAGGTCTAGTAACTTTTTATCAAATTTGTTCATTATAATTTCTAAACCATCCACATTCTCTATCTGCCAAATATCTGCCCCATCGAGTATTTGTGATCGAACACTCACATTTAATACCTTTAGTGGTCCTATAACTAACCTTCCTCCATATTTATAATTAAATCTTTCTAGTGCTCTCAGTGAAAAACCTCCTCCTCCTCTTTTCCCCCTCATCCTTCCACTTTCCAACTTCAAACCATGCCCTCTGGTTATACCTCCCTGCTTTAGTCAAAGATCCCCTCCATGTTTACCCAATTTATTCCCTTGAGGTACTTGAAGACCTCAATCATGTCCCCCCAGTCTCTCCTCTCCTCCAATGAAAACAGGCAGAGCTCCTTAAGTCTGCCTTCATACGTCAAATCCCCTAGTCCTCATATCATCTTAGTTGCCCTCCTCTGTACCCTCTCCAGGAGCCATATGTCCCTCTTCAAGTGTGGTCTCCAGTACTGTACACAGTACTCAAGGTGTGGTCTAACCAGTCCACTGTACAGCAGCAGAATCACTTCCCTGCTCCTAGAGGTGATCCCCCTTATGATGCATCCCAACATCCTGTTTGCCTTGCTAGCCACTCTCCTGCACTGCTCAGAGTTATTCATACATGCATCCATCATGACCCCTAGGTCTTTTTCCCCTGTTGAGGTCTCCAGTGCCTCCCCTCCCAGGGTGTACCTGTGTTTAGGGTTTCCCCACCCAAGATGTAACACCTTGCATTTGGTGATATTGAAATTTTATTTCCATGTGTGAGCCCAGCTTTCCAGGGTGTCCAGGTCCCCTTGCAGGGCCAACCTCCCCTCTTCCCCCTCAACTGCTGCTCCAATCTTGAAGTCATCAGGGAAGAGACTCATTTCACACCGTATATCCTCCCTGATGTCCGAAATGTATGCATTAAACAGGATCGTACACAGGACCGAGCCCTGCGGTACCTCACTACTGACCTCTTTAGGGTTTGAGAGCTCCCCACTGACCACTACTCTCTGGGTGCATCCAGCTAGCCAGTTTTCAATCCATCTGACCATCAAAGGGCCTACTCCTAACCCCATCAGTTTCTCCACCAGACCATTGTGGGGGACAGAGTCAAGCCTTGCTGAAGTCCAAGAATAATACATTCACAGGCTTACCCCTGTCCAGTTCTGATGTTACCCATTCATAGAACTCCACAAGGTTGGTTTGACATGATCTACCTGGCACAAACCCATGTTGCCGACTATCCAGACCTCCCACCTCCTCGAAGTACACCCCCAATCGTTCCTTTAGTATATTCTCCATTAATTTTCCCACCACCGAGGTCAAACTGATGGGTCTATAGTTACCTGGTACTTCCCTCGACCCCCCCTTTATGGATTGATACCACATGTGCCTCTCGCCAATCCCTAGGTACCCTCCCTATCTCAAGTGACCTGCTGAAAAGCTCCGCCAGGGGTGCAGCCAGTATGTCCGCCAATTCCCATAGTACTCTCGGATGAATGCCATCCAGCCCAGGAGATTTATCTTTCTTTAGGGCCTTGAGGGCTAACCACACCCTTTTGGTGGAGATAGCATCATCTGTCCCCTCCCCCTTACTGGTTTTTTTATCCTTATCCAGATGTGACACCCTGGGGTACCTTTCCCTCCCTCTTGCTCCATTTCTGTTGCTCCCTGATCCCACTCCCTGCCGCTTCTATCCCCTTCATGCCTTGCTTTGTAGATATCCCATCCCCCTCCCTAGTGAACACAGAGGCAAAGTACTCGTTAAATACCTCTGCCTGGTCCCTCGCCTCTTCCACCCACCCTCCTTCTGATCTCAATCTGCTGAGATGGCCCTTAGTTTTTCTCTGCTCCCCAATGTACCGGAAGAACCCCTTTTCCCCTCCGTGTATCCCCTGTGCCAGCCGCTGCTCTTTACTGGACTTTGCTCCCCTCACCATACGGGTGACTTTTCTAGATGCAAGCTGGTACATTTCCTTATCCCCTCTTGTTGTTTTATATTTTTTGTAGGCCGCCTTCTTTTCTCTGACTGCTACCTGTACCTCACTGGACCACCAGCATGGTTTCGTGACCTTGCTCCTCGTTTCATTTCAAGCGCAGATCCTGACTGCCTCATGAAGTCCCCGTTTTATGACCTCCCATCTCCTTTCCACACTTGTCATTGAGGTAATCCCCTTCAAGTGATCCTTGAGAATATTTCCCATGCCCATAAAGTCTGCCCCCTGAAGTCCACTGCCAGTGTCCTAGATCTCACCCCCACTCCCCCATGCTTATTTGAAACCTGACAGTATTGTGGTCACTCCCAGTCAGGGGGTCCTGTACAACTATGTCCCTTACCAGATCCCCATCTGCCAGAACCACATCTCATAAGCCTTTTTTCTTGATTCTTTTTCTTTATTTTGAGAATTTCCCCTGTCTTCCTTTTCTAAGTCTTCTGATTGGTCAACATTTAACTGGTTTTTCTTTATCCCTTTCTCTTTAATGCTATTTGTCTTCTCTCAGGGCTTCACTTTGTCACCCATAACTATTTCTCTGCTCTTTATTGATTTTCTTAATACCAGTTGATTGTCGGTATTGTTTGATCTCGTTCTCTCTATTGTTTATTTGCTTTTTAGATCTCCCCCTTTTACTTATTTGGGTATCTACCATAGATATGTTTTGAAGGCAGTTTTTCCAACTGATTCTTTTACCTTTCTGTTTCTCCAACTCCCACATTGGAAGCTCCTTCTTTGTTAAATTTAGTTATTTATTTATTTTATTTATTTGGTAATTTGGAAACAACCTTTGAGTATACACTCTTTTACAGAGGTTCCACATCAGGATGTAAAACAGCAGAGACATAACAAAAACGTGACAGTTTACATGAAACAAAAGATTACTGTGTAATACAGAATATAGATAAATAATGCATTTGTGTACCCTAGACAACTGAAATTAAACAGCGGGAGGAGATTCCTAATTAGCAGTGTATGGCATAGCTGCCCCAGAGGGCCTGTCAAGGTACAGCATTGGAAAGGGTAGGAGAAAGAAAGGGGAGAGTGTGAACGAGGTTTCCTAATTAACAACATGTGGCATAGCTGTCACAGGGGGGCCTGTCAAGGTACAGTATTGGAAAGGATAGGAGAAAGAAAGGGGGGAGAGTGTGAACAAGGAGTAGATTAGAGAGCAAGAGTGAGAAAGTGAGGAGGAGGAAGAGAGAGAGAGAGAGTGGGGAGAGAGAGAAAGAGAGAGAGAGAGAAAGGGATTGGGAGAAGGAGAATATTTATGGGGAGAGTGGGTAGAAAGAGGAGGTGTTGGGGTATGGAGGGAAGGGAGTTGTAGGGAGCTAGAGGGGGCTGGCAAGGGATGGCAGGTGAGGATTCATGGTAGGTAAAACATGAGGGAAGCTCAGACAGGTGAGGGGAGTATCCGGGTTGAGGATATGGACTCAGGTAAGGGAGTCAGAGGTGTTTAACAGTGGGTATCCAGGTTAAAGATATGGATTCAGGTAAGGCAGTCACAGGTATTTGAGTTCAGCAGGTATTGCTTCAGTTCTCTTTTAAAGGACTGAACATTTGTTGTATTAAGAGCTGCAGCAGGGATCTCATTTAGCCATAGTAGAGCTCTGTACATGAAGGATCTTTGTCCTAGGGAAGTTCAACGAAATGGGACATCAAGCTGTGTTGTCACTGTTCTTCGTGTGTTGTATTTGGAGCTTGCTTCTTTTACCAGGTCTGCAATGCAGGTAGGGGTTAGGGAAAGCATTACCTTTCTCTCTAGCAGGCAAGTTTAGTATCTGATTCTGGATTGAAGCAGTAGTATGTGGGCCAGACCATACAGGGTACAAGTGTGCGTGAAGCAGTCAGCATTTAACGATAGTCTGCAAGCCTTGTTAAGAGCAGTGGAAACCCTTTTGAGGGCCGTATCAGTGGCAGTGCCATAAACTACCAGCCCATAGTCAACCAGAGAGAGGACAGAGCTGGAGACTGAGAGCCGGAGGGCTTCAGCAGTTAGATTTTTCTTGTACCTAAACAGGATCCCTTATTTAGTGTTCACAGCTTTCACCACCATGTCAATGTGCTGAACATATGATAGGGTATCATCCACAATGACACCCAGGTACTTGAAGGAGTGAACCTGTTCCAGTGGGGCAGTCAGGTGATTTGTGATTGTTAGTTCTGGGCATCTCCTTTTTAGTTGGGGGCTAGAGAGGAGCATTGTTTTGGTCTTTTTTGTCATTTAGTAGCAACCTGTGGGAGTAGAACCAGGTCTCCAGTTGCTGGAATGATAATTGTAGCTCAGCCTGTAAATGCTCTATGTGAGAGTGACAGCTAAGAAGGACAGCATCATCGGCGTATAGAATGACTTTGCTAGTGCAGGCATCAGGTAGGTCATTCAAGAACATGCTGAAGAGCAGTGGACCGAGGATGGACCCTTGAGACACCTCTAGTGAGACTTCCTTGAATGCAGATATGGAGTGACCTAGCTTGACCCTTTGAGACCAGGAGGTTAGGTAGTCCTGGAACCATGGAGCTGCGTTTGGGGAAACCAAGGGCATGCAGTTGAGACAAGAGGAGTGGGTGGCAGACTGTGTTGAATGCCTTTATTAGGTCAATGAAGATGGACCCAACCAGTTTTCTCTCATCCAATGCCTTATGGACATACTCAGTGAAATCCATCAGTGCAGTGTCCGTGCTGTGGAGTTTCCTAAAGCCATGCTGCTGGGGACATTGCAGCTGGTATTTGTGAATATAGTCAGTAAACTGGTCTGCCACAATCCTTTCCAGTGCTTTAGAGAGGGGGGAGAGGATAGAGATGGGCCTGTAGTTTGCGGTCAGTGACCTATCATCTCCCTTATGCACTGGGGTAACCAGTGCTTGTTTCCAAGGAGAAGGGAATTTGGTGAGCTGGAGGGATTTATTTAAAATCATAGAGATGGGAGCAATGACTTTGTTGATTGCCAGCACCAGCAGTTTCATGTCAGTGTTGTCAGACCCCATTCTTGTTTTCCCCATGACCTTTTTAACATAACCCAGTGCTTCTTTGACAGTGACTCTCTTGAAATAAAATTGAGAGTGCAAGTTGATGTTCGGTGGGCACCTATTATCAGCTTTGATAGGCTTGAGGTATTCAGCTGGTAGAACAGAGCTAAGATCCGTGAAGATGGAGTTGAACTCTTTGGCAATGGTGTGGGGGTCCATGGTATTTGTGCCATTAATGTTTAGCAGTGATGGCTGTGTTTTGTTGTTCTTCCCTCTGAGTGCCTTTATATGGTCCCAAAACTACCTCCCATCACCCCAGGTTCTTTCCAATTGATCCTTGTAGAAATTAGCCTTAGCATTCCTAATGAGATGTGTGCATTTATTTCTGGCCACCCTGTATCTTTGAAGGTCACTGGGCTTACCAGAGGCCCTGGCTTGATACCAAAGGTTGTCCCTTGCCCTCATGTGATCTAGAAGGTCACTAGTAATCCACCCATTGTTATGGCCACGTGTTTTCCTTTTTTTGAATGGAGCAAATCTGTCACAAATGCTATTAAAGTTATCAATAAAGTACTGGAGTGTTATGTCAAGGTCATGCAGTTCCTTAAGGGGAGACCAATCAATCTGAGAAAGCGCCTCCTTGAAAGCTGAGATCTAGCCTTTCCTGAGAATTCTGCTGTTCACAAAGACAGGTGGTGCTGTTTTGTTTTTCCCCCTCTAATTCCTTACTTACATCTTTATTATTATTATTTGTTATCTTATAACCACTTTTCTTGTTCCTATTTTCTTGTTTTATTACTTTCTCCCACAACTGTGTTCCCTGATCTTAATTCCATGATTAAGCTATTGTTCAAGTCATAATTACTGGGTAACATTATCAATTCAGATTCTTGTTTGCTGACTATCTCATATTCAGTTATCCTGGAATCAATTGAGCTCGGAAGCGTAATTATCTTCTCCTTTATATGCTCTTCCTTTTGAATCGCATCAGGTGATAAACCCTCTCTCTCATTTCGGGTTAATGACCGGTTATCATTATTTTCTACTTTACTTTGTATTATTATATCATACAGCCAGTCAATTTTTTTTTAATATACAAATTCCCTTTATAAATGAAAGGCTCTGAGAATTCTGTATCAATTGTTTGTAAATCATTGTATTTGCTAATAATGGATCTCTTAATGCATCTGCACACCCTTTTGTAATTGTTTCTAATGAAGGGGTGCTAAATTCTATTGGACTCATGAAACAAGTAACTTCAATCAATCAATCAATCAAATCTTTATTTATCTAGGAAATCTTTATTTATCTAGGTGGACATCATTGAACAAGCTCATTTACAAGATGGACCTGGTTAAGTCCAGATTATAGTACAAACAGATATATTTATAATGTGAATAAAACATAACAGAAGTACAAATCAAAACACAAGGAACATACATAACAGTGTGTTAGGGATCATTAGTAAGACACAGTGAACAATATAAAATAGTGGGAACAGGCTGGACCACAGAAATTCAGAGATGGATATTATCACAGGAATTATCCTAAAAAAACACAAGCAAGACCTAGGTATCCCTATTATAACAATCAGAAAAAATAAGTGATGGCAGCTTTTTTCTTGACACAGTTCACAAAAAGGAATAAAACAGGTATGGTTAGGTCTGAAAGGGAACAAAACAGCCTGCCAGGCACTATCAACAGCAGCCCCAGGGAGTGCTTACATTAGGACTGGGAGGTGGCTGAGCCATGACTTGCTAGTAGGAGGTGTGAGCTAGGTACTGAGCTGAAGGCTGGAACAGTACCTACCGCTCATAATTTACAATTCTACGGTGCTAGTGCTGACTGTCCATCAGGCCACTGGGAAGGTCGCAAGGCAGGGTAGGTGATGAATATGCTTTGGCACCTAAGGCCTGTCTCATTCAAGGGTTCAAAAAGGAGCATAATCATTCATACTCCTGATATATGCACTCTGTGCAGTAAAGAAAAGGATCCCATCTGTCAGGGAAAGTTGTAGTTACAGCTGTTTTAGCAAAGTACAGGCAGACCATCCAATTTTGCAGGAATTGGAAGGATTGCAGAAGTAAACTGCAGAAGCCAATCAGGAGCAAGGGCTGGAAAGCACTCACAATCTGATTGGTTAGTGACTTTAGTGGTGCTTTGCTAAAGAAGAACCTGGGCAAATAGTTTCAGATGGCAGCTTGTGAAGGTGCCGACCACCCGGGTGCTAGAGATTTTACGCCTTAGGTGCAGATGCCCCTGTAAGACTTGCCTATGTCTAGGAAGAGGGGTACAGGGACTGGAAAGTAATAAGTGCATTAGGGTTATTAAAACATGCAAGAATTAACATGGGGTAAAGTCATTCATGGCTATGGCTAGACTCGGGGGAGCAAGCTAACAGTAGTTAGTGATTAGGAGCCGGGGAAACAGTTGCACAGCTCACACATACCTCGAGAATATAATGACTTGAAGGCATTGATACTTTGGAGGCAGCTTAATTTCAGTAGTTTTTGCATTTTGTTCCACAAGGATGGCAATGTAAAACTAATGGCCATTCTGCCAAAGCAGGTGGAAGCCTTAGGGATGCATAGGGAGATATAGGAGGCACTTCTTAAGCCGTACAGTCCCAGCTCACTTAGGTGGAGACATTCTGTTCTATATTATGGGAGCCTTTTCATAATGGTTCTGTAGGTACAAAGGACTACATTTCTTTCATGCTGAACATAAGCAAGGACCATCCTTCAGCTTTGTACAATAAGCAGTGATGGGTAGAGATGGGGAGACTGGTAATAAACCTGATAGCCCTATAATAAAGCGTGTCCAACTTGATAAGTGAGGCTTTGGGACAGTGACTATATAGGAAATCTCCATAGTCGATTAGGGAAGAAAAGTATTTTGGACTAGTATCAGTTTGGCATCACGAGTAAGGAACTGGCTAATTCTATAAAATAGACCCAACCTCTGCCTTAACTTCTTTGCCAGGTCTTCAACATGCTCAGAAAATGAGAGGTTCTGGTCTAGCCACACTCCTAAGTATTTAAACTTTGGGATAAATTCCAATTTCTCTATCAGAATTTTGGAGCTCTGTGGCAGTGCTCCAGAGCTGGCAGGGTTTGTCACACGGCTATAGGGTGAGAACAGCATTGCCTTTGTCTTTTTTGCATTTAAAATAAGTTTCTTGTGGAGGAGCTGGGTCTGAAGCAAGTCAAATTCTTCCTGTAGGTCTGCACAGGCAGCTTTGGCAGTCGGTCAACTTATGTATACCACTGTGTCATCAGCGAACAGGTGTCTTTTTGCCTTGTTGATGCCCACATCAATATTGTTGACATAGATAGCAAAGAACAGTGGACCAAGTATGGATCCTTATGGCACTCCCCTCAGAAGAGGTTTGAGTGGGAATAACTCCTCCTCAGCTTTAATTTGTTGCTGTTGCCCAGCAGGTACTCCGTGAACCAGTGCAAGGATGCTGAATCAAGACCTATGCTCTTCAGAGTGGAGAATAGCAGGCTATGATCCATGGTATTGAAAGCCTTACTAAGGTCTAGAAATACTGCACAAACAACGTTTCTGCTGTCTAGAACATTGTACCAGTCATTTGTTACTTTGGCAAGGGTTGAAATAATGCTACGTTTTGTCCTAAAGCCCGATTGCATAGGGTTTAGTAAATTATTAGCTTCCAGATAGGCCCTAAGTTGATTGCTGACAACCTTTTCCAGGAGCTTCAACAAAATTGGAAGTAAGGAAATTGGTCTATAGTTGTTGAGGTCGCAGGTATTCCCAGATGTAAACAACTGGATGACATTGGCAGTTTACATATTATGGGAAGGGACCCTTGGGACAGTGATAAATTAAATAGAAGGGTGATAGGAACAGAAAGGACATGATGAGCGGTTTTGATAAAGTAGGTATCCAATGAATCAACTCCAGCACTCTTCTTAACATCCAACCGTAGTATAAGATCTTTAACCTCTTTCAATAATACAGGTTGGAATGAGAACCTGGGTACTGGGGCAATAGAATCTATGCAAGGGACACTTAGTTGGGAGTGGACCAGAGCTGCAGGGGAATTGTCAAAAGCTAGACCAGCTGTGGCAAAATGTTTGTTGAATACTTCTAAGATCCCCTATTTGTCACATATAGTTTTCCCCTCGGATGTGATTTTTGGTGGCAAGGAGTTACCTGGAGTATGACTGGACATATCCTTGATTGTCCTTCAAAATTTAGAGGAGCACTTTGCAGTAAAGTCCAACTCCCTAGGATAGAATGATGCCTTGGCATCCCTGACCATTTTTGTACATGCATTGCATGCCTTCCTAAAGTGACATCAGTCTGAGTCCAGCTTCGTCTGTCACGCCTTTTTCCATAGCTTATCCCTACCTAGCGAGGTGGCTTTCAGCTCAGGAGACACCAGCGACAAGTTTTGTTTTTTACTTGGATTTTTACTGTTGGGACATGTACATCAAGGGCCCCTACCAGTATTTCATGAAAGATATCATACGCCGTGTTGATTGTAGTGGCTAGGTAGAAGTCTTGCCAGCGTGGCGAGTGTTCCAGTTCATATGTATAGGCGGCCACACTGAAGTTGCGACATGTCCTTTTTGTGATGAATTTAGCTGAAGGTCCTGGGTGATGTAGTGACCTGACTGCAGCAATGAAACAATGGTCACTGACGTCTGTGAAGAAGGTTCCAGCATGCGTGAAAAGATATGACTTATCAACTAATATAATATCTAACAATGTACTGTTACAAAGGTTCTTTTTGTTAGGACATGTAGGTTCTTGAATGAACTACACTAACCCATGAGCATCATGGAAGGTGTTTAGGGGTGAAGTAATCTTGGAAAGCCAATCAAAATTACAGTCCCCAAGTATAATTGTTTCAAGATTCCCTTTCTCAATGACAGATCCAAAATGTGATAGGAGTAGTGTTCCTGCAGGTGGGAGGTCTATAACAACCAATCACTCTTAAGGCCAATGAAGTAGATAGTTCAATCTTAAGTGTCAGACTTTCAAACTCATTTTTAACAGAGGTTGAATCCATGCAGGATGTTGTGAACCTTTCTTTGACATGTATTGCCACTCCACCTCCCCTAGTAGGTCTATCAGTTCTGAATAACTGGTAGAAGGGGATTCTAATCTCTCTATTCTGGGAGGCTGGCCTAAACCAGGATTCAGATATTACCAGGACATCTGGTTGGGTATGGCTGATCCATGCCTGTATCATAGTATACTTTTTTAGGAGGCTACAAACATTGACATGCTAGAAACTCATTCCTTTAAGAGTGGCCATGTCTGAAGGAGAAGAGAGGGGAGAGATGGACCAGGGTTTAGCTTGATGTTACCCGAGCATATTAGTAACAGAAGTATCAGCTTTGTTAAAGCATCAATAGTTAGTTTGAGAAGCCTTGCCCTGGTACACCTATGATCCTTGACAGGTTGGGTATGCCTATCACCACCCCTAAGGGTGTACCACCCTAATGCTAAGTGAAACAATACTCTGACCAAGATGTGCAGGAGGTGGCTAATACCATAGGGAACAGTAGGACTAACATGAGGCACCTGTGAGTTTATTGGTTAAATCCCTTGATCTGTGTGTATTACTTTCACAAGTAATTTGACATAGACGTGAGCTACATTTGTCTAACAATCCCATCTTTATTTTATTAAATTCTCTTATTTTTCTTTCAATCCTGTGATTAGTTTGTATTGTTTGTTTTATGTTCTCCACTGTTCTACTCACCCCATTATTCACTAATTCTATTAACCCAGGATCCTGACTAGGTGTCTCCTGTAGACTACTCTGGTCCCTTATAGGTGTGATATTTGTGTTAATTAACATACTGTGCATTAATTTCCCCGGTGACATTAGTTGTTCCTTCCTTTTCCAAAGTTCCCAAATAGATGGTTGTTTTAGTTTTGAATTAGTCAAATGACTTAGTTCATTTTTCTTAAGGGTGGGGGTTAACAATTCTTCTCTTTTAGATTATATTTAATTTCTCTCTCAATTCCCACAACTCCCTCTATTCCCTCAACTCTCTCAACTATCTCCTTAAATACTATCGTGTTTTGTTCCCTTTGCATGTGTTCTAAGACTCCTTGTGTTAGTTGAATAGGGTTTTCTTTTGCCCCAAAATAACTCGATTCGCTCTTATTAAGTGTGTCTTGCTGTTGTCTATGCTTTTCTCCTTTCATTTTCTTTGTTAGGTGCTTCTTTTTTGTTAATGTTTCCCTTCTTAGTCATAACAGGCATAGTTAATCTGGTTTTTGAACATGTGCATGTATGATAGGTACAACTTTGCAAAACAATTAAAATGTTGATTAAAAAGTGCAACTAAAAAAATCTGTATCTGCCCTTTCAGACACAGAATATATCCAGCTCTGTGGCAGTTCTGCACTGGAAATGGCAGGCACAAATTTGTATAGAAAAATATAACAGTTAAGAAAAAAATTGTTTTAAGAAAAAATAAACAAAGCAAAAACATACTTCAGTAGGTGAATATAAAACATATACCAGTGTTAACACAAATTATTTCACTTCTATAAATTCACTTCTATAAGTTTGATAAACTCTGAGTCACTAAGTCTCTAAATATCGCTCTTACAGTACTTTCTTCTTTCCATTTGGGGTCCCTCGTTTGGGTTCAAGCTTTTCTGTAATTTACCATGAATAGATTCCTGCTGATCTCCCATTGGCTGGGAAAGTAAAGTTCTTTTAGAGAAAAGTTTTCTTTGACTTCTTTTTCCTTCTTCCTTCTCTCAGTCTCAATTTCCAATTTCTTTTCTCTCTAGTTAAAACAAACGAGGGTAACTTTTGCACTCTATCCAGAGGTAAGATGTAGCTTTCCTTTCTCCAGTTTCCCCCTTTCTTTTTTGTCCTTGAGATCCACTTATTTGACACTAAATGTGAGAAAATAAAAACAGTGACCAATAATCTGAGTATAATCTGAGTACAATATCCAGTCAAAATACTTTCTCCTTTTTCCTTTCTCTTGGTTTTCCCTAATTTTCCTTTAACAAAACTAAGTAAGACCTGTCAACTCTGTTAGCTCTATTGGCTCTATTTGCTCTATTATCTCTAATAGGTATGATCTGGCTATTGTGTATATATATAACGTGTCTATGTCATCTGTTAGCACCCTTTGCAAACTGTGTGAGAGGCCTTTCGGCACCATACAATTCTGCTTAAAGTTGAACAAGCATAACATTCTGTGGTGATTTACATATGCAGCCCATGATGCTTTGCATTGTGTGGGCATGTGTGATTTTGTATTTTCCTGAAACTTGGCTTCCCAGCCAAATGCCCTTTGGGGTAACCCTTGCCTCAGTGTTTGCGCACAGAGGTTCTTTGTCTTTTAAATAATTTTTTATTTTAATGGGTTCACCACAACATATCCAAGACACACTGTCTTAGGGTAGCTGGTCCATTCCACTGGGGTGTCAAACAGATGAGGCATACTGATGAGTTCTGGTAGGATGAAACACGTGTCTATGTCATCTGTTAGCACCCTTTGCAAACTGTGTGAGAGGCCTTTCGGCACCATGCAATTCTGCTTAAGTTGAACCAGCATAACATTCTGTGGTGATTTGCATATGTAGCCCATGATGCTTTGCATTGTGTGGGCATGTGTGATTTTGTATTTTCTTGAAACTTGGCTTCCCAGCCAAATGCCCTTTGGGGTAACCCTTGTCTCAGTGTTTGCGCACAGAGGTTCTTTGTCTTTATATATATATATATATATATATATATATATATATATATATATAGTATACAATATAAACGGTAAACAGGGAAAACAGAGTTATAAGGGCTTACTTACTTGCCAGCCATTATTTATTGCACAGTCATCCAAAGATATTCAGAGAGAGAGAGCAATATTTTGCATGCAAAGGAATAGCACACGAACTAGACGGGCTGAGGCACTCACTGAAATAAATGCCTCCAGCCCTGTTCACTTCATACTATGTATCCCCTCACCCGCTCACAATCACGCCTCTATTGCAAATCTCCCTCTTCAGGAAAACACTTTAGTACTACTACAGCTCCACAGCAGTAGAGAAGAAAAAATTGAAAACTAGAGAATTAACTATCAAGAGTCACATTTAAATTTGGTAAATAAAATAAAATGTCAACGCACTTTCCCTCCGTGGGTGCTCTTCCTGGTGCGTGACTCAGAGACTACGAGGTTCTGATCTTTGAATGCTAGGCATGTGAGTAATGTACAGCTTAGTCACATGGGGTCAGTTACCAATCAAACTGAAGAGTCTCTTCCTGAAAACAGTAAGTGATTATTTTGGTTTTTCTAACAATTTAATTTTGATGAATGTCTTTTTTTTTTTTATAAATTCATGTTTAAGTCAGTGAGGCAGGACAAGTAAAAACAAAGATTGCTCAAATGCAATAAACAAGGGCTCTTATGTACAATTCATAACAGACTATAACAAGATAATATAAAGATAACATATATAATGCTGTCTAGTGCTGTGGTTAAAATAATAAAAAGATAGAAAAGTAGAAAATATGAATGTTTTCTAAAAAGGCTTTGACTGCCTTTGTCTACTTAGTTTCTATATTTTGTTATCTTAAAACACAGACACAGCCTAAAAAGCTGATTTGCAGAGTATGCCAATTTTAAAACGGCCACGACCACAGCTTGATATCCCACTATCTGAGATAAATCTTAAGGCACTTGTGGTACTTGCTGCTAGTAAAAAGTAGTGTGAAAACAATGTCTTATGGCTTATGTCATCTCAAACACGCAATTACAGGCTGATAGTCCATGCAGGCTTTACTGAGACTTCTCCCCAACCGGAGTTGGTTCTGTCCACTGCAGTGACTTCTCCCTCCATGGAGGGTGCTCAGAGGCCTGTAGATCTAGATGCTGAGACTCCACTCACTTGTTTTGAGTTTCTCTTTTTTTTTCTCTCTAGACACCAAAGTTAAACTGGAAAGGTTAGCAATATCCTTTTCTATTTAGGCAATGGTGGCATACCTGTTATAGAAAATAATACAGCTTTTGCTAACTTCTGCTGCAACAGCTCCTCCACAGCGGTTCAGCATGTGTCCTTTTTTAGTATCATTAACTTTTTTTTTTTCCACTTACAATTTCTTAACCAAGGTTTCCATTACCTTACCCAGTGTTGAGGTAAGACTAACAGGTTGGCAGTGACTCAGTTCTTGTCTGTTCACCTTTTTATGGATAGGTACCACTGTGGCAACCTGCCAGTCATCAGCACCTCATCTGTATCCACTGACATATTGTAAAGTTTTGTGAGTAGTTCTACTAGCCATTCCCTGATTTATTTTAATATTTTGGGTTTGAAGTCATCCAGTCCAGCTGATTTGTTAACTCTAATTTTTCAAGTAATTCCATAGTTTCTTTTCTACTTATGATTGCCACCTCAGTTGGTGTTTTCCTATTTTCCTGGATAAGGCTTTCTGCAATATCCTGCTACTGCTGTTTATCATGCTGAGTGTTGAAAACAAAACAAAAAATATTTATCAAATTCATCTGCCATTTCTTGTGTTTCAGACGCTTCATCCCTTTCCAGGATTGGGGGCCCACCGTCCTATTTACTGAACAATTATTAACATATGCAAAAAAAGTCTTTCCATTATCCTTGGTGTGAGCTAATCAGAATTCAAGTGTTTTCCTCTCTTGCCTTATTATTTTTGTTGCTTAGTTTGAGCTGTTTTTTATAATTATCTCTGTTGATTTGGCTGTTTTGATTTTTCATAGCCTTGTAAGCTGATCTTTTTTTGTTTAAAAGTTTCCTTATTTTACTAGTAAACCAAAGTGGCACCTTACCCTTTTTGTTATATAGTTTTCTATTAGGTATATATAGTTTCTCAAGTTTATGTTTCTTTTCCTTTATTGCTTTCCAAAGTTTATGAACTGATTCTGTGTTATTGGGTGTATTCCATTCTAATCTGCAATAGAGTAATTTTTTATTGATGTTATCTCTTTTATATTTTTAGTTTTAACTGCTATGTTAAAATAAACAATGTTGTGATCACAATTGATTAACGGTTCTGATATTTCCGGATTCGTGACCATATCCTCCCTGTCTGTGATCACCAAATCCAAAATATTGTAAAATCTGGTAGGTTTGTTCACCAGTTGCATGAACCCATTATTTATACCTGCTTCAAGAAAAACCTGTTCGTATGGCTGTTATATTGCTCCAATCAATACCCGGCAGATTAAAATCTCTTAATAAAATTATGTTATCGTATACTGCCATGCAATTGATATTATTTGTAATCTGACAGTGTTCTCCCATATCAATATCCAGTGGTCTGTAACATACTCCTATGTGTACTTTTTGGGAGTCCTTAAGTGTAATCCCCACCAATAGTATTTACAAATTATTTTGAGCTTCAGGTATAACTCTGATCTCATTGAACTCTAAAGTATGTCATTTTTGATATAGATAGCCACTCCACCTCCTTTTCTATTTATCCTGACTTTCTGTAATAGTGTATATCCTTTATATCCTCTTTATATTCTTTGACCACTCAGATTTATCACTCCACCAAGTTTCTGTGATTGCTGCTATTTATATTTTTTTTCTGTCAAAATGCACTCTAATTCCATTTTCTTTACAATGTTTAGGCTTTTTACATTGACTAATAACACATTTATCCCTAGAGCAGCACCCTTTTCTTCTTATTTGATTTGCTGATGTTATGTTTGGACAGTTCTCTTCTCTCGTCGCTATTTAGTTTAAAGGTTTATTTGTTATTTCTTTGTGGAATATTTTCCCAAGGCATCTACTTCCTGATCTATTTAAGTGAAGTCCATCTCTGCAGTACAAATCCTTCCTTCAACAAAAGACCTCCCATATTGTAATACATTTAATGTCATTTTCTAAAGCCCACCTTCTCAGCATATTATCTTTTTAATTTTTTTCCCTTTTTATCCATCCTGCTCTAGGCACAGGTACAATCTCTAAGAAGATGACCTCACAGTTAAGTTTATCTAGAGTTGCTTGTACAGCTACATATTCTGCTAGTATTTCTTTATCAGTTTGCCTCCCTATATTATTAGTACCAGCATGGAGGATCAATATGAATGGTTTTGTCTTGGATGGTTGTATACTGTCTTCCAGCATATTATTAATGTCCTTAATCTTGGCTCCTGAGAACCTGCTAGATGTAACATTTTCTTTATTGCCCATAGTAGTATATCTATCCATGAACTTTGTTATAGAATCACCTAAGATATAGATAGATCTAGAAATGTCATTGTTGGTATTTGCTTGGGTGTCATCCTTTCCCATGGGGTTAGTGACCTTAGCAACTTCCATGTTATTGTCCATATCTGTAGAATTTGTAGGGCAATTATGTTTAGTCCCACTACCAGCTATATCCTCTAACCTTATTCCATTTGCCCCAATAATGTTCACAATGCCCAGTATTTCTTCAGATTGATTTTCTATCTGGTCTAACAAGATTTCAAGTGGTACAAACTGATTTTGTGTTTCAGTTTCAAACCATCCTCCCCTTCTACACTTTTCTGTTCTGCAATTGTTTTTGGAAACAGAACACCACTCTTCATCTTCTTCTGTTGTATTCACACTATCTTTGTCCATCTGCCTCTTTTTTTTCTGTTATTCCTTTCCATACTGTGATTCAAGTTGTCTGAATTTATCAGCATATCCGTTGGGTCTCCCCCCCCCCACTGTCTTTTCCTCCCTAAACTCTCCACTGTTGATATAGGAGTGTATGTATTTGTATCCACTGCCCCACCAACTTGTTTGTATCCTGCAACCATTTTCCTTAAGTCTGAGACTTCAACATCCATCACCAACACCATGTCCCTCAGTTTACTTATTTCTGCACACTGCATGTAAATTCAGTCAAGTAAGTGTCTGGTTCAGTGCTACATTTTTTACATAAAATACAATTTATTCCCAGGGTGCCATTTGCAAGGGTTACCAGGTTGTCTATTTTAATGCTTTTACACTTCTGGAAGGTCTACTTACTTAACAATTTGTTTATTCACTGGTATAAGACTTATAAATCCTTATATCACAGAGACAATCAGTACCAAGGACCAACCTCTCAAAACATTGTTAATTTATAAATGAAATTGCACTGTCTCATGCATCTTCTTATATCCTGCCTTCATGGTAGCTATATGCAAATTAACCCATGTAGTTCAATAATTACTATCTCCTGCACTTGATCAACTAAACTAAATAGTTGCTATGTATCTCTGCAGATGAGTAATCTCTAGCCTCTGTCCTCCCATCCCCACTGAACATGCCAAACATGCACTGATGCACTTGGCTAGGTGTGAGTCTCTGCAAACATCATTGCGTGTACCCTGCACGAGCTCAATCTGCTCTCTGTGGGGCTTCCTTATATATTTGGTGTACCAGAAACTGAACTGTCCTCCTCCCAGGAGCTGTAGTTATCAACAGTATTTAGAGAACTACAATCCTCGCAACTCCATTTCCCAGGAGCTTCCCACCCTCCACACAAGCACCAGGTACAAGCACAGTCAAACTAGCAGCACTAAAATTATTGCAGGAGTATGCTGTCATGCAGGTTTTGGCCACCACACAGCTACTGCTTCTAAAATGAGTTAGATCAAATATCCCACTCACTATGTGGCATCCTTGTACATCTGGTGTACTAGAAGCTGAACTATCCTCCTCCCAGGAGCTGTAGTTCTCAAGAGTGTTTAGAGGACTTGAATCCCCACACCTCCATTTCCTGGGAGCTGCCCTATCTCCACACAAGCATCAGGTACAAGCACAGTAAAACTAACAGCACTAAAATGACCACAGGGGTATGCTGCCATGCAGTTTTTGGCTACCACACAGCTCCTGCTTCTAAAATGAGTTAGATCAGATGCCCTGCTCATTGTGGGGCTTCCTTATATGTCCAGTGCACTGGATGCTGAACTGTCCTCCTCCCAGGAGCTGTAGTTCTCAAGAGTATTTAGAGAACTACAATCCCTACACCTCCATTTCCTGGGAGCTTCCCTCCCTCCACACAAGTACCAGGTACAAGCACAATAAAACTAACAGCACTAGGCTTTTGGCTTCCACATAGCTCCTGCCTCTAAAATAAGTTAGTTAAATTTTCAAGCACCTAAGGGGTATAAACAAGGTAGCATGGGAGGTTCTCTTCAATGTAAGAGAAAATACCTCCACCAGAGGACACAGCCTAAAGCTAGTGGGAGGAAAATATAGGAGGGATGTGAGGAAACACTTCTTCACAGAAAGGGTGGTGATGCCTTAGAATGTACTGCCCAAGGTGGTTGTGCCATCCAAGGCAGTGGGATCTTTCAAAAGAGCCTGGGACAAACACAGAGAGAAGATGTGGGGACAACAAAAAGGAAGGGAGAGGGAGGGGAGGGAGGGGACACAAACATCGGTGATGGGATAAAATACAAGATCCCAACACAAATTGGGCAGACAAGATAGGCCTGGAGGTCTCCTTCTGCCAGCTACTACTTATGTTATATTAAATCTAGTACCTTAACTTTTGAGTGACAGGAGTCTTCCAATATGTTTACTTGGAAACTTACCATACGGTGATTGCTGCTTCCCAAATTGCACTCGACATTGATTTCTTTAACCCTCTCACTGTTTGTAAGAATCAGATCAAGAACAGCATCTCCCCTAGTTGGTATTTTGACAAGCTGCCCCAGTACAGCGCTTTGTAGGGCCGACAAGAAGTCCCTGCTTTTTGTTGTTGCTGCTGTTTGTGTGCTCCAGTTTATATCTGGGAGGTTAAAATCCCCCACCAATATTACATCATCTCTGTCTATCATTTTGTGCATTTACTCTAGCAAGCCTCTGTCCTCATTTTCCCCTTGATTTGGGGGTCTGTACACAATGCCTGTTTTGAAGGATATTCCCTTACCTGCATCCACTTTTAGCCATAGTGACTCAGTCCTCCCTGAGGACAAGTGCAACTCTATGGCTTTTATTTCTTCCTGTATGTAAATAGCTACTCCTCCTCCTCCCCCTTTTTTTGCAGTTTCAGTCCTTTCTGAACAGGTTAAACCCTGGAATAGCTGTGTCCCAGTCATGGTATTCTGTGAACCAGGTCTTTCTCACAGTCATCCAGTCCAACTTTTCCATTTCTATGACGGCCATGAGATGTGGAATTTTATTTGCCAGGCTGCTAGCATTTGTAACCATTGCCCCCTAGGAGTGTGCTCCTTCTTTTGTGTGAGGGTGCACCCCCTTCCTGGACTGACCTGATCTGCTGTTTTCACCCGAGAGATTTTGTGAGGCACTGGACTCTTTGGGCATGACGACTGATATACCAGCAGTCCGGGTGTGTGTTATTCCCTTTCTCTTTCTTGTGGCTGCATGTGTGTCTGCATTCTTTTGCTGAGTGATGACTAGTACACTGGTGGTTTGGGTGTGTGTAGTCCCCAGCTCCCCCTTACTTAGTTTAAAGATCCTGTGCAGACATTGAATTTTTGTTCTAGTGCCCGCACACCTTCCCTATTTAGGTGCAGGCCATCATACTTAAAAAATCTCCTCTCCCAGAACTTTTGCCAGTTTCCTATGAAGTGGAAGCATTTTTCAAGGCACCAGTCATGCAGCCATGAGTTGAATTCACCAATGTCATCCTCTCTGATTTGCTTGGTGCCTTTCCCTTTGTCCCATACTGGTAGAACCTCTGAGAAGGCTCTTTTGGATGAAATTGAAGTCACATTGGTGGCAAGAGTCCTAAAATGTGCTTTGGCCTCCTCCACTGTGTGGTTTGCCAAGTCATTTGTCCCAAGGTATATTGCTATGTGCATTAGATCCCCTGCTTTTTGGTCTATTTTCTTTATGCAGTCTGTATCTCCTTCAGCAGATGCTCCTGGGAGACATGCAACCTCAGTTTTCCTAGTGTTTTGGTTAGGTGGGTTTCCAGTCCTTGGATCATGGAATCCCCCACTGTGAGAAGTTTCTTTTTTATTCTTGCTCGTATTTGTATTGGTCATATTATGTTTTCCTGCAGTTGAAGGTTGTCTATTTTGTACCAAGGCTCATGAGCAACCCTTAACCATAATTTCTTTGTCATCCCAGTGGTCTAGGTGGGCTTCCCTTCCACAAACATTGGAACCCCCTCCTATGCTGAGATTTGTCATGTCTGAGGCATGTGTGAGTAGTACAAATTTGTTACTGGTTGGAATGGCTGAGTTAGGAACCAGTGTGTAACCTTCCTTCCTAGACCCCCTGCATTGCCTCTTCCTCCTAACCACCTGCCAGTCTCTTGACCCTATGTTCTGTATTGGGCCAAGGCTGACAATTTGGCTTGGATGGTATGGGGGTTGAGAAGACTTGCTTTTGAGTGCCTTGCTCTGTAAATCATAGATCATGGCACAGGCATCCAGAATCTGGACTCTGAGATCCATTATGATGCAACAAGTTTGACAGGGTCCCAACTGCTTAGGAAATTACTTGATGTACAGTGCCCCACCATTATCGCAGCTGGCTATGTCCATTATGTTGAAGAAGGGATTGTTGCATAACTCCCCTTCCTTTTGTGGACGAAAGGAATAAGAAGGCCATTTATGGTCTAATATATAGTGCTTCATCCTACAATCTTTAAAGTAATATAGTAAGGTTCCCCAAATGCCTTTTTCACATAGTATGCCATTATCAGTCATGCTTCAGATGTTGCAGCTGTAATATGTTTTGTAAAAAAATTCGCCATAGTCATTTTATTTAATGTTTTATCAACATTTTGTCCTCCAGTTTTCTGTGTGTGGCCACACCCCCAGGGAGCTGTCAATGTTTTACATACAGCAACACCGAATTCTGGGTAATTTATAACATTAGCTTAAATGGGCCTTACTCAGAAGTACAGTCCCATATGTTGATAGTGCTGAGCACTTACATGTAAATGTACATAGCATGCCATTGTGGGTAAAATAAGAGCCTGTTTTCCAATTTCCTTATTGTGAGATGCTGTCTTACATTTCTGTAGTATGTCAATTCACTAAAAAAATACCACCAACAGCTTAATCTGGTTCAAGGTCAGTTGGCATTCATCTGTATCCCCTTCCCCCAGGGTCGTGCATGAAAATAGGCAGGATTTGTCTAGTGTACTTACCCAGTCAACAAAAACTAAATAAATAAAATAAAAATACAAGCTTTTGTATGTTTATTTTCACAACAATGCATTATGCATACTGTATCTAGCTAGAAGACTTCTATACTGAGAGATATAGTCTCCTATTTCTGCAGAGAGCACAGAAATATAATAGCCTGTATACTAATTTACATAGTGAGGCATTGTGGGTACAGTACATAGCTGATTTGTCTATCTAAAACTAAAAAGTGACATTGTCCCTTTAATAACTTTGTTTCCCTGGTACAATGTCACCGTTGGGTGTTGCAGCACTGAGAAAAAAAAGATCAGGTTATGCAAATGAAGCAAAGTACCAAAATAAAAGGATTTTTTTCATGGAAAACAGCATTATTTGGCAGTTTGAATGGTAAGAGACTGATTCACAACACCTACAGGTTACTATTCCCATCTGTTATGGCAAACATTGGTAAATCCCTTTAAGGAAGTGAGGGTGGAGATGAAAAGAAATGTGGATGAAACAGATGGTCCTACAATTTATTTATAGAGCTACAGTTTTACTTTTCAGTGAGAGTTAAACAAGTAGGACCTGTGCAAGAGAGAATAATAGAAAAGTAAAAAAAATATATATATATATATATATATATATTTTTTAGTTTATGTCCCCCTCTCCTTTAGTGACAGGAAGTGGGCAGCACTAGTTGACTATAAAAGGAGATGACCCAGGGTGGGGTTTGGGGAGGGTGGGAGGTACAGTGTTACAGCCCCTGTGAGGGAGAAAATCAATCAGTAAAGTACTGCACAGATTAGAACAGACGCAGGTCTAATACCACTCCTAGTCACAGTTAGAGAGAGTACTGCACAAATATAATAGACACAATTATAATACCACTCCTAGTCACAGTTACCATATGATTTTATCCATTTTTAGCCCCTAATGTGAGTGCTTGCTGCAGTGAGTGTGTGTGTTTCCCAACTCCCACAGCAGCGGTATGCGGGTAGTGAGAGTGATGTTTTTTCTGTAGGCATTTACAAGTCCTTGAGTCCTGAACTAGAAGGCTGCCTAGAAATACAATGTCACTAGATCAGACAGATATATAGTGTCCAGTTGTGCGCTGACCATCCCGGACTGAGATCAGTTGCTGCTGGCGATGGGGAAGATACCTACGGTGGGAAATTCCTGCCTTGTTAAGCAGTAGAGAGTCATGCAGCAGACAACAACAGAGGAGTGCAGGAGGATGTAGGACACTCCAGCATTGTAGCCCTCTGAAGAAAGGTAAATGTAAACTTATCAGGTCAATCCCTTACAGTCTATACCTTACAGTCAATTGTTAAGAATCAGACACAATTGTTCTGATTGTGATTTTGAAAAACAATTATTGGATGTTAGATGGATTTAGGGAAAGGGGCTATGATGAATCAATTTTGTTAAGTGTATTGGAGAAAATAAGGCAAACGGAGTGGCCCTTTTGATCCCCAAAAAGTATGGTACTGAAAGTAACAAGGTAGTGACATTCTCCAAACATACAATGATTTAACAGGAAAAGTGGGGAATCTGATTTATAAATACTGGCCCATCCTTCATACTGATTCTGCACTTGCTAAACAGATAGATAAGAATCCTAGGGTGACTTAAAAGGCGAGTAGTCTGGGGGATATGTTGACTTCCAGCTTTTATGTATGAAGTCAAGACACAAGGACATATAGAAATTGGCTGCCAGTCTGTCCTAATGGCTTTTTCATTGTGGCAATTGCATAGCCTCAAGCATGCCAACACAGCAAAGGTATTTTAGCATCCTGTTACAGAAAGAAAAGTACACATTAAACAGTTTGTGTCATGTGTGAGATCCTTTATTGTTTATGTGGCATGGAGTTCTTGTAGACAATTACAGTATATATAGGATGCACTGTTAGACAGCTCAGGGTCCACATTCAAGAACACATAAGAGCCATTATACATGGAGACATGACTAATGCATTAGGGTCACAATTTAAAGATACACATAACCTTGACCCTTCTTGTTTGAAGTTCATGGGGACTGAACATGTCCCTCCTATGAAGTGAGGAGAGACAGGGTCAACCGCTTGCTTCAGTGGGAGACCAGATGGGCTGTAACTTTAGATGGTGTGCAACCCTTTGATTTAATCAGGATGTGGATTATGGTCCATATCTGACAGAATAGGTTGAATGAAATCAACAATGGTTCTATAAATCTCCCCTCCTTCTTTCTCTAAAAATAAACTTTCCTTCCTCCAATATACAGTATATAAAAGTGTTTTTGAATATATAAAACAAACATTATTGAAAGAGGTTCAAGTTGCTCCTGTGCATAAAGTTACGTAACTTATTAAGTTTTTGATTAAATTATTATTGTTACTGTAGCACTGTCCTTGTAGAATGTTTTATTAGCTGGATAAGTCGATTTATTTTACTTGACACTTGTTTTCTGTCTCTCCTCTTTCCCTTTTTGTTGTTTTTTTTTTTTTAACACATGATGAGCCCTATGCATGAATGTGCGTGAAATGTGTGGAAATGCGATGGTTACATGGTGCGCAGCTGTGCGGCATGGAGGACAAGGCAATATGTGGCATGCGCAAAATGAAACATGGGCATACAGCCTCGGTGTGTGGATCCATGGATGGCACATAGCATGCCGCATAGGCAGTGTAGGCCACCCCCCAGCTATGCGGCCCCACCCATTAACCCCACCATAGAAGGACAAAGTCTCTGCCCACCATGCAGATGTGGAAGTGGATGCAGACCACAGAGCAGTCAGTGGTAGGTTGGCAGAAAGGGAGACAGATGCGGAGACAGGTGTTCAGGGACAGGCAGCACCAGACAATCCCACCATCTGGTGGGCAGGCATCTTGAAGCACACACGACAGCAGCACAGGCAGATCCCAGGTGTCCAACTTCATGGGGGCACAGGTGACAGCCATGGTAGCAGAGATCAGTGCCAACCATGCCTGACAATACAACGCACTGTCCCCAACCACCCCCGTGGATGTGAAGATGCACCTGTGACTGGACATACAGGTGGCCACAAATGCCACAAGGCCGGGCGCATTGACCCTCAAGGCCATCAAGCACAAATGGAGGGATCTGCAAATGGCTGTGAAGCGCAAAGTGGTGGAGGGTGCACGGGCACAAAGAGGCAATGGCACTTGCTCCCCCACCCTGGAGAGCCAGTTGACCCCTGTGGAGACGATGGTGGTGGACACACTCACGGCCTTCAGTATCCATGGTGCGGCAAAGGGCATTGACACACGAGCCAGTGAGTATTGCACAAAAAGGCACACCAAGCCCAGGGGCACAAGCACCTGTTAGCAGTGCCCACTAACGTGAATGTGTTGTGCCAACAGAGCATGCCAGGGAGAGCAGACACACAGGAGAGTGCCGGCATGGAGCCAGACCACCGCAACCCCTGACAGACGGCGTGGGCAGGCAATGGAGGACAACATCGCAAATGAGTATGAGGAGTCACACAGCTGGTACACAGCCATGAAACATGCCGCAGCACAATAAGCAACCACTTTCCATTCCCTTCCACAAGTCCAGCACAGCCAGCTGAGGATGGGTGGCATGAGTCTGATGATGATACCACCCATGCTGCAGACAATGATGAAGGGGACCCAGTGGTGGAGGAGGTGCCCGACGATGGTGCCAATGACACACGTCCCCACACATGCAGTGGGTGATCGGCACCGCAGTCGCAGGAACAGGAGGTCTGCAGCATAGGGACCATGGAGTGGGCACAAATGCCACGTCTGTTATGGGCAGCCTGCTGGATGCACAGGGGTGGACAGCGATGATAGGTTCCATCAAGCAGATGCACTGGGTGCAGCCAGCCATTGCGGGCCACCATAGTCCTGGACGCACAGTATGAGGAGCTAGAGCATGACAGGCTGGAGGCACAGAACAGGTTCACTGAGGCCATAGTCAAGTTGACTGGTGTAGTCCATGCCATGGGGCCTGATGTGTCATGGGTGGTAAGCATACAGGAGCACACGGTGGAGTTGATGATGGCCTGGGGACCACCTACATGGCAACGGAACATGGCCTCAACATGCACCCAGGGCCAGGGGATGCAAGGCCATGTTGTCAGATCAGCAGCACATGCAGCCATCATTGTGGATGGAGAGTGGATGACCAGTGGCAACTGCATGCAACATGGTCAGCACCATGAAGGTGGTATGTCAGAGGACACCGTAGTGCCAAGTACCAGAACACCATCATGGAGGACACACAAACCCAGGATGAGCTTGGCAAGGGTCCATCGGCCAGTGAGGGGTCTGGGAACACACCAGCAGGAGGAACACCAATGCTGCCCACACCACATCACAGGGGCAGGGGTGATAGGGCACTTGGACCAGCACGCAGGTGGGAGACACAGTCCAGGGTGCTTGAGCAGGTCACCCTGTATGTATTGCCATGGCTGTAAGGGACACCAGGGAGGTGCGGACAGACATGATGCAGCACCAGGGCATTGGTGCACACAAGCCCCCCACATACACACTTACACACACTCACACACTCACCATGGCATGGACACAGTGATGCACATGGTGGCACACAATGGGACATGGAGGTGGTGGGCACACTTCACGGGCAGGAAGGACAACATAGTGGTGGGGAGGGCAGACCCCTTTTTCGCTAGCTACTTTGCTGTGGTACAGGGGCTTAGCACAGCAGTACATGTGCCCTGTCACCAAATGTCAGCCATGGGTAGCAACACAGCATGGCATTGCCACAACAGTCCTGCACCCTCAGTCGAGTGTCATCATGGGGCACATGGGCAACTATGCCTGCAGATGTCATTGATTTGACATGTATGAATCTGTGGACAACGGGGCATGCATACCCCACGATCACAGCTGACGGGCAATGGAGTGTATGCAACACCAATGCTAACATCTGAACATACTGTTCATGACCCCAGCTCGTGCAGCATGGCCCACAGTTGTCTCCTGCCCGTGACAGTGGTCATCACCCTAATGACCAGGTGGCAAGTCCAGATTGTCATACTGTGGCATTGGAAGGCACCAACGCACCCCTATATTGTGTAGTATCACACACACAGTGAACCCATGGCAGGCGTGATGAGGCACAAGCATGACGGTGCCCCCAGTGTGGTCCAGGCATCAGTAATGCATCTTCAGTATCCCAATGCTCCTTTTGATGATGGACCATGTACAGCAGTGTGCAGTGTTGAAGACCTCTTCTTCCGCAGTCACTAGTGCCAGGAAGGATGTCAACAAGTATGGTCACAGTGGATATCCACTGTCACCTGTGGGGAAAGGGACACAGGTCAGTATGCTGTCATATGGCTGCTGCCCACACACCTGTGTGTACACAGGACCTACCCAATAGCCATCCGTACAAGCATCCAGCATGAAGCAGTGCATCAAGGCCTGAGGCGTCCAGGATGTATGCATCATGACATGACCCAGGGAACCTGACGCAGACATCTGTGAACACACCTGTCGCGTCACACACCACCTGACAATTGATTCTATGAAAGCCCTTATGGTTCCAGTATGTCTCCTCAGACTCTGTGGGTGTTAGGATGGTTATATGGGTGCCATCCACAGCACCGAGCACATTTGGCATCCCGTGCAGGGTGTAGAAGGCCTGTCTGATAGCACGGATCTCCTTGTCCATCACTGGGAGGTGTACTGTATGTGTTCGCGCATGTGGTCCAGTAGTGCATCTGTGACCTGCACCAGGGCATGGGACACAGACAACTGGCTGACTCCGATGCTATTCCCTGCCACAGCCTGGAATGACCCTGTTGCAAAATAGAACAGGGTGCACATGACCTTTGTCTCCACAGTCATGGCACGGGATTGCCATGTCTGCAGGGTCACCCTCTCGTGGACAAGGTCGCACAGCTGCTCAACCATGTGCCATGGCATTTGGAAATGCTCAGTACAGTGGGTGTCTCTGAGCTCATCACTGGCCATGTATGGCTGGAACATGTGCTCCCATGGATGTCATCTCCTGCCATCTGCACACCCTGCATGCTGAAGGTACACATTCATCAGGAGTCCAGGGCACATCATTGTAGTGCACAGTACACAGAGTCACTGAGGGACAGTGCTTCACTATGGCAGTGGTCATTTTATGTGTCTGGCACGTGTCACACTGTGTGCATGTGTGTTGCCATGTGCAGGGCACTGTCTGCATTATGGATGGCACACGCCATTATGCATGCATGCCACAGGGCTGTGGCCAGGCCTCGCTACCATGCACTGTGCGGTCCCACAATGTCCATGGGATGTGTTTGGGACAGTGGGCCATAATTTATGCAGCATGTGATGCATGGCCATGAGGGTGCACACGCCGCGATGGTACGGTCGCCCAGGACTGGGCCAGTGGCGGGCATGTGCATAACTGCTCCAGTGGCATCACAGCGTGTGTACAGTGACATGATGTACCCCAATTCACACACCGCAGTGGCACCACAGTAAAGTCCAGGCCTGCACAGGGTGCCTGGTGCGGCACGTCACATTACACCTGTCCCGACTGTGCCACGGCTACGTTACCATGCACACTGGTTATCATGCACAATGGGATGGCAGCCCATGCGATGCTTACAACAGTATTCCCTCACATGCACAGCCACACACACACACACACACACACACACACACACACACACACACACAGCATGCCATTAACTCCCCCTGTTGCGTGCTCGGTCACTTTCCGTGGTCGTGCTGGGTGACACACTCACACTCACATGCACATGTTCTGCCTGTACTTGTGATGTAACTTGGCTATGCCAGTGATTGGCTGCATGCCACTGTGGTGGGCCAGGCCGTGTATGTGCAACAACACGCCTTGGCAGCTGGCACGTGTCACATCACATGGCACGTGCATAGGCCGCAGCACTGGGTGTGTATATAAGGGCATGGGCTTGCACGTGCAGACACTGCCAGTGGAATGGAGCAATTGCCACAGCAGCTGTGGAGGGTAGCCAAGCATTTGTGCTGTGACAGTGGAGGTTATGGGACTCTGTGGGATGCCTAGGACCATAGACCAGTGAGTACCCCTCGCATGCCATGTGTGTGTGTTGTATTGGGTCATGGGGCACTGCCTGTCACTGTGTAATCATGTCTCTTTCTCTCTTGTGTTTCCTTCCCCTTCCCCATACAGGAAGTCATGGACTTTCCCCCGAGTAATGGAACTCATGCTGCAGCTGCTGCTGTGATGGTGATGCACTCCTGGAGACTGTATCACAGGTACTGGCAGCGGCAGTGGCCACGCTACTTGTGGAGAACAGAGATGGAGGGCCAGCCACACTATGAGGGTGAGACAGGGCCAGCAGAGGAATGCACACTATGGTGGGTCACAGTGCCATCCAGAGTAAGTGTTGTAGCCTGTGTAGCACATAGCATTTTGTTGACCATGGGGTGGTTGGGGACCTGAGGATTGCCTGTGTACCATGGACCACCAGCATGCTGTGGTGGATACTGCAGCAGCTGCTGCCCTGCATGGTCGCCTCTGGCATTGCACGTTACCAAGGACTCCTGGTCACTGCGGCTCTGCAGGTTACACTGGCATGTACTTGGGCTGGTTCGATGGGCATGCCTGTTCATGTCTGTCCACATGTGGCACAGCTGTCAGAACCTCCTGGCATGACTACCAGCAGTAGGCAGTGTGCACACCATGGATGCATGGCTCGTGTGGCAGGGGGACTGTGTGCAGGTGGTGCACCATCCTGTGTCGGACATGCACATGGCCATGTGGCACCACTGTTTGCATCTGTCAGGTCCACCACCGCTGTCAGCTGCTGTTGAGCACTGTGTATCACAAGGTGCATGTGCTGCATGACAGACAGCCTTGCTGTTCATTGGCACCATGGTCCTGCATCATCCATGGCATGCCCGCACGGCAGACGGTGATGTCCTGGTGTGGCCCATTGTCCCTGTCCCTGGCGTGTGTGCAATGGGTGGTGCTGGCCCAACTGGGGGGGTCTGGATGCCATGCTGTATGTCCAGTTCAGGCCATGGGTGGATGGGCCACTGGCCGGTCTCTTGGTGCTGATTGTCTCCTTTGTCTCCACAGTGCTACAGGGGTCCTTTGCAGAGGATGGTGCTCCTGCATGTTCCATGGTCCAGGAGGGAAGAGGAGGCTGATGATAGCCCCAGCAGTGAAGACTTGGAGGAGGGATGGCCGTACCAGAGGAGTGCACAGAGTGGTGAGGGTCCATCAGATGTTGTGCCGCCACTAACGGAGGCCCCCGTGGGAGTATCGTCGAACTGAGGGTGGGTGGGGGGTCCTGCTGTTCGTGGTGGTGGGGGGCACTGCTAATAGCGGGGGGTTGCTGTGGGCTTATTGGGAGGTGTTGCCATTCCTATGACTTGTTCTCTGTGTGTACTGTATCGATGTTTCTTTGCACAGCTCTGACCAGTAAAGCGGCTGTTATCATACCTCCCTGTCTGTTCATTGTCTCCCATGTGTGTGTGTGTGTGTGTGTGTGCGTGTGTGACCTTGTGGGTGGTTGGGTGCGGCTGGCCAGGTGAGGTGTTGGCAGACTCTGAATTGGGGGCGCTGTTGTTTATCCCGTCACTGCGGTGAGCATGGCTATGCCGGGGGTGGGGCTGGGGGTCCACCCTACATCTGTGTCTGCATGTGTGCATATGGGCATTGGCCATCTGTGACAGCCCTGGGGGTGGGCCCTGTCAGCTGTCAACATCATGTGTCCCCTTGCCATGCTATAGTGGCCTGCCGGGCGTGCACATTTGTGGCAGTACAACATTGTGGCACCGCAGTCAGGGCATCGCACATCCTTGTCTGGCACTGTGTCTGCCTGTGTGTGAGCTGCTTGCACCACCTCTATGTTGGCACACCTCACCTGCCCATGGGCCAAGTGCAGGCCATGTCACGTGGTGTCAGGTGCCTGTGGTGACATGCATGGGCACAGCTTGTCCCTTGCATGTGGACATGACTCTGCTCCATTGGCATAGTCTGTTCCTTCTGCTGGTGTAACCACTTACACAGTGGCTTATGGCAGCCCCCATGCCATGTGTATGTGTGTGAGACCTGCGCACCATGCCTGGCATTCCTCTGCATGTTCATGCATGTGCTCAGCATGTTCGTACATGCCTGCTATGTGGCCATGCCCCCATGTACATGGTGTGCTACCACCCAGCGTGGATACGTGCTGCAGTCCTGAGTGGTGGCTTGCGAGCTCATTGTGCATGCCACCACTGGGTTGCGCACACGTGTACATGGCACGTATATGTACAGGAGAGGTATGCATGTGCCCTATGCCTGCCATGTTGGTATCGTGCATAGGGCCCAATGTTTCTTGGGTGTGTATCCTGCTTATAATGTAAAACATCAATGCAGTTATGATCCACAAATTGGATCTTGCACTACAAAGATAAATACAAGCAGTGATTAAAACACTAAAACTGTCTTTAATAACCTCTAATTTTCTATCATGGAACGGGGGACTTGGATCTATAAGTACAACATAAAAGGTCTTTGTTACACTAATTAAGCTCCTGACAATGTTATTATAACCCTTTGCCTCCTTTGATACTGTGTTGACTTAATCCCCCCCTTTTTCACTTTTATTGTTGGTTTGACTCTCCTTGTTTGTGCCACTGACTTTTTAATATATGAAAATGTTTTCTATGTATGGAATGTGATACTAATTAATCAACTATGCTAATGCTAGACTATAAAATGTACCGACTCTGAACATGACATCATCCCCTGAAGACCAACTTGGTGGTCGAATTGCTGGGGTTTTGTCCTCATGAGTGGTTTGCCATAAACCTTCCTGCAGAAGAAAACTTTTGTGCTAAATTTGTGCTGAGTGCAGTTCTTTTTGCTAGTTTGATATAGGGTTGTGAAGAAATCAGTACACCAGCAGAATGTAAAAAAAGTTAAAGCTGTCATTTGTTTGCCTCTTGTTAAGCCCACATAACTAGTGCTTTGACTTGCTTAATGAGCGAGCAACTGAGGTGGCTCTCCTTGTGCTCCAATAAATAACCCAAATCCTCTTCCATTCCAGTAACATAAACAAAAATAAAGTTACCGGCCAGGTGGTGCTGAAGGTTGAGGCGCTGGACGCCACACTTCACGCTATGCCGGCAACCTGGTTTCGGGAATGGACTCGGGTCAGTGGGGTGGACAGGGTACAAGGTTCAAGACCCTGGCAGGGCAGTTGGGATAGGACTTGGCTGAGAGCAGGGATCCAGGTTCTAGGTGACTTAAAGCCACTGGGTTTGGGCCAGAAAACAGGGTTGAAATAGCGACTCTTAGTGGCCACTGGGGTTAGTGACAGGCTGGGTGTAAGACAGGTGAATCAGGCAGGGGTTAAGTGAGTAGTGCAAGCCAGGTGGCAGGGCAAGGGTGAGGTGTGGGCAGAGGTAGAGGTGGGAGTAGTAAGAGAGTAGTCTAGTCAGGTAAAGAGGTTGTAGGAGGGGATTCAGGTAGGGAGACTGAGGTGGAAAGGTCAGAGGGTCTTTCTAGTGGCTAGCAGGTATAACCTGCAAATGGAAAAGTGGGGACTTAGTAAAAACCAAAAGGGGAAGTGATGTCATAAGTCGTCGTCTATATAAGTAGTGACGACCCAGGGTGGGTGGGGCAGTCGACACGTGCAGCGTGTTGATGGGCTGACCCCTCTTGCAAGGGTTCTGCAGCTGGAGGTAGTTTTAATTACCTCTCTGCAGGCCAGCGATCCTTGAGTCCACTCCTGGAGGGAGCTGGGAGGCAATCCAGCCGACAGCGGGCGGGGGGGTGGTCAGATAAAAGTGTGTATGTGGATGTCAAAAAATAAGAGAACACATAACATGGAAACATATTTGAACATTATAAAGACACCTGACCACAGAAGTTATTGACCAAATACATGCTCAAATGTACTACCAGTGAATGGAAACTTAATCTGTACAACAAAAAAGAACAAGGGGAAAAGGTTTTATGCAAATGTTGGCTAGGTATGGACGACCTTAAGCATCTGGTAGTCCTATGCCCACTTTATGAGAAATTTAGAAAGCAAATGTTAGGAAGCATATTGGATACTGTAGAGTACGATCCAGATCCTCTGGTGACACACCTCTTGAAATCTCAATGCAAAAAAAACACTAATGGCTGTGGCCTCCTTCCTAAAAATCGCTGAGCAAAAGAAATTACATCTAGATGTGGTAGGTGAAGATTAATTGTTGGTGTATTCATGTCATTCTGGGAAGATGCTATCATCCTGAAATGCTGAATTAGGGTATTTTCTACCTATATCAATGGCACTATTTATGGTGCACTTTATATAGAGATCTAGTTTCCCTGTACATCATCCCAGTGAATGACTACATGTAGTATTGTAGTATTGTTTTAAGATATTTGTATATTAATGATTTATGTATGAACAATATGTGTTTATCCATTTGTAATTTTTGTATGTTTTATTGATTGTAATGACTTACTGTATTCTCAAGTCAAACAATAAAGATTATTATTATTATGTAACTGATAAAGTGCATGTTACCATGGAACAGAGTATAGAATCATATTCAAAACAATCTTCTTCACAATACAGCATAGCATCAGGTGACCTCTCCTTTGGTGTTCAGGCAGTTTTGTCCTCTTCTTCTTCTTCTTCTTCTTTAGCCACTGAGCCAGGGTCTTCTTCCTCACCCCCATCAAAAAGTACCAGGTCCCACAATTGCACAGTGCAGCTTCAGGTCTCTGGAATTACTTGAAAGATGTCATTGTAACTTCATCATCCACCTCTTCTAACACATTCTCAGCACAGACCATTGTTGAGATGCTCCAGACAGAGTCCAATATTGATGGGAATACAGATCCTGTAAAATATAGGAAATCAAAGCAAAATATGTGGCCTGATTTAGTACATGTTATTCTTTTTTTAGTGTATTTCTTTTTCACCTCCTTGGAGGGGGGGTTGTTCTATGGTTCCCCTATCCAGCCCCTACCCAGCACTGTCCCACAAGATGCAGTGCCCATGCTCAACCCCTTCAACCATTGACTCTGTAGATCACATCACAATAGGTACATACCCCACATGCTGTGGAGACCTGAGGGGCCAGACTTAGATGGAGCAGCCTGGGTGTGTCTAGTGTGGCGCCAACAGGGCAGTGCCTTCATGCACACTGGAGGATTTACACTTTTCTGCATGGGGTGTCCCCCATGGTGCGGGCATGCACTGACTTCAAGGACAGTGCCAGGCACACTTCTGCACACTGCACGTCCAACATCTGCCTGTGCTGACCCCACGATTTGGCCATTTGTGTGCACCAGCCCCCAGCCACTGCCAGAAGCCAGTAACACAGCAGTCTACCTCCCTCACTCTCCCCAGAACAGGAGAGCAGTCCCTGGGATGCTCAATCTTCCTCTCCCCAGATGACCCTCCAGCTCCCGGGGTCACTCTCAATGCAAATGGTAGCACTACCACTGCCCCATTGGGCCATCTTGATTTGGTACAAACTACAAGAAGTACATGAATAGCCCTCCTACTAGTGTTTATTCAGAATGATTGTGTAGGTTAGCTGGTAGCATTATTACTGAGACAGTCTCTTGTTTGCCACAAGAAAACACTGAGCATTTTACACGTCTGAAAGTTCACATTCCTTACTTTAATTTCAGCTTTGATACATGAATGAATATGAAGCATGCTGAGTCTGAGGCCCTCACCACAAAACAGTTTCTGCCATTTTGTCTGTGGTAAAAATCTTTTATGAACAGGGTTTACATGAAGCATGATATGATAGTGGCAACAAGTCAGGTCAGAGCAGGATTATTTGAATGAACACAGTTTCTTCTTCTTCTATTTTGGTCTAATCAATCCAACAGATTATTTTTCAGGGAAGAATGGAAAACTTGCATAGAGCGGTCACAAGCAATCTGTTTCTCCCTTTCTTTCAAAATAACTAAAGGATGGCTCCTATACCTAGAATCCAACTGGCATGTGGTAAGACTTTCAGTGATACTGATAAGAAGATACTGATAAGAAGATTGATAGTATTGTTGGCATGCAGTAGCACCAGCAGATAGATGACGATGAAGATGAAGATGATGAGTGGAATCTCATAGGGAAGGATGGAATGTGTACACACACAGCACAAATGACAGGCTGCTGTCAAACTGACTAAAAAGAGAACTTGCTTATGCACCTAGATCACTGATCAAGTACAGATTTCAGTGAAGGTGAGTGACAGTGTAGCACAGAATAGTGATGAATTCACCGGCAGCAACAGTGGGCTTTAAATCAATGCAGTTAAAACAGAAAATAATGCATTTTTCCTTCACTTCCAACAGGAACTGGAGTAATAGGACTGTATGGATTTATTTAATCATCATCCCATTTTAACATCAGGCTTTTTCACACTGCTGTTAATTCTGCTGGTCATGCTTGTAATTCAAAGTATCATAGTAAAAGCTAGCAGAATAGGCCCCATGGTCTATCATGTCTGCTTGGAGGCTAGCCCCCTACTGGGAGCTCGCTCTTCCACCCCCCCCCCAGCCCCAGAGGTAGCCCTCCCTGGCCTCAGTTTCCCGCTGTACCTGTCCCAACCCTTCTTGAATCCTTCCACTGTGGTCTCTTCCACCAGACTCCTGGGCAGTGCGTTCCATGGTTCCACCACCCTCTCAGTGAAGAAGTGTCTCCTGCACTCCCCTCTACTTCCCCCTTCCAACTTCCCTCGTGCCCCAGTGAATTTCCCCCTTCTTAAGCCTGAACACTTCCCTGGCTCCGCCTTATTTATCCGCTTTACATACTTGAAAGTCTCTATCATGTACCATTCTGTCCCTCCTCTCCTCCAATGCATACAGATTGAGTTCCTCCAGTCTCTCCTGATAGGTTCTACCCTCCATGCCCTGAATCATCTTGGTTGCCCTCCTCTATACCCTCTCTAGCAGCGCTATGTCCCTCTTAAGATGGGGTCTCCAGAACTGCACACAGTACTCAAGATGTGGCCTAACCAGGGCGTTATACAGAGGGAGGATCACCTCCCTCTTCCTGGAGGTATTCCCCCAGGTTTTGCAGCCCAGTATCCTGTTTGCTTTTGCTGCAGCTCTTCGACAATTCTCTGTGTTATTCATTTTGCTGTCCACCACTATCCCTAAGTCCCTCTTACCCTATGTGACTTGCAGTGTGGTCCCCCCCAGGGTGTATGCATGTCCCAGGTTTCTGACCCCCAGATGCAGCACCCTACATTTCCCTGCATAGAACTTCAACTCCCACTTTCTTGCCCACCCTCTCAGTGTATCCAGATCCCCCTGCAGGGCCTCTCTCCTCTCCTGCCCATATGGCAGTGCTCCCAGTTTTGAGTCATCCTCAAAGAGACTCAACCTACTCCTAACACCCCACCCTATGTCTGAGACATAGGAATTGAACAGGAGTGGCCCCAGGACCGAACCCTGGGGGACCGTACTGATGACCCTCCTGTGGGAGGAGACTATCCCCCAACCAACACTCGCTGTATTCCCCCCTTAAGCAAGCTGACTTAAAATGTGAATTATGAAACACATTCAAGGAGATATGTTGCTCTGGTTGGAGATATTATGGGCTGGCTTTAGGGTCCTTACCACTGGCATTGTCATAGTGGTCTTGGCACACCATTAGTCAGTAAGCCCCAGCAGATGCAGGACAGGTTCAGGCTTCCCTGCACAGCTAGTATACCACACACAGGATGCAAATCATGATACGGGGTGGAAGTGTTTGTGTGTGTATGTGTATGTGTGTGTGTGTGTGTGTGTGTGAGTGTATGCTGCATCAAGGAGGACTACCAGCCTCTCTTTGCATATGCTGTGCTCGTGAGTCTGGCATGCAGGATGGGTTGGCAGGTGGTCTGGGTGGTAATATTGGAAACCAGCACTCAAAGTAACATGAACAAAAAAGCAGAGCAGTTGGTCTTTTAAACCTGAATTTATTAGAGCAGGCGATGCAGAGCAACAAACTTCCCTACGTCACAGTCTACATGAGGTCTTAATGAGGGGCATGTGTTTGTGCATGAGTGACATCATTTATGCATACAAATATGCACATATATGGGTATTTATATATACATCTGTGCAAAACACCTTCTAAAAGTGATGTCACCAACTGACAACACAGAAAGAGACCACAGTGCTATATGTGAAGATGTGCAAAACAAATAAAAACATTTAATTAATGCAACACATTTTTTGAAAAAAAAAGCAACTTGGTTCCTTTCTTTTGACAAATTGTCACTGACAAAGTAACTTGTAGTACCATTTCATATTTCTTCTATAAATAAGTGAAACTGCTTAAAGAACTTTAAATGCTAGCCCAGAAATGCATGTGTAAACCACAAAAACCTGGATTCAAACACATAAAAAGATTTACTGAATTTAGGTGGGGGGAGGGAGAGCATTTGTAACTCTACCCCTTCCAGAACCACTAGCAATCTGTACTGCAAAGACCTGAAACAAAGAACAAACAAGCATCTGTCAATGACGAATGTTTGTCGTGTGCACTAGTTGCCATTTTGGGGGTGGGGGTTACGAGCCGGCATTGGCAAATTTCAACACTGGTTCATAACTTCATTGTTTTTTATTATTTTTACACCACATTTTCAACATAGCCATCTTATTACGCCACCTCATGAAGAAAGGAAGAGTACAATTTCAACTCCCGTCCAAATGGTAATTTCACACAGTGGCTACAAAATTACCTTTCGGGATGCAAAAAAACATTTTGGCCAGGCTCTGAAAAATGGCAGCTGTCACATTCATGAGGTGCAGTGAAGAACTGGCTATGATGAAAATTTGGGGTCAAAATATTGAAAAGTACCAAAGGTATCAGCCTACGTTTGCTAATTTAAGTGCATGCTCATAACTTTGTTGTTTGTTAATATTTTCACACCAAATTTTCAATGTAGCATTCCTTGTGACCCCACCTCATGAAGAGTGCCACTGTCATTTCATTCACCCATCCTGAAAGGTGATTTCACGGAGTGACTGTGCCATTCTGCGCGCCACAGGTGCAAAAACATGTTTCAGGCAGGATATGAAAAATGACAGCTATACTGTTCATAAGGTAGTGTGAAATAATGGCAATGTTGAAAATCTGGAGTGAAAATATTAAAAACTGGTGAAGTTAGGAATGTGCATAGAAACTGCACAACACACGCTTGTAATACAGTCATTTTTTTGGAATTTTTTAACCAAATTTGTAACATGGACTTTTTGGGACCCCACGTCATGAACAGTGGCACTGTCATTTTATTAATTAGTCCCAAAAGGTGATTCTGCAGAGCAACCACAAAATCACCTTTCGGGACTGAGCAATGAAATGACAGTGACAGTGTTCAGGAGGTGGGGTCCCAAGAACCCCATGTTGAAAATTTGGGGCCAAAATTCCTAAAAATGGTTGAGATATCAACCTAAGTTGAACCCCCCCCCCCATTGATTCCTACTATTTGGCTTTCCTTGAAATCTTCACTTTGCCAGTCAGCTTTAAAGAGTGCAGACGTGTCCTGGTCCACAGTAGATCGCTGCTCCAAACCTCCGGAGGTAAGTATGGGTAAGGGGGGGGAAGGGAGGTGGTGAGGAGGGGGACAGGAAGACAATGAGGGGCCATTTTCTTTTTTGCAGGTTTAAAAAAGAAAGACATTGGGGACAGTTTTCTTTTTTTAACAGGAACCATTTTGTGTACATTTCTGGACATTGTGAGTGGGCTCCCCCGTGTCTAGGTGGACGGGGAATGGAGGGTGCGGGGAAGACAGCAGCAGTAGAAGGGAGCAGGAGGGATTTATTTGCTGCGGGGGGGGGGCTCGAACAGGAATGGAGGAAGCGTGGAGGGCAGCAGCAGTGGGAGGGAGTGATTTGCTGGTGGGGTGCTCAAACGGGAGTGGAGGGAGCACAGGAGCAGTGGAAGTGAACGGGGAAGGACTGATCTGCTTTTGAAGACAGGCTCAGCGTGTTCAAGTCAGCTCGAGCAGGCTCTTACTAAGCAAGTTCTTTCCTAACAGAAACTGCCGTCATCACTGTAAGTGCAATGGCAGTGTGAATGCACAACCAGGAAGTAAATGTAATCCTTTGCAGGGCTGTTTACACATCAAAGGACCGAGCCACGGTACTATTGGTTTGGCTCAGTCCTTTGAAAACTTTGCCAACTCTGCCCCAAAAACAGAAAGTGAGTCATCGGCAGCCTGCCTACTGATTCACCTGCCACTGACCTGCCCCTTGAACAGAGCTCTCAGTGGATGCACCCCCCTGTGTAGCAACTCTCATATCAACATATTCATCTACATTTGCACGCACAACAAACACAAAAAGGGGGTGATGACAAAAGAGAGAGAAGGAGGGAGAGAATATACTGGAAAAAAGAGTGAGGGCAAATAGAAGGGGAAATTAGAGGAAGGGTAGGTGGAGAAAATGCTCAGTCATCATTACAGTAGAACCCTTAATATAGCTCGAACTAATACAGAGCAAGTTCACTGCATACTAGCCTCTCCCTCTAAATCAAGTTTTATTATGGCAAACAGGGTTTAAATCAGTCTCCTTGTTGAGGCCACTTTGTTGAAGGGAATTTAATCTGGAAATCCAGAAACTTTCATGCTGGAGAAGGAGACATGTTCTATTGTTGCGCTGTTTTAGTAGCTACCTCACATGATCAATAGCCCATAATCGAAAATCAGAGGGATTACAGTTATGGTGGGTCAAAAAATGTGCCCCAAGGACATTGTTAACTTTTGCCTGGGTATTGCCCTAATGTGCTCCTGCACTCTCTCTCCTTCAGGGGTCTGATGGTACAACCCACATAGATCGAGCTGCAGGAGCACCATGCAACATAAACCTAAAGGGTGTACTGTACTGTACTTAATATATTCCTTGAGAGCAAAAATCTTTTGTAATAGGATGTTCAAAAGACCAACCTGTCTTTGCATACTTGCAGACATTGCATTATCTGCAGGTAAAGAATGTAGCCCTATTCTCTTTAGGTTTGATAGCAGGGTTCACAGAGTGACTCCAGTCCTGGTTAAGTTATCACCAAAGATTTTTCTCCTGTGAAAAACAATGTAGGGGTAACAACCCACTAATGGTCCTATCTCTGTTACTGATCTGTGATGCCCTACAGCTATAGTCTAGTACAACTGTGATTATCTGATTATTTTTCTGATCTGCAACCTCATTATTATTTCATTTCAGTAGACCTTTATGATTCATACTTGTTGCTTTGTCATATGCTTTCTTGACCACTGTTGCCGAGTACCCATTCTCACAGAACCTGATTGACAGCATCCTAGCCTCCTACTCAGCAAGTATGCTGTTCAGAAGAATTCCTTTTTATTCTTAAAAACTGGCCATATGGTACGCTGTGTACCAGAATCCAATGCTGGTAACTTTCTGCACAAAGCAAGGTATCACCTGCAGTTAGTTTTCCATCCTCTTTTTTTTTTCACTCTGGGGCATGTTGCAGGCAGCTTGCTCTGTCCTGTCCTGCTTCTCCCACTCGGTAGCTGCCTCCCTGGCTCACCAAACCCCCATATCCCTATGGGATGCCCCTGTGACCTACTGGGTCATAATGTCATACGCTTAATAGCATACGACATTATAGCTAACCCGACAGAGCGCTGTCCATGACAGCGAATGGCGCAATACTGCATATACTGCTGTACACAGGTATTGAACCATTCACACACTCCCAGGCAGAGGATAAGACCCCTGCTGGGAGTGGGTTCCACTGAGCAGCTGCCGTGGCTCACTGGACTGAGCCACATCATCAGGAACCCAGGTGCAACGTCTGGGACCGGTTTTGATTCCCAGTCCCTTACATTTTATTTTTTTACACAATTTGTGCACTCCCTGAGTTGAACCCCCCTCAGAGTTGAGAATCTTTAGTGGTGGGGTCCGGGGGGCACAGAAAAAAGACATATGCCGCATGGTTTTACCATGCAGCATAATGTCTTGTGACATTATGACCCCATGCCCCCTGTGGCGGTGCTGGGAAAGAGATGGCCTTCTCCCCCACCCAGAGACCCAGCATCCAGATCCATGGGTCGGTGAACCAGTGGAAGCACTGAGCAAGGGTAGATATGCAGGGCTTCATTGAGCCTGCGACTGCAATTTTTTCTTTGTTTTCTCCAATTCTCCTGCTGTGGCATACTTGTTTGTATGTGGAGGCTTACATGCACTATGTCCCTTGTGCCTCCTTTGTGTCATTCGAGCTGCCAGCACTACCTCCGTGCCTCCACCCAGGGGCAGTCAAGGGCCAAGATGGCAAGGATCCTTCCCCCAGGAAAGGAGAGAGCTGTCCTCCAGATGCTCAATCCTCATTCTTCCCTGCCAACCCCCAGTAAACTGAGCTTGCTCCTGAATTCGGGTCACCAGAGTGGCATGTGTTAAGGTGCATAGTGCCACTGGGGCAGCCTTCTGCAGTTGGTTTTTGTTATGGTTTACATATAACCTTCCCAGCATCATTAAAAGTGAGTCTTATACCCAGATATTCAATTTCCTGTCTGTCACATTTGAATGTGCATTTCAAATTCAATTGGTTATTATTTGGCCATTAAATGAAAACAGGGATATTTTCTGTGCCCCACCACAGGCACATACAATGTCATCAATGAAATGAAACCATTTAAAAAGGTGCCTGAGGTGGGGGTTAGCAATATCCATTTCCACACTCCCCTCCCAGTCAGGAAAAACAAATATTAGCATATGATGGTGCTAAGGATGCACCCATAGTGGTGTCTTGTGACTGCAAATAATATTTTTCATCAAGTAAAAAAAATAGTTATGATTCAAAATAAAAGATAAAAGTACAAATAAGTGGTGAGGTACATTTGGAGAGTTATCTGATTGGAGTATCCAGGGGTAACTGTGTAGGGGTGAAATGATGAAACTTGAAAAAATGAATGAACACTGTTTATTAGAGTTGTGTGTAACATGTGATTTGTATAATGTGTGGTGTAAAAGACTATGATATTGTAAATATTTTTAGTGATTCTATGTAAATTGTTGTTTGTTATCATGTTTATATTTTTGTTACCCCCCTCCCCCAGGTGTGGTTGAAAAAGAGTCCTCTGATCTAATCCACCTTCCTGGTGAAACAAATAAATAAAAAAATAAAAAAATGTACAAGTTCTGAATCATTTAAGAGTGTTCTTTCAACTGCATGGATACCCTGTTTGTGAGGAATACTGTACAATCATAAAGAGATGTAATGTCCACTGTTAACCAACACTAGCTGGACATTCCCGCTATCCTGGAGATCAGATCCACTGTATCCTGAATGTGGCTGGGAGCTTTGGGGACCAATTTGTTTGAGGAAACATTCCACTTGTGCTCCTGTAACTCAATCTATGGGGATCGTACCATCAGATCTCTAAATGAGAGAGTGCAGGAGGCAATTACCCAGGGAAAAGTTAACAATGCTCTTGAGGCACATTTCTTAACCCACCATAACTGCAGTCCCTCTGACCTTCGATTTAGGTCAATTAACCATGTGAGGGAACTACCAAGAGGGGGAAATAGAACATATATCCTGCTCTAGTGTGAAACTTACTGGATATCCATGTTAAATTCCCTTTAACCAAATGGCTTCAGTGGGGAGACTGATTTTTACCATGATAAAATCTGATTTGGAGGGAAAGGTTAGTATGCAGTGAACTTGCTCTGTGCTAGTTTTGTCTGTATGAAGGGTTCTCCTGCAATGATGACTGAGCATTTTCGAGCAACTGGTATCTCCCCCAAACCTTCCTCTGTTTCCCTTTCCCTATTTTCCATCCTTGTTTTTTCTACTATATTCCCTCCTTCCCTCCTCTCCCCCTTTTGGCATCAACCCCTTTTGCATTTTTACAGCTGTGGGTGGAGCCTACAGTCATTCTGTATTCAGCTCCTCAAAAACAGCTGAATGTAACATGCTTCCATTGGACTTCTGGAAGTATCATTCTGAAAATCCAACAGAGCTTGGAACACTCCACCACGGTCAGTCGCTATGGAGTAACAGCCACACTGTTTCGGTTGTTGCTTCCACATTCTGGGATAAGAACTGCACATGCGCAACCATGCACAGGCACAGTTCCTCTGGCACCACCATCTTGGGAATGGCATGATGCCATTCACCACAACTATGCATGTGTGAATGTTGCGCATGCACAGTTGTATCACCGCTGCCATCTTGGAGATGGATCTAGTAGGAGTTCGCTCTCCAGAGCTTTACATGCTCGCCACAACCATATTGGCTTTGGCTAGAGCTTTCTTGTTTTAGGTCTGCCTTTGCAGTACTGATTGTCACTGGCTCTGGTAGGGGTAGAGTTAAAAATTCTCTGCCCCCTCCACAGTCAAATTCAGGAAAAACGTTTTATGTGTTTGAAGCTGCTTTTTATTGTTCACACATAAATTTGTGGAGTTAGCATTTAAACTTTTTATGTACTTTTACTTATTTATGTAAGAAATATGAAATGGTACAGCAATCTGCTGTGATAGTGACAATTCACCAGAAGAAATGAATTAAGTTGTTTTTTTAAAAAAATGTCTTGCATTAATTACATGTCTTTACTTGTTTTGCGCTTCTTCACATATAGCACTGTTGTCACTTTCTGTGTTGTCAGTATGTGATGTCACTTTTAGAGGGCATTGTACACAGATGTAGTTGTATATTTAAGTATTCATATACTTGCATATTTGTATGTTTAACTGATGTCACTCATGCACAAACACCAACCCCCTGATGAAGCCCCATATGTAGGGTACTATAATACAGGAGTGTGTTGCCCTGCATCCTCTGCTCTAATAAATTTAGATTTTGCACTATATGATGGTGAGTGTTCTGCCTTTTTTCTTGCTACTTTGAGTGATGCTTTCCTGTACCTAGCATTGTAGCATCCCTGAAGTAGGTGTGCTCAATTTTTCTTTTGTCTTTTCCAAGGTAGTAATATTGGATTTGGGAAAATTTCCTTCTAAGTCAACCACCATCACCTGAAACCACTTGGTGGCTCCCACAACCCGCATGACAATGAAGCAGGTTGCAGGATAGCAGAAATGCCTGTTATATGAGATGAACCATGACATGGGTTGGCTGTTGCACACTGCATTTGGGTACGAAGTCTGGGCAGTGGAAGTTTTTTTAGTGGCCCAGTCATAATCGACAGTTTTCAGTTAAGTACAATATGTACCTATGCTAGCTGCGGACACATCACCTGTCTATTTAGTCCCTGTATACAAGTTGGTATTGCTAAAGAGGATTTGAGATGTAAACATATATCCTATACACCATTAGGTATATATGTGCCTACAATCAGACTGGGTGCCAGGGTGTCCACAGCCAGACCCTGGAAAAAAACTTGTGGTATCCCCTGCACTGGGAACAGTAGTACAGGAGTCCTTACAATACTGTGCACAGGCTCATGCATATGGTTGTGCAGCCCACCTGACCAATGTGCGGTCCATCTACTGCCAGGGTCCATAAGCTATCATATGATTGTAGGTGTGCAGCACCCAGATTTGTGGTACAGGCAGTGGTAGAATGGGCAATCATGAATCCAGCCATATGTCACCAGGGGTGCTAAATATATATTCTGATGGTACAATGGTGGGTGGAAAGGCAAAGTAATAGGCAGCAAACTGAGCAACAAGTTTTGAAAAGGATATCTTAGACTTCCAGTACTACAGATGGCCTGCTCCAGGGTAGGGTTCTTTGGCTCCATTTAGGCAAACAGTGATTATAAATTTAGCACCAAAGCTCTCCCTAGACTGACTTGTTAAACTTAACCTTGTTCTTTCACTTTAACTTGTGCAAGGCCAGGTACTGACACTGTGTTGTGTGTTCTGATCATTGTTAACTGTACTAGACACTGGCTTGCTCGTGTGGGTTTAAAGTGCAGCTTCCAAGAGGGATTGGGACACACACACACACATGCACACACACCTCTGATAATGTGCTATTTCAACTCCATTAAAGCAGTAGGATCCTGCACAAGGAAGTCATCCTTGAAAAAATAATCTATTGTTGTTACCATGCACATTAATTTTTGTCTTTTAAAACTGTGTCTAACTATCTGTGGAGTCCATGCCAGTGTTTGTAAATCAGAGGAGTAATAATCTGTATTGTTTTAACCAGGCAAAGCAAACTGATTTGTGACAGCTTGTTTTCAGATGTGTCAGGGGTGGTGGGGGGTGGTGGTGCATGGACCTATTTTATTAAGAAGGGAAATTTTGGCCATGTCATCTGGGAAATTATCCTACTATTATCATACAGTAGGTGCCAAGGGATCTTTAACATCCACCTGGAAAGTCAACAGTGATGTTAAGAAGGGTTCTTGATTTAATGTCTAATCCAATGACAGTGTTTCAATAGTGCAACTCCCCCAAGTGCTACACTACAGTATCAATATTTGGTATTGGCCCAAATTCCTGGTTTAGGACTAGATCCTCTGATCTTCCCATCTTCCAGTTACAGGTTTGAGTGTGCAACCTACTAAGACAATAACACTGGGTAGCAATCCTTGTAAAAGGTTTCATTGGTCAAGCAAAAAGAAGAATATGCACCATGGGAATGACTTTACTAATACTGGCACTGCTGCTGCTGAGTTTATGGGTAGCATTGCCAAACAGAACAAGGATTTCACAAAGTTGATTCATGGTTTTTGAAGGATTAATAGTTCTAAAAGTGTCATGTGACATGGTCATTGCGTGTACAGCCTATTTAGGGCTGCAATGGATGGAGTCCTGCAGAACTCTTGCTTTCGAAAAAGAACTCCACATTCCTTGCATTCTTTGTGACCGAACAACATGTTGGAGTTGCACCACAGTTGCCTCCACGTTGGTGGAACACTCTGCTTGAACTGCATTATATTTTACTAAAAAAAAAAACAAAAAAAAAAACAGGGACATCTTGATCTTGACAGTGGGGGATTGGGAACAAAAACAAACGGCAGTCACCGAGGAACATGGCACACTCTGCCATGTGCAAGATGACCACCGCACTCTACTGCACATGTGCTAGTAGTCGTGCATGCACAGTAGAGTGCGGCAGCCATCTTGCACATAGCAGAGTGTGCCATGTTCTGCTGTGACCGCAGTTTATTTTTTTCTTTAAAATTACAGCTATCCCACCCAACCCTCCCTCTCAGCACCCCCACAAACATAAGAGTGACAATGGGGTGCCCAGTCCCCATGTCCTGATATGGAATCCTCAGTGTTGTTTTGACACCCCCACCACCACGCATGCATAGTTATTTCTTCTTTTTGTTTAAAAAATATATATATATATATATAGATATTCCCCCACCTGACCCTCCCTCTCAGCATCCACCACCCCACTCCTGGAAACATAAGAGTGATACTTTCAAGTGTTCCAATGAGGAATCCTCTGTGGGGTTTCATTTTTGAACCCTGCAAAAGGAAAACCATCCATCAATGTCTTTTGTGGCCAAAACTGCTCCCCACCTGACCCTCCCACTCAGCACCCCCCCAAGCCTTACTTGCCCATCGGGTGTCCAATACCATAATCCTCTCTGGACCACAGACACATCTTCACTCTTCAAAGCCGGACCGTGAGCTGAAGAAACAAGTATGTGGTTCTATGTATTTCAGTGGGGTTTTGAACTTAGTGGCATAACTTGGGCATTTTTGCATATTTATGGCCCAAATTTTCAACATGCCTTCTTTTGGACCCTACCTCATGAACATTTGCATTGTCATTAGGTAGATCTGTCCTGAAAGGTGATTTTGTGATCCCTGTGTGAAATCACCTTTTGAGCAGGAGTTGAAAATTTCTCTGCCCTTGTTTATGAAGTGGGGTCATAAGAAGGCTATGATGAAAATTTAGTGTAAAAATATTAAAAAACAACCAAGTTATGAGCCAACATTGAATTTTGTGAACCCAGGCTCGTAACTTTATTAATTTTCAATATTTTCCCCATATTCACAACATAGCCATATCTTTACAGCACATCATGAGTGTTACAGTTGTCATTTTTAAAATCCTGGCCAAAATGTTTTTTCACATCTCAAAAGGAGATTTTGTGGTCCCTGTGCAAAATCACCATTTGGGCAGGAGGTGAGAATTTGCTCTGCCCTTGTTCATGAGGTGGGGTCATAAGAAGGCTATGTTGAAAATTTGGTGTAAAAATTTTAAAAACAATAAAGTTATGAGCCTACATTGAATTTTGTAAATGAATGCTTGTAACCTTTGTCATTTTCAATATTTTTAACCCAATTTTACAAAATAGCCATATCTTTACATCACCTAATGAACATGACAGCCATCATTTCTCAAATCCTGGCCAAATTTTTTTACACCCCAAAAGGAAATTTCGCGGTCCCTGCATGAAATCAACTTTTCTACAGGAGTTGAAAATTTTCTCTGACCTTATTCATGAGTCAGGGTCATAAGAAGACTATGTTTTAAATCTGGTGTCAAAATATTAAAAACAAAGTTATGAGGCTATGTTGAATTTTGCAAATGCAGGCTCATAACGTTGGTAATATTCAATATTTTAACCCCAAATGTTCAACATAGCCATTTCTTTACAGCACCTCATGAATGTGACAGCTGTCATTTTTCAGCTCCTGCCCAAAATTTGTTTCTGCATCCTGAAAGTTAATTTCGTAGTTCCTGCGCAAAATCACCTTTTGGCCAGGAGTTAAACATTTTCTCTGCCCTTCTCCATGAGGCAGTGTCACAACAAGACTATGTTGAACATTTGGTGAAAAAATATTAAAAAACTAATTTTCAATATTTTTACCCCAAATTCCTCAGCTGCAGCCCTTTCGGCTCTGGCTAGAGTTTGTATTGTATATGTAGTGTTCTGCTGGGTGGTGGTATCCAGCATCAAGGAGGGCTGGGGGACTTCATGTTCTTGCTGGAACATCCTCATTGTATCTGTTACCCTCACTGATCTGTGAGCAACACTGGCTATTCTTTGTGCTATTGCAATAAGATTGCTGACACTGGTAATACTCTGGTCCGTGTCAAAGTATTGATAGGCAACTAAATTTAACATGTCTGAAAAATAGTGAATATCATTATTTCAACCCTGTCACTGAAAGCCTTCACCATAGTCAACCCATTATCTGTCGCTGTAATTCTTTCTGTAGACATAATCCTTTTGTAAGTGTCCATCCATACAACAGTTTACCTAGTATGTTACTTATGTTGACTGCAGTGCATTCTTCATCCAGTCAGTGGCACTGAGTAATGCCATTCCATTGTACTACACTTTCTGTGTCAAATTAGACTATTGTGACTGAAAGAAAGTGACCCAGTGTGTCTGGTGAGAGACAAATGCACATGTGTTGATATATTTGTCCAATTATCTGATGTGTTTTTTACTGCCTGATAATTTCTTGGAGCTACTCCATTGATAAATATAAATCTGATTATATTTACTATGTTGACTGTAAAAATTCAAGCATCTTTTACAATGCAGTATGTTCCACAATAGAAAAGAGCTGTAAATATGTTACTACAGTGGTGCCAGGTGTCAGGTTCCATCATGACTAAAGACACAGTTAAGTGTTATTGTACCCTCTCAATACTAACATGGCTGTGTTTCTCTTTTTCTTTCAGGTTAGTCCTGCAACCAGCTTTTGTGGTGTGGTTCCTCAGTTCCCAAAGAAAAAGTCCAAGAAACACAAAGTGGAACACTTCCTGAAGCTTCTGAAAAGCTGGTTTGGGTGGCCATTTTGCAACAGAGTGTCTTACATTTGTGACACCCATGAGAATGGGCACAGTCTTATATTAACATGTAGCTTACATATGCACAAAAATAGGCAGATGAATTCTCTTTTTAATTTGTATATCTAGTTTTACATTTTTGTGCAAGTAAATTTGTTTTCTGTGTTGTGTTTAAATGTTAGTATAGCTTTAAGTTAGCAATATTTATTGATATCATCCTCTGTGCACCATGCTTTTAAAAAAGCACTAAGAATAATGTGAAATGTGTTAGGCAGCACACTTACCTGAGGAGGTTTACATTTTACTTTTTTGGACTAGAGACACTTCTTTAATAAAGATTATCTTTGCACTAGCTTTTGGTAGTATAACGCAGTCCTTGTACGGGTGCTTCAGATTTTTGTTGTTTACAGTTTGAGTTTTTTTTTGATGCCCTGTTGTCCTTTGGTGCAAGTTTTTCTTTTACTTGATGTAAAGGTACAGTTGTAGATGTCAAGTTGTCCAGATATTTTCAGATAGTTCACAGTCTTTCTAAAGAAACTTCTCAGGTGGACATACAGCGGTACTGCAGGCAAGCAAGCAGGAAATGTCTTCAGATAAATATTTCATAATACTCAGGGAATATCTGGACATGTTGATGACTGAAACTGTGTTCAGATACAGCTGTCACAATATCCTCAGTCACAGCTGGTTATAAAGCTTGGTATCATTGTTTTTAAAGATCATCATCAAGGCTGTTAAACAGTCAGCAAGTGGCAATATACAGAAACAGCGCTAAGCATGTGTGTGCCTCTACAAGTCCTTTAGCCCACCAGCTCTAGTAGTCAGCAAGAAAAGTACAAGAAGACAGGCAAGTGCCAAGTGATGGCCTTGACCATTCTCAACTTTTCTTCACTAATATTAATTGACACAAGGGAACCTGAATCTGGGCACCACTGCATCATTTATTTATAAATGTATTGAATGGGTTTACCAGGAAATGCCTACTGCTCTGTAAACAGCCTATTTCCAGAGCTGTACTGGGGATGGGTACAAAAGGAAGTACAAAGAACAGAAGGCAATTAAACAGTAAGCAGAAATTCAAGTACAGTGAGAGGTAGCAGGTATAATACAGAGTCAAAGGAATGGTGCAAATGGTACTGAACAATACATACTTTTGATAAAGTGAAGAGAGACTAAAGTTAGGTACACAAGCAGTGTGAGTTTGGAGTACAGTCATTATGGAGTATGAGAAGGAGGCAGATTACATAAGGAAAGGGAGGGAGTATCAAAGCAGGGGGGAGCATGAAATAATGCAGACTGACCAGCTGATGCATGAGGGTCAGAAGAGCTGAGTGAGTATGAGGGTGGTTGGGTGCAGTAGTAGTAGTTGTGTATTTCTTTATTTTTTGTTTGTTTGTTTCTTCCCCTTCCCTACTGGATGGCCCCCCTCAGCCCAGATACCACAGCCCCCTCATGCCAACATCAACCAGGGCTTATTTTGTCAGACAGTACCCCCAGAGCTTGCCCCCCCAGTGGGGTCAATGGGGTCCACAAAGCCCAATTGAGAACCAAATCCAGTGGTTGGACTAGTGAGCCCAGCTTGTCTGGTGTGGGGCCTATGGGTGTCTGAGTACCATCCTACCTCTAGTAGTTGTTTTCCTGCCTTTTTCCCTGAGAAGCGTGGTGTGCATGATGCCACAATGTGCGCCACACACTCCCAATAGCCAAATGTTGGCATCTGCCCCACCACTCCTGCCTTGTCTAAGCAGTCCTGACTGCCTTTCCCCAAGCTTCTGCTAGGGGCCAGGTGGACACAGGTCTCTGCAAGCCCTGCTCCCAGAGGAGGAGAGCAGTCCCCTGGATGCTCAATCCTCCCCCCCAGCCATCCCCTCCACTGCCTCGAGCTCACTACCGAACTTGGGTCACTGGTGTCATGAGCAGTAGCACTACCACTGTGCTGACAGGCCAGCAGTAGTAGTAGTAGTAGTTTATTTGTTAATTGCTGAGTCCTGGAGGCTCTGAGTGCTGTACATCATAAGAAAAATCCAGAATCAAAAAGATAAAACACGGGTAAATAAATACATATAGCTTAAAATGTGTAAACCAAAGCAGCATAAATAGCTAAAAGAAGCCAATGGGAACATGATACGAGGGAGGTGACATAGCAGGGGAGAAAACCAAACCAAAAATTACATATGGGGGGTACAGTGAGAGAGGATCTGGCATTCAAGGGAAAGAAGAGAAAGGGAGGAGTACAAGGACCAGTGCTGTGTGGGGGAAGTGTCAGTCCAGGGCAAACCAATAGAAAGAATGGAACAAAGGAGGGTCCTACCTAGCAATGGAAGATTTAGAGTTGCCACTATAGATCACATCATCAAAGTCAAAAGCAGGGACAATTATTTTTATGATAATATCATGCCTGGCAGGGGTAGGGATGTAAGCTTTATTCCTATATAGTGCCCCTAGCTTGGGGTAGAATCTTGGTGTGTATGGAATTGATATGAATCAAGAAGTCAAGATGCATGTCATGACAAAACACCTAGTTACTTATTGTAAAAGAACAGATGACATCCTGGGAACCATCCACAGTTAAAAGGACAGGAGGTGGCCAGATGCCAGGCAGGCACTGCCTGGTGCCAAGGCTCAAGGAAGCTGTCTTTTTGGCATTGAGGGTGAGTTGGCTGATACAGTGCCAGAGTTCAACATAACTGAAGTCATGTTAAAGCTGCAGCACTAGCTCGGGGGTGGAGAGATTAAATGAAAATGTGACCATATCATCCACATACTAATTCTAGAGGAGATACACACCTTGGGAAGGTCTCTCAGTAAAACTGAAATCAGGATGGGGGCAGATGACAGAGGCTTTTAGGGCCCTGGATTCAATGAGGGTGAGGCAGAAAGCATCTCCCACTGAGACTGACTGGCTTTCTGGGTAGAGGGTGGTTTGCAGTGCAATCAGCAAATCCTGGTGCTGAATCCAGAAATTGTGGTCCACCAAACAGAATACCACAGAAGTAGGAAACACTCTTACTCCATTGGTGCTTGCTACTCAGATATTTGATTATTCAGGCATCTTGCTTTGTTCAAACAGTTCTACAGCTGGAGACCAGGAGTAGGAACCATGGTGCTTCTAGGATAAACACAGCCTCTTTATCAGGTGGAGATGGACTGGTACCTGCTATGCAGATACAAATGAAACCAATTGATTGCTAGGGTAGATAGTTCAGCTCCAACACTCTAACAAGTTTGCCTAGCAACAGAGACTGGGAGACAGTGCAGAACACCTTTACAACATTGAAAAAGATGGGAGAAGTGAGGTGACCCTTTAAGGATAATGTAAGTGGAACATATTTGGAAGGTCATGTTGTAGTGTAATTTGCAGACACCAGACTGATGCGGTTTAATAAAAGTGGAGGAGTCAACTAATAGGGGGTGTTAAGAAAGTACAAGGTGCTCTTGAAGCTTAGCTAGGGCAATGAGAAGAAAAAAGGGGTGATGTTTACCCAGAACAGAAGTACCACTTCCCTTACAAAGGAGAATAACTTTAGCCTTCTTCCAAGCTTCAGAAACTGAGACCACATGGAATGCCAGGTTCTAAAGGTCAGTTAGAGAATGTGATAGTGGGGGTTGACAGAGAGAGTGGTTTGGGGTGAGTCCTGTCAGAGCTATAACCTGTGGAGGGATTGAGAAAAAGTACAGCTAAGAAGGTAGCAGAGGTGGTAGTGGTGAAGAAACAGAAAGAAGATTTGGGGAAGGGGAGGAGCAATGGGGAAAGAAGGATGGAAGGGAAAAGGGTAGGAGGGAGTGGGAGACAGAAGAAAGGAAGGAGAGAGAGAAAAAGAAAGAAAAAGACAGAAAAGAAAGAAAAAGTGGTAAAAAGAGGTAGCTGTCTTCAAAAGAATAGGGAGAGTAAAAGAATACAAGTGAATGCATGGGGTTTGGAAATTGGATTACAATGGCATGAACAACCTTCTAGACTTTAAGGGGGATACATATTCTGGAATTTTGAGATAAAGTAGTCCGATTGGCCATCTTTGTTACCTTGGTGCAGCGTTATGGATTTTTTTTTGTACCTGAGGTCAACTTGCACACCGGTGACCTTATGCAGGTGCCAGGCAGAGTATCTGGTCTGGCGACATGAAATGTGCTCAGGGAATAGGTAGGGGTGTTGGCTGATGCAATTTTTATGGAAGGGAGCGTGCTTGTCCCAAACAGAGGAAAAGTACAACTGGAATTTGGAAAGGACATCATCATCAACATCTGAGGCTGTAGAGATGAAGGACTAATCAGTGGTGTGGAGATCAGCTTGATGGGCAGATATCTTTAGAGACCTAAAATTCCAAGGCTGAATAACTTTGGGTGGCTTTTGGACAGTGTACCATATATACACAGTAAACCAAACAATGTTCACTGAGAGCATTAGAGAGGATGACTGCTGTAGTTTTTCTTTGAGGGTGGGAGCAGAGAACCCAGTCAAGAGGGTACTGGTCGGGAGTGGAAGAGCTAAACCAGGTAGGCTCAGAAACATGCTGCATGAAGTAAATTAATTGGATTTGTTGAGTAAGTTTTTTTTTTGCAGCAGGGAAGAACCTACTGTGGTTAAATTCTACCAGGATAATGAGTTCACTATTTATAACAGTAGTAAAAATAGATGAGAGATATTCATGTGGTGAATCTGGATTGGAACCAGGACAGAAATGCACTCCAGGGACACAAACATGGAAGGAAAAGTAAGGAGGAGGAGGAGGAGGAGAACATGAGGTGCACAACTTTAAAACTGAGGGAGAAGGTGACATACAGTAGATGGTGACACCAGCACCCAGTTTAGACCAATACTGCCAAACAACTGTGAAGTCAGGGAGATGGTATGGCAGTGTCACTGATCCTGGGGGAGAGCCAGGTCTAAAAACAACTGTAACTGATTGCTGCAGTGTTTGAATCCACAGTTGCTAGTGGTCAGTTTTTGGGAGAAAACTGCAGATTCATATGCACATTTCTAGCACTCATAGGGAGGGTTGAGGATGATATGGGAGGAGGGGGGCCACAGTTTAGCTCAACCACACCAGCCAGAAGAAGCAACAAGCAGATGATGAGCTTAGAGGAGTTTTTGCGCTTGTGGCTGGACAATGAAGGGGACAGAGGGTCTAGAAGGAAGAATGGCTAAAAGGATTTGTCAGGAGACATAAAGGTGTAGCCAGGGAGAGTGGAGGAAAGAGCAAGAGATTGGGCAGTGAATAGGGGAAGGAGAGAGGGTAAGGCAGAGTAGGAAGAGGAGCAACTGAGGGGGTAAAGTGACCTGAGGAGGGAGTGGAGAAAAGGAGTGGAAGGAGACAAAGGAGAAGAAAAATTAAGATAAAGAGCAAGGTGAGGCTACAGGTATGAGGCACTGAAATGGTATACCTGAAAGGTAGCACTTTAAGTGATTTTGTGAGCTTTGCCATAACAAATGGGATTAGTAACTTGTAGTAACCTGTAGGAGTTGTGATTCAATCTCCTACCATTCAAACTGCCAAAACGTGCAGTTTTCCATTAAATAAATGCTTTTACTTCTGTGCTCTGCTTCATTTGCATAGCCCACCCTTTTTTTCTCAGTGCTGCAACCCACAAGCATAACATCATGCAAGGGCAACTAAGTTTATAAGCACTGTTTTGAAACAGAGACCTCTGTTGGTCAGTCTTGGTATTGCAGACATTTACACTACCGACATATAGGAGACTACATCTCTCAGTAAAGAAATCTTGTCAGCTAGATACTATATGCAAAATGCCTTGTTTGGAAAAATAAACATATGAGAGCTTTTATTGTTGAAGCCACTACAGAGATTTGAGACTGCACCTCACAGTAAGGGAATTGTAAAACAATGTCTTATTGTACCCACAATGCCTTGCTATGAACATCTACATATTAGGTGCAGTCACCACCACCAAAATAAGGGACTTCACCTCTGAGTAACTAACATTTACATCTAGAGGATGATTTATCCAGATTTTCTTGGTGCTGTATGTAAAACATTGATAGTTCCCTTGCATGACATCATTCAGAGGGTGTGATCATACACAGAAAACTGAAGAACACAGTGTTGATAAAATGTTAAAAAAAATAACTATGACAGATTTCTTTACAAAACAAATTGCAGCTTCAGCATCTGAAGCATAGTTGGCAATGGTATGATACAGTATGTGAAACAGGTATCTGCGAAAGCTCACAAAATCACTTTAAGGTAAAGGTTAGGTGTAACGGAGTTGAAGGACAGAAAAGAAGGGGAAGGATTGGCAAGTATGAACAGAAAACCACTATAACAGGGATACATACAGTTCAAATGTGTGGCAACTATAGTACAAAAATAGTAGTTAGTGTTCTGAGGATTGCTTCCAGCAGAATTACAGTGACTTTAAAGTGAGGGCAGATAAGCAGCTTATAGAATATTATAAGACTAATTAAATATTAATGAGCTAGTTATGCTCACTGACTGGTTACTGGATCGATCATTAATGGTCAATTAATGACCGATCCAGATGTGATCATGTCACAAGCAGCCACCTTACATAACCGCGGAGTATTACACTGCACCGCCAGGACCACACACATAGATGGATTTGCCTGTCAGCTGAAGTTCCCATGACAGCTTTCCATGGACTGTATTCTGTCTCCTTTAAGTTTGCCACAGAGTGAAAACAGATAATTGGCTACACTGTGGCAACAAAACCACTGCATATCACTTCTCTCCCAACTGGTTAGAGAGCCAGCAAGAATAAACTACAAAACTGGAACCAGCTCCCTCATAGATTGGGTCCTGTCTAAGTCCCCCTCAAAGCTGTCCAACATCACAGTTTTCCCTGATACCCTGATTGACCACTCTCCTATTCTCAGCAATTTTTCCAAGAAAGCAGTGAAGGCTGCCCCTGCCATTATAACTGGAAGAGTACTCCATAGAGGCCTCCTAAACTTCAAAACTTACCTCGCCCGGATCGACTGGTCACCTCTTAGATATCAAGGACATTGATCTAGCCCTAGATTTCTTCATCTCCAGATTTAATTTCGCTTGCGATATCTTTGCACCAATAAGAAAGAGGAAAGTAAGGGTTGCACTAAATGGATGGGTCACAGGGGCCTTGATTGAACAAATGAAAAAGTGAGACGATCTTTGGCATTAGGCGAAGGCCACAGGGGCACCACATGATAGTCAAAATTTCCGGGTAGCCAGAAATAAATGTGAAAAAAGCAATTAGGCTGGCTAAGGCTAATTTCTACAAAAGCCAATTAGAAAGGAACTGAGGTAACAGTAAGGGTTTCTTGGATAACATTAAAGACTTGATTGGGAAGGACAAAAAAAAAAAACCTTCACTTCTAATTGTCACGGCATTTTCACTAAGAACCCCCATTCCATTGTTGAAGCCTTTAACGTGGCATTCACGAACCTCAGCTCCATCCTACCTACCGATTATCTGCCACCACAAGCCCCCTTAGCTCCTAGACCCCACCCAGCAACCCAGCCAGTGAACAATATACCACAGTTCTATCTCAAATACGTAACTATTTCTGAGGCCAAGAAATACATCAAAAGGGTACTGGGGAAAACGCGCTTGACCAGAGACAACATAGATATGAAAATGGTGGAGCTCGCACTTGGTGAGGTAATAGCCCCAATTACTAAAATCTTTAATAAGTCCCTCACACTTGATAACTTACTGAATCTCTGAAAAGTGGCTCTTGTCACACCAGTACACAAGAGCGGGGACACAAAATTGTAAATGACAACTTACAGTACACACTGCAAGCCCATTGGTCGACAGTGTCAACCAATAGAAACATAGAAACATAGACTTTGACAGCAGATAAGGACTGCTTGGCCCACCCAGTCTGCCCATTCTCCTACCTGTTGGATAAGCTGCAGATCCTAGTTAACCAACAGCCTACTTCCTCCTACCCCCCACTATAATTGCCTTATGTCTGTCCCATGCATTCTTGAATTCCCCCACGGTTTTTGACCCCACAATCTCCTCAGAAAGGCCGTTCCATATGTCCACCACCATCTCTGTGAAAAAATACTTCCTCACATTGCCCATGAGCTGTCCCCCTCTATCTTCAGATTGTGCCCCCTTGTTCTTGCACATCTCTTTTTTCGAAAGATGCTACCCTCTTGGACTTTGTTGATTCCCTTGAGGTACTTGAACATTTCTATCATGTCCCCTCTCCCTCCTTTCCTAGATGGTATACATATTAAGCTTCTTTAGTCTCTTTTTGTATGGTTTCTGGTGCAGACCCTACACCATTTTAGTTGCCCTCCTCTCGACTGCCTCCATCATGTCTATGTCCTTGCAAAGATGGGGTCTCCAGAACTGCTCACAGTACTCCAGATGGGGTCTCACCAATTGTCTGTACAGAGGGATGACAACTTTCTGTTTTCTACTGGTGATGCCTCTTCCTATACATTCCACTATCCCCCAGCCCTCTGTACTGCTTCTCAGATTGCCTGCCTACCTTTAGGTCATCTGATATGACTACCCCCAGGTCCCTTTCCATTTTTGTTGTTGTAAGTACCTCCTCTTCATTGTGCACTCTTCCACTTGGTTTTTGTTTCCCAGGTGCATTACTTTCCACTTCTTTGCACTGAATCTAAGATGCCATATTTTTGACAATTCCTCCAACTTTGCCAAGTCCCTTCTCATCCATCTCCAATGGGCTTGTAGTGGTAACAGTAGGCTGTCAATCACTGACAGTTCAGTCAGTGTGCAGCCATGGAGGTATGTGGAGGGTTGTGCTGCTCGCTGGCTGACTGGTCGACTGGCCACGCTGGGATGGGGGGAGTGGGGTGGGATGTTGGTGTCTGAGTGGGTGGGACACCACTACACTATGGAAAATTGGGCAGAAGGTAAAATTATTTTTATTTCAAATGGGGATTGGGACAGGGAGGGTGACACTACACTATGAAAAAGAGGTTGGGCTTTTTTTTATTTCAAACAGGGATTAGGACAGTGAGGGGGGACAGTACACTATGGAAAAAGGGGTCAAGCTTTTTTTATGTCAAACAGGGATCGTGACTGAAAGGGGGGACACTACGCTATGGAAAAGGGATCGGGCTTTTATTTTTGTTTATTTTAAATGGGGATCAGGACAGGGAAGGGGGATACTACACTATGGAAAAAGGGATCGATCTTGTATTTTTTAATTTCAAATGGGAATCGGGACAAACAGGGCTGGGGCATGCTTTACACATGACTGGGCAGGGGGCAGGCCACACAGTGTATTCTGCCTGGCACATCCCTGCAGACAGCATGCAAATGAGACCATAATGACATACAAATTGCCCATTTGTGCCTTGCATGCCTAATGGCCTCATTTGCATATGACTGGCTGAATATCTGGAATTTGGGCCCAGCTCATCTGCAGTTGCACCTCACATCCTCATTCCAGGTATTCATGCCATCTAGAAGCATGTGCTTGCATATTGTCAGTGGCCTCCATTTGTGCCACGTGCAAGCATTGCTTTATTTAGCTGGGATACGTGATTGCCCGTCTTGTTTGAATATAGCATTTTTTTGCGCCAGTCCATTTTTGGGCAAAGCATCTGGATGCTCCAGGCATCCCCCAGTCTTTGAAAATGTGGGCCTTGATGTTTAGTCTGTTTCTCAATGCCCTCCCTGAAGCTTGCACATTCAAAATTAACCATTTATGTGGACGATGCCGAAATCATTAATTACAGCCCACAACTACGCCCTCTCTCCCAGGACCTGCAAAACAGTTCTCTTAGTTAGAGGACTGGTTCACCAGGCACAAATTGCTGCTAAACTATGAAAAAACTAAAATAATGCTGTTCACCGGCCCACACTCCAGAAAGAAAAACCTCAGTATCAACATAGTCAATAAAAAAATGAAGCCCTCAAACAAGTAAGCACATTCAAGTACCTTGGAGTACATATCAACAACTCCCTCTCCTTCTCCTCACATATTAACAGTGTAGTTAGGGCTGTCAACATCAAACTTGGAGTCCTGTATAAGCACAGGAGCCTCCCAACCTCCGCTGCCCTAGACCTCCCCGTCACCAGCTCAGTCCTGTCAGTTATTGACAATGGGCTGATTGCATATAGTGCTGCCACTGACATGGCCCTAAAGCATGTCAAAACAGCACTCAAGCAAAGCCCGCCGACTCATCCTGGGTGCTGACAGGCTCACCCACATGTGCAAGCTGTATGCTGAAACCCAATGGCTAAAACTACCCAGGCGACTAAAGTACCAAGTATGCCTCATGGGAAAGAAAGTGCTTCTTTGTCTCACTCCACCTGCCATCTGCAACCTACTGAAATTCTCGCAAACCCAGCACTGCAGCAGTGGCACTGCACAAGGATCATTATCTGCAACATTCAGGAGAACCTCTCTCACTCAGTGCTCATTTGCTTACAGAGCCTCACATTGGAGTAATGAACTCCCTGCCAAACTAGTCAACTCCAACAACATCAGCTCTTATAAAAAACAACTGAAGCACTACCTACAGTAGCTACCTCCAGCAGCTGTAACTGCTAAATGACCTCAAACTCTTTGCCCTCAAGACTGCTTTTTCCCCTCTGCTTTAGCTAAGCTGACTTCACCCCATCCTTATCACAAAATTGATCATTTTACATCCCCCTCATCTCCCTGCCACCAGCCTCCTCTTTCTATTTCCTCTTCCCCACTGCCCACCCAACCTCAACTGCACACTTTTAACCCTGTACCCTCCCCATGGAACCCCCCCAACCACCTGTACCTATTTCTGACTTTCTGGCCTCCCATCTTCATTTTTTTGTTACAATTGTGACAATCCTACATCTCTGGGTGCTGGCCTTCAGATCTCCATACCCTCTCTTATTTTTTGTAGTTCATCTATGTGTCATATTTTTATCTTTTTGTGTAGTGGTACTTGAACTTGGTTTGACTACTGATGTTATGTGCTCTCTAAATTCATACTTGCTGCTGTATACTCAATATGCTTGTCTGGCATTGTATTGTTTTCCTTGACGTGGAACCTTTGTAAACAAGCTCTGAGCTCAATAGCTGTATCTGAAAATTAAAATAAATAAATAAATTGTGTGGGTGGTGGCCCTTGGCTGTGCCTTGAGCTCCCCAACACCCCACTCAGTCATAGGTTCCACTATGCTGCGGTGACAAGAAATTTGTCAACCATCGGCACAGCAACAGCACAACACTGCCAATTGGTGTTGCGCTGTCACTTGGGGAACAAGTGTTCTCTGTTGGGGGCATCACCCCCCACACACCCATGCGGGGATACTGCCCCCCCACGCCCCCCTGCACTTTAGATTACTAATTCCAGTCAGAGTTAGTTTGGGAAGGGAGCAAACACTCCACCAGCAACAGTGTCAGGAACATGGAGACCATCACAGCGAACTGCCAAAAATGTTGCTCTGATGGTCTTTGTGGTATTCCCGCTGCTGTGCGGTTGGTATACCTCGGTGGTTAATCCCTGGGAAACAACTGCCAGTTTGGTTACTATTGCTTAAATGACAATTGCAAATGAAGGCAGATATAGTGGAGCCAGTCAGACTACTACACAAAACAGCAGCAAACTGCAGCAGTTAGTGGAGTTTCCTTACAGAAATAATTATATGAAATGTTTTCATGCAGCGTGCATAAAACCACCCATGTGATATGCACACAGCAAGCATGACTTAAATGTTAAATTGGAACCAATTGCATGCATGTGGCATGTGTGCAGCAAGCAACTGTGGAAATCATGCTTTTTATGTTAAATTGGAACAGACTGCATGCATATGGCATACGTGCAAAATTCAAGTGGTCACTGATAACTGCACACATAAAAGTTAATTTACTTGCTCTTGATCACACCATATACTAGTGGGGGTTGATGAGATTCAAACCCAGGTCTTCAGATCTCCAAGTCTCCTGATTTGTAGTTCAGTGCTTTTAAGCACGAAGCTATACTGCCTGCACACATATAGCTCACTTGTACTTCAATACAAATCTTAATTAATCTGCACAAATGTGACGTACATATAGCCATTGTTATACTTTTTAGTTTTCTTGTCCCCCCTCATCTCAGCTATACAGCTGAACTGTAGCACACATACTAATGGAAACACGTGTGGTTCTTCACACCCCCAATACACACACTTACCCACAAAACTACTTAATTACTTATGTCTGGCCTGTACTCCTACTATTTTCTCTCCATAATTTTTAATGCTTCTACACAAACAAACTTAAAGGGCAAACACAAAAGTAACAATAACTCAGCATCCACCCACATAGCCAGTTCCCTCTCTCCATGCACATACACTGTAGCAGGTACGGCCATGCTGCTACAGACAACCCACCAAGTATAGATATAAGTCAAGAATCTGTTACCTGAATACAAGGGAGCCAGAGGCAGGAGATGATGTCCAAGGATCAGAGTGCTGGGGTGTACCTCCTTGAAATGAATGGAGTTATTTTTTGTTACTGTTTTATATATTATGATGGAAAGTTGGAGAATAATGAAGGCCACTGTTCTACTAACAAGGCCCTTGTTAGTTGAGTAGTGGCCTTCATGAATCTCCAACTTTCCATCAATAATGTATAAAATAGAGAATAATATATGGGTTGGTGTGTGTAACAAGACTGTGGGATGATACATAAACCCGAGGGTGAAGCCTGAGGGGTTTATGAAATGCATCCCACAGTGAGGGTGTGTGTAAAATCGAGTTTTAAATGACCACCCCATATTTTATTTTATATAATTGCTGGTCAGTGCATTTTTGCCTCAGCAATTATACAAAATGAAATAAGCAAATAGGTTGGTGTTTGGGCAGCTGCAGACCTTACAGGATTCTTTGTGGTCCACGGTCTGCCAGGTTACAGTGCTCCAAGAAGTGGAGATGCTGTAAAAGAAGTTGTTTAAAAAAGTTCTATTTTCTTTTTTTTTTCTATAGTTCAACTTACTGCCCAATGGCAGATGCAGAGCTGTGGCGTCCTCCACTGTGAAGTGGTGGGGAGACCTGCTAGCTCATTTCTGCTAAAAAATTGCCTTACTGTCGACTGCGATGGGCGATGGAGTCTGCGGCCATACAGAGCTGCTCCAGGAAATGTATCAAGTAAAAGAAGACCGGTGACGGGTGCACGCGTGGTCTGAGGGAAACATGGTGCGTGTTTGCCATTATAATCATCTGGTTATAATGGTAAATTACAAATAGGTTTCCCGATGGGAAAAAACAATGGTCAGTAATTATATAGTAATAAAAAAAATACCCCCATTCATTTCAATGGTGCATGTCTCTGCAATCTCCCTTGCCCTATATCATAATGTGCCTGAGTGTGGAAACATGGAGATTAGCTTCACTGGGAAGGGGGCATAAGCCTGAGTATAATGGGGCTCCAATAGTCTGTGCATACAATACTGCTCAACTGTCCCTGAATGCAAGAGACAGCTCTCATTTTACCCCTGAAAACTGCTCTGCTCTTCATCCATCCTTTATGGAAAAAATGCTGTTCACACAGAGGATGTCCTGTAAATTTAGACTTTATGGCAGGGACACCATTTCAGATTTCAGCAGGGGGGAGCCAACAACCAGAGAAGGCCAGGTTCTCGTTATCCCCTAGGTGTCAAGCTCTAGAATGTCTGGAACATCTCTGAAAGGTAAAACACATTTGTTGTGACTGAAAAGTGATATGCAAATCAGGACAAATTCAAATCTATAAGATTCTCTGTCTATACCCCGGAGCAGTGCATCAGATTTGGGCTTAAACCCACTCAGTTGCTAACCAATTTTTTCCTGGCTGAAATTCTGCCCAACCCCTCCCAAAAAACTTTGCCCCGATTTCTCTCCCTGACAGCATTCCATTCAATACCCATCCCACATGGGTTGTGAAGTTTCCCAGAACTGCAGAAATGTGCAAAACACATCAATATTTCAGTCCTTCCTCCTTCCCCAATCCCCCTGTAAAATATATAGAATAATGCATGGGGAAGTGTGTATGACAAGGATTTTATGCACACCCCAGGTGATGCCCCATAAACCCCGTGGGCAAAGCCCGAGGGGTTTATTAAGGCATCGCACACCTCGGGTGTGCATAAAATCCAAGTTCCCACAGTCCCCCATGTTTTATTTGTTACTGATTCATTTGTTTTTTTATGTTACAGTTCTTATTCTGTGGCACAATGAACTGCAAAAGTATATTGGAACAGTAAAGACATTTTTTTGCAGTAAATGTGAAAGGTTAACTGTTTAACTAGTAAAAGATGTTTAATTCTATTATTTTAATATATTTAGCATTTTTAACAGTTCCCTGTTGTTCTGCCCCATCCCCCCCAAAAAAAACGATGTGAAGACAATGTGAAACCTGATGAAAATTGCTTTTCAAGACAAAAGAAATGCATTTATTACAGGAATTAGCAAGTTATTGAAGCAAAGCTGTTGTATTCAATAAAAGAATCAGTCTGTTTTGTCTGCTTATTTTTCCTTTTCCTTCGTCTCACACATTTGACATTGGACCAGATATGGAACCTATTCTCCTGGTGTTCAATGTATTTCAGACCTTCCAACTCACTAACTGGCTGAAATATTGTTGAATGTGCCAGTTTAAAATGTTTTCAATGCTGAGAATATGTCCTGAGAAATGCTGTTTATTTTCCATTATTTATGTGAAGGATTTCTGACAGTCACGGTTGGCAGTTTCAGTGAGGTAGCACAAGCAACCTGACAGCGAAAGCAGAGAGTGTGAGGAAGCAGTACAAATGGCATGATCTGGCTGCTCTTGCTTCTGTTTGGTAACATTCACTCTAACCCCAACCCCAAAGCTATGGGAGACAATCACTCTAAGAAGCATAACAATCTCACTGTTGCTTCAATCAACATCTGCAGTCTGTTAGCCAAATTCAACCATCTGCAAGTATGGGAAACTCAATAAAGGCCAGATGTTTTATCGGTTTTTGAGACATGGCTCTCACCGAGGAACTCTGACATTGAAATAAAATTAAATGGCTATACCTTATTTAGATTGGATAGAATAGGGAAATGTGGTGGAAGTTGCATCATTTATATTAAAGGACAGGGACAGGTACTCCCACTAATAAAATCAGGCAAAATGTTCAAATTCTCCCAATAAAAATTATCCTTGGGGCTCATGGGAAGGGCATAACCATTCCTTCTACCTATATCTCACCCTAGAAACAGGCAGACGATTTTAATGTACTTCATGAATACCTTGCTGGCCTCCACAGCAACTCTGAGATAATTGTGGTGAGTGATATTAATATAAATTGGCTGTCCCCTGACTCTGCCCCATACATAGATGCTATCGTAGCTATACATTTTGACCAGATGGTAACATCCCCCACATGCATCAACTATTGCACTGGATCCAGTACCTTATTGGACTGGCTGTTGACTAACCACCCTGAACATATCTCCAGCACTGAAGTGTTCCCAGACTCTAAAAGCGACCACTCACTCATACTCTGCACCTGGACTAAGAAGTTGCCAGAACTACCAGCAAAAAAAGTTACTATTCGTATCTTAAGGAAAGGGCAATTAGGTCCCCTTAAAGACTACCTAAGTCAGCTAAATTGGTCCTCAATCTATTCTGAAGTTGATGTCGATACCACGTTAGACAGCTTGATTTAGAAATTCAATGCTGCTTGTGACATCTTCACCCCCATCACCACAAGGAAGGTTAGTGGCTCCCAGAAGACCTGGATTATCTCCTCCCTCATTGCCCAACTACATATTAGGGAGGCAGTATAGCACAGTGGGGGAGGCAGTATAGCACAGTGGTTTAAGGCTCTGAGCTACAAATCTGGAGACCTGGGTTTGAATCCCACAGCCCCCACTTGCATACTGTGTGACCCTGAGCAAGTCACTTAACTTCCCTGTGCTCCCAGGTCACACCTGTAAACAAGCTTTCTGCTTAATGTGTCTCTCCTGGTTAAACAATTGGAAAAAAAACATGCCAGGGCTAACCTCTGGCATATGGCTGAAAGCACAGGCTCCTGCATTACATAGATACATAGACAGTGTCGGCAGATAAGGGCCTATGGCCCACCTAGTCTGCCCATTTGAGCTTGTAAGTTCAGTTTGTTTTCCTAGAAGTCTATTTCCCCTTACCCCTGACCTCTAGAATTCCTTTATGTCTATCCCATGCATTCTTAAATCCCGTGATTGTTTCAGCCCCCACCACTTCCTCTGGCAGGGTGTTCCACTTGTCCACCACCGTTCTGTGAAGAAATTCTTTCTCATGTTTCCTCTGAATCGTCCTCCTCAACTTCATCCCATGCCCTCTAGTCCTGAAACATCTTTTTCGCTAAAAATAGTGTTTTCCTGCACCCTGTTCCTTCCTGTAAGATACTTGTATGTCTCTATCATATCCCTCTCTCCCTCCTCTCCTCCAGGAGTACATGTTCAGTTCCTTCAACCTGTCTTCATAGGACTTGTGATGCAATCCATGCACCATCTTTGTTGCCCTCCTCTGAACCTTCTCTACCCTGTCTATATCCTTACGTAGGTATGGTCTCCAGAACTGTACACTGTACTCTAGGTGGGGCCTCACTAGTGTCTTGTATAGCGGAATTATGACCTCCTTTTCCTGCTGGTGATGCCCTGCCTATACATCCCAGCATCCTATTTGCTTTACCTGATGCCTTGTCACACTGTTTCCCTACCTTGAGGTCATCAGAGATGACAACCCCAAGATCCCTTTCCTGCTTGGTGCATGCTATATCCTCACCCCCCAACTGATATATTGTGCCTGGGTTTTTGTGCCCTATATGCATTATCTTGCACTTCTTTGCATTGAATTTCAACTGCCAAACCCTTGACCATTCTTCAAGTTTCTGCAGGTCCCTTCTCATTCTGTCTACACCCTCTGGTGTGTCTACTCTGTTACAGAGCTTTGTGTCATCAGCGAACAGTGAAATTCTGCCTTCTAGATCCTGTGCAATGTCACTGATGAAGATGTTGAATAGGACCGGTCCCAGCACTGATCCCTGTGGTACCCCACTGGTCACTCTTCCCTCTGTGGAGTGACAGCCATTTACCACCACCCTCTGTGTCCTGCCACCCAGCCAGTTACTACCCACCACACTACTGTCCTGCCCACACCCATATTCCCCAGTTTGTGTAATAGTCTTCTATGTGGCACAGTGTCAAAGGCCTTGCTGAAGTCCAGATAGGCCATGTCCACTGCCCTCCCTGATTCACCTCCTAGTCACCCAGTCAAAAATTCAATGAGGTTGATCTGACATGACCTCCCCCTGGTGAAACCATGTTGCCTTGGGTCCTATAGTCCATTGACAACCAGATGTTCCACCAATCTCTCCTTTAGTAGTGCTTCCATGATCTTCCCCACTACCGAGGTGAGGCTGACTGATCTGTAGTTCTCTGCTTCTCTTTGTTCCCACTTTTGTATAAGGGGACTACATCTGCTGTCCTCCAGTCTTTGGGTACCTCCCTGTTTCCAGTGATTGGCTGAACAGGATAGCCAGAGGTTCAGCCACCACCTCTCTTAGTTCTTTAAGGACCCTGGGGTGCACCCATCTGGCCCCATTGCTTTATCAGCTCTTATTACTTCCAGTTCCTTCAGGACCCTTTCTCGTGTAAAGGGACTTGTGTCCATTTCTGCACCATTCTCACCCCTTGTACTCCTTCAGACCCATTACCCTCTCTTCCTTAGTAAAGACTGAGCAGAAATACCTGTTCAATATGTCAGCTTTACTGTTGTCATCCTCCACGGCTCCCATCCTCCCCCTTCAGTCTCACTATCCCTCCCTTTGTCTTTCTTTTTTCACTTATGTACCTGTAAAATGTTTTGTCCCCTTTACCCACTGATTTTGCAATGTGTTCTTCTGTCTGAGCTTTGGCTTCCCTTACTGACTTCTCTGCCTCCCTTGGTTCTCCTGGTACTTCTCCTATCCCTTCTGCCTGTGTCTTTTGTATTGCCTGAATGCAATCTTTTTGGCTTTCACTTTCTTTGCTACCTCTTTGGAAAACCATAATGGTCTCCTCTTCCTTTTCCTCTTGCTAACCTGCTTAATGCATAATTCTGTTGTTCTTATAATCCCCATTTTAAATACTGCCCACTGTTCCTCAACCCCTGATTCCTGTCCATTCCTAATGCCTCTTTCAAGTATCTCCCATTTTCCCAAAGTCTGCCCCTAAAATCCAGGATACGTGTTTTTGTGTGGTTTGGTTCTGCTCTTTCTGTGATTTCAAACCACAATGACTGGTGGTCACTGTTACCCAGGTGCTCCCCCACTGTTACCCCCATCACACTGTCCCTGTTTGTGAGCACAAGGTCCAGTATTGCCTTCTGCCGAGTTGGTTCCATGACCAGTTGCTTGAGGAAGGCACCTGAAGGAGTCAAGGATAAATCTGCTCCTAGTTGATGCTGCTGCTGGGATGCTCCAGTCCACGTCTGGAATATTGAAGTCTCCAACCAGTACTACCTCACCCTTGTCTGCCATCCTTTGGATGGCTAGCATCAGCTCCCTATCTGTTTCTTCCTCCTGGGCTGGTGGTCTATAGACCACACCTGTGCGGATGGCTGGCCCCATTTTCCTTTCCAGCTTAACCCACAGTATCTCTCCCCATTTTGTTCCTCCTGGATCTGTGGCCCTTATGTCATTTTCACACAGTGCCACTCCTCCTCCTTCCTGCCTGCTCTGTCTCTTCTGAATATGTTGTAGCCAGGTATGGCCATCTCCCAGTCATGGTTATCATTACACCAGGTTTCAGTGATGGCCACAATGTCCAGGTCTGACTGTACCATGACAGCCTCCAGATCTTCCATCTTGTTGCTAAGGCTCCTGGCATTTGCACACATGGCTTTTCATGATTTGACCTCCCTAGACTGCTTCATTGTTCTACTCCAGCCCCTTCCTTGGTTGTCATTTATCCCTGGTTCTCCTTGCTGTCTGCCCTTCTGCTGAATTTTGCCCCTTTTCTGCTTATCCACCTTTTGGACACTAATCTCCATCTTTTGCACACTGCTTTGCAGAGATAGCCACTCCTCTGGTTCACTGGTTCCACTGCTAGCTGTAGGGGGTGAGCAAGTAGGTACCATCCTTGCTGGCCTGCCACCCCCTTTGCTAGTTTAAATGCTTGTCAATGTAGCATTTAAACTTATCATTGAGTGCTTGGATTCCCCTCCAGGATGGATGCAGGCCGTCAGGCTTGAACAAACCTCCATCCCTCCAGGTGGGTCCCCAGTCACCAATGAATCCAAACCCTTCCTCACAGCACCAGTTCTTCAACCATGAGTTAAAGTTCTTGGTGCATGCACTCCTATGCTCTCCCTTGCCTCTCACAGGTAGTACTTCTGAGAAAGTGACAGAAGTAGCTACTTGCTTGAGACCCCTCCCCAGTTTCCTAAACTCTTCCTGAACTTCCTTTGGCTCCCCATTTGCCAAGTCATTAGTACCTAGGTGGATAATGACATCCAGCTCACCCTCCCGTCTTGCCTTCCCAGTGATCCCCAGTATCTTCCTTCCATCCCTCCATGCCGTGGCACCTGGTAGGCACCTCACCTCCCTGTCCTCCCCCTTCTGTGTTCCTAGCTGGATCCCTCTTACTATGGAGTCCCCCACCTGGATTCGCTTCCTCCTCCTCCTCTGGGGTCCACCTCTTTCCCCACTGAGGTCACCTCCTTGGCTAACCTCCACATCCTTTCCTTCCTCTTCTCTGGGTACCTCTGTTTGGTTGTCCTCATTTGCCAGTGTGGCATATGAGTTCTTGAGAGGAATAGGATCTGGGATGTGCCTCTGCCTGACAGCTCTAACCTTCCCTGAGCCCACTGTCATCCAAGTGCTCCTCATTCTCGGCATCCTTTGAGGCAGCTGCATTGGACTGGGTGGTCCCTGGATAGGGGTGATGGTACTCTGACCCAGTTTACTTCCGCTCTGAGTCTGGCTACCTCATCCGCAGTCCAGAGAGATGCAGTGCAGATAGGGCAGCACCTCAGTGTCCAGAAGGTCTGCCTGAATATGGCTGCCCCACAGCCACTGCATTGCACCACTCCCCACATTATACTGCAATTCCACTACTTCTCTGCTACTGAAGCTCTCTTAGTTCTCTTTTATTTATTTACAGTACTAAAAATCCTGTAACTGATCCTCAGATATATATTTTTTTAAGGAAAAGAAAACAATAAATATATAAATGAGTCAAAACACTTGTCGCTGAGGGTGGTCTTCTTCCCCTTATGCCCCTCCCACTTCACACCTCTTACTATACCCTGTGTTTAGCTCCTGTCAATCAGATTTATCAGGGCATATAATTAAGAGTTGGGGGAAGGGGTGGGGGGCAGCAATTTGCAGCAATTAAAGACAGCACAGAATTACACCACCACTATGTTTTAAATTTTCAACAGCCCAAAAACAATTATAAGTAAAGACAACACAGAAGGAAAGTATAGTGTCACTACAAGCCTACAGTCTAAGTTTAAAAGAAAAATACCAGTTACCAGTTACTCTAAAGCACTGAATTGAATAGGTTTCCTTCCTTCACCTTCTGGCTTCTTCAAAACAATAGGTCTGCCCACAACAAATGCACCCAGGTCATTCGATGGGCCAAAACCAACCACTTTAGGTCTGAACTGGAAAACTCCTGGGGTGATAACCCCAGATTTTGGGCTAATATAAAGACACTAACAGGGGAACCTAATAAATCACCACCTGCTATACTGAATCTAAATGGAAAAATAACACAAGATCCCACAACCATTGCCAATACCTTCAATAAAGCTTCACAGACCTTAGTGAGGTGTTCCCCTCTGACTACCTAAGCCCAATTAGTAGTGATCAAAGTAATGCACCAAGTCCCAACCCCCCAACACATGCCCCCCCATGGTACTTTAAGATAATTGCAAACTCTGAAGCAAAGAGATACCTACAGCAATTACTGTACTAGTCGAAACTAGGCACAGTGGTGATGGTCTAGATCTCAAATTAATTTCACTCACCCTAAATGTTATCTTGGCTCCTTTAATGAGTATTCTGAACCTATCATTTATCACTGGACAGTTCCCCAAGCTTGGAAAGCCACGGTGGTCACTCCAGTTTTTAAAAATGAAGATAGGACATTACACACTAACTACCAGCCAATCTCTGTCCTACCTCCAATCTCTAAAGCCCTAGAATGTATTGTCTACGATCAACTTGTTGACCACTTGGACAAATACCATCTACAATGCAAGGAACAACACAGCTTTAGAAAACAATATAGTGCAACAACAGCCCTAGTTTAATTTATGGGTTTTATACATGATGCCCTAGACCGGGGGCACTTAGTGGGGGCCTCCTTCATTGACCTCACTAAGGCCTTCCATCCGGTCAGTCATGAACTACTACTAAATCAACTAGGTGAGTCTACTGTGTCTTCAACCTCACTATGCTGGTTTTGGAACCACTTTGCCGAAAGGACTCAACAGGTTAAAATCAGCAGCACATGCTCCGACTGTCAATGTGTAAATACCGGTGTTCCCCAAGGATCTATTATGCGCCCGATGCTATTTAGTCTTTTTTTAAACCTCCTCCCACATGCGTTTCAGGACAAAATCCTCCTATACGCAGATGGCGCTGTCCTCTACACTAGCCACCCTGACCCAGACACCCTAGAACAATGTCTGCAGAGTAATTTCAAACTTATAGAAGACTGGTTCATTAATTCTCTACTGTTGCTTGACTACAAGAAAACTAAAACAATACTGTTTACCTCTGCACATAGCAAACATAGAACATTCAAATGATCCATCCACAACAAACAAAATGAAACTCTTGAGATGGTCCACTCACTCAAATATATAGAGATAACATTGGACATTTCCTTATCTTATTCAGTACACATCGATCAGGTCTCCAGGTCGACAAATAGGAAGATCAGTTAACTCTATAGATACAGACCCTGCCACACTGTTGAAGCCTGAAAATTCTCTGTTATAGATTATAGCTTTTTTGTTTACAGCTTGGTCAATGACTAAATCAAGAAAAGAATAGCCCTAACACTATAATAAAGCTGGAAGGCTATTCCTGGAAGCTCCTCACCTAACGCACACCTGCGACCTTTATTCCCTCATGGACTGGCTGGACTTGGAAAACTGTACTCATTATCATCACTGTCTTCTCACCAGAAAGGGTACCCTAGGCCTAACCCCTCCCGGGGTCCAAGCCATACTAAGCCCAGCTGCACTTGAGGGTCACACAACAACCCTTCAAGTTTCCCTTCTGCTGCACCTCTTAAGGACAGCAATCCTTTGGATACCATGCCCCAAACTGGCTTAACTCCCTCCCAGGAGACCTTCTAGCCGAACCAAAAATTGGGCCATTAAAATCTGAACTCCATGCTCTCCTCTCTAGTCAAATGAAGTGCTCCTGCTCCCTATAACAAAAGCAAATGACTGGCCAATATCGATCATATCAGCACTTAATCTCCACCCAGGTTTGCTGTGATTATTCCAGCACTTAACCCCCTCCCATCTGCCTCCCATATCCACCTATATCCTCCCTCCCTTTTTCTTAAGTAATTTTTGCCTTCCCCATAGCTGCCGTCCTTTTATCCCCCCACTGCCTTCTCACCGCCTTCTTCCCCATTTCCTTTGTTCCCCCTTTTTTTCTCCTCTGCTCAACATCTCCTTTACCTACCTCCCCAATCTCACACCCTGCCTCCACAACTTTGCCTACCCCTTCTCAACCCTCCTTTTCTTGGCATCTACAGCATTGTTTAAACACATTACTTCAATTCCAACCCTTGCTCCCCTCCCAAAAATCTCCCCCAGACAAAGGGAAATAGTTCTCCCTGCAATAACCCTTTATTCTGCCTCCTAGAACATCTGACTTTCCTCCCTTTCCTGTCAAAATCTTCTCATATTTTTCTTTCAATTTTGACCACACTAAGTGTTTTCTGAAATTGTTTACTAATCCTCTACTGTGTTTTTTAGCCAAATTTTTCTGCTTACTATGCTTGTTATGCTCATTTTATATTTGTTTCTTTGACGTGGAACCTTTGTAAATGAGCTCATAGCTCAAAGGTTGAAATCCAAGACTTAAATAAATAACTAAATAAATATGGCTGCTACAATGGCTGCTGCCGCACTGCACTGATCAAGCTCTATGAAGACTGCCCACACCACTGTCACTGCTGTTGCTAGGCCTAGATTGCTGCCTGTGCTGTTTTTTTTTGAGACATGAGCCTAGTAGAGTATGTAGATAGCCTAGTCTCTGCCTCTGCCCCTTCAGCCACCAGTAGAGATGGAGACTCCCTAAGAGTAGACCAACAAAAATGTGCCACCACAACACTGCTATTGAGAGTTCAGTGCTCACCAAATCCTCCAAGCTGTGGTTTGCAGCCTGTCTACTCTGTGGCGGGAAAGACAGTGTCACATTCTCATGAATCATGTGCTATTGCTTGTCTGGAGTTCCTCCACCTTATGTGTAACAGTGCCACTGCTAATAGGTGGAGAGAGTGGACAACACAATACAGACACAGTCGAGTCAGGAGTGCACCTGCAGCGTGAGCGCACACAGGGCAGGGGGCACTTATTGTGTAAAAGATTAAATCCAAATTTATTGCCATACTTACCACACCATAATAGCAACCTTGGCACAACTTCCCCCCTCTGCCCTACCTAAGGGGCACCCTTGCTTTATGGTAGAAAATTATTCTCAGGTCATTGGTACAAGTAAATACAATGGTTCCCACTGTGTTCTGGGGTACTGTATCTCCATGTTTCAGGATGTGTCCTGATCATTGTGAATGTTAGTATCCCTCATTCTCCCTCATTTTGAGTGTCCATGTCCCTCATTTCAGTGACAAAATGTGAGGTATGGTGCATGCTTCCAAGACTCAAAGAGTGCTGAACATGGTCATAGTGTATATGCTCCATACAGAATGACAAAGGGAAAGTAAGTGAGCTGAAACAGTCATGGAGAAACACATTTGTAGAGCTAAATATGCATAAGGGTGGCAATTCTGCATGGTGCAACCCCGCTGCGTAAAGTGCACATAAGTACCTTGCGTGCGTGTGTGCCACGCATGGTGTACACACCACGCGGCGATTCAGCACCAAGGCTATACAACGGGATCCCATAAAGGGTGTGCAACAAAGTGTGGAGCAGAGCACAGGGGCATGGCCAAGGCCCACATGTCCCACCAATACAACCCTTCACCCCACCAAATAAGGACATGCACAGGACAAAGTGCGTATGCACAAACACAGAAGTGAGGGCGCAATGGCATCGCAGGCGGACAATGCCGATGACACAAGCGGGATCCCAGTGCAGAGGAACAGGCTGGCACAGGCAGTGAGGGCATGAGAGGTGCTGACAAGTAGGGCAGGTCCAGCATCTTCACCACCACCCAGATGACAGCCCTGGTCATGGACATACAGGCCAACTATGCAGTACTGTATGGGGAGCAGTCACTGCTGGCACCTGCAGAGACCAAGCAGTGGCTATGGCTGGACATCCAGGTGGCTGTCAATGCTGCTGGGCCAGAGACACGTACCCTCACTGCCATTAAGCATAAGTGGAGGGACCTCTGGTCCACCATAAAATGGAGGCTCGGAGCGGCACACAGGGTACAGACAGGAACAGGGGGTGGTCCACCATCACCCAGAACAAAGATGTTATCCCTAGAGAGGATAGTGGTACAGATGACAGCTGAGATCTCCTGGCAGGGCATGCAGGATGGCTATGACACATCAGCAAGTAGACAGGGTGCAGGTAGCATGGGACAGGGAGAAGCCAGAATGCACAGACCTCTGACTGTCCCACAACTCACACACAGACAGGGTCCTCTCGGAGGCACAGTGGTGTGTCAAGCAGCAGCACAGGTGTGACATGGAGGCCCACGGAAATGGAGGGTATGCATGCCACCACCTGAATGCCAGCCTGCCCATATGCTAGGCATACAGCAGACAACACCAAACTGACACTGATATATTTGTACCACTGCAGGGAACTGACAGCAGGATGCACAGGTGGAGGTGGAGTCAGAGGCGCAGACAGATGTTGACCCGGACAGCCCACGTGGTGCAGACATGATGGACTTCTAACAGCTGACCACAGATATGAACATACAAACATACAAAACTGCTAGCCTAAAAAGGCCATTTGGTATATCGAGTCTGCTCGATTTTGCAGCTAGCAGCCTTACTCTTCAGCTGCCCCTCCAATCCTCCCCCCTCTTCCCATGACCCTCCCTTTAGCCCTATCCCAGCCCCTTATGAGGCATTCCACTGTTTTACATGCCACCACCTCTGTCGGTAGTGCATGCCATTCTGCTACCACCCTTTCTGTAAAGAAATGTCTCCTAATTTCCCTCCTAAACCTTCCACCCTCCAATCTCATGTCATGACCCCAAGTGTCTCTCCCCACCCTCCCCTTGAGCAGTCCCTCTGTGCCTGTCCTGTTTATTCCTCTGATGTACTTAAATGTCTCAATCATATCCCCCATCCCTCCTCTCCTCCAGAGAGTACATGTTCAACTCCCTCAGTCTAACCTCATATGGTAACTCCCCCAGACCAAGGATCATCTTTGTTGCTCTGTGTTGCATCCCTTCCAGCAATCTAATGTCCCTCTTTAGGTAAGGGTGCCAAAACTGAAAGTAGTACTCCAGGTGGGGTCTGACCAGCGATCTGTATAATGGCAGAATCGCCTCCCTCCTCCTACAGGTTATATCCCTTGCAATAGAACCCAGCATCTTGTTGGCTATTGCTGCTGCTTTTCTACATAGTGCTGAGTTGTTCATTGCTTCTGTAATGAGCACCCCCAGATCTTTCTCCCCCTCAGTCACAGCTAGCTGCATCCCCCCACTCCAGATAGTAGCTCCTCTTTGGATTCTTTGCCCCGAAATGCAGCACCTTGGATTTTTGGGCATTGAAACCAAGTTGCCAGGTGTCAGAACATGTCTCCAGCCTTGTTAGATCTTCCTGCAATCCCTGCTACTCCCCTTGGTCATCCACCACTGCTCCCATCTTGGCATCATCCGCAAATAGATTGATCTTGCTATTTATATATTATATCCAGATACCAACAATGAGGACATCAGACAGATGCAACAGACCAGTGGCATAAGTCAGATGTCCCCAGTAGGAGCGGGATGCGCCATGCACCCTGCACCTCCATGTGCCATTGTGGCACCCCTGTGTGCAGATGTGCCCAGACACACACACCATGGCCAACCACAGCTCTACCCAACAGCAGTGGCCATGTGAGCATGCATGCCGCCATGGCAGCACATGCAGAGGTGGGTGGTTAGGGCCATGATGTACAACGGCATGACAGGTGGCCCACAGCTGCACAGGTGCTGGCCATGCACTACTCTGTGCTTCAGCAGTTGGAGGAGGCTAGGCTTGTGTCACAGAGGGAACAGACAGAGGCCATCCATGTGCTAACCCATGTGGTTAAGAGCATGGCATGGGGCATAGACCAGATCGAGGATGTGCTGAACACTGTAGCAGACAGACAGCGTGAGTCGATGGGTGCACACTCACATGCCACTACCCCAGCACACACAACAAGAGCTACACAGACATGCAGGGGTGCATCATGGGATGTGGCAGCATCTGCAGCACTGTCATGCACACCTGCTAGCCCACAGTCACACAGTACATTGGCACCCCACAACCATGCTGCAGAGGGCTTGGAAGCAGACATTGCTCCCAACCACCCACCACTGGTGGGACAACAGGAACAAGGCCCCAATGAACATGGTGGCCCCCCTCCCACCCCACAATGCCCCCCACATGTGGGACAAAACCAGGGGCAATGCACAACACTGGGACTCATGGCTTGGAGACGTGACACCAGGGAGGTGGTGCTGACTAATACCCCGTGCCACATCGTGGACCACCACAGCCATGTGGGCAGGGTGCAGGCAAGAGGGAGTGACAGTAGTGCTGGCACACCATACACTGGCACAGGGACAGGTGGTTGGACAGGCAGGTGGCATGGATGGGGCTGACACACACTACACACACTGAGGTTACATGGGCAGCATCCATTGCACATCCTGTGGCACACATGCTGCATAGTGCAATGCATATGATGCAGGTCTGCAGTACTCATGGCACACAGCAATGGTCACAGTCCCAGACATGGCCAGGGGCAATCAGTCCACAGGATCATCACTGTGTCCATGGCACACAGGCCAGTCAACCAAAGGTACCATGCACCACAGCATGGCAGACAGCATGCCCGGTTGGCATGTCCCGGTCCCTGTCTGGTGCTGGTGGAACATCAGGGGGCTGCATGTTGCCTGGGGGCAAGGGAGGTAACAGTACCCCATGATGTACACAGATGTTGTGCAGCATGGCATACACAGTGAACACTCTGCAGGCAAACCCCAGTGCATGCATCATCGTGCCACCAGTGTGGTCCAGACACTGGAACTTCATCTTCAGGATGCCAATAGTGTATTTCACTCACCTGCTTGTCCTCTGATGTGCCTCACTGTAGGCAACCTCAGCCCTGTCCTGTGGTGCAAGATATGGTGTCATCAGGTAATGCCTAAGGGGATATCTGCTGTCACCTGTGGGGGGTAAGCATACACATGAGTGATGGTGCCTCTGCCATGAGGGCCATCACTGTAATGCTGACATACACACACACACACACACACACTCACACACCCATCCATGCCCATGCACACCTGTGCACAACAGCCTGGGGTACTCACCTAGGAGCCAGCCATCCCCACCAGCACCTGCAGACAGCCACACACCAAGCCCGGAGTTGCTGAACACATAGGTGTCATGGCAGGAGCCTGGGTATTTCATGGACATGTCCATGATGCAGCAGTGGGCATCACACACCACCTGACAGTTGAGGCTATGGTAGTCCTTCCTAGTCCGATAGACAGCCTCGTCCATGGATGGTGTGATGTCTGGCACATGCATGCCATCCACAATGTCAAGTGTGTTGGGCATGCCATGCATGGTGAAAAATGCCTCCTTCATGGCACACTGTTCCCGTGGCATTGTGGGGAATCTTATGTGGGCAACCACCACCCACAGCAGTGTGTCTGTGACCTGATATATGGCCCTGGACACCAAAGACTGGCTGACACCTGTAAAGTTCCCGCACACCCACTGGAATGATCCGGTGGCATAATAGGACAGGGTGCAGAGGACCTTGGTCTCCACAGACATGCATATGAGTGCCATGTCTGTGGCTGCACCCTCTCCCTGATGATGGTACTCAGGTGTGCCAACATGCCATGGTCCACATGGAACCAGTTTATGCACTGCTGCTCCCTTAGGTCCAAGGTGAGGAGGTGCGGCAGGTATGTCCTGGGCCTATTTCTAGCACACCTCTCATGCCGCTCAGCGATGTCAGTGTCCAGTAGTGCAATGTTAAGGAGCATCCCAGGGCATATTGCGGTGACCACAGACATGTTCACCTGCCACCATGCCCTTGCAGTCCTGAATTCTTCCCCAGGGCCATGCAATGCCCATTGTACCTCACCTTCACATGGCCTCTACTGGAGGGGATGTCAAACACCCGCATGCCATGCCCTATGACATGCTGTTAGCTGTACATCCATGGACTATGGCTGCAGCCGTGGGAGCAGGAGGGTGTGATGTGCATGTGGGCAACCTTGCAGCCTACCCACAGAAGCTATGGTATGTCGCATCATGATACTTCCTGGACTGGCTTGAGGGTGATGCAATCTGGAAGGTCACTGAACCCCCAGAGGTGAGTGTCTCACTGTGTGTGGTCCATGGGTGGGCTCCAATGTGTACAAGCACTGACCATGTCCCTGTGCTTTGCTCTGTTGCAGGATGTTATTCAGCAGCTGGAGCGCTTTGTTGTGGAGCTCTTCAACCTCAATGATGGTGTCACGGGCCAAGTGCTGGCAGAGTGGAAGGACTGGTCACAGCGTCTGCCCAGGAACATCAGCCTGTGTGTTGGGAGCATGGATGTGTACTACAAGGATGACTGTGGATGGTACTGGAGTGTCGTGGAGCCTTCAAAGGTGGGGTGCTTACCATCATGTTTGTGTGAGTGTGGCTGCCTCTGGACGCATGCTGGGGGCTGACATGTCTCTCTTCTATGTGTTCTCTCCTAGCAGGGGTACTGTGGTCCATTGTGGAGGATGCTCCTGGAGGTGCAGAACTACAAAGCTACTACACCTGACTGCTCATCCGATGACTCAGAGGTGGGGGTGTTGTTGGGGGCATCCCATTTCTGTACTGTTCATGTTGGGTTTGTGGCTGGCAATACTGTTTGATTGTACTTTGTGGGGAGAGTGTTTACACTGTGCAAGCCTGGTAATTGTGTGTCGGGGGGCTCACGGCCGTCACCATATGCCTGTTTGGAAGGTCTCTCCATGTGTTATACAGCTCCTGGTGTGTGGGGGGCACCCTGTTTGTTCACCTCCACTGTGGGGGATTGCAGTCCTGTGTGGTGTTGCAGTGGTGGGGGGGGCATTCGGCTTGCACGCCCTTGCTCAATGTAGGAGTCTGTGGCCTTGTGTTGCTCCTGTCAGGGTGGGTGGGCGTGTTCCTCATGTGTGTACATGGAGAGGGGGCATCCGTGGATACCTGTTCTGTACTGGGGTTTCCATTGCATTGCCTACTTGTACTGTTACATGTGTCAGATTGTGGCAGTGAACTGTTTTGACACATGGCCCAGTGTCCATGTTTCTTTGTGTGCATGTGCTGTGTGTGTGGATGTGTCCTGCCATGTTTGAGACCTCAGGGGTGTGTCCTCTGTGCCGGCCACCATGCACCTCTCTGCTGTTGCCCACAGGTGCGACTGTTTATGTCTCCCCCATCAGGGCATATGGCTGCTCTCACAATGACGTACAGTCATTGGAGCATGTGCGTGTGCTGTCAACATGGACTGCACTGTGCAGCCACGCTCCATGCCTGTGTATAACGACGGGTGTGCGGAGGTTCTTCTGCACCTCCATTACACTGTCCTGCATGGTATTTGTGCATGCCACTTGTCCAGATGTGTGCTGTGTGCCGCTCATTTCCAGGCATGTGGACTCTTTGCACTCAGTGTGCACATTGGAGAATTGCCACCAAGGGGATTTGTATGGCCCAAAACAAAAAGGTCAGGCTTCACAACAGAGAGGTCCCTCTTCACACATCTGGAATGGGAAAGTTGTCTTACTATATCCTATGCATTTATTGCAGTAAGCAAACAATGCTTTACAAATTAATGGCAATTTAATGACAAAAATCAAAAGCCATTAAACAACTTGAAAAAAGGATCAGAATTAATGAGTTTTCCTAATTTTAATGAGGAATCAATGAAAAATGTATTTAATGGCTCTAATTGCTAATAGTATGAGAAGTGGAAATTGATATGTTTTTTTAGATGAGATTTGCAACAGCTTAGTTGCTGCACATATGGCAAGCTTACATGTGAACCTGATGTGAGTTTTAAATGATGTTCACACCAGCTGAACTGCTGCACTCATGTCAAGCGTGCAACATGTAAACCTGATGTGATTTTTAGAAGATGTTCGTACTAGCTTACCTGTTGCACACATGTCCAGCTTGCAGCATGCAAACCTGATTTGCTTTTCAGACCTGGTTCGCCTAGGTTCGCTTTGTGTATGCAAAATGCATGCAAACATTGCGCAATTAAGCATGTGGCGTGCATTCTGCATGTACACAGCACACTTATATTTCTGTAAGGGTTAGTATACTAAACAAAGCATTTCAATGCCAGTTGATCCATTTTGTCATGCAGCATCACAGGATACTGTATTGCATCCTAGCCGGCTCCACAGAAAATATCAGATGCTACAAAAAACTTTATGTAGACAAAGGTATCAATTATACTGTACTCTAAAAACAAATACAGTTGCAGTAATTGACATGGTCAGATATTTCTTAAAATTTCTGTGACATGGTTAGAGAAATTCCCTACATGCCTGCAGAACCACTGTAGAGCCATCAGTGAGAATCCCTTTACAAATAATCTGGAAATATTTCACTGTGTTATTTGCTAAAACTGGGAATCTGTGATGTCAACTGTATAGCAGACAAGAACAGAAATTAAAACAGCAATCAAGGCAGCTCCACAACTTGATTGAATCCGACTAAAACGGTAACATCAAAGTCCAGTGGACTCAGTACCATTTCACAAGTTCAAGGTTCAATTACCGTTGTTCCTTTCTCATATGAGATGCAAGATAGAAAGTGCATACAGAAAATGGTTCCACCTACATAGCAAAGAAGCTACCCACTAGGAGACAGGTGTGCAGGGCCCTGACAGATTTTGCAGTTGTGTGCTTTTTCAAGGAGACCAGTAACATACACAGGGTCTCTCTTTAATACCAACATACAGAAAGTGAAAATCAAGCATATTACAACAAATAAAACATATTTACTACCATAAAAATACCATGTGGTCTTAAACACTCTATAGTATAACAGTGCATACATTTAATACAGTAACTACAGATCATTTAATAAACATTTTGCTAAAATATGTTGCAGCATGACAACTATCAGCTATCACATGCTAATCACAATAATACATATTCATTAGGTGTTAAAGTTTCCTAGAACAACCGCTGCTATTATACTTGTATCACTAACCTGGGCACTGTATGACTTCTATCCAATATGTATGAGCAAAAGATAACATGTATTAGCATTACAATGGCAATAACATGTATTACACTTATTTTTTTTCAATATGACAGAATAGTCCATAAACCAGCATATTTGTTTGTAAACTGGCAGCTGTAAACAGAGTACCAGTCTTGGATTTTTAAGAATGTATCCTGCTTTAAACCTGGATGGCAGACTCACATACAGTAAAACATTTTCTTTTATTCAGGGCATCATTATCTGTTTTTTTCAAATTCATTTCAATGGTTGAGACCACATCATCTGTCAACCTGAGCACCGCTTTCAACAGTAAATTTGAATTCATTCTAGTGTGGAAGGAAACATACATATCAGTATAAAACAATTGCAAAGAGAGAAAAACGTATGAGCAAAACAATATTTAATAATAATTCACAAGAGAGTCACATTCGTAGGGGCTATTCTTGGGAGATCACCAAGGGTCAATGTAAGCTCATGTACTATGTATAGTATCAGTGAATTGCAGCCCAAAAGCATTTCCAATAGGGTCTGTTCATGAAAAGAGGTTACCAAAGTGTGCCATGAGGCTCAAATTTTCAGATTATGTCTAGATTAGTTTTGTGATTCATTTCACGATACTATGACCCAAGCATGAAAAAAATTACATATTAGAAGATTAAAGCTTCACATGTTCCTGAGATAAAGGAACTCTAATTGTGGTGAATGTAACAAGACACTAGTTTTAGTTGTAAAAAGTTTACTAACATATGTCATAAGTTACATTAAACATGAAAAACAAATATTTATAAGAATTCCATTGCATTAATGTCAAATTTGATGTTTGACACCATGTACTGTGGTGAATGTAACAAGTGACACCATATATATGATTTGCTCACTAAAACTGCTATAAAGCTGCCTAACAACTAGCATACTACTACTACTGGCTGATATAATGCTACAAAACATGCCAAAAATTGACAGTGATATTACTGGCAGGTGTGGTGTTTGACACCACATGCCGTGGTGAATGTAACGACTCACACCACACATTTATTTTAGTTGTAAAACCTTTACTGAACGTGCTTAACAGCTAACATGCTGCTGCTAATGACTGATATAGCACTACAAAACCTGGAGAAATTTGACAATTCAACAACATTACTGACATATGTGATGTTTGATCCAACATACCGAATTTAAATCGCGGGTGCAATTGTGACAGTTACCCTGAATTATGGCAGCTTGTGCCACATGTCCGGCGCAAGCCCCATAACTTAGTCATCCGGGTGTGGCACAGGCTAGACCATGCTTCTGTGGTCTAAGTGCCTGCGTCCATTGCAGGCAGTCAAAATTTGGGTGCAGCAGGTGGAGACTGATGCAGGCCCCGTGTGCCATCTGTTTGGCATACCAGGGCTTGCGACAGTCCTCAGAGTCTGAAAATCCGGCCCTGTTTCTTTACAGCATCTTGACAAGGAAATGGCTCTGTAAATCTCACATTACAATGTTATCCTATGGTAAATGAAGCAAAATTTAAACATGCAGAACTCCACTGCAAAGTAAAATATTTTCAACAAACCAGCAAAAGGCACATCTGAGGGGCAGGCCCTTTGTACCCTGAAAATTTCAGACCAAAATCAACCATTTGAGAACTGTGTCATGACAAAGAAACAGCTGTCTTAAAATTCCTTTTCCACGGCTGTTTTTTCACAATTTGCAAAAAAAGAAAAGTCTTTTTTTGCAACTTGTAAACAAGGATCCTTTTTCATGATTTGAGTAAAAAGAAAATCCTTTTTAGTAAATTGCAAAAAGGATCCTATTTCGCTGTTTTTTTACACAGTTTGTGAAAAAGGATTTCTGCATGTAAAAAACCACATTTCTAAGTAACTTATCAAAAATTTAACCCCAGAATCAGATTGCATGTATCCCAATTAGGTAAAGACAACTATTGTTGTCTAGTAAACCCACATATCTTTTTAGTTATTTACTTTTGTTGTCCCCACTAACTGAAAACAAGATGGCAGCAGCATGGAAAACAATTCTGCATTTCCAACAAAGGATCCCACGTTTGTGAAAAATGATTCCACACTTGCAAAATTAATTATTTTTCAAGGCTCACATCTATTTGGTCACATAGGAAATAATGGGAAACTTTGAAATGTAATAACTTTGGAAAGGTTAAACATTTTTTTCACCAAATTTTCAAAAGGCACATCTGTGACCCAAGACCTTTGTACCCTAAAAATTACAGACCAAAATTTCACACTGTTATTGCACAGCAGTGTGACAAAGAATTTTTCCTAAAATGGTAATGTTCACATTTTGTGACACTTCGTATCTCTGCACCCACATATTCAACTGGAATGAAACTTGCTACAGCAAGAGATAGTTCATCCCTGATGGTGCATGCCAAATTTCATGTGAATTGCATGAAAGGTTGCAAAGTTATTAAAGTGCAAAAGTTTGAGTTTAACATAGAAGTGAAGACTGCACCCCTATAATAGATATACATACTGGCCCAGATATTCAAAAGGGTTGTACATGGCGCAACAGTGTTGCACCATGCACAACCCACTGATGTGCCCCGGCATGATATTCAAACAAGGATTGTGCCTGGCACAAATCCCGATGTGCCAGAGCACATCAGTAATGTATGCAGGGGGGGCATGCCCATACATACTCTGCACATCCCGATATTCAGCCTGGGATGTGCTGAGTCCATGCATGCGCAACCCCTACTTGTGCTGCACACAGGTGATCCAAAATAAAAAGGAACAATGGCTGGCTACCCACAGGTGAGCTGCCATATTGCAGGGCACAACACGGCAGCTGCCACCTGGTGGCACACAAACTCTAGCTGTTACCTGGCAGCGCTTCCCATGCCCGATCATGGGCGCTTACATAGTAAAATGATCCTCGAAAATCCCTGGTGGTCCAGTGGACCGCTGTCAGCATGATCACGGGCATTTGTATAATAAAATACATTCCTATATCCCTGGTGGTCCAGTGGACCACTGTCAGCCTGATCGCAGGCTTAAGTATAAAGAAATTAAGTTCAAATATCCCTGGTGGTCCAGTGGACCGCTTGCAGCCCAATCACGGGCATTTGCATTAAAAACAAATGACATCCAATATCCCTGGTGGTCCAGCGGTACACCTCCCCACCCACCACTGAGCCCCACCCTGCTCCCCCTGGTCAGCAGCGGCGGCAGCACGCCACCGCCTGCCACCCACCACCCACCACGACTGACACCGTGGGTAGGGCTGCATACCCATTGGTCCACTAGCGTGAGCCAATGGGCATGCACGCATACCGCCATTCCAGATATGTGAATGGATCCATTCACATATCTGGAATGTGTAGTACAGCATGGGCTGACACCCATGGCTCACGCTGTGAGACCAGTGGTGTACAGCCCTACCTACAGTGTCAGTGGCAGGGTGGCAGCGAGTGGAGTGCTGCTGCCCGTCGTTAACCTGGGGAAGTGGGGCTCAGTGGGCTGGTGGGGAGGGGCGCTAATGCTGGACCAGCAGGGATATTGGACGTCATTTGTTTTTAATACAAATGCCCGCGATCAGGCTACAAGTGGTCCACTGGATCACCAGGGATATTTGACTTTATTTTATTAATACTTAAGCCCGTGATCAGGCTGCGAGCAGTCCACTGGACCACCAGGGATATTTGAACTTAATTTCTTTATACTTAAGCCCGCGATCGGGCTGACAGCGGTCCACTGGACCACCAGGGATATAGGACTTTATTTTATTTATACTTAAGCCCACGATCAGGCTGACAGCGGTCCACTGGACCACCAGGGATATAGGAATTTATTTTATTTTACAAATGCCCGCGATCGGGCTGACAGTGGTCCACTGGGCCACCAGGGATATTGGACACGATTTATAGTTCCTGAAGCCCTCGATCGGGGTGTGGGGCACATTGCCGCACTGTGCAGGGGGCATCGGTCCCTGACGGCTGCTGCCTGGCAGGGCGCCAGGCGCAAGTCGCAAGGGGATCGGCGCACTTGCATGCAATTGGGGCCATAATGACATGCAAATGGCCCCATTTGCACCTTGCATACATGTTGGCCCCATTTGCATGTGTGCACTTTTGAATATCACAGTTGCTGGCAAAGAGCAGCGCAACGGAACTTGCGCCAGCGTATCTCTGCTCCACTTCTGGCCATTTCTGGCGCTGGTGCAGTGCCACTGCACCATGCACACTGCGGGTGGCCAGGGTGCGATATTCAATGATACTGTGACATGGCGCAGCTCCATTGAATATCACCCAGTCATCAACCCAGTGCAGCCAAGTTGTGCTGCACCCAGGCTTGCGCCACAGCCAGGTGCAGTTTGAATATCTGGGCCACTGTATATTAATATATTACTAGCTTTCTCCCATTTAACAGAATTGCAAGCAAGTTTGCACATGCAGTCTGTGGGGCAAGGTGTCCAGCTCAGCTTATCAGCTAATCAAGCTCTTGTAGGACCCTTTCTTTTGTGAAGGAACTAGTGCACACCTCCCCGTGTCCATGATGCTGAGCTATGGGCCTGCCCTACCTTCTCTTCAGTAAATACTGAGCAGAAGTATCCATTTAGGATAGATGCATTTACATGGTCCTCCTCCTCCTCACATGCCCCTTATCCCCTTTGATCTTAGCTGTACCCCCTCTAGACTTTCTCCTTTCACTAATTTATCTATAGAAAGTCTTGTCACCTTCTTTTACTGTTTGTGCTAGTGTTTCCTCAGTTTGGGACTTTGTCTGCCTTACTATCTTTCCTGCTTCCCTTAGAAAGTTTCATATGCCTCCCTATCTTCATCCCACTGTGTTCCCTTATATTTCCTGAAGGCCAGCCTTTTGACTCTGACCTTTTCTGCTACTGATTTTGAGAACCAAAGTGGTTCCTTTCTTCTTTTGCACTTCCTTTTCTCTCTAATACAATGGGATGCTACTTCAAGTAGTGCATCCTTAATGCTTTCCCACTTTGCCTGTACCCCCTCACCTGTATTTCTTTTTGCCAGGGCTAACTTAACTCTGTTGGCCATCTTATCAAAGTCAGCTCCTCTGAAGTCCCATATTTTTGCCTTGGAATGGGATGATTTAGTTCTAGTGGCCAAACTGAACCATACCATGTGATGGTCACTGGCCTCCAGGTGACCTTCTACCTGGAGATCTGTGATCCTTTCCCTGTTAGTCAGTACTAGATCTAGGATAGTCCTGTCTCTTGTGGGTTGTTGTACCAGTTGTCTGAGGCCTTCCCCCTGCAGGGAATCCACCATGTGTCTAGTTCTGGCAGATGTTCCTACTAGTATTGACCAATCTGTATCTGGCATGTTGAAGTCTCCCATTATCAGAACCTCCCCTTTTGACTGCCACATGTAAAATTTCCTCAATTTAAAAATAAATAAACTTTTTTTACTCGCATATCCTCTCCTTCCACACATAAACTAATTTAAAAAGGAAGTACTAGTTACAATTTTCATTCCCAGGGCTCGCTTTTCAAAGGATTGCTCAGGCTTTGCATCAAGCCCTGCATTAAACCCATTGTTTGGTGCAGCTGCGCCAAACTCCTTTGATGCAGCTGCACCTGACTTTAGTATATCAGGTGCAGCTGCACCAAACTCTTTTGATGCAGCTGCACCTGACTTTAGTGTATCAGGTGCAGTTGCAACAGTGTCTACACTATATAGCAGCTTACACCAAATATTTGATGCAAACCCTGTAAAAAGGTTCCCCTAATGCCACAAATTAGACCAGGGAAAAGCTGGTCTAACTTGCAGCATTTGGCCCAATGGATTGAAAACCCTAATTGCAACCTGGAAGACTGCTGAAAGCCCAGTGTGCCAATGGATCAGCACACCAGGAGTTTGTGGCATTACCAGAGATTTGAAAATTGAGCCCCTGGTGTCTCTTTGATGACCATGAAAACTCCCCCTCCTGTCCTAACCATCTTGCCAAGGCAATCTATGGTGCTTACCTTGCCACAGATTAAACTGATGCCTTATTTCCATATAAAGCTTTCTGTTTTATGTAAGGGATGAACATTCTTCCAGAGGTGTTCTGCAAAAGTTTGAATTCCTGTATTCCATAATAATGGTTGTTAAGTTTATTATTAAAAAATGTGTTTATAGTCAAAAGACTGTTACACATTACAGAATACATTCACACACAATATCTTAATACACTTAAATGAATACCCGTAAAACATTTCAATAATCTTTCATATAAATATTTAACAACTATTACACATTTAGCTGAAAAGAATGGCAGTGAAATTTGTGTGTTATTTAAAAGTGCTGTAACTGTCTATTTTTGACTGAAACAAGGGGACTTTTTCAGAGGAACTAGATAACTATTTTTCTCTTAAATCCATTAATAGAGGACATTCCAGAAGAGCATATAACATTTACAAATTTTCCAGCTCAGTGTGGGCCACCAGAGGGATTCATGTACTGTAAGTCTCTCTATACAAAAAGGCAACTGGACTTATAGAAAAAAAAAACTCTTAAGGGAGTCAGGCTTTTCATATGGGAATTAAGTTTGAAAAATAACATATAGAATAATGAATAGGTTACTGTTTATTACTGGGGAGTAATACCATTGAGAGGTTCTGGACACATATGAACCTCGACAGCAAAGTCTGAGAGGTTCCAATGTGTCCAGAACCTCAGGATGGTAGGACTCACAGGTAATAAACAATAACTTATCCATTATTTTATTTAATATATGGATCCTATTTGGAAATGTTCCCTTTTTGAGTGCAGGAGGAGAGCAATATAAAACTTACAGTGACCGTGATGCAGGCGAGGTGGCTTCCAGCTCAGGGTTCAAGGCAAGGTAGCAGGTGGCTGATTCAGCCATGATTGAGAATAGGAGAGATAAAGTTGGACTAGGGAGCTGAGAAAAAAAAAACACTGCTCATAGCACTGAGGATTTCATAGAAACACAGAATTTGACGGCAGATAAGGACCGCTTGGCCCACCCAGTCTGCCCATTTCCCTACCTAATGGATAAGCTGAAGATCCTAGTTAACCAGCAGCCTACTTCTTTCTACCCCAACCCCCTAGAATTGCCATATGGGTGTCCCATGCATGCTTGAATTCAGTCACTGTTTTTGACTCCACAACCTTCCTCCGAAGGCCGCTCCATGCATCCACAACCCTCTCTGTGAAAAAATACTTCCTTACATTACCTCTGAGCCACCCCCATCTTCAAACTGTGCCCCTTATTCTTGCACACCTCTTTTTGAAAGATGCTACCCTCTTGTACTTTGTTGATTCCCTTGAGGTACTTGAACATTTCTATCATGTCCCTCTCCTCCTTTTCCTCGAGGCTATACATATTAAGCTCCTTTAGTCTCTTCATATGTCTTCTGGTGCAGACCCTGCACCATTTTAGTTGCCCTCCTCTGGACAGCTTCCATCTTGTCTATGTCCTTGCAGAGATTGGGTCTCCAGAACTGCACATAGTACTCAAATGGGGTCTCACCAGCTGTCTGTACAGAGGGATAACAACTTCCTGTTTTCTACTGGTGATGCCTCTCCCTATGCATCCCAGTATCCCCCCAGCCCTCCTTACTGCCCTCTCACATTGCTTGCCCACCTTAAGTCATCTGATATAACTACCCCAGGTCCCTTTCCATTTTTGTTGTTGTTAGTATCTCACCCCCCATTGTGTACTGTTCCCCTGGGTTTTTGTTTCCCAGGTGCATTATCTTGCACTTCTTAGCATTAAATCTAAGCTACCATACATTTGACCATTCCTCTAACCTTGCCAAGTCCCTTCTCATCCTTTCCACCCTACCTTGTGCATCAACTCTGTTGCAGATCTTTGTGTCATCTGCAAGGAGACATTCTTTTCCTTCCAGTCCCTCTGCAATGTCGCTTACAAAGACATTGAAGAGGACCAGTCCTAATACTGAACCCTGCGGCACCCCAATAGTAACCCCCCTTTCTTCAGAGTGGACTCCATGTACTATTACCTTCTGTGTCCTATTCTCCAGCCAAGTCTTTACCCAGGCTATCATCTTGGGACCCACTCACAGGCTGGCTAACTTGTATATCAATCTTTTGTGTGGGACTGAGTCAAATGCCTTGCTAAAGTCTAGGTAGGCCATGTCCACAGCCCTCCCTGATCTACTACTTTGGTCACCCAGTCAAAGAAATCTATTAGATTCGTCTGGCATGACCTTCCTGCTGTGAATCCATGTTGCCTTGGGTCCTGTGCCCTCTGACCTCTAGGTACTCAACAATTCTTTCCTTCAGAAGTGATTCCATCATTTTCCTATCACTGAGGTTAAACTAACTGGTCTATAGTTTCCCTTCTGCCCTGCTCCCACTTTTGTGAAGGAGAATCACATGCCCTCCACCAGTCCTCAGGTACCACCCCATCCTCCCATGATTTGTTAGAGGGTAGTCAGTGGTGTCACTAGTTCTACCCTTAGTTTTTAGAATTCTGGGATGAATCCCATCAGGCCCCATTGCTTTGTCCACCTTCAGTTTTAAGAGTTCTTTCAGAACCCTTTCTTCTGTAAATGGGCTGGTATCAACTTCTGTATCCAGAGTGTTTCTATTGTTTATTTTAGGTACCTCCCCCTCTTCATTTGTAAATACTGAGCAAAAATACTTGTTTAGTATCTCTGACTTTTCACAGTCACCCTCTGCCCACCCCCTTCCCTTTATTAAGCCTCATTATCCCTCCGTTAGTCTTTCTTCGCTCCCTGATGTACCTAAAAAAGGTTTTATCCCCCCTTCTTAACTGAGTTGGCTATCTTTTCCTCAGTTCGGGCCTTTGCTGTTCTGACTGCCTTCCCAGCTTCCTTTTGCTTTAACTGATACAATTCTCTGTCCTGCTCCTTCTGTGATTCCTTGTACTTTCTGAATGCTTTCTTTTTCTCTTGAACCTTCACTGTCACCTCCTTGGAGAACCATAGTGGTTTCTTACATCATTTTGTTTTGTTTATTTGCTTCACACAAAGGCTTGTTACCTCTGTGATGTCAGTTTTTATTATTCCCCATTGTTCTTCCACCCCTCCTTCCTGCCTGTTTGCTAGTGCATTCCTTAGGCACTCACCCAGTTTGTTAAAGTCAGCCCTCCTGAAGTCAGTACTTTTGCCTTTGTATGGCATGACTCTATTGCTGTGTTTTGTGAACCATACTGTTCGATGGTGCTGGTTCCCAGATGGCTACCACTTTACATCTGTGATCCTCTCCATCTCCATTTGAGAGGACCAGGTCTAGATTGCTCCCTCTTGAGTGGGTTCCAGTACTAGTTGTCTAAGGCATGCCCCTGTGAGGCATCTAGAATAACCCACTCTTAGAAGTGGCTGCTGCAACTGCACTCAATTCATCTGCATATTCAGATCACCCATCAGCAATATCTCCCCTTTATCTGCCATTCTAAGTATACTTTCTATCATTTCCTTGTCCATTTCCTCCCCTGAGAGGGGGTCTATATACAACCCTGTGCTGATTGTGGTGCCATTGCCTGCCTCCAAATTGACCCACAGTGCTTCTTCTCCTCCCTGTTTACCCTTTTGTTCTGTTGCTTTGATTCCTTCTCTTATGTAGAGAGTTAATCCTCCTCCTCTTTTACCCTCCCTGTCCCTCCTGTAGATAGTGTATCCCGGTATGTTTACATCCCAGTCATGGTTCTGTGCATACCATGTTTTTGTGACTACCACGATATCCAGATGTTCCTCCTCCATCAAGGCCACTAATTCAGGAAGCTTGTTACCCAGGCTACGGGCATTGGTACTCATTGCTTTCCATTTTTTGATGGCTTTACCTTCTGTAGCAGTATCCCCCACTGACCTTTCTACCTTGGTCTTTTTCTCATTTAGTACCCTGTTTTGTAGGAAGAGGCTGGGATTTTCCTGCTGCTTATCAGTGCCTCCCTCCTTGACTAGTTTACAAGTTTGCCAATGAAGCATTTAAACCGATTGCCCAAAAGACTTGTTCCCTTCCTGGACAGATGCAGACCATCCTGCCAGTATAGGCTGGTGTCCCTCCAAGTGGAACCCCAGTCCCCAATGAAGCCAAAACCCTGTGCTCCACACCACTTTTTCAACCATTCATTAAACTGCATGGTGCAAAGTACCCTCGCCTCAACCATGCCACTGACAGGCAGCACCTCTGAGAAGGATACTGTGTGTGCTACTTGTCTTAAGCCCTTCCCCAACTCTATAAAGTCATTCTGCACTGCTCTAATCTCATGATGAGCCAAGTCATTTGTCCCTAAGTGGACAATGACGTCCAGCTCAGACTCCCGTGCAACTGTTCTCGTGATCCTAAGGATGCGCTTCCTGTCCTTCCAAGTTATGGCACCAGGCAGGCACCTTACTTCAGTTTTCCCTGCTCCCCCCAGTTATATCCCCCTATTAATTGAGTCCCCCACCAGGAGCTGCTTCCTTTCCCTGTGGTGCCCTCTGCCTCCTTCCTGAGGGCCTCCCTTGTGATAGTTGTCTGCACCCTTCTTAGTCTCTTCTGCGGGTACATCCATAGGAGAACTGTGCTCCCCCAGAATGGTGTATGGATTGTGGAGTGGAACAACTGACTGGGTGTGCCTTTTTTCCACCACCCTTACTCTCCCTGAGCCCACTGTGGTCCGACTGCTGTGCTTTCTTCACAACCTCTGAGGTAGTGGTGGTGGCTCTGGTGCTCCCTGGATGAGGGAGGTTCCCTTGCTACTGTTCAGTGCGGCCTGAAGACAGGCAACTTCCTCCCTTAGGGCAGATAGTTGTCTGCAAACAGGGCAGCATCTCAGCCTCCAGAAAGACTCCTGGAAGACTGCTTCCCCACAACCATTACATTGTACTACTCCCCACATAACTGTCTACCTTGTTTAGTTTTTTTTGTGTGTGTGATTGGCGTGTTATATATAAATATAAATATTTATATAATGTGTATGCTTATATTGTCAGTGCAGTGTGCTAGAGAGGATATGACAGTGATATGCACCTTGCCCTCTTGAGGAATGATGTCAGAACCCAGGTATAAATGAACTATTTCCAGGGTGGGTGGGGTGAGGGGCTGGGAAGGGTTTGGGCCTAAACTGTGCCCTCACGAAACAATCAGCTAAAAGCTCTGACCTACCACTGCGATGAGTGCCTTCCTGTCAGCAAGATGCCATACACGACAGTTTGACAGAGAAAATAACCTGCTAATCAAACAGAGAAAAATCCAACCATCCAAGTCAGACACAGGTAAACCTCCCCAGCCCAAAAACAGCCTGGTGACTTATGCTCTGAAAATAGTCAGCCCCAAAACACATCAGCTGTGCCGAAGGGCAGACACAGAAAACAGTATTCAGCCTCTGTGGGTTTAAACTCTTCCTGCACTGAAAATCTTAACAATTGCAACAAAAGTAAAGCAAGCTCCACCTCCCTCTATTGATTGAAAAACTGCCTTTTCTGATAATTCTAAGTTCCTTATTTCACCCTTCAGTTAGAAGTATCCTCCACCTGAAGAATATAAACTTTCCTAAGGAATCTGCTTCAAACCAAAGACAATTGTAAATTATAAGGATCGCCTCCCTCTGTTGTGAGCACAACTCACTTTCTTGCAAATCGTAAGTCCAGTGTTGCTGCTTCCAGCCAGAGGTAGCTTCACCTGAAGACTATTAGGTTATGTCTCTTGCAAAGCGAGTGAGAGAAGCTCCATGTTTTCTACATTGTTCAGCTTGCCTACACAGGAAAAGTGGCCAATTGGAAGGCACGTTTTGGAAGATGTCGGGAGGGAAAGTTGTGCTTGTGCTGTTGTCTTTTACTAATAATGCTATTGTTCAGGTCCCGAATTATAGTATTACAGCACCTGAACAATAGTATTATCACTCCTGAAGTGTGCTATTATCACTCTGAGAGTGATAATATCACAGAGAATCTTTTGTATACTTTTGTGCCCTATTAAAATCAAAATTCATATATTAAAAATAGTCTTCTGTTGTAAACACACTCTGTATCTTTTTATACAGGGTAAAAAGTATTTGTTGACTTTTACCTGACCATATTAGCATTGGTTTCTACATCCAGAAGCCTCTGTCTGGCCATGTGTTTATATAAATCCAGCTATTGGGAAATTCAGGTCTGAAATATCATATACAGGTCCTGTTTCCACCGAAGTCTTATTTAACAAATTAATCCAAGTCAGGATTCCAATATTTTCTAATTTAAATTTACAAGATTATCTGATACAAGCTTCTGTAAGAGTATTTGGATAACGTTTCATAATCACGTGCCAATAATTGATTGCTCTTATAAAGATTCTCTGATACAAGCTTCTGTAAGAGATTTTGGATAACATTTTGTAATCAAGCGCCAATGATTGATAGTTCTTATAACAGCATGTGAAAGCCCTGCCATCTCAAGCCAGCCACCACTACTGTCAGGCACTTGGTGAAAACCCAGGGGCTGAGGACAGGCCAAAGGAGAATGCCTGGAGCTGGAAATGGGCTCCTTGGAAATGGAAGCAGAGGAAGTGCAGGTGAGAAGGGAGTATTTTGATAGCCAGATACTCATCCTCTTTATCCAAGGAGCACAGTCAGTCCCCCCAGTGCAGGAGGGGCAACGGACCTTGAAGGGAGACCATCCTGAAGCATTTGTAGTCTATGAACAGATTCAGGTCGCTCAGGTCCAGGATAGGCCAGAGATCCCCTGTCTCCTTGGGAATCAGGAAGAAGTGGGAGTAGAACCCTCCTGCCCCACTGAGCTGGAGGGACTGTCTCTATGGCTCTTTTTTGGTAAAGGGCCTGAATCTCCTCCCATATAAGATGCACATGAGCTGGGGGGAAGAGGAGTTGTCCAGAGTGTTTTTTGGGGCCAAACTAGGAGTTCCAGAGTGTGATCATGTTCTATGAGCTGTAGGTTCCAATTGTCTGAAGTAATCCCATGCCACCCATCAAGGTGGAGGGAGAACCGACCCCCGACTGCCTGCCCCAGAGTCTGTACTAGAGGGGGGGATCTAGCAAGGAGTCAGAAAGTAGGAACTGGTGCCGGAAGGACATGGGCAGCCACTCAAGTAGCCCTGGCAGTGGCTGTGGCATGGTCCAATGCCGCCTTTCGCTTGCCCTGATCTTTGATGGGAATGCTGGTCTGTCTGTGAGAAGAACAGCAAAAGGGTTGCTTTTGACCTGTCTTAGGCAGAGTATGGTACAAGGATTGAATGGTCCAGAGGGCCCAGCCTGACTCCTGAAGGGAGAAGATCAAATCCTGGACATCTCCCCCAGAAAGGATGGGACCCCAGAAATGGGCATCTAAGATGCTGGACTACATGTTAGAAGAAAATCCCAACATCCAGAGCCAGGAGTGGCACTGGGGACACATGCCAGAGGCTGCATCTCTACCCAAGGCATCAACTGCATCATAGGCTGTCTGAAAGACATGTGTCCCTACATCCGAGCCCACCTTGAGTGCCTGGGCCACTGACTTCTTAGCTGGGTCATCTGGCAAGATCTAAACCATTTCCTTGACCTGGTTCCAAATAATGTTATGATACTGTACCTTGTGGGCCAAATAGTTAATAGCCATGATGGCCAGAGTGGAAGAGGCAAAGACCTACTTGCCCAGGTTGTCCAGCTATCTGGGCTCACAATCCAGGAGAAGAGAGCTCAGGTGCTTAGGTTTTATGGCATAGTCATGCATGGTATTGATGACCACTGACTCAGCTTTGGGTTGTCCCCTTAAAAACAGTGTACTAGTGGGAGCATGATAAAGCCAATCAGCCTCCTTGTTTTTTTTTTTTATAAGTACACTTTATTGAAGTTTTGCATAAAGTACACAAGAAGCAATTCAATGTTGAGTACAAAAAACAGGAACTATCTTACATCCACCATACGTGTTCTGAATTATATAGGTCATTGAAAGTCAGGGGAAAAAAATTGAAAATAAAAAAAAAAGAATAGAAAATAAAAAAGAACCTCTCCCCTCAATAGATCCCTACCATGTCTTCCTTCACCCTCCTCCCACTCTGCCCCAAGAGATCTATCCATGTTCCCCATGTTCATTAAAAGGGCAATCACGACTTCTCCAAACAGACTTCAAAGCAAAAGGAATGCAGGAGTCCACGTTTATACAAAAACATTCCTGTCATGTTATAGGTGAGAGGGAAAATTTTTATACTTTCTGTGAGGGACTGTCTCAAACCCCAGTAATGAAATTAAGAATAGGCTCCTAAAGTTCACCGAATTGAATCAGTTTATGATTTTGAATAACAATGGCTCTTTCAGCATTTATTGCTGTGATAATTTCTTGCGTCCATTCACGCATGGATGGAAGTTTTTCACTTAGCCAATGCCTTGTTAAGATTAGTTTAGTGACTGAGGAAATTATAGCCATGTATGCCTTTAATTTGGACAAATGTAAGGATTGATAATTTCCCAAGATACATATCTCTGCAGAAAAGAGACTAAGACTGCCAAAGAAGGGAGAAAATGTCTGCTTAATACCTTGCCAAAACACTTCCACTTTCGGGCAAGTCCACACCATGTGCAATAAGAAACCCTCTTTCAGGAGGCATCTAGGGCAACATATCTCCGCCTGCCTTCCCATCTTAAAAAGCTTATATGGAGTATGATATAAAGTATGCAGAATATTATATTGGACCAGTCTTAGTCTATCTTGTTTGGTGAATTGGTAAAGGTCAGACCAGATCTGTTTCCAAGTGTTAATGTCATAGTGTAATTGCAATTTATGTTGCCAGTAGTAAGCTGTGGGTAGGAACTTGTCCCATAACTTAGCCCCTAATGCTTTATATAGCCTTGAGATTGGCCTACTAAGAAGAATTGTATCTGTCAGCCTTGCAAAAAGGCTGCTAGCTACTGTAAATCCTGGATGTCTCCCTTGAAAGGATTGAACACAGTGTTGGATTTGCACATATTTAAATGTGACTGATGCTGGAGTGGAAGACAGATCCCTGAAATCCACCATGTTGATAAATTTACCATGTTTAACCAAATCTGTTAAAAAGCAGTTTTTCTGAGTTTTCCAAAACCAATGCATAATAACTCTGTTGCCTTTGAGAAGGTTTGATGTTCTGAAAAAGTGGTTGTCACAGGTCACCTTTATACTGAAGCTGCAGGAAATAACACAACTGTTGATAGGCTAGAATTGACCAGCCAATTGGAGTGGTCTGTAATTGGTAGGGAATTTTTCATAAGGTGCATGAAGGAGTGAGGACAGTGCTAAACTGAATGCCTTTACTCTGTTTTTTTCTATCTTTAGCCAGTCTGGGTCTTGCTGAATTTTCTTGGGATCCTCATACCAGCGGAAGTACTTCACCCCATGGAGCCAATCAGTCTTCTTAGGCACTGCTGGGGTTGAAGAAGGATGATTCCAAGCTGCCCTGGTGACATCCCCATAGGAGTCAATGTAAGGAGGAACCACCAAGGGGAGAGCATCAGGCTGCCAAAATTAGACGGCCAGCTGACATCGCTCTGGGTCCAGTTCCTCTGTCTCCCAGCCCATGGTGGCCTGAATGTGCCTCATGATGTCCATGAAATAGGGGTCATCAGGAGAAGACTTGGGGACCACCTAAGTGGGCTCCTCACCTTCAGACAAGTCCCCAGGAAGGGAGGAAGATTCTGTGTAATCAAAGTCATCTTCTTCCTCCTCCTCATCTGGCTCATTTTTGGCTGGCAAGTGCTGGAACCATCATCGGGCTTGTTCCACAGAGTGCAAGGATTACTTGGACCAGGCTGGACTGGGTCCAGGGAAGGGTGATCCCAGGGGGATGCTGAGGGGATGCTGGGGACAAACCTGTAGGAGTGGATTCTGCTTCTGCATGAAAGTCCACCAAGAGGTAAAAAGAGCACTGTAGTCCCCTAGCAGAGGAAGTTATGGACCAGAGGATAGTGGCAGGCCAGTGCTGGGTAGGGAAAACATGGTGTCGGTCCAGGAGAGGCTTGCATCAGGTACCTTGGTAGAGGCCCAGCAGGTGCAGGCTGTGGGTCAGGTGTCAGGCCTGCTGACTGTAGCTGAGGCAGAACAGGCACTGGCCCAGTGGGGGGCCAGATGACAAAGCCTAGGAAGAGTGTCCACTGGCACCAGGAGAGGAGAGACCAGCACTGGGGGGGAACAGAGAACTCTCTGGTGAAGTTTAAGGTGAGACTGGACTTTGGGAGATGTGGGTTGCCTGCAGTGAGTGCTGCCTAAAAGGACAAGCAGCAGCCTCCATAGAGGGGACCAATGCAGGAAGTGCCATGGCCAGAGGGGGTGGTGGTGGCAGAAGAGCTGGCACCCATTACACCACCACAAGCCAGACAAGCCTCCTGGCTGAGAGCTCATGGAAGTCAGGGGCCTGAGCATCAGGGCCTGGGGAGCAGGAGACTGAGTCCCCTGCCCCAAAGAGCCACCACCTGTCATGGAAATAAGGGTGGGTGGCAGGGCCACCAGTAGCCTTGCAGGAGTAAGGACTGATGGGGCTGAAGAGGCAGACCTCCCATAGGAGGAAGACACAGATGCGGTCAACAGTTTGTGAGGAGACTACAAGCAGGAAGCAGACTGGGCTCAGTCCCAGTCCTTGTCCCAGTGCTTGTGCTTCCTGCTGGACTTTTCCTGGGACAGAGAAGAAGAAGGAACTCCAGAAGACAGCACTGGCAAAGCTGAAGAACTCCTGGCCTGCAGCTCCTGTTCCATTGCAACAAGCTTCCGCTTGAGCAGATGGCTGTCCTGAATTTTCAGGCGACATCACCATGTGGCCTGGTTAAATTTCTTGTAGATCTGGCAGACTTTGGTGACCAGAGTTCGGGAGCATTCTCGGGCCACCATGGACTGGCTCGGGGGTGTGCTGAGAGAGGATTTAGCAGCCATTAGGAAGCTCTTCTCTTTCAGATTGTGGAGGTTAGCTTTCCCTGCCCTTGACTGCCACTGAGTGGAGGCTCAATGGTAGTGTCAGGCAAATGGGGGACTGGCACTAGACCGGGTGGGTGGAGTGGGGTCATTGCTGGTTCCAGTGCACATGGGCACCTCCACACACATGCATGATCATGTCTGCAGAGATTAAAGGAGAGAAATGAGGAAAAAGCCTATGTTTCCTCATTGCTATATGTGATGACTGTCTGGGTAGCCCCCCGATGGCCCAATAGCAGGAGTAGGTGGTGATGGGTGGGCAAACAGCTCTATAAAAAAAGGGCTTTATCCCCCTTGACCACCACCTAATGACCAAAATCCATGGTGGAGGTGGCAAAAGCAGTCTACAAATAGACATGATGGAGAAGATGAAAGGTCATGAGTCACACTAACAATCTTCTGGTGAACTGATGACACTCAGCAAAAATCTGTTTCAATGCTTTATTGATGCTTCACTTTCTCAATTAAATACCAACATTTCACTTGTATTTATTAGGCTTTGTCAAGGGGACTTACTTTAAAATGTTCTGTAACAAATTTCAAAAATAATGTTTTTATAAATAACCATTTACATGTTTTTTAATAACAAAATAAGAAAATAAAATTATTTATAAGTATATCATAACAATACCGTGAGTGTGCATTTATGCAACTTATAATGTGCCTGTTTTAAATCTAAAGGTTCTTATTCAATGCACTTGCACATTAAAAAAAGTGCAACAAGTCATACATTTAATTCTCAGGTTACACATATATTTTATATTACTGTAGAATATTAATAAATATTATAAATGTGTTATCTAAATTTATTTTCTTATTTGAATATTATTATTTTAGTCATATGAGTCATCCAACTTTAAACCAACTCATAATAAAGCACTCAGTCTGTGTTCCTCTTTAACCTGAGATATTCTAAAGTCTTAATAGAGATACAGTTTACTTCTGTTTTTGCCAGATTACATCAAGCCAGCTAACAAAGGTCTCCATGCAAACCATAGTCTGTACTGTGCTGTAAAGACATACAAATACCATAAAAACGCTATTTGAATTTAATTAAAAGCCACTCTTATTTCCGCATTTGAAAATATGTAATGTCTCACCTCTCTGGGTCTGGACTGCATGTTGCTCAAGAGAATGCCAACTCAGCAAGAGGTCCTTTTGTACCCACATGTTAGCTTCACCTGAGAATGACACTGATGTCATTCTCCAGCTCCATCCACAACCAGGAAGTTGCAGAAGGTGGTTGCTGCTAGCAACAATATATATTCTGATACTGAATTGTGCCAGAACTGGAGACTACACACGCAGGAACAAGATATTGAGGAAACAGAAAAAACAGGAAGTACATAAATCTTCAGAATGGTTTACAATCAATCAACTAAATTATAAAACATATTGCTGAACTTCATCTACATAATAATAAACTAACAAAAAAAATATTTGGCCATAGAAAGTGATGGTAGTCCACACATAATGATTGCTGGAATAAAATCCCTTCAAGAACAGGATTATTACATGTAAAGGTGTACCTCCTGTAAAAATGTGAATGTATACTAGTAAGCAATGAATTTAACTTTAAGGGACAATAACCACCAAGCCCTTGGCAAATCCTTACATAAAACATTCTAATGTTTTGAAACCACTGACATCCAAATCATTTTAATAAGTAACTATTCAGAATACATGAATTCTTTTGTAACCCAATAATCTGTTTATAAATTAAGTGAAACCCATAAGTGCCCCCTAACATGGAATCACCGACAGATAGACCATTTAGTCTCAGTATTCATATCTACCCATGGTTTTAAAACACCTAATTGAAAAATCCATTTCCTCTCCATTTTATCAATTAATTTAATGTAATCTCCACTGCTCAATTGTTTCTGAACTGCCTCTTGTCTCCAAAACCTAAGACAAGAACACTGCTGTCCAGCTGCCTTAATGTGCATAACCACTGTAGAGATTTCTCATCCTGTCTTCTGATGTCCCCTTTATGCTCTTGTATCCTGACTTTTAATGCCCTACTGGTTTATCCCATGTATAAATGGTCACATTGGCATTGTATAACATTTTTAATGCCCTGGGTAGTAAGTACAATCAGTATAATTTCTAATTATATGCTGTTTATCATCATGTGGTTTTTTTTAAACTTTTTTCTTACTAGTATGCCCACATACCACATGGTTACATCCCTGCTTGTAGTGGACCCAAGAGCAGCTTTCTATTTTCATCCTTAATTTTCAAAAATGGCAAATGTACCAGTTTATCTTTAATATTACTAGTTCTTTTGGAAGTTGTAATGGTCTTTTCTCTAAACATAGTCACATTAGATTCACCCTGTTATAATATGTATCAATGTCTATTGATAATCCTTTGTAATCATTGCATTTTATGATTGTATTTAGCAGCAAAAACCAGATTACTGGTGTAATCTGTCTGTACCCCACATTCCACAGCTTGTTGTCTACTCTTCATACTAACTCTTTGGTCTGCCATTTTAAGTGTCTTGGTACTATACCTCTACTCCTGAATCTATCAGTCATCTTTGTCTTCTATTTGTCAAAATCCCAGTCTTCGCTACAGTTTCTTCTAATCCTTACGAACTGTGAATTTGAAATACTTTCTATGAGCCATGGCTCATGAAAACTAGTACTATGTAGAACTGTATTACTATTGATCAGCTTACGATATGATGCTGTGATAATAATATCACCTTTAAAATAATTTTCAAATCAAGGTATGAAACTGTCTTTTGGCTATATTCACAAGAACATTTTAAATTCTCATTTCTGGTATTAAAAAATTCAATAAATTCAATAAAAAGATCTTTTGAACTAGTCCAAATAAAGAAAATATCATCAATATAATGCAACCATATCTGCATGTATTGCCTGTAGGTGTTATTTTGCTCATCTAAAAAATGTTGTGATTTGAAAATGTACTTATAATCATTCAAGTAGGCTGGTGCCATGGTACTACCCATGGCAGTACTACTTTATGTAACTGTTCTTAATATTTCCCATCAAATTCAAAATAATTCTCACGCAATGCCAGATGTACAAGTTCTTGTAATACCCTAGTACTGGGTCTTGCATTATTTATTCTAGTATCCAAAATCTTCCCCATACTTTCAATTCCCTCCAAATGTGGAACTGATGTTTATAAATCTGCCACATCACAAGTAACCAACCATGTATCCTTTTTCAGACCTTGCATGGTAATATGTTCCAATTTTTGCAATCATATGCAAACTAGGGGTGTTGGCTGCACAATCGAGCAGACTTAAATAGACTGGGTGGTCTGCTTCTGCTGGCACATTCATATGTTCATAAAAGTACTCATATTTTCAATTAAGGATTATAAATGGAAATTTACAAAAGAAGAAATCAGTTCAAGAACTGAGTCAAGACCAGACATGATAGGTCTCCCCTGAGGCATATTGATATATTTATGTACCTTTGGGAGGCAATAGAAGGTGGGCATCTTGGGGTGAGGTTTCCTCGGGATGTGCACCTCCCACTCCATCAACCACCCTATAATCAGATAGTCTTCTAAGGTTTCATTAAGAAGTTGTACAATGTATGCCATAGGATCTTCTCTTAAGAATATGTGTGTGTGTGTATATATATATATATATATATATAGAGAGAGAGAGAGAGAGAGAGAGAGATAATATAGGGGTGAGTGATAAATAAGTGAGATAATACAGTGTGTCATCCAATGCAGTGTGATATTTTTACCCTCTGCTCTACTGTGATGGTATCAGCCATTTACACACACAGGTCACACAAAGGTCACTGATATCATCACTCTAGGCAGCTTTCCCCTCAGCATGCAAGAAACACCTGTGCTGTTACTATTGACATGAATGCAGAACTACATGAGAGGTCTCATTGCTACCTGTAGCTAACTCAGTTAGCATTACAAAACACACCTATTCCCCACTCTAATGTCCATCTCATTACTCTGATACTCTCAGCTTGACTTCAGCCAGAATTCTAAAGAGCACAGCTTCACAGAACACTCTGTTCCTCACTGCTGCATGCAGCTAACTTAATTACCACTAAAAACAGAATCAGCTTTTCTGACACACTAACTCTTAGCCCATTACCATTACTGTGGTACTTTCAGCATGACTGCAGCCAGACTGCTAAAGAATACAGCTTCACAAAATAGTCTGTTTCTCACTCCTACCTAAAACTAACTCATTTAGCATTGCAAAACACACTCATCTGTTTCCCAGAGTTTTTAACACTGCCAGCCCATTCAGAAAAACTCATACACAGAATGAGCAAACACATAAACAGGAACAGAACACAAGACAACATAACAATACTTCTGAAACTCCTAGTACTATTGTATAAATGGAATACATGATGTGCAGATTGTGTGCTATGACAAATATTGTCACTCCTGCATCATGAGCTCTAGATATCTGACTCTGCAGGAGAGACAATATTTGCCATATCACACTCATGCCCATCATGTATTCCATATATATATATATATTAGAGGCAAAAAACTCCATTTAATGTATTAGTTAGGGTTGTTCCACAGCAACAAAAGTGAGGAAATTCGCTGTTAGGGTTGAAAACCCCCCTTGGACCCTCAGCCCACCCCCAACCAGCATTGGGGGTGCGCATTGGGATCATCAGCCCTAACTCTCATCCCATGACATGTTAAATCAGCAGAAGTATAGGAGAATGGGGTGAGAGTTAGGACTCAAAGATCCAATGCGCACCCTAATGCTGGTTGGCGTGGCGTCAAGGGTTTTCAACTAACGAATTCCTCACTTTGCATGGAGACAACCTAACTAATGCATTAAACAGATTTTGCCCTCTAATTTCCCTTCTTTTTGAGAATGATAACGGGAAATAGTGAATGTAATGCAGCGGCGGGAGCGCGGGGCCCCGCAGCATAATGCATTGGTGGGAGGGCCCCGTGCTCCCGCCACATGATGTGTTGTGGCATAGTAACAGGGACAGCAACGCAAACAGAAATGCTAACAGTGGCGCACATGGTAACACAAGCATGAATGAGAACAGAAAGAGTAACGCACATGGTGGCGTAGACGGGAATGGTCTGCCATGTGATGTGTTGTCACATAGTAACATGGTGCCTGCAAACAGAAATGTCAATGGGCATGGTGATGTAAAGTGAAACAGTAAGATAAACAGTACTGTAGACGAAATGGCAAAAAATAACAAGCATAGCGCAAATGAAAGCGCCAAAGGATAGCGCACATGGTGGCGCAGACGTCAATGGTAAGTGAAACGGGTATGGATCCGCAAGCGGAAAGGGCAACAGTAACAGTAATGTAAGCGCACACGCTGGTTTTCCCCAAAACCTGCATTGAGAAAGACAATGAGTACAAATAATGTATGCAAAATAATGAGTATCGGCGCAGAAAATGAGATCTTGGAATACTAAATACATTATATCTCAGGAACCGTACAACGTAGAAAAAAAATTTAAAAGTTATATTATTTACAACTGTCCAAGCTAATTTGGGTCATTAGCCCCAGTGAGAGCTAGAAATTTTCCGACAAAGTCCGTATCTACTTGCGTTTCGAGAGATCTGGACCTAATGTGGAGAGCGACCGTAATGTTATCCTATGGAAAAAAGTTCAGAGTGCCATAACTTTGCCTCCCTGTAATGTTTTTTCACCAAACTACTGAAAGGCACATCTGTGGGCTGTTGGCTGTCTTCCCTCCAAATTTCAGGAAAAAAGACCAAACCGTTATTTTACAGCAGGGCTCCAAATGATTTCTGTTAAGTGTCGGGCGCCGTAATGTTATCCTATGGGAAAAACGTCAATTTTGGAGTGCCGTAACTTTGCCGCCATGTGATATTTTTTCACCAAGCTACTAAAAGGCACATCTGTGTACTGTTGGCTGTCTTCCCTCCAAATTTCAGGAAAAAAGACCAAACCGTTATTTTGCAGCAGGGTGCCAAAGGATTCCTGTAATGCTTCGGCAGCCGTAATGTTATCCTATGGGAAAAACTGTCAACTTTGGAGTGCCATAACTTTGCCACCGTGTAATATTTTTCAATACAACACTAAAAGGCACATCTGTGAGATGTCGCCTGCGTTCCCTCAAATTTCAGCCCCAAACTCCCAACGGTTATTTTGCAGTGCAGTGCAAAAGAATTGCTGTCATTTTCCACAGACTAGAAAATTACTGTCACAATTTAAGATACTTTAGAAAAATTTATTGACACTTTAATGACTGTAAGTAATTTGAAAGTACTTTTTCCAGAAATTTGAAAAACACATTTCTGGGGTGTTTTACCACAAAATAAAGACATGGCAAGCATCCTCAGGGCCCGACTAGGTGAATACAAAAAAAATTTGATTGCTAGAGGGTCCCAAATTTAAATGCCAACCATTTTTCTGATCACCAACTGAAAACAAAATGGCCGCTTTGCGAAAGTAACAGGCCCATTTGCGAAAGTAAAAATGCATTTGCGAAAGTGTTGAACTTTTTGTTAACTTTTCCCATTGACTTATAATGGGAAACTGTTTTTTGAATAACTTTTGAACCGTTTAATATTTTTTCATGAAATCTTCGAAAGGCACATCGGGGACCCTGGCTACACGTTCCCTGAAGATTTTGGGCTGGTCACGCAAATTGCATTTACCTGTAGGGCGTGATCACAGAATTCCAGAAAAGCATAAACGCCGCACAGATCATGCTTAATAACTCCAAACTGTGATATCCCATCAGCAAAAAACTTGGCAGATCCCAAGGCCTATATCATACATTCCAAATTTCAGGCAAATCCATCAAACAGTTGCAAAGTTATTAAGGTGCAAAGTTTGGGTTTAACATGGAAATGGCTCCTCAAAATTCTATGGTAGCACTACTGCTACCATAATATATATATATATATATATATATATATATATATATATATACACACACACACACATATATATATATATATATATATATATATATATATATATTTATACTGTATATACACATATATATATAGATATATATATAGCTAGATAGATATTTTATTATTTAACAATTTTAGACACATCACCTTATAATGTTGTTTATCTTGTATGACAATACCCCCACTCTTATCTGCTGATTTTATAGTTATTGTCTCATCTTTACTTCAAGCTGTCAAAGTTGTTCTTTCTTCCCTTGTGATGATATTAGGTCAAGGTAGTAGGGATTTGTCAGATTTAAACAGGTCCATTATTTCTTTTTCAACAATGGTTGCAAAGGTTTCTATAGGAGCACTTTTACCCAGACCTGGATTATAACTTGATTTAACCTCAAAAGCCCTTTTTACCATAGTGCATTCTGAATTATCATCCGGCCATGTATCAAAGGCTACCTGAAGTCTAAGTGTTCTAAAAAACTTTTGTAAATCCTCCTCAAGCTCAAAGAAGTTTACTGGAGCAGTTGGAGAGTATGACAATCCCTAATGTAGGACAAATATTTAATGAGTAGTTAAAGCTCTGTTACTCAAATTAAAAATGGGAATCACCTCATTTGGGGAGTTGTGCTGCCCCTCCCACCCTGTTGAGGATGTGGCCCTTGGCGTTTTGGGCCTGTGCCTCCTACCCCTACTGCCCTTGTAAATTCTTAGTCTTTAGCCGATGATTGTACCCCCAAGGTCTGCTGTGTAATTCATACTGTGGTTCTTGATCCCTCTGTCCCTCTGTTTGTGGTACATTGTTCTCTAAAAAAGATTGCTGCTTCTTAGTTTATGACTTTTAAGAATCTTTTATGTAATTGGAATCACTCACACTTTCACTTTCAGTGGAAACAATATTTCTTTTCTTTGTGAATACTTTATATGAATAGACTTTATTTTCATGCTAATCAACTGCATTCCTTTGGAACATTTTAATCTTAGTTTGTTTAATTTTCTCTTCATATTCTAATTATTGTTTTCTTTATAGCTTCCAAATTTGGTAAAAAATCCTCTTCATGAAGTTTCCTTTTAAGTAATTCCTATTATTTCTTGATTTCATCTTCTATTTTAACTCTTTATAATAGCCTCAGTTAAGGCATGCATAAAGGCATGACTCATTTTATTGTGAATCTCATTCCAAAGATTTTGTAATTCTAAAGGATGAATGCCAATATTTCATTCAATATTTAAGTGAAAACCTCTAGAAATTTTTTGATGTTCAAGACACTGTATGGGAGTGAGTCCGTGCCATTCTAGTCTACAGTCCTTAAATCTGAGATTCTCAATTTTTTGAACTATATTTCTTGTAGCATCTCCCATCTGTTCATGATGGTCTCTCACCCTTCTCATCTGTGTGATTATTTTTTTCTTTTCCTCATCAGAAAAAGATGCAAAATGTAAAACATTTGGTACACTGTGCCCAATGTCAGCAAATGCAGTCATCTCCTGGCTGCTCATCATGACTATGATATTTAAACAATGCTCCAAAAGTAGTGCATGAACTCCTTTGTATAGGAAATATTATACCGTGGAAAAATAATCCTCCTTAAAATCTAAAAAAAAAAGCCCTAAGAGAAGACCTGCAGAACAACACCCAGGCTGGTGATCTTGGTATCCTCTACTGCTGTTTCTGATGGGACTCGTTCTGAGACTTGCTGCATGCTGAAGCATCTGAGGAGTAGTTGCTCAGCAGGAGCTGCAAAAGCTTTTTACTTATCTAGAAAAGTTATGCCACCAGTTATCATACCTGTCTAAGTTCGTAGTTCTTTCCAGGCCATCTTGTGAGGCTCATTTCTTTGTGGGCCCCTTGCTGCTGTCTCTTTTCTCTCTTCCAGGCCGGAGTGCTGTTGTGGGGCAGCCTGCCCTGAAGTGACTAAAGTAGAGAGCACCATGGGGTGTGCGAGGTTGCATCGGAGCCACAAATACTGGAGGCACTAAGACATTTATAGGCTATAGAAGACTACAGAAGACCCATCTTAAACTTGTCTTAACTTGCCCCATCCAACAAATGAGGATCTCAGAGGAGAAAATTCTATGATACATATATATATATATATAAAACTCTGCTATTAGTTAGATTCAGTCTAATTTAGTTTGTTATGGTAGAGTCACAATGTTTTGTGTTCTGTGTTTTAGTGTTTTTAATTTTTTGTGTTTATATGAAATGCACTTATTCGGAGTGTATCTCAACCCTTTCCCTGATATTTTGTTTTCCTTTTAACTATTTTATCATTTAGTAATTTGCTGGTACTTTCGCGCGTTTTTTTTATCATATGGTTGGGTCTATATAGGGCATGCACTGGCATTTCTTCACAGATCCAAACTGGTTATTAGTCTTACTAGATGGGCGTTGGCCATTCTGCACTGATTTCTTTGCTTAGCATTTGTTCACAGTGGCTTCTCTAATATGGTGCTTCCTGTGATTCTGAACCTCTTAAAAACCCTTGAAATAGAGACTGCAATATGTTTTATCGGCAGTTAGCTATTGATGCTTTAAACAGTCCGAGGACTTAAAGATAGAAGCTTGAGAAGCAGGTTACAAGATAGAAACACCACGTCAGGCGTGTAGAGCTCCTTACCATTCTGTTTGTGTTTTTGAACAAAGCTGAAAATGAAGTAAATTATCTATAACCCATTTCAAATTTGGAAGTGTGACTGGCCAGAGCAGGTTAATATTTTGACCAGCATTTTAATGCACTCAGTACTTTAAGTGTATTTAGTATTTTAGTTATTTAATTATACTTTTAGTAGATTTTGCTGGTCTAGTAGGCTGTGCTGTGTGCTATATTTGAATTTGAATCTGTGAATTCTCACAATATGTGCTTTTATCTTTTTAAAGCTCCGTTTGGGCTGCCCGCAAGTTTTGTGATGACATCTATTATGCACAGCTGATTCTTTTGATTCCCTTGTTATGGCTGTTCCTCAAGGAACACTACAGAAAACATTACAGAAAAACTTTTTAAGAAATAGCAACACATATTTGGGGGTCAAATTTATGCTGTTCAAGAGCCCAAGAGTTTACATATTTTTTTGAGATCTTAGGAGTTGGAGCAACAAATCCGATACATATGTGGACTTGAAACATTTATTTTACACAAATAACCTGAGGCCCAAACATTTTTTGGCTTAGGAACTAAAAAAAGTTGACTTGAATTCAAATTGGAAATCATAAGATCCCGGGGTCTCAGAAGATTGCTTTTGAAGGCTTTTTAAAGACCTTTCCATCGGCCTCTTCTTTTTTTTCTTTTATTGAACCATATGAACAGTTTGAGTTGTTAGAATTGTTAGAAACAGATCTTGAAATTTTTGAAATTTAATTTCCTAACCTATATTGCCTATATATTGCTTCCTCTTGTTACACTCTTAGTGCTGTTCCTTTTTTCTTTTTATTGTTACAAAATAATCTGCTGTTAGCAAATTGTTAGTAAATAGTGTTAATTCGTGTTCATCTGTGTAAAATTGATATACCCAATTGGGTTGGTGATTGAACAATTAAGTGCTTAAGCGACTGAACAACAGAGTGTTTGAACAATTAGGCAATTATATTAACTGCTTGTTTAAACTGATTGCCAAAATTGATTAGGACTCCCAATTGTATAAACTTCCCTTTTTAATGGCTTGATTAAATAATTAACCATTTCTTATCCTAAAGGGTGAATATGGTCAATACAATGAGTGGGATCCCATATAAGAATAAACAACAAGTTAAAACTAAGAAGAAAACAATGAATAGGAGGACTATAGGGAAAGAGAACACTGAAATCAAACAGACCAAACAGAATAATGATCCACAATTTAAGAACTTGTCACAATACTCGGTAATAATAGTTGATGAACCAAAGAAGAATAGCTGAAGGAAACAGTCGAAGATAACTTCATTTTTTCAAGATGAGAAAGTGGAAAAGGATGTAAGGACAGTTAGGAAGGGAGCTGGGCAATTAACCCCCAATTTATTAAGGGATAGCCAATCAATTTATACTCATGAGGAACCAAAGATGGAGGAATTTTCCCAAACACATAAGGCTAAATCCAGAGAAGGTATGGCTGATATAATTGATAGTTTAACTTTGGCTGACAGCTATAATATTAGTAGCTGGTCAGAGAGATCAGTCAACAAAGGTGTCAACAAAAATGTAACACTAGGAGGTGGTATTGATTTGCCATCATATGATTCATTTTGTGATTAAAACTCTAATGAGGCATTTAATCCAGTGTGGTCTGGTGAAAATCCTAATTTGAGTACTCAGAAGGAAAATATAAACCCAAATGATGCTATTAAGGCAAAACATGATTTAATAAAGACCGATATAATCAGTACAAGCTCAGGAATCCCTAAGATTTTTCAAAGTCCTAGAGTCACTAAAGGAAATGAAAGCAATTTATCTCATATTTTGAAAGATTTAGATCAGACCCTACATGGATTGAGACACCTAATCTTGAGTGAGGAGGAAATAGATTCATTTGAACAAACAAGGAAAACTTCAGAAATAGGATTTTCACCAGTATCTCTTACATAAAAACCAGATAACATGGACAAGGTTCAAAAAGGAAAACAGAAACAGAAACAGAAAGTAAACTATGACAAAGAATATTGTGCAGATAAAGGTGAATTTATTTCAAGTTCCACTTTATCACCCCAACTACTCGAGATTATCAAAAATCAGTATTATGCTAATGTGATAATTTTAGAAAACATGTGGGCTCTCAAACAAGAATTAGAGAAGCTTAGGGGAATGTAGCTTATAACAAAACAATTTTGGATACCTTTAATAGTAGGAAGGACATGCAACCAGAAATACCCTTTGGAAATGAATGTAGGAATTATGATCTGAAAGAAAATAAAGCAATTCAAGTAAATCTACCCCCTCCTTTCCAAAAAGGGTTAGAAGTGATACCGGAGCTGTGTTTAACAAAAAATAGTGATAGTAAAGAGGAAAAAAATGTAAAAAGTAAAAAAAAATAAGAGAAAACACAAGATGAAATCAAGTAAGGATACAGCACAGCCGAGAAAAGAGACCTATACAGAAGGAGGGAAAATTGTAAATAAAAATTGTACAGAATCTCTGGCCCCACAGAAACCCTGAGAAGATGATAGGATGATAGAAACTACCCCATCCACTCTATTTAGAAGAACTTATGCAGAAGTGATTACAAATACTGATGGTAAGAATAGGATAGAAAAAGAGATAGAAAACAGACAGTTTGATAAAAAATAAAGTTACTCAGGCTTCTACGAGAGCTGGACATCAAGCAGGTTACCCCCCCCACAGTGACATTTTGCCAGTGAGGTCCCCCACAGTGACTACAGTGCCTAGCCATGGTGAGAGACCCACTGGAAACCGGTGCTGTCTGTTAGGGGTCCTGCACCCCCAATCAGCTCTGACTGGAGTTGAGAATCCTTAAGTGGGGGGTGCAGGGGGTGCAGCCCCTCAAAGAAAACAAAGATACAAATAGCAAACCGGCAGCTGACTGCAGAATGCAGTTGACCTGCTGGTGTCGTTGATGGGCCGTTCGACAACATTTTTGTAAGACTCCTGTCGTGGATCCACATCATCCAAGATGGGGAGACCAAGGAGGATTATCAGAGACCCCAAACCTCGGAGCCAGAGGAATTTGAGTAGGAAAAGTCAAATGAGGAAACTTTTTCCCCTATATACATTTAAAGGAAAATATAGAACTTATGAAAAAGAAATTATTAGTAGAAATTTATGGATTGCATAGCTCCAATGAAGAAACACTCCTCAAGTTAGATAATTGGATAAGAAAACTATTTTCTCTCTCAGATTCACCCACAGAAATTTATATAACAAGATCCCCGAATTTGGACGTTAGAGATTTTGTGCTCATTTACAGCTCCACTCTAGAAAGGGCTCGGAGGATTTGGGATCTAGGGAAAGAATTATATATTAAAGGAATATACGTCTTGCCCCTGCAACAGGTCCCAATATTGAGCAGTTGATGTGATGTAAATCAAGCTGATATTGAGCAACCTTCCAGAATGGACATTTTGAAGGTAGTAAATGGGCATACTGCCACAAAACAGAAAGAATGGGAAAATAGAACATTGTCAATGTTTGGTTGGGAACTTTCAAAGGAATTTTCTATGGGGAAACTGAAACAGGACATAGTTACCTTCATTTCATGTGTGTTAGGAATGAGTATTAATAAGAATGTTATTGGTTATACATATGTCCATCATTCTGTTTCTAGATTCCCTCAGATTGACATAACTTTTCAATCGAGCAAAATAGCAGATTTAATGTTAGGAAAATCTCAAGCTTTGGACCCTTATTTGATATATATAGTGAATAGGGAAATTTTAGATGAGAATAAGAATAATTATACAGACAAGGAAACAGAAGTTGAAGCCTATAATACTAGATCATCTTCAGGGTTAGGTGAATGACTACAGGTAGAAAGAGTTCAAACAATGCACAAGTTAGAAATTCTAGAATTAAATATAATCACATGGAATATAGAAGGATTACTTGGAAAATTAGTGGATGAGGACTTTCGTATATTTATAAAAGAACAAGATATTATCTGTTTCCAAGAAACCTGGATAATGGATGAAAGATCACCACTATTTCCAGGTTTCTCAAGTTATACATTACCAGCAGTAAAACAGAAAAAGAATGGCAGAGCAAAGGCAGGATTGGCGATATTTGTTAAAACATCTCTAAATTTTAAGATTACTCCATTAAACTTGGAGATGAGTAACTGGCAAATCCTCCAACTGGAAAGAGATAAAATAAATATTATTTTAATTAACATATATATAGCACCTTTAAACAAAACACTTAAAAAAGAATATTAGAATCATTTCAGTAATTTGTTGGATTACTTGACTAATAAATATGTTTCATCAATCATAATAATTTTGGGTGACTTTAATGCTAGAATTTTTGACCCAGAAGATATGGAGGACGATTTGACTTCTGGAATTACCATTATAAATAGAAAATCAACGTGTGCCCATAACTCTAAAGATAAAAGAAATAATACAAATGGGAAAAAACTGAATGAAATAATGAAAAATAAAGGGTATTGTCTTGTCAATGGTCGTATAGTAGGAGATAAAGAAGGAAATGTTACTTATATGGGCTCATTAGGTTCCTCAGTTATAGATTTGGTCTGGGGAATATAGAAGCATTAACTAAAATACAATCTCTTGAGGTGTTGTTGAGGCCCGATTCTTCCCACCTACCTGTTTGTACCAAATGGTATCTGGATGAATTGGAACTGGGAAGTGAGCCTGAACAGCAACAAAATATAGAGATTGTTAACTCTAAATGAATTAGATGGAATAACACCATTATATCACAAATTACTGAAATTTTAACATCTGGATAGATAGAGGGACTGAGGGAGGACAGTCTACAATCAGAGACAATGACCCTATAAAAAACATGGGAAAAGATCTGTTTTTATATTAGACCATTTCTAATGAAATATTCAGTAAAAAGGCCAATAGTACAAACATGGTTTAATAGCAAATGTAGAAAAGCAAAAGGGGATCTTAAATTGATTCATAAGCATAAAGAAAACAGAGTAATAACAACTACTAAGATACTAAATCAAGCTAGGAAAAACTATCAAAGAATATCAGTAAAGGAAAGATTACAATATCAAAAAAATATGTGGGATAAATTAATAGTGTCAATATTAGAGAATGACATTAAACAATTTTGGACACTTGTCAGCAAAGGTTATAATAAATTTTCAAATAATATTGAATCTGCCATTACACTGATACAATGGGAATAACATTTTGAAGCTTTATACTTCTCACAGTTAGAAGATGAGTACAAAAGCATTTCAGAATCAACCCAGACAAAATTATACCCTAGACCATTTATTATTACTAAAGAACAAATTGTATCTGCTATAGAAGGGATATCAAGTAATAAAGCCCCCTGCCCTGACACAATCCTGGCAGATATTTTCAAAGCATTTTGTGATTGGTGGGCAATGGTGTTCTATCATTTTTTTTTAATTATTGCATTCAGTGGAAGAAGTATCCTGACACTTGGAAGGGAAGTCTGGTCTGTCCAGCTGTTAAAAAAGGTAATTCACTAGATCCTTCTATGTATCGCCCTATAAGTTTGTTAGATTCCTCACAGAAGATTTTTTGTAAAATCTTACTTGAAAAACTACAAGCATGGGTAGAACAAAATGACATATTACAAGAAAGTCAAAATGGGTTCAGAAGCAATCAATCAACAATACAACATTGTTTTGTTCTACAGCATATTATTTGGAAATATGTTACAATTAAAAAATCAAAGCTTTATTGCTGCTTTGTTGACCTAAAAACAGCTTTTGACTCCATTAGCAGGAAAATCTTGTGGGAAAAATTAAATAAATATAAAATTGATCCCTCTATATTGGAGATATTAATGGATTTACATAAAGGGACTTGGCTTAAAATAAAATATGACCAATATAATAATCTAATGAAAGATGTACAGAGTAATCTGGGAGTGTGCCAAGGTTGTTTATTAGCACCTCTGTTATTTAACTTATATATAAATACAATTCTAACAGAACTGGATGGGCCAGACTTCCATCCTCCAGTTGTTATGTCACAAAAGATTCCCTGCTTAGCTTATGCAGATAACATTGTGCTTATTTCCACTTCTTTTGGCCCAGTGTTTGCCTCAATTGTACGGTGTTCCCTTTCTGAGGGTGTCTTTCTGGATGCCTTGAAGGAGGCTCTGGTGAGACCCCTCTTAAAGAAGCCATCTTTGGACCCGGAGATCAAGGAAAATTACCGTCCTATCTCCAACCTTCCATTTTTGGGGAAGGTTGTTAAGAAGGTGGTAGCACTTCAGTTGGAAGAGCACCTTGTATCTCACAAGTTGTATGAACCCTTCCAGTTGGCTTTTCATGCCAGACACAGCACTGAAACAACACTTGTTCAGGTGTACAATGATCTCCTCAGGGCTAGAGATCGGGGAGACAAGACAATTCTTGTTCTCCTTGATCTCTCTTCAGTATTTGACACTGTGGACCATTGTGTGTTGCTTGTCTGCCTTAGGGACCCATGTGGACTCACCGGAACTGTCATCAAATGGTTTGAGTCCTTTCTTACCAACAGGAGGCAACAGGTTATGATGGGGAATTCCTCATCTACACCCAGTCTTCTTTTTTGTGGAGTTCCTCAAGGATCAGTACTGGCCCAAATGTTGTTCACAGTGTACATGCTGCCTCTGGGTGGGATCATTAGAAAGTATGGTCTGAGTTTTTATTGCTATGCTGATGATACTCAGCTATATTTTTCCTTTGCCCCAAGAACATCAAATGCTGTGGAGGTGCTTAATATCTGTCTGGCCATGATTAACAACTGGATGGCCTCCAGCTGGTTGCAACTAAACCCTGATAAGATGGAGGTATTGGTAGTGGAGTCAAACAGAGTCCGTGATAGGATGGCCTCTGACACAGAAACTGGGCTTGTTCTTGGAACTGTGTCATTGAAGGCCTCCTCTTGGGTGCGAAATCTGGGAGTGATTCTGGACAGGGACTTAACCATAGAGGCTCAAATATCCTCTATGGTTCATACCTGTTTTTACCATCTCAGAAACATTGCCAGGATTAAGCCCCTTGTTCCGCCTTTGGACCTCCCTACCTTGATACATGCCTTAGTCACATCAAGGCTTGATTACTCTAATGCGCTCTATCTCGGGGTCACAGGAGGATCTCTCCATAGACTGCAGCTGGTGCAGAACGCAGCTGCCCAGTTGTTGACTGGACAGCAGAAGTCTTGTCATATTACACCGGTTTTATGCGAACTGCACTGGCTGCCAGTCAGGTGGAGAGTCCTCTTTAAGGTGGGCCTTCTCACCTATAAGGCCCTACATGGGCTGGGCCCTGGTTACCTGTCAGACCTTCTGTTACCTGCCCTCTCCTCACGCCCTCTTTGTTCCTCTAGTGGTGGCTTCCTGGCCATTCCCAGAACTAGGTTGATATCCGCTGGTGATAGAGCGTTTAGCGCCACGGCTCCTGTTCTGTGGAATTCTCTGCCAATCATGGTCAGGAAAGCCCCCACAGTAGACACTTTTAAGGCCCAGTTGAAGACTTTTCTTTTTTCTAAAGCATTTGAGGTTTAGACTGATATTTATGGTAATGTTTCTGATGTTTCAGATTCTGTATTTTTATTGTGTATAAATTGTACATTTATTATTTTTACATGTTTGTTTTAAAATTTTGTATGGCGCCCAGAGCCTCCAGGATTGGGTGTCTTTTAAATAAATTTTGCCTTGCCTTGCCTTTTTTGGGCTTACATAGGAAGCTAAATCATTTTGGGGAACTCTGTAAAAGACAGCATCTTAAAATAAATAAATAAAAAATCACATTATCTTCGGTAAGACAAAGAAAAATTCTGTTAAACTGTTTTTGGACAAGGAAAAGATTGAAAACACAATATATTATGATTACCTAAGATTAAGGTTCTCTGAGGGAATCAAATGGACTGACCATATAAAAATGCTGCACAAAAAATTACTTGGAGCATTTAATGCATTCAAAAGATTTCATAGAAAGATGGGACAATCTACAGTAACAGGATTGATCAAGGTAGTAAATGCCAAAATGAAATCTAGTATTTTATATGGGGCAGAAATATGGTCCCCTACTAATATAAAGAGTTTAGAAATGGAAATTAATAAGATATATAGATATATATTAAGAGTGCAACAATCAGTCCCAGCACAGATTCTGAGAAAAGAGCTCGGACAGCTGTCTCTTTCAACTTTGGTCCTGGAAAGAAGGACTGTTTTTGTTTTGAATCTTTTCCTTTTACCAGATAACAGATATCCGAGAATGTGCTTAGAAGAACACATTTTGTATCATCAAAGAGATTTCACATCAAGCTCTATAATGCTAATTAAAGAGATGGTATTCCCTTTGGGGATAGGGAACCTTCTATAAGAAATTTATATATTTCCTATTAAAGATATTGCTGTAAAAGTTAAAGATAGAGTGAGGTCAGTAGCTATTGCAATACAAGAGGAAAGAATAAGGAGCTTGTGCCACTATAGGTAGTTCAAAATAATCAAACAAAATCATGAATTGGAACCATACCTAAAATTACTCCCAAGCCCAGAACAGAGAAGGATAATAAAGAGGTTCAGACTAAAAGTTTACGAGGCAGATTATACTTTGTATGATCAGAAAAGAGCTTCTGAACCAACATGTAAATGCAAATACGGAACCGAAGATGACTTGAAACATGTTGTTCTTCACTGTCCTGAGTATGACAGCAGCAAAAAGAAAAGGCTTGTTCCAATTTTAGCCCTCCTTGGTCTCCCCTCTGAAAAATTAATAATGTATCTTTTCAACTCAATGCAAATCAATGTGTTATATCCATTGTACAGATTTTTAAAAGATACAAACCTGTAAAATGTTCACAAAATTTAACACAACTGTGAAATGTGCAACAGTGAGTGACAAAGTAATTTCTGGAGTGTGGTTTGTCTGTATTTTAAAATGTTGTTAATATGTATGTTATTGTAATTTTATTTATTTTTTGTAATGACTTTAAGTTGATCAATAAAATCTACCTACTTACCTACCTACAATCTAAAAAATCTATTATCAAAAATATGTGCCAACATCCACCGATTGACCAGCACACGTCCATAAGTTGGCCCTATGCTACAATGACTCAAACAGGTATCTGTGGTAAATAGTTAAATTTCAGTGGACTCAGTGGAGCTACCTGTATATAGACACTCTGGAGAAGCTGAAGGGTCATGAGTCACACTGACAATCTTCTGGTGAACTGATGACACCTGGCAAAAATCAGTTTTAATGCTTTATCAATGCTTAAATTTCTCAGTTAAATCCCAACATTTCAGCTATATTTATCATATTTTTTAAGGGAATTTAGTATAAAATGTTATGTAATAATTTTCAAACAGAATTTTTTATAAGTATCCATTTGCATATAATTGTTTACAAAAAAATTACAAAATAAGAAAAAAATAAATGAGTTGTAAGTATATCATAACAGTCCCTTGATTGTGCTTCTGTGCAACTTATAATGTGTTTATTTTGAATCTAAAGGATCTTATTTAATGCACCTACACATTAAAAAAATACAATCATACATTTAATTCTCAAGTTACACATATATTTTACATTGCTGCAGGAATTTAAACTCCTTGGTATCATAATTTGACACACATAAAAATGTTTGCACCCCATGACCACACTGACTACTCTATAATGCTAATTGTATTAAAATATTCCACCTAATACAGTGTTTGAATTATCCTTATTAATATGCAAAACCAATATCTACAAGTCTTATAAATATGTATCTAAATTTATTTTCTTATTTGAATATTTTTTTTAGTCATATGAGTCATAACTCATAATAAAGCACTTAATCAATTTGTGCTCCTCTTTAAATCTGAGGTAAATTGTATCTCTATTTAGATTTTAGAGCATCTTAGGGTTAAAGAAGTGCACAGATAGACTGAATGTTTTATTATGACTTACTTTAAAGTCAGATGACTCATATGACTAAAAATCATAATATTAAACAAGAAAATAAATTTAGATACATATTACACATAGACATGCCAATAGGCAGATGTCTTGCCATGTCCTCTGTCATTCAAAACTGCCCAAATCCCCTTCTTTCTATCCTGACCTCCAGGCCAGGTACCTTTCTAATGGCCAGTACAAGCCAGTATGAAGTCTTCATCCCTCCTTGACCCATGATTCATGATGGGGGACAACACAGCTGGTATCCAAAAGACCCATTCTCAGCAGTCTGTTACAGAGGATCAAACATCTGAGGGAGCAGGCTGATGAACATTATTGAGTAACAGTATGCAGGCTACAACTGAGTAGTGGATCAGAAATTATTGATGTGGTACTAGAGATGTGGAGAAATTAAATTTTCGCAGCAAAATTTCCATGAAATCGTCAATTTACCCATGCAAAATATTTTGAGAAATTCCACCATTTCACAAAATATTTCATGGGTGTGAAGTTGAGAAATTTTGCCAGTGAAATATAAAATTTTGCCTGCAAATGGTGGAATTACACCTGTGAATGGCAAATTTTGCCATTTTGCTGGCAAAATGTTACCATTTTTTGGGGGAAATTTTGCATTTTGCAAGCGAAAGTTTGCATTCTGCACCCACATAAAACTTTGCAAAATGTATAAATTTCGTTAAATAATTTGTGTAAAGAAATTTTTCAGTTTTGCCCATCTCTATGTAGTACCCATTTTTATGTGGTTAATCTGGATGACGTGGAAGATCTCACAACTTTTTACAAACAGAGCATGGGATAACCCCATTGTCCTAGACATAATTCATTCTGCCAGTCAAATGAATTATGAAGCTCTTGCTACAGACAAAATGCTGGGATGCATATCTAGGGGGATCAAAAGTAGGATAGAGGAGGTTATACTGCCCTTGTACAGGTCACTGGTGAGGCCACATCTAGAATATGAAGTCCAGTACTGGTGCCCACACCTCAAAAAGGACATTAACCTGCTGGAGAAGGTCAAGAAGAGGGCTACAAAGAGGATAGTGGGTCAGCAGGGTAAAGCATACAAGGAAAGGTTGAGGGCACTGAACACGTACTCCTTGGAGGATGGGGGGGGACATGATTGAGACCTTGAAGCACTTGGAAATGATAAATAAGGTGGATAGGGAGGGTCTCCTTAAACTAATTGGCAATCCTAACACAACAGAGCACAGTCTTAAGCTGGAAGGGGAGGTTTATGAGGGAGGTCAAGAAGCACTTCTTCATGGAGTGGGTAGTGGGCACTTGGAATGCACTGTCAGAAGAGGTGATCTTGTTGAAGACGGTTGGCAGATACAAGAGAGGCTGTGATATGCATAGGGGAAGGTAAGGATCATGGGTAGGGAGGATGGAAAGGATGGGAGGACCGTGGAGGGGGGCAGGGTCAGTAGCTCAAGCTGTAAACCCTGCAATATGAGCAAACTAGATAGACCAAATGGCCTTCTTCTGCTGGCTTCTTTATATGTTTGTATGTGCATATATCAATTATGCAATCCATAAAAACACCCATGTGCCAATGCTCCCGATAATCCATAAACCATGAATCCATATATGCACATAAATAAAAAATTAATAATGTGTAAAGGCAACAGGATAAAGAACTGAAGTTTTTCTTCCAATATTCCTTTGTTTCTACTCATTTAAATATTCTGATATCTTCATTACAATCCACAATCCTTTACAATTCCATTTGTGAATATATGACGTCATCCTCTGCAGAGTAATGATTTCAGGGCCACTCTAGATATTGTCAATTCCCATCACCCAAATTACTATGGACATATAATAAGAAGAGGACAGTTATGAATGACACAAAACCAAATAATATTTCAGAAAAGGTTCCAAACTAGGTTTACCATTTATGCAAAAAGATCTAGATCCACCTAATGTATAAATCCAGTAGCTTTAACACCTAAGCAGCCTATTCTCATGGTTGTTCCCCACCCCAACCCCAGATTATTGAGCACCTTTTCCAGCCCCATACATTTAAAATTGTGATCTTCAACATAGTTTTTAACAGGCACCATCAGGGCATTATTTTCATCTCCATGTCTAATATTACTTAGGTGACCCCTATACAATTTTTGAATCAGAAGCCAAATGTCTTTATCTTTAAAGCCACAGGTAAAATATACACAGTCAGGTGATTTTTTTTTTCACCTGTGATACAGAGGGAATAGCGTATTTGGCAGAATGTGATTGTGGGATGTTTCACAGTTTATTGGTAAGAATAAGAGAAAATTCAAAAATTGTAGAGGGGAACATCTAAGTAGTATTAGACATGGAGATGAAAATAATGTCCTGGTGGTTCATATTAAGATATTCCTCCATGGACACACCCAGGAATGTTAATAAGATAATTGGGACTAGGGCCCTTCAAATGACCTCTTAAGATCAGCAAAAGGAGTTCAAGACTGAAGGGAAGAGTGGCAAAAATCTAGAATGAAACCATGGACACATAAGAGGCATCATAGGAATTGGGGACCCGGGATACATGGTGACTGCAACACAACTATGAATGTGGGGTGGTATATGCAACATGTACCTCTTTATTCAAATTAATAATCTAACTTACTTATGAAATCATTTAATATACAATTGGAATTTTTACCCAATGACTCCCAGGCATAAAACAAGGAACACATACAGTAGCTCCCTCTTGCAACTGTTCCAGACCCGGGACTTTAGTGCCATCCTCCACCCATGGCTTGTATAATTATGCTGCTATGTTTTGGGAGTCCCCCCCTCCCAGTTATGGAGTTACCCACTGCTACTAATCAAATGCAAGTCTATCTACCTTAAGTACCTTGTATGGTTTCACTTTGCACCGAATATTGGTTTTGCGTATCTGTGAATGTATTGTACTTTGCACCTTATTTTATTTGCACTGTTTTACCTGGGTCAGAATATTGTGGCAAAACAAGTGTTAAAGCATTTTAACTCATGCACCTATTGTATTAGAAACATAGAAACATAGGGCCGTATTTTCAAAGGCCTTAGACTTCCACAAGGTGCTTGCATCAAACAGGTCTAACACAAAGACACCTTGCGCCAAGTGCTATTTTCAAAGGCAGCCTATGTCACCCAGCAGGCTGCCTGCACCAATGTGTGCCTTCACCCACCTTGCACCATGAAAGTGGCTGTGGCATGGTGAAAGGGGGCTTGCAGCAGACGCAGGCTGTCGCAGGCCTCAGATCCTGAATTTCAAAGACCCTCCCAGGAACTAAGTGCCAAGTGCCATTAGACCAGCGAAGGGCTGGTTTAACAGTACTTAGACAGCTCCTGGGAGGGTCATCTGGTATATGCCACTGTGTGGCCTGCCCAACCCATCCACGATGGGTGCTCCCTGGTGATCCAGTGGCCCCTTCACCCTGACGCCCATGTGCTGGATGTCATCCCCCTGGTGCCTCCCCACTCGGCACAAAGTGCCCACAGCCCCGCACCCCACCATCTATACCCCAGCTTCGGGGACTGGCACAGCCCTCCTCACCCCACCATGGCCGGCCACTGAATGACCTGTCAGTGTGCGTACTGTATACAGTATGCACACTGACAGTGCATTCGGTGGCTGGCTGTGGTTGGGTGAGGAGGGCTGTGCCGGTCACCATATTAGGGGGGCCAGGGGAGGCATAGTGGTGTGAGGGGGGCTCTCGCCAGCATCATGCCCCCATCTGTGGATGCCACAGACACCCTGCTGCCATTGCGGCATTCTGGGTGGGTGTGCCATCCATTTGGCATAGCACCACCTTTGCCACATGCTGCTGGACTTTGGCACCGGGACCCTGTGGGATAGAAATTCGGATGCAGGGTCCTGGATGCAACCGCACTTAGTGCAAGCTGCCATTGTCGCAGTTTGAGTCAGGGCTTTGAAAATCCAACCCATAGACTTTGATGGCAGATAAGGACCGCTTGGCCCATCCAGCATGCCCATTTCTCTACCTGTTGGATAAGTTGCAGATCCTAGTTAACCAACAGCCTACTTCTTCCTAACCCCCACCAGAATTGCCTTATATCTGTCCCATGCATTCTTGAATTCCTCCACTGTTTTTGACCTCACAACCTCCTCAGGAAGCCCGTTCCATGCACCCACCACCCTCTTTGTGAAAAAATACTTCATCATGTTGTCCCTGAGCCATCTCTCCTCTATCTTCAAATTGTGCCCCTTTGTTCTTGCATATCTCTTTTTCTGAAAGATGCTACCCTCTTGGACTTTGCTGATTCCCATCATGTGCCCCCTCTCCCTCTTTTCCTCAAGGGCATACATATTAAACTCCTTTAGTCTCTCTTTGTATGGCTTCTCTTGCAGACCCTGCACCATTTTAGTTGCCCTCCTCTGGACTGCCTCCATCCTGTCTATGTTCTTGCGGAGATAGGGTCTCCAGAACTGCATGCAGTACTCCAGATGGGGTCTGTACAGAGGGATAACAACTTCCTGTTTTCTACTGGTGATGCCTGTTCCTGTGCATCCCAGTATCCCCCAGCCCTCCTTACTGCCTTCTCACATTACTTGCTTACCTTTAGGTCATCTGATATGAATACCCCTAGGGCCCTTTCCATTTTTGTTGTTGTTAGTACCTCCACCCCCCATTGTGTACTCTTCCCTTGGGATTTTGTTTTCCAGGTGCATTACTTTGCACTTCTTTGCATTGAATTTAAGCTGCTATACTTTTGACCATTCCTCCAACCTTGCCAAGTCCCTTCTCATCCTTTCAACCCCCCTTGTATATAAACCCTGTTGCAGATCTTGTGTGTCATCTGCAAAGAGGTATACTTTTCCTTTCAGTCCCTCTGCAATGTCACTTATAAAGACATTAAAAAGGACCGGTCCCAGTACTGAACCCTGCCATACCCCACTGGTAACCTCCCCTTTCTTCAGAGTGGACTCAGTTTACTATTACCTTCTGTGTACTGTTGTCCAAACAAATTTTTACCTAGGCTACTACCCTGGAACCCACTCCCAGGCTGGCTAACTTGTTCATTAATCTGTTATTTATTTATTTTATTCTTTTGGTAACCGGGTAAGGCCCACTAGGCACAAGTGCCTGTTTTCAGGGGCAACCTGGAAGCACTAAGGTGGTTAAGTGACTTGTTCAGAATCACACAGTATGCAAGTGGAGGCTGTGAGACTCAAATCCAGATCTGCTGGATGTAAAGACAGAGCTCATTCACAGCTCTTTACTTTAACCACTAGGCTATGCTGCCAGCCCCGTGATACTATGATGAAAATCTGTGTCAAATGCCTTGCTAAAGCCTAGGTAGGCCATGTCCACAGCCCCTCCCTGGTGTACTACTTTGGTCACCCAGTCAAAGAAATCTATTAGATTTGTCTGACATGACCTTCCTGCAGTGAATCCATGCTGCCTTGGGTTCTGTGCCTCGATGGCCTCTAGGTACTCAGCAATTCTTTCTTTCAGAAGTGATTCCATCATTTTCTCTACCACTGAGGTAAAACTAATAGGTCTGTAGTTTCCTGTTTCTGCTTTGCTCCCACTTTTGTTAAGGGGAATCACATCTGCCCTCCTCCAGTCGCCAGGTACCACACCATCCTCCCATGATTTGTCAAAAAGGGTAGTCAGTGGTGTTACTATTTCTCCCCTTAGTTCTTTTAGAATTCCGGGGGCAAATCCACACAGGTCCCATTGCTTCACTTTCAGGAGTTCTTTCAGAAACCTTTCTTCTGTGAATGGACTGGTATCGACCCCCTATCCAGAGTGTTTCTATTGATTAGATTAGGTACATCCTCCTCCTCTTCTTTTATGAATACTAAGCATAAGTATACATTCAGTATCCCTTCTTTTTCACTGTCAACCTCTGCTCACCCCCTTTCCCTTATTAATCCTCACTATCCCTCCCTTGGTCTTTCTTTCATTCCCTAATGTACCTATAAAATGTTTTATCCCCCTTCTTAACCAAGTTGGCTATCTTTTCCTCAGTTTGGGCCTTTGCCATTCTGACTACCTTCCCCACTTCCTTCTGCTTTAACTGGTACAGTTCTCTGTACTGCTTCTTCTGTGTTTCCTTATACTTCCTGAATGTTATCTTTTTCTGTCTAACCTTCCCCACCACCTCTTTTGAGAACCATAGTGGTTTTTTCCTTCATTTTGATTTGTTTATTTGCTTTACACAAAGGCTTGCTTTTATTTATTTATTTATTTCATTTTCGGAATTACAACCTTTGAGCCAAACTGGCTTTTTTACAAAGGCTCCAAGTCAATAGAAGAACAGACAAAATAGTACAATTTACATCATATGACAAGAACATACAATAGCCAAGTGATAAGACTATTTTACAAGCAAGATAAATGTGGAGTATAACCTCAAATACAACTACTTTTATAACAGAAATATCTCTAGTCTATAGGTCTAGTTACTAAGTGCAGGCTGCTTGTAGTTGGCAGCCAAAATCAGCTTTATCAAGGAAGATGGGAGGAAGGAGGAGGTATGGAGAGTATTGGCATGGGTACAGAGGAGACATATTGTATAATGCTATTGGGGATAGGAGAAAGGGGTATGGTGATGAGGGAGAACAAGCTGATAAGTGCTGTATGCATGGGACAGCCTGGGGAAATGTAAACCAAGTGGAGGGGAGGGGGTGAAGACTCATGGGGTGAGAGGGGTAAGAAGGTGGGATAGTAAGGGTTGGAAGTCTAGGGCAGGGGTGGAACTCCTATCTTTATGCACAGCAGTTGCACTCTTGGGATTCTACCAGGAGGCGATTGAGTTCTTTTTTGACCTGACCAAGTTTCTTAAGGTGAAAAGGGAGGGGGTGTGTCATTCATCTAGGGTGGCCTCGATAGAGAAAGACCCCACAGTATGGTGATAGAGTTCATTTTAAGGTACATGCAGTGCCCGTCTATCAGAGCTTCAGGTTGTTTTAGTGCTGGAGTTATGTTGGAAAAGCTTTGAAGTTGATTCTGGGACCAGTCCTAGGAGTTTTTTTCTTTCCTATGATACATGCTTGGTACTGGGGCCTTAGAGGTACTGGGAGCCAGCCAGTTGTGGAGTAGAGACTGCAAGAGTGGGAATACTAATTAGCTCCTAGAACAAGTCAGCAGGCTTTATTGAGCAGGAGTTTAACCCTTTTGAGATCAGTTTCAGTGGCCGCACTATCGATAGTCAGTCCATAGTCAATGATGGACAGTACTGAGCTTTTGGTTACAAGCCTGAGAGCCTCAGTAGTCATAGCATTTCATGTCGGTAAAGGAGTCCGAGTCTGATGTTGGCTGTCTTCTTGACATGGTCAATATAGGTATTGAAAGAAAGGGTGTTGTCTAGTAATAATCCCAGGTATTTAAAGGTAGTAACCTATTCGATTACGTCACTTTTGTTACTTAGTATGGTAACTGGGCCACTTTGCATTTTTGAGCTTTGTAGGGTAAAGTGCATTGCTTTTGTTTTTCTGTAGTTCAAGAGGAGTTTGTTGTGAGCAAACCATGACTCCAGTTTGGTAAAGCTACTTTGAAGTGTAGCTGTTATTTCGTGGAGGTGTGTTCCTGGTACGGAGATCACTGCATTGTCTGCATAAAGCAGCATCTTAGCAGGGCATGCACTTGGCAGGGAATTGATAATGAGGCTGAATAGTAAGGGCCCTAAAATTGATCCTTGCGGGACACCCAAAGTAATATTCCAGGGTTCAGAGGATACACCTTTTATCCTAACACACTTGAACCTGTGCAAGAGGTAGCTTGAGAACCAGGACAATGTATTGGTGGAGAGGCCAAGGGTTGTGAGGCTGTTGAGCAGGATGTGATGATTAACGGTGTCAAATGCTTTGGTTAGATCAATAAAGATTAACCCAACCATTTTTCCACCATCCAGGGAGTCATATACATGTGAAGTAAAGTCAGTGAGTGCAGTAATAGTGCTGTGTGATTTACGGAACCCATGCTGCTGAGGGCAGAGGGGGTTATATTATTGAGCTAATCAGTGAGCTGATCTGACACAATTCTCTCTAGGGCTTTCGAGAGGGGTGATAAAATAGATATTGGACTGTAGTTGCTTATGCTGGTCCTGTCTCCACTTTTAAAGACTGGTGTGACAAGGGCAGTTTTCCACTTGTCAGGGAATATGTTCAACTTAAGGGATATGTTAAAAAGTTTTGTTAGTGGGCGGGCAAGCTCTTCTAGGATGATGGCGAGAAGCTTCATGTCGAGCATATTACTACCCATTCTAGTTTTGCCAAGGATCTTCTTCACATATTTAATAGTGTCTGCCTCTGTGATGGCAGTTTTGATGTTTTCCCATTGTTCCTCCACCCCTCATTCTTGCCCATTTGCCAGTGCTTTTTTGAGGCACTCTCCCATTTTGCCAAAGTCAGCCCTCCTAAAGTCCAGTACCCTCACATTTGTATGGCTTGACTCTATGGCTGTGTTTATCGTGAACCACACTGTTTGGTGGTCACTTGCTATCAGATGGCTACCCACTTCTAAATCTGAGATCCTCTCTCTGTCCCCATTTGAGAGTACCAGGTCTAAGACTGGTCCCTCCTGAGAGGGTTCTGACACTAACTGTCTAAGGCATGCCCCCTGTAGGGCATCAAGAATGGCCCTGTTTTTGGATGTGGCTCCAGGAAAGGTACACTTGTTAACATCTGGCATATTCATGTCCCCCATCAACAATATCTCCCCTTTTTCTGCCATCCTAAGGTTGCCTTCTCTCATTTCCTTGTCCATTTCATCCCCATGATATGGGGATCTGTATACAACCCTTGTGCAGATTGTGGTGCCATTTCCTGTCTCCAGGGTGACCCACAGTGCCTCATCTCCTCCCTGTTTACCCTTTAGTTCTATTGCTCTGATCCCTTTCCCTATGTAGAGAGCTACTCCTCCTCTTCTACCCTCCCTGTCCCTCTTGTAGATTGTGTACCCTGGTATGTTGACATCTCAAGTCATAGTTCTCTGTGTACCATGTTTCTGTGACTGCCACGATATCCAGGCTTCCCTCTTCCATCATTTTATAATTGCCTTACCCCTTTTAGCCCCATCTCTGTCCTCACTGTCTTTGCCTTTTTCTCCATTTACCCCACCCTTCTCCCTATTGACTTCTTTATTTTGGTGTTTACCTCACTAACTACCTTGTTTTGTGTGTGTGGGATTTTTCTGCTCCTTTTCAGTACCTCCCCCCTTTGTTAGTTTAAATGCTTGCCAATGAAGCATTTTTTTTACCTTTGTTTTACCAGGAGAGACACACTAAGCTGAAAGCTTGTTTACAGGTGCAACCTGGGAGCACAAGGAAGTTAAGTGGCTTACTCACAGTCACACAGTATGTATGTGGGGGTGGTGGTATTCGAACCCAGGTCTCCAGGTTTGCAGCTCAGAGCCTTAAATAAATGCACTATACTGCCTCCATTTAAACCTATCACCTAGGATCCTGGTTGCCCTCCTGGACAGATGCAGACCATCGTGCCAGTATAGGCCTATATCCTTCCAGGTGGACCCTAGTCCCCAATGAAGCCAAAACCCTGAGCTCTGCACCAGTTTTTCAACCTTTCATTGAATCCCATGGTGCGGAGTACCTTAGCCTCATCCATGCCATAGATGGGCAGCACCTCCAAGAAGGTTACTGTGCATGCTACTTGTCTAATGTCCTTTCCCCAACTCCACAAACTCCCCCTGCACTGCTCTGATCCCATTCCCAGTCAGGTCATTTGTCCCTAGGTGGACAATGATGTCCAGCTCCCTCCTCCGTGCAGCTGCTCCCGTGATCCTCAGGATTTGCTCCCTGTCCCTACAAGCCATGGTGCTGAGCAGTTAGCTTACCTCTCTCTCCCCTCCCTCCCCCAGTTCTATCCCCTATCAATTGAGTCCCCCACCAGGAGTTGTTTCCTTCCCTTGTGGGGTCCCATGCCACCTTCCTGTGGGTCTCCTTTGTGGAGGTTCCCAGCATCCCACTTGGTCTCCACTGTGGGTGCCTCCATAGAGGAACCATGCTCTGCCAGAACAGTGTATGAATTGTGAAGAGGTACAATTGGAGGGATGCACCTCTGTTCCACTACCCTCACCCTCCCTGAGCCCACTGTGGTCCAACCGCTCCTCTTTCTTGGCAACCTCTGAGGCAGTGGTGGAGGCCCTGGTGGTCCCTGGGTGGGAGAAGAGGTCCCTCAAATCTTGACCAACTCAGCCTGGAGACAAGCATCCTCCTCTCTCAGCCCAGAGAGGTGTCTACAGATGGGACAACACTGCATCCTCCAGAATGTCTCCCAGAAGACTGCCACTCCACAGCCACTGCACTGCACCACTCCCATCATGTCTTATTTATGGCCCCTTGACTGTTGTTATGTATGCTTACTCTTTCCTCTCTCTGTTTTCTTTTTTCGTTTGTTTTTTCTCCCTACTTTCCTACTACTTCTCTGCCCTTACAGCTCCTGCCCTTCCTGTTCTGGGACAGGAAGTTCCTGTATTCCTCAGCAGTCTCCTTCTTACTTGCTCAGATAGACCTCCAGCAGCTAACCCTTTTTGTTTTCCTTTTGCTTCTCTTCTTGTCTTTCTCTCCTTCTATAGTGACTTACAGCTTCTTTCTCTCTGTCTCTGTCCTCCTCTTGTATATGCCCTTGTGGACCTAGTTGCTAGCTACACCCTATGTAATTCTGCCTATATACCAGCTAGGCTATTGCTTGTGCTGTGCTGCCTAACTGTCCCTTTGTCTTTTAAGTATGTGTGGCCTGGCCTTCCACTATAAAGGTAGAGCACCGGGGTTGCATAATTGGGGTGGGTGGGGGTTGTTCCTTTGGTATTCAGTGTCTACAAAAAACAAACAATAATCAGGCAAAAAAAAGGCTTTCTTCTATTACCTACAGGGCAAAACAGTTCTAGTTTAAGGTAGCCACCAACAGGAAAAGGGAGGTCATAATTCCACTATACAAGACACTAGTGAGGCCCCACCTGGAGTACAGTGAACAGTTCTGGAGACCTTACCTATGTAAGGACATAGACAGGGTAAAGAAGGTTCAGAGGAGGGCAACAAAGATGGTACATGGGATACATCACAAGTCCTATGAGGACAGATTGAAGGAACTGAATATGTACTCCCTGGAGGAGAGAAGGGAGAGAGGGGATATGATAGAGACATACAAGTATCTTACAGGGAGGAACAGGGTGCAGGAATACACTATTTTTAAGCAAAAAAGATGTTCCAGGACTAGAGGGCATGGGATGAAGTTGGAGGGAGGACGATTCAGAGGAAACATGAGGAAGAATTTCTTCACAGAACAGGTGGTGGACAAATGGAACGCCCTGCCAGAGGAAGTGGTGGGGGCTGAAACAATCACAAGATTTAAGAATGCATGGGATAGAAATAAAGTAATTCTGGAGGTCAGGGGTAAGGGGCAACAAACTTCTAGGAAAACATAAACTGAACTTACAAGCTCAAATGGGCAGACTGGGTGGGCCATAGGCCCTTATCTGCCGACACTGTCTATGTATCTATGTAGCTGGTATATGCTCTCCCTCTCTCAGCTTCTGCAGCAAACAGAGTCCACAGTCAAGTCCTGTTTGTAATCCACAGTCCCTCAAGTCTTCTTCATCTCCTCCCCTTATCAAACACCTCTTTCACAGAGTTTGAGTAACAGCTCTAGTCACAACTGCCTGCCAATATTCTCCCAGCTAGATTACCTCCCTGGAAAATTAAAGTTGTATTAAGTAAAGGCAACCCCAAAAACAGAGGACCAAAGTATTGACTTCTACTTACCATTAAAGGCCCTTGAATTAAGAATTCAATTCAATGTACTCAGTAAATCACCTCCTTGCTGTAGAATAGCTGCTCTCCCTCTCAGTTTCTGCAGCAAACAGAATCCACAGTCAAAGTATCGTCTACTTTACCTCAAACCCCCCTCCCCAGACAAATCTGGAAATGAGCTGTTAGTAGCTCTGTATACCTTTCCTGGGAAAACTTTTAAAATAAATAAATTAATGCATCATTAAATCAATAAAACATAAATAAATGGCTATACATACAAGATAGAACCATGTATATATACAAATACAAACATGGAAGCTGCTAAGACCTGGCCAGTACTTGTCACTAGCTACACTAAAGTATCCAATAGTGACATGTTCAGTTTGTCAACATCTGATGCTAGAGGATGCATTCTGCTAGCTGATTTGTGCTTGATCTGTCCTGTGAGATCCTCTGCCATGAGCCACATGTAACTTACTTACTGTGTTTATCTTCAGGGAGAGTCTTTGAATAATGAGCCCCTGAATGACCTAATTGAGGCTACCACCCTATTAGAAAACAAGAGGTGTGGATTGGTAAATGATGCTGCCTAACTAGTAAACTTAAGATCTGGGCCAAGGTGCTTCTTTATAAGCTGCCACATACAGTATATAATGTGAAACTTTCAGCAAGTCAGTTAACTTCCGCTGTGGTCCTGTTTTGATCCAGTCCCTACACAGGATTGATAAGCACCATGCAAAATGGTGACGTTTTGATTGGTGATTAAAACACACCTATAAATGTGGGGGACAATTAGATGTTTTTGGTACAGCGTTTGCAACTACTTAGCAATTAAATCAGGAACTGTAGTGAGAAAGAAATAATGGAACCATTGGGAATTAAACTCAGACCCCCAGAATACCATCTATGTGCTATAATGAATGTAGGGTATTATATGGAACATGAACCCATTTATATAGGTTTATAATCTGACTTTTAACCCATTTAATATGCCATTTTCTTTTATACCCAATGACCCACAAACATAAAACAATGGATGCATAGGAGGCACAGTAGGAGCGGGGAACCCTTGGTTTGGTGAGAAAACTCCCCTTGCTGTACATGCCCTTGTTCGGGTATTGAGCGACCTCCTAATGGCCAGAGATCGAAAGGCTTGTACCATTCTGGTCCTTCTTGATCTATCTGCTGCATTTGACTCTGTAGACCATGGGGTGCTATTGGAGTGACTGCGGGTCTTTTGTAGGCTGTCTGGTACAGTCCACAAGTGGTTTTGTTCTTACCTCACTGGCAGGTCTCAGAGAGTTGTCACCGGAATTTATTCCTCTGACACTTTCTCCCTGCCGTGTGGGGTACCACAGGGCTCCATTTTAGCTCCCATGTTGTTTGCAGTGTATATGCTGCCATTGGGAGAAATCATCAGGTGATACAGTCTGAGTTTTCACTGCTATGCAGATGATACTCAGCTGTACCTGTCCTTTCTCCCCGATCAGAGCGATGCACTCTTTGTACTTAATAACTGCCTGGATGAGATCAGAATTTGGATGAGTTCGAGCTGGTTGAGGCTCAATCTGGATAAGACTGAGGTATTGGTCGTGGATCCAGGTCATCCTGGGGTGGGTTTGGGTGCTGGACAGCCATCAGGTTTAATACTTGGTGGCATACCACTCTCTACATCTCGACAGGTACGAAATCTGGGCTTTATTTTTGATGATGGTCTGACCCTGAAATCTCAGGTGTCAGCTGTTGTCAAATCCTCTTTTTACCATCTGAGGAATATCGCCCGGGTGAAACATCTGATTCCCCGGGAGGACCTTCCAACTTTGGTCCACGCCTTTGTCACCACCCGTCTGGACTACTGCAATTCCCTCTACCGGGCTACCAGAGATTCGATATCCGCCGCCTTCAGCTGGTGCAAACGCTGCAGCCGGGCTTTTGACTGGGACTCTTAGAACCAGTCACATTACACAATAGTTCCAAACTGCACTGGCTGCCCGTGGTGGTGGATCACCTTAAGGTTGGTTTACTAACCTTTAAAGCCCTACGACACAGGGACCGGTTACCTGAAAGATCTTCTGGTTCCCTATTGCCCCTCCGTCTCCTCTCCGCTCTGCCAGGGAGGGATTGCTAGAGATTCCCAGGGTTTGTTTGAAGTTATCGGGATCTCGTGCTTTTGCCTTTTCGGCTCCAACCCTGTGGAATTCTCTACCTCACTGGTTGAGAGAATGCCCAACTGTTGACAGTTTTAAAACTGCTTTAAAGACATATCTTTTTACCCTGGCTTATTCTTTTTAGTCATGGTTGTTTTAATGTTTGGATTTTGTTGTTCTATTTATTTTTGTACAGCGCCTTGATTTTGAAAGGCGTTTTATAAATAAACATGACTTGACTTGACTTGACTTGACATGTGACAACAGGAGAGCAAGACTGAGGGTGAGTGTGGCAACAACCTACTGTAGCTGCTATACTTTAGTGTTGATGAACTTCTGTCTAAAACTATTTAAAAAACATTTTCTCTGCTTGAGGCAATTCATAACTGATGACATACAGTGGTGTCAGCCATATCAGATACATTATCACAGTGAGTCACAGTTTCCTGCATGACAAGTGCCATTGAATTGCATTGTTTGCTGCAGTATTCTGCAGGATCAGGCATCTGGGGTCAGATTCACAAAACTTTGCTCAGGCGCAAACGGTTTTGCCCGGAGTTGGTATTCACAAAGCCCAGTTTGCCCCTGCAAAACTGGGTTTGCACCTGGGCAAAGTTGGGAGGGGGAGACAATGCAAATGAAGATGAAGGGACCTGCATATCCCCATAGCCCAATTCACAAAGTTTTTGCTCCATGTAAGGGTCATTCACGAAGGCCCTTGTGTGGAAAAATTACTGCTGACAAAAACCTGGCAGTAATCCATGCAACCCTAATGGCTGGTGGAGGTACTTTGGCCCTCCCACCCCTCTCCCTGGTCCCTGATCACCCACTTAAACAAATTTTCCATAGTGTAGTGGTCCCTCCCCAGTCCCCGATTGCCCACACAATATGTAAAATACATTTTCCATAGTGTAGTGGTACCCCCCCAGTCCCTGATCACTGAACCTAACAGTATTAAAACCCATTTCCATAGTGTAGTGGTCCCTCCTCCCTCCCCGGTCCCCAATCATCCACTTAATATGTAAAATACATTTTCCATAGTGTAGAGGTCCCCCCCCCAGTCCCTGATTACCCACATGATATGTAAACTACATTTTCCATAGTGTAGTGGGCCCCTCAGTCCCTGATTGCCCACACGATATGTAAAATACATTTTCCATAGTGTAGTGGTCCTTCCCCAGTCCCTGACCGCCCACCCGATAAGTGAAATACATTTTCCGTAGTGTAGTGATCCTCCCCCAGTTCCTGATCACCGACCCTTACAGTACTAAATAGAGAATAATGGATGGGCTGGTGTGTGTGTAACAAGATTTTACACACACCTGAGGTGTGGGATGCTACATAAACCCCGAGTGTGAAGCCCAAAGGGTTTATAAAAACCATCCCATGCTGAGGGCGTGTGTAAAATTGAGTTTTACACACAACCCCATCCTTTATTTTATATAATTTCTGGCCAACGCTTTTTCACCACAGCAATTATATAAAATAAAAAAAAACAACAATAAGAGATTGGTGTTGAGAGGCAGCCGCCAACCGGTTTGGGATTCAGCACAGTCCACGGTTTACCAATATTTTAAATATTATTGTTTAAATAAACCTTGCAGAGTAGACCTCGCCTGTTTCTTGTTGTTTTTTTTTGACTTGTTGAGGGGGTTTACTTACTGTACCCCCCTGAGTGGCTGTTGAGGCGTCCGTCAGGTCTAGCAAGGGATGTGGGGAGAGAGAGACAGCGCATACGGCTGGCTCATAGGCTGGGAAACCCGGTGCATGTTTGCCATTATAATCAGCTGGCTATAATGGCAAATTATAACAGGGTTTCCCTATGGGAAAATGCACTGCCCAGTAATTATAACTCATTTCCATAGTGTAGTAGTCCTTCCTCCATCCCCAGTCCCCGATCACTGACCCTAACAGTAATAAAACCCATTTCTATAGTGCAGTGGTCCCTCCCCCCTCCCAGGTCCCGGTTCGCCGATCCTAACAGTAATAAAACCCATTTCCATAATGTAGTGTTCCCTCCTCCCTCCCCAGTCCCCGATCACTGACCCTAACAGTAATAAAACCCATTTCCATAGTGTAGGGTTCCCTCCCCCCCTCCAGGGAGGGGAAAGGGACCACTACACTATGGAAAATATATTTTACATATCAGGTGGGCAATTGGGGACCGGGAAGGGACCAGTACACCATGGCAAATGTATTTTACATATCAGGTAGGTGATTGGGGATGGGTAGGGCTACTACACTATGGAAACCTTCAGTTTCCAATGGCGATCAGGAAGGGGGAGGGCACCACTAAACTACCAGGGAATGCAGCTGCATGGGGCATGGGCTGGTGGGGGGGTGCACTAAGCCACCTGCGGGCCATGCAAATGGGCCCATAATGGGCATGCTAATGGCCAATAGCATCTTGCATGCCCAATGGGCTCAATTGCAAGACTTCCTTAGTGAATAGGGGCTTTGCATGTGTGTGCTATTGTTGCAGTCCCATTCTCCTGGCAGACTGTGGGGGCAGCCCATTGGGGTTCCTGGTGCTTCACCAGGCTAAGTGTTGCCCCTGCCTGCCCCTACTCATAGTCAGATAGCGTACCACACTATTTGACTGTGAATAGCCTGATTGCCCACAAGTGCAACTGTGGGGTGCCATGCAAACTTTTGTATGGCCATTTGGGCTTTTTTGTGAATCCTGGCACTGATCCTGATGGGTGTCACTGTAACTAGACAGCAAGCACCACTATACAGTTTCTGGTTCTATTTGTCTAATAAGTCCCAGTTATCATAGTATCATAGTAAAAGCCAGCAGAATAGGTCCCATGGTCTATCATGTCTGCTCGGAAGCTAGCACCCTACTGGGAGCTCACTCCTCCACCCCCCCAGCCCCAGAGGTGGCCCTCTCTGGCCTCAGCTATGCTAGTATTCATGTAATAGTGGTCAAGTTTGCCCTCAACTACTTTTCTTCATTGCTCCACATTGTAACAGTGAAATAAATGCAGTATATTATGTGTTTGCAGATGATATCTAGTGGTTTACTAGGAGAAGATCCAGGCTTATAAACAGTTGGTTGCAGGCCTATATCCCACCTGAATCAACTCAGTTTTCTTTTAAATGTTGGAATGAAGCAGAAAAGGTAAAAAGCACCCATAGCTAATGAATCCACAAAAAGCGGCACATTTAAAACTGCTTATTTAACGTAAAGTACAGTAACATACCAGGACATCACTAGAGATGGAAAACCCGTCAGATCACACAAACACAAAGCAGTGAGTGGACACAACAACATAAACACTAGGGAGCAGCAGGAGCAGGAGTGCAGTTCAGAGAAGTGCTTTGTTTTTTCTTTTTTCTATTTATTTTGATATTGGATATGTTTGTGCTGTGAGGGGATATGCTGGTGAGGATTTAAATCAGTACTGTGAGTTACAACTGTTACTGAGTGATATTCAGGGCTGTGATATTTAATCTGTGCTGTTTGAATTTTTGGAGCTAAGACAGGAAGCTGCAGTTTGGCCTTGTGCTTTTGTGTGGGGATTGAGAGGTCTCGGTGGGGAAAGAGTCAGGGCTGATTGACTCTCTCACGAGAGTCAAGGTTGGGCCTAAACCCCACCCTCCCCATCCCTCTCACCCCAGAGTACTTTATAGGGGAGAAGCTACCCTACGATTGGTGGTTGGGACTGCCAGGTGCAGCACATTTCCTTCCCTGGCCAGAAGTATGAAAGCCATAGAGTGTGGAAACACATAGCTTTTAAACAAGGAAACTTTCATCCTTGGGCCTAAACCAAAAGCTTTACACAGGCAAGATGAGAATATGGGGGGGAATAACATTGGAGGGGCAAATGGAGCAGGGTGAGGGCAGATCCAGGGCAGGATCCCAATGCTTCAAGGGCTGGGGGCATATATATTTTTTTTACAGTTCTTTTTCACTCCGGTTCATGGTCTGGGGAGCTTCTCTCAGGCATCCAGCCGGATCCTGCCCAGCTCAAAGTCTGCCCATCAGCACCTCTTCTCTCCTCCCCCCTCACCTTGCAGCTGGCACCCCAGGTTTGACCCTTCTGGGGTTGGGCCGCCCCTCCTCTCTGGGTACACTTGCATACACAGACTCCAGCTGCAGGTGCAGGCTCTGGTCGGAGGAACATGAGAGGCCCAAGAGGACAGGTCCGGCTGTGGGCATGGGGGCTGGTACAGTCACCTGTCCCAAGGACTGGGTTTTTCCTGTGTTCTTGTATACATTCCCCCCTCCCTATGTGTGGCATATGCTCTAACAGACTGGCACACAGCAACCCTGCCTGCATCGGCCATGCTGTCTATGTGCTGCCTGGCATGATGCAATGACCTCGTCTCCACTGGGGTCGCTGCAACCGGCCATACCCTCCATCCTGGGAGTGAGAGCACCACAAGGGCACTCAATCCTTAACCCTCCCCGCTGACCCCCAATGCCCGAGTTCGCTCCAGAATCCAGGTCACCAGTGCAGCGCAAGGTGTGGTGTCCAGCGCCTCAACCCTCAGCGTCATCAGGCCGACATGGCTGGGGGCATCTTTGGGAAGGTGGTAGGGTGTACTGGTTGTAGGTCAGCCATGGTACTGAATATAGCCTGGAAAATGGGGAGATGTATGGTATGTAGGCAGATATCACAGCTAAGGTAGGAGGTGGGATGGCTGAGATGGGCACTACGCTAGGAAAGGGAGGAGGTAGACAGGGAATATGAGGAGTCCCACCGAGTTGAGTACCAGTGGGCGCGCGATGGGGGACAAGGCACAGTCAGGGGGAGACAGGGGAACAAGGAGCAAACCCAGCCGCAGGAAGAGGAAGATGGGATGGGAATTGGAGGAAAGTTGAGGAGTATGAATACAAGGAGAGGGGGTAGGGAAAAGCTCTGAAGGGGATACAGGAATCTAGGATAAGGGCAGCAATGGGCACAAGAGAAGCCTGGGGAAATAGCAGGTGATACATTACAAAAGTACAAAGCCTGGACAGAGGGCAAGGGAGGAGGGAGCAAGGGGAGGACTATCGACCAGAGGGGTACAGGCAGTGGGCTTAGAACAGAAGAATAGATTGCACCACTAAGGTGCCAAATGGGGGTCAGGAAGGAGCTGAAGAGCACACAGGGGAAGAAGGAGAGGCAAGCATGAAGGTAGGTGTAGAACAATTGGAAAAGGGGGAGGCCCTATCAGGTAAGACCAACAGACAAGCCCATGGGGTGGGCAGTGTGCTCAGGTTCAGAGGAGCAAAAGCTGGATGGGGAGGAAAGGAGGAAGGTCCCCAGGAAAAATCAGTCAGGACACGGGCAGGGACAGATTAGCAAGGAGGGGAAAAGTTAGGAAATAGAGGCAGAGGCAGGCAGCCTGACAGAGCTGGGGTAAAGCTTTGGGGCACAACGCAGAAGCTGGGGGAGAATAGAGGGAGGATAGTGCTTCAGAAAGTGAAATGGGCAAAGGGGGTATTGATAATAAGGTAGGAAATAGGATTCAGGGGGTTGGAGGAAGGATGGTAGGGAGATGTGATCAGAAGGAGATGGAGAGCAGGGTCCTACTGGTTGGGGACTCTATAAAAAAAGGGATTAGGTGGGGGAAGGGGAGACAAAAACAGCACAGTGTGGGTGGAATGTCTGCCGGGCATGACAGCAGTGAAGATCATTCATTATATCCCCTCAAGGGAGAGGCAGCAGGATGAGAAAATGCACCTGCTGTTCCACCTGGGAATGAATGACCTGGCAGGAAGTAGCCTGATGGAGGTGCAGGCTAGATTCAGAGCTCTAACTAGATACTGTAGCAGTCTGGGGTTTATATCAGTGGCATTCTCAGAGGTGTTACCAGTACCAAGGGCAAGCAATAATATGAAGCCTAGGATTAGGGAGTCCAACGAGCGACTGGTGGGGTGGTGTGAGCAAATGGGATATGGCTTTGTAGGGGACTGGGGATCTACATGGGAGGACGAGAGCCTATTTGCACCAGACAGACTGCACCTGAATAGGGAAGGGGTAGCAGTACTGAAATGCAAGCTAGGAGAATACATAGCAGATAGCTACAATTTAAACTAGGTTGCGGGGGGAGTGGTGGGGACAAATTTGCTCCACAAGAAGGAAAGCTTGGGGGACTACCAGCCCCACAGGATAGAACTACATGTCTGGACAAGATGGTGACGGGTGCAAGGGGAAACAAACAGGGAGACTGGTGGAAGGGATTGTCAGCAAATGATAGGAGTTTAGGAAATAAGATGGTGGACCTGGAGGCAATCATGAGGGATGAGAGATTAGATTTGGTCACAATAAGTGAGAACTGGTGGACAGAGCATCACACCTAGGAAATGACCATTCCAGGTTATAGAATGTTCAGAAGGGACAGGGAAGGCAAGGGGGGTTCCCTTATACGTCAGGGAAGGCATCAGTGTTACTGAAGGGCAGGAGGAGGAAGGGGAGACTGAGCTGCTGTGGGTAATACTAGATAGGAAGATGGATGAATTCCTGCAGCTGTGGGTGGTATACAGGTCATCTGTGCAAGGAGAGGAAGATGATAGACCGCTAACTCAGACAATCACAAGGCTGGCACAGAAAGGTGAACTGCTACTGGTGGGTGAACTAAACCTCCCAGATGTTGACTGGGAAATCCCAGATGCAGCATTGGCAAGGAGCAGGGAGGTATTAGCTGAACTGCAAGGGTGTATTCCTTAAACAGCTGGTCAGGGAACCAATGAGGGGAAAAAAACTTGTTGGATGTGGTCTTGACTAATGGGGAGACAGTGGAGGAGGTGCGGGTAGGAGAAGCCTTGGGCACCAGTGACTACAGTGCAGTACAGTTCAGGGTCAGGGCAGGGAGGGAGACAAGTAAGACTAATACGACAGTCATGGACTTCAAACACACAGACTTTAATAAGATGAGAAAGACAGGGAAAAAATGGAGGATATGGAGAAGATAGGGGAAGTGAAGGATCTCTGGGAAACTATCAGGGGAGGCATTCAGGAAGCAGCAGAAATGTGCATAAAGAAGGTCAGGAAGATCAAGAGGGGAGGAGACTACTCTAGTTCACTAGAGGTGGCGGGGCAGTCAGGAAAAGGAGGAGGCTCGAAAATGTAAGATGACATCAGGAGGAGGATAGGGAGGAGTATAGGAGAAGAGGAGGAATCTGGGAGGAAGGAGATCAGAAGGGCAAAGCAGCCCCAAGGAGAAAAATAGCCAAAAGGGCTGGGGGGGGATAAAATATTTTTTAGATTTGTGAAGGAGAGGAAAAGAGCAGGACAGGGGATTGCTAGACTGAGGGGGGGGGAGGGATAAACTTGGAGCAGGACTACGAAAAGGCAGAGGCACTAAATGAGTATTTTAGCTCGATGGTCATGGAGGATGTGGAAGGCAGAGGTCCAATGCTAGCACCTAAGGGGAAGGAGCACAAATGGGTGGATCAGAGCCCATTCACTGTGGATAGGGTCAGGGCTGAGCTGGATAGACTAAGGGTGGACAAGGCAATGGGGCCCGATGGGTTGTACACCAGAGTGATCAACAAATTGAGGGAGGAGCTGATCGCACTCTTGACAAGGATCTTCAACCTGTCCCTGGATTTGGAGAGGATGCTAGAGGACTGGAGGAGGGCTGACGTAGTACCCTTGCACAAGGGAGGTAGCAGGGAACTAAAGGAGAACTACCACCCGGTCAGCCTCACATCTGTGGTGGGGAAAGTAACGGAGGCATTAATCAAGGAGAGGGTGGTAAATTACCTGGAGGAGTGTGGCTTGCAGGACAGCAGACAGCATAACTTCACCAAGGGGAAATCATGCCAGACCAACCTAATTGAGTTCGCTGATTGGGTGACTCAGGTTATTGACCAGGGAGGGGAGGTGGACGTGGCCTAGCATAGGAGGTTGGTGAGCAAGATGGAAAAGATGGGGTTGGAAGGGAAAATAGCAGGCTGGGTGGAGGTCTGGCTAGTAGGGAGAACTCAGAGGGACGTGCTTAACTGGGTGCACTCCGAGATGGTAAATGTGAGGAGTGGAGTGCCACAGGGGTCAGTTTTTGATTCGCTCCTCTTCAACATCTACATCAGTGATATTGCGGAGGGTTTGAGAGGGATGGTGTGCCATTTGCTGATGATACAAAAATATGCAACAAGGTGAACACCTCAGAGGAGGTGGAAGACATGAGGAGGGACCTCAAGACACTTGAGGAGTGGGCCAGGAAATGTCAGCTGAGGTTTAATGCCAAGAAGTGCACTGTGATGCACCTAGGGAGGAAAAACATGAAAGCGGGGTACAAGCTGGGGGGGAATCAAAGAATCAGAACAGGAAAGGGATTGTGAATCATAGTCTCCTCAAACTTTAAGGTAGGTTTCCAATGTAGTAGGGCAGAGGGAATGGCCAATGGAATGCTGGCATGCATAGGCAGGGGCATTACTAGCAGAAGGAGGGAGGTTATAATACCCCTGTACAAAGCCATGGTGAGACCGCAGTTAGAGTATGGGGTTCAGTTCTACAGCCACACCTCCACAAGGATATAGATGCATTGGAGAGGGTTCAGAGAAGAGCAACAAGGATGGTTCAGGGTATGCAGGGGAAGACATACGAGCAGAGCTGTAAAGAGCTGAATCTGTGCCCGCCTGAAACAAGATGGAAAAGGGGGACATGATTGAACCCTTTAAATATGTAAAACGGCTCAATAAAGAAGGTGAAGGGGGTCAGCTGAGGAGGAAGGAGGGAGCTAGAACTAGAGGGTACAGTCTCAGATTGCAAGGAAATAGTTTCAGGGGCAATGTGAGGGGGTGCTTCTTCACAGAGAGGGTGGTGGAGCCCTGGAACAGACTGCTGAATGGAGTAGTGGGGGCTGAGACAGTGGAGGAATTTAAGAGGCATGGGACAGGCATGTGGGACTGAGTATTGGGGGGATGTTGGGGGCAGGTGGAGAGGGGGGTATGTGAAAGGGAAGGGTTGGGCAGACTAGACAGATCAGAAGGGTCCTTTTCTGCCGTCAAATTTCTATGATTCTATGAACTGATGTTTTCACCCAGCACTCACTGCTTTGTGTCTGTATGGTCCGATGGGTTCTCTCTCTAGTGATGTCCTTGAATGTTACTGCACTTTATATTAAATAAACAGTTTTAAATGTGCCTTTTTTTGTGGTTCCTTTAGCTACGGGTGCTTTTTACCTTTTCTGCTTCATTTCATATATTTTATGTAGCACCACAGCAGTTTTGCCTGGTGCTGCTTTTTGAACTCTGTGTTCTACTTGTTGGATCTTACTTATGAAGCAGAGGGAAGATCTGAAGGACCAAATGTCTCTTCTAACCTTTAATTATTATGCTGTTATATATTTTCCTGTGGTGGACACAAAGTGCAATAAAATGTGGGAAAATAAGCATCCCATTACAAGTTGACTGAGCTTATTTGAGGAACTTTTTTTAAAATTGATATTCAAGTCAAATACTCTAAATACACATTGAAAGGTCAACTGAGATTGCTTTAGTGCAACAGTCCTCAAACTCTGTCATAGTGACCCTCCCCCAAGCAATGAAAAAAAATATTGTGTTTCCCCATAAAAATATTATTATACTCTTGTTGTAAAAGGAACAAAAGTGAAATGTTTTGAATAAATTACTGAATTCATTAATATAACTTTACATTTAATACTTTTGAGATCTACAAAAAATACATAAATGTCCTCATGAAGTATTAGACAGGTGGTAGGACTTTTTCTATTAGCCAGTCAATAACTACTTATGAGTGCAACAGTAACAGAAACAGAAACAGAAATTTACTGACAGAAAAAAAAAACAGTGGTACACCCAGTCTGCCAGTGGACCCCAGCTAATAGAACTGACAGGCCATCTAGGCGAAGAGATCTGAGGATGCTCCCATCAGAGGTTTATGTTTCTACTCTATAATCCTCCTCTTGCCACAATTACCTGCCTCTTGAATCAGTCTCATCTGGCCTTCAACAGGCTGCAGTTGGGGGCAGAGCATTGAAAGGGCAAAATTTCCAAAGCCCAATTAACAGTCCTTAGCACTTGACTCGTGCCCAGATGCCACCACCGGGAGATATTGCCTGCAGGAGGGGTCTAGTGAAAAGAGCCTGTAGTTTTCTCTCTTCCTCCCCTCACCACTTTGCCTCTTTCTTCGAAAAGCACAGGACTGGAACCAGCAGGCCCAGAGCCTCTGCAACCAAATGGGTTCTTTGAAGTTTAACATTGAAAGGGCACATTTTTTAAAGCCTTATGAACTGTCCCTTGTGCATGACTCATGCTCAGAAGCTACCGCTGGGAGAAGCTGCCTGAAGGGGAGGGTTAAGTGAGGAGACCCCGCCATTTCCTTTCTTCCTCCATCCACTGATCACCTCTTTGTTCAAGAAGCCCAGGACTGCAACTGGAAGCCCTAGAACCTCTGCAACCAATCAGGTTGTTGGGTGCAGAGCATCTCCTCCTCCTCCTCCTCCTTCTTGGAAAGGCTCTTTTTCATGTTGACCACAGTGCTGGAGAGCAAAAGGAAAAAGGCAACACACTGTGTTTGTCAGCCATGGTGTTAGCCATTGGCTGGCTAGTCTGCCCATTCAGTCTTCCAACTGCTCTATTGTTCTGCAAGTACAGTACTCAGTTGGATTCCAAACTTTTACTCTGCTGCAGTTCTCCCTCTATGCAGTCAGATGCTTATGTATATTTTGCCCAGTGTTGCTGATGTACTCCAAGCTCCTTGCTGTCACTAGGCACTGAGGCATTGTCTATTCTGCTTGCTACTGCCTAATTCTCGTTACCTACTCTATATGTTTTTAAATTATCTGTGCTGTTTGCCTGCTGATGCTCCCTATCTGTGTAGCCCCTACATGGCTGCTCAGCACTAGCTTTTTATCTGTAACACATTTATGGTTCCTACCTGGTAGTCCCGTATCGGTTAAAATCACGAAACGACATGCGCCGATTCCATTATATGCGGTACATAATAGCGCTTACAAAAGCGCTATCACATAAAGTCGCGGTAAATAATAGCAGTAAATGCTGCCTTTCAGTAAAAGTGCTATCACATAAAGTCTATAAATGCTGCTTTTCAATAAGTTTAATACACTAATTTCTGCAGACAACATTTGCTGGCTACCTAGAAAACATGCTGCCTTCCAACCCCCCCCCCCAGCTGTAAAATAATAAGTCTTGCCTTCAGGAGAAAACATTTGCTGGCTACATAAATACACTAATACACTAATGTATTAGCTATTGGCACAGTTTTTTTTTGTTTAAAGAAAAATAAACATCCATAACGATTTTCATATCCTCATCATTTCTTCAAACAATGCTGCCATCTAGTGTGTTAAGTTTGAAACTAATAAAGGTTCACAGCAAAAGTGCAATTCCAGATTTGACCAGCAAAAGTGCTGAAAATGTCAGAGACTGCTTGCTTTGTCAGAAGTCAGAAGGGTGGTGAACTTGCTCTTCTAAATGGGTTTCTATACCGGCGAGAAAGATCAACACCTTCAAAGTCCTACTACAAGTGTGTGGAATGTGATAAAGGCCATTGCATTGCAAGGCTTCACCTTAATGGTGATGTTGTTTTAAAGACAATAGGTGAACATAATCATGTCCCAGATCCTGCAGTGGTTTGTGTCAAGGAAGCAATGGCAGGAATGAAAGAACGAGCTGCCACGCGCAGAGACAACGCACCATATTGTTGCGGTGCAGTTGCGAAATGTCACCATCTGTTGTTTCCCAGCTCCCAGCAATTTCATTGATAAAGCGCATGGACGAGAACTTCGCGGGACTGCTGCATGCCCTCCTCCTGAGCCCTGTGATGCAGCATTGCTTATCCTGATGCCAGAACTGTGTGTCACACAGAAAAATGAAAAATTTCTTTTATTTGATTCTGGTCCGACCCAAGACAGAATCCTACTTTTTTCAACATCTCAGGACTGGCTGCATTTGAAAAACAGTGAACATTGGTTTGCAGACGGCACATTCAAGTGCTGTACTCACATATTTCAACAACTGTATAGCATTCATGCCATACAAAATAACTCAGTCATACCCATGGTGTACATACTAATGGAAACCTGCATCGTGGTTTCATATAACCGTGTTTTACAGAGCTTAATTTGTGCCCTGGCTTATGTCCCAATACCATTCTGCCTGACTTTGAACTAGCTGCAATCAAAGCGTTTAAAATGCTTTTCCTACTGCCAAAATCAGGGGCTTGCTTCTTCACATGTGCCAGGCATACTACGAAAGTGCAGGAGCATAGTGCTGTATGTGCTCAGTATATTTCTGACCCAGGGATTGCCTTACACATGCGTCTCCTTCCTGCTCTTGCATATGTTCCCCCACATGATGTCATTTCATAATTTGAAGAGATACACACCATGGACTTTTTCCTAACTAATGGTGACTTACTCACGCCTATCATGGACTATTTTGAAGACACATGGTTGGGGAGACCATTGGCAAGAGGGGGACACAGATGACCAATGTTCGACATAAAAATATGGAACTGTTTTGAAGCAGTCGAGGACGGCATACCTAGAACAACTAACTCAGTAGAAGCATGGCACCGCAAGTTTAATCATTTTGTCGGTGCAATGCATCCTTTAATTTGGAAGTTTATGCAATGCCTTAAGGAGGAGCAACATTTGAGCACAATGTTGATTGAGCAACTCATTGCAGGAACTGCTGTGACAGAAACCAAGAAAAAGTACAAAGATACTGCGAAGCGTATTTCTGTGATTGTTTCCGAACATGAGTTGCATCCCAGAGTTGAATATCTACGCGGCATAGCCTACAACTTTCAGTTACAGGCATGAAGTAAAATTAGCTTGTCGGAATAAAGTTGCTAAACGACTGTTGCCCCCCACTTACCCACCAGTTGTGTGCTGATGATTGTAAAATTAGTTTGTCTGAATAAAGTCGCTAACCCACTGTTGCCCCCCACTTGCTCACTTGACCATCACTTGTGTGCTGATGAATTAAAAACTAAAGATTACCTGCAAACAAGCAAACAAGCAACTGTGTGTTCTTTCGAACGTGGGATAGTATGGGATAGTACAGTAGAGGACAGGAAGGAACTAATGAAATGGGAAGGGGGGAAGAATCTTGTTGTAGGACATAAATTGGTGTTCACTAGACATCATTCCCCATCATTCCCCATACATGGCTATTGCTGTTGCTTTCCCCCATAATATTGATGTAAGTAAAAAAATTGTATTTTATTTTGATCACTTGCTTGCGCTACAGTAGATCGCTATTGTTGCTAATGCGCTGAATTGTTGTAGCGCTAATGTAGCTACGTGCGATTAGGTAGGCGACATTATGACACGCGCTATATTAGTTGTGCGATATTGACAGTAAACCAGTAGTCCCTATTTAGCTGCATAGTATTAGCTCTGTGACTGTAATCTGCTTGTGCTTCCTATTTAGGTTGCCCTTACGTAGTTGCAATATACAGTATTAATTCTGTGATTGGCTCTATTTTAGCTCTGTGTAGCCCCCTGCTTAGTTACATTGTACTAGTTCTGTCACTGTAACCCACCTGTGCTCCCTATTTAGGTAGCCCTTCTTAGCTGAATTAAAACTAGCTTCATGATTGCAACCTGCTCGCCTTGTGATTGTAACTGTGCCCACATCTAAGTAGCCTCAGTGTTCTCTATCTTATAATTCGTTGATTTTCCCCAACCACCATCTCATGAGCAGCCATGAGCTTTCCTAGCTCAGTTTATGCTAATTTGGCCTGCCGACCATTGGCTGAAGTCAGCAGAACATATTAGCATAAATTAAGCTAGGGCAGTGGGCGGCTGCTCGTGAGATGGTGGCTGCCAGCAGTAGAAAGCAGAAGCTGTGGGTCACTGTATAAATCATTAAAAACACACTTAGAGGTAATTTTAAAAAATGTCATTACTATCCAAAAGTCCTAATTGGGCATTTTTGTAGCAGCTGTGAAAAGGTGTGCCTTGTCCACTATTTTCCTTTAACAGCTAGACTTTGATTCAAATCTTACTTAGCTATCAAGCTTGCCCCCATTTGCTTTTGATGTTTCATTTCACTTTATTACTACTAATGCACTCCATCCTCCTATGTGCCATGGTTCTAAACTTTTGCATCCTGACCCCCTTGTTTCCTTCTTCTCTTTCTCTTTCTCCTCCTCCCCATCCACCCCCTCCCATCTCAACCCCAACTCCCCCCTCTCACCAACCTATAAACTCTGGCTTCCTCTCCTTTAACCATAAATTCCTTCACTGGGCCCTCTTCCCACTCTTTCTTCCCTACACCTCTGTCCCTCTGTCTCGGCAGAGGTATAACATCCTACTCTGTCTGCCTACTTCTCATCCTCCTCCTGCTGGCTGGGGATATCTAGCTTTATTTACCTCTCCTGCCTCCTCCTCCTCCTCCTCACCTTCACTCTCCAAAGGCATCAGCATTTTTCACTTCTCAAAAGACTTGAGTTCCTAATTCTTAATTCTCACTCAGCTGTTACTGTGCATTCCCGGCTCAGTAATCATTTGTCCAACCACTGATACCCTTAGTGACCACAGTGTTACATCATGTGTCAGGAACATTTTTTCCGTTCTGCCCCTCCTAAATTTCAATGGGCCATGTGTCTTCACTCCTTAAATATTGACACCCTACTCTGAGACCTTACAGCTATGGATTGGTTCTCTCTCCTCACAGCTGCCAATATTGATGTGCCCCCCCCCCCACTCCATTTCTGCATATGTGTGACAAACACACTGCTTTAAGAAAGTCCCATGTAAAGTGCTCCCACCACCCTTGGATAATAATGAACCTCACTGATCTTTCTAAATATTGTGACAATTCCTGGTGTAGCTTCAACTTGTCACACTCCCCCTCTGACTTCCTACAGATGCTTTAGGAATTCCTGCACAAAGACCATATGGACTGCCAGATCAAATTACTTTGACTCCAACCTGCAGAATAATACTAACTCTCCTGCTAAATTCTGTAAGGTCATTTACTTCCTCTTTGACCCCACTCCTTAGTCCACTTTTCCTGTTCAGTTCATGAATAGTTTGACTAGCTCTGCCCCTTCTTTGGTTGCATGTTACTTTAACACTTTTTTACAACATGTGTCTTCCGACCTCAGTTACAACTGTCGGCTTTTTCCTCCCTGCCCCAGTCCCCCCATGCACTATTCCAGTGGCTTTTACTTCGTTCCTGTTGCTCAACAGGATAATCTTAATGTTCTTTCCTTCCTTAGTCTCTCTAAAGAGTCTAGCCCTGATGGGCATGACCCTAAAATACTCTACATCTCTGCCCCTGCTGTCACTTTATCGTTTACCCACCTGCTTAATCTCTCCTTCTTCCTCTGCATTGTCCTGCATTTGTCAAGGTACTCCCACTACACAAGGTTGGTGGCTCTACCTCCCCTAGCAACTATCATCCTGGCTCCCTTCTTCCTACCCTCATTAAGTTATCAGAAAAAGATTGTTTAGTCACAGCTTTCCAACTTCTTCTGCTCCACCAATGTCCTCACTCTCCTCTCTCCATTCCATAAGAACTGTTCTACTGTATCCTCTCAGTTGCTTGTCACAAACTCCATCATCACTGGGATTGATCATGGACACGTTTGTGCTCCCATCTTCATCAGCCTTGCTAAGGCCTTTGATTCAGTGGTTAATCTCCTTCTGGAGTAGCTGAGAGCAGCAGGTCATTCTGTCCTGGCAGACGACTGGTTCAGATCCTTCCTCTCAAGCCATCTGCAGTCAGTGCAGGTTGGCAGTGCCTTGTCCCTTTCTTTCTCCATCCAGGCTGCAGTCCCCTAAAGCTCCATCCCTGGTCCTATTTCATTCTCCATTTTCTGAAATGACCTCTCATCCACCTGTGTTGACTTGCATATTTAAATGTTTGCAGATGATATGGTACTCTTTGCTTCAGTCTCATCCTTGGTATCATCACTACAGAGTGACTTTAACAATTTCCAGTGCTGGTTTCACTCTAACCAACTTAGGATCAGCACAAAGATTATCATGTCAATGTTCTTTGGCAGCAGCGAAAAACTCACAAGCCTCTGTTTCTTTCCAGTTTTCTTCTACTAGATGGCACTCCTCTTAAGTAGAGATGCAGTGAATTTAAATTCTGCAGCAAATGAGCAAGTAGGCACTTAGTGTTGCCACTCTGTTCACGCTGAAGGGCAATGCAAAGTGCTCACTCGCCTTGTCATTACCACTTTCAAGGCGAATGGCAACAAGTAAGGTGAAGTCATTGTTTTTAATGGACTTATGCTCTCATTATGATTCTAAGTGACCCACTTGGTGTTTCAGATTTGGCAGCCCCCCCACACATCACATGGCTTACAGTACTGTAAGTCACATGCTCTTTAGCTAGGCAGGAAGAAAGTGAGTCATACAAGCAGACACTTTTACTTTCTCCTGAGCAGACGGAGACAGAGTAGTGCATTTTGTGACTGCTGTTACTTTGAGATCAGAGTGAGGAGATTTAAACTTTGACTTAGACCCAACAGCTTTTTTAAAAGCTACATTTTTTTGTCTTTTCTGTACTCTTTTTTACTTAATTTGCTCTTTCTGTAAATTTTACTTTTCTTACCTTTATAAGTAGTTAGTTGTTTGTCTATGTCTGTGTGACTGTGTCTGTGTGTGTGTGTGTGTGTGTTGTGTGACAGTGTGAGTAGTGATTGCTCAGACTGAGGGAGCTCAGTAGGAGAGATGGACCAGGGTGAGGGAATGTCTGGGGCTGGGGCAGCTCTGGGAGATCATGGTAGTGGTAAGCGTTGTACTGTGCGAATGTGTGGAGGGCATAGAAACATAGAATTTGACGGCAGATAAGGACCGCTTGGCCCACCTAGTCTGCCCATTTTCCTACCTAACAGATAAGCTGCAGATCCTAGTTAACCAACAGCTTACTTCCTCCTACCCCCACTAGGACTGCCTTATGTCTGTCCCATGCATTCTTGAATTCCCCACTGTTCTTTACTCATGACCTCCTCAGGAGGCTGTTCCATGCATCCACAACCCTCTCTGTGAAAAAATACTTCCTCACATTACCTCTGAGCCATCCCCCCTCTATCTTCAAATTGTGCCCCCTTGTTCTTGCACATCTCTTTTTTGAAAGATGCTACCCTCTTGGACTTTGTTGATTCCCTTGAGGTACTTGAAAGTTTCTATCATGTCCCCTCTCTCCCTTCTTTCCTCAAGGGTATACATATTAAGCTCCTTTAGTCTTTCTTCGTATGTCTTCTGGTTCAGACCCTGCACCATTTTGGTTGCCCTCCTCTGGACAGCCTCCACTCTGTCTATGTCTTTGCGGAGATGGGGTCTCCAGAACTGCACGCAGTACTCCAGATGGGGTCTCACCAACTGTCTGTACAGAGGGATAACAACTTCCTGTTTTCTACTATTGATGCCTCTTGCTATGCACCCCAGCATCCCCCCAGCCTTCCTTACTGCCTTCTCACATTGCTTGCCCACCTTTAGGTCATCTGATATAATTACCCCCAGGTCTCTTTCCATTTTTACTGTTGTCAGTATCTCACCCCCCATTGTGTACTCTTCCCTGGTTTTTGTTTCCCATGTGCATTACCTTGCACTTCTTTGCATTGAATCTGAGCTGCCATACATTTGACCATTCCTCCAACCTTGCCAAGTCTCTTCTCATCCTTTCCACCACTCCATCTTGTGTATCAACCCTGTTGCAGATCTTTGTGTCTTCTGCAAAGAGACATGCTTTTCCTTCCAGTTCCTCTGCAATGTCACTTATAAAGACATGAAAAAGGACCGGTCCCAGTACTGAACCCTGCGGTACCCCGCTAGTAACCCTCCTTTCTTCACTGTGCACTCCATTTACTACTACCCTTTGCAACCTGTTGTCTAGCCAATTTTTTATCCAGACTACCACCTTGGGGCCTACTCCAAGGCTGGCTAACTTGTGTATTAATCTTTTGGTTGGGACTGTATCAAATGCCTTGCTAAAATCTAGGTAGGCCATGTCCACAGCCCCTCCCTGGTCTACTACTTTGGTCACCCAGTCAAAGAAATCTACTAAATTTGTCTGACACAACCTTCCCATCATGAATCCATGCTGCCTTGGGTCCTGTGCCCCACTGGCCTCTAGGTACTCAACAATTATTTCCTTCAGAAGTGATTCCATCATTTTCCCTACCACTGAGGTCAAACTAACTGGTTTGTAGTTTGCTGCCTCTGTCCTGCTCCAACTTTGGTGAAGAGGAATCACATCTGCCCTCCTCCAGTCCTCAGGTACCATCCCATCCTCCCATGATTTGTTAAAGAGAGTAGTCAGCGGTGTCACTAGTTCTACCCTTAGTTCTTTTAGATTTTTTTGGGTGAATCCCGTCAGGCCTCATTGCTTTGTCCACCTTCAATTTTATTAGTTCTTTCCTCAGTTTGGGCCTTTGCTATTCTGACTGCCTTCCCAGCCTCTTTCTGCTCTAACTGATAAAGTTCTCTGACCTGCTTCTTCTGTGTTTCCTTATATTTCCTGAATGCTATCCTTTTCTCCTTAACCTGCCCTGCCACCTCTTTTGAGAACCATAGTGGTTTTATCCTTCATTGCATTTTATTGATTTGCTTTACACAAAGGCTTGTTGCCTCTGTGATGGCTGTTTTGATTACTCCCCATTGTTCCTCCACCTCTCCTTCTTGCCTATTTGCTAGTGCCTTTCTAAGGCACTCTCTCATTTTCCCAAAGTCAGCCCTCCTAAAGTCCAATACTCTTGCTTTTGTATGGCTTGATTGTATGGCTGTGTTTATCGTGAACCACACTGTTTGGTGGTCGCTTGTTCCCAGATGGCTACCCACTTCTAAATCTGAGATTCTTTCTCCGTCCCCATTTGAGAGTACCAGGTCTAAGATTGCTCCCTCCCGAGTGGGTTCCAATACTAGCTGTCTGAGGCATGCCCCCTGTAGGGCATCAAGAATGACCCTGCTCTTGGATGTGCCTGCAGCAAAGGTGCTCAGTTAACATCTGGCATATTCAGGTCCCCATCAACAATATCTCCCTTTTCTGTCATTTTAAGGATGCCTTCTATAATTTCCTTGTCCATTCCCTCCCCTGAGATGGAGGTCTGCATAACTCCCACGTGGATTGTGGTGCCATCTTCTGTCTCCAGGGTGACCCAGAGTGCCTCATCTGCTCCCTGTTTCTCTTTGGTTCTGTTGCTTTGATCTCTTCCTTTACATAGAGAGCTACTCCTCCTCCTCTTTTACCCTCCCTGTCCCTCCTGTAGATTGTGTATCCTGGTATGTTGACATCCCAGTCATGGTTCTCTGTGTACCATGTTTCTGTGACTGCCACAATATCCAGGCAACCCTCTTCCATCAAGGCCACTAGTTCAGGGAGCTTGTTACACAGACTACGGGCAAGGGTGCCTATTCCTGTTGGACCACTCAAAACTTGTGAGTGCCCCCCCAGAAGCAGGACCAGCACCGCCTTCTGTCCTGACTCTGAGCAGTTGAACCACCACCACCTCCAAGTCCAGCACCAGGTCCTCTGAAGCAGGATGTGCCTGTTCCCCTGGGTCCAGGGTGGCTGGATCACATAGAGGGACATCAGTTGCAAATTTTGTCCATGCTGGAACTGCTGCTGCTGGATCACCATGGGATCCCACATTCTTTTTTTTTTCCTCACACTATGTGCCCCCCCACACCTTCCTTGCTATGTTATAAAATGTATTCCTCCACCACCCCGACCCTTGTATGTAATTATGCCCTTTTTCTGTTGTCTTCCATATGCATGACACTTTGTATTCTGAGCAGTGCAAGTATACTGTACTAAACTGCATGTATGCAGTCAGTCTTTTTTCCAGTCTGTGTATGTACTGCAGACACTGTCCAACTCCCTGACTTAAAAACAAACATTATTGAGTACAATGATGGGGTGGTGAAGCATGGAGAGATACTACAAAGCAGGCTTACAATACATCCAAGTAACTATTAAAAAAAATTAATGTTGTGATTCGTGACATGATTTGTGACTGCATTTGTGACCGTGATGATGAAGAAATGTGAATGCCTACCACCTACGGCTGGACTTCCCCAATGAGATGTAACTTAAAACTCCCAGACTTAAAAATACGTACCAATGAGTACAATGGTGGGGTGGTGAAACCTGGAGAGATACTACAAAACAGGCTTACAATACATCCAAGTAACTAGAAAAAAAATTAATGTTGTGATTCGTAACGTGAATGATCGTGAATCATGATTTGATACTGCATTTGTGACCGTGATGATGAAGAACATGATTTGCATCACGAGTGACTCGTGATGATGGTCCTGACTTAAAAACGCATATTAATGAGTACAGTGTTCATGCAGAATTAAGCACCACACCTGTCCAGTATGCTGAAGGGAAGCCAAAGAAACAACTGTGACTTAAGTTAGAGATCGAGATTGGGCCCTAAAGAGAAGTAAATGCACAGACAGACTAAGATTGTGCTGTGCACTGAAGAGATGCAGACACAAAGGCACAACACCTAACCAGTGCTCACCATCAGAAATTCAAACCTGGTAAAGAATACCTTTGCCGGTTGGGGTGGGCCGTGGGGGCAGCGTATGCACCACTGCAGTAACAGTCACTAGTACTAGTACCAGTAAAGGTACCACACAGAAGTACAACAATCACACAGCTGCAGTGGATAGCAGCTTCACGTTGCTGAAATTATTATGTGGCACAATAGAAGCTGTCTGATTTGATGACACGCGTCACGCACATACTCACACACACACACCAAGTAATGCATAGCAAATTGAAAACTTCAGTAATATAACCACATATTTTAAACAAACTAAAATTATGCACTGCTGCACCACAACAATCAGTAAAAAAATGGCAAGAAATATTGAAAATATTACTGTGTGTACATTAACACAGTTATACAAGAAAAATATCACCAAAACAGAAAGCATTGTCTTTTTCTCCAAGTTAATTTACCTACACCACAGATACGCCCTTCCCCCAAAGCACACTTCCACTGTCTCTCAGTACACAGCCTGAATGTTTGTTGTACATTAACATTCAAAATCAATACACAAACAATAAACGCTCAATGATATGAGCACAGGAGGGTTTCCTATAATCGATGAACTAAAGTTTCAGCAAAAAAAAGACTCAAGCTTTTTTAACAGCTTTTTGAAGGTTTGAATCACAGAGAGCTCTCACAGCAGATTGTCTCCTACAGCTTCCTACACACACCACCCCAAACTGAGGCTGTGTGCAGAACAATCTAGAGCCCATGTGACCTGAAATCCCATGAATCACTGCAAAATTCACCTTTGGAGCTTAAAAACAAGGCGAAGTGAGGCAAAGTACATTGTTTTCAATGTACTTCACCTTAAGAATTGGTGGAGTAGTGGTTTGGGAAGGTGGAGTACCGCGAAGTCAGTGTTTTCGATGGATTTTGTGTAACCCATTAATAACACGAAGTACACCTCTTCACGCTGCAGAGCACTCCGCAAATTCACCTTCACTCCGCAAATCACTCCGCAGAGCGAATTGGGGCCACTTCGCCCATCACTATTCTTAAGGCTGTCTCCTGTTTCAAACATTTTGGTATATGGTCAGATAGTAGGCTTAACTTCTCTGTCCATCTTGATGCCATGCACAGCAAGCTCCATCCCTAACTTGTTACTCTCTACTGTAATCAAGATTGTCTTTCATCCCAAGGATACCATGAGCTAGATACTAAGATGGTGCTCCCAGAGTTTGACTACACAGATGTGGTCTATGGCACTGCTCTGTTCTTCTCCAATGCCAAACTGGAAAGCCTTTGCAATGCCTTCTACTGCTTTGCTGCTAATGCTTCTTCTCATACTCATCAGTGCACCTTCTACACTTCCTTTCCATCTCTCCATTCCCTCTTGTCAGCTCATGTACTGAGCATATCTTGTGTCTGAATATTGGTTTGACTCTCTGTTCCCATCACTCTTCTCTCCTATTCCCTCTGCCTCATATTCTCTTCACTCTCATGACTCCCATACCTTCTACATTTGACACTCAAACTCTGTTGTTTGGAAATCTACCCTCTCCTCTCATCTCATCTTTCCTCCATCTGGAATAATCTTCCCTCCTCCTCCTCTCCTCTTCTCATTTCTCACTCAAATGCAAACTTGGACTCCTTACTGTTCCTTCCTGCTCCTGCCATGGCCATAGCTGACTTAGTCACATTATTGTTTTGTATCTAGCATTTCTGCACCTGTACCAATGCCTAGTTTTGTAATCTAGCCTGTGCATAGATTACAGAATGTGTTTATTGTTAATTTTGTGGAAGTTTTTCCTACCCCTTACCACTTTTCTATAGTCTGGAAATTTGCATTTTACTTCCATGTATGCTTTATATATTTTGTCTCCCTTTTCCGCTTTCCCTGGCTCACAACTGGAAACAAGCCTTGGCTCAGTATGCATTTATTTTCAATAAATAAACCATTCGATTTGGTCACCAACCACTCAGTGAAGAAGCACTTCTTCACTTCCCCTCTGCAACTGCCACACACCCCAACTTGTAGTTGAACTCCATGATGTACAAGCTCTGAGATCATGAACAGCTCAGAGAAGCCCACCCTGTTGGTCCCATTGAGAAACTTAGATCTACCAGATCACCCATTCTCTTTTCGCTCCAAGAAATATAAAGTCAGGTTTCACAACCTTTCCTCATATATATTTTCTTGCTGGGCCTGTATCATTTTAATCACCTTCCTTTGGACTGTCTCCAACCTGTTCTGGTCATTCCTCAGATATGGGCTCCAGAATTGCACACAGTACTCCAGGTACAATCTCACCAGGGACCTGTACAGTGAAAGGATCATCTTTCTCCTGCTGGTAAAATCCCTACCTATACACCCCTTTACAAAATTTCAATTTTCAGCTTTCAATTCCCAGTTTTTATTATGGGATAAAACTATCGAGCAAGGGCTCATTTGCAATTATATTCCAGCAGTCACTTGTTAGTTACTGTACAGGAGTAAATCACGTATCAGTTACACAAAATATTTAATGATGCAACATGTAGTAAATATTACATACATCATATTAGGCATAATTCCAAAATAGAATGGTCACACATCAGTACAAAACTGTGGTAAGATATGTCTTGTGTTCTGATTGGTTAAGAAGATTCTGAAGCCACGTAATTTACAAAAGAAAACCCATGGTTTTGGACTTCTTCTGGCAACCAGGATGTAGTGTGCTCTGGTATCATTGCCTCTTAAAACCACTCAGAAAAATTGCACTAGCCCTGTTTGCATGGAATATATCAACAGTAGTGCCATGCAGTAAAACATAATTAAAAAATGTTTACCACCACAATGATCCAATAAATGCAATTTCAGTAACTTGATATACAGTAATACAAGTAACAAATATAATTACCATATACTTTCATTATTTATATTTTTTCCTCATATTTCGCTATCAATCTCAGCTGTTTTCAACTAACCTGAGATTGGAAGATCAGTGAGCTACAGCCCGGGATATTTGAAGTGTGCCTGTGTGTTTTAGAACTGTTATCTGCTGTGTTCTATACTGTGCCAATACTCCTACCTCTGGGGACAAAAGACTATCTGTTTGCTGAGCTCCAGTAAAATGGAGAAAAGTAATTGAATTATGTGGCAGTAAGTGGGAGGAGAACCCAGAGTCCAGCATCACAGAGGAGGAGGGGCATCGTGCAATAAAGCTTCACGCAGTTCATCTTCAGGTACGCTATAAATCTCAGCTGTTTTCAACTAACCTGAGATCAGAAGATCAGCGTGCTACAGCCCGGGACATTTGAAGTGTGCCTGCGTGTTTTAGAACTGTTATCTGCTGTGTTCTATACTGTGCCAATACTCCTACCTCTGGGGACAAAAGACTATCTGTTTGCTGAGCTCCAGTAAAACGGAGAAAAGTAATTGAATTCTGTGGCAGTAAGTGGGAGGAGAACCCAGAGTCCAGCATCACAGAGGAGGAGGGGCAGCGTGCAATAAAGCTTCGCGCAGTTCATCTTCAGGTATGCTATCAATCTCAGCTGTTTTCAACTAACCTGAGATCGGAAGATCAGCGTGCTACAGCCCGGGACATTTGAAGTGTGCCTGTGTGTTTTAGAACTGTTATCTGCTGTGTTCTATACTGTGCCAATACTCCTACCTCTGGGGACAAAAGACTATCTGTTTGCTGAGCTCCGGTAAAACGGAGAAAAGTAATTGAATTCTGTGGCAGTAAGTGGGAGGAGAACCTAGGGTCCAGCATCACAGAGGAGGAGGGGCAGCGTACAATAAAGCTTCACGCAGTTCACAGTGCGAACGTGAATGGCGCGAGCGCCACTCAAAGAGAAAAGAATAAAATTTTAATTGGGAGAACTTAGGTCAAATTGTAAGTAAAAGTAATATAGTAAGGGATAGCAAATGTTCTCCATGAACACTAACAGTTGCTATTAGTAAGCTGTAAAAAACATCATTTTTTTCTTAGATTTGACATTATTTAAACAATATTTAAGTATTTATTAGTGTGTAGATAAATTGCTTTTTTTAGACAGGGCTGTGAATTAAAATTAGTATTGCTCTCTAGATAAGCTCTAACTGTTTTTTGTAGAACTATACTTGAAAATGTTGCTGTTAAACCTTTTAGGCTGTCTATTTCGTTGTTGCCTTCTGAGTGCTGCAACTCAAAAAGAATTTAATATGACTAAAAGATCCACAAATGACAAATGTTTGCTAAATTGGTTAATTTCACATAGTCAATCACAAAAAAATAATGGTAACAAATTAAGAAGAAATTTTTTTCAGGCTTTATGGAAAAAACATATCTCAGGAGGTTGTTATAAGCCTTTGACCCCTTTTAAGTTTAATACTTCAATTTCAGATTTTTCTGGGGCTAGTTGTCTGTTGTTAATGTTGGAGGGAGATATTGAAATGAATCCTGGGCCTGATAATTTAATGATGAAAATTTTACATGACAATGCACGTAGTATTGGGTCTAAGAATGATATTTTGTCAACTTTATTGGTTAATAATGATCCATGTGTATTAGGGTTAAGTGAAATGTGGCTTTCTAAGAAACATTGGGATAAAGAATTTGGTACTCAGAACTAACAAGTATGGAGAGCAGATAGGAAATCTAGAGGGGGAGGGGTAATGCTTTTTATAAAATGAACTTTGGGTTATTCGGAAATTTTGATTCAAGGTAGTGAAAACAGCATTGAATTTTTGGCAGTTTATCCAGGACATTTAGGATTGATTATTTCAATTGTTTATTCACCTCCAAAGGCCAATATTTCAGATTTGGAAACCATATTAACAAAAATAACTGATTTAGCAGGAAGTAGGCCTTTAATTCTGATGGGCAACTTGAATTGTGATTGGAAAAATACAAGAGGGAGACATTTAAAAGATATAGTAACTAATTTGGGACTAAAACAACTTATAAAAAGCCCTACTAGATATACATCTAGTTCAACCAATGGATCCATATTAGATCTAATATTGGTCTCTACTCAAATAGAAACTGAAGCATTGGGTACTTTACCCCCATGTCTTGGAGATCATAATTTGATCTGGGTTACTGTGCCACAGTCCCAGTTTAAACAAAATTTAGTCCATGAAACTCAAACCTGGTCAAGAGATTTTAGAAAATGTTCAGAGTCTCAATTTTTGCATAGCATAAGTAAAATAAAATGGGACCGTTGCAAACTAATCCCAGATATTGATACTGCAGTTGAATATTTTACTCAGACCTTTGGAGAAGTATGTGATTTACATGGACCTAGAACTAAAACAAAAAAAAGCCTAGTAAATTGCTACGATTAATGACAGAATATTAAAACAAATCCGAATTAAGAACATAATTTGGAAAAAAGCATTAAAATCAAAGTTGGAAAGGGATTGGATCTCTTTTAAAGTTGTTAGAAATAAATGTAAAAGGCTAATCAAGGCTTCAAAGATTTCTTTTTACAAAAACAAAATTGATATGAGTACTGATCCGAGACAGTTTTGGAGAGTGATTAAAAAATTGACCAAACCAGGATGTAATTCTTCAGAAGAAATATCTAGGTTAAAATATGGCGATATTTTTATTGAAAATTCGAAGGACATTTGTAATGCACTAAACAATTTTTTTGTTGATCTTTCTAATTGTAAAATTCCCTATCAATCAGACCCGGAACAAATTAAAACAAAGTCTTCATGTAATGGACCTCCCCCATTTAGATTCAAAATTTTGACTGTTACTAATGTTTATAAAGTACTACAAAAAATAAGCATTTACAAATCCTTTGGAAATGATGGTCTAGAAGGTAGATTTTTGAAGTTAGCAGCTTCTAATATAGCACCAATTATTACATATTTATTTAATTGGAGTCTTCAAATAGGTTATTTTCCCTTATCTTGGAAAGAAAGTAGAGTAAAACCAATTTATAAAGGGGGAGATGTGGCGGAAGTTAATAATTATGGGCCTATAACCTTATTACCTCTTTTATCAAAAAGTTTGGAGAAACTTGTTTCTATACAGATCATGTATTATTTGGACAAATATAGTTTGTTAACAACAAAACAATCTGGCTTTCGAAAAAATGATTCGACTACAACAGCTCTTTTGGAATTTAGTGACCTGTTAAACAGGTCTTTAGGAAATAATATGGAGACAGCGGTCATTTTTGTAGACCTTTCTAAAGCTTTTGACCTGGTGGACCACCCCTTGCTTATTACGAGATTGCAGGAGACAGGTATTAGGGATGACCCTTTAAATTGGTTAAAATCATATCTGGGTAAACAATCTCAGAGGGTAGAGGTGCAGGGATGTTTATCGGAGAATAGAAGTGTTAATAGAGGTGTTCCCCAGGGATCAATCTTGGGACCCCTTATGTTTCTAATGTTTATAAATAGTCTTCCACAAGTTACGGAGCATACAGAGATTCGACTATATGCAGATGATACAGTAATTATTGCATCTGAGAAACAGAAAATGTATTACAATCAAACCTGCAATCTGATTTTGCGAGGATTGAGGGGTGGTTCACCAGGTCTAAATTAATTATGAATGAAAAAAAAAGCAAAATGTGTGAGATTTCCAATAAAAAAAAGTGGTGATGTTACTTATAAACTTTGTGTTTACACAGGAAATTCAGTTAAATTAGAACAGGTTAAGGATTATAGTTATCTGGGGGTTATATTTGATGAACATATGTCCTTTTCTAGTCATATTTTAGAACTGGTCAAAAAAGTTAATAAAAGGGTGGGTGCACTAAGAAGAAGTACTGAATGTTTAACAACAATAGATAGGAAAAAGCTGGCTGATCAGTTAATTATTCCAGTGTTAAGATATGGAGAATTGATATATAGGAAAGCTAACAAAGCACTATTGACTAAACTGAACAAAACGTACTATCGTGTGGCTAGATATGTATTAAAGAGGAATTATCGTACACATCATTGCTCACAGTTAAGTAAAGTGAACTGGTTACCTCTGGATATAAATTATCTTTGCCATTGGTTAACTTTAATTCATAAAATGAAATGTTTATCGGTAAACCATCCAATTTCATTATTATTGTTTCCAGTGAAACATTATTCAAAAAGGTTATTAACTAGATCAGTTCACTTAAATAAATATCTGCAGGAAAATCTCAAACTAAACACGGGGATCGGACTTTGATTCATCAAGCTGCTAGTTTCTGGAATCTTCTCCCAGTAAATGTAAGGGAAATTACAAATCATTCTTCATTTATTCATACTATAATGGAGTTAAATACCCATACTTGTGATTGTTGAACATCTATTGTAATTTGTGGAAACTGTTAAGTCTTTCTTTTAGAATAATTTATAAGGATTTATTTTAGTTATATTTTGTTGTCTTTAGTGTTCTGTTACTCTTTAATATGGAACCTTATTGTATGTTTTAGATAGGAAATTACACAGGTCTGTCTTGTAAACTGGATTCTGTCCAAATGACATGTATCACCTGTATAAAAATAAAATTTTATTTTCCTACCTTTACCTTGTAGGCCTTAACTCCTGCAATGTCAGTTTATCCTGCACTGCAGTCACCAACATTGAATCCCTCTGAAACTATGGAGTTTGTGTTTGATTTACTATTTTTCTTACTGAAAACAAGTAACTATACAAGTGTACTAGCTTAATTGTCTCACCACAACTAATGTCCACTCTAGGGTCCACATGCGTCTCCTGCTCCAATCATGCTCTATACCAGCTGCTGTTTCTCCAGTCTAGAGGCCATGCATCCCTTGGCACATGCACTCTCCAGCTGTAGGCATTGATCCCAAACACAAGCCATTTTTTTAGACTATTTATTTCTCCTGCCATTCCAGGGCATCTCTCAGGCAGTTCTCACTCGACTTCTGCCCCTAACCACCCACATGAACCACTCCTTCTGATGGGGTACATCAGTGTCAGGATCTCTGCCTCTCCCAGGCCCCTGTAGGAGAAGGCCAAGGATCTCCAGGGGGTAGAGTCAGAGTCGTGGCTGGCATTGGGTGTGTGGAGCTTTAGCCCCTGGAGGACCGCCATCACCTCACCTGGCTGGCAGGGGTTTTCCGTTACTTTTTTCTCCCCAGGAGTGCGGTATGCAATGACACCTGTGCATAGCTATCCTGCTGGTGTCTGCTGCACTCCTCCCCTTTGTATCAGCTGGCATGCCTGCATAGCCCCCTGATCTCCCTCGGGGGTTGCTAGGACACTGAGCAGCCTAGGATCCCTCCCCAGGGAGAAAAGAGCTGTCCTCTGGATGCTCCATCCTCTCCCTCCCCTGCCGACCCCCGGCCACCTGAGTCCGTCATGGAACCCGGGTCTCTGACGTGGCACAAGGCATAGCATCCAGCGCCTCAACCCTCAGTGCCACTGGGCCAGTTAAACACAAGCCATTTAACAAAAGAAAAAAAAAGTAGGTGACCAGAAAATAAAATGGCTGGTCTCTCTTAACTGCATTCTTGTCAGTCTATAGTGCTGAGAAATATTATTCAGTTTCTCCCTGTGGCGACAGCTCCTATCCTACTCTTATTATCCTGCCCCAACATCTTTACAGCCTGAAATAAAAAAAACTGTTCATGATCTTGACTGCAACTAAAACTCCTACCTGTAATGAAAAGTTTTCTTTCATGTTTGTTGCGTTTTACAATAGACCTCAGCCCAGCCCCCTGCCTGTGTTCTCCCTCCCCAGAATAACTCCCCTCTGCTTGAAAACTGGATTCTATCTCACATAGTTCACCAAAAAAAACTAAACAAAGGAGCAATACAAAGAGTGACTCACAGCAACAAAGAGCCCAATACTCACAGTAAACTGTGTTTAGGGAGGAGGGTGATGGGGTGTTGGCTCAGAAAAGGGAAATTAATACCCTTATTTAAAGTGCTGCATTTTAATTTCTTTGACCCCCCACACATACATTCATTTCTGTTAAAAGGACTATTTTTCCCCTTGGTTAAACAACACATATGGCATATTAAATAAATTCATTTTTATTTTAAATGTAAAATCATTCTGTTCTAAACCTATTGCACATTTTATAAGCACAATAAGATACTTCAGGGTGTGGGTTTATGTTTGTAAACCACACTTCCAGGTGGTTGCAGGCACTTGATGAAAGTGCCTCATGCCTCATAATGCACCTAGACATGCAGTTTACAAACATAGACCCATACTCTGTTGTATCTTATTACTTACAGTACATGCACAGAAAAAAGAGCAGCACTAATGTGCTCTGAGGTGTTCTATGACAGCTTTAGCAATTATGTTCAAAAGGGTCATGGCACTAACCCAGAACACACACTTGAAAAAACAGTCCAGCAACCTCTGTGTTAGTACTGTTTCAAAGTCCATTTATTTTGCCAAATATAAAATAGCCTTTGATAAAGACTCGGATGAGTTGAAACATTAGAAGTCTGGTGTGTGGTTCTCCAACCCAGTGTGGGTCTGTATGATTATTTTATATTTGGCAAAATAAATGGACTTTGAAACAATACTAACACAGAGGTTGCTGGACTGTTGTTTTCAAGTGTGTGCTCTGGGTAAGTGCTATGACTCTTTTGAACATAGTTGTTTACAGTACATATTCTGCTGGCTTTCCCATAAGTGCTACTAAAAGCAAGGCACATTTTAGGATATTACTGGCATTTATTTATTTTATTTATTTGAAAACTGGTAACCAGGAAAGTCACACCGAGCCAAGGCTCATTTCCAGTTGTGACCCAGGGGAGAGGGTAAGTAGGATAAAGTATTACAAGATTATAAGTCACACATGGTTACAATGACAATGTGTAAAAATGCAATAACAGAGTATACAGTATCACTAATGACAACCCCCCAATCCTTTCCTGATGAAGTTTGCCCCACCCTCACTTGAGTGGGGAGAGGCAGGAGGAGAAAACAGACAGAATAAGGACTGAACAGGCAGTGTAGGAAAGTAGGGGTCATGGTGCATGGGGGGCAAGGTAACAGGGAGGAAGGTGAGTGGAGAAAGGCAAACAAGAACAGCAGGGGGAGGCAGAAGGAGAAAGGAAGCAGGATAAGGAATGCAAATTAGGAGAGAAGGGCAATAGTAGGAAGCAAAGCAAAATGAAACAAGGGGATGCAGTAAAAAAAAAGATGGTAAACAGGTTGACAGAAAGGAATCCAGACCAGGCAAATAGGGATCCCTGAGGTATAAAGGGGGAGGAGGGCAGCTCAGCAAAAAAAGAAAAAAGATGGTAGAGGAGGATAGTATGGAGAAAGACCATACCACACTGATATAGGAGGGTAGGATTAGAAGAGAGGGGGCAGCACCAAGCTAAACGAGCCAGAGGGTGAGGAGGTAGGGGAAGGTCAGGCTACAGAATCAAACCATGGTTGGTGGAGCTCAAATGGGAGGGAGGGAAAGAGTCCTCTGTATAGGTGATGGATTGGCCACAAGGATAGACTGGTCCATATGAAAGGAATATGGGAAGCCTCTTCAGTATGACAGCTGAAAATATCATATCTATGAAGCACTCACTAAACCAAGGGGAGGGAGGAAACCCCCATATGGTTGTCCACCTAGGTATGAAAAAGCAAGCAGAATTCAAGGTGGAGGCAGTTCAAGGCAGGTTCTGGTTGCTTGGAGAAAAACTTAGGGAGTGGTGAGAAACAGTTGCCATTTCAGAAATGCTACCTCCGCCCAGAGCCAATATGGATAGGAAGCTGAGAATCTTAAACTTCAGTAAATGGTTCTCTATCTCTCTTCCATTTCTTTCCTCCTCTTGCAATACCTGATTATTTCCAACATCTTCATTTCATCTTCCTCCCCCTCCCTTCCCCACAACCCCTTCCAAAAAATAATAATAATTGGGATATCATGCTTTCATATACTGCCCTTGTTTTAGTCTAGTGCCATGATTCAGTTGGAAACAATGTGTCCTTTGGAGTTGAATCACGCCTTCTCCTTTTTAACAGGTGGATTATTTGTGGTAGGGGGCAGTTTACAATTATATGTTAGAGCTGGAGCGCTACTTTTGTCAGTGACTTGCTGTAAACATGTTGCACACTTATTTGCAAATATGTTGCACTTCGCCCTTTTGTGAAGCATTTCTTATTGCATTAGATCACCTTGGGCACTGGTAAGCGGCAGGATTTTCATTCGGGCAGAAGAAGCAATAGTGTCCATATTTTGGATGCATGCTGCATCCACGCAGATTCGTCCACATTTCTGTTTCTTATTAATAGACATTTGGATGCATTTGCGATGATTCCCACAGTTTACCACAATTTCAGCCATAATTGCGGGAACTGAGTCTGTTTTTCAGACACAGCTGCAGAATTCCATCCCTGGAGTTAGATCAACTTTTTGTGGTCTAACTTCCAGAATGGATTTTGGCAGCTGTGTCCAAAAAACAGACACAGCTCTTTGAAAATACCCCATCTCTTTAAATGCATTGTATAACTGAATAGCATTTCTAGACAGCAGCAGCAGCAGTCTTTGACAAAGCACTAAGGCAGTGTGAAAGAAACAGTTGGGAGCAGGGTGGAGACTTTTTATTAGATGTGAACATCAATAAAGAGACATTATCCTGCAAGCAGGTTGTGTGTGTTAGTTATGGAGAAGCATGTGGCTAGCTCTCTGTGACTATAGTACCTCTCATGAAGCAATTTTGTCTTTTGTTCTATAACCACTGATTTTCTAGAAAGTCTACTATTTTTTCTTTAATTATGGTCTCTAGAAGTTTGCCCACAGTGGAGTTCAGACTAACTGGCCTGTCATTTCTAAGATTGCCCCTGACCCCACTCTTGTGCAGCAGAACTACATCATACACCCCCCAGTCTTTTGGCACTGCAAATTTTTATTTATTTATTTGAGCATCAGTTTACAACCTTTGAGCCAGAGGCTCATTTCCAAAGGTACCTCGTCACATTGAGGACAAATACATTACATTGCAGGCTTGTTGTTACATCACATTGAGGACAAATACATTATATTACAGGCTCATTGTTACATCACAAAGTTTCAAGTTGTAATAAAATAACAAACAATTAAATTGACAGCCATATATATTTACAGGTATTTGTAGAGTGAAGGAACCATTCTAGTTACAGTGGTGCCACTCATGCGAGCATTGTCAGTGTGTGGTGGACTAAGTCACGACTAGTGACATGTGCAATCACGTGCATTAAATAGTTGGTTCCACAGTGCGGTTTTGAAGGTGGAGATAGTAGTGGTGTCAGAGATGGCTGGTGGGAGCTCGTTAAACCAGGCTGGGGCTCTATAACAGAAAGACCTCTGTCCATGGCTTGTCCTGGTTCTAGGGATCAGAAGGGTGATTTTGCAGGAGGTTCGGGTATTAATCAAGGGTTTGGCTTGGCGGATGGAGGCTGTCAGCCCAGGAGGGGGATAGCCCGAGAAGGTTTTTTTCATAATGAGGCTGGTTTAGTATTGAAGTCGCTCATCCAGATTTAGTAGCCTTGTCAAGTCATATAGCTGACATGTGTGAGTGAGCCTGGGGGCCCCTGTAATAAGCCTACACGCCTTATTCAGGACAACGTGGATTTTGTTGAGGGCGGTTGAGTCAGCCGCACCGTAAACAGGTAGACCGTAGTCCACCAGGGACAGTATCGAGGATGTAACTGCTAGTCGGAGAGCAATGGGGGGAGACAGTTTTTATGGCAGTAGAGGATACCTAGCCGCACATTAGTAGCAGAGGCAAGTGCCTCAATATGGGTGTGGAAAGAGAGGGCAGTGTTGAAGCTGATCCCAAGGTACTTGTACGAGCGGACTAGTTTAAGGGGTTGCTTGGAGCTGGGGAGGATGTGTAGTGGGAAGTTACTGGCCTTGTTTTGAGGGTGGGCAAACAGCATTGATTTGTTTTTTTTGAGATTGATGACAAGTCGGTGCTCTTTGAACCAGGTTCCTGCATCAATGAAGGCGAGTTGTAGAGAGTCCTGGAGGGCATTGGGGTTGCAGTGGGTGGCAAAGAGGATGACATCATCTGCATATAACAGAATTCTACCAATGCAAGCACTGGGTAGGGTGTTTAGGTAGATTGAGAAGAGTAGCGGTCCCAGGATGGAGCCCTGGGGGACACCTGAGCAGATGGGACAGGTTGTAGAAAGTGTCCCATTGATTTTGACACGTTGGAGGTGGTCAGATAGGTAGCTTGTGCACCAAGAGATCATCCCAGTAGATAGGCAGTATGGGAGAGGGCTTCCAGTAGGAGGGGTTGGGAGACAGTGTCGAAAGCCTTTGAGAGATCTACAAACACTGCACCAGCTAGGGCACCAGCATCCAGGGAGGAGTGTATGATGTTTGAAAACTCAATTAGAGCCGTTCCGGTACTGTGACCTGCCCAGAAGCCATGCTGTTCTGGACAGATGATGTTGTACTTGGTTAGGTACTCAGTGATTTGAGAGGCCACCAGCTTTTCAAGGGCTTTGGAGAGGGGTGGGAGGATGGAGATAGGTCTGTAGTTCCCTGCATTAGACCTGTCACCACCTTTGTGGATGGGCGTAACTATGGCTGTTTTCCATGCAGTTGGGAATTGCCCCAGGCAGAGGGATTTGTTGAGTAGGGTGGTGAGCGGAGCAAGTACCTGGTCCAGCACCTGATGGAGAATGCTGGGGTCCAGGGAGTCACTGCCGGGACTGTTGCTCTTTAAAGCTTTGAGCAAGTGCGGTCTGGCTTCCTGGTCGGTTACCCTGCGTAGATGGAAACAAGGGCATTGGATGACAGGGGCCGGCCGGGAGGGGAGAGGGTCAAAGAAATTACTGGGGATGACCGAGCTAAGATCCGTGAAGGTAGTGTTTAGGAATTTGGCTATGCAGGCCAGGTCAGTCGAGGTAGTCCCGTCCATGGTGATCTGGGCTGGGGGGTTGCGGGCACTCCCATTCAATTGTTTAACGTAGTCCCAGAAGGTTTGCGCACACCCCCAGGAGGAGGTGAGGTGGCCTGGTAATGGCTGGCCTTTGCTTATGGACAGCCCAGGTGCATTTGTTCAAGGCGTGCATCATAAGCCCACTGCTCGCTACTCCGGCCTGTTTCAGTGGCAAGGTGCCATAAGTTATCCCTGTGCTTGAACAGTTGACATTGGGCAGGGGTAACCCAGGGCACACTGAGCTTTTTGGTACGTGTTCTGGTAAGAGGTGCGTACAGATCACAGCTTTGTTGAAAGTCTGGGAAAAGAAGGTGAGAGCTGTGTCTATGTCAGGAGCATGCTGTATGGGTGACCAGTTAATCTGGGCAAGAAGTCCCAGTGGATCTTTTAAATTGCTACTTAAAAAATGAGTCTGTAGTATAAAGGAAATCACACAAGGATGAGGTGCTTTGGATAGGTTAGCAGGTATACACACAATGAATTCAGCACTCACCACCTTTTTGGAAAAAAGAATGCTGCTCTCAAAAATGTAGACACAATTTTTGAAAAGGATACACTCTAAAATGCATCAAGGCATGCATTTTTAACTTAGCACCTTGATAAAAATGGCACAATTTTGTCTACATTTTTGAGAGTGGCATTCTTTTTTCCAAAAAGGTGGTGAGTGCTGAATTCATTGTGTGTTTACCTGTTAACCTATCCAAAGCACCTCATCTTTGTGTGATTTCCTTTATACTACAGACTCATTTTTTAAGTAGCAATTTAAAAGATCCACTAGTGGTTCCACTAGAGTCCTTCCAGTTTACTTAAGGATCCTGAGTTGAAAAAATTAGAGTCCAGTGATTTGTTTACCTTTGAATCTTTTACACTCTCAAGAACCTTGTCTACTGTGATACCCTGATCGAAAACTTCAGCCCATGGGGGCTCTGAAATTGCATCTTGTTGTCCCATAATGGCCCCTATCTCCCTTATGAAGGCTGAATTAAAATACTTATTCAGATTGTTAGTCTTCTCAGTATCCTCCTCCAAATTTATCCCATCCTTTTATTATCTTTCAGTGCCTTACCTGGTCTTTCTTTGTTCCTTATGTACCTAAAGAATGTTTTATCATTTTCCTCACACCCTTCCACTATCTTCATTTCTGCATTTGCTTTGTTTTCCCTGATCTACATTCTTGTATTTAAATTAGATGGGAAACGATTTTTACATAATTAACTGCCCTTCCATCCTCCTTTCCATGCCAGTTATATATTCAGATATGCTTCAATGTTTCTTGATAAATAAATGATCTAGCTTTGGGGTGCTCTCAGCTCTACATAGAGTTCCACTCTCCTCACCAGCTACTGCTCTTGATTTGTATATTTCTAAGACATTCCATGACATCAGTACCTCCCATTCCAGGCTATTCATCTGAATGGCCTGGAATGGGAGTTTGTGATGTCACAGAATGTTCAGCAGTATGAAAAGAGAGAGCAGCAATTGGTAAGGAAAGAAATATCCAGGGTAGTTACAAAGGCAACAAAATGTGATTATTCATTAACAAAAAGGTCAAAAACATATCAGAATACTGGCTAACAAATAAAAGATCAACTGGAGGACATCTAGAGGCATAAAAACTGTTTTCTATAACCTTTAAAGCTTGTCCACACACTCTGCCTTGTTCTTTTCCAGCTGGACTTTTTTATATTTTTAGAAAGATCTTATTCTCTCTTTGACAACCTCTTTTAATATCTTACTGAATGAGATAAGTCTTCTGTGTTTCTTGCCCTTGATAACATATCTTAAACAGTCCTTTGTTGCTCCAGAATATCTGTTTTGATGGCTAACCATTTGCCTTTCATCCTTCAACCTCCCTTAGCCCTTTCAGTATGTCATGAAGTATTTCTCCCATCTTACCAAAATCCACTCTCCTAAAATCTAGAACCAACCCATTTAAGGAGGCTTGTTGTGTCCCCATAAATATGTGAAGGTACACAGTGTATTCTGCCCTGTCACTGCCCCCCCTCCTTTTTACAGCTGCGTGGGTGAAGCTCCACAGATGTCATGCATGCATAGGAGGGTTAGTACAGCACTGTGGAAGCACATGACCGGACCACTGTCCAGTGTGCTTCCACAGTGCTCTGGCAACTTTCCACTAGTGCTGTTTATGGAGCTCTTCCCCTCCATGGGCTGCATAAACACACACCCTTTCCTGGAGCTCTACTTTTCCTTTTGCTGTTCCAAAACTGACACCCACCATGCACAAGATGGTGGCATCAATGCAAACTGCACATGCATGACTATCGCACATGCACAGTTCTGTCGCCATCGCCATCATGACCACAGCAGACTCCAAAGGGGTCCGATTGGTATGATTAGTCTGATTTGCATTGCAATTTTGAAACTACATTCTGGGCAGACTCTGGTGTAGTGAGAGCATGGCAAGAGCTCCGAGTATTCTTTTACTTGCTCTCGCTGCACTCTCGATGCTCTGAGCAGCCGTATCGGCTCTGACCAGAATTTGTCTGATAAAGATGTCTATCTTCTACCCTGATGAACTGGCTTCCCCCTCTGTTTGAAAGCAGGCCATCCCTTTTCAACAGATCCTTATCCTTCCAGAAATGTCTCCAGTCCACTAGAAAAAGGAAGTCTTCTTCTTCATTACAGCCCTTTAACTGAGCATTAACAAGGTGAAACTAATGATCTGCCCCTCAGTAGGACATCAGAAAATGTTACCATTTTGCAACTTCCTTCAGCTTATTGCCCAACAATCAGAAAACTGTCTTTAACACTCTCTGTATTGTAGCTGCCACACTATTATTCGCTAGGTGTACAACCATGTCTGGAATCCCTGTACCACTCCTGTTATGCTTCCTTACCCTAGGAATGATCCTCCCCACTGTCACTCCAGGGCAGCAGAGCATACAAACATACAAAGAACGGCAGCAGATACAGGCCTGATGGTCTGTCTAGTCTGCTCGAGTATGCCGCTAGCAGTCTGTTACACTGCAGCTACTCCCTCTTCTCCTAACTGCATATCCAGTTTCATGCCTGTACTAGCTGTTACCCCTCCTCCCAGTGCCTCTCCTCTGGAGAACTGACATACACCTCCTTTTTTATAGGTATAATTATAGAAACCAGAGTTACCACTACCATTCTGTTATACCTCCCATCATTAAGAATGCCCTACCTGCTGGATCTCCTGCATTGATTGTAGGCTTTGTCCCAGCAGAACTTGTAGTCAAGTCCTACCTCTGGGGATCGACAAGATCTGATATGACCAAGGGTTTGATGTGGCTCCTGCTTTCCACAAGAGAACTGCCCAACCCCTCTCTGTCTCAGCTCCCTGCCTGCCCCACCCAGTGCACCTCCTCCCACCCCATTGCAGGTTCTAGGAGTCCACTGCAGAAGTAGAATTGGAGATGCCTCTACATTTTACTCAGTGTAAGTCCTTGACAGACAAAATTTAATCCATGTCAAAGTCAGCTGTAATGCCAATCCTCTCAATCTTCTAAATGTTTGGGGTAGCCATTAATCTGGGGCACCCTGTAGAAAATAGTCAGTCCTCAAACCTTGCAGCCAAATAACCTCCCAACAGTAGCTACCCTCTGTGTGCATGGTGTGTTATCAATGTATCACCCCAGCTGTTGCCTTGTTTGTACAGTTCCCACAAGAAGGAAACCCTCTGAAATTTCTTATGATCCCACAAAGGGATACCTCAAGATGATATCCCTTATCCTGTTTAGCCCTACCAACCTTTATAATGTTCCTTGAAGAGACAGACACCAACAACTAAGACTCATCACACAACCTGTGAATCTTAACTCTGCTTCCCAAGAGGACACAGTTTCACATGCTCTGGACACAAGACTATTAGACAGAGTTCCCTGGCCCTCTCTTCTGCTAAGTCCCTGTGACACTTAACCTCATGGGACTGCACCAGGTGGCACATCTTACTGTGAATGATGCACTACACTCATGAGAATTGCCCTTATATATACTTCCTGGTACATCACAGCCTGGAGGTACTCTCCTTACTTTCTGCATCTGGCAACCTAGTGCATATACAACCCCTCTAACTGCGCCTTCATTTGGTTCTTGCAGCCCTACTTTACAAGATAAGCAATTACTGAAACAAGACCCCTGAAAAGCCTTTCCCTTTACCTATCCACTCATAGTGGCACTGAAGTATTAAAATACATAGAAACATAGAAACATAGAAGTTGACGGCAGATAAGGACCGCAAGGCCCATTTTGGTTTAGGCTAGGTGCTTGGTTCAGTATTCTCTTTCAGGTCTCCCAGCAAGTGCAGAGTTTACCAAATACCTTTATGTAGAACAGAAAAACTAAAATGTTCAATAACAGGCATAATGTCAGGAATGCTTGACCCTCCCCTGGAACATGTTAAGACCTCCCCAGGAGGCTGGCCCTCAATTTGAGAAACAGTTGTTGCTCAAAACATTGTCTGCTAGTGTCTTTTTTAAATTCCAGTCTCAGATATTTTCAGTACACCTGTTAATCAACTAAACTACAGTTGCTAATGAATCTCAGTGGCTTATTTTTTGTGTGTGGTTTGTTTCATGGAGAATGCTGTGCCTTATAGATTGTACATACCTAACTAGGTTTTTTTATAGAGAGCAAATCACCTTTTACTGTTGCAAAACCTAATGAAATATGACCAAAAAAGATTGTTTCAGGGGACATCATTACCAAAGGAGACACAGTCTTATGTTGAGCTGTCATGTGTAATGGGGAAAACTGTGATTGATATACCCTATTACCCTTCATCAGTATTCAGGACAGGACTGGTGTGACTGGATCACAGTGCAAGTCGGATCTCTGAGGAATCACATAAAACCTTTCATGTTCATGTGAGAGGTACTTATCCAAGTTATCAATGAAGTAATAAATTCATAATCATGACCCCAAGGAAGGATTGTAAGTGGTGACAAGATGAACCTTGGGCTTTGTTATTTGTCATTTAGTGACAGGTCAAAGGTCAATATTTTCATGTTATTTATTTTGGCAGAATCCAGGTTTAACCAGAGGGTGCAGACTGTTTCTGGATACTTGAATTAATTATTCTCACAAAGGCTTATTGGCTTATCAGTTCTCTGGTGCAGGAAAAAGAAAACAGTAGGATTAGACTTCATGGTCTGCAAACATCCTGGACTGGCAATCAGAAGTAAAACAAATGCTTATAATTGTAATTCAGTTAGGTTTATACAGGCATATGTTTTCCATTAGCTAATATTTGTTTATTGTTATCTTATTTGTCTAGCATGCTGCCCTGATGATTAAAATATCTTCTTTTTTTTTTAGATTTGAACATGGCTCATATTTAGTAATTAAGTTACATAGAAACATAGACTTTGATAGCAGATAAGGACCGTTTGGCCCACCTATTCTGCCCATTTCCCTACCAACTAGATAAGCTGCAGATCCTAGTTAACCAACAGCCTATTTCTTTCTACCCCCACAAGAATTGTCTTATGTCTGTCCCATGCATTCTTGAATTCTCCCACAGTTTTAGACCCCACAAGCTCCTCAGGAAGGCGGTTCCATGTGTATACCACCATCTCTGTGAAAAAATACTTCATCACATTGCCCCTGAGCCATCCCCCCCTCTCTCTTCAAATTGTGTCCCCTTGTTCTTGCACATCTCTTTTTCTGAAAGATGTTACCCTCTTGGACTTTGTTCATTCCACTGAGGTACTTAAAAGTTTCAATCATGCCCCCCTGTCCCTCCTGTCCTCAAGGGTATACATATTAAGCTCCTTTGGTCTCTCCTCCTATGGCTTCTCTTGCAGACCCTGCAGCATTTTAGTTGCCCTCCTCTGAACTGCCTCCTTCCTGTCTATGTCCTTGTGGAGATGGGGTCTCCAGAACTGGATGCAGTACTTCAGATGGGGTCTCACCAACTGTCTGTACAGAAGGATAAAAACTTCCTCTTTTCTGCTGGTGATGCCTCTCCCTATTCATCCCAGTATCCCCCAACCCTCCCTACTGCCTTCTCACATTGCTTGCTAACCTTAAGATCATCTGATATGATTACCCCCATGTCCCTTTCCATTTTTGTTGTTGTTACTACTCCCCCCCATTGTGTACTCTTCTTCTGGGTTTTTGTTTCCCAGGTGTATTATTTTGCACTTCTTTGCATTGAATCCAAGCTGCCATACTTCTGACCATTCCTCCAACCTTGCCAAGTCCCTTCTCATTCTTTCCACCCCCTTTGTGTATCAACCCTGTTGCAGATCTTTGTGTCATCTGCAAAGAGGTATACTTTTCCTTCCAGACCCTCTGCAATTTCACTTATAAAGACATTATAAAGGACTGGACCCTGCGGTACCCCACTAGTAACCCCCCTTTCTTCAGCATGGACTCTGTTTACTATCACCTTCTGTGTCCTGTTGTCCAGCCAATGTTTTACCCAGGCTACCATCCTGGAACCCACTCCCAGGCTAGCTAATTTGTTTATTAATCTTTTGTGTGGGACTGTGTCAAATGCCTTGCTAAAGTGTCAGTGTCAGTGGCTCAGAAGGTAGCACACTCGCATCTGAGGCCGGGAGATCAGAGGGCTGTGGGTTCAGTTCCCACATCTGGCACTTGGGTTAATCTCCCAGTACTGACACTGTAGTGCAGCATGAGAGGGGTGCTGCACTTCTGAGGTACCGTGTTTTGGATGAGACGTTAAACCGAGGTACCATCTGCTTGTATTGGTGGTAGTTCAGGTGGATGTTAAAGATCCCATGGCACTTATCGAAAAGAGTAGGGGAATTTCCCCGGTGTCCTGGCCAAATTTCCCTCATTTACTAAAAATACCACCAACAGTTTCATCTGGTTCAAGCTCAGTTGGCATTCAACTGTATCCCACTCCCCCGGGTCGTGCCTGAAAACAGGCAGGATTTGCCTAGTGCACTTACCCGTTCAACAAAAATGAAATAAAAATAAATAAATAGATAATTATAGTCTAGGAAGACCATGTCCACTGCCCCTCCCTGGTCTACTACTTTGGTTACCCAGTCAAAGAAATCGATTAGATTTGTCTGACATGACCTTCCCGCTGTGAATCCATGCTGCCTTGGGTCCTGTGCCCCACTGGCCTCTACATATTCAGCAGTTCTTTCCTTCAGAAGTGATTCCATCATTTTCCCTACCACAGAGGCCAAACTGACAGGTCTGTAGTTTCCTGCCTCTGTCTTGCTCCCACTTTTGTGAAGGGGAATCACATCTGCCCTCCTCCAGTCCTCAGATACCACACCATCCTCCCATGATTTGTTAAAAAGGGTAGTCAGTGGTGTTACTAGTTCTCCCCTTAATTCTTTTAGAATTCTGGGGTGAATCCCATCAGGCCCTATTGCTTTGACCACCTTCAGTTTTAGGAGTTCTTTCAGAATGCTTTCTTCTGTGAAAGGACTGGGATTGACCCTCCCTATCCAGAGTGCTTCTGTTAATTGTATTAGGTATCTCCCCCTCTTCCTCTTTTGTGAATACTGAGCAGACGCTTTCATTCAGTATCCCTGCTTTTTCACTGTCTCTCTTTGCCCACCCACAGTCCATTCTATTCAGCCTCACTATCCCTCCCTTTGTCTTTCTATGCTCCCTAATGTACCTATAAAATATTTTATCTCCCTTCTTAACCAAGTTGGCTATCTTTTCCTTAGTTTGGGCCTTTGCTACTCTGACTGCCTTCCCTGCTTCCTTCTGCCTTGACTGGTACAGTTATCTGTCCTGCTCCTTCTGTGTTTCCTTATACTTCCTAAATGCTATTGTTTTCTCCCTAACCTTCCCCGCCACCTCTTTTGAGATCCATAGTGGTTTTTTCTTTCATTTTGATTTGTTTATTTGCTTCACACAAAGGCTTGGTGCTTCTATGATGGCAGTTTTGATGTTTCCCCATTGTTGCTCTACCCCTCCTTCTTGCCTGTGTGCTAGTGTTTTTCTAAAGGACTCTCCCATTTTGACAAAGTCAGCCCTCCTGAAGTAAAGTACCCTCAGTTTTGTATGGCTTGACTCTGCAGCTGAGTTTATTGTGAACCACACTGTTTGGTGGTCACTTGTTCTCAGATGACTACCCACCTCTAGATCTGAGATCCTCTCACTGTCTTCATTTGTGAGTACGAAGTCTAAGATTGCTCCCTCCTGAGTGGGTTCCAACACTAGCTGTCTGAGGCATGCCCCCTGTATGGCACTGAGAATGGCCCTGCTCTTGGATGTGGCTGCAGCAAAGGTGCTCCATTTAACAAGTGGCATATTCAGGTCCCCCATCAACAATATCTCCCCTTTCTCTGCCATCCTAAGGATGCCTTCTATCATCTCTTTGTCCATTCCCTTCCCCTGAGATGGGGGTCTGTATACAATCCCTGTGCAGATTGTGGTGCCATTTCCAGTCTCTAAAGTGACCCACAGTGCTTCCTCTCCTCCCTGTTTACTCTTTTGTTCCATTGCTTTTATCCCTTCCTTTACATAGAGAGCTACTCCTCCCCTCTTCTACCTTCCCCTGTCTCTCCTGTAGGTTGTGTACCCTGGTATGTTAACATCCCAGTCATGGTTCTCTGTGTACCATGTTTCTGTGACTGCCATGATATCCAGGCATCCCTCTTCCATCAAGGCCACCAGTTCAGGGAGCTTGTTTCCCAGACTATGGGCAGTGGTTCTCATTACCCTCCATTTCTTGATGGCCTTACCCCTGTTTTGCTCCATCCCTGTCCTTACTGCCTTTGTCATTTTCTCCATTTACCCCTGCCCTTCTCCCTATTGATGTTTCTATCTTGGTGTTTACCTCATTAACTACCCTGATATTTTGGGGGGACTAGGATTTCCCTGCTCCTTTCCAGTGTCTCCCCACCTTGGCTAGTTTAAATGCTTGCCAATGAAGCATTTAAACCTATCACCTAGGATCCTGGTTCCCCTCCTGGACAGATGCAGACCATCGTGCCAGTATAGGCTTGCATCACTCCAGCTGGACCAACAGTCCCCAGTGAAGTCAAACCCCCAGAGCTCTGCACCAGTTTTCCAACCACTGATTGAATCCTATGGTGTGGAGCACCTAGCCTCACCCATGCCATAGACTGGCAGCACCTCCGAGAAGGTTACTGTGCATGCTACTTGTCTAAGGCCCCCTCTCCAACTCCACAAACTCCTTCTGCACTGTTCTTATCCCTTTCCTAGCCAGGTCATTTGTCCCTAGGTGGACAATGACATCCAGCTCCTTCCCCCTTGTGGCTACTCCTGCGATCCTGAGGATTCGCTACCTGTCCCTCCAAGCCATGGCGCCTGGCAGGCACCTTACCTCCCTCTCCCATCCCTCCCCAGTTCTACCCTCCTAACAATGGAGTCCCCCACTAGGAGTTGTTTCCTTCCCCTGTGGGGTCCCATGCTACCCTCCTGTGGGTCTCTTTTGTGGAGGTTCCCAAACATCCTCCTTGGTTTCCACAGTGGGCACCTCTATAGAGGAAACACACTCTGCCAGAGTGGCATATGAATTGTGGTGAGGTACAACTGGAGAGATGCACTTCCTCTATATATATATATATATATAATATATATTTTTTTCCCGTACTTACCTACTGCCTCCATACCCTTAAAGCTCCTGATCTTCCTGTTCTGAGACAGGAAGTTCCTATATTTCTCAGTAGTCTCCTTACTTGCTTAGAGTCAGACCTCCAGCAGCTGGGGGTGGAGAGCTACTCTTTTCCTTCTAGGATGGTGAGTCTTTTGTGGCTCTGTAATCACCCCCTTCCTGCTCCCAAACAGGAAGTTCCTGTTGTCAGTCAAATCCTGTGCCTATAAAAGTAGAACAGGCTAAGGGTGTAGGGGTGAGGTGGAGGGGAGGGAAGGGAAGGAGGGCAATATAATACCAGTAGAGAAGTAAAGTTCTAGCAGTACATCCTTCCTCTTGCTGTTCTCTGCCAGAAGCTATCTAGGGCAATTTTTAAATCCTAAACACCTGGCTTCCTTCTGGTTAAGCCAGTCCCCCTAATTTACAGCTCTTTCTATGCCTAGCTAACTGCACAGATAACAATTCAATTCAGTCAACTCAGACAAACACACTAACTCTTTTAGTTTGTTTGTTTTTACCCTAAATTGAAGGTCCCAGTAGTAGAGTTTTAGTTCTGTAATTGCAGTTTTTTATGGAAGACAAATTAGTTGTATAACAACTATATATAACAGGTATATATATATATATATATATATATATATAGATACAGTATATATTGTCTGAAAATAAGTGTTTTTATCATGAAGAGTCACAAGCACATGTGCATTGCACAGTCAGTGATAAGCATCATGTCCTGCAAATACTGCTCATTTGGTAGTTATTCACAAATCTCTTGCATTGGCATATCATATAAAATTACTTGTTTCATGATTTCATATTTTATAGTTACTTTAGAAATGTATGTATTCTTCAGTCTTTGGCATGCATTTTTTCCTATATTCTGAAGAAACATAGTGATTAAGTCCATTTCTAATTGATAATTTCACACTCTAATGAGACTAAAGAATAATTTGGACATTTAACCTCTCTCTCTCTAGTTATAGCTTGATTTACATGACAATCAGTTTTTGTCCATATATACTGTGTACAACCCATGGCTGCAGTTGCACATGGACTGAATTCTTCATGCCTTGTTTTCTCAACTATGTTTGTTTTCACAATTCTGTGCTCATTTTCATTGTTGTCATAAGTTGTTGCTGATCTACCTTGCACAGTACATATTGTGCATGTACACATTTTATTTTATTACTATCATGATTTAATATTGAACTGTATCTCTTGCCAGCATGATTACTGGATTGCTCCCCATTTCCCTTCCTCTGGGACACATACCTCTATGGAAAAGAGCTGACACAAGCTCAGTATGCCCTTCCTGGTAAAACTTTTAAATAAATAAACACAATTGGCAGCCAGCTCCATAGTGCAGCGGTAGGGTTATCTCTCACTACAATACCAACTGGACTACAGAAGCAAGCTTGTGTCATCTTGGGTCAGCTGGGTGAAGGAGGATGGAATGACCCAGGGACAGTTCTCCTTCTTTGGGGGAGAGGGAGTTGTGTGGCATGGCATCTGACTGCCTCCTCGCAAAGGTTAAATGACAGTGTGTTTGGGGTACAGCAGAATGAGGCAGAGATAGGACACTGCCAATGCCACCGCTGACTATGCATGTACGGGTGCACACCCAGCAACATCATCACCCAGCAAGATCTCAGAGGAAGAAAAAAAAATGGGAAAAATAGCAGCTGGCTGGGCAGATGATGCCGTGCCTGCCCTCACATTCATAACTTGACTCATCTCCTCCTGGTTCTTAGAATTCTCCCAGGATTCACCTTCACCATGCGTGGGCTGAACATTGGGGGTTGAGCTGCTGCAGAAGCTAAAGCCAATCCCCACCTTATGGGGGGTGCTCAAACTGAGAGAGCAATACAGCGGTGACTTGTGGGATGGCTGTGGGTTCCCAGGTAAGAGGAGCATTGAAGTTCAAGTTCAAGTTCAGGTTTATTGTAGGAAAACTGCATTGAGCATGCTCATTCACAAGGAGATCCTAGTACATAAAAGGCATACATTATTAGGCTTGCTTGAAGTAGGGTACAGATAAAAAATTGACATACAAAAACAGGCTTACATAATGTAAGGTATATACATTGAATAAAACAATGAGATTTGTACATCACAACATACAATCAAAGAACAACAGGTCCTGACATTAACACAATGCAAAAATGTGGCAATTTACATAATGCAATAATGTAATGATCTACGACAGGATGCAGAGAAGGCAAGGAATACAGCAGGGGGATGAGTAGAAATGTATAAGAGACATGAGACAGTCAGATAATAAGGACAGGAGTGATGGATGGGAGGGGACACTGGAAGCGGCCAGAGGAGGTCCTGGTCAAAGTTTTTTGGGAAAACAGAAAAAATACAATGGAACGGCAGGCATTGCTATAGTTAGCTAACTTGATTCATTGTGTTAGGGCTTCACCGGCCACCATCAGTCCTTTCCTGTGAGCCCCACAGCTCCGCCATGACACCCGTGATCCCAGAACACACCTCCACCCTATAAGTACCCTGGCTGTCCCCTCAGGGTTAGGCCACAGGTTCCCCAATGGAACTCCTACTGTGGTACCGGAAGGCAGCCTCACAACCGAACTATAAACTTGTGATTAAACTGCATTTAAAGTCAACTCATAAATGCCAGTATTTAAATACCATTTCATGAAATGTATATTTTATTCTACATTACCCTGCATGTACTGCATCTCTGCTGTACATCATGTAATTGTATGTATACTATGTATCCTGTTTTGTGTGTATTTGACCTCCAGATCACACTTGTAAATGGACAGTTTCTACCCAAGGGTCAACCCACATATCAAATGCATAAATAACATAACAGAAACATAGAATTCGCTGGCAGATAAGGACTGTTTGTCCCACCTATTCTGCTCATTTTAACCTACCTAGAATATAGCTGCAGACCCTACTTCATCCTCCCTCCCCCTTTCCTTTCCACTACGATTCCCTATCCCATGATTCTTGAATACTACCAATGTTTTTGCTCCCACCATCTCCATTGGTAGGCTGTTTCAGAAATCCACCAATCTTTCTGTGAGGAAGTACTTCCTCACATCTCTCCTGAATTTACCCCATCCAGTCTCATAGCATGTACACTTGATATTGAGCATCCTTTTCTCAGAAAAAATAGTTCCCTCCTGTACCTTATTTAACACCTTGAGGTATTTAAAGGTCTCTGTCATATTCCCCATCTTCCTACTTTGTTTCAGGGTGAACATACTGAGTTTCTTTACTGTCTCTTTATAGAGCTTTTGATGCAGACCCTGCACAATTTTAGTTGCCCTCCTCTGGACCACCTCTACTCTGTCTATGAGAGGTAACCTGAGAGGTACTGTAGCATCCAGAAATGTACAGAGAATTCACAGTGAGGTCTTACCAGCAGTCTATAAAGAGACAGCACCATCTCCCTCTTTCTGCTGGTGATGCCTCTCCCTATGTACCTCAGCATCCCATTAGCCCTCCCAACTGCCTTCTCACTCTGTGTGGCCACCTTTAGGTCATCTGATATGATCACCCCCAGGTCTCTCTCCTGTTTAATAAATGATTACATTAAACTTGACAAGCCAAGAGCACTAGTGTTGAGTCAGCCTGAGGGTGCAGTTCTAAAAATACCACTTTCTGTGCCAGTGATCCCGGTTCAGGAATGGACTTGTGTTTCTGAGGGGCCAGCTGGAGAGGGTGAATCCAGCATCCCAAGGGAGACCACTGCTTCCTTGTGGAGAGGGGACACAGTATTCTGCTGATCATCTACAACCTGATGAGGGCCAGGAGGCAGCACAGCATGACCACAGCAAGGGGAAGGTGCAGCCTCCTGTTGGCAATGGCACGCATGTGTGCTGACATGCCTGTGTGTGTACATCATTCCACTTAGGAACCCTTAAAAAGAAAAACAGGAGCTGGAAGAAAAAAATATTAGACCACTGTTGTACTGGCACCTTCACCTGCATAGGCCCACACGTGACTAACTTGGCAGCCCACCAACTGGTGGTAACCGGTGTGTTCATGAGGTCAGTGACTGGGCTGGTGGTGCCATTAGGGAAGTCAAGTAAGCAAGAAAAAGCTTAGTAAAAAAATCAGTGTATCAAAACAGATGTTATAAAACTGTTTCATAATAGTGGTAAGGAACTGGGAAGGGGGTACTGATTGGTAATCCCACCCCCATGGCAAACACCACTCTTATCCAGCTTGTGCTGTTTGGTGCACAGTGGATAGGATTACCTGATGTAACCCAACACTCATCATGTCTTATTACTTAAATAAATATTTTTCATACTTTTTTTTTAAATTAATAGAAACATAGAAACATAGAAGTTGATGGCAGATAAGGACCGCAAGGCCCATCCAGTCTGCCCATTTTTTCTACCTTATGAATGTGCCATAGGCCTTTACTCTGTCAATGGCCTATCTATTCATACTCATCTGTATTGCTTCCTTATGCCTATCCCATGCCTGTTTGAAGCCTTGCACTTTATTCTTATCCACCACTTCCTGAGGTAGACCGTTCCATGCATCCACCACCATTTCTGGGAAAAAGAACTTCCTCACATTACCCCATAATTGGCCTCCCTCTAATCTCATGCTGTGTCCTCTTGTCCTGCTATTTTTTTTTTGTATTGAAACATGTTAGACTCTTTCACTTTGTTAATGCCCTGAAGACGGTTGAATGTTTTGAACAAACCACAATTCTCTTTCATAGTTTGACATGGCAGAGTGTCTATCACCTCAGGAGAAGCCTGATGCAGTATCATGCAAATGCTACCTATCTCTTGCAGTATTCATAAAGCCCTTAGATGGCTGGTGGTGAAGGGGAGAGCTAATCACTAGTGATTATCTGTCACACAAAGCCAGCTCTCTGCCCCAAATAACCCAATAAAATGCCCACTTAAAGCCAATTGGAGCTATAGTATTCTTTAGGTATCAAACCATTTTGCCAGAGTCAGGCAATAGTTTCCTCCTTGCCCACAAGCACTAGCAACAAAGCAGATGAGATTGTTCATATGTGGGTCAAAAAAAGTGATTTTACTATGAAGGAGTAAATTTTATAAAAACAAATAAAGTAATTTTAAGCACAATTGACTAACTGGTTCACAAATTCCTGAATGTACTGTTATCTGTAAATCCATCCAGGGGTGTGTTTTCCCATTATACAGAAAGCAAAGTAGAACAAGATGTAGTAAAGGATGGGGTGCCACTAGAATAAATAATATTTTAAATATATTTTAAAAAAAGTTTAACTTTATGATTAAAAAATAATTTTTTTTTTTTAAAAAGCAAAGTCAAGGCAATGTTAGGATTTACAGTAGGGATGGTGAAGTCCATCCAGTACACTTTGCATAGTGGTCATGGCAAAGTATCAAAAATGTATTTTTTTCATAGTGTTCACCCTGAAGTGGAGGGAGTTGGCGCTTCACTTAGTTCTAAAATAGGAAAGCGTTTGCTAATGAAGTGCATACTAGTTCACAAAGTACTGTATATGCCTAGGGCAGGTCACATGACTGATTTCTTGCACAAAAGGATGGTGACAAGACCATCTGACCAATGCACAGTATGCAGCTCTACAGTGTTGTGAGAAGAAGCAGAATCTTTTTCCTGTGTCCTGTGAAGGAAATCAGTCATAATAGTTATACAAATCATAGTCCAGAAATGCTTGCACAGTTGGAGTGCTGAGACTTTGCAAAAGGGCTTTGATAATCTTTTATTAAGAGAGAGAAGGTTTTTAGCTGATATTTCGATAGGTTTTACTGTCCTTATTTTGAGCATGTAACAACGCATCTGAGCTGGATCTGTGTGTATGGGTTGGGGGGGAGAGGTAGCTACCAATTTCAGTGTTTTTGGGTTTTTTTTTTACTCTGTGTTTTAACCAATTAATTTATTCTAATGGTCTTTGCACTGAACACTGATTGTGAATGGTGTGCCTCTCCTCCACCTATCACAGCTTCAGAATAACAAATTCACTTCCTTATGTTGTCTACTGTCCCTCTTGCTCCAGTTTTTCATTACATAGATACACAGACATTGTCGGCAGATAAGGGCCTACGGCCCACCCAGTCTGTCCATTTGAGCTTGTAAGTTCACTTTATGTTTTCCTAGAAGTCTGTTGCCTCTTAACCCTGACCTCCAGAATTCCTTTGTCTATCCCATGCATTCTCAAATCCCATGATTGTTTCAGCCCCCACCACTTCCTCTGGCAGGGTGTTCCACTTGTCCACCACCCGTTCTGTGAAGAAATTCTTCCTCACGTTTCCTCTGAATCATCCTCCCTCCAACTTCATCCTATGCCCTCTAGTCCTGGAACATCTTTTTCACTTAAAAATAGTGTATTCCTGCACCCTGTTCCTCCCTGTAAGATACTTGGATGTCTCTATCATATCCCCTCTCTCCCTCCTCTCCTCCAGGGAGTACATATTCAATTCCTTGAACCTGTCCTCATAGGACTTGTGATTCAATCCATGTACAATCTTTATTGCCCTCCTCTGAACCTTCTCTACCCTGTCTATGTCCTTATATAAGTAAGGTCTCCAGAACTGTACACTGTACTCAGGTGGGACCTCACTAGTGTCTTGCACAGTGGAATTATGACCTCCCTTTTCCTGCTGGTGATGCCCCTGCCTATGCATCCCAGCATCCTACTTGCTTTACCTGCTGCCTTGTCACACTGTTTCTCTACCTTGAGGTTATCAGTGATAATAACCCCAAGATCCCTTTCTGCTTGGTGCATGCTATATTCTCACCCCCTTAACTGATATATTATGCCTGGGTTTTTGTGCCCCATATGCATTATCTTGCATTTCATTGCATTGAATTTCAACTGCCAAACCCCTGACCATTCTTCAAGTTTGTACAGGTCCCTTCTCATTCTGTCTGCACCCTCTGGTGTGTCCACTCTGTTGCAGAGCTTTGTGTCATCAGCAAACAGGAAAATTCTGCCTTCTAGGTCCTGCACAATGTCACTGATGAAGATGTTGAATAGGACCAGTCCCAGCACTGATCCTTGTGGTACCCCACTGGTCACTCTTCCCTCTGTGGAGTGACAGCCATTTACCACCACCCTCTGTGTCCTGCCGCCCAACCAGTTACCTACCCACCACACTACTGTCCTGCCCACACCCATATTCCCCAGTTTGTGTAATAGTCTTCTATGTGGCACTGTGTCAAAGGTCTTGCTGAAGTTCAGATAGGCCATGTCCACTGCAATCCCCGATCCACCTCCCTAGTCACCCAGTCAAAAAATTCAACGAAGTTGGTCTGACATGACCTCCCCTGGTGAAACCATGCTGCCTTGGGTCCTGTAGTCCATTGACAACCAGATGTTCCACCAATCTCTCCTTCAATAGTGCATCCATGATCTTCTCCACTACCAAGGTGAGGCAGACTGGTCTCTAGTTCCCTGCTTCCTCTTTGTTCCCACTTTTGTATAAGGGCACTACATCTGCTGTCCTCCAGTCTTTGGGTACCTCCCCTGTTTCCAGTGATCGGCTAAACAGGATTGCCAGAGGTTCAGCCACCACCGCTCTTAGTTCTTTAAGGACCCTGGGGTGCACCCCATCTGGCTCCATTGCTTTATCAACTCTTATTACTTCCAGTTCCTTCAGGACCCTTTCGTTAAAGGGACTTGTGTCCATTTCTGCACCATTCCCACCCCTTGTACTCCTTCAGACCCATTACCCTCTCTTCCTCAGTAAAGACTGAGCAGAAATACCTGTTCAATATGTCAGCTTTACTGTTGTCATCCTCCATGTGGCCCCCATCCTCCCCTTCAGTCTCACTATCTCTCCCTTGCCTTTCTTTTTCACTTATGTACCTGTAAAGGTTTTGTCCCTCACGCACTGATTTTGCAATGTGCTCTTCTGTCTGAGCTTTGGCTTCCCTTACTGACCTCCCTGCCTCCTTTGCTTCTCCTGGTACTCCTCCCTATCCCCTTCTGCCTGTGTCTTTTTGTATTGCCTGAATGCAATCTTTTTGGCTTTCACTTTCTCTGCTACCTCTTTGGAAAACCATAATGACCTCCTCTTCCTTTGCCCCTTGCTAACCTGCTTAATGCATAATTCTGTTGCTCATGTAATCCTCATTTTAAATACTACCCACTGTTCCTCAACCCCTGATTCCTGCCCCATTCCCCTTAATGCCTCTTTCAAGCATCTCCCCATTTTCTCAAAGTCTGCCCCCCTAAAATCCAGGATACATGTTTTTGTGTGGTTTGGTTTTGCTCCTTCTGTGATTTCAAACCACAATGACTGGTGGTCACTGTTCCCCAGGTGCCCCCCCACACTGTTACCCCCATCACACTGTCTCTGTTTGTGAGTACAAGGTCCAGTATTGCCTTCTGCCGAGTTGGTTCCATGACCAGTTGCTTGAGGAAGGCACCCTGAAGGAAGTCCAGGATAAATCTGCTCCTAGTTGATGCTGCTGCTGGGACGCTCCAGTCCACGTCTGGAATATTGAGGTCTCCAACCAGCACTACCTCACCCTTGTCTTCCATCCTTTGGATGGCTAGCATCAGATCCCTATCTGTTTCTTCCTCCTGGGCTGGTGGTATGTAGACCACACCTGTGTGGATGGCTGGCCCCATTTTCCTTTCCAGCTTAACCCACAGTATCTCACCCCCATTTTGTTCCTTCTGGGTCTCTATGGTCCTTATATCATTTTTCACATACAGTGCCACTCCTCCTCCCTCCCTTCCTACCTGCCCTGTCTTTTCTGAATATGTTGTAGCCAGCTATGGCTTTGAAGTCCTTGTCCATTCAGAAGGCTGGAAAATGCAAGCTGTCAGATTTTCTTACGCAATTCATAATTCCTGCTTGAAAACTGTCTTGTTCCTTTGGTTCCACTGATCTGCATTTATACTGCTCTTAAAGGGATAGAGCCTGCAGATTCAAGCCTATTAGCCTGTTAGATGATATGGCAAAAATGTATGACAAAGTACTCTTAAACAGACTTCTAACATGGCTTAATCAATATGGGATTATCTCAAAACTCCAAGAAGGGTTTAGAAAGGGCACAGGTACAAGAAACCAGGTGTTCCTCCTCTCCCACCTAATTGAAAAATACTGCAAAGTAAAGAAACAACCACTATTTGTAACCTTTGTGGATTTTTCCTCATCGTTCGATACAATCTTGAGATCCCTTCTGTGGGAGAAAATGGAACTGGACCTTGACCACAGTCTTATAATATTGATAAAAACGTTATATACAAATACTTGGTCTAAAATTAAATATTCTAAATCTGGTGCCCTTACAAAAAGATTAATACAAAAGTGGGAGTAAGACAAGAATGTGTGCAAGTCCCGGCATTGTTCAAGTTGTATATTAATAATAGTATTCTACAATTAGGCAATCAGTCATTTCATCCTCCTACAATTCTACAAAAAAGGATTTCAGTTCTTGCAAATGCAGATAATTTGGCAATAAATTTCACAACCAGGTTAGGCCTACAAAGAGCACTGAAGAAGCTAGATGTACTTTGCACAAAGCACAATTTAGAAACATAGAAACATAGAAACATAGAGGTTGACAGCAGATAAGGACTGCAAGGCCCATCCAGTCTGCCCATTTCTTTTTCTACCTTATAAATGTGCCATTGGCCTTTGCTCTGTCAGTGGCCTACCTATTCATACTCATCTGTATTGCTCCCTTATGCCTTCCCTGTTTGAAGCCCTGCACTGTATTCATAGCCACCACTTCCTGAGGTAGGCCATTCCATGCATCCACCACTCTTTCTGTGAAAAAGAATTTCCTCACATTCCCCCTTAATCGGCCTCCCTCTAATCTCATGCTGTACCCTCTTGTCCTGCTATTTTCCTTATATTTAAACATGTTAGACTCTTTCACTTTGTTAATGCCCTTAAGGTGTTTGAATGCTTTGCTCATATCACCTCTCTCCCTCCTTTGCTCAAAGGTATACATATTGAGCTCCGTTAATCTGTCCTCATATGTCTTCTGATGCAGTTCCTGCACCATTTTGGTTGCCCTTCTCTGGACTGCTTCAATTTGGTTAATGTCCTTGTCAAGGTGTGGCCTCCAGTACTGCATGCAGCACTCCAGATGGGGTCTAACCAGTGTCTTGTAAAGAGGGATTATTACTTCCCTCTTCTGACTTGTGATACCCCTACTAATACACCTTAACATCCCTCTAGCCTTACCTACTGCTTTAGAGGTCTGCTTGGATGATTTCAGGTCATCGGTGATGATGATGCCGAAGTCTCTTTCTTCCTTTGTGACTGCCAGCAACTTCCCTCCCAGCCTATAGGTGGCTTCAGGGTTTCTCTGCCCTATGTATATGATCTTGCACTTCTTTGCATTAAATCCCAGCTGCCACTCTTCTGACCATTTTGCTAGTTTATCCAGATCTCTTATCATTCTGCCCACCCCATCTGGATCATCTACTCTGTTGCAGATCTTAGTGTTAATTGCAAACAGACAAGCCTTACCCTCTAGTCCATCTGCAATGTCACTAATGAAGATATTGAAGAGGACTGGCCCCAGAACTGATCCCTGAGGTACCCCACTTGTGACTTGCATCTCTTCTGACTGTATACCATTTACCACCGCTCTCTGTTTTCTGCCCGTCAACCAGTTTGCCACCCAGTTGACCAACTTCTGACCCACCCCAAGCCTACCCAGCTTATTTATCAATCTTCTATGTGGAACAGTATTGAAAGCTTTCCTGAAATTTAGGTAGGCGACATCAACTGCTCCCCCTTGGTCCACCACTCTGGTTACCCAGCCAAAGAAATCTATGAGATTAGTTTGACAGGACCTTCCTTTTGTAAACCCATGCTGTCTTGGATCCTGTGCCCCTATGGATTCCAGATGTTGCACTATCCTTTCCTTTGAAGCCAAACACAAATAAAACTAAAGTAATGAATTTTGGTGCTACTAAGAAATACAGGAAATTAACTCTTGCCACAAAAAAAATGGAACTTGTCCAGGAATTTCCATATCTTGGGGTACTTTTTACTAGCAATATTAAATGCTCAAGACATGTAAACTGGATTAAAATTAAGCTGGACAATTCTGTGAAAGCACTCAAAAGATGGTGAACTGGCACTGTCACCTATGATTAAAGTAATAAATGCAAAAATGATCAGTCAAGCCCTGTATATTGCAGAATTATGGGGAACAGAAAATGTTCAAACAATTGAAACCCTGTTAAACAAAACTTATAAACAGAAATTAAGACTACCTCTAAGTTTGCCTAGCACCTTAGTTAGAACAGAAACAGTACAAGTAAGATTCGAACACATGGTTCACATAAGGATGATATGCTAGTGGGTCAAATTAACTTCAAAAAATAAAAAGTCGATTCTGGGAAAAGGTTATAGGTAAAAGAAAACAATCCTTACATACTATAAGGGTGGATGGTTGTCCACTGTTTACTCCCGATTAAGGAAGTATGAATGTAACAGCTAAATATGTGGGTAGAAAACAATATTCATCTGAATTTAACATACCTGGAAAAAGATATCTACACATAACCAGAATAAATCTAAGGGAAACGACCTAGAAGAGGTTAAAAATCTGAAAATGGCTCAGTGATTAGTAACAAACTCAAAGAAACACAATTTGAAATTCTATTTGGACACTGTCCAACTTCCAGAATGTAGATTTATTTTGACCAAATTTAGATTTGAAGTATTTCCTAGTAATGTTTTAGAAAACAGACATAATAAAGGAACAGCTTTTAGGGCTGCATGTTATGAAGATGAAGATCTTGTACGTGAGATTCTTTGCTGTCCCTGGTATTTAGGACTCTCACATAAATTTCTCGGAGAACATTTGAAAGACATGATGTTTCCTCACAGATTTATTTTAGATTTATTTTTTAATTCAAAAAATAAGGGAGTAATAAATTATCTAGCAACTTATTTATTGGAGATTTCCAGATCCAGGAAGAAACATGTACAGAATGCTTTGAATTTGTAAATGTATAATGTTAAAGCTAGCCTGGAAATGCTTGCAAGATCTTGAAGTTTGGGCCTACTCTTGGTTGTCTATTTTAAGGATAATGGAAACACTTAGTAATTTGTATTCCCTAATTTATAACCTCTGTAATTTTAACTCTGGATGTATAATGTATGACACAATGTTTATATATGAATCTATATCTTCTTATCTGTTTTTAATCTGATTGTGTTTAATGACTAAGAATGTTGAACAATAAACTAAAACAAAACAAACATTTGCTTGTGAATGGCCATATCTGGGGCTTAAGAAGTGAAATAAACTTTTCAGTAGAGGGAGACAGCCAGCGTTTCATCTAGTACCAGGTGGGGTGCAAACCAAGGCAGCCAGCCTGAGGAACAGAAAATCATTCAAGAAGGTAGCACTCACCAGCAAGTGGAAAAATGGCATAAGGCAAACCACTTCACAAATACAAATTTTATTTATTGTGCCAAAAAGTTGCAAAATTCTACAGTCACCAACAGAAATCCCTGTGCTTTGACCGGTGAGGTCACCCTTAGAGGTATACTTCAGAGGGCAATTTCTGGTAAGTGAATGAAAAGCTTAAATAGCCCCAGCCAGTGGTGGTATCCAGTGATACTAGCACCAGAATATGGGTGACTATCAAAATGGTGACTCCATATACAGTGCTACTGGAATGGACTACCCACAAGGGTAGCTGATTGGTTCTACCATGAGGGTAGGGGAAATCCATAGGAAAAAGGGAATGGAAAGAGGAAGGGGAGGGATGGGGAAGAGGGTTATGTACAAGAAGTGTTCCTGCTGCCGCTGAGCCAGCCATGTGGTATGGTGGTGAGGGAGGCTGGCTCTGGCACAGCAGGTACCTGGTTCGGGGCTGAGGATGGGAGGGACTAAATTCTGCCACAGGCAGTGACTGCCAGACTTCAACATTTTGTGCTGCCAAATTTGTGCCCCCTCTCCAACATGCACCCCCTGGAGTTAGGAATCCTAATTCAGAGTTATGCGGGTCATGGGGAGGCTGTGCCCCCCAACAAAAACACTTTAGATTACTGGGTTTTAGTTCACCGGTAAGTGTAGAACACCCATTTCCTTCTCGGTGATATACACTCACCCAAATAGCAATCACCATTTGGCTATCACTATTATGACATAGATCCGCCAGTGGTGAGGTAATTCATCCCATGTCCACATTTGAATTCAAACTCCTATGACATCACAAGTAATGAAGGCTTATGTTACCAAGGAATATTTGTTATAAGCTGTGACATTCAAACAGAGTAAATAAGTGCAACACAAAAATTAAAAATCATACTATTTTGGAATATTTAAACAAAGCATAAAGTCACTTACAACACTGAAAGTTTAGAGATAAAGTCCTTAAACATGTGCCACTAAATCATGAATTAATATAAATTCATAGCTAAGGTACAGAGAATATGTTAGTTATAATTAAAAGCGTAACATAAACAAAACAATTGGAGGCGTATAGCAAATGAACAAATAGTGAGAATAGGGTTGGGGGGCCAAAAAGGTGGAAATCAGATAGAAGAACCAGGACTGGGAATTGGGATAAGAGGAGAGGAAAAAGTTCAAAGTGAGAAAGAAAGAGAAAATTATTGGTCAAGATGTGTGAGCAAATCCTTGTGTATCCAATTTACACAAATGGAAGCAGGAGGGTAGATAACTTACACTCAGCAGAACACATCGGCACCTAAAAAAAAAGGAGAAACAGAGAAACATAGTTTTAGGCAGTGCTATAATACATCAAAATTCACTAATATGGCTTGATATCCAATTCATTGTTAAAGCCTTCAGGATTCAAGCTACGCAAACTAAAAATCCGAAAACTCTCCTGCTGGAACAATTTATTGAATCTGTTAATCACCACGTTTGCTTAAAATCACTTGCTCTATCCCTGTAAAATGAAAACTTTCAGGATTACTATTGTGATACAACCAGAAATGTTCATCTACTGAGCTGGTAAGGTCAACATTCTTAATATCCCTTATGTACTCCTGTATATGTTGTTTTAAATTTCTAGTGGTGCGGCTAACAAATAGTTTGCTGCAACTACATTAAATGACATATGAACATACGGATCTGCCAGCAGAAACAGGCCTCATGGTCTGTCAAGTCTGCTCGAATGTGCAGCTAGCACTCTTACATTGCAGCTGACCAACCTTCCTCTCCCCTCCCCCTCCCAGTTAGCCCCCTCTCACCCTGTCCCATCCCCTTTTAAAACTGCCCACTGTCTTACAGGATACCACCTCTTCAGGCAGAGTGTTCCATTTATCCACTGCCCTCTCTGTGAAAAAAAGTCTCTTCATCTCTCTCCTATATCTTCCCCCCATCCAATCTGAAACCATACCATAACAAAATGGTTGAAGGGCTACAGACAACCTGCTACGAGCAAAGAATGGCTGCACTGGATTTATATCCTCTAGAACTAAGAACAAGTGGAGACCTACTGCAAATGTGTCACATATCTAGAGATGACCAGTTAATGGTGGATCTAGGATTTACAATAAACCCAAGAAACCAGAATCTGAGAAGTCATAATTTACAAATGCAACTAACCTATCCCAGGGGAAACAGTAGAAGAAATTATTACACACAAAGAGTAATACCAACCTGGAATACACTACCAGGCAATATGGTAATGGCAGGTACCTTTAATAGCTTCAAGAAAAAAACTAGAAAACTATCTAATACCAGGAAATAAGGGAAAATAACCCACTTATGGGAGTTGCACAAAATAGGCATGAACCTTCTGTGTAACTATACTATCCTAGTATAACATTCTCGTATAACATGCCCTCTCATGTCCCTTCCCCCCTCAACTTAAAGACCCCTTCTGTTCCTGTCTTGTTTATCCCTGTCAAGTTTTTAAAAGTCTTGATCATATCCCCCCGATCCTTCCTCTCCTCCAGGGTGTACATATTTAACTGACTCAGCCTGTCCTCATAGGGTTTGTCCTCCGATCCCTGGATCATCTTTGTTGTCCTGCACTGTACCCCCTCCAGTAATCTGATATCCTTCTCCAGAAAGAGACACCAGTACTGCATGCAGTACTCCAAGTGTGGCATTACCAGTGTCCTGTACAGAGGCAGGATCACCTCCCTACTGCTGTATGAGATTCCTCTCACATCACATTAGTATCCTGTTGGCTTTAGCTGCTGCCTTCCTGCATTGAGCTGAGTTGTTCATGTTCCCATATTCCCCTGCATTGAGCTGAGTTTTTCATATTCCCAGTTATAATCACCCCTAGATCTTTCTCCTCCTCCGTGATACCTAACTGAACCCCTCCCAATTGGTAGCTCTTCCCCAAGTTCCTTGATGTGAAGTGCAGAACCTTGTACTTCTTTGCATTAAAACCCAGCTGCCACATTTCCAATCACTCATCCAGTCTAGTCAGGTTGTCCTGTAGCCCCTGCTACCCTGCTATGTCGCCCACCACCTCCCCCATCTTGGTATCATTGGCAAACAGATTGATCTTAATCATGATGCATGTGAGATTTCTGCTATGAATATCCAAAAAAGCACTGGGCCCAGTACTGAGCCCCGTGGAACCCTGCTCATCACAGCCCTTGGACATGAGAGTTTCCCTCCCACCACCACCTGTTGCTGCCTCCCCTTCAGCCAGTTCATGATCTAGTTTACCATCTTTGTCCCCACCCCCACATATTCTAACTTTCCCCCCAACTGCCCATAAGGCATAAAATCAATGGTCTTGCTGACGTAAAAATACAGGACATCCAGTTTTCTCGTCATCCAGTCGTAATACTCAGCTAGGTTGGTCTGGCAGGATGTACCCAAGAAGAACTCAAGTTGCTGACCATCCTGGAATCTATTGTCTTCCAGAAAGGCTATCAAACTCTCTTTCAGTATTGCTACCATTAGTTTTCCTAAAATGGATGGGAGGCTTACTGGTCTATAATTGCCTGATTCATCCTTTGGGCCATTTTTATGGAGGGGCACCACGTAAGTCATCTTTCAATCTTGTGGTAAACATCCTGTGTCAAGGGAAATATTGAACAGGTCCACCAGTGGCCCTGCCGGGACCTCCTCCAGCTCTTTCAACACCCTGGCATGAATGCCATCTGGTCCCAGTGCCTTATCCACCCTCAGGCCCTCCAGCACCCTACCCTCTGTAATTACCTCATCTGTCACCCCCTCCCCCATTGCCCACCTTCCCCATCCCCTGAGGTAGCTGCCCACCCTTCTCCCTCATGCATGCAGAACAGAAGTATTTATTTAGTGCTTCTGCCTACTCCGCCCCTTTCTCCACCTACCCCCTGTCCATCCTAATCCTCCCTATCTGGTCCTTGCAGCTCCTTCTCTCCCTTATGTACCTGAAGAAATCCTTTTCCCTGTACTTGATGCCCAGTGCCAGCCTCAGCTCTTTGGAAGCCTTAGCTGCCCTGACTAGTCTGGTTACTTCCTTGGATTTCTTCTTTTCTCTGTCCTCCTCCCTCCTGGATTTCTTGAACCTTCTAAATGCTGCTTTTTTTGCCCTTACTCCTTCCAAGACCTCTTAATTCAACCAGCTTGGCTTCTTAGCCCTTCCCTTCTTGCTCTGCTTTTGGTGCATTACCCAGTAGCCTCCATCAGCCCTAATTTCATAATTTCCTATTTTTAGTATGCATCCAAGCATGGATTAATTCCTGCCAGGTGCCTTTTCAAATTTTCCCCATCTTGTCAAAGTCAGCCTAGTCTTAAGTCAACCACTCTGGTTCCTGTACTTACAGCTTCCCTGCCCATGCTGAGCGTGAATCACACTGAGTGGTGGTCACTCCCAGCCAGTGGGTCCTCCACCCCCAGCTCCCTTACAGTCTCCCCATTAGACAGTACTAGGGTCAGAGTTTTTTCCAATTGAGTCGGCTATTTAGCCACCTATGTCAGGAAACTGTCATGGAATGCTTCCAGGAGCACTTGCTCCCTTGCATTCTAGGTGGCTGGGATGCTCCAGTCCACTCCTGGTAGATTGAAGTCCTATACAAGCACAGTGTTCCCGCAGACCCTTATAATCTGCTCTGCTAACTTCCTGTCCAAGTTCTCTGCTTGAGCTGGTGGCCTGTACACCACTCCCATCCTCAGTGTCCTACTTTTTGAATCATGGACTTGCATTCATAATCCCTCTTCTACCCTCCTCCACCTCTTCCCTTGCACACCTTACATAACTCGCCACTCCTCTGCCTTTCCCCTTGCCACTATCCTTTCTGTATGTCCTATATCCAGGGATCATCAGATCCCAGTCTTGGTATTGGGTGACCAAGTCTCCATGATGGCCACAATGTCCACCATCACCATTACCAAGACAGCCTGCAACCCAGCTGATTTGATCGCCAGACTTCTTACATTTAGGGAGACAACCATCCAACTTATACCCTTCCTTCCTCAAACCATTTCTCCCTATCTTTCCCCCTCCCCCATGTGACTCTACTCTGGTACCATCCTTGCTGGCTTTAGGGTAAGCTCATTCAGCTCCCCTCTCTGGTGGCCCCACATCTCTGCTGCACACTTGCCTACTCCCACACCTAGTTTAAATCCACCTTTGTTGCTATGTGTTCCCCCAATACAATGTATGTAGACACACAGGAGATAAATTGCTTAATTTTTACCATTTTTGAACACCCTCTTTTTGAAAATGTATCACTCTGAATGCAGTATTTACACACATTACAGTTACCAAACTGGAACATTCCGGGTGGTTTAATGGGCAACCATGTAGTGTCCCTTGTTTTTAGGTTCAGTGAAACAGCTGGATAATAGATTGTACCTCAGGGTCTGGCCCTTTTTGAATACAACTCTTAGTTTGTTACCAATAGTCCCTGAAAGCTTAGAGTCATTGGCCAAAATGAACTTTCTATGTTCACATGCAAAGCAGGCAAACATATTGGTATTGACATTTGGAGGTGCCTCTCCTCCACCTTTCATAGTTTTAGAATAAACAATTCCCTTCCTTATGCTGTCCACTGTCCCTCTTGCTCCTATTTCTCTTTGAAATCCTTGTCCAGTTAGAAGGCTGTAAAATGCAAGCTGCCAGGTTTTCTTATGCAATTCATAACTCCAAGCTTGAAGCCCATCTTGTTCCTTTGGTTCCACTGATCTGCATTTATACTGCTCTTAAAAGTGACAGTGTCAGGCTTCTCCTAGTTATTTCTGGTCTTTTGTGACCAGTGTCCCTATAACCAGTTTATGGCAGGGTAGCTTACCAGGTGGCTTCTCAGGGAACAATCACAAGGACAACACTCCAGATACCAGTTTTAAATAATTGAAAACTACTTTATTTTCAGTAACACACACACACACACACACATATACACACACGAGCTTGCATTCAGTCTATAGCTGACTTAATAACAGAAAACAAAACCTCATTTACCCCTTTCTTACCTTTCTTCTTCATTGGGCGAAATGTGCTACTTGCTAACTCTCTCCCTGATGGATAGTCATCAAGTAGAGCATGCAGTGTAGTGAGGTCCTAAAAGGCAAACTTTAAAGCAAGAGGGGCTTGGTACAAATCATCCCCACCCACAGTCCCTGTCAAAACCTGTGTTGCCTGTGTTGCAGAGTTGATAAGGGGTATCTGGGTAAAAGGAGTGTGATGGAGATACAGTTCATTACACAGATATAGGGCTAAATAGTGATACATGAGTGTGTAATGTCTTATAATGCAGAATGTTACATAATTTATGAAAAATAAATATAATTTAGTTTGGGTGGGCACATTACCTATGTGTTCCATGGTAAATCTGCCATTGAGCACCTCTTCTACTGCATTCCAGCATGTGAGCACTTCTATTTCTGGTCAGCTAGTGCCCACATGGCTTTTGAATTTTTCAACCAATAGTATATGCTCAGAGTAGATAGGCTGTCTGTGTCCCACTGAAAAACAAGTATGCTAAACATTATTTTGATCTTTTTGAATAACTGGAGAAAGATCTCAAGCATGCACAACAGCATTATGCTGCTGGTGGGCAAGCAAGGGATCTTACTCGGATTCTTCAAGCAGCTCAAAATAACATTTAGAATGCTTGTTTTTCAGTCAAACAAAGACAGTCATACTCAGAAGAGCATCTACTTTCAGCATAAAGACAAAAAACCTTAGTGCTTGTTTTTTTGTTTGGGGGGGCTCATCATGACTCAAACCCATAAGACCAACTTACGGCAGTTAGTTCATTTCCCCCTGGATTGTCATACAAAGGAGGCACACTGTTGAGTCCTGAGTAGGAAGAAACATGTGCCTGTGTCTTCTGTTTGCACCCTTTGCAGATTGTGTGAGAGGCCCTTTGGCACCATGCATTCCTGCTTAAAGCAGAACCAGCCTAAAACTTCATGGTGATTTACATACGCAGCCCACGATGCTTTGCATTATGGGAGTATGTGTGATTTTGAATTACTCGCAGCATAAACATTTAGTTAACATTGGTTGAAAAATTCAAAGTCTTACAGGCAGAAGCCAACAGGTGAACACAGGCTGACATGCAGGAGGAGAGGCATCCAGTGGCAGACATTCTGTGGAGCACCTAGGTAATGTGTGCAGCCTGAACTAAATGGTATTTTTCATAAATTATGCAAGTTGTGCTTTTTGCAAGCAATAATATCTGATATGCTGGGTGGTACGGGGCAATACCAGACTGCCCTGGGGTGTAATGAGGCCCAAAGCTGCAGGAGGAAGGCTTTATACCCCCAGAAATGTCTGTTATTGCCCATACCACCCACACTGGAGGGTATTATTGAACTTAGAAAATGGGCAACTATTTAAATTTTAGTAAAGAAAAAGAAAGTAAAGAAAATATAACAATTAAAAAGACACTTTTAAGTGATTAACATTGAAGACAAAATCATTTGTTTGTAAAGTAATCTCCCTACTGGTTCACATGCCAGTAGAGAGCACTGATGTTTTTATGAGTGTTTTTTTTTCTCCATTTGAGGTTTATTTCCTGTACTCAGAATTCCTCCCCCCTTCCAGCATGCCTGTCTGCTTGGCATTTGCTGTTTGCATTTTTTCATTTGTTGTACCTGTTGTGATCGTGTGATCAAGACAGGAAGTGAGAGCACATTACAGAAGACAAGTGCTGGCATGCAATCTGTGGAAGCTGCTTCATGACACTGAATGGTAATGTGCATGTGTGTGTACGGCTTACAGGAAAGGCATGCAAGTGTCAGTTTAGAGATGGATTTAGCACTACTGTTATTGCTGCTTCTGGTCAGGATAACATAAAATAAAATAAACTGAATTTATTTTTAGCTAATGACCACATGACCTTCAGTGGGATCCAATGTTACTTTGGAAGGAAGGGGGTGCTCATTTACTCACTAGGGAGCTATGCGCTAAGCAGATGGGGGTATGCAGAAAAGTTGCGTACCCCACCTGCAACCCTGCACTCCGTGAACAGGTGCACCCATACCAGCATTCACCAATCCCAGCCACCCATCCTGCAGCTCCCCGATTACACAGGACTCCATGGGAGCAGCAGGGAGGAGTCATCATCCACGTGGGCATCCAATGGGATGCCCCCCTCTGGGATCCTGAGTGGATCCCATATGTAGGGAGGCACAGGTCCAGGGCTGTGCATGCCAAATGCAGGCACCCGGACCCAAGCAGCACCGTCCCATCCCAGTGCTGCCACCCCCGAAATTGCTGGACGATCATCCATCCAGCTGCCTCTCCCACCCCTTGCTGCCCAGTGGTCAGGGACAGCATGGCATACCTTTTCCCCATCCCCCGGCGACTGTAGTCCTGTGTCCGTAGTGGCACACAGTGGGTTATGGCAGGGTTAGCCCTGGCGTACTCTGCACCACCCGCCACACTTATGTGGCCAGCACTACATGGGTTAGTGACTACCGCATTGTGCTGGCATGCCCCAAGACTATCCCCAGCATACAGCTGTCAGTGGACATGGGGGATCAGGTGCGGTGGGTCTACTTGCCCCCCTTTGTGCATGCTGCTCGGGGGCACAGTGTATGCAGAGTGGCTACACACCCCAGATACTCGCATATAGCCACTCCATACCAATAGTGCATAGGGCCCTAAGTGAGTAGAAAAAAATGGTATGCCCCCTGTACAGCGACACTATTACAGCGAAAACATCAATGCCGACAACATTGATGTTTTCCGCTGTAATAGTCCACCCGAGACCCTGGCATGCTGTCTCCCGGTCCTGCACCCCCTCCCTGATCCAACTCTGACTTGGAATTAGACTGCTATAGACTGGGATGCAGGAGCAGAGCTCCCCACTTAAAAACAGACTGGGACTCCAGTCAGATTTATGGCAACTGAAAGTTGCGGTCGACATAAAACTGTTGCTGTGATGGTGGTCAACAACTTAGTTGTTGAACTGGCATTGTAGAGCTGAAAAAAATGACTGTCATTCAGCCTTTTCAAATTTGTGTAGGGGCAAGGGAACAAGGATATGGGCATGAAGTGAGCCATGCTGGACTGGCACTTGTTCTTTCTCAATGGGCAGACTAAGTGGGCCAAGCGGTCCTTATCTGCCATCAAAGTCTATGTTTCTATGTCTGTGGGACTCTATTGACAATGTATTATCTTGCCATAGCTCTCAGGAAATAAAATCTCCAGCCTGTTTTCTAAAAGACAACTCCCACACTCCTGTATAACTATTTGGCCATATATACGGTTATAGGCCCAAACTGATTACACAAGACTAGAAATAGCTACAAACAACCTGACAGTGTCTCCTTAAAGAACAGGTAGTCACTAGGGGCACTGTCAGCTTTATATATACATTTCTGGTGCTATGTGACTAGGGTACAGGTTGTCCTCTACATGCCTACTGATGGCATATGCAAGCAATAACACATGACGAGGTGTGGGGGATTACTGCTAAGAACACGTCCAGGGGTATACTAAGGCATGAGGTCCTTGTACCAAGTACCTTATGCTCCTGGGCGTGCTCTTATCAGTCGATAACCCACACTTCGTCATATTTTATTGCGCTTATAAAATGGGTCCCCCTAGTAAAAAAAATCAATAAAAAAGCACATAAAAAGTGTAAATAAAAAGGTTTTAAAAGTATGATATTGTCTACACAAAAACATAAAATGTAGTGCTTTTCATTGTATTGCAGTGGAGATGTTTGATAAAACTTAACTAGAGGACTGTGGTGTCTATCTGTTTCCTTCTCCCCACTCCCAGTGAGACGCATGCAGAATATGCATTTTCTTTTTTTTTTTCTGTTTGTGCTTTTGGATTAGCTAGCAAATGTTCAATGACTCATTGACAATGAGTTTTACTTAGAGGAGTGGGAGCCGGGACCTTTCCAGACCCTGTATTTAGTGGGTCTCCAATAGTGTTTTTATGCCCCCCCCCCCACACACATGATCCTCCACAATGTTCTTTTGATTTTTTTCTTGTGTGTGTGTGTGTGTGTGTGTGTGTGTATTTGTGCTTTTTTTGAATAAACAAAGAACAAACACAGTTTTCCTGTGGGGAGTGGGGGTGAGCGTGTCTATCGCCAGCTGCCATAAATAAATCTAAAAATCATGGGAAACACCGGTTGCAGGAAGGGGATAAGACCGGATGTCATGAGTTGTGGAGGAGTGGTATTAGCTTCATTTTAAAGCCAAATCATGCGCACCAGTCACCCAATCAGGTTCTCTTCAGAATTGCTGAGGTAAAATTATTTGTGGTATATTGAGGGGAAAGGAGTAAAAAAGAGTTTCCATGGTCCTGTCGTGAAGTGTAAATGGCAGCTTCCACTGCCAGTAATGGACGTTGTGTTGCGGTATGAGGGTGGAGGTGAGGCGGGGACCGAGACACGGGCAGCTGAACTACACAGATCTTCATTCTTGGCAGCATGATTTCTTTTGTGTGGTGAGTCCTGAATTGCTGAAGAGGTACCGGTTGGCAGGTTATGCCCTGATAAGGACACAGCCAAAGGTACCTCTCAGCCAATCAGGACCCAGAGAATTCCCAACCCATTTTATAAATTTAGTTAGTTAGTTTTTGTTAACCAGGTAGATGCATGAGACAAATAAATGCCAATTTTTCAGGGATGACCTGGGAGGTTACAAAGGATCAGAGTCAACAACAACAGAAACATCCAAATCAAGGGCATTTCCAAAAGATAATGTGACTACATATACAGAATGCGTGACACTGGAAATGTTGACAAACATTTGTGCAGAAGCCTGTCAAAAATGGCTTTCTATCAGGGCACTACAAAATGGACCATAGTAGCAAAAAGTGCAAACAAAACTTTTAAAACTTATAGTAATACTTGATATAACACACAACCAAATCAAATACGTAAGCCAGGCACATGAACATTCAGATGACTTAAGGAGGTGGTTATGGCATTCTTTCTGAAGAGGCCACAGTCTGGCACAAAGATCAGCCGGTATGGAATTCCATAGCCTGGTGGTTACAATACAGAATGCAATATCTCCCAGATGTGTTTCAGTTCTGGGTATGGTCAGCAGGCCTAGAGTAGTGGATCTTAGAGGATAGGCACCAGTGGGTACTGGAGAAGACTTAGGAGTGATTGAGGGGAACTGACTGTGCAAAATGTTAAAGATTACTCCTCTTGGGGTTAAATCATGCAGTACAGCAAGAGGAAGCCAACACAGTTTTAAATATATAGTGTACAGTAATGGCTGGCTCAGTGGTGTGGAAGACTGAGGCACTGACGCCTTACCTTCTGCCATGCCAGCGACCCATGTTCGGTGATGAGCAGGGCTTGCTGGAGGTTGGCCTGGGTGGAGGGTTGGGTGAGAACTGAACAGCTGCCTGGCAACTCTCTTCCCCCCAGATTGAGGAGGTGTGCCCTCCCACCCTTCGACTACCACCATAATGGAGGCATGATGGTAGTGTGGGCAATGTAAGGGGGCTTGGCACTAGGCCAGGTGGAGGGATCGGGTAGTTCAGGTTAAGGAGACATGCGTGCCTCCATACATATGTGTGTCCTTGCAGTAGGGCTCCAGGTACATAAAGGAAGAAAACTGGTGTAAAAATTCTTGCACATCAACAAGTGACAGCCATCCCTCACAGGCTCTGCACTGGTGGCCAGGCACCTGTTCAAGTCTTGTGACAGAGGACACGTAGCAAGGTAAGTCCCAGAGGAGCCTAGTGATGTTGCTGGGGGAGCAGTCTGATGTGGGTTACAGCTGGGTTGCAAACGGAGAAAGGAAAATATGGAAAAAAAAAGTACAGTGATTGGTATGGTGGTTCTGAGACATGGCAAAGTGACAGGTAGGGTTTGGCTGAAGCATTTAATAAAGACACCCAGCAGGTAAGCTTAGGAAGTAGGACACTCTGGACTATGGTTAAGTGGTCAGTAGGGGTAAGATTATGCTTGACCTTATACAATAGCCCAATTTGATGTTAACTGATATACATGTGCCAAATATATGTAACAAAACATCAAGGTATGGATCTAGAATTACCCCTAAGTATTTGAGAGTGGACACCAGTTCAAGAGGGGTTTTGTCACAACACAGGACTGTTAAGGGGATCAGACAGCATTTAGGTTTAGGTGCTGAGCCAAATGCCTGGGACTTTGCTGTATTGTAATGCAGATTGCTGTATTGCAGTAGCTTCAAATAGGTCCAGTTTGGAGCTTACATGTGTCCGTGCTATACTGAGACCATAAACAGACTGACAGGCACCCTGGCAGTCTGTACCTGGTATCAGTATATCACAGAGAAATGTACAGTAGGCTCCAAATTGGAGCTGTTTGAATGTACAGCTGTATAGTAATCCTATGTGCATGCCCAGGCTGCTCCCAGCATGACACGCCATACTGGGAACAGCCGTGGGTGGTTGTTGGTGCACTGGGAAGGCTCTTACTTGTAAAATGCTAGTGGGAAGGGCACAGGATCAATCAGATAGAATTTAAAATAAAACATTGCATGGCAAGTTAAAAAATGTGTACTATTTATGAAATTCCTAAATGGGCCCTGTTTCACATGGAGGTGGGGCCCAGTCTGATGTGGATGTTTCCCTTTAAGAACTGGGAGTATAGCAATTGGCCTGTAGCTATTGACAAGTTTAGCATTACCTTTCTTGAATACTGGTGCAACCACCCAGTCCCCTGGGGTTACTAGAATCCCATCAGTGTCATTGCTAGGTAGGAAAGGCAGCTGGTTTATAACTAGTTAAATGGGTTTTTCACCTACACACTCTTTTGTTTACTTTGTCTCAACTGAGATGAGAGAGATGAGGTAATTTAGAACTTTCGCAGCAACATAAGCCACACCTGGCTGTGAGTGGGGAGTTTTAGAATCTTGGGTCAGTTGGTCAGTCAGTAGTCAGTTGTTCAGTAGTAGTCAGCAGTGAGTCGGTAGAGGAGTGAGAGCTGCAGCTGTGGGCTCTGAGAGGAGAGCCTGTTTTCTCACCCTAGTCCTGAAATACTCCAACCTGCCAAGAGAAGTGGTGGAAACCATTGTCTACAGCAGGATCTCCTAATTTTCTTTCCCGGAGGGATGAAAAGGATTGTTAGGAAATCCCTTATTTGATCCAGAACAATCTGAAGCTGCCTGTACTGTTCTAACTGTGAGTAGATTTGATGTTGTGCTTCCTGAAGAAAGTACCTGTGCGTTTGGTGTTTCTCTGGAGAAAAGGGAAAGGTACACCAGTTCTGTTCTGAAGTTTGAGACTTTTCTCAGTTTAAAGTTGTCTGGCAATTGCAGGGTCAAGAGGCAGACAGTTTTACATTGTTCAGGACTTTAATTTCTCATAATCCCTGAGTAGTGTTTCTTAAATGCTGGATGAGAAAGTTCATTCAAAGATGCATTTACCTAAGTGTGTTCAAGATGTGTATGGTGTAACTCTGAAAGAATGGCTGGGTATGAATTCGAGAGCAAAGGGTGGGCAGCCCCCGATCTGGAGTAACTATTTCAGGACTACAGGTTCCATAAGGGCACCTGGTTACTTTGAATATGGTGGCCAATATCTGAAGAGAAGTTTACCCCCTGGAGTGGGTTGTGGTAGTAATGAGCCCCTGTGTGCTCAGTTGTGGCCAGTGCCACTTAAAGAAGTTTTAAAGTCCTATGCCATATGGGAAATGTGTGCTCAGTTGTGGTCAGTGCCACTAGAAGAAATGTTCATGTTGTGGTCAGTGCCACTGAAGAGAATTCAATGTCCTATGAAAAATGAGAATACGTAGAGTTTCTGTCAGATACAGTCATTTTGTTGTTCTGCCAATTCCTTGTCCCACTTTGTGTAAACCTTGGGGGCCCACCCTTGCTTTAGAGATCACCTTTTGGAATAAAGTCACACTCTAGAACCCCAACTCTGATTTGGACATTTACATTTTTGCTTCCTGTGTGTGGAGTTACTAGCTACCCATCCAGAAGAATATATCTAGCATAGCCCTAGCAAAAAGGTTCTCTCCTCAAGACCTGGGTTTTGGTCATAAGTTTTGCTTTTGTAGACCCCCACCCCTTTTGATCCCTATAAGTAATGAGCCTGGTATACATTCCCAAAGTTAGGGATGGCACCATTTCCGAAGTAGTCTGTGCCCAATCAAAGGTACCAGGGGTAGCTAACTGTGTAAGGTAGCAGGGGTGGGGGTGGTCAGAAAAAAATGGGTGGTCATCTGAAGATGTTTAAATTGGGAGAGTGCCACAAAGAAAATGTGGGCTAGTCTGATGTTGTTTAATTTGGGGAGAGAACCAGAGATTTGTTGCTGAGGGTATGTCTAGAATCTTTCTGTCTGGTAGTGGTGTGGCCCAAGCAGAGAGGAAGCTTTGGCCAAGAGGATTTTGCCCAGAAAAGTGCCATCCAAATATGCTGCTCATGTGCCTTCTAGAACAGAAAAGAACAGAGTGCTGTTTGTGTGTTGTCAACTTGCAATGGACACTAAAGCATTGAAATGTGTGTCCTAGTCTCTGCATCAGAAAGTGCTTACAGAACTTTTAAATTGCAATTTTCAAGTGCCAAAAGTAGTAGTGTGGACATTAAGGAACAGACTCAGATATGGGCCCTGAAAGTTTCATGTGCTTTGTGTGCAAATTGGAGGAGTCACTAGAGAAATTGTCCAGCAACTGTGGAAAAAATTGTCAAAACAGCACTCCTGCTGCTGAAATTGCAGCCGAGAAAAAAAGTTACAGTTTGCAGTTTAAATTTTCTCCTGCTCGATGATCACCTTGAAGGAAGAGCAAGTGAGGAGAGAGAGAGGCTCATTTGCATGGTGTCATGTGATTGGTGCGATTCCAATCAGTCCTTCCCCCTGGCCTGCGTCTGTGCCCTGCAGAGTGTTCGAGGAGGGGAGAGAGAGAGAGAAAGAGAGAGAGAGAGTGGCGCACGAGCTGGTCAGACCAGGATCAACCATCGAGGGGCTTGTGAGCATTCTAAACTGTAGTGAACAGACTATTACTGTGTAATTTTGGGGTCAACCCATTGTCCGACCGACTGGAAAGTGATCGAGGTGTTCGTGACTACAGTCAGCCAGACTGACAGCCCATTTCACCCCAGAGGCCTTCCAAGGATTGGCACCAGGCCGAATATTTCCATCAGATGGAATCAGCTTCTGAATTCAGTGAGTAAACCAGTTAACTGTGCAAAACTGTGTGTGATTATCAAGCCAGCCGAATCTGAGGGCAAGCAGTGTGATTTTTTTGCAAAGAAGGACTGTGCATTGTGAGAGCAAGTGCAACAAACAAAAATTCTGAGCAAAGACTGTGAGCAGTGATAATGGTTTCAGCAACAGTAAATTTTTCTAAGCAAAAGGGACAGTGAGTTGTATAGGGAGAATGCAGCAAACAGGCAATCCTGTGCAAAGAAAGACTGTGGAGCTTACATGTGACTCTGAGCATGTGTAAACAGTTTTCTTGAATTGATGCTAATCGTAAAGTCAAGTTTAAAATCATATGAATGTGCTTAAAATGTACCAGCAACGCAATCAATTGCAGTTTTAAGTAAATTCAGTAGCCAGAAAAGGTCGACAACACAGTTTTGAGCAAGTGAACAGAGTCTGATGCATGAGGAAAGTTACCACTGCCATTACAGGGCAGAGTCAACAATGTAAACACAGCAGCAGGGAGCCATTTTGTGAGACAGTATGTGACTAATGAGCAATTCAGTAGCAACGAGTTTGTGTGTTTGCTTTTCAGAACTGGCTTTGAGAACTCCACGCTATCTGGATCATGCCTGAGCTATGATCGCAGAGTAGGTGGCAGCACTAAGAGAAATAGAGAGCGCTTTCTATGGTGAAATGTTGTCTCCAGATGTAGCAATTCCAGGCTATTCAGTGAGACTGTGCATTGTGTGCCTAAGGGCTGGAAGGGATGTGTTTCTCATACCTCATTGCTCGGACTGCCTTATGAAGTATGGAATGAAGAGGGGTGCAGTGCCAGACAGGGCATCAAGAATTTGATTTGCACCCATGTGGACCCAAGTAGGGGACTCTGCCTGCAGCAGAATGCAGCACCAGGTTGAACCTATTGGGGAAGGTTATTCAGAGTGTGTTACAGAAGGAGAAAGTAAAATTCATGTTAAGGAACATAGAGAGAGAGACAGAGGTTTCCATGCCTGTGTTCCAGATGGACAGTGCAACGGAAGGATCCGTGGACCCATGGAAGCAGGGTCTGAGTCCTAGCCTAGTGGGGGAGGACAAACTGCAAGAGACACTGAATTGGGAGGTGTCTGCCTCCACACTCAGTGAGGAGTGGAATGTCTCAGGAGTGAGGATGTTTGCTCACTCTTGGGCTCAGATAATAAGTGAGGAAGAGGAGGATGAAGAACTGTATTTTTCATGTTGAGGGCTCCAGTGAGACACCTCAAGCTCTTGCCCCAGAGGAGCCAGAGACAGTTGGAGAAGGCTCTAATAACCTGCCCACAGAGATGTTAGAGGAAAAGTTATCTCGTTCTTTAAGTATGTGACACTGGCTCAACCAGGACTGGCCACCTCCAAGCCAGGCCCTGGGCCTCAGATTAGTAAAGAGTAGCAAGGAGGAGAGACTGATACATAGGAGGGCTGACGCCATCTATGGGAATTATTTCTTACCTTTCCTTGCCGAGTCTGGGAGAAAATTTAACAGAACAGGCAATCTTGGTTGTTGGAAGAGGCAAGCAAGAATTTGTACTCTGGTGCAGCAGAATGTGTAAGGGATAAAGTCATAAGTGATTGCCTTAAATTCTGGAGAATGGGCAGGACTCCGTTTATGGACACTGTGGATTATGGATGGGGATGGGAATGAGACATTCCACATCAATTTTGAATACCCAGACAGGGTCATAGTTCTCGCACCACACCCTGAGTGGTACTACCCTTAATGGTGCTACTCCCTGCAAATATGCCCAGCATGCCTGAAGAAAGCAAGCAGTGGCAGGCCAGTGGCTGTTATCTGAAGCAGCAGTATCCATGGAGGAAGATGCAGCTTTTCTAGTGTTCCAGGATTTTTCCGGTGTATCCAGATTCGTCAGTCCAGCAGTTTTCCTGTTTCATCGTGTGGCCTTCCAGATGACTTCGATCCAGCTGTTTTCCTGTTTCATCATTTGGTTTCTAGATGACATCAGTCCAGCAGTTTTTCTGTTTCATCATTTGTTTTTTTCAGAGGACATCAATCCAGCAATATCCGAAGATGCCATCTGGTCTGAAAGGGAGAAAGTCCGCAGCTTGTAGAAGTAAGGTGGTTCTTTGTTTTCATTCTTCAAGGAACCAGTAAGACCAAACTTTTTGTTTATTTTACTGACTTTGCACAACACATCCTACATTTGAAGACTATCCACGGAACTCTATTTGTCATCAAACAATCAATCAGTCAATCAAACTTTATTTAACCAGGCATAAACACTGTTGAGCAAGCTCATTTTCAAGGTGGTCCTGGACATTAATACAGATCACAAGCAACAATAGATTGACAATGGAGGAATAATCAGGCCTATACATATACCTATAAATATATAGCTAACTTAGGTATTACAGTTGCAGGATAATAATCAGTAGGCCTATATATACATGGCTAACATGGGTAAGACAGTTACAAGGTCAAAACTAGTAGACTCAAGAGGTAGAGATTTAATACTTAGGTGGTCATCAAGATAAGGCGGCTATTGTCTTATAAGAGGGACTATGTAGGGAAAAGGAGGAGGATGTATATGAAGTGGGGGGGGCAGAGGGAAGGGAAGGGGGTAGGGGAGAAAGACTAATAAGTGCTGGGTGTTCCCTAACAGTGATGATAAATTGAATGGGTTGCAAAGACTCTCCTCATGGATTGCAGTGCTATAGAGGCCCAGTCCTGTCCAAGAACTGTTCTTCAGCAGGCTCTGGCCTAAGAGAGACTCTTTAATGGACCATGCCTATGGGCAACAGTAATCTTGTCATTAGTTTTGAACTTTGTAGGGCTGTACATCCCCAAATGTGTTGCATAAATGTCTATTTTCCATTTTTTACTTCTGTACTTTTATAGAAAAATATTTTTGGGGTTCTTTAATGTTCAGCTGGAGGTTTAGGTACTGTGTGAAATGCAGAATGTGTTTTTGTGTTTTTCTTCTCTTGCAGGTGTTCCTGAGGAAGAAAAGAAGAAAAGACGAGAAGAAGAGGATGTTGGAGCTCATCTAAGTTCCCCTTTTCTTAGTGGGTTTTTTTTTAGAATTGTTTGAGGCTAACAGGGTGTTAACGTGTTTCTCTTCACAGGTGTAAGATTTTGGGGAAATTGTTGAGAAATGTAATGCAATATGATGTATATTTCCTTTGTTGTTCACAGGTACCCTGGGTAGTTGGGGGGGGTAGGTTCCCCAGTAGGCAGCTTAGTCAGATACACTTTCCCTAGAGGGCTAGGGGATAGACAGGTTGGTGGTCCTGATTTGCAGTAGGGGTCATCAGTGCTGTCTATTAAGGCATGCTTCAAGCAGTTTTCTTTGAGCCATTGAGCATCCATAGCTAGATCTAAGGATTGGGGCTGATGTTTTATCAGCCAGCCTCTGTTCCTTTAGTGTTGCCTGCCTGAGTCTGGCACAAGGTAGGGGAGAAGTAACACTACCTCCCCATAGGTAACACAGAAGGTAGGATGGCTTGATAATGGGTACAGGTATGACTGCAGACAGTCATTTGTTTGGCAGGTGTGAGTGTAACAACTCAGTCCCCTGGAGTTACTAGAATCCCATCAGTGTCAGTGCTAGGTACAGTAGGGAAGACAGCTGGTGAATAATAGTTAAATGGGTTTGTGCACCTACTCTCTTGTTTACTTGGTCTCAGCTGAGACACGAGAGATGAGGTAATTTAGAACTCTCGCAGCAGCATAAGCCACACCTGGCTGTGAGTGGGGAGTTTTAGAATCTTGGATCAGTTGGTCAGTCAGCAGTCAGTTGTTCAGTAGTAGTCAGCAGTGAGTCAGTGGAGGAGTGAGAGCTGCAGCTGTGGGCTCTGAGAGGAGATCCTGTTTACTCACCCTATTCCTGAAATACTCCAACCTGCTAAGAGAAGTGGTGGAAACCAATGTCTACAGCTGAATCTCCTGATTTTCATCCCTGGAGGGATGAAAAGGACTGCTAGGAAATGGATCCTGGGGCAATCCCTTATTTGATCCAGGACAATTTGAAGCTGCCTATACTGTTCTAACTGTGAGTAGATCTGAGTTTGTGCTTCCTTAAGAAAGTACCTGTGCTTTGGTGTTTCTCTGGTTGAAAGGGAAAGGTACACCAGTTCTGTTCTGAAGTTTGAGACTTTTCTAAGTTTAAAGTTGGCTGGCAATTGTGGGGTCCAGAGGCAGACTGTTTCACAATGTTCAGGACTTTAATTTCTCACACTCCCAGAGTAATGTTTCTTAAATGCTGAATGCCAAAGTTCATTCAAAGATGCATTTACCTAAGTGTGTTCAAGATGTGTAAGGTGTAACTCTGAAAGAATGGCTGGGTATGAATTCAGGAGCAAAGGGTGGGCACCCCCCCCATCTGGAGTAACCAGTTCAGGACTACAGGTTCTGTAAGGGTGCCTGGTTACTATGGACATGGTGGCCAATGTCTGAAGAGAAGTTTACCCCCTGGAGTGGGTTGTGGTAGTAATGAGCCCCTGTGTGCTCAGTTGTGGCCAGTGCCACTTGAAGAAGCTTTAAAGTCCTATGCCATATGGGAAATGTGTGCTCAGTTGTGGCCAGTACCACTAGAAGAAATGTTCATGTTGTGGCCAGTGCCACTGAAGAGAATTCAATGTCCTATGAAAAATGAGAATACTTAAGAGTTTCTGTCAGATACAGTCATTTTATTGTTCTGCCAGTTCCTTGTGCCACGTTGTGTAAACCTTGGGGGTCCGCCCTTGATTTAGAGAACATCTTTTCAAATAAAGTCACACTCTAGAACCCCAACTCTGATTTGGACATTTACGTTTTTGCTTCCTGTCTGTGGAATTACTGGGTACCCATCCAGAAATATAGATCTAGCATAGCTCTAGCAAAAACTTCTCTCCTCAGGACCTGGGTTTTGATTATAAGTTTAGCTTTTGTACACCCCCACCTCTTTTGACCTCTAGAAGTAATGAGCCTGGTATACATTCCCAAAGCTAGGGATGGTACCATTTCCAAAGTAGTCTGTGCACAGTCAAGGATACCAGGGGTAGCTAACTATGTAAAGTAGTGGGGAAGGGGGTTACACTGGGATGATGTAGGAGAGTTTCCACAGTTCTAGTACACTCACAGACATGAGGGACACAATAATAATTCTGGTAACAGGTGATGCCATTTCATTAGCAGCAACTTTAAGAAGTTTAGGGTCAGTTTTTCAGAACCTGTGGCTTTGGCTGTTGGGATACAGTGCAGGTATTTATGCACCTCTGAGACTTTAATCACTTTATAGTGGAACTGTGGGTGACTTAGGGCATCAGTGGAAAGCCCACTGTTTAGCATAATTGTTGGGAGGGAAGGTGGGAAGGCCTCCATATATGAAGAAAAGTCAGAGAAGAACCCATTGAAAGTGTCAGCTACGATTGCGTGGTTTTAACAATCAACATCATTTATACACTTCATGGAAGGGTAGATTACCAGATTGACCTTTGGCCTGTTTTATGCATTTCCAGAAATGTCTTAGGTTACCAACAGAAGAGGCATGGAGCATCCTAAAGTAAGCACTCTTATTTAGATGGATGTCTTTTTTACATTTGTTTCTGAGGGTATATTTTACCCAGTGAGAGGCGGCAAGCTTATGGGTCTTATCCACAGACCAGAATGTTTCCCTTGACTTGGTCAGGGTGAGGAGTGGTCAGTCTAACCATTTGGTAACAGGTCCCCAGACTCTCCTAGTAGGTGGGGGGACATGTTTGTTTTGTAGTCCAGAGAAAATTTGACTAAAGCAAGAGACAGCCAGACTACCATAATTGGTGTTCCAAAGACTTGATTTGTCAGTGCAAGTAACATCTTGTTTGAACAGTGTTGAATTAAAGTGAGAGTGATCACAAAAGTGAAGAAATCTGAAAGGGTCCTAAGAGGATTTAGCTCTCCAAATACAGTACACTGGTGGATGGTTACTGATTATGTCAGGAAGCACTCTGGAATATGAACATACGAACATACAAAGAAGCCAGCAGAAGAAGGCCATTTGGTCTATCTAGTCTGCTCATATTGCAGGGTACACAGCTTGAGCTACTGTTCCTTGCCCTCCCTCCCCACACCTCCCATCCTGTCTACCCATGATCTTTACCTTCCCCATACCTATCCCAGCCCCTCTTAAAGCTGCCCACTGTCTTCAATGAGATCACCTCTTCCAGCAGCGCAGTCCAAGTGTCCACCACCCTCTCTGTGAAGAATTGCTTCCTGACCTCCCTCCTAACCTGCCACCCTCCAGCTTAAGACTGTGCCCCCTCATGTTATGGCTGCTACTCAGCTTAAAGAGACTCTCCTTATCCACCTTATTTATTCCTTTCAAGTATTTGAAGGTCCCATTCATGTCCCCCTCTCTCACCTGTCTTCCAGGGAGCACATGTTCAGTGCCCTCAACCTCTCCACATATGCCTTACCCTGCTGACCTGCTATCATCTTTGTAGCCCTCCCGTGGACCGTCTCCAGCTGGTTAATGTGATCCTCTCAGCCCAAGGCACTAGGATCTAATCGATTAAAGAGGCTTTGCTCTCATTAAGTGAGATCCTAATGGACTAAGGCTTACTACCATAAAAACAAACAGTTTTCATCTCTGTATAACTTGTATCATACTGTATTTTCTTCATTTACTGCACTGTGATTTATTCTATGTTATGTAATCCCGGGTCGACCCGAAAAAGGGACCTCCGGGGCCCAGTGGGCTTACCCGGTCACCAAAATTTAATAAATCACCTTAAACACTCTGGAGGGGGATCAACGATATCCTACAAACCACTTCTTCACTTCGTCCTCATCGATGGGTCCCACGCTGAGGGTGATATCAACATAGCAAATACTTTTAATAGATCTTTTAGTGACCTCAATGCCTACATCCCAGCACAATCTAGTCCCCCAGTGGTGGACTATACCACCCCTTGAACAACACACCCCAAGTTTTATCTTAACAGAGTAACATGGACTGACACTTAAAATGTCTTTCCCGCTTAAAAATAACCACCTGATTGGGGCCACATAACATTGATATGAAGCTCCTAAAGTATGCTGTATGTGAGGTCACAAGACCCCTACAGCTAATTTTCAACTTGTCCTCATCTGATCAGGTACCAAAAATCTGGAAAACAGCACATGTAGCACCTGTCCTCAAAGGGGGTGCTGCTGAACAACCCACTAACTACTGTCCTATTTCTATTTTACCATCCCTCTCAAAAACACTGGAAAAAGTAGTAAATGATCAGCTCTCTCATTACTTGGGAACTCATTTTCAACTTGTCCCTGACATCTGGTTGGGTGCCAACAATCTTGAAAACAGCACATGTAACACCTCTCCACAAAAGGGGTGCTGCTGAACAACACACTAACTACCGTCTCATTCTGTTTTACCACCCCCTCAAAAACACTGGAAAAAACAGTAAATGATCAGCTCTCTAATTACTTAGGTGTCAGTGTGGCTCAGTTGGTAGCACATCTGCCTCTGGACCAGAAGGTCATGGGTTCTCATACCAAACCGGGATTGGACTCATACCTAAAAAAAATGCTGCCATCTGAGTGCAGTATTAGGGGAGTGTACTGCTGGGGTGCACTGCCCTTTGGATGAGATGTTAAACCAAGGACCCTTCTACCCATCCTGGTGCTGTCCTGGTGGGTGTCCAGGTGGAAGTAAAAGAACCCAGGGCACTCTTCGCAAAGAATATGGGAGATTCCTGGTGTCTTGGATAACATTCCCCTTCCCATAAAACTGATCATGCAGTTGTCCAGGCTGTGTGTGGGTGCTGATGTGTGATATGGCCACCAGTACACATTTGGTCACTTCATTACCAGTCTAGCATTTCTTGTAAAGTGCTTTGGGATACACTGTGTATGAAAAGTGCTATATAAATGCTGATTCTTCTTCTTCTACTTGAAAATGTATGACCTACTATTACATGAACAGCATGGCTTCCGCAAAAGTCACAGTACCATAACTGCCTTAGAAAGAGGGGATCTTGACAGATCAACATTCACAGATCTCACCAAGGCCTTTGACCTTGTTAATCATGATCTACTTTGCCACAAATTAAACACACTTCATCTCTTAGTCGCAGCTACCTGCTGGCTTAAAACTATTTCACAGACTGAACACAAGAAGTCAAATGTGGGGAGACCCTATCTGATTACCTGTTTTTCCACAAAAATTCTCCTCTATGCTGATGATGTGGTTATCATGGCCACACACTCCTGTCTACCCTTCATGCAACACAGCCTCCAATCTGACTTCACTGCCATCTGTACTTGGTTCGCTACCAACCTCCTCATCTTTAACTCAAAGAAAACTAAATCCATGCTCTTCTTCTCCAAATGCAAACCCCCATCCTCCCCACCTTAGTTATCACCTCTGACCAAGGAGCCCCAGTTGAGCAGGTACCCACTTTTTTTTTTTTTTTATCATGTAAAATTGTATTGATTTTCCAACCTTTGCACAACATCGGTAGGATACACAGAGCAATACTATCCATATCAACATCAACAGTTCCAGTTTCGGGCATGCGTAGACCAAACATCAGATATAGCAGCAATTGACAGTGAGACATGACTTAAGAAAGAAGCAACTTATCTTAGCACATCTGAGAATCCAAAATGGATTCCAAAACACCTATAACATGTATTATCTGGCTATATCATACTGTAAGCAGCCACAGACACACATTTGGGGTAGTATGGAAAGAAAAGCTGGTTAGAATGGGCCAGACAAGACTTTTACAGGTGGAGTCGGGCAGAGAGATAACAACCAGGTGAGAGAGTATCAGAGGAGTAAAAAGAAAGGTAGGGGGTGAGTAAAAAACACAGACCACAGTGGTGGGGAACAAAAGTATGACCTGCCTTGGGAAGGGGGGACTCCTTCTGTTGTCACAATCTATATTTAGGTAACAGGGGGATTTTGCAATGGGGGGTGCTACCACACAGATATGAGAGTGCAGATATGCATCCCATTTAAGATGGTAGATAGCCAGTTTACCCTTAGCTACTGCCGTGAGTCTCTCACGTGAGTTTTCACAAATAAAGTGTGATGAGCTTGCTCGATTTTTCGCTGATAAGATTGCCGGCATTAGGGCGGATCTCGGCCAAGCTCACTCTACAAGGGCTTGCAGTGATCGGCGAGGGGAAGCAAACACCTGTGTCACCTGGTCTGACTTTGGTAGGCCGGAATTCATGGACATTATGAGGATTGTCCAGACTGTACGTCCAACCAGTTGTAGTTTGGATCCGGGCCCTACGCCACTTTTATTGGGTTGCATAGATATTATCTGTCCGACCATTGCTGAAATCATCTGGAAATCTTTGGAGCAGGGGATCTTTCCTGAACCCTTAAAGGAGGCAGTCATTCGACCACTCCTAAAAAAACCTTCATTGAATCCGGACTGTCCAGCTAACTACAGACCTATCTCTAACCTGCCCTTCTTGGGTAAGGTTATTGAAAAGGTGGTTGAACTGCAACTGGACGACCATCTTACAAACCATAATGTCTATGATACTCTTCAATCGAGATTTAGGAAAAGACATAGTACTGAGACTGCTCTTGTCCGGGTTCTAAATGATCTCCTGATAGCGAGGGATCAAAAGGCTTGTACTATTCTAGTCCTTCTTGATCTCTCTGCAGCATTTGACACTGTGGACCATGGTGTGCTTCTGGAGCGCCTGCGGTTCCATTGTGGACTGTCTGAGTACGGTTCTACAATGGTTTTAATCTTTTTCTCACAGGGCGGAGACATAGGTTATCACTGGAATTTATTCCTCTGATGCCGTCCTCTTTGCCCTGTGGGTTCCGTAGGGTTCCATTTTGGCACCCATGTTGTTCGCTGTCTACATGCTGCCATTGGGAGACATTATTAGGCAATATGGCTTGGGTTTTCACTGCTATGCAGATGACACCCAGCTATATTTGTCCTTTAGCCCCGGGCAAGAAGATGCAGTCTCTAAACTTAACAACTGTCTATCCGAGATCAGTGATTAGATGAGTGCCAGCTGGCTAAGGTTAAACCCGGATAAGACTGAGGTGTTGGTGGTGGACCCAGGTCGTCGTGAGGCGGATTGTAGGGCTGGTCTTCCTTCGGGCATATGGATCGATGGAGCCCAGCTCTCGACCTCAGACCGGGTGCGTAACCTGGGCGTTATTATTGACGACAGTTTGACGCTGAAATTCCAGGTGTCATCTGCCGTCAAATCCTCTTTTTACCATCTGAGGAATATTGCTCGGGTGAAACACCTTGTTCCTCCGGCTGACCTCCCAACATTAGTCCATGCCTTTGTTACTTCTGCATTGACTACTGCAATGCCCTGTACCTAGGGCTGCTGGGGTTGATATCCGCCGCTTGCAGCTGGTGCAGAACGCTGCAGCCAGGCTTTTGACGGGGACATCTATAAGGAATCATATTACGCCTGTGCTGCGTGAACTGCACTGGCTGCTGGTTCAGTGGCGGATCACCTTTAAGGTCGGTTTACTGACCTATAAAGCCCTACATGAACAGGGACCGCGATATCTTCAAGATCTGCTTGTTCCCTACCGTCCCTCCCGCTCACTCCGCTCCACCGATGAGGGATTGCTAGAGGTTCCCAGGGTTCATTTAAAAACATCCGGGGCACGAGCGTTTTCTTATGCTGCCCCTACCCTGTGGAACTCTCTACCTCGTCGGATACGAAGCTGCCTGACCGTTGAAAGCTTTAAGTCAGAACTGAAAACCTATTTATTTCAAAAGGCGTATGGGGAGTAGTTATTGCACTGTATTGAAATTATATTTTATTGTTGTTTGTTATGCTGTATGTATGTTTTATATGTATTTAACTCTTTTATTGTACAGCGCTTTGATTTCGAAAAGCGCTTAAAAATAAACTTTTACTTACTTACTTACTTTTTACTTACTTACTTACTTACTCAAAAACGGCCAGTCTAGCCATAGCCGCCTGCCAGTGCGAAATTGTAGGAGGTGAAGAGTGCCTCCATTTCAACAAGTATCCACTTTTAAATACCTGGGGATCACCCTTGACCTGGGCCTGACCTACTCAGATCATGTGGATATGCTCATTAAGACTGCTAATTCCAGACTTGCCATGCTCTACAGGCACAAAAACGCTTTCCTCCCTGAAATCGAACAGCAGCTTGTCAGATGACATATCCTTATTTTCATAGACTATGGACTGGTGATCTACAGCACTGCCAATAGCGAAGTGCTTGACAGAGCCTAGGGCTTAAAGAATAGGGCCTGCTGTTTTGCTCTTAACCAAAAATGGGACACCCATAGATGCACCCTGTACTATAACCTAAGGTGGCTTAACCTCAGCTCTCAAATACACTATGTTACCCTTGTCACAGGCAAAAAAGACTTGCTCGGTCAGCTGTCACCAGGTGTCCTATCTCTCATTAGCCTCTTAGCCTCGAAGTACTCAACCAGGGGGGTACAGAACAACTCCTTGATCCTTCCTAGAAGGAAAACCTCCCTGAGTCAGTCTCATTTCTCCTTTAGCTTCCCTAATCTTTTGAACTCCTTCAACCCATCTCTCAAAACATCTGTCTCACTTACCTCCTTTAAGTCCCAATTGCCACCCTCACCCAACCCTCAGTACCCCTGTAACTGTGATCTCTGACATTAAATTCCTCCCTAAATACATACTTTTCTTGCAGTCTGGAGTGCTCTACTCTGTATTGTTAAATCTCTGCTGTACAATACTCAGTTTTGTCCTTTTCTAAATTGCACCCTAAACATCCATGATGTATTACTCAGCTGTCATTGGACTGATGGATTTGTCTCTGGGAGATCATGCCAGACCAACCTAATAGAATACTACAGCTGGGTCACAATGTAGTTGGACAAGGGCCATGCAGTGGATGTCCTATATTTGGGTTTCAGCAAGGCCTTTGATTCAGTCCCTCGTGGGCAACTGGGGGCAAAGCTAAAATACATAGGGGTGGGGGCTAAGATGGCTAATTGCATCAAGAACTGGCTGGAAGATAGAATGCAACAGGTGATTGTGGAGGGGGGGGAACTCTCATCTCCTAGGCCAGTGACCAGCGCTGTACCACAGGGCTCTGTGCTGAGGCCGGTGTTATTTGCTCTGTTCATATTGGATATTGCACATGGGGTTGGGAGCAAAATCAGTTTGTTCACTGACAACACCAAGATGGGGCTGTTGTGGATGACATAAAGGGGTGTCAGAAGCTACAGGGTGACCTAAACAGACTTGAGGAGTGGTTGACAAGGTGGCAATTGGGTTTTAACGCAAAGAAGTGCAAAGTTGTGCACTTCAGGGCAAAGAACCCAAGGAGGGAATATTGGTTGGGTGGGGTGAGGTTGGGTGTCACTGAGGAGGAGAAGGATCTAGGGGGTCATAGTAACAGGGAGCATGAACAACTCTGCTCAGTGCAGGAAAGCTGTGACTAAGGCCACTAGGATGCTGGGGTGCATTGCGTGGGGTTTCTTGTCCAGACACAAGGATGGAATCCTGCTTCTGTGCAGGTCCTTGATCAGTCCGCATTTGGAGTACTGCATGCAGTACTGGCGTCGGTATCTGATGAAGGATAATCTCCTCACAGCCTTCTCACATTGTTTGGTAACCTTTGATATGATTACTCCCAGGTCCCTTTCCTGTTTGGTGGCCATAAATAGCCCCCCATCATGTACTCCTACCCTGAATTTCTGTGCCCCAAGTACATAATCTTACACATCTTTGAATTGAATCTTAACTGCCACACCCTTGACCACTCCTCAAGCTTGCTTAGGTCCCATCTCAATTTCTCTACCACCTCCTGGAGTGTTAACCCTGTTACAGATGTTTGTGTCATCTGCAAAGAGACACACCTTCTCTTCCAACCCCTCTGTAATGTTGTTTATGAAGACATTAAAGAGGACTAGCCCAAGCACTGATCCCGCTGGTCACCCCCCCTCTTTGGATTGCACATTTTTAGAGTGCTTGATGACTAGATGGGTTAGAGTGCTTGACAACTACCACTAGGGGGTATATAAGTGCAGGGAAGTTGCAAAATATTGATACCATATCACCAAGTAGGAGAATAACATGATTAAGTTCAAAACCCTTATTATCCCAAGCAGAGGAATCCAAGCATAAATGGAAGAAAGCACTGCATGCCCCTATTACGAACCTGGAGTGGAAGTCTTGCCTAAAACTAGCTCACGGGGCATATTCTGACACCAGTAGTCAATTAATACAGAACAAGATAATTCACTTCTGGTACAGGACTCCTGTAGTCCTCGCCAAGGCAAAGCTGGCTCAGTCTGACCTGTGTTGGAGGTGTCAGGAACTCCCAGGTGACCTGTTCCATATACTTTGGTCCTGCAAGCTGATCCAGCCCCTATGGCAGGCTACCTGTGAGATGGGGTCCAAAATACTTAGGAAGCCTGTGCCTCAGTCCCCTGAGTTGCTGTTATTAGGACTCCAGACCGCGGCCCCTCACCTTGGTCTCTCTAAGTTGAAACTACTTCTGACACTCAGTATGGAGGTTAAAAGACTCCTGCTGTGTAAATGGTGGTCCCAGATAATCCCCTCCCTGGGGGAGGTACTTACCTCCATGGCTCAAGTTGCCATCTGGGCCAGAATATCACATACTGTGACCAATACCCTATTTAAATATACTGTACTGCCCTCTGGACTCCCTTCCTTCTGTTTTTGAAACTTAGGGAGGGAATTGGCTAAATAGGCACATCCATGCTACTATAATGGTCTCCTCTCATGGTGCATTTAGGGGCAAGTGCTGGAGAGATTGTTATTGAGTTATAGGGGACCCTGCTCTACAGATGACATGGTATAATATCAGTAAAGGATAGTATCTTCTCTGACAATGAAGACCTGTTTGCTTTGTGTGTGTGATCTCTTGTATTTTGTAGGTGTAAAGTAGAGGACAGCGGACCTCTCATAATTTTTGATGCTTTGTCAAATACTGCAGAAACTAGCAGGATGGGGCCAGGTAAGATATGTTTGTATGAGTTAGTTATAATGCAAGGCACCGACTGCTAATACTTTCAGAGTTAATCTCCAGCTGGATAGGTGTTGTACATCCAGGCACAGAGTATTATCCTACTGCTTACCTGGCTCGTATAATCAGTTTGTTACTATTTGGTCAGCATGTTCCGTTCTCTGCTTCTACAGACATATGTAACAGTATGTAAGATCTTTGCAATATATCCAACTGTTTTAATGTTTGTATCATCTTAACAAGTCAAATCAATAAAACTTATTAACCACAAAAAAAACCCTTATTATAAGGGACAGAGGTACTTGGAGCAGGGGGACTTAGGTGGAACTTGAAGTACACCATGTTGCCTCCACCCCTCTTGGAGCCAGAACAATCAATTCTAATAAAGTTATACTAATAAAGTCCCTGATCTGCTTCATGTATTCAGTTTGTATGTTTTTTTTCCAGATTAAAGGAATATGATGTGACTGGACCTGATAGTCTGAAACATTTTGTCTCCTAATGCTCAGTGTGTTGATGAAGCAAAGATGGCACTGAACAACCAACAAACTTATGCATGCATGAGTTAGACATTTTTTGTGCAAGGTGAGCTAGTTGGCTAGTAGTAGATTCTGAAAGAGGGCACATTAATGAACTCAACGATGTTAGTCATACTGTAAAACAAGTGCTCTAACCAGTAAGATGAACGCTTAGAAAAGTGGAACTGGGACTGCAGGCATATGCATCAGCAGCACCACTGATGCACATGCCCAGAGTTCCAGTTCCACTCTTCTAAATGTTCATTTTGGAAGTTAAAGTGCTTGCTTTGCAGTAAGACTAATATTGATGAGTTCAATAACAAGGCCTTTTATTGAATCTGCCTGTAGCACACCTTGCACAAAAAAAGAAGCCTGGCGAGTGCATGCATACATTTTCTGGTAGTACGGTACCATCTTCGCTTCAGGAATGAGCTGAGCATTGGGAGATGGAACTTAGCAGGCTATCAGGTTGGGTCACTTCAGATTCCTTTATTTTGCAAAGCACATACAAAATGTATAGGCGAGGCACATTGGGGGGCATTTATGCCATCAGTAAGCATGTAGATTACAGCAGGCACCATGGTCACACAGCACCAGAAATGATTATGTAAAAGCTTACAATACCCCTTAATTTTAACTGCTGCACTTTCAATGTCCAATAATTACAGAGCAAATACAAGTAAGTGAACACAGTTGACACTGGCAAATGCTTGTTTTCAAATAGAAATCAGAAATAGTATAGAAAAAAAAAACGTTCTTGACTGTCTGAGACAACAGTCCATTATTTGTGCAGGTCTGTGTAGCAATGGTCCCACTGTACAGCTCAGTGCTTGTGCCATCTATATCGTACGGTTGGTGATACATCATTTGGGGAGCTCAACAAAAGGACAGAGGTGAGAAAGTTCTTTCTAGGCTGGATCATCGGGAATAGGAGACAGACAGGCAGAGATCATCACCACAGGATGTTGTAGGTACTAGCGTTCACTTTTCAGCATTATAAGGCAGTGACAGGGTAACAGCAGCTGACTTGATTGCTATGATTCCTAATGTATTATACAGGAAAAGAGCACCAGTTTACCACCACAATAGTTTCAACATCTGAGGAGTGTGAGGTAGAGTTCAAGCAAATTTCAAGAATAAGGTCAGAAGTTTGAGTCCATGAAGAAGAAGAAAAAGTAGAGAAGAGCGACAGCAATGATAATTATGATGCAGCAGATGCTTTCTAGGAACCTTTATTAAAAAAATGAAAAAGTCAACGAGTGCAACCCAGTGACAAGTATTTAAAGATCATATGTGATGAAATGTACAGAAATTAAACTGTCAGCATCATTCATTAAATATTGCTATAACAACAGTGTCTGTCTAGTGTTTTATATGAAAATCTACCATTTCACACCATTTATAGCTATTTATTGTGTTGTGTGTTTCAACAACACTGCTAGATGCTGAGACTTTCTGTTACCTGTGGTAATCAGCATGTCTCCGCCCCAGTGATATCATTTGGGGTGCGACTCTCTTTCTACAATACATAAGCTATGGAGGCAGTCACATTGCTGAGGTCTGTAAAGACTTCTTATTCCTTGCACTGTGCCTGTTGCAAGAATCTGAAAGTTGTTTGATTGTGGTTGTGTCATGCTCAGTGCCAGTAATGCACAATAACAGTTTAAATTTAATGTTATAGCCTGTGCAGAAATCATGGAGAGAAGCATATTGATGTTAAAGTAAATGTTGAAGATTTCCCAAATGCATGTTAAACATGGCATGCCATTGCCAGGCATGCTTCAAATGTTCAAGCTGCAATTTGTTTTGTAAAAATAAATCTGTCATTCTCATTTTTTTCACTGTTTTATCAGAGTTTTGTCCTCCAGTTTCTTGTGTGTGGCCACACATCCAAAATTATGTCATGCCAGGGAGCTGTCATTGTTTTACATACAGGAACAAGGAATTCTGGGTAATTTATAATGTTGCCTTAAATGTACCTTACTCAGATGTACAGTTCCTTATGTTGCTGGTGGTGAGCAGTAATATGTAAATAACTATAGCAAGGCATTGTGGGTAAAATACAAACTTGTTTTACAATTTCCATACTCTGAGATGCTGTCCCATATTTATGTGGTGGTGTCAACAATATAAGCTTTAGTTTATTTTCACATCAATGCATTGTACATACCATATCTAGCTACAAGACTTCTATACTGAGCGATGCTGGCTCCTATTTCTTCAGTGAGCACAGAAAATTAAAAGTCTGCATACTAATTTACATAGTGAGGTATTGTGGGTACTGTAGAGTACACAGGTCACTTCTCTCATTTTCTATGGCAAACCTCAATACATCACTTTAAAATTATCTTTCTACCAGTGCTAGCACATCCATCCTTAGTAGGAATTAATGCAGATAAGGTCCCTATTAAATCTAAACTATTGTAAAGCATACACTGACCAACAGTAGTGAAGTTATCAGCATTCATTTATTAGCAGCACTAAAACTTCCTAACAGGCACACCCCAAATGACATCAGCAGCCTGGAGGGATGCCGACTCAGCATCCAGCAACCTTGGGGAAATGGACCACAACAAAAAGACAGTAAAATGCATTAATCTGTTGACTTTTATAACAAAACCTGGAACACACATAGGTTTTAAAGCTGTGTTTATTGAATGGTGATGTTTCTTTTAGTTTTCAAAACCTTTGCATATGACCTTTAACATGCTAGTCAACATAGGGTCCAAAATGTAAAAAGTGAAACTAGCACTGATATGGTGGTAAACCCGTTAGTACAAGATGTCCAAACAAACTCAAAAAGCAGCCACAAGCCACGCAACCATAGAAAATTGTTGAGAAACCAGGACCCCCACTCCTGCCATAGTGTATTGCTATTGCACATCCAAATCCTTTGTGTGGGACTATCTTATTATTGTCCATTGGATGAAAATGCGTTAATGGGTTAGTGGGCTTACTATGCAAAGTACACGCCAGCAGTGGTAAAAGCAGGTTTCATCCTAACACTGGTGGATAACACAACTACCTTAAACTCAGTCACATATTGAGCTGAACAAAACCCCAGAGCAGGGCTCATGAGGTACTGGTGGCACTTGTTTTTCATCACACATCACACATCACACATCACACATCACACATATCCAGGGAGAGAAGATGCGGACAAGGAGATGGAGACAGAGGAGGAAGAGAAGGAAGACAACCGTGATGAGGAAGGCAACACTAAAGCTACTGGTACTTCAAAGAAATCAAGAGAAAAAAATTGCTTCCTTTTGTTATCTTAGAAGGAGTCAGCTTTGAAAAGTGGGTAGCTGTCTTCAATCACATTCTATACCTCTGGTGGCGAAGGCTTGTCACAAATGGAAAGTTCCTTCATGTCCATGTTTCTCAAACTGAATTGTGCCCAAGCTCAGAGATACAGTTTCACCCTGTCTCTCACATGCTTTGTTTTTTTAATTCAAACTTTATTAACAAATTTTTCACAATACAGGGGCAGAAATAGTGACATATTCACAACAAGATAGCGGTGCAAGGTATCTCTGCCCCACCCCTCCCCCAAATACAGCAGCACACTAAAATATTGTAATATAATATCATATTACCATGAGCCATGGTTGGACTAAGGCAAACAAATACCTATATCTCTTTTATTCATACCAACAGTAAGTAGAGTGTGAAAGGGATCCCATATATGCTTGTAACTCTGTTGCTTGTTATAGAGATTCGCAATAGCTTTCTCAGTACGAAGGTTAGCAAGGATTTCATGAACCTATTCTTGATATGCTGGACTAACATCATCCTTCCAATGCCTAAGTATAACTTTTTAACAGATAATGTTATCATAGACATGTGAAATCTCTGAGCTTTCGTTTCTATAGGAGACAAATCTCCTAACAGGCAAATTTCAGGAGAAAAGCTATCCTGCAAACCCAATAAGAGGTCCAATTTAGCTTTAATTGAGTTCCATAGTGGAATTATTTTAGGACAAGACCAAAATATATGGAGAAGTGTCCCTTCTTCCTGAGAACATCTGGTACACCGTCCTGATTCAAGAAGATCCCATTTCGCCAGTGTTACTGGAGTGTAATACAAGTTATGCAAGATGTGATTCTGCATAAGTCGTAGTCTGTCTTGCAACACATACTTATGACAATACTGCCATAATGCAGACCAATCAAAGGTATGTTGGGGAACAATAGAGGCCCAGTACTTAGTAGGACCACAGGGACCACCATACTGCCACTGAAAAAGGGCTTGATATATCTTTGAGACTACCTTGGAGGGTCTCTCACATGCTTTGTAATACTTTGACACAATACAGTTGACCACTAATATGTAGAGCAATGGGTTGTCTTCTGCTTTGTTTTTCACGTTCATAATGACTCATTATTAATGAGCTCATCTGCTGGGTTTGCCTGTGGCCCCATTAATCTAATCTGGGAAACTGCATCTGTCTCTCCAGACCTGAAATTCACAAGCAAGCAACTTTGTCATTGACCTCCTTGCCACAAACATGCACTGTGTCTAACATCTTCATCAAGCTGCTGGACAAAATATGACCCTTGACGGCCCCTATTATGCCTACATGTGGCATCATAATTAGCACTATTAGATACAATTTGATTAAAGTGATTGAGGATTGTGGTTTCTAATGAGTTCCATGCATGGCTCATTGTATTCACCTGGTAGTGCCAGACAGTCTTAGCTAAGCAAACATCAAAGAAGTCCAATGTGTGTGTCATCTCATTTGTATTCATTTTGCCTGTTTATTCATGGCAGAGCAGCAGTTGCACTATCTGCAAGTAAAAAATAACCTACCTCAGCACTGCAGTGAGACGTGGACATGAAGTGGAGCTCCATTTTCTGTGGATATGCAGTGGAGCTCTATTTTCTGTATGATCAAGCACATGTTTCAACTGTCTCTCTATATGTTCATTCACACCACCCATGATGTCTTAGGAGCTTCTATGATCTTAGTAAAAGAGCAGTGGAATCTCAGTCAATAAGTTTATGCTGCAGCTATCACCTAGCTTATCGTTAAACCCATATATTTACACTGAAATGGGATAAAAAATATGTTTTTCATCTAGTGGTATTTTTGCTGAAGGTTGTCTTTATTTATTTTTTTTATTTTAGTCTTTGGTAACCAGGTAAGGCCCACTAGGCACAAGTGCCTGTTTTCAGGGGTGACCTGGGAGCACGGGGTGGTTAAGTGACTTGCTCAGAGTTACACAGTATGCAAGTGGAGGCTTGCTCTGCTGGATGTACTAAACTCATTCACAGCTCGTTACTCTATCCTCTAGGCTATACTGCCAGCAATATTTAAGCACTGTTAAATATCATTTTGCCCTTGGTAAAACCCAGACAGATATATTGATATTAATGTGTAGTCCTGAATAAAGAGCAATTAGGAAGCCTTTGTATTTTTTGATATAGTTGGAATAGCATTACGCCCTGCTCAGTCAGCTTCACTTGTAAGTGGTATCTCAGCAAACTACTTCTCGTAGTTAGTAATCGAAGAGGAAAATTGTTAAATAAAAAATGCAATTTGAAAATAAAGGTGGAAATGATTTCTCCTCGAATTTCATTAGTTTCTGGATACCCTTCCTTTCTCTCTTTTGTTTCTAACGTGGATATGCAAGGATGAGTGTGAAAGCATGCTAGTGCACAAATAAAATGAAAAATAAAGGTGGCTATTAACTTAGCTTTATAAAAATGATAAGAGAATTATAATGACACATAAATCATATAAAAAATGAAGAGACATATGATTCCCCCTCAAACTTCATAATTTACTGGATGACCTATTTTTCTCCTTGTCCACCCTTCCCCTTTTTGTGACAATGTTGATACATCGGGACTAGTGTGATAATTTGTTAGTACAGGAGATTTAAAATTTAACATAGAGGGGGTTACTAATCCAGGTTTTTAAAAACATTATAAGTAATAAAATGACACATTAACACATAATGAATCATAACTGGGTATTTCAAAGCTGGAAATTATAAATGAATGAAGTTATAAATTGTTCCTGGTCTGATACGAGATAAGGAAAGCGTCATAATGTCTCCCTCATTCTCTCAGACTGATACAGAATTTTCTCCCACTTGCCCCTTTTACCTTTTTCTACCCCCTTCTATTAGATTCTTATTATTTATGGAGCAAATTTTTTTGTATGTATTATAGGAAAATTATAGGAAAATATAAGCAATTATGACTCCAATTAATACTGAAATTTGTGTATTTTAATTGCATGACTATAGTATTGTACCTAACAATAGGTGTCAGAATCTAAGATCACATAATAGACAATTTGAACTCCCAATGACTAATGCAAACAAGCACCTGTCAATGCTGAATGTTTGCTTGCTGGTATTGGCATTGGAAGTGCAGAAGTTACAGAGATACATAATAGAAATGGTAGTAAAGTATTAAACTAATGCCAACCTCCACCCCCACCCTGCAGGGACCGATAGGCATTTGTGGGTGTGCCTTTGGATCATAGGCCATAACGCTCACAACATTCCACCTCACTCCACTCTGCAGACACCAACAGCTGTTGCGGTGTGCCTTGGGGTCTTCAGCCCTTATGATCACCCCATTCCATAAGGAAATAAGCTGAGATGGGTGCAGTAGAGGAGAATGGGGTGAACGTTAGGGCTGAAGACTCTAAGGCACACCTCAATGCCTATCACTGGCTGCAGGGTGTGGGTGGGAGCGGAATGGCATGAGCATTACGGCCGATGAACACAAGTCACCCCCGATGCCTGTCAGTCTCTGCAGGGTGGGGTTTAATGGTTGGAAACCCTAATGCCCTGGCTGTGTGTTGGTATTTTCACTCCAAATTTAGGAACCCACCTCATGAACAGCAGCACTATCATTTCATTACTCAATCCCCAAAAGTGATTTCACACAGCGACTGTGCTATTTGGCACCACAGGTGCAAAAGCACATTTTGAGCAGGATGTGAAAAATGACAGCTATACTGTTCATGAGGAGGGTTAAAAAAATGGCAATGTTGAAAATCTGGAGTGAAAATATGAAAAATTGGTGAAGTTACGAGCGTGCTTAGAAACTGCGCAATGCATGCCTGTAACACTATCATTTTTTTTGGAATTTTTCACCAAATTATGAACATGGGCATTTTGGGATCTCCCCTCATGAAAAATGTCACTGTGATTTTGTTAATCCATCCTGAAAGTTGATTTCTCTCAGCAATTGCTTGATTCTGTGCCACAAGTGCAAAAACACATTTCAGGCAGGATGTGAAAAATGACAGCTATACTGTTCATAAGGAGGTGTAAAAAAATGGCAATGCTGAAAATTTGGAGTGAAAATATTAAAAATTGGTGAAGTTACGAGTGTGAGTAGAAACTGTGATTCACACGAGCATACCGCAGTAATTTTTGGAATTTTTTCACTAAATTTGCAACATGGGTTTTTTGGGACCCCACCTCATGAACAGTGGAACTGTCACTTCATTAATCAGTCCTGAAAGGTGATTCCAGACAGCAACCACAAAATCACCTTTCAGGACCGAGTAACCAAATGACATTGACAGTGTTTATGAGGTGGGGTCCCAAGAACCCCATGTTGAAAATTTTGGGGCCCAAATTCCTAAAAATAACTGAGATATCAACCTAAGTTGAATCCCCCTCCCTCATTGACTCCCATTATACAGCTTACTGTCATTTCTTCAGTTTGCTGGTCAGTTTTGAAGAGTGCAGATGTGTTCCGGTCCATAGAAGATTGCTGCTCCTGACCTCTGGAGTTAAGTATGGGGTAAGGGGGGGATAAGAGGAGGTAGGTCTGCAGAGGGAGGGTGGGGTGGGGGAATGGGGAGACAACAAGGGACCGTTTATTTTTACAGGAGGAAAAAAGACTTTGGGAATGGTTTTCTTTATTTTACAGGTTACCAAAAATATTTAGGCACACTGGGGTGGGCTCCCAGTGTGCTACAATAGTGTGTCTGTTGGGGGGGATGTCATCATGGTGGTTGGGCACCTCGATGTCAGCACTTGAAATATTTGGGCCTTTGGGGGGATCATCTGACACCAGGAGTGGAATCTTGGTGTTGGAAACAAAATAAAAAAATTATTTTGGCACACTGGGGTGGGCTCCCAGTGTGTCATATTAATGGGGGTTACATACTGACACGGGGATTGGGCACTCTGATGTTGGCTTTCTGGGGAGTGTGTGGTGGGTGGCAGAAGCTGCCAATGTGGAAAGCTGAGCCACAGCTCATTTATTTATTTACTGAAATGGTTTACCAGGAAAGGCACGCCGAACAAACAAGCTGCTCATGGAGCAAGAATGACAGAGTGCTCAGTGGCAGAAGCTGACAAGAACCGTAACTCCAGCCATGCACATTACTATGCACTGTAATATGCATGGCCGGAGTCTTGTCAGCTGCTGCCAACAGAGAGAAGGTATGTCTGTGTGGCTGGTTGTGAGGGAAGGGGAAGGTCCCACTGCAATGAGGAAACTGTCCCTCATTGCAGTGGCAGATTTCTTTCAAGTGTGGTCCTCTCTCTCAAACTGCTGTAATAGACAGGTTGCCTATTCATTGGTGCCTGAGGGACAAGCCAAATAAAGCATCAACTGATAATCATCCCTGATTGGAGTGGCACTTTTCTTTCAAGTGAAGATTGCTTCTCTCAAACTTCTGTCATAGACAGCTCTCCAATTCATTGGTGCCTGAGGGATGAGCCTCATAAAGCATCAACTGCATTGGGCAAAACACTCACACACCTCTAAAATGTTGTACTGTCCCAAGATATTTCTTGTGCATGTGCGGCGTGCATGCATGCAAGCAAACATAAAAAGGGATAATTATTTCACTGTAAGGTCAATTGCTGTTTGGAATAAACTGCTGAAGGAATTAGTTAGCATTACTGATTTTGACAAATTTAAAAAAGAATTGGACAATCATCTGGGATATTAAGACTTGCCCCACCAAGAGTGGGCAACAGACTCGATGGGCCGCAGCTTAATTCCATCCATCCATATCAAGTATGTGGAGAATAAGTAAAGTAGAAGCCTCTTTGATATTTGACTGCTTAACAAGGAGTAATGAAGTGGAAGCAGGGATGCTACCCTCAGTAGTTTAGAACTCGTGCAACTTCCAATAATGGCTTTAAATAAAAATGGTACAATTTGGTAATTAATTAATTAGTCAGTTTGGACAAGGGTTCAGGACCCAGTGAGAGTGATATCCCAGCATTCTCCCTGATGAAGGGGCTGCGTGAGCCTTTAAGCACTGGGGTTCTTTGCTCCTGGTAGTGGCTGTTTCTAAATGTGATGGATGTCATGAACAAGAATTGGTGAAATGAGCATTCCCCGGATGAAGAGGCTTAGACAAAGGGCTGGGGTTATTTGTTCCTGGCAGTCACTGTTTTTAAAGGTGATGCATGTCATGAACAAGTATTGGTGAACTGAAATAAAAGTTTTTCAAGCATTGCCTGCTCCATGAGTGCTATGTTTTCTGCCTGGGCATTTCATCTGATAGCTTGGTTCTCATCTCACATTCTTTTGAACTTGGCACTCAGCCAACTATTTGTCCGATGGCATCTAGTGCTGGGCAGAAACTGCCAATTTAGAATTTGTGAAAATATCATGACATTTTGCAGGTCTTGGAAAATTTTCCAAAATTCCAACTCTGGCAAAATCTGAATCCTTTAAATGTGTTTGGCAAATTTTCACCCATTGTCTGAAATTTTTAGGCTATGTTGCGGAATTATATACACAAGCTGTAGAATTACAGTTCTGTGAAATTCCATCCTACAGTTTAATACTTCAGTCCAGAAAACATACAATCATTCCATAGTTCAATGATCAGTTCTGTAGAATTTCTTTCCACAGTTTAATACATGAACCTGCAATTCATACATTCCGCAGTTGTCAGGGAAACTAGAGTGAGTGCCTGAGCTACTCAACTAATCTCCTCCCTTGCTTGCCAGAAGCTGTTATTGTATCAGTCTGTTAGAGACCCACTGTGCTCCTGCAAGTGGTAGTCTTTGGTGGCAGACAGAGCCCCATGCTCACACTCGTGCCCTCAGTGGATAAGGATGCACACCCTCAACAGCAAGGGCTGTCATTTTACAGGCTACTGGCAGCTCTGAAACTGGAACGGGAGACCAGGGTGATGGTGAAATATTTTTTTTTTGTTTTCTTGCACTGAACACACACATTAGTCTATTTGTTTTGTGTTTTATTGGGTTGAACACACAAGCTAGTCTACCCATCAGGGACAGAGGCAAAGTATGGCATTGCGTAGCTGATTGTTTCCCTGTTCCTCACCCCCACACACCCCAAGCTACTGATTTCTTATATGGACGGTGCCTGTGTCCTCACCCATCCTCAAGGTACTGAACAGGTGAACATGCTATAGGAGGAAAAAAAAATATTCCTTTGTTTGTTTTTTGTCCACTTTGACATATAAGCATAGTGAGCAGGTCACCAGTCTTCTTTCATCTGCTCTCCCCTTTTCTTGTTTGTTTTTCATCCACTGTGACATGTAAGCACAATGAGCAGGTTGCCAATCTTCTTTCATCTACTCTTCCTCCCAAAGAACTGGGAGTGGTTCAGTACTTGACTACCATCCAAATCTAGTGTAGTACCACTATGGACATCATTAACTGCAACATCTGTGCAAAACTCTTTGCAAGGGCATTTATTCTCAGAGTAGGGCACTGTCCTACATGCTTCCCCCTCAAGGACCTAACATCTCAACTAAATGCAGCATGGTCTGAGATACACCTCCTTAGGCATAAACTCCATTAATTCTCTTGGAACAACAACACCGCACCAACATCCTGCTACCCCCTCATACAGGCACCCATACCACAAAGGACATGCCATCCAGGGGGCTGGCAAAAGGTTGTGAATCACGGGATTAAACCAACATGTGGTACAAGTGAAGGAAACTTTCCTACATACTCATCAAACAAATACGCACCACTGTTCTCCATGCAATCTAAAAATAAAAAGGTGAGTGCATATAGCTGGATAGGAAGCCAGCACCACACAAGGTAGTGCACTCCATCAAGGAAAGTACTAAACAAAACATTAAAAAAAACAGTCCTCATAATTGGAGACTCTATGATTAGGAAGGTAGAGTCTTAACTACAGCATTATGACTAGGCTAGGATTTCGGTCTGGTGCCTCCCTGGAACCTCAGCATGGAGGGACATGGACCGCATAGAGAATATCATGCACAAAGGAATCCAACACAAAAATCATCCTCCACATAGGAACAAATGACATAGCCAGTCAGTCAGTGGAGGAAACAAAGCAAATTCTAATCAAACTGGATGATAAACTAGCTTCCCTTTTGTCCAGTGTCTCTTTCTTGGAGATTCTGCCTGTCTGGGAGAAAGGAGACAGCAGGCAGAAGATCAGAGAAAGGGACATAGTGGAACTTAACAACTGGTTAAAGGACTGGTGCAATGAAAAAGGACATCACTTTATAGGAGACTGGCACACCTTCTGGGAGAAGGAGTTTTTTGCATTTGATGGCCTGCACCTCACAAGAAAAAGGACTTTTGCACTTGATCAAAAGTTCGACATCCATATCTCTCAGTTAAACTAGCAGAGGGGGAAGAGACACAGGAGCCCATCTCATCAAGTCAGGCACCAACTACCCTTCCCCCATCCTCAGCTGAGGCAGCATCTTACCACCATAAGGAATGCAAAACCTTCAATCATAATGAAACAAACATAGATGATCCACTAAGGAAAGGCAGTATGAGTATGAAACACAAACAATGTAAACCAAAGCTGAATACTCAGACTTTGCAGAGGCAATTCCAGGGATGGAAGGCAATGTGCATCAATGCGCGTCGTCTACCAAGCAAAATCCCGGAGCTCACAGCCATGTTGGCAGAGACACAACTAGACTGAGTTGCAGTTAAGAAAGTGTGGTTTACCATGAACCACATCTGGGGGGTAACCATCCCAGGTTACACAGTCTTCAGAAGAGACCACAAGGGAAAAAAGGGAGGGGGAGTGGCCCTATATATAAGGGAGGGAATCAGTGCAACAGAAAATCAGGGAAAACACAAAAAATGCAGAGGCCCTATGGGTCACCCTGGGAGCTGGGTACAAGGACACCATTCGGGTTGAAGTTATATACAGACCCCCATCCCAGGAAGCAGAAGTTGACAGAGAACTCCTGAAAGCCATCTCAATGATGGTCGACAGAGGTGAGCTACTTCTAGTGGGGACTTCAATCTGCCTGATGTAGATTGGTCCTCATACACAGCATCCACTGAAAGGAGTAGTAGGTTCCTGTACACACTGAAGGGGCAGGGCTAACCCAACTAGTGAACTCACCCACCAGGGATAACACAACCCTGGACCTGGTGCTCACAAACAGCAGCAGGGTTTCAAATGTACAGGTGGGCATCAATCTGGGGACCATTGACCACAGGTCAGTATGGTTAACAATAAACAAAGCATAAGGCACTGTATATGTCACACAAAAAATCAAGATCCTTGATTTCCATAAAGAAAACTTTCCTGAGATAAGATCGAGAATCAAATTCATACTAAGCAACAGTAGCTTGGGGTTTGTGGAAGACTACTGGGATAGTATAAAGAAGGCCTTAACTTGGCCATATCCACCCAGCAGGGGGGAAGGGGTGCTTAACAGTGGCACCCGACAGTGAGCAAGGGAATGGGTGCTTGCAGTTAGCTGGGGGAACTCATGTTGGGTGGACAGGTGAGGGCAAGGGGCAGGGATGGAGCGTGGCCCTGATAAATGCCAGGATCATGGCAAATAAGATGTCCAAGCTTCAGGCAATGCTAACTGAGGGAGATGTGAATGTGGCAGCAGTCACTAGAACTTGTGCAACTCCTCAGCATGATTGGAATCTAAACCTGATTGGGTACACTGTGTTCAGGAAGGACAGGGCTGTGGGCAGGGGAAGTGAGGTGGTGCTCATCATTAGAAACAGCATCGATATAAGCAGGGTGGAGGGGGCAGGAGGAAATGTAGAGGCATTATGGGTTACCTTGCAGGCACCCGGGGGGGATAAGAGGGTCAATTTGGGGGTGGTTTATAGGCCGTCCATGCAGGCAGAGGAACTAAAGGAGGGCCTGGTGGCTAACCTAAGGGATCACTGTGGTCAGAGGAGGGTAAAACTGTGGTGCTGGGTGACCTTAACATGCCAAGGGTTCATTGGGGCACTATGGCATCTACATTGGCTAGGGAGCAGCACCTGCTGGACATCTTCCAGGATGCATTCCTATCCCAGCTAGTGACTGACCTGACGAGGGAGGGTAGCATCCTAGATGTGGTCCTGTCCGGTAGTGATCTGGTTAGGATCCTAGTCATAGGGGATCCTCTGGTGAGAAGCAGTCATGCCATGGTTTGTTTTTCCCTGGATCTGGGGGGAGGGAAAATTTGCACAAAAATGGAGGTGGTTGACTTTGGGGGGGCAGACTTCAAGGGCATGGTGGAGATCCTAAGGGGGCACTTGGAGAGGATCAGACCAGGTATGGATACAGACAGCAGGTAGGAAATTATTAAAGGAGGGCTCCTGAGAGCCAGCCCACCGGCACAGCAGTTGGATTTCCTGCTCATGACGCCAGTAACCAGGGTTCGGGAATGGACCCGGGAGCTGGAGGGCTGGCCTGGGAAGAAGGATTGAGGCGCCTTTGGGCTGCTCTCCTTCTTCAGGGGGAGGGTTGGGGAGAACGTCCGGTGCGCGTTGACTCCTAGTGGAGGCTGGAAGGAATCGCTAGTGCAGGCATATAGCAGCAGTAGAGGGACGGGACAGATGCAGGTCATCATGGCATGTCTCCACCCCTCGGGAGAAAACCAAAGAAAAAGACAGCTCACGCCTGCCTCTATGAAGCCTGCCCCTGCCCTAAATCAGCTTTTGGGGCTGGCTCCATGATTCTAGTTCCATGTTCGCAGCACTGATGCCCTAAGGTGTCGCGGCCCCACCCTGAGAGGGCAAGCCGGGGGTGTCTGGAGTCTGGCTAAAATGAAAGTGGGGGCATAGGGGTCCATGACCAGGCAGATCCTTGGTGGAACGGGGGCAACAAAAATACAGAATTTAAAAAAAAAATTAAAGGAGGGCTCCTGAAAGCTACCAAGGCTTGCACAAAGATCCATTGCAAGTTTGGTAGGGCCAGAAAGCCGAGTTGGTCGACCGGGGAGGTCCAGGAGCTGGTGAGGAAGAAAAGAGCTGCTTTTAGAAGATACAAGTGCTCAGAAGGGTAATTGGACAAGGGGGAGTATGATAGGATAGCCAAAAAGGTAACCAGGGTGGTGAAATTGGCCGAGATGAGGACGGAAGAGAGGCTGGTGCAAGGGATCAGAAATGGGGAAAAGTGTTCATTGGGTATATCAGGGAATAGAGGAAAGTGAAGAGGCAGATGAGTAGACTAAGTTCAGGGAATGGTTGGGCCAGGGAGGCCAGGGAGCAAGCAGAGGTGCTCAATGAATACTTTGCCTCTGTCTTTATAAGGGATGATGGAGGGACAACACCATAAGGGGGAAGGGGATATAGGAATGAGGTGGGCAGAGCTCTCTGATGTTAAAATTTCTGTTAGTAGGGTGAGTGGAGCCCTAAAGTCTCTGTGAACAGATAAAGCACTGGGACCAGATGGCCTCCATCCCAGGGTGCTAAAGAAGATGACTGATGTCCTTGCTTCACCTCTGGCAGATATTTTTAACTCCTCCCTACAGATGGGCTGAGTGCCTCAGGGTTGGAGGATGGCTCATGTAGTGCCAATCCACAAAAGTGGCTCACAGGAGGAGCAGGGTAACTACAGACCTGTTAACCTGACATCGGTGGCGGGCAAGATGATGGAGGCCATCTTGAAGAAGAGGCCCGAGGCATTCCTGGAGACATGGGGCCATCTGGATGATCATCAGCATGGCTTTGTTCAGGGCAGATCATGTCAGACTAACCTTCTGGAGTTCTATGTTTGGGTGACAAGGGCGCTGCACCAGGGAAGACCAGTCGACCTTGTCTTTCTAGATTTCATCAAGGCATTTGACTCAGTGCTACACCCAGGGTTGCTGAACAAGCTGAGGGGAATGGGGTGGTGAAAAGGATGGTGAGGTGGATAGGGAACTGACTAACTGGGTGATTTCAGAGGGTAGTAGTTGGGGGGGTATCATCTCCAAGGTGGATCATTAGTGGGGTGCCTCAAGGGTCGGTGTTGGGCCCACTCCTATTAAATACTTATTTCTTGGGCATTAGGGATGGTATCAGGAGTGAGATGAGCCTCTCTGCTGATGATTCAAAGCTGGTGGCAGTGGTAGAAGGGAGAAGGAGGGTAGAAGAGCCCTACAGAGGGACCTGGAGAGGTGGTCATACACTTGGAAATTGGGGTTTAATGCCAAGAAATGCAGGGTCCTCCACATGGGACTTAGGAATCCAGATCATAAGTACTTTTTGGGGAGGGAGAAACCGCAGTTTTCAGGGGAGGAAAAGGATCTTGGAGTGGTCATGGATGCCAAAATGAACAACTCTGAGCAGTATAGGAAGGCTATGGCTACAGAAAACAAAATGCTCGGGTGCATAGCCAGGGAGATAACCTCGAGGAGATGGGAGGTGCTTCTCCCTCTGTATAACTGCCTGGTCAGACCACACCTGGAGTACTGCATGCAGTTCTGGTGTCCGTACTTAAAAAATTACATTTCACTTCTTGAGAGGGTCCAGAGGGGAGTGACCAGGATGGTAGAGGGCCTGGTGGAGAGATCCTATGAGGAGAAGCTTGAGGAGCTGAATTTGTACTCCTTTTGAGGAGAGGAGGGACAGAGGGGATATGATCAAGTTCTTTATATATCTGAAGGGATTGAACAGGGTCAGCCCAGCCAGGGTCTTCCAGTTAAGATAGGAGGGTGCCACCAGGGGCCATTACATGAGACTGGTTGGCAGGAAGCTTAGGGAGGAGACTAGGAGATGCTACTTTACCAAGAGGGTGGTGGACCCATAGAATGCACTACCTGGGAGCTGGAGGCTGTAGATACAATGGAGGGATTCAAGAGGGACTGGGACAGATATAAGGGGAGGGTAAAACTGAAGAATGCTGGATTGGGAGGTGAAATTCTGTTGGGGGATGGGGTCAGGAGGAGGTACGGGGGAGGAGGGGAGGCCAGCAACGGTGTTCTAACCGGGCGCTGATTTTCTAGCAGACTTGATAGACCTGTAGGCCTACTCTGCTGGAATTGTAGTATGTTAGTATGTTAGTAACTACAGTTACTGAACAATGTGCATGACAAATCAGGAAATCCAAAAGAAGGAAGAACCCTCTCTGGTTCACCAGAGACATAGAAGCAAAAATAAAGGAAAAGAAGAGGGCCTTTAAGCAATACATGAAGTCACAAAAAGAGGCAGATAAGGACGACTACAGAAACAAACTCACTGAGGCAGGAAAGGCCATTTGAAATGCCAAAGCCCAAACAGAGGAAAGAATAGCACAGGGAGTCAAGAAGGGAGATAAAAACTTCTATAGGTACATGATAGATAAGAGACAGGGTAAGTGAGGAATGTTCAAACTGACGGCCATATGGTGGAAGGAGACAAAGACAAAGCAGAAATGTTGAACAAATTCTTCTGCTCAGTATTCACAATAGAGGATAGTGGAAAAGGACCTCCACTAAAGCAAACAGAACACAATTGCAGAGAGGCAGACACTAGCCCCTTCACAAGGGAAAGCATTCTAGAGGAGATTAACAAACTTAAAGTGGACGAAGCAATGGGGCCAGATGGTATTCACTCAAGAGTGTTAGAGCTAAGGAAAAAAATTGCAGCACCACTAGTAGAGCTATTCAGTAAATAACTCCAGAGTGGCACAGAACCTCAGGACTGGAGAAGGGCAACAGTAGTGCCTTTGCACAAGGGAGGAGACTGGAAACTATTGCCCCATAGGCCTGACCTCTATAGTGGGAAAAATTATGGAGGCATTGCTCAAAGAGAGAATAGTGGAATACCTGAGGGAAAATGGAAAACTAAACTCCAAGCAACATGACTTCATGGCAGGATGCTCATGTCAAACAAACATGATAAATTTATTCAAATGGGTTACCAAAACAATAGACCAAGGTGGTGCGGTGGACGTAGTGTACCTGGTCTTCAGCAAAGCTGTTGACGCTGTCCCCCACAGAAGACTGGGTAACAAACTAGAGCACACAGGGGTAGGGCAGAAGATGGCAAACTAGGTTAGGAATTGGCTACAGGATTAGACACAAAGAGTCTTGGTCAACGGGGTTCTATCAGGAGAAGGGGAGGTGACCAGTGGCTTACCACAGGGGTTGGTGCTGGGTCCAGTCAACTTCAACATATACATCAGTGACATCCCTGAAAAATAAGAGGGGAAAGTATGCCTGTTCACAGACAATACAAAGCTCTGCAACATGGTAGACTCACAAGAGGGGCCCTCAAACATGGTATCTGACCTCAGGAAACTAGAGGAATGGTCAAGAAACTGGCAGTTAACATTTAATGCCAAGAAATGTGAGGTCATGCACCTGGGAAAGCAAAACCCAGAGATAAAGTACACACTGGAAGGGCACCAATTGGAAGAGACAAAGATGGAAAGGGACCTGGGTGTACTCATCACCAATGACTTAAAAGTCACAAAACAGTGTGAAAAAGCTGCACAAAGAGCACGTGGCATCCTGGGATGTATAGGTAGAGGCACTACAAGCAGGAAGCAAGAGGTGATCTTTCTTCTGTACAGATAACTGATAAGGCCACACCTGCAATATTGTGTCCAGTTCTGGAGGCTTCATCTGAAAAAGGACATAGACAGATTGGAGACAATGCAGAGAAGGGCTACTAAGATAGTGCAGGGGCTGTACCATGAGACATAAAAAGCTTGATAGATAAGATAGATAAATTATTTATTAAGGGCCCATTTCCACAGACTCTGGGTGCTGTACATACCACAACAATAAAATACACTAGTTAATAAAACCAGCCAATATACAACTTATAACTAGGCTCAAATAACTTAAATTATACTCACTGGAGCAGAGAAAAAATAGGGGAGACATGATAGAAACGTTTAAATACTGTACATCAGGGGAATAAACAAGACAGAGAATCTCTTCCATGAGAACAAGGTAACACAGACAAGGGAGCACAACTTGCGTCTGGTGGGAGGCAAGTTCAGGAGCAACTCTAGAAAGTACTTCTTTAGAGAGAGAGAGTGATAGGCCCATAGAACAGCTTACCACCACAGGTGCTGGCAGCTAAGACAGTAAGAGGATTTAAACTTGCATGGGACAGACAGTGTGGGCAGTGTTATGTGTAGTGTAGCTTTAAGAAATGCTAGACAGTACAGCTCTAAGAAATCTACTTCCTGTGAGTCTTTCTGTGTGTGTGTTGAAAACAGTTTTCCCCTTATGTCTATGCTGAATGGAAGTAAACAGAGAAGGCCTAGATTTCAGTGTGATGTGTCTTCCTTACTACCAAGACCCTGATGTGTTTAAGGTACTTATTTTCAGCCACCAAAGACAGCAGACAGCTTGGCAGAAACACTTAAGGGGGGGGGTAGCCACCTTGGGCAGACTAGATGGAGCAACTGGTCCCCATCTGCTGACATCATTCTTATGTTCTTATGTTCATTCTGCTGTTCTGAGTTAGAATTTCACAGAAATTGCCAAAGTATATTTTGAGATTTTATGGAAGCAAAACTTTTGCAGTAATTTCACGGAGGGAATTTTATTTTCACACAGCACCAAATCCATAAACCAGGCAGTCCAATTTTTGTGCATGCTGTGGCAGTCACTGTGCAATGTGCATCAGAAATTGGATGTCAGTGACAATTCTGCTTATGCTATACTGGTGGAAAACATGCAGACAATACTTAATAACAGTTAACCCCTGCAATCTCTGTAAGAGCCCGCAGAATACAAGTTTCCCACCTTATTAGAGCAATGGAGCATATGTGGACTCCCACCACTTCTGTTGGGAATGCATTCCAGTTGGTGAAACTCACTTGATTGAAAAGGCATCTGCACAGAAACAGACAACAAAGGTAACAAAGCAGAGGATGGGATCCCAATCCAAATCCTTTCTAAATCATCCCAGTACTGACTCTGATCCTGACACAGCAGTGAACATATTGGACAACATGAGCATCACCACCAACCCCCTCCCACATCTATGGGTCACCCAGGTAGCAGCTGCAACTCTTTGTGGGAAGTATTTGTGCAGGCAGGTATTGAGGATATTGGGGAGGAGGAGGAGAATAATAATAGTAATAATAATAATAATAATAATAATAATAATAATAATAATAATAAACAACTTTATTTACATGAAGCACAATTCAAACATATCAAAGTGCTTTTACAACAGTTAAATCCATAAAATATTCTAAAACCCATTAAATAAGAAACTCCAAACTTAATGATCAGGATAGGCAAGAGAAAACAAATGAGTTTTCAAAGCTGACTTAATGCTCTCCATGGTCTGGCACCCCCTTATCTGAGGAGGTACAGAATTGCACAGGGTAGGAGCCACAAAAGCAAATGAATGGGCTCCAGAGGTCTCCAAACAAATCCTGGGAATCTCTAGCAATCCCTCCTTGGTGGAGCGGAGCAGATGGAGAGGGCAGTAGAGACAGAGGTGCTCTTGCAGGTAACTCAGTCCCTGTCCATGTAGAGCCTTGTAGGTTAGTAAACCAACCTTGAAGGTGATCCACCACTTAACTGGCAGGCAGTGCAGGCTTCGCAGCACAGGTGTGATATGGCTAGATCTAGGAAGCCCAATCAACAGCCTGGCCGCAGTGTTCTGCACCAGCTGCAAGCAGTGGATATCAAGCCCTGGAAGCCCTAGGTAAAGGGTGTTGCAGTAATCAAGGCGGGAGGTCACAAAGATGCGGACCAGAGTCAGAAGGTCACTGGGCGGAACCAGGTGCTTAATCCATGTGGTATTCCCCAGATGAAAAAATGTGGTCTTAATGATGGATGACACCTTTGACTTCAGGGTCAACCCCTCATCAAAAATAACATCCAGACTCCGTAACCATTCAGAGGACGACAGCTGGCAGCCCTCAAGCACAAGCCCAGAAGCCTACTCTGCTGAGGACCCCTCAACCCGGTGACCTGGGTCCCCCACCAAAACCTCAGTCATACCTGGATTCAGCCTTAGCTAGTTGGAATTCATCCAGCCCTGGATCTCCGTGAGACAGTTGTTAAACACTGAGACTGAATCATCCTGGTCAGGGGCAAAAGGCAAGTATGACTGAGTATCATCTGCACAGCTGTGAAAACTCAAGCCATACCACCTTACAATGTCTCCTAACAGCAGCATATACACCACGAATAACATCAGCAAAAGCACAGAGCCCTGGGTACCCCACATGGTAGAGACAATGCATCAGAGGAATAGATACCCGATGCCACTCTCTGAAAGCTACCAGTGAGGAATGAATGGAACCACCTGAGGATGGTACATGGCAGTCCACTTATCACCCACAGGTGCTCCAGCAAAACACCATGATCCACAGTGTCCAATGCTGCAGAGAGATTGAGGAGGACTAAGATGGAATGAGTCCTCTGATCTCTCACTATCAGGAGATCACTGAGCACCCAAACCAGAGCTGTCTTGGTGATATGCCTCTTCCTAAATCCAAACTGGAGAGGATTGTAGATGTCATGGATGGTAAGATGATCATCCAGCTGCTACGTGACCACCGTCTCAATAACCTTACCCACAAAGGGACATTTAGAGACAGGTCTGTAGTTAGTGAAACAATTTGGATCAAGAGAAGATTTCTTAAGGAGGGATGTAACCACTGCTTCCTTCAGGGAGTCCAGAAACTCATCCATCTCAAGCGACCTTTGGATGATCTCTGCCAGGACTGGGATGATGACCTCAATGCACCCCACAAGGAGGCGAGTTGGGCCCAGGTCCAAACTACAGAAAGTCGCTGCATATTCTGGACAATCTCTATGACATCCACGATTGCTGGCTGGATGAAGATATTAGGCATAAGCCAGCAGAATGTATGATGGAGGAATGACTGACTTGAAGAACTTGAACACTGATGATGAGCAACTTTTGCACTGAGTCACAAAGTTTTAGGAGTGGATGACATAGTCTTATATGGCAATATGATATTTGAGCTGAATATCTTCTAGTATCAGTTTTGAAAGTGTTCAGTTCATCAGGTGCCATCATTACTGACAAACAGCCAAATCTGTCCCCCCCAAATGATGAGAGATTTACATTCTTAACAATAAATAGCCAACCAATCCTACATGACAACATCACATCTCTGCTGCCACAGACTAATAAAGAGTCTGCATCTGCAGTCCCCACTGGATTCCAGTCTGGTTCCAGTTTAGATAATGAACATGGAGACAGAGATAACAAATCTGAATGGAGATAGAGATAACCAGTTTGATTTCATTTTCATTATTAAGTGACTCTGTTGACTTTACCATTATAAAAATACTGAAGAATACTGTAAAGCAAGCCCATCCTCCACAGAGCCCTATTGTAATGGGCCAAGATTGAGTCACTTCAAGCCCAAGCCTCCTCTTCCTCTTCACATGCCACACAGGCATAATTTTTTGAAGCAGTGGTGACCTACCTTGTGGGCTACTGTGCCTGCTTTTCTGCCAGAAGCAATTAACATGTAAGACTGTCACAATGTTTTCAAACAATGGTGACCTACCATGTGGAATGCTGTACAATACCCACTATTCTGCCAGAAAACATAAACATGTCGACCAAGCATACTTTCATAAAACACCAGTGTTTCCACCATGTGGTCTGTTGTACCTGCTGTTCTGCCAGCAACAATAAACATGGCAGACAGGCCTAATGTTTGAAAACAGTCACAGCCTACCATGTGTGCTGATGCACAGTGAGACCATGTGTCAGGTTCCATCATGACAACAGATATCCAGGAACCGTAGTCTCAGTGTCCTTAGTTCCGACTAACATACTAATTTCCAGCAGATTAGGACTTATGGTCTATCGAGTCTGCTTGAACCTCAGATCCCTAGTTGGATGCCGAGGCCCTTTCCCCCCTTGTGTTCCAGAAACACCTATCTTCCATCCCCACCCCCCCTGGGCCAGGCCATCATCTGATACATCCATTTTTCTGTGTCTGTCCCACCCTTTCTTGAAGCCCTCCACTGTGGATCTCTGACCAGCTCACCAGGCAGCGCATTCCAAGGGTCCACCACCCTCTCAGTGAAAAACCTCCTCCTCTTTGCCCCCCTCACCCTTCCACCTTCCAACTTCAAACCATGCCCTCTGGTGATACCTCCCTGTTTTAGTGTAAAGATCCCCTCCATGCTTACCCTATTTATTCCCTTGAGGTACTTGAAGACCTCAATCATGTCCCCCCGTCTCTCCTCTCCTCCAATGAAAACAGGCAGAGCTCCTCAAGTCTGTCCTCATACGTCAAATCCCCTAGTCCTCCTATCATCTTAGTTGCCCTCCTCTGTACCCTTTCCAGGAGCTGTATGTCTCTCTTCAAGTGTGGTCTCCAGTACTGTACACAGTACTCAAGGTGTGGTCTAACCAATCCATTGTACAGCGGTAGAATCACTTCCTTGCTCCTAGAGGTGATCCCCCTTACGATGCATCCCAACATCCTGTTTGCTTTGCTAGCTGCTCTCCTGCACTGCTCAGAGTTATTCATGCATGCATCCACCATTGACCCTAGGTCTTTTTCCCCTGTTGAGGCCTCCAGCGCTTCCCCTCCCAAAGTGTATCTGTGTTTAGGGTTTCCCCGCTCAAGATGTAACACCTTGCACTTGGTGATATTGAAATGTAATTTCCATGTGTGAAACCAGCTTTCCAGGGTGTCCAGGTCCCCTTTCAGGGCCAACCTCCCCTCTTCCCCCTCAACTACTGCTCCCATCTTGGAGTCATTAGCGAAGAGACTCATTTCACACCCTATACCCTCCCTGATGTCTGATATGTATGCATTAAACAGGATTGGACATAGGACCGAGCCCTGCGGTACCCCACTACTGACCTCTCTAGGGTTTGAGAGCTCCCCACCGACCACTACTCTGTGGGTGCATCCAGCTAGCCAGTTTTCAATCCATCTGACCATCAAAGGGCCTACTCCCAACCCCGTCAGTTTCTCCACCAGACATTGTGGGGGACAGAGTCAAATGCCTTGCTGAAGTCCAAGAATAATACATCCACAGGCTTTCCCCTGTCCAGTTCTGATGTTACCCATTCGTAAAACTCCACAAAACTGGTTTGACGTGATCTACCTGGCACAAACCTATGTTGCCGACTATTCAGACCTCCCACCTCCTCCAAGTACACCCCCAATCATTCCTTTAGTAAACTCTCCATTAATTTTCCAACCACCGAGGTCAAACTGATGGGTCTATAGTTACCTGGTACTTCCCTTGACCCCTTTTTATGGGTTGGCACCACATGTGCCTCTCGCCAATCCCTAGGTACCCTCCCTGTCTCAAGAGACCTGTTGAAGAGCTCTACCAGGGGTGCAGCCAGTATGTCCGCCAATTCCCATAGTACTCGCGGATGAATGCCATCCGGCCCAGGAGATTTATCTTTCTTTAGGCCCTTGAGGGCTAACCAAACCCTTTTGGTGGAGATAGCATCATCCGTCCCCTCCATCTTACTGGCCTTTTTATCCTTATCCTGATGTGACACCCTGGGTACCTTCTCCTCCCTCTTGCTCCATTTCTGTTGCTCCCCTGATCCCACTCACTACCACTTCTATCCCCATCATGCCTTGCTTTGTAGATATCCCATCCCCTTCCCTAGTGAACACAGAAGCGAAGTACTCATTTAATACCTCTGCCTGGTCCCTCACCTCTTCCACCCACCCTTCTTCTGATCTCAATCTGCCGAGATGGCCCTTAGTTTTTCTCCACTCCCCAATGTACCAGAAGAACCCCTTTTCCCCTCCATGTATCCTCTGTGCCAGTCGCTGCTCTTTACTGGACTTTGCCCCCTCATCATCCGGGTGACTTTTCTAGATGCAAGATGGTACATTTCCTTTTCCCTATCCCCTCTTGTTGTTTTATATATTTTGTAGGCTGCCTTCTTTTCTCTGACCACTACCTGAACCTCACTGGATCACCAGCATGGTTTATGTGACCTTGCTCCCTTACGTTTCACCTTAGCGCAGGTCGTGACTGCCTCATGAAGTCCCCTTTTTATGACCTCCCATCTCGTTTCCACATTTGTCATTGATGTAATTTCCTTCAAGTGATCCTTGAGAATATTTTCCATGCCCACAAAGACTGCCCCCCTGAAGTCCACTGCCAGTGTCCTAGATCTCTCCCCCCATGCTTATTTGAAACCAGACAGTATTGTGGTCGCTCCCAGTCAGAGGATCCTCGACAACCAGGTCCCTTGCCAGAACCACGTCCAGGACATGCCCCTCCCTTGTGGGCTCCATCACATGCTGTGTTAAGAACACATCCTGGAAGCCGTCCAGCAGTCTCTGCTCCTTGGCCACCTTAGAGGACATGGTTCCCCAGTTTGTACTTGGCATATTAAGATCCCCCATCAACACCACTCCTTCCCCTTTTGGTCCACACTGGGCAATGATGTTGTCCAGCAAACCATCCTCCAGAACATCACCCATCCCGGGGGGCCTATATACTACACCCAGCTTGACCTTGCCTCCTGCTGGGGTTCATAAGGTGACCCATAAGGCCTCCATGTTTCCCTCTGCCTCTTCTACCCTAGCAATTTCTATGTCATCTCTAATGAACATAGCCACTCCACCCCCTCTGCCCTCCTTTCTATCCTTCCTAAGTGTAGTGTACCCCTGCACGTTTAGGTCCCAGTCATGGTTTTTATTGGCCCACGTTTCCATAACTGCTGCCACACCCACCCCCCCAAACAGCATGGCCTGAAACTCTGGCAACATTTCCCAAGCTCCTGGCATTTACTAACACCACCCCACCCTTATCCCTGATCCCTTTGTCGAACCCCACCCAGGTTCCTTATACTTCCATCCTCCCTCTGCTCCTCCTGAAACCTCCTCCCCCAGTCTGCTTCCCCTCCCCCCTTGGGTTTGAAGGCTACTCCCCTCATCTGGAGGAGAGGGCTTCTGGTCAGCCCCTCCCTTATCCCTCCCCCACAAGTTTAAACCCCACCTTTCTTGAATGTAGTCAGCCACCCCCTGTTTAAGGACTTCCTTCCCTAACGGGGCAAGATGAAGCCTGTCCTTGGCATACAGTCCCTTTTCCTCCCAATCTCCTTTCCAGTTCCCTAACACCCCCAACCCACTCTCTTCACCCCACTTCCTGAGCCAGTCATTAACCTCTGTGATCTTCATTTTTTTCTCCACTGAGGCCTTTGGTACAGGCAATATCTCTGAAAAGGAAATGTTGCATCCATTATCCCGACAGACTCTGGCAAGTTCTTGGAACCTTGCTTGGATTTCCAAAATGCTATTTCCCTCTAGATCGTTAGTTCCCAAATGCACCAGGAAATCTGGCTTCCCTCCATAATCCCTAACCAGTTCATACACCATGAACTTTGCTCTATGCACTGTCAGCCCAGAAATACTCACTACCTTCACCTGGCTATGGCATCCTTCCCCCTGTCCCTCCCACTGGATACCCCTAATCAACGAGTCTCCCAATAACAGAACCTTAACACCGCCATCATCCTTATGGTTACCTCCACTATGTGCTCTAAACCCCCATCCCCCCCTTTATTCATGATCTCAATTCCATGGGAGTCTTTCTGCCTTATTAGAGACCCCCTTATCACCCTCCCCTTTCTGCCTCCCTTGTTATTTTGCCCACTTAACTCAGACCTCCCCCGAATAGGTGTCCCCCTGTAATGTTTGGTGTCACTTGCTGTCACTGTTTTTAAATGATAAAAAATATACATTACAATCTGCATGGTTATTAAAGAGTTGGTAGGTGGCATTGTACAGAACCAGTACTATGCATGCCATATAGCCTGTGGACTCCAGTAGTCAGCTGGCAAATTACAAACAGACAGGCAAGTGCAAAGTGATGGCCTGAGAATTATTCACTCACAATACTGACAGAATCAAGGAAACCTGACCCTGGGAACCGCTGTACCTTCTATTCTGTCAGAAACAATAAATATGTCAGACAAACATAGTTTTTTTGAAACCGTGGCATCCTACCATGTTATCTGTACTGGTATAGAAAATCAGCACACACAAGTTACTTTGCAAGTGATGCTTACTTTATTGGACAAATCAAAATCATGGAGATACAACAAAACAAGCCAGCATATCTCTTGGTGCTTTGAGGTGCTCTGTTTCTCATTTTGGGGGGAGGAGGTCACAGACTATGAGGCAGAGAGCCTTGAAAAGCTGGGAGATAGTGGAAGTAGTGTAGTAGTAGTTTATTTGTTAAACCTCCTGGGGACTCTGAGCACTATGTATCATTAAAACATGAATCATAAAACAAAATAGAACAAACATAGCTACAATTTAAAATAAATAAATGTAAATAAATTAGCACAGCATAACTAGATAAAAAAAGCTAGTGGGGACTAGGTGAAATCAAAGGCCTGCCAAATTGTTAGGTCTTAAGGCCCCTCTTTAAGGTTTCCAGTGAGGATGCCTCCATCAGAGATCTGGGAAGCAAGCTTCACAGGGCTGGGATAACAACTTTAAAAGTGGAATCCCCAGATGTCTTAAGTCTGTCCCTGAGAACTGCTAAGAAGCTCATTTTGGAGGAGTAGAGGGGGATGGCAGGGCAATAAGGGGACAAGAGATCATTCAGATAACCCAGGCACAATCCATATAGGGCTTTGTAGGTCAGTAAGCCAACCTTAAACATGATTCATCACTTCACCAGCAGCCAGTGCAGGTCACACAGGATTGGGGTCATGGAAAGGTTGGCAGTTTGTTTGGGGGGGTTTCATGTTGCTGCTGTTATACTTTATATTTACTTTTATTGAATAAATAAGTATTTATTGGCACCTGTCATAATAGGTTTTTTGTTCAGTATACCGTGATGGCTGACTTCTCCCATGTGTAGTTCACTTTACATGTCAGTAGTTCAGTTTTAAGTTTCAGTTACCGCCCCCTTTACTACGTCATGTGACATGACCTTGGAAGGCCTGTCAGCAACCCAACTGCTGCATTATGCACTAGCTGCTTCCAGATTTCAGATGAGCAGATTTTGACCAGATAGAGGAAGTCAAGGGTAACTTGGTTGGAGTGGACAAAATCAGTGGGGTGAAGGACAGGTGGGAAGACAACAAAAGGGACATTCTCAAAGCAACTAAGTCATGCTTGAAAATGGTGACATAGGGTAACAGGTACAAGAGACTAATCTGGTTCTTAGTGAAGGTCAGGGAGGCTAAGAGGGCCATCATTACTTATAAAAGGAAAATGTGAAGAATGATGGAGCGAATACCAGGCAAAGATGAACAAGGCAAAGGAGGCAGTCAAGGGTCCAAAAACAGACAGAAAGCTGTGTATTGTGGGGATGGGGTAAAGGGAGGGTTGGGGGAATTGTAAAACTAATGGAGGGCAGGAAGGTACTAGAGAAGGGCAACCAGAAAGCAGCCATTCTAAACAATTATTTCTGCTCAGTATTTACAATGAAGGCCTCTCCTTGGACCGAGACCTTGTCGTGGTGGAGAGGCGTGTGTGTTCCAATGACCCTCAGGGCTATGTCATCCGGAGTCTCGTACTCCTGGCAGGGTCACCCGTGGCAAACAGGCCTGAGGTGAGGTCCCAGACTAAGTGCGGTCCAACCTCCAAAGTCCTCAATGGTGGATCAGGTGGAAGAAGATGTTAGGATCTCAATGGCTGTGAAGGCAGATGAAGGCTGCAACAAGATTGGGATCTCCAGTCATCATGGACTTTCCTTGCCACTGGGCGCTAGATCTCCTGCTTGTCAAGTTTGTGTGGTTGCTGTAGGCTCACCAGCTTCCCCACACTAAAAGAAGTCACGCGCAGGCTTCTACCATGGGAAAAAACATCCCTGCAACCAACCTTCCAAGCCCTGCAGTGACAGACTAGTGGTGACAGGGACAGGACCGGTGAATCTGGCAGTCTCTAGCCATGAATCTGCACATAGTTGGTGGTAGTTTGATAATCGTCTGGCACCTGGACTGGGACAGGGGTACAATTCGGCAGCTGCTACTGTGACTGAGCAGTTCTCTTTAGGATCCCGTCTGCTCACCCCACATGGAGAAGGGGCTAGAGAAGGTGCCCTAAACCTAGGCTGTCTCACCTTCTTCTGGCTGGATAGCTGCGTCCAGTGGATCACTCTCTCTGTGGTCAAAACAAGAAACAGACAATGATTTTTGCAACATGGAACATTCGTACTCTGATGGACAACCAGTATAGTGAATGACCAGAAAGAAGAACTGCTATTATCTCCAGGGAACTTGCAAGATGTAACATCGATATTGCTGCCCTAAGTGAGACAAGATGACCAGATGAAGGCCAGTTGAGAGAAGAGGGTGGAGGTTTCACCTTCTTCTGGAAAGGGAAGCCTGCTGAAGACAGACACATTCACGGTGTTGGCATTGCCATCAAGAATAAGCTCATTAACCAGCTTACAGAGCTCCCAATTGGCATCAACGAATGCCTCATGACCCTTCGTCTTAAGCTCAGCAACAATCAGCATGCCATTGTCATCAGTGCATACGCCCCGACACTTAATGCTGACTAGGATGTCAAGGAACAGTTCTATGCCAATTTGACAGAGTCCTGACCAACACCCCTAAGGAAGACAATATCATTCTCCTTGGTGACTTCAACGCCAGAGTCGGGTATGATTCAGATCTCTGGAATGGTATCATTGGGAAGGAGGGGGTAGGAAAGACAAACTCCAATGTCATCCTACTCCTGAACAAATGTGCGGAGCATGGCCTGGTCATCATGAACACCATCTTCAGACAGAGTGACAAGTATAAGACTACTTGGAGACACCCTCGAGCCAAGCACTGGCATCTCCTCTACTACGACATTGTCAGAACCCATGATCGAAAGGATGTCTACATCACGAGGGCCATGCGAGGAGTTGATGACTGCTGGACAGACCATCGTCTTGTCAGATCTGTTATGAACATCTGGCTCACTCAGAAACATCGAAGGCAGCCAAAATCAACACCAAGTCCCTTCAAGACCCAGAGGTTTAAGAGGACTTCCAGCAACATCTCTAAGCAAGGCTCTCTGCCATGCCTGCAGCTGATAACATTGAGAGATACTGGAAGGAGTTCAAGACCGCCATCCACTCAGCATGTGCTGAATCTATTGGCTATGTCACCCGGCATCACCAGGACTGATTTGATGAAAATAATACCAAGATTCAAGACCTGCTCAACCAGAAAAGAAGAGCTCACTGCACATGGCAAGACGACATCTCATGCCAGCAAAAGAAAGAGTCATACCAGCAGCTCAAGGCAGAAGCTCAAAGGAAGATCTGAGACATCAAAAACAAATGGTGGCAAGACAAGGCCAAGGAGATCCAGCTCTATATTGACAAACATGACATGCAGAGCTTCTTCCAGGCTACAAGGGCCATTTATGGTCCAAGCTCCCATGGTCCCACTCCCCTCCGATCTCAAGATGGCTTGACGGCTCCTAAAGGGAAATGAAGGCATTCAAGCTAGATGGAAGATGCATTTTGAGACACTTCTGAACTGCGAGTCATCTGTGTCAATTCTGTCCCTCAACACCCTGAAAGAAAATATCTTGCCAACCCTCCTACCATCGAAGAAGTAAGGCATGCCATCAAGCTGGCCAAAAACAACAAAGCTGTGGGACCAGATGGCAAACCAGCTGAAGTCTACAAGGCTGGGGGTGAGAAACTGGTACTAAAGCTCCACAAACTCATTTTCTGAATTTGGAACAATGAGGAGATTCCAGAGGACTTGAGAATTGCCAGTATTGTTACCATCTTCAAGTAGGGAGACAAGTTGGTGTGTGGAAATTATCTAGGCATTGCTTTATTCTTCACCGAAGGGAAAATCCTCACCCGTATTCTTCTGGACTGTCTCCTTCCCATCGTCGAAGAAGTCCTGCTGGAATCTCAGTGTGGATTCAGACCATCTCACGGGACAACCAACATGATCTTCACTGCCAGGCAAATCCAAGAAAAGTGTAGGGAACAACATCAGGACATGTACATGGCTTTCATCGACCTGACAAAGGCCTTTGACTTCATCAGTCATGAAGCCTTGTGGAAGGTGCTGGCCACATTTGACTGCCATACATAATTCATTGAAGTCCTGAGGCTTCTGCATGATCAGATGACTGCCAGTGTTCTCCATAATGGTTCAAAGACAGACCCATTCATCTTCCAAACTGGGGTCAAGCAAGGGTGTGTCATCACTCCAACCTTGTTCTCTATCTTCCTAGCAGTCATCCTAGTCCTCACCAAAGGCCACCTTCCCACTGGAATTGACATCAAATACAGACTGGATGGAGGGCTCTTTAATCTTGGACATCTCCGTTCAAAGACCAAAGTTTGCAAGGCATCCGTTAGTGATCTCCAGTACGCTGATGACTGTGCCATCCTTGCACACACCAGAAGAAACATCCAGTCTGTGCTAGATCTCTTTGTGGAAGCTTACCGAAGTCTGGGACTCTCACTTAACATCGAGAAGGCCAAGGTGCTCTATTACAAAAGGACACCAAGATCCAGGTATACAGGTTGGTTATCATCCCTACCCTTCTTTATGGATGTGAAACTTGGGTGACTTACCGACATCATCAAAAGAGTCTGGGGAGGTACCACCAATGATGTCTCTGGTAAATCCTCTGCATCAAGTGGGAAGACCACTGTACTAATGCCAGTGTTCTCACTGAGTCCAATGTCACCAGCATTGAGGCAATGATCCTCAGACATCAATTCCGCTGGACTGGACACTGTGTGCTGATGCCCAACTCTTGACTCCCCAAACAAATGTTATACTCCCAGCTCATTCACGGCCAGAGATCCCATGATGGTCAAAGGAAATGCTACAAAGACTCTCTGAAGGCATATCTCAAGAAAACAGATATGGACATCATGAGCTGGGAGGAGCTGGCCACCAACCAATCTCAATGGCACTAGAACCTCCATCAAGCGGGGACCTGCTTCAAAGAGAAACACCTTGCCCTAGAAGCTAAAAAGAGAGAGCCTAGGAAGGAAAAGGAAAGAAACCCCAGCCAGTGGACAGCTCTCCCACATGGAAACATCTGCAATTTCTGTGGGCAAATCTGTGGCTCTAGGATTGGATTACTGAGCCACCTCAGGACCCATCAGTGAACCATGGTAGAGATCATCCTCGAATCAAGGGATAGCCGCTGACGGCGACAAAGGAGGACAAAGGATAACAAACCAATGTGTTAGAATAGTTGCCAAAGGGAAATGAAGGAAACCACTATGGTTCTCTAAAGAAGTAGGGGACAAAGTCATGGCTAAAAGGCTGAGTTTCAGGAAATATAAGGGGAGCCAAAGGGAGGAGGACAGGGAGGTGTACCTTGAATGTCTAAGGGAAGCAGGGAAGGTGGTTAGGAGGGTGAAGGAGCAGACAGAAGAGGGTTTAGCGTGGTCTGTAAACAAAGGGGATAAGGCATTTTATAGGTACATCAGTGAAAGAAGAAAACCGGGGGAGATTGATAGGCTGAAAGGGGAGAAAGGAGAGTGTAAGGAGGGGGATCCGGACAAGGCAGAAATACAGAACAAATACTGCTCAGTATTCACTAAGGAGGGGGAGGGCCAAGGACCACAGTTGGGTTGCAGAGGAAATGGGGAAGGGGGAGAAGTGGACACCAGTCCATTCACAGTGGAGAGAGTTCTGGAAGAATTCACAAAGCTAAAGGTGAATAAGGCTATGGGACCAGATGGCATCCACCTGAGGATATTAAGGGAGCTGCGAAGGGAACTAGCAGCACCTCTGGTGGCCCTGTTCACAGAGTCACTCAACAAGGGTGTGGTTCCAGAGGACTAGAGGAGGGTACATGTAGTCTCACCGCACAAAAGTGGCAGTAGGAAGGAGGCAGGGAACTACAGGCCAGTCAGCCTCACCTCAGTGGTGGGAAAGATCATGGAGACACTGCTGAAAGAAAGGATAGTGGCACATCTGGAATCCAGCAGTGCTCAGGATCTGAGGCAACATGGATTCACAACAGGAAGGTCATGTCAAATGAATCTAATAGATTTTTTTGATTGGGTGACTAGGGAAGTAAATCAGGGAAGGGTGGTAGACGTCGTCTACCTAGATTTCAGCAAAGCCTTCAAAACCAATCCACATAGAAGGCTGATTAACAAGATGGGTAGTCTGGGCATGGGAGACAAGGTGGTGTACTGGGCTAGGAACTGGTTAACAGCCATGAGACAGAGGTTGGTGGTAAATGGGATACAATCTGGGAAGGGGAGGTGACCAGCAGGGTACCACAGGGATCAGTACTAGGACCAGTCCTGTTTAGTGTCTTCATTAGTGACATTGCAGAGGGGCTGGAAGGAAAGGTCTGCCTGTTTGTAGATGACACCAAGATCTGCAACAAGGTGGATATTCCAGAAGGGGTGCAGAAAATGAAGAGGGACTTGGAGAAACTTGAAAGATGGTTGGAGATGTGACAACTGAGGTTCAATGCAAAGAAGTACAAAATAATGCATCTGGGTAAAGGGAACCCTGGGGAGAGCTACATGTTGGGGAGGAGGAGGAGCTGACTGTCACTAAAGAGGAAAGAGACCTAGGGGTTATCATCTCTGATGATCTTAAGGGATCAAAGCAGTGAACAAAGGTGGCAGGGAGGGTCAGTGGCATGCTGGGGTGCATAGGCAGGGGTATCACAAGCAGGAGGTGGGAGGTGGTCATGCCATTGTATAAAACGTTGGTAAAGCCTCACCTGGAGCTTGCAGTTCTGAAGGCCACACCTGCTCAAGGACATAGATAAGTTGGAAACTATCCAGAGAAGGGCAAAAAAGATGGTGCAGGGCCTGCAACATAAAACACATGAGGAGAGACTAAGGGACCTCAATATGTACTCACTGGAGGAGAGGAAAGAGCAGAGGGACATGATTGAAACTTTGAAGTACCTCAAGGGCATAAACAAGGTGCAGGTAGGGGACCTTTTCCAACGTAGAAAAAATACCAGAACAAGGGGGCAAAATATGAAATTGGAAGGGGTAGATTAAGAGGTAATGTGAGGAACTTTTTCTACACAGAAAGATTAGTCGATGCTTGGAATAGTCTGCCACAGGAGGTAGTGGGGGCAAGTACAGTGGAGGGGTTTAAGCATGCCTAGGACAGGCACAAGGGAAGCTTGAGAGGGGTGGGAGTGATGAAAAGTCATTGATCACATAGGGTCAGTGGCCACATGCAATGTATAGGGCCTACGGGCAGACTGGATGGGCCTAGCAGTCCTTACCTGCTGACAATTTCTATGTTTCTATGTTAAGGGGCCTCTGTCAGAAGGCAGGATAAAAGCTGCCATAAAATATTCCAGAAATGGGGCATGTGATAACTACTGTGTAGCAGAACAGGTTAGAAAAGGGCTTGCAGTCTTAAAAATAGAAAAGGCACCAGGGCTGCATGGGATTCACCAAAGGGTGCTCAGGGAGTTGGCACTGGAACTGGCTGAACCCCTGGTAGGGCTACTCAACAACTCATTGTAGTCAGGGGTGGATCCAAGGCATTGGATGATAGCGGATGTGGTTCCACTCCACAAGGGAGTAGACTATGAGCAATCAGGAGATTACATGCCAATTAGTCCTACCTCCATTGTGGATAAACTGATGGAGGCGCTAGTCAAACAGGACTTAGAGGACTATTTGGAGTGAAATGGGCTCCAGGATAGTAAGCAGCACAGGCTAATGGTAGGGAGATCTTTTCAGACCAATCTTACAATATTCTTTGACTCAGGGTGAGACACAGTAAAACAGTACAGGCTGGATGAGCCCATAGTCTTTTTCTGCTGACATTGTATACGTTTCATATAGTTGTGATGTCACTACTATAATACAAAAACATTTACAAATACAGTGGAGTCCTGTTATAAGCACACAATAATGACCAAGCAAGAAAGTTCTTATAACTCAAATGTTGCTGTAAGCCCCCTTTGGGAGCTTACTAGTTAATTTATTGTAGCCACAGTGTTTGGAGTTGGGGCCCTGCCATGCAGCAGGGGGGGGCCTTAGCCCAGTGGGTATAAGAAGGGGGAGGTTGGCAAAAGAGGGAGAGCCCCAGGGAGAGGAGAAGAAGAGAGGAGACAGCCTGAGTGAGTGTTCAGCTGTGAGGGCTGAGGTCCCAGGCTGGGGAGTGCCACTTGCCACCCCAGCCCACCGCCTTTGAACACCGGCAGAGGATGTAACGGTTGGGAGTCCATGTGGGGTCTGGGAGCACCTTGTTGGGACTACCTGTGCCATCAGGGAGCCAGAGCCCAGGAAGAAAGGGTAGTGGTCCACCTCTTGATCTCTGGTACTAGGTGGGGTGGCACAGGTGAGTCCTTTGTATCCTCATCCATGGGGCGAGAGTGAGTAAAGCCCTGTGCCAGATTGTTGGAGAAGTTTGGCAGAGGCAGTCCATACTACAGGGAGTGCAGTCATGGCAGCCTGTCTCCCTTTTCAATGGTACATTGGCCTGGCCAGGAGGCATCTGGAAGCCTATACAGCCAAAGAGCGGAAAGTGCACAGGTCTCCGGGATCGCCAGGCTCTTCAGGGTATACAATGCCCTGGGATGCTCTGAGCTGCACTGGCTTCGATAGAGGGGACTCAGTGTTTCCTGTTGGGACTTTGTTTGCTGTTTGTCTGACTACCAGTTTGTGATCTCTGGATTCAAATCACCGGCACTGGTAGGTAGCGCTCAGATTACAGATTCTCTATAGCTTGTAGCTGTTAAGGCAGTGTAGGTTACCCACCATGTGATTTTCACCCCACTCTCCATGGAGTGACTTGATCAAATTTGTTAAATTAAATAATTTTTTCCTTCTTTTACTGCAGAGTGGACATTGGACTTAATTATGGTGCTCTGGTAATTGCAGTAGCTAAGCTTGCCCCAATAGTTGCTGTCACCCCTCACTGCTGAAGTATGCCTGTACCCCCCCCGCCCAAGACATCTCATAGGAACCCAGGTAACAAGTGTAATTTTCTGGGACTGTGTTTCTGGCTGCAAGCGTCCCCCTCCTCCCTGAAATAACATTAGGCATACCCTTAGACATCGGGAGGCAGGGCTTACATTACTATAAGAGGGCTTCATTGAAAACAGTGAAAAACTAGGTAAAATCTATGGTTAACATAATGAAACTTGATTTAAGCTAGTTTTTTCTAGGACCCCTTATTAAAAGCAGCATAATGTATTTTTTGGAAAAGAACTCTTGCCCAAATAATTACATTAAAGCTCTTTTAGTGTCACAGCTAAGCATGAAGGAATTTGTGCAGCCTTCTTCATATGGTCTCTTTCACACACACATTCATTCTTATGTGGCAGTTAATGAGGAAACAAGATCATGATTCAGTGCAGGCTTAGCCCACTCAGAGGTGATAATGATCAGTGACCACTGCCTCTGAAAAAAAAACATTTCTTATTAATGGGCTGACTGTTCCTATAAAAAGGGCTTTACTGCCATTCACAGTAATGGGTAAAAATTGGGGCATTAAAAGAGTTCTTATAAATGGGATGTTTTTATATCCAATGTTCTTAAAAGTGGGCTCCACTGTACATCAACTCATTTCAGCTGTCTCTCCTTTAAACCCATGCTGTCTTCCTTGCAGCTCACACACAGCTTTACGGAGGCTGGAGAACCTTAATATGTACTTGCTCAAGGAAAGAAGGGAGCATGGGGACATGATAGAGACCTTCAGTACTTCAAAGGTATCAACAATGTCAACCCCAGAGAACTTTTAATGATCAGCGAGAATGAGAACATGAGGAGACACAGTTATATACTGGTGGGAGGAAGGATCCAGAAGGAGACCAGGAGGCAGTTCTTCACAAAGAGGGTGGTGGCAGGGTGGAACAGGCTACTGTAGGAAGTAGTAAAGCAGAAAATAGTTGGGAGTTTCAAGACAGGGTGGGAAAAAGTCAGGTGGAGGGTAAAAGTGTATAGGGGCTGAGTGACATGTAAAGAAAGATGCACAAGCTCTTTACTGGGCAGACTCGATAGACCACAGAAGGAATAAAGTATGGGGGCCCCATACTTTATTTGTTATAGTATATTTTTCCCAGAGATTGAAAAAGAACTTGAATTTCTGAACTTTTGAGTTTGACAAGGTCTCATTCCTTGTGTTGGCACTCCTGCTTGCTGTCGGCAGCCGTCTTCTGCGAAGTCTATTGGTGCAATTCCATTTCCATTCTGAGCATTTACAGATTCATGGCAGCGATTTATTTTTTTCAAAAAAAAAAAAATGTGAAATTAGTGCAGTTTTGAAACACAGAGCTGACAATGTCACTCCATGTCCAAACCATCTCAATGAATCATTCAGTAAGTGGCACCTCCATGTTTGTTACTATGAACAGCGCTGTTTGCTTCAATTAGCTGGCGAGGAGCACAACGCTTAATGAATATTAATAATAGAATATGCACAATATCTTTTAGAATGTACTCAACAACATTAAGAATGTGCACAACAACTTCTAGAATGTGCAAAACATAGAGGATTGTGAATGAGAAGTCATATACAACAAGGATATTCTTGTATTGAGAGGTTTCCTTGGTAACAGATGACCTCAAGAGCACAGCTCGAGGGGTGCTCTGTTATCAAGGAACCTCAAGATACAAGAATATCCTTGTTTGTGTATGACTGCTCGTACACAATCTTTTATAGCGTATGGGCAGTCACAGCACAGAAAATCACACAAAGCCAGCTAATGAAGACAATGGAGAATTGAAATTTTAAGATTTTCTTTTTTCTTTTTTTAACTGACACAGTGTGCTGCAGATGTTTCTGCAAGTTCAAGTTTAAAAAAAAAACTTCCAGCTTAACTGGATAGAGAAAAGCAACTATGTGGCAGCATTCTAAGTTGTTCTGCTGCAGTAGTGACATCACTACTATAGCAGAACAACATAATGATGTCACTACTGCAGCAGAACAGGCATACTCCAGGCATAGAATTCCATGAATAACAACATTTCACTAAACACTATGTAAGCAATAAGACACAATGGGGTGTGCATTACTGTGTGATAACCGCACTTCTAGGGGTGTAGTTAGGCACGAGGCCAAAGGCCAAGTGCTGGTCGTCCCTAGGAGTGCAGTTATCACACTGTAATGCACAACTCTGGAGTGTCTTATTGCGCTTATAAAATATTCCTTTATTTTTAGAAGCAGTTCTTTTATTTTTAAACACATTTTAAATAAGTAAAAATGTAAGTGAAACTGTGCTTTTAACATAAAATAGTCCTTCTGCCTATTTGTGCTAGATTAAAGTTGTGTTATACAGTGTGTGCCTCCCTGCCCACTTACGCTTTATATTCCCATGCCAGCCACAACAAATAGAATAATAGATAGGTTCTGGTGTATTTCAAGCTAGTAATTCCATCGAGAGGTTCTGGGGACACAGAAAACCTCAAGAGTGAAACTCGAGAGGTTTCATGTGTCCCCAGAACCTCGAGATGGAATTACTACCTTGTAATGCCAGAACCTATTTGTTATTTTTTTAATATATGGATACTAGGTGAATTGACTCACCTCCGCTTGACCACTGGAGTCAGCGGTGGATGTGCGCATGGCAGGGTTCCCAGTCCTGTGTGGATGAGCGGCTGCTGTGGGCTTCATTTAGCTGTGTTTTTTTTTTTTTTTAGTGTTTGCCAGTGGCGGTATCGAGTGAGCAGAGGAGCCCCGGAGAGAGTCCGATTGTTAATAGTACAAGACAAATGGTTTTCAAAGTAAAAAAAACTGTTGCTGCAGGGAAGATTGTCTCGCTAAGCTAAGCTAGGGAGACAGTATAGCGCAGTGGTCTAAGGCTCTGAACTGCAAATTTGGTGACATCCAGCAGACCAGACCTGGGTTTGAATCCCACAGCTTCCACTTGAATACTGTGTGACCCTGAGCAAGTCACTTAACCTCCTTGTGCTCCCAGGTCGCTCCTGTAAAAAAGCTTTCAGCTTAGTGTGCTATACCTGGTTAAACAACTAAATAAAAAAAAAGAGCAAGCCGCCATGTTTTCAGATTCTGCCCACTTACAGAGGAAAAGTGGCCAATCAGAAGGCACGCCGTTTAAGGCCGGTGAGATAGACTTGCACATCGCTCTTCAGCTTTGCTTAATAATATATTATTCGTGCCGAACGATAGTATTACGGCACCCCAACGATAGTATTATCACTCAGGAAGAGTAGTAGTATCGCTCCAGGAGCGATGGTATTACCAGGAAATTTTTGTATGCTTTTCAAGCATATTATTTTAACAATCCATATATTAAAATTCAAAAATGCTGTTTTTCTCATTCTAAGTATGACACATAGCCTCTTATTTTATTTCATTCTCCTCACTGTGTAGACAAAACTAAAAGGAAGCCATAACAGAGGCTTCTCAGTTCTCCAGTGCTGCAAGCATGAGTGTGGTTCAAAACTGCCACACTCACTGACAGCATCATGAACTGCTCACCCTGTCCTAAAAGACAAACAACAGGGTGAGTCATTTACCACCATTTCTCTTTGTTGATATAGTATTATTGCTTACTTTCTTCATTCTGTTTTTTTTCCCCTTTCTGTTTCCCCACATTCAAGAAATGGAATGTTTATTATGGAATGTTTACCATGGAATACAGGGATTCAAAATTCTGCTCAGTTCTACTAGCAGAATGTTCCTCTACTAATATACTGTACAGTACACACAGACAACAAAGGCCTGTTTTAGAGTCAGAGACTCAATGATCTCACTTGTAAGGGAAAGCAGAAGAGATTTCCCTGATGAGCAGGTAAAGATAGAAGGGGGATTTTTCACTACTAGCAAACACACAGTTGTAATGAAAACTATAAACAATACTTAATGTTTCTAATTTGTTTATGTGTGTAAGGAGAGTGTGACAATCTGGCAAACAACATTTAATTAATTTGTTTTATTTCATATTTAAGATAATTTTAATTTTAGGGCCCAGTTGAAGGTTTCTACAGTGTAAAGGTAGTGGCCATGTTTGTGGTGGAAGATCAGTTCTGGTTGTAGGGAGACTGACAGAAGATAGTTCTGGTTGTAGGAGGACTGATCTGCTCATTGTGTAATGTGGTTTAGGACCAAGATGACTGTGTGTATACAGAGAATTATTGTATGGTCAGCTGATCTGTCTTGGCCAATGAGATCTCTAGATTTTTTCTTGCCATTTTATAAAAGATTTTAGCAGCCACTGATTTTCATGCACAAGCCCTAATCATGTACTGTACTATAAAGCCTGCTTTTGCCAGCTAATTTGCATGCTTGTACTCTGTTCTAAAAAGCTAAAAAAACTCACACTCAGTTGGTGAATACCCACACAGTTGTTAGTGTTATATGCCCAAAATAATAATTGTATTCCTTATTTACATAACAAACAATGGATAACTCCCCTGAATGAAACAGTTCCTTTACTAGAAATGTACCAGTGGTCACTCTATGGATTCAATTATATAGCGCATGGCATGTGTGGTACTGCCATGCTAACATCAAATCAGCACACCATGTCTCTGAATATAGCAGTGGCCATGCTTAAATGCTGTCTGCCACATTTTTCAAATATGGCATGGATCTAATCTTGTAAGCATGGTACTAAGTATTTGAATATCTGGGACATAGTCACCAAAAATTACTGTAGTTAATTTTTTAATTTTTTTATTTATTGAAAGAAATCGGAATTACAATCCTTTGAGTCATTGACTCTTTTGCAAAGGCTCCACTTCAACAAGAAAATCTAAAGAGTGACACAAACTTAAACAATTGGGACAAAACTTAAACCTTTTGTGCAGTACATAACTTAAACATTAGGCACAGTACTGAAACTTAATCATTTGATACATAGCTTAAACATTTGGCACAGAGTACAATGTAGGGTTACTTTAGCAGGGATCTTAAAAAGGTCCTGGGTCAAGCAATTATGTACATCTGACAGAACATCAGATTCGGAGGGTCTTATAAAGTAGGACTAGAGTCAAGAATAAGTTACAGTGAGACTTGAGGATCCTAAACTTGGGAAAATGGGAGAAAAAAGTCCCTAAGTCGGGGGAGGGAGGGGAGTCCCTGTTAATGTAGGACTGGAAACCTTCTTGTAAAGTTATATACAATCACAGGTTGTAGAATTGAGGAGGGACTTAAGACCACATTTAAATTGACCCAAAGTGGTTGTTAGGGAGATTGTGGATGGTAGGTTGTTTAGCCACGGGGGGGCACAATAACGAAAAGACCATTGCCCAAGGGAGGTTCTACAGTGGGGAACTAGTAGGGAGGTGTTTGCAGAGTTCCTTGGGCCCTCCTGAGAGAAGCTGTTTGATTAAGAGGGTGGATGCCTATTGGAGCTTGTTTGTGTAGTATTTTTTTAGCCAGAAGACAGGTGTGATACTTCACCCTATCTTGGAAGTTGAGCCAGCCAGTAAGTTTGTAAAGCTCACAAGTATGGGTTTGCCTGTTTGAGTTTGAGACAAGATGGCAGGCTTTATTGAGGGTGAGATTGATGCTGCGCAGGGCAGTATGGTCAGTGGACCCATAAATTACTATGCCATAGTCCACCAAAGGTAGGATTGAAGAGGACACTGCAAGCTGCATTGCCTGCGGGGGAATGCAGTGCCTATGTCTGTATAGGATCCCCAACCTGGCATTGACAGAGGAGGATACTTGTTTAATGTTGGTGTGATAGGTAAGTGAGGTCTCCAACATGACTCCCACGTATTTGAAGCTGTAGACCTGCTCCAGCGGAATGTCACGGGAGTTTGTGATGATTAGTGGTGCATTACAGAGCGGGTTTTAGCAGTGGGAGAAGATCATGGCTTTAGTCTTCTTATAGTTAAGTATTAGGCGACGTTCAGAGAACCAGCTTTTGAGCTCACCAAAGAAACCCTGCAGTTCAGATTGTAGTGTATAGAGATTGTGATGTTTCCAATAGACTACAGAATCATCAGCACAGAGTAATAGCTTCCCACTACAGGATTGGGGAAGGGATTTCAGAAAGAGGGTGAAAAGCAATGGGCCTCAGATGGACCCTTGAGGGACCCCTGTTTGGACTGGCTCACTGGAGGATGAGGTTCCATTAATTTTTACCTATTGGGTCCTGCCAGTGAGATAATCTTTGAGCCAGGAGGTTACTCCTGGGGAGATACTCAGAGATGGTAGGGTGTGGAGAAGAAGCTTGTGACTGACTGTATCAAAATATTTGATCAAGTCGATATTGAGAGCTCCCACTACTGAGCCATGATCCAGGGCCTCATGAATATAAGAAGTAAATTCGACAAGGGCAGTGCAGGTGCTGTGACCCCTCTGGAACCCATGTTGTTCATGACAGAGCAGATTGTGTTTGGTCAGGTAGTCAGTGAGCTGGTCAGCAACTATTTTTTCAAGGGCCTTTGGGGGGGATCAGGATGGATATAGGCCTATAGTTGGTGGTGGAAGTGGGGTCACCACTCTTCAAAATGTGAGTTATAACTGCTCTTTTCCAAGTGGTGGGGAATTGGCTGAGGCATAAGGACAAGTATAGTATTTTGGTGAGGTGGGGCAGGGTCTCATCCAAAGTGAGCCGGATGAGCTTGAGGTCCAAGCCGTCGCTACTATAGCAAGAGTTTGACAGGGCTTTGCTTAGGTAGCGTTTAACCACATTGCAGGAGATAATTCACAGTCAGAAAAGAGGATGGCTGAAATTGGTAGGAGAGTTAATGGAGTGGTTACTGATTGGGTCAAAGAAGTTGGGGGGGAGGATATGGCTGAAGTTTGTGAAGGCAGTATTGAGGGCATTAGTGATAAATTTAGGGTCCTGGGAGATGACCCCATCAATATGAAGCTGTACTGGGGTAGGGGATACATTTTTCCAAGTTAGTTCCTTAATGTTACTCCAGAATTTGCTTCCAGAGCCCCATGAGGAGGTGAGAGCTTGGTTGTAATACATGGCTTTGGCTTGCTGGATAGCCCATGTGCAGCTGTTTCGAGCCTCCCTGTAGTTCTGTCTGTCTTGAGGGAGTTGCGAGGCAAAGGCCTTATACCAGAGGTATTTTAATCTTTGTGTTGTCCCAAAAGGGTTATTGAAAGTCCTATCAGAGTATCATGTGTCAGATGCTCCACTGACCAGTACCTGTGTATGGGATTTTTGAGAATTGTGTCAAGGCTACATGTCAGGATCATTGATAATTTTACAAATGTCACAACTTGTTGCATCACAGTGAATATTTTGGTTGATGCTTATTGGACAGGTTTGAATCACAGAGTAGAGTAAGTACCCCCTCAGAGCTTACACCAAGGGCAGACCCAGTTTAGGAATGCAGTTTTGAGCTTTCTTTAAATCCAAATGCATATAATCCCATAATTAGAGAAACATTTTGATGTAACCCCACATCTCTGTATTCATTTTAGTTTTGTAGAAAACATCTTAACATAGTAACTGCTGTTCTTAATAATCTTCAGTTCTGAAAGAATCAGTAAGTTTTTCCTAAAAATGTTTCCCCATGAAACAGAATAGGATAAATTGCTGTATCTACTGTATAATCATTTTACCACAACATGTATTTGAAACATTGTAATATAGAAATCCTTTGATTGCGGCATAAGTTGTTCTAGCCTGTAGCTGGAATACTGGATGGCACATGTTATACATCCCAAATGACTTTTTAATGTCCCAGTCCATTCCAGGAAAGAACAAGATTTCTTTAAACAGCTATAACTCCTTATTCCATTAAAGAATCCTAAATGCAACCAATAGTTTTAAACATGTGAAATCACACTAATGATACAATAATTAAATACGGCCATTGGTGCAGAGGTTGGGTTACCACTCATGACACCAGCAACCTGTTGGCCTGGAATACCAGGGACCAGCAGAGGAAGAAGGACTGAGTGTCCAATAGGATGTGTTCTTCCTCTGGTGATGAGCTGGAAAGGAGTGTGCACAGCAGAGCAGGATCTGGGGCTAGCATTGGGGTGGCTTAGCCCCTGACAAAGGAGACAGGCAGTCTGGAAAGTATTGCACTGAGGAAACTTACTGTGTCACCATAAATAAAGATGGTAGAGTTGTCAGGTGAGGCTGTAGAAAATTTATTGTATGGATGCAAACATAACATCTCTATAATCTGATGATAATTGAATTGTGCACACAGAAAAAAAATAATCAGCCCTTACAGTCCAAAATACCCTGTCATTTTGCTTGCTAGACCTTTGTCATAGAGTGGGCTATTGGACTACTACTCCCATTTAAATACACTGTCCCATCAATCTACCCCAATCAGGGAGGTTGGCCAGTCACTGAAGAAAATGTTCCTTATTGATGGTCGGTGAATATGGAGGACTAAGAACTGCTGCACTTGTGTCAAATTGTGACACTGAAAAAGCAAGGGCATTTAATTAAGAATATAAACAACTGTGAACATCACCAATACATTAACCAAAACCAAATGTGCAATGAAAAAAACAATAAAAAACACACACTAGTATAGAAAGGAGAACGGTAAATAAATATTGCAATCCCTGTTATTTTAGAATACATTTTACACAAATATGGAGACTACAAATTTAGTTAATACATTTCAGTACTGATTTCACATTAGATGCATCTGAAGTTCTTAAATTAACATTTGTAGAGTTATTTTGCAAGGGTACATTCATTATTAAAAGATAATGCTTTCATTTTTAATGAAAGTGCAGTACAACTGAAAGTAGTTTTTTTTTCTAATATTAGGAAAATGAATTATTTGACTTCCACATTAGAGATTAGGGGCTTGATCTGTTGCATCAATCCCCACCTGCAGCAAACTCCATGTGTACCAGGGACCCTGAACTGGATTTTAGTAGAACAGGGGTCCTGCACCAAAGTCCCAAGAGTTCCCATAGGTGGAGTGTTGCACCAAAGAGTTAGTACACCGGAGGAGTTTGACAAAGGGTACCTTCAAGCCCACCTTCCTGGTGCAGTGCCAGACCAGAACCATGATGTTGGGCAAGGGGGAAGGGGGCTATGAGTGCATGGGACAGTGCAGACGGACCTGTGGGGGTGACTTAGTAGATAGTGAGGGCACAGTGGGTGTGGTAGGGTACACTGGTGGCATCACACAGATGTGCCTTGGACAGTTCTACAGAGCCACAGATATGGTACTCCCTGGTATACATGCACTGACCCTGTCCTGGACCCCTTGGAACTACTAGCCCTGGCAGCTGTCCCAGAGCTTGCACAGTCCATGACATGTAGAGATAGCCCATGGCTGCAGGGTGTCACAAAATGCACTGAGCAGGTCAGGCCCTCTGCTCCCACAGTACCAACCTCTGAGCACAGTATTGTGAACAGATAACAGACAGGGTAACCCTCCTGTCTGCTTGTGGGTCTGAATCACCTTTAGTCTCAAGTTCTGGAGGGATTCAAACTGGGAACCTTACGCTAGCGTACCCAAATGTACAGGCTCAGATAATCTGCTCTTTGGGGGGATGCCAGACAGTATCTTTCAAATGAAAGGTTTACTTAAAAATGGATAAAAATAGGTAAAATGTAAACACAGAACATCATATCACAAAGCATACAATCACTTAAAAGAAAAGCAAAGAAAACTACAGACAAACTCCTACCAACATACAGTTAGACTTTTTCTATCTAATGTATTACCTCTTTACAGTGCTTAAGTTAGATCTTGTTTCTTAAGAGCCCAACAAATAAATCTCACTAAGTTCAGCCTCAGTATTCAGTTTAAACTGTCTCTCTCACACACCCCTTCCATGATGTCATCTAGCTCTTCCTTTTGGAATATAATAAATATACAAACAGGATGTCCTATCAGGAAGTATATTAAATAAGGTGACATCAGCAAAACCTCATTTCCCAAATATGACTCCTAAATTAACATTTTCTCTGATCTTGAGCAGCTCCTGTTCCCAAGGCACATGAAAGGATTTTTATAACTTTAGCACCATGGTGGGAACATGTTTTTCCTCTAAGACATCATAAACATTTATGAGCCCTGTATCCTGGTAGCTGGGTCAGTTCTAATTAAGTCAGAAACAGGAGACCCTTAATTAAGTCTCTCTAGTCATATAATTATGGGCAATTATGGGCAAAAATGATGAACTGGATTACAAGCTGGCTGAGTGGAGGCTGCAACGGGTGGTGGTGAGGGGGGAGCTCTCAACTTCAAGGCCGGTGAAGAGTGGGGTGCTGCAGGGCTCTGTGATGGGGCCAGTATTGTTTGGGATCTTCATATCAGACATTGGACATGGGGTGGTGAACAAGGTAAGTCTGTTTGCTGACAACACCAAAATCGGAGCTGTAGTGGATGGAGAGGAGAGATGGAAGCAGCTGCAGGGGGACCTAAGCAAGCTAGAGGAGTGGTCAGAGAGGTGGCAGCTGGAGTTCAATGCAAAGAAGTGTAAGGTTATGCACTTTGGGGTGAAGATCCCAAGGAGAGAATACTGGCTGGGGGGGCTAAGCTGGGGATCACTGAGGAGGAGAAAGACCTTGGGGTAATGATAACAGGGACCATGAACAACACTGCACAGTGCAGGAGAGTGGCTGCAAAAGTGAATAAAATTCTGGGGTGCATAGCAAGGGGGTTTTCATCCAGGCGAAGTGAGGTGATCTTGCCCCTCTACAGATCGCTGGTAAAGCCACACTTGTGTATTGTGTATGAGTACTGTGTGCAGTTTTGGAGGCCATACCTAAAGTGTGATATCAGGCTGTTGGAGGTGGTGCAGAGGAGGGCAACAAAGTTGATATGTGGAATGGATGGGAGAGACTATGACAGCAGGCTGGGAGACCTCAATATGTACACCCTGGAGGATAGAAAGGACGGGGGGACATGATAGAGACATTCAAGTATCTGAGGGGAATCAAAAAGGATGGGGCAGATGTGGTCTTTAAGTTAAGGAGGGGGAGGGTCACCAGGGGGCATGGGCTAAGAATGGAAGGGGAAGATTTAGAAAGGAAATGAGGAGACACTATTTCACAGAGAGGGTGGTAGCAAAATGGAATACCCTACCAGAATGGGTGGTATCAGGTAAATCTGTGAACAGCTTCAAAAGGGCATGGGACAGGGAACAGGGGACAGTGATGGTGGCAGGTGGCAGTGAGATGACAAAGGGAGGGGTTGGGGCAGCTGCAAACTAGGGGTGTTGGCTGCACACTCGAGCAGACTTAGATAGACTGGGTGGTCTGTTTCTGCTGGCACGTTCGTATGTTCATAATTACCTCCTGGTTTCAGGTTAATATATCCTGTTATTTCCACTAAAACCTTGCGGGGGGGAGCACCCATAGCCCAGCTGGTCTTATGGAGACAATCACACACTACATTTTTATATTACAAATGTCATAGAACAATCATAACCAGCTGGCCAAGCATCACACAGGGTACTTGGTGCAGTTGATGGATGGAGACATACTCCGGGCAGCTTGGCACTCCCTTGCTGCACAACCCACCAGGTGGTAACATACTGCAGCTGCAGGTGCCAGTGTAGCTAAGGCATGGTGTGAGGACACCCCAATAGACACGTGCCAGACAGAGGTCTAGCAAACAGCATGACAAAGGACTGGCACCACATATACAGTACCAGAGTGGGGAAGCTCCATCTGTGCCACCATACCCTGCCATGTTGGAACAGTACAGGCAGATCCATGCAGATACCTACTACAATGCACTTTGCCATGGCACTGAAAAGTCTCAGTCTCCTTTGTCTTGCTAAATTGCTCAATCTAAACCTGTTCTGCCTCTACGCTATTTAACCCCTGCTATTTTTCTTCTCTCAAGCTGCCTGCCTTGAGCAGGAACTGCTTCCAGCTCCCCGCGGTCGGACGGCACCTAGCCAACCGAGACCAGGACACCTGCCAGCAGCTCCTTGGAAGGTATGGTGACAGTGTAGTTAATCGGAACATGGGCACTTCCAGCAAACCAGCTCCGATTGGCCAGGACTTTTTCCCCTGCTTTTGCTGCCTGGCGCTTTTTAAAAATAGATTTAGCTGCAACTAAGAAAAATTCAAGTGTCTCATAGAAGGATTTTCAGCCCTCCCACCCACCTCCACCCCTCCACTGATTAAATACACCTATTGTGCGCCCACATTCCCTCTCACTCCATCACTGGTTAATAAGCCTAGCAGCATTCGCTCCCTCATTGGCTAATAAGCCTAGCAGCACTGCTCACTCTCTCATTGGCTACCTAAAACCCTCATTCCTTCTGTTCCCCACTGGTTCCTATTCCTTACAGGTCCCTATCATTTCCTTGGCCCCGCATCCCAGCCCTCCACCTTCTCCACTAAGTAACTACAGCACCTACCTTCCCCGCTAAGTAACCACAGCAGTAGGGTCCTCCTAGCACTTTATCCATGCCATGATCCTTCTACCAAGCCGCCTGACCCTGCTCATCCCTATTCTCGTCTCCCTCTCTCCCTTCCTTTCCAACATGCCACCCACCTCTCCCATGCCCCCACCCAAATCCTGCCAAACCTCGTTGAGCTCTTCCACCCCTCCAGCTTGGCGTCCACCTCCCCTTTCACCCAAGCATGGACACACTCTGCCACACATCCCAGCCCATTTCTTTTCAACCCTTCACTCCCCTGGGTCATTTTTTAACTTATTCCTCTATGCCCAGCTCATACACGCCATCAATCTAAGAGATGTCCACTCGCAGTCAGTCATTTACAGCTATTCGCTCACTATCTAACTCTTGTTCTCCTGCTCCTTGCAGCAGGTGACATCCACCCTAACTCCAGCCCCAATACTACCACCCCATGCTCCTCTCCAACACCGGCCTCTTCTTCACCTCACTCTGGGGACATTTTCCCACGTGGCCTGCACCTCCTGCACCTAAATATAAGAAGCCTTGTCCACAAGCTTGACTCCCTTCAGGTTCTTGCCATCCACTATGCTCCAGATATCCTCACCCTGTCCGAAACCTGACTCAATAAAAACATCAACAACTCCTCTGTCGCTATCCCAGGCTACACTATGGCCCACCAGGATAGAGCCTCTAAAGGCGGCGGAATAGCCATCTACATAAACTCAGACTTGCACTATTCAGTGGTCCTGACCAAGTCTGAACCAAAAGTCATTGAAGTAATACTAATTCAGCTTGACCTTCCCTTCTCACTACCAATCTACATTGCTGGGATATAGTGCCAACCTGGTACACCAGCTTCTGCTGTCACCGACCTCCTCAAGCAAATCTCCTGCCTAACCATGACAGGGGAACTCTACATTATGGGCGATCCTAACCACAATTGGCTAGCTCCTGCCCTCAACAAAACCATGACTGAAATCTCCACCCTAAACCTCTCACAAATCATTACTGAGCCCACCCGGCTTAACCTAAAATTGGTAACCACTCACTCATAGACTGGATCCTTACCACCCCCCCCACCGGGTCAAACAAGCTGGTATTCTTTCTGACTCCCTCAGCGACCACCACATAACCTTCTTAGTGCGTAAAATCCACTGCCATAAATCCCCCATTAAATTTGTAGTCCAACGCTCCTATAAATCCCTCAATCTAGCCCCTGTATTAGATGACCTTGCACTAGCAAACTGGGCCTCTGCCCCTCCTACGATCTCCATTGATGATGCCTTCCTACACTTTAAAAATACATTCCTCAGCATCTGGAACACACACGCCCCACTGCATCATACAAGAGTATGAGGAAATCACCTACCTTGGATCACCCAAGAACTGATTGCATGTCAAATCACATGGGACAAAGCCCGGAAAACGCATAAATCCTCACACCTCCCACAACACCTCTCCACATACCGCATGCTCCGTAAATAAGTGCACCAGAGCCACCTGCCTTGCAAAAGCAGAGTACTTCAGCAGCTCCTCCAGTCAAACCTAAATAAACCCTCAAAATTCTGGAAGGTCATTCACTCCCTTTTCACCCCATTGGCTGCCAATCCCACTCCAGTGCTAAATGTTAATAACTCTCTCTTATCAGAGCCCACAGCAGTCACCACTGAGTTCAATGAGTACTTCTCCACTTGTGCTGCCACCATCCTCTCTTCCCTGTCCAACACTACACCTCTCGCACTGCCTACAGACATAAAGACCCAGACTAGGCCTTGCCCCTTTTCCTTCAAAGACATCTCTGCAACTGAGGCCCTAGATGCATTACTTTCTCTCAACCCTTCAAAAGGCAAATCCCTGAATGGATTAGACCCCAAACTTCTATACCTCTCCGCCCCCACTATAGCAACTCTGCTTGCCAAACTCCTAAGCCAATCCTTTGCTGCCACTGCCATCCCCCATGCATGGAAGCATGCTATTGTCATCCCTCTGCCAAAAGAAGGTGCCCCTACCTCCCCCTCTAACTACCATCCTATCTCCCTCCTCCCAGCCCTAGCAAAACTACAAGAGCACCTTGAGCTCATCCAACTTACCTCCTTTCTCACTGACTCTAAATTATTCACACCATTCCAGTCTGGCTTCAGGAAGGGACACTCCACCACCTCCTCCCTGATAAGGCCTACAGACACTATCCTGACAGGCATGGACAGTGGACTGATCACCTCAGCTGTTTTTGTCGACCTTGCAAAAGCCTTCAACACCGTCTCCCACCCCATATTGCTCTCGAGTCTCACTGAATCAGGCCTCTCTGTCACAGCCACAAACTGGTTCAGATCATACCTCTCTGATATAACTCAGTCTGTTCGTCTCAAATGCGATCTCCACTCCCCCTTCCCTTAACTACCGGTGTCCCACAGGGGTTGGTTCTGGGTCCCATTCTGTTCTCTATATTCCTAAATGACCTGCCACTCATCTGTTCTACTTCCTCAATCCACATGTATGCAGATGATGCTGTACTCTACTACTCGGGCTCCACCCCGATGTTGTACGATCAAACCTCCAGTCTGACTTCAACAAAGTATAGTAATGGTTTAGCTCACACCAACTCTCCCTAATTGCAAAAAAAACTGTCACTATGACCTTCGGGCACACAATAACGCCTGGCCAGACTCCCCTCCCTTCCCTACTTCGCCACACTGGATGGCCAAAAACATGAAGATATCTCCTCATTCCGTTACTTGGTGGTCTGGCTTGACAGCCATCTCGCCTTCTCTGACCACATCGATGCTATCTCAAAAAAACTACACCCTGTGCTCAGTGCACTTTAAAGGAACTGCAGCAGCCTCCCTCCCTGAGTCTGATGTGAACTGGTTAAGAAGATGATGCTGCCCTCCATCGACTACTGTGACATTGTGTACAGTGCAGCCCCTAAGTTCACCCTATCTAAACTGGACACATTTTATAATGCCTTCGGCCCCTTTGCTCTCGATGCCTCTCCCCTCACCCACCATTGTGACCTCTACTGAGCCTTGGCACTACCGTCCCTCGAAAACCACCGCATCTCTCACTGTGCTAAATTTGTCTCCAACCTATGGCTCGGGTCCATCCCCTCCTACCTTGCCACCATGCTTACAGATGCCCCACCCCCTCCCATCATCTTAGATCCAGTGACTCCTGCCAACTTTCAGTCCCTAGGAGGAAGACATCTGCAGATCAAGCTGCCTTCTCACACTGACTACCCAAGCTCTGGAACACCCTCCCACCACAAATTCGGCACTCCTCCTCTTCCTACTCTCTGTCTACTGCCCTAACAAACTTCCTTACTACAAATTGCTCCTGTCCCTGAACCTGCCATGCCCTACTATCCCTTCCCCAATGCCTGACCAGTGGCCTTAGTCTTGCTACAGAAGCTGGCATATAACCCCAACCTTGCACTTATGTTCTGGGCCTATTTTGCCCTATGTACTGTGTATAACTGTATAACTGTGATATACGTCCTCTGTTGTTTACAGCTGTTACTACTGTGCTAATTTACCTTGTCTGCTGCTTCTTGTCACAAAAAATTGTTATTTGATACTATAATATCCTAACCATTCAATGTGTGCTGCTTGTATATTCATGCAATCGTGTATCCTTATGCTGCTTTTTATTTGCTTCTGGTAACTGTTAGCTTGATAACCTGTATGTCATCATATCCATGTGTACCCCCCTCCAGGTTGCACTGGGAGACAAGCATATTGTTGCTCAGTGTGCCTTTCCTGGAGAAACAATTGCAATAAATAAATAAATAAACAATGTCAGGGACTGCATCTGTCACATGTGAGGGTGATGTACAGTATGGTCCCACCCACCCAATATGTCATGACAGCTGCCCATAGTTCGCCATGTTGTCCTTGAAATTGTACTGAATATGGTAAATTATGTATATTAATTATGTATATTAAATTGTTGCAAATTATGTATATTACATTGTTCCTTGGCTCATGTTTTGCCTGTTGCACCTGCTTGATTAAATTGTTGTTAATTATGTATATTACATTGTTTATTGGCTCATGTTGTACCTGTTGTACCTGCCTGACTCTTCAAGGTCACCTTATTCACAGCTGCACTAAATATTGTAAATTGTGTATACTGTAACTTATATTTCTCACAAGTATATTTATTGCTGCTCCATGTCAATTCACAGTTCTAAGTGATGTTGTCATTGTATATGGCCTACTGTCGTGTTTTCTCCCATGTACCTCCTTCACCCAGGATGCCCTTGGAAATGAGTTACTTTGGCTCAGTAGGTCTTTTCCAGTAAAACCTTCAATAGAAACTTCACTAACCAAATAAATAAATAAATTGCACTTATAAAATGTGTATTAGAAACATGGAAAAAAGGCAAAGCATTTTAAAGTTTAAAATGAATCTGTTTTTAGTTAGTCCAAGGGTCAGGTGTTGGGAATTATTTATGTTTTATTGAAATAAAAGCTTTACCAGTATTGCCAATGTGAGTTTGAAGAAAACCTTTATTTTAAACAGATTGGTCCTTGAGGGATTCACACAGTGCATTAATGCAAATCAAAACACATAAAGTAATGCAACTCTATACTGTATGTGTGCATTAACACAAGTCATGTCGAGCATTCATTGGGAGATTAGGGAACATACTATCCAGGGAAGAACCGAGAACTCCAAACAAAGTGAACTGTTCTATATTTAAAATTGCCTGGTATTAAACATTTTGGCATAGAAACTATGCACTATGTGAAAGTCAGTATACATAGGCACAGCAGGTGACCTGGTTCATCCAATCCATGAGCAGTAATTGTGGAGGCCATCTCGACCCATTTTATTAATGTCAATATATACAGTCAAATAGCACTATATTACTGTACATAGAAATCCAGAATAAGGTATCAGTTAATCAAATATGGTTCTTAGATATGCCTTCACTAGTGTTTATTCAGAAGTTGCTATAAAATATATATTTTTTTAAATATTAAAATTGTCCACGCTCCATGTTATCAGTTGTAGGGAGTGATATAGGGTTATACTGTACCATAGCTGATAAATTATCTTTTTTTTTCAGTTCAGATTTTTACACTTACAGTAGGTATTTTAAGGAGGTGGAGTTTAGGTTACATTTTAAAGATATAATCAGATTTAATGATACTGTGTGACTGACTGCTGAAAGAAGTGTGTCTGTGTGTGTGTGTGTGTGTGTGTGTCTGTGTGCATGTGCGTGTCTGTGTGTGTGTGACCGGGGAGGGGAGGGGGAGAGGGAGAGAGAGAGAGAGAGAGAGAGAGAGAGAGAGAGAGAAGAAGGCAATTTTACTTTGGGTCGTACTACTTGTATTTTACTGAACTGTCAGCATTTTGTTTGCTTGAGCTAAACTTGGGGATATTATTATGTAGCATCATGCCTTCAACCCTGACTGTGGAGAAAGTGGTAGTTTGAGGGCTTAAATAATCTTTGTTGAGAAGTAGATGAATCCTTCTCCTAAATATGGATGTGTTCATATCATGAAATGGGGCATTCCAGTTGGGATGAAGGAGTTTAGCACAGTCTACAACATATAGAAGGCATGATGCCCTGTTGCAGCTGTGTACTAATGGGATCATGACCACAGTGGAGGCATATAATATGGCTATCTCTGCATTTCTTGACTCAATCACACCATTTCATGTATGCCTGAGAGTCTCCTATCAGAGCTCCTCCTCGTTCAGTAAGGAGCTTAGGTGGCTGATGACCAAGGGGCAGAGACTGGAGTGTTCTTGGCAGAGATTAGGATCAATGGAGGATAGACTAACCCTAAGAGCTTACTATAAGGAGTATCAAGGGCAATCACTCTGAGAAAGGCAGAGTTCCTGTCACAGGTGATTGCTGCAGGGAAGAATAGACAAGTTCAGCTTTTCTATACAATGGGCAGGCTGCTATAACTGGTCTGCCAACAGTCTGTAGGAGTTCTAATACTCAAACAATGTAAGGAGTTTGGCCAGTTTTTCTTTGATAGGGTATCCTCTATTCATGCTTTCATCTCCACAAGTGACTAGTCAGGGCCCGGCTTGGTTCAGTGTATGATAAGCAGGGGCCTTCTGTCAGTATGGGAGGGGTTTCAGCCAATGCAGACTTGAGACATCCTCCTTGTGATCATGAAGCTTCATCCCACCATCTGTCCACTGGATCTTGGACCCATCCAGTTGTTGGTAGACTGTCAGGAGTCTCTGGGGCCAGTGGTTGCTGAGACTATTTGATGTTACCTTGAGGAGAGTGTCTTCCCTGCAGCTCTGAAAAGGACTGTGGTGAATCGTATGCCAATGCTACAGTGACATTTTTATAGTGAAGTACATTACAGTGGCAAGTTGCTGTTACCACTGTAATGTACCCACAGGACCCTGGCACTGTTTTCTCTGGGTTCCCCCCTCCCCAAATCAACTCTGACCTGGAGTTGATAACCTGTAGCTATGGGGGTGTGGGGGCAGAGCCCCCCACATGGGGTGTTCAAAGGTCAAAGCCCCCTGATAAAAACAGACAGTTTTCAGAAGAATTTATGCTGACCGCAACTTGCAGTCGACATAAATCCATCACTTCCATGTCGCTTCGACACAAAGTTGGCAATGCCATGTCATGGATTGTGATGAAGCCTCTTCTTAAGAAACCATCATTGGATCCAGATGTCTTAGCTAATTACAAGGCTCTCATGAATCTTCCCTGTTTGGAAAAGTGATCAAGAAAGTGGTGGCAATGCAGCTAGAGATGCACTTGGAGGCTTTTTCCTTCTACGAGCCATTCCAGTCAGTATTCAGGGGGCATCATGGCATGGAGACAGCATTCATCAGGATGCACAATAATCTTGTCTGAGAGAGAGGAGAATGTTTCATTATTTTCCTTTTCATTGATCTCTCATCAGCTTTTGACACTATAGACCATGGGATTTCTATCAACTTGGCTGAGGGACTTGCTTGGTCTTCATGTCACCATGTTAAGGTGGTTCAAGTCCTTATTTTATAGTAGGGTGTAACAGTTTGCATGAGGAAATTTTCTCTCATGCCTAGCTGTCTTGACCTGTGGTGTCCCTCAAGGACTGATCTTGTCGCCCATGTTGTTCACAGTGTATATACTGCCACTGAATGTGGTTATCCATAGATGTAGTCTGCAGTTTCATTGCTATGCTGATGATACTCAGCTATACCAATCATTTTCCCCTTGGGAGGAGAATGTAGTCTGTGTGTTAAATGATGCCTTGTTGTTATCAATGACTCAATGCTGTACAGCTGGCAAAGGTTGAATCCAGACAAGTCTGAAGTGCTCCTGGTGGATGTGGGTATTTGGAGAGTGGCAGAACTGGGTAGAATGGTAGCTGGATTACAGCTCGGCTCCATCCCACTCATAGCCAGAGATTGGGTGAATAATCTGGGTGTCATCATTGACCAGAAACTGACACTAGAACATCAAGTGTTGGCAGTGGTCCATGGTGGATTTTTCCATCTTAGGAACATCACCCCAATCAAACCCTGTTTAAGTTCTCTGGCCCTAAAGACACTGGTGCATGCCTTTGTGACATCCAGACTGGAGTATTGTAATGCTCTGCATCTTGGGCTCTCTGGAACTTTGATGCACTACTTACAGTTGGTACAGAATGCTGCAGTTCAGTTGATTACTGGGGTGTCTTGCTCTGAACATATCTCTCCTGTTTTGCAGACCCTGCATTGGCTGTCTGTGAGGTGGAGCATCTTCTTCAAGATAGGTTAGTAAACACACAGAACCCTATTGGATCTAGGTCCAGGCTACCTGAAAAAGCTCCTGTATGCATATGCTTCTGACCACCTCATTGTATCCACTGTGATGGGGCTTCTGAGGGTTCCCAGACAGCAGCTGAAATTGTCTGGGTACAGTGCATTTGCAGTGGCCGCACCTGCTTTTTGGAATCAGCTGCCCCACAAATTTAGGGAGGTCCAATCTGTGGAATCTTTTAAATGAGGATTGAAATGTCTTCTGTTTTGTAATAGCATACTCCTGTTATATCCTGAGATATTGTACCAATGTTAATCTTAGAATCTATTTATTTATTGATTGGTAGTGCTGCAATATTCTGTTATTGATGTTCTTTTGTAAGGCTCCCAGAGCCTGCATGATTGGGCACATATGAAATGAAACTGCCACTACTGTTTCTATATCAACTGCCACTGTGTGCCTAGCCTGCTGACACAGGAGGAAGTGGATCACATTACAGCAGATGCTTTCCCTTCTGTAGCCCCCATTAGATGGGCATTTGCATGGGCTATGGAGATGATTCATGATGTGCAAAGCTGCAAGCATCCTCCCCAACTGTCACACTGTATTCTGCTCTTGTTTTGGGTTCTTCTGTGCTGGGGAAGGGCAAGCTGCTGTGACTTTTTGAACTTTAGTCAAGTAGGTCTTATTGTTCAGTTATAAAACTATTAACATTTTCATACATACTGTATTTTACATTAAAATAAATAATCAAAATGCAGCAATAAACTTTAGAATCCATCTCTAAAAATGATAGAACACTTCTATCTCCTCCCTACAGTTATAAAAGTGCTAATTTCAAATGTATAGGTCCAAGAACTGGGGTGGTCTACAGGCCCCCAGACCAGGGGGAGGACATAGACACATTACTGTTAGAAGATATACAAAACATGACAGCTAAAGGGGAGGTTCTGATAATGGGAGACTTCAACATGCCGGATACGGATTGGTCAATACCAGCAGGAACATCTGCCAGAACTAGACACATAGTGGATTCCCTGCAGGGGGAGGGCCTCAGACAACTGGTACAGCAACCCACAAGAGACAGGGCTATCCTAGATCTAGTACTGACTAACAAGGAAGGGATCACAGATCTCCAGGTAGAAGGTCACCTGGGGGCCAGTGACCATCGCATGGTATGGTTCAATTTGGCTACTACATCTAAATCATCCCATTCCAAGGCAAAAATATGGGACTTCAGAGGAGCTGACTTTGATAAGATGGCCAACAGAGTTAAGCTAGCCCTGGCAAAAAGAAACACAGGTGAGGGGGTCAGGCAAAGGGGATGCATTAAGGATGCAATACTTGAAGCAACATCCCATTGTGTTAGACAGAAAAGGAAGTGCAAAGAAGAAGGAAACCACTTGGTTCTCAAATACAGTAGCAGAAAAGGTCAGAGCCAAAAGGCTGGCCTTCAGGAAATATAAGGGAACACAGCGGATGAAGATAGGAGGCATACCAAACTGCCCTAAGGGAAGCAGGAAGGCAGTAAGGCAGGCAAAGTCCCAAACTGAGGAAAAACTAGCACAAACAGTAAAAGAAGGTGACAAGACTTTCTATAGATACATTAGTGAAAGGAGAAAGTCCAGAGGGGGTATTGCTAAGCTTAATGGAGAAAAGGGAGCATGTGAGGAGGAGGAGGACCCTGTAAAGGCATCTATCCTAAATAGATACTTTTGCTCAGTATTTACTGAAGAGAAGGTAGGGCAGAGCCCACAGCTCAGCATCATGGACACAGGGGGGAGGGAGGTGAGCACTACTCCCTTCACAAAAGAAAGGGTCCTGCAAGAGCTTGCTAAGCTCAGGGTGGATAAGGCAATGGGACCTGATGGCATACATCCCAGGGTACTTAAGGAGCTAAAGGTGGAAATAGCAGAGCCATTAGCAGAACTGTTTAGTGAGTCTCTGAGCACAAGAGAGGTCCCAGAAGACTGGAGAAGGGCTCATGTGATCCCGCTCCACAAGAGTGGTAGCAGAGAGGAGGTGGGGAACTACAGACTAGTCAGTCTTACCTCAGTAGTGGGCAAATTATGGAGGCACTCTAAGGAAAGGATAGTGCAACACCTGGAATCCATAGGGGCACAGTATCCAAGACAGCATGGGTTTACAAAGGAAGGTCCTGTCAAACTAATCTCATAGATTTCTTTGACTGGGTAACCAGAGTGGTGGACCAAGGGGGGCAGTTGCTGTTGCCTACCTTGACTTCAGCAAAGCTTTGACACTGTTCCATAGAAGATTGATAAATAAGCTGGGTAGGCTCAGGGTGGGTCAGAAGTTGGTCAACTGGGTGGCAAACTGGTTGACGGGCAGAAAAAGAGAGTGGTGGTAAATGGTATACAGTCAGAAGAGATGCAAGTCACAAGTGGGGTACCTCAGGGATCAGTCCTGGGGCCAGTCCTCTTCAACATCTTCATTAGTGACCTTGCAGATGGACTAGAGGGTAAGGCTTGTCTGTTTGCAGATGACACCAAGATCTGCAACAGAGTAGATGATCCAGATGGGGTGGGCGAATGAGAAGAGATCTGGATAAACTAGCAAAATGGTCAGAAGAGTGGCAACTGGGATTTAATGCAAAGAAGTGCAAAATCATACACATAGGGAAGAGAAACCCTGAAGCCACCTATAGGCTGGGAGGGGAGTTGCTAGCAGTCACAAAGGAAGAAAGAGACTTGGGCATCATCATCACTGATGACCTGAAATCATCCAAGCAGACCTCTAAAGCAGTAGGTAAGGCTAGGGGTGTTAGGGTGTATTAGTAGGGGTATCACAAGTCATAAGAGGGAGGTAATAATCCCTCTTTACAAGACACTGGTTAGGCCCCATCTGGAGTACTGCATGCAGTATTGGAGACCACACCTTCACAAGGACATTAACCAAATTGAGGCAGTCCATAGAAGGGCAACCAAAATGGTGCAGGGACTGCATCAGAAGACATATGAGGACAGATTAACAGAGCTCAATATGTATACCCTTGAGCAAAGGAGGGAGAGAGGTGATATGATCGAGGCATTCAAACACCTTAAGGGCATTAACAAGGTGAAAGAGTCTAACATGTTTAAATATAAGAAAATAGCAGGACAAGAGGACACAACATGAGATTAGAGGGGGGCATTAAGGGGACTCAGAGGAAATTCTTTTTCACAGAAAGGGTGGTGGATGCATGGAATGGCTTACTACAAGAAGTGGTGGCTATGAATACAGTGCAGGGCTTCAAACAGGCACAGGATAGGCATAAGGGAGCAATAAAAATGACTATGAATAGACAGGCCACTGACAGAGCAAAGGCCGATGGCACATTTATAAGGTAGAAAAAGAAATGGGCAGACTGGATGGGCCTTGAGGTCCTTATCTGCCGTCAACTTCTATGTTTCTGTGTTTCTAAGAAGCTACAATATTTATACAATAACTAGACAACTACTTTCTGTAAAAACCAAGACCATTGTGAAGACATCCAGGAATTGGGGAACTAGAACCCCAAAAATTGCACCTGCCTATCTCCAGAATACAATACCTCACTGGGACCTAGTCCAGTTCACACCCTGCAATGAGACTGTGCCATGCCTTATGGGAAAACCCCCAGAATGGGTAATCTGCTATGGGCCTGAAGGAGATCCATCCAGTAAGAGTCCCACTTCCATTGGGTAATGCTGCCATGAACTGGGATAGAGTACTAGTGTTTCCCTTAACCAGGAATAACTTTCTCAAAATGCCACCGTCGGTGACTGAGAACCCAGTAGTTAAGAGACGCCACCCCATGGATAGCACCCACCTACTGGCAAGACACCTATCAGTTTCTGGGTCTGTTCCCACCAGAACTCTTCAACACCCAGTGCGATGTGCACCACTAGACCAATTGCCTTGTTAAGGTATCCATGATGGTAGCACAAGTCCTACTTGACTGAGACCAAACCCCTTTCTGGGGCCTCTTCTCTGACCCTAACATACTGTTATTATGTTGCTTATTAGTATTGTATTGTTTATTGTCATTGTACTGTTTTGTATTGTTATTGTATTGTTTTATTCCCTTCCTCCCTTCCCCCAGGACGCATCTGGAATCAAGTGGCTCTCCGCTCAGTGTGCCTTCCTGGTAAAACTCTTAAATAAATAAATAATCATACATACTTAATTTGCCTTTAAAGTCAGGGAACCATGCTGTATGCCTGATTAGAACCCAGCATTTATATCCATTGTCTATTTAGTAGGGTGATGCATAATTGATCTAACAGAGAACAACTCTTACTCCATTTCAACATTTAGCAAATAACAAGGAGCTTGATAAAAAATGTAGCCAATGTGAAAAGGTGGCCATTATGCAAAAGAAAAACAACAGCAAACAACTGGTTATAAATACATCACAGAAATCATAGCTAAACATATTAAACATATATTTATCTCATTGTTTTGGTTAAAATATTATTTAAAACAGCTTCCAGTTATATAAAATAACTTAAAGAACATTTTTGGCATTATCACCTCGAACTTCAAATATTTTCAATGAGGTAATTTAATGGTGGCTATACTCCCAAGCCACACATTCATTTAAATCCCTAGTCTAATCATCAGTTCAGCATTGTGAAAACTTGATACACTGCAGCACAGTGCAAGGCTCTATAATTCCCTCTTCCAATGAGCTTAGTTGCAAAACAGAGAGAGAGACGGGGAACATTTTTAAAATGTAAACAGTTAAATGACTTAAAAAAGCTTTCCCTGTAGAGTACATTAGAATGCTATATTAATGTTCTACCTTGTAAAGAGCAGGAGGAGTCTCGAGTACTGTAGTTGTAGCTGCTGTGATCAGCAGTAGCTCTGCCCCACTGGTTTAATGAAAGAAAGAAAGAACAGTATTCAGCATCTGTTCAAACAGGCACAATGTAGGCCATCTGTCTCCTGAACCTGCAAAATTAAAAATGTAAACAAGGATTAGGTAAAAGAGAAGTATATCTCCTATTTTTACTGAAGTAGAAATCACAATATAAAGAATAAACTGATGTTTTATCAAATACACTACTACATCTCTGTTAAATGCTTACCACAGTGCAAATAATAATAATAACTTTATTTTTAAAGCGCCTTTCAAAATATCAAGGTGCTTTACATGTCAGAAGCCACAATATGAAATATCACATAAAAACATATAAATACAATAAATACATAGCAACATCATATGTTAAAAACCAACAATAAAATCATCCATGCAATCAAAAATAATATTTATACTCAAATATCGATTAATCATCCAAGAAGGCCATATGCCACAGGTAGGTTTTCAAGTTTTTCTTAAATACCTCCATGGAGGTGCACTCCCTTAACCGGCGAGGTAGAGAATTCCAAAGAGTGGGAGTAGCATAAGAGAAGGCTCTACTACCAGAAGATTTTAAACTCACTCTTGGAATCTCTAACAACCCCTCGTCAGCCGAGCGTAGCGATCGGCCGGGGCAGTAAGGCACCAGAAGTTCTTTCAGATAGGTCGGACCCTGATCATGAAGGGCTTTAAAAGTCAATAAAATGACTTCAAAGGTGATCCGCCACCGTATGGGAAGCCAGTGCAGTTCGCGCAGTACCAGGGTAATCTGACTGGATCTCCTTGTCCCAGTCAGCACCCTGGCTGCAGTGTTCTGCACCAGCTGTAGGCAACGGATTTCAACCCCAGAAAGCCCAAAGTAAAGGGCATTGCAGCAGTCCAGACGTGAGGACACAAAGGCGTGGATGAACGTTGGCAAAGAGTCAGACAGAACAAGGTGATGCACCCTGGCAATATTCCCAAGATGGTAAAAGGAAGTCCTGACAATGGCAGACACTTGAGATTGAAGGGTCAGCCTTTCATCTAGGACAATCCCCAGGTTGTGCACCCGTTCAGAGGTCGGAAGTGACACGCCATCAAGAAAGATTCCAGAGGGCGAGCCATCATGCGATCTCACTATCTGACCACCCGGGTCCACCACCAATACCTCTGTCTTCTCTGAGTTCAACTTCAAACAACTAGAATCCATCCACCCTTGGATTTCTTCCAGACAGTTATTGAACACCGAGAGAGCGCCATCCTGGTCAGGCGTGAAAGACAGGTATAGCTGGGTATCATCTACATAGCAGTGAAACCTCAGCCCATACCGTCTTATAATGTCTCCGAGGGGCAGCATATACACTGGGAATAACATGGGTGACAGCACTGAACCCTGAGGCACCCCACACAACAAAGAAGTTGGGCCGGAGGAATGGACCCCCGACACAACTCTTTGTGATCTCCCAGTAAGGAATGAAGTAAACCATTTTAAAACAGCTCCCAACATTCCACATATTTGCCTCAGGCGTGCTAACAACACCAGGTGATCCACAGTGTCAAAGGCTGATGAGAGATCAAGAAGAACTAGAATGGAACGTCTCTTCTGATCCCTCACCCTCAGAAGATCATTAAGCACCCGAACCAGCACAGTCTCGGTGCTGTGTCTTTTACGAAAACCAGATTGGAAGGATTCATAGACATTATGGATGGTTAAATGGTCTTCCAATTGGGCTGCCACTACCTTCTCGATAACCTTCCCAATAAAGGGAAGGTTAGAGATAGGTCTGTAGTTTGAGAAATAGTCTGGGTCCAAAGTAGCTTTCTTCAGTAGAGGTGTAACCACTGATTCTTTCAGGGAGTTAGGAAACTCACCTGACTCTAAGGAGCACCAGACTATTTGCACCATAACTGGACCGATGATCTCAAGACAGCCCAAAATTAGGGGAGTTGGTCAGGGTCTAAACTACAGCTCGTGGGCTGCACACTATGGATGATCCTCATAATATCCATGACCTCCGGTTGGCAAAAGGAACTCCAAGAGAATTTATGCATTGTGAACTCGCACTGTTCCACAACATCACCCTTAGAGATTGCTGGACGCAAGCTCTCCTGATGTCAGCCACCTTATTTGCAAAGAACCGAGCGAGCTCCTCGCACTCCAATTGCGAAAAAGCTTTTCGGACTTGTAGACAGGCTGGGTTGCACAGTCTGTCCACAGTCCGAAACAGCTGGGTTGGTCGATTCTGTGCAGCTGCAATCTTTCTGGACAGGAATTCTGCCTTCTTATGGGTGATTGCAGATTGATAGATAGAATAATGTTCCATCAATCTAAGGTGGTCGGCATCAAGGGCGGACTTGTGCCAGCACCGCTCTAACCTTCGCCCCTGTCTCCACAACCCCCTCAGTGTCCCATCAAACCAAGGGGACCTGGGGTGAAGGGATAAGGGGCGCTCACGAACAGGAGCAATAAAATCCAGGGCCACCGTAATGGCCGAATTATATGCCGACACCAGTTCCCCTGGATTACTGCTAGCCAACACGGGGGATGAGAGATCAAGGATAGCAGCAAGGCCCTGGGAAGTGATATTCTGTAATGGGCGGTACCTGACCATCTCCACAGGGGAAGGTCTTCTCAGGGGGGGTGCAAAAATTGAACCTCACGGTGTGGTGGTCAGACCAAGTGACTGGTTCCACCCCCACGTCGGATGCATCAATCCCTAAGAGGAAGACTAAATCCAGAGAGTGCCCAGATCTATGTGTAGCAGTGGAAACTACCTGTGTGAGGCCCAAAGAAGACATAAGTTGGAGGAAGCAATTACCAAATTGTGAGAGTTCATCGTTGATCCAGGCGTTAAAATCACCCAGAACCATCAATCTGGGAGACTCAAAAGACATATCGACGAGGAAGTCTGCTACTTCCTGTAAGAAACGTTTCCCATCTCCGGGTGGACGGTAGATGAGAATGATTCGAACGCCTACACCTGCTACAACTGTGCACTCAAAAGATTCCACCCCACCTACTACCACATTCGTGAGGCCCAATTTAGTCTTAAAACAGACTGCAACCCCCCCTCCCCTGTGGTCCAATCTCGGGCGGTGTATCACCGAATACCCGGCCGGAACCATGGCCTCCAATATGGGGCCAGAATATTCATCCAGCCAGGTCTCGGTGATGCAAGCCAGGTCAGCTGAGCTAATAAGATCAGCAACAATGGTGGTCTTATTCCTAACAGACCTGGCATTGCATAACACCGCCCGAGTTGGACAAACCTTGGAGGCTGTCCGACCTAGCTGCCCACCAACTGCAGTGCCCTTGGGTATGGGCACCAGGACATGGGGAACCCTGTCTGGATTCCATTTCACCCCAGGCACCTTCTGAACTTAATAACCCCGATACGGGTGGTTACACCTATTCATCCTCACCTGTTCACCCATCCCCGCCCTCCTCACTCTCCTATGAGCAATCCCCAGCGCTCTACAGCACTGGTAGGTCTCAAATTGCAAAAGAAGAGTATAAAAAGAGTGGAGGGCGCGAAGAGAGGAGGAGAATGAATAGCGCACCCCCATGGAGCCTGCAGGCCAACACATGCTACTGCTAAAACTAAACAAAATACGTCAAATATAAACAAAAAACTAATCTAATCTCAAAACCCATACAAAATAACACATAAAAATAAAAAATGAAAATAATAAACATAACAAAACAGTCAAATGAAAATAAATAACTATAAAATAAATATAAAAGGGGACTCTCACTGCCCCTACACAAAAATTTGCCCCCCCTTAGCTCTCTCACAGCAAAAAGAGAGGGGAAAAAAGAAAAACAATCTTAGCACTCTCACTGCAAGATAAAATAAAAATCACATAAAAACAAACAAGACAAACAGCATGGGTCTGAAGCTGCCATACTTTTATAAGCCCCCACTAAAAAGTCATTAAACTTAATAGAGCTAATCATAAGCCCCGCATAACAAAAGTCCATAAAATCTCAGAGTCAGTGTACTTTCTTCATGCTCCTGGCATTCAACTCCAGCCACTGCATATTCTCACTATTCAAGATATTCCATCAGGAGGTAAAGGTAAACACTCTTAACCCAATGAACCCTAGGAGGGCGCTATTATGCAGCCAGTCTCACCTACTTGGGATGCCAGACACAGCCCGGCCTCTGCCAGGCTATTCTGGCACCACCCAGAGGCCCTGAGAATGCCAACCTACCGGAAGGTACTCCCGACCCTCCCAGGTACAGACAGCAGCACCCCGCACCCATCTCTGGAACAGTTGGGCTAGTTAATCAAATCTCTCTTCCTCCTTCCTCCTTTTCCAACACGATTCCACAGCCAGATTCCACAGCCAGAAATTCGACTTTAAATCCAGCAGTCCACTAAGTCCAAATGAGGGAGCAAGCAGAATAAACAAAAAACGACTCGCTCCTTATCAGTCCCCAGCGTCACAATTTGCATGCATCAGTCAAAAAATAACCAAAACCTGAAAAGGTTCACCCCGTGGATCCACTCAAAGTCCAACAGTTGAGGTTCCAAGTCTAACAAAAACCTCCTTCAGTATTTCTCGTCTCCACAGCCCTTCACGCTGTGACCAAAAGACTTTCAGGTAAACAAAGCAGCACAGATTCACTGGGGGCAAACAAACTCGGTGCTCCAACATCCTGTATAGATTCTTCTCCACAGCTTCTCACACAACTCCTCGACTCCACAGCTCCCCATGTCGCGACTCCAAGCAACACTCGGGCACAAGGACTCACACAGACTCACCGGGGGCAAACAATACAATGCTCCGATATCGGCAAGTTCTTTCTTTTCCTTACTGCTCCCACAAACCCCGACTCCACAGCCTATCATGCTGAGATCGGGAAGCAGCTAAAAACACAAGAAATCTTTAAGGAGCAAAACAAATGCAGAACTCCAAGAACAAAAGCGGGACTCCAAAAGTCGATAAAACGGGACTCCAAAATCGATAATCGATAAAACGGCAGAGCAGCCTGGTCTTCACACTGCTACAGCCCAGGCTGATAAAAACATGCAAAGCACTGAAAATTAAACTAAACAAACAAGTCCAAACAAACAAGTTGCAGAGACTAGTGTTCTGGCTGGCACAGCTCAGCCACCATCTTGGATCCAAAAATAGTATAAACAGTGTTGGTTACCTATTAAGAGCCATGTTATAATTAAAAATCAACAGTGCCAACATTGCCAACAAAAGGAGAAAGTGATATAGGTAGCAGAACCCCAACCTCAACTTAGATCCAAAAGCAAAATACTCAGAACACCAAGTGAATATAACTCTCAGTTCCCAGATATTAACCCAGGATTTCTATTGGACAGCACAGCAGTCAAATTTCAGCTCTGGGATTTGGCCCAAAAAATCAGAGTTTAACGCATTGTTCATACACAAATTTTAGAATCCTTCTAAGCTCTAAATTGAGAGTTCCAATGCTGGCTTTCTTCTGGCACACTCCTAACATTGACGCCTGTGAAAAATTCTGATTCTTCCCCCTGACTCACTCCATGTTCATCTTGACTCCTGAACTGCTGCTCCACTTTCCTTGGCTACACTCTCAGTGCACACCAGGCTAGAATCTGGAGTTGAATACATTGCTCTTTGGGCTCTCATTTCCATGCTGTTCTCTCCATGCTCTCCTCTGTCACTCTGGTTTACTCCTGTCCTCTGGTTCTCAATCCAGTCAGCTCTCCGTGGTCAACCACAGGTGCCTACATCTCACTTCCAGCACTCACCACTCCTGCAGCATCGGCATGGGAAAACCTATACCTTGCTCTAGTGTTGTAGGTCCAAATAAACAAAGGTGATGTGCAGCTTTTCAGTTTTCATTTTCATGTCGTTTCGAGATTGTGTTGAAAGCATGTCAGTAAACTTCAGCATGGCTTTCTTTACACCTTGCTTCACCGCAAGATGGTGATGATGTCAGGAATTATACTCCACAGTCATCTCTAGTTATAGACCTCATGTTGCTCCTCCTTCTAAGTTCTCTATTTTAAACTGCAGCAACATTGATTCAACATCATAAATTATAGAGTGATGTTACATCTTGAAGCAGTTTTGGAGACTTTTCATTGGATACCATCATAATCTTGAGGTCAACTCCTGATACCTCTGTGAAAGATTCACACTAACTGCCACTGTTCGACTGTCTCCTACTGCCACAGGAGGAAGTAAATCACATTAGTTGCTTTCCCTTCTGTAGCCCCACATCAGGTGGTGCATTTGCATGTGCCATGACAATGACTCATGATCTGCAAAGTTGCAAGCATCCTCCCCAACCATCATACTGTGTCCTGCTTTATTTCTGGGTTCCTGTCTGCTGTGGGGGGGGAGGTGATATGGCTTTCTGGGCAATAAGCAGAGGTGACTATGATCACACAGAAAATCCTGCTGTATGTTGAGACAATGGGGCAGATGAACAAAGGATGCAGTTGAGCAGAAGTGATGCAGAGGGAATAATTTGGATAAAACAAAACAAAAAAACAACAATATATCCAGGTACCATATTCATTCAAAGCGAACACCCTGCAAACCTGTACAGCAAACTATATTTATTTATGTATGTATTTATTTATTTTTTGGCCTCCTACTGGTAGACCTGTGCCCCCTTCTGGACTACCCCCCCCCAGTCACCCAGTTTCTCATGGACTTACCACATTTCATCTGTCTTCTCCCATTGCTTGCCCCCATGGCAAGGTATGGCAGGACCCCCAACTGCTGCTGAACAGGATCTAGATTGGGGGTAGCTGCCAAATCAGTGGTGTGGAGGTCTGTGAGGGGTGAGTCTATCATTCAGCCTCAGGCTCAGTGCTTTTCCTCCTTTTTCCTTCTCCCTGCCTCTGAGACATCAGCATAGGGAGTGATGTAAGCATGTACACAAGATTGGTGCATATCATGCACCAGTGTCTCCCCTGCAATTACATAGAAACATAGAATTTGATGGCAGATAAGGACCACTTGGCCCACCCAGTCTGCCCATTTCCCTGCCTACTGGATAAGCTGCTGATCCTAGTTAACCAGCAGCCTACTTCTTTCTACCCCAACCCCCTAGAATTGCCTTATGACTGTCCCGTGCATGCTTGAATTCCACCACTTTTTTTACTCCACGACCTCCACTGGAAGGCCATTCCATGCATCCACAACCCTCTCTGTGAAAAAATACTTCCTTAAATTACCTCTGAGCCGCCTCCCCATCTTCAAATTGTGCCCCCTTGTTCTTGGACACCTCTTTTTTTGAAAGATGCTACCCTCTTGGACTTTGTTGATTCCCTTGAGGTACTTGAAAGTTTCTATCATGTCCCCCCTCTCCCTCCTTTCCTCGAGGCTATACATATTAAGCTCCTTAAGTCTCTCTTCATATGTCTTCCGGTGCAGACCCTGCACCATTTTAGTTGCCCTCCTCTGGACAGCTTCCATCCTGTCTATGTCTTGCGAGAGACTGGGTCTCCAGAACTGCACACAGTACTCCAGATGGGGTCTGACCAGTTGTCTGTACAGAGGGATAATAACTTCCTGTTTTCTACTGGTGATGCCTCTCCCTATGCATCCCAGTATCCCCCCAGCCCTCCTTGCTGCCCTCTCACATTGCTTGCCCACCTTTAGGTCATCTGATATGAATACCCCCAGGTCCCTTTCCATTTTTGTTGTTGTTAGTATCTCACCCCCCATTGTGTACTCTTCCCCTGGGTTTTTGTTTCCCAGGTGCATTACCTTGCACTTCTTAGCATTGAATCTAAGCTGCCATACATGGTGGTGAAGCAGCACTGGCCAGGTGGGTGGGAGCCATGGGACAATAAAACAGACTGCAGTAAAAAAAAATAACCCTTCAAAGCCTCCATGCTCTACATCTAATCCAAATCATAATGCCAGAAATGATTTGCATTGCCTTGCTTGTGCATCTGCCAAACTGCCCCAGGCTGCCTTTTTTGAGCATTCTTTCTGGATAACTAGATTTTATTTTGGGGCTCATTTGAGTTGCCAGGTAATGTAAAGCCCATCACAAAGTGCTGCAGAATCGCCACAGCATTGCTCATAGTCTGACCGCAGCAAGCAAGAGATCCTACCACAGAATGTAGGTCCAGTTTGTCTCAGTAAACAAGGGGCCCTGATTATTGATAATACTGAGCTGTTTACTGCAATCCTCAGTGCATCATTTGACAATGTTTGTGCCTATACAGTAGGCCTGTTTTAGCGTTGGTGGGCTTAGCTACTTGATCAATGTGGTTTGAAAGGAAAGGGAGCTATCAAGTGTGACCCCCGAGTATTCAAAAGCTGGGACCATATCTAGTACAGTGCTTTGGTTTAGGATTTTTAGCGGATATGACCTGTGCTTCTTGTGGGAGGAAGAGAAAAACATATTTTAATTTTTTTTTTTGTCATTTAGAAGTAATTTAGACTTAAGGAACCAGGACCAGAAGCAGAGGTGGCAGCCAGTCTAGGGACCAGTGATCACAGTTCAGTCTGGTTTACTGTGAACAATATGGAGGAAAATAGTCACACCAAAATCAAGGTACTAGATTTCAGAAAAAAAAGCTTCCCCAAAATGAGAACTATGATCACATCCATGCTAGAAGGAGGAATCACAGGAAATGCAGAGGACTGCTGAAATACTCTGAAGGCTGCTCTGCATATAGTAACAATTGTATGCACTAAGCAGATCAGCAAGTCCAAAAGAAGGAAAAGACCTCTTTGGTTCTCTCACGAAGTAGCATCCAAAATCAAAGAGGAAAAAAAAGAATTTTACACAATTCAAGCAAACAAAACATGAAGAAGACATGGAAGAATACAAGAACAAATTAAAGGAGGCAGTGAAAGCTGTTAGAAGGGAAAAAGCACAGACGGAAGAGAAAATAGCATAGGGTGTTGAGGGTAACAAAGCCTTCTATAGATACATAAGTGAAAAAGGAAAAACTAAGGGAGGAATAGTCTGACTAGCAACCAAGGAAGGTAAGATGGCAGAGTGAAGAGGCAAGGCAGAAGTGCTAAATGAGTTATTTTGCTCTGTCTTCACCATGGAAGACAATGGCAAAGATTCCACACTGAGCAGGACAAAGGAAGATACCCAGGGAGCAGATACTAGCCCCTTCACAAGGGAAAGAATCCTAAAAGAGCTTAATAAACAAAGTGGAAAACTCTATGGGACCGGACGGCATACACCATAGGATATTGAAGGAACTATGAGAGAAACGGGCTGCACCACTGGCTGAGCTCTTCAACGAGTCACTAGACAGCAGAAAAATACCTCAGGACTGGAAACTGGCAACCACTGTGCCCTTTCACAACAGCAGAAACAAGGAAGAGGCAGGAAATTGCCACCCTGTCAGTTTGACTTCAGTTGTGGGGAAATGATGGAGTTACTGCTAAAAAACAGGATAGTGGCGTACTTAACAGATACTGGAAAAATGGACCCCAAGCAACATGGCTTCACAGCAGGATGCTCTGGTCAAACCAATTTGATTGACTTCTTCGACTGGGTCACCAGAACATTGGATCAGGGAGAGGTGGTAGACCTTGTATACCTAGATTTCAGCAACGTCTTTGACACCGTCCCTCACGGAAGGCTAACCAACAAGCTGGAACATACAGGAGTTGGCCAGAAGATGGTCAGCTGGATCAGTAACTGGCTGAATGATAGGACCTAGAGAGTGCTAGTCAATGGATTATTGTCAAGGGAGGGTAGGGTGACCAGTGGCAACCTGAAGGGATCGGTACTGGGACAGATCCTATTTAACATATTTATAGCAGACATAGTGAATGGACTAACAGGGAAGGTTTGCCTGTTCGCAGATGATACAAAACTCTGCAACAGAGTGGACACAAGCGAAGAAGCAGACAAATTTGGAAGCTGATCTTAGAAGGCTAGAGGATTGGTCCAGGGACTGGCAGTTACAATTTAACACCCAAAAGTGTAAGGTAATGCACTTGGGAAAGAGGAACCCTAGAAAAAAGTACACACTGGGAGGACATCAACTGAAGGAGACACAAATGAAACAAGATCTCAGCATAATCATCACTGATGAGTTAAAGGTAGGAAAACAATGTGAGAGAGCAGCACAGAGAGCGGGTGGCATCCTCGGATGTATAAGTAGAGATATTTCAAGTAGAAAGAGGGAGGTTATCATGCCCCTCTGCAGGTCCTTGGTGAGGCCACACTTGGAGTACTGCATTCATTTCTGGAGACCTCACCTTAAGAAGGACATTGACCATTTGGAAATGGTGCAGAGAAGGGCTACTAAGATGGTGCATGGACTGCATCACAGGTCATATGAAGCAAGACTTGGGGAGCTGAACCTATAATCCCTTGAGCAGAGAAGAAACACAGGGAACATGATTGAAACATTTAAGTATGTGATGGGTTTTAACACAGCTCAGACAGGCAATCTATTTCAACAGAACACAGCAGCATGCATGAGAGGGCATGATATGAGATAGGTAGGAGGAAGGTTCAAAAGCAATCTCAGGAAGTACTTCTTCACAAAGAGCATGATAGACCCGTGGAACAGCCTGCTCCAGGATGTGGTAGCATCAAAGACAATCAGGGAGTTCAAACTTGCATGGGACAGACATAATGGACAAGTTAGGATGAAGGCTGCATAAGAAGGGGGGTAGTTTCTAGGGCACACTAGATGGATTGCATGGCCCCCATCTGCTGATGCTGTTCTTATGGTCTTATGATTCTATGTAAGTAAAATTTTGCTGCATTTGCTTTTCAAGGATTATGGGGTCAGAGTTCTAGCTCTAGGATGTCCTTTACCACCTGGATGCCGTTAGAGGCCTAATACTGCCAGTACACTTGTTTGTGCCCTATTAGAGTACTCAAGCTGTGCCATAGGGGTGCTTGGCTTAGTGGGGTTGGGTTTGTCCCCAATTTACAGTGCAGTATACACCCAACATTTTGAAGTGAAGGAAAAACCAAACAATTCAGTGCCAGTGTGCTCTTCTCAATATAATGCCATGATTCAGCTACAGTAACAAAAGCTTCCTTAAAAAAAATATTCCACTGTTCTACTACTTGCACATAACCAGTATTGCACAGAGAATTGTCCTTCCTATTGTCATAAACTGTATTTCATCATACTCATGTCATTAAATGAAGAGTGCACAGAAGTTATATTATTTCATCATAATGCACAGCCCAATAAAAGTTTAACATTTCAACCATAGTATCCCATAATATATAACTGCAGAATTCGTCCTAGTACTTCACTAAATATGTTGTGCTTTGTCAATCTGGGTCTGTAACCGATGCATAGAAACATATGCATTGTTCTGGGTACTATAAAGGGAAAGTCCCCATTATTAGTTCTGTTCACTCCTGCACTTGTTTCTGATTTTGAGCTGGACTCCTATTCACCTGCAACACCCCCAATACTGACACCAGCACTGCCTGCTCCCTTGTATCAGACATTTCACCTTGTTCCTTATTTTGTGTGTTGCTTATTGTTTAATGTTATTTGCCTGTTCCATAATTTACTGTGTGGTATTTTACTTTGTCAATTTGTTGAAAGTGTTCTTGAAATTGCATGTATTTATATACTTATTTCCATATTATTCTGTTCTCTTCTTCTCTCTTCCCACAGGATGCAGGTACCAGCCCAGTATGTCTTACCTGGCAAAACTTTTGAAATAAATATATTTTGTCACAAGGTGTTAGGGTTTGCTTTTTATTCTTCAATATGGTAATGTAATCAGTTTGTGGTAGATTCAGGTAAACGTCCCCTGCTATAATTTAGGACTGGAATATTATTTGGAAGATGCTGATGTAGCTACCCTTACCAACTAGAACTGGTGTTGTATTAGTGTGTCAGTATATCAGCAATTTGATGACCTGCTATTTGGGTTCCATAAAACTGAACAACTTTCAGTAGGTTCTAAAACCTAATAACTGACCCTTCTCCAGTGCAGTATGCTGAATGCATCATTTGAGAGGTTTTTATATACACTAAAGAATCTAGGTTTCTTACGTGACTAATGTGTCATTCGCTTGCCCCAAAAAAGAAAAAAATCAGTGACCTGCAACTGTTACTTCCATTTCTGTAATGTGCCTCTATATCTTTACTGGAATAAAGAATTATTATATCTGTCTCTGAGTTGGCAACTCTTGTTTTGGCATTAATTACCTCCAAACATCAAATTACTGTAATGTAATGGTGGCAGGGTTGCTGGATTGTTCCATGAATTGATTACAGCTAGTGATGGAACATCACATAAGGAATTATAACATGCCCTAAATTCAATGTTCATATCATTCCACTCTTAAAATCTCTACAATAGATATCAGTTCAGTGGACATACACTTCAACTTTGTATTGACCTATAAATCATTTGCTGGGTTATGTCCCTCATAAAATAATAATTTACTGGTTCCTAATAACCTTCATGTATGTTATGATTTGTGGACTGGCTTATGGAGTGTTCCTAACATAAATTCGTAGTCTACAGGCTCTTATTTCTTTAGTTGTTGTATTCATGAGCTTTGGGATACCTTCCATTAATGTTAGAACTTCAGAATCTATCCCTGGTTTCACATATCAACTAAAGGTAAACAAAAAGACTTGCCAGAAGAAGAATCCTGGATAAGGACAATCACCCCTTGTGTATTCATTAATGAAGACCGTGAACAAAAAGGAATCCTTAAAAAGCAATTATTGTAACATCCCAGGCATGAATCCATAGGTGTGGTCACATGTGTATCAACCAAAGAGTATTTTTTAACACAACAAAACAATAAAAGGGGCAACACCAGGAAAAGAGTTTGGTGCTATGTAAAACAAGAATGCAAAGCACAAAAGATAAAACACCAAACCAAGGACATACAGTATATTTATCAAAATGTATTACACAAAAATGTGCCCAGATGATCAAAAACAAACACCTGACTAAAACACACCTATATGGTCACAGGTAACATTCAGATGCACCCCTTACATTTTGCAGATGCCCCTGCTGTGCCTGTGTAATAAATTGTGATAAATATATGCCATTGGTTTGGGTGCTGTATCTTTTGTGCTTTGTAGTCTTTTTTAATAGCATGCATTCCTTGGAGCTCTTTATACAACACCTAATTAGTACATATGGATCCCAAATAGCTATGCAATGATTCTGCTGAACACATTAAAGGGGACAGGAAATCATTTGTGACTGTACTAGTGTTGTTCAATGGTAAATAAACACATTTTCATCAATTATGCTATGTTGTTTCATTATCTGGGTGAATGTTGTTTCATTATTTGGGTGAGTTTATTATATTTGTGTTGCTGCCTGCAGTGTTGCCGATTCAAAACATTCCTTTTTAGCTCATGGTCGCAAGTCAGGAAGTGCTAGTAGTTGATGGTACACTCATTTGTGCATTCTGTTTACATTCTGCTCATTTACATCAAAAATATTGTATATTTGACAGAATGAAATCCTACAGAATATACTGTTAACTCTGTACTTTCTGCCTACAACTCATGTTAGATGATTCATTACTTGTGTATTTTTTTGTCCATACTGATGCCAGTTGTTACAATTTTACCATTGCTGTCAGATGTGAAAACTGAGTTATCACAAGGGACAGTCAGTGACTTTGAGTGAAACTGACATTTAAAAGCAATACTGTTTTTGATTGTCAGTGCAGAACTATTCAATGGATCATCTCTATGTTAAGCACAATGTTTGTATGTTTTATCTGAAAAAAGACTCCATATGTAAATTGGATCCACTCCTGATCCCCTCTCCCTCCAAAAAAAAACACAACCACCACAGTCCCTCCCTCCCCCAGTCTTATCCACATATTAGATACAACATATTATTTGCAATTATTTTGCTGATGTATGTATTGGTTAATTAAAAAATACATGGTCTTACCTTTTTGGTTACAAATAGTGCTCACCACTGGAACATCTGGATTTGCTATTGAAATCAGAGTTTCTTTTGTAATATATCAGCTCTCATCTATAAAAAGCATGGCTGTTGTATTATACATGGTCAAGTACCTTAGAAAAAGAAAACTGCCCACTTGAAAGACAAACACAATGCAGCACACAAGTAAGCTACAGTGCTTCAAAAATTAACTAGATTGTGTGCCAGACAAACAGCTGCTAACACACTCAAGCATTTTTCTTTTTTTTCTTATCTAGTGTATCCACTGCATGCACCAGGGTTTTGAGCTGTGATTTGTCATTTTCATCATGGTAAAATATCAGTTATTGTTTTCTGTTTAGATAAAAAAAAAACATGTCAGTGTCCATCCACATGGTTTTGGATGATACCTATGACTCCCATTTATCTATGAACATTAGTGTTAGACATAATAGAGCAATAAAATTAATATGATGGTTTTTTTTTTTAGGTACAGTGATCTTCTCTAATTCTGAAACATTCTAATTATTGCTGTTACCTGGAGCTAATACAGGAAAACAAATAATGCAATCCATATTCTGGCAAGTTGGCATAGAAATGCATCATGCATTGAAATAAGCCAGTCACAGTAGAGTGCCAATGGCAGCACAGCTTTAATGCCATGCTTTACAACATCTAGGGATCTGTTACATTGCATTACATCACATCTCTAAAACCCAAAACCTTTTTCTTTTCTTTCTTTTTTCTTTTTTTATGTGGTCAGATCTGCCAAAGGGCCATGTCTTCAAACTACTAAACCCATGAAACTTTGGAAAATGGGTGAGAGTCGGGCTATTTCTATGTCTATGGATGCAGTCTGCATTGCTACAGCAAAACAATAATCAGATAACAACAATGTGCATGCATGTACAAAGTTTTTCTCTTATTTCTCCCTCCACTTCCCACAACTGGAGTTTGTTCTCTCACCTAATTATGATTTGCTTTCAATTTTGTGAATGCATACAGATCGCTGTGATGTGAAACAGTTGAGTGTGTGTATATGGGAGGGGGAACAATGAGGTGTAAATTAGAAAATGCCCAAATGTTAATATATGACTACTCATTGATAGTAAACTGAACCAATAAGAAAATAGTAGTCCTGGGGACCAGCACCTGGTAAAAGATATAACTCATAAAACAACTTACATACAGTAGCTCCAAAGAAGGTAGAACATAGAACTTCAATATATTCTTCAGTGTAAAATCAATTTTATTTCCGTAAAGTGCTGACACAGTGTTGATTTAATTTATATCACTCACAAGCATGACACTGCACAAGATCTATAAAAATCTATATAGTCCCACATTAACACTGGCTGGCATTCAGACACTCAGAGTGAGTACCCCACTCTCAGATTGATGTCACCTGATGAGTTTTGCCCAATGAGAGATTCTGAAACTTGGAAAATAAAGTAAAATAGATAAAAATATACAAAACAGTTCATGTCAACAAATTCTCACTTTAATAAAATATCATAAGTATGTACTGTCACAGCTAAAAACAGAACAGAAACTACTACAAAAATAGAACAAGACTGCACAGTTGACACTTCCTGGTCATTGAATCATCAAATATGGTCAGTGAATTGAATCAGTTTTCTGTGCAAGGACAGCAGCATGTGCCAAAAAAGCACAAATTGGGACATCACATCTAAACCATCTCATTCACTTCACTGATGTAAAAACAGGAACCTGGAATGATGTTTATCCAGAAAGAGCCATATTGTAAAAATCAATAAAAGTATAAATTGTACCTTGAATGACACATGTAGTTTTATTAAAAATGACAGGACACATCTCTTGGTGTAACAATTGTTTTTTATTTCCTGTCCTCTTTAAAGATCAAAAAAATATGAAAAAAGATAATGATATTCTATCCAAGATAAGCTACTGAGCAATTGACAATAAAAAAAATACTTTACATTAGAAACAAGAGTTGCATGTGATTAGACATCACCAGTAGCTGGTCCATCAGCGTAACTGCAGATGTGTAAAATGATTTGTGACCTTGGCTAGGATAGGGATTATTATTTGAGTAGTTGCTAGCAACTAAGGCAGAGTATTTCCCAATATAAGCTATACAATCCAATTACTTTCAACAAAATATCTTGCTTTCCTTTTACAGAGCATCACTTTGCCAACCATCAGCCTGCTTGTAGTTTGTGATGCCAAAATCCTTATTACAAATTACATTGCACTAATAAATTTGCAAAACATGCTCCAGTTATTTGGGTGGTTACTAAGTTCTGGCCACAGTTATGGATGTGATACACAAGTAGATTTGCACACAGGGACTGTCAAGGCATGCAGTGAATTAATTTCTCAAGTAGATTAGCAAAGGAAAGTGTTCTAATGTTTTATAAATACTACAGTTGTGTACATTAACAAACTGGAGGCACAAAATGCTACTCTGATGCAGCTTTCAACCAGCATGGCTACATTAGCCACACAACTGTTTTGCCTGTCCTAAAGTTTTATGTAAATGTTAAATGCAGTGACCACATGGAAATAACATGTGTATACAGTCTGCATGATATGTCCACTGCTCTAAAGTCAGATATTTGGTTTATGGGCACAGTTTAACTCATCACCCCACCTGCAACCTAGGGTGAGCTTAGTTAGACCCAGAATCCCCAAAGGAACTGCTCCTTTATGCAACAGCTGCCTTACATCATGGAAACAATGGAGACCAAGAAAAAGCACTGTGACTCTGAAGATATGTGACAAAGAGAAAGCCACAAACCTCACCCTGATTGAAAGTGCTGACAATCCCCCTGTTGCTCCCTGGTTATAAAATGAGAATGAGATGGAGAGCAGCAGCAGCAAGCTACAATTGTAACAGTCATGTAAAACACACGGTCATGGGGGGTTTCCAATATACATCTTAACCTGGTTCAATATCAGTCAACTTGCATCTCTATCCCTTTTCCCCAGGATGAGGCTGAAAACAGTTAGTATTTCCCAACTCTCTTTTGCCAGTCGACAAAAAAAAAAAAAATAGATGGCTAAATAACTAACAAAATAAATCAATAAATTACAAAGCTCTAAAATGGTATACAAATATAGATACAGCATACAAGTTATATTGGGGCAACAGACTTCTAGAAAAACATAAAGGGAATTTACAAGCTCAAATGGACAGACTGGGTGGGCCATAGGCCCTTATCTGCCGACAGTATCTATGTATCTATATTCCAGTGAATATCAAGAATAATAGAGACAGTAGCATAAGTTATTTGTTCAAAGAAGAAAACCCATCTGAAAAAAAACAAACTGTCAAATCCCACCCCCACACCTTAAATGTGTTAATGCTCATTGAACAATGCCACTTATAGTGAGTGTTGAGGAAGGAAGAATGCCTGACACAACTGACAAGAAAAATATGTAGTTTGTTTGTTCTTCTTTTCAACTCACTGCTGCTGAGCTTGGACTGAAGTGAAGTTTCCACAGCTACTGTTAAACTCACAGCACATCCTCAGGTACTACTGGACCTTGGTTACTCACTGTGCAATCTCAGCAATGCAAGCAAATATAGTGACCGCCACTTTAACATACGCCATCCTCCTTCACATGCGACCTATCAGAAATGGAAACAATGGATTTGAAAAAGAATGAACAACACAGGCAATTTGTTTCTGTATAACTGCCACAATATACTTCATGATGGTGTCTTGGGTATTAAGCCTGAGCTGGAGTGGTGGCCTCAGTGGTTTTTCCCTGTCATCTCTGCACTAGTTCCTCCTAGGGTCCCAAGTCACCACCATGTGTTTCTGGGAAAATGGCAGCAGCACTGCTAACAGGGTTACTCCTGCTGCTGTTGGCACTGCTGTTGAGGAAAGAGTTCTGTGATTCTGGCTATCAAGTGCACAAGCTTGGGTTTGGTGAACAGCTACAATTCAGGCTTGTCCAGCTCCATACTCCAAACTTTGTGCAGTTGCTCCTATCACCACTCTGACATCTCCTTGCTGCTGCCACTGCCATTCTGCAGCTGCTGACTGTCATCACTGTCCACACATTCAAGTACGATGTGCTATGATCATTGCTGTATGGGATTACTGGCCTCCACAGTCAGTTGCACTGCCACTGCTCCTTTATTTATCACTAAGCTGTTGTCCAATGGTGATATATTGTTGTTAATCCTTCTATATCATGAGATCTGAATCTCTGATTCACTTCCACTGCCATTATTTTCTTTCCTAGGTTCACACAATTGCTCCTGGAATTTGACTGCACTAATTCCTGTATTGGGTGTATGCAGGTAACCACTAGGAACTCTTTCCTGTCTTATTGACAATGCTGGGAACTACTTCTGATATTACTGGAATATAGCCGGGGACCAGCTACAACAACTAGAACAATAAAGCTTCCAAGTTCTAAAATACTGACCCAAGACATGGAAAAGAAAAATCAGAATGTAATTTTAAGAGTGAGTTAACTGATATATCTACAGGGAATGTACCCAAGTACTGTAAACATAAACTAAGTAATGAAAGTCTAGCACTGTAGAGAAGCACTAGAGAAAAGCTAGTTAAAGGACAACTAAACAGGCTATCCCATAAGCCAAAATTGCAAAATGGGAAAACAAAGGGCTTTAGGTTGAAATCTTACCTGTGTTTTGCTGTGCTCCATTTTGTAGAAAAGAGCAGTTTAATATTGTTTCATCAGCTTTAAGAAATGAGAACAGACAGGGTTTTTCATTTAAAATCTGTGCTCTGCAATCATCCCAAAAAGGCGTCAAAGTCCTTAATAATGTCATTAGAGTGAGAGCACTCGAGTGATCATTAAATGGGTGTGGGGACCTGTTAAGTATAGTTATCCTATCACCTTTAGATTGTATTAATCAGCAAAATCCTTTACTGTGCATGTGTGATAACCTTTTCATGCATGCATAGATAGTAAAGAATGTTGCTGATAATTACATCCTAAAGGTTATAACTATATTTAAAGATCTAGTGGATTCAAAACATGCAGACAGAAAAAAATGTACATTTTAAGAAGTAGTTTTAACTATATATATATATATATATATATATATAAAGTATTTCTCTTTTTTCTTTTGCTCATTAGAAGGTCGTTTATGTGATAATATGGCGTTAAAGGTGTAGACCAGCTTTTAGCCTGATAGTTGAAATATCTAACTCTATCCCCCACTACATCATCATTCTGATCTCACTGACAGTGACATCACAGGTCACTGACCTGCCAGCCACTCATTGACTGTTTCTAAGCAGCAGTGACATTATGTCAGTGAGGTAACAAAGCTGATGGTGTAATGGAAGTACTGCAACAGAACAAGATATGTCAGCTGACAGGCAGAGTGCAGTCCCAAACATCACATCTGCTAACATCAGGTAAAGTAAACAATCTTCTAGTTAAACAAAGGGAAAAGAAAAAGTACCTCAGATATGAATGAAAGATAATGTTTAACTTCTTTTAAAAACTAATATGAGTTTTGGGCAGTACACTAGCTCTTTAACAGGTCCCCATAAATAATCAATGATTATGCTGGAGTGCTGTCACTCTAATGGCATCAGTACACAAGGCAGTCATGGCCATTTTAGAATGATTCCAGAGTGCAGCTTTTAAATGAAAAGCCATGTTTGTTTAAATTTTTAATGCTCACAAAACAATACTAAATAGCCCTTTTCAACAAAATGGAGCACAGCATAACGTAGGTAAGGTTTTAACCTAAAGCCCTATGTCTTCTGATTTAGCAATTTTGATTTACACAGGGTGTTCTGTTTATGTGTCCTTTAAGCAATGCATGTTTAGCAGCATGCCTTGTCTGAAAGAGGGAACATAAGTCTAGAATATTGCAGTTAAGTGATAAAATATGCCAGACGTGTAAGAGTTCATAAAATCTGTAAATAATGATATTTTCAAATCAATTACAGGAGGTGCTGTTTGATATGAAATCAGATTATATATAAAACAACAGCATTAACAAACTGCATTTACACAGACAATGTGCTATGGAAATGTATTTAAAAAGCAGTGTTAGTAAGACAATATTACAAGGCAGAATTTTAAATGCTAGAGGGACACAGTAGTAATCACAGTCAGATACACAATGACTCCAGCAAGAGCTGTAGAGATGTAGCAGTAGTGCACTGTACGCATAGCAACAAATAAAACTAATGTACAATGGTTGTGCTAAGCTAAATACTGTATATTGAGTGAGGAGAAAACTTTTTGGATCAAATTTGGCAACATCACATCCGTTTATAAAAAAATAAAGGGATAGCAAAACAAAATGAAATGTACATGTACATGTAACTATTAAAATGACTGTCCTTGCACTACAATTGTCCTTGGAGTCCTGGCATATATAAGGTGGAGCATATGATTTCCAATGACATCACTGAACACTGTAAAGCTGGAATCTCAATGTGTCAGAGCAGAGTATCATTTGTAATTGCAGTCCCACTGTATCATTTGCAAATATGCAGGAGAGGTCAAACCGTAATCATTTTTCCTGTTGCTGCCTGCAAGGTGGGGGTGGGGTGCTAGGGTTGGGAAATCAAACACCACATTTTCCCACGTTTGTCACTTTAACCCTAATTGGTTCATTAACAAAGCCATTTGCATTGAATATCTTTAAAATATGATTGGTGTGCTCTATAATTCTCTGTGTTTCTTCATATTATATTGTGATGCCAGAATTACAAGTGTGACAAATACAGTGTGGCTCAGTGATACGGTGTGCCATGCTACAACATGGTGATCAGTATAACTTTGAGTAACAGGTAAGAATGGTTAATCCCATCAACTGGATGTATTAGGGCTGGGAGAAAGTTATCTTCTGACAGTGAAATTCTGTAAAAATTCTGATTTTGTTTCCACAAAATTTCATGACCAATGAAAATGTTGCGAAATCTCACCAAAATTGTGATTTTAGTTATTTCCACCTAATTTAACTAGTTGTTGTCATAATTGCATCACAGTTGGTAGGATCACATTATCAATGTCCATACAAAAGTGTGCCAAGTTTCAGATTTCTATCTTTAAAGTAACTGAGTTATAAGCCTCACAACTTTCAGAAATGTTAAAATTACATTTCACAATTATGTAAACTAAAAGTATTTGCCCAAATTGCACCAAATTTGGTATGATAACTTTACCAAGGTTTATACAGAAGTGTACCTAGTGCCAGATCTCTGTCTTTAAAGGTGACTGAGTTATAGCCTCTAAAGATTTGGACATTTTAAAATTACATTTCATAATTCTGTAAACTGCATGAATTTTAAGCCTCTGTAACTTTAAAACTACAGAACAGACTATCATCAGTTTTGTCTGGTTCATTGACCATAAATATTAGGCTTTGAGGACATCCCCCATGGCCCAGCAGCAAAGTGCTGTGCTGCCATGCTGATGACATGGGTTCAGGGGCGAGCCTGGGAAGTTATGTCAGGAGGCATGCCATGGCTGAGACAGCTGTCACTCTTGGTTGCAGAAGGTTGGGGGCAGGCTACACCAACACACCAACACCAAAACAGTGACCCCTGCTGCAGGGGAAGCTGTGGCTCTGCAAGGCTGACAGAGGCACTGCCCCCACCATGGGAGATGGGAGGGAAAAAATTTTGGCAAAAACCCTGGTAGCCAACCGAATGATGGCAGGGCTCAACCTGATCAGGGTATATCCCTGTGAACAGGGTATACCCTTGAGAGACAAGCTGCTGGTGATTAGAAAAAAAACAATCTGAAACAAAAAAAAAGAGGCTGTGTGTATAAGCAGTCAAAGAATCCAAAATGACATGACATGAGTAACTAAAGTTGAATTTCATAAGCTTTTGAGAAATTGTGAAAAGTTGCGATTCTTTTATCGAAGCCACATCCACAGATTTTGGCCCAGTCATACACTGGAGTTGCCATTGTAGAGGAAGGTAAAAGCTGGGTAAAATGACAACAAGATAGAATTCATAGGGGACACCACAGCAAAAGTATAGTGGTGTCAAGTGACAGGTCAGTATCTTGCGTGATTGACCATGAAGGATAGTCATGGACATCACTATATACTAGCCTGCATTCATACAATTTGCCAGATATCCACTAGGGCTCACTGACTCAATGACTTGTGGAAGCACATGCACATGCAGCACTGTTTCTGTGCAATGCCACCTGCTGACGCTTTAATAAACCTGTATTTAACAATATATATATTGTAAAGAGAATGCATATAACTGGAAGGAAAGTCTTTTCTGTTTGAGTTCTTTGAGAGCATGCCTGCTGCCATGAGCCAGGAACATGCACTGTGATGATAGTGGCTGTTTTGTTAGTGCACACAACAGGAAGTGAGACACTGGATGCATCCTCTTGCATCAGGGAACAATGCTGTATCATGGCAGGAGATCAGGGCACAACATTGGATATGGCACTCCTGAGTACTAGGGTGTAGGATGAACTATGTTTGTGTACCCTTGGCTTTCAGAATATATTTGTTGACATTAGGGAAGTGAAGCATGGAGGGGATGGAGGGGTGACCCCGAGACTGATTACAGGGGTCGGGGGGTCTGTTTACTGAGGTCAGTTGTGAACTGTTACAAATTAGAAAACAGGTTGTCAAAATCCAGTTTCCTTATTGGCTAATAACAATTAGGACCTGCACAGATATAAGGCAACAGAGATTAATGAATAACTAGTCCCTGTGCCTGCATACATTTTACAAAATAAATCCATCAGCTGGAATACAGTATAGAAATTCTAAATGGTAAATCATTTTTTCTTGCTTTTTGAGTGAGCAAGATCATGAGTGTGTCCCCTCCCCAAACTCCAGTCTTATTAGCTGAGTTTTTCAATTAAAAACAAAATTACTTCAGTGTTTTGTCTCTCTTTAATGTTGCTTCAGGTCCCATCTCAGCCTTCTTCTACTACTGCACTCACTGCCCCCCCTCCCAATTGACCATGCTTGCTATTTGTTATTACTTAAAGCAGAATGAAAATACATGCTTAGTACAGATTCCATTTTAAAGGGCACCCACCTGGTGCAGATTAGGAAAAAATATGTATTGGAACTTGTGACTTTTATTATGAATAAAACAACACCCACCACAGTGTTTTACTTTAATATCAAATGCTCAAGTGTCATCTTTTGAAGCCACATACCTAGAAACACAGAAACATCGAATTCAACGGCACATAAGAACCGCTAGGCCCATCCAGTCTGCCCATTTTCCTTACCTGTATCAGTGGTTGCTGCTCCTACTCAGTCATCAGCTTTAGCCTCTCTTTCCCAACTCTAGGCTTCCCTTGTGCTTTCCCATTGACTTTTGATTCCCTTCACTGTACTTGCTCCCATTGTCTCCTGGGGCAGGCCATTTCATTCATCCACCACCCTTTCTGTTAAGAAAAACTTCCTCACATTCCTCCTTATCCTGCCCCTCTTTAGTCGCATATCATACCCATTTGTTCTTTTACATCCCCTATACTGAAAGATGTCTCCCACTTTCACCTTGTTTATGCCCTTCAGATATTTGAAGGTTTCAATCATACTCCCAGCCTCCTCTCCTTCAGGGTATACATATTGTGTTCCTTTAATCTCTCCTCATATATCTTCTGTTGAAGGCCCTGCACCATCCTTGTTGTCCTTCTCTGAACTGCCTCTACCCTGTCTAAGCCTTCCCAGAGGTGTGGCCTCCAGAACTGTACACAGTACTCCAGATGAGATCTCACCAGTGTTGTGTACAGTGGCATTTCCACAATCCCTTCTTCTGCTAATGATGCCCCATCCTATGCACCCCAGCATATGACTGGCCCTCCCCACTGCATTTGTACACTGCTTGACCACTTTTAGGTCTTCTGAAATGATTATTCCCAAATCTCTTTCTTCCCTGGTGACCGTACGTATTCCCCACCCCCATCCTGTAACTCTCCTCAGGGTTTTTGCACCCCAGGTGCACGATTTTGCACTTTTTCACATTGAACCTTAGTCGCCACACCTCAGACTATTTTTCCAGCTTCTTTAAGTCCCTCCTCATTCTCTCCACCCCTTCTGGAGTGTCCACTCTATTGCAGATCTTTGTGTCATCCACAAAAAGGGAAACCTACCCTTTCAGTCCTTCAGCAATGTCACTAATAATAATAATCTTTATTTTTAATGCGCCTTTCAAAAAATCAAGTCGCAGAACAGTCTATAAAATACATCCAAATAACACATCATAATAAAATCAGTAGAATAAATAATATCAACATCATAATAAATAATAAAATCAGATCAGTTCAGTATCATCCCCAAACACTTTCCTCCATAGAAAGGATTTCAATGTTTGTTTAAAGCCCCCCACCATCGTGCACTCTCTAATCCAACAGGGTAGAGAATTCCAGAGGGTCGGTGCTGCGAACACAAAGGCCTGGGCACTGGAAGATTTCAAAACTACCCTTGGAATCTCTAGCAACCCCTCATTGGCTGAGCGGAGCAGTTGCTCTGGGATGTAAGGGACCAGAGGCTCTTTCAGGTAGTCAGGGCCCAAACCGTGCAGGGCTTTGTAAGTCAGCAAACCGACTTTAAAGGAGATCCACCACTGAACCGGCAGCCAGTGCAGGCCCTGCAGCACGGGGTTAATATGGGGGGAATGAGGCATCCCAGTTAACAACTGGGCTGCGGACTTCTGCACCAGCTGCAAGCGGCGGATATCAACCTCTGGAAGCCCAAAGTAAAGGGAATTGCAGTAGTCCAAGTGCGAGGTCACAAAGGCGTGGATCAAAGTAGGTAGGTCACTGGACGGAACAAGGTGCTTGATCCTAGCGATATTCCAAAGATGACAAAAGGATAACTTAACGACAGCCGACACTTGAGCAAGCAGTGTCAGCCGGTCATCAAGAATTACCCCTAGGTCGGGCACCTGTTCAGAGAAAGGGAGCTCAACATCCCCCAGGAATAAACCTGAGGGATGGTTTGTCCCCAACCCCCCTATCCGGTGACCAGGATCCACGACCATCACCTCTGTCTTTCCAGAATTCAGCTTCAGCCAGCTGGACCTCATCCATCCTTGGACTTCATCAATGCAGTTATTAAACACCGAGAGTGCTCCATTCTGGTCAGGTGCAAAAGACAGGTGGAGCTGGGTATCATCGGCATAACAATGAAACTCCAGCCCATACCGTCTTACAATGTCTCCGAGGGGAAGCATGTACACCACAAACAGCATGGGGGACAGCACTGAGCCCTGAGGCACCCCACAAGACAGAGAGATAGGGTCAGAGGAAAACACCCCCGGCACCACTCTCTGAGTTCTACCAGTGAGGAAAGATGTAAACCATCTGTGGACCAAACTTGAAAGCCCACAGATGATTCTCAAGTGCTCAAGCAGTTCCCCATGGTCTGCAGTGTCAAATGTTGATGACAGATGCAACAGGACCAAAATGGACCATTTTTTCTGGTCTCTCGCCATCAAGAGATCATTGAGCACCCGAACCAGTGCAGTCTCGGTGCTATGCTTCTTTCTAAAACCGGATTGAGAGGATCATAGATGCTATGGATGGTCAAATGGTTGTCCAACTGAGTAGCCACTACTTTCTCAATTACCTTCCCAACAAAGGGAAGGTTTGAGATAGGTCTGTAGTTTGCGAGGGAGTCGGGGTCCAAAGAAGCCTTCTTCAACACTGGTGTCACCACAGCCTCCTTCAGGGAGCAGGAATATTCACCAGAGTCTAAGGAGCACCAGACTATCCTCGCTAGAACCGGGATGATAATCTCCCCACAGGCCATAATCAGGGCAGTAGGGCCCGGATCTAAACTACAGCATGTAGTGCGCATACCTTGGACAATCCTCATAACATCTTCGATTTCTGGCCTGTTGAAAAGATTCCAGGAACATGGAGGGAAAGTGACTAAGGACTGGTCCACGGCCCTTCCCGTAGAGAGTGTTGCACGGGTATCCGCCCTGATGTCCTCCACCTTATCTGCAAAGAACCAAGCAAGCTCTTCACACTGGGATTGTGAAAAGGCTCTACACACCTGTAGACAGGCTGGGTTGCACAGTCTGTCCATGGTTTGAAAGACCTGAGCCGGTCGGTTCTGTGCAGCAGCAATTTCCCCAGACAGGAATACTGCCTTCTTATGGGTAATTGCTGACTGATAGAGTTGATAATGCTCTAGCAGTCTAAGATGGTCGGCATTCAAGCGGGATTTCCGCCAACATGTCTCTAACCTGCGTCCTAAACGTTGCATCTCCCTCAGGTCCCCATCGAACTATGGGGACCGAGGATGAAGGGAGAGAGGACGCACACAGAATGGTGCAGCGGAATCCAGAGCAGAGGTAATGGCCTTATTATTGGCCAGAACCAAAACCTCTGGATCTGAGCACATCACAGGGAGTTCTGATAGGTCAAGCGCCGCAGTTAGACCATTGGGAGTCACATCCCATAAAGGGCGGTACTTGACCATCTCCACAGGGGTAGGTCTATGCAGGGGGGTGCCAAAATTGAATCTCACAGTGTGATGGTCAGACCATCCGACGGGTTCCACCACCACGCTGGAGGCCTCCATCCCTAGGAGGAAGACCAGATCAAGGGAATGGCCACATTTATGAGTGGCAGAGGTAACCACCTGTGAGAGGCCCAATGAATTCATCAATTGGAGGAAGTGCTATCCAAATTGCAAGAGTTCATTGTCAATCCAGGCATTGAAGTCGCCCAGCACCATCAACCTGGGGGACTCTGATACCAGGTCAATGATGAAGTCCGCCACTTCCTTAAGGAATGACTTCTCATCTCCAGGTGGATGGTAGACAAGGGCCAGTCTACAGCCCCCACCTGCCACAACAACACAATCGAATGATCTGGTCTCCTCAACTGGCACACTGGTAAGACCCAATTTGGTCTTGAAACAGGCCACTCCCCCCCCCACCCCTGCGGTCCAATCTCGGACGGTGAATCACCGAATACCCGGCCGGAACTGCCGCCTCGAGAATGGGGCCAGCATTTCCATCCAGCCAGGTTTCGGCGATGCAAGCCAGATCCGCTGTACTCACCAAGTCCGCCATGATAGCAGTCTTGTTCACAACGGATCTGGCATTGCATAACACCGCCCGAGTTGGACAGAGCCCCTGGGATGCCCCGGCCACCAGCCCACCATTACTAATGATGGTGCCCTTGGGTATGGGGGTCAAACAAGGAAACCCCCGTTCAGACCTCCATTTCACCCCAGGGCATCTTCTGGGCTTAACAATCCCGATGTGAGTGCTCCCCTCGTCCATCCTCCACTGTTCATGCCCCCAACCCTCCCCCTCCTCCTACGGGCAATTCCCAAGGCCCGACAGCACTGGTAAACTAAAAAAGCTAAAGGAGGGGGGAAAAAGGGGCGAAGGGCATGAAGAGTGAAGGATGAATAGCGCTCAACGGGGGGTGGGATAATAATAAATATCCCTGTCCTTCAACATGAAGCAAGATGATAACCTCCTACTCTCACCAAAACTAAAAATCCCAACCCAAAATTAAAATAACAATAAACCCACCAAATTAAACAACCAAAAACACAAAATCCCAAACCCAAATAACCTGACTTAATCCAGAATTTCTCAAATAGAACCTACTTTCTGGAAAAACCAAATGAAAATAAACAATAAATAAATAGATTGGCTAAGAGGACAAGCACTCACACTGCAAGTCTACTTAGCCCCCGGGCACTCTCACTGCACGGAATTAAAATAACATGAAATAATTGTGAGAAAACAGGGACTCCCACTCCCCGAAGCCTCACAATAACCGGGCACTCTCACTGCACGGATATAAAATAAAATATTTTTGATCCGGAGAGTAGGTTCCAGTCAGGAAAAGAGGTCTCACAATAACATATAAAATTATGACTAAAATATAAAAACCCGGGACCCATCCATGGCCTCCCCAAACACATTAAGCAGAGGTTCGTTCTATTGGAACATCAGTACTTGTCCTTTCCTAAATCCAAATATTTGGCTCCCAAGTTCCAGAATGTTATACTGTTCAAGCAAAAAGCCAGATAGGACTCCACTTAGCGGCAAACTCTTCGTGAGCGGTCAAAATACCAGTCACTCCCTACTTTTAACTAAAAATATACTTCTCAATCCAGCCCCAAAAGGGTTAATAAATCCTCATATCTGCGTTTGGCCAAGGTCAAAATAAACCACATGGGCCGCACAGGCTAGGAGGTGCCCCCCAACCCCCACCCCTACAGGTCAGGGCCCCAGAAAAAGAGCAGTACAAAGCCTACCCCAATACTGCAGGCCCCTGGGGCAAACAGAGGCCCAACCCTCTGGTATGCCACTGACTAACCCCTCACCCTCTGGGAAAGGAGACCTGGGGGAACCCCCCACCGCATCAGTCCTAGGTCTTAACCTGGCCTAAGATCTCGGAGCCCAGCAGGTTCAAGCAGAATCTAACAAAATTGCCAGTCACAAACCAGATTGTCTCCACTTTAAACTGAACAGATTCTACTGAAGGGGGGAACACATCCAAACCTCCAGTTCAAATATCTTGTCAGTCCCCTGTAAGTCCTCCTGTAAAAAGCTCCAGCGGGTTCACTGTCCGACAAAGCTGGAGTACACCAAGCGGCGTTCCAAAAAATCAGATTCTGGCAGGCAGTCGCATTCCTCTGACTGTCACATTACTGCATTCAGGAAGACTACTTCCTTAAGAGGTTATGGCTGGCACTTTACAAATGGTAGGGCTATCTGCTTTCCTGGATACCGACAAGCCTCTTGAATCCAACTCCTCACTGTCTCCCTCTCCGCCGCCTGTCTGCTCATTAATCGGTGCCACGAACCCCAACAGCTCCGGTGTGGCTCTCTCTCGCCCCGACTCGCCAGGATTCCTCCTCCTCCTCCTCAAAATTCTGCTTTTCCCCACTATCCAACTGCCGAAGTTTGCTCTGCACTCAGTATTTCAAGTCAGATATTTGAGCTGGAACCCCCGGAATCGGAACTCAATGCCAAGTTCCCACTCCGCACGCACTTTCCCACTATGCCGCCTCTCGCTGTCCATTGTTTCCCACCGCCACGCTCACTCTCTTACTTGTTCCGTTTCTCACAGCCCATGATTTTCACTTGCCTCCAGCCATTGAAGAGAGATGGGCATGGTAACCCTGCAGACAGTAACTGGAAACCCCATGCAGATGCCGAGCAGGGGCATTGAAGCAGGGTAATGAAGACATTAAATATTAATGGCCTCAGGACTGATCCCTGTGGTACCCCACTGTTCACCTTTCTTTCCTCAGATTGGACACCATTTACTACCACCCTCTACTTTCTGTCCCTCAACCAATTTGCGACCCAGTTTACCACCCTGTGGCCCATCCCCAAGTTACCCAGCTTGTTCACAAGCCTTTTATGGGGACAGCACCAAAGACCTTGCTGAAATCCAGGTAGATGACATCAACCGCTTCCCCCTATCCACCTCCTTTGTCACCCAGTCAAAGAAAAGCTCTCAGATTTGTCTGACAAGATTTCCCAGCTGTAAAGTCCATGCTGCCTCGAGTCCTGCAATCCGCTGGATTCCAAGTGTTCCATAATCCTTTCTTTAAGAAACATCTCCATAATCTTCCCCACTACTGAGGTGAGGCTGACTGGAATTTAGTTGACTGTCTTCTCCCTGCTCTTGTTTTTATGAAGCAGGACTACATGTGCCCTTCTCCAATCCTTTGGAACCACCCCTGAATTTAATGATTCATTAAACAGACCTGCCAGTGGTGCTGCCAGCACTAGCCTTAGCACCTTTAGTTTCCTAGGGTGCATGCCATCTGACCTCATTGCTTTGTCCACCCTCAGTCTCATGAGTTCCTCTAGGACTTTCTGTTTTGTGAAAGGACTGATGTTCAACTCCCTCCTCCCTTTGTTTCTGGTGCCTAGTTATGGCCCCATCCCTCCCTCACTTTCTTCAGTGAATTCAGAACAGAATTATTCATTCAGTATTGATGCTTTTTTACATCCCCCTCTATCCACTCCCCCTCTACCCTTCTGAGCCTTACTATCCCTCCCTGGCCTTCTTTTTTTCGCTGATGTAGCAATAAAATGTCTTATCCCCTTTCTTCACTGTCTGCGCTATTTTTTCTTCCATTTGAGCCTTTATGCTCCTAACTGCTCTTCCTGCTGCTTGCTATTTAGATACACTCCCCTGTCCTCTTGGTTTAATAAAATTGATCAACAGCATCTAAACTTTTAACCCATAGGAGTAAAGTTTCCAGCATGATTTGTTGCCCCCTGCTGAGCTACGGTGTTGAAATCTACTGTCACTGCATGATGGGTGGTAGATAAAAGGAAAATAAAAGGACCTTCAAGGTGGCAACCCTGGTTCTGAAGCAACTTGGGCAGTCAGGCCATTGTGAGTAGGGAATATTGCTTCTGATGTCAATGCTTTCCATCCCAGGGAGCGAGGGGGTGCCTGTCCAGCACTGAAGTGGCACTTGTGGTAGGTCAGGAAACTTGCTTTAACACAAGATGTTTGCTGAAGCATCTGGGTACATAATAGAACATGGGGGACCCTCAAATCAGTGGGTGGAGGGAGGGATACAAAAGGGAAAAAAGAAAGCTGTGCCAAGGCAGGATGAAGGCTAGCTCTTGAAAAACCTTACATTGATGACCATGGTACACTCAGGTGAAACAAATCAGTTTGTGATCAGTAAGTCTGTTTGGCAACTAGCTTTCAAAATATGGTAGCCACATTCATGTTTTTAATGGGCATCATTTTTAAGACCTCCAAAATCGCTTTGTGCATAGGTAGTCACTTGGCTGGTAACTTTCAGAATCTGATAGTTAAACCAGTTTTTTAATAGCCATTGGCATCTTGGCTACTTATTTTATTCTGCCTCCATATGATAGCCAAGTGATCCAGAACCTTGAGGAAACATGTGGGGAAACCCCTGCTGGTGGGGAGGCACGATATCCTCACAAGTGGGCAATGGAATAAGACACAGGGGGGTGCCAAATAAAACTTCCAAACTCACAAGAAAAACGTTTTCTTGAGTCTTTTTATTCATTGAAATGTGCCCCTCAGTGTTTTGCCCAGTCACGTACAGGCTTCTTCAGGAGTGCACTTCAAATTTCTACCATAAAAAATACATCCATGTTAGAACAAATCAGTGTTTCAAAAAACAATTCCGTATAATTTTTTAAGTATCCAAATTGATGCAGTACTCGGTACTAGGACTTTGTGACCTTATTTAGTCTCTGTCAAGATTCATATTTTTTTGCTGCAAAAACATATACAAAAAAGTATTAAATAAAGCCTATTTTCATACAGAATATAAATAATGCATACTGTGCTCAGTGCCTTAAACCCCTGTCGCACTGCACCAGATAAGTTGCAGCCAAGCTTCTAATGTTATTTAAAGAGCCACTGATGCCAAATGTGCTACATTGCAGAATCCGAATAAGCATAACCCCAATAAATATTAAAGTTATTAGCTATTTCCTAACCCTGATATTGCTACCTGTACAAAAAATGCTTATGGCAGTGAAGAGCTGCCGATCGTGTCATCTAGGGAACACACTGTCTAGCATTCCCTATTAGCAGGCTTATAGGAACTGATTCTCCAAAATTATAGAGATCAAGTGCAATGGTTTTCACATGTAAAACAGGCAGTACCATTCAAAAAACATTGCTATAAAAACTATATGAGTGTTAGGTTTTGTAACAACGTTAACTCCACAGAAGAAACACACAGAAGAAAAATGCTCTGTGCTTGTAACGTGGCAAGTGCAGAAACAGAATCATGCATTATAAGAAATTGTAACATGACATCCTATATTAGCAAGTACAATAACATACTGATACAGACTCAGATAGAGTGGAATCATCTTCATTTTTCTGCTGTGTTTGCTGTTAGGGATTTGACTGCTGTGCATTGTGGGAAATGCATATATTTAACTGCATTTTGTATACTGTGGGTGCAATGGTAAACAGTCATTCAATTACTGATTACATGGAGATGTGATCAACATTTCAGAATATGTATTCATTTTGGCTGACTTTTGTAAACTTTGGAATCATTTAGATTATTCTGCTGTGTTTGCTGTTTGGAAGTTGGCTGATGTGCATTATGGGAAATCCATATATTTAACTTCATTTTGTATATTGTGGATGCAGTGGTGAACAGTCAGTCAATTACTGATCGACATGCAGATGTGACCAACATTTCAGAATATATGTTCATTTTGGCTGGCTTATTTTTGTGAACTGTGGAATCATCTCCATTTTTCTGCTGTGTCTGCTGTTTGGGATTTGGCTGCTGTGCATTATGGGAAATGCATATATTAAAGTGTGCAGGAGATTTCAGCTCTGGTAGTTGTTTCTGCAATTCCCTCGGCAGGCCAATAGATGGCTGTGAAACAATACTAGCAGTACAGCACTGTTCTACAGCCATATTTAGATTGATTTCCAAATGTACTGAACTGAGACACTTGGGGGGAAAAAGCTTTCATAGACCAAGTGAAAAAAGATCCCACATAGTTTACTGACTAGTGCTGTCTGTTTTACTTGTGAAAACCATTGCACATGATATTTACAACTCTGGAGAAACAGGTCCTATAAGCTTGCTGACAGGGAATTCTAGACTGTGAGGTCCCTAGATGACATCATCATCAGCTCTTCACTGACATGGGCTTTTTTTGAATAGGTAGTGAAATCAGGGTTATGAAATGGCCAATAACTTTAAAATGAAGTAACACAAACATCTAGGTTTTGGTATGGCGTTTGCTGGGGGTATGCTTATTCTAATTCTGCAATGTATCACTTTTGGCCGGATCATGTTAGTTGCTCTTTAAACCAGCTTTAAAACAAAGAGGTTCATATCTGGTGGAAATACATTTAGCTCCTATGTGTCTCAATTACCTTTCTGTTCAATAACTATTTTCTGCAAAAAGCACCAGACAATCACTTTAAATCTTAGTTTATTGCTACAATCTATTGCTAGCTCCTAGAACTCCTGAAAGCAATTGCTCCCAAGTTAGAACTTTTAGGTTATTCATTTCGCTATATGTACAGATCCTATTTTGCCATGCACCAGTTGCTACTACTGTCATATAAAATGCACTTAGCAACATGCATCTTCATAAAACTGGTTAAAAAAACTAAAATGCCTTCTATTATTAATTGAATTAGACTCGCAGCACATTCCATGAGTCAAAAACAAGGTCCAATTACTGCTATCTGTTACATGTAACATGCAAGGCATGTGTCTTATTGAGATGAATTAAAAAGACAAAAGGCCTTGTATTGTAAATTCAGATGAACTCACAGTGCCTTTCAAACAGTTGAATAAAAAAAAGCAGAGGTGCTTAATTACTTATCAGATGCCTCCCTTGGGCTGAAGAAATTAACAAAAACTAAAGCACCGGGACGGACCCCACTACGTGTGAAGCAATTTAAGCACACTGCCACTGGCTGACGCTGATGACGTCTTATGCGGAGACACCTTCAGACGTACCTAGAGAAACCAAAAGGCTCCTCATGTTGTTGCCTAAGCAACAACTAGTAAACACTGGGAGTAACCCATGTTTCTGCTGGGTGGCAGTGAGACTAACACAGAGGCAGCACTGTGGTACAGCAGATTGCTAACCAGGGAATAGACAAATTAACAATAAAGATAACCAGGTCCGATGTGGGAGTATAAGGCTCAGGCATCAGATTACCCATCCAAAAATCCTAAATTGGCAAATCTAGTAGTAGACATTTTTATGTTTAGCCAGACGGTTATGCGGAGAGGAAAAACAGTGAACAGGCTTTCAGGCATGGAACACTGTTTGCACATAATACTGGCTATAAATATACAATACATACAAATCAATATTAAATATCCAGTGCAGCCAATGCACAATAGCTGTTAATATATTCATTTTTACCACTGTGTAAAATTGTGTTCTAAGGAATTTTTTTTAATCAATCTGCAAACTGATCACAATGAGTGCAGACCGCAGCCTAGGGATGCAGAGCAACACATATTTATGGAGGCAATAAACACAGATGACCACAGGGATTTGAACATTCACCAGCATGTGTACCAGTTCATATCCTTATTCATACCAATTCTGGGCTCTAATGCTTGTAACTTGTAAATCCATCTCATTTCATGTTTTTTCCAATATTGTATTATGGCTCCTTCCTCAACAAGGGGGTGCTACTGCTTCAAGACCCCAGAATTGCAGTGGAGCCCCTGTATACCCTGCCTGCCTAAAGTGCTATGCCACCAGAATATCCACTTTATTTCACAAATGCCCCTTGTGTTCCTGAACTCTGGACTTTGAATTCCTGGTGGTTTTGCCTACATACATTGTGTTGCAGGGGCACTAGAGAACATATTCAACCCTGTACCTGTGCCTACAAACTGAACATCTGCCACATGGTACCATACCTGGATTTAAGGGGTCCAATAACAACTGTTTAAACCCTGCTGTTGTCCTTGTGTGTGTTCTGTGTGCACTAGCTTATTCTTAAGTGCTGACACCTTTTTAATGAATATCAATGGTTTCTCTTTAAATATGCTTGCCATATTAGGTGTTTCTTGCACAATTGCCCAATTTGTTTGAAGAATGCTCTTAATTTCCCATATATATGTTAAATTTTTAATGGTAAACACAGGTCTATTATTGTTCTTATCTCTGGTAGATCCTGCAATAGCCTGAGTTTGAGTAACTGTTTGAATCATATGTCATAGTTTTGTTAAGGTGCTTTTATTGTAGCTTCTGTGTTGGAATCTCTCAGTGGTATTTTCAATTGCTGTTTAAAATTTTTAGCCTCACTACAATTTCTGCAGATTCATAAGAACTGAGAATATGGTATACTCTGTATTAAGCCCTTATCATGGAAGCTCTAAGCATGCAATATGGTGTTTCTATTGGTAGCTTTCCTGTACAATTCTGTTTCCAATGTGTTACCTCACTTATACATGTTAAGGTCAAGGTAAGGGAAATTGGGGCCTATGCACAACCTGGACGTGGATACATACGAAAGGTGCGTACCTGACCCATGCTGCCCCACACCTGTGGACAGGTCTGCACCAGCTGGCATTTGCCACTGCCTGAAGCATGTCTATAGCCACACCCCTCTGAACACAGCAGTGTGGGTGAGGAACATGGCCCCATAGGTGGGCATCCAATCGGATGCCCGCCCCAGGTCCCAGAGTGGATCTCCTCCTGCACTCATGCAGTGGGTCTTGGGACTCTGTGTAGCCTGACAGGGTTTAAACACAAGTCAATTGCCCAAACAGACACTCCCACCCTTCCCAGGCAGCACTGTGGGTAAGTGCAGATGTGTGCAGAGTGATATCGTTGCCACCAGGCCCCACTGTTAACCTTTGGGGGGGTGCATAACTACTTTTGGCAAGATCCCCACTCACATGGCATTACCCAATCTGGCACAGCATGCAAGTGCTGTCATGCATATGCATGGCTCAGGCACCCTCTGGCACAATCCTGTCCTGCCCTGGCATGGCACTACATGGACAGCCAGGGGATCCATCGTGCACAGCATTAGTGCACCTGTGGTGAATGCTGCTGGGGGGGTGCACAGATCACCACTGTGTGGCATTCAGGCTTAGGAATGCCGATGGGCTGCCCTTATGAGGCCCCTAGGTATTCTTGCATAGGGCCCCTGGTGCTCACTATACTGAATGTTGAATTTCAGATTCTGTCTTCTACTGTCCATATATTATAGGGGTATGGTCATGTCCCTATAGTTAGGGTTGAGTAGCCTGTTGAATGTTGAACCTCAAATTTTGCAATTTAATAACTTTGCAACCAATCAATGAATTTGCACAAAATTTGGTATGAGCTGTTCCATGGGGTAGATCTCTTGATGTGGTAAGTTTATTTCTGGTTGAATGTATGGATTCTAAGATCTGACTAGTGCTAAAACTTTAAAAGTCACAATTTTTTGCATTTTTTTCCTTAATCGTGTTGCACCCAGACAGTGTGGAATTTCGGTGTGATTTTTTTATGGTACAACAAGCTTGGGTAACAGAACTGCCATGCTATGTTTTGTGCAAAAATATTAATCTGTTGTAAAGTTATTAAATTTTTAGGTTCCCATTGTTTTCAGTGGGAATTCCCCTGTCCAAATTAGAGGGATGAAGTTCGACCAAGGACTGACCTTATGAAAAAAGATTATTTTCTTTGCGATCCAGTCCTTTTTTGTGAGGAAAAATCCTTTTTTGTGAGAAAAAAAATCATTTCTCTCCAGCCACCATCTTTGCTTGTTTTGTTTTTCCACAAACTAAAACTCATGGAAAATACATAAAACATTTGTTATTTTACAAATTAGACACCAGAACCTAGCTAAATGGGCCTCATATAGCTTGATTCTGATGTTTGTTTTTGAACATTATGACCAGAAATACTTTTTCTAGGCACCTGAAATCCCAGATCCCCAGTTTAGTGAAAGAAGCTTTCCACCACGTTCTCTATATGAGAACAGAGGATTTAATTTACTTCTGCAGTCACCGCTGAACTCCTGCTGCTGGCTGCAGTGTAACTTCTGACACCCCTGTGTTCCCTGGTGTCTAGTGCCCCCCTCACTCCCCAGTCACTGTCCTCATACTTTACCTGGTGTCTAGTGGCATCTCCCACTCTCCAATCACCATCACCTAGCCCCTTCTTTATTTTATTACAGTAAAAGACACTTAATTGGGACACCATGGTGGTGAGCTTTTCATCCCAATTAAGCTGCCATCCCGAATATCAGAAGTCCATTTACTTATGGTCATTTATATCACAATAGGCAGGTACAGTAACACAAACCAATCTAGGCATGGCAGGGTACCTGTTTGCTGATGTTAAGCTCTGTGCTGTTTCTGAGAGCTAGCATACTATGTCACAGAGTTGGGAGCCTGCTGTTACCTTTGTTCACTTCTACAGTTTTGTAGCCCTAAATAAACTTCCTTGCTGTATGCCAATGATAGTCATAGAGAGTAACAGGGAGGCAGGATTGCTTTTGAACTCCTTTTGCTGTTGCATATGTTCCCAGGAGCCACCAATTGCAATTTTCAGTTAACAATCAGAATCTGATTGAAAAATAAAAAAATAAATGTTTTTGGACTTCTGGTGATGTCACTGCACTATGCAGTAGCATTGCTTTGCAGCTGCTGTGAACCCCTCCATTAAAAAGTTATTTTTTTACCACACTTGGCTGCTGTAAATTCTCAAAACCAGTGTTGGACAGTGTTATATGCAATGCTGAATAGAAACAAACCTAGATTGGTGACCAGAGGGAGCCTCAAGCAACAGAAGTTAAATCTGGCTCCCCGGTCCCAGACTAAGAGCAGCACATCCGAGAGGCCTCCAGACATAGTTGAGCCTGAATCAGAAAGTGGTACCAACAAGAAGGAGAAAAACTTTACGATTACCTCCCAGCAACTGTGCAGAGAACTCTGACTCCTCAGCCAAACACTGGAGAAAATTCAGGATAATGTTGGGGAAAACCAAGGGAAAATCCAGCAACAAGGCAAACAAATTCAGTGCATGGAAGAACAACTCACCACATGCTCTGAATCAATTGATCTCCACAACAGAGCCATTCTCCAACTTCATGACAGATCTCAGTTCCTATTAAATAAAATCAAAGACCTCAAAAATAGGTCTCGGTGGGTCAACATCAGAATTCATGGTTTGCCGGAGCACAAGGAGATCGGCAACATCACGGAATATGTGGAGGGCCTGCTTAAAGAGCTATTGAATTTGGAAAAAGAAACATCTTTGAATATAATAGGAGCTCACTGTGCCATAGGGGCCCCGCCAAAGAATCCTAGAGCTAGACCACGCTCTCTAATAGTAGCCTCTCTGGACTATCACACTAAAGAGATGGTACTGAGGAAAGCATGGGCAATGAAGGAGATTATCTTCAGGGACACCAAGTTATTCCTTGAACTGGACTATTCACCAACGATGATGGCATGTAAAAAGCTCTGGTTTTTGGTGATTAAGGCACTGCAGAGCAAAGGCCTTAAGGCTTGACTAGATTTTCCAGCCTGACTTAGAATCACCTCTTGTTTGAAATTCAATATCTTTATTGATTTATAATATAACAGGAAGACCCTGATATACAGACAGTGGAACATGCTACAATGACACGAAATATCATGAGGCTAACATGTCATCAAAACAACTTTGAGACAAACTATGCCTATACATTCATAACAGAGAACAAGAACCCATCCCTCCCCCTCCCAACATCCCCCCACCCTGGAGTGTGCCAAGTCAAAAAAACAGATAGTAGAGAGACAAAAGAGCAAGAAGTACTCTAGCAATGACATAAATCCTAAGGGAAATAAAACAAACTGGAGCAGTCAGAGGTCAGCATTATGTGAGCCTTGATTCAGATACAAAGCATATAGTTTACCCCATTTCTGGTTGAAGGCGGCCATGCGATTCCGGGAGCTTGCTATTAACCTTTCAGTTTTAAAGCAAAGGGACATTTCTTTTAGCCATTCAGGATATGAAATGGCTAGTTGATACATCCAGTGTTTGAGAACCAGCCTTTTGACTGCTATAGAAATTAAAGCCATATGAAACCTACGTTCCCGGACTCCAATATTGGAGAACATCCCTAGTACACATATTTCTATGGTAAACAGCTCCCCCAGTCCTAGGAGGGGGTCTAACTTGGTTTGGATTGTACTCCATAGAGACGCCACCTTGTCACAATGCCAAAAAATGTGTATCAGGTTCCCTTCAACTGCTCCACACCGTGTACAAGTAGTTGATGACAGTCTGCCAAATTTGGCCAACTTAACCGGTGTATAGTACAGATTGTTTAGGATATGGAATTGAATTAGCCTGTGCTTATCTTGAGTGAGGTATCTGTGTGTGTCAGCCCAAATCTGGTTCCAGGGCAGAAGGAATCTGGCAGGAGAGAAGCCCAAATCTTAGAACCAATAAGAGCACTAGGGTATTTTATGCCCAGTAGGAAGGAGTAGGTCCTGGAAATTCCATGGAGTTTATTTACACACTCCTGTATCTGTTCTAGAAAGGGCCTCATTTGGGACAATGTGAATGCAGTCCCAAATGTATTAATCAAGAGGTGTCTCAATTGAAAGACCTTAAATATGTGTTTCTGGGGGATATTCAGTTTGGCTAATATGTCAGTAGAGGAAAGAAGAGAACCCTGAGAGTATAGGTTTTCCACTGACACATCCTGTAATTGTGGAAGCCAGTCAGGGGTCAGTGGCAAACCACCTACTTTGATATTAGGGTTTAAGATGAGGGGTTGTGCCTTATCTCTTTTATGTGATATATTAAAGAAACTCCAGTACTGGGATAAGACTTTAATGGAAAGCCCTATGGCTGAACCTTGTATAGCCTCCGGTAGTGCGGAAAAGATGTAGTAAAAGATTCTGGGTGGACGGAGATTGTACATGTCCAGCAGGCTGATCTCTAGCTGTAACCAAATGGGAAGGTATGTGTCAAGCCAGATTTCTAACCATCGCCCTATTTTGGATAGATGACTCGCCCAGTAGTATAACATAAAATTAGGGAGGTGAAGTCCCCCTCTCTCCTTGGGTAAATTAAGCTTTAAGAAGGCCCATCTAGGATGTTTGCCCCTCCAAATGAAATTGGAGAGGGCAGAGTGAATCTGTTGAAAGTAGGACCTTGGGAGCCAGATATTTAGTAAATTTAATGGGTAAAAAATGCGGGGCAAAACATTCATTTTAATAATACTGATGCGGCCCCATAGGGATATTGGCAGGTTGCCCCAACTGTGGAGATCTTTCTGAATTCTCATCACCAAATCATCCAAATTAAGTTTCTTGACAACCTCTGGGTCTCGGGCGAGATGGATGCCTAGATATTTAAGTGAAACTGGAGACCATCTCATACCAAACTGGATAAAACTAGCTTGGGGCGTGGAAGAATTTAACGGGAATATGACTGATTTAGATAAATTTAATCTATAGTTGGCTACTTGTCCAAACTGATCAATAATTTGTAAGACAAGTATTAAAGAGGATTCCGGGTTGGTAAGATGCAGAACAATATCATCTGCATAAACTGAGAGAGTCAGAGGTTTCTGGCATATAAAACAACCTGTGACCTGGAGCGAGCTCTTGATACTCAGTATCAAGGGATCCAAATACAGGTTAAACAAATAGGGAGACAGGGGGCAACCTTGTCGAGTACTGGTGTACAAGGGTAACCAAGATGAGAAAACCCCATTACAGTAGATTTTAGCAGTGGGTGACTTGTATACCATCTTAATCCACTGAATAAAAGTTTCCAGAAAGCCCATTCTCCTAAGGGCAGACCACAGAAAATCCCAGTTTACTCTGTCGAAAGCTTTTTCTGCATCTAATGCGATTAGTGCCATGGGGGCCTGGGAGTCCTGGGCAGCCTGGAAGATATGTGAGAGGGTTCTCAAATGATCAGCAGCAGATCTGCCTTGAACAAACCCCACTTGTTCGGGGCTCAGTAATTGATGCCAAATCTGCTTAATTCTGAGAAAGAGAATTTTGGTTAAAATTTTTATGTCGTAATTTAGTAGTGAAATCGGGCAGTAACTGGCCGGCTCTGTCTGGGGTTTATCTGGTTTTGGAATTAGTACTATCGTGGCCTCTAACAAAGTAGGGTCAAGGGAATCTGAAGTGAACATGTATTCGTATAATTTCAGGAGAAGGGGAGATATCTCCTTGCAGAAGACCTTATAAAAATTGGAGGGGAAAACGTCGGGACCTGGGGATTTATCCAGAGTTAGCCCATTTATTGCCTCCTCCACTTCGGCCAGGGTAATGGGAGAGGCCAGCATCTCGCACTGGTGGGCCTGTAGGGAGGGGAGACCTACGCCATCCAGGAAGCGTTCAATATTGGGGTGGGACGGCTCGGAGGTACCCCTACCATGTACGTCACTATAAAAAGATTTGAAAATGTGTGAGATATCCCGTGGGGAGGTTTTAATAGAACCATCGGGGAACTCAGCGCAGGAATCAGTCTTGAAATTTCTGTCTCCCATAATCTAAGAGCTAACATTCTGCCTGGCTTCTCGCCTTGATCAAAATAATGAGATTTAGTTTTAAGGATGGCATACTCCGTTTTTTCCCTTAGTCTTCGTACTCGTTCCTAAACCTCCATAAGGTCTCCAAGTCAGCTTGTGAAGCTGAGAGGGACAGATTGTTTTCCGCGATCCTTGTCTGATTTGACAACAAAATAATTTTAGCCTCTCTCTGCTTTTTCCTTCTAGAAGCTAACTTTATAAACTCGCCTCTAATAAAGCACTTGAAGGAACACCAGATCAGGTCCTCTCTGCAGATAGAGCCCGCGTTAAACTCTATAAAGGACGAGATCAAAGATTTAATGTGAGAGATTATTCGATCTTCCTTTAGGAGTTGCGTGTTTAATTTCCATGAAGTATTCCTTTGACCGTGTGGGTCAGGGGAAACCGAGATCCATGCCAGAGAGTGGTCGGATACAGCAATTGGCTCTATGCCTGTTTGGTGAATACCCACCAGGAGAGTAGTGCTGATTAGAAAATAGTCAGTTCTGGACCACGATTGGTGTACTTGTGAGTAAAAGGAGAAAAGCCGGCCCGAGGGATTGAGCAGGCGCCATGGGTCACATAAACCCAGTAAATCCATGAAGTCCCTGAGGGCGATTTGAAAAGGGGAAAGGGGTTTTAATGGCCTATAGGTTTTACCCAGGTGTTGAGTTGTTCCAGTCCCCCCCCAATATGAGTAAGGAGGGGAGAAACCCACTCAATTTGTCGGCCAGGTTCATGAGAAATTTGGGATCTCCTCCTACCGGCCCGTAAATTGCCCCCAACACCACTCTAACATTACAGAGCAAACCTTTAACCATAACAAATCTGCCCCCTTGATCTGTAAGACTTTCCTCTACCACCAATGGGATATGTCTTTTAATCAGTATAGCTACCCATCTGCTAGCTGATGACCCCCCCGACACAAAAACCTGAGAGAAACCTAGCCGGCGTAGCCCATTAGCTTCTGAAGCCAATAAATGTGTTTCCTGCATGAGAAGAATGTCAATATTTAAAAGGGAGCAGTTTTGGAGAACCTGATATCTCTTGGATACGTCTCTGACGCCTTTGACATTCCAGGTAGCAATTTTAATAGGCACCATAACAACACATCTTATTGTTAAAGGTAAAAGAAACATGGATCATTAGTCTTTCCAACCAACCCAAATGGCACACTCCAGCCCCCCCATCCCCAGCCTCCCCAATAAACAGTAATTGGACTACAGAGATTCCCCAGCCCCAAGAAAATCGTATAATAATCCGGGCGTAAAAGTAGTGGATAATAGTAAAGTACCAATATTGGACCCAGATGGGAAAATGACCCAGACCCCACCCCCTCCAGTCCTGTCAACATTAATAACCAAACAAAGTAACCCCCAACAAGTAGATCAACCTCCTCCCCCATTCCCACTACCCTCTGCAAAGAAATGTTAATAAAAGGGAATAGTTTCCCCCCAAAAGCTTGATAAAACCTATGAAGGGTTGTTACAACGAGTGAAAGTAATTTGCCTGTCATAAACCTGAGCAGAAAGACCGGTAATGAAGTCGCCCAATCTATAAACTCCCCCAACCGCCCAACCCCCCTCAAACTATGTACAAATTACCCCCATGTAATTGAGAAGCCAAATTCGGGATTTTTAAGAACTACTGGTGAGGACCAACCCCCAAAAGTTGCAAACCTGAGAGAAATCAGTACCAAGCCAAAGTGAAATGAGATATCCTGATCCAATTTAGTGAAGCTTGACCAGTAACATCGAAGCCTATTCTGATCTTTTGACCTCTCAGATACTGCAACTTCCTCCCCCATCTCTAGACCGCGAAGCAGTTCTCCCAGAGCTTGTTCCATCCCGGAGCCCTCCACCCACCAGACCCTATATGAAAAAAGCTACTTACCTGGCCCAAAACTAACATAATGACCATTGAGCCTGTAAAAAGGTTTAGGAAGTGGGAATGCCTTACCAGGTATTCCAAAACAGAGAAACAGAATGTGCCCCATCGAACTAAACCCCACCAGGAACTATCAACAATGTAGAGTTCATAGGAGGCCTGCTTGCTCGGTAGTTGTAGCACCGGAGGGTGAAGTCCTGAAAACCCTAATTAAACGCCTCCTCTATCCCCCCCCACAGGACCTTCTGGCCTCCGAGAGGTGAGAAGTAGCTGAGGGAACCGAAACCAGGTAGGACCGGTTGGTTCATCTCAATTGGAGACGTCCAGAAACATTCATTGCACACCAGGTTCCGCCGCCCCCCCGAGCACCCAGCCAAGCCACTGAAGCCTACTCAGGCCCACTAGGCCACATCACAGTCTGCCGATCTACCCAGCCATGACAGGGCAGAAAAGGGAAGACCAAAAGGACTCAACAGGTACAAACCAAAATTCCAGCTTCACATTTAGAGAAACCTAATAGTCTTTGGCTAACAAAACCAGGGTTCAGCTTGATTTATAAAGGTTTGGTAGTTTGGAGGTGAGGTCTGTGACTGCTTGCTCTGGTTTTTTGTAGGAGTGCCACACACCGTCTATTGCCACCTGCAGTTTGGCGGGGTAGTTCATTCTGAATCATATTCCTGCAGCAATAAGCTTATTGACAGTCGGGGGGAAGGCAGCTCTCTTCTGGTGCATCTCAAAAGGCAAGTCCTGGGCCAATCTTAGTTTGGTGTTGCCCCACAGAATAGATTGGAGCTCTTTCAATTTGGCTAGTACATATTGTTTCTCTAGGAAGCTGAGAAACTTCACTATTATAGGCCTTGGGGGTGCCCCAGGAGGAGGTCTTGGCTTCAGGGAGTGGTGGGCCCGTTCGATATGGTATTGCAGGTTAAAGGGGGAAGGACCCACAACCTTATTGAGGAATTTCTGCATGAACGCAATGGTGTCCGCTCCCTCCTCCGCTTCAGGTAGGCCCAGGATCAACATGTTGTTACTTCTACTTCTTCCTTCCAGATCCTCCGTTTTCAGCTGAAGCTTGCTGATCTGTTGTCTTAGATGGATAATCTCTGGGTTGATTTTTTCTTTCCATTTTTCCAGAAAGGAAGTTCTCACCTCTGAGTCCCCCACTCTCAAAGATAGTGAGCTGAGGTCTCCACGGATGGATTTTAACTCCGCGGGGATATCTTCCAGGGTTTCTCTAAACGGTAGTAATTCCTGGAGGAAGCGATCCTCTGTTAATGGTTTCGCTGGGGAACCAGAGGGGTTCTGCTTAGGAGTGTGCCCCGAGCTTTGGAATTTAGATTTTTTGGATGATTTTTCTGGAGTGGTCGGTGGGGTGTGCTTAATGCCGGCCTGCTTATCTATCGCTTCATAGTTTCTGCAGCACGAGTTACACTGCTATAAACTGCAGAAAAGCCACTACCTCAATCCAGGTGACTAAAATAGCATGTAAAGATATTTAGATTGCCTCTTTTGATGTTAGAAGGGCAGAAAAATGAAGTAATTAGTGGTCGGTAGGCAGGAGCTCCAGATTAGGCTGCTTCTAGGTGCTCAATATCATGTGACTCCCTTCGACTTAGAATCACCTCTGACAAGGGGACCAAGATCTTTGACTCCGCTGCTGAGGCCTGAAAATTTCTTTCTTCCCTGGATATGACAGTAGATGACCTGATTGACCCCACAATGGTAAAAAGTTGGACAGAAGGCAGTGGCAACAGATGGGGGTCGGGCAAGCAAACCTGGGAAAATTGGTCTGAATCCAGATGCGAGTTCCTGGTCCCAGATGAAGGCCTACAGATACACTGCAGCGCATAACCAGCCAGCATGCGCTTCTTCTGCGCTACACATCATGGACAATAGCTCTACCCAAGGAGTGCTCAGGCTGGCAGAGGAGGATGGAGAGGTTAGCACTCAAACCTGACTGTCCCTTACCAGCCACACAGATTTTTGATTCATTTTTCCTCTGTCATGGCAGAGCATGCGATCTGCAACTTAGATTAAGATCCCCATGGGAAGGAAACCTGGTTCAAAGTTAGGAGATCTTTTCAGAATTTAATAAATATAAAATGCAATGCTGGTTATAGTTTAAGCAAGAAGTTCACCCTCACTTGCTTTTTCTTGCAACCAAGCTAGTATGCAAAGATAATGTGTTTTTTAGTTTTTGCAACAAAAGGGGGATGGTAATGTAGATGAGATGTGGGGTCTCTTTAGCAATCTTGCTATGAATATGCTTTGTATAAGCCTCCTCAAGTTAAGGAAAAGCTGGAAAAGAAATGTAAAAAAGGTATTAAGCTGGGTCTACAGTGTTGGGTTAATAATTTGTGGTTCACCAGAAACTCAAGGCACTATGTGCTGGGAGGGGGGGTTAGTCCCACCCTCCTGAATAAATGCCTTAACAAAGTGTGGATATATTTGGATTGGAAATGGGCCCAGATTGAGGGAGGGATGGCCAAACTGAAATTGTTGGCTGACCCAACGAATACATGGGTCTTCTCGAATCAGGAAAGCTAACGGAGGGGACGGGATTAAGTAAACTCTGCATGGCGTTGATGAATCCACAATTGCTGCACCAGACCAAAATGGCAAGGACTGGGCAGCTTGGTATAAGGTTTAACCCTGTGCAGCCCATCACTGCTGGGTATCTTAGAGTGTGATGGGGCCAAAGAGGCACCTTGGAAGGGCAACAAAATCACTGTCGATATTGTGAAGTTCTACTGGGTTATGTCCCAGGCAAAGTTTGTTGTTTATGTTTTTTACTGTTTAACTGTTATAACCTGTTTGGATCCCTTGGTTGCACATCCTCCCCTCCTCCATACTCCCTGCCGGTCAGGAGCTCGAGGGAATTCTGGCTGGGGATGAGATCTCAGGATGCAGGGTGGCATTAATATCTTAAATGGGTAGCCTAAATATTGTTACGTATAACATTCATGGGCTCGATAGTCCTATAAAACAGGCTAGATTGCTGCAGGGGCTGGGTAGGATGGGTGCCCACATTGTAATGTTACAGAAAACCCATCTCACAGACTCTGAACATCAGAAATTGTGCCATACAGTGGCAGCCACAGACACTGCCAGAAATGTCTGTGATATTTCCAGAAATATCTCATGCTATCTCCATTTCCACAGTAGGGGCAGCAGAGAGAAACTCTTTAGAAATTTTGCAAAATATCTGGAAATAGCTGGCAATATCTGTGGCTACTACTGTATGTGGGTGGGTTCAGTATATGCCTCTTCCTACCAAACACATCCACACTGGAGGGTCACGGCTATCCTGATCCATAAGGACTGCCCATTACAAGGGAAACAAGTAGAGGTAGATCCAGAGGGCAGGTACATGAAGCTTATAGCCCACTATAGAGACACCCCTTGCTTAATACTGAATATCTATGCTCCCAATGTGGACAAAGAGACTTCCTACTTTATTAAAAAAGTGATGCTGGGTATCACAGATCTTGACAGCCACTTTTGCATCCTGGGAGGAGATTTTAATACTATCTTGTCCCCCAACTGAACAGATGTGGAGGGGCTATGGGTTCCTACATAGGAGTGGCAGGCTCCCTTTAAATAAACTTAGCCAAACACTAGGGCTGCTGGATATTTGGAGGTGGGTCAATGGAAACCTGAAGGACTACACCCATTACTCAGTCAGGCATAACTGTTACACTAGGATAGATCTGCTGTTTATTCCTGAAGAGTGGGTATACATTGTGTCAAACCGCAAGATACTTTCACGCACAATCCTTGGTGAGGTTTTAATTGTAGGGGATTTCAATCTCCCTGGTATTGACTTGGTCAATCTTACAGGTTCAAATGAATTTGAACGCGAATTTGTTGGTTCCCTTATTACGAATGGACTTGAGCAATTGGTTAACAAACGAACGGGAGGGACAAACAACATAGACCTGATAATAACAAATCAAGAAGCAGAAATTTATGATATCAGATCCTTACCTCCACTGGGCAACAGCTAAAATAACATGGTTTCTTTTGAAATAATGACTACACGGTCCAAACATCATGGTTTTACTGAAATAAGGGACTACAACAAGGCTAATATTTTACAGATTAAAAATATACTTGACGCCATAGATTGGGATTGTACCTTTTTTATGAAATCCATGAATCATTCTTGGGATATCCTAAAAGATACAATACTACAATTAGAAAACAAGTTTGTACCACTTAAGAAGATGTAGAACAATAAGGGTAAGGTCCCCCTTTGGTTAACCCCAGCCATAAAGAAACACATTAAATCTAATTGTAACATGGCAAAAAAAAAAACAGAAGAAAATAAAGAAATGACATTGTAGGAATGACATCATGTGGTACATCGCTAACCATGGTCTAATACCACAGTAGATCATGGTAGGGAGTGGGGGCACGCTGAAATAATTAGACAACGGTTTGGATGGTGTTGGTGCTGTAGAGACTCTGTCAACAGAGAGCACTGTGTTGAAAGTGCTTATGTCCATCGCGTCTGACTCAGACCAGACCAACTGATGCCACATACGTCACTGACTGGGAGAGGTAGTGCACGAAAAAGCAATTAGAACAGAAAGTGTAAAATAGAAGGAGATGAGGGCTGGTTAAAAAAAGAATATCGGCAGGGGCGAGTGGAAAGAGAGGAAGCGTGGTCAGTAGAGCACCCGGGGGAATACCATGAAATGAGCAGAGCACTGTAATGAGCCATAGCAGGAGGGAGGTGGAATAGGAGACATCGTATGATGCACCACCGAAGTGCCCGTAAGCCATAGCTATAGCACAGTCTGTAATGCAGCATGGAAATGTGGAGAACTACCCATAGTCCAACAGCAAAGAGACGGAGCAGCATAGTACAACGGAGCTGAAAGCCATGATAAAATAGAGACAGAAAAGAAATCATGAACAGTCAGCAGCCTACATGTGAGTGGTGCATATTATACCCAGGTCATGTAAAGATATAAAAAGACACATCAGTATATTAATAGAGCTGAAATGTGCAACGTGCACGCGCACGTTTGAAAGTGTATAGAAGGTTAGACAGACAGTAGTGAGAGACAGGAAAGTGATATTTTCAGTGGTCTTGGTTATTCATAATACTGTTGTGTAATAATAATAAAACAGAGCAACCTCCTAAATAGGTAGCCATGTTACAAGCAGATTAAGCCACTCGAAAGGATGGGTCTACAGTGGAATTAATCCATGGTTGTTTGGTTGTTCCTACTCGGCCTTCGGCCTCATGGTCCAACCCCCCCCAACCATGGATTAATTCCACCGTAGACCCATCCTTTCTCATGGCTTAATCCTTACAGAGAAGGCATATAAACAACGGAAAAAAGATCCATTATTAAACAATCTAATTAAATAAAAAAAGATTAAAAACATGATCAAAAGAGACAAATACAACCTGGAATTCAAGCTAGCCCATAATAAAATTACCGAGGCCCTTCATTCATATATTAATGGTAAAAAAAAAATTCCCCCATGTCATTGGACTACTTGTACAAAATGGAACAATTATTATGGATGACCTCACAACTGCTAATTATTTTAATACATATTTTTGCTCAGTGTTGTCTGTTAAAGGGAAACCTGATAAAGTAGTCTACAATACTATAAATGACAACCACTATACTTTTGCATTGAACAAAGTCCTAGAAATACTTGAAGGAATTAAAACAAATTCCAGCCCTGGACCAGATCTTTTTTCACCCCAAGTTTCTAAGGGAGCTGTCGACCCAATTGGCGTACCCACTTATGTTGATATTTAATCAGTCATTAAGGGAAGGCCATGTACCAGATGATTGGCATAATGCTAGAGTCACCCCCATTTTCAAAAAGAGAAACAACAGTAAGCTAGAGAACTACAGACCTATCAGCCTTAATTGTATTTGTTGCAAATTAATGGAAAAATTAAGGAACGTCTTGATTCTGAAATCAAAATATTGGGACTACATGACCCTAATAAATATGGGTTCAAAAAACATCATTCTACCACTACTAATTTGATAATATCCTACCAACAAGTCAGTGCCAATTTAGACCAGAATATTCCATATGATGTTATCCTTTTGGATTTCAGAAAAGCATTTGACGCAGTGCCCCATCTTACCGTTACAGATAAATTGAACAATATGGGGTTTTTGTCTAGTCTTGTAAGATGGGTACAAGACTGACTTCTTCATAGGAAACAATTCACCACAGTAAATGGCTGTTCATCATTTGAGGAAGGTGTTACTAGTGGAGTGCCCCAGGACTCTGTCCTGGGACCGACGTTGTTTAGTATCTTTATTAGTGACATGGATAAGGACATCTTTTGCAGTATAATGAAATTTGCCAATGACACCAAATTAAGAGGAGAGGTGAATTCCTTTCTTAAACACCTTGGAATTGTAAATGATTTATTGGAAATTGGACAATGGGCTGTTAATAATGGAATGTCCTTTAATGCAAAGAAATGTGTGGTAATGCACTTTGGAAACACTAATCCTCATTATTCATATTTTATAAATCATATGCCTATTCAATCATCAAAATCCGAAAAGGACTGAGGGATATTAATTAACAATAATTTTTCCCCTTCTGACCATTGTAGAATGGTTACAAAAAATGCAAATTTAATGATCAACAGGATTAGCCGGTCATTTGTTTGTAGATTTGAACAATGTCTGTCACCACTGTGTTAGTCCTATGTTAGGCCCTTGTTGGATTATGGTTCTCAGTTCTGGAGTCCGAATTTGAAGGGGGATATTGTATTACTTGAAAGGGTGTAAAAAAGGATAAACAAATGAATCACCCACTTAAAATATAAATCTTATCCAGAAAGACTTAGTGTAACCAATCTTTTTTCGCTTCAAGAGAGACGGTTAAGTGGAGGTATTCTTCTGATGCATAGGATCTTACACTGACCTCACTTAGCATCAGGTTGTGGGTTCAAATCGCATAAGAGAACTCCAAATTTACGTACCCATGATGAACAATTTATGGTACCATGGGACAAAACAAACAAAAAAGACAATTACTACCCAGTTCATGCTATTAAGTACTGGAATAATCTACCTCAGGAAATAGTAGAACTGAATACCATTGATGCATTTACAAAGTCTCTTGATGCACACATATTGACAAAAAGGATAACATAATTAAGAAATCAAGATCTCACTAGTGTGGGGAGACATCCTCGATGGGCATTTTGCCTACATTTGTCTCTACCAAATCCAGTAAATCTCTGATCATGCCCCTGTAAAGTTGACATTGGACTTGGCCCCTGCAATACAGAATTCCCACTGGTGTTTAAATATTGGATTATTGAATAATCCTGCCTTTTAGACCATGGTGGAGTCTACTATTCAAGACTACCTAATAAGTAACTCAGCGGGGACCACGTCCCATGCAATTCATTGGGATGCCTAAAAGGCAGTTCTGCAGGGAGCAATTATAAAGTTTGTGGCTGAATTGAAAAGGAAAAGGGTGCGTAAGATGAGGGAGTTGGAGTTGGAACTGGCAGATCTGGAATTTCAGCATAAGTTTACCCCAAACTCAGAGGTCAAACAGGCATTGGAGGAGACAGAAACCTCCTGACAGCTAACATTACTGCCCAGGTGGAGGGGAGTTATTGGTGGGTTAGACAGCAATATTTTGAAAATGGCAACAGGGTGATGAAGCTGTTAGCAGCCACTCTGAGAACACAACAGGCCAGCAGATTAGTGCTGCAACTTAATGACAATACACAAGAGGTCGGTAGGACCAGCCACCCAGGGGACATGAAAAAAACATATTTTAAATATTATGAGTCTTTATACCAGCAGGAGGAAATCCCAGACTATTCGAACAGCATTGAAAAATTTTTTGAGGGACTTGTGCTTCACACTCTCCCTCAACAATCCATGGAAAGGTTTGAGGGAGCAATCACAATTGGAGAGCTTAAAAATCAGATAGGGAATTTGAAAAATGGCAAATCCCCAGGCCTAGACTGCTTCACCCCAGAATGCTACAAAAATTTTCAGGAAATGTTTCTTCCAATCCTTTCGCCAGTCTGTCAAGAGATAATGGGGGGAAGGGGGACACCAGCCTTGTGGCAGTTAGCTCAAATTTCTGTATTGCATAAAGAAGAGATGGACCCTCTGGAGTGTGGGTCATATCGCTCCATCTCTTTACTTAATGTAGATCTAAAGTTGTTTACTGGCCTGTTGGCAAATAGGTTACAGACAGTAATCACACAATTAATTCATGAAGACCAAATGGGATTCAATTCAGGGAGGTTCCTCTCAGACAATATCAGAAGACTCCTTAATATTATTTCCACTCAGAAATCTCAAAACCAGTTCCAGATAGCCATCTCCATGGATGCAAAAAAGGCACTTGAGAGGGTTAATTGACGACTTCTAGAAGCATCCTTGGAAAAAATGCAATTCGGCCCAAAATTTCTGAAAGTTATAGCTTAGCTGTACAAGAATCCTAAAGCCATGGTGTGAGTGAATGGCATTAGCTCAGAGTTTTTTCCTTGTCCTGTGGCACCCGACAGGGGTGCCTTTTATCCCCCCTCCTTTTCGCCTTGAGCATGGAACCTTTAGCCACTAAAGTATGGAGCAATTTGGAGATACAGGGAGTGATGGTGGGTGTGGTTGATCATAAATTGTCTTTGTATGTGGATGATTCCATATTTTTCATTTCCTCCCCAAAGACCTCACTACCTCCCTTGATGCAGATGTTATAGTTATTTGGCATGCTCTCAGGCTACAAAATTAATTTGTCAAAATCAGAGGCTTTGGTCATGAGTGGCAAGGCCTCTAGTCAATTTGATCAGACATTTTCATTTAAATGGGCTCTTAAAAATCAGATTAGATAACTGGGGACTCAGATATCTGTGAATCTCTCAAAGCTTTTTGGTATCAATTACGGTAAACTGTGGGAGGCTCTGGAAAGAGATATGGCTAGGTGGTGCCTCCTGCCCCTTTCCTTATTGGGCAGGGTAGATGTAATAATAATGAACATTTTGCCCTGTCTCCTTTTCTTGTTCCAGTGTCTCACTATCTGAATCCCCCTCGCTTTTTGGCACAAAATGGGGAAGCAAGTTCACAAATTTGTATGGAACATTAAAAAATCTAGAGTGGCACACAGAATATTACAACTCCCTAAGGAGGAAGGGGGCTTGGCTCTCCTGAATCTTTACCTATATTACCTGGCGGCTCAGATGTCAGTGCTCTTCATGTGGGCCAAACAGAGACTCTCTTCACAATAGTACCAGATAGAAAATGCCACGCTGGGTGACAGACCCCTATTCACTCTGGTCCTAACAGAGACCCCCCCCAGATTATAAAAGAATGGTCAATAACAGATGGGTTAAACATTACCTCTATATAATTAATATGGTTAGAAAGCTCACACACACACCCACTGGCATGGGTCCCTTGTCCCTTATCTGGTAAGAGTCCAAATTCTTTCCTCCTAATCTAGACCTAAACTATGCCAGATGGAAAGCACAAGGAATCACTAGGTTTGCACAATTCTTAGAAAAGGACAAGTGTATATCCTTTCAAAGAATGAAAGAAAAGTTTAACTGGCTCAATAGTGAATTTCTTAGATACATGCAAGTAAGGCACTTTATAGATTCAGAGGATCATTTGATTCAGCTCACTACGGTGACATCAGGTTGGGAAACTTTTCTGTATAATATTGTGGGGATAGCTGGTCCAGTGAAATATATTTTGGGGGCCTCCAGAGTTCAGGGGCTCCTTGAATGCTCACAAAGAAACCTGGGAAAAAGAGGCAAACATAAGATTTTAGTGAGGCTGACTGGACCCATAGACTGAAATGGGGATGGAAGGCGACCTCGGCATCAATATGGCATTAGTATTTCTGGAAAATATTTATCCAGTATTTTCATCTCCCAACAATCACACAACAGTATAGCACCACTCAGTCATCAGCCTATTGGAGGGCCTGTGGGCTGACGTAAAACTATTGGCACATCTTCTAAGGATGTCCTAGGATACAGGAATATTGGAAGATGGTGCAGTTGGCAGTATGGAGTATTACAGGAATACTCATCCCTTTGGAAGTTGAGGAATGGGTTTTGGGGCTTCCCACAGCAACACATCAGAAAGGAGAAACACAAGGTTTTTTTTTACACTGATAGTGGTAGCTTTGAAGTGCATCACAGTGAAATGGCTCAAGCCTGAACCCCTAACTTTGGGGGAATGGGAACGATGGACCCAAGAGGTCCTCACATATTTACTCTTTCAGCAGAAATGTTGTCTCTTCTGGGACAAATACAGGGCTGCATCTTCTGATATGCTCGTTGCTTACAGTAAATAAAATAAAATAAACAGTTTCACCCTAGTTGCTCTCCCATCCCACAGTAATGGTATCTCTTTCACGCCAATACACGGGATATGGGGGGGGGGGGTTCTTGCCGCACCAGTCTGAAAAGTGGATAAAACACAGAAGGCAGTATAGGGGAAAGAATGACTTCATATTGTAGTTGGCAGAAGGACTGTTTTATGTCAAAGTCTAATAATAACACCCTTTTATATTTAATATGTAATTTCTTTTACGTTACAAAATAAAAAAAAATGGTAGCCCATTTTATAAGCACAATAAGATACTCTGGGGGTGTGCATTGAACAGATATTACCACACTTCCCATGGCTGAAGGCACTTAGCCTGTGGCCTCATGCCTCACTACACCCCTGGGTATGCAGTAATATTTGTTCAATGCACATCCCTTCGTGTCTTATTGCTTTCATACAGAACCTCCAACATGTGTGTGGTGCCCCTTAAAAAAGTTGGTATTTGTTCCACTAAGGGCTGTAAATGATAGTTTACAAAACCTGAGATTGGACTATAGGTCTACCTGTGGGGTCTTGTGCATTTTGTGTATTTTTTGGGATTTCATAAAAGATGGGAATTCTAGGAACTGTGTGTATGGAGAGTCCTCTTCCCAATCTTTAAGCCAGTTATTAGCTGTGATTTCCTGGATGAGACTTTTAACCTCAATCTACAGTGAAGCGGTTAGATTTATTTATTTATTTATTTACTTATTTAAACATTTAGTAACTGTGAAAGGCAAGCTGACCTGAGGCCCAATTCCAGGTGTGACCCAGGGAAAAAAGGGAGTGGGGAAATTACAGCACATAATTACAATAGCTGAGACAAATAATACACTATGCTGCAAATAACATGAGATGGATGAGTAGTTACATGACAGTAGGATTAAAACACATGGAACAGTTATTGTTGCAGCTAGCATTAGTGCTGAGCTTGGCAAACTGAGGTGATGCAGCTCTGAGAGCTGCTTAGTAAGTGGTTTGGAGGCAGAGGTCAAGTAGGCCAGCAAGGCATAATAGAACTTGTTCATATGTGACAGAGACAGGGTGGGTGAGGAAAGAGGCGCAGTTGCTTCTTGACAGCAGGATAAGAGGGGGAGTTTCTGATGGGGGTTGTTCCAAAGGCTGGGTAGCCAAAAGGAGAAAGTGGCTTTGCCAGCCAGTGAGGATGATGGGGCAGAGTAAAGGATCATCCATTTCTATGCCTGAGTTTGTAATGGGAGTGAGGGTCAGCAGTGAGAGTATCCATAAGGTAGGAGGGAAGCATGTTAAACCAGAATTTAGAGATGAAGCTGAGGGAGTGTATGTAGCATCTGTGGGACAGTTGGGAGAGTCCAAGAAGGGAGTAAAGATTACAATGGTGAGTGCAAAGATGGAGTTTGTTGCAAAATGCCAGAAGGAGTTGAGTAAGGTGTCTAGCCTAGAAAAGGGTGGTTGTAGGGGCAGAACAGTAGACAACATCTAAATAATCGAAAATGGGGAGGATAATTTTGGACAGGATTTCACAGCATGCTGGTAGTGGTAGAAAGTCTCTGTGGCTGTACAATGTGCTGAGTTTGGGGTGTAGTTTGGAGGCAATGGCATCAATGTGCACGGAGAAGGATAATTTGGGGTTGAGCCAAATGCCCAGGTATTTGTATTTGGTAACTTGATCTAGTGGGGAGTCATCAAGCGAAGTAATAAGGATAGGGAGGGATGATCTGCACAGTTTCTGGGTTGTACTGAAAACCATGGACACAGTTTTGAAGGTGTTTCCTTTAAGATGGTTTTGATTGAACCAGTGCTGAATGTTGTTGAACTTGGTTTGGAGGGTGGTCTGAGCTACAAGCATGGTAGGACCAGAGAAGAATAGAATAGTGTCATCAGCGTACATATGTATATTTGAGTTGGTGCAGGAGGAGGGGAGGTCATTAATGAAGATGGAGAAGAGGATGGGACCCGAACCTTGGGGCACACCAGTGGTGATGGGGGGGGGAATGACATCAGCGATTTTGATGGACTGGAGCCTATTGGAGAGGTATGATTTAAACCAGTGAACAGTGATGGGGGCAAGCCCTGCTGCTTTGAGTTTAAGTAGGAGGTGGGAAACAGAGTCAAAAGCCTTGGCCAAGTCGACAAACACTGCAGCAGTTAGGTGGCTTTGGTTGAAGGCCATGAGTATGTGATTTGTGACTCACAGAAGGGAGGAGGTAGTAGAGTGCTGTTTTCTGAAGCCAGATTGATGGGGAGAGAAGAGACTGCTTGAGGAGAGATGATCTGACAGTCTAGAGTGGGCCAGGGATTCCAGAAGCTTGGATAAGGTTGGGAGGAGGGAGATAGTTCTGTAGTTACCATGCTTGGAAGGGTCACCTCCTTTGTGTAGGGGGATAACGCAAGCTGTTTTCCAGGCCTGAGGGACTGAACCGGTGGAGAAGGAGAGGTTGAAAACATGAGTGAGAAGTTTGAGGATAACAGGAGTGGAGATCTGGAGGATCTTGGGGTGGATCCCATCGGGGCTAGATTTGGCTGGGTTCAGTGAGCAGAGGGGATTTTAGGACTTCATGTTCAGAGATGGGGGGAATTGGAAGTTGTTGTTGCGAAGGGGAGAGGGAGTAGAGGAGATAGAAGGAGGGGGCTCGGTTGGGGCGGTGCAGGAGGTGAAGAATTTGTTGAGCGTGTTAGCTGAGTGTTTGAGGTCAGATTCTGGGAGGCCGTTATTTAGGAAGGTAGGGGCATTAGACCGGGCTGGTGGGTCTAGCAGTGAGTGCACAACTTGCCAGAATTTGGAGGGGTGACTGTGGGAGAGTTTTGATCTGAAATAGCTTTGACTTGCTTGATGGCCTTGGTGCAAGCATTTCGTAGGGTGTTGTAGGTTTGCCTGTTTTGAGGGGTAGGGTGGGATTTAAAGGTGGACCAGGCTTTGTCTCTGACTTTACATTTGGCTAGGATGGGTGCCGAGATCCAGTTGTGGTGGTGCTTCTTGACCCTAGACTTTTTCAGCGGGGCACAAAAGTCCCAGATTTTGGTGAATATATTTAGGAACCAGGAAAGGGCATGATTGACATTATGTGCTGTGTACACCTGTTCCCAATCTGCATGTCTAAGGCTGTAGAGGACAGAATTTGTATCTAAGGCTGTTAGTGGGCGAGAGTCGAGGTACTTGGAGGCAGATTTGAGCATATGGGTTTTTCTGATGCAATAAGTAATGCAATGATCCCTTAGTGCATTAGCCAGACTGCTGGAGGAGGTTACTCTATGAGGGTGGGACGTGAGAATCCAGTCAATCAGAGAATGGTTTTGAGAATGAGGATTGTAGCGAGTGGGTTCACTTACCAGCTGGGTAAGGTTGAGGTTAGATCACCTCCTACTTTAACATAGCTTTCTGGATCATCAAATAACTTCAAGCACATCCCTTGGTAGTGAGAATAGTTCATAACCATGATCCTTCCCCCTTTGTCTACTGGTTTGATGTGTACTCCTGAAGAAGCCCTTATGTGATTGGGCAAAGTGCTGAGGGGCACATTTCAATGAAAATAAAAACACTCAAGAAGACATTTTTCTTGTGAGCATGGAAGCTTTATTTGGCACCCCCCACTCTTTGTCTTGAGATGAGCATCATCAAGGTGGCAGCCTTCACTTATAGTCAAAAAGCTAATTTCATATGGGCTACTCCTAGAGATTCTGGGAACCTGGTTGCCATTATGGAGTAAGCCTTGGAAAAGGCAAGTGATGGGACTGTCAGGCCTGGAGACAAAGGGGTCAGACCAGCCAAAGGCAAACATCTCTGAAAAAAAAGGATCCTATCTCCAACAGTAGGCTGTGAGGTATAAGGGTTATGCTGTGACTGTTGCAGAGCAGATAAAAACACAAGAGCCCCTTTTGTATGCAAGAAATAATTGTTTATTATGAATTTTTCAAAGCTGCTACACATATATCAAGGGTGCAGCATGTGAACCTGATGAATGTTTTAGATAAGGTTCACTTACAGTATGTTCATCTGGTGTATATGACTCACTTGCAAACAATGAACAATTAAGCCTGTGGTATACATTCTGAACATTACTGTAGCTGCACTCTTGGATTTCTGCATGATGGAGGCAGAAAAATATGTTGGGCTTGCAAGATAAAGCCAGGGTACATTCAGACAACATGCAGTTATCTGCACCCCTCAACTGCCCCATGATGGGGGGGGGGGGCCTGGCACCACACAGGACAACAATACAAGAAGAAGTAACTGAAGAACTGTAATGAGGGCTGCATGCTGGGGTGATGGGGTTAGGTGGATGCCTGAAGTAGATGGAGGATAAGCACAGGGGAAAATTTCCAGAATAAAATAAACATAAAAAAAATAAATAAATAAAAATAGATGACAGAAAAGCACTGTTTTGATATAAATGCTCATATTGTTAAAGAATATAACATAGAAACATTAATGTTATGGAAAAAATGTCTAATTTAGTTCTGATGAAAAATCTGATTGGGCGATGGGGATCACAAATCATATTTAAAAGCTACAACTGGCAAAATATTTTATAGTAATTTTATGGAACATTATAACTATTAATAAGGTTTAAGAGTACATTTAAGGTACATGAACAAAATGATAAAGTTTTATGAGTGACACTGAGGTAAAAGCAAAATTGAATAACATTTGTTTAAGTTTTTGGAGTACATTAGAGATATATTTCATGATTCGCTGTGGTAATCTTAAGGTAAGATGAATTTCAGCCTCATGTTTGTAGTGATTTTGGAGTCATGCAGTAACTATGGGGTGGTTACTCACAAGGCACTGAAAAATTACTCAAACTAAAGTAAACTATTACAGTTTGGTAAGGGTTAACTTCACCAGTAGATTAAAACTTTGCAACATCTGTACTCCAAAGTAATCGTAGCAATAGCAATTAACTGCTCTTATTTTTTCAATATTAATCCTGAGTTCCTGTTTGAAATGATTATTTTTCTGAAAATGAGCAACTAAGTTTTGTTATTGTTTATAGCTGAAACAGTTTTTATTACATACGTCAACAAATTTATCCAATGTTCTCTAGATCCCCCCAAAATAAATTTGACATCAAAATGAGATTTCCGCATAAATCAATAGGCCTACGGACACCTCTCCTGTGTTTGGTGAATGAAAGGAAACATAATTTAATTGCTAGATAAATGAGGTTGCCACTAAAAGGCAACCTGAATTGTCAGGTGGCCCAGAAGGAAATGACCAGGTGATTGGGGGGGTGCAACTGGGGAAGGGGATGGGGCCTGGTGATGTCATTACTGAGGTCACAGGTAGTGTCAGATGATGCAGGTACAGGGCCAGGGTAGTGATTGATCGAGGACAGGAGCCAAGTGGGGTCCTGATTGGGGTCCTGAAGGAGTTTATAAGGTGAAACAGCCCTCAGATCTCCCTCTTCTGCTAGGAATTTGATTCTTAGCACTTCACTGTGGCATCAGGTTGGAATTTTGAACACCAACTAGGAAAGGTACAGGCTTGCAGGTCTGATTAGGCCTCTGAGCCATGTGGCTGCTTTGCCAGTGGATGGTATAGTATTTTGTGTAACTTTAGATAAATTTCTGCTGGACATATTTTGCTTGTGAAGTGGATTCTACAGGATCATGTTAATGTGCCTTGCACTGTAGGATAATGAGAGGAATGCATGATGCAGAGAGATATATTTGGAACTGAGATTACATAGGATGCCCACAGCAGATTGTTATCAGTGGGAGGGACTGAGCAGGGATTGTATTATGGACATAGGTTAGGTTGAGCTGGAATGGTATTTTGAGCTTAGAGGTGCAAGTTTTATTCCTTCTTGGCGAAAAAGCAGGACCCCCCCAAAAAAAAAGAAAATGGAACGTGAACAGAATGCGTTGGGATGAAGACCAAAATGGTTTAAAGGAGCAGCGTTGCTATAAGAGACTGCAGTAGCATCTGCCCGAGTTAGCTTCTCCTGATTGTTTTCAGTTTGGGGAGGCTGTTGCAGCCATTACGAGAGGTGGCCTGGTTGGTTTGTGGCCGCATGGTGGGCCTAGCAGCCATGGGCAAAACTGAAGAGGTTGTTTGCCCCCACAGCATTTAGAGGGACCTAGCAAGTGGTCACATAGTTAGTCCCAGGTACGCTGAATGCCGGGGGGGGGGTTGCAGAAGAATAGTGGGGCCTGCACCATGCTGTTGGTTGGAGTTGTTTGTGGCCTGGCTGACTGCCTCAGAGCTAATTTCCTGGTGAGCAGAACACTTGGAGTGGGGTGGCCAATGAAAGCTTTGTGGCCGTTTTCGGCAGGATGGGCTGCCCCTCATGTTGCTTTTCTTGTTCTGGGGTGGAGGGTTTATCCGTTTGTGTAGCGTGGATGGATAGCCACATGGTGGGGCCATGTTGTGGGCCTTTTGGCCAATTGCGAGACTGTGGCATTCCAGAGCAGTGTAACAGGTGGACATGTGGTTGGGCCTGTGGGGTGGAGCGCTGTGGGGGCCATAGGAGGTTGGGGGCACCTGCACCACACAATTGGTTAGTGGCCCGGGGGTCTGTCCAGTCAGTGATTTGTGGCCTCTGGGCCATGTACGAGTGACTGGCATTTGAACGGGCTGGTCCAGGGGGCAAGTGGCATCCTGTTGGGCCACAGAAAGCTCTTATGGCCATTTGGCAAATGGAACCTAGCAGGTCATGGCCTGCTCAGACCATAGGGGGGCATCCCAGCTGACAGGAGGCATGACTGGCCTAGGCAATGTTTGTTCTGGGGTGGGGGGTTTAGACTGAGCTGCAGTCCAAGTGTGGATAAGATGGCAGGGAGGCATGAGAGCGGGTGGAGTGGTGGCGGAGGGCCACGTGGTCGGGTGGAAGTGTCCCACACCGGGGGGAAGGGGAGGATCCTGCATTGGTCTTTTGGACTTGGGACCCTGAACAGGAGACTAGGGGTGGCTCTCAAAGGGTTCAAAATCAGACCCCCCTTGAGGACGAGGCAGGGACATGGGTGGGCATCTGCCACTGAGCAGGCTTTGAAAGCAAACAGAGTGTCCCATGCTGTAGTGCTACAACTGGGAGGAGGACGAGGAGCATGTCTGCAGGTAGCCTTGTTTCCATCATGGGTTTTTTTTGGTGGCAACAGCCTGGGATTTTGGCAAGGGAAGATCCAGATGCTGTGGTGAAGAGATTGGCCTTAGCAGTCTTCAGGGAGAGAGCCCAGGGCAGCGGACTGTGAAACCAGCACTGTGGGAGCGGAGAAAAGACAGAATGGGGCTTCAGAAGACTCTGGAAATCATGGCAGTGGGGCACCACTGTTGGGCCAGATAGTAATGGTGTGCAAACAGCAGGGCTCCGGGGGCTGGTGGAGGGGACGGGGGGGGATTTACCATGCTGATCATGGGTACACTGGTAAAGTGTTTGTCTCTTAACCTGGAGATGAAGGTTTCAGGTCTTGGCAAATTCATGGTTTAACGGGGGAACAACCAGGAGATGGAGATGGGTGATACAGTGATGGGTACAGAGCACAGTGTGCCAGCAGGGGTGACCAGACTGCACCCAGGTTCCAGTCAGGGTGTCAACTCATGGGGGCATGGCCGGCATTTCCATTCAGTGACATTGGGATGCAGGGCAGTCAGAGTGTGGGGTGGGTCAATTGGTTCATGAAGGTGCATAGCAGGACTGTGACAGTGGACCGGGTGGTTAGAATCAGGCAGCCAGTGCTTAGTATAGAGCTAGCTGTTTCAGGGTGTTGATTTGAGATCTTCACCCACCCCCTTGCTGTGTTTTCTGAGCTGCACTGAGCCGCGCCTTCTCCTCAGCCAGTACCTACACCGGCACCAGAGAGGCCAAGCCCTGGGGAGGATAAGAACACACAGACTTGCCAATAAAGGGATTGGAAGGAGTATTTAGGGGCCTCGGGGGCATGGGGGAGAAGGGGTTGGAAAAGATGGAGAAGGCCCTCTAAGTGATAAAGAAGGTGAGTGATGAAGGCACTGGGGCAGGCAAAAGCAAATGATGGGGAAGAAACGGTATGACAGGCCAATGGGTTTTAAGCTAGGAGGCCATGTCCCTACCTCCATTAAAGAAAAGATCAGGAAGGCAGAATATGTGGACATTTTGGGCTGGTAGATGAGGACACGGCAAAGTAGCATGAGCAGAAAGAAACCGTGGGAAAGACCGAGATGGCGGAGGCTTTAGAATTGGTAGGTCACTGAGGAAGTCAAATACAAGGGGAAGAACATAGATAACTGGCAGGTGGGTTTCCTGATTTACAGCGTCCTGGTGCTGGAGAAGCAGCCAGAGCTGGCGATTCTGTTCTTGACATACACAGCCATCATACATGACAATTATAAGGCTAAGCTCAAGTATTGGTGGTTAAGTATGATGAGGAATTTAGGAAGCAGATGGTGGCAAAAGGGGGCCTACAATAGGACTGCACCCATTCAGAGCTATGGGTAAGGACCCTCTCAGGACCAGCCAGAGTTAATGGGGGAGAACCCCGTGAGAAGAGTGCCCTCAGCCTGGCAGCCAAGGCCTGCTGGGGGTATAACAAAGCGTCCTGTACGTGGGTGAACTGCAAGTTTAGACATGTGTGTTCCAGGTGTTCCAGGCAGCACCCAGCTTCTGGCTACTGTGCAAGCAGGGATTGGGGTGGCCAGCAAGGGGGGCAAGGGCATAAGCAGGCCTTTCAGGGTGGTCACTGGGGGAGGACTCGACAATAGAGGGAGTGGGGCACATAACAGGGGAAGTTATAATTCCAACTACGGTTGGAATTGAGGGTGCAACTAAGGGGGGGCAGTGGGGTTTCACCTAGCAACAACCCTGGTAGTCAAGGAGGTGGCTGAGGCCTGGACGTGGCTATACCTAGACAAGGTGAAGGGGGCACTGCTGCGGCAGGGTTTCAGGGAAGGTTTTCCTTTAGGTTTTGGGGGTGTGCATAAATGAAGGAGGGAAAAGAACTTGGGATCTGGAGGAGGAAGAAGGACATAGATAGAAAGAAAATCCGGAAGGAAGTGCTGGCAGGCAGCGTGGAGGGCCCCCCTTTTTTGCAGCCCCCCCATGCTGATTTCCAGATATCACAGTTGGGGTTGGTGCCCAAGAAGCAACTGGGTGAGTTTGCCTTATCCACCATCTGTTACATCTGGATGGGGCCTCAGTGAATGACAGGATTCCCAAGAACCTCTGGCTGGTGTCCTACACACCCTTGGACCAATCAGTGGCAATGATCAGGGTGGTGGTGGGCTTGGCTGGTGAAGATGGACATTCATTCTGCTTTCTGGTTGCTGCCAGTCACAGCCAAGGATTGGGACCTGCTGGGCTTTCAGTTTGTAAGGGGGGGGGGGGCGTATTTTGACAAAGCCATGCCCATGGTTTACTCAATGGTGTGTTCTACATTTGAGGCTTTCAATTTATGGGTGCAGTGTTTTTTGGAGGGAGATATTGGTACAATCAGGTAGAGCATTACCTAGATGATTTTCTGCTCATTGGGAGTGGGAAAGAGGAGATGGAAGGGATGCTGGTAGATTTTAAAGAAATGTGTGGTAAAATAGAGAAACCAGTAGTGGAAGGGAAGACCAAGGGCCCAGTGAGCAAGGTAGAGTTCCTGGGGCTAGAGATGGACACGGTACAGGAATGTTTCTCCCCCTGGGAGATGAAGTGGCCCACCTTAGGGGTTTGTTGGAGCATGTGGAGGGTAGGTGGAGGGTGCCGCTGGCAGTAGTACAACAGCTGCTGGGGCATTTTAATTTCACCTGCAAGGCCATAAGCCCAGGCAGTGCATTCACCTGGAGCTTGGCGCAGACCACGGGGAAGGCAAAACTACCCCATCACTGTGTAGACCTCACTAAGGGGGTGTGGATGGATCTGCAGGTTAGGGCGACCTTTCTGGAGAGTTACAATAGAGTCACATTCTGGCAGGGGGAAGGGTCCTATAATATGGATATGGAGTTATACATGGATGCCTCAGGAGCCCTGGGGATGGGAGCATACTTCAAAGGGGAATGGATTTCGGAAGCCTGGCCAAGTGTTTGGGGGGATTACTTTCTTGGCGATATTTCTCATTTTTGTAGTGATAAGGGTGTGGGGGACAGGATGAAGTGTAAATCGCATCCTGTTCTGGTGTAACAGCAAAGGTGTTGTGGAAGTGATCAATAGGCAAGGGCAGTTTACAGAAACGATGGGTAGGTTTATGCAACAACTGGAGTTATTGGGTCATCAGCTGAACTTATCTTTTAAGGCTAGGCATATTGATGGTATCCAGAATGAGATTGCTGACACTATCTCCCCCGCTTGCAGTCATACAGGTTCTGGCACTTAGCTCCACGAGCAGCAGTACACAGGCCCAAGGTTCAGGACCAGTTGGGGAGACTGGCTTGAGAGAGCTGGATGGGTATTGTAATTCCTGGTCAGCCAACATGCTAAAGGCATATGAGGGGGCATGGGGGCCTTCCAGGAGTTCCAGGCACAGGAAGGGTTTGAAGCAGGTATGCCTGCCACAGAGGATCAGGTAAAACAATACTTGGTCAAGAGATGAGGAGAAGGGATGGCCCATGTCACCAAGGGAGTTCAGCTGGCAGGGATTGGATGGGCCTGTGGTGATAGGGCATGGCCTGACCCAATGAAGGGTAGGGCCTGGAGACAGATGCTCTTGAGTTAGCAGAGAGGCCAAGGGGTATGGCTTCTAGAAGCAACATAGCATGTTTGTACATCGGCCAAAGTAGTCTGCTTATTGCTGGCCATCTTCATTTTTATGGCGAAGGGAGCATTCTACGTAAATGAGGTGGTGGCGCAGCAGAAATCTGACCTGCAGGGGGGACTGCAGGAGGCTGATGTCAGTTTTGGCCAGGGCACCATGGTGGTCCGGTTGCCTGGATCAAAAAATTACCAGCTTGGAAAGTGGGAGGAGGTGGACTGCGGCAGCTGACACCCGGAGAGGTTTGTGCAGTTAGGGATTGGGTGACAACAGGGGTACAAGGGGGTGGAAGAGCCTGGTTCTGGCACAGGAACAGGAGTCCAGTGATGGGATACCAGGTATGTGGGGTCCTTAAAAAGGCTTTGATGTTTATGAGAGAGGACCCGGACCTATCCACCCCCCCAGTCATTCCGGATAGGGGCTGTGTCAGAGGCTGCAGCATTGAGGGGAGTCAGATGAAGAGGTGAAGAGGGTGGGGCAATGGAGGTCCAGTTTCTACAAACATATGTCAGGAGGTGATGTTTACAGAGATTTTCTTTTACCTTGCAGGAGGAGCACAGAAGCACATATGGATCATGGGGCATTACATGATTTACTGGGTAGAAAAATGTGCAGTAACCAGAGATGGTGGGTGCTGCTGAGGACGGCATTTGAAGCACAGAAAGCTGCATTTAAAGGGGATCCATGGCATGAGATGGACCCAACTGATGCCACTGCTCGAAAAGCTGAGGGGGGGATGGAGCAAGCCAGATATGCTTATAATACATCTGGGTGGTAATGATTTAGGGGAAACCCCATAGGGGCACTGGTGCAGGCCATAGCAGTGGACTTAGAAAGGGGAAAGGATGGTGGCCAGGGGTGGTGATCAGCTGGTCCAAGATTACCTCCAGGAGGGTGAGGCTGCACACCAGAGATGGCAGATCTGTAAAGAACGGGAGAAAGCAGCTCAATAGGAAGGTCACCAGGCTGGTCATAGAAATGATGGGGGGGGGGTTGCATTTACAGTAAAGGGACATTTCCTTGGATGCCTCTGAGGTGTACAGGTCAGAAAGGGTCCACCTTTCAGAATTCACGGTGTGTTTTACTTAAGGCCCTTTATAGACCTAGTGTGTAGGTGAGAGAGGAAGGGCTCAAGGTGCTAGACCGCAAGGAGGGGGGGGAGCCCCATCTTCCATTGCTTGGCTGGAGATGGGTCAGTGGAAGGGCAGAGGGGGGAGCAAGAGATGGAATAAAAGGGGGACAGACAGAAGGGGAGTGGGGCAAGGCAACATGGGCTGGGGTCAAAGGCACCCAGGCATAGACATAAAGAGGGGGAGGGACAACGGGGGTAGTGCTAGGGGTCAGATCTTAATGTCCGGACCTAGAAGGGAGGAGGTCCTGGTAAGTTGGTACCTGGCACTGGTGATGGTGTGGGGGGGTCAGATCTGGCATCCGGACCCCCAAAGACAAGGATCAGAAAAGAGGACCAAGGCGGAAGATCAAGGAAATATGAGAAGAAATGGACTGGATTATAAATGGATGATTTTGGACTGGAATATGAAATGTGTGACTTTATAAGAACTGAGGTGTAAATATTAATGGTGTTCAATAAAATGTTGCCAGCAAGCATCCAAGCTAGAAGCTGTGCTGTGTCTTCATTTCCCAGAAGGGATCAGATGACAAATAGATTAGGATATAAGTTGAACAATAGAAGATGTGAGAATGCATCCTTGAAGAACAACCCAGTCTTTCATTATTGAATCTGTTAAAGTTACCTGTTGATTGAACTGTTCATATGTCAACATGTACTGATGAAGTTTCATTATATTGTCTAGCAAATATGGATCTAATTTCAGTTCCCAAAGTCGTAACCATAACAGTTTACATCTTGTACTGTCAAATGTGTAAGCTAAATCTATGAAACAACAATATAGTTTGCCTTATTAAACGTGAGTATATTCACAAATTAAGTGATGCAAAATGTAACAGTGTTGCACCGTTGATCATGACTGTCTAAAATCATTTTGAGTTTCCTCTAGAATATTTTTTTTCCTTAACCCACTGCTGTAACTTCTGCAATATTATATTGAAGAATTTTTTTTGAGAGTTGTTAAAAAGGCTGATCAGCCTATACATAGAATAGTTATGGACTGAACCTCTTTTATAAATTGGCAAAATGATGCTTCCTTTCCAACAAGCCAGTACAATACAGCTTTGAATTATGGCATTAAAAAGTACCTGAAATATTTTAAACCACCAGTCCTCCCTGATTTTACAGTATAAACATCCACCATAATCTTCTCAAGCCCTGGTGCTTTATTTTGTTTTGCATCCACAGTTGCTTTTGATATTTCATTTGCAGAAATGTACTATGGAACTGATTTTATTGAGTTATGTACAAACTCTTCATTTGTGAAATCCAAAAAACTTAACTGAGATTCTATTGTACTAAAGTAGAGCTCCTTGAAACGTTTCACCCATTCTGTGGGTTGAATGTATGCCTCTCCTGCAGTCAAATATCCTTCAAAGTCCTTCCAAGCAAGAATAAAGAACAGTGTTGGAATTACACTTTATGAGTTGTGGGAGCTAGGGTGACCATTAAGGGCTAGCTCTGTAAATTGAGTCCTCCTTCCCATTGTAAGTGAATGGCTGTGATGCGTGAGCTACTGGGGCTCACTTCAGAGCCGGGGGCTGAGCTCTGGCAAGCCCCCCTGTAATCCCAACACAGAATGACTTCATGTATTATGTTTTAACTGCATCCATACGTTTTTTCCACTAACAACTTTGCTGCTTTTGTTTCTCTAATTTAAGAATATTCCTGTACTCCTTTCACGTACACTTCAGACAACTTATATTATTTCTGGTCATGCTATTCCTTATTGATCATATATACTTGTTCAACATCCTGCATTTCCATTTTACACTTTTTGTTGAAACATGTCCTTTCATATTTTGACTTTTGGCATGTATAAAGAGTTGGAAGAAACATTCCATTCAAGCTCTTGTGGCTTTCAAACCCTCAGTTGCATGCTGAGCATCTAATAAATGTTTTTTTAAGCTTGTCACTTGAGCAGAATTGCAGTAAGAATAATTTTCTAATTCAGATAAATTTCCCTGAGTCCATTTAATTCTTTTTAAATGTATTACTGCAATCTAAATCATTTGTGCGTTATCGACATCTTTATTTAAGAGTTTTCCACTTAAATGCAAAGTGGAGTAAATAAGATTACAGTCAGATTGTGGCCTGGATATTACAATTATATTCTGTATTTGTTGTAAACCAGTATAGTTAGTCCAGAACATGTCAATCATAGAAGATCCATTAGCACCTGAACAGTATAATCTCCCCATGTTCTACCATTTGGTATAGTGAAAACCTGATCGCTCATTAGCGAACATATTCATTTCCTTTATTTATTTTTTATCATAAAATGATCTAACGGACAATAGATTTGGGATCACACAATACACTCTTAGGGCCTCCTTTACTTCCACAGCATCATCCAGGTCTACTGTCATGAAATTTGCTATTCATGCTTTGAAATCCTTGATAATCATTATATCAAATTCAAAGTACAGTAGGTGTGTACAAGACTCTCAATTGCTTCTTCATGATTAACCCATATAGATACATTATCATTTATACTGTTTTCTGGAGGTATCTAAGGAATAAGAAACAATGAGGTGTGGTTTATGGCATGATAAGAGCATGCCTCAGGTGCGTAATGAGGCATGAGGTGCTTGCGCTGAGTGCCTTTAGCACCTGGGAAGTGTTCTTATCAGGCCATAAGCCACACCTTATTCTGCACGTTAAATGGGCCCCCAGTAAAGTAATTGATTAAAAAAATGTACATAACAAGTGTACATAAGAATACTAAATAAATGTGGTTATATGACTACAAGAAATAAAAAGTAGTCCTTCTCATTGTCTGGGAATGGGCTGCTCTAGTTCGCGTGATGTTTCTTGTCCCCCCACCCAAGATACACAAATTATTTTTTGCGTGTCCTTTTTGTTTATTTATTTACTTACTGTTTTAATCTGAATTTTCATCTTAAATCACTTTCATTCATGTTGAGGGGCTGGCTTGACTGGGAGCAAGTCAGCAAGCGTGTCCTTCAGTGACTGCCATATGGACTAAATTCCTACTGTTTCTTGTTCCCCCACCCAAAATACACAAATTTTTTGTGTGTGTGTGTGTCTTTCTGTTTATTTATTTAAATCTGGATTTTAGTCTTTAATGGTTTTTATTTACCTCAAACAGCTGGCTTGGTTCGAAGCAAGCGTGTCCTTCACAGGCTACCATACAGACTCATTTCCTACTTTATGGTTTTTAAACCATTACTGTCACTGAACTTAAACTGAGTTTTTGAGTGACAGTAATGCACTGAACTTTTTACTATGGACTGGCCTGTTGTTGTGGCTGCCGTTTAAACAACAGGAAGAAGTATAATGTGTGAGAGGGGTGGAGTCAGAGATCGAAGAAATGGTCCGTTTGCAGTGGAAAAGGAAAATGTTGCTGACACCTGCTAACAGTAACAGCAGGTACAACAAGATGCCAACTTAAAGCATTTGTGACAGTGTAGTAGCCATTTCAGCAGTACACTTATAAAGTCAAGGAGTCCACAAACTTGGATCTGGTGCAAATAGCCATGCTTTTGTTTATTAAAGTGCAGAAATAGTACATAGCAACCAGCAACATTTAGCAGCTTGTTTCCTTGTATACTCCCCCTCCTCTCCAATGTGAAATTCAAAAGCCTCCTAATGGTTTTCACGCCCCCTGGCACTTTCTCACTGTCTTCTATACTGTCACAAATGCTTTAAGTTGGCATCTCATTTGTACTTACTATTACCGTTGGCAGGTGCTGGCACCATTTTCCTTTTACTGACTTATCACTTCCAGCATGACACTGCAGACCTAGGTGCGACTCTTTTACTTTGAATTTCCATTTGTAGTGTGCAGAGTTTTCAGCCGTGGGAGCTACAGCTGGAGATGTGACAGAAGGAAAGGGCACTCAGTAAAAGAAAGTAAGATGTTAAAATGATTAAACGTTTGGGGTTTGTGCAGAAACTGGGAACCTTGGTACATTGTTATTTTTCTCATTTCTGTGTTGCTGCCATCGGTCTCCCGCTGCAGCTATTCTGTTGGGTGACAGCTGAGGAGCTGCAGTGGGAGAGCGGTGGCACGTACTGATTTCAGAGTGTGCTGCATTTTGGTTGGCACAAGTAGTGCCATTTGTAACTATATGTCCTGATAAGGACACAGCTGAAACAGGTGATCAGCCAATTACAGTTCAGGAAATATTTTGCTCATTTTATAAATAAATATTAATTACGATCAGTTTCAGACATGAGCTGTCTATTTTGGTAATTAGAAAATAGTCTGAAGAAGTTTTGAACAGTTACTTGTAAATAATTTTACAGTTGTATTTTTGTTGCCAGTCCTGCTTAAAATCTTCCTGGCAAAAGTTGCAAATTCTGTTTTCACAGAACTTCTGCAAAATTTCAGAAATTTCATGGACATTTTGGAACTTTTGTCATTGGCGAAACTGGGATTTTCTGTGGATTTTTGCCTGGTTCCACAGACTTATTTGTGAACTGAGGAATAATACATATAAACTGTGGAATTTATTCTGTCCACAGTTTAATGCATTATTTCACATTCACATCCTAACTCATAACACAGCCCCTCCACCCCATCTAGTGGCCCACGCCCACGCCAATCAAGGGTCCCAATAAATAAATTAAAAAAAACTTTGATCCAAACCCCTGATCCATGGTGTCTAGTGCACCCCCAGCCACTGATCATGGGTCCCAAGTAAAAAAACCCTGTTTTCTGATGTCTGGTGGTCCCCTCCCACCGCCCACAGATCATGTGTCCCGACTCCTGGTAAAGAACAAAAAAAACAACAGTCGGCAGTCCATCGACTCATCTCCCTCTATTCCCAGTATTCCCTGGTGTCTAGTGGACCCCTAACCCCGACAGTTCATCCACCACCACCCCGCCCTCCCCCACCCTGCCCCTGAGTGGGCCACTGGTGCAGCCATCCTCTCCTCTATGGCCGGTGGCCCACTGAACTCAATGAATGAGCGTGTGCTTTCATGCATTCATTCATTGCAGCTCCCGGTCATTACAACACAGTTCAGTGATGCAGAGAAGTAGAGAGGGCTGTTCCAGTGGCCCACAGGGTGGGCAGGATAGGGGAATGGCATTGTGAACCCCTCTGGGGTCCACAATACCATCTCCCCATCCCTCCACTCCCACAGGTGACTGGAACAGCCCCTTCCCCTCTTCTACCCCTGAAAACTGTGCTGTAGATGACCGAGAGCTGAAATGAATAAGTGCGTGCTTGTACAAGCAAGCACACACTCATTCATTGAGCTCAGTGGCCTGCCGACCATGGAGGAAACAGGAAGGGCTGAACTGGTGGCCCGCTTGGGGTTGAGATGGGGGGGTAGAGGGGTGGTGGTAGACAAACTGTTGGGGTGTGGGTCCACTAGACACCAGGAAAGAGGGATTACTTTTTTTAAAAGGAATTGGGGATGGGGGCGTACACTAGACACCAGGAAATACTGGGAATTGAGGAGGACAAGTCAGTGGACTGCCAGCTGTTTTTTTTTTTTTTGATTAAGGGAATCCAGGATTGGGAGGTGGTGTCCACTAGACACCAGGGAAATAAAACATTTTATGTGGCCACGATCAGCGGGTGGGGTGGCCTCTAGACACCAGGAAGGGATTGGAGTTTTTTTTCCCTTCTTTACCAGGAATCGGGACCCACAATTGGTGGGCGGGGGGAGTGGATTAAGGAAATCCAGGATTGGGAGAGGGGTCCACTTGCCACCAGGGAGTGGGGACTTTTTTTATTATATTTGATAAGACCCACAATCAGCAGCTGGGAGTGGGACCACTAGCCACCAAGGAGTGGCTGGGTTTCTTTTTTTATATTAATGGGACCCATGATCAGCAAGTGGGGGTGGGGCCACTAGCCACCAGGGAGCCATTTTTGGGGGGACCAGCAAATGGCGGGTGGGGGTTATTAATGTTATTGTTGTTAATAATGTATTAAACTGCTGATAAAAGATCTGTGGAACTAACCACTGACAGTGATCAGTTCTGTGGATTTTTTGCTGAAGTTTAATCATTATTACAGTTCTTCCTGATACCCTCAGTGACCACTCCCCAGTTGTATGCACCTAACCAAATAAGTTCACTAGAACTGCACCCAATGCCATCAGAAACAGATCACTGAGACTGGGACAACTGAATGCCTTTAGGTATTATCTCACCCTAATGGACTGGTCACCGTTGGACAGAGCTAAGAATGGGAACGAATCCCTAAACTACTTTCTCTGCACATTTAATAAGGCTTGTGACATATTTGCCCCTTATAAAACAAACAAAAAAATAGAGGGGCACCCAGCCCCTGGTTCTACGGTTCCTTTATTGAGCAAATGCGACATAGGGACAACTTATGGCACAGGGTGAAAGCAACCAGGAAACACCCTGATATCATTGCCTACAAAACTGCTAGGAATAATTGCATCTAACTCATTCTCCAGGCCAAGGCCTCCTACTTTACTGACCTCCTGAAGAACTGGGGCCAGAGCAGAGAGTTCTGGGACTCAATAAAATCACTTACTGGTAAGGCCTCAAGAGCCCCTCCTACCTTAGTAACCACCCCAGCCGGGTCACTACAGGAACCTCATGACATTGCAAATGCCTTTAACCAGGCCTTCTCTGATCTCATCACGGTACTGCCAGGTTACTACTTGTCCCCCTTCACCACTTATATGACTAACCCCATGCCTGATAGTTGTGCCCCCCTTTCTACTTCAGGCAGCTCTGCATGCATGAAACACTAAAATATATTAATCAAGCACTAGGAAAAACTTGACTGGGTAGTGACCTCCTAGACATGAAGATGCTAGTGCTAGTGTTAAATGAGGTAGATGCACCTCTTCAATTCCTCCCTAAATTCTGGTGTTTTCCCTGAAAAGTGGAAAGAGGCACTGGTTACCCCGGTCTTCAAATCTGGTGACACTACAAACCTGTCCAACTGTAGGCCAATATCAATCCTCCCACCTCTATCCAAGGTCCTGGAGTGAGTGGTGTAGGATCAGCTCACTGAGTACCTATCCAAGCACTACTTACTATACGCCCAACAACATGGGTTCAGAAGAGAACACTCCACCCTCACTGCCCTGACTAATTTCACCTCCCATCTATATGATGCCTTCGAGGATGGTCTAGCAGTGGGGTCTACCTTCATAGACCTTACGAAGCCATTCAACACCATTAACCATCAACTTCTGCTACAGATCCTCCTCTTATTGGGCCTGTCCAAGGACATGGTGGCTTGGTTTAACAGCTACAGTGCCTCTCTTGTAGGACTCAATGCTTTAAAATAAATGGGAATCTCTCTGAGCCTAGGTAGGTGTGCCTGGGAGTCCCCCAAGGGTCAATACTTGGGCCACTACTCTTCAGTCTCTATATTAAACCACTGCCTGCTATATGCCCAGGGCACATTGTGCTTTACGCAGATAATGCTGTCATAATGGTTAAAGGTAAGAGCCAGGCTGAGATCTCGGTTGGTCTCCAAGACAACCTAAACATACTTGAAAAATGGGTCTCGTGTAATAGGCTCCTGCTCAACTACAAAAAAATGAAGAGCATGCTCTTCTGCATCCCAAAGAACAGGAAGAGGTTTAGACCCCTACAGATCCAGTGTCTCAAAGGCGACATGCTTGAACAAGTTCACACTTTCAAATACTTAGGGGTTCACCTTGATGATGCCCTTACAGTATGTTTGGAACTCATATTGACCAAGTGGTGAAGGCTGCTAATGTGAATCTTGGCATCCTTTACCGCCACCAACACTCTATGACGCTCGAGGCCCTGAAGTTGGTTACTGGATGCTCAGTCCTATCCACTATAGACTATGATCTTGTCATCTATGGTGTGGGTACTGACACTGCCCTCAATAGGGTTCAAACCCTTCTGAACAAAGCTTGTCACCTGGTACTAGATGTGGATCATTGAACACATACCTGTGACCTCTATCAAGACACAGGTTGGCTCCCTCTGCGCCTTAGGATAAAATACCAAACATGCCTGCTTGTGAAGAAATCCTTGCTGGGACATACCCCTAGCTCAATCTCCTGTCTATTCCAAAGTGCTCAACCCACTATTAGGACCTGAAATGCTGATAAGAGGAGACTGGTTATACCTTTCAAGTGAACAACCCTAACCCAGAGATCCCTCTCCTACCTTGGCCCCAAATGGCTCAATGAACTCCCTAAGGCCTTGATCACGTGTAATAAGGTCAGCCAATTCAAACGGGGACTTAAAGCCCAGTTAGCAGGAGAGAATGTCTGCAATTGCATTGGGTAACAGTAGCTTTGTTTCTGGCACCACCTTTTCAGTGCCCCCTATATTCCTTCCCTCCCTCCTTCCACCATTTCCTTCCTTTCTTCCTCCCCTCCCTACTTTCATACTTGCCCACAATTGACTAGTACTAGTTTCTGCACTCCTTTCCTCCCTGCTAAAGATGTCAAAACTACTCCCTCAAACTCTCTCCAAAACCACCCCATTCTAATCCTCCCCCTTACTACCACCTCTTGCCACCACTTCTCCCTACCCCCTAGACCCTGCACTCCTGTTTTTTCCCCTTCTCCTCCTCCTCTCCTCCCTCCTTCTTCCCCACCACCTCTATGCCCCTCCTCTCTTACCACATCTCCTCCCTCCCCCACCTCCTCCCTCCTTCCCTTTACATACGCTGACAAAGCCTACCCTGGCTGCCTCTTCCTCCTCCTCCTCCTTCTCCTCCTCTACCTCTCCCACTCCCCCTCCTCTCATCCCACTCCTATTCCCCATGTTCCCCTCACCACTCTACTCCTCATGGCATGCTTGAACAAAGCCTATACCAGCTGCTTATCACGCTCATCTGTGTACTCACTCCTCCTGGAGTTCCCACCTCCTACTCAGGGCTGATCCTACATCACCCAAGTAACCCGATCATTTCTGCTCTCCCAATTTGGCTTGTAACCTAAACACTTGACATGCTGTTGGCTGTTTTTATGAGCTTGTCAATACGCTAAGCACTTATGTAACTCCTGTTATTCTATGCAACTGCCTTGCAACTGACACTGAATCATGTAACCCAATTCTAATTATTATACTGTTTCTAAACTATGTGTTGTCTGTATTGTTGTTGTACCTTCGACCTGGAGCTTTTGTAAACGAGTCTATAACTCAAATGTATTAATCCCAATCTCAAACAAATAAATAAGTAAGTAATTATTAACTCACAGTTGATACATTTATTCTGCTCATTTTAAGGTGGAATTTCCGTAGAAGTTGCAAAAGTGATTTCCGAACTTTCGCAGAAGCAAACATAGCACTTTCAGGGAAATTCCACCAGAAGAATTTTTTTTGCACAACCCAACTGCTTAGAAGTTCTAATTGCTTTTCTCATGTGAATCATATAGCCTTTAAATCTCAAGAGATCTGAACTCCACCATCTTTCCTGTAATGTGAGCAGATCACAGGTTGCAAACATTTTAAATATTCATTTTTCACTTGGATAAACCCTCAACATTCCAGCTCAAAATTTTTACTGAACTTACCCTCTCTAGTACACACTTTTGTGACCTCAATGCTTTATTATTGTAATGCCCTCTACCTTGGGATCAGTGGAGGTACACTGCAGTGCCTTCAATTGGTGCAGAATGTGGCTGCAAGGTTGTTGACTGGTCTTCTGAGGGTGTGTCATATTACCCTGGGACTGTGAGAACTGCACTGGCTGTTGGTCAAGTGGTGTATCTTCCATAAAGTTGGATTGCTAACCTATAAGGTCCTACATGATCTGGGTCTGGCTACCTGTATGAACTATTTCATCCTTACCCACCTGTGTGCCTCCTCTGTTCCACTGAAGGTCTTCTGGTTGTTATCAGGACAAGACTCAGAATATCAGTGGATAGGTCCTTTGAAGTAGCTGGGCTGGTATTAAGGGACTCACTCCCAAGGGCCCTGGGGGAGACCCCTTCAGTGGAAGACTTTAAAATGGGGTTAAAGACATATCCCTGTGCTCTGGCTTTAGGTGTATGAAGTATGTTATTTATGAAGAAACTTAATTATTTGTTGTAGTGCAATCTGGCTGTTAGTTTATTTATTGTGGATTTATGATTGTAATTTAACATTTTTATTGTTTTTGTGTTATAATTATGTACTTGTTTTTTAATGTGTGTGCTTTTCTCTCCTTTGTACTGGTACCCTGGGCCTCAGGGGAAGGGCAGCCTAAATAAATAAAGCTGCTACTACTATAACTTAGTATTACGTTTTCTACCTCATTTCTGGTTGATACCATTGGTTTCTTCTCCTGATGTCAATTACTGTTATTCTGAAGTACTGAGAACCTGTTGTGACTCTGAATATCCAGACCTGATGGCAATGGAGCATTCTCCCCTTTCATACTGATATATACTGTGAGTCTGCTGCTCCATTTCTACCCTGGGTTTAAAAGACCACATGTCCGCCAACAGAAAGCCCAAGGAATCCAGCTTTTGTTTATTTTCCAATAACCTAGATGCAAGAGATTCATTTTTAACTGTTGTATCAATTTGGAGTCAGTGTTATACTGGTGTAATATCCAGCCATTTGGCCAGCTGGCTACCATAGCAGTAGAGTTACCGTTTGCTATCCAGATGACCTGGGATCATGTCCTGAGCCCATGACATTTGGTGACGACTAGCAAGGCAGGGTCGGGTGTCCTTTGGATGCCTCCCACCTTAGGGAAGGAGGGCACCTCCTTCTGTTGCACAACCACCCTCTGGTGACCCAGCAGGAGTCAGGTGTTGTGCAGGAAGGAATAAGTAGTCCCTCTGAGGTGACCTCACATCAGAACATACCCACTCACCTGGCAAGCTCTACAGAGGCATCGCCTGCCCAGAGTGGGGCCAGCAGGGGAATTCATCCTTCCAACAGTCCTAAGAGGTGGATGCTGGGTCACTTCTCAGGACCACACCCTGGGGTGGGATTAGGGGAAGGCTTAATAGGAGATAAAATACCCCCAGCAGCACCAAGTAGATGAAGATACCCTGCCCCCCCCACACCACAGAAGGGTCACTTCAATGCCTTGCTGGCTCCTCCTCATGGGCCCTGACCATCTAGTGAAGTACCTACTCCTGGCTTGGGGAACCAAGGGGTCCTTCCTGCAGTGGATCAGCCATGGGTTACGGTCAGGCATCCTGTGAAGGTTGTCGAGCAAAGGCTGGTGGTGGGTAGGACCATTGAAGGAACCCTTCAGCGGGTATAAGGTCTTGCATGGGTGGATGGTGGTCCCCGCAGCTGACAAAAATGGGGGACAAACATAGAAAATAGAAAATTAAAAAAATATATATCCTGCCATTTAAGACCATCTCTGGACAGACTGACATCTGAGTGCTGAGAACAAAAACTGCAATTATTTTTTTTGTACGACCAATATATTCTCTAGGGAGATTGCCTAACCAGACAGGGACAGTATCTGCTTGTTAGTCTGTGGACCCTCATTAGTATCATGTTGTGATACATAGAGAAACTTTCTTTCAAATCAATAGCCCTGTCAACTCTATCCTGATCTGTGTTAACCACCTCTAGCTCTAGATTTCCGATATATCTTGGAATGATTCTAGGGGGCTCCATAAAGATTTCCAATGAGTTTAAGACAACTCCCTTTGAAGGCAGTATAGCACAGTAGGTTAAGGCTCTGAGCTGCAGATCTCAAGATCTGGGTTTAAATCCCACAGCCTCCTAGGTGCATACTGTGTAATCCTAAGCAAGTCACTTAACTTCCTTGTGCTTCCAGGTCACATCTGGAAACAAGCTTTGGCTTAGTGTGCTACTCCTAGTTAAACAATGTTCCCTTTCCCTTCCCTTCCCTTTCCCAACTCCATTGTCCAAATATATGCACCCAGAGTATTAGACTCTAAATACTGTATAGCACGATACAATCAGGATAATTTATTTGTTGAGGTCTACAGGCATAAAGCTTGTTCTCAAAGGCTTTTAGAATATGCAAGAAATACATTATTTTATCAGTCAGTTTTTTAGCGTTTTTGTTTTCTTCCCAGGAATCCTATACAGTTCTAAAAGTATCTCATGTATAGTCCTGCCTTTCTGAATACCACAGCTTTGTTTGTGGTGCAAAGTAGATGTCAGCAAATCATCAATCCTATGTGACGCTCTGCCACCTGCTTATTGTTATATTGTATAATATTTGTGTTATAAATAAAATGTGTGTGGTATGTGACTGCTTGCTTAAGGTTGGTAGTCAGTGAGACTGAAGTGACCTTTGACCTCCAAGGTGTCAGAGAAGTAGCATTATGTTAAACTGACCAGGGAAACCCCTAATTAAAAGCCTTCCTTCCAGAGTGACAGTTTATTACGTCTTATAACCTGCTCCTGTTTCTGAAGCTGGGAACTAAATATGAATTTTATGACCTTAGCAGGAAGGAAAGCCATCTGGCTGATCCTTTATGGTTTTCTCACCTAGCAGAGGACTAGTGACATGATTGTGGGATTGTGAAACATCAAAGGGGATGTTTTGATCAAAGACTCATATTTTGGGAAATTGCTAGTTGCTGATTTTTCACTGTAATAACATATATCCTTGAGAGTATCCATACTCAGATTACACATTTATCACAGATCTAACAGTGACCTCATGGGTGACATCACCAGGAGGTGGAGAAAACTTACTTTTGAATATTGCTTGCAAGAGAAGTTGGTGCAGAAGGACTCCCTGAAAAGCAAAGACACACTTAGTCTTTGGACTGGTAAGTAGGCGCTTTTAAAAAAGAAATAATTTAACTGGAACTTAAGTATTTTCTGTTAGGCATTTGTGTTCTGTAACTTCCAATTTATTTTATGTGATTGTAAGTTGTTGATATATTTGTTTTGTGTTTCATATTTTGCCTATTTTACTATTTTTAGTAAACAATATTTTCTTTGAAATACTGCCTGTGCTTTTTCTCAGTTTCTTTTGTATGTGAATGCTGAATCAGTGTTTAAGTCTGACAGCTGTTAAGGGCTGAATGTGTTACTAATCTTGAAAAAGGTAAGCATATACCTAGGTCTCATCTTGAGTCATAAGGGTACATTTTGGAAACCTGGCTGGGTGCCACTGGGCAAAGGATTGTACTGCATTCCCGAAGAGGGTACATATCTGAGCCTGTTAACTGGGTATTCTAGCATAAGGTTCACATTTTGACCCCCAGGACTTGAGGCTAGTAGGTGGCTCAGACCCAAAACCAACAGGAGGGTTATCCTGTCTGTCCCCTGTTCACACTATCGCACTGCAAGGTTGACACTGTGGGAGCAGAGGGCCTGACCTGCGGAGCACATTTGTGACAGATTTGGTTGGCAGCGGTGCAATTTAAAAGTATTTGGTAACACACACTTTAACAGTTCAGTGTGTCAGACTAATACTGTACAGCTCACAAGCAAAATAAGATAGTGATTTTTTAAAAAGTAAACAAAACAATATCATTGTGCTTACAGTCTAAGTTCCCTACGTTTTTTATTTTGTTTTCTCAAGTACAAGTTAGTATAGCCATAGTTAGGGAAGAAGATGGCTTCCAGATACAGCGGGTACACTGCAGACTACATGAGGCAGTTGTGCCAGGAGAGAGGAGTCCAGCACAAGGGGAGAGCCAACAAGCAGAACCTCACGAATGCTCTGGTGGCAGCCAATGCCCAGAGCCTCGAGTCACAGTCTGTGACTGAAAAGGACTGAACCTTGGGTGTGGAGGGTCCAGGGTCCAGTGCAGTGCCCAGATCCAGTGAGGAGGACAGTAGGGCCAGTGCAAGCCAAGGGCCACAGCAGCAGGGGAAGGTAACAACATTCTGGAGCTAGAAGAGATCAGGCTGCAGATGGAGCTGTGGAGAATGGAGCTGGAGTTTGACCAGAGAAGGTTCAAAGCCCATCAGCAAAGGGAACTTGAAGAAAGGAAGTTAGAGATGGAAAGAGAGAGAAGCTAGAGCAGCTTCGGAGAGAGGCTGAGAAAAAAGAGCAACAGCTTCAGTGAGAGGCAGAGGAAAGACAGCAACAACTTCAGTGAGAGGCTGAGCAAGAAGAGCATAAGCGCCAGAGGCAACATGAACTGGAGAAGCTACGACTCCAAACACCAGCATCAGAGCAGGTAAATGTCCTGGGTTTAACTGGAACTCCAGGACTGGGTTACAAATTAAATTCTAAATCGATAGCTGAATTCAAAGAGGGAGAAGATATAGATGCCTTTTTAAATTCCTTTGAAAAAGTATGCATTCAGGAACATATTCCTAGAGGGTCCTGGAGCTTCTAGCTATCCCTGCTACTTACCAGAAAAGCTCTGGATGCATTGGGTCAAATGGACAATGAGGACAGTAATGATTACAGTAAACTTAAAGCTGCACTTTTAAAAAAATATGAGCTAACAGCAGAGGCATACAGAGTCAAATTCTGTAAGCTCAGGAGAAGCCCTGACATGAGCTACAAGGAGCTAGCCACTAAACAACATCAGTTTTGGTGGGAAGGAATTGAAGCAGACTCTGTGGAAAAAATTGAAAATGCTGTACTGTTAGAGGAGTTTTCTTGGGCATGCCCAGTAGAGCTGAAGACCTGGCTGGAGGACCGAGATCCAAAAACAGTGCAAGAGGCTGCTGAACTCTTAGACCACTATGCCAGGAGCAGACCTGCTCTGAGAGCAATTGGGGTGGGTGTGACAGCTCAGAAGGGGAAAAGCACACCTTCAGGGCAGCTAAAACCCTCCCTTTCTCCACTGAAACCAGGTAGCCCCAGGTTAGAAAGAAAAGATTTTCCTGAGAAAATAAATGTATGTTGGGTTTGCAAAGAAACTGGACATATTGTAAGGCAGTGTTCCAAAAGGAAAAGTAGTGCACAGAGTGGTGCTAGGAAAGAAGTGGGTTGTTTGTGTGTCCCTCAAAGCGTGCCAGTAAACATGAGGGAAAGCATACACCCTGTCACTGTCAATGGGGTACAGACACATGGGTTAAGGGAAATGGAGGCACCCCTGACTTTGGTAGAAGGAGATTTGGTAGAGCCTGGTCAGCTTATACCCACTCAATTTGTGACTGTATGGGGATTCAATGGGGAGGAGAAAACATTGCCACTTGCTAGTCTCCTCCTAGACTGGAGTGAGACGGGGGGACTGTGCAAATGGTTGCCATAGCTGAAATTTTGGTTGTCGTTGTAATTATTGGCAACAGTCTCAAACAGGGGATGATGTGTGCAGTTACCCACAGCTAAGTGGCAAGGGAAAATTGTAGTTACCTGGACCTCATAGAAGCCCCTGTGGAAACCATTGGGAGGTTGGTTCCTTAGCCTGTGTCTCCTGATATGGAGAATAATGAAAGGGGTGTAGAAATTCCCCAGGTAGCAGTTAACAGAACAGCTATGGAGGGTTACTCCAAGGAAAGAGGGGTTAGCCACAGTCAGAGGGTTAGGGATGGCAGTGATCCTGAATGCCCTGATGCTAGAGCAAGGGACCCTAGTGTACACACTGAAGGAGACCTGTCCCATGCCTTGGGAATGTGTAAGGAGTCTGCAGCTGCTCAGAAATGTGACCCTAGTCTAGAGTAGGTGAGGGCTTGGGCAGAGTCTGATGGAGCACAGAGAGGTGATGGGAAACATAAAGTTTATTGGGACAATGGACTGATGTATATGCAGGATGCTAAGACAGATGGAGGGGTGATGGGCAGCTAGCTTGTCGTTCCCCAGGGGTAAAATGAGCAGTTGCTCAGGATTGTACATGATATTCCCATGTTTGGCCATCTGGGAATTGAGTGCACTGCACAGTGGTTGGCCCAGAATTTCCATTGGCCCAACTTTACCCAGCAGGTGAAGGAGTATTGTAGGTCATGTCACCAGTGCCAAGAAATAGGGAAGGTAGGTAAAAAAAAAACAAGCCACCGTAATTCCCTTACCCATAGTGGAGGAGCCATTCCAGAGGGTGGGAATGGATATTGTAAGGCCATTAAATACTCTCAGCTCCTCTGGGAAGAGGTTCATTCTAACTGTGGTGGATTATGCCACCCGATACACAGAGGCAGTCGCCCTATCCTCACTGAGGACAGACAAGTGGCAGATACCTTGCTAGGGATTTTCTCCTGTGTTGGGTTTCCGCAGGAGGTTATCACCAATCGTGGGGGTTCCTTCATGTCGGTTCTGATGAAATGTTTGTGGGAGAAGTGTGGGGTGGTGCAGAAACACTCAACTCCTTATCACATGCAAGCCAATGGGCTTCTGGAGAGATTCAATGGTTCCCTTAAGTCAATACTCCAAGCATTTGCTGAACAGCATGGGAGGGACTCAGAGAAATGCCTTCCCCACCTGTTGTTTGCATACAGGGAAGTGCCCCAAGAGTCAACAGGGTTTCTCCCTTTGAACTCTTATATGGACGCAGGGTATGTGAGCCCCTAGACTTGACCTGGGAGGACTGGGAAGGCAAGCACACCACCCAGGGAACTCCCATAGTGGATTATATCCTTAGGTTTAGTGAAAGGCTGAAGGAGCTTATGGGGACAGCCCAGGGCAACCTGGCAGCTGCCCAACAAAAACAAAAGGTGTGGTATGACCACAGAGCCAGTGCTCACTTGTATTCTGAAGGGGCAGGAAGTCATGGCCCTAATCCCAATCCAGAAGGACAAGCTGCAGGCTGAGTGGGCAGGACCATGCAACATAGTCAGACAGATAAATGATGTAAAGTATATCATAGAGTTACCTGACAGAAGACATACACAAAGAATGTACCATGTCAACATGATGAAGCCATATGCTAATAGAGCTGACATGGTGTTTGCAGTGTGTAGTCCTGGAGAGAGGGACAGACAAAGGAGACCCCCTTCTGTACTTGCTGGAAGAAAGCAAGCAGGAGTCCTCTGTGGAGGCAATTATAATGTCACCCCAGCTGACCCTGAACCAGATCCAGGAAGTAAGGGAGGTTTTAGCAGACTTTGCCCCACTGTTTAGTGCCAAGCCTGGACTAACCTCAATAGCAATGCACGATGTGGAGACAGGGACACCGGTGCCCATATGGTGAACAGCATATTGGGGGTCAGAGGCTGTCCAAAAGCACATTAGGAGGAAGGTGGAGGAAATGCTGGATTTAGGGGTAATCCAGAAATCTCACAGCCCCAAGGTCCTCACCCATAGTCCTTGTTCCCAAGTCAAATGGTTCTACTCATTTCTGTGTGGACTATCATGGACTGAATGCAGTCATGAAGTCAGATGCCCACCCGATGCCACAGATGGACAAACTCCTAGACAAGTTGGGAGGGATGACATACCTTACAACTATTGACCTGACAAAGAGGTATTGGCAGGCAGAGTTAACTGCCAGAGCTAGGGAGAGGTTGACCTTCATCACTCCGATAGGGTTATTTGAATTTAAAGTAATGCCATTTGGAATGAAGAACGCCCCAGCCACTTTCCAAAATTTGGTGAACCAGGTGTAAATGGTGCTGAGGAGTAGGCCGTGGCATACCTGGATGTCACTGCCATCTTTAGTGCCAGCTGGGAGGAACATCTGTCCCACCTTAGGGAAATGCTGGGCAGGTTAAAGAAAAGGATGCCTAAGAAAATTAGCTGGGAACCAGCCTGTGAACAAGCCTTTACCAGACTGAAGAAGGCACTGTGCAGTGCCCCTGTATTGACAAGTCCAGACTATAGCAAACCTTTTGTAGTCCAGACTGACGCCTCAGATGTGGGTATTGAGGCAGTGCTGAGTCAGACATCCAACCAAGGGAAAGATCACCCCATAGTGTACCTCAGTAAAAAGTTACTTCCCAGGGAGCAGGCTTACTCTACTGAGGAAGAAAAGTGTCTTGCCATGGTGTGGGCCCTAAAGAAGTTAGAGCCATACCTATATGGGCAGTATTTTGAGATACAAACTGACCACAATCCCCTGGTTTGGCTGTCACAAATGGGTAAAACGAATGGTAGACTATTAAAATGGAGTCTTGCCTTGCAAGGGTATGACATGACTGTCTCTCACAGGGCCGGAGCAGCCAATGAAAACACAGATGGACAGTCGCATCAGTTTGCACCATGAACTGACTTGGGGAGCTCATCCCATGCAGGAAATAGAGCCCCAAAATTCAGTCTAGGTAGGGAGGACTGTGACGCTCTGCCACCTGCTTATTGTTATATTGCATAATATGTGTGTTATAAATAAAATGTGTATGGTATGTGACTGCTTGATTAAGGTTGGTAGTAAATGAGAGAGAAGTGATCTTTGATCTCCAAGGTGTCAGTGTTGCTGAGAAACCCCTAATTAAAAGCCTTACTTCCAGAAGGACAGTTTATTACCTCTTATAACCTGCTCCTGCTTTTGAAGCTGGAAACTAAATATGAATTTTATGAAACTAGCAGGAAAGGAAGCCATCTAGCTGATCCTTTATGGTTTTCTCACCAAGCAGAAGACTAGTGACATGACTGTGGGATTTGTGAAACATCAAAGGGGATGTTTTGATCAAAGACTCATATTTTGGTTAATAACTAGTTGCTGATTTTTCACTGTAATAACATACATCCTTGTGAGTATCCATAATCAGATTACAGATTTATCACAGATCTAACAATGACCTCATGAGTGACATCACCAGGAGTTGGAGAAAACTGGCTTTTGAATATTGCTTGCAAGAGCAGTTGGTGCAGAAGGACTCCCTGAAAAGCAAAGACACACTTAGTCTGTGGACTGGTAACGAGGCACTTTTAAAAAAATCTTAATTTAACTGGAACTTAAGTTTTTTTTTTTTGGTAGGCGTTTGTGTTCTGTAACTTCCCATTTATTGTATGTGATTGTAAGTTGTTGATATATTTGTTCTGTGTTTGATATTTTACCTATTTTACAATTTTCAGTAAACAATATTTTCTTTGAAATACTGCCTGTGCTTTTTCTCAGTTTCTCTTGTATGTGAATGTTGAATCAGTGTTTATGTCTGACAGCTGTTAAGGGTTTGAATGTGTTACTAATCTTGAAAAAGGTAAGAATATACCTATGTCTCATACTGAGTCATAAGGGTATATTTTGGAAGCCTGGTTGAGTGCCACTGGGCGAAGGATTATACTGCATTTCCAAAGAGCGTACATATATGAGCCTGTTAACTAGGTATGCTAGCATAAGGTTCACATTGTGACCCCCCAGGACTCATAGGTGATTCAGATCCAAAAACAGACTGGAGGATTACCCTGTCTGTCCCCTGTTCACACTATCGCACTTTGAGGTTGGCACTGTGGGAGCAGAGGGCCTGACCTGCAGAGTGTGTTTGTGACATCCTATACTTCAAAACTGGGGAGGTGAACATAAGAGTTAGTATCTCCTACTCTTCTCTCTATGTTGTGATCACTTGTGAGTGAGCTGGGCTGGAGGCAATATTAAATTCTGCATATCATGCCCAGTTGCCCTAATGCTTCACCCACCTGCCTACATGGACCCATTGTTTGCACATAAAGTAGTGAATAAGCCTCATGTGGGAGATTAATGAAATTACAAGAGGGATGAGGCACCCATCAGAACTGGGAAGAGATTAGATGGCCTTTAAAGTTTAACAGTAGATTTTTGGAGTTGAACTGACCACATGCTCAATCCCTCCTCCCACCCACCAGCAGATTGCACAGGACAGCACGATCCATGCATATATGGAGTAAGGCATGTTCTTTTTCTGTGGCCATCACTTACTCACATTTCACACCAGAGACCTGACACTACAAAGTGGCACCAATACATCCACAGAAAACAGGGCTAAAGGCCAGCAGCATCTACTGTATCATTCTAAACTGTGCAGCAGTCATAAAATAACCACCACAGTCCAAGAAAAGAATGGACAGTAAGGTAATAACAGGTAGCGAGGCAAGGGGATAAATCAGGTAGGATTTTGGTTAGCTGGGAGGAACTGGATGCAACCATAGTATTCCATTTAAACATAGACACATTATCATTGACATTGCCAGTCTAGGAAGACTAATTGCTGTCTAGACTGCTATTGTATTCCCTACCTAAATCTGTGACTTTCTGTCATGATGGGGCTTCCACCCCCATTCCCCCCCCCCCACATTTTCCACTGTAATAATTCACTTCTGGGTAATTATGAGACCCCTTAATCTATCCCAGCTGTTCATGAACCCATTAATCAATCTTGACCCTACCACCTGTGCTGGAAGACTGGTTCATGACTCACCCACCCTCTATGTGAATTGTAACTTCTTCACATCCCCACAAACCTTCCTGCTGTCAGCTTCCATTTGTGACCCCTCATTACTGACTATTGCTATCGAATATATCTTTGTTGTTCACCTTATTTATTCCTCTTAGGAAGTTGTAGGACTCAGTCATGTCATCTCTTTCCCTTCTGGCTTCCAGCTAGTACATTTTCATGCCCTCCTGCCTCCATCTCCTCATAGAATCTGTTCTGTTGGCCCAGAATAATTTTTGTGACCCTTTGCTGCATGACTCCAGTCTATCCCTGTCTTTCCTCAAGTGATGACTCCAACATTGGGCAAAGAACTCCAGATGGGGTCTCACCACTTAAAAAATTGAGTGGCAGTCATGAGCTGGGGACAGGGAAGGAGTATAGTAATACAGCATTGGGATGGGAGAGGGAGAGTGGAAGCCATGAGTGGTGCCATTTTGGGGGGTTGAGTTGGTTGACTACAGCCACCTAATAGCACAGCAGGTTGAACTCACAGCTGATGTACTGCCAGGGAAGCAGAAGAAACCCCAATGCTTTTGCTTTTGGTTTCATTTTTTTAAGTATGTTGCTGCAAACAATAGTAATGTTGGTGTGAACTGGGGATAATGAGGGGCAGGAGTGATATAGTACTGCATTGGGCCAGGTGAAAGAGGCCCACCTCTAAGCGGCACCATTTAGAGGGATCAGGTCAGGTGACTACAGCCACCTAATAGCATGGCTGTACTTCCAGAGTTAAAAGGTGCCGCAGAGTTTGTCTCCCTCACCAGCTTCAGTCCCTCTGGGTTGAACTCGTAGCTGCCATGCTACCAAGTAAGCAGAGGAAACCCCTCTGCTTTTGATTTCATTTTTTAAGTATATTGCTGCAAACAATAGTAATGTTGGTGTAAGGAAGGGATAATGAGGGAGAGGAGTTATATGGCATTGGTGCAGATGAAAAAGGTCAGTGTCCATGAGCATTGCCATTTTGAGGGGAGGGGTCAGTTAACTATAGCCACCTAATACCACTGCTGTACCTCCAAAGTTTAAAGGGGCAGCAGAGTTTTTTTCCTTTCACCTGCTTCAGTATCTCCAGGTTGAACTCACAGCTGTCATGCTGCCAGGTAAGCAGAGGAAACCCATTTTCATTTGCTTTTGGTTTCATTTTTTTAAATTATTGTATATTGCTGCAAATAGTAGTAATGTTGTGTGAGATGATGATAATGAGTGGGAGGAGTGATATGGCATTGAGTTGGGTGTTAGAGGTAGGTAGCCATGAGCAGTGCCATTTTGGGTGGTTGGGTCAGGTGACTACAGCCATCCAGTAGTGCAGCTGTAGCTCAGCATTTAAAGAGAAAGTCCCCTCAACCTATTTTCTGTATACCTGTGTAGTTCGTAGGCATTGACAATGATTCCATCTCCTGTAACCTGCTAATCTGATCCTAATTAAAATATAAATGAGGTTGCTTCACTGAATTTTGCCCGGGTGTGAAAATCTGTTTATCTCCATTGTAAGGGTCATAATCCCCCTCATGCAAGATATCATGGGAGTTGATGCGCGTATGCACAAGCTAGCAGAAGTTATGCTCTCTGCCATTTTTGTTACATGTCTTGTGAAGTCCCTGTATTCTGTAAAAGCATTTTTTCCAACTCACATAGACTTTAAAGAGTAGATTTGTGTAAACACTGTTCTCCCTCTTCAACATATAAGGCAGCTTACCTGCTGTTTAAGTGATGTAGCCAGAATGTTCACATTTCACCAAGGTGGATTTTTAATAATTTTACTTGTAAAAAAGCTTGCTGGATCTGGTTTGCAAAACACTCTCAGTTCCTTAGTTGGAGCCACGCCCCCACGCTTGCACGTTTTGTGATGTCTGAACTAGAATGGCATGGGCGCACTCCATAGATTACAATGGGGCTGATTTTCACAAGCTTTCTTTCAGTGCCAATTTTGAGAAAGGAAGGTCACCACTTAACTAAAAATGTCTTTGGGATATGTGATACTCTTGTCCCAGGAGGACAGTATCCAGACAAGCATAGGCAGGGGCTCATGGGAAAAAGTTGGGGGGGGCGGCAGTGGGACCATGAGAATAGAACTAAAGTGAGCCTCAGATTGGGTGTAGGGGGAGTACCCACAGAAGGCACCAGTAGAGGAGCAAGGAGAGCAGCAAGCAGTGGGAAACCTTAAGCTAATAAAGAGAAAATGGCACGGGGCAGTGGGAGGAGTATTCAGTGCATACGTGTTAATGCAGAGAATGAGGAACAGCAGGGGCAGGGACTGTGTGAGGGGGGAATGATTGGGGTACTGTAGCTTGAGAGACGTGAATAGAAGTTGTTGAGGAGAAAAGAATACAAATACAAGGGTATCTCGAAGAGGAGCACAGAAACCAAGGAAAACTAACAGAGTTCTGGTGATAGAACACTCAATTATAAAGGGAGTTAGATGGTCACAAGGCAGAGGGTGACCACATAGAAAGAGTGTATTGTGCCTCTCAAGTATGACAGCGGAGGGGATCATACCTATGATGCACATGCTAGTGCATAGAGTAGGGGGAAAAACATGATGTGACCCCTCCACCTAGGAGATGGTTCAGAACATCCACTTCTTATTCTGTGAGGTAATTCATCCTGGTATTTCCCTTGAATTGTCCTCTTTTCAGTAACATTGTGTTCATTGACTCTCATCCTTTGACATCATGAAAGAGATGTGTCTAATTTGATTGTGTTATCACTTTAAGATACAGTATTTAAAGACAGTGATCCTGTATCCAGAATCTTCTATTGTCTATATAAGATAGCTCCAGTTCTGTGAATCCACCCTCATAACCCTTGTTTTCCAATCCTTAAGCCACCGTTGTTCCAGATCCCATTCCCCCATAAAAGAGACACACACTCAATACTGTAGATTTGGCTGCTCAGTCGGCAAAACCTTTTATTATTCCACACATAAAGCACAACTATATACACCTATACAATATTGAGTTCCTTTTAAATTTTCTTTTATGTCCACATTTTTATTCAAATCCTACTCCATTTCAAGTTTTGATTTCTTTTCTTGTTTTCTCCCCCGGGTGTCGAAACCCGAGGGGATCTTGTTCCACTCCTTTCCCGGGTGTAAACCTGAACTGGTTTTATAATTTCCTTCTTTTCTGGGCAGGTCCAATTCCTGCTCCCCCTTTCTTGTCCACTTAACAGGGTGTTCATACCCCTTCACCTTTTGTCCGCTTTTTGTTCCCACCTTATGTTTCTACCCTAACTCCCCTACCCGTTTTTCCCCCTTTTTCTTATCAAGTATTTTCTTCCTACTTTCCTTCCTCCTTCCCATTCCCCAGGGTGGCGGGTGGGTTTTCAAATTACTTACCAAAAAACCTAGCAGAAAGTGGCAGAGCCCCCATGCGCTGCCCTTCTTAAACCCCCCTTTAGCGCCGCCCTTCCCTAGTTCTTCTCTCCTTCCTATTCATCCTTATCCCCTACCCACCTTGCTGACACTGTCATGACCTCATGAGGTCCGTCCCCATCCTCTGACCTCACTACCCCACTCTTTTGCCCTCCCCTTTTCTTCTCAAGACCCCCCATCCCCCCCCACACTGTTCCTCCAGTCTCTTTTTCAGGGTCAGATGGCCTAGAACAATGGGGGCTGCCTCTTATGGCAACCCATCTTGTTACAGATCCCATTCCCTCACAAAAGAGACACACACTCAGTACTGTAGATTTGGCTGCTCAGTTGGCAAAACCTTTTATTATTCCACACATAAAGCACAAGTATATACTCCTATACAATATTGAGTTCCTTTTAAATTTTCTCTTATGTCCACATTTTTATTCAAATCCTACTCCATTTCAAGTTTTGATTTCTTTTCTTGTTTTCTCCCCGGGTGTCGAAACCCGAGGGGGTCTTGTTCCACTCCTTTCCTGGGTGTAAACCCAAGCTGGTCTTATAATTTCCTTCTTTTCTGGGCAGGTCCAATTCCTGCTCCCCTTTCTTGTCCACTTATCAGGGTGTCCATACCCCTTCACCTTTTGTCCGCTTTTTGTTCCCACCGTATGTTTCTCCCCTAACTCCCCACCTGTTTCCCCCCTTTTTCTTATCAAGTATTTTCTTCCTACCTTCCACTAGCTTGCCTCCAGCTTGCATTGGATGGCAAGCTTCCCCCCTATTAACTCCACTTCTTGAACCACTGATCTATACCCCTACCTAGCTCAAGGATAAAAATGTGATTTCCCATCGGGGACAAGTGCACCCTATCCTCCCGGTATAGCCCAGGTATCCTCTCCTCTATCTCATCATGTCTTATGGCAGCTCCTCCATTTTCTATAATGAACCTCCCCACTCTACTGTTCATCCCCCTCCTCACCTTTTCTATGGCCTTGTGTTGTCTGGCTTGTCTCCACACCCTATGTGGTATTATCTTGGCCCACCTAACTGTTATTCCTGGCCACCATGTCTTCATGACCTTGACATCCCTCAGTATGCTGTTTAAAATATCTAACCACGGGCCATGTCCTAGGTCATTCCCACCCAGGTGTATTATGAGGAGGTCTGGGTCCTTGTTGTTCTTCCTTATCTCTAGCAGTAAGGAAAGGAGCTGCTCCCATTGCATTACTCGTATTCCTTTCCACAGGATCCTTATTCCTTTGTGGTCAAAACCCAGCTGTTTTCCACCTGGCTTCTGCGCTGCCTCCCTTTCCGCCCAATAAATGTGTGAGCCTCCCACCATCCAAATGTCCTTCCATATCTACAACACACAATAAGAAAAAAGTGAGGACAGAAAAAATGTCTATATCGTCTTTTTTTATATATATATATATACTCCCCCCCACCTTTGCTCCATACCTTATACCTTCGATTCTTTCCTGTAGGGGAGGAAGAAAAATGCGATAAGATTAATGTACTGTATTTCTAATGTATTTCTTGTAGCAATCTGATGACCAGTGCCCTTTGGCTTTTATGTCCTTCCTGACCTTACCCTGTGCCGCTGCCTCTGACGCTGCCCCGATCCAAAAGGAATGAGACGAGAACCTATCTGGGTTCTCTCCCAGTTCTTTAAAGCTCCGCTTCAACACCCCCGACACTTGACTCCCTTTTACCTCCTTCCCGTTCTTGTGTATAAAAAACAGACCCTCTTTTTTGGTCTAATTCCTTGGTAATCTAGCATCAGCTGGCAGGGGCACAGGTCCAGGTTCTCATTGGGCTCGATACTTACTCTGCAGCCCCTTCCCATCTGGTCCATCTTTGAGCTTGAAATCTTGAGGGTGAGCCCCTCCCTTTTCCACTGTATATCTTCAGTTGATAAACTCTTTCCTGGAGAGGGTGTAGCTGGTCCCACAATTTCTGACACTCGGAATGCTCCCTTGTGTAGCACCGTAAACAACGCTTTGAATAGCACCACTTCATACAGGGTGTAACAAATTTCTGGCAATTTTTCCAGTATCCTTTCTAGCAAGTGCTCTGACTTGGCTCTCTTCTATCCCACTCCCTCCCTTTTATCCTCTGCCACCCCATCATCATTCTTCTCACTAGAATACTATTGCAGGGTTCTCCCCAACCCTTCATCCGTCAGACCCATCCTATTGCCGCTAGATGCACCCCCATGGTGGCACAGGCCAATCCTTCCTGCCAGCTTGCCACCACAAACCTCCCTACCTGTTCCTCTGTGACTGCCCCACTTACCTCCATGGCGTGGTGGGCTCTGAAAACTTGGAAAACTCTCCATGAGCTTTCGTAAGCTTTTAGACTGTTGTCCACCCATGAGCTTGGAAAGAGATATGCTGCTCCTTCCAACCAATCTCCCATAGCTCCTCTGGGATCTTCTCTCCCTTCGGATCTGCGTTTGGAGTTAGTGCCCAAAACCTCTCCATCTGTAATCGGGAGAGGCTGTCAGCGATAGAATTCTTCTCCCCTGCAAAGTGCCTAACCCTAAAACTCATGTTGAGCTTCAGCCCCTGTAGGACTAGCTGATGTAAGATGTGGAACACCAAACCTGACCTTGACCATCTGTTGTTTAGCACGTCAACGACTGCCCTGTTGTCGCACTAGAATGTGACCCGCTGGTTCTGTAACCATGATCCCCACATTTTCGTTACTGCCCAAATCGGGAATATCTCCAAAAAAGTGATATCTTTTGTCAGACCTCTCTCAATCCACTTCTGTGGCCAGGATTCCGCTACCCATTTTCCCCGGAAGTAGGCTTTCACCCCATACCCCCCAGAGGCATCTGTGTAAAGTTCCAGATCCGTATTGTATAGCCATTCCTCCTGCCAAATGACTATTCTGTTGTATGTATTTATGAATTTTTCCAAAACTTTTAGATCTTCCTTGATCTCTCTCCCTAGGCTAACCCAATGATGTGGTTTTGATCCCCCCGCCATGGCCCTTGCCAGACGTCGTGTAAACGTGTGTCCTGGCACTATTGCCTTACATGCAAAATTCAAATGACCCATTAATTGCTGGCTGGTAATTAGTGGCACCCACTTCTTTTTCCCTACCTCTAACAACATTCTCCTTAACTTAATTACTTTTTGGCTTGGCAGGCAAAATAACCCCTGCTCTGCGTCTACCTCTGTACTCAGGAATTCCAAGCACCTGCTGGGGCCTTCTGTCTTTTCTGCTGCTAATGGCACTCTGAGCTCCCCACTCAGCTCTTGAAAATCCTCCAGCATCACCTGTACCCCTATTTCGCCCTCACCTATAAACAAAAAATCGTCCAGGTAATGGACTACCGTATCGTGCACATACCTGACCTTGAATACGCACTGCAGCCATGTGCTGAATTTTTCAAAGGTGGAGCATGCCACTGAACACCCCATCAGCATGGCTTTGTCAAAATAATACTCCCCATTGATCTGGAAACCCAACAACTCCCAATCCTCCCTGCGTAATGGCACTAGCTGGAACACAGACTTGATGTCTGTCTTTGCCAGCCATGGGGTATGCCTTGCCCTGATGATATCCACCGCATCCTCTAGGGTCCCATAGGACACCCTACTATCCTCTTCTGAAATGCAATCATTGACTGATTATTTTTCAGGGTAAGATAGGTGGTGTATCACCCGATATTCCCCTACTTGCTTCTTAGGCACTAGGCCCAGCGGAGATACCCGTAGGTGTGGGAAGGGAGGCTCTTTGAAAGGGCCTTCTATCCCACCTGCCTCTTTTTCATTACCAATCTTCTTTTTTAGCATTGCTTCCCTTCCCTTAATCGAATTTAAAAGTTTTGCCCATGTCCCAAATCTCCCTCCTTGGTAATGTAAACTAAAGCCTTTCTGAAAACCCTCTATCAATTCAAAACCAGTCTTTTCATCTGGGTAACCCTTCATCCACCGTTCTACTATTTTGCCTCTGATTGGGGTTTTGGCTAGTAGAAAATTACCCCTTTTACTTTCCCCATTGGTGGTAGCCTCTTCCACCCATATACCCTCTTCCTTTTCCCGTATTTTCTCCATGCGTCCCTCTCTGGCCTCCCCAAAAGAAATAGCTTCCCTGCCCCCCCCCCCGAGTTGGCTTCTCCATATGATCTACATCGAGAGGCTGGGTGAGTCTCCCCACATTTTGAACAGGCATATCTGAACCTGCAGTGTGGAAAGGAGTAGTGTGCCCTGTTGTACCCCCAACAGCATTTTTTTTATCACACTCCTCCCTTCTGCCACTCACCTTCAGCCCCACCTGCCACTGTCATGGTTTCCCACTACAGGTCATTATGTCTAGAATCCCATCGACAATCCTCCCCATAACTAGCCATCTGGGTCCTGAACTTCTCATCATACTGTAATCAATTAGTGCCTCCTATCATCTTATACGCATTTCTTATAATCAACCAGTAAGCTAACAAGGGAATCCCCAATTCTGGCTTTTTCTCTTGCACTATTGCGCTGTAATATGTGAAGCCCAGGGTCCATGCCTCCCATGATTTCCCTTTATATGTGGGCCCTTTCTGATCTTCTCCCTTTTTGACCAGAACTACTGCTGCCATTAGTTCTTTTTTACTGAAACTCTCTTTTTCCTCATACAGCTCCGCTATTTTCTTGTCCACCAAGGCAAAAATATCAACAAATTCTCCTTTCCAGATTTTTTCTTTCGTTGCTAATGGAACATGATCCCCTATCCGTACCCCCACCCTCTTTTTTCTGCTCTATCCTTTCCTTCTCCCCAATCCGTCTGATTTCCATCCTCCTCTCATTCTTCCAAATCCCTCAACACCTTTTGTAACTTCTTAATACCATCTCCTCCCATACCCAATAATAATTGCTCCACATATTCCTTCATACTACTCTCTAATGTCAACACCGTACCTGTTTCTCCATGTGGTTCCTTTGGAGGTCTGTTTGCTGTCTTGTCTCCGGGTTCCACTCTCTTTTGTGGTCCACTAGTTGAGGCCTGCCGGTTATTACCAGTCGTGGGTTCGGTCATCCCTCCGCCTGTCTGTGGTATCTCCGGCTGGACTGGATCAGGTATGGGAATGCTGGGCCACAGTCCTGGGTGGGGCCTAACCTCCTGACTTGGGTTGGGCTCAGGTTCAGGAATCAGCTCCCCGGACTGGGAGCAGGTACTGGGTCAGGGATCGCATGGGTTGTCGGCTGCCGCCCTGGAGAACTTGTTCTAGGTGGTTTGGCACCGGAGCCCCAGCTCCCTTCCCTTTTCCTCCTGCCCCTCTCTGCCCCTTCTTTCTGACCCTCTCCTTTCTTGCTGGCACTTCCCCCCTCTCTGTGTCTTCCACTGTATCCAGGACTCTGTGGGCCCTGTCCACTAGGTCCATAATCATTTTCATTGCATCAGCTTTCATTGACCTGGATCCACGTGTGTTCATTCTGTCTCTTTTTTACCTGCTCACAACAAAATATACATTGTTAGTTGTTTCACCGGGCTTCACCTGCATATTCACTTGACTTGTCAATGCCTATGTCCCTATTCCTTGCCGGCAAGGGCTCCTCGTTATTAATGTATATATCTATATATATATATATATATGTATATATTTTAAGGAACACTTCTTTGCAACCCCATGCACTGCTGAGGCCAGAGGTCATGCCCCTTCCCCCAAGATGGCCGCCCTTTTCTTGCCCCCCCTTTACAAGATGGCAGCCACTCCGGGGGGGGAGGCAGGCCCCCAAACAATGGTGGAAAGTTATTTGCTTTGGAGGGCGGTGCTCCAAATGACCCACTCCTTTGTCAGAAATGTGAGGAGTACTGGGTTCTTTTTTTTTTTTATATGGAGCTTTTGTCAGACCCTTATTCATTCTGTGCCATCAGGAGGCCCTTCAAGGTCATGATTGCCTGTGTACGCCTGTGTACACTATAGGGTTTCTGATGCCCTTCTAGGTTGAGCCCCAAGCCTTCCGTTGCCACCACTCCACTAGCGCCATCATGCGTTTTATATATATTTTTTTAAACAACTCATTAAATTATTCTCCTCATTTTTTCACCTCATATGTTTTATCCACTCGTAACCCCATTAGCTCAGCCATTGGACTCCCTCCTGCCTGAGCACTGTCCTCTCCCCGCTTCAAGTGGCCACATTCTTGCATTTGCTTCGCTGTATTTGTTCTCCCCCTTTCTAGTGCTCCCACGTGGTCGAGCTACCATGCCGACCTGGATCTCCTCCTGGCGCCTGACTTTTCACCCGCTCATCCTGCCTTTTAACTCTCGTCACCCTCCCGCTCATTACCCCGTCCTCTACTGGTAACCTCCTGCCAGGCTGGAAAAAAACACTTCGCCCACGAGGCTGGGCTCCCCCCCACGCACCGTCCGGCTTTTTATCTGCTGCGTGGCTCGACAATGATATCTCCTCATCCCCAAAGCCACGTGGCTCGACAATGCTATCTCCCCATCTCTTTCTACCCCTTCAGTGCTGTGAAAGCTGCTTCGCCCATGATGCTGTGTCCCTCCCTTTCAGCGCGGATTCAAGCTTTTTGCCTGCCGCGTGGCTCTCTGATGGAAACTCTCCATCTTTTTCCCTTCTCACACCAGCTGGCTAACCCCGTTTTTCCTGACTCCCCTTGCATGCTTCTCATGTTACCGTCGCTCCTCTCTTGGCTCTCGCTATCGCCCTTCCTGTTGGCTAAACAATTCGGTCAGAATTCTTGCTCTCTCCCCTATCTCGTTCGGCTGTGTGCGCTTCTAGACTGTATCTTGTCTCGCTGTCTCCTGTCCCACTCTGCACCTTCTACCTATGTGCACGACTCTCCTCGTTTTCCTAACTCCTGCATTTTTTTTAAATACTAAAACACTGTGTTCTAACACTCTGTTCACCTGCTCCTCGATCCATTTTATTGCATTCACTGCTTCCCTATGGCTACTTTCTCGTGCCTGATCTGCCTCAGTAATTACTACAGGCTTCTTAATATTCAATTACAAGTGATAATTCTCCTTTCTTACCTTGTTTTCAGGAACTCACGACTGATGTGCTAGGTTCTTCAAATTACTTACCAAAAAACCTAGCAGAAAGTGGCAGAGCCCCTCTGCTCTGCCCTTCTTAAACCCCCTTTAGCTCCACCCTTCCCTAGTCCTTCTCTCCTTCCTATTCGTCCTTATCCCCCACCCACCTTGCTGACGCTGTCATGACCTCATGAGGTCCGTCCCCCTCCTCTGACCTCACTACCCCCTCTTTTGCCCTCCCCTTTTCTTCTTGAGACCCCACCCCATCCCTTCCCCCCACACCCTGCTGTTCCTCCAGTCTCCTTTTCAGGGTCAGATGGCCTGGAACAATGGGGGGCTGCCTCTTATGGCAACCCATCTTGTTGCTCACCTATGCATTTTGTTGATCATGCCAACGTATACTGTATTAGTGTATGTGGTTTTCATTTAGCAGTTTAATAACTTTTATATTGATATATTCTCTGGTTTATTGATATACAGTAGTGTTTGCATTAGTTTAGATTTGACATGGGGCAACTGAGGTAGTCTGAGGAAGGCTACAGTGCTTGCCATCTCCTCAGTGGAAGCAATGTGTTTTGTTCAGTCAGCACACCAGAAAGAAGAAGGCGGGGGAGTTAGTGTGCTATATAGGTTGGAGGGAAGACATATTCTATTTTTTATTAGTTGGACTATGAGGAGGTTATGAGGGGGAGTTGGGATGATATACAGGTTAGGTGAAGGAGGTATTTTTCTTTACTTGGACTATGTATATGATTTTGAAAAAGGGAGGGCTTATTGTGCATCTACTTCCCACTATGTAAATAATTGCCCATAGTGAGCACATGAACATGTCATCACTGAATCCTATGAACTATGTTTCTATGTTTATGTTTCTATGCTTGAAGGCAAGTGCTATTCATGCACTGGACAGGTTCATTGCTTGTGCACAGCCCTGCTGTGAACTTTGAACCTGGCAACCACTAGAGTGTCAGTAAAGTGGATATGGACAACAGAATCACTAAATAGACACTTCACTAGCTTATTTGGGCACATAAAGCTCAAACATCTCACAACCTCTAATGCTTTTGCAGTGGAACATGGTCACTGACCAGTCCTTTGCAAGATGATAATAGGAATTGTTCCAGATGTACTGGCCAAACCTAAAAATGGAGCTTGTGCACATAGACAGTTGAGCACTAGGCTACAATAGTACTACAGTAACAACAAAAGCTGCATCAAGAACAGTGCAGTATAAACAGCACTGTCAACAACAGCACCAGATAAAAACACCGTCGTACACAACAGCACCAACAGTAGCAGTTGTAAACCATACTGATGACTGCTACCATTGCTAACCAACACAATGTACGCTTTTGTTTCCTGACGCAGGGGGCTGTACCTCCTGCCCCCCACCATGATTTTTATAACTAACTCCGAGGGGGGGCAGATCATGGGGAAAAGTACTATATTGGAGGTGGAGTTGGATTTTGCTTCTGCACTGACAAAAATAAAACCACACACTTGGGGTGGGGAGAAGACTGAAAAGGAATGATTTGGGAGACTGGGAACAGAACCCTGGTCTCCTAACCTGTGCTGACCGAGCTGTTTTTGGTTTAGTCCTCTATGCCACAGGAGCAGCTCAACCAGCTTCTGCATTTGTACCTCACTTATACGTGTCTACTAATGCCTGGAAAGCTACAGGGGTAGTGGTAGTTGACATTTGCTATTCTACCCCTGTCATTATTCAGGTCTTACATGGTTCCTGCAGTGTACTTTAGATGGCACTGTTAAGGAAGTGCAATTCTAATATGGTGGGGACAGATGTAATAAAAGTGCTGGTTTACTGGATGTATACACACTTTGGGCCTTTCCACTATTCAGACCAGAGCACACCAGAAAAGTCATGTACTGGACCATGCAGCTCTGTTTTGCAAATTCCAGCTCCAAATGGAGATGCAGACTTACTGTAGTATTCACTAACCACTGTCAGACCCTGCTCTCATGTACATAGCAGTGTGCAGTGGAATAAGACTGCCTGGGGTGGGGGGAGTAGAGTCAGCTAGGACACTGGGCTTCCTTTTCATAACACCCTAGGACTGTATACGTCTCTCTGGTGGCCTACTCTACTGTGCCTAACTAATTTATAGAACAGTGAATAAGCACTTGTTGATCAGTTTAGATAGGGTGCAATATCGATCGATCTATCTATCTATCTATCATCTAGCTATCCAATCTGAATCCTGGTCCAGCTCAGAAGTGGATCCCCTGTTCCCTGGAAGCAAGGGATTATGGAATAGAGCAGTCCATGGTGAGGAGTACTGTTTTTTCTTCTTGCCACAATTCAAGAAAAGAAAGGAAACTTGAAAACCACCACAGAGCTGTGCCCCTAGTTTACTTTCAGTCACTCCAAGTCTCCTCCTTTCTCTCTGGTGGCCTACTCTACTGTGCCTAGTATAAGTTAAGTCAAGCCTCCTCTTCCTTAGATGTAAAGGTGTTGCAAAGTTTTACTTCACCATCAAAGTTGAGACATTCGCCTTTGCAAATAACTTCACAAATTGCCCACTTTACCAATTTGCTGCTTCAGATTGAGTTTTCCTGATGAAACAGCACTTATTCAGGTGAAGTCAGGCAATGTCACATGACTTCATCTAAAAAAGAGACACTTTGTCTGCCAAAAATGTTACAAAGTTGGCACCTTCGCGAATTTGACAGACTTTGCGAATTAATTGGGGAAGCGAAGTTTGTCAACTTTGAACATCTTTACTTACATGTCCTTGCAATATGCATAATATATCAGTAAAAATGATAGCTCCAGCTTCAAGTTACTTTCAAACTTCAGTTGCGGATATTCTTCAGAGTACAATGGAGAGTCATCCTACTCCTTTTCATAACACCCTAGGACTGCATATGTCCTCTATACCTCATGAAGGGACTCAGGAGCACTAAATCTGTATTTTGTTACATGTCAGAAAAGCATATTTAAGTATGATGGCCTACACACATGAGCTGCTGTACTGCCATTCTGCCAGCATAAATACTGTTTTCATAAATGTCAGACTGGTATAATTTTTGGAAACATAATGGTTTACCATGCCAGCTCTTGTAATACACTTTCTGTACATCTCATGGAGCCAGCTTAAGTTTGCTACTTTAAATGCCAGACAGGTATAATTTTATATAGAGAAGTGTATTCTTTTTTGAAATATATTTCATGTGCATAATGGCCTATTGTGCACAACTGCTAGGTTTGATTGTGGTCCTATTCACCTTGTTTGGTAACTGCATCTCCACCCAAAGTTTGCCAGCAAACAACTTTATTACTAACCTCCAAACCACGAGCACACACTGTGGCTCATAACATGGCCCAGCTGCTAGAAAAATTAACACTTGGCTGCACTCATTATTGCTAAAGGGTGACTTCATAGCTAGTAATAAAGGAAAAAATGTGGTTAAAGCAGTAGACAATGGTGGTTTTTGCAGAGTTGTGTGCATGGCACATTGTATTTCCCTGGTAGTGATGGAGTTTATGCATTAGCAGTTGGATATCAGTGATGATTCTGCTTCTACTGTACTAATGGAACACGTCAGGTCACTACTTAATGGCAGTACATTTTAACAACCCATTAGAGACTCCACAAAGTTGGCAAACTATTAGATGCATAGAAACATAGAAACTGTCAGCAGAAGGGGACCTGTAGTCCATCGAGTCTGCCCAAACATGGTTTCCCAGGACCTATTGTCTCACCTGGGACCTGCCCCCATCCCAGTCTACCAATCTCTTGTGCTGAACAGATTGTGCCCAAGCCTTGTCTAACATGTGCTTAAAACTTGACACCATCTTAGCAGCCACCATCTCTGTCAGCAGTCTATCCCACAGCTCCACCACCCACTCTGAGAAGTAATATTTTCTGATCCTCCTTAAATTCTCACCTTTTAATTTCCACTCATGGCCCCTTGTTGCCCAACTTGTGTTCGTGGTGAACAGCACTGTGCGTGGCACATTGTTCATGCCTCTAAGGAACTTGAAGGTTTCAAGCATATCACCCCTTTTCCCTCCTAGTCTCCAATGAGTACATGCTCAAAGCCTTTAGCCTCTCCTCATAGGTGACTCCCTGTAATCCATTTATCATCTTTGTTGCCCTTCTCTGGACAACCTCCAACCTATCTATATCTCTTCTGAAGTGAGACCCCCAGAACTGGACACAGTATTCCAGATGAGGTCTCACCAAGGACCAGTAGGGAGGTACAATCACCTCCTTGTCCCTACTATCTATGCCCCTTCCTATACATCCCACTACCCTGCTAGCCTTGCTGTATGCTTTATTACATTGACTTTGCTGCTTGAGGTCATCCCTAATGATGACCCCAGATCCCGTTCTTCAGCTGAGGAGCCAAGTTTTACCCAGTTTAGCCAATATTCTGTCTTGGGGTTAGCTCTGCCCAGGTGCATCACCTTGCACTTCTTTGCATTAAACTTCAACTACCATACGTGTGTCCACCTTTCCAACTTTTTGAGATCTTCCTGAAGCTCCCTGATTCCTTCCATGATGTTCACCCTGCTACTAAGTTTTGTGTAGTCAGCAAACAGTGTATGATTGCCCTTAATGTCCTTGCCGATGTCACTAATGAATGTTTTGAAAAGGATCGGTCAAAGGACCAACACCTAGAGCACCCCATTGGTGACATGTCTTTCAATAGATCTTACCCCATTAACTACTACTCTTTGTTTTCTGTCTCCCAGCCAGTTTCTTATCCATCTGACAGTTTCCTCTGCTGCCCCTAGGTCCTTCATCTTTTTCAATAGCCACCTGTGTGGGACTGTGTCAAACACTTTACTGAAATCAAAGTAAAGCAGAACCACCACATGGCCCTTATCCAACTCCTAGGTCATGTGGTCAAAGAAAACAATAAAACTTGTTTGACATGACCTGCCTACCACAAACCCTTGCTGTTTATTCTTTTGGAGGCGATTTGCTTCTAGGTATTCTACTAGACCATGTTTAATAAAGGTCTCCATTAACTTTCTCACTATTCATGTGAGGCTGACTGGTCTATTATTACCTGTCTCCTCCCTATCACCACTCTTATGGAGTGGCACCACATCAGCCACCTTCCAGTCATCTGGCACCACCCTGGTCCGAAGTGATCTATTGAACAGGTGTGCAAAAGGGTCAGCTAGCTCCTCTGACAGCTCCTTCGGCACCCTGGGGTGCAAACCACAGGGCCTGGGGTTCTGTTGGGATCAGTGTTCAACAGGCCCTTCCTGACCCTGTCAGTAGTGATTAGAGATGCAGCAAAATAAAATTTTGCCCACGAAGTGGCCACTTCACGTTAGTTTTTCAGCTATGCGAAGTGCCGATTTTTAACCCTCACTTCACCATGTCACATTGTAATTATGACATCGCATTGTGCATGCCACCTTATTCCACTTTAAGGCGGAGTGAGAATTCACAGGCAGTCCACATACATCACATGGCTTACACAGTGTAGGTCACATGCTTCAGGCAGGCAGGTTGGAGGTTATGGGCAGTGGCGAAGCCAGGTTTGGGAGCATGTGGGAGCTGGGGAGGTCATTTAGTCAATTGTGGGCTCCACAATGGGCACTAAACAGTGAATAAAGATCATGGTGGGGCACCACTACTGACACTGGGGCAGTCAGGAGGGGCAACTGCCCCCCCTTCCTCCAGCTCTGCCACTGGGTAAAGCCGACAAACACAATCTCCAACATGGGCTGACTTACACGTTTTGCATGGGGTGTGACAAATGGCTCTGCTCCAGAGTTTGAATTGCTGGGGGTGGGGTGGGGTGTGGACGTGTGATGAAAAGAAGTGAACAGGTGACAAGTCCCCAAATGAAGTTATTTTCCCCATTTTAAGTACAGGGGTTGATTTACCACTTGCACTAGACATACTGCATTGACCACCATGACCACCACCACTGCTACTCTGACTACCACTTGACAAGATTTCTAAACCATAATCCTCCCCATATCATGCCTGTAGTAATCCTCAGGTGTTATTTCATCACTGCCGCAGACATTCCTACTTTGTCTAACACTCATGGAAAGGGACAACATGTTCAGTAAGGTCAATGACGAGGGTGAATGCCCCACTATAGCATTAGCTGCCATCTGGTGTCAGGTCCACAGTGCCATGGGCCTGTTCTTAAGATGTGTATGCTGGCCCCTCATGCCCAGATGGCTCTCCTTTTTACCTAGACTCACACATGCAGGGCCGAGCTGGCAGACTGCAACTGACTCATCATTTGCATCTTGGACAAAAAAAAAAAAATCCCAAAACAAGGGATTGTGATCCCCTACTTTTAACATGTCCTTAATGCTGCTTATTGGACTCTGTTTTTTTTTCATGCCTGAAATGGGGGGTGTGCTACATGATTTTTAGGCTGGACACACTTGGACTCTAACTGACCACCATGACTAGAGATGCATTGAAGTAAAATTCCACTCACAAAGTGGCTTGGAAGTGAGCACTTCACGTTACTTTCCAGCAATGCGAAGTAACCAATTTTTGAGCCCACTTCACCACTTCACATGGTGATTATAACTTTGCATTGCTTGCTCTGCCTTAATATGCTTTAAGGCAGAGTGAGGAATCTATTGGCAGCCCACACACATCATGCATGGGAACACGAATGCCTACAGATGTACTTCCCCAATAACTTGTACCACACAAAACTGCCCAGTTTGAAAATTCATAAAAATGAGTACAATGGTGAAGCCGCAAGAGATACTATGAAACAGACTTACATGCAACTAACTAGAAAAAAACTAGTTTTGTTGTGATTCGTGACATGATCGTGAATCGTGACCATGAAGATGAAGAACTTGATTTGTCTCAGAGTTGGAGTTGTGATGAGTGTCTGGTGTGAGATAACCAATGATAATAAACTGTATGGGAATGCGAATGCCTACAGCTGTACTTCCTCAATGACCTGTACCACACAAAACGATCCCAAAAACTACCTAATTTGAAAACTCTTATAAATCAGTACAGTGGTGAAGCTGTGAGAGATACTACAAAACAGGCTTACAAGCAACTAACTACAAAAAAACTTAGTTTTGTGATTTGTGATGTGATATAGTGATGTGAATCGTGACTTGGGGGGGCAGTGCACTACAGTGACAGTCCACTACCAGTAAAGATACCACAACAAAGCAGTACAAAAAAATCACGCAGGTCCAGTGGATAGCAGGTTTACACTGCTGCAATTACTGTGTGGCACAATAAAATGTGTCTAATTTGATGGCACGCATCACAAACACTCTCACACACACACTACAAGTTATGTGTAGCAAATTGAAAACTTCAGTAATATAACCAAATCTTTTAAACAAACTGAAATTATGCACTGCTGCACCACAATAATCAGCAAAAAAAGTTAAGAATTACTGAAAATATTAGTGTGTGTACATTAACACAGTTATACAAGAAAAATATAACCAAAACAGAAAGACTGCCTTTTTCTTCCAGTTAATCTACCTACATCACAGATATGCCCCTCCCCCAAAGCACACTTCCAGTGTCTGTCAGTACACAGACTAAATGTTCTAAATTAACATTCAAAATCCACACTCAAACAAAAAACACTCAATGATATGAGCACAGCAGGGTTTCCTACAATCAATGTACTAAATTTTGATCAAAAAAATGACTCAAAAAGCCTTTTTCAACAGCTTTTAGAGGTTTTGAATCACAGAGCTCTGAGAGTACATTGTCTCCAGCTACCACTACACACACACACTACCCAGAACTGAGGCTGTGCAAAACAATCTAGAGCCCACGTGACCTGCAATCCCATGAATCACTGCAAAATTTGCCTTGGAGCTCAAAAATAAGGCAAAGTGATGATTTCTATGTACTTTGTCTTAAAACTGGTGCAGAAGTAGTTGGGGGAAGGTGGAGTAATGCAAAGCCATTGTTTTCAATGGGCTTTGCATTCCTCATTATGACTCAAAGTAGTCTGCTTCGCGTTGCAGATTACTTGCGAATTCTGCATTACTCCGTGGATCACTTCGCGGAGTGAATTTTGGCCACTTTGCCCACCTCTAGTAGTGAACTCCTGTATACACATTCCCTGGATCCCTTTGTCTGCAGCCCTGATACCAATATCCAGTAGTGGACTGGCTCCTCCTTAGTGAATACCGAGCAAAAGTACTCATTAAGGGCCTCTGTCTTTTGACCATTGTCCTCAAGCTCCTCATCCTTAACCTTTAATCTTACAACCCCCCCTGTTTTCTTTTCTCACTGATGTAATAGAAGAAATTATTTTTCCCCGATTTAACCCCCCTATGCAATCTGCAACTTGTTAGCCGCCTGGGCATCCCTTACTTTTCTGTTTGGCCTTCAAGCATTTCTAGGGAACAGATACATTCCCAAAGGAGAAAAGAAAACACTTAAAATGATGCCTGCACAGCAACTGTCCTTGCCATTCTGCAGGCAACAACAAACAGGTATAATGTTTGGAAACAATGGCAGCCTACCCTGTGTGCTGCTGTACCTTCTGTACCCCTCATGATGACAGCAGTAAATATGCCAGATAGTGCTTTTACGTTTCAGAATGGCATCAGTTTTGGAAACCTGGGTACATGGCCTATCCCATGAGCTGCTGTTCATGCCATTCTGCCAGTAAAATCATAGTGCTGCTTTTACATTTCATACAGGAGTGTTTTTTTTTTTAACAGTGATAACTTACACCCCTGGGCTGTTGCATCTACAATACTTATATCATCCTGACAGCAAAATTATGATTCCCTTTCCCACAACTTCAGCTCACTTTACTTTCAGTCTCAGCTACCAGAAATAGCTGGACACAGGTAACATTTGTTAAGAAAAAAAAGGAAACAGTCTGAAGCACTCAAAGTCATCAGAGTATACCTTAACAGATATCTGTAATCACAGCTTCGCCCACCTCACTTTAAATCATCCCTACAGAAAGAACAATCTAAACACAAACTATGAAGCAATAGCAGCACTAAATCCAAAATTTCCATTTGCTTGTACAACTAGCCTCTCACATCCTGCTCAGGTTTTTGTCACGTTATGAAACATACACAGTTTTCCTAGAGAATACCAGATCTAGTCGTCCCTGGTTCCAGCACATCTAGCTAAAGAATGCCAATTCCCTTGGTTGACAGGTCATGTTCCTGTGCATGAGTCGATAACTGTAATTAAAATACCTGCTTTCCCCTGATGTCTATAAAGGGTTGAGGCATGAAGCACATTTCAGTCTGAGGGAGAAGGAACACAGAGAGAAAGAGATTCATAGGCTCTCCCTTTTGGGGGTGGGGGGGGTATATATGGGTAGATGCTGCTTCCCTTAACCAGGGTAGCAGACCAGAGGCATAAAATCAGAGATGAGCAGAGCAGGTAAAGAAGACCAGAGTGAAAGCAGAACTGAGAGAGAGGGAGAAGGGGACCTCATGGCCCCACACAGCAGCTGAGGAAGAAGAGATAGGTGTAGTAGAGGATTCAAAGGAAGGCATATATCCAGGGCTAATGTGGGTCTGCTCCAGGTTCCATGGTGAGGTAGGTGTCCTATAGAATATAAGGCCATGAGGGAATCAAAGAGATATTTTCTCACTACAGCCGATCCTGTATTATTCAGGAACGATCACACATACATGGAGTTTTTACTTGGAGTGTGCGAGGTAGTAGAAGACAAGCATGTCCATTTATCACTACCTCATAATTAAGCATAGTATTCATTTATGTGACCCAGTCCATAAAAGCATCCAACTTATGTTGAAAGTTTCAATATTTTTTACAATGTATTTCTTCTGGTAATGAATTCCATATACATGTGAGCTGAGCTGTGCCAATCAAATATGTTTTTGTTGCTCAGGGACAATCAAGAAAGTTTGCCCCACTGTGAGCTGGAGCTGAAGGTAAGGTACATTTGGAGCCTTGTTTGGATAACATGCAATATCAGCCTCCAGGTTCTGCAGGAAAAGAGTAGTCTCTGAGTATAAGAGAAGAGTGTGGATCACTTTTAACTTTATGGTACAACACCAACCAAGCATATCTTGTATTACCTGTTAATGTGGACTCTGAAGAAGGAGATAATTAAAGCATAAAGTGAGTACCCACACAGACAGGACCTAAATATATGCCTGATGCAATGATCCCTGTGTATGCCTCTTAGATGGTCTCACCAGGGAGATACCAGTTTAATCAAGTTCCAGGTATGCTTGACTCTAAAGCTGGGTGTGGACAACACATACTGTATGTTGAAGTTATAGAAATGTTGTATGATGCTTAATACCATTGGGTACCCCTCATCCAGTCACTCTAGTGTTCAGACATTCAGTGGAACCTTGGCTTATTCCCCTTCCATGTAGAAGGCCCATTGAACCAAAGAATTCAGAAGTCAGAGCACAGAAGAAGTCAGAGAGCTGCAAAACTGCTTCCTTGCCTTCATGGTATTCACTAGCCTATCAGCACTATATGTTTGTGGGGCCCTGGTACACTTTCAGCCTGTGAAACACATTAGCTAAAATGAGCCTATGCTTAATGTATGTGTTACCGCATGACAGGTAGTAAGCAGGTCCTGCATAAACATTAGTTCAATGTACTTCCTCAACTTAGTGTGGTGTTGTGCTTATGCAACTTGCTGAATAAACTTTGTTGTGGCTGTTCATCTCTCTGTGCCTCAGGAATACCACCCTGTAGGGATGCCAAAGGCAGGAACCCTGGAGGAGGGTTCCACCCCTAGAGGTGCCACATGAAGGATTCCCTTAGGCTAAAGGTAGCTTAGGAAAAGCCCCAAAAAGAGTATGGATCAGAAAACATTGCAGAAGTAACAAGTTGATTAGAAGTCATTGTGGATGCAATGAGTTGGTACTGAGACTGGAATATATACATGGTCATCAGAGATGAAGGTAGTGGTCAGAGCTGACTGAAATGAGTAACAGTTTAATTATAGGTTGAGTGAATAATAATGAGAGGGTATAACTTCCCAAGGAGAGAGGGAACAGCAAAGGAGGACCACCATCCATCCCCATTCAACAGTGGAAACCTACTTAAGGAAACTAGGAAGTATACTATGAACAACTGACTACATATTATGACCTTTGGTCCTGAGGAGAGGAACAAAAAAACTTTTAAGAGGAGGAAGCCTCTGGGGATCCAAGGCCTAGGTTGCCTTCCCTCCAGGCTAGAAGTGTTTTATTTTATTTATTTATTTAGTTTTTGTTGACTGGGTAAGTGCACTAGACAAATCCTGCCTATTTTCAGGCATGACCCAGGGGGAGGAGGATACAGATGAATGCCAACTGACCTTGAACCAGATTAAGCCGTTGGTGGTATTTTTAGTGAATGAGGGAAATTTGGCCAGGACACCGGGGAAATTCCCCTACTCTCTGGTAGGGGGATCCTTGGTTTCGAGCGTGGAGGTCTCAGTTGGTGCTGAGATGGAGTTGGAGGAGGTTGTAGAGCAGCCTCGGTGTGTGCAGACTGCTACTGTACGTGCTTCTATTACTGAAATGCCTGAATGTACTACTGGGGACAGTGGACAGAGAGACGTGCTTGGGATCTCTCCAGTTTTCCTCGCAGTATATGCAACCCGAGTCACAGTGTAAACAGCAGAAGTCACAGTGTGTGGAGAAGGAGTTGCGGTGTCTGAAGCAGGACTAGCAGTGTCAGCAGAAGGAGTCGCAGTATGTACAGAAGGAGCCATGGTTTGACCTGCCCGGCTCTAGTGTGGAACCAAAGCTCTTGCCTGAAGGATGTGCGTCAGAGATACTTCCCCCTGTTGCTTCCTGTCCAGGGGATGAGACTGTCGCTGCGGCATCTGAGCCACTTCTGGGAAACATTCCGTTGTGTTTGTTGGGGGCCCGAGAGGTTTCACTGTCTCAAATCTTTCAACAGCAATTCAGTGTTTCTCACCGGGATACTACTACAAGAGAATCCTGGACTGCTTCAGGAGCGCTTGAACGTGCTGGATGGACAAGGTCACCTGCGGGTGTTTCTGTACCGGATGCCGCCTGGGATGAGGAAAAGAATGGCATTTTATTCTCCCCTAACAGGCCTGTACTGGACAATTTGAGCTCCAACAAGGTACCAAACTTCAATAATCCTGGTATGCCCGGGCAAACTGTAGCTTTGCAACAATCGACAGACTGGGGGGATATTATGGATGATAATATTGCTAAACAGCCGGTGTTATCTCCCATGGGAGTTTCTGCTTTAGTTGCTGATACTGTTTGCATTAGAGGGGAATCCCAAAGCACTGTTGGGATGAGGGTTCCGGGAGATATTCCTCCTTTTGATGCTGTGTCCCATTCAGAAGCATCGCTCTCTAGTGGAAACTGTGCTACTGTCCTTGCTGTGCCGCGCTTTCCTTCTGACTCTGGGACAGCTCCCTTTAGAGTAGCCTCCCAAGTGCCTGTCACTGAGCATAGCCCATCTGATGGTTGTAGGGGGCAGCGCTCTGCTCCCCATTTGGAAGACCTGGGGGAAGGTGCGTGGGGCAATACTCGAGCCCAGAGTAGGGAACCCACTCTTTCTGACCTGTTTAAAAATAAACTTGAGCAAGCCCCTAGACATAATGCAGTGCATATTCGTTATAGGGGAGGTCTCACTGATCACCCTGATAGATATTATGTGGCTAGGATGCTTTTGAAAAATTCTATGCATTTTCAAGCCACAAATATTTATGCCCTGATCCATATTTCTGGTGAAGACACATTTGATGTCAGTTTTAAAACAAATATGGGTCTGGAGAAATTCTGGCACAAATATGGGACTTTGAAGCAGACTCCCCTATGGTCCCCATTTTATGTTATACCATTAACAAAACCAGCCATTAGGATGGTTACAATCATGTTTCGTAATGAATGGGTTAGTATTGGTGACATTTATCATTGGCTTCAAAACAGATGTAGTATTTTGTCCTCTCCTGAAGCTATCATTGATTCTGCAGGTCTGTGGATGGGGGGCTGGAAATTTAGGGTTAAACTTTTTTTGGTTAATTCTGAGATTGTGCATCTCCCTAATAGTTTTTCCTGCAAGGATAGGGGAATCTGTTTCTATGGGAGGGGGGAAACCTAGAGCTTGCTACAAGTGTGGGGCTCACACTCAGTTGAGCAGTACCTGTGATATGTTAAAGTGTAGTCTTTACGGGGGGTTTGGTCAACCCAGTGTGAATTATGACAACATATTTCAATGTAATCTCTGTGATGAAAAGGGGCACGCATATCATCAGTGCCCATGGGCTAGTAGGAACAGGTTGGAGAGATGGAATCAGGACACCTTGTTGCAAAAGGCACAGGATGAGCAGCAACAGCAGCAGGAAGTAAATATCCCTCACTCTTCTCTGATATCACCTTCGTCAGTTGTGCAACAGGCTGCAGATGATGTGATATCACGTCAGGAGGTGGATGGGGATGCCCCTCAGGAGTGGATGGATGTTCAGGTACAGGAGCTTGTGGAATCTTTGCCTGACACTCTCCATTCACTTGAGTCACAGAATTTAGGTGCACCCACTGAGGATTTCGGGGTTTCCTCTCAAACTAGAAGGATAACTAGGGCTACGGCTAGGAAATCTCAAAAGATTTGTGACGTCCCCTACGTCTGATACCTATGAGTTATTGCGTTGGGGGGGGATGACTCAGATGTAGATTCTGAGGCCTCTGTGCTTCCCTCTGACATGGATATTTCTAGTGCTAGACCACAAGAAGTGGTTAAAAAGAAAAAAGATAAAAAGAAAAAGGGAGGGAAGAAGAGAAAGAATATGGCCACCACAGATGGGAGTGGGTAATTTCTTTTGCAACATTGGCACAACTTAGGATCTCTTCTTTAAATGTTTGTAGTTTTAGGAACTACAAGAAACAAACTGCCTTTTTTCATTATGCAAATACTTTGCACTCTGATGTTGTCCTTTTACAAGAGACTAGACTTAAAACACTTTTTGAAATTCAGCAGGCCCAAAGGGGTTGGGTGTGGGAACCCTCCTATTGGACGTTTGGGGAAGAGATGGCGGATGGTATTGCCATATTGTTTAAATCCACGGCTTTTTCGATATCTAGGATTATGGATGTTCTTCCAGGTAGAGCTTTGATTATTGACTGTAGATTTCAAGATTTTTTCTTTCGAGTAATAAATGTTTACGCTCCACAGTCGAAAGCTGCTAGAATACAATTATTTGAATTAATTCAACCGTTTCTTTGTACGTGAAAACATATTATTTTGGGGGGAGTGATTTTAATTGCAGTCTGGATACTTCTAGCAGGACGGAAGTGGGTAAGAAGGTGTATTGTGATTCTTTTGCTTTAAAAACGTTGCTTCAGACTGCTGATTTAACAGATGCATATCAATCACTAAGATCGGATTTTGGGGCTACTTATCATAGATCTATATAAAATACTAGAATTGATTATCTTTTCACCTCTAAATATTGTAGGCCAATACAAGTTTTTATATGACCCAATGAATTCTCTGATCATCACATGCTTCTTGATGTATTTAATTTAGGGATTCCTCCCCCTATCTGTTTTTCTCAGGAGTCTTTGTGGAAACTTAATAGTTCTCTTTTTCAATGACAAGATCTGGTACAGCGGGTTACGCTCCTTTTTCATGCTAGACTATCTGATCTCTGTCTTTATGATTCACTTTGGATATGGTGGAAGATACTAAATCTGAGCTGAAGTCCTTTTTCCAGAGAGAGGGGAAACAACAGGTTAGAGATAGGTATATACAATATTTAGGTTATAGGGACCAGTTATATAAACTTTTATCTTTATTGGCCTCCTCTTCTGCTTCTTATTCTGCACAGATTGCTAACATAAAGAAATGTATGTTTAACTGTCAATATGATAGAGCCCGAACTCTACAAATGGAAATGAGATATGGTGCATCTAATTCACCTTCAGCGGACCCTTTCATGGCATGTAAAGATAGACTGCATGCTATGGTAATGTCAGGGCTTTCTGATTTTGATGGACATATTGTTACTTCGATTTCTGGTATGCACTCTATTGCTCAATCACATTTGAAGTTGTTATTTGGTATTTTCCCGGTTGTGGATAAGTCCTTAGAAGATGTTTTCAGTGCTCCAGCTCTACAGGCATCTGCCTCTTTAGCCTCAGTTTCAGTGTTACCTATCACACAGGCAGAGGTGGCTTTGGCTATTTTGCAACTCAAAGTAGAAGTTGTTCTGGGTTTAGATGGGCTTACTCATGAATTTTATAAAACTTTCACTGAAACATAGAAACATAGAAGTTGACGGCAGATAAGGACCGCAAGGCCCATCCAGTCTGCCCATTTCTTTTTCTACCTTATAAATGTGCCATCGGCCTTTGCTATGTCAGTGACCTATCTATTCATAGTCATTTGTATTGCTCCCTTATGCCTATCCCATGCCTGTTTGAAGCCCTGCACTGTATTCATAGCCACTACTTCTTGGTAAGCCATTCCATGCATCTACCACCCTTTCTGTGAAAAGAATTCCTCACATTCCCCTTAATCGGCCTCCTCTAATCTCATGCTGTGTCCTCTTGTCCTGCTATTTTTCTTATATTTAAACATGTTAGACTCTTTCACCTTGTTTATGCCCTTAAGGTGTTTAAATGTCTCGATCATATCACCTCTCCCTCCTTTGCTCAAGGGTATACATATTGAGCCCGTTAATCTGTCCTCATATGTCTTCTGATGCAGTCCCTGCACCATTTTGGTTGCCCTTCTCTGGACTGCCTCAATTTGGTTAATGTCCTTGTGAAGGTGTGGCCTCCAATACTGCAGCAGTACTCCAGATGGGGCCTAACCAATGTCTTGTACAGAGGGATTATTACCTCCTCTTACGACTTGTGATACCCCTACAAAACACCCTAACACCCCTAGCCTTACCTACTGCTTAGAGGTCTGCTTGAATGATTTCAGGTCATCAGTGATGATGATGCCCAAGTCTCTTTCTTCCTTTGTGACTGCTAGCAACTCCTCCCAGCCTATAAGTGGCTTCAGGGTTTCTCTCCCTATGTGCATGATTTTGCACTTCTTTGCATTAAACCCAGTTGCCACTCTTCTGACCATTCTGCTAGTTTATCCAGATCTCTTCTATTCTGCCCACCCCATCTGGATCATCTACTCTGTTGCAGATCTTGGTGTCATCTGCAAACAGACAAGCCTTACCTCTAGTCCATCTGCTAGGTCACTAATGAAGATGTTGAATAGGACTGGCCCAGAACTGATCCCTGAGGTACCCCACTTGTGACTTGCATCTCTTCTGACTGTATACCATTTACCACCACTCTCTGTTTTCTGCCAGTCAACCAGTTTGCCACCCAGTTGACCAACTCTGACCCACCCCGAGCCTACCTAGCTTATTTATCAATCTTCTATGTGGAACAGTGTCAAAAGCTTTGCTGAAGTCAAGGTAGGCGACATCAACTGCTCCCCTTGGTCCACCACTCTGGTTACCCAGTCAAAGAAATCTATGAGATTAGTTTGACAGGACCTTCCTTTGTAAACCCATGCTGTCTTGGATCCTGTGCCCCTATGGATTCCAGGTGTTGCACTATCCTTTCCTTAAGGAGTGCTTCCATAATCTTGCCCACTACTGAGGTAAGACTGACCGGTCTGTAGTTCCCGCCTCCTCCTGCTACCACTCTTGTGGAGTGGGATCACATGAGCCCTTCTCAGTCTTCTGGGACCTCTCCTGTGCTCAGAGACTCACTAAACAATTCTGCTAATGGCTCTGCTAGTTCCTCCTTTAGCTCCTTAAGTACCCTAGGATGTATGCCATCAGGTCCCATTGCCTTATCCACCCTGAGCTTAGCAAGCTCTTGTAGGACCCTTTCTTTTGTAAGGGAGTAGTGCTCACCTCCCTACCCCTGTGTCCATGATGCTGAGCTGTGGGCCCTGCCCTACCTTCTCTTCAGTGAATACTGAGCAAAAGTATCTATTTAGGATAGATGCCTTTACAGGGTCCTCCTCCTCACATGCTCCCTTTTCTCCATTAAAGCTTAGCAATACCCCCTCTGGACTTTCTCCTTTCACTAATGTATCTATAGAAAGTCTTGTCACCTTCTTTACTGTTTGTGCTAGTGTTTCCTCAGTTTGGGACTTTGCCTGCCTTACTGCCTTACCTGCTTCCCTTAGGGCAGTTTGGTATGCCCCTATCTTCATCCCGCTGTGTTCCCTTATATTTTCTGAAGGCCAGCCTTTTGGCTCTGACCTTTTCTGCTACTGTATTTGAGAACCAAAGTGGTTTCCTTCTTTTTGCACTTCCTTTTCTGTCTAACACAATGGGATGTTGCTTCAAGTATTGTATCCTTAATGCTTGCCCACTTTGCCTGTACCTCCTCACCTGTGTTTCTTTTGCCAGGGCTAGCTTAACTCTGTTGGCCATCTTATCAAAGTCAGCTCCTCTGAAGTCCCATATTTTGCCTTGGAATGGGATGATTTAGATGTAGTAGCCAAATTGAACCATACCATGTGATGGTCACTGGCCCCAGGTGACCTTCTACCTGGAGATCTGTGATCCCTTCTTTGTTAGTCAGTACTAGATCTAGGATAGCCCTGTCTCTTGTGGGTTGCTGTACCAGTTGTTTGAGGCCCTCCCCTGCAGGGAATCCACTATGAGTCTAGTTCTGGCAGATGTTCCTGCTGGTATTGACCAATCTGTATCTGGCATGTTGAAGTCTCCATTATCAGAACCTCCCTTTAGCTGTCATGTTTTGTATATCTTCTAACAGTAATGTGTCTATGTCCTCCCTCTGGTCTGGGGGCCTGTAGACAACCCCAGTTCTTATGGCTGTCCCATTTCCTGTTTCCAGGGTGACCCACAGTTCTTCTGGCTCCTTATGTGTATTCTGAATTTCTGTAGCTTTGATATTTTCATTAACATACAGGGCCCTCCTCCCCTTTTGCACCTCGGTCTCTTCTGAACAATACATAGCCAGGTACTGAAGTCTCCAAGTGTGGTTACTGGTAAACCACGTCTCACTAATTGCTACTATGTCCAGTTTAGCCTCTGACATTATTGCCTGCAGGTCTGGGATCTTATTTCCCAGGCTGTGAGCATTGTGTACATGATTTTCCATTGCCAGATTTTGGTGTGTTAGTTGTTGGGTGAGGTTTGGCATTACCCTGTGCATCGTATGGGGAGACAAACCTTTTTTCTTACCTGGTGATGCAAATGAACGGCAAAACACACTGAATTCCAGTTTGACCACTAGCTGAGGGGAGGGTGTTCTTCCATTCAACGTATGGGGTGCTGCACCCTCTCCCCATTTGCTAGTTTAAATATTCTGCAAAAGGCGTCAAACTTCTGCCCCAATGCACTGACTCCCTCTTTAGTCAGATGCAGTCCATCAAATTTAAAGAACTTTCGCTCCCAGAACTGTTGCCAGTTCCCTACAAATCTGTGTCCTTTTTCCTGGCACCAGTCCTTGAGCCATGTGTTTAGCTCCCCTATCTCCCCTTCTCTGACCTTCCGTCCATCTGCTCCCTTCTCCCAGACTGGCAGGATCTCAGAGAAGGAGATGCCGGTCGAAATAGATGATAGTTTGTCACCCAGCCTAGTCAGGTGTTCCTTGGTCTCCACAACTGACCGGCTGGCGAGATCATTAGTCCCTATGTGTACTAGGACATCAATGTTTTCTCCTGCTTTGTGAACAATTTTAGCAATGCGGTCAGTGTCTCTCCATGCTGATGTACCTGGGAGACATCTGACCATCACCCCTGGCTGGAGATGGGTATCAACTCCCTGAATCATGGAGTCTCCTATGATCAGAAGTTTTTTGGATTTCCTTTGTGCTTGTTTAGTTTTGGTTCCTGATTTGGGTGAGTATTGTTGTGCTAGCTCCTGTGCCGCAGTGTCCTGCTCTGCAGTGTCTTCTGCCTCTTTATTTGATTTCAGAGATGAGGCAGATACCTGTTTGTAGTGTTTATATGGTTTTGGAGGTAATGTGTTGGAAGCGAAGAGTGATGGGGCACCTGATTTGCTCCTCCTAACCACCTGCCAACCTCCTGACCAACTACCCTCTGCGGTTGAGGTTTTTCTGTTGGATGCTGGGGAAATGGGGTGGTTTTATAATGTATTTCCTCTTCAATATGAAATTTGAGGCGTGCAATCTCTGCCCATGCTGCCCGGAGCTGAGACCTAAGATCTCCAAAGGCCCAGCATGTAGGACAGTGTCCTAAATCCTGTAAGAATGTCCTTCTGAAAATTGTTCCACAGTACCTGCAGTTAATGAAATCCATTCCAAATAAGTTGCTGGGTTTGTAACCTAGTCAGAGTAATTAGAAGGAAAAAAAATGCAAGTAATGGTTTAATTGTGCTTTGTTTAACTTGTTATAACAAGTTAAATTACTAGTGCCCTGTAAATGAGATCATCTTGTGGAGGCCCCACTGATCCGCCCTTCCTGCTCTGCCACAGGAAATGTCACAACTGTGGTACCCTATAAATGGAGTGTAGCGTGGGGTGGTTGGGGATGGGGTGGGTGGCTGGGCCTTCCTGCCTAAAAAGAAGAACCACGGACGAAAGAACAAGGAGGTAAGAGCAGAAACAATCAGTCAACAACAAATGCAGTAACCCTGAAAGCTTAACCTAATGTTAGATAAAACTGTAAAACCTGTAAAGCACCACCTGTAATAATTTCAGAGAAGATATACCCTGTAAGAAACACTTTGCTCCAGAGAAAAATAAAGCAGTAACAGAAGATATACCTTGCAAAGACAATTTGAATCAGAAGATTACAGCAGTAATCTGTTAGCACACACCTGTAGGCACACCTTGTAATAATGCAGAAGAAGGTATACCAGCAACAACAATTTGAATCAGAGAAAAATAAAGCAATGAAATGTTAGCAACAAACAGTAGCAATCCCTGTGAGTAAAAAATAAAAACACCACCACACAGTAAATCTGCTTAGCCAAACTAAGTCTTAATCCTTCTCCCTTGCTCTGGTAAGTTTCTCTCTACTCTGCCTTTCAAGCAGTCTTAGAAGGAAAGAGCTCAGGTGAAGCTAGGTGCCTTGGCCAGCAAACCAAGTCTTCTACCTCTGGGGATTTAGCTGCAGTTTTGGCCACAGTATATAATAGTATTCTGCAGGATATGGAAGGAGATCGGGATTTTGGGACTGTGGTTTTGAAGTTTATTTATAAAAAAGGGGACAGATTTTCCTTGGATAATTGGAGACCGCTGAACCTCCTAAACACTGATTATAAGATTTTGACTAAAATTCTAGGCACCAGATTGCAGAAAATGGCACAAGAAGTTATAGATATTTCTCAAACATGTGCTATCCCTGGTAGGACTATTCAGAGTAATCTAATTTTATTGATAGAGATTTTTGAAGCAAAATTGACACGTAAAGGTCAAAGGCTTTGTCTTATCATTGGATCAGGCCAAAGCGTTTGATAAGGTCCATCATAACTATTTATTTCAGGTTTCGAAACTGTACGGTATACCTCAACAGTTCCTTACTTGGATTGTTCATTTGTACTCTTTTTCTGGATTTTGGATGCTGATGAATGGTTGTTTAGGAGTCTTTATTCCCCAATGTACTGGTACAAGGCAGGGGTGTTCAATAAGTCCATTGTTATATACCTTTGCTTTGGAGCCAATTATCAGACAGATCAAGTGGGATACACAAATTATTGGTCTGGCCCCGTGTTCTACTTTATGCCTGGAAAAGATATCTGCTTATGTGGATGATGTGGTTTTGTTTGTTCAGTCTAAAATTGCTGGAGATAGAGCAATACCGATTTTTCATAATTTTTCACATATATCTGGGGGAACTCTTAATTTACAGAAGAGTATCTCTATTCCTTTAGATGATGATTTGATTAGGATTTTGGATGTGAGTGGTATATGGACAATAACTGACCCACACAAGATATTAGGGGTATGGTTTAATGTTTCAGATGCAGCTACCTTTAATTGGGAAAAAAGATTGCTTATTTGTGAAAGTAAAGTTAGAATCTGGAAAGCATGGAAATTGGGAACAGGAAATGGGTCATGTTAGTGAAAAAGTTTTTACTCCATATTTTTTTATATTTAAGTTATATTTATGCTCCCCCTACTCACCTGGAGACATGTATTCTTAGTTCCTTTTTTCAAATGATATGGGGAAGTAGGCTGAACCCCAATAAGTGAGAGATCACATATTTGCCAGTTAAAAGAGATGGTATTGGGATGATTAATCCTATTGTTTTTTTTTCACTCTTTCTTTCTTTATCACATATTGTATAGTGGGAGACACACTGCTTGTACTAATTGGGCTCTTTGGGTATGTAGTTCTATGCAGGGAGTTGTAGATAAATGGGATACTTTACCTCCTAAAATTACACGATATTTAAGTATACCTTCCTATGCGATAGATTGTTTCAAGAAATTGAGACACTGGAAATTGCAGAGATCATCTCTTCTCCCTCTCACTAGGAAACAGATTTCTCAGACAATTGTTGGTATTACGGAACCTATGCTTCTCTTCTCAGAATGCACCCCTTCTAAAGTGAAGTTTGCGTTACAGCTTGTTGCTGACAAACGGACACCACAACATATTTTTATTTTTTTTTTTAGTTTTTGTTTACCAGGTAAGTGCAATAGACAAATCCTGCCTATTTTCAGGCACAACCCGGGGGAGAGGGATACAGATGAATGCCAACTGACCTTGAACCAGATTAAGCTGTTGTGTATGTATATGTAGGATGTCACATGGTTGGGTTGTCATGGCAGGCTGAATGTCCATGGTAATTTAAAACATAAATCTTTTCAGGAGAGATACTGCCCAAAACCATCCTGCACGCTACTTGAGGAAACCATGCATCACTTTTTTTTTGACTGTGTAGATTCTCAACTATTCTGGAAAACTTTAGCATTTAAATGGCAATGGCCTTTTTTAAGTAGAATTACTTATCAGACTCTGATATTGGGTGACTTTTCTGGCATATGGAGTAAGTTTCATAGGAGTACTTTGAGGGTTATTTTTACTGTTTGTAAATATTTTTTTTGGCAGACCAGATGTCAATATGTTTACAACAAATTCGCTCAACTCCTCAGACTATTATGTAACAAATTGAAAAGGGTTTTTCTGACGTTATGGACCTAGAAAAGAACAGTTTGCCAAGAGCCCATTTTCGACTGTTGTGGAAATATATTACTTTTCTTTTGTGAGATATTTAATGTTTTCCTTCAGGATATGACATTTCCTTTGTATCATGCTTTTTCATTTATTGCCTGGTGTATCTTGTATATTCCTTTATGAATTGTATTTTTATTTCTCCTTCTTTGATTCATTATTGTTTGATTGTATATTGCTTTTATGATGTTATGTTTTTGATTTCTTAATAAAAATTCCCCTACTCTTTTCGATAAGTGCCATGGGATCTTTAACATCCACCTGAACTACCACCATTCCAAGCAGATGGGACCTCGGTTTATTGTCTCATCCGAAAGACGGCATCTCAGAAGTGCAGCACCCCTCTCATGTTACACTACAGTGTCAGTACTGGGATACTAACCCAAGTGCCAGATGTGAGAACTGAACCCACAGCCTTCTGATCTCCTGGCCTCAGAGGTGAGTGTGCTACCTACTGAGCCACTGACGCTAATTTAGTGATGACTCTGCTGCTGCAATTTAGAAACCCATTCTGAGGGGAGGAAAATATTCAGATTTGGAGGAAAGCTCTCATGACCCCTCTAACAGATATGCCATGAAGTGTTTCGAGAGACCTCTGCAACAATGGAAGCTCTGAAGGTTGAGCAGGACCCCCAAGGTGGGAGGAGGACAGCAGCAACTGCTGAGGTACTCAGCCGGCCTACCAACTAAAACAAACCAGGTGAACTAGAGCAATCCAATGTCTCTCCATGGATGTGTGCACAATTTAACCCTGGTGCAGAGCGAGAGGTTTCTAGCCCCAAACCACCAAGTCAAACAGTCCAAAAAAGCTCTGCACTCGTTGTACTCAGTGAATCCTCAGTAAGACACCAACCTCTTTCCAGTGAATATAAAGACATTTTATTTCCAGGTGTCCAGATTCACAATGGTGTTGCTCCTTATTACAACCAATAATTAGTGCATCTAACACAAATGCACTAGGGTGAGAAGGACCCCACCCAGGGGGTCATATGCTCAAGATGTGGACTTTAGTGCAGAGCGAGACCATCGGCTGCAGGGAAGCCCTGAGCTATGGAAAGTAATGGTCATGGTTGGCAAGCCTCTGATTTATAAAGGAGAGCAGACAGATAACTATGAAGCAGTACTTATGAAGTGGCCAGGCGAATTCAGTGGTCGTCGGTTAGGTCTTGGTATACGGTATGATTGTCCAAGACGATTGACTGATACAATGGACTGATACAATTGGCTGATGAGATTAATGGATAGGAATGCTTAATATGATTGAGTGATATGAGCAGAGCCAGCAAAAGCAAGCCAATCAATTGCACTATGGAAGCCAGATTAATGGTGTCATGGAAGGTAGGTGATCAAGAAGTGAGAGGCTATGAAGCCAATAAGCAGTGAAAGGCAATGATGCCAGAAATTGATTCAATGAGGTTTAGTAAGTTGAATCAATAAGGTTTAGCAGTGATTGCTATAGCTGCAGCATAAATAGAGAATTGATATGGGTGGCATGAATGCCTTAAATGCATTACAGGCGGAATTAAGTTATTAGAGTAAGGAACATTTGCAATATGGTAATGGAATGGAATTAAAATCTTGAAATCCATGCAGTGAATAATGCACAAGCCATGTCGGCTACGTGGTTAATATATTTTATGCATAGACAGCTGAGAAGCTATGTAGGCAAAGGAGCAGGATTCATTTAACTTAGATAGAGGCATGCTCCTGCTATCTGGAGCTGCAACGCCCCATCGTGACATCACAGTTCCCTGCCATGGGAATAACGGGGAAGTCACAAGCTGAGCACCACAAGACCAAACAGCAACTATAATGTCCTCCTTAAAATAATGGAGCCTATTGAAATGCTGAAGTTTCAGTATGGTAGAAGTCAGAAACAGATTGCTGAGGTTTTGGTAAATGTATGGTCAGAAATGGACTGCAAGGCCCTTGGTAAAAGTAAGGTTTGGTAAAATCCTGAGGCTGTAGATTAGGCAGCAGGTTAGTGCTGAGGAGGCCAGGTGAAGCCAGCAGCCTGAGAGAAGCAGGAGTCCATGCTGAAATAGCAACATATGAGCCTGGCTAACACAAACACAGGGAGTGCAGGGAGCAAGCACTGAGTGAGTAAAAGCAGAGCTGCAGAACAGACACAGCATAACAGGGAGCCAGTACTGAGAGAGGCAGGTGTAAACAATTAAAGTGATGAGAACATGGAATGCATAGAAACAGCAATAGGAAGACAGCACACAGGTAACAAGAATGGATGAAAGAGAGATTGCATGGATCATAACAAAGCAAACAAGGCGTGCTAGAACTAATAGCCCCAAAAGAAAACAAAGCAAATAGAAGCACCAGAGCAGAAAGGAGAAACAAACTACTGAGAGAGAAGCAATACAGACTGCAGCCAGAGGCACAATACTGACCCAGAAGCAGAACTATGCAAACCAGGCATAGAGTCCAGCACAGCCAGCAGATTTCAAACACAAGGGAAGGCTGGATACAAATAATACATGGGGGGGGAACAGGGTCCAAGGAAAGGTTGGTCCCAGAGAGAGGACAGACAGGGCCTCCAGCTGCAAAGAAAAAAACTTCTGAATGAAGCAGGAAGGGTTTAAATAGGTCATATGGGGGGGGGTATCTGTTGCTTCAGCCATTGAACTACAGGCTTACAACCTTTAAAATAGTTCCTAGCATAGGTAATCTGTGTTTATTGTACTATTTGTCATGTGAGCTCAAAATCTGCTTTCACAAGATAGGTATTTCTTCAAGTATTTTTGGGTGCACAATGTGTGGTTTATTTTAAGTGGTCAAGCAATATTTGATGGTGCTAGATAATGCAAGGGTGCATTAATTTTTCCTTTATACAGTTTCGGCCACCAACATTTTTGCAAAATGCAGTCCCACACATCTGCTGTTTCTTTCTGTATAGGCCAATGAAAACACTATAACATGATACAATGTATGATCGAATGTCATTATTACCTGAATTCGATTCATTTGCAGTGTTGTTGGACTATCAGTGTGACATCACAACGTTGTTATACCACTGTGAGTACGTGACATCGATAGTACAACAATATAGAATGTGTTTGCCATGCATGTTCTGTAAACTGGAACATGTTCACGCATGTGCATTCCACGAACCCCACTCTGACATGGCCACGGCAGTGAGAGAGGAACACTGTGAAATACAGAGGGGCTACCTAATGTGAGTGCAATGGACAACTTATGCCATTTAATAGTAGACCATACACTATAAAAGACAATGCATGGTCCACTATTGGCAACAAGCTTGTGTATCCATCTCGAGGTAGCCCTGGCAATCAAAACCTCTCAAGCTTCACTCTCGAGGTTTAAACGGTCACCATGGCAACCTCTCGATGGCTATACAAGCTTGTTACTGATAGATGGCCATACATTATCCTCTATGTAAACTCATATATCTATTACACCACAATTATCAGTCTGTTAGGCAGTCAGTCACTGTCACTGCAGCCAATAGGACCAATTGGATGGCCAGGTAGACTTGAAATAGCTGATTGCAGGTTCCCTATAGTCAATGAAAGCGCTTGTTGGTTATACTTTTCAGCACAATAAGGGGTGCTAGCTGCACATTCGAGCAGACATGATAGACCTCTAGGCCTTTATCTGCTGGCAATTTTCGTATGTTCGTATGTTTGTACAAAAATGGCTGCTGTAAAGCTCCCATAACACCCCTGTTGAAAAACTGTTCTGTATGAGGGGAGAGAGAGAGAGAGAGAGAGAGAGAGAAAGGACATGAAAACATTGAGACAGAAAACAGCATGTTCCAAGCAAAAAAACATCTGGAAGATAGATGGCTGCATTCTGTAATTGACAGCAGAACTGGTGACTAAACTGGTGACTACTGCAGACAATAAGACTGGGGCCAAACTTGTTTGAACAAGCTTATGGAATACGCATGTCCTAATAAAATTCATTTTTGTTTTCTTTTTTTGCTGGGGAACTCTTCTTAAAATCCCTGGTATGCTGCTTGCCTAGACCATTTTTATTCTTGGAGGGCTTTTGCCTGTAGTTCAATGTCAGGGAATAACTCCGCCCACTAGCTAGTGCTATTTCAGCATGCCTTCCACACACTCAAGTGTTTAGTTCATTTTGACTGAGCCGCTGCATGGCTTGTGGCTGTGATTTGCTCCCTGCTGTCATTCTGCCTCGCTGTTTGTCTCCCTTTTTATCTCTGCTTTGTTGGTTTTGCTCTCTCATCTCCCTCTGTCTTTTACCCCTCCCTCCCACCATTTGCGGCTGTGTGCTGCTTGGCTGCCCCCCCCATGCCTTGTCTTCTGTTTTCCCATCTGCTCTGTACCTCCCCTGCCTGCTGTTTGCCTCCTTTCCTGCTCTCTGCCTTGCTGCTTCATGGCCCTCTGTGTCTCCTTTTTGTCTTATCCCTCTCCAATGCATATCCCTTGTACCTTGTTCATTGTTTTTCTGTTGGGGGAGTTCTTTCCCGTTATCTCCATTTGCTGCTCGTGTTTCCCTCTTTCTTCCGAGTTCATGCTCGGTGACGTCACTGCCCAGCATTCCTCTGTTTCACCCCTACTACTGCTTCTCTCTCTGCTACATATCTCCTACTCTCTCAGCCACTTACCCTGTAGTGCTCTCATCCTCGCTTGTACCGAGGAATCCTCGCTTCAGTACCACTACTTCTCCTAGCTGTTTCCAGTGCCCAGTGCTCTAGCCTCTCGACAGTTCCTGTGGGCTGGAAAACACATTTAAAATGACTGTCCCAATTTTTGGACCTCATCTGCTACTGTACTTTCCTGCTCAGTAACTTGGTTCCCGATCATTGCATCAGTTCCAGGACATTTAAAGTGACAGTAGCTCTCTACTGGGGATACAGACCCAGTGTCGATCCTCGTCCGATCACCTCTGAATGACCCTCAAAAGGCTATACATCTATGAACAGGTCTCCATCAATACCAGTATTGCCTTCATTACACCTACATTGAGGATATCATTGCCATTCACCATCCACTGCTAAGTACTACGTGGCAATCCAGTTCCCAAATACACTTTCTCACCTTCCTTTCACCCACTGGAAGTCTCACGTTCCAGTATCCATCGCAAAGCCTGCCATCTGCTGACATACATGTGGGTCTGTATCTTTGCTGCCTCCTCTCTCAGTGGCTAGGAGCAGGTCCCTAGCATCTTGGTATATTCTATACCGGATCTACAACGGGTCGTCCACAAAATTTTTGTTGAACAACCCAACAGTGAAACCAGCAGGTCGACCGCATTTTGCAGTTGCCTGTCAGTTTCAGACAACAACAACTATTTTCTTTGGGGGGCTTCACCCCCTGAACCCCCCACACAGGGGGTTGCACCCCCTGCACCTTCCCACTTAGGATTCTCAACTCCTTGTCAGAGCTGATTCGGGGGGAGGTGCAGGACCTCTGACAGACAGTACCATGTTCCAGAGGGTTCCCTACAGTGGCGTGGCACTGTAGTCACTGTAGGGGACCCCGCAGTCAAAATGTCACTGTCGTGGGTGTATGCCTTCTATACCTTAGACCTAAGTGGAGGTCTCATTTGATACAATCCTGGGTCCCTCGTGAAGGACCATTATCATCAACCTATGTGGAAAGCTCTTCACACATGCTCCATCATTCTTCCTACATGGAGGTCTCAAAGTACGCTACCTTTTTCCATCCCCTTCTCTAGTTTTTGCACAGGTGCTATTTAGTCAGTTTAACTTCAAATGTGCTCCTGTTTTATGTGGTCCAACGGTACCATGGCTGACTCTCTGTCGGGTAACCCTTTACCTGAACCAGAAGAGGGTATGTCACTAAATCCTCCACCTTTACTGGAACCACCAGCCCATTGAAAATGACCCACTAAATCATGTTACTCTTTAAAAGACTGGACCGTTCCACTCCTCATAACTGAACTTAAGAAGCTGGGCATTTCTCAGTCATCTTCAGTTAAGAAACAAGAAATGTTTAAATTATTCTTATTGGCTGAATCCAGACAAGGTGATGCTTCTACTCCTTATGAACCACTTCCTCAGACAGTACCAGATGCTTATGCCGAGCTCCACAGTCTTCTGTCCCCACTGGCTACTTCCTTATTGGATGTCCAGACTTGCCTCATATCTGTAGAAGCCTACCTGCCTGTTCACCTGCCACTTGATTCAGTGGTAACATGTGTGCTAACTTGCCTCTAATCTCTTGAGGCCCGTATTTGTATGCAGTCCTTACCACCTACTCATCCCAGCTTACCTGCCTCCCAGACTACCAGCTTATCCTGTACTGATATGGTATTGCCTCCCATCCCTTTTTCCTCCACTGCTGCATGATCTTCAGCTTTGCCTTCTCCACAGGATTCTGGTTCTTCACAAGTGGTTGCTCCTCCGCCTATGATATCTCCCATGTACCTCATTCCGAGTCACCTGCACAAAGACCTTATTGAAGGGAAGGATGTCAACTTAATTTCCCTCCTCATTTCCTCTCGTGACTCCCTCAAAAACAAAGTCTTCTCTTGTAGTGATGTTTCAGTGGTTTTGAAATTCAAGGACTCCAGGCTCACAAAGAAATTGACAATCCCAGAATTCGTCATCACCTTCAGCCTATAGATAGACATTGTCTGCTCTGTGTTCCCATCCCGGCATCAGGAACTGGACTCTTACCTTTATCTTAGCATGGATTTGGGGATCAGATATGGAAGCACTCATTTTTATGACCACCATCATTCATTTTGACCCAAAACAGCAGTTACTTTTCAACACAAGGCTCAACTGATCCATACTAGATAAACTATTTTGTTGCCATTTTGCAAGTCAACAGGTCCTCTCCTGCCAGCTATGCGGATCATTTTTCCATTTTGCCTCTCTTTGCCCATTGTCATTCTCTCACACACCTGATCCTCCTCAAAAGATCCAATCTGGGGACTCAACTTCTATTTCCTCAAACCTATCTGTACCATTGCAAATCCTAGTGCTCTTCTTCATGGTAGATGTGGTTGTCCAGTATCCTACGTGGGAAACCAACCTGCCTGCAACAGCTTCAATACCACTAGCTGTGCTGTCCATAGCTGTCGCTACCTTCTCATATGTAGCTTTTCTTGCAAGGCTCATGCCAGAGCCAATTGCCCGTAACTAACACAATAATGACAACTTCATCTCTACCAAAGTGGATAGTTCCACTCTTTCATTCACTATAGCCACTAATCCGGATCCAGCCAAGCACCATATTAAACCGTTCTGAAGTTACTACTACAGTACAAGTCACATTAAACTGTTCCACCAATTAGTTGGTTTTGCTTTTTAGACTTAAAGCACTGGTGGTTCAGATTGCTTTGTTTTCCAATGCTTAACCAGCTCAAGAGCAACATTTGTAAAATATTGGTGCAACTCATTTGAAATGTATCTGCAGTCCGGTCATAATGCAATGCAAAATTGAGTTTTAATTCTTAAGAAACAGTTTGTGTAGGACTTTGTGCTGGATCCAGCAACACTTATGCAACTCAGTCAGAAATGCTAAAGCAACTCATTGTAGAAACAGTTTAATGTGACTTGTACTGTACCTGTCAACACCCACGCCTCGTCATGTCAGACCTATGTGGAGGTCTCAAACAAAACCAGCTAGACCTACATGGAGGCCTTGAGTCATTGCATGAATTTTCCTGAATTCTAAGCCTTCACTATTCTGACTCCATCTCTTCGCTTGGGCAGAGGTCCTAACTTACATCCCTGGTCTATACCATAACTGCACATCCCTGCTTCATGGAAACCTCAAGATGAACCAACTGCCTCAAATTACGTCATCATCCTTCAGAGTTCCAAGATACGAAGATATCAATGATGTCTATCCAATCCATCCCAGTTTTGTTTTCCTTTAAACTCCCAGTTCACATTTCCATAGCGCTAAGATTATCTCCTCTTAGTTTGCTCAGAGGAAGGGCAGTCCAGCAGCTATGGTTCCTCAGAGGTTTCCCCCACAGGTTTTTTTTCCTCTCCTGCATGCTACCATTCACACTCTCCATGAGTTAGAGGAGGTTTTCGCAATATTTTCTTTTTGTGCCCTCATTCCTGCTCCATTCCTGGCCTTTTGATAAAAGGGTGGGAATGAGTAAGGCCAAAGCAAATCATAATTGTAAGTTTGCACAAGCACAAGTTATTCCCATGTATTGAACTGGAGGGCTTTTGCCCATGGTTCAATGTGGGGGAATGACTCCACCCGCTAGCTAGCACTATTTCAGCACGCTTCCCAGACACTCAAGTGCTTAGTTCATTTTGACACCCTCCATCCTCCCCACTTCCTCCATCTCCAGCACTCTTCTCACCCTTTGCACTGGGCCCTCATTCCTGCTCTGCTCCCAATGGGAATGAGTAAGGCCAAAGCAAATCATAATCATAAGTTTGCATGAGCACAAGTTATTCCTACACATTGAATGTTAGTTTATGCACTGACTGTGAAAGTGTATTAATATTTTATTATAGTGTATAGTATAGTAAAGCATTGTTCTGTATAGAACTGCATCCCTTTCAAAATGCTGTTGTACCACAGTTCAAAGGTCATGGAATGTGACTATACCCTTCTGTGGTACAACAGCATTCTGAAGCCTCTAGAGACCAGACAAGTCAGTTTTGTTCTGAAAGTGAAAGAACTGCCATGTGTACATTTCCCATAATACTATACACTGTAAAAAACACAGGATAAGCAACTTAATGCACGACCAGCTTTTTTTCCTAGGACAATTAAACTATGGAATAGGCTTCCTCAAGACACTGTAAGTTGCAATAGCATTACAACTTTTAAAAGAAAACTGGACATCCTTGTAGGGAACGGCTGCTTGCCCAGCCCAAACCATTGAGAAGTGGGGGCAATTGTCTGTGGGCTAACCACCTTTTAATGCCCTCAAATCTGAGTATAAACCTGAGTACAAACCAGGGCGTTCTGCCACCTTGTGGTTCCGATTCCCATGGATGTCTCGAGCTTTGCTTTCAAGCTCAGAGGGAATCAGAATCCCTCTGTGATAGAACATACTGGTTGTGCATAGCCGTATATCCAGTATTCTCTATGTACAGAATGTTAGTACAGTAGACGTGCATTTTATTAGTTCGTGTTTTAAAATGTTACTATATTGCAGTTCTTTTATGTAATCTGAACAAATCTGTTTCGAAGGGTGCCATGTGAAATCAAATGAATGAATGAATGAATAATACAGTTAAATTAAGACTGAATGCCAGAGGAATTTATAGTGCAATTGTATAAAGGATGAAACTAGCCAGACACTAAATGTTAGTGCTTAGTGATCTATTTGAGTTGCAAATCACAAAGGACAGGATTTATATCTTTGCCTAGTGGCAGAGGCTTGTTTTGCAGTACAGCTGGCTTTTTAATAGCTTTATACAGCACTTTCATGCCTCTTTCTTTTTATAACTCTTAAATTAAATTTCTGCACAGGCCTGCTGAACACAGACCCACCATAAATAATCAAAATTGACAATTAGAACTACTATGCTAACTACAAGAGAACCAATTTACTTGTTTTGCAGGAAGAATAGCTATTACAGCGTCCGCACTAAGCTGAATCAGTGATAACTATGGCTGTGTGAATGCAGAATTCTAAAGCTGAACTTGTTCCACTTCCAAAATGCTTTTGGAAATTTCTTTTCAAATTCTGTGGAATACTGAAAAGCTTTTCTGCATAAATCAAGGAATCATTTTCTGCAGATCAAATGAATTGCAGAAAAAGATTACCACAGTTTATGTAAACTGTGGATAATTAATCTTCCAAAATAATTCCACATGCAGAATGTCAGACTTCTGCTACCCACGGGATTCTGCAGAATTTTCTGAAAATCCACAGAATTCTGTTCCAACAGAATTTCAACATTCCACACATTCCTAGTGACAATAGTTCATCACACTATTAACTTTGCAATGGTTCTGACTCTGCTCCACTTCTGAACTTTCGTGTTTATACTGTTATTTGTACCATAACTCATCAATTCTTTTTACCATATTGTAACCTTCCAGGTCATGCCTAAAAATAGAACATGTTATGTCTAGTGCACGTACCTGTCAGCAAAAATTAAAGAAATGAATTAATTAACTCAAGCACACGTTTGTAAAGATTGGGTTTATGAGATCTGGTCACATGGCCCCTGCTTCTGTTTGTGTGAATGTGTATCTCTGAATGTGTATATAAGAAAAGGCTCCAGGAATTCTGTAACATCACAAAGAACTGGGTAGCATCATTTCTGCTGATAGTATCACTGACATACTGTATCTTAACAAATGGCTGAACAACATTCTACAGTGGAAGAGAGTGATTCATTATGTATGAATGAATGCATTTGACTGCAGAAAATGTTAAACCATGTCACAGAAATTATTATTAAAATCTAATGGAGAACTAGGAAGTCTGTATATGGGCATGTGTTTAGTATATGTAGGACAGTGTGTACAGGTGCATGGTTGCCCTGTGTATGTGACAGCATGTCGGTGTGTGTGTGTGTGTGTTTCTTTAGGAGCATTCCTAAGCCATGAACCTGGAAACTTGGAACTGAGTCCCATTATCACTTACTGTGAACCCATGAGTATCACTCAGCCTCCCTTTGTAGGGTTAATGACTGCTACTATTCTTTAAAGGTTTTCACACTTCATTAATATACAGTAGATGTGTATCACAGGTGCTGTAGAAAGCTATATAACATTTCTTTCCAGAGCAACTGCATGTGTATATGACTGCATGATTGAGTGACATTCTGTGTTTGACTGTGACTCTCTGCATATGTAACAATACACATCTTATTGGCTTTTGAAAGAGAAAAGGCACTTTTCTTTACCTTTAGTACATTGATATGTGAATTAGTCAAAGAAAAATTAATTTCTTTTTTATGCCAGCTGATTTGGTAAATGTAAACCTGACTCCTAGAAAAAGATGGAAAGTTCTCGGCTGCACCTGGGATGCTGTGCCACATAGAAACAGACATCGATAGAAAAAGGCCCTGAGGCCCATCAAGTCTGCCCAGCCATTCCCACTCAGCATAAACAACTCTCTGCTGTCCACTATGTTAATCATGTGGAGGCATTTGTATGTGTCTACCATGTCCACCTTTTCATCTTGCCTCCAGCATGTACATGCTGAGATTTGAGAACCTGTGCACCCTTACTTAAAACCTTTCTTAACTTAACTTTCATTTAAAATGTGATAAAAATCACGTCTTGACAGTGATGTGTGTCACCTGGTGGATTGGTGCTGGTACTGTATATCCTTTTGTTGTTTATTATAAAACTTTTTTAAGATAAAGGACTATTGCCTTTGTGTCACTGGTCCACTTAGCTGCAGGGCATTAGATGAATTACTTAATTTGTAGAGTGGTGCCCGGCATCAAGTTTCATCATGACTAAAGTCACTTTGATATTACTGTCATGATGTTCTTAGTCAAAACTGGTTGTCATGCTTGATGTCACTGGTGTAAATGCTATAAATACGCTCCATCATCTTCATTTTCTTAAAGGGGAAGTGTCACCACCAAGTGCCCCACACTTAGGGCTTGCACATGTCTCATGCCAGAGAGTGCGAACCATACCTGTTTTGTTTTCCACACTCAAGTGTGGGCTGGTCTCAGCGTGCACGTTGTGTGTAAAAGCATGTTGGTTTGCTTACTGTTTACTGCAATATAAAGATTGTATCAGACTAATTTTGCTTAATTTGTTACTACAAATCCCACAATCCCCTGTAGCTGACATCAGAGCACTAGGCAACAGTAACAGATACAGTAGCCTGCAGTGCATGTTGGAGTTGTATAAGCTCTGATCTTTTTAAGCTGGCCTGTCTGTCCTCCCTGGTCTAAGAACAGTCACAGTTAACTGTAATAGCCCCTGGAGAAAAACAGACTCAGAAAACATCAAATCTGAAATTATCAAAGCTATAATGTGCACTGCAGGCTATTGAATCTCCCACTGCAGCCTACTGCTCTGATGTCAACTACAAGGGACTCTGGGACTTGTAGTAACAGAAGTTGTCAGCCAGCCTAGACTTAAGCAAAATTAATCTAATTCAATATACTATACTATACTACAGTAAACATTAAGTAAACAAACATGTTTTTGTGCACAAGGCACACATTGGGACAAGTTCCACACTTGGGTGTGAGTCCCTTTGTCTTGACTGTTCCCCTTTAAAGAGTTAACAGGAGGTACTGTATAGAAACAGTGCTATGCACATGTTCTCTAACAAGCACTTTAGCCTGCAGACTCTAGTAGTCTGCTGGCAAATTGCAAGAAGACAGATTGCTTTTACTATTCATGGTGGTTCTTCACTCAGTACACTTATTGATACAACTGGACATGAGGGAACCGGAAACTGGGAACCACTGTATGCACACTTGACCTTTTGAGAAAAAAAAAGTTAAATATGATACTGATGAACACATGCTAACTTCTACAGTTGTGCACAATCTCTGCATACTATTCACATGGGAAAATGCTCCTCTATGCACAGTATATTACGTTAGCAATATTATTTGCAGGACTTCTGATAAATTATTTATACAGTGCCATTACTACCTTCTAAACCTAACAATTCCACTGCCAAAACGCAAAAACAAACATTGCTGGTAGTTGCTACTGCTTGTTCTCAGACGAGTAATTTTGGTGTAAAAGTGTAAAAGTTGTGGGGGGGGGGTAGGGACTATTGGAATATGTAAGCAATAATCCACAACAGGGTATGGGGTTATAGGGATTTAATGCATGCCTCAGGTGCACTGTGAGGCATGAGGTGCAGCCGAGTGCCCTCACAGCACCCGAAGCATGCATTGAATCCCTATAATCCCATATCCTGGAGTGGGTTATTGAGCTTGTAACATGAGTAATGTTTTAAAACAAAAATATTTACAAAGGTGTTTTTTTGCTCTTTAAATAGGGAAAATCTGAGTATATCCTGACAACTTGAAAGTAGTCCCCAGAACTCATGCATATGTTATATAGTTTATGAACATACAAATGCCAGAAATAGAGTCCTGAAATGATTCCTGATATTTGTATGTTCATAAAATGAATAACATATGCATGAGTCTGTCTCTCTCCTTCCCCTCCTTTCTCTCTCGCCCCCTCTACCTCCCTCCACTAAGAAGCCATTCGCATTCAGGTTCAGGACTCTAAGGACATAATTTGCTTAACAACTGTAATATGCAAGTAACTAAGTATAAGTAAAGGCTTTTAATTAGCTTGCCTAGGCAAACTCTTACCTCTGATCAACTGCTTGTTTCATGTTTATTTGCTCAAAAGACTTTCACAGCCCATGTTGTGCTCTTCTGTGTATTTCTTTCATCCTTCTGCTATCCAGTGTTACATGCCTACCCCCAGTTTTAGCACACTCCTGTTTTATTTCTGTCTTCACTGTGTTTCTTCTCTTCTTTGTGGAAGGTTCACCATCTGGAAAATGTTGTTGTACCCACTGATTGACTGTAACATTTCCAAACATAGTAAAATTGACATCCATTGTAGAAATTCTTGTTGGTTCCCTGCTTGCAAATATGGAAAATCTCATCTGCTCTTAGTTGCTTCTCCCTTTGATCTTACCATGCTTGGGAAATCCTGTGTTGTGTGTTTGTGTCTGTGGAGGGAATACCTCTGAAGGCACATTCAGAAGGATTTCCTCTCAGTGGAAGTAGTTCTGGCACAGTAACTGTTGATTGAATAGGGGATTTAATCAACGGTCACCTGATGCTCTTTGACCAACCAGGTTGCCTCCTTTTTCTAATCCATGTTATAATTAGTATTAATCCTTGTCCATTGATTCATGGGTGCTATGCACCAAAAGCAAACAACATTACTGCAATAAGCTATCCTTAAAGAGTAGCTGACGCCTCTGAGAAAACTTTTAAAAATCATAATACTTAGAAACAATTAAGCATGTATGTCATTTATCTTCTATAGATTTCTCCTCCCTCTTATTTATTACTGAGGAAGTACCCACAAAAGCATGATCTTTATCCCTTATTTCATCTGCCCCATCAGCATGAAATCATAATGCATTGTTGTGATATCACAGTTGGTTGCCATGTGAATAACTGTGAGGCACAAGCAGAGTATTATCACATCAGGGTGGAAGTAAGCAATAGGAGTCGATGAACCCACAAGGAACAAAGATCCTGTTTTTATACATAACACCTCAGTAATAAATAATGGCAAGAAAAAATACAGAGCTCATGAGAAATATAAGTTGCTTTGTGTCCAAATATTACATTATTCAAAGTTCTTCTGGAGGTGTCAGTGGCTCTTTAAAGAGATGTTGGTAGCACAGGAAAAACATAGATTAATGTAGTATTGGAAAAAAAAAATCAGTATTCAGTTGATATATTTTTGAGGTATTTTCCCATCATTAATCATAAGAGCATTTGCATAAAAGCAATACTTTTTTTCTATGCACTTACCTGCTTTTACTGCTCATGTACACAGGAGGTCATAATCCTTAGTTTGTGATATTGCAAGAATTTCTCTAGCAATCTTGGGCAGTACCATGAAGGGATGATTGGGTTTAATATTGTTTCTGAACTAATGGAACCAAAACTTGCTATTGATAATCTGCATAATATATACAGTAGATTGCAAACTCATAGGGGAGATTATATTAAAATTAAAGCATATGTATAGTTTTAAAATGTCAAATGTATTTTTATTAACCACAGTATATTACATTCACTGAAAGAAGACAAGGTTGGTTAAAAGTACAATGCTCATTAACTTTTATGCAGAGAAGAGGAGAGAATTCCATGTGCACTACATCTCTGCTTAACTTTGCATGCATTAATGAGTACTCAGAATCCCCAAGTGTTATAAATATTACCACCAAGACAGAAACAGGTTACATCTACTGTAAAGAAATTGGCATAAAGTGAAAGAAAGACCCAACTTAAAATTGTGGGTCCATATGCCATGCCCATCATCTAGCTGAAAGTAATATCCCTGTTACTTAGCTAATTGTGAAAAAGAACTGTATGAATGACTAGGGCTAACCGTTCCTGCCTAGCAACATGCAACATATTCCTCCTCATCAAATGGAACCCTAAAAAACTCTACAAGAATTATCATCCAATAGCTGCTTGCCTGCAAAATATAAGCTAGATACTGGAATAGATGCAGACAGAGTCTATATTCTCTTAAACTCCTGAAAACCTCATAGCAATTAAACAAAAAGGCAATAAAAGCAAACCATATGCCACTAATGATTTACTTATGCTATATAAAATCATCATGGAGATCTAAAGGAAGGACACAACCTTAGCATAGTATGGATAGACCATTAAAAGGAATGATTTTGTATTCAATACTCTTGGATCCTTAAATAACTAAAAATATATGGAATTTACCCTAACCTGATCAACTTCTTGGATCTCAATGAGAATGTGGAAAATCACTGTAAGCCTAAGTCACAATAAAGGCATGAGCATCATCTCAAGTACTTTATCACAATTCGGAAGAAAGATTCTCAATTTAAATCAATTCAATTTTTATTTTACCCTGGAAAATGCACTGTTGAGAGAACTCATTTACAAGGTGGTCCTGTGTGGACTGGTACAGAGGTCAAATTAACAATAAAAAAACAATTGCTTAACAAAAAAACAATTCTCTAAATGATACAGGATAATGGCAATACATTAGTCAGTAAATACACACATACATACATTAGGTATGCTATGACTATGAGCACACAATCAATGCCTAAAATGAGTTTCACTAATAAAATGGAGTGCAACCAACAAATAAAGGGTTGCAGGGAGGAAGGGTAGGTATGTAGTCTAGGAGGACCAATGTCCATGGGTGCCAGGAAGAAGAGAGGTAGGATGGAATGGGGTGGAAAAAAGGGAGGAGAGGGGAAGGTGATGAGAGAGGAAGGTTGGGTGCAGGAAGTATGGAGGAGGGAGTGTAGGAGAATTGTGAAGGTGAAAGAGTTATACATAGCAATGGCAATTATCCCTTACATAGCGATTGAGGAGAGCCTTGAAATGGGGCAATCCAACCCAGTGGAACAACTTTAAAGAATGCTGAAGAGTATTCCATAGAGATAGTATGGCATGACTCAAAGACAAGGCACCAAAATGAGATGTTACCCTGGGAACATCAAGTATGATGTAAGCATGTTTTCTAAGGGAGGCACAGGGAGTACATTTGAATAGGTCAGAAATATAGGAAGGTAGCTTGTTTGAGATAGCTCTATATTGCCAGATCAGGGCATTCCGTGACCTCCGAATGTCAAGTGAAGTCCAGCCTATGAGAGAGTAAAGAGAACAATGGTAAGTTTTGTAGGGGGCATTGCAGATGAATCTAAGAGCTCTATGATACAATTTATCCAGCTTTGCTAGAGCAGATTTAGGACTATGGCATAGAGGAAGTCCACATAGCCAAGCGGGGGAGGAATGTCATCTGTACCAATCTAATTTTTGCGTCCTGGGTTAGCAAATGTTTAATGCAGAAAAATAAGCCTAGAAGCTGCCTTAATTTTTTCCCCCAAGTTCATCGATATGCACCAACAAGGACAGTTTGTGGTCAATCCAGACTCCTAGATATTCAGATTTATCCACATAATCCAGGGATTCACCCAGCAATGTCGTGATCTGTAGTTGGATAGGAGAGAGGGTGGATGCTGATTTTGTATGCAGAGAGAGAGAAGCATGAGTTTTGTCTTTTTAGCATTGAGCAACAGCTTTAGGTTAATCAATGTCTGTTGAAGTAGAACAAATTCACACTGCAGTTCCGGACAAGCAGCCTCGGGAGAGGGCTCAGCAATGTAAAGTACAGTGTAATCTGCAAAGAGATGAACACTTGCTGATCTGACATTGCGGTTAATAGTAGTAATATAGACAGCGAATAATAGGGGCTCTAAGATAGAACCTTGAGGTACCCCTCTCAGCACAGTTTTCAATGGGGAAAGATCACCCTGGGCTTTTACCTGCTGTTGTCGACCTAAGAGATAACTAGAGAATCACCTCAATGCCTGCGTATCAAGACCAATGTTCTGTAACATTCCCAATAGAATAGTGTGGTCCACAGTATCAAAGGCCTTGCTTAGATCTTGGAACAGCGTGCATATGTAATTCTTGGAGTCGAGGGTAGTAAACCAGTTGTTCGTGACTTTGGAAAGAGCAGTTACGGTACTGTACTTGGGCCTGAAGCTGGATTGCAATGGACTGAGCATGTTAGTGGAATCTAGACATTCTCTTAACTGGGAGTTAGCAATTTTTTTGAGCATATTTGATAATATAGGTAGCAACGAGATGAGTCTGTAATTGTTAAAGTCACAGGTGTCACTGGATTTGAATAGCAGAGTAATGTGGGCTGTTTTCCACATAGATGGAAGGTCCCCTTGGGACAGAGACAAATTAAAAAGATGGGTAATGGGAGGTGCCAGGTAGAAGAAGCCAAGTTATAAAAAGCATGGTTCGAGTTGATCAGCTTCTGCTCTTTTCTTAGTATCGAGAGTGAGTAGAAGGTCTTTGACCTGCTTAACGGTAATAGGGGTGAAAGAAAACATATTTGGAGGGGAGGAGGGATTTATAAGGGAGAATAGTGGGCTCGAGATATCAGGTTGAAGGAAGAGCTTACTTAGGGGAGAAGTATCGAAGGCAAGTCCAGCTGTAGCAAAATGATTGTTCAGTTGTTCTAAGATGCAATGCTTGCTAGTATAAGTGTTTGCTTCTACAGTGACCTTACATGAAAGAGTTGAAGAGGAACTATGACCTTTGAAATCCCTTAATAATTGCCAAAATTTAGCTGCATTATTTTTTGAAGAGTCAAGTGCTATTTTAAAATACTTTGCTTTCTCTTCCCAACCTAGTTTTGTGCAACTGTTTCTAGCAGATCTAAAAGCAGCCCAGTCAGAAGGCAATTTGTTTTTACACGCCCTTTTCCAGAGAGAGTTTCTGTTCTGAACAGAAGATCTCAAGGTGCTGGTGAACCAAGGGCAGGTTCTTTTTCTGGTCCTGATTTTCACAAGAGGGGCATGAGCGTTGATAATCTTTGATACACTGGCATGGAACAGATCAAAGGCTTCGGAGACCATTGGGGTGAGATGGAAGGCCTGCCATTTGATTCTGTTTAGACCAGCCAGAAAATCTGTGGGACTGAAGTTCCGAAAGCACCTTCTGAAAATACAACTAGAAGAGGATAGAGGTTTGGGGGTGTATCTTATGCAAGCAACCATCCTATGATCACTGATGTCATTAAGAAAAGTCCCAATGTGAGAGATGTTATAGGGTTTATTAACCAGGACAAGATCTAGAAGAGTACTATTGGATGGATTTTTGATGTTCAGGTGGGTGACCTTTGATGTAAAGTGAGATATCTGCAGGCATCACATAAATCCTTTAAGGGTTTAGAACTAGAGGAGAGCCAATCCATGTTAAAGTCACCCATGATAATTACTTCAGAGTTGGAGATTTCTAGAAATTTACATAGCTGGGATATTATCTCAAGACCCCCTGACGGTGGTCTGTAACAACCAATGACATGTAAGTCTTCATTGGACGGTAGAGAGATCTTCAAGGTAAGGCATTCAAACTCTTTGGGCATGGACATGGTGTCAACAATTGAGGCCATTAGTTTATTTGACACATAGATGACAACCCCACCCCATCTCGACTGCCTATCTGCTCTGAACACGTTGAAGTCAGGTATATTAATAACATGATTGAGGGTGTAAGCATGGAGCTAAGATTCGTAGATAACTATCACATCTGTCATGGACTGCAGGGCCCTAGTTTGTAACAAGGCATGTTTTTTGAAGAGGCTGCTGACATTGAAATGTAACAGCCTGATACCTTTGAGCTGGGCAAGGTCAAGAGGGACTGCAATAGGTGAAAAAGTGCCAGGATTTAGTTCTACATTCCCAGAACAAAGCTTTTTGAGGCTGTTAATGAAAACTTTAAGGAAAGCTCGATGACTTTTTGGATTAGGTGCGTGTCTACTAGGAGATGCACTTGTAGCAGGTGCAAGATATGTTAGGAATGATATATAGATGTCCACACGTGTAGGGACACTATGTGGTAATAGTTTAAAATGCACTGGTTTGAGATCATGAGGCTACTCTGTATGTCCTGGGCAGTTAGTGCAAAATAGATGAGAGGACTTTACGTAAATGGTTGTGACAAGGTCATATGGAGGGTGCAAGGATGGGTCAATAAGGCGGCTGCACTACCTAGGTCATTGCAAGAGGATCCTGGGGCAGGAATGGGGATGGATGTAAGGTGAGGCACATTTAACAGGATAAGGCAGTGTATTATGATATGGGGGACATAATGGATAAGCATTAACTTTTCCAATGAACACATGCTTAAGCTTATTTTTGAAGAGGCTTTACAAGGGGCAGGACTAATATTCTTACTTCGACAGGGGGAGCAGCATGGGGAGACCAGCGACAGAGGATAAGCAAATAAGGGTAAATAAGATGGATAGCAGGAAAGTTGGTTGGAATCAACAATTTTATCTAGTAAGATGCTTTTTGAGTTGAGCAGCAGAGAAAATAATCCTGCAGAGGGAGTCTGAGGAGCAGAGGTAGTAATTCTGCAGAGGGAGGCAGAGGTGCAGAGGTAGTAATCCTGCAGAGGGAGGCTGAGGTGGCAGACTGACGTTCTGCTGTAAGTGGACATGAATGGGGAGAGCTGCCCTTGAGAGAGGACAAACAGAGAAGCCAACAGCTCTATCTAGTAAAAGTCCTTATTGTGTGCAGTGGGAGGCTGAGGAGGCAGAACGATGTTCTGCTGTAAGTGGACATGAATGGTGAGAAGCAGCCCTTGACAGAAGACAAACAGAGGAGTCAACAACTCTGTATTGTAAAATTCCTTTTCTGTGTGTCAACAACTCTATCTAGTAAAATTCCTTCCTGAGGTAAGCAACAGTGATGATCATCCTGCAGAAGGGTGCTGGGGAGTCAAAGCTGATATTCTGGTGTGAGTGGAAGTGAATGGGAAGAAACTGCCCTTAGGAGAGAACAAACAGATGAACCACTCAGTAGGAGATGTGGTAGCTTTAAGGGAGAGGGCAAGGGAACCAATCAGAGGGAAGAGAGGAGGATGAGGGAAAGAAAAGTGTATTTAATGAGTGCTGGGGGCAGAGGAGGGCAGGCAAGAGAAAATTTAAGCTAAGAAAAAATTACAGTGGGAGCGGGCGCAGAACCCAAGTGGTGGGTTGAGGAGCGGACCAATCAGAGGGTTTGAAAATCTGCAACTGGCCAACCAGGGTTGAAAGCTGTGGCTCCAGGTAAGAAGCAGAACTACTTGAGACACTTGCAATACCTTAGATGCAGGCTTGCAGGCTGGTGGTGAGGGGATGCCGGCAAGGTTGGCGCCACGTCCCTGGCACAGAATTCTGGGGAGATTTCTTGTCACAAGCACACAGGCTGCAATGCAGTCACAGAGAAATGAAGTGGTGGGAGTGGATACACTAAATTAGTGTAATTTCCAATGTTGATATTCAAGCCCCAAAAATCACAATAACACAGGTACAAGTTGAATGCCCAGTGCTTCATGGGTATCTTAGAAACATAGACAATGATGACTGAAAAAGACCACTGGTCCTTTCAGTCTTCACATAAACCCTAACAAACCTGGGACCTGTTGTTCATACAGTGTTCTAACCCACGCTATTCACCTTGATGCTCCCCACCCTATCGCTACCACACTGAGCAACTACTAAGCCCTTCACTCTGTCCCAGCCATGTTTCAAATCATAGATACTTTTTACACCAACCACATCAGCTGGCAGATTATTCCACTATTCCACTGCTCCACCACCATATCTGTAAAATAAAGCTTTCTCACTTCCCTCATGAACTTCTCCCCAATCAGTTTACACTTGTCCCCCATGATTTTGTTCTGCCACTTACTGTACATTAAGTAGTTCCTCACAGTTTACCTTGTTCATTCCTTTCAGTAACTTGAAGGTCTTTATCATATCACCCCTCTCTCTTCTGACCTCCAGCAAGTACGGGTTCAGTGCTCTGAGCCAGTCATCACATCTGTTCTGCAGGCCCAGAATCATTTTGGGCCCCTGATGTTGCACTGTCTCCGGCCTGTCCTTATCTTTCCTTAGCTCATTCTGTCCTTGGCAGCCATGTTGGGTCAAGGTAAGCAATGGATTTTCCAGATGCCATATGGAGCTATTAGAACTGGGCACAGTACTCCAGGTGGGACCTCAACAGCGATCTATATGGAGATAGTAGTACTTCCTTCCTTCTGCTGTCAATACCCCTTCCTATACACCCCAGCATCCTGTTTGCCTTAAAGTAGGCCTTGATACACTTGTTTGATTGCCTTATGGAGTCACTGATGATGACCCTTAGGTCTCTTTCCTCAGAGGTTGTCCCCAGTTTTCCTCTACCATCCATACTCTGTCCTGGGGTCATTATTCCCTATGTGCATTACCTGGCACTTTTTGGCCTTGAATTTCAACTGTCAACTGTCAACTCAAGCTGGAGGCCCCGACCAGGCACTCCAGCTCCCAGCCACCAGCAGCTAACCTAGGGACACAGCTCAAACCATCCTGCAGCAGCCATCTTCTCCTTGACTCTTCAGACCATCCACTGAGTCAAGATATGTGGTAAGATCCTTTGCTAAGTACGGGCTGAACCCCTGGCACTGGCTTCACATCCCATTGGACCTTCAGCCAGCTCTGGTGCTGCCTATTGGTTGGCCACTGAGCAGGGCTGCTCTCCATTGGCCAGCTCAGGAAGCCTGGCTACCTAGGTGTTTCAGCCGCCCTCTGTGGTTTTGCGTCCCAGGTAGGAACATGCCCGCACCACCGCACTCCCAGATAAGCCTTTGGGCTGCCAGCAGAGCTCAGTTTCTCGGCTCCTCTAGGCATTTTTGTCTCTTGCCTGCAGGGGCGAACTTTACTGAGTCTGGGCAGAATTCTTCTAGCGATGTGTTTAGAGTGGGAGACTGTTTTAAACTGTTGTGGTAAAGTCTTAACAAACCTTAGAACGCATATCTTCTAGGCTTTGTTGGTTAACTCAGTGAAGCTCTCTCTGAACTGTGGCTGTAACTGCCTAATATATCAGGCCTATAACCACTGAGTATTTTGTTGATTACTAGTCTAGATAAGGTAGCCAAGACAGTGCTTTTCAATGAGATAAGCAGTCTGTTACCTATAGAACTGCTCTCAGCACGCAACTAATTTACTGATTACTGCCCTTTGGGAACTGTTACTGTATAAAATACGTTTTACTAACAGCTAGCTGACTGCAGCCTTTCGGAAACTCTTACTGCTGAAAATATCCCACAGGTTAACTAATTACAGCCTCAAGGGAATCCCAACTGAAGGGAATCCCAACTGTAGCACATACTTTTTAGCTCAAAAAAAAAACTGTGTAACTGGCAGCCTACTGAATTTAATCTGCCTAGAACTAGATATTTAATTTGTTTAAAATTTACAAACCTGGGAGATCACGTGATGCAGAGTGCTGAGTAGCAGCTCCCTCAAGAAGCTCCTGCCTCCCGTTTATTATTTTATCTCGTTCTGACGTTCTAATCCACTATTTTCTCTTGTTTTTGAGATACAACGTTGTGTAATAGCTGTGGCACTCTGGTCTGGCTATATCTCAGGCAGATGGAGGCTTACATGAAGAAAGCCCCACAGAAGCATACCCCTCCAGCAACTCCTGAGAAGGCGCCTAAGAAATCCAGGGCCTCGTGTGGTTCTGGGCCTGATCCTCCCAGCCAAATTGGTGATCAGGAGCCTTTAACACTTTCCAGATTCCTTGAGGAGTTTAACCCCTTTTGAGAGGAAATGAAGGATATGGCAATGGATTTGAAATCGCTATCTAGAAAGCTAGATGAACTCTCGCTATCTGTGTCCGATAATATAGCTCAAATTGCTTCTATTGAGAAAAGGTTTAGTAGTCTCAACCCTGACCTGGTCTCGATGTGCCAGAAATTGTCTCGTTTTTGAGGCTAAGCTGGAGGATCTAGAGGGTCGGAGCCAAAGAAACAACGTAGTGATCCTCGGATTACCGGAGGGAGAGGAAGGCCAATATGTTGTGGCTTTTGTTCAGAAGCTGGTTGAGCAGGTGGCTGGCCCATCTCCATTCGGCTCCAGCTACATTATTGAGCGTGCCCACAGGGCTTTATGGCCTAAACCATCCCCGGAGCACCCGCCCCACCCTACTGTGTGCCGGTTTTTGAACTATTTGGAGAGACAGCATATTCTGCAAAAAGTGAGAGCTTTGCAAGAGGTTCGCTGAGAAAATACAAAGTTGAGAATCTCACAAAATTTGCCCGTCTCGGTTCGCTTGAAATGCAAAGCGTTCCACCCTATTGTCTCTAAGCTAATCGCAGCAGGTTTGAAGTTCAGGATGGGTTACCTGGCCAGACTACAGATCTCAATTAATGAATCCTGGAAAAGCTACGAAGACCCTGAAGAGGCTTTGATGAGCCTTAAATCCACATTGCCAGATCTCTTTAAGGACTCTTTAATGGTTGTGGTGCAGTATGGAGTACTACACGGAGTCGAGAGATTGAACTTTCATTTTTCCCCTTAGGGAAATCTTCTAAGTGTGAAGACTTGGGAAATGGCATCTACAGCGTTGGACTGGGGGGATCATTGCGGGCCACCCCGACTTTTCTTTTCTTTCTGCTTCATAATGGGCCCATGCTGGTCTGAAGCAGTGGACACTTGGGTTTGGGGCATTCTCGGGGGGGGGGAATTGGTGTGCCAAGTCTTGGCAGTTATTTTTGTTGAGGGAAGAAAGAGTCTAGTTTGAGTGGTTGTGGGCTAATTTCTTATTTTTCCTTGCTTGGATTGGTACTAGGATGGTCCTGGGCTTTCTCCATTCCTGACTCTCATTTAGACAGGTCAGGGAACTGGCCGCTTGAGGGCATTCCAACCTTTGGGGACTCGCGAAGAAGCACTACTCGAGGAGGATTTAGCAGGGTTCTGCTATTTGGCTGGTGCGTGGTGCTCTCAATTTTGCAGGGAAGACCTGCGCATTGAATGTCAGGTCATTGTGGGTAGAGGCATTTATTATGCCTTCCCCTCCAGTGGAGTGATCCCAGTTTCTTTTATTTCTATTCCCGCTCTCAATACAAGCTGAATTATCTCTCCCTTTGGGGGCTTCTAGTCAGGTTTTGGTTATACTGTAGGTGGCTCGCCCTGTGCTTCTCGTCTCAGTCCTGGTTACCACGAACACTTGGGTGGTGTAGTGGTCTCCCTATGGTCCCTCTAAAACAAGCTCCCTTGTGTCCATGTTCTGGTTGGATCGAGGTGAAGGCCCAGGACCGTTCTCTCTCGTTTGGGGTATAACTGGCAGTGTTTGGTTTCTATAGACTGTGATTTGAGTGCAACAGTGCTAACTGTTTGGGTTCATTATCGGGGGGGTGGGAGTAGAGGGATTAGAACCAGTACTGTGCTGAACGTTGCTTGTGACAGTTTGGTGGAGGGAGTGTGGGTGGGGTTTGGGGCATGGTTCAAGGGTGGGGGGATAGAGGGGATGGGCGGTTTCTATTTTTGGGGGGGCTAGGGAGTAGTGTGGGTGTTACTGCAGTAATCCTGGGGATATGTTTACAGGGGATATACATCCCGTGTGCTGAGTGTAATTATCTTAACTCAACTATTTTTCCTAGGTGGCTAATGAGATAACAATTGCGACCTGGAATGTTAAGGGGATCAGAAAGCAACACAAGCAATATCAGGTTCTCAAACATTTAAGTTTGCTCAGTTCACAGATAACCTTTTTGCAAGAAACCCATTTATTAGAAGCGGAAGCTTTGCAATTAAGGAGGCAACAGGTGGGATCGATTTATAGTGCCCAGGGCACCACAAATAGTTGTGGGGTCATGTTCATGATTAACAGGAGTATTCCATTTGTTTCCACACAAGTTATTAATGATACCGAGGGTAGGTTTATCCTGGTTAAAGGTACCCTTTGGTCTTTCCCAATATTATTGGGCTGTGTTTATGGCCCTAATTTGGACGGCCCTGGATTCTTTATGAGGCTTATATCTATCATCCTCCCAATGCTTCCCATTAAAATTATTTTAGGGGGAGATTTCAATCAAGTACTTTATTTTATTTTTATTTTATTGAAATCTAGGATTACAAATACCTTTAAGCAGGAACTGCTCGTTTACAAAGGTTCCACGTCGAAGGAATGGGGGGTATACATACATACAAAGGTCAACATAATAATACATAGTTACACAATAACAAGAAGTAAGAGACTGACCCTTACTTAGACAGACTGGGCAATGGCCCAGGAGGGGCTACCCCCAGACAGAAGGCATTCAAGGATTTATTAGATCAATGTGGGCTCTGCGGTGCCTGGTGTGTTTTACACCCGGATTCTAGGGAGTTTACCTTTAGGTCTATGGCACATGGCTCGCAGTCCCGCATTGACTACTTACTCATTTCTCAGTGCCTCTTGCCCGGAGTGAGGATCTCCTCGATTCAACCTGGCCCAATCTCCGATCACTCACTAGTAGTATGCAATTTGGTACTGCTTAACTCACCCAATAGAGAAACTAGATGGAAACTCAATGACCAGCTTCTTAAAGATGTTAAATGTTGTAAACTTATAAGGGAACAAATAGAATCCTTTTTTTTATTAAACTCTTTAGATAGTGCAAAGCCTGATATCCTGTGGGGGGCCTTCAAAGCCTTCATGAGAGGCATACTTATTAGCATGGTGGTTGGCAGGAAAAGAGCATGGGAGAAGGAACCAAAATCCTTATTAACCCAAATCAGATCCCTGGAAGTTAACCTTCCGGCCAATCCTCTAGATGAGGATACTCGGAAACTCTTGGAGTTAAAGGATAAATACTTGGGGCTACTTCAAGAGAAAGCAGAACTAGCCATCATTCGTACCAGGGCTAACTACACTGATCAGGGGGAGAAAGCGGGACGTTTATTGGCATTGCGTATTAAACAACAGGAATCAATGAGATTTATTCCTCCCATCAGGTCAGTGGCAGACGGATCTCTTAAGGTGTCTCCCACTGAGATAGCTCAAGAATTTGCAGCTTATTATACTAATTTGTACAGCGACATGGAGCACCTTCCCTGTCCTGAAAACATAAAGGGTTATTTAAGGGACTCCCACTTGCCCCCTCTCGCTGGTCAGTGTAGAGACGCCCTGCTGGTCCCTATTTCCCAGGAGGAAATTGCTAAGGTTATTAGTGAACTGCCAGCTGAGAAGGTGCCTGGGCCAGATGGATTTTCTGCTTTATTTTATAAGGTCTTTCGAGACCTCCTCTTACCAATACTTGGTTGCTTATTTCAGCAAATCCTATCTGGGGCGGAGACAGATCCACATCTCTACAAGGACCTGCTTGTCCTGCTTCCTAAACCTGATAAAGATCTCGAATTGGTTCAAAGTTACAGACCTATCTCGCTTTTAAACCAGGATATTAAAATCCTCTCTAAAATTTTGGCTAATAGGCTGGCAGTGGTTCTTCCTGGGTTAATAGGTACAAATCAGGTTGGATTTATGAAAGGGCGCTCATCTTCGGATCATCTACGCACCTTGTCGCATGTCTTCTCGGCTACCAGGGATGTGAAGTACCCTGCGGGTTTGGTTTCTCTGGATGCCGAGAAGGCATTCGACCGTCTGAACTGGAATTTCTTGTTTTGCATTCTGGAGGCCTTCCACTTCCCCTCTCTGTTTATTTCATGGATTGCCGCCCTTTATAAAATTCCCCCAGCAAGAATTTCCGCGAATGGGGCCTTTTCCCATCCTTTCTCGCTCCACTCGGGCATGAGGCAGGGGTGCCCCCTTTCCCCTCTATTATTTAACTTATATCTGGAACCTCTTATTCAAAATATTCTCAATAATGATTCCATACAAGGGGTGAGAATTGGGCGGCATGAAGTCAAAGTCACTGCATACGCAGATGACCTGTTAATACATCTGTCCCACCCGGTATCCTCCGTCCCGGCCTTACTAAGGGAAGTAGCAAGGTTTAGTGGTCTGTCCAATTACAAATCGAATGCCAGTAAGTCCCTATTTTTCCCATTAAATCACAAAGTTTTCAAAAGTGATATTAGCCCTTTCTGTCTATGTTGGACACCCAGATCATTCAAATATCTGGGTATCAAACTTTCATGTAACCCCCTAGCATGGTTTAAGGAGAATTTGGCTTCCCTACTGCAGGGGATTATGCATGACTTTGTGAGGTGGTCTAAGCTTCCTATTTCTATATGGGTCCGGATCAACATAATTAAGATGAATATATTTTCTAGGATTTTCTACCCGTTGTCCCTTCTCAACACCTTTATTCCTTTACTCTGGTTCAAAAAGGTACATGGTATCTTCACTAGATTCATCTGGGCTGACAGGTATCCCCGTTTGGCTTATCATAAGCTGGCAGCTCCAAAACTGGACTGGGGGCTGTGAATCCCCCATCTGGCTATATATCACTGGGCTAGTCATCTTACGAAATGTTCAAGATGGGTATCTCCCGGCCCAGAAGAAGCTCAACCTATTTGGCTCAAAATAGAATTGGATGTAATCAATGACAAAAATCTGGATCCTCTTGCGTTATTTTTCTTTAGGTTAACCCAAGTAAATGTGGCTGTAGAGTGTTCCACGATAAGGACCTCCTTAAAGGTCTACTCACAGATATGTTCCTTTTTACAGTATTCCCCCCATCTGGACCTGGCCCAGTCTATGTGGAACTCTCCATCATTTATTATTAACAAGAGTCAAATTTCCTGTCTTTGGTTGCCTCAACTGGGAGAAGAGAAGCTCCTGGCTTTTACTGATGGTGGGGAGCATTGGTTATCAGTGGAAGAGATGGTTAGGAAATTTCTCATCCTGCCTTCTTTCTATTTTAAAGTCCTGCAATTGAAACACTTGCTTGTAATTACCCTGGGTAGCACTCCTCCATCTCAGAATACCTCTTCTCTGATACCTGAGGTATCCCCACTTTCTGGCTCTCCTGGTGCAATTTCTAAACTATATCAGGTTCTGTTTCATAAAAAGTTTGGGGGTCCATTTGGGCCATCAAGATTTTGGTGTAATTTTTTCCCTCACCTTCAGTTGGATTGGCACTCCCTCTGGAAGTCATGTTATAAATTCATTTCTCAGGATAGATTGTGCCTCATGCAATACCACATGTTGCACAACTTATATTATTCCCCGGCCAAACTTCACAGGTGGGGTTATCTAGACTCAGACAAGTGCAATAAATGTTCACAGGATGAGGGCACACTTTTTCACATGCTTTGGTCTTGTCCAAAAATTTCCACCTTATGGGTTTCAATCCAAACTTCCTTAGACCCCCTGTTGGGCCTCCAAGAATATTTTACTCCTGAGATATGTATGTTAGGGGACCTGTCCTCTATTTGAGTTAGGGTACGCAAATTTTATATTTCCATGGTTGCCCTGTTGGCTAAGAAAATAATTCTTCGTCACTGGAAAGACAGGTCCTCCCCTTCTCTCCAGGAATGGGTAAGAGAAGTATTATCCAACTTGCGCACGGAAAAAGCAATAGCCAGTCTTCACAATAGTCTGGCAGTTTATACTAGAATTTGGGATCCCCTTCACTCACTAATCTCTCTGGTTCCAAACTAAACCTATACTAGGGTTATTGCTCCTGCATGGTTTTTGGTTAGATGCTCGGCATCTATGGGTATTGAGATGGGTTACTGCAGTAAGGGGAGGTTAAGGGGGGGCGGGCAGCATTGTTTCACTATGTATCACTGTGTCTCTATCAGTTTGTCTGTATGCTGCCTTTTATGGTGGAAAATGTATGAATAAACTTTAAATTATAAAAAAAAAAAAAAATTACAAACCTTTCCCACCCAAACATGCTTTGTGAGCCCCCCCATCCCTTTTCAGCTCTCAAAGCCATCCCCCAGTTTAGCATAATCTGTTGTCTGAGCTCCTAGCAATTATCCAGTCTCTGTGCCTGACTACCCACATCCACAGATTTACCCATTTACCCCCCATCCCTTTTCAGCTCGCAAGGCCAACTCCCAGCGTAGCTTAATTTTTTGTCTAAGCTCCTAGCAATTATGCTGTCTCTCTGCCTGACTATTCATGCTCACAGATTTACCCATTCCTTTTATAATTCCCTCTCTCTTTTTCTCTCTCTTTTGGCTTCCTCAGCCAGAGGCCCCAACCAGACACTCCAGCCACCAGTGGCTAACCTAGGGAATGCGGCTCAAGCCATCCTGCAGCCGCCATCCTCTCTTTGACTCTTCAGACTGTCCACCAACTCAAAGTATGTGGTAAGATTCTCTGTTAAGCCCCAGGCTGAACTCCTGGCACTGGCTCCTCATCCCACTGGATCTTCAGCCGGCTCCCGTGCTGCCTATCGGTTGGCCTCCAAGCAGGGCTACTCTCCATTGGCCAGCTCAGGAAGCCCATCTCCCTAGGTGTTGCAGCTGCCCTCTGTGGTTCTGTGGCCCGGGTAGGAACACACCCGCACAGCCACACTCCCAGACAAACCTTTGGGCTGCCAGCAGAGCTCAGTTTCTCGTCTCCTTTAGGTGTTTTTTTCTCCCCCCCACCAGCCACCCTTAGAAAGCCATTGAAAAGTATCTCCTATGGTCCTCTCACCTCTTAATGAATCTGCAATTCCACAGCCCCCCTCCCCACCAGCACCTCTTTGGAAAGCCATCAAAAGTACCTCCTAGGCCCTCTTCCTCCCCCCTCCCCGCCAACACTTTCTTGGCACTTACCCCAATAAGTGAGTCCTTCCCCCTAATCATCAGGTAGCAGAGTTCTTCTTGGTGCACTCCTTAGATTCACATGTTTCTCCTCAGAAGGCTTTCCCTACTACTCCTGGTGTATGCGCTTACACCTGCCATGATGAAGAACCCTCTAGGAAACAACCATCACAAGGAAACTGCTGTAGAGTACTGCATAACCTAAATTTACAGGACTCTAAATCTACTACTATGCCAAAGAACCTAACCAAAGGCCACTTACCCCTTACCCCATTGACCCTGCTGGCTATAAGGAGGTATGTATATCACATTCTTCCACCCATTACTAACTTGCTCATAGCCTGCTCAATGAACAAACAGAGTAAACTACAAGCCCTAAGCCACTCACAGATCTTAATCTACCTGAAGTGGCAGGCTATAAGGCTGACCTGGTTGCTGTTACTTATATCTGGGAATATTCACCCTAATCCAGGCCTCAAGACCTGTACTGTAACCCCACAAAAAAATTGTAATGGCCTAATGACTGCATCTATTAACATTTGCAGTCTTCTGGCAAAAACTAACACCCTGCAAGTCTGGGTTACGCAACACCAGCCTGATATCCTTTCAGTAGCTGAGACCTGGCTAACCCTTAGGGTGCCAGACACAGCTGTACAGCTCCCAGGCTACACCTTATTCAGGCTTGATAGAGTCAGTAAAAGAGGGGGTGGTTGCACTATCTATATCAAAGAACATATACAGGGACAGTGGTTATAACATCCTGATACCAAATGTAGCGCCCAACTACTGGCTGTAAAAATAATACTCAGTACGAATGGGAAAATCTTAACCATAGTCTGGGAGTATATCCCTCTGAGGGAACAACTCACTGGGTTCCAAGCAGTCATAGACTACCTCTCGGTTTGTAACAAAAACTCTGAGTTAATAATGCTCATTGACTTTAATATAAATTGGTCCTCTCCAGACTCTGGCCACTACAAAGACTCACTGTCCTCACTTAACCTATTGCAACTAGTGGACTCCCCCACTTGCCTAAATTATCGAACTGGTACAGGTACAATTATTGACTGGTTGGTCACGAACCAGCCAGATAGAATATCAAACACTACCGTCCTCCCTGATTCATTAGGTGACCATTCCCCATCATATGCAAATGGTCAGATAAGACTCATAAGGTACCAACCAAAATAGTCAATACCAGACTACTGAAAAAAGATAAATTAGAAGCAATCAGGGAGCACCTAAGCTGCCAAGACTGGCACTTTCAGGACACCACCATGGACACTGACAATGCCTTTGAAAGCTTCATCCCCAAGTTTAATGACTTCTGTAATCTCTACACCCCACACACTAAACGAAAGATCCATGACTATAATAGCCCCTGGATTTCTCCCCAACTAATGGACCTTATGAAGTGCAGAGATGCCTTGTGAAGCAAAACCAGATGCACAGGCTCCCCAGTGGATTACCAGAACTACAAAACTGCAGGCAACACCTGTACCAGGGCCATCCACAAGGCCAAAAGTCTACACTTTAAAAATGAACTAACTCCTGGGGTGACAGTTGGCGTTTTTGGGAGAACATCAAGACTCTGACTGGCAAACCTAATAAAACCCCTCCCACCTTACTGAACATTGATGACATCCCCTCCCAGGACCACAATCTCATAGCCGATACATTCAACAAGGCGTTTTTTTTTTAAACTTTTTTATTCTTTGTAAAGTTCAAATACAGCATGTCATTAGTTAACATTCAAAAGACACAGATTCTTCCATCTTACAAGGTTATGCATGTTACATGAAGCAGTCTAGGTAAACATACATTTCTACGGTTATCTGTATTTCCTCCTTTATTGCAATTGCTGCTTGCCCTGTTTTTTCTCCACGTTAGGTTTCTTACCTGGAGATGTCATCTGCAAGGTGTACCAATGAACATGAAGCATGGAGTACCTTACCTTCCAGCAGCCCATCTGCATATGTACTGAGCCCTCGTTACCAACCTCAATAGGGGATCCCTTTATCTGGTCCTCTGTCTCCATCTTCTATGGTTTTGCATGGCATCACCAGTCTAGATTCAGATTCTTGAGGAAGGTCTCTCTAATAAAGAGCAAGAATTCTTACTTCTTGTTGGAATTATGCAGTATGATGCTTTGGAAGACATAAAGTCCCACCATGAGACTATTAAGGACTGGAGAAGAACCATTTAGGCTGATATCTATCACCCCATATCCATCTGTGACCAATATGCTCTTTCTCATCGAACTTTTAACTGTATGCAATAAATGTTAAAACTATATACATCTTTGTGTCTGTGTGTCTACTTTCCTTGACAGCCTTGGTCATTTAAAGAAGATTAAAATATTAGTATGTTATAATATTTGTGTCTGTTATAGTTTGTCTTTTATATATGACCGTCCATCATGTAGAGATGCAAGAATCTTCCTCTCCTAGATACCCTGGTCCTGCTCTGGTGTAATGTATCTGGTCCACCCCGCCCAATGTTCTCTAAACTTTTCAGTTGTGAGACGCACAGTGGCCGTGATCTGTTCCATATTACAGATACCTGACACTCTGGTCTTCCAGTCCTGTATGTTGGGGCCTCTGGGTTCAACCACCATGCTGTCAGAGCCTTGAGGGCTGCCAGGGTCATACATTGTAAAACTTCCTTTTTTTTTCCTACTTCTAATCCCAGGAACAGGGTTGCCTAACACATAGTGGGTAAACGAGTCTGGCATTGGTGTTCCTCATATCAGTGCCAATTCAACCCTGATTTGGGTTCAGTATTCACGTATTTTAGGGAAAGACCATAACATATGGTAATGTGTACCTCTGTTTCTGCAGTTCCGCCAGCATAGGTCTGTTTGTGTAGAACTGAAGGGTCTGGTAACTGTGGGAACATAGAAGAACCTGTTAAGTATTTTACACCTGAACTCTGTCCAATTTTGGGAAGCTGTAACCCACTAACCCCTCAGACATTCTTCCCATTGTTTCTCTGATATCTGGGTTCCTGAGTCTTCTTGCCATTTTAACCTAACCTCTCCCAAGGTAACACCCCTGGATTGCACTAGGAATTTGTACATAGCTGAGATGCAACCCAAGCATTCTGACAATCTAGTACTCCACTGGAAGAATTCCTCCCATGCCGTTTTGTCTCTGGTGATGCTGTGACTTGCTCCCGAGCTAATCAGGTAGCTCCTGACCTGCAAGAATCTATAAAAGTCCATCTTGTCTAAGTAGTGTCTAGCTTTAATACTTTGAAATGCTACACAATGTTCTCCTTCTATCAGTTGTTCATATCTAATCAGGGCTTTGTTATTCCATTTACAAAATCCTATATCTTGATATCCCAGTTTGAAATTGAGATCCCCCACTATGAGGGTCAGGGGGCCTATGTCATTTGGAGTATTTGTTAATGCCCTGATCTTTTTAAGAATGGAAAGTGAGTGGCTGATACATGGATTAGAACTCTGCTTTTTCAAATTTGTGCAAATTTTGGTTGTCGGGGGGGGGGGTATAGTGGGATAGGTAGGTCAGGATTATTTTCCATATCATACCACCTTGAATCCTCTGTTTGCTTAGCCCATGTGATAATATAAGGGATCTGTGCTGCAATATAATAAAGTTTGAGGTCTGGGAGGCTCAGTCCCCCATCCTCCCGGGGCAACATAAGTTTATTCCTTTCCAACCTTGGTTTCTCCCCCCCCCAACACATACACAAAACTCTTGATATATTTTTCTAGTTGCTGCCAAAAGGTGCTGAGGATGCCCACCGGTAGTGTTTGGAAGAGGAATAGGTATAGTGGTAAAAGGTTCATTTTCACCACACCTATTCTGCCTAAATGTGAAAAAGGGAGCACTTTCCATCTTTCCATATCCACCTGGCACTCTTTGGCTAACCTATCAAAATTCGATTTAAATAAATCTCAGACATTTGTGGTGATGTTAATCACTAAGTATCTTATCTTGTTTTGCTTAGCCCAGACAAAGGGAAATTTTGTTTTGTTGTCCTTAGTTAATATCCCTCTAATGTGCATTGATCATTGACCTTGAATCCGGATACCTTCCCGTACTCCTCTAGGACCTTCTGAACCTGGAATATGGAGTTTCTTGGGTCTCTTATAAATATTAGGATATCATCAGCATACAATGAAATTGTATGTTGTTTACCTGCCACTTCTATGCCTTTGATGTTTGGATCCTCCCTGATTTTTATTGCCAAGGGTTCTATACAGAGCACAAACAACAAAGGGGACAGCGGGCAGCCCTGTGCAGTTCCTCAGGCTAAAGGGAATCGATTTGAGTTCATCCCATTCACCTTTACAACTGCCTCTGGTTTCCTATATAATGCATCGATACATGCAGTGAATCCTTGTGCGAATTTCATTCTGGCCATAATCCCTTTAAGATAGCTCCATCTGACACTGTCGAATGCTTATTCGGCATCTAATGACAGGGCCATTAGAACTGGGCACAATACTCCAGATGGGACCTCACCAGCGATCTATATGGAGGTAGTAGTACCTCTTTCCTTTTGCTGTCAGTACCACTTCCTATACACCCCAGCATCCTGTTTGCCTTAAAGTAGGCCTTGATACACTTGTTTGATTGTCTTATGGAGTCACTGATGATGACCCTTAGGTCTCTTTACTCAGAGGCTGTACCCAGTTTTCCTTTACCATCCATACTCTGTCCTGGGGTTATTGTTCCCTATGTGCATTATCTTGCACTTTTTGGCCTTGAATTTCAACTGTCAAAGCTCTGACCACCTCTCTAGCTTTTGCCAGTCTCTTTGCATCTTCCTAACCCCCTCATCTGTACTGCCACAGAGCAGTAGCCAGTGACATGGGCTACTGAGGTAGGGCTACCTACAGAATGGCTTCACTTATTCGGCTACCTCGGGTAGGGTACCCCGGTCATTAGGGTGACCTGGTCATTAGGGTGACCCCACAAGGACAGCGACCACCATTTTTCTGCATGTGTTGGCATGTGCGCACACACACCAACACAAAAACACACTCACAGGCAGCAATGGCATACAACAGCACCCTCCCCCCACAGCAACCCCCCTAGCACTGCACACCACAAATGTGAAAGCATACCCCCCAGACCCACCGACGCCTGCAGGCCCCACCACACGCACAGCACACACAGACTATTACTGGGCCATGAAGGGCCCCAATGAGCAGGCTGCAGGCAAGCCGCTCTCGTGGCATGTGCCACCACTGTGCCACCAGCTGTACCAGCACCATTATACACCGTGGGTTCGAATACCACAACCATAAACACAGTAGTACAGCTCAGAACAGTAGAACACTGCAGCAGGGTATGCAGCACTGTTCAGAACTCACCGGGCAATGTTGGGGCCATCGGCAGCCACAGGCGACAAGAACCACATCACATTCGGTGCTCAACAACAGCACTGCAGTGATACCGGACATGGCGGCACATGCAGGACTGATGTCCATATGAACCCTCTACGCTGCACATGCCACGCAGCATGGAGCAAGTGCCCATGCCATTTCTTTTGCAGCTGCACTGTCTGATGTGCATAGGGCTTGTGTCCGCAGGCAGCACGTCATTTTGTCAGGACTGTGGGTGGGTCGGTAGGCATGGCGGCCAGGCACAGGACTACACACCACACATATAAAGAGGCATGTAGCAGAACAGAAGGCTGTCACCCTGTGCCAGTCAGTGAAGAATGGAGATAGCTAAATTCCTCACCAGCCAAAAGGGGAGACTGCTCCTTGCCCACTATGGCTTTGTCTACCACAGAGATAAGGAGAAAAATGGCAAAGTGTCCTGTAGGTGTATGCAGGGCCACAGACATGCCTGCCCTGCATGGGCACACACCATTGTGGACCATAGTCCATACTGATTGTCCACACAATCATACCCCAGATGCAGGGGAGGTCGGTGTCCATGGTGTGCTGGTGGGTGTACAGGAGCGTGCACGGATAAGCCTCAAGGGTACCACACAGGTCATCGTGCAGGCCACAGCAGGGGTGACAGATGCCATCGCCAGAAGGCTGCCAGCCATGCCCCTGCTGCGCTGCATGGTCCAGCATGTGCTCCAGGCTGCGAGGGTCTGTCTTGCAATGCCTGGCAGCATGACTGAGCTTGCCCTGCCCCAGGCATATACAGTCACATGCAACAGTGCCCAGTTCCTACAATATGACAGTGGTCCATCGGGGACTGCATGCTCATATTCGCAATGCAGCGTGACCTGATGTACCTTACTGGGTGCCAGGACTGGTTCCCGGATGGCACCTTTCGCACCATGCCACCACTCTTCAGGTAGCTATACACTGTCCACGGCATGCGGTCTAGAACTGTCCTGCCATCCGTATATGTACTAATGTGTACCCAGACAGAACGTGCACACACGAAGGTGTTCACTGAGCTGCATCAGCTACTGTGTGGTGCAGAGCCGCAGTCTGCACTGATGGACTACAGGTGTGCAGCCTTGGCATACCTTCATAGCTGTTTTCAATGGGGACGTTGTTCGGGGGTGTTTTTTCCACTTCTGCCAGGGTGTGTGGCACCATGTGCTGGGCAGTGCTGCACTGCAAGACCACTGTGCCATGGATGTGGACTTCACACTGCAGGTTCGCATGCTCCTCGCCCTGGCATTCGTGCCACCAGACGATGTGGCAGTGGCGTACACTGAACTGGTGGACATGCCCTTCTGCCAGGTGAACGAAGCTATCCTGCATCCTCTACTCAACTACATGGAGGACACCTTGGTCGGTTGCCCTGTGGGACGTACCGCCAGGCGTCGTCCACTATTCCAGGTCACCATGTGGAATATGTATGAGGAGACATGAGGTGGTCTGGGGGGTGAACAATGTGGTTCAGGGCTAGTACCGTGCCTTCAACACCTACCTCGGTGCCAGTCATCTGAACATCTGGTGTTTCCTGGACTGCCTCTGGGAGGAGCAGCAGCTAAGCACACTGCTCATGGAGCAGCTAGTGTCTGGCACTGGGTCCACCAAGCCAAAGAAAGCCTACAGGGACCTGACATTTTCCTCATTGAGGCCACTATGGTGGAGTATGGTATGAGCAGCATGCAGGACTACCTCAGAGGTCTTGCATACAACTTTCAGATGCAGGTCTAGTCCATAGCACCTGTGGCTGTGATGGCACATCTGTGTCATCCACTGCTCATGTTCCACCATCTGTCCACACCCATGCAGCCTCTCCAGGCCACATCTTGGCTGTGCCTTCACCACGCTTGCATGTACATCCATCATCAGGGTGCACCCTCCCGTGCTGTGCCCCTGTTGCTCATCCCCCTGTTGCAGTCTCAGTGCCCCTACACTCTGGCTGTCAGCCTCATGTCACATCCATGCACCGCTCTCCCACACCCCCAGCACTTCTCAGATCCCCCCTGTGTGTGGTCCCCCACACCATGGGTGCCACCTGCCTGCCCCTGGCCACCTGCATGCGGCTGCATCTCCAGCGTATCTGACCATGCCTGTACCCTGCCACTGCTTCTCATGCTCCATTGGCCTCCTGGCCCTCCTGTGTGTGCGTGTTCTGTGTCTTCATCCTCCATCCCTGTGCACCCCAACCCCCTTGCCCTCTGCACCATTGTGCTGTTGTCCTGCGTCCATGCCCCTGCTCTGTGTGTGTACTGCTGCATTCCCCTCTGGCTGTTGTCCCGCATTGTATCTGTATGCCTATCCATGTCCCCCACTGGTCGCCTGTGGTGCAGCCTCTGTCATCCCCTAGCTCTCTGTGGTGGTGTGGTAACATTTTTCCTTTTTTTGCAGCTGTAGTCACCGTTTTGACGTGTGCCCACCTTGTGTGTGTGTGCCATTCCGGTGTTCTCTGTGTTGCCATCGCCCTTCTGCAGTAGCCCTTCTCACATCGAACCCCACAGAGCTAAATGTCTTCTGCAAAGAGACTCATCATGCCCTGAATTCCTTCTCCCATGTCGCTAATGAACATATTAAAAGTACTGGACCCAGGACCTATCCTTGTGGCACCCCACTGGTGACCTCCCTCTCTTCTGATTTGACTCTCTAAACCACAACCCTCTGCTGTCTCCCTTCCAACCAGCTTCTCACCCATCTAACTGTGTCTTTTGCTGCACCCAGATCCTCTAGCTTCTTCAGCAACCTATTGTGTGGCCCTGAGCTGAATGCCTTGCTGATATTGAAGTAGAGTAAGCCCACAGCATTGCCCTTATCCAGTACAGTCATTACACAGTCAAAGAATACTGTTTACTTTCCCGGAATCCATTGCTCTCCAGGTTGTTCACAAGGTTCTCTTTGACTAGTGCCTCCCAGCTGTTCCTTGTTCCCCCCTTATGGAGCATGCCTAAATCAGGTACCCCCATATCTTTTAGAACTTTCCCTGTCTGAACTGAACTATTGAATAGCCCTACCATAAGTTCAGTTAGTTCCGTTGCCAATCCTTGAGCACCCTCAGATGCATCCCATTTGGCCCCAGGGCCTCATCTATATTTTAGGCTACTAACCCTTTCCGAATCCTTTCACTTGTAAATACTATAATTGCTGCTTCATTCTCAGTGATCCCCCTTGCTGCCTTAATGCCACTCTCTTGCAAAGGTCATCTATCTTCCCTTGTGAATACTGAGCAGAAGTAATCTTTAAGAATGGCTGCTTTTAGCCTGTCCTCCTCAATTACCCTACCTGCGTCTGTTAGCCTAACAATTCCACCTCCCTTCGTTCTTTTTCCCCGAACATATCTAAAGAACTGTTTTTCCCTTCCCTTGACCACCTCCACAATACTCAGCTGTGTGTCTGCCTTTGCTTCTCTGACTGTCCTCGTTTCCTTGTTTTCATTTGGTACTCTCCCCCTTCTTCCTTCCCTTGTTTTTCCTTGCAACTGGTGAGGGCTTGTTTTTTTGGTCTCACTGCTTCCTTAACTTTTCCATAGAACCATCTTTGTCTTGTGTACCTGTTTCTTTTGATTACTGTTCTCATTCATGACTTTGTTGCCTAAAGAATGGCCCCATTGAATGCTCCTTGATCTCTTTTGTTGTTATAAGAGCCCTTGCCGCCACTTTAGATCTGCCATGACCTCAATCCACTAAGCAGTCTTTTCAACCACTTGGGAATATGATTCCAGCTTAAACTCAGGAGACACCATGGAACCCCCCCCCCCAAATAACTCATCTTCTACTTGTAAATACTTGAAGTTATGTAACTCATTTGATAACCCAAACTCCAGGAGAGACTTCTATATGAGCAACGTTTAGTCTACCTTGAACAAAACCATGCACTGACAAATTACCAGCATGGATTCCACAAAAGCCATGTCACTGATACAGCCCTGTTATGGGTCACCAGCAACAATATCAATGCCACGAGTCTGGGAATGGTGTTCGGAGAAATTTTCATAGATTTAACGTAGGCCTTCGATTTGGTCAATCATAACCTGTTGCTTGCTAAATTACAGGATTGTGGTCTGGATAACCTCTCCTGCAGGTGGTTTCAGAACTATCTGAATGGGCTTAACCAGTGTGTCAAATGGGAGGGGATGATCTCATCCCCAAGGCCAATCACAGATGGGATTCCCTAAGGATCAGTCCTCAGTCTCCTTCTCTTCTCATTGTTTATGAATAAACTACCACAGAATGGCAGGGGAGCTGCAGTACAGCTTTACGCTGACTATGCCATACTCTATAGGTCCTCCTCAGATCTAACCTTGATTAACACTCGAGTGAACGACTTCAGATCACTGGAAAACTGGTTCATAGAAACATAGAATTTGATGGCAGATAAGGACCGCTTGGCCCACCTAGTCTGCCCATTTTCCTACCAAACAGATAAGCTGCAGATCCTAGTTAACCAACAGCTTACTTCCTCCTACCCCCCACTAGGACTGCCTTATGTCTGTCTCATGCATTCTTGAATTCCCCCACTGTTCTTGACTCCATGACCTCCTCAGGGAGGCTGTTCCATGCATCCACAACCTTCTCTGTGAAAAATACTTCCTCGCATTACCTCTGGAGTCATCCCCTCTATCTTCAAATTGTGCCCCCTTGTTCTTGCACATCTCTTTTTCTGAAATATGCTACCCTCTTGGACTTTGTTGATTCCCTTGAGGTACTTGAAAGTTTCTATCATGTCCCCTCTCTCCCTTCTTTCCTCAAGGGTATACACATTAAACTCCTTTAGTCTTTCTTCGTATGTCTTCTGGTGTAGACCCTGCACCATTTTGGTTGCCCTCCTCTGGACAGCCTCCACTCTGTCTATGTCTTTGTGGAGATGGGGTCTCCAGAACTGCACACAGTACTCCAGATGGGGTCTCACCAACTGTCTGTACAGAGGATAACAACTTCCTGTTTTCTACTATTGATGCTCTTCCATGCATCCCAGTATCTCTCAGCCTTCCTTACTGCCTTCTCACATTGCTTGCCCACCTTTAGGTCATCTGATATAATTACCCGAGGTCCCTTTCCATTTTACTGTTGTCAGTATCTCACCCCCAATTGTGTACACTTCCCCTGGGTTTTTGTTTCCCATGTGCATTACCTTGCACTTCTTTGCATTGAATCTGAGCTGCCATACATTTGACCATTCATACAGCCTTGCCAAGTCCCTCCTCATCCTTTCCACTCCATCTTGTGTATCAACCCTGTTGCAGATCTTTGTGTCATCTGCAAAGAGACATACTTTTCCTTCCAGTTCCTCTGCAATGTCACTTATAAAGACATTAAAAAGGACCGGTCCTAGTACTGAACCCTGCGGTACCCCACTAGTAACCCTCCTTTCTTCACTGTGTACTCCATTTACTACTACCCTTTGCATCCTGTTATCTAGCCAATTTTTTATCCAAGCTACCACCTTGGGACCCACTCCAAGGCTGGCTAACTTGTGTATTAATCTTTTGTGTGGGACTGTATGAAATGCCTTGCTAAAATCTAGGTAGGCCATGTCCACAGCCCCTCCCTAGTCTACTACTTTGGTCACTCAGTCAGAGAAATCTATTAGATTCGTCTGACACGACCTTCCCATCATGAATCCATGTTGCCTTGGGTCCTGTGCCCCACTGGCCTCTATGTACTCAACAATTCTTTTCTTCAGAAGTGATTCCATCATTTTCCCTACCACTCAGGTCAAACTAACTGGTCTGTAGTTTCCTGCCTCTGTCCTGCTCCCACTTTTGTGAAGAGGAATCACATCTGCCCTCCTCCAGTCCTCGGGTACCACCCCATCCTGCCATGATTTGTTAAAGACAGTAGTCAGCGGTGTCACTATTTCTACCCTTAGTTCTTTTAGAATTCTTGGGTGAATCCCATCAGGCCCCATTGCTTTGTCCACCTTCAATTATATTAGTTCTTTCAGAACCTTTTCTTCTGTAAATGGACTGGTATCAACCCCCATCTTCAGAGTGTTTCTCTTGTTTGGTTTAGGTACCTCCCCCTCCTCTTCCTTTGTGAATACTGAGCAGAAATATTCATTCAGTATCCCTGCTTTTTCACTGTCACCCTCTACCCACATTCCCTCCCCTTTATTAAGCCTTAGTATCCCTCCTTTGGTCTTTCTTCACTCCCTAATGTACCTATAAAAGGTCTTATCCCCCTTCTTAACAGAATTGGCTGTCCTTTCCTCGGTTTGGGACTTTGCTATTCTGACTGCCTTCCCAGCCTCTTTCTGCTTTAACTGATAAAGTTCTCTGTCCTGCTCCTTCTGTGTTTCCTTATATTTCCTGAATGCTATCCTTTTCTTCTTAACCTTCCCTGCCACCTCTTTTGAGAACCATAGCATTTTTTTCCTTCGTTGTGTTTTATTGATTTGCTTTACACAAAGGCTTGTTGCTTCTGTGATGGCTGTTTTGATTACTCCCCATTCTTCCTCCACCTCTCCTTCTTACCTGTTTGCTAGCGCTTTTCTGAGGCACTCTCTCATTTTCCCAAAGTCAGCCCTCCTAAAGTCCAATACTCTTGCTTTTGTATGGCTTGATTGTATGGCTGTGTTTATCGTGAACCACACTGTTTGGTGGTCGCTTGTTCCCAGATGGCTACCCACTTCTAAATCTAAGATTCTTTCTCCGTCCCCATTTGAGAGTACCAGGTCTAAGATTGTTCTTGGTCAACAAACTTCTTCTCAATGCCAGAAAAACAAAAGCTATGCTTTTTGGTCACCAAAATCTTAGTATAGATTGACAGCATATCCTTAAACTTACCACTTGTTCAGGAGACAACCTGGAGGTGGTCCAGGACTTTAGATACTTACAGTCCCAGCCAAAGACATGGGCAGATATTTCCTGAAATTTCTGTGATATTTCTAGAGAAATATCATTCTTTCTCCATTTACAAAGTAGGGGCAGCAGAGAGAAACTCTTTAGAAATTACACAAAATATCTGGAAACATCTGGCCATGTTTTGGCTAGTACTGTAGGCATGGTCCTGGACCAAATCACGACCTTTCACACACATGTGGATATATTAACTAAAACCCTGAACACAAAACTCTGGCTACTCTGTAGACTCAATCCCTATCTGACCAATGAGGCATGTCATATTATCGCTAACAGTAATCTCCTCCCCCTATTATTCTATGGTGCCCCAGTATTGCCGTCTCTTTGAGACACCACCCATACCAGGCTTAAAACACTATACCACAGGATTGGTTGCTTTTCAAGAGGTGTACACCCCCAGTACTCACCATTGCATGTTATTAAAAACCGTGGGGTGGCCCTCCTTTGAATCTAGGCTGTGTTTCTCCCTATTTTGCCTTACCTTCCAGCTCTTGCAATCCACCTCCCCAACCAGTGGACGTGGCGTTATACAATGGAAATAGTCTTCCAGACCCCTCAGAACCTCAGCCCTCCCACTTCTGGAAGTCCCTAAACTTTGTTACGAAATAGGAAGAAGGTCCTTCTCATACTCTGCCCTGCACCTGTGGAACCCCCTGCCCCCTATGGTCCTGCCTTGCCCTACCCTAGCACAGTTTAAAAAGAGACAGAAATCTCTATTCTGGACTGTGGCCCCCCTGCAACTGGATTCATTAAATTCTATGTCCACAACCCTGTACTCTGCTGCTAATCGAACCCCAGCCAGCTCAAAACTGTCAGACCAAACTGACAGTTCACCTCCCTCACACATACTACTGTTGCTTGTATTTATCCATAGTTGATGAGGAATGACAATTTATGAGATATTCACACCTGTATGTAAATACTCTTAATAATGGAACATGAACTGTTTGACTGAATTTATTTGCTATATCGAGTAACTAATCCAAACTCTATACAGTATGTTCATATTCTGTTCATATTCATATTCTTGTATGATACTGTATGTCATTTACTGTATGTAACTTACCCCAGATTGCCCTGAAAATGGGACATATCGTCTCAGAGGGTTCACCCGGTCACAAAAATTCAATAAACAAATACCTGAAAAAGCATAGTCTTGACATTGTCTGATGATATCAGCATGATATTTTGGGAGGGCTAAAGCCCGTGGTTCAATGTGGGGGAATAGCTCCTCCCACATCCTCTACAAAATCCAGCTTCTCCCAGCAGCCAATGCTTAGCGTGCTCCCAAGCATGAGCATTTGGGGGCACTCTGGGATCCTGTGTGGCTTGTGAGGTGGAGCCTCCTTGGCTTTCTGCTTTTGCTTTCTCTCTTTCTTTCTTTGCCTGCCTTTCTTCTTGTCCTCTAGTTTGTCTCTGCTCATTTTGTATTTGTGCTTGTTTCTCGCACTTGGGTGTATTGCCTGCTATTCTGGGTTGGGCCCCCACTCATCTCTGTGCTTTTGTTTTCCCCTTTTTCATTTTCTTTCCTTCTCCTGTTGTCCCTTTGTCCCTCTGTCCCCCTCAGAGCTGTTGCATCTGCTGTTGTCTCTCTGCCTTTCTGGCTCCCATTCCCCCATCCGCTGCTTCCATTCCTTGTATTGTGGTCTTTGTGCTTCTCCCCTCTCTTCCATTCCCTTCCTGCTCATGCCGCCCATTTGTTGTGGTTACCCTATCTCCTCCTGTCCCTCAAGGACACTGCTATTTTTCCACCAGTGCTTCTGAGTTATGCATGCTCCCAAAGAGCTCTGCAATCAGCTTTGCCAGTTCCACATGGTGCTCCTCTATTGGACGACATCTCGACATCGCATACCTTCATCTAGAGCTCTGCTTACCACAAACAGCAAAACATATTGCAAGGGGTAAAAGAGAGGTAGCTACAAAAACTAAACCATTGAAAACAGCTATATGAAAGGAATTGCATTTAGTTTTGAGTTGGGCTTCTGGCCTTTGCCAGTCTTTTAAAGATTTCACATTATCAACTACTACCTGGCTATGTATTGTTCAGAGGAGACAGAGGTGCAAAAAGGGGGGGAGGAGGAGTGGCCCTGTATGTCAATGAAAATATCAAAGCTACAGAAATTCAGAATACACATAAGGAGCCAGAAGAACTGTGGGTCACCCTGGAAACAGGAAATGGGACAGCCATAAGAACTGGGGTTGTCTACAGGCCCCAGACCAGGGGAGGACATAGACACATTACTGTTAGAAGATATACAAAACATGACAGCTAAAGGGGAGGTTCTGATAATGGAGACTTCAACATGCCAGATACAGATTGGTCAATACCAGCAGAAACATCTGCCAGAACTAGACACATAGTGGATTCCTGCAGGGGAGGGCCCCAAACAACTGGTACAGCAACCCAAAAGAGACAGGGCTATCCTAGATCTAGTACTGACTAACAAGGAAGGGATCACAGATCTCCAGGTAGAAGGTCACCTGAGCCAGTGACCATCACATGGTATGGTTCAATTTGGCTACTACATCTAAATCATCCCATTCCAAGGCAAAAATATGGGACTTCAGAGGAGCTGACTTTGATAAGATGGCCAACAGAGTTAAGCTAGCCCTGGCAAAAAGAAACACAGGTGAGGGGCAGGCAGGTGGGCAAGCTTTAAGGATGCAATACTTAAAGCAACATCCCATTGTGTTAGACAGAAAAGGAAGTGCAAAAGAAGAAGGAAACCACTTTGTTCTCAAATCAGTAGCAGAAAAGGTCAGAGCCAAAAGGCTGGCCTTCAGGAAATATAAGGGAACACAGCGGGATGAAGATAGGGAGGCATACCAAACTGCCCTAAGGGAAGCAGGGAAGGCAGTAAGGCAGGCAAAGTCCCAAACTGAGGAAACACTAGCACGAACAGTAAAAGAAGGTGACAAGACTTTCTATAGATACATTAGTGAAAGGAGAAAGTCCAGAGGGGGTATTGCTAAGCTTAATGGAGAAAAGGGAGCATGTGAGGAGGAGGACCCTGTAAAGGCATCTAACCTAAATAGATACTTTTGCTCAGTATTTACTGAAGAGAAGGTAGGGCAGGGCCCACAGCTCAGCATCATGGACACAGGGGGGAGGGAGGTGAGCACTACTCCCTTCACAAAAGAAAGGGTCCTACAAGAGCTTGCTAAGCTTTAGGTGGATAAGGCAATGGGATCTGATGGCATACATCCCAGGGTACTTATGAGCTAAAGGTGAACTAGCAGAGCCATTATCAGAACTGTTTAGTGAGTCTCTGAGCACAGGAGAGGTCCCAGAAGACTGGAGAAGGGCTCATGTGATCCCGCTCCACAAGAGTGGTAGCAGGAGGAGGCGGGGAACTACAGACCAGTCAGTCTTACCTCAGTAGTGGGCAAGATTATGGAGGCACTCCTTAAGGAAAAGATAGTGCAACACCTGGAATCCATAGGGGCACAGGATCCAAGACAGCATGGGTTTACAAAAGGAAGGTCCTGTCAAACTAATCTCATAGATTTCTTTGACTGGGTAACCAGCATGGTAGACCAAGGGGGAGCAGTTGATGTCGCCTACCTTGACTTCAGCAAAGCTTTTGACACTGTTCCACATAGAAGATTGATAAATAAGCTGGGTAGGCTCGGGGTGGGTCAGAAGTTGGTCAACTGGGTGGCAAACTGGTTGACAGCGAGAAAACAGAGTGGTGGTAAATGGATATATCAGTCAGGCCAGGATGCAAGTCACAAGTGGGTACCTCAGGGATCAGTTCTGGGGCCAGTCCTCTTCAACATCTTCATTAGTGACATTGCAGGTGGACTAGAGGGTAAGGCTTGTCTGTTTGCAGATGACACCAAGATCTGCAACAGAGTAGATGATCCAGATGGAGTGGGCAGAATGAGAAGAGATCTGGATAAACTAGCAAAATAGTCAGAAGAGTGGCAACTGGGATTTAATGCAAAGAAGTGCAAAATCATGCACATAGGGAAGAGAAATCCTGAAGCCACCTATAGGCTGGGAGGGGAGTTGCTAGCAGTCACAAAGGAAGAAAGAGACTTGGGCATCATCATCACTGATGACCTGAAATCATCCAAGCAGACCTCTAAAGCAGTAGGTAAGGCTAGGGGGTGTTAGGGTGTATTAGTAGGGGTATCACAAGTCGTAAGAGGGAGGTAATAATCCTCTTTACAAGACACTAGTTGAGGCCCCATCTGGAGTACTGTGTGCAGTATTGGAGGCCACACTTCACAAGGACATTAACCAAATTGAGGCAGTCCAGAGAAGGGCAACTAAAATGGTGCAGGGACTGCATCAGAAGACATATGAGGACAGATTAACAGAGCTCAATGTGATACCCTTGAGCAAAGGAGGGAGAGAGGTGATATGATCGAGGCATTCAAACACCTTAAGGGCATTAACAAGGTGAAAGAGTCTAACATGTTTAAATATAAGAAAAATAGCAGGACAAGAAGACACAGCATGAAATTAGAGGGGCCGATTAAGGGGAATGTGAGGAAATTCTTTTCACAGAAAGGGTGGTGGATGCATGGAATGGCTTACCACAAGAAGTGGGTGGCTATGAATGCAGTGCAGGGCTTCGAACAGGCATGGGATAGGCATACGGGAGCAATACAAATGACTATGAATAGATAGGCCACTGACAGAGCAAAGGCCAATGGCACATTTATAAGGTAGAAAAAGAAATGGGCAGACTGGATGGGCCTTCCGGTCCTTATCTGCTGTCAACTTCTATGTTTCTATGTACTTATTTTACTGTCTGTTTCCCAAAACCTGTGACCTCCTACAGTTCATCAATGGATCTGTATTTAACCCCCCCAGGCTGTTGCTACAGTAAATACATACCGCACTATAAAGTGTGTATGAAATAATCAATAAAAGATTTTAATACAGCTCATATATTTGCTTTACATAGAGGCATTTTCAATTTAGGGAATTCAGTAGCTGGACAACTACTCATGGGCTCCAGTTGCATCACAGATTACACCAATATTTGAAGGCAGAAAAGGACCATGCCGGACCATCTTGTCTGCCCTTTACATCCTCCCCTGCCCCCCTACCCCATTATACTGTCTATGGATTTTCACCCCTTCTCCCAACCCCATGTGTTTGTCCCAAGCTTTCTTGAATCCCTCCACCATTTTGGATCCCACCACCTCCTCTGGCAGTCTGCTCCAGGCCTTCATCACCCTCTTCATGAAGCACTGCCTTCTGACATTGCCTCTGTATTTCCCCCTTTCTTATTTGAGGCTATGTTCTCTTGTGTTTGCTCCTTCCTTCTTTTTGAACAAGCTCCCCTCCTTCACCTTATTTATCCCCTTCAAGTACTTAAAAGTCTCTATCATGTCCCCCCTCTCACTCCTAGTCTCCAGTGAGTAGAGATTCAGCTTCCACCACCTCTGCTTATATGATTTCCCTTGCATCCCTCACACCATCTTTGTTGCCCTCCTCTGAACTCGTTCCATCATCTCAATATCCCTCCATAGGTGCGGTCTCCAGAATTGTACCCCGTATTCCAGTTGCGGCCTCACCATAGTTCTGTACAGCAGCAGTAGCACCTCCCTCCTTCTGCTGGTAAGGCCCCTCACAATGCAGGCCAACATACCACTTGCCTTCCCCACTGCCTTACTACACTGGCTTCCCACCTTAAGATTCCTCAACATGATAATCCCTAGGTTCTTCTCCGGCTCTGTTTCCTTGATTTCCTCCCCCCCAAGGAAGTAAGTAGCCTTCATGTTTTTCTGCCCCAGGTGCATCACTGCACACTTCTTCACATTAAACTTCAGCTGCCAGGTTTCCGACCACTCCTTCAGCCTCTCCAGGTCTCTCCTCATGGCCTATACTCTGCCTTGTGAGTCCACCCTATTGCAGACCTTTGTATCATCCTCAAATAGGCACATCCTACCCTCCAAGCCCATTGCTAGGTCACTGATATAGATGTTTAAAAAGTAAGGGTCCCAGTACTGACCCCTGAGGCACCCTGCTGATCACTGCCCATTCCTTAGAATGTACCCCATTTACCACCACCATTTGACACCTTCCTACCAGCCAGTTCTCTACCCACCTAGTAACTCTCTGACCCACCCCACGGCTCTCCAGCTTATTTACCAGCCTTTTGTGTGGGACGGTGTCGAAGGCCTTACTGAAATCCAGGTTGACCATGTCCACCTCTCCACTCTTGTCCACTACCTGTGTCACCCAACTGAATCAGGTTGGTCTGACATGACCTTCCTTTACTGAAGCCATGCTGCCTTTCATCCTACATACCATTTGCCACCAGGTATTCCACCACCCCTTCCTTTAGCAACATTTCCATTACCTTCCCCACCACTGAGGTGAGACTGACAGGGTGGTAGTTATTGACCTCTTCCTTCCTTTCCACATTATGTAGTGCAACCACCTATGCCCTCTTACAGTCCCCAGGCACCACACCTGTTTCCATGGACAAGTTAAACAATCTCATCAGAGGTGGTGCCAGCTCATCCTTCAGCTCCGCGTACCCTCAGATGCACGTCACCTGGCCCCATTGCCTTATTCATCCTTAGTCTTGCCCTATTCTTCATGTACCCTATCTGCCTGCAGTTTTCTTTCTTTTCCTCCTGCACTGGCCCGCTACCCTCATCCTCTTTTGTGAAGATCGAACAGAAGTAGTTGTTTAATGCCTCCGCTTTTCCGAAGTCCCTCTCCAGTTTTGTTTCACCCTCTCCCTTCAGCCTCCCTATTCTGTTCTGTGCCTTTCTTCTCTCACCCACATACCTGAAAAAGGTTTTATCTCCCCTCTTGGCCTGTTTAGCTATCCTCTCCTCAGTGACCTCTTTGGCCTTCCTTATTTTCTGCCCTGCTTCCCTTCTTTTTTCCCCTGTAGGCCTGTCTTCAGTCCATTGTGTTGTCCTGTACCTCCTGAATGCCCTGGATTTCTTACTGATCACCCCTACCACCTCCCTTGTAAACCATAGGGGTCTTCTCCTTCTCCTGCTTTTCCTGACTCTCCTGATGCATAGGTCAGTGGCTTTTAGCAACCCCCCTTAATTGCTGCCCATTATTCTTCCATGTCCTTCATATTCTCCAGCCTTGACATTTCTTCTCCGATTACCTTCCTCATCCTGTCAAAGTCTGCCTTTCTGAAGTCCACTACCATAGTTCTCATCCTGTTGCCTTCCCTGCCTGTTCTCACTTGGAACCGAACAGCTCTGTGGTCACTTGTGCCTGTTTCTTCCCTCACCTCCACCTCCTCCACACTGTCCCCATTTGTGAGGACTATGTCCAACAGGTTGTCCCCTCTAGTGGGCTAGCTAACATGTTGTTGTAGGAACATGCCTTGTAGTGCCTCTAAGATCCCCCCACTCCTAGTTGAAACTGCCATTGGGATTTCCCAGTCGATGTCAGGGAGGTTTAGGTCCCCCACTAGTAGAATTTCCCCTTTTTCTGCCATACTTGTTACTGATTTTATAAGTTCCTCATCCCCCTCTTCCCCCTGCATAGGAGGTCTGTAAACTACACTGACTCTTAATTGCTCACCATTTCTTTTGTCCAAAGTGATCCACACTAACTCAGTTTCCCCTCCCTCCACCAACTCCTCCATAGCCCTGATTTCCTCATTGACGTACAATGCTACCCCCCTCCCCTTTTCCCCACCCTATGTTTCCTAAACAACCAGTAACCAGCTATGACTGTCTCCCAGGCATGATGCTCATTCCACCAAGTCTCACACACTGCTACTATGTTGAGACCATTGTCCACCATGGTGGTCTCAAGTTCCCCTAGTTCATTCCCCAGGCTCCTGGCATTGGCTACTAAACCCTCCAACATGTGGTCCCCTCCCTCTTCCCTATTTCCCCCATTTGACCCCACCCTGTTGTCGCCAGTTTCACTCATTTCAACTTTGTTCCAGGGGGGAGGCTGATATCCTCTCAATTTTTCAACCTGTTTTGGTGACACTGTTTTTACCCCCCCCCCCAATTTAGTTTAAATTTAGCTTCCCAACTATAAAGTCCTCCATTTTACTCTTTAGTACAGCTGCCCCTTCTGAGTTCAGGTGCAGTCTATTAGGGGCATAGAGCCCCTCTTCTTCCTACGTTGAACCCAAGTCACCTATCAAGCTGAACCCCATCTGCCCACACCATCCTTTCAACCATCTATTGAATTCCACTATCCTTTCCTCCCTGGGTGTGCTTGCTCTTGGTACAGGCAACACCTCGGAGAAGGAAATGGAAGGAAAAACCGTGTTACTGCAGAACCTAGCAAGCTCCTTGAACCTTGCCTGAACCTCCATCAGACTGTTCCCTTCCAGGTCATTTGTACCTAGGTGAAACATTAGGTGCATCCTCTCATCTTGATGCCTGCCCCAAGATGGAATATTGTGCCTCATCTCGAGCACTGTCATTCCAGGCATACACTGAAACCATACTGGACTGATTTTTACTCCCTTCCTCCCCCATCTGATTCCCTTGATAATTGAGTCCCCCAAGAGTGCCACCTTCGTGCTTGCATCTATACCAGTGTTCTCAAGTTTGCGCCCTAGGTCCTGTCTCCCCATGGCCTCCTTGTTTCCACTGTCCAACTTGTCCCTGTCCTTATTATTGCCCTCACCCACTTCAATATCCTCACCTCCCCCCCTCCCAGACTTTCCCACTGGCTCCCTTCTCCTATCCACCCTCTTCCCTTGCTCTGCCCCTTGCTTAACCACTGTGGGCATGCATCCTCTGTCCATAACTCCTTTGGAGCATACACGACCCACTTCCTGTCTACCCTGGTCCTGTCCCCAGTTACCCTTGATATACATGCTGTTTCTGAATTTTCTGTGGATTGTGCCTCCCTTGAAAGAATTTTCTTTCTCACCACTTGCTCTACCTGCATAACCTCCTCCATGTGTGCCCTCGATATATTTCCCATTTCATCCCCTACCCTTTCTTTCTTCCATATACTGTCATCTCCAGTAATAGCCCCTGAAGCCCCATCTCTAGCTTCTTTCATTTCCCTGTCCTTGCCCCTATCCCCATTGGCTCCCTGCTGCTACTTTCCCTGAGTCCAGACTCCTCTAGTGCCTCACCCTGGTGTGTCCCCAAATGGACCACCCCTTTTTCAGCCAATCTCCCTGCTCCTAAGATAACTTTCCCCTCATCTCCCAGCTTCATTACCCATGCTCTTTCATCAGCGGGAGTGTCTGCCAACTTCCTTACCCCTGCTCCCTCAGCTGAGGGAGTGTCACCCATCTTTCTTACTTCTGCACCCTCATCCTTTGGCTCCTCACAGTCGTTCTCCTCCCCTCCTAGTACAACGAGGGGTGCAAATCTATTTTCCTGCTCCACCCCCATGCTTCTCTTATCTGCATTTGTTGTACTCCTATCTGAATTCTGGCCCGAAGTTGCAGGCTTATCTGGATTGAGTTATTTATTTATAGATTTGCTCTGATTATAGCTGCTGAAAATGTATTGCTTAGTTTACTGTTTATGGGTAATACCTATCTGAAGCATTAGTATTTATATATTTATAGAAAAAACTTCTTTTTTCTTTTCTTTTTCCTTTTATTGACTTATTTTGTTGAATATGTGTTTTATCTATTTGTGCGGTGCCCAGAGCCTCCCAGATTTTGCGTCTTTTAAATAAATTTTGCCTTGCCTTGCTTCACCTTGCCTTGCCTTTTACCTTCTTTTTTCTGAACCTATCACCTGCCACACCTCACGAGCCCTAGTTGCCTCATTTCCTCCTGTTCCAAAACTCCTCATCCCATCCTTGTGTTTGCCGCTATCCTCTCCCAGGGCTCCATTGCACCCAATCGGTCTCCTCCCCTCCTTTTTCTTCCAAACCACCATCTTCTCAACCCATGCACCTAATCCCTTGGTGGATCCCAGTATATCCAGTCTCTCTTCCCCCAGCTGGTACTGTCTTCACATCTCTGCCCCTCCTCCCCGTTTGTCCCCCGCCCAGTGCAATGCCCACCTCATCCACCCCAATTCCTCCCTCAGCTGTGTAAGCTGTTTACACACCATGCATCCTCCCATCCTCCAAGCCCAATTTACAACCATGGCCGCCCTGCCCTGCTACACCACCACCCCTGCCAAAGAATCCACCCTTTGGCTGTCCCCCCCAGCTACGCTGCCATTCCATGCTGCCAGCTCCGCCGGTAAGTACAATATACGTAACCAATTAGATCTATAATAAATGGCAGTACAGAATCCTTCCCGTATGAAAATTTAGGCCCAGACCTTCACACCACAGTAACCACCTTACGAGACTCCAGTATTTCCATCAGTACATAAATCCACAGAATACAAGGATTTCCCCAGCAACCTCTCCTCTGTAGCAGTCTCCCAAGATCACAAGCTTGGCAGTAAAGAGTGTTGCAATCAATGACAACTTTCCCCCCACTCTTGCACTCTAACCCCAGAGTGTTCCTCAGCATATAAACCCACAGAAAACAAAGGTTTCCCCAGCAACCTCACCTCCACAGCAGTTACCCAAGATCACAAGCTTGGCAGAAAACAGTGTTGTAATCAATTACAGCTCCCCCCACTCATGCACTCTAACCCCAGAGTGTTCTTCACTCGCCGTATCGGAGCTCTATACCTATCACCAGTTCTTGCTCAGAAAGTCAAATCAGCAAAACATAGTCATATCACCAGTTCTTGCTCAGAAAGACAAATCAGCAAAACATAGTCACCTTACTGAATTCCCATTGGTCCAGCTCCTTCTGTAGCATCCCCAGTGCTGAGTCCAGCTCATTCTGTAGTGTCCCTAGTGCACAGTCCAGCAGAGTCCTGCATTACCGCTTCTTTGTGATAATTTCAATGGACCAGCTATGAGCACAGATTAATCCCATAGTATGATCAGGCAGCCCTGGATCCCCTTCTGCAGTGTAGCTCGGCTCCCAGGACATCCAGTTGCCTTCTGTTGCCCCTTGGCCACTCCCCGTTCCTTCAGTAATTTCCTACTCCTGCTCTGTTATCATGCTCCTCCTCCCACCGGCATTTAATAGTGGCCAGGGTCAGGCAGGGTGGGTGGGAAGAAAAACAGCTCCATCAGTGATTTCAGCTCAGTGGCCTGGCTGGGCTTTTTAAAGCCAGGCTGCATTGGTGCCTCTCACCCTGACTGGCTGGGAGACTCTTCGGCCTCTTCTGCTGCCGATCAGAAGTGCCCTCTCACTGACAGAGCTGTTGCTGTTGATTTCACCGCCGACTGTGGTGGACCTTCTCCTTGCACCGATCTGCGACTCTGACCACTGTGCTGTACTTGCTGCCGATGTGGCCACCCTCCTCAGCATAGCTGCTGACTGCAGCCCACAAACTTCCCCTCTCCCATCTGACCAGCCGTCATTGCGGCCAAGAAAAACAGCTCCATCAGTGAAGGTGGATTTGCTAGGTCCTCTGGGGATGGGCATCCATTTCAATCAATCAATCAATCAATCAATCAATCAATCAATCAGTCATATCTGTCAATTATATCAGTCAAGTCATTCCTATCAGTAGTCTAGTGGCCTCCATCCCTAACTTTACCTTGAGAGGTAGCAAGTGAAGGTGAATTTGCCAGGTTCTCCGGGAATGGGCTGAGCACCATGGCAATCTTTGTTTCTCTTTTCTCCTGTTTGGATTGGGGGTGAGGCTGAAGTGCATAGGTGTGTAGCTCTGGGGCTGACTGGATCCAGTCTGATGGCAGTGCAGTGTGATTGGTTTGGATATGCAGAGGAACTAGTCCTCACCATCATACCTTTGAACATCGGGTGCCTAGACGGAGTGTGTCCTATCAGTCTGTCATATCAGTCAGGTAAATCACTCTGTCATAGTCAGTTCTGTCATTTTTGTTGATCATATCAGTTTGTTACATTTGTCCCTCATATCAGTCTGTCATATTTCATTTATATTATCAGTCAGCAACACATGCCTTGGTACAGTTTTCTGATTAGCTGTTGTTCTCAGGATTCTCTCATTCATTTACTCGATCCAAACCTTTGCAAGGGACCTGGTTTAGTACTGCTTTGCTAATTAAATTTACTGAGTCATTCATTCACTGCTCTATGCTGCACATTTATGTTGTTTTCCTACTCACTCAAACCAGGATGTATGGCATTGTTCTCTGCTTCAGTCCATCCTACTTTGGTCTCCTAATGCTTCAGTGTGCTATGCATTCCATTTGTTCAATTGTGCCTTTGTCTCTCAGTCTATATCATGTCCTTTTCCTTGCTGTTCTCCATCCTCCTGCCTTCCTCATATATACATACAGTAGATACATAGACACAGTCAGCAGATAAGGGCCTATGGCCCACCAAGTCTGCCCATTTGAGCTTGTAAGTTCCCTTTACTTTTTTCTAGAAGTCTGTTGCCCCTTTCCCCTGACCTCCAGAATTCCCTTATGTCTATCCCTTGCATTCTTAAATCCTCCCCACTCTTCCTCAAGCTCAATAACTCCTTCTTGCTTATATTCTATTACAGAAGCTTAGCTGCTCTGTCCTTGCCCAACCCATACCAGCAGTCTCACGGCCTCCATCCGTAACTCTGTCTTGTTTGGTATTGACAGTAAAGGTGGGCCTGCTTGGTATGCCGGGGATGGGAGTCCATTTCCATCAATCAATCATATCAGTCAATCATATCAGTCACTCATATCAGCCATCCTATCAGTAGTCCAACGGCCTCCATCTCTAACTCTACCTTGGGAGGTATTGAGTGAAGGTGGATTGCCCAGTCCTCTGGGGATGGGCATCAATTTCAATCAATCAATCAATCAATCAGTCATATCAGTCAATTATATCAGTCAGTCATTCCTATCAGTAGTCCAGTGGCCTCCATCCCTAACTCTACCTTGAGAGGTATCAAGTGAAGGTGAAATCGCCAGGTTCTCCAGGGATGGGAATCCATTTCAATCAGTCAATCATATCAATCAATAATCTCAGTCAGTCCTACCAGTCAATCATCTCAGTCAATCATCTGTTAATCATATCAGTCAATCATATCAGTCAATCATAAAAGTCAATCATATCAGTCAGTCCTATCAGTCACTCATATCTGTCAGTCATATCAGTCAGTCATTTCTGTCAGTCATATAAGTCATTTATTCCAACCGTCCAACAGCCTCATCTATATCTCATACTTTCTGGGATACTTGTGCAAAGGTGGGCATTCTGTCTACAGGAAATGGAAGGCTGTTTCTTCCTATTCCTGACTTCTACCTGTGAGGTATTTGTATGCTGGTGAGCTTGCCAGTCTTCCAGAACTGGGGTTCTGTCATTATGCCCTCCTGTCTGCCCAATCATGCAGCTCCTGTTCTATGCAGCATTTTAGTATGTGCCTCCTATGCCTTTATTTCTCCAACTGCAACCACCAATGAGATCCTCTAAGGTCCTCAGACTTTCTACCGCTCTCAACACAACATGGCATCTTCACTGTTTACCAGCTATCCACCTTCCATTGCTCAACATGTCCTCCAAGGTCTCCATGGACTTATTCTGCTTTCAGTGTAATATGCAGTGCTTCTGGTGTTTTGGACTCTTCTTCCTCTCTGCACTTTAGCTGCACACATTACTTCAAGTCTCTGCAAAGGTCTCTCAGACTTTTCCAACTCCTCCAGCTCATCTGCTGGCTTCACATCTAACTACTCCTCTACAACTTGGACTGCTCTCACCTCATGGCAAATCTGAATTCTTCAATATCCTGCACTTCTTTTTTACCAATGGACAGAGTTGAGTACTTCCTCCAAGGCTTCTATGTATCATTCTACTTTGTGTCCTGGTCTGAATCAGAATGCATCCATCGCAACCTGATCCTTCATCTACAGTTCCAAGCTTCATAACTCATTTCACCTCTTCAGTTTGCTGCTTGTCTTCACATGGGTGGATTTCAAAGTTTGCTTCCTGGACTCACCCTCATCAGCCTTGCCACCTTCAGGTTCAGCTGCCCTGTAGTCTCCCTGCCATGTTCCTGTTGCCTTCAGTCCCCAGGTACTCTTCAGGCATTATGTGCTCCATTTCATTGTTTTCTATGACATCCTGTTCTGTATGCTGTGGTACAAGAACCCAACATTGTACATCAGCTCTGCACAGAACATACAGGGACCTTCTGACTGCATCAGTTTCAGCACCAGAGTATCCTTGTAGCTGCATTTCTACTGCCTTTTCAGCTGTTCCGAGAGCTATCAGTTTCCCTGCTTGAAAAGAATCTCTCTGATCCAGTGACATTCCTCAAATTCCTTGGCATAACATTGGATACAGACAGCCAGGCTACCTGCTATTACCATCACTGGATAATAGCATCATTTTCACCCAGAGCTTCTTGCTCAAAATGAGAACTTCTTTTCTTCCTGCAATACCTCATCTGTGCAATCCAAATAATTCCTCAGGGTCTACCATTCAATTCCTACCTCATGAATTTATCATCATTTGTTCCTGAACTACACTATTACTTCCAATCCCAACTGCTCTAATTCTGATCAAGCTTGCTGGGCCCATTTCATCTTACTGAAGTGGCTGTCTAACCCACTATGAAAACCCTTCTCTTGTTATATACTGGGATACATCATTGCATCACCATTGCATAACTATGCTGCCATTTTTGGGTCATCCTGAATTTTATTTATTTATTTATTGAAGGGAATTGGAATTACAATCCTTTGAGTTATAGACTCCTTTGCAAAGTCTCCATGTCAGTACAGAAAGAAGAAACATAACATTTACTGGCATTATACATAGGTACAGTATATACATTGAGTCAAGGATCCTAATGTGGATTTTTGGCCTTAGCTGTGACGAAAGGTAGATTACAGATTCGGGGGTCCTAATTGAACCCTGAGTCAGATTTTGTATACGTTGTGATTGCAGGACCTGAGGATATTGTCGGTGTAAGGTTGGGACTATTTATCCCTGAATTGATGCTCCCTTGCCTCCAGTTGTCACATCTCTGCAAGATTGGCATCAACCTCTCCTCATAAGATTACCTAATATGAAATGCCACCTCCATATGGGAGCATTACAGATTCCTCCATCTAGTCTCTGTTTTTCAGCCAACCATAATGGACATTTTAACAAGGGGGGTCCTTCGTCCCATTTGATTATACAGATTATCTGAGGCCAACTTGGTTTCTCCATTTAAGTGTGCAGCTGATTCATTATCTTGATCCCAACTGCAGACCTCTCATTGCCTCTACCCTACAGTAGTCTCAGTCATCTTTCTTCCTTCATCCATTGAACTCATAACATTCACCAGTCTCTAGTTTCTTGTCAGTCAACCCATATTGGACATTTCATTGAAGGAGATCTTCATCTCAGTCAATTGTATGGATCATCTGAGGCTGACTTGGTTTCTTCATCTTTGTGTCACACTAAATTATTTTCATATTCCGGGCAATGCCAAACAAAACAACTTGTTCATTATCTTTATTTCAATTGCAGACCTTTCATTGCTCCATCCTCTGTAACCTCAGTCATGTTCCAGCCTCTTTTATCTATCAAACTCATAACTTTCACTAGCAGGCAACATTAAGTGGGCATCCACAACTACAGCCACTGAGCTGCATATGATAACGCCATCAAGCCATGAACTTATCATACAGACTGTTAATCATACTTCTCAGATCAAGAACCAGAACTCCTTATTGTCCCTCATAGATGGCCTCATCACAAAACTTCTGGTCTTTCTTAAACCAGTTCCTTTCAGATATCACCATATCTCCACTATCTTCCAGCCTGTATGGATCCCTGTATCCTGGAGAATTCTGTCCCATCCTCCTCCTCTGTTAACTTCCTTAAAAGATTCCAGGTTCCAGAAGTATGTTAATCATAATATCCTGTCACTCCATCCTAGACACCAAAAGATCTCATACAGGAGTTTAATAACACTACTACTAGACCAATATCAACTGACATCCAGTAACGGTTTTGATCATCTCTTTCCACACATGCTCAGATCCTTTCTATCTTCTCTTAACCACAGACAACCAGCACTCATGTCAACAAAAAGGTTCCTGGAACTCATTAAACTACACATCGACTTGGCCCCAAACATTATGCCTTTTCAGGACTTTCTTTCAGCTTGGAGCAACTTCTTCAATGTTCAAGAATAACATTCACAGTCATTAAGAGACATGGAAGATGTACTCTTCCAGCCTTTGAATCTGTCAGTCCTAATCCACCACCAGAAGTTATACTAGCTTATATGATCATCTCCCCTTTAGTTTGCTCAGAGGAGAGGCAGGGTAGTAGCCATAGGTCCTCAGAGGTGTCCTCCGCAGGAGTTTTTTTTCTCTCCTGTGTGCTATTAACCACACTCTCCATAAGTTGGATGAGGTACATTTTGGGCCTGCTATTTCCTACACACTACCCAGTTTATCTATCAAGGGTGAGAATAGAGAAAGACTGAAGCTTCATAAGTATACACAAGCATTACACTACTCACAAAACATTGAATGGGAGAGCTATAGCCCGTGGTTCAGTGTGGGAAAATAGCTCCTCCCATATCCTCTACAAAATCCAGCCTCTCCCAGCAGCCTATGATTAGCATTCTTCCAAACACCCGCCATCCTCCCCAACTTCCTCCTCCTCAAGCATTCTGCTCACCCTTGGTGCTGGGCCTTCAATTTCCTCCATGCTACTTGGGTTATATACCAAGAGTGGAACTAGAGAAAGGCCAAAGCTTCATAAGTGTACAAAAACACTATGCTATTTACCAAACATTGAAATGATAGATAAATGTACCAAAACAACATTTATAAAAGGAAAGTTAACCTGCACTGAAAACATCAAATTGAAAGAAGGCAATAACATACAGGAACTTGAACATGCTTGAGTATTGAACTACATGAGGCTAGACCAGGGGTTCTCAAATGGTGAGGCCAGCCTCCTTGGGGAGGCCCCAACCTGTTCCAGGGGAGGCTCAAGCAAGTCTGAAAAAGTACTGTATTTAAAATTTGAGTTTTATATATTTTGAGTGAAGAGATGAAGCAAACTGAAGGAGGATAATAGTAGGTGAGTTTAGTGTATTTATTTACTAATGGGTGACAAGGGAAGGTGAATGAGCCAAGGCTCATCTCAGGTGTAACTGGGGAAGGGTAGGGAGTGAATACATTTCAAAAGGTAACTGCAAAACAATCAAGAAATACACAATGAACAATAGTGCAATCAAATATGAACAATAAACTAATAATGAGTGGTGGTAACTGATCAATTTGTAGACTGATGGCAGAACAGCTCAAATACAAGGGTCGAGCATAGAAGTGCTAAGAGCAATAGCAGTAAGGAGCAAAGTAATCCCAGAGAAGTTGCTTAGGAGCAGGGAATGAGGGGGAGAGGCACAGTATGTAGGAAGGTTATTTCATATAGAGAGGAAACTGAGAAAGTAGTCTGACCCATGAAGGTACTGCAACAAGGGGTAACAATGGTTCAAGAATGAAAATGGCAGAGCAAGTAGGCTGGCCTGTGGGGAGGGGGGTTATAATAAGCTGAATAACAATATTTATTTTATTTGTTATTCAGATACACCTTTGAGCACAGGAGCTCTTTTTCGAAGGTTTCACGTCAGTATAAGACAAAGAACTGAATGTGAGCCAAGTACTAAAATGGGTTTCAATATATTCATGGTGTACTGCGCAAAGTACAGTATGTTATTTTTCTTTGGGGAGGCCCAAGATTATTTCAGTTTTTAGGGGAGGCTCAAAATCTTTTCCATGGATTTGGGGAGGCTCACTGTGACAAAGTCTAAGAACTATTGGGCTAGACAAAGGAGCAACAGTACAAAATAAATGAATAAGACAGAAGAAAAGCAACAAGGAATATTACAGAAGGATGAAGCTGGTGTTGGAGGCAGCTCTGCCAACGTCAGTGAAAGGAAAGCAAGGGACCAGCTGCATTCTTGCTATGATTTGGCAAATACCCACTTTTGGAAACATTACTCCAAAGTAAAAACTTTGTATTATATTTGACCTGGAGAAGTACTTTTCACTGAAAATAGATCTTACTATACTTGAGTGGTTTCTCACAGAGATGAGACAAACAATCACAGTCAAACTCCATACATTATGGGGCATGATCGTGCACCTGCCCATCAGCATGCAGTCAGCCTTGGAGGAGAGATGGCAGGCATCTCTCTGCTGGATACTTCTGGAATGTGGCTACAGAGTTGGACAAATGAGTAAGAGCAAGTTTCTCAAATTTAAGAGACAGGTGGTGTAGGGTATTGAAGTTTTCTTGGTGGAGGTGGAAGAAAATAAATATGGCAATGATTTCAAAGAGACATTGGTGTTCAGGGTGCTATGCCATGGAGTTGCTTTTTAAGAAATCTAGAGGTGGGGAGGTAGGAAAACATGTCCCTCTTGTTGTTTGTGAGAGGGGGAGGGGTAGGGTGGGGGCATATCAAACGGTATACGGCAGTTTTTTTTATCTGCAGTATACCATTTGATATTAATAATAATTTTTTTTTAAACTTTCAATCTTTATTTAATTTTTTGCAAGAAAAACTTTACAGCAAAAGAGTCCTACAGTTACAAAACATTTAATAAATAACGGAGAACAAGAAAAAATAATACATGTAATGTGCACAGTTATTATGGGTGAACAAATAATTCATACAATGCTGCTTAAGCGGGGGGTAAGGGCAAAATCCATTTAGTTCAACACTACATTGGTAAGTAGGGAGTCTTAAAATTTGAATTATGGAACAAATTCTGTACGTAAGGGCATTATGTATAGAGCCCACTTTCTCCATTCATTTTCCAAAACCTTTTGTTTCTTATTAAGTATGGCAGTGAGCCGCTCCATCTTATATAGGTCTATCATTATCTGCTGCCATAAATCAAGTGTGGGAGGAGAACGAGCACTCCACCTCTGGGTGATAGCTTTTTTGGCAGCTAGAAGAGCCAGATTCAGAAAATTTTTTGAGGGAACCTCAATAGGCTCCTGGGGGTATACGCCAAAAAGGAACAAATGAGACTCCAGAATTAGGTCAGAAGATATTAGCTGATGGAGAGCCTCACTAAGTTGGGAGAAAAAAGGCTGCAGAACTGTACACAACCAGAAAACATGACTCAAGGTTGCAGGGGAATATCCACATTGCCTCCAACAGTCTAGTCCTGCATGAGGCATGTACTTCTGGACTACTATAGGGGCCCTGAAGTACCTAACCATGAGCTTCCAGGAAAAGTCCTTCCAATTGCCTGAACTGACTCCTCTATACATATTTTTCAAGTGAGTCTGCCAGAAGGGAACAGACAGCTCAGTCCCCAGGTCCCTTTCCCAGGCCTTTCTGATTTTATCAAGAGATTTGCTCTGTAACTCACATAAGCTTCTATACATTATGGAAATCAGATGTAATTGAATTGGTCTCCTGTCTATGGCAGATAAAATTATGAGTAGGAGGTTAGCAGGAGGGGAGTCCATCCATTGTGGTCTTCCTAATGAATTAAGATAATTCCTAGCTTGGAAGTATCTAAATCTGTCAGTATAGAGAACACTATATTGTTGGGTCAATTCTGTTAGAGAAAGGACAGTTCCTTTGGGCATAAAATGATACACCAGATGAAGGCCCTTCTTGAGCCAAGTGCGATACCCGCAGTCCATCTTACCTGGGAGAAAGGCGTCCAGGTAAGGGAGGGAATAGATGGCTGATCTCCAAGGTTTGAATTCCCTTGATGATAGAATTCTTTGCCAGGATTTGATTGTTGATTGAGTATATGGGTTAGATATCATGTCTGCCCTTATTGTTGGGTGAGAAGAAAGCAGGGCGCCATAAATGTCTTTGAATTCTTTTCCCCTCCATTTCCACCGATTTCCATCTGGAAATATAGGTCTGATCCATCCAGTAGAGAGGTATTCTTAATTGGCAGGCCTGATAGTATAATCTAAAATTTGGTAGGGACAAGCCCCCTAGATGTCTTGGGAGCTGTAGCGTTGTAAGGCTAATTCTGGGTTTCCGTTTTGCCCAGATAAAGGAGGAAATTTTTTTCTGTAGGGTTTGGAAAAAACGCATCTGGAATTAGAATTGGAAGGGTCTGAGCAAGGTACAGGAAATGAGGCAAAATTAACATCCTAATCGACTCTACATATTGGGTCAGGGACAGGGGGAGAACCCTCCATCTCTCCAGGTCTAGCGAGGTCCTGGATAGAAAGCGGGCATAATTTAGTGTAAACAGGTCACAATCTGGGGTACCCATTTGAATTCCAAGGTATTTTATACTTTTCAGATGCCATTTGAAATTATAAGCTTGCTTCAAATCGGCCTGTGGGGTAAAGTTCCAAGCGAGGACCTCAGTTTTACTTTCATTAATTTTGTATCCGGAGATAGCTCCAAATTTTTTTAGGATGTCCCATAAGAGGGGGAGGGCAGCTTCAGGGTCGGTCATATATATTAAGAGGTCATCAGCATATAATGCTAATTTATGTTTTATTGCTCGTACCTCTATCCCCAACAGGCCATCCTCCTGCCTCAAGGCCTGAGCCAGAGGCTCGAGGTATATTGCAAATAACAAGGGGAAAGGGACACCCTGTCTGGTACCCCAGGAAGAGCAACAGGGCTAGAGAAAGAGCCATTTGTCCGGATGTAGGCTTGTGGATGGGAGTACATTGCTTGTATTGATTGGATAGTAGTCTGCGGGACACCAAAGTGCTCCAACACCTCCCACAGAAAAGGCCATTCGACCCGGTTGAACGCCTTCTCTGCGTCTAGGGAGAGAAGAAGAAACCGGGACCCACTGTCCTTCACATGCTGCCATAGGTGCAGGGTCCTCTTGATGTTATCTTGTGTCTGGCACCCTGGAACAAAACCTGTTTGGTCTAAGTTTATTATTTCAGGTAGAAACGTTTCAAATCTTCTGGCCATTATAGAGGCAAACAACTTGTAATCTATATTGAGGACTGAAATGGGCCTGTAGGAAGAACAAGACATTGCGTCTTTTCCTGATTTCAGGATACTGGAAATGTATGCGTATCACCAAGAGTCTGGACTAGGCTCCCCAAGATGCACTGCTCTGCAGGCATCTAACAAGGCTGGAGACAGGTCTGCTCAGAAGGCCTTGTAAAACTCCCCAGTATAGCCATCTGGACCCGGACTCTTGTTAGCTTTGAGGGCCGCTAATACTTGCTCTAGTTCAGATATAGAAATTGGTTCCCGTTTGGTTCAATTTAACCTAGACCCAGTGTTACAATGTATTGAGGTTAATCTTAAAAGATGGGCACTGCTTCCTTTGTCTATCTGGGGTAAAGTTAATTTAGTAAAAATGAATGTTTTCCCCAGTTTGTTTTATCCCATAAACATGTTAAATATTTGGCTCCCTTTAAAATGGTTTAAAAAAATTCATGGCATAATTACCGCTTTCATTTGGAATTATAAGAAACCTAGATTGGCTTACCATAAATTGATTGCCCCAAATTGACTGGTGGTTTGAGACTTCCCCATGGGTTTGTATTATTGGGCCAGTCATGCTAATAAATACCTTAGGTGGTTTACGATAATAGATGGTCCCGAAGCTAGTAGTTATGTACCTTTGTGGTTAAAATTGGAGATATCCCGGATAACTGATTCTGGGCTTATGTCCAGGGCCTTATTGTATTGTACGCCAAAAGCCCTTCCTATATCTTTACGTAACTCTCCTATTGAGATATCCATCAAGGTTCATGCGCAATTATGTACGTTTTTAATTATTCTCATATTACGGATCCATCTCAACCATTAATGGGTAATCTCAATTTTCTAATAGATGGGAAACCCATTAGGGATGATTGGTTACCTCTATTGGGGAAGGTACTGATTAAAGACCTGTTTTCGGTAGGGGTAAAATTACTCACTTCAATTGATATTTTGAACAAATTTCAAATCCCTCAGGTTATGATATTCAAGGTCTTTCAACTTCGACATTTGGTGGCTAATAAACTGAGTACGCCTCCCCTTAATGGGAGAGTTTCTGATTTCTACGATACACTAGAGCCACTGGTGGGAAAGCCCATGCTGTATCTGCCATATACAGTACATTACTTAATTGGATACACCCTCTAATTCTTGCTCCAAGACAGTACTGGTCTCAGCTTCTCCCAGAGCATAATTTTGATTGGGCAGGCATCTGGAAATTGTGTCATAAATTTCTGTTGCAAGACAGACTTAGAATAATGCAGTTCAAATTGCTGCATGACATTTATTATTCTCCTTTAAAGTTAATTGAACTCGGCATTGTGTCTTCTTCCTGCTGTTACAGATGCCAACAAGAGGCTGGGGATCTACTTCATATTTTTTGGTATTGCCCTAAAATAACCTCACTGTGGGACAGTATTAAGCAGAAATTAGATCCTCTTTTGGGGCTGGATAACCTATTTACTGCGGAGATATGTATTTTAGGGGATGTGGCCTCTATTGATGTCCGGAATAGGAAATACCATATTTGTTTGATATCAGCCTCTGTCAAAAAAGTGGTGTTGAGGCATTGGAAAGACACTTTAGAGATTCCTTATGGCGAATGGTTGCAAGAACTCCTGGCAAATCTTAGAACGGAAAGGACTATTGCGAGTCTTCAGAATAACCTGTCCAAGTTCAACCGAATCTGGGGTCCATTATACTCTTTATATTCTCTATCAGAGTAAAATGGTTAACGGTAATATCATGTTCAAGGATATGTAATTTGTGTGCTGTGCAAGGGGAGGGTTTGGTGAGGGGGCGAGTGGGGAATGGGGAGGGTGGGAGGGAGGGCATCTGGAAGGTTCTGTATGTCATGTTTGTTATTTTCATCGCTACTTATGTTCCTACTGGATGTACTCCTGTACTTGAAAATTTTCAATAAAGTTTGAATAGCGAAAAAAAAAAAAGATATAGAAATTGGGATCTCTAAAATTTGTTGCTGCCTCTGAGATAACTTCGTTAGATTGAGATTTTTCAGGAAGGCCTTCATCGCCTGCAACTCTCCAGAGCATTCAGTGCCATACAGGCTCCTTTAATATCCCTGGAAGGCCCGTTCAATTTCTCGGGGTAAGGTGACTATCTTCTTAGAGCCAGGGTCTCTGATTTGGGTAATATTTGTTCTAGATCTGTGCTGCCTGAGCCTGTGAGCTAATAAACGAGTAGCTCTAGGGCCTCCTTCATAATATTTTTGTTTGAGAAGCTGCAACGCTTGCTCTGTGCGTATATCTAGAATCGCCTGAATCTGTTATTTAGTCGCTAACAAGAGAGAATATGCCCCTTCATCGCCTGCAGCATGTAAGGTCTGCAAACTATTAAGTTGCTGTTGCAGGCTATCAAGGCGCTGCTGCTGCACCTTCTTGTGATGTGTAGCATACTTAATTATTTCCCCTCTGAGAACTACTTTAAGAGTGTCCCATAAAACCCCCTTTCTGGTTTCCTGTCTAGTATTATCCTCCAGAATCTGTTTTATTTTTTGATGCACCATATCCCTAAAGTTTTTATGGTTCAGCAAAAAATTATTAAACCTCCATAAGGTACTAACCTTCTCCCTACTCCGTGTCATATTTAAGGTGAGAATCGAGTGGTCGGATAACACTGTTGGGGACTGCGTACAGCTTTGTACTTTATATAGGTGCTCTTTGGATATGTGCATGTAATCTATATGGGTATACACCTTATGGGGAGCAGAGTAATGTGTATACTCCCTCTTATTGGGGTGTAGACTACGCCAGACATCAGCCCAGTGTGCCTCAGTGAGGTATGCCTGCACAGCACGATGCGCTGGGGATCTCTTAAAGGGTCTCTTGCTAGAAGTGTCTATATAAGATGTGATCAGATTATGGTCCCTGCCCATAATCAAAACTCCCCTACTTTTTTCCATAACCTTCTGAAGCAATACTTTCCTCCCCATTGGGCTCTCTCCTGGGGGCACATATATAGAAACAAGGGTGAGCTCCTGTTCCCCCAAACAGCCCACTGCAATGGCAAGACGGCCATCTGGGTCCAGGTATGAACCTGTGAAAGTGAAGGGGACTCCTTTAGGAATCAAAACAGCAACTCCCCTTCACTTTCCTCTGCCATGCACAGAGGCCACTATTGTAGAGAAGCCAAATTTGGCTAGCTTGTGATGCTCTTGTTTATTTAGATGAGTTTCCTGTAGTAGGAGAAAGGAGGGCTTTACATTTTTGAGGGAGGAGATCACCCTATACCTCTTGATGGGGCTATTTAGTCCATTAACATTGTGGGAACAAATCCTAATTGTGGGGACAGGATCCATCATACATCCCGAGAGCTTGTACTGGATAAATGACAACTGTTAAAAAAATTACAGAAAATCTCAGAATACTGAGACTGAATGGTTCCGGTACAGAATCCTTCACTTTAAACACCCACCCCATAGCCTCATAATAAATAGGCAACCTGTAATCTGAGGTCAGACTTCTAACTTGACCAGACCAGAGAACAATAGAGAACAAGTGCACAGTACAACAACAAAATAGGCAATAAAGTTCAACAGTCAATAACCAAAATAACCTATTTACAATCATACTTCCAAGACAGGAGAGGGTAGAAACTACCCCTCCGGGAAATCGGAGCCCAAACCTTAATTCAGGAGAGGGTCCCATGGGAGGAATTGTGACCTTCGATCGGGTCAGGCCTCCCCAACCCCTAAAAAAGACGGGGTCAAGTATTAGGGACGTCAAACCATAATTGCCCTAAAAGGGCATAATGGAGAATACTGCGTAAGGTTTAGATGTCAAACTTCATCCATCATAACCCTCGGCTAGCGGAGAATATGCTTAACTGTTAATGCTGTGAGGACTATGATATTTAAGAATGGTGACAAGGTTAGAGAAGGAAAAGAAAAAAAAACCCTCGTAATGGTGACAGACAGACTGTTTAAGCCAAGTGGTTAACAGTATGGGCACAGGCATTGAATTAGCTGAGAGGAAAGACACAAAAAAAAAAAAAAAAAAAAAAAAAGAGTTCCACCACTCCTCAGCATTATCACTGTAGCTGAGGTTAAATGCTAGAAGAGTCTGCTGAACCCCCCCCAGAGAAAAATTGAACCATCAGACCATCATCAGTGTCTTCAGGTATTCGAATTATGGCAGTCCATTTCTTGGTCCTTCGAGAGGAGATGCGAACTCCTTATATAGCCCTTGACTTCTTGCAGGGAATGAAATCTTTCTCGCTTCCCCGAGTCTCCGCGAGCTGCCGTGGAGTCCTGCCAGTGTGAGCGGGGGGGACGTTTCTCCTGTTGCACAGAACCAGCTGGGTGGAAACCCCATCCCCTTCTCTTTAGTTCTGCTGTAATGTCTTCAGGATTCGCATACATTACACTGCCAGAGTCCTAGAAGACCCGGAGCTTAGCCGGGTAAGGCGTTTGAAACTTAATCCCTTTTTCTTTTAACAATCTGAGTATTGGAGCATATACTAACATACTATTTGCCAGCAGATTAGGCCTTACGGTCTATCGAGTCTGCTCGAACCCTAGATCCTTAGTTGGGTGCCGAGACCCTCCCATCCCTTGTGCTCCAGAAACCTGTATCATCCATCCCCACCCCCCGGGACAGGCCATCATCTGATACATCCACTTTCTGTGTCTGTCCCACCCGCTCTTGAAGCTCTCCACTGTGGATCTCTGAACCAGCTCACCAGGCAGTGCATTCCAAGGGTCCACCACCCTCTCAGTGAAAAACCTCCTCCTCTTTTCCCCCCCTCATCCTTCCACCTTCCAACTTCAAACCATGCCCTCTGGTGATACCTCCCTGCTTTAGTCTAAAGATCCCCTCCATGTTTACCCTATTTATTCCCTTGAGGTACTTGAAGACCTCAATCATGTCCCCCCTTTCTCTCCTCTCCTCCAATGAAAACAGGCAGAGCTCCTTAAGTCTGTCCTCATACGTCAAATCCCCTAGTCCTCATATCATCTTTGTTGCCCTCCTCTGTACCCTCTCCAGGAGCTGTATGTCCCTCTTCAAGTGTGGTCTCCAGTACTGTACACAGTACTCAAGGTGTGGTCTAACCAGTCCATTGTGCAGCGGCAGAATCACTTCCTTGCTCCTAGAGGTGATCCCCCTTACGATGCATATGCCATCCTCTTTTTCACAATATCTGTGGGGTAATCGTTATCAAAGAACAACCTGGCAGAATTATATGTGACATTCTTTTTAGCCCATGCTGTCTTCAGAATATATTCTTTATCCCTGTAGCTAGAGAGTTTAAGGACAACTGAGCGGGGTCTCGCTGATGGGTCGGTGGGTTTCCGTGTTAGGGCTCTGTGCGCCCTCTCAATTTTAAACAGGAAAGTAGGAGGGAGAGCCAAGATGTCTCTAAACATGTCTGTCAAGAAATCCTCCATTCTTCCAACTTCTGATTCCTCGGGAAGTCCGTATATACGAAGGTTGTCCCTCCGAGATCGCGCCTCCAGGTCGGTGATTTTCTCTTGCATAATTTCATGCTGATCAATTAGGAAGTCCACTGCCCGGTGGAGACGATGTGTTTTGTCTGCAACTTCACCGGCTGCTTCCTCAGAGCGATCTAATCTCTCTTCAACCTCTGTGAGCCGATTTTGTAGAGTGATAAACTCCCTTTTGTTTTCAGCCCGAAATGCTTTTATTTCTGATAGGAGAGTTTCATATTGAGATCTTGATAACCTTTCTACCTCTTTATCAGTATCTGGATCTGGATCCCCCATCGCGCTACTCGCCGGAGAGGTGCTGTGACTGCCTGCAGGCCTGTTCTCTGATCCAGGTGCATCTGCCATAAACGAGGGTCTCCCTGAGCGCGATTTTGCTTTATTCTTGCTCCCTGTCATATCTCGTCTTCTTTTGCTGGGTTTTAGAGTATGAGACAGCTGATTAGGGAGAGATTGCCGACAGGTTATTCAGGAGCTATTCCACTAGGCAGCCATTCTAGATGGTGACGTCACTGGAAGTCCTAATAATAATTTTAAACAGATAGTGGGTATCTGCTCTATTAAAATTTACCATTTATTCCATGTAAACCACTCAGGAGATTTTTGAATAACTGCATTATATGCCAGGAAGCAAGTGGAGTAGACAATGCATAAGCATTTCAAGATTACTCTGTTAGCAAAGATCCCATACTTGGAGACATTACCCAGAGGGGAAAAAAAGTTCAAGTGCACTGAGTAAGGGAAGGGGTTCTCATGCAAATGAGATCATGTTATCCATGAGTTGGTTCACCATACTAAATCCTCTACCCAACTTTTTCTGCTTTGCAACCTTTTTAAATTTTTTGAAATTAAATAGGCTTCTGGTACAGTTTAATGTGGACTGCAGAGTGGAACCTAGGTGCAGAACAAAAGGACCATTCACTAGCCCCTTTGTGTCCCAGTCTCACTGGTATGCTGCATAAAAATGAATCCTCCAGAAGCCAGATCCATGTGTTGGGCAGCATGGGTCTGACAGGAGCAGAGGTCAGAATGTTGGGGTAGGAGTGTTGACTGTGAGGATGATCTCCTCCAGATTTGGGTGGCTTTGTGATGCCACTCTTGCATTGCTACCTGGTTATGGCCCAGTTGCTGTGCCAGTAATGGTGAGGGTGACCATGAGTAATCTGCACTCCATATTATGGTGAGCATATGCATGTTCACTGTGGGTGGTTGGAGAGACCATGAAAAAGTGAACCAGCTACATTCATTGGTTGGTGTATGATGGCATGAGCCTATGACTGCTCACTGTTTCCAGAGATGCAAATAGCTGACCCCTCCCATGTTATGGAGTCCCGTCATTGTGATCAGTTTTACTACCCTAATTACACAATGGTCAGGTGGAAAAGAGGAACTCCACAATGGTCAGCAAGTTATGGTTATATGGTGTACTTGTCGAAGGACGGGTAACAGCTCAGTAGTGAAGAACCAGTTGAGCATCAGGACTGAATGACTGCACAATACAGAGGCAAAAGGTAATTAAAAAAATCTGTTCTTCCTCATGATTGTGGAGGACCAATATAGCTGGGCCTTGGTGTTTGGGGGGGGGGGAGCTGTGTGTGAAGGCTAATGGGACAAGGTGGGGGGATCTCTGTGTGAACACTGTGTGTGAAGGCTGGTGGGTGGTTTCTTGTTACTTTTGTCACTTTGGTGTGGGTTGAAAGAATCTGCAGTTCTACAAAAATTCTGCCAGCAGTGGTCAAGGAGAAGTTACTCATAATGTTTCTGTAGTATCTGATAGTCATTCAGGTTGTGCAGCCAGTATTTACAGTACTTTCCTGGGTGTACTGACTTCATTTTACAATCTGAACTAATAACTGGCATATATTACTAGAGATTCACTTCTTAGTGTGTGCAGCAAGGGGCTCCATGGTTATCGTAGATGGTACTGAAGGGAGAATAACAATCCAATGATATAACACATTGGCAAGCACTTCCAACAGTCTTCATGAGCAATGTCATATGCATATGGCACCACTTATTGACTTTGATTCTGGTACTGGGGAAATAAAAGGATCATCATATTGGAGATGAAATATTGTACAAGCCATCTTATTCTGGCCTTAGGTGGTTCAGGGTGAGATGGCAGTTAAAGATGAGGGGGACTATTGCAATATGAACTAGTTATACGAAGAAGTTGGGAGGATATGTCCCCCCAACTCCCCTAAAAACACATCTATTCTTGTTCTATGTTTTGCTATCTAGATTTCTTCATAGCAGAATGCGGATGCTTTCTACTCCTTCACCAAACAGGATGGGCCTGCACATTGTGTAAGGGACAATATGGTTACATACCTGTACTTTCTGAGGCAATATAACCATATGATTAGCCTTTCTCACAGCATATGACATACTAGCTATCCACCTTTTGCAAAGTAACATTTTCTTCACTGGCAAAGTACCTCACATAGTTTCATGAAGTACATGATGCCTGAAATTTGGTAAAGTGGGGTTTCTTTCGAAGGTCTTTGTACAGGGGAAACTTTATGACTTTGCCACGTCTCCACTGGGTAAGCAAAACTCCACAACCTTTCCACCTGACAAATGTTGATGTTTTAAAGTGACACTGATTTATATTTATAGTCTCTAATGACTATTAATGCTAAGTTAGGAAGGTATTACATTGGAATTAGTGTAAAGTTGTGTTGTGCAGATTATATGCATCCAGTTCTTCTGCCTAAAAGTAATGAAATGCTTCTGAATGTGTTGGCAATTTTTAAACAGATTCCAGTCTAGCATTGACCTTCAATATGAGACCCCGTGCTTGAGAGATAAGCCCCCACACCATTGTCTCTTTTCTGGGTTTCACCTGGGTTACTTGAGCCTAGGTCAGTTGGTCCCTGAAGCAGCAGGCCCCCAGGGATAACTGTTTTTCCTCCACACTTGTCTTCTGCTGGCAAATTGCCATTAGGAGGTTAGACGCAGGAGGAGCAGGTGGGACATAATCTTTTCCACAGACAAAAGTCTACAGCAATGTCTTTCAGCTAAGAGGTATTTTTTAAAGGCATGGTTACTAGGGATGGATGAAGTCTGCTTTCTGATTCACGCAGAAAACCAAAAAATCCTACAAAACTTTCATACAGTCTTCGCCATTAAGCAGAGGGATTTGGGAGTTTGCAAATTTTCTTGATGGTGAACCTATGCTGTCAATGTCCATAATATTGTTGCATGAGGAGATCTGACATAGGTACTTTAAACTCAGTTAAATTTTATTTCAGTTCTTGTGTTTAAAAGTAATTAAATGCTTCTGATAGTACTGTCAATTTTAAACAGACTCCAATCTACCATTGACCTTCAAGATAAGACCCTGTGGTTGGGAGATAAGCCCCCCACTCCACTGTCTGTTTTCTGCATTTTATTTCACATCTACCCCCCCAGCTGCTCAAGCCACCTTTCTCGATCCCCTCATTTATTCATCTTCACACCTTTCCCTTGCCCCTTGCTTTTCTCTCTCCTATCTTCCCCCCTTCTCCCCCTTCACCCTACCTGTAGCTTCCACCCCACTACAATTGTACACTGCTCCTGCTCTTAGAATTGACAAAGTCTATTGTCAGACTGCACATTAGTTTGCTGCCATTGTATGTTATGCACAATTGTACTTAATTTTTCTCTCTGTATGACTCACTGCTGTATTTACACTGTGCCACATCATTGTTATTTGTTTTACTTGTACTATCTGTCTATTGACATGGAACCATTGTAAAAGAACCCCTGGTTCAAATGTATTTGTAATCCTTTTTCTTTTCTTGTATTATTTATGCTGTCTTACCTCCTTGGCAGGGGTGGTCCTATGGTTTCCCTTTCCAGTTGACCACAGCAGTACTGCACTGAGTGCTATGCCCAAGCTCACCACCTCACCCTCTCACCCTTTCCTGGCCAGATCATGCCCCCATCGTGGAAGACCCTTGGGAAGTCAGACTTCAGAGGCAGCACCCTGGGAGCATCCAATGCAGTGCCAGTGGCCAACCATCACGAGTGCCAGAGGATTCTGCCATTTTTCCCTTGTTTCTGGATCCTCCATTCCCTGGCATGGGCATACAATGACATCAATGATGCTGCAGTGCATGCATCCACACAATGCATGTCCAGCGCCAGCCTACGCTGACCCCCTTAGCTGTACCATGGCAGGTACTGACCCCCAGCCAATGCCAGGAGCCAGTGTAGCTGTGGTTGTCCTCCCACCCTCCCTGTAGGAGGACAGCAGTCCGTGGGACACTCAGTCCTCCTCCCCGGCCAACCCTCCAACTACTGAGGTCACTCCTGACCCTGGGTCATCAGTGTGGTGCAAGGTGTGGCATCCAGTGCCTCAACCCTCAGTGCCATTAGCCAGCCTGGTATTTGTAATCCTAGTTATCAATAAATAAATAAAAATAAATAAAATATCTGAGTTACTTGAGCCTGGGTCAGTTGGTCCCCTGAAGTAGAAAGCCCACAAGGATAACTGCTTTCTCTCCACACCTGTCTTCTGCTGTCAAACTGCTATTAGGAGTTTAGACACAGGAGGAGGGGGCAGGACATAATCCTTTCCAAAGGCAGAAGTCGACAGCAATGCCTTTCATCCAAAAGGTATTTTTATGTTTGCCATAAGTCTATTTCTTTACTGTCCACCCACTGACCCTCCCATTCAGCACCCACCCCCCAAGCCCTTACTTACACACTGGGGTCCAATGCCGTAATCCTCTCTGGACCACAGACACATCTTCACTCTTCAAAGCAGGACCACAAACTGAGGAACTCAGGTATGCAGCTCAATGTATTTCAAAGGGATTTTGAACTTAGTGTAGAGATGCAGCGAAATAAAATTTCACTGGTGAAATTGCCGTGAAATCAGCAATTTCGCTGGGTGAAATGTTTTGTGAAACTGAGGCAAAATTTCACAATTTTGCCCATCGCCATTGGCCACAAGTCCTTAATTGAACCCCCCCACACGCACACATTGCCCTGCACCTCCATTTGTTTTAATTAAAAAAATAAATTCACCCTCCTCCATTCCCTGGTGTCTAGTGGTCACCCCCAGCCATCATTGGCCGTAAACAGTAAATAAGCACTCCCTCCAAGTTACCCTGCTGCTTCCATTTGTTTAAAAAATGTTCACTGTTCACTCCTGGTGTCTAGTGGACCCACACCCATCAGTAGATATGTCAGGACCACCAGCTCCCCATCCCAGTACCAGTCAGGCTCGGCACGGCCCTCCTCCCCCCAAGCCGCAGCCAACTGGAAGCGCCACTGAGCACTTGAATGAACAGCGTGTACTGCGCTCATTCATTCAAAGTGCTCAGTAGCTCAGTCAGGCTGCTGGCCATGGAGGTGGGAGTGGAGGGTTGCAGACGGTGACCCAAATGGGAGAGGGGGAGAGGAGGCCAGTGACTGTCATGGGATTTAAACCAGTGACCTGCTGATTTACAATGCAGTATTCCACCCAGTACAACACACCACCTCCCCTTTCTGTGCACAAAAATACAACAAGGCCTTTTTAAAAATAAAACACAGAAAACATTTCAGAAAAGCAAAATGGAACAGAGAGGTGAGGGCTCCACAAAAGGACTGGCCAGTGCAAGACTGCTGGGGACTTTGGCAGGAAATTAACAGACTTGGGAGTGCTTATTTACTGTTTATGGCCAGTGATGGCCAGAGGGACCACTAGACACTAGGGAGAAGGAACTCAAGGCAGGGAGAACTTACAATTTTGCTGCAGGTGGCAAAAGTACGCCCATAAGTAGTGAAATTTTGCTGCGGGTGGTGAAATTTCACCGGTGTGAAGTTTCACCACCAGTAAATTTAGCTGGCTTGGGGTGAAATTTGTGTGTAACTATGGGTGGAATTTCCATTTGGCCGGAGATAATATTTGTGAAATGCGCTAATTACACGAAATATTTTGCTGGACAAAGTTTTCCAATTTCGCAAATTCCTAACTTAGTGGCATAACTTGACCATTTTTGAAAATTTTTTCCCCAGACATTCAACATGCCTTTTTTGGGACCCCAAGTCATGAACAATGGCAGCGAAATTAGGCAAATCTGTCCCAAAAGTTGATTTTGTGGTCACTGTGTGAAATCATCTTTTGGGCAGGAGTTGAACATTTTCTCTATCCTTGTTCATGAGGCAGGATCATAAGAAATCTATGTTGAATATCTGGCATACAAATATTAAAAATCAACAAAGTTATGAGCCTACATTAAAATTTGCAAATGCAGGCACGTAACTTTGTTAATTTTCAATATTTTGAACCCAAATTTTCAACATTGCCATTTCTTCACAGCATCTCATGAATTTGACAGCTGTCATTTTTCAAATCCTGGCCAAAATGTGTTTTTGTATTCCAAAAGTTGATTTTGTGGTCGCTGTGTGAAATCACCTTTTGGGCAGGAGTTGAATTTTGTCTGCCTTTGTTCATGAGGTGGCATCATAAAAACTCTGTGCTGAAAATTTGGGGTAAAAATATTAGAAAACAACAAAGTTATGAGCCTATATTGAAATTTATGAATGCAGGCTAGTAACTTTGGTAATTTTTAATGTTTTGACAAGAAATTTTCAACATAGCCATTTCTTCACAGCATCTCATGAATGTGACAGCTACAATGTTTTAAATCCTGGCCAAAATGTGTTTTTACACTTGTGGTGTGAAATCACCTTTTGGGCATGATTTGAAAATGTTCTCCACCCGTGTTCAAGAGGTGGGCTCATAAGAAGGCTATGTGGGGTCATAAGAAGGCTATGTTGAAAATGTGGGGTATAAAAATGAGAAAACAACAAAGTTATGAGTCTACATTGCAATGTTTCAATGCATGCTCATTACTGTGGTAATTTTCAATATTTGGACCCCATTTCAACATAGTCATGTTTTTACACCAACTTATGAATGTGACAGCTGTTATTTCTCAAATGCTACCCAAAATGTGTTTTAACACTTGTGGCACAAAATGATGTTTCAGCCATTGTTTTACAAATGACACCTGTCAAGACTATGTTGAAAATTTGGGGTAAAAATGTGAAAACCCAACTAACTTACGAGGAAACAAATTGTTTCAACATTTACTCATAACTTTACTTTTTGCAGATTTTGGTCCCTAATGTTTAACACATCCATTGTGTTATCCCACCTCCTGAACATAGCAGGTGTCTTTTTTTTCAGATCCCCTCCAAAACTTACTTCCAGTTGCACAGCGAAATTACCTTTCGGATGGGATTTTAAAAGTTCTACCTGTTTTGATCATAAAAAGACTGTTGGACATTTGGAGTCAAAATGTGGAAGCCCACATTAAAGTAGATATTTTATTTATTTAATTATTAACAATTTGGTAACTGGGAAAGGCACACTAAGCCGAGACTCATTTCCAGGTGCAACATATGGAAAGGGAAAACAAATACATACAAAGGGAAAATTACATAATGACAACAATCAAGTGCAGCATTCAGACAAGACAAAGTTACATACTGGCAATATAATCCTTAACATAGTTGTTCAAGACCATTAAGAGGCAAGGAAGCTCAGGAGGTTGAGGGACAGCAGTAGGTATAAGTCTGAGCAAGCCCTCAAGGGCAGGGAGAGAGTGGGTTAGATGAATGGTAGAGGAGAGTTGATTTCAGAGGAAGAGGAGGTGGTAGGAGAAGGTAGACTGACCAGAAGTTCAGTGTGGATGGAGAAGGGAGAAGGGGCAGGATTACCTGGAGTGCAATGAGTAAGTGGTAAGGATGGCAGGGGATAGGAGAGATGAAAGATATGATGGAAGGGTCCCAAACAGTATTTGGTGATGAAAGCTAAGCAGTGGGCCTGTTGATGGTGGGGTAGGGGTGTGATAGACAGAAAGGGGTAGAGAGAGCAGTAATGTACGTGAAAAGGGGAGTTGGTGGAAAAATGACAAAAGGCATTTGAGAGGGTTTCCAGTCTGGCAGGGGTCATGGCAAGAGAGGTGCCATAGACTATATTCACATAGTCAAACAAAGGGAGGATTGTTTTTGTTATGAACTCATGACAACCAGTGAGTGAGAGGCAGTCTTTGTTTCTATGCAATTCTCCTAGTTTAGGGCAAAGTTTGGAGTGGATGGCATCAATGTGGATCTGGAAGTTGAGATTGTTATCTAGCCAAACTCCAAGGTATTTGAAGGCGGGGACCATGTCAAGAGGGGTGCCTTCCGGGGTGGTGAACAAGAAGCATTGAAAAGCCTTGCCATTTTTTGTCTGGTGCCAAAGGTCATTGAAGCAGACTTTTTAGTATTTACCCTGAGTTGATTTACATGCAGCCATTTAATGTGTTATTAAAGTTTTGCTGGACAGGGGCTTCCACATCTGAGGTTGTTGGGCCGGAGGTGTAGATGACTGTCATCTGCATACATGTGGATGTGAGAGTTGGTGCATACTGAAGGATGGTCATTTATGAAGAGAGAGAAAAGAGTAATTAGCCCAGTAAGGATCAGTAGAGGGGAAGATTGGACATTTCCCCCTGTACTGACTGCTGCCTACATGTCAGGTAAGAGCTGAACCATTTTACAGCTGGAGACACCAAGCCAAAAGAATACAGCTTATTCAGAAGATGTGAGTGGGGCACAGACTTGAAGACCTTGGCCAAATCAATGAATATGGCAGCAGTGATGTGACCCTGATTCATCCCAGAGAGGATAGAGTCTGCAACCCACAGTAAGGAGGAGTTTGTGGACTGACATTTCCTAAAGATTGGACAGGGGACAGAGTATCGGTAGATGTATGGAACTCAGCAAGCCTTAAGTAGATGATGGAATCCTGGAGTTTAGCTAGAGAGTGGAGGACAGATATAGGCTGGTAGTTACCAGGGGAAGGGGGGATCTCCACCTTTGTGAAGGGGCAGATCCTTGGCAGCTTTCCAGGCCAGTGGAATCATGCCAGAGAAGGATAGGTTCAGAATGTGTGTGAGAGAGGACAATGGCCAGGGCAGAGATATGGAGAAACCTGGGGTCTAGGCCATCTGGGCTGGTCTTGGCAGGGTTTAGGGACTTTAGTGCATGGTAGACTTCTTGAGGGGAGATAGGGGGATGTGGTAGCATCCAGGTGAGGGAGGTGGGGAAGGGTTAATAGGGGCTGGAGAAGGGTAGTCAGGAAGAGTACACATTGGGAAGAATTTATTAAAGATGGCTGCAATGGAGGAGGGATCCAAAACTGGTGAGCCATCCACTTTGAGGAATAGGGAAGGGCAGACTGGGGGGGTCTAAGAAGGAGTGGATGACTTTCTAGAATTTTAAAGGTGAGCTATGATTAGTTTGAAGGTAATCTTTGAAGTAATCAGCCTTAGCCATGTGGACAGCCTTAGTGCATGAGTTCCTTGGTGATCTGTACATTTGGAGGTTTGCCAGTGATTGGCAGGATTAAAAGTGAGCCCAAGCACGATCCAGTGATTTACACAAGGCTATAAGGTTGGCTGTGATCCTGTGGTGTTGAGAGTATTAGACCCTGATCTTTTTGAGGGGGGCACTGGAGTTCTAGACACATCTGCGACTGCCTGTGAATAGGCCAAAAGCTGAATCAATGTCAGGGGTTAAGAAAACAGGAGACCCGTCAAAGTCAGTGAGGTCTTGTAGCAGGACATTTGTATGGAGTGCCCTGAGGGATCAGGACCAGATGTATTTGGGGGCCTGTTGGGGGGAACGTACCTTCCTGACACAGTAGGTCAGGCAGTGATCACTGAAAGCATCTGGGAGGGGACAGCAAGTTTAAACTGAAGTCCCAGAGTATGATGAGCTCACTAGAGGTGGCATGGGTGGCGATCAAAGTGATGCAGGCTACCAGGGAAGTGGGAGAGAGCCTGGAGGAAGCATATAATGCTCTGACAAAAATTGGGACAGTGGAAGGGAGGGTTGATTTAACAATAATGAGCTCATATGAGGAGAGGAGAGTTTCATGAAGAGAAATGGAGCAGAAAGGGGATTGCTGAATATACAATGCTACTCCCCCACCACGTTTGCCTTTGTCTTGGTGGAAGAGGTGGAAATCATGCTAGGACTAGGTGGGCCAAACAGTTCTTATCTGCCAGCAAATTGTACATTTCTATGTTTATTAGCTGAGTTTAGCTTTAGTTTGGAATGTCTAAATAAAGTTTGTAGCACAGATAATTCTTCTTGAAGGGCCTTCTGGACATCTGAACTCCTTAGAAGCATCAATAACTGTGTCATCTGTGTAGAGGTGGTAGTTCAAGTTTCTGATATTTTCTTCTTGTCCCCTTAGGTGTGCAGTAAATAGATAACTCAGTACCGATCCTTACAGAACCCCCTCTTAAGATGTCCAGATTTTCTGCAGTAAGACTATTCATAACTGTATCCTGTTTTCTTTTGTGCAGATTTGAAAGAACTAGTCAATGGCAATACTTATCAATCCTATCTCTGCCAATTTATTAATCAATATTTCATGATCTTCCTTATCGAAGACCTTGGAGCAGTCAACAAAGATGGCCCCAATACAGTATCCAGATTCCACAGCTTTGCCAACATTGTCCATGACCCTTGACATGGAGAAGATGGTATTGTGATTTTTTTCTACAGTTCGACTGGCATGGCTCTCGAAGGCCACAGTTCTAGATATAACCCTGCAATTGTTTTGTAACTGGACTCTATCAATTTTGAGATTACTGGCAATAAAGCTATTGGTGCAAAACACTGCAAAATGAGTCACATTGTACACACTGCAGTGTGACTGTTATTATATCAGTGCATGTACAGTGGGCAGTCATATAGCAGAAGCACTAGGAGTAGGATGTCTATGGTTTATGTTCTGAAGAAAACCAGGCAACATTTAGAAAAGGCACCGACAGTGCAGACATTTTGGTCAGCTTGACTGTTGAGTGTTGAGAGGTATGATTTGAAAAGCACTGAGTTTAGAAAATTGTTTTTGGACCACATTTTTATTGGTTTAATTTTCTTGTCCTGCATGCATATACCTGTGTACTGACTACAGTAGAGTGGAGGAAGGGATGTTGTTCTAGTTTCATGGCTGAGCTGCCAAGTCAGTTTCATTGCTGTTGATTTTATTTTACATAAACTGTTTTAAATTTTATGTTACCACTTAGCAGTGCAGAATACTGTTCATGTGCTGCAGTGCTGACTGCCAATAGTCATTTATCATTTTTGAAATGAGCTAAGATAAATTGTGGCGTTTCTGCTCCAAAGCTGAAGTAGTCAAATTTCTTTGTTTGAGTAACATTTTTTAGCAGTGCAGGTCATTTGTTTCATAGCATCTTTGCTGACCTAATTCCAAGTGGTTATTTCCAAGATCTTGGAAGTGTGCTTACATTGGTGCTCCTCAGTTTTTTTGGCTTTACATGAACAGTATCTGTCACAGCTGTGACAGCGCAACTGTTCTGCTCTACAGCTGCTCAGTGAGTGCTCAGTTGTTTTTACAATTTTTTTCATGGAAAGAAGGAAACAAAAATAAAACTGCATAAAATCATATAAAGAATCATTTCAGTGATACAGTATTTCTTTCGCGCAGTTTCCATGTACAATAGAGTGCTCATAACTATTGTGATTGTGATCAGTGCTGGCATACAAGATCAGATGTGAGAGGTGCCAGCAGTTAATCACCATTCATTAATGAAGACAAGCTGGGCATGGTTGGGTTGGCTGTGGCTGCGACTGTGGGTCATGACAGTAGTATGAGTGAGCTACAGTATACTCCCAACATCAAAGTAGGACTGATGAAGGTGTATCACTGGGATTACCTTTTATTCTTTGGACACTTTTAGTGAAAGAGGGGGAAGCATAAGGTAATTCAGCAGAACATTATAAGGGAGTCAATTCACACAAATGTATATACATCACACATTGTTTTCACAACATGGGTTACCTATGGGTGTTCACCCTTTGGCTGTGTTTACTAGGTTTACTAGGTTTTTTAAGGACATAAGGGGGCACCATGGCCCATTGTGAATGTCTCCTACTCCAGTGGGTGAATTATACCAACTTGTATTTTGAGTAATATGTCTCATCAAGGGCTCGTTTGAATCCTTTGAAAGAATCAATATCTACAATATCCTGAGGGAGTCTATTCCATGCTTTAGATGTTCTAACAGGGAAAAGGTTATCTCTCAAATTTGTTCTGACCTTGGCACCACTAATTTCATATCATGGGATCTCCTATTTTCCCGAGTACTACTGTATTTAATTCACATTCTTTTGTGAGTTTGTTAGACTCAAGGATTTTAAAGAGTAAGAGAAGGTCACCTCTCTGTCTCCTACAGTGTAAGGTGTGCAAACCTGTCTCCCTTAATCTTATGTTATATGGCATATTAGCCAATCTAGGAATATGTTTTGTTGCAAACCTCTGGACTCACTCTATTTGTTTTATATCTTTGATAAGGTAGGGTGACCAAGTCTGAGAACCTTAGTCTAAAAGGGAGCGTACATAACTTTTAAAAAGGGGAATGATAAGCTGTTCAGTTTTGCATATAAAGGTGCACTTTATTTTATTTACCATGCCCAGGCCTTCATAAAGACTGTTCTACATTGGTTAGAAGAGGTTAACTTGTTGTTTATAAGGATTCCCATATCATGTTCAGTAGTGGAGGTTTTAAACATTTTCTGATTTAGGATGTAGGAATAATTAGGGTTAATATGTCTGAAATGCAAAACTGCACATTTTTCTGAATTTAGAGACATCATTTTTTTCAGCCAAGTTTTCGATTTTACCTAAATCGCTAATGAGGGTTAGATGTTTCTGGAGTGAGTTTACCTTCCCCCCTAGCTTAGCATCATCTGTAAACTTAATAAGTTTATTTTTAAGTTCTTTATCAATATCACTGACAGATATACCAAACAGGACTTGGCCCAGAAGGGATTTCTGAGGAACACTGCTACTTACTAAACCTTCACTAGACTTGGTGTCATTATATCAAACATGTTGGACCCTACTTTGCTGCCAACAATGTATCCATTTTACTAAACATGGATTAATCCTAAGTTCCTGTAGTTGTTTTTAATTAAGGTATTATCTGGCACTTTATCAAAGGCCTTGGCAAAGTCTAGCAGAATTATGTCTGTGGATATGCCATTATCTAGATTTTTACTGATTTTCTCATAGAACACTATATGGTTTGTAGCACATGACTTTCCCTTCTTGAAACCGTGTTGAGAGCCATCTCTTAGACCTAGCTGTTCCATATTTAATTCAGTTCTTGATTTAATTATTCTCTCCATGAGTTTACAACAGTGAGAGGTCAAACTTATTGGCCTGTAATTTTCTACTTTTGTTCTAGTTCCTTTCTTTTTTTTTTAAAGAATTTTTATTAAGTTTTGCATTAATGAATACATACAAACACACATCCCCTAAGAAATGTCAGGGGCCACAACCCCAAACTGGTTATGGTTACTATGTACATGAACAATATGTACACACGCAGGTGCACGTCATCTTCTATCTTAACATATTATAAATCTCTTCAGCTGACAATTTAAGGCAGAAATATACATTTTATAAAGAACAAAAACATCATTAATCTCCCACCTGTCCATCCCAACATTGACTGCTAAGATATCCAATTACTAATATCCTACCAAAAACTGCTTACACCTGCGTCCCCTGAAAAGAGAAAGAGTCCCCCCCACCCTTAAATTTGGCAAAGTCATACAATCCATTTATTTATTTATTTCTATGAGATGTATGCAGTACCAAAGAGTACTAATATTTTACCTTAAAGATTTGGATACCCAAGGAATAAACTAGAAATAAGAATAGAGCATAATGAACAAAGTTCAGAATTGTCTAAAAAGAGAAAACTCTATATTCCCGCCATTAATATTAACTACTCGCCGCTTGACAGACAGACCTTCAGTTGATCCCCTTCTACCTGTATAGAATAAACTGCCTCCATGACCATCCACCATTTGTCATATAGCCTTTTCTTACCCTCCCTTCGCATTTGCTTCTTTATTCTTGCCATTACCTTAATGAGGTCTCTCACCCATTGGTCATAGGTATAGATAAGGTCATTCTTCCGATGGTTTAGAACAAAGGATTTAACCAGAGCTGACATTAAAGAAAGATGATATTTAGCCGCTACCCCCATAACCTGAGCCATGTCTCCCAAAACACAAATCCCTGGTATTATAAAATCTGAATAGTTCAGTAAGGGGTCCATGTTTTGTTTAATTTTAGCCCACAAGGGCTGAATTTTAGAACAGTCCCACATCACATGTAGAATGTCCCTGTTCCCAAACCACATCTGAAACATAGATCTGTCTGTCTAAGGCACCTAGCACATAGTTTAGCAGGGGTGTAGTACAAATTAGAAGAAATAAAAAATTGCATGGTCTTATACTTGGGTATGAAAATATATTTGCAACTCTTCCATATATTCTTCCAATCCGGCCTCAGAGGAGCTATACTCTTATCCCAAAATAAGGTCTGCACCGGTAATTCCAGGCCCACGAAATCCAATAGCACCTGATAGACTTATGATAGGGGTCTAGATACATAATTCACCTCCCTTAGTTCTTCCCATGTGAACAGCTGTTTCTGGACTTCAATTGGTTCTTCCATCTCCTTCCCCACTAGTTTAGTAAGTTGCATCCTTTTGTAAAAATCCATCTTGCCACACCTTGATGGAAGAACCACCCTACCCTCTATTATAAAATCTGCTAAACTGAGACCCCTCAAAATAGGTGACCATTGTTTAGTAATTATTTGTCCACCGAGACAGAAATTGGGGTTACCCATCATGGGTTGCTCTCGAGCTTTCATTTGTGCTTTTCTCTGATTCGGGGTTAAAAAAGTCCATCAGGCCATCACTGTTTTATTTATCAGGGTAGATTTTACTTTCTCAGGCAATCTTTCTGGATTTACAAAAAACGCCTCTGGAGATAAACCTGCTTCCCCCAGTATCTTCTTCTCCACCTGTAACCAGGTTGGCTTGTATTCCTCTCCCTCCTGAATTGTGCCCCACCTACCTATTAAACCCTATTGCCAAGCCACATAATACCCATGAAAGTCTGGTAATTTAAGACCTTCCATATGCTGTGGAAGATGCATACTATTATACTTTTTCTGAGGGGGCTTAGAATTCCATGGGAAGTCCGATATTAATTTTTGGACTTTGATAAACCATATTTTAGGAATAATGTATGGAGCCAGATAAATGGGGTATAAAAGTCTGGGTAGTGGATTCATCTTAATCAATTCTAACCTTGCTATAAAATTAAAAAAAGATTATTCCACCTAAGAACATCTGATCTAAGTATACCCAGCAATTTTCCCAGGTTTGCCTCAACCCCTTCTTCCATATTCACAGTAATCCAAATGCCCAAATATTTAATCTGCTGCAGGGCCCAATGAATCTACAGGGGCTCAAAGTCAGCTTTATATACATGCAATGTAAGGGGTAGTACCTGTGTTTTAGCCAAATTCAATTTATAGTTTGAAACCTTGGAGAAATGCTCAATAATTTCTAGGGCTCTCTTAAAACTCTCCACCAGCTTTTGTAAATGCAATAGTATATCATCTGCGAATACTGAAAATTTTTCAATTCCTCCCCTCCCACCACTATTCCCTGTATCCCCACATCCCAAATCATTGCCCTTAAGAGAGGTTCTGAATAAATGTTGAATAGAATTGGTGATATTGGACACCCTTGTCTAGTCCCATTATGTAAATGAATTTCTTGTGAGACATATCCATTACATAAAACCCTAGCTGTGGGGGATACATATAGATTTTTGAGCCCCCTGAGAAGGCCTTCAGGGATACCCATCCTCTTCATAACAGCAAATAAAAAAAGTGTGGGAGACCCTATCGAAGGCCTTCTCAGCATCCAGGGATATCAATGCCATAGGCACTTTAGAACTAGCTGCACAACAAAGCATATGCTGAAGCTTCCTAAGCACATCATGGGCCCCTCTACCCAGCATAAACCCTACCTGGTCTGGGCTAATCAATGTAGGAGCCACCTTAATAATTCTATTGGCCAAAATCCTTGTTAGAATCTTTATGTCCTGGTTCATCAAGGCAATAGGTCTATAACTACCTGGCATTTCTTTTGGTTTATCTGGTTTTGGAATAAGTGTTATATACGCCTGATACAAAGGGGGGGGGGTGAGGGATTCTCTCCTGCATTATTTTGGTAAAAAATTCCTTCAACAGGGGAAGAATAGTAGCAATATGCACTCGATAAAACTGGGCTGTAAGGCCATCTGGTCCTGGGGTTTTACCATTTGGTAGTGAATTAACTACCTCTAAGATTTATGAATCCCTTATTGGAGTTACTAAGGTCTGTACCTGTGCCTGATCCAATTGGGGCAAAACTATACCATCTAGAAACCTCTCCATTTCTTCTTGAACACTGATAACCCCACCTTGGTAAATCTCTTTATAGTAAAAACGCAAAAGCATCAGCCATCCCCTGAGGATCAGTTATAATTTCCCCTTTATAATGTATTAGTGTAATAGTGCGTGATGCTTCCCACTCCTTAATTCTAGATGCAAGAAGACGACCAGGGACATCCCCCTATAACAGGTATTTAGCTTGGAGCCTTTCCAACCAATAGTCTACCTTGTGATAGACAATATCTGCCATTTCTTCTCTTAAGTCTTTAAGCTCAGTATCCAACCCCCTAGAGGAGCCTTCCAAGGGAGTGAGCAAATTAATAGCCCCCATTATAAATTCCTCCCTTGCCTTTCTCATACTATTCCTTCTAACTGTATATCTTTGGGCTATTCCCGCATATAGTACCTTACATACTGGCCAGTCCAACCTTTTGTCCTGCAATGTTGGAAGCTGGGTCTGTAAAATCTCAACAAGAGCCTGCTCCAACCTAGTAACAAACTTATCCTCTGTTAAAATCGAATCGTCTAGTCTCCATCTATAGGGCCAAGGTGGGATAAAGCCAATCTCCCAAATCAGCTGGATTGGTGAGTGATCCGATAAAACTCTGCCATGCGTAGTCAGCTCTTTAACTCCACTTAATTCTTCATTATTTACTAGGAGAAAAACTATCCTGGTCTGGGTTCTATGTGCCCGTGAATAAAAGTTCATATGGTAGTCCCCCCTTCCTATGTGTCGTATAAGGTTCAACCAGCTCTGAAACCTCCAAAAATCTATGTATAGCCATTTGGGCCACAGATAACAGCCTCTTGGATGGTGGCTTCCTATCTACCCAATTATTTAAGCACAAATTCCAGTCTCCCCGCTAATATAAGTGGATGTGTCGGCAACGCAATCAAATCTGTCTCCAAAGAAGCAAAAAATTCTGGATTTGGCAGTGTATGGCCATAAACTGAAGCAATTAATACCTCCTTACCCAAAATAACACCCAAAATGAAAGTTCCTGTACAATCCTCCCTCCCTGTAACCGGCGTTACAACATACTGACATGCCTTTCCTACCAATATTGCCACACCCCTGGAAGCCTTAGCCTTACTAACTCCAAAAACCTGACCCACCCAGAGTTTTTTAAGAAGACTCAATTCTTCCATCAACAAATGTGTCTCTTGCAGTGCTACAATATCTGCCCCAATGTACTGGAGATGTTTCAAAATGACTAGTCTTTTTTTCCTACCTGAGGCCTTTAACATTCCAGAAAATAATTTTAATAATCACCATTTTATATGCCTTGCTTTTCCCTCCCGTAGTAACCCAGGACTCCCTCTTTTTCCTCCAACCCTTGAATCCCACCCACCAAGATCCCTGATCCTTCGATCGCCCTCCTAAAAGATACAGATCCATAGATGAGCTTGTACCTGTGTGCTCCCAGGCCCCCCCCTTCACTACTTAAATCTTTCCTGGACCTACCATGGACATTAGCCTCTTTAAGATCACACAGACCCTCCTTATCTAGCCACCCTGACTCCCTCATTTTACTGTCACTTAGAATTTCAGAGGAATAATAATCCTTTCTCTTATTTACTAACCAGTAGACCTTCTGACCCTTCACAAAATTAAATCAGGCATACCTCAGGGCAAAAGGTAACCCCCTTCCAACTCTAGCACATAGGAGTGAGAAGGGGATACATCCCCCAAGAGGAGAGAAAAAATCTGCAGAGAACCCTATAAATGCCCAGTGAGCTTTAAACCAATACAAGCCCCTACCTTGTATGCCTACTAATATAGGTTAAACTTTAACCACAAACATAGGTCAAAATTAGCTTAATTCTGCTGTCACCAGTTAGTCATAAATGTGGATATAGCCCCTCCCTCTGCATTCACCAAGTCAAACTGTCTAAAATCATAACCCAAAGAATCAAATAATTCAAATAGTTTGACATTGGCAACTACTTAACTTTCCTTACAGCCACACGGTCCTGTTGCTATTTGCTCAAATAAAAAATTATGGACATAGTACAAGAGTTTTAACTTCTCCAGTCTCCATGTGATCTTATGCAGCTTTCCACCGGTAGCATCTCAAATTCTGCCAAAAGTTCCCTCCATCTTGTATATTCAGGTCGCTGGTTTAAAAAGAGCTGGGAGTTCCACCTGCAAACCCTCGAGAGCATCCCTTGCAGTTAGATATTTCCTCTCTCCTGATTGCAGCTTCACCATCAAGGTTGCCGGATACAAGATTCTAAATTTAACCCCTGCAAGATACAGCTTTTTTTTTAATGTCAGCATACTCTTTTTGTTTTTCCCGAACTGAGGGAGTTAAATCCCGAAACAACCAAATAGCTGCCCCATTCCACTGGAGATTTTTAAGATTTTTAGCTTAGTTGAACATATGAAGCTTTTCCTTATAGTTTAGAAATCTCATTACAAGGACCTAGGGATGTGCTCCTGGTGGGGGGACTTCTCTCAAAACTCGATGCTTTCTCTCTAAATTGTACACCTCTCCAAAAGGCATTGGACCCATAAGTTTCAGCAATAAATCGTGTATGAAGGACAAACAGTCCCTTCCCTCAGATCTCTCCGGTAATCCATCAATAATTAAATTATTTCACTGACTTCTCGCTTCTTGATCCTCTACGTGATCCTCCAACTTCCTAACTTGTCTACGCAGAGCAATCATGTCTAAGTCCATTGTAGACGTTTTCTTTTTTTGGGAGGCAACCCGGGCTTATACATCTTCCATGCGCTGAGCTAGAGCCTGTAAAGTTGGTTTAACAGCTGCAAAATCTATCACAAGCCCCTGCAGCAGCTGTTTTATTTCTTGAATATTATCCGGTGCTGAATGACTCCCATCATCTACCACTGACTGTATTTCTGCGGTATCCGGAGTCGGTGATTGAGATTTTGGATGCTTTGCTGTCGGGGTTAATGCGGCCAAAGGGTCCAGACTTCCACACTCCATTTCAGCCAACTTTCTGGCTCTGCATCTCTACTTTTAGACACTACAAACCGCACCACTATGCTCCATTCCTTCAAGCAAGCCACCCAATGACACTCAGGAAGGAAAGTTTCAAAGCTTGGTCTACCTCAGGTATGTCCAAAACATGCTTTAATATAGATAAACTGTAGCGAGGCCTAGAAGCACTACCAAAGACATTCTCTCGGTTTCAGCTCATAACGTGATCCTTCTAGTTCCTTTCTTGTATATAGGTATTACTGTGGCCGAGTGCTGTCCTTCGGTACTGTACCCTCCTTAAGGGAGAGATTAAAAATTATGGACAGGGGATAGGCCAGATGTCAGGTGGTGTTTTTTAGTAGTTTGGGATTTATAAAATCAAGTCCTGGACTAGATGTACTATTGATTTTGTTTAGTTCATAATATACTTCTTGTGTGGAAAAACATTCTATTTATTATTCATGTCAGGCTCATGCTCGTGCTCACATCATGTTCACACTCATATTGTGCTCAGGTAAAAATATAGTAAAAAGTACTGCTTTTGTTAAATTTTAAAGTATTCCCTTGGGGGCATGCTGTTATGTATTGAGTCCAGAGATAAGAATATGAAACAGATGTCAAAAGATTGAAATACAACCGTTTTATTCTGTAACTCCAAAGTTCACTCCAAACATGGCTTCTCCTTCATGCCAACTTATCAGTTCTACTGTGCCCTCTAATGGAAGAAATCAGTACCACGTTTCTCCCTGTTTATGGCTGCAGTAGGTGGAGCCTGCAGCCATCTTGCTGTAACGGGAAAAAGAGGACACCGAAGCACAAATTTGGAGTTGCAGTACCTCCTTTCACAACTCTAAATTAGTGCACTCATCCCCTTCCACGGGTGCATTATGTTTTCTGCCATCGCCCGCCAAGCTGGCTGAATTCACAGTGGAACACGGCACAGTCCACCATGTCCAAGATGGCCACCAGAGCTCAGTGTGCATGTGTGAGTTGTCGCACATGCGTGACTTCACTTCCACAGTTGTGGTGAAGTCATGCATGTGCACTGAACTCATGGCGGAATATTCCACTGTGCCCAAGATGGCTGCCAGAGCTCAGTGCGCATGCTTGACTTCATCGCAACTGCAGAAGTAAAGTCGTGCCTGTGCCATGACTCGTGCATGTGGACTGAGCTTCGGTGGTCATCTTGGACATGGTGCACTGTGCCGTGTTTCACCATGAGTTAAGCGAGCATGGTTGCAGCTGTATTGGCTCTGTCCAGAGCAAGTTTAAAATGAAAATCAACAACATTTGCAACTAAAATTCTTCAGAGCCCAAACACATATTCTTTAATCCACACTGGAGGCTTTTTCAGACATTTATGTCTGTGCATGACCATGGTAGTGGTTGCATCATGTTCACCTGGGACCTCAGTGGTTGTATCATTTAAATCACCTCTGTCAACAAAATTAGAAAGTTCTAGTAGTGTTGACAACTGTGCTGCATCCTATATCCTACCATCATCCAGCTCATTGGAACAAGTTCCATTTTGCTTAATGACACATCTCAGCCTTTGAATCTAGAGTCTCCTTTATGCTTGAAGGCTTCCGTACTTGATCAAGATCACCACACTACAAAGCAAGATACTTGGCACCTCTACATCTGCCTGTATAAATGTTACTTCTCTCTTGGTTCTTATGAAGTCTGTCACATCTGTTCTGATCAGTGGTACTGTTAGGTGTAGTTAACTTGGTTTTATTTATATCCATACATATCTACCTTCCTTGAAGTAACTGGGCTGGACTTGCACCAGTTGTGGCATGAGGAGTTGCTTTATAAGCCATTAAGAATGTTGTGAAAAATGGCTCCCACCAAAGTCCTTCAATGGAGGTTATCTGTAAACAGTTCTTTAAGACTATATTAAAGTGGTCTACTTCCCCATTTGCACAAGGGTAATACACAGATGATCTGATACACTTTAAACTTATCTCCCATGTATAATTGGCAGACTCCTGGGAAGTGAATTGAGTTTCATTGTCTGAGACTAACTCATTCAGATTTCCTTCTCTGGCAAAGACAAATGACAAAAATACTTTCACAACAGCAGTGTCTATTCAGGAGGCAAAGTAATTTTAGGCCATTTCCTGTAACAGTCAACTAGGATGCTTGCATATAGGTAAGCAACAAGGGCAAGTTCAAATGATCCCACAATACCAATTTCAACTTTATCCAAAGCACCAGCATGCCAAGGAACTGGATATAGTGGGCAGACTGTCTGATTCCAGTCATAGCTCTCTGTCACTAAGTGGTGAACACTCGAATGACCACTTCTACCAGTATAACTCCAGCAGTCTTTGTTTAGTTTTTCACAGTACCATGGTGACTGTCATGAGCTAAGTTGATCAACTTCCTTTGTAAGGACTTTGAAACAATAAAACAGTGTTGTCCATTTAGAATGCAATTCCCTTTTAATGCTAATTCATATCTAACATGGTAGTATGGTAGCAGTTTAGGGTCAACTTTCTTTGAAGTCTCTGACCATCTGTGGGCCAGTTGCCATTGTAACATCACAAGAACAGGACAGGAAATGTAAGCAGTTCTAAAATCTTCTTCAGAAACAGCACCCATGCCCTCAGAAATCATGGCAGCTGTTTCTACCTCTTTCTGCAGGGTAGGGAAGTGACAGTAACAGGAAGAGGCAATCTGGATAAGCTATCAGCAACACAGTGTTAAAATTATTTTCTGCATTGTGTGTCATAGTTAAAATCCAGCAGGCAGGCAGATCATCTGGCAATTCTCATGCCAGCACGACCGTTATCCTTTGTTGTCAGCAGTGTTGTTAGGGCCTAATGATCAGTACAAAATGTATATTTACTTGCTCCATAACCAGTTTCTCCATTTTTGTACAGCTCTAACACATGCAAGAGTTTCTTTTTATGTTGCTTGCATGCATGCACAAGAAACATGTTGCAGTAGCTTGCTGCAGAAGCAGGTTGTGAAGGAGCGGCACTGTTGTGGCCAGTGCCCCCACTGCCTTTTGAGACTTGGTCCTCTTTCCCCAATGGGGTGGCACGCTGTTGCTGACACTAGTTCAGCCAGCATGCCACCACCTTGAAATGTTTTAGCCGCTGCAATCAGGGGCCACCTCATCATTGCAGCATCAGCCATTTTGCTGCAATGAGGGAGCGACCCATCATTTCAGGGCAGTACCTTGCATGCCCCTGACCCAGTTTGCCGACGGGTAGCCCAGTCCCCGTCAGCATAATGTCCCCACCCCCAAGTTTCTGCTGTATGCTGAGGGGGTACCCAATCCCTCTCGGCATCATGTCCCCCTCTTTCTTTGCTGTTGGGGTGCACAATCCCCGTCGGCTTCAGTCCCACCTTCTCCACTGAAGTTGCTGACAGGGGAGTCCACTCCCCATCAGCATAATGTCTCCTCCTTCAATGTTTTGTCTGCCGAGGGGGGTGCCCAATCCCCCCCTCAGCTCTCCCACCCCCTCAGTGTGTGCCAACGGGGGTGCCCAATCCCCCGCTGGCTACAGTTCCCCAAAACCAGTCAGGTCACATGCTGGGAGCCCACCCCAGCGTGCCAAATGTCCCTGAAATAAAAAAACAGTCCCACAATGTTTTTCTTTAACCCTGTAAACAAGAAAAAGGTCCCTCATTGAGTCCATGGACCCGCCCTAACTCGCACCCACCCTCTGTGCACCCTGCCTCCCCAGACCCCCCTCACCCCATACTTGCCTCTGGAGCCCAGCGCGATGATCTTCGGTGAACCGGGAACACGTCTGCACTCTTCAAACTGACTACGAACTGAAGAAATGGCGGTAAGCTGTATAATGGCATAAATAGTTTTTTTTCAACTTTGGTGCATATCTCAGGGATTTGGTGGAATTTTAGCACCAAATTTTCAACATGGGGTTACTGGGACCCCTCCTCATGAATTCAGCCACTGTCATGGCGTTATTCGGCCCCAAAAGGTGCTTTCATGGACACTGGATGGAATCACCTTTCGGGACTGATTAACAAAATGACAGTGCCAGTGTTCATGAGGTGGGCTCTTAAAAAGCCTATGTTGCAAATTTGATGGAAAAAATCCCAAAAAGTACTGTTTTACAAGAGTGCGTTGCGCAGTTGCTACGGACGCTCGTACCTTCGTAAATTTGCAATATTTTAAATCCATATTTTCAACATTGGCATTTTTCTGCACCTCCTTATGAACAGTACAGCTGTCATTTTTCACATCGTGGCCGAAATGTGTTTTAGTTCCGGTGCAGAATAGCATGGTTGCTGTGGGAAATCAGTGTTCGGGACACATTAAGAACATCACAGTGATACTGTTCATGAGCAGAGGTCCTAAAATGCCTATGTTGAAAATTCTGTGATGAAAGTCCATAAAATGACTGTGTTACTAGCGTGCGTTGAGCAGTTTCCACGCACCCTTGTAACTTAGCAAATTAGTAATATTTTCACGACAGATTTTCAAGACTGACATTTTTTCATGCCTCCTTATGAACAGTATAGCTGTCATTTTTCACATCCTGTTCAAAATGTGTTTTTGTGCTTCTGGTGCAGAATAGCGCAGTCGCTTTGGAAAATCAGTGTTTGGGATAGATTAAGATCGAGTGAGTGAGTGAGAGAGGGGGAGTGACCGAGCTCAACTGAGCTCTGTCAGGACTGCTGTGGATTTCTTAGTGGGCAGAAAGAGGCACCAATGCATGCAGGAGCCCAGTACAAAAGGACAGCCTGCAGCGCTTTGAGAAACAAAACGAGCGAGTGAAGGAGGGGGAGTGAGCGAGCTCAGTGGAGCTCTGTGGGGACTGCTGTGGATTTCTTTGTGAGCAGAAAAAGACATCAATGCAGGCAAGGGCCCAGTGCAAAAGGTCAGCCTGCAGCAGCGGGAGAAACAGAATGAGCGAGTGAGAGGGGGGAGTGACCGAGCTCAACGGAGATCTATCGGGACTGCTGCGGATTTCTTTGTGGGCAGAAAAAAGCACCAATGCAGTAAGGAGCCCAGTACAAAAGGGCAGCCTGCAGCACTGGGAGAAATGGAATGAGTGAGTGAGAGAGCTTAATGGAACTCTGTCGGTACTGCTGTGGATTTCTTTGTGGGCAGAAAAAGGTGCCAATGCAAGCAGGAGCCCAGTACAAAAGGGTAGCCTGCAGGGTTGGGAGAAATAGAATGAGCGAGTGAGAGAGGGGGAGTGAGCGAGCTCAATGGAGCTGTGTCAGGACTGCTGCGGATTTCTTTGTGGGCAGAAAAAGGCTCCAACACAAGCAGGAGCCCAGTACAAAAGGGCAGCCTGCAGCATCAGGAGAAATAGAACAAGCGAGTGAGAGAGGGAGAGGGAGCGAGCTCAGTGGAGCTCTGCTGGGACTTTAGAGTTGCACACCCTCCCGCCCAGGGTCCTCTATGGTCCTATATTACAACAGGGTCTCTGGAGTGGAGACAAAGCAATGATTGGATACTTTTAGGATTGCTGTAATAATACAGATTTAGTTGTTCTGTTTACTTCTCTGACTGAGCTAAGTACTGAGCTATGCTGTTATGATTGCTGTAATAATACATATTTATTTGTTCTGTTTAGTTCTCTTAGTAAGATGAGTAATACTTGGAGTGCAATAGGATTTCTAACTGGGCTAAGTGAAACTATATGAGAACTGAGAACAAAATGTATGGTAGCTGAGGGGTGAAAAACGGACAAGTAGGCTTTAGGATTGCTACAGTAATACAGTATCTAATGAATGAGATTTGAGACTGAATTAACCCGGTCGGCAAGGGGTCAGTAGGGGGACTAGTGTGGGGAGGTGGACAGGAATTTGAGTAAATAGGGGTCTAATAGTTGTAGTAGGGTACAGAACCTGGGAGTAATGGCCCGTAACATAAGATGGGGGCCTAAATGGGCAGGTGCCACGTATCAAATCAAGGTTAGTGTTGTCCACTGCCCCACCCTGATTTACTTCCTTTGCCACAAGAGATCAACCAGATTTGTCTGGCATGACTTCCCCACTGTGAATCCATGTTGCCTATGGTCCTGGGCTCCGATGGCTTCTACATGCTCCACTATCCTTTCTTTAAGCAATGTCTCCATGATTTTCCCCACTACTGAGGTGAGGCTCACTGGCCTATAGTTCCCTGCCTCCTCCCTACTGCTGGATTTATATAGAGGGACCACATGTGCCCTCCTCCGATTCTGTGGTACCACCCCTGTGTTGAATGACTCAGTGAACATGGCTGCCAGAGGTACTGCTATCTACCTTCACAGTTCTTTTAATATCCTTGGGTGTATGCCATCTGGTCCCATCACTTTGTCCACCTTCAATTTAGTCACTTCCTGTGGGATTCTTCTGCCTGTGAATGGACTATTTTCCACCTCATCACACCTTTGCAATTGCTGTACTGCTGTGGCCCTTTCCCTTCCCCCTCTTCTGTGAATACTGAACAGAAAGACACAGTGGAAGTCTTGAGGGGGGGGATGACAGTTCTTAGGCATGGTACTTTCACTTCCAAATATATAAACAGCATGTGTAAGCAAGCAACATTTGGTATTGACAAATGCTTGTTCTACAAGGAGTATTTCCTTTCAGTATCATTAAGTGTAAAAGAAGCAAAAACAACTGTGCATTCAGAGCCATCTGGATGAATTTGAGTAACAACAGCACTTATTCCATAGTCCAAAGCATCTGTGGTGACAAGAGTCTGCAGAGAAGGGTCAAACAGAACTAATGCAGGACTTCCAACAATTAAAAGTCTTTAGCTTTTCAAAGTTATCCTGTGCAGCAGTAGCCCACTGAAATTATGTAGTTCCTCATAGAAAGGCTTTCAATTGGTCAACTGGTGTAGCATATCTGGGTATGAATTTGTGGTATCATATGGTAAGTTCTAAAAAGAGCAAAAGCTTGTAGCATCTTTAGGAGCTGGACCATGTACTACTGCTGCTGTATTGTCTTGATCAAGTTGTAATCCCTATGACAAACTAATTTATTCCAAGAAGCTCAATTAAGAACAGTGTTCTCACACCCCAAATCCTGATGGTCTCAAAGGGCCTCAATGCATGGCCACCAGAACTTACTGGTGGCCTCACTCCTTATTTGTTCAGCTCCAAACCTCCTATTATATCCCCAAACCCCTGATATAACAAAATTATTTTTACACAGTATACAGTAAATCAATCCCATGTTATATTTGCACTTGACATGTATTTTCTGTTTTTTGAAGTTCAGAAACTTGTTCATTCCATTACCTTTGTAATTGAGGCTCTAAAGAGCTCTGTGGCCACAGAAAATGGTGCTGGTTGCTGCATGTGATCACTGTGACCTCATTTGAGAAACACTTATTTTGTCTGCGGAAAGTGACACTTTTTCTTATTGAGCTTTACACACATATCAACCTGTATTAAGACCACATGAAGGTTTTCCTCATGTTCTTCCACTGACTTCCCATAGTTGATCAAATCATCAAGATATTGTTGGACACCAGGCATTCCTACTAATCTCTCAGACATTGTCCTTTGAAATACTGATGGTGCTGAGCTGAGACCACAGGATATCTGGCAGAAATGAAACAGTCCATCCTGAGTAACAAATGCAGTCACAGCTCTACAATTTTCAGGTAGGAAGAGTTGGCAAGATGCATATTTTCGATTTAATGTGGAGTACCTTACAGTGACCCCTAATTCAGACAAATGTCCTCAACCAATGGTAAAGGGTTATTGTCATCTGAGCCCATTTCTACCACCCCCCCTGAAATAAACATTCCACAACTGCTAGCTTGGATGCTCTTTGGCAAATTTATTTTAGGCACTATTTCCATATTTAGAATCCAAATATCTTGACTCAAAAGTTCATTCAAATAGTCCACATAGAGGTCCAATATTGTTTCTGGAACTTCGTTCTTTCCTGGTCTTCTTCTTCTTCCTGTGTGCTTCACCTTCAGGGTCCAGACACTCAGATCTGACCCCCCCCACCATCACCAGTACCAGGGACCAACTTACCAGGACCTCCACTCCCCATCCCAGGTACAGACACTGCAATCCAACCCCTAGGCTCTAAACTTCCCCCTTTCCCCTTTACTTCCATGCCTGGGTGTCCTTTGCCCCCAGCACATGTTGGTCTGCCCCTCCCCCTTTCTGCCTACCCCCCAATTACCCCTCTCTAGCTCCCCCTTCTCCTTTTTCCTCTTCCCTCTTTTCTCCTTCCCCCAACTTCCTGCTACCTCCCCTTGATTCCTTCCCCCCCCGACCCGAGCACTTGCAGCCTAACCAACCAGCTCTGATAGCCCCAACAGCAAACCCACTGCCCTTCTGCATCATACTGGCCCCTTCAGGCCCCGCTTGCCTAAGACAGACCTGTCCCGGCTGTTCCCTGTAGCATCCAAGTCCTGCCAGGGTGGGTGGGAAAAATCCCAGCAAAGAGGGCCACTGGAGGGTTGCTCAGAATCTTATACCCCTCCAGACCCCTCCCCCTCTCTACCTGCAAGCCCCCCCCCAGTCAATAGCACGGCTGCTATCTTCTGTGTCAAATGACACTGGTTTGATGACATTGTCCCCCCACCCCCACCCCTCCCCATCTATCCTATTAATTCAGCTTGCTATACCATGCGGGGGGAGGGCATCCAAAAACTTGGGCTGCCTGTTAGTGCCAACCTTATTTGTTGTCTGAGCCCATCCCCCCCTGAAATAAGTACTCCACAACTGCTAGCTTGGATGCTCATTGGCAAATTTATTTTAGGCACTATTTCCATATTTACAATCCAAATATCTTGACTCAAAAGTACATTCAAATAGTCCACATAGAGGTCCAATATTGTTTCTGGAACTTCCTTCTTTCCTGGTCTTCTTTTTCCTGCGTGCTTGATCTTCAGGGTCCGGACATTCAGATCCGACCCCCCACACCATCACCAGTACCAGGTACTGACTTACCAGGACCTCCACTCCCTATCCCAGGTCCGGACACTACGATCTGACCCCTAGGCTCTAATCTTTCCCCAACCACTTTACTTCCACACCTGGGTGTCCTTTTCCCCCAGCACATGTTGGCCTGCCTCTCCCCCTTTCTGCCTACCCACCCTAATTATCCCTGTCTAGCTCCCCCCTTTTTCCACTGCCCCATCTCCCACTGGTGATGGAAGATGGGGCTCCCCCCCTTGTGGGCTGATAGTTCCCTTGTATAGATCCCCCCACCAGATCTATCAAATGCCTTAGGAATAGGCACATGCCAAACTCGGTCAGATGGACCCCGTCCAACCTGTACACATCCGCTCTCTTGAAAGAAATACCTCTGTGCTGAATGTGCACCCCACCCATCTCAGTCACTGCCCTTGCCACCTTCCTATTTAGACACTTCCTTCCTTTTTCCACTGCTTGTACTTCCATGGCCCCTCTCCACACCTGATGGGATGTGATCTTGGACCAGCCGATGGTCGCCCATGGCCACCAACCCTTTACCCATTCCAGATCTGCTGTTATGGCCTGGACAAAAAAAAACCACGGTGTCTTCTCCAGGTCATTTCCCCCCAGATGTATAATGAGTAAATCAGGCCTGCTCCACCTGATCTGGAGCTCCTCCCACAGAGGTAATAATTGGGCCCACCTCATGCCCCTAATGCCTTTCCATTGCACCCTCGTGTGCTCCAGATCTATATGTAGCTGTGTCCCACCACTCCTGGAAGCTGCAAATCTCTCTGCCCAATAAATGAAGGAGTGCCCCACCAACCAGACCTGCTGTTTTTCACCTGTGGGGTAGAACAGAAATACACCAATGGTGAGCACAACCAAACCGTACCAAACCTATCTCACATACTTTTTATGGCAACTGGATCACCATCGTTCCACTTGTTTCACCTCTGTTTCCAACCTGCCCCTGGCTGCAGCCTTGGAAGCTGCCCCTATGCGAAATAAATGGGGGGCAAATCCATTGGGGTCCTCCCCAATGAACATGAGTACCTTCTTAAGGACCACCCTGACCTGGAAACTGGTTACTGGGCTCCCATCTGCATGCTGGAACCACATCCCCCCGGTCCCTGTGTTCTCCTATACTCCTCCATCTCTGTGACCGCACATATCTCACCCGGACCCTGTCTGTCCAAGTTCACCGCCACACCCCTGCCCTCTTAGTCCATTTTGGACTGGGACAAGTGTACAACCACCCTGTCCTGACCCAGTTACACCTCCCCGGCCTGTAAGCCCTGGTCCACCCCGGACTTTTGCGGGGCCACCATTTCACCTACCCTAAAGGCACCTTTCGCCATGACCATGAAAACCAATCTAAATAGGTAGGCTTCTTTTGCCGATGTGCATACATGCTGTAGGGCTCCCATCACCCTTTATAGCAGCTGCCCCATGATAGGCCTCCTCCTGTCCCTTCTCTTCCCACGTGCCTTTTGCCAGCCTACCACCATCATTCACCACACTGCTCTTCCTGCTGCGATGTCTGGCCAGTTCCAGTCCTTACACCCCCATCCTATGCCAGTTAACTGTACCGTCATAGTGGTATGGGCTATCCCTTTTTCCCACTTACTTACTATGTACTGTTTAAACTGAGCTTCTGCTACCAGCTCCTTCGTGTCCCACCTCTCCTGGGCCCAGAACTCCTGAAATGCCACCCATGCCCCTTCATATGCTCTCAGTTTATTGAGTGCCCAGGAGCTCCGCTACAGCTATCTTGCCTTCTCCCTCCAAGTTCCCATAGATGGTCTGGCACCCTGGTCCTGTGCTCTGCTGTGTTTTGTGCCAGCTCCCGGAACCTGTCAACTGTAAATGGGGAAGACTATTAGCCACCTTATTTCTAATACCCTCATTATGTTGTGCCTTAAATGACACGTTCTGTTGCAGGCCCAATAGAACCAGGCTACACATGACCCCTCCCACTGATTCGGTGACTCCCCCTTGCTTATTGATTACTTCTACCACCCCTTTATTGTCACACCAAAACAGAACGCATTTACCCTTCATCCTGTCCCTCCATACTTCCAGTGTGACCCAGATGGGTAAAATCTCCAAAAAGGTGATTTCCTTCAGCAAACCCACATCCTTCCAGGAATCCAGTCATGCCTCCAAATTCCAACCCCCTTAGAAGTAGGCCCCCATCCCCAAAGCCCCTGACGCATCCGTGTACAGCTCCAACTCCGTGATGTACTGTATGCCCAATAGTTCTGCCAGAACATCACCCTGTTGTACCCATCCAGAAACTCCTCCCACACCCCTAAGTCCTCTCGTACCCCTTTTATAATGTCCACCCAATGATGGGGCTTTTTTGCTTTCACTGTTACCCTTGCCAGCCTCCTGGTGAAGGTCCTGCCCAGGTTTATGGCCTTTCAAGCAAAATTAACGTGCCCTAGTAGTTGCTGTGCTAGTACCAATGGCACCCTCCATTTCCCCCATACCTGTGTCAAAAGCCCCTTGAGCCAGGCCACTTTGTATCCTGGCAGGCAGAAACATTCCTCCACCGTATCCACCTCAATACCCAGGAACTCCAACTGCTGGCTCGGTCCCTCCATCTTATCCTCTGCTAAAGAGATGCCTATGTGTCTACACAAAACCTTAAACTCTGACAGTATCCTAGCTGTCTCCGCCTTGCTTCCCCCTATAAACAGGAAATCGTCAAAACAGTGAACCGCTCTCCTGTGGCTGTCTCTCCAACCGAATGCCCATTTCACCCAAGAGCTGAAGGTCTCAAATGTTGAACAAGCCACTGAGCATCCCATTGGCATGGCCTTGTCAGAATAACCCCCCCCAAATTGAAAACCCAAAAGGTCCCAGTCTTCACCTGAAGGTGAATTCAATATCCATCTTTGCTAGCCAGACCCCCTTTACTGCCCTTATCAACACCACTGCCTGGTCAAGGGACGCATACGAGACAGCCCTAAACTCATCTGGGATCTCTTCATTTACTGAGGACCCTTCAGGGTATGATAGGTGGTGTATGAGTCTAAATTCCCCCTCCTTCTTCTTTGGGACCACATCTAGTGGTGAAATCCTGAAATGAGGTCAAAGAGGCTCCCCAAAGGGTCCATCTACTCTCCCAGCTAGCATCTCTTTCCAAATTTTAGTTCAGACAGTGCCTTCCTTCCCCTTTACTGACCCCAGGTTTTTTGTCTTCATTGCCCTGTGCTCTCCTTCAGACCCGACCCAGAAACCTTCCTTGAACCCTTTACGCAAGAACTCTGCTCCAGCTACATCCAGGTATTCCTATATCCAGGCTTCCACCACCTTCCATGAGATGGGGGTGCATGCCAAGGGAAACCCCCAGTGGCCCTCTGCCCCTTCCCCATCAATTCAACCCATAGTTGGAGTTGTATCCTCCAGCTGTGTCCCCCCCTGCCTCTGCCCCTCCCCCTGTCCCCCACAAAAGGGCTGATCCTGGTGCTGCCCCCCAGCTGGGTGTTCTCTCGCCCCCTTGGTGGCAGTTTGCCACTGGGTGTGGTCCTGTGCAGCTCAAGCAAACATGTCAGAATTTACAGTTTGCCCACATACATGAGGCTCAGTTGTAGCCCCAGCATGTCTTGGCTGCCATTGGGGGTGCAGCCTTATTACCATGATCTTCTCAGGGTGCCCCGGTGGGGCCTGATAACATTTGCACCCACAGCTCTGAGTGGTGCAGTCCAACCTCAGGTGTCTCTTTGCTGTCATCCTTTTCCTGAAGGCCTCATCGTATTTTAACCACCCTTACCCCTGCTTAGCTTTATAGCCATCCCTGATGATTGCAGTATAAGTCAAAAGGGGAATTGCTAACTCTGACTGTTTTTCCAGGACCAAGGTGCTGTATATCAGAAGGCTAGCCTGCCACATGTCTATATTCTTCCCTTTGTACTTTGCCTCGTCTTCTTTGTGCCCCACTACAGCCAGTGCCACCACCATCTCTGAGTTCCCCACTGATTCCTTCTGTTCTTATTTTCTGGCCTTGTCCACTAGCCAAAAATGTCTACGTACTCCCCTTTCCAGATTGTCTCTTTCAATGATGAAGGCACATGGTCGCCCAGCGTGAAACCCGGGGGCCCGTCATATAGTTTTTTCTTCCCTGACGGTGTCCCCATGCCTCCTGCCCCCTCTTGCCCCCATCCTTTATAGCTTGCTGTGCCTTCTCCATCTTCCCCACCCCGTCCTTCCCCATATCCCCTAGCAGCCCCTCCAAATACTCCTTTATATTGTCTTCATTCATCATATCCAATTCCCCCTTACCACCGCTTGTGCTTGGCCCAGATCGCGCTGCCGCAGGTTTGGGTTGTGGGACGGAGGAGGGGGTGGGGCCTACTCCTTAGGGTCTCTTTCCTCCCTGGCCCTCCTCCACCCTGCTGTCCCTCTTCTTCTTCTTCCTCGATGCCTCCTCCTCTTCCTCTCTCCTCTTGGCCACCTCAACCAACTCAGTCATCTTCTCAAATTTGGAGACCTCCTCCATCATATTGGTGCTGGAGACTTGTGCCTTCTTTGGTGCCATCTTAATCTAATGGGAAACTATTAAGAGGGAAATGACAAAGTGAGTGCAACTTGTGGGGCAAACCGCTTCGGAGGCCCGAACTGGACTGGCCCAACCAACCACCTGTATGCACTCAATGTATCCCTCAGCCCCCCCCATCTTGAGGCCTCTCGTACCCCTTAAACCAATCGACCCCCTGTTTGCAAGAAAACCCTTCCACCACCATGATCCTGCAATTGCTTTAATGCCCTGCTCCAGCTGGCAGTTCCTTCTTATAGCTGGGTGTCCCCTTCTGCCCCCGCATGTTCCCCGCCTGGGCCTTCATCCCTTCCTTCACGCCCTCTCCCCAGGCCTGGTCTCTCATCCCTGAGGCCTTGCCTATCTCCTGCTCGCAGCCCAAAAGCACCATGCCACCCCATGTGGCAGTTCAGCATGGCCAGGGTCTGTCCACCCACAAGTACTGTGAACAGCCCCCTCGCTAGCCCACAAAATGGCCATATTTGTCCCAAAAAATTTTTGTCCCAGAATTGTCTTTCCCCCACCTGTGGAGACCCGCAGGCCTGTCACCCACCCACTCTTTTGCACCCTTCTCTCACATCCTGGGCCTCCATCCAGGTCTGCCTCGCACCATTTCCAACTGAATTCTGAAGCTGAGTGTGGGCCCCTACAGGCCTGTCATCCTCCACCTTTCTGTACACTTGACCCATGCCTGGGCCCCCTTCAGAGCCTGTATCCCGCCATGCCACACGGCCTCCTCCTCTCCACGCACTGCATGAGCTGCGTCCTGTAGCTCTGTGCCTTCCCCCTCTGCCCCCCCGCTTCCCGCTCCCAGGCCAGACAAACGGCTAACAGTCCTAGCCCACACTGCTACTGAGGCAAGCCCGGTTGCCTTAGGACACAACATCCTTTGTCTTAAATGGCGTACCTGAGACCTGTCGGTCTGAAGGTGCCAACAAAAACTCTTCTCTGTTTCTGTTATTATTATTTTTTTTTTTATAACTGATCACTGTTTTTTCCAGCCTCCCGAGCAGCATCCCCTGCCTCCAGGACTCTGGCCTCCCTTCACCACTTCTGTTCTAGGCCCACCAGCCGACACCACCACTTGTAGACCGCATCCCTGACTGCTCCCCCACCCTCGCTGGCCCGATGATGCTGTGGCTTGGTGGACAGCAGGACGGCCTGCTCTGACTTCCTTGAAAACTCGCCACCTAAAAACTGACCAACAATTGGTCATACTGCCCAATGTCACGCTTCCCACAAGGCATCTCTTGCCATCAGGCCCTGAAAATAACCTCCTGGGCCCAGCTGAGGAGGCTGTCCCCCTACCCCTGCTTGCGGTAGCCATGACATGAGCCTCCACACGCCTCCAAAATGCTCTGCCCATCGCCTTCCACCTTGCCCCTCAGAGGGCCTGACCAGCAATTCTTCATTTTCCTTCTAAAAACAGCGGCTTACTCCTCCACTGTACAGCTGCAACCAGACCTGCTGCACCACGTGGTCGCAGGCCCGAGCCTCGGTCACCGGACTAACTCGCCCACCACCATACAACAAAAAAGGGGCCATCTCTGCACCAAAAAACCACCCTCTTGCTTGAGAGTAAGCATCTTGCAGCAAATACCACCAATGCATTTAAAAAGCAGCGCCCACCATGAAGCCTTGCGGTTCCAAACAGAAGGCCTCACTTCTAGCACCACACGCTCCAGCAGCCAGCAGCCTGCTCACACAGGATACCAAAAACCTCTATATGGACAAACTCTGCCCTATCATGCTGGGCTGCTGTATCCCGTGGCCCTTCAGCCCCAAGCCATCTCCCACCTCGCATGGAAGACCACCACCCATTTCCGCCTCTGTTCATACATTCCCTTTTTTTTCTTTTTTTTTTAAAGACATTCTCCTATTGCAGACAGCTATAATAGCCTACAATGCAACATGCTGTACCAGCCACGCCGCCACATGGCCCAAATGCCCCGAAGCAGTCACTAACTCAGTGCCTTACCTTAAAAAATGCCAATGATGTGCTGAGACCTTAACACAAATAAAAATCCCAGCAAAGAGGGCCACTGGCGGGTTGCTCTGAATCTTATAGCCCTCCAGGCCCCTCCCCTAGTCTGCCTGCAAACCCCACCCCCAATAGCTCGGCTCCTATCTTCTGTGTCAAATGACGCTGGTTTGATGATCTCATCTCCCAATCCCCCACCAGTTCTGGTCAGTGACATCGCGGAAGAAAATAAAGTGAACAAAATAAAGCAGCAAAATAGTGTCACCATCAATATTGACAGCACAAAATGTAGTGTGCCATAACAATGCAGGCCACATGACACGCAGGTAGCAAACAACATCCACCGCATGGAGGCACTGCACTGGAGCACACAGCAGCAAGCACCCAATGCACAGGAACAGCACAGAGGTGCAGGGAGATGAAATAGGGCAGGGTGTAACCACCACTGGGGGTAGCAGGCCACTGGACACCTACCATGGTAATCTAATGGCACAGGCACCCACATGGTGGGGTACCCCCACCCAGAATGCTGAGTGATGGAGAACATGCACTGGGGTAACCACTGGAGGACAGGTGGACTATGGCCACCATGTGGATGGCCGTGTATAATGCAAGGGGCCAGAAACTCAAGTCAGCATGTCCCGAGCAACACACACAACATACAGGACAGGGGAGATGGCATGTTGGCTTGTGCTCCTGGCCCCTGTGGTTCCAGTGCAGTGCCTCCATGCGGTGGACATTGCTTGCTACCTGTGTGTTATGTGGCCTGCATTCTTCTGGCTTGCTACATTTTGTACTGCCAATATTGATGGTGACACTGTTTTTGCTGCTTTATTTTTGTCCACTTTATTTTGTTCCATGATGATACTGACCGGAACTCCCCCACCTATCCTATTACTTTAGCTTACTATACCATGCGGGGTGGGCATCTTACAACTTGGGCTGCCTGTTAGTGGCAACCTTATTTGTCAACCACTATGGCATTGCTTAGCTCATGCAAATCTATGCACATCCTAATTCCACCTGATTTCTTCATGGTCATTGCTATAGATGAAATCAATTTTTATGCCTCAACTCCTGCAATTACTCTCAATTGTAACAGGTTTTCCAGCTCTTTAGTATCAGCCTCGCGAACAGATGGGATAGGCATCTTAACTTCTGCTCTACTCGTTTAACAGCTGTATGAATTTTCACCTTGCGAACAAACCCTTTCATGTAATGAAATTTAGAACTGATATTATTTTCTGGCAGATTTTCAGCTGAAGATGTACTAGGAAACTGCAACACAGCACCAGTTGTGACTGGTTGAGGAAGTAGTTCACTGCCTTGAATTTACAAATTGTAAGGTAGTAACAGTGTCAATACCTAGAATTTGGGTACCAGTCTTTACAATGTAAAAATCCACAAAAGCACTTTTGTTGTCATAAGCAAGAGTAGCAGAGACAACAGCAGAGACAACCTAAGACTTGAAGAGCTTGTTTGGAGTATGTAACAAGTCATGCTTTAGGTGCAGTTGAAGGGTACCATGAAAGTAACACAGGTACAGAACATATCTTCAGGTAGTAGAGGCACAGCCATCCCAATATCAACTAACAGTTCTGCTGAGCACTTTGTCCTGGGTGTACAGAAATATTTACATTACGCAGTATCTTCCTTCCTTGTGGCACAGGATTACATACTGTAAGCTTAGAACTCTGAGTTTGGGAACAATAACTTCACTTACAGGATGTGTGGAGTGACAGACTAGCAAAATATTCAATTTTACTACATACTGTACACAGCACTTAGCTGCTTTGGCAGGGCAAATCTGAAAATTTGCCAAATGTTTTTTTATTTATTTATTTTTATTTATTACAATCTCAGGTTAACAGCCTTTGAGCTGGGAGCTCATATACAAAGGTCTCACATCTGAATGTACAGAACAGACAATAAACAACTGACAACATAGATCAAATGCAAAAAAATTCCATAAGATTTGGCAGAATTATAATGTGGTACATACGAGGGAGAAACAGTGGAGATGATAATTAGGAACAGAGCTCAGAGGCAGAGATTGGTACCCTTTGTCTTTAGGGAGGGGGTGGGACAAGGAGGATGAGGGTGGGGAAGGAAATAAAGCAGAGGGTGGGTAAGTTGGGTAGGGGAGGTTATGAGCAGGGTGAGGAGGGTAATGGGGAGGAGGGGGTGATAGAAGAGGGATAGAGGAAAATGGATGAGGCGTAGGGGTGATGAGAGAAAAGGGGTGAAATAGATGTCAAGGGTGGGGAAGGTAAGTTCGTTTAGAAAGTGTTAACCTTATAGGAAATAGGTGCATGCGATTATGAGCAGACATTGGTCACTAGAGTCTGCTATAGTGAGCAGGAACACTTCTTTAGACCAGTGAGGTGGGAGTGTAGGTTGGCCTTAAATGATCCTAATTTGGTCTCAGCAAGTAGGTTATTATGGAGGGAGATGAGCAGATGTGGGGCACGGAACCCAAATGTTCATAAGAAACAAATGGAAACAGCGATTACTTTTCCCCTTTTCTTTATGAGAAGGTTTAGGTTTGCCCTTGTATCTATGTTGCTGTTTTATTGCAATGACAGGGCCTGACTTTTCTTGTATTGTATGCAGCTGGTGTGTTCCCCTCTTCTGGAATGGTTTTAGCATTACTGATTACAAATTCATTTGGCGAGCAATTATTACAGCTTTTTCGAGTGTCAGATCAGTCTCGATCAACAGTCTTCCTTGCATTCTTGCTAGCATGTTATTTGCACTGGCTGATCCTTAATGATTTCCTCAGTTAACCCCTCCCCCCAAATGCACAAGAAGCAGCTAATTCTCTCAAAGTAGAAATGCAGCAATCAACTGACTCACCCATATGCTGTGCTCCTTGTCTGAAGCAATGTCATTCAGCAGCAACATTTACTTTTGGAGTGAAATATGCCACCCAAGCAGTAATAGTTCCTTTGTGAGTCTCATCTGGCAATGTTAAAGTAGAATGGAGCTGTTGTCCCTCTCTACCCAAGTAATGGATCAAATATGCTCATTTTCTTGTTTCAGAAAAGCTATCACTACTGTTGCCAGCAAGTAGTTTTCAAGCATGTGGTGCCAAGGTTTAAAAAGTAATTTGTGGCTCCCCTGGGTACTCCCAGAATGAAATCAGAGGTGGAACAAAAGAAGTCAGTATCCTTGTTACAAGCACTTGATCATATGCAGTGTTGTGTTCCATCTAGTGATGACCTCTAGCTTCATCTGGTGCTGAAGCAGTTTGTTCTGGATCTGCAGTTGCCTGAGATAGTTATGGACCTTTCTGGAATGGGCAGATGGGCACAGATGTGAGGGGCCACAGTCAGTATGGACTTGATATCATGATATGCTAGAACCTCCTGTACGATGACATGAAGACAGTGTGCCAAGCATGGCACCCTGAGAAACTCCTCATCACAGATACATTCCACTATATTCAAATCATTATCACCTACATTGAAACCCGCTTTTAGTGAATGGAGGTGCAGCCACTCATCAGTCTCAGTCAGAGGCAGTTCTAACATTTTCTGACCCTTGTGTGATTCAGTACACTATTCATTGCCAGTGTGGCATGCTGGTGAATACCCAGAGTGTTGCTACTACTGCAATTAGGCTTAGTACAATTTTTCCCCTGGCCAGAGACAAATTCTACCCCAGGTATCTCTGCCCAATGTGCTGCAATGGGTATATATGAGTTATTTGCTGTTTGGCCACTGGTCCACACGTCTATACTGAGATGTATGTATGGTGATGCTGAATGCAGCAGGGCATGGATTACCATGCATGACACTATCCCATAAAGTTTAGAAATGGCATGAGTGGAGAAGTAAGTCTGTGAGGTAATCTGCTATTTGGGACAGGAACATGCCATCAACATTCTAAATCCCACATTCTTCACAAAAGAGAATGGCAGCAGATCAGTTACCAGCATTTCAGTGGTTGCTGCATTTAGGTCACATGCAATAGTATAATTGGGTGAGTATTTGGCATGATGCTCAAACAAGCTGTGCAGTGTCAGCTGAATTTTTCTGGGCACTGGGACACCAAAGAGCTGGCCTCAGCGTGACGGTATGCCTGGTAGAGTAGTATATGACTTTGTAGGATTTACGGATGCTACTCAAAAGAAAGGAATGTCTTGCAGTGTTTTCTGGACTGGGGTTGATCGGCTTTGGTGCCTCTGGGTGCTAGTGCTCAACCCACAACTGCTACTATGACCACTCCTATGTAACCCCACAGACTCCTCCTTATCTTTGTAGTAATCCACTTCAGCCAACCTAGCCTCCACCAGGAGCATTTCCCAGCCACTTCTGGATGCTTTGGCAAATGCAGATAGCCCCCCCCCACACTGATTTCCCTTTTGGTCTGAGTCCAGCAGAACAGGTGCCTGAACATGTTGGCCACCAGTGCATAGGTGGCTCCCCTTTTCTCCCTCCACTAACTGTACTTGACACAGCTGGTAGGTTGCCATTGTTTCATCTGCTGGGGTCCCATATGTAAAATCCCAAACTAGATATTCTGTACCCCTTAATTTTACATGGTGGTGAGAGTGGAACAGGGGAGGGCTGGCAGTGGGTGTTTTGTGGGATAATTTATGCACTTCGACATTGGGTGACACATGATGTAATGGTCTCGACACTGGTAACAGAAGCAATGGTTATAATATAATATTGGGGGGGGGGTCTTTGGAAATTCCATGACATAATGGTAATGTGCAAAGTATCACATGTTCAGCAGCATCACAGTTACTCTTTTTCTTTTCCAGTTCCCCTAGGGGAATCTAAATCATCATCCCCACAGAGGTTGATAACCTCAACCTACTGAGCTCTCTCCTTCTAATCTTCACTTTCTCCACACTCTCTCTCTCTCCCTTTCATCATCTTTAGTCAGAGAAATATTTTTAAATTATTCTTTTTTTACGACTGCCTAGAAGTCAGATTTCCCTCCTCAGGCTGTGACTCATGGCCCAACATTTTCATTTGGGAAATAGAACCTATCATCAAGATCAGGCTCAACACCACTACCACCAGCAGTGATGGGGACACCAACAACCTCCTCCTTGACCACTGTGCTAGGGCCAGACATTTTGCTACCTCTTGGACTGCTCCTCTCATCACCACCTCCCCCAGCACCCACCAGCATGGATGCCACAGATGTGGCGAGAAAAATTTGGCAACCCTAATGCCACCACCACTTCCGCCAACTACTCCTTTGCTACTACTTCTAGGCCTTGAGCCCATATGTGAAACTGCTGCAGATGTATTTTTTGGGATGCAACATCCTATTGCTCCAACAGAACTTCTGCACTTCTTGGCTGCCTCATTGACACCTCTCACTTTACTCAAGAATCTCTTTCCAGTCATTTTATATAGTAAGAGTTTTAATATTGTAAGGAAAAATGTAATCAACCCTGCAGTAACACTAAACAGCAGCGGCAGCAGACAACACTTCACCCAAGGGATTAGCAGTGTGATCTGAATCTGAACAGAACAGTTTACTGAGCTAAAAGTGCCAACAGTCAATCAATCAGTCAATCAATCAAACTTTATTTAACCAGGCAGTTACATCATTGAGCAAGCTCATTTGCAGATGGTCCTGGGCACAGAGGGCAAATTCATTTACAGTATTCAACATCATTTCGCAACACAGCAGACACTGAAACAGACTAGTTTTAAGTACTAGATCTTTAGGTAACTGGAGCAAACCTTAGATAACAAGGGCTATATACATATACAGGCAATTCATCATATATGGGTTAGGAGACAGTGGAGGACAAAGGGAGGAGAGGATGGCAAAGACACATCAGGGGAGCAGGGGGCAGCCCTGCTAGGGTAGAGACCTCAAGGGGGGGTTGCCATTGGGAAGGAGGGAGGGAGCTAGGAGGGGGGTAGTTACACTAAAAAGGAATGCCAGCCTACAGGGGGAATAAGAAGGTCAGGGAGGTCCAGGAGCTAGGGGAACATTCAGTCCCTATGCCAGTGATTACCTGAAGCAATCACACTCAGTCTTTAGGCATCGATAAAGCTGCTGCCTGAATATGTAGGGGCTAGGCAGGAGGGAAAGTTTAAGTGCTTTTTGCATGTTGTTCCAAAGTGATGGTAGGAAGGAACTGAAGGCAGTTGAGACATGACATGTCCTCATCTGTGGTAGCTTGAGAAGGACAAAGGAGGAGTTCCGTAGGCCGTACGCACCTTTAGACCGTTCGAACAAGTAGCAAATATAGGGCGTGAGTGTGTTAGAAATAACCCTGAAAAGCCGCATGAGGACATTTATTTGGCTCCTTATGAAGAGGGATGTCCAGTCAATTGCCTGGTACAAAAGGCAGTGGTGAGTCCGCAGGGGCATGTCAAGTAATAATCTCAAAGCGTGATTGTAGAGTGTGTCAAGCTTCTGGAGGGCATACTGGAGGCAGTGACTGTAGAGAAAATCAGCGTAGTCAAACAAGGGTAGAAAGGTTGTTTGAACCAGCCGCTTCCTAGCTTCGAGAGTGAGTAGATGTCTTATGTGATAAAATATGCCAAGGCACTGTCTTAGCTTTTTTGTCATCCCGCTTAGGTGTACAGTGAAACTGAGTTTGTTATCGAACCAGACTCCCAGATATTTGAATTTATCCACTATTTCCAGAGGTTCACGAAGGAGGGTGATAATCTGAGGGTTACCAGGTGTCCTCATATTGTGGGAGGAGTGCGGGGAGATAATCATGGCTTTGGTTTTTTTGGCATTGAGCAAGAGCTTTAGGCTCAGCAGGTTATGTTGGAGGATGATAAAGTCCTGCTGTAACTCCTTGTAAGCAAGATCTAGAGAGGGGTTGGTTGTATAGAGGACTGTGTCTTCAGCGAAAAGGTGAACATTTCCTGTGAGTATGCCAGAATCTATGCAGTTAATATAAACTGCAAAGAGAATAGGCCCCAAGATAGAACCTTGCGGGATGCCTCGGGGCAAAGCTTTTAGTGGGGACAATTCCCCATGTTCTTTAATTTGTTGACTTCAATTTGTGAGGTAGCAGTGAAACCACTATACTGCAGCAGGGTTTAGACCAATACTACCCAGAGTATCAAGCAGGATGGAGTGACCAACCATGTCAAAGGCTTTGCTAAGGTCAAGGAAAAGTACGTTGATGTGCTGTTTATTATCCAGGGCTTTTAACCAGTCATTAGACACTTTGGCTAGAGCTGATATGGTGCTATGCTTAGGTCTGAACCCCGATTGGGCTGCTTTAAGGATATTTTCAATGTCCAAATACTCCCTCAGTTGTGAGTTGACAATGTTTTCTATTAGCTTGAATAGTACAGGAAGAAAAGAGATTGGTCTGTAATTATTCAAGTCTGTAGGGTCTCCCAACTTGAACAAAGGGATAATATGCGCAATTTTCCAACTGAGCGGTAGCTCCCCTTGGGTAAGTGAGCTATTAAATAGATGAGCGATAGGTGCTGTCAGATGATAATAGCCTGCTTTTAAGAAAGAAGGGTTCTAACGAGTCAGCACCAGCATTCTTTTTGGTATCTAGTGAGAGAAGAAAGTCCTCCCCCTGTTTAAAGGATACTGGCTGGAAATCAAAGGGAGGGTGGCCAGTACAGGGAACAGAAGTAGGGCTAGTGCCTACACTGGTGGCACTTGGGGCACTCAGTTTACTAACAGGCAAGGCAAGGCATCGAATGCGAGGCCTGCAGTAGCAAAGTGGTTGTTGAACTGGTCAAGGATCTCAGTTCTATATGTGTAGGAGTTATTGTTCACTATAATTTTGGCTGGAATTGGGGTGGCAGGGGAGTGTCCTTCGACCTCTCTCAAGATTTGTCAAAACTTGGCAAAGCAGTTTTTGTTTTCCTTGAGGGTGGACTGAAAGAAATGTGATTTGTCTGTCCTGATCAGTTTAGTGCAGGTGTTTCTGGCTACCCAAAAGGAGAGCCAGTCTGAGTCAGACTGCGACTTCCTTGCCCTTTTCCATAGTGTGTCTCTGGACCACAGGGCCCTCTTCAGGGACAGGCTGAACAAATCAGGTGCCTGTTTCCTAGATTTAACCTTTCTTAAAGGTGCATGTTTATTGATTACCCTTAGTAACAGATCCTGGAAGATACAGAAAGCTTCAGACACAGAAGGTGCGAGATAGAAGTCCTGCCACTTAATATTCCCAAGATCTGTCAGAAAGGCAGGGAAACAGAAATGTTTTAGGCTATGCTTTAGCTTGAAGGTAGAGGTGGAAGGTAGGTGTGGGGAACTCCTGACACAGGTGACAGTGCAGTGGTCATTCAGGTCATTATGGAAGACCCCTGTATGGGAGATATTATGTGGCTTGTTGATGAGCATAAGATCCAGCAAGAAGCTTCAGTCATTTTTTTTTTTTATTAGGTTGGGTAACCTCAGGGGTAATCTGAGTTAGCCCATGCTCAATGCAGAAATCCTTGAGCCTGTTGGTGCAGGCATCATTCCAATTAAGATTAAGGTCCCCCATTATGACACATTCAGTAGTCACTTTCTCCAAGAGGGAGTGAAGGTCAGGTAGTATACACAGGCCAGCAGCAGGCAGCCTATAGCATGCAGCTACCAGTAGGGCTACTCCAGGAGATAAGGTTAACTTGAGGGCAAGACATTCAAATTCTTTGACAATGATGTACGGACAATATCAGAGGTTAGGAATTTGCCCTTAATATATATGGCAACACCACCACCTCTGGTCGACCTGTCACACCTGTGTAGGTTGTAGCCAGGGATGTTAAGCATTTTGTTGGGTACATGATTCTTAAGCCAGGTTTCCAAGAACATTGCTACATCAGGCATTGCGTGTAGCACCCAGGCTTGGACCAGCTCAAATTTATTGACTAGGCTGCATACATTCATATGCAGGAAGCTCAGGCCCTTTAACTGTGGGAGCTCCCCTGGAGCAGCTAGCAGATGGGGGGAGGGGCAGGTTTAGTGCCACACTACCTGCGCAGAGCAACAGCAGGATTAATAGTTTCCTGAGACATCTTACAAGGAATCTCAGGAAGGCTTTGTTAGGTTGCTTAGCATGGGCACTGCCTAGGGCAACAGAACAAGAGCTGGAGGGGCAAGGAAAGGTGGTAAGAGCAAATATTGCTACCCTAATGGAGAAGATAAGGGGTGTCTGCTTAGGGGGTGTAGGGCAGTAAGGGATGTGAAATGTTCTGATTGTGTGCAACCACCCAAAAATATTTATTTATTTTTTAACATGACAGGGATTAACAATACACATATCATGGGTAATTCAAAACAAGTTACCGTAAGTAACACCATGACTGTTAAGACTAAACAAAATAACTGCAAATAATATAGAAACAGACTAACACAGTAATTCATCTAACCCATGCAAAACTGTATCAGAGAAACAAAATGAGAAAACAGAGACCACAGACAAAAAATAACAAGTCTAGTCAGAGCCGATAGGGCTGTGAAGAGCTACCAAGTGACCAAAGTTACACATGTGCGTAGAAATTATTCAACACCCAGGTGTAACTTGGCCACTTTTTGGAGGTGTTGCACCAAATTTTCAGCATGGCCTTATTTCGACCCTTCCTCATGGACAGTGCCAGTGTCATTTTGTTCACTTGTCCCGAAAGGTGATTTCGCAGAGCAAATGTGCTATTCTGTGCCACAGGTACGAAAACACATTTTGGGCAAGTTGTGGAAAAATGACAGCTGTACTGTTCTGAAGGAGGTCTGCAAACATGGCAATGTTAAAAATGTGGAATGGAAATATTAAAAATTTGTGACGTTAGGAGCATATGTAGAAACTGCACAATGTACATGTGTAACACAGTTATTTTGTGGAATTTTTTCACCAAATTTGCAACATGGGCTTTTTGGGACCCCACCTCATGAACAGTGGCACTGTCATCTCATGAATTGGTCCCAAAAGGTGATTACACACAGTGACCATGAAATGACCTTTTGGGACCAGGTAACAAAATGACAGTGACAGTTTTCATGAGCTGAGGTCCCATGAACCCCATGCTGAAAATTTGTGGCAAAAATTCCAAAAAATGGCTGAGATATCAGCATAAGTTGAAAACCCCATTGAATGGAAGTATGGCAGTATAGCACACTTACCTTTGATTCTTCAGTTCGCAGTTGGGGTTTGAAGAGTGCAGACGTGTCCCAGTCCAGAGGAGATGACAATGCCGACCCCCATAGGTAAGTATGGGGTAAGGGGTGTGTGTGGGGGGAGGTGGGTGCTCATTGGGGGGGTGGAGAGGGTACAGGGGTACTGCAGTGATGACAAGGGACTGTTTTTTCTTTTACGGGGAAAAAAAACATGACAATGAGGGACAGGGACCATTTTCTATTTTACAGAGAAAAAAAAGAAAAAAGAATCTCAGCACACTGGGGTGGGCTCCCAGTGTACCACATGAATGGGGGATCATACAGGATGCCTACATGGGGATTGGGCACCCCAATGTCAGGAACATGTTTGGGCACACTGGGGTGGGCCCCCAGTGTGCCACATGATTTGGGGAAGGGGGCACAGAAAACTCTTTCTGCACACTGGGTGGGTTCCCAGTGTGCCAGTTGAGTTGGTACGGGGGCACAGAATGCTATGGAGCTGGCAGCTGGCATTTTGCCACCCACAACATGGCAGCACCCACAGAACTGTGCATGCACATGGGTAGCGCGCATATGCAGTTCATGTACCGGAATGCGGAAGTAACAGCTGAAATAGTGCAGCTGGTATTGAGCAGCGGCTGATCCAAAAGTCCAATGGAAGGTTCTATGATCGGCTGTTTTTAGAGCTACAGAGCGACTGCAAAAATGGCTGTAGGCTCAGCCCACAGCCCTAAAAATCACAGACCACAGACAAAAATTAACAAGAAATACTGAAGAAAACAAATCAGACTAGTGCTCACAGTAAAAGAAGATCGAGTCACTGGTTTTCTTTACAGGCTGTCTTGCTAGCCAAAACACCTTCCTTCCCCCACACAGCAGTAATTCACTAGACAAAACAAAACAAGTACTTTAAACTAAATAGATTAGCAAAACTAGAAACAAACAGCACTAATCTAGCTGCAATCTAGCTTTATACAGTACATGCTCCAGAACAGCTCAGTCAGCAGCTGGCCATGGTGCTGAGAGGAGGGCTGTGACAGTTGCTGGCTCAGTTTTGGGATGGGGAGGGGTGGTGGGGCACTACCTGCCATGGTGGGTGGTCCACTAGACCACCAGGAATATCTTCATTTGTATGTCTCAGGACAGCATTTGGGGATGGGGAGGGACCACTGGACTACCAGGGAATATTATTTATTCATAAGGGGATGGTGATGGACATCAGGGGGTGGAACCACTGAAGTACCAGGGAATATTATTTATTTCTATGGGGACAGAGATCAGACATTGGAGGAGGGACCACTGGACTACCAAGGAATATTATTTATTCATACGGGGACGGGGACTGGAAAGAGGGAGGGGACCACTGGACTACCAGGAAAGTATTTATTCATATGGGGATGGCGATTGGACATCGGGGAAGGGGGGAGGGACCACTAGACTACCTGGGAATATATTTGTTTTTCATGCTGGGATGGCGATCTGGGAGGGACCACTGGACTACCAGGGAATACAGTTTCTTTACAGGGACAGCCTTTAGGGAGTGAGGAGGGACCACTTAACTACCAGGGAATTTAGTTTTTTCCATAGGGATTGCAATCAGTGATCAGGAAGGGGAAGTGACCACTAGACTACAAGGAAGATGTAAGTAAACAAATTTATTTGTTCAATCAAAGGACCATTACAATAAAATATAAAATCACACATCACTGTATCAAAACACATAAAATAAATAACAATAAATACATATACAATTCAAAACATCATATCATTTCTTAGTCTTCCATCCATAATAGAGAGGGTGCATAAAGTGCAGTACATAACTGGGGATGTCCATAATAACATTGCGACAGCTTCCAAATTCACTAACGTTAAAAGTAATTAGCTGGATTTCACATATTTCATTCTAATTTATGTTATTGCCTCCAGATACCTTACCAAGTTATAAATAATGTATTCATCATTTGTGGTAAGAAGTATATTTAGTAGCAGATTTTGATTCAACATTGCAATTCCATGTAGCAGCGGCTTTAACCATTTCTCTCTGGCCGCATTATACCATGGGCATATAAAAATAACATGAGTGTGGTGCTCTGCATTCTTATCAGTACAGGCACAGAGAACAGAACCATTTTCTGTTTCTTTGTTGTATCTAGCAGACAATACTCTGCCAGGAAACAACTCCATTCTGAACTTAGTAAATAACTTCTCTGTTTTAAGTTAATCAGTACATCTAGATATTCCCTATAGTGAAAATTAACATTGTTTCGTCTTAACCAAGGAGCAATCTTAAGATTTGTAATGATATTCAGATCCAGCTTCTTAGCCTGATTCATGATTTTTCGTGTTACATATGACTTATATTTGAGACTAATTATGATTGTTTTTCTACATACCCTCTTAAAAAAGATAATCCGCTTGCCCGGTGGCACTGAGGGCTGAGGTGCTGGATGCCTTACCTCATGCTGCACCGGTGACCCGTGTTCGGGAACGAGCATGGGTTGCAGGGGGTTGGCGGGGAGGAGACGGATAGAGCATCTGTTGGACTGCTCTCCTTCTCCAGGGAAGGGGGATTTCACTTTCCAATGCCTGATTGCACCCTGGCAGAGGCTGGGGGTCAGAGCACGGGGTGACAGCATTGGGAGGAGTCTGGGCAGATGTCTGGGGAGAGAGGCATGTGGACGCATGCGCCTCTGCCCCACTGACATCATTGCACACCCATGGTTCCAGTAATGGGAGGGGAGGAGCGAACAAGGGAAAAAGGTGGCACTTCTCGTGCGGCTTGATGACCATCCGTGAATGTTTGTCATGAGCTGGCACCCAAACTGGATCCATGAGGGTGGGGAGTTAGGGGGCTCCCTGCTGCCCCACTGCGCGGGTCAAGCCGCAGGGGTTTCAGGGTGCCAGCGGTCCTGGTCGAGATGGACAGCGGCTGGGTCCCCGGATGGGATGCGAGGAGAACTGGGGGCAGAGAAGTGGCCCAGGAGGATAAATAAATACACACACACACAAAAAAAAGGATAATCCAGATTCTCCCAGAGCTGTGTACAAACCAGTCAATCATTTTGATTTTTTTACAGCCCCTTTCAGTCCAGGCACCTTTTTTCATTTAATACCAGAGCCTGCAGTCTATTTTGATTTAATGCCAATGATTTTAGCCAGTAATTTACAATTCTTGTCCAGGAAAATGCAAACAATCTGACTAAACCTACTTCAGCCCTAATTAGTGCAGCAGGAATATAATTATTTAGACATAAGGTATGCCTCAAAAGTTTATTATCCTGCCAAAATTGGCAAAGCCCCAGATCTCGGAATGATATAATGCCTGTGCATAATATTTGGCTTTTATCACTGTAATCAGTGGTTTAATAGAATTACCACCATGCTTATAATTAAATTACTTAAGAGAGTTAGCTGTTTGTTTTAACTTAGGGATGAGGGAATCCATATGTTTGACCCATTTGCCATCATGCGTATATAGCAAACCTAGGTAAGGATAAAATTTCACTGTATTGTCTTTTATTCCCTAATCTTAATGTTTTGGTTATTTTATTTGAGCCTAATATCATAATTTGACTTTTACTCACATTAATACTTAGATTATGTCTGAAAACATAGTCATCTAAAATGTCCAATTTTCTCTGTAACCCCTTTTGAGAGAGGAATAGCAGAACAAGATCATCAGCATATGCCAGTACTTGGCATGTTTTGTGCAAAATTCTGGGAGAATCTGTCAATGACTTATCCAACATTTTTATTAGATTATTTATATAGATGCAAACCAAAGTAGGGGCTAGGACACATCCCTGCCTAACCCCTCAATTTGTGAGAAAAGTTGCAGAAAGTTGTCCAGTTGTCCCTATTTTATTCCCTAATCTTAATGTTTTGGTTATTTTATTTGAGCCTAATATCATAATTTGACTTTTATTCACATTAATACTTAGATTATGTCTGAAAACATAGTCATCTAAAATGTCCAATTTACTCTGTAACCCCTTTTGAGAGAGGGATAGCAGAATAAGATCATCAGCATATGCCAGTACTGGGCATGTTTTGTGCAAAATTCTGGGAGAATCTGTCAATGACTTATCCAACATTTTTATTAGATTATTTATATAGATGCAAACCGAAGTATGGGCTAGGACACATCCCTGCCTAACCCCTCGATTTGTGAGAAAAGTTGCAGAAAGTTGTCCAGTTGTCCCTATTTTAACCTTCTTCCAGGTGTTATGATAAAGTTCACTTATAATGGCAATTATTTCTTTGGAAATACCCCAATCCCTCATTACTTTCCATAGTATACTATGTGATACAGCATCAAAAGCAGAGCTAAAATCAATAAATGCCAAATACACTTTCTGGTTATGCAGACTGACATATTTTTCATAAAAATGTGACAGAACAAAACAATTATCTATGGTACTAAAATTGGCTCGGAAGCCTGCTTGAAATTCCGACAGTCCCCCCAATGCATTTATTTCCTCCAATAGTTTAACTAATACTATTTTTGAGAAAATCTTACAACAGCTGTCTAATAAAGAAATTGGATGATACGTCTTAGGGTTAGATCTATATCCTTTTTTATGTGTAGAGATTATGATAGCTCCCTTCCAAGAGATGGGAAACTTCAGTTGTCTGACAGAACAGTTACAAAATAGCATTAGTATAGAAGCCCAAAAGAAAAGGGAATCCAAAAAAAGTCTGCTGGAATTTGGTCTGGGCCTGGGGTTTTATACTTGTTCATGGAAATAATTGCTACACATACATCCTGCTGGTTGCAAAATGTGGCATGAGGTAAAGCAGTTCCTAAATAAGGCAAATCATCAGCCTGGTTTGGATCAAAGAAAATATCTGAATAGTACTTTTGCAAGATGTCCAGGGCAATATATGTGTCTATGCCAAGTTCATAATTGTTTGTTCCTTTGGCCACCACCTGCCAGTAGGCTCGTTGGTCATTATAATCTATTACATTAAACATTTTATTCCACTGGAAATGTTGACATTTCAACTGTTTTTCTTTTAACAACTTTTTGTATGCTGCTGTAGTCTGATTTAGAAATCTGAACTGTTCTGTCTTTTTGGTGGCTTTAGCCCTTCTGATTTGTTGGTTCAAATGTCTTTTGGCAAGACAGCATTCCCTGTCAAGCCAATTATGGCCCCACTCTGGACGTTATTTAATAACAGTGGAAAGCAGCTCCCTTATCTCCTTGAAGCATAGCTTCAGCTGATCAGCCCATTTAAACAGATTCCAATTAGCAGGTTCTTTATCGGGAAAAAGACCTCTATAGTAAAGAGCCTAACTCATAGGAGCTATGTTGGTTCCATTTGATTTTGACATTATTCCTGATTTCTATGTTATAAAAACCTGACATCATAGGTTCATCAGCTAATTGTCTGAAACGTAATACTAAAGGAAAATGATTGCTATCTGGCCTGGTAGGAATAGAACAAGACTCCTATATATCCATGCTATCATTCCAGAAAGAAAAATCAATCACAGAGGGACCCTGCTTATTATAGTGAGTAAAGTTGCCTATAGTATCCCCCTTAAGTCTCCCATTGAGCGGTATTAGACTATATGGTGTTGTAATCTCAAGAAATTTAAGCCCTCTAGCACTAGTCCTTCGATCTAACAAGCTTCTTGGGAATTTATAAGCATTCCCAAAGCACTAGTTTTGTATTTCATCATCAGCAATGCCATCATGGCTACCTATCCTAGCATTAAAATATCCACATAACAAAATTTTCTCACATGCTGTTGTTGCCCAGGCTCTATGAATGACATCTTCCAGGTCCTCCCATATACTATTTCTGAAGAACTTGTAATTGCTGGGTGCTATATAGACATTAACTAGACAGAATACCAGAGAACCTAGCTCGACAAGAAAAGCCTGCGAGAAAGAATTAGTGGACATCAAACCTGCTGTTATAAAGTCCGTAATTCTGAACCAGGTGACTAGACCTCCAGAAGGTCTGCCTGATCTGGATTGCTTAAGGCCGGGAACATGATAGATCAAATAACCATTCAATGTGACATCATTTGTTATCTGATACCATGTTTCTTGCAAACATATTACATGGGCTTGTTTCAAAAAGTTAACACACTCACTGTCCACAAATTTTGTTAAACGGCCAGAAAAATTCCAAGATGTTAGCACTAAATTCTTTTTTCCCTCTACTTCTTCATTCTTACTATCGGAAGGTAGTCAATAATTTGGAACCCCCAACAGGTCAAATCGTTTTGAGACTGGCACATTATAGACAATCCTTTCATTAGCAGTATCCTGAGAGTTCTTAATATGCTCAGCAGCTATAGCAAATTCAGAATTTTGATTAATTTCAGATAAAATAGGAACATTAGCATCCACGTCCTGGTCACAAGCAACAATGTACAGCCCCATCCCATCTAATAATGAGACATTTTATAAGATATTATCAATCAAACTCAAACTTCTGACCTGGATTAGTACTTGATCTGTTTCTAAGCCTTTTCCCAGTCTCTGAGCTGTTAGGATATTTTTATTTACAATGTCTATATTTAAAATTTGCTCTAATAGGTACCTAACAACCAAACCAAGCTTCTTGTTACTCTCATTTTCCAAGTGACATAGGCCAAAAAGAGACAGTTCCCTATAAACAAGGGAATTGCTATAATTCTGCTGGTTCCCTTTAGGTTCATGGTGTACTGGATTAAGGATTTTACTGTTAGTTATGTGTACACCTGCATCATTCAATAAGGAAGCCCTATCCAAAGTCTTTTCCAGAGCCTTTTCTCCTAGTACAACAACAACAACAACCTGTCTAGCACCAAATTGTGCCCTATGTCTAAATACACAAATTATTTTAAAATCTAAGACTGGGATTTTCAATGCATGGATAAGCAGGTTGTTAACCACATTTCTTAGCCTGCCCTGATTTTCATTTGGCATGTTTTTTAAACCAAATATACTGATGGTATCTGGTGAGGTCACTTTTGGCAAGTGATTCAGTTGATTCCTATTAATGAAATCAACTGAAAACCCCTGGACTTGTAAATCTCTATTATTGAGCCACATATGGTTTGCAATCCTCGGACTAGCACAGAAAAGAAAAACACATCTCAAACCCTCAAAGTCCAGGTCTTCCCAAGCTTGAACTATGTCACTGTCCACAATTTCAGCACCAGTAGCTGCCCTCAATAGGTGCACAATCTGTTTTTTGTTTTGTATATATGAAATTCCATAATTCTAACAGTAACCACACAAACTCAGAAATGCACAATCTTTTAGATCAACCAGTTCTTTTCCAGGTATAAAACACTTATCCTGAGTTTCCATTTTACTCATCTCTATCAATGTGTTTGCAGCATTTTCTGTTTTAGTAAGGCCCACAGAATGCTCAGGTTTTAGTATTTTTTTAATCTTTCCTAGATCTTGTCTCAAATTAGTCATTTGCTGATTTAATGCTTGAATAGAGCATACTAACTCACTCTGATTTGAAGTGTTTTCATATACTTAACAATTATCTAAGCTTTCTACTTTGTGAACTTCTTCCAGGTTAGTACTGTTGCTTCCTGTTGCATCATGTGAAGAGACCTGGGCTACAATGTCATTTTCTATCTCAGCCATTATGTTGTTATCCATGTGTACTATCCTTATTTTTCTGGTATCTTTCTTGAGGATGTGTTTTTTGGTTTTAAGTTTTCTTAGCTCTTCTTACCCTCCTTTTACTTTTACCTGTTAATTTGACAGGGGATTGAGGAATGTGGATAAATGAAAAATCTGGTCTACCCAAAAGGTTCATCAGGTAACTCGGTAGGTTGTGCAGTGTCAGAAAATGGAATAGAAGGGGACCCAGTCATGGGAATCAATCTAACTAATTTGCTAAGTACATCATCTAAGCTAACGCCATTTATTGCAATATTTCCTTTAAGGGTCTCTAACTCATTGGTAACTGCCACTAGTTGATCAAGTATCATAAGATGAGCAGCGTAAGGATCCTGCATAGATTTCTTAAGATCATTATCCAAACTGAAAGGGTAGGGGGAAATCCATTTATCATTATATTTACTAGCCTCAACTCTCTCCCAAGCCTACAGCAACAGCATGAATTTGGGGGAAATTTTTTTGCTGATTTTGGAATCTATGATCTTTAACCCATTAATAGCCTCTTGCATCCGTACAGTAATATATTGTAGATCTGTGGTCCAGTTAGTTCCAGTCCAGCTAATACTGGAAGCTGGTTCTGAAATTGGTTCCGTTGAAAATTATGAAAAATATAATGAGTCAGAAGCAGTATCATAATAAAGATCAATTGAGACTTCCCTAGCTGTTTGTTTAGACAGGGTGTTCCCAACCACATTTTTTATAACTGTCGGTGCTGATGAATGGGACGTATCTCTAGTCCCAATACTGTAGTCCTAGCTGCATTCATTGGGGTAATAAATAATATCAGACTCCATGAAGACTTTAGATGTGGAGGAAGGCCTAGAAAGATTTTGGTTAATATCAAAATCACTCTCATAGGCAGTATTTACATCTACTGGAACTGCATCCGAAGATAGATTAGCTTGTTTCAGCACCCCCTGCATGTTAGCTGCTTCATTAGTAGTAACTGCTTTAGTCAGAAACATGCTAATCTTAGCCTGTTTTGTATTTGGGCTAGATTTTTAAGGATTGCCTTCAGTAATTTTAGTTTTAGTTTTTGATTTCTTAGTTTTCCTTGCTTTATTTGTTCTATTATCTTTGCAGGGTTTGCTTTGTTTATTGGTGTTATTTATTAATTTATTAGTAGCAAGTTTATTTCCTTTCTTTCCTTTTACTTTGTCACTACTGGGTTGCATGTAATTGACCTCCCCACCTAGGGAGTCTTGGCTTGGGATGTATATTAGAAGGTCTGAGTCGGCCCTATGGGCCCTATGGCCCTTTTTTCCTTTATTGTTACTAATACTACTGTTAGGAAGGCCATCCCTCAAATCTATTATGGGTTTTTTAATTGCTCAGTATTTGCCATCATAGCTAACTGCTTCCTAGTGAGAACCATCAGTAGTTATAGCAATTGTTTAAAGTAAAATAAAAAAGCAGGAACAGATTAACACAGGACAAAAAAGGAGTGTAGGAAATACAGATCTTAAAAAGGCTTTAGACTAAGACTTTAACAACCAGTCACATAGTCCAGAAATTTTCCAGATTATTCTGTCCTGCTGGACCCTCTTCAATATGTTACAATATCAGCAGTCAAAAAATAAGTCTCATTCTCCAATGTCGCCTGTGTAGTAAAGCCAACATTGGGTGGGGTGCGGTGGGGTATAGTTTGATTTCTTCATAACAATCAAGCAGGAAGCAGCTTCTCCATCTACTTCCACCTCCATCAAATAAAATCCAGGCCAGCAGACAGCAGGGTCTAAATAAAACAAATTACATGTGTGATTATTCTATCCTAAAAAAATATCCTTGTCTCATGTAGATAAGATCAACAGAGAAACTAGAAGCCAAATATTAGCACTAGCACTAGATGCTCTATACCTTAATAAAAATGAACTTTTATTTATCTGCACTTACTTCATATGCACCATTATTCCACACATAGGTATTTAACTGTAGCTGCTGCACGATAATCTGTGCTTCCACAGAGTGCCTAAAAAATCAGCTTGCAGCACGTTGGAAAAATCACAGGGCAGATCAGCTCATAGGGCTGTAACATTAAAAAAGAACAAGTTGCTTAGCAGTCAGTGGAGCTAGGATACCCCTGTGCACCATGCTCAATTTGTTAATTTGTTCAGCAAATCAGGGAGTTAAAGGCGAAAAGGTGCAAAAAAAAATACTGAATCCTTTAATAAACAGTGTGATACAGAGGAGGAACAAGAGAAGGAGGAGCAAACCAGTGTCTCTCTCTCCCAGCACGATGACTGATCTGAGAGAGAGATGTAACAGCTGTGCTTTAAACCCCCTTAGCAGAGATACAGACTGCTATTGGTCAGACGTATCACATGACCAAGAATCCTGTGAAATAAAAAAATTAAAAAAGAACAGAATATTACAGAATATGCTTCTAAAGTATTCTATAAGGGATTTCTATTATAAATAAAAAGGGAGCAATCAATCCAAAGCAAGTAATACAAAATTCCCCCCTAAAAACACAACACAGATATCACACTCATCAATACAATGCAATTGCAGCAGATCAAAGATACAATAAGATAAAATAAAATGAAAGGGAAGTCCCTTCAATGCTTCTTTTACTGTAAAAGTTTATGTGCATAAATACAGCTGCAGTTAAACTGGCGCTCTTACCCTCAGCCTGCGACTCTCATTTCTCCCTCTGTCCATCTCTGTCCATCTCTCCTTGTTGGACTTCTTATTTAGGTACCGAAACCCTTTCCTTCAGCCGGTCCAAGTGGCGTCTCCTCCACTGCTCCCGCACTCTACTCACCCAACTGCCATTTGCAAAGGAGGCAAAAAATCTCTGGAACAGAACAAGAAGAAAACAGGAAAGGGTGCGGACCCAGCTGGAGCTCACAGTAAGTTGAACTGGAAAGACTGCAAACTTACTAGCTGAGGTGGCATACCTGTTATAAATCTAAAACTCACAATGCAGTCCTGCAGTCAGTGACTACTCCACAGGCGCTGCTGCGCATATAGTGAGCTCAGCCTTCCAACAAGCTGCCTCTCCTTCTCACCAGCAGCAACCAAATGGTCTGGCAGGGAGATGTAGTTGTTTATTAAAGAGATGGTGCTCAAGGTGGGGGCACCAGTAGCAGCAGGAACATATCTAGGGGAAACAGGCAATCAGGGGCTTTTGCCACATGGTACGGCTTTGATCCCTATGCAAATGGTCCATAATGAGCATGCAAATAGCCCCTTGGCACCTTGCATGCCCAATAAGCTCATTTACATAAGTCGCTTTGAACATGGGGATTTTTGCCCTGGTGCAAGCCATTTTGCCTCCCTCTTGTGGGGACTGTGTCTGTCCAGTGCTAGGTGGCTTAGCACCAGGTTTCACTGGCCTTGTCTTCAGTGGAATAGCGCTGATGTGCTGTTCCACTGAATATATCAGTTTTGGACACTTGGGCAACTGCAGTGGATAGCACAAAGTTTTGCCTCTGCTTTGCCCAGATTTCAGTATCGGGCCCCAGAGATTTTCAGTTCTGTGTATGGTTTTATAAGATATGATAATAGCTTTTTTAAGCTGAATTATTAATAAAAAATTTTAAAAAATGAATTATGAAATATCAGTGAATAAATGTACCGTACTTCTCTGTGATACTGCGCTGTGGTAGCTCCCTGACTAGAGCTGACAATGGGGACCAGTGGGGGTTCACATGCCTGAAATTAGGTGGGCATTACCTCTGAAATAAATTTTTGGGTGCTGAGGCTGGAGTGTTGCAGATCTGCAATTCACCCATGAATTGTGGTGAATTTGCATGCTATGCACTGTGACGTCTACAGTACTTGTGTACTGTGCACTATGCAGATTTTCTGCAATTTGCACTTGGTGGCAAATGCTACTATGCAAATTCACCACAATGTACACTTTGCAGTTCATTTGTGAAATTAATTTTGGTAAAAATTGCTGTAAATTGGTGAATTTCAGCAATAAAGTTCACCCCAAAATGCGGACTGCATAGCATGAATTGACACAATTTGTGCTGCGTATATTGTAGAGCTTGTTCACTTTGTGTAGTGCTGCTCCAGAGTTGCCTAAGCCCCCAGACCATTTTAAGTTTTTGTTATGCGGTTTACGTGTACTACAGTGTTTTTCTGGAGTGCTTTTGCAATTAAATATAATCTTGCTGATACCTTAAATGAAACATCGAACAGACCCCTCCCATTCAGGCAGACAGTGCTAGCTAGCCTAATCTCCTGCTCCCTTAATCTTGTGATCCTCCTATAATACAGAAAACAAGTAAAGGGGATGAGGGCGTCAACTCCTGACAAAGCAGAGTTGACAAGGTTGGAACTTATACCGTGTCCTGACTGACAGACCCACCTTCAGGCCATGGCTATTGGGATGATATTGATACTAGAGGGACACATGGGGGCAACTCTGTCTGACATTGAACAGATGGGAACAGAACTGGGTTTAACATGAATGGGAGGGATGGTAACAATTTAGATAAGAAAGATCTGATACATTAGTCTTTTGTAAATTATTTTATGTTTTGTTAAAAAACAAGTGGCTATGCATTCTCTTTGGTTTAGGAGATTGAAAGGGCTTTGCTGTTTTCATCTCTTTAGAGTTATACTAATAACTAGCTAAAACAAATGATCAGTTTTCTACATGAAAGCCATTGGTCTAAAGAGACTGTACAGTTATGGCCTTCTATTCCTCCTCATTTCCAAACATTCTTCCCTACACATGCCTGCAGTATACAGTACATGCTCATTTTATTAATGTTGTATATTCAGTACTTGCACTTAAATGCAAACTTTTCTTGAATGCTATTCCCATCTGCCAATATAACTGATCATCAGTTTATTCAGTTATCATATTTCATTGATTAGAATCTACCTTAGATAATTATCTGCCCTCAAATAGAAGCTGCCGAAAAAAATAATAATAATAATAATAATAAATAAAACCTACCATTGTTTAAAAACAGATTTCTATTTGAGGCAGGCTTCAAGTTGAAGAAGACTTCAATTGGGATCCTCCATTTTTTTGCTGTGCTCACATATAGTAACAATATGCCATGAGTCTGACATGACCAACAGAAATATCTATTTATTTATTTATTTATTGAACATTGCAGATTTACAGACCTCTGAGTCACAGACTCATTTTCAAAGGTTCCACATCATTATACAAATATACAACAAGTAAGGTCAGCATAAACAATTTGAGTAAACAGTGGAATTACAGCTGATAATACATAGGATTCTAGGGTCAGACTTAGCCAGGTCAGTGGCCTGGCAGTGTCAAAGAACTACATGGTAAACAGAGACAACAGTTATAATTTATAATAGTACATGTGATAGGGCTGGAGGAGAATCCATTGTCAGGAGAGCATAGGAGGCTATGGGCAGTCGTAGCCATTGTTGGTCTGTGGGTGATCTTGGAGGAGGGTTTTAAAATGGCCAAGTTTGGGTTCAGATGTAATGGGGCTAGGGGCGGCGTTCATCCAGAGTGGGGCTCTGTAGGCAAAGGTACACTGACCAAGGGAGGTTCTGAAACAGGGGACAAAGAAAGGGGATTTAATGGAGCTGTGGGTGTTTTTTTGTTTCGGGGAGCAGGTGTCTAGAGGGGAGAGAGCCTGAGAGGGAGAGCCCAACAGAGATTTTTTTAGCCATGAGGCAGGAGTGCTATTTGAGTCTGTTGTCGAGGTTGAGCCAGCCAGACTGTTGGTATAGGGAGTATGTGTGGGTGTTGCAGTTACACCCTAGTATAAGGCGGCAGGCCTTGTTGAGGGTTACTATGACTCTCTGGAAGGATGTGGTGTCAGACACACCATAGACTAGGATACTATAATCAATGATGGCAAGGATAGAGAAGGAGACAGCAAGATGGAGGGCTTCAGGGGTGAGGCAATGTTTGACATGGTAGAGTAAACCAGTCCTGGTGTTGACAGCAGTGCAGAGGTGATGAATGTGGGTGTGGAAGTTGAGAGCAGGGTCCATGTATATACCGAGGTACTTGAAGGAGGTAACCTGGTTGAGAGGTTGCAACTGGGAGTTGAGGATACAGAGGGAGTGGTCCTTATGCCTGCTCCGGGGGTTGGCAAAAATCATAACTTTTGTTTTTTTTGTAATTTAGGACTAGTTAGTGTTCAGTGATCCAGGTCTCAACTTCTGAGAAGGTTTTCTGTAGGGAAAGTTGGAGTTGATGGGGGTCTGGGTGAGAGGTAAACAGGACCACATCATCAGTGTAAAGTATCAGTTGCCCAGAACAAGCCAAAGGGAGGGTGTTCAGGAATAAGCTGAAGAGGAGGGGCCCGAGAATAGAACCCTGCAGGACACCAGACCTAACTGGTAGGGAGGAGGAGGAGGAGAGAGCAGTGTCTATCCTGGCTTCTTGTTTTTTTATGGAGAGGTAGTTGGCAAACCAGCTAGTGTCATCAAGGGAGAGACCTGTGGTGGTTAGGGCAGAGAGGAAGAGGAAATGGTTAACTGTGTCAAATGCTGTTGACAAGTCCACAAAGACAGTCCCAGTGAGGTAGCCTTTGTCAAGTGTGGAGTGATGAGAACTGGAGCAAAGCAGAGGTGGTGCTGTGGCTGCGTCGGAATCCATGTTGTTGCTGGCATAGGAGATTGTACTTAGTGAGATGTTCAATAAGTTGATCTGAAACTATTCTTTCCAGGGCCTTGGATAAGGGGGGGTGGAGAATAGAGATAGGGTGGTAATTTCCAGCATCAGAGCAGTCACCACCTTTGCGGATTGGTGTGATGGCAACAGTTTTCCAAATGGAGAGGAAAGTCCCAAGTCAGAGTGAGTGGTTGATGATGTAGGTGAGAGGAGAGAGGACAATGTCCAGGTAAGGCATAGGAGCTTGAGGTCGAGTGAGTCTGCACTGTAGCAGGCATGACCTAAGGCCTTTAGAAGGTAGGGTTTGGCTTCCACTGGGGGAGATCATCCTGAAATGAAATGGGGGGGGCGGAAGGGGTCTTGGGGGTTGAAAAAGTGGGACGGGAGCACGTAGTGCTGACGCCTGCTGTGCTTTCCCCTCCCTTTTTGCATGCCGCTGTAGTGTGGCTGGCCTCTGCCAGTTGCCACTACAGGGTGATGCAAGCCCCACTACCCACCCCAGAGAGAGGAGAGGAGAGCAGATGTTGGACGCTCAATCCTCCCTCTCCCCTGCCAGCTCCCGGTGGCCCGAGTCTGTTCTCGAACCCAGGTCACCGGCGTGGTGCGAGGTGTGACATACGGTGCCTCAACCGTCAGTGCCATCAGGCCGGCTAGAAACATAGACTTTGACGGCAGATAAGGACCACTTGGCCCACCTAGTCTGCCCATTTCCTACCTACAGGATAAGTGGCAGATCCTATTTAACCAACAGCCTATTTCTTCCTACCCCCCACAAAAATTGCCTTATGTCTGTCCCATGCATTCTTGAATTCTCCCACAGTTTTATACCCCACAACCTCCTCAGGAAGGCTGATCCATGTATCCACCGCCCTCTCTGGGACAAAATGCTTCCTCACATTGCCCCTGAGCCATCCCCCCTCTATCTTCATATTGTGTCCCCTTGTTCTTGCACGTCTCTTTTTTCTGAAAGATGCTACCCTCTTGGACTTTGTTGATTCCACTGAGGCACTTAAACGTTTCTATCATGTCCCCTCTCTCCCTTCTTTCCTCAAGGGTATACATATTAAGTTCCTTTAGTCTCTCCTCATATGGCTTCTCTTGCAGACCCTGCACCATTTTAGTTGCCCTCCTCTGGACTGCCTCCATCTTGTCTATGTCCTTGTGGAGATGGGGTCTCCAGAACTGGATGCATTACTCCAGATGGAGCCTCAGCAGCTGTACAGAGGGATAACAACTTCTTGTTTTCTGCTGGTGATGCCTATCCCTATACATCCCAGTATCCCCCAGCCCTCCCTACTGCCTTCTCACATTGCTTGCTAACCTTAAGGTCATCTGATATGATTACCCCCTGGTCCCCTTCCATTAGTGTTGTTGTTACTACCTCCCCCCCACTGTGTAATCTTCCCCTGGGTTTTTATTTCCAGGTGCATTATTTTGCACTTCTTCGGATTGAATCCAAGCTGCTATGCTTCAGAACATTCCTCCTACCTTGCCAAGTCCCTTCTTATCCTTTCCATGCCTCTTTGTGTATCGACCCTATTGCAGATCTTTGTGTCATCTGCAAAGAGGCATATTTTTCCTTCCAGTCCCTCTGCAATGTCACTTATAAAGACATTAAAAAGGACTGGACCCAGAACTGAACCCTGCGGTACACCACTAGTAACCCCTCTTTCTTCAGAGTGTACTCCATTTACAATTACCTTCTAAGTCCTGTTGTCCAGCCAATGTTTTACCCAGGCTACCACCCTGGGACCCACTCCCAGGCTGGTTAATTTGCCTATTAATTTTTTATGTGGGACTGTGTCAAATGCCTTGCTAAAGTCAAGGTAAGCCATCTCCACAGCCCATCCCTGGTCTACTACTTTGGTCACCCAGTCAAAGAAATCAATTAGATTCATCTGACGTAACCTTCCTGGTGTGAACCCATGCTGCCTTGGGTCCTGTGCCCCACTGGCCTCAAGGTACTCAACAGTTTTTTCCTTCAGAAGTGATGCCATCACTTTCCCTACCACAGAGGTCAAACTGGCAGGTCTGTAGTTTCCTGCCTCTATCTTGCTCCCACGTTTGTGAAGCGGAATCACATCCGCCTTCCTCCAGTCCTCAGGTACCACACCATCCTCCCATGATTTGTTAAAAAGGGTAGTCAGTGGTGTCACTAGTACTCTCCTTAATTCTTTTAGAATTCTGGGGTGAATTCCATCAGGCCCCATTGCTTTGTCCACCTTCAGTTTCAGGAGTTCTTTCAGAACCCTTTCTTCTGTGAAAGGCCTGGGATAGACCCCCCCTATCCAGAGTGCTTCTGTTAATTGGATTAGGCACCTTCCCCACCTCCTCTTTTGTGAATACTGAGCAGAAGTATTTGTTCAATATCCCTGCTTTTTCACTGTCCCTCTCTGCCCACCTACCATCCTTTCTATTCAGCCTCACTATCCTTCCCTTTGTCTTTCTATGCTCCCTGATATACCTATAACATGTTTTATTCCCCCACTTAACCTAGTTGGCTATCTTTTCCTCAGTTTGGGCCTTTGCTCTTCTGACTACCCTGCCTGCTTCCTTCTGCCTTAACTGGTACAGTTCTCTGTCTTGCTCCTGTGTTTCCTTATACTTCCTAAATGCTATCTTTTTCTCTCTGAACTTCACCACCACCTCTTTTGAGAACCATAGTGGTTTTTTCTTTCATTTTGATTTGTTTATTTGCTTCACACAAAGGCTTGTTGCCTCTGTGATGGTAGTTTTCATGTTTCCCCATTGCTGCTGCACCCTTCCTTCTAGCCTGTTTGCTAGTGATTTTCTAAGGCACTCTCCCATTTTGCCAAAATCTGTGCTCCTGAAGTCCAGAACCCTCACTTTTGTATGGCTTGACTCTGTAGCTAAGTTTATCATGAACCACACTGTTTGGTGGTCACTTGTTCTCAGATGGCTACCCACTTCTAGATCTGAGATTCTCTCACTGTCCTCATTTGAGAGTACAAGGTATACAATTGCTCCCTCATGAGTGGGTTCCAAAACTAGCTGTCTGAGGCATACCACCTGAAGGGCATCAAGAATGGCCCTGGTTTTGGATGTGGCTGCAACAAAGGTGCTCCAGTTAACATCTGACATATTCAGGTACCCCATCAACAGTATCTCCCCTTTCTCTGCCATCCTAAGGATGTCTTCTATCATATCCTTGTCCATTGTCCTCACCCTGACACAGGGGTCTGTATACAACCCCTGTGCGGACTGTGGTGCCATTTTCAGTCTCTTAGGTGACCCACAGTGCCTCCTCTTCTCCCTGTTTACTCTTTTGTTCCATTGCTTTTATCTCTTCCCTTACATGGAGAGCTACTCTGCCCCCTCTTCTCCCCTCCCTGTCTCTCCTGTAGGTTGTGTACCCTGGTATGTTAACATCCCAGACATGATTCTCTGTGTACCATGTTTCTGTGACTGCTACGATATCCAGGCATCCCCCTTCCATCAAAGCCACCAGTTCAGGGAGCTTATTGCCCAGACTATGGGCATTGGTGCTCATAACCCTCCATTTCTTGATGGCCTTACCCCTTTTTGCCCCATCCCAATACTTATTGCATTTGTCATTTTCTCCATTTACCCCTGATCTTCTCCCTATCGACATCTCTAGCTTGGTGTTTACCTCACTTAGTACCCTGATTTTTTGGGGGGAGGGTTAGGATTTCCCTTCTCCTCTCCAGTGCCTTCCCACTTGGCTGGTTTAAATGCTTGCCAATGAAGCACTTAAACCTATCACCTAGGATCCTGGTCCCCCTCCTGGACAGATGCAGACTATCACACCAGTATAGGCCTGTATCCCTCCAGATGGACCCCAGTCCCCAATGAAGCCAAATCCCTGAGCTCTGCACCAGTTTTTCAACCATTGATTGAAACCCATGGTGTGGAGCACCCTAGCCTCACCCATGCCATAGACAGGCAGCACCTCCGAGAAGGTTACCGTTCATGCTACTTGTCTAAGGCCCCTCCCCAAGTCCACAAGCACCTCCTGCACTGCTCTGATCCCTTTCTTATCCAGGTCATTTGTCCCTAGGTGGACAATGACATCCAGCTCCCTCCCCTGTGCAGCTGCTCCGGTGATCCTGAGGATTCACTCCCTGTCCCTCCAAGCCATGGCACCAGGTAGGCACCTTACCTTCCTCTCCCCTTCCTCCCACAGTTCTATCTTCCTAACAATTGAGTCCCCCACCAGGAGATGTTTCCTTCCCCTGTGGGGTCTCATGCCACCCTCCTGTGGGTCTCCATAGTGAAGGTTCCCAGTATCCTTCTTGGTCTCCACTGTGGGTGCCTCCATAGAGGAACCACACTTTGCTAGAATGGCATATGAATTGTGGAGAGGTACAACTGGAGGGATGAGCCTCTGTTCCACCACTCTCACCCTCCCTGAGCCCACTGTGGTCCAATCGCTCCTTTTTTCTTGGCAACCTCTGAGGAAACAGCTACAGTGTCAACAGTAGGACAAAAGTCCTAAAGCAAAATATCAAATTCAATTAAGTTCCAGTCACTGGAAAAACTATTTAACTAAAAAATTATGTTGAAAGTAATATTTCTAAATATATAAATATGTTTATTTTCTTTTTAACACTTTTTGTTATAAAGAAACCCATTTTATAAGTGCAATAACACACCACAGAGTGTGCATTGTGTTAAATCAATATATTTCTCAGGTGCTTGAAGGCACTCAGCCTGTGGTGTCATGGCTCACAATTCACCCAGGGTGTGCATTCATTTAGCTGGGTTCGCACTCTGTCATGTTTGATTGCTTGCATTCCCATAAACAAAGAAAAGTGTCAATATATTGCCACTGAAAATCTGTTTGCAATAAGTATTTGTCAAATCCATAGATCATTTAGGATCAGAAATATAACACATTTTGTTCCTCCTTCCATTACAACTGCTGGCATCCACTTTCTAAATCACCAGCACAGGAAATTATGCCACAGAATAGAAATACTGCAAAGTGGTGAAATGTAGTCTTTCCAATAGTTCAAAATTATGATTTTCCAATCCCCACAACCAAGGCTCCAGATAAGGTGAGCACTAACCTATTTTACTCACCTCATTTTAGGAAATACTCCTCAGAATTGTGCCAATACTCACCCAACATTTGTAAATGTGCCACTCGCCATAGTACAGTGCTTCATAATATAACTGGTGATTCAAAAGGAGCAGTTTTTCCAGATTTGCAGGACTCATATGCATCCCAATTTAGTTTTACTCACTATATATTAAAACTGGTGAGTAGCCGGCCCAGTGGTGCAGAGGGCTGAGGCACTGGATGCCTTACCTCACACCACGCCGGCTACCTGAGTTTGGGAATGAGCTCTGGCCATTGGAGACTGCCGGGGGGGAGGGTACAGAGCTGGCTAGAGCAGCCAAAGGCAGCGCTCCTCTCTGGGAAGGATCTGGTGCATCCCTCGGTGCAGGTCTGCCTCCTGGTGGAGGCCAGGAGTGGAACAGCTGAAGGAGCACACAGGCATTAGGCCATGGGGTGGGCAGATGGGGCTGTCACTGGGGCTGTAGTACGCATGGCACCTAAACGCACATGCATCTCTACTCCTGGGTCCCTGGGTTAACAAGGGAGAAAATGGAGGAGAAAAATTCCCCAATGGCTGGATGAAGCCTGATGCCCCGCAGGCACCGCTCTTGGGCCGGGCATAAGATAAGCCCCGGTAATACTGGGAATCAGAGATGGGGGGCCAGTCAAGCAGATGGGGGCTCCCAGGGGTAGGTGCACAAATAAATACAAAAAAAACCCCAAAAAAACTGGTGAGTAGCTGGAGCGCTTTTGGTACCTGTTCAATTCTTATCTAGAAAAAAATGACATTGTTTTTAAAAATGAACTTCTCACTTCACTTCTTCCAGACATCTGTATGCATCTGAATTTGGCTTTAATCACCTCACTTTCAAAATGAAGAGTACAGTACTCATCCCAGAAAATCTTATCTGGAGCCCTGCCTACAGCTGTCAATGTCATTTTGCATTTTCAGGCACCAGCACATATGCAATCTACAAATTTTGGCACTACTTTTTGCAATAATTTAAGAAAATATTTGTGATGTCACCAGTTTCCGAAATGCTTTTTAGTTTTGTTGCTTTCCTTAATTATTTGTGGCATCCCAATTTAATGAACAGTTTTGTGCCTATGTGTTTTGCAAAATGTATTTCTGTTATAACTGTTCTGTGTCATGCATATTGCATAGCCATGGCATGCCCTCATTCACCCTCCCTGATGGGCTGCACATATAGCCTGTGCCCCGTGCATGTCAGAGGATACAGAAGTGGCAGAGAAACCCTCATCATGCATGTGGGGGGTTTCTTCACCACCTGCATTGTGCAGCAAATTGCAGCAACAGAGCCTACGCATCCCAAATCTAGGGTGCATAGGTTTTGTGTGGCTTACTACATAGAGACCATTATTTATGTGGTGGCAGGCATCATGTTAAATAGTGCTAGCACAACTAATGATGCAGAATTCATTGTAAAGGCACCATGGGATAGACTGTACATTCCTCACCCCCAGTTTAGAAAATATCCTCCACTCGGGTATGTATTAGCAGTGGTTATTGGCATGGAGCTTACAGCAGAAACACAGCTCAACAAAGGAGTTGTCCTCTTATGGAGACCCCCTGCAGTCAGTGTGAACCAGCACAGCAGACATCTCATAGTTATGTAAGGTAAATGAAAAAGAAGAAGCATAATTATTATGTCCAGCCCCTGGGGATGTGAGCTTGAGTCCAAGCCCTAAGGGCTTGGATCAGTTGCTAAAATGGTCAAAAACAGCAAGCCACTTAATAACTGAAGAACTGCAAGTGGAAGGACCAAGGAAACAAAAACATCATGCCTCAGAGAGAAGGAGCTGCTGTAGATTCTGTGCTGGAGAAAAGGATTTAAAGGACTGGTGAGCTTTGTATTTAGACTTGAAGGAAAGGCTGAACGTCTTGTAGACAGACAGTCAGACAGATAACGAGATTGAAAAAGTCTGAGGCTGACAGTAGGTCTGGGCAAAATTAATAAATTCCAGTTTTGTGGAATGTTTGTAATACTACAAAAAATGTCACAAAATTTCATGAAATGTTGTGGAATGTTCTAAACGTTCTTTAATTGGTCATAACCCAGTCAGTGTTATAGCTAGAGGACTGATGTTTGATATGCTTATTACTTGCAAGATGGCGCAAACAAATGCCAAGTTTCTAGACATTTGGATGAGGGTTGGGGAGGTTATTGAGACTCAAAATCTGGCAATTAATTATTCATGTGATCATTTCTGAAAATATTTCTATGCTTAAAACTTAGCCACCTTTAGAGCTAGATAACGGAAAATTGATATGCATACTTTCTTACAAGAGTCACATAAACTGCTAAAAGGAGAGGCAATTGGTTATGCAAATTGTAAGCTACAGGAGTTTAAAATACCTCAATTTAATTATTTGTTAAATTGTGTGAAAATGTTTCAATCATTTGGATGTTTGTAGCTCCAATACTATTACAGGTACACACTCAGGATTTGGTTTGCATACCGAAGTAAACTGTGTCCTGGAATCTAATTAAGCTGTATAAATGTGTTTAGTAGGTTAAACATTTTTGCTGACACTTTATAAATTTCTAATTGGCAAAATGTGCTCAAAAATTCATAGACATATAGGCCCAGATATTCAAACTGCGCCAGGTTGTGGCGGAAGCCTGTGCACCGCTCAAAATAGTTGCACAGGGGTGTGGCCAGGGCGATATTCAACGGAGTTGCGCTATGGCACAACTGCTTTGAATATTGTCCCCTGGCCACCCCCACTGTGCATGGCACAGTGGAACTGTGCCAGCGCAAGTGGTCAGAGAGGAGCATTGAGATGCAGTGGCGCAAGTTCCATTGCGCCATGCACAGCACCTGTGATATTCAAAGGGTGACATGCAAATGGGGCCATAATTTATGCAAGACACATGGGGGCCATTTGCATCTGATTACAGCCCCATTTGAATGCCATTAGCATGCAGGTGCGCTGATCCCCGATGACTTGCGCCTGGTGCCCTACCAGGAAGCAGCCGTCGGGGACCAATGCCCCCTGCAGCCTGATCACGGTACATCCTGTAAGGGACAATGTATGTCTCCTATCCCTGGTGGTTCAGTGGACCGAGATTAGCCTGATCACGGGCATAACAGTATCCCCCCCCCGATTAGCCCGATCATGGTCATAACAGTATTCCCCCAATTAGCCCAATCGCGGGCATAACTGTAACACTCCCAGTAGCCAATCGCAGGCATCAGTATCCCCCCAAAGTCCACATCCCTGGTGGTCCAGTGGACCGACGGACCTGATTGCGGGCGGCATTCTCACCTCTCTAAGTCCGAAATCCTGGTGATCTACTGGACCCACCCATCCCACCCGCCCATGGAGCCCCACCACCACGCCTCCGCCAGCCAGCGGGGCAGCAGCACCCCACCCGCCTGCTGCCCCACTGCCCGCTAACTGACAGCTCGGTATGTCTGCACACCCATTGGTTCAGAGCATGAGCCAATGGGCATGCAGCCCATACCGTACTAGTCAGTCCAGATATGTGAATGAATTAATTTAGCCCGATCGCGGGCATAACAGTATTCCCCCCCCCGATTAGCCCGATCATGGGCATAACAGTATTCCCCCCTGATTAGCCTGATCGTGGGCATAACAGTATTCGCCACAAACTGGACTGACTAGTAGGAGATGGGCTGCATGCCCATTGGCCTGCTGCCTGAACCAATAGCCATGCAGCCATACCGAGCTGTCAGTCGGTGGGCAGTGGGGCGGCAGGCAGGTGGAGTGCTGTCGCCTGCTGGCTGGCAGGTGGAGTGGGGTGGTGGGGCTCTGTGGGCAGGTAGGGTGGGGTGGGGGGTCCACTAGATCACCAGGGATTTCGGACTTGGGGGTGTGAGGAATGCCACCTGCGATCAGGCTCTGTGCGGTCCACTGGACCACCAGGGATATTGGACTTTGAAGGGGGGGTCAGTAATGCCCTTGATCGGGGCTTGGGGGCGCCGCCAGGTGCAGTGGGAACAGCCGATGGCCACCCACAGGTGGCAGCTGCTGTGTTGCCCCCTGCAATGCGGCAGCTCGCCTGTGGGTGGCCCTCGACTTGTTCCTTTATTTTTAGGCTCAACTTTGTGCAGGTGCAGGTAGGGGTTGCACCTGCATAACTCTGCACGGCCCGGGCTGAATATCGGGCTGTGCAGTTTATGCATGGGCACGCCCCACCTGTGCCTGCATACATTACTGATGGTCCCAGCGCTCGGGATTTGTGTGGCGATTTTCCCTTTTAAATATCACAATCAAGGCATCAGTGGTTGTGTATGGCGCATCACCGTTGCACCATGCGCAACCCTTTTGAATATCTGGGTCATAATTGGTAATACCACCAGATTTCCGGTTGTGGAATTGAATTTTCACAAAGCACTTGTCACCACTAAATAATCATACCTGCACTAGCATCTTGGTCCTGCAATACCCCTCCAACACTTCTGTGACACTGATGCCCAGTGTCATGCTCCATTATGTCTTAATATAACCAGATACTTCTTTCACAATGGCCTAAGTCACACCTAGTTGTAAGGCTTGGCATCACTTAGTGCCACTATTTTCAAATAGTAACAATATACATTATTATCTACAAAGTTGTTAAAGAGTCAGCAGGTGGCATTGTACCAAAACAATGCTGCGGTTGCAAGTGCTTCCACAAGTCATTAAGTCAATGAGCTCTAGTGGTTGTGCTGGAATATTGCAAGACTACTGGCTAATGCACAGTGATGTGCATGACTGTTCTTCATGGTTTGTCACTCAGGTTAGTGACTTGACACTTGGCACCACTATACATTTACTATTTTGCCTCCTTATTGCCACATTATTCAGCCTTTACCTTCCTCTACAATGGCAACTCAAGTGCATAGCTGGGCATAATGTATGGACATCGCTTTAACAAAAGTATCACAACATTCCACAATTTCACAAAAGCTCAGAAATTCAACTTCATTTACTAATGTTGAAATCTTTGGTTGCTTTTAACTGGCCAGCCTTTGAGCAAGTGATCAGAGAGTTGATAAACACAGCCTCTTTTTTTCCATAGTGTTTTTTCTCCCATCTGGCAGGTCGTCTCTTAAAGAGCTGCTGATGTCTTAACAAAAACTTTGAAAAGCATAGTAATTAGATACAATTCAGCTTCCATTCCATATATATATTCTAAATATTCATCCTACCCGGTATTTATTACTAAGGACATTCACATGAATGTGTGATCTTTATCCCTCAGGGTTCATCTACCTCTACAGTTGACTCACTACTTCAAGTCATAATTCTCTGTTGTGACATTACAGTCTGTTGACAAGGGAGTAACTGTGATGTCTCAAGCAGTGCATTATGACCTTAAGCAGGGAGACAGCAACAGGAACAGATGAACCCTTTGGGAGCAAAGATCATGTTTTCATGCAAATGACCTCAGTAATAAATAATAGGGAGGAGGGATAGAGGACTAATGTGACATACAAGCTGGACTGCAACTAAATGTTAGGTTTTGGTAAAGTTCTCCTGAAGGCATCAGCTGTTCTTTAAGGATATGCCCTGTTTACAGGATATACTCTAATCAGGCTGAACCTAGACATCATTCAGCTAGCTACCAGCTTTTTATCCAACATTTTTTCTCCTCCCATCCCCCCTGGTGGGGTGGTGTCTCTGTTCACCTCACACAGCCACAGCTTCCTTGTGGCAGGAGCAAGCTCTCTGGCCTTGCCACAGGGGTCACTGTGTTGGTGGAACCTGCAGCAAACCCTCCCCAATTGAGATGCACTGCTGAGCAGCAACTGTCTTGGCCATGGTCTTCCTCCCAACATGACTTCCCGGGGCTTGCCTATGAACCTGGGACATCAACATGGGAGTGTGATTCTCTGCTGCTGGACCATGGGGACCTCAAAGCCTAGTATTTTATTTTTATTTATTTATTTAAACATCATATGCAAAGGTTTGTAAATCCAAAAAGAGGGAGCACCAGTCAAAAAACACTGCCATAAAACCAATGTGTTTTCCAGGTTTTGTAACAAAAGTCAACATATTAATGCATTTTTAGTGTCTTTTTGTTGTAGTCCATTTCTCCAAGGTTGCTGGATGCTGAGTCAGCATGCCTCCAGGCTGCTGATGTCATTTGGGGTGTGCCTGTTAGGAAGTTGTATTGCTGCTAGTACTACAATGCTGGTAATTTCACTGCTGTTGGTCAGTGTCTACTTTATAATAATTTAGATTTAATAGGGACCTTATCTGTACTAAATCCTATTACAGATGGATGTGTTAGCACTGGTAAAAAGATCATTTTAAAATTATTGTTGAAGGTTTCCAAAATGCCCTTTTCACATAGTATGTCATTGCCAGCCATGCTTCAGATGTTGAAGCTGCAATTTGTTTTGTAAAAAAATCTGTCATAGTAATTTTATTGTTATGTTTTATCAGAGGTTTGTTTCTGGTTGCCTTTCAGTTTCTTTGTGCGGCCACACCCCCAGACTGATGTCATATAAGGGAGCTGTCAATGTTTTACATACAGCAACAACAAGGAATTCTGGGTAATTTATAACATTGCCATAAACGTGCCTTACTCAGAAGCACTGTCTCGTATGTTGGTAGTGGTGAGCACCTCATATGTAAATGTTCATAGTAGGGCATTGTGGATACAATAAGAAGTTGATTTCTAAGTTCCTTACTGTGAGGTACAGTCTTGTATTTCTTTAGTGGCATCAACAATATAAGCTCGTGTATGTTTATTTTCAAAACAAGGCATTGTGCATACCGAATCTAGCTACAAGACTTCTTTACTGAGAGATGTAGTCTCCTATTTCTGTAGTTAATACAGAAATATAATAGCCCATATACTAAGTTACATAGTGAAGCATTATGGGTACAGTACATAGCTGATTTTGCTATCTCCCTAATCAGAGTGCAGTCTCTTCTTAGCAAACTTTCAAAACAGCATTACTTGTCCCATCCCCATTTACAGGGAGATAGGATAACAGTTTTATTGCCATCCTGAGAAATTATCTCCATTGAATGTCAGGTGTGAATATGCACAACAATCTCTAACATGACAACAAGCACTCATGCCTTTCACCACAACAGAGTTATAGAATTTGCAAAATTTACATCAATGTGCTGTTCTCTTTGACTCTTGCACAGGCAAAAATAATAAATTTAAACCGTTTTTGTGCATTACTGGCTTTGAGCATGACACAACCACAATCAAACAGCTTTTCAGACTCTTGTAGCAGGCACAGTGCAAGGGAAAAAAGTCTTTACAGACCTCAGCAATGTGACAGTCTCTCTAGCTTATGTATAGATGAAAGAGAATAGCATCCAAAATGACATCATCAGGGCAGAGACATGCCGATTACCACAGGGAACAGCAAGTCTCAGCATCTAGCAGTGTTGTTGAAACACACCACCATAATAAATAGCTATAAATGGTATGAAATGGTAGATTTTCATATAAAACACTAGGCAGGCACTGTTGTTATAACAATATTTAATGAATTATGCTGACGGTTTAATTTCTGTAAATGTCATCATACATGATCTGTAAACTTCTGGTAACCAGGAAAGGCACACTGAGCCAGGGCTTGTTTACAGGTGTGGCCTAATGAATCTAACAAAAATATGATATTCTGTTCTCTGATTTTAAAGTTCTAGGGGCTTACAATTCTGCAGTTTACAATAATGGTCAAATGTAATTTTCAAAATTTGGAATGTTTGGAGACTTAGTCACATTTAAAGATAGAGATCTACAACTTTGTACACATCTATATGGATCTTGATACAGTCATCATATCAAATGGGGTGCAATTAGGGTAAATACTTGTTAAAGTAAATGGAAATAACTGAAACCAAAATTATGGCAACACTTTATTAATTTTCATGATGAGTAATCAGAATTTTGCCAGAATTTCACTGGGGGAAGATAAATTTTGCCTAGACCTAGCTGAGAGAACAAGCTAAAATTAAACTAAAACCTGGTGTGTGTGTGTGTGTTTTGTTGTTATTTGTTTGCTGGGCTGAAGAAAATCAGTTTTTCTTTTACTGTTTCCAGCATAATTCTGGTAACTGTGCTTTTTCATCTGGGATCCTAAAATCTAAATCTCACATGAAACATGTCATGATGGCTACCACTTCAGAGTAACTGGCTATATTGATTTCAGTGCAAGCATTCTCCAAATATGCTTAACACAAAACTGTGTGTCCCACTTTGTTCTGAAAACTGTAGTTTTGTATCTGACATCCTAAAATCTGAATTTTAGATCAGTGTTATCACTCCTAGAATGCTTGTTCACACTTGTAGGCTGCCAGAGATTGGCATAGAAGCAGGGGGTCCAGATCATTTAAAAATTATTGTAGATGAGATCAAATTATAGACAAATATCACTGGATATAAGTAACATAAAAAAAAAAAAAACAAGATTACAACTATCATGACGAGGGCAGGGGATAACCTGATAGGACCATTAGTCTGAGTTAATCTTGTAGATCCTGTAGTGGTCCTCTCTGTCATGTTCCTTCTTGACTAGTCATGTTGTGACTCTGTTGTCACAATGTCCTGAGTTCTGATTAGACATTATTAGTGGAAACACATAGAAATTCAATGATTGGCAGTGATGACTCTGTCCATTCTTGCAGGTTTGTTCCTTAAGGTTTTGATTGACATGGCTAGACAAGAAAGAACCAGCACTGAGCACCATTGTTTGTTCCAATGTATATCTGTAACTTTCACTCTACCATTCCCCACCCCACTACTCCAAGAAAAATACCAGGCATGAAAAAGTAGTTCCAGTTCTCCGAGGACCATTATTATTCCCCTGGGGCCGTGCCAAAGAAGCAGTTTAGAGAATATGAGTTTGTGTGCATTTGTGTTTATTTTTATGTGTGAGTCTACAGTATGTGTGAGTTGGGACATAACTGTGGCAAACAGCTCCCAAACATTAGCACACTTCTGAAGTAATCTAATGGTGAGGTGCCATTGCCATGTTTTGCAGCACAACTGGTGCCATTTGCAGCATCACAGTGATGCATGCATCCTGTTTTTGACACAAGCTGCCACAAACTGTAGAAACTGCTGCAAAATATTTTGAAAACTGGCCATGCAGGTTTGTGTGCAATTGGCCAGATGCTGATGGATACAAAAACTACATCTGCGTCAGTGTCTGGAAGAGTTGAAAATCCCACCCACTAGTTTATTTTACTTTTTGTTTCTCCCCTTCACTGGAGCTGCTTTCCTCAGCTCAGCTTTCAAGCAGCCCTATCTTGCTCTTCTATGGCACTTACTTCCACCTGCCAGGGGGCTCCAAAGTGGATTAAATTGGGATCATGAAGCAGGATAGGATATAGCCAGTTGGGTTCATGGAGACCAAGAATAATTGCTTTATAATGCATGCTCCATGACTTTTCCTCCTTTAAGTTATGTCCCCCTTGGATATCAGCAGCAGAGAGGCCATGGAGAGTATGAACATTCAGGGCATACGAGTACTCCAGCATCAGTTTATAATCACCCATCTACAGTACAAGCAACTTTAGCTGTACAGCCACCTGAGGTAACCCAGCTGGCAGTATTGGAGCAAAACTTACTACCCTTCCTACTCAGGGTAGGACAGCATCCTGGGGGATGTTCAGTCCTCCTTACCTTTGCTGGACTCCCATGTCCTGGACTCATTCCTGACATGGGTTGCTGGCATCATGAGTGGCAGCCTTGCCACTGCACCAGTGGGTTGGCTCGACTCATTAGGTTTTAGCAGAAAGAAAGCAAATCCTGTTTATATTCCACAGCTTGAAAAGGGTTCTCATAGCTCCAGAATGCTGCATAGAATAAATAGCAGTGGTAGGCAAGTCACTGCTTCTAGTTTGTATTCTGGTAACATTTTTAATCATTAATTTAAATGAAAACTGTGGGTGATTTATGGGCTGCCAAGATACCTACTTTTTATTTCACTGGAGGCTGTCTTGCTAGTTTAATTTTCAACCACTCTCCAAAATTAGTTTCTCCAAAATAAAATACGAAAATATTATTTATTACCTATAGCAACTTATAAAAACACAGTTCATACTTTATTTATTTATTTATTGAATTTTGATGACCGGGTAGAAACAGTAGTTGAAACCTTAGAGCCCCATCTTCTATATCAACATACATTATATGGAAAAATAAGTGGCACCCTTATGCACAGTTGGTTTCAGTATAGAGGCTATGATGTACATTCCAGGCTTCTAGCAATACTCTTAAATGTACATTATAAAAGAAAAGTGAAGGCAGCAAATACACAGCTCTCACCTATTGCTGTTACCCTAGGTTAGGCTTGGTTTCAAATCATGTAATATTTTTCTCTAATTAGATCATAAACTGTACAGTATAATAACTACAGTGTATACATGTGTAACAAACACAACCCAAGATCCCATGAGCTGGACCGGCTTGCTTACTGCTGGCACCAGCCTGGTCATGACTCACATGACTACTCAAGTCCACTCCCTTGCACCCCAGTATAGACTTCTGCTCAGAAAATTCAAGCCATTTTTAACTTTGAAACCCTCTTGGTCACACGAGGTACACCTCAGCCCTGCACTGTACCAGAAGTAGGTTTTTCCATATAAGTTGGTAGTGCTTTAGAAAACAGGTCGATGTAATATCCCATTAATTAGATTACCAGCACTCATTTAAGCACTGCAGTTACAGATATATAAAACTAATACTGATGCAAAATTTACAAGATAAACGTCAAATCAAAATGAGCAGTTTTTAAATAAAAAAATACAAATGGGAAAACACTAACTTAACTGACATAAATTCTAAGTTCTACAGTATACGTAAGCCCTTAGAAGAACAGCTTTACTCTCTCCTGATTCAGAACCACTTTTCTGTGCCACAGCCACCTCTCACTTCTGGCTGCAAAATAATGTGCACACAGCTACAAGGGTAGGGGTCATAACATGAAGACTGGTAAGAATTATAAAATCAAAATAGAGAAGGAGGTTCACAATGATTTATAGTTCTCCAGGGAAAGAAATAAGACAGAATAGATAAACAGAAATGCAATACTTATCCTATAGGCAGGATCAATGTCTGCTCAGACCTGGAGAAATTAAAGGAAAAATTAATTAGTATAGGAAAAATGTCAGTAGTGATTGGACTGACAGAGCAGCACAAAGTTACAAAGGGTATTCAATGAAAGCAGAAATAAGGAAAAATTGCAATAGGGAAAAGTTACAGTTTAAAGGTGATGGGTAGAATACAATATTAAATATACAAAGGAAAGCAAAACAGTGGGACAGAGATTGCGGAAGTAAAGAGAGAAGACAATTTTATTTGTACTGTGCCCGAACCCAGGGGCTCTGGGTGCCTCACAGTATACACAACAAATTTGATAAAAGAAAATTAAAATAAAACCAATATAAATATAAAAAATATAAACACAGCAGACAAACTTTACATAGTAGCACCAAGACTGAAATTCAGTGGAAACAAATGAGTTTTCAAGCGTGCCTTAAACATAGCCAGTGAAGAAGCACCTCTCACTTCTGGAGGAAGGGTGTTCTAAAGAATTGAGGCAGCCACACTGAACACCCTAGGCTTGATTTTTAAAGTCCCTGATTGCAACAATCCCTGGGTGCTCTGAAAATATGGCACACGGGGCTTGTGGCAATCATGCGGCTAGCAGTCAAGACGTTCAACCCGTGTCCAGGTGCTGCAAGTTAGACCAACTTTATTAGGTCCAGCTTGCGGCATTCCCAGGGAATGGGACTAGGGGGACTGGAACATATGGTGTCAGGAGGTCTTTCTGGTAGCCTTAGCCCAAACCATGCAGGGCCTTGTAGGACAACAAGCACATCTTGAAATTGATGTGACACATCACTGACAACCAGTGAAGAGTGTAAAGCACCGGCATGATATGGTCAAACCGAAATGTCCCAGCCACAATCAAGGCTGCTGCATTCTGGACAAGCTGCTAAGGATGCAACAACTTTGTAGATAACCCAGATTTAGAGTGTTACAGTAATGCAATCTTGAAATGACTAAGGTGTGCACCAGTGTTGCTAGGTCAGTCGACTTAAGAAAGACCTTGACCTGGGAGATGTTTCAAAGATGGTAAAAGCCACTGTGGATCACAGTTGAAACCTCATATTCCAATGTCAGCTTGGAATCTGAAATGATCCCCAGATTTCTTACCCTATCTGCAGTTTTGAGTACCATGACTTCCACTGAAGGTGCAGTGGCACTACTACTTGTCGCTGCTGACCCAATCTAACCTGACTTCATCAGTAGCACCTCCATCTTCAGTGGGTTTAATCTAAGCCAGCTGGCCACCATCATTCCTAAATTTCTCTAAGGCACTTGTTCAATTCCAAAAGAACTGCATCATTGTCTGAGACACAAGACACACATAACTGGGTATCATCAACACAGTAATGAAAACCTATACCACAGCATCTAATGATCTCCCCAAATGGCAACAAATACACAGCAAACAGCGTGGGAGCTAAGATTGACCCCGAGGCACACCACAGCAGAGTATACCATGGCCTAAGATGAAAGAGTCAAGTGCCACCTGCTACACCTGGCTGGATAGGTAGGACTCAAACCACCATAACACCATACCTGTGAGTCCTACATAGTGCCTCAGATGAGCCAACAACACCCCACGATCCACTGTGTCAAAGACCCAAGAAAGGTAAAGCTGGACAAGGATGGAACAACACCTGCTATCCCTCACCAGAAGGAGATCATGGTGTGCCTATGACTAGAGTGATCTCCATACTTTGGTAAAACTGAAAACCAGCCTGAAAAGGCTCTTAGATGTCATATATCTCCAGCTGTCATTACAGCTGCACCACCACCATCTTTTTGATCAATTTTTTTCAAAACTAGAAGGTTTGAGACAGGCCTGTAGCTTGACAGAACTTCAGAGTTCAAAGATATTTTTTTTAGAAAGGGACTTCTCCACCAACCTTTTCAGGGTTGATGGAAAAATCTCCTCTGCAAGCAAACACTCAATGATCTCCACAAAGATCAGACTGATTGAGCCCCAGCTCTCTAAAAGAAGCCAGGTTGGTCCAGAGTCCAACAAACAGAAGGTGGGATGCAGTCCATAAACCACTCGGAGAGCATCATCTGCTACCACAGGCTCAAACTCCACCCATAAAGACAGAGTGCCTCTGTACATCAAAGACTATTGGCTGGTGACAGGCCATCTGAGGATATCCCAGCATGAACAGAAGACACCATGTCCAGAAAGAACCAGTTAAACTCCTCACACTTAATTGTGGAAAAGGCTTTGCAGAACTACAAACAGGCCGAATTTTTTAGCCTGTACACAGTATTGAAGAGTTGAGATGGCCAGTTCCTTCTTGCAGCAATCACCCATGACAGGAATGCTGACTGCTGATACTCAACAAAATGAGCCCTCAGCACCAATTTAGCCTCCTCCAAGTAGGACCTCCACCAGCAGAGCTCTAACCTCCACCCTTTTGTCTTTAACCTCCTCATATTGCCATCAAACTATGGTGACCTGCACTTGAAAATCAAAAGGCAGACACAAAGAGGTGCTAGGGAGTTGACCACAGCCATGACAGTCGCACTGTAACCCTGCATTGCTGCCTCAGCTCCCATTACAGAAGCCATCTCCATGGTCAAGATATCCAGTGCTGCCAGGAGACTCTGGGGCTCCAAATTTCTCAAAAAGCAGTAAATGACCATCTCCACCAGGGAAGTCAAGTGAGGAACCCCTCAAAGAAACTACAAGGTATTATGATCCAACCAAATGACAATATCAACCTTGACATTACCAATATCAAGACCTAATAAGAAAATCCGATCCAAGGGCATGGTCATGTTGCTGGGTACTGGTGGCAACTGCCTGTATGAAGCCCAAAGATGACATAACCTAGCGGAACTACATTCCAAAAAGAGATATTTCTTTGTCAACCCAACCAGTCACCCAAGACCAGAAGCCTTGAAAAATCCACCACCAGATCACCCATGAAACTCTAACATTCCTGCAAGAATTTCTGGCCATACCCTGAGGGATAGTTTATGAGCACAATCTTACAACTTGCACCCAGCCCACCTTTTACTGTCACACATTCAAATGACCTGGTCTCTCCCATGGCAGTGCCCTGTCAGTTCCAAAGGAGAGATGAAAAAGATGGCTAGCCTGCCTCCGATGCACTCCCATCAGGAACAATGCACCATGGAAAAGTCTGGTGGAATAAATACCTCAAGCATTGGGCCCACGTCACCCCCCCTGCGAGGTCTCCATGATATATACTAGATCTGCCAAGGAAGAAGATAGAGAAAGGATAGTATGGTGCAGTAAGGGGAGAACACAAGCTATATACCCCCCCATCACCCTGTGGTGGCTTTAGTAGATGACAGTCAGCCCTGATAGTCCAATAGGTAAGGATGACTGTCTTTGATGGCTGACTCTCAGACCACTATACAGACATGGGACTGAATTTTCAATGGGCATGCCTCAGGTGCATATGTGGGATCTGCTCATTCCTGTGGCAGCCGGAATACACATGTTGGTACCATGGCTTATTTTCAGACAAGAGGTCTATTTACAACCACTTCCTGTGCTTTACAGCACATTCCACATGCATGTGTAGGTCACGTCAGAATTGGCTAATGCAATGGCCTGAATCCATATACCAACAAATAGTTGGTATGGCACAAGAAGTCTCCAGAAGCCCATGGCTCTTTATATGTATTTGAAAATTGGTAACCAGGAAAAGCACACTGAGCCAAGGCTCGTTTCCAGGTGCTAACCAGAGGGAAGGGGAAGTGGAGTAAGAGTACAGCAAACACAGCTTCAGTATCTGGGCACAAAATAATGTACATAAAAATTAAAAAATAAGATAAAAAGGCAGTGATAATGGTAAAATCAACAGGTGGAACAGTGAGCAACATAAATTAGCAATATAAAGTGACAGCAATACAGGCTACTAGTATTAGACTAACTGTGGAGTAAAGTCATGATCAGGCAGTGGCAGTACAGGTGAATGCAAAGCAGTAACAGACATGTAATATGGCAGATGTGTCTGCACTGATTATGGAATGTAGAGACAGGTGCCATCAAGCAGATCTTGCGGGTGTGTGACACAGGCCCACAGGATCTGGACTTTCAAATATTGCAATAATGCTACTTTCAGCTATTTGTTGTGTGTATTTTCTGAAGGGTTCTTATCTTTTGATATGCCTATGTTTCTTTTTGCTTTGAAGTTTGATATGCTTAATATTGGAACATAAAGGCTAGATCATGTGATGAGCTAGAGGAGAGAGGACATCCTAAGTGTTGCTCCCAGGCCTTCGTCATTCTATTTTACTTTTTAAATATATTTCGGGCTCATCTTGGCAGTTTAATATCTATACTGGTTCACTAAGATTTTCCGCTTTATTTTTAAGGTGAACGGTGTAGATTGCATTTTCTTACCTGGTTTTTGTGGAGTGCAGTAAAGGCCAGATCGCATGGCCGAGATGGAGTGTGGAAATCCAGAGCCTTTGTCGGCTCGTGTTCCGGCAGTGAAATGCCTGAATCCCCTCTCGCCCATACCTGAGGATCAAGACGATGAAGAGAGAGTGGATGGGTGTAATAAAGCAAACTCGGATGACATTCTCGAAATTAAACAAATGTGTCGGATTTTTCTACAGTAAAGCCAACTCTTAGTGTCCTAGCAAGGAGGATGGGAGATCTAGAGGCCAGGGACTTGTTGCAAGGAAAGAAAAGCACGACAATGGATCAAGAAGTGGTCGTCTTGCGCAAGCAAGTTATAAAGCTGGCAGAATGCATTGAGGATCAAGAATCGCGTAGTAGGAGAAATAATTTAATCATGGCTGGGCTTCCTGAGAGAATGGAGGGGTGGACTGTATATCTGTTCTTCAGGATCTGTTCCTTAAAATACTAGGCCTGACTCCATTTGGGGACTCATATAACTTAGAAAGAGCACACCGAGCCCTTAGATAGATCCCTCCCCCCCGGGAGCTCGCCCGCGTGTATTAATAATGAGATTCCTAAACTACAAGGAAAAGGCTTTTGCTCTCAGTAAAGCCAAGCAATCGAAAAATTTACAATGGAACGGGGCAACTCTTTGGTTGTTCCAGGACCAGACCCCATCTGTCCGAGATCACCAGAAAGAGTACTCAGAAATCAGAAAGAAACTATACCTAGCTGGGATGAAGTTTTGGATGCAGTATCCAGCGATACTAATAGTGAAACTCCAAGCTGGAGATAAAAAATACTTAACAGCACAAGATGCTTTGGAGGCCTTAAGGTTTGATCTTCCATCTCTATTCAAGTCTCCGACCTGACTTTTCTATTTGTGGAAAATGGGAGTTCTAACCCAATTCTGGATATGAAGAAAAGAGAGGTGGAAATAATTTGCGTGGACTGAATCAGTTTAAGGTTTTATAAAAAATAAATAATTTGTTGATTATATTTCGCATGTAACCTATAATTGTGTTTCGGGGTATCATAAGGGACTTACTGGGAGAAAAGAGAAATGAAGTGCTGCAGGGAGGTGTTTGGCCATGGTTGATGAAGTGAGCTCAGATGGGTGACTTTACCTCTCCATGCAATTCTGGGTTGCAGTACCGGGATTACTGGGAGATGCCACTAGAGGACAGATATGCTATTTTATAGGCAATCCAACAGTTTTACGATGGGGGGGGGTTTAGGCCCGCTCCAAATGCTGTGGGGAATACGCCATATTTAGTCCCTGTTTCCTCCTGTTAAACAGGTTCGGTATCCTACCGGATGATGGAGAAACCGATGCTTTTAAGCTTGGTAGAAGCGAGAAGATTGCCGAATACCGATCCATGGGGGAAAGGAGACAATGGTTTATGCTCACTCAGTTGGGGTGATTAGCGAGCAGCTTTTGTCTTTTCTTTTTTTTTCAGGTAGGCTAGTGCTCCCTTCCACCAGACTAAATTGCAGTACTATGGGCAGTTTATTTGTGGGGGAAGAGGAGAAGAGGATTTTCATCTCATTGCAGGATCGGAGGGGCAGGGATGGGTCTTCTTTGCAAGACATGGAAAACAAAAAGCTGCACTACAATGGAGGTGGCTAATCTATGAAACAATGAAGGCCAATGAGGCAGTAGTGTGTAAAAGACTTGCAGTGCACTATAATAGCTAGTTTAATGCAAAACTCTGCTGAGTACTCGTGCACATAGAAACGTAACCAGGCAGGATTTCAGTAAAACACCCCTAATTTGCAAGACCACTGGGAGCATTTTCCCCTCTTATCCTTATTTTTTATTATTTTCTTTTTTATTATTGATCTAGTTCCCTTCCTCTCCTTAACCGTTATGGAAGAGAAGGATGGAATGCGGCAGAGTCTCCCTGAGTCTGCTGTTTTTGCACTCTACTAAGGGACTTGGATGGGGAGGAGATATCTGAAGCAGCATTTAAAGTAAAAGCAGGGAAGGGATTTTGATAAAGGGGTTTTGAGGTAGATGGGGATAGGGTCATCTGATGCCCTGGAGAAACTAAATTAAGGGGCACCTCAGGGTGATAACTGAGTGATGGGATTACCTTTAATATCTGTTATGAGCTTCATGTTGGGACCGGGGGCACTCAGGAAACTGCTCATTCATGGATTGCTATTTTTTTAGGAGGGCGATCATAGGATTGGGGATTTGTGTTGGGGGGGGGAAGGAAAAGAGAGAGAGTCCATTGGCTAAGAACAATGCAGTGGCAGATCTTGTTGAGGTAATGGTTAGGGGAGTATTCATGTACAATGTTAAATCTTAAAATCATTTCTTGGAATGTTAAAGGCCTTAGGGGTAGGCTAAAAAGGTTGGCAATTTTGAGACATATTCAACGAATGGGGGCCCAAGTTGTGACTTTACAGGAGACTCATCTTCTGACTGAGGAACTGGATCTTTTGAAAAAACTGTGGGTGGGTCAAGTATTTGGAGTGGGAAGCACAACTGCTTCGGGGGGGTAGCTATTCTTGTGGGGAAAGCTTGCCCATATGAGGTAAAGAGGGTAGTAACAAGACAGGACAATAGAGGGATTTTTCTTTCAGGCTTTATCTTGGGCTCAGATTTGTCAATTGCCTCCATTTATGGTCCAACACCCTCCAACTCAGACTTTTTTGCTTCATTAGAGGCAGACGTAGTGGTGTTGCCAGCATACCCCATTATATTAGCAGGGGGCTAGAACCTGTGCCTAAATAACTGGGAAGATAGGAACCCACCTTCTAAAAAAAACCCTTTCCAGAGCACAGGAGGCGATGGGTAATTTCTTAGAGGCCATGGCACTGGTGGACCATGCTCGGATTCACAACCAGGGACCCAATAGTATGACTTTTTTCTCTGGGGCTCACAAAATGCATTCCAGGATTGATTTTTTCCTGGTTAACAAGGAAGCCTTGGTGGGAATTAAGGAAATGGTTACTTATAGTAGAATCCTGTCTGATCATTCCCCAATCCAGATGACGTGGGAGCTAAAAGCTTCTCCGCCTAAGCCATATAGATGGAGCTTGGATGAATCTCTATTGACTGATACTAAAATGCAGGGAAAGCTAGAAGATGCTCTCAAAGAGATCATCCAAATCCAACTACCAACATTACAGGATAAACAAATAGCTTGGCCAGCCTGTAAAGTCCTTTACTTGGGGGTAGCTCAAAGGTATGCAGTGAGAAGAAACAGACTAAGACAAGCCCGAGAGAAGTTTATCCTAGGGGCTATAGATTCTCTTGCTCCCTTAGAAGGGTCATCTACAGAACTAGATGCTGAACTTAAGGACCTTAGGGATGAGATGGCAGAACTGATTTATGGCAAAGTGGATTTTTGGTTGGAGAAAATCCAAGCTAAGTACTTAATGCAGGGGGAACGTACCTGGCCACCTCCTAGCGGCTAGAGTGAGAGAATGGGAGGCAGCATGAATGGTAAACTTAATTAAAGTGGAAGAGGAAACAATAACTGACCCTCAAGAAATGGCTGATGCTTTGGCATCTTACTATAAAGGGATCCACCAAGGGGGAGTGTTTGATAATGAGACAGAAATACAGGCATTTCTTGACAATATACCTCTCCCTGTTCTTGACTTGGCACAGGTAAGGGGGCTTGGAGCTCCAATAAGTGAGGGGAAAATTTTAGAAGTGGTTAAATCACTGCCGAGTGGTAAAACTCCTGGGCCTGATGGCCTCACAGCCAAGTCTTATAAATTACGTATTTTAACTATACTTCCTCTCCTAAAAAATATTTTTACTAGGATAATGCAAACAGGAATCTCTCATCCCCAGCTTTACCAAGCTTATATTACCCTCATCCCAAAACCGGATAAGCCATAGGAGCTTCTGGAGAACTACAGACCGATAGCATTGATGAGCTAGGATATTAAGATTTTGACAAGGATTCTGGCTAATAGAATTTTGAAAGTTGCTTCAAGTTTAATTAGTCAGGAACAGGTAGGGTTTATGACAGGCAGGGGGGCTCATGATGCACTAAGGAAGCTTCACCATATTTTAAACTATGTGCTGGACTCCCAGATACCGATGGCGCTGATCTCTTCAGATGCCAAGAAGGCCTTCGACAGGGTCTCCCATACCTTTCTTTTTGCCATCATGGAGAGGATGGGATTCCCAGAGGGCCTTCTTAGGGGAATCAAAAATTTGTATGCAGCCCCTACTGCCAGGGTATTATGCAATGGATACATATCACAAGAAATTAAATTAGCAAATGGGACTAGGCAAGGATGCCCTCTCTCCCCTATTTTGTTCAACATTTATTTAGAATTCCTGCTAAGGGCACATAACGTAGAGCCTAGGATCCAGGGGATCAAAATTTGGGGGGAAGACCTCAAATTTTCTGTTTTTGCAGACGACATACTTTTACACTTACAGGACCCAGCTGAGGGCTTTAGACAGGCACTGGGAATTATACAAAAATGCTCAGCAGTATCGAACTATAAACTGAACCTGAACAAAACACAAATTCTCCCTCTTACACCACACACTTTTAGGGCAGACTTCGAGCCACTACAGATCCACTGGGCTCCTAAATTAATTAAATACCTGGGTATATGGATTACTCCTAATATAGAGGAGGAAGTGGAGATCAAGCTGGAAAAACTCCTAGCCATAATCAGAGGAGACATGCTCAAATGGAATAAACTTCCACTGAATTTTACAGCCAGGTTAGGATTGGTTAAAATGAACCTACTACCTAGACTGTTGTACCCGATTCATTTAGCACCATATATTTTCCCTAAGTCCTGGTTTATCAGAATTAGAAAGTTGTTATCTGACTTTCTTTGGAATTCCAAGCCTTCTAGGAAAAAGCATTCTGTCTTACGTCTCCCACAAGACATATGGGGCTTCAAGATGCCAGATCTCCAATTATATTATGTGGCAGTACAGCTGGGGTTAATGGGGTGGTGGAATGAACATGGAGGGGGGGAGGAATATGTGCCAACCTGGCTTCAAATAGAGAGGCAGATACTAAAAGACTTGGGAGTTTCCCTAGAAGCATTACTCTTTTCTCACCCAGAAAAGCTCCCTAAAAAAGGAAAGTTTAATAGGAAAACCGGTAAATGTTTGGTGGTCCTTTCTAACACTGGCACAGAAAAAGGGGGAAGAGAAAGCATGGGATTAACCGATATTGGGCAACCCGAATTTCCAATTAGGAGGTCAAATTATTACAAAACAGTGGGCCAGACAGCTATGGGGCCTTAAACTTTCTGACTGTATACATGAGGATAGAGGAGTTCTTCCACCTCAATGTGAGGGATTGCATTTTTTTAAGAAGATGCAGCTAATTAATTTGTTGAACAGGGTGAAGAGAGGGATGGTGGATCCCCAGGAGAATGGGTTTACTTGGGAGAAACTAAATGAGGTAGATCTCACAAACAAGCCCATCTCGCAAGTTTATAGGGTGCTTTTGAATTTTACGGACCCAGACTCCTCAATTCAAATCCCATACTGGGATAAGATCATGTCTCCCCTAAGGCCTAACTGGAAGATTGTATGGAAGAGCTGTAAATATGTATCCATACCTAAACTCAAGAATATGCAATTATTTATCTCTTCTAATATGTACTATACTCTGGCTAAATTATGTGCGAGAAACCTCAGACAGACAGACCTATGCTTAAGATGTGGTGAGAAGCAAGGGGATATCTTGCATGTGATGTGGGATTGCTCTAAAATCCAGCCCCTATGGATCAAAATTAAACAAAACATGGACCCCATATTAGACTATTTGGAGCTCATACTACCTATGACCTGTGTGCTGGGGGACCTGACTCAGGTTTCAGGGGTTATAGCCAAATACCACCTTTCTTTACTCACAGCCCTTGTCAAATCTTTTGTTTTAAAGCACTGGAAAGATGACCTTACTTATACATATGGTCAGCGTGGGGGGGGGGAATCTTATGAGATACGGAGGCAGATGTTGTGTGAGGGTAAGATTGGATTATATAATAAAAGGTGGTTGGCTTTGGAAGCAGTTTATTCCATACAACTTGAAAATACCTAGAGCAGGGGCCTGTCTGTCGGGGTGAGATTAGCAGATGAATAACGGTCTGAATTTCAGCTTATTTATGTTTGTTTTTTGAGAATATATAACTAATCTCAGCTGTTTCTATGGTTGTATATAGTCTTGGAATATAAAAATCTGCTGATTAAGAAGGGGTGGAGGGACTTTCTCTCTCTTTTCCAGGGGATGCAGCAGCATTTTGCTTGTCTGACCTTAGCAGTAGTAGCTAAAATAAGCCAAATACATTTTGGGATGGGCAAACATTTATCCTATTTTTTAATCTTGGATTAGATTATGGCCTATCCTATCTTCCAGGTTGGACAATGGTCAGTTAATTGCTAGAGGTACAGGACTTTCTACTGCAGCTGTATATGTACATAGTTCTTGATGTACATAGTATCCGCAGCCAGTTTTGGGCTGGGGTGCCAGGGTTATGCCTTGGTATACATGTGTGTAGGTCTTTGTGTGTTGTGGCTGTGATATGTATGGAAAAAAATCTAATAAACAAGTTTAAAAAAAATATTGGAACATAAAAATTAATGAAACGTTTAGATGTCTTCAATGTTGACTAACTTCTTAGGTTACAGTCAACATTGGTAAAATTAATCAAAAGGAATCTGACTGCTGGTAAAGTTCAGGAGGAGCGGGTGGGACATTTAAATGTATAATTAATGTGCATGTTTATGTATTTCTAGATATCAACTCCATTTGTTTTATTACTGTATCCCCATGAGACTTTTATCATCAACAATACCCAAAGAATCTTCTTAGCCAATTTAATTAAAAACCAACAAGCTTCAGCTGCAGCAGCTAAAAACATTTTGGAGTCTTATTCTCAAGCATAATTTTCCCTTACCCTGGAGCACTTGATCACCCCTGCTCCACCAGCCAAGGTTTCTAACTCTGCAATTTCAGCACCAGAGAAGCTCAAACCACAGACATGTAGATACATACTGGAAGACCTCCCCTCTCCCAGACAGCTCAACACTCTGGCAATCTGATGAAGGCTCCTAGTAGGAGAACAGTGAACAACCTTGTCTGGATACTGCAGTGGCATGCTCCATGACAGCACTGAAAATATGGTACAGGCACAGGACACAGGACACAGGACACATCCATGGCAGTATAAGATTTATTTATTTATTTCTCGGATTACAATATCTTTGAGCCACAGGCTCTTTTACAAAGGTTCCACATCAGAATAAGACAACAATATACACATCAAATGAACAGCAATAATCATCTGAATTTGATAAAAAAAAGGTAATTGCATTGACAGTAGTAGTACATTGAAACTTTAGCATATATTATAATAGGAAGTTAGGAGCAGCCAAATATGACCTCATTAAAGTAATTTTGTGAGTTTTTGCAGATGCCTTTTTCACATAGTATGCCATTGCCCCATTGCCACCCATGCTTCAGATGCTGAAACGCCAATGTTTTGTGAAAAAAAAATCTGTCATAGTCATTTTTATTTATGTTTTATCAGCACTGTGCCCTCCAGTTTTTTGTGTGAGGCCACACCCCAGAATGATGTCATGCAAGGGATCTGTCAATGTTTTGCATACAGCACTAAGGAATTCTGGGTAAATTATCATGTTGATGTAAATGTTAGCTACTCAGAAGTGCAGTCCCTTATTCTGGTGGTGGTGACTTCACCTAATATGTAGATATGTACATAGCAAGGCGCTGTGGCTACAATAAAATGTTATTTTCCAATTCCCTTGCTGTGAGGTGCAGTCTCAAATCTCTGTCGTGGCTTCAGCAAATAAAGCTCTCACATGTTTATTTTCCAAATAAGGCATTGTACATATAGTATCTAGCTGACAAGATTTCTTTTCAGAGAGATGTAGTCTTCTGTGTTGGTAGTGTAGATATCTGCAATACCCAGACTGACCAACAGAGGTCTCTGTTTCAAAACAGTTCTTATAAACTTTGTTTCCCTTGTATGATGTCAAACTTGGGAGTTGCAGCACTAAAAAAATGGTCTGGTTATGCAAATGAAGCAGAACACAGAAATAAAAGCATTTATTTCATGGAAAACAGCACTTCTTGGCAGTTTGAATGGTAGGAGATTGAATCACAACTCCTACAGGTTACTACAGGATACTAATTCCATTTGCTATGGAAAAAGTCACAAAATCACTTTAAAAGGTGGTGGGGGTGGAAAATGGGTGTAAATAAGGGCAATAGTGAGAGGGATGGGCAGGGGGTAGGGGATGAGGGGCAAAGGATACCAAGAGTGGCAGAAATGACTGCAAGGAGGGTGGTGGTAGTGGAAGGAGGGGGTGGAAGGGAAGTGATAACTAAGGTAGGTGGTAGGGGCTGCTAAATATGTGGAGAAGTGGCAGAGATTCACATCTGAAGGGCAGCCTTAGGCTTTGGTGGCATGGGGGTGAGAATAATGTATAGATGGCAGTCACAGCTGCTAAGTAGTGTGAAGTGTTGGCTAAGTTTACTCTTGAAGGGGCCTATCTTAGGCTGAGCCAAGGCTGCAGAGGGGAGATTATTTTGCCAAGTGGGCACCCAGTATGTAAAGGATCACTGCACCTGGAAGGTGCGGCAAAAGGGGACTTGATATGTTTGTCTTGTGATGCAGGTTGGTTGCTTGCCACTGAATATCCAAACCTCCAATGGCATGGCTCATGGCTTTGACAATCCAGCCCACACACCATTGTACATAGAGACACAGACAGAGGCATAAACTCACCATGACTACACAGAGCCATGCATACATGTTACTTCACACAAAACACACTGTAGACAAACTCATACACTGAAACACAGTTACAGAATACATACAGCTGCAGTCACACACACACATACAGACACACACACACACACACACACACCAGTGCACATAGGTACATACAGTATATAGACATACAGTATGCACAAACCACACATGCAGTATACAGACTATTTTACAGATATACCACTGGACATACACAGAAGCATGCATTCACAGCACACACAGATGCATGCACAACATGTATCAGAACACAGCACTAGAGATGAGTGAAGTTGCCAAAATCTGCTTTGTTAAGTAATTTATGAAGTTCCCCAAATTCATGAACTAATGATTCATGAAGTTTTCACTTTGTGAAATGACTATTTACCCTCGGCCCGCCGGCACAGCGGTTGGATTTCCGCTTGCGGCACCGGCGGCCCAGGTTCGGGAATGGACTCAGGTCATTGGAGGGCCAGCTGGGGGAGAAGGATTGAGTGTCCTATGACTGCTCTCCTTCTCTGGGGGGAATGGTGAGGGTCATCATCAGTGCATGGGGGACCCCTAGTGGAGGCCGGGGTGCCACAGCAACCAAGCACGTCCACAAGTTCCTGAGGGGAGGCAGGGCGCTGGCATCATTGCACATTACCACCAGCCTACAGAAGGGAAAAAAATCTGCCTACCACTGCTGCCTAAATGAAGCCTGCCCCTGAGCTGCAATCAGCTCCCCAGGCAGACTCCCACCATATCCCATTGTTTGTGGTGCCCTATGGGCAAGGGTGCCGCGTCTCCACCTTGGGGGGTAATCCAGGGGGTCCAGGGAGTGCAGCTTATCTGGGGATGCCACAGCTGAGGGTTCCGTGACTGGGTGGATGCCCGGCAAAGTGGAGTGGGCACCATAAAGAATAAAAAAAAAAGACTATTTACCAGTGACGTGGCCAAAATTCACCCATGAAGTGCTGAAACTTGCCTACGAAGTAGCACTTCATGGGCACAATTGCCACTTAGCAGTTAAACTTTGTGAACTTCAGTGAACTCAAAGCAGTTGAGGGCAATAAAAACTTTACAAAGCTTCATGAAGATGAATTTCAGTCACTTTGCAGTAGCTTCACCAGTGAACTTTAATGTCGCTGCATCTCTACACAATGCGCATTTGTGTGTGCGCGCACGCACACACACACACACACACACACACACCAGGAAGTCTCGTCTTGCAGAAGGTACCAAAAGATTTTCACTAGGATTAGAAATTAATCCTAGTACAGTTTTGTTTGAAATGAACATAAGTTACCACCATCTCCCCCAAAGAAGTGACATCCTGCCATGAAATATGGGTGGGGTGGGCAGGGTGCATGTAAGATGAAATAATAAAACAAGAATGAGAGCATTACTCAGGAGTCAAACCTTCCTTTTTAGGGCTGCAGTGGGCAAAGCCTTGAAGTACTATTGCTTTCAAAAAGGACTTCCACATTCCTTGCATTCTTTCCGAACAAACAATATGCTGGACTTACTACACAGTCACCTCTGCTCACACTGCACTATTTTTTCCTTGATAGGGTGAGAGACAGCCAGAGAGAGACAGAGAGAGAGAGAGACAGAGACAGAGAGAGACAGGATTTGGTAATTACATCTGCCACAGAAGCAGCAGCTTAGGTAACTGGAGGAAAGGGCTTCTAAACTGTCCTCTGCTTTCCAATGAGTTCCTCGCCCCTCCTCTCCTGCATGGAACAGGCAGCAACCAAATCTCTGTATGGGCATCAATTTTTTGCTTTAGTTCTTATTTCAGTTCCCCCAAAGTTCTGTTCCACTACTTCTGCCTTTCTTTCATTTGGGATACCCAGAAGAAATTTGTGCCTCACAAAAACACTGTGCCACTAGCCAGCCTGGTGCACTGAGGTTTTGAGATTCTGGATGCCACATCTCGTGCCACACTGGTGATCTGGGTTCGGGAACAGATGTGGATTGTTCGGGGGTACGCAGAGGGAGGATAGGACTGTGCATCTGGAGGACTGCTCTCCTTCCTCGGGGAAGAGGGTCATGTAGTGTTCTGTTGAGTGCAGATGCATGTCCAAAAAGGGTTGACCCAGGCCCAGGATGACTGGCTGCTTCTGCGGAGGTGAAGGTAGCTGCCCCACCAATTGCATGGGTGTAAGGTATGGGCGAAAAAACAGAGGAAAAACCTGGACCTGGCAGGACCCGTGATGGCCTTGGTCACTCCTGTGCAGCTGCCCCCCCCCCGATTCTGGATTACTGTGTTCTGGGGAGGTGAGCTTGCTGGCACTCCTTGCCCTGGCCCCACCATGGGGGAGGGAGCCACGGAGGAATTTGCAGAGGGGGAGCAGGCAGGAGCAGTTGGTGGGGCCAAAGGATGTACCTCTCTGAGGAAGAGGTCACGGCCCCCGTCAGATCCACAGAGGAGAAGAAAACATTCTATATAAAAAAAAAAAAAAAACACTGTGCCATCTCCAAGCAGGTTCTTGTTTTTATTAGGAACCAGGGATCAATAACCACAGTGTAATGCAGCACTGGGAAGCAGGTACTTGAAAGCTCCTTTTAACTTGTAGTACAATAAAAATGTTTTTTTTTTATTAGGCAACAGCCACAGTGTATGGCAGCACCAGGAAGCAGTGCGTGTGGGCTGAGATTTATGTTTCCCACAACAGAGTGACCTGATTGTGTTGCCAGATGCCGGGGAATACTAAGAGTAGCAGAGGTTCTATTTGGACTACAGGAGTGACCTGATTGTGCTACAATGGGGACTCAGGTTTCAATCACATTGCAGGAGGATGTCCTAGGAGCCAATCACACTAACAGAAAAAGGTGCCAATTTAAACAAAGACATTGGGGGGACTTAAGGCTTGCCCTAGTCAATAACTGCTACTAATACTCCTTTTTTTCCCACAGTGCAGAGGAAGGGATGCGGGTTGGGGAAGAGCCCGCTGGACCAGACTGCTCTTGCTGGTGTTTAGTGCATGCAGCACTGCTGCTGAAAAGGGAGGGGTTTGTTTTTACCAAGTCAAAGTTTCCCATATTGAAGTGTGCCTTGGCTGGTCCCATGTCTGCTGATTTATCACTCTCACTGAATAACAAAAGCATGGCTGGAAGGACTGCAGTATATGCAGTTGAGGTTTCCTCTTTCAGCTTGTAAAAAAATATATGTGAAACTGAGAGAACCCCCTGAAGCAGAGAGCTGTGCATATAACAAAAGACCAATTAGCTGGGAGTTAGCACATACACTTAGCTAGCTCCAACAGGTAATGTGTAACACTAACATTTCACTCAAGCACCCCTAAGATTCATCAGAGTAATAATGCAATTGTGAATGAAAGAATTTATAGTCCACCATAACCATAACAATAATGCACCCTACCATTCTAAAAATGTCTATCACGTATTATGCTAAATTACAGGGTGTTTCCCTCCCCAAAAGAAATCCGGCACAGAAAACAGTGGACAGGCACTATATCATGGCCTACTCCAAGCCAGTGTTTGTTTTTACCCAAAGTTTCCCTCATTGAAGTGTGCCTTGGCTGGTTCCCTGTCTGCTGATTTATCACTCTGGCTGAACAACAAAAACATGGCTGGAAGGACTGCAGTATATGCAGTTGATGCCTTCTATTACATAGAAGTTGACGGCAGATAAGGACCGCAAGGCCCATCCAGTCTGCCCATTTCTTTTTCTACCTTATAAATGTGCCATCGGCCTTTGCTCTGTCAGTGACCTATCTATTCATAGTCATTTGTATTGCTCCCTTATGCCTATCCCATGCCTGTTTGAAGCCCTGCACTGTATTCATAGCCACCACTTCTTGTGGTAAGCCATTCCATGCATCTACCACCCTTTCTGTGAAAAAGAATTTCCTCATTCCCCTTAATCGGCCTCCTCTAATCTCATGCTGTGTCCTCTTGTCCTGCTATTTTTCTTATATTTAAACATGTTAGACTCTTTCACCTTGTTTATGCCCTTAAGGTGTTTAAATGTCTCGATCATATCACTCTCTCCCTCCTTTGCTCAAGGGTATACATATTGAGCTCCGTTAATCTGTCCTCATATGTCTTCTGATGCAGTCCCTGCACCATTTTGGTTGCCCTTCTCTGGACTGCCTCAATTTGGTTAATGTCCTTGTGAAGGTGTGGCCTCAATACTGCACGCCAGTACTCCAGATGGGGCCTAACCAATGTCTTGTACAGAGGATTATTACCTCTCTCTTACGACTTGTGATACCCCTACTAATACACCCTAACACCCCCTAGCCTTACCTACTGCTTTAGAGGTCTGCTTGGATGATTTTAGGTCATCAGTGATGATGATGCCCAAGTCTCTTTCTTCCTTTGTGACTGCTAGCACTCCCTCCCAGCCTATAAGTGGCTTCAGGGTTTCTCTTCCCTATGTGCATGATTTTGCACTTCTTTGCATTAAATCAGTTGCCACTCTTCTGACCATTCTGCTAGTTTATCCAGATCTCTTCTCATTCTGCCCACCCCATCTGGATCATCTACTCTTGTTGCAGATCTTGGTGTCATCTGCAAACAGACAAGCCTTACCCTCTAGTCCATCTGCGAGGTCACTAATGAAGATGTTGAATAGGACTGGCCCCAGGACTGATCCCTGAGGTACCCACTTGTGACTTGCATCTCTTCTGACTGTATACCATTTACCACCACTCTCTGTTTTCTGCCAGTCAACCAGTTTGCCACCCAATTGACCAACTTCTGACCCACCCTGAGCCTACCTAGCTTATTTATCAATCTTCTATGTGGAACAGTGTCAAAGCTTTGCTGAAGTCAAGGTAGGCGACATCAACTGCTCCCCTTGGTCCACCACTCTGGTTACCCAGTCAAAGAAATCTATGAGATTAGTTTGACAGGACCTTCCTTTGTAAACCCATGCTGTCTTGGATCCTGTGCCCCTATGGATTCCAGGTGTTGCACTATCCTTTCCTTAAGGAGTGCCTCCATAATCTTGCCCACTACTGAGGTAAGACTGACCGGTCTGTAGTTCCCTGCCTCCTCCTGCTACCACTCTTGTGGAGGGGATCACATGAGCCCTTCTCCAGTCTTCTGGGACCTCTCCTGTGCTCAGAGACTCACTAAACAATTCTGCTAATGGCTCTGCTAGTTCCTCCTTAGCTCCTTAAGTACCCTGGGATGTATGCCATCAGGTCCCATTGCCTTATCCACCTGAGCTTAGCAAGCTCTTGTAGGACCCTTTCTTTTGTGAAGGGATAGTGCTCACCTCACTCCCCTGTGTCCATGATGCTGAGCTGTGGGCCCTGCCCTACCTTCTCTTCAGTAAATACTGAGCAAAAGTATCTATTTAGGATAGATGCCTTTACAGGGTCCTCCTCCTCACATGCTCCCTTTTCTCCATTAAGCTTAGCAATACCCCCTCTGGACTTTCTCCTTTCACTAATGTATCTATAGAAAGTCTTGTCACCTTCTTTTACTGTTCGTGCTAGTGTTTCCTCAGTTTGGGACTTTGCCTGCCTTACTGCTTACCTGCTTCCCTTAGGGCAGTTTGGTATGCCTCCTCATCTTCATCCCGCTGTGTTCCCTTATATTTTCTGAAGGCCAGCCTTTGGCTCTGACCTTTCTGCTACTGTATTTGAGAACCAAAGTGGTTTCCTTCTTCTTTTGCACTTCCTTTTCTGTCTAACACAATGGGATGTTGCTTCAAGTATTGTATCCTTAATGCTTGCCCACTTTGCCTGTACCTCCTCACCTGTGTTTCTTTTGCCAGGGCTAGCTTAACCTGTTGGCCATCTTATCAAAGTCAGCTCCTCTGAAGTCCCATATTTTGCCTTGGAATGGGATGATTTAGATGTAGTAGCCAAATTGAACCATACCATGTGATGGTCACTGGCCCCAGGTGACCTTCTACCTGGAGATCTGTGATCCCTTCTTTGTTAGTCAGTACTAGATCTAGGATAGCCCTGTCTCTTGTGGGTTGCTGTACCAGTTGTTTGAGGCCCTCCCCTGCAGGGAATCCACTATGAGTCTAGTTCTGGCAGATGTTCCTGCTGGTATTGACCAATCTGTATCTGGCATGTTGAAGTCTCCCATTATCAGAACCTCCCCTTTAGCTGTCATGTTTTGTATATCTTCTAACAGTAATGTGTCTATGTCCTCCCTCTGGTCTGGGGGTCTGTAGACAACCCCAGTTCTTATGGCTGTCCCATTTCCTGTTTCCAGGGTGACCCACAGTTCTTCTGGCTCCTTATGTGTATTCTGAATTTCTGTGGCTTTGATATATTCATTAACATACAGGGCCACTCCTCCCCATCTCACCTCGGTCTCTTCTGAACAATACATAGCCAGGTACTGAAGTCTCCCAAGTGTGGTTACTGGTAAACCACGTCTCACTAATTGCTACTATGTCCAGCTTAGCCTCTGACATTATTGCCTGCAGGTCTGGGATCTTATTTCCCAGGCTGTGAGCATTTGTACATGATTTTCCATTGGCCAGATTTTGGTGTGTTAGTTGTTGGGTGAAGTTTGGCATTACCCCTGTGCATCGTATGGGAGACAAACCTTTTTCTTACCTGGTGATGCAAATGAACGGCAAACACGCTGAATTCCTGTTTGACCACTAGCTGAGGGGAGGGGTGTTCTTCCCATTCGACGTGGGTGCTGCACCTCTCCCATTTGCTAGTTTAAATATTCTGCAAAGACATCAAACTTCTGCCCCAATGCACTGACTCCTCTTTAGTCAGATGCAGTCCATCAAATTTAAAGAACTTCGCTCCCAGAACTGTTGCCAGTTCCCTACAAATCTGTGTCCTTTTCCTGGCACCAGTCTTTGAGCCACGTGTTTAGCTCCCCTATCTCCCTTCTGACCTTCCGTCCATCTGCTCCCTTCTCCCAGACTGGCAGGATCTCAGAGAAGGAGATGCTGACGAAATAGATGATAGTTTGTCACCCAGCCTAGTCAGGTGTTCCTTGGTCTCACAACTGACCGGCTGGCGAGATCATTAGTCCCTATGTGTACTAGGACATCAATGTTTCTCCTGCTTTGTGAACAATTTTAGCAATGCGGTCAGTGTCTCTCCATGCTGATGTACCTGGGAGACATCTGACCATCACCCTGGCTGGAGATGGGTATCAACTCCCGAATCATGGAGTCTCCTATGATCAGAAGTTTTTGGATTTCCTTTGTGCTTGTTTAGTTTTGGTTCCTGATTTGGGTGAGTATTGTTGTGTTAGCTCCTGTGCACGCAGTGTCCTGCTCTGCAGTGTCTTCTGCCTCTTTATTTGATTTCAGAGATAGAGGCAGATACCTGTTTGTAGTGTTTATATGGTTTTGGAGGTAATGTGTTGGAGAGCAGAGAGTGATGGGGCACCTGATTTGCTCCTCCTAACCACCTGCCAACCTCCTGGACCAACTACCCTCTGCAGGTTGAGGTTTTTCTGTTGGATGCTGGGAATGGCGGTGGTTCTTATAATGTATTTCCTCTTCAATATGAAATTTGAGGCGTGCAATCTCTTCCCATGCTGCCGGAGCTGAGACCTAAGATCTCCAAAGGCCAGCATGTAGGACAGTGTCCTAAATCCTGTAAGACTGTCCTTCTGAAAATTGTTCCACAGTACCTGCAGTTAATGAAATCCATTCCAAATAAGTTGCTGGGTTTGTAACCTAGTCAGAGTAATTAGAAGGAAAAAAAATGCAAGTAATGGTTTAATTGTGCTTTGTTTAACTTGTTATAACAAGTTAAATTACTAGTGCCCTGTAAATGAGATCACCTTGTGGAGGCCCCACTGATCCGCCCCTTCCTGCTCTGCCACAGGAAATGTCACAACTGTGGTACCCTATAAAAGGAGTGTAGCGTGGTGGTTGGCTGGGCCCTTCCCCTGCCTAAAAAGAAGAACCACGGACGAAAGAACAAGGAGGTAAGAGCAGAAACAATCAGTCAACAACAAATGCAGTAACTCAAAGCTTATCCTAATGTTAGATACAACTGTAAAACCTGTAAAGCACCACCTGTAATAATTTCAGAGAAGATATACCCTGTAAGAAACACTTTGCTCCAGAGAAAAATAAAGCAGTAACAGAAGATATACCTTGCAAAAGACAATTTGAATCAGAAGATTACAGCAGTAATCTGTTAGCACACACCTGTAGGCACACCTTGTAATAATGCAGAAGAAGGTATACCAGCAACAACAATTTGAATCAGAGAAAAATAAAGCAATGAAATGTTAGCAACAAACAGTAGCAATCCCTGTGAGTAAAAATTAAAAACACCACCACACAGTAAATCTGTTTAGCCAAACTAAGTCTTAATCCTTCTCCCTTGCTCTGGTAAGTTTCTCTACTCTGCCTTTCAAGCAGTCTTAGAAGGAAAGAGCTCAGGTGAAGCTAGGTGCCTTGGCCAGCAAACCAAGTCTTCTATTACTCCTAAGTCCTAACTGGGAGATCTGTGCTGCTGGCAAAAGGAAATACAAACAAACTGAACAAACTGCAGCTGGTAAGCACAAGGATATAAAACCACAGTGCTTCATGTAGACACAGAACTATGAGAAAATGTTGAACCACTAAGCACCCTGCAGTAGAGACACATGGTCACACAGGCAGTAATAACATTCTTAAAATGTTGTTTATGGAAAAACACCATTGTGCATTTAACAAAAAAACACATAGCCTGGAGTTAGTGCATACACTTAGCTAGCTACAGCAGGTAATGTGCAACACTAACATTTCACTCAAGTGCCCCTAAGATTCATCAGAGTGATAATACAATTGTGAATGAAAAAATTGTTGTACGAAAGTAACTGTTAATTCTGGTAGCCGGCTTCTCATCGCTTTCTGCCTGCTTATAGTTTTCCTTTTTTTTTCTTAAGTTGTCATTCATTTAAGCACGATTTTTGTCCTGTGTAAGTTGAATCTCTAATAGTCATACAAATAATATTGCTGATTCTGGGTATCCAAAAAAGCAGGGTAATGCAGAGAGCATCTGCGTATAATGACTAGGCTCACCACAATTTAGTTTGTTGCTATTGACAGGGTTAGACTGACTGAAAAGATGTGGGTGGGCTAACTGTGAAAATTTAAAGAACAAAAAAGTAGCCTCTTAACTTACATCTGTTTGCCAGACCATTTCCGATACAGAGTAGCGTGAGTGAAAGTGAAATTGAGTAGTGCTCTTTACATTACACTTGTGCTCCACCGAGGTGTCTGGTATCTATAAAAAAAAAAAAACACCAGTCCTGAAAGTAGAATGCAAGGACCCACCCCCTTTTATCGATTAACTGTGATGTGCTCCTTCCCGATTCAGCTGACTTGGCATATGGGACCTGTGGCAATGTCTTGTGAATGTGAATGAATGGTTGGTCATTCTCCTAACAAGCTACATGCAGAAAATCTCTTGTCACCCCCCTCAACCCTACCAAACCAACCAACAATCGGTATGCCCATAACCATAACCTAACTACAGTATGTGGATGAGAAGGGGGTGACAGTTGTCTGTATAAAGGGGGGTGTAGGTGGCAAGATATTTTCTGCTTGTAATTTGTTGCAAGACTTGACCAGCAGAAGAGGGAAATGCTAGCAACAGAATGAAAACTGGTACAAGCACCTCAGTAAACATTTAAATCCTGGTGATTAGGACATCTTGTAGATGCCCATTAACACCTGAGGAACCACTGAAACATACAGAGTTTTGTTTAATCTCTGGAATTCCTGTTTTTTCCACACATAGGCAATAAGCAACATTTACAGACAGCCACATACATTTATCAGACATGGATGTGGGACAGCCACCGGCACTTGTAGATCATTTACAAGCTCATCTACCTTTTTGAGTGCAAGTCACGACAAATGCAGTTCAAGAATGATGCATGCATGTATCTAAATGTGACATATGCATCCTTTTTTGCCATAACAAGCAGCAAGCATCACAAATATGACCAGGTGTTTCAAAATATATCGCAAGCATCCTGCTGCGTTTGCCAGGATCAGCACACATGTGAAATACGGATGCGAGTGCTGCATCCATAGCTTTGAAAATCCAGTTGTACATATAGAGCTAGCAACTAGAGAAAACTCTTGAGCAGCCTGCAGCCTTCCTCCTTCCTACCAATCCTCCTTCCCTCCCCTTATTTTTGCTACAATGCCATTTTTATGTTTGCTTGTACATGCGCAAGAAACATTATGTGACAGCTTAGGAGAGAAGGGGTTGTGGAGGAGAGGCACTGTTACAGCCAATGGAGGCACTGCATCTGGGGGCTTGGCACTAGTGGATCAATGGAGGCACAGTGTACCAATGACACTGGTCTTCCAAAAGTGCATCAAGTTGTGATGTTTTCGCAGCTGCAATCAGGGGCCGCCTTGTCATTGCAGCATCAGTCATTCTGCTGCAATGAGGGAGCGACCCGTCATTGCAGGGCAGAACATTAGCTAGCCTAATACTGTTTGTGAACATGGTGGATGGCTTGCTCCTGCATTCACAAACAGTATTAGGCAGCCAGCCCCCTTGCCGAGGGGGTGCCCAATCCCCCTCAGCAGCATGTGCCCCCCAAACAGTCTTTGTTTGCCAGTGGGGGCCATCAATCCCCACCGGCTGCAGTGACCCAGGTATTTTGAAGACGGGGAGCCCACTCCCCTTCGGCATGATGGAACCCCTCTACCCATTTTTCTTGTCTGCCGACAGGGTGCCCAATCCCCATTGGCATAAGTTCCCCTCCTTTTGCTGTGTGCTGATAGGGGTGCCCAATTCCCATCAGCATAACGGCCCCCGCTTTGGTTGTTTGCCGATGGGGGTGCCCAATCCCCATCAGCATGATGTGGCCCCCCTTTTTGTTGTGTGCCAACTGGGGTGCCAAATCCCCCATTGGCTACAGTTGGCCCCCCAACAAAAGACTCCCATGGCATGGTGGGAGCCCACCCCAGCATGCCAAATGCCCTGTGAAGTTAAAAACCATCCCGCATTGTCTTTTTTTTTCCTGTAAAGAAAAAGCAGTCCCTCATGGTCTCCCAGACCCCCCCTCCCACAACCTGCACCCACCCACTGTGCACTCTGCCTCCCCACACCCCCCTCACCCCATACTTACTTCCAGAGTCGGGCGCGACGATCTTTGGTGGACTGGAAACAGGTCTGCACTCTTCAAAGCCAACCATGAACTGAGGAAATGCTGGTAAGCTGTATAATGGAGTAAATAGGGTTTTTTCAACTTTTCTGCATATCTCAGGCATTTTTTTGAATTTTGGCACCACATTTTCAACATGTGGTTTTTGGGACCCCTCCTCATGAAATCTGTCACTGTCATGGCATTAATCAGGCCCGAAGGGTGATTTTGCAGTCACTGCATGAAACCACCTTTCAGGGCCAATTAATGAAATGACAGTGCCAGTGTTCATAAGGTGGGCTCTCAAAAAGCCCATGTTGCAAATTTGGTGAAGAAATTCCTAAAAATGACTGTATTACGAGTGTGCATTGCACAGTTCCTACGCACACTCATAAGTTCGCGAATTTGTAACATTTGCACTCCAGATTTTCAACATTGCTATTTTATCACACCTACTTATGAGCAGTACAGCTGTCATTTTTCACATCTCACCCAAAATGTGTTTCCGCACATGTAGCACACAATGGCGCAGTTGGTGTGCGAAATCAATGTTTGGGACAGATTAGGAAAATCACAGTGACACTGTTCATGAGCAGAGGTCTTAAAATGGCTATGTTGAAAATTTGGTGGAAAAATTCCTAAAAATGGTTGTGGTATGAGCGTGCATTTCGCAGTTCCTGCACACACTCGTAAGTTTGTGAATTTTTAAAATTTGCACTCCAGATTTTCAACAATTCCATTTTACCACACCTCCTTATGATCAGTACAGTTGTCATTTTTCACATCTCGCCCAAAATGTGTTTCTGTGCATGTAGCACACAATGGTGCAGTCGGTGTGTGAAATCAATGTTTGGGACAGATTAAGAAAAGCACAGTGACACTGTTCATTAGCAGAGGTCCTAACATGCCTATGTTGAAAATTTGGTGAGAAAAGTCCATAAAATGACTGTGTTACAAACGTGTGTTGTGCAGTTTCCACGCACGCTTGTACCTTTGCACATTTGCAATACTTTTACTCCAGATTGTCAACACTGCCATTTGTCTGCACCTCCTTATGAGCAGTGCAGCTGTCATTTTTCACATCCTGGCCGAAATGTGATTCTACACTTCCGTATCAGAACAGCGCTGTTGCTGTGGGAAATCCATGTTCGGGACACATTATGAAAATTACACTGACACTGTTCAATAGCAGATGTCCTAAAATGCCTATGTTGAAAATTTGGTGAGAAAAGTCCATAAAATAACTGTGTTACAAGCATGCGTTGCGCAGGTTCCACGCACGCTCATGCCTTCCCACATTACCAGTATTTACACTCCACATTGTCAGCACTGCCATTTGTCCGCACCTCCTTACCTCCGTATAGCTGTCATTTTTCACATCCCAGCCCAAATGTGTTTTTGCACTTCGCCTGCAGAACAGCGCCGTCGTTGTGGGAAATCCGTGTTCAGGACACATTAGCAAAATCATATTGACAGTGTTCATTAGCAGAGGTCCTAAAATGGCTATGTTGAAAATTTGGTGACAAAGGTCCATAAAATGACTGTGTTATGAATGTGCATTGCGCACTTTCCATGCACACTAGTAACTTCACACATTTGCAATATATTCACGCCATATTTTCAACATTGCCATTTTTTCGCACCTCCTTATGAACAGTACAGCTGTTATTTTTCATATCCTGGCCAAAATGTGTTTTCGTACGTCCAAGGCAGAATAGCATGGTCGCTGTGGGAAATCACTGTTTGGGACACATTACAAAAATGACAGTGAAACTGTTCATTAGCAGAGGTGCTAAAATGCCTATGTTGAAAATTTGGTGATGAAAGTCCATTAAATGACTGTGTTATGAGCGTGTGTTGCGCAGTTTCCACACACGCTTAGAGCTTTGCACATTTGTAATATTTTCACTCCAGATTTTCAACATTGTCATTTTTCCGCATCTCCTTATGAACAGTGCAGCTGTCATTTTTCACATCCTGGTCGAAATGTGTTTTTGCCATTCCGGCACAGAATACCATGGTTGCTGTGGGAAATCAGTGTTCAGGACACATTAACAAAAATCACAGTGACACTGTTCATGAGCACAGGTTGTACAATGCCTATGTTGAAAATCTGGTGACGAAACTCCATAAAATGACTGTGTTATGTGCATGCGTAGCGCGGTTTCCACGTATGCTCGGAACTATGAGCATTTTTACTATTCCCACTACACATTTTCAACATTGCCATCTCTTCATACCTCCCTATGGATGGTACAGATGTCATACTTCACATCCTGCCTAATCTGTCTTTTCATACATGTTGCGCAGAATGGCACTGTCGCTGTTTGAAGTCAGTTTTTGGGACACATTGACAAAATCACACTGCCACTGTTCGTGACAAGAGGTCCCAAATGCTTTCATGAGGTGGGGTCACAAAAAGGCCATGTTCACAATTTGTACTGTAAATACCAACAAACATCTGAGGCATTACGGTTTCTAACCATAACGTACTACCCTATAAAGACAGACAGGCATCAGGGTGTGCCTTTGAATTGCCGCCTGTACTGCTCATGCCATCCCACCCCCACCCACTGACAGGCATCGAGCTGTACCTTGGACTCTTCAACCCAAGACTTCACCCCATTCTCTTATGCTGCACCCATTTCACCATATGTCCTTATGGAATGGGGTGAGTATAAAGCCAAACACCGCAATGCACAGCTCAACATGTGTCGGTGTCTTCAGAATAGGGTGAGGTGACACGGCTTGACCGTCAAGGGCGATGACCCAAACACTTACCCCAAATCCTGTCCATCTCTACAGGATGGAGGTGGAATTCATGTGAACTTCAATACTTCACTGTCATTCCTATTCTGTATCTGTCTAACTCCTGCATTTCTAATGCTCATACCTGCAAGCAAACATTCGGCATTGACAGATGCTTATGTTGAGTGGTGGTGCCTATTGATTTCATAGTGAACATGTGCCTGACATAGTTTTTATGAGTGACTCACATGTGGAGTGAACAGAAAAAGTTCCTCCCTGAATCATAATCATATACTGACTGAACAGAAAGGAGAAAGCCACTCAGAAGGTACTACATCAGTTGCTAATGTACTCCTGCAATCAAACCCAATCTCATCCAAAAGAAAGGAGTAATTTTAAATGTTACATATTTTTCTGGAAGTTTCATAAACCTTTTGAAAGTTGTTTGCCTGCCTCACGCTCACATGTTAAAGCTACATAATGAACCCAAGAGACTTCTAATTAGAAGATGCCTAATTAAATTAACATCACCTAAATCAGCCCAATGGGCCAGCCAACCAGTTGCTTCCCCCATACTTTCAGCTACCCTTTTGCTCCACATCCACTTTCTCCCCGCCTCACGTTCTCTTTCTTTCTACTTAACCCATATGCCCCTCATCCACTGTTATTCTTTACCCTCTCTCTGTCCACCTCTGTCATTCTCTCAGGCTCTAATAATGAACCAGGCATGTTTCCACAAACTTTTTATTTCCCTACCCCCCAACTGTTTTCAAGAGTGTTGCTATATTTGCTGTAATCTTTCTTTTATACTAAGCAAGTGCTACTCCTGCCTCCCTGTGTTACAAATAACATGAGACAAAATATGTATTCTTTTCCTTATTGCTTTTCTCCCCCATTAGCTGTGACATGTGGTGGGAGGCAGCTCTAGGGCAAATTCATTTCAGCACAATTTTAGATTAGCTACATATGCACAGACTGAACCTTTTCATATAGAAAGTAGTTGATTCACTATACGTCTCTATCTCATATTTTGTTTTACTTTTTATCAAAGGTGTACAGTAGGAAGAGAAATGAAATAGACACTAAACTCTGAATCAGGCCTGAATGGTCAGTAAAGGGTGCATTTACCTAATAGTATTACACAAGCTTCTTAAAAAAGTCCCTATCAGGTAATTTAATCTGACTGCATTTCTAGAGCATCATCTTCCTTTACGAGTTTAGAAGCAATGTGACATAAAACATTGTATCAAGTGTTGTGATCGCACCACTCATTCGAGCAACGCATTGCATAGGGACTCCAAGATCTTGTAGTGTTTGTACAAGGAAAGGCACCAGTTCTGGGGAAAATCAAGCCCAACCTCATCCAAAAGAAAGGAGTCATTTTTAAAAGTTATGTATTTTTCTGGAAGCTTCATAAACATTTTGAAAAATGTTTGCCTGCCTCACGCTCGCATGTTAAGCTGCATAATGAACCACAGGTGATGTCTTCTAATTAGAAGATGCTTAGTTAAATTAACATCACCTAAATCACCCCAATGGGCCAGCCAGCCAGTTGCTTCCCCATGCTTTCAGCTACCCTTTTGCTCCACATTCACTTTCTCCCCGTCTCACTTTCTCTTTCTTTCTGCTTATCCCGTATGCCACTCATCCTCTGTTATTCTTTACCCTTCCTCTGTCCACCTCTATCATTCTCTCAGGCTTCAATAACACACCAGGCACTTTTTCACACACTTTTTATTTCCCTACTGTCCCCCAACTGTTTTTCAAGAGTGTTGCTATAAGTGTATTTGTTGTAATCTTTCTTTTACACTAAGCATTCCCTGTTGTTGGATATGAGAATAAGCTGCCCCATAGGGAGAAAGTGAATGTGGAGCCACAGCTAGAGTACAGGGTTCAGTTCTGGAGACCACACCTCTGCAAGGATATAGATGCATTGGAGATGGTTCAGAGAAGGGTAACAAAGATGGTGCAGGGTGTGCAGGGGGAAGACATATGAGCAAAGGTGTAAAGAGCTAAATCTGTACCCGCTAGAAAGAAGGAGGGAAGGGGAGACATGATTGAAACCTTTAAATATGTAAAGAGACTATATAAAGTAGGAGAAGGGGATCTTCTAAAGAGGAAAGAGGGAGCCAGAACTAGAGGGCACAGCCTTAGATTGCAAGGAAATTGATACAGGGGCAATGTGAGGGAGGGGTGCTTTTTCACAGACAGGGTGGTGGAGCCCTGGAACAGACTGCCAGATGTAGCAGTGGGAGCTGGAATGGTGGAGGAATTTAAAAGGGCATGGGACAGGCATATGGGGCTAAGTATAAGGGGGAGTGCAGGGGCAGGTGGGAAGGGGGTATGTGAAAGGGGGAGGGATGGACAGACTAGATGGGCCAGAAGGGTTCTTTTCTGCTGTCAAGCTTCTATGATTCTATGATTCACCTGTGATGACCACTGTTAGTGAAGTGCTATTCCTGCCTCCCTGTGTGACAAGTAATATGAGTTAGAGAGAAAACTACAAATGTGCAAAAGCCTATGTTATTTCTTTAAGACTTATACTGTAGATGGAGTGTGGCTCCTTGCTGCTCAGCAGGTTCATGTTTATATTGTACAGTATGGTACTGTAACCACATGAAGTGATAGTACACCCCATTATATTGCCAGTGAATGCTTGACTGAGCCCCAGCCCTACTGCATTTTGTAACCTGTTAGATGTTTGCATCTATGACACCCCTGACTTCAACAAATAAAATATGGGGGTGGGAGGTTATCGTAGTCAGTCCTATTACACAATTGCAGTACAACCGCAGATAATGATTTTTAAGTGAATACGTTTATGTTCCGTATATAGTAATTTTTTAGGAATTTCTGTGCACATCAAGTGCTACAGCCTGACACCTTTTTTCTCCTATCTGAAGGCATAACCTACAAAGAACTGAGGTTGCATGTCAAACTGTATACTATAGCTCTGCTTTTAACCATAGCAGGAGAGAACTGCACTGCAACTTATTAAAATGCATATTTTTTTGTTTGCATGTATTTAAATCAGTTAGAATAAAGGGGCATGCTAGTATACAGAAGTGTGCATGAATGAGCTTAAAAAATTGCTTTAAAAATACTTGAGAAGCCTGGAAGTAGTTTATAACTCTATTCTTAAACCACCAATAAGGCAGCTGTTTAGAAACAATGAACTGATTCATATAACCAAGAACCAAAGTAAAATAAATAATTACAACTCTGTTCTCCTCTAAGAGAGCCATTTAGTTTTCCATGCAGGCTCAGATTTCAAATAACACACCATGCACAAATAAGGTTTTCAAACTTTGTTTTATTACATTTCACCTTTAAATGTGTTGGCTTTTAATGGACATCCTGAAACACAATTTATCTCTGTGTTTACTCATTCACTCCAGATTCCCTAAAGTATGCATTTACAGAGTATTTTGCTACAGGAATTAAGCTCCTGAGATCTTTTCAGTTGGGTCGGATCTCTCCGAATATGCAAACTATGCATACTTAAAGTTGAATCTCTTGCTAAAAATTCTTGGGCCCAGATATTCAAACTGCGCCTGGCTGTGGCGCAAGCTTGGGTGCAGCTCAACTTGGTTGCGCAGGGGTGTGGATTAAGCGATATTCAAAGGAGCTGCACCATGGCTCAGCAGCTTTGAATATCGCACCCTGGCCACCCCCAGTGTGCATGGCGCAGTGGCACTGCACCAGTGCAATAGGCCAGAGTGGAGCATGGAGATGCGCTAGCGCAAGTTCCATTGCACCATGCACAGCACCCACGATATTCAAAAGTTGACATGCAAATTGGGCCATAATTTATGCAAGGCATGCATGGGGCCATTTGCATGTCATTTTGACCCCATTTGCATGCAGGTGTGCCAATCCCCAACGACTTGCGCCTGGCGGCTGTCAGACAGCAGCTGTCAGGGACTGATGCCCCCTGCAGTCTAATCGTGGGCATCTGTATTAATGTAACCCCCCCGTCCAATATCCCTGGTGGTCCAGTGGACTGCACGCTGCCCGATCGCGGGCATCTGTATTAATATAAAAAAAAGATGGCCAAATATCCCTGGTGGTCCAGTGGACTGCACACTGCCCGATCGCAGGCATCTGTATTAATATAAGAAAAAAAATGGCCAATATCCCTGGTGGTCCAGTGGACCGCCACGCTGCCGATCGCAGGCATCTGTAAAACAGAAAATGTCCTATTACCCTAGTGGCTAAGGGTACCCCCCTCCCACCCACCCACTGAGCCCACCACCCCACCCCTGGTCAGCGGTAGGCGGCAGCACCCACCACCTGCCACCCCGCTGCCCACCGACTGACCCTCAGTGAGACTGCAGCCCATTAGTTCTGGCGTGAGCCAATGAGCATGCAGCCCCCTACCGCTACTACACATTCCAAATATGTGAATGATTACATATCTTGACTTTGTAACTGATGAGGTGCACTGCCCCATTGGCTCACGCTAGAACTAATGGGCATGCAGCTCAAGTCAGGTCAGTCAGCGGGCGGTGGGATAGGCAGGGGTGGATGCTGCCACCCGCCAGCTGACCGGGGAGCAGGCGGTGGGGCTCAGTGGAAAGGTGGGGAGGGGGGTACCCTAGACCACCAGGGTAATAGGACATTTTCTGTTTTACAGATGCCTGCGATCGGGCAGCGTGTGGTCCACTGGACCACCAGGGATATTGGCCATTTTTTTTTTTATATTAAAACAGATGCCCATGATCAGGCAGAGTGTGGTCCACTGGACCACCAGGGATATTGGACGGGGGGGTTTATTAAAACAGATGCCTGCGAATGGGCAGAGTGCGGTCCACTGGACCACCAGGGATATTGGACGATGTCTTATTTTACAAATGCCCATGATCGGTCATGGGGGGGGTGCCGCCAGGTGCAGCCGGAACTTGGGTGGCCACCCACAGGTGGCAGTTGCCATGTTGTGCCCTGCAATGCGGCAGCTCACCTGTGGGTGGCCATCAGTTGTTCTTATTTTTTGGCTTAGTCTTGTGCTGGCACAGGTAGGGGTTGCGCATGCATGGCTCCGCACATCCCAGGCTCAATATCGGGCTGTGCAGGTTATGCATGGGCATGCCCCCCTACCTGTGCCCGCATACATTACTGATGCACTCTGGCGCATTGGGATTTGTGCCACACACTTTTCCCTTTTGAATATTGCACCAGGGCACATCAGTGGGTTGCGCATGGCACAACCCTTTTGAATATCTGGGCCTTGGTGTATTAAAAACTGACATAATTTTGGATGTTTCTCTGATTTTTACAAATTAAATTGATACAATCATGAGGTTACAAACTTAAAACTACAAAAAATCAAAATGTAATATTTATGAGACATCAATGATCAGCATAGTGCTCATGTTTCATTTTTATTAACACCTGCCATTTTACTGTGTATTAAAAACAGATAATTTTGGAAGTTTCTCTGACTTTTGAAAAATAAATTGATAAAATGTGAGGTTACAGACCTCAAAATGCTGTTAGTCTTATTCTGGAAAACTATAAAAAAAATCAAAATGTAATGTGTTTTTGTAGGAAGTAATCTTCTTTTTAATAGGCAGCACAACTGCAATATGCACACCTGTATGCTTTTTTCTAGAACCCATAAAATAAACAGTACTGAGAAATGTGTTTTCCTGTTGCATGTCTGCCAAGAGTCGGCAGCAGGAATCATGTTTTTTTTGTTGTTAATGGAGACATTGTTCGAGGTAGTAAGCAGAAAATTAAGGCTAAATATATTTTTAAAGATGATAATGATATTTTTAAATACTGCTACATTGACTTTAAGGTTACAGTAGCTAATTTCCAAAGAGACTGAAGACTGACAGGTCATTATCAAATTAAAAAAAATATATATTTTTAGGATGATGCTTCCCCACATTTCATACTAGGAATTCATACTAGGAAGAAGTAGGCATACAGAAGGCCAGTGCCCATAAGTGTATGTTTCCAGCACAGCTGGTATAGAATCCCACAGTTTATAACAGAAAACTATCAAGATTTTGTTTAAATGTAACCTGAGTATTGCACTCAAGTAGAGAATTGGGGATAGAATTCCATAGTGGAATGATTCTTTGAGTATAATAGGTGTTCACTGTGTCTGAACACACCATCTGTCTTAATGCAATGGTTAACTCAGGGTGTGTATTTTACAGAAAAATATTTTATAATTTCACTGACTTCTTTAGTGTGCAGTTTCCATCTGCACTGAGCAGCTTTTAAGTAAAAAAATGGAGGTCAGAATATCAATAATGCCTCCAGTACAAGATGCAGGTTCATGACGCCAATATTGTTTCATCCTCGGATTTGCAATCGATAAGGTCGGAATCACTGTGCTTTTAAGAATATGCTCAAATAACATCTTTGAGTGACTTGTTGCTAGTGTCTAAAGGCAGTTTTAATATAACAGTATTTAAACATCAGTGTTGTGTGACTGATTTGCAGAACTAGCTCAGTACCTGTTGATGCAGAGCAGCTACATAAGGTTGAATGTGTACTGAAACAATATTTCAAGGATCAATAAACTCTCCAAGTAAAATATTCATGTTTCACTTCACAATATGTGCCATTTTATTCTTAGAATGAAAACACATAGAGGGCTAGGGACTGGTGAATATACACTGTAAATATGTGACCCTATGGACAGCTGACAAAATATTGCAGCTTAAGTCTTCTCTAAATATTAGACTTGAGTTAGTGTAGACAGGCTTTTTCCTAATCCTCTGTCTTTTTTTATCCAAAGAATAAAATGCAAACCATGTTCAGTTAAATACTAGGCAAAGTAAGAGAGCCCACCAAGCTGTAGAAATAGATAGTAGTGGAACCCCTTTGGAACCAAGATGTTGCATCTGATTTTGGCTATCCTAGGTAACTGTTACTTTTCTGAATACTATATCTCACCAGATAACAAAATGCCAAATAGCCCCAAACAGCCCTGTTTATTTGTTTTTCTCACTGAGTAGCAAATATCCTGTTATTCATGGTATTCAGTAAATACTATTCATTACTCCCACACTCTCAGTTCCTTTAGCACAAAGTATTGATTTATATTGAAACTATGCTAGCAGGGGGTGTTATGCTTGCAAGAAGCAACAGCTAATCAAAGATAAGAAAGTCACATTGTTTGCTGTAAATAATGGTAACTGAGCATGTGGAAGTATTAGGAAAAAGTGGACCGAATGCCATAAAAAAGAAAAAGACAAATTAAATAATTGATCATGATAAGTATAACATGCAAACAACAATACGTAAGAAGAGCTACAGTATGTAAATAAGACACAAAAGTTGATGCACTGGAGATGGATGAAGACATATATGCACTATAACCCAGAAAGACTGATAGGAACTTTTGATATGGTGTTCCACCAAGATAAAGCAACACACGGGTCACAGAGGAAGTTGTAGTGAGCGACAAAGCACGACGGAAATAACAATAATGGTTGTCTTAATAAATTAGCATAGTATCATTGTATATACTTTGTTCTTCTGATTGTGCTGATGTTTGTGTTGATTGCAATATTGTTTCCAAATTCTAGCAGCATCAGAGTCATGTCCTATGTTGGGCTTGTTCCACAAAGATCAGCCTGCAAGTGTTGCAGAGGGGTCATAACAACTGTTACCAGTGCCAGTTCAGAAGTCAATATAGGGGAGTATCTTAAGTCTTCTGCTACAGTGAGGTCTAAGCAACTCCCATAACTGTCTCACTAGCAGCCGCTGTGGGATCTTAGTCCTAGAAAAATCCAGAGCCCTAATAGTGTTAATAAACTGGTGTTCCTTCAACCTGACTCTATGATATACCCAGCAGACTGGGAAGCATCAGTTCTTCTTCTTTTTCATTGTGTTCTGAGATCTCGTCTGTGAGTTGCCAGCAGAATCCACAAGGGCCCCAAGGAGACACCATTGAGGGGTAACTTCCCATGTTTCTTACCACCTTCTCTTCTTTGTACTGTCTTCCTCTACTCACACCAGATACACCTCCTACCCCCACCTCATAAAATGAATGCCAACACAGTTAATCAAATGGGCATCACAGGCCCTACTTCTCATTAACCTCTTGGTGGCCAAATTTACAAGGAAAGAAAACAGATAGCTTGTAGATCCCTAGTGACGGGATGGGAGGCACATATTAAAGCATGACAATGGGTTGGGTTGCCATCCGTTAATCTTAATTTATGTGGGTCATGAGACATGAGACATAACTGACTAACTGATGCCCTAGAATTATTCGAAACTCCCCTTCCAAACCCATCACTGTTCCCTACACTCTGCCCTTGCCCTCCCTTCCCTTGCATTTCACTGCTTCACCCACTGTGCCACATTCATATGCAAGTACTGGTTCATAGCCCTCCCCTCCTAGCTCTCCACTCTCCTATTCCCCTAACCCACATCAGGCTACTATCTCAGATCCCATGATTCCCGTACTTTCAATCTCCCACTTTCACAGTCTCAAGCTGGCAGGGCCCTCTGTCTGCCTTATCCCTGTTTTAACCATGCTAAATCAATAGCTAAAGCTCCACCCACCATCCTCCTGCAATTGATCTCCATCTGGCCCATCATGACACCTCCCCCTACTCCCCACCCCCCTTTTCCTTCTCTGCTGTCTCCCCTACCCTCATTTCCTCTATTTATTCTCACCTAGCCCTCATATGTGCCAGCCCATTCTCCAATTAGGGATACCACTTGCTCTTCTTCCTGTATCTATGATGCATGTTGTAAACCTGTTTTACACTCTTACAGCCTGCGCTTGCACCTTGTATATAGCAATACCAGGATAATCAGTAACTCAGTTGTATTCTGTGAATTGTTACATTTGCAGTGCTCTTGACTGAGGGCTTCTGGTGGGGGCTACTTATATAGACCTCACCAAGGCCTTCGACACAGTAAACCACGAGCTACTTCTACATCAGCTATTGAACATTGGCCTGTCCCCAGAATTTACAACTTGGTTTCAGAGTTACCTCCAAGGAGGAGTACAAAATGTAAAAATAAACAAAACTTACTTAAGACCCCTGTGTATTACCACAGGTGTACCGCAAGGCTCTATACTGGGTCCACTACTTTTTAGTCTATTCTTGAATTCCCTCCCCCTGACTGTAGTGGACCAGGTTCTGCTCTATGTGGACAATGCAGTACTTTATTCATCCCTCATCGATCCCATGGAGCTTGAGTACTGCATGCAATCTGATTTCTCATCAGTGGAAAAAATGGTTCACTGAATCTAAGTTACTCTTAAACTGTAAAAAAAAACAAAACAATGGTCTTTGCATCAGCCAACAATAGACATAGGAACTACCAACTACAAGTTGCTAACAATCAAAACTCTCCCCTTGAACCTGTAACCCATTTCAACTACCTAGGAGTAACAGACTCAACACTGTCATACACGCGACACATTGACCAGATTGCCTAAAATGCTAATGCAAAACTAGGCCTAATATACAGAAATAAGTGCTGCTTTACTCCTGAAGCCCTACAATTGGCTGTGTCCAGCTCTGTTGTAGCAGAAATTGATTATGGCCTTGCAATCTATGATACAACAACTTGCACTGCCCTCAAAAAGATTTAAAACCACTCTAAACAAAGCTTGCAGACTAGTCCTGGAAGTGCATCGTCTAACCCACACTAGTGAGCTCTATGCCAAAAGTGGTTGGCTAAACCTTGATGGTCATATCCACTACCAGACATACCTGCTCCCCAAAAAATCCCTACTCAGCCTCGCAGCCCCAGGAGTTCAGAACCTCCTCAAATGCTCTGACCCAGCTTGACATACAAGGTGCCTAAACTACCTCTTCTTCAAAATCCCTTTCCGCAGAACCTCCCTAGGACTATGCTCCTTCGAATACCGTACCCACTCTTGACTAAACTCCCTCAGTGAAGAACTGCAAAATACAACCAAATTGGGCCCATTTAAATCCCAACTATGAGCAACTCTTGCCTTGGACAGTACCTGTGACAGCAACATATAGTTTCTCACTCCTACTTAATTTTCCTTTCAATGACCTCACACACTTTGCCCTGCTTCCCAGTCCCATCACCAACCACCACTCCCCCCACTTACCCCCCACTTTCTTCCTCACCCATTTTCCCCACCCTCCCCCTCCCACTCCCTCTCTGGAATTTGAGTTTTCCCCTCAGCCATCCTCCCACACCACCGTTTCCTCTCTACTACCCTCACTCCCTCCTCCCCTCTCCCCAACCCCTGTTCCATGTCATCCATATCCCAAACCCTCACTGGCCAGGTCACCATTTCTCTCCCTCCCCTCCCTTCCCTTCCCACCTCCCCACTTTTTCTCATCCATACCCTTATGTCTTACTACTTCCTCCACCCCTTCCTTCTTCTCTCCCCACCTCCCTCACCTTTCTCTATTCTGTACCCTACATCTTACTAACCCCCACCCTCCCACCTCCCTCCCACCTTTTCTCTCATTCATGCCGCTATGTCTTACTACCTCCCCACCCCCCTCCCTTCTACCTTTACCTAACTGCCCTTCTCCTCCTCCTACTCCCACGTCTATCTCCCCATCTGTCCCCACCTGCCTTGATACTAGCTAGCACTATTACAAAAGAATTGCATCATTGGTTACATTTCTGGCTGAGTTGCTATCTAATGTCTGCCAACCTTGTACGGTCACATACCTGCTCAGTACATGTTAAGCCTGTTTCAGCTAGTGACAGTTGTATCCAAAACCTGACAAGAGAATTGTATCATGGTCTACATTTCTGGCTGACTTCAAACCACTTTATCTAAATGTTATCAAATGTCTGATGACCTTGCATGGTCACATACTTGCACAGCACATCTTAAGTCTGCTTTACTTTATCTTGTGTCTGTGTACCCATTGTATAGTTGATTGTATGTTCTCTTACTCTATAATATGATGTGGAACCTCTGTAAACAAGTCTCTGACTCAAAGGTTTTCCTAGACTGTAATAAATAAATAAAATAAAATATATTGTCAATGCTGTATACTGCTCTATTGTTCCTTACTGTGATTGTTCCTATGTGTGTAACTCAATTGTACAGTATATATTGCAAATACTGTATACTGCTCTATTTTGCTTCCTTACTGTGATTTTTGCAATGTTTTGCTACTCAGAGTTTGTATATCCCACTCTCTGTTCCCCCAGGTCACACCTGGAAATGAGGCTTGGCTTAGTGTGCCTTTCCCAGTTACCAAAATTTTGAAACAAGAATACTGCCATTATTAAAGAGAATAGGGTAATGACAGAAAAGCTGCCATGTACTTGAAGGACAGCAATGACTGAAAATGTTTCACAACGTAACAATTTTTGATACATACTGTACTAGTTATGCAATGCTCAAACTGTAACCTATGGCTCATGCATTCTAAAGGTTGCTGTACTCCTTTTTCTAATTCTTAACTTACCTAGTACTTTGTAGGACCTGACTCCTGCCTGAAAAAGATTGAGTTGCTCGTAACACCCACCCAATTAAAAAACAAATAAACACTTTAGCCATGCATTTCCTGGGTAGAGAATTGGTATTGGAGTGCTTGAATTATACTTCATCATCTTTAGACGCTATAGGTGCAGTGTGAAAGTTTCAAATTCCATCAGAACAAGATTCTGCAGAATTTCTGAACATTTGATTTCTGCAGAATTCTGTTAGAAATGTAATAGCAGAACTGTGTCTTTTAGGACTGCAGTGGGCATAGTCCTACAGACCTCCTGAAATCACCTTTTGTGCAGGAGTTGAACATTTTTTCTGCCTTCTTCATGAGATGGGGTCTTAAGAAGGCTATGTTGAAAATTTGGTGTACAAATATTACAAAACAATAAAGTTATGAACCAACATTGAATTTTGCGAATGCAGGCTCATAACTTTGTTAATGTTCAATCTTTTTACCCCAAATTTACCATATAGCTATGTATTTACAACACCTCATGAATGTGACAGATATCATTTTTCAAATCCTGGTGAAAATGTTTTTTTTTTTTTTAAATCCCGAAGGTGATTTTATGTTCCTACGTGAACTCACCTTTGGACAGGAGTTGAAAATGTTCTTGTTCATGAGGCGGGTTTTATATATATATATATATATATATATATATATATATATATATATATATATAAACATTATGAGGCTCTGTAGAATTTTGCAAATACAGGCTCATAACTTGGTAATAGTTAGTATTTTTACCCCAGATTTTCAACATAGCCATTTCTTTACAGGACCTTATGAATGTAACAGCTGTCATTTTTTAACTCCTGCCCAAAATGTGTTTTTGCATTGTGAAAGTTGATTTCACAGTCCCTGTGCAAAATCATCTTTAGGCCTGGAGTTAAAAATGTTCTCTGCCCTTCTTCATGAGGCGGGGTCATAACAAGGCTATGTTGCAAATGTTGTGTAAAAATGATAAAAAAATAATTTTCAGTATTATTACCCCATATTTATTTGCTGCAGCCCTATTGGCTCTGGCCAGATTTTTTTTTCTGAAGTCTGCATTTTTTTATGCATTTATTTCAATAGTTCAGAAAACACCTTTGATCAAATGCTCTTTTACAAAGGTTCCACGTCTGTACAACAACATACAATCAAGTTACAGGTATAAACAGAAAATACAACAAATGCTATACACTTAGTACAAAGACAAATTGCATGACTCCTATAAATATTTCAACAATGCCTGGTGATTACAATATCAAATTAAGTAAAGGTGAAAATACATTCTGTGAGTAGAAGAAAAAAACCAAAAAACAACCAGTTATTGACATCCATCAGGAGATGAGCGTCAAGGGAGCACAGTGCAGAAAAAGAGATAGCAGCCTGGAAGTCAGGCCTAGTCAAAGCTCCTAGAAGGGGAATTAGGTCATGACTATGCTAGTGGAGAGAAGGGCATGGATCAAGGGAGCTGGTGCCGGGGTGTGTGTGTGAATGATTTCTTTTGTGGTGGAAGTTTGTTTCTCATACAAAAATACAGCCAATATAACACTGTTAAGGTAATACTGGACAGCCTGGAACAGTACTATGTAGGATGGTGCTGTGGGCAGCCTGGATTAGTGTTATGTAGCATGGTGCTGTGCATAGGTGCACACATGCAGACCCCTGTACAGATACACCAGTAGACATTCACAGAAGCATGCAATCACCATGTGCACAGATGCATGCATACATACATGCAATACCTTTAGTTACACACACACACACACACACACTCACAACATATAGAGAATACTGGTTGGGCAACCATACACAACTAACCTGTGCTGCCACAGAGGGGTTCTGAGTACATCATACCTTGAGAGTGAAGCTTGAGAGGTCCAGTGTAATCAGAAGCCTGCGGGGTGGCATAGGCAGGTTGGGTATGTGGTTGCCCAACCAGTATTTTTTATAGTGTATAGGTTTTTTGTTTAGTTAGGCAGCAGCGAATGTGCAGGCAGAACTTGAACTGATTGCTGTGCACTTGGCAGTACTGTGAAAAACACCAGCTGCCTTGAGGACTTTGGATCAGTTGAAACTTTGTTGTGTTACAGAAGGGTACAGCTGTGTTCCATGACCTTTGAACTGCAGTACAGCAAGGTTTCAGCTGGCATGGAAAGCTTGGGTAACCCTAAGGAGAAATGTCAGTATCCAGCAGCGCTGTCATGATGTCATAGGTATGCACAGGCATTTTTTATCTGCTCACTATTAGTATTAGAATGGGAACTGCACTTTTCTCATTATTAAACAGTAAGCAAACAGAATATCCATGGATGCTTTGGACATTGTCTTTTTGTGACAATATATATCTGTAAACACACAGCACATACATACAAACTAAACTAACAGACAGAACAATAGATGCACAATACACACATATGGACTCAATTTAGTTCAATTGTTTTATTTGTTAGATACCTTAAAATTGTTATTACAAATGTATTACAATACACTTACAAGAAAGATATACAAAAAAGCTAAAACACATCCATAAATTACAACAATATATCCATATTTACATTATATAATTTGTAAATACGACCCCTAACTATTCTATACAATAAATTACCTATTCTCTCTATTTATATTCATGTTATTAAACAACTTCATTTTATTATTGTATAGTACATAGCACTATTTGCTTTTTCCTAATCTTAATTATGTTGCCCCCTTTTCCCCAATTAATCCATTCATTTATACTAAATGCCTTTTCTTTTGTTCAATTATTTTACACAATTTTATCACCTTTTCCATAATGTCTGGATTCACTGAGCCTAGAATTGCACTCAACTGGTAGTTAGGATCCATATTAAGTGCTCCCAGAATATTCCCCAAGAACACTTTTCTTTCTTTATTATATAATATCACACATGCCCCCACAATGCAAAGCATCATGGGCTGCATATGCAAATCACCACAGAATGTTATGCTGGTTCAACTTTAAGCAGAATTGCATGGTGCCGAAAGGCCTCTCACACAGTTTGCAAAGGGTGCTAACAGAAGACATAGACACGTGTTTCGTCCTACCAGGACTCATCAGTATGCCTCATCTGTTTGACACCCCAGTGGAATGGACCAGCTACCCTTAAGGCAGTGTGCCTTGGATATATTGGATAAACAGACGAGGCATACTGATGAGTCCTGGTAGGATGAAACACGTGTCTATGTCTTCTGTTAGCACCCTTTGCAAACTGTGTGAGAGGCCTTTTGGCACCATGCAATTCTGTTTAAAGTTGGACCAGCATAACATTCTGTGGTGATTTGCATATGCTGCCCATGATGCTTTGCATTGTGGGGGCATGTGTGATTTTGTATTTTCTTAAAACTTGGCTTCCCAGCCAAATGCTCTTTGGGGTAACCCTTGCCTCAGTGTTTGCGCACAGAGGTTCTTTGTCTTTTAAATAGTTTTTTTATTTTAATGGGTTCACCACAATATATCCAAGGCACACTGCCTTAATGGTAGCTGGTTCATCCCACTGGGGTGTCAAACAGATGAGGCATACTGATGAGTCCTGGTAGGATGAAACACGTGTCTATGTTTTCTGTTAGCACTCTTTGCAAACTGTGTGAGAGGCTTTTCGGCACCATGCAATTCTGCTTAAAGTTGGACCAGCATAACATTCTGTGGTGATTTGCATATGCAGCCCATGATGCTTTGCATTGTGGGGGCATGTGTGATTTTTGTATTTTCTTGAAACTTGGCTTCCCAGCCAAATGCCCTTTGGGGTAATCCTTGCCTCAGTGTTTGCGCACAGAGGTTCTTTGTCTTTTAAATATTTTTTTTATTTTATTGGATTCACCACAATATAACCAAGGCACACTGCCTTAAGGGTAGCTGGTCCATTGCACTGGGGTGTCAAACAGATGAAGCATACTGATGAGTCCTGGTAGGACCCTTTGCAAACTGTGTGAGAGGCCTTTCGGCACCATGCAATTCTGCTTAAAGTTGGACCAGCATAATATTCTGTGGTGATTTGCATATGCAGCCCATGATGCTTTGCATTGTGGGGGCATATGTGATTTTGTATTTTCTTGAAACTTGGCTTCCCAGCCAAATGCTCTTTGGGGTAACCCTTGCCTCAGTGTTTGCGCACAGAGGTTCTTTGTCTTTTAAATAGTTTTCTGTATTTTAATGGGTTCACCACAATATATCCAAGGCACACTGCCTTAAGGGTAGCTGGTCCATTCCACTGGGGTGTCAAACAGACGAGGCATACTGATGAGTCCTGGTAGAACGAAACACATGTCTATGTCTTCTGTTAGCACCCTTTGCAAACTGTGTGAGAGGTCTTTCGGCACCATGCAATTCTGCTTAAAGTTGGACCAGCATAACATTCTGTGGTGATTTACATATACAGCCGATGATGCTTTGCATTGTGGGGGCATGTGTGAATTTGTATTTTCTTGAAACTTGGCTTCCCAGCCAAATGCCTTTTGGGGTAACCCTTGCCTCAGTGTTTGCGCATAGAGGTTCTTTGTCTTTATTATATAATGAACAGAATATCATCAAATGTAGTTGATTGTCCTTTCCTTGTAAACATCTGCATATCTGGGTTATATTTTTATCATAATATCCCCTTAATCTTTGACTAGTATGATATCCAAATCTAAATGTTATTAGTATTCGTCTTTTGGTTCTGTTTGTTTGTTTAGTCAGGCAAGGAGCCAAATTATAATTTTGTTTGTTATCTGCCAACCAACTACTTATTTTACTGTTTTCTTTGCTAAATTTAATTCATTCTGTATATGAATTTCCTTTATTATATTTTTAACTTTGATCTCAATTTCCTCTATGTGCTGTATTATGCTCTTGGTGATGCAGTTTAATAACCTATATGATTTAAATATTCTATCAATTAATTTTACACAAGGAAAGGTAAACCCACTAGTGTCATATTCTATTGCTTCTTCCATACAAGCCCTTGATAATCTAATAACTGGTCTATTGTAAGTTTTTAACATAAAAAGAGCTTGTCTTTGTTCTGCTTTACAGCTCACAGATAAATGCCCTAGTTCTATTCTAACCATGTTTGCAGAGGCACCCTGGGGAAGACCCAATAGCTTTTTATAGAATATGGACATATGGACTCACAGACCAAGATAAACAAATAAACACATAATGTACACCACCGTCCAATACACAAGAGCAACAGGGCCAGCAAGTTGATGTCCTGTATAGACAGCAGGCTTGGTGACCAGGAGATCCTGGCTAAAATGACACAGTGGTCCTTACTTAAAGTGTATCCTTGTGCAAGTCAATATACCTTTCTAGTACTTCAGTTCACCCAGCTGTAAAAATGGGAAATAGTAGAATCCCTCTCTAAATGAAATATTCCATCTTAGCTGAGCTACCCTTGGTAGTGTAAATATAGGCATGTGGCAATTCTCCAAAAAGGGCCATATTTTTAAGAGTTTAATGTACCCATCCTGCACACACCCACAACATACATCACTTGAAAGCTTACTCTATGTATGTTTAGATGAGGTGTGATGTGAAGCTGTTAAGTGGAGCCATAAGTCTATAGGTGAGGTTCAACAATGGTACCAAAATGAGAAAGTGTCATTTTTTGCACATTTCCAGAAACCCTGTAACATGACTATGACTCCAGTTTTTACTGTTTTAGTTAATTTCAGCACCTTACTGTGTTTATTGGTCAAAGCTGCTGAATGACAATGTGTTAATAGATTTTTATTAGTTTTGTATTGGCTAGTATTTTTTTTTTCAGAAATCATGAAGCTGATTAGCATGTGGCAATAATGGCGAATATCAACATTTTGCAATATACTAAAATGAAATGTTTTCACAATGTAGATTCTTAATTGTCAAAGTGCCTCACAAGTGATTATACAGTATCAGTTTTCTATATTTTCAATTGAAATTTGCTGCCCCGATCAGTCTCACACTGAAAATTGTTCATCAGCAGCAGTAGATTGCATGCCCATAGTTTGTACCACATAGTGGGTAGATATAAATGCATGTGAATTCCTAATGTAATGCTTCTCCATTTGTAAGCTTTTGTACATACAATGTAGCATCTAGTCTGCATTGTAGAAGGTTTTAATTTGTAATTGTCTATGCATGCAGTACTAGCCTTTGAAATATTCTAGAAACTACTGTAGCTTTTTAATTCAGTGACACTTATGCACAGGTCATTATTAGTGTTAGAGATGACAATAGATAGCTTCATATTGAGCTTCAATCAAAGTGCTCACTAAACAAAAATGGCAGTTTTGACACTAACATATAGATGTAATTTATATCTAATTTAGCACAAACCTATATACTTGTACAGAATGAAAAATGGTAGTAGTGGTAATGCTAACAATATACTTTTTGAATATTACCTCCACAGGGAAGTTACAGTGTATGAAGACATGGAGGATTGAAGACCTTTAAAACTTACATCAAAGAGAAAAAGACTCCCCACAAACTTTGAAAAATGTGTTATTTGTCAAGAAAATCAACAGAATGCAAAACTGTCAAAAGCCACCAGTGCTGGACAGAATTCTATGATGCTGACAGCAGAAGCCAGGAGATATGACTTGTATTGGTGGTTACTGGATGAGTTTTCTAGTTAATATGATGTGCCACCAGTACTCTATCACAGGGGATGCTTTCAGAAATACACAAGCAAGTTGAATTTGGCACATGTCAGAGTTGTATTCAACCCAGGAAAGAATACAGACTCTGAATCTGATCAGACAGCATCATGTTCACCTGCTTCTATAGCCACCAGAGCAAGCATGTCCTCCAGCAATTGGTCCTGTTGCATTGTTTGTTTGAGAAAAACACACAAGAAAGATAAGAAACAACATAAAATTGAAACATTTAAGAAAGCAACCAATCTAAGGGAGGCAGCACTTCAAAGAGGAGAGGATGACATTTTGCACAGAATATCTGAGGAAGACTTGATTGCTAAGGATGCAGTTTACCATTAAATATGCCTTTCTTCCTACTTGAGTAAAACAAATCTAAAAGCAGTACCATCTAGTTCCACTGCAACAATACAGTTACCTTATGACATTGCATTTTATCAGCTGATTGAAGAGATAGACAATGAGCTTATGTACAACAAGAAGACTCTTTTCCTATCCAAGCTACTACAAAGATATAAAGCCCTACTTCCCTCATATGCAGAATCTGACAGCCTTTACGTAGCAAATAACAGGCAAGATTAGAAAAACACTACGGTTCTGCAATTTCATTCCATACACAGCAATGATAAGACAAATCTACCATTGTTCTATGCAGTGTAATAACATTAGTTGATTCTATTCAAAATGCTTGTAATCTGAAGCAGGAACGTAAGTCATTCAAATGTTTTGTGGATGTTCTTCTGGTGAGTAAGTCTGATGAACAGTTTTCAAATGAACAAGTGATTTTGTATAATACCGCTTCAGTCCTTCAGTCTGAAATAGCAAGAATGAAACCCTCAGAATATTATCCAAAGCCTGGGGATTGTAGTTTACAGAGGTCAGTTACTTTTGTGCCCCAATTGGTGCAGGAGTCTGTCCTTTGGTTGATAGATAAAGAGGCTCATAATTCAGCCAGCAATGAGTATCATCCTTCAGGAGACATTCGAACATATGAACATATGACATTTGCCAGCAGATAAAGGCCTAGAGGTCTATCAAGTCTGCTTGAATGTGCAGCTAGCACCCCTTATTCTGCAGCTGCCCTTCCCTTCCTCCCTTCCCCTTCATTGACCCTCCCCCTTGTCCTTTTCCATCCCCTTTTGAAGCAGTCCACTGTTCTACCGGATACCACTTCTGCAGGTAATGCATTCCACCCAGCCACCACCCTCTCTGTAAAAAGTGTCTCCTCATCTCCTCCTGAACCTTCTCCTCCCTCCAGTCTCATATCATGGCCCCTGAGTCCATCCCTTCCCTTACTTTGAACAGCCCCTCTGTACCTGTCTTGTTTATTCCTTTCATGTACTTAAAGGTTTCAATCATGTCCCCCCTGTCCCTCCTCCAGTGAGTACATGTTCAACTCCCTCAGCCTCCTCTCGTATGATAAATCCCCCAGCCCCTTGATCATCTTTGTCACCCTGCACTGCACCGCCTCCAGTAACTTAATGTCCCTCTTCAGATACGGGCACCAGTACTGCATGCAGTACTCTAGATGCGGTCTAACTAATGACCTATACAGTGGCAGAATCACCTCCTCCCTCCTCGAGGATATACCCCTTGCAATACAACCCAGCATTTTGTTGGCCTTTGAAGCTGCCTTCCTACATTGTGCCGAGTTGTTCATTGGCCCTGTAATGAGCACCCCAGATCCTTCCTCTCTCTGTCTGGGCTAGCTGCACTCCCCCAGCTGGTAGTTCCTCCTTGGGTTCTTCATCCCAAAATGCAGCACCTTGCACTTTTTGTCATTAAACCCCAGTTGCCAGATGTCTGACCAGGTTTCAAGCTTTGCCAGATCTTCCTGCAACCCCTGCCATCCCCCTAGGTCATCCACCACTGCTCCTACCTTGGTATCATCAGCAAATAGACTGATCTTGCTCTTGATGTCCAATGATATGTCTGCAATGAATATCCGAAACAACACTGGCCCCAACACCGAGCCCTGTGGAACACCGCTCATCACTACCCTTGAGTGTGAGAGCTGCCCACCCACCACCACCCTCTGTTGCTTCCCTGAAGCCAGTTCCCTACCCATCTCACCAGCTTTGCACCTGCCCCTGTGCCTACTAACTTACTTCCCAGCCTTCCATGTGGCACCGAGTCGAATGCCTTACTGAAGTCCAGATACAGGACATCCACTGCATGGCCCCTGTCCAGTTGCCTAGTTAACCAGTCATAGAACTCCACCAGGTTGGTTTGGCAGGATCTAACCCATATGAAGCCATGCTGTCTGCTATCCTGTAGTCCTTTGGTCTCTAGAAGGGCCACCAGCCTTTCCTTCAGGATAGTCTCCATTAGCTTACCCACGATGGATATGAGGCTCACTTGTCTGTAGTTTCACAGTTCATCCTTGGGGCCACTCTTGTGGAGGGGCACCACATGAGCCATCCTCCAGTCCTGAGGTACACACCCTGAATGTAGTGAGGCATTAAATAGGACTGCCAAAGGTCCTGCAAGGACCTCTGCCAGCTCCTTCATTACCCTGGGGTGGATGCCACCTGGGCCTGGTGCCTTATCCACCCTCAGTGCCTTCAAGCCCTCACGAACTCTGCCCTCCATGATTTCCCCATCTGTCACCCCTTCCCCCCATTTCTGCCATTTCTCCCTCCTTGGGTGTCACCCCCTCTTCTCTTTAGTAAATACTGAGCAGAAGTACTCATTTAGTGCTTCTGCCTTATCGCACCCTGCCTCCACCCAACCCCCCTCCTTCCTAATTCTTACTATGTGGTCCTTACAGCTCCTTTTCTCCCTGATGTACCTGAAGAAGTCCTTCTCCCCCTTCTTAATGCCTTATGCCAGCCTGAGTTCCGTAGATGACTTGGCTCCCCTTACTGCCCTTGTCACCTTCTTCGATTCCGTCAAGTGCTCCTCCCTGTCCTCCCCTTTCCCTGTTTTCTTGTACTTCCTAAAGGCAGCTCTTTTCCTCCTTACCTTTTCCATGACCTCCTTGCTCAACCAGCTCGGTTTCTTAGCCCTAGCCTTCTTGCTCTGGGCCTTGCAGCAGGTTTTGGTTGCCTCTACTATCCCCAGCTTTATGAGCTCCCACCTCTGGTTAGTGTCCATACTAGATTGAATTCTGGTCAGGTACAATTTTACCACTTCCCCCATCCTCCCAAAGTCGGCCCTCCTGAAGTCCAGCACTCTTGTGCCAGATTCCTCTCCTTCCTTGCCCATATCCAATGTGAGCCATACTGAGTGGTGGTCACTCCCTGACAGCGGTTCCTCCACTGTAAGTTCTCTCACAAAGTCCCATTTACCAGCACAAGGTCAAGGGTATTCCCTAACCTGGTTGGTTCACTGACCATTTGCAGCAGGAAACTGTCCTGGAAGGCATCCAGCAGTACCTGTTCCTTTCTGTTCCTGGTTGTTGGGGTACTCCAGTCCACTCCTGGCATGTTGAAGTCCCCCACAATCATCACACTACCCTTCTTTCAGGTCCTTCTGATCTGTCCCGCTAGCTCCCTGTCTAACTCCTCCATCTGAGATGGCGGCCTGTACACCACTCCCATTCTAAGAATCCTATTCTTGGAATCCTGGATTTGCATCCAAATTGACTCCGGTACTACCCTCCTCCCCTTCCTCCCTTACACACTTCAGTTCTTCCTTCACATATAGTGCCACACTCCCTCCTTTCCCAATCACCCTGTCCTTACGAAATAACCTGTACCCTGGCACAGACAGGTCCCAGTCATTGTATTGGGTGGTCCATGTTTCTGTGATGGCTACAATGTCCACCTCTCCCTCTGCCATGAGCACCTGCAACTCTGCAGTTTTCCTCCCAAGGCTCCTAGCATTAAGGGGAACCACCTTCCACCCTTCCCCCCCATCCTGCCCTCCTTTACTAGCATCACCAATAGTACTTGCAATTTGTCCTTTGTTACTGTTATGGGGGGTAAGCGCATATGGTTTCCCAACCTGTGGTCTCTGCATGTCTCTTGCCCAATTGCCACCCCCCGCTCCTAGTTTAAATTCCCTACTTCCCCTATGTACTCCTCTATCCTCTGTTTTCAAAGAAGGTGCCTCTCAATTGCAGAGTGCTTAGTATTTAACAGTTCCAGAATTATCACACCACTGCACATAAGCCTTGCTGCATAGCTACACCATGAGTTTGGGTCCCACAATTTAATTGACATACTACACCTTCATGGATTCTGCATCAGTTATGATGAGATGAGGCAGTTCATGAGTAGTGCTGCAAAAACTGAAGTAGAAAGACTCCAAGCAATTCTGTTTATTCCAAATTTATTTGTACCTCCTCATGCTGGTAGAAATCTCATCCATGAAGGAGATGATAACATAGACATCAATGTAGAGATCATTGATGGAAAGAATACCTTCAATTCAATGGCTAGAGTTGTACAGTATTTCAAGAACAGTCTGTAAAAAGTCCATCCCAAGAAATATCACTGAAGCGTATGAAAGAAAAATCACTTACTCTCCCAAGCAATCAGAGTCTCTTTTGCAGTGTGCAGCATTTGAAAAACATAGAACACATCCAGAACCAACTTGCTATGAAAAAGTACTTGAGAAAATAAACTCCTGTCACCTATAAGTGAAAGTTGTCTGAGTTGTCTGAGATCTCTCTGGTGTCTTTTAAGACTAGTACCTCGTGATGTCCTACCAATACCAAATTACGTTGATATTGTTCACACTTGGGTTATTCCATTTTGGACTGGTTTCAACCACAAGCTTGCCACAAAGAAGAGCACCTACACAACAGTTGCATATGCACCTATTGTAGATGCCAAACCCACTGACATGGCCACAGTCTATACTACAGTGCTGAAATGTAAGGAAATGTCAGCAGCTCTAGGCCAGCAGCATGCCATTCAGACCATGGATCAGCAGCTGTATGCTGCTTCTCAGCAAGTAAAATTGACTCTCCCTGATGAACCTGACACCAGTGTGATTTGCCTGGGTAGTTTCACACCCTGTGTTATTTTATTGCATGTATTGGGAAATTTGGAGGAGACACAGGATTGCTAGACCTTCTTGTTGATTCTGATGTGTATGCAGCTTGTACTGTGGATCAAATGCTTGCTGATAAGCAATTCAGTCATGCTCTATATGACTTGACTCTAGTGTTTGAGGTCCTGAGTGCTCTGAAACTTTCTTCATTTGTTGAAAGGTGTGAGCAGGGAGGCAGTACTCATGTAGTTCCAGCATTTGTCTGGCAAATGTTGGCTGACACTCAAAAGGTGTTTGAGTCTGAAAACATTGAAACCTTACACAATGTCATTAAAGAGATTCATGATACTTTAACTCAACATATGCTACCACCACTGGAGGAATTTCAGATATGGGGGGTATGCCCAGTCTCCTACAGTCAAGTTCTGGGATACTTTTCTCCAGATTATGCAGATACTACTTCTAAACATCTGTGCAGAGTGAGAGGGTGATTGGAAATGTCACCACCACACACAGCATGCAATGCTTCCATACTTCTTTGCTGCAAACAGGCCCAACTATTCCAGGTGGATTCCAATCTACATTCTTGATATGCTAAATCTCCCTGAAGAAGTACACAGTGCCTTTGAATATAGGAAATTTGCTGTGCATCAGACTTCTAATTCTTTCAATGGAATTTGGAGTGCCATGGGAACAGAGAAAACTGTCATCAAAGACTCAAAGGGCAGCAGTGGGATTGACAAGAAAGAAGCCAGCCTTTGTCAGAGGGACCCTCACAAGACATGTCCTGAGTGAATATGCAAAAGCTTTGTGAGAAAGAAGTGGCCTATCAACAAATAGTGAAGACAAAGTCCACAAACAACTCTTTGCTTCTGCACTGAAGAGGGATTAAAAACATGTTACAGCCCTTACCAACCATGTCATCAATAATATGACAAACCCATTTGACCTTGAATCACATCCAGAGGTGCTTATGAATTTATCTATTGGACTGCATGTAACAGTAGATGTACAAGAGTCTGTACTAAAAATAGTAGATGTTGGTGAAGAACAAATGGAGAGATTTGTGAGAGGTGCACTTGATGCTGATGGGACACGCAGCTTCTAAGTCCCAACAAGAAATCTGGCATCAAAACATTTGCTGACATGGCCAAGAAGACCAAATTTAAGTCTGGCAAGGGAGAGACAATCACAGCTGCTATCAGTCCAGAAATTATTTTCCACAGAGCCCTGTCCTTAGCAAGATGCAGTGTTGTGTAGTAACTCATTATAGTAATCTAATTACATTGCCCTGTAACGTGCCATAGTTACTGATTGCTTATAAGAAAATGTAATCTTGGGAAGTTGCTAATTAAATTTTCTTATAAGCAACTCATATTATTGTAATGTGACCTCTTATTACTTTAAAATGTGCATGTAGCCAGCTGTGATGGTGCTTGCAGTGCGTGGAACCATTAAATGTCACGCAACCAGTAGCATTTCTTTTGATGTGCCACTGGCTTGCCACACAACACTAAATGGTCTGGTCAATGCAGCAGCTGTGTACTTCCTATTTATCTCATCTCTGGCCCAACCCCATTTTTTTTTTATTTTTGTTCTTTTTGCTGCAGCCACCTGCCGGCATCTGCCTCAGCCATGGACCTCCAGGCTCCCATCTCCTACATCGCCTGCACTCTCCCAGTGGCTTTCCCCACAGGGGGTGGGCTCACGGCACCCTCTCCCCATAGGCACTGCAATCCTAGTGACTACAGTATCTTGGGAGAGCTGGCTAGGAGGCTGATTGAAGCCAGAGGTGAGGCTTCATTGAGGTGGGCCCAGCTGCAATATTTCCCCCTATAGGGGGGTGGGAACATCAATGACAACCAGTGTTCGCCCCACCCCAACATGCTGGCATCGGTGCTGTGGTACACCTGGCATCTGCTGGGTGTCTGTATTGCACCAGACACTCAACCCCCCTCCCCCCCTGGAGAAGGAAAGCAGTGGTGGGATGCTCAATCCTTCTCCCCCAGCCAGCCCTTCCAATGTCTGGATCTGTTTCTGAACCTGGATTGTCGGTGACACAGGTTGGCACTCTGCCCCAGGGCCAGTGGGCCAGTCCACCCAACCCCATTTTACTGCTGTGTTTAGGTGTTCTGATTGGTGACTGATGGTTGAAGTGTGGCTATTGTCATGTGCCCCCCCCAAGTGAGGGATTGGCTGCATGATTCAATCCCTGTCCCTGATTTACTCAGATAGTTTTCACTCTGGAAATGCCATTCCTTACATACTGGAGGAGGAGGAGTCGAGCTACATGAGTCTAGAATTGGTGCCAGTTGCCATCTTATTCAAGCAGCTGCATAGACACTAGGGAATATGGTTGTCCCAGTGAGTCCAGGAACAGACAACCAGCCATCCTGCACTGGTCGGACTTGCAGTCGGGTTCAGTGTTAGCAGCCCAAGTGATTGGTAAGTCTTCTGACAAACAGAGTGACCATGCTCCAGTAGGTATAGGGGGTATAGAACCAGGGGCAGCTAACCCCCATACACTAATTAAAACAAAATAAAATTGCACTCCATCAGCTAAAACATGAAAGAGAAACAATGCTATGGCTCCAAAATTGGCTCCTGCATTTTTATTGACACACGTCAGAAGTGTTTCTCCAAATGGGCCAGTCACCTGGGATATGCTGCCCCCCCCACAAGTCCCACATGACTGGGCCATTTGGAGAAACACTTCTGACATTTGGCAATAAAAAATGCAGCAGACAAATTTGGAGTCATAGTGTTGTTTCTCATTCAGGTTTTAGCCAGAGTGCATTTTCGTTTTGTATTTTTTGATCGACAAGTCTGTCAGATTCAGAGCCAGTCTTGTCAATGTCTGGGCAAGAAAGAGGGCAGACAGTAGTTGAGTAGTTTGATTACTGCCACTGCAAACAGGGCCCATTTCCCACATCAGGGTGAGGATCACTAGGTAGGAGCATTAGCAACTCGACGATGGTCATATGGAGTCCAGCACCATGCATGCAGACTAAGATGGTGGAAGCGTCATGAGGCAGTGGTGGTATGGCACAGGGTGTATTGCACTGTTCTTTTAATAGCTGATTACTGCAGTGCTCCTTTGGATAGATTGGAACTGTCAGGTGAGAAATTAAATGCTTAAGGCAGGCCAGAGTACTAAAGAAAAGGTGTTGTCATCATGTGTAGTGGTTAAACAGTTCAGGGGTGTGGAATCAGCAAGGTGCATGGTGAGGGGATGTCAGGACCTTTGAGTCACAGTCAGTGAAGTGAGCAAGCCAAGGATGGCACTGGCAGCTAATCAATCCCTTACTCCTCTCAGTTTGAGGCATTTGATTTTTATTAATAGTTTGCCTTTTGTCCTGCCCTTGCTTTTTATTTTTTTTGTTGTATCCAGCATGGCAGTCTTTGGTCAGCCTTGGAACACTTTAGAACAGAGGCAGGCAAGCAGCCACCCATGCAAGAAGCCAAGGTGTAAAGCAGAGTCAATAGCTGAGACAGGTCAGGTCTGTGGGCCATCCCATGGCTGAGACTACGAATAGTAGAAAAAAATGTCTGGGCTGCCAGTGCCTGCAATTTAAAATGTCCCTTTAAGTTTAACCAGTTAATAGATAGTAGGAAGCTGATGATGTCTGCAGATAACATTGAGTATGTTCCCCCAAAAGGGCCTTGATGCAGGAACCGGGAAAAGTGGGGAATGGGGGGGGGGGGTGACTGGGTTCGGGACTGTATCCACACTGTCTGTGTTTTGTGTTTTTTTTCCCAGACAGACAGAAGACAGACTAAATTCATATTGATTAGTCATTGTTTAGTTTGATGCATGAACTAAGGAGAGGCCTTAGATATGATTTGACACATGAAAAGTATATATTAATCAGTAGGGGTGATGGATGCTTTTTGATTCAGAACATGTTAAAAAAAATCCTGTAGGGGACTTCTGGTGCAGCTTCTGACCGCATGCTGGTTTTTCCCTGAAGCTCCGCATTCCTATCACCCAATTCTTAGACAAATAGCCTCATCCAGAGTAAGAAATTATTTTACAAAACTTGCGAGAGACAATGGCTAACAGAAGACTGAAAGGAGGATCAAACAGGTTCGAGATCTTTCCTGTAGAAGAAGAAATTTTGTACCGGGAGGCCTCTGACTCTGGCAGCTTGGTGCAGTCTCACCAGCCAATTCGCTCATCTTCCAGGAGATCTGCAAAACAAAAGGGACAGACATTAAATAAAATGGATGAAAAATTCGATTGAACTCTTAATGAGCTACAAGACATCAAAACTGATTTCCATAGCTTTAAATTGGAGCACTTGGAAGACACAGAGCTGCAAACTAAAGTCATGCAGATGGAAGAAACTCAAAAGGCCCAAATAAGCACCACAACTCAATTACAAGCCATGGTATCGCAACTAGTAGACATTTGCCAGGCCCTTGGGGAAAGACAGGAAGATGCAGAGAATAGACATCAACGCAGGAATTTACAAATCTATGGTGTATCAGAGGACAGTGAAGGCAATAACATAGAAGACTTCATGAACAAGTTACTCCACACAGCACTGGCCCTGGATACCGATTTTCAGTTAGAATTAGTGAGGATGCACCAGGCTCTGGGATCCAAACCAACCCAGTTGGGAGTCCGCCCCCGCTCAATTATACTTTGAATCCTGTGCTCTTCCACCAAAGAAACAATACTTTGGAAAGCCTGGGCCCAGAGGAAAACCTATTACAGCAACACAAGAATATACTTTGATAATGACTACACTTCTATGACCATGCAACATTGTGAGGAATTTATCCCTTTGTTACCCATCTTGCGTGGCCTCAAACTTAAATTCTGATTGCCATACCCTGCCAGACTGGTGATTCAATACCCAAATGGACAGCAGAGTTTTGATGATGTGGGGGTGGACTTGGCCAACCTGAAACAAAGAAGATATGAACTTCCAACCAGTGTCATGCTACCGCAACACTTCAGACAGAACAGACCAATGGAGAAGAAAACGCAGGCCCCAGACCTACAATCACAACAGGCAGCCCTGGCATCAATTAAGCAACTGTTACACCAGTTTGCCAGGAAAGAAACCTAACTGCAGAAGAGAAGGTTCCAGCTTCAACTTTACCTGGTTGCAAAGTGTGGAAGTAAGTCCCTGATGGTACTGGGGAGTTCAGCCTGCCTGGATGCGGGACCTGGGGGTGTGTGTGGATGGAAGTCTTTAATCCTGGGCCCCAGCCTCATGGGGACCTCAGCTGGCTTGTCTTCTTTGTCCTGGATGGACCAATTGCTGCTGGGACCCGAGTGGAGGAGGATAGCTCCAGTGGTGTGTGATCTCCATTCAGGGAGTGGGCTATGATCAATTCAGCTCTTCACGCACAGGTTTATTTAGGCATGAGCTTGGCAGTGGAGCATTGGGTGGAAAGGGGGCTTTACCAAGGACCTGAAACCTGTTAAATAGGGGTCAGGATTGCCTGTCTGAGACCCTTCCCTCCCTGAATTAGCAAGATGAGCCGGCAACCCATGGAGGAAATGTCTCTCTTCCTCCTAGACAGCCTGGAAACTGACCCCCATTAAATAGGGAAAGACCTGCAGATAGCACTGCATAAACAAGAGATACCCATGCTCAGGCCTAGGAAAACAGCAGACACAAAGCCTTTTAACATCTGAATACTGATAAGTGGTAGAGCGGGTCCATATGGGTCATCCCCAGGTGGGCTAGACTACCCCTTAAGTTATCGAGGCCAACTGATACATAGCGTGGGGAGAGGATTGATGTCGGGGACCCTGGGGGATGGACATCACCACAGGAGTTTTAGATGGTAGCTTATTTGATGATCCTATCAGTCAGCATAACTTATGAAACAAAGGAAACAGGGCAGGTTGGTCCAAATGGGTGAGCTGGGTGGGCTGGCCCAGGTGCTGCAGAGGGTGGGGAAAGGTGAGGGGATGATAAAGCAGCATCCAAGCAAGACATATAAACTGAGCTTCCTTCTGCCTCCACTCTGGGGCTGTCTCCGTGGGAAGGACCAACCTCAGAGATAGTTGGGGACTGTTGCACACGCGGCCTGGGTTGGTTTATGAAGCTACTCAGAAAAGGAGGAGTTATATAAGACTAAATTAGAACACATAATTAAGTAACATTTTAATGGGGTATTGGAAGGAAGCCTAGCAACATGGATCCGATGGGTTTGGATGTTTTTTAAGGATCGAGGAGACTCATAATAAGTTAACAGGAGCTGGGACTATGACATAAGCTCCCTTAATTAAGAACCCTTCTCCTGATCTACACAGGTTCTTGTATTTCATAAACTGGTCTAATTTTGTTCCTACTTCCACTTGATAACCTCCAAGGACGGCAGGGGTTGGTAAGATCTGAGATGGCACACGCCATGGAAGTACGTACCTTTTTTACCCCTCTCCTCCTGTAACTACTAGTTCCCTTTCCCTTTATTGTTGAGTTAATTTTCTTTCTCCATCAGCTGCCCCTTCTGTTCTACCCAATCCTTACAAAGGGGATCCTTCCTTCAAGACGCACTTCTAACAAAGAGATGCATGGATCTTTTAACAGGTACCTTCTAAAGACAATGGTATTTTTTTCCTGTCTTGATGTTTTACAAATGTTAATTGATGGTCCAACTAAATTGAATGTTCCCTTTTATCTTATAAGTTGAGCTCCTCAACATACACACTCCAATGACAATTAGAATCGTCCCGTTTGTAAGGAATGTGAATTAAAAATAATGCTTTGATATGTAAGCTGCTAGTCTGTCTTGAATCCACATCCAACCTCTATATCTATCATGCTATTCGGCTATTTTCAGTCTGACCTGAAGAAGGGAGTATTATCTCTCGAAAGCTAGTCTTAGAAATAATTTTGTTAGTACAATAAAAGGTATCACCCCCAACATATTTGTTGTTTTGTTTCTCCCCATAGAATTTAGGGACTGTGTTGCAGCTGTTTGTATCTCCCCCCAAGCAGTAGTGAAGGTAAACAGAACATTCTTGGATCACTTCCCCCTTACACGGGGCACTCACCAGGAATGCCCTCCCTCACCATTACTTTTCGCACTGTATGTGGAACCCTTTGCACAGGCGATCAGGATGGAAGGATTCCCTGCTCATCACATTCTGAGCTTGCCAGCTGCTGCTACCCAGCAAAATGCCACCAACTAATGGCCCGTGTCAGGATCTTCCACTTGCTTCTTTTACTGTCTGGCAATATTCACCTCAATCCTGGCCCAACAGTGCCCCCCCCCCAACTGCGGTTACCCATGGGGCTTTGAATAGCTGCTATGAATATCTGCAGCCTGCCTAAAAAAATGGTAGCCCTGCAATGCTGGACAGCACAGCACCAACCAGACATTCTGGCTTTAACAAAAACCTGGCTGTCAGCCAAGACACCAGACTCATTTGTCTCTATTCCTGGCTACTCTCTCATTAGGCTTGATCGTAATGACAAGAGAGGTGGTGGCTGTGTCTTCTATGTAAATGACTCACTGCATTACCAAGCCCTGCCTGCGCACTCCCTAGACCATGGTGCCCAAGCCGTCTCAATAAAACTCAACCCTGACCCAAACCGTGCTCCTCTTACTCTCACCGTCATCTACATCCCACCCCACAGCCAATCCCCTGCCTGTAAAGCACTCTCTGACTATCTAGCCAGCCACGCCCATAAAATGGAACAAATCCTAGTTGGGGATCTCAACATAAACTGGCTGGCGAGCTCATCAATACATGCCAAAGATACCTTTGCTACATCAGATATAACTCAACTGGTATCCCAGCCTAACAGGGCCAACCCCACTAATGGAACTCACTCCCTACTAGATATCCTGCTCACTAATCATCCCCATCATATTACCAACCTAGGTGTCCTATCCAATGCCTTAAGCGACCACTCCCCAATCATCTTCAGCTGGTCCTGTCAGCTACCTAAACCACCACCAAATATCACCTTTCATCGTCGACTATGCCCAGGAGGCACAGTCAAACTCAAACAGTATCTAATTAACTGGGACTGGTCCCCTATTTCCCAAGCCCAGCACATAGATGATACATTGCACTACTTCACCACCACCTTTAATACCGCCTGTGATGCTTTTGCACTGACCATCAAAGTGACCACTAAGAAATGTAGTGCCCCCTGGATCACCCAAGAACTCCTACAACAGTTCAAAATACATGACAACCTCTGGCATCATGCCACTGCCTCCGGTTTGCTAAGCGATAGGCAGGTCTATAATGCTGCCCATAATAAGTGTACCTGGGTAATCCGCAAGGCCAAGGTGGAGCACTACAGAACTGCCCTAGCCACCTCCTGGGGTAGCACAAGAAAGTTCTGGGGTATAACATCAAGGAGCTTAATGGTAAATCCCACTCTCCCCCCTCACAGCTTAGATTCAGCATCCACCTCAATGCCCTGCCTAAATCCTGCCCTGGCAACCTTCTCCTCTACATGGACAAAGCTGTTCTTTATGCCACACATCCTGATCCTCTCTCTCTCTCTCTCTCTCTCTCTCTCTAGCGTACCTTATAAAACTCCTTCTCTCAGGTTCAACTCTGGTTTGCTGAACACAAATTGGTGGTCAACATTAAAAAACTAAGGTGATGCTCTATATCCACTGCCAAAACAGATCAAAGGATTTCCCCCTGGAAATACTCTCTGCCTCTCTCATCCCACTGGAACAGGTCCAAAAGTATAAGTATCTAGGTATCATATTTGACTCTTCCCTCTCATTCCACAAACATATAAAAATCCTCACCTCCACCACCAACACCCGCCTTGGTCTCCTTTACAGATATAAAGACTGGCTGCCACCTGAAGCACTTCACCTAACCATTACCTCCTCAGTCTTATCACTAGTGGACTATAGTCTCACAATCTATGCTGCTGCCAACCCTATTGTGCTTCATCAAATACAAGTAGTCATCAATAAGGCCTGCCGGCTCCTCTCTGGTGCTGACAGAAATACACATACCTGTACCCTATATGCACTCACCAATATCCTCTCCCTTGAGGAAAGACTATTATACCAGACCTGTTTCTTCGCCAAAAAACATTAACTTGGGTTTAACCCCAATAGGTGTCATGGCTTCTCTTCAGACAGCCACCATCTCAGCATCCACATGGGCTGCCCCAAAAACAATCTGGAAGGTGCCTAGGGTCAGGACCATCCTGGCCCAGCGATCCTTCCCCCTTAGAGCTCCATCCTGGTACAATGCCCTCCCTCCAGCTGTCACATCAATCACCAATCTAGGTCCTTTTAAAGCTGCTTTAAAGGCTCATATCCTCTCCTCACATCAATGCCAGTGTAACTGGTAACCTGTGGATCCTGCACCATGCCGCTAGGCCATGCACTCACCCTTGGCCAGGCAGTGGAGATCTCTCACTATTTCTAGCCTACAGGCTCCTCACCTCCCTCAGTTATCATACAGTTGCACTGGTCTATGAATGCATTTTATTATGTATAAGACAAGGCCTCCCTGAGGTGGCTTACTACCAACTCATATCATGCATTGCTTTAGCTACCAATTGTATAGGTCTTAACTGCTCATTTGGTAACTATGTCAATAGCTATGCTCTGTTTTAGCTACCAAATGTATAGGCATTAACCCGTGCTCATTGTACTTATACTGTGTATGATTGCTCACCCACATTTATTCTATTTATGTACTGTATGAATGTTTATGTTTTATTCTGATGTGGAGCCTTTGAAAACGAGTCTACGACTCAAAGGGTTGTAATTCCGATTTCCTAAATAAATAAAATAAATAAAAGGAAATCACAGGCTTTGACATTTTTGGTACAGAGCATAAAACAGCATTTTATGCAGACAATCTATTAATTTACCTCATGCACCCCATCACTTCCCTACCTAGATTATTTGATCTTCTCTCGCATATTGAAGACCTAGCAGGTTATAACTTAAATACTTCTAAAATGGAAGTTCTTAGATTAAATTATGAACTAGACACAGAGTTACTGACCTGTTATCCCTTAAAATGGAACAGCCAGAAATTTTGGTATCTAGGGGTCGTGATTCCTCAAGATCTCTCCCATCTCTATGAAGTGAACTATCCTCCCTAATTAGTAAAGTGAAAGCAGACTTGCACCACTGGCTATACCTCCCCATCCCTATGATACAAAGAGTGAATATGATTAAAATGAATATCTTATCCCGCTTTCTCTATCTCTTTCAGAATCTCCCTGTCACACCCACAGTGGCGGACTTCTGGAGATGGGACAGGTTATTTTTCCAATTTCATATGGCAAGGAAAGAGGCCCAGTAAAGCATATCACCTTCTCCAGCTTTTTAAAACAAGAGGAGGGCAAGCCCTCCCAAATTTCAAACAATACTTTTGGGCAGCACAATTAGCCCACACCCTCTGATGGTGGGATAAGAACACATATACCTATTGGAAAGCTATTTAACTAATGGAAGATGCAATGGTGATAGAGAAAATTATAGGAACTCCCCTCACTATTAAGTCCAATATAGAAGAACCCATTATTTCCAGATACACCAGGCTAATTTTAAAGACATGGTGTGAAACAATGGAGAACCCTCTAATCAGAGATATGGCCAAAGACCTAATCACTCCCTCTCTGGACCCAACATTCCTTCCAGCAGAATTAGACCACTCCTTCAGAAGCTGGAGTAGGTGTGGTCTCTAGCACATCTATCAGCTTTACAAAGGGGGAATATTCTGAACTTTCTATGATCTACAATTGATGTACCAACTGGATAAACAAGACCATTATAGGTATCTACAGATTCAACACTACTCCCAGGAAAAATGTGGTACAATCTGGGAGGTTAAGCAGGCACACCCTCTGGTGCAGTTAATAATAGAAACTAAGGAGTGACAACTACCAGACCATATAATATCTCATCTTTATAAGGCCTTTCAACCAAATACTGGGTCGGCATCCATAGCTCTACAACATAGATGGGAGGAAGAATTAGAGGTGGAAATACCAGAGCATATCTGGACAGAAATGTATCTCAACCAGCATAGGCTACCACTTCCTATGTATGGAAAGAATATGGCTAGAAGTGTGCCATGAAATTTTGTAGAGCCCCTCAAATTAAAGGGAAGTACAACAAGGTACAGGGAACCAGCTGCTGGAGGGAGTGTGGGGAACCATGTGCAATGCACACTCACATTTTGTGGAGTTGTCTGGAGTTATAAGGGTTTTGGGGGACAGTTGGAGAGGCCCTGACAGACCTCTTTCTGGGAATGGAAATGTTAACATCTCATGGGTCTCTTCTCCATTGGTTTCCAGAGGGCATTAAAGACAAACAAGCAAAGAAAATGTTAATAATTCTTCTATTAGCTTCTAAAAAAGTAATTACAAGATGCTGACTCCAGAAGTCCTGTCCTACCACTAAGGAATGGAAAGATATGGTGCAGCAAATATATACCATGGAGAAGCTTACAGCTGTCATCAATTTAAAGTTGGATAGCTTTAGGATATTCTGGAACAAATGGCTTGTCTGGGTTATGGCTCATAGGGAAGACATTATCCCTTAAGTGATATAGAATCAGGTTGATGTAAGATTTAAAAGAAGTTCAATTCAGTGACAAAAGCCACTTAGAGACTATAGAGAGGATTGTAATAAGTTAATACTGTTAATGTATGGAAAGCTGGTTAAAGTAATGTCTGATGTGATAGGGAAACAAACAATGTGAATGTAAATTTTACAACATCTATGTGAATGGCTTTGGATCTTCAATAAAAGAGTAAAATAAAAAAAACTGTAACACTTGGTGTTGAACAACAGTCAGATCAATGCTCTTCAGTCCTGTTTATTGTGCCAAATTTTCTTTAAAGTCTATAGTATATCCTCCATGTATGCATTGCTGTCTGTAGCACCTACAGCGAGTGTGATGGTAGTTGAAATCAGATGTTGGGTCTGAACAAAGCAAATTCTGCTGGTCATACAAAATTAGGGAAAAGATGTGTGTAAGCTGCTTGGTTCATTGTTTGCCTGCCTGCACAGACATACCCAACCTGTGACCATAATCACCAGTGTTATTGAAAAAAAACAAAAACTGATTAAGCCTTAAACATGAACACATGGTGGAGTTGGTGGTGGGGGGGGACATTCCCTGCTGTTTCAAATTCCCATTTTTCTGATGCTCTTGAAAATGTGTTCAAGGTTGTTTTCTGGCACAAGTATTTTCTTAAATATATGGAAGCATTATTTGAATAATGATTTATCCTGTTATGTCATGTCCAGCTAAGAATATATACAGGATGGCAGCAAGGAAATTAGTTCCCACAATTGCAGCAATCAATATAATTCAAGGTGCTTTCCCTAAATATCTGTTTTAGGAAGCAGCATAGTGCAGTGGTTTAAGGCTTTGAGCTGCAAACCTAGAGACCTGGGTTTGAATCCTACAGCCCCCACTTGCATACTGTGTGACCCTGAGCAAGTCACTTAACTTCCTTGTGCTCCTAGGTCACACCTGGAATCAAGCTTCGGCTTAGTGCGCCTCTCCTGGTTAAACAATTTCCTCCTTCCCTTTGGTTACACTGTTTATTTTATGTTAAAGTCCTTGCCATTCTGCATGTACTTTTGAATTGTTTGAATAGCATTCCTGCAAGTTTTATTTTTTATTGGGATGTTTCAATTATTTTTGCCCTGAGCCAACCACCTCTGAAACTGCAACTTTAAAAGCAGATATAACCAAAAGAAGCATGGCAACCCCTGTATTCCTTTCTGTTTCCCCATTCATGACCATATTCTACAGCTTTAAAAAAGTTTTGTGAAAATGCCATGGGTTTGAAATGGTTTTACATATAAAAACATACAAATATGTCCCCCTTTTTTGGGGAGTAACAGTTCAAGACGGGTGTTGTAGTATTGGTAATTTACTCTACTTTTGCATTTGTGGAAAAACTGAAGCAAGCATCATGACAAATGATGCGTCCTTGTTTTACATTTTTTCACATTCATCTTGACATCTTAAATATTGATGTTATAGTCACATAAAGCAATCTGATCACTTCCAGATTTTTTCCATAAAGAGAGATTAAGTCTCACCAATGTAACCTAAAAACAAGGATGGCAACCCATGTTTTTATTGTGGACTTTCAATGTTTAGATGACCATCATGTACTGGACAACAAGTTATGACTTTGACATGGGGTTGCTAAAACACCACTGAATGTCCTTAACTCGCTGTCAATATTTATTTTTTATTTTGTTTTTGTTAACCTGGTAAGTACACTGGGCAAATTTTGCCTATTTTCAATCATGACCTGGGGAAGGGGGATACAGATGAATGCCAACTGACTTCGAACCAGATTAAGCTGTTGGTGGCTGTTCATTTTAGTGAATGGGGGGAAATTTGATCAGTGCACTGGGGAAATTCCCCTACTCTCTGTAGGGGGAGCCTTTGCTACTGGCTGCAAGATGGCCAGTGTGCATGAACCTTCGGAGGAGATGGATGTCGGGAGTACAGGAGAGTGGGCCTCCTCTCCTGTGCTTGCAACTTCTGAGGCCATAGAAGAGGAACTTGCTGTAGCTGCAGTCAGTGCAGCAACAATTATTGATTCTTCTGTTTTGTTTGATTTGGCTTCTGCTGAGCAACAGGATGTTACCTGTTCAGATGCTGAGGATCTTTCTCGTTCAGCATTGCTGGGAAAACGTTCGGCCCTGCTTCGAAAAATGCAGCTATTGGATTCTGAAATTGCGGCACTCCCTCAGGCATCTATGGGGAGTGCCATACTAGGAGACGCTCTGCTGATTAAGCCCCCTGTTGATGCCAAAGGTTCGGCACATTTTTCTGCTACTTCCGCATTGGCAGCTGTGTCAGATGGGGCTGGCAGTCTCCCGAGGTCGGTCTCGGTGTGCCCACAGCCCATGCCTGTTCTTTTGCCTGACAAACAACTTCCCTTGGAAAACATGAAGCGCGGTCCTGGAAAAGCCTGAGGTAAGTCTCTCCAGAGTCGGACTGAGGCGGCTGGACATCTGCCTTGTTCTTCAGAGGTATTTCTTTTTTCGGCCAATAAAGCCCTCTGGTTGGAGTAAACGGTGGGATTTTGGCCTCGGGGGTACAGCCTTCATCTATGAGACTGGCTACATCAAGTTGCTCCAAGACCTCCTGGTCACCAGAAAAGGCTTTAGAAAGTGCTGGTTGGGAACAGGGGAAGGGGGGGGTGTTTGGACTCCAGACTCTCAGGATCCCACATATTTAAAAATGTTGCAAAAAGCGGCTACTTCTGAGGCCTCTGACATTGACTTGAGCTGCAACGAACCCCGGGGTATTGATTCAGATTGTGGACTTCTGAAAGGTGGTAATTTACCTATTCAGCCTAATGACTCAAGTTCTTGTACTATTGTGGGGGATATTTCTCTTAATTTAGGGTCACCTGTTGTTCATGATGCAGCCGTTTTATCTAACACTGTTTTGTCTCCTGTTTATTCCCTTTCTATACCCCCTGGACCTATAGTTCCTTTATGCCCAGGACCTACGCCAGTGTTGCAAAATCCTGTGGAGTCTGACCAGGGTTGTCCAGTTGGTTTTAAACTAGCTGACTTATTTTCCACTAAGGGAGAACCGGCACCTAGGCGTAATGCCGTCCGGTTGCTATATAAGGGAGGGTTAGAGGAACCCCCCAATTGTGTTGATATTGCTAAAATATTGCTTAAAGGTTCTATGAAATTTTTTTCATCTGAGATTTTTGCCCTGATTAGTTTGGAATCTAGATTTAGTAGTTGCCTTATTGGTCCTTGCAAGAATAGATCCAGAAGCAAATGATCTGATACCTTTTAATGGACCAACATAGATGTAACAACAAGAACAAAGTGCTCTAGCTTTCGGACCAACCAGTCCTTCTTCAGAAGCTCATGGCAGTTGTTTAGAAAATACAATACTTATAACAGCTAGATAATGCAGAGAAAAACAGAAAAAAATCCCCATTGGTTTAAAATACTCATTTAAAAAACAGAAGATGATGTCAGAGAAGTTTAACAGTACAATACTGCCCTCAGTCCGAATGAACCTTGGGTTCAGATGTGCTTGGTGCAACACACATACAAAGAATCCTACTGCACATAAATTTAATTGACGAAGATAACACTGCTGAAGCAGATAACTCCCAAATCAAGCCATGAGTGTCACAGTCAGTATAAGGATGTGATTATTGAAAGGCAACCCCACCCAGCTTAAAGACAAACTAAGATAGTTATAGGGCTCATGAAATTACAATGTATGCATTAAAGACAAGAATTACCAGTAAAGTTGTCTAAAAACATCAGTGCACACTGTGTGATGTAAAACCTAGCTGGACATGCCACCCAGCTGTATTCTCAAGCTAAATAAAAGGCCCAAGAAATTACAAAAACCTCAGGACTATATAGATAATAATTTAAATATAAATTGATAATATTAGTGTTAAACAAAAAACTCTAGTCGAGGAACCTCAAGGAATTCAGACCATGCAGCCTGATATGTACTGATGTCAATATATACTGAGAATGTAGCAACTTCATGTACCACAAGTGTCTAGGGAATCTGAAAAAGAGATAAAAATGTAATTTATCTCCTCCTGTTCATACAAACAATACAACCTAACCCACCCCACATCACAATAATGTGGGTGGGGGAGATACATAGCTTAAACGAGATGGTGTCTCTCTCTCTCTCCCCCTCCTTTTTTTTCTCTCTCTCTCTCTGTCCCACAGACACACACACACACACACACACACACACACACACTCAATCTCTCTCCTAGTGAACCTATATTAACTTCAGTCACTGTAATTGTTCCCCAAAGGAATACAACTTGTCATGAAATCCTGAGCAAATTACTACAATATTAGCCTAATGTAAAAAGATATGTGCAGGACCCCCAAGCAAATGAGCTCACACATCCCAATATGTGCAGAGTTACAAAAATTATATATAACAGTATAAGATAACACTTCTGTATGTACACTAGCAGGCTGGGTAATCTGAATATGGTGCAATGGAATCAATCCCCCCCCACAGGCAAAGATAAAAAGTAAGGAGAAATTCTTTATGTGTGTGAAATAAAAATAGTAACACACTATAACTCCATATAGCTAAATAGAGACTTACCTCAATGAGACAGCAAGCCCCACATCTGTTATATCACATACCTCACACCACATACCCACGCACATACATACACACACACATCCACATCTCACACATGCTGAAGTCCTATAATATGTCAGTTTGAAGAAGAAAAGGTCTATGGATGTTAGTTTCTGTAGTGTCCCATAAAGCCAATATCCAAGTTCATCCCATCTGCTACCATATTGAGATGTAAAATAAGTTTAATCTCAAAAGCTCGTCTCTGTTGTGTGTTTTTGAGATTTCCTTTTAAGACCATTACTGACATATCTGAGACTGAGCGGTCAGGCTGGGAGAAGTGATGCCCCACTGGTTTTTCAGTCTTCCTTGCTGTAATAGTATGTCTGTGTGAGTTCATCCTAGTGCTGAGCTGTTGGCGTGTCTCTCCTACATAACCTGTTTGTGGACATCTCTTGCACTGAATGAAATAAACACTTTGTTCTTGTTGTTACATCTATGTTGGTCCATTAAAAGGTATCAAATCATTTGCTTCTGGATCTGATTAGTTTGGGTAATTATAATTACGACATTAGTTTTAAACAGGTTTCAGGTTTGGATAGGTTTTGGGCACAGTATGCGACCTATCAGACTTCTCCCATTTGGTCTCCTTTTCAGGCTATTCCATTAACCAAACCTGCTGTTCGTAATATTATGATTCTTTTTAAAAACGAAGGGGTGAATGTGGAGGATATTTTATTTTGGTTAAAACAGAGATGTGAGGTGCTTAACAGGCCTACCCCCACGTTGGATAGTGAACAAATCTGGGATGGTGGTTGGAGAGTTCGTGTTAAACTATATTCTACCAACACTGGGCCTAGACATTTACCTAGTTTTTTCTATCTAGGAAAAGATAAGGGCTCATCTTTTATGCTGGGCAGCCCAAGTCATGTTTTAAGTGTGGCTCACGTACTCACCTCAGTTCTGCTTGTGACACTGTGAAGTGTAGTCATTGTTTTGACTTTGGCCATACTTCAAGTGCCTGCTTAAATCTTTTTAAGTGCAACCTTTGTGAATGTATGGGTCATGCCTATGGGCGTTGTCCCTGGGCATCCCATAATAGGGAAGATTGTCCTTCACATGAAGGTTTGATTACTGTATCACAGCAAATTCAGGCTCAGAGGGTTGCTGCCCGAGATTTGAAAGGTGATTTACCCTCCTCTACTTCAGTAAGGTTGAATGAGGAACCTGTGGCGGTTGTTGTTCAGGATACTCCTGTTACCCTGTCTACCTTACCACCCGTTCCACCTTCTGATGTTGTTCCTCCTTCTGTCCCTGAAGCTCCCTTAAGTGTGGATGACATGGTTGTTGCTGATGATGGGATGCCTCCACCTCCCCCTCCTTTGCAGTCTGCCTCTGATTTGGACACTTCTGGTTTTATTCCAGTCACTCACAAGAGAACCAGGAAAGGTCTGGCTGTTGTCAGTCGGGGCAAGGAAGCTGGGGTTCGTAACTGGCAATCTAGTAATAAATTTGCTGTATTAGCTACAGACCTGTCTGATAAGGACTCTGGAGGGGATGACACAGACACCTCCTCCATTCGTTCTTGTCCAGATGTGGAAGGAGGTAAAGATTTGGATCCTATAGCTAAACAAACCCGTCAAAGTCGAAGGAGTAAATCACCCATTGGCAGTTAAATGGCTTCTTTCTCGGTTTGTTCTTTAAATGTGAATAGCTTTAAAGGTCAGAAGAAACTGGGGGGTGTATTCTTGACAGTGAAAGATTTTCAGTGTGATATTGTCTGTCTTGTAGATATGAGGTTAAAATCCCATAGAGAACTACAACAGGCTTCCAGGACGTGGACCTGTGGTCCTTCCTTTTGGTCATCTGGTTCAGATACGTGTGATGGTATTGGTATTTTGTTTTCCAATTTAGATTTGCATGTTTCAGATTGGTTGATATACTACCAGGGAGAGCATTGTTATTAGATTTTACATACTCTTTGGAGAGATTTCGAATCATTTGGTTTTATGCCCCAGACTAAGGCTCAGCAAGTTTCTCTTTTCATTTGGTGAGGCCCTTTTGATACCTCTAGGTTACTCCTGTGGGTTGGGAATTTTAACTGTGGTTTGCACCAAAAAGATAGAGGGTTAAGAACTCCCAAGCTATTTTGTGATTCTATTGCTTTGAAGGATATTATAACCACGGCTCAGCTTGTGGATGCTTACAGGTATTGTCATGTGACTGGAGGATTTACTTTTTTTAAGGGACCCTTGCACATGAATTGATTTTATGTTTTGTCTAAGGTCTTGCAGATTCATTCTTGTCAGACTGTGGGGTAGAATTTTCAGACCACGCTGCTCTCCGTGTATCCTTTTCTTGGGATACTGCTCCCGCTGTAAGAAAAACCGCTTGGCGTTTAATGACTCTTTCTTGGAGGTTCCTCAATCCTGAAGTTGTGGCGGAGGGAATGGGCTGCACAGCCCTGTGGCGGATCTTTACGAGGATGTGGTGGACTGGTGGAAGACTCTAAATTAAGGTGGAAGCATGTCTTCCAGAAGAGGGCTGCTTGCTTCAGACTGCTCAATACTTACAATATTTGGCACTGAGGCAGCAGTTACAACATTTGATTTCTCTATCTGATACCACTCGGAATGATTATAGTGATCAAATTGCTGTTGTTTGCACGCAGATGAAAAAACTACAATATGATCGGGCTAGCTCTTTAGGACAAGAGGCTCGATTTGGGACCCAAACGATGAAAGGGGGGTTGGACCCCTTTAAGGCTTGTAAAAGCAGTGTAGACTCTAAATTAATTCGGTGTCTATGGTCCCCCTCTGGTGACTTGGTTATGACACCAGAGGCTTTGGTTAATGTTGTTGAACAGCATGTATTTAACATGTTGGGTACTATACCAGATTGTGAGTCTACTGAGACTTTTTTGGACTCTTTACATCTCCCTCAACTCTCTTCCGAGGAGCGGGATGTGTTGAATGCTGATATTGTTGAGGGGGAAGTGGCTCAAGCCATTGGTAGTTCATGTTTGCATTCCGCACCTGGATCAGATGGCCTTACTGCAAAATTTTTTAAAACTTTTATGTCTGATTTGGTCCCGGCTCTAACGTTGTTGTATAATGATATGTTGGCCTCAGCCTCTTTGACCAAAACAATGAAAGAAGCCATTTTAATTTTACTTTTCAAAAGAGGGATGCTACAGATTTGAATAATTGGAGACCACTTAGTTTACTAAATGTGGATTATAAAATTTGGCAAAATTCTGTTATCCAGATTACTTAAAGTTGCTGTTCACATAAGTCCAGTCCAGACGTGGCATTCCTGGCAGATGCCAACATGACAATTTGGTTTTGTTTGCGTGAATTATTTGCCCTGGGTGATAGGAAGGCAGTTTCTGGATGGGTTTTGGGTTTAGATCAGGAGAAAGCCTTTGATAGGGTTTCTCAAAGTTTTTTGTTTTCTGTATTACGGGCCTTTGGACTTCCTGTTAAGTTTCTTTCTTGGATTCAGACTTTATATAAGAGGGCCACAATCATTCCTAATGTGAATGGTTGGTTAGGGAATCCTGTGACGATTGTTTGTGGGGTCAGGCAGGGGAGACCCTTAAGTCCTATCCTTTATGATTTTTATATAGATACTTTGATACGGGCAATATTACTTGGCCCTCAAATCATAGGACTTGAGGGGGTCCCTTTTTTAACACCTATCAAACTGTTAGCTTATGCGGATGATTTGGTTTTGGTTGTGGATATACATACTGAGGAAGAGGCCTTGGTCCAGGTTTTTCAGACCTTTTCATCAGTTTCTGGATCTAGGGTTAACTTTGGGAAAAGTGTTGGGGTTCCTATTGGACACACCACTCTCCGCTAGCTGGTACTTACACTGGGATTCCTATTTCGTTGCTCCATTTAAGTATTTAGGGATTTTTTGGGACCGGTGATATGCTGTCTCACAACTGGCACCTTGCCTTGGGGAGGGCAGAAGGTCTGATTGCTGGGTGGAAACAGTTTTTGATTGGTAAGAAAAAGAGAGTGGTGTTGCTTAAAACGCTGGTGATTCCCATTTTTTTGTATCTTTGTTATGTGTTTCCCCCGCCTATGGCACTTTTTACTAAATTATATGGGATATTTTTTCATGGGTTTTGGGGGTCTCGCCTTAATCCTATTAAACATAGTCTGACTTATAGACCAATACGGAGGGAGGGGTAGGTATGATTCATCCAGTTGCTTTTTTTTATAGTTTATTTTTTAGTTATAATTTTGGGAAAGCTTTAAAGCCTTGGGAGGTGGTTTGGAAACCTTATTTAATGTTATGGTTGTCATCCTGTTTTGCAAGTTGGAATTCTGGACAAAAGAGTATTATATCTCATTCTCTGGAAGTCCTATTATATGGAAAAGAAGCCTTTAAGATGGCTTTATCTTGGGTTTTTTTCCCACAGGATTTTTGTGTTTTGTCTAGACGTATGATATATGACAAGGTTTGGAAAAGGGAGGCCCAGGAAGTGGTCGTTTTTCCCTTCTGTCCCTTAAATCGTTTTCCTTGGATTCTTCAACAATTTAGTAATCCCCGTCTACCCCCTTATGTCTGGGATATGGTATGGTTAAGCAATTATGACCGGTTGGGTGTTAAAAGTAATCATAAGCATGAAGCTTTAAATGCTCGATATTGCCCCCGGGATCTTTGTCATGAGATTCTGGAAACTCAACAACACTTATTTCTTGATTGCCCTTTTACTTTTGATCTTTGGTCTCATTTGTCTGATTTATGGTCCGAACCTTTATTCCTCCAATTATCATATGAGCAGATTATGTTTTGTACAAATGTTGCTTTAAGTACTAAATATCATGTTGATACCCTGTATGTTGTTTTTGTTTTTATTAGATATTACCTATGGCAGGCTAGATGCATGTTAGTTTTGCATCAGAAATTGATTCCTATACAAGAAATAATTGTTAATATTTGTAAGGCTCTTTGTTTAGTTAAATTGCATGATTTTCAAGTTTTTACAGGCCCCCAATTTCTTCTTTTTTGGCGTAATTGTGACCTTTTGTCTATTGATTGATGATATGTTTTTTCCTTTTTTGTTTCCTATTTTGTATTTCACTCTGTTATTGCTGTTTATGAATTTAGTTTTTTTTGTATAGGATGCTGTTATTTTTCTGTAATGAAGTCCAACCTTTTCAATAAAATTCCCCTACTCTTTTGGTACGGGGTGCTGTGGCTGATGTCGTGGTGGCCTGTGTGCCAGAACTAGCTTTGGAGCAGAACGTCTGGGTGGCTGAGGAGCTGGTCTCCTCCTTGGCTTTCCCCCTGTTAGAGACTGCCATGGATGCAGAACCAACAATGGAGGTTGCTTTTGTATTAGCAACAGATTGGATGGATGATTTAGAAGGTGACTCTCAACTTGCAAATTTGATTTGCAAGGCTTCAGATGGGACTATATCCAGCAGTAAGTTGGTGGAAGAGGAGAATATTTGAAAAAGAATTGTGGAGTAGGAAGGTAAGCTCTGTAAGGTGCTGGAAAGTCTCACACAGGAGCTGAAGCTTCAGCAGGAAGGGGCTGTGCTTGCACAGGAGATGGAAGGATCAGGGATGAGTGACGGTGCAGGAACACTGCACAAGGACCCTGTGTGTGAGGAGAATGCAGCTACTGGCATGAAGAAGGATGACATACGGTCTCTGAGGATGCAGGTAGCTCTGGTTATGGTGGCAGGAGTCTCGGATGGGAGCAGTGAACAGGCAATACAGTATGAAACCCAATCAGAAGTATCATTACAAGAGGGGGAATTGGTGCAGTGAGAGGGCAATGTCAGCAAAGAAATCAGAAGCCTTACTGACACAGATATTTTGCAGGTAAAACAGATTCAGTTTAACATAGATGTCTCATCCGGTGGAGGGGGGTGAATGGGGACCGGGAAGGATGTGACCAGGAAAAGTAAAAAAAGTCGATCAGTGATTTTTAAAACTGGGTGCAAGTCTCCCTCCTCGGAGATGAGTGGTGCCTCATTATCTATTGCTGGCCCTTCTTCCACTCCAGCAGGCTGAGTAACATTAGCATTGGAAGCCGTTGGATGGGCAAAGAACTTGACAGATGCTGGATGGGATGCAAATCTTCCTGAGCCTTCGGGAGGTGTCATGTTATCTGATCTAATTGCTCAAAATGTTATTCAGCCCACAGTGCCTATGATGTCTCCTGCATCTCTTTTAATGCCTGGGCAAAATTCCCCAGCACCTGGGATGCAGATGGCTTTAGATTCAGGACAGAATCCAGCTTTGACTGTAATTAGAGAACTGGAAGGTGATATTCCCTTGTCGGAAGAAATGGTCCCCCCCGTCTGGGACTGAGAAGCATGAGCCCCGGATGGAGTAGGTTGATACTGAGGTTCCTTTGGCCCAGAAAAGGTCAATCAGGTGCAACAAAGACCTGTAAATTTATGGCATAATAAAGTTAGTGAGCAACTCTTTCCAGATAATGTAACACATGCATCTGAGCCAGCAGCAAGAAGGAATGCTGTCTGACTGAAATTTCATTGGGACATATTTGATGTCCCAGACAGGCATTTTGAGGGTCTGGAGTTGCTTAAAGGCAGCATGAAATACTATGCCTATGAGATACAGTGACTTACAAAAGTTTTCAACCCCCTTGAAAGTTGTCAGATTTGTCTGGATTACAAATGAGAGACTTACATATATTATTCCAGTCAGTATTTTTATTGCAAACTCATATGCTCTAACAGTATATCCTCAAAGCCAAAATGAATTATCCATCAGCACATCTTTTAAAGTAAATTAAAAAACTGGAAAATGCTGCTTGCAGAAGTATTCAACCCCTGTGCTCTGGAAGCTCCAAGTTTACACAGATGAAAAATATTGCCCTAACGAGGACACAATTGGTTTACAATTGGCCTCACCTCTGAAACATTAAACTAGCTCACATTTTCTGGATAAAACCCCCCTCCTCAGTTTAATGACCATTGGTCAGACTGTGAATCTGAAGGAAGGGTGTGAAAATGAAGACTAAAGAGCATTCTAAGGAAGTTAGAGATAAAGTAATAGACATGCATAAATTAGGAAAAGGGTACAAAATAATACCCAAGTGTTTGGATATCCCATTGTGCACTGTTGGATCAATAGTGAGGAAGTGGAAGCTGCATCATACCACCCAGGCACTACCTAGACAAGGCTGTCCCTCAAAACTCAGCGTCCGAACAAGAAGGAGACTAGTGAGGGAAGCCACAGAGAGACCAACAATCACTTTGAAGGAGCTACAGAGTTCAGTGGCTGAGAGTGGAGTGAAGGTGCACCAGTCAACCATATCAAGAGCTCTGCATAATACTGGCCTGTATAGGAGGGTGGCTAGAAAGAAGCCATTACTCAAAAAGAACCATATCAAAGCACGTCTGAGTTTGCCAGAAAGTATGAGAGGACCCAGCTAAGATGTGGCACAAGGTTTGTGGTCTGATGAGACCAAGATAGAGATTTTTGGCCAAAATTCAAAGCGCTATGTGTGGCACAAACCTAACACTGCCCATGCCTCGAGAAACACCATCCCTACAGTGAAGTATGGTCGTGGCATCATCATGCTGTGGGGATGCTTTTCATCAGCAGGGACTTGGCATCTTGTTAAAATTGAAGGAAGAATGGATGGAGCAAAAAACAGGGAGATACTGCAAGAGAACCTGCTTCAGTCTGCTAAAAAACTGAAGCTTGGGAGAAACTTCACCTTTCAGCAGGACAATGATCCCAAGCACAAGGCCAAAGCAACACAGGAGTGGTTAAACAGCAAAAAGGTGAATGTCCTACAGTGGCTAAGTCAAAGTCCAGATCTCAATCCCATCGAGAATCTGTGGCACTGTTTGAAAATTGCGGTCCACAAGCGTCACCCAACCAACCTGAACAACCTGGAACAAATCTGCCAAGAAGAATGGGCAAGAATCACTCCCTAACAGTGTGCAAGGCTGGTAGATACTTACCCTAAAAGACTTAAAGCTGTTATTGCAGCAAAAGGTGGCTCTACCAAATACTAATGTGTAGGGGTTGAATACTTCTGCAAGGCATTTTCCAGTTTTTAATTTACTTTAAAAGATGTGCTGACGGATAATTAATTTTGGCTTTGAGGATATACTGTTAGAGCATATGAGTTTGCAATAAAAATACTGACTGGAATAATATATGTAAGTCTCTCATTTGTAATCCAGACAAATCTGACAACTTTCAAGGGGGTTGAATACTTTTGCAAGTCACTGTATATGCCTTAATACATGTGCCAGGGGACTTCCTATTTGATATCAATTTTAAACATCCAGCTGGGCTTGATAGATTCTGGAAACAATACCAAATGTTAAAACCCCCCCCCTTATGGAAGTCTTTTTGGGCAATCCCATTAACAAAGCCCATAACAAAAAAAATAACAGTTTCATTTCGCAATGAGGGGGTGAACATTGTGGACATTATGTACTGGTTGCAGCAACATTGCGTGGTCAAAGGTTATCCTGAACCTATCTTAGACGATGAACATTTGTGGACGTGGGGCTAGAAATACCAAGTTATGCTAAAAATGGAGCAAGACTTAACTAAACATCTGCCTAGCTGTTTTTTCTTGGGAAGGCATAGGGGGTGATTTTTTACCCAGGACAGCCCAGATCCTACTTTAAGTGTAGTGATGTAGGGCATTTAAGTAATGTTTGTGAGAAGCAAAAATGTGGCTTATGTGGGGAAGTGGGTCACGTAGGTGCACAGTGCCAGCAGCCCAAGATATGTAGTCTGTGTGAGGAACATGGGCACACCTTCTGTAATTGTTCCTGGGCATCTCATAACAGTCTTGATCAGGCTGTGAGGGCAGAACAGGATGTTTACATGGCCACTGCCCAAAACGAAAAAATGAGGATGCATGATTTAATGATGAATTTGACACCCGTAGACCCTAAACCACAGAGAGTGGCTAGAACCAGGAAGGAGACCCCTGTAGCAGAAATTGAGGAAAGGCTGATGTCAGCCCCGGTAGTGTCACCTGAGTTGCAGGAATCAGATGTCACAGAACAGGGAGTGGAAATGGACATGCCAGTGGCGGAGGACATGGATAGGCCTTCTACTTCCCCTTCCCCTCTCCCCCCATCCTTGGTGGAAACAGTGCAGGAAGGCTCTAATACAGAAGCAGGACCATGTCCTGAGGGTCCTGAGGGAGTGAGCTGTATGCCTCCTTCAGAGGTGGTACAAGAGCATTCTTTTCAATGTATGACTCAATCCCGATCTGAAAGGTGATAGTGGAGGTACAACAAGTACATTCAGACTCTGACCCTGTTCCCTTGGTGGATTCCTGTCTAATAGAACAGGAGGCTGACGAAGAGGGTATGGATTCTGATATTTCTTCAGATACCTCTTTACAACTAGAGGCAGCACAGGATGTTGGTATAGATGATAAGCCTAAGCCAAAGAAAAGGAAAAAAAAAAAGTGATTTGGTTTCCTTAGTGTTATAACCTATGTGACTGGATACATTCTTCTTTCTTTTATGGATGGTGGCATTACCTTTATTATGATAAATGTAAATAGTATAAAGTCCCAGGACAAAAGAAAGGTAACTTTTGCAAGTTTAGCTGCAGGTAAAGGGCAGGTTGTTTTTCTGTAGGATACTTAAGTAAACACAGCTAACAGGGTAATGCGGTTGATAACGCCACGCCAGGTGTTTGGGCATTTGCGTCAGCAGGGCCGAAAGTGCATTCAACAATTGGAGGCGTGATGTTATCCCAAACGTCACACACCCTGGAGGGCATTATTGCTATTATACAATGGCTCGCTGTTATACAGAATAAAGAAAAATTATTTTAAAGATGTTTTTGTGTGGAAAAATATTTTGGTTTTTTAAGAGCAGATGAAACATTCAAGCTCTAGATGCTCAAGAACATCTACAGGTTCACAGTGAAGCTGAGACTAGACCCGTGATGTTGTACTGGGATAACATCATGGGTCCAGCCCAAGTCTGCCCAATCAGAATCCAGGATTTTTTCTTGCCATTGTATAATAGGCTGCATACTTTGGCAGACATTAGGGAGGCACAGAGGGATTGGAGGTTGGGTTCTTCCTTGTGGTCACTAGGGAAAGAATAGTGTACTGGCTTAGACTTCTTATTTATGGGGATTGAAATAAAGGTTTTACAGGTCCTTGATGTTCACCCTGGTATGGCCTTAATTATAGATGTGGTCCTGCATAACATTGTGTATTGTCTGATTAATATCTATGCCCCACAGACGAAAGCGGCACAATCAGCCCTTTTTCAAGAGACTGAACCTTACCTGCACACCTTGAAGTTGGTATTGTGGGGGGGTGACTATAATTGTGGGCTTGCACATTGAGATTGGGGAACAAAGACACAAAACATTTTTAGTGACACCAACACTTTAAAACGCATTTTAGAACAAAATCGGTTGTAAGATGCATATGATCTGTTACAGGTAGTACCTTGTCATACCTTTTTTAAAGGATGCTTATCCTCAAGGATAGATTTTTTACTTCCTTTCAGAATCACGGACAAGCATAGCAGTTACTGTACTACCCTTGGATACTTCTGATCATGTGGCAGTAAAGGTCTTCATATGACAGCAGCAGAGGATTCCAATGGGGAGGGGATACTGGAAGTTAAATGTGGAAATATTATAGGACGAGGATCTTAAGAAAACATTTGGTGAATTTTTGAAATTACAAGCTGACATAAGCTTTCTGTATGACAGTCCCATTGAGTGATGGGAGGATATGAAGAGAGATCTGAAAAGTTGGTTTATTCAGACAATGAGTACCAGTACCAAATCTAAATACATAGAATACCTGGGCTTATAGGCAAAATATTTACAGTTACTATTCAAGACATATGAGACAGGGAGTGACATACAGGGTCAACTCCAGATGGTTAAGGAAAAAATGTGTGACTATCACAAGGAGAAGGAGTATAGGATAGATAAGCAACAGAAATTTATGACAAAAGGAACTAAAGAACAGGTAAACCAATATGACCTAGGGTTACATGGAGCACAGAAAGTGGTTTGCATTGCTTTGAAAAATGATAAAGGGATGTTAGTGGATGATAGATGGGGGATACATCATGTGGTTCAGGCTCATGTACAGGCTGTTTCAGAAACTAGCACTGGAGTGATATGACTCCTTTTTGCAACATCTGGAGATATATCCCTTGTTGCCAGAGGAAGAGCAAGCAGTAGTGGCTCCCATTACTGAGTTGGAAATCAGGGAGGCAGTGGCTGGATTAACTGCCTGTACCACACCTGATAAAGATGGCATCCCAAATGATTTCTATAAGGTTTTTGTCAATATTCTGGAACCTAGGTTGCAAATGGTTCATGATGCCGTTTGGAAAGAGAACAGGTTAGTGCCAAGCATGTAGGATGGGATAATGATTTTTCTTTATAAAAGAGGGGACCCACATGATATTAAACATTGGAGGCCTCTCAGTCTGCTTACCTCACACCATAAGATCTTAATTAAAATATTAACAGTCAGGTTGGCTAAACCGGCACCGAAGTTGATACTTCCAGTACAAACCTGTGTGATCCCAGGCAGAAATATTATTCATAATCTTATTTTTATATGAGGGATTGTTGAACAAGGGTTACAAATGAACATCAATGGGTATATGCTGTCTATGGATTAAGAAACAGTGTTTGATGCTATATGACAGGAGCATATTTGGGCATTGTTAAAAACATTATACACAGAAGCACAAGTCACTCCTTTGATCAATGGGCATCTTGGAATGCCTATTTTCATTAAAAATAGGGTTAGACAGGGCTGTCCAATAAGTCCAATATTTTATGTGTTTGGATTGGACCCACTCTTGTGGATGATAGAATCAGATGAGGATGTAATACCAATTCAGAATCAGGCAGGGGTGGAATTTAACAAAGTCATAGCCTATGCAGAAGACTGTATATTTTTAGTGGCTGACTTGGATTCTGGAAGAAGAGTTCTTCAGGTAATAGAAGAATTACAGGCTGTTACAGGAATCCATATAAATATGGAAAAAAGTAAAATATTGGTTTTGGGTCTCGCACAGGAAGTTGAAACCTTTTCCTTACCAATGGCAAAAGGAAATGTAAAAATGTTAGGGATTTATTTTGGTGCAGCAGGGACTGAATGCTTAAACTGGAATAGTGTGTATGATATGGCATTTCAGAAAGTAACTTCTTGGCAGGCTTGGAAGATGACAAGAAAGAAAAGGGTGTTTCTGCTTAGAGCATATATAGCCCCAGTTTTTCTGTATATTTCACATATTTTTCATTTGCCATATAGTATGCATGCAAAAGTAATCAGTCATTTTTTTCTTCTGCTTTGGGGTGGCAGATTGAATCCAGTAAAGAGAGAAAATGTGTACAGGGCCTGGAAGGCAGGTAGTTTAAACATGGTACAACCCCTGGTGTATTTATTTGGTAATTTTTTTTTTATAGCTCCATACGACCTCTTGTGTTGGAGAAAACTGAAGTAGGGACATTCTGTATGACATTGTGGGGAGATCCCATTTCACAAGCCGGGGGTAGAGGGAAATGGCATATTTCTGAAAAAAAGACTCCCGACCTATTTACAAACTACCTTGAAATATATAATAACGTGGAAAATTGAGCTCTGCTGGTTTTTAAATCAGGAGAAAAACATTTTTATAAAATAATTGTGGAGAACTGTTTTTTTGAGGAACCGTTGTTTATTGTATCTTCCAATATTAATACTGAACAGCTATTGGCTAGTATAATACAGCCCAGAATCCCATTAATGATGCAAGATTTCATATGATTGTGTGGGCATCAAAAACTGAATGTTAGAGGAAACCACAAACATTAACAGCTAGGAGAAAGAAGGTGTAGTGAGCAGATATGTCAGGGGCAGCTAGAAACTATAAAACACATATTTTAAGTGTGTACATGTACATGGTTTCTGGCAGGCATTAGCAGCATTGTGGGGTGAAGATATGTTTAGTAAGATGACATATGATTAATTCATATTAGGACAGATACTGCATGAGGGGCAGAAGTGGCAAAAGGGTACAACTTATGTAATTCAAGCATGCATAAAATGGTCTTTATGGCAGATAAGATGTCGAAGATTTCTTAAAAATACAGAAATACATTTGCAAGATGTTCTGTTTAAAATAAAAAATGAAGTTGATAAGGTTTATGGTTATGAAATGAACACTTTAGGAAAGAAGGTGTGTGATAAACTATGTCATAATATTGGGTAGGTGGGGTAAAAGACTTACATTGTGAAATACAATTTTTATACACTTGTGGAAAAAGAAAACTGTCCTTGGTGTTGTTTTTTTTTTTCCCCAAGTACCTAAAAGAAAGAAAACGGTTCCTCTTTTTGGGGCCCCTTCCCAACCCACAGCCACCCTCTGTGCCCCCACCTCCCCACACCTCCTCACCCCATACTTACCTCCAGAGCCTGGCATGATGATCTTCGGTGGACCGGGAACACATCTGCACTCTTTAAAGCTGACCGCAGATTGAAGCAATGCCGGTAAGCTGTATAATGGCATAAGTAGGGTTTTTTTTTTAACTTAGGTGTATTTCTCAGGCAGTTTTTGGAATTTTGCCTCCAAATTTTCAACATGGGGTGCTTGGTACCCCTCCTCATGAACACATGCACTGTTATCTTGTTACTCAGCCCCGAAAGGTCATTTCGTGGTCACTACACAAAATCATCTTTCAGGACCGATTAATGAAATTACAATGCCACTGTTCATGAGGTGGGGTCCCAAAAACCCTAGCTTGCAAATCTGGTGGAAAATTTCCAAAAAATGACCATGTTACGAGCATGCATTGCCCAGTTTCAATGCACGTTCGTAACTTTGACAATTTTTTATATTTTCACTCCAGATTTTCAGCATTGCTCTTTTTTCACATCTCCTTATGAACAGTACAGCTGTCATTTTTCACATCCTGCCCAAAATGTGTTTCCATGCATGTGGCATACAATGGCACAGTCGCTGTGCAAAGTCAATGTTCTGGACACATTAACAAAATCACAGTGAGACTGTTCATGAGTGGAGGTCCTAAAATGCCTATGTTGAAAATTTGGTAAAACAAACACCCCAAATAATTGCGTTATGGGCGTGCACTGCACAGTTTCTATGCACGCTCATGATGTTACGAATTTTTCATATTTTCATTCCAGATTTTCACCACTGTCATTTTTGTACACCTCCTTATGAACAGTACAGGTGTCATTTTTCACATCCTGCCTGAAATGTGTTTTCATGTGTGTCACACAATGGCACGGTTGCTATGGAAAATCAATGTTCGGGCCACATTAACAAAATCACAGTGATACTGTTCATGACCAGAGTTCCCAAAATGCCTATGTTGAAAATTTGGTTAAATAAGTCCCCCAAATAATTGTGTTATGGCAGTGCATTGCAGTTTCTATGCATGCTTGTGATGTCACAAATTTTTCATATTTTCACTCCAGATTTTCAACAATGCTATTCTTTTACACTTCCTTATGAACGGTACAGCTGTCATTTTTCACATCCTGCCCCAAATGTGTTTTCGCACCTTTGCCACCAAAATGCACAGTCACTGTACAAAATCACCTTTCAGCAAACAAACTAATAGTGCCACTGTTCATGAGGTGGGGTCACAAACAGCCTATGTTGAAAATGTGGAGTGAAAATACCAACAAATGCCCTCAGCATTAGGGTTTTCAACTACAATGCCCAACCCTGTACAGACTGACAGGCGTCAGGGTGTGAGTTGGCATTGTCGGCTGCAATGCTCATGCCATTCCACCCCCCCACCCTGCAGCCAGTGACAGGTGTTGAGATGTGCCTTAGACTCTTTGGCCCCAATGTTCACCCCATTCTCTTACACTGCACCCATGTCAGTATATTCCCTTATGGAATGGGGTGAGCATAACACCCAAAGACCCTAAGGCATATTGTGGCACTTGTTGGTCACTGTGGGTTAGGATGAAGTGAAATGGCATGAGCATTATGGCCAATGACCCAAAGGCACACTACAGTGCCTGTCACTCTCTGCATGGTAGGGCTGGGGTCAGTGTCAGTTTACTACTTCACTGCCAATCCTATTGTGCATCTCTCTAACTCCTGCACTACCAATGCCAGTACCAGCAAGCCAACATTCAGCATTGACAAATGCTTGTTTTAGCATGATTCTGCAGTAGGTTATTTTAAATCAATAACACTGTTTCAATATGAAGTAAGTGATGTTAGTGGTGGGAATGTTTATAGTCATGTTGTCAATGGGTTTGAAGGGGGATTAATGTTCTGTCTTTCACTACTTAGGTGTATAGTCTGTATTATACCCTACCAGGTCATAATGTCATACGCTTAATAGCATACAACATTATAGCTAACCCGAAACAGCACTGTCCATGACAGCGAATGGTGCAATACCGTGTATACTGCTGTACACAGTATTGCACCATTCACACAATCCCAGGCAGAGGATAAGACTTCTGCTGGGAGTGGGTTCCACTAAGCAGCTGCCATGGCTCACTGTACTGAGCCACAGCAGCAGAAACCCAGATGCTGCGTCTGGGACAGGGTTTGATTCCTGGTCCCAGACATTTTATTTTTTTACACAATTTGTGCACTCCCTGAGTTGGACCTCCCCTGGAGTTGAGAATCTTTAGTGGGGCAGTCCGGGGGTGCAGCCCCTTGTAACAGGGATGTGGGGGTGGAGCACCCCACAGAAAAAAGAATCATGCTGCATGGCAATGCTGTGCTGTATTAGCAGCGTAATTTTGCCATCCAGCATAATGTCTCATGATATTATGACCCTGTGCTGTATTATACTGTGTCTAGTGTGGAGAATGAATAATTTTTGTATAACATTATGATGATGTTTTTGGAGTTATTGTATGTTGTTTTTGTTCTTTAGTAAAATATGCCCATACTCTTTTTGAGAAGTGCCATGGGTTCTTTAACATGCACCTGAATTACCACCAGAACAGGCAGATGGGACCTCAGTTTAATGTCTCATCTGAAAGACAGCACCTCAGGAGTGCTGCACCCCCCTCATGCTGCACTGCAGTGTCACTATTGGGATATTAACCCAAGTGCCTGGTATGGGGCTAGATCTCACAGCCTTCTAATCTCCCAGCCTCAGAGGTGAGTGTGCTACCTGCTGACCCATTGTCACTGATTTAATATGAGTGAGTCCCCCTTAGATTGCATTAACTGTTTAGTCTGTGGCCAATAATCAACTATTTTTAAATGCAGGCTAAGGGCGTGGCAGCGGTAAAATAATTTTATTTCCATCAGGTGAGATGGGGTGGCATGGGGAATTGAAAACAAATGCCATGATGTGATAGAAAAACCATGATGCCAGTCGAGTTCAGGCACCCAGCAGCAGATGGCATAATGTGTGGGACAGAGCTGACTGTGAATCAGAAGGTCACCAGGAAATGTTCTTTTTTTAATTTGACAGAGGAGCAGCACTTAAATGAATACAGTCACTGAATGTAGATACTCAATTTATTCAAAGTAATATGACAAGTAATATGCATTACCGTTACAGTTACTGATTACTTTTTCTTTTTTTTTCACTTTATCTTTTTATTGAAATTCGAGTATATAAGAAAGCAGACATCTAATACAATGCAAGACTATCCTCCAAGTAAGGTATAAAATATCACTTAACAAAACACAGTTTTTAGGGTAAACATATTAGAGAAGCCTTATATATATATGTATTGATAATAAAACACAAACCTATACAGGATGTAAGTGGAGAGCAGAAGGGTTACAATCAATAGGGTATTATAGGATCAGAAATAGCAACCATGTATGAAATACATGCTAGGGCAGGCTATGGCAAGGCATTCAGTAAATTGCAAAAAGTGATAAATGTAGTAATATGAACAATGTTCAGTAATGGAGAGGTGAAGATAAGAGAAAAGTGCCCAAGGAAAGAAAGAAGAGAGAAAAAAGCAAGAAAGAAGGGAAGGAGAGAGGGAGAAAACAGGGAAGAAAGGACAAAAGAGGAGAAATCTGTGCACAAAAGTTTTAAGAAAACCTAATCTAAGAGCAAAATATGAAGGAGGGCTAAATATCCCTAAAAATTAGGGTCTAGAAGAACTAGGTTCCATGAACTTGAAGTAATCCTGCCAACATCTGTCATATACAGTGAGTCGATTATGAGTAACATGAGAAAATCAGTCTAGGGAGGCATATTGAGAGAGGCTTTGAAGAACATCTGAAAGAGAAGGCACCAGAGTTGATTTCTAGTTCATAAGAATCAGGCGTTTGACTAGAAGAGAAAGTATGTTTAGCCATCTAAAATGTGCATGTGACAGGAGAGAGCTATTGGGGATAAGGATGCCTAGAAGGAATAGTTTGGGATCAAAAGGTAGTTTTTGTCCTGTTTCTCTGGAGGCAAGTAAACAGACTTTATGCCAGAGTTTATTAATGGGAGCGCAAGACCACAAGATATGAAGTAGATCCCTGTGGGCCAAATTGTAGTGCCAGCAATTATTATTTAATAGGCCCATTCATTGAAGCACAGAGGGGGTTCTATACCAAAGATGTAGGATTTTAGTTTGTATTAAAGAACTACGGGCATCTTTAAAGGTATTATGTGCAATACGCCAACAATTACTCCATTGTGCGTCTGAAATATTGTAGTTAAAATGAGTACTCCATTTATTTTTGGCCTGTATAGACTGATCAGGTAGATTATCAATAATGTCTTTGTAAATGGAGCTATTTAATTTTGCTGATAAATTAGTCCAGTGTGAGATGTATGGGTTTAGAAGAGTATGCCTATACACTAAACTAGAGAGAGAGAGAGTTATAAGCTGCCTGAATTTGTAAAAACTTCCAGAAGCCCTGTTTAGGAAGTTTCCATGTGATTGTAAGTCTGAAAATGATCTAAGAGTGAGTGAATTCTGGTCCAAGATATCTCCAAGAAAGAAAATCCCTTTTTTCCTCCATGTACGACAGAAAATTGGGTGATCTTCTAAAGTGAGCAGTGGATTACCCCATAAGGGGGCATAAAACTAGGTTGTTGGATTGAATTTCAGGAATTTGTGGGTTAGTTTCCAATAAAGAACAGAGGATGATATAGTCAGGTGAGATTTTAGTTTAGAGAAAATGGGATTAAAAATGAAAGAAGTGGAAACTCCTTCTGGGCACAATGCGGATTCCATTGCAACCCATAGTGGCTAGTGAGGGGAGGGTTTCTGAAACCATTTAATGGTTTGGACCATTCAGAAAGCCCAGAGGTAGCCTTTGAACCAGGGGAGTCCGAACCCCCCTTTTTTCCAATGTGATTGAAATTTGTTGCGGTTAAATCTTGGTGGTTTACCATCCCAGATAAAGTTACCTATTAATTTATCAATTTTAGCAAAAAAGGAGGATGGTAAGACTAAAGGAATATTGGCAAAGAGGTAAAGAATCTTGGGAGAAATGGACATCTTAATGGCTGCAGTTTTCCCCATGAAAGAGAGATTAAGAAGCTTCCGTCTGTCCAGAATTGTTTTGATGTTATCAAATAAGAGGTTAAAGTTAATGTCCCGTATCTTCCCTAAGTTACTAGTAATTTTGATTCCTAGATATGTTATACCCTGTGGCGACCAGCAGAATACAAGAGGTATGTTCATAAAGGCTTTACAGCGGTTCTTAAGGGGCAAAGTTTGTGATTTGCCATAATTCAAAGCAAGGCCAGAAATTTTAGTAAACTTATTAAGCAAATCAACCAACAGGGGCCCAGCCTCATTCAGGTTTTCGAGTAAGATTAAGAGGTCATCCACATAGGAGAGAGAAACATATCTTGAATTGCTCACAGGTATGCCCATAATGCCAGAAGATTGGCGTAAACAAGCAGTCAGGGTTTCCATGGCTAAAATAAACAGGGAAGGTGATAGGGGACAGCCTTATCTAGTTCCCCTTGCTAGATGAAAGTAAGAGGAAAGGGTGGAATTAGTAAGTACTTTAGCAACAGGGAAGTTATATAATAGCTTTATCCAGTAGCAAAAGGTATGAGAAAGACTGGAACATGATAAGACTTGATGAAGGTAGTCCCAGTTTAAGGAATCAAAGACCTTCTCGAAATCAATAGCTATGTCAGCAGCTGGTGTCTTGAGGGATTTGGCATTGTGAATTAAATTAAATAAGGAATGTAGGTGATCAGAACCAGATCTATGTTTAATAAAACCAACTTGCAAACAATGAGTTAGCTTGGAAATCAAGGATTCAGTCGAGAAGTTAGTAGTTTAGCAAATATCTCCCCATCCGTGTTTAATAAAGAGATGGGCCTGTAACTTGCGGGGGTGAGTAGGATCTTTTTCTTTCTTAGGGATTAAGGTTATGATTGCTTCGGTGCAAGATGGGAGAAGCTTGCCAGTACTGGAAGCTTCTTGATAAACATTAAGAAGAAGGGGACATAAGGTGTCAGAAAACATTTTATAGAAATCAACAGGGAATCCGTCACCCCCCAGGAGATTTGCTGGATTTCAAGGAAGACAAAGCTTTCTGGATTTCCTGAAGAGAGAATAGGTTCATCTAAAGAATTTGTTTCAAGAGTAGCAGATGAGGAAGATGTAACGATTTAAGGAACTGTTGAATTTGTAAAGTAGATGGAGGATTTGTGTTAGAATATAGTTTTTGATAAAAGGTTTTCATGATACGGTTTATAGAGGGGTTGTCGGAGTGATTCGTACCCTGTTCATCTTTTAGGCTTAGGATATGTCATTCCACTTGTTGTGCTTTGGGCTGGTAAGAAAGGAGTTTCACATTTTTATCGGCATGTTTCCAAAACTTATATTCAAGTTTAAACAAGGCCAGTTTGGTTTTAAAAGAAATTAATTCATTAATTTTAACTGTAAGTTGAAGAATTTCAAGATGAAGTTGGGAATCAGAACAGTGCTTATTAGAAGAAAAGTATAAATTCTCTTTAGCTTTAAGAGATTTTTCCAAGTCAGCCAGCTGTTGTTCCCTTACTCTTTTCCTATGTGCAGCATAACTGATAATATTCCCTCTAAGCATAGCTTGTAGAGCTTCCAATACAGAGGACATAGAAGATTCGGTTGGGGTATTGTGAAAGAGAAAGTCCTGAGTTTGTGCTTTGGTCATGGGTAAGAAATTGGGATCCTTGAGAAGGACAGGGTCCAGCCACCAGTAAGAAGATTTAGGTGCTAATGGGCCCCACAAAAGTTACAATTTGACAGGGGAATGGTCTGAGATTATGCTGGGAGAGATGGATGAATCAATAGTTTTTTTTTTCCATTATAAAAGGAGAGGCTAACCAATAGTCAATTCTACTGTATGTCTTATGTAGAGAGAATTAAAAAGTAAATTCTCGATTGCAGGGGTGAAGGAGGCGCCATACATCAGGTAATCCAACATCTTGCATTAGTAATGAGAGTGCTTTAATACTTCTAGGGTGGGCCTCTGTAGTGGGGCTACTTCTGTCAATGCTGACTTCTAAAGCTAAGTTAAGATCCCCTCCAAGAATAACTGGTATATTATCAGTGTTAAAGGATAGAATCTGTTGAGCTAAATTATGAAAAAATTCCAGGGAATCGGAGTTGGGTGCATAGACATTAACAAGCAGAAGAAGACCAGCGTTGGCATTCAGTTTGACCATCACCCATCTGCCCTCAGTATAGGAAATGGAGTTTACAAGGGACCATTTGAGACTCTTATGAATAAGAATAGCAACTCCTCTTTTGTTTGAGGTATAGGATGATTCGTAGATCAGATGATTCGTAGATCTGACTGACCCAATCTTTTTTAAGTTTATGAACATCCTCTGCTAATAATTTTGTTTCTCAAAGGAAAACAATTTGTGTTTTTTGAGATGTGAAAGAATTTGCTTCCACTTACAAGGAGAATTAAGTCCCTTCACATTCCATTTATATAAAAGTATGTCACTCATATTGTTAGTGTTAAAGAAAGGGAATAATCACTGGAGTCTGAAGGGACAAATAAATGAGGCAGAGGATGATTAGAATACAATATAGAGAGCTTACGTATATGCAGAGTGGCAGGAATATTCAAGCCCCAAAAAATTATATATAGGATACATGAGTGGCACAGATGTCTTATTAAAGTTAGAATAGAGATGGGGAAGGAGAAAAGTCATTAACAACAACAACAACAACAATACTAGTAAGCTAAATAACAAAGAAAATGTTTTATGGGTGTGAGGAGATATGAGTCAGCCAACTGGCTAAGAGACTGTCTCACCATACTCTGGGGCGTTGATGTAGGGAGGAGATTAGGGAGAACCGGTTATAAATATCAGCCCAAACCTAAGTCTGATCCCAGTAATATAATAAAGTAAGTATTCCTGATAAGCTAAACTGAAAGGGAATAATACCAAGAAAGGCAGGGGACTGTAATAACCTCAGCTTAATTCTAAGCTAACAGGACAACGTATAAGGATAAAGCTAAACACCAGAACTTATTTATAAACATTAGTAGTAATAGTACAAGATATACCAACTCGAAATAACAGCAAATTAAAGAACCATGTATGAGATGCCAGTACAGCCTAGACATAGAGCAAGGAACTCAGGGAGCCAGGTGGAATGCAAATGAACAAATATAAAAGGAAAAGTAGATCATTACCACATTAGAGTGACTCTGAGTATACTTTGCAGTGCAACATAATAAGTACATAATAAATACAATATTGAGGGGGAAAGAAGAAAGGGGAGGTCAATTTAAGCCCTTACGCCCTGAGCTAAATGCAAATCGGGATTATGTGGAGAGGTATAGGCTTCGGTGATAACTATAGACAGAAGAGATAGTCATAGTAAAGATCAGCTCCGATTACTCGAAAATCGCCTAAATAGGTGTTATATGGGGTGACTAGGTCTAGAAGACTAGGCCCAGTGAGCCCCAAAATAGGAGGGACCACACAGCAGTGGATTTCTATAATATCTGTAGGCTTCGAGTAAAATAAGGAGCATAAGGAAGATGTAAATTGACAATCCTTTGCACCAATACACCAAACATAGCCCACCTCTTTGAGTGCTAATGATAGTTCCATATTATAAACAGGAGGTAGTAAGAATAATGGAGCGTTGGGAAGGAGATAGATTAAATGTAGTTGCCAATAATACTGAAGAACCTGTCATCAGAAGAGGGAAGGGGTAAATTGCCTTGTAATATATAATAAATCACATATGAAAAAAGAAAAGGCAATAATCAGGATGCATACCGATTGAAGATATGCAACTGAACAGCCAAAATACTATAAACCTGATGCACTGATAAACTGGAGAATAAAAGGCTAGATACAGAGAGCCTGTTTAGTGAGGTAATGTATAAGATCTAACACTAAAATAATGGGTTAGAAAAGCATTGCTGATATACCAAAGTTCTCTTGAAGACCTTTAAGCTGCTCATTTAAACACTGCAACAAAAAGTAAATTGATCACACCACGATGTACAGCCTTTGCTTTCTGCACCAGCTGGGAGCGAAAGCAACCAGGTAGTATAGAATGTAGAGCGGGTGGCTAGGCAGAAAAAGTGTACTGGCACTCCCTTAAAGTATCCAGGAAGCAAAACCTAACAAGATATAGCAACTGTGACCATATTACTGACCATATTAGCTCATGACACCTTAGATTTATTAGCAGGATTGTGACTATTGATATTCATGCATTTGGTCTTTGCCTTATGTTTCTTTTTGGGTGTCTCTAAAGATTTGAGGGGGGAACTTGCAACAACTTCTGCCCTTGAAGTATCAGCAGAAATACATCCCTGAGGCACAGGGCCCAAATTAAAGGGATGTTCGTCTGAAATTTGCTGGGAAAGATCCTCCTGCAAGGAGTGCATGTCATCCTCCAAGAGAGCAAACTTATTGCTCAAGGGAATATAGGGGTTGATTTGATGGTGTGAGGCTGCAGCTTAGGGTGTTTGGGGTGAAACCTCGCTAGAACAGCATGAAAGTCTTGAAGAATAATGCCCCTACAGAAGTTTCTCTTGCAGCCATGTTGATTGCCTTGGGGTCAAATCAGTTGCGGTGTTGCTGCTTGGGGCTGCGAGTTCTGCAACACTCTCCCCCACATTTCTGTACCTCATCGTCCACCCTCCGTGCAGATACCAAAGCTGTTTTGGGTTGCCAATTGCTGCTGAACCTCCCAGGGTAAGATTACAGAGAGACACCTCCAGATAGTTGGCTAAGGCATCAGGGGTTTCAAAATCCTTGAAGGAAGAGCCTGAGAAAAGGTGTAGTGTTGTGGGGTAACGTCGAGCAAATTTAATGCTTCTTTGGTGGAGGATTTGTTAAAGTGGATTGTAGGCCTTCCTTCTGATGGTTAAATCTTTTGAAAAGTCTCTCTAGATGGAAATATTAAACTCTTGCCACTGAAGTTTCCCCATTTCTCTGGCTCATTTCAGTATTAATTCTGTATGGGAATTGTTCAAGAAGCGAGCAAAGATGGGCCTTGGTCACTGGTCTGATGTTGGCCTGGGACCTAGAGTGCGGTGAGACTGCTCAATGATTAACATTAGGTCAGGAGGCAGTTTAAGCATTGCAGGCAGCACATGTAATAAAAGCGCAGCAGTATCTCCTAATTCTACACCTTCAGGAAGCCAAAAATCGGCGTGGTGTTGCGAAGATTCGATTTTCAATTTGAGTCAGTTTGGCTTGTGAGGGATTTAATGTTCAATCATCATTGCAGACAGTATCTGGACATGAATACAGTGGTGTGGCAGGCCATTGCTTTCATTAAATGCAATTTTCTGGCTAAAAGTTTCAAGAGTGGTCGCATTCTGTTGGGTGGAGGTTTTTAGATCATTAATCTCAGCCATCAGTTTAGAAAACATTACTTCCACTCTAACTTGTGAGCTTTGCTGTGCTTGGAGATCTGCATAATGCTGAAGTATGGGGCCTAGTATGCAGCAGTACAGTGTAGAATAATTGAATATAAGTAGATGATGGATCAAAAATGACTCACAAACTGTGTCAGGCAGTAAGATTACAGGATGGTCACAGGAGTTGGTACCAAAAAAAGGTCTAGTGATGGCTGGATGAGGTTAGATTGCAGTCATTCCTGCAGAGATTCTGAACTATGCTGCCATCTTCTGCCTGGTCAGGCCACACCACTGATTACTTTTTCTGACAGAGTAATCAGTAACTGTAACTGAATACATTTACTTGAGAGTAACTAATAAGTGTAACTGATACTTTTTACAAGTAACGTACCCAACACTGGCAAGATGCAGAGATGCTGTTTCAGTGGCAACTGTCCTTGGTCACCCAATAGGACCTGTACCTATGTCCCTCTTCCATGTTGATGGAACAATGAGAAAAACAGACAAAGCTAAATTAGGGCATCAGCTGGAAGATAAAGCTGAAAGCACCCATTAGCTATGATGATGCAACAAGGAAACCACAGTGTACATCAGAAATGCCATTACTGTCACTCAAATGATAGCTGAAGACAAATTCCACACATTCAATGAAATGGCTGCTGAGTACTTGAAGCTGGTCCTAAAAGGAATTGACAAAGCAAATTCTGTAATCAAAGTCTTTGACAGATATGACAACAGTAACTCTGTGAAAACTGCAGAAAGACAGCACATGACAGGATCTATGGTTGGATGCAAGCAATACCAGGTGATTGGTGTATGCCCTGTGCCTGCATGGAAAAAGTTTCTAAACGTGGTTTCAAACAAGCAGTCATTTGCAAAATTCCTCTGTGAATATATGGTTCAAAATGCACCTGAGAGTTTAGAAGCACACCCAACACAAACACTCCTTCTTTCTGGAAGCTTTTCCAATGGAGAAGTAGCAAAGTCCATCACCATTAGAGGTGTTGAAGAAGTCTAAGAGTTGTACAGTACTCAAGAGGAAGTGGACATAAGGATGCTTCTGCAAGATGTATGTGCCAATATGGTTTTTGGGTCTCTTGGTGTCAAAGGAAACATAGTAATTATGTCACCTGATACAGATGTTTTGGTCCTTGCTGTTCACTACTTCCAAAAATGGAACACAGATAATACATGGATTAAAATCACAACAAGCAAAATCCACTGTATGGAGTATAAAGGATGAAAATGGCCATATCACGGAGTTATCTGAAGACATAAACCAAACATTCTGTAAATTTTATACATGACTTTACAGGTCCAAAATCAGCTCAGGCGATATGGAAATAGACCAGTTTCTGTCTGCATTAACTCTTCTCACAATCTCTCAGACTCAGAAAAATTTAATAGATGCCTCTTTCACTTCTGAAGAAATTAAGGATGCTATTCACAAATTATTTACAGGCAACATTCCAGGGCCAGATGGCATTCCATTGGACTTTTTAAATTACATCTGGACACCCTGGCATGTCATCTGCTTACTTCATTTAATCAAATTCTGATTTTGGGCAATCTCCCACCTTCCTTCATAGAAGCACAAATCTTGCTGCTTTTAAAGAAGGACAAAGATCCAAATCTTCCAGTGTCATACAGACCAATTTCCTCTATTAATTCTGATGCTAAACTACTTGCCAGGACTCTTGCCACCAGATTGGAGAGAGTCTTACCTACTATTATCCATACAGATCAGAATGGTTTTATTAAAGGCCAAAATCTAAAAACTATTATTCGACAAACTCTGAATATACTGGATAAATAATAAGGATAAAGACTTCTCATTATTGACGTTAGATGTGATCTCCTGGAATAGGACTATATTAAAAATCAAGTACCCGTTTTTGGGTTCAGGCCAAATTTTTGTAGATGGATGTTGGTACTTTATTCCAATCTGGTGGCAAGAGTCAAAACAAATAAAAGCATATCACCAGTTATCAAATTACAGCATGGCAACAGGCAGGGCTGCCCTCTCTCACCTTTAATATTTGCTATAGCAGTGCAACCACTGGCACTTGCCATTCAACAAAGTAACCATTATCAATGTATTACTATTCATGGCATTGAACATCGTGTCAGCTTATATGCTGATGATGCTCTCTTATTCTCTATTGATATGAATAAAAACTATCCACAAATTCTGAAAAAATTAGACACATTTAATTCAGTCTCAGGCTTCAAAATTAACTGGAGCAAATCTGAAATAATGGAATCACCACTTCATCCACATCCATTTAACCTCTGTAATAGCTGTCCAATTCAAAAAGTAAAAAAAAAAAAATATCTTGGTAACCCAATAGATCAGGATTTGAAAGACCTATTCTCCCTTAATTCTGAACCCCTAATGAATAAAGTTAAGGATGAACTGTCACATTGGCAATCATTACCACTAACACTGATTGAGCAAGTAAACACAATTAAAATTAACACCCTTCCAAAATGTTACGATTAAATTGGCAGAAGATGTTTTCAAAGGTTTAGAAGTTCTAACAAAAAAAATTAATTATGGAAATAGAAGAAACCCCAGCTGAAGGTATCTAAATTGTGTGCACCTATTTCTAAATGTGGATTATCTTTACCCTGCTTCAGGAGATATTACTATGTGGCAAACTTGGCAGCTTTGCATGATCAGTTTCAAATATTTGATCCAGATCATTTTACACTAATGGAAACCACATGGTCACTATACAAAGCAATAAAGCATATCTTATATGTGGGTAACACCCATGCATTCTCCAATGAATTATCCATCTGCACCCAAACATCCTTGACAATATGGTACAAAATATGGAAACAGCTAAAAGGGCAACCTAAAGGGTCTATCCACTCCCCCACATATTTGAACACGTTTCATTCCATCTACAATGGACCAAGTATTTAAGATCTGGTATAGCAAAGGCCACTCTGATATGGGACATATCACTAAAATAATATGTGTGTGAAGTTTGATACCCTGAAACAGTTGTTTTAATATATCAAATAATCATAATATGCTTGATTTTGTTACAAGAAATATTCTTCTAAAAAAGAATCCATTATTGGAAAATTTACAAACCATATTGCCCACAAAGAACCCTAGATGAAATATTTTGTCCATCTATGGTTGACTAGACAACAGCAAAAATGCATTTATGGTACAACTGCATCATAAATGGACAGAAAAAGTAAATATACCCTTTACTGAGTCTCAACAGAATGCTATTATTGATTTACAAAATACTGGGATAAGATCAGTTCATCTTTAACAAATCCACTATAATATAATCCATCGGGTATACTTTATCCCACACAGATTAAATTTAAGTAATCTGACTTTATCTAATAAATGTCCAAGATGCCATACAAAACCGGGTACCCCTTGAAGACATGCTCATAATGTGCCCACTCTTAGACTCCTTCTGGCTCAAAATACTATGGGCCAGGTATTCAAAATTTTGCCCCAGGGCTAAATTAGCACTGCACTGCCCAGAGGGCAAACTTAGCCAGGAACAAAAAGCAAGCTATATTCAAAAAGAATAGCCCGGTGCTAATCCTGCTGAATATAGCAGTCTAAGGAAGCCGGGCAAACTGGTCTGGGAGTGCAGAGCAAAAATAGCCTGGGAATAAGAATGCACTGAATATAGCAACAGGGAAGTGCAAACTGCAACTGCAGCTAATTAGACTCTGTAGCAAGCCAGTGTTGCAGGTGGAGAACATTGTGTGTGATTGCACAGAGGTGTTTCACAGCTACTACAAACAACAATGTAAGCCACACACTACAGAACTGTGCTATGCTGAAGTGAGGTTTGCCCAGGGCTAACCTGATTGCACAGTGCTAACACATTAGCCCAGTGCAAACTGGTTAGCCCGGGGCAAATGGGAGGTATATTCAAAGCTCCCATGCAAATGAGCCTACTTAGGTAATCTGTGGGCAAACAGGCACAGTTGCATCTCCTTATGTGCTATTTAGCTTACATTACCTTGCAGTTTGCCCAGTGCTACTGCATGGTACACACAGCTCCACCTTTTGGTCGGAATGGAAGTACAGGCTGGATGCTGCAGGCCAAGGCCTGCCCACAGCATCCCCTGTTGGTCAGAATGGAAGTATAGGCTGGAAGGAGCAAGAACACAGTTGGTGCATACAGACCTCACAGCCCCATGCCTCCTGAATCAGGGACAGGGCTTACAAGAACAGGGACAAAGACCCCACATCAGGGACACATCTCACAAAGTGGTACTATTCACCCAGAAAGATAATAGAATAAGGGGATCAGTATAAGATGTATTGTCTGAAGACTATACCATCTGTAACTTTAATGTTTGACATTATGTTATGCAGACAATCTCCACAGTTCAGTCATTACAACATACATTACACGAGGGGCAGAGGACAAATGTGATGCAAATTCAGGGACGTCCCTGAACATCAGGGACAGTTGGAGGTATGGATCCTCCCCCCCCACTGAATCCCGACCCCGTTCCATATACTGAAACATAATATTCTCTGGTACTCCAGTGGTACCCTCACCGCTCATGCATGAATCCCGACCTCATAAAACATTAAGAAATTATTTTTCCCTGGTAGTCAGTGGTCCTCCACCCCCCCCCGCATGAATCCTGACCCATAAAATGTTAAGAAATCATTTTTCCCTGGTAGTCTAGTGGTCCCCCCACCCCCTGCATGAATCCCAACCCATTTAACATTAAGAAATAATTTTTCCCTGACTGGTAGTCTAGTGGTCCCCCCAACCCGTGCATGAATCCCAACTGGTAAAATAGTGATAAATCATTTTTCCCTGGTAGTCTAGTGGTCCCTCACCCCCCTGTACAAATCTCGACTGGTAAAATAGTGGTAATACATTTTTCCCTGGTAGTCTAGTGATCTCCCCACCCCCTGCATAAATCCTGACCCCGTAAAAGGTTAAGACATACCTTTTCTCTGGTAGTCTAGTGGTTCCCCCATCCAGCAGTGACACCCCCGCTCATCAATATAGTCCTCCACGAATAAAGCCAGTGACCAGCTCAACCCTCCCTCCTCTCATCACCATGGCTGGCAACTGACTGAGGTATGAATGAGCACTATTTCATTACAGTAGCACTCACTCGTACCTCAGTCGGCAGCTGGCTGTGGTGGTGAGTGGAGGACTGAGCCGTTCGCCGGCTCTATTAGTGGGGGACTATACTGATAAGTGGGGGCATCACTGCTGGGTGGGGAAACCACTAGACTACCAGGGAAAAGGTATGTCTTAACCTTTTACAGGGTCAGGATTCATGCAGGGGGTGGGAGACCACTAGACTACCAGGGAAAATTTATTTCTTAACATTTAATGGGTCGGAATTCATGCAGGAGTGTGGGGGGACCACTAGACTACAGGGGAAAAATGATTTATCACTATTTTACTGGTTGGGATTCGGCAGGGGTGGGGGACTGCTAGACTACCAGGGAAAAATGATTTATCACTATTTTACTGGTCAGATTCATGCAGGGGGGTGGGGAGACCAATAGACCACCAGATTCTTCTTTGATTTAGGGGGCTACCAGGGGTCAGGAATCATGGGGGGGGGCACTGCTGCATAACCACCAGCCTTTTCTCTGCAGTATTTAGTGCCACACTACAGGTCACGCTAATGCCTGTAGGGTGGTGCTAGGCCTTTTAATATGCCATGCTGCTGGCATTCATGGGTGGTCTCCTAACCCTGCCACTGCATATTATTATCTATTAGCGGCGGTGATGCCACACAGTGCCGGCACTAATAGGGCTTTTGAATACTCCAGCCTCTTGCAAATCAAGTGCTATTCCAGTGCTATGGTTTTGCGCTAGGTGCAATGGTTTGAATATCTGGCCCTAGAAGTGTTAACCAAAATGACTGGGAGAACTCTATTCAAGGAAACTTTCTGGATGCTGCATGGTTAAGGGGGTCCTCTGGATAACATTACAGTACTATACCTAATCAAAAAATCATTTGTATTGCAATGATCACGGTCTCTAAATGTATACTTCAACTGTGGAAGGATTATAAAGCCCCCAGTTTTCACACTTGGATGACTTACATGGTCATGATCCACAGACTGGAGAGAATACATTATGCTACATATCAACAGATGGACACATATAATACAATGTGGCTTCCATTTACACAAATAATACAACACCAAGATTTGGTTCAGATTTTATAATACAGCACAGAACTAATCTACACCTTATGGAGAAGTGAGGTAGGGATTGTGAATAGTTTAACATTTTTTTATGTTTTGTTTCCTTCTCTATTTAGTCCTATTTTCTCCTATCTCTTCACTTATAAGGTGAGGATATGGTACCATACAATTATATCACATTAGCTAATACACCATAAAATATTCCCTGTATGCCTTGATTACGATAGTTTTAGTCGTATAGAGTCAAAAGCAATAATATTCTACCCTATCTACGATAGACAATGTGTAGCCTAGAAAGTAAAAATGTTAATTTGATACTGTATATGAAAGAGACCCAGCTTTATGTATCTGTATATGCATTGGAAATGCTGATTGAATGCTGTATTTTACTATGAATCTGCTAAATTGTTTAAGATTTATTTTTGTATACGGACTTAACATAATAAAAAGCCCCCCACCCAAAAAAAAAGATAATATATGAATTGAAACAGGCACAACTGACAAGCATTACTTCATACCTGTGCAGGCAATTTGTGAAGCACATGCATTAACAGGATGTTACTCTGTGTCATCCCTGTTTGGTTTAGGGGAAAAAATCTGTCAAAAGAGCACCTTGGCAAGCAAAGATTTGGATGTCTTCGCACATAGGTAAACCAGATGTTCGATCATCATTGCAGCATGGGTGGAAAAATGTGGATGATGAACTACTGCCTGTATTCTTCAAGGGCCCAATGGCATCTGAGCTTCTACAAGACCTTATGTGTGCCTACCAAGTAGAGGCCACTGCACAATTAGCTATGTCTGTAGTCAGAACAATCTTGCCTGTACAGAACTGTGTACATGCCAAGGCAATTAAGACTGTGGTAATCCAAGCACTCTCGACAGAGATCATGATGCTGAACAAGGTAATGATAATGATGCTGACCAGAAATGTCACCAGTGCTATTACATTTCAATGATACCTGTATAAATTTATAACATTTTGTTTTGCCCTTTAGATTATTGCTGTGATACTTTGAGGTCACAAAGAAACCCTTTTTTATGTCTTGAAATAATACATGGAGCCATTAAACTAACAGAAAAAAATACAAAGATTTCAAAGTGGTCATTCTAGCATGTTGAGGGTGTCATTGTTTAGCCCGATTTTTATGGTAATGGCACCACTTGACAGCTCCACATCATACCTCATCTTAAAGTAGACATAATAATCTTTCAAATGATGTGATGTGTATGTGTAGAGAGGGTACATTAAGTTGACCAAATCAGTGGTGTCTACTGCTCACCTAATGCATTTGAAAAGTGGATAGATCAGGACTCTACTGAAAATAAGAACTTGCTTCTGAGCTGAGATACCCTCAGTAAATACATTTTAAAAATTGAGTAAAAGCAGGATCCTGCTGGAAATTAGATATTACATCTCTGCGGAAATATTGTAGATATAGACATTATTAAAATAGATGAAAGTGGGAACCCACCGAAAACTAGATAGTGCATCCAAGCTGAGATATTCAGCATAACTACATTTAATAAAAACATTAGTGTGCGCGCACACACACACACACACACACACATGTGTACAATCCCCCACTGTACAGATGCACAGACTTACATACAGACAGACACAAACACCACTAAAAACAGGCACATACACACACAGACATAGACACACACACACATATACAACTACAAACACAAATGCATGCATACACAGATACACACATACGTACACTATGCCAAACACAGACACATGCACACACACTATTTCACAAAGAACAACCTGCACACCAGTAACAGGTTCTGCTGCTTTCTCCATCAGGAGTCTCGCTCTGCACTACTTGTGGACTGGATGGCTTGCTGTTGTACCACAACCATAAAAGCAGCAAAGACAATGCAGTCGGGGGAAGCACCAATTCTAACCTTGAGGGACATTTTTTTCTAATCCCTACCACAAAAAAGAAATTAAGACAGCTTGAGTTGGACCATAAAAAGACCTTCTCTTGTGGTCTCAACACAGTAGATAGGAATGGGAGCAATCCAACAGCCATACCCGTCTATGGTGGCCAGACCAGGGCCACATAGTGAAGTCTTAACCCATGAAACTGCAGAAAGGCCTTACTGAGGCTAGGGTGGAAAGCCATCACCTGCGACATAGATGAAAAGCCTAATCAGGGTTAAATTAAAACACTGCTGCCCTTGATATAGGTGAAAACCCAATATCTTTCAGGCTGGAATTTAGGATGTAAGGTTGCCACCTCCAGTTCTTAACTCTGACAGTCCCAAGTCCTGTGGCATCTTAACAGGGGACATAAACCACCTGTCTGTATAGAGTGCATCATTTGCATTTAAGGTACATGAATTAGCATGATGACGGTACTCTTTTGCAAGGTGAAGACTGACAGATTTGTCACATACACATACAAAACATATGGAATGCCATTCCCCCAACAAATCCAGTTTTCTTGGCTAGCAATATAAATACAGTCCTACTTGATGGGAGGAGCTTTTTGATGCTCTTTATCGAGCCTGTGCAGCTGGCTGTGAACATAGCTGTGATTGTGGTGATCATGAATACCCACCAACTGAGGAAATTAATCTTTATTTTACACTTGTTTCTTTTGACCTGCTGTCTTCTTCCGCCATCATGCTGCTGTGCATTATCATAAGTTCATTGTGTTCTGACAGTAAGAATGACATTTAAATTCTATGGTGCCATCATTTTTAATATAAGTGTATGTGTTATTATCTATGATATAATATTCAATGGTTTCACCTATTTTTGGTATTGGACTGATGGCAGCAATATTATTAGATAGTTCCCTTTAAATGTGTGGGCACATTATCACTAATGAGAGCTGGAGTGTCTTGCACCCATTCCTTTCCATAAACTGGTGAGCATGAGAATGGTATAAATTCAGTTTTTATTATTTGCACCTGCACTTTGATTAGTATTTAAGGCACATTGATTTGTAGTTTGGTCATGCCTCCTGACGAAGGGGTGGCATAGCACCGAAGGGCTGAGGCTGGTTTGAGGGAAGTGAAGCAGAATTTATGCTTTATTTGCAGTAACCAATTTTTTTACATTTCTGTAAGTATTGTACTTTTTTGGCAATAAAATATCTCTCTGAATTTTCTGGAGTATTGGAGTGCAGAATTATTTTTATTATATATAGTATTTTTGTTTTTTCAGCACCTGCTGTTTTAGCTGGAGCACAGCTTTGCACTTTTGACTGTTACACGTATATTTTTGCTGCTGCACCACTCCAGTGCTTTTTGCACTGTCAGCTTTACTTTCAGGTCTGGAAGAGATAAGCTTCATGATTTTTCCTCTTGGGTTAAAGAATGTCGAAGAGAAGGCTAATTGAACTTTCAGCCACAAAACATTACTGAATTTCTAACAGGAGGATGGCGTTCTCACTCTCCAGTATGAGCATAGGCAGGCAAAGACAAGCCATGGATTTAAATGTTGAGACTAACAGTACCGCTCTTGAAAATGCAACACAAGAAGGTAACATCAGACATTTATTTAATGAACTTGAGAAAGCGGTACTTAAGGAAATCAACTTGCATTATGATTTGTTGTCATTGCAAAAGTACTTACTGAAACAATGGGTACCCCAGGGCCTCAGACTAACTCAATTACCTGCACACAGCCTACAGCAAATGTATTTTTGTCAAAGGTGGGAAGACAACCTAAAATGTGTTCAACTGAACTAGTTAAAATACAAATTGCCAAAGACAATTACCAAAGAAATCAAATATTGAAGGAAATTGAAGAATTAAACAAAAAGAAGATTGTAGTACTAATCCCCTGATACAAGAATTAGATACAAGATTAAAAATTAAAGCAAAGACATTGGAAAAAAGTGTCAATGGAAAGAAAAAAGTTAAATTGTTAAGAGATGAGAAGGACTATGCCAATAATTGTTTGTTTAAGTGGGACAATGAATTAAAATCCAGGAGCAGACAACGTTACAGAGGTCATTCAAAGAGTTATAATAATAAAGAACTGGTTATAACATTACCTCTCCATCTTCTGTTAAGAGTTCTGCATATTCAAGTACAGAATCTGTCAGTGAAGTTGATAATGTGGCAACCGGTTCATCTGTCTCAAAAAAAAAAAAAAGATCAAGGAGAGGACAATGTGGTCAACAAAGATGTTAACTAATTACCCAATCTAACAATAACTTTGATGAAAGTGGACAATTGTCTGTAATTAATTTGTCTACTTGGTCCCTTACAGGTGACTATTTGAGTTTATTGTCTAAAGGGTTATCATTTACACCAGTGCATTCTACAAATGAGTTCCAAATTTGTTGTGATTTGTATTGTCTTTTTAGGAAATTGAATCTTAGCAAGTTTTTTTTTCAGATAACGAACCATGTTCTGATTTAGAACTTGAAAGTCAGTCTGAAATAGATGATCAGAAAGCTAACATTATTCCATTGTTAGATTTAATATCACAAGATGAGTTAACACAATTGTTAGCGGAGGGGTTGCTGTGAATAGTGATGGGCAGGGCAATCAGTCTTTACCTGATATATCCTCAGATTTGCAGGTAATTGATGAGGGCCATTTAGAGGAGTTAGATAATTTAATTCCTGATAATCGCCTCGAGGCTGTTAAACCAAAATTGAAAAAACCCTCTCTCTTTCAACCTCCCTCTCCTGGGAGTGATGCTATTTGAGTTTTGCAACAGTTGGCTTTGAAGGATGTAGCAGCATGCATTAAAGGAATTAAGCAAACAAATAGATGGGATAATTAAACTGTAGGTGAACAACAGGCTTTAGAGGAATTAAAAAACATGGAGGACATAATTATTAAACCTTCAGATAAAGGAGGGAACATAGTATGAATACATTAAATTACAAGAAAAAGGCTTTATGTCAATTAACAGACACTACTACTTACAAACGACTTCAACAGAATACCCTTAAGGAATTTAAAGAGCAATTGTTGGAGTACTTAACTATGTCACTGGCAGAGGGTTGGATTACAGGGGAAGATTTTGATTTTTTAAATTTTCAGTTCCCACCATCCCCATCTTTTACCACCTACAAAGATTCACAAGGATAGCACAAATCCCCTGGTTGTCCGATCATCTTGGGCTGCAGTTCCTTAATGAAGCCCTTGGCGCCAAAGTCTAATAGCTTTTTAAAACAAGAGGTTAGTAGGTTAGACTCCCACCTCCAAGATTCTGCATCAGTACTACATAAACTATCTGGATTTATTTGGCAGGAAACAAATATGTGGGTCACTATTGATGTTTCAAGCTTGTATACATGTATTGAACACACCCTGGGGATTAATGCCATTAAAATCTTCTTGGAAGAGTCACAGTTTAAATATCCAGTCAATTTTATTTTATTGGGATTGGATCTTATACTATACACTAACTTTTTCTTGTTTAATGGGCATTTTCTTCAACAAGTTAGAGGCACTGCAATGGGATATTCATCATGCCCTCTTATGCGAACATTTATATGGGATGGTGGGAGGGGGCACAATCCAGGACCCCACAATTAACCCTTATTTTCATCATATTGTTAAGTATAAGCAGTTTATTGATGATTTACTTATACTTTGGGATGGCACTGATGCATAACTTTTTGCTGTTTTTGATTATTTAAATGACAATACAGTCGGTCTCAAATTCATGATGTAATATGGGCAGAAAGAGATATACTATTGAGATTTCATATTGCAGGGAACAGTAGGTGAGGTGGTTAAAACTAAAGCTTACAGAAAAGAGACAGCAGGGAATAATGTCTTACATGGGTCTAGCTCTCATCCAAAACATACAATTGAAGCTTTACCATATGGACAATTAATTTGATTAAAAAGAAATTGTTCAGACCCAGCAAATTTTGTACAAGTTAAGGAAGAGTTATTCACGAGACTGAGGGAATGGGGTTATAAGGAGACTACCCTACAAAATGCTTTGTGTAAGGTTGTGGAAGTGCACAGGAGAGAACTTTTACAGTACAAGTATAAAAATGATGATGAAAATAAGGTTGTGTTTTCAGTTGAATATGGTCCTGGCTCTGTGGATTTTAAATCTATCATTAAAAAACAATGGCACATTCTGGGAATAGACAGAGATCTTAAAGAAGGGTCAACTGCAGGACCTTTAGTGGCATTTGGAAAAGTGTAGTGCCTACAGGATCTTTTGGCACGAAGTGAATTTGGAGATGTAAAACAAAAAACTTGATTAGGAGAAAAAACTATAGGTTTTTACCCATTTAAGTGATGTAAGACCTGTAGGTGGTCAGCAGTAAAGGGAAAGGAGTTTTTGAATCTGAGTACGTTGGGAGAAAGACAACAAAACAGTTAGAACAGTACAATAATAGGCAGGAAAACAGTGGGTACAGGTTCAAAACAATTTTCAGCAAGGTACAATGTTACTAGAGAAATTCCCAGTATCTGGTCAAAACCCCAACTGCACATATGTGCAGTCAAAAACTGCATGGGCATAAATGCATGCACAGTCTCGGAGATTGTATATATATATGATCTAGTGTGCTTTCAGACTACACTAGATTACATGGACTGTGTGGTGCCATTTTTTCCCACGTCATTTTTTATTGCAGCATTTTGACACAGGGCTGAAATTCCCTGCCTGCCTGCTGTATCACAGTAGGGCCACCGCAGAGAATGTTTTTAGAAATATTGCATAATATCTGGAAATAGCTGACCATTTTTGTGATTGCCATTCATGTGTGTGCGTAGTGAACATCTTGCTATAATAGTGCCTTTTGAGGGGAGTAACACTATCTGTTCAATGCAGAGCAGTGTTTAGGGGTGAGTCAATACCACACCTCTCCACTCATCATTCATGCTGATAATGGCAGAGTTTGGGCTTATTAGGCAGAGAAGTCATGTAGTTCGAAACAAAAAGTTGATCCAGTTCTGGGTCAGCTCTTACCTTTGATCTAGGCAGCAGAATTTCAAACATCCAGAGGCTCAAGCTAGCTGTAACAAAAAAAAAAAACTATTCACGTGTGTGTGTGTGTGTGTGTGTGTGTGTGTCTGTCTGTCTCTCTATATAACTCAGTCTCTAGCTGTACTAACTGTATTCAAATGTGAATAACTTTAAAATGAAAAATTATAGAATGGTACTGTGAGCACAACATTTATTCAGCATAAAAATATCTACAAAATAAGTGGCACTTTATTTATATACCTTTTAGTTTTTTTTATAATTGGTAAAAAAAAAAACAACAGAAAATTTCCTTTCACTTTTTGCAGCAAATGAAAAATGATAGCATGGTACTTTGAGCACAAAAGTTGTTCAGCACAAAAATATCTGCCAAATGAGTGGTTCATTCATTTTATTTATTTATTTATTTATTAATTCAATTTTGATAACCAAGTAAGCCAACTGAGCCCTGAAGGTCCCTTTTTCAGGGGCGACCCAGAATTAGTTACAGAGATAAAGCATACCTAATGGTGTACAAGAAATGATAAACAACACCTAGTAACAGGGATACAGTATGCTTGAACAATGTACAAGGCATAAGTACAACACAAGTTGATGGAAGGTTGTGCAGTAGGCTGATCAAGTGGGTTGCAAAAGTGGCCAGGCCTCCACAGGGTGATAATAAATTGATGGAGAACACAGTCAACAATAAGCAGTGAATATATGTCCACAAGTAGCCAGCAGGGAGGCAAACACAGGGGGTGACAGGAGTTGCTAGTGGTAAGGGGGGAGAAGTTGGGGAGTAGCTAGGTAGGGTACTGGATCATTTAGGATTCATTGGAAGGTTACTGTCATCAAGGCACAGGTCACGAAGCATAGGGAAAACCCAGGAGCAGTTGTAAAAATCACCAAAATGTTATTTATTGTAGCAGTAACATAAAATAAAATAAACCTGTTCAGAATAACTATGTACAGAAGCAAAAATAAAATCTTTCTTGTAAAAAAAATTCCCCTTGCAGCTTAGCTGTTTTTATAAGTCTTTTTCAACCCCCATCCTTTGCAAGCATCCCATTCTTTGTAAATTTCAGAAGGTGCTACAACATTGAGAACTTTCTGAGGTCCCCATAGCAACTGAAAAAGGCTCAGGCATTTGCACCCAAGTAACTGCTAGCTTTTTACAGTTATCTCAAATTATAAATATATATACATTTCAACAGTAACACCATATTTTCTAAACAAAAGTGATCCCATTATCAGTTTCATTTCCATATATTGAATTCCACATATTCTTATATTACCAGATCTAGATATGCAAGGGAGGAAAAACAGACAACAAGAGAAAACTGAGAGACAGTGATGCAAAGAATTGTGAGACTGTTCTGGTTGATCAAGTCCAAGGTCTCACAGGAAAATTTGGTCGTACAACCAGACAGAGAAGAGAGAAAAGGAAAAAATACAGATCCTTGCATTTACACACTTTCTCAATAACAGGTGGGACAGGGTCCTATTCTACCCTGTCACAGTTACGCTGGGAAGAGATTTCTCAGAGGCGTGTGTCAGAGATCTTGGGTGCTCAGTAGCAGGAGCAGGCACTGGCATTGAACAAGTGGGCCCAGAGCCAAGATCAGAAAATTTCAAGGGAGGGCTTCCTGTATGGGGGGGGAGTTTATTCACACAGCATGGGTCAGAGGAAACAAAGGATTTAATGCCAGCCTTGGTCTGCACCCTAGGTTCTTCCAGGAGGATTCATCCTGTTGTACAGAGATTTCTACATGAGTGCTTGGGGACCAGGAGCCCTGCAAGGCCGACTTGGGGGGGGGTGGAGAGGACTGGAAAAACTTATGAGCATTATAGATACCTTTTAGATTTTTTATAAACAGCTAAACATGGCAATAATTTTTTTTCACTTTTTTGGAGGTATGCGATAAATGGAATATGGTACCCTCCTACTGGAAATATCGTTAATATTTTTGTTCTCGTGCCGATTGACCTGATGACATCACATGTTGCTTCAGCACTTGTGATGTCATTGGGTCAATTATCACTCAAACAAAAAATACCAACAATATTTCCAATAGGGGAAGTAGCATATCCCTTATATATTCTTTGCAAAAAACTCTTTAATGCATCAGTTTGTGCTGCTATTAAAGCAACCAAAGTATGGAAATGTGATGTTAGGGTTTTCAATACTAACTCCACATTCCCTTCCAAGCAGTTAAAGGGGGCAAGATAAAACAAGCAACCACCAACATCCATCATCAGCTAAGACAAACAGCATACAGCTCTTCCACATGACACAAGAGACATCCCTCATTATGGTCCAGTGCTTCTGTAGAAATGGATACACATTCACACTTGCACACTACCCGAGAAGTGCAGTAAAACATTCATATAGGATCACATTATAAATTGTAAGTAAAAAGTAATGCATGACAGGGTGTGCAGAAATGCTAAATTACTGCATGCCCTAGGTGGATTGTGAGGCATGAGGTGCAGCCGAGTGCCTTCAACCACCTGGGAAGTGCTGTATCTGATTCCCATAGAATCACATTGTAAATTGTAAGTAAGCAATAATAGACAGTAGGGGGTGCAACAATGCTATCTTGCTGTATGTCCCAGGTGGGCTGTGAGGCACAAGGTACAGCTGAGTGCCTTCAGCCACTTTGAAAGTGCAATATAAAATTCCCATAGGATCACATTGTAAATTGTAAGTAAGCAATAACACACAACAGGGTGTTTGGTAATGCAAAATTACTACACACCACAGTTGGCTTGTGAGATGGGTTGTGAGTCATGAGATGCAGCTGAGTGCCATCAACCGCCTGGGAAGTGCGGATGTCTTTGCTCAAGTGCTGAAGGCACCAATGCTGTCATGGAAGCACATGCTAAGGATGTGGGAAAGTCAGCAGGTGGCTGCTCTGAGGAGCACCAGGCCCCTGGCTCCTTCACCCTGAAATAGAGGTAACATTCCAATTTAAATGGCACACAGTTGAATGACACAAAACGAAACCAAACGAAGGGAAATGGCAGCAGAGCAAGATGTAGCTCTGGATAGAATGAAAAAGGTAGTTTTCACGTACACTGACTAACTGCAAGGAAGAAAAGGAAGTGTCAGTGGGTGGCTGCATGAGAAATGCAGCATGCCCTAGATCACTTTGTCTGATGACATGAAGTGTGAATACGAGAATTTGTGACTCACACTGTCATGGTAAGGCAGCATTGACAGAGCGGGGGGGGAATAGAAATGGAAATATCAAGTGTACAACAGTTTTGCACCCCTTCCCCCATTCAGAAGGCAAGAGGTGGAAGCTATTCAAAAACAAATTGCAATTTGGTTAATTGGAGGAGATAGATCCTCAATGCCCATGTACAGGCTGCACCTGTCACTGGACAGAACTGACAAGCAGTTTCTGATGCACTGACTGCCCCCTCAAGCTCCATATAATCTGCTCAAGCCTGTCTAGTTATGGGACTGTGCCCCATGACAGCACTAGCCATATCCCAAGAGTTCATGACCATGTCCCAGCCCCGTTTACAGGCTGTCTCCATCTGACGGATATCTCCATGTGGCCCCCTGCTAAGACACATAATAACCCTGCCTCATCTCGGCAATTTCTATTTCATAAGTGTAATGTAGCTAAGGTACTTGCTCATGTGTGTATACTCTCCATTCCCTGTTCTTAGTTTGTCATGCATGGGTGTCAGAAACAATCTGAGGATCCCAGGTCCCTAGCAGATGCTTTCAAAAGTCAGAACCATTTGCCTGAAAATACACTCTCTAATAATAGATGTCTATAATTCTGTTGCTCACTGCAGTCTAAAGGGAATTAGCAGACTTCTTTTTCCACAGCAGTTTGGGTGTAGTACACACTGGAGATCATTGCACACAGGAGAATAACATCACTATTAAAGCTTATAATCAGCTGTCAGTAGTAGTAGAAGTGGCAAATCTGCATTCTAGGGCATATGGATTGCATTTCTCAACCTGGTAGGACCATCATTTCCATTCTACAATAAGAGTTCATTAGCTCAGATCAAATAGTACAGCACCTGTTGTTTGTAGGAAACAAATCAGAAAGTAATCACAATGCATGGGCTTGCAAAGCAAGCCTTTTAAAAAATTATAAATCAGGCAGATTCAAGAAAGTGGCATACTCTAGCATCAATGATCCATCATGCTTTCTATTCAGAAGAATTTAAGAGGAAAACAACGTAGGTAATTCCGGCATAGCTCACCTCAGTGCAAAAAATGAAAACATATCATAAGGGAGGAGCTGGATCCAACCAAGCCTAAATACTGTATTCACAGATTGGACAAAAGAAGCTCACTCACCAAATATATAAATTTCAAAACAGTTTTAATAGGTATAAATATCTTTCCACCAGAAATCACTCCAATGTTTCAGGTTACCCCTTCATCAGCGAAAACTGGTCCACATGTACATATAAAATAATCATTATTATTTACATAACTAAAAATAGAGTAATATTTTACATAAATAAATTTAAATAAATCAGTCATCAAAGCTGCCTGCACTTATGCGAATAGGCTTAGATGCAATGGAATTGTAATTTATTCTCTCTCAAATATTTCTATGATCTGTAAATAAAATTTATTGAATAAGATATCCCATATACTGTACATAGTACATAAATAATTCCCAATAAATCCTCATAGTGACAGTAGAAAATAAATGCTGCATATCCCTTTAAATAAATTGCAGAGCAAAATATCTTTACCATACCATTTTTATATTTCTTATTGTATTCCTGTAGTGCGGTCATACATTATATTTCATAATGTTGGCTAAATGCAGCCTAACATATTCAGTTATTTAAAATCCACTCTGAAAAACCATGAATTTATGTTTTATTTTACTATGCATTTCCATTGACAATAGCATAATAAATGCAACATATCCCTTGAAATAAGTTAAACAGCAAAAGATCTTTTCCACATCTTTTTTTTATATTTCTTATTGTATTCCTGTAATGCACTCAAACAGTAACTTCTATTTTATAACATTAGCCTATACTGTTAATTTATTTATTTATGTAAGAGTTTAACCAGGCAGGCATACTGAGCGGAGAAACCACTCATTTCCAGATGTGGCCTGGGGGAAATAGGGTGGAGGGACACGTAGGATGAAATACATACATTGCAGGTTCACAATGATACAGAGTATTCAATAAAAGGGCTAAGACATACATCCATTACAGGTTGCCATTGATACAGAGTTTACAATAAGGAGGTACTGGGTATTTACATAGCATCCATGGTATACAGCCTCGAGGCCAGAACATCCTAGTTTGAGAGCCCTGTGGTAAACAGTTGATTCATGTATAACTATCAGGTGGTGGTAACCAGAGGTCATGAGGGCTTGTGCTTATGTCTGCTGGGAACAAGTGCATGTGGTGAAGAATTGTGAAAGGAGGAGTGGGTTGAGGTGGCTATGGTTGGTGAAGTGCCTGAAATCTACAGGCAAGTCATTCCAGAGTTTTGGCAAGTGATATTTGAAAGCCGATTGTCCTTTAGAGGTGTGCATGAGTGGGACTTGAAGAAGCCTGGAGTTCGAGTGTCTGAGTCAGTAAACAGGGGAAGATTGAGCTGATAGGGTGGAGCCTAGGTAAGGGGGAAGAGTCTGGGACCAGAATTTTGCAGCGACTCTGGTGCAGTGGATTCGTCTGTGGGCCATGAGTGAGGGCAAGGCTAGGGAGCTGTATAGGTTGCAGTGATGTGTCAATTGTGGGCACTCCAGGATGAAGTGGCAGAAGAAGTGGAAAAGTGTGTCCAGGCTGGCCAGGTTGGATAATGTGGCGGCTCCATAGACCACGTCCCCGTAGTCAAGTATCGGGAGTATCATCTTTTGAACAATTTCCCTCTGGACTGGAGTGGACATACAGTCTTTGTTGCGATATAGAGCACCAAGTTTGGGGTGTAATTTCTTGTGTAGTGATTTGACGTGTGTGGAGAAGTCGAGGTAATGGTTGTGCCAGACACCCAAATATCTGAAGGAGGTGCAGGACTCCAGGGGTGATCCATCCAGAGTTTGGAATGAGGGGCGCGTTACTAGGTGAGAAAGCCGTGGCTGCGAACCGAAGGTTAATGAGACTGTTTTGTTTGCGTTTAGGAATAACTGGTTGGTTCAGAGCCATTGTTGTATGGCATTGAAGTCCTGCCGAGCACGCTAAAGCACTGCTTCAGCGGAAGGGCCTGTATGAGTAGTACGGCATCGTTCCATGACATTTGGAAATATGAGAGTGATCAGGCCAATGGGAAGTTGTTTAAGACTATTGAAAATAATATTGGGCCCAGGACTGATCCTTGGGGAACCCCCATTGTGATAGGGAGGGGGGTAGATATGTGGGGGCCAATTTTCACCGATTGGTGTCTACCTTCTAGGTATGCCTGAAACCAGCTAGTGGCATGGTTGGAGAGGCCAGCATCACTTAGTTTGTCTAGTAACATTGTGTGGGAGACGGTGTCGAAGGCCTTGGCAAGGTCTATGAAAATGGCCAAGGGGATATGGCCTTTGTCCATGCCTGAGAGAATATCATTGGTGATTCTGAATAGGGAGGTGAAGGTAGAATGTGACTTATGGAACCCGGACTGATAAGGGGTGAAGCAGGAGGAAGTGTTTAGGTATTGGGAGAGTTGAGCAAGGGCAAAGTGTTCTTGAATTTTGGCCAGAATTGGGAGTAGGGAGATGGGGTGGTAATTTCCCAGAGTGGTGGAGTCACCACCCTTAGGCAGGGGGATAACAGTCACCTGCTTCCATGCGCATGGGATTTTGGTCATTGAGGAGGAGAGGTTAAGCAAGTCGGCTAATAAAGTGGCTATGGTGGGGGTGGATAAGTGAAGTATTTTGGCATCCAAGCCAGAGGGGCATTTGCCTTTGTCGGGGTTAAGGGCTCTCAGAGCTTGAAACACTTCAGTCGGGGATACTGGTCGGAAAGAGAAACTGGTGGTAGAGGCGGAATTCTGGGATTTTGGTGAGGTATTTGACTTGCGTGAGGCATGCGGGAGACTGGGTAGGAGAGAGGCTGCACTGCTGGTGAAGAAGGCATTGAAGGCAGAGGCTACTTCACCGGGGTCAGTGACAGTCGAGCCAAGGATTGATAGTGTCGGGGTTGGTGGTTGGACAGCAGTGGAGAGGAGGGATTTGATGGTTTTCCAAAAGTTGGTAGGGTGGTTAAGATTTGAGTTCAGCGCCGATGAGAAGTATTTCTGTTTGGCCTGGCACATCTATTTAGTGCAGGAGTTGTGGAGGGAACGATAGTATTGTAGGGATTCTTGGGAGCTAGTTCATTTGTGTTTTTTCCATGCCAGATCCCTGGTGCGACATCTGCTAATGATATTGGCTGAGACCCAGGGAAGGTGGGAGCCCCTTACTCTTGTGCTTCTTAACAGGGTATGGTAGTCCCAAACCTCTAGGAAGCATGTTTTGAAATTATCGAGAGCGACATCAATGGATGGAGCCTTAGGTATGAAGGACCAGTCGATCTAAGCCAGGTCATACAGGAGAGATGGTAGAGATAGGGGTTTGTAGGATCTTGCTAGAAGCCTCCTGGAGGGGGGTTTAGAGGGTTTATGCACTTTCCTGACCAAATATATCATGTGGTGATCGCTTAGGGAGTCGGGGAGCAGGTCTGCACCAGTAGTCCTGTGTGGGTGGGAAGTGAGTGCCCAATCCAAGAGGGAGTGGTTAAGCGTTTTGGGGTTTAGCCTGGTAGGTTGGGAGATTTGTTGGGAGAGATTATGGGCATTTACTTTGGTATGTAGTTTGGCTCAGTCTTTGGCTAGCCAGTTGAAATTGAAATCCCCGAGGACATAGATCTCACCTGCTGCGGCAATAGACTTTAGTTTGGCCAGATGGTCTAGGACACTGGGAATGGGGGTGCTTGGGGCACAGTAGGATCACACAACAAACACAGGTGTGGAGTAGGGGAGTGCAAGTTTGATTGTTAAGAACTCAATTAGTGGTGAAGGTGCAGGGATGTGGACCTGGGTAAACTGAAGCTTGGTGGCGATAAACATGGCAATGCCACCCCCCCTTTTCTTACCTTCACGGTCCTGCCTGATTAATAAGTAGCCCGGTATGGCTATGGAAGAGTCTGTATGGTGTGGTTTTAGCCAAGTCTCAGATAGTATAAGGATGTCTGGATGAAGTGATAGGGCAGTGAGTTGTAGTTCTGGTACTTTATTCAGGATACTGCATATGTTGAGGTGCAGTATTTGGAGGCCCTTAGGGAAAACCAGGGGGTGGGGAGATTGGGAGGGGTAGGGCTGGGGTTAGCTTCAATATCCCCTGCCAGTATAAGAAGCAAAGTTATAAGGTGTATGGTTTTGTACCAAGCAGGTCTAGTTTTGTGATAGGAGGCGAGTGCTCTAGGTGTAAGTGCATTGATATCAGCTGTAAGGGTTCTCAGGACGGACAGTCCTGGGATGAGGGAGGAAGAATGGATGCTCCAATTTCCCAATTATGAGAGGGTCCTTGAGGAAGTTGTTGTGGGAGAGTCGTTGAGAGGAAGAGCAGGGGAGTCATGATGGTGTAGTGGAGGGGGTGAAATGGGTGCCGTATTGGGCGAGATGTTGGGGGGAGGAAGGCTATGGAAAAAGACAGGAAGATTAGTGGGAGGACAAGCAGAATGATTTTGCCTTATTTGTTGCAGCCAGCAGGGCTGGGTGTATCGGCCGCTAGAGATGGCAGCAGATAAGCTGCTAATGGGAGATTGGACTGATTGGTTCCAGTGATTTCACGGTCATGTGCTCCTGCGTATAAAGCCAAGAGCTGACCAAGGGTGGTGGGGGGGGAGCTGGTGCACAGCGCCAGTGGGGTAAACACACGCCATTTGAAAAAGTAGGCACTGTTCTTGTGAGCGCAGTCCTGTACCTTGCTTCAGTTCGAGGGGTCTCCTGAGCGATTGTCTGGGGAGGGTAGGCTGAGTTACAGCCCTCGCAACCCAAGTAGTCCTTCGGGGAGGGCTGGCATCTCCAGGCCCTCATGACCACAATAGCTCAGAGAGAAGGAGAGAGTGGAGAGATTTATTGTCTGCTGGGGAGGCGTGGCTAACTGGCTAGGTACAGGTATGGCTGAAATTTACAGAAAAGGACTGTTTGTCTAATTGCAAAGCTTTAAGGTACGGCTTTAAATTATTCCGACAGCTTTAATATTATTCAGATAGTCTACTTAGCAGGAGAAGCTGTACTCGGAGAAATTCCTATGGCAAAAGCTTACAATTAATTATCTATTGTCAGGATTAACTTCGTTTAAGGCAATACAGAATAATTGTAAAAATCAGTCTGTTAGATGATAAACCTGAACAAAAAACTATCAGTCTGTTCGATGATAAATCTGAACAAAAAAACTATCTGTAATGCTAGGCCAACTTTGAAGGCAGTGGGTTTGGTCTTAAAGTAAAGTAGAGTTTGTTACAATTTTGGTGCCAAGAGCAGCACAAACACATGCCGTTTGAAACAGCAGGCGCTGTTCTTGTGAGTGCAGTACCGTACCTTGCTTCAGTTCGGGGGGTCTCCGGAGTGATTGTCTGGGGAGGGCAGGCTGAGTTACAGCCCTCGTGACCCACGTAGTGCCTCGGGGAGGGCTGGCATCACCAGGCCTTCATGACCACAGCAGCTTACTTCAGTTCAGGGGGGATCTCCGGGCCATTGTCTGGAGAGGGCAGGCTGAGTTACAGCCCTCGTGACCCACGTAGTGCTCCGGGGAGGGCTGGCGTTTCCAGGCCCTCATGACCACAGCAGCTTGCTTCAGTTCTGGGGGGGGGGTCTCCAGAGCGATTGTCTGGGGAGGGCAGGCTGACTTACAGCCCTCTTGACCCACGTAGTCCTTTGGGGAGGGCTGGCGTCTCCAGGCCCTCACGACCACAGCAGCTTGCTTCAGTTCAAACCCACACTAAAAAAACAAGAATTTGTGTTCTAGTTTCAACCACAAATGTCTCACATATTTAACATTACCATCATTTAGGATTTTTTCTTATATAGAATAGTGCCACAACGCTCAATACAGTACTGCAGAAACATGTTTCAAAGAACTACTAAATGCATCAGAGTGCTATTCATTCATTTACCGAGGTATTTTACTAATAACTGAAACATTGTAAGCACTTACTATGTTATCATTTTAACTTAGTTTTCTAAGACATGGTGACCATGTCTTGACCTATAAAAATGAAAAGCTACCTTATCTGTTTACATTCTTATTATAAATCCTTTTTAACAGACTTTGTCTAATTTAGCTAACTTACCCAAATGGTCAAATAGTCCCATATGGCTCCTGCACCTTCTGCTTTATAAAGATCAAGGAATAGCGTGCAGGTAGTTCTTTTTATATTGATTGTGGTTTAAAACCTCAAGCAGGTAAAACATCTGGTGCACATTTTGTATTTGATACACCTATTCAGTTAACTCATTATCTGCCAGTGTCAGTGGCTCATGGCTATGGGATCAGTTCCCACATTAAGCACTTGGGTTAAAATCCCAGTACTGACACTGTAGTGCAGCATGAGAGGGGTGCTGCACTTCTGAGGTGCCGTCTTTCAGAAGAGACGTTAAACCGAGGTCCCATCTGCCTGGACTGGTGGTAGTTCAGGTGAATGTTAAAGATCCCATGGCACTTATCGAGAAGAGTAGGGGAATTTTCCCTGGTAGCCTGGCCAAACTTCCCTCATTCACTAAAAATACCACCAACAGCTTAATCTGGTTCATGGTCAGTTGGTGTTCATCTGTATCCCCTTCCCCCGGGTTGTGCCTGGAAATAGGCAGTATTTGTCTAGTGCACTTACCCTGTCAACAAAAAACTAAATAAAAATTATTGGCAGTTACCATATCTACAGCTTAAAGCACAACTGTCACATCTTGGGTGCTCCAGGCAGCCAACTCATACATGTAGTTGCCTGCCCTATGAGCTTTTTTCCAGCTATGAATGACTATTTTTTACTATGTGGTTTTAAAAATATTTGCCTCATAAAACCCAGCTCCTAACTTCCGTATACTCGCCCCATGATTGCCCAGTGCTGCAGCCGTGCCTCTGAAAACTGCATAATTATGATGAGAGGATGCGAACGGGGTTGCAGTGCTGTCTATGGAAAATGTAAAGGGACTGGGGGGGCTGCCTAAATGCACTAAGACAATCTTTGATGCCATATTTACATGTAAATAAATACATATTTACATGTATGGGGCTAATACATAATATACGAGCCACATATATGTAAATACGCTACAAAGATAATATCTATAATTATACAATTTATTGGGAATTGTTTATGTAGTATGTATATGGGGTATCTTATTCAATATTATTTATTTGCAGATAGTAAAGATATTTGAGAGAGAATAAATTAAAATTCCATTGCATCTAAGCCTATCCACATAAGTAAGTGCAGGCAGCTTTGATGGCTGATTTATTTAAATTAATTGATTTAAAATATTACTATATTTTTAGTTATGTAAATAATACTTTGATTTTAGATGTACATTTGGACAAGTTTTCCCTAATGAAGGGGTAACCCAAAATGTTGGAGTGATTTCTGGTGGAGAAATATTTATAATTAATAAAACTGTTTTGAAATATATATAGTTGGTGAGTGAGCTTCTTTGAGCCTGTCTGTGAATACAGAGGAAAACAATGTTCAATTTATTAAATGAGGCATTCCCTTGCCTTTCAAAACCTTTTAGAGTCGATGGCCCTGAAATTAAGAGCTGGAGAATAGTGCTGCATAGCCTGTAGCTCTGCACCAATAATAGCATATAACTGGCTCTGAGCTACAGTATATTCAGCCAGTAATGCACACTAATGGTGCATGCTAACTGACTGAATAATGGGTTGTACAGTGGATATGGACTGCACCTATGTGACTGAAGGCTGTATATGGCACACAGGACATAGTGTGCCCAAACAGGATAGCTCCAGGGCACCTACAGGTCATATTTAGCCCTAGCATGCCAAGGGGCCCATTGGGCTGAACTTTGCTAAAGGGGCTATTTGCATGCCCACTAGAGGTCCATTTGCATGCATGCAGCAGATGGGCTAGTGCCCATGCTAGGCAGAGGATGGAAGGAATCTCTGGTAGTCTAGTGGACCCCAGTCCCCCGATTACCCCTGTGTGTAGAACTCTGTATTAAAACCTAAGACATTTAAAAGTTAGTCTATCCTTTGTCCCTCTATGAAAATACATCAATATATGATTTTGAAAAAAAAAACAGCTGTTGGAAATTGATAACTTGTTGAAAAATAAGTCTTTAAAGCCAAAATGCAACCTTCACATGTCGTAGAGAGAGGCTTTACGAAAACTAAGTAACTTTAGTGCAGTGGTCATTAAGCCCTCCAAGAGGGCAATGTTCTTATCATGCCAGATGTCATGAAATGTGCAGATGTATGGCAAATGAACTACTGTAAAAGATAATTATCAAATCCTTTCTAAAGATACAACTGCACAATTACAGGCAGTTATTTGATATTGTTGATAATGGTGTTTGCCCTCTAAGGGGCAGACCAGGTTGTCCTGGTGCACCCCTTCCCTTTTCATTAAGATGGTGTGCTCAGAAGGGGAGGAGAGAGGGAAGGGGAGGGCCGGGGAATAGAACAATAGCCAAGCAACAGGAAGGGGAGGGGCAAGAGGAGGTACATAGTGGGCAGCACAGCAGTGGTTCAGCCACTTTTGCTGGAGTTTTGATTTAATTGAAACTGCAGCACATCAGATTGGCTGAACAACAGGAGAGGTTTATGCACTAGGATACTACAGGTAAGATAGCTTACAATGAATGAAGTTTAAAAAAAATAATATAATAATAAATATAAATAAATTAATTAATAATGATATATAATGGTAAGTTGTATTACTTTACAAGACAAAAAATAGTTTGAAGGTGAATTATATGTGACTGGCTCATTAGGCCTAGAGTGGGACCCCTCTTTGAAGGAAGTTTTGAGTGTGACCCCTTTTTGAAGGAAGTTTTTCTTTAAAATTGAATAATGCTGAAAGGATCCTGGTTAAGAAACTTGTAAGGCATAGCTCTTTTGGCATTTCTGCTCCAGCGTTCCATTATTTTGGGGATTTTGAACTTGCAAACATGTTCTGGACAAAGGAGAATGCGGGTAGTCAAAAGTTTTGCAATTTTTGTAAGTTTAATTTAAGGACATCGCCGAGCAAGCATGTCAAGCTGAACCTGTGCTGCTACAGGATGTGGGGAACGCCATAGGGCAATTGTACAATTAAGGTGCTTTGTTTTCAGTTGTTAGTACAGCATTTTTGCTTAGTTTCTGGGTGCATGCGCGGAACATGTTGGAGACAAAGGTGGAAGCGAGCAGGCAAGGCCTTGGCCTTCAAGGGGTTTTGTAAAGCAGTTTTTTCATTTAAAAAGCCTTTTCCGAGCAAGCGTGTGGACATGAACTGTGCTACAGCCTGATGCTGAGGAACACCATAGTTTGTTTTAAAATCAAAAGATTTTGTTCTTTCAATATTTAGGGGAAGCAAGGTGCTCTTCAACTTTATGCAGGGAGAAAACAGAGAATCTCACCGCCAAGTGAGAGGAGGGCAATTCAAAGGAGACGGCTCCTGCTAAAAGGGAGTGAGGACAGCATGCATAGGTTTTGTTGCAGCCTAAGGGGCTGAACGCTGAAAGTGATAGGCAAAGGAGGGGGAAGGCATTTGGATACAAGAGGAGAAGGAGACGGCTCCTGCAGAAAAGGAGCGAGGACAGCAGGCATAGGGTTTGTGGTGGCCTAAGGGCTGAACGCTGAAAGCAATGGGAAAGTGAGGGGGAAGGCATGGGATGCAAAAGGAGGAGGCAGGCAATAGAGGCCAGGGTGCAGGATAGCACCAGGAAAAAATGCATGGAGTGATGTTACATGCCATGAGAACCATGCGGTGACAACAAAAATGGCCTGGTGAGCTGGAAGAAGGGCCTAGGGATGGGAAACAATGGATATAGGGTGCAATGGGGGAGAAGCAACACAAGCTGACAGGGTAGCAGTAGAAAAAAGGGGTATGCAGACAGAGGCATGCAAAGGGGATGATTACGCCAAAATAAGGCCTCAAGAGACAGCGCGGTGGATGCAGCATGGCCTCAGGTGTTTGGACACCGGCCGTGGGGGGACAAAGAAGAAGTGGGCCCAACAGGCCAAGAGCATGGCGAAGGAAACCGGGGGGGGGAAGTAGGAGCAAAAAATGGGGCCCTCAAGAGGGAGGCGATGGTTTTTCCAAGCAGAAAAGGCCACTTGGTGTGGCTGGAGACAAACGGGGAAAAAAGGGGAAGGGAAATGGAGAGGCCTGGGAGGGTCAGCAGCCATAACAATGTGAGGGCATGCAAGGGGAAATGGTTAGGCCTGGAAGCCCACAAGAGGTGGCGCTTAAGGCATTTTTGAGGCCTGGGGGGGGCATAGAAAAGAGAGGTGGATAGAAGACAGGGGAGGCCATAGGAATGGCAAGGAGGGGGAAGGCAACCAAAAAAAAAGGCAATTTTGAAGGTTTACAAAGGAGTAAGACCCCGGGCACAGGAGCAAGTACGATGCATCTGGCTTCCAAGAAGGCAGCATGGAAGGAGGATTTTCGAACCTTACAGCATTGCTACAGGCATAGAAAAGGGAAGCTGTAGCTTTGGGCATGAATTGACCTGACAACAATAGAGGACTGTGAAAAAAAAAACAAGGGAGGGGGCACATTTTGTCGCCATTAGTCGACCGTACTCTTGAAAATGGGCCTGGTCATATGGGGAATACTATAGGCAGATTTGTAATTAATGAAAATTCTCTTTTCTTTTCTTCAGTTGTTTCCACAGTTTGCGAAGAGCAAGGAACATGACACTGAAGAAGAACAGGCCTTCAAAGGAGGATGCCTACAGGGCTATAGTGGAGCTGGCAGAAAAAGCCAATAGAATGTGGGAGCTGGTGGAAGGAGAGGAACCGGGGAGACCTGGGGAGAAAAGGAAAGTGGGGAAGGGAGAAGGGGGCAGAGGGAAATGGCTCGGGAGGGACCAAGCAGCCTGGCCAGGTTACAGCCACCGATAGTGGGACCCAACAAGGTGGCTAGTCCAGTACCTCTGCAATCTGTTGACCCAGTGCTGCCAGTACCTCCCCAGGACCAGGTTGGGTTGCCCCCAGTAGAACCCAGACCAGATCCCCGGCACATAATGGTTCCTCCACAGCCACTAGTAGAGCAACCACCATTTCAACCACAGGGCACCATACTTGGGCACCAGGAGGACAGCAGGCAACAAGGAGTAGACAAGGCCACAGGTAACGCACCTGGCTCAGTGGGTGACAGCATCAAAGAGTATATAAGCCAAATTGTCTCAGAATTAGGGACAGGGGGCTTAGGGCAGATGGAGTCAGCACTGGCAGAGATTGGGTCAGAAAAGGAGGTGCTGAAAGAAAAAGAAGGAGGAGTGGAGAAAGAAGGAAAAGGAATAAGGGAGATAGGAGCTCCTGGGATGAGGGTAGGCGAACGTTTTCCGTTTGCCACAAAAGAGAAAATATGGAAGGGAGAGTATGTGGATATCTTCGCCTTAGTAGGCCAGGAAGTGGCAGCAAAATATGAAGAGGCAGAGAATATGGGGAAGAGTGAAATGGCAGCAGCTGTAGTTTTGTTAGGCAAGAAAGAGGAGGACAAATTCACTAAAGGGAAGACTTGGGAAGGGTGGTTTGTAGGTTTCACCACATTCTCAGCCATAGTATTGGAGAAGAGGCCTGAGTTGGGCATCTCACTCATCACATACTCCCTGATAATAAGGAGATCAAAAGCAAAAGGGGGTGTGGGTTGGATATACTATGATGAATTCTTTCAGCAGAGAATGACGATATATGGGGATGTAAGATGGGACACGAAGCAACTAGATTTGCGGACAGACTACGTAACTGATCAATCCACAGCAGAAGGAGAGTTGGGTAAGAAAGGTGCCATGCCACAGAGATGTTGCTAGGCCTACAATAGGGCTTTTTGTTCCTGGCCATAATGCCGTTTTCAGCACGCTTGTTTGAAATGCGGGGGATCATATCCAGCCAGCAGATGCAGGACGACATGGGTCCAGGGAGCCCAAGGATCTGGGGGGCAAAGATCAGGTCAACAGTTTTTTCATGAAGGGCAGGCATGGAATAGAGGGGGGAGGGGCAGGGGTCATGGAAGTAGAGGGGTTCAGAATCACTGATCAGCAAGGCCAGACATCAATCAGAGGGGGAGACCTTGGCGGAGAAAATGAAAAGAAGACAAGTGAGCAATTTAGAGAAGCTAGAACCCACATCAGGATAGAGGCATGGAAAGAATGGTTAGACAGATACCCAAATAGGAAAATGGCAGAGATGATTAAAAAAGTTTTTTGCACAGGTTTTTTGTTGCAGTGTGAGGGCCAAAGGCAAGCGAGAGAGGCGAACAATCTGGGTTCGGTAATAGGGAGAGAAAAAATTTTAAGACAAAAAATAGAGAAGGAAAAGGCAGCAGGGAGAGTAGAGGGACCATATGATACCTCCCCACTTCAGAATATGAGGATTTCTCCATTGGGTTTGGTCCTCAAAAAACAGGAGGGGGAATACAGAGTGATTCATCACCTATCCATTTCGGAAGGTGATTCGGTGAACGATTTTATCAGCGAGGAATATAGTAAAGTGACATATGCCACTTTGGAAGACGCAGTTCGGATCATCCGGGCAACTGTTGATGCATGGATGGCAAAGACAGACACAGAGTCCACTTTCAGATTACTTCCGGTTAGAAGAGAAGACTGGCACCTGTTGGGGTTTAAAACTGGAGGACAGTACTATTTTGTCAAAGCCATGCCCATGCGATGTTCTATAGCATGTGCGATATTTGAAGCATTCAGCACATGTTTGCAGTGGATATTTCAAGAAAGAACTGGTTATAAAACAGTTATTCACTATTTGAATGATTTCCTTTTTATAGGCAGTGGGAGAAGAGAGACAGAAAAAATGTTAGCCAGCTTTCAAGAGCTGTGCAAAGAACTAGTGGTTCCATTGGCACCGGAGAAAACAAAAGGGCCCAGCAAGGTGTTAGAATTTCTGGGTATTGAGATAGATGCTCTGGGGGAAATATTTAGGCTGCCTGACAAAAAGTGGAAAAACTGAAGGAGCTGATTCAGATACATACCAGTAGAAGAAGAGTACAACTAAAACAGGTACAAGTATTGGGACATCTGAACTTCACATGCAGGGCTATTGGGCCAGGGAGGGCTTTCACTAAAAGGTTAGCAAGGGCTAGAGCTGGGATGACCAGACCACACCACTGGGTAGACATGACAAAAGGAGTAAAGGATGATTTTAAAGTATGGGAGGAATTCTTCCGGGAATATAATGGCTGCTCTTTCTGGCAGGAGGAATGGGTGTAAAACACAGACCTCGATGTTTACATAGACGCAGCTGGGGGCCTAGGCATGGGGGGCTATCTGAGGGGCAGATGTTTTGCAGAACCATGGCCAACAGACTGGGTGAAGGACGATAAGGTAAAAGATATAACATTGTTGGAGATCATGCCCATTTGGGCATGCACCCTGGTTTGGGGGGAAGAATTACGGAATCAGAAAGTGACATTCTGGTGTGACAATAGAGCAGTGGTAGAGGTCCTAAACAACAGGGGAGCTAGGTCAGAAACAGTCATGCAAGTTTTGTGACTTTTGGTGCTAAGGGCCTTGCAGTTGAACATGTCGTTCAGAGTGAAACACATAGAAGGGGTACACAATACCCTGGCTGACAGCCTTTCCCATCTGCAGCTGGATCATTTCTGGAGGTTGGCACCAACAGCAGAGGATCAGAAAACGCCCATACCAACGAACATCTGGGACATTGGCAAGAAGGAGCAGAACTATTGTTTCTCAGTTCATGGGTACCATGGACTCTGAGGGCCTATGACGGGGCCTGGCAAGTGTTTCAAACATTCGGGGCAACACACCATATGGAGGTAAGTAGGCCACTCACAGAAGAACAATTGGGGAAGTTCACTGTAGAACAGTAGCAAAAAGGAACAGCCCACACTACAATGGGGGTCTATTTGGCAGGGATTAGTGTAATTTGCAGCCTAAAAGGATGGAAGGACCTGACAAAATCAATGTTCATTAAAAGAATGATGCAGGGGTGGGGTAGGTTAAAACAAGGGACTGTGGATAATAGAAGACCAATATGGGGAACAGTGGCTTGGGAAACTAAAGGATGTGTTACCGGCAATCTGCATATCAAAGGCCGATGCCCAGCTATTTTACACAATTTTTGTGGTAATGTTTGCAGGGGCCATGAGAGTGAGTGAGTTGGTGGGTCATGGCAGTAAAGAAAAGAAGGGGGATTGGAATGGGAAGATATAAGCTGGAGGATGAAGGAGATACAAATCATGATTAAGAGGTCAAAGACGGATCAAAGGGGGCAAGATTGCATGGTAACACTAAAGAAACATATAGAGGGTGCAGTGTGCCCAGTGAAAGATTTGTGGGCTTTCGCCGCAGAGCATGGAAATAGGACAGGGAGATTATTTGTGCATGGAGATGGAAGGAAGGTCACAAGTTATCAAGTCACAGCCTTGCTCAAAAAAAGCATGTAATTCCTGGGGGAGAATCCAATTAATTACTCATCCCACTCCCTAAGGATAGGGGCTGCCTCACAGTGGGCAGCAGTAGGTGAGACAGTGAATAATATTTTGGAAAAAGGGCGCTGTCGGTCTGCCAGTTACAAGAGATACATTCAAACACTGCAGTATGGAGACTAATGTATCATCTGTGTTTTGTTACAGATTTGGATCCACATGGAGGGGGGGACAGGGAGGAGTGATATAGTGAAAAAGGGAAGTTAAGACCATATATAAGATGTTTATTCTGCTTAAACCCTATAGGAAGAGGGAGGATCACAGAAATCTGGACCTGCGGCCACTCTTATATTTATTGGGCAGAAAGGAGAGCTGAGAAAAAGGCTGGGGGAAAACAGCTGTACCAAGATGTGAAGCAATGTAGGTTGGTTTGGCGCGGCATCCGGGGCATGAGATAGGCATAACTGCTTCCTACCCTGAAAGAGCTGAAGGAGCGGTGACCCATTCCAGACCTAATTATTATACATCTAGGGGTTAATGACCTTGGGGGTAAGCCATGGGTGGACACATACTTGCAGACAAAAAGGGACCTAGAGACAATACAGCAGTGGTGGCCTAAGGTATGCCTTGCCTGGTCAGATATGATCCCAAGAAGGGTTTGGAGATGTGAGCACAGCCATAAAGCTGAGGATAGGGCCAGGAGAAAGATGAACAGAAGGGTAGGGACACTGATAAAGAAAATGGTAGGACATGTAGTACTGCGGGGTGTGAAAGAGTGGGTAGAAATTTCTACAGGTCAGATGGTGTGCATCTGTCAGATCTAGCCATAGACATGTTTAATACAGAAACGATGGGTTTTATAGAAGCATGGAGGAGGCATGCAAAAAATGGAAGCTAAAAAAAAAAAGGAGAGAGAAGGACGGAGAAGGAGTTTTCCCTGAGATAGGGGGGAATGATACCCTAAATTGAGGGGAAAGCTGGTCATCCAATGCAAGCTGGAGACCAGCTAATGGGAAAAAAGAGGGGGAAGGAGGGGAGGGGAAGAAAAACGAATAAGATGAAAAGAAGAAGCTGAAGGAGGAAAGTGGTCTTGGTTTTCACTGCTACCTAACAGAAAAGGAGAAGAAGAAGGCACCCAGGTTTTCACCTGGAAGGAGTAAAAAGAGGAAAAAAGAGGGATGATCAGAGATTGGATATATGGATGCAAAAGAAATGCAATTGTGAAAAATATAATAATAAAAGATGATGAAATGGAACATGGAATTATGATATATAAATAAATTAATTGCCAGTCTGAGAACAACAACAAACAATGGTCTCTGTCTTTTTGTGAGGGTAAAGGGGGAGTCCCAGACAATGATGTTTGTCCTTTAAGGGACAGACCAGGTTGTCCTGGTGCACCCCTTCCCTTTTCATTAAGATGGTGTGCTCAGAAGGGAAGGGGAGAGGGAAGGGGAGGGCCGGGGGATAGAACAATAGCCAAGCAACAGGAAGGGGAGGGAAGGGGCAAGAGGAGGTACATAATGGGCAGCACAGGAGTGGTTCAGCCACTTTTTATGGAGTTTTGATCCCTCCCATCCACCCTGGAAATATAGAGCAAGCGGGGAAGACAGTCAAAAGGGACTGTATGGTATGTCTGTCAAAGGTGGATGACAGAAGCATCCAGTAGGATGGTTATTGGACTGCCAAAGGTGGATGGCAAAAAATAGTATGGTAATTGGATTGCCAAAGGTGGATGGCAGAGAGGGAAAAAGGGGGGAAAGGGGAAGGAGGGAAGGGGGGGAAAGAAAAAGGAATAAGATGAAAAGAAGAAGAAGCTGAAAGAGGAAAGCGGTCTTGGTTTTCACCATTACCTAACAGAAAAGGACAAGAAGAAGACACCCAGATTTTCACCTGGGGGAGTAAAAAGAGGAAGAAAGAAGGATGATCAGAGATTGGATATATGGATGCAAAAGAAATGCAATTGTGAAAAATATAATAATAAAAGATGATGAAATGGAACATGGAATTATGATATATAAATAAATTAATTGCCAATCTGAGCACAACAACATACAATGGTCTCTGTTTTTTTTGTGAGGGAAAAGGGGCAATCCAGGACAATGTGCTTTTTAGGGGTTTCTATTAAAGCAAAAGAGGCAGGGTTTCTAAAAGGGCTTCACCTTGTAAAACCTACATTTTCCCCTAAGTGCATAAGCTTATTTGGGATCTGCTGTGCTGTTTTTCTCAGGTATGGGATCCATAACCCAGAATCTATCATTGTTTGTTGATTCTTTTCTGTAGACAATGGTTTTGGTGCTAGGGTCCCACACCCTGGACACTTTGGACATACTGAAAAAACTTAAGAAGTTTGCCTGGGAGACAGGATTTAAATAGCTCACCATAGACATCACCAGTCGTTATGCTTTCATTCCCTATAAACTGGGACTTAAGGCAGTGCAGCACTTTGCTCAAGTGCAGCCAGAGACAAAATTATGGGTTTCTTTCTCCAACAGGCCCTTCATTTCATCTTACACAAAAACTATTATGTGATTGATGGGAATTTTTGTTTGCAGCAATGTAGTATTGCAAAGGAGTGATTGTTGCTCCCTTATATGCCAATTTGCATGTGGGCCTGTGGGAGAAACATAGACACACAGAAACATAGACTTTGATGGCAGATAAGGATCACTTGGTCCACCTAGTCTGCCCGTTTCCCTTCCTGATGGATAAGCTGCAGATTCTAGTTAACCTACTGCTTACTTCCTCCTACCCCCACTAGAATTGCCTTGTGTCTGCCTCATGCATCCTTGAATTTTTCCACTGTTCTTGACTCCACAACCTCCTAAGGGAAGGCTGTTCCATGCATCCACAACCCTCTCTGGGAAAAAATACTTTCTAACATTACCTCTGAGCCATCCCCCCACTATCTTCAAATTGTGCCCCCTTGGTCTTGCACATCTCTTTTTCTGAAAGATGCTACCCTCTTGGACTTTGTTAATTCCTTAAGGTACTTGAATGTTTCTATCATGTCCCCTCTCCTCTTTTCCTCGAGGGCATACATATTAAGCTGCTTTAGTCTCTCTTCATATGTCTTCTGGTGCAGACCCTGCACCATTTTGGTTGCCCTCCTCTGAACAGCCTCCACTCTTTCTATGTCTTTGCGGAGATGGGTTCTCCAGAACTGCATGCAGTACTCCAGATGGGGTCTCACTAACTGTCTGTACAGAGGGATAACAACTTTGTGTTTTCTACTGTTGATGCCTCTTCCTATGCATCCCAGTATCCCCCCAGCCCTCCTTACTGCCTTCTCACATTGCTGGCCCACCTTTAGGTCATCCGATATAATTACTCCCAGATCCCTTTTGATTTGTATTGTTGTTAGTATCTCACCCCCCCCCCATTGTGCATTGTTCCCCTGGGTTTTTGTTTCCAAGGTGCATTACCTTGCACTTATTTGCATTGAATCTGAGCTGCCATACCCATTCCTCCAACCTTTCCAAGTCCCTTTTCATCCTTTCCACCTCACCTTGTGTATCCACCCTGTTACAGATATTTATGTTGTCTGCAAAGAGACATACCTTTCCTTCCAGGTGCTCTCCAACATCACTTATAAAGACATTAAAGAGGACTGGTCCCAGTACTGAATCCATCGGTACCCTGCTAGTTTCCCTCCCTTCTTCACTGTGGGCTCCGTTTACTATTACCCTTTGGGTCCTGTTGTCCAGCCATTCTTTTATCCAGGCTACCACCTTGGGACCCATTCTAAGGCTGGCTAACTTGTATATTAATCTTCTGTGTGGGACTGTGTCAAATGTTTTGCTAAAATCTAGGTAGGTCATATCCACAGCCCCTCCCTGGTCTACTACTTTGGTCACCCAGTCAAAGAAATCTATTAGAGTCATCTGACATGACCTTCCCATTGTGCACCAATGCTGCCTTGGGTCCTGTGCCCTACTGGCCTCTAGGTACTCAATAATTCTTTCCTTCAGAAGTGATTCCATCATTTTCCCTACCACTGAGGTCAAACTAACTGGTCTGTAGTTTCCTGCCTCTGCTCTGCTCCCACTTTTGTGAAGTGGAATCACATCCACCCTCCTCCACTCCCCAGGTATTACCCCATTCTCCCATGATTTGTTAAAGAGAGTAGTTAGTGGTGTCACTAGTTCTACCCTTAGTTCTTTTAGAATTCTGGGGTGAATCCCATCAGGCCCCATTGCTTTGTCCACCCTCAGTTTCAAGAGTTCTTTCAAAACCCTTTCTTCTGTGAATGGACTGGTATCAGCCCCCCTATCCAGAGCATTTCTCTTGTTTGGTTTAAGTATCTTCCCCTTCTCTTCCATTGTGAATACTGAGCAGAAATATTCATTCAGTATCCCTGCTTTTTCACTCTCACCCTCTGCCCACATACCTTCCCCTTTATTACGCCTCAGTATCCCTCCTTTGGTCTTTCTTTGCTCCCTTATATACCTCTGAAAGGTTTTATCCCCCTTCTTAACAGAGTTGGCTATCTTCTCCTTGGTTTGAGCCTTTGCTGTTCTGGCTGCCTTCCCTGCCTCCTTCTGCTTTAACTGATAAAGTTCTCTGTCCTGCTCCTTCTGTGTTTCCTTATTCTTCCTGAATGCTTTTCTTTTCTCCTTAACCTTTCCTGCCACCTCTTTTGAGAACCATAGTGTTTTTTTCCTTTGTTTTGTTTTGTTGATTCACGTCACACAAAGGCTTGTTGCCTCTGTGATGGCTGTTTTGATTATTCCCCATTGTTCCTCCACCCCTCCTTTTTGCCCATTTGCTAGTGCTTTTCTAAGGCACTCTCTCATTTTCCCAAAGCCAGCCTTCCTAAAGTCCAGTACTCTTGTTTTTGTATGGCTTGACTCTATGGCTGTGTTTATTGTGAACCACACTGTTTGATGGTCACTTGTTCCCAGATGGCTACCCACTTCTAAATCCAAGGTCCTTTCTCCATCCCGGTTTGAGAGTACCAAGTCTAAGATTGCTCCTTCCTGAGTGGGTTCCAACACTAGCTGTCTGAGGCATGCCCCTTGTAGGGCATCAAGAATGACCTGCTGGTGCTGAGGGCTGAGGTGCTATGTGCCACACCTCGCACTATGCTGGCGACCCGGTTTGGGAATGGACTCAGTTCAGCCGGGGTCAGCTGGGAGAGGGAGGATTGAGCATCCCAATGGATGCTCTCCTCCCTCTGGGGTGGGTTATCAGGGGTGCGACAAGCACCCAACATCCTGAGAGGGCTGCGGAGAACATGGGCTCTTGAGGGGCTTGGCGGCTCCCTTCAACAGAGTCGGGAAGGGGAGACGCTGTTAGTCATTTGAGAGAGACATGCATTAGCACATCACCTCTCTGGACATAAGTCCTTGCACCGGCATCTCAGGGGGCTGGGAATGGGGACACAGAAAAATGGAAAAAACCCTTGGTGGTCCTAGATGATGGCCATTCTAAGACACCCAGTTCACCATCTCTGGGACAGACCCCCGCTGTGCAGAAGGGAGGAAGGAGGCACTCTAGGGGCAGATCCTGAATTTGGCTGAGATGAGTTGAATGAATGGCCAGAAAGAGTGGACACTGAGGGTAGGAAGCAGGGGATAAAAAAAAAGAATGACCCTGCTCTTGGATGTGCCTGCAGCAAAGGTGCTCCAGTTATCATCTAGCATATTCAGGTCCCCCATCAACAATATCTCCCCTTTTTCTGCCGTTCTGATGCCTTCTATCATTTCCTTGTCCATTCCTTCCCCTTGAGATGGGGGTCTGTACACAACCACCATGCAGATTGTGGTGCCATTTCCTGTCTCCAGGGTGACCCATAGTGACTCATCTACTTCCTGTTTACTCTTTAGTTCTGTTGCTTTAATCCCTTCACTTACATAGAGAGCCACTTCTCCTCCTCTTTTACCCTCCCTGTCCCTCCTGTAGATTGTGTATCCTGGTATGCCGGCATCCCAGTCATGGTTCTCTGTGTACCATGTTTCAGTGACTGCCACAATATCCAGACATCCCTCTTCCATCAAGGCCACTAGTTCAGAGAACTTGTTACACAGACTATGGGCATTGGTACTCATCACCCTCCATTTTTTGATGGCCTTACCCCTTTTAGTCCCATCCCTGTCCTTACTGCCTTTGCCTTTTTTTGCATTTACCCCTGTCCTGCTCCTGAATGACTTCTCTACCTTGGTGTTTACCTTGCTAATTACTGTGTTTTGTGCGGGGAGGCTGGGATTTCCCTGCTTCTTTTCAGTGCCTCCCCCCTTGACTAGTTTAAATGCTTGTCAGTGAACATGTGCTGAATGAAGTCGGTATTTTTTTTTCAGAATGTTGTTCTCTGGCTGCACTTTATTGATAACATTTGTGTGCACAGATGGGGGAGGATGATGTCCAGAATTTTACTTAGTAATTGAGCTGAAATGGTAAAACCTTAAAGTTCACCCATCAGGTAGAAGACCATAGAGCTGATTTCCTGTACTTCACCCTCATAGGTACACCAGGAAAATTGGTAGCCACAGAAAATTATTGAAAACCTACTGCACCAAACACTGTGCTCCACTTCACTAGTTCCCAGCCTAGGAAACTTATAGAATCTGTCCCATACAGAGAGCTCCTATGGGCTAGACAAATTTGTTCTGATATGAAATGTTTTACTACACAATCAATGGAAATGTTGGAACATTTTAGAAAAAGAGGGTATGCAAAGCTAATTCTTCAAAATGCATTAAAAAGAGAATTGGAACAAAACAGGGGCAAGTTATTGGTATGTAAAACCAACAGGGACAATCAGTTTGTCAATGGACCTCTCCCCATCACTGTCATTATGGAACATAACCGTTTAGCCAGTAAAAGTGGTCACCTAATGCATGGACTTTGGCCATTGCTCACCTCAGAGGGAGATAATGCCCAATAAACCCAGAGTTTCCATTATCAAAACTAAAAACTTGCAAGATATTTTTAACCTCAAGTCGCAGTTCAAGAACTGTCATTTATTTATTTATTTATTTATTTATTTAAGTCTTTGCTTACCAGGTAAGCACATTGATCCAAGGACCATTTTCAGGTATGATCTGGGCCACAAACAATGGCACAGAATCAAGCAGTTAAAATAATTTACAGTCCAATAAGAGTAGAAAATTTCAAGCTGTACAGACACAAGTCCCAATAAAAATATACATAGCACAATAAGCAATGATACAGAGGAGTGACTAAGCAATGTACAGTTGCAAGCCTGACATTTACCATGGGTCACTTAATTGGTTACCCCCCTCAAACTAAATGTTTTTTACAGATGTGGTTCCTACATAATCTGCAAATTCACCTTACCAGAAAAAAGTTTTAAAAGGGATGCAGTCTACGTGGAAATCAAGTATTTGATCACATGTGCCACACACTTCATAAGCTACATACTTTGGTGCACATGTGGTACAGTATATACTGTACTACAGTATGTGGGGCATACAGTCAGAAAATTTAAAGAAAGAATTCAAGAACACGCAAGAGGCGTTTTGCTCATGAACAGAAAAAGTGCAATATCTTGGAATTTGGAAGTAAAGAATTCTGGCAGATTGTAGAATTAACTTTTTAGTGTCTGGAGCATGTACCCCCCACCCATGAGAAGGTGACAGATTAAAGTACTTTTACCAAAAGAAATGAAGTGGACAATGAATGACCAGAGCACAACCTTCTGATTCAGTCACATAATAGATGTTGTGCTCTTCCTTTTATGAGAGGTTTTCTTTACAATTTTAAGATCTTGAGGATCAGTTTGACTTTAATAAATATATGTGTATTTTTTATTTTTCAGATATGCATCTTTGTCTGTTCTGCCCTTTTTACCCTTCCTTGAATATTTGAGGGTATATGAATAAGTTTCTGGTCATGAGCTTAAGTCTCATTGGATCACAAATTATAAGTTGCGTCTGATGGTAAAGACATAGCAATGTTAAATTGTGGTAATTTACTTTCTTGTTTTGAGACTTTTTTAAGTTCTTTATCAACTTTTTACTGTCAAGTACAGTACCTTTTGAACATTTGCATTACTTGAAGTATTTTCACCCTGTATGTGAATCAGCTATTGAACTGTTCAGCATCTACAGTATGTAATATTAGCTCTTTCTCATTTTCAAATTGATTTGAAATGCAGTGTAGGCCTTTAGATAGATTTGTTTCACTAGTGTGTGTTACATGTAAGTGATTTAGGATCTTGAATAGTTTTATGACAAACTATATTACTAACATGTAAGATTCAGGAATTAGCAGCTTTCTATATTCTGCATTAAATTATAGGATTTGTACTAATAATAAGTTTGCATAGTACTTTAGACCTTTTCCTATGTGTGAACCTGTTTTTCTCTTTCTAACATTCACATTGTGTATATATAAAGCATTTTGCACAAATGGTTTATTACACTAATTGTCTATATGTAGTAACCATTCATTGATGATAATGTAGTATATTATGATGTTAATAGTTTTGCACATATTTGGGGACTAGGTTTTTAAATCAGCACTTTAAAACAAAGTAGTGGTGAGGAATCAAGATATGTCCCCGCACAGATGAAAACCATTCAGGTCGAAGCAACAGGGCTGCTTGTTCTGTGTTCTTGTTTAGAACTGTTTGTACTCCCTCAATAAATGTGACTGTTTGTTTGCAAATGGTCACCTTGTCACCATTACTCTATAAGTGCAATACACCTTGTTTCCTGAACTCTGTTAAAGGAAAACTGCACCCTCATATCTTCTAAATGGCATTTGCTTCCATGTCAACAGACAACTCATTTCATGTAGCTGTTAAAGATGTATGCAACTGCTTCTGTTAGTTTTCACACTTCATACTAGGCACTGCCACTCTCCTGGGAGGGTCCATTTCGTGGTTGTTGACATCTCATTGTCCCTGAGAACTGCATTAGCATGTGAGAACATGATGTCAGATCAACCATTTATGTCATGTATCTCTATGCTAAATAACAAATACCCTGCAAAAACTCTCTGGAAACATATAAACCGAATGGAGTTTGAAGGGAAAAAAACTGCATTACAACTCAGATAGCTTGTAAATCTTAATGAAGGTAAATGTGGTATTTCACACCTTCTTGCAGCTTGGTTCTTTTAAAACTACTTAAGCAGACAGGCATACTGGGAAGTTTAAAGGTTGATTACGCATCACATTCTCATATGCTAATGTAGCTCTAAGGGACAATGAGATTTCAACAACCATGAAATGGACCCTCCCAGGAGAGTGACAGTGCCTAGTATGAAGTGTGAAAACTAACAGAAGCAGTTGCACACATCTTTAACAGCTACATGAAAAGAGTTGCCTGTTGACATAGAAGCAAATGACATTTAGGAGATATTAGGGTGCAGTTTTCCTTTAATTCCCTGCTAGTCTAGTGGGCCCCTTCCCCCTGTCTGCAGAACTCCATTAATTCCTTGATAGTCTAGTGGGGCCCCTCCCCTGACTGAGTACCAACACCTACCCACTCCCTGCCCCTTATCCTGCTCACCCTAGTCAATAGTCACCTAAATATATGGCAGATCAGCAGTTTGCACAGCCCTCTGCTCACTTCCTCACCTGGCTGCCTTCTGACAGTAACAGAGCATGAGGGCAAGTAAGTACAGTACTCGCTATCATACTCTGTGCCTGTCAGTGGTGATCAGGTGGAGGGGGGCCCAATAGACTACTAGAGAATTAATGGAGTTCTACAGATAGGGGCAACTGGGGGGAGGGGTGGCCACTAGACTACTAGGGAATTAACAGAGTTCTACAGTCTGGAGCAGTCAATGGGATTGGTCTCACTAGACTACCAGGGAATTAACAAAGTTCTTAAGACAGGGGCAATTGGAGGAGGGAGACTACTAGACCACCAGGGAGCTCAGCTGAAGTATAACTGCCCTGTCTTAGGGGTTGGGGAGAGGCCTTAGTGCCCAGCATTTCAGTGGCATTAAACAGTGTCATACTGGTGGCTATTTAGCTCCATTTAAACCTTTTAAATATACTGCTGTGCCATTATTCATTAGGGAATCCCTCGTTTACATGGGCGTAGCAGTATCATTATTGAAATCATGCCACTGAATTTGGATGGTACTATACAAGCCTCTGAATATGGCCCCTCCCAGATCACCAGTGCTAATCAAGGTTAGCATGGCACTAACCCAGTTATTGCTGTGCTAACATTTTGAATACTGGGGCCAGTATCTATTTATGGGAGAAGCATTCAAAGCTTTGCACTTCATAATCTATATATTTAAGCTCTTGAACTGTTATATGTGCTCCTCTCTTCTCTGTATATGCAATATATTTCTGGTGCTCTTAGCCTGGGAAAGGCACCATAGCTCAATATTAGAATTAATATTAAGCGTAAAACATTCTTTGGGTAAGACATAACTGTCTTGGAAGCCCACACATCCCCTTCCCTCAATTAACTCATTGACCTGAGTCATGTAGGAAATGGCCACAGCCATATGTTTAGTTAGCACCTTACATTGTTGGAATAGCATGTACAGAGGGGAGAATTTGCAGACTCCTCTGGCCATAACACTAGCTCCATTGGAAGTGCCAACCCTGGTGAGACAAGGAATGGATGCACCTCCTGGGTCAGCACCCCAACCCCTAGAGTGGAGAGAACACATGACCAAATGGTTAGTGACCACACCCTCATGTGCCCTGCCACCCTTGTGGGTTACCTAAAGAGGTTGGACCATGATCCTCCCACAACAAGGGTCCAGGTTTTGTGGTCCCCATGCCAGTTTTACTATAGCGCTGCGACTGCACTCTCACTGACATCTCCCACAGCGATGGACACAATGCCAAGTGTTGGCATTGTGCTGTTGAGGATGGCAGTGTGCACCTGTCAGGGAGGCTGCACCCCCAGAACCCCCCCCCACACCTCCCGGTCTCTAAATATCTAACTCTGAGTCAGAGTTGGACTGGGGGGGTGCAACACTGGGAAACGCACCGCCGATGTCTTCCTCGTACCAGCACAGTGACTCTGCAGACAGGTGATTTCATTCACTGTGTTGGTGTTCATGGTGCTGGTGTCAATCTTTTTGTCGGCACACCCCCCATGCCACATGCCTACTGAACGCAATGAGCATTTCAGAAGAATTTGACCCATCCCCTTTTCCCCTCCACCATCAGACTGCAATACTCCCAAGCTGTCACAGGATAGATACAGTCCAACACCCCAAGCACCTCACTCCATCTGTGCTACAAAGACCTTGTAAAATTCTGATTATGTCAGCTGTGATATGCATTTTGACCCATTAGACAAGCTTTTCATATACAAAAAAGTGAGTTTCATAGAATACTTGCAATTCACTAATTAACTGTTAAAAGAAACCTGAAACCCCATCTTTAGTTTTCTATGGTAGAAGGGTTTGCATTGTCGCATTGTGTTTCTGTCATCTTAAGCAGGTTGATGATATGTGTATATGTAGGTGAAAGAATCTTTCCTGTTTTATCATTCAGTATAGCTCTCAGCGAGAGTGTCTGAACTGGCAATTGCCAACCCAATGTTTAAATTATGTTCAGTCACGGATTGCCGTTATTTAATTTAATTATGAATAAATCTTGGTTGGATTTATAATCAGTGATCTTTTTTGTATTTATGAAAAAAACAATGTCCTATTATTTTTATCAGCCTGCGTTAACAATATCAATAAAATCAAACCTGAAAAGTGATAGTTGCATAGCACGATGCAATAACATTACAAGCACATCATCTCTCATCTTCAGGGTTTAGAAAGATAAGTCTTGTCTCCATTGATATTTCATATCATATCTATAAGTGTTTCTGCATATTTTTGACATTTATAATGTCAGTACAGGATCTACAATTCAGAATGAATGTCAGTATGGTTTCATTTTTTTTTGGGGGGGGGGTGGAGACCTGTGTATAGGGCATCTAATTTTAGGAAGTATTTGAACCAAATGTAAAACTTCTAATGTCTACATGCTTTCTGTAGTAATTGAGTCATGATTCATCTTTACTATTCCCTACAGAGAATTAAGTCAACTGTGATCTGTTTGGCTTGTTTATTTAGTTTTTTTTGTTGACCAGAAAGGAGGACTAGACAGGTTTGCCTGTTTTCAGCCTCGTCCCAGGGAAGGTGAGATACAGACAGAATACAACAGATATTCAACCAGATTAAGCTGTTGGTGGTACTGTACGTTAAATTAGAAATCAACTTTCTGCAGTATCTTTTGCAATGGAGTTTCTCATTACCTTGAGTTGCCTGTTGCAGCAAAAAAGCCTTGTGGCCTGATAATGGACTGCTGATGGCAAAGCCACTCCTGCTCATCTACAGTCCGGACTGCAAGCTACATTTTCTATGGACACCCATGTGGCACTAAACTATCCCATTGCAAATCTATCAGTGACTGGCCAGCCTGCCGTCCAGCAGGACCTGAGCACCAATCATTGTCAATAGACTCCACAAAGTCAGCATATGTATAGCATGAAGGGTAAACAGTGAGAAGTCTTCTTCTCCTATTTGACTTGAAATGGGAGTCAGAGCAGAAGTAGGGGCTCCAAAGAATCTATACACAGATGGTTCCACCTCCATTTTACAAGAAACTGCTTTGCTGCCCTCTGTGAAGACCTTCAGAAGTCACCACACACTCCAATGATCAAGGCTCAAGCCAAGACTTCTCAATCATGAACCTGTGGCAGAAACTACCATTTTATGAGCTGCGATAATAGCACAGACACTGCTACCACAAGGCAGCCCCTTAGGAGTCAACAAAGCCCCAATACAACACCTGTTCTGCACCCCTGCTGCCACCAGATGGCTGAAGATGAACACCATTATTGAATCTACTTTAGAATCTTGGCTTTACATAAGGGAGGTAAGAGCCTGGGAATGGTACACTAAGGGGATTGTAGGATGTTATGAAATTTTATTTCACCGGTAAAAGTGCCATGAAATCGGCAATTTTGCCTGATGAAATACTTCATGAAATTGTGGCAAAATTTTGAAATTTTGCTTGCAATTTTGCCTGTGTATGCCCCAGCCATTATTTATATTTTATTTTCTCCCCTCCCTGGTGTCTAGTGGTCCCCCCTCTGTGATCCACAGCTGAATTCAAGAACCCCTCCAGTCACCCTTAGTTATCCCTGGCCCCCAATCTTTGAACAAAAAAATCCCCTCCCTTGTCCCCAGTGTCTAGTGGTCCCCCGGCCAATCACCAGCTGAATTGAAATAAAGATTAGAACCCCAGTCAACACCAGTTATTTTCTCTCCCCCAGCCATGATCTGGCCCCAATCTTCAAAATAAAAAAAACAATCCCTTCCCTATCTCTGGTGTCTAGTGGACCCCCACCTCCCCACCCTAAGTCAGAGCCCGATCCCCCAAGTACCCCAATCAAGCCACCAGTACAGCCCTCCACTCATCTCCATGGCTGGCAACCCATCTGAGTGCTCAATGAATGAGCGCATGCTTGAGAAAACTGCATACAACTGAACTTTTATGGCCGACCACATCACAGACACTGTCCTAACACCTATACAAAATGTATCAATTACAATATCTGTAAACACAATGAAAAAAATATGCTTGACAACAATAGTGCGAAGCAGTTGCTTTAGTGCCTAGAATACATTTATTTACTTTACCTATTGTTTAATTTATTTATTATTTTTGTTCTCCAGGATGCAGCCATGTTAGGTATGCTTAATTTGCATGTGTGTCCTAGGCCATAGCAGCAACAGAGACAACATTGCATTTCCATTCATTAAATATGGACAGATTAATATCAATTAACTATAGAAAGCCACCAATTAAAAACAACAAATATCATGATAAATGTGTCATGTCTAAGCAGAGCTTTGTTTTACTTAGAAACAGCAGTCAATCTAAAATGTATGACTATGCATGCTGCCTGACAATGATACTGACAAGTTCAAAGATTTAAAAAAAACAGTAAAGTCAAAAAACAGAAATTAAATTATTTTCCTCTTACTTAATAGCTCCATAGACTAAGCACTAAATGTGGTTATGCATCACAGAGCCTAAATATGGAGTAGGCAGCTCACTAATGGACAGGTTAATTTTACATTGTACAAAAAGAGACATTTTTTCACTGCAGCATGAACAGCCAAACACTCTTACAACACAATTTCAAAACAAGACCATAACCCCATGTAACAGAAAAATTGTTGTATCTGTTTTGACATGATGATTCATTACTGCTCAGTCTTCCCTAGTGAAGGCTGATGTACCCATTCTTTTATTGTATCCCATCCCCCTCAACATCAATTGTGTTCATCTGTCACTGTTTTGCATCTCAAGTTAAGACATTTAAACTATGCCTCTCTTCAGCGCTGCTTGACTTCATTGAATAAGTATTAGGAGTCAAATGTAATAAATCACTTAAACAGCAACTGGCGCTTTAAGACAAAGATTGAGGTACATAATTTTCAGGAAAATGTAATTTAGGGGTGAAATATTTTCAGTATTAATATTCACAGCATTCAGTATTAAGGATATAGTCATGAAAACAGAGTCATTTAACTTTATCTACTCATTCTGTTCATTCCCTACTTGAAGTCATAATTCTCCCTTAATGGCATCACAGTCTTCTATCAAGAAGGTGGCGGTGAGTTTACATTCAAAGGGGTCTGACTTCTGCAGGGGAATAAGCAACCACAGCTGATGATGTCTAAATGACAAAACTGATATCTACTTGTACATGCAAATAGCCCAAGTAAGTAAGAACAATCTACAAAGATATACAAAAATATATGAAATGTAACCTGAGTTGCATCTACTGGCTCAGATTCATTCTTCCAACTTTGCCCGCTCCCAGTTACTTTGTATGCATGACTGAGAATGTATAAATGGATCCATCTCCCATCCTGCACTGTGACTGAGTGAGACCAGTCTCATTGAAATTCTTTATATTCCTTATGTGTCTGAATTATTATGTACTGCATATAAATGACCAGAATAGGAGAGATTATAACAGAGAAAAACTATAAATTGTTTATGAAGGCTTGTGAGTGAAATGTGTGTTATGGGACTATGAAGCTGAATGATGCCAAGATGAAAGTGTTTGTGTAGGGTGAGAGTGATTCTCTAGAGGACCAGCCACATGGACATGATACAGAGTCCATGAGACTGTGACTAAGAGCTAAACATTTTCTACCTGTTTCATGATGATGTATACCTGCTAACCTTGTTTGTTATGTTTTAAAAGTTTTCCCAAAGATATCAGCTGCTCTTTTTTTTAATTTTGTACTAATTTCACCCACTTTTGTGAAGTGTGTGAGAAAAAACAACCTATGCCATTCTAATTAGAGTCACAAGTTCTCAGCATGCTGAGGTAAGTGGGAGGTTGGGGAACTGTTCTAAAAATGTGAACTCACTCAAACTTGGTGGTATTTTGCTATTTGAGCAGGATCCCAAGCTGTGGCTAAATAATGGTTTTCATTGCTGCTCAATATTGTATATAAGTGAAATGTCTGTATGCTGTGTGTGGTGGGGGGGCAGTGATGTTTAGAGGGATACATTTTAAAATCTGAAGAGGAAGTTTGAAAAAAAGCAAAAACAAAAGAGAATTCACTAACAGATTCTGTGAGTGGAGGAAAAAGACAAAATAAAACAAGAGCCATTAATGACAAAAAAAGAGGCATAAAAGAGGTGGCAAACTGAACTGGAATGTAACAGGGACTACTGCACAGCTAACATGGTGCAGAGAAGACAGGAAAGGTACACATATTCCATACCACTGCCACAGAACATCAAGACTGATTTTTTTGAGTGCCAGAGATTCTGCATAAGCAGTGTGTTAGAACATCCAGAATCCAATGCGATCCCACAATTCTTGCCACATGCACTGGATTTTCAAGAGTTTTACTGATTTTCAAAATGTTACCCTCTTTATAGCAGCTTGCAGTAATCATTCAGCACCTAAGCTGTAAGTGGTATGGCCAGGTACAGCATGGGTGCAGCACAGGAATAGGAAACTCTACTAAGGACAACTGCTCCACAGTAGCATTCCCTGTGCTCTATAACCCTCACCCATGTTCTGCACATGAACAAGCAAAGCTGCCTTCCAGGCCTAGTAAACTTCTTTATATTGAGAACCTGCAGTAAAATCCTTATTATCTGAACCCTGATTAACCAAAAATCTCTCTCTGACAAACTAGACCTTTGTTGCTTGAGTTTCACTATATACCAAACAGGGATTAGATTAATTGGAATTTCAGTCAGTATTCCACTGTACTGTAGCATCAACTTAGTCACTTAGTTGTGCATTCTGTGCCTTGAACATCCATCTGCTCAGTATAGCCAGTGACAGGGATCAGAAGCAGCTCTTCTTACAATTTTGATTTTTCAGGCATTTTCAAAACAACTTTACTGCAACTGTAAAAGATCCTAGTGCCCAATTTACTTTCTATTAAGAAATGTGAAATGTGAACAATGTTTTTGCTAATTGTGCAATTAATGACTTATGTCAATTAAGATGACAGTCAGCAGTAATTGTAATCTTTTCCACTGGAGTTAATTTTGGATTGTATGAACTACGTTTATATTATGAATGGTAGGATGGTAGAAGCTTATCTGTCTGATGGTATCATGGCAAATAGTACATCACCACGCCAATATGTTTACTTTTTTATGGTGAGCATGGCAAAGGAAGAGAAACTTTTAAAAATGTTCAAACCACTTACATCAGTTCAGGAGTGAATTTATTTGAAAAGAAAAATGGGAATAATATTTTTTGTTAATAAATGCTTCGTTTTTAAGCTGTAAAACATACAGATAAAAACATTTCATAGACACTCATATACATCATGGATATAAATTTATAAACTGAGTTTATCATAATGCATCCTGTAGGTGACAAGCAATACTAATACATGCAAATAACCTAATCTAGTATAGAATACATAATTACTAATACCAAGTGGTCCTCTATTTCAAAGATAGAATGATATAAAATGGATGAGTGTGTAAAGTTTCATGAGTTATCTGCTCTTTGACACTCGATAAAGGAAGGTATATTAGGTTGATTCAAAGGGATAAGGTGAAATATCTCCCCATGCTTAGTGGTAAATACCTTGCTTGTGGGATACATAGTGCATAAGCTTTTTGTATGTGGGTGGTTGACATAATGCACTGCATTCTTCCATTCCACCAAAGAGAGGACTTCAGTGGTTTTCCACCTGCAGGGGAAGAGATGCTCGACTTGTGCCCTAGCTGTTAGTCCAGAGAAGGGCAACAAAATGGTGCAGGGGCTGCATCAGAAAATGTATGAGGACAGATTAACGGAGCTCAATATATACACCCTAGAGCAAAGGAGGGAGAGAGGTAGGAGGAAGTATGCTGTTGGTTAACTAGGATCTGCAGCTTATCTGTTAGGTAGGGAAATGGGCAGACTAGGTGGACCAAGCGGTCCTTGTCTGCCATCAAATTCTATGTTTCTATAATCGAAACATTCAAACACCTAAGGTGGATGCATGGAATGGCCTACCTCAGGAAGTGGTGGATATGAATATAGGGCAGAGCTTCAAACAGGCATTGGATAGGCATAAGGGACCAGTACAGAAGAGTATGAATAGATAGACCATTGACAGAGCAAAGGTCAATGGCACATTCATAAGGAAGAAAAAGAAATGGACAGACTGGATGGGCCTTGCGGTCCTTATCTGCCATCAGCTTCTATGTTTCTATGTTATTAACCAGTTGCCCAGCAACAGAGTGAGTAGGTAGAGCTGTGATGCATGCCATGTCGTACCACAAAAGGTAAGCTTTGTAGTGGGAGAGGGACCCCACTGTTCCCTTGACAGGCAGTTTTAACACCCTCTCAATACTGGAACAGTACAGTGCAGGACCACGGGATATGCAGCAGAAACCCCAAAATGCTTCACACCTCCATTTGTCTTTATCCAATAACCCCATAGTGTATACAGTCTAGGGGTTCTGAATCATCTGTATAGGACCATGTTTTGAATAATTCTGCTTTAATTGTCTCTGCATGTCATGTGAGCTTTTAGTCAACAAGCTTGCCACTCTTCTTTGGAAAGTCTCACTCCCTTTTTAGCCTTCCAATCCCTTTGGGATTTGGTTGTTTGCATGGGGAGGAATTCCATGATATTTACATATGGTAGATGCATCCTTCTCTCCTCATTTCCTTTTTAACCCAATGTCAGAGGGTGAGTAGTCCTCCCAGCTTCAGAACAGCATAGTCTGAAGTAATGTAACTCATATTGTGTTGCACAGTTTCATGAGCCTTCAGAGGTCTCTCTGGGGTAATATGAATCAGTTTGCACCAGATTCATAGGAATCAAAGAATCAGATGATCAAGAATATTGGTTAAAAGATAATAGCAGGCTAAGAGTCCATTGAGACTGTCTACCACTCTGAGTGGGTGGATTATTCCCCATTTTTTAGACAGGAAGTAAATATCTATCCCCTTTTTAAAACTATTTATAGAAGGAAGGTCAATTAGCTCTTGGGGCAGTTTATTCCATGCTCCAGCTGCTCTTACTGTAAATAGTTATCCTTTTTTTTTAGTATACCATGGGGACCATAAGTTGTTTGACCCTCAGAGCCCCACAAATAATGACACAGACAAGTTCTTGTGTGGGTGCTCAGTTTTGGAAATTAATTTACTTATTCCTTTTATCAACATCATTTCAAATTCTGTCATACATATGCATGAAATTCCATCAGTCACGATTTATACATTTCTTACATTGTATACATTCCCCATTCATTTCTCAAATCATAATTTCTTTTACAAATTTATACTTGATTTTCTTTATTTCTTCCCCCCAGATGTGCATCATGGGGGGCCATCCTTCTTCTTCCTCCTTCATTCGAAGGGGTATGAGTATACACACCATACCCCTGCTTCTTGTTGAGCTGTCCTATGTCCCATTTATTGTTTTCTCCCCATTAACCCCCCCTTTATCCTATCTTCCCCATCCCTTATTTTCCATTAGTCCACTTCTAGCCTGCAATGGATGGTGGACTTCCCCCCTTTTATTTTAAAACCTGTTTAAACCCCCTTTCTCCCACCTCCAGGGCTCAATGACACTGGCAATTTCAGAATTAAACATTGCCAAACCTAAACCTGATAAATGTACCCCATCTCCCTTGCAATACTCATCCACATGTTCCAGAACCCTATGATGTATGACTCAGCCCCCTGAGCTCTCAAATAACCTGCCAACCCTTGCATTCATGCATTTTCAGGCCCTTTCCATAGCCTTGTCGTTGGTTGCGTGCCGCCATACTCTTCTCTGCTTAATGTCTGACCATACCAAAGTAACCTCTGGCCACCATTCCTTTATTTTGTGTATATCCTGCTTGATTTGATAAAATATATCCAGCCAAGGCATGGTCCCCAGATCATTTCCCCCCAAATGAATCACAATCAAGTCTGGCCAGTTATGATCCCTTCTAATTTCCCTCAGAGTTGGCAGCAGCTGTGCCCACCTCATGCCATGCAGGCCTTTCCATGTCAACTTGTTTGCACTGATGTTCAGGCATAGCTGCTTCCCCCTGAGCCTCCTGGATGCCCCTTTTTCTGCCCAATGAACAAAGGAATGCCCACATATCCAAGCCTCCAGCCTCCTTGTCTGTCCTGGAAAACAGGAACAGAAACAAAATTATTGCCTTATAACACTCCATTTCTTTCCCCCATTTTAGGCTGCCCCACCCCCCCTCAAATTCTTACACCATATTTAGCATATTCTTCCACCCACACCTGCTGTGGGAAGAAAAGAAAACAAGGTTATTGCTATTGCTTCACATTGTGGATATATTTTTTATAACAGTTCAAAACCCATCTGCCCCTCTGCTTGATGTCCCCAGGCGTGCTTCCTTGTGCTGTCATTACAGAGGCCGCTCCAGTCTTGAAGGAGTGGAATGAATATCCCTCTGGCCTTTCCCCTATAGAGGCCAATCCCTTTTTCAAGACTGCCGTCACCTGGTACGCTGTCACAGGGGTTCCCTCCTTTAGGGCCCACAGCTGCATATGCATGAAGGGCCCCCAACAGGACAAATGGCAGCATTCTGGTGCCATCTTAGCCACACTCTGGCCCCCTGTCCCTGTTGATCTGTCTTGGATCTCCTCAACATCACTGATATCCCTTCTATCACCCAGACCATGTCCTCCCAATGCAACCCTGCAGAGAAGTTCTTCCTGTCGAGTCCCACCACCTCACTGATTCTGAACACTCCACCATACATCGTGGTGTATAATGCCCTGAACAGTAACGCTTCATTACTCGAGGTGCAGACCTGATGCATAGCTCCTATGAGCTTATTGATCAGCCCCTCCGTTATTGGCCTCCATCCATCCCGGGTCCTCTGTGCCCCACGTAACCAACCTTGCATCATGTGCCGCACTAGGTTACATTTTGTTGGGTCCTCCCATCTTTTCAGAGTGCATAACTGCCCTATCACTGCCAATTTTTTTTTTTATTTAGTTGTTTAACCAAGAGTAGCACACTAAGCTGAAAGCTTTTTACAGAAGTGACCTGGGAGCACAGAGAAGTTAAGTGATTTGCTCAGGGTCATACAGTATGCAAGTAGAAGCTGTGGGATTCAAACCCAGGTCTGGTCTGCTGGATGTCACCAGATTTGCAGCTCCGAGCCTTAAACCACTGCGCTATACTGCCTGAGCCTCTGGCCTCTGTACCTCTGTTGTCACCTGTGCCATATTCTGCCTCCATCCTGTCACTATGAATTTTGTTACCTGCTCCCTCATGACTCTCCCACTTACCTGGCAGCCATTTTGTTTCCAAAAGGCCTGGAATGCCCTCCAAGAGGTTTCATTCACCCTCAATGTCCTGGGGGACCAGGGGTTGTGGAACAACTGCTCGGCTCCCCCAATCCAATATTCCAGACATAGCCCGGAATAGTCATCTGTCTGGTCTCTGCTCCTGGGGTGATGGCCCAAAACTTGTCTATCTGCAGGTGGGAGAGGCAGTCACGTTGTCCACACCATCGATGTGCCTAACCTTAAAGGACAGCTTTAAGGTCAATCCCCTTAAAACTAACTGTCTCAAAACCCTCATGACCCTTTCCGACATTGCCCCTCTCTTGCTTAGTAAATCCACCACCGCCCTACTATCACTCCAAAACGTGACCTGCTTATTCCTGAGCTCCTCCCCTCAAGTTTCCATAGCTACCCAGATTGGAAACAATTCTAAAAAGGTGCTCGTACCCTTCGTCACCCCATTTGGATCCACATCTTGGGCCATGGTTCAGCAAACTACTTTCCTCCAAAATAAGCTCCCATGCCTACCCCCCAGTCGCAGCATCCATATAAAGCTGCAAATTGGTGTTAAAAATCCACTCCTTTTGCCAAAATGTCTTCCCATTGTAACTCTTGAGAAACTTCTCCCAGACCTGTAAGTCCTCTCTAGTCACTTTATTAATACCCACCCAATGATGTGGCCGTGAACCCCCCCCCCCCGGGTTGCCCAGGCCAAACACCATGTAAACATGCACCCTGGAGCAATTGCACTACAGGCAAAGTTCAAATGTCCCATCAGTTGCTGCACCTGCTGCAATTGTACCCTCTGTTTGACTTTTACTGCCCTCAGTAGTGAATCCAGCTTCTCTATTTTTGCGTCAGGTAATCGGAATAACTCCCCCACCATGTCAATCTCAATGCACAGAAATTCCATTGTTTGGCTGGGCCCTTTAGTTTTTTCCAGAGACAGTGTGACTCCTAATTCTCAGCACATTATTTCAAAGTCCCACAACATTTTTTTCTATCTGTTGATGTCCCTCCCCAATGAACAGAAAGTCATCCAAGTAGTGTACCATCATCTGGTATCCATATATATCCTTAAAGGCCCACTGCAGCCAAGTGCTGAACATTTTGAATGTGGCACAGGTGATGGAACAACCCATAGCATGGCCTTATCAAAGTAGTATCCTTCCCCCAACTGGAAACCTAACAGGTCCCAATCGTTCAGCCAGACCGGCAACAGGTAGAAAACTGCTTCTATGTCAGTCTTGGCCAACCAGGCTCTCCGTGTGGCCCTAATCAGCCTGACTGCCTCCTCTAATGTGGCATATGTCACCCTACTGTCCTCCTCCCTATGTCGTCATTGACCAAGTTCCCCTCTGGGTATGACAGGTGATGAATCACCAGGTACTCTACTGGTTGTTTCTTTGGCACCAGGCCCAAAGGTGAAATTCTCAAGTCCGGTAAAGGTGGGTGCCCAAACAGGCCCTCTCCCCTCCCTGCCACTACCTCGTTCTGTATTTTTTAGCTAACAGTGCCTCCTTTCCCTGTATTGACTTGAGGTTCTGTGCCTGAGTCCCTTTTCTTATCACCTTAAAGTGTAGGCTAAAACCTTCCTTAAAACCTGCCAATAGCCTCCCCACTGCCACCCTGTCTGGATAACCCCGCAACCAGTCCCTTAAGATCTCCATCCTCATGGGTGTGTGGACTAGCCAAAATGTGTTGCTTGTCCCTCTCTTAGCTGTCTTAGTGCCTGTTCTGATATGTGTGGCCTCTGCCACTCCCTGACCCTCTCTCCCTGTTCCCCCTGCCCCATGACTGACCCCGAAAATTTCCCTGGGTACCCCGAAAGGGCTGCTGGTATGTGCTGTCATGGTTGATACCTGCCCTTATCCCAGTTATACCTGCATTTTGTCACAGGGTGGTGTCCCCCACATTTGGAACATATATGCTTAAACTGGCAGTTTAGCCAGGAACAAAATGCCTGGTTGAAACCCCAGCATGCCTTATGGGCCATCCCCCCCTTTTTGTCTCCTTCATTCTCAGTGCTAGTCAGCTCATTGTAAATTTCCAACTACAAATTGATCTGCCTTGCAACCCACTTTATATACCCAAAATGTGCCATTATTTTTTTAAACTTCTCATCCTGTTTTTGCCAGCTATGGCTCCCTTCTTATAGCCATTCTTTATAATAAGGGAGTAGGTTAAAAAAGGGGTTGCCAACTCTGGCCACTTTTCTATGACAGTTGCTGTATAATAGGTAAAACCCATGGACCAATTGTCCCAGGTTTTTCCTTTTAAGGATTTGTCTTCCTCCCCTTTTCCTAATAAAACCATGGCTGCAGCCATGTCTTTCTTTTCAAAACTTTCTTTTTCTTCTTACTTAACCATATTGTCTACATTCACCAATGCAAAGATATCTATGAATTCCCCCTTCCAGATCTTTTCTTTTGTGGCTAACGGCATGTGATCACCAATATGGACCCCTGGTTCCCCAATATCTGCCCCTGCCCCCTTTTCTCTGACCATCCCCCCGTCCCACCTTCTCCTGCCCCAGTCCCCTTAATTTCACCCAATGCCTTTTCTAACTGTCCTAGACCATTGTCCCCCATTGATTTCAGCATCTGTTCAACATACTCCCTTACACTGCTTTCCAGTGTAATTTCCTTATTACCTTCTTGGTTTTGTAGATGTGTGCTGGGCCCAGGCTGTGGGACCATTGGTTGAGTGATGACCAGTGCTGAAGCTGGAGACTGTGGTCCTTCTGGGGCAGAAGGAACCGGACCCACTAGCGCCAGAGGTTCAGGCACAGAAACGGGTGCAGGGGCCAGTATCAGATCATGCACTGAAGCAGAAGGGGGAGGAGGTAGGGGGTGACCAGCTCAGAAATGGGATCCGCTGGCCAGGGTTCGGCCAGCTCCTTAGGTGCCCGTTTATCTCCTTTTCCTCCCCTTTCCTGGTTTTCCTTCCACTTTGTGTCTTTGGCCGGGCTGGGCCAGGTGGGTTGGCAGCCTTCAAGGGCCGGTTCACCTTTTTTACTAAGTCCATGACTGCCTGACAACAGTCTTCTTTGCATGGCTTGGTCTTCCGTGGGGCCATATTTTCTGCAACAAGTATCTAAGAGGAAAACCAAACACAATGTCATTGTCTGTGTCACCAGCTGTCCCTTTCAACTTCGAGAACTGCTACCCCATTGTTTGTTTTATTCACTGTAACCAGCTGGTCCTTCCCCGTCCCCCACATATATCTGTCCTCCCTGTGCTGCTCCTTCTCACCTACTGTAGGCTGAGGCCCATCTCATCTAGGGTGAGGCCAACATCCATGCCCCACTTGGGGCCCTCTGCAACTGGGCCCTCCCCCCTGGTTTTTCAGGTTGTGATCACATTGCCCCCACGTTCACCCGATATACGTCCTCTCTCCTCTCTTAGGCCCTTCCATTATTGTAAAGCCCCCTTTTGAAATAAAAAACTCCCTGCAGAGAAAGTCCTGTACTCACCTTTTAAAGCGACTGTAGTTGGGGGGGGGGAGTAAGCTTTTTGAGTAATTACCCTTTACTCTTTACTTTCTCTTTTTTAAAGTACAAGCCTGCATTTGATGCTGTTCAGTGGAGGTACTTTCAATAAACTACCCTGGAGCACCAGGGCACTTGAACCTGCAGTCCTGAGAGAGAAATGTGATTTGAAGTATGGACTGGGTTACTCCACTGCTTGCTTTTCCCTTGTAGTAACTTGAGGACAGCAAGGTTCCTCTGTTGTGAGCTTTTTATGCTATGCTACTAACTTCGCTCATCTCTCTGTTTGTGTTTCTCATTTATTCATTTTGTTTAAATCTCAGTGCTGTCCCTCACTCCCGCTTGGTTCATTCCCCCCCTCCCCCTTTGGCATTGCAAAACCAGTCCCATTGACCACATGATGATGTCAGACACCATCGTCACGCGGTCTATCTGTTTGCTCCTGCTCAGCGGTTCACCTTTGAGACATTTTCACCCATTCATTTTTAATCTGCACCTTTCCAAACCCTCCTTTCACCCATTTCTTTTCTAGTGTTTTTCATTTAAATACTGCTGTGTTTTCTCTTCCTGGGTACTACACTGCACTTGCCTGGCAACAAACTTGCTCGTGGCTGGACTGTACCACCTACCTGGCCCCTCACTGCCAGGTTCCACTCGCTCCCACCTTAGCTTTTGTTTTTATTCATTTAATTAGTTTTTGAACTACCGGATAAAAACAACACGGCCATCTTCCCTTGCTACCGCCAGCTGCCTGGGGGCCCATGAGAACTTGCATTAAAACATATTGCTGCTAGTGGTAGATGGGGCTAATTTGTATTGCTGCCTCTAATTAAACCAGAAACCGCCTTTGAAATGGTCACTACACCTACCACCAGTACTTCAACCTTCTCCATTTTTGGTGCCCAGACTCTCGGTGCTACCACGACGGGCCACAAATCACCTCCAACTGTCTGTACTCCATATCACAGCACTCTTTCTTTTGTCTTTAGGACTTACCTCATGTTCAACCACTCCTTTGAAATACTCATTTACAGCAATGCCTGGAACACTCTCTTACCAAAAACCGGAATAATATAATATTATAATTTAATATTACTCTGCAATTCCTGGTGGTGAAATTACTCAGAATATCCATTCAATGCAAAGCCCACTGGCATACAAAATTAAATTATAACCAAACTTTCTGCCAAAAACTGATGTGCTTCTGAGAGGAAAACCTCTTAGAGCAGAATTTGTGAGCTCCCTGGGATGTACGGTCCCTTGAATACCCCTCTTGCTCACCCATCTCTCTCTCTCTTCTGGCCTGACCAATCCCAGCCTCCCACTTCACTCTTCTCTCTGACCTCACCTGGTCCTTCCCTTTTTTGACCTTACTTATCCCTCCCCTTGAGATCCCTCCTTCTCCCTCCTGATTTAAGCCCCTCCCTCTGTTTTCTGTCTCTCCTGCACACACACACACACACACACACTTGCCTGGGCCTGAGGACAATGGGGTCTGCCCTTTAATTGGGCAACCCTCTTTATTATGAGATTTCAGTTGATTGCCCTAACACTATAAGCAAGACCACACTGGCACCTTATGTCAGGGTTCTGAAGTTAGTCATAAAGCATTAATAAGTCCCCCCTTAGTCTTCTCTCCTCAGAGATAATTGAGCCTACGAACGTCAACCTTTTTTCTCCCTCCTTGAATCATGGGGTTACTCAAAAGTGGTGCTCACCCGAGATGTACTAAATCAGTTTTAATGAGCTTTCAAGGTATGCCAACCTGAATCACAAACAGAAATATTTCTTATGTCCTCTGGGTTGGGGTGTGTAGAGACAAAGTCCACGAGATTAATCCCCATTACTGCCATTTCCATGTGTATCCAAAAGGAGACTATTTTACAATAAGGAAGAACCAATGGAGAGTATGAGCTCCTATGAAAAGTTAAGTTGCACCCTCTAAGCCATGGGAATCCCCACACCTCCAGTTTTCCAGTGTGCTCACAGATTGACCCTACTATAACGTGGGTGGTTCCCTTCCCATAAAGCGTTTCCACATTTCTTGTCCAACCAGAAAAAAACAACTTAACTGGATGTGTATCTGTAGATATGTCTAGGCAGTATACGTGTTTAGATGCTGTGACCATCCAGAAAGCCTCTGTTCACTCCTGAGGGAAAGACTGAGGTGTTTCCATGTAAGTCAAACTCCCCTCAAAGCTCTATCAGGAGGGAGGTCAAGTTAAGAGAAATGGTGCAGGAGATATCTTGTACTACATAAATCTCTAGGTGTGTGAGGTGTAGAAGTGGCCGAAGTGACTGAAATTCACTCTGAGAAGCAAATCGCTGAGTAGTAGTGAATCCACAAAGTATTCCACAATGTGAAGTGGAGCACTTCGCGTCATAATGAGGAATGTGAAGTTATTGATTTCGATGCACTTCATGTTACTCCACCTTCCACCAACCACCTTTGTGCCAATTTTAATGCGAAGTACATTGAATTCAATGTACTTCACATCACTTTGCCTTGTTATTGAGCTCCAAGGCAAATTTTGCAGTGATTCATGGGATTGCAGGTCACATGAGCTTTAGATTGTTCTACACAGCCTCAGTTCTGTTTAGTGTGTGTGTAGTGGTGGCTGGAGACATTTTGCTGTTAGAGTTCTGCCATTCAAACCCTATAAAAGCTATTAAAAAAGCCTTTTTGAGCCATTTTGTTTGCTCAAAACATAGTACATCGATTGTAGGAAACCCTCCTGTGTTCATATCATTGAGCATTTGTTGTTTGTGTGTGGATTTTGAATATTAATTTTGAACATTCAGTCTGTGTACAGACACTTGAAATGTGGTTTGGGGAGGGGTGTATCTGTGTGGTGTAGGTAAATTAATTGGGAGAAAAAGGCAGTCTTTGTGTTTTGGTTATATTTTTGTTGTATAACTGTGTTAATGTACACGAAGTAATATTTTCAGTAATTCTTGAAATTTTTTTGCTGATTTTTGTGGTGCAGCAGTGCATAATTTCAGTTTGTTGAAAAGATTTGGTTATATTACTGAAGTTTCAATTTGCCATGCACTACTTGTAGTGTGTGTGTGTGTGTGTGTGTGAGTGTGTGTGCGATGTGTGCCATCAAATCACAGACACCTTTTTTTGTGCCACAGAGTAATTACAGCGGTGTGAACCTGCTATCCACTGCAGCTGTGTGATTTTGTACTGCTTTGTGGATTGTGGTATCTTGGTTTTGGTCTCTTACTGCAGTGCAATGCCCCCCCACCCCAACTGTCAAAAGGTATTCTTTTCCATATTGGATTGTGACTTGTGAGCAGCAGTGGTTAAGGTGTTGCTGTGACGTTACGTCTGCATCTCTTCTTGTTTGCACAGTGCAGTCTAATCTGTCTGTGCCTTTGCCTCTGTTTAGTGCCCAATCTCCATCTACAGTACAAGCCACAGTTGAATTTTTGGGGGGCTTCTCATCCACCGGGCCAGACTGAAAATTCTGAAATCTCAATTTGTTTACAGTTTTCTTGGTGATCCCCCAAAATGCCTGCAAAGAGACGTGCAAGCAAAGCTGTTTCTGGCCATGGCACTGCTGCCAGTAGCAAGATTGTCTGTGAGTGTGGTAGTACACAGAAATGCACAGCTGATGTGAGTAAAGGGATTTCCTCATCAATGTTTTTTTACAGTGCAATCTGTAGCTTCACTCATAGTTGGAGGAGATGATGTTGTCCCAGCTGGTGGTGTTAGTGCAGTCTCTGCTGGCATGAGTATTGCTGCCTCAAGTTCCACTTCTGACCAGTTAACCATTCCCAAAAATATAGTTGAGTCTAAAGCTGTGACTGACAGTGCAGATGATGTCATACTCCCCATTAACATCCCCATGGTAGCTGAACGTGATTCTGATCCTGGCGACGATAACTCACAATGTCACATTTCTTCCACCATGGTTGAGGTCATGCCTTTGCCATCCAATGACTCACAGTGTGGTGCAAAAATATCTGCTGATGATGATGATGTTGCTGTGGTTGCAACATGTAGCCCACATGACAACATTCAAGCAGAAAATGTGGATGCAGATGATGTTGATGAATATGATGATGATGTCAGTGACCCCTGTTAGGAACCGGAGAGAAAGAAAGTCAAGGTGGCTGTGTCTGGGTCTATTGGCATTAAATCCCCCCTCTTTGAAAAAGTTGTAATTTAGCAGTTCCAATTGATGTTGATGATGATGATGACCCAGTATTAATCATAAGTAGTCATGGTGGTCAGTTGGAGTCCAAGTGTGTCCAGCCTGAAAAATCATGTAGCACCCCCCCATTTCAAGGGTTAAAAAAAACAGAGTCCAATAAGCAGCATCAGGGACATGTTAACCCTTGCTGTGCTGCTGACATGTATACACATCCTAAAAACCTATACGTTCTAAATCTTCTGGCAGCCTAAGGGTTAAAAGTAGGGGATCACAATCCCTTGTTTGGGATTTTTTTGTGTAAGATGCAAATGATGAGTTAGTTGTAATCTGCCAGCTTTGCCATGCACGAATGAGTCGAGGTAAAAAGGGGAGTCATCTGGACATCGGGAGCCAGCATACACATCTTAAGAACAGGCACATAGCATTGTAGACCCAGCACCAGATGGCAGCTAATGCCATAGTGGGGCATTCACCCTCATCATCAACCTTAATGAGCATGTTATCCCATTCCATGAGTGTAAGACCAAGTAGGAATGTCTGCAGTAGCGATGAAATAACAGCTGAGGATTATTACAGGCATGATGAGGGGGAGGATAATGATTTAGAAATCTTGTCAAGTGGTGGTCAGAGTAGCAGTGGTGGAGGTGGTGGTCAATGCAGTACATCCAGTGCAAGTGGTACATCAACCCCTGTATGTTAATCAGGGAAAATAACTTCATTTGTAGACTTATCACCTGTGCAGCCCTCTTCATCACACATCTACACCCCACCCCCAGCCATTCACAGAGCACAGCCATTTGTCACACCCCATGCAAAACATGTAAGTCAGCCCACGTTGGAGAGTGTTTTTGCCCATGACCTGAAGTACTCACCCAATCATGCAGTGTCATGTGAACTTAATGCTGCTGTAGCTGAAATGCTGGCAATTGATCTTTGGCCCTTCTTATTCATGGAGAATTCTGGATTCCGGCAGTCTGCGGCATGCACCTGTCTGAAATGGAAAGTCCCATTCTGAACGTACTTTTCCACCCATGCTGCCCCCAAGTTTTACCGTACTGTGGATGACTCTGTAAGACATGCCCTCACCAGCAGACCTAGCCTCAACCAAAGGCCTAAGTTTTCTACATATCAATGCATGCAGCCTCCTGAAAAAGCTCGCATTGATACAAGCCTGGGTTGCCCATACCCTGCCAGACTTTCTTGTGGTGTCTGAGACATGGCTCAAACCCGTCACAGCAGATAGGGATGTAAACTTACCCAACTACCAAATTTTCAGAGCGAATCGCCAGACAAGGGGCGGTGGAGTAGCAGTGGAGTGTAAATTCCAGTATATCTCTATCCTGCATTAATGCAACATCTATGCCCAAAGAATTTGAATGTATATCCCTCAAAGTAACTCTCTCCAATACGGCAGCCTTTCAGCTAGTTGGCTGCTATAGGCCCCCTCTGCTGATCACAAGCTTTTAACCCACCTGGGGAATCTAATCAAACCGGGCTCTGAAGAAATCATAATCCTAGGTGATCTAAATCTAAATTAGCTTTCCAAGGCAGCCGCACCATTAGTATCATTCTGTGATGCACAGGTTCTCACAACTGATAAATGAGCCAACAAGAATCAACTTAAAGAATAGAAACAACAGCACATTACTTGACATCATTCTGGTGAATAAACCCCACCTATTCATGCACACTAGAGTGCTTTTCAGTGACATAAGTGACCACTGACTCATTGCAGGAGTAAGATCATCTGGCAAATCAACAACCCCAGCAAAATTCCTACTGAGGAGATCCAAGAAAAACATCAATATTGAGGGATATCTCCATGACCTAACTCACTCTACAAGCTGGCAAGAGTTTTATCTTGCACATTCTGTGGAAAAAGCACATCAGGTGTTAAACAGCATAATACTAGATGCCCTTAACACTCATGCACAAATCACTAGTGTTCGAATAAAAAACAAATCTTGCCACTGGTTTACAGCTGACCTTAAATCTGCACTGCTGGGGAGAGAGACAAGCTATGGAAACTGGCACGGAAGACCAAGAACCCAAATGACGGGGTGATGTTTAAGAAAGCCAGAAACAGCTGCACCCGGGAAAGTAAGGGATACAAAGGCTGCCTTTTATATGGCTGAACTTGACTCCTCCTACCACAATCCTGCTAGGTTCTGGAGCACCATTAAGGGTATTTTAGGGCAGGTCTCTAGCACCTCACTACCAACTCAATTGCACCACAATAAGGGTACTATCTCAGACAGAATGGAAGTACTGGATGCCTTCAATAATCACTTCACAACTGCTGGCCTTGCTTTTGACACCTCTCCAGCTAATCTGCTGCATACACAACTAAACTCCCAGTACACTGGAGCTCAGAGAACTGATTCTTCCTTCTCCTTCAAACCAGTTCTGTTGAAGCAAGTAGAGGAGCTAATGTTGCAATTGGATATCAAAAAAGTGCAGGGGCAGACTCTCTTGACCCCTACTATCTAAAGATTGCAATACATGCACTTGCAGTTCCCTTAACACATCTCTTTAATCTATCATTAACCTCTGGTTCTATTCCTACAATGTGGAAAACAGCCCAAGTGTTTCCCCATCTAAAATCAGGGAACCCCATGGACCTCAACAACTACAGGCCCATATCCATTCTTCCAGTGCTATCCAAGATGCTAGAGAAATTAGTGTGCATCCAGCTAAGAGAATACCTTGAAGATGCTAATCTCTTAAATCCAGCTCAATCTGGGTTTAGGGCTAGGCACAGCACTATCTCTGCACTGGCCAAAGTTACAAATGACTGGCAAACCGAATTGGACAAATAGAATAGTGTCTGTGCTATATTTCTTGATCTAAGCAAGGCATTCGACACAATGGACCATGAGCTGTTACTCTCTTCCTTGCATTCCATAGGCTTAGACCCACCCTCCCTTAATTGGTTCAGGTGTTACCTTGCGGATAGGTCACAGCAAGTGAAAACTGAAGGTGATCTATCCCCACTAAAACCACTTCTAAGAGGAGTTCCGCAAGGATCTATCCTGGGCCCTATCCTTTTTGCCATTTACATTAATAATATTGACTCAAACCTCACCAAAGCCACTGTTCACCTCTTTGCAGATGACACTGTATTGTATGTCAGCAACCCATCGCCTGCAATAGCTTGTGAAATTTTACAAGCAGAATTCTTATTGCAACATCAACTACTTGAGAAAAAGCTTCTTTTAAATGCAAAGAAAACAAAAGCAATGTTCTTCTCCAATCAAAGCTATACTAATACCTCCTCACTAAGCAATCTCCCCCCAGCTATCCACTATCCGTGGAGAAAGCCTGGACTATGTAGAAAAAATCAAATATTTGGGTGTGTGGATAGATAGCAGACTTGATTACACACATCACATTGAAGAACTTCTGAAAAACCTTTGCCAATGGCTTGGTCTATTCTTCAGAATAAAACACATCCTATCCAGAGACTCTAAGTTGAGGTTGGTCCAGGCCACATTTCTTTCAGTTACTGACTATGCAGACTTCCTCTATAGTCACTGCCCCATCTCCTATCTAAGCAAATTGGATATACTGTACCACAGAGCACTAAGGTTCATAACAGATCTTCCATTTAACACTCATCATTGCTCTCTCTATGCTGCAGTCGGATGGGCATCCCTACACCTCAGAAGGAATAGAAATGCTGCACTATGGATTTACAGAGCGTTGTCTAAGAAACTTCCAAACTATATTTTAGACTGCTTCATACAGGCCACAGCTAGCTCCTATGCCCTAAAGAAGCAACAACTTCATCATGCTAAAGGTACCTAAAGTCAACACCCGGCAAGGGAGGTCTGCAATCAGCTATTCTCTAGCTATGGCATGGAATACTCTACAGAAGACCCTGAAGCTGACCAATATTATACCTTTAGCATCCTTTAAACAGCTTTGCATAAGTCTCTTCTCAGAGAAATGCAACTGCTACCACAAGATCTAGTCTATTCACATTCCTAACCCTCCCCCTTCCAGACAAATATCATAATTGGCAATTCAGTTCCCATTAATTATCTCCTCAGTTCTTCCTCCCAGGCAGCCCTCATTTTATGGTACCTCAGTTCCCTATAACTCTACCTACATAGATCTTGTTAACTCTGACTATAACCTTCTCCCACTAACTCCTGGCCCTTACCCCAACCCTAATTACTCCCTCATACCTCCTAGTATTAGCCCCAGCCCTGTCAGGTTCCCCTATACCTCCTTCCATGTCATTTACCAAAGGCTGTGATCACCATTTTCTCAGTTACTCAAACACTGTGTCTCCTTGTCTGCTTTAGCTTGCCCTGGAATCTGGAAATTTTGGGTACCTTATGTTGCACGCATGCCTTGACTCCTCCATTCAGATATGTATATACTGTATTTTCTAGTGCATTTTTCATATATCCTATCTTGTCCTGTTATGTTTTAATCAACTTCTGTCTCTTAATTATTGTATATATAAGTGCTTTGAATGTATCTATTTATGCATATATACATGTTTTAAATGTATCTGTTTATGTACCAACTATTGAACCTTGACCTTATCAGGTCCCTCTTACAAATGAGCTCTGCTCAATGATGTTCACCTGAATAAATAAAGATTTGATTGATTGATTGATTCCTTCTGTCCATTCAACCATTTAAGTATGGATATGTGGACAAGTGACAAAACAGCAGCGAGTTCCTATTTGTGTATAACTGCACATTGGGTGCAGGTGCTGGGGGTTGTTTTTGTTTGTGGTAGTGTGAATAATCAGTGTAGTAAGGTGGACTGCCATGGTAGCAGTCATTATGAAGTTGACAGCATGCAACGCTTGCTATGTGCAGTGTGACCTGTTCACACAATGGTGAAAATATGCTGAACTTGCAACTCATGAAATCGAGAAGTGGCTGAACCCCCTGTCCCTGACAGCTGGGTTTATAGCAAGTGATAATGGGTCAAATGTGATTAAATGCATCATGAATGGTGGCTTTGTTTGGGTTCCATGCATGGCCCACTGTTTAAATCTTGTGGTGCAGGAGTTTCTGCAGCACTCTGATATAAAGGAAATGTTGACAGTTGCACGCTGTATCTGTTCTCACTTTTCACGCTCTGCAAAGGCCCATGACCAGCTTCAGCAGTTGCAGATCTAAAACAGCCTCCTGCAGCACTGCCTCAAGCTGGAAGTTTTCACCCGGCGGAACTCCACTTTATACATGGCAGAGAGGTTGAATGAACAATACAAAGCCATCTCAGAATATCTCATCATGCACACTAGCCATGACACTTCCGGGGCCTCCATGTCTCTCACGACTGAACAGTGGTGCCTCATGGACTCTGTAATAACAATTTTGAGGCCTTTTGAACACACCACACAGGCAGTGATTGGTGAGTCTGCCTCCATTACCCAATCAATTCCACTGCTGCTGGTGTTGAGGCAGATATTGCTAAATCTACAGCATAGCCTTGATGGTTCCAGAGACTGTGATAGCAGTGTGTTGCTGAAACACATGCTGACACCATTCGACCTCAATCGGCACATCTTGAGCATTCAGCAGAGTGACGACTTTGCAATAGCAACAATGCTAGACCCATGATACAATCATGGAATTGCCTCACTACCAGAGGGAGGGCCTGAACAGGAAAAAATGTCAGTGGGCAATTGATGCACTTGGTTTATGGGGCACAGAAGTCACATACCAAGGTCAGCAAACCTGAGCAGCATAACCAGGCTGAAGGTCTATTTGGAGTAGTATCAAGCACACCCTGTAAGGAGGCTGCAGTTTCAGGTGGTCTGTCATCAAAACCAGTTGTCATTAACACACTTTGGGGTGCTTTGTCCCAAGTTGAGATTTGTGGCATAAATGAATCCGGAGAACAGGATGATGCATCAACCACTGGACTTCATGCAGCACAGTGAATGATTGACTCTTATTTGGCTGAAAACAGGCATCTGTCAGTAACTGATGATCCTCTTTTATACTGGAGTGGAAAGGTCAGTGAATGACCCGAGCTGTCCTCAGTGGCACTGAAGTCCCTGACATGCCAACCCTCCAGTGTAAGTGTCGAGAGGGTATTCAGTTCAGTAGGTGCAATAGTTCAGGGTCATCATACAAACCTCTCTCCTTCAAATGTCAGCTTGCTGACATTCATAAAAATGAATGAAGGGCACATGCCAGCTTGAACTGCAACCTCTGTATTCTTACCCCGGCCTGGTCATTTTTGTGCTGATGTTGAAGAAAAGGACCATTCTGGTGGCACTGGCAGCATGAAACAGCCTACCAGTGAGGTAGATGATGACATGATGGAGACAGAATTCCTTAGTGGGTACAATTCAGACATTGATGACTGTGAGGGTAGCTTTCTGTATGATGATGATGATGATGATGATGAGGTTGATGTTGGTAGGTTTTAAGTGAAGTGGTTAAAAGGTTGTCACATTTTTTCTAGGGTACATGTTTTTTTTTCATAAAGTTAAATCAGTGTCCCACTCAGAATGATTCAAATTCCATATGTCATATTGTAACACAGTGCACACTATATCTCACCCGCCACCCATCCATGTGTGTTTGACAGTGACAGTGAATGTGTTGCGGGCTGCAGCTGTTCCCATGACCACCACCAGAAAACTGCTGTTAGCCAAAGCTACCAGTTAGTGAGAGGGAATGTCATCATGTGCCTTCATGACCATCACCAGAAAACCACTGTTACCCAAAGTCACCAGATAGTGAGAGGGAATGTCATCATGTACCCCTATGGCCACTACCAGAAAACCGCTGTTAGCCAAAGCCTCCAATTAGTGAGTGGGAATGTCATCATGTGTTCCCATGACCACCACCAGAAAACTGCTGTTAGCCAAAGCCACCAATTAGTGAGTAGGAATGTAATCATGTGCTCCCATGATCACCACCAGAAAACCGCTGTTAGCCAAAGCCTCCAATTAGTGAGAGGGAATGTCATCATGTGGCCCCATGGCCACCACCAGAAAACTTCTGTTAGCCAAAGCCACCAGATACTGAGAGGGAATGTCAGCATCATGTGCCCATAACCACCACCAGTATGCCGATGTTTTCCATCCTGTGTCCTGCATTTGCCATGGCAGATGGAGTAGGAGAAGAGACCACACCCATCAGCCACAGCTGAAAGGCTTCTTACTATCAATACTTTAAAGTGAGTATGTGTACTAATGTCTCATACTATGGAACTTCCTTGAGGTGTGTTATGTTTCCTGTTGCTTTTCTGAGATGCAGTAGTGAAACACATATGGTCAGCTCATTTCCTTTTTATGTTTGCTTGCACGCATGTGCAAGAAACATAGTGCCATCATCCGAGTTTTCGGAGGTGTGGCAGCCGTCTTCCAATTCAGTCAATGTGTTTGCAGGCGCGGCCGCAGTTCTCCAATGAATGCTGCAGCTGTCTATGACAACAGTTGAAAATGCAGTGCTGTAAAGTTGAAAGGGAGATCTCTGCTTCAGTGAGTAGCGCTCCCCCCACATGCATGTACGCACGCATATTGCGTGCTCATGTGCTTCCCCACCACGCGCATACTGTATGGCTGGCGGGTGCTCAATCCCCATTGGCTCCATGCTCTCCCCAAAAAGCTTTCCAGGTGCCATGCCGGGGGCCCCCCCAGCATGGCACAAGTCCATATGGCCAACGGGGATGCCCAATCCCCCGTCGGCTCCAGGTCCCCCCAAACAGCCTTACAGCTGCCATGCAGGGAGCTCACCCCAGTGTGGCACAAGTCTGTATGTCTGACGAGGGTGCCCAATACCCTGTCAGCTCCAGGTCCCCCCAAACATCCTACCAGCTGCCACACTGGGAGCCCACCCCAGCATGGCACAAGTCCCACTTCGTCCATCAAAAAAAAAAAAACCTGTAAACAAAAAGTTCCCTCAGTGCTCTTCCTGCCCACCGCACCCACCCACTGTGCACCTGCCTTCCCTCCCCATCACCCCATACTTACCTCCGAAGGCCAAGCGCGATGATCTTCAGTGGACCAGGAACACGTCTGCACTCTTCAAAGCTGACCACAAACTGAGGAAATGCTGGTAAGCTGTATAATGCAATAAATTGGGTTTTTTCAACTTTAATGCATATCTCAGGCATTTTTTTGAATTTTGGCACCAAATTTTCAACATGGGGTTTTTGGGACCCCTCCGCATGAATTCTTGAACTGTCATGGCATTAATCGGGCCTGAAGGATGATTTTGCAGTCACTGCGCAAAATCACCTTTCGGGACTGATTAACAAAACAACAGTGCCAGTGTTCATAAGGTGGGCTCTCAAAAAGCCTATGTTGCAAATTTGGTGAAAAAATTCCTAAAAATGACTGTTTTACAAGCGTGCGTTGCGCAGTTCCTATGCACGCTCATAAGTTCATGAATTTTCAATATTTGCATATCAGATTTTCAACATTGCCATTTTACCACACCTCCTTATGAGCAGTACAGCTGTCATTTTTCACATCTCGCCCAAAATGTGTTTCCGTGCATGTAGTGCACAATGGCACAGTTGGTGTGCAAAATCAATGTATGGGACACATTAAGAAGATCACAGTGATACTGTTCATGAGCAGAGGTCGTAAAATGGCTATGTTGAAAATCTGGTGAAAAATTCCACAAAATGATTGTTTTAGGAACTCATGTTGAGCAGTTCCTACGCACGCTGGCAAGTTTGTGAATTTTTAATATTTGCATGCCAGATTTTCAACATTGCCATTTTATTACACTTCCTTATGAGCTGTACAGGTGCCATTTTTCACATCTCCCCCAAAATGTCTTTCCCCACATGTAGCACACAATGGTGCAGTCAGTGTGCAAAAGCAATGTTTGGGACAGATTAAGAAAATCTCAGTGACACTGTTCATGAGCAAAGGTCTTAAAATGGCTATGTCGAAAATTTAGTGACAGAAGTCCATAAAATGACTGTGTTAAGAGTGAGCATTGCGCAGTTTCCACACACCCTCATAAGTTCATGAATTTGTAATATTTTCAGTCCAGATTTTTACCAGTGGCATTTTTCCACACTTCCTTATAAACAGTACAGCTGTCATTTTTCACAACATGGCTGAAATGTGTTTTCACACTTTCAGTGCAGAAATGCGTGGTCACTGTGGGAAATCATTGTTTGGGACAGATAAAGAAAATCACAGTGACACTGTTCAAGATTGGAGGTCCCAAAATGCCTATGTTGACAATCTGCTGTAAAAAATCCCCAAACTAATTACATTATGGGTGTGCGTTGCACAGTTTCTACCCACGCTCTTGACTTCACCAGTTTTTTTAATATGTTCACTGCAGATTTTCAACATTGCCATTTTTTCCACCTCCTCATGAACAGTACAGCTGTCATTTTTCACATCCTGTTCAGAATGTGTTTTTGTACCTGTGGTGCTAAATGCCGTAGTCGCTGTGCAAAAGCAGCTTTCGGCTAGCAAACTAATATTGCCACTGTTCATGAAGTGGGGGTCACAAAAAAACCATGTTGAAAATTTGGAGTGAATATACCAATGAATGCCTGAGGAGTTAGGATTTCTGACCATAACGCCCCACCCTGTAGAGAATGACAGGCATCAGGGGTGTGACTTGGGATTCTCACCTGTAATGCTCATACCATTCCACACTCTGCAGTCAGTGAGAGGCATTGAGGTGCGCCTTGGACTCTTCAGCCCAAAAGTTCACCCTATTCTTTTATACCGCACTCATCTCACCATATTTTCTGATGGAATGGGGTGCACATAAGGGCCAAAGACCCCAAGGCACACCGTGACACTTGTCAGCATCTGCAGGGTAGGGTGTGGTAAAATGGCATGGCCGTTATGCCTGATGACCCAAAGACACACCCCAATGCCTGTCAGTCTCTGCAGAGTAGTGCTGGGGTTGGCTTCAGTTCAATACTTCACTGCCATTCCTATTATGCAGTTCTGTAACTCCTACACTACCAATGCCAATGCCAGCAAGCGAACATTCGGCATTGACAAATGCTTGTTTTACAGGTTAACAGTTTCAAGCACTGTCCTTCACTGGAGGACTATAGTACTACAGTACTGTCTACAGCCACCTACAGGATATCCATTTCCAGTAAGTATATAAGTTTTATTTCATCAGTTTTTTTTTGTTGTTCATTTTTTCAAAAGAGTGCAAATCATATAAAGCAGGTGACATGTACTTCACATAATTTATTTGTCCCTCATGCACATCACACACTGTATTGCTGCAGCAGCCATGCCAGAATGAATAAAGTTTGACCTAGGTTGTGACTTGACAAGATGTGTTTTACAGTGTAACTTGAGTTAAGACAGTGACAATGACACAGTGTATGGGTTACAAGTACTACATTTGTGATTTGTGATATGTGGCTTAGTGAGACAGCTTGCTGTCTGTTACTCAGCATATATGATAGGATGAAACAGCCACACTTTAAACATAATGTGTTACTGCAGTCAAGTACTAATAACTCTTTCATCTCTTTTAGCAGGAAACGTTCTGATGCTGTGTGCTGTCATTGTTGCTTTCTCCAAATAACAAGTTCAACATCATACCCCGAGCCAAGAGCTGCACAACAAGTAGTATGAATCCATGACCATCATTACTAGACTGGAGGATGCAGATACAACCAGTGAAGAATTAACCAAACAATAAGCCATTAATGAAATTTGCTTGCAAATGACCACCATCCCCCCCAAAAAAAATACTTACCTTCATTGGCTTGACAGTATTCCAATGTCAAAATTCCTCATCAAGCACAGAAATGCACACACCAAAGGCGACTATGTGACCTGTGATACAAAACAAAACAATGATTACATGTATATATATATATATATGGAAACAAATATATATATATATATTCATTTATATATACATAAACATATATATAACATTTAAGGTCAGGTTCTGTGGAAAACAATGATGGTGCCAGGCAGGTACATTAATTAACATACCAAGGGTAGTATTAGTGTACACACAAAGGGCATCCTTCCTATTGTGGTCAGTGCAGCACACTTTGGGCAACCAACAGCATTATCAGTCACATCACCTTGGACAGTTAACTCAATGGTCGAGTCATCCTTCTAGTATACTGTTTGGCAAGACACTGTGCATCAGCCCAGTCAGGTCAACAGCAGCATTACATGAAATTCCAATAGCAGCAGCAGCAGGACACTTAGTTCTTATTGGAATGTGTGCGTGCATGACTGAGTGCACCATTAATTAATGGAGACTTTTCATCATTCCATGTTATGCTCTCATTTCACTTTGTCTGGAGTGGGGAATTTTCTGGACACAAGACAGCAGCATTTTGGGGGTGCACATTAATTCTGGGGACTGTGTGGCATCACTGCATGCATGACTAAGTGCACCATTAATTAATGGAGACTTTTCATCATTCCATGTTATGCTGTCATTTCACTTCGTCTGGAGTGGGGAATTTTCTGAACACAAGATAGCAGCATTTTGGGGGTGCACATTAATTCTGGGACTGTGGCAGCACTGCACACATGACTGAGTGCACCATTAATTAATTCCCTTCCTTGCTATTTTACAACTTAATAATGTCTCTTTCCAAAAATAAATTATTTTAGTGGTCTCAATAATGTTTTATTTCCGTCTTGCTGTGTACATGTGTGGAAAAGTAGGAGTCAACAGTGTAATAATCTGCTAAACAGCATGTGTGCAGTGCACTGTCATGTGCACATACTGTCCAGCTCCCTGAAAACATATATGATGACTTGTTTCACTGTTGATGGTATAAAAAATAAAGATAAGAATATATAATCTATATTTTATTTGTACCATCATCAACAGTGGACCAAGTCATATAATATGTTTTCAGAGGGGTCGGTGGGAAGTGTGCACCTCACACTGCACACATGCAGTTTAGCAGATCATAGAACTGCTCACTCCTGCTTTTCAACAAACCCAACAGAAATGAAATACTGCTGAGGCACCCAAAATATTTCATGGTAAACAGGCATTATTAAGTAAGAATATAATAGGTCCAGTCCAGCAGCATGCTGCGCTAACACTGGGGCCGAGTGCTGGTGGACAGCAGCTAGCTGCAAAACTGCCACTGCCAGACTAAACCAGAATGCCAGCACTCCAGACAAATAAATGTAAACAAAAAATGTTCACTGCTACTGCAAATTTCTTGATGGAAAAACAAGACACACAAAAATGGCCCTTGCACTTCAGCACTTAGGCCTTAATTATGGGGCCACCAAAAGAAGGCCTAACCACCAAAACACAAGGGTCATTCCTGTGATTTGTTTTGCCATCAATACATTTGCACTAGCAGACTGAGAACATTTTTTCTTTGCATTTATTCATCTGGAGTGCTGGCTTTCTGGTTTAGTCTGGCAGTTGCAGTTTTGCAGCTAGCTGCTTTCCACCAGAACCTGGCCTCAGTGTTAGCACAGTGTGCTACTAGACTGGACCTGTTATATTCCTACTTAATAATGTCTGTTTACCATGAAATATTTTTGGTGCCTCAGCAATGTTTCATTTCTGTCATGGTTTGTTGAAAAGCAGGAGTGAGCAGTGTAATGATCTGCTAAACAGCATGTGTGCACTGTCAGATGCACACTACCCACTGAGCCCTCTGAAAGCACATTATATGACTTGGTCCACTGTTGATGATGGTACAAATAAAATATACATTATATATTCTTATCTTTATACCATCAACAGTGGAACAAGTCATCATATATGTTTTCAGGGAGCTGGACAGTGTGTGCACATGACAGTGCACTGCACACATGCAGTTTAGCAGATTATTATTTTGCTGCTCAGTCCTGCTTTTTAACAAACAAACCCTCCACAACAGAAAGGAAAATTTACTGAGGCACCAAAAATATTTCATGGTAAGCAGATATTGTTAAGTAAGAATATAACAGGGCCTCAAAAAGCACGCTGCACTATGTGGACGGCTGTTGGTACGCAGTAGCTGGCTCCAACAGTACAAAGCAAACCCACAGAGCCACCACTCTATATGAATACATGCCAAGAAAAACTGTTCAATGATACTGCAACTTTATTGATGACAAAACAAGGCACACACAAGTGCCGACTGCGCTTTGGCTCTTAGGCCTTCATTAGGGGGCATTCTAATGAAGGCCTAACCACCAAAGCGCAAGGGTCATTACTGTGTGCCTTGTTTTGCCATAAATACATTTGCACTACCAGTGAACACATTTTATTGGCATTTCTTCATGTGGAGTTATAGCTTTCTGGCTTTGTTAAGTTGGAATATAATGAGGGCAAGGGCAACTCTTTTTTACTTAATATTTTTTAGCTGTTTTGGGGCATGGTTATTACTGTTATTGGAAGATAAACAAGGTTTTGCAAAACAAAAATGGAACACACACTTTACATTTTTATACACATAATAGTGCACAATGGGGGGGAGACAAACAACAACAAAAATGGATAGTGACCGCTGTTAGATTACCTAAAGGTATGCAAGAAAAATGCCAGAAGGAACTAGGGAGGGATGGAGGACAGGGTATACTGGGATGTATTGGGAGCCATAACATCAAAATGAAGTCAGAAAAGGGCTGTACAAAGAAGGGGAACTAAAATGCTGAAGGGTATGAACCAGAATGAAGCCAGGTGAAGATAAACTAAAGGACATGATAGAAACTAATAAGTACAGAAATGGACTCAACAACAGGGTAGCCACATCCAGAAAAAAAGATGTGCATGAAGAAGGGACCATAATTTCAAGATAGAGGGTGGAAGGATCAGGGGCAACACTGGGAAATGTTTTTTCAAACAGAGGGTAGCGGTGGGTGCAAGGGCAAGTTAAAAAACTAATATTCAATGTTAAGATGGAACAGCAGCAGTTGAAGCATCCCCATGATCTAAAGTTGCTGCCTCTCGATGCGATCTAACAGCTGCTCAACATTGTCAAGCCGGTGGTTTGTAGCATCCATTTTGCTCCACAGCAGGCCCAACTCGGCCTGTGTGGCAGGCATTTCAAGAGGGTTGCCACCCTCAGCAGGAGGTGCTGCAGGTTGTGTTGGGGGTGGGGGTGGAGCAGCAGGTTCTGCCATGGCCCTCCCCCACTTCACACCACTTGCAGGTGTATGCCACTCTGCCCCCTCTTCCCCAGCAGGGCCAGCACGTGCATTGCTGGCCTGTTCAGTGACCTTAGCCTGCCACTCTAGGTGGTGGTGATTATACATATGGGTGCGCTGACCCTCTCTGCCGAGGTGACCTCCTCTGGGGCTATGGCGCACCTCAACACCACATAAATTGCACCTTACTACACTGCTGTCCCCAACAGTGGAGTAAAAAAAGTCCACACTAAGGAGGTGCAGGGGAGAACCAGGCACAGGCAGAGGGGGGCCCAGGTGGTGTGGGAGCCAGGGGCTGTAGCTCTATAGTTGGGGCTGGTGGTGCAGAAACCTGCTGCTGTTGCAATTGCTGCTGTGACTCCTCCTCCTCCTCCCTCACTTCCTGCTGCTGAGCTGCTGGCACAGGGGACATAGGTGCTGCTGACACTGGGGGGGCACTGGTAAGTGCCACAGGAGGTGGTGGTTCCATGGTGGCACCATCTCCAGTATCTCTTGCTTTGGGGTGGGGGACCCTCAAAATGGTGCTGTGGTCCAGACGAAGCCGGCCACTATGCGTGCGCATGTCCATCCGATCGCTGCCACATCAACTAAACCCCCACGCATCTCTCACCCTCCATTGTGGGATCTCTCTAACTCTCCACAACAATACACACACAAAAACAATTAACAATAAACAAATACTAAACAGAAATACTGCATAAACACAAATCCAGACAACAAATACTCAAACAAAAACACCTAGAGCAAAAAACTTGAAGATTTAAAGTGTTTTTTAAAACAGATTTTCTTCACTCTCACTCCAACACAACCTGTTTCTCCTAATGAAAGGCAAAAGTGAAACTCTCTTCCAAGCATGAGTCACTTCCTGCCTGCCTGCCTGCCTGAAGCTTGTGACTTACACTGTGTAAGCCATGTGATGTGTGTGGGCTGCTAATAGACTTCTCACTCCACCTTAAAGCAAATTTAGACAGAGTGAACAACGCAAAGTCATAATTACAACACAAAGTGGTGAAGTGGGGCTGCAAAATGGGCACTTCACGTAGAGGGATGATAACGCAAAGTGCCCTCTTAGCGGCCACTTCATTGGCGGAATTTTGTTTCACTGCATCTCTAGTGAGGGGGTCAATTATACAATCTTAACCTTCCCCCAGTTTACTGGAAGGCCTTATACCAAACTAAACTGCTATAGGAGGGGAGAGACACTGCAAAATGTATAGGAGAGCAGACTATATCATTTTAATGTGTTACTGCTGGTCACATAGTTTAATGCCTCTAATGTCATCATTGGTTGTAATGGCCAGGGGTTCTATGGTCACAGAAACTAACAATGGAAAAAAATGGATCTGTCTTGACTGATGCCTTTCTGTAGCTTGAAGGAGGGTACAGAATGTCATAGATCAGAAGACAGGCAGTGGGGGTGCAGTAAAGCATATTAAACCATTTTGATACATGGACCCATTCTTACCTCCTGGAGTACTTAAAGAGGTACACCCACTCTGCCTAATATTATGTTTTTTCAATGTCGATTGCGATGGCTGCAACCATGGTGGGAGAACTCTTAACCTGGAAGATCATACTGATAAGGGAGCACAATGTGGGGGAGCTTAATCTGCCTTTTAGGAACCCTGCCTAAGGGGGGTATGATACCAAGAAGAACCCCCATTAGACATGTTGCCAGGGTATTGGCCATGATTTTGACAACCCAATTGTTGCTTTTCTTCTGCCTCAGTTTTCACTCCAGCACAGTGAGCATTTTTAGCCTGCATTTGAACATCACCTTTGTAGACTGTATAAAGTACTAAAGTACTAAGTACTAGACATGGCACAATTTCAATAAAAACTTATCAGCATTTGAACTATTTGTGCCGTGGGTCTGAATGCTTCCCCTTGTGATACATATTAATGCTTTGCGTGGGACTCTGATGTACACTGACACCTAAGCCATCAAAGCACTTGTCATAACAACTTTGCTATCTCAGACTGCAGCTCCACTCATTATTGCCCTTCACATGCCAAGAGAAGAGATACTTACCCACTATGATAACAGCAAAGAGACTCTAATTGATGCAATGATCAGCATATAATATTCTGTCTGGGCAAAAACAGAACAGCACAACAATGATGAATAGTAAGAAAACTAATTCTGCTAACAAACCTTCCCCCAATGCACATGAGAGCAACAATCCACCACCCTCACTACTCAACTTGCAAATTATTACATCTAGGCATCTTCCTCCTTCCCCTGGCCCCTCCATGCCCATTACTGTAACTGGAACCCCAGCCCTAAAGGTTGTGGAAGATTACACAACTTCTCTGTACTGCAGCTACTAACAGTATCCAAAGTGGATCTCTTGGTAAGTACCAGACACCTTTAAAACTGGAACTAGTCTTGTGTGTAAGCCTTCCAAAAACTCTAACAAATTAGGGATCTTAGAATGTGAGAACAGTGGTTTCCAAAGATGTAGGGAATTTCACAGGGCAGTGGCACTAGCTCTCTTGCCCTTAGCACAGTGTTAGCACCAGGTCATTAAAGATTAGAATGATGAAGAAAGTGACCATTTGGAAAAAAAAAACAAGCAGATTATATGGAATGTTATCCATATTGGGCACTAACCAGAATAATCACCTGATTAGTGACAAGTAGTATCTTTATAATGAACTAGCCACTGTCCTTAAAGGGGTAGTGCAGTCAAAATTTGCAAAAACGTATGTTGTGGAGAGTGTTTCAGTTTTTTTTCTAAATTAGCCTGCTAGTTATATGGTAGTTTTGTGCCCCATGGGGATCTCCATCTTAGTAAGGTTTATTGCTCTTCTTTTTCCTACAATGCCTCCTGTCCCGTGTAACAGTGATGTGTGTGGGACCATCGATTCAGCAAGTACCAAAAATATGAGCCTGATATTCTAGCCTCTGCCAAATAGCTCTAATTCAATATTTTTATTTTTTATGTGTGTGTCAGGTCTGGCCAGCAGGAGTAAATGTTTTGCTTTTAAAACTTTTCATTTATTCAAACTAAACACAGCCATAAAAAGCACACAAATCACCCAGCATCATCAATACTATAATTGGTAAAGACTGGAGATGTTTTCTTACAGAATAACCCACTCAGTTAGCCCTCAATTATTTGCCAAATTGTAAATGTAACCATTAGTGATCAGTGGATAAAGAAAGTTACTTAATATCACAGTTCTACTGTTGTAAAACTAACCCTAAACCAATGCTTGCTGAATTCATGGTTCCAGATATATTACTAACACATAGGACAGGAGGCATTGTAGGAACAAGAAGAGCAACAAACCATGATAAGATGGAGATCCCCAGGGAGCCATAACACAACTGTAAAACTAGTGGGATAATTTAGAAAAACTCCTAATAGCAGACAAAGGAAAGACCACACTAGGACCACACACACAAATCAAAACACTCTGCACAGCATACGTTTTTGCAGATTATGACTATACCAGTATACCATTACCGCAGTGACTCCGGCACAGCAAAGACCAACACAGTGACAGAATCAGATAAAACCCGCCCATCACAGTGATGGTCGCTGTGTGATGGGACTGCCTGCTAGTGTTGCCCCGTCCAGCTCTGACTCGAATTGATCTAAAGACGGGGGTGTGAAGTGGAGCCCCCACAAGGGGGTGTTCGTGGGGTGCAGCCCCCTGTTTATGGGCACCAACATCCCCGTGGCTACAATACCGACAGTCAGCATTGCAGCCATCATTGTAGGGGATGTCGGCGCTAGCGCTGTTGAAGCGCAATAGGCAAACCAACTTTACCACTTTTTTAACTGGCCCATGCATCTGAACTGGCCAATAAGGCAGGAAACCTATGAGTAGAGAGACAGAATGTCAGAACTTGCAAGGGTTAGCAGCAGGCAGGTTTTTGTACTGGGAAATAGGTCTGCCCAGTAAGGATGGGGGCTACTGTAGGTAGGAGGCAGGTTTCCTGGGAGGAAGGAGCTGATATCTTCTTATAGGAGGGGCATAAGTTATTTAAGTGCCTGCAGTGAAGGCTCTACCTTCTTTTCACCCCGACTGCAGCACATACCGTCTTCATTCCTCCCCTCATAAAAGCAGGTGCATGTAACTGGGGTTAGGGGATCTGCCATCCCAATAAATGAAATTGCCTTAGGGGTCAGGAAGGAATTTTACCATTTTTTCCCCCAGATGGTTTTCTAGTTTTTCACCTTCTCTGATGGAAGGGTGGGGTGAGGGTGGATAACAATTGAATAGGTAGATAGGCAGGTTGTCACTGTCATGTGGGCATGACAGCAGCAAGCAAGTACAGTGGACTGTGAAGTAATTGATTAATTACTAGCTGCAGCTACCTTTCTGTCCATATCACTCCAGTATGCTTTACAATATATTTATGGTAAGGGTTATAAATTTGATTCTAATTGACTTATATAAATCAACACATATCACTTCATAGGGGAATGGCAGAACTTCTGGGAGACAGGCGTTTTTAAATATGATGGACTCCACCTTACAAAGGAGGGGGTAAGAGCTCTTGGTCAGAAACTGGATGTCTATGCGGGTCATTTAAACTAAAAGCAGGGGAGTTGGGGTGGCACTCACGATGACAAACAGTGTGCCACTCACCACTCCCCCTTGCAATTCAACAACAAATGAGAAATGTAGATCATTTAAACCAAAGGCTGGGGAATTGGGGATGTCACATACTGCAGAGAACAAGCTGGCACTCTCCATTCCCTTACATTGCACAGGACCAAAGGAACTACAAAACTCCCCAAAGATGCATAGGAGGGCAACACTACAAAGAAAGAAACAAATCCACCATTCATAAAAAACAAAAGTGGTTGTAAATGCGAGAAACCTGGCCAACAAAACTTCCTGACCATATGGCCACCATGACAGAGGAAGGGCTGGATTGGGTAGCAATTACAGAAACCTGTTTCTCAGAGAACCACAGCTGGGAGACAGCAATCCCAGCCTACAGTCTCTTCAGAATGAACAGAAAAGGGAAAAAGGGAGGGGGGGTAGCAATGTACATCAGAGAGGGAATGAAAACCATCGAGATCCAGAGGCCACAAAGCCCCACAGAGGCACTATGGAAGTCAATGGACACTGGAAATGGTATATGTATCCAAACAGGAGTGGTCTACTGACCCCTACACAGGGCAGCAGCGAGGACAAGGAGCTGCTTGAGGCAACTCACAAACTAGCTGACAAGGGCAAGAAGATAATAGTAGGGGATTTCAACCTACCAGATATCCAGTGGGCAACTAAGTCAGCCACAACTACAAAAAGTAGGGACCTCTTGTTGGCCCTACAGGGCATGGCTCTCTGGCAGCTTCATAGAGTCCTTAACTAGGGGTGAAGCAATCCTTGACTTGGTCCTCACAGATAGTGAGAGGATCAAAAATGTAAAAGTAGGGAGCCACCTGGGAAATAGCGATGATCGTATGATCAGTTTCTAGGTTATCACAATAAAAGAAACCTCTCACTCCAATATCAAAGTGGGGAGCAAAATAGCAGAAACCCTGCAAGAAAGAAAAGGACAGAACATGGAGGAAATGTGGAATTACGTCAAAAGAGCCATCAACATAGTCATAGACAAATACACCAGGAAAGTAAGCAAAGCCAAGAAGAAAAGGAAGCCACTATGGTATTCCAAGGAGGTGGTGACCATTGTGAAGGAAAAATGGGCAGCCTATAAGAAGGCCAGGGCAATGAACAAGGAGGGAGACATCAAAAATTACCAACAGAAATTGAAGGAAGCAGGAAAAAGAATAAGAAGTGCCAAAGCTCAGACCGAACTGAGAATAGCAGAGGGAGTAAAAAAGGCGACAAGACCTTTTTTAGGTATATAAAAGAAAGGAGGAAAACTAAGGTGGGGAAGTATGACTAGCCACAGAAAAGGGGGCTGTAGTGGAGGGGGACTATGAAAAAGCAGAGGTCTTAAACAAATACTTCTGTTCAGTTTTTACACAGGAAAAAGAGGGAAACAGCCCAGAAGCACAGCACAACAGCTCCCTAAGTACAGAGATCAACACAAGCCCCTTCACAGAAGATGAAGTCCTAGAAGCAGAGAGCAAAATAAAATAAAATAAGGCCATGAGACGAGACAACATGCATCCAAGAAACCTGAAGGAGCTGAGACACCAAATGATAACACCCCCTAGCAGAACTCTTCACTGAATCACTAGAGAAGGGAACAGTTCCTGAGGACTGGAGAAGGGCAACAGTGGCACCGCTGTACAAATCTGGATGCTGGGAAAAAGCAGGCAACTACCACCCAGTGAGTCTTACCGCAGTGGTAGAAAAAGTGATGGAATCATTACTTAAAGAATGATTGAATTCCTGTGGTTCAAAACAGCGTTACAGTTGCTCAGAATTACATTTTGACAGGGATTTGAAAGTTTTCTGTACTGGGTACATGCTGTGAGATTATAAGAAGGTTATGTTGAACATTTGGGGTGAAAATTATTTAAGATGCCATGTTATGACTATTTGTTGCAATTTCGCTATGCCCGGTCCTAACTTAATGTGTGGAAGCACAGGGCCAGAGACCCCTGTGTTTCCACAGATACATACATATGTGCATCTGTGGAGGGATAGCAGCATGGGGCCAAATGACCCTGCACTCCCACTGTGACAAATGAATACTGTTGTACTATACGGATGGAGGGATGGGAGCGTAGGGTCTGAAGGAACATGCGCTCCCACAGTCATATACTATTTCAAAAAGTGAGGAAATAAATTGCAAAAACATTGTTAATGCATCAATTGGGGTTAGTGGCAAGGGAGTATGGACATGAGGTGTTAAGGTTGACTAACCCCCACCCACCCCATCCTCTATACATGACAAGCATCGGGGTGTACCATGGAATCATTGAGCAACTCTCACCCCATTCTCCTATATTGCACCACGTCAGCCTGTTTACATGGAATGGGGTGAGAGTTGAGCCTAATTACCCCATGGCACACCCCGATGCTTGTTGGTGTGTGGAGGATGGGGGGGTGGGGGGTAGGGGCACAACCCTAATGCCTCATTTCCATACTCTTGGTGCTCCAACCCCGACTGATGCATTAACAAAGTTTTTTGCAATTTATTTATCCTTATATTACACACAAGCCCCAACAGTCAGTCAAAGATGATCTCCAAGACATGGGTCCCCTTTTTTTGCTTGCATTTTCTATTTAAAATAGAGGATAAAGTCTGGGCAACAGTGTGTAATGATTTTCTGTTTTCACACCCAAGTTGTGTGATACCACATAAACCTCAAAACTAAACTTTATTTTTTATAATTACTGATTCACAGACCTGCAGTTAGAAGGAGGGAGAGGAGTACATTGAAAAAGAAAGTATATTTTGCCTGCAGCTGTAGTATCTTGCACTCTGTGCTGTATGAGAGAGTGAGGTGATTCTCTGTAACATGCTAGTATACAACGTCACAGTGTGTATAAAATCTAGGCAGCAATTTCTAGGATTGTGCAAAGCATGAACAGTCTTTCCTGAAGGTATGCCATTGCTATGGAGACAACTTTACCTTGGCCATCACTACAGCAACAACAGTGCCAGGTCGCTGAAGTGTCAGCACGAGACCCCAGCACTGCTTTCTGGGGGTACTGTGCCCCTTCCTCAAAGCAATTCTGACTCTGAGTTGATTAATTTAGTAGCAGGGGATGTGGGGGGCACAGCCCCCTGCATAGGGAGTTCGGGGGGCAAAACACCCTGAAGAAAGCACAGTCTGAAGTGACTCCCTTATGCCAACTGCAAATGTGGTCAACATAAAGGAGTCACTGTAACATCTGTCTACAACAAAATTGTCGACCAACTGTCATGGATCCTTTCCTGAATACCAAAAATAGTAGGCTTACCAAATATTTGGATGCTCTTCCCGGGTAGTTCACTATTCAGTCACTATTTGGGAAGGACTATTTAGTGATATTTTCAAGTCTTGCAGAGCTTTGCTGGCCAATTGGAGGCTGATTCTGGAGCTCAAAGACAAGCACATCATGTGAGCTTGTGTGTGTGTGTGTGTGTGTGTGTGTGTGTGTGTGTTTTTTTTGTTTTGTTTTTATTGTTGTTTGGTTCCAGGCTTGGTTCCCTGCATGACTGAGGAGGGTACAAGTTGACTCCCCCTTCTGCAGCTCACTGCCCATAACTTACCTGTATGTGCATAATATTTTTTTTACAAAGCTGCACCTTGCATGTGCATGGCTGTTTGCATGCATTTATTTTTGTATTAAACTGCTGTAGTTTTCAATGAGTCAGGCTTGATTCACTGAACTGTTGTTATTCCTCATCTTGTTTTGGGCTTGGTTTCCTGTATGATAACCTCTGGCCTGACATAAAAAGCTGGCGTTGAAGGATAAAGAGTGAGATCCAAGACTCCTAATGAAAATATTTAGACTATTTCTAGATTATTCCATTTTCAGTGCACCTATATTGCTACTAAATAAAAAATACAGGGTTTAACTATAGCCCTCGATATCTTTATTGCTGCAACAGTGTTCAGCCCTCACTAGTCACAAAAAAACCTTCTATCTGGTGTTATTGAAGCCATGGAGCCTGATACACAATTTGTAAATTAAACTTTTCATAAGCAAGCTACCTGGTTGCCAGACTTATTTTTTTAACCAATCATTGCAGCAGACAATGATTATTATGTAAATCAAGTAATATCTCAGAATTAGATTCTGAGATTTGCTAGACTATTTCTTTTGTGCTGTAGCAGATATTTAGTTCCTTATGAAGATTTTCAGTTTATTAATTGATATTACTTGCTTTTTAATGTTATCAGTTGCATTTAGTTTTTGCAGCTTATTTTTTTTTATCCATTACCATAATTGCGAGCATGTACTGTATAGTATCAGCGGTGTGTCTTTTGTTTGAACTTCAGTGGTGTTTAGATTATAGAGCCAGATGTAGAGATAGCAGACCATGAGGATTTAGTGAGAACTAAGCTGGTCAGTGTTTTCATGTTTCTTTATTAAAATATATTAACTACTGCTGTCTGTTTCCTATAATTATTCAGTCCCTTACAGATATACATTTATTATTTTCCCACATTCCCATATATGGTTCCTGAGTCAGCCTCAAAACATTTACAGTAATCCTGTCCCTCACTTGCAGATAAAACAAAAGAAAAAATATTCAGGATCCAACACAGCAAGAGCAAGCCAAAAAGTGCAATCAATTTGATTAATTCTTGATTGAGCAGCCCCTGTGAGAGAACAGGTCTAGAGAGAAATCAATGATATAGAGGAAATGCTAAAAAGATTTGCTTCACTTAAGGAATTAGATAAATACCATAAAACTTTGCAGGACAAAGTGGGAAGGTATGATAGACAAATTAAAGCTGCAAAGCAGAAAAATCTGAGAGGGACGCAAACAATTACAGGCTGAGCCAGGTTTACGTATTACTGGCAAGAAAAACGTAATCAACATACACAACCCAAATTGGTTTAAAAAAAGCACCAGCAATAGTAAGCAACAGAAAACGGTAATAAACTACATGACTGGCCCAAGTGATACAGAAAGTTCAGGATCTGTTTTAGACCAGTCACTGACCCATGAGTATCAACAGTGCCAACATGGTACCCAAGGAGAAGCAAGTGAAAGCCTTTTTTTCAACAACCCTTTACTCTGAAGAAGAAGAAGAAGAAGAAGAAGCAGGGGAGGGGGCAGGGTGTGGAAGGGGCAGAGGGAGAAAACAATTGTTAGCCTCTGTGGTCCCAGGTAGTAGCTACAATCCTGATGAGACTCATATTACTTCCACTACTTTCACCCAGTCCTCTGTTATTACTATCTCTAAAAAGACACCTACAATATATGAGGGATCTGCTTTAATAAGGGCCTCTCATATGCTCTGACAACAGATGCCGATTTTTTCCAAACTACAGTTGATCTGCATTGGTTTGCAAGATCTCTCACATTAAGATACATTTATTCCACCCCATTAGAGCAACAACAGTCACAAGTGAGCCAGACATAGACTGACATCGGACCACCTCTTGTCCAGCCTAAGTCAGCTTTTTGTCTCACTCACAGTCACGCAGCATCAACCTTGCCAAAGAACTGCGAACACTACCTAGATGATTTGCAACACATTCATAATGATCAGGTGTTTAATAATTGTTCTACTGCAGAAGGATAAGCTCTTTTGACCTGGCAACTGATGAAACCATCACCATAAAGCCAACTTACAAGGGTGGGATAGTGATAGTGATGCACACTAGTCAATATGTTGTGGAAATGAATCGACAGCTCTCTGATATACACTATTATATGAAGCTACCAAACCAACCAGACACAACTACAGTATTTAAACAGAAAGCTAATGAACTTTTGAGTGAGGAGCTTTTCAGGGAATTTTTTATGCAGGCCACATACTGTGCATAGACTGTAGCCCACTGCATGTTTCCCACAATATACACCCTGTACAAATATACAAGGACCTTAGGAATCCACTGGGAAGGCCCATTATCTCTGTAAATGGCTGGGGATCAGAACCATTGTCCAGTTTCATTGATGGCCACCTCCAGCTCCTGGTACGAAGTTTCCCTTCATACATCAGAGTTTCTGTGGAGATGGTGAATTTGGTAGATTATCAGGAAAAAAGGACACATTGCTTTTTGTTACCCTGGATGTTGATTTTGTATATACTGCCATACCACATCAGAAGGGTTTAGATGTAATTACCCACTTCCTAGAATGTGGAAGTGAAACTGCTTGTATAAATGTTCACACTACTTTTGGGGGGATAAAAGGGCCACACTAGTACTTGAATCCAAAATGTTTGTGTTTAGAAATAAATATTTCAGGACTTCCGATGTGGCTCTGGAGCTAATGGCAGCCTAAGATCAGAGCTCTGTTCCCACTCCCTCCCAGATTTGCCAAAAATAGCCATAAAACCTATTAAAACAGGCAGTCAATGAAGAAATTTATACAGATGGCTTCAAATACTCACAAGGGAACTACAAATAGATCTACAGTGTTACCAATTGAAGAGGAGAAATTGGAATATGAAAAATTGGATTCGGAGACCTCAGAGCTGTCACAGACCCCGGCGGTATCCTCAGGCAAGAAATCAGCTCTCAAAAAACCAAAAAACCAAAGGTATTATCTTGAATGATAAGCTGGATAAAATAATAACAGACCTGCAAGATATTAAAAAAGACTTCCAAGACTTTCAATCGGATCACAACCTGCTTCGAGTGTATATGCTGACTTTACAATCCCAGGTAGCAACGTTGGAGCAGGCTAACTCAGAGCAGGCAGCAGAGATTTTCCAGATTCAATCTACATTAGCTCAACTTCTCAATATCACCAAAGCCCTAGAGGAGCAGCAAGAGGATGCGCAGAACCAACAGAGATGCCAAAACATACAGATTTATGGAATACCGGAGAACAGCGAGGGGAGAGACATGAGGGGATTAATAGAAAAAATGCTGAGAGAAGTGCTGGATCTAGAACAAGAATTTCCCATAGAGATAGAGCGGGCTCACTGGGCACTCGGCCCCAAGCCATCGGGACTGGAGGCTCATCCCCACTTTATAATAATTCGATTCCAGAGTTACCACATGAAAGAAATATTACTTCAGAAGGTATGGACTATGGGGAAAGTATTTCTTGGCAAGCAAAGACTTTTTTTGATGATGACTATGAGATAGCCACAATACAGAGAAGACGAGACTATGTGCCCCTATTCCCAGTTCTCAGGCATCTTAAGTTAAAATTCTGCACACCTTACCCTTCGAGACTGATGATACACTATCCTAAAGGCCAAGCCACCTATGATACGGTGACAACTGCAATGGAAGATGTGAGGCAGAGAGGCTTTTTATTACCATCTAAACTCCCGGGTAGGCTACACAATTCGGAACTGGGACTGACTAAGGACAAGCGTCTGGGAAGGGACTCGCAACAAGCAGTTCTTGATGAGATCAAGAAAGTCTTGGGTCAATTTGCCACTAATACCAAATGACTGTTTATCTCTGGTGAGTAGGTCTATGGGTTTGGGTGCAGTGCCCTGGTGAGGAGGGAAAACAGCATGAGAGGAGATGGGTCCCCCACCTGTACAACACTGTGGCTCGGGGGGGAGCTCTGGGCCAGGTTCTGAGAGGCCATGCCCCATGGGTAAGTTCATGGGTGGCTCTGTCTTAAAAGCAGAGCCAGGAAGGGCCAAGATGGTTGAAAAGGGACCTCCATTGTGTGTTGCTGCCGAGTAGTACCATAACGGATCTAAGGGTCAGATCAGCTGCGGGAGTAGTGCTTATGTGACATTAAATTAGATGCCAGAAAAGGACTAAAGTGAGAGGAGGGGGGTCGGGTAGCTGGCCTACGCTCCTTACTTAAGAAATAGGCCAAAATAATGGCAGGAGTTTGAGAGGGTGGGCACACCCGTGGCAACTGACAAACCAGGTTGTTAAGTTCACTAGCTAATAATGTGGTGCCTTCGCAGGCTGATGGCATGGAGGCCTAAATAGGGAGGTCTTAGTCTGGGCCTTGAAGTGGAATTCTGGGGTGGTCCCTAGACTGGAGCCGGAGCACCCTACACGAGCTGCATGGGTGGGAGGGGGGAACTGCTACCCTCAGGGAACATGCTGGAAAAGTATCCCTCCATACCCCAGCATCTGGGGCAGGCAATGGTCATTGGCAATACCCACCAGGAGGCACACATTCCCTGTGGCTGAGAGCCAGGGGAACATTAAATAGAAGAGGCATCCTTGACTAACTCTGGAAGGAAAGATATTGATTTGACTCTGAATTTGCTGCACAGCCAATTAATAAGACTTGAAGGATAAAATCTGAAGAGAGATCTGAATTCTGATGCAATACCTGCAAGTAATAAGGATTGAATATTTTAACCATGCATAGTTCCTTAGAAATACGTGTGGGGGGGGGGGGCACAGGAAGTAGAGATATGAAGGGACCAGAGATGTGCATCTGTACCAACTACCGCAGTTTGGAAATATTTTACATTTGTGTTCTTACTTTTTATTTAGGTTTCTTTTATAATGGGCCAGACTACCAGACAGGAACCTTGGATAGGGTCCAATTTCAATTTCAGTTACCTTATGGGGGATATGTGCAACCCCCAGGGCAGGCCTACAGAGTAAGACAAGAAGCTCACATTAGACGGAAAATGTTGTCAATGTCAGTGAATTCTGATACTGGAAGTCACATTGTATATAGTTATTAGAGAGGGGTGGAGGGGGCATTACTTGAGGGGTAATAAAAAAGAGAGATACCAGGATAGTGTAGAGAACAAAATGACAGACAAGACATGAAAACAGGGAAAAATGGAGAAAGACAAAACAGGGGGAGCTAGGGAGAAAGTAGTGAAAAAGAAACATATCGTATTAAAGGTGAAAGAATGGGAGGGAAGAATTTTTGTTGAGTTTATGTAAATGCCCACAGTATAGAAGCTCTTGAGGGTGGTATCCCAGAACGTCAATGATTTGAGTAGTCCCATAAAACAGACAAAAATAATTTCCTATCTTAAAAAAATGCACCCTCAGTTAAAGCTTCTTCAAGAGACACATCTATCCAATGACGAGCACCAGAAACTGCTTAAGTATGGGATGTCGGATATAGTAGCCAGTGCACATGCTAAGGGAAGAAGGAGGGGGTTCAGCAATTTTTATTCCAAGGTCCGCAGCATTTCAACTTCAGGAATCTTACCAGGATGGTGAGAGTAGGCTGGCCCTGATCAGAGGGGTGTGGGAGGGACAAGTGTATACAGTAGGAAGTGTGTATGTTTCCCAGGTTTGGAGAGCACAGTATATCAGACCATCTTTGATAAAATCATGGCATTTAAACAAGGGGTACTGGTATTGGGGGGATATTTGAACCTCCTTATGAATCCCCTGAAGGATAGTTCTACCCGAGGCCACTCAGGGCCATGAGAGGACAAAAACATGGCAGGAGACTAATAAAAGATTTAGCCCTAATAGATACATGGTTTCACTGCTATCCAACATCTTGTAGCTATACACACTTTTCGGGGGTACACAATACCTACTCACGTATCGATTACCTCCTGGTAGCTGCAGAATCTTTAGACATAATACATAATGCAGCTATTTCACCAATTCATTTGTCGGACAATGCCATAGTTACTCTGGAACTAGAATCAGGACAGGAAGCTATATTGAGACAGTGGAGGTTTAAAAATATGCTCATTAAAGATAAACAGTTCAAAGAAAAAGTCCAGCAAGGATTCCTTGAATTTTACAAGAGAACAATAACGCAGGAATACCTGAAGGAACACTATGAAACACTTTAAAGTCGGTACTGCGAGGGAAGATTATTGCATATGCAACTCATCAAAAGAAACAGAGAAATAGGAAGCAGCAAGAATTAGAAGAAGAACTCGAGAGATTACAACAATTACATGCAGGGGGAAGTAGTGTCACGACTATACAGATAAACAAGATTAAGACCCAGTTGCAAGAACTATTAAATCAAAAGACAGAACAAGCCCTGATGTATGTGAAACAAAGATATTACGAGGGCGGTAGTAAGGCAGCTAAAGTTCTGGCACATAGATTACGAAAACAACAGGCATCCTCAACAACAACTAAAATTAAACACCATACACAACCTAAAATATTGAGTAAAACTAAATATATACTAGAGAGATTTAAGGAATTTTACTTAAAATTATATAATCAAGCACTGGAACTGGACAAAGAGATATATCGGGATTTTTTTTACAAATATACAGTTACCCCAAATTACAGAGGAACAACGTAGCTGGCTAACTAGACCAATTACTTCTCTAGAAATAAATCTCTCCCTTTGTAATTCTAAGCCAAACAAAAGCCCTGGCCCAGATGGATGTACTGCAGAATTTTACAAAACATTTTGGAAATCATTGCTCCAACCATTAACTAAATTGTTTAATGCAATACAGGAGGACACCTCCCCCACCCGAACAGTTGGCAATATGTTAATATATCCACAATACTTAAACTGGATAAGGACCCATTAAATTATAAATCCTATTGCCCCATATCTGTCCTTAACCAGGATTATAAATGCTTTACAGCAATTCTGCTGAAACGATTAGAGAAAATATTGCACACATATCATTAACAAAGACCAAGCAGGCTTTATAATAAAGTGTCAAACAGCTGATAATAATAAATGGACTGTGTTCCTTTTGGACATAGTGCAAACGGAACAAATCCCATCTAGCCTTCTGTGCATGGATGTCCAGAAGGCATTTGATAGGGTCTCGTGGAGATTCCTGAGGTACACCATGGAGAAATTTTATTTCCCTACCCTGTTTTTAAATATAATTCAACACCTATACACATCCCCACAGGCCATGATAAAAGTGAATGGGTCACACTCTACCCATTTTCCCCTAAGTAGAGGTACCTGCCAGGGCTGCCCCCATGTCCCCCTCCCTTTTTGCACTTTATGCAGAACCCTTAGCCTAAGCCATCTGGGAAAATTCACAAATTACAGGAGTACGTTACCTAGACACTATACACAAAACGGTCTTTTTTGCTACTGACCTATTAATATATTTAACAAACCCAGAAACTTCATTGCCAAAGTTGTTCACTCTCTCTCTTAAGAGACCTTGAATCTCTCTCAGGATACAAATTAAACACAAGCAAGACGGAAGTACTGACTTTCAATTATCAACCTAGTGCAGAGATCCAAAGCAGGTTTCCATTAGGATGGAAAAGTAATAAATTCAGATTCTTAGGGATAAATCTCACAAATGAAATGCAAAATATATATGAGGCTAACTATACCCCATTAGTTCATTCCATTAGAGAGGACTTTCAGTGATGGAACCCTTTACCCCTTTCCTTGAATCAAAGAATTGATATTACAAGAATGAACATTCCCCCACAGTTTTTATACCTTTTCCAGACTCTCCCTGTCTTCCCATCAAAGAAGGACTTTAAAAAATGGAATAACATGATCTCTAGCCTCATATGGCAAGGTAAAAAGCCAAGAATTAAGTATAAGACCCTACAATTATCTAAAAGCAAGATGGGGCTAGCCCTACCAAATCTAAAACAATATGCACAGGTGGTGGTAGTATCACATATACTACATTGGCTAAATGAAGGAGTGGACCCACATTGGAAACAAATAGAACAGGGGGACCAGACAGAAGAGGTCAAGAAATTCCTGTTTGGACTGACCTTACCAAAAGCAACATTAGAAAGAGAGATCAGATTTAAATTAACTAAACAGATTTTGCAAATCTGGAGAACAATAGTTAAAAAAATATTAAAGACCCTATACTAAACCTTATATAAAAAAATCATCAAAGCGAAGACCCCAGCTTTGACTCAGCTAGGCTAGACTGCACCTTTAAAGGGTGGCAATGCCTTGGACTTACCAGATTTTACCAACTGTATGAACAAGACACCTTTAGTCAGTTCCAGACAGTGGAAAAAAATATTACTTGAGGAAACAAGATTTTTATAGATTTCTCCAGATAAGAAATTATTGTAGGAAATTGACACGCCTTACTTGGGATCCGGAGCTGGAGGTACACCCATTGATGGGAATCATAATTAAAGTGATAGAGACAGCCATCCCTGAACATGTAATTTCTGGGATCTATCAGTCCCTAAATAAAGATCAGAAAGAGGTTACACTACACTCACAACAGCAGTGGGAGGAAGAGTTGGGCATTACTATAGAAAAAGGGAGGTGGGAGCTGATATATTCAACTATTCATAGAACCACTATGTCCATGATATGGAGAGAATTTGGTTGGAAGTGTTTAATCAGATTTTTTAAAACACCCCAGATAGTGGGAAAGTTTGATGCTTGGATTGGATCAGAATGTTGGAGAGGATGTAGGGAATCTTCTGCTAATCATACCCATGTCTTTTGGAGCTGTACAACCCTGGAGACATTCTGGGGAGATGTGGGGGGAGCATTGAGAGAACTGTTTCCAGAAATGGGGAATTTGATTCCTGAATGTGCACTTATTTTTGATTTCCCTATTGGGATTGGGAGAGGCAATCCCAGATTGTTGCTGGCTATCTTGCTCCTTGCAATACATAAAGCTGTAATGAGGAAATGGCTCCAAAGTGACCCATCAACAATCCATGAATGGGAAGACATTACATACCAGATATATAGAATGGAGCTCTTGATGGCTCATGTTAACTTAAAGGTTAGAAACATAACATAGAAACATAGACTTTGATGGCAGATAAGGACCGCTTGGCCCACCTAGTCTGCCCATTTCCCTACCTACAGGATAAGCTGCAGATCCTAGTTAACCAGCAGCCTATTTCTTCCTACCCTCCACAAAAATTGCCTTATGTGTATCCCATGCATTTTTGAATTCTCCCACAGTTTTAGACCTCACAACCTCCTCAGGAAGGCTGTTCCATGTGTCCACCACCCTCTCTGTGAAAAAATACTTCCTCCCATTGCCCCTGAGCCGTCCTCCCATTATCTTCAAATTGTGTCCCCTTGTTCTTGCACATCTCTTTTTCTGGAAGATGCTACCCTCTTGGACTTTGTTGATTCCACTGAGGTACTTAACAGTTTCTATCATGTCCCTCCTCTCCCTCCTTTCATCAAGGGTGTACATATTAAGCGCCTTTAGTATCTCCTCGTATGGCTTCTCTTGCAGACCCTGCACCATTTTAGTTGCCCTCCTCTGGACTGCCTTCACCCTGTCTATGTCCTTGCGGAGATGGGGTCTCCAGAACTGGACACAGTACTCCAGATGGGGTCTCACCAACTGTCTGTACAGAGGGATAACAACTTCCTGTTTTCTGCTGGTGATGCCTCTCCCTATACATCCCAGTATCCCCCCAGCCCTCCCTGCTGCTTTTTCACATTGCTTGCTAACCTTAAGGTCATCTGATATGATTACCCTCAGGTCCCTTTCAATTTTTGTTGTTGTTACTACCCCCCCCATTGTGTAATCTTCCCCTGGGTTTTGGTTTCCCAGGTTCATTATTTTGCACTTCTTTGCATTGAATCCAAGCTGCCATACTTCTGACCATTCCTCCAACCTTGCCAAGTCCCTTCTCATGCTTTCCATGCCTCCTTGTGTATCAACCCTGTTGCACATCTTTGCGTCATCTGCACAGAGGCATACTTTTCCTTCCAGTACCTCTGCAATGTCACTTATAAAGATATTAAAAAGAACTGGACCCAGTACTGAACCCTGCGCTACCCCACTAGTAACTTCTCTTTCTTCAGAGTGGACTCCATTTACAATTACCTTCTGTGTCCTGTTGTCCAGCCAATGTTTTACCCAGGCTACCACCCTGGGACCCACTCCCAGGCTGGTTAATTTGACTATTATTCTTTTGTGTGGGACTGTTTCAGATGCCTTGCTAAAGTCTAGGTAGGCCATGTCCACAGCCTCTCCCTGGTCTACTACTTTGGTCACCCAGTCAAAGAAATTAATTAGATTCTTCTGACATGACCTTCCTGCTGTGAACCCATGCTGCCTTGGGTCCTGTGCCCCACTGACCTCTAAGTACTCAACAATTCTTTCCTTCAAAAGTGATTCCATCACTTTCCCTACCACAGAGGTCAAACTGACAGGTCTGTAGTTTCCTGCCTCTGTCTTGCTCCCACTTTTGTGAAGAGGAATCACATCTGCCTTCCTCCAGTCCTCAGGTACCACTCCATCCTCCCATGATTTGTTAAAAAAAGTAGTCAGTGATGTCACTAGTTCTCTCCTTAATTCTTTTAGAATTCTGGGGTGAATTCCATCAGTCCCCATTACTTTGTCCACCTTCAGTTTTGGTAGTTCTTTCAGAACCCTTTCTTCTGTGAAAGGACTGGGACTGACCCCCCTATCCAGAGTGCTTCTGTTAATTGGATTAGGCACCTCCCCCTCCTTTTGTGAATACTGAGCAGAAGTGGATTCTTTTTCTTTCCCCAATTGTTTAACCAGGAGAGACACACTAAGCTGAAAGCTTGTTTACAGGTGTGACCTGGGAGCACAGGGAAGTTAAGTGACTTGCTCAGGGTCACACAGTATGCAAGTGGGGTCTATGGGAGAAGTATTCATTCAGTATCCCTGCTTTTTCACTGTCCATCTCTGCCGATCCACCGTCCATTCTATTCAGCCTCACTATCCCTCCCTTTGTCTTTCTACACTCCCTGATATACCTATAAAAGGTTTTATCCCCCTTCTTAACTGAGTTGGCTATCTTTTCCTCAGTTTGGGCCTTTGCTATTCTGACTACCCTCCCTGCTTCCTTCTGCCTTAACTGGTACAGTTCTCTGTCCTGCTCCTTTTGTGTTTCCTTATAATTCCTAAATGCTATCTTTTTCTCCCTAACATTCACTGCCACCTCTTTTGAGAACCATAGTGGCTTTTTCTTTCATTTTGATTTATTTGCTTCACACAAAGGCTTGTTGCCTCTGTAATGGCAGTTTTGATGTTTTCCCATTGTTGCTCCACCCCTCCTTCTAGCCTGTTTGCTAGTGCTTTTCAAAGGCATTCTCCCATCTTGCCAAAGTCAGCCCTCCTGAAGTCCAGAACCCTTACTTTTGTATGGCTTGACTCTGTAGCTGAGTTTATCATAAACCACACCATTTGGTGGTCACTTGTTCCCAGATGGCTACCCACTTCTGGATCTGAGATCCTCTCACTGTCCCCATTTGAGAGTATGAGGTCTAAGATTGCTCCCTCATGAGTGGGTTCCAGAACTAGCTGTCTGAGGCATGCCACCTGAAGGGCATTGAGAATGGCCCTGCTTTTGGATGTGGCTTCAGCAAAGGTGCACCAGTTAACTTCTGGCATATTAAGGTCTCCCATCAACAGTATCTCCCCTTTCTCTGACATCCTAAGGATGCCCTCTATCATATCCTTGTCCATTCCCTCTCCCTGACAGAGATGCATATCTTTTTGGACCAAATGGTGGTTATGGGTGTCCAGACATAGACCAGATTTGATTCCATAGGGGAGAAATAATAATGTATAGGGACCTGGGATTGCCACCGGGAAGAATTTAAGAGGTCTAGATATCATAAATCTTTAGAATTCAGGATATGTAACCCCTGACTAATATCTAAAAAGTGAAAATGTCTTTCCTGCATATTATTTATTGTAATATGAACACCCAAATGCTGTCTCCGATCTTCTCTCTGTAAAACTGTGGAATAAAAATATATTTTTAAAAAAATAAATAAATATTACAAACAATAGATGGGGACAGAGATGGTGGCTACTATGGCCCTCTAGTTTTGCTACTATATTAATAGGCAAGTGAGAGGCAGATCACCTGTATAGGGGTGCCACACATCCATTTTTTTCTCATTTGAATTTGTGGCATGTCTATATAGAAGATGTTTGTATAAGCCAGCTCACTGGTGCAGTGGTAGCCCTACTGTTTGCAACACCAGTGACCCAGGTTCATTAGTGAGCCAGGGTTGCTGGAGGGCCGGCTGGGAGAGAGGGATTGAACGCCCACTGGGCCGCTCTCCTTCTCTGGGGAGGGTGGGATGCAGACCTTGATGCAATACCGCCACCTGGGAGAACTCAGGTGGAAGCTGCAGTTGGAGGCAGCAAATGAATGGGATGGGGTGGATGTCAGCTGAGGACTGGAGCAAAGGCATGTCTCACCATGCCTTTGTCTCATTGGCCCTCCCAGTGCATTGATGCCCACAGGGGGTGGAAGAAAACCAGAAAAAAACACCCCTGCAGTGGCACCGGAAGACAGGTCCTAGTGCCAGCATTGGGGGAACCTGGGGAGGACAGTGCAAAGTACATGCTCAGCTACAGTTCAGGGAGAGCTGGCAGACTCTTCCACTCCAACCGGGGGTCATCCAGAGTGCTCAGAGTTCAGGAGCAGGGCACCCATATGGACTGGTGAAGCTCAGGGGAGCTCTGACTCAGGGTTGCATTCAGTCACTGAAGAGAGAGGGTACTGTGGGAGAGGAAGGAGAATAAAGACAAGGTAAAAAAACAAACACAATCTTTATACCATCTGGAAGGATTATATGCTGGAGTTTCATGATTTTGTATGCTGGTTAGAAAGTACTAACAAATGCTTCAAGATTCAAGTCCACATTTTTATATATACATATATGTACTGCAAGTTGGGGGGGGGCAATGCTGGTACTGGCTTATTCCAAAAACCCACAGACCATAATAGCCTGCTTCTTTCTAACAGGTGTCATCCAACTCATATTGCCAAAAATATACCTATGAGCCAGCTAAAACGTGCCCATGGAAATTGCACTATGAGGGAGGGTTTCGAGAAGAGACAAGCACAACAGGTGTAGCAACTGTCTGTACTGTACCAATATATCCTAAACCACACAAATCTTTTACAAACCCAAGAAATGGAGGAAGTGGCAATGAGATACTTTATAAATAGGGTTACCACCTGTCTTGATTTTGTCAGGACAGTACTGGTTTGGGCAGGTACGTCCTGCCAAAAAAACATGAACAATGTTAAATGTCCTGATCTTATAGTACAACATTTTTTTTCTTACTTTCCTTTAGAAGGTGCAAAAAAACTATATTATCTTAACTAAAATTCCTCAACACCTCTATTGGTGTATTAAATGTCTGCTATTATCAAATGTTAATTATGAGCCGTTATTGCTTTTAGAGGTTCCCCTCTTATTGGTCCATATTTTTATCATGGGTATTTATTCTGTGATTTGACACATGCTGGCACAATTTATTATTGTGTACACATGGTTATCTGGATACTCACACTTCTCTGCGATATTAACTGTACCCATCCTGGCGTGGAGGAGTACAGTAATACAGCTGTATTTTACTGCTTTGTTTTTCTCTCTTGGCTAACAATGCCATATCACTGCCCTTTTGGGTTGTATTTTCTCTCAATTTATGGCCATCATTGTTGCTAAACAGTCATCAGTGTCGTCTACTTAGTTTTATGATAAATTTGATATTAAAGTTGCATGAATTTTAAGTGCTGATGGTGGGAGTGATCCGGTGCTTTGCCTTGGCATTTTGTTGCTATATATAATATAAACAGTTTTATATGGCACCTTAGGAACCCACTTTTATTTGGTTTTTCCCATCATACAAGTCAAGTTCAAATACCTGTTTTGGTTGCAGCTCTATTGGGCTGCCGCTATCCATTTTCTCTTGCGGCCACCAGTCCTTTTTTGTAATACATAGTACAATGTCTTCTTTGTCTTAATTGGCAGTTTTGTGTTTGGGTTATTAGCCATTTGTTGTGACTATTACTGACATATACTGTATGTGCCTTAGCACCAGATTTACAACCCTACTTTTGGAATAGGTTAGAAATCAAGTTGTGTGCCTGACCACCTTTCTGGTGGTATTGTTTATATATTTATCAAGATAGTTATTAATTAATCTATATATTTAGTTTTTGTTGACTGGTTAAGTGCACTACACAACAACATTGTCTATTTTTGGGCATGACCCAGGAGAGTTACAAATGAAACCAGCATATTATAACAGGGGAGTTCTAGACAGCGTATAGCACAGAAAGCAGTGGGGTACATGATGAACACATGACATACAATGAATATACACAGAGAGTACAAGGAATTCAGCAGGCAATCATCACTGTAAGGAAAAAAAATAACACATATAAGTACAGAGCGCACCATGAAAGACAGGGTGGGAAAAATTACCCAGAGGACTAATAAGGGAGTCAAGGGTAATTGGCCAGCAGCTTAGTTCAAAGAGCAGTGAGCTGGGATAGGGGAGTCCCAGAAGTGCTAGTGGGACCTTGGGGAGAGACAAGAATCAGGTCAGTACTCCATATAGTTTAGGGGCAAGAGCATTTGCCCCTGATTTGTTTGTGACTTTTGATGCCATTTCTAGGGCTGTGGGTGGAGCCTAAAGCCCTATTGGGATCAGATTGTAGTTTTAAAAATAGCTGATTGTGGAACTCCCTTTTGGGACATTTGGAAGTATTCCTCTACAGCTGCAAAATAGTACACTCTCCTTCTGATTTTTGCTATTTGCTGCTCTATGTTAAAGACATCTGAAGGGGGGGAGCTACTGTATTGTACCTCTGAACTTCTCAGGATATTAACAAAGAAACCTTTTGAAACTGCCGTTTCTAGCCCCTCAGTTGAACCTTTGCAGGGCTGCAGATTGAGCGTCTGTCCAGCTCAGACTACATAGAAACATAGAATTTGATGGCAGATAAGGACCGCTTGGCCAACCCAGTCTGCCCATTTCCCTACCTACTGGATAAGCTGCAGATCCTAGTTAACCAGCAGCCTACTTCTTCTTACCCCCACACCCTAGAATTGACTTATGACTGTCCCATGCATGCTTGAATTCCACCACTGATTTTGACTCCACAACCTCCTCCGGAAGGCCGTTCCATGCATCCACAACCCTCTCTGTGAAAAAATACTTCCTTAAATTACCTCTGAGCCGCCCCCCTCTATCTTCAAATTGTGCCCTCTTGTTCTTGCACACCTCTTTTTTGAAAGATGCTACCCTCTTGGACTTTGTTGATTCCTTGAGGTACTTGAAAGTTTCTATCATGTCCCCCTCTCTCCTCCTTTCCTGAGGCTATACATATTAAGCTCCTTAAGTCTCTCTTCATATGTCTTCGGTGCAGACCCTGCACCATTTTAGATTGCCCTCCTCTGGACAGCTTCCATCCTGTCTATGTCTTTGCGGAGATTGGGTCTCCAGAACTGCCGCAGTACTCCAGATGGGGTCTCACCAGCTGTCTGTACAGAGGATAATAACTTCCTGTTTTCTACTGTTGATGCCTCTCCTATGCATCCCAGTAACCCCCAGCCCTCCTTGCTGCCCTCTCACATTGCTTGCCACCTTTAGGTCATCTGATATGACTACCCCAGGTTCCTTTCCATTTTTTGTTGTTAGTATCTCACCCCCATTGTGTACTCTTCCCTGGGTTTTGTTTCCCAGGTGCATTACCTTGCACTTCTTAGCATTGAATCTAAGCTGCCATACATTTGACCTTTCCTCTAACCTTGCCAAGTCCCTTCTCATCCTTTCCACCCCACCCTGTGCATCAACTCTGTTGCAGATCTTAGTGTCATCTGCAAAGTGACATACTTTTCCTTCCAGTCCTTCAGCAATGTCACTTATAAAGACATTGAAGAGGACCGGTCCTAATACTGAACCCTGCGATACCCCACTAGTAACCCTCCTTTCTTCTGAGTGGACTCCATTTACTATTACTCTCTGTCCTATTCTCCAGCCAATTCTTTACCTAGGCTGTCATCTTGGGACCCACTCCCAGGCTGGCTAACTTGTATATTAATCTTTTGTGTGGGACTGTGTCAAATGCCTTGCTAAAGTCTAGGTAGGCCATGTCCACACCCTCCTGATCTACTACTTTGGTCACCCAGTCAAAGAAATCTATCAGATTTGTCTGGCATGACCTTCCCGCTGTGAATCCATGCTGCCTAGGGTCCTGTGCCCCTCTGGCCTCTAGATACTCAACAATTCTTTCCTTCAGAAGTGATTCTAACATTTTCCCTATCACTGAGGTTAAACTAACAGGTCTGTAGTTTCCTGCTTCTGCCTTGCTCCCACTTTTGTGAAGGGGAATCACATCTGCCCTCCTCCAGTCCTCAGGTACCACCCCATCCTCCCGTGATTTGTTAAAAAGGGTAGTCAGTGGTGTCACTAGTTCTACCCTTAGTTCTTGTAGAATTCTGGGATGAATCCCATCAGGACCCATTGCTTTGTCCACCTTCAGTTTTAAGAGTTCTTTCAGAACCCTTTCTTCTGTAAATGGGCTGGTATCAACTTCTGTATCAGAGTGTTACTACTGTTTGTTCTATGTACCTCCCCTCTTCATTTGTAAATACTGAGCAAAAATATTTGTTTAGTATCTCTGTCTTTCACAGTCTCCCTCTGCCACCCTCCTTCCCTTTATTTAGCCTCACTATCCCTCCTTGGTCTTCCTTTGCTCTGATGTACCTATAAAGGTTTTATCCCCTTCTTAACTGAGTTGGCTATCTTTTCCTCAGTTTGGGCCTTTGCTGTTCTGACTGCCTTCCCAGCCTCCTTTTGCTTTAACTGATACAGTTCTCTGTCCTGCTCCTTCTGCGATTCCTTGTACTTCCTGAATGCTTTCTTTTTCTCTTGAACCTTCACTGCCACTTCCTTTGAGAACCATAGTGGTTTCTTACATCATCTTGTTTTGTTTATTTGCTTCACACAAAGGCTCGTTACCTCTGTGATGGCAGTTTTTATTATTCCCCATTGTTCTTCCACCCCTCCTTCCTGCCCATTTGCTAGTGCATTCCTTAGGCACTCACCCATTTTGGCAAAGTCACAACTAATAGATTTATTCTATTTCTTTCAGCAACCTAGGGGGTTAACTCATTATCTGCTGTACTGGAATTTATTGAAGCTCTGAAACTGTCATGCAGACTACAGTGTCAGATTACAGACAGCCCAGCTGCAGCTATGTTCTACAACTCTCTCACCCCTTACTGACAAACTTAAGTTTTTACCCTTGTTCCTATGGGCATTTATATTTTCTTATTTTTTTTTATATTTTTCTATTCAACCTTTGTATATTTGCTATCCTCTGCTAGTGAAAGGTGGGGACTAACAACACCTCCACAGAATCAGGTTTACTGCTGACTTTTCTTCTCAATGTTCATACACGGTACAGTTGAGATAGCACTAGATGGTAAACTAAAGCTCTTTGTTTATCCACAGGGACAGATACTATGCAGCCCCCCCCCCACTCATCCACTGTGATGAATTTAGTGCTGGTAAAAAGTAGATAAAACCCCCAGTTTATCCACAGGTATGGTACCATGTGGGGCAGGCTCAGTGCAAACTTACCCACACTGTCATGGATTTAGTACTGGTAAGAGGTAAGGGACTGACACCACTTGGGTGTTAAACCCTTGGATAATCCACAGAGACAGCTACAGTGTAGGGGCAGGGTAAGTGCTTGGTTTCCACACTGTCTGCATTTAGTCCTGGTGAATGGTGAGAGACTGCCAGAACAGGGGACTATAGCATTTGGTTTATCTACACACACACACACACACACACACACACACACACAGCATGTACTCTGACTAAATACATTCAAGAGGACTGAATCAGCAGCATGCCAGTTTTTGATGATTGTGACTGAACAGCACTAAACAGCGCCAACAAGAAAATAATACATTGCTATCTGAAAATGTTTATCCCAAATAATATTTGAGTGAAAGTATGGAAACTTTTTTTAATAAAAGATTTTTCCATATTTGACCATTGCTTCTTCATAGTCATATAATATTACTTCAGTATGTAGTGTGCATTTTAAATATTTAACTTGTAAATACTGTTTATACTTGTTGTTATGCCCATGTCATGTACAACAGCAAAAATAATCTCTTTCAAAATAAAAACTCAAAAAGGGAATGTGTTTGTATTGGAGATAGATGTAGTGTAAATTTAGAGTTTGCCAGTGGTGTTGGTAAAACTCTAGGAATGTTACACTTCCTGAAGATTTGCAAAATTCCCCAACTTCATATCAAGTTTGCTACCAGTTTCTGAATATTGAAAAATAGTGTGTTTATTCTGAGAAATCACCTTTCTGGACTAGTGAATAAAATGACACTGGCACTCTTCATGAGAAGGGGTCCCAAAAAGGCCACGTTGAAAATCTGGTACAGTACCTACAAAAAATTGCCAAGTTACACCAGGGCATTGCATAATTTCTACACATATTTGTAACTTTGGTCATTTGGTAGCTTTTCACAGCCCTATCAGCTGTGGCTAGAGTTTATTAAAGATATCGTGGGACTGTGCATGTTTCAGTTCCTTAGGGAGAGAGTTCCAGAGTTTTTTTTTCCAAATTAAGTATGCTTTATTGAAGTTATAGCAAATAGACAAATAAAAACAAATACATGTTTGAAATCATATGTAATCCAGGAAACATGACATGGATATATTTATCACTTATGCAACCTAAAATACCCCCATCCCACAATCTTCCTATCCCCCCGGAGTTACTATTAACATATAATAAAAGATGTAGTTAGCAATAAAAGGTTTTTCCATCTGATGTAGTCCTATGTATGGAAGAATAACCATATTAACACAAAGAAAAAGGGAAGAACTTATTTTATATAGTTAACAAAACATGAAGTGGTTCCCAGATATTTTGATATCTTTTATTGTTACCCGACATACTAGCACTGGTGCACCCAGCAGGCAGGGCAAACAAGATTTCTTCATAACATTCATGAAATTTTGGGGGATATTGGTCCAGCCAATGACAAAGGATAATCTTTTTTGCACATGCTGTGATTAAGGTCATGTGAGGCCTCTGAATACCGATCAGGGAGTTTTGGTAATCTCCTAGGATACAAATCTCAGGAGTGAAAGCATCAGATAATACTAACAAGGGGTCTAAGTGGTTTTGTATTGAGAACCAAAATGGCTCAGTCTTCTCACAGGACCACAGGATATGGAGTAGAGTGCCCAGTTCTTTGCCACACCTGGTACATAAATCTGTGGGCAATTTAACCATCCTATGCAATTTGATTAGGGTATAATAGAGATTGTAGATGACCTGGAATTGCATAAGACAATATCTATCCCATTTTATGAATTTGTACATGTGTTTCCAGATGGTAGACCAATTTCTTGTGGGGCTGTGAGTTGGAAGAGCTTGGTCCCAATAATAGAACCTGGGCCCCTCAATGACTGCCAGGTACTCCTGCATGGCTTGGTAAAATAGGAGATGTGATGAGAAGTAGGGATATTATGTAGCATTGGGAGGGCAAAAGTATTGAGAGGAGTAGACCATGGTCCACTACTGAAGTGATGAAGAAGCATATGGGATATTTGAAAGTATTGAAAGCCACTGAAGGTGGGCCAGTGGTGTAGGGCACAAGCTTCTCATAAAGATAAAAGTTTTTGGTTCTTAGTAAGCTCTTCTACAGTATCAATGTCCATATTAGGTCAGAAGCTCTTAGTAAGTGTCTGACCTGCTATTCTGAAGTTGGGATTCTTGAAAAGAGTTTAGGAAGTATCTCTATAGGGGCAAGTTTTGAGAAGAGAACAAAATTGTGTATATATGGTAATTGATGATCCTAGAGGAGTGTCCCTGAGTGTGTGGGGAATTTTCTTCTTAGAGAGATAAAGAAGTGACCGGATACCCAATCCTAGGGCCAAGCACATTGACTGTTCTATGTCTAACCAATGTGGAGTGTAGGCTTTTGAATGGGTTGTCTCTGTCCAACAAGAAATTCTGGTAAGGTGCATGGCTAGATAATATAAGAAGAAATTGGGGACCTGTTGTCTGCCATCTTGTTTGGTACTCATTAATTTGGATAATGCTTGATGTGAGGCCTTGCCTTGCCAGAGGAAAGAAGTGAGGGTTCTATGAAATTGGGTAAACCATGCTTGAGGAGGGACAAAATTGGACGTCTGCAGGGGGTATAGTAGGAAGGGGAGAATATTCATTTTTATAATGTTTAGGCGACCCCATAGGGAGATGGGAAGCAAGGACCAATGCTTTAAATCAGCTTTGACACATGTTAATACAGAATCAGGCTTAAGTTTTTTCATCTGGGAGGGAGAAGTAGTGAGGAAAATCCCCAAATATTTTAACTTGTTACGTTTCCATACAAGCCCTAAGTGCTCAACTTCAGCCTTAAGGGTATTGTTGTTGAGGGGCATGATTTCAGATTTTGTAATGTTCAGTTTATAATTGGAGATATCTTCAAATTGGGAGATGAGATGTAGAGTGGCAGGAAGGGATAAAGCCAGAGATGAGATATGCAGTACAATATCATCTGCATAAGCTGACAACTTGTACTCAGTAAAGCTGATTGAGATACCTGGAATTTGAGGAGAGAGGAGTTCAATTTACAGATCAGGGGTTCCAGAAACAAATTAAATAAATATGGGGACAAGGGACATCCCTGTCGAGCTCCTTGGTGGAGAGGGAAGGGGGGGATAAAACTCCATTGCAGAGTACTCGGGCTGAGGGAGAGAAGTAAAGCACCTTAACCAATTGCAAGAAGTTTTGAGGGATATGATACAAAAGCAAAAGTGCAAACAAATACTCCCATGAGACTCTATCGAAAGTTTTTTCTGCATCCAAGGATACCAAGGCCACTGGTATAGAGGATTCCCTGGCTGCAGAAATAAGATAGAAGAGTTTCCTAAGGTGGTCTGCTGAGAGTCTGCCCTTAACAAAGCCCACCTGTTCTCTACTGACACGGGGGTTTCCCAGACCCTATCCAATCTAAGGGACAATATCTTAGCTAGACTTTTAAAGTCAGCGTTAATAAGACATATAGGTCTGTAGTTGGAAATCAGTAAAGGGTCCTGGCCAGGTTTGGGAAGAACCACAATAGTGGCTTCCATAAGGGACAGGTCAGAAATGTCTTCTTCATTGATACAGTTAAAGATGTCCAGGAGTATTGGTGTCAATTGGGTTTTGAAGGTTTTGTAAAAGTTTGTGGAATACCCATCCAGGCCAGGGGATTTGTCTAAGGCTAGGGAATCTATTGCATGAGAAATCTACTCCAAAGTCAGGGGGGCCTGCAACATAGTGACTTGTGCATCTGCCAGTTTGGGGAGAGTTATGTCCTGAAAAAAAGTTGTTAAAGAGTTCTGCATCAAATGGGAGAGAAGGTGAAGCATACAGGCACTGGTACTGTAAAAGTCTTCACAGTAAATGCATCAACTATCTCTCTTGGAGGCATGAGAAGCTGGCCAGAATCATTGTAAATGAAAGAGACAATCCTATTCATGGCTTGTGCACACAGATGCATGGTTGGAAGCTTTCCAGCTTTTTCGCCTTGGTCAAAATATTTAACTTTGAAGCATAACTTTAGATATTTCTTCTTCTCTCCCTAATAGAGAATTTTACTGAAATCTGAGATTTTCAAGATGTTCCCATTCCATGGAGGGGGAAGCAAGTGAAACATGCTGCTCCAGAAAGTGAATGTGCTCTAATAGAGTGGAGAGAGCAGCTGAGGTCTTCTTCTTCCACCTAGTAGCAATACAGATTATTTCTTCCCATAGAGCGCATTTCAAAGCACCCCATAGAATATCAATCTTAGCTGTAGATGGAGCGTTGCTTCCCAGAAAATCAGTAACAAAAAATTGAAGCCATTTGGTAATAACCTCTTACTTAAGTCATTGATTATTAAGCCTCCAAACCTTGTCCCTATTTAGTGTAGGGGTGAAATTAATTTGTATATGGGCAGGGCGGTGGTCGGACACAACTCTGGCCCAATAGTGGCAAAGAGAAGTACCCCAGGGAGATAATGTATACCAAGTAGAAAGTAGTCAATCCTAGAAAAAGGGTTATGTGAGAAGGAGTGGAATGAATATTCCCTACCATTCTGATTTAGAGTTCTCCAGGGATCTACGAGGCCCAGGGAATCCATCAATTCAAGAAGTGCCAATTGTCTCAGTGATAAAGCCTGCTGGGTTTTACCAGATCTATCAAGAATATTACATATTACAGTATTCCAATCCCCCTAAAGAGAATTGGCAAGGAAGACCAAGAGAATAGAAGGGACATTAAAGGAGTGAAAAAGGAAGGGTCAGCAGTATTGGGACCATATACTGAGCCCAGTACCATTTCCAAGTGGCCAAGTAATACCCGGATGAGGATATAATGGCCATGGGGGTCTGTCACTTCTTGGAGAAGATGGAAGGGGACACGCTGGGATATAAGAATGGCAATCCCCTTCTTACATGAGTCAGAGACTGCACCCAGGGCTTGCCCCTCCCAGGATCTCCTGAAGAGGAAAACCTGGGATGGTGAAGGTGGGTCTCCTGTAAAAAGGCCACATCAACCTGAAGTTTGTGTAAATGGAGCAGAATTTTTGCCCTTTTGATGGGGGATTGGGCACCTTTAATATTCCAGGTACAAAAGTTATACCCCACCATGGTCAGCGTACCAATCTAGAAGTAATAACAGAGCTAGCCATATGTACGAGTATATAAAAGTGGAACCAGTTAAATGGAAAAACCATATCTCCAGTACCTGTCCACAACCCCGCCCTCCCACCCCATTCCCTAATCCAACAGCTAAGTCACAAAATCATCTCTCCACTCCACCTCCCCTAGACAAGTCCCAAAATCAATATCTTCCAAACCCTATATCTCATAATAAACCCAAATTTAGACCTGGTAGTGAAATATGGACTGCTGAGTGATTGAACAGAATAACAGAAACAGAGACTTAAACCACAAATACCCAGAGATACCACAAACAAATCAGCAGTCTCCCCAACCCCGAATAACGGTTCATGATGTCCCCCAAAAAGATAGCAAATATCCTCATCTAACCACCCCCACCTGCCCAATCTCTAAAATCTAATAACAACTATTGTTTAACAATAAACATATAAATGCTGAACAATCAAGAAAATCTAAACAAGCATTCAAGAAATTTGTACATGCCTAGTGATCAAAGGCAATATATAGATCATGCCCCCAGTGATGAATAAATAGCCAAGGATTATGTAAAGGTAGCCAAAACCATTTAACAACAAAATAAGTTCAGTCATTGGATGTGAGGGTCAAAAAAAGGCCAGTGTTGTAAACACAAGGATGGAGAATCCCTCACTGGCATCTGTCTAGCTTAGTCCTATGAACAGGTGGAAATTGCACCAGTAAACGTGGACAACATTTCCTTTAAAACATCACATAGAAGACTATCTTATTCTGCTGGTAACTTTCTCAGGTAACATTGACGGGTGCTGACAGATAAGGAAAAGTAAAACACTGCAGGAGTGCCATGAATAAAATGTCCCCATGGCAACCAGTCAGTCCAGAAAGAGGTGAAAACATTAAGTGATAAATTGTCTAGGGTTGAAGGGGAAAAAGACTAGCTTACAGTTGTTCAAGTGGTTATCCCTGTTGCAGGCAGTACAGATGTTATGTTGATTAGATGTAAGAATAGGAAAAAACAATGAAACCTTCCAATGATAGCTTGTATGCAGACCAATTTTTTTAATCTGACACCTGGCGGAATCAGCCCGACTTGAATAGGTCCAGGAGCAGGCATTGGAGGTCCTTGACGACTTACTCGCTGGATTCAAAAAATTGCCACTGGTCCTGAATCTTCACCTGTACTTTGGCTTGATATAGCATCTGAAATGAAATGCCTGCAGGGATGAGCTTAGATACAGTCAGATGGAAGGAAGCTCTCTTTTGCCGTATGGAGGCAGGTAAGTCCTGGGTGATTCGTAGTTGGTTACCCTCCCAGGAGAGTGATTGCATGTCCTCATTTTATTCAAAATATGCTGTCTGTCTAAGAAATTCAGCAATTTAAGAATGAAGGGCTGTGTCAATGATCCCAGAGGTGGTTTGGGACGTAGGGCCCATTGTGCGCATTCAACGATGTATGTGGTGCCATTAGGCGATGGGCCTGCTAGCTTTTCAAGGAAATGCTGAGTAAAAAGCACTGGGGTTGAGCCTTCAGCTTTTTCAGGGAGCCCGAGGATAACTATATTGTTGTGGTGGCTCCATCCTACAAGATCCTCGAGTTTATTTATTAATTTATTTTATTTATTTCTTTTCGAGTTTAAGCTCAGTCTTATGTAAATGCTGAAGGAGGGTAATGATTTTGGGATCCATTTTGGTGCGTCACGCTTCCAGTGATGTCGCTCAGGCCTCAACACCTCCAACTCTCTGGGTGGTAGCCGTGAGGTCCCCTCCTAAGGAAGTCAGCTCTGTGGTAAGCAGTGTTAAGGCATCTTTTATGGGCTGCATTTACAGCAAAAATTGCTCCTCAGTCAAAGGAGATGTGACCGCTTTAGCAATGGAAGGCTGGCAGGGTTTAGTAGGCTGGTTTCTGGCTTTTTTGGAGGCCTTTTCGGGGGTTGAAGGCAGTATATGGTGTGGGCGCTCCTGTCGCATTTCTGCCTCCATGGTGCCAACAGAAATTGCTCAAACTGCACAATAGTGGTAGCCTAGGGTTGCAGGAAAGTACAGCATGGTAGATGTAGCTGGAAAAATTGTTTTAGTTCAGCAAGTTCTGTAGGTTTGTAGTTGATGAGTGGGAGAGGTGCAGGAGAGCTGCTTCTTTCAGCTAGGCATCATGTGGCTCCCTGAGTTCAAGAGTTTTGGTCTAGACACCATGAAGGCATACTTGCCCATCCTAGTGTTGCATTTGGGGATATCCAGTAGAGAGTTGCCCATTGAACACAGGGAGTAGGTTGGTAAGGAAGGTTTGAACCAGCAAGCAATAGACTCAGGAGATCCATCCCCTGAGGAAGGCCCTATATCAGGCTGAAGTGCTTGGGAAGCAGGGCGCTTTTGGGTTACCTTACCACAATAAATTTCTACACTGCTGAATATTTGCTGTTTGGAGTGAATGCAGAGTTTTTTCATAAGACTGTATTCTTGGGGCAGGCAGCCCGTAATTTTCAGCACCACTAGTCTTCTGTGTGCACTTCCTTTAAACCTCTGTTAATAGACTCAGGAACAACCCATTCTGATTATTTTGTCTATGGCACAACCAGCTGAATGTGTTCAGTACAAGGGATAGGAGAGTCAGCTAAGGTCAGCATAAAGCACACAGCCATATGTGAGGCCAGGCCTTAGTACACCCTGAGCGATGGTGATCTCACAGTGGAGGTAAGGTTGTGGCGAGTCTTATACATGATACCAAGCTTAATGTGGACAGATTTGCATACAGTTGAAATATGAAGGTTGAAACAGAAACAATGAAGTTGATGGCAGATAAGATTATTCATTGCATGTCTCTGCACTGCATGATCATCGAGATGTTACATATCCAGAATGTAACTGTCCCATCCATGTTGGTGTGCAGTACCCTATTGTGTGCTGGGGCCTGCTGAGCACCAAGGTATCACCCACGCCTGCATTTCACTCAGGTTTGATGTGTGCTGGGGTCTGCTGAGTGCCACGTTATCGCCCATGTCTTCACTGCTCCAAACCCAGGAACTGCAAAAGCCCTGGCTCAACTTGTCTCAATGGTGCTTCACTCAGTAAAAACAGGGGACCAAGCCAAACACTGTTACAGTGTTGTGCAAATACTGCTTACTGTAATACTGAATCCTGCAATGTTAATGTCTTTTTACTTATTGTAAATGTATAATTCACAGGAGCACCTTGGAAATGGGATTTAATCCTAATGGTGTCATGTACAGTAATCTCCCGCTATAGCGAACGCCACTATAGTGAATTCTCATGTATAATGAATGCTCCTTGTGGCTTCCAAGGTTTCAGCTGATGGGGAAAGTACATCTGCATCTGGAATGCTTCAGTACTGTAAAGCAGATTTCCAAAGAATGGAATGGGTTTTAAACAACCTTTAAAGAACTTTGCCACAATTGCAATCTGCAGTGTGTTCAGGCCCTGGTTTGTGAGTTTGTGAGTGGAGGGGGAAAGGAGGCATGTCAGTAGTTAATGCTAAAGTGAGGAGGCAGGCGGTGAGTAATGAACGTTACAGCGAAGAAGCGGGTGGCGTATCAGAACCAGCACAGGATTATAGGTCTGCATCTTCATCTGTAACAGAAACCAGAAATCAGAAGAAGATGGAAAGAGGCTAAATGAGGTATAGTACAGTATCTTTGCAACAATAGTGCAATGACATGCAGTTTGTGTATGTCTTCTGATGGGCAGCCACATGTGAGCTGGGGCAAGGAGGTGGGTGGCGTTTTACTGTACAGTATTAAAGTGTATTAAAGTGCGTAAGTCAGAGCCACAGTCTGTAGCAGTTTTAAATTAAATAAAAAAAAAGACACTGTGCTATACCTACTGTCACATATAGTAATTGTCTTTACCTAATAAGGTGTGTGGGTGATGTACAGTATATGCTGGCAGATACTGTAGTACTGTACTGTAGTGCATTCCGTAGTCCCTCGGTTTAATGAATGGGGAGCTATAACGAATGCAGGTTATGGCTCACAAACCATTTGTTATAGTGAAGGGTGACTGTACTATCTTTCCTGTATAAAAATAAAGACTTTTACTACTACATACAGAAAGGCATAAAAACCCACCTTTCTATCTGTAAGCAGGATCTGCAACACACTACTGCAGTGTATTTACTGCAGCACTTTATTACTTATTTATAATATCATTTGCTCATGTGCATGCTTTTTGCTTGTTCCCTTGTTGTGGGATGGTGCCTGTTGGGTGCAGTGATATTTTCAGGAATCAGTATTACCATGCACTCAGGGGTGTTGGGGACTGGGGCCTGCTGGGCACTGTGGTATTTAAGTGCTTTGCGCACCATGGCTGAATGCTGCCCTTGCTGTGTGCTGTGGCTGGTATATTCAGCCATTTTACTGACTCACTATCAGACTGTGAGCTGACTATGACTCATCTTAGCCCTATATGCTATTTTGAAAGTGCAATTCATCTTTTGTACATTGGTTTGTGTGCTCTTAGAATATGGGAGCCCAAGTCCCTAGAATACTATACATATCTGTTTTGGTCAAAAGAAATGTAAATACATATGGCAGACTATTTGGGATGCTTGTTAAATTACTTACGTCTTTTGTGACTAATGAAAGAAAAGATAACAGGACTTAGATTTCATGGCTACAAAACAGATCTCAAATGCCTATCATGTTGTACAGATTTACTGCCATAATCTATTATTTTTGTATCACCTGATGTTATCATGCTTGTGCTATACATATTTGTTATGAAAACTGTAATTCTGCTGTAATTTTGTAACTCTCGCCCCAGGGCCTCATTGAACTTATGCTTTTGGTACTGTAGCATGGCCTACAGCCCAGCTGTCTGTAAGCTGCTGAGCAAAATCATGCATTTTTGTTAGAAAAGCCTCTCTAGGGTGGTAAATCCAGTTTTCAGTCAGACCTGCATTTAGCTTGTGACTTTCTGATTTTAAGGGTAGCATACTCAGGGAAAATGAACAAAAAAAGTAAGAGAAAAAGTTTAGAAAAAAGGTCATGGCCTCACATAAACTAGAGAGACTAGAGAAACTAGTGGTAGTCAAATGTAGATCCCTTACAAGTGGACCAGCAGCTGGCACCATGGGAAACTCTGCAGTGGCTGGTTACTGCCCTGACTAATTGGTTAATATAATAAAAGTGAATATTTTACCTAGACTTACAGTCCGATCTTATTTCAGACCCTCTGTATATGGAGTAAATGTTTGTATGGCAAAATACAAAACCTAGACTCTCTCTAGTCAAACTGTATGCTCCAACTGATTATGGCGCAGAAAGAGGCACACAAAGAAATGTTGCAGCTACCACAGCAAATTATTGCAAAATATTTAATGGAAAAAATCCATAAAAACAAACCTGTGACAGTGATACACTAACCAGCTGCCCTGAGGCTTCGACCAGGTGGGTCTTCATCAGGGGATGGATGCTTGGATTCAGCATCATGCTTTTAAATTCAAATCGTAGGACATGGAGCATTTCAATTGGTTGCTCATTTTCAGATTTGTGGCCTCTGTTAAAGGAGATGCCTGTTTTTCTGAAAACTGCACCTGAAGGAATTTATGGAATTTTTCCATTAAATATTTTGCAGTACTGTAATTTGCTGTAGTTGCTGCTTCATTTCTGTGTGAACCTCTTCCTATACCATATTTCTAATTTGGGGTGGGCTTGGTCCCGAGTCAGCACTAGACCCCATTTTGCAGAGTATAAGCAATTTTCCTAACCTGCTCCAACTGATTATGCTGGCATGGGCCTTTCTAACTTACATTGGTATTACCTAGTGCTATGCAGAATGTGGAATTCTGCCGGTGAAACTGGTCCAGAATGACCATTCTGCCAGAAGAATTTCTGCCAGAATTTCACTGATTCTTCTGTGGAATTCTGCCTACTGTGATCTACAGAATAATATTCTGCAGAACAGAATTTTTCTGTGGAAAATTATTCCACAACAATTTCTGCAGAAAATATTGAGATCTGCAGAATAATATTCTGCAGAACAATATTATTTCCACGGAAAATCATTCTGCAATTATTTCCTGCTGTGGAATTTCACCATTCCACTTCTGATGAAATTTGGTGGAATTTCTGAGGAATTTTGAAAATTCCATGGAATTTTGTTCCACCAGAATTTGAAAATTCTGCACAACACTAGTATTACCTCATGGTACAACTTGAGCAGACAAATTACTGGTTGGAAACTAAGGAAGATTTTACAGCATGGGTGGACTTGTAAAGGTGGTCATCTCCTTTTACAGATCTGAGTAGTGGGGGCCAGCCCAGTCGTATGAAGGGTAGAGTCACTTAATGCCGTGCCTCCTGCCACACCAGCCATCTGTGTTTGAAACCAAGCACTGGTTTCTGGGGTGACCAGGTGGAGAGAGGATTGAGTGACACATGGACTGCTTTCTTCTCCCAGGGTGGGAGGGCATGCTGGCAGTGCTACAAGATGGCCACCAGGTGCAGGCCTGGTGGTAGTGAGAGACTGGACTGGCAGATAAGGGAAGGGAGCTGCAGGACTGACAGAAACTGTTGGTAACTTCAACATGATTTCACTATCCCCGCTGAGAATTTTTTTTTACACAGAGTATCAAACAAAAAATGTATAGGTAAAATGTACAAAGCAATTGATTAAAAGAAGCTAATATCATTGATTAAACAACTTGAAACCTGACAGAAACATCTAGAACCATGCATAGATAGGCAATTGTGATCAGAAATTCTCCCATCAGCTTTTGAAGTCTCAGAAAACAATAAGCCTGAACAGATTTAGTTTACTATTCTTCACTGGATGTACTTTATTCCTGCAAAACTTCATAAATGTAATAGCAACATATTTAATAAATTATCCAGGCTTATAGATGCAATTGGTTCATTAGTTCACATGCTGATCAGTTGCTTCAGCTTTAAAACTTTCAAAATAACAAGCCATTCTAGAGGCCACCAATCTATGCATGACTACTGTGACAAAAAGGAGCAGGCACAAAAGACCCATTTAGTTCATGGGCCAGGTCAGGGAAGAAATTGGGACAAAAAGGAAGCTTTTCATAAATATAAGACAAACAAAGGGGACAGCGACTGGGATAACTACACTCAGAAAAACAAAAAAGCTAAGAGGACGGTAAGACTGGCAAAAGGGGCAATTGTGCTTCAGATCATGGAGTGGGTCAAATCAGGGAACAAACACTTCTTTTGATATATTTAGGAGAAGAGAAAAAAGAAAGGGGGGATAGTCCAGCTCTTAGATGATGCTAGGATCATCGAGGACGATGAACAGAAGGCATCTTCTCTAAACAACTTCTTCTATTTAATATTCAGCAAGTAGCATGATGGTCCCATTCTGGATAGTGGAGTAAAGGCTGACAATAGGTGGACCCCATGAATGGTGACACCAACATTTACCACAGACAGGGTCAAGGAAGAACTGAAGCATCTTAAACTGGACAAAGCACTTGATCAGATGGATTGCACCCAAGGGTACTAAGATAACTTGCTGAGGAACTGCAGACCCTCTGGTACATTTGTTTAACCACTCACTATAGACATGAACAGTGCCTAGGGACTGGAGAAGAGCAGATGTGGTACCTCTCCACAAGAGTGGGGCTAGGGAGGAAACCAGCAATGTGAGCCTCACATCTACCATTGGAAAATTAATGGAAACATTAATTAAACAGGCTCTAGTAGAATACCTAGAAAAGAATGGACTTCAGGGTGGGAGAAAACATGGGTTTTTAGCAGGCGGTCATGTCAGACAAACCTCATTATATTCTTTGGGTGACTAAGGAATTAGATAGAGTCCACCCAAAGGATCTCCTATACTTTGATTTTTGTAAGACCTTTGATTCAGTGTCATATAACTGCCTATTAAAGAAATTAGAGGACCTAGGCACTGCTGGAAGCATAGTCAGGTGGGTGGGAAACTGACTGAAGGACAGACAGCAGAGAGTGGTGGTCAATGGGGTGAGGTCAAGTGAGAGGGAGGTCACTAGTGGGGTGCCACAGGGATCAGTCTTGGGATCAGTCCTTTTTAATATGTTCATTAGTGACACTGGAGAAACAATTCAGGGCAAAATAGACCTCTTTGCAGATAACACTAAAGTTAGGTGGTAGGGTTGACATGGTCAAGGCAGTGAAGGACCTGCAGAAAGACCTGAAAAAATTGGTGAGATGGTCCAAAGTTTGGCAGTTACAGTTCAATGCAAAAAAGTGCAAGGTGTTGCATCTGGGTAAGGGAACCATGGAGCAGAGTACTGGCTCAATGGGGTCAAACTCAACACCTCCCACAAGGAAAGTGATCCTGGGGTCATCATATGTGACACCCTTAAACAGTAAAGCCAATACAATAAAGCTTATGGCAAAGCAACCAAAAATTCTGGGGTGTATAAGGAGAGGTTTTTAGAGTAGGGACAGGAAAGTGATCCTCCCATTATACAGGTCCCTGGTGAGACCCCGCCTGGAATACAGTGTCAAGTTCTAGAACCTGCATGTTAGGAAAAACAGGGATAGGTTGGAAACTGTGCAGAGAAGGGTGACCAAGATGGTTAAGGGCCTCCAGGGGCTCTCTTACAATGAGCAACTAAAGACATTGAACATTTACTCTCTAGAGATGAGAAAGAAGAGGGGTGATATGATTGAGACATTCAAATTCATGAGTGATAGTAACAAAATGCCCTTCTCAGAAATGTTTAGCAGACTTGAAGGCTCAGCCACAAGGGGACACAGATGGATGCTATGGGGTGGGAGCTTCAAAAGGGATCTGAGGAAGTATTACTTCACAGAAAGAGTCATTGAACTGTGGAATAGACTGGCTGCTGAGGTGGTGGGTACTAAAACCATTGCAGCTTTCAAGAAAGGGTGGGTCAAAGTAAGAGCTCAACAAGGTACAGAGGGTAGGGGGGGTTAGGTCCTGGGACACATAGAAGTCCTCAGTAACCCTTGGGCAGACTAGATGGACCTATGGTCTCCTTCTGCCATCATCTTCTATGTTTCTAACATAACTTCCCTGGTTGGTCATGTGTTGGGAATGGACTTCCCTTTGACATGGTCATCTTACTGTTTGGTCTCAAAGCATCCAGTATGGCCCTACCCATAGAAAAATGAACACAGCTGGGAGGTATCTGTACAATAATAAGGCAGAACTGGCAATCCAATAAACTGTATTGATAATAAATGCTGCTCACCAATATATTTCATATAGTATATTTCTTTTATTCTCCAATAGCCACGTAACTGGTCAGATTTATATAAAAGTTTCACTGTAATCCACACTCACTGCTTAATTAGGGTACTGTACCTGACCATCTAATATGGCCATTAAATGTCTTTTGTTTTCATCACTAGAGCTCTAATAACTCTGACTGACCTCTCTTGCATAAACAGCACTCAGTTCCTCAGGCCTTTCACCATTTTTGTTCTATAATTCATTCCTGGGTAAAATGCCTATTCTTTTCCCTGCATTAAAATCATTTTAGCATCTGCATGCTCCATGACAGCCAGCCAGCCACAATTTTTGCATGCCAAGAGTGCACATCTAGCTTTGTTGCACAGATCCATTCCATCTGTATAAATGCTGTGGTTGAAACGCAACTGCTCTAACCCTGTTGCTTAACAAACCTAATGTGAAGAACTAAAGGTAGAGTGAGACATTGAAGATATTCTAGGAAAGTGCAAAATGATACTGCTTCTAAAGCAGAAAAGTCACCAAAGAAACATTACTGTAAAAAACAGAAAACATTGAAGATGAAAAATTTGTGGTCACTTCTATGACATAGTACAACCATTTAGCTGAAAAAGTGGGGAACATCATATATTCCAACTGGAATATGTTGTTGTGACCCAATTTAAGTAAAACAGTCTAAGAAACCTAGAACAGCATCTTTCAAAGCATTAAGTCTAAGTGATTACTTAGAACATAAGAATCTTGAAAGTCCCAAGATAAAAACGAAGACCTGCACCCCAACCTAATGTATTTATTTTGTTGCAGAATGTGCAACATGTGTAAATATATTGAAGAGAATAACTTTTTCATACACCCAAAAAAGAGAAGTCAATTTGATGTAATAATAAGGGAATAATGCACGACAGGGTGTGCGTAAGTGCTGGAGTTAACGTCATGTCTTGGGTGGTTGGGCATTTAGCCACAGGCAGTGCTTTCAACACCGAAATGATATTATCAAGCACGATACACACCTGAGTGCATATTCTATTATACAATGTCTCCTTTGTTAATAAAAGAAAAGAAAAGTCATTAGTAATTATTTTTTTATATTTTTTTCAAGGTGTAGGAATGCTGACAAGAAAAGTAGTTATTTTGGCGACTAGGCAGAACTCCTATGGTTATTGTGTCTTTCCTGCTGAAACCTTCTCTTTCATTGTGCATTCTTATTCTCTGTCCTAGCAGCACATGTGTTCCCCTCCTGGCCCCCCCCACACACACACACTTCTCAGCCTGTTTCTCTGTTTTGCTTTGTTTTTTTTTTTTTTACTGTGAAGTTTGAAATCCCAGTTTGTCTTGCTGTGGTTTCGTGATGCTGTTTGTCCTCCCCTGCCCCCATGCAGTCCCAAGATCACATTGACACTACTGGTCTGTATGTTGCTCTCCTAGTACAGCTGGTGTGTGCTTTGTACCAGGAGAAGAAAGAGAAAACCAAGGAAATTAAGGAAATAGTCTGTGGTAAGAGGAAAGCTGTCTCTGGTATGGAAGAAAAGCGCATGCTCAGGTTAGTCAGTTTGGGGGCGGGAGCACTGAAAGCTGAAGCTGACTACAGTGAGGACTTAATGGAAAAATGCGGCTTCAGTGGCATTTCTTTCTTTCTTGCCTTTTTTTTTTTAAAGTGAAATCTGCTGTTAATTAAAAGCACTGTGACTGTTTTATTATGCTGCGTCAGTCCTTGTGCTGTACCAAGCATGGTCCGTAAAGTCAGACAGCAGCTGATCACGAGCATGAAGCCGATTGCTCTGACGGCTTCTGTTACTTTCTGAATTTGCTGACAGCTTCTTTTAGTTTTTGAATTCATGATGGGAATATGCTGCTACTGTTTAGTGGTTAAGTAAGATAGATATGTGTATTTGTGACACTGTAAGAAGGGAGGATTTTCTAACCCCAAAAATGGGAAGTATTTGGAAACTCCACAGCAGGCGAGTCAGGTGCCAGTGGAGTGATTATTTTAACATTTGATGTGGTCATTTGTGTGCTGGGACTAGATCCGTGATGTTATGCAGGGATAACATCACGGTTCCAGCCCCAGACTGACCAATCAGAGGCCAGCATTCTTTCTTGCCATTGTATAATGTTTATTTTTTGTACTGCATCATTTAGTGCAGGTAGCCTGGTGCTCATACAGTTCTCTTTATGAAGGGTGAACAATCCATAAATTGAAGGCGCACATTCAGGAGCACATCTGTGCTATAATAAACAAAAAATATCCAGTGCCCTGAGTGCCCATTTCAAGGATCACCATGAATCAGACCCTTAATGCTTGAAACTTACAGGTGTCCCCCCCATCTAATACCAATCACAAGGATGGGACTTGGTGTAAAAACTGCTTAGATGTGAGTCCAGACTAATAGATAAGACTTCAGGCCTTGGCTCCAAATGGTTAAAATGAGCTTGTTGATTGTGTATCATATTATGAAATAAATGTGAATTTTGTTTTTCAGAAATCAATTCCTTTTATAGTGTCTACTATTAGTGCTATGTGGAATGCTGAATTCCGCTCGTGGAATTGTCATGGAATGACAATTCTGCCCATGGAATTTCCGCTGTAATTTCACTGGTTCTTCTGTGGAATTCCACCTACTGTGATCCATTGAGTAATATTCCATGGAACAGCATTTTTTCTGCGGAATATTATTCCTCAACAATTTCCGTTAAAAATATTGAGAGCCGGAACAGCATTTTTTCCACTGAAAATTATTCCACAATTATTTTCTGCTGCAGAATTCCACCATTCCATTTTTGGCAAAATTTGGTGGCATTTCAGCAGAATTTTGAAAATTTCACAGAATTTCATTCTGCCAGAATTTGAAAATTCTGCACAGCACTACCAACTATCCTTTTTTTAAGCTATGAGGCACGACAAGGGGTTATGTTGATGGTCTGTTAATCATCCTCTAGGTGTATCATGTTGCATGAGGCATAGCCAGGTGCCACATACCAATAGAGGATGATTCAATGACCATTAGCATAACCACAGGGAGTGCCTGTAACAGGTAACGTTGTAACTGTGTGGCCTCGGCAATTAGGAAACATTCAAAATGAAAGATCAGGCAGTTTTCAAAGCTCAAACACCTCAACTCTTTATTTTACATTTGTTTGAACAGTACAACATTATATGATTTCATTTTCAGTTAAAATAATTTTTATCAGCAGTTTTTCTTCTTTATACTACAGGAATAAACTGCCTCTAACTGATCCTCTCTGGCCATTAATTCTAGGGTCCCAATTCAGCCTATACAGAATCAATTCTCTCACTATCTCTCTCTCTCTCTTGCTCTCTCTCAGCTTTCCTTAGGTTTTCTAGCCACTAACTCTAGGCCCCTATTCTAGCCTACATGGAATTGTGCTTCTTCTAAAGCTTTTATCAGCTCTGCCAACTTTCTAACAGGCCTCCAGGCAGACTTTCCCAAACCTACTTATTTCTGGTTTGTAGGATTGATCTCCCCCTATGCATTCAGCCACAAGTTCTTCAAAGCTCCCCTTCAGCTTTGTGCTCTGCAGAAATTATCTTCCCGTAGATTCCAACTCCACTCCAAAAAAAGAAAATCCTTTCACACTGAGGTAGATTCTTTTTTATTTAACTCCTAAGCCTGCAGGTGTTCTCAATTATATGTTGCTCCCAGTATCCAATTAAAGACTGACTGCAAGTTTGCTGGTCTCCCTGCACAGTACTACTAAAGGCCGACTTCAAAAAGGCATCTCTTACCAAAACCTGGTATGCCTCCCACCAGAGCCATTGATCCTGAAAGTGACATGGAGGCATTACCCATGGTCCAGCACCCCTGATGGTGCCCCCCACCTCACAGGCAACAACTTATGTAGGTATATGTACTAACCTTAGGGCAAAGACACTTATCATATAAACATAAGTGTCAGGATCTGTGTTCTACTATGTTTTACCGATACATATTATGCTTCACTAATATATATTACCACGAGAAATGCATTCTGATCTATTTTTAGTGTATTTTCATATGTAAGGCAACAGTGCCATCTTTAGTAATTGTACATCACTACAACTAACCTTAGATTATAGAGGTCTTATTGTACTGTTATCTTTTTGCAAGCTATGCAACTTTTATACTAGTTAGGATAGTTGCTCAGACCACCTGTTTTTGTCCAATTATATACATTTTATGTACCTCCCTTAGCCGTTGCTATAGCAATTATCAGGTACAAGACCCTTTGTAACACGTGGCTTCTCTGAGAGGAGATAAACTATCTGCATTGCCTAGGTAATGAAAACTGGTGTTCTCAGTTGGATATTCAGAGCAGTTGCACTGTCACAAGTGTGGAATTGCACCAAGGAGCCATATTCAGCAGGAGCCATTGTGCAGTGCAAAATCCATTGCACCAATGCGCAGCTATCAGGTATACAGGCATAAGTGCAGGAGGCATTCCATGAATATCCAGTGCAGTGGCATATTCAACCATGAAACCATGGCACAAGTGTGGAGCAATTTGAAGTTGCACTGACCAGTTATTCCTATTAATACAGGGTGCAAACACACAGACAGCAGTTGCGCCTGCAGTGAGAGTAATAGTGAGTGATAGAGATACAGAGAGAGAGGGAGAGAGACAGACAGACAGACAAAAGACCATGCACAGAGGAAGAGGGACAGAGGTGGCTTGGGAGAGGGAGAGAGGGCCAGAGAGAGAGAGAGAGAGGGACACACACACAATCTGTGGACCAGGGTGGCACACAGCCATCAGCCAATCACCCAGGGGGACAGTGGACAGCAAGAGCCATGGTTAGTACACCCTTCTTGATGGAGGCAGTAATGAGGGGTATGAGGAGGCAGGAGGAACAGCAACGTGACTGAGGAAGGGCCCATAAGCAGTATGCCCAACACAGGTGGTACCGTGCCCACATCACTTTTGAGAACTATAGTGACACTGAGATATTGGGCCAGTACCACATGAACAGGGCCATTCTGAGGCAGCTCTGTGGGCTGTGCAGTGAAGAGATGCAGGCACCCACTAGACAGAGCCACACCATGTCCGTGGAGATGAAGGTGACCACTGTCATGTGCCTGCTCACCATGGGCACCTTCCAAAGACCAACAGGGGACACCACAGGCTTCACCCAGTCAGCCATGTCCCGCCTCCTCACACAGTTCCTCAATGCTCTGCTGCCACATGCTTCAGAATATATCCATTTCCCCAGCACACAGGCAGAGCATACAGCAACCATGTAGGACTTCCACAGGGTGGCACGCATTCCTGGCATGATTGGACCATTGACTGCACCCACGTGGGCATCTGCATGCCACCTGGTCCTGAAGGTGTGGCATATATAAACAGGAAGGGGAGCCTGAATGTCAACTGCCAGGTGGTGTGTCTGCACCACACACCCTGGGAATACACATGATGCATTCATCTGGCCCAGCTCTGCGCTGTGCCACAGGTTTGAATGTGGGGACATCCCCATGGGCCACCTAGTGGGTGAGTATGGCATGGGCAAAGGGCTATGGGCAGAGCACACCTGGGGATGGAGGTGGGCAGAGTGTGCATGGTGGCGTGGGCACCAGCAACAGGCAAGAGGTGCAGCACAAAATAGCAGAGGGATAACCATGTCATTCTCCACACAAGTAACAATGCATACCCACTGAGGCCCTGGCTTCTCACCCTCTACCAGCGCCTGTCGTCTCCAGCAGAGGAACGGTACAACGAGGCACATGTCAGCACATGCAGCATCATTGAGCATGTATTTGGCATGCTGAAGGTACAGTTCCATTGCCTAGACAGACCAGGCAGTGACCTACTGTACAGCCCCTCGAAAGCTTGTGACCTATTCCTGGCCTGCTGCATACTGCACAACAGGGCCATTGACCGTTGGATAGCTGTCGAGGCTGATAAGGGTGACAGTAGTGGGGACAATGGAGGCAATGGGCTGGAGGGTAGTGGACAGCCACCCCTTGGGTAGAGGGACCCCCGTCTGCTGCACATCATCGTATAGGAGCACTTTGGTGAACACAAGTAGGTGGTGCGGTACACATGCATGGACCACACAAAAGGGTACAGCACACATGCAGGGACATGCATGGCAATAGGCATGTACACACAGCGGTGTGATGTGGGGGTAGGGGAGTCAGTGGCACACACCCACACACAGCAACACACACACACGCACCCACCCACCCAGGCATTAGTATGTGGCATATATCAGATGCATTGCACCAGTGCACAGGCACAACCAGTGCTAGACTTCCCTCATCACACCCATGTCACATAGTGCAGCTGCTGGGCAAGCACGCACACAGGCAGCATGTGGCATGACACACAGGCGCGACACCAGTGGTAAGTCATACACACACTGCTCATGTGCACACAGGGTAGCAGCTGCAGACTACAGTTAGGATGGCCCACAGATCAGGGCTGCCACATGGTACCATGGCCACCACAGCTATGAAGGTGGCTGCTCTGGGGCCAATCGGCAGCCACAGGCTGCACATCAGCAAGGAGTGGTATGCAACAGCCCCCCAGGGGTGAAACTGTGGCACCATGACTGTGTCCTCGTGGATGTGTGTAGGCACCCAAACAGGCCAGCCCCAGGCATGCCTGGGATGCCTACATCAGAGCCCAGTGTTGACTGTGTTGGGGTCACCCAACACCGGGTCCATGGGGTGGACAGCACACTGCAGGGGGTCACCTGTGCATGGCCATGCCCTGTGGCAGCCAGCAATGCAAAGCCATCTGTGATCACACTGGCAATGCAATCCAAGGATGCAGTCATGGCCTCCTGCATGTGTTGCATCCATGCCAGGATCTGCGCAGTGCCCCCCTCCTGCTACTCAGCTAACTGGAGCACCTCGCACTCAGTGCACACACCCCAGTGGCAAGCAGCACCTGTTGCTGAATGGATGCCTGCAGCAGCTGGGTTTGCTCAGCCAGACTGTCAGCATCCTTGGGCTCCTGGGTGGGACGCCGTTCCTCCTGTGGTAACTGGCCACACTGCACAGTCCCCCTCTCTGGTGGATGATGCACAGTGGGTCTGCAGGGGGAATGGGCACTGCAGGCTCATCAGTGGGGGACACTGTGGCCAGCTGCCCAGTGGCACCAGCAGCCTGCTGCCATCACCAATCTGGCTGCTGTACACTGCCCTGTGCCTGCATGGCTGCACCACCACCACCGCATGGCACCATCATGGAAGCACACACAGCTGCACCCACAGTGGTGGCAGGCAGCTGTTCTGCCGCTGGCAGAGCACTGGGCACAGTACATGTGCCTGATGCCAGTGGGGTGACACACCCACAATATCATCCATGCTGTCCAGGAGCTGTGAGTAGTCATCATCAGAGTTAGACCTAGCCCCAATCTGTGTCTCCGCACACAGGACACCAAGGCTGGCATCCTACAGGATCACATCCAGGGCCTCGTCTGCCCCTAGGTCCAGGACATCTGCATACATCGTAGTGCTAAGCTGCAGTCTATCAGGCCCCTGGATGCTGGTGGATGTGGATGGCTGGTCATCCAGGGCCATACTGGCATCCACGGGTGCTGCTGCTGGCACCCCATCCTCTGCACAGAGGCATGCTGGTGCTGTGAGAGAACAATGGCATGTCAGTGATGCAATGCCCACATGTGCCCTCAGACACTGCCACTGCATGTGTCCTGCAGCATGGCATGCACGTGGGTGGGCACCCTCCACGCCACCAGCTGTGCATGTCTGACATACATACCATGCAGTGATGGGCTGCCACCCATCTGGAAGCCTCCATCAGGCACATCCTCCACCGTGGTGCTGCGCATGGTGGCTGCCACCAACTCCTCCTGCGGCATCAGTGTGGGTGCATCTGGTGGCCCTCCTCCAGTGGCAGTACAGGACACCCTGATGGCTGCCACCTTCCCATTAATCCACCACCTGTCTGTACCAACCTTTTTGCAGCACTCCAGTGCCGACCACTGGTGGCTGCCATGCTGGTTCACGTAGGTTGACACCACCTCCCATGCACCAGCCCTGGCCTGTGGTGTACCCATGGCACCACTTAACAGGGCCTCCCTGTCCAAGTAGGCCTCAAACAGGGCATCAGTCTCTGCCTTCATGAAGTTGGGCCTGGGCATCCGAGCAGGCCCCCACTCCTTGCCCTCCTCATGTTCCGACATGTTGCTTCCTCTGGACATGGACAGCACAGTGTGTCAGTGGTAGCATCTCCCTGGTCCATCCCACCCTGCAGTGCTGTCTGCTCCCAGTGTGCTGCAGTGGCATCCACCACTTACCTATCAAGGTTGCTATACTGGTCCACAGCCTGTGCTGTTCCCTGGCGATTATAAGGCACAACGCATGCAAATGAGGTTGAGCGCAACAGTAATGACATGCTAATGCTCCCATTGCACCATGCATTGGCTGATGAGCTCATTGCATTTGGTGAATGAATATCGTGATTATGTACTGTGTGCAATGGGATTGCGCTGGAGCAAACCGCGGTGCAATGCCCGTGCATGGGCGATTCGTGGGCTGGCAGTGCACATGCGCAGCATGCTATCATGGTTTCAATCACACACCACACATGGACAGCGTGATGCAGTGGCATTGTACATGTTGTGCATGGCCAGCTATGCGTATGGTCGCACATGGAGTACCGTACCCTATTGCGCATGGGCACAGTGTGCACTGGTGAATGACCACTGACCCTTGGGTCAGACCTCTGTGACTCTGCTTAGCCACTCCCACTGCACATCTCCAGAACTGAGTTATGGTTGGGCACTGTGCAGTCTCCCGTGCATTGTGCATCTGGTGCATAGAGCGACACGTGTGCCTCCTCCCGCCATTTTGGCCACCGAACCCGCTACAGTAAAATGGTGCAGAGTGGAGGTAGATCTGCCCCTAACTGGTCCCAGGTGGAACTGGCCAACCTTGTGGCCTGTGTGGAGCCCCACATCCCCAGCTGTTTGGGCAGGTGCACTTGCAGCAGGTCGGGGCACTGTGTGGGATGGGATTGCTGCCAGCCTGGAGCACAGGACCGGGGTGCCCAGGACAAGGGAACAATGCTGGCACCGGTATGGTGACCTCATCAGGTGGGATCCTGACAGGTTAAGGAGGCTTCAGGCACGCTCCAGGTGTGGGGCTGTGCCACAGCCAGGTAAGTCATCCCATGTTGCATGTCTGAACTGGTGCTGCACTGTGGTGTTGGCTTGGCTCCCCAGCGTGCCCTGCAGAGGGGTACACTGTCATCGTGCACATCATGGAGTGGCATTGCCAGCTTCCACTTGCATGGCAATGCAGGCATGTGGGACGTATTGGGCAGGGGCACACCCCGTGCACAGGGGTCTGGGAGGGGCAGCTGCTGTGGGCAGTTACTGATGTGCACCTGTCTTCTTTCCATTCCCAGGACCAGAGGACCACAGGTGGGCCAGGGATGTGACAATGCAGATTGGAGCAGTGCACCATGACAGCAGTGGACCAGCACCAGCAGAGCTGCAGGGGGCAAGTAAGCACTGTCATGGTCCTTCACACTGTACATGGGGGTGGCAGGGGGGAGTGGGTGTGGGCATGGCTGCCTGTGCCATGTGCCATGGCAGCTGTGTGTGTCACACTGTGTGTGGTGCATGCCACTCTGGTGCATCCATTGCACACTTGTGCCGGCTGTTGGTGGGGTGGATGTGCACCCAGCTACCACCATTGTTGCTGTGGTGCTGCTGGTGCACTGTGCCATGTGACTGTCATTGTGCAGTCATGTGGCCATTGTGTGGTGGGGACCACCTCTGTGCAATGTCGTGGTGCACCGAGTTGCTGGCTGGTGTTGGCCCACCCCCCATGGGTGGCCGTTCTGGGCTCTCCATAGGTGTGTGTTCCTGCTGCCCATTGTGCACTGTGGGTAGGCATGGTTCCTTGGCCCATTGCACTGATCACCTGTCCTGTCCCTTACTATAGATGTCCGGCAGCCAGTGCGCAGACCCCCAAGGAGGATGTTGAGCTGAATCATGCGGGAGACCCTACTAGTGGTGTCATCGATACTAGAGGTGGTGGTCACAATGAGGCGGATGATGGTGGTGGAGAGGCAGGAGAGGCCTAATGCCACGGTAGCTGGATGGGGCTAGCACTGAGGCATCCCCAGTTTTCCCATCTCTCCTGTTTAACCTTCCCCTACAGTCCCCCCCCACTGCACAGTCCCTGTTCCCTGTCCACTTCCCTTGCTGTACCTACCCTTTCCAAGTCCCTGTTTTTCTGTATATAATTTTCTGAAATATATATTTTTTATGACATACCTGCCTGTGTCTGTGTCTGCTTTGCAGTTGGCATGAGAAGCCATGTTGCAGTGGTCGAGTGTCTGTCCATGTGGTGCACATGGGAAGGGGTGCATGTGTCCATGGTTCACTGCTGTGTGCTGTGGTGTGTCCCCCCATGGTGGTGTCCATCCTCTGGGTTGGTGGCTGTGCCTTGGGATGCCCATAGGGTGGCTGTCAGGGGTGTGTGGTGGGTGTGTGAATGGTGGTGGCACACAGCCATGGTCATTGGTCGGGTACTGTCCACACACTGTGTTGGGGTCTTCTGCTTAGTGTTGTGCAGCCTGTCCATGTGGTCTGACACGCTACCTGCAACCCAACATGTTCAGTGCCTACTGTGTGGGTTTCCTGTGTGCCTGTGTGGTGTGTGTGTGTGTTTGGCTGCTTGGTCCTGGGTGTGGCCTGCTATGGTCTGGGAGAAAGGGCACTGCCAGCGGCCTACCGGGGGGCTCCCTTGGTGGCCCTCCATTGGCCATTGGCACCTCCTGTCACCTGCTACCTGTGCCACTGTTGTGTTCTGGGGTCACATGTCTGGGTGTCTGTGTGTGCCCTGCTGTGCTCTGCAGGTGGCAGCCTCCTTTTGCCTGTCACTGTGCTTCCATGGCTGTGTCACTGGGTTTGTTCTCTGTACCCTACCCCCCTCTGTTGCTGTGCTGCTCTGCTCCAGGGTTGTGCTGGAGCATCTCTGTTTGTGCCATGGCACACCTCTGTTTGTGCCATGACACAACTCCGTGCACCATGGCGCAACTCTGCCATATTCAGCCGGGTTGTGCTGGTGCAGTTTGGCCTGTGCAACCTCTGAATATGGCTCCAGTTCCACCATGGCACATCAGATTTGGCTGTGCTGGACTTGTGCCAACCTTTGGTGCATTTCTGAATATCCAGGCCTGTGTTCACACTGTAATGGTAATAAGTCTGCATTACTGATCTGTAATAAATTTCATTTATTACATGAGTACCACTTGTCTGTTGTCTCTTCCTTTTGTGCTATTCCACCAAAACCTGAGCAGGTGATTTATTACCCAGTTTCATTTTGGCAACTGCATGCAGGGTGGAATGTATAAAGGAATACCCACATTCAGTGTATTTTGAATGTCAAGTAGGGTAGTGAAAATTTCCCCTACTTGGACCTACTCGTGCTTACAGTGGTAGCGGTTGTGGCAGACCCACACTGTCTTGGTCTTGGGCATGGCAGACCCACACCAGACTTCTTACACTCCCTTTGCAAGTGACAGCATACCCCCTTGGCATGACCATTCACCCACCAGGGACCAGAAAGAGGTTGGAGACAGTGCCAGGGTAGTCTATCACAAGAAGTATAGACAAAAGATGGTGAAGTTGCGCTATCAATGGGAGGTTCTTGCTGGTCATGTTAAGGCCATGAATGGGTTTCAGTATACGCCCATTGAGATGGCATCATCCAGTGATGATGACTCTAACTTGGATGACAAAGCATGCCACGTCACATGCAAGTCCAACCCCCGTGGTATAGCAACTTCTGCATTCCATTCACAAGATGGCACTGGCATCGGCAGGCACACTGCGTTGCCACATCTATGCAAACATGGTGGACACCACATACAATGCCATGATGGCAGCCCCCATGACACAGGCAGAGGGTCTGTATTCCATGATGCACCTCCGCTCACCCCTGTCACTAGGGGCGATGAGTCAGAGATTCGTAGCATGATTCATGAAGCGATCAGTAGGATCATGGTCCCAGAGGATCAAAAACAGGCTATACAGGACCAAACTGACAAAATGCTAAAATATTCTGTCACTCAGGATCATATGTACAAGGCAATTGCTGATGCAGCAGCAGAGGCTGCACTTCTAGGGGGCCATGCAACGTATTGTACTGTGTATGACTACTTATGCTTCCAACCTCTTGTAAGTCGCTCATTCTTGCCAACAAATTGCACAGAGCATCAGACAAATGGGCCCAACTGACAATATCAGTTGCCGCTTGGAGAAAGTGCACTCCCTTTCTGAGAAGCTCTCTCTCCAACCCCAGTATCAGGTTCAAGTCTTGCGACAAACAGTTGAACCTACTCCCGGGGCCAAGCTCTCAGAGACAGCATGGAGTGCTGAAAACTTTGCCTTTGATGAAACTGCTGCTGCCCTCATGTGCAAATTACTCGGGAGTTGTGGGAACGTGCTTGGCCTATAAAGTCAAGCAAGGAGCAAAGAAAAGGCCAACTGCCTACCACCAATGGTTGTGGCTTGCGTACAAAACTGGCAAAGCTCTAGCAGATGAGCAATTTGACGTAGATCAAATTGAGTACAAGGATTTGTGCATCCAGAACATGTGGGAAAAGGTCGAGCTCAGTATTTTTCTGGACACTGACAAGTTTCAGGATGTCCTCACTAAGACAGAGCAGGCTTATGAGATCTACCTCTGTACCCCTTCTTCTGGCAAATCCAACAAGGTAGCTGTGATACAGCCTACCCCTGATGCCCCTAACCACTATACAGTGGAGGGAAACAACCAGAAAAATGATACCTTTTCTGATGACAAACAGTCATACAAGGGGGGGCGAAACTACAGGAACAACTGGCACAATAGAGACAACAGAGGCAGTTGGAAAAATCCAAACACCCAAAAAAATACCCAGAATTGATACTGAAATGGTCCGAGCTATCATCAAATCAAAGAAGAGAATGAGACCCTCCGCAAGCTGTTGGAGGAACTCCATGCTGAGGGGAGTGCTACAGCTACATGAACTATAGCTGCCCTAGCCCCAGCTGCCGAGTTATCATGCAGCCAAGAAGAGTTTGAGTCAGTTACTGGCTAGGCTGATGTGACACCCAAGGCAAAACCACCTGTGCAGGCCATCACTGCACCTGTGACATCACAAGTACACTTGTACCCATTGCAAGACATACAGAAGGCCTTAGAAGATCCTGCAGGCCTTCAGTTTCAGGAACAGGTAGACAATGCTGATTGCTGAATGCACAGATTGATAATTACAGGCCCTGGTCCAGATTGTGAGTAACCTGATTGTTGACACAAACGGACGGCCTTGTGAAAAAGCAACGGTCGGGGGCCGCCAACTCACCATGCTTCTGGACACCGAAGCAGCCATGTCAGTCCTCCATGATGAGGACCCAGCCCCATCTGACTGATCTACTGGTTGGAAGATCAGTGCACAGGGTGTAGATGGTACCCAACTACACACCTACCGATCTATTCCTCTACCTGTGATGGTAGGCCACCTCAGGACTAATTTTGCTTTTGATCTCATGGTTTTACATCATCACCCCAGCATACTGGGTATTGATTTCTTAGCATTACATGGTTGTGTAGTGGATCTAGCCAACAGGCTACTCATTCAGATCAAAGAACAATGTCATGCTGTCTCCCATAACAACAAAGTCTAAGATGTCATGGCTTTGTTCAAAAGCCATGGCCTGTTTTCAGAGCTTGTACATTTGTTGCAAAAACACCTTGATGTGCTTGTCACTAATAAACATGACTGTGGTAGGATGCACACTACCATTGAAATCACAGGGCCTGACTCTGTGAGGCAAAAACAATATCCATTTCCTGTTGAAGCCTTGCCATCAGTGAGGGAAATCATCCAATCACTGCTTCAACAAGGAATGATTAGGACCTGTGTTTCCACTATCAATTCACCTATTTGGCCTGTTAAGAAACCAAATGGGGCTTGGAGACTTACAATTGACTACAGAAAACTTAATCAGGTTACCCCTAGCTGCACACCAACAGTAGCATCAGCACCTGATGTACTCAAGCTGTTGACACCTGACAAAAAGTGGTTCACAACTCTTGACATTTCTAATGGGTTTTGGTCACTCCCATTAGCAAAGGGAAGCCAATACAAATTTGCATTCACCCTTGATGGATGTCAACACACCTAGACATTCCTCCCCCAGGGGTTTCATAACAGTTCCTCCCTCCTCCATCTCCATGTGATGGATGCTCTGGGATCCTCCACACCCCAGTGTCTCTTGCAGTACATGGATGACTTGCTTCTGGCAACCACCAAGAAAGAAGATCATGTGGCCCTTCTAGATGAACTTCTGTCTCTCCTCAAGACAGCAGACCTCAAGTGCAATCCATCCAAGGCACAACTATGTGAAAAAGAAGTCATCTTCCTTGGCCTACATATTGCAGACCAAGGTAGAAGACCAGCTGTCAAAAAGATCCAGGGCTTGCAAGATCTGCTACTTCCTACTAGTGTGGCAACATGCAGATGCTTCCTAGGAATGGTAAACTACTCCAGGGATTTTATCCCTGACTTTGCCTTGAAGACCACTCGCTTGTATGAATGTCTGAAAAAGGATGTCCCATGGACATGGGGCACCACTCACACTGATGCTGTGACAAAGCTCAGACAGGCCTTAGCCTCAGCCCCAGCACTGATCAATCCTAATCCAGATCTTCCATTCCATTTGGAAACTGTCACATTTGCTGTGAACATGTCTGCAGTGCTAGCACAAAAGTACAATAGGTACTTCAGGCCCATTGTCTATGCTTCTCAGATGCTGTCCCCAGTAGAGAGAAAGTATAGTCTCTGTGAAAAAACACTCATGGCAACCTACTGGGCTGTCAAACATTTCAGGTACATCATTGTGTATGCACCTACTGTCTTACATACCTGTCACACCCCAACCAACTTCTTACTTTCAGACAAAGTAAAAGATGGTTAAGTTTCTAACACCAGACTCACCCACTGGTCTTTGCTTTTTCAGGACAGAGACATCAAAGTACTACCTGCAAAAATGCCATCCATCTTGGCTCATGGCCTACTATACACAGGTAAGTCCCACGACTGTGCACTCCAGCCTCCTGACGTACCTGAGCCGATACCATTCTTACCGGCTACACCTGATGTTTTGGAAGATACCAGCATGTATCACATCTTCACAGATGGATCCACCTCCTGTGTGGAGGGGGAACAGTTAGCAGGATTTGATGTGTCTGTAGTCTATCCAGATGGCGACTTCAAGCACATTGCTAGGAAATGTACTGTCATTTCTCATAGTATGCCGAACCATGGGTGTAGCCAGGCATACTCCAAGTACTCCATGGTGTGCAATTTTATTTAAGGGGGGTAGCAAATAGGCTCTGAACTACTTCCTTTTTCCATGAAGACTAAGAAAGAAAATGCTGAACCTTTCTGCAATTTTATTCCTGGGAGTCAAAACTAGAAGGACTGGTCACTAATACTGTCTTTGCATCCCAAGGACAATACAACTTTATAGGCTCTGGGCTGGTATGCGGGTGTGTTAAGGAGCAATGCATGGCATTTGTATTTACCCATGCATGGCAACAACCATTGTCATGAGATACAAAAGTTGTATTTATTGTGCCAAATGAGGCAACAAACACAGTCCTGGTGTACATTTGTATATTGTCTGACTACACGGGGGGGTACCACACCCTAACAAGGGGGAAGGGGTAGCGGTGAGTCCACTTGGTGTGCAGATCTGAAATCCCTGGCTACACCCCTGTGCCGAACTGGCAGCTGTGGCCTGTGCTCTAGAGGTCATGCCCCATGCTGCTAAAGATGTTATAATCTTTGCAGACTCCAATTAGGTCTGCTCCTCCCTCACTGAACTTCTACCATTCTGGGAGAGAAATAACTTCACATCCTCTGATGGCACACCTGTCAAATACAGGGATTTGTTTATGTACATACACACACTGACACAACAGTTTACTCATAAACTGTACATTCACAAGGTAAAGGCTCACTGCAAAACTGACCCTACCATGAATGCAATGATCAAGTGGACTCACTTGCCAAAGCAGGTGCTCGAGGGGGGGAGACATGGTCAATGACTCACCCAGTAGCTGTGGCAACCATCTTTTTATCCACCAACACCAGGCAGAAACAGCAACCAGAACCACCACCGGACCTTTCTGCTGCACAGATATCTGAACCTGAACTAAAAGATGTGTTCAAATACCTAGACAAAGGAATTGAACAGGGATTACCTACTGGTAGTCCATACAGGAGACATTCTGGCAACATACACCCATCTCATTATCAGAAACTGATCTGGTATAGGAAAGAAGATACAGGCCACAAACTGTGGGTTGTACTACAATCCTTGTGAACTGAATTCATCCATATGGTTCATGACACCCCCACTGGTGGACACAAGGGGGCAGAAAACACCATCCAGAGACTTAAAACCATCGTCTGGTGGCCTGGTATGACCAAAGACGTGGAGTACTATGTGGACAACTGCACAGTGTGTGCCCAGAACAACCCAATTTCGGTGAAAAGAAATGCCAAAATATTGCCACAAAGGCAATCTGGACCATGGAATGTGATACAAATTCATTTCATTGCCCCCTTGACTAACTCCAGCGAGAACAACAAATATGCACTTGTCACAAATTTGTTTTCTAAGTGGGTTGAGGCATTCCCTACTCAGAATAACACAGCAAAGACAACTGCCAAGATCCTGGTGGATCAATTGTTGTCCAGGTGGGGCCTACCCCTTAAGGTAGACTCAGACCAGGGAACCAGTTTTACAGTTGAGCTGATGAAGGAGACACTCCAAATACTTGGAGTAAATCAGAAATTCCACATCCTATATCATCCTTAATCCTCAGGTCAGGTAGAAAGATCAAATAGAAGAATTAAACAGATGTTATGCAAATTCATCAATGACAATTTCAAGGACTGGGATTACCTCTTGCCACTACTGCTGATGGCAATATGGGGCACTCCTGTGACAACTACTCAGTGCACATCATATGAGGTTATGACTGGTAGAGCCACGAGATTATCTGAACACCCATTGATTGACCTCCACACCCCTACCACAGATAGGGTTTCTGTGAACAAATATGTTGAAAAACTTCATGATGGCATCATGAAAACACACTTGTTCGCTGCAAATTATATGGGTAAGGCACAACAACAAGCAAAAGGCCATTTTGATAAGCGTGCCAGAGAAGTCAACTGGCAAGTTGGATATCAAGTCATGCTTTTCCAATATAGCCTACCGGCTCACTCATTTACCATCAAATGGGAAGGCCCATACCCCATTGTCAACAAACTCAGCCCTGCTGTTTATCAGCTGAGAGTGCACCATCAGAAACAAACCACCGACAAGTGGTTCCATGCTAATCAACTCAAGTTGTATAAAGGTGAGTAATTACTTTTCCCAACCCTCTTAGGGCAGAATAGTACCCCTCACTTAACAATCCTTTTCTGTTTCTTTCAGATATATTGTCAGGATGGCTATTTTGCACCTCCTTATCCTGGTGGGACTACTTTCTTTGACTTACTGTCGAGACAAACCCCTTTTGACTGAACACAGATAATGTAAAGCAAATTTGCTTGACAAATTTGAACATTCAGCACACATCTCCAGCCCTCAGGGAGTTCATATAGATGTCCCCAACAAATTGATTACTATCAAAGAAGGCTCAGATGCCTATCTTATTGCCATGGTTGTTGCCCCAGACAATTTCACATTGTAGATACAATGGGAAGCTGATTTTAATGGTTACACACTTCCTGTAGCACATTTATCCAAAGGAGCTTTCCACAGATGGCCCAGGGATTGCACCAAATGGTACACTCTTTATTCAACAAGCTGCTTGTAGACATACTGGTCTATACAACTTAACTGCTCTGATACATCCTACCTTTTGTGACCACCTTACCTCTGAGGAGTCAGAAGCTTTCTGTCTTTACAACTATATGGCTACTGAAGTTAAGTTCTTTCTGTGGTCCCACCCACTGAAGAAGAACTGACTGAATGTCCTCCTCAGGAGCCTAGTCCTCCTAGTGGTCTGACCACCACTTCACTTCCAGGAGCTTTGATTAACAATGTTCAGTTTATGCATGTTCCAGTTATTTTTAATCTTACACATTGGAATATGGCCAAGTTTGGGCTAAGTCACATGACCAACACTTCAAAATTTTTCAGTATGATGCTTCTAGACATTGTAGCTGCTTACCAGACTTGCACAAATGATCCAGTTAGTGGACCTCATGACACTGAACACTTAAGAGTTTTTAGACCTGCATCTAATGCTACGTCAACCACGCACTAGGCATGATACTGCAGATGTTACCAGTGCAGCAGGCACCGTCTCTGACCTTTTTGGTTCAGGAATGTCGATCTGGAATAGAGCAGATATAGCTGCTATTAAAGCACAAACACTAAACTTTCAACAGGCTATTAAACATGATGTGTTACCACCATTCAATGCAAAGAAGTGCAAGATAATGCATATGGGGCACAAAAACCCTGGCACAATATATCAGTTGGGGGGTGAGGATATAGCATGCACCAAGCAGGAAAGGGATCTTGGGGTTATCATCTCTGATGACCTCAAGGTAGGAAACAGTGTGACAAGGCAGCAGGTAAAGCAAATGGGATGCTGGGATGTATAGGCAGGGCATCACCAGCAGGAAAGGAGGTCATAATTCCGCTATACAAGACACTAGTGAGGCCCCACCTGAGTACAGTGTACAGTTCTGGAGACCATACCTACGTAAGGACATAGACAGGGTAGAGAAGGTTCAGAGGAGGGCAACAAAGATGGTGCATGGATTGCATCACAAGTCCTATGAAGACAGGTTGAAGGAACTGAACATGTACTCCCTGGAGGAGAGGAGGGAGAGGGGATATGATAGAGACATACAAGTATCTTACAGGAGGAACAGGGTGCAGGAAAACACTATTTTTAAGCAAAAAGATGTTCCAGGACTAGAGGGCATGGGATGAAGTTGGAGGAGGACGATTCAGAGGAAACATGAGAAAAGAATTTCTTCACAGAACGAGTGGTGGACAATGGAACACCTGCCAGAGGAAGTGGTGGGGCTGAAACAATCACGGGATTTAAGAATGCATGGGATAGACATAAAGGAATTCTGGAGGTCAGGGGTAAGGGGCAACAGACTTCTAGGAAAACAAACTGAACTTACAAGCTCAAATGGGCAGACTGGGTGGGCCATAGGCCCTTATCTGCCGACACTGTCTATGTATCTATGTATCACTGTTACATGGCATAGATGGTTTAAGTAAAGAAGAGCATTTTATTGTTTATAACATGCAAGAAATCGCAAAAGGGTTCAATGACACTCTAAACAAAATTAATGAATTGATTTTTCAAAATAACAAGGAGGCAGACAAACAATATATTGCCTGTGAACTTTTATGTTCTGCTTATGGTTCTTATGTAATTGCCACTGTTAACAGTCTCTTCAGGGACATGGAAACAGGACGTATTCCAGATATTATTCATGATAGAAGAATGTCTAAATGGTATTGTCCTCATTGCAAATCTACTGCATGCATTACATTGTGTATGTCAAGCTCTGTCAATATTTCTGTGTCTATTGCTAGAAATCTTGGGTATGTTTCATGGTTTCCAAATCAAGCACAGTGCTATTTTACCAAATGTTCAATCCATGACAATATGTTCATTACTTTCACCATGTCACTACCTCTCTTTGATCCTCAAACTTCTGTCTTTGACAAACTGGTTGCTATTAATTTCATCAGACATCTTGATGAGAACATTTACCGAGAACAAACTAACTTGCCTTCTTTGCTTGTATACACCCTGTTCTACAAGCTTGGGTTGCACCACATACCAATTGCTGTGCCAAGAAGGGATATTATCACCTGTGCCACTGTGACATATTTGACATTGTTAAACCTGTCTGCGGCTACTCTCCAGAACATCTGGACTGGTCATTTTCCTTGGGTGATGATCTGCCATCTAACCTGACTGAACAATCTTTGGCAAGCTGTGTCTTCAGCGCCCACCTCCAAAACAGCTGCATCACAAAGCTACCTGGAAGAGGTACATCGCTTCACATCATGGCTCAGCAACCAGTTATTTACTTGTCCTATACGTCTACAACAATGGAGAGTTCCCATTGAATGAGTTACTTACAATTCTGATGGGCAGTATTGTGTAGTGACAAATCATTATTCATTTGCTTATGGTACCAAAACCTGTTCTATTAATTTTCCTAACTTCCGTTTTACTCCACATCAGAAAAGTCATTGGTCACACTGTGATCACTCCTGTTCCTCTCCCTGAACCAGATGTTATGGATACTGATTCACAATGCTTCCTTGCCTTGTCTCAGTATTTGCCTATTTTTAATGTACATATTGACCTGTTGACATTTTCATTGAAATCCCTTTTTGCTAGAAAGAATTCACATCTTATCTATATTAGTAACAATATTTCTAAAGCTTGTGATGCTCTTAATGCACTTATTTATGGTAGTGATTTAAACACTGTTCTTTCCAATACTTGGTTAGAATAATCTTTTAAAGCTTTTATTATCCAATCATTTTTGATTGTTTTTCTGATACTAATCATTTGCTGTCTGCAACATACTCTTAGGCAACATCGCGAACAACTCGAATTCCTTTACAAGGCTCGTGCCTGGGGCTTTAAAACAATGGCTTTTGTAGCTTCATCCCACTACTTTCCTGTGGTTGTTGCCTTTTCTTTTGAAGGCAACAAGGGGGGAATGTTATCCATGGTCCAGCACCCCTGATGATGCCCCCACCTCATGGGCAACAACTTATGTAAGTATATGTACTAATCTTAGGGTGAAGACACTTATTACATCCGCATAAGCATCAGGATCTGCATTCTATTATGTTTTGCTGATACATATTATGCTTCACTGATAAATACTAGCCATGAGAAATGATTTTTGCTCTATTTTTTACTGTATTTTCATATGAAAGGCAACAGTGCCATCTTTAGTAATTGTACATCACTACAACTGACCTTGGATTATAGAGGTCTCATTGTATTGTTATCTTTATGCAAGCTATGCATCTTTTTATACTAGTTAGGACAGTTGTTCAGACCACCTGTTTTTATCCAATTATACATTTTATGTATCTTCCTTAGCTGTTACTATAGCAATTGTCAGGGTATAAGACCATTTGTAATGTGCAACTTCTCTGAGAAGAGATAAACTATCTGCATTGCCTAGGTAAGGAAAACTGATGTTCTCCCAGTGTTCACACTGTAATGGCAGTAAGTCTGTATTACTGATCTGTAATAAATTGTATTTATTATATGAGTACCACTAGTCTGTTGTCTCTTCCTTTTGTACTGTTCCACCAAGAACCTGAGAGGGTGATTTATTACCCAGTTACAGAGGGCAAAGGTCAGATCTAACCTATCACAGTGCCTTATTGCAATTATAACAAAATAAAAAAAACAGTGTTAAGCCTTCTTCAGCATTTGATTAGGCTATACATGTATGCCAATAAAAGATTAACATAAGCCGATTGAATGCTTATAGCCAATCAGAAATCTTTATTTCTCAGACCCTTTTTATAATTAGTATCAGCAATCACCCAGTTTGTGTATATTCACTGGATGGATATGCTGTTCCATTTTTACTTTACCTGTATTAAGCTGGGTAAATAATAGAATGACTGCAAGAAATAATCTGTATATAGCAATAAGATAAAACAATTATTGTTCACGGTCAATATCATATTTTGAAAGCAGACAGAAAACCAGCACCGTAACCAAGGCTCATGTAAACAAAGTCTCACTTGAGACTAAAAGTTCTTTAAATGATTCACCTACTCCAGAATCATGAATGACTGTGTCCACAGTATATGATCCAAAAAAGAGTAAAATCCATGGTGAAATACAAAGAACAAACAACTCAGCACACAGCTATACACTTCCTGGTGTGAAGTCTCGTCACCTGATGTGTTTCGCCCAATCAGGGGCTTTCTCAAAGGTATTGAGACACTGTTACACCAGGACCTTAAATAGAACAAAATTTAAAGGGATACTACCACCAAACCCAAAAGAACACATCATATAAAAACTAAAGAAATTAAAATTAAAATGTGCATGTATGTAAACTGTTAAATCATTATTGTATAAACAATCTAGCTGGTATTTATAATCTCCAGTGATTCAATAACAGATACATTTTGCTCCAAGCATGAAATGCAGCATTTTCATAGCGCTAAACCATATTGCTTTCATTGACATTGTTAAAATCAAACCTGTAAAGTGAGAAAGATTGCACCCAGTTTTGTAAACTCAAACAGCAGAATATGCTGGTGCAAATCTGTATAGAAAGAGAAAAAAAGAAAGAAAATTAAAAACATGTTTATGTCACAATCACATATTATACATTTTACACTTTCAGAAATGGTTTAACTTCAAATCTACCATTTAAACCTTTACCATCCATAGCTTTAAATGTGAAAATCCAATATTGTTCTCTTTTTAGCAGTAAATTGTTGAAATCACCCCCCTTCTGGACATAACTGGTTTCTCTAAACCTATAGAAGTAAACATGTGTTGATTTTTGTTTCTAGTCTTAAAAACATGCATAGATAATGCATTAGTCAGGTCCTCATTAAAGATGGCTCTTTCATGTTCTCCAATTCGGGTTTTAAATGCTCTAACTGTCTTACTGATATAAAAACAGCCAGCCACATTTGTATGTGGCTAGGTATATTACACCCATGGTACTACAAGTAATGAAACCCCTAATCGGTACATCTGTACCTTTAATAGGGTCCTTTACAAATCTCGCAGTTATTACTTTAAAACAGAATTTACAGTTTCCACATTTATTGCAACTATTTTCCCTTTTTGGTATCCACATTCTAGGATTATGTTGTATGGGCTGCAGGGAATGTACAATTCTGTCTTTTATAGTGTGACCCCTGTGGTATGCAAATTAGGCCCTTTCTCTTCTAGATTGACAAGGCCTGAATCCTGTTTAACTATATGCCAATGTTTTTTGATAATATTGGCTATAGTATTTGACTGAGGGTTATAAGTGCTAACAAACGTCAGTTGTGGATCTCTTTTTTTTATTCTCAGCCTGTTTATTATTCTGAAATAAGTATTTTCTTGGTATCTGGTCCACAACTTCCTTGGTATTATTCAAATGGATTTGTGAATAACCTCTCTCAGTGAGCCTGTTTATCAATTCATCTGCTCTCAACTGAAAAGTGGAGTCAGAACCACAATTTCTTTTGGTTCTGATGAACTGTCCCTTAGGTATAGCCCTAATAACATGTTGTGGGTGATTACTACTGGTTAACAGTATGGTGTTTCGATCTGTAGGTTTTCGATATATGTCAGTAGTAAGTCCACCCTGTCCATCCTTTTTAATAATCAAGCCAAGAAAGGGAATTTCAAGCAAATCAGCATTAGTACTAAATTTTAAATTGCCATTACTTTCTTCAAGGTACCTTACAAACGACATAAGTTCAACCTGTGTACCCTTCCATATGATCAGTATGTCATCAATAAAGCGTTTCCACAAATCAAGTTTTTGTAGAAATGGATTATTGTGATTTTGTACATTATTTTCCCATTTTGCCATATAAAGATTGGCATAGTTGAGTGCAAAACTCGCACCCATGGCCGTACCCTTCTTTTGTAAATAAAAGTCATTTTTGAAACAGAAGTTGTTACAAGTTAAAACAAATTCTGCCAACTGAATGATGGTTTCAGTTAAAGGCACAGCATTAGTTCTAGAATTAAGATAAAATCCCATAGCTTCCAACCCTTCCTTATGGGGTATATTGGTATATAATGCTGTAACATCAAGGGTCACCAAATACCATTCATCTTGTATCTCTCTATATTATCTAATATTTCTAAAATAGTACTAGTGTCCTTAATGTAAGAAGGTACCTCTTTAACAAAATCAGCAATTAGAGAATCTACATATTTGGCCAGTGGCTCTGTAAGTGAATTATTGCCTGAAACAATAGGTCGCCCTGGGGGATTATTCAAACTTTTGTGTATTTTGGGGAGACAATAGAAGGTCTGACGTACTGGAAACTCTACCTTAAAAAAAATGATCACAGTTTCCGGTAACCAGAAATTCTCTCTAGCCACATCTAGGTAGCCATCAATGATCCTTTTAAATTCTACAGTAGGATCATAACTCAACTGAGTATAAAAATCCACATCCCTAAGTTGTCTCATTACTTCAGCTTCATACTGTGTACTGTCCATAATAACTATTGCTCCTCCCTTGTCCGCTTCTTTTATAGTAATGCTCTGTTTTTTCCTAGTTCCTCTAGAGCTTTATTTTCATTTATACTCATATTATGAAAATATTTTTTATCCAAATTATCAGAAAGAAGTTCAATGTCCTTTTCACAGTTTTTTAAGAAAACTTGTAATGCTCCTGACATAGTTGGACAAAAATCAGACTTTGGTTTAAAATAGTCATAAGGTTTATCATTTGTTATCTCACCTGATTTTTGAACAGTATCTCCATAGTTCATTTCTTTTCTAGTGAAGAATGATTTAAGGCTTAAGTTACGTCCTAATTTATGTAAATCAATTATGGTCCGAAAAGTGTCAAATCTCCTGGTGGGTGTAAAAGAAAGTCCCTTATTTAGTGCACTAATTTCAACATCAGTAAGTACATAACTTGAGATATTTATAATATTCATTGGTAGAGTCTGCCCCTTCCTCGTCGTGTTCTCCATTGTCTTCCCCGTCTTCTGTTCAAACCTCCTCTTGTGTTTAATTCCCCCTCTTCTTGTGTGTTTTTTGTACCTGGGTTCCAGTGTGTTGTTCTCTGGCTGTGCCATGGGCCTGATGGACCCGGTGGTAACTGTGAAGTCATTGGAGTAGCACATTTTTCTATTATTTCTTCTCCTAAAAAAGTTTACTCTTCCTCAGGTGCTACTGAATTGGTAACAATCAAATTATTCAGAGTGGTGGGATTTTCAGCAGTGCATTCTTTATCATATAAAGTGGGATTAGTCCATTCAAAGATCCTGCCCTCTTTATAATCACACTCGTCCCTTTCAAACTTCTGCCTTTTACTCAGCTTTATTTTTTCTTCATATTTCTTTATATTTTCAGCAAAGTTTTCCAGAAGCTGCTCATAATGTGGAGTGTGTAAGAATGTCCTTAATATCTCTTCCTTTTTATTAATATCAATTTCCACCTCTTTCTGAATAATTAGATTTTCTTGGAGTATAAGCTCAATGTACTCCTTATTGGCCTGCTGGCTAATAGCCTGCCATTTATCTAGAAAGCCCACTCAATTGTTTCCACAATTGGGCTTTTTAGTCACTCTCAGGTCACGAGGTGCTCTTTCTACCTCCAAATATGCCTTCAAACTGATTTCCTCCCACTGCAGTCTTTTTAATTTCTGCACTGTTCTTTCCAGTTGCATAAACGCTTGTTTGTTTGGCACTGAATGGTAGTGAATTGGTGAATTAGTGAAATGGTTTAAAGCTATGGACAGTAAAGGTTTAAATGGTAGATTTGAAGTTAAACCATTTTTGAAAGTGTAAAATGTATAATATGTGATTGTGACATAAACATGTTTTTAATTTTCTTTCTTTTTTCTTTCTATACAGATTTGCACCAGCATATTCTGCTGCCTGAGTTTACAAAACTGGGTGAAATCTTTCTCACTTTACAGGTTTGATTTTAACAATGTCAATGAAAGCAATATGGTTTAGCGCTATGAAAATGCTGCATTTCATGCTTGGTGCAAAATGTATCTGTTATTGAATCACTGGAGATTATAAATACCAGCTAGATTGTTTATACAATAATGATTTAACAGTTTACATATATGCACATTTTAATTTTAATTTCTTTAGTTTTTGTATGATGTGTTCTTTTGGGTTTGGTGGTAGTATCCCTTTAAATTTTGTTCTATTTAAGGTCCTGGTGTAACAGTGTCTCAATACCTTTGAGAAAGCCCCTGATTGGGTGAAACATGTCAGGTGATGAGACTTCACACCAGGAAGTGTATAGCTGTGTGCTGAGTTGTTTGTTCTTTGTATTTCACCTTGGATTTTACTCTTTTTTGGATCATTAAAATATACTGTGAACACAGTCATTCATGATTCTGGAGTCGGTGAATCATTTAAAGAACTTTTAGTCTCGAGTGAGACTTTGTTTACATGAGCCTTGGTTATGGTGCTGGTTTTCTGTCTGCTTTCATCATTACTGTTTAAACCTGAGCATCACCTGCCTAGGTGCGTTGCAATCTTTGTGCAATATCATATTTTCCCTTTTTAATTGGGGAAGATTGTTTTCTGTTTATTTTATTAGTAAACAGCTGGTGTTTTGTTTTAATTTTGGGTACTGTATATTATTTTGATTGATGAAAAACATAGAAAGAATTTTTTATTATTGTCAGAGGGTATCTTGTTCGCTTTGTATGAGCTTTGTTCAGACAGTGCATAGATGTCAGAGAACCAATGTAAATAATGTTGTATAATATAAACATTAAAGGGGACAGGAAACTTGTGCTAAATGGCAGCTGTTTATAAAGTTTTTGTTCTTAGAAATGAAATGCATTCATCTAAAGTAATCCATATTTAACTGTACCTGAATAAAAAGTTATACGAAAAACTGTATTTTGTATTGTTTTGTTTTTATGGGCTGCATTCCTGTTACTGCTCTCTTACTGGAACCAATAATTTGGAGTTTTACTATGTCATAGTTTGTGTACAAAATGCTAATTATGAGCTGTTGGACTATCAAAACTATGCTTAGAGTTCCGTGCACAAACCGTGACATAGTTAAAATTCAAAATTATTGGTTCCATGAAGAGAACTATAATCAAATGCTGCCCATAAAAACAAAACAATGCAAAATAATTTTTTTGTATATCTTTTTATTCAGGTACAGTTAAATGTGAATAATTTAGGGGAATGTATATCATTTCTGAAAATAAGAACTTTATAAACAGCTGCCAATTAGAAATTATTTCCTGTCTTCTTTAAGTGCTAAATAACTAAATGTCCTCATTGGTTTAGTATATTTTTTATTGAAAACAAAACCTTCATCATTACTTTAGCATTTTTTTATTGGAAGCCCTATTTAAAGAATATTTAAATGTGCTAGGTTTGTTTGTCCATTTTAATCCATGCTTTGAAGAAAGTATACTTTGCAGAAAGTATATCATTTGTTGAGGCATCTTTCACTTTAGCTAAAATGCCTTTGAATCCACCCCAGCTGATTAAATGACAGATGAAACCATATAGCAGCTCACCTGGGTTAGATCACATGTAATCAAAAGAAATACATATGGGCTAAGTTTTACACACATGGACAAACATCACTGACAATATTTATTCAGTATGCTTCAAATGTACTGAAAATTCATAGCTTCTTGCATAAAAATAGTGTTTTTAAAAACTGATTTAAAATTTCTGTGCCATGAGGATATAAAGCTCCAGAAACCCAGTTGTCATACACTCAACCAGTTTGTGCTTTCTGTCTCTCCAGGTACTTGAACAATTCAATGAGCATGATGGGCTACATCAAGTGTATCCCACTGAAGATACATTTTTCACCATGGTGGGACTCGAATAAGAGCATGGATTGCAATCAATTTAGAAAGCACACAAAATGAGCATCAGCAACACAACTAATTCATAACATAAAGTTACATTTTTTTGTAGATTTTTGATGCGTGTTAAACTTAAAGAAAATGCATAATTTAACTTTAGGCATGGAAACTAAAACACGGTATAAAACAAAACCTTTTTTCATAACTGTCTTTTCAACTTGCATAATTAACAAAACGGTCAAGTTGCCCTGTCTGGTCAATTAATTTCTTAATGAAATTATATTTAATGCCCTTTTTCTATCAAGCAGGCTAAAGTTTTTTTAAAGCATTTTAAGTTGTTTATTAATGAATGCGTTGTACCAGCAATTTTGCTCATAAACTTAAACTCTAACCAGACCACCAATGGGTCTTGAGGAAGACCTAGATTGAGGTAAAAGCACAAGTCCATGTGTCTAGGCTGATGCATTCATACCACTTTGGTGACTGGATACTTTTGAATACATTTTACACTAAGTCAAAAAATCATAGAAACTTAGTTGACAGCAGATAAGGACCTCTTGGCCCACCTAGTCTGCTCAACTTACCCTGCCTATAGTGCCACCTCAGACCTTACTCAGCATCAGTTTTTCCCCACCTTTGCCTTGCTTCTAAGATCCCCTTATGTTTATCTCATGCATTCTTGAATCCTATTACTGTCTTTGCCCCCACCACCTCTGCTGGGAGTCTGTTCCAATCATCCACCACCATTTCAGTGAAGAAGAACTTCCTTACATTCCCCCAGTGCCTACTGCCTCCAGCTTCATAGAATGTCCCCTTGTCCTTGAGCATTTTCTATGATGGAAAATGTTCCTCACCTGTGCTTTGCTAATATCTGTGAGATATTTGAATATTTCTATCATGTCTCCACTCTTCCTTCTGTCTTCCAGTGAGTACATGTTTAATTTCTTGAGCCTTTCCTCATAACTTCCGATGCAAGCCCTGCACCCTTTTGGTTACCCTCCTTTGAACTGCCTCTAACCTATATATGTCCTTCTGGACTTGGGGCCTCCAGAACTGAACACATTACTCCAGTTGAGGTCTCACTAATGACCTGTACAGTGGTATCATTACCTCCATCTTCCTGTTAGTGATACCCCTGCCTATGCATCCATGCATCCTGCTAGCTTTTCCCATACCATGTCACAGTATCCAGCCACTTTCAGATCATCAGATATGATTAGCCCAGGTCCCTTTCTTGTTTGGTAACTGCCAGCTCTTCTTCTCCTAGTTGATAGTTCGCTATTGGGTTCCTGTGCCCCAGGTGCATGATTGTGCATAGGCTACTCAGTTTGTTCACCAACCTTCAAGAAATCCTACTTGTGTATGTCTCTTCATGTCCCTTGAGTGCAAAGAGCCAAATTTTAGGAGCCAGCCATAATGACCTGCTTTCTCTTCTTAAATATAATCATCAAAGGCTAAGGTCCCAAATTTCAGAAGAGCAGATTTTGACCAGATGAGGGGTTTAGTTTGGGATAAATTGGTAAGAGTGGAGAAAATTAAGGGATGGAGGAAAGGTGGGGAGTAACCAAATGGACCACTCTTGAGGCAACTAAGACATGTAAGACAGAAGTCACAGCACTCACCTCCTGCCTTGTATGAACAAAGGAAGTCCACACCAGTTATAGCACAAAAAACTTCCCTTTTATTCCAGTGTAAAATTGTGCATACTTTTCTGATCCCTGCTGCTGTGGCATTTCTGTATGCACAATTTCACATTGGAATAAAAGGGAAGTTCTTAGTGCTATAACTGGTGTTGACTCCACTTGTTCATACAAGGCAAGAGGTGAGCGCTGTGGTTTCTATCTTGCTTGTTGATTGTTTTGTCACCTGGTCCTCTGAGAGGCTCTGCTTCGAACTTCTTGGCAACTAAGACATGCTTGAGTACAGTTACTGACAGAAACAGGTACAAGAGACCAATCTGGTTCTCTAATGAGGTCAGGGAGTTGGTGAAGGCCAAAAAGGGGCATTCATCAGATGCAAAGAGAAGCAGGGGGACAAGGAATGAAGGGAAAATCAATTAAAGATAAAGGAGGCCACACAACAGGAGACATAGAGCAGTGTATTGTGGAGGGGATCAAAGGACAGAAAAAAACAGTTTTTCACATAATTAGAGATAAAAGAAAGAAGACAGGAGGAATTGTGAGGCTGATGGAGGGGACAGGGTAATAGAGGAGGATGAGCAGAAGGCAGCCACTCTTTTTTATTAATTTAAACAATTGTTAACTGGGAAAGACATGCTGAGCTGAGGCTCAATTCCAGGTGTGACCCGGGGAAGGGGGGAGTGGGGAATACAACAACATAAACTACAATAGCTGAAACAATGATACAGTATGCTGCAAATAACATGAGGTGGAGGAGCAGTTACATAACAGTGGGATTAAAACACATGGGACAGTTAATATTACAGCAGAGCATTAGTGCTGAGGTTGGCAGACTGAGGTGGTGCAGCGATAAGAGCTGCTTAGTAAGTGCTTTAGAGGCAGAGGTCAAGCAAGTCAGCAGGGAGGAATTGGACTTGTTCACATGTGACAGAGATGGGGGAGGAGGCACTGTTGTTGCTTGGCAGTGGTATGAGAAGGGGGGGTTCCAAACAAGGGGGGATAGTTTGTTCCAAAGACTGGGTAGTCAAAAGGAGAAAGCAGCTTTGCCAGGCAGTGAGGATGGATGGGGCAGAGTGAAGGATCTTCCATTTCTATGCCTGAATTCATAGTGGGAGTGAGGGTCAGCAGTTAGAGTATCCATAAGGTAGGAGGGAAGCATATTAAACCTTAATTTGGAGATGAAGTTGAGGGAGTGTACATAGCGTCTGTGGGACAGTTGGGAGACTCCAAGAAGGGAGTAAAGATTACAGTGGTGAGTGTGAAGGGGGGAGTTTGTTGCAAAATGGCAGAAGAAGTTAAGTAAGGTGTCTAGCCTGGACAGGTTGGTTGCGGGGGCTGAGCAGTAGACTACATCTGCATAACCAAAATTGGGGAGGATCATTTTGGACAGGATTTCATGGCAGGCAGGTAGTGGTAGAGAGTCTCTGTGGCAATACAGTGTGCCGAGTTTGGGGCATAGTTGGCGGTAATGGCATCAATGTGCAAACACTCTTAATGATATCTGCTCAGCATCCACAGAGTAGTATAGAGGGCCCTTGCCAGAAAGCAGCACGATTGCTGATATGAAATCCCTGAAATGAAGCAGGTGATATTTACAGGAGAAAGGGTCAGGAAAGTCCTTGCACCCCTAGAAATAGATAAGACTGCAGGCCCAGATGGGATGCAACTGAGGATGCTCAGGAAACTGTTATCAGAACTGGCTGAACCCACAAAGGCTATTCAATAGCTCAGTGCAGTCAAGGGTGGTTCAAAAAGATTGGAGAGTAGTGGACATAGTTCTGCTCCACAGGGGAGGGGGCAAGGATCAACTACGTAACTAGAGGTCGATCAGTCTTACCTCCATTGTAAATCGATGGAGACACTAGTCAAGGAGGATCTAGTGGACTACCTGATGAGGAATGGGCTCCAGGATAGTAGACAGCATAGGTTATTTATTTATTTATTTATTGAAATTGTTTCACCAGGAAAAGCACACTGAGCAAGAACTGCTCATCCCCCGGTGCCACCTGGGGGAGGGGTACAGTGGGGAAGAGGACAAGTGTAGTCCAGGTCCTGACATATTTACATACAATTACAATACAGTTGAAAACATTTGACAGAAATAGTTGGGCATAGATAGCAATTTACCCTTACTTATAGTATAGTAGCAATTACATGGGGAAGTCATGCTTTATAGCTTGAAAACGTATAATTAGATAATACAGCTGCATATCTTTGACAAGAATAGGTGAGTGTGGATTAATACATATACCCTAATAGCTGAGAGTAACAGTTACAATGAGGAAATCCTGCTAAGGTATTGGGTTGTGGTATATAATGAGATAGGGGTAAGTGCAAGCTAGCTAGCTCAAAAGTCGGGATCAAGTGCAGTAGATGGGTGTGGTTAGTGAAGTAGCACCATTGGGCCTACTGGGAGAAGAAATATAGGAGTGCCTAAGGTAGAATAGATTGGAGAGTTAGCTACAGGAGCAGTTTACTGAGCAGTGGTTGGCAAGGGCATAGGATAGTGAGTGGACAGAGGAAGAGTGGTGAATTTCAGAGAGGAAAGAGTTTCAGAATTAAGGGAAGTGGTGAGAGAAGGCTGCCTGGCTGGCTTGGGTCTGACGTCTGGGGACTAACAGGAGCAGGGAGTCTAGGGACCTCAGAGCGTAGTTGGGTGCCAGAGGGGGTGATAGTATGGAGGTCAGGTACCCTGGGAGGGTACCAAACCAGTTCTTCGAGATAAACTTGGCACAGTGTATTAGGCGGCAGTTCTCAAGGGAGGGGAGAGCAAGGGAGCGGTATAGCTCGCAGCAGTGGGTGCGAGGAGGAGCGTCAAGAGCGAACCAGCAGAAAGCATTAAAAAGGGTATCCAGTTTGGATAAAACTGACTTGTGGCAGCACTGTAAACAATATCACAATAATCGAAGGAGGGAAGTATCATCTTCTGGATAAGCTCATGAAGGACTGGATGGTTGAGGCTAGAACGGTTCCAATATAAAGCTCCGAGCTTGGGGGTGGAGTTTTGTTAGTATAGAGTCAGCATGGACTGCGAAGGTGAGGTGGTGGTCAAGCCAAACTCCAAGATACCAGAAGAAGGTGACGTCCTCCAGCTCTGACCCATCAAGGGTGTGGAAATGTGGGAGGGAGGGGAGCCTGGCTAGTTGTTAGGATGTTCCAAAAGTCATAGTTATAGTTTTTTTAGCATTTAGAGAGAGCTGGTGAGAGTTGAACCAGAGCTGGACTTTGTTAAAATCCACCTGGAGAGTAGACACAGCTGAGGCTGGGGAGGAGCCAGAAGAAACTAGGACAGTATCATCAGCATACACATGGATTGAGGAGGCAGAACAAGTTTGGGGCAGGTTGTTTAGAAAAATAGAGAATAGGATAGGCCCAAGCACCGATCCTTGGTGGACACCAGTGGACATGGGGAGGGGAGGGGATATGGCATCCGCAATCCTGACAGATTGAGTGCGGTCTGTAAGATAGGCACTGAACCAGGCAGTAGCAGATGTGGAGAGGCCAGAGTCAGAGAGGCTAGATAGTAACAGAGTGTGGGAGACTGTATCGAAGGCATTGGCCAGATTGATGAACATGGCAGAGGTGATGAGTCCTCTATCCATTCCAGATTGGATGGTGTCAGTGAGCCTTAGTAAAGAGGAGGCAGTGGAGTGATCTTTCCTGAATCTGGACTGGTAGTGTGTGAAGAAATTTGAGTCGGCAAGATAGAAGGTTAGCTGGCTAAGCACCAAGTGTTCTTGCAGCTTCGCAAGAGCAGGGAGGAAAGAGATTGGCCGATAGTTTGAGGTGGAGGAGGAGGCACCCCCTTTGTGGAGAGGGATGACAAAGGTGTGCTTCCAGGACAGAGGGACAGATGCAGTGGTGAAGGATAGATTTAGGAGGTAGGCAATAGGGGTGGCTATGGCAGAGGCCGATAAGAACAGAAGTTTGGTGTCTAGTCCATCCGGGGAATTCCCTTTTGAGGGGCTTAATGTTAGCAGGGCTTCTAGAGCTTCATCCAGAGAGATTTTCCTGAAGGAGAAAATACCTGTGTTTTGAGGTAGTTTTTGCCCTGCAGGTGGTGGAGATGGTGACATGGGGGTAAGGAGAAAAGAAGTGAGGAAGCGCAGGTGTAGAAATATAATTTAAACTCAGCAGCGACTGAGATAGGATCCGAGAGTGTGGAGTTGTTTACACTAAGGAGAGGCGAGGACTTGGCTGCTGGGAGTGAGAAGAAAGAGTATATGACCTTCCAGAATTTGGAGGGGCTATTAAGGTTAGATTGGAGGGAGGATCTATAGCACTCTGTTTTAGCTAACCAAGTTGCTCTAGTGCACATGTTGTGCAGATACCAGTAGTGGGAGAGGTCCTGAGGTAGGGCTGAGGCTTTGAAAGCTCGCCATGCTGAGTCACGGGCATTCATACAAACTGTGAGCTCTTGGGAGATCCAAGGCAGGTGGGTACCGCATACCCTAGTACGTCGTAGCGGGGCGTGGGAATCCTATATCTTAAGGAACATGCTTTTGAAGTGAAGTAGGGTGTCATCTATCAGGTTGGGGTGGCAGTTAGCTAGGACAAGGTCATTTAGGAGGGGAGCGAGGTTTAGGGATTTGAATGACTGTTGGACTAAGAACTTAGGGGGGATTTGAGATGGCGGATTTTGCAAACAAGGTAGATGACATGATGATCACTCATAGAGTCAGGGAGTAGGCCTTCTTGGATGACTCTGTGAGGATGGGAGGTCAGAGCCCAGTCGATAAGGGAGAGGTTACCTGATTTAAGGTTTAGGTGGGTGGGCTCAGTGATGAGTTGGGTTAAACTGAGGGCAGCAACATCTGTCCGGGTTTTGTTGAGGGCCGGGGCTAACCAGTTTAGGTTAAGGTCACCCACAGCATATAATTCCCCGGTGGGTGCTCGTGAACTGATTTGTGTAAGAAGGTCAGTAACAGTTGTGGCAGATGTGCCTGGTCAGCAGTAGATTCCGGGTTCATGGCAGGGAGGTCAGGGAGATCTTATCAGACCAACCTGATAGTATTATTTGACTGGATAATTAAGGCAGTGGATAAGGACAAGCAGCGGATTTACTCTACTTTGACTTCCACAAAGCACACAACTTAGTGCCGCATGGAAAGCTGCTGAAGACCTTAAAGGATCTAGGTGTAGCAAAGTACCTAGTTAGATGGGTGGGTAATTGGTTTTGAGGGAGACAGCAGAGAATGGTGGTAGATGGAGTTCAATTGGGGAAGGGGAGGTCACACGTGGGGTGCCACAGGGTCAGCATTGGTTCCAGTCCTTTTCAATATGTTCATTAATGACATAGTTGAAGGAATACATGACAAGATGTGTTTCTTCACAGATGACAGTAAGCTCTGTGGCAGGGTGGATAGCACGGAGGGTATTAAGGAAATGCATAGGGACCTGCATAGGTTAGAGAGTGGTGCAAGGTCTGGCAATTTAATTCAATGCCAAAAAGTGCAAGGTGATTCACAGAAAGATCATGTACCCCAGGATGGAATATTGGATATGAGGGGTTAAGCTGAGGACTACTTCTGAGGTACCTGGGAGTCATCATAAGCAACTCCCTAAAAAATTCAGCCAATGTAGCAAAGCCCACAGAAAAGCAACCAGGATGTTGGGGGGTTTTGGGAGGGGTTTTGACAGCAGGAGGAAAGAAGTAATACTATCTTTGTATAGATTACTGGTAACGCCCCATCTGGAGCATTGAGCCAATTTCTTGAATCCCCAGTTATGAAAAAATAAAGACCGGCTGGAGATGGTGCAACCTGAGGTAACCAAGATGATTCAGGGATAACAGAACAGATCCTATGAGGATCAACTTAGGGCACTGAACGTAAACTCACTGGAAGCAAGTATGGAGAGAGGCGATAGAAGTATTTAAGTTCCTGAAAGGAATGAACAGGGTAAACTGTGAGGAAATATTCCGCAGGAGTACTGCGTCAAAAGCTCAGGGACATGAGTTGGAAGCTGGCAGCTGGTGTGGGAGGGTCAGGAGGGATGTGAGGGAGTTTTATTTTTACAAAGAGAGTTGGTGAGGCATAGAACATGATATGAATGCAAGCTGTGTGTTTGTGTGTGTGTGGGGGGGATTCAGGAATGGATGTGAGAATATTTTATTTTACAAATCGAGTGGCTGCTCTGTGGAACAGCCTACCAGCAGAGGTGACAGGTGCAAATATCATTAATGATTTCAAACAGGGCTGGGACAGAGTGAAGGACTTAATAGCTTCTCAAGGGTGTAGCTGTAAGGCAGTGGGCAATGAAGGGGAGGAGTGAGCTAAAACCCCATGTGCTCAGCAGTTCTTGGGGTAGGAGAGGGTATAGCAGGGGCTGGACAGACTGGAGGGACCAATGGTCTTCTCCTGCCAGCTTTTTTGAAGTTTCTGTACTATTAGGAGACACCGATCTGCCTGATTGTCTAAAGAAACCTGTATCACTGGAAACCCTGCAGTGGCAGTTATGGCCATGACTAATGCTGTCCAAAAGGCTTACAAAATATGGACCTGTACACCACACGATTGACCAGTGCTGAGCAGCGGGTTGACAGAATGGATGTCTTGGAAGGGTTTGCCAGCAGCTGCTAATGTTCTGAATGAGCAAATAACACTGAAATCCCACCAGTATTACCTTGAAATGACAACTAGATCTGTACATTTCTGTAATCAAGGCTTTCTTAAGAGGGTAAAAGGTGAAACTCCTATGTCTTTTCTAGTGGAGTGGCTGTTGGCACCCTGGGCACTGAGTTACAAGGGCAGTTGATAAAGGCCTACTGCATTTCTCCTAGACATACTATAGTCCCAGAGGAAGGTCTGAGAATGGTATTGACAGTTACTAGGCATGCTGTTGTCAGGTGTCTTATACTGCAGGATGCAAGTGATAAAAAACTGTTATGCATGATGGTAACCGATTGATGCTTATTCTGGATCTATCTCATGTGAACAGCAAGAAGAGAAAGGGTTTTGATGTGGTGAAACATTGTTTATGAGAATTGCAAATACCACATACCCTACTATACCCTACCTAATGCCAGGTAATGGTCTGCCAGAAGGTATTTCAGTACACAGACCGCAATGAAGCTGGCAAGCTACTGGTGAAGTTGGAAGTGGATCGAGACTGGGATAATGGGGTTTGACTTCTGAGTGAAGAAGAAGACAGAACAGAGCTGCGGACATGGTGCTAAAGGAGGTTTTTCTGTTTTGTGAGTATTTTTCTTTGTTTTAGGGACTGCTTGGTTAGTTAGTAAGGGTACATTTCTCATTTGGGAACTGTTAATGGTTTTAACTAAGGAACACTGACTTGCTACCTGGGCCTATCTGCTCTCACCCACTCTGGGTTGTTTCAGTTTTAGATGACTCTGGATGTCTCAAGAAGGTAAAGAAGATGGCAATGTTGTATTTTAATATTGGACATTATTATTTGGGGACATTGGGACTGTGAATGTTAAACCTTGGATTACGAAGGCAGCAGAGGTTATGTTATGAATGTGCTTAAGTAACTTTTGACTTTCACACATAAGGTTGCCTATAAACTGTTTTATTCACTTCATGCAGTTTGCAGGAGTATGTTTGATCTGTACAGGGTGCTGGTTGGTAGTTTATATAGCACATTGCACTGAGGGACAGAGCTAGGGCATTTTTAAATGTTCCAATATAGTTTTAAGGCTTTTGCTGGCACTGGGAATTAGTTACTTTATTTAAAGAAACAGTTTTATTTTTGCATGGCAAGTGGTTGTTCCAGAGTAGGTTATGTACCCTCTTTTTAGTTTTATTCTGATAGAGAATGTGTTTAGCACTCCTAGCTAAAGAGACTGTCTATTAAATACTATATGTGGAGTTACTGAGGTCTGTAGGGATGATGGAGTTTCTCCAGGTTGTGGTGGCTTCAAGTCTAGAGGGAAGGGGTGTCTGCCTTTTGTAAGGGATTACAGATAAGGATGGTTGCATTGTATACATTTAGACTGCAGGTTTTACTCCAGCACTTCTTGGATACCACTCATGAGCTTTCTCAGCCAGACTGGATCCCCTTTATCACTCCTTCTGCCGTTTTGCCCTTAACTGTCCACCCTGCACCCACCACTGCTCCCTATACACCTCCCTCTCCCTTCCTTCCCTTGAAGTCAGGTGCCTTGCTCATTGCTCTTTCTTCATTGCTAAACACTGACTAGGCTCTCTCCTCTCTTACCTCTCCTCCCCCCACACCCTTCACAACTCTGGCTTTCACTCTCTATCACTCCCTTCAAGGTCATACTCAGCTGGCCAGGCTGCTTTCTCCTTCCACCTCTCTAAACTATGGAATTCTTTCCCTGATCCATCCGCTCTGCCTCTTCCTTTCACACTCTCTCCTCTCTTCTCCGAGAATTCATCTTGCCCTCCTGCAAATGCACCTGATTCTCCACCTCTGCTCCTCTTCTCAGTGTACTCCACCCCCACTCTCGCCTCCCTGTCTCCCCTTTTCCCCTATAACCCTGCTTTTGCCTCCCTGCTTACCCCCCACCAGAAACCTACTGTATAGTTTCTACCACCTCCACCTTTATAGTTCCTTGATGCACTTAAAATTACATCCTCTGCTCTATCCAGGCCTAACTTAACATGTCAAAGCTGCCAATCATTGATTGTACTCAATGCAAATGTTGTTTTCTTGCTGCCTTCTAAATTTTGCTTTGTTTTGTTATCATTTGCCTCCCTTTCCCCCTTTCCCCAGGCCTCATCTGGAAACAAGCTGCTACTCAGCTCAGCATATCTTTCCTGGTGAAACTTTTGAAATAAATAAATAAATAATTCATGCAGTTTGTTAAGGGTTGTTGGTGGTCTTGGAGATGCTATACTGTAGGATTTCTAGTAAAAAAGGAAGTTCTATAAAGGCTTTTGAGGATTTCCAGTGCCAACAAAAGCCTTAAAACTATATTGGAACATTTAATGGTTAGAAGGCAAACTTCATTTACTAAGAAATGTCCAGCACTCCAGGCATCCCTCATCCAGAACTGCACACAGTACTAAACATAAAAGTGAAACAATGGCTCATACAGGTGTATAACTTCCCTTCTTCTGTTTTATATTCCCCTTCCTGTGAAGCCCAACATCCAATTTACTCTCCCCACTGCACTTGAACACTTGGCCTCTACTTTGAGGTCTGTAATGATAACTTTTTTTTTTTTTTGCAATTAACATTTTATTAATTTTACGCGCCACACCAACAAAATTAACATACAAAAGAAATGTAAACTTATGACAATTAATACTAAAATTGTAGTAATAATTTTACATAATACATATAGGGCGCATTAGAAATAAGATCCCCAAAAGATACAATCAATATTAATAACTCATCCCCATCCCACCTCCCACCCTCAAAGTTACGTTACAAGGTAAGGAGCAGAACATAACGCAATCGGCCTACCAAGCAAATATTAAACTCTCAACTTCCAAGTCTTCAAAAAGGAGTCTAAGGGACCCCACAATGATACAAAGGCTTTTTGTTTGCCTCGGATATATGCTATATGCTTTTCCAGTTGTAATGCTAAAGTGCATTCCCGGTGCCACTCCAATAGAGATGGGGAACTGTCTATTGACCAGTGTCTTAGAATTAGCAATTTCATAACAGCAGCAATGAGCGACACTTGGGCTCTCCAAAATCTAGGAGTGGCCTCAGGGAAAATATGTAATAAGCAAATTTCAGGAGTGTTCATACTAGTTGAGCCAAGGATAGGGCACATCAGTCTACCAATGGTATCCCAAAGAGAACGAATCCTCGGGCACGTCCATAGCATATGATACAGAGTGCCTTCCTCCAATTTACAGTTCCAACAGAGGGGGGAGCTACGTGCTCTCCATCTAAACAGGAAGGTGGGTGTTAGGTAGAGGTGGTGCATGATATTAAATTGAACCAGCCTAAGCCTATCTTGCTTAACATATATATAAATGGTGTTCCAGAGTCTCCTCCAGTAGTCCGGAGTGTCCCTAATATTCAATTCTCTAACCCAATAATAGCAAACCCCTGAAGGGAGTTTATGATCCCACTCTTGAAGTAGCTTGTAAACTTTGGAAACTGCATGTAATTGTAACGCCGCCGTTAATAGGGAATCAATGTTTTCCGGTCGATGACCAGATGCGGGAGAGGAAGAAAACACCTGAGACAAGGCCTTACTGATTTGCAACCACTTAAAAAAACAGCCATCAGTGAAACCATAGCGCCTCTTCAAATAATCAAAGGAACATGGTCTATTCTGTTCCCAAAATTCCGTGACTGAGAGATGGCTTATCTGTGGCCAAAAGACAGGGGATATTGTGGTGCCCCCAAGCTTAAAGTGTATATTTTCAAATATGGGTTGAGCATCCGAGGTCCACCACATAACTCCAAGGTGTTGCTGTAATTGGAAGAAGGCTTTCAGAGACCATCCCATGGGATTGTTCTTTAGTAATCTAGGGGTATTAGATGGGGAAAGAAATAAAAGGGCCCGCAAAGAACACTTCACCTTTTTCGCTAAGTCACTCTCTATGTCACACCACAGAGGCCGATAGACCGAATACGAGTGTTCCCTATTCCACCAACTCAATTTACAAACATGTTGGGTGATATAATATAAGAATACGGAAGGTGCAGCCAATCCACCCCTGCATCTTGGGGCAGTCAGATTATGATAGGATCTGCGGGTTTCTTTTCCTTGCCATAGGAAGGTATTGAATATTTTCTGCAATTTAGTAAACCATCTCTTCAGAAGATAGACCCCAAGCATCTCCAAAGGATATAGTAGCCTGGGCAGAACGTTCATTTTTAGGAGGTTCATCCTACCCCACAATGTCAAGGAGATTGGTCGCCACCTATTCAAATCTTCTGATATAACCTTCACAAGAGAATCCAAGTTCTCTTTAATCATCAGGGGAAGGTTTGCACTGATGCTGATACCCAAATATGTTAACGATTTAGCTTCCCAACCCAATCCTAGCACCTGCAAATCTGCCTTAATCACCTTATTATTTAAGGGAAAGACTTTAGTCTTTGTACGGTTCAATTTATAACCAGATATCTTGGAGAAGCAGTCAATTTCCTCCAATATAGCTGATATAGAAACTCCTGGATTTTCAATGTGTAGCAACACATCGTCTGCATAAGCTGAGTAGACATAGGCAGATCCTCCCATCTTGATCCCTTCAATAAGTGGATTCCCCGTTAATTTATGCAGGAATGGCTCCAAATATAAATTAAATAACAACAGGGATAAAGGACAGCCTTGCCTAGTGCCCCACTCTAATTTAATAATCTGTGACAAAACTCCATTGCATTTGACTCTGGCAGAGGGAAAAGAATACAAGATTCTAACCCATTTTATAAAATCATCCAGTATTCCAAAAGCGGACATAGTGAGAAACAAGTAATCCCAGGATACTTCATCAAAAGCCTTTTCGGCATCGAGCGAGCGAGAGAAGTACCACTGGGATACCGGACTCTCTAACCTCTGCCATGAGATGTAACAATTTTCTCAGATGATCCTGAGGAACCCTCCCTTTCATAAAACCAACCTGTTCTCTACAGATCAATTTGTCCATAATTTTAAACAATCTATTTGCTAGAACCTTCGCCAAGATTTTAACGTCTGTATTTAGGAGAGATATAGGATGGTAGCTATCCAGGTTAGAAGGGTCTTTACCCGGTTTCAAAATTAAAGAGATTGTTGCCTCGAGAAAACTTGGGTCCGAGATGCCATAATTAAACCAATAAGTGTAGACCTCTAACAAAATTGGGGCTATATTTGATGAAAGAACTTTGAAAAAGTTACTCGGATAGCCGTCAGGTCCCGGGGACTTGTCAAGGGGCATCTGGCGAATAGCTTGACAAATCTCTGAAATTGTTATAGGAACACCTAAGTCCGCAGCTTCATCATCAGAGATCTTTGGGAGAGAGATTGAATTCAAATAAGTGTTAATTTCTGCTTTTGCGCGGATTCAGATTGGGTATCCTGCGAATATATGTTTTGGAAAAAGGCCCCAAAGGCCTTCGCTATATCACCTGAATCCGTACATATTTGGTCTCTCTGAGGAATGCGAATCCCCGCAATATGATGAAGTGAGTCCAGTTGTCTAATCCGCATAGCGAGAAGCTTTCCAGCTTTCTCCCCTGTGTCCAGGTACTGAAGCCTTGTTCGCAAGAGCGCAAGCTCAGCTTGCTGCAGGGCTAGTCCCGAGTATTGCGCCTGCAAGTTATGCAGTCTAATCCTCTCTGAATCGGATGATTGCTGGGACAATCTATACTCAATTTGTTTAATCAGAGTTAATAAGGAATCCATCCTACCCCTCTGAATATGTTTTTTCCTAGAAGTAATCTTTATTAATTCCCCCCTTAAGGAACACTTCAAAGCGGCCCAAATCATATCCTTTTGACTTATTGAATCTTGATTAATCTGCATAAAATACTTGATATAATCCCTAATTGTTTTTAGGTGTGATCCTTCTTTTAAAATTTGGCAATTTAATCTCCATTGCGATGAATGCCGAAACTCAGGGGATGGCTTATACAACACACTAACCGGAGCATGGTCCGAGATGACTCTAGCTGAGATGTCTGCCTGTATCATGTCAGGGATCAGCGAGGAGCTAACTAAGATATAGTCAATTCTTGAGTAGGAATTATGTACCGGGGAATAAAAAGAGTACTGTTGCACCCCAGGGTTTAATATACGCCATACATCAACTAACACCGCACTGTCAATAAAACCCTTCAGAGCCCTTTGTGCAGGGGATAAGCCCTTCCGCCTGTTAAATGTCCTGTCCAAGTCATTTTGAAGCACTAAATTCCAGTCACCTCCTATGACTGTAGGTTGATGCATATCCGAAATTACCCGCCGTAGTAGTTTTATAAAGAAAGGAGGGGAATCACCATTAGGGCCATAAACAGAATGTAATGATAACTTTTAAGTCCCTTTCCTCTGAAGCACATTTCATGACTTCCTTCCCCATCCTGAATTTGGCTCTGTTGTGTGTGTGTGTGTGTGTGTGTGTGTGTGTGTGTCCAGTGTGTACGAATTTGCAAGTTTTGGCATTCAATCCCAGCTCCCAAATTCTGGACCACTCTTCTAGCATTTCCAGGTCCCTCCTCCCTCCCTCCTCCATTATTTCCACTCTATTACAGATTTTGGTGTCATCTGCAAATAGACAGACTTTTCCTTTTAGCACCACCCATATGAATACTGAATGTTAAAGAGGAAAGGGCCCAGTACCAACCCCTTGGGTACTTTGCTCATAACCTCCATCTACCTGGAGAATTTCCCATTTAGTACTACCCTCTGTGTTCTGTTTCTTAACCAATTTCCCACCCATTGGTTTATTTTGTTCCCCACACATAGGCTTCTTAACTTCTGTAGTAACTGCCTGTCCAGAAATGTGTCAAAGGCCTAACTGAAGCTCATGTCAGCCATATCAACAGCTCACCTCATGTTCATCTCCTTTTACACCAGTTAAAATATCCTAATAGATTTCTCTGGCATGACTTCATCCTGGTAAACCCATGTTACTTGTTGTCTTGTAATCCATTAGATTTCAGGAATTTTACTTATGTGCCGTTCAACAGGGTTTCTGTCAGTTTCCCCACCACAGAGGTTAGGCTCATTGAGCACACATTTTGAATGGCATCAGTAATGCACATTTTAGAAGCCACTAGCAGCATAAACATTAAATGGTGTTGGGGTACATATTTCACACAATGTTGGGCGTGTACAGTTTGCTTGGCATCATGGTCACATATTTCTTGTGATTACTTGTTACATATGTCTTGCAGTATCATGGCTCTCATCTGATGCAGTATCACTCATTTCATACATCAGGGATTCAAATGTTATGCAACATCATTGCACATATTTTCTAGAGTTTTGGGTGCAAGTTTTGTACACCAGAGGGAGTGCAAATCTTGCATGCCATTGATGAGCAAATTATGTGTGGCATCAAGGGTGCCAATTATCTGAGATGACAACCAACGTTCATAGGGCATGGGGCTCAAATTTTGCACAATATCTAGTAAATAAATTTTCCATGTTGGTAGGGTACAAAACGTGCATGGCTTTGGGGTATGCAAACTCTATATGTCATGGGTTGGGAACTCACATTTTAGAAGCACATTTCTAATATTCAACTAATTCATACTACAATCTGTAACTGGTGATCATGTATTTTCATGGAGCTGCTAATGAGCTGACAATGCCTAATTTAATAGGTTTTTAGTAAGCTGACAATGATGACTTGTCAGTAACATATCTACGGTACTTAAGTACAATTTAACACAGAGAAGCTAAATGCAAACTATATGGTACTACAGTATGTGTGTGGATTTGTAATGCATTGTGGTAACATTTTTCAATGAACAGCTTGTGATATTCAAGTTTTCTTTATTTATTATATAACACAATACGTACTTCACATCCCACTTATGAGCAAAAGATTATGTAACTCATGTATGCATTGCCACTCATGACTTGTCTTACTTTGTTTACATGTGGGATAACTTACATACTTTGGTTTGAGGGATGAAAAGATTTTCCATCTGAAATATTATGGTGTTCAGGGATTTAATTGGGGATTTAAATAATCAGACAGTAGCAACAGCTGTTTCTTCTTTTTATAGCTTTCATGAAAAAGAAAACAAAGGAACAGTTTTATTGGAAATTAGTTCAGTCTTTGTAGCGGACCAGTGGCCCTCAGCTGTCTAGTTTGACAGCAGAAAAACATCTAGCCCACTAGGACCCTGCCACATTGAACTTTATCTTCATTTACATGTGCATAATGTGTTGCTGAAGATTGCTGACAGGAAGGGCATATGTGCTTTGTATAAGCATATGACATCTAACTTGCTGAATCATGACAAACCTAAGGTCTTCATGACTCATATAAAACCTTTTTGCCATCTGCCCTCTTGGCATGCATGAAAAATTTTTCACAGAGCATCTAAAATCTTCTGGCTCAGGCTTTGCTTATCAGAAACGTCTATGTCATCAGCTTAACTTTTTATGCAGGTCAGTGTGCAAAAATGAATATGATGATGTTATAATGGGTTGTGGCTCAGCACTGAATTTTATTTCCAGCTTACAGTAGTAGAAGAATTAATCTACTGGAGGGGTTCTCAAATGGCGAGGCCAGCTTCCCTATGGAGGCCCCAACCTGTTCCAGGGAAGGCTCAAGCAGGTCTGAAAAAGTACTGTATTTAAATTTTGAGTTTTATATATTTTTTGTGAAGAGATGAAGCAAACTGAAAGAGGATAATAGTAGGTGAATTTTATGTGTTTATTTACTAATAGGTGACAAGGGAAGGTGAATGAGCCAAGGCACATTTCAGGTGTACCCAGAGAAGGGTAGGGAGTGATTGCATTTCAAAAGATAACTGCAAAACAATCAAGAAATACACAATGAAGAATAGCGCAAACAAATATGAACAATAAATAATGAATGGTGGTAACTGATCAATTTGTAGACTGGTGGTAGAACAGCCCAAATACAAGGGCTGAGCATAGAAATGCTAAGAGCAATAGCAGGAAGGAGCAAAGTAATCCCAGAGAAGTTGCTTAGGAGCAGGGAAGGAGGGGGAGAGGCAAAGTATGTAGGAAGGTTATTTTATATACAGAGAAAGCAGTCTGACCCATGAAGGTACTGCAACAAGGGGTAACAATGATTCAAGAATGAAAACAGCGGACCAAGTAGGCTGGCCTGTGGGGGGGGGGGCTTACAATTCGCTGAATAATAATATTTGTTTATTTTATTTATTTGTTATTCAGATAACACCTTTGAGCACTGGAGCTCTTTTTCAAAGGTCCCACATCAGTATAGGACAAAGAGCTGAATGTGAGCCAAGTACTCAAAGGGGTTTCAATTTATTCATGGTGTACTGCACAATGTACAATATGTTATTTTTCTTTGGGGAGGCCTAAGATTATTTTAGCTTTTGGGGGAGGCTCAAAATCTTTTCCATGGATTTGGGGAGGTTCACTGTGACAAAGTCTAAGAACTATTGGTCTACTGCAACAAATTTTACCATACCATTACAATTTCCCCCAGTTTTACTTATTACCCATTTCTTCTGTAACTGTTCCATGCCATTTGTGCCTCGTGGCCCTTATAGCTCAGTCATGTCTCTGCAACAGCAATCTGGAATCAGCAGCCACTGTGTTAGCACAGTAATGCATATGTATAGTACTTGTGACTGATTCTTTGGAAGAGAATGAAATCATGTCTGATCTGGAGTATCAGTTACTGCAGGCAAGACTGTATTTGTGTTCTGTAACATTGCAAGTTTTGTTTTCATTTCACTATAGTTTAGTGTGTATGTTTGTTATTAGTTTCTATGAAGGTCAGTTTAACTAGAGCTTCCTGGTGAGATGGCTAGAGCTGTGCTTACTAGGGCATTCTTTCTTTTGACATCAGGCTGTTATTTTATTGCTGGTACCTGCATGAAGAAAAAAAAAGTCAAGGGCATCTCTCCTGATCCTTTAAGACTTCAAATGAAAGAGACACTAGTCTGGAAAAGGAAGCAGGCAGTCCAAACTCATTTTATTCTTTACACTGGGCATGCTGTTCTGCCAAAGATCACACTTGCTGCGGGTTTGTGAATGCTTCATTGCCTCTGCATGGTGAGAGTACAAGGAAGTTGATGAGCTGTGACTGGTTGAAACTGTGATTATTGCAAAGCACCCTTGAACTTTGAATCCATTAAGACTGATATACATGCCAAAATGGGAGATTTCTGTGGCAGGAGGGTTTCTGCCACAGTATATATAGTATACCCAGACAACAGTATGAGACTGATAGAGAACAAAATGTTAACTTCCTTTGTTCTGCCTTCTATTCTGGTTGCAGATTGTGTCCCTCTGTTGCTGTGGGACAGAGTTTTGTTTCAGACCAGTCACTGCAGTAGACAGTTCTTTGATTTAGTGAGATTGGGCTGGAGTATAAAACAAGTACATTTTTTAAACAAGAGTTGTCACAGTGACTGTTGACAAAAGGAGATGAATTTATTACAAGGCTGTGGTTACTGGTGAGAACAGTAATCCTATTTAAAGGTTTATTCCACCCTCTTTTGATAACTGTAGCCTTCATCCCAGTGAGAGTGAGAAGAAGTCATCTTGAGAGCTATTTAAACTGACAAGCTTCATGTGAGTTAATATTCAATTTCTCAGTTGCTGATGCCACAGAAATCCTAGTCCATTATTTAATTTCATTTTTTATTTTATACTGAAATGTGTGTGGTCTAAAAACCCATTTTCATAGATGTCCAGTTTAGACATATACAGTATACATACAAATCATTGTGACAGTATAATCAAACACCTTAAAATAATAGTGGAGTTACTAGGTTTGTGTAAAACACAGACAGAATTAATAAACGAATTATTTCTAAGAACTGTCTTAAAAGTTGTTATCTTTGAGCAGCTAGCTATTATACTTGACATCTCATTATATAGCTCAGAGGCTGAAAAAGTCAGATAATTTTGTGCAAATACAGTACGATATAATGGGATCTGGAAAGAGTTTTTACATTGCAATCTTGTGTAACCAAGTTTAGAAATCCTTGGAAACAAACATAAGATACTTTTAGGGAGTACACCAAATTGAATCTTATGCAAGAAGATCAGGGACCATAAATTAAAATGCTTCACCAGTGAAAGACAGTTAAAGGATTGGTTACACTTTAAGTGTCCTTAACTACACTGAAACTACTGTATAACTACAATGTAACTACTATGTAACTTCTAAGTACTTACATGTAACTACAATGTAGTAGTTAACTAGTTTCACATTTGCAGTTTAGTGTAGTTCCACATTTTGCATGAACTGGTAGTTGCTGCAATTACTGTTGCAACAGCTGTTGTATGTGTAGTTACACATTCAGCATAAATCAATTTTTCTGTTGCACTTTGCAATGGCTGTTACATGTGTAGTTACACTTTCAGCATAAATCAATTTGTACCAAAAGAAAGACAGTTGTGGTTGCATGTGTAACTACCACATCATGCAATTTGTATAACTACACACCAGGAAGGGTCCCTGCCTGTGTAACCTTCATCACCCACCACCACTCCACACAGCAGATCAGTGGTAAAGTGCATGGTATGTAGCCATGCCCCACCCCAGCCACCCACTTGGGTCATAGCAGGCCAGGAGTGTGGGTATGGAAGAGGTGTGGGCCAATGCCACAGAAGCAGCACATTTCTTAGTACCCTGTAACTACAGCATTGTTACAAGCCAATTAGTAATTATGTAAATTATTTTTATTGTATAAATAACCAATGTAGTTGTATAGCAATTAAGAATGTTAGATTGCATGTTTATTAAGCAGTAAGTGCACGAGGGACTGATTTCTGAACGAAAGCATACATTAGAACTACAGCACTGACATTCAATGTAAGTGTATAGTAGTTACACACTTCTTCATATGCTTTATTTTTAGTGTCAGTTTCTGTACTTACTTTGCAAATGCAAGTTAATTAGTCATGAATCGTGGAAACAGTGCCACAGAAGCAGCACATTCCTTAGTAACTACAGCACTGTTACACCCTTCTTCTTACACTTTATTTTAAGTGTCTGTTTCTGCATACTTACTTTGTAAGTACATGTTAGTTAGGCATTAACTGTGGAAACAATGTCACAGAAGCAACACATTCCTTAGTAACTACAGCACTGTTACACTCTTCTTCTTACACTTTATTTTGTGTCAATTTCTATGTACGTATTTGAAAATACATATTAGTTAGTCATTAACTGTGGAAACAATGCCACAGAAGCAGCACATTCCATAGTAACTACAGCACTGTTACACCTTCTTCTTACACTTTATTTTAAGTGTCTGCTTGTGTGTACTTATTTTGAAAGTGCATGCTAGGCATTAACTGTGGAAACAATGCCACAAAAGCAGCATGTTTCTTAGCAACTACAACACTGTTGCAAGTCAATAAATAATTATGTAAATTAATGATTTTTTATTGTATAGCAATTTACAATGTTAGATTGCATATTTATTTTTAGTTCTTTTTTTTTGTCACACAATATACAGGTGGTGGCTCAGGGATCGGAACACACTTCTCCAGATTTGAGGGCAGTGCTTTTAACCATTATATACTATATACTGCAATAGCTTCATGAGGGAGTGATTTCTGAAGGATAATTTTAAGTGTCATTAGCTACACTGTAACTACCGTATAACTACACTGTAACTGCACTATGTAGTTGTTAACTAGTTTCACAATGCGTATTATACACTTACATAACTTTAAATGTGCTGCTTCTATAAGACTGACCCACACCTCTATTGTACCCACACCCCTGTCCTGCTGCTGCCCACATGGGTGGCTGGGGGTGGGGCATTGGCTACCCTTCGATGACAGTCCTAATTCTTCTTTTGGTTTTTTTTTTGGTCCTTACCCAGCTGTCAGGATCCACTCTGGTCATGGACCCCCTTGCGTCCACCTCCGGATATGCCCGCACTCACCCTGTCATCCCAGGCTTTCTCCAGAGAGCGGGGTGATGGCACTGACCCCTGTATCAGGACACAATACAATTATCTGGTTGGGGAGCTGGCTCTGGAGGCTGATTGAGACACCAGGAGCAGAGCTTCATAGAGATGGCCAGGCACAGGATGTTTTTCTCCCCTGTGAGCTGGGCCAGGGATGTGCAATGATGACCAGCATCTGCCCCGCCCCTGAGTTCAATTTTGTGTCGGTGCTTGTGGTGAACCCAGCCTCTGCTATGTGTCGCCGTGGCACTGAACACACAGACTCCTCCTCCCCCAGAGATGAAGAAGGAGAGCAGTCCAAGGATGCTCAATCCTTCCCCCCGGCTGGCCCTCTGGCAACCCAGGGCTGTTCCCGAACCCGGGTCGCTGGTGCTGCAAGTGGAATTTCAACCACTGTGCCAGTGGGCTGGCTGACATTCCTAATTCTTCTGTACCAAAGACTTAACTGTCTCATTGTACAATGCTTAACAGTCATCATAAGTCTGATTGTACATCATGTATATTGCACCCACACTTTAATTGCTACTCTATTGTGTTTTAACTGTATTCTTGCACTTAATTGCACCTAGCTGTACTCAGTATATTCAGTGTATTCTATTTCCTGTATCTCTCTGTTAATGTAAGTGCATTGTCTGTATTACCTATGTACCATCTTTATGGCCTGTGTCATAGAAACATAGAAACAAAGAAGTTGACGGCAGACAAGGACCACAAGGCCCATCCCATCTGCCCATTTCTTTTTCTGCCTTATGAATGTACCATAGGTTTTTGCTCTGTCAATGGCCTATCTATTCATACACATCTGTATTGCTCCCTTATGCCTATCCCATGCCTGTTTGAAGCCCTGCACTGTATTCAAATCCACCACTTCCTGAGGTAGGCTGCTACATGCATCCATCACCCTTTCTGTGAAAAAGAACTTCCTCACATTACCCCTTAATCGGCCTCCCTCTAATCTCATGCTGTGTCCTCTTGCCCTGCTATTTTCCTTATATTGAAACATGTTAGACTCTTCACCTTGTTAATGCCCTTAAGGTGTTTGAATGTTTCAATCATATCACCTCTCTCCCTCCTTTGCTCTAGGGTATACATATTGAGTTCAGTAAATCTGTCCTCATATGTTTTCTGATGCAGTCCCTGCAACATTTTGGTTGCCCTTCTCTGGACTGCCTCAATTTGGTTAATATTCTTCTGTAGGTGTGGCCTCCAGTACTGCACGCAGTACTCCAGATGGGGCCTAACCAGTGTCTTGTAAAGAGGGATTATTACCTCCCTCTTGCAACTTCTGATACCCCTACTAATACACCCCAACATCCCTGTAGCCTTACCTACTACTTTAGAGGTCTGCTTAGATGATTTCAGGTCATCAGTGATGATGACGCCCAAGTCTTTTTCTTCCCTTGTGACTGCCAGCATCTCCCCTCCCAGCCTATAGGTGGCTTCAGGGTTTCTCTTCCCTATGTGCATGATCTTGCACTTCTTTGCATTAAACCCCAGTTGCCACTCTTCCAACCATTTTGCAAGTTTATCCAGATCTCTTTTCATTCTGCCCACACCATCTGGATCATCTTCTCTGTTGCAGATGTTGGTGTCATCTGCAAACAGACAAACCTTACCCTCCAGTCCATCTGCAATGTCACTGATGAAGATATTGAAGAGGACTGGCCCCAGGACTGATTCCTGAGGTACCCCACTTGTGACTTACATCTCTTCTGACTGTATACCATTTACTACCACTCTCTGTTTTCTGTTCATCAACCAGTTTGCCACCTAGTTGACCAACATCTGACCCACCCTGAGCCTACCAAACTTATTAATCAATCTTCTATGTGGAACAGTATTGAAAGCTTTGCTGAAGTCAAGGTAGGCAACATCAGCTGCTCCCCCTTGGTCCATTACTCTGGTTACCCAGTCTAAGAAATCTATGCAATTAGTTTGACAGGATCTTCCTTATGTAAACCCATGCTGTCTTGGATCCTGTGCTCCTATGGAATCCAGGTGTTGCATTATCCTTTCCTTAAGGAGTGTCTCCATAATCTTGCCCACTACTGAGGTAAGACTGACTGGTCTGTAGTTCTCTGCCTCCTCCCTGCTACCACTCTTGTGGAGTGGGATCACATGAGCCCTTCTCCAGTCTTCTGTGACCTCTTCTGTGATCAGAGACTCACTAAACAGTTCTGAGAATGGCTCTGCTAGTTCCACCCTTAGCTTCTTTAGTACACTGGGATGTATGCCATCAGGTCCCATTGCCTTGCCCACCCTGAGCTTATTGAGCTCTTGTAGGACCCTTTCTTTTGTGAAGGGACTAGTGAACACCTCCCTCTCCCCCTGTGTCCATGATGCAGAGCTGTGGGCCCAGCCCTACCTTCTGTTCAGTAAATACTGAGCAGGAGTATCTATTTAGGATAGATTCTTTTACAAGGTCCTCCTCCTCACACTCCCCCTTATCCCCCTTTGATCTTAGCAATACCCTCTTTGGCCTTTCTCCTTTCACTAATGTATCTATAGAAAGTCTTGTCACCTTCTTTTACTGTTTGTGCCAGTGTTTCCTTAGTTTGGGCCTTTGCCTGGCTTACTGCCTTCCCTGCTTCCCTTAGGGAAGATTGGTATGCCTCCCTATCTTCATCCTGCTGCGTTCCCTAGTATTTCCTGAAGGCCAGCCTTTTGGCTCTGACCTTTTCTGCTGCTGTGTTTGAGAACCAAAGTTGTTTCCTTCTTCTTTTGCACTTCCTTTTCTCACTAACACAATGGGATGTTGCTTCAAGTATTGCATCTTTAATGCTTGCCCACTTTGCCTATACCCCCTCACCTGTATTTCTTTTTGCCAGGGCTAACTTAACTCTGTTGGCCATCTTATCAAAGTCAGCTCCTCTGAAGTCCCATATTTTGCCTTGGAATGGGATGATTTTGTTCTAGTGGCCAAATTGAACAATACCATGTGATGGTTCACTGGCCCCAGGTGACCTTCTACCTGGAGATCTGTGATCCTTCCCTGTTAGTCAGTACTAGATCTAGGATAGCCCTGTCTCTTGTGGGTTGTTGTACCAGTTGTTTGAGGCCTCCCCTGCAGGAATCCACCATGTGTCTAGTTCTGGCAGATGTCCCTGCTGGTATTGACCAATCTGTATCTGGCATGTTGAAGTCTCCCATTATCAGAACCTCCCCTTTAGCTGTCATGTTTTGTATATCTTCTAACAGTAATGTGTCTATGTTCTCCCCTGGTCTGGAGGCCTGTACACAACCCCAGTTCATATGGTTGTCCCATTTCCTGTTTCCAGGGTGACCCACAGTTCTTCTGGCTCCTTATGTGTATTCTGAATTTCTGTAGCTTTGATATTTTCATTGACATAAAGGGCCACTCCACCCCCTGCCTTTTTGCACCTTGGTCTCTTCTGAACAGTACATAGCCAGGTACTGAAGTCTCCCAAGTGTGCTTACTGGTAAACCATGTCTCACTAATGGCTACTATGTCCAGTTTAGCCTCTGTCATTATTGTCTGAATGCCTGAAAATGGTCCAGTGAATCAGTGCACCTACCTGGTAAACAAACAAACAAAAAGATAAATAAACAAACAATAAATAAATATCACCGATCTGCTGTGTGGAGTTATGATGGGTGATGCCAGATATACTAGCTGGAATGTCTCCTTAGCCATTACATGCCCTTCCCACTAGCTGAATGAGGTGGCAGCCATGGCACCATTATTCACACCAAGCTACCACAGCCCCTGACTATATCATGAGAGTTGGGGCATGGTGGTTAAGATGTGCATGTAACGACTAAAGAAGAGTCCCTGTATGTATATCTGGTACCACCCACCATTACTCCACACAGCAGATATTTGTTTACTAGGGAGGCTATAAGGGAGGTGGGGTGGTGGACCCACTGATAAGGAGTGACCACCAATCTGTGTGGTTCACAGTCAACATAGTCAGGGAGACAGTTGGTACAGGGATGAGGGTGGTTGACTTCAGAAAGGCTGACTTCAATAGGATGGGTGAAATCTTAGGAGAGTACCTGTCAGGAATTCCGTCTCACTGGGATGCAAACCAGAAATGGGAAAACAAACTACATTGGGGATTGTGGAGGCTGTTGGGACCTGTATCAAACTGCAGAGCAAGAAGGGAAGATCTAAGAGGTCAAGCTGGATGAGTAGGGAAGTTTTAAATAAGGTGAGGGCAAAAAAAAGCAGCATTCTGAACATACAAGAATTCAGGGAGTGGGGAAGATAGGGATGAGTACATGAGGAAGTCCAGAGAAGTTACCAAGGGTGTTAGAGCAGCCAAGGCCTCCAGGGAACTGAAGCTAGCTGAGGGAATCAAAAACAGGGGAAAAGACTTCTTCTGACACATATGGGAAAGAAGGAGCTGCAAGGATTAGATAATGCAGATCAAGAAGGACGGGGTGGGCAGAGAAAGGAGGAGAACTGGCAGAAGCACTAAATGAGTACTTCTGCTCCATATTCATGAGGGAGAAGGGCAGGCAGCTTCTGCAGGGGGTGGGGAGGGTGGATGGGAGGGTGACAGATGGGGTAATCACTGAGTGCAGGTATTAGAGGGTCTGAGGGCTCTGAGGGTGAATAAGGCACCAGGACCAGACAGCATACATCCCAGGGTGTTGAGGGAACTGGCGGAGGTTCTGGCAGGGCCACTGGTGGACATATTTAATACCTCCCTAGTCACAAGGTGCATGCCACAGGACTGGATGATGGCCATTGTGGTGCCCCTCCATAAAAGTGACTCTAAGGTTGAAACAGGCAATTATAGGCCTGTAAGCCTGACATCCATCATAGGGAAGCTGATGGAGACAATCCTGAAGGAGAAACTGGTGGCATTTCTGGAGGATAATGGACTCCAGGACAGTCATCAGCATGGGTTTGTCTTGGGAAGGTCCTGTCAGACTAACCTAGTTAAGTACTATGACTGGGTACTATGGGAATTGAACAAAGGTCATGTGGTGGATGTTATATTTTTGGACTTATGCATGGCCTTTGATTCAGTTCCACATGGGAGGTTGTGAGGGGGGAATTGAGGGATGTGGGGGTTGGGACTAAGATGGTTAACTGGATCGAAAATTGGTTTTAGGGAAGATAGCAGAGGGTAGTGGTTGGGGGAAGCTCTTGTCTCCAAGGGCAGTTACAAGCAGGGTGCAGCAGGATCAGTACTGGTGCCGGTGTTGTTTGGGATATTCGTCATAGCGGACATCACGCATGGCATCAGGAATAAGATCAGCCTCTTCGCTGATGATACCAAGTTGGGGGTGGTGGTGAGTGACATAGAGAGATGGCAGGAACTGCAGAATGAACTGATTAAACTGGAGGAGTGGTCAGAAGAGTGGTAGCTGGGGTTCAGTACTAAAAAGTGCAAGGTGATGCACTTTGCAGTGAAGAACCCAGGGAGGAGGTATCAGCTGGGTTGAGTACAGTTAGGTACCACTGAGGAGGAAAAGGATCTTTGGTGGTTGTAAATGGGAAAATGAACAACTAAGGGCAGTGCAGGAATGTGGCAGCAGAGGCCAACAGGATGCTGGGGTGTATTGGGAGAAGAATCTCCTCCAGGAACAGGCAGGTGATCCTGCCTCCCTACAGGTCACTGGTCAGATCACACCTGGAGTATTGCATGCAGTACTGGTACCCATATCTAAAGAAGGATATCAGACTACTGGAAGGGGTACAGCACAGAGCAACTAAGATGATACAGGAACTGGGAGATAGGCCATATGAGTAGAGGCTGCATGGCTTGAATATGTACTCCCTGTAAGAGAGGAGAGATCGGGGGAATATGATTCAGACCTTCAAGTACTTAAAGGGGATTAACAAGACAGGAACAGAATGGATATTTAAGTTAAGCAGGGGGAGGGACACAAGAGGTCATGGTCTTAGATTGGAGGGGGGTAGATATAGGGAGGAAATGAAGAGACACTTTTTCACGGAGAGGGTTGTGGTGGAATGGAACTCTCTGCCAGAGGAGCTGGTATCCTCTAGACAGTGGGGACTTCAAAAGGGGATGGGACAGGGTGAGATGGGAGGTTATTGTGAAGGGAAGGGGGAGGGGCAGCTGCAAGGTAGGTGTGCTAGCTACACATTCAAGTAGACTTGATAGACAATTTGGCTTGTTTCTGCTGGCAAATTTCCTATGTTTGTATGTTCCTAGGTACACTGATCCAGTGGACTGTTTTCAGGTACAACCCGGGCCATAATGATAGTACATAGGTAATACAGACAATACACTTACAATAAAGAAAGGTACAGGAAATAGAATACATTGAATATCTTGAGTACAGCAAGGTACAACTAAGTGCAAGAATACAGCTGAAATACAATAGAGTAGCAGCTAAAGTGTGGGTGCAATATACTTGATGTACAATCAGTCAGTCTTATGATTGTTCAGCATCGTACAACAGGACAGTTTATTCATAAGTAAAGAAGAGCCCCTCTGTTTACCGTTGTCCTGAGAGGGAGATCCCATGGGGTTCAGGGGGCAATCCTGTCCAGGACAAGTCCTACCCCCCCAAAAAAAGTGTGGGGGGAATTATATAAGGAGGAGAAAGAGAGTCCCCATGGTCCCTCTCCTCTCTACCCCACCTAGGGGAGATCCTCCACAACAGGACCAGAATATGTCCAGGAGAAACACCCCTGGCTAAGAAGGGAAGGACCTACAGGGAGCCCCTAAGGCCAGGGCAAGAAGCCTGAGTTGCCCTCCCTCCCAGGGTTAGCCCTCTGTTGCTTAGGAAGGTAACAGATGACCCAGAGGTACCAGTAGGACCCAGCTCACAACTGGCCACAAGAAGGGAGAGGGTAAGCAGGGAGGGGGCATCACTCAGGGACTGAGGCCCAGAAGGGAAGCTGCCTGTGATGAATGGTGAAGATATACAAGAAGATCAAGAATTACGATAGGTACACCATTTTTGTATCTTCTCTGTGTCAATTTGGAGGCAGTATAGCACAGTGGTCTAAGGCTCTGAACTGCAAATCTGGTGACATCCAGCAGACCAGACCTGGGTTTGAATCCCACAGCTTCCACTTGCATACTGTGTGACCCTGAGCAAGTCACTTAACCTCCTTGTGCTCCCAGGTCGCTCCTGTAAAAAAGCTTTCAGCTTAGTGTGCTATACCTGGTTAAACAATTAAAATAAAAAAAAAAAATCGTCACCATTCATCACTGCCTGGGTGAGCACTGAGCCCCCCGAAGGGGGTCCAGCACTTCCCTGAAGGATGTGAGTCTCTCAGTCTCTTGTGGGGGAGGACCACTAAAGGAGGAGACACATTACAGGCCAGTTAGGCCTGTGACTGGTCAGGGCAGGGTGGGGTCTCCCATTGCCTGAGAGAGGGAAGTCACCCCCTGTAGTTCCCACCTTGCCATGTGGGAAAAAAGGTGGGTCTCCTGGAGAGCAGAGGCAGTATCCTACACCATGCCAAGGGTGACAACCTTGATAGATGAAGCCACACTGTCTGCCTAATGCAGATCGCTGTCACTGCTAGCCTTGAAGCTACCTCATTGGTGTCATAAGACACCCTTGCCATGTGTCTTGTGAGCTCCAGGCCCTGTGCAGAGAGGGCAATGACCTGTCTGGTTGCCTTAATATCAGGCAGAAATGTAAGCACCTGACCTAGCATTGACCACAGATGCCTGTTGTAGGCAGAGTGGTGTGCCTGATGAGTGGCAAAGCTGAGCATGATATAAGCTGAAGAGAAAACTATCCATCTCCAGTGGTCAAACTCTACAGAGTCCACATCCGAGTGCTGGTTGCACACCAGGTGTCTATGCCCAGAAGGGGTATCCAGTACCCTCACTCCTGAAGTGGGATGAGGCAAGGTCCCTGGAGACCCCTGGTGTGTGCAATACCTGTGCTGGCAGTCCATAGGGGCTGGAGTTGGGACAGATGGGCACTGCCAAGTGTGGGACAACACTTCCTGGAAGGGAATTGGCCATGAAAGGATGACCAGGTGGTCCACACTGAATTTGCTAAGGAAGACACATATCGTCCACTCAGTATTGCATCTTGAGATGTGGGATAGATGCAGATCACCAACCAGCCTCGATAGGAAGCATTGATACTCTATCTGTTCAATGTTTGAGGACAGATGGACAGAGGTATCCTCTTCCTTTAAGTAGGAAGATGAGGAGGCTGATGAATCTGAAGAGTCCAAGTCCAGCTGCTGTGGGGGAGACAGACAAAAGACCTGCTCACCCATAGCCCTGACATACCTGAGGAAGGCAGCAACAGTGGCTTTGAAGTACTCCCAGGTCAAGGGCCCTGAAGGACCCACATGCCCTGGGAAATGAGGGGGGGCTGCAGAAGCAATGGGGGGAGACACTTCACCTTATCTGAGTGACCTCTATCAGAGCTAAGGAACCTCACTGGTGATCTTGGACCTCCTGGGGATCTGCTGGTCTGTGCAGTTACTGGCCGCTCAACCAGCTCGAAGTGGTCAGGACTGAGCCCTGAACAGGAAACTCCCCTGTGAGGAGATTGGGACTGCATAGAACCTGAAGGGCATACCCCAACCCCACCCAATAAGGCTTCCCTTGAAAGGGACGAAGGAGAGAACAAAGGTTTAACACTGCAACACATTCCTGAACCTCCAAGGGTCCCCAGGGAAGGTTGCTGCCCCATGTCCTGCCCCCTCAACCCCGTCAATTTCGAGGTTGACCTCTTCCTCACTCCCAATGATAGGGACTGCTCCAATCCTGCAGGCCTCCTGAGGGAGGCCACAGAACAGTGAGTTCTTGTTCTGGCCCGGGGGGATGAGCACCAGGACTGACAGCTCTCTCTGCCCCAAGACCCAAACTACCATCTCCTCAAATGGAGGGTCACTATTGGCAGGCATGCTCCTAATGTCACCACTGACATGGGAGACAGCACCGATCATAATCACTGGTGTCAAGGGAAGGGATGCCTGAGAGGGCACAGAGTTACTGGGCACCGAAGAACCCTCTGACTCTGATGAGTTGGGCAGCCAGTCCAAATCAAATGTCTGGCTCTGGAGAGAAGGAGATCCAGAAGACCTCCAGACGAGCAGCCCCAGAGGTTTTCCCACCCACGGTGCCACTTGCGGTGCAGCAGGAGGGCCCAGTATCGCTCATGGTGCTGATCTCCTGAGCTGCAAAAGGCCCCGGGATACAGAATGGCACTGGTGGGTGGTGCTGAGCAGCCACTCATACCGGGCCCAGCAGGCATGGGCCAGGACACCAGGGGAGCCTGCACCTCTGAGGAGTTTATTTTATTTATTTATTTATTTAAACATCAGTTTAACAACCTTTGAGCCAGAGGCTCATTTACAAAGGTACCTCGTCACATAGAGGACAAACAGACATTAGAACAATAAACAACAGTTAATACAGAATAAGGCAAGTTCAAGATACATATGTTTAAGGTGAGGACCATAGGGTAAAGTTAGATGGAGAGGGATGGGGAGGAAAGAAGAGAGGTAGGGAGGAAGTTGAGGGGAGAAGAAGCAGGAGAGGGGTGGGAGTGCTGCTCAGCGAGCATTGTCAAGTCTATTTTTTTTTTTAAGTCTTATCTTTTACGGTCTAATCACCCACTTCTACTTCTCAGCAGCAACACCTGCGTGAATTGAGCAGGTGGTTTCTGAGGCTGAATTTAAAGCTTGCTAGTGTGGGAGAGTCAGAGATACTGGTAGGGAGTGAATTATAGCAGGTGGGGGCTCTGTGAGGAATGCCCTTTGGCCTTGTGAGTCCCTAGCCCTTGGTATGAACAGGGGATGTTTTGGGCGTGCTGGGTGTTCACCGCTGGTGCAGAAACGATGGGTGAAGCTAGCTAGACCAGTTGGAGTTAGGCCATGCAGTGCTTTAAAGGTGAGCAGGCAGGTTTGATACATGAGCCGCTCATCCAGGTTGAGTAGGGTAGACAAGGCATACAGCTGACATGTATGCGTTTGTCTAGAGTGCACCAGTGATAAGTCTGCAGGCTTTGTTAAGTGTAAAGGGACCTTTCTGAGCACTGTCTGATCAGCTGATCCATAGACCGGGAGGCCATAGTCGATGAGGGATAAAACAGAGGAGGTGACAGCCAGGCGGAGGGCATCCACAGGGAGACATTTTTTGTGCCGGAAGAGAATGCCCAGCCGCCGGTTTGCGGCAGTGTTCAAGGCGGAGATATGGTCATGAAAGGAGAGGGCTGGGTCAAAGACAATTCCCAGGTATTTATAGGACTGCACAGGTTCAATGGGCATTTTGAGGGTGGAAAGAACAGTGAGGGTAAATTTGCTGTGCTTGTTTTGGGGGTGGGAGAAGAGCATCGTTTTTGTTTTCTTTATGTTGATTATGAGTCAATGCTCAGAGAACCAGGTTTCGTCGGAATCAAAAGCAAGTTGGAGAGCACTTTGGAGCCGCGTAGGGCTACTATCAGCAGCAAGGAGTACAGCATCATCAGCATAAAGCAGGATCTTGCCCTTGCAGGCACTAGGTGTTGACTGCCTGTGCGTTGCTCCCAGCCTAGCCTCCGTGATGCCCGGACCAATCCTGCAGCACTGCAGAAGAGATTTCCTCCCTAGCAAGGCTAGAAGAAGAGGAGGCTCACTTCTCACAGGTCTGTATAGAATTGGGAGGGGATCCGAATGAAGGGTGGAGAGACCTGTGCTTGGAGTCCCTCATACAACACTGCCCTCCAAAAATCAGTGGATCACGGCTGATTTTCCACCCACAGTGCTCCAGTGCTCCACAATCCATGGAGAAGCAAGCGTTGCAACTATCAATATCATGAGATGGACCTAGGCAGGTGAAGTATTGGTCATGCATGTCCATGATGGACATCTGCCAGGGCAGGGACACCAATGCATAGGAGGCCAGCCTGCCTTGGAAGAGTAATTTTTGTCCCCGAATGAACCCAACATGACTCACGGTAACTGCAGCAAGAATGGGATGGGGGTCATCATTTTCTGTTCAGATGGTGGTGGATGTATAGCCTTCTCTGTAAAGAAGCCAGTCATTTAAGGTGGTGCTGTTACATGTTATCAATCCCAATGTATTGTTTTGTATTATTTTGTTTTTATTTAGGGTTCCTTGCTAATGCTTCATTTTCCCTCCCTTGACCCCGTCTGCAACTTTATTTAACTCTTTTTCTGCTCCTGGTTCAGGCAGGGGATTTACCCCTGTCATCACCAGGACCTTGCATCCAGCATCCCTCCCAGGCTACCCAGACTGGGAAGGCCTGCAGCTTGCTTGCCCTTGGGGAGGGGGGAGAAACTGAGATCAACTAGAGGCCCCAACCGAGGCTTGAACCTGGGTTATCATTTAGGCAGAGGTCCGGGGTCATCACAGTGTTGCCAGTCCAGGGGGTTTTTCATGTTAGTTTTCCTTGAGGTGCAGACGTGCAATTACATCAGCACGGGTCAGGCGCACTCCTGCACCCAACTTAAAGATGTTCGCTGTCACCTCCCACTAAGGAGTTCTTCGGCTGTTGCATATCCAGCCTCCACTGTGTGTTGCTGGCTTGCCAAGAAGCCACAATCTCCCCCCCCCAGAGAAGGAGAGCTGTCCATGGGATGCTCATCCTACCATTCCGGGGCTGGCTCTCTGATGTATCATGCTCGCTCATAAACATGGTTCATCAACATCACAGGTGGTAGCATTACCACTGCACCAGAAGGCTGGCTACCCCCTCTACTACTGGCAGCCTCATGCCTGTCTTTGTGCCCCTGATCAAGTTCCCCTCCCTCTCACCTTTCCACTAACACCCACTGCACCTCTCCTCCCTGGCTACTGTTCTCTATCCTACACGTCTCCTCTCACTGTACAAAATATGTATTCCATGACAATGCCATGTGCTTCATTTATATTTACCTTGATGATGTTGCTATTTATTTTTGTATTATTATTTTCTTAATGTTATTCTGTCTGTAATGTTATTCTGACATGTAACCTTTGCAAACGAGCTACTGTATACTTAAAGATGTCTTACAAAACACAAAATAAATAAAATAATAAATAAATAATTTGGTATTCCCTCTGCATCTCACCCCATCATGCTTCTTGTGGCTAATGAATGCCTTTTTTGGACCCTCACTGCCTCTCTTACCTCCTTAGAGAACCAGATCGGTATCTTTTGTTTGATACTGTGGATAACCATTCTCAAGCATGATTTAATTGCTTCAAGAATCAGCACTTTAATTTTTCCCCACTTCTTCACTCCCTGATCTTGTCCACTTTTACACAACAAAAACAAGTCTTGGCACACCTATTTTTCAGGACAAAGGAAAAACTCACCACACGTGGTAGAAAAACTCCTCACGTACGTTTCACCTGAACACAGGCTTTGTCGAAGGTCAAGTGAAACGTGCGTGAGGAGTTTTTCCATGTCTGCACTGGTTTGCACTTAATGTCTCCTGTCGCTGTTTTTTTTTTTTATATCAGTAAAGAAAAAAATATATACTATCTACCATGTGTGGTGAGTTTTTCTTTTGTCCTGAAAAATAGGTGTGCCAAGCCTTGTTTTTGTTGCTTAATTGCCTGGTCTTAGAGCACCCGTACTTCTGTGCGGTTCTGTCTAATTGCCTGTCCACTTTTACCAGTTTCTCCCTGACCAATTTCCTCATCTGGTCAAAATCTGCCTGTCTGAAATCCAGAAGTACAGCCCTTGATAAGGGAATATCTTTGGCCATGGACAGTTCAAACCATATGGTATTATGGTCACTGGACCCCATTGGTTCCCCAACCCGAACTCCATTCACCGTTTCTGAGTTGGTAAGCATCACATTAAGAATTGCAGCTTGCCTTGTGCTTTTCCTGACCTGCTGCACCAGTAAGTGGTCCTTCAATATGGCAAGCAAGGCCTAACTTCTAGTGCCCCTAGCTGCTGGGATGTCCCAGTCTATGTCTGGTAGATTTAGACCCCCAACAACCACTACATCCCCCTTCATGGCCCCCTTCTCAGTTTCTTCCCTTAGCTCTCTTTTTTCCTGTACCCCTTGTTTCAGTGGTCTATAGGTCACCCCCATGTGTAACTTTTTCTCTAAGGTCAAAGACCTACTCCCAAGCTGCTGACATCCCATTTTAGCACAAACTGAAGCCAACACAGGAAGGTCAGCTACAGTCGCTTCAACTTACGAGGACCATTGAATCAGATACAGTTGAACTCTTTTTATTATTGTAGTGAGTGAAAAGTGATGAAGTCATTCAAATGCTGATGAGACAGAAGAACAGTAAAAGCTTTTATTGTAGTAACTACCGTTATACTATTTAATCACATGTGTTTGTTAGTCATATAATGTTGAACAAAAAATTAAATTCTTTTAGTACATGATGCTGTATTTTAGCCATTAATTTGAGAAATGTCCTTAGTAGTGGACTCGTATTATGTCCTATATTCTAGTATATGCAAACTATATTGTAATAGGGTTAATTGTATTTATGCACAATTTTGTCTAACTTTATATATTTAATGTTATCCTTTTGCATTGGGCACCGCTTGAAATTAGCTTTGAATGACTGTCTTGTGACCTCTCCCTACAATAAAAACTTAAAAAAAGAGCAGTATCTAGGATGAATAAATGATACATGATGACAGATAACATTCCATTTGGTGTTGTGTATGTAAACACACAATCAAAAGCTGCAAAACCCTTCACAAAGCATCATGGGTATGTGTGCCTGTAAACTAACAAGGTAATGTCTCAGCTTTTTTCCTACTAAAAAACACACAAATTAGATGTGGAGTGCCAGAGTGAGGGGACAAGCTGCAGCATGCTATGCCAGCTGTAGGTGTCTGATCTGGCCAAATGCACTACACTATACTTCTTAAAGCAACATCGGGATGCACTACTGATTTCACATCTTCATCTTTAAGAAAAGGGTGAAATATGACAATGGTAAGAGCAGCCCCTAACGACAGACACCACTTGGGATACTAGGGTCAGAATTTTATGAAGACCTACTCCCAAATTCCTGGCCACTCATTTTTAGGGCTGTGGGCATAGCCTACAGCCATTTTGGGATTGCTCAATAGCTCTAAAAAGGGCCAATCATGGAACCTTCCATTGGACTTTTGGAAGTATCCTTCCAAAAGCCTAACAGAGCTTGAAACCCTCCGCCATGATCCGCCACTACGGAATAACAGCGGCACTATTTTGGCTGTTACTTCCACATTCCAGGGCATGAACTGCACATGCATGACTCACATGCACGCAGAGTTCTGTTGGTGCCATCATGTAGTGAATGGCAAAATGCCATTCACTGCAACTGTACATGCGTGAGTGCCACGCATGTGCAGTTGTGTCACTGCCACCAGCACCAGCAACAAAGAAAACCATCTCACACCCTCCCACTGCTGCTGTCCTCCCAACTCCCTCTGTTTCCATTTCAATACCAACATCGGGGTCCTCAATCCCCATGTTGGCATTATGTAGCCCACCACTCATGTGGCACACTGGGAGCCCACCCCAGTGTACCCAAATGTATTTTCCCTGCCCCCTGCCAACAACAGCGTGCCCAATCCCCATATCAACATCATGTATCCACTCATGTGGCATATTGGGAGCCCATCTAAGTATGCCCAACTGTCTGCTTTTTTTCATTTCCTGTAAATGAGGAAAACAGTTTCCCGATGTGTTTTTTTTCTGTAAAAAAGAAAACCATCCCTCGTTGTCGCCCCAGTCCCCCTGCCCCATCTCCACTATACCATTGAGCACCCACCTCCCTGCATCTCCCCACTACATACTTACCTCTGGAGGTTAGCACTGTCATCTTCTCTGGACCAGTACACATCTGCACTCTTCAAAGCTGAATCGCAAACTGAAGAACGAAAGATAAGTGTGCTATAAGGCCATTCAGTGGGGTTCTCAACTTATGTTGATAAATCAGCCATTTTTTTGAATTTTGACCCCGAATTTTCAACATGGGTTTCTTGGGACCCCACCTCATGAAAATGTTCACTGTCATTTCATTACTCAGTCGTAAAAGGTGATTTCATGGTCACTGCATGGAATCACCTTTCGGGACTAATTCACGAAATGACAGTGGCACTGTTCATGAGGTGGAGTCCTAAACAGCCCATGTTGCAAATTTGGTGAAAAATTCAAAAAAATGACTGTGTTATGAGTGTGCATTGTGCAGTTTCTATGCACGCACCTAACTTTGCCAATTTTTAATATTGCCACTCCACATTTTCAACATTGTCATTTTTGTACACCTCCTTTTTAACAGTACAGCTATCATTTATCACATCCTGCCTGAAATGTGTTTTAGCACCTGGGGCACAGAATGGCACAGTCACTCTGCAAAATCACCTTTTGGGACAAGTGAACAAAATGACACTGGCACTTTTCGTGAGGAGGGATCCCAAAAAGGCCATGTTGAAAATTTGGTGCAACACCTACAAAAAATGGTCAAGTTACACCCAGACATTCAATAATTTCTATGCACATGTGTAACTTTGCTCACCTGGCAGCTCATCACAGCCCTATCAGCTCTGGCCAGAGTTTGTTAACACAGGAAGAATCCCATACAGAATGAACAGCTACTGTTGTTTTAGCTCTCTGGGAGTATAGAAGCAAACATATTTGAAACCTTTTTACCATTTTGTCATAGCGAGCAGAAAGAGGAAAATTAATTTAAATGTTGGTAAGAAAGAACAACATTATGTGGGTTACATAAATGAAATAAGAAGGCAGATAAATTGGCAGCAACTGAGTCAGCAAGTTATCTCCAGAGATTCTCAGAGGTGCCTAGAGAAAAAAAGTGTTTTCTGTTTTGCAGAAGTCTCACATAACTCTCCTTATATATCTCCAGAAAGTTTAGAAAATAACTTGTCAAATAAATTGCTACTACTATACTTTCTAATTTTTGTGGTTTCTGTAAACTCTTATACAATCAAAAGCTTCAAACCCAACACAAAGCATCATTGTTACACAAATCCCTGTGGGGTGGAGGGTGAGGGTAAGCAAACTAAGAAATTTCTTAACTGGTATTACTTTCTTGTTTCCATATCACTACTCAGACCTCACCACAGCTAACTCACAAACATATAAACATAGAAACATAGAATTTGTGAGCAGAAAAGGACTGTTTGGCTCACCCAGTCTGCCCAAGATTTTTCTGCCTATGCAGCCCCAATCTGGTCTCTGGCAACCCCCATGCCTCTGTTCTAATATACCCCTTGGTTTATCCCATGCATTGAAGCCCCCCACCATTCCAGTCTCCACCACTTCTGGCAGTCTGTTCCGGGTGTGTATCACCCTTCTGGTGAAGAAATATTTCCTCACATCCCTCCTGAACTCCCCCCCCCCAGCATCATGTCATGTGGCTTCAGCTAGAAGCAAGAATATTCTGGACTCTCTGGAGGAGGCATTCCTCAGGCAACTAGTCAGTGAACCCACTAGTGAGAAGGCAATACTGGACCTGGTACTCACTAACAGAGACAGTATTATGGAAGTAAAGGTGGGAGGCCACCTGGGGACCAGTGATCACTGTACGGTGTGGTTCAATATTAGGACAGCTATGGAACTGAGCCACACAAGGGTGTGGGTCCTGGACTTCAAGAGGGCAGATTTTATGAAGATGGGTGAATGCCTCATTGATGACCTGGCAGGGGCATGTTCTGGGAGGGGTAGAGTAAGAGTGGGAAATCTGAAAGGGAGCATAGTAAAGGCAACAACTCTTTGCATCAAACAAAATGGCAAAAGCAAGATGAAAAAGAGACTGCTATGATTCTCAAAAGAGGTGGCGGAAAAGGTAAAGAAAAAAAGGGTATCATTCAGACAGTATAAGGAGACACAAAGGGAGGAGGATAGGGAGGTCTATCAGTGAAACAGAGGGAAGCAGGGAAAGCAATGAGTAGCACAAAGGTGCAAACTGAAATGAATATAGCCCAGGAAGTAATGAAAGGGGACAAGACATATTTTGGTATGTGCATGAAAAAAGGAAGAACGGCTGGGATTGTAAGGTTAAAAAGGGAAGAGGGACTGTGCAGAGGGGGACCAGAAAAAGGCAGACATCCAGAACAAATACTTTTGTTCAGAGTTCACAGAGGAAGGAGAAGGGGAGAGACCACAAAAAAGTAACAGAAGCTTTGGAGGGAGGGAGGTGGACACTACTCCTTTTTTGGAGGAGAGAGAGTCCTTAAGGGACTTGCTAATCTGAAGGTGGACAAAGCAATGGGACCAGATGGGATGCATTCAAGGGAATTGAGGAAGCTCAGAGAAATACTAGCTGCACCTCTGACAGTCCTGTTTAACAGATCATTGGAAACAGGAGTGGTTCTGGAGGACTGGAGGAGGGTGAATGTAGTCCCACTACACAAACATTGTAGTAGGGAGGAAGCTTGCAAATATAGGCCAGTCAGTCTGACAACGGTGGTGGGAAAATTAATTGAATCAGTACTAAGTCATGGCAAATGAATCTGACAAATTTCTTTGACTGGGTGACAAAAGAGTTAGATTAGGGTGAAGTGGAGCACGTGACCTACTTAGATTTTCAGTAAGGCTTTCGACACTGTTCCACACAGGAGACTAGTAAACAAGCAGGATAGCTTAGGAGTGGGTCCAAAGGTGGTAAACTGGGTAAGAAATTGGTTAGGAGATAGGTAACAGAGGGTAGCGGTAAGGTAACAGAGGGTGATGGTAAATGGAGTTCACTCTGAGGAAGGGAGAGTGACTAGCCGGGTGCCTCAAGGATCAGTGCTGGAATTGCTTCTCTTTAATGTCTTTATAAGTGACATTGCAGAGGAGCTAGAAAGGAAAGTCTGCCTCATTGTGAATGACACCAAAATCTGCAATAGGGTGGACACTCCAATGGGAGTAGAAAGGATGAGCAGAGACCTAAGAAAACTAGAAGAATGGTCAAGGGTATGACAACTGGGTTTCAATCCAAAAAAGTGCAAAATGATGCACTTAGGGCTCAGAAATCCAGGGTCAGATTACAACATGGGTGGAGTGATATACCAAGCAGAAAAGAGACCTGGGGGTAGTCATATCATATGACCTAAAGGTGACCAAGCAGTGCAACAAGGCAGTTGGAATAGCTAGTGGGAAGCTGGGGTGCATAGGGAGGGGTATCACCAGCAGAAAGAAGGAGGTGGAGTTACCACTGTATAGATCTCTGATAAGACCCTACCGAGAGTACTGTGTGCAGTTCTGGAGACCAAATCTCTGTAAGGACATAGAGTGGAGGCTGTCCAGAAGAGGACAATTAAAATAGTGCAGGGTCTGCATCAAAAGCCCTATGAGGAAAGACTAAAGGACCTCAATATGCACACCATGGAAGAGAGGAGGGAGGAGGGATGTGATAGAGACATTTAAATACCTCACAGGGATAAATAAGGTACATGAGGGAAGTATTTTACAGAAGAAAAGGTGCCCAAGAACAAGGGAACATGCTATGAAGCTGGAGGGAAGTAGATTCAGGAGAGATGTTAGGAAGTAGCTCTTCACAGAAAGAGTAGTGGATTCCTGGAACAATCTTCCAGCAGAGGTGTGGGTATGAAGACAGTGGTGAGGTTTAAGAATGTATGGGATAGGCACAAAGGAATCATAGTGGAAAAGAAGGGGGACGGGAGAAAGAGTGATCAAATATGGTCTGCAGTAACAATGTAGGTAGGGAAAAAAGGGCAGACTGAGTGGGCCAAGTGGTACTTATCTGCCATAAAATTCTGTTTCTATGTTACATTTCTATGCTCCCAGGTTCTGTTGCTGGTCCTTATCTGAAAATGCTCTCCGCCTGCACCCTTTTTGCCCCAGTGTGAGGTACTTGTTGGTCTTGATCATGTCACCTTTCTCTCTCTCTCTCTCTCTCCCCCTTTTCCAGGGTGTACATGTTGAGAGTCCTCAGTCTCTCCTCATAGGACTTCCTTGCAAACCCTGCACCATCTTTGTTGCCCTCCTCTGGATATACGTAACAATAATCTTTAAAATTTGGATGGAAGAGTACCTATGACTATGAGAGGTGCTGCAAGCTATCACTTGTTGCCTAAACATGGAAATGATTTGGACATGAGACTTTCAGATCCATTGGCACCAGTGCCAAAAATGGTGGTTCATAGTTTTGGGAACAAAAAAGGTTGAAATAAAATGTTGTAAACAACGTAAAGTGCTACTGGACATGCACTAGTAGTACATTTTTGAAATTGTTTTTCACAAGGGTGGTGTACACAAATGCAATCACACTTAGTGATTACAGGTGCATGAAAGTTGTGTTGTGCACATGGTCACCAGCACAGCCAAGCCCCTTTCCTGCTTTTAAATGTGGCAACAGGAGCCAGTCCCCAGTGCCACATGTACAATTTTATAAAAGATAGAAACCGGAAATGTGAGCCCATTTCCGCTGTTGATAAACTGTGCCCTGAATTACACAAAATTTAAACTGGCAGTGGAAGCTCATCCCTGCTGCTGCTATACTGTATCTGAATAATCCTGGTTTATCTGTGATAGTGGGAGCCAATCCCCAGTGTTTGTACCTGTCAACCCTCCAAAATTAAAAGCAGTCCGCAGGAACTCTTGCTCCTTACTGCACTAGTACCCTGAACCAACCATAATAAATGTGACCACTAGTCTCTGGTGGCTCTCTATTACTGTACCTCATTGCCCCCTGACATAAAAGGTGTACACCAGCAGCTCATCCCTGATAGCCCTCTATTGCCCCAACTCCCTGGAAAACTAATACTTCCCCACCCAGCAAGCAGACAGAATGACCCTCCACTCATCTCTGCGGTCAGACTATGTCTGATTTGCAACCATGATTTATAACATACAGGCACATTGTGTGTTTTTTATTATTCAGTTTGCAATAATATCATTGATCTGTGCAAATACATTCAGTTGTAAAAGGGAGTACTTAACAAGTTCATTCTGTTACACTCTGTGCTATATAGTTGTAACAGGGAGGATTTAACAGACCTTTCCTAATCCATTCATTCTGTTGTAACGGGGAGGGCTTGATAGAGCTGAATTTATTTGGTTACATTCTGTGATATCTGGTTTAAACAGTGAGGGCTTAGCAGATATTATCTGGTTTTAACAGTGAGGGCTTATCAGAATGTAACAAGTTCAACTAACTGTTGGGTCCTGATAAGAAAAAAAAACTGTAGCCAAACGGTATAACTAACAAACTGTTAAGTCCTGATTAGAAAAAACTAAAAACAAAGGGAATGAATAACTAACTAACTAAATGAAAGTAAAATGTGGCATACAAGGGGCTGAAATTGACTGGAAGAGAATGGAGTACGCGGGAGGTGGCAAGGGGGTGGAGGGCAGAGAGCAGGAGGAGTATACAGGAACAACAAGAAGGGGGAGAATAGTTGGTTACAGTGGATGTGGGGTGGTGGTCTTTATGGATACACTATGGAGAATCAGTGGGCACCCAATATGTCAAAGATTGGGGCAACTAGGGGTGGAATTAGTTTAGCTAAGAAGGGAGGTAGAGTGGAGGGTAGGGAAAAGGAAGAGGAAAGGGAAGAAGGAAACAGAGGCACAAGAAAAGCTGGGAGCTGGGGGAATGGATAGTGGGAACAGTGGCAAAAAGGGAATGTGTGGAGGGATGGGAGACAGATCAGGATGTAGTGAGAGAGATAACTGGAAGGAGTTGGGGAGAAAAGGAAGGGAGGGTCAGGGGAAAGGGCAAGGACAAATGAAAGAGATAATCAAGTTGTGGGCAGACAGACAAATACAGTAGGCAGCGTATGGGTATCGAACAAATACTCACCATTGGCTAATCTGCAGGACATGGGGGATCAAGAGGAATGGATGGAAAAGGAGGGCTCTGCAAAGGGACCAAAGAGAATCAGCGTGAGGGGGGAGGTGAGAGGATCAAGTGCAAGGGTAAAGGGGAGAAAGGGGGATTCCAAGGGAAGAGGAGGAAAAGAGGGGGAGGACAAGTCTAGCAGAGGGATTGGGGGGAGGGAAAGTAAGGTAATAAACCGATGACATGGGGAAGAAAAAAGACAGAATGAGAGTCCAGCAGATGGGGAAAGAAAAGAGAAGCAGCAACTGGGTACTGTTGGAAAACAGGGGATTGCAGGAGACACAGGGTGACAATATGGGGGGGAACAAGTAGACAGTACAAAGTCAGGAGTCCAAGAAAGGACAAGGTCAGGAGACCAAGAAATGAGAAGAAGAAATGCATGAAAGAAGTAACTAGACAGGGGCACGGTGGCTCTAGCAGAGACCGAGAGTACAGACAAGGTCATGGTCTTTGGTGACTCCATCATAAAGGGAATCCATTGGCTAAGAAACGGAGTGGCCTATAACAGGAGATCAGTCTTCTGTGAGCCAAGGATGGTGGTGGGAAAGGTGATGACTAAAATAAGAGAGGGTATTATGTTGCTGGGGGGAATGCTGCACCTAGTCCTGCACCTGGGGGGGGGACAATGTAGGTCAGGTTCAAAGTAGGTTCAGGGAGATTACCAGGGAATACAGGGAGAAGGTTAGCTCTCTGGCTTTCTCTGAGGTCTTGCCTGTTCACTGTGGTGGTGCCGTGATACAGCTGAGAATAAAAATCTTCAATCATTGGCTCAGGGATTGGTGCAAAGAGGAGGGATGCACCTGCTTAATGGAGAGTGGGGACACTTGAGCAGGGGAGAATCTATAAACGAAGGACAGACTACATGTAAATGAGTGGGGTACTAGGGTATTGAGGGGAAAGTTGCAAAGTTATATAAATGGGGTCCTGGGTAAGGATTTAAACTAGAAACTATTTAAACTAAAAAAGGGGGTACTATACATTGGGGATGGCATTAAGGGCAAAATGTACCTATTAGCAGATGACACAAAGCTTTGCGGGACAGTGGATGAAGCTGAAGAGATACAGAACCTACAAGAAGATCTGGAAAAGCTGGGGAGGTGTTCTAGGATCTGGCAGCTTGACTTCAATGCCCAGAAATGCAAAGTTATGTATATTGGAGCCAAGAATCCCAGGACAGGGTACTACCTAGGTGGAGTCCAAGTATCTGCATCAGGGGTTAAGGACCTGGGAGTGATGATCACTAGTGACCTGAAGCACGCCACACAGTGCAAGAAAGCAGCAGTAAGGCAAACAAGGGGGATCTGTAGTAGAAGAGAGGAGGTTATTCTTCCCTTGTACTGGTCACTGGTAAGGCCGCATCTAGCGTATGAGTTTAGTACTGGTGCTCACACCTCAAAAAGGACATTAATCTGCAAGAGAAGGTCCAGAGGAGGGCTACAAAGATGATAGCAGGTCAGCAGGATAAGGCATACGAGGAGAAGTTGAGGGCGCTGAACATGTACTCCCTGGAAGACAGGAGAGAGAGAGGGGACATGATTGGGACCTTCAAGTACTTGAAAGGGATAAATAAGATTGATAAGGAGAGTCTCTTTAAGCTGAGTGGCAACCATAACACGAGGGGGCACAGTCTTAAGCTGGAGGGTGGGAGGTTTAGGAGGGAAGTCAGGAAGCACTTCTTCATAGAGAGAGAGTAGTGGAGACTTGGAATGCACTGCTGGAAGAGGTCATCTCATGGAAGACAGTGGGCAGCTTCAAGAGAGGCTGAGATAGGCATGGGAGAAAGTAAGGATCATGGGTAGGGAGAATGGAAGGAGTGGAGAGGGAGGGAGGGCAGGGACAGTAGCTCAAGCTGTGGACCTTGCAATATGAGCAGACTTGATAGATCAAATGGCCTTCTTCTGCTGGCTTCTTTGTATGTTCGTATGTATATGTTCGCATGGAGTACTAGACTAGGAAAGAGATGGAGGTAGTAGATGGAGGTTGCCTCCTTAGTGCTCCCCCACAAGAGAGGGCAGGGGATACAAGGAGGAAAAAGTCAGAGTAGGGGGGGAAATTGGTAGAGGGGTATGCTAGCAAATGCCAGAAGTATGGAGATAAAATGGCAGATCTAGAGACCATGATGGTAGATGAGGGACTGGACCTGGTCACCATAATTGAGATGTGGTGGTCGGAAAACCATAAATGCGACGTGGGTATCCCTGAGTATAACATTTTTAGAAAAGACAGGATGGAGAAAGGGGGGGTGGCACTATACATTAAGGATGGATAAAGGCGATAGCAGGGCAGATAAGTCTAGGATTGGCTGAGGTCCTCTGGGCCATGCTGCTATAGAGGAATGGAGAGTCAGTGCCCCTTGGTGTGGTATACAGGCCACCAAATCAAGGGGAGGAAGTGGACAAGTTATAACAGGAGGTAGAAAGGATGGCAAGTAAGGGGGAACACCTGCTGCTAGGAGATTTTAATCTCCCTGATTTAAGTTGGGAGATTCCAGCAGCTACATCAGCTAGGAGTAGTGAGATACTGGAATCACTGCAAGAAGCACTCCTACATCAACTGATAAGGGAACCCACTAGGGGTGAGGCAACACTAGACTTAATACTGACAAATGGGGACAGTGTGGCTAAGGTATCAGTGTGGGACAATCTGGGTGCAAATGACCACCGAGCTGTTAGGATTAGGATCAGGATGGGGAGTGAGGTTAATCAAACCACCATGAGGGTAATGGTCTTCTGGAAGGTGGCTTTCAAAAGAATGAGAGAGATTTTTAGAGTCAGTATGGAAGATAGGAAACAGCTGGGGGATGTGGACGAACTGTGGGGGGCAATTAAGGTAGGACTTAGGAAGGCTGCTGAACAGTGTTTTAAGGAGGTAGGAAAGAAAAAACAGGGAAGAAGGCTGCTTTGGTATTCTAGAGAGGTGGCAAGGGTAATAGGGGAGGAAACAAGCATTTGTCAATGCCAAATGTTCACTTGCAGGTATTTGCAGTGGTGTTTGGCATTTATGCAGGCCTCCCCATAGTTGTATCCATGTCGCTTCAGCACCCATATCCCAACAGAGTACCTCTCTGCAACTCCTCTTGCATCTCATTTACATTTCAGCCTCATACTTCTTAACTGTCTGTCTTCGAAATATGGGATACTGACGGTCAGAATGGGGGACAATATGAGACACATCATCAAACAGTGAGGTAGAATCTGAGAACACTGGGGAAACACATGCCTTTATTATTGCAAAGTTTAATTTTCATTGATAGGAAACAATTGTCTGCTGAAATTAACTGTTAAATAAGTTAGAAATAAGAAACAGTGGCATGTGTGTGTATTTTTTTTGTATGTTTCAATATTTAGAGTTCACATTTATTTTTATGCTCATTATGTTAAGCACCATCTGCTTGCCCCTGTGTGTTTTTGTATCGGTAGTCAGCGCATGGCAAGTTTTGAAATTCCCATGTTACAGACTCCCGACACAGCAGATACTTGCAGCATCCACTTCAACTGTACTCATCAATTGCTGTAACAGTGCCACTTCTAATAAGCATTTGTCAATGCCGAATGTTTGCTTGCTGGTATTACCATTGGAAGTGCATGAGTTAGACAGATGCAGAATAGGAATGGCAGTGAAGTACTGAAGTGACGGCAATGCCACCCCCACCCTGCAGAAATGGACAAGCATTGAGGTGTGTCTTTGGATCGTCGACCATAATGCTCACACCAATTCACCTCACCCTATCCTGCAGACACCAACAAGTGTTGAGGTGTGCGTTGGGGTGTTTGCCTTTACAGTCACCCCATTCCATAAGGAGATATGCTGAAATGGGTGCAGTAAATGAGAATAGGGTGAACTCTGGGGGCGAAGAGTCCAAGGCACACCTCTATGCCTGTCACTGGCTGCAGGGTGAGGGTGGGGGTGGAATGGCATGAGCATTACAGCCAGCAATTGAAAGGTACACCCCGATGCCTGTCAGTCTGTACAGGGTGGGATGTTATTGCTAGAAACCCTAATGCCCCAGGTGTTTGCTAGTATTTGCACTACAAATTTTCAACATGGCTTTTTGTGACCCCCCCGCCCCACCTCATAAAAACATTTTGGACCTCTACTCATGAACAGTGGCACTGTGATTTTGTAAATCTGTCCTGAGCGTTGATTTCCCACAGTGACCATGCCATTCTGTGCCACATGTACATAAACACAGTTTGGGCAGGATGTGAAAAATGACAGCTGTACCACTCATAAGGAGGTGTGAAGAGATGGCAATGTTGAAAATCTGGAGTGAAAATATTAAAAATTCTCTACCTTTCAAGCGTACGTGGAAACTGCGCAATGCACGCTCATAACACAGTCATTTTGTGGACTTCTTTCATCAAATTTTCAACATAGGCATTTTGTGACCTCTGCTCATGAACAGTGGCACTATGATTTTCTTAATCTGTCCCGAATGTTGGTTTCCCACAGTAACTGCGCCATTGTCCGCTGGATGTGCAGAAACACATTTTGGCCAGGATGTGAAAATTGGCAGCTGTACTGTTCATAAGGATGTGTGAAAAATTGCCAGCGTTGAAAATGTGGAGTGAAAATATTACAAATTCTCGAAGTTACGAGTGTGCATGAAAACTGCACAATGCACACTCGTAACACTTGTCATTTTTTGGAATTTTTTCACCAAATTTTAAACATATGCATTTTGTGACCTTTGCTCATGAACAGTGTCACTGTGGTTTTCATAATCTGTCCCGAACACTGATTTCCCACAGCGACTACACCATTGTGTGCCAGATGCGCAAAAACACATTTTGGCAAGGATGTGAAAAATGACAGGTGCACTGTTCAGAAGTAGGTGTGAAAAAATGCCAATGCTGAAAATCTGGAGTGAAAATATTACAAATTCAAGAAGTTATGAGTGTGCACAGAAACTGCGCAACACACTGTCTTAACACAGTCATTTTTTTTTCACCAAATTTGCAACATAGGCTTTTTGGGAGCCCACCTCATGAACAGTGACACTGTCATTTCATTAATCGGTCTTGAAAGATGATTCCGCACAGTGACTGCGAAATGGCCTTTTGGAATGAATAACAACACGACAGTGATTGAATTCATGAGATGGGGTCCCAAGAACCCCATGTTGAAAATTTGGTGCCAAAATTCACACAAATGGCCAAGATATCCACATAAGTTGAGAAAAAACCCTTTATGCCATTAAACAGCTTACTGGCATTTCTTCAGTTCATGGTTGGCTTTGAACAGTGCAGACATGTTCCTGCTCCACTGAAGATCATCTTGCCAGGCTCTAGAGGTAAAATATGGGGTGAGGGGGGTATGGGGAGGTGGGGTGCACAGAGGGTAGTTGCAGGTTGGGTGAGGGAGCACCAGAGACAGCAAGGAACTGTTTTCTGTTTTTACAGGTAAAAAACAAACAAACAAAAAAAAAACAACAATGTGGGAGGCTTTTGGCATGCTGGGGTGGGCTCCCAGCATGCCACCTGGGTGTCTTTTGGCAATGGGGCTGGAGCCGATGGGGATTGTGCACCCCATCGCCATACAGTGTGCTGGGGGGGTCACATGAGCATGCTGGGGTGGGATCCCAGCATGCCACCTGGGTGTTTGTTGGGGGGCTGGAGCTGATGAGGATTGGGCACCCCCATCGGCCATACAGTGTGCTTGGGTGGGGTGCATGGGCCAAGGGGGATTGGGCACCCCCCTCAGCACACAACTTGGGGAGAGGGCAATAGTGAGGGAGTAGGGAGGACAGCAGCAGTAGGAGGAAGTAGGAGGGATTTCGAGCAGCCGAGGGAAAAAGGTGACATCAATATGCTAAATACAGACACATTACCACCACTGATTGCAGCAGTGGTTTTCTTTCGAGTGAAGACCACTGCAGCTGAACTGCTGCCATAGACAGTACGACATCTATTGGTGCAGTAGGGTCAAGCCTGCTACACTGAGCACTGGATTGGATAGAAGGGTCACACACCTCCAAAAAGTAATACTGTGACAAGACGTTCCTTGTTCATGCATGCAATCAAATGCAAAAAGAGCTTTCAAGACATATAAAAGAACACAAGGAAAAGATGACAAGTAAGTATATAGGGAAAAGCTCAGGGTGGCAGGGGAGATAATCAGGAGGGCAAAGGCAGATACAGAGGAGAAGATAGCAAAATAAGCCAATAGGGGAGACAAAAAGTTCTTCAGATACATCAGTGAGAGAAGGAAAAAAAAGCAAGGTATAATGAGACTTAAAGGGAAGGGGACGATCTCATACAGATGGACTCGGGAAAAGCAGGCTTGCTAAACAGATATTTCTGCTCAGTGTTTATGGTTGAAAGGGAGGGACATTGACTGGTATTGAAGGGGATAGGAAATGAGGGTTGGGAGGTGGACAATAAAACAGAGCAGAGTATTGAAGGAATTGGGGAAGTTAAGGGTGGGCAAGGAAATGGATCTGGATGCCCTGCATCCCAGGGTGCTTCAAGAGCTTAGGGAAGAGCTGGCAGAACCTCTAACAAGACTGTTTAACCTGTCATTGGACACAGGGAGGGTACCGGGGATTGGAGAAAGGTGAATTTAATGCCACTACACTAGAGCGGAGGAAAGGAGGAGCCTTGCAACTATTGCCCAGTCAGTCTTACTTCAGTGGTAGGAAAGATTATGGAGACACTCTTAAAGGAAAGGATAGTGAAATACCTTGTAGAAAATGGGCTACAGGATGACAGGCAGCATGGGTTCATGGAGCGAAGGTCATTTGAGATGAACCTCATCAAATTCTTTGACTGGGTGACAAGGGAGTGCAATCGGGGAGAGGTGGTGGACATTGCCTATGTGGACATCAGCAAGGCTTTTGACACCGTCCCTTACAGGAGGCTGGTGAGCAAGATGAGCAGTCTAGGGGTAGGGGAAAAAAAAACATATTGAGCGGAAAACTGGCTTGGTGGCAGGAGTCAAAGAGTGGTTGTAAATGGGGTTCATTCCAGGGAGGAAAAAGTGACAAGAGGGCCACCCCAGGGGTCTGTACTGGGCCTTATACTCTTTAATGCTTACATTGGGGATATTGCGGAGGGACAAAATGAGAAGTGTCTGTCTGCAGATGACACAAAGATCTGCAATAAAGTAGATACACCGGGGGGGGTGAAGAGTGTGACAGAGAACCTGTTAAAGCTAGAGGGGTGGTCAGAGAGTTGGCAACTGAGATTTAATGCCAAAAAATGTAGAATAATGTACGTAGGGCACAAGAACACAAGGGCCACATACACACTAGGAGGAGAGGATGTTGTGGTAATGGAGCAAGGGAGGGGTTTGGGGATTATTATTTTGGACAACCTTAAGGTGGCAAACCAGTGCTACAAAGCAGTTGGAAAGGCAAGTGATATGCTGGCATGCATAGGGAGGGGTATCATAGCAGGATAAAGGAGGTGGTAATTCCCCTATACAGGTCGATGGTCCAACTCCACCTAGAGTATGGAGTACAGTTCTGGAGACCACACCAACAGAGGGATATTGATAGGGTGGAGAAAGTCCAGGGGAAGGCGACCAAAATGGTGCATGGTATGCATCAGAAGACATATGAGGAGAGGATGGAGTAGCTCAACCTGTATCCACTGGAAACCAGGAGTCAGAGAGTGGGGATATGATTGAAACTTTTAAATACATGAAGGGAATTAACAAGGTATGGAAAAGGAGTATATTCAAGATGAAAGACTATCCAAGAACTAGGGGGCACAGCTTGAAGCTGGAAGGTTGTCAATTCAGAGGTAATAAGAGAGGGCAATACTTCACTGAAAAGGTGATAGGCCCCTAGAATGGGCTATCAGAGGGGGTGGTTAAGGCCTCTTCAGTGGGTGTTTCAAGAGTGCATGGGATAACTACATGGATTTAAACAAGAGAGGGAGATATAGACACCCTGATTGGAAAGAGGGCCCAGGAATCTATGGGGGTGAGGACACAGAAGTGGGGTGTAGGGTGGTAGACTCAGGGCTACCTATGGGGAGGGAACAAGGGCAGACTAGATGGGCCAATGGGGTCCATTTCTACTGACAAATTTTTATGATTCTATGAATTATATCATCACAAACCACAATGTAGGAAATACATGCAGTGTGCTATATTTTTCAAATTGTAATTCTGATTCAGATGGTTGCCAGTAATGGAGGTGCACTGAGGTGTTGTTCCCTATGAGAAAGTACAGTAGGTGGCTTGGGGCAGGGAGTGGAGTACTACTGGACATCTGGAATTAATTTGGGTAAGGTAAGGATGGGGGTCAGGTAATATTGGATGCCAAGAACTGATTGCCATGGTAGCAGAGTAAGAGAGGAGGGTATTGCGGCATTCCAGAGGCTGACTGACTTGGGACAGGGTGAGGTAAAGTATTCTACTGGATGCCAGGGACTGCTAGGCTTAGGCCAGGGTTGGATGTGGTGCCACTTGATACAAGGAACTACTTGTCTTGAGGCAGGAAGAGGGGCTGCTAGACACCAGGGAATGCTTGACTGAGTGGAATAAGGGACTGAGGTGCCACTGAATGTCAGAAACTGTTTTGCACGGGGTGGGGTGAGGCTCGTTGTAGTAGCTGGATGCCTGGAACTACTTGGCATATGTGGGGAAGGGGTGCCTTTTGATCCCATGGCCTGCCTGGAATGGAATAAGGTGAAGGTGAGGAGTACCACTGGATACTAGAGACTGTTTGTCATCAGAAATATTGACAGTGCTAGCCAATGACCAGCACTAACAATACAAATTAATATGCATTTGCTAGTAAATATCCTCCCCCAAAATAATGGGAATTAATAGAAAAAAAAACAACACGTATTTTTCAGTTAGGGTTGAAATGCAAAGCCACTAATATAGAGAAGTCCACAAATGTTGGAAAATACAAAGTTAGGCAGCCTACCATATCATCAACAACACTCCAGTAACAACACACTACTAAGGAATTATGATAAAGCTGACTTCAAATTAATAAATAGCCACCTAAATGACATACAATGGGAAAGTACACTATTACCCCTTACTTTGGAAGAAGCATGGAACAGCTTTAAAAAAATCATTTTAGACCGTGAAACAAAATATTTCCCTACAATAAAGAAATATAATATCAAAGGGCAGATTCCTACATGGTTAAACAACAACATAAAGAAACTAATTTAACATAAAAAAACAGCTTTTTTCCAAAGTCAAAAAATGTCCAAACAATAACAAAATTCTACGACTTTATCAGGCTTCTGCAAAAACAAATAAAAAAAGCAATCTATCTATCTAAACTAAATCTTAACTATAAAATTGCACATATCAAGGATGGACATAAATCATTCTTTTCATATGGATATGGGCAAGGAAGGAGTGGAATCTGGCACAAGGGTGCTGGACTTCAGGAGGGGCAACTTTGGGAGGATGGGGGAAGTGGTAAAAGGGTACCTGTCCAAAATTCAGCCTAGCATGGACACTAACTAGAGGTGGGATCTCATAAAGCTGGTGATAGTGGAGGCTATGTTTATAGATCTTTCTAAGGCATTTGATACCCTGAACCATCAGGTGCTCCTGTCCAGGCTCGGCTGGATAGGTTTGTCCACTGAGGCTGTAAACTGGTTTTCTTCCTATCTGAATCCAAGAAAGCAGTTTGTAGAAATTGGACCATTCAAGTCTAAATTAATGAATATTACTTCTGGTGTTCCACAAGGGTTGCTTTTATGGTCCTTATTATTTAATATCTATATTAATGAGCTTAAAGTTGATTTTCCTGATACAAAATACCATATGTACGCTGATGATACTATTTTGTAGGTTGAGGGTCAGACTTTGGATCAAGCTGGACTTAAACTTCAGTTGGCTTTTGATTATGTTCAAAAAATTTTTAATGAACACTGTTTAATTTTGAATCTCAAGAAAACCCAGGTCCTCCTGCTTAGAAATAAACAAATTAGAGATTTGAATCCAGGTCTGAATATCCGGACCCTAGATGGCCTAGATATAAAAGAAGTAGTCCAATATAAATACTTAGGGCTATGGTTAGATTATAATTTTACCTGGTCCTGTCATATAGAAAATATGCTATTGGGACTGAACAGGAAGCTGGGGTCTCTTTATAGATTGAAACATTTTACGTCTAGGGTTGTTCGATTAAGTGTAGTCAATTCACTGTTAATGCCTGTCCTAGACTATGGGGATATTATATATGGAGGGGCCACTATAATATTATTGAATAAGATGGATATAATGTTTCATAGATTGGCACATTTTGTTTTGGAGGTACCTTACAAAACTCATAGATGTTTGTTATATAATAGCTTGAATTGGCCTAAACCCTTGGCCCTTAGGAATTTACATCTTCTTAAATTAATGTATAAAATCCAGAAACATGTGGTACCTTCCTACATCTATGAGATGTTTCCTATAAGAACAGTAAAAGATAATTTGAGGACAGCTTATGGTTTACAATATTTTATTAATAATTGTAATTTAAACATAGGTAGGTCATCTGTCTCCTATGGGGGAGCGATATTGTGGAATAAAATTCCAGTAGGACTACATGAATCAAATCAAATTATAAGCATCTCTCATTTGAATGACTGGTGTATATGCTGGTTTAATGGCTTCTCTCAATGCACTTAATGTGATGTTTGTTGATCGCTATTTATGGTGTATTTGATGTTTGTATTTGTAGTTATGTTATTTGTAATTTTTCTAAAATTTGTTTTAATTCTTTTTATACTGTAACCAAAATTTGCTGCTATGAACACCTGGGACTTCACCGAAAATGAGCTAAGCTCAATTGAATGTTTTTTCCCCTTATTCTGCTGAATAAAAAAGATTTACTACTACTACTACTACTACCTGCAGCAAGGCCCAGAGCAAGAAGGTTATGGCTCAGAAACTGAGCTGGGCGAACAGGGAGGTCATGGAAAAGGTAAGTAGGAAAACAGCTGCCTTTAGGAGGTACAAGAAAACAGGGAGAGGGGAGGACAGGGAGGAGTACCTGAAGGAATCTAAGGAGGTGACACGGGCAGTAAGGGGGAGCCAAGGTGTCCATGGAGCTTAGGCTGGCACAAGGCATTAAGAAGGACTTCTTTAGGTACATCAGGGAGAAAAAGAACTGTAAGGACCACATAGTAAGGATTAGGAAGGGGGGGTTGGGTTGAAGCAGGGGGCGATAAGGCATAAGCGCTAAATGATAACTTCTGCTCTGTATTTACTAAGGAGAAAAGGGGGGTGATAGCCAAGGGGGCAGGAACAGCAGAAACAGGGTGGGAGGGGGTAACAAATGGGGAAATCATGGAGGGCAGAGTTCTATAGGGTTTGAGGGCACTGAAGGTGGACACGGCACCAGGCCCAGATGGCATCCACCCCAGGGAACTGAAGGAGCTGGCAGAGGTCCTTACAGGACCTTTTGGCAGACCTATTTAATGCCTCACTACACTCAGAGTGTGTACCTCAGGATTGGAGGATGGCTCATGTAGTGCCCTTCCACAAGAGTGGCCCCAAGGATGAACTGGGTAACTACAGACCAGTGAGCCTCACATCCATCATGGGTAAGCTGATGGAGACTATTCTGAAGGAGAGGCTGGTGGCCCTCCTGAAGGCCAGAGGACTACAGGACAGCAGACAGCATGGCTTCATACATGGCAGATCCTGCCAAACCAACCTGGTGGAGTTCTATGGCTGGGTAACTAGGCAATTGTACAGGGGCCATGCAGTGAATGTCCTGTATCTGGACTACAGTAAGGCATTCAACTCAGTGCCACATGGGAGATTGGGAAGTAAGTTAGAAGACACAGGGGCAGGTGCAAAGCTGGTGACCTGGGTAGGGAACTGGCTTTTGGGAAGGCAACAGAGGGTGGTGGTGGGCGGGGCTCTCTCATCCCCAAGGGTAGGGACGAGTGGCATTCCACAGGGCTCAGTGTTGGGACCAGTGTTGTTTGGGATATTCATTGCAGACATATCATTGGATGTATCATTGGACATCTGAGTCTGTTTGCTGACGACACCAAGATGGGAGCGGTCGTAGATGACCTAGGGGGATGGCAGGGGTTGCAGGATGATCTGGAAAAGCTGGAAACCTGGTCAGACACCTGGCAACTGGGGTTTAATGCCAAAAGTGTAAGGTGCTGCATTTTGGGGTGAAGAACCCAAGGAGGAGTTACCAGCTGGGGGGGGGGAGTGCAGCAAGCCAAGACAGAGGAGGAGAAGGATCTGGGGGTGCTCATTACAGGGTCAATGAACAACTCTGCACAATGTAGGAAGGCAGCTGCAAAGGCCAACAAAATGCTGGGTTGCATTGCAAGGGGTATCTCCTCAAGGAGGGGGGACGTGATTCTGCCACTGTATAGGTCATTAGTTAGACTGCATCTGGAGTACTGCATGCAGTACTGGCACCCATATCTGAAGAGGGACATTAAGTTACTGGAGAGAGGGCAGCAAAGGGTGACAAAGATGATCAAGGGGCTGGGGGACTTGCCATATGAGAGGAGGCTCAATGAACTGAACATGTACTTGCTAGAGGAGAGGAGGGATGGGGGACATGATTGAAACCTTTAGGTATATGAAAGGAATAAACAAGACAGGTACAGAGGGGCTGTTCAAAGTAAGGAAGGGGAGGAACACCCAGGGCCATGATATGAGACTGGAGGGAGGAAGGTTCAGGAGGGAGATGAGAAGAAACTTTTTTACAGAGAGGGTGGTAGTCGGGTGGAATGCGTTACCGGCAGAAGTATCCAGTAGAACAGTGGACTGCTTCAAAAGGGGCTGGGACAGGGCAAGGGGGAGGGTCAATGGAGGAGAAGGGTTGGAGGGAGGGACAGCTGCAAAATAAGAAGTGTTAGCTGCACATTCAAGCAGACTTGATAGACCTCAAGGCCTTCATCTGCTGGCAAATTTTGTATGTTCATATTTCCGTAAAAGAAAAAGGGAATACTAGGCAAGTAGGACCACTAATAGTCAATAAAACATTAATAACATCAGATAAAGATACAACTGACAAATTAAATCACTACTTCTGTTCTGCCTTTTCAACAAAAAGAATCAATTCTCTTTCAACGACATAAACAACAAACAAATCCAACCATTTTTTTAATAACCACCAGCCATACAAAGGATGTACTAAACACACTTAATAAAAAGGGAAGTCCAGGACCAGATGGAATAAGCCCCAGGTTCCTGTCCAAAACAGCTGACACCATCTGTCTCCCCATAACCATTATTTTCAACAAATCCCTTGAGGAGTCTGCAGCCCCCCTTGATTGGTTGATGGCCAATGTAACACTCAGCTTCAAAAAGGGAAGTCGATCAACTCCAGAAAACTATCGACCCATCAGTTTGACCTCAGTTCCTTGCAAACTACTAGAGAAAATCATTAAATCTATACTAGAAAAAAGAACTTCAAACATTAAACATTAGTGATTCTACCCAGCATGGATTCAAACAGGGCCACTCAACTACCTCTAACCTTATAGCCTTTTATAGTCACATATATCAGGGGGTTGATTCTAGTATCCCAATGGGCATTATTCTTCTAAACTATAGTAAAGCCTTTGACTGGGTAGCACATGAGAAGTTAATTGATAAACTATTACACCTTGGAATTTCTATCAATCTAGTCTGCTGGGTAGATCACTGATTGACAGACAGAACCCAGCGTGTAGTAAAAATCAACAGAAACCTATCATATATCGGTGAAGTGACTAGTGGGGTCCCACAGGGCTCTGTCCTCAGACCTACATTGTTCAATTTGTTCATATCTGACATGCAGGTTAGCTCAAACACTTTCCTGTCAAAGCTTGCGGATGATACTAAACTGGGGGGGGGGGAGGTGGACTCACCAGACAATATAAATCAGCTACAGTACTTAAGGACCTATTTGAAATTGAGACCAGGGCAAAGACAAATGGGATGGATTTCAACACTGAAAAATGCACTGTACTCCATCTAGGAAAAAAACAGCCCAATGCAGTCTTACAAACTAAACATCACTATACTAAAGGTAGCAAATAGTGAAAAAGACCTTGGTAACATAGTGAACAACAAACTTTCTTCAACTGACCACTGCAATAAACTAGCAAAATAATCCAATGCACTTCTTAGAAGAATTGACTGCACCTTTGTCACAAAAACAGAACAGTGCATAATTCCCCTTTATAGAACATATATCAGGCCTTATTCAGACTATGGATCACCCTTTTGGAATCCCTACTTAAAAAAAAAACACAGGGTCGAACATATTCAGAGAAGAGCAACCATAATGGTACCCCACTTAGCACAGTTTAGCTACCCAGAGAGACTCTGTAAACTGAATCTACATTCTCTAGAGTTTAGGTGCTATATGGGAGATCTTTTGTTTCACTTTAAAATCCTACAAACACCCACCATAATGCAACAATGTGGGATCTACCTTGCAGGCAGGAAGATAGTACCAAGACTGCATTCAAGACAGCTAGAGATTGGGAGAGCAAAGACAAATAGAAGACTTCATTTATTCTCAATAAGGGTCCCAAGAATATGGAACAAATTATCACAGCAACTTGTGAACAGTAAAAATTTTGAAACATTCAAAAGACTTGAATCTATGGCTACTGTAAGTAATAATTCAATCTCAATGCTTCACAAGATTGTGGGGGCATTCTCGACGGGCAAACCACCTTCTTATGCTCCAAAGCACCTAGTAAACCTAGTAAACTTATCCATAATCTGCAGGATTGTAAGATGTGGTGTTTACAATAGTTTGCACTTGCTCAGTGCAGCACTGGCATTACTCTAACTTCAGCACCCTCTCTCAGAGTAACAGTATGTGAGTAAAGTTCCATGCTTTGAAACACAGGGTGGACGTCGCTGTAATGGCAACCAATCAATCAATAGCTTTTATTGTTTGACAAGAATGTCTTTACAAAATCTTAAAAACAAGGGCAATACTATAACGTAATACATAATAAAAGGTACCACAGGTACCAGAGACCCAAACGTCAGTAATATTGTATATCTTAAGTGAAATCAGAAACTTAGCAAGTTTTTTCAATATTCTAGGATCCTTTGCATTAAACAAAGTAGTAAGCAATTGGTCTGTGGGAAGACTGAAGGTAGCCCAGACTGTCCCCTAACAATATTTTTCTCTGGGCCTCATACAATGAGCATAATGATACAATGTGCTTTAAATCATCCTCAATTTTTCTCATACAATTACAAAATGGAGATAGCACTCCTGGTCTTTTCTGTCTAAAACCTATACTTTGCTGTAAATAATTATATTCCATATCTCGCTAGTATTCTTCGTTCGGCAGGATGTTAAAGTTGTAAGATAATATTCTAAGCCTTTTTCTATTTTAAGCCTCTTATACCATCTAAAGTGCACAAGTTGGTTTATTTTTATTTGATCATTAATTTATGCTAGGTCTGCCAATCTATTTTTGACATGTAAAGTTATCTCTTGAAATGGTTTAGTATAGATTTCATATAAGAGGTGTCCCAGGCCAAATGGGAATATTATTTCCCTAATAGTCTTTATTGTAGGAGATAGAACAATTCTTATTATTATAATTCAGTTATTCCTTGAGGCATAATCTTGGGAGATGATTCTCTGAAAATGAGAATAATTTTAAAACAAGTATCACTCTTTTCTCTAGTGTCATAGATGTCAAAGGAATCTGGCCAAGTTCTTGTCTTAGAACTTTGGCTGGAATAGATTGAGTAACCCTCAACAAAAATCTGTACGTTTTATTGATGAGCACCTCCAATGGCTTGAAATTTGAGGTAGACCAGATTACATCGGCATAAAGCATGCTTGTTTTATTTTTGGCATTTATAACTTTTAATAAGCCAAGAATAGAACTTTGTGCAAATTTGTTATGGAATCTCTTAAAAGCATTGAATGCTGTATTTCATTTCAAAGTCAACTGAGTTATGTGCAAGGTCTAGACTGTGTTTTATGCATATCTTACACCTAAATAATCACAGTAACTAGCTCTTTCAACTTTAATACTGTCTAGATATATTAATGGATTTATTCTAGATTTATTACCAAAAAAGACCATATTTGTTTTATTTCTATTTATTGCCAGTTTATTTGTTTTGCAATGATTTACAAAGTGATTTAATTTCTGATGTAATCCTAATTTTGATATGGAAATTAACACCACATCATCAGCTTATGCTAAGTACAGAATTTTAACATTTGATGTGGATGGTGAGTTAAATTCTGGATTACTTAAAGATGTCAATATGGAGTTATGTAAACGTTAAATATGAGAGGCATCAATAAACAATCCTGTCAGACTCCAAAATTCGTGTTTATTTAATTGCTCAGATTACCATTTTGATCATAACGTACAGTAAGCCATGTGTACTGATGCAATGTCATAATACTATTCAGCAAGGTCTAATCTATATTATAAAACCCAAACCTCCAAATACTGTGTGCTGAACGATAGCAGAACTGGGTGCAGGACAAGAGGGTTGCTAACCCCCACTGTAAAGTAAGTTCCAAGGTAGTCCTGCACTCCTAGTGCAATTGAACCAAACAACCACTTTCAGTGTAATTCAAAGATAGTTATTTAAACAGAAAAGTTAATATTAAACAAAGCATACTGCTCCTACAGTGAGATGTGCTCACAGTCAAACTTCCTCCCCAGAGCTTCAACCAAGGGTGTGGTCTCCCATCTGAGCCACCCAGGCTGATTATTTTTAAGCTTCTCAACTGCTTAGATCGAGAATTCATCCTGAAAGAAGCCAGAAAACTGAAGGCGATCCTGTGGGAGGAGAAAAAGCTGAGGTTAGTCCCAGATCTTACCTTTAAGACTCAGCAACTACGTACAGCTTTCATCCCCATCACCTCTAATCTCTGGGTGGCAGGCATTAAGCACTGCATGCTTTATCCAGCGTGGCTAGAAGTTATGCTTCCAGAGGGGACCAAGCGATTTGATTCTATGGAAGAGGCATTACAAATTCTCCTGTGATCCTTTCCAAATCTCTTCATGGGGTGAACGAAAGGTTTGCAGTACAGACAGCACAAATCTTTCTTCAGTTTCACTGCCTTAACTAATGTGAGTAGTGACTGTTAGTGCTCAATAGGTGATGGAAATAAACTGTCATCTCTATGATGGTTGGCCACTAAAAGCTGTAACTCTAAGTTTAAGATGGGCATAACCTGGAGCCTAGATATTTTCTTTCCTTTTCTTCCTTTTCTAGAAATATTAATTAAGGCTAGTCTACAAACATTGTATTGACTGTTATTAGTGCATGTGTACCATGGCTTAAAATTGCCACCAGAGGGCACTGAAGATTAAGTAGCTCCACTATTACCTCAACAAGGAAATTGTAAGACTTGGCATATTATCTATACAACTCATTTGACTTTGTGCTTTACTGCATATAATTTTATTTTAAGGACTGAACCCCAGCACTTCCTCATTCTTTCGTTCAAGAAGTAATCTGCACACTGAGGTTAACAAAATTGTTTAATCATGCAAGCAAATGTAGAGTTTACTACAATCATGTTGATATTATAATTCTTGAATTTTGCCTGTTCTGGCAGCGCAATCATTACTATATGGGGGAAGGAGGGAACTCCATATTAGTAAGATTTTTTAAAGAGGAGCTTCCTGTTTAGATTTATTCCCCCCCCCAAAAAAGGCTTGCTAACTAGTATATTTTATCAGCTCTGTTGGTGTTGTAGTTCATTTTACTTTTACAGGTAGCCCTATGGGTAGACGGTAGCCTCCTCCCCACCCCCGGAGGAGTGTTATGGGCCGAAGCATAAGGAGTAGGCTTAGGGCCTGGGACAAGAGTTTTGTAAATAGTTGTATGGAAGTATTTCATTTTGTCTTTGTGGGGGCGGGTTGGCATCATTTCAGTGGGATAGGGGTAGGGAAGGGGGTGGGAGTTAGCACAGTCTTTCCTAGGGAGAGGGAAAAATAGTAAAACAGCCTATCTTATGTATGATAAATAAAGTAACAATTACTTCATGGAATATAAAAGGTGGAAGGGATAACAATAAAAATTATGTAATACTCAATCACCTAGCAAGATATGGGTCTCGATTCTAGAAGCTTGGTGCAAGTCACTGCCAAAGGTGACTTGCACCAAATGCCGTTGTGACATGGACCCTGTGCCCTATTCTAGAAGGGGCAGGGTCCCCACGTCTAAGTCCTGCGACTTGCGACATACAGCCAGGTATGCTGAACAGAGGGCATACCTGATGAGGATGTCGCAAGCTGCAACCACAATACCACCCGGCGCAAGTGCCCCCTTGTACCCAATCCCCAGCAGAGACCCGTAGAGCTAGAGGCCCCCAACCCACTGTCATGCCACCAAGGGTCCCCCAACACCTATCCCGATCCTCATGTGACTGGTGTACTGTACAGTATGTACAGTACACACAGTCCAATGTGTGTGTAATACTGTTGGATAAATGCACCTGGTAGTCTAGTGGCCTCCACCTCCCCATCCAGCTGTGCCATTCCACCCAGATCCCCCCACCTGTCCCCAGCTGGCAACTAGCACAGCCCACCTCTCACCTCCATGGCCAGCCACTGACTGAGTCCAGCAGGAGTGCTCACTGTATAGACGTACTCAGAAATTGATGAATACTCTCATTTCTGAGTGTGTCTATACAGTGAGTGCTCTTACTGAATTCAGTCGGCGACTAGCCGTGGAGGTGAGAGGTGGGCTGTGCCAGTCACTGGCTGGGGACAAGTGAGGGGTGCTGGGTGGAGTGGCACAGCTGGATGGGGGTGGGGAGCCACTAGACTACCAGGGTTGGTGTGTGGTATTACCGATCGCGGCAGTGTCTCGGGGTCTGGGCACGGGTGGGGGGTTGACAGCGCTGCCCTATGGGGCCTTTAGTGGTGAGGGGTTTGGGGGCACGGGGTGTGTGGGCAGCCCTGTGGGGCTTTTACTGTTTGGGGGCAGGGTTATGTGCTGCCCTGAGGGGCATGAACTGTACTAGGAATTGGGGGGCCATGATGCGAGATGCCCTGCGGGGCACCTACAAAGTATTCTGGGCATGGGGGAAGGGCACATGGATTGAATGCTAGGCTGCTGGTGGGTCTACAGAAGCCCTGGAGGGCATATGGACAGTTACACCAGCTAAATACTGGTGTAACTTACGTGGATGGTTATCCTCCGGGGTTCAGGAATAGGGCGCAACTGCTGCCTTAAATCCCCTAGCACCATGTCACAGGGGGTTTAGGGTGTAAATGCGGGTGTATCAACACTTTGGCACAAGTGGCCTGTGGCATGTAGCAGGCCACTTTGTAGAATACCGCACGTCGCAACTGCTGGCGTAACTTGCTACTTGTGCCATTCTTTTTGGCACAAGTGCAGTTACACCAGGCATAACTAGTCTAGAATTGGGCCCATGATCCCCAAATAACCTTCCTTCAGGAAATCTACCTACCTTCTGACCAGCTAGGCTTCCTCCAAAAGTGCTGGGTGGGCCAGGTTTTTGGAGCAGGCCTTAGTCATCATAAACGTGGAGTAGCTGTTTTAATAGCAAAAAGTCTACCTTTTACTGCCACCTCTTTGATTAGTGACCCAGAGGGTCGATTCGTGATTGTCCATGGCAAATTAGGCACCTTGGATGTGGTGTTGGGCTCCATCTATGACCTGAACACAGAAACTCCGTCTTTTTTCACCCACCTGACCGTGGTATTAGCCCCCTTCTCACAATATCCCATCATATTAGGGGGTGATTGGAATATTGTGCAATCAAGTAGTCTGGACTAACTGTACCATACTGGTGCTGGGGTCTCACCAGGGCAGAAAGCCTTGTGTGAGCTTATTTCTTCTTCGGGTTTGATAGACCCTTGGAGACTTACAAACCCTACGACCAAAGATTTCATCTTTTCTTCCCCAGTGCACAAATGTTTTTCCCACTTAGATTTTTTCCTGGTAAACCAACACTTAAGTTCTTCGATAATAGACCCCCAAATTTATGCACAGGTTATTTCCGATCATTCCATAATAGCTGTCAGTCTGGACCTCCCCACTACTCCCCTAAGGCCACATACCTGGTCTCTTAATAATACACTGTTTAAGGACCCTCAAACTATCTCCAGGTTTAAATGTTTTCTCCAGGATTCAATCCAACAAAATATAAATTCTATCCCTTTGACTGAGGTGTGGGCAGTCCTAATATCTACCTGGAGAGACAAACTCATCCATATTGTCACAGTACAAAAGAAAAAAAAGCTTTTCCACCTGAATTTATGCCCGGAAAGGATTCGGATTCTAGAAAGGAAGGGGTTTGACAAGCTAACAAATGCTGAACAACAAGAACTGGCTCATTCGAGGTCCTACTACTCAAAAGTATTACAAGAGAAAGTAGAAAAAACAGCATTCCTTATCAAAGCTACCTACATAGGACAGAATAATAAAGCAGGCAAGTACTGGCCTGATGGCTGAAACAGAGGGCAGCAGCAAAATGGATCTCTTCTATTAAAAACCCACATTCGAGGAAACATGATTCATGATCTACAGATTCCATGGAAATGCTGCAGTCCTTCAGAGAATTCTACCAATCTCTATATTCTCCTGCTTCCCTATCCTTCGCTCAGAAACAAATGATGCAGGATTTTTTGAGGAAAGTGAAACTCCCTTGTCTTTCCGGAGAACATCAGTCTTTATTAACTGACCTCATCACCATCGAAGAGATTTCCCAGACCATTAATGCTTTAAAACTTGGCAAAGCACCTGGCCCAGATGGGTTCTCTGCCTTTTTCTACAAAGTTTTTTGGGATCAACTCAGCCCATTGCTTTTACAGCTGTTTACCTATTGGGAGACCTCCCCAGTTACAGACCCCTCTTTATTTGAGGCAAGAATAATACTCCTACCCAAACCAGGGAAGGACCCCACTATAATTGGCAATTATAGACCAATATCTATACTCAATGTAGATGTTAAAATATATTTAAAAATCTTAGCCAACTGATTAGCAAAGGTCTGGTCTTGCCTATTGGGATCAGAGCAGGTAGGCTTTGTAGCAGACTGGTCCTCTGCTGATCACTTTTGCAAGCTTCTCCGTCTCATCTTTGCATCCAGGGACCCCAACCTTGAAGCAGTCTTGGTGTCCCTGGATGCAGAGAAAGCATTTGATAAAGTGGCCTGACCTTATTTGTTCATAGCCCTAGCTGGTTATGGATTACCCACATCCGTACTCTTTATCAATGTCCCTCAGCTCGGATAATGTGCAATAATTGTTTATCGGACCCTTTTCCATTATGTAGTGGCACTCAACAGGGCTGCCCCCTTTCCCCTTACTTATTTAATTTATATATAGAACCCCTGGTGAGAGAACTTAGCCAAGAGAAAAATGTAAAGGGTATACAGGTGGGAGAGCAAGATTTTAAACTATCGCTTTTTTCGGATGACCTGCTCTTACACCTCTCTAATTATAACCAATCTCTTCCCGTAGCACTTCAAATTATATCCCAGTTTGGGGAGTTTTCTGGTTACAAACTTAAAAATAAAACTACAGTATATCCTCTATCAGCCTTAGTGAAAAAAGAGCTAATAAGGGATCTGGGTCTACTATGGGAGAAAATGGCTATAACATACTTGGGCATTAAAATTACTAAAGAGACGGGTAAGCTTAGGGAGCTTAACTTTGTTCCCCTCTTCAAGTCAACAAAAGAAGATTTGGGAAGATGGTGAAAACTGCCCCTATCCTTCTGGGGGAGGGCAAACATTTTAAAAATGTTTTTTCTACCTAAATTTTTCTACCCATTGTACAATCTCAACTCATATCTACCTAAGTCCTACTTTTTAACACTCCAAAGAATCTGGTCCGATTTCCTCTGGAAAGGGCAGGCCTCTAGGCAGGTATATTGGAAACTTACTCGACCTAAGACCTTAGGAGGTTTACAACTACCAGATTTTTACCTTTATTACCTGGCTATCCACGCAAGCAGATTCCTGTTCTGGCTTGACCCTAACATAGACCCCACTTCTCTCCCTGACTGGATGCAGTTGGACCTAAGCCAGGCAAAATATTATAAATTATCCCTCCCAGCAATTATATACAATCCTTGGTCAGTGGTTCCACTAGAACTGTGAGATTCCCCAATAGGGTGGGGTAAGAAAGCCTCTCAGCAATTTTGCCTTTTAGCCCAAATTCAACCTAGGAAAGACCTTACACAGCCTCTATTCAGAACCCCAACCTGAAAATAGCTAATGAAATTATTAATCTGGGGAACTGGTGGCCCCATCGAAGTCCCAGTTTACAAGACTTTATACAAGGACAATCACTCCTCTCCTTGTCTATGGTGCAAGCAAAAGTCAGTATTCCACCTAGACATTTATTTAGACTTGTTCAAACCCTCAATTGCTTAAATGTTTTTTTGGGCAATCCCCCATGGTCTGACAGAACAGGAACCTTCCTAGCATCATTGGAAACTTTAGCCAAAAAACACGGACCAGTTTCCAAGCTATATCATGAAATCATTAGTTACCCCGGGCTAACCTGTCTTTGGTGGCTTATTATTGGAAAAATTCTCTTTCTAAAAACTTTCCTGATAGTGCCTGGAATAGAATTTGGTCAAGCATCTACAGGTTTACAAAACAGGATTGACTCAGGAATGTTCAGTTCAACATACAGTGAAGCCCACCAGGATGAATCACAGTATCACAGGTTTACTGCATGACAAAAGGGATTAACTCCCATTGAAATTGCATTGTTTGCTGCAGTAACTCTACTGCAGAATTCTGCAGTGCTGTGTTTCATCCTGGTGGGCTTCACTGTACTTCACAACCTCTATTACACTCCTAGCAAGTTATATCAAATGGGCAGGGTGTCCTCCCCTATTTGTAGTGATTGTGAGGCTGATATCACTTCACTATATCATAAGTTATGGTCTTGCCCCAAGATCCTTAAATTTTGGGATTTAGTGAAAAAAAACATTGCACCCTTTTTAAAATGAACTTCATATTTTTCAGAGGATACCTGTATCTTATGTTTTTATGCTTCTGCTCCCACATATCCCCAAAAAGTTCAGTTAGCTATGGTTTCCCTGTTCGCTAAGTTATTAATTCTTAGATACTGGAGGGATGAGTGGGATCTGACCTTTAGTGAATGGTGGACAGAATTCCTCACTGCCCTGAATGCAGAAAGGTGTGTAGCTAATGCCACCCACCCATGGAGAACATTTAAGAAGTGTTGGAGATCTTTTTTCTCTATCCCTCTAGATAAATTTGGTTACTGAAGCAACTTTCCACTTCTCCACCATTCCTCCCACTCTTTCTACCTCCAGTTGATAGCCCTTCTATTCTTTTTAGTTTTAGCTATCACAATCCCAGTTCTTAGGGACTGCTCCTTAATTTCTGGATATCTCAGTTTGTGGCATTTTATCATGTTGTAACCATGCTTGGCATTGGGAGGGGTGGTGGGAGAGGGGGGAAGGGGAGCTGTGAGTTGGGGGGTGGGAGACTTTTTGTTTGTTGCTGTTTGTTTAGTATGTTTTCCACTATCCCGTTCCTTTTCCTTTTCCCTTAAATATTGTTAACAATGTATGTTGATTATGTGGATGTATGTTTCAGCAGTATATCCTGATATCTTGTGGAATGCTCTGATTATTTCCAAACTGAAAATAAACTTAATTGCAAAAAAAAGACTAATTGAGTCAAAAGCTGCTTTTAGGTCAACAAAGAAGCAATATATTTTTGTTTTCTTTATATTCACATATTTCCATATTAAATGGTTTAGAACGTAGCAATGCAGTAAAGTTGACCACTCCGCTCTGAACCCATTTTGTGTTTCGGTTAAGAGACTATTTTCTTCTACCCATTGGTGAAGATGATTTAATATTATTCTACAAAAAATCTTGTGATGCGTCTTACAGACTTATAGGTATATACATAGAAGGGCTATTTATGTTGCCCTTTTTAAAGATGGGACAAATTATAATTCCTGCCCATGATTTAGGAAATTAATTATTTTGACATGCATAATTGTATAAATAGTGCAATACCAATCTAGAAATGTTTTGAATACATCAGCCAAAATGCCGTCTGGTCCTGGAGCCTTATTAGAAGAAATCTTGTTTATAGTCTCTTCTATTTCTATCATAGATATATAAAATGGTTTTGGAAACATGATTAAATTTTGATCTCCTATTACTGTCAAAGCCTGTTCCTTTGTGAAGAAATATACATTTTTAAAATGATTTTCCCATGTTACTGGGGTAATAGTAGTCTCCACCATGTTGGAGTATTGTTTAAAATCTAGCAAACCGAAAAAAGGTTACGGTACACAGGAGCAAGATGCAAGCAAAAATACGACTTGTATTTAAGTAAAACTTGCCAATTCATTCCAAAACTGCTCCCAACACAGCAAATAAACAGGTAGTGATACCCCAGTGCTTTGACTCTATACTCGAGTCTTCCTCAGGGAATGTGGCATTTTGGAAAACACTTCCCTATATTTACACATCACATCATTATTATTCATACAGGGGGTATACCTTAAAGAATGACATCATGATCTCAGTGTACAAAATATCAAAATACATGGCTAGTAAAAAGAAGAAATTACACAGTTTGTATCACCCATTTGGCTCAGTTCCATGAAGAATCCCTACAAATAAATGTTTTTTTTAACATTTATAAGTTATTTAATTTTAAGACTTTGTTTAGAACAGCTTTATTAGTACTCAAAAATCAAAGAGAACTAAGCAAAATGGGAGAAACTAGTAAAATGAATTAAATTAATCAAATCTCAGAGAAAGATTAATGGCTTACAAGCTATTTAAGAATAAACGAATAAGTTTAATATTTTATTTTTTAAAACACAGGTATATGTTGTTAGCTATATTTCATGCTGTAGCACATTTTGGAAATCACTACCTGATCCATGAGAAGTTTTGTCCTGAAAAAAAATTGTGTAATTTCTTCTTTTTACTAGCCATGTATTTTGATGTTTTGTACACTGAGAGTGTGATGTCATTCTTTAAGGTATACCCCCGTATAAATAATAATGATGTGATGTGTATAAAAGGAAAGTATTTTCCCAAATGCCACACCCCCTGAGGAAGACTCATGTATAGATTCAAAGCACTGGGGTATCACTGCTTGTTTATTTGCTGTGTTGGGAGTGATTTTGGAATGAATTGGCTAGTTTTGTTTAAATAAAATTCATATTTTTACTTGCATCCTACTCCTGTGCGCCATAACCTTTTTTCGGTCTGCAGTATTTATTGTTGGGTCTGGCTGGCCCACAGTATGAGCACCGGTCTGAAGTCTCCAGTTCACACACTATTCTTTGGATTGTTGTTTAAAATCTTGACTGACCAATAGCCAGAATTTCTTTCCGTCCTTCTTATTTACAGTTGTTCTTAGTTAATCCCACATCTTAGCATAGAATGTTTTTTTTCTTCTATGATTTCCTTTTATGTCTTCCTCTGGCTATTCAATTATTTTTTTTTATAATTACATATAGGATACTGTCTATAAGCATAGATTAGCTGATTTAAATGATGTTTGGCTTTTTTGCAATTAATGTTGAACTAAGTATTCTGTCTCCTTTATTCACTAGATGTCTGAGTAAAGAAAGATCTGATGTAATTTACAATATCTTCCCATATTTTAATAATCCCACATGATTCTGCTAAGGTATTTATCTCCAATTTCAGGTTATTAAGGTAATCTGAAATAAAAATGTCCTTAAATAAATGTATTGCTGAACCTTGCCACTTAACTCTATGTGAGTTTATAATTTCTAAGGGAGGTTGTGGCAAATTATGTTGTAATTCTTCTTTACTGTCTGTTTCCATATTGTTAAAATTGAAAAGTGTGCTGATTCTGGACTGTTTAAGATAACTATATCCTCAAATAATTTTGCTGCTTCAAAATTTACCCATATGAGGTCTATGGTTGATGATCCAGATGGTCCTACAAAAGTATAGTCAGTAGTCACCCTCTGAGTCCCCTATTGATCTTCCATTTATTAGACAGAAATTGGCTTCCTCCATTAATTGATCCAAGATTTTCCCTCATTTGTTAGCAACTCTGTCTTTAGTCTTTCTGATATATTGAATTGTATGGTTAATTACATGAATTCCTTCAACAAAGTTACTATCAAGCGATGGGATAATCTTAGTATTAGAAATGTGTGCATTAAAATCCCCCATTATAATAATCAGTTGGTTTACATTGCTCTCTTTAATCTGGGTTATATATGTCTTAAAGTGTTCCCAGGTGTCATCATCCTAATATTTTTTTGTTCCTGAGGAGGTATATATATATATACATCTATCAACATTATTACCCCTCCATGCATCACTAATTTTAGAGATCATATGCAAAGGTTTTTAAAACTAAAAGAGGCAGCACCATTCAATAAACACTGCTATATAATCTATGTGTGTTCCAGGTTTCGTAACAAAAGTCAACAAATTAATGCATTTTTAGTGTCTTTTTGTTGTGGTCCATTTACCCAAGGTTGTTGGATGCTGAGTCAGCATGCCTCGAGGCTGCCAATGTCATTGGGGATGTGCCTGTTAGGAAGTTACATTGCTGCTAGTAATAGAATGCTGGTAACTTCACTGCTGTTGGTCAGTGTCTGCTTTACAATAATTTAGATTTAATAGGTACCTTATCTGCACTAATTCCTACTAAGGATGGATGTGTTAGCCCTGGTAAAAAGATAATTTTAAAGTGATTTACTGAGGTTTGCCATAGAAAATGGGAGCAATAACTTGTAGGAGTGTACTCTACTGCACCCACAATACCTCACTATGTAAATTAGTATACAGGCTATTCTTTTTCTGTACTCACAACAGAAACAGGAGACTACATCTCTCAGTAAAGAAGCCTTATAGCTAGAGATGGTATGCACAATGCCTTGTTTTGAAAATAAACATACAAGAGCTTATATTGTTGATGCCACTATAGAAATACAAGACTGAACCTCACAGTAAGGAACTTGGAAATCAGCTGTTTATTATACTCACAATGCCTTGCTATGGGCATTTACATTTAGGCAGTGTCAGTGGCTCAGTAGGTAGCACACTAGCCTCTGAGGCTGGGAGATCAGAGGGCTGTGGGTTCAGTTCCCACATCTGGCACTTGGGTTAATATCCCAGTACTGACACTGTAGTGCAGCATGAGAGGGGTGCTGCACTTCTGAGGTGCTGTCTTTCGGATGAGATGCTAAAACCAAGGTCCCATCTGCCTGGATTGGTGGTAGTTCAGGTGGATGTTAAAGATCCCATGGCACTTATCGAAAAGAGTAGGGGAATTTATTGAAAAACAAATCATACAAAAGAAATATACAAATATTCAGAAGAACAACTTAAAAAGTACATTCATGTAACAGGAAAATCTGAAGTGGTTACCCAAGGCATGTTACGCCAATATGCTTCTAAAACCTGTTGCAGAAAAATAATACATTCTTTCTGAAAAATAACAGACAATTCCCTAGTAACATTCTGAATAATTATTTCAATAGGAGTGTCCTTTTGTTGCAACATATAGCCACATCTAGCAGTCCAGATATACCATTTTAGTACTAAACAAACAATATTCAATGTGCCTGTATGAAAACACTGCCAACCAGAGTGAAAAATACCATGCATCAATTCTTCGCATGTCGTTGTAGAAAAGATAGGTACAGACCAAGTACTTGCTAGAGTTGACCAAAATATCTTTATAAACGAACAAAGAAAAAATAAGTGCTCAATAGTTTCTTCTGCTGATACACAATTACACCTAATACAGCCTCATTCAGCATGCTGCTTGTGCTTTTGATTGCTTTTCACATTAATCTTACCATGGCATCTAAGCCATTGGAAATCTCACAATTTCCTTGGAACTCTTTGTTCATTTAACAAGGATAAATGGGTATTTTGTAGATGTATAGGTCAATGGGGAAAAGTTATTAATTCAGTAAAATGTGTGGTAATTATACCATGGTACAGCTGTTTTCTTGTATTACCAATTAACATATGGCTAGAGACCCCCCATAGTCATAATTTTATAAAGATTTCTCCATAATAACCAGGAAGTGTAGGATTGTGCTTCAAGTGAGTGAACCTTGACCCTTCCCAAATAGAAAACCATTGTTGAACTGTATCATAAAAATATGAAGTCCAAACCTTATCCTGATTAATCACTAGGGGCCAAAGATTAATATAAAAAAAATACAATAAAAAAACACTAATGGGTTTTCCATATTCAAATCCCCAGATAAGTATGGTAAATAAGTACTATTCCTCTTTATGGGATTTAGCCTATTACCCCACACTGCCCAAAAAAAACAAACTCAGCAAACCAGCTTCCAATTGTTTTGGGGGAGGAAAAACCTTACTGACATACAGGAATTGTGGTAAAAGCTTCATTTTAATTAATACCACACGTTTCTTTTTATCAAGTTTCCAAGTATTCCATTTTGACACTATCATATTTCCGAGTTCAATCCTTGATGTCCAATTTAATAAATCTAAATTACCTGCACCCCAGAATAATCCTAGAATCTTAATAGGGTGAGAAACAATGGGAATACCAGAAATCTGAGGGTCAATTTGAGATCGTGTTCCCAAATATATACCTTGGCTCTTAGATGCATTTAAACTAACCCATGATACTGAAGAATAAATAGTGCAGACTTCTATTGCTAAGGATATTGACCGTGCATCCGGTAAAAGAAGACATAGGTCATCAGCATAGGCAATACACTGTGCCGGACTCGGTAAAGACCCTATTTGCAAGGATCTAATTCCGGGATGAACATTTATACTTTTTAATAATGGATCAATACAGAAAACATAGAGGAGCGGGCTAAGGGGACAGCCTTGCCGAACTCCCCTATATACTGGAATTATCGGTCCAACATGTCGATTCACCATGGGAGTTACAGTAGCAGATGTGTATAACAGTTTAATCCATTGCATAAATTGATCCGGGATATTATAGAATCTCAAAACCTCCCACATATAACAATGATTTATAGAGTCGAAAGCTTTACTTTGATCTAGTGAGTATAAAAACCCTTCAGCTTCCTTCTTTGTGCTTCTAGTAGTTATTTCTTGAAGTAAGAGGAGATGTTCCAAAATATTCGAGTGTTTCACCGAGCAGGCTTGTGCCGGACTAATAACGTAATTTGCTACTTGTTGTAACCTCATAGTATTTAAGAAACAAATTGGTCTCCAATTTGTTAAAAGATGTCGGTCTCCTGTTTTATAAAGATAAACTAAAGAACCCTGTACCATAGTGAAGGGTAAGGCGGTCTTTAACATTGAAGAAACAACCTGTGCCAACTCCTGAGCCAGGGTTTCCACAATAAATCTGTAGACTTCAGTAGTTAGACCATCCTTCCCTGGGGACTTATTTATGGGCATAGACTTCATAGCCAGTTGTATTTCAAAAAAATGAATATCCTTTTGTAGTTCCTGTGTTAAGGTAACCGGGAACTCTGGAGCCTCAATATTTCCAAAAAATTTCTGAATACAATCCAATTCTATGTAAGTGTGGGAAAAAAGAGATTTAGTATGCATATACACAATATCCATAATTTCATTATGCGTATTATGCATATATCCTAATGAATCTTGTAAACTATCCATTCTTTTTGACTTCACTCGCTGTTTACAGTATCATATGGACAAATATTAGAAAGAGCTCCTTGTAAACCAAAATTTTGTTGGAAGGCTAAGACAACAGCTTTTTTCTGATGAAATTGAAACATGCGTTCCTTCAGAGAAGAAATCTGAGCACTATAATCATGCGTAGAGGCAAATGATAGGGAAATTAAAGATTGTAGTTGTTATCTATGTCGCAAATACGTTAAATATTGGATAGCTGTGTATTTCTTGCTTAAAATTTTTAACAAAATAATCAATTCCTTTTTTAAATCTTCCCACCATTGTATCGGTAAGTCATACAAAACAAATATCATTTTTTTCGCAGATAAAAAATACTGTATTTGAGTACGACAGTGTTCCTTACTTAATAATGAGGAATTGCATTTCCATAGTCCTCGTCCTATCTGAACCCCTGGTCCTAAGGTAAGAAAGAGTAGAGAATGATCAGAATATTCCACTGCCTGTACTCCGGCTGCAGAAATAAAGGAATGTTGGGAGATAAAAAAAAATCTATCCTAGTAGGACCCTTACAAAAAGTTGGCACTACTTTCTTAAGATGATATAACATGGCATCAACCAAATCTGCTTTGTGTGGTATTTCATGTAAACAATTAGAGTCACAATAAGTTTTAGTCTGTGACCCCTTATCCCATTTATCTAATCCATAATTAAAATCTCCTCCCCAAATTACTAATTGTGCAGTATATAAAAAATGGCTGAATTATTTTGAAAAGAGACACCCTATCAGCTTTAGATTGCATGGCATAGATATTAATAAGATGAAACAACTTGCCCTGAAAACAAATATCTAATAATAAAGCCCACCCAGGAACCAGATTCAGCAATTTCAAACGTGTAAATTCAAGGCCTTTAAACAATATCCCTATCCCTGAGCATTGGTCTGTACCTATCGACCAATAAGAAGGCCCCACGTACCAAGCATTAGTAGCATTATGGACATCAAGCAGAGTATGCAGTCTTGTATCCTGCAGAAAATAAATACCTGTTTTTTGATGAATTAAAGCAGAAAAAATGGCAGTTCTTTTCCTCAAGCTCTTAATACTGTTCACATTCACAGAGGTTAGAAAAAGAGCCATAAGAAGAAGAGGGGAGTATATCTCAAAAGGAAAAAACAAAACAAAATCATTTCTTTTTTACCCCACTTCTAGTACCCAGCCTAGTTTTCAGTTTAACATGAGATGGGTGTTTCTTCTTCGAAGACTCTTTATGGGGGATGTCCCGTGGTGCCTCAGTCTGATCCCCCTCCCCATCCCCTACCATAGAAGAGGAATCTGAAAGTGTTTCAGAATCACTATCTACAGTAGGAAGAGCCTGATACTGATTTTGAAGGGGAATAGAATGTGTTTTAGCTAGTTTTACAGCCGGAATGGATTTTTCTGACCTTTTCCGAGCCAAAATACCTTTTCTTATATCATAGGCTAGAGGAGGGGGGGCATGACTGTTTCTGGTACCTCTAAAGGCAGAATCTCAATTTCTAAATCTGTATTACTGCCCTGTGGTTGAGAAAAAGTTGTAGGAACAGGAGGCGAATCTGCCAAGGGGTCCACCTGTAGTTCCTTAACTGGTGCTTGGAGAGTCCTAGGGAGTGGGGAAGACATTGGGAATGTAGAAGGGGGGAAGAAGGAAGGGGAAGACAGCACAGGCTCAGATTGTTACCATTGGGCTACTGCTATGAGCAGCTGTTGTTCCTCACAATCTCCTCCAGGATTTGTATTATGAGCGGCCCAAGCACAACTTTGATAGGAATGCCCCTTGTCATCGCATAAGCTACAAACCATTTCCATTAAACAATTACTACTGACATGTCCTAATTTGTTACAGAGAGAACATCTCACTTTATCACAAATGCTGCTCATATGGCCCTTAGAGCCACATTTATAGCAGGCCTTTGGTTGGCCTGCATAAAACAAGACTCCCCTGTCACGCCCAAGAAAAAAAGAATTTGGAAAATGTTTAAGACCATCACTAGTTGAAGAAAGTAAAACTTTAAATTTCCAACCCCCAGTCCAATAATGTTCACTATCAAAGAAAGAGGTAGGTCCATCCAGAACAGTGCATCTTTGTTTTATCCAGTATGTTAAATCCGTCACACTGACCCCTTCATTGCGAAATAACACAGTTACAAATTTTATAATAGGTTTTGTCAGAGGTATTGCTTCAAAAGGAGTCCACAGAGGAGAGTTGCGAAGTTCATTATATTTTTTCCCAAAACCCTCTAAACCATTAGTAGTCTTGAAGCTAATATCAAATGTGTGCTCGCCCGACACATGGATTAGGGCATATATTTCGTTAGCAAAAAATCGTAATGAGTCTTTTATCAATGTTTTACCCACATAGACACAATCTGGAACACAGTCCAACTCTCCTTTTAAGAGTAAACGTACAGCATTGTGGTGTTTAGCAGGGGCCACAGGTAAATGAAACAGGGAAGCAAACAATTTTTTGGTGCATCAGGTTTACGGTTCAAAGGAGCATCTGGGACAGGGAACTCAGGTTGGTTTGGCAAAACATTTGCACTCGGTATGGATTCAGAAACATTTGGAGGGGAAACAGTATCAGTACTAGATACTATAGTCCAACCCATAGATGTAGAGATTTTAATGGGAGACGTACCTGAAACCCAGCGATTGTCCTCTTTATTTTTCCCCACCCTGCAGCCAGCAAAGCAGCATCTACAGACCATGGCTCTCTGGTGTTGGGCTGCAACAACATTTCTGAAGCGGAATGTGCATTCAAAGAAATCAAAGCCTGGCATGTGGTGTCACAGGCTGACTCACCCTGCAAGGCCTTTGATGCTGTCACGTCAGTGTTTGCAATCAGCTGTGCAGCCGATCCTGACAGCGGTGAATTCAACACTTCTGAAGGCTTCACCGCTAGTCATTTAGGGCTGACAAGAGGAGACTCTTTTAAAGCAAACTGTTGCTGCTGTGCTGAAGAGAGTAAATCGTCATCTGAAACTTCATCCTCCACCAAGGTTCGAGCAGCTGGTATGGTAATCAAGCACTGAGTATCCTTGCAGGTAATTCACTTATCCAACAAAGCTTCTTGCTGATTGATAACTTCCAACAGTTGGTGTCTCTGACACTCCAAAGCCAAAAATTCATCATCTTCTAAATCCTGAGCCATCTTCAGTGTCACATTGTTGTCCATATTCTCCTCAAGAATTGGGCCTTTCACCCACTCCATTCCAGGCATTTGAGAAGCAGGAGGTGGAACGAACCCTCCTGCCTCCTCCACATCCAACTCCTTCACCGAGTCCTCACTGACTGCCGCCATAGCCGACAGCAGCAATGCCCCCTACACAGAGTAGGGGAATTTCCCCAGTGTCCTGGCAAAATTTCCCTCATTTCACTAAAAAAATACCACCAACAGCTTAATCTGGTTCAAGGTCAGTTGGCATTCATCTGTATCCCCTTCCCCCAGGTCATGCCTGAAAATAGGCAGGATTTGTCTAGTGCACTTACCCGGTCAACAAAAACTAAATAAAAAATAAATAAATAAATAAAACATATTAGGTGCTCACCACTACCAACATATGAGACTGTACATCTGAGTAAGGCACATTTAAGTCGACATTATATATTACCCAGAACTCCTTGTTGCTGCATGTAAAACATTGACAGCTCCCTTGCATGACATCATTTTTTAGGGGGGGGCCGCACAGAGAAACTGGAAGGCAGCCAGAAACAAACCGCCGATAAAACATATCAATAAAATGACTATGACAGCTTTTTGTACAAAACAAATTGCAGCTTCAACATCTGAAGCATGGCTGGCAATGGCATACTATGTGAAAAAGGAATTCTGGGAACCTTCCAATATCACTTTAGCATCAATACGCTACTCTCCCTGACTTCTGCACAGGCGAAACATTTAATTTAAACTGTTATTATGCATTACTGGCATTGAGCATATGATCTATTTATTTTAAATTGTGTGATTTAATTTGTTATATTTATTATGATGTTGTTTTTCTTTTGTTGTTGTTTTTTTCTTTGCAATTGTTTTGATTTTTGTATGGCACCCAGAGCTTTCTGGATGGGCGTCTTTTTAAATAAAATTTGCCTTGCCTTGCCATGACAGAACCACAATCAAACAGCTTTGAGATTCTTGCAACAGGCACAGTGAAAGGAATAAGAAGTCTTTACAGACATCAGCAATGTGAAAGCCTCCCTGGCTTATGTATTGAAGAAAGAAAATAGCATCCCAAATTACATCACCAGGGTGGAGACATGCCAATTACCACAGGGAATAGAAAGTCTCAGCATCTAGCAGTGTTGCTGAAGCAGACCACACAATAAATAGCTATAAATGGTATTGAATGGTATATTTTCATATAAAATACTAGGCAGACACTGTTGTAATAACAATATTTAATGAATGGTGCTGACAGTTTAATTTCTATAAATTTCATCGTACATGATCTTTAATGCTAGGAATTCTCTTATACTTGTTTCAATAGCACAAACTGTAATATATAATGACATTTTTATATAAGTTATTGAACTGGCACTGGGTCTGCCATGTTTCTTGTTTTTTTACTGCTGGTATTATATATCCTGTATAACCAGGCAGTAATGGAAGCTGGGTGTCTCTTATCCAAGTTTCTTGGAAACATAGAATATAATTTGTTAACATGGTTTCATAGTTCGGATTCAAGTCAAGAGGTCAGTGACCTATTAAGACTTGCCACTATATCAGTGGTATTTTCTATTCCTGATGTCACCCATGAAAAAGTTTAACTTCTTTTTGAAAGTTTAAAGGGACTCCCTGCAGACTACTTCACTAGGTAAATTATTCCAAAGTGAAATAATATGTTGACTAAACCAGTTACCCCTCTTACTGGTTCTGTAACTAGCACCTTTTAGTTGCCTGGTGTGTGCCTTAATGTTAGCAGACTTGTTACATATTTTAAGACCCATGGCTGCTTGGATAAACAAATCATCATACAGTAGGTGTTGTATATATATCAAATGTCTCCTCGGAACCTCCTGTAGTCAATGAAGAGCAACTTCAATTTCCGTAACCTTTCATCATAGGATTTATGCTCAATGCCCTTTATTCCCTTTGTCATTTTCCTCTGGACTCTTTCAAGTGTTTGCTTGTCATCAGCTAATTGTGGGGCACAGAAAGGAGAACAGTAATCAAGGTGTGGTCAGACAAGGACAGAGTACAGCGGCAATAAAACTCCTGGTTCAAGGCTTTTAATGTTCCATGGTATACAGCCAATGATTTTATGGCACTTCTGGGCTACAATTCTGGAGTGTAACTGTAGTAGTGGATGGTAACCAGCACACACCTAAAGGCAGACACTTGTGTAGGCTCCAAGAACCAATATGGATACTCCAGATTCATTCAAACATGTTAAACTTTAATATAAAGTGTCACCAAAACTTTGCTTGAAGCAGGAATCACAATTTACTCACATAAAAAGAATGTCCTTTGAATAAAGTTTATATAGTCCCAGTGAGTAAGATCCAAGGTTCAGAATAAAAGCAAACAGACCCTGCTAAAGGCCAGTACTCAACTTGCTGCATCAGCAATGTAGGAGGAGTCTGCCTACCAAGGTCACCTGAAGCGTTTCATATTGTGGGCAGTACTTTTTCAAAGGATGATATAAACTTCTAACAGTCTACCTTATCAAGTGGCCTCTTAAAGAGACAGTGTATGTTTCTGTTGTTACATGAAATGAGTTCACCATTCTCAAATGTGCAATATCCATGAATATAATCAAGCACCAACTGCCACATAGCAGCAATAAATATTTACATAAATAGTGAATAAAACCTTTCAGAAAAGCTAGAACAAATAGAAAGAAACAAAGAATACTGTGCCATCTATACTTCATAGGGCACCAGTAAAAAATTTGCACAAGTCCATGGTGAACAAGCTTAACAACTTAATCCAAGAGTTAGACATATTCAGGTTCACCCTGGTAGGTAAAAACCAAACTGTGCAAAGCTGTAAAAAGGTAGAAATGGAAAAAGTTAAGAAACACCAACAATAAATAATACATAAATATAATTTATAAAAAAAATATATACTTAACAGACTAATACCACCTAAAGTTACACATCTTATTTTTTCAGAAAGGGTTGGATTTCGATTCTCTCATTTAATCCTGGGGTTTGCATAGCTTGTAGGGAAAAATCCAGTATTGCTCTCTCCTAAGAAACAAATTGTTTTAGCCCCCCTCCCCCCATTTTGTCAATATGGGTTTTTCTATAGCTGTAAACATAAACTCATGTTCTCCCTTGTTCCTAACTCTGAAGGCATGCAAAGCCAGTGCATTCTTGAGGTCCATATTAATAATCGCTCTTGTATGCTCACCTATGCGGGTCATAAATTGTCTTTTGGTTTTTCCAATGTAGAATTTTCCACATTTGCACTCTGCCATATATAAGACCCCTGGTGTGCTGCAAGTAATGGACCCCCTGACTTTAACATCCCTATTGGTAGCTGGAATTCTAAAGCTTTTAGTAATCTTTACCACAGGACAATATTTACAGTTCCCACACTTATTGCATCCATCCATCTATTCTGTAAGCCAGTTTCTGGGTCTGTCTGGCACTGGTTGCACCGAATGTACAATCATATCCTTAATAGTTTTTCCCCTTCTATTTACCATCTTGGGACCATGAACATTAACATCATTCAACCTCTGGTCCCTGGTCACCAAATGCCAGGGTTTTTTAATAATGGATGAAATCTGGCTGGATTATGGAGTATAAGTAGAGCCAAATATTAATTGGGGGTCATATCTCCCATCCCTGTTTTTCTTTCTAAAGTTCTTCCCTGGGGATATTTTTCACTTCTCTATTGCTAATTTCATATTTTTCATCTGATATCCCCTGTTTTCTAGTCTCTCTGTTAGTTCAGCAGCCCTTGCTTCAAACTTGGTCTGACTACTGCAGTTTCTTTTTGTCCTTATGTATTGACCTTTAGAGATAGCCCTTATGATGTGTGTGTGTGTGGGGGTTGCTACTGGCCATCAATCATGTATTCTTATCAGTACTTTTACAAAATAGGCCAGTACCAAATTCCCCCTTCCCCATCCTTGTATATTATGAGATTTAAAAAGCTTATTTCCCTTTTGCTGAAACTGGCACTAAACGCAAGTTCTCATTGCTACCATCCAGGTATTTCACAAAAGCAAATAGTTCTTCTTTAACGCTTTCCAGATGATTATCATATCATCTATGAAACACTTATACAAGTTGTTTTTCTGTAAATATGGATTACTATCATATCAAATCACTTCAAGTTCCCATGTAGCCATAAACAAATTAACACAGTTGGGTGTGAAACTGGCAATGATAGCTGTCCCTCTTTTTTGCAGGTAGAAGATCTGTTTGTGAAAAAAAGTGTTAAATTCTAACACAAATTTGGTCAATTGTGTCAAAATCTCAATGGGGGGTTCCTGAACTACACGTGTGTCCAAATAGTATTCTAGGGCCTGTAATCCTTCTCTGTGAGGTACATTAGAACATAAAGAGGTAACATCTAGGGTAATTAATATACAGTCTTCCTCAATTTCTATATCCTGTAGTATTCCTAGTATGTCCCCTGTGTCTTTTATAAAGCAGGGTACCTCTTTCACTAGATCAATTAAAAAGGAATCTACAAATTGGCCAAAGGTTCAGTCAGGCTGTTGGTCTCTGAGATGATTGGTGTCCCCAGGGAATTGATCAAGTCTTTGTGTATCTTGGGCAGACAGAAAGTGGCCCTTGTGGGGTGTCGTACCATAAGAAAATAAAATATTGGTTTTGTAATCAATTCCACTCTTTTTTTCTCATATAAATAATCATCAATTTGTTTTTTAAAAACATTTGTTTGATCATTTCTCAACTTCTCATAGTATTTCACATCTGACAACTGTCTTAACACTTCCATTTCATACTTGTCACTGCTTATGACCACAATTGCTCCCCCCTTTGTCAACAGCTTTAATGATAATAGCTGTGTTATTCCTCAAATTTCTAAGTGCCTCCTGTTCTTTTCTACTCATATTATTAAAGAAATGCATATTAGCATTCTCATTCAGGGAATTTAAATCCTCCTCACAGCACCTAACAATCATCTGCAATGCTGGTGACAAAGGGGGCAAAAATCTGACTGTGGTCTAAAAACAGTGGCTGCATAAACTGTCTGCTCGGTAACATTTGTTGGCTCACCTTCATGTCACTCCCTTTCTAGTCCTACTTCATTTTCTTTGGAAAAAAGCCTTTAAACTTAAATTACGTACCAATCTGTTTAAATCTATCACAGTCTCAAAATGGTCAAACCTCCTAGTTGGAGTAAAGGACAGTCCTCGATTGAGTACATTCATTTCTGTTTCATCTAGATGGTAACTTGAAATATTTATTACATTTCCTGGAATCTCCCTCAGCAATGTCTCCCTTTCTAACCCCTGTTGAAGTTGCCTCTTCTTACTCCTCCTTCTGCCCCCCCTGAATGCACTTTGTCCTCCTTGGTTCTGTAACCTCTGGCTCTGCCACAGGACAAATGGTACAGGCTCTGGTAAAGTGGCACATTGTTCCTCTTCCCCCTCCTCCCCTAAAAACACTCTTGTGCTTGCTCAAGATGTTCTGTTGTGGTGGGGAGAACAGTGGTCTGAATGGGTGCAACTGTGGGGTCCTGGGGATTACTAGTTGCCTGAGTATTTAAAGGTGCAGTCCAATTAAAGATTTTACCATCATGATAATTCCTCTCACCTCACTCAAATTTGCTCTTTTTGACAGACTTCACCTTTTCCTCATATCTGTGTAAGTTATCATTGAAAACTTTAAGCTGCTGTTCAAATTGCAGGGCTTTAGAAAACAAATTTAAATCTGTCTCCTTTTTTGTAAGTTCTACTTCAGTCTCTTATTGAATCATTACATTTTCTTCAATAACCAGCTCCATATACTCCTGACTAGCTTTATGGCCAATGTTTTCTCCATTTATCAATAAAGCCCTCTTGGTTATGGCCACAAGTAGGGTTTTTTAAGACCCTGAGTCCCTTCAGAACATGGTCAACTTCTTTTTTTTTTATTTAGTATGCTTTATTATTTTTAAACAAGCAACACCATATACAGACAACATGATAATGCTGGAATAAAGATTGGATGATTAAATCCAGGTATATAATTATATAGCATTCAGTGATGAAATACAGTATTAAGAAGCTATAACTGGTTAAAGTTGTCTGCATCCCACCCGCCTCCCTGCCTTCCCTCCTACCCACCCCATCTGCCACTAGTTGTTGTTTAAGGACGGTTGCAAAAGTATGAAATGATAAGGGACAAGTTGGAGATCTCACCAACGGGAAAAGAAAAAACTATCTTTGGGGCATAAGTGACTAAGGTCTAGTGAATCGAAATAAGGGTGTACAGTGTTTCCCATCTTTGTTTTTATTTACCCATTCCATTAGTAATTCCTGCAATGGTGAGCTCAGCTCGTAGGGCAAACATGATTTCCTTAAACCATTCTACATGGTTGGGGGGTGGTCAAATCTAACCAATGCCTCAATATTATTTTCTTAGTGCAGTCTGAAATTAAGGCCATGTGAGCTCTCTGTCTATGCCATTGTAGTTGCGTGTAGTCTTCCAAGATACAAATTTCTGGATTGAAGCTATCAGACAATGTAAGTAATGGGTCAAGCCTGTTTTGAATACTATGACAGAAGGGAACAATTTTCTCACATGACCATAACACATGAAATAAGTCACCAGTAGCTTGTTGACATTTGGGGCATTGATTAGAGGGTAGCATGCCCATTTGGTAGAGTTTAAATGGGGTATAATATAGATTGTGATTGATATAGAATTGCATGTATCTATATCTGTCCCATTTAATATAGTTATATAGGTGGCTCCAAATAGTAGGCCAGGCCCTGGAAGAAGTAGTCGATAGTAGAATGTTGTCCCACCAATAAAACCTCTGGTCTTCTAAAGTAGCAACATTTGATAAAAGGAATTTATATGAATAAGATATCAAATGAGAGGTAGGAATGGAACTGAAGTATGTGAGCAAGGTAGACGTGAAAGAGCTAGCCCATACCCCTGATCCAAACTGTTGTATCAACATGTGGGATATCTGAAAATATTTAAAAACAGAAGTAGTAGACCAGCTGAAAAGGCAACAGCCTTCTTGAAAGGAAAGCAGATTTTGTTCCTGAACCAACTGGCCCACTTGTTCTACACCCATATCTGGCCAAAAAAGATGAGGTTTAACTATCTTACCTGAAATTAAAAGATTAGGATTTTGAAACAGGGGTTGGGCTGTATCTCTGTATGCATCTGTTTTGAGGAAGGAGTTTAACTGATGCTGTGTTTGAAGCAGGGAGTTTAATGGGGTATCCGGAGGGTTTGGGAAGGTTCTTTTTAATAATGAAAGGAAGATCCTTTGGATCAATATCATGCACCACGCAAAGAGCATGTTCAATTCTGATCCAAAGAGGGCAATAAACAGAATCTGGAATAACATTTAAGGGTTGTAACCAAAGTTGTATTCTAGCCAAGTGAATAGCTAAGTATTAGATGTAGAAATTTGGGGTTTGGAGAACACCATCAGCTTTTTGATGAGTAAGCTTGAGATAGTTCCGTCCAACATTTTTACCCTGCCATATAAAGTTACTGAGAATTCTGTGTACTTGTGAGAACCATGATAGTGGGAGGGCCCAGTTGAACATTTGTAAGGGATATAAAATGCGAGGTAAAACATTTGTTTTTATTATGCTCATGTGTCCCAAAAAGGTTAAAGGTAGTTTCAACCAGTGTTTAAAGTCTTATGTTGATGTATTAATGAGGGCATCTAAATTAAGCTTTTTCATGATATGGGGGGAGGGGTGAAGGTGAACCCCAAGATATTTCAATTTGTTGGCTTTCCAATGGAACCCCAGATGATCAACATCAGCCTTTAAGGTATATTTATTAAGGGGAAGAACTTCCATTTTTCCCAGATTCAACTTATAATTCGAAATTGACTCAAACTGGGAAATGATTTGAAAAGCAACAGGAAGGGACTGGGTAGGATTAGAAATGTGCAGGAGTAAATCATCTGCATAAGCAGAGATTTTAAATTCCATATTACCTCTTGATATACCTGTTATGAGTGAGGAGTGTTTAAGTTTTCTGATAAGGGGTTCTAGATATAAATTAAAAAGATAGGGGGAGACGGGACAGCCCTGATGGGTACCCTGAGATAAAAGAAAGGGTGTACAGAAAACTCCATTACATTGAATTTGAGCTGTTGGAGATGTGTATAGAATTTTAATCCACTAGATGAATTTAGGTAGTAGCATAAATAAAAAGGTATTCCCATGACACCCTATCAAATGCTTTTTCTGCATCCAGGGAGACAAGAGCTGCTAGCATACAGGAGTCCCTGGATGAAGAAAAAAGATATGCTAATTTCCTAAGGTGATCCAAAGAAAGTCTACCTTTGATGAACCCAACCTGTTCTGCACTAATGAGTGATTCCCAAACCTGGCCTAGTCTAGAAAAAAAGAATTTTGGCAAGGATTTTGAGATCCACATTAATTTGGGAGATAGGTCTGTAGTTGAGGATCTGGAGGTTTTTTTTTGCTGGGTTTAGGAAGAACAACTAAAGTGGCCAGTGTCAGAGGGGGTGTCAGATATACCCTTCTTGAAAATGTAATGAAAAGTGTCTGGGAGAATGGGGGCTAAAATATCCTTGAATGATTTATAGAAGTTGGTTGTGAAACCATCAGGACAAGGTGATTTATCCAAGATGAGGGAGTCTATAGCATCAGAAACTTCTGTTAAGGTAATAGGAGCTTTTAAACTATTTATCTGAAGCTCAGATAGCACTGGGAGGTTAATATCTTGGATGAACGTGTCCAATTGTTGGGCCAGAAGGGGGAGTGCAGAGGCCGAGAATAATTGCTGGTAATTGTCTCAGAAAGCATTCACAATGTCTTGAGGGGAGGTGAGAAGCACACCTGATGTTGAATAAATAGAGTAGACTATTCTATCAGCAACTTGAGTGCAAAGGTGAAGATCCAGGAGTTTCCCAACCCTTTCCCCCTGGCCAAAATAAGAAATTTTAGAATGAAGCATAAGAAATTCCACTTTTTCAGATAGTAGTTGGTTATATTGGGCATGGAGAGGCTCCACCTTCTCCCATTCATCTATTGGGGAAGAAGGAGTGAGATGACTCTCCAGATCTGCTATCTGATCCAGTATAGAGGGGAGAGAGCTGCGGTCCTCTGTTTTTTACGCTTAGTCACTAAGCGAATTAGTTCACCTCTTAATGCACATTTCAGTGACCCCTATAGAAAATCTTTTTTAGACATGGATGGGGCATTGAGTCCCATGAAGTTATTTGTGAAAGTTTGGAGAAGCTGTACATATTCATCAGATTTCAGAAGTTGATTGTTAAGTTTCCAAATTCTATCTCTGTGTATATTGGGTAAGAGATCCAAATAGAGGTGGGCAATATGATGGTCTGAAATGACCTCTGATGTATAGTAAGCTAGGGAAACACCTGGAAGATGATCAACAGACATAAGAAAATAATCTATATGGAAAAAGGAATGATGGAGAAGGGAGTGAAATGAATATTCTTTGCTGTCAGGGTGCATAAGCCTCCAAGGATCTGTGAGGCCAAGGAAATGCATTAACTCATATATGGCTTTTTGATCTGGTGACAAATTTTGCCTAACCTGACCAGTTCTATCTAATTTATTAGATAGGACCTGATTCCATTCTCCACCCAGAATCATTGGAGACGTGGTCCAGGGAGTAAGTGTGGCCTTAAGAGAAGCAAAAAATTCTGGGTCATCACAATTGGGTCCATAAATGGAACCTAGCGTAACTTTGGAGTGACCTAGAAGGGCCCTCAGAATAACAAATCTACCCTCAGGGTCTGCAATTTCTTGTATAAGATGGAATGGAATTCTGTGGGATACGAGGATGGTTACCCCCTTCTACAGGAATCAATAACAGAACCAAACACCTGACCCACCCAGTTTCTACTCAAATAATCAGTTTGAGTAACCAAGAGATGTGTCTCTTGTAGAAAGGCTACATCAATTTGCAGGCTTTTAAGGTGAAACAAAACTATAATTCACTTGGCTGGAGTCTGTGCCCTTTTTATATTCCAAGAGCAATATCTAAACCCAGCCATAGGAGATATTGAGGTGAGAAAAAGTGATTTGGAATTTATGGGAAAGCAACCAATCCAAACTACCTAAGGTAACTGTAACCCACGCCCTCCTAGTGGCAGACATCCCTTTTATTATAACCCTACAACCCCCTCCCTCCCACACAAAAAACCTGATTCTGTATAAGCAAGTCTCAGAAGTCCTAACCCTGAACCCCACAACGTAGACATAATAACTGAAGTGGAAAAGTTCCCATACTGGGATGACAATGGTAAAAGTTCAAACCCCAATGTCCAAAACATGACTGCTTCCCCAACAACTAGACAGTCATGTACTCCCCACCCCCTCCCCAAGCCTATAGTTAAGTATTAAAGTAACAGTCATTAACTGAGAGAATGAAATTCAACTACACTAGTTAGGCCCAGTGCCCACAGTCGATTTGTAAACCATAAATTTACTATAAACTTAGTAACAGAACTATGCTACTGTTTATAACCATTAACTATATACTAATTAGTGGAAAGTTACCTAAACCTCAACCGCTAATTAAATTATTCCACATTTCCTAAAGATGCAAAATGGATCCCTTGATTAAGGTAGAGGATCCTGTAGAAAGAGAAACAAAAATGAGTAGAATGAGTGGGCATAACAGTAAAAATTAAATCAACAATGTGAGCCACATAGGAATATGGCTCAGGCAACAGCATGCCCAATTTATATGTCAGATAAGTAAGCAAGGAAAAAGAAAAACAGTAAGCTAGAAAACCAAAAAAGACATTCTAATTAAAATTATGAAGCTGTGCTCAATTAATAGAAAAATCCTGTTGTTGAAGACAGTCTAACATCAGCAAAGACGATCTGTCCTCTGGTGGTGGTGCACAGTTGAAACAGTTCGCACAGTCATGTGGTAGAACAATAATTATGTGCACATTTGAGCGGGTCACCATGTTGCACACTCACATAGAGGAACAAGCAAAATCAAGACTGAAGCTACAGTTAGGGCAGCTGGATCTCTATCTGGGCAATCCACACTGATTAAAGAGTAAGGGACCAGGCGAAGGTTCCGGATGCAGGAATCAGATACAATTATCGGATTAAGCCAGCTAAGGTTCCAGGGAAAGGCACACAGAAGGCTGCCATGGACATGGACAGTAGCACAGCTTATTTATCTTCTGCTCAGGAGGTAAAGACAAAAGGAGAGAAACTCTGTTGAAATCAACCAGCCTATACGGTAGGGTGTGATCAACGCTGACTAAATCTGGAAATAGAGAAGTTAGGTCCTGAGCAGCCTGGTCAGCATTGTCAAAAGACTTCCAGAGACCTTGATGTAATACAGATAGTCTGGCCAGATAAAGCATTCAAAATTTTATTCCAGCCACAATCAGTTTGGTAATACTGGGATGACAGTCAGCGCTTTTCTGGCAGGTGACTACTGGGAGGTCTTGAGAAATTCTGAGGTTTGAGACTTCCCACTTAATTTCTTGTACCTCTTAACTGTGGACAAGATATGTTGATGGTCAATGTAGCTTAAAAGATGAAGAATGAATGGTCTAAGCTTAGACCCTGGAGATGGCCTAGGCCTTTGGGATCTGTGGGCCCTCTTAATGATGTATGAGGCAGAGTGAGGTGGAGGGCCTGCAATCTTTTGAAGAAGCTTCTGGGCAAAACTTATGGGGGAATGCCTTTCAGCGTCTTCTGGAAGGCCAAAAATAACCAGGTTATTACACTTGTTTCGGCCTTCCAGATCTTCCAATTTAAGTTCCAGTTTGCTGAGTTTCTGTCTTATTGCAGAAATATCAGGCTCAACATGGGATTGCCACTTTTCAAGAGAGGTAGAGTGAGCTACAATGTCCACAAGAGCCCTGTTGGTATCTGTTAACTCTGCTTTGATAGACTTTAGATCTGAGGCAAATTCCAGGAATGCAGATTTTAGGGGGGCCATCTCCACCAACAACTTATCTTCTGAGAGAGGTGCTGCAGCTGCTGGAGGCTTGGAGTCTTGTCAGTAGAAGTGCTTTGCGTTTTGGCCTGCTTAGACTGCTTGTCTGGTGTTGCAGGTGGCATACATGCTGGAGGGGCCTGTTTCATTTTGGCCTCCGTTCTGCAACTATTTTCAAGCTTCTTCAAGTTAACTTTTGGACCGAAGGTATCCTGATGCTGTTAGCGAGCGATAGATATGATGTAGGCTAGCTAGTGAACATCGAAACTTGGAGTTTTTGTAGTTTTTAAAAGCCTTGAGTTGGGAGCAAGGTGTGCAAGCATCCATCTACAAGGAAGGCATCACATGATCCCCCCACACGGTCAACTTCTAAATATGCTTTGTGTGAAATTTCCACCTATTGAAGGCATTTAAGCTTATAAACTGTCATATATAAGGCAGAGTGCAAATGTGGAAAATTCTACATTGGAAAAACAAAAGACAATTTAAGACCCATACAAGTGAGCACGCAAGAGCAATTGTTAATATGGACCTTAAGAATGCATTGGCTTTGCAAGTCTCCAGAGTTAGGAACAAGGGAGAACATGACTTCATGTTTACAGCTTTAGAAAAACCCATATTGACAAAATGAGGGGGGTTATAACAATTTGCTTATCAGGAGAAAGCAATATTGGATTTTTTCCAAGCAAGCTATGCAAGCCCCAGGATTAAATGATAGAATCAAAATCAAACCCTTTCTGTAAAAATAAGATGTGTTACTTTAGGTAGTATTAGTCTGTTAATATATAAAAATGTGTTTATAAATGGTATTTATGTATTATTTATTGTTGGTGTTTCTTAACTTTTTCTCTTTCTGCCTTTTTGCAGCTTTGAACAATTTGTTTTTTACCTACCAGAGTGAACCTGAATATGTCTAATTATTGGATGAAGTTGTTAAGCTTGTTCACAATGGACTTATGCACATTTTTTACTGGTGTCCTGTGAAGTATGCTGTAGATGGTACAGTATTCTTTATTTCTTTCTATTTTTTCTAGCTTTTCTAGATGGTTTTATTCACTATTTATGTAAATATTTATTGCTGATATGCGGTGGTTGGTGCTTGATTATTTATATTCATGTATATTGCACATCTATGAATGAACTCATTTTATGTAATAACAGAAACAGACACTGTATCTTTAAGAGGTCACTTGATAAGGTAGACTGTTAGAAGTTTATATAATCCTTTGAAAAAATACTGCTGACAGTATGAAATGCATCAGGTGACCTTGGGAGGCAGGCCCCTTCTACATTGCTGCTGCAACAAGCTGAGTACCGGCTTTTAGTAGGGCCTGTTTGCTTTTATTTTGAACCTGGACCTTACTCACTGGGACTATATGAACTTTTCTCAAAGGACATTCCTTTTTTATGTGAGCAAATTGTGATTCCTGTTTGCAAACAATGTTTTGGTGACTCTTTATATTAAAGTTTTACATGTGTGAAGGAATCTGGAGTGTCCATATTGGTCCTTGGAGCCTACACATGTGTGTGCCTTTAGGTGTGTACTGGTTACCATCCGCTACTACATTTAACCTTTTTATCCTTACCTGGCACCATTATTTCCTGGATGCAGTCATTTCACCTAATACTACAAGTTTATAGATTCTTGAGTGTGTTTTAGATAAAAAAAATCATTATTTATGGTGATACCCAAGTCCCTTTCACTATATGTTTCTGATATTATTACACCATTTAACTTATACTGTATAATTTGTTTTTATGCCCTAAATGTGTTATTTTACACTTTTCAATATTAAAACTTAGTTTGTTGTTTTTAGTCCATAACACTAGGTTATATAGAGCTTTTTGTAATTTTTGTCCATCCTGGGGGTTATTGATAAAGCTCCAACCTTGCTGTCATCAGCATACTTACATATCCAGGAGTTGCTGGACACCTGCATATCTAAAATAAATATATTGTAAAAAGCATGGGCCCTAGCACAGAATCCTGGGGGACACCACTGCTCACTAGGCCCCAGTCAGATGTGTATCCTCTAACACTCACCCTCTGCCTTCTACTGCTTAACCAGGAGTTCATCCAAGAATTAAGTTTGGATTTAACTGGATCTTAATTAATTGTTCTACTACCTCCTTAAGAGTGGCCAGGTCAAAGGCACATGAAAAGTCTAATTATGAACTAGGTAAAAAAAATCCATAAATCTAAATTGGTCAGCACCTGTGTTAAGGTGTGATGATATCTAAGTACATTGTCACACCAAAAGAAAAGAGCCAGGGAAATAGGCAAGTAATCAACCCTATATCCCTATCCCCCGACAGAAAACAGCACTTACCGCAAATGGAAAAACAAACAGCAGTTTTTCATGTAAACTTCAACTTGGGCATAGAACAGATCTTAAAAAGATTAGAAAAGAGAAAATGAGTTAAGCAACTGCTAAAAAAGATGTAAAACATCATGTTCAGGTGACAGCTGTGGAATTAGATTCCATAGAAATGAGTAAAAGTGAGCAGAATACCAAACGTCAAAGCAAGTGGGCAGTGAATGTCTTCAGTGACTGGCTGACAGAAAAAAGTTAGACACTGACTTTTCAACTGTGACAGCTGAATATTTAAACACAATCCTGCATGAATTTTATGGTAGTGTAAGAACAGTTAATGGGGAAGAGTATGGAATTACAAGCTACATTTGAATAAGAGCTGGGTTGAACCGTTTTTTCAATGAGCCACCTCTCAGCAGATGTTCTGCTTAATGAGTGATCCTTCCTTCACAACTTCAAACAATGTGTTTGTTGGAGTAATAAAAAACATCAAGTGTGTAGGAAAGGATATTACCAAACATCACCCTGTGTTGTCTGAGAACCATCTATTGCTTATAAAAAAAAAAACTCATCAGCCCTTAATCCAAACACAGCAGCTGGTTTATTATAAAAGGTTTGGCTAGATGTACAACTGTACTTTGCTCATTGAGGCAAAGAGGGAGTTCAGCAGCTCAAAGCAAGTGGTTTTGTCTTTCACAACAACCAATAGGGGATCTGATATGTTTCCCTTGCCTGTAACGAGTACACCAAAACCACAACGACCCCTTAGAAAGAAATTAAGACATTATGCACTGGTTTATGTTTGAAAACTCCACTGATCCACTGTGTCTAGTCAGAAGCCTCGAGCTGTACTTAAAAAACCTTCCACCAGATGCCCCTGCATTGTACTGCCATCCCAGATGACTGCCACAAGAGTTTCTAAACACCCAGACTATGTGGTACTCTAAAGAACCATTGGGTGTAAACTACCTTCCTTCCATGCTGCCCAGAATCTGCAAAGAAATAAATTTCAGCACCATATACACAAATCACAGTTTTTGTAGTATGGCAGTTCAAGTTCTCTCAAAAGCTGGCCTTGAAACAAAGGAAATAATGGCCATTACGGGCCACAAATCAGAGATATCAATTCGCAGCTATCGGCAAACCTTCTTAACTTACAGAGAACAGTGGAGTAAAATTCTCACAACAGTAAACCAAAGTAAAGAACAACCAGAAACATCCCATCGAGCCCTGACTGAATTAAGCAGCATCCAACTGCAGACTACAGCATGCAGAAGTACCTCCGAAGACACAGTAGTCCCACATAAAAAAAGTAAAGCAACACTGTAGCCCAGCTCATGTGCTAATGTACCAGAGCACCATTTGGTAAGACCATCAGCTATGCAAATATACCCCCCAAACAGTTTACCTGCATAATGCTTAACAAATGTAATTTTCTGCTCCACAGGTCTCCACGCACAAAGTGAAAGACAACAGCACAACTCCTTCTGACATGGAATCATCACCAGAGCTGGTAAGCTAAAGAATTCAAAAATAGTCATCTGTAACTCCTTTTAAAAGTGCAGACCCATATAGAATTAAAAACACTCCCACCCTATGCCCAATCTACTAAACAGAATACGAAGACCTCCCAAATAGCATGTTCAGCAATGGTCATTCACCAAGCATGTTCCAGCCCTGTTACTAGTGAAACCGTCAACACTGCGCACATGAAATCTCACACTAAATGGTATGCAAATGTCAAAGAAAACAAAAGACTTGCCTGACTAAACACCACACAAGAAAACAAAGCACACATGTCAAAAATGACCCCATACAGCACAAAAACTTGGTGAATGTTGGGATTCAAGCCCATGCTGCCAGAAACCAGAAAAACATACCCAACTTTTAAAAACTGATCCGTCCCCAAAAATCAGCTCACTGTCCCCACATCCATTAACAAGTGTTCCCAAAAGAGTAAAAAACCCACAATTGCTGCAAGACACTATTAAAAAAATGGCAACACGTGTTGCAGCCTCTCCCTTGCACCACTTACCTTCCCTTTACCATTTGTTCACAAACCTTTGTAGAATCTAATGTTTAGATGCAAGGTAAATCACTGCAGAAACTGGCCCTGAGGGAACTCCGATCCCTAGGAACCCTGGACTCCGTATCCCACAGGCAAAAAAAAAAAAAAGTAACCAGAATAATCCAAGTCTCTACTGCAGGATGCTAACTGTTCCTCTCTCTTCTAGAGTTCCTCCCACTAAAGCAGCAACAGGATATCCCTTCAAGCACTCAACCCCAAACGAGCAGCGAGCATCCTGCAAAACAAAACTGGAAACCTTATCTGATGATTTATGTATGGAATCCCCAGAGAAACAGTTTTTCACACATATTCAAGTAAGCACAATGTCTGGGAACATCTAATTTAATATCTACAATTATAACGATAGTAAAGAAAATGAGAAATAAAAAATAAATATATCTACATATTGTCACTATTCATGTTACAAAGTTCATGCTGTATTCTCACTGCTTGTCAGTAAAAAATCAAATGAAATGTTGACCTTTTAACACTAGCACTGTAGAAAAGTACCTGGTACATGGTTTTCATGTTAGTATAGAAGATATAAATTGATACACACTCCTGATTTACTGTTTACTTATTTGCCACATGTTCCTATTTCACTGTTTGCCTACCTGAAGTTGCTAAAAATGATAACAAAATTATTTCAGTTCTCATTTCCATATTAACTTCATATTTGAAGTTGCTAAAAATAAAATATATAACATGATTTCAGTTCTGCATGTCCATACTAACTTAATAAAAACAGAGACTATTTTTGTCTTCATGAAAACAAAACTGTTCATAGAACAAATACATCTTTAAAATATGAAAAAATGACTCCAGTCACTTTACTAAACACTTTCTTTTTACAGTCTAGTTCATAATAGCAATAATACATTCAAGGGTGTGGTATATCATGAGACATCGTCACTTCTCGGGTGGATGGATGCACTCGGCCTGTGGCCTCATGCCCAACTGCCGAGGCATGATGATATCTCATGATATACCACATACTGTCATGCATTATTGCTTAAATATACTACATCCACTCCATACCCTTGTCCAGTACTGTACTTACTGGCTCAAAAAAGTTTAGAAAATTTGATAAGCAATATTTTCCCAGGGGGAAACCATGCCAGGTGGAACTACCAATCCCACTATGCTCCATATATGTCACAATACATTCCTGAATAATTTTCTCCAATACTGTCCCCAAACCCAAAGTAATGCTAATGGGTCTATAATTTGATATTTCATGTTTGTTGCTCTTCTTAAATATGGGGGAGACAATGGTATCCCTCCACTCTGGTAGAGCTCTTCCCTATCTCAGTGAGTTATTAAAAAATACCAGTTAAGGATCCTGTCAGAACATTGGCCAGGTTTTTTAACAATTTGGGATGTATCAAATCCGGTCCCATAGATGTGTTAGCTTTTAGTTTTTTTGGCCTTTCTTGAACCTCTTTTTGGCTATTTTAATTTGCAAGAATTCTCTTTCAGAATATTCAAAAGTATAATTAATATCTTTCTTTGGTTGAAATTTAGATATGAAATAGTTGTTAAATTCATTAGCCATTTTAGTACCCTCTTCAATCAGTTCATTATGTAGATTGGTCCTATAGATTTTTGGTTTCCCCTTAGTGAACCAACATAACGAAAAAACATTTTTGTTATCTTTAACTGAATAAGCAAGTTGCTTCTTCATATTGATTTTTGCTCTCCTAATCAGCCTTTTACACTTATTGTTGAATTTTTTATATTTGACTAGGTCTGACTCTGACTGAGTTTTTTTATATTTATAATATGATTTATTTTTTGATTTATAACTTTCTTAATGTTCTTGTTTAACCATGTGACTACTCTCACTGTTATGCTATATTTTTGAATAACTGGAACATAGTTGGAAGTGCAAAAATCAATTTTTCTCTTAACTATTTTACACTGTATAACCATGTCCTTGTCTTTTAATTACATCTTCCAATCCCAGTCATTAAGGTATTCCCATGTTTCTTTATAATTTGCCTTATGAAAACATTTAAATTCTGTGGTGCTTAACACTCTTTGCCAGGCAAAGTCAAGTGCAAAATTTACTATACTGTGGTCTGCAGTACATAATGGTTCATGAACTTCAATGGTTTCAAGTTTATCAGGGAAGTTACAAAAACAAGATCTAATATATTTCGACCCCTGGTGTTTTCAGTTACAACTTGTACCATGTTTTTATTAAGCATGATTTCAATAAATTTACTTTCAAAATAATTAGAACCATGTAGGTTGTCCCTGTCAATTCCAGGATAGTTGAAATCCCCCATGATTATACATTTTCCACTGGGCTCAAACTTTTCTAATTCTTCTAGGAATTTTATATTTTCTTCATTGTTTAAACCAGGGGACCTATAACAAACATCAATTGTCAATTTAGCATGGGCTACTTGAATGTTATCTCATTTCCATTATCATTATTCTTGTCTAATGAAACTTCTGTGACATTAAAACTACAAGTAACATATAATGCCACACCTCCTCCCATTTTATGGGTGCGTTCTATATGAATTCAGTTTAAACCAGGTATTTCTAATCCCCAATCTCCTTCCCTGAACTATGTTTCAGTTACTGCACAGATGGAAATATTATTAGCCTCAAGTTTGACTTATAATTCATACATTTTATTTTTTAAACTATGATCATTTAACAGAATACAATTGTTTGTTACAACAGTTTTTATAATCTCTCTTATGAAGTACTACTGATGACGGGCCCTCAATTCCCCATCCAGATATTTTAAATATTTTTTCATGGTTTATCACAAAAGATGTTCCTAACTACCTGCTTCCTAATCTGTTCAGGTGTAAACCATGCCTGTTATATAGCTTCCTGTTGTTCACAAAAGTTTCCCATGTTTTAATACACATAAAAGATTTACATTCCTCATCTGCCAATTTATTACCAAGGTCATCTATAATCTAAGATCAAAAAGTTATTTTTTTGTTATCCTGTGTGACATTTCTATTTTGATTGATGTTTTTATTTTTAGATTTTGATTGTCATTTTAAATCCAAGGAATAAAGTGATGTGTATGAGTTATTGCTTCCCTGTAGACCACTGTGTTCACGTCCTCTGACTCTTGCCTTATTATTATTTTCCAGAGTTCTAAAATCAGCCATGGTTATCAAACAATGAGGCTGATTTTAAAAGAAGTGCTGCTAAAACTTAACTTGATCTAAATGTAATATCTATCTATGGAGAATTTGTTTCCCCCGATGTACTTTTATTTGTTCCATTGTGTTTTTACTGATATTCATATTTAATGCACAGAACAAGAACAATCTGATTTCTCCCTTCAAAGCACCTATAGACAGTTTTCTGGCTTTTTCCCCATTCAAAAAGTGATAATGTTTTGTTTTCCCATTCTGCAATTTTTCTTTATTATATTCGGATATCACTTTCAGAACTCTATGCATCCATTCTGAGTTGTTCTTACCTAGATCATCAGTAGACATATTTTGAGAAGAGCTACTGTAATTGCAGCACTTTCTTGAGGTACAAATGGTACTAAATATGGAGGATGGATGTATATACCTTTATATTTTAATTAATCTTCCATGTCCCAAGTTTGAGATGCCAGCATCCATGTTTTACAGTAGAACAACATAGACTCCAGATAATTTTGACTGGGGGGTCTCATAATATGAAATTCCTCAGAGATTGATTCTGTTAAATATAAAAGTTGCATAACCCACTTTATTAATTTTCTGTATATCTCCTTAGATAGTCATTCAATGCCATACATCTTTGTCAAATAGTCCTCTTGTTTATGGGTATTCTCTGTATCAGTATTATTTTTTGCTACTACTGCTGGCACTGGCATTTGGGGACATGGTTGGGTACCCTTGGTCTTTCCTCTTTTATGCATCCCTTCAGATATTCCAGCATCCATTTTATCAGGTTGCATACTTGAAAGGGCCAAACTTTCTTTCACTTTGACCACCAGTACAGTTTGAGAAGGCACCCTAGTCTCTTTACTATGTGTTTCATTACTTACATCACCCATTTGTTTATTATTACTGTTTGTTTTCCTGTGTGATATTCCCCTTATTTGTTTAATAGAATTAGATTTTTTCCCATACTTTGAGTGACTCAGTTTAGTTTAGTAATTCTTATTTTCATTCAACTTTCAAGTTTTTACAAATGTTTAAAAACATTACATTAATAAGTAAAAATGAATAAATAAAAGTACAACTAGCACAGTTCAACAAAAAATTATGCATACAGTACATATGTTGGCATTCAGAAAAAAGGATGTTTGTATAAGGTGCAAACACAATTTCACAGGAGTTGATTATTCCCGTGGAAGATTCAGTGTTTTCATTTGAACATTTTATTTGTTCTGAGCATTGATTGTTTTTTTTTGTGACTCCATTTGATGAAATCTATCATAACTTTAGCTATGAAATCAATTTGTGGGTTCATCAATATTCATAGTACTTCTTTATCAGAAGGTGTGTTTATTTGAAAATATGGGGACATTATTTTATGTCTCATTTTATTATATTTTGGACAATGACAAAGAATGTGCTGTAAGATTTCTGGTTTATTCTGACCACATTCACAGTTTAAGTTTTCAAGGTGCACCCTGTCTTTTGTGTAAATATATTTTATTATTTTAGATGGATATAATTCAAGTATAAATTTCGTGAACAGAATTCTATCATTGTATTGGAAAGTGTAAATATGGTTCCAACACATGATGTATCTTGTTTTGTGAATGCCAGCCGTATAATTTTAACTGTCTTATTTTGCTTATATCTTGAACAGACAAAATCCAAGTTACTTTGTTTTTAACTACCTGATTATATTTAGGAGATATTTTTGTCCCCTTTGCTGATCTTTCCAAAGATGGGTTAATCCTATATCTTGTAGAAATGTAATCACTTGAGCAAGCCATGGAGAACTATACCCCATGTTTAGCCATATTGATTTTCTGTGAGACATTTGAACATTAATCTTTCTATAGCTACATTAGAGACCCTTATCCAATATCTAATTTTCACTAGGAATGCTAGATAATTAATTTGCAGTCTGCCTAGTTCGGCACAGGCTATCTGTGCTAGTGTGGATCTGGGTAAGTGTAATATTCCTTTATATAATTCTCTAAAAGCTTTTTCTAATTAATAAAAGGTTTTATTTTTCCAGATCTCTACTGCATATAATGCTACCAGATTCATTTTCATCTCTGCTGCATGTAGAACTACTAAGACTGTATTGCCTACATATTTTGCATTAAATTGTAAAATGGCAGATTTGCTTTGATTTAATTTACTTTGTACATAGGTTTGGTGCTTAACATATTTCCCATCTGATGAAATGTAAATTCCAAGATATTAATAATGTGATACTAATTTAAATGTGACATTATTTCAATTTCAAGAATATTTGTTCCTACAAATTTGTTTACCTATTACCATAACTTGTGTTTTATTCATGTTAATTGTTAGTTTATTTCTTAAACAATAATCCAGGAGCATTTTTCATTTTTTTCCTAGTCCTATTGGTGACAAACAGATCAAGGCTAAGTTGTCTGCATAAATAAGGAGTGGGACAGGAGTTCCATCTATGTAGGGAGAGTGAGAGAAGACTGGAATAATAGCATTTGATAAATCATTGATATATAAATTGAATAACAGTGGTGCAGGTTTACATCCTTGTTTTACTCCTTGATTAGATACAAATTATTCTGTTAAGTTACCTTTCAGATCGTATCTAACTGTTACTTTGTTTTCTGAGTATAAGTTAATTAGTCTTAAGGTAGTTTGGTTCATATTAATACTTATCAGTTTTCCCATAACATGTTTCTATGTATCCTACTGAATGCTCTCTGGAAATCAACAAATGTAATATAAATGGGCATACATTTTGTTTTGTTTTTTGTAATATTTTTCCACAATCTGTGTGAGTGTAAAACATTGGTCAGTTGTAGAAAACTGTGCTGTAAACTCTCCCTGATATATGTACTGTATATTATGTTATTTAAATGCAACTATGAATTCAACCTTGCTAATAATACTGTAGTGAATATATTGCCATGGCTGTCTTACAAGCTAATTGGTCTATAGTTTTCTGGAATGTTGGGATTGCCTTTTTTGTGAATTGGAATTTTTAGGTTATGTTTCCATGTTTGTGGAATTTAATGTTTCTACTATTTTATTGAAGAAGAAGGCCAGTGTGTGGCTCCACCATTCTTGCTCTATCTTATATAAATATGGAGGTACCCAGTCTGGGCCTGGGGCTTTATTTGGTTTCATCTGTGATACAGCCTCTGAAATCTCTAGAGGGATAATATTAAGTGGTTCTATTGGCATTTGTAATTTAGTAAATAATTATTGAAGTTTTGAATTCTCATTTACTGGATAGAAAATCTTCCTGTAATATGTTACCTAATTTTGAGGTGAAATTTGTGTGGTAATGTTTTCTCTATAATTAACTGTGCCTTTTGCTACACTGAGCCAAAATTCTTTGATGTTATTTTTTCTGATTATTTCCAGCATAGGTAGCCATTGCTGTTTTTGATATACTGTAGCTCTTATTCACTTTTAAATGCTTTTGAACTCTTTCCTCACTTTATTCAAATGATTTATGTTTTCCTTTCTATGATTTTTCTGAACAATCCTAAATAATGTATGTAGTTCTTTTTAGAAATTGTGGCAGCTTTTGTCATAACAGGTTTCTTTCTCCTTCCTTATATTGTTTTTATATAAAGTTGGAAGAATATAATTTGTAATAGTTTCTATTTTATGCATGATGTCCTGTATATTATTTTCATTTATTGTATTACATATATTCTGTATAAAGGGTTAATTTAAATGTTGGATATAATATGTTCTACTTCTGTTGAAAATATTATTCTTTTTTGATTTAATATTTGTACTTGTGGGATTAATTCCCACTGTGATATATTGATAGGCTCATATGAAAAAAGCTCTATATTTATTGGATAATGGTCACTCTCTGAGTGAAGCAAAATGTCAAAGTTTTGTATAAAGTGAATATGCCAAGGGAATATACAGATATTATCAATAATACTGTGACCATGGCTTGACATATATATATAATAAGATGTGTTCATCCCCAAGGGGAAGTCATTAAGTAGAATTAGTCCAAATGTGCTGAGAATCTGAAATAATCTCTTCTGATTTTTGTTTGTCTTTTTATCTAACATTTTATATTTTTCTATTGAAGTACCTTTGAGGAGAGAGGGTACTAATTGTCCTAATCTGGAATGAAAGTCACCAGACAAAACCAGACCTGCATTTGGGTATTTTTTTATATTTTCTCCACAGTGTTGTTCCATTTTATCCCCAAAAGGTGCACTTTTAAGGGGGATGTAATTCCAAGAGGAATTATATTATATTTTCTGATATTAATAAGGGTGACTTTACTTCCACCTTTTCTTGAATCTTAATGAAAGTAGCAATTCTCCCTGATGGTCTACCCCAAGAGGTTGTTTTCTTTGCTTTATATGAAAAAAGTTGAAACCATCCAAATCCAGGTCATCAATGGCCCAGGTTTCTTGTAAACATACAACAATATTTTCTGATAAAAATTTAGGAAAGTCTGAATCCGTAAGTCTTTTGTAGAAATCAGATATGTTCCAAGACAAACTCTAATATCCCTGTATTACCCTCTCCCCGTTTGAACTATTGATGATATATCTTTGTTTGAAATGAGTCAATTGAAATTTTCAGTTATTTCAAGAGGAGAGTACCGCTTTTGTACTGGGGTACCACTCATTTGCTTGCAAATCCCCCAGTTTTTATTTTGTTCCTTTCCAGCTGAAAGTCTCCCAGCAGATATTCCCCTCTGTGTCATGGAAAATGATTTCAGTATCCTCCATATTGAGTAATAATAAGTTCAGCTTATCCAATTTCTGGGCTGAAGTGTAAATCAAGTAGTACAAAATGTTGATCTTTTACTGCAAAGGTAATTTGCCCCTGATTATTGAGGCCTACTTCACATTTGGCCCACAAAACCCCCTTATCACCAAGTTTTACCCCCATCGCTTCAGTCAGTATGTAACATACAGTTTTCAATTATTCTCTTTGGGTTTCACCCCTTTGTCTCTACAACCCATATAGTGTAAACACAAAGGAGTTATTCTCATCCAGTGTGTTGAGGAGCCTTACTTTTTGCAAATATGATAGTAATGTTGGCTCTGTTAGTGGTATCCCTTTTGCAGAATCCTTTCTCATTAAGCCCAGTACACATTCAATATTCACACATTTGGCAGTCTTGATTCCCTTATTGTGAAGCTGTTTGTTTTGCTTCCAAATCCATACTGCAATAATTTCATCAGACAGAAGTACCTGCACTATATCACCCTTCGTTGTTATATTCCTATTGACATAAACCATGTTATTCCTTCCCTGTGGAATTGTCAGTTCTACCTCTAGTAGTTTAACTACTGGTTCCAAATGTTGTTTGTTTGTCTCTTCTTTCCTATAACGGAGTCACTGAATATGGATTATGGCCTCATTTCCTGAGAACCAAAAATTATCTATTTGCTCTTTTTGTTTAGGAGCCGATGCCAGCTCATTGTGGCTTTTTTTAAATGTGATCTTTCCTTTTTGAGTTTTATTTTCTGGGCTAATGTGAGCTGAACAAGTAATCTTTCCTTGTTTTATCTTTTGTTTTGGATGCCTTTTTTGTTTTCCTAAATTATTAGTTTCTAAGTATAAATTATTCTGCTGTATCTGTTGGTGTGCAGCTTTTTCACCTTCCCTGTCTCTTCCTTTGTTTTTTTTCTTGCCTGTGTTTACTCATTTAACTTAGCTTTTCCTCTTTTTTCCTGTTTTGAATTGCAGCTTTCTTACCATATCCTTTCCCTTCCACTACTATCACCTATTTTATGTCCTTCTCTTTTTTTCTTCTCTGCTTTTTCATCCTATTTTTGACCACTGATTCCTATTCAGGAAGTAAAGAGTTATTCAGAAACTCTGAGTTATTCAGTGGTCCTTGCTTCACAGAGTCACCTTCAGAGCCCAGTTCAAATTTAACCAAGTCCCTGAATAAATTTCTTATTAAAGCTTAATGGTGAGCTTGGGAAGATTTTATTGAGGTGAACTCATCTCTAATTACAAAAAGATGCTCTAAAAGGAGCATGTTAGCCATATGAGAAACCTGCGGAGCTCTAATTAGTCTAAAAGTAAAAGGTGTTGGGTATTTAGCTACAAGTTCTGAAATAGGATTCTTTTCTCTCGATCTTTGCTCCTGCTCCTGTTTTGTTTGGAAAGTATTAATTTGGGATTCCTATACTAAATTGTGGGATTCTTCCAATGAGGAAATAAAGTAGTCCAACTTTGTTGCAGATTTTGGAAAAGGCTCCCATTCAATCTCTTTTGAGGTGTGCAAGGTAATACTGGGTTCATGCATTATTGACTTAGAAACCCTATTACTCCCTTCAGTATTTTTTATATTATGGAATGTATCTGTTTCCACTATCAGTACTGAGGGACATTTATTGCTAGAAGGGTCTTTCAAAAAAGCTCCTTTATTGGGTTGTAGAGTGGATGTATGTAAACACTTTTCAGTCCTCATGTTCCCATTTATATTTATAGTTTTCTGTCTTTTTTGCTCTGTACCCCCTTTTTTGCTGTATGTTTCCCCATGTTTTTCTCTGCAGTTGGGGAAGTTAACAGCTATGAGTGAATTCTGCACCTTACCCTTCATCTTATTCTTTTGTGTTTTTTTCCCTGAGAATATCCCTCCTGAGTTTAAACTCTGATTTCCTTTGTTTACTTGACCCCTTGTGGTGACTCCCATAGTAAAAGATGGAACACTTTTTTGGTGTTATTAAATTTAAAATAATAAATGTAGAAGACAGCTAACAAATTACAGGTATCAGAGAACAGATGAAAGAGTTAATATAGAAACAGTTTCTTATGATGGGATCGTAAAGTTGTAAAGCTATTAAGACTTTGGTTTACAATCTCCAATGTCTGATATTTCCAAATAAAAACCAAGAGAGTATGCTTCACCAGTCAGTTATTATATATACTGTTATCATGCAAGTATCAATGAACAGCAGCAAACTGTTGTTGAAGCAGAGGAAAAATAGAAGGGATCCTTGAGCTTGAAGGTTCTTGCTCACAATTCTAACTGTGGCTTGTGTTTTTTTGTAAAATGTTGTTCCCTTTACTTCATTCTCCTCTAAGCTATAAAAGTATCCCACTGTTATAAAAGGAAGAAAGAGAAAAGAAAAAGAAGATTTTCTAAGAACAGTATACTATAACCACTTTAAATGCACTTACACTTTAAAAGCTCTTGCTCTTCATGTGCTATATTCTATGGCCCAGATATTCAAACTAGCATCACATAGTAGTGCAATAGCAGAAGCAGGCACAAGTGCAGTGCATCCATATGCAACACGCATGCTATTCTTGTGAATCTGGCCAACCACGCCATGGCAAAACCGGGGATGCGCAGTGGTGCAGGGCTGATGTGCAGTAGCACAACCAGGGATGCACAGTGGAGCAAGGTAGCAGCGCAGTAGCACAACCAGGGAAGTGCAGGGACAGGGTGCAGGGGTGCACCACCCGTGGAAGACATGGGCAGAGGAGTACGCAGCAGACCAGACAGCGCCCCTGCACCCCATGAACTGCACAGCCTGTGGTGAGCTGGATGAACCACCAGCCCATGAACACCAGCACTGAATCCACAGCTGGGACATGGTGCCCCAGCACACCCCCTGGCAAGCAGTGACAGTAACACAAGGAGATCTGGCCACCCTGTGCCACCCCATCCCACCAATGCAGAGCACACCCTGCACAGCAATCTCCAGACACCCTGCCCAGGAGCAGCACCCAACAGTGCATGGCTCCATATGCATGCTATCACCCCCACTGTGACAATGTAACTCTGTGCACCATGGAGCCATGCATGGCAGCCCCACTGTGAGCATCCCGCAGTGGGTGGCCGCAGCCACCAATGCAACAACTGCAGACACAGTGCCACCCTGCATGCCCCCTGAGGCACAGCCAAGAGGTCTACCCTGCGTCGGCACCAGAGGTTCCCTGCATGAGATAGGGCCTGCCCTGGACCCCACCACCAGCAGGACAGCACCCTGCACACCCACCCAAGCACACACCCTGCAACAGCAATGGCCCCAATGGCCAGCACAGATGTCCACAGTGGTGCATGGAGGCACACAGGATGCAACACAGGGCAGGGAAAAACACCCACCCAAACCAAAGGGCACCCCAACACAAGGAAACAATAGAGGGGAAACAAACCCACTGGCATGTGACCACAGCAGCTGTGTACCCATGGCCAGCATACCACCATGGCACGGATGTACCAGCCACCATGTGCAAGCACCATGAAGCCGTCCACTCCCAGCAAGCAGCCGGAGCACAAGTGACATACATCAGAGCACAGACCCTGCAACAGACACCAGTGACAGCATGGAAGGGGGACAACAACAGCAGAGCCCACAGTGCCTCCCGAGGCCGACGTGCACCATACTGGTGACAGGAGGCAATCCACAATTGTGCCGGGTCCAGGGGGTGGCCAGCATGGACAGCCACCACTGACATGCCAGCAGACCGTACATAGCACAGACATGCAAGGGTGTCAGCTGCACTGGCCATGAACATACTGACAGAGGTGCCATGGACACAGTGCATGCACTGGGGGTCACTGCACACAGGCGTCATGTGCACAGGGAACAACACACATACCACAGACAGTGACCAAGTCCCCCCACCCACACCATAGGTGGGTCCCTGCTGGACACACACACACACACACACATGCACAGGCCTGCACCACCCCTGACACCATGCACACCACTGCAGCCAAGCACCATTAGCCCACTGCAAATCAGAGACCACCACAGTTGTCATAAGAGAATGTATATATTAAATGAAAGTGAACAACAAAACATATGTGCAACTATATACAAGGGTGGGGGAAAGGGCCACAAACCAGGTGGGGGTGGGAATGGGGCAGGGGTGAACAAATGGGAGAGGGATGAAGGGGTGTGAGGGTGAATCCAGGTGGAAATTCTATAAGGGGGCATAGAGGGCCTATCGCCTGACCCTCTCCCCACTTCTGTGCCTTCGCGTTCCTCTGTGGTTCTGTACCCCATCCCACTCCATCATTTGCAGGATCTCAAGGGTGGCTCTGGAGAGCTGCAGTAGCTCCTGTACCCCTCTCTCCAGTGCCATCTGGCATTGTCCACCTAGGACAAGAGAGCAGAGTCAATACGCATGACTGTCCAGACCCCTGCAGCCCACCCATTGTGCATGGCATACAGCCATGGGCCACACCTCTGTGATGGCATGCAAAGACCCACAGTGACTGTGCCCACAAGACCCACCTACCCAGGCACCCACAGCCATGTGGGGCCACTGCACACACCCACCGCCCATGTCCTGCACAGCACCACCGTGGCAGTAAAGTGACATGGCTATGCGGTGTGAAGGCAGTGGCACAGCCATGTACCCAGTGCACGCATGGACTACCAGCAACACCCACCCACACAGGCAGTGCTACAGGACAGTGCTGAGTGCACCATATGGCATGCATGGTGGTGGAGCCAAGTGCTGGTGGCCATGCCCCGCCGCCAACACTGCAACACAGCATGCACAGATGTGAGAGGGAAAAAGGCACTCACCTGCATCCAGGCCAGCTGGGTGCTGCTGGCCCATGGCCCCCTCCTCCATGACCCTGCTGCAGCTGCATTGCACCAGCCCTGTACTGCTCTGCTCAGGCTTGCCTCACCCTACAGCACTCCTCCGGGCCTAGGATGCAAACATGGAGGGGGGAACTTCAGTACAATCCAGTAGCAAGGCCCCCCAGTGTGTGCATTCCCACACAGCCCAGCCATGCCGCAACCCCACCACCACCACCACCCCCACTAGATGGCCCCCTCCTCCCTGTGGGGTGTACACATGCACATCATGATACCCAGATTGACGGACACTACCAGTGTATGGATGGAGCACCTACCTGGCTGTGGCACGGTGCCTTGCTGGGTGTGTGCCTGCAGATGCTCCAGTCTGTCTGGGTCCCTCCACCAGAGGTCTCCATACCGGTGGTGACACTGCTCACCAGACCTGGCGATACCAGTGACCTCCTCCATGCCCTCAGCAACCTCCTCCCACACAGCACTGTGTGGCCTGTCGAGTGGGTCCCAGCCAAACAGGGCCACAGCATGGGGCTCAGCAATGGCCACAAGGTTTTCCAGCTCTACTGCACTCCACTGCTGAGCTCACCTGTGTGACATCCTGCAGTGAGTGCCGATAACAAAATGGCGCTCTGTAGTACACGTTCCCCATGTGCAGAGGCTGCATGGTACAGCGCTGCAATTCCCCATCATGCTGTCACTGAACTGCGTGATAGGGGTGCACCCATGGCACCTAGGGAGCAAAGGTCAACTGCAGGGTCAAGGGTCTGTCCACACACAGAGCACCACAGTGCAATTGGAACTCCCTGCATGTAGCACAGTAGGGTGCCTGTGTGTGACACCCTGCAGTGGCCTACTGTGCTGTGGCTCCATGACACCTATGGCACACCAGGGAATGAGTGCCACACTGGTACAGTGGTGGCCATGCCCTGCACTGCCTCCCATGCACAGCACATCATCAGCATGGCACACATCAGCACCCCGTGCATGCACCATGTGGTACCCACTGCGCACGTCACAGAGCTGTACCATAGCCTGAGCACGCTCAACAACATTGTGCAAGGTGCAACGGCATGATATTCAGCCAGCATATGCAAATCAGCTCATCAGAAATTCTATGCTGCAACCACTGCATTAGCATCCACTTAAAGTTGCATCTCACCTCATTTGCATGCGTTGCACTTTATAAATGTGACATGGGGCTGCAGAGGACATAGTTTGGTATTGCAATCTATTGTGGTAGGTTGCATGCTGTTGGGATGTGTGGACTGTGGTTTGTGAGGGCTGAATAAGACTGCACATTCAAATGTAACACCTATCATTCCCACAGGCTCGATCATGACTGAACGAGAGGATGAGGAGGAACAGGGATGGGGGAGAAGGAGGAGGCCCAACTACACCTGGGTTGAATCAGATGCCCTGTTCGAGGCATATCTTGACAAGGCCCATGCTACAGTGTGGGGTGAGGTGGTGCCTGCCATGAACCAGTCTGGCAGCCACCAGCGGTCCATGCAGGAGTCTAAAAAGAAGGTCGGCACAGACAGGAGGAGGATAAAGGATAAGGTGGCTGCCAACAGGGCAGCACGTGCTGCCACCAGTGGTGGACAGCCAGATGTGCCATGCCTGATGCCACAGGAGGAGCGGATGGACAGCAGCATGCAGTGTTGTGCCATAGAGGGTGTTCCTGGTGGTGGCTTCCAGATGGGTGGCAGCCCATCACTGCATGGTAGGTCCTGTGCTGTCACTGTTTTGGTGGTGGGGGAATGCCACAGGGCAGGGCAGAGACAATAATGCTACAGTGTTTCCTTACTACTCCTGAGCATCTACATGGGTCAGTGGTGGTGGGTGTGTCCACCGAGGTTGATGCCCTGGACATCGAGGAACACCCATCCACCTCCACAGGTGTCTGAGGGACCCGAACAGTGCATTCCTGCCTGTCTGTCCGGACTAAAGATGGTGGTGCAGGTGTGGACAAGGCCCTGCCTGTGCCCCAGCATGACAGCGCCCTTGGACTCCAGTGTGCTGGGACATGGATTGGTGGCAGATCCTGCACTGATGATGATGGATCACACATCCTGGACAGTGATATGTGTGGGATGCAGGATGGTCCCACGGCAGGAAACGGCATGGGCATATCTGTGGGTGGTGCCGCCGTGGAGGCCTGCATGACAATACAGTCCCAGCCTGTGCTTGTATGCCCCAGTGGGGCAGCACTGGTGTGCATCCAGACCAGTGGGGCTGTTGCGGCTGCTGAGGTGGCACCAGTGAGCCCTGGTGATCGGCAGCTGGAGGGGCAGTGCCAGCAGTTGGCCAATGGTGATGGGGGGACAGTGTCGGGGGTGGTGGCAGTGCATCATGTGTGGACGTGCCACAGCATGGCTGTGGTGTGCAGCACCCATCGTCAAGGGGTGCTGCACAGCAGGGCCAGGAACACCATGAGGGACAGCATGCCGGACCAGCAGATGACCTCTTTGACGAGCACTGCCTTCCACTCCAAGCTTCATTGAATCTGCAGTTACAGCTTGTGACTGTGGTGTATGCACTCAGTGTGGTTCTGTGCCAGGCAGAGGAGCGGCACAGCAGAGACCATGGTCTGCTCCTGGCAGAGATGGCTCAGCAGCGGGAGGATATGACCGCTGCCATTGACAGGCAGACACATGCATTCACAGCTGTCATGGCCACATTGGGCACCCAGTTTGGTGCCCATGCACTGCAGACACCGTGCAGTGTCATGTCCACCCCCATTCCTGGTGCTGTGCAACACCTGCTATGTCAACACTGGGTTTGGCTGTGGGCATACCGAGTATGCCTGGCACAGGCATGTTTGGTGAGCTGCAGACCCCTGCATGAACATGGTCACGTTCATGCAGTGTCACACCTGGGGGGAACATCGGTGCCACCCCATGAGGCCAATGGTCAGCCTGGCATAGCTGGCAGGTCTCAATGGGGCCACCCACGCATCAGTGGTGGCAGTGGCACTGTGCCACATGACTGACCTGTCTCCCACCATGGCCAGTGCTTGCTGCTGCCCTATGTGCAGTGTGGTGTGCATCATATGAGGCATGGGTGGGGTACCCAGCCCTGCACACACACGGTCCCTGTGCACACCCTCCCAGCTTCTGGCCACTGTGGCATGTGCATGATGATGCCTGTGTTGTGCTGTCCACCAGTGTGCCATGGTGCCCAGCATCTGAAGCATGCACAGTGACATCCACTGGGTGTGGTTGTGTGTGGACCTGTGTGGGGATAGGGGTGGCATTTGGGGTTGGCATGCTGTCTACCCCTTGCGCATGTCTTGTGGTGTGTGTGTGTGCACATATCGTGTTTGGCCCTGCCTATCCCTGACGCCGTGTGCGGTGCCACACTCAGACCCATTCCTTTACCACCATCTGTCCCTGGGGTTCATCCCTGCCTGTCTGTAGGTTGTGCCCTTGCCATTTGTGGTTGCACATGGCCCCTTGACCTACCTGTCTTGACCAAGTGCTCTTCTGTGATGGTGTCCAGGTGCAGCTGTGACATCTGGATCAGGTGGGGGTCCCTTGGCCCAGGGGGTGGCTGCCCATCACCGTCTGGACTGGCGTCCTCATCGTCCCCAATGTTGTCCCCCTCTTTGACCTCTATGGCTATCCCACAGTCATTGGCCATGTAGTGCAAGATGCAGCATGCCAGGAATAGCCCGCAGGCCTTTGAGGGGCTGTACTGTAGGGCACTGCCAGATGTGTCCAGGCACCAGAAATGTGCCTTCAGCATCCTGAACACCCGCTCGATGACATTGACTGTTGTGGCATGTGCCTTATTGTACCGTAGCTGCAATGGGGTCGTGGGGTGCCGGTATGGTGTGAGCAGCCAGGGATGGAGTGGGTAGTCACTGTCACCTGTGTGTGGAAGGTGGACATTAGTATGGTGGTCTGTGTCACTTTGCCATGGGCCAACAAGGCCGATACCCATGGTACCTCTGACTATGCATCCCCCATGTCTGTTCATGTCATCCTGCGTGATATGCATACTCACCCACTAGGTGGCCAGTGGGGATGTCCCCACTCTCAAAACTGTGGCACAGTGTGGACTGGTGCCAGATGAAGGCATCATGTGCTCCCCCAGGGTGCATGGCACAGACATTGGTTATGCACCCACTGGCATCACACACCACCTAGCAGTTGATGCTGGCATTCCCCTTCCTGTTGATGTAGGACACATTGTCTGGGCCAGGTGGCATGCGGATGGCCACATGGATGTAGTCAATGGCCCTGAGCATGCCAGGCAACTGTGCTACCCTGTGGAACTCTTGTATGTGTGCTGTGTGCTCTGCCTGTGTGCTGGGAAAATGGATGTGGCAGCAGTGCACTGAGGAATTGTGTGAGTAGGCATGACGGGGCCAACTGGGTTATGCCTGTTGTGTCCCTTGTTGGTCTCTGGAAGGTGCCTGTGGCAAGCAGGTACATGACAGCTGTCACCTTCATCTCCACTGATAGAGCATGGCTCTGTCGTGTGGGTGTCTGCATCTCATCACTGCACAGCTCACAGAGCTGCCTCAGGATCACCCATTTCAGGTGCTACTGGCCCACAATTTCTGTGTCAGAGTAGTGTTTGAAGGTGGTGCGGGCTTGGTACTGCCTGTTCTGGGCGTACTGCAGATGGGCCATTCCACGGCCATGCCCTCCTGCTACCTGCCTTTTCACACCCCTCATTACCGCCTCCATCTGGAAGGTGGCATGGCCATGTCCCTGGCTGGTGTCCCCCCCAGCGTCTGTTATCCCGCTCCCCCCGCTGTCTGTTTCTGATGATCCCCCTGCTCCGGGTACACCTCCGGTCTTTGGCTGTGGCTGTCCTGACTACTGCCACTGCCCTCAGTCCACTGAGGCACTCCACTAACAATCCTGCACAGTGGCACAGGCTTCCCACTCCTATCCTGTTCCTGGATCACTTCAGGTGTGCCCTGTCCTGCTTCTGCCCAGTCCTGCTCACTGCTACCCTCTGCCTTGTGCCTGTCAGCATGCTCCCACCTGTGGCTTCCCTGTAGCGTTCTTGCATCCCTCTCTTGCTCCTTTTTATTTTGGATCATTTCTGCTGTTGCACAACTTCCGCTAGCTCCCCTATTGTGCATGGTTCATGCAGCTGAATATCGCACTGTGCATGTTATTCATGGTTCTGCCCCCTACGGTTGCACATGCATTCATTACTGTTGCGCTCTTGTGCATTGCAACTTGTGCTGCACAGCTGCCTCCAACTGAATATCGCACAATGGCGCATTTCCGTACTTGCACTGGTGCATCCCTGTTGCGCATCCCTTTTGAATATCCGGGCCTGTAGGTATTCTCTTTCTTTGTTAAAGTGCTGTAGCCTTATATGTATAAAGAGTTTGGTGAATACTTATATATGTGCCAAATCTAAACCCTTATTCTTTTGTGTGGGATTTTTAATTATACTTACTGTCTTATAGAGTGTTTGTATAAAGTGACCAGTGCAATAAACTCTAAACTTCCTGTAGAGGTTTTTTACTTTTAGTTTTACTTGTGATCGAAGCCAGACAGTTATGGCAGAATTGCTGGGTGAATCTGCAAGAAGATAAGCCAAAATAAGTATATAACTCAACTGGAAAGAATGGGCTTCAATCTGAGGCTAAAATATTTGAAAGTATTAGAAAATGTTTTAGAATAAATCATAAAGAAACAGAGCATTAACAAAGCACTTTGAGCATTTGAGCATTAGAATTACAAATTGGAATAAGTAAAAAAATTGACTAATAAACAAACAGGCTAAAAATATCTAAGGTGCACATTAGGTTCAAGTTAGTTTACAATACCTCTCTGGTAGTAATGCCTTTTCTACTGATTGCAGTAAAAATTTCTCGTGTCTCCCTAAGCATGACAAGGTGTGTATCTGCATGTCTGCTGAGCAAAGATGGTGATGGCTTTCAGCAAAATGCGATGCCTGCACAGTTGTTACTGATTTAGGTCATGTGACCCAGCCAAAAAGTTAAAGTGGTATAGTACACTAACCCGCTTTTCATAAACAAGAAGTTAGGAAGAACCCCAGAAATACAAAAGTAGAATACAACACTGTGGTAGTTTTTAAGATGTAAGTGTGGTCCAAAGATAAAGGGAAGTGTGTTAGTTCAAAGAACCTCTCTGTCACAGTCCGCTCAGTCCCCCCCACTTTTTTTTTTTGTTAATCTATTTTATTAAGAACATGAGACAATTTATAAACAAAACAATTAACAGAGATTGGTACATGTATAACATGAAATACTATATCATAGCAAAGATGACATGTCAGCACAAATGTAAAAATATGAAGATAAAAGCCAAAGTCCAGATTGAATGTGCTGTAAATACCAATTAATGATTAATATGATGAAAAAGCTCAGTGAATCTCTGCATTATAATAATCAAAAACAAATATTTTTAACAGTGAAAAGAAAAATCATGCACAGTATACCTGAGAGATAGTCTATTGCTAATAGAACTATAGATTGTATAACAATATATCTAAAGAGCCTATACAAGTTTATATTGGAGAAATCTACTACTTGTATCAATAAAGGTGCTATGACAAAATTTCCAACATTTTAGCCATTGCGGATCAGATATATCTGCTTGCAGTGCCGACTCCCACTTGGCTTTAGCCGCAGGAGATTGGTTAGGTAAAGAATCTGTAATATATCTATATATTCTACTAGTTATACCCAATGAACTAAGCAGCCATGAGGATATGACTGAGAACTCTTGTGCTCGGTCACTAAGAGAATCTGTAACTAATATGGTAGCAGCTCTCAGCTGCAAATATTTCAAAAGCTTTTGTTTTGGTAAATTCCATTTGTATTATAGGGCAGAAAATGAATTCAATATGCATGTCCCTTCAATCATTATATCTTTTAAATAACAAATCCCTTTGTGTTTCCATGGGCTATAAAACAATGAATGGCCATCCAATGTAATATTAGGATTATACCAAATGGGTGTAAATAAAGTAGGTTTAGGGTTTGATTTGAGCCATTTGTGTAATTTAAACTAATAATGCACCGAGGGGGCAATGGTAGGATGATCTTTAAGTTTTTTTGGAAAGGCATTGTATATAAAATTAGTGGAAATTCCCACAGGGGTAAGGGTGTCTTCCATGTCTAACTATAAGGGGGCAGGCATACTAGGTTTAATAAACCATTTTATAGTTTATGCTGTTCTAAATGTCCATAAGTAAGCCAAAAACCAAGGGAGCCTGAATCCACCATTAGTCCAATGTGTGTGTAACTTAGTATGACTGAAGCAAGGGATGTGACCTTCACACAAAAAATCTCCAACTTTTTATCTATTTTAGCCAGAAAAGAGATAGGTAAAATTAATGAGATGTTGGATAACAAGTAAAAAATCATAGGTGCGATTACCATCTTTACAGCAGCAATTTTACCTACAAGAGAAAATTTAAGGGATTACCACCTGTCAAGTGTTGTTTTAATATCTGCAAGTAAAGAGGAAAGATTCACATCTCAAATCTTTTTAACATTTAAAGTAATTTTTATCCCTAAATAAGTAATGCCCTGCAGGGCCCATCAGAAACCCAAGCGGTCATTCATATATGGTTTACAGGAGGTATTTAATGGCAACCTTTTAGTTTTATTATAAATTACTGCAAGGCTTGACATCTTATTAAAATACTCAAATAATGTCACAAGTGTTTTTGCAGAAAGTTTAAAATTCTCAACTAAAATTAATAAATCGCCCATGTAAGACAATGATGAGTATTGAAAATTACTGATTGAAATGCCTTGTATTTTGTTAGATTGTCGAAGGGTGGCTGTAAGGGGTTCCAGGGCTTAAATAAAAAAGTAAAGGGGATAAGGAACAACCTTGACGTGTGCCTCTAGAGAGAGATTAAAGGATTGGCACAACACATTGTTAGTAAGTACTCTAGCTGATGGAGATGTATCAAAAGTTTTATCAAAGAACAAAATTGGGCACCAATACCCATATGGGAAAGTACAAGATTAAGATATTTCCAATTTAAGGAATCAAACACGTTTTCAAAATCAATGGCAACAGCTGCTGCCAGGGATTTTGGCCCTTTGCTTTGTACTTAAGGTTAAATAATGAACAAACATTATCTAGTCCCCCACACTTTAAACCACTTTTAGGCTTCCACTGAAAAGTACATTTTTCTCTCTACTTTGCTTCCAATTTCTGTCCTTTGTCTGTCTGGATTCCAGTACTATAAACAGTTCTTGAGGGTAAAAGGTTCTGCAGTCCTTCCACAAAAAAAAATTGCGGTGGGGTTTCTTCCAGGAAATTCAGCAAAGCTTGCTGTCTTCCTTCTTATCCTCCTCATCCTATCTGTCTGAGGGAAGAGTTACTCTACTGTTAGGCACGCCCCTGTCCTAGGGTTATGCCTTTGCTGCTTTGGTGAAACTTGGTGCTCCTCAACTTCATGTCTCCTTTTACTTGTGGCTGTACTGGGGAAAAATAAAGAACAGCTAAGGTACCAGAGACCTCAGAATAAAGCAGAAATAAATTTTACATGCTTCTGACTTTAGTGGCAACAATACCATACCTTTTGTAAAGCACAATTAAGCAATTAGAAGCCCAGCTTCACCCACTCCTCCGAGGTCCTCCACTGCTGTGAAAGTGAAGCATTCCTCACTGGCTCTCTGGTACACTCTAGCACCCTCCCCACTCTACCACCTCCAATTGAACAGAACTCCTAGACCTTGAACAACTCTACTCTTCTTGTTTTTCTGGATTTTCTTTTTAGTTTTCTTTGTTCCATGTTTCCCTATCTTTGATGTGATGGAGTCACTTCTGGTCACTTCTAGTGTTTCCAATCCCTTTTGGGTATATGGTGGTAAATGAACTTGAATAGCTTTGTTCTGAGTCTCTCTGAGCTCAGGTAGAATTGGTTCTATTTGATTTGTTTCCTCCTTTATTGATTCTTTTAGTTCTGTTGTATCCCTAGTTATATTCTGGTCATTAATCAACTTATCAAGTTGTACTTTAATATAGAAAACATCAATTCTCAAACTAATTAGTTATTTTTTCATTACCCACAAATTCTCCAGAATAACTATGTTGGCCTAAAAGAGATTTTTAGTCATCTCAAACAGTTGTTTGGATAATGAAGAGGAAGAAGTAAAGTTTTCTTGATCTTTAAAATGTTCTATGTTATAATTATAAACATGGCTATTTTTCCCACATATATTGGTGGATAGTCAAGCTCTATGTGATCTAATTTGTCTGTTATAGATGTATCCGGGGAAAATGTGGGTGTAATTGAGAGTAGAGTTTCTGAGATGTTTGTATCCTCCAATAACTTGTTTACCATTTCCCTTTGATTAGTGGCTAGGGTAACACTTTATTTTAAATGCCCTTAACTACACTGTAATTACTGTATAACTAAGCTGTAATTTTACTGTAACTACTGTGTAGTTGTTAATTAGTTTTACAGTTGCATGCTAAATAGTTACACACAATTTTCACACAGTAACTACACTGTAATTACTGTATAACTATGCTGTAATTTTACTGTAACTACTGTGTAGTTACATGTAACTACTATGTAGTTGTTAACTAGTTTCACATGTGGATATGGTGTAATTATGCAACTTGTATACATGTGCAACTACTACAGTCTCCTTTTTGGCACAAATCATTTCATTATGACAAGTGTAACTACACATGTAACAGCTGTTACACAATGTAACAGAAAATCTGTTGTGCAATTACCACTCTGTCTCTTCTTGCATTGTGCTATTTGTTTGTATAAGGGCAACTACACATGTAATAGCTATTGCAGTTTGTAACAGCAAATCTACTGTGTAACTACTATGTTACAACTTTTGGCATTATTAAATCTGTTCTTACAAGTGTAACTACATATAAATGCAGGTCGAGTGCACTGTTTCAACTGTCTATGTCTATCCGACATTTATTTAAAAGGTAATCACACATAAAAATGTTAACATGTAATCCGAATGGTAACTAAAATAGGCATGGGGTCATGATGTCGGGGCAAAACTGTACACTGCAATAATGGCGCATGCAAAGCAGCATGCAGTAAAATAACGTTGTCACAATATGCTGACCAGTGCACACAGAGTGCACACTGCAGTAATAGCTTAATTTCCCCTACATAAGAGCATTGCTCCCCACCTCCCTGGACTAATTATAATCAACTCCAGGGGGTCATGGACAACGGGTTAAAAAAAAACTTGGATTAGGAGCATTTTTGTTTTTCATGCCAAAAAATGTCATGGTGGAGTGGGATCTATGGAGAACCAAATCAGAGCCCTAGATCCCCAATGCCACTGAAGGCAGGTGTTCTAGCTGCTCCACCACAGGAGCATCTTGGCCAAGCACTGCCCCAATGGCATCCTTCACCTTCCCTTATGGCAGCCTACCATGACTGGGGTAGCAGTTTTTACCAGATGCTGTAAAACCCCTGTCACTGTAGAGCCATTAGTGCTTATTGCAGCACTGTATTTCATGTGTCTTTTTATCCATCCTATCTTAACTCAGTACCACTAAAATATGAATATAACACAGTGTCGGTCTACTACAGTTAAATACAGTGACTGGCAACTCTTTAGATGATGTTCCATGTCAGTATTCCAGTTTTACATGAACTTACAGGTTAGTAATCATGCAGTCTAATATTGTGAATTGATATGTAACTGTACACAAAAATATTTCATTTACATAATTACTAATCGGCACTATAACAATATTGTGGTTAATAAATAATGATACTGTTTTCACAGTTAATGCCTAGGTAACATGTATTTGCAGCTGCACACATTTACATTTACCATATGTCAGTACTGTAGCTGTGATGAAAGTTCTCATTCAGAAATAAATCCATCATGAACTTACTGCTTACTAAACATGCAATCTAATATTAGACCCTATTCACATAGGTGGCAGGGAATGTGCCAAATGTGCATTCCCAGGCCTGGTGATCAATAGCAGTCATCCAATCAGATGGACTGATCAGGAACAGACTGGATCCTGCAATCTGTGTGGATAGGGGAATTGTGGGTTATGGGTGGTCTTCCCATTACTGTTGTTTTCCAGTAATGGGACCTACTGGTCTGCCTAAGTTTGCCATATTCTTGCAGTTAATTGTACCACACTGTACTCAATATATTCAATGTATTATATTTCCTGTACCTTTCTTTGTTAATGTAAGAGTATTGTCAGTATTACCTATGTACCACCTTTATGGCCTGGGTCATGCCTGAAAACAGTCAATTGGATCAGTGCACCTACATGGTAAACAAACAAACAACAACAATGATATACACACACATATATATATATATATATATATATATATATATATATATATATGTGTGTGTGTGTGTGTGCGTAGATATATATATATATATAATCTCATTGATCTGATGTGTATAGTGATGGTGGGTGGTGCAGACACACATGCAGGAACTTTTCCTTAGCCATTACATGCACAGGTTCACCATGAGGCTCCAAGCCCTCATACAAGTTTCATACAAAGTAATGATGAGCTTAGAGGACCCTTGATTGACCATAACATGTTCCTTTCCTCTTTACCCATAGTAAGTCAGCTTGTGGTCCACCGAGATATAGGTATCCAAGTTCCTTTTGAACTGCACCTTATTTGCAGCATATACAATTTCCTCTGATAACCCATTCAATGGGGCCACCACTCTCTGTGTGTAGAAAGCCATACATTTACTTGTGTTACACTTTATATGTCTTAGCTCAAGGTGATGTTCTCTAGTGCCCACGTTGTTGTTTTTAAACTGTAGATTTAATTCATTTAACATATGGTCATCCTGCATTATGTCATAATGTAGCATCAAATCTCCTCTTACTCTTCTAGTCTCCAGTGACATTAGCTTCAGATCAGCTAGTCTCTGTTGATAGAGCTTTTCCCGTATGCCGTGCACCATCCTAGTGGCCCTCCTTTGCACCCTCTCCAACCCTGACACTGCCCCTTTATTTATGGGCATCATAATCCATAATAGGTCTAATATAGGCTCTGTACAAAGGCATGATCACAGCCTCCTTCCTACTTTTGAAGTTCTTTTTTATATTCTATAAAACCTTATTTGCCTTTATTATCTGTTTTTCACACTGAGCCTGGTATTTCAGTTTCTGGTCCACCAATATGCCCAGGTCCCTTTCCACCTCTGACTTCCTTAAGGTTTGTCCATTGATCTTATAATTGTGTTCCGGATTCCTATTTCCTGTATGGATCACACAACATTTGTCTATGTTAAAACTCATTCCCTTTTCAGTGGCTCATTTGTGGATTTCATTCAAATCTTTCTGAATTGTCTCCACCCCTCAGACTGTGTTATTAGCCTGGCAAGCTTAGTATCATCTGCATATTTACTAACACAATTATAAGCCCCTTTCCCCATCTGAACTATGAATACTGTAAACAGCACTGGCCCCAGTACCGACCTCTGAGGAACCTCCCCCCAATTACAGGGATCTCATTAGACAGATACCCATTTATACACACCCTCTGAGTCCTATCTGCCATCCATGCATGGATCCGTTGGCATACCCTATAGTCCACATCAATTTCTGACAAACAGTTTAATATTTCCATGTGTGGTACTTTATTGAATGCCTTAGCAAAATTCAAGTATATACAATCCACCAGCTCCCCCTTTCTAATGCTGCTGAAATGTTCTCATAAAAACACAGCATGTATGTAAGACACAACCTTCCAGCCAAAAATCGATGCTGCTCCCTATCATCTGGGTCACTCTCCGCCAAATATACATTTATGACATCTTTCAATATTGATTCCATTAGCTTGCCTGGCACCGAAGTTAGACTTATGGGCCTATAGTTTGTGCAGTCTGCTCTATCTACCATCTTGTGGATGGGTATCACATTTGCCATCAGCCAATCCCCTGGCACTGCCCCCTCTCCCAGTGACCACTGGAAGATAATGGTTAAAGGAGTAGCAATGTGTGGTGAGAGTAATTTGAGTATATTGTTCGATATTTTATCAGACCCTGCAGCGTTCATATTTTTTAGTGCCCTTATTTTATCTAGAACAACTTCAGCTGATATCTTTATGTCTAATTCTTTTTTTAGGTTAAAATTCACCATTCCTGTAGATTTAGTTGCAAAAACTGTACTAAAGTATCTGTTAAAGACATTTGCCACCTTAGTGTGATCTGGTATTTGCCCCCCCTTCTTTAATGGTGTATAAATTATTGTTTGTTGGCCCAGTAGCACTGAGGGTAGAGGCGCTGGATGCCACACCTCGCACCATGCTGGCAACTCAGGTTCGGAAACAGACTCAGGGAGCCGGGGGTGAGCCGGGGGGAGAATGGCTGAGCATCCAACGACGGCTCACCTTTTCCGAGGGGAGGGTGGGAACTCAACCTGGGTGTGCGGTGACCTCTGGCAGAGACTGGGGGCATGACAGCCCATCTGCACCTCGAGGGTCTGATTGGTCATGGGCTGAGGCCAGCAAACCAATCACCTCTGGGGCAGCATCATCTAGGGGGAGGACATTGCGGATGTTGGCGCTTGTGCCTTGACGTCAGGGGCTGGCAACGTCCCTTACAGAACAGGGAAAAACACCCCAAGAGACGGGAAGATGGAGTGCCAAGTCAGGTCCCGATGTGCCAGCACCTGCCTGCCACCCCAGGACCCTGACAAAGACTTGAAGGATTTGGGGGTTGTCTGACCCCACCCCGAGGGTTTGCTGAGGCTGGATGGAGGGACCAAAGGTTGCAAGGTAGGCACTGGTAGGGGCAGGCTTAATGGGTGACTCCCGATGGTGCGGCTCTGTGGGGCAGTAGGAAGGGAAAATAGAAATATAAAAAAAAAATTATTGTTTGTTTTCCTCAATGAATTCACATAGCTATAGAAACTTTGCATATTATTTTTGTGTGCTGAGGAAGCCAGCCTAACCTCCATCTTTTGTTTATTTCTTTTTATCATTATCATGGTACAGTCAGAGGGCTGTGAAGCTTGGCGTGAAGGATGGTGCCATGGCTGCCACCTCATTCAGCTAGTGGGATGGGCATGTAACAGCTAAGGAATATTCCATGCAAGTGTATCTGGCATCACCCACCATCAATCCACACAGAAAATCGGTGATACAGTATCTATATGTATATATATATATATATATATATATATGTGTGTGTGTTCTTTACTGGCTAGCTGGACTGATCCAGTGGATCATTTTCAGGCACAACCCAGGCCATAAAGATGGTACATAGGTAATACAGACAATACAGTTACATTAACAAAGAAAGGTACAGAAAATTGAATACATTGAATATATTGAATATAGTTTGGTACAATTAAGTGCAAGAATAAAGCTGAAACACAATAAAGTAGCAACTAAAGTGCATGTGCAATATACATGGGTCGAGATATTCAAAAGGTTGCGCTATGCGCCAACAGGTTGGCGCTGCGGCGCAACTCCAAAAATGCGCCATTCTGCGATATTCAGAAGGGGCCAGTTGCGCCACCAAAAACATGCTGAGCAACAGCGCAATGGAAATGAAGGCATGCGCAACCGAAGGGGGCGGGTCCATGCATAAAGTGCGCAATGCAATATTCGAACACTTGCGCAATGCGCAAGAGTGGCTCAGCCGGAAGTTGCGCAGTAGCGGAATTGAGCCAAAATAAAAAGGCTCAAGGAAGCGGCGCAAGAACCGTAGCAGGCAGCAAACTGGGGGAGAGAGACAGAGAGAGAGAGAGAGACAGAAGCTGGAAGGGCAGACAGGGACAGTGGGTCTAGGAGGACAGAGAGGCTAGCGGGGGGTGCCCGGCGCAGTGGAAGCAGCAGTGGGGGCAGCGGGGGTAACACAGGAACAGCAGCCGGGGGGCAGAAGCCAGGGAGATGGACAGTGCCAGCTTCCACATGGAAGCTATAATGAGGGGGGTGAGACACCATGCTGCAGGGGGACGTGGCCACGGAGGGACCCGTCAGCGGTATGCCCCCGACAGGTGGTATCGTGCTCGCATCAGCTTTGAGCTGTACACAGATGTCGAGATTGTGGGCCGGTATCGCCTGAACAGGGCAATACTGAGATGGCTCTGTGAGCTGTGCAGTGATGTGATGCAGGCACCCTCACGATGGAGTCACGCTCTGTCTGTGGAGACCAAGGTGACAGCCTGCATGTGCCTGCTCACCAGGTACCTTCCAGAGGCCGACAGGGGACACCACAGGCATTACACAGTCGGCCGCGTCACGCATCCTCACCCAATTCCTCAGCGCACTGCTGCCTCATGCTGCGGGTACATCCATTTCCCCAACACGCGGCAGGCGTACAACAAACATGCGAGGTTCACAGGGTGGCACATATGTCTGGTGTGCTAGGGACCATAGACTGCACCCATGTGGCCATTCGCCGCCACCTGGCCCCGACGGCCAGGCATATCGGAACTGAAAGGGTTTACCAGTGTCAACTGCCAGGTGGTGTGTGATGCCACTGGGGCGATTATCAATGTTTGTGCCCACACCCCTGGCGGAGCACATGATGCCTTCATATGGCACCAGTCTGCACTGTGCCATCGATTCGGAGTGGGGACATCCCCACCGGGTCATCTAGTGGGTGAGTACACATGTATGGAATGCAAACTCTGGGCAAGGATGGAATGACACAGGTGCCATGGTAGTGGCACACAAGGATATGGTCAATATGGACCTGACATGACACTGCTCTCCACTATCTCCACACAGGTGACTGCGGATACCCACTCTGTCCCTGGCTGCTCACCCGTGCACCGGCGCCCCGACCTCAGTGCAGCTATGCTTCAATGAGGCACATGCCGCAACACGTAACATCATAGAGCGGGTGTTTGGGATGCTCAAGGCACGCTTCATGCCTAGACACCTCCGGTGGTGCCCTACAGTACAGCCCCCAAAAGGCCTGTGGGATATTCCTGGCCTGTTGCATCCTGCACAACATGGCCAAAGACCATGGGATAGCCGTACAGGTCGAAGAGGGGGACAGCGATGGGGACGCCAGTGGCGCCGGTGATGTTGGTGATGAGCAGCCCCCCCTAGGATGGAGGGACCCCCGACTGACCCGGCAGGCCCAGCTGCACCGGGACACCATTGCAGAAGAGCACTACACCCAACACAGGTAAGTCAAGGGGACATGTGCAGGCAACACTGTCCATGCGCAAACCACAGGCACACAGGGGAACACACTGTGCATGAAGGTCAGGGGAGTTGAAGGTTCCAGGCATACCAACACACCATCAGGGAGGGGTGAGCACTCATATGGACACACACACACACACCAAGCAGCATGCATGGGCAGAAGCACAGCACTGTGGAAACAACATTGCCAACACACAGCACCACTGACCACCCCCACCACCTGTACTGTCCACGTACATGTGTCAGGACCTGGGCACCCTTGCACCTTGGTGTACAGTGCAATGCAGGCATCATCATGCACACGCACCTGTGGACAGCAGTTGAGAGAGTGTGCAGGTGGTCCATGTGTCAGCGTGGTGAGCAGAGCAACCAGCAGTGCACTGCCCACCATGACACACATTGCACACAGGGCAGCACCAGACAGGGCCCGCACTGGAAGACAGCTCAGTCAGGTAGCACTGTCCCACAGCCACCACGGATGCGTGGGCGGCCCCACCGTGGCCCAGCAGCACTGGCAGGCTGAGCAGGGGCCACATCGGGTGGCGCTGTTGCACCACCAGGGGTCCCACTGCGCAAACGTGATCTTGCCCACACAGGGGTCTGCATCCTGCCAAACAAACATGCACCAGGGGTGCTCGGGATGCCCACAGCAGAACCCGGTATCGACAGGCCTGGTGTCACACGACACCGGCAACGGGGAGTTGAGAGCGCACTGTGGGGGGTGTGTGGTACAGGGGCACCTGACAGTGTGCCCAATGCGTCTGTGACAGAGACTACTGCCTGGGTCAGCCTGTCAATGGCGGCGGTCACATCCGTCCGCATAAGGACCAGCTCGGCTCAGTCCCGAGCACACTCCCTGCTATGCCACTCCACGGACACAGACAGTGCCTCCACGGACCTTGCAACCTGCCCCTGCAGCTGTACCGATTCCTGCAGCAGGTGGATGTGCGTGTCCAATGGGTACTGTGCCCCAATGGCATCGTGACCCCCAGGGTGTGGACGGTCCTGGTGCACAGCACCCCTTGAGGGTGGGCGCTGTTCGCCAGGACCAGGTATGGGTGGATCAAAGGGCGGTGGACATGTGCCACTGCTTGACACTGTACCCCCAGACCTGGTGTGCGACTGCTGCTGCCGCCCCTCCAACTGCTGAGCCCCCAGGTCCACCTGTTCCACCTCCGTGCTGGCAACAGTGCCAGACACCTGCACAGCCACCGGTGCTGCCTCACCGGTGCTGAAAGGCACAGCCTGGGACTGTGCCAGCATGCTGGTACACAGGTGTGAACCAGGAAGGCCCAGGGGCACGTGCTGGCCTGCCATGTGTTCGTCATGGGACACACACCATCACTGCCCATTGCAGGCCTGCTATCATCAATGGTGCAGGTACGCGCCACTGCCATAGGCACAGCATGCTGGCATACCTGCATGCCAGACTGCTGAGACACAGGCTGTGCACCCGCACCGTATCACTGACACCAGAGTTGTTGGCCCAGCGTGCATGCTGCTGCAGTGCCTGCTGGCTGGTGGCAGAGGTGGATGGTCCCTCCTCCACGTCCAGCAGGTCTGCATCACTGTCTGGACCCACCACCACCACCGTCTCCTGAAGACGAACAGGATCTGTAACAGAAAGAGAGTACATGTGAGTGCATGTGAACAACCGCCCCCCCAACACCACCACCATGTCATACCGTGCAGTGATGGGCTTCCACCTGTCTGGAATCCTCTGCCTGGTACACCCGCAATGGCACTTGGCTGCATGGCCGTGACCAGTGTCTCCTCTGTTGGGGTCAGCTGCAACACCACTGGCGGGCCCCCACCAGTGCCAGCACGTGTCACCCTGAAGGCTGCCACCTTCTCCTTCAGCCTCCTGTGGTCAGTCCCCATCTTCTTCTTGCATTCCTGCATGGAGCGCTGGTGGCTTCCGTGCAGGTTGATGGCCCGAGCTACCCCCTCCCATGCAGCTGCACGTTCCTGAGGGGTGCCCCTCCATCCACTCAATAATGGCTCATCCTCCAGGTAGGCCTGGAAGAGGGCCTCTGTCTCTGCAGCTGTGAAGTTCGGCCTCCTCCTACACCCGCCATCCTCACCCTCACCTTGTCTCTGGTCAGTCATGGTGATCTGTAGGGTGGAAGTGGACACCTGTCACTGTGCAGTCTACAGCATTTCCCCATGAGCATAGGTGTTGGCCTGGGGCGGAAGCCCCACATTTCATCTCCGATGGCAGATACTAATAGAAAAGTGCCCTTGTCCCTTTCTAAGTGCTCCTTGATTCTCAGCCCCCTCAGCCTTTATCATCCTCCAGCACCCCTGCCCATGAGCATTGTCCTGAGCATCACACAGCATGTAACTCACCTCTCACCTGCAGTAACCATATCTGGCCAGCACAACCCACTGTCGCATTTTTATAGCGCAACACATGCAAATGAGGAGTGGCGCAACTTTAATGACATGCTAATCGTGCCACTGCACCTTTGAATGGCTGATCGAATGATGTGCATATGTCGGCTGAATATTGCGTATTTGCGCTTTGCGCAATATGGAAGGTCTGGCTGAGCCAATGGCGCAGGTTTGTGCCTGCGTGCTACACTGCATTGCACATGCCCAGACAGCTTATGCATGCGTCTATCGTGCTGCAGACCTGCTGAGCGCGATCGGCAATTCAGGCCATGGCCACCATTGTGCCAGTGGCGCTACAGCACTGGGCACTATATGGTGTTGTGGCACTACTCGCGCGATGGTCCACTGTGGCACTGGTACGCAGCTTGACAGTCACGCAGGATGCCTATATGTCCGATGGCACTTTAGCCTGCATCATTGCCGGACCTTGTGTATGCTCCCTGCTTCGGCGGTTCGCATGCCATGTGTACGTTCTTTGGCTGCGCTGTCTGGTGACAGCGCCATGTGAAGTGACGGCGCTGTTCGAACAGCGCGATTGGAGCCTGTGGTGGTCTATTGCGCAACATCTCCATGTGGGGTTACAGTGCAGTGGAGCGCCATATTGCCTGCTGTAAACTGGCTGAGATGGCTTGGAGGAGGGCAGTGACTTGGAGCCCACTGGAGGTGGCCAACCTGGTGGCCCTGGTGGAGCTCCACTGTGAGGCACTGTATGGTGAGGCCCCCCTCACCATGCCTAGGATGCACGTGTGGCAGCAAGTGGCCACTGACCTGGTGGAGGTCACTGGATGGGGCCGGTCTGCTGAGCAGTGCTGGCACCGGTACAGTGACCTCCGCCGGAGGGAGCCAGACCTTTTGACGCAGCTGCAGTCACGTGCCAGGCGGGGCGTGGTGCCTAGGCCAGGTGAGTGTACCATCTATGCACCTATATTCTCTGTAGGGGTGTGTGTGTGCTTGGGTGGCTGTGCATAGGTGCCGGCTCAGACACGGTTGGCTGTGTCAGTGTGTGCAGCTGTGCTATGGATGGTTATGGCTGTGTGGGCAGGCACTCTCACTGGGACAGGGGGCACTCTGCTTTTGAGTCACACTGATGTTTGTCTCAACATATGTCTCCCACAGGTCGGAATCTGAGGATGCAGGGCGAGGGTGAGGTGGGCTGTGCCAGGGCCCCGGTGCCGGTGGGTGTTCTGCCCCAGCAGCAGCAGCAGCAGCAGCAGCGGCAGACCCAGCTGCTTGAGGAGTGTGAATATCATTACTTCATGGATGCTATTGCATGCTGGGGGGGGCAAGACCACCAGCCATGCACAATACAACCATGCAGGAAAGGGGAGGTCATAATTCCACTATACAAGACACTAGTGAGTCCCCACCTGGAGTACAGTGTACAGTTCTGGAGACCATACCTACGTATGGACATGGACTGGGTAGAGAAGGTTCAGAGGAGGGCAACACGGATGGTGCATGGATTGCATCACAAGTCCTATGAAAACAGGTTGAAGGAACTGAACATGTACTCCCTGGAGGAGGGGTGGGAGAGGGGGATATAATGGGGACATACAAGTATCTTACAGGGGGGAACAGAGTGCAGGAAAACACTATTTTTAAGCGTAAAAGATGTTCCAGGACTAAAGGGCATGGGATGAAGTTGGAGGGGGGACGATTCAGAGGAAACATGAGAAAGAATTTCTTCACGGAACGGGTGGTGGACAAGTGGAACACCCTGCCAGAGGAAGTGGTGGGGGCTGACTTGGTCACGGGATTTAAGAATGCACGGGATAGACATACAGGACTTCTGGAGGTCAGGGGTAAGGTGCAACAGACTTATAGGAAAACAGAGTGACCTTACCAGCTCAAATGGGCAGACTGGTGGGCCATAGACCCTTATCTGCCGACACTGTCTATGTATCCATGTATGTAGGCATGACACAGGTGACATGCATCACTGTGCAGTATCACAGCACGTCTGTGTATGCGTCACTGGTGGTCCAGGCATGCACTGGGCACATAGCTGTGTAACTGGCATCGCACCACATTGCCACGTCACTTGCCAGCCTAGTTTGTACTGTGATTGATGTGGGCAGTGTGTGTGGGTGGTGGTGCGCATAGCTGGTGCTGCCTGTTTGTGATGGCCATGTGCATGTTCACTGTGGGTGGGTGCATGCCATCAAAGGTGTGGGACATTGGGCTATGTGGCTTGCAGGTTGGGTGGTGTTCAGGGTTGTGGTCAGTCACAGCCATTGACTGTGTTCCCATTTTCCTAGGCCTCACTGTTCTCAGGAGGATACAGCGGGAGCTACATGGGCTGACGCAAGTGTCCCTGGACAACCAGGCCATCCTCAGGGACATCCAGCAACATGGCCTGTGAAGGAGGCGTCGCCAGGAACAGTGGCACCGGGTGGAGGAGGACCAGGCTGCTGGGCCTTAGGCCAGATTACCCTTCCCACTTCACCCATCCCTACCACCCTGCCTTCCCTCTCCAAGTTGTTCATCCCTACCCTTGCCCACCCCTACCTTGTACCCGCATTCTTGTAAATAATTATAGTTGATTGTTTTACAATTTTGATAATACATTTATATTTTGATATGAATACTGTGTTGGTCTCTGTGTTGCAGCTGGCTATGGTTGTTCAGTTGCAGTAGTGTACATGCCATCTGGGGTGATATGGTCCTTGTGTGTGTGTGTGTGTGTGTGTGTGTGTGTGTGTGTGTGCATGGGGAGGTATCTCCAGCATGGCAGTGACTTTCTGTTGGTCTTGCCATCTGCTGCCACCCACTGCTGGGTGCACAGGGAGTGTCTGGCTTGTAGGCTTCTGTGTTGCATGGGGCTGACGAGTACTGGGGGGACTGCATGGTTTCCTGCAGTGCCAGTCACTGCACATGGGTGGTGTCTTGGGGTCACAGTACAGGATGTGCTGTGCATATGGGGGGCTGATGTGCACTGTGGTTGCAAACCCCCTGTGTGTGGCACTCTCAGCCTGCCAGTGGTTGTGCTGGGGTGTCATGGCTCTGCTATGCTTTGTTGGCTTGTCCCCATGGGCAGGTAGATCATCTGTCCCACCCCCAGTGATGCTGTTCTTGGGGTGTGCAGGTGTGGTGTGGGTTCTGCAGTGTGTTCCTGTGCCCATGTGTGGCATGGCTGGTGGTGGGCCCCAGCCTGCCTCCCTGGATGTGCAGTTCCATTCTCTGGGGGGGGCTGTGCTTGCGCTATGGCAGCTCTGGAATGCTCAGCTGAGCTTCCCTGGTTGCTCCATAGCGCAACATTTTGGCTCAGCTTCTCCTTCCTGGTTGCGTGATGGCGCAGTATGTGCGATATTCAGATGTTGGTTGCTTGCGCAATTTGCTCTGCTCCATGTTTGAATATCGCACCTGTTGTGCATTTGCGCAACTGGTTTGTGCTTGCTCCTGCTGTTGCACTAGTTTTGAGCGCAGTTTGAATATCTGGGCCATGATGTACAATCAGTCAGTCTTATGACTGCTCAGCACTGCACAATGGGACAATTTAGTCTTAGATACAGAAGAATTAGGACTCTCATCCAAGGGCAGCCATGCCCCACCCCAACCACCCACCTGGGCAGCAGCAGAACAGGGGTGTGGGTACAGTAGAAGTATGGGTCAATCTCACAAAAGCAGCACATTTAAAGTTATGTAAGTACACAACATGCATTGTGAAACTAGTTAACAACTACATAGTAGTACAGTTACAGTGTAGTTATACAGTGGTTACAATGTAGTTGGTGACACTTAAAATTATCCTTCAGAAATCATTCCCTCATGAACTTACTGCAGTATAGCATAGTGGTTATAAGCACTGATCTGCAAACTTGGAGTGCTTAGTTCGATTCCCAGAGCCACCACTTGTATACTTTGCAATAAAAAAAAAAGAACTAAAAATAAAACTGCAATCTAATATTGTAAATTGCTATACAATAAAAAATAATTTATTTGCACAATTACTTATTGGCTTTTAACAGTGCTGTAGTTACTAAGGAATGTGCTGCTTCTGTGGCATTGTTTCCACAGTTAATGCCTAACATGTACTTACAAAGTAAGTACACAGAAACTGACACTTAAAATACTGTAAAGTGTAAGAAGAAGGGCGTAACAGTGCTGTAGTTACTACAGAATGTGCTGCTTCTGTGGCATTGTTTTTACAGCTAATTCCTAACTAAGATGTATTTGCAAAGTAAGTATGCAGAAACTGACACTTAAAATAAAGCATAAGTAGGGTGAAACTACTATACACTTACACTGAATGTCAATGTTGTAGTTCTTATGTATATTTTCTTTCAGCATTCATTCCCTCATGCACTTACTGTTTAATAAACAAGAGATCTAATATTGTTAATTGCTATGCAACTACATTGTTTACATATACAATGCAAATCATTTATATAATTACTTAATGGCTTGCAACAGTGCTGTAGTTAGTAAGAAATGTGCTGCTTCAGTGGCACTGACACACACCTCTTCTACACACACTCTCCTAGACTGCTATTGCCCAAGTGGGTGGCTGGGGGTGGGGTATGGCTACAAACTGTGCTTTATCACTGATCTGCTGTGTGGAGTGGTTATGGGTGACACTGGATACACAGGCAGGGAACATTCCTTAGCCATTAAATGCCCTTACCACTAACTGAATGGTGTGGCTGCCATAGCATCATCCTTCACATCAAGCTATCTCAGCCCTCTGACTATACCATGAGGGCTTGGGGCAGGGTGCCAATCATAGGCAGACCAGTAGGTCCCCTTACTGGAAAGCAGCAGTAATGGGAAGACCACCCATAACCCACAATCCCCCTATCCACATAGAGTGCAGAATCCAGTCTGCTCCTGGTCAGTATATCTGATTGCATGGCAGTGATTGATCACCAGGCCTGGGAATGTGCATTTGGCACATTCCCTGCCGCCTATGTGAATAGAGTCTAATATTAGATTGCATGTTTAGTAAGCAATAAGTTCATGAGGGACTGATTTCTGAATGAGAACTTACATCACAGCTACAGTACTGACATATGGTAAATGTAAGTGTGTACAACTGCAAATACATGTTATCTAGGCATTAATTGCGAAAACAGTACCATTATTTCTTAGCCACAGTTTTGTTATAGTGCCAATTAGTAATTATGCAAGTTAAATATTTTTGTGTACAGTTACTTATTAATTCGTAATATTAGACTGCATATTTATTAACCTGTAAGTTCATGAAAAACTGGAATACAGACATGGAACATCATCTAAAGAGTTGCCAGTTAGTGCATTTAACTGTAGCAGACTGAAATTGCATTGCATTCATATTTTAGTTACCATTCTGATTACACTTTAACATTTTTCTGTGTGATTATCTTTTAAATAAATGTCAGATATACATAGACAGTTGAAACAGTGCACACAACCTGCATTTATATGTAGTTACACTTGTAAGAACAGATTTAATAATGCCAAAAGTAGTAACATAGTAGTTAAACAACAGATTTGCTGTTACAGTTTGCAATAGCTATTATATTTGTAGTTGCCATTACACAAACAAATAACACAATGCCAGAAGAGACAGAGTGGTAGCTGCACAATAGATTTTCTGTTACATTTTGCAGCAGCTGTTACATGTGTAGTTACACATGTTAGAATGAAATGATTTGTGCCAAAAGGGAGATTGTAGTAGTTGCACATGTATGCAAGTTGTGTAACTACACCGTACCCACATGTGAAACTAGGTAACAACTACATAGCAGTTACATGTAACTACACAGTAATTACAGTGTAGTTACTTCATGCAAATCATGTGTAACTACTTAACTCGCAATAGTGAAACTAGTTAACAACTACATAGTAGTTACATGTAACTATACAGTAGTTACAGTTAAGTTACAGCATAGTTATGCAGTAATTACAGTGTAGTTAATGGCATTTAAAATAAAGTGTTACTGTGGCTAGTTGCATTAATCCCAGTATTGTGAGATCCAGATCTTGTATTACTTGAGGTCAGCTATCTGTCACTGTGCGATTCTTCATATCTATATTTTGGTGGTCTCTTTAGGTAATATCTAAATTTTGATGTATATTGTTTTGTACTATCACCCAAGTAAAGGATGCTGAAATCACTCTTTTTTTCCTCCTGTCTCTGGTGTTGCATCATCTTTAGCATTTATTGAATTTTCCTGATACTGGAGTTTGCCTCTAAAGGGCAGACCAGGTTGTCCTGGAGACCACCCAAGAAGGGCCAAATGAAGAAAATAAAATAAAAGGGGAGAAGATAAGGGGGGGTGACTCAAAGGAAAAGAGGGAGGAGGGAGGTGAGGGGAGGGGGACAAGGAGATGACATCACAAAGGGGTGGAGTTATTGAGGGGCTGGAGAAGCAAGCAATTGGCTTGGATAGGCAGGAAGAGGAGGGGCTATGCTGGCATTTTAAGGGACCGCAAGGGAGGAAGAACCCTCTTTTTAGCTTGATACTCACCAGTTATTAAAAATGCTGGGGAGCAGCACATCAGATCAGCTAACAAATAAAGAGACTAGAAATAGACTACCCATACAAGAACCGGTTGCCATTACTAGTTTATTACAACAAGGTTGGTAATTTATAAAACAAACAAACAAAAAAAACAGGATAAAACCTCGAGGACCTGAGGAACAAAACTGGTGTTTGTACAGAGGCCTGAAAATGTCTGGAGCCACGTGGCAGGTAAGCCACCCTTTGTTTGGGAACCAGCCTTGGGGGTTTAATGTTATCCTATTTTAAGTAGGAGGGCCTGATGTTTGCTGTGGAGTGAGCAATTCAGCATGGGGGGTAGCTGGCGACACAGTTGGGACAGCTACCCACCATGAGGTTCCTAGAAATGCTCCCTTTTTTTGTTTATGAGCGTACTGTTGGTCTATAGTATTGGCCCTTAGGAGGGTCTGGTGAAGCACCTCCATGTGTGTCAAACAACTATTGAGCTAAACACCTAATCAGCACTGTTTTAATCGTATAAAAGCTTAAAGCTTATTTACTTTGTTTCTTTTTGGTTTGCTTTGCTTTATCTGTCTATCCTGCCTTGCGAGCTTTAGCTGGTAGAAAAAATGAAAGCAAGTGTGCTATGAGTGCCATTCCACCTGTTATGTCATAGCAAGCAAGCTGTTTTGTGTGGTAAAGGCAGCGAGTGAAGGAGCCAGGCACAGAGAATGCCATTTTTCCACTGCTACTTGCACCGAGCAGCTGTTTTGTCTCGGTGACCCCACCAGGAGGTGATTCACCTGGAGCAGAAGAGCCAGTGTGCAGAGAGCACCCATTTACTATAGCCACAGTGACAAGGGGCTGAATGAGATCCCCCCCCTTTTTCTGAAATTGGCAGCTGAATTATTAGCACCTCATCTTACATATATTTTTAATCTTTCTTTGGATAGTTGTGAATTACCAATTGATCTGAAAACAGCTTTTGTTACTCCAGTATTTAAAGGGGGTGACCTATCAAACCCAGGATCTTATAGACCAATTTCAGTATTACCAATATGTGCAAAAATACTTGAAAAACTTGTGAGTATTCAATTAACTAATTATCTTATTAAGTATAATATAATAACACATTTACAATCAGGATTTAGAAAGGGGCATAATACTACATATACAATTTTAAAAGTAGTTGATGACCTGTTGAATGCTTCCGACAAAAACCAGGAAGTTCCATCATTATTTCTGGATTTGTCGAAGGCATTCGACACAGTTCATCATATTATATTACTTAATCAGTTAAAAAATGTTGGATTAGGTATTCCGGCTTTAGGCTGGTTTCATAGCTATTTGATTGGGAGATTACAAATATTTTAAAATATGAGGTATGTGTTCAACATCAGCTACCCTATTAAATGGGGTACCTCAAGGGTCTGTGCTTGGCCCCCTCCTTTTTACATTATATATAAATGATTTACCAAATTATTGTTCACCTAAAACTTGTATAAAACTTTATGTGGATGATACAATTTTGTGCACCATGAGTGGTGAAGTGGATATGGCAATGGTTGTTTTGCAACAAGATTTTAATAAAATACAGAGGGAACTTGTTAATTTGAGATTGCTTCTGAATGAGAAAAAAAACCCACAGTGGATGACGTTTGGTAGAAAAGATTTTCAAGATTCAACTATAAAGGAGCTTAGATCTTTATCAGCAATTGACACAGAAAGAGTAAACTCCTATAAATGTTTAGGAGTTATAATAGATAAAAATTTGACTTTTGAATTGCATATAATGTCTATGTCAATGAGACTGAAGAGACTTCTGAGTTTCTTTTATAGGGATAGAACTCTCTTTAGTTTAAAGATTTGGAAATTATTGGTTTCTGCCTTATTTTTACCAATATTAGATTATGGTGATATAATTTACAAAAATGCAAAAAAATAATTGCTGTGTTCGTTGGATGTTGTCTTTAATAGGGCGTTGAGATTTATAACAAATCTTCCTTTTAGAACTCATTGTTGTGTGCTATATCAAAATTCAGGTCTTCTTTCATTATTTGATAGGAGATATTATCATTAGAATTTACTTGTGTATAAGTTTGCACAATGGTCATTGCCTAATTTTTTGTTAAATATATTGCAAATAAGAATACAGAGCCAATATAATTTAAGATCTTCTGCCAGGAAAGGTTTTATTAGATCTAGAACCAGAACAAAATTTGGTGATAAAACAATTTCAAATTTAGTGCCTAAAACTTGGGAACTAATATCCAAAAGGTGGAAATGCACAGTATTGTTACCATTTAATCATTTTAAATCTTTTTTAATGACTTTATATAGCAAACACTGTAATTGTTATGGATAAATTATTGATATTTGGGTTTGTGTATAACTAAAATTAATCAATATTATATTGAAACTGAAATTATGTATGTATGTCTGTTTATGTGATGTTATGTTAAATGTAGATTCAATTGCAAAAGAGATAATTTAATCTCAATTTGAAATCCAATAAAGTTTGAAAGTTTAAAAGTTTGAATGGGAGCGAGCGAGGCAAAAGCAACTGCTCGCAGGGGGACGGGGGCCAGGAAGAAACGCATACACAAAAGGTGGCTGAATGAAGGTTTTGCCAACCAGAATGCGCTGGGAGGAGGAAGGGCACATGGAGAAGGAAGGGGAGAGGGGACCAGACTACATGGTGGCCTAGTCAGTGGTGTTCCACCTCAGAAAAGTCCCAAAGCACGAACAAAAAAAATGAAGGGAATTAAAAAAAACAGACGGGGGACACTGCAAGGGGTTCCAGTTGACTGTGGACAGCGCCATGAGCATGGGGGGAGCAGGGAAAAAGCAAATGAGACCATGTGGACAAGGAGGCCCAAAGAAGGGGGAAGGGGGGTTTCTTCTTAGGGCCTATACGTGCAGCAGTTTCACCTCGAATGCCACGTGGGCAACGTGAGTGGGGTAGCAAGACAAACAAAAATTTGTTTTCATCATTTCAACTGCATAGCTGTAAATATCAACAACCAAGATTACTGTAGATAGACTCACTGCACCATGATAGAGTCAGTGTCCAAGGTTTTCACCACAAGGCCACGTGGGCAAGGCGAGTGAGGTAGCAGGGCAAATAAAAAGGGGATTTGTGTTCCTTTTCAGCTGCCATAGCCGGTCCTCAAAAATCCTGTCCTTGTTCACTATGGAAAGGGGGTAATGCTTTGCTGTGCATCAGGCCTTTAATTAAAAATAATAAAAATATATATATATATATATATATGTATAAATAATAAAATGAATAAACAGAGGTTTTGGCTAGGCTCACAGGGAATTAACAAGGGTGGCATCCCAAAGAGGGGCTCAGGGCCTACCGCAGGGACAAGCCACAGGGGCAACAGGACAGAAAGCAGCAGAAAGACCATGCAGGCCACATGGGGGGGCAGCAAGGCCTCAAGGCCCAGGAAGGGCATAAATAGCACGAGGATTTAAAAGAAAATTAAAAAAAAATTATTTTTTTAAAGACGCGAAGAAAAGTAGGGTTTCAGCACTACAAGGAGGGCAAAAAGGGGCCAAGGGAAGAAATAAGGCCTACAAACCCATGCGGTGGCCATTTTGGACAAGGCCGTGGGTCACGAGATGGGAGGGGTCCCAGAAAGGCCCAGAAAAAGGGGAAGGACACATACAAACATAATAATACCTGGACTGATGCATATCATACAGGGACAGCCTGGAGGCAAACATAAAAGGATGAGGGGTTAAAAAAAAAATGAAGAAAAGATATAATAAAACAGAGACAGAATGCACGATAGGGGGCAGATATCACGCCCTACCTCCTGGGTTTTTATGAACCATGGAGAAAGGTGTCGCTGTGGTCAGGGGGAACTGAATCAGGGGGCATATTATGGGCCCAGCAATGACAAAGAGTGAAAGGAACTGTTTACAACCACAGATGCAAAAGCCCCTTGATTAACATGTACATTCTCTTTTGCAGCATTTTTCTAGCAGTAGGAACAAGAGGCTGAGCAGAGGACGATGGCACCAAAAAAGGGCAAGCTGACTAAGGAGGAAGCTTAAAAGGCTATCATGGAATTGGCTGAATGGGCCAGTAAGGTATGGGAGCTGGTAAAGGATCTGGATTAACAGGGATTGAAGGGCAAGAGGAAAGGGGTCACGGGAGGGAGCAGTGGCAGGGGGCATTGGCCAGCCAGATCGCCTAGCCCAAAAATTCCCCCAACCAGGTGGGCTAGCACAAAAGTGTCAGAGCCCAGGGCCCCAAGCCCCTTGCCAGATGCCCCATCAGCCCCTCTGATCCCAATCCCAGTGCCCATCCCAATCACCCCATTACTGCCCAAGATGCCAGGACCGGAACCGGTGGCACCGAACCCAGTGGGAGGTCAGACCCCAGGGACAAGCAGAGCAATAACAAGTCCAACACAAGGTAATGTGGGAGGCAATTTGAGCAGTAGCATAAAAGAATAAGTAGAGCAAATTATTACAGCTATGGGGCAAGATGGGCTGGGGCAGCTGGAAGAGGCCATAGGAAAAATCAAGACAGGAAAGGGGGAAGGTGCAGGAACTGGGTGCACACCAGATGCAGGGATGATGTCCAGAGGGACTAGGGACATAGGTTCACCAGGGATGAGAATAGGTGAACATGTCCCCATAGCAACAAAAGAAAAGATCTGGAAGGGAGAACAGATGTTTTTGCATTGGTAAGCAGAGAAACAGTGATGAAAAATGATGAAAAGGAGAGCATTGGGAAAGCAGAGATGGCAGCAGCAGTAGTCCTCCTCAGGAAGAAGGAGGAGAACAAATTCACCAAAGGCAAGACATGGGACCGTTGGTCCATGGGCTTTGCCACATATGCAGCCATAGTGTTAGAGAAAATACCTGAATTGGGAATTCCCTTGATAAGTTATTAGCTCATAATAAAGAGGGTGAAAGCCAAAGGAGGGGTGGGGTGGATATACTATGATGAATTTTTCCACCAAAGGATGGCCACCTATGGAGAAGTTAGGTGGGATACCTAACAGCTGGATCTGTGGACAGATTATGTCATGGATCAGTCCACACCAGATGGGGAAGGGACTAAGAGGACCCCGCTGATTCAAAATTGTTGCTGGGGCTACAACCAGGCCTTTTGCTCCTGGCCGCAATGTAGATTCCACCATGCATGCTCCAAATGTGGGGGACCCACCCAGCATCCAGGTGCATGACAAACTGGGTGGTTGGGGGGGCAATCCAATGGGGCACAGAGCAGCGCCAACCAGTCCTTTTGGGGGACAAAGGGGGGTTCCGGGGACAGCATGGTGCTAGAGGTATTTTTGGGGAAGGGGGAGTTTTGAGAGAGGGGAAAAACAAGTATTAAGAAAAAAGCCTAGCAGAATGGGGGCAGGGGTAGATATTTAACATGGCAAGGACACCAATCAATATCAAGAATTTGGAAGTGGCATTACAAGGGCACATTGACCAAACAGCAGCACAGAAATTGCTGAGGGGGTTTAAAGGAGGTTTCAACCTGCACTGTCAGGACCACAGGGCATGACGGGAAAGCAAAAAATGTAGGGTCAGTGAAAGGGAAGGAGGAGATTCTGCAGAAGAAACTGCAAAAAGAGAAGGAAGCAGGGAGGATAGAGGGCCCATTTTGGGTACCCCCATTTGACAATTTGAGAATATCCCCCTTAGGTTTAGTGCCCAAGAAACAACATGGGGAATTTAGGGTGATACATCACCTATCTTTCCCAGAGGGGGAGTCAGTGAACGATTACACTGAGGAAAGACACTCCAAGGTGACTTATGCCATGCTGGAGGAAGTAGCGGAAATTATCAAGGCAACACCACAGGCATGGCTAGTGAAGACCAACATAGAGGCTGCCTTCAGGCTACTTCCAGTGTGCCCCCTAGATTGGGACTTGTTGGGTTTTAAGTTAGATGAGGATTATTACTTTGACAAAGCCATGCCTATGGGTTGCTGTACAGCCTGAGTCTCTTTCAAGCTATTTAGCACATGCCTACAGGGTATATTTCAGAGACAGTCAAGTTATAGGACAGTGATCCACTACCTAGATGATTTCCTACTGATCAGGAGTGGGAGGGAAGAGACCAAGGAGATGCTCAAGAGCTTCCAGGCACTGTGCAGAGAACTGGGGGTGCCACTGGCACCATGCAAGACAGAGGAACCTAGCAGGATCATCAAGTTCCTGGACATAGAGATAGATGCACTGAAGGAGTTATTTAGATTGCCAAAAAACAAGCTAAATAAGTTGAGGGGGCTCCTGAGGGAGCATAGGCAAGGAAGGAGGAAGCAGGTGAGGTAGGTGCAACAACTGATAGGACACCTTAATTCTGCATGCTGGGCCATAAGCCAGGGCAGAGAATTCACCAGGTAAATAGCACAAGCCACATGGGGAGCGAGTAAGCAGCACCACTGGGTGGATATCACAAGGCACACAAGGGAGGACTTGAAAATATGGAAAACATTCTTAGACACATTCAATGGCATATCCTTTTGGCAAGACAACTGTGTCTTTAACGCAGATTTGAAGCTATAAACAGATGCCATGGGGGGGTGCAGAGATGGATATATTTAGGTCTGACTAGGGACATCACCCTGCTGGAGATAATGCCAATCTGGGCCTGCACGGTAGTGTGGAGGACGGAGTTCCAGAACCAAAATTTTACTTTTTGGTGTGACAACAAAGCAGTGGCAGATGTCCTTAACAACAGGAGAGCATCAATCGGGCCAGTACTGCGGGTGTTGAGACAGTTAGTGTTACAAGGGCTGAGGATTAACATGACATTCAGGGCTAGGCACATAGAGGGGATCAGAAACATTATACAGTAGCTGACAGCCTCTCCCATCTGCAGCTGGACAGATTCTGGGCCTCAGCACCGAAGGCAGAGGCACAACAGAGATACCAGAGGATATATGGGAAGTTGGCTGGAAGAAGCTGAGGTCCTGTTTTGGAACTTCTGGTCCACCAGGATGCTCAGAGCCTATGAAAGTGCTTGGGGAACATTTCAGGCATTCAGGGAACTGCACCACATGGAGGTAAGTGGGCAAGTCACAGCGGATTAAGTGGGAAAATATGTTGTGCACCAATGGGGGAAGGGAATGGCGCATGCCACCATGGGAGTCCATCTGGCAGTCATCAGTATAGTATGTAACCTAAGACAGTGGAAGGACCCAACGAAGACCATGTTAGTACGGCAAATGCTTCAGGGTTGGGGAAGGTTGGGAACAAAGGCAAAGGATGAATGGAAACCAGTAACACAAAGCATGATGGAAGGTATGGGGCAGGCAATGGTAGCCGTATGCAGCACAACATTTGAGAAATTATTACTCCATGCAATATTTACCAGAATGTATTATGGTGCACTGAGGGTGAGTGAAGCAGTAGGGCACGACAGGGGAAGCCTGGGGGGTGGTCTGGATCAGGATGACCGTACATGGCAAAGGGATGCAATTAGCATTTGGATCAAAAAAATCAAAGATGGATTAAGAGGGTGAGGGAGCCCATATAAGACTAGACAGACAAGAGGAGCTGGCTAGCTGCCCAGTTGGAGCATTGTGGGCCTATGTCGCAGTGCGTCTGGCCCCAGCAGGCCAGTTCTTTATTCACGAGGACAGGAAAAGAGCCACTGGCTATTAGGTGACAGCAGTTTTTAAAAAACGCTTAGAATTCCTGTGGGGTAACCTCAAGAATTTGTCCTCACACTCATTCTGAATTGGGTGGGCATCGCAGATGGCGTCAGCAGGGGAGTCAGTTGCACAAGTGCAAGGGGTCGGACAGTGGAATTCTGACTGTTATAAATGATACATAAGACTGCTAAAAACAAGTGATTAACCAAGTCTCCAAATTTTTCTCCACAGGTTAAGACAGGGGTTGGGGGGGTAGGATCCAATTGACAGTAAGGACGGGGGGGACAAACATAGATGCAGTACAGAGTGGGAACAAGAATGTATCATTAATCACATATGCATTGATCTCTCAGCAGATAAGGGACAGAGGCTGGAGGTATGGATATGTGGACACCCATACATTTATTGGGCAGAAAGGAGAGTGTCCAAAAAGGAAGGGGGCAGACGACTATACCGAGACCCCAGACAATACCGGGTGACATGGCAAGGCATCAGGGGCATGAAGTCGGCCCAGCTGATCCCCACATTGAGACATGAGAGAGAGAGATGGCCACCACCAGACATGATTATTATACATTTGGGAGGCAATAACATTGGATCTAGACCATGACTGACATTTACTAACAGATTAAGTATGATATGAGCATAATAAAGAAATGATGGCCAAAAGTAACCCTTACATGGTTAGACATGGTCCCCCACAGGATATAGAGACATGCACACAGCCACCTTGCAATGGATAGGGTAAGGAGAAAAATGAACAGAAGGTTAGGCACATGGTTCATAAACTACGGGGACAGGGTCATTAGGCTGGGCATAGAAGAGCATGAGCACAAATTCTATAGACCCGGATGGAGTACACCTATCAGATGTAGGGGTTGACCTGTTTAATTCAGAGACCATGGAGAATATTGAAGAATAGAGAAGGAGCCTTGGTTAGCAAGGAAAAGGTCCCAATAAAGTGGGTAGGAAGGCCGTCATCCAATGCAAGCTGGAGATGGCCTAGTGGCGAAAAGATTATAAGAGCTGCCAGGAGGGGAGGGGGAGGGGGGAGAACACGCACAAATGGAGAACAAAGAAAAGAGGAGAAGAGATGCGGTAATGGGTGTCACATCGTTACCTCCCAAGAAGAAGAAGAAGGGCCCCCCAGATTTTACATCTGGGGGTGAGAAGACAAAGAAAGAGGAATACATAAGAAATGAATAATCAATGTGTGGGAACTTTTGTATAAAATGAAATGCACATAAGCTGGAAAATAATGTACAAAAATTGGGAAGATATTGGAAAAGTTGGGACCAATGATCTTTAAGTTTGTAAATATGATTTAATGAAATTGTCATATCTGGGGCTATATATAAAAAGAATTAATATTGGCTGATCTGAGTACCCACCACTACTGTGTAAGCCTCTTTCTTGGGAAATCCGGGACAATTGTCATGATATGTTTCATTTATCAATTTTACAGATTCTTGAAAGTAATCTGAGGTTGAAGTTAGATCAAATTTCTTCCTGGAAGTAGTTTGTGTTAGTTCAAACTTCTGCATTATACAAACCTACTGAGATGGGTTCTACATTCAAATTTGCTGCACTATCCCATGCTTGCACAGACCTCCCCTGTTTACCCTGTCTGAAAGCATTTACATTTGTTACCTCTGGAGTTGAAGTCTCTTTGGCTGATAAATTTATTGTGGTCAAGAAGTTTGTTACTTTTGTTTGCGTTATATCGTTCTTGGTTTTTGCTTTTTTTGTCATGTCTAGGTTTCTATTTTTCCTTGGTTTTCCTTTTCCCCATATTCTCTAGTTGTTGATTTAAAGGAGAGCAGATGAGCCCACTTCTTGTGTTAACCATTTTAGATAATCAGTACATTCAGTGTTAACCCTCTTGAATATAATCCCAGAAGTGTTCTAGGGCTTAAAGTTATTACAAAAGAAGTTTGTTGTAAGGGTTATAAGGTCAAACTTGAAGATCTGCTGAAAGCCAATTAGGCCTAATTAATAGGTTGGTTTCCGCAGGTACTGTATATATACTAGAATTTTTAACAATTTAAAGACTCTGAATCGTCTCTCCCAATAAATATATAATTCATTAAGAAAGAGAGAATCAAGAAGACTTCAATTACCAAACTAATATGGTAATTGAGTGTACATCTGAGGGCATTTTAGAAGAATAGAATAAATAAATATATATCCAATTAATAAATATACAACAGTAAATAGGCATCACATAGTTCAGACATGAGTAGATCCTAATAATTTGTGCAAAACAAATAAAGTGCAATAGTGCAGTTATTGCTATACTACGTATGATACAAAATACAAAAAATAGCTGTAATAAAACTGCAAATCCTGGCAGTCCTCTCCAAAGGAGCCATCCTATTGTTAATGCACCCAGATAAATAGGCCAGATAAATAATCTGTCTGATAATTAATTGTTATCAGTAGGGGAGCAGCAATAAATCTGTTATTATCAACAAGCAAGTAAACAGGAATTAAGTACAGAGTCAGGAGTTTTGCAAGTTGCAGTTCTCTTTAAGTTTCCAGGATAGTTAGAAAATAAAATATGGTAGATTTTAGGTATATTAAAATAGGTAGTTACGAGGTGACAAAAATAGTATCGTATAATGGTATTTATCAAGTTCGGTATCTTATCTGTGGACTGTTAAGCTGAGTCCTATATGTTCTGTAAATTCAGTTCACCAAGAATTAAGGTACCACAATCCAGTGGCTGTCTTGGGCTTGCGCCAAGCCATAGAGTTTCCCGGGTCACTTAAAAAAAAATAAAGAAAAATGTTCACAGCAAGGTGTGTATTTGTAGTTAGGTAAACTGAGTTTTCAGTTCAGCTTAACAGAAGGTTTGTAATAATGTAAGTTTCTGTGCCAACCTAACAATGTATATAATCATATAACAATGTGACCATATATCAGTATCTCAATAATCTAGTTTAGCAGATAGTACTAAAATCACTATATGAGGTTAATACCCACTAACATAGATTTAAAGTAGAGGTAAAAGGCAAATTATAGTTCATTTCTTGAAGGTTTTACCCCCAACAGTCTAGTAATCTTAATTTGAAATTTCCTAGAGACTAGCCACTTAAAACTTCATTAGAGGGCCTAGACTGAAACGTTAGTATCAAATCAATACCAGTCATTACTAACAAAAGAGAACACTTACTATTTGCTTTTAACTGGCACTTTTTATATTATACTTCTGGGAGTTCTAAATTCTCTGATTTTATTACTTGGTATTACTTGGTATGAAAGAACAGAAGAAGGCCAGAGCCCATCGAGACTGTTCCCCACACTATGTGGGACATTATTTATCTATTATCCCTCAATCAAATGTCTAATTTGTTTTTAAAGACAGTGGCACTAGTTGCCTCTACCAATTCTTGTGGCAAGGTGTTCCATAAAATGGATGCTTTTATTGGAAAAAAGTTTCCCCTTTTGCTGGTTTTATAAGTTTTTACTTCAAGCTCTTTATTATGCAGTTTCAGAACATGTCTCCTTTTGGAGAGTGTTAGACCATATTTTTCCATTGGATCTGGTTAATTTATTAAATTAAAAATTATAAGCATATCACCTCTTAATCTTTTAGTTTGAAGAGAGAAGAGACCAGTAGCTTTTAATCTGTTCTGATAATCCAAGTTTGTTAATCTTGGAATCATTCTAGTTACTCTCCATTGAACCTGTTCAAGAATTGCTATGTCTTTTTTTTGGTTTGGATTCCAGAAAGGGGAGCCATAGTCTAGATACAGTTTAATGTATGCCCTATACAATGGAATAAGGCATTGTTCAGTGCGATTAACAAAGTGCATTTTATTTGCCTCAAGAGTCTGTTGGTCATGCAAGCAGTTCTAACACAGTGATAATTTGATGTAGAAAAAGAAGAAGAATCAGCATTTATATAGCACTTTTCATACATCCAAAGCACTTTACAAGCAATGCTAGACTGGTAGTGAAGTGACTGAATGTGTGGTGGCGGCCATATTGCACATCATCACCCACACACAGCCTGGATAATTGCATGAACTGGTTTTATGGGAAGGGGAATGTTGGCCAGGACACCGGGAATGTTCCCTACTCTTTTGCAAAGAGTGCCCTGGGTTCTTTTACTTCCACCTGGACACCCACCAGGATAACACCAGGATGGGCAGAAGGGACCTCGGTTTAATGTCTCATCTGAAGGACGGCACACCCCAGCAGTACAGCACCCCCCAATACTGCATTCAGATGCCAGCGATTTTTAGGTGCAAGTCCAATCCCGGTGTGGGACGAGAACCCACGACCTTCTGGTCCAGAGATGGATGTGCTACCAACTGAGACATGGATCAGCCTTTGTTTGGCCACAGGAAAGCCAGGGAGGTGGAGGGGATTGGAGATGATTGGGTATTTGGCCAAGGGGCTTACCATATCCATGTAAGTTTATTATTAACATATATCCCTAAATCTTTTTCACAATTTGATGAGTGAAGTGGTAGTCCATTTATATAATATATCATTTTTGGATTATTTACACTGAAATGCACTACTAAACCTTTGTCTTGATTAAACTGCATGTGATTTTCATTTGCCCAAAGTGTTAATTTTTCCAAATTCTTCTTTAAGGCAGAAATATTTTCTTGCATATTAACCTTGCCCCCCAATTTAGTATCATCTGCAAATTTAACCATGAAGTTATTTGGCCCTGTTTGTAAATCACTGATAAAGAGATTAAACAATGTTGGTCCCAAGACTGACCCCTGTGGTACACCACTTGTAACACTACCCGAATCAGACAAGATATCATTAATTCTGACTCTCTGAGAACGATTTGTTAACCAGTTTAAAGTCCAGTTGACAATATTAGGTGACTAACCTAGACTGTGCATTTTAGTAATAAGTTTTTCATGTAAGACCTTATTGAAAGCTCTACTAAAGTCCAAAAGAATTACATCAGTATGGATACCCACATCTAGTAGAGTACTTATATTATTGTAAAAATATATCAGATTGATGGCACAGAAATACTTGGGAGTAAACCCATGCTGATTTGAATCATAAATTCCTAATTTTTTACAATCTTGATCTATTAGAGACTTCATTACTCATTCCATTAATTTACCAGCCACCGAGGTCAGGCTAATTGCACGATAATTTTGCACAGAATCTCTATTGCCTTTTTTAAATATGGGAGTAACTATTGCTGTTCACCAATCATTTGGTACAATGCTTTCTTGAAAGGATTTGTTGAAGATAATTGACAAAGGTATAGAAATATTTATAGAGGGTTCGATCAGAAACCATGGATGAATACCATCTGGGCCCGGATTAGTAATTTTTTTTAGAATGTCAGTTGGATAGAACCTAGGATAATCTATGTGGTGAACTTTAAATGTACTAACAGGTGATTTTTGAGAGAAGACAGAACAAAAGTATTTATTAAAGAGATTCAAGGTTTCTGTATCAGATAGAGAAGAGCCATTGGTTATAATGGGACCAATGGTCCTTGATACACCTTTTTTACTATTTATATAGGAGAAAAGAGATTTGTGACCATCTTTTGTGTGAGCTAGTTTAAATTTTAGCTTATTTTTTGCCAATTTAATATAATTTTTTAAGTTTTTCACAGATAGTCTGTATTTATGTAATAGAGTAGTTTTAAATGGAACAGAACTATTCTTAAGTTTCCAAAAAAGTTTAATTTTTATTTTAATCTGATTTTTAATTGTCTTGTTGAACCAAGAGGGAATTTTTCCTTTATTATTAAATTTCCTCTCAGATGGAATAAAGGTATTTTCCAAATAATGTACAATGTTTTTAAAAAAGTCCCAAGCTTGTTGTGTTGTACAATTAAGAAGATTAGATTCCCAGTTTATGTTTTGTAAGTATTCATTGATTTTAGAAAAATTTGCTTTATTAAAATTTTTTATACAGTATAACTTCCTTTGTGTAGTTTTAAACAGTTGAATTTCAAAAAGAATAGATGAATAATCACTGGTCCCAAGTGGATCCCAAATTTGTAAATTGCTAATTTGTTGCTCTAGGTTAGTAAATAATAGATCCAAAATATTAGGACCTCGAGTGGGTTCAGTAACAAGTTGTTGTAATACAGTACTAACTACCACATATATTAGTCCTTTCTCTGCATAGGACTGTCCTGAGAATGAGTCCCAGTTAATATGAGGGAGGTTAAAGTCACCAAATATTACAGTATCTTGAGATTCTGAAAAATGTGTAATTTTTTAAACATATCAGTTGTGTAATCTGAATTTGCAGATTGAGATCGATAGATGTTATCAATAGTTATATAGGACTGCTCCTTCAATAAGATTTTTAACCCATATACTTTCCAAAGGAAAGGGAGAACACACTTCAAAAGAAGGAATATCATTTTGTATGTACATACAAACTCCACCACCTTGCTTATCTAATCTGTTTTTATGATATAACTTATAACCAGGGATTTCTCTGGACCAAATTGAGGATGCATCCCACCAAGTTTCAATTACTCCCACCACACCTATATTTAAAGTTTTATATTTGGCTTTGAGTTCTGCTAATTTGAGTTGGTTTAAAGATCTTGCACTCAAAGCTAGGAATTTACATTTAGTTATAATAATATTTTGGTAAGTATTCAGAGACTTAGGAATAGACCCATTCTCCCCCATTGTTTTTAGTTTAAACAATGATTTATGATTTTAGTGATACTTTCCCCATAAGTGTACAACTCCTATGACTGAGATGTAAACTGCTGTTATGCTGTGGTTGTGCTTTAGAAATTCTACAATTCATTTTTTGCAGAACAGCAACTTCACTCATCAGGTGTTTCCCATTTTAATTTGGACAAGAGCTGCGACTTAGCATCTGCCGAGAAAAAGCCAACATCAGTTTTCCTCTTAGTTTCTCTTAATTTCTATCCAAAGAATTAAAAAGGACCAAAACTAAAAACTAAAAAAAGAGGGTATGTAAATCCAAAGGGAAAAATCACCTCTTCACAGCCAAATTCTGCATTCTACCAGACAGTGCTAGACTATGAGTGGTCAGTGTTCTGCTTCATCAAATATGGTGTTTCTGGTCTAGAAGATGCCAATGCATGCATATAAGCTACTCTGTTTCACGTGATGTCTGTTAGACATGGAAAACCACCCCACCAATAAATGTCTTCTCCATCAGGGCTATTATACAATAGTTTACACATGTTCTATGTTTAAAGAACCTAAAATGGATCTCATCATTTAAAACAGAAACTCATAAAACAGTTGGCATAAAATAAAAAAATAAAACAATATGATTATATTTTAAAACAGTTCAGTTCAGTACAGTTCAGTGCAGGTGCAAATGTGAGTGCAAATGCCAAGTCTTAAAACTATTACAGAGCAGCTTTTGTCCCAATTGAAGGTCAATGCTCTGTGTCTGAGAGTCAGAAGATCTGTGAATCTAAGAGTCTTGGGACAAAATTAACTGAGGCTGTTAGCTCTCTGCAGAGCCCCCTGTCACTCTTTCTAGGTGAAATGTTGGCTCCACACCACTGCTATGGACTCCAATCTCATGGAGGAAGGTACAGCAGCCTAGGGTTCTCCCTGTGAAATGAAAAATTTCAAAGGTGGACTGGAAAGAGTCAGTATTGCATTAAAAAAATTGGGGCAATGTTGGCATACCTTTTTTAAAACATTTTAGAACATGTACTGACTCCTGCTACAGCAACTTCTTCCAAGGTGCTTAGCATTCAACCACTCACTCTGACAGATTATCCAGAATCCTCCTCTGACCAGCATCATATCCACCTGTAATGGCAATGCTGCTTTGAGCAATCATACAATTCCCAAAGAACAGCACACAACACAATCACAAATATTTAGGTGACTTTTTACTCAAAGTTATGGTAACAACAATGCTATTACTTTGAACAATTTTGAAACCCTGAGGAACACCACACTACCCAATCATGAAGACAGAGGGAATGTTTACCATAATGTACATTTCCTTACAATTGTGGCTTTTTCTTTTATGTCCCTGATTCCTACATTTTTTTTATATTTTATAGATTTTAAAGATGTGTCATTCTGTGGGAGGTGGATAAAAATAAATTGCTGGGATTATTTATTATTAACCTGCATCATGGATCAGCCTTTGTTTGGCCACAGGAAGGCCAGAGAGGTGGAGGGGATTGGAGATGATTGGGTATTTGGCCAAGGGGCTTACCATATCCATCTGGAGAAGGGTTTGATTTTTTTCTATTTTTAACTTTTTAAATCGACTCCTGACTATAAGTACCCCAAAATATGCATGCATTTCATTATTTGGCCACAAATACAGTAATGAAAAGTCTCTCCCTTCCACCATTGATACTATAAACCTTCAAATCAAACAGAGTTTGATTCTGCTGTTAGAAGCAGGACATTAGGGAACGTAAAGGGGTAGAACAGTTAAAGCTCCCTCCTTCTTTCACTTAGCAGCTAACTGAGACAACTAAAAGAGAGAGACCTGTGACTTGTAAAAGCAGAGTCAGGGTTGTCCCAGATCCATTTTAGAGACCATTTGCACAAAGGGCCACAGCACAAAAGACAATGAACAAGTGGAGTCTGCCTGGAGTCAGCCATGAGGCAGCCAGCAGCAGAAAATAACAAATCAGAACTGACGGCCCATGAATACTCATTGTTCAGAAAGCATAAAGGAACTGGTAGAGGGGCTTAGTAGCCATTTTTGTCAAGGATGGCATTAAGGTGGCAGAGGATGAGTACATCATGGGATAGTAAGGAGGAGACAGAGTCATTGTGGGTGGGAGAGAAATTTGCTAGGGGTGCAACTCACAGCTGCTTCAGGCAAGAAACTGTACTTGGGAGTGATCTGTATACCTCCAAGACAAGTGGCAGAGAGGGACAGAGAGTTCAGGTAAGAATATGAAAGAGGAATGGCAAAGGGGAGGTAGTGGTGGTGGGTGATCTGAACCTGCCAGACATTGATTGAGATGTTTCAGTGGCCTGGAGTACCTGAAGTCAGGTCTTGCTGGATGCCTTCCAGGACTGTTTACTGGTACAGCAAGGAATTCATCAGGCAGATTGCACTTCTAGATGTGGTGCTCACCAACTCGGAAGCAGTAGAAGCTGTGAGAATATGGAGCCACTGGGGAACAGCAACCATAGCTCCATTTGGTTTGAAATGGCTCTTGAGTCCAGAAAACCCCATTTGAGAGCTGAAGTCCTTGATTTTAGAAACGTGCACTTCAATAGGCTGATGGATCTAGTCAGGGAAAAGTTAGCAGACATGGACAGCATAGGTGGGGTAGAAGAGAAATGGGTCCGTTAAGGGGGCCATTCCAGAGGCATCTAATGTATGCATGAGAATGGTAACCAAAAACAACAGGATCAAGACCATTATAGTTTTCAGCAACTGTGAAGGAAGCAGTAAGGGTCAAGAAAAAGGCCTTCTACAAGCATAAAGAAGCAGGGGAGGAAGAATGAGGAGAATATTTACTGAAAAACAGTGATGCAAAGAAGGTGGATAGGAAAGCAGAAGCAGACAAAGAGCTGTTTATTGCCGAGTGGGTCAAGGAGTGTAGGCCCTTGCTAGAGAGTGGCATCAAGACAACCACTAAGGGGTGCAGAAGATGAATCAGCCAACATTTGTAAGTAAAATGGTCCGGAAAGGGCTGACAGGCCCCAGGACCATATAGATAGTATCCGAATTAACTCAGGAAACTGGCTACAGAACTGTCTGAACCCTGGTAGGTCTATTCATTAGCTCACTGGGTAGGAAGGTTGTTTCAAAGAATTGGAGAGTGGCAGATATGGTTCTGCTCCATAAGGGGTGGGGAACAAGGAACAAGCAGGGAACTACAAACCTATCAGTCTTACCTCTGTTGCAGGGAAGCTGGAGAAGTTGAGGAGGACTTTGTGGACTACTTAGAGAGCAATGGGCTCCAGGATAGTAAACAACACTTATTCTTGGCTTGGAGGTATTGTCAGATTAACCTGATAGTTTTCACTGACTGGGTGATGAGGGAATCGGATAGGGGCTGTGCTGTGAATTTGCTCTACTTTGATTTAAGCAAGGCTTTCAAATCAGTGCTTTACAGATGCTTACTGAAGAAGATGGAGGATCTGGTGTTGCTAAGGTCATAGTAAACTGGGTAGGTAACTGGCTAAAAGGGAGGCAGCAGATGGTTGTGATCAGTAGGGTCAAATCAAACGAGAATGAGGTAATGAGTGGGGTACCACAGATTGGGATCTGTCTTGAGTCCAGTCTTCTTCAATATGATCATCAACAACATTGATAAAAGGAATCTGGGGAAGGTTTTGTATCTTCACAGATGACACTAAGCTCTGTGTGAGGGTGGATAGTAACAAGGGACTCAGGGAAATGCATGGGGCTTAAAAAACTAGAGGTGTCATCTAAGGTTTAGCAGTTGAAATGCAATGATAAGAAATGCAAGGTTATGAACATAAGGGACAAGAATCCCAGAACAGAGTACTGGATGGGTGAGGTAAAATGTATTTATTTGATAAAGGCGAGTCTCTAAACATGCAGCACACAAACCGTGACCCAAAAATCACCCAAAGCCTAAAGGGTGACTGCAATAAAGAGTAACCACTGCAAACAGTGATGGTCCTCAGCTGTTCCATGAACAGCAATCAAAATACTTCTTTTATGAGGTGGGCTATGCCCCACACACCCTTTTGTAGGGGGAAAGCCCACTCACCCCCCAAAAGAAATAATATAACCAACTTGGGGGCAGGCAGACCTAAAAAAAAAAATTAAACTACTAATTCTACTGTAGGATCTGAACCCGGGTCCACTAGCTCTGTAGGTGGTGGCTCTAGCCACTACACCAAATGGCCAGCTTGGAAGAACTCAGCCAAGAAGGGAGAGGGGAGATACGCTAGAGACCCTAAAATTCCTAAAAGGCATTAACATGGTGAACTGTGGGCAACTATTTAATTTGAATACAAGCTCATGGTCACATGAACATAAGTGGAAACTAACATGAGGGAGGATATTCAGGAGGGACATGAGGAAGTATTATTTTACAGAAAGAATGATGGAGCCATGGAGCAGTCTACCTGCAAAGTGGTAAGTGGAAAAACCATTGGTGGTTTCAGGCACAGTTGGGACAGAATGAAGGACACAGTGCTTGTCTGGGGTAGAAGAAACTGGAAGGGGAATTGGGGGTGGAGATTGGGGAGGGCTAGGATGACCCTGAAGGGACAATAGGTCCCAGAGTTAAATAGGGAACTCAGACAGACTGGATACACCATGGGTCTTTAACTGCTGTCATTTCCTATGTTTCTATGTAACTCTGTTGGCTCAGCTGGAATTCTCCTGCAGCATCAATGGAGCCATTCTCAACTGGATACATTCATATCTATCAGTTCACAAACAGTCTATCAGGTTCAACAACACCAACCCTGTCTCAAATCCTGATCCATCTGGCAAACCCAAAGGCTTTGACCTGGAACCCCTTCTGTTTATCCTCTATATGTCCCCCTCACTGAGGGGATTACTGCCCATGGCTCATCATACCGTAATTATTCCAATCACATTCAAATATATAGCCCAATCACCATCTCACTCCAATCTTCTCTCACCCATCTTACTCATTACTTCAATGATATTAGGCTTGAATAACATCTAACTTGGCTTTCCCTGATGAAGGCGATTGACCAGCATGAAACACAGTAGTTATTTTAGTTATCTTGAGATTTTATTTATTGTTTTAAATATTTATAGATTTGTACGTGCTATTTATAGTTTTGCATGTTTTGTATTATTTGTTATGATCTTGCCTTTTTTTATGTAAGGTGCCCAGAGCCCCAGGGACTGGTCGCCATATAAATAAAATTGCCTTGCCTAACTCCACTACAGACAGAGCTTTTGATCTGTGGTACCAGGCCAAAAATCTAGTCTCTGAGTTTCACCACCCTGAATTTCAACCCCTCTGTGATTACATTAAGTCCAAGCTTGTGCAACCTAGGAGTATAACTTGATTCAGTCCTACAAATTGACAACCCTATTCTCCATTGTATGTTGCCAAACCAATCTTTTTTCATTACAAACTTAATTTAATTTTGTAGTGCTACTCTAACCTCTATATAAGAGGCCATAGGATTCTGATGCTCTATAACAGGAATTAAATAGTTTATTCTGAACATCCAAAAAATGCTCTCTTTTATGTGAACTCTACCACAATAATGAAAGAACTCAATACACAATCATTTCTATTTTTGCCATCTTTGGCTTAAATTTATAAGCGTTTAGCCTCCAGCCCATTTAATGTATGCTGTTACTCTTTGTTACTTTAATTTTAGTTTCTTTCCAAACTCTTTTCTACTCGTAAGGCAACAAAATGACTGGAAAAGTACTTATCTAGGCTGTTGCCCTTATAGTTCACTTCACCAGTGTTTCATCTCTGCAATATAGTCAAAATCCATCTGTACCATAATCAGGACACTGCCATCTCCCTTATCAGCTCTTTTGTTTTTACTAAGTAGACTATTGCAATTTCCTTCTGGCTGGCCTGTCACCCAACAAAATAACAGGTTGTACAACAAGCCAACATACCTCTGCTTGCCTGTTTTCTGGAAATACAAAGTTTGATTACATCATTCCTATCTTGGCTGCCCTGACTGGTTACCTGTTCAGCAATGAATTGACTTTAAAGTTTGTTTAAATAATTTTATATCCCCCCCACTACTGCCTGGCTCCCACCAGAGCCCTTCTGGCACTTTTCCCAACCTCCTCTCAGCTTCCTGCATGTCTTGCCCCCCTATAGAGTCCTGGATTGCTCCCCAGATAGAGTATGGGGAGGGATATCCCTCAGAGTGAGTCATACATCAGGTGAAAGGCTAGGTGAGTGTGGTCAGCTTGAATATACTAGGGTCTCATTCAAAAGCTGCAACAGGGTCATTTTTCCTTCTTCTGTTCCACTGTGGTCTCCCAGAAAGTGTCAGCATGTGATGGGGACCAGTGCGCATATGCAAGCAATGCATGCACAGTGAGGGTCTCCAGCCAATGTCTTCCTTGCTTACACAGTGCCCTCACCTACTGTACACTGCCACCTGTGGTCACCCCAACAGCAGTATCACAGCAAGGAAGGTGACCCTCCCAACCTGGAGGAGGAGATAGCCCTCTGGGATGCTCAGTCCTCCTCCTCCTCACTAGCACCTGTTGACCTAGGCTCATTCTAGAACCCAGGTCACTGGCAAAGCAAGTAGTAAGCCTTCTGCTGCACAAATGTTCTGGCCTTCAGTGTTCTTATAATGGTCTGGTGTCCCATTTATTTGCTCTTTATTACACAAATATACTCCCATGTTGCAATCTGTGCTCCTCAGACCTACACCTTCTGGCAAGCCCTCTTTCCAGCCTAGTTACTATACAGCAACTATGGAGTCTCTATATGCCAAGACTCAGGAACCAAATAAATGCCAACTGACTTTGTGCTCATATTGACATTTTAGAAAGTAAGCTTTGCCTTGCAATTATTAGTCCTGATCACAATGGGTATTTTTGAAGTTTGAAGAGGATCTTTAAGTATGGTTGTTATGAATATTTATGATAAATAATGATGAACAGAATGATCATCTTGACACTGTTCATGCTGCTATGTTGCTTACATTTTGTGACTCTGAACACAGGTTGACCCTTAAAGAAATAAAAAATGCAAACTAACAAGTCAGGTCAAGGGATGTCATGAGTGGGGTGTCACCGGGAATTGATTCTAACGTGTTTTATTCAATATTTTCATCTGTGACATAGGTAAGGGTATCCAGAGTAAGATATGTCTCTTTGCAGAGAATACCAGGATCTGCAGTAGAGTAAATCCAGAGAACGAAAGAGCCAGGATGACCTATCAATTTTGGCATGTACATTAAGGCCAATATACAGTAGTAGTCATCACAGTAGCCTATTCACACTTAGCTACAAAGTAATATTTACTCAGAATGTTTAGAAAATGAAAATATTCTGTAACTACATTCAGGTGTGTATTCATTAACTACTAATTTTAGAGACAAAGTGAGATATTAGTAGCATAGAAATGTCCCTTGTTTAATAATACAGTTTAGTTACATCTGTGGAATACACAGAACTGAAGTCACCTGGGAAGGCTAGGGGATGAAGGTGCCAGCTAAACAGTCATCGCATGTGCATCCAGCCTATTGGGTGAACAGGTAAAACCCATAATGTTATGGCTGTAGCAGTGCCACTGAGAATGCTCCCACAATCACCTTTACAAGATAAGTATACTTCCATTATCAAATCTTACCCTGATGTGGGTACCTTTCAAAAACTCATAAAAATGGAGCACAATTGTCCATTTCAACACCAAAAATTCTAATTTGTGAACTAGATCGGTTTGTTGAGATGGTGTGAAACTTCTACTTGCAAAGGTCATGGGTCTCTGGCCCTCTGGGTAGGACTGATGCAGTACTGCTCCAAGTTCTTGACAACTTGCATCCATATGCAGAGTGTACAGTTTGTTTGGGTCTGCATATGCTAACACAGGTGCACTTGTACATTGTCAGATAATGTCTGCAAAAGCTCTGTCATAGTTGTCATCCCACTGTAATCCAAAAGGTTCACTGATTCGGTAATGACTTTCAGGAATAGGCTCATTCCCTGGTGCTTTGCACCTTTTATTTGCAGGTGGATACCCTTGTGTCAAATTTAACAGTGAACAAACAATTATGGTACAGTCTTTGATGACTTTCCTATAGTATCCACAGAACTCACAAATCTTTGCAGTTCCTTCAATTGAGTTGGTTTTGGACAGGTACAGTAGTTAAAGCTTGTACTTCACCAGCGTCACAGCAACCCCCATCTCAAGAAATGGTTCCATGTCAAGATAACAACTTTATAACATCGACAACTAAAAATGGCACACACAATACAGCGTGACCACATACAGCAATCACTCTTTATGCGGGGGCGGGGCTTCACCTCTGCACCCCCCTTGTGATGGGCTTTGCCTCCTACACACACCATACTAAATATACCATCTCCAGGGGGGATGCAACTCTGGGTGACATGGCACTCTCAGTTTTCCTGTGCAATTTTCAGTTGTCACCGTTATGAAGTCACCGTCATGATGGGCCACCTCAAGAAACAATGTGTACCATATATTTTACTGAACTGCTAAAAAACTGATACTTGTCCATGTGTAATTTCAGTCCAAACTCCTCAAGTCACTCCAGCATTTTGAGTAAGCCAGTCTCATGCTCTTACAGGGTTTTTCCAAAGATGATAACATCATCCAGGTAGACAAGACACTCAAGCAGATTCATATCACCCATGACTCACTCCACAAGTCTCTGGAAATTTGACGATGCTCCTTATATTCCCTGGGGCATCCTCAGAAATTCATAAAAACCCAATCGACAGATAAAGACTGTTTTGTCCTGGTCTAACTTTGCCATGGGTATCTGGTAGTACCCACTTCTCAGGTCCAATACTAAAAATCACTGACTCAAATTTAAACAATTCAGAACATCTTGGATTCTAGGCTTTGTGTATTGATCAGGGATGATTCCTTTTTTTAGAGTACGATAGTCCACACATGTTTTATGGTTCCATTCTTTTTCTGCGCCACCATGATTGGTGAAGCTGTTTGACTTTCTGATAAAAACTACTGCTAATATTACCTGCAAATGTCCTCTGCTGTTGTCAATATTAACAGGCGCCAAATGTCTGGATCTCTTTCTGAAAGACTTCTCATCATGCAGTTGGATTTTGTACTGTTCCCCTTTCACACATCCAACCTCATATGCATTCATGGAAAATACTTTGGTTCTGTGGGAACTTTTTTCTTACATGATCTTCTCACTATTTAGGCACAGTGAGTCTTTAAAGTCAAGCAAGTTTGAGTTGATTCTATTGAATTAGGTGGGTGAGGTTAATTAGGATTGAATGACAATGTTAACACTATACTTGTGCCAAGGTACTCCCCTTGCACCTGGTGATGCTGTGTTCAGTAACATTCTTTACTAGTATTGCTATTCTCTAAACAGAAGCACAGGTGTTCACAGGCAGAATACTGGGTTTAACTACTGTAGCAGTCCCTCAGGCAAACCATGTCCTGCTGGGGCATCAATCTTTAGTAGCTGTTTCTCTACATTCTTTTTCAGTTCAACCATAACTCAAATGGTGCACTCAGAGTTCAGGGGTAAGACCAATTCTTTGCAGTCTCTCCACTACATGATCATCTTAGTTACTTTGTTTCTCTGTATATCTGACATTAGTCCCTGGACCAGTCCATGCAAACTGACACTTTTTCTGGGATTTTGCTTCTCCCTCGCTACACACAGCTGTTTTAGATGTCCAAACAGGTTTGTGTTTCTACCAATGATGCATCAAAGCACATATTTCCACAGGTCCTTCAACCCCTGTAATGTTTTCAAGAAAGGTCATCCAGATTCTGATAACTCCTAGGTATGGATATGTCTCATCATTTATGCTCCACACGTGTAGTCCTTCAAGAGGTACCAATGGTACATGACTTATGAACTTGTCATAGTGATCTTTAAACACAATCATTACTTGCAAGCCAGTATCCAGCAAGGCTCAGGTAGGTTTCTCTTCAATTTTAACTTTCACTTTGGACAAGGATTCAACAATTTTCTCCCAATCAATTTCTTTCTTTATGGTTTTGCGAACTTGAGGTATGTCTGTCCTAACGAGAACATCTTGTGTCCAGGGCTCAATTGCACTCCCTTACCAGGCCCCTTTGGAATTTCCCTGCTCCTGTCACCTTTTGATCAGCAACTCATTCATTTTAATCAGATCTGCAGGACTGTAAAACTCTCTTCACAACTGTCCTTTCTCACCACATCTGTAGCAGAAGATGTATGCTTGCCACCTTGGCATCCATGGATACTCTCTGGTCTAAAACTCTCTTTTATGATTTGTGTCAGCTAACTGCATGGCTCCTGTGGAATGGGCCACTCCAGTGTCAGTAGTTACTGGTGCAGGTTCTCAAGTCCCTATCACCAGTTGTGTTAACGTGTAAATACATTCTCGCAGTTCTTCATTACTTGACCCTGTATGGGTGGTCACAGTGGCAGTCCCAATCACATGTTTGGGGGTCATGGCTCTTATCACAGGCAACAATATCTCTTCTTGTTCTCACGCTTCTCCTTTAAGCTCATCATTGGGTGGTAGCTTACCCGCATGATCACTCAGATGAATATTCAAGAGAATTTGATCAGAATACACTGCATCATCTAGTACTTGCAAAGCAGGGGCATGATACATGGTGTTGGGCATCAAACAGCCTTTTCTGTATGCCCTCTGCACAACTTTCTCTAACCTCACCAGCAAATCAGACAACTGTTCTCCTTCATGCTGTTCAGTCAATGACAGCATTGCAAGGAGTGTGCTAGGTTTCTCTGCATGGCCAAACATCCATTCCAGAGTGGCTAAATAATTCTAAGCAGTCACATTTCAATTTGTAGCTTTCAGGGCAGCAACTGCACCTGAAACAGGATCACAGGGTCACTCTCCCATTTGCACTCATTTCTTGGCATCAGAACATTGCAGATCTTGCACCATCTCAGTGGCTTGCCCAACCCACATATTAAAGTCTTCTTCCAAAATTGGTGTCAGCTTTATGCTAGAAAAAGGTTGAAGCCACCTGTACTCTTTGTAGCCTTGTGATGGCTGTTGCACCTTTTCCATCCTACAGAATCCAGCAAATCAGTTGCTTGATCATTTTCCAGTCCAGTCACATTCAACAAATCTTTCAAATCTTGCTCTGATTTACCTTCTTGTTGTAGAAGGTTTTTCACGCTCTCTCCCCCCAACTCCCTAAGGAGAAGGATTCCAGCCAACTAACTGCAGTGCTCCCCTTACTATAAAACTGCCAAACCTCATCTTCTTTAGTATCAAATATGTGGGCAATGCAACAACAGTAAAATATTTTGTGATTTCCTTAAACAAGCTCAGGATCTTTTTCTCAGACACATGTACAGTATCACATGCTGTATTTTCATTTTCATCCTACCAAGGCCAGTCAGTTGATGTCCCAACACAGACAACATTTCAGAGCAGTCCACTCCCTTGGGGATATTACTGACCAGCAACACATTTTTTAGGTTCAAGCCTTTTTACAAAGACTATTTTTCAATTTCCTTAAATGTCATTTTTGAATTTCTGAATCCCCCCCCTCAAAAAATGTTTTAAAAATGTCCTAAATTTTTCTGAAATTTTTCAACATTTTTAAATTTCACTCAGGGTGGTGGGCACTCTTTCACTTGTCCCAGATGTGTTCAGTTGGTAAACAGATGGTCCCACCTGTGCAGGTGGTGCAGGTGTTACTTACTTGGTTATTGCCCCTGCCTTACACCTGGGTGCTCAATCAAGGTTGAGGGATGTGGGCATGTTAAGCTCCTCACAAAGGAGGTTTGGTTAGAGAAGGAAACAGTGGGCCAGTTGACCAGTACAATACTGTCTCCTGGGATGCAGTACTAACTCACCTCCCCAGCAATGTTCAAACACCTCCCTGGAACACACTAATACCATTACCCACACTTCAATGGCAGTTTCAAACACCTTTGGACCATAGGGTACATCACTGTTAATATGCTCACACACCACATTTTAGGAACTAACCACAGGACTTTATTATTCAGCAGCTCTGGTCCTGTGCAGGAAATAAGGGTCATACCAAATGGTTCAAACAATGATACTGGGCAGTAACAACACTATAGTTCCTGAAACATTTAAAGTGTGTCACCTTCAGATATATGCTCTTGGATGTCTAGACTTCTCCACAGAGCTAGTGCATAGGCCTTCCATCATTCGCACACAAGACTGCAACAAGACCTACTGTAATGAAAGGCCTCCTGCTACCCTCAGTAGTCGATTTACACAGTTTCAAAATAACTTTCAAAGCAATCACTTTCTTTAACTGCAGTGTAAGCCAAGCTACTGGGTACACAGACATAATTAAGTACTGTTGCAGGCCTGATGTCATGGTGCCAAGGATTTTGCATTGGTGCACTTACAGATATGCAAGCTTGCTTTAACCCCACCCAGCTGACTTTTGGCTAGCACTTTTGCATTAGCAAAACAAATCATAATCCCAAACTAATTGCAATCCAGCATTTAATTTCATACAACAGCAGTTTTTCTGACTAGCAAACCAGTACTTACATGTCCTACATAAAGAAATCAGTCACTGATGTTTCAGGATGGACATTGTTGCAGCATCAGTAAGATCATGTCTGCAGGCCCAGGCTTGGTCTGAGCTCTTTATCACAGCATCTTTTCCTCTCAATTAGCATGTGGCAGTGTGACAAGTTCAGAAGGGTTGAGACTGATCCCTGCCTCACCCCAGTGGGTGTTCACTTTTGTCAAGGGTACAAGTACTCTGGAGACAAGCTCCTGACGACCTCCTCCCTTGAACACACCAGACAGGGCAGAGCAACTTTTTCTCATCTCTTATATCAGCAGACTATAGATGGCTTTGGAAAATTCAGTCTCTCACAGCAATGCAGGCTTCACAGTACCTCTTCTCAGCTCAGGTGGAACTTCCAGCAAGTGGATTCACTCGCACCAGGATCTCTGTCTCTGAGGCCTGGATAGTCCATCACCTCTTCTCATCAGCACCTCTGGTCTCTCTAGCCACTTGGGAAGGACAATCCTGAACTCCTATGTTTGGGGAAGAGTTCAGCTCAGTTCCCATCTCTTCAGAATTCCAATTAGTTGTCCAGACTTGTCATTCATAATCTGACTCCCTCAGTGGTTATAAAAGGGCAGCTTCTTCTCAAGTGCCTTTGTTCTTTTCAGGACCCCTTGCATTCTGGCTGGTTGATCACAGGGGTCAAGAGCCACAAGATGACAATATCTGTTTATTTACATTCAGTTTAAGGCCTGGTTGCTGTTTACACAGTTTTACTTGCTGCTGGTTGGTACATTTAACTTCACAAATAGTTAATCCAACTGAGATTGTATTCTGGATTGTCCATGATAATATCTGTGTTCCTTCCGGTTCATCTTTTGGTGCAGGGACACTCCTTTCATCATTGGCATACAACTAGAGAACAAATGGGTAACAACAACAACAACTTTTCTCCTGGCCTCCAGCACCAGTTCCAGTTGGAGGCCACAGGTGTCACTGGTGAACCCACCTTGAGCCACCAGGGGCTTAATAGGCAAGGCCCACCTGTGTGTGTGGGGAGGGGGGTTACAGTTGTTTGAAGGAATCCAGGAATCAACATTTTTTATTGGTAACTTTATTATCTGTAACACTGACAGATACACACTGTATCTAGGGGTGAAATGGAGAACAGCTGCTTGTCTACTGTGTGCAAAAATCAGAAACTTCAAAATACTAACTAACAGAATACTAAATAAAGCTGGGTAGCAGTCAGTTGCTATTATACATACTGGCACAAATTGCATAGGCATATGCTTAGATAATGAGATAAGGCAAGATTTCATTACACTGAGTAAAAAACATGAAACTTGTTGATGTAAAGTGATATAGTATGCATGGTACAGTGGGGAAGGACCTGGAGAGGCTTGACAAGAGGCTAAAGATCTTGCCATTCGGCTTCAGTGCCAAAAAGTGCAAGTCATGCATGTGGGAAACAGAAATCCAGGGGCTAAGTACAGGTTGGGAGTGGTGATAGTCAATGTGACTGAGGAGGAAAGGGATCTGGAATGGTGATCTCAGACAACCTCAGAACATCAGTAAAATGCAATAAAGAAACAGGGAAGGTTAACGGAATTATGGAATGCAGGGGGGTTAGATACAGGAAGAATACTGCAAAACTCATGGAGGTAGGTTTAAGAGGGACATCAGAAAGTAGTACATCACAGAGAGGCTGGCAGAAGGATGGAGAACCTGGCCAATGCACTGGTCAGTGCAAAAACCATGAAGAGCTTTAATGGGGATGGGATAGATGTATAGGGCTGGTCAAGGGATAAATGGTGGTAAGGGATGGGAAAGGCAGATCATGCTTCACTAGGAGCATGTAATCATCTCATGGGCCAGACTTGATTGACCACAAAGCCTTCTTCAGCAAGCAGTTTTTTGCTTTTATGTTTTCTTTGTTTCCTCATATCATCATTTTTTGTGTCCCAAAACCCTCTTTTAGTAGACAGAGGGGGACTAGACAAACAAGTTATTGGCCGCAAAGCTGGGAAAGAGAAAATAATTTCAATTCATTGAAAAACTGGGATAGGTTGTGGAGAAGGGACAACCTCTTTAGGAATGATGGGCTGCACTTGAACAACTATGACACAAGAATATTGGGGGATATAATGAGGTGAGAAATTGGAACTCATTTAAATGACTAAACGAGGATAGATTGGGCATGTTAGTGACCACGTATAACACAGCCCATACCATTACTATTGTGATGAATGAACCCTCTAATATGGTTAACAAGAAAAGAAATCTAGTATCCACTTGTAACATAAAGGTCTTTGAAGGGGGGGGTGCTACTAGTGACAAAAGTAAACTGATACCGTGTTTGTATTTTAGACAAATAAAAATCAAAGAAGTCGGTCTTGAAATTAAAAAAAAATGAATGCTAAAAAGTCATATGGCCTGGACAAGATTGAAATTATATATATTTTTTCCTCCATTCGGACCACTACAGCCCCACTCCTTTGGGCTTTCATGCTGGTGCCCTCACTGCTCTGTGGTCCCATCCCTAACCACCACACCTGTCTTGGGCTCCCTTGGAATCTGCCAACAATCCCATGGTGGTCTGGCTTATGCCTGTTGGCCCCCCATGGAGTTGGTGGGTTGGGAGTAAGAGAGAGTTACACCAGGATGTCGGTTGGGGGCCAGGAGCGGTGCACTGGGTGGTCGGTGGCAGGAGGGATCCTATGGAAGGGCCATCATCCAGTGCTACCAATAGCCATTTTCCTTGTTCTGGGGCACCCACCCGTCACCCACAATGTGTGTGGCCGAGGCAACATTCTGGCTGAAGGGACATACGGCAGCGTGTGGTCACCCATGACACCAAGTATGCCTCGGGGAACCACTACCAGTAGTTGCTACTTGCCACATCCCCCCCAAGGAGGGAAGTGTCCAAAGGACACATTTGACTCCTTTCCTGCCAGTCTCTGCTCCTGATCTCTGGATTCAGAGTGCAATCCCAGATCGTCAGCATACCAGAGTGATGCTCCATTGCTTGGCACCATGGAGCCAGCTGAAATTAGATTTTTTAAAGATGCAGCAATTATGATCTCCCTGGTAATGATTCAGTTGTTTAATCATAGCACCATATAGGACATATTCCCTGAAAATTGGAATTGTGCAAAGGTTGTGCCTATTGTTAAAGAGAATAAACCGAGTGTACTATCTAACTATAGGCCCATTGTCCTCTTACCTATTTTGTTCAAGTTATTACACAGAAACAGAATTTGTTTGGCAGAAAAGGACTGCTTGGCCCAACAAGTCTGCCCAGATCGTCTCTGCCTATTATGTTTCCACAGAACCTAACTGGTTTCTGGTGACTCTCACTCCTCCCTTTTTATTTATTAATATTCCCCATGTCTGTCCCTTGCATGCTTGAAGCCCCCTACTCTTTTCACCTCTACCACTTCATTTGGCAGTCTGTTATAGGTGTCCACCACTCTTTCAGTAAAGTAGTACTTTATCACATCCCTCTTAAACTGCCCTCAGCTTCATTGCATGCCTTCTGGGCCTGGTGCGCTTTCTCATTTGAAAGAAACTACCCTCCTGCAATATGCTCATCCCTGTGAGATACCTGTAGGTCTCTATCATGTCCTCTGTCACTCTCCTCTATTCCAGGATATACAGGCCGATATCCCTCAGTCTCTGTTTGTCAAGCTTTAAATGCAACCCCTGAGCCATTTTTGTTGCCCTCCTCTGGACTGCCTCTACCATGTCTATATCCTTTCTCCAGTTGGGATCTCACAGGTGTGGTATAGTTGGTTCAAACAATGTGCTTTATTATAGTTCATGATTTATAACCGGTTATATGAATACTTTGAAAAGTATTCCAAGTTGACATATCACTAGTTGAGCTATAGGACAGGCTTTTTTCTATGGGCATCGTGCTTGTGAACATCATAGATTTTTTTTTTATTTTTAATTGTTATTGAGATTTCAGAGACAAGACAGAGAGCACATCAAATCAATTCTTATGGCAGTCAGCTAGCATAGCCTCGATAGTACATCTTTAACATGATAGTTTCAAAACATCAGTGACTATATTGCCCTTAAGTATATTTGGCTATGTTTCCACATTCTGGTGGTTTATATACTTCAGAATTTTGATGAATAACTTAAGCTTCTCCAGTTTGGCTTAGGGTACAATGTCTGGTCTATGCCCCATCACCCACATTAACCACTTTTGCCAAAATTGCATGCATTTTCTCTCTCTAAGAATAATAGCTGCTGTTAGCTTCTCCATGCAATAAATTTGCTGCACTATATATTCCTATTCTGTTTGTGCTGGGGTAGCCCTCTGCAGCCACTAGTGTGAAATTGCTTTCTTTGCTGCCAGGAGGAATATGGGCAACATTTTTTTAGTTGTTGAATTATGGATCTGATCTGGGAAGTGGAATAAAATGGCACACTCTGGTGTGAGCGTTCCCAGGTTTGGAAACATCTCTACAAAAGCAGCATTTAATGCCTGCCAGAATTATGCCAGTATCTTGCAGCTCCAAAATACATGGGTGTGGTTGGCCATCACCTCCCCACAATCTCACCAACACCCAATTCCATGCAGAGCCCTAAACTTGCCAGTGATCTGTGGAGTTCTAAAATATCTCGATACACATTTCCACCCATATTCTTTCCAACAGTATAATATGATTTTGTGTTGTATGGTATATATGTTCCTCCACTCTTCATCTGTGAATACTGTCCCCATTTCTTCCCCCCATTTCTCTTGTATTTTCTGTATTGCCAGAGTGGTCCCTGCTTATATGGGCTTATATACCTGGGAGACAATGTGGTCTTGGGTGGGGCTCTCCTGCGTGGTTAAAATAATTTGAACTATGGGATGGGACTCCTTTATGTTCCATTGTTGCCCAAAGACCCTCAAGCAATAGTGTCTCAGTTGCAGGTATCTAAAATTATCCTGCTTTCTGAGTTTGAATTTTCTTTTTAGGTCTGAGAAAGAACTTAATAATCCATTCTCATACAGTTGATAGTACTGCCTAAGGCCTAGTCTTTATCAGCTTTTGAAGGTATCACCTAGTCTTGTAGGAGTGAAGCTGGGGTCCTCTGCGGGTTTAAGTAGTAATTTAGCTGCAGATTGAATCAGAGGGTTATGCAGGAGCATATTCCAGAACAACAACACCTGGCAGGTATAAACAGAATCGATCTCTGACTTTAGGGAAGCTTTAAGTATTGATTTCTCAAACATCAGGTTTTCAATGCTGTTCTCCTGTTCTCCCAATTCCAACTACCTCCAGTGTTGGCTAGTTAGGGGGTCTATCCATTGCAAAGCACATGCCATCATAGCTGCCTGAAAATATTTCTCTAGGTTCGGGATTGCCAAGCCTCCTTGGGCCTTAGTCAGCTGTAATGACGTATAAGCCTTTCTTGGTTTCTTCCCCTGCCAAATAAAGTTAGAAATTAATGTGTCCCATTTTTTAAACTCTGCTTTTCGGGGAATTAGGGGCACATTCTGAAAAAGATACAGTACTCAAGGCAAAATGTTCATCCTGATCACCTCAATTCTTTGTCCCAGGGTGAGTGATAAATAAAACAATTTCTGTAAATCCTCTTTGATGGTTGTGATTTAGTTGTTTTTTTTTTCTATCAGGAGAGACATACTAAGCTGAAAGCTTGTTTACAGGTGTGACCTGGGAGCACGAGAAAGTTGAGACTTGCTCAGAGTCACACAGTATGCAAGTGGGGGCTTTGGGATTCAAACCCAGGTCTTCAGGTTTGCAGCTCAGAGCTTTAAGCCACTGCACTATATTGCCTCCTAGGGGTGAGTAGTTTGCATCGTATATCATGTTAAGGTTTTGAGGTATAGTGATGCCCAAGTATCTAAATGTTTGCCCTTTCCATTGAAATGGGTAGCAAAGAATTTCTGGGGAGGAGTTGTACTGGAATTTCAATACCTTTTTTTCACTCTGGTTCAATCTATACCCCACCAGGATCTCTATCTCCTGTATTAGCTCAACTAGTGTGGGTAGAGAGGTTTCTGGATGGGTTATGTAAATTAATAGATCATTTGCATAGAATGCGATTTTATACTCAGTCCCTAGGTGTGTTATTCCAGCTATGTCAGGGATAGTTCTAACTGCCTGTGCTAGAGGTTCCACATATAACAAATAGCAGCTGTGAGAGGGGGCATCCCTGCTTAGTGCCTCTTTTAATGAGAAACATTGTAAAACATGTAGTTCACTTTGATCATCGTTTAAAATATATATATATATATATATATATATATATATATATATATATTACTAGATTATATCACAGAAGACAGGTGGGAAATTAAAGGGCTCTAAAGAGTATCTAAGGAACCTCCATGATTCCCTATTGAACACTTATTGGGCATTCGCGCTTAGTAGCAACTAAGGGATGTTATTTTTTTGTGTTTTCTCCAGCAAAAAAAAGTAGGTTTTATGTCGTCTGATGTTTGCCGTTTTGAAATAAAACCGTCTAGTATTTATTTATAATGTCTGTGAGGAGTCTTTTGAGGTGTTTGGCTAGCATTGTGGTGTAGCATTTGTAATCTTGATTTAAGACCAAAGTGGGTCTATAAGAGTCGTAGCTTAAGGAGTCTTTATTGGGTTTAAGAATTGCTGAGATGTTCGCATAATGCCAGTTTGGTGGAGGTAGTGATTTATTTACTTGAATGCCTTGGTATAACTTGCTCAGCATGGGCATTAATTCCTTTTGGAATTTTTTGTAATATTCCATTGTGAACCTATCAGGGTAGGGGCTCTTTCCATTTTTTGAGTTTTTAATACTGAGGGCAATATCCTGGGTAGCTATCAGCTTTATCAACCTGTTTTGTTGTTCCTCCATTAAACGGGGGAGCTGAAGACCTTGACAAAACTTTTGATATCTAGCTTCCTCTGGTTCTGGGAGTTGGTCATATAGGTAGTGTAGCAGTCTTTAAAACACTTCAAAATGTCCTTCATTTTATTTAATAGTGTGGATGTTGTAAGGCATTTAAGTTTTGTAATAGTGGCCTGTTTCTGTTGTTGTCTGAGCCTATCTGCTAAGATTTTTGCTGCTTTAGCCCCGCCTTCATAATATTTCTGTTTTGCAATGCTTTTCTGTTTTCTGGGTTAAGAGGTTCTGTAATTGTGTTTTTACTTATATAATTTGTGTGTAGATGGAGTTATCTCCTTGTGCGTGTGCTCGCTGCAAAAAACATAATTCATTCTCCAAGTCTTGCTACCTTTGCCCTCTCATTTTCTTTTTATGGGCTACATAAGCAATTATTTGTCCCTGCAAGGTGGCCTTAAGGGTATCCCACAGTATCACTGATGTCATCCCTGGGGTTGTATTATCCTGTATAATTTGGGGCAGCCATTATTTAACTTTATTTAAAAACTGTGTATCTCTGAGTAGTGTGTTATTAAATCTCCATTGTCGAGGTATTCGATCCTCTCCCAGGCGTAATTTGATAGTTATTGGGGCATGGTCTGAGAGAAGTATGGGATGTATTGAAACCTTTCTAACTGTATCTACATGTTCAGCAGTCATTAAAAATAGTCTATTCATGAGTATGTGTGATGCTCCCCTGCATAAAATGTGTATTGCCTTTCTGTAGGGATCAAGTGGCACCACACAGCTATTAATCCAAGGTCCTTAATTAAATGGTGACCATCTTTTTGTGCCATTGTCTGTCATGGGGGGTATGGATTTGAGCTGTCTCTGCTTGCATCCATTAGGAGGTTAAGGTCTCCTCTGATCAAGAGGATTCCTTGACTGAATTCTATTCTTTTATTAAATATTAGTTGATGTGCTGATGCGTCTGTTGCAGGAGGAATATAGAGGCTGGCAAACATATATTGCTGGCCTCCCCATGTGTCTCTAATCATTGCCAACCTCCCTTCCTTCTCTTGATAAGAGTCTTGCATGTGAAAGGAGATGGCTTTAGGAATTAAGATCACCACCCCTCTCATGCTTCCCATGTCATATGAACTAGCTGTTACTGATGAAACCCCCAGTTTAGTCAATTTTTTTTTTATCATCAAACACTTCATCTCCCGCAGCAGAGCAGGGCCCATGACCTCCAGCCACCAGCACCGGCACCCCGGACCTGGTCTGGTGCATGGATAATCACACCATCGCACAGTGTCGGCCACACCCCGACAAATATGCCTCTCGTGTCCGGGGGCTCAGGGCATGGCCATCAACCACTGAGGTCACCCCACCATTTTCAGCTTTTTTTCTGTTCCCCAGGGAGCCAGACGTGCAATGGCATCCAAGCACATCTGTGCTGATGCCCGCTGCACTCCTTTCCCTGCTAGACATGCCACTGCAGTGCAGCTGGCCTCCACCAGTCTCTGCTGCAGTGCGATGCACTGCTCCCATCCACCCCAGAGGAAGAAGAGCAGCCATGGGATGCTCAATCCTTCCTCTCCCCTGCCAGCCCCAGTGGCCCGAGTCCGTTCCCGAACCTGGGTCACCAGTGTAGTGCGAGGTGTAGCATCCAGTGCCTCAACACTCAGCACCACCGGGCCAGCTTTAGTCAATTTTGTGGTGCTCCACATGGGACATATGGGTCTCCTGAAGGAGAATAATATGCGAATGTAGTCCTATAAGTTGTGATGTCTTTGCCCTTTTGATTGGGCTTCTAAACCCATTAATGTTTTGTGAAACCACCTTTATGGTTTGTATTTGTGGCATCATTGGGAGGGAGGGAGTGGGGGGGAGAGCTCCCCGAATGCAGTCCAACTTTTTAATGTACATATCTAGCTGAATACTTCTGTCCCTAGCTTTGTAGTATTATTCTGCTCTTCCTAGGGTATACTCAATCTCAGATTGCTCCGGAATCCAAATACTTTTTCTAACATCCTAACACTATCTACTTGAATCTCTAGGTTACAGTAAACTGTATAATAAACAATTAAACAACTTTTAACATAAATATCCCTGGTTACCCTGGGCTGCAGAACATACAATAACTCAAGCCTAGTGCTGATAACTATGTACAAGTCCATTGCTGTACCTGTGACTTCCACAGTCCGTGAGGTTAATCCTTCATCTGACTCCGGTGGAAATTCACTCCGTCAGTCGGGGATTAGACCTTGTTTTCCACTAGCAGGAAAAGCTCCCCAGGGGCTATTTCTGCCCCCCAAATTTGGGTAGGGTAGGAGGAATAATAAGGACCAAAACAATGGGAACCATAAAATAATTTTCAAGGAAGGGTTAGCAATTAGGAATGATAGGAAAAAAAAGGGTGCTGCAACTTTCATAAAACATCCCACCCATTCTCCATGCCCCTGTATCCCTTGCTATGATCTATCCATGCAGGGTGGCCTTATTCGGGAAGTGAGTGTCTGAGCAATTCTTTTTTAGTCCATCTCTTTCTCTTATAGGGAGTCCACGTATTATATAAACTGTTGTTCTGGTAGTCCATTTCTTCATCTCTATAAAGACCATCATTAAGTGACAAAGCATCATTTTTGTGTGCAATACCGAGCTTATGACCCTCTAGGTATCCCCATTTCTACTCTTTCAGTCCTTGAGAAAAGGCTAAAACTGGTGTCTCCAATCCTTTGATTAGTTGGGAGTCTTCAATGTAGGCCAGCAGCTGGGACCCCCTTCCCCTGAGGTAGAGTCAGAGGCAAGCAGTACAGGGAGCAGCCATCGCCCCCCAAGGCTTTGGCCCCACCAAGGGTCAAGGACCCCCACCACTCCCACTGTGGCAAGAGAGAAGTGCCGTCCTCCACGGGCGAGGATCAAGTATAGTTTCTAAGGTCTCATTGAGCTCATTCTTAGTCTCACTAGAACAGGATCTAAGTAGAACCCCTTTCCTCCCTGAGTCAAGCCCTTATTCAGTGGTGAGGACTCATGAGGATCGGGGTCGCCTAGCATAACTCCAATGATCTACATCTTCATTATTTACTGTTCTCAAACTCAACCCAACCAGGAAGTAAGTAAGAAGAGCAATGGGCCTGAGCACTCGGGGCAGAGCCAGGAAGTTTCTTTTAGTTTGTTTTATTGTGGTTTGACTCAATTTAATGGGCTATGCAGCTCTCTATATCGAGTATGTCGGGCCCAAGTTCCCCAATTCTACATCCACACATGGTCCAATCCAGCCAGGGTAGATTTCTTTTACCATTCTACATTATGGGAAAGTGAGGTGGAGCCATCCCACAGGCCTCTATATAATGAGGACTATTCCATGGGCCACCCCCGCCACTTCTCCTCTCAGTCCGCACCCACAGTGACCCAAATGAGCCCCATTATTCTCGCACCATTCTCTCACTCCCCAGTTGGACTATCATGAGTCAGACCAAATATTTAACTGGACTACATAGAAACATAGACATAGAATCATAGACTTTGATGGCAGAAAAGGACCGCTTGGCCCACCTAGTCTGCCCAATTTCCTACCTACAGGATAAGCTGCAGATCCTAGTTAACCAACAGCCTATTTCTTCCTACCCCACACAAGAATTACCCTATGTCTGTCCCATGCATTCTAGAATTCTCCCACAGTTTTAGACCCCACAACCTCCTCAGAAAGGCTGTTTCATGCATCCACCACTGTAATATAACTATGTAGTGGGGGCTCTCTCTTTTATGTCCCATATCAGAGACGACTGTCCCTGCAGTTGTCAGCAGGACCATCACTAGTCAGGGCTACATTTAAAAAAGATCCCTGCTCTCTGTAGGTAAGTGGTGGGGCCCCCCATGGTAACTGTCAGCCAGGTCAGTCTGGTAGAGTGTAACCACCCCCCTCACTCCCTCCCTCCTGCACCAGGCTGGAGAAGACCCCTGCTACAAGGCCCAACATCAATGACTCACTGAGATGTTATGTGGAGTATATTACAAGGGTTGTTGGATCTGTACTGTTCATTGGGTAGTGTCGGTGTATTGCACCACCAGTTTTGTCAATGCTGCCATAGCATCCATCTGAATTTGGATATCTGGGGCCTGGGAAAGTTTTCTGGAGGGATGAGTGCTGCGAGATTACTGAGGTAAAGGCTTGTTGAATGGTATCTCATAACCTCTCTTTTTCAAGTCCTCCTTCTCTTCAGCCACTGATTCATATGTATGCTGACCATTGGGATATTGAACAGTTAGCCTGGCAGGGTATGGTGTATGAAATTTTAATTTTAGTTGGCACAATACTGGGAAGAGAGGTATGTATGCTCGCCGTTGCTGCAGGGTAATTGGCACATAATCATTTTCAAAAAAGATCCTAGTTGTGCCGTAGAAGGTTTTGCCCTGTGCCCAGGCCTTCCATAATATTAGCTCCTTGGTGTTGTATCTGAGAAATCGAATTATGGTGGAGTGGCGTCTCACTCTGGGGCCTGGTTTTGGCTCATGGGCAAGGTGGACCTGCTCCATTTCCAAATCAAAATCTGAGTCCAGTGTTAGCGAGGTGCGGAGAGAGGTATCTATGAATTCCATTACATCTTTGCCTTCACTGTCCTCAGGGATTCAATCAATTCTCAGATTTCTTCTCCTATGTCAGTTTTCGGCATCTTCTTGGTGATCTCCCTGGGCTTGACACACTTCTACAAGTTTCTTTATTGTCAAGTGTTCCTGGGCCACCGAATCAGCCTGGGTGGTGGTAGTTTCTTTTAGCTGGGCCACTTTACTTTGGTGTAGAGTGGAGACTTCGGTGTGTAGTAGTTCATGATCCACCTTGACTGATTGAAAATCCACTTTTGTTTCTTGCGGTTCATTTAAGATGAGGTCCAGTTTTGCATCCATGGAGTTACATTTTTTTCTCTTTTTTGGCTTTTGCAAGTTTTGCCTGAAGAGGACTGGATAGTATGTTGTGTTGCAACTGATGCTCTGGAGTCAGACACCTAGACTTCTGATCCTTCTTCATCTACAGGTAACACACTGAATTTATTAGAGCCGCCTTTGATTTTGTTTGTAGCCATCTCTGTTAAAGTTGTTAGAGAGAAGATTACACCAGATTTAATTGGCTGTTTATCAAGTTAATGGGTAATGCTAGAGTGGAGCAATAAAGCTAGGTGGCCATTAGATGGGAGGTGGCACCGGAAGTCCAAACATCATAGATTTTGTGGCAAATGCCCTGGATGGTTGGAGTCTGGGTGCTTGGAGTTCATTGACCTGTCCAAAGATTTCAACATGGGTGAACCATGGCATTTTGATTGCAAGACTGAAAAAAAAAATAGGTCTGGCTACAAATCCTATTACTTGGTTTTCATTTATTTGGATAAAAGGAGGCAGTGTGTTGCTGTAGACAGACATTTGTCAAGTATGGGTGACTTAAAGGGAGTACCACAAGGATCAGTCCTTGGACCATTATTGTTTTTGATAACAATCTGCTCTACTACATAAGAAATACTGCTATAAGATTGTATGCTGGGAAGCACCAAGTTTGATCACCACCTGCAGAACGGTGGCACAATACCGACACAGGTATTATGCCGCTAGCCCTGATGTTTTCTGTGGGGTTTGTGAACCATACACCCCCATGCGAGGGCTCTGCCCCCACCCCCGGACTTTAGGATTCTCAACCCAGGTCAGAGTTGGTCCGGGAAGGGGGCAGGACACTGAGGTAACGCGAAACTTGGAAATGGACCATTACAGTGACTGTCGCTGTATCTGTCATTTTATGAATTTCACCGTTGGGGTGTTGGGCAAAGGGGGGCCACCCGTATGCTGACTGTACTGTCATATTGGCAACAGCTAAACATCCTTTTTTTAATGGAAACCAGACTCAAAACTAATTTCACTATAATTTCTTTTTTTTTTCTTTTTTTTTTTTTAATCTTTGTTAACCAGGTAAGGCCCACTAGGCACAAGTGCCTGTTTTCTGGGGCGACCTGGGAGCACTGGGTGGTTATGTGACTTTCTCAGAGTCACACAGTATGCAAGTGGAGGTTGTGAGAATCAAACTCAGGTCTGGTCTGCTGGATGTATCAAGCTTGTTCACTCCTCGTTCCTCTAACCTCCAGGCTATACTGCCCACTACTTTAAAACTGGTTCTGTGAATCTAAACTAGTTTATGTATGGCACATAAACAAAAGAGTCAATATCCTTCTACTGCAAACACAATAAATGTAAAGGTTCTCTGGACATAAATATCATGTCAGCCAATGAACAAACATTACAGTAGTTGTAAAAGAACAATAAAAGTACTTGGGAGACACTTTAGACATTTTGCCATCTTTTGATGCTTATTTTAGTAACACACTGTAACTAGAAAAGTAAATTCTAGAATATGGTCATTACAGAGGTCAGCAATGCTAATATTATATAAAATGCAGAACTATTGCCACCCAACTGATCTTACCCATTCTTAAGTACACAAATATGATTTACAGACATGTTAATCTACAATGTTTGAGTAACCTAAGCATCTTTTATAACTGATTGGCAAGATTTTTACTTCAATGTCACTTTACCACCCATTCATGTCTATTGCTAAACTGGGATAGTCGTGAATTAAAGCAGAAGTGCAACGAAAACTGTTTTCCCAAAAAGCTACAGTAGTTTGAGTTATAATTAATAAAAATATTACCATACCCGTCAGACCTACTGTGCTAGGTGCTTCCTAGGCTGTGCCCCATGATTTTGTTTTTAGTTTCACAATCCTAACCCTTGCCAAGTCTACAATGCTATTTCTAAGCCAAATGTGGCAGACATCCTTATTTTCTACCAGGAAAACACACAAATAAGTTAAAATATGAAACACTTAAATTTTGGTGGAACGAGAACATTTTACCACCAAATAAAATTGGAAAATACCTGGAATCCTTTATAGTCACAGAAACTTACAGTAAGGTCTATTGTTTGCCAGTTTCATTGCACTGATTGACCAACTTTATTGCACTGCTCCTTTAAGCAGAAAGAAATAATGGTTCCAACATGCATTATGCAGACTGGAATACCCAGACTGCATGTTTATCAAGGAGCAGGGACCTCATGTCTGCCATGTATGGGGCAAACCCAAGGCAGCTGATGGTTGAGCCCACCAGGGAGGGGGCTGTACTGGATTTAGTGCTGCCACATGCCGGAGTGGTCTACAGGCCTCCCACTCAGGGGGAAGCTATAGATCTAGTATTAGTGGAGGCCATCCATAATATGGCAGCCAAAGGGGAAGTACTACTGATGGGTGACTTCAACATGCCAGATGCAGACTGGAATACCCAGACTGCAAGTACATCAAGAAGCAGGGACCTCATGTCTGCCATGTATAAGGCAAACTTAAGGCAGCTGGTGGTTGAGCCCACTGGGGAGGAGCTGTACTGGACTTAGTACTGACAAATGGGGACAGAATCATGGATGTTGAGGTGGGCAGTCCCCTTGGTACCAGTGACCACAGAACTGGATGGTTTGGAGTTAACACATTGGCAGAAGAAAGCCATTCAAAGATTAAGATCCTAGATTTCCAGAAGGCCAGCTTCATGGAGATGGGATAACAGCTCAAAACTGCCCTGGCAGCATAAGATACAGGGGAGGGATAGAACAGTGGCTTAGGATCAAGATATCCATAGCAGGAGTGACAAGTCAATGTGTCAGATTGCTTAGCAAAAGCAAAAGAAAGAAGTGGACACTGTGGTTCTCTAAATCAGTAGCCAAGAAAGTGTGAGGATAAAGTAAAGCATTCAGGAAGTACAAAGAGACACAGAAAGAAGAAGACTGACTGAAATATTTGGAGAAGCAGAGAGAAGCTGGGAAAGCTGTCAGAAGGGCTAGGGCAAGAACGGAGGAAGGAATAGCACAGACGAAGGGTGACAAGACCTTCTTCCATTATATTAGCGAGAGGTAAAAGACCAGAAATGTTAATGTTAGCCTAAAGAAGGAAGAGGGTGGGTGGATGGACGATGACCTTGAAAAATCTGAGGTACTGAACAAATATTTTTGCTCAGTATTTACCAAGGAAGAGGCAGGGAAGAGGTCAAGACTAACGAGGAAAGATGTACAGGGGGAGAGGTGGACACCAGCCCAATTATGGTGGATAGAATCCTGAAAGAACTAGGAAAAGTAAAGACAGACAAGGCAATGGGACCAGATGGGATTCACCCTAGAGAGTTGAAGGAATTCAGGGAAGTCCTAGCAAGTCCACTGACAACCCTAGTCAACCAATCACTAGAGATGGGGGAGGTACCCGAGGACTGGAGGAGGGCAGATGTGGTCCCCCTGCACATGACTGGAAGTAGGGAGGAGGCAGACAATTACAGACCTGTAAGCCTGATCTCAGTGGTGGGGAAGCTGATGGAGTCCCTGCTTAAAAAGAGGATAGTGAAGTGAAGAAAGAACTGGAAGGGGACAGGATCAGTTGTGTTCCAGGACAGTAGCTGCTGCTTGTTGTTTTCACAGGGTTCTTGTGGATTTTACTTGGTAGAAGGTTAGTTCTTTTCTTTCTTACTTCTAAGGGGCTAGCAAGGTATTGTTTGGGGGGCTGCTGGAAGTTTGAAAACTGATTTGGTGGCTGTAAGTGGGCTCATTTTGTGGATGTTTCACTGTGTAACAGGCTGCACTGGTGGAGGCCTATTTCTTCTGATTTAAAATCTATTTGGTGGGATTTGCTTGGAGATGGTTATTTGAATTGGAGACTTATATCTGTTAATTTCAAGCCTATTTTGATGTGTTGTTAGTGAAGCTGATTAAATTGGAGACCTGTTTCCTTTGGCAGCAAACATATTTTGGGGGCTTTGAGTTGAATTTTGATTCCTTTTTGCTGACTCCACTAGCTGCAAAGGTTAGTGCATAGTTGGGGAAGGGTGTTAATGGTCTGGCCAGGTCTCACTCAGCCAATTGACTGGAGGCAGAGCTGAATCAGGTTTGAGGTGTTAGCTGCTTTGTCTTCTCAGAAAGAACTGGAAGGGGACAGGATCAGTTGTGTTCCAGGACAGCAGCTGCTGCTTTATTGTTTCACAGGGTTCTTGTGGATTTTACTTGGTAGAAGGTTAGTTCTTTTCTTTCTTACTTCTAAGGGGCTAGCAGGGTATTGTTTTGGGGGATGCTGGTAGTTTGAAAACTGGTTTGGTGGCTGTAAGTGGGCTCATTTTGTGGATATTTCACTGTGTAACAGGATGCGCTGATGGAGGCCTATTTCTTCTGATTTAAAACCTATTTGGTGGGATTTGCTTGGGCCTGGTTCTTTGGCTGCTGGGCTTGGAGGGGAGACAGAGGGCTGATACACTCTCTCTCGAGTCAGGTGTCTGCCCAAGACCCGCCTCCCCACCCCTCCCTCCCAGAATTCTGCTAATTTATAGGGAACACCTGCTTTGCAATGGAGGAAAAGGCTGCAGGTGCAGCTCATGTAGTTCTAGCCACTGGGGGTTGGATTTAAAGGCTGGGTGAGAGGAGCTTAGGGAGTTGTTCATTTCCCTTATAAGTTTAATGTGTTGTACTGCACCTAGTAACAGGGTTACTGGTGTACAGTGGGACTGTCTCTAAGATTAGTGGGTGACCTGATTAGGCAGTAGGGTGTATCTTGGACTATGGGGGAACCTGGTGGCTCACCCAAGGAAACCTATTTAGAAGGGGATGGAACAACACGTCATTAGGGCCAGCATCTTTGGGAGGGTGGTGGGGTGCACAGGGTGTGGAGCAGCCATGATACTGGACTGGGCTTGGAAGTTCGGTGGTTGCCCAGTGTGCTACCAGCTGGCACAGCTTAGGGAGGAGGTTGCGGGGATTAGGAGACAGCTGGGGGAAGGGGGGCGGTAAGGTTGGGGAAGGGGGCTGGGGATCTCCCACAGGGTTGCACCAAGCATTGGGGGTGGGGGCATAGGGAAAGGAGTGCAGAATAATACTCAGGGGTCACATAGGGACCCTGGCAGAGGGAGTCCAAAAGGACACTACCAAGGAAGCAGGCAGGTAACTGGGGACCCTCACAAAGGAGGACCGGAGGGACAACAGTCTCAGGGAAGTAGGCAGATGGCCAGGGCTGGACAGAAGGAAGCAAGGCGGGGAGGTGGATCAGACCTTACACTCAGTAACTGCATCAAATTTCTTCTTCTGCTCAAGGATGAGGGGGGTGATGTAGCCACAACAGGGGTGGTTAGAGATGGAAAGGGAGTGGGGGTCAGGAGGCAGGGGCCAGATAGCAGGAAGAACAGGGGGACCTGGAATGCAGGAAAATGGGGGGAGCAGTGAATCAGAGCAGGAGGGGCAGGGGGAAGAGGGAGGAAAGTGCAAGGCGAAGGACCAGTTGGGAGGAAAGGTAAAGGAGAAGGACCAGAAGTACAAGGAGGATTCAGTAAAGGGAGCTGAGGGTTTAGGCCAGGGGAGCATGACGAGCAAGGATGAACTAAATGGAGACAGGAAGGAAGGGAGGATGAGCCAAGCTAGTTTAGCAGATGGGGGAGAAGGAGCAGTCGTGAGCAGAGAGGGGGGAATTAGCAAGGTACAGAAGGATACTCAGGAGGAGGAGAGGCATAGGATTGGAGGGGAGGGGGTGGCCATGGTAAATAAGGAGGGAGTGGCATGTGGCACCCAGAAAGGGGGAGGAACAAGGAGCCGGCTGGGTGGAGGGGCCGGTAGAAAGGATGAGGGACATGGAAGGGGGGGAATGGAGGAAAAGGAGCGGTCAGAGTGCTCCTGTTGGGGGATTCTATGATCAGGGGTATCAAATGGGATAGAGAAGGAGAGGCCTGGCCAGTTAGAACAAGATGCTTCCCTGGACTAATGGTGCACAGGGCTAAGCATGAGGTATATCAGCTGGCAAAGGATTGTGGGGGTTCCCCGGACATACTGGTCCACCTGGGTACAAATGACATTGAGGGAAATAGCGAGCTAGAGATACAGGGAAGATTCAGGGAGCTTGCCAGGGTCTGTCATGACATAGGATGCACAGTTTCCTTCTCAGAAAGCCTACCGGTGCCAAGGGCTAGTGGGGAACACAAAAGGAAGATTAGGGAGATAAACCAGTGGCTCAGGAGTGGTTTGAGGCCAGAGGTATGGGTTGATGGGGAGACCAGGGAGGATAAGGGCTGTATGCTGAGATAGACTCCATCTCAATTTGGAGGGAGGAATCCTTAAGTTGAAAATAGAGGGGTTCATTGGTGAAAAGTGGGGTTTAAACTTGTGAAGCGGGGAGGGATGGGAGAAAAGGCTGTCAAGGGGGTGCTGATAAAGGAGGGACTCTGTCTCCACCCCCCTGGGGAGCTGGAGGATTGTGGGAAAAGGCCGACTGGCAAAGTGCAGACCAGGGAAAAACAGAATCCCCATGGGAACATGAGCAGGAGAAATGGAACTATAGGGAAAGGGTGGAAGGTAGTCCTGCTAAATGCCAGGAGCTTGGGCAATAAAATGCCTGAGCTCCAGGTGATGCTAACTGAGGGAGCAGTGGATGTGGCAGCGGCCACTGAGACTTGGGCCACTGCAGGACACGACTGGGACCTGAACCTGGAGGGTTACACTATGTTCAGGAAGGATGGGGGAGGAAGGGAGGGAGGGTAGCAATGATAGTCAAAAGTGCATTGGCATAGGGAGTAGAGGAAGTGGAGGGAACCGTGAAGGTGATTTGGGTCACCTTGATAACAAGGGGGCCAAGAGAGTAAAAATAGGAGTGGTGTATAGACCCCTGCCCTGGCGGAGGAGCTGGAGGACAGTCTGGTGGCAGAAGTTGGGAGACACTGCAGACTGGGCAGAGGAACGGTGGTGGTGGTGTTGGGGGACTTAACCATGCCAGGAACAGACTGGGAGACTATGACATCCTCTGTGACCAGGGAACAGAGGTTGTTGGATCTCTTTCAAGACGTGTTCCTAACTCAGCAGATGAGGGAACCAATCAGGGAGGCGCGGGTACTGGATGTGGTCCTGGCAGACAGTGACCAGATTGGGGGCCTGGAGGTAAGGGACCCATTGGCGGGGAGTGACCATGCCATGGTCTGGTTCTGCCTGAACCTAGAAGGGGTAGAAGGCTGCACAAAGACGGAAGTAACCGACTTCAGGGGGGCAGAGTTTAAAGAAATGGGAAGGATCCTTAAGGAGCATTTGGATGGGATTGGGTCAGACATGGACGCTGATAGTAGGTGGTAAATCATTAGGAGAGGGGTGCAGGATGCTACTAGCACCTGTGCAAGAGTAAGACGAAAATGTGGTAGGGCCCAAAAACCCTGCTGGTGGACTAGGGAGGTCCAGGAGGTGGTGTGGGGAAAGAAGGCAGCCTATAAGCAATTCAAGTGCTCAAGGAGTGAAAGGGATCGAGGGGAGTACGAGCTGATGGCTAGAAGAGCCACTAGGGTGGTGAGGGCAGCTAAGGCAAGGAAGGAGCAGAACCTGGCCAGGGAAATTAGGAGAGGGAACAAGGGGTTCTTTAGATACATTGGGGAAAAACAAAGGGTGAAGGGGCAGATTAGCAGGATTAAATCAGGGGAGATATGGGCACAAGACCCGGAGGAGCAGGCTGAGGTACTAAATGAGTACTTCACCTCAGTTTTCACCAAGGAAAATGGGGGTGCTGCATCATACATGGGAGGAGACAGAGATACTGAGGAGGGGGGGACCCTTACCGATCGGCGGGTCTGGGGAGAGGGGGAGGCATCACTGGCAGGAGGGGGGAGGGCTAAGCAGGGAGAAGAGGTACCGGAAGTGGAAATCACAGCAGAGAGAGTGAGGGAAGCCCTCAGCTCCCATAAGATGGAGAAAGCACCGGGGCCAGATAAATTACATCCCAGAGTGCTGAAGGAATTTGCGGATGTCCTGGCGAAACCCCTGGCGGAGCTTTTCACCATCTCTCTGAAGACAGGGTGGGTGCCCCAGGACTGGAAGGTGGTGCATATAGTGCCTATCCACAAGGGGGGGGATCAAGGGAGGTGGCAGGGAACTACAGGCCTATCAGCCTGCCATCGGTGGTGGGCAAGGTGATGGAGAGCATTGTCAAGGAGAGGCTGGGGGGGACCTGGATAAGTCAAGGTGCCTGGACGATAGACAGCATGGATTCATCCCGGGGAAATCATGTCAGACAAACCTGGTGGAGTTCTATGACTGGGTGATGAGTGCCTTGGACCTGGGTAGACCAGTGGACGTCCTCTTTCTAGACTTCAGCAAGGCATTTGACTCTGTTCCTCACGCGGGCCTGTTGAATAAGCTGGGAGAAATGGGGGTGGGGAACCAGATGATCAGATGGATAGGCAATTGGCTCCAGGACCGGACCCAGAGGGTCGTAGTTGGTGGGATAGTCTCATCCCCAAGGAGGGTCATTAGTGGGGTCCCACAGGGATCAGTCCTTGGGCCCTTTCTGTTCAATGCCTACATCTCTGACATAAGGACAGGAATCAGGAGTGAGATGAGTCTCTTTGCAGATGACTCGAAACTGGGGGTGGTGGAGGATGGGAGGAGGAGGGTGGCCCTACAGGGGGACCTGGAGGCTCTGGAAAGATGGTCTAGGAAGTGGAAGCTGAGGTTCAATGCAGGGAAATGCAAGGTACTCCACCTGGGGGCCAGAAACCCGGGCCAAGTGTACACCCTGGGGGATGCTACAAGTCTCGATGGCTGAGAGGGACCTGGGGTGGTGGTGGATGTCAAGATGAACAACTCTGAGACTTGAAGGAGGCAGCAGCCAAGGCCAACAGGATGCTGTGATGCATCGCTGGGGATCTCCCCAGAAGGAGGAAGTGATACTCCCTCTGTATAACTGCTTGGTGAGGCCGCACCTTGAGTACTGCGTGCAGTTTTGGAGCCACACTTAAGAGGGACATTAACCTCCTGGAGAGGGTCCAGAGGAGGCAACCAAAATGATTTGGGGCTTGGGGACAGGACCTATGAGGAGAGGCTCGAAGAGCTAAATATGTACACATTGGAAGAGAGAAGGACCAGGGCACATGATAGAAGTCTTCAGGTACATGAAGAGGGTAAATAGGGAGGAACAGTCAGGGTGCATCGAAGGAAGGAGGAGGGAGCCACTAGAGGCATGGGTGGAAGCTGGAGGAAGATTCAGGGAGAAAGGAGGAGGTACTACTTCACTGAGAGGAGGTGGTGGAGCCATGGAATCGCTGCCTAGGGGGCTGGTGGAGGCAGAGACAGTGGAGGGGTTCAAGAGGGAGTGGGACAGGTACAGGGGAAGGGTTCTGGAAGCAAAATCCAATGCAGCAAGAATATCCGGAACTGGAAAGGGAGAAGCCAGAGAAGGTGAGGGGGGAAGCAAGGTCAGCACCCAGGGTGGGGGCTGACCAAATGAGCAGACAGGAAAGACCGTTAGGCCTATTCTGCTGGTATTTTAGTATGTTAGTAAGTTCCTGGAGTCAATGGTATAAAAAGACCCAAGGCAGCATGGCTTTACTGAGGGTAGGTCCTGTCAGACTAACCTTATTTATTTCTTTGACTGGGTGACCAAGGTGGTGGATGAGGGAGAGGCAGTGGATGTGGCCTACCTGGATTTCAGTAAGGCCTTCGACACCGTTCCTCATAGAAGGTTTTCTTAACAAACTGAGGAATCTGGGTGTGGGCTCTAAAGTGGTAAAATGGGTGGGTAACTGGCTAAAAAGCAGGACCCAGAGGGTGGAAGTAAATGGCATAAAATCAAAAGGGTGGGTGGTGACCAGAGGGGTTCCACAGGGATCAGTGCTGGGTCCAGTTCTATTCAATGTCTTCATAAGCAACATTACAGAGGGACTGGAGGGGAAAGTATGCTTGTTCGCAGATGACACCAAGATCTGTTACAAAGTCGACATGCAGGAGGGGCTAGATAAAATGAGAACTAACCTAAGACTACTTGAGGAATGGTCTAGGGTTTGGCAGTTGGGTTTCAATGCTAACAAGTGCAATATAATGTACCTGGGACACAGAAACCCAAGAAAGCAATATAGGATGTGGGGGCAGGTTCTAGCCACCACAAGTCAGGAGAGAGACCTGGGGGCTATCACATTCAATGATCTGAAGTTAGCCAAACAATGCGAAAAAGCAGTGGGGAATCAAACAGAATGCTGGGGTGCATAGGAAGGGGCATAACCAGTAGAAGGAGTGAAGTGGTGATGCCACTGTGTAGATCACTGGTGAGGCCTCATCTGGAATACTGTGTCCAATTCTGAAGACCGCATCTCAGGAAGGGACATAGGCAGAATGGAAGCAGTCCAGAGAAGAGCAACAAAAATGATACATGGACTGTACCACAGACCTTATGAGGAAAGACTCTAGGAATTAAAGAACTATTCACTAGAGGAGAGAAGGGAGAGATGGGATATGACAGAGACTTTCAAATACCTTAGAGGAATAAACAGGGTACAGGAGGGAAGCTTATTTCAGAGACAAACGTGCACAAGGACAAGGGGGCATAACATGAGGCTGGAGGGAGGGAGGCTTTGGGGGAATGCTAGGAAGTATGTTTTCACAGAAAAGGTGGTGGATCCATGGAACAGCCTGCCAGTGGAGGTGATGGAATTGAAAACAGTACAGGGATTCAAAAATGCATGGGATAAGCATAAAGGCACCTTGCTGTACAGCAGAGCAGGGGAAAGGCAGTCCAGATAAGAATAGGGATTACCAAATCAAGTAGGCAAATGGGCGGACTAGGTGGGCTGTATAGTCCTTATCTGCTGACAGATTCTATGTTTCTATGGCTAATATTAGTTTACAAGATAAAGCATGAATTAGTCAAGGGAAATTGTAGGTTTATAAATTTGAATTACCAACATTAGACCCCTTTAAGGGATTTTTGCATAGAGGAGCTACTTCTCCGAACATGCGTAATAAATATGGAGAAATTATGGTGCAGGTTAATATATTTAAACACTGGAACAAAGTGATTCCCAACTCTAGAATTGCTTCAACATTAGTTTCTTTTAGTCAAGCTTTATTATACAATGGAAACAAGAAAATAAGCATTGTAATTGGCTAACTGGGTCTTTTGTCCTTGAATGAATCCCTGCATAACTCATACAAAAAGACCCAGTTAGCTTCTTCACAAAAACAAAACAAAAAGGGACAGCTGAAATCATTCCAAATGGGGCAAAATATGAACATTAGAACCCCCTTATTGAAAACCACAATTCTGTTCATGCTGAAGAGAGAAAGCTGCACTCCATCTTCCACTCTTGACCTGGCTCACACACTGTGGCCTAGACTTTCAAAGGGCTTGCACCTGGCACAACTGAGTTGCACCAGCACAACCCAATAATGTGCCCTGGGGCAATATTCAAAAGAGGGAATTGTGCAGCGCAATTCTCAATGCACTGGGGCATAAAGAGAATGTATATAGTGCAGTTCAAGGGGGAGTGCCCATGCGTATGCGGCACATCCTGATATTCAGCCCAGGATGTATGGTGCATATGCCTGCACAACACTGAGATGCACTGCATACCAATGCACAAAGTTAAGCCACAAAAAAAAGGCTCAAATAGTGGTCACCCACAGGGGGGCTGCCGTACTGCAAGGTGCAATACAGTTGCCGCTAGCCGTGAGTGGCCACCTGCCCCCAGGACACTTTGTATAAGTACCCAAAACATCCCTGGTGGTCCAGTGGTTCCCCCTCCCTCCCTCCTTGTAGCCTGATCACCAAGAAATAACTGTATTGTAATTTTCTGGTAGTCTAGTGTTACCCCCTCCCTCCCCATAGCCCAATCATCAAGAAATAACTTTATTTTAATTCCATGGTAGTCTTGTGGTACCCCCATCCCTCCCCATAGCCCAATCACTGAGAAATAACTGTATTATAAATGCCTGGTGGTCTAGCGGTACCCCCCCGTAGCTCCAAGTGCCGAAAAAGAAATATTTACTAATTCTGTGGTAGTCTAGTGGAACTCCCTCACCCCTCCCATAGCTGCAACCACATGTAAAAGCATTGGAAATACATCTTTGGTGGCTCAGTGGCACCCACCACCCACACAAAACATCCTTCCCACTCGTCTCCCTCCATCATCAATGGGCAGAAGCAAACCCACCTGCATACCTCCGCGGTTGCCCGCCGACTGACAGTTTACAGTAATGGCTGCAAGCCCATTGGTCCATATTGTGAACCAATGGGCTTGCAGTGCATACTGTAAAACTCATTCACAAATATGTGAATGAATGACTTCATTCACATATTTGTGACTGAGTTCTACAGCATACACTGCAAGTCCATTGGTCCACAATGTGAACCAATGGGCTTGCAGTGCATACTGTAAACTGTCACTCAGCAGGCATCCACAGAGGTATGTGGGTAGGTTTGCAGATGAAAAAAAGGAAATAAAGAGAGTCTCCACATAGTGGGCAGCCGGGATGGGACAGCCAGGGGACAAAGGGGGAAACAATGAAAAGTGGCACAGGGGTTGGGGAGAGGAGTTGGTGGGGGGGACCAAAGTAAGAAGGATAAACAACAACAACAAGATGAGAAAAGCGGTATTGGTTTACACCGCTACCTCTGAAGAGAAGAGTGGAAGCGGCCTCTAGGTTTACACCTGGGGGGGGGGAGAAGATGAGGACAAGAGGATACTGATTTGAAATGTTGATGAACTAATATATGAAAATTATGTAAATACTATCGATGTAAGGATGGTGATTAAGAATGGGAACAAAGATATCAGATGCAAAGAAGACTTGATTGTATGAGAATGGTTTCATAATATTAAATTAATTGCCAGTCTGAGCATCCACAATATAAAGTACCTGGCTTGATTAAGGGGGAAAATCTGGGATAACAGCATATGAAGTTTGAAACATGAGTGAATCAAAAAACATTTGCCAACAGAAAGTGTTTGGTTTAAACAAGTATGATAAAATACAAAACCAGTTTTTGTGGGAGTATGCTACAGGCTAAATGGCACAACAGAAAACAGTAACCTAGCCATTATGGGAAAACTGAAAAGGTCATCTAAAAGCAACAACAAAATAGTGATGGGAGACTTTAATCACCCTGATACAAACTGGGATACAGCATTTGCAGTTACTTGGACTGGAAAAGACTGTAATGAAACAATAGAAGAATGTGGCTGGAGCAAATAGTCGAAAAACAATGAGAGGTCAGTTTCATGGATCCAATTTTTGCTGACGTGACAATTAAAGGGGACAAGAACTATATGCTAAGCGGCAGCAGGTAGTAATGTTCCTAGTAAAAGAAATGCAAGACTTGTCTCCAAATGAGCCATGTTTAACTGCACCTTAATAAACACTGATGTGAAAAACTGTTTTCAAATGTTAGGTTTTTATGGACAACATTCTGCCCAGTTCCCTTCAGAAAACCAGTACTTCTGAGTTTTTAATAGGTCATGGTCCGTGTACAGAATGCTAAGCATGAGCTGGTGATGGTGACCTATCAGAACCATGCTTAGAGTTCTGCACACAAACTGTGATATGGTTAAAACTCCATATCACTGGTTCCATGAATAGAACTGTAACAGAATGCTGCCCATAAAAACAAAACAATGCAAAATACAGTTTTTCACATCACTTTTATTCAGGTGCAATTACTATGGATCATTTAAATTTATGGATATAATTTATGTAAATGGGAACATTAAAAACAACTACCAATTAGAAATGATTTCCTGTTCTCTTTAAAGTTAGCATGTGCAGGTGAGTCAACCCTTCACAACAAGTGATCACTGCATAGTTGACTATGAATTCAAAATTCAAACCCATTCTCAACAAATGATCACAGCATAGTCGACTATAAATTCAATATTCAAATCCCTTCTTAACAAGTGATCACTGCATGGTTGCCTACTGTATAAATTCAATATTAAAAACCCTTCTCAACAAGTGATCCCTTCATTGTTGACTGTAAATATGGGTTGACTTCAAATATCCAGTCAGGAACTTAAACCAAGTGACCCACTCACTGGTTAACTCATTAAGTATTATTTATTCCTAAAATGTAGAATCTGCATAACACAGAGTTTATTGATGTTTCATGGTGAATCCACCACTTCTTCTGCATCTCTTACAGCAAATTGAAAAATATATGTTACCATTTGCTTAATCTTTCATAAAGACATAGTACCCAGCAACCATTCAATGAAACAGAAAAACTACGCTATCTTAATTATGTTAATTATATCACTTCAATATATTGTGTGGAAACACAGTAAAATAATTTTTACATAAAATAGATTATTATGTATATCATGGTTCATCAAATAATATTATAAAATGGGTTTGAAAAATTGTGAAACCTGCTTGGCTGATGGCCATCTTTACCTGTGCTGTTATCTCAGCACAGTAGCACTGGATAAAGACCCAGCAAACCCTTTTTAATATAATCATTACTAACTACATATCCCTGACTGCCATCACAAACATGGTTGTAATCTTTACTCACATAAAACCTTCAATTAGATCCTAAAAATAAATCTGCTTCAAATTTAAAAAAAATAACAGTTAAACATTATTTGCCCATATTATCCTCCTCTTACACCTTCATACATACATTTAAAAATGAAGTACCCCAGTACTTAAGTTTTAATGTCTGGTGTTTCTTCATGGACCATGAAAAATACCCCTCCTATCCTTACCAGCTTTCCAAGGAAATCTTTTCTGTTTAAGCTGCTACAGATACAACAGAAGCCCTGGTTCTTCTTCTGTTGTGTGAGTGAACATTCTACCAGTAGAACTGAGCAGATATTTGAATTCTTACATTCCATCTATAGAAAACATTCCTTCTATTGAGTGTAGGAAAGACAGAACAGAAACAAGATGGGGAAAAGGGGGGAATAAACATAAAGAAGGAGAAAAGGGAGGAAACAGCTAAATGGTGTGAGTTTTGGAAAACAGAGGGTTTAAAGAGCTACTGATGCCTCAAAGAAAACCTTAAAAACCTTAATAATTAGGTACAATTCTGCTTACATTAATATATATTATATATATTTTTCCTCTCCATTATATATTTACTAAGGAAATCTGCATGAATACATGATCTTTATGTCTCACAGATCCTTTAGAGTTCAGCTGCCTCTATAGCTTACTTCCTACTTCAAGTCATAATCCTCTGTTGTGACATCGCAATCTGCTGCCATGTGAGTAACTGTGATGTCACAAACAATACATTATGACCTCAGGTAGGGAGAAAGCAGCAGGAAGAGATGAACTGTTCAGAAGTAAAGGTCCTATTTTCATGCAGATGACCTCAGTAATAAATAATGGGGAGGAGGAATACAGAATTAATGTGACATACAAGCTGAACTGTGGCTAAATATTATGTTTTGCTAAAGTTGTCCTGAAGGTGTCAATTGCTCTTTAAGGGCTAACTTTTAAAAAAATGTGTTTATCTGTGCACAGTATTTGAAACTGAGATGGCATGCCAAATGCTTGAATGTGCTGGGACTGTTTTATTGGGGTTGATACACATAAAAAAAAATCATCAAAATGCTTACCATTATTTTATTTTTGTTTATTTTTTTCACCACCAAAAAAAAAAAAATCTTGGACCCATTTTATAATCGCAAAAAGAAATTCCAGGGTGTGCTTTGTGGTGTGATAATGTGCAATCAATAGTATGATCCTTACTACTAATAACATCTCCACTGCCATACCTCATACTTTGGCATAATTTAGGATACTGCAGACAAAGTTTAATTGTGCAACTGCCCTTAGCTCTAATCTTGGACAATGCAATTCCTGCTGCTACTGTTTTCTTTGTAGCACACTTCTACATAGAAACTTGTTCTCACAAAGCATTATGATTGATATCTGAATATTGTAAATATACCTGGGACATTGCATGGTCCTTCCACGTGTATTACTGTTGTAACTGTGTCTGTACCCTAACTGTATTCTGACATGGAACCTTTGTAAACAAACTCTGCTCAAAGGTATACTCCAAACATTCCAATAAAAAAATATATAAAAATGGCACTTTTCAGGTGGTAGAAGGCACTTGGCAATGTCTCGTTCTTCACAACACACCCAAGGTGTACCATTATACCACCACAGTGCACACCCTGTCATGTCTTATTGCATAAATGTAATGCTAAATCTTGAAATGTAAATATTTAAAAATCTATACCCCACCTATTAATATGACTGTATGCTATTATTTAGAATTATGTCCCAGGGTATTATATCAATAAGGTAGCTGACCACCTGTTTTAAAACTAGTCATCTGGGCTAGTACAGTACTTTGTTTCAGTGGCCACCATGCATAATCTTTGGATTTAGTGGGTCAGGACAAAGGGCCTTCCTATGGGCAAGCTTAGGAGTCTTGATTCGGCACTCCAATCCATATATTTTTCTTTTGTTAACATATTAAAATATTAATGCAATGCAGAAATACAAAAAGAGTAATTTAAAGTAACTACTGTAAGTGCAGACGTAATTAAAATTAGAAGTGTACATGAACATAAATATAGTATATGGTTGGCCTTTGTTCTGTATTAAAATCAGCCTGCTCATTCTAAACTGCTGTGCACATTCCAAAAGGTTGTTCTGCACAGTTCAAAGGTCATACAATTTTAAATGTATCATTTATTCCACACCTAGCTACTTGATAACCTCCCAGTGCCCAAAGTTGTACCTTTCAACTTTCTGAAGTCTGTGAATTTGATTTTGGTCATAGAACAGACCAAAGAAATGATAAGATTTTTTGTTTTCACTTCAGTGGGGGTCTGTCACTCTAGTGTAAAAAAAACATGTACTATAAAAAATAAAATATGGGCAACCACACAACTTCGGCATGTGTTTCCATCTCTGGGTTGAGATGACAGCATGGACCTCTCGAGCTTCACTCTCGAGGTTCATATGTTGTCATCTCAACCCCTCAATGGAAACACAGCCTTGTTGTGTATGGTTGCCCATATATTATTCTCCATGCAATGTGAGTACCATTATGTATAGTGTGGAGCACAGCCACAGCCACTATGACAGCTTTATAGGAGAACAGTACTAAAACAGTTATTATAACTATTACCCAGCACTGTGTGTCATTGCTGCAGTTCTCAGTGAAGTACAGTGCAATGTGCTGCACTAGTAGAAAATAAATTGTTGATGTATTAATTGTACTGTTACTCCTATTACAGAACTACAGAGTTTACTTTTGAGATTAAGGTGGCATAATCGCAGTAACAATACTATGGTTTAAGAAACAGAGGATAGCAGTTTGAGTACACTTGAAAACTTTTAGGAAATAAGACTCTCAACAGCTGCTTTAAGGAACTAGGTAATTTATAGGAATATTTTGAGTCAGTAGCTGCTGCATTTTTCATTGCTTCAACTAGGAGTAGGATAAAATAAACTTAATTACATTTAAGGAAGCAGTTTGCCTCTTTGTGACAGTTGAGCTAAAAGCAGCTCCAAAAGAAGTTTCAATCTAGTGCTGTCTTTGATTACTATTTCCTTCTTGCCCTGCTATTTCTGTAATCAGAACAGACCTTTGTCATGAACCGTTGTTATAGAGAATAAAAAGTTATAACACCCAGGCACTAATAGCTTGGTGCACTTCTGGATTACCATGGTAACCACACCCTTGTTTAAGGGATGTGCCTGTAGCAGCCAGCACCCACACTATGTGTTGATACATCCCTTGGAGCCACTCATTGCTGAAAACAAGTGGTTTCACATGCCATCAGCTGAGCAAGAACAGCGAAGAGCAGCTGAGCTGTTATGGCTGAAGCTGAAGACAAATGAAACCACTCATTTTCAGCAATGATTGGGTCCGGCGGACATATTAATATATTATTGATAACGAGCGATCAATAATATATATATATTTTTTAAAACTTCCCAGAACTTGTCCGTTTTCAGGGCATCTGCACATGAGATGCTCTTTACAGAATAAGAGTGCCTCTCACACAGGGAAAAGGAGTGTTCCGGTTGGTTGGGAGTTTACCCTCGATCTACAATTTAGTTTAACATGCTGAGAATGTAGGTAAGATTGACACATTTAAATACTCTGCAAGGCTTTATTTGAAATGAGTGACTGAGATTCTGTGCAAACTGAATTGTTAGAATATGCTTATGTTATAAAAACGGAATAAATTCAATGGTCTTGATTTTCAAAGGATGAACTATGATGCAAGGTGCCTGCATGAAAGGTGAATGAAGTGAGTGGCACCTTGTGTTGTTTGTTGAATTGTGGTGATGTACACCCGAACCCTGGTCCCATAAACATGTTTGATGATGAAAATGTGATTAATATAAAACAAGGATTTATGATTATTGCTCAATTGAATGTTAGGAGTCTTAGAAATAAACTTGACGAAGTAAGAGATTGGGTAAAAGAAGTCAAGCCAGGGGTTCTGGTATTAACAGAAACTTGGCTTGACAATAGGGTTTATGATTCAGATATTGATTTAGAAAGTTTTCAAATGTTTAGAAGAGATAGGACAAGAAAAGGGGGAGGAATTATTATTTATATAGATCAAAATTTAACTGCCCAAGAGGTTACTTTCTCTTTCCCTAATAATGGATTGGAACTGTTGATTTTGGAAATAGAAATACCTTTTTGTAAATCTTTATTGTTAATAGGGCTATATAAACCACCTAAGATTAGTATACAAGTTTTTCAGGACTTGCATGAATTTCTTCATAGCTTTAGGGATTCTCATGAATTATTTATTACTGGAGACTTTAATGTGGATTGGTTGAATGTTGATGTGAACCATGAATTGGTCGATTTCCAGACTGGTTTAGGCTTGACCCAGCTAATTCTGGAACCGACCAGAATTAATCATAAAGACCCCAAGAGATCTACAATTTTGGATATGATGTTTACAAATTCTCCAATTTTGTTCTCTAGAGCAGGTGTTCTTCCAGAATCTTTTTCTGACCATCAAGTTATTTACTCAATCAGAAGTGGCGTGGTCAGGCCTGCTGTTGAGTCTAGGATATTTTGGAGATGCTTTAGGAGGTTTGACTATGTTAATTTCATGATTGATGTAGAAAATATAAATTGGAACAGATTGGAACTGATCCCTACAACATCACTTGCTTGGGAATTTTTCCTAAGTGAATTCTTGAGTATATGTAATAAACATGCACCTTTGAAATCAAGATTGTTAAAAAAGGAAGGAAATTCTTGGTTTTCTTCCGAGTTATATAAAATTAGAAGGGATAGGAATAAGAAATGGATGAAAGCTAAGAAGACAATGTTAGATCAAGATTGGGTTTCCTATAGGCAGGTTAGAAACTTGTATACTACTAAAATTAAGGTAGCAAAACAACAGTTTATTCGATCCAAATTGGAGGACAATCATAAAAAGACTCAAGGAAATTTTGGAATTATCGCAAATTTAATGGGGAAAAATAAACAAATTTGCATAAATAAAATAGTGAAGGATGATGTCGATTACCACCAGGAAAGAAATGGTTGATGCCTTTAATGATTACTTTTCTAGTGTGGCTCACCAAGTCTCTTAGATGAGACTTTTAGGGAAATATAATGAGACTCTGGAGTCTAATCAAATAGGAATTAACATAAGAGATAGAGATATATGCTTTGACTTTTCCTACATCTCTTCTCAAGAGGTATGTTCGAACTCTTGAAATTAGATATATGTAAAGCAAAGGGATCAGATGAAATACCATCAAGATTGTTGAAATATGCAGCTCCTGTGTGGCATATCCGCTGGCTTATATTTTTAATTTATCCATTCAAAGGGGAATTCCTGATGGGTGGAAGATTGCAAAGGTCAGGCCTATATATAAATCTGGTAAAAGAGCGAGATAGTAAATATCGCCTATATCGCTTTTGCCTCAAATTTCTAAAATATTTGAGAAGATTGTGTCTAATCAGTTGAGAAGTTTTCTTGAAGATAACAATAAATTGACATCTTTCAATCAGGTTTTAGGACTTCCCATAGTACACAAACAGCCTTGGTGAGGGTTGTGAGCGATGTCCAGCTGAGTCTGGAGAGGAGGTTAATGGTTGGAGCCTTATTTATAGATCTGTAAAAGGCATTTGATACCCTTAACCAACGGGTCCTCCTGTCCAGACTCAGTGGGATTGGTCTATCTGCCCATACTGTGAGGTGGTTTTCTTCTTATTTGACTGATCGTAGCCAATTTGTAGAGGTGGGTCTTTATAAATCTAGGGTATTGGTGGTAAAAAATGGTGTACCACAGGGCTTGATATTGGGGCCTCTGTTATTTAATATCTATATGAATGAACTTAAAATTACATCAACGGATGCCCGGTATCATATGTATGCAGATGATACCATATTATATGCAGAGGGCGATACCTTAGACTTGATTAATATGAGATTACAATTGGCTTTTGATGAAGTACAGGAATTTTTAAAGTTGAACTATCTCATTTTAAATACTAATAAAACACAATCACTATTGTTTACAAATAAAAAACAAAATTTACTCTTAGAAATTAATACTAAGGAAGGTATAGCCATTAAGCAGGTAGATGCATGTAAGTATTTGGGAGTTTGTTAGATCCATGCCTAAGCTGGGATGTTTATATTGACTCCTTATAAAAACATAAATAGAGATTAAGTGTTCTCTATAGGTACAAAATTTATGACTAGAGATTCGTTTTGAAGGTAGAATATCTTTTGCTTCAGTAATTGATTATGGAGACCTGCTTTATGGAGGGGTTATTGGAAGCATCTAGACAAAGTGGACTTAGTTTTTGTAGGTTGGCTTTTGCTTCATATTGGACGCCCCTATAGAACTCATAGGTGTACAATCTTTAGGAATTAAATTGGTATAAACCGGAAGTGAGAAGGGATTTACATCTGTTACAGTTTATGATTAAGGTATGGTCTGGGAAGTACCCATATATGTAACTGACTTATTTGAAGTTAGGAAGATAAAGGAATGTTTGAGAGCCTCTAATGGAACCCAATTCATTTTAAATAAGTATAATCTGAGCATTGAAGATCTTCCATACCTCTAGAGGAACAAGGATATGGAATAATTCTCCTTGGAATTGAGAACAAATAGAACTAGCTATAATAAAAGTAAATTGAGGAATTGGTGTACTACTGTATTACATAACGATATTAGGTGTTCAAATTGTTAGTGTCCTTATGTATGTTATCAAGTTATGTGATTTTTCTTGGATGTTTGTTGGTTTCATTTGGTGTATTGTGTAGCTGTCAATTATATGTGGTTTTTATGATTAGATGTTGAAATTTTACTTTAAATTAACTGTGACTTGGAACTTCATTGAAAATGAGCTTTGCTCAATTGAATGTATCCTTTTATTCATTGTGAATAAAAAAATGATTTACTACTACTTACTACTACACCTTGCATCATAGTTTGTGAAATTCCCAATTTTTAAATGCTGGCTGCATTGAAATTGGGATGCTGTGCAGCAATGCTGCCCTGTGCCACCCTTGAGGCAAAAGCCCACATGTGCTAGGTCGCAAGGGTGGGTGCGCCACAGTGGACTGCACCATCCCCTTATTTGGACTTCTATAATCTCTACTGTGACTGCAACAGGGGGCCCACCTTAGACCAGCCAGGAGGTGGTCTAAGGGCCCTGCACCACTGCTTGGCAGGGCAGTGAGTAGGGCTGTGCAAAAAAAAAAATCAACAGACGGAATTTCTACAAAAGTGCAAATTTTGCTTTCACAAAAGTTCGTAAGTCATTTCACAATTTTCATGGAAATTCCACCTTAAAACTGTGGAATAAATTCATGAACTGTGGGTTAATTTATTTAACTCCAGGAAAAAAATCCACAGAACAGATCACTGCTAGTGGTCAGTTCTGAGGCTTTTTTTAACCACAGTTTAATTCATTAATCCACCCCCACTGATCGGGGTCCCAGTAAATAAATAAATACCTCCAATCCCTCCCTCAGACCCTCCTGGTGTCTAGTGGTTCCTACCCAGCAATCATGGGTCCCAAGTAAAAAAATCCCTGATCCCTGGGGTCTAGTGTTTCACACCTCATTGCCCAGGGATCATGGTCTGTGGGTCCTGGTAAAGAAGAAATAAACACTCCGATCCCTCCCTGGTGTCTAGTGCCCCCACCCCACCAATCATGGCCCCCAAAACATGTTATTTCCCTGGTGTCTAGCGGACCCCCTCCCTATCCTGGATTCCTTAATCCACAAAAAACAGCCAGCAGTCCACCAACTCATTATTCCCAATCCCTTATAAAAAAAGTAATCCCAATTCCCTGGTGTCTAGTTTACCCCCACCCCCCCATCCTGACAGTTCATCTACCATCACCCGACTCCCAACCCCCTGAAACATAGAAACATAGAAACACAGAATTTGACAGCAGATAAGACTGCTTGGCCCACCCAGTCTGCCCATTTCCCTACCTAATGGATAAGCTGCAGATCCTAGTTAACCAGCAGCCTACTTCTTTCTATCCCACTCCCTAGAATTGCCTTATGACTGTCCCATGCATGCTTGAATTCAGCCACTGTTTTTGACTCCACAACCTCCTCCAGAAGGCTGCTCCATGCATCCACAACCCTCTCTGAAAAAAATTCTTCCTTACATTACCTCTGAGCCACCCCCCATCTTCAAATTGTGCCCCCTTGTTCTTGCACACCTCTTTTTTTGAAAGATGCTACCCTCTTGGCTTTTGTTGATTCCCTTGAAGAACTTGAAAGTTTCTATCATGTCCCCCCTCTCCCTCCTTTCCTCGAGGTTATGCATATTAAGCTCCTTTAGTCTCTCTTCATATTTCTTCTGGTGCAGACCCTGCACCATTTTAGTTGCCCTCCTCTGGATGGCTTCCATCTTGTCTATGTCCTTGCGGAGATTGGGTCTCCAGAACTGCAAACAATACTCCAGATGGGGTCTCACCAGCTGTCTGTACAGAGGGATAACAACTTTCTGTTTTCTACTGGTGATGCCTCTCCCTATGCATCCCAATATCCCCTCAGCCCTCCTTACTGCCCTCTCACATTGCTTGTCCACCTTTAAGTCATCTGATATGACTACCCCAGGTCCCTTTCCATTTTTGTTGTTGTTAGTATCTCACCCTCCATTGTGTACTCTTCCCCTGGGTTTTTGTTTCCCAGGTGCATTACCTTGAACTTCTTAGCATTGAATCTAAGCTGCCATACATTTGACCATTCCTCTAACTTTGCCAAGTCCCTTCTCATCCTTTCTACCCCACCTTGTGCATCAACTCTGTTGCAGATCTTTGTTTCATCAGCAAAGAGATATACTTTTCCTTGCAGTCCCTCTGCAATGTCGCTTATAAAGACATTGAAGAGGACTGATCCTAATACTGAACCCTGCGGTACCCCACTAGTAACCCCACTTTCTTCAGAGTGGACTCCATTTACTATTACCCTCTGTGTCCTATTCTCCAACCAATTATTTACCCAGGTTATCATCTTGGGACCCACTGCCAGGCTGGCTAACTTGTATATTAATCTTTTGTGTGGGACTGAGTCAAATGCCTTGCTAAAGTCTAGGTAGGCCATGTCCACAGCCCCTCCCTGATCTACTACTTTGGTCACCCAGTCAAAGAACTCTATTAGATTCATCTGGCATGACCTTCCCATTGTGAATCCATGCTGCCTTGGGTCCTGTGCCCCTCTGGCCTCTAGGTACTCGACAATTCTTTCCTTCAGAAGTGATTCCATCATTTTCCCTATCACTGAGGTTAAACTAACAGGTCTGTAGTTTCCTGCTTCTGCCCTGCTCCTACTTTTGTGAAGGGGAATCACATGTGCCCTCCTCCAGTCCGCAGGTACCACCCCATCCTCCCATGATTTGTTAAAGAGTGTAGTCAGTGATGTCACTAGTTCTACCCTTAGTTCTTTTAGAATTCTGGGATGAATCCCATCAGGCCCCATTGCTTTGTCCACCTTCAGTTTTAAGAGTTCTTTCAGAACCCTTTCTTCTGTAAATGGGCTGGTATCAACATCTGTATCCAGAGTGTTTCTATTGTTTGTTTTAGGTACCCCCTCATTTGTAAATACTGAGCAAAAATATTTGTTTAGTATCTCTGCCTTTTCACCGTCACCCTGTGCCCACCCCCCCTTTATTAAGCCTCACTATCCCTCCCTTAGTCTTCCTTCACTCCCTGATGTACCTAAAAAGGTTTTTATCCCCTTTCTTAACTGAGTTGGCTATCTTTTCCTCGGTTCAGGCCTTTGCTGTTCTGACTGCCTTCCTAGCTTCCTTTTGCTTTAACTGATACAATTCTCTGTCCTGCTCCTTCTGTGATTCCTTGTACTTTCTGAATGCTTTCTTGGCCACTGGTGCAGCCTTCCTCTCTCCTCCACTACCAGTGGCCCAGCCTGCTCCTTCTGTGATTCCTTGTACTTTCTGAATGCTTTCTTGGCCACTGGTTGAGCTTTCCTCTCTCCTCCACTACCAGTGGCCCACTGAATTGTCAGTGAATGACTGCATGGTTGTACGGGCACACACTCATTCACTGACAGTTCATTAAATTGTGGATAGAATAAATTCTGCACTTAGATGCATTTTTCCACAGTTCACAAAAAAAGCCTGTGAAACTTGGTGAAAATCCACAGAAAATCCCAGTTTTGCCAATGGTGAAAGTTCTGAAATTTCACGGAAGTTCCGCAAAAGTGAAATTTGCAACTTTTGCCCACCCCTAGTGGTGAGTGAGCTGTGGAACCTGGAAGGTGGGCAACAGTGGGCTGCTGGGGGCAGTGAGGGTGCCATAGGGTACAAAGGGTGCATGGCAGCAGTTACAGTGAGAAAAGGAGGCACCTGGCAGAGGTGCCATATGGCATATGTGACAGCCAAGGAAACTGGCAGGGGGTTTGGCATGGCAAGACTATTATGACATGGCCCCAGGTGCAAGCAGCCCTGGCACCTACCCCACAGAACCCATAGTCCTGTGGGGGCAGGTGCTGGGTTTGCTTCCCTATGGTGCTGTGTCATAATAGCTTCACCATGCCAACCCCCCCACCTGGTCCCCTTGACTGTCAGGTATGCTGTATGGTGTCTATGCCAGGTGCCTTCTCAGCCTCTTTGTATTGCCACCATACCCCCCTCATATTCTATGGTACCATAATTGCCTCAGCAGCCCCCGTGCCCCACCTTCCAGCCTGAGTCCCCACTCCTCCATGGCTTGTGTAGGCTTACACTGGGGGGTTCATGAATCCCTCTGTCAAACCTCACAGGTCTGCACACTGTTTGACACAGCCCTGCAGCTATAGCAGCTCCTAAGTCTTCAGTTCAGGGACACTTAATTTTACAGAATTCGGCTCAGGGTCCCTTATGCACCCAGAGTTTGCCACAGCTCTAGATTGCCACAAATTGCAGAAATCTATGGGTTTTCTGAAAATCGAGCCCAATTTCAAGACAGTTTTTATAAATGTGAGGCAAGATTTGTTGGTGATAGAGTAACCATGGCACAAAGGTTAAGGCTAAAATATTTAAAAGTTCTAAAGGGGTATAAAGACAAAGCATAAAACTGGAATATCAGTTCAAGGAGAACTGCTGGGCAGTATACAGGAACGCTTGAGAAAGTAGTTATTAATTATGAAGTGTTAAATTTGTATTTAGCAGTGCATATTTAAAAGGATTAATTCTGCTAAGGTGATAGCCCCGTTTTGACCACAGAGTTAAATGACTTATAAATAAAATATGCAGAACAAGATTCATTAAGATTTACTTTGGAATTAATTCAAAATTACAGTATATCATTTGATCTATGAAGTACCATATATGAAGCACCTGCTTTGCAATAGAAGCATGTTTTTACATTTACTCATAGACTGTGGAGCATACGAAGATACAGAGATGACCCCTTAATTATGTGGGATGTTATTAATGATCCTCATTTACTTAACAAAATGTGTTTTATTTTCAAACAAGATTTAATGGAAACTTGAGGTCACCCACTTCAGTTGTGCTATTCTAGATACAACACCAACAAAAGAAAGTATTACTTCACTCAAAGAGTTATTAGTGCATGGAATACTCTCCCATTCAACATAGACATAGAAACATAGAAACATAGAAGTTGACGGCAAATAAGGACCACATGGCCCATCCAGTCTGCCCATTTCTTTTTCTACCTTATAAATGTGCCATCGGCCTTTGCTCTGTCAGTGGCCTATCTATTCATACTCATTTGTATTGCTCCCTTATGCCTATCCCATGCCTGTTCGAAGCCCTGCATTGTATTCATAGCCACCACTTCTTGAGGTAGGCCATTCCATGCATCCACCACCCTTTTGTGAAAAAGAATTTCCTCACATTCCCCCTTAATTGGCCCCCCTCTAATCTCATGCTGTGCCTTCTTGTCCTGCTATTTTTCTTATATTTAAACATGTTAAACTCTTTCACCTTGTTAATGCCCTTAAGGTGTTTGAATGCCTCGATCATATCACCTCTCTCCCTCCTTTGCTCAAGGGTATACATATTGAGCTCTGTTAATCTGTCCTCATATGTCTTCTGATGCAGTCCCTGCACCATTTTGGTTGCCCTTCTCTGGACTGCCTCAATTTAGTTAATGTCCTTGTGAAGGTGTGGCCTCCAATACTGCACGCAGTACTCCAGATGGGTCCTAACCAGTGTCTTGCAAAGAGGGATTATTACCTCCCTCTTACGACTTGTGATACCCCTACTAATACACTCTAACACCCCCCAGCCTTACCTACTGCTTTAGAGGTCTGCTTGGATGATTTGAGGTCATCAGTGATGATGATGCCCAAGTCTCTTTCTTCCTTGTGACTGCTAGCAACTCCCTCCCAGCCTATAGTGGCTTCAGGGTTTCTCTTCCCTATGTGCATGATCTTGCACTTCTGCATTAAATCCCAGTTGCCACTCTTCTGACCATTTTGCTAGTTTATCCAGATCTCTTCTCATTCTGCCCACCCCATCTGGATCATCTACTCTGTTGCAGATCTTGGTGTCATCTGTAAACAGACAAGCCTTACCCTCTAGTCCATCTGCAAGGTCACTAATAAAGATGTTGAAGAGGACTGGCCCCAGGACTGGTCCCTGAGGTACCCCACTTGTGACTTGCATCTCTTCTGACTGTATACCATTTACCACCACTCTCTGTTTTCTGCCTGTCAACCAGTTTTCCACCCAGTTGACCAACTTCTGACCCACCCTGAGCCTACCCAGCTTATTTATCAATCTTCTATGTGGAACAGTGTCAAAAGCTTTGCTGAAGTCAAGGTAGGCAACATCAACTTCTCCCCCTTGGTCCACCACTCTGGTTACCCAGTCAAAGAAATCTATGAGATTAGTTTGACAGGGCCTTCCTTTTGTAAACCCATGCTGTCTTGGATCCTGTGCCCCTATGGATTCCAGGTGTTGCACTATCCTTTCCTTAAGGAGTGCCTCCATAATCTTGCCCACTACTGAGGTAAGACTGACTGGTCTGTAGTTCCCTGCCTCCTTCCTGCTACCACTCTTGTGGAGCAGGATCACATGAGCCCTTCTCCAGTCTTCTGGGACCTCTTCTGTGCTCAGAGACTCACTAAACAGTTCTGCTAATGGCTCTGCTAGTTCCACCTTTAGCTCCTTAAGTACCCTGGGATGTATGCCATCAGGTCCCATTACCTTATCCACCCTGAGCTTAGCAAGCTCTTGTAGGACCCTTTCTTTTGTGAAGGAGAGTGCTCACCTCCCTCCCCCTGTGTCCATGGTGCTGAGCCTGTCCTCCTTACCTTCTCTTCAGTAAATACTGAGCAAAAGTATCTATTTAGGATAGATGCTTTTACAGGGTCCTCCTCCTCACATGCTCCCTTTTCTCCATTAAGCTTAGCAATACCCCCTCTGGACTTTCTTCTTTCAGTAATGTATCTATAGAAAGTCTTGTCACCTTCTTTTACTGTTCGTGCTAGTGTTTCCTCAGTTTGGAACTTTGCCTGCCTTACTGCCTTCCCTGCTTCCCTTAGGGCAGTTTGGTATGCCTCCCATCTTCATCCCACTGTGTTCCTTATATTTCCTGAAGGCCATCCTTTTGGCTCTGACCTTTTCTGCTACTGCATTTGAGAACCAAAGTGGTTTCCTTCTTCTTTGCACTTCCTTTTCTGTCTAACACAATGGGATGTTGCTTCAAGTATTGCATCCTTAATGCTTGCCCACTTTGCCTGTACCCCTCTCCTGTGTTTCTTTTTGCCAGGCTAGCTTAACTCTGTTGGCCATCTTATCAAAGTCAGCTTCTCTGAAGTCCCATATTTTGCCTTGGAATGGGATGATTTAGATGTAGTAGCCAAATTGAACCATACCATGTGATGGTCACTGGCCCCCAGGTGACCTTCTACCTGGAGATCTGTAATCCCTTCCTTGTTAGTCAGTACTAGATCTAGGATAGCCCTGTCTCTTGTGGGTTGTTGTACCAGTTGTTTGAGGCCCTCTCCCTGCAGGGAATCCACTATGTGTCTAGTTCTGGCAGATGTTCCTGCTGGTATTGATCAATCTGTATCCGGCATGTTAAGTCTCCTATTATCAGAACCTCCCCTTTAGCTGTCATGTTTTGTATATCCTCTTACAGTAATGTGTCTATGTCCTCCCCCTGGTCTGGGGGCCTGTAGACAACCCCAGTTCTTATGGCTGTCTCATTTCCTGTTTCCAGGGTGACCCACAGTAGTAGTATAAGGGGATATAACTTGTCAAATGTTAAATTTCAGCCAATCAGAGCGTGCCACATCATTTGACAGGTGGTTTCCTTGGCAATGCCCCACCCCCTTTCCAACTGGAAGTCCCACCTTCCTCGCGCCATGGCAACACCTCACCCCCCTTCGTGCCACAGGAAGTGACGTGCATTTTGGTTCTCAAACCCGGAAGTCCTCCCCTTTTCTATGCCGTACGTGCCTCCTTCTTCTTCCCCTCCTCTCGGATCCTTGCCACAGACTTGCACCTGAGTCCCACCACCTCCTCCTCCTCTCCTTCCCCTCACATCGGAGTGCTAGCAGCCCTGAACCCTCCCCTCGACCTGGTCGGCATTCTATGCTTGCACCTGGGTCCCTCCTCACATCGCAACCCAGCCGACCATCCTAATTCACACCCAGAGTCTCCGCCTTGATCCACCACCGCTTGCACCCGAGTCCCTTCCTCCATACCACCCTGCTCCCTCTCGCACCCCTGCTGAAACATCCTAGCTCAAACTTGAGTCCCTCCTCACCACACACCCTGCTCCTCTCCTCCTCCCCACCCTTTGCAGTCCTGCTCTCCTCCTCTCCTCAATCCATCCACCTCTTGCACCCAAGTCCTCTTCTCACCACACACCCTGCCCTCCTCCACCCCTACCACCGTGTCCTAGCTCAAACCTCGAGTCCCCCTCCTCCATTCCCTTTCCCTCAGACTGCTGCTCCCCTCCTTCTCCTCCCCCTCCCCATCGCACCTAGGTCCTAGCACCTTCATACACCCTACTCCCTCGCTATTCATTCACACCCCTGTCAGTCCGGGGATATAAGGACAGGATGTGTGTAAATGCTTTGTGACTTGGAAATCTGTACAAGGAATGCTTCATCAGTCAGGGGCCATGACCACAGTGGCTATTTGGTGACAGTGGTGTAAGCACACTTGTTTTGAGACCAGGTACATATTTTTTAAAGGTTTAGAAAAAAAGTATTCATGTAACCTATGAATGTCCTACCAAGAACACCTTGTAAATGTTCAACGTCATCTCAGACTGGCAAGGCAGGATTCATCATCAGTCTGCAAAGCAGTGTGTGTGTGTGTGGGCATCAACCAACTCTTAGGAAAAGGAAAAAATCTCTGCAGGGCTTTAGATAGAAAAAAATCTTTACAAATCTTACCTTGTTTGCAGTAAAAAAAAATAGGATTCAGAACTGTGTACAATATCTACTAAGTAATTATGAATGTTACAGAATGAAGGCTGAAGTCTTTACAACTGTAAAATCTATTTTTGGCAGTCTACTCAAATATGATTTAAGCAGAGGCTCCTGTGTGACACTCACAGAAAGTTGTTTCGAATACTGATGAGTTAGCGGATGAGAGCATCTTGTAAGAATGGAACAAGAGACTGTTTTACATGTGAAAGGATACTTTTTGTGTTAGAAAGACTATAATCATCTATTAAATGATTGGTCATGTCTCACATAAACAGAAGGAATACATACTATGAATAACTATATTCTTTAAAACTATATTGAGCAGTAGGGCTCTGATAAGCAATATCTTAATGTTTTCTCAAAGAGATATAGCCCTTTAATGGCAGACATTCTCAAGACTCTCTAGTGAAATTCTGTATATTAAGTACCTTTCATTACAGAGCGAGGGATCCCCCACTGTTGAGCTCAGCTTTATATAGAATGTCACACATTTGCATTTGAAAGGGCATGCTGCTTTAGTCTTGAAAAAGTTTACATCTAAAAGGAATCACATTAAAAGCTTATCTTGCATTCATACATAGCTAAAAAATAAATAGTTTAGAAAGCCTGTAGTCTATTAATTGTCAGGTAATTCTCACATATATCAAAGGAATACATACTGTGAATAACTATGTTCTTTCAATTTCTATTAAGCAGTAGGGTTCTGGAAGTAATATCTTAACGTTTTCTCAAAGAGACATAGCTCTTTAATGGCAGACATTCTCAAGATTCTTTAGTGAAATTCTGTATATTAAGTACCTTTCATTACAGAGCGAGGGATCCCCCACTGATGAGCTCAGCTTTATATAGAATGTCACACATTTGCATTTGAAAGGGCATGCTGCTTTAGTCTTGAAAAAGTTTACATCTAAAAGGAATCACATTAAAGCTTATCTTGCATTCATACATAGCTAAAAAATAAATAGTTTAGAAAAGCCTGTAGTCTATTAATTGTCAGGTAATTTCTCACATATACCAAAGGAATACATACTATGAATAACTATGTTCTTTCAAACTGTATTAAACAGTAAGGTTCTGAGAAGCAATTTCTAAAGTTCTCTCAAGATGCCTAGTTAAGTAGCAGCAGACCTTCCCTGACCTCTGTAATGAGATTCTGCATGGTTCTGATGGTGAGCTCAGCATATTAATTAGCTTCTAGCCAGTGTCTTGAAGACTCATAATTTTATGTTATGCACTGTGTACCTGTTATTTATGTATGTATCTGAGAGAAATACTACTTTTCACAAATAGAACCTATCTGGAATATGTTAGATTATAATGTCTGTGCTAAATTATAACCATGCTAGTGTGCATTAATAGAACAGCCTTGTATGGTTTATGAAATCATATAAAAAGGGATCTTTTGTGAGCCATCTTGGAAAAAGAGTCACGTTTGTCTCACACGGTAGAGTGTGAGAGATTAGGCAGGTGGTCTAAATCAGCACGAAATCATCGGATACACAATAGAAGGGGGCATACATTTACATAATAGGTGTCTGGGAACACATTTGTAAGATCTGGGAAATAATATTCACACACGGTAGAAGGGTTCTGTTAAGAGTGTGAGAGATTTAGGCAGGTGGTCTAAATCAGTATGAAATCATTGGATACACAATATAAGGGGGCATACATTTACATAGTAGGCATCTGGGAACACATTTGTAACTACTGGGAAATAGTCTAAAAGAAAAACCTTGCATAGTTTTCTATTTTATGCAAAGAAATGGGGGAGCTGCTATGTATTGTTAGCTACAGTATATAAGTGTTAGACATTTCCAGTGTGACACAGTCTTGGCTGAAAACTGAAGAGAAACTGCTAAAGTATGGAGCATTGCAAAATGGAATATATCTTAGGTGCTGAAATTGTTGATATCAGTGATGATGAAGAGCCTACTACTAGTGTTGAACAGATAGAGACCACCAAAAACACCCCACAAGGTATTTGTAGATATATTTGCTGCTTTAGAATTGTATAATCAGTTAGGATGTGTTACTGCCTTTTTTTATCAGCTCAGAACTGTATCATTAGTGGATAAAAAATGCCATGTATTTGCATATCTATATTTGCTGCTTTAGAATTGTATAATCAGTTAGGTGTGTTACTGCCTTTTTGCTAGCTCAGAAATGTATCATTGGTGGATAGAAGATACTTTAATTAAAAATAGGGTTTGTTTTACTGTGTTTGCTAACCTGGATTCTTACAACTGTAATGCATGAAATATGATTATTATAATTTAAACGTTTATTGTAAGTTTAAACATAAGTGTAAAGCAATACACACATTATAAATCTTTGGTTCAAAATCAGACATACAGACTTCCTTGTGATCTATGACAGCTCATTAATTAAATGTATCTACCATTTTTAAAAGACCATGGTTGAAATATGTGACATCTGCTTTTCTGTTGATAGCTACAAAAAAGGTAAATCTTCTCAGAAAAAAAGTAAAGAAGGAATCAGCACAGAACACACGAGAGATGACTGCCAATATTGTGAATAATGTTGATTGTGGAGACATCAGGGCTGATGCTTTATAATCCATAAATAACAGCATACGTTTACTCCAAGGGTCAGAAAACACCAACAGTTCCATCAATCATGATGCAACTCCCCAGGCACCCACACATTTGGTGGTTAAACCCAATGGTGATTCTACAAGGCACCTTGTTTTATATCATGGTCACAGTTATCTACCAGTTTGGGGGCTAGACAACGAGAATCTCTGTCTCACCCTCCCCAGGCTCACCAGTTTGAGGTTTACCAACAAAAGGAAACCTATTTCACCTCCTCAGTTTGGGAAAAAGGGATTATGAGCCGATAAGGTTAATGATACAGCTTGCTTGAAAAATTGTTTAAACTGCTTCCAACATTGAAAGATTAAGTGGTAAGGAGAAAGAAACTGTATGTGCTTTACAAAAAAATACTAAGGTATCGAAATGTGAATGCTGCATTTTGTTGGTATGTTTAGGGTTGGAAGGGGCCAGCGTAGAGCTGAGGCGTGATATAGAGATGGTAGATCAGCTTAACTTGTGTATCGAGGAAATGTTTGCATCTATAAAACAGTGACCGAATAGAATGAATAAAAAGGAGGGCAATGCAAAAAATAAGACCAAACACAACAGACTGGCAGAAAAGAAAGATATGGGATAAAAATGAAAAATCAGAGAAAATTTGAAAAGGAAGGTAAAGCATGCCAGGAAACTATTACAACTTAGGGAACACGGTGCATCTCATGGAGAATCACACCGCAAGATGCAGAGTTAGAAACCACCAGTCCCCTCCAGCAGTTTTTTTAGAAAGAATTCAAAGTTACACAAGGGTGAGAAATAATTTCAGAGCCACTCGAGCTCTAATGAACGGTTTCGCTTTTGTCAATCTTCACAGACTTCAGTCTTTACAGACGCCATTAGGCGATACACCAAGCTATCCAAGAGTTGCTAGATAGGGTGATACCTGAATTGGGTCCCAATGATTTTCTGCAGCTGCGCTTTGATGCTGACTCTTAAATCATCCACTATTCTCCAGGAGAAGGGCTCCCTGGAGAGCTTAACGCTTGGGGTATTTTTAGACCAGATAGCTGATATGTTTCAGAGTAATTCTGAGGTGATCGCCGATGGGTCTCTGCACCTCGTGTTAACCACTATTAGAAATAGGAGGGAGGGGGTGGGGAGAAGATGTACACTAAGTTCTGTTTTATACAGCAGAATCATTGAGAAAAAAATGCTATCTGATTGATTTAAACAACAGAGATAATGCTCTTTGTTTTTCAGCCAGTATAGTAGCATTACTAAACCCCCACAGATATACTGACACACAATTCATTAATAAGGGTAGAATTTTGCATGCTGAACTGGGTTTGTCAGAACAGATGCCTGTCACTTTTAGTGATGTGTCACTATTTGAGCAGTTTTTAGGAGTCAGAATTAAGATTTTGTACCACAATCAGGGAGCTTGGCAAACATTTTTGACAAGACCAGAAAGTCTTCCTAAGACACTTGTCTGTATTATTGCATGATGGCTATTACTACGGTGTCACTTGATGTAAAGAAATTTATAGGTGCTAAATACTTGTGTGAACACTGTCATGCAGCTTACAGTCACAAAAAATCATTCATGTGCATGGTTTTTGTAATGCGTGGTGAGCCAAACTGCTCAGAACAGAAAACAGGTGCAACATCATGCCTAACGTAGTAAAAGATTTGCAGGTCCTCAGCTTGCCTAGAAAGGCATTTGGACAGAGCGGCTTTGGGCAGGGTCTCTTGTGAACCGATGAAACTGTGTGAAGAATGTTTTGTTTTTTACAAGAGGTCTCATGCATGCAAACACATTCAGTGTGCTAGATGTGGCTCTCTGATGACTGCAGACAAACATATCTGTTACATGACCTCACTCACATAAGTGAAAAACTCCGAAAGATAGATAGTGTTTGATTTTGAGGCCAGACAAGAAACAGGTATACACACCCCTAATTTTATATTTGCTAAGCAATTGGATGGGGAAAGATCCTGGGAATTTGAAGGGGAGGAATGTGTAAAGAGTTTGTCAGACATTTTATAGATACACCATTCAAACACTACACATTTATAGCCCACAATGCCAGCATATAGACAGCTATTTTATCGTTAGCCAGCTGGTCAAGGAAAAATAGCTATCAAGTTGCTCACCCAGGGAGGAAAATTGCTGTGTGTGACCGTGATCTCGCCCTACAAATCAGATTTATTGATTCATTATCCTTTATGCCCATGAAATTAAGCAAAATTCCAGCCGCATTCGGTTTTGAGAACGAGATGGCTAAAGGGTACTTCCCGCATTTTTTTAACACCAAGGCCAATGAAAATTATGTAGGTCTCCTGCCCAATGCAAAATTATATGGGGTGGACTACATGATGCCTAGTGAAAAATCAGAGTTCATGCAGTGATAAACGGCAAACAAACATACAGAATTTGACCTGAAAAAAGAACTTAGCTACTACTGTCAGTTAGATGTTGAAATTCTTCGAAAAGCCTGTGACAGATTCAGGCAGGAAGTGATGAACATGACAACCAAACGTGTTTTACAACAGTCAGACTGTGACACGGCAGAGTACAAAACAGTCTCTTTAGATCCCTTCCAGTACACGACCATAGCCTCTGTTTGTATGGCAACCTACAGATTTTGGTTTTTGAGTGAGAACACACTGCTGTTCCCCCAGATAACTACTACGGTCAGCAAAAGAGGTACTCCACTCCGGCCATTCAGTGGTTAATGTACATAGCTGAGAAAGAAAAACATTTCTATTCAGCATGCTCTCAGGGGTGGAGAATTAAAAGTAGGTCCCTACTTTTTGGATGGGTATGCTATAATTGAAGGGGTCCCGACAGCCTTTGAATTCAATGGATGCTTTTTTCACGGATGCAACATATGTTACAGTGAGAAAGACAGAAATCACCTGACAGGCACTAGTTTTGGACAGTTATACAAGCGGACCATGCATAAATCCCATTTTTTAAAAAGCAAGGGGTTTGCCATTAGAGTACTGTGGGAACACGAGTGGAAAGAAATGTTGGCAACAGATGAGGGCTTGAATAATTTCTTGATGAGCAGACAGCTACCACAACTCCTGGAGCCTAGGGAGTCTCTGTTTGGGGGGAGGACAAATGCCATCTGACTGTACTATAAAGCGCAGCCGGATGAAAAGATTTGCTATTATGATTTTACTAGCCTGTACCCATTTGTCAACAAAACAAAACGTTACCCCGTGGGTCACCCTACCATCATCTATGAGAACTTTACAGATCTCAGTCAATACTTTGGTTTGGCAAAAGTAAAAGTTGTTCCCCCTAGAGGTCTTTTTTTTCCAGTGCTGCCATCCAGGATTGGAAAAAACCTTGTGTTTGCATTATGTCATGCATACACTGAAGAGAGACTTCAGACAAAGTCATGCACGCACAGCGATGAGGAGAGGACTCTGACCGGTACCTACTGTACCGTGGAGCTAAACCTGGCTGTAGAAAAGGGGTATCGAATCATTTATGTTTTTGAAGTGTGGGATTTCAGGGAGTCATCAACAGAGCTGTTTGCTGACTACATCAAACTGCACCTGAAGGGGAAGCAAGAGGCATCTGGTTTCCCTTCATGGGTAAAAAATGAAGCAGATAAAGCCAGGTACGTACAGCAGTATTTTGAAAGAGAAAATGTACATTTGAACCCCGCTGCCATCACCGTTAACCCCGCAAGGAGAAATATATCTAAACTGTTTTTAAATTCTCTTTTGGGGTAAATTTGGACAGAGACCACTTACTGTACACCACGCAGCATAGTTACAGACCCCATGAACTCTTTTCGGTATGTATTTGCCCCTACTACTACGTGATCGCTAGTATGTTGTTTCTTCGATGATGAGACAGCGTGTTTAAGTTGGAAGTACACTAAAGACCATTACCCAAATTCTAACAACATCAACATATTCATAGCGTAGTTTCACCACAGCATATGCCAGAGTAGAATTGTACAATTTGCTAGATAAGTTACAGGACAGGTGTTTGTATCACCGACACAGGCTCTGTCATTTTGTGTCTAGAGCTGGTGACTGGAACCTCCTCAGGTGACTATTTAGGGAGCTGACCAGAGAGCTTCCGCAGACGAACACATTACTGAGTTTTGTCTGCAGGTCCCAAAACCCACGGCCTACAGGTTGTCCGGAGGACAGACAGTCCTCAAAGTGAAAGGATTTACCCTTAATGTAGGCAACAGTAAACACATTAATTTTGACAACTTAAAAGATCTGGTGTTTGATTACAATGGTTCACAGACATCTAAAGAAATCACGCAGAGGCAACCAGGCATAGTAAGAAATAAAAAGCAGTGGTCCCTCGAAACAAGAACACTGTCCAAAACACAGAGAGTGGTGTATGACAAACGAGTTTTACAAGACGAATTTAAAACCCTTCCTTATGGGTACTGATTGAAAATAATGGACATTAGATTGCAACACCCCTTTTCATGTCTGATAGCCGGACCATCCAATTCTGGTAACAGCTTTTTCATAAAAAATGTATTGGAACATTCTGACATTGCTTTACCGCACAAACCTGAAAATATTGTCTGGTTTTACAGCTGCTGGCAACCTTTGTATAATGAGCTGATGTTGAAGTTTGCACAGATTAAATTTGTGGAGGGGTTGCCTGCATCATTAGCCGATGATGATCTGCTGCCTCCTGACAAGATTAATCTGATTGTCATTGATGATCTGATGGAATCAGCCTGTCAAAATGGTGAGATAGAACGGTATTTACCAAGTACAGCCATCATCGTGATCTGTCAGCCTTTACCTTGTACAGAATGTGTTTTGTCAAGGCAAGAAAAGCCGGACCATCACACTAAATGCCAAATACATGGTTTTGTTTAAAAATCCACAGGACAAACTGCAGATCATGACTCTGGCAAGGCAGATGTACCCCGGCCAGGTGAAATTCTTGTTAGAAGCTTTTGAAGATGCCACTAGACAACCTTATGGTTATTTATTGGTTGATTTAAGGGTCGGTACGCCAGATGAATATAGGCTGCACAGTGGATTGTTCCCCCCTGACTGGCTGGCAGCATACGTCTTGAAAAAAATCACATTCTGGTCCTAGAAATACATGATGCTGTATGGCCATTATGCCTAAAAGGCTGCAGAGAAACTTGTCTGTTCTAAAGTTACTAATGAGAGGACCTCCCCATTTAAGAAAAGCTATTTTGTGCTCAGCCTCTGATGACTTGATATCTGCCATAGCAGAGGTTGCTTTAAACACTCTGAAGGGAAACATACCATTGTCGGCTAAACAACTAGCTTTTATGAAAAAAAGGGGAAGAGTTATAAAAAATTTAAGCAACAGGAAGGTGTCTTTAAAATGAAAAAAACAGCTTGTAAACCAGACAGGAGGGTTCATAGGGACGTTGTTGGGGATCGCTATCCCATTGATTACAGGACTGCTGGCTAACAGATAATGGATTTTACTCAGAAAATGTATCTGGTACCACAACAGCAATTGGACTGTATGAGAATGAACTATCCTGATGAGGACATGAGAAAAGTAGTAACTTACAGCTTGGATACTGAAATGAGAGCTATCCTTTCCCGGACTGATTTGTCAGATCACGAGAAAGCCAAACTGTACTCGCTGTGTTACAATGTTACCTCACTCTGTACGCCCAAGGGAACAGGATAAACCAGTTTGACTTTATCGATGCCCGACTCTGAGGCTGTTTCTGAGCAACCACCCTCTGCGACACTTTCTGTTACAAGTTCAATGGAAAAAGACATCTTAAACAGTGTTTCTCAAAGGTCTAAAAAAAGTGCTGAACTTTTATTAAATCAAATGGCAAAGAATAGGATATTCTTTTTTGGAATGATAAGGGTGAACTGTTGTATAAAGGTAATGTTATTTCTGGGTCTCACATGGTCGATTTGGTAAGGGCAGCTACGGCCACACACACTATCCCTGACCACAAAAAACCAAAGGGTTGGAATGTTTTCCTGAGACACCGCTGAGTCTAACATACCCACATCCATCTTTGGTCATTCAAATCGGAGATTTGTTGAAAGCAGAAAGACAGTAGATGCAAAAACACTGAGCCCTCTCCAGTCAGCAGCTGGTCAGTGACACCCAAAAGACGAAAGACATTAAAAAACAGCCTGGTTTTCTGTATAAATGTAAATATTATAGACCGCTTGGTTGATGTGTACAACCTATATTAGCGTGTTTACAAGAAGTTGTATGTTAGCTCACCTATATTGAATATGCTAGCATTTTTTTACAAAAGGTGCTTATATTTCTGTATGTTAGCCTACCTCTGATGTATGACTCATTTATGGGCAAATTTCTAATAAGAGATGTCTTTACTGTTTCTGTACTTTACTAATAATCCTACCTTTGATGTGTATCACATTTTATGGTCTTTTTTACAATAAACACCTTTATATTTTCACATTGTGTCATGATTGAAGAAAGATGCAAATCAAAACATGGGTTCATATATGCTTTATAGATGACCTTTTGAGTTACAAGGAATTGCATATTTTAAACTCATTACAAGTCAAACAAGTTGAACATGTTGAAAGATGGCAGGGCATGCCCTGACATGCTTAAATGTCTGAAAGGGCTATCGACAAAACTAGTCACCACGGTATCATTTTTAAGTAAATCATTAGAGTACATTTTAGAAGTTGATCATAAGAAAAACCTTTACATCTGTGGTGTAAGAAAAATATGCAGTGAAATCCACAGGCTGTAGAGAAGGTATCTTGCAACTGTGTTTTGGTACAGGATACGTTTTGCATTTCTGTTTAAAAGGCCCCCAATCATTCGTGCGTAATTATCTGGATGAAAACCGTAGCTGTCAAAAAACTCCCCAGAGCCATCTTCTGAGATGTATGCGGCTAACCAGTGCTGTCCAGGGAGGTCATGGGGGTCACTGTTGATGACCAGTGCTGTGGGGAGATTTCTCAGTCTCTCCTTGGGTAGCAGATCACAGGGAAACACACCCAGAAAACAATCATAGACATGGGGGTCACGGGCTAAAACACTTTCCAGCTGCTTGGTGTTCATTTTTATGGTTTATCACATGTAATCAAAAATGACATTTCTTCTCTGGTTTATCTCGATGACATTATCAAAAACAGCGTAGACTATGAGATTAACCGTATGAGAAAGGGCTTCTGCAAATCTGATTTCTGCTCTGAGGTTCCCGGTTCTAATCAGGGAGTAATGGTCAGCACATTCTTGGTCTGGGGTCAGATCAAAGGCAAACAGTGTGTACCTTTGGGTGAATTATTGGCGGTTGACGATGAGGGGGTGATCCTTCATGTGCTTTCCGGCTACCTGCACTAGATTAAAATATTCTGTCACAGCATTTCTCGCTTTCTAAAATCGGGCTGGAGAGGCTAAGCTGGGATTTGTTCACCATCCAGGTACAGAGCCACAAAATTAATGTTGTAATGTTTAAAGTTGAAGGGGTTTTTAGTGTAGGAACTGCTAAAAGCATCATTGTCAACAAACCCCATGACCATCATTTTTGGTAACTGCCCCAAAAACAGATTATCCTGGTTGCAGACCCTGCTCCCTGCAGGGATGCTGAACACTTTCATACCCACTCTATCTATGGGGTATTTAGCGTTGGAGGACAGCAGGGCTTCAGAGTGTCCCAGACGGACACCGGGAGTCACTTTTACCCTTTTGACAAACAGAGAGGCGGACATGATTTTTAGCTTATAAAGATCGGCATCTCCGCTCATCAAACAAAAGCTGTCCCTGTTACGCGTCAGTTTAATTTTAATATCCACGCCATTCAGCATCAGTTTCTCTTGGAAAAACAAGTCAGTGTGCAGGCGGCCCAAAAGCTCCACTCCCCTGCCGAGATGTGTGAAAGAGCTTCTTTTACTGAACCCCGCATTGTCACCGGCTCTGTCTGTGATTTCATGTTTCCCCGGGGTGTCTTTGTAAAATAATCCTGTGGTGAATTGGGTAGAAAGGGTCTCTTCGCTGAAGTTCAGTACTGATTGTATGATAGCCCTGTAGGGGTAACAGTTATTGCCCTGGCTGATGAGCCGATCCCCAACGGTCACATCCAGCTGGCTGAAAATGGTGGCCACCGGGTAGTTGATGAGGCCCACCTTGGCCACTACCGGTATGTCTGAGCCATCCATTTCAGTGATTTTACAAACCAAGTAAAGAAGCGTGTTGTTTAGATCCAAATAGTCTACGCCATTCCCTGCTATATAAAACTCGATTGGTGAGGATTCTGAAAGGGCTGCCAGAGGGGGTATCTCTACATAAATGCTTTTTTCAATGCTCGCCTGTGTGGGAGCTACGGTAAACAAGTCCAGTTCTGATTTTGTGCATTCTTCCCACCCACAGTGCACGAAGGCTATGTTTTATTTTAGAAGAGACCTCTAGATTTTTTACTCCCCTTGAACGCCCTTTGACTTTGCCCTCTTTCTTTTATATGCGGCTTTGCGCCTTGATGCACGCCTTTTTAAGTAGTGGGTGGTTCAATGAGAAGTGAAGGAGTTACTTCGCGCTTTCTTTCTCCCTCTCTTGAACACCATCAGCCCCGAACCACCCTGAGTGGTCTTATCTCCTCCCGACATCCTTTGAGCGACAGCACTAGTCACATGCCCTACAACATCCTTTGCAACATTTTTAGCGGCCGTTTGTAGATGCGGTTTGGCAATTTTGAATCCCCTTCGCAAAAATGGTACTGCTTTTCTAAACAGACTACGGAATATCCCCCCTATACCAGACCCGTACATAGTAGGAAGTCCATGAAATCCTGGAAGACCGTATCCGGCCTGTGCCTTGTAATAACTTCTGTACAATACAGGGTCCCCATAATGTCGAACAATCACCATCCTGACGGTTTTAGTACTTCTGGGCGTGAAGTGCAACTTCATCGATCACCTTTCTAAACCGAAATGACACAGGTTCATTTTGATCATTCTTTATTTCAATAGTGATAGTGTTGATCTGATGCTTACTGACTGACTGGTAGTGGGGTTTATCATAGGTCACGGTCACTATCTCATTGTCTTGGCCCTTCACGGGTACACATCTCAGCAAAGGCACTAGACTGTCACCCACTATTTCATGTGAAATAATGTCGGTGTAGATATATAATGTGTAAAAACCACCATTAATATCTGTAGGGTTCTTTGCTACATTCTTACCCATGCCTACCTCGAGTCTGCTAAAACCCAAAAGGTGCTGCAATTGCCCGTGCATGAATAGAATGCATTTGATGTCGCTGTCGATGCTTATTTCTCTTCTGACGGCTTGTTGTTCCAAAACCACAGGCAGTTCATTTACTTCAAATATACTTTTATTGACTTGACTGATAACACTCGCTATGTTATGATAATAGCCCGATGGTATTTTAAATGCCGCTGACTCAGTAAAGGGTCCGATTGACGGCGTTTTACTGTGGGCTACATTTAAAGGTTGATAGAGCATAGTGAGCCTGTTTTTGTGTACAGGTACATTGTCCCAGGTATGGGGGTACTGAATTTCTGCTAGCCCCACTTCCCATTCACCTTGTAGTTCAAGTGTTTGTGGTAACTTTACTGTAAATGCTGATATAGTATTAGCGGGGAAAAAGTCGTGCGAGGTGTTACTCGGCAAGGTGATGTAAAAGCCATTTTTGAACATGTTGAATCTTACGGGCTTCTAATGTCCTGAACCTGTGTTGCCTCGACCCAATTATTGAATTTATCGGGCCACCCCCCACCACTTTACCAGATACCAGGTTTTTCTTCCACGCTTTTTCTCTCTCAGGATTTTCTGCACCCTGTATAACCGGTCCTCATTCGGTTCAATTTTCTGCAACTCCTCTGCATAGAAAGTACCTTTGATGTCTTCCCCCTGATAGTCTTTTAGCTTATAGGCGGCTCTCTGTCTTGTCAAGACCTCCGTCACAATAAATATCTCATCTGTGTATGTCTGTTCATATCCTTTTCAAACACTTTTCAGCTTAGATATTCTCACGGATCACCTTTCTGAAAGGTACCTTTTGTTTTTCCCAAGAACAGTATTGTAGAGGTTCTTCCATACCCCCAGGGCATTGGAAGGGTTAACATCCACAGGCTCATGCGTTAATGCTTCGGTGATGAGTATAATCATAGCTGTGCACCAGGTCGGGCAACACATCTATATATTTCCATGTGTTCTGGGTCAGAAGTAACGCCTACATGACTTTAAACTCCTATTGAAACGCTCTACAATGCTGGCCTTAACTTCATTATTTGTCACAAAATGGTGTACTTTTTTTTGTTTTAATAATGTCTTTAAGGAAGCATTCAGAAATTCCTTACCCTGATCAGTCTGCAGTTTCTGCGGTGTGCGTCCGCTTTTAAAAATAGTTTTGAAGGCTTGCGTCACAGCCTTGCCTGATTTGTCTTTTAAAGTCACTACCCAAGCATACTTGGACAGCACATCGATGCACGTCAGTATGTATTTAAAACCTTTATTGTACTTTGCGTATTGACCCATATCCACTAAATCGGCCTGCCATTGTCTGTCTATGTCAGAAACAATGACAGGATTTCTTTTGAATCTGACTCTCGCTGGTTTGTGCAGAGTGTAAGGATCCTGCCTCGAAAGCCACTCTGAAACACCTTTCCTGCTGACACCTTTATCGATTTTCTTTGCTGCCTTATACAGCTGAGTCACACCGTTAAAACTGCCCACTTTTTTTGCATTAAAATATATACTCCGGAGCAGATGATCGGTCATCTTTCTTTCATCAGCACCCCTAATAATACCCTTTAGCTTGCGAGCCTCTCGTCACCAGAAAGTAATGAGTGTGCCCTTAACCCCTGAATCATTTTATCACAGACTGCAACGTGTAACTATATTTTATTCATATCCTACAAAAGTCATAACAGTATTTTATATGCATTGTGATACACTCGGCAAACGTGTTAATACAAAATGTAAAACATGCAAATGATTACAACATTATCATGTTTCTACGCTAGCTATCGATGCTTGACTGTTACTTGTACACGTATCCTACAAAGTCATATCAGTAGTATTTTATAGGCCCTGTAACATACAACAGAGATGTTGCACTACAGACTATCATCCGTGATAAAAGAGTACAACATTAGCATTTTACAGTACATGCAACATGAGTCCTTATACATTCCACTTTAAAGATGCCCAAAGACAGTAGCAACTGGGCAGTGTGTTTCACACAGACATGGGCTTCGTCCACTCTCCCCCTGGTGATAAGGTGAGTACAAAGCATACACACATTGGCCATACACCACTCATGTTGAGGTTCATGCTCTTTAAGGGCTTTTGTAGAGCAAAGATGCAGTCCACAGTGGATCATGAATCTGTTTTTGGTGTCCATTACATTTAGATACACATGCCAAAAATATGGCGATATACTTTTAATCAGAGACATTGTCCTTCTGTCAACAGTTTCAATGCGGCTCCAGAGGATACATCAATGCTGTTTTCTTTACAACATATACAGGGTCCTTTAGTATGTCCTTTATCACATGGTACATGGTACACCCAAGATTGACAGGAATACCGATCATTTCTTTATCACGTATCATCTGAAAGTATATCATAATACACGTTATACAGATTAGTGTGTCACTTTTTTATATTCAGGAAAAGCGTGCTAATAAGTGACTGTACGCACTGGCGGGGGGTCCCATTTTAATACACTATGAAAAAATATACAGTGTGATGTTTAGTGACCTATCAGACCATGGAGCATTTTGACAAGCTGAGAAGCTACTTTTCACAATTTCAGGGATATCACATTGTTTTTTCTGTTTCAAATCAGACACACACACATGGCTATGATGATCATTAAACAAAGGTGACAAAGGCGGGGTAAATGATTTTTAAAAAATTAACATGGTCCCTGATCTTCTTTTTAGAAATTTTTTAAAGGAGCCTTTGCTGACCAGACGACAGGCATCTTTTTTAATCTCACAATCTGTCTCCTGTAACATATGTATAACTAACCACATGGGGTCATCGGATTTTCTCACATCATTTAAAATGTGACTTATAGTTTCCAGGGTACAGTTGGTCATATTTAACCCCTGATGCTTCATAGCGATTGCCAAGATCACCGGCATGAGCTGCCCTATATGTATGGCCTCAGAAACATTTCTGTATGCTTCTTTAGACATCAAGTCATCAAGGATACACGAATGGTTTTTCTGACCTGGATCATCTATCTCACAACCTGGACAGGAATCAACCAATTCACACTGTATCACCCTCTGTATCACTGAGGCAATTATGCCACGAATGGCATGGTACATAACATACTTACAATACATGTCGTGGGCAGTTTTAGGGGGCTTAACACTGACATCTGTTTTTTCACTTGAGGGTCCCTGTCTAATCTCTGTTGAACATGACGGCTCTGGTTGTGTAGTGATTACAGTATTTTCTGTCTTCTTTGACACATTCTATCACTCTCTGTATTTCTAACATACTGTCCCTCACACTGCTCATTAATGACTACATCTGTATCTTTAAAGCAGCACAAACAGTCACACAGTAGGTTTGTGGAGGCTCGAGCATCCATGGTGTCCAAATATGACTGCTGCTCCATCGCAAATTCATCGCTTATTAAAATAAAAAAAAACAGCATTGGTTCTTGATCAACCTCTAACCCGCCTGTTCAGTTATACTATGCACGCACGCCTCTGTCATGACCTACACTTTTTCATTAATGTTTAAAACATACAAGAATTTACCTCTGCTGGACAAGACTTTTCTGTTTCTTTCTTCTTTTCCTTAGCCTGGGGCTTTGCTGGTGTAGGAATTTCACCATCATCCGACTCTTGTTCGGTTGCTGCTTCTGGCTGTGTATCAGTATCACTCTGCGTCTTCCTCCAGGTCACTTTCTTTCAGTATCCATTTTCACGGTATCAGATTCACTCTCTAGGTGCTCTTCAAGGGCAGGCAGTGGTGGTGGATCTTGGTCAGTAGTATCTGATTTAAGTTTTTCAGACTCAAACTGTGTAGCCAGCTTCCTTTTCACATCACCAATCCTTACACTCAGCAAGGTCTGAGTGGGGCATTCCTTATCACACCTTGTGTAATACACAAATGCGGGCTTGGGTGCCCCGATAGACATCTTCTCCTCTGTCTTCTTATTTGGTGGTGTAACAGTCTGGCCTGTCTCTGGGAGGTTACATTTAGAAGCGCTAGCTTGCCATCTTCTTGAATGTTTTGAATAATCTGCACAAATTCTATAAAAGAGATTCCTCGATTCTCGGGAAACTGTACTATCAAGCCCCGAGCACAGGGTTTATATAAGACTGTGAGATCCACTTTCAAAAGGCTGGCCCCTCCCTGTATCATTATGCTTTCATTTGTAAGATACTGAATGCCTGTTCCCAGATGCCTACTATATAAATGTATGCCCTCTTCTATTGTGTATTCGATGATTTCATGCTGTTTTAGACCACCTGCCTAAATCTCTCACACTCTTAACAGAACCCTTCTACCGTGTGTGAATATTATTTCCCAGATCTTACAAATGTGTTCCCAGACACCTACTATGTAAATGTGTGCCCCCTTCTATTGTGTATCCAATGATTTCATGCTGATTTAGACCACCTGCCTAAATCTCTCACACTCTTAACAGAACCCTTCTACCGTGTGTGAATATTATTTCCCAGATCTTACAAATGTGTTCCCAGATGCCTACTATGTAAATGTGTGCCTCCTTCTATTGTGTATCCGATGATTTCATGCTGATTTAGACCACCTGCCTAAATCTCTCACACTCTTAACAGAACCCTTCAATGCGGTGTGACTAACGTGACTCTTTTCCAAGATCGCCACAAAAGACCCCTGTGTATGTTTTCACAAAAGGCTACTTTCCATGTAAATCTGTGTCTATTCTTCAAAGATGAGCTCATTGGCGTCTCCCAGCATGCTAACAAAGTTCTATTCTTCAGAGATGAGCTCATCGGGCCTCCCAGCATGCTAACAAAACAAACCCTTGTATGATTTAACAATACTACCTTTTCACATGTAAATGTTTACCCATGATCTCATCGCTTTCCAGAGTTAATTCATTAAGAATTCACGCATGTTTATCAGTATACAGAGAGTTTCACATGAACACTAGCAATAGGATGAGAATCTATCTGTAATCAAAGGCTTCAGACTCTAGTCACTTACTTCCAGTAAAGCAAGGACTACAGATGGATTTAACACTGTTAGACATTTTATGTGGTCTTTTGGGGAACTTTATATACTTTTTATTCTGTGTTAAAAGGGAAATTTGTTTTCCTGACTCACCGGAGTAAATGGGAAATGCACTTTGGCAACCCGTGACAAATGTTGGAAACTTTTCTGTGAATTATCGTCTTTTCATTGTGTGTTAAAAATGTTATCAGCCTCAATAGGAATAATTTTTTCTGTAACATTCCCAGGAAACTTGGAGGAAATATGTATTTTTTACTGCAAACAAGGTAAGATTTGTAAAGATTTTTTTCTATCTAAAGCCCTGTAGAGATTTTTTCCTTTTCCTAAGAGTTGGTTGATGCCCACACACACACACACACACACTGCTTTGCAGACTGATGATGAATGCTGCCTTGCCAGTCTGAGATGATGTTGAACATTTACAAGGTGTTCTTGGTAGGACATTCATAGGTTACATGAATACTTTTTTTCTAAACCTTTAAAAAATATGTACCTGGTCTCAAAACAAGTGTGCTTACACCACTGTCACCAAATAGCCCCTGTGGTCATGGCCCCTGACTGATGATGCATTCCTTGTACAGATTTCCAAGTCACAAAGCATTTACACACATCCTGTCCTTATATCCCTGGACCGACAGGGGTGCGAATGAATAGCGAGGGAGTAGGGTGTATGAAGGTGCTAGGACTCAGGTGCGATGGGGAGAGGGAGGAGAAGGAGGGGAGCAGCAGTCTGAGGGAAAGGGAATGGAGGAGGGGGACTTGAGGTTTGAGCTAGGACATGGTGGTAGGGGTGGAGAGGGGCAGGGTGGTGTGGAAGAAGAGGGACTCGGGTGCAAGAGGTGGATGGATCAAGGAGAGGGAGGAGAGAGCAGGACTGCAAAAGGGTGGGGGAGGAGGGAGCAGGGGTGTGTGGTGAGGAGAGGGACTCGAGTTTGAGCTAGGATGTTTCAGCAGGGGTGCAAGAGGGAGCAGGGTGGTGTGGAGGAAGAGGGACTCGGGTGCAAGTGATGGTGGATCGAGGAGGGAGACTCTGGTGTGAATTAGGATGGTGCGGCTGGGTTGCGATGTGAGGGGAGGGACCCGGGTGCAAGCTAGGATGCTGAACCGGGTCCGAGGGGAGGGGTTCGAGGAGCTGCTAGCCCTCTGATGTGAGGGGAGAGGGAGGAGGTGGTGGGACCCGGGTGTGAGTCTGTGGCAAGGATCCGAGAGGAGGGGAAGAAGAAGGAGGCACATAGGGCATAGAAAAGGGGAGGAATTCCAGGTTCGAGGACCAAAATGCATGTCACTTCCTGTGGCACGAAGGGGAGCGAGGCGTTGCCATGGCGCGATGAAGGTGGGACTTCCGGTTGGAAAGGGGCCGGGGCGTTGCCATGGAAACCACCTGTCAAATGACGTGGCATGCCCTAATTGGCTGAAATTTAACATTTGACAAGTTATATCCCCTTATACTACTTACAGTTCTTCTGGCTCCTTATGTGTATTCTGAATTTCTGTAGCTTTGATATTTTCATTGACATACAGGGCCACCCCCCTTTTGCACCTCAGTCTCTTCTGAACAATAAATAGCCAGGTACTGAAGTCTCCCAAGTGTGGTTACTGGTAAATCACATCTCACTAATTGCTACTATGTCCAGTTTAGCCTCTGACATTATTGCCTGCAGGCCTGGGATCTTATTTCCTAGGTTATGAGCATTTGTGTACATGATTTTCCATTGGGCAGATTTTGGTGTGTTAGTTGTTGGGTGAGGTTTGGCATTACCCCTGTGTGTCGTATGGGGAGACAAACCTTTTTTCTTACCTGGTGATGCAAATGAACTGCAAATATGCTGAATCCCTGTTTGACCACTAGCTGAGGGGGAAGGGGTGTTCTTCCCATTCGACGTATGGGGTGCTGCACCCCTCTCCCAATTTGCTAGTTTAAATATTCTGCAAAGATGTCAAACATTTGCCCCAATGCACTGACTCCCTCCTTAGTCAGATGCAGTCCATCAAATTTAAAGAACTTTCGCTCCCAGAACTGTTGCCAGTTCCCTACAAATCTGTGTCCTTTTTCCTGGCACCAGCCCTTGAGCCACGTGTTTAGCTCCCCTATCTCCTCTTCTCTGACCTTTCGTCCATCTGCCCCCCCTCCCAGACTGGCAGGATCTCAGAGAAGGAGATGCTGGACGAAATGGATGATAGTTTGTCACCCAGCCTGGTCAGGTGTTCCTTGGTCTGCACAACTGACCGGCTGGCGAGATCATTAGTCCCTATGTGTACTAGGACATCATTTTTAAGCAAAAATAAATCCATCTTTAAGTGGAATACAGACAACTGGCTTTTAGAAAAGGAAGGGTATCCTTGTTAGGGGGTTCTGCACAGGTGCTATTGTGCGCATCTGCTTTTTGCTCCTTACTCACTCCTTGGTATAATCCTCAGTATGATATAAAAGCCAGTGGTTTCATATTGTATTATGTTTGAACTACATAGTTATACAGTAGAAGTTGATGGTTTTGGGGAACTTAAGGGTTATAATGATGTGCTTTTTAACTTGTGCTGGATATGATACTATTTATGCCTAAATAATAACATTGTCATGAAATAAATAAGGGATATGCAATGGGTCTAATGGAAATATCACAGATATTTCCCCCCCGAGTGCAGTTTGACCTTATGACCTCATGAGTGGCGGAGTCACAAGTGAGGTCACAAGGTCAAATTGCATGACGGGAAATATCTATGATATTTCCATTAGACCTACTGCATATCTCATTTATGTAATGTAAAATGCTGTTTTTGTTCATTTTTATTAGTCTTTGTTTTTTATATACATTTTCATTGTTTTCTCCTGCAGTATTGTGTCTTTATTTTTAGTAGGTAGGGACAGGAATGTAGTTGCTAGGGTCTGTACATGCTCATTTTGGTAGCATGGCATTTCATTGGATGTGGTTTTGTGTGGATGGCCTGAGCAGGTTTGACAAATATGGCAGCAGCGCTCCCGCTTAGCGAGGGAGTGAGTTTCCAATGCAGTACTTTTTTAATGTTTATTTGTGCTGCTACTGTAGTTCTCTGGTTAATCCTGCATTTTCATCAGAGCTTCTTCATGCTGCAGGAGATGTCCTTGCTGGATTCAGAGGCAACGTGAGGTGTGAAGTGGAATTTGGGGTTGGGAAGTGAGGGAGGCATTGAGTGTGCTGCACGGTTTCATATGTGCTGTTCACAGCTTTGTTGGGTGGTTGTTTTAATTTGAGAGCAGTCAAAAAAAGAACCTTTCAGTGTGAATTCTGGTTTCACACTGAGTAGGTTCTGTGTTAGAGCTGTGTCATGATTGAGGGGTGTTTACAGAGGGTGACTTGTATAAGGGCTGTATGTGTTGCTGGAGAAAGTGAAAGTGTTCTGTCTGTTGCCAGAGTGAAATGAAACTGACAGTGGGAGCTGGCTTCTAAGTGAGCAGGTGAATTCTGATTGCATTGCTCATGCTGCCAGCTCCTACAAATCAAAATGTTTTTGAGTAGTTGTGGTGAAGCGCAGATAGTGCCTGGTTATTACCTACAGTGAGAATAAATGACCTACAGTGAGAATAAATGCAATATTCTCACTGTAGGTCTGCCCAGGCAAAAATACTGCTGTTATCTGCCACTTTTTATCCTTACCCCTATTACGTAAATTTATTTATAGGATGTTATGGAAGTAGACATTTAAAAGTTTATGTGGAAGGAGAAAAAAATAATAAGGCGAGGTGTTTAAACTGTGAGGAAAAAGATGTGAAATGTGAATATATGTTTCCTAATATAAGATCATTAAATTTGAATACTTTTACCAGATAGGGACTCAGACCACACAACATTATTGACTGTAACAGAGTCATAGAAATAGGTGGGCTATAGATTTTTAAATATTTGATTTGTAAGGTTCTGCATTACATTATTATTTGATAAGCTATGATATGCATAATCATCTATTTTATGCAAAAATGCTTTCAGTGTGTTTCCACGCAATATATAGAAGTGGTGTAATTTGCATAATTAAGCTGGTATAGTTTTCTGTTTCTTTGAATGGTTGTTGGGCACTATGTGTTATGAAAGACTATGTGAATGGTAATTTACAATTTTTTAATTCACTGTAATAGATCCTGAAGAAGTGGTGGGTTCACCACGAAACATTGATAAACTTTGTGTTATATAGGTTCTACACTACAACAATATATAATATTTGAGTTAACTGGTGAGTGGGTCATTTGGTTTCATTTTGTGAGTGGCTATTACTTAAGGGCATATTGGAACCCTATCCCTCCTAGTAGTTCTGTTTACTATTACAGGTGCGAGAGGGCTACACTGCCACTAATGTGTTCTGACTTTAAAATATCACATTTTTTTTGATCTGCAGGTTTTGATCTCTATGACCTCATGAGTGGCAGAGCCAAGAGTGAGGTCTGTACAGGTAAAACCCTGCAGATAAAAATATATATGATATCTTAGCCAGCCCATGGCATATGTTATTTATTCAATCACAGCACCTCTCTGGCAAGATTAGTTCTTTCAATAAAGATTTTACTATTTCTGTTTGATTTCACTGCTATGTTTTTAATTTCAGTAGTTTCTATTGAGATTTATTTTATTTATTTATTTTATTTATTTGATATTCAGAAAATAACCTTTGAGCCAAGGCTCTTTTACAAAGGTTCCATCTCATGTTAACAGAGTACAGACATTCAATCCAGAAGGTTATAGATGTTTTAGGACATCTGAAACACTGAACAGCACAACAATTAGGAAAAGGTTACAGAGTTTCTTAGACATTTAAAACACTATACAGCAAATGGACATCAACTTTAGTTGATTACAAGTGCAGATAAGGTACAGAGGCACTAGAGGTTAGGTTAGGTTAGGTTAGGTTAGGTTGGGCAGAGGGTCAGTAAGGACAGAATTTTGGTAGGGAAGGAGGGGTCCTCCAGTAAAAGTGGTCAAGGAGGCAGGGCTGAGGCCAGGGAGGCAGAGACCCATCCTAGTGTGGAGACGGGGGAGGGGAGAGGGGTGTACAGGAGCAGCCCCTTAGAGTGATTCAGAGGCATTGTCAAGAAGCATGTGGGATGGTGGCTTCTGTCTTGTGCTGAGAACAGTTGTTGTTAGTAGAGCCAGGTCTGGTCATCCAGAGTCTATCAGCTGTTGAAGAAGCAGATGCACACAGAGCTGGAGGTCAGGTAGTGCTTAAAGTCTGATTTGAAGCCACACAGGCTACTGGAGTTCTGAATAGACTTGGATACCTCATTAAGCCAAAGATGGGCTCTTTAGGAGAAAGCACACTGTCCAAGAGCTGTATGTCAGAAAGGCACTGCGAGGGCCCCCTGCATTCTGCTTCTGGTTATATGTTCTGAGCCTGAGAGGGAGAAGATGCCTGTTACACACAGGGGGGCTTTTCCCAGTAATGCTTTTTTACCTAAGAGACATGTGAGGAATTTAGTCCTGCCCCAAGAGACATCAGGTGCATCTGTTTATAGAGGGAATAGGTGTGGGTGATTTGATCACCATTCAGGATGAGCCTGCAGGCCTTGTTGAGAGCTACGTGCACCCTCTTGGGCACAGAGTCTGATGCTGCACTGTAGACAACCAGGCCATAGTCAATGGTGGAGATGGTAAAGCTCATGACTGACAGGCATATGGCTGCCATGGTAAGGTGTTTTCTGTGCCTGTATAGCACACCAAGTTTGGTGTTGACTGTCTTGACCACCTGGTCAACATGTTGAGCAAAGGATAAGGTGTCATCCAGGGTGACTCCAAGATATTTGAAGGAGTGTACCTGTTCCAAGGGGGCGAGTACGTTGTTAGTGATGTTTATGGTGGAGAACCTTTTCTTGAGCTGGGGGCTGGATAGGAGCATGGTATTGTTTTTTTTGTAATTGAGCAGAAGTTTGTGCTCACCGAACCAGTCTTCTATTTTACTGAAGGAGTGCTGAAGTGCTACTTAGAGTGACTCAGTTCGAGAGTTACTGTTGAGGATGACAGCATCATCTGCATATAAGATTATCTTGGCATCACAGGCTTGAGAGAAATTATTTAGGAACAGTCTGAAAAACAGGGATCCCAAGATGGATCCTTGGGGGACCCCCAGCATGACTTCCCTGGGGCCAGATATTGTTTTCCTATTTTTACCTGTTGTGACCTGAGGGACAGGTAGTCTCAGAACCGGAGTGTTGCATTGGTGGCCACACCCAGACTTTATACCTGAGTCAGTAAGAGGGTGTGGTTGACGGTGTTGAAGGCTTTCATGAAGTCTATGAACACTGCCCCTACTAGTTTGCCTTCGTCCAAAGCTTTGTGAGCATAGTCGATGAATTCTATAAGGGCAGTCATGGTACTATGCCCCTTCCTGAACCCATGCTGGTTGTGGCATTGCAGTTGGTATTTGCTGATGTAGTCTGTTAGTTGGTCCACCACAATCTTCTAAAGGGCCTTGGATAGAGGGGAGTGGATTGAGATCAGCATGTAATTGGACACATTGGTCCTGTCCCCACTTTTGTGGACAGGAGTGATCAGTACTTGCTTCCAGGTGGCCGGGAATTGTGCCAGGGTCAGGGATTTGTTGCATAGTTTTGTAATAGGCTTGATGAACACATCAAGAGTTTGAGACACCAGCTTCATATCTTCATATCATCAGGCATTGTATAAACTGTTCTTCCATTCATTAACAGCTCCTTTTTGACCAGTCTAAAGTGTAAATAAATGCTGATGGCCCATCAAATATTGAAATAAAGTATGTATATATACTTCAGGCCTGTCACACATAAAAATCAATGCATTTATTTGCACATTTTCATTCTCACAGCCATTGTATAAATTACATATCCAAATTCCTTCTTAACAAGTGATCATTGAATGGCTGACTGTGAATTTAATATCCAAACCCCTTTCAATAAGTGATCACTACATGGTAGATTGTAAATTTAGTCTTCAAACCACTCAGGAGTATGGAAATACCATATGTTTCAAATAAAGCAAGGTTGCTTTTTGTCCATGAGAACATCCTTTCAAAACTGGGACTGAGTCAGAAATTTAGCAAATCTTACTACTAATGAACAGTGGGTTATATTTAAAAAAGAAGTGATAAAATTGAAAGAATGGATTGCCCTAGAATATAAAACAAGTAATAATAGAAAAAAAAACAACTTTCTAGCTCAGAACAAGGGTATACAAACTTATAAATATTAATAAAGGGCAGTTATATTATATAGACGAAAAGGTTCAGCAAGGGCAATGAATATGAAAACATGAATTAAGGGAGCACAAATCAACAATTAGACACAAAAAATAGAACTAGAAAAAAATTGGCCTGTAAAAAGAAAAGTGATATCAGAGTTATATAGATATGTAAACTCATCAAGGGATCAGACAAAAATATTGACCCACTTGAGGCAACTATAGCTCAATTAAATGAGGAATATGATATGGCAGAAACTTTAGATATTTATTTTCAGCATTCTGTCTATGTAAGACACCAGACTCAGATAACACTAAAGTAAACATAAATGACATGCCAAAACATTTCATACTCACCGATCAGTTTAAACAAAATGAAATGGCCAGGCCCAAACAATTTATACTCTCATATGTTGAGAGAAATTACAGACTTACTACAGGGAGCTCTGACACTAACAGCAAATTATTCATTAATCTTATGAAATATCTCTGATTACTGAAGGGACACTGTGATTACTCTGTTGTTTAAAAAGGGGCACAATTCAAATACAAAAAAATCTATAGACCTATATGTCTGCCTTTCATCCTTGGTAAAATTGTAGAGCCACACGTAAGGGATAAAATTGCAGAACACTTGTCGACATTTGGGAAAAAAGATAAATTAAAATATGGGTTTATAAAAGACAAACTGCGTGTAACTAACCTATTGGTGTTTTATGAAAAGGTTTGTAATAGCTTGGCAGAAGACACCAGGAGAAAGGACTGCTGTGTGACTGAACTTCTCTGCTGGGACTAAAGTAGAAGAACTTTTGTACTTAGACCTTTAATTTAGGGTAAAAAAAACCTAACATACAAAACAAAAAAAAGTGTGTGTTTGGGTTAACCGAACTGAATGGGTATCTGAAGAGTTATCTAGGTGTAAATCTCAGGTGACTGACAGGACTTAACTGCTGTGAGGTTTAAATTACTTGTAGAAAGATCTGGTAAGTAGGGGGAGTGGCTTAGCTAGAAGGAAGCTACATTTAAAGACTGCCTTAGAAAGTTTCTGCTAATAGCTTGGCAGAAGACACCAGGAGAAAGGACTACTGTGTGACTGAACTTCTCTGCTGGGACTATATTGCCCTCCTTCCCTCCACCCCCACCCAAAGCTAGTTCTATTTTTATAGACACAGGATTTGACTGACAACAGGAACTTCCTGTTTAGGGGCAGGAAGTGAGTGATCACAGAACCACCAAGGACCCACCATCCTAGAAGGGCAGGAGTAGTTCTCTGGCCCCCTCTAGCTGTTGGAGGTCTGTCTCTGAGCAAGTAAGTGGTCTACTGAGAAATATAGGATATTCTTGTCTCAGAACAGGACAATCAGGAGCTTAAAGGGCACACAGGCAGAAAGTAAGGAGAGAGAGAAAAAACAGAGGAAAGAGTAAGGATTGCAAACAGTTAAGGGGCCAGAAATAAGACATGATTGGAGTGGTGCAGTGCAGTGGCTGTGGAGCAGCAGTCTTCTGGGAGATGTTCTGGAGGATGCGGTGTTGTCCCATCTGCAGGCATCTCTCTGGGCTGAGGGAGGAGGTTGCTCATCTCCAGGCTGAGTTGGCCAGGATTTGTGGGACCTCCTCTTCCATCCAGGGACCACCAGTGTCACTGCTGTTGCCTCAGAGGTTGCCAAGAAAGAGGGGTTGGACCACAGTGGGCTCAGGGAGGGTGAGGGTGGTGGAACAGAGGTGCATCCCTCCAGTTGTACTCTCCACAATTCCTATGCCATTCTGGCAAAGTGTGGTTCCTCTATGGAGGCACCCACAGTGGAGACCAAGGAGGATGCTGGGAACCTCCACAAAGGAGACCCACAGGAGGGTGGCAGGGGACCCTGCAGGGGAAGGAAACAACTCCTGGTGGGGGACTCCATTGTTAGGAAGGTAGAACTGGGGGAGGAAGGGGAGAGGGAGGTAAGATGTCTGCCTGGCACCATGGCTTGGAAGGACAGGGAGCGAATCCTCAGGATTGCCAGAACAGCTGCACAGGGGAGGGAGCTGGATGTCATTGTCCACCTAGGGACAAATGACCTGGCTAAGAAAGGGATTAGAGAAGTGCAGGAAGAGTTTGTTGAATTGGGAGGGGCTTAGTCAAGTACTTGCATACGGTAACCTTCTTGGAGGTGCTACCATCTATTGCATAGGAGAGGTTAGGGTGTTCCACACCATGGGATTCAATCAGTGGTTGAAAAACTGGTGTGGAGCTCAGGGATTTGGCTTCATTGGGGACTGGGGGTCCACCTGGAGTGATACAAGCCTATACTGGCATGATGGGCTGCATCTGTCCAGGAGGGGAACCAGAATCCTAGGTGATAGGTTTAAATGCTTCATTGGCAAGCTTTTAAACTAGCCAAGGGGGGAGGCACTGGAAAGGAGCAGGAAAATCTAGCCCCAAATAATCATGGTAGTAAGTGGCAAACACCAACATAGAGGTGTCGATAGGGAGAAGGGCAGGGGTAAATGGAGAAAGTGACAAAGGCAAGAAGGACAGGGATGAGGCAAAAGCCACATCCAAGAGCAAGGCCATTCTTGATGCCCTACAGGTGGCAGGCATTAGACAGCTAGTTTCGGAACCCACTCATAAGGGAGCAATCTTAGACCTCATACTCTCAAACGGGGGCAGTGAGAGGATCTCAGATCTAGAAGTGGGTTGCCATCTGGGGCCAAGTGACCATCAAACAGTGTGGTTCACGTTAAACTCAGCTACAGAGTCAAGCCATACAAAAGTGAGGGTAGTGGACTTTAGGAGGGCTGACTTTGGCAAGATGGGAGAGTGCCTCAGAAAAGCACTAGCAAACAGGCTAGAAGGAGGTGTGGAGCAACAATGGGGGAATTATCAAAACTGCCATCACAGAGGCAACAAGCCTTTGTGTGAAGCAAATAGACAAATCAAAATGAAAGAAAAAGCCACTATGGTTCTCAAAAGAGGTGGCTGTGAAATTCAGGAAGAAAAAGATAACATTCCGGAAGTATAAGGAAACACAGAAGGAGCAGGACAGAGAGCTGTACCAGTTAAGGAAGAAGGAAGCAGGGAGGGAAGTCAGAATAGCAAAGGCCCAAACTGAGGAAAAGATAGTCAACTCAGTTAAGAAGGGAGATAAAACCTTTTATAGGTACATCAGTGAGCGTAGAAAGACAAAGGGAAGGATAGTGAGGCTGAATAGAATGAACGGTGGGTGGGCAGAGGGGGACAGTGAAAAAGCAGGAATACTGAATGAATATTTCTGCTCAGTATTCACAAAAGAGGAGGGGGAAGTGCCTAATCCAATTAACAGAAGCACTCTTGATAGGGGGGTCGATCCCAGTCCTTTCACAGAAGAAAATGTTCTGCAAGAACTCCTAAAATTGAAGGTGGACAAAGCAGTGGGTCCGGATGGAATTCACCCCAGAATTCTAAAAGAATTAAGGGAGGAACTAGTGAAACCACTGGCTACTCTTTTTAATAAATCATGGGAGGATGGTGTGGTACCCAAGGACTGGAGGAAGGCGGATGTGATTCCCCTTCACAAAAGTGGGACCAAGACAGAGGCAGGAAACTACAGACCTGTCAGTCTGACCTCTGTGATAGGAAAAGTGATGGAGTCAATTCTGAAGGAAAGAATAGTTGAGTACCTAGAGGCCAGTGGAGCACAGGACCCAAGGCAGCATGGGTTCACAGCGGGAAGGTCATGTCAGACAAATCTAATAGATTTCTTTGACTGGGTGACCAAAGTAGTAGACCAGGGAGGGGCTGTGGACATGGCCTACCTAGACTTTAGCAAGGCATTTGACACAGTCCCACACAAAGATTAATAGTCAAATTAACCAGCCTGGGAGTGGGACCCAGGGTGGTAGCCTGGTAAAACATTGGCTGGACAACAGGACACAGAATGTAATTGTAAATGGAGTCCACTCTGAAGAAAGGGGGTTACTAGTGGGGTACCGCAGGGTTCTATTGGTCCAGTCCTTTTAATGTCTTCATCAGTGACATTGCAGAGGACTGGAAGGAAAGTATGCCTTTTGCAGATGACACAAAGATCTGCAACAGGGTTGATACAAGGAGGCGGAAAGGATGAAAGGGACTTGGCAAGGTTGGAGGAATGGTCAGAAGTATGGCAGCTAGGATTCAATGCAAAGAAGTGCAAAATAATGCACCTGAAACAAGAACCCAGGAGAAGAATACACAATGGATGGGGAGGTAGTAACAACAACAAAAAGGAATGGGACCTGGGGTAATCATATCAGATGACCTTAAGGTTAGCAAGCAATGTGAGAAGGCAGTAGGGAGGGCTGGGGTATACTGGGATGTATAGGGAGGCATCATCAGCAGAAAACAGGAAGTTGTTATCCCTCTGTACAGACAGTTGGTGAGACCCCATCTGGAGTACTGTGTCCAGTTCTGGAGACCCCATCTCCGCAAGGACATAGACAGGATAGAAGCCGTCCAGAGGAGGGCAACTAAAATGGTGCAGGGTCTGCAAGAGAAGCCGTATGAGGAGAGACTAAAGGACCTTAATATGTATACCCTTGAGGAAAGCAGGGAGAGGGGGGACATGATAGAAACTTTTAAGTACCTCAGTGGAATCAACAAAGTCCAAGAGGGTAGCATCTTTCAGAAAAAGAGACTTGCAAGAACAAGGGGACACAATTTAAAGATAGAAGGAGGGCGGTTCAGGGGCAATGTGAGGAAGTATTATTTCAAAGAGAGGGTAGTGGATGCTTGGAACAGCCTTTCTGAGGAGGTTGTGGGGTCTAAAACTGTTTGAGAATTCAAGAATGCATGGGACAGACATAAGGCAATTCTTGTGGGGGGTAGGAAGAAATAGGCTGTTGGTTAACTAGGATCTGCGGCCTATCCTGTAGGTAGGGAAATGGGCAGACTAGATGGGCCTAGCAGTCTTTATCTGCCGTCAAAGTCTATGTTTCTGTTTCTATGTAACTCAACTCAAATATCCCTGTTATTGTGATATACTCTACTTGGATTTTGCAAAAGCCTTTGATAAGGTATCAAATAAACTAAATGTGATGCTAGTAAAGCTAAATATTAATGACAACACACCAAATTAGATACAGAAATGTCTAGTCAACAGAAAACAAAGAGTTAACATCAAAGACATCTGTCTAACTCAGGATTTATGACAAGTGGGGTCCATAAGGGGTTCATGCTGGGACACATCCTGTTTAGAATATACAGATATTGCAGATATCAAAACTGGGTTAAGATATTGGCTGATTAAGTTCTTGGATGACAGCAAAATAGGTAGAGAAGAGAAATCAGTCACCTATGCAAATTCACTGTAGTATGACTTGAACAAAGCAGTAAACAGGGCATGAAATAATGATATGTACATCAGTGAGAAAAACCATGTGGTTATGCACTTCAGAAAACATAATTAGCAACATCAGAGTACACAGAGTCATAAGATACTTTGGGTAATATCACTGGAAAAAAATCTTGATATCACAATAACAAATGACAAAGTCTACAGCCTATTGCCAATAGAGATGCAGCAAAATTTAATTTCACTGGTGAAATTCTGGCAAAATCACTAATTTTGCCACAGGGAAATATTTTGTGAAATTTCTGCATTCCGCTACATATTTTGTGGGTGCGAAATGCAGAATTTTGCCTGCAAAATATAGAATTTCACCAGCTACTTGCAGAATTTTGCCTGTGAGTGGTGAAATTCCACCATTCTCGGGTGAAATTCCCCATTTCACTGGTGGAATTTTGCATTTTGTACCCGTGAAATATTTTGTGAAATGTGCAAATTTGTGAATTTCACCCATCTCTAACTGCCAACAAGTAATCAACAAGGGGAAGTATGTAATTTCTTCAATTAAATGATTATTCATTAGCAGAATTAGATAGGTTGTTACGCCACTAGTTAGGTCTTTGGTTAGACCTTATCCACTGTAGAGTATTGTACCCAGCTACGGAGACTTTACCTGAGATACAGCAGTATTGTATCAAGCTGGACCTGGTGAGAGATCTGTAGTATTGACCAAATAGAATCTGATTAGACAGCTTACAGCGAGATAATTTAGAACTTATGATAAAAGGGGGTGCAATGCTTTCTTTGTATAATACACTTTAACATCCTGTAATGCCCCCATGAATAGCACGGACATAGACTTTTCAAACAACTAATATACTGTAGAGCCAGGGGACATAACAGAAACCTAGTGAAAATCCCCCTTAGGTCTAACAGGAGAAAATGTTTCTGCACAGAAAGGGTTATTTAACAGGGAAACAAAATATCAGCAGAGGTAGTAAATAGAGAATAATGGATGGGGAAGGGTTTGATATGAGAATTTAACACACACCCGAGTTGTGGGATGCTATGTAAACCCTGAGGGCGAAGCCCGAGGGGTTTATCAAAGCATCCCACTATGAGGGCGTGCATTAAATTCTCATATCAAACACCCTCCCCATCTTTTATTTTTTATAATAACAGACCAGCAAGTTTTCTCCAGCAGTTTGTGAGACTGTTTGGCCTCACCCACATACAGAATGTTGGCCAATGAGGCAGTAGTATACTTTGACTGGCATGGTTCATGAATGTCATAACAACCAGCTGGTTGTTATGGAAAATATCAACCTGTCAGTACATTGAGAGAAATTGCTGACCAGTTATTATACAGTAGTAACAGTGTCATTCCTAAGAACAAATTAGATGCACTTCTCAGTAGGGGCATATTTAGGGCAGTAACAAATTTGACATTAAAGGACAGTTCACATGGTCTTATAGCTTTCTTTCATCTTACATTCTCATTATGAGATTTAGTTCAGTTCAGCATGAGTTTATTGTTTGACTTGTAAAATCATTACATTCTGTTACAAAATAAATACATTATAAAAGCATGAAAACATTTCATATAAACACACATAGCTTTGGTGTCACCATAATTATTCTTCAGAATCCTTGACATAAGTATACATTTTTTGTTTCCTAGTTTTAATCCTAGACTTTAAAAATGTGGCAACCATTATGTTTGCTCTTTGATCTGAGGATTTAATACATATTGTATAGGGTTAAACAAATTATTATCAAATTTATACAAGATGCATCTTTCCCAATACTTCGATACCATGGGTATTTTAATGATACATGCAAGATATCTTTCAAGTCATGCAAAGAACATTCACAGTTTAATTAAGCATTACTTGGGTTCTTTTTGCAAAAACTTGATTCAATAATTTTGGTAGAGTGCCTTCCTCTCCCTGCTTGTCAAAATAGTATTCTATCCTCAGAGTTTTACAAAAGGAATATATATGTTTAAAAAGCATACTGCAACTTAATTTCTGAGTATCATAAACAGAATTTAGATTTTTCAATGTCCTGTAAGTCATTAATTTTACATTCACGAATCAAGCTTAATTTGAATATGTAAGGATTAAGCCACGAGAAAGGATGGGTCTACTGTGGAATTAATCCATGGTTGGAGGGGGCTTGACACACCCCACCATGGATTAATTCCACTGTAGACCCATCCTGTTGAGTGGCTTAATCCGCTTGTAACATGGCAATGATTGTATGACTAACAATCTCTGAATAAATGAGTACAGTCACACTGATTTATTTTCAGGATGCTATATATTAAGCTGTTAAACATGGTGTACATATAGTTCAAAACAATTGGAACACACCTATTGGAAATATCGTTGCTGCTATTTCACTTTTGTTAAAATAACTTTCATTACAAGCTTTAAGCTTTCTAACATCAAAACATATTTTACAACTTTTCAAAAATGTGCAATTCACTTTCTATTCTAGGTTCTTTGATTTTCCTCTGTGTGTTTTACAAGATATGGGCTGCACTGCATTATGGGAGTGTGCTATGTTACATTTTAGTTTTCTTCCTGCAGTTCCTTTGCAGACCAATGGGTGGCTGTCAAACAATCCTAGCAGCACAAGCACCATTTCTCCAAAAGTACTGAATTAAGCCAATCTGAAAAACACTTTATTGAACAATTACTATTTTGTGGAATATTAATTTCACTTTTTTCTTCTCTAAACTATCTAACTCAACAGGACATAGAACAACATAACGTTTACTGCTTTCACCTTTCGAATACTTGTTTTGACTAGTATTGTTAGTCTGTTTCTTTGATTTATTTTTGTTTCTCTCAATTTATTTTTCTTTTCACCTATAGAAGTAGCCTCTCTCTCTTTCATTTTGCTTTGTTTATCTCACTGTCTGTTATTTTTGCTTTCAGTTATAGAAGGTGAATGCTCATCTTTACCACTGTGTATTCACCAAGAAAAGGCTAGGACAGACAATGTTATTCAGTCATCCACAATGCATTGCACCCACAGTTGCTTAGAAAGCAGTAGATCAGAAGGGATGGTAACAGTATGTAAATGTTCACTTCTAAAGAAATATTGTTGCCCCATAATTAACAGTATATGTGGAGTTTAAATGTACAATCTTTAGTAAGTCATGAACTTGTGTGGCAGTTACAACATAGAACAATCTTGAAAATGTCAAAATCCCTGTGCCAGGAAAAACCTTAGCAAAAATAAACTGGAACAAGTACAAACTGCTAACTATTTGCATATTACTTTCACTTGTATACTGCTTTTTGCCTGTAGTGGATTACCAAGGTATTACATCAGAAACCATGGTCTACTATGGTATTAGACCATGATTACTAATGTACCACATGGTATACTTTACTAATGAAACTGCTTCGTTTGTGTTTCTCTTTTAATGCCATGTTACAACTTAAAATAATCTCTATGGATGGTAACTCCTTTAAGAGAAAGTCCCAAAATTATGATAAGTTAGTGTATTTTGTAACATGGCAATAAAGATCAGTGGCAAATAGAGAAACCAGATTTGTGGAAAGGCATCACCTGACCAAAAGCAAGTGGGTATTAATCCACCAGTAGAGCCCGCTGTTGCAGTACCTGTAGAAGACACCTTTACAGTGGCAGTAGTGAGAAGAGAGACAATATCGGTAGCGTGCTTGGAAAGGCTGCCACAGAGAGAGAGAGAGACAGGCTGTCTTGCTATGTATTCATGCCAATAGATGGCGCTGCTGATGGAGCAGTGACACACTGATGGTCAGGATCCTGCAGAGTACCATTGTAGGTCGGGGCACCTGTGAGACAAGCGTAGTAAGTGGCATGAGTAAAGGAGCGAGAGAAATGGTGTGGCAGAGTGCAGGGATAATTGTTGTGCTGAACAAGAACAGAGAGAGAGATAAGTGTATGTAAATTTTGTAGTGTGAGTGTGTATGTATGGAAATCTCCCACACTGCAGTGGTCCTATGCATGCTCCGGATGTAACAGCGAAGCAGAAACCATAAAATGGTCGCTATGAATAACAGAATTACACTCTACTTTGTCTGTTTCATATAGTAAAGGTGCCATGCTGTACAGCGAAAAACAGTCAACACTATATAAATGTCTATCGTGCAGCATGAACACGCACGTTGTCAGATGATGTCAATGTGGTAGAAGTAAAGAGACAGTGCATAGTGCAGCAATCAGCATTATTACTCTCACAACGTTGTCTGTACTTTTCAAGTGAAACACTGCTTGCACAATATTTGCAAGCACTTGCCATGTTCTAAGTGCATTAATCACCTCCAGCGGCAGGCTCTACTGGGGATTAATGCCCACTGGGTGATTGGAAGCACTCAGCCTTTGGCCTCATACACCAACACCCCCCCCAGCCAGGCATTAATTCACCAGTAGAGCCCTCCTCTGTAGTGATTAATGCTTACGTATCAGCTATTGCACAAACACAATCCATAGTGAGATAAAACCTACTTTGCATATACCATTTTTTCATGCAAACATAAATGTGGCAAAAGTTCCTTATTTATAGTCTGAATTGTTAATGAGTTTAAGAGGAGTTTTAGTATTGTTATAACCTTTACTTTAACCTTCCCAAGTTCTGCTCATATGAAGAAGGAACAAAATTTGTTAAGCCTATCAAAACTTTATAAAATTAGTTCATTATTACATCCACTGCTTCTAGCCAAATATATCCTCAAACTTCAGAATAATATCTAAGGACTGGAGTAACTTTCGCATCAGCAGCCAAGACTGACAGTTACAAACTTGAACCTCCATACCTTTTATTAAATCTAATAAGACCGTGTCTAATTCCAGCTGCTTTTTTTAAAGTGCATTCAAAATGCTTATTCCTTTTAACATTGCAACTAAATATTATAACTAAATATGTATACTCCTTAACCTAATTGAGAGATTGACTATTTAATTGTCATCAACATTTGTTCTATTGCAACTGATGACATTTACTTTTTTTCACTATTTATATACAGGATGATCTATGGGCGTCAGTTAGCAACCATACTGCATTCATTTCGAGAGGTTACCATGGCAAATTTGTAAACCTTGAGAGTGCAGCATGAGAGGTTTACAGTTGCCATGGTAACCTTGAGAAGTGAATTCAGTGAGGTTGTTAACTGATGCCCATACATTGTCTTATCTACTGTATGGGCACCAGTGCAGGAGCAAAAAAAAAAAATTTACTTAAGCATTAACTGAGACTTCACAGTCGGCAATATACAATGCTGCCCTTTACCTTACAGTGAAGACATGGACAAGTTGATTTTCAACAAGAAATGTAGGCTTTATTTTAAAATGTTTAACAACTTACTGTATACCAATGCAGGTTAACTAAACCACAAAAAAAAAAAAATTTAGATTAGATCCAAAGTCCAAACACAATCGGAAATAGATGAGATTACAGGGGTCAAATCAGGTCAGAGTGCACTGGGTGTCTTCTAGAAGTGTCGAAGAGGCCACAGTTTATTCAAGGAGGAGATACTTCTAGACTCCACAGTAAGATTCAAGGTACCTGGCAAAATACAAAGAAAACAAAAAAAAGGGCTTTTTTCTTAATTGTCTTGACTGAACAACCGTCGTTTGTGTTTGAATGATGCCATGTGGAAAAGACGACCACTAAGCACTAGTGTGGGAGAAAGTGTCAGTCAGCAGCATTCTATCTTGTCATGGCATTGTTGTGACATACAAATGGTGGTCAACAGCAGGATGCTGTCACAACAATGCTATACCAAGCTTGTATTTCAATTGCATTCACGTGGTAATATCGTTCCACCATACACTATAATCAGTTTTGCTTGTTCTCTTAACTCTTCTAAATGTGATAATTTTCTCTTTAAGCCTATAGGTGATACTAATAGAAGGACCAAATTATCCAAATAAGTTAATATTGGTAAGACTATAGTATAACTTACCATAAATCTAACTGATATAAAGAAGTTAGATGCTTTTTTTTTATAAAATCTTGAAGCCCTTTGGCACCTCCACATGAGATATATATGATCTTTCCATCCCTTGTTGCCAGTATTATAATGCTGCATAAAATACTGACCCCTTCTCCATCTCCCCTTTTTTATGTTGGTGGTAGAGCCCAGTATACCGCATATCTAGTAGCAATATGTTGTTTGCTCACATTTGAAAGGCTGTGCCTGCTATTCAATGGGGTGAAGCAACTAATCACTTCCTCTGCTTGAGCCATAAAAATCCAGGCCTCTTCCTGAAGCATTTTTTCATTGTGGTCAGAGGCACTGCCTGACGTCTCCCTGGGCTCTGCCCCCCCCCCCCCACTGTGTTTGTCTCCTACAATCCTTTGTGCTTGGATTTCTGCTGGCTTGTGCTGGACTTTCTGCCTGGTTTGTGCTTTTTGTGCTTCTAGGTCAGGTTTTTTTTGCCTCAGGCTGCTGTCTGTCTGTCTGTGTTCTCTTTCAGTTGTTTGTTTCTGTTCCCTCCTGCTCTTGCACTTGTGTGTGTTTTTGCTTGTTTCTTTTGGGCTTTTCTATTTTTGCCTTGTGTACCATTTATTTTTATACATTTAGCAATCCTTCAGTTTACCTGCAAATGTTATCTGTATGCTTCTGCTCAAACTGCTGCTCACCTGCCTCTGCTGTCTTCTGGCTTTTCCACCTTAATTGCTTGCACCTAGTCCATGCTTCTTTCTGCTCCCAGCTAGCTGCCTCTTCCTGCTGTGCTATGTTTGTTACTCAGCAGCCTGCCCTTAATTCATTTAGTGCTAGCTCCACTCAGGTAGCTCAACTCCCTACTTTTCAATTATTTTGTGCTGTTTCTAGCATATTCCCTATGCTCTGCTGCATTACTGTACTAAAAACAAACTTCAGCTATTTCATAGCATTTCATATTTTACCGAACCATACTGTACTTGTACCAAACCTACAGCACTCTGTTTCTGACTCCTACTCATACTGAAACTCTCAGTCATTAAATTAGCTGTCTGGCTTCTTGGTGCTCAACTTATGGCTCCCTGTTATTCCCACAATGGGGGACTGTGGTGTCATGGTGGGGCATCATGGCTCCAGGTAGCGGGAACATGCTTTTACATGAGTTATATGAATTTTGCTCTGCTCCATTATAGCCTAAATGGCAATTCAGGCAATCATGCATAAACTGCATCAATTCAATTACCAAACTCTCATTGACTCATAACTGGCATTCGCAGCCTCCTCCTACCTAACAAACAGCCACTGACTTCGCCTGGCCTTCTACTATCTACTGACATCAGTAATGAGAATTCTGAATTTCACTCATAATTTGGCTTTCCTAATGGAATTGGTTGGCATGTATTCCCTGGAGGTTACGGAACTGATGTCTCCACTTTTCTTATACTGACATGCGGATCCGCTATTTGCTCAGACTAACCTACATGGAGGCTTAGTCTTCTGGTGCTTGATACAACTGTGCATGACCTATGTGTGGGTCCTCAATTCTCCATACTTGAATTTACATTCTCTCTACAATTTGGAGACATGCCAGCCATGACCATTTATTTTTGTGTCTCGGGGCCTGCCCTGCAGCCAACAGTCACACTCTGCACCCACAAAGTCCACATCTTGAGGATATGAAACTTGGGGTGGGGTCCTTCTTATCTGGCCTGTAGTAGGAATGTCCTCATTCTGAGAGGAGCTTCAGCCATCCAAATCATAGGTGGCACCACTTGATGTAGAATTTAAGACTTCAGCTGCAAGATGTGTGCCCTCAACTGCAGGGCCCCTTTAGCTAGCCAAGTGGGTTTGGAGGCATCTTCTAAGCTATTCTCCCTATGACCATCTCTGGTTCACGTGGTTTGTTCTTAGATCAGACGTCTGGCTGAGCGCCTCAGCAGTCTTCACTCTTCTTCTCCTCCTCCCTCCTTGGACATTGGTACAGTGTGCACTGTATCCTATTGTTGCAGAGTTCACTTGCAACCCTTCAAGGTGTTCCCATTAGAAGGACAGAGTGAGAGTTTTCCCCCAAATTGGAATATTTTCCACACCACTTGTCTGTGTGTCTCAGCATGTACCTGATGGGTGTCTGTGTTCCTGCATTTTGGGCTTGCTGGTGCAGTGTTAATTGCAGCAGCAGAGCAGTCACTAAACAAAATATCCTAAAGCCTGGAGGGAATGCAACCTAGGCCTTAGATCCTCAGAGGTTTCCTCTTCAAAGGGAGTTTTTCCTCTCCTCCATGCCAATGGTCATAATACCTAGTTAGGTTTTGTAACATATACCCTAGGTTATTTTGGTTCTGCAATGTGCAATGTTTGAGTATCTTACCAGTAATTGACTCTGAGAGGATATCTGACATTTGTGTATTCCACAAGCACCATACTTAGAAAAGATCAGCTTGTATTTTTTTTTTGCTATACAAATCTAAATTCTACTGAATTGTGAATGATTTCAATTGACAAAATGAGTATTTCACATGACTTTCACCAGTGAAATTAAACTTTTACCTACCCTTAGTCTGTGACTACCTGCCATGCACCAGTGAATGGTTAACAGTATACAGTACGCAAGCTGCTGAATTTTCAGTTACTTTCACAATCAGATGTCATTACTGCATACTAAAGGATGTGATAACACAAAAATTATTAATACACTCTAAATCAAAATGGTTACCTTTGTTTAGCCAAAACCTGGTCATATGACCAGAAATAGCTGGCATGTTTACCTTGCTTTGGCAATTGGCAATAGTTTTTGCAGTGGGCAACAGTTCAAAAACTATTACCCACTAAATTGGTGCTCCTGCATTACCATTCAAAAAATGGTAGCAGTCTCCTGTGCACTAACTACTTTCATTTCTTTAGTGTTTCCCTTGGTAGTCTAGCAGCCCTTCCATCATCATAATAATGGACTCCCTGCTCTCCCCAACCTCATGACTGCTGTTGGTTTGTACCCTCCTCTTGCCTCCACTACTGGCTGCTATATCTAGTCCTCAGCCCCCTTGCTGACTAGTTCTGACTTTTTTATCTGACTTGCATGTGAAGCACATCCTCTCTCTCATGTGTGGAGCTATTGCCCCTCCCCCACTTCAAAACAGTGACTGTCCCCCCCATGCCTCCCCACTCACCTTCACTAGTGGCTGCCATTTCCATCCTTCACTCTCCCTGGCTGACTAATCTTATTTTTTTTTGTTTTAAACCTGACTCGCACGTGTATTGTGCTCTTCATCTTGTGTGCAACTCCACTTTTATGAAGCTCAGCACTGTTGCCTCAATCTATAATGTTGCTGAAACTGTTTCCATCATTTTGTGTGTTCTGCTGGTGACAAGTGGATGCTTAATTTGATGGAGCCCTATATAGATATTCATGGTCAGGAGAAGGGGGTTAACATTACATCACTTAATGTTAATATAACAGAGATTGACCAGAGTTGAGGTTAATAGTGTAAAATCAGAATCCCCTCAAAGATGTTCAGTTGACTGCCAATAGTCATACTGTCCCCAGACTTTGACCTGAGGTTGTAGGTGGGGGGTTATACTGTAGGTGTGTTTATGCTGCATGCATAGTATGTGCTTTTGTGACACTCAGTGTTTGTGGCAGGGGTGGTAGGCATCACTTCTTCTTAGCCTTTTGCTGTCCTCATCATGTGGACAGCCATCACCACATGATGGGTCTTGGCTGTGGCCTTCCTCCTCCACTTGTCTGTGTGTCTCAGCATGTACCTGATGGGTGGCTGTGTTCTTGCACTTCAGGCTTGCTGGGGCAGGCATGTGTGTGGTGCATGGCACCCTGCTATGGTGCCTCGAGTACTGGTGGTGTGGCTGTGCTGGACCCAGCTAGTATGTGTTTGGTTAGCCTCTGAAGCATGCCCCCTATGTTGTTGATTCCCACAACATATCTCCCCACCTTTGCAGTTAACTTCCACAGCACCTTTGTGTTCTCCTGCTGTACGTGCAGCCATTCACTTTCCAGTTGCCTCAACTTCAGGGCTGTAGGTGTGCAGCATACTGCTGGTGGCTGGCCTCCAGGTCCATGAGGTTGGGTGGCTGGAAGAGCCCTTGTTCCTACTGTCAAAGGGGTGTTGTGTGTTCTCCTGTGGCCCCACTGTGTTCTGCTGTCTGACACCAGAGAGCAGACAGACTGTCTCCCTGATGGTGCTGGCAGATCATGATGGTAGTCCACCACATGTGGCTGCACAGTGGGTTCAACAATGCCCTGTATGTCATCCTGAGCCTGTTGTGCAAGGTGTGTCTGTGGCAGGGGATCAGCATAGGAGATGGTTGTGTGGTGGCTGTTTTTGATGGAGGTGTCCATTTCCTCTCTGTCCTCCTGTCTGTCCAGGAAAGACTCTGTGCCAGTGTTCTCTGGCACATGTTCCTTGCTTTTTGTGGCCACGGGCTCCTTGCAGTGTAACTGGGGGGGGGAGAGAAGTCAAATGTTATGGGCTTTTGCAGAGCTGTGGGAGTATCAAGGGTGTGTAGAGTGCCACCAAGGATACTACCTACCTGTGCCGTTCTCTGATCCCTGGCAGCCAGCACTGGCCTCTGGTCATATACCCACCTCCACTGGTGTTGCAGCCTCCTCATCGGGGGTGTTCTGTGTCACAGGGTCTGTAGGGTGCAACACAGGGTAGTAAGCATGGTGCCCCCCAGCCTGTCTCTGCAATGTACTACATACCTAGCAGTGTATGCATGCCTTCTCCTCCCCATACAGGGACATGAGGGTCTCTGCCACCATCCTCTGTAATGGGGACAGGCTTGCTCCAGTCTGTGACCACTTGACAGCTGCCAGCTTATGCTTGACAGCTGATCAGAGGTCACACCAGTTGTACTTCATTGCTGCCACTGTGCATGCTTCTGGGCCAGCAGCATTGATGTCAGCCTGAATGCCAAGCTACAGCCTGGCTTCAGTTTCAGGCAGCACCTTCTGGGACTCTTCCCCATACAGGATGCCAAAGTTCTCCCACATCTCCTGCTATAGTCTTGGCTATATATGTTCTAGTTTTTCAGTACCTTATCTATGTTTCTACGCCTGGTTAATCAGCTAACCCGGCAGTATCTAGGCTAATCTTTGTGAGGACACCCTGGACAAGATTTGAACCCTTGAACCTTGGCATTAAAGGTGGGAGCACTAGCCACTAGGCCATTTAGTCACCCCTGTTGGGGTCAGTGCTTTCTATCACCTTAAATTCTAGCTCAGACACAGCAGGAAGATGGGACTCAACTCCCATAAAACAAGACATGAGAGGGCAGTTTACATGGTACACAGAAGGAGGGTTCCATATGCCAGGGGGAGTTGCATGGAAGAGGAAGGACCAGGACAGGGGGCGGTTTAGAGATGGGGGTAGCAGGCCCAAATGGGCATATGGAATGGGGAGCTGGCCTCACACTACCAGGATGGGGGGACTTTTGTGGTAGAATTGTAGGGTGAACTGGGTGTGGGTCGGCCATGGTAGTGGATATAGCCTGGAGGATGGGGGGCTACATTGTGTGCAGAACACTGGCGCAGCTGAGGGGGAAGCATGGGAAATGCTGAAGATGTGGACAGGGACAGCCCAGGGGGCAGGTTCGGGGTTGCAATGGAGATTCTCTGGGATATGGGGTGGGGGGAGATGGGGCCTGTAGGGTGAGACAGTTAGGGGCAATAGGGAGAGCTTTTTCAATCCCGCAGTGGGTGGTAGCAGACAAGACAAAACTAGGAAGGGACAGCTTGTGGTTAAGAGGGAAGGGGGTAATGAAATAGGGGGAGGAGATACAGGGATATCACGAGGAGACCTGGGAAAGGGTGAGGAGCTTGGTGGTTGGTGAAAGGCTGGAAATAGGACCACAGAGTGGGTACACATGAGTGGGGAGCAGCTCGCCAAGCAAGCTAGGGCCAGAATTAGGCAGGAAAAGGTCACAGAACTTAGCAAAAGGTTTGCTCCACTTGCAACTCTGCTAGTCAAGGAGATGGAAGAGTTAGAAGATGGAGAAAGAAGGGGAATTGGAGGAAGAGGGTAGGAGTGAATCAAAGGCCATTGGGGAGGCTTCCCACCATGAGCAAAAGCTCAAGGGCCAAGGGGGTGGAAAAAACAGTATGGGGGAGTACACCAAGGAATTCAAGATTGAGACAGGGGAGGAAACACTCAAGGTTGAACTGACCTTCAAAAGCGAGAAAACAGCTATCAAGGTGTTGGGAGGGGGGAAGCCAAGAGGACGACGGGAAGCTTGAGCCTGCAGGAAAGCAAAAGGCAGGGATGAGGTGCATAGTGAGGATAGGGGAATGGTGCAAAAAGGCAAGGGGTTGAAGGGGGACAAAGCATACTCCAGATTGGTCATATCTTAGGCAGAGAGAAAACAGCTGTCAAGGTGATGGAGGTACCTGAGCAGGAGGAGGAAGGGATGCTTGTAGTTACCGGATTCCCAAAGGACAAGGGTGAGGTGGGCAGGGTGGTAGTGGGAGCAGTGCAAAATGGTAAGGGGTTGAGAGAGATATGAAAGTGGGGATGCAGTGGAGAAAGGCAGAGGACAAGGCAAGGGTGGAGGGACAGACCTCTGAAGGGGGCGAAATGCTTGGGGGAGGGGAAAAACTGAGGAAAATGATAAAGAACGATGGTTGAGGAATGAGGAGAGAAGGCAAAGAGAAGGGATAACACAGCAGAAGGTTGTTGAGGAGAAGGTCGTAACAGTGGGGGACTCAATGATAAAGGGCAGGAGATAGGGAGGGAAGGTAAACAAGAACAGGGGTATCTGGGCTGAATGCTTACCACGGATGATGGCAGGGGATGTTATTCACTACATTCCATCCGGGGGATATCCCAGGATGAGAAGTGGCACCTGTTGTTCCACCTAGGGACAAACGACCTAGCAGGAAACCATGTAATGGAGGTGCAGGTTATGTTTTAGGGCACTGACTAGGTTCTGTAGTGGGTTGGGATTTAAGTCAACTACATTTTCAGAGGTGTTGCAAGTTCCAAGAGTGAGTTCTGACAGAAAGCAATGAATAGAGGAGTATAACGGTTGGCTAAAAGGCTGGTGTGCTGAGAGAGGTTTCAGATTCCTGGGTGAATGGGGTAACACATGGAGGGATTAAAGTCTCTTTGCTCATGATGGACTTCACTTGAATCTAGAGGAAGCATCTGTGCTTAGATGCAAGATGGCAGAGTTCCTGGAGCGAAGCTAAATTTAAACTAGATCAGCCGGGGTGTGCAGGATTTTGCAAGCCTCAGAGAGAGATTCGGGGGGGGGGGGCAGGCAGCCACCCCAAAGCATAAACCAAAACCAGTATAGGCACAGGAGAAAAATAAACACAATGGGGGGGAATGGGAGAAGGCAAGAGGGAGGCAGAGATCAAGGAGATATCAGGTTGGGGGAGTGAAGAGTACTGTGTGCAAATGCAAGGAGTCTAGGCAATAAAGTTCCAGGTCTGGCAGCAGTCATGGGTGAGGCAAGCCTGAATCTGGTGGAGATAATGGAAACACGGTGTCATGGGGACCAGGACTGGGACACGGAAATACCCGGGTACAGGTTGATCAGAAGGACAGGGAGGGTGGGGGGTAGCAGTGTATGTGAGGGAGGGCATCAAGGCAGTGGAATTACAGAGTAGGACGGGAAGCACAGACTCCATTTGGGTAGCTTTGCCCATTGGAAAGGGGAGGTAGTGTGTTTTGGAGCGATCTACAGGCCACCCTCACAACTGGATTCAAAAGACAAGGTTATGATGGAGGAGATATTCAAAATGGCTAATAAAGGTGAGGTGCTGTTGATGGGGGATCTAAATTTACCCGACATGAGATGGGAAACATCATTAGCAAAATCAGGGAGAAGCAAGGCTATAGTGGATTGTCTGCAGGCAGCACTCCTCAGGCAGCTGGTTAGGGAACCCACCAGGGAGAGGGCATTGCTGGACTTAGTCCTGACAAATGATGACAGAGTGGGTGAAGTCGCAGTGGGGGGGGGGCACCTTGGATTAAGTGACCACAGTACTGTCTGGTTCATGTTGCAGACATCAGCTGAGGTTATTCGAACCAAGGCGAAAGTACTAGATTTCAGAAAGGTAGATTTTTACAAAATGGGGGCCTATGTGCGGGAAGCGATGGGGGGGAGCAGAAAGGGGGTGGAGGACATGTGGGATTGCTTGAAAGGGGCCATAACTGAAGTGACAGATCTCTATGTCAGAAGGATTAATAAGACCAATAGGAAGAGGAAGCCTCTTTGATTCAGCAGGGAGATGGTGGATAGGGTTAGGGAGAAGAGGAGGGCGTTCAGGAGGTTTAAGACAACGCAAAGCGGGGAGGATTGGGAAACAGAGCAGAGCAGGCAAAAGGAGGTGGGCAGAGAGGTGCGGAGGGTGAAGGCCAGTGTAGAAGAAGAAATTGCAAAATCAGTTTAGACTGGTGACAAAACTTTTTTTAGGTATGTCAGTAAGAGGAGGAAAACTGTAAGGGGGATAACATGACATAAAAACAATGAGGGAGTTTTGCTGGAAGAGGATAGAGAAAAGGCACAGTTATTAAATGACTATTTTTGCTCAGTATTCCTGGTTGGAGGGGGAGATTAGGAATATTAGTTCTGAGGATGGGGCAGGGACTGGGGTTGATACAAGTCCATTCGAGGAGAGTGCAGTCTTGAGAAAGCTGAAGCAACTGAGAGTGAATAAGACCATGGTGCCAGATGGAGTGCACCCCAGAGTGTTGAGACAACTTAGGGATATACTGGCAGCTCTCTTTAGTAGGTCCCTGGGGACAGGGGAGGTCACAGAAAATTGGAAGAGTGTGGACGTGGTCCCTCTCTACAAAGAGGGGGATAGGGATGAGGTGGGCAACTATAGGCCTGTGAGCTTAACCTCCATAGTAGGTAAAATTATATAGAATCACGTTTTGTAACAAGTTGGGCCTGCACCCAGAATGTCATGCCTGGTAAACAAAACAAGTAAATTGGGATATGAAATACCGGTTGCTGGCACCGGCTACTCACAGCTCCTTATGAAGGCTCTTTTGGTAGTTCTTTTACCATTCAAATGCTCGGTGATAGGAATATGAAGTTAGTCCACAGTTTCTTCATAAAGTGCTTAATTTTATTTCATAAAGTGCACACAGTGGTTTTTCCTTTTTCCAAGCAAAGCAAACCCCCTCCTCATCATGTTCAGCTGCCTTACACGTTTCACACCCCTTGGAGCTTAATCATAGACTAGCAGCTTAACTTTGTTACACCGCATTAAATAAAGTGCCAATTAAAGTGACAGTGCTTTTAAATAGATTGAAATGCAAACTGTATTAAAGTCACCAAACAGCAAAAAGAGTTACGTATCTAGGTATGAGGTCAACCAATGCAAAGGTAGACCACTTTCAACAATCATTTAAATCCATTAGAATACTGCACATAGACATATACATATTATACAAAGAATCGTTTTCCTTTTCATGACTTATCACAAGTTTCATTTTACCCATGACTGGAATGTACACCAAGATAGTGTCCTCCTTTTTTCCTATCAAGGTTTCCTGTGAGGATCCACTAGGGTGACATGTTTCTAGGATCAGGACCTAAAAAAAGAAAGAAAAACAATTTTGAACATTTTTCTTAACTTTAACCACTACACAAAACTTCACCATCCCCTAGATGGTGCAGAACAAGTGACCTGTTTTTAAGGATCTATATTAATGCGTGGCTGATCCAGGACATTTTTAAGGACACCGACAGGTTTTATCTCTTTAGAAAGGGCTTCAACTCAATTCTTTCATTCAGTCCTGGTTTTACGGACCCATCCTAGAGAGAATATCCAGTATTGTTCTCTCTTTAATAAAACATTATTATAATCACCTTCCCTTGGGCTTTTGATCATAATTGTAAATGGAGTCCACTCTGAAGAAAGAGAGGTTACTAGTGGGGTACAGCAGGGTTCAGTATTGGATCCAGTCCTTTTTAATGTCTTTATAAGTGACATTGCAGAGGGACTGGAAGGAAAAATATGCCTCTTTGCAGATGACACAAAGATCTGCAACAGGGTTGATACACAGGGAGGTGTGGAAAGGGTGAGAAGGGACTTGGCAAGGTTGGAGGAATGGTCAGAAGTATGGCAGCTAGGATTCAATGCAAAGAAGTGCAAAATAATGCACCTGGGAAACAAGAACCCAGGGGAAGATTACATAGTGGGGGGAGGTGGTAACAACAACAAAAAAGGAAAGGGACCTGGGGGTAATCATATCAGATGACCTTAAGGTTAGCAAGCAATGTGAGAAGGCAGTAGGGAGGGCTGGGGGCATACTGGGATGCATAGGGAGAGGCAACACCAGCAGAAAACAGGAAGTTGTTATCCCTCTGTACAGACAGTTGGTGAGACCCCATCTGGGGTACTGTGTCCAGTTCTGGAGACACCATCTCTGCAAGGACATAGACAGGACAGAGGCAGTCCAGAGAAGGGCAACTAAATGGTGCAGGGTCTTCAAGAGAAGCCATATGAGGAGAGACTAAAGGAGCTTAATATGTATTCCCTTGAGGAAAGAAGGGAGAGGGGGAACATGATAGAAACTTTTAAGTGCCTCAGTGGAATCAACAAAGTCCAAGAGGCTAGCATCTTTCAGAAAAAGAGACTTGCAAGAACAAGGGGACACAATTTAAAGATAGAAGGAGGGCGGTTCAGGGTCAATGTGAGGAAGTATTTTTTCACAGAGGGTAGTGGATGCATGGAACAGCCTTCCTGAGGAGGTTGTGGGGTCTAAAACTGTGGGACAATTCAAGAATGCATGGAACAGACATAAGGCAATTCTTGTAGGGGGTTGGAAGAATTAGGCTGTTGGTTAACTAAGATCTGCTGCCTATCCTGTAGGTAGGGAAATGGGCAGACTAGGTGGGCCAAGTGGTCCTTATCTGCTGTCAAAGTCTATGTTTCTATGTTGATGGGCTTTTCTATTCCCACGAAAGTCCAAGACTGTTCCTTAATACTGGGCATCATTTTCATGTGTACTGCTAATGCATTTTTCATATCACCATGTTCTATTGCCCTAAGATGTTTTCATATCCTTTCCTTGAATTTCCTTTTAGTTTTTCCAACATAAAAGCTTCTACATGAGCAGGTGACCAGATAAACCAGTCCCTCCATGGCACAAGTGATGAACCCCCTTATTCAGGTTTCTCTTTTAGTTTTGGGATTCTCAAAGCTTTTTGTGTTTCATGCTACCAGGCAAAATGCACAATTCCCACATTTGTGGCATCCATCCTGTCTGTGTGGTAACCACATCCTGGGATTACTTTGTCTTGGTTGCACTGAGTGCACCAAATTATCCCTAAGGCTTTTTCTCCTTCTGTGTACCATTCTGGGTTTACTAGGACAAGCCCACCCACTTAAGCGTGAGCCATAACTCCACGGTCCTGGATTTGAACCTCCATGGCCTGGACTCAGACAAGCCCCGGCTCTATTTAAATTAGGCAGTTTTGCTTGCAGGAGACTGCCCACCTCCATTACCGCTGAATCCAGGACAAACCTGCCCTCTTGGGCACAAGCCGTACCTCTACTATCCTGGATTTGAACCTCCACGGCCCGGACCCAGACAAGCCACAGCTCTATTTAAATTAGGCGGTCCTGCTTGCAGGAGACCGTCGCCTCCACTACCACCAAATCAAGGTAATGCAACGTACCTTGCCGCCTGACAGAACAGCAGCTTGGGTGGCGCTACTATAACCCTGAGGACATTTTTTAAATTTCAGTTAGGCGCCTTTTTCTGTATGGAGCCATTAGATCGCAGTCCTTGCCTGCAGTCCCTCCTGGACTCTGTCTGTGGACACTATTGCTAGTTTAAAAATTGAGTCTTATTGTTAAACTGCAAAAGTCTCGATGTTGCACACATTTAATTAAGAGGGGACACAGTCTTGAATTTATCTACATTTTATTTAAAACTTATTCTACACTTGCTAATGAAGGGGCACAGTTTAATTTTTCTGCGTATACTTTGAAACCCATTCTAAAATCTTGTGGTAGTTATAATTTGAACTTTGGAACCCACGACAAAATCTTGTGGTAGTCAAAAACTTTAACTTAAATTTAAACTACAAGGACAAGTTGGGGGGGCTGTATCTACTAAACTTCTTTCATGGATTTCTCTTACTGCTGCTCTAAGACTAAACCCGCCCTACTCCTTTGTTATATAATTAGCCCTGCCTCTCTCTCCTCGACTTAAATTCCCCTTCTTCTCCTCAGGGCAACCCTGCCCACTTGGGCCTGAGCCGTACCTCCATGGTCCCGGATTTGAACCTCCACAGCCTGGACCCGGACAAGCCCCAGCTCTATTTAAGTGGTCCTGCTTGCAGGAGACGGCCCACCTCCATTACCGCTGAATCCAGATAATCCAACGGACCTTGCCACCTGCCAGAATGGCAGCTTGGGTGGTGTTACTATGATGCTGGAACCCCACCGGTGCTGTGCACCGCTCCCAACCCTCCCCACCCTCCCGCCCAATCTCAGCATTTAGCTATATAGGCTTGTTCCTGGTCAGTTCAGCTGACGCTCAACAGGCCACTTTTCCATTTGCTCCTTATCACATACAACCACTAGGGGCATTGGCCTATTTTCTGGTGCTCGTTTTCTAGCTACCTGTGACTGTTGTTTCTAGCTGAAATAGTGCTGGTCCTCTTTACTCTCTACATTTTTAGCATTGGTGGGGCTGCTGCTCATCATGACACTCAATTATCTGGTTACTCTCATGGCCAGCCTGTTGCTCTGCTCACTGGCTAGGTTCTCACTACCCCCTTGTTCCTGCAGCAGTACCAGGGAGCAGAACGCTAATAGAAATTTTACTTTCTCCAATATGCTGGTAAGACCCACTAACTACCTTGACATCACCCCTCTACTAGTCCCACAGTTCATCAGTTATCTTGGGGCCGCATACTTAGATCATACTCTTTGCCTAAAAAGTACCAAGGCTTCTCCATTTATTCATCGCAAGCTCTGGTATCTAATGCTGCTTGCTATCCTTCTGGCAGGTGATGTGGAACAAAACCCTGGTCCCGTACATCCACAGTCGTGCAATAATGCCTCCTGGGCTACTGCTTCTGGGCTTCGCATAGCCCACCGGAACCTTAGGAGCCTTACACGCAACTGCACGGAGCTGGAGGCTTGGGTCTCCACCCATAACCCAGATGTACTGTGCCTCTCTGAGACATGGCTCAATCCCTCCTCCACTGACTCAATCTGCTCGCTACAAAATTATAGCCTTCTCAGGAATGACGGGTTATCCTCTGAGTGAGGTGGGGGTGTTGCACTGTTTTACAAAGTGCATCTAAACATCTCACAGAAAACCATACCCCAATCCTCCATCTGAGAATCCCTTCATGCACTTCTCTACGTGGGTGCAAAAAATTTTCATATAGCCATTGCCTATAACCCTCCCCAGGGAGGGCTCTCTGCTCTCACTAATATGCTGGATGATACAATAAAACTAGTAGGCAAAATGAACTGCTTATCCTAGGGGACATGAATCTAAAGTGGCTGGGACACACTCAGGGGTCACTTCTATCTGTAATCCAGAGCTATAACCTGCATCAAGTTATAACTGAGCCAACGAGATTCTCCTCTAAGGCAATGTCAAGCACGCTACTGGATTGGTTATTAACAAAGAGGGTTGACATGATCGTGGCTGCTGGCAGTTTGTCAGATAGCATATCTGATCATTGCCCCATTTTTTTTGTGTGGCAACACTCTAGCTCCCAGTCCCAGCCCCCACGCTACATCACCTTCAGGAACTATGCTAATCTGAATCAGGCGCAGTTCCTGTATGAAGTCTCATCCATTGACTGGTCATGTCTTTTTCAATCCCTGGATGCACAAACGGCTCTAGGCTACTTTATAGACCAATTTTGTAAAATTCAAGATAGACATACACCCCTTGTGACCCAACGGGTTCATGCAGCACCAACCAAGTGGTTATACAAAGACCTCCTGGCTGCACTACATGTCAGGGATAAGAGCAGGAGGCGTTTCAGGAAAACTGGCCTTATTTCAGACTACCATACCTATAGAACCCAGAGAAAAGACTACAAAAAGTGGATTAGAGTTGCAAAAAGCACATATTGCAAAAGGCTCCTGCTGGAAGCATCAGGTGACTCCAGGAAATTCTGGGCACATGTCAAAACATTCCTAGGCAATAAAAATACTCCTTTGACCAATGAAATGATCATTGGTGGGGTCCACTGCTACATCCTCAAGAAAATTGTAGGGAGGCAGTATAGTGCAGTGGTTTAAAGCTCTGAGCTTCAAATCTAGTGACATCCAGCAGACCAGACCTGGGTTTGAATCCCACAGCTTCCACTTGCATACTGTGTGACCCTGAGCAAGTCACTTAACTTCCCTGTGCTCTCTGGTTGCTCCTGTAAAAAATCTTTCAGCTTAGTGTGCTACTCCTGGTTAAACAACTAAATAATAAAAAAAAAATAATTGTGGAAGCATTTAATAAACAATTCTCTGATCTGTCCAGCTTCACATCTGTCTTCCCTCAAGGTCAGTCCTCACCTCAAACCACTCCACCCAAACCTACTGCATCTCCCCCTCCATTCTATGTCAAGGCTGTTTCTAAATCCTATGTCCTAGGCCTGCTGAATACCATTTCTGACAACTCCATTGTAGGCTCTGATGGTATGGAACCCAAACTTTTAAAACTGGCTGCACCGTTCACTGCCCATCCTTTATCATGGATCTTGACCCTCTCTCTTTGTAATGGAATTGTCCCAGATGTCTGGAAAATGGCCAGAATCACCCAAGTTTTAAAGAATAGTGATAAAAGAGATATGGCTAATTATCGGCCTATAGCCATTCTACCAGTGCTAAGTAAAATAATGGAAAAGCTAGTATCAATACAAGTTACAGAATACATGGCTAAATATGAATTTCTCTCACTGATTCAGTATGGGTTTCGCAAAGGTCATAGCACCTCTACGGCCTTACTCCACCTCACAAATGATACTTTAACTGTTATGGACAATGGCCACCTCACGTGGGCAGTTTTTATTGACCTGACTAAGGTGTTTGACATTGTTGATCATCCTCTTCTATTAGATAGTCTCCAAGCCCTTGGCTTCTTGTCTAACTCAGTGACATGGTTTAATAGCTATCTAACAGAACTCAAACAGTTAGATTTAATTCTGCTGTGTCCAGTCCTATGGCCTTTAACCCTAGGTGTTCCCCAGGGATTGATACTAGGACCCCTCCTCTTCTCCATTTTTATAAATAGCATCTCATCAAATAGTTCTGATTGCAGGCCGGCCCACTGGCACAGCGGTTGGATTTCTGTTTGCAGCGCCTTGGCAGCCTGGGTTCGGGGAATGAGCTCAGGTGGAGGGTTCAGGACCCGGGGGAGAAGGATCGGCGTCCCGACTGCTCTCCTTCTCCGGGGGGAGGGTGCGGGATGTTGCCAATGCTTGGGGACACCTGGTGGAGGCCAGGAGTACCTCAGCATATGGGACAGCAAGGTTTCCAAGGGGCGGGACAGACACTGGCATCATTGCACGTTCCGGCCCCTCTAAGGGGAGAAAATCTCAGCCCGCCTCTCACCGCCTAAATGATGCCCGCCCCTTGGGCTGCTATCGGCTCCCCAGGCTGACTCCCGCCCTATCCTGTTGTTCATGGCACCCAAAGGGGATGGGTGCCACGTCTCCACCCTGGGGGGTAATCCAAGGGGTCCTGGGAGTATGGCTCATGTGGGGATGCCGCAGCCAAGGGGTCCGTGACTGGGGGGACATCTGGCAGAGAGAGGAGGGGGCCGCAAAAAGTATAAATAAAAAAAAAAATAGTCCTGATTGCTCGGCTATCCTCTACACAGATGACTTTGTCCTGTACTGAAATGATAAGTACACTCACCATATAAACCAGACCCTTACTATTGCTTTTAAGCCTGTTCAGTCCTGGCTGTTGCAACATAAGCTAATCCTCAATGCTGATAAAACACATACAATGCTATTGGGTTCAGAAGTCAAATTAAACAAAAAATGGGATCTAGTTACAGTTTCTGGTCTAGGTGGTATGGTCCTCAAACCACTACGCTCTTTCAAGTATCTTAGAGTACTCCTCAATGAAAATCTAAATTTTAATGAACATGTATCGTCTACATGTAAATCAGTTAATGCTAAAATTGCAGTAGCCTACAAAACCAATTACGTCCTTATGTAGGCAGCTAGATTAGCTATAGCCCACGGGATCTTGCTCCCGTCATTATCCTATGGAGTAGTCACTTATCTTAATTCAGCCACTAATCTCCTCAGGAAATGGGACACACCTATAACAGCATCTGTAGGTATGCTTCGGCCTCTCCCTGGTCGAAACACCATTGTCAGCTCTATGCTGACTTAAATTGGCTACTCCTGCATTGGCTCAAATTCTTTCCCTTGGCTCCCTGACTGATAATGTCATTATATCAGGGATCCCTGTCTCGCTGGCCTCCCTACTTACTCTGCTGTCCTCCTCTCATGGTCTCTGATCATCTGACAATTTGTTGCTGCAAATACCTAGATGTAAATCAAACAAAGGAACCCTTGCTTTCTCTCATTCAGAGGTGAAATTCTGGAACTCTCTGCCTCTTGATGTTCACCTAGCCCCTAGTCATGCCCAGTTTAAAATCAACTGCTGCTCTTACCTCATTAGCCAGGTCTCCTGTGTCTGCTTCAAACCCCCCTGAATCTGCATTAACACTCTGTCTCCACTGCTGCAAACTGCTCTCCAGTCAATCTACCCATTCCAGATAGGTTATTAGGCACTTATGTCTCCGTTGGTTTTTGCTTTAGCTGCTCTTAACCCTTTTGTGCTTAGATACATGTGATAGGTATCTCTGTTTTTGTTGCTGTGTGTAAACTCTGACCCAACTTGTTACCAACCCATGTAATTGCCAAATTGCATACCGACTTAAGTAATGACAAATCCTGTTTTGCTCTGTATTTTTAATCCCGTCTTGCTCTATATTTTTGTTTTTACCTGTTTCTAATGTAACTCCCTGCCTAGCTACTGTAATCTCCTGGGTCGTGCCTGAAAATAGTAATTTCATGGCTATGGTACTTACCCGGTAAACAAAAACTAAATAAATAAAATCTTTCAGACCAGGATCCAAGCCTATCATGTGCCAATGGTTCTGGACTATTGTGCTGATCTCTTTAAATTGTGCATTTTAGGTGCTTATGAAATTGATCCATAGGTCTCCTTTTTCTCTTTTTCCTGTTCTGGGAGTCAAAACCTCAGATCTATCCAGTTCCTCCACTTCCTCTTTTGCTTTATTTATAACTATTTTAGGGTAGCCTCTTTCTTGCAGTCCATACTCTAATTCATCTGCCCTTCTCTTGTAGGTATCTGAGTCACTGCAATTTCTTTTTACTCTGATGAACTGACCCTTTGTGATGCCTTCTATGGTGTGCTGAGGGTGGCTACTGCTAGCTTGTAGAAGAGTATTTCTATCAGTTTCCTTCCTATACAGGTCAGATTTTACACCTCCCTTTCCATCTTTTCTATTATCAAGCCTAAGAAATTGATTTATTTTTTTACTAAAAGAAAGTGAAAACCATAAATTCCTGTTGCTGTTTTCCAGGAATTTAGTGAAACTATAAAGTTTTTCCTCTGTACCTTACCATTTGATCAAAACATTGTTGATAAAACAACGGTACAAATCAATTTTATCCAAAAAGGGGCTTTTCTCTAGTGACCTTATGACCTCCTCCTCCTCCCATTTGCCCAAGTACATACATGTGTAATGGGGAGCAAATGTAGCCCCCCATCTCTGTAGCCCTTTTCTGCACATACTGGTCATCTAGGTTAAAAAAGATATTACATTTCAACACTTATTCTTCCATAGTTACCAGCATTTCTATGGGTGGGACATCTTGATCTCTTTTTCTGAGACAATGCTCCAAAGACTCCAATCTCCCTCATGTGGGATATTGGAGGGATATTGGAGTACAGTGCTTCTACATCTAGGGTAAAAAACATGCTGTAATTTTCTATTTCTATCTCTTGTAGTACAGACAATATTATCCCCACGTCTCTTTTATATGAGGGAATTTGCTGTGCCAGTGGTTTGATAAAATAATCAATGTATTGTGATAGTGGTTCTGTGATGGAATTATTGTCTGATACTATGGGACATCTGGGGGGATTTATAAGACATTTATGCACTTTAGGCAAACAATAAAAGCAAGCTCTTACAGGGTTTTCAACAGTCAAAAATGCAAAAGTATCATCATCCACCTATCCTTTTTCCTTAATTTAAGATAAATAATTATCTATTTTTGCTTTAAATACAGGTGTCAGGTCAGCAGATACCTTTTCATAAGCATCCTTATTCCCTAGCTGTCTACATACTTTAGTATGATATGAATCCGTGTCCATTATTATTATGGACCCCATCAGCAGGCTTAATAGTCAAGGACTCGTTGGACCCCAAATCATACAATGCTGTTCTTTCTACCGTTCTGATGTTAGCATGATGTACATCATAACTATTTGTACATAATCTTGTGCCCAAGTCCTGTAAATCCCTCTCACAACTTTTCAAGAAGGTTTGTAAATCTGATGTAAGAGGTGGACAGAAAACAGAGCTGGGTTTAAATCTATTACAATTTAAGTCAATTTCTGTTTCATTGTTTATATCATCTGTTGTTTCATTTAGCCCATCCATTTCCATTTCCTGTCTTTCTTCTTCTTCTTTCCTTGTGAAAAAAAGAACATAATCCCAAGTTAAAGAAAAGTTTTAGGGATAATTTACTGTACTCAGTGCAACCAAGACAAAGTAATCCCAGGATGTAGTTACCACACTGACAGGATGGATGCCACAAATGTGGGAATTGTACATTTTGCCTGATAGTATGAAGCACAAAAAGCTTTGAGAATCCCAAAACTAAGAGGGAAACCTGAGTAAGGGGGTTCATCACTTGTGCCATGGAGGGGGTGGTATATCTGGCCACCTGCTCGTGTGGAAGCTTTTACGATGGAAAAACTAAAAGGAAATTCAAGGAACGGAAAGGAAAACATCTTAGAGCAACAGAACATGGTGAGATGAAAAATGTATTAACAGTACACATGAAAATGATGCCCAATATAAAGGAACACTCTTGGACTCCTGTGGGAATAGAAAAGCCCATCAAAAGCCCAAGGGGAGGTGATTACAATTATGTTTTATTAAAGTGAGAACAATACTGGATATTCTCTCTAGGGTGGTCCGAAAAGCCAAGACTGAATGAAAGAATTGAGTTGAAGCCCTTTCTAAAGAGATAAAACCTGTCAGTGTCCTTAAATGTATCCTGGATCAGCCACCCATGAATACAGATCCTTAAAAATAGATCACTTGTACTGCACCATCTAGGAGATGGTGAAGTTTTGTGTAGTGGTTAATGTTAAGAAAAATGTTCAAAATACTTTTTTCTTTCTTCTTTTAGGTCCTGATCCTGGAAACATGTCATCATAGTGGATCCTTGCAGGAAACCTTGATACAAAAGAGGAGAACACTATCTTGGTGTTCATTCCAGTCATGGGTAAAATTAAACATATGATAAGTCATGAAAAGGAAAAGACTCTTTGTATAATATTTATCTGTCTATGTGCAGTATTCTAATGGATTTAAATGATTGCTGAAGGAGGTCTACCTTTGCATTGATTGACCTCATACCTAGATACATAACTCTTTTTGCTGTTTGGTGATTTTAATACAGTTTGCATTTTAATCTATTTAAAAGCACTGTCACTTTAATTGGCACTTTATTTAATGTTGTGTAACAAAGTTAAGCTGCTATTCTATGATTAAGCGCTAGGGGGCGTGAAATGCATAAGGCAGCTGAACATGATGAGATGAGGAGGGGGTTTGCTTGGCTTGGAAAAAGGAAAAAACACTGTGTGCACTTTATGAAATAAAATTAAGCACTTTATGAAGAAACTGTGGACTAACTTCACTTTCCTATCACTGAGCATTTGAATGGTAAAAGAACTACCAAAAGAGCTTACATAAGGAGCTGTGAGTAGTCGGTGCTGGCAACTGCTATTTCAATATCCCCAAATTACATGGAAACATAAGAATATAGAAGTTGATGGCAGATAAGTGCCACAAGACCCATCCAGTTTGCCCATTTATTCTACCTTATGAATGTGCCATAGGTCTTTATTCTGTCAATGGCCTATCTGTTTATACCATCTGTACTGCTCCCTTAAGCCTATTCATTCCTGTTTGAAGCCCTGCACTGTATTAATATCCACAACTTTCTGAGGTAGGCCGTTTCATGCATCCACCACCCTTTCTGTGAAAAAGAACTTCCTCACATTACCCCTTAATCGACCTCCCTCTAATCTCATGCTGTGTCCTCTTGTCTTGCTATTTTTCTTATATTGAAACATGTTAAACTCTGGTACCTTGTTAATGCCCTTAAGATGTTTGAAGGTTTTAATCATATCACCTCTGTCCCTCCTTTGCTCTAGGGTATACATATTGAGCTGCGTTAATCTGTCCTCATAGGTTTTCTGATGCAGTCCCTGCAATATTTTGGTTGCCCTTCTCTGGACTGCCTCCATTTTGTTAATGTCCTTGTGCAGGTGCGGTCTCCAGTACTACATGCAGTACTCCAGATGGGGCCCAACCAATGTCTTGCAAAGAGGGATTATTACCTCCCTCTTATGACTTGTGAAACCCCTACTAATACACCCCAACATTCCCCCTAGCCTTACCTACTGCTTTAGTGGTCTGCTTGGATGATTTCAGGTCATCTGTGATGATGATGCCCAAGTCTCTTTCTTCCCTTGTGATTGCCAGCAACTCCCCTCCCAACCTATAAGTGGCTTTAGGGGTTTCTCTTCTGGATGTGCATGATCTTGCACTTCTTTGCGTTTAACCCCATTTGCCACTTTTCTGACCATTTTGCCAGTTTATCCATGTCTCTTCTCATTCTCTCCACTCCATCTGGATCATCTACGCTGTTGCTGATCTTGGTGTCATTTGCAAATAGACAAACCTTACCCTCCAGTCCATCTGCAATGTCACTGATGAAGATATTGAAAAGGACTAGCCCCAGGATTGATCCCTGAGGTACCCCACTTGTGACTTGTATCTCTTCTGACTGAATACCATTTACCACCACTCTTTGTTTTCTGCCCAACCACTTTACCACTCAGTTGACCAACTTCTGACCCACCCGAGCCTACCCAGCTTATTAATCAATCTTCTATGTGGAACACTGTCGAAAGCTTTGTTGAAGTCAAGGTAAGCAACATCAACTGCACTCCCTTGGTCCACCACTCTAGTTATCCAGTCAAAGAAATCTATGGGATTAGTTTGACAGGATCTTCCTGCTGTAAACCCATGCTGTCTTGGATCCTGTGCTCCTATGGATGCCAGGTGTTGCACTATCCTTTCCTTAAGGAGTGCCTCCATAATCTTGCCCATTACTGGGATAAGACTGACTGGTCTGTATTTCTCTGCCTCCTCCCTGCTACCATTCTTGTGGAGCAGAATCACATGAGTCCTTCTCTTGTTGTCTGGGACCTCTCCTGTGCTCAGAGACTCACTAAACAGTTCTGGTAATGACTCTACTAGTTCCACCCTCAGCTCCTTTAGTACCCTGGGATGTATTCCATCAGGTCCCATTGCCTTGTCCACCCTGAGCTTAGTGAGCTCTTGTAGGACCCTTTTTTTTATGAAGGGACTTGTGCACACCCCCCCTCCCCCGTGTCCATGGTGCTGAGCTGTGGGCCCTGCCCTATCTTCTCCTCAGTAAATTCTGAGCAGAAGTATCTATTTAGGATAGATGCCTTTCCTTGGTCCTCCTCCACACACGCCCCCTTATCCCCTTTTATCTTAACAATACCCCCTCTGGACTTTCTCCTTTCACTAATGTATCTATAGAAAGTTTTGTCCCCTTCTTTTACTGTTCATGCTAGTATTTCCTTGGTTTGAGCCTTTGCCTGCCTTACTGATTTCCCTGCTTCCCTTAGTGAAGTTTGGTATGCCTCCCTATCTTCGTCCTGCTGCATTCCCTTATATTTCCTGAAGGTCAACCTTTTGGTTCTGACCTTTTCTGCTACTGTTTTTGAGAACCAAAGTGGTTTCCTCCCTCTTTTGCTCTTGCTTTTCTCTCTAACACAGTGGGATGTTGTTTCAAGTATTGCATCCTTAATGCTTGCCCACTTTGCCTCTACCCCCTCACCTGTATTTCTTCTTGCCAGGGCTAGTTTAACTCTGCTGGCCATCATATCAAAGTCAGCTCCTCTGAAGTCCCATATTTGTGCCTTGGAATGGGATTAGTTCTAGTGGCCAAATTGAACCATACTATGTGATGGTCACTGGCCCCCAGGTGACCTCCTACTTAGAGATCCGTGATCCTTTCCCTGTTAGTCATTACTAGATCTAGGATAGCCCTGTCTCTTGTGGGTTTTTGTGCCAGTTGTTTGAGGCCCTCCCCCTGCAGGGAATCCACTATGTGTCTAGTTCTGGTGGATGTTACTGCTGGTATTGACCAATCTGTATCTGGCATGTTGAAGTCTCCCATTATCAGAACCTCCCCTTTATCTGTCATGTTTTGTTTATCTTCTAACAGTAATGTGTCTATATCCTCCCCCTGATCTGGAGCCCTGTAGACAACCCCAGCTTGTATGACTGTCCCATTTCCTGTTTCCAGGGTGACCCACAGTTCTTCTGGCTCCTTATATGTATTCCAAATTTCTGTAGCTTTGATATTCTCATTGACATGACAGGCCACTCCCCTCCCCCTTTTTGCACCTTGGTCTCTTCTGAACAGTACATAGCTGGGTACTGAAGTCTCCCAAGTGTGGTTACTGGTGAATCATGTCTCGCTAACAGCTACTATGTCCAGTTTAGCCTCTGTCATTGTAGTCTGCAGGTCTGGGATCTTGTTTCCCAGACTGCAGGCATTTGTGTACATGCTTTTCCATTGGTCAGATTTTGGTGAGTTATTTGTTGGGTGAGGTCTAGCATTTCCCCTGCGTGTCATATGAGAAGCTGGAACTTTTTCCTTACCTGGGGATACAAATGAACTAAAACATGCTGAACTCCTGTTTGATCACTAGCTGAGGGGGGAGGAGGGGTGTTCTTCCCATTCGATGTATTGGATGCTGCATCCCTCTCCCCATTTGCTAGTTCAAATATTTTGCAAAGACATCAAACTTCTGCACCAATGCACTGACTCCCTCCTTAGTCAGATGCAGTCCATCAAATTTAAAGAACCTTCTCTCCCAAAATTGTTGCCAGTTACCTGCAAATTTGTGTCCTTTTTCCTGGCACCAGCCCTTCAGCCACATGTTTACCTCCCCTATCTCCCCTTCTCTGACCTTTCATCCATCTTCCCCCTTCTCCCAGACCAGCAGGATCTCAGAGAAGGAGATGCCAGATGAAATGGATGACAGTTTTTTCTCCCAGCCTGGTCAAGTGTTCCCTGATCCCCACAACTGACCAGCAGGTGAGATCGTTAGTCCCTATGTGTACCAGGATGTCAATGTTTTCTACTGCTTTCTGCATGATTTATCAATGTGATCAGTGTCTCTCCACACTGATGTACCTGGGAGACATTTGACCATTTCCCCTGCCTGAAGGTTGGTATTAACTCACTGAATCATGGAGTCTTCTATGAGCAGAAGTGTTTTGGATTTCCTTTTTGCTTTTTTTTGTTTTGGTCCCTGTTTTGGGTGAGTTTTGTAGTGCTAGCTCCTGTGCGGCAGTGTCCTGGTCTGCAGTGTCCTCTGCTCCTTTGTTTGATTTTGGAGATAGAGGCAGATACCTGTTTGTAGTTTTTATGTGGTTTATTGAGGTGATACGCTGGAGAACATTGAGTGATGGGGCACCCGATTTGCCGCTCCTAACCACCTGCCAACCTCCCGGACCAACTACCCTCTGTGGTCGAGGTGCTTCAGTTGGATGTTGGGGAAATGGTGGACAGTTCTTATAATATATTTCCTCCTGAATATGTGATTTGAGGCACACAATCTCTGCCCATGCTTTCTGGAGCTGAGCCCTTAGATCTCCAATGGTCCAGCATGTATGACAGTGTCCTAAATCCTGTATAACTGCCCTTTTGAAAAGTGTCCCACAGTACCTGCAGTTAATAATATCCATTCCAGTTGAGTTGCTGAGTTTATAACCTGGTCCAAGTAATCAGAAGGAGGAAAATGAAAGCAAAAGTTTTTTTTTTTTTGTTTTTGTTTTTGTATAACTTGTTATAACAAGTTAAATTACTTGTACCCCTCTATGTGAGGTCACTGTGTGATACCCTCTAATCCTCCTCTTCCTGCTTTGCTACAGGAAATGTCATGACTGTGCTATTCTATAAAGGAGTGTAGCATGGGGTGGCTGGGGCTGGGGTGGGTGGGTGGCTGGGCCCTTCCCCTGTCAAAAAAGACGAACCACAGATGAAAGAAACAAGGAGGTAAAAGCAGAAACAGTAGCCCAACAAAAAATGCAGTAGCTCTGAAAGCTTAGCCTAAAGATAGATGAAAGAAAGTCACAAAAATATAAGCACCACCTGTAACAATTTCACAGAAGATATACCCTGCAAAAAACAGTTTGCTACAGAGAAAAATAAAGCAGTAACATGAGACATTCCTTGCAAAAAACAATTTGAATCAGAGAATATTACAGCAGTAATCTGTAAGCAAAAAACAGTAACAAACCTGTAGGCACACCCTGTAATAACGCAGCAGAAAGTATACCCTGCAACAGCAATTTGAATCAGAGAAGATTACAGTAGGAAAATGTAAGCAAAACACAGTAACAAACCCTGTGAGAGCAAAAGAAAATAGTAACACACAGTAAATCTGCCTAGGCAAAAGAAGCCTTGATCTTTTTCCTTGCTCTGATAATGTTGTTCCTTGCTCTGTCCTTACAAGCAAACCTAAAAGAAAATTATGGAGAAGTTACTAAAAGGCAAGATTCTGTACTTCTTAGAAGAAAACAACCTTCAGGACAAGCATCAGCATGGTTTCACCAAGAGGAGGTCCTGTCAAATGAACTTAATAGATTTCTTTGACTGGGTCACTAGGGAGGTGGCTCTGGGGGTTTGGTGGACATTGCATATCTTGATTTCTGGAAGGCAATGTGATTCAGTACCACATGGAGGACTACTTTATAAATTGGGTGGTCTGGGCCTTGGGGGGTGATAGGGTGGGTGTGGAACTGGCTAAAGGGTAGACGCTAGAGAGGGTAATGGTAAACGGGGTCACCTCAGGAGAGGGAAAAGTCACCAGCGGGTTCCCCAGGGGTTGGTGCTGGGACCACTGCTCTTTATGATATTCGTGGCAGATATAACAGAGGGACTGAGGGGAAGAGTGTGTCTCTTCATGGATGATGTGAAGGTCTGTAATAGGGTGGATAGCAAAGAGGGGGTAGAGAATATGCACAGGGACATGAGGATGTTAGACGTTTGGTCTAGGGAATGGAAACTAGCCTTTAACATAAAAAAGTGCAACATCATGCATTTGGGGAGGAAAAACCAAAGAGAGAGACATACTGTCTGGGTGGTCAGGGCCTTGAAGTGACTGAGGAGGAGAGGGACCTGGAAATAATTGTTTCGGGGGACCTCAAGGCAACTAAACAGTGTGAGAGGGCAGTGGCCAAGGCTAGTAGGGTATTGGGCTGCATCAGGAGGGAATTCACTAGCAGGAGGAGGGAGGTCATCATCCCACTATACAAGCAGCTGGTTAGACCACATTTGGAATATGGGGTGCAGTTCTGGAGGCCATCCTAAGGAGGGACATGGACACACTGGAACGTGTCCAGAGGAGAGCAACCAAAATGGTGTCAGGGATCGATCACTTGTAACATGAAAAGAGATTGAGTGACCTGGGCATGTACTCCCTTGAGCAGAGGAGGGATAGGGGGGATATGATCAAGACCTTTAAGTATGTTAAGGTCATCAACAGAGAGATGGTAGTGACACTTTTTAACTTACGGGGGTGGAAGAGGACCAGGGGGCATGCATTACAGGGAGAGGGGGCAAGTTCCAAGGAAACATTAGAAAAAACTTTTTCACAGAAGGGGTGGTGGAGAAATAGAATAGGTTCCCAGAGGTGGTGGTAGGGGAAGCCACCTTAGGGGGCTTTAAGAGAGTATGGGACAGCCATACGGGTCTGGTATCGGGGGGGGGAGGAAAGGTGCCGGAAAAGCCCTAGCCAAAAGCAAGGCACCTTGGGCAGACTTGGTGGGATAGGCGGCCCTTTTCTGCCATCACATTTCTATATCAGAGACCACAGATGCCACCTGTCTGCTGAAAGAGTTGGAGGATAACATCCAGCCAGCACTGCCATGTCTGGCCACATCCTCCTGTCTCTGTGTGGCTACTTTCCAAACCATCAGGTACCGGTATTGGTTCAGGTACCACAGACAGTGCCCTTCCCCTGCTGCCCTCCAACACTGCATACCCCTTGGCATCCATTATGGAATTTACTTCCGTGGATGCATGTTGGGCAGTACGCATTTCCATATATGGTGGGGTCAAACGACATAGCCACATACTGTTGGCATTACTAAGGTCTTCTGCACATGGCCCTGCACCCATCTGCAAGCCATGCCATCCCTCTGCCTGTCCTGCATACATGTTTGTGTATAGAACACACCTCTACCTGCCTGCACAGTGCTTAGCTGTGCACCACTCCTGCACTGCATATGTGTGCAGTCCCCACGCATTCATGCATAGGCCCCAATATCCTTGATACGACGTCTGAAAAGTCAGTTTGGACACAAGAACCTTTTTAAAATAGTTTTGATTTGAGTTTTAAACTGAGCTGAAGTTAAACTAGAATAGGTTATCCAGGTCATGTCTAACTTCAATTCTCTTTAAAGCAGCAGTGCAAAGAAAACTGTTTTTCCACAAAAGCTAGGTTCAACTCCAATGCTAGTCTATCAAAAATTCAGCGATCATCTTTTTTCTTGGAAAAAAACTCAAAACATTTATAAAATACTCAAATGTTGGTAGAATTAGAAAATTGTACCACCAAATTAAACTGGAAGATGCTTGGAATCTTTTATAATGAGAAAAGGTAAGTAAATTTTTTGCCCGATTTTGTTGCAGTGCTGCTTTAAAATATGACAGTTATAAGATGTTTCTTGAGCTACATAAAACAATAAGGTAAATTAAATTAACATTTTAGTGCTTATTTAGGTAGGATGCTGTGTTTCCCAAAAAGCTGGTTTATTTCTGTAACTTCTTTCTAAGCCTACTATACTTCATAAACTGTAATTAGTTTTGGTGTGTATTTGTTTTTCCTTAATTGACAGGTTTCAACCACATAACAGGACTTGTATGCCCCATAGTTGGAATGTGGCCTTACATGGGTCCTATAAGGACGAATGATACATTGTAAGGACATTTCTTGCAATAATTTATCTGAGGCTGATGTGTTGCTGTGATAATATGCTGTTGCAGGCCTTTAACTAAAATATCTGTATACAGTACAATACATTATTAATTGCAAAAAAAAAAAGATGTTTACAGTAAGCATCAGTTAGAACTGAAGCACTAAACCAAAACAGTAGAGGAATGTGAATTTAGGGTAAAACCCAACCCTGTATTCTTTATAAATGTGATATGGTGTTCAATGGGGTTTGAATGATTGTTTGGCGCAACACTGGTATTACCCTACCTGCAGCACCATCTCTCAGATCATTAGTGTATGAATAAATGCTTGCACTGAGCAATAATTTAAACCCAGAGATATACCACACCACACATTCACTGGGCCCTATGCACGACACCAACATGTCATGCAAACCGGGTGTAATTGCATTGATATGCGTGAATGCCTCGGAGAGGGGTCCCTGCAGACCACGGGTGATATTCAGGAATGGGGAGCAAGTTAGGTACACAGCCGCCCTCCAGGCCACTTGGACTGCAATGTGCTGGGAGCATTCTGGGAGCATGCCAGCACTTTGTAGTATGCCTAGAACTGCATAGTGGAGCTGGGAGTAGGTTACGGCAGCTGGGACCCTACCATAACCCTCTGTGTGACCACAGCTACTGCACCGTCCATCACTGGGGGACTGGAAATGGGCCCCCCTGCTTCCACAGCCCATTAGCCAATGGGAAGGGCAGGGGCATCTGAATAGCTGAGTGCCAGGAAAGGCATGGCTGTGGCCCCTATGTGCCCCCATCCCACAAGACAGCCCCATACCTGGGGCCACTCTCGTAACATCCTCCAACCACACACAGGTACACTGGTCCCAGTGACTGAGGACTCCTCACACGCACACACAGACACTTCTGTGCCCCGTCCCCATGTGCGCAGCAACCCCACCACCACCCAGCAGAGTGAATGCCCCCCCACCCTGAACCCTGCTCCTCTGCCCCGCATTGGTGTCCAGTGTCCCCACCCCAGCAGCATCATCCCCTGTCCCCCATACCTTTGAGGTTGTATCACCCCCAAGATGGCCTCTGCTCACCATCATGGCCACCGTCCACGTGACAAACACAGGGGTGTGCAGTAGATGCGTGCCCACATATGTCAGATAGCTGCAGCTGTGGTGGTAAGAGGAGGGTTTTGCTCCTGGCAGTCTTGGGGCTGGCACTGCCACAAAGGTACAGGGGATGGGGGGTGACGGTGCTGTGGGGGGTGGGTGCCATGGGGGGTCACCATCTAGCTAGCCTGCTGGTTGGGGTGCCCGCAGGTGAGTGCTGTCACTAGCAGCAGTGGTACTGGCATGGGGTTGGCCCACTGTGGGCAGGGGCATGGGCAGGGGGTTTGATTTTTCTGTCCCTGGTAGTGGCCTTGCAGTGTGTGGGGGCCACAAACCAACATTCCATCATGGAGACATGTGCGCACAGGTCCAGGTGCCTGCGGAGAGCATTCACGCACTTGGACCCATGCCTCTCAACACAAGGGATCCACTTTTGGCCGATGACAGGCATCCGATTGGATGCTCACCTGGGACCACAACCCTGCCCCCCTGCTGCCCTGTGGAGTCCTGCACACTGGGTGGGCGGGGCCATGGACAGGTGTGCTTCCGTGGGGCATACCCCTGGGTGCACACCTGTCTGCAGGTGCGGATATACGAGGGCAGGATATGTGCCTGTGGCATGTAGTTCCAGCCCATTAGTGCATAGGACCCAATAAGCATAACAGGACTTGTATGCCCCAGCTTTGTGCTTCTGTGCTTTTCAAGCTTTGTGATTTAAGTGAAACTGAAGCTTAAACTGAACTGAAGTCAAACTAGGAGAGGTTGTCATGGGACATTCCTAATTTCATTTCTGTTTAAAATAAGCCAGTCATACAATGCTTCTAGGGCTACATAAAACAATAAGATAAATTAATTTGACATTTTAGTGCTTAGACAGGAGAATTTGTTTCCAAAAATGTCATTTCACTTCTGTAACTACTTTCTAAGCTAACTTTACACATATGCTTGCTTTTGGTTTTCATTAGTTTTTCCCGGAGTCTGCAGTTTTTTAATGTGGTCACCAAAAGCAATTATTTAAGCAATGTTTTATAGGCAAGAGCCTTTGTGTTAGTAAATATCTCACAGTGATTTATCTGACTGATATTGTTGTGATATGCTGTTTGCAGTTCTTCAACTAAAAACACCTGCTGTATATATGGTTTTATATACCACAGTATGATGATTTTGTACTGCACATTTTCTTTTTGTGACATTTAACCTATATGTCCAAAACAAACATAAAGTCAATACTGAAACACAATGGGCTAGATATTCAAAGGAGTTGCACCAGCGCAATCTCAGAAATGCACCCTAGGGCTATATTCAGAAGGGGGAAATGTACTACGTAATTCCCAATGCACCATGGTTGAAAGATAATGTATGCAGCGCATCTCAAGGGGGTGTGCCCATGCATATGTGGCACATCTTGATATTTATCCGAGATATGCGGTGCATCTGCTGGAACATCCCGGAGATGTGCCACGTACATGGGCACAAAGTTCATCATGGAAAAATCATGCTCAAGTGAAAGCCACCCACAGGAGAGCTGCTGCCGTAATGCAAGGCGCAACACGGTAGCCGCCAGCTGTGAGGGGCTACCCCCCCAGAACACTGTACATTAGCACCCACATTATTCCCTGGTAGTCTAGTGGTACCCCCTTCCCCATTCCCTACTGTGCTCCACATACTGAACAAATATGTATTTCCCTGGTAGTCTACTGGTACCCCTTCCCCATCCTGTATCTTGATCCTCATAATGAATAACTTTTTATTTCCTGAGTAGTCTAGTGGTACTCCCTTCCCCATTCCCTACTGTGATCCCCATACTGAACAAATATGTATTTCCCTGGCAGTCTAGTGGTACACCCTCCCCATCCTATATCTTGATCCTCATAATGAACAACTTTTAATTTCCCTGGTAGTCCAGTGGTACCCCCTCCCCATCACCTACCATGATCCCCGTACTGAACAAATATGTATTTCCCTGGTAGTCTAGTGGTACCCCCCCTTCCCGACTGTAACTCTGATCGCACAGAAACCGCATCCCCATATCCATGGTAGTCTAGTGGTCCCCCCTCCCACCCATGAAGGACCCCATTCCACCCCGCTCCCCCCCAGGTCATCGGCAGGCAGCAGAGCCACCCGCACACCTCCGTAGCTGCCCACCGAATGACAGCTTATAGTATGTGCAGCAAGTTCATTGGTCCAGACTGACGACCAATGGGCTTGCTGTATGTACTGTACTAGTCTTACATGACATTGTGAATGAATGACTTCATTCACAATGTCATGACAGACTAGTACGGTACCCACAGCAAGCCCGTTGGTTGTCAGTTTGGACCAATGAGCTTGCTGCATGTACTTGTAAGCTGTCATTTGGCTGGCAGCCATGGAGGTGTGTGAGGCGGGTCTGCTGTCCGCCAATGACCTGGGGGAGAGGGGTGGATGGGGTCCTTGTGGGTGGGGGACCACTAGACTACCATGGATGTGGGGATGCTGTTTTGGGGCATTGGGGTTATGGGCTGGGGGGGGGTACCACTGGACTACCAGGGAAATACATATCTGTTCAGTACGGGTATCGCGGTAGGGGATGGAGGGGTACCATTGGACTACCATGGAAATAAATATTTATTTATTACGGGGATCGAGGTATAGATCAGGGAGGGGGTACAACTTTGGTACCTGGGACAGGGAGCACCTGCTATGCAGGCTGTCAGGTGCATTTTGCTGACCAGCCCTGCACAACTCATGCAAATAAGGCCATAATGACATGCAAATGGCCATATTTGTGCCTTGCATGCATTATGACCCCATTTGCCATATTTGGGTCTGAATATCAGGAATTTGCACCCGGCGTATCTCTGATTAGCTGGTGCATTTCCCATTCCTGGCATTCAGACCTCTTTGGGGGATGTGTGGGAACATTGTAATTGCGCCACAGGCATTTTTTTATATATTCAGACAAGATACCCTGGCACATCTCTTTTGAATATATCCCTTTGTCGCTCTAGTGCAACTCAGTTGCACGGATCAACCACTTGCGCCGCAGCAAGCGCAAGTCTGAATATCTGGGCCAAAAAGTATACTTTAAAAATTACTGATAACATAGATGTTTTAAAATTCTTTATGTGCAAAGGAACATATAGTAAATTATTGGTAAATCATGTCAATCTCTGCTGTCATTAAGCAAGATAATATTAAAAAAAATATATTCTCCTTGGGGGCAGACAATAATCATCAGTTTGTGAATGTACTGTATGCTGTTCAATTAGACCATGTGCATATAAAGAGAGATGTGATGATGCACTCTACTTAATCCTGGCTCTATTAAGACACCCGGTATTTATTGTAAACATGTTAAGAGAACTCTACTCTAAGAATGTCTGGGTTACATTACAAATTGCAATGATAAAGGCATTATGTGACCTAAGCGGGGACTTAACCCAGGCACCTGGTATACTCACCCAGAGCTCTGCCACTAAGCTATCAGTCTTGCAAGTAGCTTAAGGTTCTCACAGTCCCTTACAGTACTTTCTCTAATTTAATATACTGCAACTAGGAACAATTACGATGGAATAGGTTATTGGTGGAGTATTAGCTACTACTAAGTAATTGAAATTCATTTTTAAATGAGAAAGAAATATTGTGACTTCACTGGGAACTTTTTTTTCCCCTGTTCCCCCAGGCTTTGGCCCCCCACCCCGTACACCAACTACCCATGCCCTGGCTTGCCACCCTGGGCAGGCCCACCGGACAGGCACCCCCTCCACAGGGAATACATTCTCTAGCCCTGGCCTACCCCCATAGTGCAGCCACAGCAGCAGGACCTTCCCCGTGGTAGACTTCAAGTCACTGAGGGAGCGAAGGCAGGGGTGTCATGAACAGGGGCCAGAATTTTTTCTAATATGCTTATCCTTGGGGGTGGGGATGTGCAATGATGTCCCACGTCTGCCCCCCCCCCACAAATGATGATGCTGGCATGGTGATTCCTCCAGCCTCTGCCAGAGGTCAACAGTGTGCAGGACACTCTACCCACTCCCACTAGAGAAGGACAGCAGTCCCTAGGATGCTCATTCTTTCTCCCCCTGGTTGGCTCTCTGACATCCTGAGTCCGTTCCTGAATTCTGGTCATTGGCATTGCAGATGGTCACCCTGCCTCTGCTCCAGGGGGCTAGCTGAATTCACTAGGAATTTAACTCAGGCTCCTGAAATACCATCCTGGTGCTCTAGCGCTGAACTATCAGGCTCATATCAGCCTAAGGTTCCCAAAGTCATTTTCTATTTCTGATTGCATATCCTGCAGCTACTGTAGGAACAATTAAGAGTTGCAGGTTTAGAACTGGAGTTTCTATTACAGATCCCAGATCTACCCCTATAGGTACTAACTGATCAGAACAAGACCGAATCTTATGGGATATTTTGTTAGGTGACAATTCATAGCAATAGGCAACACAAAGACTTTCATAAACTGGCTAGAATACCAAAAACAGAAAGAAATATACTATGAATACACCCAAATTGTAAGTGAGTATGTAAAACAAAAGCATAAAGCTAGGGGCCTGAGAACTTTGGTAGAATCAAGGGGAGAAGAGGGAGGAGATGGATGGGGTACTAGTGGAAGCCATCCAGAAAATGACAGCCAAAGGTAAAGTGCTGCTGGTGGAAGACTTCAATTTGCCTGATGTGGATTGGAGCACCCAGGCTGCAGCCACATCTAGGAGCAGACACATCCTGGATGCCCTGCAGGGGGGCATGCCTCAAGCAGCTCATGATAGAATCCACCAGAGATGTAGCAATATTGAACTTGGTACTCACCAGTGGGGACAGATGCACCAATGTAATGGTGGGTAGCCACCTGGGGTCCAATGATCATCACACAGTGTGGTTCAGTGTGAAAACAATGGAGGAGTCAAACCACATGAAAGCAAGTAGATGGGTTGACATTGCAAAAATGGAGGATTGTCTCGAGGAAGCTATGGCAAGGAAAGAAGAAGGGAAGGACTGTAGATAAACAATGGGTTAACCTTAAGGGAGCCATAGCAGAAGCAACAAGCCTTTGTGTTAGGCAAGTAAGCAAAACAAAGAGAAAGGAAAAAACACTATGATTCTCAAAGGACGTGGAAAAGCAGAGGGAGGCAGGGAAAGCAGTCAGGAGCACAAAGGTGCAGACTGAGGAAAAAATAGCCCAGGCAATTATGAAAGGAGACAAGGCCTTTTTCAGGTACATTAATAAGTAAATAAGAAGTAAGTAAACTTTATTTGTATAGCACTCTTCAATGAAGTATCAGAGCAATTCACAGTAAAATAACCATTACAACAAAATAAATCCTAGACTACAATAACTTAATAAGCCATAAAACCACAGAGTAATCAATACAATACAGCACCAAACACCTGCTGAAATAAATAAGTTTTGAGGTCAGTCTTAAATCTCTCCACTATAAGGCACTGATGTACCCGATGAGGCAGAGAATTCCACAGGGTAGGGGCCACAAAAGAAATGCCCTAGCTTCAGGTGTTTTTAATTGTATCCTGGGAATCTCCAGCAATCCCTTATCGGTTGAGTGGAGTGGCTAGAGAGGGCATTAGGGGTGTAGGAGATCTTGCAGGTAGCTCTGTAGCAGTCTGTGTAGGGCTTTATAGGTCAGCAAGCCAACCTTAAAGGTGATCTGCCACTGAACAGGCAGCCAGTGCAGTTCGTGCAGCACAGGAGTAATATGACTGGATTACGATGATCCAGACAACAGCCGTACCTCCACGTTCTGCACCAACTGCAAGTGGCGAATATCAACCCCAGGAACCCCTAGGTAGAGGGAGTTACAGTAGTCAAGGCGTGAAGTTACAAAGGCATGGATCAGAATAGACAAGTCACTAGACGGAATCAGGTGCCTAATCCTGGCAGTATTTCTCAGATGGAAGAAAGAGGACTTAACAATGGCTGACACCTGGAAATGAAGTGTCAAACCGTCATCAAGTATTACCCCCAGATTATGCACCCAATCAGAGGTCAGTAACTAGGACCCTCAGAGACAAAGTCCAGAGTGACATCCCATCCCTGACCCCTCAATCCGGTGACCCGGGTCCACTACCAACATCTCAGTCTTCTCCGGATTAAGTCTCCACTAGCTGGTGTTTATACAGTCCTGGATTTCAGCCAAGCAGTTATTAAAGACTGAGAGTGCAGTATCCTGGTCGGGTGAAAAAGACAGGTAGAGCTGTGAATCATCTGCATAACAGTGAAACCTCAGCCCATACCATCTCACAATGTCTCCCAATGGCAGCATATACACCGTGAACAACATGGGGGATAGCAAGAAACCCTGCGGTACACCACAAGACAGAGGGAACACCTCCAAGGAATAAACCCCCAAGACCACCCTCTGAGATCTACCAGTGAGAAATGAACAAAACCACCGAGAACTGTACCAGACAGCCTGCAGATGGCATGCAGGCGGTCCAGCAACACCCCATGGTCCACGGTGTCAAAAGCTGAAGTGAGATCAAGACACACCAGAATGGTACATGATCTCTGATCTCTTGCAATCAGGAGATCACTGAGCACCTAACCAGAGCAGTCTTGGTACTATGCCTTTTACAAAATCCAGACTGGAGGGGATCGTAAATGTCATGGATGGTAAGATGGTTCTCCAACTGTAGCTCCACAACCTTTTCAATAACCTTCCCCACAAAGGGAAGATTAGATATCAGACAGTAGTTGGCAGAGCAGTCTGGGTCAAGAGAAGGTTTCTTGAGAAATGGAGTCACCACTGCTTCCTTTAGGGAGCAGGGAAACTCACCCATCTCCAATGTACACCAGACTATCTCCGCAAGTGATAGAAAGAAGACCAGCGGTGGGATTGTGAGGTTAAAAAGAGTGAAAGGGGGGTGTGTAGAGCGGGCCCTAGAAAAAGCAACAATCTTGAACAAATGTTTTTGTTCAGTATTCACAGAAGAAGGGGGAGGAGAAGGACCACTATTGTGGGATAGGAGCACCAGTGGGAGAGAGGCGGACACAAGCCCATGTACGCAGGAAACAATCTTACAGGAACTTGAGAATCTGAACAGGGACAAGACTATGAGGCCAGATGGGTTACATCCCAGAATGTTAAAACAACTTAGAGAGGTGCTGCCAGCACCAGTAACAGTCCTGTTCAACAAATCAATAGAGAGAGAGGTGGTTCCAGGGGAGTGGAGGATGGCAAATGTAGTCCCCTTCCATTACAGGCCAGTCAGCCTGACCTCAGTGGTAGCGAAATTAAGGGAGTCACTGCTAAAGGAAAAGATTGTGATATTTCTTGAATCTAGCAGAGCAAAGGGCTCAAAAGCAGCATGAATTCACAACGTGAAGGTCTTGTCAAACAAATCTGATAGATTTCTTTGACTGGGTGACCAGGGAGGTAGATAGGGGAGGGATGATGGATGTGGCCTACCTAGATTTCAGTAAGGTCTTCAACATCATCCCACAATGAAGGTTGATGAATAAATTGGGCAGCCTGGGAGTGGACCCCAAGGTACTAAACTGGGTCAGAAACCAGTTGAGTGACAGGACACAGAGGGTGGTGGTAAATGACATTCGATCCAAGGAGAGGGGGTGACCATTGGGGTGCTACAGGGATCCATGCCGGGGTCAGTCCTCTTTAATGTCTTCATAAGTGATACTGCAGAGGGGCTAGAATGAAGGTATGTCTCTTTGCAGATGACACTAAGATCTGCAATAAGATCGACACCAGGGGTGGTGAGAATGGACCTAAACATTCTTGAGGAGTGGTCGAGAGTGTGGCAGCTAAGATTCAATGCAAAGAGGTACAAAATCATGCACTTGGGATGCAGAAATCCAAGGAAGGGGTACAAGATGGGGGAGGGGAGTTACTGATGGCCACCAGTCAAGAAGGGGACTTGAGGGTAATCATATATGATGACCTAAAGGTAACCAAACAATGTGAGAAGGCTGTGGGGAGAGACAGTGGGATGCTAAGATGCATAGGCAGAGGTATCAACAGCAGAAAAAAGGAGGTGATTATGCCATTGTACAGATCACTAGTGAGACCTCATCTGGAGTACTATGTCCAGTTCTGGAGGCCACATCTCTGGATGCACATAGACAAAAAAGAGGCAGTCCAGAGAAAGGTGACAAACGTGGTGTAAGGGCTGCACCAAAAGTCTTATGAGGAAAGACTAGAGGACCTCAATATGCACTCCCTGGAGGAGAGAAGAGATAGGGGGGAATATGATAGAGACATTCAAGTACATCAGCGGTATAAACAGGGTACAGGAGGGTAGCATCTTTAAGAAAAGGTGTACAAGAACAAGGGGCATGATATGAGGCTAGAGAGGGTAGATTCAGGGGCAACATGAGGAAGTACTTTTTCATAGAAAGAGTAGTGGAGGTTTGGAACAGCATCCCTGTGGAAGTGGTGGGGAAAAACAGTCGGGAAATTCAAGAATGCATGGTATAGACATAAGAGTACTCTAGCAATATGGAAGAGAGGGTAAGCAGCAGATCAACTAGGGTCTGCAGTAATGCATTAGGTAGGGAAAAGGGGCAGACTGGGTGGGCCACATGGTCCTTATCTGGCTTCACTTTCTGCATGTATATCTGTGTCTGAGTGTGTTCTCTTCTCCTTGAAAAAAAATGGGTCAGAATCATGAGTAAATGGCCCCTGAATTTCATGTTGGTTGTAATAATATCACTCATTAGTAAACTCATTAATGTCTCATTGGAAATCAATATCTTACAGAAACAGTTACGATCAAAATCTATAAATACTGAGGGAGTCTCAAGGGAAATGAACATTGTCAGTATTTCAGTTTCCAATGTCAGGAAATAATTAGAATTATTAATCCCAAATAAATCTCTTTGCCCAGATGAACTGCAACCTCTATTTCTTAGAAAGCTAGCAGATGTAATATTATACCCTCTAACGCAGATCCTTCAGAAATACTTGGACTAGGGTAGGGTGGTTTCTGATTGAAGGGAGGCAGTTATAATCCCTATTTTTTAAAAGGGTAGCAGAGCAGATTATAACAAATACAGACTGGTGAGTTTAACCTCCATTGTAGGAAAAATCTTAGAAGGTATAATAAATAATGAACTTGAGACACACTGAAAAAATCAAGGTTTAGAGTATCTGACTCAACATGAGTTTAGAATGGACAGATAATGTCTGACAAATATTCATTTTTTATACCACTTAGCAGGACTCTACTTGGACTACTCAAAGGCCTTTGATAAACTGCCACACTTTGAAATGGTTAACAAATTAGAAGAAACAGGTGTGAATAAGAATGTAGTGAGCTGGGTAGCCTTGTGGTTCAACAATACACGGCAGAGAGTTTCCATTAAGAAAAATGTCTCAGTATAGGGAAGGGTGACTAGTGGTGTCCCTCAGAGGTCAGCCCTGGGACTGATGCTATTTAATATCTTTATCTCTTCTATGCAATGTTCCAAAGGGGCTTGGCTCTGTAAATTTGCAGACGACACCAAGATGGGAGCTACAGGTGATGATGAAGAGGCCACATAAAAATTTCAGAATGAGATTAAAAATGTAGAAAACAGGGCAAATAATAACAAACTGATCTTTAACATGGAAAAATACAGGGTAATGCACTTTGGGATCAGAAATAAAAAAAGACAACTACGCATTGATAAGGAGCTACTTTTGACCCAGGAGTTATGGGACCTTGGGATTTTGGTTTCTAACAGGTTAACCTTTGACCTGCATTGTAGGAATGTGGTGAATCAAGGTAATAGACTCCTGGGATATATTAGTAGGAATATTAAGAGAAGGGATAGGAGAGTGGTGATCCTATTGTACTCAACACTTGTGAGGTCACACTTGGGGTATTGTGGACAGTTTTGGCCCCACACAGAAGGGTGGATGTGGAAAGGATGGAGGGTGTACAGGGAAGAGCAACAAAGTTAGTAGCTGATATTAAAGACCTGTCTTATGGTGAAAGTCTGTCAGAACTGAGTATGTTTACACTAAAATATTGGAGGATGTGGGGAGATCTATGTATGGCATATAAGGCACACTGCAACCAGAACCTTTGGGAATGTATAGGATTAGATGCAAAAAGACATGGTAGAAATACTAGGTTCCATAATAGGCAGTTAAAGGGTGAAAACTATAGGAACAACTAAGAGACGCATGGATAAATCAGAGAGTGGTATCAGTTTGGAGCACTCTACCAGATCAAGTGGTGAACAGTCCTAATATGAAGCCATTCAAGGAATCCTTGGACTCTTACTTTACTGCAATGGAAATAAGGGTTATGCTGAAGCATAGATCAAGTCAAAATGGTTAAACACTAATGGACTTGTATTAATCATACTAACACACTATTTGCCAGCAGATTAGGCCTTATGGTCTATCGAGTCTGCTCGAACCTAGATCGTTAATTGGGTGCCGAGACCCTCCCATCCCTTGTTCTCTAGAAACCCCTATCATCCATCCCCACCCCCTCGGGACAGGCCATCATCTGATACATCCACTTTCTGTGTCTGTCCCACCCTCTCCTGAAGCCCTCCACTGTGGATCTCTGAACCAGCTCACCAGGCAGTGCATTCCAAGGGTCCACCACCCTCTCGGTGAAAAACCTCCTCCTCTTTTCCCCCCTCACCCTTCCACCTTCCAACTTCAAACCATGCCCTCTGGTGATACCTCCTGCTTTAGCCTAAAGATCCCTCCATGTTTACCCTATTTATTCCCTTGAGGTACTTGAAGACCTCAATCATGTCCCCTGTCTCTCCTCTCCTCCAATGAAAACAGGCAGAGCTCCTCAAGTCTGTCCTCATAAGTCAAATCCCTAGCCTCGTATCATCTTTGTTGCCCTCCTCTGTACCCTCTCCAGGAGCTGTATGTCCCTCTTCAAATGTGGTCTCCAGTACTGTACACAGTACTCAAGGTGTGGTCTAACCAGTCCATTGTACAGAGGCAGAATCACTTCCTTGCTCCTAGAGGTGATCCCCTCACAATGCATCCCAACATCCTGTTTGCCTTGCTAGCTGCTCTCCTGCACTGCTCAGAGTTATTCATAATGTATCCACCATGACCCCTAGGTCTTTTTCCCCTATCGAGGCCTCCAGCGCCCCTCCCAGGTGTACCTGTGTTTAGGTTTCCCACCAAGATGCAACACCTTGCACTTGGTGATATTGAAATTTATTTCCATGTGTGAGCCCAGCTTTCCAGGGTGTCCAGGTCCCCTTGCAGGGCCAACCTCCCCTCTTCTCCCTCAACTACTGCTCCCATCTTGGAGTCATCTGCGAAGAGACTCATTTCACACCCTATACCCTCCCTGATGTCCGATATGTATGCATTAAACAGGATCGGACCCAGGACCGAGCCCTGTGGTACCCCACTACCAACCTCTCTAGGGTTCGAGAGCTCCCCACAGACCACTACTCTCTGAGTCGCCCAGCTAGCCAGTTTTCAATCCATCTGACCATCAAAGGGCCTACCCTAACCCCATCAGTTTCTCCACCAGACCATTGTGGGGACAGAGTCAAACGCCTTGCTGAAGTCCAAGAATAATACATCCACAGGCTTACCCCTGTCCAGTTCTGATGTTACCCATTCATAGAACTCCACAAGGTTGGTTTGACATGATCTACCTGGCACAAACCCATGTTGCCGACTATCCAGACCTCCCACCTCCTCCAAGTACACCCCAATCGCTCCTTTAGTATACTCCATTAATTTTCCTACCACAGAGGTCAAACTGATGGGTCTATAGTTACCTGGTACTTCCTTGACCCCCTTTATGGATTGGTACCACATGTGCTCTCGCCAATCCCTAGGTACCCTCCCTGTCTCAAGTGACCTGCTGAAAAGCTCCGCCAGGGTGCAGCCAGTATGTCCGCCATCCCATAGTACTCTGGGATGAATGCCATCCGGCCCTGGAGATTTGTTTTTCTTTAGGGCCTTGAGGGCTAACCACACCCTTTTGGTGGAGATAGCATCATCCGTCCCCTCCCCCTTATTGGTCTTTTTATCCTTATCCAGATGTGACACCCCTGGGGTACCTTTCCCTCCCTCTTGCTCCATTTCTGTTGCTCCCCTGATCCCACTCCCTGCCGCTTCTATCCCCTTCATGCCTTGCTTTGTAGATATCCCATCCCCCTCCCTAGCGAACACAGAGGCAAAGTACTCGTTAAATACCTCTGCCTGGTCCCTCGCCTCTTCCACCCACCCTCCTTCTGATCTCAATATGCTGAGATGGCCCTTAGTTTTTCTCCGCTCCCCAATGTACCGGAAGAACCCCTTTTCCCCTCCCTGTATCCCCTGTGCCAGCCGCTGCTCTTTACTGGACTTTGCTCCCTCACCATATCGGGTGACTTTTCTAGATGCAAGCTGGTACATTTCCTTATCCCTATCCCTCTTGTTGTTTTATATTTTTGTAGGCTGCCTTTCTTTCTCTGACTGCTACCTGTACCTCACTGGACCACCAGCATGGTTTATCGTGACCTTGCTCCCCTACGCTTCAACTTAGCGCAGATCCTGACTGCCCTATGAAGTCCCCTGTTTATGACCTCCCATCTCCTTTCCACACTTGTCATTGAGGTAATCCCTTCAAGTGATCCTTGAGAATATTTCCCATGCCCATAAAGTCTGCCCCTGAAGTCCACTGCCAGTGTCCTAGATCTCACCCCACTCCCCCATGCTTATTTGAAACCAGACAGTATTGTGGTCACTCCCAGTCAGGGGTCCTGTACAACTATGTCCCTTACCAGATCCCCATCTGCCAGAACCACATCCAGGACATGCCCTCCCTTGTGGGCTCCATCACATGCTGTGTTAAGAACACATCCTGGAAGCCATCTAGCAGCCTCTGCTCCTTGGCCACCCTAGAGGACATAGTTCCCCAGTTTGTACCTGGCATATTGGTCCCCATCAACACCACTCCTTCCCTTTTGGACCACACTGGGCAATGATGTTGTCCAGCAAACCATCCTCTAGAACATCACTCATCCCGGGGGCCTATATGCTACTCCCAGCTTGACCTTATCTCCTGCTGGGATCGTGGTGACCCATAAGGCCTCCACGCTTCCCTCTGCCTCTTCTACCATAGTAATTTCTATATCATCTCTAATGAACATAGCCACTCCACCCCTCTGACCTCCTTTCTATCCTTCCTAAGCATAGTGTACCCCTGTACATTTAGGTCCCAGTCATGGTTTTTGTTGGCCCACGTCTCATGACCGCCGCCACATCCACCCAACAGCATGGCCTGGAACTCTGGCAACTTGTTTCCCAAGCTCCTGGCATTTACTAACAACAACCCCACCCTTTCCTGATTCTCTTTCTCGAACCCACCCAGATTCCTTATACTTCCATCCTCCCCTGCTCCTCCTGGAAACCTCCACCTCCAGTCTGTTTCCCCCTCCCCTCTTGACGGCTACCCCTCATCTGGAGGGAGAGGGCTTCTGGTCAGCCCCTCCCTCATCCCTTCCCCCCCTTACAAGTTTAAACCCCACCTTTCTTGTATGTAGTCAGCCATCCCCTGTTTAAGGACTTCCTTCCCTAATGGGGCAAGATGAAACCTGTCCTTGGCATATAGTCCCTTATCCTCCCAAACTCCATTCCAGTTCCCTAACACCCCCAACCCATTCTCTTCACCCCACTTCCTGAGCCAGTCATTAACCTCTGTAAGCTTCTTTTTTTTGTCCACTGAGGCCTTTGGTACTGGCAATATCTCTGAAAAGGAAATGTTGCATCCATTATCCTGACAGACTCTGGCAAGTTCTTGGAACCTTGCTTGGATTTCCAAAATGCTATTTCCATCTAGATCATTAGTTCCCAAATGCACCAGGAAATCCTGGTTCCCTCCACAATCCCTAACCATTTCATACACCATGAACTTTGCTCTGTGCACTGTCAGCCCAGAGATACTCACTACCTTCACCTGGCTATGGCATCCACCCCCCTGTCCCTCCCAATGGATACCCCTAATCATCGAGTCTCCCAGTAACAGAACCTTAACACCTCCATCATCCTTATGGTTACCTCCACTATGCCCTCTCAGCCCCCCTTCATTCATGATCTGAATTTCATGGGAGTCTTCCTGCCTTATTAGAGACCCCCTTGTCACCCTCCCCATTCTGCCTTCCTTGCTGTTTTTCCCACTTAACTCAAACCCCCTCTGAATAGGTGTCCCCTTTAACCCTCTCATATCTGAACCATTTATCCTGGCCCTGATGGTTTCCCCTTCCCCCACACCACCATCCTCCCCCCTTGTAATAGTACCCCTGCTTCCAGAGGCTCTCTGTGGGTCCCCTTTAGCTAGGGCCCCATCCTTGGTACTGACCTCCCAGCTGAAGGGGGGCTTCTCTCCCACCTCCTTGTCTCCCAGTTTCTCTCCAATCATGCTCTCCTCCTCATGTCTGGAATATGTTGCATCTCCCCATTTGCTTAACATATATGTTTCCCTTCTCCTCTGGGACTATGTCTATCCTTTCCATAGCTGGTCTGTGATGCCCTATGGGTATCCAACTCCCTCCCCCCGGCCTCTGTATAAGTTTCCTCATTTCCACCAACCCCTTCCTCCCCCTCTAGGTTGCTTAGTAGCTCAAATTTATTGTGACAGTCTATGTCAGCCTCCATCAAGTAACCCGAGTTTCCCCTGACTGCATCTCTAAACTGACCCTCTTCTTCCTCTCTTGCACTATTCACCTTAGGAGCTCCCTTCCCACAGTCTGCTGTTTTAGGCTTCCGCACAACAGCCCTTCCTGACTCTTTTTCCAGTCTCTTTGTATTCAGAATGTTCACCCCGTACGCTTTCCCCTTAGCATCAACTTCCCTATCTAAGGGTCCTCCGTCCCTAATATCCCCCTCCTGCTTGCTGTAACATAACGTCCTGTAATTTCAGAGAGCTGCCCCAGCCTCCTCAGCCCCACCCTTCTGCTGCCCATATCCACCCTTATCCTTGGATACCCCCCAGCTCCCACAGCTTACTCCTTAACCAATATACCTCACCCTGATACAAGATAGCTGTCTACAGAGTGGCAGCCTCCTCTTCCAGGCCCAATTTAGAATTATTGCCATCCCACAGCCTGTGCAGCCTACAACCCTTCCAGAAGATGCCTGCCATGGTGGAATATGGCCACCCTGATTATCCCCTCTGTTTATAATAGCACACCCCTTTTCTCAGTCCTTTCCCCTGAAGTGCAGTTTCTCTCTATACTGACTGTAGTTATTTACAAACCCAATTTCAAGCCCCCAATATAGTTCCCAAGTCTCACAAACACATACAGTCCAGTGTGTGTTCAGTCACACTAACAGTGTATGTAAGCAGACATCAGGTACCATAAGATGTCACAGGCCCACCAGCTCCTGTTGCTTGAATTTCAGTCCCAAACAGAAACACTCAGCCCTTCAATCCCAACCCCAGTGGCTTTTCAGTATTTAAGAAGGCATACAAAACTGGGTGGTGGGAGGCTCTTACCAAACACCAGGCAAACAACACTTTTAAATTTTCTCTAAATATCCCTGCTAGACAACTATCCCCAAGCCACCAAATTACAATGTAACAATTCTAATTCAAGGTCATAATTTTTACCACATAAAACTAATTTCACTTACAAACTATAATCCTATGAATCCTATAAACTAGGCAGGAAGCATAGTAGTCAATACTCTGGTGACCCAGGTTTGGGAATAGACTTGTATTGTGGAGGGCTGGCTGGGTATAGAGCGAACAGTGTTAATTAGATAACTCTTCTAGTTTGGGAAGGAGGGATTCCACCCTCCGCTTTTTGACTGCCACCCAGTGGAGGATGGGTGGTAGTGCAAGGTGAACCTGCCACAGGGTTTTGGAGCTGCGTACAGATACTAATACATACCCACACATCACTACTCACACACATGTTGCACTATTGCATGCCAGCAATCCTTAGGGAGAACATGGCAGAAAAACCATAGGCTGGTGGGATGAAGACTAACCCTTCACAGGCCCTGTACTGCCACCCAGACATCCTCCTGGACCAACTCCTTGACCAAGCTGGAGGAAATGCAGTCCTGGGGGTCTCACCATGGAGGTAAGCCATGCAGGAATAAGGGATGTAGGATAAGTGCCTGGAAACTATAAGAGACAGGACTGGAAGGGTGGTAAGATGGATCATGAGGGCTGCCAGTTAGTAAGAGGATAAATACAAGATTGAAAATTAAGATTATGTGACATTACTAAATATTCACATCAGAAGGTTGGTAAGCTCTGTCCCTGCTCAGACATTAAATGTAATCACATTTCTTATAAACTCCTGCATTTTCTAGGAGTGTGCTACTGGTTTATAATAACTGGGTATCATTTTTTTTTTAAATAGAGATGGACAGTTATTATTTGCCAAAATAACCAGATAGTTATCACTGCAAACAGACACTCAATGAACAGCAGCTGCAGTGGCAAGCGTAGCACTCTCGAACACCATTCAGTGACTCAGTAGTTACACTGTATCTGAAATGGCCATGGAGGCAGAGCGGGCATTGTGCATTTTCGTACGGTATTTGTTTTTAATTTTTTTCCTAAAAAAGACGGCCTTACTTTTAAAATCTAGTCTCCTGCAGGGCTCCTTTATACTGCTCATCAAAGCTGGCATGAGAGCTAGCCAACCACTACTGAAAGACCTTACTACTTGACCTAACTTCTGGTTCCTCAGTACATCTTTATCTGGTATGTGTCAAAAATGTCATTTAAAAGTGTATTTACTCTTCTGTTGTAAAGTTGTAAACTGGCTGTCTTCCTGATATCAGAACCAGTCCTGGGAACTAAAGACTGCTTGGAAGGGCAACAGGCTCCCTCACCCAACTACAAATTAAAAAAAAAATATGGGAGGAGGTTAAGAAAAATTTGATGACCAGCAATTATATAAAATAAGTCATGGGGTGGTGTGATTACTTGAATTTAATGCACACCCTCAGAGTGTGATGCTTAGATAAATCCCTCAAGCTTCTATCTTGGGGTCTATGTAGCATCCCACACCTTGGGCGTGTGTTAATTTCTCAGAATGCACACCACCCCATCCATTATTCTCTATATAATGTATGGCAGAAAACCGTTGAAGATGGAAATCATTACTGAAATGTTTATGTTGTTCTGCAACAGCTACATCATCATGCTGTTGTGCTGCACTAGCTACATCACTACTGCATCACATTGAACATTCAGTGTGTGCCTAACTCACTTAAGCCAAAACTCTGATTAGTCCACTGTCCCCCTTTTACCCAATGTGCAGAGCTAACCACAGAAAACTAAACTTTTACTAGGGATTTGTTGCAAGTGTTTTCCTTTTTTCTATTGCAGCCAAGTAATCGGATCAAATAACTGAATGAAGGCACTGCTGAGTAAGTACAGTGAGTGAGCCAAGTCAGAGAGTGGCATGAAGCTTCATCCTGAACTGATTGTTTTGAATAAGTATTCAATTGTATGAAAATGTCATTTTGTGTTTCACAATTGAAACGATAGCCTGGAATGAAGAGAATTCTAGATTTTACAAATCAGATTCATCCATACAGTATGCATAGAGAACCATACACTATAAAAGATTGTGTATTGCCGGCCCGATGCTGCTGAGAGTTGAGGTGCTGACAGTATGTATAGAGAACCATACACTATAAAAGATTGCATATGGCTGGCCCGATGGTGCTGAGGGTTGAGGTGCTGACAGTAAGTATAGAGAACCATACATTATAAAAGATTGCGTATGGCTGGCCCGATGGTGCTGAGAGTTGAGGTGCTGACAGTAAGTATAGAGAACCATACACTATAAAAGATTACGTATGGCTGGCCCGATGGTGCTGAGGGTTGAGGTGACTGATGTATGTATAGAGAACCATACACTATAAAAGATTGCGTATGGCTGGCTCGATGGTGCCGAGAGTTGAGGTGCTGACAGTAAGTATAGAGAACCATACACTATAAAAGATTGTGTATGGCTGGCCCGATGGTGCTGAGGGTTGAGGTGCTGACAGTATGTATAGAGAACCATACACTATAAAAGATTGTGTATGGCCGGCTTGCTGGTGCTGAGAGTTGAGGTGCTGACAGTATGTATAGAGAACCATACACTATTGGGATCCACAATGTCATGGCCATCACTAATCTGTCAGAGGTGATGCAGCTATGGGAGTCCACCTCCCACTCCCTTGAATGCCACTTCATTGAACTTTGTACTCCTCTAGTTCAGAGCAGGGAAGTATAGGGATCTCGAGTTTGAGTCACGTGACAGTACAGTGCACCACAAGCCTGTCTCATCTGTAGTGGTGGAAATGGTGGGGGTGGGGGGGGCTCAGTTCCAGGACTGAAATTATAGTCTGACTCTCCAGGAGCAAAATGAGAAAGAAAACTGTTTCAATGTAAATGCCTCCCCGGCTCAAAACTGACCAATGTGTAAAAATGCAACATAACATGATGAAATGTGCTCCCAGACCCCTGTTAGGTACTGTATGTTCACTACTACATCAGAGGTGGCAGGTAGTGGTGTGCAAAGTGGCCAAAATTTGCTCTGTGAAGTGATTCACGGAGTAACGCAGAATCCACAAAGTGCTCCACAATGTGAAGTGGAGTACATCACGTCATACTGAGGAAGGTGAAGTCTATTGAAACCAATGACTGTGTGTTATTCTGTCTTCCCCAAACCACTTCTCCACCAATTTTAAGGCGAAGTGCATTGAAATCAATGTATTTTGCATCAGTTCACCTTGTTATTGAGCTCCAGTGAGCATTTTGCAGTGCTTCATGGGATTGCAGGTCACATGGGCTGATTGTTTTGCACAGCCTCTGTGTAGTGTGTGTGTGTAGTGGAAGATGGAGACAGTTTCTTCTCAGAGCTCTGTGATTCAAATCCTCTAAAAGTTGTTAAAAAAGCTTTTTTGAGCCATTTTTTTTTTGCTCAAAATTTAATACGATTGCAGGAACCCTTCTGTGCTCATATCATCGAGTGTTTATTGTTTGTGTGTGGATTTTGAATGTTAATTTAGAACAGTCAGTCTGCATACTGGGAAGTGTGCTTTGGGGAAGGGGCGTATCTGTGGTGTAGGTAGATTAACTGGGAGAAAAAGGCACCCTTTTTGTTTTGGTTATATTTTTCTTGTATTTTTATTTCTTTATTTGGTTTTTGTTTACTGGGTAGGTGAGCTAGCCATAAAATGACTATTTTCAGTCATGACCCAGAAGGATTACAATATGAGAAAGAAAAAAACACATCACCATTTCAAGCACTGAGTGGACAGTATAGGAAAAATACAAGAAAACAAAAGGAAACAAATTACAAATTGTATAACTGTGTTAAGGTACACACAGTAATATTTTCAATAATTCTTGACATTTTTTTGCTGATTGTTGTGGTGCAGCAGTGTATAACTTCAGTTTGTTTAAAACACTTGGTTATATTATTAAAGGTTTTCAATTTGCCACACATTACTTGTAGTGTATGTATGAGAGTGTGTGTGCATTGCATGCCATTATATCAGACGCTTTTTATTGTGCCACAGAGTAATTGCAGCAGCATGAACCTACTATCCACTGCACCTGCATGAATTTTTTATACTGCTTTGTGGTATCTTTACTGGTAGTGGACTGTTACTGCCATGCACTACCTCCCCCAACCAGCAAAAGGTATCCTTTTCCGGACATGGATTTGTGATTTGTGAGCACTGGTTAGGTGTTATTGTGCCTTTGTGTCTGTATCTCTTGAGTGGGCAGCGTAGTCTTAATCTGTCTGTGCATTTGCAGAACCCCATTAATTCTGGGAGACTTTGCATTTCTTGTTACGCTCTCGTTTCACTTCGTCAACACTGGGGAATTTTCTGAACACAAGACAGTAGCATTTTGGGGATGCATATTAATTCTGGTGGCTGTGTGTGACTACTGCACGCATGATGGAGTGCACCATTAATTCTGAGAGACTGCATTTTTTGTTACGCTCTCATTTCACTTTGTCAGCATTGGGGAATTTCTGGACACAAGACAGTAGCATTTTGAGGATGCACATTAATTCTGGTGACTGCGTGTGACCACTGCATGCATGACTGAGTACACCATTAATTCTGGGAGACTTTGCGTTTCTTGTTATGCTCTCATTTCACTTTGTCAGCAATGGGGGATTTTCTGGATGTAAGACAGTAGCATTTTGGGGATGCAAATTAATTCTGGTGAATGTATGTGACCACTGCGCGCAAGACTGAGTGCGTTATTAATTCTGGAAGACTTTGAATTTTTTGTTTCACTCTCATTTCACTTCGTCAGCACTGAGGAATTTTTTGGACACAAGACAGTAGCATTTTGGGGATGCACATTTATTCTGGTGACTGTGTGTGACCACTGCGCGCATGACGGATTTCACCATTAATTCTGGGAGACTTTGCATTTCTTGTTGTGCCCTCATTTCACTTAGTCAGACCTGAGGAGTTTTCTGGAAACAAGACAGTAGCATTTTGGGGATGCACATTAATTCTGGTGACTATGTGTGTGAGGGGCTGCCAATATTGTTGTCACTTCACCTGACTTCACGTTAAGGTGGAATGACAACATGAAGTAATAATTACAAGGCGAAGGGAGCCTTTTGCATTGACCACTCCACATAGCTGAGTGACAATGTGAAGTGCCCACTTCGCTTTCACTACTCCGGCCAAATTTAAATTAGCTGTATCTCTAGTGGCAGGTTCTCATAGACCCCTGTTAGGTACTGTATGTTCATTACATCACAGGTGGCAGGTTCTCCTAGTGAAATGTTTTCATTACCAATGCCTGCTACCAGGCCAGGCATTTAGTGACCTCTTTATTTGCAGGTATCCTGGCATGGAGGGGTCATTACATTAGGGGTGGGCTAATGGCTAGCTATGGAGAGGGACTGTGTCAGAGTACATACAGTAGCTCTAGTGGATCATTGCTTGCTTCTCAGGATTGGAGTGAACATATTTAAGTGTAGGTATGAGAATGAAAAAAAAACTGGAGAGGGGTAAATGAAGGATGCAAGTAAAAGTCACAAGGGGTGATTTATTGTCGTGGTAAAATAAATGCTGTAGGTGGAATGGATTGATTGAGGGTTGTTGGTGCTGTAGGCAACTGAGAATACTATAAGTACACTAAGACACCAGTACACTTTTCATAAGTATATCAGAAGTATATATGCTATATAAACTAGGTATATTACTTTCCTAAAAGTGCATTTCTGGTGCATACTTAAGTATACTACTTTTTCGTAGTGGTCCCTATCTCCCTTTTAAAAAATCCTCAACAGTTATTCAATTACAAATGTAAATAATCAACAAACATGCAATAGTGGTGAGTTCTTGATAAGTGCTGGTTTAGTTCAAGTGCTCTTCACCTAGCATTCAACTAAATCTATCAGTCAATGCATTTTTACTTGATGCTCAACCTACTATGTTTGAGACCTACTACTTTGTGAACCAAAAACTAAAAATAATGCAGTGGTAAAGGAGTGCAACAGAACATCAATGCAGTATACAGTGCAGTTAATAACAGCAGTGATATTCTACACTGTGTTAACTTTGAAATGGGACTCTAGATTGCAGTGCACACTCTGTTTCCCTCTGGGATGCCTGGATTTTTTTACCCAAGCATTGGTTTTACTTAATATCCATTGAAAAAAGCAGTAAACTGATGCAGCCCAAAAAAAACCACATGTAATGGTCAAAATAATTTAACTGCTACAAGACTGGTCATTTCAAGAGTATTTGAATGGATATTGGGAGCAATTTTGACAATCAAAGATAAAAAATGGAAAATGAAAGGTTCAGAATAATAAAAAAATGGAAAATGAATGGTTTAGAATAAACTGCTCAAAAAGATGAGTCATTTGAAGGGTATTTGAAGGGACATCAGGAGCAAAAAATGAAGGGTAAAGATAAAAAAGGGAAAATGAATGGCTGAATGGTACAAACACTGAGAAATGAAGAGACTTTGAGAATAACACAATTGGAAATTCACCCTTCTTTTCTGTATGGGGGAGTCTTCACTGCTTCTCTCTATATGAGACTGCTTTTGCACTTGCCCATGTTCACTTCTGAAAAGAGAGCAGATGACTTGAAGCTAATATTTCATGTGTAGAGAGCTTGCAATTAGAGAGGGTCATGCCTCTCCCAAGTAAAATTCACATCAGAGGGTAAGAAAGTTGGTTTGCAGGGGAAGGATGCTCAAGTAGGTTGCACCTCGGAAAGAGACAGGGTAGAGGCAGTTTAGAGGATGGCAACTAAAATGGTGTAGGGATTGCAACAAAATCGCTATGGGGCAAGACTGAAAGATCTCAACATGTGCTCCCAGATTTGAAAGAGAGGAGAGCGAGAGGGTTGTGATAGAGACCTAAAAATACCTCACAGGGCTAAACAGGGTGCAGGAGGGAATTATCATACAAAAAAGAAAGAACAGTAGGAGCAGAAGGCATACATGAAGCTGGAAGAGGGGGGGTTAAGAGGGATGTGAGAAAGTACTACACTGAAAGATTTGTAGATGCGTGGAACATACTGCCAGTGGAAGTGGTAGAGGCAAAAACAGTAGGGAACTTCAAACATCTGTGATATAGATACAAGGGGATATTAGTAATTAGGCAGGGAGGAGGGAGGGTTGCCTGAGATCAGTTTGGGTCTGTGGAGACAGACTAAACAAAGACTATCTGGGCAGACTAGGTGGACCAAGTGGTCTTTTTCTGCTGACAAATTATATGTTTCTATGTTTCTATACCTCCGTCTAAGTTTTTACAGAGTGGTTCATAATAACTCAACATTTTGGTTAGACACAGTCTTCCTCTAGTAAATGTGCATTGTGTTAGATATTTGAATTGTAACTCTTTAAGTCTCTTCTTTACGGTACATTCTCCCTTCTAAAATAATCCATCAGTTTACATAAAACTAAAGTTAATAGACTATAATTTGACAGTTCTCCCTATTTCCTTTCTTAAACAGTGGTATCACCACAGACTTTCTTCAGTCACTTTTCATGTTCCCTGTTCCTGTGAATGATGGGTGCTATGCATGATTGGGTGAAAAGTATGTGCCAAAGGTGCATACCCCACCGGCATAGCTTCACACACATGGACAGGTGGGCAGATGTCGGTATTCACAACTGGAAGCCACCTGTCCATGGCACTGCCCCCACGGTGTGCACCTATCACCTATCAGCAAACTTACGCCGGCAAGAGACTACACTGTTGGCTTCACTGACAACCACAACCATAACCAACTGCATCTCACCCCCTTCAGCTTCCTAACAATTATGTTCAAGCAAGTGGAGGACCTCTTCCTTTCTCTGGATAAAAAAGAGAGTGCGGGTGCAGATAATATTGAACCTTACTTCCTAAAACTTGGCCACACCTATCTGACCGCCCCCTTTACACACTTATTCAACCCCTCTCTGATTGAAGGTGAGCTACCTGTCTCATGGAAAACTGCCCACATCCTACCATTGTTCAAGACTGGGGATCCGAATGATCTGAACAATTACTGGCCTATTTCTATATTTGCCATCCTCTCTAAATTACTTGAAAAAATTGTCAACATCCAACTTAGAGAACATTTGGATTCACAAAAGTTGCTAAACCTGGCTCAGTCCAGCTTCTGAGCCAAACACAGTACAGTATCGGCTCTTGCCAAAGTAACTACAGACTGGCAAATGACCTTGGACTCTAAGTAACATGTATTTGCCCTCTTCCTTGATCTAAGTAAGGCTTTCAATACTGTGAATCATACCATCATGCTTACTGCATTGAGTAACATCGGACTTGATAGTTCTGCCATTAAATGTTTCACCAGCTACCTAACCAATAGGTTACAACAAGTCAAAGCCATAGGAGATCTGTCCCCACAAAAAATCCTTGTTACGAGGAGTCCCAGAAGGCTCCATCCCAGGCACTATCCTCTTTGCAATATACATCAATAATCTGGACTCATGGCTGGGCACAACCAATGTGCACTTATTCGCAGATGATACTGTACTCTATACCACAAATTCATCCTTGGATTTGGCCCATGAGCACTTATAGAAAGACTTTGTCACCCTCCAATACAACCTTATCACTCACAAGCTCCTCCTCAATGCCAAAAAGACTAAAGCAATGATTCTCTCATCAAAGTCTACTTCTGGATGTCCACATATCACACAGATCTGAACACTCTTAGATGAACCCCTTTGACATAGTTGATACCTTGAAATACCTAGGGTTCTAGCTGGATAACAAGCTCAACTTTCTTTGCCATTTAAATGAAACCTTGAAGAAACTAAGACAGCGAGTAGGTTTATTCTATCGCATTAAACATTTACTTACGCTAGAAGCCAGAATGAGAGTAGTACAAACTATATTCCTACCTATACTGGACTACGCTGACTTCCTTTACAATCATTGCTCATCAACGATGATAAACAAACTGGACACCCTTTACCACTGGGCTTTAAGATTTATTCTAAATCTACCCCGTGGTACACATCACTGTCATCTATACCAGGTTTTGGGATGGACCTCACTCTCAACTAGGAGAAAAAGGATTGCTCTCCTCTGTTTTTTTAGAGCATTATCTGATAACCTCCTTGCATACATCTCGAACCTCTTCAAATGGGCTAAAGTTTCCTATGACCTGAGATGCATCTCCGTAATCTGATTCCAGATTCCTAGAGTGAAAACTACCCTTGGCTCAGCAGCAATCAACTTCTCACTTCCATCACTTTGGAACACTATTCAAGACTCATTAAAATTATCCTCACTTCCAAGCATTTTCACATTCAAAGCTCTATTAATGGATTATCTGAAGGAATCATGTAACAGTTTCAGACGCCTATGACCCCCTAAGCCCCGGGTGCCACCCTCAAATCCTACGCCTAAGTATCTCATCCACCCCACATTCCTAACAACAGAAACCTAGGACCTACAAGCCTAGTTCCCTTAATCCGAGATGGCCCTGCCTATTCTCTACCTTTTACCTATTCTGGCCTTCCTCTTGGCTGCCTACTCTTTCACCCCAATTTCTACCCTATTTCTTAATACCTCCTTATTTTTTATCATTTAGGTATGAGCTCTTACTTAGTGGAGACTATATGGGATTGTTGTCTCTTCTCATTCCAGTAAAGCTTATCATTACTTACCTTTGCATGTTAATTATGTTGACCGGTATGTATAGGCCCATATTGACCAGCAACTTCACAATGTTTTTTTTTTTTTGCACCGCTGTCCACTGTAATTGTAATCTTATGAAGTGTACTGTATTGTATTAATGCCCAGGACCACCTTGAAAATGAGCTTGCTCAATGGTGTTTATGCCTGGTTAAATAAAGTGATTGATTGATTGATTGATGCCTGTCCTGGGACCTGGAGTAGATCACTAGCGCAGTGAGGCACAGATCCGGCTGCTCGAATAGCATCTGCAGGCACCTGGACCCTCACGGCCATGCCCACGTGTGCATCAGTCCCTTAGGAGCCCCCCACCCACTACATAGCAGAGCCCCATCATGGTAACCCCCACCCACCAACACATCAGTGCCCCACCCCCAAAAAATAAAAACACCCCCTGCCCCACACATGGCTGCCCCAACCCTCGTAGTGCAAAACATATTTGCTCCTCCCCAACATAACACTGCCCAGTCCCTGAATGCTATAGGCAGACTCCCCAACCCCAAACACAACACAGTCCCATCCTCCTTTGTTGGCCAAGTCACCCACCCACACACACAGGTGCCCTGCATCGAACACCCATGACCCCCCAACACAGTACCCTGCCAAAACATTAGATGCCAGAGGCCAGTGGTCCCCTCACCCACCTGTGGCACCGACACCCCACCAAAACAACATACCTGCCTGGTGGTGCCATGGGCATGGATGGACAGTGAAACAGCCCTCCCCACACCTCCTCAGTCACTGGCCATCTAACTGCTGCTGGAAGCATGCTGCCTATTTATAGCGGCATGCTTCCAGCAAAGGTTAGATGGCTGGCAGCCAAGGATGTGTAGGGTGTGCTGTGCCACTGGCAGTCCATGCCTATGGCACTGCCTGACAGGTATGTTGCGTTGGGGGGGTGGTCAGTGCCATGGGTGGGTAGGAGAACCACTGGCCTCTAATGTTTTGGCAGGGTACCATGTTTGGAGATCATGGGTGTTCTATGCAGAGCACCCATGTGCAGGTGGGAGGGGATGTCTTGGGGTGTGACAACGTGGGGATGGGGCTGTGTTAAGTCGATGGGGTCTTCCTACAGCCCAGGAATGGGGCAGTATTGTGTTGGTAGGCAGGTGTGTTTTGCCACAATGGGGTCAGGCAGCCACGTGTGGGGCGGGGATTTATTTTGTCATTCACGGATGGGACTGCCATGTGGTGGGTTGGAGGCATGCAGTTACCTTTTACCCAAGGGATGGGGCCAACCTGTGTTGTGGGGGGGTCTGGTTGGCAGTACGGGTCACACTGGGGTTGTGTCAGGCACTCACCTGACCAGCTGTCCTGCCCTCTCCCTCAGACTAGTGGGCTGGGGCAGCATGGAGGGTTGTTTCCTGGTCCTGTCACTACTGGTGGGTGAGGTCCATGAGGGCACGAAGTGGGTTACTGTAACCTGCTCTGTCTTCCACCCCCCCTCGTGGACAGCACTATGCGCCTTAGTGCATGGTGCATGGTGCATAGTGCTGGCCTAGCTGTCTGCACGGCTGGAGAATTAGGCACGTAACTGACATGCCCAGTTTGTGAATGCCACACAGAGTTCACAGGACCCCACTCCACGGGATTCACACGAATTGATGTCAATGCGCCAAGTTTCCACAGTGCATTGGCATCATGTGCCCGATGTGAATAAATAACATAATATTTCTGTCATCTCTTGTGCCAATTCCTTAAGTACTCATAGGTGGATCTTGTCAGGTCCTGCTGATTTTCTGACTTAATGCTAATGAGGTTACCAGTTTTTCTTTAGTAAATATCCTACCACATACTGTAAGTAATGATGATGTTCCCTTTCTGTATCTATTATGCAAATGTCCACTGTTTATTTGTTGTGCACTGAAAAGGGGTCCTCTTTTAGTTCCTCTTTCTTCTTCTGTTGATCTGTACTAATACTCCCTTAAACTCACAGATTAATTACTGCACTGTTAGCTTTATTTATGCCATTCACACACCTATAACAGTTTTCAGTTTCCATTATTTCTTATCGTGGGTCCCTTTTTCAATCATCTTCTTTTCTGATTTATTAGTGCTTTGCACCCTTTACTTTCTCCCTGTGCCCATAGAAACATAGGACCATTTAATATTGGTGACAAAAAAGGCCTTGTAGTCTCTTCAGTCTGCTCTATATCTACCTACACTAGCAAAGTAGCTCTGTGGACACTACTTGTTCATGCCAATCCTCCCCAGCCCCATCCTCCCCAGTGTGCTTAAATAGCCCTCTGTGCCTGTCCCACCCCATCCCCTTTTGAGTCCCCTTCATATTGATCACCTCAGTGGGCAGTCTGTTCCACTTTTCCACTGCCCACTCTGTGAAATGCTATTTCTGACATTCTTCTGCACAAAAGGCGGTGTCAGCATATCTCCGTTCTCTTGCAGCTGACACTTTCTGTTTACAAAATGAATTGTTGAACTCATGTAGTTTGGAGCAGTGGTCAGTTGCACAGCACAGTACCATTCAAATGGATTTTCCTTTTCTCTATTCAGCAAAGAACACTTAATAATTGTGATATAACTCAATAGTGCTAATAGTGATTTAAAAAGGCATATTTCTTCTTACAATATGCTCCTATTTTTATGCCAGTCCTCTATATAGGAAAATCTTTTTTACATTAATACTCTCATCCTGTGAAGATTAACTTTCACATTATAAATTCTTCTTATGGATAATCTAAATAATTAATATTACACCCTAAAAATTAACTATTTTCCAGGTTATAAGTATCTCATACAACAAACTAAGACCACTGTAGGTTTTCAATTATACCTTTTTTTTATTTTAAAAACTAGATATCCACTCCACTTCCTCATTTAGAAAATATTTTTTGTCAGTGCTTTTAAATCTACTTATCCAATAGGCTTCCATATGAAGCAATTATTTCTCCCAGTCCCCACCTCTAGGTGGCTCTACAACCCTTTCAAGACCAAATAATCTGAGCAAACAGCATGTAATGAGTGGTTTGCTGGTGATGTCATTTCTTCCATGGGAATGTAGCTTTTATTCTCAGATATGTGTTTCTGTAATTATTTTTTAGCTTTCCCCATACAAATTAAATCACATGGCCATTTGATGATGTAGACAATATGATCTGATTTACATTTCATAAAGTTTCTGATATAAATGTTGTCATTTCTTGCAACATTTTGAAGTTTTTTTTATCTTAGCCCTAGTGCCCCTGTAGCAACAGTCCCCACATCTATAATTACCTATTACCTATTATACAGCAATCTCTTAAAATTTCCCAGAAAAAGAAAATAGATTTGACAGAATATGAAGAGATACTACAGAGAATGAAACAGATGTTCTTCGAATATGAAGAAGCCATCAAAAATATAAAAATGTTAACATTTAAATAGGGGATACACAATGGCCTTACTGAAAATATGCAATTTATCTTCATGAGTGAAGGGGCAGGACCATAACTCATGAGTGGCAGAGCCACAAGTGAGTTATGATAGTCCTGTTCCCTCACAAATGGCAATAAGTTATGTATTTTGAGCAAGGCCATTGTGTATTTGATTGATACATCAGTTTATAAGTTATGCCATTTAAACTAACTGTTTGTGTAGAGTTAACTGTTGTTATTTGAATTCAGCAGCAAGCTTCAGAGCAGGACAAGGCTAGTGTGATGTCAGCAGCATTGTGAAAGCTGCTCTGTGACTGGTCCTTAGGTTAAGGATAGTCATTGTGACGTATCTAACCTCCAGATAAATGTTTATCTGGAGGTAAGACAGTGAGATAAACAAATGTATCAGGGAAAATGTATCACTGTTGGTGTTGTATAAAAGGGATTTAATAGACTATCAAGAGAATAAAGTTTGTAGCTGGGCAAAAGTAGGACAAACATGTTTTGCAAAGCCAATATGTTACAACCTACTACAGGTAGTGATAGTTCACAGTAGGTATCAGATAGCTCAGCAGAAGGAGGCTATAGAAATAGATAGGGATCCAGAATGCCTTTTTAGGCATAGGAGGCTTCAGGGGCAGACCAAGGAAAAGGTGGGACCTGTGTTATTGGGCACAAGACAGATATGAATACCAGGAAGAGGAAGATGACCCACCCAAAGAAAGAGAGGAAGAAGGAGAGTAAGAGCCAGCCCACCGGTGCAGTGGAAAAGGTGTCTGATTCTGGTACTGACATCCCGGGTTCAGTGATGAACTCAGGAGTCAGAGGGTCAGCTGGGGGAAAAAGGATTGAGCATCCCAGGGACTGCTCTCATTCTGCAGGGGAAATGGGGGAAGAGTGTCCAGTACTATTTGGACCTCTGGTGGAGGCTGGGGCTACTGCCACTGCCGGCACCTCTTGTAAGGGGGCAGGGCAGATGCTTGTGTCATCGCATATCCCCACCCCACAAGCATCTCAGCATGCTGGAACAATTCTGATTCCTTTCATGATGGCCCCACCTCCGCTGTCTCTCCCACTGCTACCAATGACCATTGGGGAGTCCCACTCCCATGGCCCTGCCCTGGGGGAAAGCCAGGGCAATAGACCGTGTTCCTTGAGGAGCCCCACCCAGAGGGTAAGCCTGAACATGGGGGGTGGTGAGTGGTGTGGAGGGCTGAACCCTCCAGCTTAGGGGGAGGGAGCCTGGAGCCAAAAAAAAAAAAGAAGAAAAAGATGGAGAATAAGAAAGAACACCAACAAAAGGAACAGAAGGGGCAGAAGGAAAAGCAAAGAACCATCCTAGCACCAGTGATGTGTTTATCAAAGTAACTGAAAAAGAAATATACACTTTAGAAAAGAATGAAAAGGCTTAAAATAGGACACATTTGTATAACCTTACAAAGAAGAAAATATGGAGCAAGAGCTTTAGAAAATGCAAATTTGATAATAATAAAGAATGTGGCAAAGGTGGATGAGTAGCAATACAAAGTTATGAGATGTACCAAAAGGAATGTATGATACAGTTAATATTACCAACAGATCCCAGAGATGAATTAAAACAAGCATTTGCCAATGCCAAATGTTGTCTTGCTGGCATTGGCATTGGTAGTGCAGGAGTTAGAGAGATGCATAATAGGAATGGCAGTGTAGTATTGAACTGACGCCAACCCCACCCCCACCCTGCAGAGACTGACAGGCATTGGGATGTGCCTTTGGGTTGTCGGCCACAACACTCATGCTGTTTCACCTCACCTTACCCTGCAGACAATGACAAGTGTTGTGGTGTGCCTTGGGGTCTTTGGGCCTTATGTTCACCCCATTCCATAAGGAAACACATTGAGATGGGTGCAGTATAGGAGAATAGGCTGAACTTTGGGCCCAAAGACTCCAAGGCACATCTCGATGCCTGTCACTGGCTGCAGGGTGGGGGTGGGGTGGAATGGAATGAGCATTACAGCCGACGATCCCAAGTCACACCCCTAATGTCTGTCAGTCTCTACAGGGTGGGGTGTTATGGTTGGACCCCCAGGTGTTTGTTGGCATTTTCACTCCAAATTTTAAACATGGGCTTTTTATGATCCCACCTCATGAACAGTGGCACTATCAGTTTGTTAGTCAAAAGTTGATTTTGCTCAGCAACTGCACCATTTGGTGCCACAGGTGCAAAAACACATTTCTGGCAGAATGTGAAAAATGATAGCTGTACTGTTCATGAGGAGATTTAAAAAACTGGCATTGCTGAAAATCTGGAGTAAAATATGAAAAATTGGTGAAGTCACAAGTGTGTGCAGAAACTTCAGAGCGCACGCCTGTAACGCAATAATTTTGGGGATTTTTTTAACCACATTTTCAACATAGGCATTTTGGGATCTCCCCTCATGAACAATGGCACTGTGATTTTGTTAATCTGTCCCAAAAGTTGATTTCCCACAGCGACCACACCATTGTGTGCCATGGGGCAAAAACACAGTATGGGCAGGATGTGAAAAATGACAGCTGCACTGTTAATAAGGAGATATGACAAAATGGCAATGTTAAAAATCTGGAGTGAAAATATTAAAAATTGTCAAAGCTATGAGTGTGCTTGGAAACTGCATAATGCACCATGGGCTTTTTGGGATCCCAGCTAATGAAAAGTGGCACTGTCATTTCATTAATCAGTCCCGAAAGGTGATTCCACACAGTGACCTCGAAATCACCTTTCGGGACCAAATAATGAAATAACAGTGCATGTATTCATGAGGTAGGTTTCCAAGAACCCCATGTTGAAAATCTGGTAGCAAAATTCCCAAAAATGACTGAAATATCCACCTAAGTTGAAACCCCCCATTGCCTGCCATTGTAAAGCTTATCGCATTTTGTTCAGTTCCCGGTCAGCTTTTGAAGAGTTCAGACGTGTTCCCACTCCACAGAAGATCACAGCACTGGCCCTCTGGAGGTAAGTATGGGGTGAAGGGATGCAGGGAGGTGGGGTGCGTAAAGGGTGGATGCAGATTGGGGGAGGGGCATGGCGTGACGACAAGGGACCATTTTTTTTACAAGTAAAAAAAAGAAACCGGACTTCGGGGGGATGGTTTTCTTTATTTACAGGTAAAAAAAAAGATTTGGGGCACACTGGGGTGGGCTCCCAGTGTGTCACGAGTATGGGGGTACATGATGTCAACAGGCGTTGGGCACCTCCATCGGCAAAGAAAGTGTGTGTGTGGGGGGCGACATGATGCCAACAGGGATTGGGCACCCCATCAGCAAATTGAACTGGGGGGAACATGCCGACACAGGGAGTGGGCATCCCCAATGTCAGCTTTGTGGGGATTGTGTGTCGGGCAGCAAGAGCCACCATATTTATTGAAGTGTTTCACCAGGAAAAGCATGTAATGGAGCCTTGTCATCTGACGCTCCAATGAGGAAACTGCACCTCAGTTGAGCGGCAGATTTCTTTCAACTCCATGAATCACTTTGAAACTGCTGTCATTGCTAGCATGCTCGCTAATTGGCAGCTGAGGGATGCACACACTAAAGCATTCCCTGCATTCACCAACACTGACATGCCTCTGAATGTGCTACTACACTTAAACACCATCTTTTAGTGCCTAAGGGCTGGGATGTACCCAGGTGATATATCAAAATATATATCTGTCAACTAAGAAATTATACATTAATACAGCATCTTGGAAATCAGAAAAGTCAGTACCAGTAGTACTGTATTTTGTATAGAACTTCTATACAGGGTATTATGTTATGGGGTAATTTGTTACAGGGCTAATTCAACTATTGTATATGTCCTATCAAGATATTGTAAGCTCTGTTCTGTGCTACAACTAAGTGTTATTGTTGCTTTTAAACCATGTATGCACTGTACTGTTTTCAAACTGTGTATTTTGGTCCTCTTATGGCAGTTTATAATTAAGTTGTTTTGACCAGACAGACTAAGCGCACATTTCCACAGCTCATCTGCTGTGTAAAATGGTAATTTTATAATTTTAGACCCTTTTGTAGCAAATTTAAGGCATCCAATAGGAAAAATCCACTTGCTTATTTAAAGAGTAGACATAGCTCTTCAGGACATACCCCTTGATGAAGCTCTGGTAGTGAAGCACCAAGGTCCATTCCTGCTGGCGTCAAGAGTGGGAGTTTGATTGTATTTTTGCATTTTATCTTGTTACAGCCTTACCAGTTATAATTGCACTTTATTTTGCTGACAACTTTGATCTGTATATGTTTGCACAAACACACAATGCATGATTATATTTAGCATTAAGCTATGGACAGCTTTGGTAATTTAGCTCCAGTCATGTCACATAGTGGCTAAGTGCAATTTATTTTCTCACACCTAACTCCATGAGCACATCACCCTTCCCCCCCTTGGATATATTGCATAGTTTTGATAGGGTTTAGTCAACCCTTTTGATGTGCACTGTTCCCCTTTCCTGTGTTTGCGCAAGCAGATCTCTTTTCTTGGTAATGGATGTACCAAGGTGCCCTGCACCAGACTTTACACTGTTAAAGGGTTTCAGACTCTCTTCCTTCTCTTTCCTCATAGACATAGTGTTGAGGCTCAGCTCCACCTGCAAGAAAGCAGAAAGAAGCAACACACCACTCACTAGATTACCCTAATTTACTTTTTTTCAAAAATGCAAAACTGTTTAAATAAGTAAACAACAAAGTCCATCACTTTCTCACAGTTTTTTTGTGAGAACAGCAATTCACTTCCTCATGGGTCTTTCTTAGAAGAGCCTGAAGTGCTTTAACTTTACTGGGAGATAGTTCAATGGTGTCCTCAGCTGCAAAGTCTTAAAGCACCAGGCAAGTCATAGCTCCCTGAAACTGAGGGCACAGACTACTCCCTTTTTGAAGTAGCAAAGTTACTTTCTCCCCCAAGAAAAGGGAAGAAGGGTTATAGCATGCTTCTTAAGAACATTGCAATAACTGGTTCTCCAGGGGATATAAATTGTTACCCCTAGGACCCATTTCAGTAGTTGACTTTAACTGCTAGCTATTTTAAACAAAAGCCCCTAGGATTGCCTCATGCATAATGCATTGGATGGGGTTTCTTTACTCTTTCCCAAGCTGTTCTGACAGTTGCTGCATAGTAATCCATTTGAATTTCATTGAAATATGTGTATTATGGCATGGTGAATACCTTATCTTGAATAATCAAGCTGAATATTTATATTTCAGTTCCTAAATATCTGGGTATTCAGTATTTGTATTCATTATTCTTGTGCTTGTTAATAAAAAAAGAAAAAGAATCTGCCCCACCCTTTTCCCCAGCCCAATTCTTTAAAATATAGAGCCCCTATCTCTCCACCCTCTACTAGAACCCCATCCCTCCCTACTCTCCCTCCAGCACCCACAGTTTGATATTTATTTGAATATTACAAAAAAAAAACCTCCCATGATGGGCTATTGGCACAACCTGCTTGCCTCTACAGCTATCTGCCTTCTTTAGATCTCATTGTTTATAAAATAAATGTGTCCCTCCACCTTGACAGCACTGTCCTCCTCCCTCCTCCCCAACACTCAATTCTTCTTAAAATAAGTGACGAAGAAGGTGACTGATACAACCCACTTTCCTCTATGACTGTCTACCTTCAAATGAATGAAAACACTCCCTTGCTTTCTCGCATAAGAAAACCAATAGCTCACATTCCTAGGGCCAGGTGCAGGTAGGCCATCTCCTCACCTCTCAATTTCCCAAAGGTCACTCAATGAGATCAATGGAGGATCATGAGGAGGAGGATCAGACAAGTATTCAGATATTTTTTTTTGCACTGGAATCAATATGTTGGGACTCAGAATCACTGGAGGGACTCCGTTGGGTCATCATGGGTGTGGGTAGGTTGGGTGGGATAAGACCTGGTAAGGGTCAGGCAGTATAACTTATGAGGCACAGTATCAGTGTTTGGTGGACAGGTGGACAAGAAGAAGGATGGACACATGGGATCACACACAGTGGCCTAGACTGGAGAGAGGACCTCAGTAGACAGGGTCACATGGAGGACCAGGAGGATCACCTAGCATCTGCAACATAAGGTAAGGGCAGAAGATGGTGTTCTACAGGAGGCAGTTGATTAGGCCAGTGAGGAGACACTGACACTAGAAGAGTCTCCCAGCATAGTCTGTTTGTTATGTTGGTTTGTTATGAACTTGGCAGTAATAATCATAAGTGACCTGAAACACTTTGCACACTGCAAGAGAACAGCAACCAAAGCAAATAGGGTACTGGGCTACATAGCCTGGGAAATTACCACCCAGAAGACAAAGATAATTCTGCCACTGTAAAGATCACTGATAAGACCACGCCTGGAGTACAGTGTCCAGATTTGGTGCCCATATCTTAAGAAGGATGTCAGCTTGCTGGAGACAGCCCAGAGGAGGACAACCAGTATGATCCAGGGCTAACAAGGCACCACCTATGACGAGAGACTCAGGAAGCTCAATATGTACTTTCTCAATGAAAGAAGGGAGAGGGGAGGCATGATTAAGACCTTCAATTATCACAAGGGTATGGACAGAGTGAGCACTAAGGGCCTTTTCAGCCATAGTAGCAACAAGACCACTAGGAGGCACAGCCAAAAGCTGGTGGGAAGAATTCAGGAGGGAGATGAGGAGGAATTTTTTCACCAAAAGGCTGGTGGCCAAGTGGAATGAGCTGCCAAAGGAGGTGGTATCCCTAAAAACAGTGAATAGCTTCAAGACAGGATGGGAGAGGTTGAAAGAAAATTAGCAGATAAAGGGGAGGTAAGTGTAGGGAGAGATGGGTAAGTAGAGGGAGGTCAAAAGGGAAATGGTGAGGGGGAAGTTCCCTTTGAAAATACGTAGGGACTTGCACAATTGAGTGGATGGACTAGATAGACCACAAGGCTATTATCTGTTAGCATGTTCGTATGTTTGACTACATCCCACTGGAATATGCTTTTTGTATATGTTACAGTACACTGTAATCTCTGACACTGATATGGAACCTTTGTAAATGAGCACTTGTGCTCAAAGATACTCTCCAAAGTTTTCAATAAATAAATATTAAGAAAATGTTATATCTGCTAAATTTGCGCTACTAGCTCCTCAACAACTTTTTCCATTCTGTGTTCATGGTAGAGGTCTTAGACCCTGTACCTGAAAGCAGAGGAGAATTTAAGATGCCCACTGATGAATGGTTTGAGCACTTGAAGCACAAGGACCAGAGTGGTACAACTGTTGTCTTTGTATACCTACTACTACTCTGCAATAAAACATTAAAAAGAAGCTACTTGGATTTGGTGTATGGTCTTTCCACCTGAATGCAGGATACTTTGGAGAATTTTGTGACTGTTGAGGGCTTGGCAAGCCTATTCCTGCACCTCACTGCACCAGGCATTCACAGTTTGCACCATTTGGAATGAGAATTTAAAGGTCCCTTGCACCTAAGGTTAGGAATAGGGGCACATTCTGTGGAAAGGGGAACAAAAGGCTACAAAATCTGAAATTATGCAAATTCCCAGTACTGGATGGGATTCACCTGGGGTCATTGAAAGAGACGAGCCAGGCTTTGGCTTTACCCCTATCAGAACTATTCAACAGTTCCTTACAAACAGGAGACATTTCAAGAGAGTATTAGATAGAAGAAGTGGTGCTGCTTCAGAAGGTGGAGAAGAGAGAAGACCTGGGGAACTACAGACCAGTGAGCCTAACTTCAATAGTGGGGATGTTGTTGGCAACTATTGTGAAGGAGTACATTGCAGATTCCCTGTAATCAAATGGATTGCTGGACAAGAGGCAGCACAGACTTGTGAGGGGCAGGTCATGTTAGAAAAATCTGATTTCTTCAATCCAATGAGACAGATGGTAGACAGGAGCCAGGCAGTATCTATAATTTATCTGGATTTCAGTAAGGTCTTTGATTCTGTCCTTGTCAGGAGGTTGGCAAAGAAGCTGAGAGATTTGGGGCTAGGAAATAGACTAACTAGATGGATAGAGAATTGCTTGGATGGTAGGACCCAGACGGTGGTCCTACTAAAATGGTAAGACTCTGGGCAAAGGATGTTACCAGTGTAGTACCACAGGGGTCTATTCTGGGCCCCATCCTTTTTTAACAAGTACATCAACGACATAGGTGAGATGTTATAGTTCAAGTTTGCCTTTTTGTGGACAACACAAACATTGCAGTAGGATGGATAGCACAGACTGTCTCATACAGTGGAGCAGGTGTCTGACTACCTGTTGAGTAATGACTGACTAAATGTCAAAAATAATACATGTAGGATATGTGCCCTATATGGGCAAACTAGTTACAACCTGAAAGCCTTTATTAATGACCATTGTAGTATTGAAGATGTGACAATTTACTGCCATGAAAACTTGGCAAACACATTGGTGCCACATTGCATAGTTTGTACTCATAAAAAATAAATTGAAATTGATTTTAAGAGTAGAGTTTTTTTCACCCCCTTACACCAAACATAAAATCCACTGGCCCAATCTATCCCCGCTCAAATAAAACAATCTAGATTTGTTCTTTCAGGTCTCTTGATCTGTCTACACTGCATGTTGACCTGTCTAATACTTGACTTGTCTTTAGTCCCAGTGGCCTCTTACATAAATATTGCCCTCCTAAATTTTCAGAAAAAAATTGATGGCTGTCTAGGATTCTCATGCTCCCCTAGGAAGAACCAGGTCAAAGGCTCCTACCTTCCCTGAATCACAGATGAGTTATGTAGGAGCTGCACAATGAAGAACTCCAAATGGAGGTGGCCAGTTACAATGGTTGTGGAACACTAATCTCCAGAGGACATCTATGGAACATGGATCACTGCCACATATGTAGGACACTGTATCAGTTCAGGGCTCAGTTAGATACAACATGGAAAGAATTAGCCAAACTGCAGAAAACAACTGTACTGCTGTTATATCCCACTACCACTCCCTCAGATGCCCATGGGCCCAGGGATGGGGGTGGAAGGTGATGGAGAAATGGAGAAGTAATGCTACCAGAATGAATCAAGAAAACCCTACTACTGTACACCCAAGAGAATAGCAACTGCAAACTGCTTTGCACCCCTGGCAAAGATGAGGGATCCTGACCATGTGAGGAGAGACACCACCGAGTATGTTGAACAGCCAAGGCAGAGCAGTACAATGGCAGCTGAAGCCAGCAAGAAAAAAAATGGAAGAAGGAAATGTAAGTAAATTCTTATCATAGGGGATTCAATGATAAGCAGAGTTGAGCCCCACCTGAATAATTATGCAGATACTAAAGTAATGGTGAAATGCTTCCGCGGAGTCTTGGCGAAATGCGATGTAGAATGCATTGGGAGATTAGTAGATAAAAACAGGAAACAGATTTGAGGTACTGGTGCATCTAGGAATAAACAACCTGGCCAACTAGACATTGGAGGAGGCCAAACATAGCTTTGTTTGGCTGGGCAAATGGTTGGCTGCTTGTTCGACCTATCTAGCTTTCTCGGAGGTCCTCCCAGTGTGGAGCAAAGGAAGATGTGCTGACAAAATCAGGAAGCAAGAGGTAAATTAATTCAACATGTGGTTGCAAAGTTGATGCCAAGAAAAAGGCTACCAGTCCATCAGTGACTGTGGAGACTTCTGGAAAAAACAAATGTTTAGATGGGCTTCACCTAACCCAAGGAGGGGTAAGGGCACTTGGACAAAAATTCAACATGTACATGGAATGTTTAAACTAGAAATGGGGAGTTCAAGGCTAAGGAACCCTTCAAAGTCATCATAAATGATGGAAACTTAGCCAACAGTCCCCCATGGGCAACAACCTTTTGGCTACAAAGCAGGAACAAGCAAATGGAACAAAAAGGAAACAAAGGGGTCCAAAAAAGGAAAGAGGCAAGCAAGAAAGAACAGGTAAAAACCAAAATGGGGAAGAGAAATACTCCAGGAAATTCATGGAAAGGGGGGTGCTTCAATGCCAGGAGCCTGGGGAACAAAATTAGTGATCTACATGCAATAATGATAGACAACCAAGGGGACCTGATGGCCATCACAGAAACATGGGCCACAGAGAAAAATGACTGGGACCTCTCATTCCCAGGTTATCCTCTCTATAGGCAAGATAGGAAGGGTGCACAGGGTGGATGGGTGGCACTTGTGTGGGACAAATTTGCCTTTATGTCCGTAATGGTATAACTGCCATGTCAGCCAACACATAAAAAAAGCGGGGTATAATCACTGTGGGTTCAAATCAGCTCAGCACCTGGAAAATAATATGCTTCAGGGTAACTTATAGACCACCGGGGCAGTTGGAGGAGAAGGATGTGAAACTCGTAGTGGAAATCAGAGGCACATCACATAGAGGAGATACTGTGGTACTTGGCGAATTGGTCTCAACATGTCAGATATAGAATGGGGTAACCTAGTTGTGAGATCATCAAGAAGTCAAACTGTGGTAGATGCCTTTAAGGACTACCTACTCATCCAACTGGTTAGCACGCTGACCAGTCTGGATGCCACCCTTGAAGTGGCCCTCACAAATTCAGAGATAGTTGAAGATGTTAAAGTTGGGGAACCACTGGCAAAAAGCAACCACAATTCCGTATGGTTTGCATTGTCACCTGAGGAGGCAAAATCTCAGTCCCGAGCAGAGGTCCTGCATTTCAAGGGAGACAACTTTGCAAGAATGAGAATAATGGCCAAAGACAACATGACAGGAGTACACGAAAAATGGAGGTAGAAGACATCTGGGGCACAAATAAATAAGCCATACTAGAGGCCACCAAACCTTGTATTAGAACTGTGTCAAAAGGAAAAAAACATGAAAGACCCACCTGGTTCACTAACCAGGTCAAGGCAGCAATTAAAGCCAAATGAAAGGAGTACTACAAACATAAAAACAGCCAGAAAGATATTGACTGGGACATCTTCATTCAGAAAAGTAAAGAGGCCAAAAAGGCTGTAAGGCAAGAAAAAGCATCGACTAAACTTTGGATTGCTAAAGGTATCAAATCTAGCAATAAACAATTCTTTTTTGGTACATCCAGGTAAAAAGAAAGAGGGAGGGACAGTTAAGCTATCCAAGGGGGGGCAGGATCATCAAAGGTGATGGTAAAAAAGCCGCTATCCTTAATGACTCCTTTTGCTCAGTGTTTACCAAGGAATACATCAGTCCAATGCCTGAAAGTGGCATTAAAGCAGCAGATAAAGGAAACCTGTGGATGGAGACTCTGAAGATTTCCACCAACAGAGTAAAAGAGGCACTAATGCACCCAAAGACTGACACAGCACCAGGGCCTGATGGGATGCAGTCAATGGTGCTAAAGGAGTTTGCTGAGTAACTAGCAGACCCATTGGAGTATTTGTTCAACCACTTGCTTCTGAAGGGAATGGTACCAGTGTTCTGGAGAAGAGCAGAAGTGGCACCTATCCACAAGGGAAGGAGCAGGGAGGAGGCTGGCAACTACAGGCTAGTCAGCCTCACATCAGTCATAGGAAAAGAAAAGGAAACCTTAATTAAACAGTATATAATGAAATCCCTAGATAAATACAATCTAGAGGATGACAAGCAACATGGATTCATTGGTGGCAGATCATGCCAGACAAATCTTATCAAGTTTTTTGACTGAGTCACCAAAGAATTGGATAAGGGACACCCAGTGGACTTCCTCTACTTTGATTTCAGCAAGGCGTTCGACTCAGTGCCACACAATCATCTGCTAAAAAAGTTGGAAGACCTAGGTATTGCTGAAAGCTTGGTCAGATGAGTGGGAAATTAGCTTAAGGATAGAAGTCAGAGGATAGTTGTCAATGGAGTAAGGTCAGAAGAAGGTACAGTCACTAGTGGTGTGCCCCAGGGTTCAGTCTTGGGGCTGGTCCTGTTTAACATGTTCATCTGTGACATAAGAGTAGGCATTCAGAGTAAGCCGGAACTCTTTGCAGATGATTCCAAGCTGGGTGGTAGGGTTGACAGCATGGAGGTGATTAGGGAACTTCAGAACAACTTGCAGAGGTTAGAGAGATGGTCGGACACAAATTCTATGCCTATACAGGTAGTTTAAACTAAATAAAAGGGAGTATGATGCAGCTCACACCCCTGCTGTCAGTGAGCTGGTCATCATTCCCCAAAATGCCAAATCTACACATACATCCCCAGAAAACAAATCAGAGCCAACATCCGCCCAAACCAGCAACCTTCATAATCTCTTGGCCGGAAAAAGCAAACTGGAGAAGTCCAGGAAGAGGATATAACCTTGCACCAAAGAGGATGTACATTACTGGAAGGCAATGGTTGCAAATACTAGGAGCCTAACCAACAAACTTCCTGAACTCATAGCCATCTTGGAAACAAAAAGGTTGGACTGGGTGGCTGTAACAGAAATGTGGTTCATGGAAAACCATGGATGGGATATGGCCATTCCTGGTTACAATCTGTTCAGGAAAGATAGGAGGGCAACAAAAGAGGGGGGCATAGCTATTTACATTCTGGAGGAAATAAAAGCCACAGAAGTAAAAGGACAACCTGGGGAGTCACTGTGGCTAACAGTAGACACGGGCAAGGGAAAACCCTTCAGAATCGGTGTCATGTACTGGCCCCCAAATCAAGGAGATAAAGGAGACAAAGACCTAATAGAGGAAATCCACAAAATGTCTGATAAAGACAAAGTAATACTGGTGGGGGACTTCAACCTACCAGATATTAACTGGAGAACACCAACGGCAGCAACAACAAGAAGTAGGGAATTCTTATTGTCACTACAAGGTGCGGGACTGTGCCAACTTGTTAAAACCCCAACAAGGGGAGATGCCATTCTTGATCTTGTCCTCACAAATTTGGAAAGGATCAAGGACATTGAAGTGGGATGCCATATGGGCAACAGCGACCATTGCATGGTAAGTTTTAAGGTAAACATAACACAAGACACCAGCCACTCAAAGATAATGGTGCTAGATTTCAGAAAGACTGACTTCCAAAAAATGAGGAACAACCTAAGTAGCCAATTAATGGAAATAGAGGTTGAGGAGGTGGAGGTCATGTGGGGGAGTCTCAAGAGAGTAATAAAGACTGCCACAGATCAATGTTCCAGATGAGCCAGCAAAGCAAAAAGAAAAAATAAATCCTCTATGGTTTTCCAAGGAATTGGCTACCACAGTCAAAGAAAAAAAGAAGGCGTACAGTATATACCAGGAAACCAAAACTAAGAAAGACTGGGAGTCATACAAGGAAAAAATGAGTGTCTAACAAACAAATTAGAAAGGCAAAAGCCCAGACAGAGGAAAAGGTAGCAGAAGGGGCAAAGAGAGGAGACAAATAATTTTTTAGATACATTAGGGAACATGGGAAGTCAAAAGGGGGGATAGTAAAGATTGTTACTGAAGAAAGGAAATGAACCAAACATGACCCAGAGAAAGCTGAAATCCTCAACAAATACTTCTGCTTGGTGTTTACCAAAGAGGACCCAGGGGATGGCCCAGCCCTGAAAAAACACAACATCCCAGGACCAGGTGTAGAAATGAGTCCTTTACAGAAGCCAAAGTACGGGAGGTGCTAAATGAACTAAAAGCAGACAAAGCCATGGGACCAGACAAGATGTACCCCAGAATCCTTAAGGAACTGGGGGCAGAATTATCAGCCCCTCTGGCACTTCTATTCATGAAATCCTTGAAGAGCAGTGTGGTACCCGAAGACTGGAAAAAGTCAATAGTGGTTCCACTTCACAAATCAGGCAGTTGGGAAGAGGCTAGTAATTACAGACCAGTGAGCCTCATGTCTGTAGTAGGGAAACTAATGGAGAACTACTTAAACAGAGGATCATAGCATTCCTTGAAACTAGCGGCCAACAAGACCCTAAACAGCACGGTTTCACAGCAGGTAGGTCATGCCATACAAATCTGCTCGAGTTTTTTGACTACGCTACAAACATAGTGGATGATGGTGGGACAGTAGATGTGGTCTACCTAGACTTTAGTAAGGCCTTCAACTCAGTTAAACACAGAAGGCTTGTAAAGAAGCTTGACCACACAGAGGTTGGTCCAGAAGTAGTCAGATGGGTACAAAACTGGTTACAAGGCAGAACCCAGAGGGTACAGGTTAATGGAACGCAATCGATGGAAGGCAGGGTGGCCAATGGGGGTGCCCCATGGCTCAGTTCTGGGGCCTCTGCTATTCAATGTTTTTATAGCAGACATCACTGATGGACTGGAAGGGAAGGTGTGTTTGTTCGCAGACGACACCAAGATATGTAACTGGGTGGACACCTCAGAAGGAGTGAGCAAGAAGGAAGCTGACTTCAAGAAACTAGAAGAATGGTCTGGAGTGTGGCAGCTGAGATTTAAAGCTAGAAAGTGCAAGGTCATGCACATAGGAAATTAAAATCCAAGAAAGGAGTATTATCTAGGAGGCAAAAGACTGGCAGCCTCAAACCAGGAACGAGATCTGGGAATCATAATCTGAGATGACTTGAAGGTTAGTAAGCAGTGTGAGAAGGCAACTTTGAAGGCCAACATAACGCTGGGCTGCATTGGGAGGGGAATCACAAGCAGGAGGAGAGAGGTGGTGGTACTACCACTGTATAGATCAATGGTCAGGACTCACCTGGAATACACAGTCCAATTCTGGAGGCTTCACCTCAGGAAGGACATTGACCAGGTGGAAGCAGTACAGAGAAAGGTGACAAAAATGATTCAGCGTCTGCAATACATGTCCTACGAGGAAAGATCTAGAGAACTGAATATGTACTTCCTGGAGCATAGAAGAGAGAGAGAGAGGGGACATGACTGAAACATTCAAGTACATAAAAGGCATTACCAAGGTACAGGTACAGGAACCTTTTCACTTCAAGAAGGACTCCAGGACCAGGGGACATGACCGCAAGCTGCAAGGAGGGAAGTTCTCTACCAACACCGGGAAGTTTTTCTTCACAGAAAAAGAGTGGTAAATGCCTGGAACAGCCTGTCCCAAGAGGTTGTGGGGGTCAACACTGTTGGGGATTCAAGAATGCATGGGATAAAGACAAGGGAGCCCTGACTACAAAGGACAGTTAGAATGTCAAATAGGTCTAAAACAAATGGGCAAAATAGATTGACCTAGCGGTCTCCTTCTGTCGTCAACTTCTATGTTTCTGTGTTTCTAACATCTGGCAACTGAAGTTTGACACAAATAAATGCAAAGTGTTGCATCTGGGTAAAGGGAATCCAAGGACAGATTCCTGACTTAACAGGGTAAAACTCTGCATCTCCCAGGAGGAAAGAGACCTGGGGATCATCACATTTAACTCTTTCAAACAATTGAGCCAATGCAACAAGGCTTACGGCAAGGCAAACAGAATGCTGGGGTGCATAGGGTGAGGATGCTGGGGTGCTTAGGGTGAGGATTCAACAGCAAAAGCAAGGAGGTGAATCTCCCACTTTATATGTCCCTGGTAAGGCCCCACTTGAAGTACTGCATCCACTTTTGGAATCTGCACCTTAAAAAGAACAGAAAAAGGCTAGAGGCTGTGCAGAGAAGAGCAACCAAGATGATATAGGACCTCCATGGTCTCTTGTATGAGGAGCATCTGAGGGAGTTAAAACTATTCTCATAAGAAACAAGGAGGGGGAGGGGGACATGATTGATTGAAAGGTATCAATAAGGTGCCATACACAGAACTATTTCAAAGGGCCACCATCTCCACCACCAAGGGGCATGAATGGAAGCTCCATGGAGGGAGCTTCAGAAAATATCTAAGAAAGCATTTCTTCATGGAAAGGGTGGCAGAGCCATGGAGCAGTCTGTCAGCTGAGATGGTAAGTACATGGACCATGGCAGCTTTCAAGCAAGGGTTGGATAGAACAATTGCTCAGAGAGGAAAGACAGGATCAGGAAAAGGCTAAATTCAAAAAGAGGTTAAGACCCCAGAACCTACAAGAGGTCTTGGAAACTCTTGGGCAGACTAGATGGACCACGGTCCCCCTTCTGCCATCTCTTTTCTATGTTTCTATGTTTCTTGTTTGTCTCAAGGCAAAGGATGTGGTCTACTGCACCCAAAATTCCTCAACTCCCTAGGAGACCTTCCAAAGTGTTGGGCCTAATGCAATGTCTGCTCCAAAGCAACCAGGCTTGCTAAATCTGAATGCTTTGCTTCCACACTCCAAAACAATGTTAACCACCTTTTTATGTTCTGGAAAGTCATCCACACCACATTTCTCTCCCCTCTACCACAGTCTGCTATCCCGATCCTCAAACTACAAAAATCAGCTCTTTCACTGCATACTCTCACTTTTTTCTTCCTCTTCCTCTTCCCTCTCTTCCCCTTCATCCCTCACTCTCTGTTCTTTTCCTAACATATGTCTGTTCTCTTTTGCCCTCACCTCTCCACCTACCTCCTTAAAGGCTCTGTTAGCTCCTAATTCTCACACATTACACAGCTGTCATAGTCTAGACCTTAAACTCCTTCATCTGTCTGCCCCTGCTGTTACAACCTCTATCACAACCTCATTCTCATCCTTTCCTTCTTCTTTGTTGTTGTCCCTGAGGTGTGAAAAGGGGCTATTGTTATCCCCCTTCATAAAGGGGGTGACTCTTCTACCCTGGGAACTATCACCCTATCACTCTCCTGTCAGCCTTGGCTAAGCTCCAAGAAAATTTGGTTCTCTTGCAGCTCTCCCCCTTACTGGAATCCTCTTCATTCTCAATTACTCTATTCCAGTCTTAGTTCAAGAAGACTCCTTCCCTAGCCTCCACCCTTCATGCTGAAGGTAATGGATTAGGAACTGATTACCTCCACCATCTTTTTCAATCTAGCCAAAGACTTCTTGATTGTCACCCACCCCATTCTCCTGGATAAGTTGAAGAGTGCAGGACTCTCTAACTACTCAGTTAGATGGTTCGGTTACCATCTAGAAGGCAGGTCTGAAGCAGTTCACATTGACAGTGGTCTGCAACCATTTTGGGACTGAAAGCCACATGTCTGCATATCATAGATCAACAGACAGCCATACGAGCACATGTATAGCAGATGTCCTTTGCAATCCATAATTTTACCTAAATTAATCACACAATGCTATTTGCAAAAAATGGATGTTATTTAATTGGAACACTAAACAAAGCAAACTTTGAAAAACAGTGTCATTTATAAATTGTTTTCAACACCACTGATGCCTTTTTCATCCTATAAAAATGTGCAAAAGTTTCAACTAGCATGGAGTTCAAGGTGCACAAATTACAGTGTACCTCCCCGGGTTGCTGAGCAAGGCCCAAACTTCAATACCACTTTTTATGTACTGTCATGCTGGGTGCACAGTCTGTGCAGAGATAATCAAGATCATCAATGGATAGCCTCTCCTTCTCCAAACCCTCTCTAAAAAACTGAAAATGTCTCAGCCGTGGATATGTAGCTTCAGAGAAAAAATGACTAGTAACTATCTTAATTACTGATACCCACATAGAATAGTGCCTGATGTGATGTGCCTTTAATATCCATGGATTCATCAAGGACAAGAGCAACAAAGTAAGCTGATCTACAGTAATATTAACAATGCTAAGAAATAAGAATACACATTCTACATCATTTTCTATGCATGGTCATTCATACTCTTCAGCCAGCTCCCAGGACATCAATGACATCAACTGAAGGCTAAACTCCGACTTCAGTCTAATTCAAACCTGGTAAAAGGACCACAAGCTATCAACCTTCAAAAAACTCAGGCCATGCTCTTTGGCCAAATCTAAAGCCTGCCCTACGCCACTAAAAATCTCTGGAGCTGATAGTTTCCTTTTGCAAGTTGCGGCCTCCGTCAAGTACCTGGGTGTAACCCTTGACCCACAACTGGACCTCACCCTGCACATTCGCACCATATGTAAGGCTACAAACTGCAAGCTGGGCCTGGCTTACAGAGCAAAAAGCTGCCTTACCTCAGCTGTTTGACTCCCCCTAGCCAAGGGGGTCCTCCTTTCCTCGCTCTGCTATGGGCTTCTCTCCTTTGCCCTCATCCCAAAAACCAGTCTCTCAAAATGGGACACCACATACAACAATGTATGTCACTTTGCTCTCTCTGCCCCTTGCCTCACACACCACTGTGAGCTATACTTCAGGCTTAAGTGGCTCCCACTGGAAAAACATCGAACCCTAGTCCTAGGCAACTTCATCGACTACATTGTCAGAACTGTCACCCTCCCTGCACTCGCCTCATCCCTCAAACCTGCTACACCCTCCTACCACCTAAGATCCAGTGACTGTCAGGTCCTCCTGGTTCCAAAAACACAAACTCTAATGGGTGATAGGGCTTTCATTGCCAATGCACTCAGATTGTGGAACTCCCGCCCTGCAAACACTCACTCCTCTCCCTCCCATTCCTGCTTCAAAGCCTCCCTATGGGGATTTCTTAAATCGGCCTCCACCTGTCTCTGCATTTAATGAACCTTCATTGTGCCATCGGGCCCTGACTATATTGACCAGCTTAGGCATTCTAACCCTGCTGTGACAGAAAAGGAGTTGAGCCTCCTGATACTGAATGCATTTTATCCACTATCTACCTCGTGCTATCAAATGTACTAACTGTATTGGGCCCATTCTTTGCCCCACTGTTCATGTATAGATGTCATGTGCTACTCTATCCTATGTTTTCACTGGTCTCTCACCCATGAATTGTATTACTTGTATTGCTTATTACCCACACCCACCTGAGGGTATGGCTAACCCTAAAATGCATTTGACTGTTGCCAAGACTGTACTATGCTGTTTCTGTCTCTTGTTCTAATTGTTTATGCCTGATATTCTTGTCTGTTCCATGTAATCTCCCAGGTCATACCTGAAAATAGACACTTAGCTGTCTAGTGTGCTTATCTGGTAAATAAAAGCATATAAATAAATAAATAAATGGCCATGTTTATGTAACCGAGCTTGACTTCCTCTTATTGACCAAGGATCATCAATATCAGTATGCATGTGATGCTTCATGGATATGACCTGTAAAAAATGGCCCAACATAGAAGAAATGCCAAAAGGAATCAGCATCAGAAGGATAGAGATCGTGTTACCACTTTATTGGTCATTACTGAGACCCCACCTGGATTACTTCTGCTCTGTCTTCATGAGAGAGAAGGATGGGCTGATTCCACCAGGCTGGAAGAAGGGGGGAGGGTCTCTTCAATTCATCCCTGGAGTCGGGCGTGGGGCCACATAACTGGAGAATGCACAACAGTGGGCCCCGATATGATCTGGGTTCCTCTTTGACTGGTTCACCAGGGCAGTGGATGGGGGTAAAGTGGTACACATCATTTACCTGGACTTTAACAAGGCCTTCAAATTGGTGCTGCATAAGAGGTAATTCAGTAAACTGAATGATCTAGGGGTTGGGGTGAAAATGACAAAGTGGGTAGCCAGCTGGTTAAGTAACAGAACCCAGAAGGGGGTGGTGATGAAAGCATTGTCCAGTAAATAGAGTGAATAGGGAAGGTCTCTTCAAGCTGAGTGACAACAGATCCATGAGGGGGCACAGTTTGATGTTTTGGGGAGGGAGGTTTAGGAGGAATGTTAGGAAACATGCCCTTATTTGGTGTAAGCTGCTGTAAATAGAGTAAAGTGCTGTAACTGTTCCTGACCTACAAAACTCAGGTGCAGTTGCGTCAAAGGTGTTTGGTGCAGCTGCACCAAAGAAAGGATTTGATGCAGGGCTTGACACAAGCTCTATGTCACCCTTTGAAAATCAGGCCCATGGTCTGTAGTGCAGTTTATTAAATATCTAATATTAAATTATCTGTCTGACAAGTACCTTTATTTCTTTTGTTCTTATTCCATTATCACAGTGTGTCCAATTCCCACATCTGTAAAAGCCATTAGGGCTGTGCACTTAGTGTGTTACATTAACAATCATATGAGAAGTAATGCATAAAAGAAAGGATTGACCTACCCAGAGGCATCTTGTGCATCATCTTTAGGAGGTGACATTTATGTAGTGATACATGGTGCCTTGTGAATATATCATATTCTCCTACCCTGGAAAAAGAACATAGAACCACAAAGAAAACTAGATAACAGATAGCATGATATCTAATAGGTCACAGTTATATGAATACCAGAATTGGTGTTACCAAATGAAAGTATCCCTCTAGTAGATTTGGGGGGTAGAGTGGGGGCGTCATATCAACCAATACAAGTTCTGGGTTTGCTATACATTATAAGGGGGTTCCTACAGCTATAATAAATTGGTAGGGTGTTAGATATTATATGGGACAGATGATCTATGGTAGCCATAGACATTAGGGAGTTAAATAATTCTGCAATAGTAGGCATGTCTGTTGTGCACAGTTTGCATGGGGGAGCCCTTTGGCTTGTATCCCTAATACAACCAGCCACCAGTGTTCTGGGGTTGGTATAGGTGGTGTATGGGGTGGTAATTCCAGCACTCAAAATTCAGCAGTAAAAGGAATATACTTATGGGTAACTTCAGAGGCCAATGCACAGACTTGATTCCAGTAGGGCTGATGACAGAGCAGGTCCAGAGTATGTGGTATAGGTCCCCTATAAAGTAGGTATCAGGATCTCCAGCATACATTATTATTAAGAGGTTTGGCCTTGTATAGTACCACTGATGTCCTGTACCAGGAGTATAAAATTGTGTTCTGTTTGAGCCTGCTTCTGGGATCTGGATAATTTTGATGGGCAGAAGCCCAGCATGCTCACCACTGTTGATCAGAGATGGGGGATTATAAAGATTTTTCCCATTTGTTCTTGGATTCCTGAGATTGGCTGGGTAAGGGTAAGGTGCCTCCAAGATCTGAGTAAATTTGACTGCCAAACCCTCTCTTGTGGGACATTCATCTTGAAAGGTTATTGATATGGTCATGTATCAGTCCTGGGGCCAGTCCTCTTCAATATCTTCATCAGTGACACTGTAGATGGACTGAAGGGTAAGGTTTACCTTTTGCAGTTGACACCAAGATCTACAACAGAGTATATGATCCAGATGGGGTGAGCAGAATGAGAAGAGATCTGGAAAAACTGCAAAAATGGTCAGAAGAGTGGCAATTGGGGTTTAACACAAAGAAGTGCAAGATCATGCACATAGGGAAGAGAAACCCTGAAGCTACCTATAGGTTGGGAGGGGAGTTGCTGACAATCACAAGGGAAGAAAGAGACTTGGGCATCATCATCACAGATGACCTGAAATCATCCAAGTTGACCACTAAAGCAGTAGGTAAGGCTAGAGGGATGTTGGGGTGTTTTAGTAGGGGTATCACAAGTCCTAAGAGAGAGGTAATAATCCCTCTTTACAAGACACTGGTTAGGCCCCATCTGGAGTACTGCATGCAGTACTTGAGGCCACACCTGCACAAGGACATTAACAAAATGGAGACAGTCCTGAGAAAGGCAACCAAAATGGTGCAGGGACTGCATTAGAAAAAATATGAGGACAGATTAACGGAGTTCAATATGTATACCCTAGAGCAAAGGCGGGAGAAAGGTGATATTATCAAAACATTCAAACATCTTAAGGGTGTTAACAAGGTGAAAGAGTCTAACATGTTTCAATATAAGAAAAATAGCAGGACAAGAGGACATAGCATGAGATTAGATGAAGGCCAATTAAGGGGTAATGTGAGGAAGTTCTTGATCACAGAAAGGGTGGTGGATGCATGGAACAGCCTACCTCAGGAAGTGGTGGATATGAATACAGTGCAGGGCTTCAGACAGGCATGGGATAGGCATAAGGGAGCAATACAGATGAGTATGAATAGATAGGCCACTGACAGAGTAAAGTGGCCTATGGCACATTCATAGGTAGAAAGTGGCAGACTGATGGGCCTTGCGGTCCTTATCTGCTGTCAAATTCTATGTTTCTATGGTGACAATTGGGATATTTACAGAGATATGTTTGGACTGCACTGTGTATCTGGAGATATCTCCAGAAGTTAGATTGAGGAAGATCGTATTGTAATTTAAGATCTTGAAACAAGGCCATATATGCATTGGGTAAGTCTAAAATGTTTTGGGAGTGAATTGTGCCTCTTGCTGTCCAGTGGGCCCAGGAGATAGATTTATGGTCTATCAGTATATGCCTGTTACCCCAAATGGGAGTTTGATTTCTGGTGGTAGGATTGGTTTTCAGCGGTTTACATATCTTCATCCAATACTTAATAGAAGGACCTATAGTGGGGTGGGAGTGAAAGGATTTTGGTGGGGTATTGTACAATAAATGTGATAGACACTTTTAGTAGTTTTAAGGACTACAGAATACTCAAGAGAGTCACACTGCATGAGAGATTGACCTTCACCTGGAAACTACATAGTGACTTTGGTGCTATTTTGGGACATATCACAGTGTGGGAAAGAACTCAATTTACAGGAAATTGTTCATAATCAGTTTGGAACTGTATCTGAAAGTTACTGTTTTAATAAGCTCAAACTATAGCAAGCATTGGAGTGGCATCTGGGAATGGCCCGGATAAAACATTCAAATTTAACAGGCCATATATAACTGGGTATAATAAGAACTCTTCAGATTTTAAATGACAAGGAAGCAAGAAATTTCTTCATATTGACATTTTTGGTGTGTAAAAGTTATTTATACAGCAAAATTGTTTATTGTGGCCAGCAAAATTGTATTGTGTCTCGATAGGATATGCATTTCTTTTTATACTGGGTGCTCTGAGTCAATATTTGTGATAAAATGAATACAAGACAGACAAACAAGAAAGTAAATGCTGATATAATTAGCTATAAAAATAAAAAGACCAAAGGGGATTACAGATGGGAAGATCTCAAAAAGTGAGAAAAAGATCACTAGCTACATTATATCTTAACCCCAGGTAGCCAAATTTGATTGGTACAGAAAAAGGAGGTACTAAGGATACAGAGTTCTTCCCTACTGCCACTAAGCTCTTCCTCTATTAAAACTATACCCGAAGTTAAACAAGGTACAGTGGAAGAACATCCACTAATGAAAACAATTACAGAGTCTCCATGCAGAACCCAGATGACCGACGGAAAGTTGAAAGACAGGGGAAATGGCAGGAAGAAAGACTACATTGAAGTAACAGTACAAACTGAAAAAAGTAATGGGAGGGAAAGAGAAAGGTGGAAAGGAGGGTGAACTCAGAGAATCGGCTAAGTTAAGTAATGCAAGGATAGAAAACAGAAAATATAAAAAAAAGGAAAATCAGGCAATAGAGAAAATAGAGAAAACAGATGTGCCAGAGGAAAAACAAACATATAGAGATATATCCCGTCAGTGCCCAAGAACCCCATTTCTAGGAGATTTAAAAGCATTTTTAACACCTTATATCCTAAGACCAAAACTAGATCCACCTACACCATTTACACCAGATATATCACAAATCATGGGAAATAGTCCAATTATGGAAAGAACAAGTAAAAAAGATGAAGTAGACAACGTTGAGAAAAGAAATATGGATCTCCTGCTGAACGTTCAATTAATGATCTACTTAAAGAAATACGGGATGAAATCTATACAAATAAATTGTTAATCAACTTTACATCACTACTTCGCACCCACTTGACCAAGGAGGTGGAAATTTACAAGTAATATCAAATAATGAGGGAGATCCTGTAAATAAACAAGATAAGCTTTACAGGAAACAAAATACAATCAAAAGCATAACTGAAAAAATAGGCAATTGGGAGCTAATGGAAACAGAATAACTGATACATGAGTTACAAGGAAATAAACAGAACTCTGTTCAAACAAAAATAAAGGAAAAGCTGAGCCTAGAGCCATAAAAAAACAGGACAATCATAAAAAGAGTAAGCAAAAGGAAAAGAAGAAAACCAGAGAGTTTATTGGAAAAGGCTTAGCACTTGGAGGAAGAAGAAGAAGGGATTGTTAAAAGATATAAGATTGTGGAAGACATCTCGGAAGGCAAAGAAAACCAGGAAGAAGTAGGTCTAAGTAGGAAAAGTAGTAATAAGAAAAAACATTTCTGAACATATCAAATAAAGACACCCACAATAAGGAAGAATTAATAGAGAAAGGAGAAATTTTACCAACTGTTTTCTTCAAAGGAATTCCAAAGTGAAGGAACAAAAATCATACAGCACTAAAACTGGCAGTATATAATGTATAAGAAGGTATACTGGGTAGTAAATTTGTATGGAATGACATGGGTTTGACTTATAGATACCAGGAAGGTAAAGAAGAAAGGTGGATTTGTCTGGCACTGAAAAATAACAGTATCAAGCAAAATCTAATGGAAGCAAGGAAACAATTGCTAGAATTAGGAGTTGCTGCTGATAGAACAATTCCTACTGTAAATCAAATAAGTTAAATCAAGAGACAGAGCCATCAATAACAAAAAAGAAGGAACAAAATAATATGCAACCAGCTAAACCTACCGGAAATATTCAATAAATAATTTCAAACTACATGAGACCATTAGAAAAACAACACTCATTGTTGGCAGGTGAATATCGGTTAGAAAATGAAAATAGGAAAGTTATTAGAGGCCGCCTATGAAAAGGGCCCAGAATAAATAAAAGCATAATTTTAGAAACCACACAAATGTCTGTTCAAACTGTAGAACAAGAACAAATGTTGATTGATGAAAGTGAGTACAGTAATCAAGACAGTAATCAATATTATATTATGAGTGAACTGGAAGAGGAATGCTGACTGTCAACAAACATGAACGATATCTCGGAACAAAATTTAAGCGTGCTCATTTGGAATATAGCTGGGGTTGCTACTGTAGCAAGTTAAAGGGTACTTTAAACTCGTGTGCACAGCTCCAAGCACTTCCACAGCTTCCCAAAGGAAAAACTGGCAGCCATTAAGCTGCCTGTGTGCTGCTATATTATGCTGCATGGTTCTTCTTCACCTTCCTGTTAAGAACAAAAAATTAGAGACAAGGCTGTTTAGAAAGGAACAGACCAAAACTCGATCCTGCATTACCATACTCACCATACAAAACATACAAAAAACAATAGACCATATGGTCGGGTGTTACGAATAAAGAGAAACTATAGTGAAGAGGAACATAGACTAACGGAGTCAACAGCAGAAATGTGTAGTAGACTTTTAAGGAGATGTTATGAACCAAGAGTTTTATTAAATGCAGTGAAAAAGGTAAACAATAAGAACAGAGAAGATTTGTTGGTTGAAAATAGAGAGAAGGAACAGAACAATGAACAGATCTGTTTTAATACAATATATACAGATAAGTATGGAGAAATCAAAAATATTGTGAAAAGCCACTGGAAGGTATTAGAAACAGACAACAGCCTAAAAGGTTTAGTGGAATCAGGACCACTGTTCAGCTACAGAAGGAACACTAACCTAAAGGACGAATTGGTCAGAACACTATTTAAAGAAAAAAAGCCAAGTATGAGACCAGATTGGATGCCTGCACTGCCTTCAGGAAAAAAGGGTTGCCCTCTTTAAAGGGCAGACCCAATTGTCCACAGGCCCAAGCTGAGTGTGTGGGGGCCAGATGCTGGATTTGGAAAAGGAAAAGGTGGGGTGGGGGGAGGAGGGGCAGGAGGAAGGGGCTTGGTGAGATCATAAAAGGGGCAGAGCTATGAGGTCAGAGCTGGAGTGAGGTGGGAAGCAAGGATTGGCTGAGTGAAAGAGAGAGAGGGGTGAGCAACAGGGATACTTAATGGCAAACTCTGGCCCAGGGAGCTCACAATTTTTGCTCTAAGAAAATTTCTCTAAGAAGCACATCAGTTTGGCAATTATTCTGAGTACTTTTAAATCATTGAGCCAGTGGGCTGTTTTGTAGCAGGTATTTGGAGTTAATTAGAATGACTGGTTTGTAATTTAGAGTAAGTTTATTGAGTACAAAGTAAATTTCAATATAACAGAACGGTTACAGAGTGGACAGCGTGACCAGCACAAGTGAGTGTTGAGGGATACGGAAAAAGAGGTAAGTTTAAAAAAAATATATATATATAACAAAAGTGAGAGGACTAGTGGTGCCTAGAAGGAAGATTGTCGGCAGAGGGTATTTGTTGCAGCACCAACGGTGCCATGGTGCCAAGATAGACTAGGAGGAGACTCAACAAGGCCTATGATATGTTGGGGAAAGTTGTTTGCAATGTGCAAGTAGGGATAGGTGGCAGCTGTATGGTTTGTGCAGGAAAAATGAAAAGGTATCAGCCATCGCTTGGGGCAGCTTTGTATTCTGCACCAGTCTCCTTGGAAGATATTTTAAAAGGTTTTTGGCTTTCAGCCCTCGCTTGTTGTAAGCAGCATTTGGTCAGCAGCAGACGTAGCTGGATTTGGTGGTGGTTGGTGGTGGATTTTCCTGCCGGTTTGTCAGGACGGTAAGGAGGGCCTCAAGTGAGAGGCTACAGGAAGAGGAGCAAGTGGCAGCGTTGTCCAACCGACCCCGTCAGCCGCCGCACACTTTGCACAAAGGGGTGGGCCACCGCATGGCCAGGGGAACAAGGAGAGACATGGCAGGCCTTTTTGAGCAAGGAGTGGGCCTGTTTAAAAAACTGAACAATTCCGGGAGTGGGGTGGGGGCTGCGGTGGTGGCGTCTGTGGTTACCACCATAGGGGCAGGTTTGTAAGGGCCTGTAACAAACACGCCAACACAAATTAAGGGGCAAAGGGAGAAACCAAAAAGGATGAGGGGCAAGGAAACAAAAAACAGAGTCTTTTCATCAGACAGCCGACCACGATAGGCCTCAAACCAGGCCTAATAGGGGGCATATAAGGGGACCAAGTGGCAATGGCATCTGACGTCATCGCCATGTGGCCTCAAAGCAAAATCAGTTAACTGTTGGCCATGGGCCGTATGGGGAACTAGAAATCACATGAGGGGAATAAAAGGGAATAAAAAGGGGTTTCTTAAAAAATGTATATATAAATATATATATGTGTATATATATATATATATATATATATAAATTTGTAATATTGGAAACAAGGCAAATAACACATGGAGGGAGTCAGCCCTGCAGCACATGGCTACAAGGGGCCCCTAGGCCAGGCAAGGTAGGCAAGCAGAAAAAGCCAGCTGGGGGAATGCAACAGAGGGCTGCCAGCCCAGGGGGGGGTGATGGGACAGTGCATACCAGGTCGTTATCCAGAAGGGACAGAGTTTGGAGAATTCAATCCCCCTCAAACTAGGGATATATATGGGCTGATAAATGTGCATCCAAAATAATAAAAAAAAATAAATATATATATATATATAGATATATGGGCACCACCTTGGAAAAGGGGCAGCAGTTTACCACAAAAGGTCAGGGGAAGGCATAGCCTCTGGGGGCTGGCCAGGCCTACCAGAGGCAATAGCCAGCAAAATGAGGGAGGACTGAGTGACACTGGTGGGGCAGCATGATGTGTTAACAATTTTCGTGGTGTATTTTAGGTTGTAGTAGAAGGCAGCTGTGTCTCCCAGGAAGAGCAAGTCCACCAAGGAGGACTGTTACCAGGCAGTGATGGAACTGATGTCCAAAGCGAACCTCTTGCTGGAGACTGTGGACCCACCCAGCATTGGCAAGGGGAAGAAGCAGAAAGGGGAAGAGCAGCAGGGAGGGAATGATGACAACAGGGCACCAAAGGCCCTGGCAGCACCAAGGATCCCAAAGCCCATCCCAGACCTGGTTTGTTCAGTACCTCCTCCTGCTCTGGTGCCTGCCCCTGCTCCTGCTCCAATGTCCGAGCCTGCTAGTCCAGTGAACCCAGTTCCTCCTGCCCTGGTGGCACTGCAGAATACCTTGCCAGTGCCTGTCAATACCCAGCCAGCTCCACCAGTGGGCCCCAGCTATCAACTGGGCTCACAACCAGGTATTAATGAGGTCACACTGGAAAGCAGTGTGAAGGAGTATGTGGAACAAATGCTTAATGCTATCAGGAATAATGGCCTAGGCCAGTTGGAAAAGGCACTGGGGAAGCTGAGGAACAAATAAAAAGGGGAGGACACAGGCATAGAGGGGGACAGTGGGGAGAAGGGTTTTGGGTCCGAGATTGGAGCACCCGGTATTAGGATCAGGGACCATTTTGGAAGGGCAAATTTGTGGATATTTTCAATCTGGCCAATGTAGACACCATAGATAAGTACAAGGAAAAGGAGAGCTTTGAGAAAAAGGACATGGCCACAGCTGTGGTTCTCTGGGAAAGGGGGAAGAAGAGAAGTCAATGAAAGGTAAAACGTGGGACAGTTGGTCCACCGGTTTTACATATTATATGGCCATAGTCATTGAAAAGAAGCCAGAGTTGGCTATCCCCCTGTTAACGTATTCGCTGATCATAAAGAATGCTTATAAAAAAGGAGGTTATAGTGGGCTGAAGTACGATGAGAAGTTCAGAAAGAGGATGGCACATTTTGGGGATGTAAAGTGGAATGCCCAACAGATCGACCTGTAGTTGGAGATGTACTCCCTGGAGGAGAGGAGGGAGAGGGGGGATATGATAGAGACATACAAGTATCTTACAGGGAGGAACAAGGTGCAGGAAAACACTATTTTTAAGCGAAAAAGATGTTCCAGGACTAGAGGGCATGGGATGAAGTTGGAGGGAGGACGATTCAGAGGAAACATGAGAAAGAATTTCTTCACAGAACGGGTGGTGGACAAGTGGAACACCCTGCCAGAGGAAGTGGTGGGGGCTGAAACAATCATGGGATTTAAGAATGCATGGGATAGACATAAAGGAATTCTGGAGGTCAGTGGTAAGGTGCAACAGACTTCTAGGAAAACAAACTGAACTTACAAGCTCAAATGGGCAGACTGGGTGGGCCATAGGCCCTTAACTGCTGACACTGTCTATGTATCTATGTATCTATATATGGGGTCCACTGGGACTGAGGTGGAAGGGGACAAGAAATGTGGGGCAGTGGCAAAATACTGTTGGGGTTACAACAGGGTATTTTGCTCCTGGCCGAATTGCCGTTTCCGGCATGCTTGCTCCAGGTGAGGGGGCAACCACCTGGTCTACAGGTGCAGGAATAGCTGGGAAAAAGGGAGTGCTAACCAGGATAACTCATACAATCAGTCCTTTTAGGGTAACCATGTGGGGTTCAGGGGCCAACAGTGGGGGAGGGGGAGCTGGGGCAGGGGGGCAGGAGGTGGTAAGGGTCAATACCACTACAACCTACGGCAGGATAACTAAGGACGGTGTAACAGGGGCTTTTCACCTGGCACACACCCCCATTAAGGTAGATTTGATACAGGAATGGCTGAGGATGTACCCGGACAAGGAAGCAGCCTCCATACTGTTGACAGGTTTCCGGGAGGGTTTCAGCCTACATTTTAAAGGGGCCTGAAAAGAGACAAAAGCGAAGAACTTGAAGTCAGTTAAGGGGAGGGAGAATTTGCTGGAGCAGAAGATCCAGAAGGAAATGGTAGCTGGTAGGGTGGAGGGCCTATTTGGGCAGTCACCTCTGCCATGTCTGAGGATATCACCCCTTGGTCTGGTATCAAAGAAGCAGCCGGAGGAATTTTGGGTGATACACCACTTGTCCTACCCAGACGGGGGTTCTGTTAATGATTACATCAGTAAGAAGGACAGCAGGGTGACATATGCTACTTTAGAAAAGGCAGTCAGATTGGCTAGGGCATCACAAGGAGCATGGCTAGTAAAAATGGACATTGAAGCGGCATTTCACTTGCTGCTGGTCTGGCCAGAAGACTGGGACCTGTTGGATTTCCAGGTAGGGGAGGTTTACTATTTTGACAAAGCCATGCCCGTGGGCTGTTTCATTGCCTGTGCGACATTTGACATGTTCAGGACATGGTGACAATGGGCATTTCAAGAAAAATACGGGTACCAGACAATGGTCTACTATTTGGATGACTTTTTATCTGTTAATAATTTTATTGATATTTCAGCATACAGACATACATCACAAGACAAATAAAGGATATTCTGTAGCAGCAGAGAAGGATCTTACAACAATATGTCCATAATCTTACATTATACAAAAAATTCAACAAGTACAGTTTGTAGTGGACTCCAGGAGGGGTAGAAGGAAGAAGCCCTCAAATCTCTGCTCTGAGTGATACAAAGAAGCAAAACAACAAAAGAAACTGTGACTGGGTATCTAATGAGCATTACCATGGGAAAGAGAAGCACAGGCACTACGAGGGTTAAAGGAGCTGGTACGCGAGCCAGGACTGACTATGCCACACTAGGAGTAGGAGTCTCTCATATCAGGAATAGTTTGAGGGGATAAAGCAGCACATGTACCACCAGTGAGGGTTCACCCTATTTCAGTCCTAGGTTTCAAGTAGGCTAGGAAGGGGGCCCAGCAAGCTATGAAGGTCATGAGCTTATTGACTGCAGAGTGGGATAAGTGGTCAAGTGAGGCGAGCAAGGTGAGAGCATGTTGAATTTCTGCTATAGTGGGGATTTCAGTGGATCTGGATGACTTTCTACTAATAGGGGAAGGGCATCAACAAGCAGAGAGGATGTTATGGGGTTTCGAGGCCCTGTGTCACAACCTAGGGGTGCCTTTGTCACCAGAAAAAACTGAGGGGCCTAGCCAGAGCATTGAATATTTAGACACTGAGTTTGACATGGTGGGAGAGTTATTTCGACTGCCTGAGGCAAAAGTGGGGAAACTGAAGGCATTACTGGGTGCTGTTAAGGCCCGGCAGAGGGTACTGCTCCAACAGGTGCAACAACTTATGGGACACTTAAACTTTGCCTGTAGGGTGGTACATGGTGCCTGGTGAGGGCAACACAGGGGGTCCCGAGCTGCACCACTGGGTGGATATTAGCAAAGGGAGCTCTGAGGACTTGGAAGCATGGGAGACTTTTCTAAGCCATTACAATGGCAGGACTTTTTGGCAGAATGAATGGGTATTTAACACAGACCTGCAATTATACACTGATGCGGCGGGGGGCATAGGTATGGGAGCATACTTTGGGGGAAAATGGTTTGCCATGGCATGACCCAGTGACTGGGTTCGGGCTGGCCTGACAAGGGGTATCACTTTCTTGGAGATATTCCCAATCTGGGAAGCCTGGGGAGAGAGACTGAGGAACCAGAAGGTCACCTTCTGGAGTGACAACAGGGCAGTGGTGGACATTTTAAAACAGCCGTGGGGTGATGTCAGTGAGGGTCATGTGAGTCCTAAGACAGTTGATGCTGAGGGGCTTAATGTTGAATATGTCATTTAGGGCTAGACACATAGATGGTGTGGGCAATGTGATAGCTGACTGCCTTTACTGCCTGCAGATGGACAAGTTCTGTGCCATCACCCCAGGAGCAGACCCCAGGCAGACAGACAGCAATTCTGGAGTATGTTTAGAGGATTGGGGGAGCTGAACAGTTGTTTCACAACTCCTGGTCCCCCAGGACCCTAAAAGTGTACGAAATCTCGTGGAGGGCCTTCCAGGCATTCCGGGCACAATCTGGATGCCAGGTAAGTGGGGTGGTGACGAGGGAACAGGTAGCACAATTCATAGTGACAGGATGGAGGAATAATTTGGCACATGCGACAATAGGGGCACACTAGGCTGTGATAAGCCAGCTGTGTATACTGAAGGGATAGGAGGAACCCACAATGAGTAACCTAATTCGGTGCATGATGCAGTACTGGCTGTGGGGGTGCTGAGAGGTTCTGAGACAATAGGAGACCACTGACAGAGGAACTGTTGGAACGTTTAGTGGAGGTGCTGCACTAGGTAAGCAGGTGTAGTAGCAAAACAGTTTGTTTAAGGTGGTTTTCACAGTCATGTATAGCGGGGCCTTCAGAGTCAGTGAGGTGGTAGGCCATGGCAGGGCAGTCATGTCCGCAGGGTTGCGCTGGAATGACCTAGTGTGGACCGGGGATGGCGTTTCAGTACTGGTGAGGCAGTCCAAGGCCAACCAGGCTGGCAGGGGGAACAGGGTAATGCTGAGGCTCCACAAGAATGCTGCCATCTGTCTGGTGGGATCCATGCACGCATGCGCAGCTTGGCGACTGCAGGATGGGAACCCATTAATATTCTTGCATGGGGATGGGACCCCAGTGAAAGGGTCTCAGATCATGGCTGTGTTAAAGAAGGGGATGGCCTTCCTGGGGGAAAACCTGATGGGGTGCTCATCCCATTCATTCCAGATTGGGGCAGCCTCTGAAATGGCAGCAATGGGGATCACACCAAGGGATATCAAGCAAAAAGGACAGTGTTCTTCTGATTGCTATAAAAGATATGCTCACAATACCTTGCCCCTGTACTAATCATGTTTTTATTTCTCCCTATTACAAGGTTGGGTAAGTTATCCAAGATGAATGAAAAAGTGGATCGGGGGGGATATCACTGGGGGTGGTTAAGGTAAGCGGGGCGGAACAGGCCTCAAAGAAAGATGGATAGTAACTTTGTTCCTATTTATGGTTTCAGCAGGAAGGACACGGAGGTTGGAAGCTTGAATATGCTGCCACTCCTTCGTCCATTGGGCAGAAAAGTGGCCATCCAGGAGGCTTGGGGGAAGGCAGCTGTATCTGGACCTCAACACCATCAAGTTGACCTGGAGAGTTCTGAGAGGCATGAAATGGGCACAACTACTGCCAGCACTCAGGGAGCTAAAGAGAGAACACAACAGCCCAGATTTAATCATGATCAATTTAGGAGGCAACGACCTGGGGACCAGACCTTGGTTGGACATCTTTTATCAGATTAAAGGGGATGTTGATGGAGGAGGAACATCTGGATATTGTGGCAGTCACAGAAACATGGTACACACAAAACCATGACCGGGATGTAAACATACCAGGATACACTATCTACAGGAGGGACAGGGAGGGTAAAAGAGGAGGAGGAGTAGCTCTTTACATAAGGGAAGGAATCAAAGCAACAGAACAAAAGGGTAAACAGGGAGGAGAAGAAGCACTGTGGGTAAATTTGGAGACCGGCAATGGCACCACAATCTGAACAGGGTTAGAGCACAGACCTTCTCTCAGGGGAGGAAATGGACAAGGAAATGATAGAAAGTATACTTAGTATGGCAGAAAAAGGGAGATATTGCCAATGGGTGATCTGAATATGCCAGATGTTAACTGGAGTGCAGTTGCAGCAGCTACTATAAGAGTGGGGTTATTCTAGATGCCTACAGGGGCATGCCTTAGGCAACTAGTATGGAGCTCACTCGAGAGGGAACAATCTTAGACGTGGTCTCTCCCAAATGGAGATGAGAAGAGGATCACAGATGTAGAAGTGGGTAGCCATCTGGGAACTAGCCCATCAACAGTATGGTTCTACAATAAACACAGCAATAGAGTCAAGCCATACAAAGACAAAGGTACTGGATTTTAGAGGGCTGACTTTGTCAAAATGGTGAGTGCCTAAGGAATGCACTAGCAAATGGGCAGGAAGGAGGGTGGAAGAACAATGGGAATAATAAAACTGCCATCACAGAGGTAACAAGCCTTGTGTAAAGCAAATAAACAAAATGAAACGAGGTAAGAAACCACTATGGTTCTCAAAGGAAGTGGCAGTGAAGGTTCAAGAGAAAAAGAAAGCATTCAGGAAGTACAATGAATCACAGAAGGAACAGGACAGAGAACTGTATCAGTTAAAGCAAAAGGAAGCTGGGAAGGCAGTCAGAACAGCAAAGGCCCAAACCGAGGAAAAGATAGCCAACTCAGTTAAGAAGGGGATAAAACCTTTTATAGGTACATCAGGGAGCGAGGAGACCAAGGAGGGATAGTGAGGCTAGTAAAGGGGAGGGAGGGTGGGCAGAGGGTGACTGTGAAAGGCAGAGATACTAAACAAATATTTTTGCTCAGTATTTACAAAGGAAGAGGGGGAAGCACCTAAAACAAACAGTAGAAACACTCTGGATACAGAAGTTGATACCAGCCCATTTACAGAAGAAAGGGTTCTGAAAGAACTCTTAAAACTGAAGGTGGACAAAGCAATGGGGCCTGATGGGATCTATCCCAGAATTCTAAAAGAACTAAGGGTAGAACTAGTGACACCACTGACTACCCTCTTTAAAAATCATGGGAGGATGGGGTGGTACCCGAGGACTGGAGGAGGGCAGATGTAATTCCCCTTCACAAAAGTGGGAGCAAGACAGAAGCAGGAAACTACAGACCTATTAGTTTAACCTCAGTGGTAGGGAAAATGATGGAATCACTTCTGAAGGAAAGAATTGTTGAGTATCTAGAGGCCAGAGGGGCACAGGACCCAAGGCAGCATGGATTCACAGTGGGAAGGTCATGCCAGACAAATCTGATAGATTTCTTTGACTGGGTGACCAAAGTAGTTGATCAGGGAGGGGCTGTGGACATGGCCTACCTAGACTTTAGCAAGGCATTTGACACAGTCCCACACAAAAGATTAATATATAAGCTAGCCAGCCTGGGAGTGGGTCCCAAGATGACAGCCTGGGTAAAGAATTGGCTGGAGAATAGGACACAGAGAGTAATAGTAAATGGAGTCCACTCTGAAAAAAGGGGGGTTAGTAGTGGGGTACCGCAGGGTTCAGTATTAGGACCGGTCCTCTTCAATGTCTTTATAAGCGACATTGCAGAGGGACTGGAAGGAAAAGTATGTCTCTTTGCAGATGACACAAAGATCTGCAACAAAGTTGATGCACAAGGTGGAGTGGAAAGGATGAGAAGGGACTTGGCAAGGTTAGAGGAATGGTCAAATGTATGGCAGCTTAGATTCAATGCTAAGAAGTGCAAGGTAATGCACCTGGGAAACAAAAACCCAGGGGAAGAGTACACAATGGGGGGTGAGATAATAACAACAACAAAAATGGAAAGAGACCTGGGGTAGTCATCAGATGACCTAAAGGTGGGAAAGCAATGTGACAGGGCAGCAAGGAGGGCTGGGGGGATACTGGGATGCATAGGAAGAGGCATCACCAGTAGAAAACAGGAAGTTATTATTCCTCTGTACAGACAGCTAGTGAGACCCCAGCTGGAGTACTGCGTGCAGTTCTGGAGACCCACCTACAAGACATAGACAGGATGGAAGCTGTCCAGAGGAGGGCAACTAAAATGGTGCAGGGTCTGCACGGAAGACATATGAGAGACTTAAGGAGCTTAATGTATAGCCTCGAGGGAAAGGAGGAGAGGGAGACATGATAGAGCTTTCAAGTACCTCAAGGGAATCAACAACGTCCAAGAGGGTAGCATCTTTCAAAAGAAGAGGTGTGCAAGAACAAGGGGGCACAATTTGAAGATAGAAGGGGGGCAGCGCAGAGGTAATTTAAGGAAGTATTTTTTCACAGAGAGGGTTGTGGATGTATGGAACGGCCTTCCAGAGGAGGTTGTGGAGTCAAAAACAGTGGTGGAATTCAAGCATGCATGGGACAGTCATAAGGCAATTCTGGGGGGGTAGGAAGAAGTAGGCTGCTGGTTAACTAGGACCTGCAGCTTATCCATCAGGTAGGGAAATGGGCAGACTGGGTGGGACAAGCGGTCCTTATCTGCCATCAAATTCTATGTTTCTATGTTTCTATGTTGAAAAAATAAGGGGATGGTGGCCAGAAGTGATGCTAGTTTGGTCAGACATTATTTCACGAAGGGTGTGGAGGCATGCTGACAACCACAAGGCTTTGGATAGGGCCAGGAAGTGAATGAATGCAAGGGTAGGAAGGCTGTTTGAGAGTGTGGGAGGTATGGTGGTATACAGAGGAGTAGTAAAAGAAAGGGATGGGTATTACAGGAGTGATGGGGTAAACCTCTCCAGTCTAGGTCTGGCGATGTTTAATGCTGAGATTTCCAATGTAATAGAGCCCTGGATGCAAAGGAAGTTAGCCTGAGCAAGGGAGGGGTGTGCCCCCTCCCCCCTTTTGATTTGGGGGAAGTCCACAGTCCATCAGAAGCAGGAGGTGGACTAGTGGAAAAATAGCGGAGGGGAGAGGAGAGGATGGGAGGGAAAGGGGGTGGGGGACAAAGAAAATAGGAAAAAAAAAATCAGGAGGAAGTAGGGATTCAGAGTGTTCGCTAGTACCCCTTTGAACAGAGGAGGATCAGAGAAGACGGCCTCCCCGATGTACATCTGGGGGGAAGAAGATGAAAAGAAATAAAAGGAACAAAATGGAAAAATGGACAATAAATGATTATGTGATAAAGTGGATGTGAAATGAAGAATGTTTTGTAAAAAGATTAATCAGAGATATGTGTATACCGATAAATGTGAACATAATGTGAACTAAAAAATGAAAGAATAAGTAAATTGATTGCCAAATTTAGCACCCACACATACTTGTCTGTATATTCATTGGTGGGAATCTGGGGGACAAAGAGGGTTGCCCTCTTTAAGGGCGAACCCATTGTCCACAGAGCCCAAGCCAGTATGTTGTGAGGGCCAGAGCTGGTTTGGAAAAGAAAAGGTGGGGGGTGGGGAGGAGGGCTGGGAGGGGCTTGATGAGATCATAAAAGGGGCGGAGCTATGAGGTCAGAGCTGGAGTGAGGTGGGAAGCAAAGATTGGCTGAGTAAAAGAGAGAGAGGGGTGAGCAACAGCGGTACTTAATGGCAAACTCGGGCCCAGGGAGCTCACAGTTTTTGTTCTAAGAGAATTTCCCACCCACCCAGCCTAGAATAATGGTGGAATTGGATCCGGTGGGGTCACTGTGGTAGGTGGAGTGAAGGTGACCAGTGGAGGGCTGCCAAAGGTGGACGGCAGTCATACCAAAGGGTATGGAATATAGGGAAGTGGGGAGGAAAGGATGGGAGGGAAAGGGATCAGGAGGACAAAGAAAACAGGACATAAGAAAATCAGCAGGAAGTAGGGGTTCAGAGTGTACGCTAGTACCCCTTTGAACAGAGGAGGAGCAGGAGGAGAGAAGATTGCCCAACATGATGTACATCTTGGGGGGGAGAAGATGACAAGAAATAAAAGGAATAAAATGGAAAAATGGACAATAAATGTGTCATAAAGTGGATATGGAATGAAGGATTTTTGCAAAAATATTAATCAAAGATATATGTATACCGATGAATGTGAACATAATGTGAACTAAAAAATGAAAGAATATGTAAATTGATTGCCAAATTGAGCACCCACACATACTTGTCTGTGTATTCATTGGTGGGGATCTTGGGGACAATTACAGATGTGGCAACTGTGCACAATGCAGTAACACAAGGGATAGTAAACATTTCTGTCACCCCAGATCTGTAAAAAAATACCAGATAAAAGGGTTTAACTGTGCAAGTGAAGAGAGTGAGAGTGGTGGGGTGGCAATGGGATGGCAAAAGGGAGGGGGTTGGGGCAGCTGCAAACTAGGGGTGTTGACTGCACACTCGAGCAGGCTTAGATAGACCGGGTGGTCTGTTTCTGCTGGCACATTCGTATGTTCGTATGAAGGAGTAATTTACATGACCAATGCCCATGTGGTTGTACATATGTGGGACAAACAAAAAGAGCACTAAAAAATAGAATTAGTGAGCACAAAACTGCTATCAGAGCAAAGAATTAAAAATATACAATGGCAAAACATTACTCAGAGGCAGGCCATGGATCAGTTGCCTAACTTATACACACAGGGTTAGAGAAGGTCAACCTACCTGCAAGAGGTGGTGACCTAAAAGAACTGTTAAAACAACATGAAGCCTATTGGATATATGAGCTGGAGACCATGTGGCCAAAAGAACTGAATGAGGACACAGGATTTATAAAAAGAATGGCTGGTGGTAAACAGACCAAGCATTTTTAAAAAATGAAATATGAAGCAGGAAGAGAAACATCTCTCCCATATTTTAAACAGAAGGGTGAAATAAGTGGTGAAAAGATTGTTCACATAAGAATTGAAAACACAGATATAAGGGTGCACAATAGTGTTAAGTAAAGAAGAAGAAACTATATACTGTAATAAACATTGTGGAAAAGATGAAAGTAAAAAAAAAAAACATAAAAAAATGAAAGCATAAAAAATATAAAACCTCTGGGTAAACTACTAGTACACCAAGCTGAAGAAGTAATAAAATAATTGTTTTTAAAAAGATAAGTGCAATAAGGTGGGAGAATGGACAAATTTAAAGAAAAAGCTATCCAGGTTGCTAAAGTTACTGGTTACCAAGAAGACAGACATTGTACAAATGAGCAGCCCTATCCTACAACCTATCAGCTCTGAGGATGGAGCTGGGTGTGCTCCAAAACATAAGCAGGTGATTTGGGTGTTGGCCAGAGGAAGGTGAAGAAGAAAAATCACACAGCATAATATAGCAGCACACAGACAGCTTAATGGCTGCCAGTTTTTCCTTTGGGAAGCTACAGAAGTGCTTGGAGCTATGCGAGTGAGTTTAAAGGAAAGAAAAACAAGTAAAAAACTAGCCAAACCTGTTGAAGGAGACACAAAGGAGATGGTGTCATTTTCCTTCGACAAAAACAGAAATTTGCAACTTCTACACCGAAGATGAAGCAATTGTGCCTCAAAACCGAGTGCAGATGCCAAATGAAGAACTGCTTGAGAAAAGGATAAAGCTGGTAAAATGATTTTATAAAGTGATTTTGAAACCTGTAAGAAAATTGTTAAAATCTTTTTTTTTTCTTTCCATGAAAAGAAGGACATGGTAATGGAAGTGTCTGAATAAAAAGAGGAGAACAGTTTTAAACTGTTAAATTAAAAATAAAAATCAGGAAGTAAAAATTGTACTCTGAGGCCCAGATATTCAAACTGCACCCAAAAAGTGCACAACAGCAGGAGTAAGCGCAAGTCCACTGCGCCCATGCACAAGAAGCACGATATTCAAAAACTGCGCAGATCACATGTACCAAGTGCACACAACTGAACATCGTGCTGACCTGCTCCACAGTGCAACCAGGGATGTGCAGCTGTGCAGTCCAGATGGCCATAGCTGCCAACTAGGGATGCTCAGTGGAGCAGTTCAGATGTGCCATAGTGCAACCAGGGATGCTCAGTGGAGCAGGGCAGCAGTGCAACAGCACAACCAGAGATGCGCAGGGACAGGATGCAGGGGCCCACCACCCATGCCACAGATGGGCAGAGGAGCACACAGCAGAACAGACATCGCCCCCCAAACCCCATGCACTGCACAACCAGTGGAGAGCCAGAATAACCACCAGCCCATGGATACCAGCAACAAACCCACAGCCGGGGCATGGTGCCCCAGCACACCCCTGGTAAACTGTGACCGGCACACAAGGAGGGATGATCACCCCATGCCACACCATCCCACCAATGCAGAGCACACCCTGCACTGTGATCCCCAGACACCCTGCACCGTGATCCCCAGACACCTTGCCCAGGAGCAGCGTCCACCAGTGCAGGACACCCCATGCATGCCACCACCCCCACTGTGACAATGCAACCCTGTGCACCACAGAACCATGCAAGGCAGCCCCACCACGAGCACTCATCAGTGGGTGGTAGCACACAGCGATGCAGCGACTGCATATACAGTGCCACCACGCACGTCCCCCCCCAAGGTACAGCTGTGAGACTGACCATGCGTCGGCACATGAGGTACCCCACAAGTGACAGGGCATGCCCCGGACCCCACCACCAGTGGTACAGCACCCTGCACACCCTCCCAAGGACACACCGCGACCCAGCACTGGCCACAACAGCCAGCGCAGACACCCACAGTGGTGCATGGAAGCATGCACCAAACAGGATGCAACACAATGCATGGACAAACACCCACCCATACCCAAGGGCACACCAACACAGGGAAACAGTAGTGGGGTAACCAAGCCCCCAGCGTGTGGCCATGGAAACTGTGTACACATGGCCAGCACCCATCCATGGCACAGGAGTGCCAGCCACCCTGCGCAGGCACCGTGGAGCTGTACACCACCAGCATGTGCCTGGAGCACAAGTGACACACAGTGGTGCACATCCCCTGTGACACACACAAGCAACAGCATGGAGGTGGGACAACAACAGTATAGGCCACAGTGTCACCCAAGGCAGACATGCACCACACCAGTGACAGGAGGCAACCCGGCATTGTGCCGGGTACAGTGGCTGTCCAGCATGGATAGCCACCACTGACATGCCAGTGGACCGTGCAGGTCACAGACATGCAAGGGTGTCAGCTGCACAGGCCATGGACGGTCTGACAGGTGCACTATGGACACAGAGCATGCAATGTGGACCACTGCACACAGTCATCCAGTGCACAGGGAACAACACACACACACCACAGACAGTGACTGATAGCCAATCCCACACCATACTCACTTCCCCACGGACACACACACATGCACATGACTGCACCACCCCTGACACCATGCACACCACTGCAGCTGAGCACCTATAGCCCACTGCAAATCAGAGACCACCACAGTAGGCATATCAAAGGAAATGTATTTAAAAACAGCAAACAAAACTATATAGAACTATTTACAAAGGTTTGGGGGGAGGGCCACAAACAAGGTGAGGGTGGGTAAGGGGCAGGGGTGAACAAATGGTAGAGGGAAGGAGGGGTGTGAGGGTGTGTCCAGGAGGGTAGGGGAAATCAGGGGCATCGGTAAACTCAGCGGGAGCCCCGCTCCCTGCTCCGGCTGCTCCTCCCGCCATGACGCCGTCTGACACCCAGCCTGTTGTTCCGTTCTAGTATTTCCAGTGACACCCTGGCAACCTGAAGCATCTCCTGCAGTGCCACTCTGATATCATGCAGCTGCCATCCACCTAGGACAAGGAAGCAGAGTCAATAGGTGTGAATGCACAGCCCCATGCAGCCCATCCACTGTGCATGGCATACAGCCATGGGACATGCCTCTGTGATGCTGTGTGACCACCCACAGTGATCGCGTCCACAAGACCTGCCCACCCAGGCACACACAGCCATGCAGACCACTGCACACACCCACTGGCCAAGTCATGCACAGCACCACCGTGGCTGTTCAGTGACATGGCTAGCTTGATCGTGAAGGCAGCTGGCACAGCTCACCTGGTGCATACATGGACCACCATTGATGCACTCCCAGACATGCAGTGCCACTGGACAGTGCTGACTGTAACAAGTTGTGTGCATGGCAGTGGTGTCAATGGATGGTGGCCATGCCCCACTGCCTGCCCTGTTACACAGCATGCAATAGTAATCATGGATGTAAGGCACTCACCATCATCAGGCTGGTCCCTGCACCTATCTTGTCCGGCCGCCCTCTCAGCCTGCTGTTCATCACTGCGCAGCCTCCCCTCCCTCACCCACCAGCGCTCCTCTGGGCCTAGGGTGCAAACATGGAGAGAGGAACATCAGTACAATCCAGTAGCAAAGTCCCCTTGCCCTCGTGTGTGTGCAATCCCACACAGTCATACCCATCCTCCCCCCACCCCGATACCACCACCATGGCCAACACTGGATGGCCCCCCCATGTGCTGGACACATGCCACTGTGATACCTGTATGGACATTAACAGTGTATGGATAGGGCACCTACCTGGCCATGGCACCATGCCTGCAGGTGGGCAAGCCTTTCTGGGTCTCAGTGCTGCAGGTCACCATAGCAGTGCCTGCACTGCTCCGCAGCCCTCTTCATGCCTGTGGCCTCCTCCAGGGCCACTGCCACCTCCTTCCACACAGCACTTCTGGCCCTGTCCAGGGGTGCCTCCCCAAATAGGGCAGTGGCATGGGGCTCCACTAACTGGACCAGATTGGCCAGTTTTATTTCATTTCATTTCATTTTTATTAAATGGGTTAGACCATTGAGTAAAACTCATTTAAAATTGTGACCCTTGGTCATACAAAATGTTGGTTACAACAAATATATAAACAAAAAGAAACAAGAACATACATACAAACTAAAAAGAACAATACAACTTATTTAACCACAACAATTCTTCTTTTGCCCTGAAAGTGTTTCCAAATACCAGGTTTAACAGCATTGCATGAAGGTGTTTTTTGTCCACACAGTCGAAATCTTACAGGAATCATATTCCAAAATCTAGGAACAAACTGACTAAAAAAGAAATCAGAACGTTTAGTTTTCAGTCTAGGTATAACCAACTTCCTATGTCCTGCCTTTCTTAATGAAGATTTAATTTCCCTAACTTCTAACCTTTCAGCCAAATATTCTGGAATTACTGTAGTGATACTTTTAAAAGCCAAAATATATTTATGCAGCTGTCTCCTCTCTGTCAACGAGGTCCATCCCAATCTCTGGTACATTAAACAATGATGGGTATCTTTAGAACACTGTAAGATCAATCTCGCAAGACGATTATACAGTACATCACGTCTACACAACCTACCCAACTGAGAATTGTCATACAGTGTATCACCATAATCAAAAAGAGGAAATATCTGGGACTCAACAATTTTCTTTATCACAGTTCCACCTAAACAATTTTTATTTCGATACAATAATCCCACTCTTACACCCACAACTTTAACCAATTCATCTATATGTATATTACAGTAGCCAAGGATCCATCCAAAACCCAAGTACTTATAAGTCATCACTTGTTCCAGTTTATCCCTCAGTATCTAGCACAGTCAAGTTTGTGCATGATCTAAGTTTAGTATTAGATCCAAATAACATATATTTTGTCTTACTTACATTAATTTTAAGTTTCCGTTGTGACAAGTACTCATGTAATTTATCAAAACTTAACTGTAAATTTAGTTGGATCTCTTCAACTGAGGAGGCAGAAGCATATATTATTGTATCATCTGCATATAATTGGTAAGCCATATTATTTACATGACTTCCCAAATCTCTAAGATAAATCAAAAAAAGCAAAGGGCCCAGCACTGATCCCTGAGGGACCCCTCATACCACTGGTAAAGAAGATGATACAATCTTATTAACAACCGTTGACTGTGTCCTACCCTCTAAATAAGAGGAAAACCACTTAAGAGCACCACCTGAGAGTCCAATATCCTTCAAACTTAGTAATAGAATCTGATGATCCACCATGTCGAAGGCCTTGGAGAGGTCAACAAAGATGGCGCCTATCATAAGGCCCTTTTCCATAGCTTTGTTTACATCATCCAAGACCCTTGACACGGCCATAATTGTATTATGCGATTTACGAAAACCTGACTGATATTTATCAAACAAATCATTCTGATTCATATATGCAATCAATTGTCGAGCCACAAAACCCTCTAATATCTTTGACACTTGGTCGATAATTGTTAAACTGATCCCGCCTCCCACCTTTATATATTGGTACTACCCTAGCTATTTTCCAATCAAATGGCATTATTCCCTCCTCAATGGACCAATTATACAAATAAGTGAGGGGGGCTGCTATCTTCAAAGCTGAAATCATTAATAAGTAAGGGGTCAATCCCTCCGAGCCCCCACTCTTTGATGTCTTCAAACCCAATAAGGCTTCAATTTCTTCAAACTCCTCCAATTTTTTCATAGAAAACAGCTTAGATAAATCTGTACGTATCAATAGTTCATCACTACTAGAACATAAATCAGAAGTTCCAAAAAAATTTCCTAAATTAACAAAATAATTATTGAACCCATCTGCCAAAGATTTGCCCCCCTGAAAACCTGAGATCTCGATTTTACTTTTTACACCATGTTTATGGTGACCATTTATCTCTTTGATTAAATCCCAAAAAGTGGTACTATTCCCTACCGAATTTTCTAACTTGGATTGATAATATAATCTTTTACTATTTCTAACAGCAGTTACATACGAGTTTCTAAGACTTCTATAATATTGCCAATCCCTCTGAGAATTTGTACTACGAGCCTTTATCCAAGCTTGACCCTTTTTTCTTTTTAACCTTCTCAGAGTAACTGAATACCATGGAGCAGATGATTGTTTAACCTTCCTTTCCTTCATTGGCATATGATAGTCTATCACCTGCATTAGCTCTGAAAGAAAATATTTCCAAGCCAGATCAATTTCAGGAATTAACCACATTCTATCCCAATTAATCCTATCTAAATCCTCTATAAAGGCTAAATAATCGAACTTTCTGGTAGCTCGGTATGTAATAACCTTTGGATGCTTTAACAAAGGAGCTTTACGTCTAACACAAAATATCACATTATGGTCACTATTTAGATCTTCTAAGACCCCAGCTTTGACATATTGAAAAGATGCATTTGTCAAAATCAAATCTAACAAGGTAGAATCAGCAGGATTTTTAATGTTAACATGAGTAGGCTCTTGAATTAATTGTTCTAGGCCCAATGACAGAGCCATATTTTTCAACACTCCTACATCAGCTGAGTTAAACCAATTATCATTTAAACCTCCCATAAGCAAGATTTTGTGAGTATCAATATAATTAAACAATACATCCGTCAAGTGTTGCATTTTGCTCTTTATCATTTAAGGGGGACGATAAGCTCCTATTAATAAAATTGGTTTTCCCACAGGGAATTCAATTTCTAAGGCTAAGTGCTCACAAACATCAACACTGACTCCCAGAACTATTTGTTTTAAAGAATATTTATCCAGAGCATAAATTAAAACCCCACCTCCCCTTTTATTCCTATCAGCCCTGTATATGTTGTACCCCACAACTGAAATATCCCCATCAGCCACCTTATCACTCAACCAAGTTTCAGTATATACCATAAAATCAGGATGAACCTCGTTAACAAAGTCCTTAACCAAATCAATCTTGGGTATGAGACTCCTAATATTAGAATGTGTGAACACAATATCCCTTCCAATATTTGATCTAATATCAGGGCCTGGGTTGGGGTTAATATCCCCACATTGTAATAAACATAAACACAAAAAGAATGACTTTACCACTCTCCCTTTTAGCCCTATCTTTCCAAAATCAAAAAACCTTAAAACAAATAAATTAAAAAGTTCCAGTTGGCTCCAGATGGGCGCCCGTCTCCGTGCCATCCTCTACTGTTTTGGTGTCAAAATGGCGCTCTGTAGCACACGTTCACCATGTGCAGATACTGCACGGTACTGTGCTGTCCTTCCCCATTGCTCTGTCACTGAACAGCGTGATAGAGGTGCACCCATGCGGACGCATGGCGCCTAGGGTGCAAAGGTCAGCACAGGGTCAGGGGTCTCTTGTGCACAGACCACCACAGCGCGATTGGTACTCACCGCGTGTAGTGCAGTAGGGCACCTGTGTGCCACTTCCTGTAGTGGCCTACCACGCTATTGCCCCAGTGCACCTACGGCACCCCAGTGCCAGAGCACCATACATGCAAACAGTGCAGCAGCACCACTGGCACAATGGTGGCCATGACCTGCATTGCCTCCTGCGCACAGCACATTAGCAGCGCGGCAGGCGTCGGCATCAGCACCCCGGGCATGCGCCGTTCGGTGTCCACTGCGCATGTCACAGAAATGCGCCCTTGCCTGAGCACGTTCAACACAATTGCGCAAAGCTCAACAGCCCGATATTCAGCCGGCATATGCAAATCAGCTAATCAGCCATTCAATGATGCAGATACCGCATTAGCATCCACTTAAAATCATGCCTCACCTCATTTGCATGCGTTGCGCTATAAAAATGTGACATTGGGCTGCAGTGGCCATAGTCTGTTATTGCAGTCTATTGTGGTGAGTTGCATGCTGTTTGGGAGTGTGGACTGTGGTGTGTGGGACATGTATGGGACTGCACAGTCACAGGTAACACCTGTCATTCCCACAGGATAAAGAATGAGTGATCGTGAGGTGGAGGAAGAGGAACAGAGATGTGGGAGGAAGAGGGGGCCTAATTTCACCGAGGCAGAAACAGATGCCCTGTTTGAGGCCTACCTTGACCAGGAGCCACTACTCAGCGGACAGCGGGAAACACCACAGGCCCATGCTGCTGCATGGAAAGAGGTGGCACGTGCTGTCAACCTGCATGGCAGCCACCAGCGGTCCATGCAGAGGTGCAAAAAGAAGATGGGCATGGACAGGCGGAGGATTAAGGACAAGGTGGCTGCCATCAGGGCAGCACGGGCTGCGACCGGTGGGGAACAGCTGGCCGTGCAACGCCTGACCCCACAAGAAGAGCCAGTTGATGGCAGCATGTGGCGTTGTGCCATTGAGGGTATTCCAGGTGGTGGATTCCAGATGGGTGGTAGCCCCTCACAGCATGGTAGGTCTTGATCTGTCAATGGGGGGGGAGACAGGGTAGGGCAGATACATTAATGCTACTGTGTTCCCTTACAGCTCCTGAGTGTCTACATGGGTCAGCAGTGATGGGCTTGTCCACTGAGGGTGATACCATGGACATAGAGGAGGGCCCATCCACCTCCACAGGTGTCTGAGGGCCAGGACGACAGTGGGCCCACCTGGCTGTCCGGACTGATGTTGGTGGAGCAGGTGTGGAGGAGGCCCTACTCATGTTCCAGCGTCCATGGATGCCATCATGCTGAGACTCAGGCTGGTGCTGGATCCATCCCTGATGATGATGGAGCTCACTTCATGGACAGTGATATGTGTGGGCCGCAGGATGGCCACACAGCAGGTGACAGCACGGGCATGGCCGTGGGTGGTGCTGCCGTGGAGGCCTGCCTGACATTACAGTCCCAGCCTGTGCCTGTCTGCACCAGTAGGGCAGCACTGGTGTGTGTCAAGAACAATGGGGCTGTTGTGGCCACTGCGGCAGCTCCGTTGAGCCCTGGAGAGTGGCAGCCGGAGGGGCAGTGTCAGCAGTCAGCCAATGGCCATGGGGGTACACTGTCGGGGGGGCGGCATCAGTGCACCACCTGTGGACATGCCCAGGCCTGGCTCTGTTGTGCAGCACCCACCCTCAAGGGGTGCTGCCCATCAGGGCTGTGAACGCCGTGAGGGACAGCATGCCGATCAGGCAGATGACCTCTTAGAAGAGCACATCCACATACTCCAAGAATCAGTTGATCAGCAGTTGCGGCTTGTGACTGCAGTGGATGCACTCAGTGTGGCTCTGTGCCAGGCAGAGGAGCAGCGCAGCAGGGACACTGGTCTGCTACTGGCAGGGATGGACCGGATGTGGGAGGATGTGACCGCTGCCATTGACAGGCTGACACAGACAATCACAGCTGCCATGGCCACAGTGGGCACACAGTTATTTGCCTATGCGTTGCAGATACCACGCAGTGCAATGTCCACCCCCCATTCCTGGCATCATGCGACACCCTCCTTGTCGACACCGGGTTCAGCTGTGGGCATCCCGAGCACGCCTGGCGCAGGCATGTTCAGTGTGCTGCAGACCCCTGCACGAGCACGGTTGCATTCACGCAGCGGAACCACTGGGGGACCGTCGGTGTCACCTCATGAGGCCATTGGTCAGCCTGTCACTGCTGGCGGGTCTCGGCGGGGCTGCCCATGCACCCATGGCAGCTGTGGCACTGTGGTGCGTGACTGACCAGTCTCCCACCATGGCTGCTGTCTGATGCTGCCCTGTGTGCATTGTGTTGTTCAACGTGCAGTGCACGGGTGGGGTACCCGGCCCTGCACACACACACACACACACACGTTCCATCTGCACACCCTCCCGGCTGCTGGCCACTGTGGCATGTGCATGATGATGCTTGCGTTGTGCTGTCCGCCACTGGGCAATGGTGCCCAGCATCTGACACATGCACAATGACAGGTACTGGGCGTGGTGGTCTGTGGACGTGTGTGTCGCTAGGGGTTGCGGTTGGGGTCAGCGTGCCTCCTACCCTTTGTGTATGTCTTATGGGGTGTGTGTGTGTGTGTGTGTGACGCGTGCCATGTTAGACCTTGCCCATCCCTGACGGCGTGTGCGGTTTCATGCTCAGCCAATTCCCTTAACGACATGCACCCCTGGGGTTTGTCCATGCATGTTTGTGGGTTGTGCCCTTGCCACTGGTGGTTGCACATGGCCCCATGACTTACCCGGGTTGGTTGAAGTGCTCCTCTGTGATGGTGTCCTGGTGCAGCTGTGCCATCTGGATCAGTCGGGAGTTCCTTCGACCAAGGGGGGCTGCCCATCACCATCTTCACCAGCGTCCTCATTGTCCCCATCGCTGTCCCCCTCTTCGACCTGTACGGCTATCCCACAGTCATTGGCCATGTTGTGCAGGATGCAACAGGCCAGGAATAGCCTGCAGGCCTTTGAGGGGCTGTACTGTAGGGTACCGCCAGATGTGTCCAGGCAACAGAAACGTGCCTTCAGCATCCCGAACACCTGCTCGATGACATTGCGTGTGGTGGCATGTCCCTCATTGTAGCGTTGCTGCGATGGGGTCGCGGGCCACCAGTATGGTGTGAGCAGCCAGGGACGGAGTGGATATCCACTGTCACCTGTGTGTAGAGGGTGGACATTAGTTTGGTGATCAGCGTCACCCTGCCATGGGCCATCTAGGCCAGTAACCATGTCACCTCTGACTATGTCCCTCCCAAGCTCCATGTCTGTCTGTGTGATTTGCATACTCACCCACTAGGTGGCCAGTGTGGATGTCCCCACTCTCGAACCTGTGGCACAGTGCAGACTGGTGCCAGATGAAGGCATCATGTGCTCCCCCAGGGTGCGTGGCACAGACATTGATTATGTGCCCCCTGGCATCGCACACCACCTGGCAGTTGATGCTTGCATACCCTTTCCGATTTATGTATGTGGCCCCTTCAAGGCTAGGTGGCGTGCGGATGGCCACATGGGTGCAGTCTATTGCCCCGAGCATGCCAGGCATACGTGCTACCCTGTGGAACTCCTGTATGTTTGCTGTGCTCTCCACCGGTGTGCTGGGGGAGTGGATGTACTCTGCAGCATGTGGCAGCAGTGCGCTGAGGAATTGGGTGAGAAGGCGCGATGCGGCCGACTGGGTTATACCTGTCATGTCACCTGTTGGTCTCTGGAAGGTACCCGTGGTGAGCAGGCACATGACAGCTGTCCCTTTGGTGTCCACTGACAGAGCATGGCTCCGTCGTGTGGGTGCCTGCATCACATCAGTGCACAGCTCACAGAGCCGCCTCAGGATCACCTGGTTCAGGTGGTACCGGCCCACGATCTCAGTATCAGTGTACAGCTCGAAGCTGGTGCGGGCTCGGTACTGCTTGTTGGGGGCATACCACTGACGGGCCCTTCCATGGCCACGCCCCCTGCTGCCTGCCTTCTCACTCCCCTCATAACTGCCTCCATTTGGATGGTGGCACTGACCATGTCCCTGGCTTGTGTTACCCCCGCAGCTGTTTTTCTGTTCCCCCCACTGTCCTTACTGCTACTCCCCCTGCACCGGGAACACCTCCCTGTAGTGGCTGTACTGCCCACTGTCTGTGCCCTCTGTGCTGTGTGGCACTTCCAAATGTTGTCCTGTGCTGTGGCACAGGCTCCCCATACCTTCCCTGTTCCTGGTGGTTCCAGGTGCTCTGTCCTGCTCCTGCCCTGTCCTGCCCACAGTTTCTGTGTGCCTGTGTGCCTGTGTGGCTGCCTGCAGTTCACCAACATGTGGCTTCCCTGTAGTGTTCTTGCGCCTCTCTCTTGTTCCTTTTTATTTTGGATCATTTCCGCTATCGTGCAACTTCCGTTTGCTCCCCTATTGTGCATGGCGCATATTGTTGAATATCGCACTGCGCCATTTATGCATGGTTCCTCCCCCTTCAGTTGCACATGCATTCATTACCATTGCGCTCTTACGCATTATGATTTGGGGGGGTGCATCTGCCTCCCACTGAATATCGCAAAATGGCGCATTTTTGGACTTGCGATGGCTCATTCCTGTTACGCATTGCGCAACCCTTTTGAATATCTGGGCCTGAATGTTTAGCTTTCCAAAAATCTGAGTGCATATAAACTTGTTCTTTTATAGAACCAATCACTACATGAATTTTACCCTGCTATAAAGCACCAGAATTTATTTTGATCTGCCCTTGGGAGGGCTTATGAGCACCACAGAATAATTTTTCTCTGCTTTGAATTGCATATAATTATGTTTCAAGAAATTTGGGCCTGTTCATCTGATGACTGTTACATGGAGGGATATCAAGCTGACATATTCCTGCAAAAAATATATCAAAGTAAGGGAAAACTTCAGGTGGGATATGTACCTTTCTGAAAATTTGCCCTGATTTAAGAGCTAGGTGCATTTGTAGTGACTATGGGCCCTATTCACGAAGGCCATCCACTACATGCCAAACTATCATAAAAGCAGATGCGCAGCTGTGTGACATGTAGCCAGTTTGAAATACACTGTATGCACAACACAGCCCGACACCCCCCAGGAGTCCAGAACAGTGACAGAGGAGGTGCGCAGCTATGTGCAGGGTTGGGATGGAGCCAGCACAAGATGACAGGAATGCCTCTTCACCCCACCGTATGAGGCAATGTGGAACTGCAATGCACAAGTGATATGCACAGTGCAGAAGAGAGATGACCATGGAGAACGGCATCAGTAACCACACACCTGAGGAGAGTGCAGGGACAACCACCATGCACACAAGCAGCACCGCTGATGGATACGGCAGGGGTAGGGGTGGCTGCGGGAGGAGGCAGCATTCCCCAAACTTCACAGGAGAACAGGTGGCCATCCTCATTACTGAGATCCATCAGCACAATGACGTGCTGTTCAGGCGGAGGTCACTGGGTACCCCGGCTGATACTAAGGTCCACATATAGTGAAAAGGAAAGGGGAAATTGTTTAACCAGGAAAGACACACTAAGCTGAAGCTTGTTTCCAGGTGTGGTCTGGGAGCACAAGAAAGTTAAGTGACTTGCTCAGGGTCACACAGTATGCAAGTGGGGGCTGTGGGATTCAAATACCAGTCTTCAGCTTAGAGACGTAAACCACTGAGCTATTCTACCTCCAATGCATATGGCTGGACCTGCAGGGAGCAAGCAACACAGTCAGACTGGAGGCACGTACACTGGTAGCCATCAAGCACAAGTGACATGACCTGCAGTACCAGGTGAAGAGATAGCTGAGCAAGGCACAGCAGTCGCAGAGTGCCACAGGCTGCAGACTGCCACACCCTGACCTACCACTGATGCCCAATGAGCAGCAGGTGGCGGACACAATCAGTGACGTCCTCATAGATGATGAGCCGGATGGGCTGGACAGCATGCCAGGTAAGCATAACAAGGGGGTGCACAGAGCACAGCAGTATTGTTGTACGACAACAGTCACTGACCACCTGTCACGCTCCACCCCACAGCACAAATCAAATCAAAAATCAAATCAGTTTTATTTATATAGCGCCTTTCACAACCAAGGTGCTGTACATAAAACATATACATAAATAGATTGAAACAGCATTATAGTGCATCAACTGTATTTAAATAAAAGCTAAGTTAAATAAATATGTTTTTAAATCAACTTTAAAACTATCGATGGTTGGGCATTCTCTCAACCAATGAGGTAGAGAATTCCACAGGGTTGGTGCTGAGAAAGCAAAAGCACGTGATCCTGATGTTTTCAATTGAACCCTGGGAATCTCTAGCAATCCCTCGCTGGTGGAATGGAGAGGGCGGAGGGGGCAGTAGGGAATCAGGAGATCTTTCAGGTAGCCAGGTTCCTGGTCGTGTAGGGCTTTAAAGGTTAGTAAACCAACCTTAAAGGTGATCCGCCACCTAACAGGCAGCCAGTGCAGTTCACGGAGCACAGGTGTAATATGACTGGCCCTAGATGTCCCAGTCAAAAGTCTGGCTGCCGCGTTCTGCACTAGCTGCAGGCGGCAGATATCAACCCCAGGTAGCCCTAGGTAAAGGGAGTTGCAGTAGTCAAGGCGGGTAGTGACAAAGGGATGGACCAATGTTGGAAGATCATCCGACGGAACCAGGTGTTTCACCCAGGCGATATTCCTCAGATGAAAAAAAGAGGTTTTGAAGACAGCTGATACCTGAGATTTTAAGGTCAGCCCCTCATCAAAAATAACTCCCAGATTACGCACCTGATCAGAGGTAGGGAGCGGCATACCACCAAGTAACAAACCTGAGGGTTGTCCAACTCCCAAACCCACCCCCGGGCGACCTGGGTCCACTACCAGTACCTCCGTCTTATCCAGATTCAGTCTTAGCCAACTGGAACTCATCCAAAGTCTGATCTCAGCAAGGCAGTTGTTTAGCATGGAGAGTGCATCACCCTGGCCAGGGAGAAAGGACAGATACAACTGGGTATCATCTGCATAGCAGTGAAAACCCAGATTGTATTGCCTAATGATTTCTCCCAATGGTAGCATATACACTGCAAACAGCATGGGAGCCAAAATGGAACCCTGTGGTACCCCACAAGGCAGGGAGTGAGCGCCAAAGGAATATATTCCAGTGGCAACTCTCTGAGACCTGCCTGTGAGGTAAGAATGAAACCACTTGAGGACTGTACCTGACAGCCCACAGTAAACCCGCAGGTGATCCAATAGCACACCATGGTCTACAGTGTCAAATGCAGCAGAGAGATAGAGAAGGATCAGAATGGTACATGCCTTTCGATCCCTAGCCATTAGGAGATCACTCAATACCCGGACAAGGGCAGTTTCCATGCTATGCTTTTTCCTAAAACCAGACTGGAGAGTATCATAGACATTGTGAGTCATAAGATGATCATCCAGTTGCAGTGCAACTGCCTTTTCAATAACCTTACCAACAAATGGCAGGTTAGAGATAGGCCAGTAGTTAGCTAGACAGTCTGGATCCAAGGAAGATTTTTTAAGGAGTGGTCAAATGAATGCCTCCTTGAGGGTGTCGGGAAAGACCCCCCTCTCCAAGGACTTCCAGACAATGTCAGCAAGGATTGGGCAGATAGCTTCTACACATCCTACTAAGAGGGGTGTAGGGCCCGGATCCAAACTACAACTAGTTGGGCGTAATGTCTGGATGATCTTTACAATGTCACTGAACTCCAGTCAGCAAAAGTCTGACCAGTCAGACTGAATACATGCCACTTCCCGCCGATCACCACAGTCCCCCAAAGGAGAGGTTAGACCGATGCCAGATCTGATGCTGGCAACCTTATCTGCAAAGAACTGAGCGAACTCCTCGCATCTTAGCTGAGAAAAAGCCTCTTTAGGTTGGAGACAGACTGGATTGCACAGTCTGTCCACAGTCTGAAAAAGCTGAGCCAGTTGGTTCTGTGCAGCAGAAATCTCCCTGGACAGGAATTCTGCCTTCTTACTTTCTGATTGATAGCAATCATAATGTGCAATCAACCTAAGCCTATCAGCATCATTGCCCGGACTTCCGCCAAGCTCTCTCCAACCTTCGGCCAACTTGCCTCAACTCCTTCAAGGAGCCATCAAACCAAGATGTAGACAGTGCCAGAGAGGGACCATCCAGCATCGGAGGAGGAGTAGGAGGGCCATCAACGGAGGGTGGTGAAGGTGGGTAATGGCAGTAAACACAGGGCATGTCACTGCCCCCTGATGGACATGCAGTTGTACTAACTGATGCCCACCCCATCCCCAACACAGGGACACAGCAGCACTGGACTGGGGACACACAGGAGAATGACACCCAGCAGTCCACCACGCCCAAAGACCACCATGGTGGGGGTCAGGGGATGGACCCTGAAGCGGCAGTTGCAGGAGGATGAGACCAGCCCTGGCACAGGCCAGCACACAGGTGACCGATGATAGGGAGACACAGGAGATCAGCATTGGGGCAGAGCAGCCATCATCCAGACCAGACCGCATCAGCAAGTATGTCTCTATTCCCCCTGAGGACAGCTGTTCCATGACCATGGGCACATTAGCACCTGCCACATGCTCAACTCTCAGAAGCTGGACATGTGTGCCTTCGAAGCCCCCCCACAAGGCACCGCAGACAGGGTGCCAGCGGATTCCTCCTTGCCAGCTATTACCCTGACCTCCATGGCCTAGAGCGGGACCACCTGCAGGCAACCAGGGAGTGCATGGAGGCCATGCATTGCCTCATGGACATCATGGCATGGTTGGTGTGGGCACAGGAGAGGCTCGCTGAAGGCGTGGCCTTGAGCGTGAGGGTGTAGGAGCAGATGGCAGAGGTGGTGGCTGTAGGGGCATGTGCACAGGACAGCCTGGTGGATGAGGTGGCCGCAGGGGGCACTGGCACAGGAGCAGACTGCAGACACACCCCTGGCCATAGCCACCCACCTTGCCACTCAAAAGGGATGCCCTTCCACGGCTGTGCCCAAGACACTGGCCAGTGCAACTGACCCTGCACCAGTGGAACCACAGGTGAGATGTGACAGTGCCGGACAGCTCCCCCAACCCACAGCAGGTGGCATCGGGCCAGAACCCTGAATGAGCATGATGACACATCGTTTGCACTGTGTACTGCTGTTAGAGGGGGCTGCACAGCCAGCAGGCTGCACAAGAGTGGATGGAAGGGTGCATGGCTGCAGTAGGCACCGACAGAGGCCAGAGACACAGTGAGGTGGTGCAGGTGACACACATATGCACGTGACCACCACTGACACAACACCACCACTACAACCACCACCGCCAATCCCCCCCACCACAGCACACATTCTGGCTAGAAAAGACACCTCATGGACCAACGCTGCCTGGTTAGGGTGCTGGGAACAGGTGCCATGGGCCCACGCTGCTGAACACCCTGGCACACACACCCGCAGCACCACCTGGGGAGGGTGCTAGGGTGCCACTAAGAGGCAACTGAGTAGCGGGATGCATGGCGGCATGGGCTGTGTGCCATTGCGTGGCCCATGGTTCAGCAGGTACTGTGGAGCACATGCTGCAGATGATGACTGTGCCAGACTGAGCTGGCACATGCGTGGCGTGCATGCTGCTGCTGTGTGGCTGCAGACACGACATGCCACCAGCATATGCGGCATGTGTGGGTTGTGTGCCGTGGGCCACAATTAGGGCACAACACTGCTGTTCTCAAAGATGTATGAGTCATGGCATGACCCCAGGTATCATGCCAGGATGTTGGTCAGAATGCCCATGGCATGGCAGACGACCTGACAGTTGATGCTATGGAACCCCTTATGGTTCCTGTAGGCCTCTTCATTGTTGGATGGGGTGAGGATGGGCACATGCATGTAGTTGATCGCACTTACCATATTCGGCATGCCATACATCTCCAGGAATGCATCCTTGATGGCCCTGAGCCCTGCCTCATCTGTGGAGAACATGATGCGCCTCTCCCGATGCCTCACCAGGGTGTCGGTCACCTGGTGCAGTGCCCTTGACACAGACGACTGACTCACCCCTGTCATGTCACCCATCAGCCTCTGGAAGGTGCCTGTGGCATAGTACTGCAGGGTGCACAGCACCTTTGTCTCCATGGACATGACCATGGAGCACTAGGTGGCTGGTCGGATCGTATCCTTCACCAGGCAACAGATGTGCCATAGTGTGTCGCAGTTGGCCTGGTACCACTATAGGATGTCAGTAGGATGCAGTATCGGGGCAACAAGTCATGGCCTGAATGCCCAGTGACAGTGCCTCGGCCTGCCATGGTGCTCAGTATTGGCCTCCTCAAGGAGGACCATATGTAGTAGTACCCCTGGCACATTGCAATGCCAATACATGAACCACTCTTAGTGTTCACACTGTGGCATTGCATGTCCACAGGTGTGTGCTGTGCATGCTGTGTGGCATATCACACGTGCTCTTAAGGGCATGGTGTGCCCACATGGTGTGGGCATGCCTGCCACGACTCACCATTATAGCTGTGGATATGATGGTGGCAGCAGTTCCACCCATGGTAACTGGGGAGATCCGTGGCAGGCTCACTGTGCCACGGCATCTGTATCAGGTGTTGCAGGCCACCTACCAGGATGGGATACCAGCGGGAGACATATGAGAGTTGACAAAGAAGAAGCAGGTATGTTTTGCAGCTGGTATTCATGGCCGTGTCATGTGTGTGTTTCTCAGATGGGTAGGGGCCTGTGCCATGGGCATGTCTGCTAATCATGTTTCCTGTGTTTCATTGCAGGGGACTCGGCTTTGGAAGGCGGTGCAGGTCCTGGAACACTGGGAGGTGGGCAGACCTCACCCTGCATGTGTGGTGACTCCGCAGTGGCGACTGCCACATGACCTGCTATGGCGGTTCGAGCTGTGGAGCAGCACAGAAGACTATGTTTATTGGGACAACCAGGTTGACCTTTGGGCCATCTGCACACCCTCACAGGTAGGTGGCCCTTGACCATGTGTGAGTGTGTAGCATTGCTGGGACAGGGGCTGTTGCTTGTTACTGGGTCACTGTCATTGGTCTCCTCTGTTTGCTCTTGTCATTTCAGTGCTACTGTGGCCCTATTAGGCAGCTTGTCCTTGAGGAAAGAGAGTTCACCAACACCACCCCACCCAGGAGCTGCCTCTGTCCACCAGCCCATAGTTACCCTCGGAGGAGGACTCGGATTGAAGCGGAGGCCCGTCCGCGAAGCCGAACCCCCCATTTTGCTCTATTGCCATTCCTGTCCTTTGTTTGCTTTTTTGGGTACCAGTAAGGGCTTTTGTATCCATCTACACCTGTGTGTCTCATTATTCACCCTGGCACGGTGTGCATGGGTGGCTGTGTGTGTGTGTGTGTGTGTGTGTGTGTGTGTGTCAGTGTCTGTGTGTCTGTGTGTTCTACATGCTTCTGTAACTGGGCCTTGTGGCATGTTTGGTGTGTGTGCCTGCTTGTTTGCCACGGTATGCTGTGCTGTGTGTCCAGTTGTGGTTGTGCCAGCCGTTATTCACTAACAGCTGCCACCTGTCCATTGCCCCATACCCTGGTGTGCAGGTCTGTGCAGGGTGTATGTGGGTGGAGTTGTGGACCCAGCCAGGCATCCAATCAGATGCCCAGCATGGGTACCACAGTGGATCTCTAGTGCGAAACAGCACAGGTCTAGGTGTGTGAATAGCCTCCGCAGGCACCTTTACGTGCACAGCTATGCCCCCATGCACAGACGTGGAATCCCCCGGCCCCACCCACCAGCCACACTGCTGTGCCCAGGTGCCATAGTGTCACTGGCAGACCTGCCCCCCCCCACAAGCAACTGTGCCCACATCCAGTAGTGCAGATCGGATGCACCGCCAATCCATGGCAGCCCACGCCACAGGATGGCCAATGTGGCCCCCCCATGCAAGGGATCCTCTACCCTGTCAGTGCCAGCCCCTTCTCAGTGCCTGGACCGGCCACACATGATGAATCCCCAACTCGGTAGCCCAGCACCCACACTGGTGGGCAATGGCCAGTGCCCCCCCTTGGCACCAACACCACCAACCCTCTGTTCACTTACCCTCCCATCGGTGCCGCAGCTTCTGAGGGCCGGCAGCACAGCTCTCCACACTCCTCCTTGGCCACCAGCCATCTGAGTGATGCTGAGAAAGTAAACCCTATGGTTTGTGTTTCCAATATCACTCAGATGGCCAGCAGGCGAGGAGGTGTGAGGAGGGCTGTGCCACTGGCGTTCGGGAGCCATAGCACTGATGGGAGGGTAAGTGGACAGAGGGTGGGGGGGGTGTTGGTGCTACAAGAGGGCACTGGCCATTGCCCACTGGTGTGGGTGATGGGCTATTGGGTTGTGGTTAGGCATGTGTGGCCAGTCCAGACACCACAGGAGGGGGGTCAGCATGTGTACCACATTCGGGACTGGGCTGACATGGATGGACATGTGCAGCATGGGCACGGGATAGGCATGTGTGGGGAAGGGGCGCATGGCACTACAGATTCTGTGCTGGTCTGTAAGGGGGGGTCGTGGAGTGGCACTGCTGGTATGGACCTAGCTCTCCTTATCCAGGCAGCTGGCCCATCAACTGCCCCAGCCCCCACCAACACCCTAGTGGGCTGGGACATTACACAGCTCAGTTTTCTTGTTCCACCGTGACTGCTGGGACATGTCTGAGGGGGCACACGTAGTGGGTTACAGCAGGGTCCCAGGTGCCATAACCTGCTCCACTCTGTGAACCCCTATGAAGTGCACTATGCACCTTGGTGCATGGCGCATAGTACTGGCACACCCCCTACCTGCCCCTGGTGCATTGCTTTCTGCATGGCTGAGGGAGCAGCCATGTAGCAGACTTGCATCCACATTGTGAATGGCACGTGGGGTCTGCAGGACCCACTCCACAGCATTCAGACATAGTGATGCCAATGGGCCAGGTATACATGGCGCATTGGCATCATGCATAGGGCCCATTGATAGCAGGTGACTGTAATGCATGGGTGGGGGAGTTCACCAGAAGATACTGGTGAACATTGGAATTTGATCTACAAATACCAATAAGAAATTCTACAGATAAAAGAATCAACAAGCAAGGAATGTATCTATTGGATACACTTAACAATTTAAATCTACAGATCCTGAATAAGCATCACCAGGGGGATAGAGAAGGTAGAAGTACCTATGTATATAAGAATGGAATTAGGTCGGCCCGCTGGCACAGTGGTTGGACTTCCACTTGTGACAGTGACGACCTGGGTTTGGAAACGGACCCGGGTGTTGGAGGGCCAGCCAGGGGCAGATGGTTTGAGCAACCCCCGACTGCTCACCATCTCCCAGGAAGGAGAGAGGTCTGTGACCTGGTGTTGACTGACTTCTGGTGGAGACCGGGGGTAGGACAGCACATCGGGGCACTGTGCAGGGAGTTTGATGGATGTCTGCTCATGCCTAGATGTAATGGTCATCATGCACCCAAGGGGAGAAAGCCAGGAAATATGGCTCCCTGGCCATTTGGATGATGGTCTCCGGTGCCCCACCAGCATGAAGCCCCAGGACAATCCGAATCATTCCCAGCAGCACCTGGGCCAAGTTGTAGTGAGCTGGCCTGCCCCACTGGTGCATTCTCCCCCAGAGGAAGGAGACCCATCTGACGAAGAGATAAATCAGGTTACACAGGGGGCTGCAAATGTGGGGGTTGGTGGCTGCAGTGGGGGGAGGGCCAGTGGGGGTGCCCTAGGGGACCCAAAGGAGTGGTTGTCCAGGGAGCTCCCAGAAGGAGCAAAAAAAGAAGAAAAAAAGAATGCAATTAGTGTGTTGGATTACATCATTACAGAGCTAGCAAATGTTTTGGTGCCCCCTTTGATGGAATTATTTAACTCCTCCCTCAGAACAGGATGTGTCCCTCTAGACTGGAGGTTGGCCAATGTTGTGCCCCTCCACAAGAGTGGACCTCAGGATGATCGGGGGAACTACAGGCCGGTCAGCCTGACATCCATTGTGGGGAAGGTGATGGAGGACATCTTGAAGGAGTAGTAGTTAGTGGAGTTTCTGGAGAACAGCAGTTTTCAGGATGCTAACAGTCATGGGTTTATCCAGGGGAAATTATGTGAGACAAACCTAATAGAATTTCATGACTGGGTGACATGGGCCATGGATGGGAGCAAGCTGGTTGATGTCCTGTACCTAGACTTCAGCAAGGCTTTCGATTCCATCCCACATGGTAGGCTAATTTGGAAATTGAGGGAACTGGGGGTGGGGGTAAAGTCAGTACAGTGGGTAGCAAATTGACTTAGTAATAGACAGCAGAGGGTGGCAGTTGGGGGTGAAGTTTCAATGCCTAGGAAGGTCATTAGTGGGGTAGGGTTATTATTGGGGCCTATCCTTTTTATTGTGTATATTTCGGACATTGGGGAGGGCATTGGTAGTAAAATCACTTTATTCACTGATGACAATAAAGTGGGGGCAGTGGTTCAATTCAATTCAATTTTATTTGTATTCTGGAAAGTATCTGAGCAAAAAATGCCCGTTTTCACAAACGTCCAGTGTTTTGAGACATCAAAAGACAGTTACAGACACAATTTGAGTACTTAAACAGTCACAGACATTATCTACACTACATTTACAGAGTTAAGGGGGCAATGAATCAGCTGGTACATTACAAAACATATACAGAGTTAAGGGTGCAGTGGATAAGCTAGTGCATAACAATACATTTACATAGTTAAGGGTGTCACGAAGTAATCAGCTAGTACAAACTATAAATATCATATTTAGAGGTGTGGGAAAAGTAGAAGAGTCAGAGAGATGCAAGTTAGAGTAAGGTGTTTTTTTCATGGCCCACATTGCAAAAAAGAGATTAACTGAGTAGATAATTTGGAGTGCTGTGGGGGGCCTGGGTGGCAGGAGACCAATTACAGGGAATAGGGTCAGACTACAGTACTAGGTTCAGTGATTATTTAAGTGAGAAACGTTGGGTGAGAAGTGCAGGAAATGGGCCGGGGGGGTAAATTAGCTATTAGCTGGTGGGCCAGGAAGGAGGCCTGTCAGGGCAGCAGCAAATGGATGACAGGAGCAGTAGATCCTTGATGGCAGTGTTAAAGGATTACATGGACTCACAAGTCTGAATTTTAGGTGGTAGTTTGTTATAGAGCTTTGTGCTCTTGAAAGTAATATAGTTCTGGGCCTGGTTTTTCCTGCAAAAAGGACTGTCAAAACCAGACTTGAGACACCCCTGGTTGGTTGCCCAGGAGCAGCAAGTTGGAACTAGGGCTGTGCATCCCCCTGATATCATTTTTCCAAATACCACAAATAATGAGCTATCCAAATATTCGGACCCGAATTCCAAATAGCCCACTATTCGAGCAGCATTCAGTCAGGGGATTGCCTAAAATGAAAAAAATAAAGCCTTTTTTCGCTACCCCCCAGCCAACAGTAGAACAACAACTATAACCCCTGGTGTCTAGTAGTCCCACCACCCCCCTCCACCGATCACTGGCCCAAACTGAAGAATCACCCCCCCCCCACCGAGATTGCCATCAATTTCCTGGTCCTCATTGTCTACAAATAAAAAAAATTCCTGTCTCCCTGGTGACCAGTGGACCCCTGCCCCACCCTCACACCCTGCTGAAATATAATCCCTGGTGTCTAGTGGTCCCACCCCAGCTGATCACGACCCAAACTTAAGAATCCCCCACGCCGAGATTGCCATCAATTTCTCAGTCCCCGTTGTCTAAAAATAAAAATAAAAATGTCCTCTCTCCCTGGTGTCCAGTGAACCCCCACACCCTGCCATCAGATAAGTTTCAGTGCACCTACATCCCAGTCCCTCCAGTACCCCAAGCGGGCCACTGGCACAGCCCTCCACTCACCTCCACTCACCTCCATGGCTGGCAGCCCAACTGAGCACTTCAATGAATGAGCACATCATGCACTCATTCATTGGTGCCTGAGTCGAGGGCTGCCAGCCGTGAGTGAGTGAAGAGGGCTGTGCCGTCTGGCCCACCCGGGTACTTTGGGGAGTGTGCACTGAAGTTTTCTGATGGCAGGGTGGGAGGGAGGGGGTCCACTGGACACCAGGGAGACTGGACAAATGCTTTTTTTTATTTTTAGACAACAGGGACCGAGAAATTGATGGCAGTTTCGAGGGGGGGTGAGTTTGGGCCAGTGATCAGCTAGAGAGGTGGGACCACTAGACACCAGGGGTTATATTTGTTGGCAGGGTAGAAGGGTGGGGGGTCCACTGGACACCAAGGAGACAGGACATTTTTTCATTTTTAAACAATGGGGATCGGGAAATTTATGACAATCTCGGTGGGGGGTGATTTTTCAGTTTGGGCTGGTGATCGGCGGGGGTGGGACCACTAGACACCAGGGATTATATTTTTTTGTTCTACTGTTGGCCAGGAAGGGGGGGAGGCTTTTGTTTTACATTTTAATCAACCTCCGTCCTGGCCACGAATACCGAATATTCTGGCCCTGAATACTGAATATTCGGCTGAATATTCGAAAAAATGTATTCGCACAGACCTAGTGGGAACAATGTTTTGATGATAGGGGGAAGAGTTTCGAGGTGTACCTTTTGTAGGAATGAGAGAAACTTAAGCTGGAACCTCCCTTCAAGGGTAGGCCAGCTGAGGGTGGAATTGAGTGAGCAGTGGTGTGTTTTCCATGGGAGACCAGTGACAAAATGAGCAATGCTGTTGTATGTGTTCTGAGTTTTGAAAAAAGAGAGGAAGAGGAAGGAGGAGAGAAAACAATGGACCCATAGTCAATACGTGGCAGAAGTAGAGCGTTAGCAAAGTGATGTCTGGAAGCTAGGATGAGGTACTTTCTGATCCTGTAGAGAAGACTAAGCCTGACATGCACCTTCATAATGAGGTTACTGATGTGGAGATTGAAGGAGAGGTGGGAGTCAAGGTGAAGACTTAGGTACTCGAATTCTGTCACTTGTTTGATTAGGTTCCCTGAATTGTCTAGTAGTTTAAAATCAGGTGCCGGGGCTTTACTGGGCCCTGAGAAAATCATGAGCTTGGTCTTCTTGGAATTGAGGACCAAACCATGTCCGGAAAACCAGGAGTGCAGCTTCAAGAAATCAGACTGCAGATTCTGGAACATCTTAGTTGGGTTTTTGTCACAGCAGAACAGAGCTGCATCATCGGCTTAGAGGACAAGTTGAGTGGAGTGACATATGGAGGGGAGGTTGTTTATAAAGAGTGAGAAGAGGGCCAAGGATTGAACCCTGTGGGACCCCATATTGAATTGTACATTCTGAGGAGAAATGGCCTTCAATTACGGTCTTGTGGGTTTTCCCAGAAAGGTAACTACCAAGCCATTTGATGGCATTATCTGAAAGATGCAGCCCTTTAAGGGTGAGTAGGAGGAGGTCGTGGTCCACGAGGTCGAACGCCTTGGTCAGGTCGACAAAGGCAGAGCCTGTGTAATGGCCTTTTTCATTGGCTTTAATGATGCTGCTGGTGAACCTAACTAGGGCTGTTTCAGTGCTGTGTCTGGTTCTGAAACTGTGCTGGGCACTAGAGAGAGAAGGTTGTTGTATTCTAGGTAGGTGGAGAGTTGAGTGTGTACAACCTTCTCAATGATTTTCAAAAGGGGGGCCAGAAGGGAGATAGGACAATAGTTACCAACCTCATTTCTAAAACCAGACTTGAATAAGGGCCTGATGGTGTCGGTTTTCCAGGTGGAGGGGAACTAGCCAGTGCAGAGGGAGTGGTTGATAAGGTTGGTGAGGGGGATAGCCAGGGTATTAATGGAGAGCTTAAGAATTTTGTAGTCAATCCCATCACCATCTTTACTGGGTTTGGGATTGTTTGTAAGGATGAACTTTTTGGTGTCTGCAGGTCTTAGGACCTTAAGGTAGAAGTCAGGGAAAAACCTGCCTTCAGAGATTAGGCTGGGTGGAGATGAGGGACAGCTGGCATGGGTGAGGAAGGAGGAGGTTTGTATTTTTTGAGGTCACCGAAATAGGTGTTGAAAATGTTTGCTACTTCTATAGGGTCATTTGTTTGAATATCACCGTGGTGCAGAATGATGGGATCAGAGTTTTTGGACTTGCTGAGTAGCGAGTTAAGGGTATCCCAGAGCTGCCAGGGGTTGGAGGAGCTATGGAGTTGTTTGCTGTGCAGAAAGTTAATTTTTGATTTTCTTACTGCAGATTTGCACTTGTTACGCAGTGATCTATAGAGGGATAGCTGTGCAGGGTCTTTGTGCTTAGTGTAGTGGGCCCATGCTTTGTTCCTGGTTCTCATGAGTTTGATGATATCAGGAGATATCCATTCATTAGTTAGATCCCTAACCCTTATTCTTTTTAGTGGAGCGTGCTTTTCGCAGATGCTAGCTAGGATAATGGACATTTTTTCTAGGATTGAGTCGCAATCACCAGGCCCCCTTGGTAAAGGACCAGTCAACAAGGCTGAAGTCGTGGGTAATACATTCAATTTTCTGGTCAGTTAGTCTCCTGGTGAATATGAAGTTAAGATAGTTTTTCGGTAGGTGGGCAGACCATGAACAAAATATGGCACAGTGATCGCTGATGCAGTCTGATAAGACACCTGCAGCAGTGATGCAAGATGGATGGGAGGCAATGATCCCATCGATTAGTGTCTGGGCGCCAGTTTTGTAGTTGGATCTGGTGGGTGAGGAGATGAGCTGGTGGAGACCAAAATTAGCAATACAGGATTTGGCCTTCTCGGCATAAGAGGACTCCCAGTTTAAATTAAAGTCCCAGAGGAGGATCCACTCTCTATTAAGTGGGAAGGAGTGTCTGAGGGTCAGCAATGACTCCAGGTCAGAGTGAGGTGTTCCTGGGGGAAGGGAGGCAGTGGTGAGGGAGATGGTTTTATTGGGGCCAAGGAGGAGGTGTATGGAGAGTGTTTCTAATAGGGCAAATTCGGAGCTGGGGTTGGGCTTCGTGAAAGAGAATTTGTTGGAAATGAAGAATGTGATAGTGAGGAGGGCAGCGGAGCACTACAGGATGATCTTGACAGGCTGGAAAACTGGGCCCACATGTGGCAGTTGGGGTTTAACACACACAAATGTAGTGTTCTGCACCTAGGTGTTAGGAACCCTGGGCATGCCTACCACTTGGGATGGATACAGCTGACTGTCATGGTGGTAGAAAATGGCCTAGGAGTAATGATTGATACTAAAGGGAACCACTCAGAGCAGTGCAGGAGAGCAGCAGCTAAGGCTAACACTATGCTTGCGTGTATTGCCAGGGTGATATCGTCCGGGAGAAGGAAAGTTAACCTGCCCTTCTACACCACCTTGGTGAGGCCGTACTTGAAGTATTGTGGGCAGTTCTGGTGTCCACACCTAAAAAAGGACATCACACTGTTGGAGAGAGTCCAGAGAACGGTGACGAAGATGATTAGTGGTCTGGAAGTGTTGTCATAAGGGAATAGACTTAGGGAGCTGAACATGTACACTCTGGAGGACAGGAGGGATAGAGAGGACATGATTGAGACCTTCAAGTACTTGAAGGGGTTTAACAAGGGGAATAAGGAGGGTCTGTTCAAATTAAGGGATGAGGGGTCTACGAGGGGCCATAGCCTGAAGTTACAGGAGCGATGGTACAGAAGGGAGGCAAGGGGGCATTATTTCACATAGAGGGTGGTGGCACCCTGGAATGCTCTGCCAGACATTCAGCTGAAAATGGGAACTGCGGATGGTTTCAAGAGGGGCTGGGATAGGCTCAGGGGTACGGTGATGGGGGGTAGGGGAAACCAGAGGAGGGAACAGGCTGGGAATCAGGAAGGGGATGAATTAATGGGTGGGGGAGTGAGGCAGCTACTGTGCAATACCAGCATGCTGTCATGGGCAGACTTGATAGACTGATGGGCCTAATCTGCTGGCATCTATGTATGTATATAAGTATGTATATTTTTTTAATTTAAGCAGATTTTAACTATCGAGGTAATAAATAATTGGGATAGCAACCATTGACCTATCAAAGTGAACTTAAACACTAATGTAGGCATCTATAGAGAGAATGCAAGTCAAGGAAGGATTGCAGATAATAACATGTTAATAGAAAAAAACAAGAGAATGAAATGGCCTAAAGTTAGTAGGGAATGTATAAATAGTATTCTGGATTTACAAATAATTAGGGAAGCCAAACAAAAGAAAATGGAGATGTTTATTGCCATTCTATAAAACTGATGACACAATGGTACAGATCCAGACAAACTACTCTATTTATCAGCAAATAGCACAGAATGGTAGTAAAAGAACTTGAAAAATGACAAGGGTAGAGGAAAAATAATAACATATTTTAAGCTAACTGGTTTGATCAAGAATGCTATAAGAAAAGGAAATTGATACAACAAATAGGAAAAAGAATAATAAAGTTCAATGAATATGAAGATCATATCACCCTAAGAAACTTAAAGACTGAAGATAGAGCACTTATAATCTCCAAAAATTTAATCATAATCTTTGGTGTTCCTTACAAACAGCAATTGAAAAAAAGGGGATACCTGTACAGTACATTTTGGAACCTATTGGCACATGGTATAAATGGGAACAGATATAATGTGGTAGTGGTGGTACCACCAGAAAATGAGAGAACATTATAAAAAAATATTTAACAAAACAAACAATAAAAATAATAATAATGTGCAAAATAATAAAGTAGAACCTTCAGTAAGGAAGACAGATGGAAACTGGCTACTGATAACAAAAGAGGAAATAATCCAGGCAATCTTAATTCAAAAAAGAAATAAGGCCTCAGGGATTGATAAAGTCAGTACAGAATTATACCAAGCAGATACAGAGCGATAGGCAGACCTTTTGATATACCTGTTTAAGAAGATAATAAAATACAAAGCAGTCCCAAAAAACTGGAATATGGGGTAGTGGTTCCACTATATATTTTTTTATTTTTTTTATTGATTAAATTCTCGGATTACAAATACCTTTGAGCAGAAACTGCTCATTTACAAAGGTTCCACGTCAAAGGATGAGGGTCAACATACATACAGAGATAGTAAAAGAATGCACAATAAACAACCAAAACAACTAAAAGAAAAAATAAAGATACTCAGTTATAACATACTTTGAGATAATATTCATATAATGAGCAGCTTGAGTAGGCAGCTGGCTGCGGTAACAATAAGAGATAGAGGGCACCATAGGCAGTTAGTATTGCAGGCGTGCGACCGGGAGAGGAAGTTGACAGGCTAATGGGCCACTGTCCGATGGTGCTGAAAAATGTCTTGTACCAGTGGAGATGCGAAGCAGGAAAGGAGTCACAAAGAAGGCCCGGTGCCAGAGGGAATAAGACTGGGAAAGGGCGGGCTGTGAGGCATGAGTGAGCTGGGAGGTGTTTAGAGAGATCTCTGTTCAGAGAAGCAGTCACATTGAGTGGTAGAGGTGAGGTAAAGTTTGAGATTCCTTTTGAAGGGTCCAAGTGTAGTAGAGGAAAGTGCTTCTTTATTGAGGGAATTGAACCATTGAGTGGCTCTATAGGTAAAGGACCACTGACCCATGGAGGTACGACATCTGGGAACCTGAATGGTTAGAGATTGGGCACCACGTGTTTGTTGAGTGCCACTGTAGGTAGTAAGGAGTGAGCTAATACCAGGTGGCATGAGACTGAGGAGAATCTTTTGGTAAGTAAGCAGGTCTGGTATTGTATTCTGCTGAGTAGGGGTGGCCAGCTGGCCTGTGCATAGAGGTCACAGGTGTGAGTTTGTCGGGCTGCACCCGTTAGTAGTCTACAGGCTTTGTTGAGAGAAACTGAGATCCTGCGGAGGAGTGAGATAGGTATGTAATTGGTGTGTAGTGTACTAGCTCCGCTTTTGTGAACCGGTGTGACAGTGGCTTTCTTCCAGAGAGAGGGGGAAATGGCCCAATCCAAGCGAGAGATTAAAGATCTTTGTAAGTGGTTCTAAGATTTCATCGAGGACTTGTGCCAGCAGTTTCAGATCAAGGGAGTCACCACTGTACACTTGTTTGCCAATGGCCTTTTGAATGTATTTACTAGCTACTTGTGGTAGGACCTCCTTAAAAAAAAACTTTGGGGTTGTACGTTCTAGTTGAGGGGTAACTTGGGAGGAACTGGAGGGGGGAGGTCGTCAAAATAATTTGGTGGAAGGACACTGTCCAGGTTTGTAAATGAATTATTAAAAGTGCTGGTGATGGTACCTAGGTCGAGTGTAGGAGTGCCATGAAGGTTGAGCATAGAGGGTGGTGCTTTAGGATCCTTGCCTGTGAGTTCTTTCACGTTGTTCCAGAATTTGTTTCCCTGGCCCCAAGAGTTGGTCAGAGCCTCTTTGTAATGGCTGCGTTTAGCATTCCGTATTTTTCAAGTGCAATCATTTCTGGCTGCTTTGTATAATTGTATGTTTACTTGCTTCGGAGTTGCACGAGCACAATGCCAGAGGTGGTCTCTGTGCTTGAGTAGAGTTAAAAGGTCAGTAGTAACCCAGGGGTTGGTCTGTCCTTTGACCTTCATCTTTTTCACTGGTGCATAGATGTCACAGGCATCGTTGAAACATTTGATAAATAGGTCCAGAGCTTTGTTGTTGTCACTGAGGGAGTCAAGCACTGCCCAGGTAAGCTTGGTTAGATGGAATTTTAACAGCTGGAGGTGCTCTTGTTTGATAACCCTGGCATAGATAAGCTTGGGAGGGGGCTTGTGGTATTTGTTTGACCAGGAGCAGATGACAGGCGAGTGGTCACTTATTGTATCCGGGAGTACAGAAACACTGGAGATGCATTCAGGGCGGTTAGATAGAATCCAGTCTAGAAGCGTAAGGGAGCCTGTCCTATAGTTACACCTAGTGGGAGCATTGACCAGTTGAGTGAGGTGATGCGCCGTAGCTGCATCCTTATAGGTAGCAGCCTCAGCGGAGAGCCAGTTAATGTTAAAATCACCCATGATTATGGTTTCAGAATTATGTTGCTGGACCCTTAGATATTCCATGATGCTATGGAAGCCAGCAGCCTGGTCTCTTGGGGGTAGGTAAACTGAGATGACGGTGAGGTCCTTGTTATGTGCACCAAGGAGGATTTTGATTGTGAGGACCTGAGAGGAGTTGCTCAGGCTAGGGGATGGGATGATGTGACCCATAAGGGTATCCTTAAGATAGATGGCACAGCCCCCGCCCCATTTAGCAATCCTGTCTTGCCTGAAAATGCAGTAGCCAGGGACAGAGACTGAGGTATCAGGGATTTTAGGGTTTAGCCATGTTTCCACAACTGAGAGGACATCAGGGTTGTGCTGTAGGATCCATGTTTGGAGGGAATCAAGTTTGTTGAGGATGCTGCAGGCGTTGATGGATGCCATGGTGAGTGTCCCTGTCCTTCTGCTTGGTGCCACTGCTGGCTGCCCAGGTGGTCTTGGGTTGGGGTGAACATTTCCTGAGAGCAGGAGCAGCATAAGGAGAATTTGTAGGAGAAAGGATTTCAGCATCTTGTAGATACCTGGTGGTTAAGTCATAAACCAAAAGAAATTATTAACAGCTGAGGTCCAGAGTCACAGAATGTGTTAGAATTCCTGAAGGTGATGAACTGTGCCTGCGCAAATGCAGGGTGTGAAATCCTTTTGTCTGCATGCTTCTTTGTCATTCAAAGAGGTTGTTGAAAAGCCCACATACAGATCATGGAGCAGGTCAGACAAAAATGTGATTCAAGCAGGACCGAGAGTCACTGAGTTTGTCAGACTTAGTTGCTTGACTTATGTTTTGCTTGGGATGGCTTCCAAAAAGTTGATTTTTAAATTAAAAATGCAGATACCTGGTGAAGATGTTTTGCAGAAATCCAGTTCAGGAGACTTTCACGGATGTAGTGAGCAAGAATGGTGTAGTTACTCCAAGCAGAACACCATGTAAATCCACAAAAACTAAGCTACAGACACAGACAAGCAGCCACCACACAGACCCAGGAGGGTTTGGCCAGGTTGCCAGAAAACTATAGGCCTATAATATCATTAAATATAAATCTAAAACTTTTCTCTAGATTCATTTTAAATAGAATGCGTTTTTGGATGGAGGATAATACGATTCTATCAAGATTCCAGGCTAGCTTCTATAAAGGGCACTCTACAACAGAATCTTTACTCTGAAATATATTGTAGAGAAATACGTGGTCATCAAAAAGAGAAAAATATATAAAGCATTTTTGGACATCAATTCGACATTCGACTCTGTCAGTTGGAGTACATTGTGGGAAATTCGGGACAAAAAAAATGAATGGAGGGACAACTACTCTCTATTATTAAACTTTTGCACACTGATACCAAACTGGTTGTTAGATACAGTAAAGATGGAGCTATGATGGAAGAAATAAGTGCAATGTCAGGAGTAGAACACAGCTGCTTATTAGCACCTACTCTGTTTCATCTACTGTCATCTGTACATCTGCTTTTCTACAATTGTTGTTGTAATTGTTATTATTTCCTGTAATACGCTGTTCCTCCCAAGTTGCCTTGTATGTATTCTGTATGTTTGTGCTCTCCTGGGTCGTTCCTGAAAATAGGCATATTACTTGTCTAGTGTACTTACCCGGTAAACAAAAGCTAAATAAAATAAATAAATAAATAATCTATATATTGATGTAATGGTAGAAAATCTGGCAAAGATTATGGAGGCACTCCTTAAGGAAAGGATAGTGCAACACCTGGAATCCATACGAGCACAGGATCCAAGACAGCATGGGTTTGCAATAGGAAGATCCTGTCAAACTAATCTCATAGATTTCTTTGACTGAGTAACCAGAGTGGTGGACCAAGGGAGAGCAGTTGATGTCACCTACCTTGACTTCAGCAAAGTTTTCGATACTGTTCCACATAGAATATTGATTAATAAGATGGGTAGACTAGGGGTGGGTCAGAAGTGGGTCAAGTGGGTGGCAAACTGGTTGATGGGCAGAAAACAGAGAGTGGTGGTAAACGGTATACAGTCAGAAGAGATGCAAGTCACAAGTGGGGTACCTCAGGGATCAGTCCTGGGGCCAGTCCTCTTCAATATCTTCATCAGTGACATTGCAGCTGGACTGGAGAGTAAGGTTGTCTGTTTGTAGATGACACCAAGATCTGCAACAGAGTAGATGATCCAGATGAGGTGGGCAGAATAAGAAGAGATCTGGATAAACTAGCAAAATGGTCAGAAGAGTGGCAACTGTAGTTTAGTGCAAAGAAGTGCAAGAGCATGCACATAGGGAAGATAAACCCTGAAGCCACCTATAGGCTGGGAGGGGAGTTGATGGCAGTCACAAGGGAAGAAAGAGACATGGGCATCGTCATCACAGATGGCCTGAAATCATCCAAGCAGACCACTAAAGCAGTAGGTAAGGCTAGGGGGATGTTGGGGTGTATTAGTAGGGGTATCACAAGTCATAAGAGGGAGGTAATAATCCCTCTTTACAAGACACTGGTTACGCCCCATCTGGAGTACTGCGTGCAGTACTGGAGGCCACACCTTCACAAGGACATTAGCCAGATTGAGGCAGTCCAGAGAAGGGTAACCAAAATGGTGCAGGGACTGCATCAGAAAACAAATGAGGACAGATTAATGGAGCTGACTATGTATACCCAAGAGCAAAGGAGGGAGAGAGGTGATATGATCGAAACATTCAAACACCTTAAGGGCATTAACAAGGTGAAAGAGTCTAACATTTTTCAATATAAGAAAATAGCAGGACAAGAGGACACAGCATGAGATTGAGGGGGTGATTAAGGGGTAATGTGAGGAAGTTCTTTTTCACAGAAAGGGTGGTGGATGCATGGAATGGCCTACCTCAAGAAGTAGTGAATATGAATACAGTGCAGGGCTTTAAACAGGCATGGGATAGGCATAAGGGAGCAATACAGATGAGTATAAATAGATAGGCCATTGACAGAGCAAAGGTCGATGGCACATTCATAAGGTAGAAAAAGAAATGGGCAGACTGGATGGGCATTGTGGTCCTTATCTGCCATCAACTTCTATGTTTGCATGTTTCTGTACTTTCCCAACTAATGTAAATGAAATTGCAGTGCAGTTACTTTTGTATGCAGGTGATCCGGCCTTGGTCTCACAAACCCCTTTGGGATTAAAAAGACCCATTAAATCTGCAATGGAAACTCTTAAAAAAACTGTACATGGTTCTTAACCTAGACAAAACAAAAATAGTAGTTTTTGGAGAGAAAAAATTAAATTACCCAATATGGAAAATAAATAGTGTAAGTATTTCGGAAGTTAGTGAGTTCCAGTATTTAGGTGTCACTTTTAGTAATAATGGGAAATGGAATAAACATGTAGCAAAAAATGAATGAAAATGCCAATAAGACTTTGAATGGTATAAATCACTTTGCATACTCAACAGCAAAAATCTCCTATATGGCACATAACAAAAGTGAACTCACAAGTTTTATATGAGTCCAAAATGTGGGGTATGTTCTGTAATTTTAAAGAAGTAGAAGTAGTTCAGAATCAGTACCCCAAAAATCTGCTGAGGGTATTGAGTGCAACCTCAAACTCTGGAATACATGCAGAAACTGAAATAATCTCATTATATGTTACAGTTGTAAAAAGATGTATTTCATATTGGAGAAAATTGATCAAGGCACCCTCAGATAGTCTAATTTATAACTGTTGAGTAGATGCAGTTCTTAGGCAGGATAATAATGTGTCAGCTTGATTCGGCCATCTAAACCGCAAATTGAATCATAGTGGTCTACCATAAAATTATATCATGGGAAATTCTGCTGTTTCAGACAATTTTACACATCTTGCTATCCAAAGGATTGTAGATATTGCAGAACAAAAATATATATTTAATATTACAGATTCCAGGAATTGCCGCCCTTAAAAAATAATAAAGATAGATTTTAAAGTAGAAACATATGTATCTACTAATGTGTGATAATCTAAAACAGAGAAAAGCCCTGCCCAGACTGAGATTGGGTTGTGCTTCTTCAATATGTAGCCACTGTGGTGAAGACATGGAGTGGGGCTTAAACCAGTGTAAGGTTTGTGGGGTCTGAAAAACCAGTTTGTAGCCCTCTGTACAGGGGAGGTTCCAGCCTCCATCTTTTCAAACAGCCCACAGCTTGTTACAGCTGTACCTGGGTTTTTTTCCTTCCCAGATAAAATTGCCAATGACAGCATCTATTTTACTGTACCAGTGTGTGTGTGTGTGTGGGGGGGGGTGTAGGGGCAGATGGGATATGTTATACAGGAGTTTGGGGGGAAGTTACCATCTTGATTGCGGTAATTTTCCTCACCATTGTCAGATAAAGTAACTTCCATCAATCAAATTCTGTACGGATTTCAGCTAATAAGGGTTTTATATTTGAATCCCATAGCCAGGAGACCTCACTTAGTATGTGAATTCCTAGATATGTATTGCCTGCTGATGCCCATCTAAGATCATATGAAGTAACCATATAGGGTCTGCATGCTTTGTTCAAACATAAAACTTCAGTTTTACTTAGATTGGTCTTAAATTTTGCATAATCTGAGAGAGGGCCAAGGCACCTCTAGCATGGGGTTCTGTATGGTTAGCACTTCTGTCCAAAAGGGGTTCTAGGGTAAGATTGAAATCTCCCCATAGGAGGATTGGTGTATGCATTGTGGCTAGTTGTCCTATTTTTGGGCTATTGTATGGAAGAAGGCCGGATCATCTGTATTAGGGGCATTCATGTTAGCCAGGAGTAAGGGCATTCGTGGTGTATTCACTGGTACAAGGATTCACCTGCCTTGATAATCTTTCTCTGTGTTGACAGGGGTCCACCTAAGGTTCTTGTGGTACAGAATGGCCACTCCTCTCTTATAGGTGGGAGCTGGGGGGTAGCAAACTTGTCCAACCCAGTCCCTTGCTAGTCTCATATGGTCTATCTGGCTTAGTTTAGTTTCTTGTAGGAATGGGCAGATATCCAGCCCAATAAAACAATCTGGTCAGATATACATGATTTTTGGAAGTTCCGATCTGGGCGGATAGTAGCCCTTTAAGAGGTCGGATCCCTTTATTTACTTTAATTACATGAGCACCTGTTAATTATGCACCTGATCACTTTTAAATTACCTTATAAGTGGTCCTATATCACAGTATTGAAAGTATTAAGGTCTCTGGGCTACTATCAATGAAAAATGCCTTACTAGCATCTATGGAAAAATGACTGATGTACTACGAGTCAACAAAAGACGTTGTTGTAGCTACAGTGCTGGATGCTCGATATAAAATTAATTTCTTTTGCACCGAATGTGGCAGAAGTTTTGCAAAGGCCGTGCTTAAACAACTTGTGGATGAACTCACAGATGATCAGCTGCAACTGCCAAAAGCACAACTGGACCCCCCTGTAGTTGACCCTGAAGTAGAGGCAGAAGATTTCTTGTAAAAAGGCTGTTTGACTTTAATTTCTTTAGGTGAGAGAAAACCTGCTTATGCTTAACTGGGGTGTTGAGCCCTCTCACATTCCATGTATGGCAAATGATCTCACCTACAGTATGTTCATATGTGGGGTGGGTACAATTATCAAGGATGTGTGGGAAGGGAAAGAACCCAAAGTCAAACCATGCCCTTTTTGCATGCCCAGTGGTACAAATGATGTCATTACCCTCAGTGGAGACACATTTCTATAGGAAATATCTAGCATGCATGCTTTTCCTGCTCTGGAAGACAATATTATCATACTAGTATAAGCCATAAAACACACAACTTATTAAACCATTAACTACTTTATAGAAGGTTATTTTCCCTGTTTTCACTTTATTTGCTATTGCTGACAGTTAGTGAAAATAAATGGATAGTGGAAAATAATTGACAGCTGATTGTCAGTAGTACTGTATTGAAGAGTAAGTTGCCAGCGCTAATTATATCTGATGCAAAAATGTGCAGAAGGTTGACACCTGATAAATATAACAGACACTAATTCAACCTGCTAGAGAGTATGTACACAGGCACGAGCCTGAAGCACTGAGGAGCAAGGAGGATTAGGGGCCAGCAACTAAGGCTGCCCAAGGCTCTTTCTCGTTCCAGGGTGTAAAGCTCTGTCCACTTCTCTTTCCCTCAAAAGAGGTGCAATATACCTAGAAGATGCAGTGAGGCAAAGAGACGAGAGAGTGGGCTGGGGTGCCAAAGACAGAGATCTTTGTCCCACCTAAATGGCAGCTTAGTGCTGGTAGCTCAGCTAAGAGGGTATTGGTAGCCAAAACTGGCTCTGCTACCCATGCAAGGGTACAGTTCCCCTACATGTAGGAAGAAAAGTCAAGAAGGGGTGGAGGGGGATGTCAGGGTTCCCTTGTGACATACCTTGGGAGCAATATATGGGATTTGGTCCCCGAAGGGCTTAAGCGGTATCTGGAGAGTTATCAGAATCATAAATAACTGCCCTCTTACTTAAGTCCTGCCTAGATGGAGGCTAGTTGTGAGTGGCCATTAGCAGCTTAGGCCTCATAACAACTGAGGATATAGAGCCCCTAAAACAATTGTTGCCAGCCTGGTACTGTGATTGAAAGCTGGGACCTTTACATTAGCATTGATCCCACTCTCTGGGCTTTGAGCCCTTAGTAAAACAGAGTGTGGGGAAATTCAGCAGTCTGCATCTTTATGAGGATGAGGAGCAACACAGATACATATGAATTACTCTCTCACTATGGGCCTAGTCAAACCCTAACTGCAGAGCACTTCCATGGGGGGGGGTGCAAGGGACACAGAGCTTATTTATCATATACAAATGCAGGACTTCAATACATTTTATGCACTGATATTGCAGGTCCTTTTTTTCATTTACAGCAATGAAAGAACAGGGGGTGCTACCAAGTACTTTACATTTTAACTTGTGAACAGCATATTAGTCCCAGCAAAAGAAAGTCCTAATTTCTATTGTACTATCCATGTCCTATGACTGTATAAGGGATACCCAAGCATCAGTTCTGTTTGGAAGCCTGGGGGGGGGGTGCACACTACCACACCCCCTTTCTCTGGACTGTATTGGGTATTTATCCATGCAACACCAGTGGAAGAGTTCCCCCACAGCTTACCCTGCCCCCCCGTATCCTAAACTCAGTTTAATGGCACTTATCTGATATCCTCCATTAGCCATGAATTTTGGATATACCGGCAGTGGTGGCGGAAAAGGGGTCCTTCTTCTGGGTTTCAGAGGACAGGGTTTTCAGGCCTGGGTATGTGTTTGTAGGGCCTCCAGTCCTTGCATGGGGATCCATCCCAACTTTTGTGGCCCAGGTTACAGGTGGAGTCTTGGTTGGGTCAGAAGGGTGTCCTGCAAAATCTGGGGCCTCCATGTTTGCTGGCTGGGGCTCGGGTGTAAGGGTCAGAATGCAGAATATCTGTTATGGCCATAGATCAACTCCTTGTCTTTATGCAGGTCTTAGTATGGGTCACCAGCTCGGGGGCTCCTGGGTCGGGCTCTGTCTGTTGGGTGCTCTCTCTGGCTATGGTTTCTGGATGATTGGTGCTGTCGGTCATGTGTGGAAAGGGACCAGACTTCTCCGTTGTCTACCTGGCTTCCTTCCCCTCCCCTTCCCCATGGTCAGCAGGATTCTTAATGTCCATTATTTCCACAAGTGGATCCAGTTGAGCATTGGTGAGAGTGCTCAGAGACCTCATCTCTTGTGGCCAGATACTCTGTAAAAAATTCATTAAGTGCTACAGAGTGTCAAAGTGTAGCGGGACTTCATTGTGGAGGACCCATACAGTGACAGGGTATCTCAAGGAAAAGGATACTCTGAGATGGTACATACTTTTCTGAGACTCAGCGTAGGCCTGCCTTTGATCAGAAAGGTCCCTTGAATAGTCCTGATATTCAGATATTACAGTATGTGATCCTGCCAGTAAAGGGTTCCCATATGCTGGGATGCAGCCATAATTGATTCCTTCTGACAAAAGTCGAGGTAGTGGGCTAATATAGGCCGACTGGCCAAGGCTTCTCTCCTTTCCTTAGCCATGGGGCTAGTGATCAATGGCCCTTTCAATCTGCAATGTTGGCTGACTGGAGGTCTTTAACATTGTGGGTATCACTGTTTGTAGGAAGTTGGCCACATCTTTCTGCTCTGTCCCCTCTGGTAAGCCCAGAAACTGGAGATTGTTGCACCAGCTCGGGTTTTCTAGGTTGTCTACCTTCTCTTGAAGACACTGGATGGCCCGGCTTTGCTCACGCATGACTACCATCAGATTTTGTATGGCAGCCTCATGGGAGCCCACCCTCCACTCAGCATTAAACAGTCTGACCTCAATGTTACGGATGGCTTGCATTGTCTGGTACAAGGCCACTTTAACGTGTGCCATCTGCTGCATGAGCTAGGCAAACATGGATCCAACATTTATGGGGTCCATAACTACAGATGTTGCCATGTCTATGCCATTGGGTCTCATAGTTTTAGGCGGAGATGAAGAAAGCATGATGTTACACCACCCAAGTTCTGAAAGATAAAATAGCCAGTCCAGTTTGTTCTTTGTGTGTGGAACTATCCTTTCATGGTATTTTTGGAAAACCATCAAATCCCTCCTCTCCACTCCTGTCCAACCACCAACCCCATCACTATCAATCCTTGGCTCAGCCATCACTGACCCTGGCGAAGTAGCCGCTGCATTCAACACCTTCTTCACCAGCAGTGCAGCCTCTCTCATACATAGTCTCCCACATGTCCCGCACAAGCCATCTACCTCACCAAAACCCCAGAATTCCGCCTCTACCACCAGTTTCTCCTTCCGACCTGTTTTCCTGGCTGAAGTGCTTCAAGCACTGAGTGCCCTAAACCCTAACAAAGGCAAATGCCCCTCTGGCTTGGACACCAAATTACTACATCTATCCGCCCTCGCCATAGCTGCTCCAATAGCCGACTTGCTCAACCTCTCCTTCTTGATGGCCAAAATCCCAACTGCATGGAAGCAGGTGACTGTCATCCCCCTGCCTAAGGGTAGCGACCCCTCCTCACCGGGGAATTACCGTCCCATCTCCCTACTTCCAATTCTGGCCAAAATACAAGAACACTTTGCCCCTGCTCAACTCTCCCAATACCTAAACACTTCCTCCTTCTTCACCCCTTATCAGTCTGGGTTCCGTATGTCACATTATACCATCACCTCCCTATTAAGAATCACCAATGATATTCTCTCAGACATGGATAAAGGCCATATCACCTTGGCCATATTCATAGACCAGGCCAAGGCTTTTGACACCATCTTCCACACAATGCTACTAGACAAACTAAGTGCTGCCGGCCTCTCTAACCATGTCACTAACCGGTTTCAGGCATATCTGGGTGGTAGACACCAATTGGTGAAAATTGGCCCCCCACATATCTACCCCCCTCACTATCACAACGGGAGCCCCCCAAGGATCAGTCCTGGGCCCAATTCTATTCTCATTATTCCTAAATGACCTCCCGCTGGCCTGCTCAGACTCATCTATTCAAATGTATGCAGACGATACCATGCTATACACCACAGGCCCTTCTGCTGAAGCAGTCCACAACGTACTACAGCAGGACTTCAATGCCGTACAACACTGGCTCCGAACCAACCAACTATTCCTAAATGAAAAAAAAATGTCTCACTAACCTTCGGATCGCAGCTACGGCTTTCTTGCTTAGCTACTCGCCCCTCATTCCTAACCCTGGACCTATTTCCCCTGGAGTCATGCACCTCTTTCAGATATCTGAGTGTCTGGCTCGACCAATACCTCGACTTCTCCACACACGTCGAATCACTACATAAGAAGTTACACCCCAAACTTTTTTTTTTTTTTATTTTTTTTTTATTTATTTAGTTATTTTTTAACCAGGTATAGCACACCAAACTTGGTGCCCTATATCGCAACAAAGGCTGTATGTCCACTCCAGTCCGGTGGGAACTTGTTCAAAAGATGATACTTCCGATACTTGACTACGGGGACGTGGTCTATGGAGCCATCAAACCTGGCCAGCCTGGATACACTCTTCCACTCCTTCTGCCGTTTCATCCTGGAGTGCCCAAAATTGACACCTCACTGCGACCTATACAGCTCCCTGGCCCTACCCTCACTCACGGCCCGCAGACAAATCCACTGCACCAGAGTCGCTGCTAAATTCTGGGCCCAAACCCTTCCACCTTACCTAGGCTCCACCTTAATGGCTCAACCTCCTCCTGCTTATTCACTTAGATACTCGGACTCTAGGCTCTTCCAAGTCCCACTCATGCACACCTCTAAGGGCCAATTGGCTTTCAAATATCGATTGCCAAACTTTGGAATGACTTGCCTGCTGATATCCGCCACTCCACCAACCATTGCCACCTCAACCCACTCCTCCTTACACACTTCCTCACAGCATGCACTTGCTCCCAGCAGACACAGGCTTAAGCCCTCCTGACCTCTGGTTACCACCACCTGGTAATTCATAACCTAAGCAACTGCTTAATAAGGGCTCACAAACTAGCTTGTGCTGGCCTCGAGGATGTTTACCAGGAATGTGATGTAAATACCCAATAACTACGTATTGTAAACACTGTTTATGCGTTAACATGAAATGTATGTTTGTCCTAGCTCTCTTACTGTGTAAATCTGTATAATGTACAATCTGCATCATGTGAACATGAATGTATGTATCTACTCATTTATGTCCCTCCCCCTATTTCTCCCAGGCCGTATCTGGAAACGAGTGGTTCTCCACTCAGTATGTCTGCCTGGTTAAACTCTTACATAAATAAATACATTTTCAATAAGAGAAAGGCTTCCAATGTCAGATGGAGTTGTATAAGTTGCATTCTGGATGGTGGAGTTAATGATCCATCCTGCCATCTTGTTTAGGGCTATGCCATGCCTCCCAGGTCTCAGGATTTACAATCTCTGCTGGTACAGTTTATGTAGTCATTGAGACAGCATTTTTTGTACATTGTATTATACATTTTTCTTTAGTCCTTAGACCTTCTACTTTCTTTTCCTGTCTGCTTACACTTATTTCATGATGGGACCATTATTTTACTTTTAAGTCGTTTTGTCTTTTTTGTTAACTTCATCTTTTTCACCTCTTTTTTTACCTTTTTTAGTGCTTTGCTGAATATTACCTGCTATCGGAATTTCTGTTACTGGTGTACTTTCTATTTCTATACTCCTAAGATTAATGATTTCATCTGTATATCTCTTTTCAGTGTTTGTCTCTGCTTTTTCCCTTCTCCTGTATATGGATCACTGATTTTTCATTTTCTGAATAATCATTAACATTCTGTTTTTTTCTTTTGAATTAATAATATACCCTCTAATCTTACTGCATTTGTTGCTACCTCTTCCCTCAGTGATATTATCTAATTTTTAACATAATGGGCCCAATTCTATAAACACCCCCTCGCATGTATAGGATTTACGAGCATGTGAAGTGCAGTTGTCTCAAGGACACTGCACCAATTCTGTAAGGGACAGGTCCTCGTGGCTAAGTCCTGTGACTTATGACATTTCCACAGGTACACCAAATGAAGAGCGTACCTGAGGGGCATGTCGCAATCCGCATCTGCAGTCCTGTAAGGCACAAGTGTCCCCCCAAGCCCCAGTCCCCAAGCTGCAAAAGCCCTGCAGAGCTATCAGACCCCCCCGCCCCAGTCCCTCAATGTGTATACCCAAAAACTCCTCAGGGCTATTGGACTACATCTCAAGTTCCAGTCCCCATAGTAGTAACAGTCCCCCCGAGCCCCAATCCCCTATCCCTAAACCCACATCCTGGTGCTTTTGCTTACTGTACCAACATGTAAAAGCCCAGTTATCCCTGGTATTCTAGTGGCACCCCAACCCCCTACCAAGTAGTGCCAGACCAACCTGCACTCCCTCCACCCAGCCAGTGACTGGCACCTCTCACTACCACGGCCAGCCACTGACTGAGCTCTAGAAACATAGAATTTTAATTTGACGGCAGATAAGGACTGCTTGGCCCACCTAGTCTGCCCATTTTCCTACCTAACAGATAAGCTGCAGATCCTAATTAACCAACATCTTACTTCCTCCTACCCCCCCCACTAGGACTGCCTTATGTCTGTCCCATGCATTCTTGAATTCCCCCACTGTTCTTGACTCCACAACCTCCTCAGGGAAGCTGTTCCATGCATCCACAACCCTCTCTGTGAAAAAATACTTCCTCACATTACCTCTGAGCTGTCCCCTCTATCTTCAAATTGTGCCCCTTGTTCTTGCACATCTCTTTTTCTGAAAGATGCCACCCTCTTGGACTTTGTTGATTCCCTTGAGGTACTTGAAAGTTTCTATCATGTCCCTCTCTTCCTCAAGGGTATACATATTAAGCTCCTTTAGTCTTTCTTCGTATGTCTTCTGGTGCAGACCCTGCACCATTTAGTTGCCCTCCTCTGGACAGCCTCCTCTGTCTATGTCTTTCTGGAGATGGGGTCTCCAGAACTGCACACAGTACTCCAGATGGGGTCTCACCAACTGTCTGTACAGAGGGATAACAACTTCCTGTTTTCTACTATTGATGCCTCTCCTTATGCATCCCAGTATCCCCCCAGCCTTCCTTACTGCCATCTCACATTGCTTGCCCACCTTTAGGTCATCTGATAAAATTACCCCCAGGTCCCTTTCCATTTTTACTGTTGTCAGTATCTCACCCCAGTATCTCACCCCCCATTGTGTACTCTTGCTCTGGGTTTTGTTTCCCAGGTGCATTACCTTGCACTTTTGCACTGAATCTGAGCTGCCATACATTTGACCATTCCTCCAACCTTGCCAAGTCCCTTCTCATCCTTTCCACTCCATCTGGTGTATCAACCCGTTGCAGATCTTTGTGTCATCTGCAAAGAGACATACTTTCCTTCCAGTTCCTCTGCAATGCCACTTATAAAGACATTAAAAGGACTGGTCCCAGTACCTGAACCCTGTGGTACCCCACTAGTAACCCTCCTTTCTTCACTGTGGACTCCATTTACTACTACCCTTTGCGTCCTGTTGTCCAGCCAATTTTTTATCCAGGCTACCACCTTGGGACCCACTCCAAGGCTGGCTAACTTGTGTATTAATCTTTTGTGTTGGACTGTATCAAATGCCTTGCTAAAATCTAGGTAAGCCATGTCCACAGCCCCTCCCTGGTCTACTACTTTGGTCACCCAGTCAAAGAAATATATTAGATTCATCTGACACGACCTTCCCATCGTGAATCCTTGCTGCCTTGGGTTCTGTGCCCCACTGGCCTCTAGGTACTCAACAATTCTTTCCTTCAGAAGTGATTCCGTCATTTTACCTACCACTGAGGTCAAACTAACTGGTCTGTAGTTTCCTGCCTCTGTCCTGCTCCCACTTTTGTGAAGAGGAATCACATCCACCCTCCTCCAGTCAACAGGTACCAGCCCATCCTCCCATGATTTGTTAAAGAGAGTAGTCAACGGTGTCATTAGTTCTACCCTTAGTTCTTTTAGAATTCTTGGGTGAATCCCATCAGGCCCCATTGCTTTGTCCACCTTCAATTTTATGAGTTCTTTCAGAACCCTTTCTTCTGTAAATGGACTGATATCGACCCTCATCTTCAGAGTGTTTCTCTTGTTTGGTTTAGGTACCTCCCCCTCCTCATCCTTTGTGAATACTGAGCAGAAATATTCGTTCAGTATCCCTGCTTTTTCATTGTCACCCTCTACCCACATTCCCTCCCCTTTATTAAGCCTCAGTATCCCTCCTTTGGTCTTTCTTCGCTCCCTAATGTACCTATAAAAGGTCTTATCCCCCTTCTTAACAGAGTTGGCTATCCTTTCCTCGGTTTGGGCCTTTGCTATTCTGACTGCCTTCCCAGCCTCTTTCTGCTTTAACAGATAAAGTTCTCTGTCCTTCTCCTTCTGTGTTTCCTTATATTTCCTGAATGCTATCCTTTTCTCCTTAACCTTCCCTGCCACCTCTTTTGAGAACCATAGCGGTTTTTCCTTCGTTGTGTTTTGTTGATTTGCTTTACACAAGGCTTGTTGCCTCTGTGATGGCTGTTTGATTACTCTTCATTGTTCCTCCACCCTCCATCTTGCCTGTTTGCTAGTGCTTTTCTGAGGCACTCTCTCTTTTCCCAAAGTCAGCCCTCCTAAAGTCCAATACCCTTGCTTTGTATGGCTTGATTGTATGGCTGTGTTTATCGTGAACCACACTGTTTGGTGGTCACTTGCTCCCAGATGGCTACCCACTTCTAAATCTGAGATTCTTTCTCCATCCCCATTTGAGAGTACCAGGTCTAAGATTGCTCCCTCCCGAGTGGGTTCCAATACTAGCTGTCTGAGGCACGCCCCCTGTAGGGCATCAAGAATGACCCTGCTCTTGGATGTGCCTGCAGCAAAGGTGCTCCAGTTAACATCTGGCATATTCAGGTCCCCCATCAACAATATCTCCCCTTTTTCTGCCATTCTAAGGAAGTTTTCTATCATTTCCTTGTCCATTCCCTCCCCCTGAGATGGGGGTCTGTATACAACCCCCATGCGGATTGTGGTGCCATTTCCTGTCTCCAGGGTGACCCAGAGTGTTTCATCTGCTCCCTGTTTACTCTTTAGTTCTGTTGCTTTGATCCCTTCCTTTACATAAAGAGCTACTCCTCCTCCTCTTTTACCCTCCCTGTCCCTCCTGTAGATTGTGTATCCTGGTATGTTGACATCCCAGTCATGGTTCTCTGTGTACCATGTTTCTGTGACTGCCACAATATCCAGGCAACCCTCTTGCATCAAGACCACTAGTTCAGGAAGCTTGTTACACAGACTACGGGCATTGGTACTCATCACCCTCCACTTTTTGATGGCCTTACCCCTTTTAGCCCCATTCATGTCCTTACTGCCTTTGACTTTTTTTACATTTACTTCTGTCCTGCTCCCCTAATGACTTCTCTACCTTGGTGTTTACCTCACTAATTACTGTTGTTTGTGGGGGGAGGCTGGGATTTCCCTGCTTCTTTTCAGTGCCTCCCCCTTGGCTAGTTTAAATGCTTGCCAATGAAGCATTTAAACCTCTCACCTAGGATTCTGGTTCCTGGACAGATGCAGACCATCGCACCAGTATAGGTCTGCATCCCTCCAGGTGTCTCCCCAGTCCCCAATGAAGCCAAAACCCTGAGCTCCACACCAGTTTTTCAACCATTCATTGAATTCCCTGTTGAGGAGTACCCTAGCATCACCCTTGCCATAGACAGGCAGCACCTCCGAGAAGGTTACTGTATGTGCTACTTGTCTAAGGCCCCTCCCCAACTCTACAAACTCCTCTTGCACTGCTCTGATCCCATTCCTAGCCAGGTCATTTGTCCCTAGGTGGACAATGACATCCAGCTCCCTCCCTCGTGCAGCTGCTCCCATGATCCTGAGGTTTCGCTTCCTGTCCCTCCAAGCCGTGGCGCCAGGCAGACATCTTACCTCCCTCTCCCCTTCCTCCCCCATTTCTACCCCCCTAATGATTGAGTCCCCCACCAGGAGTTGTTTCCTTCCCCTGTGGGGTCTCATGCCATCCTCCTGTGGGTCTCCTTTGTGAAGGTTCCCAGCATCCTCCTTGGTCTCCACTGCAGGTGCCTCCATAGAGGAACCACTATCCACCAGAAGAGCGAATGAATTGTGGAGAGGTACAGCTGGAGGGATGCAACTCTGTTCCACCACCCTCTCACTCCCTGAGCCCACCCTGGTCCAGTCTCTCCTTTTCTTGGCAACCTCTGAGGTAGTGGCATTGGCCTGGTGGTCCCTGGGTGGGGAGGAGGTTTCTGATCTAGCCAGGTCAGCCTGGAGATGGGCAACCTCCTCCCTCATACCAGAGAGGTGCCTGCAAATAGGGCAGCATCGCAGCCTCCAGAATGTCTCCCGGAACACTGCCGCCCCACAGCCATTGCACTGCACTACTCCTATCATGTCTTATTTTGTGTCCCCTCTCTTGTTTCTCTGTATGCTTACTCTCTCCTCTCCTTACAACTCTCACCCTTCCTGTTCTGGGACAGTAACTTCCTATATTCTTCAGTAGCCTCCTTCTTCCTTGCTCGGTGTCAGACCATCAACAGCTGGGGGGGAGAGTGAGCTACTTTTTTCCTTTGGGGTGGACAAAACCAATGTTTCTCTATGATCCTTCCCTTCCTACTGCCAAACAGGAAGTTCCTGTTGACAGTCAAATCCAGTGGCTATAAAAGTAGAACTGGCTTAGGGTGGGTGGGATGGAGGGCAATTAGTAAGAAAAAAGGCTAGCAATAGGAAGTTGTAATTTGAGTCACCTGCTTTTATAGTGTCTAAGCCACACCCCCAATTAAGCTCTCTCTCTCCTCCTACTAGTTTAGCAAAGTAAACTGATACAGAACCCTTCCCAGCACAGAACACACACTGACTTTCTTTCTTTTCTTTCTTTTTAACCCTAAATAAGACCCCTTCTACTTCTAATAAAGTATCTGTTTGCTTAATCTCAACAGACACTGACTCCTGCTAAGATATGTGTTAAATTAATAAGAAAATGTAGCTTCTTTTAGTTAGCTGCTTTTTCCTCTACAAGCAAGGCTAGCAACAGGAAGTTGTAATTTGAGTCACCTGCTTTTATAGTGTCTAAGCCACACCCCCAATTATGCTCTCTCTCCTCCTACTGGTTTAGCAAAGTAAACTGATACAGAATACTGTGTATAATACGTGCTCAGTGAATGAACTGTCATTCATTCATTGAGCACGTACTATATACATCTCTTGCTGAGACAGAGCTCAGTCTGCAGCTGGCCGTGGTGGTGAGAGGTGAGCTGTGCCAGTCACTGGCTAGGTGGGGGGTTGTGGGGTGGTCTGGCACTGCTGGGTGGGGGGCCACTATACTACCAGGGATTATGGGTTAGGGATTCATATATTTAATATATTTATAGAGGATGTGACATTTGCAGGTGGCTGGCATTGGGGATCGGGGCTTGTGGTGGGGCATGAGTAGCCTTTCAGGGCTAATTTACCAGTACTGGAGGCCAGGTCCATGTAGCAGCCCTTCACGGCTAATTTACCAGTACTGAGGATCGGGGGCATGCAGCAGCCCTTCAGGGCTAATTTACCAGTACTGGGGGTCAGGGGCATGCAGCAGACCTTCAGGGCTTTTTGGTATTGTGGGGGGAATGGATAGCCCTATGGGATATTCTCATGTTGTTACTGGGTCGGGGCATTGAGTGGGGGACAGAACTAGCCCTGCAGGGCTTTTGTTTATTGGGGTCAGGGCAGTGTTGGAGGGTGGCATAAAATCAGGGGGATGGGCAGGCTACACATACAGGCAACCTCCGGGGGCGTAAGTATAGTTATGCCAGCTATATGCTGGTATAACTTATGCTGACAGTTTCCCCCCAAGGGTTGTTGGAGAATAGCACCCTGGGGGACTTTGTTGCTCTCCTTCCAGAATAGGGCACAACTGCTGCTATAAACCCCCTAGTGACATGTCGCAGGGAGTTCAAGGCATAACTGGTGGCGTAAGTCCACTTTGGTGCAAGCAGCCTGCTGCATGTCGCAGGCTGCTTTGCAGAATGCCGTATGTCTCAACTGCTGGTGTAACTTGCTACTTGCACCATTTTTATGGCCGCAAGTCAAGTTACGCCAGACATAACCTTTTGGGAATCAGGCCCAATTAGTTGTTCCATTATAGCAACACTTGCAATGTGGGGGCTTTTAATATTTCAATGACATTTTCCTCTACAAAAGTATGATATGTAATTTGTTTCTCGTTATTTTCTGGTTCTTTTTCCTTCTCTGCCATTTTTTTGAGGCCAAAGGTAATTTCTTGCAAGTCTGTAATTATGCCAGCCATTTCACTGCTTTGATAGAATAGCTTTTCCTTTCTATTTATACTATCATATTATTTATCTTCAGTTGTTGTTAAATTAGGTAACTCTTCAAAGCTTATATTTGAATTATCAGTTTCTATAAGATTTACTTCACTGTTTCCTTCATGAGGCTTCATATCTTTTATAGAAGAATTCTCCTGAGATGATTCAAGTGTGGGTTTTTTCCAACTGACTATTAAGAAATAGGTTAGGAGATCTTGTTAGCAAAGAATTATCTAAAGGAGATCCTTTTTTGTCTATTGCCTTCTTGTTATTTGCTTTGCTCAACTATAGGTGTCGAAGTAGTCAGATTAATCAGTTCCTTGTGTGCTATTTTTTAAAAAAGGCTAATGATTAACGTCTGACCTATTTGTTTGGTATTTTTGAGCAATGCTTTTTTACTTTTATTCTTCTCAGTACCTTTGTTTTTGTTATCACTTGTTTTTTGCTCTTGTTGTACTTTTTCCTCTTTTTCTTTTGTTCGATGTTGTAGATTTCATTCTCAGCCACAGAGGTATTTACTAATTCCTTAGAAGAGTTTAGAGAATTTAGCTGTATTTCCCCCTGTCATGCTTCCTCATTACTGTTAGTTTTCATTGTATAACAGGAATAGCACAGAGGAATAGCCCCTTGACTAGACAGTTTTGTTTTGTTCTATTTTAAGCAAACCTGTAACATTGAAGTTTTACTATAGCTATAAAGCTATACAACTACCCAGAGGTTTCTGTAATAAATTGGCATAACCAGTATATAATAGAGCAATGAGAACAAAAATTCTATAATGGCATAAGTATAATTAGAAGCACTAATTGCACATACATATCAATTAATTTTCACTTGAATGCAGCACACATAAGAATTTTAAGTTCTTTAGTTTTAAGTCCCAAGTAGAGTAGGACTGAAAGATTATTTAAAAAAAGTGTCTCTATTTTTACATGACGGATATCCTGAAAGTCCTGTATCCTTGATTCAGACCTTGATTGTACTATTAAATCATTTCTCTGTAGTATCTTTTATACATCTTTTGCAGATAAAAAAACTGTGGGCACTTCTTCTAAGGAGTTGTCTTTATTCCTTTCATAGTGATGATTCCGTTTTCTGCAGGTTCTCCCTCAATAATTAACAGCAGCTTCTAGCAGGAGTCCAAAATTATGAACTGGAGATCCTGTGAGAACATTGGTCATGTATACTAAATATATTTATATATATATATATATATATATATATAGAGAGAGAGAGAGAGAGAAATAAATAGATCTTACAGATGGATAAATGGACAAATAAGCCATTCCCTTTTTAAAGGCACTATCTTCAGTTCTCAATATGTACATTTTAATTGATTAGATTTTAATGTTTAAATTAAAACATATTTATGCTTTTATTTAAGTGTTTGAACTTTCAATTAAATTTGTTTGTCCCAAGGTTTTTATTTTAATTTAGATAATAAAGAATTTTAATTTGCCTAGTCAGTTAAAACTTTTTGCAAGGTACAAAGTGCAAAGTGCAGACTAGTATCACAGATACAGATTATCCCCATTATAGAAGAATGGATAACAAACTCCAGGTAGATTTAAAAAGATGTTTACTTACGTTTAAATAACTGAATGCCTGCTTGGTCCTCCAAAATGTTTTAAACAACTTCAAGCTTTAATATTTGAACCAATTCTCATACGGCCACCAGCCTTCTGCCATTGATAGTAATAATAAATGCCTATGCAGGAATTTTAAAATACAAATCTAGTAAGAGAGGGAATAAAACTTGATTTTAAGGCTGTTCAAGATTGTTTAGTTGAATTCAAACAAATTTATTTTCCTGGCTAGCAAGTTGAACAGAGTGTAACTCTGTAGTCTTGTGTGGCATGAAGCAGGAGGCTAGTGTATCCAGTGATCAAATCTGCTGAGCACCTGTAATGCTCCTTTTTATAGTCTGACTCAATTGAGTTTAATTGGTTAACTAGGTCCTCTATTGATTAGATACAAAGTAAGATACAAAGTAAGCAGTTCCATTTTCAGTTGTTTTAGCTGTTCGGTTATATCAATTAAATAGATCAGTCAGGTAGTCAAATAGATGTGATAGAAGATCAGTTAGATTGATTCGTTAATTGATTCTCCTGAATAGTAAATTAATTATTGTATACTGAGTCTGCTTTTGTCCTTTGTATGTTTTATTTAATTAATAGCAATTCTGGGGCATGAGGAACACAATTATCATGGGTAATACAGTTAACACTAGGGAAGCAACAGTGCAGCTAACAATCAGCATCACCCCTTCCCCTCAAATGTCAATCCTCCTAATACCACATTAATTATCCAAATCAATTAATCACAGTATAGCGTTATCTGTTGGTTAAAAATGTATATAAAACAAAATTATCTCTCCTTCTATTAAATTAATTTCTTTTATAAAATATGGCTCAGGATTATACCAAACCCTAAGTAATCTAAAGGTAAAGGGCTTTTTTGTGCAATATAAAAGAGAAAATAAAATAATATAGGAAAAAGGAGTCAAGGGGGAATCCTTTGTCTTCCTCTGTCATAGGTTATTTTCTCCTAATGACTCCATGTGTCTCTTCTCATCTCATCATGGTTTTGGAAAATGCTTGTAGTTTGTAGTAAAGTCTGTTATTTTCTTCTGAAGGTATCTCTTCCCAATAATCACACTAGGTATCTGATTCCTGGCTCAAGCCTTTCTGAAGGACCTTCTGTGCCTCTTGTCCAATCACCACCATCGGCTTTCCTCCTAGGGAACACAAAGAACACCTGAATTGGTTTGCCTTGCCAGTGGAAGCACAATTTTTTCTGATAAGATCTACTATGTTTAAACAATGATGATTTACCTTTTATAATAAAGCTATGCACCTTTAGCAGACCCTGCTAACTCAGCTCCTCCGCAGCTCAGCGGCATGCAACATCCATTTGGACCATGGCAATGATGTTTCCTTCCAATGTGGAGTCTCTGTGGATGTTATAGCTTTCTTAACTTTAGCTTGGACATACAGTGTAAGGGAAAGGGAACATTGTTTAACCAGGAGTAGCACACTAAGCTTAGGAAGTTAACTGATTTGCTCAGGATTCCACAGTATGCACCTAGGTGGCAGTGGGATTCAAACCCAGGTCTCCAGATCTGCAGCTCAGAGCCTTAACCCACTGTGCTATACTGCCTCCTAGTATAAAGACAGTATAAAGACTTAGGGAGTAGGTCATGTTAGACAGCAAGCTGTTCCAGATTTTGGGAAGCTAAAACTGACTGCAGTTGGACCTGATTCACCAAGGCATATACAACTTTTTTTTTCCAAATGGGACCTTAGCATCTAAGAGGGGACAGAGACAAGTGTAACAAGATTCAGGTAGTCAGTGAATTTACCAACCCAAAATTTAGTATCTAGGAGAGTGGTGTGACTTATTCATCTGGGGTCCAAGCTTATCCAGCCTAAAATATCATGCATAGTGCAATGAGTAGTATGAAGCACATTTCTAGGTGAATCTGCATAATGCAGTGTATAGACAAATCAAGTTTAGAGATAGATAACTTTGGGGGCTGTAGCACAAACTGATATCGCCATAGCTCAAAGTTGGAAGCAGCATTTGTTCAACAACTCAGTATGTTTTCTAGTATTTAGGAGGTGGCCACCTTGTATACCCTGTACAGAGCATTGAGTTTTGTAGGGCACGTTGCAACAACTAAAGCTTATTTGCAGATTACCTACTTCATATGTATGCTATTACTTTTTCTCCCATTGTTGAGTCTTCTCCTGTATATTATTTTATGGTTACCACGTTACTGTACTTGTTCTTTGTCTTGCTCTGTATTACTTGTAGACATTTGTAATTTGTTTGTACCTGGAATTTTGTTCTCTGTGTCAGCTCTGTGAAATTGTATTGATGCTCTGCATCTTATGTACATTACTATAGCTAATCTTCAGTGTTGTCATCTGCCAGGTCATGCCTGAAAATAGGCAATTATTTTGCCTAGTGCACCTACCTGGTAAATAAATAAAAGCCAAATAAATTGAAATGAGAGAAGAATGCTAATTCCTGGTCAAGTGACATGCCCAAATATTTAAACTGCAGTACTCTGTCTAACACAGAATTATCACAGGTTTTAATATGCAAGGGAAGAAATACATTAAGCCAATGTTTAGAACCAAAAAGCATTACAACAGTTTTCTGTGTTTTTTGTCGAGCTGGGTTGCAATGCAGCAGTTATGAAAATGATAAAAGTCCCTTTGTGGATTCTGTTGAATAACGGCTAGAAACATAGAAACATAGACTTTGACGGCAGATAAGGACTGCTTGGCCCACCTAGTCTGCCCATTTCCCTACCTAGAGGATAAGCTGCAGATCCTATTTAACCAACAGCCTATTTCTTCCTACCCTCCACAAAAATTGTCATATGTCTGTCCCATGCATTCTTGAATTCTCCCACAGTTTTAGACCCCACAACCTCCTCAGGAAGGCTGTTCCATGTGCCCATCACCCTCTCTGTGAAAAAATACTTCCTCACTTTGCCCCTGAGCTGCCCCCCCAATCTTCAAATTGTGTCTCCTTGTTCTTGCACATCTCTTTTTCTGAAAGATGCTACCCTCTTGGACTTTGTTGATTCCACTGAGGTACTTAAACATTTCTGTCATGTCCTCCCTCTCCCTCCTTTCCTCAAGGGTATACATATTAAGCTCCTTTAGTCTCTCCTCATATGGCTTCTCTTGCAGACCCTGCACCATTTTAGTTGCCCTGCTCTGAACTGCCTCCATCCTGTCTATGTCCTTGCGGAGATGGGGTCTCCAGAACTGGATGCAGTACTCCAGATGGAGTCTCACCAACTATCTGTACGGGGATAACAACTTCCTGTTTTCTGCAGGTGATGCCTCTCCCTATACATCCCAGTATCCACCCAGCCCTCCCTACCACCTTCTCACATTGCTTGCCAACCTTAAGGTCATCTGATATGATTACCCCCAGGTCCCTTTCCATTTTTGTTGTTGTTACTACCTCCCCATTGTGTAATCTTCCCTGGATTTTGTTTCCCAGGTGCATTACTTTGCACTTCTTTGCATTGAATCAAGCTGCCATACTTCTGACTATTCCTCCAACCTTGCCAAGTCTCTTCTCATCCTTTCCACGCCTCCTTGTGTATCAACCCTGTTGCAAATCTTTGTGTCATTTGCAAAGAGGCATGCTTCCTTCAGTCCCTCTGCAATGTCACTTATAAAGACATTAAAAGGACTGGACCAGTACTGAACCCTGCGGTGCCCACTAGTAACCCTCTTTCTTCAGAGTGGACTCCATTTACAATTACCTTCTGTGTCCTGTTGTTCAGCCAATGTTTTACCCAGGCTACCACCCTGGGACCCACTCCCAGGCTGGTTAATTTGACTACTAATTTTTTCTGTGGGACTGTGTCAAATGCCTTGCTAAAGTCCAGGTAGGCCATGTCCACAGCCCCTCCCTGGTCTACTACTTTGGTCACCCAGTTAAAGAAATCAATTACATTTGTCTGACATGACCTTCCTGCAGTGAACCCATGCTGTCTTCTGTCCTGTGCCCCACTGGCATCTAGGTACTCAACAATTCTTTCCTTCAGAAGTGATTCCATCACTTTCCCTACCACAGAGGTCAAACTGACAGGTCTGTAGTTTCCTGCCTCTGTCTTGGTCCCACTTTTGTGAAGGGGAATCACATCAGCCTTCTTCCAGTCCTCAGGTACCACACCATCCTCCCATGATTTGTTAAAAAGGGTAGTCAGTGGTGTCACTAGTTCTCTGCTTAATTCTTTTAGAATTTTGGGGTGAATTCCATCTGGCCCCATTGCTTTGTCCACCTTCAGTTTTAGGAGTTCTTTCACAACCCTTTCTTCTGTGAAAGGACTGGGATTGACCCCCTCTCCAAAGTGCTTCTGTTAATTGGATTGGGCACCTTCCCCACTTCCTCTTTTGTGTATACTGAACAGAAGTATTCATTCAGTATCCCTGCTTTTTCACTGTCACTCTCTGCCCACCCACCATCCATTCTATTCAGCCTCACTATCCCTCCCTTTGTCTTTCTATGCTCCCTGATATACCTATGAAAGGTTTTATCCCCCTTCTTAACTGAGTTGGCTATACTTTCCTCAGTTTGTGCCTTTGCTATTCTGACTACCCTCCCTGCTTCCTTCTGCCTTAACTGGTACAGTTCTCTGTCCTGCTCCTTCTGTGTTTCCTTATACTTCCTAAATGCTATCTTTTTCTCCCTAACCTTCACTGCCACTCTTTTGAGAACCATAGTGACTTTTTCTTTCATTTTGATTTGTTTATTTGCTTCACACAAAGGCTTGTTGCCTCTGTGATGGCAGTTTTGATATTTCCCCATTGTTGCTCCACCCCTCCTTCTAGCCTGTTTCTAGTGTTTTTCTAAGGCTCTCTCCCATCTTGCTGAAGTCAGCCCTCCTGAAGTCTAGAACCCTCACTTTTGTATGGCTTGACTCTGTAGCTGAGTTTATCATGAACCACACTGTTTGGTGGTCACTTGTTCCCAAATGACGACCCACTTCTAGATCTGAGATCCTCTCACTGTCTCCATTTGAGAGTATGAGGTCTAAGATTGCTCCCTCATGAGTAGGTTCCAAAACTAGCTGTCTGAGGCATGCCACCTGATGGGCATCAAGAATGGCCCTGCTTTTGGATGTGACTGCAGCAAAGGTGCTACAGTTAACATCTGGCATATTAAGGTCCCCCATCAACAGTATCTCCCCTTTCTCTGTCATCCTAAGTATGCCTTCTATCATATCCTTGTCCATTCCCTCCCCCTGACATTGGGGTCTGTATACAAGCCCTGTGCGGATTGTGGTGCCATTTTCAGTCTCTAAGGTGACCCACAGTGCCTCCTCTCCTCCCTGTTTACTCTTTTGTTCAGTTGCTTTTATCCCTTCCCTTACATAGACTGCTACTCCCCCCTTCTGCCCTCCCTGTCTCTCCTGTAGGTTGTGTACCCTGGTATGTTAACATCCCAGTCATGGTTCTCTGTGTACCATGTTTCTGTGACTGCTATGATATCCAGGCATCCCTCTTCCATCAAGGCCACCAGTTCAGGGAGCTTGTTGCCCAGACTACTGGCGTTGGTACTCATTACCCTTCATTTGTTGATGGCCCTACCCCCTTTTGCCCCATCCCTGTCCTTATTGTGTTTGTACTACGAGTGGCAGTATATAGCACAGTATCATCAGTACACATATCTATGCTGTAGGAGTTGGCATAGGAGGGAAGATCATCCTCATTTAGTTCAGCAAACTCCAGAAAGAGCCAATATGGTTGTGAAATATTGGAATTGTGGGCAGTGAGAAATGTGTAAACTAGCAATTGTTACACTAACCACTGAGCCACCTAACTGCACGTTCTAATTATTGTGATATTCACACACACTGACTAATGCATATACACATATATATTCTCCAGCATAACATAGCAGTGCACTGTCTACACATAGTTTTACAGATTTAAAAAAAAAGACATCGAGGGACCATTTTCTTCTTTTCAGGCTCTGAGGGACATCAGAGGGTGGGGGGTTGCCAGTAGACAACTCATTTAAATCAGCAATTACATGCATAAGGCTGAAACTGATCTAGATAGTGGAATAGTGTTGACTAACAATTTTTTGCACTAACCACTGAGCCACCTAACTGCACTTTCTAATTGTTGTGATACACACACACACAGACTAATAGATATACATATATATATATATATATATATATATTCCAGTATAACATAGCACTGCACTGTCTACACATACAAAGCAATGCCACACACACACACACACTAACACACATGCGCTGCCTTATATGGCATTTATTTACTTAGATATCTAACCCTAACTTTTATTGAATTTAGGATAAGCATTGCGTGTTTTGCACTAACTCATTCTAATCTACAGCATGACTGGGAAACTAAGGTAGTGGACCAGGGAAATATGGTGGATGTGGCCTATCTGGACTTCAGAAAGGCCTTCGACCCTGTCCCCCATAAAAGGCTGATTAACAAACTGTGCAGCCTAGGGGTGGATCCTGAAAGGCACTGGGTCATAATGTTGCAGTGAAATCTGTGCACATCCAGAATGCCACACACAAATCAGCATGCAGCAAAATAATGTTGGCACAACACACTGACTGGCACAAAAAAGGTGCACACCGAAGGAATATCATTGTTTTGGCAAGGGGCTGTGCCACCCACACTCCAACATGGGGGACCATCATCCCCCACACCCCCAGGACTATTTATAATCAACTCCATGGGGTCGTGGACTTTGGGGAAAAAAGAAACTTGGACTGGAGAACATGTATTATTTTTTTTTTAAAGCTGCATCACAGTGCACTAGGGAGAACCAAACCACAGCCCCAGGTCTCTGACGCCACAGGAGGAAGGTTCTCCAGCCACTCTACTACGGGAGTGGCTCAGCCAGGCACTGCCCCAGCAGTGTCCTTCACCTTCCCTACTGGCAGCCTACAGCGACAGGGGTAGTGGTTCTTTCCACATGCTGAAACAACCCCAGTCACTGTAGAACAAATTGCGCTTCTTACATAGCAATATTTCATGCATAGTTTTGTCTGCACTGTATTGACCCGGTACCATCCTAAAATAGTACTGTGGGTGGAGAACTGGCTGAATGGCAGGAGTTAGAGGGTTGTAGTAAATGGGGAGTACTTTGGAGAGGGAGTGGGGACAAGCAGGGTGTTGCAGCGGGTCAGTGTTGGGGCCAATCCTCTTCAATGTCTTTATTGGGGACATTGCAGAGAGATGGGAGGGGAAGGCATGCTTTTTTTGCAGATGATACAAAGGTATGCAATAGGTTGAACACTCCAAAGGGCATTAAAAGAATCAGGAAAGACATTAGAAAACTGGAGAAATGGTCTGAAGAATGGCAGCTAAGATTCAATGCAAAGAAGTGCAGGATCATGCACATAGGGCAGAAGAACCAAGGGGCAAAGTACAGACTAGGTGGGGAGGTACTGACAGTCACAAAGCAGGAAAAGGACCTGGGAGTTCTCATCTCAGAGGACCTAAGAGAAAGTAGGCAGTGTGATAAGGCAGCTGGAAAGGCTAGCCAGATGCTTGACTGCATAGTGAGAGGTATCACGAGTAGAAAGAGGGAGATCATCTTGCTCCTGTATAAGACACTCATGAGACTGCACCTGGAATACTGTGCCCAGTTCTGGAGGACCCAACTGAGAAAGAACATAGACAAGGTGTAGGCGGTGTAGTGGAGGGCACGTAAAATGGTGCAGGGCCTGAGAGATAAGACCTATGAGGAAAGACTAAAGGAGTTAAATATGTATTCTCTGGAGGAAAGGAGGATGGGTGACACATGACTGAGACATACAGATACATCACTGGTATAAATAGAGTACAGGAAGGAAGCATCTTCCAAAGTAAAGAATGCTCCAGGTGGCAAAAAAAGAAGTTAGATGGGGAAAGCTTAGGGGAAACATGAGAAAATATTTTTTCATGAAGAGGGTGGTGGACACCTGGAATAGCCTACCACAGGGGGTGGTAGGGGCTAAAATTGTCACAGAATTTAGGAAGGAGTGGGATAGACACAAGGGTACCCTGCAGGCAAGTGGGGGCTCCAGAGTTCAGTTTGGGCATGGGGCCTCACACTAGATAGGGATTAATAGGGCAGACTGGGTGGTGATGTAACTTCCAGCCCCAGCCCAACCTTCAACTGAGCATCAACCACCCCACACCCCCAGACTCTGCCACACACCCTCACTCAACTGAACAGTTCCCAGTGTGAAGATCCACTCTCCCATTGAAGGCACGTCTTGCTGCTGGAACTGGCGACTGCTGTATGAGAAATAAGGTATGTGCTGTTCAATGTATTTCAATGGGTTTTTAACTGTGTTTACCTTATTTCTAATATAGCACTCACCAGTTCCAGCAGCAAGATGTGTCTTCCATGGGACAGTGGATCTTCACACTGGGATCTGTTCAGGTGAGTGAGGGTGTGTGGGGGAGTCTGAGGGTGTGTGGGGTGGTGGGTGCTCAATGGGAGATCATATTGGGGGTGCAGGGTTACATCAGTGATGAACCTTTTTTTACAAATCAAAAAAAGAGATTGAGGGACCATATTCTTCTTTTCAGGCTCTGAGGGACATCGGAGGGTGGGGGGTTGCCACTAGACACCTCATTTAAATCAGCAATAACATGCATAAGGCTGAAACTGATCTAGATTTATTTTTTATTCATTTATTCTTTATTCAGATAATACCTTTGAGCAAAAGCTCTTTATGTAGGTACCACTTCAACAATCAAGACAATAACAAGAAAACGAACAAAGGAATGAAAACAATAGATTGGCAATACAGTGATTAGAATGACACTATCACACTGCTACAAATTTACATAGAGCAAGAGTCATTACATACAGTGAACATGCATGGTGGCTTAAGGGCATTGTAAAAAGTATGTCCATTAACTAAGTGCAATCACAGAGAATGAGAATATTGGGTAAGGACAAAGAGAGCAGTGCTGGCAGCGATAGATGATCTGGTACAGGGGAGAATGTAAGTTAGTCCAGGGGCCTCGTCAAGTTACTTAACTGCATGGAAGAGTAGACATAAGTCACAGGGGATGTGCCAAGGTGACCTGGGGCAAGTTGGCACATGCAGTTAGTGGGTGAAGTCTCATGTGGAGTCAGACAAGTCTGTGTTTAAGCTTCCGTTTGAAGGTTCCTAAGGTAGCATCAGATGAAATGTCAATAGCAAGCTAGTCGAACTAGAGTGGGGCTCAGTAGGCAAAAGACCTTTGACCCTGGGAGGTATGGCATTGAGGGATCTTGAAATATTGGCAGACTGAGACTCTAGTTTGACATGAGTTGGTATTAGGGGTAAGAAGCTCCTGAACTCCAGGAGGCATCAGCCCAGATGTAATCTTCTTAGCTAGGAGACAGGTTTGATATCAAAGTCTACTGTTGAACTGAAGCCAGTTTGCCTGTGCATATAGGTCACAGGTGTGGGTTAGACACCCTGCACCTGTGAGGAGCCAGCAGGCCTTATTTAGTGCTGTTGTAATACGTTTGAGAGATGTGGTAGTGGTCAACCTATATATGATAAGACTATAGTCCACAAGTGAGACCACTGAGCTGTGTATAGCTGTGCTGAGGGCTTCGGGAGTCAGACTACACCTATGTCTGTACAGGAGCCCAATTCACAAGTTGATGGCTTTGGGTAGGTTATCTACAGTATATGCCTGGCATAAAAGAGGGTGTTATCAATCATGATCCCTAGATATTTGAAATGAGGTACTAGCTCCTGTGACGCTCCAGCATCATTTAGGATAGTGAGTGGGTAGTATCTATGCTTGTTTTGGGCTGTTGCAAACAGCATGATTTTTGTCTTTTTATAGTTCAAGACTAATTTATGGTTGCTAAACCAACTCTCTACTGTAGCAAAGATTTGTTGGAGCTCATGTTCAACCTCCTTGGGATCAGTAGCACTAGTAAAGAGGACTGCAGCATCCACATAGAGAAGGATGCATCCCCAGCAGGAGAGGGGACATGAATTCAGAAAGATACTGATCGGGAGGGGACCCAGAATTGATCCTTGTGGGACTCCTGACTTGACAGGTTTGCTGTCCGAGAGGACATCGGCAGTCTTTACTTGTTGCAATTGATTCAGAAGGTAGCTCCTGAATCAAGCCACAGCATCGGGGGAGAGACCAAGGTTAGAAAGTTGCTCCACCAGGAGGGCATGGCTAACCATGTTGAATGCCTTGGTTAAGTCAATGTATGCAGCACCAACCATCTGACCCTGATCCAGGGAATTATGAATGTAACCCATGAATTCAAGCAGAGCAGTGGTGGTGCTATGTCTAGCCCTAAACCCATTTAGCTGGGGGCATAGAAGTTGAAACTTATCCAAGTATTCAACCAGCTGAAACAAGGCAATTTTCTCAAGGTCTTTGGACAGTGGAGGTAGGATAGAAATAGGTCAGTAGTTATCATGAGAGGCACGGTCTCCACCCTTATGGACTGGTGTCACTACTTCGGATTTCCACTTTCTTTTTTTTTTTTTCATTCAGAGTTTATTGAAGTTTTCAACATACATCAAATAACACATCACAAGATACATAAAGTGGATTCAGAAATTACTGGGATAAAACATGTGTCTCCTCCCTGTCCCTCTAACAGATTTCCACTTTTGAGGAAAGTGGACAAACATTAGGGAAAGGTTAACTATATGTGTAAGGGGTACCAGTAGCTCTTCCAGGGTAAGACTGACAAACTTGAGGTCCAAGGTGTCTACGCTGTAACAACCTTTACCTAACACCTTTAGGAGATATTTCCTGGCTTCTTTAAGAGTGACAGTTCTAAAATAGAAAGACGGATGGGTAGGAGGCTGGACAGGATTGTTAAGGCCAGCAGTGAGAGAGGTAGGGCTGAAAAAGTCTGGGGGAGAACTCCACTGAGGTCAATGAATGCTGTGTTGAAGGAGTTTGAGATCGTTTTTGGGTCTAACGTAGGGACCCTATCTATGTTCAGCATAGTAGGAACAGATTGAGGATCCTTTCCAGTGATTTCATTGAGATTCTTCCAGAATTGCCTGCTATTATTCCAGGCACGAGACAAGGCTTATTCATAGTAAGAGATTTACGTGGCCTGGATTGACCTGGTACAATCATTTCTAGCTTCTTTATAAGATTGCACATCAGACTGATTACCAAAGTAATGCGCTTTATGCCAGAAGAGGTCCCTGGCCTTTAGAAGATCAATAATGTCAGGGGAGAGCCACAGATTGTTATGGCCCTTGACTTTCCACTTTCTAAGAGGGGAATGCTTGTCACACACTTCATTGAAGTGGGATATGAGGTTCCTAAGGGCAAAGTCAACATCTTTAGATGAGTATATTGCAGACCAGTCAGTGTGCTGCAGGTCATTTTTCAATAAATCAAGGTGGCCACAAAGAAGGACCCTGTTAGTTCTTGTTCTGGCGGGTGGTTTGGGAAACCTATTGGACCAACAGAAAGTTACAGGGGAGTGGTCACTCATACCATCAGGGAGCACAATGGTGTCTGTTATAAGTGCAGGGCAATTCGAGAGTATCCAGTCTAATAAGATACTTCTGCCCATCCTATAGTTTATATGCGTAGGACCTTCAACAAGTTGGGAGAAGTGGAAAGCAGCAATAGTATCCTTGTAAGGAACTGTTTTATTGGTGAGCCAGTTTATATTGAAGTCACCAAGCAGAATGACTTCAGAGTTGAGACTCAGATTACCTAAGCAATTGATGAGTGTGTCAACACCCCTGACAGTGTGTCGTGTGGGAATGTATGCTAATATAGTGGTAACAGCATTATTGTGAGCTCCAAGGAGAATTTTTACAGCAATTGCCTGCATGTTATCCCCTGGGATGGGTAGCTACAGGGCAAAACCTTGTAGGTTGTCCCTCATATAAATTGCACACCCACCTCCTCATCTGGTACATCTATCCTTGTGAACCACAGTGTACCTTCGTATAATGATGGATGCATCAGGGATGTTGGGCAAAAGAAAGGTTTCTACTACTGATAGCACATCTGGGATGAGCTGTGCCACCCAGGCCTGAAGAAGGTCAAGCTTATCCAGAGGCTGTAGATGTTGACTGATGCAAAGGTTAGCGAGCCAGCATTATTCTGAACTGTGCCATACATTGAAGGAGGGCTTGGGTCGGGATGAATGTTCCCAGAGCAGGAGTAGAAGTAGGGCTATTCTACTGAGATACTCCCTCAAGAGTTTGCTATTGAGCTTGTGACAGCCCCTATGGAAGATCACCCCATTCAACCTGACAGCTGAGAGAAACCTGGGGGGAATGTGATGTGAGGACCCCAGCAGGAGTAAATCTTCCACGACTCTGAGCAGTTGATCAATTGGTGGTCACCTGGCTTAGTAGGTGCAGCATGGTATGCAAGATCAGATGTTGTTATAGTGCCATAGGCACACAGCAGGCTCCTGTCACTGCACAAGTGGGGTGGGAAAAAATCATCACCATTTTTTTTAATGGCTGGGTTGGTAAGCCAGTAACTATCAACAGTATAGTGAAAAGATAATAGTTGTGGGGCATGTTTCAAAGATAGATAGGCAGAGTAGAAATTTATGTATAGTATCCGATGGGGGACAGACAAAGGAATGGTCAGATTGGCAGGCCCTAGTCCAGTCAGTTTATCAGGACATATGGGGGGGAGGGGGATGCTGCCCTTCTAAAAAGTTTGGAAATATCTGTAAGGAGGGAGAGAATCACAGTCCGGTGGTTGAGGTTGGCTGAAGGTGTAAAAGGAAGATATTCCTTTAAGAGGCATTTCTGCCTGTGGTAAGCTCTCCAATGATGAACTGCTGAGAAGAGGGGGTGGAGATTATTGTGGGGGAGGAGGTGTATTTAATAAGGGTTGGGGAAGGGGGTGGGTGAGCGGGTGCGAAATTTGCTAAGGGGTACAAGCAGACAACAGGCTTGAGCTTGTGAAGCAGCCTAAAAATTAGCTGGGTTAATGGTCACAGAATTAGCCAGAATTAGCTCATGTTCAAGCCTGGTGGGGGAAGCTGTGAGTCAGCTGAAAATTAACTAAAGATAATGCTCACAGCTTAGGGAGTCAGCCAAGGTTAATTTGCGTGGCTGGCAAGCAGAGTATGCTTCTTACAACTTTAAATGCAGCTGAAAACTAAGTCCTGCAGAATGGTGGCTGAAATTAGCAGTCTGGCTGGGTGCAGGGCTAAACTGCTGAGTGCAGAGAACCTACTGGCTCAAAACAGCAGGGCTACGTTAAGCTGAGTCAGGCACCTGAGGTACAAAAGGCACCAAATTCAAAATTGTGGTGTCACTGATTACAGGTACCTGGCATTCGATAGGGTCGGTGGGCTGTGATGCCTTCAGGAATGCAACAACTTCAATCCGTGTTGGCAGGTTGAATTGAGGGAGGAGTGGGGGAATGTAGCGAGGGAATGTAGACTAGCATATTTTGCACTAACCACTGAGCCATCTAACTGCACTTTCTAATTGTTGTGATACACACATTGACGTACATATATGCATAAAATCTATAGAAGGTTATATTCATGTTCCATTTATTTTCGCTATTGAGAAAACTCAACAAAAATAACCAAAAAAAAGAACATTAGCAGCACATATCAAGCCACTGAGTTACAAGCCAGTTAGGTTTGTGTTTTGTAAGGTGTACGTATTTTATTTTACTAGACTCCTCAAATGCAGTCAAGTTGGTTGAAGCAGTCTTTCTGGATTTGCTGTCCTGGGTTGCACTGCCATATTTTATCTCCTGGATGTACTGTTTCTCGTTCTCACATGGCTGTGCAGTAAGCTGGGTTGGGGGATGCCATGCCAGGGGAAAGAAAATAGTAATTATAAAAATAAAAAAAAAGTTCTGTCACACATGATTGGGGCATGTCATGGTGGAAATCAAAAGACACCTGGCAGTTTCCATAAGAGCACTATAGGGGATCTTCCTCAGTGCCCCACCCCCCGCCAAATGCTTCCAAACATCACAGCAGGAGCTTGAAAAGCAGCAGCTGGGTGCCTGAGTTGCTGGTGCCTTCCCTTCTATGTCCTACACCAGCACAAATTCAAACTAAAGTAATCGGAGGGCAGAGCGGCTGTTGTGGACAGAGCTACAGAGCCTGCTTGCTTTAAGTAAAGGTCCCGCTCAAAGCCACTCTGTATTACAGCTGCTGGAGGACTTGGGGCCACGAGAGAGGGAATAAAGGTCAACATTAACCTCCCTCCTCCTTGCTGAATGTCACAGAGCACTTGAATCACTGGAGGGATGTGAAAAGCAGAAGGCGGGCACTTGAATCAGCAGGGTAGGTGTAAGCACCAAGCATTAAATTCTACTGGATGCGAACATGTATAGCAGGTTGGATTGTGCTAAATATACCAGAAGTGAATTCAACCTGATATACAGTGTATTCCAGTAGAAAATAGCAGTGCACTGTCTACACACATTTTTACAGATAAAAAAAAGATATCAAGGCACCATTTTCTTTTTTTCAGGCTCCAAGGGACATCGGAGAGTGAGGGGTTGCCACTAGACAACTCATGTAAATCAGCAATGACATACATAAGGCTGAAATTGCTCTAGATATTGGAGAAATGTACACTAGAAATTGTTGCACTAAACACTGAGCCACCTAACTGTACTTTCTAATTGTTGTGATACACACACACTTTGTTATAGCATATTGTGTACTGTTTAGTATTTATATCATATGTGTCCTCCCATACTATTGTGACTGAATTGATTTTTGTTACTGTGTTGTGCTGATGTCATCACTGTATTATTTTTGTTGTACTCTCCCGGGTCGTGCCTGAAAATAGGCAGGACTGTTGCCTAGTGCACTTACCCGGTTACCAAAAGCTAATAAATAAATATATATTCCAGTATAACATAGCAGTGCTCTGTCTACACACATTTTTACAGATTAAAAAAAAGATATTGAGGGACTGTTCTTTTCAGGCTCTGAGGGACATTGGAGAGTGGGAGGCTGCCATATCTACACCACCCTTATCTTTTCATAAACACAAAAAAATTCCTATTTATCGGATTAAGGCGGCTGCCTCAAAACATTTAAAAAAATATACTATACACAGTGGTTTCTAACTGAACTGGTAATGGAAATATATAACTCACATACAGCAAAATTGGCAATATAAATTGCTTAATTATTCAAATTGTTTTATGCTTGGAAAAAGATCCATTCTTCCTCATTTGTACCTTCCAGATACATATAGCTATTTTGTATGACAAATTTAAAGAGGCTAAGTCCCCTCTCCCAAACTTAATACCCCAAATTTTAATGGGTTCTGTAACTATGGAGATGTCTCCCACCATAGTTCCCTCCTTACAACCTTCATGTAGTGGGATACCCCCAAGCATGACATCATGCAAGGGAAACAAAGTTTATAAGGGCTATTTTGAAACAGAGCCCTCTGTTGGTCAGTCTTGGTACTGCATACATCTACACTATCGACATAGGAGACTACAGCTCTCAGTAAAGAAATCTTGTCAGCTAGATGCTATATGTACAATGCCTTGTTTAGAAAATAAACATATGAGAGCTTTTATTGTTGAAGCCACTACAGAGATTTGAGACTTCACCTCACAGAAATTGGAAAACGTCTTATTGTACCCACAATGTCTTGCTATGCACATCTACATATTAGGTGCAGTCACCACCACCAAAACAAGGGACTGAACCTCTGAGTAACTGACATTTACATCAACCTGATAATTTACCCAGAATTCTTTGGTGCTCTATGTAAAATAGTGATAGTTCCCTTGCATGACATCATTCTGGGGATGTGACTACACACATAAAACTGGAGAACACAGTGCTGATAAAACTGAAATAAAAATGACAATGACAGGTTTTTTTACAAAACAAATTGCAGCTTCAGCATCTGAAGCATGGGTAGTAATGGCATACTATCTGAAAAAGACATCTGCGAAAGCTCACAAAATCACTTTAAGCTTATCATATGGAGACCAAAAATGTTTCAAAGCAGCTGGTGTTGAAAAACTCACATCAAAGTTTTCTTGCCCTGATACAGTATATGTATTAAAGCAAACACATCAGATTATATGAAGTTTAAGGAATCTTTCAGGAGCACATTCACCACACAAAATCTATCAGGTATGACAGCTAAACCCCCAATATATGGTAACCTCACTGCATTTCTTCTTGGCAGCACTTCAGGAAACTGTTTAAATAAATTTGCAAATTTAGGTCTGGGGGTTGGGGAGGTTCTGCTGTTCAGATTCCTCTGAAGGTGAACCATCAGCTCAAGAGGGGCTCGTAGGAAAAAAAATAGCTGTTACAGCTGTTGCCTTTTCAGGCACATTGTGTGTACTGTGAGTATGGACAAAAGACACTTCACACTCTCCAACATCATCCTGCTCCCCCAATAATTCCCCCACTGTACTTACAGGGGCAGATGGACTTTGCAGTGCATGTGTCCCCACAATTTCAGAAACAGAAATGTTCTCTGGGTGTTGTGCTGGTAAGGCAGTCCCTGAAGTAGCAGAAGTACTTTCTTGTAGCGCCCATGAAGTAACCAGCGAATTTGTTGCAGGTGACCATGTCAAGTCAGGAACCCAGGCTCCTGTTTCATTCTGAATCCAACCCACTGCTCATAACGATGAATCTGGAGACCAGTTCTCCCCATTTCCTATAGTATTTGGGATTTGAAAAGCTTTTTTGATCCTCAGCATGTCAGTCAGCAGCTGTGTCTGAAATTTACCAATGTTAATTTCATGCATGGCACTAGTACATAGACACTCCACTCCCTCAGGCATTGATATCACAGTCTTTGTCTCAGGGGTAGTTAGCAAGACCAGACCAACTTCTTCTTCTGTTGTGGAATCATCTGAAGTCTCAGAATCTGAATCCAGGTGAGCACCCTCTGGCAATTGTTAATCTTTGGTGGTTTTATGGGCTTTCATCGGCTCATCCACCAATCCTTCAGACACTTTAGCAATAATCTCAGGAACAGTGATCTCCATTGCCAAAATCATAGGTACTGAGGTAGAGAGCATTTCCCCAACCCACTCATGACTATCCCCCCCACTCCTCCTCCACAGGGGCGTCCTCCATCTTGGATTAAAGGGCCACCAGTGCCCCCTTCCAAGTGTAGGGGAATTTTTCAAGTGTCCTGGACAAATTTCTCTCATTCACTAAAAATACCCCACAAGATGAGACTGAAAATAAGCAGAATTGCCTATTCCTTCTTTCCAGCTCATCAAAAACTAAATAAATAGCTAAACAGGGAGCCATATTTTTTTTTTTTTTTTGCCAGTCTAGGAATATAGAATTTGTAGGCAGAAAATAACCATTTGGCCAACCCACTCTGTCCAGATACTTTTTTCTATTTTAGTACAAAATAAACCTTGCTGTAAACAAAAGGCTAAATTTCCCATTAAGGACACTGTTGACCCCTACTGAGCTTAATAGGGCCATAAACAGGCTGAGTGTAACTTGCAGTGTTGTTTAACATTTTGAAAAATAGGGTTAAAAATGTACTTCATTGTAAAGTCATGACTTGGTAAAGTCATGACTTTATTAGGCCTTTGCCGAGACTTAAGTACAATGTAAATCACCCTTGTGACAGAAATGTGACCTTTACTATCAGCACCAGTCACATCCTAGTGTCAAAGCACAGGAATATGTATGTGGATTCTGTGCAAGTGGTTTAGATATTCAAAAGGGCTGACTTGAGATGAGTACACTTTTTCTGCTTACATAAGCCTCTTTTCCATGACCAGCAAGCAAGTCTGACACATTCACCAACCTTCCAATAAAACTAAAGACCACAGCAAGTCAAAGGGTAGACACATGTAATCGAAGTCATGAATTATGGAACCAATATCAGTGCTTATAAAGCACTTTTCATTCCCAGCAGCTCCCTAACTCTGTTAGGCAGGTTGGTATGAATGACAAAGTTATTGCACACTGTGCATAAACACTGGGTTTCAAATAGGACTCCACATGAAACATTTATAATAGACCTAAAAATTATGTCTTTAAGTTATAAAAGTATAGTTTTGAGAAATGACTTGGGCATTTTAGAGCACTGACGTGGAGCTCCTGTGTATTTCAGAGAAATGCAGGTCTACATGTTATTCCATTTTCTAAATCTATTAGTTGTTGCACAGCAGTTGGTGTGTTCTCTTTTATTCTAATGGAGTGGAAATGGTACAATCATAAAAACTTATTGCTAACAATTGTACTGCAACACTTCAAGAGACATGTTACTAAGTTTCAGCTTTGAAGAAAAAAGGAATCCTTCTACCCAACACACTACAAGTGATCAACACAGGATTTTTTTTCATATTGCTTTTACCACTCAGGTTGACAACTGCTCCAAATCCACCTCCCCCAGACCAGCAACCACGTCCCCTGGGGTTAACTCCTACATGGGACCCCCACCCAGATTCCCCCCATGGTGGAGCCAGGAGACAAGAGCTGCCCTCCCCCACCAAATGAACACATACAGATAGTGCCTGAGGTGCTCAGATGGTGTTGCAGGTCTGGAGAGGTGTGCATCATGCCAGTTAACACTTTGGTCCTGTTTTCCATTTTCTGTTCCCCTGATCAAGCTGAAGTGACACAGGCAGCACATGCACATGGAGGCGTGCATGCAACCCGGAACCTGTGTCTTTCCCCCCCATCCCGGTGATGCATGCACATCTGTCTCTCGAGAGTTCGGTGCTGCTACCAAACAGCCACCTAGTGGCCTGCAAGAGCTGAGTCAGCAAGCCTCCATGATCCAGGAGAGGAGACCTTTCTGGCAGCTGCTGTATCCAGTCCTGGCCCACCCCTCCCTGCCAGACCCCAGCAACCCGAGCTCATTGCCTTAACTAGAGGTGGCTGCATAGTGTGAAGTAAGGCACTCAGCAGTGCCTCAGTGCCAATGGGCTGACTGACACAGGATTAGTAAAGTGATGCAATTAATAAAATACATAATTCCAGTAAAGATTTTACTGATGATTCCAGTTTTAGCTGAGAAATACTTGGTGTGGTAGAGAAGCTCACTTTTAAAGGGACAGTACGTACTGTATAACACTTTTGCTTAATTGAATCTGCAGTGAAATTGTACCATCATCTGCTACTCCATGTATTTTGTTCTTCTCACACTTTTGCAGGCTGCAGAGCATCTCCAAGGTGACAAAACTTGGCATCTTTAAACTGTAGAAACAGAAGTGATGGGTCTCGGCCAGTCATAGCTCTACATTTTATCTACTGTTTAAATGAAAATATGCATCATGTGGTACAAGACTGAGCTAATTTGCACTAATGTGAATGCAGTTGGCTCATTTGGGAGCTGGAAATGGACTGCAGTAGAGAAGACACCAGTTTTGCAGCTCTGCAGCTGCTGATAGATACAATTCGTGAAATGTTTCAAACCCCACTCATAAAGTGGAGACAGGAGCTAAAAAACATATGCGGGGTCAGAGCCTTGGCTGAGGGCAGTAAATAAACAAAAAAACACTTTTAGGGAAAATAAATGAATTAATCATTACAAAACAGTACTGAAAGAAAACTGAAGGGTGTAAGTGATGACCACATAATAAGGAGGGATGAGACGAGAAGCAGAGGACACATGGGGTGGGATTTTGGGGGATGCACTAAGAACATAAACCAAAAATGACAAAAATGTTTATAATATAAAATATTTATTTTTTTGTTTATTTTTACCCTCTATACTGTGTGTGGTTTACCTGTACTGTGTGTAACTTGTGTGGGGCTATCGCTATTACTTGTACCTAACCCTAACGTGTCGTTTTTTCTCAGTGTTGAGTGTACTGCTGCAAGAATAAAAAACAAAGCCTTTTTACTCAGCTTGTGATCCCTAATGCATGTTTTAATAATGTGTGCCCCAAATGGAGAGCTAGGGAGCATGTCAGCAAATTTCAGTTCTGATGCTGACAAAAAAAAAACATGCTAAAATAGTTGCCACTGAAGAAAAGGCCCAACAAGGAAAATGGGAGTTTTCCTGCAGCTTATGTTGTTTTGGCAGTTGCTTTTGTGAGTTTGTCACCAACACCTGTATATGCCACAGAAAAAAAAAGTAAAAGCAGTGTGGTGAAGAATTCCTCTGAAGCCCAGCCTAAGGACACTTGGGGTCCTATTGGCTGTGGCCAAGTGTGTGTGGTGCTAAGTGGTCACTGTGATCACTTGGCACCAGTCAAGACTTTGCAGCCCCATAGTGCTTTGCTCATGCCCAACAGGGATAACATACAATGCACCCTTGCTCATTCACTAACATGTTTCTGACCCTCTGAGGAAGGGGAAGGGGACACTACACAAATGGTCTGTGGCGCGATTCACGAAGCATGGTGATCCATGCAAACCCTGTCACAGCTTTCTGTGCACTAGCCACACACACGTGCTTGTAGACCTTCTACTGATAGACACTTTTAAGTACCTCCAGGGAATCAACAAAGTCCAAGAGGGTAGCATCTTTCTGAAAAAGAGATGTGCAAGAACAAGTGGGCACAATTTGAAGACAGAGGGAGGACGGCTCAGAGGCAATGTGAGGAAGTGTTTTTTCAGAGAGAGGGTGATAGATGCATGGACCGGCCTCCCTGAGGAGGTCATGGGGTCAAAAACAGTGGGGGTATTCAAGAATGCATGGGACAGACATAAGGCAATTCTGGTGGGGGGGTTGGAGGAAGTAGGCTGTTGATTAACTAGGATCTGCAGCTTATCCAATAGGTAGGGAAAAGGGCAGACTAGATGGGCAAAGTGGTCCTTATCTGCCATCAAAGTCTATGTTTTGATGTACTGGCAGGTAGGGGGTCACAGCACTGTGGCAGGAATAGAATGAAAATATTAGGATAACATTCTCTGTGGGGGCATAGCAGATATGGTAAGTTGCATTTTTGGAGGATCAGGGCTAAGGAGGGGGAACTTACACTGGATGCCAGGGATAATAAAGAGTATAGTAAGGGGGCAGGTACATTGGATTGCCATGGCAAAGGCCAGTGGGCCTTCATAATTCAGAATCACCAGGCCCAGAGGGGGCCTAAAAGATAAGGTTGGTTCAGGTGGGCAGAAACTCCGGACAGTACTGCCCATGCATGTGGAGTTGTAGCATCATACAACCATACATTTGGCACAGTGCCATGTTGCAACTCTGTGTGAGTTGCAATCCATTTTGCATCCACTAACATTCTGCAATCTCATTTACTCTACATTGTGACTTTGCTGCAGGAGAATCCCCCTGTGACTAATGAAGCTTTTAAGAATCATGCAGTAGGGTAATGGTACAATGGGGTTTCAGTTTGTCCCAAGTTTTGCATGTCCACCTTTTGTAACTGTGAATAAGGCAAGAGCAGTACTGTCTTTTTTGTACAAAATTGTCAGTATTATACCAGTTTCTTCTGTCTGCACCCCTGATTTTGTAGAAAACGCTGTCTGACATACTGTAGTGCCTAACAAAGTTATTTCACAAAACAAGGACAAACATCAATTTCTGACCACCTACAATTACCAAACAAAAGCTGCTGGCTGCAGACCTACCCTCTAATGAATCCTTGTAAAAGGGAAGTGGACTCACTTCCAATTAAAGAACCTCAAGCAAAGAACTGTCACCCCTGGGTTGCCATGTCTGTGTTCACACCTCAACCTGGTGACTGTGCAGGGCCCACCTGGCTGAGGGGGTTGGGTTCGTACTTTTGTTGGGGGAATCAATAGTCACGGGGATTGAGCTGGGGACAGAGGAAGGGAGAGACAAGGTAGTACAGTGCACTCCAGGTACTTCAGCAGGGAGGACTAGACAACAGGTCTTGGAGATTGCAAGGGAAGGGGGGTAGAGAGGGAGATGAATGTTGTTGTCCACCTGGGAATGAATGATTTGTCATGGGAAGCTGTAAGACTAGTGCAGGATAGGTTTAGGGAGCTGGGGCAGGGCTGAATTAAGGATTAAGCATCATAAGCACAGGCCTAGGGTCCCAGCCTGTCAGGAGGCCCCTAGCAATCCCCAACATACAAGGTATATTTGCTATATATCCTTTTCTTTCTGCCTGAGCTGCATTTCTTCTGTAAAGGACTTAGCCACTGTGTAATCTGAGTAAGGTATGGGCTGAACTGTGACATGACTCTCACCTCCCTGAGTAGGTGTTAAGTGCAGCTGATAGCTTCAGGGAGCCCTAGCCAGGCTGACCTTTAAGGTGTAAACAGGCCCATTTCCTTTGCTTTGTCTCCCACCCCCATTTAGAATCCTCACTTTGAAGCAAGTCTTACTCTGAAATATGAAAGATTAACAGTGCAGTTAAATGTGTATGCTTTATATTTCTCACTTCTGACATGGAGAAATTTACAATGCATTTCAATGGTACAATTAAAAAGTGTACTCTTTTAATAATGCCTTCATCTCACTCATATTGAAGTTCTGACCTTGATATAACTCCATTTTGAGATTGAACAAATGAATGTATTTTCAGAAGTCCATCAGTAAATCTTGCAATTTGTTGATCCTGGCTTATTTATCAATAGCAGAAGTGCTTGATCCCAGGAATGATTTCTTCCAACAATCACTCACTTTGCAATATAATCTCTAAAGTTCATGACTCCTGTCTCCTCTAGTAAACCAGCAACGTTAACTCCTACACCACCCATAGCCATAACCTCTTTTAGAGATGTGTCCCTATCCTACCAAACAAAACTCTCACATCCTGGTACATACTGAATGACAGGACAAAATGATAACATATGTGTTTTGGGGGGAATCTTTTACAGAAGTGTAAATCATGACATTTCACACCCAAACAATTATTTTTGCTGGGCCAGTTAGTAATTATTTTCTCCAAATGATCGGCACTGGGTCCAAAGAGAGCTGACAACAATAGCATCAGCAAGGAGCGTGCTGTAAAAATAGTGCCATTTTGGTTTTTGAGGGGGGCTCTGCCACCCGCACCCCCCCATATGGGAGGCTCTGCCCCCATACCACCTGTCCATGGTGTAACCCCCCTACAAATGGGGGTTCCCAAAAAAGTCTTCCTTGAGCTTGCCTAAATGCTCACTGCCAGGCTGGTGTCCTGTGTTTTAGTAGTTTAAATGTGATTACCATAGCCTATATTGCCTCTGTGTACTATCTCTTTAAGAGCTGCCTAATTGCAGCATAAGTAATCTGAGAGGGATCTCTGTTGAAAGATGTAACTAATTGCTGAAAATCATTTAGAGTGGTAATGATAATATAGTTTGTCTAACCTGTTTTCTTTGTAGCAAGGACTGTTTTGTTTATCTCTACTAACTTGGTCATGGACTGCAAATTAGACCAATCAGTTCTGGTGGGACCTAAAATGTAGCCAGACTACAGGAGCTTTCTGAAGTCAAAATCTGTAGGAATTGTAGTTTTGAACTTTTTGCGTCTTTTTTGCAGCTGAAGCAGGAGCTCTTGTTTTGACTGACAGCCAAATCAGCCAACCAAACCTTTTGGATCTTGGGGAAGTCCCAGGCTGCTTGCGGTTTTCAGTGAGATCTAAGCTGAAAGCTGAACAAGAAGGAGCTGAAGTGATTCTGAGCAGCAATCTTGAGTGGATTCGCATGGGAGAACTGTGAAAAAGCTATGTTTTTGGCCTGCATGTCAGTGTGCTGCTCCTGAGAGGGAGAGAAGAGAATTATTTTGGACTAAATTCAAGTTTGTGTGACTAAAGTAAGCTACTGAAGTGGGCTAGACTCAACCTGAAGAAGACCGAAGATTTTGCTGAATGCGATCGGCCTGTCAGGAGTTCCAGCTACCCCTAAGCTCTCGGTGTGTGCAGAGACTTTACGATTGTGACCGGGGAGCACTTTGCCTGGTACAATAGAGTTCCCATACATGTAAATGTGCTATGAGCTGCTAGTGGGTTATGAGTTAGTCCCCCACTGTGTGAACTGTGTTCTGCTTGCTGGAAGCTATATCCAGCCCAAAACGGACTGCATCCAAATTTGTCTCCATGCGGTCTGGGACTTGCCAGACTGGCCCAGCCAGACTACCCACTGCAAAGAGAAACCATCAATGAGAGACCTGACTGGGGATCAGCCCCCTGCTCCACGCTTGAATGGGAACGATGCCTCTATGACTCGTGTGGGCCCTGCTTCTCCTAGCATTCCAGATCAACCACCTGCAGTCTCGATTTTCGTCCAGCCTATGTCCAGTCTTGGGTATCGTGAGTAAATACCAGGGTAGCTCCCTGCAATAACAGTTTAATTTGAGTGTGTCATCTGATTGTCTTGTTGTTTAGTTTCCTTTATGAACTGAGCCCTCTGGCTCTGGATTACAAATATTGTGTACTGTGCATGTTGTGTTTTCCATCACAGGGCCCCAACCAGCTGCAACCCCGGGCAACAGTCCTGGCTAGTCCACCTCTTCTCCACCTGGGTACCCAGAGGTGTGACTGTGTGGGGGGACTCAAAGCGCATGCATAACTGCTTAATTGATATAACCTTTAAGCTAATTAACCTGATTTTGCCCATCCCTTGTTCAAGTCCCCTGAATAAATTAGATCTAACTTTTTCTGCATGTAATCTGATTGTGGTTCTAGTTTGTGCTCTAAGTACTGTTGCGATTTGTTGTGCATAACCTTGTTTTACAGGGGGTCCCCAGGGTCGAGCCAGAGGAACCAGCCCTGGTGGTAAGTGCAAACAGTGTGGGTACTTGTGTTGCATACCAGGGGTATTGTGAAAGTGATTAAGGGGGAGGTTACAGTGTCCCGGAGGGCTGTGCCCAGGTTAGCTTGACCACTACCAACCCTGATCTCTGGGTGGAGGCACCCATTTCAGAACTCAGGCCCCTTAACCTGCTACTAGCCAAGCAGGCAGGGTAGTAGCCCTTGGGATAACGCCACCTAGGGGGTTACATCTTGGAGGCTCACTGCTGGGATTTTGTGTCTTCTAGTGGCCAAATTTGCGAATTGCTGTTAAAAATAAATGGCTACCCCAACAGAAGTGGCTGTACACCAGTTGGTGGGGTGGTGTACTGGGCAGGAGATCGACTCCCAAAATGCTATACTTATCCTGGATATTCTCCTGGGTACTAATAAGGACACTGTAGAGGGAGTACTTTCCAAGGTTGAATGTTTACAAAACCCTGTGGTGGTGGGTCGACAGGCTAATCTGCTCGCCCAAAGTTTCATGGCATTAGTAGAGTGTGAGGACCCAGTAGACAGTTCCAAAGTGCCACGGACTATCACCCCCGAAGGAGCCCTCACTGCCTGGAGAGTAGTAACTAAAGACAGTAAAGACCCTGGGGAGAATGAGCCCCTCCACTATCTGAGACTTCTGTGGAGAAATTTGCTAATTTGTTGCTGGAGGAAGGGAAACCTGTGGAGGACTTAAAAAACTATTCCTGCCACCTGGGGGTGTTCCTCCCCCAACACCCCCTCCCTCAACAGCACCCGTTATTACCCCTCCTTCTGTGCCCATGCCAATGCTGACTCCTATGTCTGTACCTGCCATTAGTCATGACTCTTACCGCAGGTTGAGAATCTTCTCCGGCACCTTCCCCACCCCCCAAGGGGAGGATGATTGGGAGACCCAGATAGATTGTGTTGCCCCTTTGGTACCTGAGTGGCAGTGTGCAGAGGCTGAGAAATGGAAAAAGATCATAGAAAGCTTGAGGGGCCCTGCCCTAGAGGCCATTAAATTTCTGAGGTCCACAAACCCTGATGCATCTGCCCAGAAGTACCTATCTGCACTTGAAGGCAATTTTGGGAGCATTGAGTCAGGGAAGAACTTGATGTGGAAATTTCAAGGTGCAAAACAATGACCAGGGGAAAGTTTGTCTGCATATGTTACTCAACTGGAAAGAGCACTGCAGAAGGCTTACTGAAAAGGTGTGGTAGCCGCCAGTGACTTAAACCATGTCAGGCTGGGGCACATACTGCAACATGCAAAACATTCTAAATTGCAGCTCCTTCAATTAAGGCTCCCAGATAGAAGGGTAACCCACCGGCCTATTGTGACTTGATAAAAGAAGTCTGGGAGGTTGAAGATGAAGAGGTGGATTGTTATTATAGGGTGAGCACAGCCCAAGTGATCACATCATCAGAAGGCCCTTCCAAAGTGGGAACCAATGAGGATGTGCCACCATGGAATGAACTGTTGAGGGAGTTCAGGGAAACAAAAGATAGTCTCTTTATGAAGGCTGCTCCTGCAGGTACAGGCACCAACCCTTATCCAACTGCATCTGCTATGGGGTTGGGGGTGTCCACCCAGGCATCTCCTGCTGACAGCAGCTCAAAACTCGATGTCTTGACTATGGAAGGAAGAGAATTGATGAGATGTCTCCAAATGCTCACCCCGCAGCAGACAGAGTTGGCACCAAGGTTTTCAGTTGGTAGTACCACCGCCCCAGCTCCCAGTGTGATGCCTCGGCCACCCCAAATCCCAGAAAACATATTTTGCCATGATTGTGGGAAGGATGGGCACATAAAGAGATAATGCTGGTCCACAAAAGACCTTGAGAAAGTTGTATACAGGCTTCAAGGAGAGCTTCGGAGAATGAATCAGCAGTCGAGAAGTACCCAAAATTACCGCAGTGAGGGTTCAAGAAGTAGTAACTCAAATCCCTATGTGGCTAAATCATCTGTCCAGGCCCCTGCTGCTGTCCCTCCAGACTGGTCCAAAATAGTGGGACCTTCAATGGAGACTACCATGGCTGTGAATGGTATTCCTACTTGGGCTGTACTGGACAGTAGGTCGCAAGTAACCAATGTATTTAATGACTGGTATGACAAACACTTATCTGCTGTGCCCTTACAATCCCTGGAAGGCCTACATGTGTGGGGGCTGAGCAACAAGTGTTATCCCTATCTAGGCTATGTCCACCTCTGGTTGTCATTTCCTGCAGCTGTAACTGGTGTAGAGGAGCAAGTCAAGACACTGGCTGTAGTGTGTCCCCCTACTGGACTGTATGATGGGGTTCCCTTGTTAACTGGGACCAACGCCCATATGTTTGGGAAAGTGACACAACTCTGTCACTAGAAACAAGTTCGATGGACTGGGAGGGCCCTAAGAATTCCCTCTCTGATCAAGAGGGCCTATGATTTGCAGCAGAACCCCAAGAGAATGGACCAGGATGAACTGGTAGGGGTCGTGTGGAAGAAGGATCCCGATTCAATGGTACTGGCCCCTAACACCCAGTGTACCGTTCAAGGGGAGATCCGCCTCCGCAAAGATGTCAAAAACAAAATACTGATGTTGGACGTGCCAGGCGATGGAAAATTGCCGGAAGGATTATTGGTTAAGCCCAGCATCTTGCCAGCTCGTGTTTATGCCTATGCACGACCACTGATGGTCCAGATTCATAATGTGTCAGATTGGGAGATCCGGGTGAACAGAGGATGCACGCTAGCTATGGTACACTGCGCAGACACTGCAGTGTTGCCCAGCATCAAACACCCTGGCAAGACAGATAGAGTGACTCCCCCTACTTGTTTGATTTTCGTGACTCCCCATTGCCAGCTGAATGGAAGACTAGAATTAGCTAGAAACTTGCCCAGAGAGATCAAGTGTTTTCGTTGAAGGAATGGGATGTGGGATGTGTTCAGGGTGCGGAGAATCACATACGCCTATACGATGAATGGCCATTTCAAGAGAGGTCTTAACGCCTAGCCCCTGCAGAATCCAGGAGCCCATATGCTTCTCCCATTGTGGTTGTGTGTAAGAAGAATGGATCTGTGAGAATGTGTGTTGATTATCGAACTCTGAATCGTCGGACCATCCCCGATCAATACACCATGCCCTGTATACAAGATGCTCTGGATTGTTTGAATGGGAGCCAATGGTTCTCGGTGTTGGATCTTCACAGTGGATAGTACCAGATTCTGATGGCTCCAGAGGACCATGAGAAGACAGCCTTCATCTGTCCTTTGGGGTTCTACGAATTCCTGAGAATGCTACAGGGGATATCGGGCACCTCAGCCACCTTCCAGCGACTGATGGAATGAGCAGTGGGAGACATGAATTTGCTAGAATGCCTGGTGTACTTGGATGATGTCATTGTGTTCGGGAGCTCCCTAGAGGAACATGAGAGTTGACTGCTCAAAGTACTAGACTGACTGGAAGATTTTGGCCTCAAGCTGTCCATTGACAAGTGCCAGTTTTTCCAAACCTCTGTGAAGTATGTGGGGCACATAGTGTCTACAGAGGGAATAGAGACTGATCCTAGTAAAGTTGAAGCCTAGACTACTTGGCCCCAGCCTCACAATTTGAAAGAACTACAATGTTTCCTGAGAATCTTTGGCTACTACCGCCGGTTCATAAAGGACTATTCCAAAGTGATTCGGCCACTCTTGAATCTTACCCAGGGTTACCCCCCTACTAATTGGAAATACAATAAAAGGGTCTGTCAAAGAACCCAATAAAGCATATTTCCACCCAGGTGAAATTTTCGGGTTCCGTTGGATGCCTGACTGTGAAGCAACTTTCCACAAAGTCATATACCTGCTCACCCACACCCCCATCCTTGCTTATGCTGTTCCCACCAAACCCTATGTGCTGCATACTGACGCCAGTCTGCAGGGTTTAGGAGCTGTACTGTATCAAGACCATGAGGATGGTTTGAGACCAGTGGCACTCGCCAGTAGGAGCTTGACCCCGCCATGTAAATGTGCTATGAGCTGCTATTGGGTTGTGAGTTAGTCCCCCACTGTGTGAACTGTGTTCTGCTTGCTGGAAGCTGTATCCAGCCCAAAACAGACTGCATCCGAATTTGTCTCCATGCGGTCTGGGCCTTGCCAGACTGGTCCAGCCAGACTACCCACTGCACAGAGAAGCCATCGACAAGAGGCCTGCCTGGGGATCAGCCCCCTGCTCCACTCTTGAACAGGAATGACGCCTCTGTGACTCATGTGGGCCCTGCTTCTCCTGGCATTCCAGATCAACCACCTGCAGTCTCGATTTTCGTCCAGCCTGTGTCCAGTCTTGGGTATCGTGAGTAAATTCCAGGGTAGCTCCCTGCAACAACAGTTCAATCTGAGTGTGTCATCTGATTGTCTTGTTGTTTCGTTTCCTTTACGAACTGAGCCCTCTGGCTCCGGATTGCAAACATTGTGTACTGTGCATGTTGTGTTTTCCATTACAGGGCCCCAACCAGCTGCAACCCCAGGCAACAGTCCTGGCTAGCCCATCTCTTCTCCACCTGGGTACCCAGAGGTGTGACTGTGTGGGGGGACTCAAAGCGCATGCATAACTGCTTGATTGATATAATTTTTAAGCTAATTAACCTGATTTTGCCCCTCCCTTGTTCAAGTCCCCTGAATAAATCAGATCTAACTCTTTCTGCATGTAATCTGACTGTGGTTCCAGTTTGTGCTCAAAGTACTGTACTGTTGCTATTTGTTGTGCATAACCTTGTTTTACAGGGGGTCCCCAGGGTCAAGCCAGAGGAACCAGCCCTGGTGGTAAGTGCAAACAGTGTGGGTACTTGTGTGGCGTACCAGGGGTATTGTGAAAGCGATTATTGTACAGTGTTCAGGCCACTAGAGGGGAAAGAGGGGGATTACAGTGTCCCAGAGGGCTGTGCCCAGGTTAGCTTGACCACTACCAACCCTGATCTCCAGTCAAGAGAGTGCTAGTCCATGTCTACCAGAGACAAAGGTAGCAGAATCCAGGAGCCTGGCCAAGTTGCTCCCATGGCGTGCAGGGCTGGGGCACACAGCAGCTTGGCCAGGCTCCTGGAGTGTGCTGCCCTTGTCCATATAGTGGTATCATGGACAGCAACCAGTGGAGCGCATATGGCTAGTGCTGTAAATCCCTGCTCGATGTCCTGGTAGCGCTATATGGACAAGCGCTCTCTTGACTGGCACTATTAATGTAGCACTCATCTGACCCGGGTACCAAATGGGCAAAACTCAGACTATTGTTATTTCGCCATAATGATATTTTTATTTTTATTAATTCTGAAACATTTTAGTTAGGTTATTTATGTATTATGCCACTTTTTAGGGACAGTAAGAACTTTTTTTTCAAGTTTCAGTAACTGTTATGCCATGGCCAAGGGGTTAGGTTACGGTGAAGGGACACAGTCATGGCAAAGGAGCATGGTTATGGTGAGGGGGGGCACAGTTTTCTCATAGGTCTAGAGCCCCACGTTAACTTAATCTGACCCTGAGTTGGGGAGGTGCCTAAAGCAGGAGGTCACATAGTGGCCTTCACTAAGGTGCTACCTGTGCATGGTTGGGGAAGGCTAGGGAACTCCGCACCTGATCCTTCAATGAGTAGATGAATGCATAGTGCAGGGAGGATGGCTTTGACTGCACTGGGGGCTGGGCTCACACTTGGTGGGGGATGAAGGCCTATACAAGGGAGACTGCCTCCATCCATCCAGAATGGGAATGGAAGTCCTGGGTGGAAGGCTTAAATGCTACTTTTACCATGCTTATCAGACTAGCATTTACACTAGCCAAGGGGGGTGACAGAAGGACTGATGAAGACGTAGATTGCACCCCCAGAGACTAGTGCAACAGGGAAGGTTAACTCAGGGAAAAGAAATTTCCCGGAGGCTGGCAGAAGCAAAGAGAAGGGCAGGACAGGCAAGTCTGGAGGAAGAACTTCAGTTGGAAAAGGGGGAAGGAGGGAAGGCAGAAAGACAATGTAACAGGGGACGGTATGATGGGGTAAAGTGGAAGCAAGGGGGCAACGTGAATGGAAGGCAGGTTAAAGGGAGAGAGGAATGGAGAGAATGAAGAGCAATGTGTCAACACAAGGAGTCTGGGAAGCAAACTTTCTGACCTTGAGGCAATCACTATGCAGGTAGACCTGAATCTGGTAGCCATCATGGAATCATGGTGCATGGACAACCTCAGTTGGGAGGTGGCCACCCCAGGCTACACCATGTTTCGGAAGTACAGGTCAGGGAGGAAAGGTAAGGGTTGTTTTAAATGTGAAGGAGGGTATAAGGGTCACAGAGATATAGGGGCAGCAGGGGGGACAGTGAAGGGCTGGAGGTACTATGGGTCAGCCTAGAAGTGGTGTCAGGGGCCATTATTTGCATGGGAGTGGTGAACAGGTCTCTGACATAGGGGAGGATTTAGACAGAGCCCTGGGGGAAGTCATTAGCACATGGCTAGCAAGAGGGAAGTTTTAATTATATGGGACTTTAATCTGCCAAATGTAGATTGGGGCATTCTGGCCACAGCTACATCAAGAGGCAGGGCCATCCTTTACTCCATACAAGGGGCATTTCTCAGGCAGCTTGTTTTGGAACCCACTAGGGATGGAGCCATGCTGGACCTCGTACTTACAAACAGAGACAGCATTGCTGACGTTACAGTGGGTAGTCCCCTGGGTACAAATGATCAATGTACTGTGTGGTTTGGCAAATGGACAGGACAGGAAAAAAAATACAGTAAGGACAAGTGTCCTGGACTTTTGGAAGACTGATTTTAAAGAAATGGGAACCTGCCTTGAGTGGAGGCTCAATGGAGAAAGATTAAGGAGGGTATAGCTAAAACCCCATGAAATTGTTTTTATTTTTAATAATTTTTATTTTTCTCTAATTTTGTGTTATTTCTTTTTATTAATTGAAAATGTACTTTTCTTTCTTGTTATCACATTTCATTCACAAAATACCTCAAAATGACCTTATATGCACTAGAAATCACATTCACAGTAAGTTACATTGTATTAAGCAGCATTATGCTATGGTCTTGAACAGTTTTGTGAATCAAACAATTCCACTGCTGCATCATTGTGGACCATCTCTTTGGTAACAATGGATCCTAAACAGCAACTGCTGCAAGTATTTATTTAGTTTTTGCCAAAAAAAAAAAATAATGTTGTAACTTTTTTCATGTGTTTGTTTTTGTTTTATTTATTTTTATACCGTGAATTTCTTGTTATTTCTTATTTAAGAAAAATACAGGTCTGTAGGTGTAGCCCAGGCAATGGCATGCTGTTTGAAAGAAGTGAGCAAGGGAAGGAGGAGGAAAAGCTCTTTGTGATTCTCCGAGGAGGTGGCAAATGCAGTGAAGGAGAAGAAAGCATCATTTAGAATGTACAAGGAGACCATGAAGAATGAAGACAGGGAGGTATAGCTGGAAAAACAAAGGGAGGCAGGCAGGAGGATGAGGGCAGCTAAAGCACTAACAGTGGAGAGAATAGCTAAGGAGGTCAAAAAAGTGGACAAGACCTACTTCAGGTATGTGGGGGAAAGAGGAAAACAAGGAAAGGGATAGTGAAAATCAGGAGAGCAGGGGGACTGCACAGAGGAAGATCAAGAGAACACAGAAATACTAAATAATTACTTCTGTTTAGTCTTTACAGTAGAGGATGGGGAAGGATGAGCATGCTGCAGTAAGCAGCAAGGAGAGGAGGGAGTTGACACAAGTTCATTCCTGGTGGAGAGGGTACAGAAGGGATTAGTAGCCTTTAAAGTAAAGGTGCAAGTTTGCCATAGCAAATGGGACTAGTAACCTGTAGGAGCTGTGAATCAGTCTCCTACCATTTAAACTGCCAAATAATGCTGTTTTCCATGTAAAAAGCCTTTTATTTCAGTGCTCTGCTTCATTTGCATAATCTGACCCTTTTTTTCTCAGTGCTGCCACCCCCAACTGTGACATCATGCCAGGGAAACAAAGTTATTAAAGGGATAGTGTCACTTTTTAGTTTTAGATAGACAAATCAGCTATGCACTGTCCCCACAATGCCTCACAATGTAAATTAGTATACAAGGTATTATATTTCTGTGCTCACTGCAGAAATAGGAGATTACATCTCTCAGTATAGAAGTCTTGTAGTTATACATGGTATGCACAATGCATTTTGTGAAAATAAACATACAAAAGCTTATATTGTTGACACCACCACACTAATATGGACAGCACCTCAGAATAAGGAAATTGTAAAACAAGTTCATATTTTACCTTCAGTGCTTTGCTATAGTTATTTACGTATCACTGCTCATCACCAGCAACATAAGGGCCTGTATGTCTGAGTAAGGCACATTTGAGGCAACATTATAAATTACCCAGAATTTGTTCTTTGCTATATATAAATCATTGACAACTCCCTGGTGTGACACCGTTTTGGGGGGGTGACCGCACACACAAAACTCTGATAAAACATAAAAAAATGACTATGATAGATTTTTTTACAGAACAAATTTCAGCTTCACCATCTGAACTGAGAAAAAAATGGGAGGGTTATGCAAATGAAGCAGATCACAGAAATCAATCAATCAATCAACATCTTTATTTTACCAGGCAAAACACCTTTGAGACAAGCTCATTTACAAGATGGACCTGGGAACAATGCAGTAGCCTGATAGGCTGTAATCTAAGACATAGAGGGCCAGATATTCAAAGCTTTGCGTGGTCCGCAAACAGTTTGCGTGGGTTTAGTGCAGGATTAGCGCGGGACTGCCATATTCAAAAGGCCACATAATGTGGGCAAAGTGCATTAGCACTGAGCAAACCATAATTACATGTAAGGGGCAAAGTGAACATGAAGACAGGTGCTATAAGATATTCAGCGACTAGCACTGCGCTAAGGTGTTTAGCGTGACATAGCGCAACCCTTAGCGCGGAACAAATTACCGCCCAGGAAAAGCTGGTCTTAACCCTGGGCAAACAGCTTTGCATGACATTGGTGCATAGCACGGTGTTTGCACGGGATTAGCATGGCTTGCACAACCCTAACATAAGAGCATGACACTTAGAAAATGCCAGACATGGAGGACACATGCTGCTCACTGCTGGCACCACCATGATGCCAACAGCTACCACCAGTCCCAGCCAAGCACAGACAGTAAGGGGGGGATACGACCCACAGGGGACAACTAGGTAGTGTGGCCATACAGAACACACCTGCAGACCATACGTCTGTGTTGACCAACGGATGCCAGCATACACATTCAGCACTGTGGGCATGGCAGCCATTGAGGGGAGAGTGTACTGGTGGCCAGACCTCACCACAGCCCAGGTGTGGCCACATGGCTGGGACACATCATGCAGTGCACATGGGCCAGTAGTGGGAATACCCCACCACCTGAGTGCCTGTCGGAGCATGCATGCATGCCCCCCCAGCCACATACCGCACAACTGTACAGAAGCCACATCACACACAGCTGGCCATGCAAATGTCACTGTGAGCATCCCATGCCACAGGTGCAGCAGCTGTGGAGCACACAATGGCGAAACAGTACTGTCCACCATCAGTAATCACCTGCATGCTGGGCCTGTCACTCTGTACAGTGCAGTGGTCATCACTGCCCTACATACCATAGACATTGCTGCGTCCCTCACACTACTAGCCCCCTTGCTACTGTAGCATCTGCTGTGCACTGTAGCATGGCCTACAGTGTGATGGTTGCATACAGCACCACCACCACCTGTGCCTATGCTGTGTCCTCCCCTGGGGCACACAATGCTATGCTGTACTGCATACATGTAGCCTGCAGCAACTATCATGCACTGTCAGACTGACTGGCTACTACATCTAAATCATCCCATTCCAAGGCACAAATATGGGACTTCAGAGGAGCTGACTTTGATAAGATGGCCAACAGAGTTAAGCTAGCCCTGGCAAAAAGAAACACAGGTGAGGAGGTACAGGCAAAGTGGGCAAGCATTAAGGATACAATACTTGAAGCAACATCCCATTGTGTTAGACAGAAAAGGAAGTGCAAAAGAAGAAGGAAACCACTTTGGTTCTCAAATACAGTAGCAGAAAAGGTCAGAGGCAAAAGGCTGGCCTTCAGGAAATATAAGGGAACACAGCGGGATGAAGATAGGGAGGCATACCAAACTGCCCTAAGGGAAGCAGGGAAGGCAGTAAGGCAGGCAAAGTCCCAAACTGAGGAAACACTAGCACGAACAGTAAAGAAGGTGACAAGACTTTCTATAGATACATTAGTGAAAGGAGAAAGTCCAGAGGGGTATTGCTAAGCTTAATGGAGAAAAGGGAGCATGTGAGGAGGAGGACCTGTAAAGGCATCTATCCTAAATAGATACTTTTGCTCAGTATTTACTGAAGAGAAGGCAGGGCAGGGCCCACAGCTCAGCATCATGGACACAGGGGAGGGAGGTGAGCACTACTCCTTCACAAAAGAAAGGGTCCTACAAGAGCTTGCTAAGCTCAGGGTGGATAAGGCAATGGGACCTGATGGCATACATCCCAGGGTACTTAAGGAGCTAAAGGAGGAACTAGCAGAGCCATTAGCAGAATTGTTTAGTGAGTCTCTGAGCACAGGAGAGGTCCCAGAAGACTGGAGAAGGGCTCATGTGATCCCGCTCCACAAGAGTGGTAGCAGGGAGGAGGCGGGGAACTACAGACCAGTCAGTCTTACCTCAGTAGTGGGCAAGATTATGGAGGCACTCCTTAAGGAAAGGATAGTGCAACACCTGGAATCCATAGGGCACAGGATCCAAGACAGCATGGGTTTACAAAGGAAGGTCCTGTCAAACTAATCTCATAGATTTCTTTGACTGGGTAACCAGAGTGGTGGACCAAGGGGGAGCAGTTGATGTAGCCTACCTTGACTTCAGCAAAGCTTTTGACACTGTTCCACATAGAAGATTGATAAATAAGTTAGGTAGGCTGGGGTGGGTCAGAAGTTGGTCAACTGGGTGGCAAACTGGTTGACTGGCAGAAAACAGAGAGTGGTGGTAAATGGTATACAGTCAGAAGAGATGCAAGTCACAAGTGGGGTACCTCAGGGATCAGTCCTGGGGCCAGTCCTATTCAACATCTTCATTAGTGACCTCGCAGATGGACTAGAGGGTAAGGCTTGTCTGTTTGCAGATGACACCAAGATCTGCAACAGAGTAGATGATCCAGATGGGATGGGCAGAATGAGAAGAGATCTGGATAAACTAGCAAAATGGTCAGAAGAGTGGCAACTGGGATTTAATGCAAGAAGTGCAAAATCATGCACATAGGGAAGAAATCCTGAAGCCACTTATAGGCTGGGAGGAGTTGCTAGCAGTCACAAAGGAAGAAAGAGACTTGGGCATCATCATCACTGATGACCTAAAATCATCAAGCAGACCTCTAAAGCAGTAGGTAAGGCTAGGGGGTGTTAGGGTGTATTAGTAGGGGTATCACAAGTCGTAAGAGGAGTATAATCCTCTGTACAAGACATTGGTTAGGCCCCATCTGGAGTACTGTGTGCAGTATTGGAGGCCACACCTTCACAAGGACATTAACCAAATTGAGGCAGTCCAGAGAAGGCAACCAAAATGGTGCAGGGACTGCATCAGAAGACATATGAGGACAGATTAACGGAGCTCAATATGTATACCCTTGAGCAAAGGAGGGAGAGGTGATATGATCGAGACATTTAAACACCTTAAGGGCATAAACAAGGTGAAAGAGTCTAACATGTTTAAATATAAGAAAAATAGCAGGACAAGAGGACACAGCATGAGATTAGAGGGAGGCCGATTAAGGGGAATGTGAGGAAATTTTTTCACAGAAAGGGTGGTAGATGCATGGAATGGCTACCACAAGAAGTGGTGGCTATGAATACAGTGCAGGGCTTCAAACAGGCATGGGATAGGCATAAGGGAGCAATACAAATTACTATGAATAGATAGGTCACTGACAGAGCAAAGGCTGATGGCACATTTATAAGGTAGAAAAAGAAATGGGCAGACTGGATGGACCTTGCGGTCCTTATCTGCCGTCAACTTCTATGTTTCTATGTTTCTATGACCTACAGGTGGAGCTGCAGCCAGATCTGGCCAGCCCCTGTACTTCCAGACTGACCTACAGGTGGAGCTGTGGGACCCTGCAGTAACGCTGGGCAAACTGCATGCAAATCAGGGAATGTTGAGATGCTAATCTGGCTGTTTGCCCAGAGACTACCTAAGTAAGCTCATTTGCATGTCACTTTTGAATATGGCAAATCTTAGTGCCGGGCAAACACGTTAGCACTGGGCTAACAGCTTAGCTCTGCACTAAAGATGCGCTAATGTGTTAGTGATGTGCTAACAGTTTGGGGATATTTATACAGTTTTGATCACTGTTCTTTCACATCTGCTGCTGTCTACTGCTGTACTGGGTCCACACATCTGCTGGCATGCACATTGGCCAAGTAGTTCATCTCTACCTGCCCTCACGTTGCTGTGCACTGTGTTGTTGTTGTAGTTTGCACTTTCTGGTTGCTATATTCAGTGCTGCCTTATTCTAGGGCTATGTTTGCCCTGCACTCCCAGCCCTGCTTGCACAGCCTCATTCCCATGCTACATTCAGAAGCTGTTTGCCCCGGGCTTTTTCTTTTGAATATAGCTTGCTTTGTGCTCCGGGCTACGTTTGCCTGCCAGGCAGTGTTAACTTAACCCAGGGGCAAAGCTTTGAATATCTGGCCCAAAGAATCAAATAAAAATGACAGTATAATTGTACAAAGCAGGCAAGGGCAGCGATGTCCATGTAATCTGCAACAGGGTAAGAATCACTAGCAAGCTATGTACATAAGCTCATAGGAAAGTCAATGAATTAATACATGTGTATAAAAGCATTTATTTCATGGAAAATATTACTTTTTGGCAGTTTGAATGGTAGCAGATTGAATCACAACTCCTACAGGTTACTACAGGTTATTAATCCCATTTCCTATGGCCCCTCATCAATTACATACTCAGGGTTCCACTGCATAGGACTTCCAGGACAAGTGAGTTGGGAGAGAGGACACGTTGCAACACAGCACAGTACAGCTACTAAGAATGTTATCAAGCCTGTGCAACCACAATACACTCCCCTCCCTTTTTTTTCTGGTCAAGTCAACTGCAATGCACTCAAAATGTAAGGACCAAAAAAAAAAGATGCCGTGTCAGCATGTGATCTGAAAACAAAAAAAAAAAATGGAAAAATTGAATGCACACTGAAACTAGAAAAGAATCAGTGTTTCAACCATGGGTCTTCTTCAGGAATTATCTAAAAGAGAGAATAACTTTTTTACTCTGTTTTGGTCGAAATATCAACTCTAACTCTATTTTCTAGTTTCAACATGCATTTAATATTACCATTTTTGTTTTGCAATGCACAGGTCTGCTCCTCAAGGCACATCTGACTTTTTCTATAATATCATATCCTGTTGCAAATCCCTCTGTCTGGTATGCCTACAGTGGTCGCAAGTTAGGTAAGTCCAGTCTGTTTCTACAGTTTCCACTCAGGAGGACTGTAGGCATTGCCCCCTCCTTAATCCATGATGTTGGCCCCACTCTATTTCTAGCAGGCTAAGGAGCACTACACACACAGGGGATACTGGGCTTAAAGCAGTGGTGGGCCATCTCAACCTTTAAAAGTGGGGCAAGCAACACCCACACAGCCCCAGGAAACAGCAATGGCCAAATAGCTACAGCAGTACTATTTTCAATGTACCCTGGTGGTCTGGGATGGATGTGGAGGTACTCGAAGTGGGTTACACTTGCAAGGTAACAGATCTGGGTGAGTGATATATCCTGGGCTCTTACTACCTGAACTACACTCCTAAATGCCTCACGCACCTCTTGCAAGCCAAACCAGAGACAAGAATTGCCCATCCTGAAAATGGTCTGTAATGATAGTAGGCTAGTGCCCCTTACCAATACAGGGTATAAACAGCCCACTTGCTCTTGTGGGGACAACAGAATGCCTGATAATTAGCCCCCCATCCCACCTCCACACTGCCTAGAGGCATATATCTACCAGCACAAATGTTTATTCCTTTCTCTTTGCTCTGACATCTCTGTTCTGGCCTCACAGCTCCCTTATGTATGGTGTGCGATGCTTTCACCACTTCCCCATCCCCTACAGTCTTGTATGTTATAGTTGGGTTATACAATGTTCTTGAACTGGGAAACAACAGTATTGACAAATGTGGTTCCGCTGCTGCCCAGACTGTCGAAGACCCCCTCTTAGCTAGCTCATTGAGCTACCTCATGCTGTTGAGAATATATAGATCATCTTGGGCAGCTGCTAGAAGCCTGGTGATTAGCCTCATGCCTCAGACCATATGGTCACTGTATGTAATTATTTTGTGTTATCTGTTCTGTTTCACTCTCAGCTGTTGGTTACCTATGACTATGCCAAATGTATTATTTTGTTACAAGAGTCAGCATGCCCTAGGAACCCTTGCTAGTAGTAGCTAGAAACAATAAGGCCTGCTTCCCCTGCTCACAGAGGGCATCTCCTGCCTGTAGTGAAATGCAAAGCCTTGCCACTGCTTAGACTTGCTTCACTTTCACTAACATCTCACCTGTACATATGCCTCAGTCTTGTTTGCCATGATGGTGGACTTTAGATTTATTGGTTGGAATGTGCAGGGGTTGAACTCTTCAGAGGAAAAAGAAACAAGTCCTTACCCATCTTAAAAGGTTATGCACTCAGGTGGCATTCCTACAAGAAACTAGGCTTATACCTCACAATGTTGCAAAACTGGAAAGGGAATGGGTAGGTACAGAACTGCACAGCTCAGCTGTAGTGAAGAAAATAGGAGTCTTCATCCTCCTATATGAATCCCTACATTAGACTATCAAAAACACAGAGGCCGACCCAGATGGCAAGTGGATACTATTCATGTTTGAGAAAGGTTCTGGTCCCTTGTTCTGGGGTAATCTTTATGTCCCAAATGAGGACTCCCCCTCCTTCATTCACCACCTAGCAATGTCACATTTTAATAAAGGTAATGCACCTGTGGTAACGGGGGTAAATCTGGCACTTGATCACATAGTGGACTGCAGCCATGACTCAGCAGAGCCTCACCGTAGAGCTCCGGAAGGGGTCCAGTTGTGGATGGCAGATAAAGTTCCCTCAGATGTTGGTGGGTTCATAATCCAAGAACTAGGGATACACCTGCTATTTGGCAGCATATCAATCCTACAGCAGACTGCATACGTGTGTAGCCTCCCATAAAAGCTTGCATATGGTGACAGGGATTACCATACAACCAATGATTATCACAAATCATGGCCCAGTTTAACGGGATGTCCTAAGGGGCTAGCCTAATAGTAAATTCCCCTTCTGGAGACAGGACCCAATTTTGATACATGACCCTCAATGTGCCACCTGGATCCAGGGAGAAGCCACCGCCTTTTTCCAGATCAACAATATGGGAGAAACATCTGTTAGCATGCTGTGGGGGACCTTTAAGGTTACCCGTAGGGGAATGATAATTGGCTACACAGCTAGAAGGCAGAAGGAATGGGAGACTGACCTATCCAACCTGGAGGCAAAGCTCAGATGTATGGAGACAGTATAAGGCTCTGCCAGTTGGGGGCTGTAATCCTTCTCTGCATGTGGAAATTCTGAAACTAATCTTAGAATTAGGCACCTTGCTGGCTAGAAAATCTGAACTGGTGCTGATCAGAATGTGACACAAATATTGAGAAGTGGTGAATGCTGTAACAATGTGCTTGCCTACTTCCTGAAAAAAAAAATCAGCAGACAGAACACCACATAGCCAAGCTTTAAGACGCTAGGGGAATGTGTACACTAAAGAGGGCATCATTGATAAGATAATGAAAACATTCTACAAAAAACTCTATAGCTTATCCACTGACCCATCTGTCCCCTTAACTCCCTGCAGCTACCTAAGGTCACATCTGAACAGGCTCGGCCTCTCAAAACACCACTCACCATACCTGAGATAGAAGCTGCACTGAAAGCCCTTGGTCTCTGCAAGTTGTGGGAGGAGGGGGGATGGGATCCCAGCAGAGCTCCTTCAGTTTCTGGTCCCCACAGTATGCCATATCCTTTTGCGCCTCTACCAGGAATCCATGACTACTGGAATTTTCCCTGAGACCATGAGAATGGAGACCAACACTTTACTGCCTAAAAGAACAGAAAAGAGGCTACAGATCTGGCCAGCTACAGGCCTATATCCTTTATCACAACTGACAACAAAATATTCACCAAAGTCATGGCCATGAGGCTCGAGCAACTGTTACCCTCCCTCATCCACCCTTCCCAAGTAGGCTTTGTCTGAGGGTGCCTCAGCTCGGACCACCTCTGCACGCTAATAAACCTAATGAAAATAGAAAAGATTGTCCCCTCACCAGCCACAGCAACAGCCATAGACTTTGAAAAAGACTTTGACTTGGTGAAATGGGCCTCCCTCTAGGTACTAGAACTGATGGGGTTTGGCCCTCAATTCCATACTTTCATCAGGACCTTCTACTCTAGCCCTATGGCCAAAGTACTTACCAATTCCACCATCTCTGATCCATTCCACTTAAAGAAGGGGACCTGACAAGACTGCCAACTCTCTCACTCCTATTTATTCTGGCTATTGAGCCCCTAGCCACTGCATTTGGGAATGATCAACCGATCTCCGGTTTTCAGGTTGGGCAGGACAGTTATAAGATGCTTATATATCCAGATGTTTTGCTAGTCCTTACCAACCATGCTTCTGCTGTGGCAACCTGACTACTTGAACTTCTTGCTTCATTTTCTAGCATCTCCTCCCCCTAAACAGGAGCTGTGAATCATCTGCATTACAGCATCTGGAGATGTGATGAGCACCTGAAGTGATCAAGTATCTAGGGGTCACCATCTCACCAAAGATCGCAAAGATGTGTAATCTAAACTTTGCCCCACTGTTGGCTGACTTACATGCTAGATGTGACAGATGGAAGCCCCTTAAGATCACTATGGCTGGTAAAACAGAGGTTATAAAAATGTTCATTGCTCCAAAGCTATTCCAGGTTCTAGTTCATCTTTCAATATATACATCACCAGCAAATGGTTTAATATCATAGAAAAAATGTTATAGACATTTCTTTGTGGAAAGGTGGACAGCCCAAATATAGCTAGGCCAAACTCAGAACACATTCGAGGAGAGGTGGTTGGGGAATTCCTTGGTTCCAAGCGTACTCCTGGACCTTCTACATGGTGCAGATGCTCAGATGGCTGTAACTCCCAGAAAAGCCTCTTCCTTTATGGTTGAGCTTGGAGGCCTCAAAGACTAAGTGTGGCTCCCTAGCCTTTACACTCCCTACAAACAATTTCCCAAGCTACACCCCACTATAGGTGCCCTTTCTGATGATCTAGAAAGAAGTGCAGCAGAGGATAGGCATACCACTAGCCCACCCAGCCTTGGCTACACCATGGGATAACTCCAGCATTATCACTGGAGGGACACCCCCTGCAATGGAATAAGTGGAAGGAAAAAGGGACCAGAACAATCAGAGACTTAATTATTCCTGACACCACCCTTATGGATTCCATCCAGAGGCTTCAAGGAAGATACCATCTGGAAAAGGAAGAATTCTGCTGGTATGTTCAAATTAGGAGTGCCATAAAGGCCCTACCTACAGCAGTTCATGGAAGCAGCTGCATCCTCCTCATGGCACCCCATGCTCACTTTGCTGAAGCTGGCTAAAGACAGGGCAGGCATCATTTACCGATACCTCTGGGGCAATGCTCCTGACCATACACTCAAAGCACAAGAACAGTGGGCAACTTGTCTAGGTAACCAAGTCACTGAAATAGACTGGATGGCAAGCTGGAGGCTTGTCCACATGGCTACACTGGAACCCAAGGCTAGGCTTATGCAAAATAAGCTATTGCATCTCTGGCACTGCACACCAGTGGTCTCATATGCAGCCCATCTACAGTAATCCCAAATGCTAAATGCTGGAGATGCGACTACCCAAATGGAGACTTAACCCATATCCTATTGCATTACCCCCAAATCCAACCCCTCTGGCAGCAAATCACAAATTACTTTACCCAGGTGCTATCACAACATGTATTGATGTGCCCTGAACTCCTAATCCTAGGATTTATTTATTTATTAGCTTTTGTTTACCGGCTAAGCACACTAGACAATGAATGCCTATTTTCAGGTACGACCTGGGAGATTACAAGAGCATGGTTTACAAAATAGTGTGAAGGAATTACTACAATGTGAAATACAAACAATGAGCAGGGTGATACAAATAAACAGGTACAGGATGAACAGATATGCATATACAGTAGCGTCCCCCAGGATGAAATGCAATTTTGCAGCATTTTGCAGCAGTCTGCAGAATGCTGCAGAAGACCTACTGAATAAAGCAATATAATTTCAACGGTAATTAGTCCCTTTAGTCATTCAGGAAAATGTGACACTGCCAGGATGAAGTGAATGTCACAGTTTTCTGCATCACAAAAGGGATTAATTTCCATTGAAATTACATTGTTTTATTCAGTAGGTCTGCTGCAGCATACTGCAGAGTGCATTAAAAGTGCATTTCATCCTGGGGGACACCATGGTACAACAAGGGTAAGAACAAGCAAACAATAGTTACATTTCATGGAAATAATACAAGTGCATTTTTGTCCCATTCTGAGGATGGTAAGTGCAAGGGTGAAGGGTGTGCAGGGTAGATAATTCCCAGGATCTCCTGAAGGGGCCCCTCACCTCAATACCAAAACTCTGACATGGATCTTACAGGTATACCTGGAGACAAAATGGTTCCATTTCCTTCTCTCCACTTTCCTTTAGACAGTCCATGCATTGCCTTACCTTTACAGCTAAATACTGGTTTGATATCCTTCCTCCCTACCTTTCATCTAAACTGTCCCCTTCCAACCTCTCCTCCATGTCTTTGCATAGTGACACCTGTTCTTTCACACTTTCACAAATTTGCACCTTAGCAGGGAAATTATCCTTATACAGATTCCCTGCCCTCTGGAACCTACTCCCTAAACAACTGCGGTCTGCAACATCTCTTATTACTGTCAAATACCTGCTCAGTCTCTGCCCTCTTCCCCCTTTGCTCCTGCCCTCAAGCCTCAGGTTCCCAGGTATAAAATGACCTCTCTCTATCTATAAACGTTTCCCTTTAATACAGGTACACCGTCTTCCTTTGTATCTTATAACTCATTGCAAAGTTTTGAAACACTTTTGTGTATATAATGTTCTCATTTGTAATTGATATAATTACCCTGATACTGTTGTATACATTGTTTCTATTGTACATACTGAGTGCATATATTGTTGCTATTGTATGTTGGTTATGTTCTGTCTGCTTCTCCACTGAACCCTTTCCCCAGGTAGCACCTGGAAATGAGCCTTGGCTCAGAGTGCCTATCCTGGTTACCAAGATTTTAAATAAATTAAAAAAAATAAATAATTACAAAGGCTGATTGTGAGAATGAGGTGCTCCTTGGAGATATATACGCTTACAGAGCTTCTCAACAGCTTAACTTTACTTGCCTAATATGAATGCTTTTCACACCTAAGTAGCAACTCTCTGTCAGCATACTGTACCACATGGTCACCCTTTCTGCACCATTTGGGGGTCAGTGATCCTATGAAGACATCACTGACAGCCATGCCTAGAGTGGGCATTGGCTAAGAGATCTAAGGCCCCATTCCAAGATATGGTACCTCTGCAAGGCCCCTGACTGTAGGGATTGACATTGCCAGGAGAGATATTCTCCTGGACTCTAAACTGTGGTGTTTAGAGTCCAGGAGAATATCTCTCCAGTCAATGCAATAACTCCATCTGATGCCTTAGCTTCTTATGGACATAACCAACTACAGTGATCCTGCCAAACACCAATATTTGTTATACATAGTAACCTATACTAGGGCCACATTCCTGTCTACATCCTAGGTCCATGGGTTCTACCCTTGGCCCTCCTGATACTCAAAATATTGAGCATACACTGTGCCTCTTGCACCACTATGTACAGAATTTGAATATCCTTTAGCCCGGGCCATAAAATGTTGATGTATGTAGTTTGCATTTGAAAACTTTCCATAAAAAATATCAACTACAAATTTAATCCAAAAGAGGTACTTGTAATCCAAGTTGGAAAAGTACAAAAGACTGTAGCCAACAATGCCAGTACTTACATGACCCTCGGATGCAGCAGCTCTCTTGAGGTGTTGAATAGCACACAGCAGCAGGTCAGACATCAGTCAGAAACAGACCACATTGGCCAGGGGATGAAGCACTTTGGACTCTCAAATATTTTGCACAAGCACACCCATTCTGGTTCACACCTCTCATGACACAGCTCTTCATGCTCAACTCTCAGTCACCGGAGCACTATGCAGTGGCTTCCCAATTTCCAAGGCTCCCAGACCCTAGGAGTGAACCAAATGTCTAACTCCCCTCTGGATCAAGAGTACTCACATACCTCAGCACATGCCCAATGGCTCCCTCTTCTGATTCACCTCATTAGATAAGCACTAGCAGGCTCCTTATCTGGCTCCAAAAGCAAACTGGGTAAGATGAAGGTCTCTGCCTCTGCTTTGTACAGCACAGCAACTTTGGTCTGCAGAAATGCCCCACAGGCTCAGATTCTCAGTGGTCTCTTTCAACAGGTGCCCATCTGGTGCAATTTAACAGCTTTCACTAATGAGGTGCCTTTCTCTGGCACAGTATCTGAACAGTATAAGCCCAGCATAAGGCTCACAGTAATTTTGCAGGGTAAGCTCAGGCAAGGGCTCACAGGAATTTTGTCCTGGCTAGGCCTCTCACTTAATCTCAGCAACAACAAGTCTGACCACCTCAGTGTCTCCTTCAGACTACAATGAGAGCCTTGAGAGCATAGAAACTTCTTTCCCCCTCTCAGTGTCTCATTTGTCAGGCAGGACTGTCCATCATCCCTTCTGCCCTGTTCTGGCTCCTGATAGGCAGTCATCAGCCCACCAGTCCATTGGGTAGATGTTCTGTGGGTTTGGCCCCCCCCACACAATTTCTTGGGTCCTCTCTGATCCTCCTAGCCCTCTGATGTCTGAACTGTGGGGTCAGGATTGCCAATATGGCCACGGCAATTCATTGGTGGAGCCCTGGCTTCAAAGTCTTTTATTTTACCGTTTATTCTGTGCCCCTTTAGTGTGCTGACCTCCAGAATTGTGTTGCAGTCTTCCTGGGCTGCTGCCTGATTTGTTGGCTGGAGTCATAAGTGCGCTGGGTCTGGTTTTGGTGGCTGTCAGCAGAGAGAGTGGGGAGCATTGTGAGAAGTCCCTTGAAATTTGCACTCCCATTTGGAAAATGGCAGCTACTGTATCTGCTACATACCACATTGAGGTACAGAAGAGGAGCAGTGGTCCTGTTGTTTCTGGTCCTCTCTGCCAAGATCCGGGAACCAAGACAGAAGTGTGCAGCTGCAGCTGCTGAACAAAAAAGCACATAGGGCACCGATGATGTCCCTGCTGCTGTGCATTATCTCCACCATCACACACCCAGTATTGGAGGCAGTATAACGTACTGGTTAAGATCTCTGAGCTGCAAACCTGGAGAACTGCATTTAAATCCCACAGCCACCACTTGCATACTGTGTGTGACCATGAGCTAGTCACTTAACTTCCCTGTGCTGCCAGGATGCACCTGGAAATAAGCCTTGGCCTAGTGTGTCTTTTCTGTCCAAAAATTATAACAAAATAAATGTGGTCAAGTGAAAGGGAGTTAGCAGTATCAGCAGCAGGTCTGTGAGGCCTCGGAAGGGCATCGTCCAGCAGTCTAGGAAAGGGTCCTTCGAAGGATGGGGTTGCACACTTCCTTTGGTCACAAACTGTTATCCTGGCAATTCCATGTATTTTATCCAGTGCGTATCTGAAATACAGTACACAAAACCCTTACAGAAATATAAGGCTGCTGTGTACATGCAGAATGCATGCCACATCTTTAATTGGGCAATGTTTGCATGCAATTTGCATACACTAAGTGAACCAGGTTTGAAAAGCAAATCAGGTTTGCATGCAGCAAGCTTGACGTGTGCATCAGGTAAGCTGGTGTGAACATCTTCTAAAAATCACATCAGGTTTGCATGTTGCACGCTTGCCATGTGTGCAGCAACTAAGCTGGTGCAAATCTCATCTAAAAACACATCAGTTTCTATGTCTCATACTACTGCTAGCAATTAGAGACATTAAAATACCTTTTTCATTGATTTCCCATTAAAATTAGGTAAACTCATTAATTCTGATCCTTTTGCAAGATATTTAATGGCTTTTGATTTTTGTCATTAAATTGCCATTAACGTGTAAAGTTTTGTTTGCTTACTGCATTAAATGCCTAGTATATAGTCAGCCAACATCCCCATTCCAGATGTGCGAAGAAGCCTGTGTTGTGAAGCCTGACCTTTTTGCTTAGGGCCGTGCAAATCCCCTTATGCATATTTAGTACTACAAATGTGTTTCTCCATGACTGTTTTGGCTCACTTACTTTCCCTTTGTCATTCTGTATGGAGCATATACACTATGGCCATGCTCAGCACTCTTTGTACTGAGTAAGGTCTTGGAAGCATGCACCATACATCACATTTTGTCACTGAAATAAGGGACATGGACACACAAGATGAGGGATAGTGAAGGACACTAACCCTCATGATGATCAGGACATATCCTGAAACATGGAGATGCAATACCTTAGAACACAGTGGAAACCATTATATTTACTTTTACAGATGTTAGCACATGGGAATGAATTTCTACCATAAAGCCAGGGTGCCATTTAGGTAGGGCAGAGGGGACCAGTTGCCACCCCCTATATTTGTGCCTAGGTTGTTCTTATGGTGTGGCAATAATGGCATTAAATTTGGATTTAATGTTTCACACAACAAGTGCTCCCAAGGCCTGTGTGTGCTCATCCTGCAGGTGCACTCCTGACTCAACTGTATCTGTATTGGAAGCACCAAGTTTTCTCGTCAGCGAGAATGCTGACCTCCCCCACAGTGACAGCACAATACTGATGCAGATATTGTGCCGCCTCTTAAATAGGTGTTTTCTGGGGGGGGCTGAGCTCCCCACACCCCCGGACTCTAGGATTCCAACTCCAGGTCGGAGTTGGTCTGGGCAGGGGGCAGAACACTGGGGGAAGGTGAAACACAGAAAAAGGACCATTACCGCGAATGCCACCATAATGGTCTTTTTCCGTGTTTTGCCATCGGGGTGTTGACGAAAAGGGGTGATACAGTCTGTACTGTGTTGTCCACTCTCACAACCTATTAGCGGCACCGCCATCACACATGATGTGGAGGAGCTCCATCCAAGCAAGAGCACATGAGTCATGCGAGTGCAACACTGATTTTCCCACCACATAGTAGACAGGCTGCACACTACAGCTTGGAGAAGTCGGTGAGCACCGAACTCTTAATAGCAGTGTTGTAGTGGCATATTTTTGTTGGCCTACTCTTAGTGAGTCTCCATCTCTCTTGGTGGCTGATGGGGCTGAGGGTGAGCTAGAAGACAACTCGACACTAGGCTACCTACTTACTCTACTAGGCTCACCTCACAAAAAGAAAAACAGCACAAGCCCCACGTGGCAGCAAACTAGGCCTAGCAGCAGTGGTGACAGAGCTGTGGGCAGCCTTCATAGGCTTTGATCAGTGTAGTGCAGCAGTGATGGTAGCAGTCAAGCAAGAAGCAAGCAACACAGGTTGGGAGGGTTTGGATGGTGAGGCGACTTGGTTGCAAACCATGTTGGGGATCTGGGATGGTTGGTTCTAGCATCTAGCTTCTGGCAGAAAGACGGAGGAAGAGCGGACTGAAAGCTAGGCTGGTGCCACACTGGGCCAGGCTGCAGGTTCTGGCCAGATGTCTGGTTAAGTAAAAGTAAATAATTTAGTTTACAGGGGGATTGGGGAAGGAGGAAGGACTAAATTATTGATGTGTTTTTCATGTTTCTGTGCTTATGGATGGCTTCACAACCCATATGGGATGAATATTGAATGGAATGGAGTCTGGGAGACAAATCAGGCCTTTTTTATTGGGGGGGTCAGAACTTCAGCCAGGAAAAAAAAATGGTTAGTAACTGGATGGGTTTAAGCCCACATCTGATGCATAGACAGATGAATCTTCTACATTTGAATTTTTCCTGATTTTCATATCACTTTTCAGTCACAACAAATAAGTTTTACCTTTTAGAGACATTCCAGACATTCCAGAGCTTGCCGCCTATGGGCTAACTAGCACCTGGCCTCCCCTGGTTGTTGGCTCCCCCCAGCTGAAATCTGAAAGGGCACCACTGCCATAAAGTCCAAATTTATAGGACATCCTCTGTATAAGCAGCATGTTTTCCATGAGGGATGGACGAGGGGCAGAGCTGTTTTCAGGGGTAAAATGAGGGCTGTCGCTTGCATTCAGGGACAGTTGAGTGGTATGGCATGCACAGATTATTGGAGCCCCACTATAGTCAGGCTTATGCCCTCCCCATGAAGCTGACCTCCACATCCCCATGCTCAGGCATATTATGACATAGGGCAAGGGAGAGTGCAGGGGTGTGCCCCATTGAAATGAATAGGGATTTTTTATTACTATTTTATACATTATTAATGGTTAGTTGGAGATTAATCAAGGCCACCACTCAACGAACAAGGGTCATGTTAGTAGAACAGTGGCCTTCATTATTCTCCAAATCACCACCATTCATTTCAAAGGGGTACACCCCAGCGCTCTGACCCATGGACATCACCTCTTAAAGACTCCTGCCTGTGGCTCACTAGTACTCAGGTAAGAGACTCTCAACTTATATCTATACTTGGTGGGTTGTCTATAGCAGCATGGCTACACCCACTTCAGTGTGTGTGCATGGGGGTGGGGAGGGACTGGGCATGTGGTTGGGTTTTGAGTTGTTGCTACTTTTGTTTTTGCCCCTTAAAGTCTGTTTGCATGGAAGCATTCAAAACTATGGTGAGAAAATAGGAATACAGGCCACACAGAAGTAATTAAGTAGTTTTGTGGGTAAGTTTGTGTATTGGGGGTTGGAAGAACCACATGTGTTTCCATTGGTATGTGTGCTACTGTTGAGCTGTGCAGCTGAGATAAGGGGGAACAAGAAGACTGAAAAGTATATCAGTGGCTCTAAGCATGCTGCCTGCATGCAGATGTATGCAGATTTCTATTGAAGTTACAGAGACTTGGTGGCACGATGATGACCCCTGGGACAAGAACATTCCAGGTTTTGCACTGTTTCATAAAGACAGAAGTATTATTATGGGGAGTGTGGCATTGTACCTATCAAGTATTATAAATTTAGAGAATATTGAACTTATTCAGTGGCCCAATATTGAAGCACTATGGGTCAAAATTTTCCCTATTTCAGCACCTTGCATTAACATGGGAGCAGTTTATAGGTCCACAGCAATTACACACAATGATGATTTTCATCTGCTAGATTTTGTGGAAAAGATATCTTCCACTAATAACACCCTGCTTGTAGGTGACTTTAATCTTCCTGGTATAACTGGAAGACTATACATACTTCATCCCCCATGGAAAATAGATATTTGCAAACACTTCTGATGTCTAACATGGAACAAATAGTCAACATTAGTACTAGGGGTAACAATATTTTAGATTTAGTCTTACAAAATTTGGGAAAACAAATTTCAAACTGTTCAGTGCTCCAACCACTAGGCTCCAGTGACCATTCTATAGTACAATTTATCTTTAGTGGGAATTTAGGACAGGATGATGGTAACATAACACTTTACAACTTTAATAAAGCAAACTTTATGGGCATGACACTAGATATGGCATCCTGGGACTGGCAATATTCCTTCTTAGATAAATCACTTCCAGAAATATGGCAAATTTTGATCAGCCAGTTAACCTTAGTTTCAAATAAACATATCCCAATTATCAAAAAAATTGATAAAACCAAATTTAAAAGGCCTTGGATGAATGAAACTGTAAAAGAAACATATTAAATATAAAAACAGAGCTTACAAAAAAGCCAAGTTGTGTGGAACAAAGCAAAGCTGGGAAATCTTTAAATTCCAGTTGAAAGTGACTAAATACAGTATTAGAAAGGCAAAAAGGGATTTTGAGGTATGACTGGCAGGTAATGTGGGGGGTAAGTATAAGTCCTTCTATAAATATATTAATAACAAAAGAGGAGGTACTCCCACCATAGGCCTGCTAAAAAACATTTCAGGGGATCTAGTATCAGACAAGACACAAATGGTTACTATTTGCAATAAGCAATTTTCATCAGTTTTCAATACTAAAACAGAAACTAGAAAGAAACATAATGATCATATCCTGAGTGGGTATTTCACAATAGATGCTGGCATTATTCAAAAACTGCTTCACAATTTAGACCCTTACAAGTCAGCAGGGCCAGATGGTTTACACCCCCATATTCTTAAAGAATTAGCTATCCCTCTTTCTGGTCCTGTTGCTGCCTTATTTAATAAATCCATACAAGATGGCCAGGTTATTGATGTCTGGAGACAAGTGACTGTGGTTCCAATCTACAAGAAGGGTTCTAGGCCGGAGGTGTCTAATTATAGACCCATCAGTTTGACATCTATATTGGGTAAAATGCTTGAAGGAATTATTAAGAAATACCTATGTAAGATAGTAAAACCTGATCCCGCTCAGCATGGTTTTGTTAAGGCAAGATCATGCCAGACAAACCTGTTGAGCTTCTATAATGGAGTGAGTGGGGTATTGGACAGGAGTGAGGCAGTGGATGTCATTTTTCTGGATTTTTCCAAGGCCTTTGATAAGGTCCCTCATGGTCAGCTTATTGAGGACATGATTAGCATTGGAATAGGGGGAAATATATCATGTTGGGTGGAATCATGGCTTAAGGGCTGTACCCAGAGAGTGTGTATAAAGGGCTTTTTTTCAGATTGGGATGTTGTGACTAGTGGGGTCCCACAGGGTTCGGTCTTGGGTCCGTGTCTGTTCAACATATATATTGCATCATTATAAACCACAACTAAGGTTTGGTTAACAAAATTTGTTGATGACGCACGATTAGGCTACCCAGTCATTAATACTGATGATATAGATACCCTCCAGTATGCCCTTGATGAGCTACAGAATTGGGCTACCAAGAAGAAATTGTCCTTTAATACCGATAAATGCATTGTAATGCATTTTGGGAGAAAAAACAACCAAGCTAAATACATTTTTGGTGGAAAAATCTTAAAATCAGTTGATGATGATTGTGACCTCAGTATTAGAGTATCCAATGATCTTAGTTCTAAGCTCCATTGCCATGCTGTTATCAAGAAGGCAGCTGGTGTGTTACACTGCATAAACAAACATATTAGCAGTAAAAGTAGAGATGTTCTGCTCCCACTGTATTCATCTTTGGTAAGGGCCCCATTTGGAGTATTGTGCCCAATTTTGGGCACCAGGGGATAAAGGCTCTATAAAAACACTGGAAAAAATTCAGCAGAGAGTAACTAAAAGGATTAATGAAGTCAATAACTTGGATTATAATGCTAGACTACAAAAACTAGGACTATATACATTAGAGTATCGCAGAATGAGGGGTGTCTTATGTCTGGTATTTAAGGCTTTACATGATGATCACCTTTGTGAGTTATTGGGTCTTGAACTGAGGGATACTATTTACATAACTGGGGCACATTGACTACAATTAAAAGTAGAATAATGTAAAACAAAAAAAAGAAGTAGTTGGTTCACAATAAGAGTTTGTAAAATCTGGAATAGTTTGCCTTTGGAAGTAGTAACATGTAAAAACATGGATACATTTAAAAAATATCTGGACACCTATTTGCAACAAAAATGCATAGTGGGATATAACTAATATTTGCGAGCATTATGGACCATGGTCTACTAGCTCTGTATAACCTATGATACCTATGATGAGCGAGCCATATGTGTGCTGGCAGTATAGGTTAGTGGTTAAAGGCACTGAACTGCAAACCAGGAGACCTGAAGACCTGGGTTTGAATCTCATCAACCCCTAATTGTAGCCAGCCCGGTGGTGCTGAGGGCTGGGGCGCTGGACGCCTTACCTCGTGTCACACTGGCGACCCATGTTCGGGAACGGACATGGGGCACTGGGGGTTGGCAGGGAGGAGAAGGATTGAGTGACCCCAGGACTGCTCTCCTTCTCCAGAGAGGGGGGGTTTACAGGGCTCAGAGATTGCCTACCACCTATTGGAGGCTGGGAGGTGCCTGCCACCTAGCGGAGGCTGGGAGGTAGCACGTCAGCACTGGAAGTAGATGAGAGTGCGGCAGGCACTTGGCGGAACATGCACGGGAGTGTGCACACAGCCGCCGCTGACGCCATTGCACGCCGCACCTTGAGAGGGAGAGTAATACAGGAAAAAGTGGAGTCCTCTGTGAATGACGATGGTCCCCCTCCGTGATGGCCTGGGAAGGCACCTCCCCGAACGCTGATCTGGACCGGTGGGTTGAGTCGCTCCCCACCCCCTGCCATGAAGGGTAAGTCATGGGGTTATGGGGATGGGGGTCTCATACCCGGTGCCTACAAGGAGGGGGGACGTCAGATGCTGGCAGAGGACTCCAGGGGTAGAAAATAGTAACTACAAAAAAAAAAAAAAACTAATTGTATATGGTGTGATCCTGAGCAAGTCAGTTAACTTTTATGTATGCAGTTATCAGTGACCACTTACTTTTTGCATGCATGCCACATGCATGCAGTGTTCAAATTTAGCATAAAAGGCATGCATTCCACACTAGCTTGCTGCACGCATGCCACATGCATGCAATCGGTTCCAATTTAACGTTTAAATCATGCTTGCAGCATGCATTTCACATGGGTAGTTTTATGTGCTCAGCATGAAAACATTTCATATAATTATGTCTGTAAGGGAACAGTCAATGATAGCAACTAACAGTTCTACCTAGACAAATACTTCCCAGTTAAGCTATTTGCAGATATAACAATATCACCAGGTTCAGAACATTTTCATAGGCATTTTTAAACAGACAATCGGTTCCTATCTGACCAATACTCTGCATCCCAACCTTATAACCAAGGACCATTGAATGCAATACAGGGTATGGAATAGGAAGACATGGATTCTGTGACACTACGTACAGGGGCAGGTCAGTGGGGGCACATAAGTGTCATAACTAAGCTTCTAAATGGGTCTCACTGGTCTTTCTAAATATCACAATGGGACTTCTTCTGTTTCCTTGACAACTGAGGGCGCACATCCCTCCTCTCTGGTCAGTGAATGAGGTGCCTCAGAATGAGCTGGTTCCATCACAATATATGGCTTTTTGTGGGGTTCTACATAATCTTCCACATGCTCTAGTTCAGGGGTAGCTGGTCTTGATGAGGTCCTAAAGGATATGCATCTGGATTTAACTGTTGGGTGGTGTAGTTGTCATCCACCAATCTAGTTACTGGAAGCATTTAACCAAGGGGGAATGTCCACAGTGCAATGGTAAAGAACAAGGTCATCCTCTTCATTAGATGACTCTGTTGCATTTTGTGCTGGTTCAGGTGAAGGTCTCTCAGGAGGCCTGAGTGGACTAGTATCCAGGATGGGGGCAGATGGACTAGGTTTGCTTCTGTGTTTATGAGAACCTCTGGTTTCTATTACATAAGAGAGTACTGGCCATCGTCCCAGTCTGGCATGTCCAACAGTCCAATGGGGAGAAAATGGTTGCGGTGCAAGGTTTTTCTTCTACTGGGATCCCCCTCTGTGCAAACTCGGTACACTGGCAAGTCCACAAATTGTTCTGTGACCTTTCTCCTCACCCCATAGCACCCAAAGTCATGACAGCAGAACAGAGATGGTCCCACAGCAGAGTGGCTTGCACTCGTCTTCATTCTGGTATGTAGCCCGCCAGGATCAAGCTCAGTGCCACAGGTTTCCTGCATGACAAAAAGGGATTAACTCCCATTGAAATTGCATTGTTTGCTGCAGTAACTCTACTGCAGAATTCTGCAGAGTTGGGCTTCACCCTAGTGATATTCATGGTATATGAATGAAAATGATAGCTTCCTATAGTAGTAACACCTGATTGGCTATAGGTGTTACTACAGTAGGAGGAGGTAATTTTCATTCCTATACATACTGGAATGAAAATGAGTACAAGCAAGGACCATCTCTGTTCTGTTATCACTGCTTTGGATGCTAAGGGGGGAGGAAGGAGGTGGGGGATAGTGGGTGTTTTGGATGGAGGGGTCCTTTACTGGATCGAGGATCTGGGGCTTTATGTGTCTTTTCTCAGGGTGGGGGATATGGCTATTATTTAGAGGGGTTGTTGCAGCATTTTACAGTTTTACCAGTGAAATAAATTTTTTTATTGGATTGGAGGACACAATTTACTAGTTAACACTATCAGTGGACTTGGGGGAAGTTGTGGGTTACAGGGTGGCTTGGGCAGGTTCCACCATACTGCAGTGACATGAATTGTGTTGAACAGCATTACAGCGGTGGCACATTGCCAATAGTCTGCATTGTGCCATCCAGGAAATCAAGTGTTTTTTGCAAGGGACTTTGCCCCCCACACCGCCCATGTGGAGGGCTTTGCTCCCGCAGCCCCAGTAACATAAATAATTAACTCCAAGTTGCAGTTGATTCAGGGAGGGAGTGATATTCCTGGAGACAGCAATGTCAGGAATACCAGGGACCATTGCAGCAAACTGTCGATTTTGTCACTGTAATGGTCTTCGTGGTATTCCCGTCACTGTTCGAACTTGATACCACTTGGGTGGGGGGTTATCAATACCAGGAAGGCAGGAGGTTGTACAGGGCTGTGGGAAGTTTTTTAGTATAAGATTTCACAGTTTGGAATTTTGGCAGCTTAATCCAAAAAGTCCTAATTCCTGCATTTTCTCTCTTATCTGAGGTATCAGTTTTCTTAAACAGGTATTCAAGCAACCAAGGAAAAAAGGACAAAAGAAAAATAACTCCAGGCACTAATTTCATGACTGTAAAGGCTATAACAGCTCTAAAATTATTCAGAGTTAATCCAAGTACCTGTACATCAGAAACTTCTAGGGTGAACCTCTGAAGAGGAATCTGAACCAGGTCACAGTCACCTCGCTCATCCCAGCCAACATACCTTCCAAAACCTCATACTGTTCTGTACTATTACTTTGATATTAGGTTGTTTTCTTAAGAATTGATTTACCCAGGATAGTCCAGCTGAGATGTAACAACTTTTCTACTGTGGGGTTCTGATTGTATTATGTTTACTTGCATGCATGCATAATGTGAACATTTTGTTACTGTAGTGTAGGGGTTCTGTAGGTGTATACTGTATAAGCCAATGGGTGTAGAAATGCAGGAGGCTAGCCTCTAGAAACCAGTGCTGAAAAGGTTGAGGATGATGGTGCTCATCTGGCTGATGGGGGTAAACTTGCTGTAGCTCAAAGGAGAAAAGCCCCACCAATCATATTGGTTTTCTGCTCATTAGGCAGCTAGCAGACATCAGGCCTTGAAGATAAACATCAAGCCTCACACTATGTATGCGTGTGTGTGTGTGTGTGTGTGTGTGTGTGTGTGTGTGTGTGTGTGTTGTTTCCCATAGCAACAGACAGGAACATCTATTTGGAAGCATCAAACAGAGTTGGGAATAGCATACTCAATGCAAATATAATAGCTTCGAATATGTTAAAGCTTGTCAATAACGAACAGAAAACATCAGCAATAGTTCATTTAAAGTATATATTATGTCATCTTTAAAGAGCCCCTGATACCAGTTGGATAACTTTGTAAAATGTGAGAGTTAGACACAATTCAGTTTACAGTTCGTATATTTTAGCTTTCCTGTTTTTCCATATGGACTTTATCCTCCTGACCTTTCCCATCTGCCCCTTCTGGTGAACCTCAGCCCCTTCAACACACCTCCAAGACTTACACCATCTACTTCTTACCTCATTGTGTGAATGGGTACCATGGATGGTGTTGGTGTGGTGCCATCAGGGTGGCAGCATAATCCTACAGAAAGGAGTTATTTTCCACCTGTTACTCCCCTTGAGTCAGAGCCAACGATGATGGTGTATGCTTTCAATGCCTGCCTCTGGCTTTCAATTCTGGTGACTGCTGCTATGCCAACTACCCTCCATTAGGTGGCAGCCAAGTAGCAGTTAACATTGTCCCCCCACCAAGAAGGATGAGATTCATCGATGGATGCTACATCCTCCTCCTCTCCCACACCAGCTTCTGAGCAACCTTGGTCCATTCTCAAACCCAGGTCTCTGATGTGGTGGGAGGTGAGGCATCCACCACCTCAACCTTCCATGTCACTGGCCTGGCTACAGGGTTACTATAGTTTAGATTTCCTTAGACAATATTACTTGTGTCCTTAAAGGGATTTTCTGATGTTTCGCAGATGCCTTTTTCACATAGTATGCTTCTGCTGCCCATGCTTCAGGTGTTGAAGCTGCAATTTGTTTTGTAAAAAAATATGTTATAGACATTTTATTGTTATGTTTTATCAGTGCTTTGTTTCTGGCTGTCTTCCAGAGTGATGTCATACCAGGGAGCTGTCAATGTTTTACATACAGCAACAAGGAATTCTGGGTAATGTATAATGTTGACTTAAATGTGCCTTACTCAGAAGTACAGACTCATATGTTGGTAGTGGTGAGCACCTAATATGTACATGTCCATAGCAAGGTATTGTGGGTAAAATGAGACATTGTTTTCCAGTTTCCTTACTGTGAGATGCAGGATCAGATATTCAAAACTTTGCGCCGGGCAAAAACCATTTGTGCAGGTTTAGCACGGGATTAGCGTGGTTCTGCTTTATTCAAAAGGCCAAATAGCGTGGGCAAACTGCATTAGCACCGGGAAAAATCATAATGTATGCAAGGGGCAAACTGACATGAATACAGGCGCATACTGTATTCAGTGACTAGAGATGTGCTAAGTGGTTTTGCACGGCTTAGCGTGACACTTAGCGTGGTGCATATTACCACCCAGGAAAATCTTGTCTTAACCCTGGGCAATCAGCTTTGTGTGGCTTTGCGCAGCTTTGCGCGACCCTAACAAATAAATATGACACAGACAAAGCCAGACATAGAGGAAACATGCTACTAACTGATGGCATCACAATGATGCCATCATCTGCCACCAGTCCCAGCCATGCCAGGCAGTAAGTAGTGACCCTGCCACCAGTGGATAGCATGGCAGTGTGGTCATACAGCACACACCAGCCAACCAATCTTTTGTGGACACCAACAGATGCCAGCACACACATGCAGCACTGTGGGCATGGAGGATGTTGCAGGGAGAGTGTATGGGTGGCCAGGCTGTGCCACAGACCAGGTGTGGCCACAAGGCTGGGACACATCATGCAGTGCACATGGGCCAGTATTGGGAAAACCCCAACACCAGTGTGCCTTGCTGATAATATATGCCCCCCCCGGCCACATACCGCAAAGCTGTACAACTGCCACAGCACACAAAGCTGGACATGTATATGTCACTGTGAGCATCCCATGCCAGAGGTGCAGCATCTGTGGGTCACACAACAGCGTAACAGTAATGTTCACTATCAGTAAACACCTGCAGGTTGGGCCTCTCACTGTGTATAGTGCAGTCATCATCACTGCCCTACACACCATAGGCATTGCTGTGTCCACACACTACTGGCCCCCTTGCTACTGTAGTGTCTGCTGTGCACTGTAGCATGACCTACAGAGTGACAGTTGCATGCAGCACCACCACCATCTGTGCCTATTCTGTGTTGTCCCAGTACAGCTGCAGGCAGAAGCGCATGTGGAAGTAGTGTTCAAACCTGTATAATCAGGGATCAACCTTAACTTTTTTTTGCACTAGCCAGCCGGACAAGTTGATTAAAAATTGCACTAGCCCGCAGATGGTTGCACTAGCCCACAATAATAATGGTCAATTTTTATCGGTTATAGAGGAAAAATGCAAGCCAAGAAATACTCTGATTACTGCATATTTATCCTGCTCCCACATTGCTTCCTGTCCCAGCAAAAAAAAAAAAAAGACTGCAGTCCAATCACACGCAGTGTGTACCCCCACTGTTTTTTTTACCATGTGCCCCTTGCTTCCTCTTTTTTCACCCCCTTACTGCCAAACCAGAGAATACCATAGTAGCAAATGTTCAGTCAGGCAGTTCTAGCTCTGCACACACAATAGCCAACATCATCATGTACGTCACCACAGTTCCACCCTGACCTGCAGGGCAATGTACAGAATCAGGCAGAGAGAGACATTCTCATCCTTCACCCTGTGATTAACCAGAACTGCACTTCTGGAAGTTTTCTTACACTGCAAAATGAGCCGGGGCAGATCTAGGATTTCTTTGGAGAGAGTTAAACAAACACAGGGGGCTGGGATGTAAGAAACTTTGACATATCTGTATATATATATATTTATGTATTATTATTTAATATAAATTATATTTAATATAAATTAATTATTTAATATAAAATAAATATATATATATATATATATTAGAGGCAAAAACTCCGTTTAATGCATTAGTTAGGGTTGTTCCACAGCGACAAAAGTGAGGAAATTAGCTGTTAGGGTTGAAAACCCCCTTGGACGCCCACCCACCCCAACTGGCATTGGGGTGCACATTGGGATCGTCAGCCCTAACTCTCACCCCATAACATGTGTAAAGCAGCAGAAGTATAGGAGAATGGGGTGAGAGTGGACCCACGATCCTAACAGCGCACCCCAATGCCGGTTGGGGTGAGGGATCCAAGGGGGTTTCAAACCCTAACAGCAAATTTCCTCACTTTGTTGCTGTGAACAACCCAACTAATGCATTAAACAGAGTTTTTACCTCTAATTTCCCTTCTTTTTGAGAATGATAACGAGAAATAGTGAATGTAATGCGTTGGCGGGAGCGCGGGGCCCTTTCTGCATAATGCGTTGGCGGGAGCGCGGGGCCCTGTTGTGGCATACTAACAGGGACAGCAACGCAAACAGAAATGCTAACAGTGGCTCACATGGTAACACAAGCATGAATGAGAACAGAAAGGGTGACGCACATGGTGGCGTAGACGGGAATGGTCTGCCACGTGATGTGTTGTCACATAGTAACATGGTGCCTGCAAACAGAAATGTCAATGGGCATGGTGATGTAAAGTGAAACAGTAAGATAAACAGTACTGTAGACAGAAATGGCAAAAAATAACAGAAAGCATAGCGCAAATGAAAGCGCAAAGGATAACGCACGCATGGTGGCGCAGGCGTCAATGGTAAGTGAAGCAGTGCGGATCCATAGCGGAAAGGGCAACAGTAACAGTAATGTAAGCGCACAGGCTGGTTTTCCCAAAACCTGCATTGAGAAAGACAGTGAGTACAAATAATGTATGCAAAATAATGAGTATCGACGAGAAATTAGATCTTGGAATACTAAATACATTATATCTCAGGAACCGTACGACGTAGAAAAAAATTTAAAGTCATATTATTTACAACTGTCACCAGCTAATTTGTATTTTAGCCCCATTGTAGGGACCTAAGAAATTTTCCTACAGAAAAGTCCGTTTCTCGCACCGTTCCGAGATACGGGCCGGCCCTGAAAAGCGCGCGAAACGCCCGTAATGTTATCCTATGGGAAAAAAGAAAAGTTTGGATGCCATAACTTTGCCTCCCTGTAATTTTTTTTCACCAAACTACTGAAAGGCACATCTGTGGGCTGTTGGCTGTCTTCCTTCCAAATGTCAGGAAAAAAGACCAAACCGTTATTTTGCAGCAGGGCTCCAAATGATTTCTGTTAAGTGTCGGGCGCCGTAATGTTATCCTATGGGAAAAACCGTCAATTTTGGAGTGCTGTAACTTTGCTGCCATGTGATATTTTTTCACCAAACTACTGAAAGGCATATCTGTGTACTGTTGGCTGTCTTCCGTCCAAATTTCAGGAAAAAAGACCAAACCGTTATTTTGCAGCAGGGTGCCAAAGGATTCCTGTAATGCTTCGGGCGCCGTAATGTTATCCTATGGGAAAAACTGTCAACTTTGGAGTGCCATAACTTTGCCGCTGTGTAATATGTTTTCAATACAACACTGAAAGGCACATCTGTGAGATGTCGGCTGCATTCCCTCTAAATTTCAGCCCAAAACTCCCAACTATTTATTTTGCAGTGCAGTGCCAAAAAATTGCTGTCATTTTCCACAGACTAGAAAATTACTATGTAATTTAAGCTTTACAAAATTGCGACACTTTCTGAGTACCTAAAGTACTCTATGGAAGTACTTTTTCCAGAAATTTGAAAAACATATTTCTGGGGTGTTTTACCACAAAATAAAGACGTGGCAAGCATCCTCAGGGCCCGACTAGGTGAATACAAAAAAATTAGGTTGCTAGAGGGTCCCAAATTTAAATGCCAACCATTTTTCTGATCACCAACTGAAAACAAAATGGCCGATTTACGAAAGTAACAGGCCCATTTGCGAAAGTAAAAATGCATTTGCGAAAGTGTTGAACTTTTTGTTAACTTTTCCCATTGACTTATAATGGGAAACTGTTTTTTGAATAACTTTTGAACCGTTTAATATTTTTTCACGAAATCTTTGAAAGGCACATTGGGGACCCTGGCTGCACATTCCCTGAAGATTTTGGGCCGGTCACACAAACCGTACGACCTGTAGGCGCGACCACAGAATTCCAGAAAAGCGTAAAAGCGCGCACAGAGCACACTTAATAACTCCGCAGCTGTATATCTGACCACTACAAAACTTGGCAGATCCCAAGGCCTATGGTTCTTGATCATAAATTCCAAATTTCAGGCAAATCCATCAAATGGTTGCAAAGTTATTAAGGTGCAAAGTTTTGGGGTTTAACATAGAAATGGCTCCTCAACCCTAACTATGGTAGCACTACCGTGCTACCATAATATATATATATACACATATATATATATACACACACACACACACACACACACACAGGCAAAAAATATTGATTTAACATGCTCTGCCCTAACAAAAACAGATTTTTCATAACAGTGTCCTTTCATCAGTCAAAGGGGAGCAGTATACATGCATGATGCTGTACTGCTTCTCTTTCTATATAGGATGATCTGTGCACACCAGCAATACCTATTTTAACCTTCAAATTATATATTTTACTAAGGTTTTGCTTTGTACCATACATGCTCCAAAGCATTGTTTTTAGGATAAAATGATATGCTGGATGGTACTGCATTGATGGCATTGACAGGTGTGATCCATTAAGAGGAGCTGTGAACCATACACCAGTCAGTAATGGCAGCTATTGGTCTATGGATGGCCACTTCAGAGCCTAGTCTGCAGTGGTGTCGGGAGAAAGTATAGAGTGGACAGACCACCTGGCTGGGCAGACCGTGTACACATGATAGCATTCTGTCACTGCAGTGTTGGATACAGGCACTCAAAAGGTTGGAAAATGAGGCACACTGGTTTTAATATTGTGGGACAAATCAAAGACAAGTTCAGCAAACTGGAAGCTAGTTACTTAACAGCACTCTGCCCTTGATCACAGCATGCACACTAGCTGAATGTCCTAACAATTGAGCGATAATGACTCACATTGAGTCTTTTGTTGGATCCCCCTCTTAAACTGCCAGATAATTGCAGCTCTTAATGAGCTGTTAATCACACCAGGCCACCTGGAACACTGAGGGAGATTAGCAAAAGGACTACAGCCTGCTAAAGTAGGGACTTTTTCAACTTCATTAACAGCCATGAAAAGCCTGCACTAGTCAAGACGGACAAGTAGAGGGTTAGCTGCACTAGCCCTGGCCAATTTGCACTAGGTTCAGGGCTAGTAAAACAATGTTAAGGTCGAACCCTGTGTATAATATTCCCCAAGCTGTTTGTGCAGTGCTAAAACGTCTGGGCAGGTTTAGCGCAGGGCTAAACTGTTAGCCCAGCACAAACTGCATGCATATAAGGGCATAATAAGATGCTAATCTGGATGTTTGACCAGAGACTACCTAAGTAGGCTCATTTGCATGTCACTTTTGAATATGGCAAAGTTTAGCTCTGGGAAAACGTGTTTGCACTGGGCTAACGATTTAGCCCTACGCTAAACCTGTGCAAACGTGTTAGCGTTGCACAAACAGTTCAGGGAATATTTTACAGTTTTGCACACTGTACTTTACATATGCTGCTGCCTGCAGCTGTATTAGGTCTACACATTTGCTGGCACACACATTGGCCACATAGTTCACCACTACCTACCTTCCCATTGCTGTGCACTGTATTGCTGTTGTGGTTTGCACTTCCTGGTTGCCATATTCAGAGCTGTCTTATTCCAGGGCTAAGTTTGCCCTGCACTCCCAGCCCAGTTTGCCCAGCCTCATTCCCATGCTATATTCAGAAGCTGTTTGCCCTGGGCTATTCCTTTTGAATATGGCTTGCTTTTGCTCTGGGCTAAGTTTGCCCACAGGGAAGTGCTAATTTAGCCCCGGGGCAAAGTTTTGAATATCTGGCCCACAGTCTCATATTTCTGTACTGGTGTCAATGATATAAGCTCTTGTACGTTTATTTTCAAAACCATGCATTGTGCATACAGTATCTAGCTACAAGACTTCCATACTGAGAGATGTAGTCTCCTATTTCTGCAGTGAGCACAGAAATATAATGGCTTGTATACTACTTTACATAGTGAGGCATTGTGAGTACAGTAAATAGTAGATTTTTCTATCTAAAACTCCAAATTGATAGTGTCCCTTTAATAACTTAGTTTCCCTGGTATGATGTCACAGTTGGGGCTTGCAGCACTGAGAAAAAAGGGGCAGTTTATGCAAATGAAGCAAAGCACAGAAATAAAAAACATTTGTTCATGGAAAACAGCACTTTTTGGCTGTTTGAATTGTTGGATACTGATTCACAACTCCAACAAATTACTATTCCCATTTGTTATGGCAAACATCGGAAAATCACTTTAAAGTGGGCTGAACCTGCATATCACTGTTTTACAGCTTTGTGCTTTTATGCTCTGTACCATTCAACCATTACTATCTTTTTGCAATTCTTTCCGCTTTTTCTTTATTACTGAAGGAAGTGACATAACAAGATTACTGTCCATTGGCAGTGTTGGATAAGTTACTTTTTCTATTACTTTTGAAAACTTGTTCCAGAAAGCTCTGTGCAGTCACTAGCAGGGATGGAGAAGTACTGGAAGATGTTATACACCTTACAGTTACATTTACTTATGTCTTTTTATACAAAAGAAATGCATAACTGTAACTGATTACATTTATTTGAAAGTAACTAGAAACTAACCTATTACTTGCAAAAATGTAATCTGTTATAGTTATTTAGTATTTTTGTATAAAAAGAAATAAGTAACTATAATTGTAAGGTGTATTACTTTTTCTAGTACATCTCCATCCTTGCTAGTGACTGCACAGAGCTTCCTGGAACAAGTTTCCAACTGTAATAGAAAAAGTAACTTACCCAACACTGTCCATTGGACTTCATTAGCTTTGGCTGCTTGTCTATATGTGACATCAAAATACCCTGTTTATGACATCATAATTATCTCAACAGCAACAGATTGGGACGTCATAAACAGAACTGTGACAGCAGAAGTAGACAAGCAGACAGAGCAAGTAGGGCAGAGATCCTATTTCCATGCAAATGTCCTTAGCAATAAAATAAGGGAGACAATTACAAAAAAGGGTGAAACATAAGCTAAATTGTGTCTAGATATTATGTGTTTCAGAACTGTCCCAACATTGTAAGCAAATGTTCGACATTGACCAATGCTTGTTCAATATTACTGCTAACAGGGATTGATGCACAAGAAAGTTAAGTGGCATTGCGTCAGGTCACACAGGGAAATAAGTGGCTCTGGGCCACTTGAACCTGTGTCTTCTGGTTCACAGGTATGTTCTTTACTCAGTATACTACAGTATATTGTCCCTTTTATATCTTTATATGTATGATGCACATCCAGGTCTTTATCAACATTTTTGATTAAAGAGCTGGGACAGGAGTCACAAAGCTTTGCCTGAGTGCAAACCCAGTTTGCCCAGCGCAAACTGGGCTTTGTGAATAGCTGGTATTCACAAAGCCCAGTTTGCCCCCACAAACTGAGTCTGGGCCTGGGCAAAGTAGTGAGGGAGGCCACGATGCAGATGAATGGGAGGGGGCCTGCATATCCCTGCAATCCCATTCACAAACAATTGCTCCATGCAATGGCCTTTTTCAAAGGCCATTGCATGGGGCAAATTACCACCTGGAAAAATGTGGCAGTACTCCCTGCAAACCCTAGAGGGTTGCAGATGTACTGCAGCCCCCCCCATTCCCTGATCACTGTCGGTATGGTCATAATATCCGCTTTTCTGCAGTATGGGGTCCTTCACCCCTCCCGGTCTCCAATCCCTGTCATCATACAAATTAATTTCCCTTTTTCCATAGTATAGGGTCCCTCCCCCCTCCCCTGTCCCTGATCCCCATTATAATAATAATAATAAATTCCTCTTTTCTGTAGTAAAGTGGTCCCTCTCCCCTCTCCGGTCCCTGATCCCCATTATCATACAAATCAATTCCCCTTTTTCCGTAGAATATGGTCTCACCCCCCCCAGTCCCCAAACTCCCATCCGTACTGTACTAACATATTTTCCATAGTGTAGTGGTCCCCCCAATCCCCCAACCACTCTAGTAACTGCATCCCACCCCGCTCCCTCCAACCCAGGGAGGTCGAGCGCCACCACACTAATGGCATGTAAATAGCCCCTAATGGGCATGCTAATGACCACTAGCCCCTTGCATGCCCAATGGGCACATTTGGATGGTTTCTTTGGTAAATTGAAACTTCTCCTCGCTGGCTATGGGGGCAGCGCTACTGTGCTTCCTAGTGATTTTCCTGGGTTAGCACTGCCCCCGCCTGCTCCTATTCACAGTCGGCTAGCGCATCTCACTATCTAACTGTGAATAGCATGATTGTCCTGTGGCACAACATTGCCCAATTTAGTGAACCCTGCCCCAGGCAGGGGCCCAATATTCAAAACCTAGCTCCTGGGCAAAATTAGCACTGACCGGTGCACACAAAATAGCCCAGAACCATTTGCATGCCATATTCAAAGGAATTGCACAGGGGCTAAATCTGCTGAATATAGCATGCAAATGAAGACATGCAAACAGGGCTAACAGTGCAGTGCAAAAATAGACCAGCAAATAAGACAGCTCTGGATATAGCTACCAGGCAGTGCAAACTGCAACAGCAACCTAGTGCACACAGAGGTGGAGTAAGGCAGAGTTGCAGTAGGTAGGCAATGCGGGTGAGAGCAATGAAGTGGTGCACTACAATTGCAATCATTATTGCAGGCCAAACACTGTAGAACTGTGCTATGGTTTTGACAGGTTAGTCCGGGGTAAACAGTTAGTGTGGCATTAACACATTTGCCCCAGGGTAACACAGTAACCCGGGGCTAAATTTTGCTATATTCAAAACTTCTGTGCAAATGAGCTACTTAGGCAACCCATGGGCAAACAGCCACATTAACATCTCATTATGGCCTGATTTGCATGCATTATCATGTAGTTTGCCTGGCAGTACTTCATGGTGCACACAGCTCCACCTGTATGTCAGACTCGAACTACAGGTCAGTAGCCACAGGCTGGGTTGTAAGACCCGGACAACAGTTCTGTAGCTGCAGGCTACATCTGTACACAGCAGAAGAGTTTACCTTAATTATTCATAAGTGTTGAACCTTATTATCTTCATATAACAACAACAAAGGGCGGTGCACAGCTTTTGATGTGGGATCATGAGTTAATAATAAATAATAATAATAATAAAATTTATTTGATTTAGCGCCTTTCAAAGTTTTCAAAGCGCTGTACATTAAGAAAAACACAGACATATTCAATACATACAATAAAACAGCTCTAAACAAATATTACACAACTATAATATACAGTTACAACAAAGCAGAAAATGCCTTCTCCCATGAAAAAGTCTTTAGTGCCTGTTTGAAGCTCCCCACCGTCCAGCTCTCCCAGAGCTGACGGGGCAGAGAATTCCAGAGGGTAGGTGCAGCAAATCCAAAAGCACGAGCTCCAGAAGACTTCAAATTTACCCTTGGAATCTTCAGCAACCCCTCGTCAGCCGAGCAGAGCTGTCTCAGAGGGGTGTAGGGCACCAAGAGCTCTTTCAGGTAGTCAGGACCTAGACCGTGTAGGGCTTTGTAGGTCAAGAGACCCACTTTGAAGGTGATCCGCCACTGTATTGGCAGCCAGTGCAGAGTGCGCAACACAGGGGTAATATGAGAACTTCTGGATGCCCCAGTCAACAAACGTGCTGCCACATTCTGCACTAGCTGCAACCGGCGGATATCAACCCCAGGAAGTCCTAGGTAAAGGGAGTTACAGTAATCAAGGCGAGAAGTCACAAAGGCGTGGACCAAAACTGGCAGGTCGCTAGGTGGAACAAGGTGCCTAATCCTGGCAATGTTCCTAAGATGAAAAAATGCAGTCTTGACAACTGCAGACACCTGATAACGGAGGGTCAGACCAGTGTCAAGCTCCACTCCCAGGTTACGCACCCATTCAGAAGTGAGGATCTGATCCACCCCCAGGATTAATCCAAAGGGGAGCCCAGTCCTCCAACCCTCTACCCTGCGACCCGGGTCCACCACCATAACCTCAGTCTTTCCCGGGGTCAACTTTAGACCGCTGGTGTTCATCCAGTCTTGGATATCAGCGAGGCAGTTGTTCAGTACTGAGATGGCACTAACCTGGTCAGGTGCAAAAGACAGGTAGAGCTGGGTATCATCAGCATAGCAGTGAAACCTCAGCTCATACCGTCTTACAGTGTCTCCAAGGGGTAGCATATTTACTGCGAATAACATGGGGGAAAGCACCGAGCCTTGAGGTACCCCACAAGGCAGAGAGAAGGCCCCGGATGAATACAAACCCGAGACCACTCTCTACATTCTCCCTTCAAGGAAAGATGAAAACCTTCTGAGGACCGTACTCGATAGTCCACAAATGGACCTCAGGCGTTCGAGCAAAACCCCATGATCCACAGTATCAAAAGCTGATGACAGGTCAAGGAGAATCAAAATGGAAAGGTGTCTCCGATCTCTCGCCATCAGGAGATCATTGAGCACCCGAACCAGAGCAGTCTCAGTACTATGCCTTTTATGAAAACCAGACTGGAGAGGTTCGTATAAACTATGGATGGTTCAATGGTTATCCAGTTGGACCGCCACAACTTTCTCAATAACCTTCACCACAAAAGGGAGGTTAGAGATTGGTCTGTAGTTTGCTAGGTCATCCGGGTCTAAAGAAGCTTTCTTCAGAAGGGGTGTCACCACCCCTTCCTTCAGAGAGCTAGGGAAAACTCCCGTATCTAAACAACACCGGATAATCTCAGCTAAGGCCGGGCTGATGATCTCACTACAACCCATAATCAGGGAAGTAGGGCCGGGATCCAAATTACAGCATGTTGGACGCATCTCATGGACAATCCTCATAGTGTCTACGAAATCCGGCAGGTCAAAGGTATTCCAGGAAATTCTGGACTCTGCGACAAGACACTGATCAACTGCAACAACCTTGGAGTGAGGTTGGAGGCACTGCCTCCTGATGTCTTCAACCTTATTCGCAAAGAATCGAGCGATCTCCTCGCAATCAGTTTGCTTAAAAGCTCGACGGATCTGCTGACAGGCTGGGTTGCACAGTCTGTCAACGGTTCTGAAGAGCTGAGCCAGTCGATTCCGTGCGACAGAAATTTCCCTGGACAGGAATTCTGCCTTCTTTTGGGAAATTGCTGTTTGGTAGAGTTTATAATGCTCTAGCAAAATAAGATGGTCGGCATCAGAGGCAGTCTTCCTCCAACGACGCTCCAACCTACGCCCCAACCTCCGCAGCCCTCTCAAAGCCCCATCAAACCATGGGGCAACGGGACAACGTGGGAGGGGGTGAACATGGACTGGTGCAATCTGATCAAGTGCAACTGATATGGCCCTATTATAGGCCACTACCAGCTGCTCAGGATCAGTACAAAACTCGTCAAACAACGAGAGGTCAATAACCGCCATCAGGTCTTCAGGGACAACGTCCCGCAATGGGCGGTACCTGACCAACTCCACAGGGGCCGACCTACACAGGGGGGGCCTCAAAACTGAACCCAACTGAATAGTGATCGGACCAACCGACTGGTCCCACCACCAAATCGGAAGCCTCGATCCCCAGGATGAAGACCAGGTCAAGAGAGTGACCTCCCTTGTGTGTAGTTGCGGAAACAACCTGTGTAAAGCCCAGAGATGTCATCACCTGGAGGAAATGTTGACCAGAAAGTGAAGATTTGTCGTCGACCCAAGCACTGAAGTTGCCCAGAACCATCAATCTGGGCAACTCCAAGGCCATGTCGGTGGCAAAATCTGCTATTTCCTGCAGGAAAAGCTTCTCATCACCTGGTGGACGATAAATGAGAGCAATCCTGCACCCTACATCAGCTACCGCAGTACACTCAAGTGACCTGGCCTCCTCAACTGGTACACCAGTTAGGCCCAATTCGGTCTTGAAACAGACCGCCACCCCCCCACGGTCCAGTCTCGGGTGGTGTATAACCGAGTACCCGGTGGGAACAGCGGCCTCAAAAACGGGGGCCGCATTCCCATCCAACCAGGTCTCGGTAATGCAAGCCAGATCTGCCCTTGCAACAAAATCTGCAATAAGACCAGTCTTGTTGCAGACAGATCTGGCATTGCACAACAACACCCGAGTTGGACGAGGTTGGTGATTGTCCCAACCACTTGCCCTCAAAAACTGGGCGTGCCCTTGGGTATGGGAACCAGAGGCCTACCATGCTCCAGAAGCCATTTACGCCAGGGCATCTTCTAGGCCTAACCACCCCTATGGGAAAGCACCACTCACTCCAGCTGTCACACAACCCCCCACCCCACCCCAGTTCCCCCTCCCCTTGAGACAATCCCTGGCGCCCGACACGAAGGTGAATGTGAGGAGGGCGGGCAAGAAGGGCGGAGGCATGGAAGCGGGCGAATAACACAAGACAGGCGGGGCAGGCAGGCACATCAAGCTGCTCAAAATTAAAACAATACATATAATAAAACAATCCGCAATCTTCTTACAACTAAAAACTAAAAATAAAAAATTAAACTTAACCGGCACCCTAACACTAAACCTAATTAATTATTTTATCCCACAAGCCTCTCATGGCCTGGGGGATAACCAAAACTTAACCAACACAATTCTAAATTATTATTCCCAGGTCCTCTCACTACCTGGTACTTAAAACAAAAAACAGTAATAATTAAATTGTAAAACTAATAATAAAATAATAAATAGAGGGAATTATTTGAAAACCACCCTCTGGGACTCTCTCACCAAACCGGATACAGGTGAAATAAAAGATGTAATAAAGCACAGTCATTGCTTAAATTGTTCCCTCAAATGAAATAACTGCAAACAATAAACATCCTATCTATATACAACAAAATATAAATATAATGTAACCCGCCCAACATCAACAAGTATAGCTCAGTTTCCGAAAATCCAGGGTTTCAAGATCCACATCGGTTTGGCTCGAATAAAAGGCCACCAGCGGGCCACAGGATCCGGCCAGCCCAAAAGATCAGTGGCTCACTACTTCCACTCCAAGAGAGGACAGCCCCCTGGCTGTCCACCCCAGGAGTATAAAGGAAGGGGAGATTAAAGACAGGCCCTCCAGCCTACCCCGCTCCCCTCCTCTGTGTGTAACACCGACCCAGGGCCCACCAGAACACTGCGAGCCCAGCTAATAGGCCAAATAAAGTCAGTTTCTCAGAATAATATTTAAACAGTCAGAAATGTCATTAAAAGTTTCAAAGTCACTTATCTTGCAGGCTCTTCAGGACAGCTCTGTCAAATCACTAATCCCCACGATCCAACTGACCAGGAATAGGTCTAGAAATAGACAGGGAACACAGCCACATAAATAAAATCCATAAATCCAGGTTATTAATTTGGAGCAAAGCTTAAAATGAGCCAAATAGCCACAAATCAACCAGTCCTCTCCTAGAACGAATAAATAGTTCAGACCACACAGGAGGACATGATCCAAATCCTTCAAAGAAAAAATGAACGACGACTCCGAGATATTTGCTGAGTAATACCAGGATTCATTCGGAACTCCCCGAAACACACCACAAGACTCTCCAGGTCTTCACCCTCGAAGCATCAAGCCTCTTCCCAGATGCCAAAAGTCAATTTCATTAAAATAAGACCTGACTCGTGTTGTTCAGCATTAAAGCTCTGAACACACCGGGTCTCACTAAATCTCACTAAGTTTCACTAAATCCTCGGTGCCAAAATACCATGGCTCGTCCCGGGTTTCACAATCCAACCCCGAACTAGGTCACGACCCGTAAGATGAAACACAAAAACAGGCCAAACCAAAACGGAGGAAAATGCATAAATGGACCAAGTCTGTTAACGCGGAACAAGGCTGGCAAACAAAATGGGTAAAAACAAAGATAAAATAACACCACAGTGAAATTTAAAAGAGCAGCAAAATTACGAACGAATAAAATAGAGTAGGCAAAGCAAAATAAACGAAATGAAGCAGAGCAGTTCAAAAGTGGCTAGCCCAGCATGGCTGCCATCTTGCTTGTAATGCAATGCCTTACTAAGCTATGACCCAGGCAGTAAGAGCAGATGTGCAGCAATGGATGTGATAGAAGGAACAGTATGCACTGACACTGCTGTATCCTCCATAAACTGTAGTGATACCACTAGTTGTACTGAAAAGAAAGAAATGCATGTGTATATTGCTTACTGTCAAACATATGAGATGAAGTCCAGCCAAGTAGGAGGGCCCCATTCTGCCACTGATCTTGCTTGGACCCTCCCCCAAATCCTGATGCAGGACCCCCCCAGCCCTGAACCCTGATTAATGTAGACATATACATATTGACTCAACTTCCCTGGTAACCCAGTGCCTCCCCAGCCCCGATCCTGAGTAATGTTGACATATACATATTGACTCAATTACCCTGGTAATCCAGTGCCCCCCCATCCCCAATCCCTAATTAATGAAGACATATACAAATAGACTCAACTTCTCAGGTACTCTAGTGGCCCCCACAGACCCATTCCCCGACACATGTTGTACATGCAAACTGTCATTTACCATGGTAGTCTAGTGCCCCCCCCCAGCCCCTATCTCCATTAATAAATACGGAAGTATCCTAGGTGGTCCTGTGGACTGCCCAGCCCTGATCCCCCATAAATGTCAAATCCCAACTACCTGGTGGTCTACTGGACCCTCCCACCTCTTAGTGCCTACCACCCCACTCCCCCATCCCATAACAGAGCCGGTGACTGGCTCAGCCCACCGTGGGCAGCCGCTGACGGAGCTGAGAATGAGCGCACACTGAATAAGAAGCCTGGGAGATTGTCACATTGCTGAGGTCTATAGAGATTCTTTTTTTCTTGCTTTGTGCCCTCTACAAGAAACTGAAAGACAATCAGCTGTTTGATTGTTGTTGTGTTATTCAATTCCACTAGTGCACAAAAAATAGTTTAAACTAAACATTTTAGCCTGTGCAGATGTCATGGAGAGTAGCACATGTTGTAAGGTCTGCAGACTCTATAACTTCCTGTTTTGGTGAAAGGCATGAGTCTTATTGTCATGTTACTATCCTCATTCACACCTAACATTCAAAAAGGTGATTTCTCAGGACATGGACCCTGTTATTCGAGTGGTCACTTTGATTTCCTTAAATCGTAACTCTAAATAGTACTAAAATCTATTGAAAAATCACCCCCATACAAATCAGCTGTACACGCTCATGTAGCCTTCATTTTCTAATATCACAAAATGGGGCTACATCTGCCTGCGTGAGGGTGTGTTGGAAGGTTCAGGAAGTGGCTCTGTTTTCATGGGGTGAAAATTATGAGTGATATAACTTTTTTACAGGACTGAAACAAATGGAATTATTGATACCCCTTAACACTGAAGCAGGTGAGCTATCATATATGTTTTGGAGGCTAGAAAAATGGAAGTGTGCACCTGCTCTTTAAGGGACAGCTGATTTGAGCGGAACCATAACTGGAAGTTGTCAAAGTCCCGTTGAAGTCTGGTTGCCAGGTCAGCAGTATAATGAATGACAACCCTCTCACTGCCTGTTTTTGCATGCTGTCTCATCCTGAACTCTGTTCTGATCCTGTTGCCTCCCTCTGCGTGAATCAGATAAAAGGAAATTCAGATTATTGATCTAATAAATTTGTTCTTGAACTAATAAATTACAAACTGTTTATAAATAGATTGTCTACCATTCCTTTGTAACCAAACCTGAACTAAAATTGATGGGCCAGATTTTCAAAGGGCTAAGAAGGACGCATGAGATTTGCATCCGAAAAGAACAATGTAAATCATACATTGCGTCCAAAAATGCAGCAAACAGGATTCAGAAATGTACCCCTGCACCACAGTGCGGTGGTGCTGTGCCAAAATGGGTTGTGTTCATAGATTTGCCATAAAACAAACTGTGACATGCTGCACTGCAAGATGCATCCAGGAAATACAGCAGTTGTCACTAATCTGGGATTCAGGAAAGTACACGCAGTGATACTGCGTCCATCTAAGGCCGCACCACTTAGACCATAAAAAAGGTAGTCTAAGTGCACTCCACTATGTAAGGGGCAGTACAACACAGTGCTAGGCAGACATCCCAGAACTAGCACACTCTAAACCAGGAGTGTGAGACCAGAACAGGAGAAACATGCCAGCACACATTGCCATACTGGGCATCATGTTGGCAGCAGAAGGGTGGTGGAGGTGTAGGAGACACCAGAATTGCAGGATGCAGGGGAATGGCCCACCACAGCAGCAGTGGCCAGCCAGCCAGTATACACCCCGAGTGATACAGCCCAGAACATCCTATGAGGATCACATGGAGGAGCAGTACATAGCACGGTACTGACTGAACAAGGCTGCCATCAGAATGCTGTGCCAGGAGTTGGATGGGGACCTGTGCAGTGCAACACAGAGGGAGCATGCTATACTTGTAAAGGTAAAGGTGAGTGCCACACTGTGCTGTCTTGGGACTGGGATATTCCAAACACCCATGTGGGGATACAGTGGGTATATCCCAGTCTACTGTGTCCCGGTGCCTAAGAGAGTTCATGAACGCCTTGCTGTGGCGCTGTGACCAGTATATCAGCTTCCCTCAGGGTGAACAGCAGCAGCAGCAGCAGGTTGTCAAGCAGTCCTTTTATAGACTGACACAGTTCCAAATGTACTGGGTGCCCTAGATTGCACTCATTTGGCTATCAAAGCACCACCCGAAGAGGGGGATTCCTTCGTAAACTGCAAGGGATTCCACTCACTTAACATACTGGTGGTGTGTGACAGCCACTGTCACATAATAGATGTGGTGGCCAAGTACTCTGAGTCATGCCAAGACTCGTACATATTCAGGCATAGAAACATAGAAGTTGACGGCAGATAAGGACCACAAGGCCCATCTAGTCTGTCAATTTTTTTTTACCTTATGAATGTGCCATAGGCCTTTACTTTGTCAATAGCCTATCTATTCATACTCATCTGTATTGCTCCCTTTTGCCTATCCCATGCCTGTTTGGAGCCCTGCACTGTATTCGTATCCACCACTTCCTAAAGTAGGCCATTCCATGCATTCACCACTCTTTCTGTGAAAAAGAACTTCCTTACATTACCCCTTAATCGGCCTCCCTCTAATCTCATGCTATGTCCTCTTGTCCTGCTATTTTTCTTATATTGAAACATGTTATACTCTTTCAGCTTGTTAATGCCCTTAAGATGTTTGAATGTTTTGATCATATCACCTCGCTCCCTCCTTTGCTCTAGGGTATAAATATTGAGCTCTGTTAATCGGTCCTCATATGTTTTCTGATACAGTCCCTGAATCATTTTGGTTGCCCTTATCTGGACTGCCCCATTTTGTTAATGTCCTTGTGAAGGTGAGGCCTCCAGTACTGCACGCAGTACTCCAAATGGGGCCTAACCAGTGTCTTGTAAAGAGGGATTATTACCTCCATCTTATGACTTGTGATACCCCTACTAATGCACCCCAACATCCCCCTAGCCTTACCTACTGCTTTAGCGGTCTGCTTGGATGATTTCAGGTCATCTGTGATGACGATGCCCAAGTCTCTTTCTTCCTTTGTGATTGCCAGCAACTCCCCTCCCAACCTATAGGTGGCTTCAGGGTTTCTCTTCCCTATGTATATGATATTGTACTTCCTTGCATTAAATCACATTTTCTGACCATTTTGCCAGTTTATCCAGATCTCTTCTCATTCTGTCCACCCCATCTGGATCATCTACTCTGTTGCAGATGTTGGTGTCATCTGCAAACAGACAAACCTTACCCTTCAGTCCATCTGCAATGTCACTGTTGAAGTAATTGTAGAGGACAGGCCCCAGGACTGATCCCTGAGGTGCCCCACTTGTGACTTGCATCTCTTCCGATTGTATACTGTTTACCACCACTCTCTGTTTTCTGCCCACCAACCAGCTTGCTACCCAGTTGACCAATTTCTGACCCACCCCGATCCTACCCATCTTATTAATCAATATTCTATGTGGAACAGTATCGAAAGCTTTGCTGAAGTCAAGGTAGGCGACATCAGCTGCTCCCCCTTGGTCCACCACTCTGGTTACTCAGACAAAGAAATCTATGAGATTAGTTTGACAGGACCTTCCTTTTGTAAACCCATGCTGTCTTGGATCCTGTGCTCCTATGGATTCCAGGTGTTGCACTATCCTTTCCTTAAGGAGTGCCTCCATAATCTTGCCCACTACTGAGGTAAGACTTACTGGTCTGTAGTTCCCTGCCTCCTCCCTGCAACCACTCTTGTGAAGCAGGATCACATGAGCCCTTCTCCAGTCTTCTAGGACCTCTCCTGTGCTCAGAGACTCACTACACAGTTCTGACAATGGCTCTGCTAGTTCCCCCATTAGCTCATTTAGTACCCTGGGATGTATGCCATCTGGTCCCATTGTCTTGTCCACCCTGAGTTTAGCAAACTGTTGTAGGATCCTTTCTTTTTTGAAGGGACTTGTGCACCCTTCCCGTGTCCATTGTGCTGAGCTGTGGGCCCTGTCCTATTTTCTCCTCAGTAAATACTGAGCATAAGTATCTATTTAGGATAGATGCTTTTCCTTGGTCCTCCTTCACACACTCCCCCTTTTCCCCTTTGATCTTAGCAATTCCCCCTCTGGACTTTCTCCTTTCACTAATGTATCTATAGAAAGTCTTGTCCCCTTCTTTTACTGTTTGTGCTAGTGTTTCCTCGGTTTGGGCCTTTGCCTGCCTTACTGCCTTCCCTGTTTCCCTTAGGAAAGTTTGGTATGCCTCCCTGTCTTCGTCCTGCTGCATTCCCTTATATTTCCTTAAGGCCAACCTTTTGGTTCTGACCTTTTCTGCTTCTATTTTTGAGAACCAAAGTGGTTTCCTCCTTCTTTTGCTCTTGCTTTTCTCCCTAACACAGTGGGACGTTGTTTCAAGTATTGCATCCTTAATGATTGCCCACTTTGCCTGTACCCTCTCACCTGTATTTCTTCTTGCCAGGGCTAGCTTAACTCTGTTGGCCATCTTATCAAAGTCAGCTCCTCTGAAGTCCCATATTTTTGCATTGGAATGGAATGATTTAGTTCTAGTGGCCAAGTTGAACCATACCATGTGATGGTCACTGGCCCTCAGGTGACCTTCTACCTGGAGTTCTGTGATCCTTTCGCCGTTATTCATTACTAGATCAAGGATAGCCTTGTCTCTTGTGGGTTGTTGTACCAGTTGTTTGAGGCCCCCCCCCAGCAGGGAATTCACTATGTGTCTAGTTCTGGTGGATGTTTCTGCTGATATTGATCAATCTGTATCTGGTATGTTGAAGTCTCCCATTATCAGAACCACCCCTCTAGCTGTCATGTTTTGTATATCGTCTAACAGTAGTGTGTCTGTGTCCTCTCCCTGGTCTGGAGGCCTGTAGACAACCCCAGTTTGTATGTCTGTCCCATTTCCTTTTTTCAGGGTGACCCACAGTTCTTCTGGCTCCTTATGTGTATTCTGAATTTCTGTAGCTTTGATATTTTCATTGACATAAAGGGCTACTCCCCCCCTTTGCACCTCGGTCTCTTCCGAACAGTACATAGCCAGGTACTGAAGTCTCCCAAGTGTGGTTAGTGGCCTGAATCAGGCATTCCAGACTGGAGACATTGACAGAGGCTGGCTAATAGGTGACTGAACATGTACACAAACACTGCAGGACGGGTGGGCAGTGGGAAGCGCAGAGGGCTGCATTGGTGGGACACATCAGTATGCCATGCCAAACTGACCCATTGTCCTGTAACACTCCACAAGTGACAGCAGATACCCACAGCTGCCGTAGTTGATGACCCCAGTGCATCACACACAGAATGAGGCGGAAGAGGCATATAATGAGGCACTGATAACCACAAGGACAGTGATCGAGAGGACCTTTGGGCTTCTAAAGTCACATTTCCAATGCCTGGATACATCTGGCAGTGCACTACAGTACACCCCAGAGATGGCATGTAAGATCATAATGGTGTGCTGAATCTTGCACAACATAGCCATAAGTGAGAGGGTGCCACTTCCAACAGGTGCCATGTAGGCAGGTGATATGGAGGCAGAGAAGCACACCATTGACGCTGATGTGTGCCACCAATATTGAGCAGCAGGCAACATTGCCACAGGCCAGCAGGTGCGGGCGTACCTGATAAGGAACACTTTTCCATGAGGGACATCACTGTCCCATGGGTTGCACCAGCAGATGTAACCAACAACCATGAAGACCACCCAGACAGGAGAACATCTACATGTGCAAGACTGAACAAATGTGCAAGACTGAACAACAGATGCCAGCACACATGAATGTCTGCCCAGTGCCCCTCACATGGTTGCACTGTGACAGACCCAGTGGCCATGGCTGGTGTGTTGCCCCTGGTGGACAATGCAGAAGACATCCATAGTTGCAACAGGACAACAGGGGTTACTCAGTGCCATGCTATATAACCCACGTGCACACATGGACATGGCCATCTGAGGTGAGTATGGTAGGTGTGTATGCGGCCATGACAGGAGTGTGAAGTAGGAGTAGACACATGCCCTGGAGGACATGTTGCCACTGCTGGCCAGCAGGTACATGGCACTGCCACCGTCCTGTCCAGACAATGGCAGACCATGAGAATGAACACCCCACACCATACCCCACACAGCACCCCACCCTATGTCCCCAGCAGCACAGTTACCCTGCCACCTCCCCCATAAACCAGTCACTGCGTCAGCCCCCCTGGCACACAGCCCCACAACTGCACCACCCCCAGTGTGTAGTCATGCACTCCATGGCAGTGCATGACCCACCACACCACCCCTGTGAGGACAGCCCCACATCTTGGCCCTACCACTCCATACAAGTATGAAAACTGTGCATTTCTTGATCATGCGTATAAAAAACCCGCAAAACGCATATGCGGCATGTAATTCCACAATGTGCAATTTGCGGGAAAAAATATGCAATTGTGGTGTGCATGAGCATGCAGCATGAGTACGCATTACACGCACCCTGCAGCGTATGACACACGGAGTCAGTCAGGACCAAGCTCAGATCAACTGCACAAGAGGACTGTGAGCTGCCGCACCCTGGCAAGCAGTGCAAAAATGCCCAACATGGAAAATCTCAGTGGAAGAGCATCAAACTTTGCAGCAGATGAAACTGTCCAATTCATGAGCCTGGTGCAGCAATGGGCAAGATATCTTCTGCCACCCGGATGCAAATGCCACACCCCCAGGAGAAAGAGACAGGATATGGGCAAGGATTGCCAGCAAGCTGGAAGAGAAACATGGGGTCAAGAGGACCCAAAGGCAGTTGAAACACCACTGTCAGGACATGGCCAGGAGGGACCCTGCCCTACTGCAACAGCTGAGGGGGATGGCTGTGGCCACAGATGTGGCCATGCAGACTCGCAGGCCATGAAGGGTAGGTAGGTTACTTACTGGTGTAACATATACCCATGACACATAGCTGTGAACACCCCACATGGCAATGTGCAGTACCTCATGTGCATCCCCTTGCTTTTATATCCACAAGTGACTGTGGTGGAGGTGAATGCAGCTCCCAGGAGGAGGGGGGGAAGACAAGAGGCAGAGGTCACTGTGATGGCAAGGTAGGTCACACCAACAGAAAGTGTAAGACAGCCTGGCAGCTGCAGTACATGGTCACACACACAGTGTGTGTAATAGAGTAGCATGGGCCCATGGTACGTGCAACATGTGTGTAGACACATGCCATGATGTGTGACACACACACACACCTGCATGTTCACCAGGCAGGTACCATGGAATGTGGGGTGTGATGTCCCAAGCCACAAAGCCCATTGTCAGGGTCTGTCAGACCTGCATGCCAGCAGGCACTGGATGGCACTGTGGAACTGATGCCAGGCCAGACCCAGGGATGCCATGCTCCCACTGTGAATAGGCCACAGGATATGTCATGTGTCCCCAGCAACATATAGAGGGGTGGGGGGGGGCATGTACCGTGCATGTAGGACCGCAGGGTCACCTGGCTGGACATGCATGAGTGTCATGCACACAGGACAGCCTGTAAATGATGATGTTGGGCATTTCCACTAGCACAGTGCCAGCTGCCATGGTCCCCTGACATTACACACACTCATCCACTGCTGGTTGTGTATGACACCAGACACTTTGTACACTGTTGCCCATCCATGGCATGGATTCAGGTCGCATGTGTAAGGTCCCAAACAACCACACAGTGAAAGGTGGGGGGTGGGTCTGCATGCAGTAGGGGTGTGAAGGGATGTGTGTGCACAGTGTTGGAATATATGCAATGTGACATCACCAACAGTACTGCCTGTCAACATGTAAGGTACATTCACAGGGCACCCACAAACCTGCCCCATGTGCCACCTGATGCGGTCAGGGTCATAGATGCACAGTTGTAACTGATGCACGGGCCCAGGAATGTACATGGTCAATGTAAACACACCCTGCCCTGCATGTCCCACACCTGTAGGGACACAGATACCACACAGGTGCACCCGTGTAGGTATGCCGTACATGTGCAGCAGCACCACAGGATGTGCTCCACACCAATGGCCACACACTGTACAGCACTGTGCAGCAGCATGGATCCATTCTAGCATGCAGTACTAGGCTACCTTCACATACCTGTGGGTGCGGCCATGTGCAGTGGCTAGCACACCATGTCTTACCATCAACAAAGGCATTTTCAGTGGGCAGTGTATGTGGACTACGTAGCTATTTGACGGTCCGCTCCACTGTTCAACATGGGATAGTGGTGCAGAGGTCTGGCAGCATGGGGGCATGCCACAAGGTCTGCAACCCTGTCCCAATCCACAGACCTATCAGGACACTAATGGTTATGGCGCAAGTCAGTCCTTCCCGGGGGATAGGGGCAGCAACAGTGAACTGCATGGTTCCATGCCAGGGCCTGGCCATATGGATGCTCACATACGTGACAATGCAGTGCGGCATGACTGGATGGAATTCCACACTGAAGATGGATGTCTAAATGCAATGGGCCAGACACATGGGGGGGGGCCTACATGGGATAGGACCTACACCTGCATGGTGTATGGATGGGTGGCAGACACCCTGACATACAGAGAGGTGAGACATGGGCACCTGGGTCACAGTGCAGAAAGAGATGTGGGCAGGACAGGAGAGTGGGTAACTGATGGACACACAACATGATGGTAACATGAGTGTGAAATGTCTGCTGACAGGGTGGTCAACAACCATTGTGTGATGGCACTGGGGTGGGCCTGTGGGACAGCAGTTTGCAGAGTGTGTGGTACCACCAGCAGCCTACAGGAGGTGGACATGGTACAGTACGGAACACATGCTGAACCCCAGCAGTTGTACTGTGTAGGCTCTGGGATTGGAGGCCACAAAGGTGCTATGGAGTAGGACATCATCAGTGGTGCAGGAAATACAATAATATCCATATGTGGTCAGACATGTGTGGGCCTGACATGCATGGGGGGCGGTTGTTGGGGCTGAGAGGGTCAAGATCACAGACAGCAGGGATATGTGCAAGGTACTGTAGGGTGTCAACTGTCCAATAGGAGGGTCTACTGGAACATGGCTGCTGTGATATGCAGATGTGGGTGTAGGCCCATGGCCAGCAAGTGGTACCACAGTAACAGTGACATACCACATGGTGTGTGAGACGGCACCACTGCAGAGTTGGGGCTACAACATATAGAATAGTGTATGGATAGCCATACACAACAAGGCTGTGTTCCCATTGAGGGTTTCTGAAGACATCATTGAGACCTCAAGAGCGAAGCACACACCCGAGATGAGAACACAGCCTTGCTGTGTATGGCTATCCATATACTGTTTTATATAGTATATGGGAACCATTGATTTGACACAGATTCTGTTTGAATTTCTTTTAAAATTGTACTTATCTGCATCCCTTTTAATTTGTGTTCCTTGCTCCTGCTACTCCATGGTAAGTCCTGTGTTCAGTCACTCCCACTTGTGTATGGCCACAGTGTTAATTGTTAAAAGAAAACACACACACAAAAAAAAACTAATAAGGCAGCTCACTTTGGTAACATGAAACCATCTATAGGTGTCCATGTCTAAACTGATTTCATCCACTCTTCAGCGCTCACTAACTGCCACCGGCATTTGGCCCCAATGTTTTTTCCATGTGGAGCATCTTCAGTCAATGAGGTGCGTGGCAGGACAATACAAAAAAGTTGTTGTACTATTGATGTGATGACAGAATGATAGTACAACAACTTTGGAGGAAAAGGCCAGAGCCGCTTATGGACCGTGGTGCTCACGGTAAATCATATCACTGTTAAAATGCCAAACTGTGTCACACACTCACGCCAGAATGATCTCAACATTTTAAACAGGCACACTGTGCTTTGTCTCTTGAGGGACAAGGGATACTTCATTGTATAGGAAGCCAGTGCTACAGCTGTCAGGGTCCCCTCTCTATCTGTCTGCACCCGTCTCCTGCCCTGTCTGCTGGATGTGTGTGCAGGGACAAAAGCTGTGTTGTTCTGTCCCCCATCGCCTGTTGCCACAGCAATGGTGCTGCTGGCTGTCGCCGGCTGACTGACCATTGTGGGGCCATGTATGACAGGGGTACTTGAACCCTATCTATGGACATGTGGGGGTTGCGGCTGCTCATTCACATGTTCTGTATATGTGCCCCTTGCTGTATGCCCTGGGTGCGTGTCCCCTGTGTTGGCCTGGTGCCCCGTCCCATGGCACTGGTCCCTGTGTCACAGGTCTGTGGCTATCTCCTGCAGTGCAGCTGCCATGATCCCTGTGTGCCACTGCTGCACAGCAGTTGATCTCTATATTGCTGTACTAGCATGGTCCATGGTCTCCACTTGCTCCTGGGTGGCAGCATGTATCCCATGCAGGGCCACAACAACATCAGCGAGTGCCACCATTGTGTCCTTGCTGGCCCCCTGTGTGGCACTGGCGACAGCTGTGCCCATGTTGTGTATGGACCGGTGCTATGCCTCAGTGGTGTCCCTGATGACCCTGAGCTTTCTGGTCTCAACCTCCTGGCCCTGGTAAATTGACTGGCAGTAGACCTCGAAAGGTATGATCAGTGAGGCCTGCTGCGACTGGGTCTATGCAGCACCCCCCAGTGTAGATCCAGTTCTTCCACAAGGGATGGGCTGAGCTTGCCAGCCATATTCCCCTGTATGCTGTCGATGTCATTGGACCCGGACCCTCCTGACTGTGTTTGGCCATCCCCTGTGGGTGTTTCCATGGCCCCTTCCCCTTTGCCTGCTGCTGCTGGCCCCTCTGCTGGCATCTCTGCTACCAGCCTTTCCAGCTCCTCCAGCTGGCTCCTGTGACTGCTTGTGCTGCTGGCCCTTCCACTGCCACTGCAGCTGCTGTTGTCATCATCATCCTCCACAGTACACTGCACCCTGTGCCTTTCCCATCCACATTGCGTGCCACTTGCCCCTGTTCTGGTGTCCTCTGGTTGCTCGGCTGTGTGACTTGTGGGATGATATACAGGTGACCATGACCATCTATCAGCATCATTCACATCTGTACCTTTGCAGCCTATGACATAGATACTATCACTGTGCAGACCAATGTGCTGTGCTGTACATTTGCTACATGTATGTGCTGGCACCCCAGACACATGGTCTAGAACAACATGTGGGCTGGACAGTTGTTGCTACAGCCGGCTATGACCATGGACATCCCTGGACATTACACCCACAACATGCGTTTGCTGCCCTGCGCAGGGTATATCATCAACATTTAACATCAGCTTGTGTGGGTGAACAATGCCTGCTGCCACACACCCAATTGTCACATCTGCACCTTTAGTGTTGATACCTGTTGCCATTGTGGGCCTGTGGTGCATGTTGGCACAGTTCTAGTAATATGTCAGCCCACAGTTTAATCAACCCGTGGTTGGGCTTCCATGCCTGTGTTGCCAGCACATGCCAGCAAACATGCCATGGACTGTCCCACATCAACTATGACATTTTACCCACATACCCTGGCCATGTGGACTACCTGTACTGGCTAGAGATTTGTATGCTGCAATGCACATGCGCTTGTTATGCAACGTCAGGGCCATTAAGTATAAGACCACAGTGGTTGCAGATTTAGTAGCCTATACAGATGTGGCATGCAGCACCAAGACCTGGCTGGATGAGAATGCAGGACCTATTTTTGCTGCTGCAATACCGGCCGAGTTCTCAGTGATATACTGCCTGAGAGTGGACTGAAGGGGGGAGGGGTCGCAGTCTATTTTAGACAGGAACTGAACCTCAGGGAAGTGCCAGTGAGGAGCACCAATTCCTTTGAATGCATGGTTGTTGCGGGTGCAGGACTCAGGATCCTTCTCATCTACCATCCACCCGGAATGGGAGAGTATTCCTGAAGGAGGTAGCAGACTTCATTGCCGAGGTGGTATTGGAGTCCCCCAGATGGTTAATTCTGAGGGACTTCAATACCTGGGTCGACGATGAACTCTCACACCTTGGGCAGGACCTCCTCCAATTGATGGATTCATTGGGCCTGACATGGGTTTTTACCACTGCAACACATGAAAAAGGGCACTTGTGGACTTGGTGTTCCACCTGGGGATGGAGATCTCGGATACAGAGATGAATCCTATTGGATGGTCGGACCATCATGCCTTGAGGTTTAGTTTCATGACCCCCCAAATTGGGCCTGTCCTGAAGGAAATGGTACAGTATCATCCTTTAAGACAGGTAACACCTGAGGGCCTTATGATGGTACTGGACCTTTCAGGTATTCCGTTAGATAGCAGTGACCCAGAGTCTCTGATGCTGGCTTATAATAGGGCAGTAACTGAGGCCCTGGATGCCATTGCTCCATTCGTGTTCGACCTCTGACTTCTCGCCCTAATGCCCCATGGTTTGATGGGTCACTGAGGGAATTGAAGAAGCAGGGGTGAAGATTGGAGAGACATTGGCAGAAACTCACCTGAAGATGGACAGACTTAGGTTGCTAGACCACTACAAGGTCTACCAATCAGCAATTTCCCATAAGAAGGCAGAATTCCTGTCCAGGGAAATTGCTGCAGTGAGAAACAGACCAGCACAGGTCTTCCAGACTGTGGACAGGCTGTGCAATCCAGTTTGTCTACGAGCTGGAGTAGCGTTGTCACAGAAAAAGTGTGAGGAGTTTGCTCAGTTTTTCGCTGATAAGGTGTCCACCATCAGGACAGAGATCAGTCAATGCTTCCCCATGGGTTTTTCTGGTGGCCTGCTGAGTGGTACTAATACCCAACTAACCTGGTCTGCCTTTAGCCAGCTGGTAGTCATGGATATAGCGAGGATCATCCAGACTCTGCGACCAACTTGCTGTAGTTTGGACCCAGGCCGAACGCACCTTCTCATAGGGCGTGTTAAGGTTATTGGCCCAGTCCTAGCTCAGCTAGTCTGGGTTTTCTTGGAGAGAGGAATCTTTCCAGCTCCCTTAAAAGAAGCAGTTGTTACACCACTGTTAAAAAAAGCCCTCCTTGGACACATACTGCTCTGCCAACTACAGACCAGTCTCTAATCTACCTGTTATAGGGAAGGTTATTGAGAAGGTGGTCGCTTTGCAGCTGGAAGATCATTTATCTAGCCATGATATCTATAACCCTCTCCAGTCTGACTTCAGCAAAAGGCATAGCACCAAGACTGCCATGGTTCGAGCACTTTATGACCTTCTAGTGGCGAGAGATCGGAGAACCCATTTCATCTTGGTTCTCCTTGATCTCTCCACAGCTTTGACACTGTGGACCATGGGGTATTGCTGGAATGTCTGTGGTTCTTTTGTGGACTCAGCAGTCCTCAGTTAGTTTCGATCATTCCTTGAGGGCAGATTATGGAGGGTGGTATCAGGAATTTATTCCTCATCCCCTAGGAGTCTGCCCTGTGGGGTGCCGCAGGGTTCTGTGCTTTCCGCCATGTTGTTCGCAGTGTACATGCTGCCACTGGGGGACATTATTAGGTGGTATGGGTTGAGTTTTCACTGCTAAGCAGATGATTCTCAACTGTACATGTCCTTTGTACCCAGCCAAGAATATAATACAGTCTCAATGTTTAACAACTGCCTACAGGAGATACAGCACTGGATGAGTGCCCGCTGGCTGAGGTTAAACCCGGAGAAAACCGAGGTGTTGGTTGTGGACCCGGATCTGAGGATGGCCAGGTCATGGGCAGGAAAACCATCCAGTTTAAAACTTGGGGGTGGCCTGCTCATTGCCTCAAACCAGGTGTGGAACCTAGGGGTGGTACTTGACGAAGGTTTGACCCTGAAGGCTAAGGTGTCAACCGTAGTCAAGTCCTCCTTTTACCATCTCAGAAACATCGCGACGGTGAAGCACCTGGTTCTGTCCGAGGATCTGTCAACATTGGTCCATGCCTTTGTCACCACTCAGCTAGACTACTGCAATGCCCTTTACCTAGGGCTACCTGGAGTGGATATTCACTGACTGCAGCTAGTGCAGAATGCGATGGCCAGGTTGTTAACTGGAACCCCTAGATCCAGTCACATAACACCTGTGCTGTGCGAACTGCACTGGCTGCCTATACAATAGAAAATCCCTTTCACAGTCACATTGCTGACTTATAAAGCCCTACATGAGCTTGGACCCCAATACCTGCAAGACCTCCTATTTCCATCCTGGCCTTCCAACTCACTCCAATCCTCTGATGAGGGATTGCTAGAGGTTCCCAGGGTACACTTGAAGATGTTTGGGGGAAGACCTTTTACCTTTATGGCCCCTACCCTGTGGAACTCTCTACCTCATCAGATATGTGAGAACCTGACGGTGGAGGGATTTAAAAGCTCCTTAAAAACATATCAGCCTTTGATTAGCATGTTGTTTTAAAGGGATTATGGTCTGTATTTTAAGATGTGTATTACATTGTTTGTATTTATATTGTAAAGGCATTCTCAGCAATGGAAGGGTGCCTTCTAGAAATAACATTTTACTTACTTACTTACTTGTTACATGCAGTGGACGTAACTGTGTTCCCTGCTACCGTCACTTGGATACTGTGTGACTCTGCTCACCTCACCAGTGCTCACTTGTCAAACCAGAACATGGGCACTTGTGCGTAATGGGCCTTAACCGGTTTGCAGTTCTATTGGTGCTACTGGGTTCTTTGCACCCTCCCATTGCCACATGACAGGTGCTGCCATTGCCACTGCTGTCACTGTGCCATGGCATTTGTGCAGACATGGGCATTGTACAACTGTATGGTGTCACCATGGTCTACCTACCTGTGTCGTTGGCATCTTCCCATTGGTGTGGCATGTGTGGTACATGCTTGGGTGTGGAACATGTGCTGGCCACATTGGTTGGTCCACAGTGTTGGTCCTGTCACATTGCCAGTCCTGTGGCCTACATATTGGTGCTTGTGCAGTGCCAACCTTCCCAGCTGCACAGGGGCATGCTGCATGTGTCATGTCATTCTCAGCCCCATGGCTGTGCTGATAACTGTTGGGCTGCCCAGTAACATGCAATATAGGTCCCAACACCAGAGTAATAGATGTTTGTTATCCATTAGTGTACATGAAATGTTTATAGTGCATGTTGTTTGATATCTGTCTTGCTGCACTTTGTCCATGACGACCACCCACCAAATCCCTTGCTGGTGCCCTGATCACTCCAATGGCCAGTGTACTTTGTTCCTGATCCACCTGGGGCACCAGTACCATGCTCAGGTGTTTTTTGTGGTGGGCCTTATTGCTTCTCTGTTCTGTCCCCCCCCTCCCCAATGCATGTGTACCTGGTGCTGGAATTGTCTAATAGCAAAACAGCCAAGTCCAGTTTCTGATGCATATGCAGGACCCACTGTGACACATGCAAGTGTCTCAGTTGGGTGGGGTTTTCTTCTGCTGCCCTATGGAGTGGTGGACCCCCTGACAAGTGTGTGTGTGCAACCGGTCTTGCACCCCACCGGTCACCACCCTGCCCCCCCCCCAGGCTGGCACGTGGTTTGTTTCCACCCTACATCTTTCCATGTGCTCCAGGTTCCCAGGGCGTCTCATGCACCCTCACAGATATATTGCCACACATACGTGCTGCCATGGTGCAGGTTGCCTGCCCAGTGAGGCACCCAGGGGTTTGGCACATTGTCATCCCTTTGTACATTGCATCCTGTGTTGTCCATCACATACACTCTATCCCATTGTTGTGTACATGCCAGCAGCACCATCAGACTGTCTCCCATGCAGTGGTCTGTCAAACACCTATCTGTGCTGCTATTCCACACAGTGACATATTACCATTTTACCTGGTACAGACCACCTGGCTGTCCTGCCATGCTGTTAATGGCATTGCTGTGGGCATGCTGTGCATCACACCACCGGTACATTATGCCAGAGTTGTGGTTTTCTGTGTGACAGTGTGTCTGCATCATTGCCCTCTACCTCTGTTGTGGCCCTTACTGTTCCCTGGTATCACAGTACAGTGCAGTTCACATGTATGATTTACCTGTGCCACTCTGCATGCTGTATGTATCCAGGCTGCTAACACCCTCAATCAACTGGCTGCTCAGGTGAGCCGCAAGCCTCTCTTTTTGGCTTGTGAGGGGTATCTCCTCAATCTCTCCATTGCCAGTGGCCATGGCACGCCTTCGGTTCTGGGTGAGTTTCTCCTTGCAGTGCCTCTTTATATCATTGAAATGCTTCCATAGCTCACAGACTGTCTGCTTGAAGCATGCCACAGCATTTACCTTTTTGGCTATTTCTGCCCACACCACCTTCCTCTTGTTCCTCAGTTCTTTCTTGCCACCCCTGGCAAGAAGGATATCTGCATGGGCATCTACCTCTTGCAGGAAGATGTCTGTCTCCTGTTGTGAGAAGTTGCTCTTCCTTTTCTGCTTGGCCCCCATTGCCCTGTGACCTGCTCCCATGTCCTTGAGACCTGCTCTCCTGGACTGCTGCAGTTCTGCCCTGCACCATTCTTGTGAAACAGCATTGTGTGTCCTGTGTTCGGATTGTGCCCTTTTATAGGGAGCAACCTACGACTTGCACTGATACATTTTCTACTTGTACCAGAATTTGCTGCAGTGGCTTGGACGCAGTATTTTGGGATGCAAGTTGCACCATGGTGCAATCTGCATTCTGCTTTGAAAATTTGGCCCAATATGTCTATCTGTCTCTTTATTCGGGAAATAGGGGAAGCTTTGTTCAGTTCAAACATTTTGCTTTGGGGGGAGAGAGGGAAGGTTTAGACAGTTCAGTAACTGTGATTCTCAGGGTAAATATTATCACTTATTGGATGTAATATTGACATTAATAGCTATTAATCATAGTTATTTCAATCGGACTAACTGAGCTGTGTGCTTGCATAAAGATATTTAACTGTGCAAGGAATGTAGTGTCTATTGGGATTTTTTTTTCTTTTGTCCATGTATGGTTTTCCCCCTGTGGCATTAAGGGCATTACATCAGCCCCTGTTCCCATCTGCCACACTGTTTCCAGCTGCCTCCAAAGTCAGGGACTTAATCCCCCATGGGTTACCCCCCTGTAGCACAGCCAGAAGGGGAGGTCTGTCCACCCCCCACCTCACTCATCCTGTAGTGCCCTGGACCTGGAGCAGCAGAGTGGGCTTGCGGCTGAACAGACAGGGCTTCTTGAAGCCCATCCTCCTTTTTCTTCCTCCTTTTTCTCCCCTGACCAACCACAAATGTGCAGTGAGCATGTTGTGCAAGTTACACCTCTGCAGAGATGCCCGCAGTACTCTGGATGTGGGGTCTTCCCCTTAGCTGTGACCCACCTATACCTCCCACTGGATTCCTCCAGGTGGCAGTCGAGTGGTAGGCAACAGAACCCCCTTCCCTGAGGGAAGATAGCTGTCCTCTGGGACGCTAGATCCTCCCTCCACTTGCCAACCTCAGGCAACCTGTGTCTGTTCCCAAACCCGGGTCTCTGGCATGGCAGGAGGTGGTTCTTCCAAGCCAGTTTGACAACAAAGTTGTCAAAGTCCAGCACAGTGACAGGATTTTGCCAACGGTGACCACATTGCCTGACAAATCCATTGATGGATGGCTGCAGCATCCCAAGCATTGGGGCACTTTTGTATTGCTTGTGGGGGGCTTCGACCCCCACACCCCCTTATCTATATATATCTAACAATTCATGGGATAAGCGGCCAAACCCGGGAGTCAATGAATCCGTTCATCGTTTTGACAACCCATTTGACAGTGCGGGTGTTGAACGGGTTGTGTCACTGTGGGGGGGATTAATTGTTACAACATCACTGTAACAACAGTATACCGCAGGAGGTAAGGCACTTACAGCACTTCAGTAATCCATGCCACTGGGCTGGCTCATCTATTGGGATCTTGATGCAGCCATGATGCATCTGCAGTCATGCATCATTCACAGCCACATGCCTAATCACATCAAGTAGAAGCTGTATGGGAATGTTGATTTTAAACTGGGATTGGGGTTCACTTGTTCTCTACCACTAAGCATGGATCAGCCAGCAAAAACATTGAAGAGCATATTTTGTTCAGATAGTGAGAATAATGTAACATATACATATGACCTGTATTATGAGCTATATTTAGTAATCTACACCCACTTTGGCATAGATGCACATTGTAAAACTGAAAAGTGATGCAATGAGAAATTGATGCACCCTATTCATGATTTATCTTCTGTTGCATTATGACTCTTTTTCAATTGACATGCATTGACTTATTCATAAATATCAAAAAGTGACCAACCTAACAAGCTAATGATCCATTCATCTACTGAAGCTTGATGGCATAGAAAAAAAAGACTAAATCAGTGGTGTCTTCATTTGTACCTTAATTAAAAAAAAATCTTTTTTATCCCAATCTAAACATTTGGAGTTACCACTACTAAACACATTCTCTGACCATAATGGTCTTCACAAGCAGAGCAGTGCCAGTGTCGATACTTGATTAGTGAGAAAATACCTGGCAACATGTACTGTCAATCCAACATTATATATACATATAACAGTCATTATCCATCAGCACTTGGTCATTACATAGAGTGCATGCATTTTGTAAGTGGTAGTATCAGAATCAGTGGTTCAATCCTGCTTATATAATACTATTTGTAAAGAAAAATATTTGCAGCACTCACATTCATTCACATAAATTATGCCTGCACACAAACAAGTAAAGAAAATGATCTTGTTTTTCCTTTTGCATGATGATAATGCACTTACATTACCATTTGATGTTGCAGTTTACTAAGAGTTCTGTGTGTGTGCGTGCGCGCGCACGCACGGGGAGGGGGTATGGGGGTTAATGGAATCAGTTTGTGAATATTAAATAATACCTGGTGATATGAAATTCCTAGCATTGGGCGCATTTGCATGTGTTACAAAGGTCATGTCGAGCTCAAAGATAAATCAAAAACTTATTACAGTAAAAAGAATCTGAGTCATTGATGCCAGTTCATATCTATAAGTTATCAACATACAGTAATGTTACTGGATCTGGAATGTCATATTGTAATTTCAAAATCAAATATTTATTTGTCTTGTTCAGATGTTGATTTTATCCTCATCTCTTATGTTAATTATGTCCATTTGCAGTAATTACAAATTTTGTATGGAGAGGGAAGGAGGGGAGATGGAGGCCAGGAAGGAGTGGCATTTTGGCAGCGTGGAGTGGGGGGCTGGAAGGAAGGAAATAGGAAACTCTAATTAGGTAAGAGGTTTCAGGGGTTGAGAACCTGGAGATAGGTATTGGCCATAGATAAGGGCTGGTCAATGTGCATGCTAGAGTCATACCATGCATGTAGTAGGATGATGTTATCACATATTTACAAAAGGTAAATACCACAGCACTGTATCAATATATTTCATTTTACATAGTGCTCATAGCATGAGACTGTGAACTTTTAAAACCTCCTAAATTTTATTTATTTATTTATTTAAGTCTGTGGTAACCAGGTAAGTGCACTGATCCAAGGGACCATTTTCAGGCACGACATGAGCCACATTAGTGGCAACAGATCATAAAAGTACAAGCTACAAATTATATTACAGTAGAAATACAGCTTGCAAGCTGTACAAACACAAGTTACAGAGATTACAATCAGCGAAAAACTATACATGGAAGAGTAAAAACAATTCAATACCTAAAGGGGGATGTAGAGGTGGAATATAGAAAAGAGCAGTGAGTTAAGTGCAAGTTGAAGTTTTGTGTAGTAGATACTCGGGGTAGGCAAGTGAAAGGGAAGGGGCAGTATGTGGAGAGATTCAGGAAAGCTAATACAGGGGAAGGAGAAGGTGGAGGAAGGAGCTAGAAGATTTGGTTGGGGGGTGAGGGTGCTGCAATCTGAGGGAGAAGCACAGGAGTAGAAGGACTTCCTAGGGAAGGGGGTTACCCCGTCAAGCAAGAGCAGCTGGATTCAGACAATAGCCAGGCTTTGAGTAGGGATTTGAAGGAGAGGTGTGAGCCAGATGAGTGGAGGGATTGCAGGATCCTGTATCTTGCTTCAGAAATGATAATACATAAGACAAACATTTCTAGTTTTTGTACTTTACTGAATGTCTGTTTACCATTTTTGGCAGAGGACATTTCTTGTGTTTGGGAGTGGTGAAATCAGAGGTGAGCAGGAGGACCGGGGAACTGGCAGGTGAAGTGAGGAAAAAGATGGCAGCAAATTTAAAAATGAGCATTCCATTTGTGCTCACTCATGGCCAGATTAAGACATAGGCAACATAGATCTGGGCCTAGGGCCCCTGCCTGCCACGGGGCCTCTAGCAATCTCCAAAATATATTTATTATATAGCCTTTTCTTTCTGCCTAAGCTGCATTTTTTCTGTAAAGAACTCAGTCACTTAGCAATCTGAAGAAGGCAGGGTCTGAACTGTGACATAACTCTCATCTCCCTGATTAGGTGTTAAGTGCATCTGATAGCTTCAGGGGGCCCCCTGACCAGGCTGAACATTACGGAGTAAACAGGCCCATTTCCTTTGCTTTGTCTCCCATCCATACCTCTCAGCATTACAAATCATAGCACTGGACTCCAAAATTGACAGCAGATGGCCAGAATGTGTAGCATTTCCTTATTTAAAAGAATAATATGTCTACAAATAGTGGGTACCATAAATTTAGTGTTAAATAGTGATTTAATAGTTTGTGACTCCAAAAATAGCTCTAACATTATTACAAACGTCAGTAAACCATTGTGGAGCAAAGGTAAATCTGAGTGTAAAAATCATAGCACAATGCAAAATTCATTGCAGTTGAGAGGTATACTCCCATCCCCTGATATACCATGTGGAGAGAAGTGGCTAGAAAGGTCCTTGCCACCATCAATTCAATGAAGACAGGGTGCTCCTAGAAAGCTGTGCCACTGCCATCCCCTTGACTGCTTAATCCAAACCTGACTCAAGAAACTCCACATGGGTGGCACTCCAGTTGAAGAAAAAAAATGCTAATTCAATTCATTAGTATGAGGTGAGTTTTATTTTAAAAGTCCAGCATCAGAATGCTTCGACCATGTGGGTCTTCCTTGGGAGCATAGTGAAACAGATAACATAAACGTCCTTTTAAAGCCCAGTTTTAAAGTAGCAGTACCTTTTAAAATTAAACAAAATCCCAACACTGAATTAATACTAAATGGAAAGCATCAGTATTACAAACTCTAATATTTGCATCTCTTTTCTATGTTTTATTTTTAGTATTCCCGCTAAAGCTTTTCCTGTAAAAATGTTAAAGTTCTTCAGTCATTAACACTATTCTTAGTTTTACTAACACTCAATTCCATGAAAGAAACCAAGCAAAGCAGAGAATCCAGTACATAGCAGCATAAACCACTCATAGCACCCCAACCTATTCCAAGCTTATAACACCTTAAAGTGGCACACAGAAAAAAAATATATGGAAAAAAATAGAGTAATGAAAAAAGGGAGTGGGGCCCAATGTTATGGGACCACTGGATAGTCCCCACTAGGGACATAAAAGGTGGGAGGAAATGGGAGATTGTGACAATATATTTGCCTGTATTTCAGCATCCTTCCCCTGTTCTGCTGTACCTGACCTCCCCCCAGTTTTGAACCTTTGACCTCTAGCAATAGAGACAGCAACATTACCATTACACCATTGCAGTTGCCACAATTTGTAGCACTTCTTTACGACCTCTATCATTCTCTGTAACCTCCTCTCTCCACCTGATGTCTCCAGTGTATTCATACTTGACCCTCTTCTCTACCCTATTCAGCCTATGTTATTTGATCACTCATGGCCACTGTTTCCCCATCCCTCCTCACTCAAAACAACATCATGAGTATCCTTTGTGCTCTTCTTCTCCCTCTCTTAATCCTCTTTCTCCTTGCTCCATCTGCCCTCTCCTCCTATCCCCGGCCTAATTTAAGCTCCTTCACCTTCACCTTCTGCCCACTTTGCAACCTATAAACTTCTTCCACTAGCTCCCTCACCTTCTTCCTCCCTCCCTCCCTCCCTCCCTCAACTCCCTTTCTCACATACTAATCTGCCCTGGACTACTCAGCCTCTTTCAATCTTAGCAGTCATTCATCAACTTCACCCTGCTATACCCCCTTTGCATGCCCTCTTCCACTACTGCTGAATCAAGTGTAAGAGCCATGCCACACACCTGCATCTCCTGGTACTCTTACTGCCCCTTTCCAGTACACATAGCCCTACCTCCCCTCTCCCGCAGGCTCTCCCTAAAGGCCTGTGGATTTTCCACATTAATGTCCATAACCTATTCCCCAAATTAGATGAACTAAAAGTGTCGGTCACTCAACACACCCCTGACATATTATGCATATCTGAAACATGGTTATCCTCTCATATTCCTGACTCCCGACTGGCCCTTCCTGACTTGAACCTTTTCAGGCAAGACCATGGCAAATGTGGAGGCAGGGTAGCTATCTACTTCTGAAATTCCTTGAACTGTACCATCTCCCATTGTGAAGTAATCCCCTGCTCTCATGAACTCCTCCTGACCATTCTCATCTTTCCATCTTCATCTCCCTTTTTTGTGGGGGTTCTATATGCCTCCCCAAAATTTCCCCACTTATCCCTTGTCTCTTGCATCTTTGCCACCTCTGATCTAGCAAATGCAGATTAACTAATAATTCTTGGAGACTTCAGTCTAGACTGGCTCTCCCATTCCTCACGTAATTCCTGTCAGCAGACTGAGGCGCTAAACCTCACCCAACTGATCAAAGAACCTACCCGTCCCAACCCAAGAACCCGGTCTCATTCCCTGCTGGACTGGGTGCTCTAAACCCACTCCCACCACATTTGCTCTACTGGTATTTTACCCGATACACTCAGCAACTACTGTCCTACCCTTTGCATTAGGAAAACCCACCTTCCTCCCATCCCCCAAATACAGCCAGTATCGCCATCCTCAAATCTCTTGATGTAAATAAACTTCTTCACAACCTGACTTTTGCCAACTGGTCTCTGGTCTTTTCCTCTCTCTCAGTTGACTCTGCCCTCACCCACTTCACATCCATCTTCCTAAAGATCTGGGATGGCCATGCCCCTCTAACAACAACAAGAATAAAAAGTGCCCACCATACCTGGATCACCCCAATATCTTGTCGAATTGCAGAGCTTGTGATTGTGCTTTGCACCATTTTAAAAGGTGTGCTGATGCAAGGTCGACATCCACACAGCAAACACCAGCACAGTGACAGAATTTGCCTGTCTGCAGCAAATCGCTGTTCTGGTGTGAGAAAGAAACCGGTGGTGCTGTTGTCTAAACACTCTTGGTGTGTAGGGTAAACAATAAAAATAATAGTAATAATAACAATACAGATTCTTGTGTCTCGGAGTCTGCCAAGAAACATTCATAAACAAGCAAGGAGTACTAATGCAGTTTATTATAACACTTACACCAAGCATGTGACAGAGAAAATCACAAGGGAGATGGGTTTCTCACCATTCCTGAAGAATGTGCATAATCTCCAGAACTGTAGATCTTAGGTTCTCTAAGATCTTGTTCTATCTCTCCCCTTGCTCCAGCTCTCTGCCCTTCTAGAGCAGCTACAGTAGTGTCTCAAGAGCGCTACAATGGGTTGCAGACAGCTAAATACTACAGATAACAGCATAGCAACAGAGACTACAATATAGGTACAGATATGAGAAACAATATGTATTAGTCCTAAGTTATTCTACATTGGATAATGACTTAGGAGACAGAATTACTAATGATTATCATATGAGACAGAATATGCTTCCATTAGCATTGCAGCTTAGACAAAAGAAATGCTGACAGTTCAAACTACATTTCTTGCTTACTTACAGTATAAAACATAGAGACATAACAAAAGCTATCTCTCTCTGTGTCAGCTTGCTTAGAGACAAAAAGAACTGCTGACAGGCCTATTACATGGCATATCTGAGTGTAAAACACATTACATATAATTATATGAGAATATGAGTATACAATAATCACTGATGATCCCTCTGAGTCATCTTATCAGTGATTAGGTAGATTATATATAGAATATCTATAAAAGACAAACATAATCTAGATAAATGTATCATAGTGAGGTATAATGAATCATGCATGATCAGTATTAGCATAGTGCAAAATAGCAGTATTACAGTACAATAGACCAGGAATACAGTGTGAGGTGTATGTGAGACAATAGGGGCATAACCCAAGCATAACAATCCCCTCTTTGTTGCCCTAATTGCAAAAGTGGCAACACAGCAAAAAGATAGAGGTTCGGCACCATTCGTCTACAGGCAAAAGGCACGAGCCTGATAGAGGAATATTAACTGGTTACGGTGATGTATCAGGGTTTTCCTTAAACAACAAAATGTTATTATAAGGGGAAATGTTAGTAAACCTTGTATTACTATAAACATTTGGAATAAATCTTCACAATGGGGTTTTCCAATATCAAAACAATCAGTAAATACTGATATGTATCAGGTGTGTATCTGTCCTATTGGGAAGAAATTGTAGAGACAAACTTAAGTTGCCTGTATGGATATTAAAAATTGAGATAGAGCATCAAGATAGTTAGGACTAGATTTAATAATATCTGGTTCCAGGATGGGAACAGGAGTGATTACCATATAACCTATTACCTGTTTAGAGAGTAAAAACAGAGGTTAGAAAAGTTCACTTTGCATAACTTTTAGTCCATATCAGAAGAATGTATAGTTGGTCACCACACAATGTTCCACATCAGTAGAATATACCACCTTGAAGGATGGCATTTTCCAGTTGGTAAGTTGAACAGGACATGAAATGTCAATGTCCACAAGGCATAAACTATGAACAGTTCCAGGGATAAATCCAAGGTTTCTTCAAGTGTTAGATGAAGATTCATAGTTCAGATCTGATGCATTCAGATTTTCCAAAGGTTGATCAAAATGTTCAGGAGGCAGCAGTATTTCAGAGGCCTCAGCAGTGGGTGCACATTGAGTTTTACAATGGAATAGCAACAGTGTTCAATTGACGATGATCACACGGCTGCACAAAGTGTAAAAGTTTATGACAATACTCAATTCTCAGTCTGTATGAGGTTCCAGCCAGGCTTGGAAAACAAGCAGTGAAGAAAATGGATTTCTTGATTGTAGATCAAATGAAGAAGAGTCTTCTTGCTGAGTTAGGGGATTGCCCCTACCCCAGACTAGCTTAATAGTATACTGTACATAACAATGAGCTTGATTGTAGAATCTTAATTGGCTGGACTGAATACAGTTTATTTGAAAGTTCACAAATGGAAGCCCAATTTTAGTTATTAGGCCTGCATTCACAAGTTGGTAATACAAGTTGGAAGATGTCACATCTGCATAAAAGGTGATGTGCCTTTCAGGTACAACATTCAAAGTTCAGAGTCAGTCATGATTCCAAGACCTCATGGTAAATAAGGAAAGGAGGTGGTTTCAACCTTTCAGGATAAAAGTTCCCATCAAGATGATCAATAGAATGGACAGTTGCCAAACGATCAGGGATGGATGTTGCCGTAAGAAGATGCAGCAATGACACTGTGAAAGTCACAAACATGGCTTCCTGGACTGTGCAGGAATAAGTTTCAAAACATGTAGCAATACTGGTGTGTGTGGTGACTATCCAAGGTTCCTTGCCATTGACAAGGGAATAGTGCTAGATTCAAATAAACATTTGTTAACACATCCAATAGAAGTGCAAAATGTGGCAATGCCACTGATCCATACGTCTGTCATGTATGAGATCAAGGATATATCCTAATTCCAGATCCCAGAAGAGATAACCAAATGATTGTAAGAACATAATAGCTGTAGGCAGTGCAAAGGACTTTCCTAGCTATGTGATGCTCATCTACTTACTTAATGTGAGCAGAAAATACTTCATTAATATGAAAATTTGTCAGGTCAAACCCCTTCACAATATCCTTAATATTGTAAATGTAAATCACTCTTAATGAGCAAAATCATGAATACCATGCAATGGGGGGGGGGAGGTATGATATTATATTTCATACTGTCATGAACATTTAACATATGTGCTTGAATAATGGCTATATCAGCTATATTTCAGATAGATGTGTCAGAGCCAAGTAGGCCTGAGTCTAAACCTGTGTTTTGTTTAACAAAAATGCCTAGTGTGTTTGGGTAGGTTTACAGTCATAAGAAGTACCATTAGCAGTCAGGATGTAAAAATCCTGTGTGTGTATGTGTGGTGCTATCAGTCCCTGTATATGGAGTTTTTAATGAGTACCTGGTATGCTGCCAGTGTATCCAATCACATCATTATGAAAAAAAAGTGGGGAATGTTTGTTTTGAAACATAAAACAAATCACTTTAAGTTTTAAAGGGTAACATTTAAAAATCACTGGAATGTGCATAAACTGCACATTATTAACTAGGCTACCTGGTTGAGAAGTGGCTGTTAGACCACTGGGTGGACCAGGGTTCTGTTTTGGGCACTCAGTATTAAGTGTCACAAATTATGGGGCATCACAGGGTTAAAAACCTTAAGATCTAATGACTTTTATTGCCATATAAATTTGGATGCAAAATTCCTGATTATCAAAAAAATAGAAACAGGAATCCAGATCAAGTCTGACTTCTAGAATTGATCAAAGCAATGATCATAATATTCCGAAGGGCCTCACTACCCTTCTGGACAATGAACATGTCTTTTAGGACTTTAGTATGAATTCCACAGGATGCAATTAAGTCATGTGGACTTGTGAGGTATTCTGCCCCAACAATCTGTTTAGGATTAGGTCACTGGTTCTTATCTGCAATAAAATGTGCAGTTTAGGCTTGTAAGAAGACCCATACTTTTAAAAAGAATAATAGGCATGAAAGCAAGCATCTCTCTCTCTCTCTCTCTGGAACCTAAAAGAAAAGAGAAAAGAAAAACATAGTTTAGTACTATTTCTCCCACTGGGGTATGAAAAAGTAATTTAATCTCCTTTAAACAGGTTCATTTGATTGACATACAGCCATTTATCAATGACTGTTATAGTGAGGCAGTCTAACTTGGTAGACTGCTGGACTGAGTTTGTTTACAATGGGATAGGGCCTATTTTTGGGTCTTGCCCATACATTGTGAAGCAAACAAGTGTACTTTTGGATGTCTTGTTTGAGTTAACATATTTATCTACTGATGTTCCGTCAGCAGTGGCAGTACACAGATAAAGAAGTAAATGTTCTGGGAGTCTCATGGACAGTGCGGTCATGATTTTTAAAAATGGGGTATGCTGTGTACCTGCAGAGGGTGTCCCTCTTATTGCCATAAGGAGTAAAGGCAATAATAAATTCCAGTCCTTTTAGGGTTTTCTGAACAAGTTTGGACAACATAACTTTGATCTGCTTGTTATCCCATTCCACTTGTCCTGATGTCTGTGGGTTGTAAGGGATATAAAACTTTTGTTTTAACCATAACAAATCCAGAATTTCCTGCATTACTTAGGCTATAAAGCCAGATCCCTGTAATCAAAATTTACCTTTAGAGATAGAGCCCTACCTGGTATATAGCTGGTTTACCAAGACATTTGCAGTCACGTTGACTGTGTTGTTCTGTTTGGTTGGTGATAACTAGTGAAAACTAGTTGTTAGTGGTTGGCATAAGGCCAATGTAGTCAAACTGGATATTGTTCCAGGGGCCTTTGCCACTGGGGTAACAATGCATTTGTCCTAGCTGGTATAGGATTGTTCTGTTCACAGATCAAACAGTTACTAATGTAGTGTTCTACATCATTTCTCATGTGTGGCCACAAGATAGAGAATTTTAGTCTGTCTAGTATTTTTACTGACTCACTGGTGTCCACCAGTTGGAGTATCATGTATTTGGAACAGTAGATAAAATCTACTCTCAGGTGTTCAGGAATTACCCGTAACTTTTCATGAGTGTTACAGCAGTGATGTTCCAAATGAGTAGGCCATCACTGGATAGGTGAATGTCATTTTCACTTTCTATAAGAGCTATTTCTGGAAGTTATTCCTCAGTTCCTTTATTAAGGAACCTATACACTTCCCTCAAATGAGGGTTCTTCTTATAGAGCATAAAGAATATACATACAAAATGCTTGAACCTTATGACTGTACAATATTTAAACTGGTTAGAATTGTGACATACACAAACAAGTCACTGTATTTCTCAGAGGTAATACAGAGTATTGATACAGAAGTTTGTCTTCTGCCAAACAAATTCAGTTTAGAGAGAAACAGTCCCAATTAGAAACTATAATAAAAACATCGTATCTGTAGTCTTTTATATCAAGGCCATTTTGTCAGACTGCAACACTTAACCCTCTCATGGAGTGCTGGTATCACTTTACATAAGGAAAAATCTCTTTATTCCTTTCTGAACACAAGCTGTGTCTTTCTCAAGGACGTTCCTGCTCTCTAAACCATTCACAAATATTTTTGGTAATTAGGAGACTCCTCACCTCCCTGCTTTTCATTTTATTTGCCAGGCGTGTTTTAACATTGCCTGTGAATCGTACATATACGATGATGCAATTACTAACCATGCACACTCTGTCATCACCAAAATGTACAATAAGAATTCCAAACCCTGCTATCTGACCCTCATTGCTATGTGTGGCTGAGTCATCAGTCAAAACATGACACACAGTGATGTTTTTTAACACTTTTGGAGGTTCTGTCAGAAATGACACTGGGACAGGTAGGTCAGAGGGTTGGAGTGAACAATCATGGGTCTCTCCTGCAAATTGTAGGCCATGGGCCAACAAGGATGGAGTTTTGATAGGAAGGACAGTGATGTCATGATCCTGTAAAATGAGAGACCAGTGTATAAGTCTGGCATTGGATACAGAGTCATCTTTTACTCTGTCTAACAACAGAAAGTTAGTTGGTAAATGATTGGAATGCAGCACAATGGGTGTATATCCAATGATGTACATAAAGTATCTCACTGCCCAATATGTAGCTAAAAGATTCCTTTCATAAAAGTTGTATTTCAGCTCCACTGGGGCAAGCATCTGGGATGCATAAGCAATGGCTCTGATGTATGTTTGGGCTAAAACTGCTTAGATTGCTTCATCTGATGTGGCAGTTTCAAAATAATGCCCTAAAGCTGTGTTAGGATTAACCAATGCTGAGACCATGGTCAGTGATCCCAAAAGAAAAGACAATGATATCAGTATTAGGATACCTTGTACCTTCTTACCTGTAGTGCCTGCCATTGCAGTCACAGTATGGGATGATCCAGGTGTCTCTGATGGAGGGGGGTTCTGCATCATATGCAGGCAGTGCTGGCACTATCAAGGGTGCCTGCACAGTGGAGAAAAGTGTTGTGCAAGCTGCATGTAGTTCTCCAGCTATGGACTGTGATTCATTTCAGTAGCCATCAGGGGTGGAGAAAATAGTGCTGAGACAGTTGTCAGCTCAGGTTCAGAAATCAAACCTGTAACCCTCCCCTACAATGTGGCCTGTGATGCTGAAAATATCACAGCCATGGGGCTTTCAGAATCAGGGTTGTCCCCTCCCCCATCAAATGTAAAGTGGGTTTCCCCACCGGAATGTTGCTGGATGGTAGCAACATTGTTTTTTAATGTTGCAGTTTAAGGTATTAATGCACTGCATAGGAAAAGCAGTACGTTTAGTCTTCTCAGGGACAGCTGATGTTACATTGCACAGGAGATAAAAACAACCTTTCATGTAATTATCTTCAATGTATTCTTTATCCAAGGACACTCAGATACCATAAACATTGCTAATAAAGCAAACATTAACAGCATCAGCTGTTTCTGCAGCATCAGACGCTGAGTTCGTGACAGATTGCGTATCAGCCTTATTCAAATGTACGTCAGCATAATTTTTAATGAGAATCTTCTGTCCTTCAGAAACACTAGTGTTACTGATAACATTATTAATCATGCCAAAAAACTCCGGAATGTTTAGTTCGGTTATGGGAGCAATCACAGGTCTCTGTGACTGCAGGATCGAATCTCCGTGAGATAGTGGTCTGCCATTTTGGACTACCTCATGGGCATCATGGGTTACTGTGTCATGACCATCATCACTTGACCATGAGCAGCCATCTTGGGGATGGTATTGGGATGTAACCTGATCACATGAGTGTCCACCATTTTAAGACTGTAACAATTCTCCATTTTGTGAATCACAGAAAAACAAGTGCCTAGCCTTTGCTCTAGTCCACCCCACAGCATACTGTGAGTGTTCAAAATAAAACTCTTCAACATCAGAAAAGGCAAGGTCTTTGAACATTAAGTAAGTATGCCCTGACAATACCTCTGGCTGATCCTACAAGTTTGCCATATCTGAATTTTTACTCCTACATTCTAACTGAGATACAGGAGTTAGCACACTATTAAGTGCTTTGTTTTCAGATTTCAAGACATTCCCATCTTGTAAAACATGCTTATTATTGACAGAAGCTGTGTCATACTGTAGTTTATATTGAAAACCTTCATTTCAAGTCTGCTGTAATTAAAACATACTGAATCATGCTGTACCGTCAAGGTCTGGTGTTGAAATACCAGCTCGTTAACTTTTTCAGTAATTACTTCAGACTTATCTTGAAGTTCCTTGTTTTCAAAATGTAAGGAACCAGTGTTACTAGCCAGAACACCATTAGTTTTAAAAACTTTTTTTCTAAGTTTTGCCTTTTGAGTGATATCTCTCTTTTTTTGTGTAATCTGTTTTATCCCCTCACTCCTGCTCGGGTGCCTGCCACTCCTTCGGGGTCTCCTAGGGTCCTTCCTGCTTCTGCCATTACCTCTCAAGTCCTGACTCCCCCACGGGTCCCACACAGCAGCCCTCCCGCAGTATCCCAGTGTTTCCCTTCGCCGGGCAGGTCCCCCTCCTCCAAGGGGAAATGCACCAGTGGAGGGGGAACACTAGCACTTACTTTGTTAGGCTGCAGGATGCTGCTGGACACCCACAAGGAATGGCTCCTTGGGGGATGTAGAGATGCAGAGGATCTGGAGGCCATCATCCAGTGAACTCCCAGCCATTTTCCCTTGTTCTGTTGGGGGCAGCATAGTGACGTCATGGCATACGCTGATGTCCGCTCCTCCCCCAGCTAGCATTTGGGCCATGCATCCTGCACTACTCCCAGCCTCCGCTAGGAGCCAGCAGGTGCTGGACCAGTCCCTACTCTCCCCCTGGAGAAGGAGAGCTGTCCATGGGAAGCTCAATCCTTCTCCCCCCTGGCCGGCCCTCCAGTGACCCGGGCTCGTTCCTGAACCCAGGTCACTGGCATCACAAGTGGAAATCCAACCGCTGTACCGGCGGGCCAACCTGAGCGATATCTCTTAAGGCATGCAGGTCATGGCTGCTTCTCTCATTAAATAGAGACTTATTTTCTAGATGGACAGCTTGTAGCTCAGACAGTAGTCCAGCTATTTTTTTCTGTATGAAAAGCCCTTTTCAGACTAATCTCCTGCTTTTGGCAGAATTCTCCATTTTGCAAGTAATATACTCACTTTCAGAACATATATCTTATTTAGAACAGCATCAAAACAATTAAACAACGTTGCAATTAATAATCCTTCAGGATCATTGGTACCATTTTTCAATTCCCCATAATGGGCAATGATGTTCATTAATGGGCTACCATTGGATTCTGCTACTTTAGCAAAATCAAGCCAACTACTGTTAGCAGTTTGGCTTGTTAAGGCATCCAGCCTCAACTCAGTACTGATATATTTAGACATGTCTTAAGATAAGAAACCCTTAGCTGTCTGTGGAGCAAAAAAAACTTTGTTTGCAACCAAAGTTCATGACAGGACACAAACAGCCTTTGGCGTATGTGGACACCTAGATGAATAAATACCCATCAGGATTTGAATGCACAAGAAAGCTGTCTAACTGTTTGTTTCAGATCCGTTATAGCTGTGTTCCCACAGAGAAAGAATAGGAAAAAAAAAATCCAAAATAAAACAATTCATTAGACAGAAATTGAATATCTGCCAAGAGTTTGTTTTGTCTGCACTGTGGAACACACAACAGACCGAAACATTAAGACACTTTCTGTTGCTTGTTACTGGGGGATTTCTCACCCAGTGTTTTAATTTACAGAGGAAATTAAAATGAAACTTGGCAAAAACATCCAGACTACATTTTGCGGTCACCATTTTGTTGTCTAAACACTCTTGGTGTGTAGGGTAAACAATAAAAATAATAATAAGATTCTTGTGTCTCAGAGTCTGCCAAGAAACATTCGTAAACAAGCAAGGAGTACTAATAAAGTTTATTATAACACTTACGCCAAGCATGTGACAGAGAAAATCACAAGGGAGATGGGTTTCTCACCATTCCTGAAGAATGTACATAATCTCCAGAATTGTAGATCTTAGGTTCTCTAAGATCTTGTTCTATCTCTCCCCTTGCTCCAGCTCTCTGCCCTTCTACAGCAGCTACAGTAGTGTCTCAAGCATGCTACAGTGGGTTGCAGACAGCTAAATACTACAGATAACGGCATAGCAACAGAGATTACAACATAGTTACAGATATGAGAAACAATATGCATTGGTCCTAAGTCATTCTCCATTGGAGAATGACTTAGGAGACAGAATTACTAATGAGTATCATATGAGACAGAATATGCTTCCATTAGCATTATAGCTTAGACAAAAGAAATGCTGACAGTTCAAACTACATTTCTTGCTTACTCACAGTATAAAACATAGAGACGTAACAAAAGCTGTCTCTCTCTGTCAGCTTGCTTAGAGACAAAGAGAACTGCTGACGAGCCTATTACATGGCATATCTGAGTGTAAAACACATTACATGTAATTATATGAGAATATGAGTATACAATAATCACTGATGATCCCTCTGAGTCATCTTATCAGTGATTAGGTAGATTATATATAGAATATCTATAAAAGGCAAACATAATCTAGTTAAATGTATCATAGTGAGGCATAATGAATCATGCATGATCAGTATTAGCATAGTGCAAAATAGCAGTATTACAGTACAATAGACCAGGAATACAGTGTGAGGTGTATGTGAGATGATAGGGGTATAACCCAAGCGTAATAGTGCATTTCCTGGTGTTGTGCACCCCCCCGGTCCAAATCTGACTTGGAGTAAGATATTTAGAGACCGGGGTGTGGGGGCAGAGCCCCCACATGGGGGTTCAGGGGTGCAGCAACCCAATGGAAATGCACTGAGATCAAGGCATGTTTCTACACTCAGCAATGTGTCCATCGCTGTGGATGATGTCAGTTGCCAAAAGTGCTATAGTAAAACTGTTTTAAAACTTCAGGTGACCAGGCCCACCTTCAAACCTTTCATGCCCTCCGCAACAATTGTACCATAAGCATCTGTCATGCTAAATCTGGCTTCTTTAAATCTCATTTCAACCCCTCAGATAGTACTCCATTCTCCTTCTGGCAGGATCTCTGCTTGCTCCTGCTCCCCCACTCTGAATCCCCCCTCCCTCAATCCATGAGGAAGGTTCACTTATCTCTTTTTTTTAAATTCATATACTTTATTGATTTTCTTCCAACAAGAACAGAGTATGATATAGGGATGAAGATTCACGTATCTCTGATGCCTCCCTTTTTGCTGAAGCCCTAAATTAGTATTTCACATCCTTTGCAGTTCCACCAGGGTCTCCCACCCCTCCACCTTGTTCTCCCAATCCCCCTCACAGCCTTTAGGCTTTCTACTACCACCTAGTTTACCATTTGAAGTTCTGAGAGCTCTTACATCACTTAACCCAGCCAAGTCAAGCCCTGATGGTCTGCACCCTAGGCTCCTCAAAATCTCAGCCCCTGCAATTGTTACACCTCTAACCATCATCCTAAATCTGTCACTCTCCTCAGCCACTGTTCCCATAACCTGGAAGTCTGCCACAGTCCTCCCCCTCTTCAAAGGTGGCAATCCCACTATTCCTGGAAATTACCGCCCCATCTCCCTTCTCCCTGCCCTTGCCAAAGTCCAAGAATCCCTTATCCTCTCTAGGCTCAACAATTCCCTACTTACTTCTAACACTCTTTCCCCATTCCAATCAGGTTTCAGGAAATGCCATTCAACCACTTCCTCCCTCCTTCACTTTACTAACGCCATTCACTCTGCTATGGATCTTGGCCAGATCAGCTCAGCTATTTTCATCGATCTGGCAAAGGCCTTTGACTCTGTTTCACACTCTCTCCTACTTTATAAATTAAGCTTCATTGGCTTATCCCCTTCTTCAGTGTCCTGGTTCAGTCCTATCTAACTGGCCATTCACCATCAGTTTCAGTTAACAACATCCTATCCTCCTCACTCACCATCCTCTCTGGTGTGCTCCAGGGATCTATCCTTGGGCCTGTTCTCTTTTCCCTCTTTATTAATGATCTCCCTTCAGTGTGCACCCATGCTAATATTCATATATACATGGATGATACTGTCCTCTACCTGTCCAGCCCATCCAGCCAATCTGTCCAAACACCCCTTCAACTTGATCTCACTGTGGTTACAGCTTGGTCTGATGCCAATTGCCCAAAATTGAACACTAAAAAAACTGTAGACATTACCTTTGGTTCTAAATAAAAACTTGCCAAGCTTCTTACCTTACCAGTCTTCTCCGCTGCAGCTAACACTCCACTAGACAATGTCATTACATACAAGTACCTTGGTGACTGGCTTGATCCCTCCCTTGATTTTTCCTCCCACTTCACTGCACTACACACCAAATTGCACCCTAAACTTGGGTTACTCTACCATCACAAGGCCAGTCTCTCCTTCCCCATAAGACAGGATCTCTTAGTTAAATGGAGTCTCCCAGCCTTAGATTATGCAGACATAGTTCACAGTGCTGCCCCAGCTATCTCCCTCACCAAACGTGAAGTTCTGTTTCATGCCTTTTGTAGGTTCGCTTCTAACTCCCCCCCTTAACTTACCACTGTGACCGCTGCTCTTCCCTTTCCCTCCAGTCACTTGTACAGAGGCATTCCTCTCACTGCTCCACCTTCATCAGTAAATTCTGGTTTGGGCCTCTTCCATCCTACCTTGCTTCTCTCCTTACTCCTGTTACTCCTTCGTCCTTCAACTCACGGTCGAGCTGTGCCTGCACCTTTTCCCTCCCCCATGTCCAAACATCAGCTGACAAACTATCTTTCTCCTATAGATTTCCTTCCCTCTGGAACGACCTTCCCTCTCAAATCTGCCTCTCTCCCTCCTTCCTTCCTCACTTTTAAGCATTTACTCAGGTCAACCCCTAACACTACCTGCATCTGCTTTCCTTCCTAGACCTCACTTACCTCAGAATGGTTATTCCTCACTTCTTTTACTGAGAAGCACTGTATATACCAATGTAATTATAGTCTGTATTTATTTGACTCCCTATTGTAAATAGCAACTGTGATGTATACTCTCTGTACTTTGTTGCACCTTTGTTGTATTTGCCTTAATCCTGCACCCCTTCCCCCGGGTTACATCTGGAAATGCGCTTCTGCTCATGGTGCTTTTCCCAGTTATCAACTTTCAAATAAAATAAATAATAAAATAAATAAATGCAAATATTTTATTATATTTAATTTGATTGGCAACCTTTTAATTGAAAATAAGGAGGGGATTGAAGAGGTCACATAAATATTATGCATATGAATGGATATAAACATACACAGGAATCTGTGCATGTATATCAGCTTGTTCAATGAAACTGCCAAATAATTAGGGCTTTTGAATTCCTCAAATAGAACAAAACTGATATGTCTAAACAACAAAAGTGAGAAGGGGGTGGAGAAGAAGAGGAACCTTTCAATTCAGTATGCATACTAACCATGCCTCCTATATAAAAGATCTCCTTACAGATATGGGCTAAAATCTACATCTTCATTTAATCCATACAGTGATATTGTTTCGAAAGTAACTATTTAGTTTCTTTTTTTGTAAAATGTTCTTAGTGTGATCCCCTCCCCTTTCCAGGCAGGTACATGTTCCAAAACCCATAAATTACATGCTATTTGGATTTGAATTGTGGTAGTACTTAAAGTGATATTCCAAAAGCATTTTTTTATCTTTAAAATGTTGTTTTGCCTTTGGTATTAACAAGGTTTTTCTGTCTATGGTTTTAACCCTATTAAGGGCTTGTGTCAATGTTTCAGCATCATAAACCCACTATATAAACCTAACAGTGAGCTCCTCAGCTTGTTCTTCAAAAACATTGTCACTTGTACAATTTCTGCGAACTCGCAGATATTGTCTATAAGAAATTGAATCCTTCAGTTTCCTTGGATGAAAACTCTTAGCATGTAATAGAGAATTCCCTGCTGTAGGTTTTCTGAAGCTGGAAGAGGTAACTGGCAAAATACAATTAATAGAAATATTGAAGTCAGAGCTTGATACAGATGTATTTCTTTCACATGGATAGAAAATATAATTGATAATTTAATAGACAAGTCATATGTCAACCATTTCTTATGGAGATGAACACTACAATAACACATGGTGATTTTTGTTGTTATTGTTCATAGTAAAAAACATTTTATGATAAAGAGAGAAAAAAGTGAATGAACAAGTGAGTGTAAGACAGAGAGCGAGAGAGAGAGAGAGAGAGAGATTGGGGAACTATGATTTTGGAATGGTGTCCTTTTTTCTTCATTAAATAAGTTTTACAAAGGACTGTTGTATACAAACAAAGACACTCAGATGCAGACATACTGAACTTTATGGGGTTGTTTTTGTTGCAGATGAGCTGGAACTACAGACACAATGATGCCCTTTCAGACTTTCTGTAGAAAGAGAAGTCTGTTTGAAACCTTTAGCAAAATTAAAGTGTTCTGTGTTTTTAAACCCTTTCTCATGGCAGTAAACACAATATCTCTCTATTGGTTTCTGCTCCATGATTGAAATTGACTCTTTGGTCAGTCCTTGACTGCAGACCAAGGGGCTGTTATTTGTGAGGTACAGTCCCATTGTACAGTTACTGTTCCCGTTAGTGAAATCTGCCCATTTATTAGTCCTTGACTATAGATAAACAGGCTGTTAGCCGTGCTGTTCAGTCACATTGTGTGGTAATACTTAATGAAATTCACTTCTGCACAAGTACAGTATTCACACACTATAACTGTGTCATATACCCAGAAACTGTTTGGCATCAATTTGCTTCTAGCAATAGAAAATGTAGCAACAGTCCCAGTAAACCTTTTCATACTTCCAAAATAATAACCTAAATTACAGCACACACTCCCCCCCCCCCCCAAAAAATTAGAAATGCAATTTAGTATGCATGATGCCAATCAAACTAGACTGTCAATGCACCCCAATTTTTTTTTCTGGCTGCATGCCTCAAATTGACAACAGATGATATATTTTGTTTTCCCATATTGAAAGTAAATAATACATTACAACATGTATTTCTGTTTAGCATAATGGAAGTAAATGAAAAGAAATTACAAAGTATAGTTCTGTTTAGGTTTTGAATTTCAAGTTAGAAGGATGTGGGGGTCAGCACTTTGGCTAGCTCAACTGTAATCATTCTCTCAAACAAGAACACTGAGGCCCACATATTGAAAGCCCAAGTCTGCGCCACTGAAAACTAATGGTCCGGCACAATACGATGCTATATTAAAATGAGATGTGCTATTGGGCATCTCATCTGAGTATAGCAGAGAAAGTGAGTAGCACAAATGAGGGCCACCAATGATGAGCTGGTGCATCCCCCTGTCTGTCCCGAATACCTGGAATGGGGATGCACAGCACATCTTTGGGATGCGCTGTACCCAAATTCCAGATATTCATACCGAAATATGAAAATGGGGCCATTAGGCATGCAAGGCACAAAGGGTCCATTTGCATGTCATTATGGCCCCATTTGCTGTCTGGAACAGGGATGCAGCCAGCAGGATGTGCCAGGTGGCCTGCAACACCCCCTTCAGTCCAGTGCTGCATAGCAGCACAATGTAGGTGCCCCGCCCAACCCTGATACCTGATCATGCCCAACACTGTCAGGTATGTGAAATATCCATGGTAGTCTAGTGACCCCCCTCCCATCCCCATAACCTGCTCGCCACATATGTTCATACATATTGTACCACAATTCCCTAATAGTCTAGTGGTCCCTCCTTCCATCCCCATAGCACAATCGTACCGAAATAAACCCACATCATAGTCCCTGGTAGTCTAGTGGTAGCCCTTCCCATCCCCAAACCTTTAGCATAGTGAAATACAAAGGCACCACCGGTCCTGGATACTGGTTCAATGCACATTCCATAATTGAACCAGGTCCAGGATCCTTGTGTGGTGTATCATAGTTAGCCCCACATGCTTCCCAAAGTGTAGTGTTCCCCCAACCCATCCCTGATCCCTGATCTGTACAATAATAAATTGTAAACCAAATCCCTGTTAGTCTAGTGGACCCCTCCACCCACTCGGGAATCCACATCACACCCAACTCCCCCCATCCCAGCATAGTCATGAAGCTGGTGGGCAGCACAGCCCACCACACACCTCCACAGCTGCCCACCGACTGAGCAGTCACTAAATGACAGCTTACTGTATGCACTACATTCCCATTGGTTGACGCTATTGACCAATGGGCTTGCAGAGTGTACTATAAGCTTTCATTTGAAAAGTTGTCAGCTTTCCATGGCTGGAGTAGGAATGCACCCTGCAGGATGTGCGGTGGGCTATGCTGCCTGCTGGCCACATGGCCATGCTGGGATGGGGGAGAACAGGGTGGAATGTGGGATCCTGAGTGGGTGGGGTGGTGGGGGGGTTTACTAGGCTACCAGAGATTGGGTATACAATTTATTATTGTGCCAATCGGGGATCCAGGATGGGATGGGGGGAACACTACACTTTGGGAAGCATGTGGGGCTAACTATGATACACTGCACAGGGATCCTGGTCCTGGTTCAGTTATGGAATTTGCATCGAACCAGGATCCAGGACCAGCGGTGCCTTTGTATTTCACGATGCTCTGGGTTTGGGAATGGGAGTGGGTACCACTAGACTACCAGGGACCGCAATCTGGGTTTATTTAGGTACGATTGTGTTACAGGGATGGGAGGGGAGACCACTAGACTACCAGAGAACTGGGGTACAATAGGTATGACTATATGCAGCGATCATGTTGGGGATGGGAGAGAGGTAGCACTAGACTACCAGGGAAATGTGGATAAATATTTTATGCTATATGAGCGGGGCTCGGGGTTTGGAGAGGGGGGGATAACTACCTGGGGGCTGGCGGCTGCTGTGCTGCTGTGTGCAGTACAGCAGCCTGCCTGTGGGTGGCTACCAGTTAGGTGTGTTTTTTATGCACCCATCTTTTTGCAGCATATCTCAGAGATGTGCAGGCAGATGCACCACACATCTCGGATGAATATGGGGATGTGCTGCATATTCATGGGCACGACCCCGGAGATGAGCTGCATACATTATCACTGCACTTCCACGCAATTGGGGATGTGCAGTGCATCTCCACCTTTTGAATATTGCACTGTGGCGCATGTCTTGAGATGCACGGATGCATCTCAGTTGCACCGGCACATCTCCTTTGAAAATGTCCCCCTGAAATGTTATACCTTTATCAGGCTTTTTCCTTATGAGAAATAGTACTAATGATCATGAATCATTTCTCACAGGAGCAAACACATTATCTCCCTAATTAAAATGTACTGGTTTGTCAGTCCCTGACTATTGATAAAGGGGCTGTTACAGTAGCTGTTCAGTACACCACGATTTTTAAGGTCTTTTAATTTGTTGTAAACCATGTAAGGTCCACCAGGCACAAAGCTTTTTTTTTCAGTGACAACTCGGCAACACTGCAGAGATTGAGTGACTTGCTCAGGGTCACACATTATGTAAGGTGAGGTTGTAGGAATCAATCTCTGGTCTACTGGATGTACCAAGCTCATTCTCAGTTCATCAGTCAACCTCAAGCTACTTACTGAAAGTCACTGTGTGCCATATGTACATATACAACCCTTTAATACAATGGCATGGTCTTGCATTAAATTTAAACTTCAGCTAGCTCAACTGTAATCATATTCTCAAACAAAAACATCTAAATGTTATACCTTTATCATTTTTTTTCCTTATGAGAAATAGTACTAATGTTTATGAATCATTTCTCACAGGAACGAGCACATCATCTCCCTAATTAAAATGCACGGGTTTGTCAGTACCTAACTGTGGATAAATGGGCTGTTAGCTGTTCAGTATGACACCATTTTTAAGGATTTTTTTTAATTCTTTGTAAACCATGTAACATCTACTAGGCACAAAACCTTTTTTCAGGGGTGACTCGGCAGCAGTGCAAAGACTTGCTCAGGGTCACACATTATGCAAGCTGAGGTTGTAGGAATCAATCTCTGGTCTACTGAATGTACCAAGCTCATTTTTAGCTTGACAGTCAACCTCAAGTTACTTACTGAAAGTCACCTGTGTGCTATATGTGCATATGTGACCTTTTAATAAGCTGGTATGGTTTTGTATTAAATGTATATGCCTAATGTGCTTTGGAAAAGTCACAATCACTTTATTTATTTAGCTGGTATAATTTCACGTACATCAGATATGGCACCACTACAGTATTCATACACTCTAAGTGTGCAGTGTAGACAAAAACTGGTTGGCATCATGTTGCTCCTAGAAATGGAAGCTCTAACAGCAGTGCCAAAAAAAGTTGTCATCCATCCTAAATCATAAATTAATCTCCCACCACCCACCAGCAAGCCCCCCCAAAATTCTGCAGTTTATTGTGCACCATGCCAACACACAACTGATTTTATCAGCATTGTGTTCATCAAAGTGACCAGAGATTATAGATTTCTTTTTCCCATAACAAAATTAAACAAAAAATATTGAAATACTATACGACTGTTCAGTTTTTGAATTTCATGCTACACAGAGGGTGTGGGCAGCACATACTGTGGGTTGACATACCTTCACAACCCAGAAAACTGAGTTTTTATACCTTTAACAGTTATTTAGTTATTTGTTTGTTCTTATGATGACTAGTACTATTTAATGAGCACTATGTTTCACTTATGACTATTTTATTGCTGTCTACATATACAGTAAATACTACAGTCATCTTCTCTGTTTAGAATGCCTTTTAATAGACAGAAATAACTAATGGATTCTCATTCTCCTTTCATAACACAACTACAGTATGTCTATGTACACTGCTGGTGTCATATAGAGAACCACAATGATTGCATAACATTGAGGTTTTAATACCTTGTGTTTCTGGAATAAGCTTGGTTACAGGCTTGAATCCCCCTGAGCCAAATGCATGCATTTCACAGATTAATCTTTGTCAGGAGTAATGTTGCCATGCCTAGTACCTGGACAGCAAACATGACAATACTCAACATATATCAGTACTTGTGCTTTGCTAGCTGAGAAGGACACATTGCTTCAAGAGCATGATATCTTTCTGATAATGACAAAGTGTAAACTGGGCTACCATCAGCCGTACCCACAAAGTCATACAGTAAGCATGTACAAATGTGCACAGTTCACTGTATTACAGGGAAAAAAAACAACTTTTTGTTCATTTGAGCATGTTCAGCCTATGACTATTTCAACATTATTTTCACCTGCAGAAGGAGGATGTAGAGCTGCCATTGTTTACAGTGCTGGAGTAAAGTGTCCATTTCTGGAGACTACATCTCAGTAAGAACATCCTCTGATGATAGACTGTATAGAGGAGGGCAACTAAAATGGTACACTGGCTGCATTATATGACCTACAAGGAGACACTGATTGACTTTAATATGTACTGTACATGCTGGAAGAGAGGAGGGAGGCACATGTCTGAGACTTACAAATACCTCACAGTGGTAAACATGGCACATGTATTTAATATTTAGCAGACAAAAAAAAATTCATAATAGCAAGGTGACATGCAGTCAGGCCTTCAGATATTTTTTTTGGGTGGAAGTCAAATACTTCCATGGGTTGAAATTTGGAAGTCATTTCAGTTTTACTGGAGTAAAAATACTTCCAGCTGTCAGTTTTTGGAAGTCAAAATAATTCCAGTCCACACATTTTGGAAGTTGAAATACTCCAAATCGTATATTTTTTGAAGTCATAGGTCTTCTGAATACCTCATTGTACCCCATCCATGCCACAGTCACAGAAATAAAATTTTTAAGTGCCTGAACAGGTTTTAAGGGAAGGGGATTATTGGCCAGAACATCAGGGAAAATCTTCTACTCTTACTTAAAATGCTTTGTGTTCTTTTACTTTTTACTGGACACCCACCAGGACAGCACCAAAGATGGGTAGAAGGGACCTCCGTTTAACATCTCATCTGAATGATAGCACACCTTAACAGTACTGCAACCCCCCCCCCCACACACACACACACATGCACTAGTGCTTCATTAGGGTGCCAACATTTTTTGGTATGAGCCCAAGTCCCGGTGTGGGACTAGAACTTATAACCATCTGGCCAAGAGGCAGATGTGCTGCCAACTGAGCTATATTGACTAACAAATGAGTTATTGACAGAAATCCACAGGTCCTGTTGTGCCAAAATGTATTTTCTCACTATTTTCTCTCTTACCCCAAATGTACTAACCAATAACATTCATTCTGCACTTATCCTGATATCAAAATTGCAAGACAGCAGCTGACTTTGATTGTGCACCATTGTCTGTCTGTCTGCCTGCTTGCCTGTCTATCTGTCTGTCCTGCAAGCTAGCAGTAGCTGGCTATCACAAGTAATAGGATTTACCAATACCACCAGCACACATCAAAGGATTCAGAGGAGATTGACAAGAATGATAGGGTCCTGGAATGCTAGGATACAAACAGAGAAAATCCTCTCCCATCCCAACACACAGTGGATCCACTGGACCTGGTTTTCAGTGGTCTTGTATTCCACTCCCAGCCCCAAAGTGGTGCTGCATGATCGAACATGCAGACAGTTACAGTATGTGAAAACTGGCTGCAACTCTGTTTGAGACACTTTTATGGCTGACTGACTTGAGTAGATTCATATTCCAGAAAAGAACCAGAACATTCCCAAAAATCTCATGTGGTTTTTTTTTCACCATCTCCTCTCACATCTTAACTTGAATTTCCTTCATATGTAGACTGCAGAGATGAATAATAACAGCAAATGTTAGGTCCATTAACTGTTAAACTGTTGTCGTTGTGACACAGAGTCTATCAAGTAGAATTCACCATTAAAAAAATAAATAAACACATTTTTTAATCTTGTTCCCACAAGGTAAATGTAAGTCTCACCTCATCATCATCATCATCATCATCATCATCATCAAATTTTTATTTATCCAGGCAGACATCATTGAGCAATGCTCATTTGCAAGATGGACCTGGTTAGGTCAGGGACAGTTACATAAACATAGTGCAATGCAGAGAACAAGGTACACTATACATAGTGTTGATTTATACAACATACATAGTTGAATTATCAGGTAAATTCTGATAATTCTATACCGTTTTCATATTTACATTTTTACATAACTCTAAGCTCATAGACATAATATTGAAATGTGGCATGGAGGAAGTGTTGTTGATGTCTTGCAAACACTGTTGAGTGGATGGATTTGATAGGGCGCAAGGGAGTAGTCAATGAAGGATCTGGGTAGGAGGTGGGTGATGGCTTCAGCAGCTTCAGCAAGGAGGGAACAAAGGGAGGGAGGGAGGTGGGTGGCGGAAGGAGGGAGGGAGGGGAAGGGAACAGTTAGCAATGGGGTGAAAAGATAAAGGGGAAGGATGTACAAAAGGGAAATGACATGGGAGAAGTATGGGGGGATTGCAGACCATGTGGAAGTATGGAAGGATTGCAGACCATGTGGAAGTTGGTAGGAGGAGAAGAGATGTAGAAAACAGAGGGGGCATGATTCACTTTTGTGCTATCAAAAAACATTTGCATTGCTCCTTGATAAGCTTTGAGTAAAGGGTTTTGAAGGACGTAATGTTTATGGGTATACTCAATTTTAGGACTTTCTGCAGTTTGTTCCATAGGGAGTGCAGCATGAAACTGATGGCTGTTCTTCCAAAGCGGGTACTGACTTTGGGTACTTTAAGCAGGATGGAGGAGTAGCTTCTTAGAGCATATTTGCTTATAGAAGTGTAACCCCTCACCCCTGCCTTTTTTCCAAAATGACAGGTGGCATGCTGTTGGCGCTGACAGCAGTACCTGGTGGGGACCTGGGTTCGGGGAGGATGAGGTTACTCGGAACAGGGGGACTTAGGTTTGGCTACTCTGCACAGGGGCACCCAAGTAAATCTGAACACAGGAAGCATTAACTGTAATGTCCAGAACCAGGAATGGGATTTTACAGTGTGGCTTTTATTCATAACTAGCTGAACACAGCAAAGCATAGACGTACCCCCATGGGGCTACATTTACTGGTAATACAGATTAGAGACTACTACACGGTCCACTTGAAGAATGAACCAATTATACTGTTTTCAGGCTCTGGACCCACCAGGCACACAGCCCGGACTTGCACGCGCTTTGGGTACACAGCCCGACTGGCCCAGCTCCCCTGCCGGCCACTTGATCCGCAGTCCATTTGAAGAATGAACCAATTATCTTGTCGTGGCTCCCCACACCACTTAGAGTCTGTGACTCCTAGAGAGATTTCCTCCTTACTTCTTATGACTACCATCTCACAAAGAGAATTCTTCTTTACACTTGTTGTGGCTCCCCACACCACTTAGAGTCTGCGACTCCTAGAGAGATTTTCCCTTTTGCAACCCATGTCTGGGTACTTCCCTCATCACTGGCCAAGTGCATGAGGCAAAGTAGCAACCACAGCAGAAATCCGTAGAGGTGGACCTGGTTACTAAAGATGAGGGGTTTGCCCACCTCCAGCTCCCACAGCCCATACCCGGCCATTTCTCTGGAAAAACTGAAACTTCTGAATGTAGATTAAATGGTAGATGAACTGTCGCATCCCCTCTACAATTTACTTGAAATCACACAGCACTCTAGCATTTGACACTACTCCATTTGTTTGACCTAGTCCTATAGACTTCCCAAATTGTAGCTCAATTCCTAGATTTCCTCACATGTCCCAGGCTGAAGAAACACATTTTTTGCCCTCTCATGTTAGAGCAAACACTCACCCTTTAGTTGCAGGTGCCCCGCAGGTGAATCACAAATCTTCCAACTTTTCAAAACAAAGACTGAACTGAAATAGGCACCTTTTTCTTCCTCCTGGCAGAATTAAGGGGATTGCCCCAGGAATCTGCATGGAGATCTTTACATCCCCCCCCAGAGGGAGGGGCACTGAGACCCGAACAGCGGTCTCCACCACTTGAGCACACCTTCACTTACTCCAGACAAACTGGAAACTGACTCCTTCTTACTGAAGGCAAACTGGAAACTGCTCCTTCTTACTTGAAGGCAAACTGGAGACTACTTTGAAAACTCCCAACGTTCCATCTAACTCCCTCTGCTGCAGATTCCAATGTGGCTTATGCAGCTGCGAAAGTTCTATTGGTGATGTCATCCCTCAGTCTCAGCTGAGACTGAGAACAGAGTGAGACAGTGTGAAACCCATTTAACTGGAGTTTCACAAGCTGCCTTCCCTGCCTGCCACTAGGTCTTACTGGGATTCTAGTAACCCCAGGTAACAAGGGGTTACAGAAGTTTGTGTGAAGCAATCTGAGATATATTGCGGTAGTTGCTTGGATATAGCCTGAATGTCCAAAGTGCTGTGTTTCTGTCCCTTCTGAAATGGAGTGAGATCCATCCAACTGCTGCATATATAGAGCAATGATAGGTGTCATATGGCAGTCCTGTAATGAACCTAAGTGCCCTGTGATAGAGCATATCCAACTTACCTAAATAGGAGGCAGGGCAATGACTATATAAGAAGTCAGCATAGTCAATTATAGAGAGAAACTTGGCCTGTACCAAACCTAGATTTGCATTGCTTGTAAGGAAGTGCTTGATTCTAAAATAGAGGCCAAGTCTCTGATGGAGTTTTTTTAATAGTTCTTCCATATGTTCGATGAAGGAGAGTCTGTTGTCGAGCCAGACTCCCAGGTACTTGAACTTGGATACAAATTCAAGATTTTTGCCAAGGATAGTGGATAAGTGTGGGAGTGTGTGCACTCCTGTATGTCCTGCATGCTTATACAGAGAGATAAACATTGGTTTTGTCTTCTTTGCATTAAACAAAAGTTTTTTGCTCAGAAGTTGGTGCTGAAGTAGGTTGAAGTCAGTTTTTAGATCTCTGCAGGCTGCCTCTGGGGAAGGGTGACTGACATAGAGTACCGTATCATCGGCGAATAGGTGTACAGTGGCCTTGATTATATTAATATTGATGTAGTTTACGTAGATAGTGAATAGGATAGGACCGAGGATAGATACCTGTGGTACATCTCTTTGTAATGGCTTAAGGGGGGACAGATCACCTTTGACTTTAACCTGCTGGAGCTGTCCAGAGAGGTAGTTATTGAACCAATGCAGGGAAAGAGAATCCCAACCTATGGATTTCAGGGATGTAAGGAACAGGTCATGGTCAACTGTGTCAAATGCCTTACTTAGATCCATGAACAGAGCGCAGATACAATTTCTATTATCCAGTTCCAATTTCCAGTCATTGGTTACTTTTGCTAGGGCCATGATGGTGCTGTGCTTGGCTCTGAAGCCAGATTGTACAGGGTTTAGGAGATTTATTAGATTCTAAGTAGGCTTTCAGTTGAGTACTTATAATCTTTTCCAGCAGTTTAGATAGTACAGGGAGGATAGAGATTGGCCTGTAATTGTTGAGGTCACAAGGGTCTCCAGATTTAAATAATGGGATGACCTGTGCAGTTTTCCAGATTTAAGGGATGGTCCCTTGTAGTAGGTTGAACAGATGTGTTATCATTACTGCAAACACATAGATGGCAACCTTCAGAAAGTAGGGTCAAGGGAGTCCGCACCTGCACTTTTTTTGATTTCTAGCTGCCAAATCAATTATTCCACTTATTTCAGCATAGCAGGTTGTAGTGAGAAACTAGAGTCTGTCACTGTGGTTTTGGAGGGTTGTATGCCTAGCTGGGAATGCAGTAAATTAGCTGGTGAGTTATCGATGCCAAGCCTGCGGTCATGAAGTGATTGTTGAATGAGTCTAGGATTTCCTAACTGTCATTGATAATGGTTATCCCAGACAGAAACTTAGCTGGGAGTGAGTTACTTGGTGTGTGTCCAGATATGTCCTTAATGGTATTCCAAAATTTAGCAGGGTTTTGGAAAGAAGAGTCTAACTCGGTACAATAGTAAATTGCCTTTGCATCTCTGATCTTTCTGGTACATACATTCCTAGCTTTTATGAACTGGTCCCGATCTGACTGAGTCTTTGTTTTCCATGCTTTTTTCCATAGGTTGTCTCTCTCTAGGACTGTAATTTTAAGGTCTGGAGTAAACCAGCAGCAGGATTTGTTTCTTATTTGCACTTTAGATAGGGGTGCATATTTGTTTAGTTCTCCTGTGATTGTGTTATTGAGGATGTTATAGGCTGCATCCACCATTTTTGCCAGGTAGAATTCTTGCCAGCGAGTCGAGTGCTTCATATCTTCTGAATATGCCTGTATGTCAAAATTCTGTTTTGATCTACGAACTGAGAATTGGTCCTACCCCAATATTAGGCATTTTGGCACTGATCTCTAGCAAAGCTTTACCACTGCACCTTCAAACAACTAGCCCTGGATCTGGTGTGCTTCAGCTGGGTGGAGTTCAGTGACCAGTGATGCCACATCTGGAAGCCCGCTGCAGTATTATTGCCCTCAAGATTTTACCCCCAGGAAAATATAACTACTTTTTCCCAAACAGATTAAAGAAGAAGAGAACCTCAAAGCTGAGCACATCTATTCTTTGCAGAGAATGGCCTTGCAGCTATGTCAACACATTAGTAGGAGGTAGACAAGCAGCAAATAGGGTAGGGGGACACACTGGATCTGCACCAGAACCAGGACATAATAACTAGGAATCCTCATGTAGTTATATCTGGTATTGGCAATAAATGTTAAAGTGCAAAATGACAAAGTAGTTTAAGCAGTTTGGGAATAGTCTTGAAGTAAGTTGTACAGGCAGTCCCCACACACCTGGTTTTGTCCACAGCCCTTCTGGGAGTCAATGATATTGGACTAATACTTAACTGCCATGCCATTCATCTTCTGCAGTTTATACAGTGAGATTTAATCTAAGGGATAGTATATAATTACCACCATCTCCCAAATCTGCCTGCTTGACATGGATTGTGTCTTACAGTCTAGGCACCATTTGATTTATATGGCATGTGAAAGAGGAGCTGCCTGCTATCAGATCTGCTTTACTTCGCAGTCAGATGATGTACAGCATAGAGGTCAGGAGAGGGGGCTGGGGCAAGAGACCAAAAAAGTCAGGAGGATTTATGTTTCATCCAATTAACACAACATTGCTGTGCAGACCCTGCTGATAAGTTCACAGTGAAAAAGGGCTGGTAATTGTTCAGTTTAATTTTTATTTCTCTCACTCACTGTGTTGATGCAACCCAGGCTGATGACAAGGCTTCACCACACACACACACACACACACACACACACACACACACACACACACAGCAGTTAATCAGTCTGGAGTCAGCTTAGTTTAATGAAAAAGGATTGGTAAATACTGAAAAGATATCCACAACAGAAAAAATGGATGTCTGTCCTTTAACTTAGATGTTTATAAAGACGTAATTGACTCCAGGCAGTCTATTTTTGGAAATGTTTGACAAATTTCTGGATGTAAAATATGTAAAAAATACTCTTATCTGATGCCCTGCATGTGGTGAAGCTGTGGTAAATGTGACAAAGCAGTGATGTATGTATGTATGTATGTATGTGTGTGTGTATGTATTTATTCATTTTATCAGGACAATACTACATGGAGCAGTTCTCAATTACAAAGAGATTCTGGTTAGGACAGATAACATACAATCGGTAATAATGCCACTTCATAACAAACGTAGACTAAAAACTGATTGTACAGACTAGCTAACAAGTGTAATCTAAAACAAAAATAAAAATAGCAAGATTATTAATATATAGGACTTATGGCCAAGATAATGTATACAGAGTGCTACCAGCAAGTACAGTGCTAAAACATGCATTAATACCTGACATTTTATTTACTCCATGACAATCACATTTATCAACACAGAATTCACTAGTGAAGGAAATTACAGTAATAGGGGCTAGCAATTGTACTCTTTTTTGAGTGAGTCCAGTAAGACATTCCAAACAGTATGGGCAAGTACTTCTTCAGTCAAGAAGTCATAAGGTTGCAGTGTACTTTCTCTTTCATTGGAGGCATCAGATGCCTACACTGTGCTATGCATGTTTCATTTTTCCTATATCTGGTCCATTTATATAAACTACCCCATCATACAATTTGAGCCTCTCATTGTGTTTCTACCAATATCTGTTCCTATGCATAATAATCTGTCTGACCACTCTTTTCTCATGTTCACTACCTGGGAAACTGTTTTAATTTGTAAGATGCACTGTGACAGATTCTCATTCTTGGGTGACACCTAAGCTAGCTTCAACCCAATGCAATGTCTGCCACTCCATAATGGTTTTACTGCCTGTCAGACCTATGGTTTTGTATGCTGCACTTTGTAAATTGATTTATCCTTCACTGTATTGTATCCCCCCCGCACCTGGAAATGAGCCTCAGCTCAGTGTGTCTTTCCCAGATATAAATTTTAAATAAATAAAAATAAATTTCTATTTTCAAACAAACCAGCACATGGGTGATTAGTCACTAATTATGGTATGTCATTTGCAGGATATGCAATGTTTACATATTGCAATGTAACACATGTATCAGGGTGTCACAGCATAAATCTAAAAAGTGTTGAAATTCATTTGTTACCATGTTTATGAAAATAGTTTAACAATAACATAAACAGGATGGCTTCTGCAGTTTTTTTATTTTCACCTGACATCTCAGTGCTTTGGGAAGGGGGATAGCCAACCAAGACAATGATGCAATATATATTAGCTTAAAGAGTTGTAGAGTTTATTTGTATGTGGCACCCTTCCCATGAAGCCCAGGGTGCCATTACAACTGAATAAAATTTAGACATAAAATACACGTAACAAACAATAATTATATACAAACTAAATAGTAATAATATACAAACTAAATAGTACAGTAAAATCAAATAAAACAATATCCCTGATGAAGCACGCATGCGACCGGTCAGGCTTTTTTTCATTGTGTGTGGTAATTGTTGTCATTCTGCATGCCACTATTTTGCTGACTCTTTAAAATCATGAGTAAACATTATATTTATTATGAAGTGCTTGCGAAGTGTCTTTTTTGTTTCATAGTTGTAAGTGGCATATGCACAGTGGGTGCTGGAGCCGATTTCTTGTTGTCACTAAAAACAATCCCATAAAATAACATAAATACTAAAATCTGATAGGACTAAACATGGATGTGCTGCAGACCTTAAATGGCTTCCTCAAAAGCCTGTTGAAAAAGATAGGTTTTTAGCCCCTTTTTAAAAATATCCACCAAGACAGCCTCCCTCAAAGTCCTGGGTAGTGAGTTCCATAACACCAGACCCACAATTTCAAAGGCACAGTAGCCTGAGGTTTTTTATGTAGCCCTCAGGACTATCAGAAAGCCCTCCTCAGAGGAACAGAGTGGGTGAACTGGGGTGTATGAATGCAGGAGCTCACTCAGGTAGAGTGGGCCCTGTCCATCCAGGGCTTTATAGGCTAGCAAACCTATTTTAAATGAGATACACCACTTCACCAGCAGCCTGTGCAGTCCTGGAGTGATATGGCAAGATCTAGACAAGCCTGTGAGTAACTGGGTAGCTGCATTCTGCAGCAACTGCAGGCATCGTTGCATACCCCCAGTAATCTGGAGGTATAGACTGTTACAATAGTCTAGCCTAGAGGTTACAAACACATTTACAATATCAGAGTGGCCAGGTCATGGGGAGAATAAGGGATCTGATCCAGTGGACATTCCTGAGATGGAAAAAATCACTCCAGACTATGGCCAACACCTGGACCTCAGTTATCAGACCTTTGTCCAGAATGACTCCCAGATTCTTCACCCTAGGACAGGCTAACAAGCAAAAGTCACCCAGCTGAATCCCCGTTACTCCACCATCAGTCACCTATCCTCCCTTCTGGCTTGGCTCAACCTCTAATACCTTAGTCTGCTCATGGTTCATTATTAGCCAGCTGGAAGCCATCCAGTTCTGGATCTCAGCCAAATATTAATTAAACAAGTCAATGGCAACCTGAGTCCTGGGCACAAAAGGCAGATAGTGCTGGTTATCATCTACATAGCAGTAAAACCCCAGCCTGAACTGTGTAATGAACATGTACAGGGGCAGCATGTGCACCACAAACAACACTGGTGAAAGGACCAAGTTCTGGAACATGTCACAGGACAGAATCTTCAGGCTTGAGGAATAGTTCCCCAAGACTACCCTCTGAGTTCTATCCCATAAAAAAGACCTGAAACAACAGATCATGGTGCTGATGAGTCCGGCATACTCCCTAAGCCAGTCCAAAAGTATGTCATTGTGCACAGTCTCATAATGCCATAGAGAGATCGAGAAGGATGAGAATGGATCGCACTCTATCCCTCGCCCTGAGCAGGTCATTAAGCACCCTAATCAGGGCCGTCTCTGTGCTGTGCCTGGCTCTGAACCCCAACTGGAAAGGCTCATAAATGTTAGAGGCCTACAAGTTTTCCTTGAACTGCAGCGCAATCTCATTCTCAATAACTTTCCCTAAAAAGAGAAGGTTAGAGACTAGACAGTAGTTTGTCACATCTGGGTCCAAAGATGTTTTTTTCCAGCAGGAGCCTTAACTGTGCTCACTTAAAGCAGCAGTACTGGATAATCAGGAAGTAATTATCAAAAGTCTGCTTTTTGGCCGGAAGCATGTAGCCATAGTTCCAGTTTCTATATCTGTAAATATTTTTCCATAGCGAACTTTAGTTTTTTAGATATTTAAAATTTATTTCCATTTTTGTGGAGCCACAATAAATATGGCTGCTGCCTAATTTTCAGCTGAGCTCCTCCCTCACATCACATCAATCTTTTCTTCCATAAGACACTGTGCTGCACATTTCTGCTGTCCCTGTGTAGTACTGCAAGTCATGAGCATGTGTGGTTGGCAGCAGAGGGTTCCAGTTCAATGTGGTGGGTGGAAGAAATGTAAATAAAAACAAAGAAAAACTGAGCAAATTATTGGGTGACAGTACAGTGAAAACAAGAAAGATTACCAGATAAGTGCTCAACAGAGAATAGGGAACAAACTGTTGCAAAAGAGCCCATTTTTGTTATCTAGTACTGCTACTTTAAGTGCCATTGGAACTAGCCACTCCTGCAAAGAACACAGGACAATTTCAGTGAACACAGGGACCAGATAGATAGTACAGATCACTAGGAGTCATGCTGGGCCCTGGTCCAGGTTGTAGCAAGTTAACTGCAGCATTAAAACCACCTGGCAAAGCTCTTCCACTGATACTGGCCAAAATTCACCCCAGAAACACCTACTGTACAGTTTTCTTCTTTTTTTTAATTAATCTCTGTTTATGCCCACTTACTCACTGCTCAGGACCCTGTCCTTGGGGATCCCTAGGCTGTGCATGCTCCCATAGGTCCTCCCCAGGTAACTCCTTCTCAAGTACTGACAGCACTGCCCCCATCCATCCTTGATTTGCCCACTGGGTGGGGAGGAGAGGACCCCCCCATAGTCCCCTCCAGTCCATGAGTGTGCTTCAGGTATGCTGCACAGGCCGTATCTGTAGCCTGGTTGTGGATTTCTCTTGGGCAGCCAGGTCCTGTCTCCAGGTGTCCATTGTGGGTTTTTTCCTCTTTTCGGTGTCATCCCTCAGGACGTCAGCACACAAGGAGAGCCAAGGGGCGGTGCACATTGCAATGTGCCAGCACTCCAACTCAAGGCCGATGTCCTCCTACCCTGCTGCATGCTGTCCCACTGCACCACCACCTGTGGTCACCCAGGTGGCAGTAGAGTGGCATGAAATTGTAACTCACCCATCCTGGAGGAGGAGAGCAACCCATGGATTCTCAATCCACCTACCCCAGGCCAGCCCTCCAGCTGCCTGAGTCCGTTCCAGAACCTGGGTCACAGGTGCCATGAGCAGTAGCCCTACCACTGCACCAGTGGGCCAGCTCAGCTACAGCATTCTTGACCCAAATGCAGACCATTGCTTGGAACATAAGGCCCCATTGGAGTAATACTGCCATAATGGAGGACACCCTATCTGAGAAGAACCGAATGAACTCTTCTCATTTTGCAGGTGTAATTTCTCTTATGGGCTCCAGAAAGGCCAGGTGAAACAGCCTGTCTACAGTCAGAAAGAGATGAGCTGGTCAGTTCTTCCCAGCAGTTATCTCCTATGATAGAATATCTGCCTTCTTCTGGGAGATTGCCCTCTGATAGTCCTCATAATGGAAGATCAGAGCTAGTTTGTCCTCCACAGCCTTAGACTACCTCCAGCAATGCTCCAACTTTGTCCCATGGATTTAAGAGTCCTCAGCTCACTGCCATACCTCAGCAAACTAAGGCACAACACCAGGGGATGTACATGGACTGGTGCTAGGTTAAGGGTCTCATTTTTGGACCAATTATAGGCCAGAATTGTTGTGACCCACCTCCATGGCCATGCACTGGACCAAATATTCTCCCTGGGGCTCACGGTGGAAAGCCTTGAGATTGACCCAGTCAGCTGGTTGGATAAATGTATCATCAGGTTGTTTCAGTGCCCCTCCTTGTAGTCCATCCCCTGTGGAGGTGGTCCAGTACCAACCTTTGAGAGGTCTAGGACCTGAGGGACTGATGTCAGTATATGTCCAGTGTGTCAGTCCTCAGATCTGAACCTCAGGTACTAGACCATCTCCAGAGGATGGACTGCAAGGAAACCTAGCAACCAGCTGACTGGAATCAACCAAACTCCACCATGGAGGTATCTGGTCAGTGCAGCCAGAAAAGGAGCCATGAAAATAACAACCTGTACTGATCAAAGTATCTGGTCTAGAGGAAATCTCAACCAAATTGAGAACCCTCACTGTTGACCCAAGCATTGAAGTCACCAAGAACAAACTATCTAGGCAAATCCAACACCAGATCCAAAGTGAGGGATGAGATTTCCTGCAGAAACATTCCTTCACGACCTGGAGGCTGGTACACGAAGAGGATTTTGCAACCTGCACCCAGACCACCATGTACAGCCACACACTCAAAGGACTCAGTATCCTCTACTGGGTGTGGTAACAGGTTTAGTTCAGTTCTGAAATAGATTGCATCCCCACTCCCCTGTGATCTCTCCTTGGGAAGCGTACCACTGAGAAGCCAGGTCTCGGTGATGCAAGCTAGATCAACAGAGGAAATATGGTCTGCCATACTTGTAGTCTTATTCCTCAGTGATCTGGCATTGCACAGCACTGCCCGATTTGGATGGAATGAGCCAGCTGTTTCATCACCTGCCTGCCTGCCTGCTCAGTCCAGCAGGACCCCTAGGGTTAGGAATCAGACAGGATGGACACCTCTATAGTCCTTTCCTGACCCCAGGGCAACTCCTGGTCTGGACACCTCTAATAGGCACCACTCACTTGTACTCCACCCCATAGATCCTCTGTCTGCTGCTCTGAGCAATACCTTCCTCTCTGCAATGGGGTAAACTTCCACTGGTAGGGGGGATCAAAGGGATGGAACTCCCTCAGTTGTGCTGTGGAGTACTGCACAGGGCCCCCACAGCACATCCAGTAGTCTCACCTTAAAACACTCTTCCCCCCAAAACCTTCCCACCAGGTAACTTTCCACCCAAAGCCCTCCCCCCAAAACCCAAACCCTACCTCTCCCAACCCTCTTGCAGGTATCACCAACCCAAATTCTAAGGGGGACCAAAATGACAATTAATAACCAGAAGAATCCTCAAAGTCCACTCACTTACAATGTCCTGTGCGGGATGACCCAGCAGTCCAAAGCTGCAATCTAAACAGCCATGTAGAGATAAATACTTTATTTCTCCGGTCAAAGACTTTTACAACATATAAAAATACCTATATACATAAAATCTCCACTTATAATCAAGTACACATTACATCCATAGGAGAGAGCTGTAATACACAACATAAATATAAAGGTCACTCGATAAGATCCATCATATTTAAAGTGCATAGAATCATTACCTGGACATGTATGTTATACACTTGGAAGTACAAGGCAACTAAACTGGATTAACTCTTACAATATTTCATTCTTATCAAGGCAGTATTCTTTAAATAGGAAGCTACTTGATCTATAATATAATCATCCTGGGTAGTAAACATGATATTCAGCAGAATCTCATTATTGGTTAATTATATTGAATACCAAATTGGCTGAAGCCAACAAGCTCTCTGCTTATTATACCATATACAATTAAATATTACATGATTTAAATTCTCTATTTCCAGACATAAACATTCTCAAAATCTATCCTCCCCCTTTGTTTTCTTTAAAAAACGAGCTGTCCTAATATTACCATTATAAAGTCTCATGCGGTATCTAGTATACTAACTTCTTTTTTACTTGATCAGTTATAACATCAAAATAATATCTATACTTGTGTTTCAGATCTTGTTCTATTAGCCAGGGTGAAATCTTTATTTTTGATGCCATCAGGAGATCATATTCTTTAAGGGAATTAACCACTTTATTCTTTATATATTTAAAATATTGTGGATTAATTTGGATTCCTTTATGATATAATTTATTCAGTATATCCAAGTCATAATTTTTCAGTAATAGTTTTATGTCCTTTAGCCAGTCTGATGTTTGACATTTTATTTTTTCCCACTCCATTTTCTCCATGAAACATAAGGCAGGTAACCGATCTCCATCCATTCTTGTCAATTTGATCCAGTAAATCAATTTTCTAATTGCTATTAATACATTTGATGAAACTTTCCCAAGTTCTGCTCTCACTAGAACATTTGGGGCAAACAAACCAAGACCTATTGCATTTTTGTAAAGTTTATTTACTGGCACTTCTGTGGATTCCTTTTTGTCCAGACTCCAAATTTATTTGTGGGAAATATTTAGCTTTTATTGCTCTTATTAAGGGTAATATAGTATTTCCCCCATAGTTATAATAAATCTTTGTAAAGCTCCTGCAGTTTGTTTTAGTTTTAACTTGAGCTTTTGAATATGTTTTTGCCACTTTCCATTGGAAGAAATTGTCAGGCCTAAATAGCCTTACTGTTGAACAATTTTTAACTTTTTCCCATTAATTCTCCAATCGTGTTTACTTCTATACTCTCCAAAAGCCATTACTTGTGTTTTCTGTTCATTAATTTTCAACCCATAATCTTTTTCTAATGAGAGAAATTTTCCTAATTTACTTGGTCTATGGACCAGAGGACCAAGTGAGTGCTAAGGTACTGAGGAGAAGCATTGGTAGCAGAAGTCAGTGAAAAGCTTCATAAAGTTTTAGAAAAGGTATGCCACCATTGACTCTACATATTTATGGTTTTGTTTCACTGACCTTTCCAGTCCGTCTAAGTGCTTGAGTCTGTTGGGGGTCTACGGAGTGGTGTTCAGAGGCCTCTGGTCTGCCTGTCCTAGTAAGCATGGAATTTGAAGGTGGAGAAGTCTGCTGAGAAGTTGGGAAAACCAGAGGAGCCCACGGGGGCCTAACAGCCCTGAACGCCTCAAAACACCAAAGTTGCAAGGAGGAGAGTAGAATACCAGGAGAGTTGGAAATGGCAATATTTGCTCTTGCTGTCCTAATAGAAATAAAAGCCCAGATTTAATGGAATATTTTAATATGTGTATAGAAATCATATGTGAATCGATGTGTTTCACATTTTACTTTTACTTTGCTATTAGTTGTTTCCTATTTTACACATAGAATTTTATAGTGTTTTAACTATTTAATAGTTGCATAGCTCTGGATGTTGATTGTATGAGCATAAATAAGGCAAATCAAATTTATAAAACAAACACAAAAAAGATTAGGAGAGATTGACTAATTAAGGAGTTAAGGAACAGTTGGAAGTATTCCCCCCATTGGAGCACTCTCTCACCTGTCCCAGAGGCATAAAACGCATGCGTGGTGTGCTTTTTCTCATAAGCGCCATTTTTTCCTGGTCATGTAGCAGAGAGATGTGTTAGTTCACATCTATTAGTGGGTAAAGATTGGGGTATTCTATGACCTTTTATTCAGAGAGTTGCTTTTTCCAAAAATTCCTTTGATTTTTGCTTCTCCATTTATTTTTGCATTGCAGTTAGTAAGTTTTTACACAAGTTTTTACACGACAGTTGAATCAGCATTTTGCGCACAGAGCTCCCAGACAGATCTTTAAATTTGTGTTCCTTCACTGAAGTGCTAAGCTGGGCCTGTATCCCCCTCATAGATTAAGAAAGTGACTAGGAGTAGCTCTCATTCGCTTTAATAGCTAATATTTTGTTGGGTAAGAACGAATGGGAGAGGTAACTAATCACCATAAACGCTAAAAGCTTGCATGAAAAATGGATCAAATGTTGCATTCTGAGAACAGAGATGTTTTCAAGCATGATTGGGAGAGTAAGTAGAATACTTCTAAAACATCTTGTATGCTTTCTTTATGCTCTATGTCCTCTATGCCTTTTGAAATTATACTGTAGTGTTTAGTAACACTGTGGGAACTGTTTTATCTATATTTTTTTGAGCGTATTTAGGCACTGTAAAATTTTCTTTCCTATGTCCAATTTTTTGTACTGTCTTGATCTATTTTAATTTATTTTAGCAGACAGAGTGAATAGTATCAAGAAGTGTTGGTGTAGCACAAAAAGGAGGAGGAGATATCAGGTATCTACCCTGAAAATTTGAAAATCTACCTTGGATATCTACTCTCTGATTTGACTGATTTGACTGGCTTAAATTAACTGTGAAGTGTACCTTTGTGATTTGGATGGGCGAAGCGGATCAAAAGAACTCAGACACATATCGATATACCCTTTTAAGAACGTTGAACTTTGAACAATATTGTTACAGATAAATGTATCTGAGTCAAACAAGAAATAAGATCTAGAGGGATTGGGTATAATTACACACATATTGAGAGAAGTTCAGAGATTTGAGAGAAGCTCGAAAAGAGAAGAACTAACAAAATTGAGCTGCAGAACTTTATATCGGTTGCTTGCTGAAAATTAACCTATTTGAATTGTCTTTTGTTTTGTCTTGCAACCAATTGTTCAATTATTCATCTTATTGATTAATGTATTGATTATTAAAATCTCTAAGCAAAATTATTGTCATATTCAGTTGGTGTTAATACTCAAGGGAAAATAATTGTGGTGACTAGAGATAACAATCGGGGGCTCAGAAATTAAAAAAACAAAAAAGAGAAAACAATGTCAGCAAAAGTTGAAAAGGAAAACAACGAACAGTAAAAATCAAAGGGAACAGAATGACTCCCATATTTGCTATACTGATCAGGATATTTCTGGAAATTGTGTAAATGCAGTGAAAGAGGGGGAAGAAGGGAGAAAAGAAAAAAGGACAGTAAAAAAGTTAATCTGGATAGAGGGAAGAAGGGAAACATAGTTACCTTGGATAGATTTTTATGCACCTCTACGCCCAATCTTTATAAAGAACATTAGAAAGAACAAAAGATAGAGCTTCAAAAGCTGGTTAAGATAGAGAAAGTAATAATGGAAAAAGAAATACAGGATCATATAGATTTGGTGAATCAGGGGAAAGAGAATCTGATACCCTCAATGAGGTTGGAGTAAGAAAGTTTAACTAGAGATCCTGTTAAGACAGATAAAGCTAAATGTAATTTGAGGGATGAAATCTGCCTTCATAATTCAACTGAATTCGAGTGGGAACCATTCCCAGAATCTTTAACAAAAACAAAGTTAGACAACTCAGTACTGTCCCTAGTGGCCAATTATAAACAACAAGAGCAGGACATTGAAGTGCCTGAAATAAATAATAAAAGTATAAATCATGGCTGTAAGGAAGAATTGGAAAAGACAACGGACTCTCAAACACCTTTCACACCAAGATTATTAACAGCTCTCAAAGACCTGCATATGGCTAATATCCTCCTGCTAGAACAATTACATATAGTACGAGATGAGATTACCTCCTTAAAAACCACAATGGCATACCAGGAAGCTCTGATAAGAAATGTATTAAGAGAACTAGGTAAAAAAGAGATGGGCTCTGAGGAGGACTCTATGGCCATAGGACAAACGTGTAAAGGGGGGTAAGAAAACCCCCTTTTACTGGATTGGGGTTCTGTAGTGAGGGAAAGAAAAAGTAAAAAAAGAAGGGAAAGAAGATTAGAGAATTAGAAAAGCTACAAGAAGAACTGGGAATAAATTCTAAAACAGTACAAGAAAATCAAAACAACACCATCATAACTAAAAAGACAAAAAATAAAAAAGAAAAAGGGAATAAGAAAAGAAGAAATATAGAAAACAGGAGAAAAAGGATAGATACCACATTAGAGAAAAAGCCACATAGGATAGAGATGTCAATGAATTTGGTTCTCAGTGAAAAAATTAAGAACATCTGGGACAGCACTGCAAATAATATTGACAGAGACAACATAAGTATGACACAGTTCCAAAACTGGGAGTACCCCTATCGAATTAATCCAGGAATATGGATATCAGGGAATGAAGCCATGATAGTATGCTCAAGGATAGATATTACTGATCTTACAGAAAAAGAAGTATTGTGGGACATGGCTATACAAATATTGGAACGTGTATATGAGATACCAAAAGGAAGAAATAATATCATGCTAGTCACAAAATTGGAGACCGAAGGCCATCTCAATTTGTTAATTCTGCTATCAGATAGACAAATTGCAAGTTGGCTTGGGAAGCAGAAGAACACAAAGGGAAAGACTGAACTCAGAAGGGTTATAAAGGTGGAACAAATATTGAAGAAGGAGCTCAAAGACAAACCTGAAAGTCTGTTTCTGACAGAAGCAGAATTATCTCAGGCAGTGCAGGAATGCTGCTTACAAACCCAAGCCGACAAAGAAAAACAGTATGTTTTATCAATCCATGATGTTGACCATTCACTGAATGAAACTGAATCCCAATTTATGAAGAAAGAATGTTACATAATCTCCAAAGTTTTGGGAATCAGATTGGGAAAGCTAGGTGTTAAATTAGTTAATAGAGAATCTGGTTACACAAAACAAGGGCAAATAAATTTTGTTATTAGGGATCAAACCTTACAGCAGCTGATATTGAAAGCAGTTAGTAAAACTGATGACTTAGGTATATGGATATATTCATATGAAGAGGTAGAACAATATGGAAACTCTTGGAGGTCAAGCCCAGGGGAGTTAGGGGAAAATGATGTCTGTAATCAGCAAATAGAATATGGCATGACAGTACAGAATAGGTTTTGACCCTTTTACAGGAGGTACAGGAATGACTACCTGAGTCAAATAACGAGGAACAGGAGGCTATATCAGAAGGGGATAAAACACAGAATTCCATTATATCCTGGAATATTTCTGGTGTCTCCAAAAAATTGATGGATGAAAATGTAAAGAAGTTCTTTTCAGCAAACATAATCTGTTCACAAGAGACCTGGGCAATAGAAGGTCTGCATTTATATGGCTTTGCCTCTTTTGAAGCAAAAGCCCATAAAGAACCAAAATACAGCAGACCATTGGGGGGGGGGATTGGTAACTTTCATTAAAATAACAGGGAATGTTAAGATTAGAGCAACAGAACATATTTCAGACAATATTATAATAGTTGTAGTCGAGCCGGCATGAGATATATATTTAATTATTGTGTATAGTCTGCTAATAAATACAAAGCATTTCTCAAATTCAATATGGGGTGAATTAGACTCCCACCTGGGGAATGTAATGAATAAATACCCAGGTAGTAATGTGATGTTGATGGGGGATTTTAATGCCAGATTGGGTCAATAAACGAGGAAATTGCTGAAGGGTTCTTCAATATCTTATAATTGCACGAAGGATTGAAATAGTAATATTCAATGGAGGCATTTATTTAAGATTCTGGAGAAACATGGATTAGTCACACTTAATGGCAGCATGAAGGGAAAGAATACTTCCTATTTCACTTATTTAAGTGGGAAAAGAGCAAGTGTGATAGATTATATCTGTGTTTTGCCTTGGCAGTATTATAATATAAAACATTTTAAGGTGGTAATATGTCCTGAAAGTGATCATTACCCATTAAAAGTAGAATTACAACTATTTGGGAGTCTGGGGACACAAAGGAAAGATTCTGCAGAAATACAGCTTATCAGTTTGAGGTGAGTACATTATTCTGTAAAGGTAGATATAGATATAGGGGCAATCTTAAATTTTTCAGAAATCCAAAGTATAGCAGAGAATATTTCAGTAGATAGAATAGTAACAAAGATCCAAAATTCGATAAAGGTTATTATAGACAAAGTATTACCTTTATTATATAAACCATTTAAACAAAGACATGATTATTCTTGGTATGATAGGGAATGTAAACAAATTAAAAGGCATCTTAATAAAATAATTAAAAATGTACAAGAAAACAAAACAGTTAAAAATACACAATACCTCAATGATCAAAGGAAGGAATATAAACGTCTTCTAAGTAAAAAATCTGACCTCTTTATTAAAGAGCAGTGGAAGTCTATGTTACAAACAATAGAAAATGGGGATTTAAAAGGTTTCTGGATTAAAGTTGCAAAGGGGACAGGAAATTTTGCTCAGAATATTACAGCACAAATTCCAGCAGCAAACTGGATTGTGTATTATCAGAAATTATTTTGGCAAGATACTGAGGAGACAACACAAAACTATTTTCTAACACAATCGAATGAGGCACATGCTCCACTGAATAAATCACCCTATGAAGTATCTCGGGCAATATCGGCTACTAAATTAAATAAAGTACCAGGGGTGGATCGTGTTCCCTCTTTTCTTTATAAAATAGAACAGGAGTGGAGGAGTAGTTTATTAGCAATATTATTTAACAAAATAATTGAGAGTAATAATATCCCAAAATCATGGAAGTATAATATCATAATACCTATACACAAGAAAGGTAGTCCTGAATTACCAGAGAATTTTAAGCCTATTAGTTTGCTAGATAGCTTGAGTAAAATTTTCACGACAATTTTACTTGACAGAATAAAAATTTGGTTGATGGATTCAAATATACTGAATGATTATCAAGCAGGATTTAGTGAAAATTACTCAACTGTGGACCAGAGTTTAATTTTAACACATATAGAGAAATATTACAAGAAAAGAAATCCCTATTTATGTAACATTTGTAGACTTACAGGGAGCTTTTGATAGGATAAACCGGTGTCTATTATGGCACAAACTATTGGATATGAAGTTTAACCAGACCATCTTAAGGATAATAATACATTTATACTCTGAAAATAAGACATATATTCGATATGATCTGGCTGGTAATTTAACAGAGGCCTTCCCAACAAATCAATGTATGAAACTAGGCTGTATCCTAGCCCCAACACAATTCAACTTATTTATAAATCATTTCCCTGAAAAACTTGCTTCTATCTCCAGCCATGCACCAGCAGTGCCTGGATCTACAGTACCAATTCTTATGTACACTGATGATTTGGTCCTAATTTTACCTTCCCCTATAGGAATGGGAAGACTATTAAAACAGCTCCAATTACATTGTAAAGAAAATGAGCTAAAAATAAATATGAATAAAATGCAAACAATGATAATTGGGAAGAAATCATCAAAATTTAAATGGTTTATTAATAATAATCAGCTTCAATTAGTATCAGGATATAGATATCTTGGTATTCAGATTTCTAGTAATGGTAAATTCACAAAGCAAAGGACATATACATTAAATAGATTAATACAAAGTAAGAATGGTTTATTGAGATTCAATGCAAGATTTGGAGGGTAGAGTGTTGATGCAATTCTTAAAGCAACAGAAATGAAATTAAACCCAATTGCTCTCGATGCTATAGAAGTGTGGTTGGATGAAAATGTGGCAAAATTAGAGAAACTATTTAATAATTTATACAAAAATGTACTGGGAGTACCCTGCTCGACACCTGCAGCTGTTGTAAGGGCTGAATTAGGAAGAACACAAATAAAATATTTAGCATATCTAACAAAGCTAAGGTATTGGATAAAATGCTCTAATTTAGAATTGAACAGACTGGCTTTCAAATGTGTGAAGGAGAAAGCTAGCTGGATATCTCAAGGATTATCATTGCCCTGGTTAAATCACATAGGCCTGGATATTCAAACTGCGCCATTCAAATGCGCAAGTCCTTGCGCTGCGCAAAATAGATGCACAGGGGTGTGTCCCGTGCGATATTCAAAGGAGTTGCGCCATTGAGCAACTCCTTTGAATATCGCTCCCCAGCCATAGCCACTGTGCATGGCGCAGTGGAACTTACACAAGCACAAGTTGACAGAGTGGAGCAGTCAACTTGTGGTGGCGCAAGTACCATAGCGCCATGCGCAAAATCACGATATTCAAAAGATGACATGCAAATGGGGCCATAATACATGCAAGGCACGGGGGCATTTGCTTGTCATTATAGCCCCATTGCATGTCATTAGCATGTAGGTTCGCCGATCCCCGAGGACTTGCACCTGGCACCCTGCCAGGCAGCAGCCATCGGGGACCGACGCACCCTGCAGCCCGATCTCGGGCAGCAATGTGGCTCCCCCACCTCCTCCTCCCGTACATCTCCCTGGTGGTCCAGTGGACCAAATGCCTGATCAGGGGCAGAAAGCATACAGACCCCCACATCCCATGTGCCTGATCACCGGCAGAAAGAATACAGACCCCCACATTCCATGTGCCGATCGCAGAGCAGAAAGAATACCAGACCCCCCACATCCCATGTGCCCGATCGCGGGCAGTAAGTAAATGCCCCCAAAACATCTCCCTGGTGTCTGGTGTGGCTTCCACCCCACCCCACCCACGAGCCCCACCACCCCGTCTCTGACAGCCGGTGGGCAGCATCCCACCGCCGCCGCCCGCCGCCCACTGACTGACTGGCCAGTTGGTTGCACCCATTGGTGCAGAGCTAGAGCCAATGGGTGTGCAGCCCATACTGTACATGACAGTCCAGATTTGTGAATGAAGTCATATATCCACTCAGAAAGCTGGTAGAATAAGTGGTGTAGTGTAAAATGCATTTTCTAAGGAAGAACACGTCTGTAACATTAATGTCTGACATTGTGTTATGCTTACCACCCCCACTGTTTGGTCATCGAAACACAATTTGTAGGAGGGACAGAGTAACGGTTTGAGATAAAATCAGGGACATCCCTGAAAATCAGGGACAGTTGAGAGGTATGACTGCAAACAACAATGTAAGCCACACACTGCAGAACTGTGCTTAGTGTGCTATGCTGAAGTGAGGTTTGCCTGGGGCTAACCTGATTGCACAGTGCTAACACATTAGCCCGGTGCAAACTGGTTAGCCGGGGCAAACAGGAGCTATATTCAAAATGCCCATGCAAATGAGCCTACTTAGGTAATCGATGGGCAAACAGGTACATTTGCATCTCATTATGTGCTGCTTAGCATACAGTACCATGCAGTTTGCCCAGTGCTACTGCATGAAGCACAAAGCTCACCCCTTTTGGTCGGAATGGAAGTACAGGCTGGATGCTGCAGACCAAGGCAGACCCACAGCACCCCCTGTTGGTCAGAATACAGGTACAGGCCGGAAGCAGCAGGAACTGTGTGCTGCCAGGCTCAGTTGGTGCAGAGTCCTGACCCATTCACAATAAATGTAAATGTAATATTCCTGGTAGTCTAGTGGTCCCCCACCCCCCTACATGAATCCCAACCCCTGTGTACTGACAATAAAGGTAATGTCCCTGGTAGTCTAGTGGTCCCCCCACCCTACTGCATGACTCCCCATCTGTTCACAATATTATTATACATAATTTCCCTGGTAGTCTAGTGCTACCCCTCACACGTATCCCAACCCCCATTTCCAATAAAAGTAAACACATATCCCTGGTAGTCTAGTGTTCCCCCGCACATTTACAGACCCCTGTTTTGAATAAAATAATCACATTTCCCTGGTAGTCTAGTGGCCCCCCCAGCATGTATCCTGACCCCCATTTTGAATGAAATGAAGCACTTATCCCTGGTAGTCTAGTGTCCTCCCAGCACATTTCCTGACTCCCGTTTTGAATATAATTAAGCACTTATACCTGGTAGTCTAGTGGTACCCCCCAACACATATCCTGACTCCCATTTTGAATATAATTAAGCACTTCTCCCTGGTAATCTAGTGGTCCCCCCCAGCACATTTCCCGACCCCATTATAAATATAATTAAGCTATTTTCCCTGGTAGTCTAGTAGTCCCTCACCCCCCAGCATGTTTCCTGACCCTGTTATAAATATAATTAAGCTATTTTCCTGGTAATCTAGTGGTACCCCCCAGCACATTTCCCAACCCCGTTATAAATATAATTAAGCTATTTTCCCTGGTAGTCTAGTGGTACCCCCCCACCCGTAGCGCCCCCCCGCTCAACCCACCCATCTGCCAGGAAGCGAGCCGGTGACCAGCTCAGCCCTCCACACACCACCATGGCCAGCTGCTGACTGAGAAATGAATGAGCAGCTCATTCATTCCTCAGTTGGTGGCCGGCCATGGTGGTATGTGAAGGGCTGAGATGGTTGCCGGCTTGCTTCCTGGCAGATGGGTGGGATGAGTGGGGCAGTGCTACCAGGTGGGGGGTACCACTAGACTACCAGGGAAAATAGCTTAATTATATTTACAATGGGGTCAGGAAACGTGCTGTGGGGGACCACTAGACTACCAAGGATAAGTGCTTAATTATATTCAGAATGGGGTTGGGCTACATCCTGGGAGGCCACTAGACTACCAGGGATAAGTGCTTAATTATATTCAGAACGGGGGTCAGGACATGTACTGGGGGGACCACTAGACTACCAGGGAAATGTGCTTATATTATTCAAAACGGGGGTCAGGAAATGTGCTTGGGGGGTCACTAGACTACCAGGGATATGTGCTTACTTTTATTGGACACACGGGTCGGGATACGTGCTACCACAGCTACAGGGGTCCACAAAGGGGGGGCACTGCCGCATTACTGCCAGCTTTTTTCTGTTGGTGTCTAGCGCCATGCTACAGGTTGTGCTAATGCCTGTAGCGTGGCACTATGCATGAATATGCCATGCTACTGGCATGCATGGGCACTCTCCTGTCCATGCCCCTGCATACCATTACCTATTAGCATCGGCGCTACCATACAGCGCTGGCACTAATAGGGCTTTTCAATATGGCAGCCTCGCGCAAATCCAGCACTATTCCAGTGCTATGGATTTGCGCTAGGCGCAAGGGTTTGAATATGTGGCTCATGATTTATATTGGCCAAAGTATGCAGCGCTATGAAAAAAAAATGTGTCCCCATACTGCCAGACTGATCAGCTATCAGAAAAAGAGGTACTGAGAATTTTAATGAATTCACCTATGGATTTTATTGCCAAACAGATGGCAACATTTATAAATTGGATTTACAAGAAAATGAAAATTGGCTAAGTGGCTGGGGGGCTATTGGACTAACAAACTGAATGTTGCAATAAATATGTGCATGTGTTAGTTTGTTTAAGTAAATTATATGTGAAGTATTTATTCCTTTTTTAATTATATAGGTTGAATTTTCCATTTTTTTTCTTTGTTCTGTATGAGTGAATATGATGTTTAAAGTGTGGATTGTATTATGTCAATTTGTAATGACCTGATGGTCGAACAAATAAAATATTACTACTACTACTAATTTACTTTGCAAACCTTTTATTGTAATGCTATTAATACTGAATTGTCTGCATAAGCAAGTGCAGGACATAGGAAAACTCTTATCTTTGGGGAGTCCATATTTTCTGTACTGAGTTGTATTAAAAACTTATTCAGGTAAATATTAAATAACAATGGAGCCAGTATACAACCATGTCTCACTCCATTGTTTGTTAAAATTTGTTTAGATGTTTGAAAAATTTGTTTAGATGTTTGACCATTTTCCCCCCATCTAACTTGTACCCAAGACTGAGAGTATAGTTATTTTATAATACTAATCAGTATGGGGTTAATTCCCCACTCAGACATTAGTTGCCATAATTTATTTCTACAAATAGAGTCAAAAGCTTGACTAGACTCTACAAAGGCCATATAGATCTTTTGTTTTCTCAGCCTTACATACTTTTCATACAAATGCATTAATATAAAGGTATTATCTATTGTCATATAGCCCCCTTCTGAATCCTGACTGAAGTTCAGAGAGTCCTCCTAATCTAATTACTTCCTCATTTAACTGATTACAAATAATTTTAGCAAAAATCTTCCCCACAATATCCAAGAGTGAAATTGGACAGTACATTGCTGGGTCTTATCTATCACCTTTTTTTATATATGGCTATTATAGTTGCACCCTTCCATTCTACTGGTATACCATTTAGGTAAATACCTTCATTAAAATATACTAACATACTATTTGCCAGCAGATTAGGCCTTACGGTCTATCGAGTCTGCTCAAACCACAGATCCCTAGTTGGGTGCCGAGGCCCTCCCCTCCCCTCCCTTGTGTTCCAGAAACCCCTATCATCCATGCCCACCCCCCTGGGACAGGCCATCATCTGATACATCCACTTTCTGTGTCTGTCCCACCTCTCTCTTGAAGCCCTCCACTGTGAATCTCTGAACCAGCTCACCAGGCAGTGCATTCCAAGGGTCCACCACCCTCTCAGTGAAACACCTCCTCCTCTTCCCCCCTCACCCTTCCACCTTCCAACTTCAAACCATGCCCTCTGGTGATACCTCCCTGCTTTAGTCTAAAGATCCCCTCCATGTTTACCCTATTTATTCCCTTGAGATACTTGAAGACCTCAATCATGTCCCCCCTGTCTCTCCTCTCCTCCAATGAAAACAGGCAGAGCTCCTCAAGTCTGTCCTCATACGTCAAATCCCCTAGCCCTTGCATCATCTTAGTTGCCCTCCTCTGTACCCACTCCAGGAGCTGTATGTCCCTCTTCAAGTGTATAGAACTAGAACATCCCTCCAAAACATAGATAAGCACAAAAATGCCTCCACTGGAACTGAATCAGGACCTGGTGCTTTGCCCTGCTTTAAGGTTGTTATTGCAATATAAACTTCCTTTGGTATTAACATCTGAAAATAAGCTCTGTCCAGATATAGCTCCCAAGGAAGACTAACTTCAAGATGGTTCTCATCAAAAAACAATTTACAATAATGTTCAATCCATACTTTTTCTGTATTTTATATATATATCCCCAAGACAGTTTTGCTATTATCAGTACCCTTTGCTACCATCAGCCAAAAAGATTGCTGATCTTTTTTATCTATTATATCCAATGTCTTTTGCCATTGATTAAGTTTGAAAGTATGACATTTCTTAAGTAACTTCTTACAATCCTCTCTTGCTTTGTTTAAATTCCTAGGGTGGGATATGCAAAGGGTTTGAGCATGGCGCAACAGTTTTGCACCATGCGCAACCCACTGATGCACCCCAGAGTGATATTCAAAGGGGTAGGTTGCTCAGCGCAACTCCCAATGCACTGGGGTGCACCAGTAATGTATGCAGTGCAAGTGCTGGGGGTTTGCCCATGCATATGTGGCACATCCCGATATTCAGCCCGGGATGTGCAGTGCATATGCAGGCACAAACCCACCTTGCACCTCACAAGGGGTCACAAAGATGTGCCTGTCAAAAACAGTAACATGTCAGGGGACACCCACAGGTGGTCTGTCGTATAGCTGGGCGCAACATGGCAGCTGCCTTCTGTGGGTGGCCACCCAACTTCCAGGGACACATTCTGGGCATCATGCCCCCTTGCCTGATCACATGCATATATATATATATATATATATATATATATATATATATATATATATATCCTGGTGGTCCAGTGGAGCGATCCCTGCCCGATTGCAGGCATATGAAGCTGTATCCCTGGTGGTACAGTGATACGCCTCTCCCCACGCCCACTGAGCCCATTGCCCTGCAACCCCCATCAGTGGTGGGTACGCTCCCTACCTGCAAGCCACCTGGCCACCCGCTGACTGACAGTGTACAGTATAGCTGTACACCTATTGGTTCACCGCATGGGTCAATGGGCATGCAGACCATACTGTACTACACAGTCCTGAAATGTGAATGGTTCATTCACATTTCAGGACTGTGTAGTATAGTATGTCTGCACCCATTGGCCCACACAGGGACCAATAGGTGTACAGCCGTACTGTACACTGTCAGTCGGCAGGCAGCCCGGTGGTTTGCGGGCAGGAGCTGCTGCTGACTGGGGGTTGCAGGACAGGGCTCCAGTGGGTGGGTGGGGAGGGAGGGTAATGCTGGAGCACCAGGGATAATCCTGCCTATGCCCACGATCGGGCAGGGGATCAGGTCCACTAGACCACCAGGGATATTTTAGACATATGCCTGTGATCAGGCAATCATGGTGCATTGCCCACCGAGGGGCAGGGGGCGTCAGTCCCCGATGGCTGCAGTGTGGCAGAGCGCTAGGTTCAAGCCACCGGGAATCGGCGCACTGCATGCAAATGGGACCATGATGACATGCAAACGACCCTATTTGCACCTTGCATACATAATGGACTAATTTGCATGCTCATGGCTGAATATCACTCATGCTGTCCCTAGCGCAACCACACTTGCGCTCGCACAGCCCACTGCTCCCCTGCTGCCACTTGCGATGGCACAGTGTCACTGTACCATGTGCAGTGCATGTGCCATCAGTGCCATATTCAATGGTGCTGAGCCATGGCACAGCACCGTTGAATATCACCTAGACCATGCCCTGGCTCATCCCAGTTGCACTTTCCGCCAGGCTTGTGCCCCTGCCTGGCACAGTCTGAATATCCCACCCCTAGTGTTAATTGGACCATTAGAAGTTTTCAGTTTTCTCACTAATCTAATAAGTTATTTTTTTTGCCATCAAACATTCATTGCCATATCAACTATTATTGTCCTTAACCACTTTTCTCCCTAATACAGGTTAAAATAGAAAGCCCTGAACAATAGAGAAACAATTATCTATGTAATTCTTCATATCTATTAATGTAGCATGTCTATCCAAATAGGTTAAATCCTGCACTGATTCAAAAACTAACTGCTCTATATTAAATTCCCATCTATTTTTTTTTTAATTCCTTACTTCAATATTTGTAAGATGGTCTTCTATTACCATTTCATGATCTCCCTTATTACAGGCTATAATTATAGGGAAATGGTCACTATCACTTCTTTCAATGATCTTACAATAGGACCAATGGTCCATATTACCACTCCAACAAATATAGTTAATAATTGCTGGGCCTCTTGGCCCATGATGTGCAAATATTCCTGGTTTATCTGGTTTTATTCTTCCATTCACCTGAGCCAAATTTTGATTAGCCAAGATCTCTATAAATTTTTTACCCGTATTATTCAATTTTTTTATCCAAAGATATCCGATCATAATCTGCTGCTGTCAAAAATACTCAATTTTTCATTTTGTCATCTGCAAAACCATCATAATTGGCAATTCTGGCATTCAAATTGTCACATACTAATATGTACAGTACAGGTCTTACATTTTGAACTTCCTGTAACAAATTCTCCAGTTAATACCATAGAGATTCACTGAAATATCTTGAGTTTATAGGTGGAATATAAACATTTATCAGAAAGAAGACCTCCTTGTTATTCTCAATTAGATAAGTTTGAGCTATAGAGCACTCACTTATAAGTGCAGCATTTAAACCTTTCATAACTTTAAAAGAGGTAAGGAGACCACCCAATACCCTACCAGTTTTACCTAATGTCTTTCCTGGTAAGTGATAATTTGTATAACCCTGCAAGCAATTTTCCATCTCATTTGTTAACCAAGTTTCCTGTAAACATAAAATATGATGGTCACTAATTAACTGCCTCCAGTCTGGATCAGCCATTCTATAGACTAACCCTGCAATATTCCATGATATTATTTTAAATGCAGGATCATCCAATACCAAATCTTTTAGATTTTCAGGACTTTCCAGTAATACACTCAAATGAGTCAGTTTTATAAATCTATTATTATTAAATATATCTATTAGATAGATATAATAGATATATATTAGATAGAGGGGGGACGGCTCAGAGGTAATGTGAGGAAGTATTTTTTCATGGAGAGGGTTGTGGATGCATGGAACAGCCTCCCTGAGGAGGTAATGGAGTCAAGAACAGTGGGGGAATTCAAGAATGCATGGGACAGACATAAGGTAGTCCTAGTGGGGGGTAGGAGGAAGTAAGCTGTTGGTTATCTAGGATCTGCAGCTTAACTGTTAGGTAGGAAAATGGGCAGACTAGGTGGGCCAAGCGGTCCTTATCTGCCATTAAATTCTATGTTTCTATGTTTCTATGTTTCTTTTATCTATCTCAGTGTTATAGATTATTTTATTGTCTATTTCATCGCATCCTTTAATTCCATTGGGCTGGTTACCTTCATATGTTAAATTAACCTTAGGGCTTTTTTCTTTATCTTCTGCCATTGGAATTGTAGATGTCAAGTCAATGTTCCTAAGAACTTTTTCCTCTATTGTATAAAGACCCATTTTATCAAACTTTTCCAAGTTATTTAGAATCGCATCATATATCTCTTGAGATTTCAGAATAATCCCAATCTGGTCACAATAAGAGTCTTTTGTTAATATTTTGATCTCAGTTGAGTCCCTTGACACAGGTATATCCACAAACTGGCCCAGAATGTCCATAATTACATTTTTTACTTTATAATTATTTTCATTCCAAGTTTTTTTAGGCCAAAAGAATACAATGTTGATTCGGGATCTTTCATTTCTACTTGGAACCTCTTTTATTCCACAGGTACCCTGTCATACAAGCCCTCACTTTTTATAATATAAATACCTATTTCATCCAAAACTGGAAGGCTTCTATGAATATGGTCTGATGCTTCAGAATCAACAAGACATATGTCAATCTGTCCACTTTCATTTATGCTCTTTTTCCTACAAGCAAATTCAATCTCAAAGGAACATCCTGGTATTTATAAAACATGCAGAAACATATTATACAATAATTGCTTGAGTTTGCCAGCAGATTCATGTCTTACTTCTCTAATACCAAAAATACTCAAATAGGTCCTTTCTGTCATAGCCCTATTCCTATAGATATTCAATGAATCTCTATGAAATCAAGTTTCATACCCAATGTTTCCAATTTAGTATTATTTAGCCAAATATGATTTGCCAATCTTGGTTCTACAAAAAAAATAAATATAAAGTCTTTGCCATCAAAATCTTTGTCAATTATGGTTCCCACAATATCATTTTCCCTACTTTCCATACCCCAAACTACCCTAAACAGGTGCACACTCTTATTCTTAACCATTTTCATAGTAGGAAATGATTGTAAATCCAAACCACATAAGGTCAAAATAGCACAATTATTAATATCTACTTCCTTAACATCTTGTTCCAAGACCATATCCCTCTTAGAAACAGTTTGTATTGAAATCTCCTTTATTTACACACAATTATTTTATCCCCATTCAGATTTCAACACTCTAACATTATTATCAACTATGGCACATATATCCAGTAACTCGCACCTTCTTCTTTTCTCACCCTCTCCAATTTTCCTTATCTGGATAACATCGTCACTTTTAGTCATAAAGTCTCATCCTGACTTGGGACTTCCAAAATTAGGTTAGATTCACCATTTATTTCCTCACCAGTTGTTTCCTCACCTACCAGAGAAGGACCAGTCCTTAAATTAATCCCAGTTTGAGTTTTTCTCTTTCTTCTATTTCTGTTTCTGTTCTATTTCTTTTCCTATTCTTATTTACAATTCTCTTTTTTGGTGTTTCAGGGATAATTATTGCAGACAAATTGGGTCTAAGAGAGGGTGCAACTATCATATACTGACTAACCTGATTACCTTGACAAACATCCTCAATTTGAAATGAGGGGAATTTGCTTTCTGGAACCAGAACAGATATTTTGTGTAAGATATCCTCCAGTCTACTACTATTTATAACAATATTCTCTTTAATGGTTTCAAGTTCCTCCTTCAAATTTAATATCTTGTCCATCAGAAACAGATGTGCAACATGGGGATTACCTATCAATCTTTTCAGATCCTCACTTATACCGAAAGGATAATTTTGCAAGGTATGCCCAGTGGCATTCACCCTTTTAGTTTCTCCCTCAGTCCCTGTGAGCTCTAGTGAACTGGCTTCATTACTATCACTATACTGTGTTGTTTCTAAATTTTCTAAGTTTTCTAATCCATTTATAGCATTATGCATTTCCAAAATTATTTTCTCAACATCTCTAGATGACTCTTGAATAGTTTTACTACCTTTACTATCTTTCCCTTGTTTACATATCAATACTGGTGATCTCATAATGGATCTACTAACTCTGGTGAAAATTCCATATTTGGTGATGGACTATCATGATATAACACAGAATTTGATTGACTTCCCCTAGCTTTGAGCTCAGTCATCTTCAAAGATCCTGACTTTAAACTGGAGTCATGTCTTAATTGGCTAATATTACTATTCTTTATATTTTAAGAAATCTCTAAAGGGACTGAAATTTGCTCAATATTGAGCTCCCTATTAACAGAATCTTTAAAAATGTTTGAGGTAGAAGTAAGACCCAAAAGACTTAATTGGGAAACAGTCACTATTTGCTCAAAATCGTCTTTTGAGGTAGTAACTTCCAATATAATGTCTCCTTTTCTTGCTAATGGAATAGTTTGATCAGCTCCTAGAAAACCCAAAACATCTTTATCCATTTCATTTTTCTGAAAGTGGTCCGTAGTTTTCATCTGCCTTTTTCCTTTTATCAACCCCATCACACCTTTCTTATTTATCTGTTTAGAATTTTTTTTTTTGCCCATTTTCTGGATTTCAATTTAACAATCACGGGCTAGCAGATGGATTAGTCATTTCTCCCTCTGAAATGACACTGTGTAAATCCATTCTGAAAATATAGCAAAGGATCTGACTCTCCAGTACCATGAATTTCATTTGCCTGTACTTCCTCCAGGATTCGTCACCTAGTTTGTACCATTTCCTTAAATAACTGGTTGTTTTACACAAAACACTATAGCACTTGTTAACTTTAGTAGAAAAAAAATCAAGGTCTGAACTATCAAAAACATGCCCTGTCTTAAAATAACAACAATATAATAAACCTACGTAAGGAGATAGACAGGGTAGAGAAGGTTCAGAGGAGGGCAACAAAGATGGTACATGGATTGCATAACAAGTCCTATGAGGACAGGTTGAAGGAACTGAATATGTACTCCCTGGAGGAGAGGAGGGAGAGGGGGGATATGATAGAGACATACAAGTATCTTATAGGGAGGAACAGGGTGCAGGAATACACTATTTTTAAGCAAAAAAGATGTTCCAGGACTAGAAGGCATGGGATGAAGTTGGAGGGAGGATGATTCAGAGAAAACGTGAGGAAGAATTTCTTCACAGAATGGGTGGTGGACAAGTGGAACACCTTGCCAGAGGAAGTGGTGGGAGCTGAAACAATCACAGGATTTAAGAATGCATGGGATATATATAAATGAATTCTGGAGGTCAGGGGTAAGGGGCAACAGACTTCAAGGAAAACATAAACTGAACTTACAAGCTCAAATGGGCAGACTGGGTGGGCCATAGTGCCTTATCTGCTGACACTGTCTATGTGTCTATAAATATAATAAGTACATAAAATGTACAATCTTGTTGCAGAATCTTGTTGCACAGTAGCGGTCACAAATAATTGCCAACTGCCTCTAAACATAAAATGAAACATTGTTCCAGTCCAGGACAGTAATATTTCAAAAAATCAGCTGTATGATGCAGCACAAAGCTTTCTTATTCAGCACAATTTATTTAATTTATTTAAAATTTTGATAACCGGGTGAGCCCGCTGAGACCAGAGGTCCCTTTTTCAGGGGCGACCCGGGATTAGTTACATAAAAGCATACTTTCACACATTGGACAACATACAGTGGTTGTAATAGTTACATACATTGGAATGACAGTAATTACAAATGACAGCATAATTTACACCTTTGGTACGATACAATGAGGTACCATTAGACACAGTAGACACTATCGTAAAAATGAGCATGGAGTACCATGGTCACGGGTAAGACCTGTGTAGGAGGGGATGATATGCAGGGGCTAACAATTGCAGCCACTGAGGCTGAGTTCCAGGAGGTAAACTTTGAGGCCCAGCTTGAAGCTTTTGGAGAGATGGCTTGTTGACCAGCTAAGCTCGGAGGGTGTTCCATAGGTGCAGGGCAGAGTATTTAAAGGAACACCTGCCAGAGTTGGTGCGGACCTGATGGATGGCCAGGGGACAGCCAGCAGAGGACCTCATGCCATGGCCATGTGCTCTAGTGTTGAGCAGGCCCCACAAGTGAGGAGGGGGGCTGTGGTGGAGAATTTGTAGGTCAGGCAGGTGGAGGAGTAGGCCTTGTGCCTTGAGGAGGGCCAATGGAGGTCTGCAAGGATCTCACAGTGATGTCTCCTGGGGGGTCATTGTTTGCAAAGCATGCTACTCAATGGTAAAGCACAGAGAGAGTACTTAGTTCCCCTTCCCGAAGGGACTGGAGGAGGGGGGCCCCATAGAGGAGGATTGGGAGAAGAGTGCAATTGTCGATAGCTCACCGAGCCTCATCAGAGAGTGAGTGTCCCAGGCAGTAGAGGAGTCCAATCCTCTGGTGGATAGTCTTAGTTAAAGTGTCAGTATGAGGTTTGAAGGACAGCTCCTGGTCAAGGAGGATTCCAAGGTAATTGATCTTGCCAAGGACCTCGACTCTCTTCCCCTGGGCTGTTTGGAGTTTGAGCAGGTCAGATCTGATGGCCCCCTAAATGCCTGGTTCCAAACACGACCACTTTAGTATTTTCCTCATTCAGGACTAGAAGGTTGGTGGAGAACCAGGTCTCAAGTGCTGAGAGGCTAGCTTGCAATTTGGCAGTGATGACACTAGGTTGAGGGTCACTGCAGTAAGCAACGGTGTCAGCTGCATAAAGAATTAGATTGCATGGCCCACAACCCCTTTCAATGTCATTGACAAAGAGGGAGAACAGCAGGGAGCCCAAGATTGAGCCCTGGGGTACCCCAGAGACCACTGGTCGGATACCAGATTGGACACCTTTCCAGACTATTTGAGTTCCTCTTTTTAATCATTCTTCTTTAGAAGAGACCAGATGTTACCAGCAGTCTTATGTTTGAAAGACTAGTCTCACAACTTCAGATATCCATGGCCTTTCAACGAGAGCTGCTGTACTCAAAAAAGTTCCACAACTGACCTCTTCCCTCTGGTACTGAAGCCAAGTTAAATCAACTCCCAGATAACTATTATAAAAGGAAACAGCACAAGTGAGAAGCTGAAATAGCCTTTTACTTTTAAAATAATACTGTCTGAGTATTTGATTTCCCAAACTGGTATTTAAAATAGGCTATAAACTCAGACAAACTAGCAGCAGACAGTTGGGTGCACATTGGGGTTGCCGGCCCTAACTCTCACCCCATCAGATGTGTGAAGAAGCAGAGGTATAGGAGAATGGGGTGAGAGGTAGGACTGACAACCCCAACACGCACCCCGATGCTGGTTGGGGGTGTGGTTGGGGGGGTCCAAGGGGCGCTTTCAACCCTAACACTGAATTTCCTTGCTTTTGTCACTGTGGAACAACTCTAACTAATGCATTTAATTGAGTTTTTTGCCTCTAATTTCCCTTCTTTTTGAGAATGATAATGAGAAATAGTGAATGTACTGCGGCAGCAGGAGCGCGGGACCCAAAGGGCCCCGCGCTCCTGCCATGTGATGTCTTATCACATAATAACACGGTGCCTGCAAACGCAAATGGTAATTCGCATGGTGACGCAAAGTGAAACAGAAAGATAAACAGTACTGTAGACACAAATGGTTAAAATAAAGCAAACTCAAGCGCAAATGAAAACGTGAAGGGTAATGCACATGGTGCCGTAGATGGGAACAGTAAGTGAAATGATTACGGAACCGCTAGCAGAAGCGGTAAGGGTAACAGTAATGTAAGCACACAGACTGTTTTTTCTCAAAAGCTGCATAGAGAAAGACAGTGAGTACAAAGAATGTATGCATAGTAATTGTTCTCAGAGCAGAAAATGAGGAGTTGGAATACTAAATTGCTTATATCTCAGGAACCATATGACGGAGAAAAAAAATTTAAGTCATATGATTTATGACTTTTCTGGATAGTTTTATGCTTAGCCCCCATAGGGGGCTAAACATTTTTCCAACGAAAAGTCCATATCTTGCACCGTTTCCGAGATAGGGCCCTGAAAGGCGTAGCGAACGCCTTAATGTTATGCTATGGGAAAAAAAGAGAAGTTCAGAGTGCCATAACTTTGGATCCCTGTAATATTTTTTCACCAAACCACTAAAAGGCACATCTGTCGGATGTTGGCTTTCTTCCCTCCAAATTTCAGCCCAAAAGACTAGACCGTTATTTTGCAGAAGGGCGGCAAATGATTCCTGTAATGTGGCTGATGCCGTAATGTTATCCTATGGGAAAAAGCAACAACTTTGGAGTGCTGTAACTTTGCTGCCCTATAATATATTTTCACCAAAAACACCGAAAGGCACATCTGTGAGATATTGGCTGTGTTTCCTCCAAATTTCAGCCCAAAAGACCAAATTGTTCTTTTGCAGCAGAGTGCCAAAGAATTACTGTCATTTTCACACAGCCTGGAAAAGCACTGTCGAAGTTTGTGAAAGCTTTTGCAAATTCATTCGACAGTGTCGCACGTTCGATACTAATTTTGTGAAAGTACTTTTTCCAGAAAATTGAAAAACATATTTCTGGGGTGTTTTACCCCAAAATAAAGACATGTCTAGCATCCTCAGGGTCCGACTAGGTGAATACAAAAATAATTAGGTTGGAAGAGGGTCCCAAATTTAAATGGCAAGCATTTTTCTGATCGCCAACTGAAAACAAAATGGCAGATTTGCAAAAGTAAAAGGGCCATTTGCTAAAGTAAAAACTGCATTTGTGACACTTTCAAACTTTTTGTTAACTTTTCCCATTGACTTATAATGGGAACTTTTGAACTGTTTAATATTTTTTAACAAAATCTTCAAAAGGCACATAGGGACTCACCATACATTCTGAAGATTTCGGACCGTCTTGCAAACCATGCAACCTGTAGAGATGACCAAAGAATTAAAAATCATAAATAATGGCAGATCATGCTTAATAACTCCGCAGTCATATATCCCAACATTATGAAAGTTGGCACATCCCAAGATATATGGTTCTTGATCAAGTATACCCAATTTCAGGGAACTCCATTGAATGGTTGCAAAGTTATTAAGGTGCAACATTTTAGGTTTAACAAGTAAATGGCTCCTCAACCCTAACTATGGTGGCACTACCGTACTACCATAATATATATATATATATATATATATGAAGGGGAATATATGGCCGAGGTTTAGTATAAAATTAGAACTTACAACATCAAGCTTAGTGTAATACAATTCATTGGAGGCATAGCTGCGCTGCTTTCCATGCTCAAGCATGATTTTACTCCCAAACTGTGTGTCGGCTTCTCATAACAAAACCTTCTCCTCAATTGGAGGCTGAAATATAATACTTAAAGTGGGATACTAAATGTGAACTGGCTGGAAGATAGGAGGGAGAAGTAAAATACAAATACATTTAGGCAACTTCCCTCTCATTCACTCCATGTCTGCTCCTCTTCCTCTGACTGAAATGGCGTTTCTCAAACTCCAGAATGCCAAGTCAGCTATCTGAGCATTTAAAGCACATGACCTCAGGAGCCAATCAGAGGACAGAATTTTGCCAAAGTTTGTAAAATGCAAATTACATACAGTCCTTATGTAGGTTATGTAGGTTATGATTTACCTTAATAATATATGTAAAAATACTATCACACCAAATCACATCAAATAATTTAGTATTTGCAATTAAGATCTGATCCCTGAAAGATAAAGATTTATAAGTAGTGGTGGCACGAATGCACAAACACTTCAGGGAATACACAGAATAAATAAATAAATATATATATATATATATATATATACACAGTATATATATATATATATATAGCTATTTATATATATATATATAGATAGCTATCTATCTATCTATCTATCTATCTATCTATATAGATAGATAGATAGATAACTATCTATATATATATATAAATACACTTCCCTATCTATAAAAATTCAAGGTCTTTTAATTCTTGATCTACTTCTCAAACACTTCTCAGAACTCCACAATTCAACCATTTATCACCATAACACTGAGCAGTAGAACTGTCTCTGAATACACTCTGGTAACGGCTGCTTCACGATTTCAGACCTTCCCAAAGGGCCTCTCCTTCACTCCGCTGTCCTGCCCCACCATCGTCTTTCTTCCTGCGGGGAAAAGAGAACACAGTGGAACAGCACGTCTGGCAAGACACAGCACAAGAAAAAATGGTAAGATCACTTATGCTTCAGTGGCATACCTTTTAATAAAGAATATTGAGCTTATAAATGATCCTGCTACCTGTCCATATATCCAGCATAGTAGCATGCAGCCATGTCTCACTGAACTGTCTCTCTTCAATCACTTACTCACAACACCAGTTTGCGCTGTAATTTTTTTCAGCCATGTAAGTGTCCAGGAAAAGGTCCTACAACCAGAAGCTGAAAGGAGGCAGGTCACACAATTATGAACAGAGAAACATAGATGCTGTTGGCAGAAAAGGACCTCCTGGCCCAATTAGTCTGCCCTAAAGTCCCTATCAACTGTGCTACTATAGACCCTAATTGATTTCTGGCCTTAACCCCTCCAGCCCTGTTACTAAGGTCCCACTGTGTCTATACCATGCATGTTTGAAACCTATTACCGTTTCGGTACCCATCAACTCTACTGAAAGACTAACCCATATTTTCTGCACCCTCTTCATGAAGAAATATTTCCTCACATACCCTCTATGTCTCCACCCTTCCAGCTTCATATCATGCCCCCTTGTCCTTGATCTTCTTTATAGGGCCAGAGCCTAAGGTGCAAAATCAGAAGTCAGAATCCTACATAGCCCTGAAGCTGGATGCCCCCAGGTACTCTCACTACCTAAGAGCACCAGCAACATATCCAACGTGAGCCTCAGAACGATGACAATAGTAATGGCCGCAGCCATGGTCTACTGCCCTGATAAAGTGGCAACCATGAAAGCAGCAGCCAAAACACCAGCTCAGATTCTGTCCTAAATACTTGATTATGAATCCTGGTCCAGCTGACAAAAATAAAGTCCAAGCCACAGACTGACTCCAGATTCTAGGTTCAAAACTTCAGAATCCATATACTGAATTGCATGGATTGGCAACATCACTCCTTCATACTGTATTCCTGTGCTCTTCCACATTGAATTTAAATTTCCATGGTCTCCACCAGCTGATACTGTTGACCCAGTTGTCTCAGCCGTCTCTCACCTGGTGGGCTACAACAATGGAGTGAAGCAAAGCAGGAGCTCCTGCTCCCAGAGAGCAGAGGTAAAGGAGGCAGTAGAATAGGCAGCAGATTGGTTCTCCATCAATGTGAGTGCTGGAGAGAGTAGGAATAACACCTAACATCTAAGCTAAGAAACCGCACCCCACACTGAAACCTACCTAAAATTTAAAAAAGCTATCTCCCTGACTGCCTCACTGTTCATTTCCCTGACTAGCACTAATAACCCTACACCTGTCCTCTAAATAGTTCTATAAAATGGAGACTAGAAAATGCCAGCAGATCTAAAGAAAGTGATTAACAGTCAATAAAAGTGAGTAGAAACAAAAAACAAAAATACAAGCATATACATATGGATTCCCCTTAGAAACATAATAAAATTAAATAAACCGGTATAACAATCCTGTAAAAAATATAACAGACCCCCTTTCAGATGGTTGCCTAGCATGGTGCCATCTTGGCCATTTATAAAATGTGTAAGAAAAATCCTGCTATGTGACTTTAAAGAATCACTCCAACCCATGTAATTATTAGTCCATAATCACAGAGGTTGTAGTACCAACAAGAAAGCCTGCCATCTCACATCAATGTGTCCTAGAATAGTCATCCACTCCCTGTAGTCAACAATGAGGAAGTTGCATAAAAAATGTAAACCATTTCTTACTTTTTACTCCTGTAGTTGCCTGCCATGAATTTATCTTACTCTCATAGCAGTATTGCCCATACTGTAGGTCAGAATGTATCAGCGGGAGACATTTTAGCAGTGCTGGCAGCCCCAAACCTGATGACATTTTCCAGGTTGTCCAGCTCAAAGAGGTCAGCTTGGCAGTGGGAAAACAGCAATTTATTTCAGTTTGCCCTGCCCCTATGTCAGAACCCAGAACAGTTGTAGGAAACAGCTCAGCAGAGCGATGAGAAGTCAGCGAACAGAAAACAGGTCAGCAGACCCAGGGAATTTTTTTTTAAATTTAAGTGCTAATATACTTTTTCTATACAAATTTAAAGGGTTTTGTTACCTTTTTTAAAATGTGTTGTGCAAGATACATTTTATAAGTAAAATAAAACACTCCAGGGATGTGTGATTATGATCAATAATCACATTTCTATCTCAGGTGTTTCAAGGCACTCGGAGTAAGCACCTTGTGCCTAACAACACCCTCAAGAGCCGAGCAATTATTGTCCCAGAATCACTCACCCTGTCATACTTTATTGCATACATATACTGCAACTCCCTTCATTGTCTCCATTTAAAACTGCATTTACAAAACATTTTTTACAGTCAAGTTATGTTGGTCTATTGTTTTCTAAATATCCATGTACTTATGTATAATTTTTGCCTATAGGCACTATTGTGTTCCCAGACAATAGACTGCAAGCTTTTCCAAAATGATCTGCATGCTGTTATCTCCTCATCAGGTACAGTATACCTGTGTAGTTGAGGATAGTGAACAGTCAAAAAATGTCATGGGGGGTTGCTGTCACCTTGTCATGGGCCTAAGGAGGTCTGTAATTTATCTCACTAGAATTCCCCCTCCCCCCCCAAAAAAAATGTGCTCATCTCACAGTCATCAATATTTGCCATTTCCAAAGTACTATAGGAACATTTTTGGTGAGGCTACCAAGGGTCCATGGGTGAGCAAGGAGGTAGGGTTGTGAGGGTTGTCTAACTTAAATGTTTTGGTGAGGTATAGCTATTGTATCTGCATGGTGCCACAATATGGAGTTGTGGGAAGTGCAACTTATGGATCGCTAATGCAGTAGGAAGGGAGGTGGAGCTGGATGTCATAACCCACCTGGAGAAAAATGACCTGGCTTGGTATGTGGCTGTTACAGTGCAAGGGGAGTTTAGGTAGCTTGGAAGAAGTCTTAGACAGGAAACATGCTCTGTCACTTTTACAGAGGTGCTGCCTGTCTACAATAGGTGGAAGGAGAGGGAGCTCCGCTCCAAGGCCTTCAACTCATGGTTGAAGGAATGATGTATAGAGGAGGGGTACAACTACATTGGGGACTGGGGGCACACATGGGAGGATCAGAGCCTATAGAGAGGTGATGTCCTGCATCCGTCTGTGAGGGGAACCACAGTTCTCAGTGGACAGTTTAAACATTACTTTGATGAACATTTAAACTAACTGAGGGTAGTGGTGGAAGAAAAAGGGGAGGAAGTAACTGCCCCTTCCCCCCACAGACTGAGATGGAGTGTAGGGAGATCCCCAGGGGCAAGAGTCCAACCACAGTGCAAGTTACTCAAGGAAGTTGGGGCATAGTAAAGGAGGAAGGGGGAAAAAGAAGCAGGCACAAGAAAAGAGGTAGGAAGGGAGAACAAAAGGAAAAAGGTAGAAGAGACAAGCAAAAACCAAAAAAAATTTGTAAGGCCACGTGTTCTAATGCTAGAAGTCTGTGAAATACGATCCCATATCTGGATGCCACATGTGCTAATGATAGAAATCAGGGAAGTAAGATTTCAGACTTAGATGCCATTGCCACATTAAGGTGGGAAGCCATGGGGGGACCAGTGATCATTATACAGAGTGTTTCAGCATAAGACCTACTGCACAATCTAACCACACAATGGTGAAAGTCTTGGACTTCAGAAAGGGCTGATTTTACAAAGATGGGTGAATGTCCCTGGAATGACCTGCCAGGGGGAGATGACCTGGGGAATTGGAGGAAAAGTGGACCAGACTCAAAGAGGGCATACTGAAGACAACAAACATATGTGTAAACCAAGTAAGCAAAAGTAAAAATAAGAGGAGACTGCTGTGGTACTTGAAAGGAGACGCTCTGGTCATGGAATTGGAAGGTTCCATGTGAAAAGGCTGACTCAAAATGGGGAGGCCCAATAACAGCAACGGCACTTCGGTGACTTCAATAATGGTGGCGTTACATGTTGGCGAGCGCATTAACAGTGACAATTGCTTTGCCCCAACTCCCACACTTCCTTGACCAATTTCAAGATCGTAGTACCTCAGGGAGGGGGGGGGAAGCATTTGTCACCATTAATGCATGCACTATCAAGAGAGAGACTTAAGGAGACACAATTATTTTCTCTACAAGAGAGAAGGAAAAGGGGTTTGCTCATGTAAAAAATATTTAACTCCACTGTGTTGGCTTCTATTGAACCGCAGAGATAATAATCTATGTACTCATAACAAGCAGCTTGTATTACCATGGGCAAGTACATTTAAGAGAGATATTTTTTTTCATAGTATGCACTGCAAAATCTTGGAATAATCTACCACAAGAGTTGATTGATAAAAACACTTTACTAGGGTTCAAAAAGGGCCTCGATAAACTCTTAATATCTAATGAAGCTTTGGCATAATAGTGACCCACTTGTGTGGGGGACAATCACGATGGGCTAGCTTAAGCCTACTTTTGTCCTTTCAGCCCAGTAAACCCAGTAAATCCAGTAATACACTCGCCAACATGTACCATTGCTGTTTTTGAAGTCGCCAAACTGCCATCACTGTTATTGGGTTCGCCCATTTTGAGTTGCCCTTTTCACCGGATACCGTCATGGATACATTTCTGTCTTGACTCCCCCTTCCAGAGCTTCAAGTGGCTCAAGCAGAACACTTAAACTGTCCCCCATGATGAAAGAAAATGAAAGAGAGAAGTCTTAACATATCCTCCATAAAGGAACCTGCAAAATAAATGTATTATTTGTGCATATTTTGTTACTTGTGTTATATGTAAGTTATGGATTGTAATAGTAGTAAGATTATCTTCTTAGTATTTGTTAATAATTTTAACAGTTTGGTATTTGTATGGGGTTATGAATTGTTTAAGGGTTTTAGAAATGTTTCACATATTGTAATAATCATACAGGTTTTCAACAAGAATAGTTTGATTGATTTAGTATTTGTGTTATAATTATTCTGTATTAACCTCCCTTAAAGTGTTATCAGTTGACTTGTGACTTAGTGGTTGTATGTGTTCTCTACAGTAATATACATTATGTTGCAAAAAGTTGTTTAAATAATGAGATAAGAAATTTTGTTTGTAATAAATTATCAATTAAAATTATACGGGGATGATTTACCAGATCACTGGGAAATTATCAGCATCTCATTAGCTTTGCTTTTACAATCTTCACAGAAGACTACTTTTCAGAAATTGTTATGCCCTTTGGAGGGCGTTTTTGACTTTCATTTTAGAATATTAAATGATTTAGTGATTTTTTTTGAGTGGTTTGTAGTGATGCTTTTATGAGGGGGTTGTATAGCTTAGCGTGGTATTTTTATACTTGTTTTTATTCTGTTTTCACAGTTTTTAGTAAGGTATGATACAGAAAATAAATATATGTATTTGTGTATTATTATCACTAGTTGCATGTTTTATTTAATAACAGGATTTATTGTATTTAATTGGTGGAGTCTAACAGCCTTGATTATTAGAAGGGGTATTGCCTCTAAATGGGCATTCTTATTGAATACTAAACCTTGAATAGCAGTTGATAACTAGGACAAAAAGCCATCCACGAGTTAATGCATACCCTCGGTCTCACCGATCCCTGGAGTCTTTTGCACCCAGACAATAAAGAATGCTCATTTCACTCCCTCCTTCATCATTCTTTCTCCCATATAGATTATTTTCTCATGTCTGTGGAACATCTCCTAGGGGTCTCCCTTGCCTATTACTTTTCTAAGGTCATCTCAGATCACCAAATTGCCCATCTTCATTTGGATCTCTCACCCAACATTAATAAAGACTTAATCTGGGGGCTTAACGACCAGATTCTGAAATTGCATGATCACACACATCGCCAAACATTTATTAATAATTTCATGGAATACAATGCTCCATCCATGCATAAAAAAGATTTTCTATGGGGCTCACTGAAATGTGCATTACGGGGTGATTTAATTCACCTTGCGACCAAACATAAAAAACAAAGAGCTGCTACTCTGTCCTCTATTCTGGATCAAATAGTAGAAGCGGAGACTCGCCTCTCTTCTTCCTCCCCCATAGAGGACTTGGAAAAGGTCGAGTCTCTCCATGCTCAATATAATCAGTTACTAGCTGAAAAAGCGGAATTCATCATGCTTTGTTCAAAAATACCTTACTTTGATCAGGGTGAAACAGCTGGGAAACTCCTAGCTCTTCCTTTGTGCACTCAGGCTACTAACAGAATGATCACTTCGATTTACCTGACCTCTGAAACCCTCCTCACCTCTCCCCCAGATATCGCTGAAGCCTTCTGGGAATATTATAGTCAATTGTACACATCCTCTGCACCCTCACTCTTACCCCAACAATTGGACTCCTATACTCAGGACATTAAGCTTCCAGTGTTATCTGACCGCCAAATAGCTAGTTTAAAAGCCACTATTGCCCTAACAGAGGTTCTCGACACTATTGACTCACTTCCTTCTGACAAATCACCTGGCCCTGATGGTTTTTCCACAAATTTTTATAAAACCTTTAAAGACTCGGTAGCTCCTGTTCTCTTAAATACCTTTCATTATATTTCTAAAGAAGATATATCTGATATTTCATTGACCTTGGCCGCCATAGTTGTTCTTTCTAAACCTGGCAAAGATCCCCTATTCATTCCCAACTATAGACCTATCTCCCTAATTAATGTAGATATTAAAATCCTAGCTAAAATCCTCTCTTCCAGATTAGGCCAAGTTTGGGACTCACTGATCAGTGAAGAACAAGTTGGATTTCTTAAGAGTAGACTTTCATCTGTCCACCTTAGAAAACTAGCATACCTTTTTTCTGCATCCAGAGACTTCTCTATGCCAGCAGCACTGATCTCCCTGGATGCAGAAAAAGCATTCAACAGGGTTTCTTGGGACTATCTTTTCATGCTACTACCTAAATATCGTATTCCACCAGAGTTTGTACAATGGGTAAAAATGTTATATACATCTCCCTCTGTACAAGTACAGTGTAATGGGGTTGTCCCTTCTCCTTATCTTTTTAATCTATTTCTAGAACCTCTTTTCAGAAAACTTAAAAATTCCCCACTTATAAGAGATATATCAATATGTAGTTCAGAGTATAAAATCTCTGCTTACATGGATGATATACTCCTACATATCTCTTATCCTGCCCAGTCTTTTTCAGCTGCCTTTCAGATTATCTCCCAGTTTGGGTCCATCTCGAACTATAAGTAGAATTTGGACAAAACTGAATTCTTTGCCCTCAATAAGCATACACTGAGATCTGATGTAGATCATCTGAGTCTACAGTGGCATACAGATAAACTAAAATATCTAGGTATTAATCCTCCCCTTCCCCCCTCACTATGAAAAAGCTCAATCTGGACATTATTGTAAGTACATTAAAAGAAGATTTTAAGCACTGATCAAAACCACCCTTAACTCTGTGGGGACGTATGAGTATAATAAAGATGAACATACTACCTCGTATCTTGTACCCTCTACAAATGTTCAATTGGGCTCTCCCACTATCATGGTTCTCACAACTACATAGACTCATTAGCTCCTTTATAATGCTTGGGAAAAAGTCAGACTATACTACCTTAAACTTATTCACCAAAAACAGATGGCGGTCTTCAAGCACCTAACTTTTACCTATATTATTTAGCCATTCATTTAACCAGACTCAGATAACGGTTGCTCCCCATGGATACTGGTCTGGATTCTCCTTACTGTCCCCTTTGGGGGAAAATTGAACAGGCACTGTGCTCAGCACATGACATTAATCCTAAAATGCTTCCCTTTGTTATTAAAAAGAACCTTCCCAAACACTTAATAGATACACCTCTAAGTTCCATGCTCCAAACACAGTACCAACTAAACATCTTTCTCAAAACGGATGCATATAGAGCTACAGCTCAGCCTCTCTTTCATAACCCTAACCTTTTAATCTCAGGTAAAGTACTTAAATCTCATCTCTTTTGGCCAGTTATGGGTGTGGAAAAAATGGAAGAGCTGGTAAAAGATCAAAAGCTACTGCCATTTTAAGAGACTCACTCTCTTTTCAAATGGAACACTACTCATGTTTTTAAGTACTTTCAGATCTCTCACATTACTACAGCATTTTGGCTCTGGGACACGGTCTAGGTCTTTTATGTCTACCCTCTCTACATACATCAACTCTGCCCCCAACATCTCACCTGATATCATATACCTATACATTTTTATTATATACTATTTGTACACTAGCAGGTCAAAGGTTCTGCTGGTGGGATAATATTCTACCATTGACCACCCCTTCCAGGCCTTGGCCAAAACTTTGGAAACACATGCATAGGTATATTAAGTGGGACAGATATATATATATGCAATTTCTGATCAATCATAATCTGTATTACACCCCTGCTAAACCCCATCAAATGGGAAGGTTGTCCTCCAGTCAATGTCCCAAATGTCTAAAAGCACCTGGGGATTTTCTCCACATGTTATGGTCCTGTGAAATGATTGCCCCCTTTTGGCAAACTATTCAAACCTGTCTCAACCCATTACTTGCACTGTCTGATAATTTCATGCTTGAGATATGCATCTTGGGAGATTATACACAGTTGAAAGGGCATAACCAAAGAGCTCATATGGCCCTAATTTCAGCTTGTGCTAAGAAAGTAATACTGAGACATTGGCTAGATATGATTACCCCCAACCATGTAGAATGGTATAAGGAAATCATGTTTGCCCTTTAAACTGAGTGCATCATTGCAAGAATCTCAAACAGGATGGGTAAATATAAACAAAACTGGGACCCACTGTGTACCCTTATACTGATTCACTAGAACTTTGCCATTAATATGGACATCCCTTAAGATTGTTTCCCCCATTTTTAAAACCTCCAAGTTTGATTATCACCTACTCAACCCTTTGCAACTGTCCTTAATTAACAGCCAGGGCAGACTGGTGTGTGCTGGGAAGGTAGGGTGGGTGGGGTGGGTTGCAGACAACTGTAATCATCTATAGGTTTCTTAATTGTCTCTTTCCTTTGCTGAATGCTGTATATTTATGTACTTAGATGTACTGATGGTATTACATCCCAGCATTATCATGTTGTCTGTACAATGTGGTTGTGTTTTCAAAATAAAGCATACTTAACAAAAATAAAAAAAAGAACAGCAGTTGATAGATATATTTGAGCTGTTAATATCCACATGTACTTTGGGCATTTGTAATTATGTTTTTATTAATAGCACCTGTCGATATTCTATAAAAACACTGAGAAATTGGTAGCCACACCAACTAAGGAAGGGGTGGTTTGTACCTCAAAGTGCTGGGGCTCATCAGCTGGGTGCTTTTTACAGTGGAATATTTGTTATTTGTTGTTATACACAATATTTTTTTATTAAAAGTATATCCTGATACAGATGAGTGCTTGCTGTGTATCTGTTTGTAACCTCCATAAGGTGCTGGGGAGGAAGAAGGACCCTCTGAGAATCTTTACCACCACCTTAAACATGCAGTACAGAATGTGTCATAATCATGCAATCTGCATATTTTTATTATGTAAACAAGCATGGTGGTGCTTTTATTCCACAGAAGGTAGCCAGCCATGGAGGAAGGTGGGCTGCATCAGTCACCTTCTTTATAGTGCCCATCTCCTTTCAAGAATAACTGGGTGCGGGGGGATGAGAGGAGGGTGCTGCCAGGGTGGGAGGATGGGGGACATATTTACTTTACAAAAAATGAGCAATAAAGATGGAAGCCAGCAGTGGAGGCTGGTGGCTTGTGCTGGTCACTCATCGTGTGAATTTATTTAATATTCAAAATATCAAATTTTGAGTGCTGGATGGAGGGTGGGATTAGGATTCTAGCAGAAGGTGGGGAGAGGGGTTCTGTGTATTTTGAAGGATTGTGCTGGAGAAAAGGGGGGCTTTTTTAAATAGTGTTTTCCCAATAAGAATAGAGCATGAATAGTGCCACTGTTTTTTATTTTGATCTGAATATCTAAATAATGAATAGTGCATTATTCGTGGTATTTGTGAAATACAATTCAGTAGTCACATAACCTTAATATGGTTATGGAATGGGTTACCAAAGCACACAGCAGAGTTATGCAATATATAGGATGTAAAACAAATCCAGGCAAGCTGACCCAGTGGCATGGAGGGCTAAGACATCACTTCCTTACCTCCTGCCACATTAGTGACCAGTGTTCACAATGTAAGTGGGTCACCAGGGGTCAGCTGGGAAGGGAGAGGATCGAGCATCTGAAGGACAGCTTACCTCTTCTGGGGAGGGGTGGGACCAGAGACTGGTGTATAGCTGGCTCCTAGTGGTGGCTGGAGGCTGACACACCAGTTCTAAAGAGAGGGGAGGAAATGGAGCAGACACGCAGTGTGCCAGGTGCAGAAGCATGTGCGGCTCGGCCATTGGAGTCATTGCATGCATATCGCTCCACACTCAGGTGACGGGAACAAAACTGGAGGCTGAAAATTCTCTTGCTGGCAGGATGATACCAGCCCCTTGCAGGCACCACACACAGCCAGCTGGCACCTCATAACATCCAGGAGGTAAGTACCAGTGGATGCCTGGGTGACAGGGCTGGGGGGGAGGGGCCAGTGGAACAGGGCTGGTTGGAGGCGGCAAGAAAGAAAGTAAGAAAAAATACCCCAAATCCCGGCAAATTCCTATTGAATAATAACATAGATGGATATGGAGATCTTAGGAATATAGGAAGTGGGTAAAGACCAAGGACTATTCTGATCATTTCCTTTAATGAGGTACTGTATTGTAGTATGCCTGGGAGGAACTGGTAGGGTTGCTGGGTCTATTATTCCCCAAGAGTTTTTTCTCTTCAAGCCTGGAGTGTAGTAATATACAGTACCACTTTGCCAACAACTGCAATATGTGAAATGACTTAACAATTTGACTGTCATGAGGTTAGGGCATGGACACTAGATGGACCACTAGGATTGATTCTGCCTCATGAATACTATGTTGTTATGAGCCATGAACTGTGAACCTGGAAAGACAAGTTTAAATTTTACCATGTCACTTTACTGCCTGACTAGGCACAGGTCATGTGACTTCCTTTTTTTCAATCCCCAGCTTTAAAATGGAGTAGAAGCAGGATGAAACTGGTCAAAATAGGTCTAAAACAAATGGGCAGACTAGATGGACCTAGCAGTCTTCTTCTGCCGTCAACTTCTATGTTTCTATGTAAATACATTGCAAATGGTGGCACTATGTTCCCAAGATAAAATATTTCATTCATGGTTCAGGATATTGACAGATACAATAAATAACAAGTAATCCTCTGATGTAGAATGGCACTGTTGGAATGTCGACTATTATGTCTATAATTAATGTTTGTAACATAAAAAATAATTTATATTTTTATGAATCACTTAAAAATGTGCAATTTACCATGGCAATTTTAATGTAGTTGATAATGTTTCTCAGCAGGAGCATCATCTATTCTTCAGTACAGAACATTAGATTTAGAGCTCTTTTCTCCAATCAGTTTTGCCGTATACACAAAGTGGAGAAAATGTTTTGAGAATAAGTCCCTTGTTTTTCTGAACAAAGAACATACTTCACCATTTTTAAAATGTATTTCTATATGGGCATCCCAGCGGCTCACTGAGAGTTCACCTTGCTTCCGTGTGGGCAACACAGGTTTGGGAAGAGAATTAGGGGTTCACAACCAGGGGGATCAGTGCTGGGCAGCCTGATGCCATTGGTAGCACATCTAAGTCTGGTTGGGGTCATCTCTGAAGCCCTGAGCCATAGTGTTCCCTCATGAGGGACCAGATAACTTGCTCCCCTATGAAGGCTAAGAATTTTCTGCCAATGTTATGGCACAGCTGCCTGTAAAAGATTGTGCACAATGACAGGGGAGGTGGGCAGGTCTATATAAAGTGGTGAGAAAATCCTGTTCCAGGTGAAGAGTAGCCCAAATCAATGCAGACTTTGGATGGATGGACACAATTTGTAATTTCTCTTGTGGGGAAGGGAACCTGAAGATTTTACATAGAACCACAGAAACATAGACAATGATGCCAGAAAAAAACCATAGGTCCATCCAGTCTGCCCAAGTTCCCTATAATCCCTGGAACCTACTGTTCCTACAGGGTACTAACCCTCCCCATCCTCTCGCTATTTTCCTCCTTGGTCCTGTTGACCCTGAAAACAACTATTCCCTTCATTATGTCCCAGCCCTGCTTGAGTTCCTTGACTGTTTCTGCTCCCACCACTTCAGCTGACAGATTGTTCCAAGCTTCCACCACCCCTTCTGTTAAGAAGTACTTCCTCACATCTCTCCTGAACCTACCTCCTGTTAATTTCCATTCATGTCCATGTGACTGCAAATTGGTATTAAGGCTAAATAGTTCCCCGCAGTTTACTTTGTTAATTCTCCTAAGGAACTTGAATGTCTCTATCATATCTCCCCTCTCCCTTCTGATCTCCAGTGAGTAGATATTCAGTGCTTTGAGGCGCTTCTCATAGGATCTGCCCAGCTGGCCCAGAATCATTTTTGTTACTCTGCACTACACCATCTCCAGCCTATCCTTATCTTTTCTGAGGTGAGATCTCAATATTCAATATTCTTTTGGTACTTTGGCATAAAGATGCAGTTTTTTGAAACAGTGGTCACATGGCACAACAGCCTGAGCACTGTCAAAGTCACATGGCTTGCAGCAGAGAATCATCAAGGCTAATGTGAGTGATCTGCTTCCACTGTGCATGTCTCACCTTTTGCTTTGGTGTATAGGATGATTGTTCCAGGATGACTAGAGCAGGAAAAAGACATGGGAACTTATATAGAGAATAATGGCTGGGTAGGGGGTTATATGAACATTTTACACACCCCTGAGGTGTGGGATGCCACATAAAATCTGAGAGTGAAGCTCAAGGGGTTTATTAAGGCATCCCACACTGAAAGTGTGTGTAAAATCTGAATTTCACACACCTACCCAGCCTCTATTTTATATAATTGCTGGCCAATGTTTTTTTGCCACAGCAATTATATAAAATAAACAGAGAGAGAGCTGCGGACTGCAGTCAGATTTCAGTGCCGTCTGCAGTCCAAAAGAAGTGGCAGAAAATAGAGTTTCTGTTTTTGTTTTGTTCTTTTTTTTTAGGTGTCAGTGAAGAAAGATACCTTTTTTTTTACATCAAAAATGAACTTAGTGCTGACTGTGAGGGGCAGTAAGTCTGCTGCAATAGGGAATTGCCCGGGGGAAGGTCACAGGGTAACATAGACACATAAACTTTGACAGCAGATAAGGACCACTTGGCCCACCTAGTTTGCTCATTTCCCTACCTATTGGATAAGCTGCAGATTCTAGATAACCAACTGCCTACTTTCTCCTACACACCACTATAATTGTCTTATGTCTGTCCCATGCATTCTTGAGTTCCTCCACTGTTTTTAACCCCATGAATTCCTCAGGAAGGCTGTTCCATGTATCCACCACTCTCTCTGTGAAAAAATACTTCCTCATGTTTCCCCTGAGCTGTCCCCCTCTATCTTCAAACTGTGCCCCCTTGTCCTTACACGTCTCTTTTTCTGAAAGATGCTACCCTCTTGGACTTTGTTGATTCCCTTGAGGTACTTGAAAGTTTCTATCATGTCCCCCCTCTCCCTCCTTTCCTCGAGGCTATACATATTAAGCTCCTTTAGTCTCTCTTCATATGTCTTCCGGTGCAGACCCTGCACCATTTTAGTTGCCCTCCCTGAAACAAAGAACTTTGGACTTCAGTGAAGGGGTTCCAAAAGGACTGAACTTCACTTCAGCATTTTGGCCCTTCAAGATCATGACATGGCAGTTTTTTGCAGGGAACCCTCACTGAGCCTATCAAAGTTTTTGCAAGCCACATGACCTGCAGCAGAGAGTACGAGATGCTGGAGACAGAACGTTTCACACTGCACAGAGCTCATTGCCATTTCAAGTTTTTTCTGGCACAGACACTTCTGCAATCTTGTTACCACAGGCAAAGTACAGTTGTTTATGGGAATAGAGGCAGAGTGAGGTATACAGACCCTACAAATCTACAAAAGCAAGTAAGTAGCACCACCATTAAAGCAGGTTGCAGTGGAGAGTACCAATAAAGAAGATATGGAAGTGGACTTGTCATAAGAGCATAAGAATAATGCAGCGGAAAAAGTAGAGGAGTAGGAAGGATGAGAGGAGAGGAAAATTCTCATATCAGCCATGTCCAGTCCCAGTATCCACTCACGTTGATGGGCTAGCAGTAGATGCAGTCTGTCATTGGAAGCAGAGGTACTAGATGGTGAATTCAAGTAACTCAAGTAATACACCCACAATGGCAGCATTCTGAGCCAACTGATTTGACCCAAGGTACTGGCAATGGCTCACAAAGAGTCCAACCACCACTATCAAGGGCCAGACCTAGTGTATCCTCCACCACTAGCACTAGTGATTCATTTGGTGAATCAAAAAAAAAAGAAACACTGCTTGAGTCATTACATGACCACACTAAATGGTCAACTACTCACTCAGGTTCTGTACACAACTCATTGGGGGAGATGATGGCCATTGATCTTCAGTCATTGTCCATGGTGGAAGACGTTGGCTTTTGAAGACACTTGATGGAAGTGAAGTCCACATACAGCTTTCCACAATGAGTCTGATTTTCTCAGCTTCATATTCCTGCTATTTTTGAGGCAGAATGCACATCATAGGGACACTTCTGAAGATGGAAGAGGAATGTTTTGTGCATTTCACTAGTTATATCTGGAGTGGTAGGACAATACAAAGGCTCCTAAGGCAAAATCCCCATTGGGCTGTGCCCAACTGAGCACCACCGTAATTCCTGTTCTGAATACACCACCACTAGTCCCTGCAGGAGTTATATTAAATCTCTCCCTTCCCCTTTCTTTAGGGGAGTTTTAGGTGTTTAACTGACCGCTTCCCGACCGCAGTGTGGCAGACTGTGGAGTCAGGGAAGTTTTTTGTTTTTCTTCACTGGATGTACCTTTTGGAGTTGGAGATTAGCAGGGAAGATGTTTTCTATTCTTCTGGCTGGGTGTACTTTCCCTTTGGAAGAGAACAGGGACAAAGAATTGGAGTTGGAGTGTTGATTTGTATATGGAGATCTCTCTTGGATTTTCTGGAGGATCGAGCTGCACTTAAGAAATTTGCTGACTTCTAATTTGCTGTGGTACAGAGGTTCCCTTAATTTGTGTTAGGGAGTCAGGGGTCAAATTTTGCTGTGGTTTGGGGAGTTCTGAGCTGTGGATCAGCTGGGGAGCTGACCGGTGGGCTTAGGTTCCTCTGTGGTTTCCCAGGGGATCTACTGATAAGTGGATCCCAGCTGGTGGCTCCTTTTATCACGATGATTATTTTTGGCTTGGGCCCAGCACATAGGGTTTTCTTGTGCCTGGCTGAAGTGGATTTCTGGGACTCCTTGAGTGGATTCTGGCATGGAAGGAATAGTTCTATGGATGGCTACCTGTGTCCAATAAACTCTAAATACGATTAGACGTTTTTATTTCTGCTTATTTCTAGTGACTTCTAGAGACTTGGACTTCATTTCTTGACTTTGTAAGCAGTGAGAGTGCTTATATCTCCTTTTCAAGCAGTGAGAGGGCTTGGTTATTTCTAATCATTTTACTCAGTACTTGAAGTTTGTTTTATTTAATGTTCTGTTGGTTTTTATGTATAAATAATTTCTGAGTACATATTTTCTTTTAGCTCCCTGGGTAGTGAGAGAACCTTGGGAGCTGCATGGTTTATGTTTTAACTGGTGTCTCATGTGAGACCTGGTTATTTATTATTTTTAGATTGAATGATTTAAAGTTTAGGTTGTTAGGTTTACATTTTTAATTTTAAATTGATATATGTTGGGTTTGGGGTGTGTAATAGCTGTTAATTATTTTATTATTTAGATAGTTGTTTTAACGATTTTTATATTATAATTATTTGTTTGGTATATTTATTCTAGTGCTTGAGCTATTAAATGCCTGGGATGTCAGCTCCTGCAGTCGTGCACTATTTGCCCTCTACTCTTTGTGCCCTCCATCCTTTTTTTCCTTCTCCTCTCCAGTTTGCTACCTACCAATGGTGTAGGGCTTTGGGTATCACACATAGGAGTCGGAGGAGGTGGGGTGCAAACAGTGGAGAGCAAATGAGGGGTGCCATCATATTGGGGTAGTAGGTTCCAGGAGACACCCTGGGGAGAAATGGAAACCAGAGAGGGGGGTTTTGTGTCTGGTTTCCATACCCAAGGGCACTACTGATTGTAGCAGGCAGATAGTTCGAGCAGCCCGAGAGGTTCATCCAACTCGAGTGGTGTTATGCAATGCCAGGTCCATTAAAAACAAGACTGCAATTATTGCAGATCTTGTTGAAACAGTGGACATGGCTTGCATCACCGAGACCTGGCTGGATGAAAATTCTGGCCCCATTTTGGGGCTCTAGTTCCAGCGGTACTCGGTGATACACTGCCGAGATTGGATCGTGGGGGGGGGGGGTTGTGGTCTGTTTCAAGACCAAACTGAACTTCACGAGTGTACTAACTGAGGAGGCAGAGTCGTTTGAGTGTACCGTAGTAACAGGTGTAGGTTGTCAGATTGCCCTCATCTATCATCTACCCGGTGATGAGAAGCGATTCTTTCAGGGAATCACAGACTTCGTCGTCGACATGACGTTGAAGTCACCCAGACTGATGGTTCTGGGTGACTTTAATGCCTGGTTCGAAGACGAACTCTCGCAATTGGGACAGCACTTCCTCACGTTAATGACATCTCTGAGCCTTATACAGGTGGTTACCACTGCGATTCATGAGTACGGACACTCTCGACCTGGTTTTCCTCCTAGGGATCGAGGCCTCCAATTTGGAGGTGGAACCAGTTGCGTGGTCTGATCATTATACCATGTGGTCTTGTTTTAGCACCCCCCCTTGTAGGCCTCCCCCTGTGGAGATGGTCAGGTACAGCTCTTCAAGAGATATAAGTTCTCAGAGTCTATCTGCAATTCTTGACCTCTCATCCCTCTCTGAGGCAAGTAATGATCCCAAGACCCTCATGTTGGCCTATAATATGGCCGTCTCAGGGGCACAGGATGTCATTGCTCCAGTCCGAGTTCATTCTCTTTCCCTTCACCCTCGATCCCCATGGTTTGATGGGGTTTTAAGGGAGATGCAGTGACTAGGACGAAGGCTAGAGTGTCACTGGCAGAAATCCGACCTTGATGCCAACCACCTTAGATTGATGGACCATTATCAAGTCTATCAATCCACAATCACCCGTAAGAAGGCAGAGTTCCTGTCCAGGGAGATTGTGGCAGCTCAGAGCTGACCAGCTCAGCTGTTCTGAACTGTGGACAGACTGTGCAACCTAGAAAGTGTTTTCATAAATAGAGTGCGATGATCTTGCTCATTTCTTTGCTGATAAGGTGGCTGACATCAGGACGGAACTCCTCCCAGCGTACTCTCTGGGTATTGCTTGTGATCAGCATGAGGTCACTGTCCCCTGATTTTGCTGGAGTACCTTCAGCCACCTTGACTTCGTGGATGTCATGCGGATCATCCAGGGTGTACGCCCTACATGCTGTGGTTTGGACCCTGGACCAACTTCCCTGATTTTGGGTTGTCTTGATGTTATCGGTCCAGTCTTAGCGAGGATAGTTTGGTGCTCCTTGGAATTTGGGGAGTTTCCTAACTCTCTGAAAGAGGCGGTAGTGATACCTCTCTTGAAGAAAGCTACTTTGGACCCAAACTGCCACGCTAACTACAGACCTATCCTCTAACCTTCCCTTTTTAGGAAAGGTTATTGAGAAAGTAGTGGCAGTACAACTGGAATACCACTTGACCATCCATGACATCTACGAACCCCTCCAGTCCAGTTTTCGAAAGAAACATAGCACAGAGACAGTACTGGTTCGGGTGATCAATGATCTCCTGATGGCTAGAGATCAGAAACCATTCCATCTTGGTTCTTCTGGATCTATCATCAGTGTCTGACACCGTGGACCATGAGCTGTTACTTAGCCACTTGAGGTACATCTGTGGAATAACAGGGACTGTCCTCAGATGGTTTACATCTTTCCTCACTGGAAGAACTCAGAGAGTGGTGTCTGGAGTATTTTCATCAGATCCAGTTTCTCTGTCTTGTGGGGTTCCTCAGGGTTCTGTTCTGTCACCCATGTTGCTTGCGGTGTATATGCTAACCCTCGGAGACATTGTAAGAAGATATGGGCTGAGGTTTCATTGTTATGCCAATGATACGGAGCTCTCCCTTTCTTTTGCATCTGACCAGGATAGAGCTCTCTTGATCTTTAATAACTGCCTCAAAGAAATCCAGGAGTGGATTGATTCGAGCTGGCTGAAGTTGAACTCTGGTAAGATTGAGGTGATGGTTGTGGAACCTGGTCATTGGACAGGAGGTTTGGGAAGTGGGTCACCCTCTGGACTTGTTCTTGGGGGTGTCCACCTCCAGACCTCTAACCAGGTGCGAAACCTGGGGGTTATTTTTGACGAAGGGTTGACCCTGCATTTGCAGGTGTTGGCTGTCATCAAATCTTTCTTTTACCATCTAAGGAATATCTCCAGGATTAAACATCTGGTACCGTCCAGTGACCTTCCCACCTTGGTCCATGTCTTTGTGTCCTCGCGCTTAGATTACTGCAATTCCCTATACCTAGGGCTTTCTGGGGTAGAAATCCACCACCTGCAGCTGGTGCAGAACGCGGTGGCCCAGATTTTGACAGGATCTTCTCAGTCCTGTTATATTACACTGCTGCTGAGTGAACTGCACTGGCTGACAGTTCAGTGGTGGATCACCTTTAAAGTTGTTTTGCTGACTTTCAAAGCCCTACACGGACTGGGCCCGGACTATCTGAAAGAGCTCCTGATTCCCTATTACCCTAGGCGATTGCTCCATTCAGCCGGTGAGGGGTTGTTAGAGATTCCTAAGGTACATTTGAAATTTTCAGGGGCCAGATCTTTTATGTTCGTGGCCCCCACACTATGGAATTCTCTACCTCATCGATTACGGGAGTGCATGACTGTGGAGGGCTTTAAATCAGCCTTAAAAACTCATTTGTGGCACCAGGCTTATGGTGAATGATCATTTTATGTCATTTTATTTATGGTATTGTTTGATTTTAATGATTGTTTATTTATCTGAACTGTTTGATTTTATCTTGTACGGTGCCTTGGCTTTTTGAAAGACGCTTTAAAAATAAAAATATTATTATTATTATTATTCTGATGCACACAACACCACCACCAATAGAAAGTCTCCTGATTTGACTATGACTTTGATATTGTCATCTCCAATCTGATGTTATGATAATATATGTTACTCACATGGTCATTATCAGTCAAGTAAAACCCCACCTTGAATGTCACAGTATGAGTGACCATGCACAAGCACACACTTCTCTTCATTTAGGTAGTTGACTCCAAGTTTCACTGACAGCTAGCAGTGGCTTTGTTAAATATAAAAAATAAAAACATTTTAAATATAAAGAACAAAAAAAAAGGAAAACAAAAATATTTCCATCCATTGATGATAAAATATTGAGGAGCAGAATATAGTGCCCTAAATGTTATTTTTTTCCATTTGTTACATATGTTAAACATAGAAATATAGAAACATAGAAACATAGAATTTGACGGCAGATAAGGACCGCTTGGCCAACCCAGTCTGCCCATTTCCCTACCTACTGGATAAGCTGCAGATCCTAGTTAACCAGCAGCCTACTTCTTTCTACCCCCACCCCCTAGAATTGCCTTATGACTATCCCATGCATGCTTGAATTCCACCACTGATTTTGACTCCACAACCTCCTCCGGAAGACCATTCCATGCATCCACAACCCTCTCTGTGAAAAAATACTTCCTTAAATTACCTCTGAGCGCCCCCTCTATCTTCAAATTGTGCCTCTTGTTCTTGCACACCTCTCTTTTTGAAAGATGCTACCCTCTTGGACTTTGTTGATTCCCTTGAGGTACTTGAAAGTTTCTATCATGCCCCCCCCCCCTTTCCTTGAGGCTATACATATTAAGCTCCTTAAGTCTCTCTTCATATGTCCTCCGGTGCAGACCCTGCACCATTTTAGTTGCCCTCCTCTGGACAGCTTCCATCCTGTCTATGTCTTTGCGGAGATTGGGTCTCCAGAACTGCACACAGTACTCCAGATGGGGTCTCACCAGCTGTCTGTACAGAGGGATAATGTTAATGCATTGTGTGTGTGTTTGAGTGTGTGTGTGTGTTATATCATTTGAAAATCTATGAGGCCAGGGAGAATACAGAAATTGTCATGAAGGTAAAGCAGTGACTACAGGTAGGTATAAGCTTTGAAGTTTTCAATGAATGTTAACTATTACTATAGGTCAGCACTAGGCAGTGATAGTATTAAAGGTTTATACTTTGTCATATCACCACAAACACAGCAATTCACAGCTGTGGTGTGCCAGTACCATCTACCAGAATGAAGCTAAATTAATGAATATTCATTGCTGACCACAAGGCTTTTATTATCTCCCCTTACTTGCAGTACCCTTCTGTCACTCTTACTGTAGGTGTGAAGGATGCGGTGCAACATTTGGGAAGAGAATGGGGATATAAAGAACAAGTCTTGTGATGGTTGCAAAGGAGGGAGAAAAGACTGTTGGAGGGATGAAGTTTGGGAGTGCAGGGAATGTACACCTTTTTGGTGTTCTGTTGAAGAAAGAGTATTCATTTTTGGAGGGGAACAGAGGTATTGTGAAACTTTTGGACAAAGTGCAGGAGAAAGGGGCCATCTGGGCTGTGGGAATGATGAGGGCATGGGAGAAAGATGGGAAAGGTGTTGGGGTTTGGTTATGGATTTTGGAAGGGGGTAGGAGGAAGAGTACCAACATAATGTAAGAGTAGGGGGTACAAACCTTGGGAGGGGAATGGGAATAGGAGTTTTAATTTTTGTGAAGGGTTCAGGGAGTACATGTTGTGGGCATGGTGCAGATTTCAGTAGTATAAAAGGGGATGTTTTTTGAGTTTTGCTGGGGCACAGGGTACGAATTTTGAAGGGCACAGTGTGTACATTTTAAGAGGAGTGCAAATGTAGGGGTAACATTTTTGAAAATAGTGCAATTTGGGAAGAGTTATGGGCACAAGGCAGAAATTGTAATTTAATGTGGGGGTTGGTGTATTATGAACTTTCAGAGTAGCACAGGAGAAGGGATACAAATTTGGGGAAAATATGGACAGGGTACAAACATTCTAAGAAGTGCTGGGATAGGGATCCTAACTGTAGGTGGGTTGCAGGGGTAGGAGTGAATATGTGGGGAAGGGAATGTAGATAGGAGGCACACATACTGTGAATGGAAGTGCTAATTGTTTGATCTCTGCAGGGGACAGATATACATTTTTGAGGTGTGCAGCTGAGGGGTGACAATTGTGTGAGGGGTGCTGAAGAAGATGTATACATTTGAGGAAGCATAGAAATTGTGGCAGTGGTGAAGGTGCACAGGGTAGACATTTTAGTAATTTGGAGGGCTGCATACAAATTTTGTGAGAGGTGTATTAGGAAGCATACAAATCTTGAACGCAAGTGAGGTAGGGGAACAGAGTTTGTCAGTGGGTATAAGGGGTAAAGCTACAAATTATGGCAGAGGGGTACGAATGTAATAGTTACAGTAAATATACAGAATTAAGGCATGTAAAGCCTGTGACTGGACTATACCTTGGTAGCCATTCTTGGGGAAGACTTACATTTCTGCTGTGTGGGAATTTCTGATATTAAATATTATTTTCCTTATTTACACTGCACCAACAAATTCATAGCATAGCATCTTTCTAGATTCCACATCATATCTTTGTTGTAACTGAGTGGTGCCACATAAACTTTAAAACAGGTGCCAGGATATTGTTTGAGATGTAGCTGGGAGGCTTTTTGGGAGTTGTTGTGAGGACTGCTGTTTTTTTGCTTCTTCCCTAATCCATCATTCCTTCCCCAGATCCCAGTTCTTGTAGTATCCCTCTAATAAGCATGTGGCATGTTTGTTTAACTGAAGACCTGCATACCTTTGCACAATTGTTTTATTCACCGTTCATGTACATACTGTCTGGTAGGTTGGTTGGTCTCATTATTTCCTTGGGTGTTACAGTCTTTACTGCTCAGGGTCCTGCAAAGAGCTTTCTCAGAAGGAGGCATTGTGTAAAAGAAGTACATCTCCAGATACAGCGTTGCCTGCCCGAATGCTAAATGGAAAAGGTAGTTAATCTTCTGTAAGCTTAACCATGTGCCTAGTGGGTGGATGTTACATTGAAAACTCTAAAGTTAAGCATACAGTAATTGTTGCAAGCATACTGTAATGGTTGTACAGTGATTCTTTCATTAATTGCAAAAAAACACACAAAAAAATATACCATCGGTTAGTGCTGAAACTTAATGCTACCTAAGTAAGGAAATGCAGTGTTAGGATAAAAGAAATTGCTCTGTGTCTTTAAGAACATGGCATGGTGTTTCTATCTTGTGTGATGCAGCATTGTTGTTACCCTATCTTAAGCATGGGCTTTCCAGGCACAGAAAAATACTCGCACACCTATGCTTGGAAAGAGGGTGCTAAACTTAGGGCAATGAGAATGCTGCATCATTCAAAGCCCGGAAGAAGTAGCCACAGAGGATGGCCTTCCAGTACCTGCATTAAAGTAATTTGGAGGGTCAGGAGAAGGCAGAAGCAAGCACTTAAAATAGGCATCCAGTTGCCAGGGGTGGTTAGGTCTTATCACTCGAAGTCCAAAGCTGACCAGGGCAAGCAACACAGCCTGAACACTTTCCCTACTGGCTGAAGATCACAGTAGGTTCCTCCTTCACACCTTTGCCATTTTGGTTGGCTCCCACTGAAGTCAAAGTCAGAGCTGCGCTAAGTGAGCACAAGTCAGAGTGTGAGGCAGGAGATAGAAGAGAGATCAGGTGGCGGCACTGCACTGTACAGAATGATGACTTTGATTTGGACCACAGGCCAGAACAAGTAGCAGTCATATTAAAAAAAAATGTGTTTTTGAAAAATTGGTCCCACAGGTTCTTTGTAGTGCAGTTCAAGACAGAAGGTGTTTGTTTTATCCAAGTCAAGAAAGTTGTTGCATAGTGTGGTCATGGGGAGGAGGGGGGCTGTAATGTCAGACCAGGTGACAGTGAGGTGAGCAAGGCTGGAAAAAAAGTGATGATTGGTGCTGTCTGCAGTTTGTGGTTTGAAAATAAGGGGATAAAATGCAGCATTAGCATCCAATTGCCTGGTATGTGAATTTTAAATAACAGTGAGAGGAGGCAGCATGATCACGAAACCATATCTTGTGAGTCTTGAGAAAGAGTAATGAATATGAGATCCCATAATAAACAGGTTCAGATGGACAAAATAAATGCAAGAGGTACAGTAGATGGGAATGTTATACACAGAGGGTAGGAAGAATGTGGAACAGATGTCCTGAGAAAATTGTAAATACAGACTCATTCAATAGTAAGACATTGCTAGACAAACACATCATTGTGAATAAAGGGATAACATGAGACCACTTTTGTGGGAAGACAGACACAATGGGCAATAGCCTTCTTCTGTCTTAATACCTAGTTTTGCACCTAGTATTGCTTCTAGTGTCAGTGATGTGTATGAGGTGATGATAGTGAGCCTAGCTTGCTGGGCCAGGAAGGATGAGAGCTGATGGGCAGGGTATTCTATGTGTGTATTTTTCAAGTGTGCGTTTTCCCCAGGGTGGGAGAGACTCAAGAGGAGGTGGGGACAGCATGCTGCACTGAGCAGCTCAGAAGTGAAATCTTACATTCTGACACTAGCCTGTAGTCCCAGGATTTGACCTGGCAGTCTCTGTAAGATCTATCACTGCTACATGTTGCAAAAAAAAGGAATGGGCTAACTACAGCTGCAGAGCAGCTTGCCTGTCAAGCATCCTCATCAGTCACACACTAGTCTTTCATGGACAGATTTACGAGATATGGTATAGGCCAATGAATTAGGACCAAAGGCTCTTGAGAGTCTGACTAGGTGAGAATTGGAGCTGCAGAGGCAGACTTTTCTTGCAACCAGCATGTGTGTGTGTGTGTGTGTGTGTGCTTGGGTAGCTAGCAGATGCATCTGAGAAGCCTCATGCTTCCTTTCTCAGGAGAGTGTGTGTGTGTGTAAGGAAAACATTTGCAAGCTAGCAGGAAACACAGGTGACACCAGTTTCCTATCAACTGAAAAACTTTTGAGCAGCGTTTTATCACCTTAAACCACTGGTACAACAGCTGGTATGAATTCTAGACACATCAAGGCTAACTATATATTATTCCATGATTAAGTACTTGCACATTGAGCCACCTTGCTAATTTCTACTAGCCTATTTCTGCATACTGATTGTGTCAACAATCAATTTTTACTAGGCTCAGCATGTGTAGAGCCAATATTACATCATTAATTTTAGATGCTAAAGGAAAGTAAGGTAGAGTAGGTTTCCCCTCCAACCTCTGCATCAGCATTAATGCAAGGAATTGCTAACAACTAGCTGATTCAGTTAACACTTAATCAAGACTGAAGGCCTATGCATACACAATCAGAGGTTCCCAAAGATAATTGAAGATGGAGATAGATTTCTGTATTCTCAGCAAGGCCAGTGAGAGGAAAGCCATTGCAAAAGAAACAAAAGCCAATGCAGGCTCTTGCCAGGAGGTTCTTTTTCTTATAAAGGCTGGGTCAGGGGACCAGCAGGTACCCCAGATGCCTTGGAGTACTAGATGCTCTGTTGTGCATTTTGTGGCTTATTTTGAAGCTAAGTAAATCATCTCTGAGCTCTCCTCCACCCGTTGCTCTAAGGAAAATTATTAATTTCTGGCTGGCTGCAGGCTGAATACTACATATATGTATTGTGTACTGAGACTAGCAAGATGCTGATGTTCTATACCTGAGGCATAGATTCTGCAGCTGTGGTTGGCTGGGTATTGTACTACAGTACCTTGCTGCTGTGCCTGTTGGTTTCTAGGTCAGGGGTCTGGGAACCATTAGGTGCCCAGAAGCCCTGGGCTACAAGATTCTTTGAGGTGCATTTTGTGGTTTATCTTGAGGCTAAACAACTGATCAATGAGCTCTCCTCCACTTCTTGCTCTAAGGAAAATTATTGTGTAGCCGATCTTATAAAAGTTTAAACACGTGCTGCAGATTATTGAACTTCCCACTGCGGCAGCTATGCTCTGATGTCAGCTGCAGAGGACTGTGGGATTTACTGGCTACAGTAAATGTCAGCTACAGGAAGGCAATAGAATTAGCATGATACATTACACAACACAGCAAACAGCAAAACAGCAAGTAAAAAATGTTTTTGCACACAGAATTCAAATTGGGACCAGCACTACACTTGGGTGTTGGGCGTTTACTGTTGATTGTTCCCCTTTAAGCAGCCTGCGTTCATCACGATACCTGAGACACAATTCCATAATGCAGTAATCAAAGTAAGCCTGCCAACCTTGGGGAATAGTGGGGTATTCAAAAAGGACTGACACCAAGCTGCTCAAATGCCCCACCCTGTGGGGGCAAACCTTGGTCTGATCCCTTATAAAAACCCTATATAAAATGCTCCACAGGCAAAATGCCTGAGGGATGGGTCCATGAAACAACATGAAATGCCCATTCACTGAGGCAGAGAAGATGCCAAAATGCCCAGGTAATTCCCAAAGTTTGCCCCACATTGCCTGAGGTGGGTGGGTTGGGGGAATGCTTTGACTGCTGTCTAGCTCATGAGTAAATGTGTATTTGTTTTTGTGACCTTTTAGTGATGATATAAGTTATTTACAACACTGCAGTGATTTTTGTTTATTGCATCATCTAAAAAAATAAATCTGCATCTGCACACACATACACACACACACAATGAACCTTTGCAAAAATGATCTACACATAAAACAACTACTGTACTGACTCATTGGCAACTTTAAATTCACGGTATTCATTTAGTTCCATTGGGCCACATGGTAGTCAAGAGCCTCAGCATGCAGATTTCTCTGTTAGTTCTATTAGGCCACATGGAAATAAAGAACTTCAGCATGCAGATCTCTTCTCCATGAAAGTCTTAGTTGTAACATGGCTCTGAGGGCCCCAGCGTGGTCCAGACTTTCATGCAAATTAATAATATTCTAAGTTGCTAAATGAAAATGAACCATTTTATAAGTTAACACAGTGGGCTCAATTTTCAAAAGTCCATGAATGCCACAAACCCCTGGTGCCCTGATCATATGGCACACTGAGCTTGAGGCATTCTCATGGTGCTGTTTGGGATTTTTCACTCCTGTGTGCCACATATCAAAGTTAGACCAGCTTCCCCCTAGTCTAACTTTCGGCATGCTGCAGACCATTTTAACGGGGCTTGCACAACACATTTGGTGCAAGCCACTGTAAAGTGTGGAAAGTGTCACAACTGCACCCAATATACTAAAATCAGGAGCAGTTGCATCAAAGGGGTTTGGCGCAGCTGCACCAAACAATGGTGTTGATGCAGACCTTGACGCATGCCCCACATCCCCTTTTGAAAATCAAGTCCTGTGACTTCCACAGTGCTCTGAGCTTTTGGCCACATTCAGACAAATGTAGGACAGAAGCCATTTCCCTCAGAGAGCTGCCAACTGTCTGCATTCATGTTCATGGCTGGGCCTTATTTATTAAAGCCACAGGGCGATGGGGTAAGCCGTTTCTGATGGGACATGGGCAGTGGTCTAGTAAGCCATTTCTGATGGGACATGGGCAGTGGTGTGAGCTCAGCTGACCTAGCACTCATGGACTATGAGACATTTCATGCAGTCACACATCTCAACCTTTGAGAACTGCAATAAGGGACAGAAACTCTCCAAATGAGGAACAATGAGGGACAGTGACAGTGATACTCATAATGAGGGACACATCCTCAGACAGGGAGGTAGAAGCCTTGTATTTCCCTGTTTGCGGATGTATGTCTCATTTTGAGAGTCTGTGTCCCTCATTTCAATTTTCAAAGGTGGAGAGGTGTGTCTCCATGAGATGTCTCATAGTCCATGAGTGCTAGGACAGCTGAGCTCATGCCATTGCCCATGTCTCATTGGAAATGGCTCACCCCATCATCCTGTGGCTTGTTTAATTAAGGTCCTGCCATGGTGATGCAGGCAGCTGGCAGCATTCAGAGGGAAATGACTTCTGTCCCACATTCATCAGGATGTGGCCAGGAGGATATGGAGTCAGTCATATGTCTTTTATCTTTTCAATTAGACTGCAAGCTTACCAGGCGATGGTTCCAATAGAAACAGTTGCTATCCGACATCCATGTCAGCTGCACCTTGTTTCAGCTTCCAGCCACTGTCCACTTCATCTTTCTCGGGATTTAATCAGAATTCCATTGAATAAAGTGGAATTTATGGAATTCAGGATGCCATAGTCTGTGGCACACATATGTCAGGCCACGGCTGCATGGATTCACACTGTAGGGGTCAATAAAAGTGACTCATCTGGATGTCAGCAGCTGACATCCAAATAAGTCACACTGATTGGCTAATCATGACTGCACCAGGGGGTGCATTGGACAGAGAGGGGAACGCACATGGCAACCATACACATGCCACATACTCTGCTGGCAGCCATGGATTTAAAGGGACAGCATAAAACACACTCACACAAAAAAGGGGGTTCAAGAAAGGGGGGAATAGTTCAAACCTGATGAACCCCAGTTGTCAACAGGCCTGCTGGGGATCTAGTTATTAGGACTGGGCAGTTGGACCAGGATGTAAGAGATGCACTGGAGGGGAAAAAAGCAATAATATCAATAAGAAAAAATACTGCTGCTGTAAAACATTGTTCCACAGTATAGAGGGAAACTTTTTAAACTACAATATTCAGACACAATCCAGCTTATACTGGATAAGTTTTCTATAGTTAAGTCCCCTTGTTCTTTATTATTAAGGACATTTGCATGAAAGCAGGATCTTTGTGTCTCATGAGTCATAATAATTTGCCAGAGCATAATCATTTCCACAGCAACAGATTACGATGTCACAGATGGATAAAAACATAGAAACATAGACTTTGACGGCAGATAAGGACCACTTGGCCCACCTAGTCTGACCATTTTCCTACCTAGAGGATAAGCTGCAGATCCTATTTAACCAACAGCCTATTTCTTCTTACCCCCCACAAAAATTGCCTTATGTCTGTCCCATGCATTCTTGAATTCTCACACAGTTTTAGACCCCGCAACCTCCTCAGGAAGGCTGTTCCATGCGTCCACCACCCTCTCTGTGAAAATAGAAACATAGGATAAATAAGACCACAGCGGGGAGAAGCATGAGGATGAGATGAGGTCTGGGGACAGAGGCAATGTTTTCACATACATGTCCTCAGTAACAAAAAGATAATGAGATCTAAATTGAATTGCATCTCAGTATTGTATTTTAAGAAATGCAGCTGAAAGAAATGCATTTATATTAATTTTCTTCAGCTAAATTTCTTAAAGAAGGAAGTGCTCCTTTTCAGCTACAGGGGCCTAGTAAATCACAACCCTGTCTTTTCAATCTACCTTTCCAACTGTGACCTCACAATTATCTTCTCTGTCCACATCTTGCAATCTTTTATGAACCCGAACTGTTTTCCTCCCATGCTGTAAATCTGCCAATCAGCACTTTCAAAACCTTGATTGTGCCCATTACTCTGTAGACCTCTCTTGTATTACCACATCATCTACAGTATTGTATGTCTTTAGAAATCCCTACCGGCTTCCACTATCCTTCAGGGTTGAATTCAAAATTGCCTTCCATGTCTTTAAAGTTTTCCATGGTCTTATCTCTGCTTACCTTAATTCCTTCCATCCTCCATTCACTCTGCTCCACTGATTGCACTTTCTCTTTTTACCACCCTAAAATTATTCACGCCTGGTGCAAAAACATCCTCCTTTGAAGCAACATCTATCTGGCACAACTTTCTTGCCACTCTTGCTTTCTATGTTCTCTTGCCTATGTTCCTAATCTCTAGAAGTCACCTCTCTACCCCTGCTAACCCTTCCATATTATCTTTGTCTTCTAAGCAAACAAGAGCTCCACTATCCCATTATCCAGTTTCACTGTTATTTTTTCTACCTACCATACAGACCTGCAATGTTTGCCCCTTTGCAACCGCTGCCCAACATAAAGTTTGTCCGAACCTGATGAACTCAAGCTGGTAACGGGCCTGCAATGACTGGGATTACTGGGTTTTAATTTAAAAAAGTAACACAGTAACATAGTAGTTGATGGCCGATAAGGACTGCTGGGCCCACCTAGTCTACCCATATTCCTTACCTGCATCAGCAGGACTGCTGACCCTACTTGGTCATTGGCTTTCACCTCTCTTTCCTTCATCTAGGCTTCCCTTATGGCTATCCCATGCATGTTTGAATCCCCCCACTGTGTTAGCACCCATCACTTCCTGCGGTAGACTACTCCAAGGATCCATCGCACTCTCTGTGAAGAAAATCTTCCTCGCATTTCCCCTTATCCTGCCTCCCTACAATCTCATATCATGCCCCCTCGTCCTTGTACAACCCTTCTACTGAAAGATGTCACCCTCTGCACTTTGTTCAAGCCTTTAAGATACTTGAAGATCTCTATCATATCCCCCAGTTCTCTCCTCTCTTCACATGTATACATGTTGAAGTATTTTAGTCTGTCCTCATATGTTTTCTGATGCAGTCCTGCACCATCTTGGTCACCCTTCTCTGGACTGCCTCCACTCTGTCTATGTCTTTGCAAAAATACAGCCTCCAGAACTGAACACATTATTCTAGATGAGGCCTCACTAGCATTTTGTACAATGGTATCACAACCTCCCCTCTTCTGCTAGTGATACCCCTCTCTTTGCACCATGGCATCACACTGGCATGCTCCACAGCCTTATTACACTGTTTGGCCACCCTTAGGTCATCTGAGATGATTATCCCTAAATCCATGTCTTCCCTGGTGACTGTCAACAACCCCCATTCTGTAGCTCTCTGAAGGGTTTCTTTGCCCCAGGTTCATGATTTTGCACATTTTTTGCATTAAATTTCAACTGCCACAACCTTTGACCATTTTTCCAGCTTTTCCAAATCCCTCCTCATTCTTTCAACCCCCTCTGGAGTGTCTACTCTATTGCAGATCTTGGTATCATATGCCAATAGTCAAACCTTCCCCTTCAGCCCTTCAGCAATGTCACTGATGAAGACATTGAAAAAGATTGGCCTGAGACCGATCCCTGAGGCACCACACTGGGCACCCTCTATATCATAACAGGTGAAGTACGGACCAATCAAACTAACTTGAATTGGGAATAACATGATTGTTTCTCCATGCATGATACTGTAAAAACTTTCCTACAGTCTGAATACTGTCTGCAATTAGAGATAGCAGGCAGACTGAGCTGCTACAAAACATTGAAATGCTGTAATAGTACCCCTGAATGCAGTCGATTTCCAAGCTTCTTGTGAAAGCAGCAATTCAGTGAAGTATGACTTTACATAACAAAGGGAAGGAGGCCATTTCTGAATAATAGTGCTGCTCCTTCCATCATTTGAATAAGATTGCTGACCAGATAAATAACAGCAAGTAAAAATGTGTTTCTTTTCTGCCATCTAATTCTCCTTAAGCTGCTCCTGCCTCCCTATAATCTACTTTACTGAAACAGGATGAGCTGAATTTCTAAAGGCTTTTGTTGCTCCCTTTCCAGTTCACATGATTCAAGTGCCTTGACAGTTTTAACCATTTCAGTACACTATTGTTATACCTGCTGTTGAATTCCAGTGGAATTAACACATATTTTATGTACATTTTATTTTAGTTAGTCTAGTTTATTTAAAACATAATGGCAACCTAGCCCAAATGACATGTTAAAGTTGTACATAAAGAGTAACATTTCATACTATTTACTAAACATACAGTTTCAAATACTGAGTACAATTACTCTAATCTAGTATAATCCAATTATACAAGTGAAAGGAAAATTGTGACTCCCACTGGGCCTTGAACCCAGGATCTTGGCAATCCATGTCATCACTCTTAATCTAGTATAAAATCTTTAAAAGGCTGATCTGGCCCATTGGCACAACAATAGCACTTCCACCTGCGATGCCGATGACCTTGGTTCAGGAATGAGCCAGGGTCATCGGTGGGCCAGCCGGGGAGGATGGGTGAGAATTCTGGGGTTGCTCACCTCCTCTAGGGCGGTAGGGAGAATGGTTTCTGCAGTAACACTGCCACTTGGGTGATCACAGGTAGAGGCAAAGCAGAGCCATGGATTGAGAATGGGGATGTTGGTGGCATGACATTCCACATTAGCAAGGCTCTTCCAACTTCAGGGGGTGGGACAAAAATGAAAGAAAAACCCCTTGACTGATGCAGGATGCCATGTGCTGCCACTGCAGGCCCCACACCACTGACTAGACTCTCTGCCTCACTTACTGAAGCTTAAAATCTGCTGGGGTGGTTAAAGCCCAGCCCCCTGCAGCCTTTCCCATTGGAGGCTATCCATGGAAGAACATTTGAGGCAAGAGGTAATTCCCAGAGATGGTGGGTGATGGGGCTGGGTGGGGTAGCTGGACTTATGGGGGATGGTCAAGGCCATAGGGGAAAAAGCATAGTAGATATAAAAGAAAAACATTTTAAAAGGTTATCTAAACCAGGTTCACCTACACAGACTCTCAACAAGTGTTTGCTTTAAAAAAGACTTAAAGATTTTCAATTGGAAGAAGTACATTTTATATACAAGATCCCTTTTTATACCAGTATTGTCAGTACTTACTTTTGGAAACTAAACCAAGCAAAGAACTATAAAAATAAAGAAAGCAAGGGGGGGGGGTATTACACCCATGTGTTTAATGAAAATGGATTCCCCATATGCCTTTGTCCATACTCTGGGCATATTCCATTTCACTTTGTTTCTTAAACTGTAACTTAGTGACTCAGTCAGGGGTAGAAGTTTATGCAACTTATGATTTTTATTACATATCTGCAAGAAAAGGTTTCTCCTATTCTTTCCCTTCTTTTGTTTAGAGATTCAGTTTTAAACACCCTTAGCACCTCCTCATATCCCATCTCCCTCCCAAGGATAATTCTAAGTGCCCTTTCCTGGATAAGTTCTAAATCATTTTTTTCCTTTGATATTTAATTCACCATGCCATACTTGAGCTCCATGTTCAAGTATTGGTATTATCACTGTACTATAATATTAAATTAAATTGTGTTGGCTCACCACAGCTCATCTTAACGTAATCAGGAAATACAGTCTTTTACTAGACCTTTTAATCATTTTTTTAAACATTCTTTTTGCAACACGGAGACAGGCGGGGATGTATCTCCTCATTCAGCACCTGGACCTTCTACATGGCATCCCCCCAGGTCACCCAGACTGGGAGATCCACAGCTTGCCCCTTGCAGTGGGGATCTCCAAAGGGAGAGACCAAGATCCACCTGGGGTCTCAGCTGAGGCTTACACCTGGGGTGTCATTTGAGTGGAGGTCCAGGGGTGTCATCTTGCAAATGGTCAAAGGGTTTTTTGATTCATGTTTTTCCTGGAGGTGTGGATGTGCAATGTCATCAGTGCCAGATGTGTACACTCCCACAAACATCCCACAGGTCCCTGCTGTCACCTCCTCCCTTCAATGTGTGGTCCCAGCCAGTGAACACCCAGTCTTCACTAAGTGTCACTTGTATGCTGGAAGTCCACAACCTCCACCTAGAGGAGAGCTGCTCATAGGATACTCATACTACCTCTCCCTAGTCGACCATCTGATGCTCCGGGCTCCTTCCTGAACCCAAGTCATCAGCATTGCAGTGGTAGTGCTAACGCTGCACCAGGGCACCAGCTTTCTAATCATGTTACTGACTTCCTCCACTATTTAAAGTCACTCTGAAATATCAGTCCCAAAAGTTTTACTTGATTTACAAACTCAGCTTCTTTCCCCCGAACATTAAGGGTTCCCACACTTGTTTTCTTTCTTCCAAAGCAAATTTCCTTTGTTTTTTTCAGGATTTGTTTCTATGAAGTTTGTTTAGACCTTTTTTTAAAATCATTTCTAGATCTTGTTTCATTTTACTGTCTTCCACACTTTCAAAAATATCAACAACAGCTGTATCATCCACATATTTGATACAGTCACCTAGAGTTTTCAAATCATTTATCTTCAACAAGAACTGTAAAGGTCCCAGTTTGGTACCCTGGTAGACTCCACATAACAGATCTGGCACCAATTTTTTCCTCTTCTATTTCTACTCATTGGGGTCTGTCTGCAAAAAATCCCTAACCCATTTACAAAACAGTTTGGTACCCCACACCCTTCCAACTTTTGAATCACAGTATTATGTTGTATTAGATCAAATGTTTTCTGTAGTCTACTAAAACTGTATGCACTAATTTTCCCTCATCCCATGCTTTCATACAAATTTCTAAAAACTTTAAATCTGCCAAAGTTGTGGAGCTGCTCCTCGGTGAGCCAAACATGTTTTCATCAATAATGCTTGGCACATACTCAGCAATACAGTTTGTTACAAGCTCTTCACAAATTTTTGTTATTGCACACAAGAGGTAAATGGGTCAGAAATCTTTTCGGACTTTTGGGTTTGGTACTTTTGCTAGGTGAGACACTTTTGCCTGACTCCATTGTTCAGGCATTTTTTTCTGTCATTGGTTTATTAAAATTATTACATATCCATGATGCAATCAAGATGTGCACCTTCCTTCCATACCCAATTTGGAATGAAGTCAGGTCGCACTGTTTATTAATTTTTAAACTTTCTTACTGCTTTGGACACATATTCAGTTTTTTTGTAAATACTTCTGAGGTAGGTGCTTATATTGTATATGGCCCAGAGAGGTGGGAAGCAGATCCAGATGATCGCTTGGGCAGCAGGAGGTGAGGCAGAGCTGGATGTCATTGTCCACCTGGAGACTAATGAGCTGGCTAGGGACAGGGCTGGGATAGTGGGAGTTTCAGGAGCTGGGGAGGGGTCTTAGACCACTAGCATGCTCAATGGCTTTCACTAAGCTGCTACCTGTTTATATCAGGGGGAAGAGAGGGATCTCCACACCAGGACCTTCAACTAATTATTGAAATGAATGGTGCAGCGAGGAGGGGTTTGGCTACACTGGGGACCGGGGATCCACCTGGAGAGATAAAGGCCTTTACAGTGGTGATGGTCTGCATCCATCTGGGTGGGGAGCTGCAGTCCACAGTGGATAGTTTAGATATAACTTTGATGGACATTTAAACTAGCTGGGGGGGTGGATGAAGACATCAGAGAGGCAGTAATGCCCCCTCCCCCCTCCACAGGTAGAGACGCAGCAAAAATTTATTTCACTGGCGAAATTCCTGTGAAATCAAAAAATTCGCCCAATGAAACATTTTGTGTAATTATGACCTTTCGGTGAAATTTCACCTTGAATTTTGCCTTGCACTTCTAAAAGATGAAATTAAGTGAAATTGGGCTTTTCTCTCCACTGGTGGTCATGTGTTGAGTCAAAACAGGCAGGAAGTGAGTGGTTAATTTCCTGTGCTACATGTCTCCAGAGGATGCAGGCAGCATCTAGGCTTGAAGTTCAAAGCCTACCTCACAGACCTCAAAATGAAGCTTCTGTCACTGTTTACCAAGGATTACAGGCCTAATCTTAGTGCTGCCACTGCTGAACATGCCCCAGAAGTCCAGAAATGTTTTCCAAAAAATGTTCAAGTAAATTGAAACTGAAATCTGGTGTCAGTCATGCTGTTATATGGTCCACATCCACCACCAGGACTGGAATCTATTGTTTTCTGCACCGTTTACAATGGTTTTTCAGGCCTAATCTTGGTGCTGCCACTGCTGAACATGCCCAGAAGCCCAGAAATGTTTCCCCAAAAATGTTCAAGTAAATTGAGACTGAAATCTGGTGTCATTCATGCTGTTATATGGTGTCCCCCCACCTCAAGGACCTCAACTCCAGGGAGTGGCAGCTCTACTGCTACTATGCCCACTGCTCATGAGAGAAAAAGATTCCTCACACTCATCCTCCACCAACCTACTCAGCCCTCCCTCCTCCTGCTCTATTGCACTGCTACCACTAACATTAAGCTTGACAAGAGAAGTCCCACCAACAGCTCTGGAATCGTTCTGGTGTTGGTGCCAGCACAATGGGTGCTTGTTTTTCAAGTGGAAGTGCTGGCCATTAGTGCCTATGTGACTGCCCTTTTTTCCATGATTGATACATGCTTGACACAGCTGACATATCGCCTGCAGTGCAGGGTTTTAAATAATTGATTAGCAGCTTTTTCCTTGGGGCAATACTAACTGTACAGAAAGCATTTATATAGGTTTTCTGGAAGTGTTATGTTTGTTAAACACAGTGAGGCAAGTGTTATGATGCATTTTCACAATGTTTTAGAACTTTTATGAGCAAAACGCTAATCAATTTTTAGAGTTAAATAAAACCCTGCAGTGTCATCAGCTGCATCAAGCATGAAAAATCCCAAACTAGGGACTTTGCACCTCTAGATTTGACATGGCACTGGAACTTGGATGGTAGAAACAAAGACGTGGAAGTTTTTGCTTTTTGGGCCACTTGTATGACTTCCACCATGCTGTGTTTGGGAGGGAGGGGATTACTGGACTGCTTGTTGTAGGCTTGCTGATAGCCTCATCCTCAGGCTTGGCATCTAAATGGGTTACATCATCACAGTTCAGCTTTTTCACTTCTGGCTCCCACAGGGGATCCAACACCTCATCATCATTTGTACCAAAACATAGTATATCCTCCTCCACCGGCTCATCCCTATCACTATCTACTTCAAGGGAAACTTTTCCCTTCTCTGGCATCTCCTCACTGTGGGGGCGGCTGACTTTCCTTATCTCCTTCTCCAGGAGAAACAGACTGAAGTGGGACAGTATCAGCCTCACCACCATCAGCTCCTCCTTGAGCAGGAAAAACAGTCACATCGACAATTTTTTCCATCTCCTCCTGGACCTCTGTTCCTCCACTGGTGTGAGTGTCTCCCTTGTTCCCAGTATCATCTCCAACAAACATACTAGCTACAGATTGGGAAGTAAAAAATGAGTCATAGACTTGAAGCCACTTCTAACTTCGATTTAGCTGGCACTGGCTGTCACAGAAGCACTGGAGCCCACAGAAGGCTTTGATTCAGAAATAGGTTTGCTTACTTGAAGTGGAACTGTAGTTCTACTTTTTCCAACAGACTTCTTTGAGCCACCTCCCATGGGGTCACCTTTCCCTGAACTGGAAAATCTCTTGGCAGGCATATTTATATGCTTGTTCTATTTGCCTTCCTCCTTAAGTACATGATTATGTATTTCTATTGAATAAGTGTGATTTAACACCTGCAGTGCTATCTGCAAAGGGCAAACAGAAATCAGAACAGGTAGCAGCACTGTAGTCTATACAACTACGTACAACTGCTACTGTAGCCTTTTCAAGTGTTAAAACACTATTAAATAACACGAGGTAAGGGGAGTACAGAAGTAAGAGACTTTAAATACCAAACTGACAGAGAACACCACCACAACAAGGATGTGCAGTAACTCTGAACAAATACTTAAGTAGTTCTTAATAAAATGTCAGTTTTTAAATAAAAAGGTTATTACCCAACTTGATAATAACCGGGTAGATACTGGTAGGTTCACACAAACTAAATTGTAAACCAATCACACAGAACATCTCATAGTCACAATACGACCCACAGTCTGGATAAGTGGTGTCTGGAGAGGGCAATTACTGCAATGCGTTAGTACTTACTAGATACAATTTTGTCTTATAGATAGATCAGATGTAAGGGACAACAAGATTTGAAATGGATAAAGTTGCCTCGAGCAATCTTGCAGGGACCACCACTCTCTTGAAAACTATGTAGTTTTTTATATAGTACGGGTCAGGTAGTAAACACCAGTGGTGTAATAGGGAGGAAAGGGTAAATATGGTAAGCAAATTAAACAGAAAAACAGGGATGCTGCAATGCAGAGGCTAGATCACAATATTAAATTCTGTGAGCAATTCAACAATGCAGTGTACCTGGAAATGGAAAAGTGTTCAATGTCAACAAATACTTCCAATACAAAAATAAAGCAGAAAAGTGATTAAACAAATGGAAACAGGAACAGAACTACTCAGAATGAATCATTTTTCAGATAGTTACCCAAAAAAGGGTCAACATGTAAGAAAAATATAACAAATAAGTAGCACACCAACAAAAATATTAAAACATACAAGAAATAACAGAAACTCACTCACAACTTGTGAGAAATCTATCAAATATTAGGAACTAGCCTGCTCTGCTTTCATGTACACACACACACCCACCCACACACACACACACACACACATATACACACGCATACACACACACACACACAGTCAACCTTCCCCCACTCAGCTCCCTTACAGACACAGACTCAGAGAAAACTGAAAACACCACTTAAGTTTAATTAAGCATTATCCAAAGATACCAAAACAAAAAATTGTTCACTAGCAGCATTAGGAACAAAATTTAGATTTTGGGAGTCATTAGCTCTCAAAAATAACAACTAAAGAGGTTTCTGAAGGGTTCATTGTTTGTGATGCACCACGCTGAACTGCTCTCCGACTCAACAAACAATATACTGTGCAGGAAACAGCCTGCACATGATATTTCAGCTATTTACTAACAATGTTTTGCAAATTCACAGCGAAATTGAAAAGCATTGGAGAAATTTGGCGAAATATCGAATTACGTGAAATTGCCATCCCAGGCAAAATTACATTTCACCTAGCCCTAGGCGAAACATTTCGTGTAATACAAAAATTGCATGAAATATTTCACTAGGTGAAATTTTACAGTTTAGCACAACTCTACCCACAGGCTGAAGTAAAAAGTAAGAAGATCTCAAGAGGAATGGAATCCCTCAGTGTAGAAATTCAAAAGGGAAACAAGGCGGTAGAAATGAAGGGGATGAGAATAGAAGAATTGAAAAGAGGGGGATGAAAGAAAGTAAAATGGAAAGAAAGGGGGTAACAATCAGAGTGATAAAATCTGGAAGGCCATGTATGCGAATGCTAGAGGTCTAGGAAGTAAGATTCTAGACCTAGCGGTCATAATGGCAGAGGGTAACCCAGAAATTGTGCACTGAAAACCATGACTGGGACATGTCCATACCAGGCTATACTCTGTTCAGGAGGGACAGGGTGGGAAGGAAAGGAGGGAGTGTGGTGCTTTATGTGAGAGAAGGCATAAAAGCAACAGAGATATAGGGACTACAGCGAGGAACACAGGTACTGTGGTTCACCCTAGAGATGGGGAATGGAGCCTCTGTTCGAACTGACATAATCTACAGATCTCCAGCATAGGGAGATGTCGATAAAGTACTGGTGGGAGTTATTGGCAAGATGATAGAAAAATTCAAGGTGTGGCTGGTGGGAGACTTCAGTCTGCCAGATGTAGATTGGAACCTTCCAAATATGGCTTCAGCTAGAAGCAGAGATATCCTGGACTCCCTGCAGGGGGCATTTCTCAGGCAAATAGCCAGTGAATGCACTAGTGATGGGGCAATAATGGAGAGGACAAAATAGGGGGAGTGGTACTGATGATCACCAAGCATGAGTGAGACCTAGGGGTGATCACCTAAAGGTGGCCAGGTAATGTGACAAGGCAGATAGGAGGGTCATTGGGACACTGGGGTGCATAGGGAGAGGTATCACCAGCAGAGAGAGGGAGGTGGTATTGCCCCTCTATGCATCTCTAGTAAGACCCCACCTAGAGTCCTGTTTTAATTTCTGGAGACCACATCTCCAGAAGGACCTAGACAGAGTGGAGGCAGTCCAGAGGAAGGCAGCTGAAATGGTGCAGGTTCTGCATCAGAAGCCCAACAAGGAGAGATTTAAGGACCTAAATATAGTATGTATACTATGAAAGGATCGATATTATAGAGACCTCTAAATACCTCATGGGGGTAAATAATGTACAGGAGGAAGTATTTTTCAGAAACAAAAATTATCAAGAACAAGGGGACACAGTAAGAAGCTGGTGGGAGTAGGTTCAGGAGAGATGTGAGGCAGTACTTCTTCAGAGAAAGAGTGGTGGATTCCAGGAACAGTCTTCCAGTTGTGGTGGGGTGGGGCAAAAACAGTGGTGGGATTCAAGAATGCATGGGATAGGCATAAGGGAATTTTAGGGAAAGGGAAGGGTGGGAGGGTGAATGGGCCAGAGATCAAGTAGAATGTAAAATGATACTATAGGTAGGGAAAAATGGGAAGACTAGTTGAGCCAAGTGGTCTTTATCTGCCAGCAAATTCTATCATACTATGTTTCTATGAAACATCCCACTCCTCTACTTTTCTTTCCTCAGGGAAGGGGGGCGATCAACTTAATCACTCACCTCACACAGAGCCCTTTCTCTTCCCCACCAATCCTGCATTTTTCAGTCAATTTTTCTGTCACTAACTCACTCCTGTTTTTCACTTTCAAAAATTTCTTTTTTTCACCATTTTTATAGGTCAGATTTCCTAAGATTTTGACTTTTTACCTCATAATACCCATATAGTTATTCGTTTGCTGTTCCATTTACCAGATTTCTTAACCTATTATCGTTTTTACACAATTTTGTCTCATGGCCCTCTGTGTTCTATCAAATTTTTAGATTCTTCCTTCACCCCAGGTTTATCACCGTCTTTTTTGACAATTTCTTTTTTTTTTTTTGTAATTTCTGTTTCTGCTTCCTCAGCTTTGGCACTGTGACCTGGCATACCTGTCATACACTGGATCCCTATGGGAGGGCCCCTCACAGAGCCATGACTACTCTCCCAGGTGGGGGACAAAGTGGGAAAGGGGCCCCCTGACTCAACCACTTCCCCGTGTCATACCTTAGATTTCATTGGGGTCCATCTCTGTGGGCAGTGATGCCGGTGGGTGAGAGCCATCATTCAGCTCTCTTGCCAGTATCACTCCAGGGCCAAACTTTTCCAGTACACCACCCCTCATGAGACATGATGTGTGCATGACATCAAGGCATGTGTGTGCCAACATCCAATATGTCTCCCTCCAAGCAGGAATCAGACATGCTACGCCTGTGGCTTCCACCAGAGGCCAGGCATGCACTGGATCAGGACCCCCCATGAGGAGGTGAACAGTCACTGGGATGCTTGAACCGCCTCCCTGGTGGGCCCTCCAATGACCCAGGCTCATTCCAGAACCCGAGTCGCTGTTGTCACATGCAGTAGCACTACTGCTGCAGTGACAATTTCTTTTCCTGGGGCAATCTGATCAATTATTTACCGGAAAGAAGTCACTACCTTTTCCCATGTTTCATTTGATGCTTAATGTCTGACCTATTCTGGGCTAAGTTTTCTGGCAATTTTATCTACTGCTCTGTCCTTTTTTAATCCTGTCCCAGTTTCTACTGCAAATTGCATAATTTTTCTTTTTCTGCTCATTACCCCTAAAAAAGCAAGTCTTTGACACCACTACATTATGACCTGCTAGACCACTGGCTGGAAGATTTTAACTTTCCAATAAACACTCACCAAGATTTGTAGCTATTACATCTAGTGTATTTCCCCCTTGTCACCCCACTGGCAATTTGTTTGGAATTTCACCTTTGCATAACCTGTTTTAAAGGTAGTTTATCTGCATTCCCCATCAAGGTAACACAAAAACATGGGATTTTTCAGACGTTCTATCCAAGCTCCATTTCAAATACTCACACATAGAAAAATTATTACTTGAAGGGGGGGGGGTTGATAAAAAAACACCAATAAACAAAGGCCTGCATGACTGGGGTAGCTGGGCCATTTTCACTTTTACCCCTAAAGCATCATAGGTATCTTTTTAAACTCATCCTTTCTAGCATACTCAATAATTTTATGCATATGACAGGCTAAGCCTCCCCCTTTCTCACCTACCTATTACCCTTTTCGATCTTGTAACCCAAGATAGATAAAATCTGTATGGGTATATGGGAACTACACCAAGTTTTGTTTATACAGTAATTGCAATTTGGATTCCACCTACTTCATCACACTCAAGTTGTCTAATTTAGTAACCATTGCTCTTATACTAGAGTTTAAAATTGTGGACATGCTTTAACCATTGGTACTTTTAGCAGATTTAGTTTTTCCTCATGCCTAATGTATGTTAACATTCCTGTAAGTTATTCATTCTAGTATTGGTTTACATTGTTTCCTTGCATTCTAGCATATCTTTAAATTCAATTGTACACAGAGTTTTACAGTTTACTCCCCCCCCCCCCAATCTTCTCTTTTTATTCTTGTCCTTATTTTTTCCTGGTATATTTGCAGATTGCATTTTTCCAGACATTAGCTCATACCACATGAGTACTAAAACAAACAGGTATAAAAATGTAACTTTAAATACATTTGCTGGAAAAAACATACTGCTTTTAAAAACCCTCAAAAAATAAACTGCAGTTTGTACAATTTAATGTCTGGGGCTCAAAGTAAAACTTCCCCTTGCAAAAATGTAGTCCCCAGTCTCACCAATGTCAAAACATCATGTATCCACCCTGTTAGACCTGGTCACTGCCACCAGACCGGGTTGATATACTGAAGGGAGGAGGCTCCAAAACATGAGCTGATGATTTTTTTTAATGTGTGTTCATACAAATTTGAGCTATCATCCTCTTTATGGAGTTTGCAGGCCCTGTCTCATTGATGTGTGCTCTTTTACCTCCATACCCAGTCCTGATTGCTACCACCAGATTGGGCCAATGGTGGACTGGAAGGTACTAGAAGGGACTGGAAAGGGGGGAGTGAAAGTCAAAGTATCAACTGGTTTAATGTGCCCTCAGTAACTTAAAGTGCAGTTTGTTGAAATCAGATTTTATATTTAGGAATTTAAAACATTCCTCCTTTTGTTTTACACATTTTTTGTCCAGTCTCCATGACTAAACATGTGCCCGTACTCCTCCCTACCTGGTCCTGATCACTGCCAGCAGACTGGGCTGGTGATGTACTGAAGGGAGGAAGGGGGACGTATAGAAAGGCAAGTTTCTGTCCAGCTTAAAATGTTTTCAGGTACCAAAGTACAATTTGTTTAAAATAGTTCTTTATTGAGGATATGAACTAACACCACTTTTTGAAGTTAAAGTCCCAACTCCAGCTATTTCATACACCCCCTACACCTCCCTAGCCTCTCCGGTTGCTGCCACAAAGCTGGGCAAGTGATTATCAAAGGGAAAAGGGAGGGGTGGACTTTAGAAATGCAGACTGCAAAATAACTTTTAAATTAACAAAATATTTAATAAACCTGTACCAACCCCTGGCACAGGTTGGATAGGTCTAAAAAAGGACCAAAGGATTTTCAAACAACAAGAGAAAAATAAACTAAATAATAACAAACTCATATCTCATAACCAGCCTCTGCCACTGTCTAGGAGCCCATAAAAGTAAATACAATTAAATTATAATTATGATTAATATCAGTTTAAGCCACAGCCAAAACAAAATTAAAATGACCTAGGAAAAAAAGGCTCAAAAGCAGTGACCAGGACAAACTTCAGTTGGCTACTGTGTGATTTAGAGCACTAGGGTTAGTTAGAAGACTACCTCTATAATGAAATTCCTTTATACAGTTGTCCATGTGGTGTACCTTAACTATCCTTTGACTTTAAAAGGGAGGCTAGAGTTTGCACACAGTACTTTGGATATTCATGCAGTTTGCAAGAGACCCAGTAGCCAGGTGGCCATAAAATGCTGAATATATGAACATGCAAAATAGCTAGCAGAAGAAGGCCTCACAGTATATCGAGTTTGCTTGATTGCAGAACTGATCCAGCAATTGCAGTGGGCCTGCCCCCCCACCACCAACACAGACCCTTCCCTTCACTGAGTTGCACTGTCTCTTGAGCCCCACTACTGTCTCTGAGTGCTGATTTCAGATGGGATTTCATTCCACCCCTTCACCACTCACTCTGTAAAGAAGTGTCTCCTGACCTCCCTCTTGAACTTCCCCCTGCCAACTTATAGTAGTGCCCCCTTGTGGTCATGTTTACACTGACACAAAAGCGATCCCCGATATACACCTTGTTTATACCTTTCAGGTAACTGAAGGTTTCAGTGTCATCCCCTCTCACCCGTCTCTCCTTGAGTCAGTGCATGTTGAGTTCTCTCAGCCTGTCCTCATAGGCTTTGCCCTTCTATTCCTGAACCATCTTCATTGCCATCCTCTGAACTATCTCAGACTGGTTGATATACATTATGAGGTTGGTTTCCAGTATTGATCTCTGTACTCCAGGTGTGGTTGCACCAATTATCTGTACAGCAGCAGTATAGCATACTCCCTTCTGCTTATGAACCCCCTTGCTTTTCAGTCCAGAATTCTGTTTGCCTTGGTTGTTGCCTTTCTACACTGAGATATCTGTTTTAGGTCAATGGTGATGACTATCTCCAGCTCCTTCTCCTGCTCTGATTTTGGTGACATTGACCCTCCCAATATTGTACTCAATCCTTGAGTTCTTTCCTCCTATGTGTATGACTTTGTACTTCCTGAGCTGTCATATGCCAGACCAACTTTCCTTTTGCAAGACCTTCTTTTTTGGTCCTGAACTCCTTCATCCATGTCCACACTCTCACAGAGCTTGTTGTCATCCACAAAGAGGCAGATTTTGATGTTAATGCCATCTACTGTATCATCAGTGAACAAATTAAACAACACCAGGTCAAACACTGACCAATGCAGGACCCTACTGGTGACCTCCCTCATACTTGAGAGCTTTCCCCATGCAACCACCCGTTGTATCCTACCTCTAAACCAATTTTCCACCCTCTTTATTAACATGCTTCCTGCCGCTAGGACCTCCAACTTCCAGATCAATCTCTTGTGGGTACAAAGTTGAAGGCCTTGCTGAAATTCAGGCACACTTGTCTCTTGTCCTGGAGCCCCTTTGTCTCCAGCAACCAGACTAGCCTTTCCTTGAGAATGGTTTCCATTAGATTACCAACAATGGAGATCTAACTGACTAGCCAGTAGTTCCCAGGGTCACCTCTGGTTGCACACTTCTGAAGTGGTATAATGTGTGTGATTCTCGACTCTTGCTGTGCCACCCTCCCCCATCTAGTGAGCTGTTGAATTGATCTGCCAGCAGACCAGCCAGTTCCTCTGCCAACTCCCTCAATACTCTTGGGTGCATGCCATTTGGATCTGGGGACTTGTCTACATTTAAAGACATGGACTCTTTCCTAACCTTGTCCTCTACTATCCTGTCCTCAGTCATATTGCCCCTGCTCCTATCCTCTACTGCCCTCCTCCCTTCTGGCAATGGTCCATCCATTTCTGTTCTGGTCACCCATGAAAATGGGTCTTTGACTCATGGACTTTTCCAGAGTATAAATAAACAAACCAAATTTCCTTAGTAAGGACAGAGCCCAAATATTAATTCAATATGTTTACCTTCTCTTTACTGCCTTCCACCCCACCTCTTTCTTGTCTCTCTTCTCAATATACCAGGAGAAGGCTTTTTCTCCCCCCTTGATCCCTTCTGTACTTTGCAGCCCCTTTTTAGACTTGGCTTGAGTAACTGTCCTACTAGCCTCCTTACCTTTCTCCATGTAGCCCCCCCCATCTTCATCCCTTTGGGACTTCCTAAACATCCTGTATGTGGCCCTCTTTTCCTTCACTGCTTGGCCCACCTCTGTATGGATCCAACTTGGTTTCTTGACTTCGTAGTTTTCCTCTTTTGTCTAACGCAGGTGTAATTGGCAGCTGCTATAACTTCTTGATCATTGTCCACTATTGGGCTACCAAAATAACATGCTTAAGGCTAGTTAGGTGTCCCCTCATTATCACCCTCATCCTTCTATAATCATCTTTCCTGAAAGCTGATGCTTTTGCCTCAATACATTTTGATTCCTCACTAATATCCTCTCAGAACCATACTATTCAGTGGTCACTGCTCCACAGGGGCTCTTCTACATTTATGTCCCTGATGTGTTCCACATTAGTTAATATCAGGTCTAGGATGGCACCCTCTCATGTAGGTGGTTTGGTCACCCTCTGAACCAGGAATCCATCCTGGACTGAATCCAGAATCAACTGGCTCCTGGCACAGGTGGTTGACATGACATTTTAATCCACCTAAGGAAAACTGAAGTATCTCAATACCACCATCTCACCCCTGTCTGCTGCCACTCTGATCATGGTACTCAACTCTTTGTCTTTGTCCTTGTTTGGATTTGGAGGCCATTAAACTACACCCAGCCTAAATGACCTTCCTGTTGCTGTTTGAAGCTATACCCAAAGCACCTCCACTTCCTTCCCATAATTTCTCCCTGATGGCAATGATGCTTTCCATGACATATAGTGCTATCCCATTTTCCTTTCTCCCTGTCCCTTCTGTAGAGGTTGTACCCTGGAATGTCTCTAAAATTATTGGATAACTAAAACAATTGTTAACATTACTTTACTGGACCATGTACAAAGTAATAAAACAAGGTGAAGTAAGCCTTTTTATTAGTTTCCTCTTGATGTTTTCCATTAGTCACTGGTCTCCTAGCTACTAAATTTACAGTAGTACAAAACATTGAGTGCAAATTCTTGTCTCTTACATAGCATCAAAGTGAAGGAGTGTTAAGTCATCAGGACATCAGTACTGTACATTTAGAATTACAATATAATCTATTTAAATATTTATTGATGCTTATTAAATATAACTACTGTAGATGGTTAAACAAAGTGAACTAGACATTTGAATTAGTTGCTACAAGTGAGTTTTCAATAATCATCAGCCACACGACTGCTGAATGTCAGACAACCTTGGTAAATATCCAAAACCTTGTGTACGACTTCTGGTCTCTGACAGAGAAACAGAGGGTAATACAGATGCATTGTCAGGTCATTTCTACATTCCAAATGGCAGATACACATCTGTTAAGCTATTTCTGGATGCTTATTAAAAAGTAACTATTGGCAAACCTCTATTCTATGGTACAATAACTCAAAAGTCAGGAGTTTCATTGCCATTATACATGTGTTAGATGCCAAACATACAGCTGATGTCTGTTAACAGGCAACACTGTTTACACAGCCTCTTGGCACATGTTTACCTCGCTGTTGCTTTTGCCATCAAATCCTGATCTTAAGACTTTATGTACAATTAAAAAAATGAACTTTCTTCAGCTGTTGCTTCCTTTATTATCTACTGATGCTTTTTCAGTCTTTGCCTGCAAAAGCAAGGAAGAGTATGAATAAACAGAGGAGAGGATGAAATTATTATTATGCAATTAAAATTGTAAGATGAAAGAAAATCAAATTACGGATGGCACAGTTTCTAATTAAACAATGTATAGTATTACCAAACTTTAGAAATGTAAAACAAAAAAGTTATGACTTTTTTAAAATATAGTGTAATTTGTTTTTGTATCAATGCAAGAATATAGTATCAGTACAGTCTGTTGATGCAAAACAGCACTGTTACTAGCAGTCTGCTGTTTTGTTGCTGTGTTGCAAATAAAACATATTTATACAATGACTGTGAGAATAATATTTTGCAAATGAATGCATTTCATTTTATACAACACAGCAAACAAAGCTGCTCCACCAGTGCATGGTGCCAATGGCAGATTTGCTTCAAACTTTCAGTAAAAAGTCATGTACACACACTCACAGATGTACCAAAGTTAAAGGAAAACTGCAGTCCATAGTAAACTGATTATTGTTGCTCCTTTAGTCATCTTCAGCAGAAACCAGTACACATGGAACAGGCAAGCTACCAACACAGCAAAAGCTGCCAATGTTTCATGCTTTGTCAAGAAGGGAGTGTGTGTACATGGCTTTTGACTGAAAGTTTGAAGCATTTATTTTTATACCTGATAGCCAAAAGTGGAAATAAATCATTTATTTCAATGTTAAGTGGGTCATCAGCATTTATGTCCAGTTTAGATTGATCAGAATGGACTGCTGTATCACTTGAGTGGCTTTTCTGCATTGTAGAAGTGACAACTGGGAGGGCACTTAACCCGATGGAAAATAATTAATGATAAGACACCGAGATTATAGCAATAGATGTCAAAAAGGCTTTTGATAGAGCATGCTGGGATTCTTGAATCTTACTCTATTACAAGAGGATAAAGTCCTCATTTATTATGGTGGATTGAACTAACATATTCCAACCCTGTTGCTTGTATTCAGACTTACTTAGCACTCTTTCACTCAGTCATATTACAAAGATGTACTGTACTAGATAGGGATGCCCATTATCCCCCTTGCTGTTTTCCTTTTTTTCTTGAACCTCTCATAGAGGCAGTCTGCTTCAATTAAAAAATATAGAATGCCTCAAGGTAGGACCAGCTGAGCACCTCCTTTTCCTATATTGGATGATAGCCCTGCATATTTCAAATAATCATCATCTAAATCTCTTCCACTTTTATGTAATTTAATTAATAACTTTTGAAAAGATCTCCATGTTTATGGTGGACTGGTCAAAAACTCTCCCACCCCCACCAAATGCAAAAATTGAAATGATAAATGGTGATGGGAAGGACCGAGCAGAAGTGGGAAAAAAGTACTGGGGAGTACTGTAAGTACTGTAAATGTCACAAGTCTGGGGAACAAGCTCCCAGAGTTACAGGTGTTAGTAACAAAAGCAAAGCTGGACATAGCTGCTGTTACAAAAATGTGAGCCTCTCTGAACCATAATTTGGACATGACCTTTCTAAGCTATGCATTATTCAGCAGAAATAGGGAAAATAAAGTAAAAAAAAAAGAAAACTTTATTTTTTAAGTGCTTTTCAAAACCAAAGCACTGTACAGGAAAATTAAAACTAAACAATTAAAAAGACAACAAACAAATAAGCATTTATAAAATAATTCACCATAGGCTTTGAAAAACAGAAAGGTTTTGAGCTCTAATTTAAAACTCTCGATGGTCAGGCATTCTCTTATCTGATGAGGTAGAGAATTCCACAAGGAAGGGGCAGCATAAGAGAATGCACATGCCCCAGATGTCTTTAAACAAACCCTGGGAATCTCTAGCAATTCCTCATCGGCAGATCAGAGTGAACAAGAGGGGCAGTAGGGAGTAAGGAGATCTTGCAGATATTAGGGTCTCTGTTCATGTAGGGCTTTATAGATCAGTAACCCGACCTTAAAGGTGATCCGCCACTGAACCGGCAGCCAGTGCAGTCCGCCCAGCAGAGGCATAATATGACTAGAGAAGAGATGGAGTAGTGGCACTGTATATAAAGTAAGATACAAAGATCACACAGTTGAATAACCCAGGTGAAATCAAGGGATTAGAAAACCTTTGATTGCAGGTAACTATAGGTAATGAAAAACTGATCAAAATAGGAGTGGTTTACAGACCACAATCCTAGGGCAGGAGGTGAACAGATATTTAAGGAAAGTTATAAGGAGGAGCGGCAGGAGCCAGGGAGGTATGTGTGGGAGGTAAAGGATTTTAACTTGCCAAATATAGACTGTAGGGACCCAGTCATGGCAAATGCAAGAAATCAATTCTTGGTGAAAGCATGCAAGGGCTCTTTAATTGCACAGTTTAATTCAGGCCTCCACAAGGGAGGATGCCATGCTGGACCTGGTTCTTACCAAGGAGAAAGGGGTCTACAATGTCACAGCTGGGGAGCCACTTGGATCAATCAATCATGAGACAGTGTGGATGGAGGTCCAATTGTAAGCCAGCAGGAGAAGCAGCTACATTATGTGTTTATTACTTCAAGACAGCAGATTTTGGGAGGATGTTGGAATTACTGGTGGACAGTATGGGGGAATATTAAGGATTAGGGAGTGGATGAGAAATGGTACATGTTTAAGTGAGAGGTGGCAGAAGTGGCATGATGCTGTACTGGACAGGTAAGTAAATGCAGGAAGGTATCAAAACCATTCTGGTTCACAGTGGAGGTAAGGGTCACGGTGAGGGGGAAGAGAAAGGCATTTAGGAAATACAAGGTAGATCAAAGGGATGCAGACAAGGAACTGTACCTCAGAGTAACTAGGGAAACTAGGAAGAGTAAAATGATAGTAAAAACAATCAAAGGCAAAGGTGGAAGGAACTGAGAACTGCAGAAGGGGGAAAGCAGAGGGATAAGGTTTTTTTATATATGTGGGAAAAGCATACAGTTAAGGATGAAGTAGAAAGGCCAAGAAAGGGGAATGATGGAAGGAAGGGAATGGGGTAAAGCTGAGATACTGAATCAATATTTTTGTATAGCATTCACTAGGGAAGAGGAAGGTCCACTGTTGTATTACGCAGGTTATTTATTTTATTTCAAAACTGTTCACTGGGAAAAGTGCACTGAGATTTTCAGTCATACCCCAGAAGGAGGATACAGAGGAGATTACAATTACAAGCAAGTTGAGAAACAGTTCTGTGTTGATACAGGCAACCAAATGTAATTGCTTAAAGCTATGACTGATTATTTGTAGTGGGGCAGCAAGTCAGCATGACAATGCATTACCATCATGATATGGATCCTTAATGGGTTGAATAGTAAGAAGAAGAATAAAATACAACTGTCGAGCATGATAAATTAAGAGAAACATAAGAACACAGAACAAACTAGGGGAGTACTGGTGGAAAGTAAGCAGAATAAGCAGTTAGGCTGGAATTTGGGGTTGAGAGACCACTGACACATCACAGAGAAAATGGTGCTAGATGAGCTGATAGCACTGAGAGTGGATCATTATTTTGGGTCTAGATGGGATGCACCCAAGAATACTGAGGAAACTAGTACAGGTCCTTGCAGAATTGCTAGTGGACATTTTTAATTGCTCTCTGAACACTTGAGTGGTCCCCACGGATTGGAGGACAGCCAACATTGTGCCCTTTCACAAATGTGTCAGCAAAGATGATCTGGGTAAATATAGACCTGCAAGCTTGACAACTACAGAGGGAAGTTACTGGAAGCTGTACTACAAGAAAGACTGGTGGACTTTGTCAAAGTAAACAATCTATAGAACAGTAAGTAAATCAGATTCATACAAGAGAGGTCATACCAGAGGAACCTGATTAAGTTCTTTGACTGGGTTCCTAGAACATCCAAAAAAGGACAAGCAGTAAACATACTGTATATGGCTTTGGCTCAATCCCTCACAGGAGACTAGTAAAGAAACTGAGAGGGAAGAAGTTAGCCAGGAGGATTCTAGAAATAGAAGACTCTATGCTTAAAGTGGTGGAGATGGTGGTAGATAAGGATGGTAAGGAAAAACAGCTGGTCAGATGCCAGCTTGGAGCCTCAGGCATCCAAGACTGGGAGATTATAGGGAGAATAGTGGAGAAATGGGGATCAGGGAATGTTGGTATACCTTGGCAGCACCAATCCATTAAACCAACCTATAGAGATGGTAAAGAGGGACTTCCAGACACTGGGGAACAAATTGAAGAGACTCGGCTTCTTTGACCTTTCTGTGAGGTCCTCCCTATGTGGGGTAAGGAGAAAGGGAATAATAAAATAAGGGAGGCTGAGACTATGGAGTTCAATTGATGGTTGAAGTGGTAGTGTCAGGAACAGAGCCACCATTTTATAGGTGTTTGAGAGGCTTCTGTGACACCACTTTATAGGTGTTTGGGAGGCTTCTGTGACAGAAGCTCTTTAAATGTGATGATGTTCATCTGACAAAAGGAGAACTAGTGTTATAGGCAAAACTTTACATTGACAGACAGTTAAACTAGCTGGGGGATGGGCTGGGGCTGTGGATTCCACTGTTGAAGGAGGTACAGTGGGAACTTAGACAAGACTTCCCCAGGGATGGGGTCAAGGTGTTTAGAGAATTATACAAAGGAGGAACAGGGCCAGGATAGACACAATGGCCATGAAAAGAAGGGGGAATATAAGTTAACAAAAATATTAAAGAAAGGATGATAGGAAGGGTGAGTGAGAACCAGCAGAATTGCAGACTTATGTTGGAGGGTGGTATGCCTCAATGCCAGGAGTCAGGATAATAAGATTAGTGAGCTCCAGGCTTTGGTGGCAGACTCTGGGCTGGCTCTAGTGGCCATTACAGAGACTTGGGCCAGTGTGAACAATGACTGGGACATAGCAATCCTAGGCTACACCTTATATACTGTAGGTGTGATAGAGAGATGGATAGAGGTGGCAGGGTGGCTGTCTACATCAGAGAATGGATCAAGGCAGTAGAGAATACTACCATTGGGGGAAGGGTGAGGTATGATTATTGTGGGTTCAGCTCACAAAGACATCATGCAGGAAGACTCACATGAGGTGGTCTAAAGATCAACTGGGCAGGGAGAAGACAGAGATAAGAAACTGGGTACTGAAGTAGGGAAGGGGACATCAAAGGGGAAAGTTTTAATAGTGAGAGATTTCAACCTGCCAGACATTGGCTGGGACATTCCAATGGCCAGGAGCTCAAGAACCCCAGCCTGCTTGATATCATAAAGGACTGCATAATGGTACAACAGATCATGTATCCCACTAGGCAATCAGCCATCCTAGATGTGGTACTCATCAACTTGGAAAGGGCAGGCAGAGTATGGGCTGGGAAACCACTGGAGTCCAGCGACCTCAATACTGTATGTTTTGAGGTACCAGTAAGCCCTCATCTAAGGCTAAAGTGTTAGACTTCAGGAGGGTAAATTTTAACCCTATGAGGTAAATATTAATGGGCAGGTTAGTTGGGGTAGACAGCATCAGAAGAGTGGCAGAAAGATGAGGGTTATAAAAGGGGCCATTCTTAAAACAACAGAAGCATGAATGAGATGAGTTGTAATGAGAACCAAGTATGAGAAACCAATCTGATTCTCTGAAAGCATCAGGGAGGCAGTGAGGGCACAAACGGGGGCTTTATAAGGTATGAAGAAAAACAGGAGGATGAAGAATGGGATAAGTAGCAGGACAAAACTAGAGAGGCCAAGAGGGCAATCAGAATTACAAAGGCTGACACAAAGCTGCACACTGTGAAGTGGGACAAGAAAGCAGAAACAGTTCTTTAGATATTTTATTTTTTTGTATGAGAACATTTTATTAAATTTCTAGCAATACAACTAACCATAAATTATATTGTGTCCAGGAAAAACATCTCAACACAATCATTTTAACACCCAGGATTGGTCAAAATACACATGGCTTCAGATGATAAAATGTCACTCTAGTCCAACGTCAGTGAAGAGATAAAAGGTTAAGTTCTTATGATAGCACACATGTACCTAACATTAAGACCTAAGATATACATTAAAAGGTGCAATAAAGGAGAAGTACACTACACTGAACTAATGTTGATAACAAGCAATTCTACTTAATAACCCTAAATAGCATCGCATTGAACAACAAAAGAAAAACTGAAACCATTCCCAAACACATAACTAAAAAGTGCAGAGTAAATTAACAGTTGCTTCCACACAGCAATGTATCTTTACCATGGTTTCCAAGATTGGTAAAATACCCTCATTGAACTTCTCCAATATATCACCTGTAGATAATTAAGCAATAAGGCATGATGGGGTGTGTTATGGTGGGATAACAGTCCACCTCGAGGAGGGTTGAAACATGAGATGTAGGGCTTACACCACCCGAAAAGGGCCATTAGCCCACCATAACACACCCTCTGGAGTGCCTTATTGCAATTATGAAATGGGTCATTTTTTTGTATATTCTTTTTTCGCCCTCCTCATGCTCGCAGGCCCCTACTCCTTCAGGCTCTGCACATCTCCTGATAGCCCCTCCTGTCCTAACCCGGCCCTCCTCTTACTCCTCATATCACAGCCGATCACCAGGATATCCTGGCATATCCCTTTACCGGGTGGGCCCCCCCTCCTATGAGGGGAAGGCACTGGGAGAGGGAGGACCCAGCACACTCTTCTAGGGCCTGGGGATGCTGCCGTGAGAAGGAGGCCCTGGAAGGCACTGGAGGCAACCGAGGACAGAGAGAGGTCATCCGGCGGCCAGCAAGTGGTATTTCCATTTTTCTGGTGTTCCTCTTCATGCGATCCCTCTGTTGTGCCCCTGGTCTCAACCGGGGGCTGCTGCAGAGTGATCATGCATCTCTAACCCTCCCCAGTGGAGGAGAACAGTCCTATGGATGCTCAATCCTACCCCTTCCCCTGCCGACCCCCGGTGCCTGAGTCTGCTCCCTAACCCGGGTCGCCGGCATGGTTCGAGGTGTAGCGTCCAGCACCTCAGCCCTCTGTGCCACCAGGCTGGCCCAAAATGGGTAATTTTCAGTAAACTTTATGCATTTTTAAACATAACACTTTCAGCTGGGCCATTGTGCTGGGATAACAGACCAGCTGAAAGCAACTCTCGTCCAATCAGAATTCAGCATTATTTCTACCCATTTCATAAGATGCAACATTAGATACCTCTTGAAGCCATTGAGTAAACAAGGGGAGATTAGGAAAGTGCCAATGCAAAAGTAGAAGCCACTTGGCTCCAAAGCAACTACTAGGATGGATTCCTTAAATTTAACTGCTGTCCTGTCAAGTACCGAGGAATCTCCCAGGATCCATAACCGAGAAGACTGGGATAGTTGTAATCCCTAAACCTTTTCTGAAGCACTGATTGTCTCCTTCCTCCAGTCTCTCACTGGAGTGCAGCCAGAGAGGTTATGGAACAGGGACCCCACTTCCTGATTACACAGCCAACATATGTTGGAAGCTGACAGACCCATTTTAAATAATTTGACAGGTGTTCTGTACCAGTGCCCCAATACCTTTTTTGTATGAGTTGTGCTTTGGGATCAGCAAGGGCTCTGCACACCTCCACACAACATCTATGCCAACACTCTACAACCAGGAGGTTCCTGACAGTCTTCTATCCATTGTAGCCTATACATTTCCCTCTTTTGTAAAAGTTTATATATCAAACTCCTATGTCCCTTAGAAATTGAATTGAAAACCAGTTCTGTAGTCTACTTGTAAGTTCTGTCTGTGGAAGGATACCACCTGTCACAAAATCAGTTTCCAGAGCATGTCTTAACTGCAAGAATCTCCAAATATTGTGGTTTGGGAAATCATATTCTGTTTGCAACTGGGGAAAGGTTTTTACTATGCCATTTTGGTATCAAATAGAGACCACACCAAACATAACCCTTTAATGGCCCAAGAGGGACAAAAGATTGTGTGGCTTCCTATTCGCAACTGCAAATTATTCCACAATGGCTCATAGGAGCTCAAAAAGGAGCAATTCCAACCCAGTTGTTTGGTCAGTATTTGCCAAATTTGTTTGATGAACCTCATAGGGGTAGTGTAATAAGCAGCCACTGAAAAGAATTCCAAAGAAAATAGCCAAGGAGCGATTCCCGGCAATGACCTGCTCAATCTGATACCCATAACAGGGGGCTGCTTTTATCCGGATGGAGCCATTGCAAACATTGCTTGAAACCATGCACAACATGATATGCCCATGGCCAAGGCAAATTCCATCCTCCTTTAGTAACAGGCACCCATAATATCCTTCTACTGAAACTGACTTTTATCTCTCCAAATAAAATTTGAAAATAGTTTATCAAATGTGTACCAAAATTTAGAGGGAATGGGCATTGCAAGATTACTTGTACGATAAAATATTTGGAGAAAAATCACTAATTTTATAGTGGCAACATTCGCAGGGAGGGACAAATGTAGTTTATCCCAATGATTTATATCTAATGTCAAACCCTCCAATAGGTCTTGTATGTTTTTACCACACAATGCATTAAAATCAGACAAAATAAACATCTCAAAATATCTAATTCTGGCAGGGGCCCATTTTAGACCTTGCGGGTACATAGTTGCTCATGCGGGGTCTGCCTTAAACCTGAGGAAGAATCTCAGTTTTGGTCCAATTCACCTTCAGACCTGACAATGATATAAAGGAATCCAAAACTTCCCAAACTGCTGGCAGATACACCTCTACCTTAGACAAATTTAAAAGCAAATAATTTGCATATAAAAGAGTTGTGAAAAAATACCCATCCACATTTATCCCATATATCTCTGTGTGTTGTCGCAATGCCACACTAAGTAGCTCCAATGCCAGCAAAAATAACAGGGGACTCAGAGGGCAACCTTGCCTTGAACCCCTGAACAATGAAAAGGAGTCTGAGAGGACACCATTTACCAGCACTCTGGCTTTGGGGGGTGAATCTGGACAGCAGATCCAACTGAAAAACTCAGGGCCCATCCCAAAAAGTGCAAGAGTATGAATCAGATACTGCCACTTGATGGAATCAAAAGCCTTCTCGGCATCTATTGCGACCAGTGCCGGCGAGTCCGGACCCTTTGAAGCAACATGAATTAGATTTAACACAGTAGGAAGGTTGTAACTGCCTTTTCTGCCCTTAATAAAACCTGCTTGTGAATTATGAACGACTAGTGGGAGGATCTTTTCTAGCCAAAGGGACAGGATTTGGGCAAAAACTTTACAGTCAGCATTTAGCTGGGAGATGGGCCTAAAATTAGAACAGATAGTAGGGTCCTTATTGGGCTTCTGCAATACCATAATTGTGACTTCCTGCAGAGATGGGGGTAAGGTTTCAGAGTCATTAATAGCCAGAAAAAGCTTACGTAGCCATGGGGCCAATTCAGATTCAAAGGTCTGATGAAAGTCCGATCTCAGGCCGTCTGGACCTGGGGCTTTCCCAGGTGCCATGGAACAAATTGCTTGTTGGACTTCTTGTAAGGTTATGTTCTCTTCCAGACTTTGGACTACCTCTGGGGATAGATGAGGCAAAACTACGGTATTAAAAAAGGAGTCATAATCTTCCAAATTGGGGTAACTGCAAACTCATAGAGAGAAAGAAAATATTCCTGGAAAAGATTGGCCATCTACTTGGGATCAGAAATCATGCAATTTTCATTAGATTTTAAAAAAGGAATTGAGGTTTCCATAGCTTTCTTTTTAAATCTATATGCAAGTAATTTGCCTGCCTTGTTCCCAGACTTCCAGCATGCCAGCCACATAAAAAATAAAGTTCTTGTAGCTTGTTGAGTATAAACAGTGTTCAGTTTGTACTTTAAAGAGGTAATTTCAGCAACTTGGGAGTCTGAGGGCAAGGGAGAAGCATAAATCTCTTTTTCCAGCAATTTGATTTGGGCAGTGAGACCTGAATCTCTAGCTTACACTGCTTATTAAATTGAGAGGCATAAGAGATAACTCAGCCTCTAACAAAGGCCTTAATTGCCTCCCACAGTGTAAACAAAAAGACATACAAACATACGAAAATGCCAGAAGATACAGGCCATTTAGGTCTATTGAGTCTGCTTGATTGTGCAGCTAGTGGAGTGTTACTCTGCAGCCACCCTCAACTCTCCAATAGTGACCTTTCCCATGACCCTGTCCCACCCCTTCTTAAAACTAGCCACTGTCTTTAGCATCACCACCTCTTCAGGAAGTGCATTCCACTCTTCCACCACCATTTCCATGAGGTAGTGTCCCCTCATTCTATTCCTGAACTGTCCCCCTCCAGCTTCAGACTATGCCCTCTAGTGTTTCTCCCCCTCTTTAACTTAAAGATCCATTCTTTGTTGACTTTGTTTATGCCCCGCATGTATTTGAAAGTTTCATAGAAACATAGAAGTTGATGGCAGAAGGAAACTGCTAGGTTCATCTAGTCTGCCCATTTGTTTTAGACCTATTTTGACACTCTAGTTGCACTTTGTAATCAGGGCTCCCTTGTCTCTATCCCATGCATTCTTGAATCCCCCACAGTAGCCAGCCCAGCAGTGCTGAGGGTTGAGGTGCTGGATGCCACGCTTCACACCATGCCAGTGACCCAGGTTTGGGAATAGATTTGGGTCGTTCGGTGGTCAGCTGGGGAGGTAAGGATTGAGCCTCCAGAATACTGCTCTCCTTCCTCGGGGAGAGGGGTTTGTGCTGCATGTGTCAGTACAGGAAGAGAGGTTCAGCCCATGCCCAGGGTTCTTGGCTGCCTCCGGAGAGCTCAAGACAGCTGCTGCACCGATTGCACGGGTGAGGGAGAAAACCAGAGGAAACAATACTGGGACCCAGTAGGGCCCATGATGGCCCTGATGGGCCGAAGGACATACCCATCTGGGGGGGTCGTAGCCCCTGCCAGGTCCATGGAAATGGTGGCACAAACAATGTCATGACAAAAAAAGAATCCCCCACCGTGCTGACCCCCACAACCTCTTGCTGCAGGCTGTTCCAGGTGCCCACCACTCTTTTTGTGAAGAAAAACATCATGGTATTGGTAGAGAGCCTTCCTCTTTGAGGCCTGAGGTCATGTCCCCTGGTCCTGGAACCCTTCTTGAAGTGAAAAAGTTCCTGTGCCTGTACCTTGTTAATGCCTTTTATGTACTTGAATATTTCAGTCATGTCCCCCCCCACGCTCCAGAGAGTACATATTCAGTTCCCTAAGTTTCTCTTCATAGTACATGTACTGCAGACCCTGAATCATTTGTGTTGCCTTTCTCTGTACTGTTTCCACCCGGTCAATGTCCTTCCTGAGGTGAGGCCTCAAGAACTGGACTCTGTATTCCAGGTGAGGCCTGACCAGCGATCTATACAGTGGTAGTATCATCTCCTCCTCCTGCTCGTGATTCCTCTCCCAATGCAGCACAGCATTCTGTTGGCTGAGTTTCTATGTTGCCTTCTCACACTGCTTACTAACCTTCAAGTCATCTCAGATTATGTTTCCCAGATCTCGTTCCTGGTTTGAGGCAGCCAGCCTTTCACCTCCTAGGTAATACTCCTTTCTTGGATTTTTCTTTCCTATGTGCATGACCTTGCCCTTTTTGGCATTAAATCTCAGCTGCCACACTGCAGACCATCCTTCTAGTTTCTTGAGGTTAGCTTCCATCTTGCTCTCGCCTTCTGAGGTGTCCACCCTGTTACATATCTTGGAATCATCTACGAATAGACACACCTTCCCTTCCAGTCCATCAGTGATGTCTTCTATAAAAGCATTGAAGAGCAGAGGCCCCAGCATTGAGTCCTGTGGCACCACGCTGGTCACCCTGCCTTCTGTTGATTGTGTTCCATTTACCTGCACCCTCTGGGTTCTGCCTTGTAACCAGTTTTGTACCCATTGGACTACTTCTGGACCAACCCCTGAGGGGTAAAGCTTCTTTACCAGCCTTCTGTGTGGAACCAAGTCGAAGGCCTTACTGAAGTCTAGGTAGACCACATCTACTTCCCCACCGTCGTCCACTATTTTTGTAGCATAGTCAAAAAACTCAAGCAGATTTATCTGGCATGACCTACCTGCTGTGAAACTGTGCTGTTTAGGGTTTTGTTGGCTGCTAGTTTTGAGGAATCCTGTGATCCTCTGTTTGAGTAGTGTCTCCATTAGTTTCCCTGCTATAGATGTGAGGCTCACCAGTCTGTAATTACTAGCCTCTTCACAACTGCTTGATTTGTGAAGTGGAATCACTATTGCCCTTTTCCAGTCTTCAGGTACCACTCTGCTCTTCAAGGATTTCATGAATGGAAGTGCCAGAGGGTCTGTTAATTCTGCCCCAGTTCCTTAAGGATTCTGGGGTGCATCTTGTCGGGTCACATAGTTTTATCTGCTTTTAGTTTATTTAGTGCCTCACAAACTTTGGCTTCTGCAAAAGGACTAGTGTCTACCCCTGGTCCTAGGGTGCTGTGTTTTTTCAGGGCTGGGCCATCCCCTGGGCCCTCTTTGGTAAACACCAAATAAAAGTATTTGCTGAGGATCTTGGCTTTCTCTGGGTCATGTTTGGTGCATTTCCCTTCTTCAGTAGCAATCTCTACTAGCCCCCCTTTTGCCTTCCTACATTCACTAATGTATCTAAAAAATGATTTGTCTCCTGTCTGTGCCCCTTCTGCTATCTTTTTCTCTGTCTGTGCTTTTGCCTTTCTAATTTATTTGTTAGACTCTCATTTTTTCCTTGTATGACTCCCAGTCTTTCTCAGTTTTGGTTTCCCGGTATATGCTGTACACCTTCTTTTTTTCTTAGACTGTGGTAGCCACTTCCTTGGAAAATCATAGATTTCTTTTTGCTTTGCTGACCCATCTGGCACATTGATCTGTAAAAGTCTTTATTGCTCTCTTGAGTTTCCTCCACATGACCTCCTCCTCCTGAGATTCTATTTCCACTAACTGACTACTTATGTTGTTCCTCATTTTTTGGAAGTCAGCCTTTCTGAAATCTAGCACCTTTATCTTCAAGTGACTGGTATCCTGTGTTATGTTTACCTTAAAGCTTACCATGCGATGGTCACTGTTGCCCATATGGCGTCCCACTTCTGTGTCCTTGATCCTTTTCGAGTTTGTGAGGACTAGATCCAGAATGGCATCTCCCATTGCTGGGGTTTAACAAGTTGGCCAGTCCAGGGCCTTGTAGTGACAATAAGAAGCCCCTACATATTGTTGTTGCTGATAGTGTGCTCTTGTTAATATATGGTAGGTTGAAGTCCCCCACCAGTATTACTTCACCTTTATCAGACATTTTGTAGATCTCCTATATTAGGTCCTTGACTCCTTTATCTCCTTGATTTGGGGGTCTGTACACAACACCAATTCTGAAGGGCTTTCCCTTGCCCGTGTCTCTTGATAGCCACAGTGCCTCGAAGTCCCCAGGTTGCCCTTTTACTTCTGTGGCTTTTATTTTCTCCTGAATGTAAATGGCTATGCCCCCCCCCCTTTTTTGCCATGCCTATATTTCCTGAACAGATTGCAACTGGAAATGGCTGTATCCCATAAATGGTTTTCTGTGAACTACGTTTCTGTTACAGCCACCCAGTCCAACCTTTCTGTTTCCAAGATGGCTGTGAGTTTGGGAAGTTTGTTGGTTAGGCTCCTAGAATTAGCAACCATTGCCTTCCAAGAATGTACATCCTCTATGGCGCAAGGTTATACCCTCTTCCTGGACTGCTCCACTTTGCTCTTTCTGGCCAAGAGATAATGAAGGTTGCTGGTTTGGGTGGATGTTGGCTGTGATTTGTTTTATGGGGATGTATGCACGCATTTGGCATTTTGGGGAGTGATGACCAGCCCACTGACAGCAGGGGCATGAGCTGCATCATACTCTGTTTTATTTAGTTTCAACTACCTATATAGACATTGAGTTTTTTTCCGAGTGTTCACACACACCTCTTCTGTTTAGGTGCAGTCCATCATATTTAAAAAAGCTCTTTCCCAAAAGTTGTGCCAGGTTTCCTATGTAGTGGTATCCCTTATCTTGGCATCAATCATGCAGCCATCAGCTGAATTCACATACTTCAATCTCTCTGACTCGCTTGGTGCTTTTTTCATTATCCCACACTTGCAGTACTTCTGAGAAGGCTAATTTGGATGGAAGGGAAGAACGTTTGTTGGCTAGGTCCTGGAAGTGTTTCTTGGCCTCCTGATCTGTGTGGTTTGCTAAGTCATTAGTACCAAGGTGTATTATAAGTGTAACATCCCCTGATTCCTTTACAATTGCCTTTATGTGGTTAGTGTCCCTATTTGCAGAGCCTCCTGGTAGACACTTTATCGTGAGGTCACTTTAAACATTTTGTGTTTGGTGGTGTTCCACTTATTGGATCATGGAATCCCCAATTATGAGAATTTTGCTTTTGCTTATACTTGTGTCAATTTTATTTTGAATTTTAGTATTTTTGTTGTTATTGCATTTGGTTTTGGTATTGTCTTTGGTTGTATTTGGGGTATTAGCATTTTTGTTTTTATCGTAGTTTGTATTGGTTTTAATTGGCATGTTAGCCTTTTTTGGTGGTTTGATTTCTTTATCTTGTATTACTTTGTCTGTGGTTGGTAGCAGTGGTGCAAACCTGTTTTTCGTTTGGATGGCTGGAAAATGCTTCTGGTTTGTGGCTTCCTTTCTGGGCTTCCTATGATGCCTCCTTTTCCTTACCACCTGCCAGTCTTTTGGCCCTGCCTCAAGTCCTAGCCCCTGGCTGACATGCTGGTAATGGTGGTGGTGGGGGGGGTTGGGGAGGTATGCTATAGAGTTCCATGTATTGGAAATAGTATATTATAGTCCAAGCATCCTGTAGTTGGGCTGCAAGATCTGCTATGGTGAAGCACACACGGCAGGGTCTGGTTGCTGTTTGTATATCCTGTTGTACAGTGCACCACAGTTTTCACAACTGACAAGGTCCATAGGTCCATTTTTTTAAGTTGAGAAGTAGTGCTGATTCCTGTTTCTAGGCAGAAAGTGTGGATGAAAAAGAAAATGGAACAGTGAGTTTTTTAAATTTTTTTTATTTTATACCTTACTACCTCCTATCAGATGTTGTGGGCAGCACTACATGCCTATAAAGCAAGAGCACCTGGGAGGGTGGGATTAGGTGGAGGGTGGGTGGGCATATCTGACTGTTCCCTGTATGCTGCAGAAAATGATCAGGTAGCTGTTGAACAGACGAGGTCTAGCTTGTACTCCTGCAAGGTAAGAAGGAATCTGGTTTAGCTCAGTTAGAAGGAATCTGGTTTAGCTCAATTGTCCTGCTCTTTGGCTCGGAGCAGTTCCATGGAGACCCCACTGCTTGTCTCTATGTTTCTAAGGGGGATTCACCCAGGTAGAACTGCTGTCAAGGAATCCCTTCTTCTGCACCTGTCAGAGTATGCCTTCTCTCTGTGATTGATCTCTCTCTCCCAGTCACTAAAGATCAGTAAAGCTCAGCAGACAGTAAATCTAGGGGCTGGACTGCACTTGGCATTTGCCTCCTAGGGTTGCCCTTTGCATCTGAGCTGATCATATCCTCACTATTCCTCCTCTCCTCCAGGGGGTGCATCAGTCTTTCATCATAGTCCTCCATTCCCGTGATCATCTTGGTGGCACTGCGCTGTACCCTCTTCAACAACCTAACATCTTTCTTTAAGCAGGGGTGCCAGAACTGTATGCAGTACTTCAGGTTCTGCCTGACCAGTGATCTGTACAGCAGCTGAATGACCTCCCTCCTCCATGAGGTGATGCCCCTTGCAATACATCACAGCATCCTGTTAGCCTTAGAAGCTGCCTTCCTACACTGAGCTGAGTGGTTCATTTGCCCTGTGATAATCACCCCTAGTTCTTTCTCTTCCTCTGTAGTGGAAAGCTGCACCCCCCCCAGCCTGTAGCAGAATTTTTGGTTTCTAGCTCCCATGTGCAAAACCTTGCACTTCTTTGCATTGAAGCCCTGCTGCCATACATCTGACCAGTATTCCAGCTTATTGAGGTCCTCCTTTAGTCCTAACCACTCCTCTGTACTGTCTACCACTGCTCTGATCTTTGTGTCATCTGTGAAGAGGTTGATCTTATTTCTCACTCCTTCTGCAGTGTCAGCAAATAAGATGCCGAACAGCACTGGTCCCAGCACAGATCCCTGTGGAACCCTGCTTGTTATGTCTCTTGAGGATGAGCACTCCCCCCCTCACAACAACCCTCTGCTGCCTATCCCTCAGCCAGTTTCTAATCCATTCCACCAATTTCCCCCTACCCAATATGACCCAATTTGCTGACCAGTCTCCCATGTGACACTGAATCAAAGGCCTTGCTGAAGTCCAGGTACAGGACATCCACTGCATGGCCCTTATCCACAGCTCTTGCCACCTAGTCATAGAATTATACTATGTTTGTCTGGCAGGATCCACCAGTGACAAACCCACACTGCCTGCTGTTCTGAAGACTATTCTCCTCCAGAAAGGCTACCAATCTTTCTTTGAGGATAGTCACCATGAGCTTCCCCCCAATTGAGGTGAGGTTGACTGGTCTATAGTTCCCTGGTCCATCCTTGGGCTCACTGTTATGGATTGCCACCACATGTGCCATCCTCAAATCCTGGGTCACATGACCAGACATCAGCGAGGTTGTGAATAAGTCCATTAATGGTCCTGCCATGACCTGTCCCATTTCCCTCAGCACTCTGGGATGTATGCCACACTGACCTCAGAAGTTGCATTGATCTCAAAGTAACTCTACATTTCAACTTGTAGCTATTCCCAGAAATCTGCCAAAGATAAAAGCATGAGGTTGAGATGCCACTGAGGAGATTTAGAAACTGACCCCTTTGGAACCCAGACCATGTGCACTGGAGCGTGGTCAGATATTACAATAGGAAGCTTGGTCACCTCCAATAAATCACCTGTTATCATGAAACTACAAAGGAAATAATCCAGATGGCTACAGGACTTAAATCTGCTTGGCCTAAAGGTAAAATCGAGAATATCTGGATGGAAAAGCCTCCAGCAGACTTGTTTGTTTGTTTGTTGAATTTTGTTGACCCAGTAAGCCCACTGGGCCTAGAAGTCCCTTTTCAGGGGCAACGGGGGGGGGGTACAGATGGTAAGCAATTGAATCTGAACCAGATTAAGCTGTTGGTGATATTTTAATGAATGAGGGAAATTTGGCCAGGACACTGGGGAAATTCCCCTACTCTTTGAGGGGATGCTATTCTGAATGCTGTCACGATGGAGGAGGACAGTATGCTGCCGGTAGTGGAGGAGGATGGATGTATACTGCAAGCTGGTATGGCAGAGGTCTTTACTGCAAAGAGTGTAATGCAGCAGCATTCAGAATCGGAAAAAAATATTTCAGATTTTCTTGAAAATTCAGAGCAAGAAATGGATGGTATTGAAGATGGTACAGTAAGTGTGATGGCAAAGCAACGGGAACTTTTGAAGACTCAATTATTACAAACAGAAATGGCTCTTACCTCAGCACAGGCTGAATTATTGGAAAAAAAAAGGAAAAGGCTATTAGGAGTATCTCCAAATGCTGCTCAAAGAGCTTTCAAGCTGGGTCATGGAATTAGTGATGACATATTGGATCCTGTGCCAGCATCTAAACCAGATACTACGCCAGAACGAGAGACAACAGCACAGCTACTGGAAGAGCCCTGGTCACCTGAAAGAGCGCTTTCCACCATGGGGAGGAAACAACTGGAAAACGGAAAATGGGTAATAGATCCCTCTAAACTGGATGATGTGTTAGCACATTCAAACAAGCCAGCAGAAGAGACAGTGAATTCTTTGGAACCGACGACACCCGTACCTATTGTTCTGGTTGTGGCATTAAACATTGAGACAGGTACCGTTTTATCTGCAAATTCTGATACAAACACTGCAAATACAGGTACAGAGGCCCCTGTTGTGTCAATCAGTCTCTCAAATGAGTTACCTAAATCAAACTATGCAGAGTTATTTGCAAAACCTTTGAAAAATGCCAAACGTAGGAACGCTATAAGACTGCGATATCTGGGAGGAATGGAGGAACTTCCAGACAGATTTTATTTGGGCAAAGTATTAATTAAACAATCTCTGGGCTTCATGCCCGCTGATATTTATGCACTTATACATGCCCCTGGAGAGCAGTCTTTTGATATAAGTTTCAGAACTCCAGCTATTTTAGAAACCTTTTGGTTAAAGTATGCTTCTCTTAAAACTAACCCTTTTTGGTCTCATTTTCAGGTGATTCCATTGACAAAACAACCTTTTAGGGTAGCAACAGTTTTGTTTCAAAATGAAGGGGTTAATCTGGTTGATACTCTTTATTGGCTAGATAAAAGATGTGAGGTTCAGGGTACAGCAGACCTGATTTTGGATGGGGAAGGGTTTTGGAATGGGGATGGAGAATTAAAATTAAACTTCATAGTATTCAGAATGACTATGTTCATCTTCCCAACTGTTTTTTTATTGGGTGTAGTAAGGGTTTTTTATTTTATCCTGGTCAGCCTCGGAGATGCTGTAAGTATGGATCTCCAAGACACATTAGTACCACTTGTGAAAAACTTCAGTGCTTTCAATGTGGGGAACTAGGGCATTCTGGTTATCAATGTGAAAATTCAGTTAAGTGCAATTTTTGTGATGAGTTGGGGCATTTATTTTCTGATTGTCCATGGGCAGCCCATAACACAGAGGAATCGGATTATGCAATGCAGGATTTGATTATCTTTAAGGTGGCTAGAAATGTTTTAGATGGTGTTAGGACGAGTTCTTCTTTAGCCCCCAAATCGTATTCAGCAGCTTTAGTATCAAAGCCTCCAGAAGTTCATTCTAACCCTCTTGTACAGTCTTTACCCCAATCAACTATCTTGATTGAAAATCAGGTCCAGAGTGTTCCATCCCATACAATTGATATGAACTCATTCGATGTTCCTGAAAGTTCATCGGCACAAAAAAAACCTTCCGATTCTATAGAACTTGTTGAAACGGATATTTCATTTCTCCCTGTTAGGAAAGGAATTATGCAAACCCCATTAATGGATTGAGCCCAGTCTCCAGAACCTATATTGGTTTCAAATAAATATGGGGTCTTGGCCTCTGTAGGTACAGAGGAACCAGATTCTGATACAGCTTCTCAGAATCCCTCTCAAGTAGGAGTTTGTTTGGATCAGGAGATTACTATGGATCCTAGGGTAGGGACTAAAGGTAAAACAAAAAAAGTGAGTAGAGTAGGTTTACGAAAAAGTAACAGAAAATTACATTCTAACACTTAAATCACTTCTCACAATTTAAATGCGGGATATGACATCTCCTTTGCCAGTCTTAATACTAACAGTATTAGATCTCCATATAAAAGAAGGGTTACTTTTGAAATATTTTCAGATTTAAAACATGATGTTATTTACTTTCAAGATACTAGATTATACACACTTCAAGATTTCACCACTGCAACTGACTCGTGGGGTTGGGGTCCATGTTATTGGTCGGGGGGGATGAATTATGTTCTGGAGTTGGAATTTGTTTTACTTCACAAAAGGTTAAAATTACAAATGTTATTGATATTACCCCTGGTAGAGCATTATTGTTGGATGTTTTGATAGATGCTATACCATTTAAATTAATTAATATATATGCTCCCCAAAATAAATGGGAACGCATTCAGTTATTACACCTAATTCAGCCATATTTATTTACTAGTAGGAATATTCAATTTGGAGGAGATTTTAACATTTCTCGAATTAATAAATCAGTCAATTCCAAAGTTTATTGTGACACTCACTGTTTAAACAAATTATTAAAGTTATCAGGGTTTCGGGATGTTTTTGAAAACATTCCTTCTTTTACTTATTTACAAGGTAATCGGAAATCCTGAATAGATTATTGGGTTATATCTTCTACCCTTCAATTCTTCGCTCCACAGGTTAAGTTTGTAGCCACGTTGGATCATGGAATTTTGAGTCTTTCACTTTCAAATTATGGACATACTTCTAAAGGGCCAGGGTATTGGAGATTGAATTTATTCCTATTAGATATTTCAGAAGTCATGGAGGGGTTTATGGATATCTTGACAGCTCGTAAGTCTGTGTTGTTTTTTTTTTTTGAGAGTCACCAAGAGTGGTGGGAAGATTCAAAAAAAGATTTTAAGGATTACTTTACACATATAGGACGATTATTAGGTGCATCACGAAAATTTCACAAACAACACCTTCAGAATGTTTTAAAATATTTTTATTCCCAAATAAATATGGGAATTGCAGTAGATGCACAGGATATTAGAAATATTAAGGCACAATTGGTGCCGTTACAAAATTCAAAATGACAGCAATTGGAAAGAGAACAAAAATATGGTACCCAGGGTACTTCAGCGTGTACTAATCCTTTTGAACATAATGTAGCACAACAGAGGAAAAAAGATGTTAATAGTTTGAAAGACTCTGAGGGTAATCGAGTAAATACTTGGCAAGCTCTTTTTAAAATATTAGATGCTCATGCTCAATCCTTATTTCAGATGAATAAATCTATTATGCAGGAGAAAGTACATGAGTGGTTAGCATTAAGTACATTAACACAAGTACCGGAGAAATTTTTCATATCGTTATTAGCCCCTATTTCATTGCTTGAATTACATACATTAATTTACAGTCTTAGGAAGGGAAAGGCCCCTGGGAAAGATGGCATTCCAAATGAAATTTATGGAGTTATTAGTAAGGTTTTGGATTATCAACTAGTTACTATGTTTAACAGTTGCTTGTCACAAGGTGTCTTTCCAAATAGTATGACTGAAGGGCTTCTTATTTTTCTTTATAAAACTGGAGATAGGGAAGATTTGCATAATTGGTGCCCAATTACACTTTTAAATTCGGATTGTAAGATACTTACCAAAATTCTAAGTTTACGAATTTCAGGTTTGTTAGAATATATTATTCATCCTACACAGTTTTGTTCGGTACCAGGTCGTCACATTACAGATGCCCTATTGCTTATTCAGGAGATTTTGAAAGAGGTGCTATAGAAGAACTAGCAGGTATCTGTGTTACTTTAGATCAGGCAAAGGCATTCGACAGTGTGTCTCATCTTTATTTATGGAGTTGTATGGAAAACATGGGTTTCCCCCACACCTTTGTTGATTGGTTAAAACAATATTATCTACAGGCAGAAGTGGTACCATATGTGAATGGATGGTTGGGTTCCAAACAGAAATGTGAGAAAGGTGTAAGACAGGGGTGCCCTTTAAGCCCTATTCTGTATATTCTTTCTTTGGAACCTTTACTTTCAGTCATTTATCATATAGATGATATTAGAGGTCTTTCTTTAGGGTCAGAGGATATAGAAATTAAAGTGATAGCTTATGCTGATGATTTATGTTTCTTTTTAGCAGATGTTCCCTCTTGTGATGCTACAGAAGCTAAGACTGTAGCCTATATGAAGAAAACTGAAGCTACCTTTAATTTGTCTAAAAGTAAGTGCTGTTTCTTTGGTACACATAATTCTACACATACCAACATTATGGGGATTCCTGTTTCATCACAGGTTTGTAAAATTTTAGGAATCCATTTCTTGTGGGATGGACACAGCAACATATAATTGGGATAAACTCATTCAAAATGCTAAATGGAAAGTGGCATCCTGGAATAGGTGGAAGATGTTGAAAAAGAAAAGGATTTATATGGTTAGAACATTTCTTATTGGGGCCTTTTTACATTTGAGTTCAGTTTATGCGTTACCAATTTCTAGAGAAACAGCACTGTTTAGTATTTTCTTTCAGGCAATATGAGGTAGTGGACTGAGCCCCATAAAAAGGGGTATATTATGCCAGCCGGTAAAGAAAGGAGGGAGTAATATGATTAATCCTATTTTTTTTTCTGTATTTTTCTGTATACAAATATTTCTCTGATATTACTGGGAAAATCTAAAATATGGACTCTATGGATATCAGATCACATTTCGCAGTGGTTGGATTATTGGTTTAAAGAAGGGGTTATCCCTACACAAAAACCTATTAATAGTTCATCTGTATATTTTAATTCTTGCTTTAGTAAAATAAAAATGTGGAAAATCTCATATACATCGATTACACAAAATTCGAGGAAAAAGATGTATACTCTTTTATTAGAACAATATTTTTGGAAAAATCTTGTGTTTGGTGATAGATCAGAGAAGGATCTGATTAAAATTCATTCGATGGTCACTTCTTCTAATATTCCAAATTATATGTGGGATATTACTTGGCTTGTGGCTCATGGTAGATTAAATGTTAAGGGTAATCTGAAGCATAAGGCTAAGGAGGAGAGATATTGTCCAAGAAACACAATATGTATAAATTGTATAGAAACAATGACTCATTTATATTTTGCATGTCCATATATTTTACAATTTTGGTCAATTTTATATGTAAAATGGGCTAAGATTCATTTTCCAGTGATAGATGCACAAAGTTTGTTCTTTGGTATTTTGTCTCATAGTTGGGCCACATTTCATCCAGGTACTGTATGATTGATTTTAGGGGGTATTAAATATCACATCTGGCAAGTAAGGTGTATCTGGTCTTTAAGATCAGTATTTATTTCTCCAGAACAATTGTTTTGGAGAATACATGAATGGTTGCTTGGATTATGGAAAAAGGATAATCGTACATTATCAGTACAAACTTTTGACAAGAAATGGAAAGCAATGCAGTGGTTAGACACTGGATAGTTACATCACCTCTACTATAGTAGTAGGGTTTGCAAATAGGGAAGTATTGTAATTGCTGATTATTTCTGAATGGGTTTAGAAAACTTGAATCACTTATTTTTGTTGATTATTTTTATGATTTGCATGAGATAACCATCCTTTTTGTAATTAACTAATTTTCCTCATTTTTTAATGAGGGGAGAGGGATGTTCTCACTCGATTTTTATCATGTTTTGATAATGTAGGACTGTAATACTTATCTATTTTTATTTTATTTTCTATATGATTTATGTATTATTTTGTGTGACTTAAACACTGTTTATGTTCATTTTTTTGTTTATTGATATGAAAATAAAAAATTCCCCTACTCTTTTTGATAAGTGCCATGGGATCTTTAACATCCACCTGAACTACCACCAATCCAGGCAGATGGGATCTCGGTTTAATGTCTCATCCGAAAGACGGCACCTCAGAAGTGCAGCACCCCTCTCATGCTGCACTACAGTGTCAGTATTGGGATATTAACCCAAGTGCCAGATGTGGGAACTGAACCCACAGCACTCTGATCTTCTGGCCTCAGAGGTGAGCGTGCTACTTACTGAGCCACTGACACTGACAGACCAAACTCAGAACATACCTGGTGAAGACCAGACCTGACTTTGCTATGGAAGGGAGTACCTTTTTCTTGGGGGGACCTATCTAAAATGGGGTCAAAAGCAAAGTTAAAATCCCCACCTAAAATAAAAATTGTGGATTCCTGCGACCATTCAGTAATTAGCTGAGTAATGGATAAGAACATTTCTGGAGATTCTGTATTCAGAGTGTATATATTGACCAGAAGAAGATCTAACCCAAATAGGGAGGCCTGTATGATAACCCACCACCCTTCTTTATCTACAGCAAAATTTTCCACCTGCAAGGGACACCCTCTACAAACATCGAGACTCCCCTCTTCTTAGTCTTGAAGGAGCTAACAAAAGCTTTCCCCACCCAAACTTTCACCAATTTGGCTGTCTCCCATTTGAGAAGGTGGGTTTCCTGCAGAAAAACAACATTGCATTTTGTGGACCTGAGAAACAAGTAGATCTTCTGCGTAGTGCAGTGATTCATGCCCTGTACATTCCAACTAAGAAATTTTAAAGGGAATAAAAACAGTTTGTTTTTAAAAGCAAAACAAAACCCACCCAGCATGGTAGCTTAGAGGCTTACCATGATAAAGATATGGTCCATTTGGCTCCGTAATGTGTTTTAGTCTATTTTCATCACTGTGTAAAAGTTCTGATCAATGTAAACAAATCCATGGCACTACTCAAAGTTCATGCTGCAGTATGACCCTAAAATGGTGGCGACGACCTGAACGTGATGATGTCATTAGAGCGACAGTGCTCTGGAGTGGTAATATAGTTTTAATAGGGACCTTATTAATAATAAGTGTTAAATAACCTTAGCAAAACACTTCTCAAAATTCCTTACCAATGTAGTAACCCAAATGTGGGTGAGAAGGTTCCCACATGCACAGTAAGGGATTTTGAGGAGAAGCGCTTTGCTAAGGTCATTTAACACTTTATTAATAAGGACCCTATTAAAACTATATTACCTCCCTGGAGCACTGTTGCTCTAATGACATCATCAAGTTCAGGACGTCGCCACTATTTTTGGGGTTGTGGTGCAGCGCAAAGTTTGAATAGTGCCATGTATTTATTTACATCGACTGGAACTTTTACGGAGCAATGGTAATAGATTAAAACATATTTCAGAGGCAAATGGACCATATTTTTATGACAGTGAGCCTCTAAACTACCATGCTGTTGTCTTCTGTTCCATAAAATTATCAGTGAATCAACACTAAAGGATCAATGTGGTATAATTCATGATAATAGAAACAAAAATCTAAGATCACATAATAATCAATTTGAATTACCAATGACAAATACTAAAATGAGAGAACATTTCTTCACTATGCACAGTAGCATTTTGGAATAAATTGCCAAATACATTGGTTAGCATAGAGAAACCAAATACATTTTTAAAAAGTTCTTGATAAATATTTTGATTTTTAAGTAGTGCCCCACTAATGTGGGTGAAGACTATGGGCTAATGCCTAATTACATCCTAAATGCACAAAGTACAAAGTGCTCTGGATTTTGTTTTGCTTTAAAAAAAACTGTTTATATTCCCTTTAACTCTGCCATTTTATAGTAAACATAGCAATTATGAAGAAATAGAAAATAGGAAGGCTAACAACTAATATGATTCCCAGAGGGAAACTTACAAATAGAGGTGATGCTTTCTTTCTTATACCGCTGTTGCTCTCATAATGTGCCCCAACATAATGAGCAAATCCACACAGCAATAATAACAGTACAGATTTTATGATACACTGTAAATTTAAACAATAACTCTTACATTTCCCAAACAGCATGTCCCACATTGCAGAGATTCAACCAAATTGAACCCCCTAGGAACCCCCTTAAAACCCTGCCTATTAAGGAAACTAGGGAATTGATACCTATACCCATATATCACCAAATATAGTAAGAGATCCAGCTTTCCAACCAGAAGTACATACTGAAAAAACTGTAGCACAGGAAGAGAGACCCACTGAGCTAGCACTCCAAAGATGCCCATGCCCACCCCCTCCCCAAAAGGTTCAAGGCCATGTGTCCTGCACTTCCAGAACACTGTCATACTAGGCTGCTTAAATGTGCTCCTGTTGTGCCATTATTTGGTGACCTCACAAGGACAGGAACTCAGAGTTGATTATTTTCTATGACATGGAGATAAAATAATAACATTTCAGTGCTATAGTAGCAGTGCCTTTGTTACAGCTCCCCTCAACTAATGAGATAGCAAAGGGGACAACCATAAACCACCCCCCAACTCCATAGGAGAACCAAACCAATGCCAGAAAATATGAAAACAATGACCCCCCCATCTGAAATGCTCTCATTAGGGGAAGTTCTGCCTTGGTCAATACAGGCCTTACCAAAAAAAGGTTGTCCAAGCCAGTCTAATACAATAGCTATCAGGATCCGGAGGTTAAGGACTCAGCAGGCAGGTAATCTTTGGGTAGGGTATCTTGCATCCCTTCACTAGATTTCCACTCTGGTATGGGTTCCCCACTCCTTGGTACAGATGTAAGTTGCAGGTGCTCCTCACTCCTTTCCATAGATTTTTTTTTAATTCAATATGTTTTATTAAGTTTAGCCATAAAAAGCAAAGTCATAATCATATCATTAGCCAAAATCTTCATTAAGACTTCAGAAGACAGTAGTAAAAGTTGGAACATAGACAATAGGCATCGAGTACATTGACAGTAAGGATTAAAATGGATAACCAAATAAACCTCCTTCCCCTCCCTCCTCCCCCCTCCCCCACCCTGTGGTGCAAAATGATACATTTACTAAAAATCTCAGGTACCAATAATAAAAGACTCTCAACAGAGAAACATATCCCCTTTGTTAAAAATAGAATTAACAAACAGAGAAAGGAAAATAAGATAGGAGGGAAACCAAGGGGTATGATAAAGTTAAATATTAAATACTAATAGTTATATGGAAAGATTAGATGGAAGGGGCCCGCAGCTCATCATGATTCCTATTGCCTCCTGAATAACAAAGCATATTTCCCCATTTCTTTTTGAAGGAGGATACTCTTGAGTTACCTGTGCTATGAGATTTTCCTCAGAAGAGCAAAAGTTATCTCATGCAACCATTCCGTATAAGTTAGTACTGAACGGTCCTTCCAATGTCTAAGGACTAATTTTTAACTGCCATGGATATCAATGCCATGTGATATCTCTTCTCCTTCACTTGTATTTCTAGGTAATCACCTAGGATGCAGTCCTTAGGGGAAAGAGCCTTCAAGCCCAATAGAGGTCAAGTGAGGCCTCTATTTGAACCCAGAGAGGAGATACTGAAGAACAAAACCAAAAAATGTGTAACAGGGAACCCTCTTCTTTATCACATCTGAGGCATTTAGTTGAGGTGGCCCCTCTTCATCCTTGCCAGTCTGATCGGGGTGTAATAAAGATCATTTAAGATACAATATTGTGTAAGTCTGTATCTATCTTGTGTATGATATGTGTGTAAACTTTTCCAGATATACTGCCACTCAACACCTTCATCGGGATATAGGTCTTTCCAAATCTTAGGACAAGGGTTGGATGGAATTCCGGGAAATTTATATAATAGGCTGTATAACCCCGAGACACTATGTGGTTGATTAAAAATTGCCGTGACCTGAGAGAAAAATTGGAGAAGGGGTGGACTTTTGTTGTCTCTCCCAAATTTAGTAAGCAAGAGATGTCGTAATTGATATACTTTAAAGGCTACTTTGTTCGACCATTGAAATTTATCCAGAATTTCCTTAGTATCCAGAATGTAATTAGGTGAATAGAAATCTTTTACACAACAGTCTGAGATAGATGGCAGCCACTTACTAGATATCACCGAGTTACCCATACGGAGGTTAGGGTTTAAGCATATAGGTTGAGAAAAGTCCTCTGTATGAGAGATCCTAAGATGTCTGAAAACCTGAAATACCACTCGGAGAGAGATACCTAAAGGTAAAGAGCGAAGTGGTGAAGGGACATTTTTGCCTGATCTGTAAAAGAGAGCTTTCGGATCTACATTATGAGCTTTCATAAGATCTAATTCCATTTGAAGCCATAATGGTTTATAAACTAAGGGGGGATTGGGAGTCAGTGGCCGACAGCCATTTACCACATTTGTTCAGGTGCGAGGCCCAATAATAATACAAGAAGTTTGGAAGCCAGAGCTCTCCATACTCTTTGGGCTGAGATAATTTGTTATAGGATTTTCTAACAGCTTTATTGTCCCAAAGAAAAGAACTTATTCCAGAATGAATATCCTTGAAAAAAGATTGGGGAATCCATAAGTTTAACATATTTAAGGGATAGAAGAGTCTAGGTAACACATTCATTTTAATCGTTAATCCTGCCCCACAGCGATAAGGGTAGTTTAGACCATCTCAAAAGATCTTGCTTAATATTTCGCCATAGATCTTCCAGATTCAGTTTCCTCATCAATGCGGACTGAGAGAAACATGTATTCCCAGATATTTAATAGAACGTGTAGTCCACTTCATCCCAAATTCAAGAAAGTCTGCCTTATATGTGAAACGATTAAGAGGAAAATTTCAGTTTAGTAACATTAAGTTTATAGCCAGAATATCAACTGAAAACCTTAATCTGACTTAGAGCCGCTCTCAACGACAAAACAGGGTCTGACAGGTGTAGAAAGCAGGTCGTCTGCAAAAACTGAGATTTTAGCCACACTATTTGCGACAGGGACACCTGATATTGATAGAGATGAATTTAAAGATCTTAGGAGAGGTTCAAGGTACAAATTAAATAAAAAAGGAGATAAGGGGCAGCCTTGCCTTGTACCCGAGGTAAGTGTAAAGGAATCTGACATGACGCCATTACAATACAGCCTTGCTGTAGGGGAAGTATATAACGCCTGTATCCATGTCACAAATAGTGGGGGAAAACCCATAGCTTGTAGTGTAGCCCATAGAAAGGACCAGTCAACCCTGTCGAATGCCTTTTCCACGTCAAGAGAAACTAAAATCATCGGAAAATGTGAAGTCTACTCCATGATTAAAGATATTGCAGCTTGCAGTGGTGATCCACGGAGACCTACCTGCAACAAATCCGATCTGTTGAACTGATTAAGAGCATCCATACTTGCTCAATCCTTTTAGCAAGGATTTTGGCCAAGATCTTAATATCACAGTTTAATAAAGAGATGGGACGATAGCTTGAAGGAAGATATGAGGGTTTGTCTGGCTTGAGAAGAGAAGAATGATAAGGGCTTCAAGAAGGGTGGGATCCTGAGTACTACGGTCAATAAGTATTAGTACAAAGCGATGTAGGCAGGGCACTAAATCCTTAGCAAATAGTTTCTAAAAGTTAGAGAGAATCCGTCCGGACCTGGAGATTTATCCGAGCCAAGTCCTTTATAGCTGCTAAAATCTCCTGGGAAGATATAGGAGAAGATTAGTAACGCTTGCTGATCTTGATCTAAAGATGGTAGAAGAGAGTTAAGAGATAATTAAGTGTTTTGTCGATGGGGAAGGGTCTGGTTTGTTATAAAGTGACAGAAATAGGATCTAAGCACAGAAAGTATATCCGAGGATTAGTTTGGATCTCCCCATTGAAATCTTCAATGGAATTGATCACCCTGGAAGCTTCCAGCTTCCTTAGTCTCAAAAGCTAACAGATGGCTAGCTTTTCCCCACATTCTACGACCATACGTAGTTCTCAATATGGCGAGTTCAGCCTTTTCTTGCAATAGTGTAGAATACTGGTTTCTTAAAAACAAAAGGGTTTCCAGTGTATCCGTTGTGGAGGACATAGACAAAGATTGCTCTATCATTCTGATTTGGGTGAGAAGGATCGGGTTTTCGCTTCCACTTTCTTTTTCCAAGTGGAAGCTAGGCGAATAAATTCACCTCTCAGACAGCACTTCAATGCACACCACTCTTGGTCTTCCCTAATTATAGAGTTCTGATTTTCGAGATAAAAGTATTGAATCAGCCCTGATATTCTAGTACTAATGTATTCTTCTTTTAAAAGTTGATTATTTAGTCTCCACAGCAGATTCCTAGTAGTGTTAATATCCAATAGCGTGACCATCCAAACTGGAGCATGATCCGAAACCACTCTTGCATCTATACCACGTTACTTATATTCCTAAGAAGAAAATTACTACATAATATGTAATCGAGTCTAGTCCATGTATCATGTACAGAAGAGTGAAATGTAAATTCCCGGGCAACTGGATTTAGTGTTCTCCATGGGTCACATAGACCAAGAGTTTCTATAAAGTCCGCAAGTGCCCTTTGGGCTGCTGAGAGGGGGGGCAAGAGTGGCATTGGACCTGTCTAAATCCTGCTTGGGGGATATATTCCAATCACCTCCAAGAATCATTGGGAAGGATAGGAAATCTTGCACTTTCTCCTTTCCATAGATGATGAAGTGATCAGATCCTCTTCTGGGTAGTCAGCCCAGTCCATAGATGGAGATTGTGGTTTGTCAGGGGACCAGTCTGGAGAGAGTTGTGGATGATTCAAATCATGTGTTCTAGCCCATCCAGAAGGACTAGAAGTGGTAGAGGCTGAAGGGGGCATTGAGAAATTCTGCACCAAAGCTTGACCATGAGAAGTAGGAAAAAGAGACCTTAGAGCTCCAGTACCTTTCTTTCTTTCTCTCCCTCTGTCTCTTTGGTTTGACACTATTAAGTACAGTTCCTTTCAGAGATGGCTGAGAAGCAGGTATGGGCCCCTGCTGACATGGAGGTACTGATGGTGACTTCGATGATGCAGGATGAACATGGAAAGGAGAGGGGTGCAGAGAAATAACACTGTATATAATGGAAGCAGAAGCAGAATTGGGAGCAAAAGAGCCAGTTTTAGACCATTTTTTAATGTTGTTCATGAATTGTTGTGCCTTATAGGTATGTTCGAATTTAAGCCATTTGCCCTTCCATACAACTTGCAGCACAGCAGAATATCACATTTAGTACTGCATTTTATAATTGGCTAACCCTTTCTGAATAGGCACAAAAGCCTTCCTCCAAGCTGCAACATCTTTAGAAAAATACCAAAAGATATATATTTTTGTGCCCATCCCATTTGAGAGGTCCTGTTTCCCTCGCCAAATGCAGGATTTGTTCTTTAATTGAAAATCTGAAAAAATAGACTAAAATGAGGTGAGGGGGAAGGCTTCTATCTTCTGGATTGGGACCTAGTGACCGGTGGGCTTGTTCCACCTCCAAGGGAATGTCCCATTTATAATCTAGAAGCTTCAGTAAAATCTGCTGGATGAAGGTACACATGCTTGGCCTCTCTGAACCCTCCGGCACTCTAACAATGCACAGATTATTCTGTCTATTTCTATTCTCTAAATCATCCAGTTTTAATTCTAAAGATTAGAGTTGCTGTTCTAAACAAGCTATTCTATCAGCCTGCTTGGTTGAATTCAACTGCACCTTTGATACAAAGAAAGTAGTATCTGCCACTTGAAATTCCATTGCTTCTACTCGTTGGTCTAAACAAGCCACCACATTTTTTATAGCAGGTATGCCACTCATTAATGACTGCAGCATTGCCCAGATATCAGATAGGTCCACTGGGTCAACTGTAATATGAGAACTGTTCATCGCCATTTTCAGCCGCACTGTTAAGGATCCTCTATGTGACACAGACTGGAGATCATCCGAAGAAAGCTCTGAAGATTTCACCGCCACAGCCAAAGTACACTGATGACACCTGAGGTAAGGCTTATGAAAATATTTACAGAAGGTTAAGACGATCGGAGGAAAACACCGGATTTTTTTTTTAATATTTTAGTTATAATTTTATATGTTATTGCCAGACCTTTTTTCTTGACTGGAACCTATTCTCTGGATTAAAATATTTGTATTTTATATCCGTGCAGTGAGAGTGCCTGGTTATTGTGAGGCTTCGGGAGTGGGAGTCCCTGTTTTCTCACAATTACTGTATGTTATTTTAGTTCCATGCAGTGAGAGTGCCCGGGGGCTAAGTAGACCTGTAGTGTGAGTGCTTGTCCTCTTAGCCAATTTATTTATTGTTTATTTCTTTTTGTTTTTTCTGGAAAGTAGGTTCTATTTGAGAAATTTTGGATTAAGTCAGGTTATTTGGGTTTGGGATTTTGTGTTTTTGGTTGTTTAATTTGGTGGGTTAATTGTTATTTTAATTTTGGGTCGGGATTTCTAGTTTTGGTTAGAGTAAGAGGTCATTATCTTGCTTCATGTTGAAGGATGGGGATATTTATTACTACCCCATCCCCCCATCTTGCGCTATTCATTCTCCACCCTTCATGCCCTTCGCCCCTTTCCCCCCTCCTTTAGCTTTTTCAGTCTATCAGTGCTGTTGGGCCTTGGGAGTTGCCTGTGGAGGAGGGAGTGGTGGGGGGGGCGTGAACAGTGGAGAATGGTCTAGGGGAGCACTCGCATCAGGATTGTTAAGCCCAGAAGATGCCTTGGTGTGAAATGGAGGTCTGAATGGGGTTTCCTTGTTTGATCCCCATACCCAAGGGCACCATCATTAGTAATGATGGGCTGGTGGCTGGGGCATCCCAGGGGCTCTGTCCAACATGGGCGGTGTTATGCAATGCCGGATCTGTTGTGAACAAGACTGCTATCATGGTGGACTTGGTGAGTACAGCAGATCTGGCTTGCATCACCGAAACTTGGCTGGATGGAAATGCTGGCCCCGTTTTCAACCCAGCAGTTCCAGCCGGGTATTCGGTGATTCACCGTCCGAGATTGGACTGCAGGGTTGGGGGAGTTGCAGTCTGTTTCAAGACCAAATTGGGTCTTACCAGTGTGCCAGTTGAGGAGACCAGATCATTTGAATGTGTCATTGTGGCAGGTGGGGGCTATAGACTGGCCCTCATCTACCGTCCACCCGGAGATGAGAAGCCATTCCTTAAGGAAGTGGCGGACTTCATCATTGACCTGGTATTGGAGTCCCCCAGGTTGATGGTGCTGGGTGACTTCAATGCCTGGATCGATGATGAACTCTCACAATTTGGACAGCACTTCCTCCAATTGATGAATTCATTGGGCCTCTCACAGGTGATTACCTCTGCCACTCATAAATGTGGCCAGTCCCTTGATCTGGTCTTCCTCCTGGGGATGGAGGCCTCCGACGTGGGGGTGGAACCTGTTGGATGGTCTGACCATCACACTGTGAGATTCAATTTTGGTATCCCCCCTGTGTAGACCAACCCCTATGGAGATGGTCAAGTACCGCCCTTTACGGGATGTGACTCCCAATGGTCTAACTGCAGTGCTTGACCTTTCAGAACTCCCTGTGATGTGCATGGATCCAGAGGTTTTGGTTCTGGCCTATAATAAGGCCATTACCTCTGCTCTGGATTCTATTGCACCATTTCATGTGCATCCTCTCTCCCTTCACCCTCGGTCCCCATGGTTCGATGGGGACCTGAGGGAGATGCGGCATTTAGGACGCAGGTTAGAGAGATGTTGACAGAAATCCCACTTGAATGCCAACCATCTTAGACTGCTAGAAAATTATCAACTCTATCAGTCAGCAATTATCTGTAAGAGGGCAGTGTTCCTGTCCGGGGAAATTGCTGCTGCTCAGAACCAACCGGCTCAGCTCTTTTGAACGGTGGACAGACTGTGCAACCCAGCCTGTCTACAGGTTCATACAGCTTTTTCACAATTTCAGTGTGAAGAGCTTGCTCGGTTCTTTGCAGATAAGGTAGAGGACATTAGAGTGGAGACCCATGCAACACTCTCTATGGGAAGGGCCATGGACCAGTTCTTGGTCGCTTTCTGTCCTCGTTCCTGGAATCTCTTCAAAAGGCCGGATATCGAAGATGTTATGAGGATTGCCCAAGGTATGTACACTACATGCTGTAGTTTAGACCCAGGCCCTACAGCCCTGATTATGGGCTGTGGGGAGATTATCATCCTGGTTCTAGCGAGGATAGTCTGGTGCTCCTTAGACTATGGTGAATATCTCTGCTCCCTGAAGGAGGCTGTGGGGACACCAGTGTTGAAGAAGGCTTCTTTGGACCATGACTCCCTCACTAACTAAAGACCTATCTTAAACCTTCCCTTTGTTGGGAAGGTAATTGAGAAAGTAGTGGCTACTCAGTTGGACAACCATTTGACCATCCATAGCATCTACTATCCTGTCCAATCCGGTTTTAGAAAGAGGCATAGCACAGAGACTGCACTGGTTCGGGTGCTCAATGATCTCTTGATGGCAAGAGACCAGAAAAAATGGTCCATTTTGACCTGTTGGATCTGTCATCAGCATTTGACACTATAGACCATGGGGTACTGCTTGAGTGCTTGAGAATCATCTGTGGGCTTTCAGGTCTGGTCCACAGATGGTTTACATCTTTCCTCACTGGTAGAACACAGAGAGTGGTGTCCGGGGTATTTTCCTCCGACCCTGTCTCTCTGTCCTGTGGGGTGCCTCAGGGCTCAGTGCTGTCCCCCATGCTGTTTGCGGTGTACATACTTCCCTTCGGAGACATTGTAAGACGGTATGGGCTGGAGTTTCATTGTTATGCTGATGATACCCAGCTCTACCTGTCTTTTGCACCCGACCAGAATGGAGCACTCTCAGTGTTTAATAACTGCATCGATGAAATCCAAGGATGGATGAGGTCCAGCTGGCTGAAGCTGAATTCTGTAAAGACGGAGGTGATGGTCATGGATCCTGGTCACCAGATAGGGGGTGGGGGACAAACCATCACTCAGGTTTATTCCTGGGGACAGTTGAGCTTCCTATCTCTGAACAGGTGCGCTACCTAGGGGTAATTCTCGACGACCAGCTGACACTGCGTGCGCAAGTGTCAGCTGTCGTTAAGTTATCCTTTTATCATCTTAGGAATATTGCTAGGATCAAGCACCTTGTTCCGTCCGGAGACCTTCCTACATTGATCCACGCCTTTGAGACCTTGCACTTGGACTACTGCAGTTCCCTTTACTTTGGGCTTCCAGGGATTGATATCCACTGCTTGCAGCTGGTGCAGAACTCCGCAGCCCAGTTGTTAACTGGGACACTTCATTCCTCCCATATTACCCCGGTACTGTGGGGCCTGCACTGGCTGCCAGTTCAGTGGTGGATCTCCTTTAAAGTCAGTTTGCTGACTTACAAAGCCCTACACGGTCTGGGCCCTGACTACCTGAAAGAGCTTCTGGTCCCTTACATCCTGGAGCGACCGCTCTGCTCAGCCAATGAGGGGTTGCTAGAGATTCCGAGGGTAGTTTTGAAATCTTCTGGTGCCCGGGCCTTTGTATTCATGGCACTGACCCTCTGGAATTCTCTACCCCATTGGATTAGAGAGTGCACGATGGTGGGGGGCTTTAAACAAGCATTGAAATCCTTTCTGTGGAGAAAAGTGTTTGTCGGAGGATATTGAACCAATCTGATTTTACTATTTATTATGATGCCGATATTATTTATTCTACTGATTTTTATTATGATATGTTATTTGGATGTATTTTAAAGACTGTTCTGAGCCTTGATTTTTTGAAAGGTGCATTAAAAATAAAGATTATTATTATTATTATTATTATAATACTTCAGGGCCGTGGAGCTCCTCTTTCAAGTGGCCATCTCTGATGAGGTTGCACATGCACCCCTGTTCTTTAGATATTTTAGTGAAAACAACAAGTTGGGAGGGAAAACTGTCAGGCTAATGTAGAAGGTAGGGTTATAGAGAAGGAGTGGCAGAAAGCACCCATACTAAATAACTACTTTTGCTTAGTATTCACTGGAGAGAACAGTGGGTCCTTGTCAAAGAGCAGCATAAAGGCAGCTGATAAAATTATCCCAAAAATGAAACTATAGAAATTTACTGGTGAAAGAGTCAAAAAGGGATTAGCAACCCCAAAGGTTAAAAAGGCCCAAATGCCAGATGGGATGCCACTTGGGGTACTAAGGGAACTAGCACTGGTGTTAGCCAACCCCCTGGTGGAGCTATTCAATAGCTCTGTGCAGCAAGGAGTGGTCTCCAGGGACTGGATGATGAAGGATGTGGTCTCACTACATAAGGGAGGAGGCAAGGAGCAGCCAGAAAACTATAGACCTCTCAGCATTACCTCCATGGTAGGAAAGCTGATGGAGACACTAAGCAAGGAGAATGGACCAAGTGGAATACTTAGAGAAAAATGGACCTCAAGATAATAAGCAGCATGGGTTCATGGCAGGATGGTCTTGTCAGACCAACCAGATAGTATTCTTTGACTGGGTGACCAGGGTAGTTAATAAGGGGTATAGTAAATTTACTCTACTTTGACCTTAGCAAGGCATTTGGCTCAGTGCCACAGTGAAGGCTGCTGAAGAAGATGGGGGATCTAGGAACAGCTGAAGAAATAGTAAGGTGGGGAGGGAGTTGGTAGGAGAGGAGACAATAGAGTTGTGGTGAATGGGGTCAGATCACAGGAAAGAGAGGTCACCAGCCAAGTACCACAGGGATCTGTTCTGGGCCCAGCCCTCTTCAATATGTTCATTAGCAACATAGGAGAGAGAATCCAGTGCAGGTTGTTTGTGTCTATTTGCAGAGAACACTAAATTCTGTGCTAGGGTTGTCAATGTAGAGGAGATGTGGGAGTTGCAGAGAGGCCTGCAAACACTGGAAAAGTGTCCCAATGGATGATAACTGAAATCAAGTGCTAAAAAGAGCCAAGTTATGTACTTAGGGAACAAAACCCTCAGAAGTAGATAAGGGGTCTATGATATGGCAGCTGAGATTTAATGCCAAGAAATGCAAGGTAATAGACATCAAGAATTAGAATCCAAAATTGCAAGACCTGATTGGGAGAGCAGTGATAAGAGTACCAATGAGGAAAATGACCTGGGGTGATAATATCGGAGAACCTGAATTCAGTGACACAATGCAACAGGGCAGTGGGGAAGGCAAACAGAGTGAAGGGATGCATAAGAAAGGTGATCAGCCATAAGAACAGGGAGATGATCATTCCCTTATATGCAACAGGTCTTTGGTTTGCCCTCACTTGGAGGAGATAGAAATGGGGAACAGATAAGGTAGGAAAAAAGCCTTTTGAAACATAAAAATTTAGAACTAGTTGACAGAAAAGGACTATTTGGCCCACCCAGTCTGTACAGATGGTCTCTGCCTAGTCTGTCTCCACAGATCCTAACTGGTCTCCAGTGATCCTCCCTGCTTAATTATTAATATTCCCCTATGTCTATCCCATGCATGCCTGAAGCCCCCTTTTGGCTTCGCCTCCACCACTTCTGCTGGCAGTCCAGGTGTCCACCACTGTTTTGGTGAAGTAGTACTTCCTCATATCTCTCTTAACCTCCCCCCCAGCTTCATTGCACAACCTCTGGTCATGGTGCTCTTTCTCATTTGAAAGAGACTCCCCTCCTGCACCCTCTTCACACTTGTGAGGTACTTCTATGGCTGTATCATGTCCCCACTTGCTCTCCTCTTTTTAAATTATCGCATAGGATTTTGATGGTGTACATGTTGAGATCTCTCAGTCTCTCTTTGTAGAGGCCATTAGGGCCATTGCAGGAGTATTATGTTGGGTTGAGCAGACTGGATGTGTCTATAAGACTTTTACTTAGGGTTGCCACCTATCTGGTTTTTAACCGGATAATCCATTTTTCAGGGTCTTTATCCGGTCATCCGGATTTGATTAAATGCAGTCCAGTTTTTGGGCCATTTTGAGTACTCATAAACTCTTAAAACTAATGTATCAAATCATTCACTGTTTTGGCTGCATTGCAGTTCCAGGTTAGAAAGAAGTTCAAATGTCACAGTCATTCAGATCTACCTTTGTTTGTAAAACCAGACTGTCTGAGAGGTGTAAAGTATGGCCATTAAGATCATTAGCAGCAAATTAACCTAATATTTTCCACTCTGAATTTTAAATATGGTCTTTTACTGCTATGCCAGGAAACAGCTTTTACACTTTTATGTGCTCTCATGTGTTTTTTTTTTGTTTGTCCTATATTCTGGTATGTTTTAGACCCATTTTTGTTAAATTAATAATCTAACTTTTATTGCCTTTATCACCACATTTGCTCTAATTGTTTGTATTACCTGAATATTCCATGATATTAGCTACACTTTTACAGGTCATTTAGATAAACAGCATGGAATGGTATGTCTGAAATTGCGGAATGTCTTAGAAATATGAAAAGAAACAGCAGTAGCTGCTGATGTAAATGGGAACATAGTGCAGTATTAAGGGTACCACATACTGTATGTCAATAATTAAGTTATCAAAACTTGGTCAAAGCATCAGAATACATGACTGACATGGAAAGGAAAATGGGTGAGTGTTTAACAGAGGGCTGAGCAATAAGCTGTGGATGAGCTTGGCACATCTAACAGATCTGAGTTTGATTCCCACAGCCTCCACTTACATACTGTGTGATCCTAAGCAAGTCACTTCACCTTCCTGTGCTCCTGGCTCACTCCTGTAAATTGGGCTATGTGGCCCATGGGAGTTAACCTTGTTACCAAAGAATAAAATAACTATGAATAAATCAAATAAATAACAGTATAAAGATGATTTCCTATCACTAGTAATGTCTATTCCAACATTACAAATGGCTTTGGAGGAGGAGCGATATATTCAACAGTCATAAAAAGGGGTGGAACCAGATTCAGAGTTTGGGGTGTGGTTCAGCATCTGGTTTTTACCTCATCCAAAGGTGGTGACCCTACTTTTACTGTCATCATGTTCCATGTTTCTTTGAGGTCATGCCTTTAGTTCTCAACTATAATCAAACTCCTCAGATCCACCCACACCTTGGTACATATTCAAGTAATACACAGTATCTAGGGGTTTATATAGCATAAGATTACAATGATCTATATGATCTTACAAGAGCATACATAGGTGGCTGCAAACACCACAGAAATGGGGCCAAAACCACGTCCAAAGGGTACTCACGAACTGTCCAAAATAGGTTGGCACCTCATAGCCATCTGCTCTTTGATATGAAATCCACATACGATGTGTCAGGATAAAAGCCTTTTATTTTCAAAATAGGCAAAATAGTCAGCAAGCATACAAGATGTGAGCTTAATACAGCTTGCCCCTCCCCACGGAACCAAATGTTTTCGTGTCACAACTACATTTTCTCAAGGCATGTGGCAATAAGGGATAGCACACCTTATATACCTTCTTTAAAGGTGAGGTTTAAAGGTAACGTTATATTCCCATAAGTAAACTTTATCCCATATTGACAAAGTGCCACAAAAAACAGGTTTTGAATAGTGTATCCAATACTAAAAGGACCATACCTAAATATAAATACAAAATACAAATAAAATGTATATTACCAAAAAATCACAAAATATTATTAAAAAATGGCAGAAACAGCAGCATACTACTATAACCTTTGTAATACATCTGAAAGGTATATAATTTGTTCCCACAAAACAGTAACAATCTATAAATAATCTATAAAAAGGGGGAAAGTTGAAAAAAAAATCATTTAAACCGGGAGCAATATATGATTTCAAAACATATTATCAATAAGTTTCTCTTTGTCGTAATTTTAAATCTAAATCTCCCCCTCTAGGACCTATAATGACTTTCTCAATAATTTGAAAGTTAAAATGATGTTCTTCTCCCTTAGAATTAACATGTTGGGAAAGAGCACTAACACCATCAGCATGTGCAATACTTCTAACATGCTGTCCTATCCTTTCTTTTAGTTTTGGGTTGTTTTACCCACATAGAAACCAGTACATTTATTGCAACATGCCAAATATACCACATTCAAAGTATTGCAATTTGCAAAAGTCACAGTTTTATATTGTTCCCCCATAACTGGTTGCTTAAACATGTTACCAGTTTTTATAAATTTACAAAAATGACAATTTCCACATCGGAAGGTTCCATTAGGCAAAGCACTTATTTTATTCACATTTTGTGTCTCCCCACTATAATAACTATGTACTAATTGATCCCGTAAATTATGGCCCCTTTTATATACAATTTCTGGGAGTTTTTTTACCAAATCTTTAAACTTATGATCTACTGATAATATATGCCAATGTTTTTTAATAATGTGAATAAACAAATGTGCTTGTGGACTAAAAGTAGTAATAAATTTTGGAGCATCATTTTTATGTACAATTTTCTTCTTCTCTTGTTGATCTTGAACATGTCTTTTAATATTCCACTTATGTTCAGCTTTTATACATCCCTCTTGTATACATTTCATATTATAACCACGTTGTAAAAATCTTTTTGTTAACTCCTCAGCACCTTTTTCATAGTCCCCTACATGAGAGCAATTACGCTTATATCACAAAAACTGTCCAACAGGTATATTTTCTGTAACATGTTTAGGGTGACAGCTCTGAAAATGCAATATACTATTTCTGTCAGTACTTTTCTAAACAGCTTTGTACTAATATCCCCATTGTTTTATTTTTTTACAATTAAATCAAAAAAACTGATCTGATCAGGATCCACTTTTAGTTCAAATTTTAAGTTGCAATTCGATTTTTCTAAATACGCTTTAAACAATCCCAATTCTCCTACAGAACCTTTCCAGATGAAGAATAAATCATCTATGTAATGTTTATAAAAATCAATTTTGTCCAAAAAAGGATTCTTATCACCAAAGATGAATTTTTCTTCCCATTTTGATAGATATATAATCGCATAGTTGGGGGCCATAGCTGCCCCCATTGCTGTTCCTTTTTTCTGCAAAAACATCTTCCCATCAAAAATGAAAGTGTTACAAGTAAGAACCTTTTCCGTCAGCATAATAAGAAATTCCACAAATACATGTGAATGTGAGGTCTTTTCATACAAACTCTCTTTTAATCTTTCCAACCCTTCATTATGTGGAATATTCGAATATAGGGAACAAACATCCAAAGTTGCAAAACTTGATTGTGGACTCATATCAATATCTGCAAGAAGATCCATAAATGGTGCTGTATCCTTTAAATATGACCGGATGTTTTGTGCAATAGGTTTAATAACATAATCCACAAAATGTGCAATATTGTCAGTCAGAGATCCAATGCTGGCCACTATCGGTCTGTATCGCGGATTCTTTCAACATTTATGAATTTTGGGAAGTCCATATAGAACAGATTTTATTGGATGTTTTATGGACAAAAATTCATATGTATTACGACTAATTAAACCTTCCAATAATGCTTCATACAGAATATTATCAATCTCTCCTTTAAACTTGTTCACAGGATCACAAGACAAACTTTCATAAAAATCTGTATTTTTAAGCTGATGTAACATTCCCAATTCATATTCTTTAGTGTTTATAGCTACCACAGATCCTCCTTTATCAGCCGGCTTTATAGTAATCATTTTATTATTTTTTTAGAGCACGAATAGCTACATTTTCTTCCGTTGTGCAATTATAATATCTCGATGGTGGTAACAATAAGTTTTCTAAATCCTGAATACATGCTTTCTCAAACACCGTGACTGCAGGGTTTTGTGGAGGAAAAAAAGTGGATCTATTTTTAAAGTTAGGAACAATTTCAAAAAGATCTGCTGTCTCTCTACTTTTTTTCAGCACATTGCATTCCCAATTCTCTTCATAAAAAAATGCTTTCAAATTCAATTTTCGAGTGAATTTATAAAAGTCCACAACTGTTTCAGATTTATTCAAGCTAGATGTTGGAATAAACAAAAGTCCCTTTTCCAAAACTTTTAATTCTGATTCAGTCAAAACATGGTCAGAAATGTTAATCACCACTTTTTCTTCATCATCTAATAGTTTCGTTTGTATCTGTGGTAGGACCCTCTCCCCGTCGCTGATACATTCTCCTGCCTCCTCCATTTCCTCTCATTCTTCCTCCCCCTCCCTTGTGTACCCCTTCATACTGTTCTTCTTGAAACCTGGTAAATCTTGGGCTGCATCTCAATTGTCTCTCCGAAGCCTCCTGTATAGGTACAGACCTCGATCGGCTGTGTGAAGGGTACAACTGGGAATGGGGGTGCGGGTGCGGGGTGGAGGTTTTGTTCTGCATCTCCCAATCCACACTGGAAACTGTTACTGTTTTGTGGGAACAAATTATATACCTTTTAGATGTATTGTAAAGGTTATAGTAGTATGCTCCTGTTTCTGCCGTTTTTTAATAATATTTTGTGATTTTTTTGGTAATATACATTTTATTTGTATTTTGTATTTATATTTAGGTATGGTCCTTTTAGTATTGGATACAACTATTCAAAACCTGTTTTTTGTGGCACTTTGTCAATATGGGATATAGTTTACTTATGGGAATATAACGTTACCTTTAAACCTCACCTTTAAAGAAGGTATATAAGGTGTGCTATCCCTTATTGCCACAGCCTTGAGAAAGTGTAGTTGTGATGCAAAAATGTTTGGTTCTGTGGGGAGGGGCAAGGTGTATCAAGCTCACATCTTGTATGCTTGCTGACTATTTTGCCTATTTTGAAAATAAAAGGCTTTTATCCTGACACATCATATGTGGATTTCATATCAAAGAGCAGATGGCTGTGAGGTGCTGACCTATTTTGGACAGTTCATCTATATGATCTTAACTTCATCCCATTGCTTAAAATAATCTTTTGGGATTGGGAAAAATGGGAGAAATCTGTGACACTGATTGGTAGGCTCCCTGTTATAATGTGTCTGTTCTATAGCTCTGATTTTAATCACTCAGTGCTTTCTTCCTGCAGTCCCTGTGTTTGTGTTATCCAGGCTCATATGTTGCTATTTCAGAAGCACAGCACCTAACTATTGCAGCATCTATAGTTCAATTTGTGTCCTCCTCCCATAAAGGCAATCCATCGAAAGGGCAGCTATTTGGAGCTGATATTTATAAAAAATAATTGCTATAGAATTGTTGCTGCAGTAGTGGACTTGTTACTATGTAGTGATAAGTGTTACGTGTGTACTCTACATTTATATTCTGTCTGTTGTATGTGGTTTCACATGGTGTTTTACTACATTTCAAACCATTGGTTTCTAATGATTGTATATGTATTAGCTATTTACAAATATGTGTAAATTAATTATACTTGATTATTGTCACTAAAAATGTTTTTATATGTGTATAATGCTAAATGAATACTGTGCCTTTAAGACGACCGTTACTTAAGGTTTGTTATTACCATAGACACACAACCTCCTGATGACGTACCGCTAGTACGAAACCAGTTGAGGCTTCTTTGCAGCTTGATCTGTGAGCTTTTTGTTATGTTGGCATCTTTATAGTAAACATTTTAAAAAAAATTCTGCCTGAGGTTGTGCAATCTTTTAGCTGTTCACTATTTCAGAATAGCCTCCTACTTCTGCCAGGCTACTGGCATCACCCGACCTCCTCATCACTACCCTGCCCATACTTTTTCCAAAATCACAGCAGTCTGTTTCTGACTTCTACCATACTGAAACTTCAGCATTTCAATTGGCTCTATTAGCTATTGGCCAACTCAGTTAAGAAGGAAGATAAAACCTTTTATAGGTACATCAGGGGGCATAGAAAGACAAAGGGAGGGATAGTGAGGCTGAATAGAATGGATGGTGGGTGGGCAGAGAGGGACAGTGAAAAAGCAGGCTACTGAATGAATATTTCTGCTCAGTATTCACAAAAGAGGAGGAGGATGGGGAGGTGTCTAATCCAATTAACAGAAACACTCTGGAAAGGGGAGTTGATCCCAGTCCTTTCACAGAAGAAAGGATTCTGAAAGAACTCCTAAAACTGAAGGTGGATGAAACAATGGGGCCTGATGGAATTCACCCCAGAATTCTGAAAGAATTAAGGGGAGAACTAGTGAAACCACTGACTACCCTTTTTAACAAACCATGGGAGGATGGTGTGGTACCTGAGGACTGGAGGAAGGTGGATGTGGTTCCCCTTCACAAAAGTGGGAGCAGGACAGAGTCAGGAAACTACAGACTTATCAGTTTGACCTCTGTGGCAGGGAAAGTGATGGAATCATTTCTGAAGGAAAGAATTGTTGAGTACTTAGAGGGACAGTGGGGCACAGGACCCAAAGCAGCATGGGTTCACAGCAGGAAGGTAATGTCAGATGTATCTAATTGATTTCTTTGACTGGGTGACAAAAGTAGTAGACCAGGGAGGGGCTGTGGACATGGCCTACCTAGACTTTAGCAAGGCATTTGACACAGTCTCACTCAAAAGATTAATAGTCAAAATAACCAGCCTGGGAGTGGGTCTCAGGGTGGTAACCTGGGGTAAAACATTGGCTGGACAACAGGACACAGAAGGTAATTGTAAATGGAGTCCACTCTGAAGAAAGAGGGGTTACTAGTGGGGTACCGCAGGGTTCAGTACTGGGGCAGTCCTTTTTAATGCCTTTATAAATGACATTGCAGAGGTACTGGAAGGAAAAGTATGCCTCTTTGCAGATGACACAAAGATCTACAACAGTGTTGATACACAAGGAGGTATGGAAAGGATGAGAAGGGACTTGGCAAGGTTGGAGGAATGGTCAGAAGTATGGCAGCTTGGATTCAATGCAAAGAAGTGCAAAAATAATGCACCTGGGAAACAAAAACCCAGGGGAAGATTACACAATGGGGGGAGGTAGTAACAACAACAAAAATGGAAATGGACCTGGGAGTAATCATATCATACGACCTTAAGGTTAGCAAGCAATGTGAGAAGGCAGTAGGGAGTGCTGGGGGGATACGGGGATGTATAGGGGAGAGGCATCACCAGCAGAAAACAGGAAGTTGTTATCCCTCTGTACAGACAGTTGGTGAGACTCCATCTGGAGTTCTGCATCCAGTTCTGGAGACCCTGTCTCTACAGGGACATAGACAGCATAGAGCCAGTCCAGAGGAGGGCAACTAAAATGGTGCAGGGTCTGCAAGAGAAGCCATATGAGGAGAGACTAAAGAAGCTTAACATGTATACCCTTGTGGAAAGGAGTGGGGGGGCATGATAGAAACTTTTAAGTACCTCTGTGGAATCAACAAAGTCCAAGAGGGTAGCATCTTTCAGAAAAATAGATGTGCAAGAACAAAGGGACACAATTTGAAGATGGGGGCAGTTCAGGGGCAATGTGAGGAAGTATTTTTTTTTTTTACAGAGAGGGTGGTGGATGCATGGAGCAGCCTTCCTGAGGAGGCTGTGGGGTCTAAAACTGTGGGAGAATTCAAGAATGCTTTTGACAGAAAAAGGCAATTTTTGTGGGGGGTAGGAAGAAATAGGCTGTTGATTAACTAGGATCTGAAGCTTATCCTGTAGGTAGGGAAATGGGCAGACTAGGTGGGCCAAGCAGTCCTTATCTGCCATCAAAGTCTATGTTTCTATGTTACCAACATTATAGTTGCTGCTTGATCTCATGGTGCTCAGCTTGTGACTTCCCTGTTATTCCCACAGCGGGGGACCGTGATGTCTTGATAGGGAATCGTGGCTCCAGATAGCAGGAGCATGCTTTTATCTAAGTTAATGAATCCTGCTCCTTTGCCTACATGGCTTCTCAGTTATCTATGCATAAATATATTAACCTCGCAGCTGACATGGCTTGCACAATATTCATCGCATGAATGTCAAGGTTTTCATTCCATTCCATTACCGTGTTGCAAATACTCCACATTCGAATAACTTTACTCTGCCATAAAAGCATTAAAAGTATTCATGCCACTCATATCAATTCTCTATTTATGCTGCAACCATAGCAATCACTGCTAAACCTCATCAATTCAATTTACTAAACCTCATTGAATCAATTTCTGGCATCACTGCCTCTCACTGCTTAATGGCTTCACAGCCTTTCACTACTTGATCACCTATCTTCCATGACACCATTAATCTGGCTTCCATAGTGAAATTGGTTGGCTTACTTGCATTTACTTTGCTCATATCCCTCAATCATATTAAGCATTCCTATCCATCAATCTCATCAGTCAATTGTATCAGTCCATTCTATCAGTCAATCATCTCAGAGAATCGTGCCATATACCAATACCTAACTAATGGATGTTGGCTTTGCCTGGCCACCTCATATGTATCGCTTCATAGTTATCTGTCTGCTCTCCTTCATAAAGTGGAGGTTTGCCAACCATAACCATTACTTTCTATGGGTCAGGGCGTCCTTGCTGCAGACAGCCTCGCTGTACACTGAAGTCCGCATCTTGAGCTTGTTAATCTCAGGGCAGGGTCCTTCTCATCTGGCCCATAGTGGGAATGCTCCCACTCCAGGTGGTGCTTGAGCCATTTTCACCATCAATTGCACCTCTTAATGTAGAATTTAAGACTTCAGCTATGAAGGATGGGGCTTTCACTCCCAAGAACACTCCTTCAGCTGACCGAATCAGGTTCGGTGGTGCCCATTACAGTATTCTCCCCATGACCGCCTCTAGTTCACCAGGTCTGTTTTAGTCAGTAGGCAGGCTGAGTGCCTCAGCAATCATTGGTCTCCTCCTTCTCCTCCTGCTTGGGGGTCATGCTCAACCTTCAGAGCTTCCGTTGTTGCAGAGGACTCTTGCTACCCTTCATGGCATTCCCATTAGAGGGATAGTGAGAGTTTTCCACCAAATTGGAATATTTTTATCCACTCAGATAGGGTTTATAAATTGCAGCAGCAGAGCTGTCACTAAATAAAACACCCCTAGCCTGGAGGGAAGGTGACCTAGGCTTCAGATCCCAAGAGGTTTCCTCCTCATAAAAGGTTTTTTTTTTTCCCTCTTCTTGGTGCCAAAGGTCACATCATGTAGTAAATTGTTCATAGTATATTCTCTAGTTTCCTTAGGTAGGATTCCACTGTTGGATGGAGGTGGATGGTGGACCTCCTCTGCCATTCCTCTCTCCTTGAGAAGTCATGCCCTATCATTATAATTGATTCAACCTATGTTCAAACCATTACTCATTTCAGTTATCGCTGGCCACTACCCTCATCTCTGATGACCATGTGTATATTCCAGTCTCAATACCAACTCAATGCAACTGCAATGCCTTCTAATCAACTTGTTACCTCCACAATGCTTTCCAGTCTATGCTCTTTTTGGGACTTTTCCTCAGCTACCTTTAGCCTAAGGGAATACTTCCTGTGAAATCTCTAGGGGTGGAACCCTTATCCTGGGCCCCTGCCTTTGGAATCCCTACAGGGTAATATTCCTGAGGTACAGAGAGGTGAACGGCCACAACAAAGTTTATTCAGTAAGTTGCATAAGCACAACACCACACTAAATTGTGTAAGCACATACAATTTAAAGACTGTAAGCCTGTAGTTCAGTGGCTGAAGCAACAGCCACACCCCTCTGCCTGACCTATTTAAACCTTTCCTTTCTGCTTCATTCAGGAGCTTTTTTCTTTGCCCCACCATCCTCCCTCCTCCCTCCTCCCTCCTCCTCCAGCCTCTCTCTCTTCAGGTGCTTTTCCGATGCTACCTTTAGCCTAAGGGAATCCTTCCTGAGGCACCTCTAGGGTTGGAACCCTCCTCCAGGGTTCTTGCCTTCAGCATCCCTACAGGGTAGTATTCTTGAGGCACAGAGAGGTGAACAGCCACAACACAGTTTATTCAGCAAGTTGCATGAGCACACCACACTAAGTTGCATAAGCACATTGAACTTTATTTAGATGTAAAAGATTGTAATTTGGCCCCAACAAGGTGGCTAGTGATCCCTTCCACTTCCTCATTCCTCTGGCTTGCCCCTGTGCTCAGACATGTAGTGACATCAAGCAAGGGAGAGTGTGGGGGAGAGCCTCACTGAAGTCAATGGGGGAAGATTTTGATTACTACTTATTAAGTAAAAATGGCCAGTTGGAGATTAATGAAGGCCACGGATCGACTAACAAGGCCTTTGTTAGTCAATCAGTGGCCTTTAGTAATCTCCAACTGGCCATCATTACTTAATAAGTAGTAATCAAAATATGCCCCCATTGACTTCAATGGGGCTCAACCCCATGCTCTCCCTTGCTTGATGTCACTATGTGCCTGAGAGTAAGGACTTGCCACAGGAATGAGGAAGTGAAAGGGATTAACTGCCCACCTTCTTGGGGCCAAATTATCCCTTCCTTCTAAATAAAGGAAAGGAATATAGCAGTAAAACTGTCACAAAATGAATTTTGCCAGCATAAGGTACAAGATAATGTAAGACTGACCAAAATTAAATAAAGTAATTAAATCACTTTAAGAATTCAGTTATGGGCCAATTTTCACATTGAACTGACTCCAGAGGTTCTCTTCTGCAAATGTTTTTTACATGCCCTACTTTAAGTAGCTACTGAAGTAAAACACTGTTTATGATTGGTTGTGCAGTGGGCATCGAATTCCTCTTGAACTTGAGCATACTTCTCCTGGGCCCAAAACTCTACTTTACTATGGACATGCAGGAAACTACATCTCTAATTAATATTGTTCCAAACAGTACTGTAACATCATATTACTATACTGAAAAGACTCACAGCTGCCACCATATAGACAATGTTTAATCCCTATGATCAACTGCTCCTGATTATAAAAATCACATTACGTTATGGAGGATAATACATGTATAAGTTTGATCAAATCTGGGAGCCTTTCGTGTTTCAGCTGGCCAAGGTGCAGGATCCCACGGGGGTTGATTAGGGCTCCCTGATACTGCCTTCACCCAGATTTCATCGCCCGCCGCACCTGAAAATGATGGCACATGCTGGCCAAGTTACAGGATCCCTTGGGGATTGAGTAGGGCTCCCTGATACTGCCCTCCACCAGATTTCATCACTCGCCACACCTGAAACTGATAGCACATGCTGTCCAAGCTGCAGGATCCTTCGGGGGTCGAGTAGGGCTCCCTCATACTGCCCTCCCCCAGATTTCATCATCTGCCACAACTGAAATTGATGGCACATGCTGGCCAAGCTGCAGTATCCACTGGGGGTCGAGCAGGGCTCCCAGATACTGCCCTCTGCCAGATTTCATCACCCGCTGCACCTGAAACCGACGGCACACAGTAAGAAGCCCAGCTGGACCCTCAGGTAGTCTGATTGCTGCATTTTGCATCTGATTGTTTCTGACACAAACTTTGAATCTCAGCCATCAGTAGTCACTTCAGGAAAATAGTCCACCAATATCAAATGCTGTCCTACAACCCACAGGAGACATGGACCAAACTTGTAGCTGAACTGAGAGGGACAGTGAAATTACTGAATCTGTTGCTAGCAGGGAGTTGGTAGAACTGAATGTTCAATGTGTAGTGATTAATGTACCTGAATAAATAATTTACAGAGGTTGGAATCCTCTTTAGCAACAATACCTGGTATACTGCTGTGTTAGCCATGTAGGGGAAATGTATGAAGTGCATGGAAATAGTAAGTAGCAAGATATTTAAAAGTCCTTATTTAGCAGGGAGAGTGTATCTGGGGATTGTACTGGTATTGCTGAGTGTATAGCAATAGCTCTATCCCAGTGAGATGTGGGAGGCAGAAATGGTTTAAAACTCTGTGAAATCTGCCAGGATACAGCCCCTCAAGAGATTGTGACAGCTGATGAAATCTGAGACTAACCTGTTGCCGCTTAGTGACATGGCCCCTTGCTGTTCCTTTTTACTTACATTAATGAACTCTGTCCCTTTTGTGTTTCAGCTGGCCAAGCTGCAGAATCCCTTGGTGGTTGAGTAGGGCTCCCTGTTACTGCCCTCCTCCTGATTTTATCACCAGCTGCACCTGAAAGTGATGGCACATAGTAAGAAGCCCAACCAGACCCTCAGGCAGTCTGATTGATGTGTTTTGTGCCCGATTGTTTCCGGTGCGCATCATGGTGCCTGTAAGGGAATAACCTTCCCCCCTACCCCCCATTCAGGCCGACCTCTAACAATTTATCTGCTTCACTCCCCCCATTCCTAAGTTCAGTTGTTCCATACCCCTTCTGTTACAAGTTTTACTTATCGCTACCACCCTAAAACAGGTCACCTTTCAGCTGTTTCTCTCACTCCTGGTCTGCAGCTTATCTCTACTCCTCCTGTCACATTCTCACACAGTAAGACAGTGCACACAGCCTTTTACCCACTGTATAGCCACTCCTACCGCTGCCTATAGTCATCACTTGATAAATCCTTTACCAGCCCAGAAATATTCCTTATCGCCAGCTCCTCTGTGTGGTCTACTGGTGAGTGCAGACCTTCACACCTCTCATCTAGCTGCAATATTTGGTCCTTTACATTTTACTAATGGCTCTATCTGTTCACCCCTGTATATGAGCCCTGTACTTCATCCTGCCTTTACTCCTTCTAGCTACCCACATTATAGACACTATATCAGGTGTCCAAGGGAATTACAAATTATCAAACACCCCCTCTCCAGACAACTTCTGTTTCTCCAACACCATTGCCCAACCATTAAGGCCACCTGACATGCAGAGCCTTCTCTACTCTAATGCAGGCTGCTTACTCACATGCCATCCTGCATGAGTTCACAGACATTCTCATCATACACCTAGGACTCTAAAGCGACTGCACCTCATCACCTTAATCCTGTGGTTATACCTGCTGCTAATCTCTGCAGGTGATATTGAACCTAATCATGGACCTACCCCTCTGAATTACTGTCTTATTCTACCACCAGGGCAAGGAACCAAAGGGCTGAAACTAATACACCTAAACATTAGAAGCCTGCTCCATAACAAAACTGAGCTTGCTGCCTGGGTTTCCTGCTACCAGCCAGATATTTTATGTATCTCTGAAATTTGGCTCAAGCCGTCCATACCTGACAGCCATTCTAACTCACCGGGCTACAATTTCATTTGAAATGACAGGGGAGGCAGCACAATGATCTACTACAAATTCCACCTAAATTTCTCCACACCCACACCCCTTGCATTGCCCTCTACTTCCCTTGAGTTGTGCTATGGAGTACTAACTCTGGGCTCCTCTGAGAAACTCCATATTTTCTGTGCATACCTGCCCCCCATGTGCTTAACCTGCTCAAAGATACTTTTGGTCCCATTGTACATAGCAGTGACTTCATTGTCCTTGGTGACTTTAATATTAATTGGACCTCTCACTCTGTAGCTGAAATTGACCCCCTATTACACAAACTACCACTCACTAAATCATCTCTCAACCCACTAGGTTATCCAACAACGGTAACACCTCCTCCCTCATAGACTGGATTGTAATTCCAGACACTGCCAAGATTGGCTACTTGGGTGTCCTGCCTAATGCCATAAGTGATCATTCAGCCATATACTGTGTATATATACTGCCATGCCCAAAGTCCCACCTCATATCATCCACTGTAGGGACTTTTCTTGGCTTGACCCTTCCCAGTTCAAAGCTGACTTGCCCAGCCAAAACTGAGCCCCTCTATGGACCACCTCAGATGGCAACATGGCCCTGTCCTATTTCAATGACATATATTTAACACTTCAGAGCAAACATGCACCTATTACCATCCGGAGAGTTCAGGGGACAAACACCAAGTGGCTTATTCATCCCCTCCTGTCCTTCAGGAAAGAAAGAGATAAATGTTGGGCTGCTTTCAATGCTGCCAACTCCCAATCCAACTGGGCTGCCTCCAAAAATCTCAGAAACAAATGCAAGCATGCCATAAGACAGAGTAAAAGTAGCTACTACAAGTCCTGATTAACCTCTACCCAAAAATGTTCTTGTCTTTACTGGAGCCATCTCAAACAAGCCCTAGTCTACCAAGTCCCCACCATCACTCCAGACTTCAAAATTGATGGGATACACTGTCTCAGCCTATATACCATCACTAATGCCTTCATCAACCTCTTTACTGATCACTCCTCTACCCTCAACCTACTAGACAAAAGCGAGGTGTCCTCTTCCTCACTACCACTGCCTCCATCTAGCTGTCACCCACCCCTTCTTACTTAAAAAGGTGTCTACTCAAGATGACCTAAAACTATTAAGAAATATCCCTGAATTGAAGTCAGCGGGCCCCGATAGCCTTGAGACAAAACTTCTGAAACTAGCTGCAAATGAGCTTGCTACTCCTCTTGCAAGGATACTTAATCTCTCCCTCTCCATTGCCACTTTTCTTTCTGCCTGGAAGCAGGCCAATATAGTCCCAGTGTTTAAAAAAGATAACTATAAAATCTTATCAAATTATCATCTGATTGCCATCTTACTGGCCCTAAACAAATTACTCTAAAAATCATCTCCACCCAGCTAACTGCATACCTTGATAATTACAACTTACTCTGTCTAGCACAACATGGTTTCCGGAAATGTCACAGCACCACCACTGCCACCCTGACATTAACAAATGCAATCTACAGTATGCATTTCTAGATAAAGGTGAATACATTGGTGCTGTGTTTATTGACCTGACAAAAGCTTTTGACATGGTCAATCATAAATTACTACTCCATAAACTAAGCTCCCTCAGAATCTCCATGCATGCTCTCCCCTGGTTTGACAGCTATCTAGCTGACAGAACACAGCGCATTAAGATAAACAACACCTACTCCAACTATCTCCCTACCTCACTAGGTGTCCCACAAGGATCAATTATTGGTCCCCTGTTATTCTCACTGCACATTAATCCCATACACCAGTGTTTCAACAACAGCATCCCTTTCCTTTATGCTAATGATCTTGTCTTCATCAGTCATGCCTCTGACATAAACATCATCAACAACACAATTTCCACTGATCTCCACGTAGTCAAGTCTTGGATGTCAGAGAATAAACTCCTAATTAACCTATACAAGACTCAAGCGATGCTCTTTGGTTCACCCTCCCAGCTACGTACCTACAACACCCCTCTGCAAATATCCTGCAGAAATGGCACCATCTTAGAAACAGTCACTTCCTTTAAGTACCTAGACTTCACCCTGGATCAATCTCTGGACATCGCCTCACATATCTCCTCCATATGTAAGGCCACAAACTATAGCCCTGGTCTCGCATACAGAGCCAGCAAAAACCTATCTCCTGTTGCCAGGTATAGTATAGCACATAGCATACTTATACCAAGGTTCACATGTGGCCTCCCTGTCTTTACTGATGCCTCCAACTGCAACATGCCTAAATGGGTAGTGGGTTATAACAATATATGGCCCTTTGTTCTTAGCAGTCACCACCTCACCCACCACTGCCAGTTGTATGAAAAACTTGGCTGTTCCTCTCCCTTTGCTTTAAGGGACCAAATGCTGGGGAAACTTGTCTGCAGCATACTAAATACAAATAAACCCTTCTCCCTTGCTTCACGCTTCATGACCAGTGCTAGTCACTACTCCCTCAGATCGTCTGATACTGCTAAACTCACCATCCCCTAGTCTTGCACCTGCTTTGGCAAGATGTCTTTCTCATCTATGGCTCCCAAACTCTGGAACAACTTTCCCCCTCCTCTGCAGTCAGCCCACTCTGCAGCCTCCTTCAACTACCAACTACATGCTCATCTTGCACAGTGCCACAAATGCACTTGCTCCAATCACCATCCTCGTACTGCTCCTTCCAAGGTACTCCTTTCTGACCCCCCCTCCATCACCAGTCCCTCCTGCAATTTCGAATAACTAGAAAATCTAGTTTAACTGTAGTAGGCTGGGGCTTGATTGTTATTATGAAGCTACAAATCATAGTATCTTGTCTGTTGATATTGTACTCTTTACCTGTGCCTTGCATTATGACTTGTATGACTTGTACAACTTCTGTCGTATATTTGTTACCCATACTGAGACTCATTTATTGTATTGAGGATGGGGTGGTACCTGAGGATTGGAGGAGGGCAGGTGTGATTCCCCTTCACAAAAGTGGGAGCAAGACAGAGGCAGGAAACTACAGACCTGTCAGTTTGACCTCAGTGGTAGGGAAAATAATGAATCACTTCTGAAGGAAAGAACTGTTGAGTACCTAGAGGCCAGTGGGGCATAGGACCCAAGGCAGCATGGATTCACAGCAGGACAGTCATGTCAGAAAAATCTAATTGATTTCTTTGGCTGGGTGACCAAAGCAGTAGACCAGGGAGGGGCTGTGGACATGGCCTACCTAGACTTTAGCAAGGCATTTGACACAGTCGCACACAAAAGATTAATAAAGAAATTAGCCAGCCAGAGAGTGGGTTCTAGGGTGGTAGCCTGGGTAAAACACTGGTTGGACAACAGGACACACCGGGTAATAGTAAATGGAGTCCACAGTGAAGAAAGGAGGGTTACTAGTGGGGTACCGCAGGGTTCAGTACTGGGGCCGGTCCTTTTTAATGTCTTTATAAGTGACATTGCAGAGGGACTGGAAGGGAAAGTATGTCTTTTTGCAGATGACACAAAGGTCTGCAATAGGGTTGCTACACAAGGTGGGGTGGAAAGGATGAAATGGGACTTGGCAAGGTTGGAGGAATGGTCAAATGTATGGCAGCTTAGATTCAATGCAAAAAAGTGCAAAGTAATGCACCTGGGAAACAAAAATCCAGGGGAAGAGTACACAATGGGGGGTGAGATACTGACAACAACAAAAATGGAAAGGGACCTGGGGGTAGTCTTATTAGATGACCTAAAGGTGGGCCAGCAATGTGAGAAGGCAGTAAGGAGGGCTGGGGGGATACTGGGATGCACAGGGAGAGACATCACCAGTAAAAAACAGGAAGTTGTTGACCCTCTGTATAGACAGTTGGTAAGACCACATCTGGAGTACTGTGTACAGTTCTGAGACCCCATCTCTGCAAAGACATAGACAGGGTGGATGCTGTCTAGAGGAGAGCAACCAAAATGATGCAGGATCTGCATCAGAAGACATATGAAGAAAGACTAAAGGAACTAAAGATGTATACCCTCGAGGAAAGGAGGGAGAGGGGGGACATGATAGAAACTTTCAAATACCTCAAGGGAATCAACAAAGTCCAAGAGGGTAGCATCTTTCAGAAAAAGAGATGTGCAAAACAGGGGGAACAATTTGAAGATAGAGGGGGAATGGCTCAGAGGTAATGTGAGGAAGTATTTCTTCACAGAGAGGGTTGTGGATACATGGAACAGCCTTCCTGAGGAGGTTGTAGAGTCAAAAACAGTGGGGGAATTCAAGAATGCATGGGACAGACATAAGGCAATTCTAGTGGGGGGTAGGAAGAAGTAGGCTCTTGGTTAACTAGGATCTGCAGCTTATCCGTTAGGTAGGGAAATGGGCAGACTAGGTGGGCCAAGCGGTCCTTATCTGCCATCAAATTCTATGTTTCTCTGTTTCTCTGTTACTTCTTTGATTGTATACTATCTGCCTTTTGATATCCTGTCTGTAACTGCATTGTTAATTGAGTATCTTGTGCTATTGTAACCTCCTGGGTAATGCCTGAAAATAGGCAACTTACATGCCTAGATCACCCTACCTGGTTACCAAAAACTAAATAAAATATAAATACACAAATAAATATGATTCTTAATACTTTGTAAAGAAAAAGAACTGCCTTTGCCCTATTGGCATCCCATATTAAAGGTAATAGGAAACTTTTTTTACACTTCTAGATACACACCTGTTGTCCTTTTAGTGTCTAGCCAATATTCTGATATTTTTTTTACCTTTTTCCTTAAATTAATTATCTAATGTTGTTGCCTTTGAAACTATCCTGAATCCCTCTCTTCTCAGCAGTTGCTGGTCTCTCTTTTCATGCTGCCTGAACATTCTATGACATCAATAACATTATTCCAGGCCATTCAGATGAATAGCATGGACTGGTGTTGTTGATGTCATACAATTTCTTAGAAATATGAAAAGAAAGAGCAGTAGCTGGTGAGGAGAGTGGAACATTCTGTAGATTGATAGCACCCCAAAGATAGATCATCTATTTATCAAAAATTGGACAAAGCATATCAGAATGCATAATTGGCATGGAAAGGATGATAGAAGGGCAGTTAATTATGTAAATATCATTTCCTATCTCCTTTAACGGAAAATGTAAGTTTTCTTTTTACAACCTTCCTTTCCTTCATCTTGGATTTCCCACTAAATCAATGTGGATCCCTAGTGTAAAGAAGAAAGTTTATTTCTTAAAGCAAATGTTAAAGGTTTCTACTGTATAGCAAATGGAGTTGTGAAGTGTTGTGAATCAGTCTCCCACCATTCAAACTGCCAAATAGTGCTGTTTTCCACGAAAAATTTTTTTTTTATTTTGGTGCTCTGCTTCATTTGCATAACCTGTCCCTTTTTTTCTTAGTGCTGCAACCCCCAACTGTGACATCATACCAGGGAAACAAAGTTATTAAAGGGACACTGTCAGTTTTTAGTTTTAGATAGACAAATCAGCTGTGTACTATACTCACAATGCCTAACTATGTAAATTAGTATAAAGGGTATTATATTTCTGTGTTCGCTGCAGAAATAGGAGATTACATCACTCAGTATAGAAGGCTTATAGCTAGCTATGGTATGCACAGAGCATTGTTGCGAAAATAAACATACAAAAGCTTATTTTGTTGCCACCACTACAGAAATATGGGACAGTATCTCACAGTAAGGAAATGGGAAAACAGGTTCTTATTTTACCCACTATGCCTTGCTATGGACATTTACAAGATGCCATAGATGAAGGAACGACTGTGAACCATTGCACTGAGGAGACACCAGTGTTTTGTTTGCTGTTGTCTTTGTGGCAGGGACCTTTGAGAGATGCACGGACCTTTGAAGAGACAATGTTAAAAAACACACTTAGCAAATGTTTTTAATTATTACAGTGATAGTAGGGAAAAGGAAAAAAGAAATACTTACTTTCATGCTAATGATGATCATGCCATAGACAAAGAAAAGACTGTGCGTCAAGGCACAGATACCAATGGTGTTTTGCTGTCATCTGGGTGATTTCTTTTCTTAGAGTTCAGAATGAGATGTATTAGGCAGGGTAGTAAGAGGATGAATGTATTTTGTATCACTTGCAACATCTGAGGAGGAGAAGAGGATGCAGGTAGGCAGCAGACAGGCAAGCATTCTGTTCAGGTTGCTTGTGTGGCTTGTTTAGTGATGGGCATGCTATATGGAAAGTATGAAACACTGCACAAGCAGTAATACAGAGGAGATGAAAGTGAAGAGGATGTAAGCAGACAGGTAGCAGACAGCCTGTTCAGATTGCTCCTGCAACTTGTTTAGTGATGGGCATGCTATGAGGAAAGAATGACATTGCACAGGCAGTGGCACAGATGAGACAGAGGACAGGAAGATGAAGGCTAGCAAGCATTCTGTTCTGGTTGCTCCTGTGGCTTCTTTGCTGATGAGATGTGCCTGAGAGGACATACTTCAAAAAAAATTGGCATTATTTAGATGATGAGACAACATAATATGAGAACAACAAACATTATTGCAGCCTTTATGTGTTTGTATTGCAAGGTTAATTATGTTAAGTAGTCAAGTGAAGAGACTGCCTTTAGGGAGAAAATGAGTATTACATTTTGAACCCAATGCTTGTGTTGTGTTTAAGGAACGTGACCTAACCCAAGTAGAGTGAATACTCATCTACATCATGAAATCCCACCCTTTCCTTCATCAAAATCTGAATTCTGTCCCATTGGGAATTCACTCTCAAATGCATCATCATCATCAGACTATGACTGCTGTGATGTACTCGGAGTTGCATCCTCCTTTGATGTAAGTAGTGAAGTGAAAATGGATGGATGTCTAGATGGGGGAATGTGATAGCTACTCATTTTAATAAATGTAAGCATTTCTACTTTTTCTGGAGACAAATTTGTGCGGTGATCATGCACAATTGCACCCATTGCACTGAACACCCATTCCGAATTCACGCTTGATGGTGGGCAGCTAAGATGTTGTATCACAATTTGCGTCAGTACTGACCATTCATTAGCCTTACTGGCCCAGTACAGCAATGGTTCGTTCTTCATTGAGAGTTGCTTGGGATCACACATATAAGCTTCAACCATATGTCCGGTCTATATTAATAATATATCCTCATTATGGTCCTCCACCTCATCTGATTTGCAACACCCATTTATGACAGTACAGCCTACAAAAGATTGGAATATTCTGTTTTCTTGCTAGTTGTGAACTGTGAATGTGATGTGTGTGCCTGTGAATTAAGCCTGCCTGTGTTAAATGGCTTGTGCTTGATGCTGCCACTGCCATCAGAACCACTTAATTTACTCTTGCTTTGACAGCAACATCATTCTGTGGACCTGCCAAACAAATAGTCCTGTAAGGTGTTGCAGTTGCTGCCTCTTACCATCAATACCCAATGAAATGCTATGTTTATACTGTGGGTCCAACATGGCGGCAATATCAAACTGCACTGATATCTGTATGCTTTGAAGGTGAGTGTTGCTGTCAAACAAATGTAGCATATGCTCCATCAAGGCTGTAGTGACTGTATCACCATCGGCCTCAGTTTGTTCCTGCACATTGCAGAGAGCTTGCCTCAGCACACACACAGAAATGGTACAGGTCGGCCAGTGGAAGCAGTGTCCCCCCTCATTGCTCGGGTTGCATTGTCAAATTGTTTCAGCATCAATATAAATCCTTCCATTAGCCAACACTGCTCTATAGTCAAAGATATGGGTGAAGCAAACCTGTACTGGCTGGTATCTAGCAGCATGTACTCAGATACAGCTTTGTATTGCCTGTATTGTGATGCCAACATAAAAAAAAAATTTGTGTTCCATCTGGTGACTACTTCTTATTTTAAACAATGCTGAGAGAGATTGTTCCTAATTTTTAGGTCTTGAAACTGATCTCTGGCAATACTCAAGCAAGCAAAAGGAAAGCAAATCCTGTTGCACAGAGTAAGTAACCTCTTCTTATCTAGCTGATTGAGAAATTCCTGAACTATCAGGTTGATGCAATGTGCCAAGCAAGGTACAATGAAAAAAACTACCATCTGACAGTGCATCTGTTACAGTTGAACAATTATCACTTGATACAAAACCTGCTGCAAGTGACAATGCCTGTTTATTTCATCAAGTAAAGTTGAATGTATATTCATCCCACTGTGTGCTGTTACCATGCTTTTCATTGCTAGCATGCCGTGCTGATGAACTCCTGGTGCATGACTATCACCATTGCCATTCTGCATCATGCATTTCTTAATAACAGGATTCCCTACCACAAGTGGTAGTTGTGCCCAGTGTGCTGTGACACACAAATAGGAAATTGCTGCTGTTGGACCAGTCATTGATATGTCTGTACTTAAAACTATAGATCTGCATGCAGATTGCTGCAATGCATGCAGCAGGGAACCACTTACAGCATCACATAGCTTGGGAACAGTGTGCATGGACATGTATGTCTTTGATGGCATTTCCATTTTGGACATGTCTTCTCTGCATATCAGTGGAACCCTTCATTCTATATAAATAAAATGGTAGCAAGTCTGTTGCTATCATTTCTGTCACAGTGGCATTCAACAAATGAGCTACCATGTGATTGCTAGGATATATTGTGTGCCTAGTCAAAATGTCTGTGAGAGTTTATTGTGATTGTGATGACTGCTTGTGGTTTTGAGTGAATGTGCACAATTGGCCATGTGATAATTGATGTTTGTGCTGCTGAGAAGGAAAACCAGACTGAGTAAGGAATCCTGTTATCCTGGACATAAGACTTTTTACTCGTGTACTAGCATTTCATCCCCAGACATAATGTCACAGTTAATTAATTGCGGATATTTTTTATTTATTTATTTATTTGTTTATGTATTTATTCAGTCTTGGATTACAAGTACCTTTGAGCGCAAGGCAACTCATTTACAAAGGTTCCACATCAGTGTGGAAGGGTTACAGTTAGACAGGGAGTACAACAAGATAATGTATAAAAAAATATACAGTACAGTATGCATGGTACACCTTTAAATGAGATGATTACTAGAGCAATATTAAATAGTGAATAAACAGTAAGGAGAGCCAACGTGGTGAGCTGACAGTTATGCTGAATCAGACAGTAAGTGAATACATCCAAAGCATACAGTGACAGATAAGCCAGGGAGGCAGTAGGGAGTTAAGATAGAGGGGTAGATGAAGGTGATGGCAATGCGATGTAGATCAGAGCAGAGGGTAGCAGCCAGAGGCTTTGTCAAATGTTGTAGGAGGGGTAGGAGGGGGTAGGGGATAGGGGGAGGGTGAGGTGAAGGGTGATGTGGGCGATCAGTGCCACGTAAGTGCCGAAATGTAAATGCCAAAGGGTGTAGACAGGGTGCCACAGTACACGGTTGATGTTGACAGACAGGAACTAGGATTGGATGGTACAATCACATGCGCTTTCAGTTATAAGATGCTGCCAGAGCAACTGTTTAAACTGTGCAAACTTGGTTTGCTTGGTCAATTTACTACACAGGCCATTGAAGCAAAGTGGGGCTCTGTACAAGAAGAATCTTTGGTACTCTGCAGTCCGACACCATGGGATGAGGAGGTGTTCAGAATTGGATGTACGGGTGTGTTGCGTCTTAAGGGATTTATTCAACAGGCATCCAACTCCTGGAGGCAAGTGCCAAAGAAGCATATTTTTGGTCAGCAGGCATGTTTGGTACTTGATTCTACCAGTTAGTGGAAGCCATCCAGTTTTGGCATATAGATCACAGGTGTGGGTAAGACAGGCTGCACCTGTGATTAGCCTACATGCTTTGTTCAGAGCAACAGTTAGCCGATTGAGTGATGTGGTTGTGGCAGCTTCATATATTACTAAGCCATAGTCAATGACTGACAGAACTTAGCTGTGGATTGCAAGCTTCAGAGCTTCTGGGGTCAGGCACCATCTGTATCTATAGAGGAGCCCAATCCTAGTGTTAACATTTCTAGTGACATTCTCTATGTGAGGTACATAGGTGAGGTGACTGTCCAAGGTTACACCAAGATACTTAAAATGTTGTAGTTGCTCTAGAGGGGCTTCCTGGTTGTTTAGAACACTGACAGTATGGGTCTTGTACTTGTGGCAAGAAGATGAAAACAGCAGCACTTTTGTCTTTTTGTAGTTTAGCACCAATTTGTAGGTATTAATCCAGTTCTCTAGCTCTATGAATCCTAGTTGTAGGTTGGTTTGAAGTGTGTTTGGGTAAGGGTGGCTTGCTAAGATGACAGCATCATCTGCATATAGGAGTGCCCATTGATGACAAGCAGATGGCAAGTTGTTCAGGAAGATACTGAACAGGAGAGGACCCAGGATTGATCCTTATAGTACACCAGACCACACAACCTTCTGTTCTGAGATGACATTAGCTATTTTCACCCTTTGCAATCTATCTCCTAGGTAGCTTGTGAACCATTTCAGTGTTTGTGGTGAGAGATCAATTTTTGTGAGCTGACCGAGTAGGAGTAGGTGATTTATAGTATCAAAAGCCTTAGTTAAGTCAATAAAGGCTGCTCCTACAAGATAGCCTTGGTCAATGGATTGTTGAATGTAGCTGGTGAATTCTAGCAGTGCTGTGGTGGTGCTGTGTCCTTTTCTAAAACCATGCTGTTGCGGGCATTGGATGATGTGAGTTTCCAGGTAGTCCACAAGCTGGTTTGCAATTATTCATTCCAGCACCTTTTATAGGGGAGGAAGAATTGATATAGGCCTATAGTTGCTATGCAGGGATCGAACACCGGACTTATGAACTGGGGTAACCAGTGCAATTTTCCACACTTGTGGGAACTGAGACAGAGTTAGTGAGAGGTTTAGTATCTTAGTTATGGGTAAGAGCACTTCCTCTAGTGTGAGTGTGATTAGTTTGAGGTCCAGAGAGTCACCACTATGCCTTGACTTCCCCAACACTCTAGAAGTTTTCTGACCAGGATGATTAAGACCTTTTTAAGGTAGAATGGAGCATCTTCAGGGCACTTTCCCTCACCTCAACTTTTAACTTCAGAGACAGAGTTATCCTCAAAGAAGTCTGGAGGGAGTACACTGTTTAAGTTGGTGAAGCCATCATTAAAAGAGTTTGCAGTTTTGATTGGATCCAGTGTGGGGGTGCCTTCAAGGTTTAGCATTGAGTGGGATACCTTGGGATCTTTGCCAGTGATATCTTTAATGTTGTCCAGAATTTTCTGCTGTCACCCCAGGTGTTGGTCAGGATCTCCCTGTGGTGCTTAATTATTTGGCTTGCCGAATAGCTTGTGTACAGGCATTTCTTGCAGTTCTGTAAGCTTGAAGATCTTGGGGTTTACCAGAGGCTTTTGCACAGTGCCATAGATTGCCCCGTTGTTTCATACTTGTTATGAGGTCATGGGTCATCCATGAGTTCGCTATGCCTCGAAACTTCATCTTTTTAAAAGGGGCATGTGTATCACAGGCCGAGTTGAAAATCTGATGAAGTGCTCAAGTGCTGTGTTAATGTCATTGGTGGTGTCCAGCATAGTCCAGTCCTGATAACGCAGTTGTTGTTTTAATAGGCCCAGATGACCGAGTTTTAGTACTGTGTTGTAGATAGTTAGTGGAGGTGGCATGACATTATGTCATGGGGACGAAATATATTTACTGCAAAGGTCTTTCCTCATTGTTGTCACCAGATTTAAAGTTGCACAACAACAAATGTAACGGTCAAATGGGCACCACTATCTCACTCACCTTTAACCCTACCACCTCAGCGACAGCAACACCATCGGAAATTTACTCCCAGCCCCATTAAACAGCATCGGCTAGTGTTTACCCAACGTCAGCATTGGTGTCAGCAACATTGGAAACGGTACCAACACTAAGTAACTCTTACCCCCTCTGTGACATAGAAGGAGGAAACAGCATCAGCAACTCTTCAACAGCATTGCCGTTTCCATTTACCCCACCCCCATTACACAGCATCTGAATAGCAACTCTGGAAACAGCATTGCCTTTTCCCCCACCCACTTAGCAACAGTAACACCATCACTATTTACCCCCACCCCCATGAAATAGCATCGGCTATACTTTCAACAAAGGTGTCAGAAAGGAGCCAAATGATCAAAGAAAAACACCTGTTTAATTTTACGTCAGGAATCTATGCCCCATTACAAATGCCAAAGCAAATCCTGCAGGGCAGTCCTGCTGTTAGGACACAGCCCATCTAGTTTCTATCCTGTATGTAATCATTTACCTTTTAAGCACCAGGGAGGGGCTGTGGACATGGTCTACCTTGACTTTAGCAAGGCATTTGACATAGTCCCGCACAAAAGACTAATACAAAAATTAGTCAGCTTGGGAGTGGTTCCCAGGGTGGTAGCCTGGGTAAAAAATTGGCTGGACAACAGGACACAGAGGGTAATAATAAATGGAGTCCACTCTGAAGAAAGGAGGTTACTAGCAGGGTACACTTGGGGATTCCGGTACTAGGTCCGGTCCTTTTTAATGTCTTTATAAGTGACATTGTGGAGGGACTGGAAGGAAATATATGCCTCTTTGCAGATGACACAAAGATCTGCAATAGGGTTGATACACAAGGGGGGGTGGAAAGGATGAGAAGGAACTTGGCAAGGTTGGAGGAATGGTCAAAAGTATGGCAGCTTAGATTCAATCCAAAGAACTGCAAAGTAATGCACCTGGGAAACAAAAACCCAGGGGAAGAGTACATAATGTGTGTGTGTGTGGGGGGGTTATTAACATCAACAAAAATGGAACGGGACCCAGGGTAGTCATATCAGATGACCTAAAGGTAAGCAAGCAATGTGAGAAGGCAGTAAGAAGGGCTGGGGGAATACTGAGATGTATAGGAGAGGCATCACTAGTAGAAAAAGGAAGTTGTTATCCCTCTGTACAGGCAGTTGGTGAGACCCCATCTGGAGTACTGCATGCAGTTCTGGAGACCCCATCTCCACAAGGACATAGACAGGATGGAGGCTGTCCAGAGGAGGGCAACTAAAATGGTGCAGGGTCCGCGACAAAAGCCATACAAAGAGAGACTAAAGGGGCTTAATATGTAGACCCTTGATGAAAGGAGGGAGAGGGGGGACATGATAGAAACTTTCAGGTACCTTAAGGAAATCAGCAAAGTCCAAGAGGGTAGCATGTTTCAGAAAAAGAGAAGGGCAAGAACAAGGGGACACAATTTGAAGAAGGGGGGAAGCTCTGGGGCAATGTGAAGATGTATTTCTTCACAGAGAGGGTGGTGGACTCATGGAACGGCCTTCCTGAGGAGGTCAGGGGGTCAAAAACAGTGGGGGAATTCAAGAATACAGGGGACAGAAATAAGGCAATTCTGGTGGAGGGTAGGAAGAAGTAGGCTGTTGGTTAACTAGGATCTGCAGCTTAACTAATAGGTAGGGAAATGGGCAGACTAGGTGGGCCAAAAGGTCATTATCTGCCATCAAAGCATATGTTTCTATGTGTCTGTGTTTCTATGTTTCTATTACTTGTTTACTTTTACTTCTGGAATGTATGCCTTAGAAAGTAAAACAAAATCTATGTCTCAGAAAGTAAAACTAAATCGTTGTCATCTTGCTGTCACCAATAAATAGTCGCCTGGTCTCCTTTTTGCTCGCAACCACTCAGCAGGCAACAGCAGGTATTTTCGACTAAGTGATGACAGCGATGTGTCCACGGCAATTTCTTATGTGACTATATGTCCTTATGCTCTTTTTACAAGGTGTTTTTAAAATTGTAGGTGAAGTTGTGCTCTCTGTCTGCCATGGATGTCCTTGTGCTTTACCACTTGATCCAGTAATTAGTATATCCTCTTCAACAGTGCCTTCCTCCTCTAGAGTCTGACCATCATCATGTTCAACTTCCTGTGTTATGGCCTTCTGAAAAGCACCAACACTACTACACCCACCATTTGCCTGCCTATTATGATCGTCCCACCTTACTCTGTGCTTGCTTTTTAAGTGCATGTGCTGACCAGCAGTACCAATGTGTGTCCATGTTTTCCCCAAGGCTCACTTGTGTCTGACAGAGTTGGCAGATTGCAAAATTGTCATCCTGGGGATCAAGGATAAAAAAATCCCCAAACACGGGATGTTGATGGTCTTACAGATTTTTCATGAATGTAACTATGGACAACAACTGTTGGAGACTGCTTGAGAGTGTTGAGTATGCTCAGCATTGTTGTTTGTGGTAGTGGTGCATTTATTTCTGGTGCTACCTTAATGTCATCAACTGGAATGTGTGTGTCAATTTCACCATGTGTCACTGGATGTTTTGGGGATGTTCAGGCAACCACGTGCACCTAAATGCTCCTAACCTTGCCAGATAGTGCCTTCATTTTCTTTCTGTTTAGCTCCCATGGTGGCTGACTGACACTGTCAAAATCATCAGCTATCTTCCTCAGATTCTTCTTGTTTTGGATCATGCCCTTGCTTAGTAACTTCAGTATTTAGTTGCACATCTTCCTTCAGGACTCCAGGAGGGCTGATTTTAAGAAAATTAGAGCGTGCCTTGGGGAAGCCCTGGCAGGGATAAGAAAAATGAGCGGGGTAGAGGAGCTATGGGACAAAATAAGAAAGGTCACTGAGAATGCAAAAAAGCTCTGTGACAAGCAGGTTACAAAGAGCAAGAGAAAAAAAGAGGCCGCTATGGTTCTTTAAGGAAGTAGTGGAGAAAAAAAAAGGCAAAGAAGCTAGTATTCAAAAGGTACAAGGCGACACAGAAGGAAGAGGACAGATAGGGTTATCAGGAGAAACAAAGGGAGGCAGCCAAATCAGTAAGGAGTGCCAAGGCACAAAGAGAGGTTAACATTGCCAGGTCAGTAAAAAAGGGGGATAAAACATTTTTCAGGTATATAAACAAAAAAGTGGAAGAACAAAGCAGGGATTGTAAGACTGAAAGGAGAAGGAGGGGAATGTGTGAAAGTGGACCAGAAGAAAGCAGTCATATTGAGTAAGTACTTTTGTGCAGTATTTACAAAGAAAGGGGTACGTGAAGGGCCACAGATTTGGGGAAAGGCAGTAAAGGAAGGGAGGTAGACACTAGCCCTTTTATGGAGGAGACAGTCCTCAAGGAACTAGAACAACTAAAGAAGGATAAGGCAATGGGACTGGACGGGGTTCACCCCAGGATACTGAGGGAGCTTAGGGAGGAGCTGGCTGTACCTCTGATGGCCCTGTTCAACCTATCACTGTATATGGGGGAAGTTCCGGGGGACTGGAGGGCAGATGTGGTCACAAAAGTGGGAATATGGAGGAGGCAGGAAATTATAGACCTGTAAGCTTGACTTCAGTAATGGGAAAAGTTATGGAGGCATTTCTAAAAGAAAGGATGGTGGAATACCTTGGGACCAATGGATTGCAAGATCCAAGGCAGCATGATTTCACAGGATGGAGATATTGCCAAACAAATCTGACTGAGTTCTTCAACTGGGTGGCCAGGTAAGTGGATCAGGGAGGAATGATGGATGTGGCCTACCTGGATTTCAGTAAGGCCTTCAACACCATTCCACACAGAAGACTGGTGAACAAGCTGGGTAGCCTGGGAGTTAGTCCAAAGGTAGTAAAATTGGTACAGAATTGGCTAACAGGAGTGAGAGGGTGGTGGTAAATGGGGCTCACTCAGAAGAAGGCACAGTAACCAGTGGGGTGCCACAGGGATCAATTCTGGGACCGATCCTCTTCAAAGTGTTTGTAAGTGACATTTATTTATTTAAAGTGATTTTACAACGTTTGCCATCACAAGTGGGAATAGTAACCTGTAGGAGTTGTGAATCAGAATACTACAATTCAAACAGCCAAGTGTGGTTTTCCATGAAAAAAGTGCTTCTATTTCTGTGCTCTGCTTCATTTGCATAACCCATCCCTTTTTGTCTCAGTGCTGCAACCCCCAACTGTGATATCATACCAGGGAAACTAAGTTATTAAAGGGACACTATTAGTTTTTAATTTTAGATTGAAGTTGTATATCTCGTAACTGTTTTTTATACGGTTACTTTTTGTATATATGTCAACTTGTCACCTGTGAAAATGGGTATTTTACACAACTGGTTTACAAGTATAAAAAAATAAAAATGAAATGAAAAATGAAATAGACAAATCAGCTATGTACTGTACCCACAATGCCTCACTACATAAATTAGTATACAGGCTATTATATTTTTATACTCACTGCAGAAATAGGAGACAACATTTCTCAATATAGAAGTCTCATAGCTAGATATGGTATGTACAATGCCTTGTTTTGAAAATAAACATACAAGAGCTTATAATGTTGACAACACTACAGAAATACGAGACTGCACTCACAGTAAGGAAATGCTTTTTTTCTTATTTGTTGAAGAAAAGGACAAACTCAGGATGTTAAAGCATCTCCCTACTGGCAAGCCTATCTCCCTACTAATTGGACCAATTCTCCCTCTTAAGCAAGTTGGACATATCACATGTACCGTATGCCTCTACTGTAAACAGGATTTTCATCATCTCAGGCTTGTCACAATAACCGATTGACGTAAACATTGGATCAAGCCATTTCTTTCTTGCTATAGTGTACCATCTGTATCTTAATACTACATGGGTTAAATCCTCAATTTCATACAATAACACCAAGCATGCATCAGGTCATTCTTTCTATTTAGTCTCAGAGACAGAGCATTTGATTTGAAGAAACCTATTATACAATTTGCATAGGTTGTTCACAAGATTTGGTTTTCAAGAATTTCTAAATAAAAATGAAAGAAATGTTGACAATCATTGCTAGTGTACCAAAGCACAAATCTAGAATGTGCTACCTTATCTAAGTCTGCAGATTTGTATTAGTTCACCAATAAATTTTTTATATGGAACTTATATTGATCAGCAACTGTAATATTGTGTGTTGCGAGACTAAATAGGGTTAAAAGTCAAACTGAGTCCAATATCTCCTTAAGAGATGTTAACCATTTCGATTTTTTACAGTTAGTCATGTCCCAGTAAATCTTTCCTTTTAAATACTTTTGGACAGACGCTTTTTCAGAAGTTTACTTATTTTAATCCAAAATGTTATTACTTTAGATTCAGCCAATGTATATATATATAATAGAAAGGCCCAGCTCAGCATACACAAAACAAGTCAGCATGGATTTGTGAAAACCAGTTGCCTCATGTAGCATATGCATTGCTGCTTTATCTAAGTTCTTAAAATATTTATGGTCCCAAATCTTAGAGCCGTATAGGGTTTGTGCATTATATGTATCATCAATTGTTCTTATCAGGGGGATAATAGAACTCCCACCATATTTATGATTAAATCTCCTCAGGGCCAAAATAGTCCTTGTAGTCTTTTTTTTTTAAGTTACACACAATGTGTTTTCCATGTAAATGGTTGGGAAAATGTCAATCCAAGATACTGATATTCTTTTGTAACTTCCGTTTCTCTATTATCTATGTGGCATTTGAGCTTGCCACCAATTATCATAACTTTAGATGTTTCCATATTGATTTTTAACATATTGTAAACTGCAAATTCTGCTAACACATTTAATTTTAATTGTAAAACTCTTGGTGAGAGGGAAAGTAACAAATGATCATCTGCGTAGGCTAATATTGCACATGTTTCATCCCCAATTGTTGATGAGTCTGAAGACAGCTCCATAATTGTATTAAGGAGATTGTTAATATAAACTGAGAAAAGTGTGGGCACAAGGATACAGCCCTGTCTCACTCCAGCATTTGTAATGAAGTGTTTAGAAACAGTACCAGAAGGATCTGGCCATAGTATCCATATACAATAATTTAATAGCATTTATTAAGACTGGACAAATCCCCCAGTTTCTTGTCATATTCCATAAAATCTCTATATTCACTGTATTGAATGCAGATGAAAAGTTTATGTAAGTGAGATAGACTTTTTGCTTATGTAACTGTACATAGTTCTCATGTATGTGGTGAACTATGACTATATTATCCAGAGTAGATAATGTTTTACAAAAACCAGCCTGAGCTTGTGCAAAGTCTCCATGTACAGTATATGAATTTCAGGCAGTAATCACTCTAAGAGAATCCTTGATAATATATTTTCTGAGTTATCAATCAAACATATTGGACGATAGTAAGCAGGTTTGGTTCTCTTGCCCTTTTTGAATTTGGAAATAATCTCAACTCCATGCCACAATTTTGGAATATAATTTTGCCAGATGCACAGATTAAAAAAATCAGCCAAGATCTCTGCCCATTCATGGTTCATACATTTAAATACTTCTCCCAGAACCAAATCTGGGCCTGGGGCCTTATTTAATTTCAGATTTGTTATAGCTAAAATAACTTTGAGTTTAGTAATTTCTGGGAAATGTTATCTCAGTTTAATCTCTATGGGAATACCAATCTCATATCTCTGGGTGACATACATGATCCTGAAAAAAATATTGGACCCACTCTTTCATGTCTATATAATTCTCAAACTCTTTCAAGAATAATTTACATCCATCAGCAACTAAGTGCCAGAAGGATTTACTATCTGTATTAATTATTGCTGTATTCATCTGCTCCCACATATAAGTATAATGTGCCTTTTTTTTATCAATAGGTACTCTTTATATTTTTTCCTTTCCTTACTCAGTAAGGCATAATGTTCATTATTTGACTGACTCTTATACAATCTTAATATAGAAAGCAGATTATGTTTTTGTACTTTGCACTCATTATCAAACCACCCTGTTTTAAGAACTTCCTTTTTATTCTAATTGTAGGGCCTATACAGAATTCATGGACGTGTTTTTAAATAAACCCTATAAAAGTTTATCTTTTAGAATAACATATTTTTCTATATCTTTTATGTATGTCTTAACAAATGTGTTGATCTCTACAATTACTTTATGTTCTATGGGAATGGACCATGAAAGTATTGTTTTTCTATTTCTTACCTCTAATATTTTTGAGACATCCCTTTTGTTGGTACTCGTCTGTATAAGATCCATATTATGTTTCTGTGCTGATTGGTAAGTGATCACATTCTGTCCCTCCTAAAACCTCCAGTAAGAGCCAAAAATCAAGAGGACCTTTCCACAGTGCAAGGTCCAAGACAGTGGCAGCTCTAGAGGTAAGGAAGGCTGGATTTTTTTTTTTTTTGTTATTTAACCAGGTGAGACACACTAAGCTGAAAGCTTTTTTACAGGTGCAACCTGGGAGCACAGGGAAGTTAAGTGAGTTGCTCAGGGTCACACAGTATGCAAGTGGAAGCTGTGGGATTCAAACCCAGGTCTGGTCTGCTGGATATCACCAGATTTGCAGCTCAGAGCCTTAAACCACTGTGCTATACTGCCTCCCTCTTTATCCCCAGTTAAATGACCATTTAGTGGGAAGATTCAGTTCATTTTTTGAATATTATTTTTTTCCCATTTTGATTTAATATTTTAATCTCTGGACATCTGAAGAAATAATCCTGTGGCAGCATAAATGTATTTTCATTTTGTATCATCTGCCATGTCATCGTACAAGCCAATTCTGCTATTAAAGTCACCAATCAGTTATATATAGTCCTCAGGACAGTCACATGCCATTTTAACAACACGCCCTTTTAATATTTTCCAGGTTTCAGTAATAAAAAGATTTGGATTTAATCAGCGATATATAACAAGTTATTAGAGAGATGGACGTTTGCTTACCTACAAGTCTTAAGTTAATATAAAAATGGTCATTGTCAATTTCTATTGTATTTACAAATGTATTTACTTTAATATGAACAGTCAAGCCACCAGCCCTTCTTCCTGACTTTGATATTTTTTTTCCTGTTACATGAAAGGTGTGGTACCCATTTAGATGAATATCATCCACTACATCATGCCAAGTTTCCTGTAGGCAGATGATTGAGAAAGTAACTAAAATATCGACAAAATCCTTATCAGACAATTTTAGCATGAAACTTACAATATTCAGTGAAATAGTTGACATTCCCCTACTTGGGTTTATTATATTTTCATCCTAGTTTGTGTCTTTTACATCATCCCATGATGGTTTTTGTGAGGTTATTATCAGTCAATCCCCTTGGTCAGTGAATGCATTATGTCTGTTTTTTAATTGAAGCCCCATGTTTTTGTGTAGTACCTGATCTTGCAGTCCTAATACTGGTTTAAAGCTTGGTGACTGACAATACTTCCAGTTTTCAGTTACTTTTACCTCTGTTGGATTACAATCAATTTTAAATGGATAATCTAAGAATATCGTTGACTCACCAGCATACAAACCCATACCATCCAACATATCTGATTTTCCCAGTATCCTATTTACAACAGCTTTGTTTAAGCAGAGCAGGTCCACCTGACTGTCTCCCATTAGACATAGATGTCTAAAGGCATCCAAGACCCCATTTCTGTCAAGTTTAACTCCCAGAATATTACTTAGAAAACTACAAGTAGCATTTAATAGTTTTCTCTTAGATTCTCCAAACATCTTTGGGAGACTAAAAATGAAGAGTGAGACACGGCTGTATTCCTCCTCCCTATCAGCAAACATTTCTCCAGATAGATGATTGTCAACCAGTTCAAGTTAGAGATTCCAGTGTTTATAGTCTGAAAATTTCTTCAAAAATAATTAACAAGTTCCACTATGAGTACAATAAACATTCACAGTGGCAACAAAGTCATATTATCCCACCGTGTTTACTGCAGTTATATCAGAATCTTCCATCTATAATCTTAAAACATCCCTAAAGAGGTTCAGCACTCTATTTTTCAAGGTATCGCTTGTTTCCCCTAAGTCTTTCCTGAGTCGATTTGTTCCCAGGAAATAATCCTCATTATTTTCTGTATGCCACTGAGTTTTTCTATAGCTTGACCTAATTTGTGGATCTGTAGCTTTCTGCTCCTTCTCTGGGTTTTCTACTGCCTGATCTTGTATTTCTATAGCCACTTCATTGATTTTTGCATGCTGAGAGATGTTGCGAAACTCTTCTCCAGGTGACTTCCTTAAACCTACTATATCTTCCTGACTAGGGGTTTCCATTCTACCACCATTCTTTGTGTCCTTTTTTGCATTGTTCTTACTTTTGTTTTTGTTTTATTCACCTTTTTGTTTTTTGTTGTTCCTTAACTTTTCTGTTATTGTTTTTGCATCTCTGTTGTTTAATGGGTTCATCAATTAGGACAATTGAGGAGAAATCTGGGCATACTACACTGGCAGTATTGTCCAGCTCCTCTGTTTCTAGAATTGGGATAGAGGAGGACTCCCTAGGCAGATTTATTGTATTTAAAAGTCTAATAATATTATCCATCTAAGCCTAGTTTATAGCAATATTTTCTTTTATAGTAACAATGTAACCTCTGATGACAATAAATTGTTACATCAAAATAAGATTCCCTGCATGATGATTTTACATTATGGTAATTATGTCCTAGCTCAGTGTTGTAGGATGATGCATAAGGGACTCATCCTTTTTCTCTTGTGAGACTCCCTCTGTCTCAACAATCTTAGGGACATGATTCCAAATGATATTATTTCAACTTTTTTTTGTTAATTCAGAATCTAATGTGTTTAGGCCTTGTATAGTATTATGAAGACCTGACATAATCTCCAGGAGGTCTGATCCCTGATGACAGGTTTCTTAATTATTAGCTACTACATCACTCCTTTTTCATTAGATATTTCAGAGTGAGATAGACTATTGTCTTGACTCTCTAGTGATGCCCAGCCAAGAAAATCCAAACAAAAGTCAGAAAAATCTGTATCTTTCTTTGACTGAGTTGCTTCTTTGGGAATATTTTTTTTCAGTGAATGAGTCTCTTCAGTCACATATCTTTTACCATCTGTGCAATTTAGACTGGTATTCCCAGATATATTGGGAGACAAACTAAGAGTTCTCCTTGTAATGGCCATACTGATACAGTTAGGAGTAGGGATTAGGTTGGTTTTGTCCTTTACACATTCACCCAGAATACCACTTAATATATTATCTTCCTTCCTAGAATTTTGTTATTGTATGTGGGGAGGTCTTAGTATGTTTCTTTTCACTCCCGAAGTCCAATTTTTTATCCATTTTTTTATGATTGCTTTTTTTCCCATTTCCCTTTATACGACTGTGGGCATAGCCCAGCAGGCGTTTTGCATTCAGAAAAGGGCTGATGTAATTTTTGCTATCAAACAACATGACAGACTGTTAAAATAGATTCCTCCACTGAAGCTTCATTACTATGATGCCTGTGTGTGTATATAGGAAGCTGTAGAGCACTATTTTTTCCTCTGGTTTAAGGAGTTAATTGAGACCACAGAAAGTTAATTCATTATCTTCAGGCAGTCGTTCTGTGTCAGATTACCAAAGAATAGTACAGACATCATTGAAAGCTATTGTAAGTAGAATGGGTTAAACACTACTTGGAGCTTTCTGTATAACAAATATGCTCTACTTTTCACCTATGCACCTATAAACAACTCATTAAGCCATTTGACACCGCTATCCTAAGAGCAGTCATTATGCAACTTTGCAGGACACTCCCCTAGCAAGAGTCCCAGTGTTGCCTGTTTCTAAATAACACACCAACTTCATTTTCTCAGGCAGGCAGTTCTGGGCTACTGTTTATATTCTACTGAATGTTCTTAACCTGCAATTTGTGACTATAGGTGTTTACAACTGAATGATAGTAAACACATTTGCTTCACTTGCAAATAGGTAGGCATGTGCGGCGGGTCTGGTCCTGATGGTTCTGTTTTCAATCATGTCAAGGAAGAGTTGAAAAACAGACTTCCAGGAATGGACCAGGTATGTAACAGTTGGACTGAATAGTGTAACCAGAGTGACTGGACCAGCAGTATTTGTGCAAGTTGCACCCAGTATGGCCAATGTGGATTTTTATAGAACTGCTGTGGTTCAGGTCTGTCAGCCCAGTTTGTAATTAATCAATCTTTATTTTATACTGAAAGGTATGTGAGCAAAAATGCCCATTTACACAAACATCCAGTTTAGCATAAAAGGAGAACAGAACACCAGGTCAAAAAATTACATAGTAAAACACAGTATAAACAGGTCTAATACAGAGATCTTGAGGGATATACAGAAGAAAGGGGAAACAAATAACAGTGACAAATTTACAGCATGGGATATAGTTGGAGATACAATTCAGGAACATGAACAGTTGGGTGATGCATCAAAAGAAGTGCATGCCCTGCGACACCTAGATCCTGCATGCTGATGAGCATTCCCACTGCATGATCTGCCTAGGTCACAAACACTGGGTCAAGGACTGTACACCCTGCCAATGCTTCAACCAAGCCACAAGGATTAGGCACCAGAAAAAGCTCAAAGCCCACTTGCTGGAGAAGTACCTAGCTTTGATGGAAAAAGAGCTGCAGAATCTGTGGAAAAAATCTTCCTCACCAATGCCAGAACCCATAAAAGAAGAAAAAGGACAAGGAGAGGCACAAAGACTAGGATTGGTCTCCATCCACTTGGCTGTGACCATTGGGCACCACTGTCACCAGAGGAGCCTCTCTTTGGTAAGTACCCCTACTGCCAGGTCTCCTACTGCTCCAGCATATCAGACCATGGCCTCCTTACCTGCTTTATTCATGGTGCAGTTGGGGCTCTTCTTGGATGATGGAAACCATATTATGCTCCATAGGCCCATATCTTCTTCAGGGTCTATCACCAGCAGTTAGGTCAATAAGTCACTCTCCAACCCCACTAAGGAGCACATGGTCACAGCCAGTAAACTGGAATCCAGCTCTGCTGTGGTTTGCATGGACTAAGCCAATACTTCGGATGTTAGCACTTCTGACATCTGCACTGCCGTGGCTGATAAGCCACTCCCCAGTTCCTCTGGGGACCACACAGCTGGGGATCTCCTGTTGGGGTTGTAGTATATCCCGATGTAGAGCTGAGCCATTTGCTGGACAAGCAATAGTTTTTTGAGAGCTCCTCTCTCCCACTGACACAACCAGACCCTTCAGGCATGCCTGAAGCTCAAAAGCCAGAGGTGGGCACTAATCTTCAGTATCCCCCTCCTTTGCCGGGTCAGTCTCTTCCAGATTCGCCCACTGGGCCTATTGTTAATCCATCCAGGACCTTCCATCAGGGCCTTCCATTGGGACCTCCTCAACCCAAGCCCCCTTGGACAACCAGGTTTCACTATCTTGGACTCCGGCTGCCAAGACGATGACGGATCTTCCATTGGGTTCTACTCACATCCCGACCCCAAGACCTTTCATGGGGTCAGGGTATATATAGCACTCTGCCCGTTCTTCAAATGCTGGATGGCCTTCCATCAGGCCCCCAGGCACAGAATCTTCCAGTGCCAGACATTCCTGTGCCTAATCCAGTGCCAGCCCCTTCAAATGTCCCTATGGGGCCAATGGCTGGTTCTTCTGGACCTCCTGCCAGGCCTTCAGCCCCACCCCTGCCAGGCATTTAGTTCCACCTCTGGCTGGACCTATTGGCAATGTTCCAGGCTATTCAACCCCACAGTACCCAATGTACCCTTTGCTGGGGTATCCGACTCCTGGTCATCAACCCCATTATGTACCAGGGTACCAGATGGCAGGCTATGTCTAATCAAGGGTATGCTCCTTCTGGCTTTACCTACTCCTGTCAGGCTCATGGATACCCTCAATATCAGATGCCTGGCTATCCTTTATACCAGCCTTCTCCTCCATTGCCTCCTCCTCAGCCTCAGCCTCTGCCTCCACAGCAGCCTCAGGCTGATATCCAGGCAGTGTTTCAGACCCTGATTCAGGAGGACAGGACTCAACTAGCCTTGGTGTATGACTGTCAGAAACCAGTGGTGCCTCTACTCCCACCTTCTTTCTGACCCCTAGATAAACCTCTCCTGTGGATTCTCACCTTTCCAGAGAAGGTTTTTCTAGGCACCAGGTCAGGGATAAAATCTAGGACACTCCTCTAAAAATGGTTCAGAGCCCCAGTGGGCACTCTTTGGACTCTGATTCTGACTTGTCCTCCAGTTCTGGTACACATACACCTATAGAGCCTCAGCCTAAGGAGTCCCTGAAGTCCACTCCACTAGGCTCTTCCTTTGCAGAACTACTCACAACTATACAAAATGCATGTAGCTGAGTTATCCAGGAACAGGATCTGAAGCAGAAAAGACTTGCAGAGCATCTAGACATGACTGGCACAGCTCCTATGCCCATACTGCCTAGGACTGGGCCCCATGAAGACCAGATATCCATTATCTGGCAACAGCCTTCCTCCATTTTGACTGTTTCCAAAAAGGAAGACAAAGTGTGCCACCCCCCCAGATGGAGTCACACACCTTACTGGCCATCCTAATGCAGACTCAATTGTTATCACAGCTGCCCATGACTGGTCCTCTAAACCTAACATTTGAGCATGTCTCCTCCTAATAAGGCATCTAAGCATCAGGACAATTTTGGTCACAAGATCCTTTCCTTCTCCACTTGCATGCTCAGGTCCCTTAATTATGTGGCTCATATGGCTTCCTTATCAGAAATCTTCCCTGGCTGCACTCGAGTCAAAGATGGATGCTATCCAGGACCAGAAGCTTAAGGCTGAGATTGCCAAGACAGTGCAAATGGCTAAAATCTTCTGTCATCATTCTCTCCAGGTCACTTATGACACAGTAGACTCAGTTGCTCACCTCACAGCTGCTGATGTCTGCATTAGGAGACATTTATGGCTCAGGATTGCTGGCCTGGCACAAGCCATCCAGACCTCCATCCTGGATGCCCCTTTCAGGGGATCTGTGTTATTCAGAGGTGATGCTAAGGGAGGCTATTATCACTGAATTGCAGGACCAAGGTAAATACATCCATGACATCTGCTTCATGTACTGAGGGAGTTCCAAAGGCAAACAGCATTTTCTTTGGTGACAGAGATGCCAGACCAAAGAGGGTCTGGCCAAACACCAGGCCAAATGCTGATATTCAGCATCAGGAACCCCTACTCCCCCTGCCAACTCCTAGAAGCCCCCCGGAGGAGCTGCTGATTCCTTCCCCTCTGCCTCCTGATTTGTGGGGAACCCCTCTGCCTCCTCTAGATCCTCTAGGGGAATGAATGGGGGGATTTTACCTCCACCTTCTGGGGTCACAGGACATAACCACAGATTCTTGCGTCTTTCAGTTAATAGCAAGAGGTCATACCACAGAGTTCCTAGACAGGTCTCTGGACAACCCCCATGCTTCTCCTATTATCCTCCAAGGCACCTGTCTCTGATATCCAGGCTCTTCTGCAAAAGTCAGTCATAGAAGCACAGATAGGAAGAGGGTACTACTTCCATTTCTTCCTACTGCCCAAAAAGACAGGCAACCAAAGACCTAACTTGAACCTCAGCATGCTCAAACTGTATGTTGAGTACAAGAGGTTCCACATGCTCACCATTCAAGGACTTCTAGCCCTGCTCCACAAGAGCCATTGGCCTTATGTGCTGGACATGCAGGATGCTTACCTGCACATCCCTGTCTTCCAGGCCCACCACCACTTTCTTCTGTTTGCCTTCCATGATGAACATTACCAGTTCAAGGCTCTCCCTTTTGGCCTATCCTCAGCATCTCAGGTTTTTACCAAGTGTCTAGCAGTGATGATGTGGCCATATGCCATGGAGGGATCTAACTGTGCCTGTATCTGGATGATTGGCTTCTATCAGCCCCATCACAGATCAGTCTGAGGGAGTCACTCTCCTTCACCCTGGACCTCTTTTCTAGACTTGGAATAACAGTCAACTATCCCAAGTCTGACCTCTTCCCTCCCAGCACCTACAATTAATTTGGGGAAGTGCTGGATATGGTCCGGGGCAGGGCCTTCCTCCCATCGAACAGAGCAGAGACCCTGCAGGAACAGGCCAGGTTAGTGGCCAACTCACGATGGGCCACAGCCCAGTCAATCCTCCATCTTCTCAGGCTGATGGCAGCTGCAATACCTACAGTTCCTCTAGTCAGACTGCATATGAGGGTGACCCAATGGACTCTTCATGTCCAGTGGGTTCAGCAGCTGGACAACCTGGACCACAGGATCCTAGTGTCTGGTTACATGAAGAAGGATCTTCTTTGGTGGCAGGAGTTGTCCAATCTCTCAATCAATCAATCAATCACTTTATTTAACCAGGCATAAACACCATTGAGCAAGCTCATTTTCAAGGTGGTACTGGGCATTAATACAATACACTACACTTCAAACATTACAATTATGGTGGACAGTGGTGCAAAAAAAAAAAATTTTGAAGGTGCCGGTCAATATGGGCCTATACATACCAGTCAACATAATTAACATGCAAAGGTACATAATGATAAGCTTTACTGGAATGAGAAGAGACAACAGTCCCATATAGTCTCTGCTAAGTAAGAGCTCATGCCTAAATGATAAAAAATAAGGAGGTATTAAGGAATAGGGTAGAAATTGGGGTGAAAGAGTAGGCAGCCAAGAGGGAGGCCAGAAAAGGTAAAAGACAGAGAATAGGCAGGGCCATCTCGGATTAAGGGAACTAGGTTTGTAGGTCCTAGGTTTCTGCTGTTAGGAATGTGGGGTGGATGAGATACTTAGGCGTAGGATTTGAGTGTGGCACCCGGGGCTTAGGGGTCATCGGCATCTGAAACAGTTTCATGATTCCTTCAGATAATCTGTTAATAGAGCTTTGAATGTGAAAATGCTTGGAAGTGAGGATAATTTTAATGAGTCTTGCATAGTGTTCCAGAGTGATGGAAGTGAGAAGTTGATTGCTGCTGAGCCAAGGGTAGTTTTCACTCTAGGAATCTGGAAGCAGATTATGGAGAAGCATCTCAGGCCATAGGAACCTTTAGCCTGTTTGAAGAGGTTCAAGAGTATGCAGGGAGGTTATCAGATAATGCTCTAAAAAAACCATAGGAGTGCATTCCTTTTTCTTCTAGTTGAGAGTGAGGTCCATCCCAAAACCTGGTATAGACAACAGTGATGTGTACCACGGGGTAGATTTAGGATAAATCTTAAAGCCCAGTGGTAAAGGGTGTCCAGTTTGTTTAGCATCGTTGATGGGTAATGACTGTAAAGGAAGTCAGCGTAGTCCAGTATAGGTAGTAATGTAGTTTGTACTAGTCTCATTCTGGCTTCTAACATAGGTAGGTGTTTAATGTGATAGAATAAACCTAATCGCTGTCTTAGTTTCTTTGAGGTTTCATTTAAGTGGCACAGAAAGTTGAGCTTGTTATCCAGCCAGAATCCTAGGTATTTAAAGGTATCAACTACTTCAAGGGGTTCATCTAAGAGTGTTCGGATCTGTGTGATATGTGGACATCCGGAAGTAGACTTTGGTGAGAGAATTATTGCTTTAGTCTTTTTGACGTTGAGGAGGAGCTTATGAATGAGAAAGTTGTATTAGAGGGTGACGAAGTCTTTCTGTAAGTACTCATGGGCCAAATCCAAGGATGAATTTGTGGTATAGAGGACAGTATCATTTGCGAATAAGTGCACATTTGCCGTGCCCATTTGCGAGTCCAGATTATTGATGTATATTGCAGAGAGGATAGGGCCCAAGACGGAGCCTTGTGGGACTCCTGATAACAAGGATTTTTTGTTGGGACAGATCTCCTATGGCTTTGACTTGTTGTATCCTATTGGTTAGGTAGCTGGTGAACCATTTAATGGCAGAACTATCAACTCCGATGTTACTCAGTGCAGTAAGCATAATGGTATGATCCACAGTATTGAAGGCCTTACTTAGATCAAGGAAGAGGGCAAATACATGCTTCTTAGAGTCCAAGGCCATTTGCCAGTCTGTAGTTACTTTGGCAAGAGCCGATACTGTACTGTGTTTGGCTCTGAAGCCAGACTGAGCCAGGTTTAGCAACTTTTGTGAATCCAAATGTTCTCTAAGTTGGATGTTGACAATTTTTTCAAGTAATTTAGAGAGGATGGATAGTATAGAAATATACCAGTAATTGTTCAGATCACTCAGATCCCCAGTCTTGAAAATGGTAGGATGCAGGCAGTTTTCCACGAGACAGGTAGCTCACCTTGAATCAGAGAGCTGTTGAATAAGTGTGTAAAGGGGCCGGTCAGATAGGTATGGCCAAGTTTTAGGAAGTAAGGTTCAGTATTATCTGCACCTGCACTCTTTTTTGTATCCAAAGAAAGGAGGAGGTCCTCCACTTGATTGAACATAATTGTGAGGAAGCTGAAGGGGGTGGGATGTGGTTGATTATGGTTGTGGTTATCAGTGAAGCCAACAGTGTAGTCTCTTGCTGGGCTAAGTTTGCTGATAGATGAGGCAAGCCCTGCAGTGGCAAAGTGATAATTAAACTTCTCTAGTATATCATCTTTGTCCGTATAGGTGGTACCATCAGACACAATTTTGTTTGGATGGGGTGTTGCAGTGGACTGACCTTTGACTTCTTTGAGGATGTTCCAAAACTTGGTAGAGTTGTTTTTATTGTCTTCCAGTTCTTTTTGGAAGTATCTAGCTTTTTCTGACTAATTAGCTTGGTACAAGCATCCCTAGTGGTATGGAATGCTAACCAATTGGCCTCCAGGTGGGATTTCCTCACTTTTTACCACCAGTAGTCCCTATCTCTAAGTGCTTTCTTCAGGATGGGAGAGAACCAGCAATGAGTTTTATTTTTTGATTTGATCAGTCTTAGTGGAGTGTATTTGTCTATTAGCCCCAGTAAGAGGCTGTGAAAGATGTTAAATGCCTCGTTAAAGGTAGGGGCTGGATAGAAATCCTGCCAACGAATGTTGCTTAGATCTTTCAGGAAAGTGTACTGGCAGAACTTTTTCAGGCATCTTTTCAGTTTGAATTTGGAGGCCGTTTTTATTTAGGAAGGATGTCTGATACAGGCAGTAGTGCAATGGTTGCTTATATCATTGAAGAATACTCCAGTATGAGAGATATTGTGAGGTTTGTTTACTAGCATAAGGTTCAGGAGGGCGCGGCGCTCAGGGTTTTTTCTGTTAGGTCTGGTTATAGCAGTCACCATTTGTAACATACCATTAACATTGCATAGATACTTCAATTTCTTAGAGCTGTCATCATTCCAATTTAGATTGAAATCCCCCATTAGAATACACTCAATATTAGCAGAGTCAAGAAGGTTTTGAAGGTGTGGCAGAAGTGCCCAGCCACCAGATGGTGGTCAGTAGCATGCTGCCATAAGGAGTGATTTCTCACTGGAAAGTGATAATTTTAGAGCAAGGCATTCAAATTCCTCAGCCTTTGAGGTACAGTCAAAGACTGTGACTGCAAATTTGCTTTTGACATATATTGCAACTCCTCCCCTTCTAGTATCCAGGTACATTTATAGATTTGTTCGGGGTCGAGGATATGAGCCAGGATTCAGTTATCATGAAGAAATCAGGAGATGCATGTAGAGCCCAGGTCTGTATAGAGTCAATCTTCTTTAGCAAACTACAGACATTGAGATGGAGAAAGATAATCCTTTTATATTGAGGGAGGTCTGCAGGGGCATCCAGAGAAATAGGTGGGCCTGGGTTTAATTCAACATTTCCTGAACAGAGTAGGAGAAGCAGTAGTAGTTTTTTAAGGTGGTGTCTTAGCCTGCTAAATAGTCTTTTGTTACTCCTTCTAGCATACATTGGTTTAGCGGTGGCTGTGTTATGGGCAAGACTGCTATTTGCTAGGGATAAAACATAGAGAACTGATAGGGCCGATACCATCCTTGGGAACTGCACATGTTTTATAGTTATGGCCTGGTGGGAAGAGGGGCATGACCATAGCGGAGATGTCCCTGATGTAGGATGCAATGGTCTAATGTGGGAGGCTATATCTTGGTAGATGATAAAGGAGGAAAACTGGCCTTTGTCTGAGTTGCAAACCGAAATTTTGGGTAGAGCATAATGTAGTAATATAAGGCAACTATAGAGAAGGATAGGTGTAGATGGCATTCTTAACGTGGAGATATTTCCTTTTACTAGTAATAAACACAGGATTTGCAACAGTTCCTTGAGAGGGCCAGGGAAATGAGTGGTTCCTGTGGGAGGATGGGGTACCAGTGAAAATTAAGGCCTCTCCATGGGGGTTCCCCTTTCATTCCCCTGCTCCTAGCATGACCCTTACAATGGATGCTTTGTGTCAAGGCTGAGGAGCCCACCTAGGAGACCATCAGTCCCAGAGAACATGGTCTCATCTGGGAACATCTCTACATCTTAAAGAGCAACTGACATGATCTGGTCAAAAGTGGTACATTGCAGAATTAGAATAAGCACCACCAGCATACCCCATACCAAAAACTAGATGTCTATGTTACTTCATTTTAAAGTTATTAGCCATTTGTAACCCTGATTTCACTACCTGTTCAAAAAAGTCTATGTCAGAGAAAAAGCTGCTGATGAGGTCATCTAGGGACCTCATAGTCTAGAATTCCCTGTCAGCAAGCTTATAGCACCTGTTTCTCCAAAGTTGAGCAGGCAGCACCAGTGAGTAAACTAAGTGGGCTCTTTTTTTCACTTGGTCTATGAAATCCCCCCCCCAAAGTAGCTCAGTTCAATTAATTTGGAAATTGATCTAAATATGGCTGTAGAACAGTGCTGCACTGCTAGCACTGTTTCACAGCTATCTATTGGCCTGCCAAGGGAATTGCAGAAACAACTACCGCAGCTGAAATCTCCTGTGCACTTTAATATATGCATTTCCCACAATGCACAACAGCCAATTTCCAAACAGCAAACACAGCAGAATAATGGAGATGACTACACAGTTCACAAAAGTAAGTCAGCTAAAATGAACACATATTCTTAAATGTTGATCACATCTACATGTAATCAATAATTGAAGGACTGTTTACCATTGCACCCACAATACACAAACTGCAGCTAAATATATGCATCTCCCATAATGCATTGCAGTCAAATCCCAAACAGCAAACACAGCAGAACAATACTCTGAGGGGTCAAGGATCTGTCTACTCTCCTCCAATAGGATCATAAGTTGAGCTGCAGTCATCACCATTTTATGGTCAGTCTATCATTTTTCCTAAATTTATCAGCAATCTGAGAATAAAAGACCAACAGTTCTTACCCTTTTTCAGGCACTGGACTTTAACTATGCCTGGGAGGACTAACTTTAATGGAAAAAAAAATGCCAGCCAGCCTGGTGGTGCTGAGGGTTGAGGCGCTGGTCACCCTTCCTCATACCATGCCAGTGACCTGTGTTCAGGAATGAGCACTGGTTGCCAGTGGATGGCCAGGGAGGAGAAGGATAGAGCACCTGATGGCTGCTCTCCTTCTCTGGGGGGTTAGCTGCAGGCTTCTACTGCAATGCTACCACCTAGGGAAGCCTGAGTGGTAGGCATGGTATGCTGGAGAAGCAGAAAGGGCATTGGGTTGATGTCAGCAGAGGGGTGGAGCAGGAGGTACTTCTCTTTGTGCCTCCTAGCTCATTGCCCCTCATTGGGGGAAGGAAAAACTGGAAAAACACCTTGGTCCCTCCTAGGTGATGACACCTCTCTGAGGGAATCTCTAGTCTTGCCGGATAGACTCTGCTGTGCCAGGCTCTACACGCACATACAGTATGTTAGTTTGAAGAGGTAAACATGGGGGGTCCCTCTACACCCCAACTGGGGAGTATACCGGTGATTGCAGGTGTGTGTGGAACCAGGGGCAATCTAGGGGCAGATTGTGATGGGACTGGAGCCTGCAGACAGAGGATGTCTGAGAGAGTGGAGGGAGGAGGCAGCTTAGTGCATAAACATAAGGTTAAAAAAAATGCCTTATAGGGAAGCAATAAATAGGATACAGATTTTCTATGATACCACAAAAATAGACCGTCAGAACTGCTAATACATTAGATATAACCCCCAACCATCTGTGAAGATATATGCAAGAATACAAAAGTTCATAAATATAAGTATAAATATACAGCCGTATATCAAATAAATGAAGTCCAGAATGTTTCTATGTCTGATTTTGAAATCAGACAAAGCTTTAGTTTTTCTAAACCAGGGTACTGTGACTTAAACACAAGTTACCAAATTACCACCAGGTTTTCAGTTCTTGATTATAGAGGACTTGTATCCTTAAAGCCAAATAATTAATGTCTTTTCACCCTTTTTACCAGAAGACACTTGTTCCAAAATAATCCAATTAGGACCTCCATAACATCGGTGATCAATTTTTCTTATCACGTGCCACACACTCTGCTGTATCACTTAGCAATCTAATTCCAGTGAAGTCCTCAGATATGGTGGCAAATTTTCTGAATAGTTGTAAAGTAAACTATAACACAATTTAAAAATAACAACTCATAAACACCTACACATATACAGTAATCAGGTAAATGATCTAAAACTTATAAAAAATTATCAGAAACCCCCATTAATTCCAAAAGAACAGTTATTAGTTTTAGTTATTAGCTAGGACAGACTCCCAAACTTCATTAATAAAATTTTTTAAACATGTTTAATGTTTTAAACCCACCTTTTATAAAAGTCTTCTTTATGTCTAGCAGTATCTTGCACCATCTAACAGCATCTACAAAAATCCTATATAACAAAGTGCTAGGAAAAAGTATCTTTAATATGATGTTATTTATTTTATATTTCTACTCCTCTTAGGAATTTTAAATGACTTATGTCAATGAGACCGCTGGCCTCCTTTTCCTCCACTTTGTCCACTGCAGCACTTATTTTATAAAGGGCATGAAAAATGATCATCTAAAAGTTAAAAAAGAAACAAAACATATTACTTATGGAGCATTTACTGCTCCTTATCCAAAAAAGCTCAGGGGATTTCAAAATAACCCAGGATAACTTCAAGCCAACAGTAGGAAAATTACCTTCATTAGGTTGATTTTGTAGATTTAGATCCTACTGAATGAAAAAGTATCGACCAAGAACAGCTTGGAGACACCTCCTGTACCAAGGTGATCAATATGGCATCTAACAAGAAAAAAAATGCCAACGCATGCACATTAAATCTTAGAGCTCAGATTCTCAGAGCATACGTAATGACTCTGTAAAGCCTACATGATATCTGGGTTATTAGAAGTATTTTTAAAGGTAAACTTATATTATTATTATTATAGCAGTTATGGATAAACTAAAATAAGAAGACCCTTACAGTAGGTGTAAATCCTTGTAGTTGTGCCATGCAAATATCATATAAACATCTGCTGAGGTACTGAAGGCTACTGCTACACGATAGAGAGTATAAAGGTAGCGTTTTCCCCCCACACACAAAGCAAAAATGGAGAGTCTTTGGGGATTATCTAAACGTTAGTAGTAGTAACTGAAAGATCCCGATCCTGCAACCTGCCAGTTTATGCTCAATTAAATGACAAAAGAACATCATAGAAAGAAAGAAAATAAAGAATAAAACAAAAAGTAAAAATAGTGGAATGACTGAATAAAATACTGCATTAAGCAAACACAAGGCACTACGGCAGAAGCCAACAGTTCACAAGTACAAGAATTCCAATTAATCAAGTTTGTCCTGTAAATCCAAATACTCCACTAGACTCAGACAGTTTACTCCCAAATGCTCAATTCGTTTTAAGCAATTACACCACACTCAAGCTTCCATAAAGTTCTCCACCTTTCAGATGAAGGTTCTGCTGTTCAACTGCTGCAGTCACAGTGGCTGTACCCTCAGTAGAGCTCTCTGTTGTTGGAGGGTCAGTATGCAGGCTCTCTACCATAAGACTCAACATGCACCTGCAACTGACAAACAGAAGCACAGGGCAGAACAGTAGATCCAAAATGACCGCACAAGAACCTCTGGAAAGAGGCAGACACAGAAAAACAAATGAGGCAACAGTAGTATACCTGTTCCAGTTTTTCAGAGTGTGCTGTATATTTCCTGCTACTTCTGCTACTCCTCAGCTAGAACAGCGCTCAGTGGCCATCTTGGAAAAAATTCCCCAATGTATGGAAAAAGATCCCCAAAGGCCAAATGCTGAGTGCTTCTGCCACCTAGGTGTGCTGTTATCCCACCATGATGCACACCATGGAGTGACTTATTGTGATTATAATATGGCTATAAAAAATTGACATGACTTTAATGATTAAGCAATAAACAGAAGCAAAAAATCTAAAGGTTTAACTGTATTGCAATTAAATTTGGCCATGACCTTGAGATAAAGTAGTCCCTTATAGAACTAGTCTGCATCACTTCACATTGTTTGCATTTCCTTTTTATTTTGCATAAAAAAAAACATGTAACAGAAGCAAAAAATCTAAAGGCTTAACTGTACTGCAATTAAATTTAGCCATAGCATATAGAGATATTGCACTCCCTTGTCATGTCTTGAACTGCCTTTTTTATTTTTTTATACATTTAAAAGCAAAAAAACTGAATGTCTAACTGCATTGTAACAACATTTAAACACATTTAGCCACAATTACTGTACTCCCTTGCAGTGCTACCCTGCATCATTTGTTTATTTACTACATTTTATTGTCAGGTGTAACAAATAGGATTTTGCTGCTTTACAGTACTTATGATCATGATGGGTTGGAGGACAAAGACACTAAGTTCCTTGACACAAGCAGGTTGCCTGTTTTTTTCTGTTGAAACTGATTAATATTTTTTCACCAAACCAGTCAAAGGCATATCTGTGGGCCAAGCCCTTTCTACCCTGAAAATGTCAGACCAAAATTTCAAACCATCTGGGTGCTACATGAGGGAAAAAAAAAACAGCGAAATAGTGATTTTTAACTTTTTTCACTATCCGGGTCTCAACATCTGCACATCCAACTGGATTAGAACTTCGCATCTAAAGAGATCTACCCCTCAAGCCCACACACATGAAATTTCATGAAAATCCATTGAACAGTTGCAAAGATATTAAAGTGCAAAGTATCCAAGAAGGTGGTTTAAGATAATTGTCTTGGGTTTGAATTCAAGAGATGGAATGTTTACTATGTATGGAATACAAGAATTACAATCTTTGCTCAGTTCAACTGGCAGAATGTTCACCCCCACTGTCATACAACAGAAGGCCTTAGATGGAACCAGCACTTTTGTTTTATCTGTAGCAGGTTAAACAACACAGATTTTCCCAGTCAGCAGGTGAGGATAGGAGGGGGATGTTTTATGTTAACAAAGAAACACCATAAATTAAATTTGTAAGTACTGTAGTACTTCATTTATAAGTTATGTGTGTTTGTGGGTGTGTGAGCAGAGTATTATGAGGGTAAATAACATTTAATTATGACTTTAAATTTAAGGCAGTTTTATTTTTAGGGTCTTGTTGAAGGTTGTTAGTGAGTAAAGGTGACAGCCACATTTGTGATGGCAGTCAGGTTTGTGTTTGATATACTTGATTTCTTATGTGAAGAGGCTACTGGTTCTTCTTCCAGTGCTATTGTGGTGGGACAACAGCACCAGGTTCCAAGCTCCTCAGACAATCAGATTACTAGAAGAATCCAATATTTCTAAAATTAAGAGCTGGGTTGAAAACATGGATGAACTAACTAGCACCTCAACTTCTGATCCGGGAAGGATACCTTGCTTATCCAGTGAATGTATTCAAGTTAGTAAAGCAATTGAACACTGACTGACAGAAGCTAGAGAGAATGGTTCTTCAGGATTCTGCAGATAGTTTTATTAACAATCTAACCATTCAATGGCAATATTTCCAAGTGATGAAAATGAGGCTGGGGCAGCTAAGGCTTTGCTGCAGCTTCAAGATACATGCAAGTTAGATCCTGACAGCAATTCCAAAGGAAAATTGCCAGGAGTGAAACACAGTTCCTTTTTTGACTGCAGATGACTGCTTTGACATGGGAAAGATTGTCTGTAATAATGGATATTACTACCATACTGTGCTCTGGATGCAGCAGGCCCTTAAACAGCTAGATAAGGGATAAGATGCAGTCATTAGTAAAACGGAGATACTTGACTGCCTCAGCTGCTCTGGTTTTCAGATGGGTGACTTGCATCATGCAGTTGAGCTCACCCGATGACTAATTGCTGTTGATCCCACACATGAAAGAGCGGGTAGTAACCTATGCTATTTTGAGAAGATGCTGGAAAAGGAAAGACTTGAGAAGAAGGTGAATGAGACATCAGTCATAGAACCAACAATATGCAGTTAGAATCTATGAGAGGCCTGCTGATTATCTGCCTGAACATGAGGTATACGAGGCCCTCTGGCAGAGGTGAAGGTGTAAAAAATGACACTTAGGCGACAAAAGAGATTACATTGTAGGTACCAGGATGGAAACAGAACTCCCACTCTACTTCTAGATCCAATTAAGGAAGAAGATGAATGGGACAGCCCACATATTGTCAGATACTATGATATTATGTCTGATGAAGAAATAGAACAAATTAAGGAACTGGCTAAACCAAAATTGGCAAGAGCTAATGTTAGCAATTCAGTGATGGGGCTACAAGAGCCTGCCCAGTGTAGAGTCAGCAAGAGTTGGCCTGAGTAACAGTACATGACCCTAAAACAGGTGTTTTAACAGTAGACAACTACAGAGTGTCCAAAAGTGCATGGTTAGATGAAGATGACAACACTGTAATTGCGTGAGTGAACCAAAGAATAGCAGACATCAGAGGCTTAACAATTACAACAGCAGAGTTATTACAGGTTGCAAATTATGTGGTTGGAGGTTAATATGTGCCACATTATGACTTCTCAAGAAAAGATGAGCCTGATGCTTTCAAGAGACTAGGGACTGGAAATCGTGTGGCCACATTTTTAAGTTATATGAGTGATGTTCCAGCAGAAGGTGCTACAGTTTTTCCAGATTTTGATGCAGCAATATGGCCCAAAAAGGGTACAGCTGTATTTTGATAGATTTTATTCAGAAGTGGAGAAGATGCTTACAGAACAAGACATGCAGCATGCCCTGTATTAGTTGGAAGTAAATGGGTTGTGAATAAATGGCTCAATGAAAGAGGACAGGAATTTCTACGGCCCTGTAGACTGACAGAAGTTGACTGAACCAGAACTTAGAACTTAGAACCAGATTTCTCCCCCTACCTCCACATGGCAGTTTCCACATTTTTCTTCTAATGTCCTGTTTGTAATTTACCTTTAAAGCAATTTTCTAAGGTTTTGCAGATGCCCTTTTCTCATGGTATGCTATTGCCGCCCATGCTTCAGATGTTGAAGCTGTAATTTGTTTTGTAAAAAAAATCTGTCATTGTCATTTTTTTACATTTTAGCAGCACTTTCTTTTTGTCCACCCTCCAATTTTCTGTGTGCAGCCGCACCCCCAGAATGATGTCATGCAAGGGAACTATCAATGTTTGACATACAGCAACAAGGAATTCTGGGTAAATTTTAAATTGGCTTAAATGTTTTTCACTCAGAGGTGCAGTCCCTTATTTTGGTAGTGATGACTGCAGCATAGCACTTAATATGTAGAAATGTTTATTTATTTAAAAGTTTCAAAAGAAAAGACATACTGAACACATGTTTCACCAGAAAAGATATACTGAGCAAATAAGTTCATTTACAGATGCATCCTTGGGTTAGAGGGGTACACAGTAGGCACATATGTAGCAAGGCATTGTGGGTACAATAAGAAGTTGTTTTCCAATTTCCTTACTGTGAGATGCAGACTCACATTTCTGTAGTGGCTTTAACAATAAAAGCTCTCATATGTTTATTTTCAAAACAAGACAGTGTACATATAGGATCTAGCTGACAACATTTCTCTACTGAGAGATGTAGTCTCCTATTTCTGTAGTGACTACAGAAATAGCTGACTTTTATGTCTATCTAATCAAAAGTGCAGTCTATTTTGGTAGTGTTTACAGCAGTACAATCTGTAGAAAAGTTTCTGGAAAATGTTTTTGTGATGCAGGTAGGCCAGAATGATAATTTACCAGTACATGTAGATGTTTGACTTTTACTAACTGCTGGTGAAGTGACCGATCTGAAGTGACAGCACCTGTCAGAATGTGGGAGCATGATGATACGTTTCTATGTTTATGTTATTGGGCCTGAATGACTGTAAGTAGTTCAGGGGTGTAATTATGGGTCTGAATACTATTCTTTTTCTTTGGTGTCAAGCTTATGCTAGGAGTCCAAAATTGTGAAAGAAAAAAAGGATGCCTGCAATACCAAGACTGACCAACAGAGGTCTCCGTTTCAAAACTTTGTTTCCCTTGCATGATGTCACAGTTTGGGGGTTGCTGTACTGAGAAAAAAAGGGCAGGGTTATGCAAATGAAGTAGTGCACAGAAATAAAAACATATTTTCCATGAAAAACAGCACTTTTTGGAAGGTTGAATGGTAGAAGATTGATTTAAAACTCCTACAGGTTGCTATTCTCATTTGTTATGGCAAACCTTAGAAAATCAATCAATCAATCAAATATTTATTTATCCAGGTGGTCACCATTGAGCAAGCTCATTTACAAGGTGGACCTGCTGTTGGCAGGGAAAATTGTACAGTTACATATAAATATACATAATACAAAAGGAACAACATGTTTACAATACTGATAGGAGCAGAGTATTTACATTCCAAGTCACATGTACAAGAAAGATATACATAACACGAACTTATATTTATATATATATATATATATATATATATATATATATATATACAGTTCCCACAGGAGCAGGATGTGTATGGATGTCATGTACAAACCATAGAAGAAAAAGATTATTTATATTCCTGTCCAGCAGAAACACGTTACAGGCCTGGATGGAAATTCTAAGCTATGGAGGTGCATAACAGTGTGTAAGCCTTAGGTAAATGTGGCAGAAGGGGGTGGTGAATAAGAGGGATGCAGAGGGTGCTAAGGGCAAGGGAGGCAGAGGTGGGGGGAGTAGTAGTGGCAAGGGCTGATTTGGATAAGCAGCTGGGACTAGTGTTGAAGAAGAGAAGAACAATAGTCAAGCTGCTCGGAGCGATGGAAGCAATTACAGATTGCAGCATGTTGTGTCATAGAGGGTCTTAAAGAAGGCAGGACTGACAGGTGAGCTAAGTCTCAATGATTTTTGTATTCTATTCCAGAGAGTAGGCAGGGCATAGCTTATGGCGGCCCTTCCAAAGCGAGTGTTGGCCCTTGGGACATTCAGAGAAATCTGCGATTGACTTCTTAAGGCATAGTTCCTAATAGGACTAAGGGGAGACAGTCAGCAACGTATTGTGGGAGTTTGTTGGTAAGGGCTCGGAGCATCCATAGGGCTGCATTTCTATAACACCTGTATTGAAGGGAGGGCCACCCTACGGCTGCGCATAAAGAGCAGTGATGTATGGAATATGGGAAGCCAGTTATAAATTTCAGTGCTCTATGATATAATACATCCAGTTTTGCAAGATATGAGGCAGCGAAAAGGCCATAAATGAAGTTGGCATGGTCAATTAATGAAAGGAATGTAGATTGGACAAGCTGTCTTTTTACGTCTGTGGTCAAGAGGCATTTAATTCTGAAAAAAAGACCAAGTATCTGCCTCAGTTTTTTCAGCAGTTCTTCTGTGTGTTCCACAAAAGAGAGTTTGTTGTCTAGCCAAATACCAAGGAATTTGATTTAGTCACAAATTCAAGATTTTCTCCTAATAAGGTAGAGATTGATGGTAATTGACTAACGACAGCAGAGTAAGCCCCTGGGCCTGATGGTGAGAAAAGAATGGCCTTTTTTTTTTTTTTGCATTTAGTAGTAACTTTTTGCTAAGGAGCTGGTACTGCAGAGTATTAAAGTCAGCTTGTAACTCAGTGCAGGCAGCGTCAGGAGATTCCCGACTTAAGTAGAGCACCATGTTGTCAGCAAACAAGTGAATACTGGCATCTTAGATGCCTACGTCCAAGCTGTTGATATAAATGGCAAACCATAATGGGCCCAGTATGGAGCCCTGGGGGACACCTCTTTTTATCGGTTTAAGTGGACAAATCTCTCCATCAGCCTTAATTTGTTGCTGTCTATCAGAAAGGTAGTCTTGGAACCATCCCAGTGTGGTTGAGCCAATGCCTGTAGTTTTTAAGGTGGAGAGGAGCAGGAAGTGGTCAACAGTGTTGAAAGCCTTACTGAGGTCCAGAAACACAGCACAAACAAATTTTTTGTTGTCTAGGTCCCATTGCCAATCATTGGTAACTTTTGTCAGTGCCGTAATTGTACTGTGCTTAGCTCTAAAGCCAGACTGCATTGGGCTGAGTAGTCTAGCATTGTCTAAGAAAGATTTCAGTTGCATATCCACAATTTTTTCCAGAAGTTTTGAAAGTATGGGAAGAAGGGAGATTGGTCTATAGTTATTTAGGTCACAGGGGTCCCCTGCTTTAAACAGGGGAATGACATTAGCAATTTTCCATACCTTGGGGATGGAGCCTTGTGCTAGGGACAGATTGAATAGGTGTGTTATAGGTGTAGCAAGTATTTGGTCTGCTATTTTCAAGAAATATGGGTTGAAGGAGTCGGCCCCAGCACTTTTTTTAGTATCTAGTCATAGAAAAAGATCTTCAACTTCTTTTATGGTGGTAGGTGAAAAGAAGTCCATGTTATTGCTACTTGGTTCTGAAGGCTGGGTGTTGGTCTGAGGAAGAAGGCTACTTACAGGTGCGTTATCAAACTCCAGGCCAGCAGTGGCAAAGTGATTGTTGAAAGCCTGCAGTATCTCTAATTTATTGTTAATGATAATATTATCAGTGGTAATTTTGGAAGGAAGTGCACTTCCTGAAGAGTGGCCAGATAGCTCTTTTATGGTGGACCAGAACTTGGTAGGGCAGTTTGACGCAAAGAGTAGCTCGGTTTGATAAAAGTTGGCTTTGGCCTCTCTGACCAACTTAGTACAGACATGTCTAGATGCCCTGAAGAGACACCAGTCTGCGTCAGCACAAGGTTCACGAGCCTTTTACCAGAGGTAATCTCTTTTGAGTAAGGCAACCTTCAGATCCGGTGAGAACCAATGACAGGTTCTGGCTTTTATTCATGCTTTAACCAGGGTAGCATGGCTGTTTAGGGTGCTGGATATGATTTCATGAAAAACATCATAGGCATCGCTTACTGACTTAGCCAGGTAGAAACTCTGCCATAGCAAAGAGTTCTTTAGATCATTGAAGTATGCAATAGGATCGAAGTTCCATCTGGATCTTTTAGTGGAAAACTTTGATGTAGATAGAGGTTTGGTAACAGTTCTCATGCCACCAATAAATCAGTGGTCACTAACGTCCGCTAAGAGGATAACAGCATGGGAAAAGGAATGAGGTCTGTTAACAAGGAGAACATCCAAGAGGGTGCTTCTCATTGGACTTTTTTGTTGATGTGAGTAGGCTCAGTAATAAGTTGAGTGAGTCCACGACAGCCACAGAATTGTTTCAGGGGTAATGAGACCTTAGTCAGCCAATCATAATTAAGGTCACCTAGTATGATTGTTTCCATTGGGGTAGTGTCCAGGTGGGATGACAGGTGTGTCAGAAGTTGCTGTCCTGCTGCTGGAGGTCTATAGCAACCTATGATGTGGAATGCCACTAATAGGGAAAGCTCAACTTTAAGAGACAGGCATTCAAATCCACAGGCAAAGGAGGTAACATCTAAGTTCTGAAGAGGAGGTAGTTACGGATGTTTACCTCTCTGTCTGGGGTGGACTCCCAGAGCCATGTGTCCGAAAGCATGAGCACGTCTAGTGCAGTATGAATAATTCAAGCCTGGACTGAATCGAGCTTCTTTAAAAGACTACACATGTTAGTATGCAAGAAGCTAATTCCTTTCAAAGTTGTGAGTTCAGAAGGAGATGAGAGCACTTTTGTAGGGCCAGGGTTAAGTTCGACGTCACCTGAACATAGGAGTAGAAGGAGCACAATTTTCCTCAGGGCAGCAAGGAGAAGTTTAAAGGCACGAGCCTTTCTATGTCTGGTATGGGTTTGAGTACAAGGGTCCAAAGACTGAATCATCTTATTGTGCTGCCCCTTGGATACATATCCTAGGATCCATGCAGAATAGCACCAAGCCATACATAGTTTGAATGGATAGGGGGTATAGGACCATGTAGAGGATATTGGTTAGCAGCTCCACTTCGAGGATTCCGCAAGCTGTGTGGGGATCAAAGGCATACAGTGGCAGCATAATTTGTTCATAGTGTTTGGTATATGGGGAGACTAGCATGGTAGAGCATGCACCTTTGTTGGAATCAATTCTGTCAGGTTGCCTAACCACATAGGGTATTATACAAAGGCTGGTGAATAAGCATAGCCAAACAAGGCCTGTCATGGTTGCCCTTTATGTAAGTAAGGAGCATACTGCAGTAGCTTCTGCTATCTAAGTTATGTAGGTCCCAGGGGTCGTTGTTCCATATGCGACTGTTTGGGGAAGTTTAAAAATGGAGTAACGCAAGATAAATGTATACTGCCCTCGAAGGAGAGAGTAGCTCGAATTAATAGTGAGGCAACATAAAGGCTAGCAGTCTGAGCGAAATCAGCTCAATTAGCAACTGAAAAGCCTACGATTTCTTTGGTGCCTTGCAGTCTGGAGACAGCTACAAAGTCACGAAGGGGCTGTAACACTTGGTTGCTGAGGACATTTTTAGACAATAAACACAGTTTTTCGGCAAATCATTCACAGTTCAGTAATTTGTAGTACAATTTTCAAGTAAAACAGTGCCTTAGCAAGACAGGATATGCTAGACAGCAAGACAGGATATGCTAGTCAGCAATAAGCAAACCTATAGTACCAAAATGGTATGCCTCAGCAAGACAGAATGAGATAAAGCTGCTAGAAGGCTTAGTTGCAAAAAGGGGATGGGAGGAATTGCAGTTGTTGACAGTAAGTAACCAATAAATTGAAACATCAGATAGGAGTGGGCAGAGACTGTGTGCATTTAAAGGAGGCCTGGGAGGGGGAGGCGGCGCGGGATGAAAAATCAAGGGGAAGTTTTCAGAACTAGCACTGAATCAGTGCACATACAGTTGAAGAGAAACTGCAGCGGGGGGAATGGTGTTACTTTACACAGGCCGAGCAGAACAGGCTAAATTAAAATATATAAATTAGAAGCCGAGTACAGGGATGCAGGCGTACATTAAGCCACATGTCTCGGGTGCTCCTGTCTCGGGTGAGTGAGACCAGCCAATCAGGGAGCTCTACACAGGTGTGGAGCCAATAGCGCTACCCTGAGAAGGCACTGACATTGAAAACAGCAAATTGCAAGTGATGATCTGATTCAGCTTTCACACAGCCCAGAGAAATCATGGCAATTTTTCAAGTGTCGTACCTTATCTATCTCTTTGGGGGGGTAGGTGGATCAGGCTCCTTGCACCTTAGAGGTGCTATGGCTGGATCGTGACAGCTGCCTGAGGGGGCAAGTGGCACCTGTAAGGAAGGAGACAGCAGATTAAATAGGAGCAGATGGGGGGTGTCTAAACAGAGACATACAAAGATAGCTGAGCATCAACTTGAAAGACAAGTCAGGGGGCAGTCGCAGACAGAGGCAAGGTCCCGGCTAACTGGGAATCACTTTAAACTACGAACACTTTTGTGGGAATACTTGCATTTTACCAAGTGAAACCTATAAAAAAAGGATGAAAGTGGTATCCTGAAGAGTGCAAAAGGGAATTCATCTGCCCCCCCCCACCGAAATAGCAGTGGTTCTGGCATTGATACTCCTGAGGGAGACAGAGAAGTAAGGATGGGGGGAAGAGAGGAAGTGAGGTAGGAGGGAAGAGAGCTGAACCAGACTTTAGAAAGAAAGCTGGTGTGGTGGGCTATACATCTATCCTCAAGAGAAGGGAGGACTACAGATTGCTATAAAGAACAGTGATGAGTAAGGGGAGGGTAGTCAAGAGCAAAATGGAAAACAGTGTCCAATCTGGCTAAAGAAGTTTTGGAAGTGGCACTATAGACCACATCACCGTAGTCTATAACTGGAAGGATCATTCTCTGTTGGATTGCATGCCTCCCCCAACAATGGGATGCATCCATGGTTCCTATATAAGACTCTGAGTTTGGGGAGCAGTTTTTATGTTTGCTTGTGTAAATGCGCAAGAAACATTTTTTCACAGCTTAGGAGAGAAGTGGGGTTTTGGAGGTGTGGCACTGTGGGGGACAATGGCCCCAGTGCTTTTTGAGGCTTAGCCCACTTTCCCCAATGTGGTGGCATGCTGCTGCTGACAATAGTTCAGCCAACGTGCCACCACCTTGAAACATTTTCACCACTGCAATCAGGGGCTGCCTCGTCATTGCAGCATCAGCCATTCCACTGCAGTGAAAGAGTGACCCGTTATTGCAGGGCAGTACCTTGCCATCCGCATGCCCCCAACCCAGTTCATTTGCTGACGGGGGAGCCCACTCCCCATCCGCATACTGTAACCCCTTCCCCATTTGTTGTGTGCTGAGGGGGTGCCCAGTCCACCTTGGTGTCATGCAATAACCCCCCAACAGTCTTTCTTTGCCGACGGGGGGCCAGTCTCCATTGGCTTCAGTCCCCCCTTCCCAGTTCAATTTGCCAATGGTTGAGCCCACTCCCCGTCAACATAATGTCCCCACCCAAATTTGTTGTGTGCTGAGGGGGGTGCCTAATCTCCCTTGGCTCTTCCCCCTGGTATGTGCTGATGAGGGTGCCCAATCCCCTGTTGTCTACAGCCCCCCCAAAACACTCGGTGGCATGCTGGGAGCCCACCCCAGCTTCCAAATGTTCTTTTTTTTTTAAACCTGTAAAACATAAAACCATCCCTCATTGAGTTCGGTGGTCCCTCCCCCAACCCGTTCCCACCATCTGCACACCCTGCCTCCCCACACCCCTCTCACCCCATAATTACCTCGAGAGCCCAGTGCACTAATCTTCAGTGGACTGAGAATATGTCTGCAGTCTTCAAAGCCAACCACAAACTGAAGAAGTGCCAGTAAGCTGTATAATGGCATAAATATGTTTTTTCAACTTTGATGCATATCTCAGGCATTTTGGGGAATTTTGGTATCAAATTTTCAACATGGGGTTATTGAGATCCCTCCTCGTGAATTCAACCACTGTCATGGCTTTATTCAGTCCCGAAAGGTGATTTCATGGTCACTGTGTGGAATCACCTTTTGGGACCAATTAACAAAACAACAGTGGGGTGGGGTCTCAAAAAGCCTATGTTGCAAATTTGGTGGAAAAAATTCCTAAAATGACTGTTTTACTAGTGTGTGTTGCGCAGTTTCCACGCATGGTGGTACCTTCGCAAATTTGTAATATTTTCACTCCAGATTTTCAACATTGGCATTTTTGCACACCTCCTTATGAACAGTACAGATGTCATTTTTCACATCTTGACTGAAATGTGTTTTTGCACTTCCAGCACAGAATAGCGCGGTCACTGTGGGAAATCAGTGTTTGGGACACATTAAGAAAATCACAGTGACACTGTTCAAGAGCAGAGGTCCTAAAATGCATATGTTGAAAATTTGGTGATGGAAGTCCATAAAATCACTGTGTTAAGAGCATGTGTTGTGCAGTTTCCACGCATGCTCGGAAGTGCGCAAATTTGTAATATTTTCACTCAAGATTTTCAACATTGGCATTTTGCCATACCTCCTTATGAACAGTACAGCTGTCATTTTTCATATCCTGCCCAAAATATGCATTTGCACATCTGGCACATAATGGCGTGGTCGCTGTGGGACATTAATGTTTTGGACAGATTAAGAAAATCATAGTAACAGTGTTCATGAGCAGAGGTCACAAAATGCCTATGTTGAAAATTTAGTGAAATAATTCCACTAAATGACTGCAGTACAAGCATGTGTTGTGCAGTTTCCACGTACGCTCAGAACTTAGAGCATTTTTAATATTTCCACTACGGATTTTCAACGTTGCCATCTCTTCTCACCTCCCTATGGATGGTACAGCTGTCATTCTTCACATCCTGCCTGATCTGTGTTTTCGCACATCTAGCACAGAATGGCACAGTCACTGTGGGAACTCAAAGTTCGGTACACATTAACAAATCACACTGCCCCTGTTCAGGAGAAGAGGTCCCAAATGCTTTCATGAGGTGGGGGTCACAAAAATGACATGTTGAAAATTTGTATTGCAAATACCAACACATGCCAATGCTAATATCAGCAAGCAAACATTCGGCATTGACAAATACTTGTTTATGAATAGCATCCATGTGATCAGAGAAGTTGGGGTGCTTGTTGAGCCAAACCCGGAGGTGCCTGAATGAGGTAATGTAGTTCCATCCAGAGTGTGGAAAGAGGGGAGGGAGGGAAGCATAGAGAGTCTTTGCCTTGTGCCGATGGACATAAAGACAATCTTCTTGGCATTAAGGAACAATTGGCTAGAGTGTAGCAAGAGCTGACCCTTATTGAATTCAAACTGAAGTCTGGACACCATGTCAGAGGAGGAGGGGCCAGCAGTGTACTGGATGGTGTCATCTGTATACATGTGAATGGACATGGATGAGCAGACTGTAGGGAGATCACTTAGAAAAATGGAGAATAAGAGAGGACCAAGAACAGAGCCTTGAGGAACCCCAGTGTTGATAGGCAGGGAGGAGGAAAGTGTGTACCCTTTTCTGATTGATTGCCACCTACCCTTAAGGTAAGATCTGAACCAGTTGGTAGCAGAGGCTGAGAGTCCTGCAGCAGAAAGTCTGTTAAGGAGGAGAGTGTGAGAGACAGTGTTGAAGGCATTGGCCAGGTTGACAAAAGGGCAGAGGTGATAAGACCCTGGTCCATACCAGAGTGGATGGAATTGGTGAGTCTGAGGAGGGAGGTAGCAGTGGAATGGTGCTTCTGGAAGCTTGATTGGAAAGGGGAGAAAAAGGGGGAGTCAAGGTAGGGAGAGAGCTTGGAGAGTATGATATGCTTTTGCAGTTTGGCAAGGATGGGAACAAGGGAGATGTGGTGATAGTTATCAAGGGCAGATATGTCTCCACCTTTAGGGAGGGGAATGACGATAGCATGCTTCCAGGCTGATAGGACAGAGACAAGGGAGAAAGAGAGGTTCAGGAGAGCAACAATGGGATAGGAGATGTCAGGGGTGGATAGATATACTGTAGGAGTTTAGAGTCAAGATCATAAGGTATCTTGCCCTAAGAAGGGTTCAGGGGGAGAAGGGTGTGAAGAACATCAAATGGAGATACTGGGGAGAAGGAGAAGGGTGGTGTAGTATGAGGGGACAGGAGAGGGGGACAGGAGTTGAGCAACATTGCAGGACTGGAAGGGAAAGTATGCCTGTTTGCAGATGACACAAACATCTGCAACAGAGTAGACACATGGTGGGGGAGGGAGGTGAGGGAAGACCTGAAAAAGCTGGAAGAATGGTTGAGGGCATGGCGACTATGCTTCAATGCCTAAAGGTGCAAAATTATGCACCTGGGGCACAGGAACCCAAGAGCAATGTACCAGTTTGGTGGGGGGTGATGACAACCACAAAACAGGAAAGGTACCCTGGGGTCATCATATCTGATGACCTGAAGGTAGAAAAGAAATGTAATAAGGTAGTGGGGAAGGTTAGCAGAACATTGGGGTGCATAGGAAGGGGTATCACCAGCAGAAGGAGGGAGGTAGTGTTACCCCTGTATAGACTGATGGTGAGGCCCCACCTGAAGTACTGTGTCCAGTTTTGGTGGCCCCATCTCAGGAAGGATATAGATTGCTGGTGGAGGTGGTACACAGGAGGGCAACCAAAATGCTGCCTGGCTTGCATCAGAAGCTCTACAATGAAAGGCTCAAGGAATTAAACATGTACTCTCTAGAGGGTGGAAGGGAAAGGGGAGACATGACAGAAACATTAAAATACCTTAAAGGTATAGGAGGGTGGCATTTTTAATAGAAAGAGATGCTCAATGATAAGGGGGCATGATATGAAGCTGGAGGGAGGGAGGGAGGCTTAGATGGATGGTGAGAAAGTACAGTACTTCCTCATGGAAAGGGTGGTAGACATCTGGAATGAACTCCCAGTGGAGATGTGGGTACCAAAATGGTAGCAGGATTCAAGCATGCATGGGATAGACACAAGAGGACCATAGTTAAAGGACTGGGGTAGAGGTGGGGTAAGGCCAGCGATCGAGTAGGGTCTGCTGTAACAAACAAGAGGTAAGGAACTTTTGGGAAGAGTAGGTGGGTCAAGAGGTCCTTTTCTGTTGACAACTTCTATGTTTCTATGTTCCTGCCCCTCACAATTCACCTCACCTTATCTCTCCATTTCCAGTTCAGCAACCACAACACCCTTATCCACCACTTCCTGTACAGAGATAACAAGTTCCTGAGAGTAATCATCCTTCTCAGTGAAACTACGATTCCTGAAAAAAAATAATGTTGAAGGATGCAAAGAAATCTTCAAGTGACTTCACATTCTTTTTATTTTGCTTTGCCTTAACATTTTGCACTGTTTCAAAGTGCTTTTTTCAAAGGGCTTTTTATTTATCTGAAAACATAAAATACTGTTTCAATACTAATTTTAAGATACTTTTTTAAATGTATATTGTTTTAATTTTTTTTTATATCTTAACTATTGTTCTATTCTTTTCTTTCTGGAACAAACTATTTAACAAGCTGTTTTTGCAAGAATTTCACATTTCACTAGTTACTGAAGAGAGGAATAATAAACTGTTGGCATCTCTGGAAAAAAGAAAAAAACAAAAAACATAAAATGAAAAACCATCTGTTTGTTTTAAAACACCTGTAGGTGTATATATACTATAATTAATGTAATGTTTCTTGTACATATCTGCATTCGTCTTTATACTAATTACTTTTGAATGTATTCTTAATTCTCAGTCTGTAAACAGTTGTTTTCTTGCTATACAATTAAAAAATTAGGAATAATCACAAGTGAGTCTTTACCTTCAAATAAAAACAAAAATTAATTATGTTTAAAATAGTGCTGATACTGTTATGTCGCTTACTGAGTTAGTAATAATAAATTTCGATTTCTGTCTACATCTTACAAAACGTGCTAGCACAACACTTTCTGCTGCTTTAAGCTTACTCGTCTTAACCAGGCTTTCACTGTATACAGTATGCGCTCTGACAGTTCATTTGGTGGCCAACCATGGTAGCGTGAGGAGGGCTGTGCTGGTCACCGGATCGGGGTATGGGAGTGGGGAGGTGGGCACTATGTGCTGGGTGGAGGGGCCACTAAACCACCAGGGTCCCAGTGTGTTTGGGTGTGAGGGTTCTGGTGGTGCAGTGGTGTGGGGGGCTCTAGACAGCACCTTGCCCAGTCTGTGGGAGCCGCAGACACCCCACAGCTGTTGTGGCATTCTGGGTGGGTACGCCATCCATTTAGCACATTGCCACGTGTGCTGCAAGCTCTAGAACTTAGGCGCTGGGACCCTGTGGAATGGAAAATTGGGTGCAGGGTCCCGGATGAACCTGCACTCGTCACAAGTTGCCATTGTCGCAGCTTGCATCAGGGCTTTGAAAATCCGGCCCCATGTCTTTACATTTGATAACATGTAGACAGACATCTATAGGACTGGCAAACATGGGGCAGATTACTCTGTTTTTTCTGCATGACTCTCTGTCTGTTTTGCTATGGGAACCCTCAGGTGCAACCACTTTTGCCTTGTGCTTAATGGAAGCATATGGCTAGATAGAAAGTTAGGAGTAAGCTTAGTGGACTCAGTTAAATTATGGTGAGCCAACACCTTCCATAATAAAATAGGAGCTCCTTTTTTCCTTAGGTAGTGCTTCCCTTAGTGCACATATATTCTGCACAATAAAAAGCTCCTAACCATATAGGAGTAATTTAAAGCCCTCCAACTCATCATAAAATGACTGTTAGCACATATGCTTAGCAAGTTATTGTCCACGGTTCCATGTGACAAGGGCAATTAGTAAACACTGAATGCCCTTATCACAATCCCACATCGCCAACATTCAATTTCAGTGATGTGGAACCCCAGCGCAACCAAAAGTGGCGCAAATTACTTTTTTTTTCTTTTATGAGGGGGTGCACCCCCTGCACCCACCCACCAGGGGGCTTCACCTTACTGCACACCAGCGCATGCACCTAGATGGCTGATAACCCACAAAAGTGACTTGTAAATGATGGCTAACCCCACCGTCAGTGGGCAGATATGGTCCAGCAGTACACTGGCTATCTCAGTCCTCCTGCCTATATCCCAGCGATACACTCTTCAAGGCTATTGTTGTAACCACATTCCTGATGTATATGAGCTGAAACTAGTCATTGTAGATGTAGGGTACATGATGTGTTGTTGTTTTCTGTGTTGCCCCCTGCTCTCTTACCTGACTGTGTGTCTACCAGTATTTCCTTTCATGATGCAACAGACTGCCTGTATCTAATTCTCCAGCTGTGCTTGTGTACATAATGTGATTTGTACTCATGCATTACTGATGTTTTTATACTCTGTACATATTGTCTTTTTGTAAGCCGGCATTTATCTGATGTACTGTATTATGATCTGTGTTTACTCCCATGCTCCCTATCCCCCAGGATGCATCTGGGAATGAGCAGTAGTCTGATCAGTATGCCTTCCTGGTAAAACTGTGAGAGAGAGAGAGAGAGAGAGAGAGGGAGGGAGAGAGACAGAGAGAGAGAGAGATAGAGCGAGATCGCAGCAATTACTTAGTTTAGTTTAGTTTAGTTTATTATTCTAGGAATTACTACCTTTGAGCCAGAAGATCTTTTACAAAGGTTCCACATCAAAAAATATAATGTCTCTCTCTCTCTTTCTACAATATTATAAATAAATTTTCATCTTGATTATTAAAAATGGTCTTGGGCAACATTCTGCTTGGCTATCACCATTCTGGCAGCCTGACAGTAAAGCAATTTAAAAGTTATTACATTTACAGAAAATGCCTCATCTAATTAACAGAAGCACTCTGGATAGGGGGGTCTATCCCAGTCCTTTCACATAAGAAAGGGTTCTGAAAGAACTCCTAAAACAGAAGGTGGACAAAGCAATGGGGCCAGATGGAATTCACCCCCAGAATTCTAAAAGAATTAAGGTGAGAACTAGTGACACCACTAACAACCCTTTTTAACAAATCATGGGAGGATGGTGTGGTGCCTGAGGACTGGAGGAAGGCAGATGTGATTCCCCTTCACAAATGTGGGAGCAACACAGAGGCAGGAAACTACAGACCTGGCAGTTTGACCTCTGTGTTAGGGAAAGTGATGGAATCACTTCTGAAGGAAAAAATTGTTGAGTACCTAGAGGAAAGTGGGGCACAGGACCCAAGGCAGCATGGGTTCACAGTGGGAAGGTCATGTTAGACAAATCTAATTGATTTCTTTGACTGGGTGTCCAAAGTAATAGACCAGGGAGGGGCTGTGGACATGGCCTACCTAGACTTTAGCAAGGCATTTGACACAGTCCCACACAAAACATTAATAATCAAATTAACCAGCCTGGGAGTGGGTCCCAGGGTGATAGCCTGGGTAAAACATTGGCTGGACAACAGGACACAGAAGGTAATTGTAAATGGAGTCCACTCTGAAGAAAGAGGGGTTACTAGTGGGGTGCTTCAGGGTTCAGTACTGGGTTCAGTCCTTTTTAATGTCTTTGTAAGAGACATTGCAGAGGGACTGGAAGGAAAAGTTTGCCTCTTTACAGATGATACAAAGATCTGTAAGAGGGCTGATACACAAGGAGGCTTTCAAAGGATGAGAAGAGACTCAGCAAGGTTGGAAGAATGGTCAGAAGTATGGCAGCTTGGATTCAATGTAAAGAAGTGCAAAATAATGCACCTGAAAACAAAACCCAGGGAAGATTACACAAGGGTTAGTAACAACAACAAAAATGGAAAGGGACAAGGAGTAATCATATCAGATGACCTTAAGGTTAGCAAGCAATGTGAGAAGGCAGTAGGAAGGACTGGGGGTTACTGGGATGTATAGGGAAAGGCATCACCAGCAGAAAACAGGAAGTTGTTATCCCTCTGTACAGACAGTTGGTGAGACCCCATCTGGAGTACTGCATCCAGTTCTGGAGACCCCATCTCTGCAAGGACATAGACAGGATGGAGGCAGTCCAGAGGAGGGCAACTAAAATGGTGCAGGGTCTGCAAGAGAAGCCATATGAGGAGAGACTAAAGGAGCTTAATATGTATACCCTTGAGAAAAGGAGGGAGAGGGGGAACATGATAGAAACTTTTAAATACCTCAGTGAAATCAACGAAGTCCAAGAGGGTAGCAACTTTCAGAAAAAGAGATGTGTAAGAACAAGGGGACACAATTTGAAGATAGAGGGGGAATGGCTCAGGGACAATGTGAGGAATTATTTTTTCACAGAAAGGGTAGTGGATGTATGGAACAGCCTTTCTGAGGAGGTTGTGGGGTCTACAACTGTGAGAGAATTCTAGAATGCATGAGAAAGACATGAGGCAATTCTTGTGGGGGGGGTAGAAAGAAATAGGCTGTTGGTTAACTAGGATCTGAAGCTTATCCAGTAGGTAGGGAAATGGACAGACTAGGTGGGCCAAGCGGTCCTTATCTCCATCAAAGTTAAAGTCAAAGTCTATCTACTGTAGCTTACAGATGCAAACAGGAATCTAGCAGTGCTTGACTTTTTTTCTACTTCCTGCTTGTGTGGGACTGAATAACATTTTTGCCACAGTTAAAAGGACCCAAAGCAGCATGGATTTACAGCAGGAAGGTCATATCAGATGAATCTAATAGATTTCTTTGACTGGGTGACCAAAGTAATAGACCAGGGAGGGGCTGTGGATATGGCCTACCTAGACTTTAGCAAGGCATTTGACACAGTTCTGCACAAAAGATTAATAATCAAGTTAGCCAGCCTGGGAGTGGGCCCCAAGGTGGTAGCCTGGGTAGCAAAATGGCTGCAAAACAGGACACAGAAGGTAATAGTGAATGGAACACATTCCAAAGAAAAGGGGGTCACTAGTGGAATACCTCAGGGCTCAATACTGGGTCCAGTCCTCTTTAACATCTTTATTGGTGACATTGCAGAGGGTCTAGAGGGAAAGGTATGCCTCTTTGCAGATGACACAAAGATCTGTAACAGAGTTGATACACAAGGGGGGTAGAAAGGATGAGAAGGGACTTGGCAAGGTTGGAGGAATGGTCAGACATATGGCAACTTAGATTCAATGCAAAGAAGTGCAAAGTAATGCACCTGGAAAACAAAAACCCAGGAGAAGAGTACACAATAGCAGGGGAGGTACTAACAACAGCAAAAATGGAAAGGGACCTGGGGGTAGTCATATCAGATGATCTAAAGGTTGGTAAGCAATGTGAGAAGTCAGTAAGGAGAGCCAGGGGGATACTGGGATGCATAGGAAGGGGCATCACAAGTATAAAAAGGGAAGTGGTTATCCCTCTGTACAGACAGTTGGTAAGACCCCATCTGGACTACTATGTGCAGTTTTGGAGACCTCATCTATGCAAGGACATAGACAGGATGGAAGCAGTCCAGAGGAGGGCAACTAAAATGGTGTAGGGTCTGCATCAGAAACCATATGAAGAGAGACTGACAGAGTTTAATATGTATACCCTTGATGAAAGGAGGGACAGGGGGACATAATAGAAATGTTCAAGTACCTGAAGTGAATCAACAAAGTCCAGGAGGGTAGCATCTTTCAGAAAAAGAGATGTGTAAGAACAAGGGGGCACAATTTAAAGATAGAGGGGAGATGGCTTAGGAACTGTGAGGAAATTTTTTTTCATGGAGAGAGTGGTGGATGCATGGAACCGCCTTCCTGGGAGGTTGTTGGGTCTAAAATAGTGGGGGAATTCAAACATGCATGGGACAGACATAAGGCAATTGCAGTGGGGGGTGGCAGGAAGTCAGCTGTTGGTTAACTAGAATCTGCAGCTTATCCAGTAGGTAGGGAAATGGGCAGACTGGGTGGGCCAAGTGGTCCTTATCTGCCGTCAAAGTCTATGTTTGTATGTTAACCAACCAGTTGATCCCATCAATTCTTGGTGCCTTCCCTGGCCCTGTGCTGGCATGTGCTGTGATGTATGTAAAATGAGATGTGGGACCGCATAGTTCATTATATTACTAATGTTGAATGGTTTTGATGCTGATTTACTTGTATTAATTAATAACTGCTAATTAAGACAAGAAACTGTGCATTGCGAACTGTCACCATTGATTATAATTGAGCATGCAGTCCCGTGCAACGCTGTACATACATCACAGCATATAATAGCATGGGGCAAGTACAAACACTATGTTTATTTTATTTATTTATTCATTCTCGGATTACAACACCTTTGAGCACAGAGGGGCTCATTTACAATGGTTCCACTTCATATTGGGAGGGCGTAACAGACAGAGGAGAATACATTTCAAAATACAGTGCAAAGCAAAATACTGCTACATTGTTAATAACATTTCAGTAACATTAGGGTTCACAAAAGGGTGAAATGACACAGTGGTAGTGAAGGTAAGAGAGGATAGAGATAGAGAGTAGTGGTAGAGCACCGGGGTAGAAAATAGTTGCAGCCAGGTGGCTTTGTCAGCGAGTGAAGAGAGGTAGGCAGGAAAGTTGTGGGGAAGAGGAGGAACAATGGAGGGAAAGAGGGGCAGTCACCGGGGGGCATAGGGTGTGCAAAGGATAGGGTGGGAAGGGGACTGAAAGAAGGAGTCAGGAGAAAAGTCAGCAAGAAGAATGGTTAAGGGGTTAAAGATAGGGTTGGAGAGGGTGGTAGAGGTGAGACAAGTGGGGGTGGGGTGGAGGTGGTGCAAGAGGGGGAGGGGGCAACAGGGCAAGTGCACTTTCATTCATGATGTGTTGTTTCAGGAGATGCTTAAACTGGAAATGATGTGGAAGGTTAATCACTTGACGGCCCAGTCCATTAAACCAGTTAGGGGCTCTGTAGATGAAATATTATTGGCATTGGGTGGTCTGAACCCTAGGGACGAGAAAGAGTTCAGCATCAGAGGTCTGGGTGTGTCGAGACTTGAGGGATTTAGACAAAAGAGAGGAAATGCCAGTCGACAGGACTCCAAGCTGTACTTGTTTGTCAAGTATACACGATTGGTACTTGATCCGGTCTTGTAGGTTTAGCCACCCGGTTAGAGAGTATAGTTTACATGTATGCATGAGTTGATTGGCACCGGTGATGAATCTACAGGCTTTGTTTATGGTAGTGCTTAGCCTTTTGAGAAATGTGGCCAAGGCAGCACCATATGTTACCAAACCGTAGTCAATAGTGGAAAGAACTAAGCTGTAGATAAGTTTAAATGCTTCTGTGGTCAGACTCCTTCCGTGTCTGTATAGTAGACCTAGTTTGGCATTTTTCTTCTTGGCAACATTATCGATTTGTGGTGCATATGTGAGATGGTTGTCCAAGGTAACTCCAAGACATCTGAATTGTTGGATTTGTTCAAGGGGGTCTTCTTGGCTATTGTTGACAGTGAGGTCATGTGACTTATACTTATTGCAAGATGAGGAGAACAGCAGAAGCTTAATATTTTTGTAGTTTAGGATGAGTTTGTGTGAATGGAACCATTGTTCAACTTCCTGGAATCTGCGTTGTAGGTTGTCTTCTAGCAGGTTGGGGTCAGGGTGCCTTGCAAAGATGACAGCGTTGTCAGCATATAGGAGGGTACTTAAATGACAGACTTTAGGTAAATTGTTTAGGAAGATGCTAAACAGGAGAGGGCCAAGAATGGACCCTTGGGGGACACCTGAACTGACGACTTGCAGGTCAGAGTCAATGTTTGATATATTCACCTTCTTAGACCTACCAGAAAAGTAGCATTCAAACCACTTTAGGGCAGTAGATGAGACACCAGTGGAGGTGAATTGACCAAGAAGGAGTTTGTGATTTGAGGTGTCAAATGCCTTCATAAGGTCTATGAAAGCTGCTCCAAGAAGATTTTTTTTTTCGAAGGACTGTTCGATAGAACTAGTAAATTCTAGTAGGGCTGTGGTCGTGCTGTGTTTTTTCCTGAAACCGTGCTACTTAGGGCATTGTAATAAATAGTTGTCAAGATAGTCCACAAGTTAATTAGCAACTATGCGTTCCAACACTTTTGATAGGGGGGAGGTATTGATATAGGCCTGTAATTGCTGTGCTGAGTGCAGTCCCCTGAGTTGTGCACTGGTGTGACCAGGGCCATTTTCCAGGTTGCTGGGAACTGAGATAGTGTGAAAGAGAGGTTGAGTATTTTGGTTATTGGTAGGAGAACTTCTTCAAGGGTAAGTGCAATGATTTTGAGGTCAAGGGAGTCCCCACTCTGTCTGGATTTTCCCAGAACATTTGTTAGAAGTTTTCTGACCTGAGCGGTAGAGACCTGCTTGAAGTAGAACAGAGGGTGTTCTGGCATTGGGTCAGTCGGGCATCTAGCAGATGCTAGGGTGGTGTCATCAAAGACGTTTTTTGGAAGGACACCTGATAGATTAGTGAAGGCAGTGTTGAAAGTATTAGCAAGTGAGAGTGGGTCAGTGATGGAATTGCCACCTATATTTAGCATTATTGGAGAGGACTTCTGTTCTTTGTCTGTAATGTCTTTTATGCATGTCCAGAATTTGTGACTGTCACCTCAACTGTTTAACAGAAGCTCTCTGTGGTTTTTCCATTTAGCCTGCTGAATTTCTCTTGTGCAGGCATTTCTTGCAGCTTTGTATATCTGTAGATCATGCTGTTTCCCCATTGCTTTGGCAAGTTGCCATAGGTGGTCTCATTGTTTCATGTTGTTAATTATTTCTGGTGTGATCCATGAGTTAATGGTTCCATGGACCTTCATTTTTCTATAAGGGGCATGAACATCACAGGCTATGTTGAAAGCCTTGATGAAGTGTTCAAGTGCATCATTAATGTTACCAGCAGTGTCCAGGAAGGACCAGTCATGAGATCGTAGTTGCTGTTTTTGGAGATCTAGGTGCCCCCGTTTTAACATTCGGTTAAAGGTGGTAAGAGGTGGGGGAGTGAAGAATTTGTTTGTCCAGTAACAAGTGATAGGGGAGTGGTCGCTGATGGAGTCAGGGTGCACTCATACATTAGAGGTGCAATCAGGGTGATTTGTGATGATCCAGTTGATGGTGGTGCTAGTACCAGTTTTATAATTTATCCTGGTGGGAGAACTGACAAGTTGTGCAAAGTGAAGGGATGCTAGGGTGTCCTTAATAGCCCATTTGCTGACAATAGTCAATTTATGTTAAAGTCACCCATTATTATTGTTTTGGCTAGGTGTTTTTGCTCCCACAGATAGCTCAGGATACTATGGAGGCCGGGTGTCGGGTCCTTAGGTGGTATATAGACAGAGAGAATGGTAAGGGTTTTGTTGTGATGCCCTAAGAGCACTTTTACTGCTAGTGCCTAGGCTGAGCATCCACAGTACAACTGAGGCAAGGCCTGCCCCCGATGGATTTTTTGAGGTAAATAGCACAACATCCACCATGCTTGGTAGGTCTTTCCATTCTAAAAATTGTATAACCCAGCAAGGCAACTGCTGCATCTGGGATTCTGGGTGACAGTCAGGTTTTAACAATGGATAGTATGTCTGGGTTGTGCATTGACACCAAGACTGTACGTATGTCAGTTTTGTTTAGTAGACTACAGTCATTGATAGTAGCCAGCTTAATGGAACTTTGCATGGGGGGTTTGTTGTTGGGGGTTAAACCCTTTAGTCCCAAATTAGGATGTATATTTCTTGATAGCATCAGAAGCAGGAGGGCTAACCTAATGAGGTGCATGCATTGTAGTTTGGTGGAGCGCCTGATGTGTCTTCTAAGTTGGTGGCATTTTTTATTTTTCTTTCCAGTCACTAGTTGGAGGTAGAGATCCAGCTGAGTAGAGTGACTTTCTTGCACGCTATTTTTTTGCCAGTCCCAAGGCCAAGGTACAGTATAAGAGGGGGATGATGGACCATGGTTGAGAGTGGAAAAATTTCCTGTAGTGCAGCCTATAGTGTAATGTGGGCTACTGTCCAGATTAATGAGACAGTGTAGTGCATAGTTAGTGGTCAGGTAGTATGTGCAGCTAGCGAAGAGAGAGAGAAAAAGAAGATGTGGTAGGGCAGATTGTGTGATGGATCACACTAAATATAAAAGCCAGTGTAACATAGTGGTTAGGGGGAGCATTGACAAGGAGAAATAATATGAGTAGGGTACTGACAAGGATAAATTTATAATGTTGGAGCAGAAACCAAAAAAGGCAAGCAAGAGAGCAGTGGGAGGGGAGAAGGTCAGATACAGCCAATGGGAGAAAGCAGGCCGGGGCTAGTGCATATTTAATAGTGGTCGGGGTTGGGGTTGGTGGGTGGGAAAACTTTCAATTATAGTAATTATTAGCAGAGACAGAAAGCCATGCCGAAAGCCTGCTTAAAGTTATAAAAGAAGCTAGGCTTGTGGGCAACCAATGGCAGAGTGACAGTCTGGAGGGGAAAGTCCAATTGGGAGCATGGGCTGAGAGAATCAGCCAATCAGGCTATCTCTTGGAGAGCCGTGCAGTCTCCATAGAAAACATACCTCTGGAACCCCACAGGGAGATGCCACTGGGTGGCCCGGGGATTTGGTGGCTGCCAGCCGAAAAGGAGCGCTGGCCCCTGCAGCTCCTGAGTAGCCTGAGTCAAGGGCAGAACCTGGAAGGAGAGAGAGAGGGAAGACTAGGGCAGATAAGTCCATGGCTTGAGAGGAGGGAGTGGTGAAGGACAATAGTGCGGGAGGGGGTGAGAGATCAGAGGTGGGTCAAGTTTGTAGACACTGGGGAGAATGGCAGAGGTGCCAATGAGATTAGCAGGACAAAGAATCAAAGGGAAGGGATCAGCTGGATGGTCAATCATGCCTAAAATAGTATCCCTTCTCACATGAATAGGGAGTGAAATAAAATTGTCAAACATCGTTAGCTACATTTTCACTGTTTTAACATTTCTCATAGAGGAACACATAATGACACTTATCAAAATGCTTTAGTTTCTTTTACACTATCATGGAAAGCTTGATTACCATGGCATATGAATTCTTCTTGTTAGAATTCCATTTTCTGTCATTGCTGAATGACAAGAATGATACATTCTGATTCTGAGCAACCATTATTAGAAACACAAAAACATAGACAACATTGGCAGAAAAAGGCTGTGGTTCCATCCAGTCTGTCTGTAGTTCCCTATCAATCCCTGGGACTTAATTGTTGTCCAGGGTACTATCCTTCATTATCCACCCCTCTATTCCCCTCCCTACCCTTATTGCCCCGGGTAGTCACTATACCCTTAACTCTGTCACACCTGTGCTTGAAACCATTTATATTTTTGGCACCTACCACCTCGGCTGGCAGATTTTTCCAAGGCTTCACCACCCTCTCCATAAAATAATACTTCCTCATATCTCTCTTGATCCTTCCACCTGCCAGTTGCACTCATGCCCCATGACCTCAAACTGGTGCTTATGCCAAATAACTCCACTCGGTTCATCTTATTTATTCCTTTTGGGAATTTGGAGTTCTGTATTGTATCAACCATCTCCTGTCTGGTCTCCAGTGAATACATGTTTAGTGCCTTGAGCCGATCCTCATGAGACCTGCCTGGCTGGCCCTGTATCATCCTCATCACCCTTTATTGCATGGCCTCTTGCCTGTCCTTATCTTTCCTGAGGTGAGGACTACAGAACTGGGTATAGTAGTCGATTAAACATTTGGTGGATGAATTATTTTCTTAGGTGTATTTCTCAATGAGGGAAACATTGTAAATGTACACTTCTAATACTTTTCTCTTGAAATCATTTTTATGGCTGTGGACGGAGCCTACTGCCATCTTGCTATCTGTAGCTGGAAAAATAGTACCATGGAACACATTTTTGGAGTGTTCAATGTATCCTTCCACAACTATAAATCACTATGCCAGTTGAAATAAAATACTCCCTTCTTTCTGTTTAGAATGCTGAAGATAGCACTCCAAGCTGTGTATCAGATGGTCATTAGGAAACTGAAACAGCTTGTTAAATATTGGTTGCCTGTTAAACTGGAAATTTGTTTACCTCCTTTGAATGCAACAACTTGCACATGTAAATATTAAGCATTTAAACGTTTTTTGCTGAAAGGTTCAATTGGGCAGGTATTGTCCTTCAAGAAAGATTCATAACTCATAAATGTCACCCTTTCCCATCAACGAATCAAAAAAGATTTACACTGTTTCTTTAACCTCTTAAGAAACTATCTGAGATGTACTGTCTCAGACATATGCCAGGTCTTCTTTGAACTATCCAGGCTAAATATAAAGCAATCAGTAGGCATTTTTTAGTATGCTTTTTGGGGAAAAAATATACTGAGCTACAGCAAACACACACACACACACACACTCACACACTGTACTATACACACCATCCTCATCGCTACAGTATTCAAAATAAATACTGCAATCTAATATGTTATAAAATAATAAAGTAACTGTTTATGTCAGTGAACACAGTGAAGTTCAGTTTACAGTAGACTTCCTTTAAATATTTCTTATCCTATATTTTGGATCTTGGATAGTGCAGGGGACATACTACATCTCATTGTCATAGGGATCTTCATTTTGCACATTTTTGCACTGTATTTACTCAGGATGTCCCAGATTAGATGCACTATCTTGTTTTCAGTGGAGTCATGATTTTACTATTTTTATAATATACTTATTCAGGGTAGCCTAGTCCAGATGTAAAGTATTGTTTTCAGCATGTTCTGATTTTTCCTCAATGCAGTATAATATTGTGTAGATGTAGAGCCCCACTGAAAATAAGATGCCATGTCTACTGTGATCTATCGAGGTTCAACACATAGCAATCAGCAGACAGATTCTAGGAAACACATTGTAAAAATGTGTAAAAAGAAGACCACATTGAAACTGCCTCTCAAGCAGATCCACATTGTGGAAATTCATTAGAAATAATAGGTAAAAGCATACCAAAAGTTCTCCACAGCCATATCGGCTCTGACCAGAATTTGTTTCTAATAGCAACATAGCACTCCCAAGAGCTAGATTATCATTCTGTTAAGGCCCCCACCCCCACCCCACAGTTGATATGCTGGCTCTGCTTGCATTGCCAGCTGTGCTCACCCAGATGAGATAACTGAACAGAAGACCAGGCACATGCACACCCCTGATGAGACAAGCGTCTACTGGGATGGTCAACCATCCTCCCCCAGCTGTCCTTTCAGTGCCTCAGGCTCGCTCCATAACCTGGGTCATTGGTTCAGTAACACACAGAGTCACATCTGCAACACCAGTATGGCATGGAATGTTCAGTGACTTGCGAAGAGAAAAGGAAACTTTCCACCTTCAGGAACTTGACTCGAAGCCTAAAAAGTGTGTTGGTAAATATAGTATAGGTAAGAATTATTTTTGATCATGTTTGAATACATAACATATTTTCAGTGTTTTACTTTTTGTGTCACCCCAGAAAAGGATTCTAGAAATCAATTTTAGGCGGTAAGGATTATGAATCTAATATTTCTCTTTTATTTGTTACTATGCACTAGCATCTCTTGGACAGTTATACAAAGATCCTCACTGTGCACTGGTGGGTAGTGTGAGCCCTGGCTCTCACCCGCTGACTGACACGAAGTTACAGACACCACGGTGTGTTAAAGACAGCAACCCCCCAACCCACTTTCATTTTAAGGTACTAACAGTAACACAGTTTACAGGATAGTTAAGGACATGGTGCCACTGCAAGGACATGATGAACTGCAGTGCTCATATCCATTCATGTCCCTCTGAGTAAGTGGAATTGTGAAAGAGTGGTGCAGGTAACTGGCATTTTAGGTGTTAGCAGGCATCCACAAAAGAGAGCAAGGAAGCAGGGGACTCAGTGCATTTTGTTGAGGTGCTGCCTGCCTATGATGGGAGGGGAATCTCCACATCAGGAGTTTCAACTCATGGCTAAAGGAATAATACAGAAAGAAGGGGTTCAGCTACACTGGGGACTGGGGATCCAAATGGGAGGATAAGGGCCCATATAGGGATAATGATCTGCATCCATCCAGGAGAGGAACTGCAGTCCTCAGTGGACATTTTAAATATTATTTTGATGAACAATAGAACATAGGTAGAAATGGAGCACCGGGACCAGCACTGTGGTACTGTATAGAGCTAGTAGCAAGAAGAAATGCAAAAGTGAAGTACTGTACATTAGCACCTGCAGCAACAGCAAAGCACCAGGACTCAAAAAGATATAATCAAGTCCTTTTATTCTCCATGTAGTGCAAAGAACACCCACACAAATTGGGTACACTACAAATGCGGCTGAGCAGCTCTAAACACTAAAGTTCCCCCCAGCTACTGCCAGGCTTAATCAGATTCATAGATGAACATTTAAACTAGCTGGGGGGGTGGAAGGAATCAGGGAGGTAGAAACTGTCCCCCCATAGGCTGCAGTAGAGAGTAGGGAAAATCCAAGGAGAGATGAATTCCCCAGGTTACAAATTAATAAAGGAAGCAGGGTGGTAGAGACAAATGGGGAAGGGAACAGGAGCATTAAAAAGAAAGGGGGTAAGGAGTTAAGGCAAAAAAGGGAAAAGGGGAGTAACAAGCAAAGAGGAAACAAAACTTGGAAGGCCATGTGTGTGAATGCTTGAAGTCTGGGACATAAGAATCCAAACCTAGAGGCCATCATGACAGAGGCCGGCCTGGATATTGTGGCCATTCCCAAGTCATGGTTCACTGAAAACTATGAATGGAACATAGCCATACCATGGTACACTCTATCTAGGAAAGGCAGGGAGGAAAGGATAGGTGAAGTGCTTTATGTGAGGGAATGCATAAAATTGGGGTCAGAGGCACTATGGGTCACCCTGGAGATAGGGAATGGAGCCACTATTCACACTGGTGTCATCTACAGACCACCAGCACAGGAAGGGGGGAGAAGTTAGATGAGGTACTGGTGAAAGCCACTGGCAAAATAGCAGAAAAGGGGGAGGTGCTGCTGGTGGGGGACTTCAATCTGCAAGATGTAGACTGGAGCCTCCCAGCTGCCACTTCAGCTAGGAGCAAGGACATCATGGACTCCCTGCAGGGAGTGTTCCTTAGGTAGCTAGTTAGTAAATCCTCTCATGATTGTGCACTACTGGACCTTGTATTCAATAACAGGGACAGTGTTGCAGGTGTCAAGGTAGGAGGCCACCTGGGGTCAGCGATCACCATACACTGTTGTTCAGTATAAGGACAGCTGCAGATGGAAACACTCTAGGGTGAAGATCCTTGACTTCAGGAAGGCATTTTTTATAAAGATGGGTGAATGCCTCAGGGACAGCCTGGTGGGGGAGATGACCAACAGTAGATGGGGTGGAGGAACAATAAGCAAATCTAAAAGGGAGTATAGTAAAAACAACAAATCTTTGCATCAAAAAAAGAGAAAAAAGAGACTGCTATGGTTCTCAAAGAGGTGGCTGAAAAGGTAAAGGCTAAACGGGTAGCATTCAAGAATGAATAATGAGATGTACAGGGAGTAGGATAGGGAGGTGCATCAGGAAAAAGAAGAGGGAAGCAGGGAAAGCAGTAAGGAGTGCAACAGCACAAACTGAAGAGAGAATACCCAGGAGGTAACGAAAAGGGACAAGACATCTTTTAGGTTTCTAAGTGAAAAGAGGATGCCCAGGGTGGGATTGTAAGCTTAAAAAAAGAAATGTACTGTGCAGAGGAGGGCTAGGAAAAGGCAGACATCCTGAACAAATACTTTTGTTCAGTGTTCACAGAGGCAGGAGAAGGGAAGGGGCCACAAAAAGTTACAGAAGCTTGGGAGGGAGGAGGTGAACACCAGTCCTTTTTTGGTGGAGAGAGTCCTGAAGAGACTCACTAACCTGAAGGTGGAAAAAGCAATGGGGATAGACTGAGTGCATCCAAGGATATTAAGGGAGCTCAGGGAGGTACTGGCTGCACTCCTGAAAGTCCTGTTTAACTGCTCACTGGAAACAGCAGTGGTTCTGAAGGACTGAAGGAGGGCAGATGTAATTCCACTTCACAACATTGGTAGAAGGTTTGCAATTATAGGCCAGTTAGCCTGACATTGGTGGTGGAAAAGTTAATGAAACAACTGCTAAAGGAATGGATTGTGGAATATCTTGAATCCTGTGGGTAACAAGATCTCAGGCAGCATGGGTTCACAGGGAGGAAGTCATATGAAACAAATCCGGTAGATTTCTTTGACTGGGTAACAAAGGAATTTGATCAGGGTGAAACAGTGGATGTGGTCTACCTAGATTTCAATAAGTCTTTCAACACCATTCCACATAGGAGACTAGGTGAGTAGCTGAGGAGTGGGCCCCAATGTGGTAAACTGGATAAGAAATTGGTGAGGGGATAGGTGACAAAGGGTAGTGGTTAACGGAGATCACTCTGAAAAATGGAGGGCGACCAGCAGGTTGTTTTAGGGATCGGTGTTGTGATCAATCCTCTTTAATGTCTTTATAAATGACAGTGCAGATTAGCTAGAAGGGAAGATCTGCCTCTTTGCAGATTATGCCAAAATCTGCAATAGGGTGGACACTTGGGGGGGGGGAGGGGCTTGGAAAGAATGAAAAGAGACCTGAGAAAACTAGTGGAGTGATCCAAAGTATGGCAGCTGGGTTTCAATGTGAAAGAGTGCAAAATAATGCACTTAGGGCACAGAAACCCAGTGATGGAGTACAAAATCGGTGGAGTGATATTGATGATTACCAAGCAGGAAAAGGACCTGGGGGTAATTATGTCTGATGACTTAAGGGTGATCAAAAGGTGACCAGGCAGTACCTACTTCCCATTTGTGTCTCTGCACTGTGTGATCTGGGGGACAGCCAGCTTGACTATCCTTGTGTGTCTGGGCACTTTCCTGTGCTCCATCATTGCCCTAAATGATGATGCTGGTGGGTCATCGGGGGTGGCAAGGCATGATATGTAACTTGTCTCCTCCATCTGCCTGCCCACTGAGATGAAATGTCCCAGAAAATATCTGCCCATCCTGCCACTGCCATTCTACCATGCAGCTATCCATACCATCTTCAGTAAACTCAGTCTGCACCATTTACCAGAGGTAGCATATTGGTGGTAGTCCATGACTTCTCCTGACTACCCTGATAACATAAGTATGGGTAAGCTGCACTATGTAAGTGCAGACCTAATTTCTGTTACAGAAGAGTGGCACAGGAGTCATAGGAAGTGCACCAAATGGAACTACTTCCACTACAGTCCTGCCTGCCTGTAACAGAAGCATGTTTTGCACTTGTATGGTGCAATGTCCCTATAACAAAGAGAAAAGCTAGAAGAAGTCATAAACTCCTACTACTATGCCACCTCACCAATGGAGGTAACGGAAAGGTGTCGAGATTAATGTTTTATTAGAGAAGAGGGGTCAGACTGGCAAGCTGAATGCAGGTAATTGATTGGAAAGATTTTTTTTAGACAGCTGAGGATGAATTTTCAAAGATTTGCATCATGTATTTCATGCAACTGTACTACTAATGCCACACCTGTTAGACCACAAAATAGGTGTTCTGACATTTTTCCCACAAGTGCTGCAAAGTATGAATGAAAATGATGCATGCATTAAAATAATGGTGCATTTGCCATTATTTTTGTTGTGGAACGTGGAAAGTGTTGCAACTTTGGGACATTTGGTATAATACAGGCTGTACCTAAAATTAGGACTTGCGCAGGTGTCATGGGCCCAATACTCAAAAATGGTTAAAGCTGAGCATAAAGCTTTGTGCTGCTGTTTGCCATTGCCCAGGATCTCGAAGATGCTGTATACAGTCAGATAGCACACCTGCACTATCCGACTGAATATAGGGGCATGTCAGCACAGTGCTAAGTCAAGTAGTGCTGCCCCGATATCGATCCCTGCTGTGCAGGAAATAGTCCCACCATACCCAATAGCACTGGTAGCCCTAAGCATGACATTCAGATGGATCCATGCAAATGATCCCATTGGGCATGCAAGGTGCTATGGGGCCATTTGCATGCCTATTAGGGGCACATTTACATGGGCAGTGGTGGTGGGTTTGAACAGCTCTGCTCCCTCAATTGCCCAGTCCTGTAAAACACAGCCAGACCCTGGTGACTAGTTGTCCTCCCTCACTCCGATCACCAGCCCTGGTATCTATATGGAAGTCCCTGGTGCGTCGCTGTCCCCCCTCCCTCTGATTGTTAGCCCCAGTAATTAAATAAAAGTCCCTCATGCCTAGTGGGCCCCCCCACCCTCTGATTGCCAGCCCCACTATCTACAGTATTTGGAAGTCCATGGTGACTTGTGGTCCCCTCACCCCAGATCACTGTCCCACAGTGGTACAGAAAGTGCCCCAGTGGTGTGTAGTCCCCACCCTGATTGCCATGCCATAGTGGAACTACATGATCCTTGGTGATCCATTGCCCTCCCAGTCTCCGATCCCTGACCCTGTACACACATGAATAATGCTAGTTGTCCAGTGGTCCTTCCAATTGTCTGATTCCTGGCCCTGTGCAAAAATGAATGCTGCTCCTTGTCCAGCGGTCTGCCCTCACCAACTTTCTGATCCTCGGTCCCGTATGTCTATGCAGAGTATCTGGTGCCTAATGTCCCCACTCCTATCACTGGCCCTGTGCTATTGCAGAAGATAACCAACATAAAAAGTGTGAAGGATATAATGGAAAACTAAATGAAATAACTCCCTGTCCCTGGCATCTAGTGGCACCCCACCATGATCCCCATCCCCATGCCTCAGAAAGTGCTCCCTGGCATCTAGTGGCCCTCTCTGCTATGGGCACTGATCACCCACTCTGCCAACCCACTTACCTTAAGCCAGTGCCACAGAAGCCCATGTGGTAATTAGTACAGCCCTCCACTCACCTCCTTGGCTGGCCGCTGTATGGATAGCAGAGAACATATGTCTTTTGCATAGTATAGGGTGAGTGTCCTCTGTACTGCATTAGAAGCCAGGGAGCATTTTCTGAGGGATGGGGATTGGTGGATGGGGTGCCACTAGATGCCAGGTACTGGGAGTTATTCCATTTAGTTTTCCTTTATGCCCTGCACAACTTTTACTTTGCTTATCTTCTGGAATAGCACGGGGCTGGTTATTGGTGGGTAGAGGGAAACACTAGGCACCAGGGACTAGAAACATAGAATCATAGAATTTGATGGCAGATAAAGACCATTTGGCCCACCTAGTTGGCCCATTTTCCTACCTAATGGATAACCTGCAGATCCTAGTTAACAAACAGCCTGCTTCCTCCTACCTTCCACTAGAATTGCCTTATGTCTGTCCCATGCATTTTTGAATTCCCCCACTGTTTTTGACTCCACTACCTCCTCATGAGGGCTGTTCCATGTATCCACAACCCTCTCCGTGAAAAAAATACTTCCTCACATTACCTCTGAGCTGCCCCCCATCTTCAAATTGTGCTCCCTTGTTCTTACACATCTCTTTTTCTGAAAGATGCTACCCTCCTGGACTTTGTTGATTCCCTTGAGGTATTTGAAAGTTTCTATCATGTCCTCCTCTCCTCCTCTCCCTCCTCTCCTCGAGGGTATACATATTAAGCTCCTTTAATCTCTCTTCATATGTCTTCTGGTGCAGATCCTGCACCATTTTAGTTGCCCTCCTCTGGACTGCCTCCACTCTGTCTATGTCCTTGCAGAGATGGGGTCTCCAGAACTGCATGCAGTACTCCAGATGGGGTCTCACCAACTGTCTGTACAGAGGGATAACCACTTTCTGTTTTCTACTGGTGATGCCTCTCCCTGTGCATCCTAGTATCCCACCAGCCCTCCTTACTGCTTTCTCACAATGCTTGCCCACCTTAAAGTCACATGATATGGCTACCCCCAGGTCCCTTTCCATTTTTGTTGTTGTTAGTATCTCCCCCCCCTCCCCGATTGTGTACTCTTCCCCTGGATTTTTGTTTCCCAGGTGCACTCTATCTAGACATACAAGGGCTGGGGATCAGAGGCTGGGAGGACCACGGACCACCAGTGGTCATGTAGTTTCTTTTCAGAATGGCAATCAGAGGAAGGTGGGGATTACGGACCGATGGGGAATTTTTGTGTACCACTGTGATATGGTTTTTGAGGACAGGGGGCCCACTAGCCACCAGGGACTTCCATATCGATATGAGGACTAGTGATTGGAGGGTGGGGGGCTGCAAGGCACCAGCGACTTATTTAATTACCTGGGCTGGTGATCGGAAGGAGGGGGGACCACCAGGCATTAGGGACAACTTTATTCACTACTAGGCCCATGATTGGAGTGGGGGGGGTACCACTGGGCAGCAGAGATAACCTTATTCAGTACCAGGCCAGTGATCAGAATGAGGGGGGACTCCTAGGCATCAGGGATAACCTTATTCATTATCAGGTCAGTGATCGGGGGGGGGGCTCTGGGCACCAGGGATAAATTTACCTAATGCCAGGATAGTGATCAGTGGAAGGGGAACACCCATTTGCACCCACAAAAACATTTGAATATTGAGCCGTATGTGTTTTAGAAATGCAGCCCCAAGGGACAGAATTTCAAAGGTCCTCTGGATGCACAAGCTGACTTGTGTCATAATTTTAGCACAGTTGTGCTACTTCCATGCAGTACTATATAAAAAGAGAAGAAAATGTTTATTCAGGGAGAACAGATTTATTGCTTGGCTTTTTAAAGAGCAACTTTCTATTATAATAAAAAGCTTAAGACCACTAGATTTACACCAGTTATGTTTTAACTTTACTGTTTTCTATTTATTTATTTTTTTAACTTTCCCCTGCTGTTGGTCTAGTAAATATTGCAGATAATACAGTACTTACTTCACTGAGGTCTTTCAAAATGCATCTGACTCTCCCCTGCTAACCACGCAATTGCTGTTTGTGACACCACAGTCTGTTGTCACGGTGAGCACTATGATGTCATAAACAAAGGCACTGTGAGCTAAGTAAGGTAAAGACAAATGTTTTCAAATGTCTTCTTCTAGGCAGACTTTTTAGAGTGACTTCCTAGATGTGCTGTAAACCTTTGAAGGCAACACTAAAAATGAAAAAAATGATTTTCTAGTAGATTAACAGCTGAAACATGTTATTTATAAATGCACATACTGAGGTGCAGAATGCAGAGTTACTCTTTAAAGCTCCATGGAAGGTCCCTTAAAGCCATTGATGTAAACACCATGGACATTTTTATTACTTAAACCCTAAGACAAGTATATGTTAGCCATTATGTGTGAACGAATGTGGGTAAGGCTGAAATAACCATCCAGTCTTGGGCATAGTGAGGCCTGGCACAGCACAGTGAGGTTTGACACAGCATAGTGAGGCCCAACATAGCAGGAGAGGAAGGATAGCTTTCTCAACCTAAAAATGCCATGAAATGCCTTATAGTCCTTTTAAAAGGAGTCACAAGTAAATAAATAAAAAACAAACATTGAAACACAGTTTAAGAAAGCAAAATCAAAACAAATGTATAATAATTATTCCACTGGTGGACTCTTACTGTAAATTCACTAGAGGGCACTATAATGCAAATAAATATTTCTTGTGGCTATAGTGGTACAGTACAATACCTGACATGATAATGCTGCATTGTTTTATTATAGTACCCCTTCCCCACTGTGCCCCCCTCTGAACAACAGTTTGTGTCATTGCCAATTGAAATGTAGATGTTTTTATGGTGGGCGGTTACAGTTCTGTATTTTTTTATTTAAGATTTTTGAACCACTCTGACTGAGGACGTAGGTAGGTTAGTGGGGGTTTAGTTGTGTGTGAGGGTGGGTTGTGAGTGGTGCTGCTAGAGAGGTTGGCTGAATGAGGAAATTATTTGTAAAACAAAAACTGATATGATTACAGTTTGGTTTTGAGAAATACTTTACTGTGTGGTTTTATTAATAATATTGCAAGGCTAATACATTTTGTAAGAAAAGTAACAGGCAGTCAGGAGAGGAAAAAAAAACAAGTTAAGAGAAAATGTAATACAAAACCAAACAATGGCAGTCAGCAAAACATTTAAAAATGTAAAGCTGACACACTGAACTTTTTTGTTATGAAGCAGTTTGTTACTGGCACTTGCTTCTATCAGGCATTAGGCTGAGGTAAATGCACATGTGTCAGCCTGCCTCAGCCAATCAGGAGCAAGGATGTTTCCAAAACATTTTATAAACAATTATAAACTGGAGTTAGCTCCCACAGAACTTTCAGGACTCCCTGGGACTCATTATGGTAACATTTCACAGGTATGCTCAAGAACTCTAGCACACTCCCCTGTGAGTACTTTGAATGCAGCTGAGTGGATAAACAGTGTGGGCTTGCTACAGTAATACTGCACGCCGACAGCCTCCTGCTCCAGCTTTTAAGAGTTCTGAATGATTGTATTTACAAGGTGGTATGTTACTGAATGTATAAACATAAGTCTCCTGATGCTTCCTGAACAGATGGAGCCACAGGCTTTTGAGTAATAAATCTGCAGAATATTCTCTCTTGTCACATCACACCAAATACGGAACTCTGTTGTCAAAAAAATTCACTGTTTTCTAAACATAAATTAGCAGCATTAAATTATCCTGGCATCTGTTATGTTTCTATTCTGTGTTTGTCTGATCACTGAATTATTTCACATTTGGATTAAAAACTAAAACAAAATTGAGGCACATTGTTTGTATCACTGTAGCTAAAAAAAGCCACAAAGACACACACACCCTGATGATGTTGTTAGTGTCTTTGACTTCTGAACCCTGCCTCTTAAGAGCTGTGCATTACAAATGTGTTTTATTTTGGGAATTGGTTAAAGTGGGTGATGAGTATCATCATTTGATGTTTCTTGTAAAATCTGAATCTGCTTGACTTTATTTGTTCAGAACGAAGGCATATTGCCACTGATTTATGGTGCTTCAGACCCAATTAATAATACATTTGAACATTATACAGTACTTCACTGAATTCTTCCATGGGAAAAAAATCTGCATGCTCTGAGAATAGTACTCACTCATCCAAAGTGCACCCCATACAATAGGTAAGAACTAAAAATATCAGATAGAACGATTTATGGGAAATGCCCCAGGATTAATGTGGGGCTAGGGGAACATTTGGTGGGATCACTGGTAGAAATCTTTCAGGAGTCTTTTCATGCTGGTGTGGTGCTGGACATCTGGACAGTAACAGTGGGGTCTCCATTTTTAACTAGAGTTGGCAAAAGCCAACGGTGTGTGTGTGTTAATGTTTATACTGTTGTATTTTTTTGTTTTTGTAGGTAATGCAGAGAATAAATTAAGAAAAGACAACATTTTGGTTACAGAATAATGGATGAGGAGGATGGGTAACACTGAATGTATGGGGAAGTATGTATCTTACAGTCAGTGTGTCTGGGTAGTCTGTGAGTGTGTGGGCATGTGTGAGAGGGGTCTGAGTGTGACAGAGCATGTGTTTGTAGGGCCTGTGAATGTGTGCTGGGTCTGCGGATGAGAATGAATGCACAGGGAATGAAAGGGAATGTGTATGGGGTATTAAGGGTGGCTGGACATGTTGATTGGCAGTTTAGCAGTCTGATGGCATGTGTCTTGGGTGATAGTGTGTATGTCTGTGGGTGTGGGGTTTGTCAGGAAAAGAGCATGTGTGTTGGGGTGTGATGGTGAGAGGATATGTGTGTGAGGGGTTTCAGGGAGACAGTGCATGAGGGGGATGTGAGGGTGACAATGCCTGTGTGCTGGGGTCTGTGGTGATAGAATGTTTGTGGGTGGTGACACTTAATGTATGTTTGGATAGTGAGAGTGACACTCCATGTGCATGGGGATGGGAAAGAACAGTGCACGTATGAGGAGGTAGTATAGCAGCAAAACATGCTTGAGTCCTGTAATTCCTGACTGGGCCTGCTGGATGCATCTAATATTCTGCAGCAGGCTAAGAGAGATGGCTTATATTTTCTGACAGTGAAGATTTAATAGGATACAATAGGGGCACAGTGGCAGTGAGAGGGAGTGGAAAAGGCACCTGGCCGAGGTGCCAAACAGAATATCTGATAGCTGAATGGACTGGGTAGGGTGGGGTTGGCATGGTGATACAGTCATGACACAACCCCATGTGGAAGCAGTCCTGGCACCTGCCCCACAGGACTGAAAGTTCCCTACATGTGGCAGATGGCAGTGTGTGCAGGTTGCAGGGTGTATGCAGTGGACATATACATACTCCGGGCACCACAACATTCCCCTAGGTACACTGCCGCCCCACGTGGTGGCCAGCCAATGCCCAACCACACTGCCAGGGACTATGGGTACTATGGGGCAGGTGCCAGAACTGCTTACACCTGGGACCATATCATGATGACATTGCCATGCAAAATCCCTTACCCAGTCCGGTTGGCTGTCAGGTACTCTGTATGGCACCTCTGCTAGGTGCCTCCTCCATCCCTTCTCACTGCCACCAGGCCTCGGTCATACTCTATGGAACCCTCACTGCCCCAGCAGCCCCTGCTCCCCATATTCCAGCCACAGTAATCCCTTCACCTTGGTACCCTGTTAGAATAGCATATCAATGTGGGCATGTGTGAGAGGGGTCTGAGTGTGACAGAACATGTGTTTGTAGGGCCTGTGAATGTGTGTGCATGTAAGAAGCATGCTGTATAAGGAGTGTATCATGGACAGACGCATGGGTAGAACAGCACAGTGTAGTAAGCGCTACCCATGTAGCTGTCCATGGTACTGGAAGTCAGGAAAGGGCTGGACAAGGGCTGTGAAAAATCAGATGCTGGCTGAGCTGCTATTGTGGTGGAGAGGGCTGAAGCATGAAGCAGCTCAGTCAGAATGGTGCGGGAAAGGCGGGTGTCAGATTTTACGAAATCCCGTCTCATGGACCAATGACCCAGACTTTATAATTTACCCCATGATCCAACTCTGACTTGGAGTTGATTATTTTAGTTAGGGGAAGTGCGGGGGGCAGAGCTCCCCATGTTGGGGGTTGTGGGGGCGGAGCCCTCGCAAAAACATAACTTTAATTTTTTCTGTGGTAGTGGTCCTGCCTGTGTGTTGGGACCACTACCATGCGCTGGTACTGCAGGCACTGTTGTTGCGGCGCTGTGTTGCTGAATGCTGTTGTTGCATTTGCTGTTGTGACCTAGCACCTCCACCTCCATGCCTTGTCTAGGCTTGCATGGGGGGTGTTGTGTGTGTGTCAGATCCCTCTGTCAGTCTCCACAGATGCACCCAATATTTGTAGCAGCCCTGTGGCAACTTCTAGGTCTTTGGTGCAGGGACACACATTTTTATAAAATAGAGTGCAGGGTCCCTGTCACACCTGGAGTTTGCTGCGGCTGTGAATCTACACAGCTTGCGTCAATCTATGGGTGGTTTGAAAATCAAGCTCTTAATGTCAAAAGGTATTTGAGTGAAAAAAGGAAAATAAGAAGCGTGATCATTGTCATTGAGTTGCAGTTGAACCCATACAGATTTATAAATTAAATGTGGGTACTGGGTAAGATTGCCCACAGCTCAATGTGGTTATAGGATTGGTATTTAGACAGCAAGGATAGGCTGTGGCAGAACTAGTAATTTGTTCAGTGCTATAGGGGATTGTTTACTGTTAGATGTGAGAAGTAACATAGAAACATAGGAACACAGAAATTGTCAGCAGATAAGGACCACTAGGCTCATCCAGTCTGCCCATAAGCCCTATACATTGTATGTGGCCACTGACCCTATGTGATCAATGGCTTTTCATCACTCCCTCTCCTCTCAAGCTTCCCTGTGCCTGTCCCAGACATGTTCAAACCCCTTCAGTGTGCTTGCCCCACTACCTTTTGTGGTAGACTATTCCAAGCATCGACTACCCTTTCTGTGTAGAAAAACTTCCTCACAATACCTCTTAATCTACCCCCTTCCAATTTCATATTATGCCCCTTTTTTCTAGTACCTTTTCTACATTGGGAAAGGTCCCCACCTGCACCTTGTTTATGCCCTTGAGATACTTGAAAGTTTCATTCATGTCCCCCCGCTGTCTTTTCTCCTCCAGTGAGTACATATTAAGATCCCTTAGTCTCTCCTCATATGTTTAATGGTGCAAGCCCTGCCCCATCTTTGTTGCCCTTCTCTGGATAGTCTCCACCTTATTTATGTCCTTGCACAGGTGTAGCCTCCAGAACTGCATGCAGTAGTCCAGGTGATGCCGTACCAAAGTTTTATACAACGGCTTCACCACCGCCTGCTAGTGTTACCCCTGCCTATGCACCCCAGCATGCTACTGGCCCTCCCTGCTGCCTTTTTGCACTGCTTTGATACCTTAAGGTCATCAGAGATGATAACCCCTAGGTCCCTTTCTGATTTGGTGACAGTCAGCTCCCCTTCCAACCTGTAACTGTCCCCAGGGTTCCCTCTACCTAGGTGCATTATTTTGCACTTCTTTGCATTGAACCTCAGTTGCCACATCTCCGACCATCTTTCAAGCTTCTCCAAGTCCTTCTTCATCTTCTGCACACCTTCTGGAGTAGCCACCCTGTTGCAGATCTTTATGTCATCTGCAAACAGGCAGACCTTTCCTTCCAGCCCCTCTGCAATGTCACTAATGAAGATATTGAACAGGACTGGTCCTAGTACTGATCCCTGAGGTACCCTACTGGTCACTCCCCTCTTCCCAGATTGTACCCCATTTTTCACCACTCTCTGTCTCCTGTCAATTAATCAGTTCCTAACCCAGTTCACCACTTTGTCTCCCAGGCCCAGATTACCCATGTTGTTTATCAGCTTTCTATGTGGGACGGTGTCAAAGGCTTTGCTAAAATCTTGGTAGGCAACACCTTCTGCCCCTCCCTGATTTATTTCCCTAGTCACCCAATCAAAAAATCTATTAGATTTATTTTGACATGATCTTCCTGCTTAGAATCCATGTTGCCTCAGATCCTGAGCTCCGCTGGATTCCATATGTTCCACTATCCTTTCTTTCAGCAGTGTTTCCATGATCTTTCCCACCACTGAGGTGAGACTGACTGGCCTGTAGTTCCCCACCGCCTCCCTACTGCCACTTTTGTGCAGTAAGACTACAAGTGCCATCCTCCAGTTCTCTGGAATGACACCTGTGTTGAGTGACTCTCTGCACAGTACCGCCAGAGGTGCTGCTAGTTCCCTTCGCAGCTCCTAGAGGTAGGTATCTCATGTTTCTACAAAGTCTACACAGAACTATGAATGGATAAAAGGATTTGGAAGTGGAGATATCCCTTTTGCTTTTACTCTTCTACTGTCCATTCCCGTGCCACTTACCATACCTCACTACCACTGCTAGACTCTCCCTAGATCTTCAGATGTTTTTGGATGCTTCTTCTGATTATAGTGGAATTCTGCAGAGCAGCTTTGAAGAACAGACCAGACTTTAGCAGCAGTGGTGCCTGATAATGGAGGGCTTTATTTGTATACACTGCTGCTGGCAGCGGCTTCTGATCCCAGAGGGCATTTTATTTTTAATATTGCCAGCAGCAGTGCCATCCTGGCACTGGAGAGCCTTGTTTCTTGTCACTTGTCAGAATATGTAAAGGTGGGGAGGCTCAAGAGGATGTCCCAGCCAGTGACTGTAGTTAACAATGGCACTTCTGGTGTGTGTGAAGGGAGCACATGGGCTGGAGACAAAGTACCATTGAGTGGCTTCATTTAATTCCTGCACTACCTGTGTGTGTGTGAGACAAAGTCCAAGAGGACTGTTTATTCTTGGTCACACTGCTGCTACAACACCCAGTCAGTCCCTACTAGGCCTAAAGCACTGGTGCAGTTTGGCATTGCATATAACAAAGACCAACCCAAGGCAGGTAGACCCATAATTGACACATGTGTAAATCTGAAGAGGCAGCAAATATGATGTTTGGTTTTGGAAGTAAATGCTTTATTTTATTTATTTATTTCATTTTTGCTTACCAGGAAAGGAGAAATAGGCAGTTCTGCCTGTTTTTAGCCTTCTCCCAGGGGGCAGGAGACACATATGCAGATTGACATAGTGAGTCAGATTAAGCTGTTGGTGGTACTTTTAGTGTATGGGGGAAATTTGGCCAGGACACCAGGTAAATTCCTCTACTCTTTGGGGAAATGCGATGGGATCTTTAACATCCACCAGAACAGGCAGATGGGATCTTGGTTTAACGTCACATCCAAAATATGGCACCTCAGGGGTACAGCATCTCTCTCATGCTACACTACAGTGTCAGTATTGGGACTCATTCCAGTTCCTGGTGTCAGGCTATAGCTCAAAACCATCTGATCTTCCAACCTCAGAGCTTAGTATGCAACTTACTGGGCCACTGACACTGCTGTAAATTGTGTGTATAAACCACATTAAACCCCATGCCCAGCTTTACACTGACACTGCTGTAAATTGATTGTATGTATAAACCACATTAAACCCCATGCTCAGCTTTACACTGACACTGCTGTAAATTGATTGTATGTACAAACCACATTAAACCCCATGCTCAGCTTTACACTGACACTACTGTAAATTGATTGTATGTAAACCTCATTAAACCACATGCCCAGCTTTACACTGACACTGCTGTAAATTGATTGTATGTATAAACCACATTAAACCCCATGCCCAGCTTTACAGTGACACTTCATCCATGAGGACAGTTACACAGAGTAAATATAATCGTACAATGCAAAACAATTTCTGCATTGAGAAGTGCTTTTGCAGTACAGAATTAAAATTAGGAGCTGCTAGAGGTGTCATTAGTTTGGGGGGGGCCAATGCCCCAATGTTAAAATCCTAACAAAGCTAGGGGGGTCTGGGGGCATGCCCCCCGGAAAATTTTGAAATTGTTACCTTTAAACGGTGGCTTTTCCTGTATTTTCTTTCACTTTCATTTTTATCCCTGCCTTACTGCCCCCTCGATCCATTCCTTAAGACCCTGATCATCCCCCTAGATCCCTCCCTCAGAATTTGCCCCTAGAGTGCCAGGCTTACTCCATTGTCCCTCCTACCTTACTCCTGTCTGTTTGGAGGGCCTGCACAATGGGGTCTGCCCTGTGGGTAGGTGATCCGAGGCTTAGTTCGGTCGTCATCTGGACTGAGAGTTTTTTTTTTCCATTTTCTACCATAGTCCCTCCTTCCCCTGAGGGCGTTGGCACATAGGACAAATGTCCAGACATCAGGCGTGCTGTTGCATGCCTCAGTCAAATACCCACAATGTCCTCCCCTCCCTGACTCTTGAAGAAATACCTGTGCCCCTGATGCCCGTGCTTTCACAGGCATAGGTGCTTTGGGTGCTCAAGGCACCCCAGGAATCCACCCTCAGAGGAGGAAAGCATCAGTTGGGAAGCTCAATCCTCCTCCCTCCTCTGACTCCCAGCAGCCCAGAGTCCATTCCCGAACCTGGGTCACCAGTGAGGTGCGAGGTGTGGAGTCCAGCACCTCAACCCTCAGCCCCAACGGGATAGTGGCTTTTCCTGCATTTTAATGGTGAAAATGTGTTTGAAGAGCCTGTTAAACATCACCTGTATTTCTTACATGTGGAAAGATTTTGTTACTACTGGACCACCACGGACAATGGACAGAGAGACACCATATTCCTAGCAGATCTGCTGGAAAAGTCAGGCACAAGTACCCCAGCAGATCTCCTGGAAAGATTATAGGACCCTAGAGTTAAACAGACAGCAGGGCTGAAAACTATGCCAAGTACTGAGTGTGGTATAAGAAAAACATTTTTGATCAAAAAGTAAATGAGATTGATTAGCTTAGCTTTACAGGTAGAAAAAGCTTTACAAGTAGAAAAAAAGACCCTCAATCCATCATGACATCAGTTGCCACTATGCTGATCAAGCTCACCCAGAAACCAATGGCATGGAACCCATGAAAGATCCTGACAGACATCCAAACATACTAGTTAGCCCAGTAACAGCTGCATGCCAGATTGGTAACATGTTCTGTGTTTGAGGAATCCTCTCTCTTTAACAGCAACCAAAAACTGCATCAGACAACTTTTGCTGCACAGCCTAAGGACTGTGCCCCATGTGTTTCTGAAAACACACCACGTTTGTACATTGACTGGCTGGCTGTGCAAGCAAAAGCAATGCTTTAGTTTTTTGGCAGGGTAGGCCAGGCAGAAATGAAGGCAGAGGCATTGCCATAACTCCCCCGTCATTCAGTCCCTGGTGTTTGGTGGATAGCCTGACCTGTGTGTTTTGTTGTTCTCAGAGCCTCCCACAAGCCTCAAGGAATGCAACACCCACTCCTGGCACTGAACCAAGTGGAGCATGAACCCACCTCTGCCCCCCCCAGTGCTGATGCTGTCAGTGTTGTCAGATAAAAAAAAAATAACCTGCTGCCACATATCTTCTTCTCTACCCAACAATTTTTGAGTTCTCCTGGTTGCCTCCCATGGTGTGGAGTGGCGTGTGCCCCTCCGACTCCCAACCTCAGACTCCTGTATCCAACCAACTCCGTCAGCATCACAGCAGGCACCCATGCATTCACAAGACACAGAGTGCTCTAACGGAGAAAACTACAGTGCACTCCATGTGGTGCAGCGGTGGTGCTATGAAGTGCTGCATCTGCATGCTGCATCTTAAAGAAGAATCATGGCTTCTTTTATTTTTTTTTTAGCAGTGAAGCCATGATTCCATTTCTTTGATGAGGGAAATGACTGGGGGGGCTTTAGATTATATTGTGGGTGCTATAGCCCCCCCCAAAGCAGCCTGATGATGCCACTGCTGCTAATAAGTTACTTTGCTTGAATTTTGACATGCTCGCTTTGTTTGAGCACTCCCATGTATTCTGGCAGAAACTGTAACTGAAACATTGTGTCTGAGTTCATTCAGTGAGCAAGTACATAAACTAGCCACTCAAGGAAGCTCACTTATGACAGACAAATGCATGAGCACTATGGGGTGCAATTGATGCTGTTCAAAGCATATGCGCGCATGTTGGCATTCTCAACAGACGAAATTGATGTGCGGGATCAAGTTAAAAACCACAGATACATACATAGATACATAGACGGTGTCGGCAGATAAGGGCATATGGCCCACCCAGTCTGCCCATTTGAGCGTGTAAGTTCAGTTTATGTTTTCCAAGAAACAAATAACTAAAAGAAAATCGTATAAATAACTAAAAGAAAATCATATAAATAGTGAACAAGATATGGATATAAGCAATAAGACATGAAAGGGTGTGAGTTAAACAGTTCTTACACACAGATAGGGGGTATAGTGAGGCTCGAGGCCGGAGGCTGAGGCATTGCATTTGATGCAGATAATTTGTAACATCAAATTTTCAACACAATATGTAGATAATGATTTGAAAACAGTATTGACACCTTACTTTCTCTTCCCTTGGATCCTTGATTGCCCTTAATCCTCACAAAGGTGGTAGCCCTGGTGGCCATCATCCCAAACTTCTACTTCTCTCAGCCCTTGCCATTGCATTGCTTATTACCCTACTCCTCAACCTTTCATTTTCCTCTGCTACTGTGCCTGACACCTGGAAGCAGGCTACTGCCAGTCCTCTCCCTAAAGGTGGTGATCCCCCTTCTATCCTATTCTCTTTCCTAACCTACATAAGTTACAGAACACCTTGTAATATCTCAGCTCTCTTCCTTTCTTGACTCCTCCTCCTTCTTCACCCCTTACAGTCTGGTTTTAGCAAATCCCACTCCACTTCCCTCCTTCAGCTCACTGACTCCATTCTCTCCGGTATTGATCAGGGTCTGATCATGCCTGCTATTTCTGTTGATCTTGCTAAAGCTTTTGGCAGAGTGACACATTCTTTCCTTCTGGACAAGCTTAAAGCCGCTGGTCTTTCTATCTCTGCAGTCAGCTGGTTTCATTCTTACCTTGAGAGAAGGTCTCAAGCTGTCCAGATAGGAAGTTCCATTTCATCTCCATTCCCTATCCCCATTTGCCGAACTGTGTTGACACTTGCCAGCGGCTGGGACTACCAAAGGCGACTGGCGGAAAGCTCCTGTCTCAACGCTCCTCCGATTGCTTTCTGGATTGACTACCTGCACAGCATGAGAGGCTGTGTAGCAGGTTTCTGTTCTTTTTTACCACTCTGCCAGAAGTGACTTGGGGGGTGTTAGGACCTGTGTGTCCTGGGGCGGGGAGTGCATATATTTTAACTGCTGCGCCACTCGTTAGTGGCTTGCTTGTGGTTTTTACATTTGCCGAACTGTGTTGCCACTTGCCAGTGGCTGGGACTACCAGAGGCGACTGACGGAAAGCTCCTGCCTCAACGCTCCTCCGATTGCTTTCTGGATTGACTACCTGCACAGCGTGAGAGGCTGTGTAGCAGATTTCTGTTCTTTTTTACCACTCTGCCAGAAGTGACTTGGGGGGTGTTAGGACCTGTGTGTCCTGGGGCAGGGAGTGCATCTATTTTAACTGCTGCGCCGCTCGCAAGCGCGAGCGTTGGAGTGGCGTGAGCGCCACTCAGTAGTGAAAAGGCTGAGCTGGCACAGAAGAGGTTATGTGTGTTTTGTTTTATTGTGATCTTGTAAAAGAAATGTGATAGCTAAACAGTCTACTGTTTTATATTATAATCTAGGCTGAGAATTAGCAAAATTGAAGGGTTTTAGTGTTGGAATGTTGTTTATTTTAGATATTAGTAATATTTGTTGATGACTGAATAGGCTAGGCTGTATATATTTTCGTTTTGTATTTTAGGTTTAGTTGTTTACTGCGTGAAATTTGATAATTAAGGATTATTTGTGCCTTAGATGCATATAGGCTATATGGCAGGATTAAACGGGGCTAGAATTATTTATGCTAGTTCGGTGCTGCACGACCTGTGCCCTTTTATCCCCCACCCAGTTTCAGCCACTACCATCAGATGCTGCTGGGAGGTTGGGATTGGTAGAGATGGCGCCGGTCATGCATTTTCGAACAACTCATGTATGGGTGGTGGGAAGATTGAGGTCGTCAGGTTCAGAAGGCACCCTGGGATGTATCGGGCACATGGGAGAAGCCAGACATGGTTGGTGCCCATCCCAAGGGAGTCCACTAGATTGAGTGGCCAGGTAAGTTATGGGGCTGCATCGCCCCCAAATCCCCTGACAGCAGTGCTTTGTAATGCCAGATCGATCAGGAATAAGACAGCAATTATTGCTGCCTTGATTTCCTCGGTCGATCTGGCTAGTATTATGGAAACCTGGGTGGGAGATGATGAAGGCCCGATTTTTGAGGCTGCAGTCCCTCCTGGGTATACCGTAGTGCACTGCCCCAGAGCGGAATGCAGGGGTGGCGGTGTAGCTATCTGTATTAGATCCAGCTTGATCTTCACCGTGCACCCGGTGAGAACTCCTGGATCTTTTGAATGTGTGGCCATCCGTGGAGGACCTGATGCAGGCTGCTGGATTTTTCTCATTTATCGCCCTTCTGGGTCGATGGGAGATTTCCTGCAGGAGATCACAGATTTCATCGTCAGGCAGAACGTTGGAATCCCCCAGATGTCTTTTTCTGCGGGATTTCAATGTTTGGGTCGACGACGTAAATCATAGATATAGCTATGAGTTTTCTCAGATTATGTCCTCCTTAGGTCTGATGCAGGCTGTTTCTGCGTCGACTCATCGGGATGACCACATGTTGGACCTGGTGTTCTCACTGGGACTTGAGATTAGTGATCTCAGGATTAATCCTGTTCTCTGGTCTGATCACTGCACGGTGCAGTTCACGCTTGGGGCTCCCGCCATAAGCCCTTCCTCTGTTGAGATGATTAGCCGCGGCCCTTTGTGGGGTTTGACCCCTGAGGGTTTTTTGGCAGCAGCGAAATTGTCTAGTGTGAGTGATTCATGTGAGGGAGGTGTTGTTGTCGGAGTTGACACCTATAATAGGGTGTTATCTGACACCATTAACTCCCTCGCACCTGTCTATGTACGACCCAGAACTTCATACCTGAGGTCGCCATGGTTTGATGGCGAGCTCAGGGAGATGAAGAAGATGGGTCGGAGATTGGAGCGCTGCTGGGGGAGATCCCGTCTGGGGGCAGATAAACTGGTCCTGTGTGCCCATTATGGTGCGTATCAGGAGGCAATCAACCGCAAGCAGACACATTTTTTGTCTAGGGAGATTGCCGCCGGGAAGAGCCAGCTGGCCTCACTCTTCCGGACTGTGGATAGGCTTTTACATCCTGCCTGTCTACGGCCCGGGAGGGTTTTTTCCAAAATAGATTGTGAGGAATTCGCTCAGTTCTTCTCGGACAGGGTATCTTCGATCCGGCGGGTGGCTTCTTCAGCCAGAAATGTTATATCTGGCAGTGATCGCTTGATGTGTTCTGAGTGCACTCCATCTGGTTGGGGTGAGTTTAGGCCAGTGGAGGTTAGTGAGGTTATTGAGGTAGCAACCAATATGAAGCATACCTTCTGTGAACTGGACCTGGTGTCAACGCATTTCTTAATGAGATGTGTTGACTCCATTGGCCCGGTGTTTGCCTCAATTGTACAGTGTTCCTTCTCTGAGGGTGTCTTTCCAGATGCCTTGAAGGAGGCTCTGGTGAGACCCCCCCTAAAGAAGCCATCTTTGGACCAGGAAATCAAGGCAAATTACCGTCCTATCTCCAATCTTCCATTTTTGGGGAAGATTGTTGAGAAGGTGGTAGCGCTTCAGTTGGAAGAGCACCTCGTATCTCACAAGTTATATGAACCCTTCCAGTCGGCTTTTCATGCCAGACATAGCACTGAAACAGCACTTGTTTGGGTGCAAAATGATCTCCTCAGGGCTAGAGATTGGGTAGATAAGACAATTCTTGTTCTCCTTGATCTCTCTTTGCATTTGACACTGTGGACCATTGTGTGTTGCTTGTCCACTTTAGGGACCTATGTGGACTCACTGGAACTGTCATCAAAGGGTTTGAGTCCTTTCTTACCAACAGGAGGCAGTGGGTTATGATGGGGAATTCCTCATCTACACCCAGTCTCCTTTTTTGTGGAGTTCCTCAAGGATTGGTACTGGCCCCAATGTTGTTCGCAGTGTACATGCTGCCTCTGGGTGGGATCATCAGGAAGTATGGTCTGAGTTTTCATTGCTATGCTGATGATACTCAGCTATATTTTTCCTTTGCCCCAGGAACATCAAATGCTGTGGAGGTGCTTAATATTTGTCTGGCTGAGATTAATGTCTGGATGGCTTCCAGCTGGCTGCGACTAAACCCCGATAAGACGGAGGTATTGGTAGTGGAGTCGAACAGAGTTCGTGATAGGATGGCCTCTGACACAGGAACCAGGCTTGTTCTTGGAACTGTGTCATTGAAGACCTCCTCTTGGGTGCGAAATCTGGGAGTGATTCTGGACAGGGATATAACCATGGAGGCTCAAATATCCTCCACGGTTCGTACCTGTTTTTACCATCTCAGAAACATTGCCAGGATTAAGCCCCTTGTTCCGCCTCTGGACCTCCCTACCTTGATACATGCCTTAGTCACATCAAGGCTTGATTACTGCAATGCGCTCTATCTTGGGGTCATGGGAGGATCTCTCCGCAGACTGCAGGTGGTGCAGAACGCGGCTGCCCGGTTGTTGACTGGACAGCAGAAGTCCTGTCATATTACACCAGTTTTGCGCGAACTGCACTGGCTGCCAGTCAGGTGGAGAGTCCTCTTTAAGGTGTGTCTTCTCACCTATAAGGCCCTACATGGACTGGGCCCTGGTTACCTGTTGGACCTTCTGTTACCTGCCCCTTCCCAAGCCCTCTTCGTTCCTCTAGTGGGGGCTTCCTGGCCATTCCCAGAACTCGGTTGATATCCGCTGGCGATAGAGCATTTAGCCCCGCGGCTCCTGTTCTGTGGAATTCTTTGCCAATTATGGACAGGGAAGCCCCCACAGTAGATACTTTTAAGGCCCAGTTGAAGACTTTTCTTTTTTTTAAAGCATTTGAGGTTTGAATTGACATTTATGGAAATGTTTTTCGGTTCTGATTTTGTGTTTCATTATGTATTAATTGTATATCTGTTATTTATATATGGCTGTTTTTAAAAAAAATTTGTATGGCGCTCAGAGCCTCCAGGATTGGGTGTCTTTTAAATAAACTTTGCCTTGCCTTGCCTTGCCTTGCCTATCTTCTCAGGTGTTCCTCAAGGATCTGTCCTGGGTCCTTTTCTCTTCTTCATATTTTTGAATGACCTCCCCTCTGTCTGTTCCTCTACATCCTTTCACATGTATGCTGATGATATTGTATTTTTTTGCATCTGTTTTCTCTTCCCATGATCTTGCCTCACAGCTTCAGCTGGATTTCAACAATATTCAGCGCTGGTTCTGGTCTAACCAGTTATCCCTAAATGCAAAAAAAAGTTTACATGACTTTTGGCACCTGTCAGAGGCTTTCCAGAGTCTCCACTCTTCCTTTATTTCACACCCTTGATGGTGCTGTGTTTGAGGATGTATCCTCTTTTTAAGTACCTCAGGGTCTGGCTTGACCACCATCTTGATTTATCAGTTCATACTGATGCTATACACCAGAAACTTCATCTCAAACTTGGTGCATGGTACAGGAACAAAACCAGTGTACTGCTTCCAGTCTGCTGAAAGATTGTTTTAAAGACGATTCTCACTATTTTTATTGTGACACACAATAGTCTATAGTGGAGCTCCCAAATCATCCATAGCCAGACTTGCCCTCTCTTCCACTCTTCTTCTTGTTTTGCTTTAGATTGTTCCCCTTGTACCCACCATTGTTCACTCTACTCTTCCCTTTCACTTCTCTCTCTTAATACCAGGTGCCTTTTGCATTATGCCTCCTTTACATTTAATACTGGTTTGGTTCCCTTCCCTCTTACCTTACATCCCTCTTATCCTCCTCCTCTGCATCCTACTACCCTCACCACAATAATACTTCCCATCCCCTCTCTATTCCTTTTAGAAAAAATACTGTTGGTCAATTTGCTTTCTCTTACTGCTCTGGTTCTCCCTTTCCCTGTATATTTGCTCTGCCTCTTCTGCTTTCTCCATAAAGCCTCTTCTTCATGCCTTTTTTGCCATCCTGGAATTGTTCATGACTGTCTTCCATCTCCCCCCTCAAACTTGTTTTGCTTGGGCAGTTCAGTCTGTTTCTCTCTCTACCAGTTCACTTTTCTGTACTTATAAAAGTAGTTACCTTCCCTAAAGTATCTCAATTGTATCTACTACAAATATTTGTAATACTGATTCACAAAGGGGGCCCAAAGGATGATCCAGGTAACTGCAGACCAGTGAGCCTCACATCAATTGTGGGCAAGCTCATGGAGACATTCCTTAAAGAGAGGCTTGTGACATTTTTGGAAGACAATGGTCTCCAGGACAGGCAACCTCATGGGTTTGTCTCAGGTAGGTCCTGCCAGACAAACCTGATTGAGTACTATGATTGGGTGACCAGGGAACTGGACAGGGGCTATGCAGTGGATGTCCTGTACCTGGATTTCTGCAAGGCCTTTGATGTCATGCCACATGGGAGGCTAGGGGGGAAGCTGGAATATGTAGGGGTGGGTACTAAGATGGTCAATTTGATAATTAACTGGCTGAAGGACAGGTAGCAAAGAGTGGTGGTGGAGGGGAAATTGTCATTGCCAGGGGTGGTGCAAGCGGGGTGCCACAGGGATCAGTACTGGGACCAGTGCTGTTTGGGATATTCATAGCAGATATGTCACATGGGATCCAGAGTAAGATCAGTCTGTTTGCAGAAGATACCAAGATGGGAGCTGTGGTGAATGACATCGAGGGGTGGCAGGGACTGCAGGGAGACCTGACTAAACTACAGGAGTGGTCGGAAACATGGCAGCCTGGGTTCAATGCCAAGAAGTTAAAAGTACTGCACTTCAGTGCTAAGAATCAGAGGAGGAACTCTCAGCTGGGAGGGGTACAGTTGGGGAGCACAGAGGAGGAAAAGGACCTGAGGGTGATTATAACAGGGAAAATTATCAACTTAGCTCAGTGCAGGAAGGCAGCAGTGAAGGCCAACAATATGCTAGGCTGTATAGCAAGGGGGATCTCCTCTAGAAGTGGTGAGGTGATCCTTCCCTTGTACAGGTTACTGGTCAGACCACACCTGGAGTACTGCATGCAGTACTGGTGCCCACTCATGAAGAAGGACATCAGACTGTTGGAAGGGGTGCAGTGCAGAGCAACTAAGATGATTCAGGGTTTGGAGGGGAAATCCTATGTAGAAAGGATGGGCATGCTTAACATGTATTCCATGAAGGACAGAAGATATAGGGGGATATAATGGAGACCTTTAAGTACCTGAAGGGGATAAGCAAGGATAATATTGGAGAGATATTCCAGATCAGAAGAGGGAGGGATACTAGAAGGCATCAACTGAGGTTTGGAGGGGGACAATTCAGGAGGGAAGTCAGGAGACATTATTTCATGGAGAGGATGGTAGACAAGTGGAACTCTCTACCACAGGAGTTGGTTTCCTATAGGACAGTGGGCTGCTTCAAGAGGGGATGGGACAGAGAGAGGGGGATGACCATGAAGAAGGGAGGGAAGGGTGGGACAGCTGTAAGTTCAGGGGCTAGCTGCACAATTGAGCAGACTTGATAGACTGCATGGCCTGTTTCTGCTAGCATTTCATATGTTCATATGATTTACCTTCAGTTTTTTTTATTATGCTCCATGTTATACTGTATTTGTTGTACATGACTTATCACATTCCTGTTCCCCCAGGATGCATCTGGAAAGAGCTGGTCTGAAATAAATGAATGAATGAATGAATGAGTCAGTCAATCAATAAATAAATATGTTTTATCACTAGTATAGTAATGATAGTATCCTTCTATCAATATTCGCTAATCCAGACTATGGGCCCAATTCTCAAAGTTGTTATATTGATGCAAGGTGCCTGCATCAAAGATAAATGATGCAAGTGGCACTTTGCATCAAAAAATGCATCTTGAGCTACTCTCAAAAGCAGCCAGTGGCAAATGCAGGCTGCATGCAGCAAAGGGGCTTGCACCAGCCTCTGCACCTTAAAATGGTCTGCAGCATGGTGCTAGGGGGCTTGCAGCAAATGCAAGCTGTCACATCTCCTAAATCAGTATTTTAAAAACTCCTCAGAGGACAACTGTCTAAGTACCATTAGACCAGCCAGAAACTGGTCTAAGTGCACTTAGTTGTCTTCTAGAAGTTGTGCTAGTGTGTCGCCATGGTCCCAATTCCACTGTAATACATTACACCCACCTACCACAATCCTCCATTCTGTAATATGCATATGTCTCTGGTAGTCCAGGGCACCACCCGCTAAGTCCCGCTCTCTAATCACCAAACATTGATAAATTGCCCTGATAGTCTACAGCAGCCCACAACAGCCCCTATCTCTGAACCCCCTTCTAATAAATAATGAATAACTCACCCTGTAAGTCTAGGGCACCAACACACCCCCAACAGCCCCAATCTCCAATCCCTTGTAAAACATGAATAAATCACCCTGTAAATCTAGGGGACCCCCACCCCCCCAACAGCCCAAATCCCCCTGATATATATGCCAAACATTCCTGGGTAGCCTAGTGGTTCTCCCACCCCAGTTGGCAGTGCCCCTACCCCACCCCCATCCATGAGCCGGTGACCAGTACAGCCCTTCTCACACCTCCATGGCTCACCACTGACTGAGCTATCAATGAATGCGTACTGTACAGTTTTTGAGAATTGAGCCCAATGTTTTTAAATAATAGAAATGATTCTAGTGATGGAACACCTGGAGCTGATGTTACTTTGTTATTGTCATTGACGTCAATATAGGCCTGAAATCTGATACAGTATATCAGTGGTCATCATGCAATGTTAAAATTGTAAGGTTACTTCATGCATGATATATTATCTCTTGCTTCCTCTATTAAACAAACTGAATTTGGTCTATAATATATGTATATCTTTATTATATACATATAATGTAAAAATGAATGAAGTATAATAAAAAAAGTTTGTGATTGCAATTGGCACTGTCATTAAAGTGGAACAGTCAGGACTAAGAGGTTTACACCCAATGTGGGGCTGATGCCAATATTGCAACTGTGTGCAAAAAACATTTTTTTTTACTTAATGTTTACTGCAGCACGGTACAGTACATTGTATCAGATTGATTCCAAGATAGAAGTCCAAGTAAAACAGGGAAGACCAGAAGCTCCATGGGTCACGCTAGGAGCAGGGGACAAATCCCCCATCTGAGTGGGAGTCAAATGTAGACCTCTTTCCCAAAACTCTGACATAGACAAGGAGCTCTTGGATAACATCTTGATGGCCAAAAAGGGATACTTGTTATGAGTGGGGGATTTCAATCTACCTAATATAGATTGGTTCTTATTCATAGCATTGTCTGAATGTAGCAGAGGTCCTACTTGCCCTGAAGGGGGCAGGACTTAATCAGATGGTGCAATTCCCCACCAGAGAACAGACTATCCTGGACCTGGTGCTAACAAACAGCACCAGAATCTCAGCCGTAACCATAGGGGAAAATCTGGGAACCAGCAACCACAGGTCAGTCTGGTTAACAGTAGAAAAGGTAAAGGAATCAAGTCACACAAAGCTCAAAATACTTGTTTCCACAAGGCAAACCTCAACACCATGAACACCCAGTTAAGAAACTTGCTGGAAATCAACAACTCATGGTACATGGAGAGAAGCTAGGAAGCCTTGAAGACAGTTTTACTTCAAGTTACTGAACAGTGCACAAAGCACATCAGCAAGTCAAAAAGCAGAAAAAAGCCACTGTGATTCTCCAAAGAAATAGCAACAATAGTAAAACACAAAAAAGGGCCTTCAAGCAGTATAAGCAGACAAAGAGAGAAGCAGACAGGCAGCATTACATATCAAAGCTGAGAGAAGCAGGAAAGGCTATTAGGATAGCCAAAGCCCAGACAGAGAAGAATATAGCACAGAGAGTAAAAAAGGGGGACAAAACAGTTTTTAGGTACACAAGCAAAAGAAAAAAGTGTAAGGGTGGGATAATCAGGCTAAAATCAACTGAAGGACAGATAGTTGAAATGGATGAAAGGCAGAAGTGCTAAACAAATTCTTCTGCTCAATCTTCACCATAGAAGACCAAGGCAGTGGCACTACTATAGGAAAGGCAGTGTATAACAGTAGAACAGCAGATTACTTCCACTTCTCAAGAGAAAGAGTATGAGAAGAGCTTGACAAACTAAAAGTAGACAAAGCAATAGGACCCGATGGAATTCACCCTAGGATTCTGAAGGAGTTACAGGAAGAAATTGCAAAACTGCTCACTGATCTTTTTAATACGTTACTGGAAAGTGGCACAATACCAATAGACTGGAAAAAGGCTGTGGTGGTACCCTTACATAAAAATGGAAGCAGGGAAGACCCTGGGAACTACCGCCCAGTCAGTCTGACCTCAGTGGTAGGCAAACATAAGGAAACCATGCTGAAAGATAGAATAGTGGATCATCTAAAAGAATCCATAAAGCTTGACCCCAAGCAACATGGATTTATAGCAGAAAAGTCATGTCTAGCAAACATGATAGAATTCTTCAACTAGGTGACCAGAACAGTGGATCAGGGAGGGGCAGTGGATGTGGTGTACCTAGACTTCAGCAAGGCCTTTGACACTTCCCAGCTAAATGCCCTTTGGGGTAACCCTTGCCTCAGTGTTTGCTCACAGAGGTTCTTTGTCTTTGACACTGTACCCCATAGAAGGCTTATAAATAAGCTAGAGAAATCAGGACTTAGTCAGAAGACAGTCAACTGGATTGCAAACTGGCTCAAGGATAGGACTCAGAGGGTTTTAGTTATCGGAGCTCAGTCAGGAGAGGGCAAGATGACCAGTGGAGTGACACAGGGGTCAGTATTAGGCCCCATCCTCTTCAACATTTTCATCAGCGACATCGCTGATGAGCTGGAGGGAAAATATGCCTGTGTGCAGATGATACAACACTCTGCAACCGTGTGGACACCTAAGAGGGAGTCTTGAAAATGGAAAAGGTTCTGAATAGGTTGGAAGGATGGTCCAAATATTAGCAATTGAAGTTCAATGCTAAAAAATGCAAGGTCAAGCATCTGGGTAAAAGAAACCCCAGGAAGGAATACATGCTGCTAGGACACCAGTTTGAAGTAATACAGGTGGAGAGGGATCTTGGAGTAATCATTACTGATGACCTTAGGATGAGCAAGCAATGTGAAAGGGTACTGCAGATAACAAGTGGCATCCTCGAGTGCATTGGTAGGGGTATAACTAGCTAAAAAGGAGAGGTGATAATGCCACTCTACAGATCATGATCAGGTCACACATGGAATATTGTGTTCAGTTTTGGAGGCCACAACTGAAGAAGGATATCAACAGACTGGAGGTGGTGCAGAGAAGGGCTACAAAGATGGTGCAGGGTTTGTACCTGGAGCCATATGAAACCAGACTGGCTGACTTACAGCTGTACTCACTTGAACAGAGAAGAGATGGGGGGACATGATTGAAAAGTTTAAGTATACAAAGGGAATTAGCACAGTGCAGAAAGAAAACCTGCTTCAGATGAAATCAAAGTCATACAAGAGGTCACAATCTACAACTGGCAGGAGGTAAAGTTAGGGGAAACATCAGGAAGTACTTTTTTTTCTGAGAGGGTGGTTGATCCTTGGAATAGCTTACTGCAAGAGGTAATAGACTGAACAACTGTAAGGGAATTCAGACTTGCATTGGATAAACACTATGTGCAAAATAGGAAGTAGTCTAAGAGGAGGGGGTAGGTATTCTGGGCAGACTAGATGGATCAAGAGATCCCCTTCTGCTGGCAGATTCTTACGTTCTTGTGTTCTTATGCTGATTCCTATGAGATCGTGTGCTACCTTTGGTTTTCCTTTCTCTGGCATACTAAAACTACACAGATGTGTACACACAGGCACTGATTGCTGTTGTCTGAAGCAAACAGAAAACCACAGTACAGAAAAGATGGGGCATACAAAGACCAGCTGGAATCCAGGTGCATAGTTAATAGTGCAAAATGCTACAAATACAGCAGATAAATAATCAAAGATACATTTCGCTTGGGACATTGTAGATGATCTGGCTCTTTGTTTCCTGATATAACACCTTACATCTGACTATACTGAATCTGAGACTGGAGGTGTTGAACCAATCACCTATGCTGCTCAGGACCTCCTGATATTTGTCACCATCCTCAAGTGAGTCCCCCTCCTCCCACACTGGTGGCCAACCATGGGGACCTGCTTATTATCATTGAGCAAGAGTTGCTGCAGCAGAACCAGAGTGGGGCATGATCAAAGTCTTGCTGCAAGGAAGCTTTCTGATTGAGGGCTGAGGCTTCAGGAGCATCCAGTACAGTTGCATCCATGTACAAGTGGATATTTATAAAGATACAAACTTAGAAATAGTTATTAAAAAAAAAAGGTGGAAAACAGGATTAAGACTAGGGTGGTGCCCTGGTGACCACCTGAGGAGATAAGAAATGGGGAGAGAGGACATCACCCACTTGAATTCACAAGTGCCTATAAAACAAGGAGTTATGGCACCAGCTAATTTACAAGTTACACAGTTCCATACTCATAAGACTGTCCAGTAGGATGAGATGAGAAACTGTGTTTAAAGCATTTGCTAAGTAGACAAGTACTGTATAGGCATTCACACCCTAACCTATTCCCTTCACAATGGCTTTGAAGTGTGGGACAAATAAAGTCAGTGGAGTACTTTTTTTCATCCAGACTGAAAGCAACCAAGGAAAGAGGTAGAGGAGGCTAGGAAGAATGAGCTATAAGAGTATAAGTTTCCCCTACACCTTCACGAGGACAGGAGTGGTGAGATGGGACAGTAGTTATCTGGGAAAGATCACAAATGAGATGGGACAGTAGTTACCTGGAAAGCATCACTCCCCCCCCCCATTTGTGGTGTGAGGGAACTTTGGTATGCTTGCGCTCTCCGGAAACCTTGCAAAATTAGGACAAGTTTTGGTGGGTAGAGTTGAAGCCTGCTATAGCAGGAGAAAGAGGTGAAGAAGTTTTGGGTCTAGACCCTCAAGACTACTACCCTTAAAGGAATTTATGAATACATCAATGCAGATAGCATGGTAGCAGGAAAGATGTGGAAGAAGGGAGGAAAAGTAAAGAGTAGCAGTGGGGGTTGGGAGACAGTGGAGGAGAGGGAGAAGGAACTTAAGCACAGCAGCATGTAGTTTACTGTGTTTCTAGTACAGTAGATGGTTAGTGCTGATTGTACATGGAAATCAGTGGCTTTCAAAAAGTTGTTGTAGAACAGTTCAAAGGTCAAGAAAGTTGTAGTATTGTTCTGACATTGCAATGATACTAAAACAATTTTCAGTCCTGAGACTCCATTCAATGGATCACATGTGCGGCTTTGAAAAAAAAAATCTTTAACAGAAAATGGTGTCACTGCTCAGTGAGCAATTGTCCATGGCAGCTAACACGTGGACAAATAGTAATCACTCCACTACAAAACATACGCATTTTGTATTATGTAACAAATAAAAAAGTGGCTGTTATTCAGCCCTGACACTGATGGCAACTTGGAGTGGTGGTTTCATACACAGTGGAGAGAATGTTGTGGGGAGCAAAGCAACTGCCAGCACCAACTGGCAATGATAAAGGCCGAAGGACACTATCTCCTCCTCTCACACACAAAAACAAACACTCATCCTTCTATTTTTAACCATATAATATACAAAAATAGTGTGAGTGACCATACACAACTGAAGCTGTGTTTCTAACTTGAGGATATGATGAAATCATTCAGACTTCTCCAGTTTCGCTGTCAAGGTCTATGTGACATCATCGCATCACGTCAATAGAAATACAGCCTTGTTGTGTATGGTCACCCATACACTATTCTATATATCTTTCTTTACATATAGCAATTCCAAAAGTGGAGCATAAATGGGATCTCTAGTAAAATCTAGCATTGTTTTCCAGACTGACAACAGATGGAGAACATGCAGGCATCATTATAACATTTTCTATTTTCTTCTTAGTAATCTCCCTTTAGCAGTGTCCCACGTATAAAACAAAGTTAAAAATTGCCAGAGTGATCAATGGCAGGATTAATGATTTCATCTCCCCCCAAAAAGAAGAAAATCCAAAAATCTTCTTCTTACATGTTATCTCTTGCTTAGCAGTCTAGATGTGCAGCTGTTGTCTCTCCAGAGGTAGTATGTAACTAAAGGGAGCATTTTTTATTAAGATATGTCTACTTTTTGATTCTTGTTTTTCTTAAGCAATCTTTTCCCTACCTGTGCTCTACTTGGTAATACAATAAAATAAAAAAGGAAAATTTCTGTCCAGTGAGGATGACAGTGTGCATTGCTACTGGATCAGGGCATACTTTGATGAAGAAATGCACATGGTAATACTGAATGCCTTACACACCTGAGAAGTGCCATACTTAGGTATGCACATCTTTGAAAGCCTTATTGTGATTATGAAATGGATCCAGTATTTTTTTTGTTTGTTTAAAATTTGTGACAGCTTGTGACAGTGTACTAACCAGAGTCAGGGGCCTCCTCAATAAAGCATACTGATTTGCCATTGGCTTTAAGCCTGACACACATACCTGTATCCTTCATAGATCATGAAACTGACTCAACTTTGACAATCGGCTGGCCTTCCACATACTTGTCCTAGGTCACCAAGCTTTGCACGTCCTTCTGCCCCCTGGTGTTAAGTCCCTCTTCATTGTAATAGACAACAACTACTCCACCCAGGGAGTTGAACAGTGATCCCGAAAACTACACTAGCCCAATCCTGTTTCTCCTTTTGATTCTCTAGACACTGGAATGACCTACCTGTCACCCTAAAAGCTTTCTCCTCAACTGATCTTTTTAGGACTGAGCTACTTTCTATACTCTCCCCTGCGGAGTCTTGTAATTGCTTTAAATGATATGATTTCTCCGCAACTAAAGCCTTTCATTTGTATCAGCATCTTATTGTAAACTGAGTAGTTTGAGCACCTTATTGCAAATTGTGTAGATTAATGATTATGTGTATTGATGCTGTACCAGCCCAATACTGGACTAAGGTGTGCTCAGGCTGCTGTTTATTTGCTATTCTGAAATCTAAATCTCTATTACCACTGTTATGTGCAATGTCTCTGATTCTATGTGTTGTTGTATTCCTCAACACTAAATCATTTGAAAATAGGCTGTACCTAAACAGTTTCATGTAAAATAAAAATGAAATGAAATGAACTGAAAACTAAGTAATGGGATTCAGAAAATTAAGAATTTCTGATCTATACGGGAACAATACATTACCATTTGATCACATATGACTATTCACATGCCTTGATTTATTGTCTTCATTTTATAATTTGCATTTACCAACCACATGGAGATCATATTGAGAGTAGTGGTGGGCGAAGTGGCCAAAATTCACTCCGCAAAGTGATTTGCAGTGTAACGCAGAATCCGCGAAGTAAATCACAACACGAAGTGGAGTACTTCGCGTTATAATGAGGAACACAAAGTTTATTGAAACCAATGACTTCACATTATTCCACCTTCCCAAACCACTTCTCCACCAATTTTAAGGTGAAGTACATTGAAATCAATGTACTTTGCCTCACTTCACCTTGTAATAGAGCTCCAAAGTGAATTCTGCAGTGATTCATTGGATTGCAGGTCACATGGGCTCTAGATTGTTCTGCACAGCCTCATCTCTGGGTAGGGTGTGTGCAGTTGTAGCTGGAGACAGTTTGCTCTCAGGGATCTGCAATTCAAAGCCTCTAAAAGCTGTTATAAAAGCCTTTTTGAGTCATTTTGTTGCTCAAAATTTAGTACGTCGAGTGTAGGAGTCCCTCCTGTGCTCATGTCATTGAGTGTTTATTGTTTGTGTGTGGATTTTGAATGTTAATTTAGAACATTCAGTCTGTGTACTGACACAGACACTTGAAGTGTACTTTGGGCGTGTCTGTGGTATAAGGAGGATTAACTGTGAGAAAAAGGCAGTCCTTCTGTTTTGGTTATATTTTTCTTGTAAAACTGTGTTAATATACACACGGTAATAATTTTAGTAATTCTTGACATTTCTTTGCTGATTGTCATGGTGCAACAGTTTATAACTTCAGTTTGTGTAAAACATTTGGTTATATTACTAAAGGTTTTAAATTTGTTATGCATTACTTGCAGTGTATATGTGTGCAGTGCATGCCATCAAATCAGACACCTTTTATTGTGCCACAGAGTAACTGCAGCAGTGTGAACCTGCTATCCACTGCACCTGTATGAATTTTTTTGTACTGCTTTGTGGTATCTTTATTGGTAGTGGACTGTTACTGCCGTGCACTACACACCCAAATGGCAAAAGGTATTCTTTTGCAGATTTGGTTTTGTGACTTGTGAGTACTGGTTAGGTATTGACCAGTGCATGACTGAGTGCGCTATTAATTCTGGGAGACTCTGTAGTTCTTGTTATGCTCTCATTTCACTTCGTCAGCACTGGGGAATTCTCTGGACACAAGACAATAGCATTTTGGAGATACACATTCATTCTGGTGACTGTTTGTGACCACCACTGTGAGAATGACTGAGTGCTCCATTAATTCTGTGAGACTTTGCATTTCTTGTTATGCTCTCTTTTCACTTTGTCAGCACCGGGGAATTTTCTGTATTCAAGACAGTAGCATTTTGGGGATGCATATTAATTCTGGTGACTGTGTGTGACCACCACTGCATGTATGACTGAGTGTGTCATTGATTCTGGGAGACTTTGCATTCCTTGTTACGCTCTCATTTCTCTTCGTCAGCACTGGGGAATTTTCTGGACACAAGACAGTAGCATTTTTGGGATGCACATTAAGTCTAGTGACTGTGTGTGTGGGAGGGCTGCTAATATTGTTGTCACTTAACCTTACTATGCGTTACGGTGGAATGACAATGCAAAGTAATAATTACAAGGTAAAGTGAGCATTTCATATTGGCCACTTTGTGTAGCAGAATGACAATGCAAAGTATCCACTTTGTGGGCAGTTCGCCAGTAAAATTTAAATTCACTGCATCTCTAATTAAGAGGTACAAAGCTATTTGTTGTAATTACAGTAAATGTTTTTATTATAGTATCAGTTAAACTGCAATATTGACTCCCCCTCACCAGAAACACTTTTATTTTATGGTTATGCATTCTTGACAGTTTAATTAAAGTGAGTTTCCAGTTGTTTACAAAACACTGACAGTTGGCATTAGTGAGACTAAAGTATAAACATTCCAAAATAATTTTGATTTCAGGACAATCCATTGTTTATCACTAATAAACATTAGCAGGAAGTTAGGCTAACTGGCCCTTAGACTTCATCTGTTCATGCTGCTTTTCCTGTTTTGAAATCATAATCTTGTGCTGTGTCATCACAACTTATTGTTATGGAAAGGATTTTGATCTCTTATGCAGAGTATTGTGACCTTAAGGCCAAAGAAGAATCAGAAATAGACAACATCTAAAGGGTTAAGAGCTGTTTTCATGCAAAATATTTTCAGTAATAAAATAACGGTATGTCCAGAAATGTCATTTTGGGATGCTTATTGTTCTAATTATTTAACAATGATCTACCACAAGCAGTGTGGCATTCAGCTATAAGACTGTATGCTAATGATATTACAAACAGATTTTGACAGATTGGGGTGTGGTTCATCTGGTTGAGGCTAATAATGAATGTAATAAAAGACAAAATTGCTTCACTTTGCACCAAAAAAGAATATGCCCCAGATTCAAATATTAACAAATAAAAATTAACAAATTGAACAAATTAACAGCTACAGGCACATTAGCATGACTTCTGATGCCCATTTAACCTTTACTGATCATATAACATCAACAATAGGGAAGTCTAATAAAAAAAACAGAGCCCTAAGATGTACTACAAAATGCTTGAATAAGGCAGACTGAAAAAACTAGCAGAACAACTTATAATGCCAACTCTGGGATATGGATATCTAATTTACCAAATGGCCAATAAAAACTTCCTAAATAAATTAGACAAAGTGCAGCACAAATTTGCCAGATTTGTGCTGTGATGCAACTTTAACACTTATCATTGCACTATGTTTTCAAGGTTGAATTGGCAATCACTAAATGTTGGTAGCACCAAAACGTGGTTAAAAAGTCTTCATAAACATCAGACTTATCCCAATCACTACATCTCATCGCACATAGCATTTGGTAGAGATAGTAAACCTTCCTGAGAACTAAAGAGATTGGAACACATTAAAAAATCCATCCCTGTCAAAACAAAAACAGAATTTGTGAATAAAACTTTGCAAAACTCAAGCTGTGAAGGTCTGGAATGATTTACCCTACATAGTATGTATGTTATCTTCTCACAACATATATATATGAACATACATACATATGAACATATGAAGATGCCAGCAGAAGAAGGCCATTTGGTCTATCAAGTCTGCTTGTACTGCAGGGTCCACAGATTGAGCTACTGTCCCTGCCCTCCCTCCCTGCTCCTCCCATCCTCCCTACCCATGATCCTTACCTTACTCCCTATGCCTATCCCAGTCTCTCTTAAAGCTGTCCACTGTCTTCAATGAGATGACCTCTTCCAGCAGTGCATTCCAAGTGTCCACCACCCTCTCTGTGAAGAAGTGATTCCTGACCTCCCTCCTAAACCTCCCACCCTCCAGCTTATGATTGTGCCCTCTCGTGTTATGGTTGCCACTCACCTTAAAGAGAAAATCCTTATCAATATTATTTATTCCTTTCAAGTAGTTGAAGGTTCCAATCATGTCTCCTCTCTCTCTCTTCTGTCTTCCAGGGAGTACATGTTCAGTTCCCCCAACCTCTCTTCATATGCCTTACCCTGCTGACCAGTTATCATCTTTGTAGCCCTCCTCTGGAACTTCTTCAGCAGGTTAATGTCCTTTCTGAGGTGTGGGTACCAGTATTGAACTTCAGACTCTAGATGCAGCCTTACCAGTGACCTGTACAAGGGCAGTATAACCTCATCTCTCCTACTACTGGTCCCACTAGATAAGCATCCCAGCATTTTGTTTGCCTTTGCTGCTGCTTTCTTGCACTGTGTGGAGTGCTTCAGGTCACTAGTGATCATCACTTCCACGTCCTTCTCTTCCTCTCTGATGCTGATACTTAGACTCCACCTAGGTAGTACTCTATCCAGGGATTGTTGGCTCCAATATGCATAACGTTGCATTTCTTAGCATTGAAGTCAATCTGCCACATACTGGACCATCTCCCCAGCTTTTTCAGATGTTCCTGTAGGTCCTGTATCCCTTCAGCTGTGTCCAGTCTCCTGCAGAGTTTGGTGTCATCTGTGATGAGGTGCATTTTGCCCTTAATGTCATCCCCAATCTCACTGATGAAGACATTAAACGACACCGGCCCCAGCACCAAGCCCTGCAGACCCCACTGGTTACCCCTCTGGTGCCAGATAACTCTATCCCCCAAAGCCACCCTCAGGGTTCTGTCCTCCAGCCAGTTTTCCACCCATCTGGCCATCTTTTCCCCAACCACAAGATCCACCAACTTCCTGATTGACCTTTTGTGGGGCACAGAGTCAAAGGCCTTGCTGAAATCAAAATAGAGGATGTCTACCACTTGACTCCTGTCTACTGTCTTAGTGACACAGTCAAATAAGCCAGTCAGATTTGTTTGACACAGTCTCCCTCCCATGAATCCAAGCTGCCTCACATCCTGGAGACCATGCTCCTCTAGATATTCTGCCAACCTTTCCTTTTGTGTGATCTCCATGAGTTTGCCCACAATGGAGGTCAGACTGACAGGTCTGTAATTCCCTGGGTCATCCTTGGGACCACTTTTGTGGACGGGCACTACATGTGCTGTTCTCCAGTCCTGCAGTACCACACATGACTCTAGTAAACTATTAAATGGGTCTGCCAGTGGCCCTGCCAGATCCTCAGCCAGTTCCTTTAGTACCCTTGGATGTACTCTGTCTGGGCCTGGTGAGTTGTCCACCTTCAATGCCAGCAGCCCCTCCCTCATTCTATCCTCCTCTATCACTACATCTGTTCCCCCCAACTCCTCTTTTCCCTCCTGAAGGCACTGGTCCATCCTTCTTCTTGGTGAAGATGGAACAGAATTATTTATTTAGCATATCTGATTTCCCCCCATTATCCTCCACCCACTCCACTCCTTTCTTAAGCCTAACAATCCTTTCCTTCTTGTTCTTTTTTCTCATTTATATAGCGAAAGAAAGCCTTCTCCCCCTGCTTAATTCCTTCAGCTATCTGTAGCTCTTATTAATGTTGTGAATGAGCTATACCCACTTATATGTGATTGCAAATAGATGCAATTATTGGATATTGTCTTGTTAAATGTGTAAATTGTTGCTTATTATGTATCACATGTAGATTAGTCCTAGTAAATGCGTATGTCTAGTCTATTATATGGTACCTGTATTTTAGTACAACTTATAGGAAACCAACAGGACTATCTTGGGAACAAGGTTCTACTTAACCCTAACAACATGTTTCTTCTGCATAAAAATAACAATTGTATGTATGTATGTATGTATGTATGTATGTATGTATCTATCTGTCTATCTATCTATCTATCTATCTATCTGTCTATCTATCTATCTATCTATCATTTGGGGAGGATTTATGTAACTGAAAATTGGTTTTACCAACTGTGAATTTATTGCTGGAAATCAGAGATTGCTTTAAGCTCCTGATCTGGCATCTTACCTACTCAGTGCAGTTCAAACAGTGTTACAGCCAATGACTTCAGGGACAGTGTGTGACATAAAGAGTTGAACACAGAGACAGTATCCTTATATGCAGTAAATGTATTGTTACATACAGTACAACAATATATGTGAAACACATGCATCACTACAAAAGGCACATACAGTAGTCATCAGTATATACAAAATATATGTACTGTATCCATGTATTTAGAAAATAATTATGATACATGACATGTTTTAAACAGTATATATGGAGTATATGCATCAATATTTGTAATTATATCAACAAGTATGTGAAATACATGTACCAATACACAAATTCATTTTTACTATATACTGTACCACATATTTACAGTTATAATTTAAATGAACTATTCTTTAGAAATATATCAAAATATTTAGCAATATATTTATTATACTAAAGTGGTGATAGGTTGTATATTGATAATATATTAAACACGGGCAATATTTAAAATATATTAAATCACATTTATATAAATATATGATAATACATTTATCATATATTTATATAAATGTGATTCATATAAATATATGCTAATGTTACAGTTGGGGTATACTCAAATATATTTCAATGTATGTAAATCTATTTTAATGATGTATTTTAAAATATATTTAATTTTCATAAGGGTTTAATCACTGAGGCAAAGAAAGGAGTGACACATGATTTGTCAAAGGGGCTCATTACATGGCTTAGAGCTCCTGTTCACTTTGAATGACTGTTTTCTAGAGCAGCATGTTCAACATGAGGGTTAGAGCTGAGGCTACACCTGGCCTTATTCTCCGCAGAAGGGCCATTTACATGTGAATATTAAGCTACCAGTGGGAAGCAGTTACCAGAACTGAATAACCTAATTCCTGGTGACAGGGAAAATGACCCAGGCCTCAGCCACCAGCACCTGGAACTTCAAAAAGGCAAGCTGTGCTAGGAAAAAAGGATTTGATGTCCAAGGGGTTGGAACAGCTACTTGGAGTTGGTACTGTTAAGAATATATAGGATTTATTGAGGAGGATGCTCAAAGCACTGGTGTCCATCCCAATATACAATATGAAAAAAGGGCAAAGAAGCATCCCTGTTGGCTCAACAGGGATGTACATTAAGGCAACTGATCCCAGACAAAATAAATCTATGACTGCTGGAAAGTGACATGTTGATTACTGATCACAGTACAGAGCAGCACTGAGAGACTGCAGGAATAGTGTTATGAAAGCCCAAAAGGTGCTGGCAGCCAGGATGGCAGTAGGAGTGATGGACAACTGAAAAGGGAGGGGACTGAGCCCCTGAAACCAAGGAAATAGGATGAACCAGTGAGAGAGCCAGTGATGATAATAATAATAAGAAGACACTGAAGTTGTTGTTGTTTAGGGGAAAATAATAATAATAACTCCTGTGTCTGTTGCTTGGAGAGAGAAGGGGTGGTGTGGGAAACCTCTGCCGTGGTGGGTCCCCCCGAAACCACTTCAGTTGACTGTTCAGAAAAGGTGGAGGTGCCGACTCACGGATCAGAATTGGGCAGACCTCCCCTGCCTGTTGTGCCACATTAAAAGCATCACAGCCCTTGCACTCAGTGGCAGGAGAAACTTTACTAATTTTTGGTGACTCAGGACTGTTTTGTGTGGTTCCCACTTTCACAGGGGGCGAAACCCTAGGGGCAGTGTAAGTGCTGCTCAGTGCTGCTGTGGGATGGCTATCGAGACTGAAAACTATGTGGCTTGATGCTATGGGGGAGAAATTTTTGTCCCACTTACCCACTCCATTCCCTCCTACCCTTAAATGGGGTTAAGCCATGCCCACTTGTCTCTAGTGTCCCTACTAGCTTGCAGGATTGGCTGGTACCCTGCACTTGCCGCAGCTGTCTTTTTGACTCTTCCAGATTCATTGTAGCTTTTCCCTTAGTAGGGATAGCTCATCTCTGTTCTCCTTTCTGTTCCCCTGTCATTGCCTGCTAACTTGTACCAAAGCTTTGGGTGGGGGTATCCTGGAGACTATCTGTAGTGACTAGATGACTTGCACTGTCCCAGATTTTGCCGATGTGGTTTTGGTCCCAATTGCAGGTGACCAAATGATACTGCAGTGTTCAGTACTTGTGGATGTGCTGTGGGGTTAAGCTACTCAGATGTTTGATCCTGTCTACTTTACTCTGAGTGGTCTGGGACTAAGAAGTGTGTCTCTTCTGTGGGGAATATTGTGGAATCTATACTTGTGTACAACTGGGATAGACTTCTGCTAACCTGTCTTGAAGTACATGCGGGGGATTCTTCTGGGTGTGCAGAGTGGTTATAGCCACTCAGGCCTTTGACCTTGACCATTTCACTTTGAGCAGCTGGGCCACTATAATCTCTTGAATCCTGTTTTGGTCTCAATTGCATACTGATTTGACTGCCTGTTTTGTGTTTAGCACTTTAGGGGATCCTCCCAGCTGGTTGGACTGAGGGGCAGCCATTGAACTGACAGCCCATGCTTGGTTACCGCTTGGAGTGTAGCCTAGTCTAGCATGTTAGCACCCCTGAGTCCTCCCTCCATGGCCCATATTGTCTGGCCTGCTCTGTTCACCAACCAGTCCCCCCCCATTGAGTCTGGTTGGACACAGTCTCTTGATATGTGGGATACCAAGCCTCTCATGAAGAAGGCCAAGCCTCCTCCCCTCACCAGTCCTATTGCCCTCAGACTGCTCACCGTGCTATGCCTCTGGTCTATGCTAGGCCCTGTGTTCTTCATGGACTGTGCTCCTCCTGTGGGAAGCCCCTGGGTTACACCTGGACAGCTTAATATGACTGACTTCACCTTCTCTAATCTAATTGCTGGTGACAGACAACCCCCCTGGTCTATCTGCTGTCTTGATCTTAGGTGTTTTCTGTATCCCTTCATAAGGGGTAGGAGTCCTGGCCATAAGCCACATGGTAGGGGTGGCCTTCCTCCTCTGAGGCATCTCTGATGGCTCTTCCTGGTGACCCTAAAACTCTCAGGGGATATTGAGCTCAGTCCTGGTCCTCACACCAAGCCTCCTCCACATCAGTGGGCTGGTTGAAAGGCAAATGGTTGAAAATAGCCCACCTCAATATCCAAAGCCTTCTGCCCAATCTGGCTGACTTCCTTGCATGGGTCACTCACCACAAGCCTGACATCCTGGGTATAATGTAAATCTGGCTGAAGCCATCAACCCCTGACTCAGCATGTGCACTTCCTGGCTTTGACCTTGTCAGGCAGGATCATCCTGGAAAAATGGAGGAGGGGTGGTATCCTGGTCTACTACAGTAGTCACCTTAATCTTTCTGTCTTGTCTAGGCAACAGTCTCTGCTGTCATCCTGCAAACTACTGCACACAGTTCTGTTACTCAGGAACACTAAGAATCTCCACATTGTCTGTACCTACAACCCCCCTATGGAGGGCATATCAGGGCTGTCCTCCCTCCTTGACACAGTTGGGTCACTGGCTGGGAATAATGAACTGATGATACTAGTTGATCTCAACTTGAACTGGCTTGGTGGTAATGCTAAGATGTACGAGCCCCTGCTGGCTGGTCTCTCCTTGTCCCAACATATCAAGGAACCCACTAGGTGGTCCTCCACTAGTGGCTCAGGCTCCCTCCTAGAGTGGGTCCTGTCCAATAGACCAGAGGGGATTAGCTCTTCTGGAATGCTTCCTGACTCCATCACTGACCACTCCCCTGTGTTCTGTGTATGGAAGGTCCCCTCTCTGAAAATCTCACATAAAGTCAAACAAATTAGAGATTTCTCCAGGTTCAACCTGGGGTCTTTCCATAATGACCATCAGCTTACTGACTGGTCTGAGGTCTGGAATGCCCGGGACCCAGCCTCTGCAGTCAGTCATTTTCTCAGGGCCCTCGGGGTGCTGTAGGATAAGCACACTCTTCTTATTAGGCAGGGGGTAAGGGGGTCCACTACCAAGTGGTTACATGGGAGCCTCCTTACCCTCATGAGGACCATAGAAAAGTGCTGGGCCAAATTCAAGGTCACATGTGACCAAGCCATATTTCAGCAGTAACAGAGGCTCCAGAATGAGTGTAAGAAAGCGATCAGGGCTGCCAAAAGTGTTTTCTGCAAAGCGGCACTGTTGAATTTGGCAAAAGACCCTAGGACTTTCTGGAGAAACATAAATAACATAGTAAGTGGCTCCACCAAAGGTGAAGCCACTGATATGCTCATCAATGGTACCAGTTGCAATAATCCACTTACCACTGCCAATTAATTTAACACACACTTCTCAGACCTGTCTGCTTTCACCTTCCTCTTCTCCTCCAGTGGAAGTGCTAGCCGTGACCAGGACTCTGCTTCACAACAGGCTTCCCCTTCCCAACCGCTATTCTATTTCAAGGCTGTGATAGCACAAGAGATGCAGAGATTGCTCTTTGGTCTCTCCCCCTTCTCCAGTGCTGGTCATGGTGGCATGGAACCTAAGCTCCTCCATCTGGGTGCCTCTCATGTTGCCTCCCCGGTGGCCCACATCTTCAACTTATCCCTAACCTCTGGGGTCATTCCTGACATTTGGAAGGTAGCTAGGGTTGTCCCATTCTTAAACAGGGCAACTCTAAGATTCTGGACAACTACTGATAGATAGCCATACTGTCAGCACTCAATAAGCTCCTTGAGAAAGTTGTGGCAGGGCAAGTCATGGAATATATCCAGTCTCATGAGATTCTGTTTCCTGAGCAGCATGGCTTTCATAAAGGGCAAAGTACATCCTCTGCCCTCGTCGCTGTCGCATCTGGGATCAGAACTGCTATGGACCAGGGTAAACTCTGTGGTGTCATTTTCATTGATCTATCCAAAGCCTTCGACTTCATTGACCATGCTTTGCTTTGCTGTCAGCTTGGGTCACTTGGCTTGTCACCCCCTGTACTCATCTGGTTCACCAGCTACTTACAGGGCAGACAGCAGCTGATCAAATTCGGCAGGGTGATCTTGGACACCACTGCTGTGTCCTCAGATGTTCCTCAAGGTTGTTCTGGGGCCCCTGCTTTTTTCCATCTTTGTGAACAATCTTCCTGCTACCTCTTACCACTCCATGTCCATTCTCTATGGAGATGACCTGGTCCTCCTCACCCACTCTCTGGACATTGGGTTCATAAATCACCAGTTGAGTGAGGACTTTAGGAGTGTCCAGTTTTGGATAACATCCCACAGGCTGATACTCAATCTCAAAAAAACTCAGACCATGCTGTTCAGGTCTCTGGCCAAGATAAAGGCCTCCTCTGACCCCTTGTGTATCTCTGGTCTTGGTGGTGCCCCGTCCTCATCACCAATTCCATTAAGAACCTTGGGGGTAACACTTGACCCTCAGCTTGACCTTGGACACCATATCCTTAGTGTCTGCAAAGCCGTTAACTGCAAACTGGGTCTGGCTTATAATGCTAAGAGCAATCTTACTCCTGCTGCTCCCCTTGCACTGGCAAGAGGAGTGTTTCTCCCCTCTCTTAGCTATGGGCTTCTCCTATTCTCTCATACCTCCAAAGCCCACTTCACCAGGTAGTCCATCGCGTACAATAACATCGGCCATTTTGCACTTTGTTGCCCCTCAACTCGCCCATCACTGTGACCTATATAATAAGCTCAACTGGCTCTCCCCATCCAATTACTTAAATTTTGTCCTAGGCTGTTTCACGGGCAAGGTCCTTGGTACCGGCACCCCACCTGGTTTGGCGGAGCTCCTCCTACCGGTGGCCTCCCTCCGTACTCCCTCAGATCCCTGGGCACTACTGTGCTAAGAATTCCTGCCACTCGTATTCTTATGGGGGACAGAGATTTTTCCTCATGTGCCCCCAGACTATGGAACTCCCTTCCTTCCCAGGTTTGCTTCTCCCCATCTCAGGCTTGCTTCTGTTCCTCCTTTTGGTGACACTTGAATCCGTCATCAGCATGTGGCTGTCCCAAGCCTCCATAATCTCTCTTGGTCCCCTGTGCGGTGCAGCCCTCCTTTTGTCCTGCCTGTCTGCATGGATGCTGTCCCTGCACACACTTTATACACTCTATCTATTTGGGTATTGCTCTGGTGGTGTCTCCACTTTTCTGGGGAATCCTACTGTAAAAAAAAATACATTTTTGTATAAAATGAACCTAATCTGTATAAGACCTGTATTTAATGTGCTGTTAGCAGCCTTGGTGATCCATTGTAATTGTTTCTGACCACTTGTATGTACCTTCTAACTACGTTATGTTTCTGTTTTCCTTGACTCTGTATTACTGCTTTAAGTGTATTATATTGTATTATGTTGTATTTCCTGTACTCTCCCGGGTCATACCTGAAAATAGGCAAATGTCTTGTCTAGTGTACTTACCTGGTTAACAAAAGCTAACTAAATAAATAAAGCATATCACTATTAAGCCAGTAGAAGTATTCCAATAGTTAACTAATACCAGTTACTATGAGTAATTGCTAAGCGACCCCACAGCCAGGTTTACATCTATTACTGATAAATACTGTACTTAGTGCTGGTTAAGAACAATAATTGGTTACCCACATAGGTTATAGACTGCCTTACTGTCCAGTCACCAGTCAGAGCGTTGTTTTACTGCCTGCCCAAAATACATAAAAACCTGATCAACCCAACTTGACAGCCTGTAGTAACTGGTAATGAACCTCTAATACAGCTATTGACAAAATTTGCTCATTTCTGTTTAATCCCCTTGCAAAATCATTACCCTCTTACATTAAGGGCACTGGTGACAACTTATGTGTATTAAAAGGTCTCGCTATTACTGAGGCAAATTAACTAGCCACACTGGATGTGCAAGCATACCACACCAAGAAGTTTTGACATCGATGAAATGGTGCCTTGACAACAGAAATAATCATGATCCACCAAGTGATGTCCTAGTGAGGTTGGTGCAGTTTATATTAGACTACAAAATGCCTTCTTTTAGAAAGAAGATTTTTTTCTTGTACAATAAAGGCACTGCTATAGGAGCTAGTTTTGTCCCCAACTAGGCTAGCCTCTACCTGGGCAAATGGGAGAAGGATGTAGTCTGAAATCCCATTATGAATCCTTTCCTGAGCAAAACAGACCTGTGGAGGAGATTTATTTATGATGTAATCGTATGGTGTGGAACAGAGGATGAACTATTTGATTTTGTGAAATTCCTGGAAGCAATTAATGAGATCTTTAAATTTAGTGTTTCTTTGAGTTGTACACAAATTAGCTTCCAGGACCTTATTATTAAAAAAAAAAAAATAGCCAAGAAGGAGGTCATGACCGACCTCTTCAGACAGAGTACTGATAGAAATACAAACTGATTAGCAAGTAGTTGCCATCCTCATCACACAATAGCTGGCATCCCCAAAATACAGTTCATTAGGCCCAAAATAAACTGCAGGGAAGCATCCTAGTATAACCTGGGAGCTGATGAACTGTTTTACAGTTTGCAGGAAAGAAGCTATACAACAAACTTAGTAGACAAAGCATGGGAAGAGGTAGCCAGGATCCCTAGGGTGGATCGAACACCTGTTGGAGATATGCAAATTAATTGTGTAACTTCTTATAATGCACAATCCAAAGAAACAGAGGGGAACTTGTCTGAAAACACTGGCACCTTGAAAGCAAGGGCCCTGTCCTCAAAGCTTTGTCAGATACCAATCCTACAATGGTACACCAGAGAGAAAAAAATACAAGAGACTTCGTGGTACATTCAGTAAAACCACTGCCAGACAGACCACCCATGTGGCTACCAAGTAAGAAAAATAGTTGCCACAAATGCAGTAATTGTAAATACTTTCAGGTGGTTAATAATACTAAATTCCTTGTTAATCCTAAAACAAAAAGAGAAGCAAGGGTCAGAGGCTTCATTATATGTACAAAAAGCCCAGCAAGGTCACTGCAAGCATAGAAGCAGGTGAGTGCTGTGAAAAGGGCTGCCAGCCTGACACAATACAAACAGGTTCAACAATACAGCACTCAACAGGACAATCAAGTTTCAAGCTGCTGCTTTTTTATTAATGGTGAATACCAAGCCGAATACTGGTCACCACAGAGAGCCCCAGAGCTTTGGGTCTCAACAACCCTTCATCAGGGGGCATGGCACTAGGGAGATGACACACTTGATTTTTATAATACAAGCAATTAATCAATCTGTGAATAAATCAATTAAAGCACATAAATAACACCTCATTGAAATAATACAAACAAGTGCTGCTTCCATACAAAAAATGCCAGTGTCAGACATTAAAAGGTGGGAACATTGTAATAATGAATATAATTTAACATGCCAAAATGATTAATGATCTTTTAGACAATGAGGTTAATTATGCATGCCTAGTAAAGGACCCTAAAAGTCAGCATAATGAAGAGCTATATCACATTTTGCAGCTGGCAGTATCTAGTGGGGACATCACAGAAAATGGGTACATATTTCTGTGGAAAGAGTTTCCAATTACCCCAGGCTTTTATGCGCTGCCCAAAGTCCATAAAAATTATGTAAATCCCCCAGGTAGACCAACTGTATCTGGAAATGAGTCCATTCACAGAAAACCTGGGGCATTTTATTGATCACTATTTACAGAAATGTTTGACTTTGTTGCCATCCTATTTAAAAGACACTAGGGATGTTTTGAGAAAAATGAATAACTGGGTGTGGGCAGAGCAAAGCATTTGGATTAGTATAGACATTGAGTCATTGTACACTTGTATTAATCATAATCAGGGCATACAGGCATGCAAATTTTACTTAGAAAATGTTAGTGAATCAGAAAGTTTGCCACTAGACTTTATTCTGACAGGACTAGAATTCATTTTGAACCACAAGTCTTTTGAATTTGAAGGTAAATATTATCTTCAAAAAACTGGAATGGCAATAGGTGCCAGGATTTTTCGTTAACTGCAGCTGTGTACTAAGCATGTGTGGAGGTGTCTAGGTCATGAATACAACTGTGAAAGAAGCTTTCCACAGTTGCTAAGATTACTGAGATATTGCCAAATACGTGTTACAAGGGTTACTTGGAATACCTCTAGGCCTGTGCTATGTGTCTATACTTATGTGCAGGTGGGAGTGCAGGGCCAAGAGGGCCTGTGCCCCCTCCTATGCATACTATTTATGCTAAACTGGGAGCACTGGGCCCTCCTATGCTATGCCTCTACAGTCATGGGTGGGTGGGAGTGCAGTGCCCAGAAGGCCCTTGCTACCACCTATGGATACGATTAAGCAAACTAAAAGCACAGGGCCCTCCTGCACTATGTTTCTATACTTATAGGTAGGTGGTAGTGAAAGGCCCAAAGTGCCTGTGCTCAAACCCATGGATACCATATTGCAAAACTGGGAGCACAGGGATCTCAGTTGCTATGTCTCTACACTTATGGTTGGGACGGAGCGCAGGGCCCAGAGGCCCTGAGCTCCCAAATATACATCTCATTATGCAAAACTGGGAGCACAGGGCCTCCTGCACTATGCCTTTACACTGACAGGTGGGTAGGAGCACGGGGCCCATAGGGCTAAGGAAAAAGGGATATCATTTTATTACATTGCAGTGATTAGGCGTGGGGAGGAGGGGAGGGACACTGCACTATGAAATATTATTTTTGTCATTAATGGGTGGGAGATCATGCAATTGGATACCAAGGTGATGCCCTACACTATGGAAACTATGGAAAAGTATTTTTATTATTAATGAGTGGGATATCATGACATCGAGGACTGGGGAGGGGTCCCGCACTATAGAATAAACTTTTTTTTTATTATTACAACTGTAGCCAGTAATGAGCAGGGGTTGGGGGGACAACTAGACATGAGGGATTTAATTAAAAAAATATATAAATAAATGTTTTACATTGTGGCCAACTGGTCGGCGATTGGAGGGGGTGAGGTGGGAGGACCAATAGACACCAGGGATTTGGGGGATTCAACATGTGTAACTTCTTGCTTCGAATTTTTATTAAGTGCAATTTGCACTTAAAAAAACAAAACAAAAGCAATGCAAAGTTACAAATGGCAAATTCTCATTATAACCGGCAACTTTACAAACTGATTCTCAGAGGCAAATTTGGCTACTTCACCAAAATTCACCAGTGAAGTAAAACTTCACTGCATCTCTAACAGTGACTAGCTTAAGCCATCTCCCAATGCACCTGTTGTGCTAGTGTTAGGAAATATCATTTCAACGAGAGAGATGTTGTAATAGAATAAATATTTGCAACTGTTCTTAGGCAAGAGGCTGAGTGACCACCGTGCTCCATCTATCATAGACAGATAGAGGAAACAGGGTTCGAAGCTGGGTAAAGGTTGAGTAATAATTGGACATCAAGTGGGTCATGGAATCTCCTCTTAATGTTGACATGGTTAGGTGAACCATTGGGTTATTTGGATCCAGTAGTAGGTCTTGCCTAACCCACAAGTTGAGGTAAGCTGTCATGTGAAAACAGAGAAATATATTCTTTTGTGGGAGTCCAGGACTCTCCCTAAGAGATTAAAAAGTTTAACAGTGTTACTGTCTAGCAGATGATAAGGGAAAAGTGTGTCGCTTTGCTACCAGTTTCTACACTCAATATTCCACCTAGCAGGCAGAAAAGTCTTACACAGATGTAGCAGAAGAAACCAAAACATCTGCTCATGGAGACCTGTTCTTACCATCCAGGCCTTCCAGTGCCTAAGTGAGGTAATTACAAAGGGGGAGTTACTGTCTGTTAATGTGGACCATTGGTGATAATCTAAGATGTCAGTTTCAGAGTGTATCAACGATAAAGAAGCCCTCTCTAATTGTATCCATTATTGCTCCAGTGAGTTACTCAACCAGAAGGGCACCAGAATAATCTGTGTGGCATTATAGCACAATTTAAGATATGGCAAAGCAAGTCATCCCTGATCCTTCGTCTGAAAAGGGTATCATAAGTTACTCAGGTAGGTCTGCCCTGCTATATGAAATGACTGATTATTTTACACCATTTACCCCAGTGGTTCTTGTCTGTTGATATAGACAGGGACTGAATCAGGTGAAGGAACTTAGGGAGCACCATCATCTTAATGGTAGCCACTCTCTGCTCCAAAAAGAGTGGTGCCACATTCCATTTATCCGTCAGTCTGCATTTTAGTTTGCAAGGGGATATAATTAACCGGAAACAGTTCAAATGTTGATCGTGTTAAGTTAATTCCCAAATACTGCCCCCAAAGGAGATCCCAGTGAAAGGAAAATTGCTGTCTGAGTTCTGGGGTAGGGGTGAAGTTAACTGAGATAGTTTCAGTTTTGTTCTCATTCAGTTTATATCCCAAAAGTGTGCCAAATTTCTGTAAGAGGGACCAGAGGGCAGGTAGGTCAGTCTCAAGTGCAGTGAAGTATAACATCATATCATCTGCATAAAGGGTGATATGATGCTTGCCTCCATCCTTCCCCACATGTTCTCTGATGGTAAGATGCTGTTTTATGGCCTGTGTGAGTGGTTCTATACAAAGTGCAAATAGAAAGGTAACCTCACTGTCAAGTCCCCCTTTTTAGCATGACCAGGGGTGAAGGTGACCATTTGCACTGACCTGTGCTTGGAAGGATGAATCAGTACTATTTATTAGAGCTATAAAAGTGGAAGGGAAACTGACCCACAACAGCGTCATGCAGAGAAATGTCCAAGATACTCTGTCAAATGCCTTCTCCATGTCCAAACTGAGGGCCAAGAGAGATTCTGCAGTATTTTTTTTTTTTGCTATTTAATAAACTTTATTAAAAATTTCCAGATATAATACACATACAGTTGATAGCATAATGGCATCGACCATGTCGATATATCCTGCATTAAATCCTTCTTCCCTTCCCCCTCCCATATTCCCCCCATTATGCCTCCTGTAAGATCAGTACTTGTTATTATACAATGGCAAGAAAATTTCCTGCACTCTGATTGGTTGTTGCTCATCTTCAACAGTGATGATATCTGACTATAACATCACTGTATGAAGGTCCAGCAGCAACATGAATGCAGAGTAAATTTAAAAAAATCAGTACGCCCCGTCTAGACTATCTACTATGATCCTCAAGTCTTTCCCCATCAAATTCTCCTCTTTATCGTCTCACACACCAGTCACCAGCGACCCCTAAAACAACAATGTTAATGGAATTGTACCAGCATAACTGCTAATCCAAAACATTTTTTTTAATTATACCTTCACTGAATGAACGAACGAGCGAGCAATCTGAGCACCTGCTTCTTTCAACAGTCAGCGGGTGTCTGTTCCAGTAATGCTCACTCGCTTTTCATTTTTTTTTTGTTCCAGTCCAACTCCTTTGCTCACCACTGAATACATAAAAAAAAACCCAGCTCAGCAGACTAAACCCTCATTCTCCCTCTTTATGGGAGAATTCAAATCCCCGTCAGACAATACTTCCTGTGGTTTGAAAAAAAAAAACGCAACTACCGTTACATGTGACTCCCTCATCTGGCTCTCTCGGTCACACATCACAGTTAATGAATAATTGCACTCATCTACCCTTTTGGCTCAACAGCATTTTAACCTAAAAACAAACCAACCTAACATTTAGAAAGAAATACATACTTTTCTTCACAAGCTCGGCCCACATCGAACCTCTTTGTCATGCATATCAGAATCCACGCTACACAACTCCGAACACTCGTTCACAATGAAAACAAAGAGATTCAATTTAGATAAAAAAAACTATAAAACACTCTTCCCTTTAAGCAACGTCTCCTAATAATTCAAACCTAAGGGCCAGAAAAAACAGAGGAGGAGATTGATATGAAAGACCACATAATACCAATCCAAGAAAAACCTTCGGGAATGCGGCAAGATAGATCATTCTGCCAGCAGCTCCACCTTGTGGTGGAAGAGAGATTCTGAACTTTTTTTAATAGGTATTCCTACACCCACAAAAATCAAAGAAAAATGCATAAAAAAGTATTTTTTTTCTTTTTTCTTTTTTAATTAACAAATAAGCCATTGTATAATAGCAATAAGGCACTCCAGGGTGTGTGTTATCGTGTAATAACGTCACTCCTGGGGTGGTGGAAGCACTCGGCTTCACCTCGTGCTTCAACCCACCCCAGGAGTGATGTTATTACACGATAACACACACCCTGTCGTGCCTTATTGCTTAATTATTATATTCCCCCCACCGCTACCCTCCCTCCCACCAATTCAACTGAATCAGATGGGGTGAAATGCATGTCTACTCCTTTCCATTCTGCAGAACAATTTGTACGTAACCTGAGGTAAATAATACCAAGATATTTGGCTTCCAGGGATAAGAGAGTTGGGACAATTACCCTTCATAATACTCCTATCATCTCCCAGCTAAGACTTGTGTGAGCTTTTCCCATCTCTTATTAAAAGCCCCTAGTGAATGAAACTGAGTGGCTATTGCCTTTTCCGCATTAAGAGCTACATGAAGCTCTTGTATCCATTCTCTAAATGGGAGTGGGATTTCTTTCGTCCAATGTCTCATAATAAGGAGCAGTGCTGCAGCTGAAATGATGTCCACATAATATTTATGTGTTTGCGAAGTAACCGCTGAGAGGTTACCGAGTACACATATGGTTCTCCAGTATTAGTGGCTTGGTGGAGGATGGAGAGGGTCCTCTGAATACAATGCATTGTCTGTTAGGATCAGATAAACCTCAACTAGTCAGGATGGATCAGTTGGGGCAGTAGTGAGTTCATCTGCTGGGCCATAATTGTCAAAACAAGTTTGTAATTGGTGTTTAGAATTGATATCAGCCTGTAAGATTCACATTGATCTACTTCTTTCCCTAGCTTGGGTATTACTGAAATTATATCAAAACTCCAAGATGGGGGGGGACTCAACATCCAGGACACCTGGGTTTGAATCCCACAGCCCCCACTTACATACTATGTGACCCTGAGCAAGTCATTCAACTCCCTTGTCCTCCCAGGTCATACCTGTAAACAAGCTTTCAGCTTACTGTGTCTCTCCTGCTTAAAAAACAAAAAGAGAGGAATAAAGTCACCATTGAACTTCCATGAGAATTGCACTGGATAGCCATCCAGGCCAGGACATTTGTCTGGTTTCAATCAGCTTAGGGCTAGCTGTATTTCTGGAGTAGTGATGGGAGCCATCAATGTAGCCCCAGCTTCATCCGAGAGTTGTGGGAGATTCAGACCCTTTAGGAAAGTTTCATTTTCAAGCTGATCTGGGTCAGAAGTGTCAGTATACAATGTCTTAATAAGTAGCAAAGGCCTCTGTTATCTGATTGATGCCCCTTTGTATCTGATTAGTGCATTGGTGCCATATTTTAGAAATTGTTGCCTTCTGGCTAAAACACTGGTCGCTATGCACCAGCAGTTTGGCTACCCACAGTCCACTTCATAAAATTTCAGCTTTAAATATCACAAGTCTTTCACAGTTTTCTGTTGGGCCAATTCATCTAAAAGTTTTTTTTAACCTTTGTTAACTGATTGGGGTCTGCAGGGTGACTTGCTGGTGCTGCTGTTGCAAGAATCCCAGGGTGGCAAGAAAATCCTCTCTCTGGGATTTGGATATGCACATATCTAGACATGCACAAAACACAGGACACCAATTTGTGTTCACAGGCACTGAGAAATCTATAAGAAACAGAAGAGGGGTGATTATGATAAAGTCCTGTTGAGACGGAAACAGTACTGGATTTGTTTCTTTGGGTGCTACTACAGCGCCGGGACTTAATAACCTATTACAGGTGAATCCATTCTTATAAACATGTTTTTCCTGCATATTATACTGCACTCCTTAAGGTATAATATTTTAATATCCTGATATTGTTAAGGTCTCAAGAGCATGCAGGTGTTTGCAATACTTAGATTATAAATACTAGTACAGCAGTCTACTTTTTTGCAATGAACTAGTGTTACCTTATTGGAACTCATGTGTTTTATTTTCTCTTATAGAACCATTGGATGGCTGCCACTGCTTTTCTGGGAGTCACTCAAGTTCATTCCCATTAGCCCTGCAGGAAATTATATTTATGTGCTTCACGATCCGCTGAATTGTCTAACAACATTTTGGGACACAATTATATTGAATTCCTGGGCAATGAGGTACAAAAAACAACTTCCTCCACACAAAACTTTATTTTCAAGCCTCTTTGGTGTCTCTTTATAGGACATTGGGTCGATAGGTGTTGGCTCTGTGTGTTCTGTGTTATTAACAGCAAATCAAAACATGAATTCTAGTATTACAGAAATCAAGTACAATCTAATGGAATTGAACTTTTCAGAGCAGCTGTTTTTAACTTGTGTTTATTGATGAGGGAAAAGAGGAGTAGGGGAACACAGATGTAGTGATAGACAAGGACAGAGTGATGGCGGGGCTGCTGGCATTGAAAGTGGACAAATCACCACACCCAGACAGAGTACATCCAAGAGTACTAAAGGAACTGGCTGAGGAGCTGGCAGGGCCACTGGCAGACCTATTTAATAGTTCACTAGAGTCAGGCATGGTACCACAGGACTGGAAAACAGCACATGTAGTGCCCCTCCACAAATGAGGTCCCAAGGATGACCCAAGGAATTACAGACCAGTCAGTCTGACCTCCATTGTGGGTATGCTCATGGAGATCATACTAAAGAAAAGGTTTGTGGAATATCTAGGGAAGCATGGTCCCCAGGATGCAAGGCAGCATGGGTTCAGTGGGGGGGGGTTACGTCAAATGAATCTGATTGGCTTCTTTGACTGTGTCACTAAGACAGTAGACAAGGCCAAGTGGTAGACATCCTCTATCTTGATTTCAACTAGGCCTTTGACTCTGTGCCCCATAAAAGGTTGATCAGGAAGTTGGTGAATCTTGGGGTTGGGGAAAAGATGGCCAGATGGGTAGAAAACTGGCTGAGGGACCGAACCCAGAGGGTGGTTGTACCAGAGAGGTAACCAGAGGCTTCCTGCAGGGCTCAGTGCTGGAGCTGGTGTTGTTCAGTGTCTTCATCAATGACATTGGGGATGGCATTAAGGGCAAAATGTGCCTATTTGTGGATGACACCAAGCTCTGCGGGAAAGTGGACACAGCTGAAGGGACACATGACCTACAGGATGATCTGAAAGAGCTGGGGAGGTGATCCAGGATATGGCAGCTTGACTTCAATGCCAATAAATGCAAAGTTATGCATATTGGAGCCAAGAATCCAAGGACAGTGTACTACTTGGGTGGAGTTTGAATATCTGCATCAGAGGAGGAGAAGAACTTGGGAGTGATGATCACTAGTGACCTGAAGCACACCATGCAGTGCAAGAAAGCAGCAGCAAAGGCAATCAAGATGCTGGGATGCATATCTAGGATAATCAGTAGTAGGAGAGAGGAGGGAGAGGAGAGGAGAGGAGAGGAGAGGAGGGAGGGAGGGGAGGGAGAGGAGGAGAGGAGGAGAGAGGAGAGGAGAGGAGGAGGAGAGAGGGTATACTGCCCTTGTACGGGTTTCTGGTAAGGCCTCATCTAAAGTATGGAATTCAGTTCTGGTGCCCACACCTCAAAAAGGACATTAACCTGCTGGAGAAGGACCAGTGAAGGGCTACAAAGATGATAGCAGGTCAACAGGGTAAGGCATATCAAGAGAGGTTGAGGGCACTGAACATGTGCTCCCTGGAAGATAAGAGAGAGCGAGAAAGAGAGAGGGGACATGATTGGGACTGTCAAGTACTTGAAAGGGGTAAATAAGGTGGATAAGGAGAGTCTCTAAGCTGAGCAGCAACCATAACATGAGGGGGCACAGTCTTAAGCTGGAGGGTGGGAGGTTTCAGAGTGAGGCCAGGAAGCACTTCTTCACAGAGGTGGACACTTGGAATGTGCTGCTGGAAGAGGTGATCTTGTTGAAGACAGTGGGCAGCTTTAAGAGAGGCTGGGATAGGCATGGGGGAAGGTAAGCATCATGAGTAGGGAGGATGAGAGGAGTGGGAAGGGAGGGCACGGGCAGTAGCTCAAGCTGCAAACCATGCAATATGAGCTGACTAGATAGACCAAATTGCCTTCCTCTGCTGGCTTCTTCATATGTTTGTATGTATGTTCGTATGTTGTTGCATTTTAACTGTATTTGTTGTATTTATATAACTTATGAGTTAGTTTGCACTCATTGCACATTATGAAAAATAGGGGTCTGTATCTTTAAATGTCCCCTTTTTATAGAATTACAATTCTGGTACTAGGTAGCATTTAAGAAAGCACTGCTGCATGAAACACATCAGGTGGTGACTTGGTGGGGGGGGTCCTGGTGTCCTTCAATCAGAAAGGATGTATTTTTGAATTGTCTGCACCTTGAATTCACTGAAATAAAGAAGCATCACAAGGTAACTTGCTTCTGTTCCTGTTTCATTTCTACAGCCTTATGTGTTTTACATAGCTGCCACTCATACACTGTAAGTTTTACATGTACTTTGCTTTTTCCAAGGTAGTACAACTCCTGGGTGTGGCATTGAGGCTCTCACCCTTTTGCTTTCCTTAGTAGTAGTTCACTACTGCAAAAGTTAGGAGGTGCTAGTCTTGGAATGTGTTTAAAGTTTGGGAACTTGTGGTAGTCCTTTTAGCATGCTTCCTTTGATCACCTGTAAATTATCAAGTTGGAAAGCACTTTACTTTAAAGGAGCCAATTTAGTCAATGGACTCTATTTAAATATCATGTGTGATGAAATTTACAGAAATTAAATTGTCAGCATCATTCATTAAAGATCATGTGCAATGAAATTTATAGACATGAAACTATCATCATGTGCAATGAAATTTACAGAAATTAAACTGTCAGCATCATTCATTAGATATTGTTATAACATCAGTGTATGCCTAGTGTTTTATATGAAAATCTACCATTTCATACCATTTATAGCTATTTATTGTGTGGTCTGCTTCAGCAACACTGCAAGATGCTGAGACTTTCTGTTCCCTGTGGTAATTGTCATGTCTCCACCCTGGTGATATCATTTGGGGTACTATTCACTTTCATCTATACATAAGCTAGGTAGACTGTCACATTGCTGAGGTCTGTAAAGACTTTTTTTCCTTGCACTGTGCCTGTTGCAAGAATCTAAAAGCTGTTTGATTGTGGTTGTGTCATGATCAATACCAGTAATGCACAAAAACAGTTTAAATTGATAATCTTAGCCTGTGCAGGACTCAGGGAGAGTAGCACATTGTTGTAAAGTTTACAAACTCCATAACTCTGTTGTGGTGAAAGGCACGAGTCCTATTGTCATGTTAGAGCTTGCTGTGTGTATTTTCACCTGACATTAGATAGAAATTATTTCTCAGGATGGTAATAAAACAATTATCTCATCTTCCTGAAAATGGGTGTGGGAGAAGAAATGCTATTTTGAAATCTTCCTAAGAGTTTCTATGCACTAACCAGCCCAGGTGTTTTCTCCCTGGCAGTTTTTTACTTGGTTTACATTCATGATAAGCTATTCCTTACTCCAGAATATAGCATGTGTAGAAACACTGTATTGATTCGATTGGCTAATAGTACCTCTGAGCCATGTAATTAGTTGAAGTTTAAGTTTATTGACAGGAAATGCTCAATTGAGCGGGTTCATTTACAAGGACGTCTTGAACATACAATGGTAAACACAACAGGATTGTCCCATAAGTACATGCCAGTACTACTTACTCCTATTCAAGTCCAATAACATAAACATAGAAAAGTATCACTACTCTCCCACATTCTGACAGGAGCTGTTACTTAGCCAGCAGGCGGTAAAAGTGAAAGATCATCTTCACCGAATGGAAAATGATCTTCTTGAGCCACTTGCAACACAAAAACATTTTTCCAGTGGCTTTGTTACAGACTGTACTGCTGTAAAAACTACCAAAATAGGAGATTGCACTTTGATTTGTGAGATAGAAACATCAGCTACAGTATTTTCTGTACCCACAATGCCCTGCTATGTAACTTAGTATACAGGCTAATATATTTCTGTATTCACTGTAGAAAAAGGAAACTTCATCTCTCAGTAAAGTAAATAACATTTTATTTATATATGCTGCCCAATCTTGGGGGCTCTGGGCACCTTACAGGTAAAAAAAGCAGGGCTAAGCAGACAACATACGAGATATATAAATACATAATACAGTAATAAATAAATCAGTAGAATTAAAATCAGTTAAAACTTGCTAAAAATCCAAAAGATTCTAAATAAATCTTGTGAGCAATATACTGTATGCACAAAGCCTTATTTTGAAAATAAGCATTTGAGATCTTCTATTGTTGTAACCACTACAAAATAGGAGACTGCACCTTCCAGTAAGGAAAATGCAAAACAGCATTATATTGTAACCACAATGTCTTGCTATATACATTTACATATTAGGCACTATGCTGCAGTCACCAGTACCAAAATGACATACAGAAATAGATTAGTTGCGTTATTGGTCCTTGTAAGAACAGAACCCAACACAAATAGTCTAATACCTTTTATTGGACCAACATAGATGTTAAAAAAAGAAAACAATGTCTAAGCTTTTGGACCAACCAAGTCCTTCCTTGGAGACTTGCAACAGTTGTTTGGAGAGTCACATTCTATTAACATACAGATCATACATAAAAATACATTAAAAAATTGAAAAAATTCTCATTGGTTTAAAGTACCTATTTCAAAAACTCACAGATTTAAATAGAATGAACAGCATTTCATTAACTTGCTACTGCTGAGAATCTTTTCAAGGTCAAATAACATGCACAGCAGATAAGTTGTACACTCAAGTAGACAACATTTCTGACTGAAATCATTACTGAATAAGCGTGTTATGAGGCATCATTCAAAATTAAAAGCAAGACCCTTAGATTTAATACCACAAATGTCAAAGTTAAAACTTGATAGTGTTGTATGATAAAAAAATGTTCAACAGAAATATATGTATGGAAATAAGAGGGAATAAAATAAATATATATGTGTGTGTGTGTGTGTGTGTGTGTGTGTGTACCTTGTATGAACAACTGTTTAAAACATTAATACAGATTTAAACCTGTCTGGAGATAGTTTCTAAACTACACTCTCAACCAGTTAACACACTCCATAAACATTATAACCTACACTGCTGTAACAATATTTTTTTTACCAGATGATATCAATTGTCAGTATTATTGCCAAATAAAAAAAAAAAAAATTTCTCAGGGACCACCTAGAAAATGAGTTCATGCTTCTTAAAATGTTCAATGTTCAATAATGTGTCATTATATGTAAGGATTAAGCCATGAGAAAGGATGGGCCTACTGTGGAATTAATCCATGGTTGGGGGATTGGACCACGAGGCCAAAGGCCGAGTCGGTCCAACCACCCAACCATGGATTATTTCCACATTAGACCCATCCTTTCTCGTGGCTTAATCCACTTGTAACACGGCAAACGACATCCAACCTTCATGTGTATTATTATTATTATTAAATATTACTTATATTAAGATGACACTGCTGTTAAAACATCAGTTTGCTACCTCTCACTAATCTCTGTATAACAGTCTGTGCAGTTCAGAACGTGCACATGCACCTTGACGATTTGATATCTTTTACACTACTGATGTGTTGCTGTTTCTATATATGCGAGGTGGCTAAAATATGCACAATACCTATCTATTGTCCTTCCCGTGGCTAATTTCTTTCCCATGTGTCTGTAAGTCTCCGTTTCCCCTTCGTTCCGAGCTGGTGTGCTGTTTTCTCCTCTTGCACTGTGGGTATCTCTGCAGATTTGCATCGTGAGATACTCACAGTGCTATCCTTTCCACTACAGGAACATTTCTGTGGAGGTGACAGCTCTTTGCATTTGCACACAGGTGACAGTTACATTTCTTTCATTAGTGCATTGCTTTTGTTGCAATACGGTGGGTGTAGAAATCATACCGGCTCGTCGGCTTTCTGCTCGGATGTCTTTGCCTGTCTGTTGCACAGCTATGCGAGTCTTTCATTTATTATTAATGCCTACAGTTCATCTACAACTCTGCACTGTTCCACAGCTGTGTGACTGGGTGTTGCAATTTAGGATGGAGGCAAGGAGAGGGTTTCCTCTCCTCCCCGTTTTATACCATGTCTTTCCCTCGCACCTGCGCGGTGTTATGTGTCGCACACACACCCCCTTCCTGACTATTGCCAAGCTCTTTGAGTCATGCATTCCTGATGCTAACCATGATCTACTATGGTATTAGACCATGGTTTCTAGTGTATCACCTGGTATGTTTGCACCTATCTGAGTGCTTTATTTTGTTTTTGTTTCTGATGCCATGTTACAAAATCAATTAACTATATGAACAGAAACAGTCTTAAGAATCTGTATAAAACCCCAATGGAATTAAACTCCCCCTCCGCTGGAAACAATAACTAGAAAATATGTGACTATTCCCTATGTATGTGAGCCAAGAGTCCTAACACCCTGTAGCATAATTATGACATTTACCTGAATATAAGTCTACCTAAACATGTCAGCAAAACCCCAAATCCACCACACACAGCACCCTCCCCACAAAAAACACCATCCTGCAACCCCCAAGACACACATAGTTACCCCCACACACAGTCCCTCACTCATAAACACTCACCCTAGACAATCAAACCTCCCCAACCCCACACACATGTATATTTGGTGAGAAACCAACATGTTGATAACCAGTTAAAAAGGACTCTATGAAAATAAAAACAACGACAACACACTGAAGTCCTATTAAATGTACATCTTATAAATTAAAAGTCTGTGTAAGTTTAAGTGCGGTAATGTATCATGAAACCCAATCACTATTTATGCCATCTGCTACCATACTGAGAAGTAAAATAAGCTTAATCTCAAAAAGTCTGTCTCTGTTGTGTATTTTTTTACTGTCCTTTTAAGACCATTACTAACATATCTGAGATAGAGCGGTCATTCTGAGAGAAGTTTTGCCCCACTGGTTTGTCAGTCATCTTCATATTAATGGCATGTCTGTGTGCATTCATTTTAGTGCTCAGAGGTTGTCTTCTGTCTCTAACATATCCTGTTTGTGGACATCTCTTGGATTAAATGAAATAAACAACAATATGTGATGTAGAGGTATAATTCCCCTGTATCCTGAATAGTCTGTTTTGTGATGTTACCACACAATCTGAAGTGGAAATGAGCTCACAAGTCTTACATCTGGGTTGGTTATAGGGTCGAGTACCATTTAGTGTCATGGTACCCTGTTCTGGTGCATGTTTACTCCTAACAATCAGGTTGGCTAAATTAGGTGGATGTTTAAAAGATAGTAGTGGTAGGTCTTGAAAAATACAATTAGGATCTCATCCTCCCTAAATATGGGGTGGAGGTCCTTAATAATTTTACGTAGAAGTTCAAGGTCAGGATGATATGTGACTACAAAGGGTATTCTGTTGGTAGTGGTCTTTTCTTTATACTGAAGCAGTTGCTATCTAGGTACCTGTGTTGCATGGTCTACTGTTCTGTCAATTTCTCTGGAAGAGTGTCCCTGCTCCATAAAGGTGTTTTTCAACATAGCCAAATGTGTATCTCCATCTTCCTTATTTGAACAGATATGATGATACTGTAGTGCTTAACTGTACATGTCAGATTTTTTTTGTGTGGCCTGGGTGATTACTATTCCTGTGAAAGTATATCTGTTTGTTGGCTTCCTGTAAATACACATATGTAAGGTGCCATCCTTGATGGTGACAGTGTTGTTGAGAAAATTAACACAGAAGGCAGACTATTCCAGGGTAAGCTTTATGGTAGGGTGGAAGTTATTAAGTTCCTGATGAATATTCAGGTACATGTCATAATTATGCTATAGGGTGTTAGGACTTTTATCCCAAAAGAGTGTGCTAGGATGTGGTGCTTGAAAACTCACTACACAGTAAATTGCAAAGGTTCTCTGCACACACTTAACCCGAAAAAGGGACGTCAAAGTAAATTATGATTATAACAAGTACATTTAATGTATAAAACACAGACACACAGTGCCTGACATGTTGTGGACAATGTCTGTCCTTTCCCAAAGGCTTTGAGAAAGGACAGACATTGTCTGAAATATGTCTGGTGTACTTGTTATAATCATAATTTATGTTGGGGTCCCTTATTTTGGGTTAAGTGTGTGCAGTAAACCTTTGCAGTTTAGGGTGTTAGGACTCTTGACTACAATTACATAGTGAATATACACTTCTTTTCTAGTTATCATTTCCGGGCGTGGGGGGTAATTTCATTGGGGGTTTATTCAGATTCTTAAGACTGTTTCTGTTCCTATAGTTAATTGATTATATACTGACTCATTATTGAACTTTGAACATTGTAAGATGTATGAACTAATTTTCTAGTTGGTCCCTGAGAGATTTACTCTTTTATTTGGCAATAATACTGACAATTGATATCATAGTATAAAAAATATTGTAAGAGTACTGTAGGTTTTAATGTCTATGGACTGTGTTAACTGGTTGAGAGTATAGTTTAAAAAATATCTCCAGACAGGTTTAATTCTATATGAATGTTTGAAACAGTCATTCATGCAAGGTATATATATATATATATATATATATATATATATATATATATGCTTTTTTTTCTTATTTTATTCCCTCTTATTTCCATACATACATTTCTGTTGTACATTTTTTTTTTATACAATACTATCACGTTTTGACTTGGACATCTGTGGTATTAAATCTAAAGGTCTTGCTTTTAATTTTGAATGTTGTCTCATAATACACTTATTCATTATTAATTTCCGTTAGCGATTTTGTCTATTTGAGTGTTCAACTTATCTGCTGTGGATGTTATTTGACCTTGAAAAGATTCTCAGCTGTAGCAAATTATTGGAATGCTGTTCATTCCATTTAAATCCGTGATTTTGTGAAATAGGCAAGGCAAGGCAAAGTTTATTTAAAAGACGCCCAATCCCAGAGGCTCTGGGTGCCGTACAAACATTAAAACAAGCATTTAAACATAGTAAATAAATAAATTACACATAATAAATACAAATCATTACAAAAACTAAACCTTAACTATAAATATCCATCTAAACATTAAATGCCTTAGAAAAGAAAAAGGCCTTAAGCTGGGCCTTAAAAACATCCACCGACAAAGCTTCTTTGACCATAGTTGGTAAGGAGTTCCACAGAACAGGGCCCGGCGCTAAATGCTCTATTGCCAGTGGATTTCAGCCTAGTTCTGGGAATGGTCAGGAAGCATTCACTGGAGGAACGAAGAGGGCACGAGGAGAAGGCAGGTGACAGAAGGTCTAACAGGTAACCAGGGCCCTGCCCGTGTAGGGCCTTATAGGTAAGGAGACCCACCTTAAAGAGGACTCTCCACCTGACTGGCAGCCAGTGCAATTCACGCAAAACCGGTGTAATATGACAGAACTTTTGCTAGGTACTTTAAATCAATGAGAATTTGTTTCTGTTTTTTTTCTGTATTTTTTATGTATGATCTAGTTGTTAATAGAATGTGACTCTCTAAACAACTGTCATAGATCTTCAAGGAAGGACTTGGAAGGTCCGAAAGCTTAGACATTGTTTTCTTTTTGTAACAGCTATGTTGGTCCAATAAAAGGTATCAGTACCAAAATAGGAAACTGCACCACTGAGTAAGGAAACTATAAGTCAACTTCATAATCTACCCAGTATTCCTTGTTCCTGTATGTAAATCAGTTTAGTAGCTGTTACAGTTGACTGATTTAACAAATGGAATACTTTACCAAATTGTTTCTCAATAAAATTTTATTTAAAAAAGGGGACTACTTTATGTCCAAATGCAGTTACAATGTTTTTGCAGGCAGTATTATGATTTTTTCTTTTTCATTTTACAGCTGAAAAAAATTTTCTGCACATGTTGTTAGTGGAATAAAGCACTCCAGTGTGCGTGATTGTGGTCAATAATCACTCTTCTCTCTTGGTTGTTTAAAGGCATGCAGTGCAAGTGCCTTGTGCCTAACAACACCCATGAGAGGTGTGCGATTATTGACCCATAATCACACACCCTGTTATGCTTTCTTGCATACTTAAAATGATCTTTTTTTAACAGGGCTAACACATCTGTCCCTAGTAGGAATTAATGCAAAATAAGGTCCCTATTAAATCAAAATTATTGTAAAGCAGACACTGACCAGCAGCAGTGAAGTTACCAACATTGTATTACTAGCAGCAATATAACTTCCTAACAAGCACAGTTAAGTAGCATGCCAAATGACATCAGCAGCCTGGAGGCATACTGACTCAGTATCCAGCAACCTTGGAAAAATAAAGCACAACAAAAAGACACTAAAAAAATGCATTTATTTCCTGACTTTTGTTACAAAACCTGGGGGACACATAGGTTTTATAGCAATGTTTATTGAATGGTGCTGCCTGTTTTAGTTTTAAAACCCTTTGCATATGACCTTTAAGCAGGAATGCATGGTGCCAAATCCCTTTGGTTTACTGCAAGCCCGGTGCCTCATATCTTTGGCACACCCAGGGCTTGCAGTAATCATGAACGTTAGAAAATCTGGCCCTAAAATTACATTCAGTATATGCTGACATTAGTAATACAAGGCAGAAGGGTTACCCAACTGGGGGACCTGGAAAAAGTAAATAATTTAAAGACAAAAATGTTATATATTAGTATGTTGTTTGTGTCCATATGGTAGATTTAAATGAGCTGAAAGCAAAATTAAATCCAAATGATAATCAACTTTCAAGGCACAAATGTTGCATCTATGTCCATATAATGTAGCACACAGAGGTGTCAGAGAGTGCCAGAGGTTTACTGGCAGTGAGAATAAATTGCAATTCTACTCTCTGTAGTATACAGTAGATACTGTAGATAAGGTCACACCACACTTGTTTTGTGGGGATAGTGGAGGTAAGCCAGAGTTTTATAAGCACTTTATTAACTATAGTGCATAATATAAGTAATTTCAGGGCATGTCCTCAAGGCTTGGGCCTCCCTGATGGGATTGCCAGGAGGACCAGTGATGGTGGAATGAGATCAGGAACATCAAACAGGGATTCTAAAATTTGAGAGACCTCCTCCCAATACTCAGAAATTTTAGGACAGCCCCAGAAAATGTGGGCCTGTTCTGCCAGGTAGACACCACATCCCTGACAGCAGATTCCATGATCCGCTCCCAGGCATTTTGCCTGAATTGCTGAGGTTCTAAAGTACCAGGATCTATACTTCTAGGAAAACTCCAAGAGGTAGGGAGAAGGAGAAATCCTGAGAGAGGGTAGTACATATTTAAACCAGTGGTTGAAAGGATGATCAATTCTCAATTTCTTATTCCACCTCTGAAATATATGGGCTGTGGAATGAAGTGAAAAATTCTTGCAAACCCCTTTAATGGTTTCCAATAAAATGCTGCAACATCTTCCAGCCCTAAGAACCCATCACTATTACCCTCAGAACCTCATCTTATCCTGTAGGTGCAATACCACTGCATAGGAGTGCTGAAAATAGTAGTGAAGATGCAAATATTTAAAATTATCCTGGAATGGGAGAGAATAATTTTGCCACAAAATGTAAAAAGGGATACTTTCTCCGGCCCAGTGGTACAGAGGGCTGAGGCGCTGGATGCCTTACCTCGCACCATGCTGGCGACTCGAGTTCAGGAACGAGCTTGGGCTGTCAGAGGCTGGCAGAGGGGGGAGGGTACAGAGCTGGATATAGCAGCTGAAAGGCAGCTCTCCTCTCTGGGGAGGATCTGGTGCATCCCCTCTGTGCAGATATGCTTTCTGGTGGAGGCTAGGAGCAGAACAGCCAAGGAAGCACATGGACATTAGGCCATAGGGTGGGTGGATGGGGCTGTCACTGGGGCTGTAGTATGCATGCGGGCCTCCACGTGCATGTGTCTCTACTGCTGGGGCCATGGGTTAACAAGGGAGAAAAATGGAGGCGAAAAAAAATTCCCGGCGGTTACATGAAGCCTGACCTCCTGCAGGCACTGCTTTCGGGCTGGGCATAAGGTAAGTCCCGGTAATTCCGGGAGTTGGAGCTGGGGGGTGGTTGGGCTGACAGGGGCTCCGGGGGATAGGCGCACAAATAAATACACACTCAAAAAAAAGGGATACTTTCATGTTGATCCAGTAACTGGCAAATACATATTAGCCCTAGGTGGCTCCATCGTAAGAGGGGAGAGTCTATAGTATTGAGGGGGCAAGCAGCAATATAAGGGAGGCAAGAATCTACATGCATAACTGCAAGAGTACTGGAGAGCAGAATAGGGCCCACCAAACCTTCAGCGTGGGTACAGTGTATTATTCAAAGTTAGTATAGGGAAGAGAACTGATGAGGGAGGCATTTAAGCATATACTATCTGGGTAGAAAGCATTGAGACTGAATTTCATCATTTTCCAGTGAGCTGTATAAGAGTTTGTACTCCCAAGGCAAATGGTGTGCAGATGTACTGCCACTGAATAGTTTCATAGATTAGTTAGACTGAGCACCCCTCTATCAGGGGGCAGTTGCAGGACCTTAAACTGAATACAAGGCTGGGGCCCCACCCATAAAATGTAAAATGTATTTACCCCAGGATTGAAAACAGGATTTATCGGGGAAAATAGGAAACATTTGTAAAAATTACAAGATCTTCAGTAGGATGTTGTGTGTCACCACTTTGAGACAGTTAAAAAAACAGGAATCTGAGCCAGGTGTTGTAAATCCTTCTGGATGGCTGTAGTGATAGATTCCTAATAAAGAAGGTTGATATGGTCAAAGCTTTTTTGTGAGAGTGATGCCCAAATCTTTAATAGCATTCCCAGCCCATTGGAATATAACTTGACTGTGAAGAGCCAGGAAAGAGGTAAAATTAAATGTAATTACCTCCATCTTTGAGGTATTTAGCCAAAATCCACCTAGTTTTTCATAACATGTTAGAAGGGCCATCCCTTTGGCAGCAATACCTCTGGCAACAGGTGAGTCCATAAAATATTATGCAAAAAGTGCCAACTTGTACTCACCACCTCCCAGAGGTACTCACGGAACCTCTAGCTCTGATTGAATTAGCATAGCTATGGGTTCATTATACAAAGCAAAAAGTAAAAGGGAGAGGAGGCACTCTTGCCTGGTGCCCCTCTCCAAACTAAAAGAGTCAGCGAGCCCTCTGTTACCGTGGACATAGGTCTGGAGAGACATACAGAGATGAAACATACAGAGATGTTAAAAACAGAGATGTTACAAAATGTCAACCCACTCTGTTGGAAAACAGAACTGGAGACAGACAGCCCATAAAAAGTGCAGGAGTACCCTATCAAAGGCCTTCTGTATGTCAAGGCTGGTGAGGACCGGGAGATCAACTAGGCTGAGGCATATTCTAATAACAGCAAAGTTCAGCATACTATACATTGTCATGAGCATATCAATGATGGAAAAATCCTCCTGGTCTCATCCAGCGGTGACGGAAGAAGGATATTTAGGTGCACAGTCCACATGACCATAAAAATATTGTAATCACAATTTAAAATAGCAATAGAGTGGTAGGATGAGGGCTGCATGGCATCGTTTCATGGCTTGGGCAGAGCTGATATAGTGGCACAGCTCCAAGATGGAAGAGCTCTCTCCCTTGTTTTATTGAAGTGTATGTTCAAAGAAGGGGAGGCAAAAGATAATCATGTAGTATTTTATGTGCATGAAAAGGTATTACCAAACATAAAAACATAGAAACATAGAATTTGATGGCAGATAAGGACCAATCTGCCCATTATTCCCTACCTACACTATTACCTCAAACAATGTCCGATCTACAGCACTTTCTCCCTCCCCCCCTTTTTTCTACTATGATTCCCTTGTGCTTATCCCATGTATTCTTGAATACCACCACTGTTTTGGCCCCCACCACCTCCACTGGGAAGCTGTTTCTTGAATCCACCACTCTTTCTGTGTAGAAGTACTTCCTCACGTCTTTCCTGAATCTACCCCCTGTAGCTTCATAGCATATCCCCTTGTGCCTGAGCACTTTTTTTCTGAAAAATGATCCCTTGCTGTACCTTATTTACCTTCATAAAATATTTAAAGGTCTCTATCTTATCTCTTCTCTCTCTCCTCTGTTCCAGGGTGTACATATTAAGGTCCTTTAGTCTCTCCTCATGAGGTTTGTGATGCAGGTCCTTCACCATTTTAGTTGCCCACCTCTGAACTGCCTCTACTCTATGTCCTTCCAGAGATGTGCGGGCTCGATTTTTAAAGGGGGATACAGTGCATGCATCAAGTTCTGCATCAGCTCCATTGTTTGGCGCAACTGCACCCAATTTTTTTTTTCTTTTTACATCAGGCACAGTTGTGACACTTTCCACACATTATGGGAGCTTGTGCCAAATATTTGGCACAAGCCGTATAAAAATGGTCCACCAAATGCCGCATGTTAGACCGGGGGAGCTAGTCTAACTTGAGGCATTTGGAGCATGGGAGTGAAAATCCCATTTGATTCTGGGAGAATACTGCAAGTCCTGTGTGCCATATAATTGGCATACCAGGGGCTTACAGCACAGAGCTTTTGAAAATTGAGCGCATAGTCTCAGATCTGGACACAGTACTCTAGGTGGGGTCTTACCAGCAATCTATACAGAGACAACAATTTCTACAACACCACAGTGACACCAATAGTTCAACCTCAGGTTACATTGACAGCCCTATGTCAACTGCAATTGTGTTCAGCATTGTGCCATTGGAATTTAAAGTGGTATTTTTTTTGTTTGGGGTCGGCACCCCCTGCATCCCCTGTAACTTAATATAATCAACTCCAAGTTGGAGCTGATTCTGGGAGGGGTTGCAACACTGAGGAAAGCAGTGCCAGGGTCCTAAGCAGACTTTAGAGAGATCTGTTGATCTTGTTGGTATTGACGAGATCACTGTAAAGTTGTCGCTGCAGCATAGGCATACCAGACAACATCATCTCCCTCTTTCTGCTGGTGATACCCCTCCCTATGCACCCCAGCATCCCACTCATACTCCCTACTGCCTTGTCACACTGCCTAGCCACCTTTCGGTCATCTGATATGTTTGCCTCATGTCTCTTTGGGGGACAATTTTACAAATTCACAATAGATCAGTTTTGATAAGCTTTTTAAGACACTATGGGCCCAATGTTCAGAAGGGCAGGACTGACACAAGAGGATTGCGGCTAGGAGAAATGGCACAAAGTGCTACTTGACCTACACCTTGTGCCACTCTCAGTTTTGCAAGGGACCATTCACCATTGGGGGCGCCTCCTGTGCCAACCAGGCTTGCACCATTGTTGTGATGACCACACCAGTACACCATGACTGAAGGGGGCTAGCTCCATGGTGGGGCAGCAGAATCCCCTAATTTGGGATTTTGAAAGCCCCACCATTGCTGCAAATCATGACTGTGGTTAGACCAGCCAAGTGCTGGTCTAGTGCTGGTCTTAACAGCCCTTGTGGCAAACAACAGGACTGTCCAGGGGGGCACCCTGCAACTGGCATTGGACAGTGGCAAGGGACCCCATGGGAGTGCTCTAATTGGTGCTGTGTGACAAAGATGGCTGTGCCAGGGAGAATGATGACACTGGGCAGGTGTGCCCACTTCAGGTGCAGAGACCCACATATGGGGTACGTCCTGGTGGGCAGGCAGTGACTCTGTCCAGGAGCCCCAGGTGTGATCAGCCCTGATGGCTGTCCCATAGCTGTCCAAGTCCCCAGGGAGCTGGGACTGTCCTGAGCTGCATGGGAAAAGGTGCAGCTTTCTACCATACTTGGACCCAAGTGCATCGCAACATGCTCCTGCTGCACAGCGCACCATGTGGTGGCACTTCACAGTGCCATCAACTGTAACAGCACCAGCAGGTTGTTGGGCCCCCTACTAGGCAGATGTCTTACATGAGGCTGGGTGATGGACTGCAAGGAACTTTCACCCCTAGGTACAGGAGTGGGGATGCTCTGTCCCTGCTGCTGTGCCCTGCCATGGTGAACCACCATCTGGTACATATCAGGTGAGTGTTTATTGTACAATGCTCACATATGTACAGTAGGTGACAGTCCCCAACATTGGGATATGTAAGCATTGTACAGTAAGCCTGACTAAGTGTTACCCCGTCTGCAGGTCTGTGAGTCTCATGTGGGCACACCTGTTTGGTGCCACCATTATCCCTGGCATAGCTGTCCATGCACACAGCACCCACTGAGCACTCCCACAGGTCCCTTGGCACTGCCCATACTGGCTGCAGGGTTCCCACCACCCTTTTTCTCTGTGGTTCAGGTGCTGGCTCTGCACAACATGGGGGAGAATGATGACACCCTCTGTCAAACCCCTCCGGTGCACCACCCGTTTGACACAGCATCCCACCTTCAGAAAATGAGGAGACTTTGGCACAGGGAACTCTGGTGCACCTGGAGGTTGCTGCAGGCAGGGGTTCAGGGCAGCTTGCATTGCTCTATGGGTGCTTTTAAAATCAAGCCCTTTGACTCAAGAGTGAAAAAGGGGCCATACTGAGAGATAACTCCCTAAGAAAGATTTTAGGAAAAGCACCTTCCATGTTGGGTGTGTAACAGTGAACCCCACTGCGCTGCATGTGTAAGAGTGAGTACCGCACCACACAGGGGTTTAAGTTGACAAAATCTTTATGTTTCTTTATTTTACTAAGCATTTCAAGACACTATGACCCAAGAGTGAAAAATGGACCATATTGTGGGACAATTCCATATTAGAATCTTGAGGTAAAGCACCTTCAGTGTTGCACATGTAACAGAGGTTACCAAACAATGTTGCACAAGTAATAGTGGACACCACAGCATTGCACATGTAACAGTGGACACCACAAAACTGCTTAACTAAAAGAAAATGCATTGCCTGGACCCCTCTCTTGCCAAAGTCCTGCAGCTCTTTTAAGACCCCATTCCAAAAGAAAATCCCTCACTCAGAAAAAGCTGGATAATTTTTGTTGAAAATTTGGGGGAACATGCAAAAAATGTAACTTGCTGGGACACCACAGTTGCATGCATCATACAAAACTTTGAGTGAACCAGAAATATTGTATGCATTTTAAAAAAGGGTGAAAATGTCTTCTTTAACAAATGAAAACAATCGAGGCAGTTTTCAAAATTTATTTTATTTATTTATTTAGTTTTTGTTGACCAGGTAAGCGCACTAGACAAATCCTGCCTATTTTCAGGCACGACCCAGGGAAGGGGGATACAGATGAATGCCAACTGACCTTGAACCAGATTAAGCTGTTGACGGTATTTTTTTTTTAGTGAATGAGGAAAATTTGGCCAGGACACCAGGGAATTTCCCCTACTCGTCAGAGGGGGAACCTTTGGCTGTCGGACACAAGATGGCCACTTCTGCTCTGCCTTTGGAGGAGATGGAAGTGTCTGGGACAGGGGAGTGGGCCTCCTCTCCTGCTCCTGTTGCACATGAGGCTGTTAGTTTGGTTGCTGAACTCCAGGAAGCCTCCTTGCCTGTGGAGTTTTTTGTCACGTCTGAGACAGTGCTCCCTGAGGTGGTTAAGCCTATGGTACTGTGCAGTTCACATACGGACAGGATTCAGGAACTTACTGAAAAAGAGCATCTTTTGGATGAAGTGCTTTCTGCTGCTGAGCAATGTACATGTCGTAGAACACAGTTGTTGCACGAAATTGCTGCATTGCATTCCATTTCTCCTGTTTTGGCACTGCCGGCTTCCTGTACTTCCTGGTCGCAGCATAGTGACATTGACTTCGGTTCTACACTGAGCGTGCCTGCTTCTCTGCCACGGATTAGTTCTGCAAGCTCGTCTGCCCGATATTCGGATACTGGCAGTCGGCAGGGGGAAGTTACGATACCGCAAGGTCTTGATAACCCAAAACCACAGCTCTCTACAAAGCAGAGGGGGATGTCTGGTAATGTATTGCAAGTGGATGTTGTGCCTAATGTGTCTGCAATTTCTGCTGGGATGGAGGGTGATTTGCCGATGGGTGCTGGACCTGTTTTACCTCAGAATGTGCCTGTATTGCAGCTCCCCCCCCGTGCTGCTTTCTCCCCCTGTGCAGACTTCCACATCCTCTTTACCTCCCCCTGCTCGTGATGGTTGGTCACCTGAGAAAGCAATATCTGCAGCTGGGTGGTTACGACATGCGGATGGACAATGGGTACTTGATCCTAATGATGAGGAGGTGAAACGCTATCACTCTCCTGTTGCTGGCACTGCGGCTTCATTTGCCTTACACTTTACTGCTTCTGAGTCTTTGCCACCTAACCTGCCTATTTCAACTGCACCTGTTACTGAGGTTTCTATGTCTAATGAACCGTTGTCTATTACACATATAGCTTCTGAGAAAACTGTTCCTGACCCAGTGTCATCTGATATGGGTCCCCCTTCCCCCCCTTTTAAGCTTTCTGATTTGTTTTCTAATAAGGGTAAGCCTGCTCCCCATAGGAACGCTGTTCGTCTGATTTATAAGGGTGGCTTGGAAGAACAACCTGATAGACTTTATATTGCAAAAGTTTTGCTTAAAGGCTCTCTGAAATTTCTGTCTGCTGATATACAGTATATGCACTGATTCACATTGGTAACTCAAACTATGATATTAGTTTTAAAACCCTTTCAGGTTTGGAACATTTTTGGACGACTTATCATGCTGTTAAGAACTCTCCTCTCAGGATACCTTTTTTGGCTGTGCCTTTAACTAAACCATCTGTTAAGTTGATTACTGTCATGTTTCGTAATGAGGGGGTTCATATTGAAGATATTCTTTTTTGGTTGCGTAGAAGGTGTGAAGTGTTAAATAAACCTGTACCGATTCTTGACAGTGAGATAATTTGAAATGGGGGTTGGAAAATGTGGGTAAAACCTTTTGCTACAAATAATGGGCCTCAGCACCTGCCCAATAGCTTTTTTCTGGGGAAGGATAGGGGTAGTTTATTTTATTTTGGTCAGCCTAAGTCCTGTTTTAAATGTGGTTCTAGGACACATCTTAATACAGTCTGTGATACCCCTCGTTGTTCACATTGTTTTGAATTTGGTCACCAGGCCTCTATGTGCCTTAATTTGTTCAAATGCAATTTGTACGAACAGACTGGACATGGACATGCTAAATGTCCTTGGGCATCCCATAATAGGGAAGACTGCCCTTATCATGAAGGCTTGATTGTTGTTGCTCAGCATATGGATTCAGTCTCTCTACCACTCCCTAGTGATGGTGGTGTACTTCCTAAGTCACCAGTCCCTAGTGGACCCTCTTTAAAAATTTGAGACGCTGGTCTGGGTGAGTCTGCTTCAGTCGGGTTGCCAGATTGTACGGCCCAGCTTCCTGAGGGAATTGTTTCCTCTGCCATCCCTCTGTCCTCTGCATCTAACTTATCTTTCCGTGATAGGTCTGACGATTCTGAGATGCCCCCCCCAAGTGTTACCTTTTAAAAGGTTACTGCCAAGAAACGTCATAGATCGGGGAAGACTATTCCCCCTTGAAATTTACCTATGGCCTCTCATAGCAGTGATACTTCTGAGTCATGGAAAGTCGGTAACAGTTTTGCTGTTTTGGTTCCTAAGGAAGACTCTGAAGGAGAGGACTCTGACTGTACCTCTAGAGCTTCTGTAGTCACGGATAATTTTTCAGAGGGTGATGATGGTGAAATGACACAGGTTGAGAGTCTTCCTAGACGCTCTCAGCGTAGACGTGTTTCCAAAGTCACATGATTTTTGGTTTATTCTTTTTTTTCGGTGTTTGTTGGTTCTCACCCCCTTTTCTTTGTCTCACCACGATTATGGCTTCCTTAACATTTACATCTATTAATGTTAATAGCATAAAGAGTCACAAGAAGATGGTTATGACTTTGTCCTGTTTACAACAACTGAGTAGTGATGTGATTTGTCTACAGGATACAAGACTAAAAACTATTTGTGAAGTGCAACGTGCTCCTAACCTATGGTCTTCGGGAGTTTCTTTTTGGTCTAATGGGGAATCCCTTTGTGAGGGTGTTGGGGTGTTGTTTACTAATTCGGCATTGAAGGTTTCAAAAATGGTTGACATTTGTCCTGGTAGAGCTTTACTCCAAGATCTCAATTTTCGGGGAGAAAGATTTCGATTAATCAATATTTATGCCCCTCAGACCAAGGTGCTCCGTGTTGCTCTTTTTCAAGACATTCAACCCTATTTGCATACTTCCCGTTTAATTGTTTGGGCTGGTGATTTTAATTGTGCACTTAGTGTTGGGGATAGGGGTATGAAAACGTCAAAATTATTCTGTGATTCTCATAAGCTATTACAAATTCTGGACACTGCCCAGCTTCAGGATGCCTACTGTAGTGTCCATTCTGCAGGCGGCAATACATTTTTTAAAAACTCACTATCCACTAGGATTGATTTCATTTTTCTTTCTGTTGTTTTACAGGTCACCTCGGTTTATTTACTGGTGTGGGAATTCTCAGATCACAAGTCTCTTACGGTTTGCTTGACTTGGGCAGGAACTCTTTGATGTAGAAAGAATCTGTGGAGGTTGAACTCCTCTCTTTTAACTGAGGAATCTCTTAGAAAAGCTTGGAGGTCTGAATTAAGTGCCCGACTTTCTGTTTTTGAACTTTATGATGATGCTGCTTCTTAGTGGGAGGATACTAAGAAGGACTGGAAGTCCTTTTTTCAAGCTTTTTCTTGTTCTAAGATCAATTCACAGTATTTGGAGTACTTGCATCTCAGATCACAGTTGCAGAAGTTAATTTCTTTAACTGAGACTGAAGGGATTGATTATAGTGTTCAAATTAGAAATGTCAAGACCCGTATGTTAGAATATAGATATGATCGGGCCAAGTCTTTAGACCATGAACACAGATTTGGTCTAAAATTACATAAGGGTGCTTTGGATCCCTTTCAGGATTGTAAGGATAGGATTGGTAAATGTTTAATCACAGAATTGGCTACTGAATCAGGTGACTTGGTTACAGCTGCTTCGGCTTTGCTTGATGTCGTTGGGCGTCATTTGGGATTGTTGTATCAGAAGGATGACGATGTTCAGGGAGGTTTGCTTGATTTTGATTCCTTACAGATACCACAGTTATCTGAAGTTGAAGGTCAACAGTTGTTACAAGATATTTCTGAACCTGAATTAAGTGAGGCTATTTTTACACTGCATGTTGATTCCTCGCCGTGTACGGATGGTTTTGGTGCTGTTTTTTACCAGATCTTTCAAGAAGATTTGGTTCCCATTTTGACTCGGGTATTCAACCAAATGTTGTCTACTTCTAGGTTAGCCCCCTCGATGAATATGGCATTGGTTGTTTTGCTTTATAAAAAAGGGCTGAAGACTGATTTGTGTAATTGGAGGAGGTTGAGTTTACTCAATACGGATTTAAAAATCTTGTGTAAGATTTTATTACGTAGATTGCCTTTCTTTGTAGATAAATTGATAAGTCTCTACCAAACTTGTTCTATACTGGGTAGGATCCAGTATGATAATTTATTGATATTACGTGAACTTTTTTCTGCCTGGTTATTTGAAGGGTTATCTTCTAAGTCTTGATCAGGAAAAGGCCTTTGACCGTGTTTCCCATGTGTTTCTGTTTTCAGTGCTACGTGCCTATAGTTTGCCACCCGGTTTTATTGATTGGATCAAGGTATTATATCACTCAGCTTTTCTTCTACCGAATGTGAATGGCTGGATTGGTACTCCTGTGGCAGTGCAAAGAGGTGTTTGGCAGGGATGCCCTTTGAGCCCGGTTTTGTATGTTTTTTATTGATGTTTTACTTCGTATGATTAGTATTCATACTGGTTTGGCAGGGGTATGTATTGCTGATAGTGTTTCTCCCGTTAAGATTCTTGCCTATGCAGATGACTTGGTTCTTTGTCTTTCGGATGTTACTGAAGGTCCTATAGTGGGTGATGTGTTGACTTTATTTTCTCGTAGTTCTGGTTCTAAGATTAATTATGTGAAGTGTAGAGGTTTTCCTTTTGGTAATTCTTTTATCCTGGATACCAGTACTATTGCTGGTGTTACCGTTTCTAAGGATCCGATCACTATATTGGGAATTGAATTTAGTGATGGTGATATGCTGTCTGCAAATTGGTCTCGTAAATTGGGTACTGCTCAGTTAATGGTTGCTAGATGGAAGGGTAAGCAAATAGCTAAACGGAAACGTGTCTTGCTTATTAAAACCTTGATGGTGCCTATTTTTGATATGTTAGCTATGTGTATCCACCTCCGGTGTCTCTCTTTACTGCCCTATTTAGTGTTTTTTTTCAGGCTTTTTGGGGTAGCAGATTGAATCCCATTAAACGGGGATACACTTATAGGGGTATACGACAAGGTGGGGTAGGAATGGTCCATCTGGTGGCGTTTTTTCTTAGTAATTTTATTTCCTACAATTTAAGTCCTCTACTGGGCCCTGGTAGGAAGGTTTGGTTCCCTTACGTTAGGTTGTGGTTTTTGATAGGTTTACCCCTTTGGAAACTGGGCAAGTTGACTTCTTTCGCTCGACTTTCCCTGTTCCCCAAATATGGTATAGAAATGTTTCATCATTTATTGAAATGGAAGATCTCTGTTTCTCACTTGGAAACTATGCATAGGAAGCAATTGTATAGTTGCATTGTTTCCTCTGATTTTTCTGACGATTTGCTTTTTCCTGATTGTCCTTCTCAGTCCCAAGAACAAGTTCTTTTGTTGCTCTCCCATAGACGTTTGTCTGACTTTATTTGGGATAGTGCTTGGCTGAGTTCTTATGGTCGTTTACCAGTAGGTAACTCACATAAGCACAAACAGCTTAGTGATAGGTGTTGTACACGTGTGACGTGTGTCTCCTTGTTAGAAACGCAAGGACATCTTTTTTTGGAATGTCCCTATATCAAACCTTTTTGGGCCACTTTAGCAGTGAAATGGAATGAGCCTTTATATATATCTCTTTCTTATGGTACACTAATGTATGGTGCACATGGGGGTGAATGGTCTAAGTATCCTGCAGACACTTTGCTATTAGTTTTTTTGTTCTTCGTTTTTATATATGGCAATCTAGATGTTTTGGGTCTACTCAGCAATGTATAGTTTCATTTGAGGAACTCCTGTCTAATATTACTGTTACTTTACAAAATATTTATGATACAGATTTACATATCTATGGCCGGGTAAAATGTTCCTTTTTGTGGGTTAATTGTGAAGCATGGCTGTGCTGCTGATTTTCTCTGTTGTTTTTGTTTATTTTTGTTGCTCAATGTTATGTTTTTGTGTATATTTGTTTTATGTACCAGCTGACTTACCTGTTTGGAGTCCTTTTTTTCAATAAAAATTCCCCTACTCTTTTCAATAAGTGCCATGGGATTTTTAACATCCACCTGAACTACCACCAATCCAGGCAGATGGGACCTCAGTTTAATGTCTCATCTGAAAGACAGCACCTCAGAAGTGCAGCACCCCTCTAATGCTGCACTACAGTCTTAGTACTTGGATATTAACCAAAGTGCCAGATGTGGGAACTGAACCCACAGCCCTCTGATCTCCCGGCCTCAGAGGCGAGTATGCTACCTACTGAGCCACTGACACTGCCACGCATAAAATAAACGTACTGAAGTGGAACTAAAATGAAGTCTGCATAGAATCAATGAAACATACAGTGGTTTTGCATGTCACATTTTGCTGAGAAAAACCCATGGCATTTTGGACCTGGACATTGAATACAAATATTAGAATGGGTGCACCTGAGTTTCTCAGATTATGTAATGTACATATGGCAACCTTTTGAATTCAGTTATCATAACTGCAGTGGCTATCGTTAATATTTTTTAAATTAATGTACAGAGTATTTTGTACATTTGCACCCCCATTTCATGGAATTACTCATACATAATTCAATGAGATATCCATCCAGTCCAGGGCATTTACCAGTGTTAGAAACCTTAAGAATCCCCTCCACTTCCTCCCTAGTAATAGGATGGATTAAGGAGGATGCCTTGTTAGGTGTAATTTCTGGGAGTAGGATAGATGATAAAAAGGAAAACAATTCAGCAGGAGGGAGAGTGGCATCAGATCGATAGAGGGTTTGATAAAAGTCATGTAAAATTAGTTAGATATACTTCTGTCTACAAATTAATTGTCGGGATTAGCCTGGGACTGTGTGGGGGAAGAGCTCCTCCCCCACAGCCTATTTAAATCTACCAACTGACTTCCACTCTGCTTAGGGCGAGTTGCACTCGCTGAGTGGTGGTGCTGGTGCTCGGCTGCATTTTCTCTGTTCTGTTTGCCTGTGTTCTTCCTTCCCCCTGTTTCCCTCTCACTGTTCCCCCCTTCTTCTTTGTTTGTGTTTTCCTTGTTTTTTCCATTTCTGCCTCCTTCTGGACCATGTTCAGCAGTCTCTGCTTGGCTCTGCCCTTTTGCTTGACCATTCTGTTTCTACTCCTACCTTCTCTTTCTACGGTAGCCTCTGCTTCATGCCCGCTGTAGTTCGCATCCTACAGCCTGCCTTGCCAGCATCTCTCCTGCGCCTTCATGACCTCCATGCTGGTTTCCCCCTGCCTGTTGCTCCCTTACCAGGTGTTGTATCTCCTGGCACCAACCGCAGCTCTGAGTATTTCCATTGGGTCCCTGCTGCTACTGCTCTGATGGCTTTTGCTCCTTCTATGGTCTGACCAGCAGCCATGAACTTTTCTGCAGCATTGCCGGCTTCTCTTCCCAGCCACTCCAGTTCTCCAGTTGTGTCTCCACTGCTCTGGTGCCTTGACTGGCTCGGATGTTGGTTCACTGGACTCCAGCAGCTTGGATCAATCCATTGTCGTTTTGCTAGTGCTTTGAAGCCAGCCTATGCTGCACCGCTTCTCCAGACCTCTGCTGCATACCTGCTGTTGGAACCTTTGATCCATATATGCCCAATGGCTTTCGCCGGTGTCGGGCTGCCTCAGGATCCTGTCTGGCCCACTTTAGCTGCTAGCTTGTGGCTTTCTTAGGGGAGGAGGGGTGTTTCTTCAGGTTCTACTCAGGCTGGTTTGTTATGCTTGTAGTGCTTTTGCGCATTTCACAGAGTGCTAAATATAAAGGGAGCTAATTCCAATGAAGACACTTCTAGTCATAGCTCTTCTGGTCCTTGCTACTCAAAACCATGGCTTGCTTTGCAGTGGATACTCAAGCAGCTAGCAGTCTACCATCAGCCTGTGTTCTTTCACCATACCTGTTACACTGCTAACCATGGATAATTTCCCATCTCCATTATTGTATTAGCACTCAAGTCCTGTTTACTTTGTTTATTGCTCTCCTCTGCTGCAAGGGTGCAGGCCCCTTGCTATGTTCTTACATCTGCCATGCATGCTTTGTTCAGCAGCCCTCTTGGGCTCCTCTCTAGTCCTGCTGGCTGTTTCTCATGCCATCCATGGGTATAGTTGATACCTGCCTGTGACATCTGATCTCCGGCCAGTTAATTTGATTAATTTGTCTCAATACATTGTCAAACTCACTCCTTATCCTTCCTCTTACCAACATCTCAGCCACTTCATTGATTTGAACATTCCAGGACATTGGTTTAGTCAAGCCCCCCAGTGCTGGTTGCCTGCAGCTCCTACTTGCTGGTTCTCACCTCTCCTTCAATTCATTGTCATCTGTACATTGTGGATCATCTTCAAGCCTTGCCTCAAGACTTACCTCATTATCCTTGGACATTTACCATGCCGTCTAGCTTTAGTCATTATCTGCTCCTACCTCACTTTGGATGACTACTCACAGCTGTGGCAGCCTGCCAAGAGCTCCCTACTATGGATTCACATTCGATGTTTGCCATTTATCATGAACTCCTTGGATGCTTTTGCCCTTCTTCCTGCTACTATGCCTACCTTATGCAGCTTACTCCTACAACTTATGCAGGTTCACTTTTTACCCTGCTTGCTTATTCAATCTCCTTCATCCTTCAGGGCTTAGGTGCCCTTATGACCAACATGCTGATACAATATACTGCGTTCCTCATGTACTTGGCATCCTTCTAACCTATGTTTATGTATTTACTGCGATCTACTTACCAGACCGTGACTCTCTGCATTGCATGCAGTTCAACATTTCCATTGCATTATCTACTACTACTCTGCATTCTGCCTCACCCGCAAAGCCAGAGATTAGCCATCGCATGTACTCAGGCATGTGCCCCTATGGGCCCAGAAGTCCGTTGTTCCTATATTTGCACCATAATCACCTGTTTCTATGACCTGCCTTCACCCATTGGGCTGGGAGGTTACCTACTAATCTTCTGCTTCCACGACCTGCCTTCACCCATTGGGCTGGGAGGTTTATCTACTTCTACTCTTGCCTGCTTGCCCAGCTTGAGCCTGGAGATTCACAGATTATGACCTGCCTTTGCCCTTCAGGCTGGGAGGTTTACCTACTTCTACTTTTGCCTGCCCGATCTGCTCGGGCCTGGAGAGTCTCAGCTTTGCGACCTGCCTTTGCCCTTCGTGTTGGGAGGTTTTCTTGCTTCTGCTCTTCTGCCGTGCCCTGCTCAAGACCTGGAGATCCTCAATTTCTATTATGTGCCTACCTGCTGCCATGTCAGCTGACCAGAAGCTCCTTTCATGGATTTCATCTGTTGTTTGTTCTTCGTGATATGTTCTTGGATGTTTTGCCCTGCTGCCTCAGCCATGGAATTGCTGCTGCTTCCTTTCCAGGACTTGGTTGGCGTCTCCTGCAGACTTTCATTATCATGCTTGTGCTCTACTGAATTTGGGCCTGTGACAATGCTACTTCATTGGATTCAGCCTCTTCAGTTATCTCCATCTCGGACTCTTCCGGTCTTGTCTGGTTTTCTTGCCTCAAACTTTGCATACCTTCAGTTCTCAATGTTATTCCTCTTGTCCAGTTGCCATATCTGAACCTCAGTCTTTTCCATGTGATTACATACCTCTTCAGCTGATAGATTCCTGTGCATCATCGAGGGACTATCTACCATGCTCAATTTCTGCCAGCAGACATTCCTGGGTCTAGCTACGCTTCCCATACTGGAATCAGCCACCTCTCGCCTATCTCACCAGCTGTCGGTTCAGCTACGCTTTCTTCAGGGGCTGATTGCCATGTCCTGTTCCTTCGCATTTGCCTACATTGCTGCAATTCTGCTCCTACTACCTCTCACTTTGACTTATTTACTTTTTGGGCTCCTCATATTCTACTTCTTGGATGCTTCATAACATCGCACCAGTGTCTCCGATTATCCTATACTGCCTGCCATTATTCCAGTTCAGCTCTACAGCTGTTGCTTTCATATAATTTCCTAAAGACTATACTTTTCTTATCAGAACTGGATTCATCACTCAATAGCCTGGCCTTGAGCCTTCTCTCATTCCTTGTACTATACAAGCCCTATTATTAGAAACTTGGAAGTCATACTACTTCTATTCATCCTGCCTCATTGACGTCAAAGCTTGGATGCAACTATCTTCTGGTCTCCTGTATTGAATTTGTCAGTCATCAACTTCATCTCCACCATCATACAGTTCTATGGATTATGCCCTCTATCAACCGAAGTCCAGAAGAAGATTCTTCATATATCCACTTGCCATCATTCTGAATTGTACATGGATTCTCGGACTTGGACTTTATTAGGAGGAAATTACTTCACTGGACATTTACAATTCAGTTTTTTCTTAAACTCCATTTATCTGGATTAAATTCTACAAATTAGAATTTAGATTTAGTGGATTGATTTAGTTTAATTAGGATTGCTCTTCTTTTTTTTTTTTTTTTGCAATTTAAAATTTTATTGATTTAAAGCGCCACTATCCACAATTACAGTAATACATTGAGAAAGCATACAGAAGAGGAGATACAAACTTATTGCAGATAAAACCTGCATAATGACCAGATAAAACAATCAAGTAAAAACATACCAGGGAGGCAGCCCACAATAAAGAAAAAGAAAAAAAAAAAGCATCTCCATCTCCCAATATAAAACTATAAAACAACCCCATCCCAATACCTAAACCCCCAACCCCTCTCAAGGTTACAATCACTACCAAATGGAAAAACACTCACACAGAAAAAGAAAGGAAAAAGAAGTCAAGAATAGGTAGAAGACAAAGAGAGAGGAAAGCACAAAAACATTGCTGTACCACAGTGCATTCAAATTGTATTTCAAATTACTTAGTAATAAGTCGAGCGCCCACTTAGTCATATATGCATTCGGTTTGCCTTGCATGTGGCTATATGTTTCTCCAATTGCAACGCTTAACATACATTCTCGGTGCCATTCCAACATAGAAGGAGATCCCATAGATGACCAATGCCTGAGAATTATTAACTTCTTAACCGAGTAATAAGTCAGACATGGGCTCTCCAACCTTTCGGGGTCATGTCCGGAAAGATTAACAATAAACAAGTTTCCGACGTGTTCATATTGAAGGAGCCAAGGATAGGGTGAACAACTCTGCTGATGTCCTCCCAAAGCGAGCGAATCTTTGGGCACTCCCACAGCATATGCAATAAGGAGCCCTCCCCAAAACCACAGTGCCAGCATGCGGGGAGCACCTTGCCCTCCATCGGAATAAATATGAGGAGTCAGATAGAGATGATGCATAATATTAAATTGGACCATCCTAAGCCTATCTTGCTTGACATATTTATAAACAGAGTTCCATAGATTCTGCCAGAACTCGGAGAATCCCCAATCCCCAGCTCTCTAGCCCAATGTGTAACACACCCCAGAAGGATTTTCTTGTCCCATTCTAAAATTTTCCCATAAATTTTGGAGACCGCATGGGACTGGGTTGCTACCTTCAAAGTTCGTCCATACTAGAGGGGCTGATCATGCGAGGGCAGCGGATAGAAAGGCCCTTGACAGACAGCTTCTTAAGCTGCAGCCATTTAAAAAACAATTGTCCGCCACCCCCAAGGTCTTTTCATATAAGCAAATGACCTAGGTACCTTCTGATCTAAAAATCTGCTGCAGTGATATGACTAATCTGGGGCCAGAAGAGGAGATATTGGGAGACCCCAATCTTAAAATGCATATTTTCAAAATAGACTGGTGTCTGAGATCCACTACTCAAAGCCTAGGTGCTGTTGTAATTGGAGAAAGCCTTCAAGGACCATGCCATGGGATTGTTCCTAAAGGCCCTCGGAAATTCATAGGGAAAGATATAATAATGTCCATAGCGTACATCGTGCCCTAGCCAAGTCCGCCTCAATATCATACCAGAGGTCTATAATCTGTGGGCTGCACCTTCCTAATCCACCAGGCAAGTTTACTAACATGCTGGGCCAAATAATAGGCAAAGACCGAGGGGGCAGCCAAACCACCCCCATTTCTAGGGGCAGTCAGGTTGTTAAACGACCTACGAATACGCTTCCCTTGTCCTATAAAGGAGACAAATAACTTCTGCAGCTTAGCAAACCATCTTTTCAGGAGATAAACCCCCAACATTCCCAACGAGGGTGCCCAAATTCTCTTTAATCATCAAAGCCAAACTATTATTAATCTTAATGCCAAAATATAGTAAGGAACCAGATTCCCAACCTAAACCTAAGGGTTGCAAATCAGCTCTTATCACACTCCGATTTAAAGGGAAAATCTTAGTTTTAGAGTGATTCAACTTATAACCCGACATATTTGAGAAATAACTAAGGATTGCTCTTCTTTAGTATGCCCAGAAGGACGGGCAGGTCAGTAGCCATGGGTCCTCAGAGGTTTCTCTCCAAGGGGGGGTTTCCTCTCCTGAGTGCTACTGGTCACACTCTCTGGAGTTGGAGGAGGTGATCATCTATTCCTATCATTAGGTGTTGTCATGCATGACTTCTTCAGCATTCAGTTAAAGAACAATCGTTGATATTATATTCTTTTTGTGGCTTTCATAATTCTAAACCAAGCTTCCTTCCTACAGGTGGGATACAGAGAAAGACCAAAACCATCAAATATTATCAATCAACTCAATTCAAGCATCCTAGTACCTAAGCACAAATCAATTCTATACTACTAAATAGTAAACACTGTCCTTTTAATGCTGGCCTCTGTATCCAACAACCATCTTCTTCATTTTACTGTATATGTTACATAAGCACTGAGCTATGAAGCACACATAATTGAAGGGATTAGCCTGGGATTATGTGGGGAAAGAGCTCCTCCCCCACAGCCTATTTAAATCCACCAACTGACTTCTGCTCTGCTTAGAGCGAGTGGCACTCACCCACCATCCTCCCCAACACCTCCTCCTTCTGCGGCACTCTTATCCCACCAGGAAGGCTTTCATAATTCTAAACCAAGCTTCCTTCCTACTGGTGGGATACAGAGAAAGGCCAAAACCATCAAATATTATCAATCGACTCAATTCAAGCATCCAAGTACCTAAGCACAAATCACCCTACACTACTACCTAGTAAACATTGTCCTTTTAATGCTGGCCTCTGTATCCAACAACCATGTTTTTCATTCCACTATATATGTTACATAAGCACTGAGCTATGAACCACACATAATACTTGTGTGGAAGAGTCACACAGATCACTTACAGTATGTAGGTCTATACCCTCGGAGTGTCAATGCAATGGGCCAGCAACCTTGTCCCCTTGCCTCACCTTCATAATGCTTATGGCCAAGATAAAACTAAGTCTGTTCAACTTTTAAATCTAAAATCTGTTGAATTTCTGACTTAAATTGCTTGATTTGAAAACCCAGACACCAAACTTCCTGCATGTAAAACATTAGAATAATATGTAGAGTTTACTGAAGATGCTTCAATTTTGCATTCTTCAATTTTCACTGATGCGTAACATAGGCAATAAGTTTGTCCCACAGCACCACTTTCAGGGTATACCACAAAATAAATTGGTCTACCTTAGTGGTCAAATTAGGGGGTACAATTTGTGGGATTCAATTTTAAATTGTTGTAAGAGAAACCCATCCTTAAGAAAACCTAAATGAAACTGCCAATGAGAAGTTTTTTCTATGTTTACAAAAATGGAGCTCCACAATAATCAGAGCATGATCCGACAAATGAATAGGGCATGTTTAACAGACTTGAAGGATACCTGCCTGCTTTAAAACAAACAAGTAATCCAAGCAAACTGAGATGTGAAAGTGAGGGGAGTGATACATGAATTCCAGTCCTTGAGGGTGCAGATGACACTAGGTGTCCATAAACTCCAAATACTCCATGGTGGTTCTAAAGTATTTTGCAGCTGTGAATTACGGTATGGTCAGGGGTTAAAAGCATCCAGAGCAGGACTGAAAATCATATTAAAATCCCCTCCCAAAAGTAAGGTTCCCTACAATAGGGGAAACACTTTACTGAAAATATTTGCACAACACACTTCATAAACCCCCAGGGTGGATATAAAGTTGCCAATATCACTGGTTGACCACATAAGGAACCAACAAATATAACAAATCTACCATATGAGTCAGCCACCATTTCATAAACTGTAATAAGGTGGGAGCATTTGGCTAAAATGAAAACCCCTCTACACCTACTGGAGGGGTGGGAGGATGATCCCAGGACTACAAACCCCATACATTCCAATTTGAGGTGCTTCAAGGCAGGGAGATGGGTCTCCTAAAGGAATCTGGGGTTGGGGGATAGACCTTACAAAGACAGACTGAGAGAGCTCAGTATGTTTACCCTGGAGGATAGAAGAGAGAGAGAAAGGGGATATGATTGCGACTTTGAAGTACCTGAAGGGGATGAACAGAGTGGACACCAGGCATTTGTTCAATCTTAAGGGAGGAAGAGAAACCAGAAGGCACTCTCTGAAGTTAGAGGGGTTAGATTCAAGAAGGAGATGAGAAGACACTATTTCACTGAAAGAGTGGCAGCAGTGTGGAATGCACTGCCAGAGAAAGTCGTATCATTGTAGACAGTGGGAGCTTCAAGACAGGGTGGGACAGATTCAAAGGGAGAGTACAAACTGGGAGGGGGCAGGCAGTGGGGAGGATGGAAAGTGGGGGGGCAGCTGCAGTCTGATGGACTGATGCACTGCACACCTGAGTAGACTAGATAGCCCATAAGGCCTGTATCTGCTGGCAATTTCATATGTGTGTTTGTTCATATGAACAAAAGTTTGACTTGTTCTCAATGAAACATCTGAAGCAGGAGGAACTACTTAATAGAGTTGTGAACCCTATTTACATTATATGATATAAACTTTGTAATTGGAGCTGGATTCATGTCATAATAGCCATAGAGCCATAGCAAAATAGCAATTGCTATTATGGTGAGTGTATATCACCAAAATGCAAATTGACGATATATACATCGCAGCGACCCAACATCCAGCAATCATAAAAGTGTTTTTTGGGGGGTTGTGTCCCCCCACACCTCCCTGAATTTAGATTGTTAACTCCAGTGGGTGCATCTCTGGGAGGGGGCTACACTCTGGTTACTGCAGAAAAAATAAAGTTGGGAACCACAGGCAGTGGCAAAAATTGTTGCACTGGTCTCCAGCCCTGAACCTGGTACCTGCTCCACTAGAGCTAGCCACCCTCACCACCATGCCACATGGCTAGCTCAGCAGCAGCAGCAGGCACACTAGCCCCCTACATACCTCTTCCCTGTCCTTCTCCATCCCCTTGCTTATCCCGGTCACCATCCCCTACCCTCACCTTCACGTAGGGTCACTACCCTTGCAGGGTAACCCATGAGTATATCGCCCAATATGAGTCACCATTTTGATGGGGTGCCATATTGGTTCATTATACTCACTGGATACCATTGGAGCCATCATAACCCAAAACTGAATGCTTCACTCTCAATAACTGATAATTGCCAAACAGTACCATACCATAATGCCCACATGTCCCAGCACCCACCTAGCAATGTACAGCAATGCATTGGTCACCTCCACATAAACAATAATACTATAAATAGTCTACATGGCAAAAACTGAACACCGAGTTGATGAATAGTGAAAATGCAGCATCACGGCCATAGGATGAATAGTGAAAATCCCAACACGGCCATAGAAACAGAGTACAGTAGTACAGTGTCAAAAAAATTTCCTTCCAAGGCAGGGGGCTAATAAAGCAGAAGCCCCTGTCTGGGGCTGGGTGGTAAGACACAGGGGGAGATAGCTGAATTCCAGGATCCAAGCTCCCCTCGGAATAAAAGAACATCAACATTCACACCTGCAATAAAGCCATATAGATGTATGATGTTTAATTCCCCACATCACCTCCAAACAAAGTGATTTGCAATGTTGTAATGTGGTGGGGTGATATTCTGAAAAGTGGAAGAGTACAGCCCAAGGCATTAAGGATATCTGTGTCTCAAGAGTCAACCATAGTTCACCATCATCAAACATACCAGGCCCTCTGCCCCAGTACTTCACTTACTGAAGGCGGAGGGCAAGGACAAACCACCACAGCAGACAGGACAAGGCAACAGGGTGCAGTAAAAAGGAGAGACACCCAAGTAGTATAACCTTTACTGAGGGGCCAAACCATCAATGACCAGTTTAGTCTAACAGGTGGGGGAAGTCTTGTGAGATCATGTCACATCTTCAGTCTAAAGATACCTTCACTCATTATGTTCCAGGAGAGCAACAATGCCCACTGGGTCCAGCCCAGACACAGCAAGTCCCCCCAGCTGTCCCCCCCAAGCTCAGAGAGCTTTCTCTGTATTTTCAAAGTTGTCTGTACCCTTCAGTTTTTAGAAGACTGAGATTATGTTCTCTCTCCCTTAGCCTCCTCTTTGCCAAGTTGAACATGTTATGGGCCACCAGCCTCTCCTCATAGCTTTTATCCCTCAAATCCCTGATCATTTTGATGTCCCTGGGTTGCACCTTCCTGACAACTTCAATATATTTTTGTATTGAGGAGACTAGAACTGCAAGAGCACTTCATGTTGGGTCCCACCAGTGTGTTGTAAAGTGGCAGGATTTCTTCCCCTAATCTGCTTATCACCCTCATTTTAATGAATCTCAGCATTCTGCAAACCCTCTTGACCGTGGTCACACTTTACTTGTCATGCTTAAGCCCCTTGTGTATTATGAATCATGAGTCCTTTATTTCCTCCACTGCAACAAGGGGAATCCCAGACAGTGTTTAGGTTATGCCTTTGATTTTCTTCCCTAAGTTTAGTAGCTTGCATTTTGCTACATGGAACTTGAGACACCAGGAGTTCAACCAGTCATCCAGCCTTTTCAGATCCTCCTGAAATGTGTCCCAGTTTTCAGGGGTCAGCTTAATTTCATCATTGAACATAAGCAGTCTGCAGGACACCACAGCTTCCAGATTGTTGGTTGAATTGTTAAACAGAAGTGGCCGAGCACTGATCTCTGAGTGACACCACTAAGTGCACCTTTACAGAAAAGTTCCAGTGAAACACAACTCACATATTCCTGTACCCAAGTCAGTGAACAATCCACCATATGTTTGCCTAATGTTACCACACTGGTGTACTTGCCTAGAAGCATGTCATACATCACAGTGTCAAATCTCTTATTGAAACACTCATAGAGTAGGTCTATGACCCTGCCTCTGTCACCTACATGGTCATCTCTCAAAAAATGTAATGCTGATGGTTTGGCATGGTTTGTCCTATATAAAAGCTATGCTGAGAGTGTGCTAGAACCTTGTTCTCAAATAACTAGTGTATTACTCTGTCCTTGATAATGGCATCCAAGACCTTGCCCAACACTGCTGTCATGCTGCCTGGGCTGCAGTTTCCTGGACCTTGCCTTATTCTTGAAGATGGGGACAACATTAGTCACTTTCCAGTCCTCCAGCCACACATTTGTCCGCATAGCCTTATTAATGACTATTGCAAGATGCCCTTTCAATTTTCTTTTAGCTCTACTATGATCCTGGAGTGTACACCATCTGACCCTTGGAACTTAATCCGGCTGGATCCACTCCAGGCCATCTACCAGTGTGGGTGTGATGTCTGCAGACTTCATTATGGCTAAACACATTCCAAGACTAGCATGTGCTAAGCAATGCAGTATTCACAAAGTTAAAACCACATTTCTGCTGATGGTGCTACTGGTTTTGTGGCATATAACAAACAAACAGAGTCCGGTGCACCCCTCCACATGGTATATCTGAAAAGTAAAACATGTTTCTGCCTAACTTGGCTATTTTCTTTCTGTTATCTCCATGGATAAGGGGTTCTCTTAGTTATCAGATTGGAATTCCATGCTATGTGAACAAGTCAAACCAATAGATGCCAGAGTAGAACCCCACAGTTTAGTCTTAACCATGAAATGCCTTTAGTGGCTACTCTTAAAGGTAATATGTAAAGATTTTTAAAACTAAAAGAGGCAGCTCCATTCAATAAACATTGCTCTAAAATGTGTGTTCCAAATTCTGTAGCAAATGTCAACAAATTAATGCATTTGTAGTGTCTTTTTGTTGTGGTCTATTTCTCCAAGCTTGCTGTACGCTGAGTCAACATGCCTCCAGGCTGCTGATGTCATTTGGAGTGCTACTTAACTGTGCCTGTTAGGAAGCTGTATTGCTGCTAGTAATACAATGTTGGTAACCTCACTGCTGTTGGTCAGTGTCTGTGTTACAATAATTTAGATTTAATAGGGACCTTATTTGAACTAATTCCTACTAGGGATGGATGTGTTAGGCCTGGTAAAAAATATCATTTTAAAGTGATTTTGTGAGCTTTGACATAACAAATGGGATTAATAACTTGTAGTAACCTGTAGGAGTTGTGATGCAATATTCTACCATTCAAACTGCCAAAAAGTGCTGTTTTCCATGAAATAAATGCTTTTATTTCTGTGCTCTGCTTCATTTGCATAACCCGCCCCTTTTTTTTCTCTCAGTACTGCAACTCCCAAGCATGACATCATGCAAGGGAAACAAAGTTTATAAACACTGTTTTGAAACAGAGACCTCTGTTGGTCAGTTTTGGTATTTCAGACATCTACACTACCAACATAGGAGACTGCATCTCTCAGTAAAGAAAACTTGTCAGCTAGATACTGTATGCACAATGCCTTATTTGGAAAATACACATATGAGAGCTTTAATTGTTAAAGCCACTACAGAGATTTGAGAATGTACTTCACAGTAAGGGAATTGGAAAACAACGTCTTATTGTACCCACAATGCCTTGCTATGTGCATTTACATATTAGGTGTAGTCACCACCACCAAAATAAGGGACTACACTTCTGAATAACTAACACTTACATCAACATGTTAATTTACCTGGAATTCCTTGGTGCTGTTGTAAAACATTGACAGTTCCCTTGCATGACATCATTCTGAGGGTGTGATTGCACACAGAAAACTGGAGAACACAGTGCTGAAAAATGTTAAATAAAAATGACTATGATAGTTTTTTTTACAAAACAAATTGCAGCTTCAGCATCTGAAGCATGGGTGGTAATGGCATACTATATGAAAAAGACATTTGTAAAAACTTGCAAAATCACTTTAATAATGCAATAAAGCATGACAGGGTATGTGATTATGGGTCAATTATCATACACCTCTCACAGGTGCTGTTAGGCACAAGACACTTGAGATGCATGCCTTTAAACAACCAAGAGAGAAGTGTGATTATTGACCATTATCACACACCCTGGAGTGCTTTATTGAACTAAAAACATGTGCAGAAAGTTTTTTTTTATAAACTGTAAAATAAAAAATTATAAAACTACCTGCAAAAACACTGTAACTATTTGGAAATAAAGTAGTCTCTTTTTTAAATAAAATTGTATTGAGAAACAATTTGATAAAGTAGCTCCTGTTTGTTAAATCAGCTAACTGTAACAGCTATTATACTGATTTACATACAGAGAGAAGGAATGCTGTGTAGATTATAAAGTTGACATATGTTCCTTACTCAGTGATGCAATCTCCTCTTTTGGTACTGCTGACTGCAGCTTAGCACCTACAATGTAAATGTACATAGCAAAGCATTGTGGGCACTATATAACACTGTTTTCCATTTTCCTTACTGTAAGGTGCAGTCTCCAATTATGTAGTGGTTGCAACACCAGAAGATTTCAAATGTTTATTTTCAAAATAAGGCATTGCACATACAGGCCAGGATTCTGAATCTGTGCCCAGAAAGGGTGCAAGTGTGTGCACAGTTCAACTGAGTTGCACTGGAGTGCACATTTGCTATATTCAAACCAGATGCGCAATCGCACATCCCATCTGTATATAGTAAAAGATGCAGGTGGCACAAATGGGGACCACCGAGGATGCACCAGTGCATCCTGCTGTGTGGTTTGAATATCTGGAATGGGGATGCATGGCGCATCCTCGGAATGTGCCGGGTGCAAATTCCAGATATTCGGCCCAACATCAAGTTCAAGTTCATGTTCAAATTTATTGATTGGCAAATTAGCCATTACAATATAAAAACAAAACAGGTGATAAAAATATTAAATATGCCATACAATTATAAAACTCTATACAAAAATACCTAAATCATACTTAAAAGAAGATTAAAATATACACACAGAACTTGAAAAATTATAAAAGCAGCAAATGCTAATTATATTCAAATTACTGCACAGCTTTTTACTCTTTTATATTTAACAGGCACCTTACAATAAATATTTTCCCATAGTTAATTCAGTAAACATTATTGAGTAATAAATTACAATGCCTAACCATCAAGGAAATGTTAATCTATCATATGGATGCAGAAATCATATCCAGATTCTTACTTTGGACCTGGTTAAAGCAATATCATAATAATATCAAGGTCTGCATGATCAGGCCAGTTTCTCTCTCTAAGTCTTTTTCTATCTCATTATATGCGACCTTCTTTGCTCAATTATTTTCAATAGAGAAACAACAGATGTTAGTATTATAGGAGCAGTACTTGTAAATAAATAAATTAGCTACTGGGCAGGTTGATCATTTTGGTATCTCAGTATGTTCCCCAACAAGGTAGTCCTATATTTTTCATATAAAGGGCAACGGAGGACTACATGCAGCATGTTATCTTCCCCCAGGCCACATCTGCACATATAAGTCTTATTTTTTTTCCCCTGAAAATAATCCTATCTTCTTATTGCTTTTGAAACCTCAAAGCGGAACCTAGTCAGTAATATTCTCTGTCCTGGATTAGGAAGAATGGAGAGATATTTTTCATATCTATGTGCTCTTTGGTTTTTAGCAAGCCACCTACAGGCTTTGGATAACCCACAGGCCTCTAGATCTTTTTGAATGGAGTTATCCTTTATTTTATTTTTTATTATAAGTTTACTATAATCCATAGGCAACCTTAGAGAATCTGTAACTATATGCAAGAGTCCATACGGTTTAATAAGTTTGTCTAGGACCATCATACAATGAAAAATAATATTAGATTGGGAATATATAATTGATTCTTCCAGACATAAATGCAGAAGTCTGCTGGAGTTCATCACATAAACCCCAACCCAATAATTAATCTGTTGTTGGACACATGCACATTCAATTGTTAAGTCACCAATCTCTGCCCTAACCATAACTGAGGGGGCACTATTAGGGAGACCCATGATCTTTTTGTGTATTTGTTTAAACTATGCTCTAAAAATCCCTTAAACTCCCCACCCCATACTTCAACTCCATAAAGGATCTGGCTTTTAATTTTTGCTCCAATAACTCACTGATTTCCTTCAACTGATCTCCCTCCAAATTTATAGGAAAATGCCTGTATAACAGGAAGAAAAGCATCCATCTTATGCTTAATGCTTTTAAAATGGCTTGTCAAAGTCCCTTTTTGGTTCAAGTTGATTCCTAAATAACAGAATTCTCTGACCTCCTCAAGTCTATAGCTGTCCATATAGAAATTATGACCCCTCTTATTTCCTCCTAAGACCAGAACCTTGGTTTTGTCATAATTAACCATCGGGTCAGCATTTTTACATTCATGGTGAAATCTCTCAATGCTTCTAATCATTCCCAAATGACTGAGGGAGAGTAGAACCATGCCATCAGCATAAGCTAAAAATGGGATCACTCTAAATCCTACTCTTCATAGATGGAACTCAGCTTTATACATGTTTCTTAAAACAGTACCAAAATAGAGATTAAATAATAGTGATGCCAAAGTGCAGCTTTGGTTGACCCCAACATTATTTTTGAACCATGTGCTTATTTCACCAGAGTCACTGTGTCTGATATAGTGTAATTTTCTTGGTGTAAAATCTAATCATTTCCAGCAAAGTGGGGTCTACTTCTATTTCCCTGAGTCTATCCTTTAATAATTTTCTGTTTACCCGATCAAAGGCAGCTTTAAGGTCAATAAAGGTACAGAATATTTTTAGTTTTTTTCTACTTTTCTGTATTTATGGATCAAATGATATAGGACAAAAATTTGATCAGTAGTGGAATGATTCTTTAGGAATCCTGCCTGTGCTTCAGCAATTTTACCATTAGTCTCTGCCCATTTCATCAGCCTATTATTTAATACTCGGGTAAAAACTTTTCCCACTTTGTCCAAAAGGCTAATGGGTATATAAGAGCTGGGATCTTTTTTGTGTCCTTTCTTATGGATTGGGACAATGATATTTAATCCCCAACTTTTAGGGATATCCCCCGACTTCCATATATAATTAAACAGATTGAACAAAAAAGGAATCCAGAATGTTCTGGTTTTAATTATTACATCTAAAGGAACTCCATCAAATCCTGAAGCTTTTCTTTTACTGAAGGAATCTAAAGCATCCTTTATCTTGAATGATGTTATCTTCACATCTGGGCTGTATTGTCTTCCCAACTGATTATATCTTACCATTCCAGATAGGTAATCTGGGTCTTCCCTATAACATAGGTGTTTATAATGATTTACCAAGTGTCTGGTTCAATATGCGCATTCATTTTAGCATGGTAGCCCATTCCAGTACTAACAATCCTCCAGAATAATTTGCTATCTTTACTAATAATTATTGAGTTATGCAATTTTATCCAAAGTTGTTTGGCGTATTTGCGTTTGTTCCTGGCTAATATCTCCGTATATTCTTTCCTATCTTTGTTCATTATTTAATTATTACCCTTATTTGGGTGTTGTTTTAAAATTCTATATTTTTTATTTAGAGTTTTCCTTGCATCATGACAGTCCTTGTTGTACCAAGGATGACCCTTACGTTCATTAATTTTCACCTCTTTTGTTATTTCATACGCAATCATATTTGTGATTGCATTGTAGTCATGTATTATCTATTGGCTCATAGGACTGCTAGCCACAGAGATTAATTTGGATAAAATACCCCTACTTTCCAACAGATTGACCAGTTTATCACTATTAATTATTTCCCATTCAATGTCTTTTTTATTTGATATCAACTTTGAGGCCTTAATATCATTATCAGGAGTAAAGTCACCATAACTAATCACTAACTCCAGAGCCTTGTGCTGGCTTTCCACTCTGAATATTAATTTAAGAGAGCTGATCCTATTGAAAAGATTTGAATTTATCCAAATATAGTCAATTGTGGAAATACCGTTGACGCCTATATATGAGTATTCACTTTCAAGGTCCATGAGTGTTCGTCCATTCAGAAGTAACATATTGCTCCTAAACATTGTCTTATGTAATTCAGCTCCGCTTTTGTTGATACAGTTATCTTCAGCAGTCCTTTTTATTTCCAGGGTAGTGGACTGAATGGTTGAAAGAGCTTCTATTGCCTCCTCCGAGCATCCTTGCAAGGACCCCATCCTAGCATTGAAGTCTCCTAATATTACTAGATTAGTGGTCAGATAGTCAAGTATTAGGTTTCTAATTAAGTTTACTAGCAGATTAAGATAATTGGGATCCCCATAATGGCTTCCTGTAGGCTGAGCATAAATATATATGAAAAACCATATCTGTTTGGTAATTTTCCCAGTTAACTTTACTGCTAGTATACTACCACTAGGCAAAGGAATTTCTTCGGTTATAATACTTTTATTCAGTTTTATTAATGTAGCTAACCCTTCTATCCCTCTTCCAAAGTTTTTATTTTTTATTGCTTTCTTGCAATATGTTACATATCCACTTAGATGGAGATCACATAATGCCCATGTTTCTTGAATACAAATTATATGAAAGCAGTTCAAATATTCACTGATTTCTGGGTCGCCAATTTTAATACTCAGGCCTGAAGAATTCCAAGATAAAATTTTAAAGAATTTTTCCCGGGGATTTTATATCAATAACCCCTTCTTGACCATGACCTACCCTTTCATTCACCTTTTCCCAGTTATGAGTACACTGTCTCCCCATGGGATTGTCATGTTTGATTTGTCATTGTCCCAAGTTAGTTAAGCTCTCAAACTTATTTGTGGTTTCAACCAAAAATTCCCATTTCTTTGAATTAATCAAAATTGAAGCATGGTCATTCTGTACAACAGCCTTCTCATTGTTGACATATAAATGAATCCCAAGTTGGTCCAAAATGTTTTGTTTCATTATCAAGTCCTTAATTATATTTACTTGGTTTACAACAAACCAGATTTGGCCATCTTTCTCCATCCTTATGGTTTTCCCAATGTTATAATTACTTATATGGATATTTAAGCAAATGTTCAGGAAGTCAAGAAGCTTGCCTCTTAAGTTATATTTGGATTCATTTGAAAACTGTTTTAACCCAAATATCGAAACTGTACCCTTCTCTTATTAAAAGCTTGATAGTCTTGGTTCATATAGAATTCTGGGAAGAGATCCTTTAGTGTAGTAACCTCTCCTACCATTATACCCATGGCATCCAATTTTTTTGCCCCAAAAACAATTGCTTTCAAAATGTGAAATTGTTCAGTTACCACCAGGACCAATTCAGATTCCTTTAATGGTCTGTCAATGCTGATTAAATCTTTTAAAATAATACAACCATTCAATATTGTAGACATTAATGCAGATAATGAGTGCATGAGACTTTCCTGTGTTTAATTTGGCATAAAAGAGACCCCAAAAAGAGGCAGTTCAAAGTCCGAACCTAGCGTTTTTCCTAGAAAGAGGTAAAAATTAACATTCTGATTGAGAGATTTTTCTGTATTTTTAGAACGCTCCTGATCTACTGGGGCTCCATGTTTCAGTAACTCAATATTAATATTATTTGTGCTGCTTCTCCCACCATCTGTACACTTGTCATTGTAGTTTTTCTGATTTTTAATATTTGACCCATTCGAGGATTTCTTGGGGTTTTGAATTCCAGGCTTATTAATAACCTGGCATTCATTTTTTTTCTTCCCCTTTTTCCCTGGTATCTTCCCACTTTTTGCTTCCTCTTTTTAATTTTTGGGTTTGGAGGTGGTAACTACATTACTTAGATTTACTGATACTTCATTAAGTAATCTATCCCCCTTAGTCTTTGATCTATCCTTTTTCATTATAAGAGGATATGGGATATCTGTAGGTACTTCTTTTTCCCTGCAATTTAGTTTTTTTCCCATTAAGTTAGACTTCTTTATATTTTCATCCTTACTATCGAATGCTTCTTGCAGTATTCCTTTATGCCACAGGGATGCATGATTTTGTGCTAATTCCCTGCAGACACTGGTGTTTCTTAATTCAGCTGCAGGAAGCATAATGCATTCATTCGCTGAGCTTAAAGTACTGTAGTCATTAAGTGGAGAATCCATAAGGGTTGCATTCTCATAATTTCTTATTTGTGCAAAAGAGCTCACCATATCCTCCACTATCAAAACAGGAGACTTGCATTACATAGATACATAGATACATACATAGATACATAGATACATAGACACATAGACAGTGTCAGCAGATAAGGGCCTATGGCCCACCCAGTCTGCCCATTTGAGCTTGTAAGTTCAGTTTGTTTTCCTAGAAGTCTGTTGCCCCTTACCCCTGACCTCCAGAATTCCTTTATGTCTATCCCATGCATTCTTAAATCCTGTGATTGTTTCAGCCCCACCACTTCCTCTGGCAGGGTGTTCCACTTGTCCACCACCCGTTCTGTGAAATTCTTTCTCATGTTTCCTCTGAATCGTCCTCCTCCTTATCCCATGCCTCTAGTCCTGAAACATCTTTTTTGCTTAAAAATAGTGTTTTCCGGCACCCTGTTCCTCCCTGTAAGATACTTGTATGTCTCTATTATATCCCCTCTCTCCCTCCTCTCCTCCAGGGAGTACATGTTCAGTTCCTTCAACCTGTCTTCATAGGACTTGTCATGTGATCCATGCACCATCTTTGTTGCCCTCCTCTGAACCTTCTCTACCCTGTCTATGTCCTTATGTAGGTATGGTCTCCAGAACTGTACACTGTACTCCAGGTGGGGCCTCACTAGTGTCTTGTATAGTGGAATTATGACCTCCCTTTTCCTGCTGTTGATGCCCCTGCCTATACATCCCAGCATCCTATTTGCTTTACCTGCTGCCTTGTCACACTGCTTCCCTACCTTGAGGTCATCAGAAATGATAACCCCAAGATCCCTTTCCTGCTTGGTGCACGCTATATCCTCACCCCCCAACTGATATATTGTGCCAGGGTTTTTGTGCCCCATATGCATTATCTTGCACTTCTTTGCATTGATTTTCAACTGCCAAACCCCTGACCATTCTTCAAGTTTCTGCAGGTCACTTCTCATTCTGTCTACACCCTCTGGTGTGTCTACTCTGTTACAGAGCTTTGTGTCATCAGCGAACAGTGAAATTCTGCCTTCTAGGTCCTGCACAATGTCACTGATGAAGATGTTGAATAGGACCAGTCCAGCACTGATCCCTGTGGTACCCCACTGGTCACGCTTCCCTCTGTGGAGTGACAGCCATTACCACCACCCTCTGTGTCCTGCCACCCAGCCAGTTACCTACCCACCACACTACTGTCCTGCCCATACCCATATTCCCCAGTTTGTGTAATAGTCTTCTATGTGGCACAGTGTCAAAGGCCTTGCTGAAGTCCAGATAGGCCATGTACACTCCCTCCTGATTCACCTCCTAGTTACCCAGTCAAAAATTCAATGAGGTTGGTCTGACATGACCTCCCCTGGTGGCACCATGCTGCCTTGGGTCCTGTAGTCCATTGACAACCAGATGTTCCACCTCTCTCCTTCAGTAGTTCTTCCATGATCTTCCCCACTACCGAGGTGAGGCTGACTGGTCTGTAGTTCCCTGCTTCCTCTTTGTTCCCACTTTTGTATAAGGGGACTACATCTGCTGTCCTCCAGTCTTTGGGTACCACCTGTTTCCAGTGATCAGCTAAACAGAATAGCCAGAGGTTCAGCCACCATCTCTCTTAGTTCTTAAGGACCCTGGGGTGCACCCATCTGGCCCCATTGCTTTATCAACTGTTATTACTTCCAGTTCCTTCAGGACCCTTTCTCATGTAAAGGGACTTGTGTCCATTTCTGCACCATTCTCACGCCTTGTACTCCTTCAGACCCATTACCTCCTCTTCCTCAGTAAAGACTGAGCAGAAATACCTGTTCAATATGTCAGCTTTACTGTTGTCATCCTCCACCCGGCCCCCATCCTCCCCCTTCAGTCTCACTATCCCTCCATTTGTCTTTCTTTTTTTCACTTATGTACCTGTAAAAGGTTTTGTCCCCTCTACCCACTGATTTTGCAATGTGTTCTTCTGTCTGAGCTTTGGCTTCCCTTACTGACCTCCCTGCCTCCCTTTGCTTCTCCTGGTACTTCTCCCTATCCCCTTCTGCCTGTGTCTTTTTGTATTGCCTGAATGCAATCTTTTTGGCTTTCACTTTCTTTGCTACCTCTTTGCAAAACCATAATGGTCTCCTCTTCCTTTTCCTCTTGCTAACCTGTAATGCATAATTCTGTGTTCTTGTAATCCCCATTTTAAATACTGCCCACTGTTCCTCAACCCTGATTCCTGTCCCATTCCCCTTAATGCCTCTTTAAGTATCTCCCCATTTTCCCAAAGTCTTCCCTAAAATCCAGGATCGTGTTTTTGTGTGATTTGGTTCTGCTCTTTCTGTGATTTCAAACCACAATGACTGGTGGTCACTGTTTCCCAGGTGCTCCCCCACTGTTACCCCCATCACACTGTCCCTGTTTGTGAGCACAAGGTCCAGTACTGCTTTCTGCCGAGTTGGTTCCATGACCAGTTGCTTGAGGAAGGCACCCTGAAGGGAGTCCAGGATAAATCTGCTCCTAGTTGATGCTGCTGCTGGGATGCTCCAGTCCACATCTGGAATATTGAAGTCTCCAACCAGTACTACCTCACTCTTGTCTGCCATCCTTTGGATGGCTAGCATCAATCCCTATCTGTTTCTTCCTCCTGGGCTGGTGGTCTATGAGCCACACCTGTGCAGATGGCTGTCCCATTTTCCTTTCCAGCTTAACCCACAGTATCTCTCCCCATTTTGTTCCTCCTGGATCTCTGTGGCCCTTATGTCATTTTTCACATACAGTGCCACTCCTCCTCCCTTCCTGCCTGCTCTGTCTCTTCTGAATATGTTGTAGCCAGGTATGGCCATCTCCCACTCGTGGATATCATTACATCAGGTTTCAGTGATGGCCACAATGTCCAGGTCTGACTGCACCATGACAGCCTCCAGATCTTCCATCTTGTTGCTAAGGCTCCTGGCATTTGCACACATGGCTTTCCATGATTTGGCCTCCTAGACTGTTTCACTGTTCTCCAGCCTCTTCCTTGGTTGTCATTTTCCCTGGTTCTCCTTGCTGTCTGCTCTTCTGCTGAATTTTGCCCTTTCTGCTTATCCACCTCTTGGGCACTAATCTCCATCTTTTGCACACTGCTTTGCAGAGATAGCCCTTCTCTGGTTCACTGGTTCCACTGCTAGCTGTGGGGGTGAGCAGTGGTACCCTCCTTGCTGGCCTTCCACCCCTTTGCTGGTTTAAATGCTTGTCAATGTAGCATTTAAACTTATCATTGAGTCTTGATTCCTCCAGGATGGATGCAGGCCGTCAGGCTGAACAAACCTCCATCCCTCCAGGTGGGTCCCCAGTCACCAATGAATCCAAACCCTTCCTCACAGCAGCAGTTCTTCAACCATGAGTTAAAGTTCCTGGTGCATGCACTCCTATGTTTCTCCCTTGTCTCCTCACAGGTAGTACTTGGAGAAAGTGACAGAAGTAGCTACTTGCTTGAGACCCCTCCCCAATTTCCTAAGCTCTTCCTGAACTTCCTTTGACTCCCCATTTGCCAGGTCATTAGTACCTAGGTGGATAATGACATCCAGCTCACCCTCCCGTCTTGCCTTCCCAGTGATCCCCAGGATCTTCCTTCCATCCCTCCATGCTGTGGCACCTGATAGGCACCTCACCTCCCTGTCCTCCCCCTCCTGTGTTCCTAGCTGGATCCCTCTTATGATGGAGTCCCCCACCAGGATTCACTTCCTCCTCCTCCTCCTCCTCCTCTGGGGTCCACTGCTTTCCCCGCTGAGGTCACCTCCTTGGCTAACCTCCACATCCTTTCCTTCCACTTCCCTGGGTACCTCTATTTGGTTGTCCTCATTTGCCAGTGTGGCATATGAGTTCTTGAGTGGAATAGGATCTGGGATGTGCCTCTGCCTGACTGCTCTAACCCTCCCTGAGCCCACTGTCATCCAAGTGCTCCTCGTTCTCGGCATCCTTGAGGCAGTTGCATTGGACTGGGGTCCCTGGATAGGGGTGATGGTACTTCTGACCCAGTTTACTTCTGCTCTGAGTCTGGCTACCTCCTCCCGCAGTCCAGAGATATGCATGCAGATAGGGCAGCACCTCAGTGTCCAGAAGGTCTGCCTGAATATGGCTGCCCCACAGCCACTGCATTGCACCACTCCCCACATTATAGTGCAGTTCCACTACTTGTCTGCTACTGAAGCTCTCCTAGTTCCCTTTTTATTAATTTACTGTCCTAAAACTCCTGCCACTGATCCTCAAATAATTTTTTTTTAAAGAAAAAGAAACCAATAAATAAATAAATGAATCAAAACACTTGTCATGCTGAGGGTGGGCTTCTTCCCCCTTATGCCCCTCCTACTTCACACCCCTTACTATACTCTGTGTTTAGCTCCTGTCAATCAGATTTAACAAGGAATATAATTAAGAGTTGGGGGAAGGGGGGGTGAAAATTTGCAGCAATTAAAGACAGCACAGAATTACACCACCACTATGTTTTAAATTTTCAACAGCCCAAAAAGAATTATAAGTAAAGACAACAACGAAAGTATAGTGTCACTAAAAGCCCACAATCTAAGTTTAAAAGAAAAATAGCAATTACCAGTTACTCTAAAGCACTGAATTGAATATGTTTCCTTCCTTCCCCTTCTGGCTTCTTCTGAGAAAATAAACTCTACTTGCTACTTCAACTCTGACTAAGCCCCACCTCCACTTATCACGTAGCTGAGGTCAGAGGTCAGACAATTAACACCCTTCACCCAACTACAGGGCAGTCAGACAAGCCAAGATAAAATTTGCAGCAATTAAAGACAGCACAGAATTACACCACCACTATGTTTTAAATTTTCAACAGCCCAAAAACAATTATAAGTAAAGACAACAAAGAAAGTATAGTGTCACTAAAAGCCCACAATCTAAGTTTAAAAGAAAAATAGCAATTACCAGTTACTCTAAAGCACTGAATTGAATATGTTTCCTTCCTTCCCCTTCTGGCTTCTTCTGAGAAATTGTTCCTTAGTATCCTTACACAAATTATCAGGGATGTTCAAATCTGAGTCATTACTCTGGATGTCAGGATTCTCCATTCTTGATTCTTTTTTACAATTTACTGCTTCCAGTTTCATTCTATTTTCTAAATATACCCCTTTGATAAATGACATGTCTTGTTTGAGCTCTGTTAGTTGTTTAAACATCAAAATGTTGGTTCTAACTGGGTCATGAAAAACTTAATAGTTCCTTCGAAATACCTTCTAAATCCTTTAGTGCAGAGTTTTCCTGTTCCTCTGGGCTCATTGTCCATGAATAACTCCTTGGGCGATATTCCTGATGGTTAATTTGTATACCTTCTCTATCTCTTTCATTTTCCCTGCTATCTGATATTCTATTAATCCATAGAAAATGACCATGCTCATGAGTTAACGATGAGTTTAACTCAGTGCTTCTATCAAAGCTGGGGTTTCCTTTGTAGTGCTCACATTTTCCTTGTGCATCAGGTCTAATACCCCCTCACTATCCTTTTCTGTATATAAGGATTCTCTTATATTCTGGACCTCCATATCTAGAACCAAGAGATTATGGAAAATGTTAGAAAAAATCTATTTTAATAGTCTTACTAATCCCTTCATCTGATCCTTTATATTTAGAGAGGTCCAAAGTGTTTTCTTTAAGCCATTGACAATCAATTTGGGCAGGGCTAAGTGAGACATTTTTCTTGACTTCCATATCTTTCTTCAAGTTAGAGTTCTCTGTCACTGTCCTAAGTCTGCTCGATGATAACCCTAGTGCTGATAAAGGAAAGAATTTCTGGATATCCCCATTTTCAAGGGCCAAATTCGGAGTAGAGGCCAGCTGAACAATTGCATGATCTTCCAGGGTTTTATTTATTAAACCTTTGCTGTTCTTTATCGTACCCCTCCCCTTTTTATTATATCTTTTTAGATTTGTACCAAGTGGTTTCTGAGCACCCCCCATTAAGAGCAGAACTATTGCAGCTCCTACTATTCGGGACTGTTAGAGAACCTCAAATTTTACTTCTTGTTGTGGCAGGCATAATTAACAGATACAGATGCTAAAATTATACATAAAGAAAACAGGCGATAAAGTGCTAAAGTATTACACTCCTTAAAATGGAAGTACTGCATAAAAAAGAAGATAAAATAAAATTAAAAAACAATTGGGTACTCCTACTTTATATCAGATAATAAATTAATAAATGACCCCCATGATGGCCAGAATCAGCTTAAAATGAGAAAGAGTCCCAATGAAGCGAGCAGTGTGCTTCCTCTTTTCCTTTATATCACTCCACCTTTGCTCAAAAATTTACCTTGAAGCTACCTGAATGCACTTTTTAGAGATACAAAAACAAGGTACAAAAGCAAGGGCAAACCATTAGGCAGAGCTTGTATCAGTGCAGACTATGCCCGACCACAGAGATATACAGTGTGCTAACTGCAATAAGGCAGCAACAAGGCAGTGAAGCACTGGGAAAGCATCAATTTTAAATATCTAAAATAGGAGAATAACAGAATAATAAAATGACCGGAATGGTCAGGAAATGAGCAAACGAGTGAAAAAGGACCTCAACATGACTTCTCCATGTCTGTACACCAACCTTACACCACAGCTTACTCAAAGGCGCATGTGTGTTATACCATCAGGAGGGCACATAATAACGTCACCCAAAAAACTATGCGGGATAATATGATATAATATTAAAATTATATATTGGGTTTTATACAAGTGTAGCTAAAGAACTTAACTGAACTGTTTAACAAAAAGGAACTTCAATTAAAACTCACACAATAGCCGAGTTCTCAGCCCCCCCCCCGTCAGCATAGAACCAATGGATAAAAACAAAGGCAGAGGTAGAACAAAGCAAAAGTCAGTCCCAGATTAAGTTTAAGCAGTAGAACAGTAAAACAATAAATCAGCTAGTGAACAAATCAGAGACTCCGTGAGCTATAAACTTGTAAAACTTTTAAAACTGTTTGAACAGTAAAATGAAGCACTGAAGCACCGAGGCTTCTTTAGAGATATTTTGAAATAGTGGAAGGTTTTGTATTTATAATCCGCCCATACTTAATCCAGTAAACCCAGGTAAATAGACTGTATGGATATAAGCTTTCGGATAAAATAATCACTATCACTAAGCAGAGAACCAGCCTCCAGTATTCCTAGGTGAAAGCTTCTTTCTTTCTTTTCTGAAGGATGACCAAAGTCAATAAAGTCACCAGCAAAACATCCGAGTCAGAAGCGTCAGAAGTGTCAGAAGCATCTCCTAAAGTGACTCCTCAGCTTTCTCTCCCAACCCTTCACTGGGTGTCTTGTTTACCAAAGCTGCAGGGGCTCCTTTCCCACCATTGGGACTCCACTCCAGTTCTGCTTCTGGTAAAACAAACAAAAGAAAGGGGAGAACACGGAGACCCAATGGCAAAAGAAAAACTGGAAAGGGCAGAGAGTATAAAAGCTAAGCAGGCAACGGTGGCATACCTTTATTAAAATTTATAATAGCTTCTCTCTGCTCCTGCTTATGCGATTCCTCCTCAATTGCTTAGCATTCAGGCATCTTGGATCTACTCTCAAAACTCCTCTAGCGCCTTCTCTGACCCATCCATAGATGTAATGCAAATCCAGACCGACATATGAAAATAGGCCCATTATGCATGCAAGGCACAAATGGGGCTATCTGCATGTCATTATGGCCCCATTTGCATGCATTCAGCAGGGATGTGCCCGTCAGTATGTGCCATCTGCCCTGCAGACACTCCCATCCAGTCCAGTGCAATAGCATGTTGTGGAAGTATTATAATCCCTGGTAGTCCAGTGGTACCCCCCTCCCATTCACAAGCACAATCGTCCCCATAGAAACATGGAAAACTCCCTGGCAGTCTAGTGGCCTCGTCCTCCTGTACCCAAACCCTGACCATATTTGTAAAATATTCCCAAACCTGCCCTGGTAGTCTAGTGGCCCCCTCCCACCCTGAAGTCTTATCGCATAAGAAACATGTCCCATAACACTTCCCTGGTGTCAAGTGTTACCCCCACCCTAAAATCCAATTGTAAAGGGCAATTACACTACACACTTCCCTAGTATGTAGTGGTACCCACTCCCATCCCCAAACCTCATCTGTATAGAAAAATAAATCCAGAACTTCCCTGGTAGTCTCGTGCCCCCCACTTCCAATACTCAAACCCTGACCGTGTTTAAAAAATATTCACAGACCCACCCTGGTAGTCAAGTGGCCCCCCTCACACCGAAGTCTGCTCACATAAGAAATATGCCCCATAATGACACTACACACTTTCTTGGTAGTGTAGTGGTACCACCCTTCCATCCCCAAACCCCATCCATATAGAAAAATAAATCTGGAGCTTCCCTGGTAGTCTGGTGGACCCCCACCAGCATCCACTGAGGGACCCCCACCCCACTCTGCTCCCCCATCCCGGCATCACCAGCAAGCTGGCGGGAAGCAAAACCCCTTGCACACCTCTTCGGCTGCCCACCAACTAAGCTGTCACAGAATGACAGCTTACAGTAAGCACAGCAATACCATTGGTCAACACTGTTGACCAATGGGCTACTGATGTGTACTACAAGCTTTCATTCCCAAAGTCAACTTTGTGAATGAAGCTTACAGTACACAATGCAAGCCCATTGGTTGACACTGTTGACCAATGGTATTGCAGTGCTTACTGTAAGCTGTCATTGTGTGACAGCTCAGTCAGTGGGCAGCTGTGGAGTTTTGAGGGTGGGGTTTTCTGCCCACCAGCTTGCAACCTATCCTGGGATGGGGAAAGCAGGGTGGGATGGGGGTCCCTCAGTGGGTGGTGGAGTCCACTAGACTACCAGGGAAGTTTTGAATTTTTTTTTCTATATGGACAGGGTTCAGTGCTGGGAGGGAGGTACCACTACACTACACTAGCAGGAACATGTATAGTGTAATTGTCCTTTATGATAAGACTTTAGGGTGGGAGAGGGTACCACTGGACTACCAGGGAAGTATAATGGGACATATTTCTTATGCGATTGGACTTTGGGGTGGGAGGGGGGTACCACTGGACTACCATGAAAATGTTATGGGATGTATTTCTTACATGATCAGACTTTGGGGTGGGAGGAGGCCCACTAGACTACCAGGAACAGGGGGGATGATTTAATTTATTGTACAAGTGGGGTTGGGAGGATAGTCACCTAGGGGCTACTGGCTGCTGTTTTGCACTGTGCAGTACAGCAGCCTGCCTGTGGGTGGCTACAACTTAGGCATGGTTTTTCCAAGCCTAACTTTGTGTGGCACATTTCTGAGATGTGCAGGCAGATGCGCTTCACATCTCGGCTGAATATCAAGATGTGCCGCATATGCATGGGAACGCTTCCTCCTTTTGGAGATGAACTGATGCAACTCAGTTGTGCTGGGAACATCTCCTTTGAATATCTGAGCCACAATATATTGCTCTCAAGATTTCTTTAGAATTTTTAGTGTTTTTAGAAAGTTTTGGCTGATTTTAATACTACTGATTTATTTATTACTTTAGTATGTATTTATATATCTCATATGTTGTCTGCTTAACCCTGCTTTTATTACCTATAAGGTGCCCAGAGCTGCCAAAGATTGGGCACATATATAAATAAAATGTTACTTACTTTACTTTACTTACTTTACTGAGAGATGTAGTTTACTCTTTCAGCAGTGAGCACATAAATATAATAGCCTGTATAATAAGTTACATGATGGGGCACTGTGGGTACAGAAACCACTGTAACTGATTTTTCTATCTCCCTAATCCAAGTGCAGTCTCCTATATCAGTAGTGTTTACAGCAGTACAGTCTGTAAGAAAACTTCTGAAAAAATGCTTTTGTGGTGCATGTTTGCCAAAAAGATAATTTTCCATTCTGTGTAGATGTTTTTTTCACTTTTACTGCCTGATGGTGAAGTAACAGCTTTTGTCAGAATGTGGGAGAGTAGTGATACTTTTATATGTTTATGTTATTGGACTTAAATGGGTGTAAGTAGTTCTGTCATGTAATTATGAGATGATAGTTACATGGCTCAGAGGTACTTTCAGCCAATCAGATCAATACAGTTTTTTTACACATGCTATAATCTGGAGTAAAGAATAGTTGAACATGATTGAAAGTCACGTAAAATGCTGCCATGGAGAAAACACTGGGCTGGCTAGTGCATAGAAACTCTTAGTAAAGTTTCAAAACAGCATTACTTCTCCCACCTCCATTTTCAGGGAGGTGGGCTAATTGTTTTATTACCATCCTAAGAAATCATCTCTATCAGATGACAGGTGTGAATATGCATAGCAATCTCTAACATGGTAATAGGACTCATGCCTTTCACAACATCAGAGTTATAGAGTATGCAAACTTTACATCAATGTGCTACTCTCCCTGACTTCTTTGCTGGCTAAAATAATCAATTTAAATTGTTATTGTGCATTACTGGCATTAAGCATAACACAACTACAATCAAACAGCTTTCAGATTCTTGCAACAGGCACAGTGCAAGGAAAGAAAAGTCTTTACAGACCTCAGCAATGTGACAGTCTCCCTAGCTTATGTATAGATGAAATGTAATAGCACCCCAAATGACATCACCAGGGTGGAGACATGACAATTACCACAGAGAACAGAAAGTCTCAACATCTAGCAGTGTTGCTGAAGCAGACCACACAATAAATAGCTATACAGTAAATGGTATGAAATGGTAGATTTTCACATAAAACACTAGGCAGATGTTGTTATAACAATATTTAATGAATGATGCTGATAGTTTAATTTCTATAAATTTCATCACACATGATATTTAAATAGAGTGCATTGCTTAAATTGTCTCCTTTAAAGTAAAGTGTTTTCCACCAAGGTAATTAACAGGTTGTCAATGGGAGCATGCTAAAAGGAGTACCACAAGGTCCTATACTCTAAACACATTGTCAGTGGCTCAGTAGGGAGCACACTCGCCTCTAAGGCTGGAAGATCAGAGGGCTGGGGGTTCAGTTCCCACATCTGGCACTAGGGTTAATATCCCAATACTGACACTGTAGTGCAGCATGAGGGGGTGCTGCACTTCTGAGGTGCCATCTTTCAGATGAGACATTAAACCAAGGTCCCATCTGCATGGATTGTGGTAGTTCAGGTGGATGTTAAAGATCCCATGTCACTTATTGAAAAGAGTAGGGGAAGTTTTGTATTGTGAGAGAATCAAACAATACTAGGGGACAGTAAGTTTTAAGAAATCTTTAAAAGTAATCAGTGGACAGACTTAGGGTAGGAATCAATGTATAGATTTAATCCATAGATGGAAAAAACATGTCTATATGAAATTTTGACTCACTAAAATATTTATTTTTTATGTGCCTGTAAAAAAAACTAATCATATTAACTAATCAAACTGTTTAAATATGAACTCAACTAGTCAAAGTCTAAGAAAACATCATAATTGAAGGAACCAGTTCCTACCAACCTGTTCTAATCAATCATGTCCCCCTTCTTTTTTTCTTCATTCGTTTTATATTTTTTCCTCATTATCCTCATCCTGTCAGATCTTTTTGTCTTTTTTGTTTAGTTTTTTTCCCTGTTTTATCCACCCAAGACAGTGCTTCCATAAAAAATCCATCTGTCGATTATTATTCAGTTTTTTGTCTAATTCGTAATTATACTGTACTTGTCCCAATATAATCCTGACAAACTCCAGTTGAGGAATGTACTGTTTCTGTAACACCCAATGACACCTAGCTTGCCAAATGTGGTACTTTAAAATCCCACAAATTAATCTAAGTGTACTCACATTATATTTCTTCCAGAGGCCATTATAGATGCCTAAAACCAAAACTTCATGGGACATATCTGAGAAGACCTGATCCTGGGTCATAAAGCTAATTAAATTCCAGACGGAAATGACAAAAGGGCAGTCAAAAAAGAGATATTCTTGAGTCTCCAGCACCATATTACACATATCTCTAAGGCAATACCTCTCTTCTAGTATTTTGTGTTTATGATTATTTCTAACCCCCAGCTTACCATGACATGCCAACCATGTGGTATCCCACAAAAATTTGGGAATTCTGGAGTCCCTTAATTGCCTTGTGGTAACAGTAACATCTTATGAAGTTCCCATTGGAAAAGAAAAAGGTTCTGTAAAATGGACTAACACTATCTGTTGATACATGAGCTGTCTGGAAAGAGTCAGGAAATCAGTTATGGTAAGTTTCCAATTCCTGGCTTTTTGTAATGTGTGGCAATATAAGTTGGATAATCGTGTTACGTAACTTAAAAGTCCATTTATCTAAGGACCAGATCAGCAGAACCCTTTCCAACCATTCTTGTCCCCAAATCATCCAGTTCTGTGTCCCTTTCCTGAGGCTAGGCACTAAGTTCCCATACCAAAAGATGGAATGAAAGAATACCAGTGGGTGAACCATACCTATACCACTCTGTGAAATAGATCTGTATGTAGTATTCTGTTTAACCGGATTCAAACGGCTCCCCCAGATTACTCTAAAAAAGGTGTTATACAATCTAGAGTCCAATGTATTGGTAGGGGGAATATAGATCCTACAAATAATAAAAGTGGAACTATGAAAGTTTTAAGCAAGTAAACCCTCTTTAGTGATCTGTAAGCCTTGCCATGCCTTTATACGTATGTCGCATGAAGTTAATGTTAATTCCCAGTTTATTTTCTCCATTTATTTAGGACCAAACTTAATTCCTAATATAACCATTTCCTGAGATAATGGTACCCCACAGATCTAATCAATATGTGCTGTCTGTCCAATTACCAGAGCATGACTCTTATGAAAGTTTATCCTAGCACCTGTTGCCTCTGAGTAGGCCACCAGTGCATTGTGTGCAATGTCCCCTGCCAACTGAGATTTCAAAAATAAACAAAGGTCATCAGCATAAGCTAAAACTTTAAGGGGTGAGGTGCAAGGGGAAAGACTCATACCTTCAATATGCTGTGAATTGTCAATACGTCTTACCAAGATGTCAATGCAAAATGTGTACAGTAGGGGGCTCAAAGGGCAGCCCCTGCTGCAGCCCTCTCCTGAGCTGAATTTTTTGGCCAATCATACCATTTAAAAGCAGATGAAAATGTGCTGAACTATATAATATCTGTAGCCATGCAATAAACTGTTGAGGGATGCCATAAAAAGCTAAGATCTTGAACATAATAGTATGTGATACCTGATCAAAAGCTTTTTCTTGATCAAGAATAACAACATACCCCTGCAAGGTCCCCAAATGCCCTCTAACAAATACCTCCTGCAGACAAAACAAGTTGTCTTTCAATGTGCATCCTGGAATTGCACAATTCTGGTGAGGTGAAATAATTGATTCTGCCATACCACTAAGGCAGTTACATAGTATAATTGAGAGCAACTTGAAATCTATATTTAATGAAGAAATAGGCCTCCAGTTGTTTACATCTACCCTGTTTCCTTTATTGTATAGCAAAATCAGTAAAGCCTTCACCATTTCATCAGGAATATCCTGATTACATAATATATCATTAAAAGTTTCTACCAATAATGGAATAAGGGCATACTGGAATGTAGCATAACACTTTGATCCCAACCCATCTGGTCCTGGGGCTGTATGAAGTTTTAACTTTTTCATTGCTATACAAAGTTCATCTTTGGATATCAGGGTTATCAACTGTGAGGTTTCTCTAGGATCAAGAATTGAGGCATTACCATTAGCCAGAGGCTGTTCTAACCCCTCCCTTGTCTGTATCAGGGTCCCAAATGAGGAATACAGGTGTGACTGAATTGTTTCCATTATGTCTAAAATCAGAATGTATTGCACCTGTGTCATCTTTGATAGCCTCCCAAACCTTTGTTTTAACCCTTGACTGACAATCCTTAAATATGTCCAAAGATGCTCTGGTACCTTGGGTTCCTGCAGATTGCTCCATCTGCAATGATTTGGCCTTAGAATATAAGTAAGTTTTCATTTCCAGTTTTATTGCCTGGATCTGTGTGGAATAATCAACATGGTCTGCATTTTGTGCAGACATAAGTTGGTAAAGGCGCTTTCTAAGTTTTAAATATTGGAAATAGGCAGATTTCCCATTCTGTTTTCCCCCATTTTTGAAATAACTGATGAAGGATTGTTTTTATGTCCATCCACCAGTCACTGAGTGAATCATACCAGGCTACCAATGTTGCTCTGGCCAAAAGATGTTCCTTTACGTTATCTAATGTGTCCGGGTCTGTTAATAAGGTTTTATTAAGGCGCCAATAACCAGGTCCTAAATTATTCCTTTGTAACCGACCTACAACTATTTCCAAACTACAACGGTCAGATATGGCTGAGGAAATAGTTACTGCGGACAAAATAGACCAGTGTTTAGAAACAAACACATAGTCTATCCTTGAGGACAGAGAAGTCCTGTGATATGTGTGTACCCTGTTTTATGCAAAGATCTGAAAGTGTCCTGCACCTCTGCTGTGCTCAGGGTTTGTTTTAAAGCATTTGTATCACAGAACAGTTAGTATGTAATCCCAGTTTTATCTTTTAGGTCCAACGGACAATTAAAATGACCCCCTAAAATGAGTTTTTGGTGTGTATGTAAGTATGGCTGCAGAGACTGAAATAGCTGCACCCTAGCTTTTTTTGTTTGAGGTGCATATACCACCCTGACCTGTTGGTCCTGTGACTGATAAGTGATATCAATAAATAGGGCTCTTCCTGGGTCAATCTCAATGATCTTGGTAAGTTGAATGAAGCCTTTAGACAATATCCCCAGTTCAGAGCAGGCTTCCTCCAATAATGACCATATGGATGTGCCCCAAACCCAAGCCTTTTTTGCCTGATAGATATCAACTTCAGAGTGGAGTCTGGTGTCCTGTAAAAGACAAATGTCAGCTTGGGTGTACTTTAAAGTCTGAAAGGTGATGCATCTACACTTTAAATTTTTGATGCTGGTTATATTCAGAGAATGGACTTTGATACAATTTTCAGCAGTGGTAGGATTTAAAAGTAAAACCAGGGGGGTGAGGGTATTCAAGATTTTTTTTCCTCATCCGTTTACGCACTCGGGGCCTTTCCTCCACCTCTCCCTCCATGTCCGAAGTTTCCTTCTGAGATGAGGCTAACAAAGAAGCCTCAGAATCCTCATCATCCTCCCCAGTGGAAGTTTTCAAAACAGCATATTTGTTGGGATCAGTAACATATGCAGTTCAAGGAAGTTTTGATTTAGAAATATTCCTGCCAGGCCATCGCTTTCCTGTCACCAGTTGGTATCCTTCCTCAGTTGGGGGGTGGGGGTGGCATTTCCCCTGACTGGCTTGCCACAGGAGAGGGCCCTGCCTGTTCTTCAGCAGTTTCAGATGTGACCACTGGAATATTAATGTCCTCTTCTGGAGGTAGAGTCTGACCAGAATGACCAGTAAGAACAACTTCTGTGTCTGCCTGAGGGATGATTGGCTGGGCTACAGGCTGATCTGTCGGCACCTCCGGCTCCTTCTCTGAGCTCAGGTATCTTTATTGTTCAGATTGCTTTTCTTGTGCAGCATGTACTATAGTATCCTGGTCCCAGAAAGAACCCTTATTGTGAACTGCCCAAGGGCACTGCAGAAACAAGTGGCCATGATCTTTGCATTAAATTGCACTTTGGGGGGTTTTGACATTGATTGCTCTGATGCCCCATTTGTTGACTAAAAATTCAGATTAATGCCTTACGAGCATTACTTAAATGTGAAAAGGATCCACATCTGTGGCATGACTTGGGCTGGCCTGGGTAAAAACAGAAGCCTCTGTCAACACCCAAATAGAAGCAGCTAGGAAGATGCACCGGGCACTCCTCCACCATCCATAGCTTTACTTTAATTTTCCAACCCCCAGTCCATATGTTCTCACTGTCAATAATGGGAGAAGGTCTGTAGATAACATCTGCTCATTGTTTAACCCAGTAGAGGATATCAGACACATGCACATACTCATTTCAAAAAAGAACTGTAATGAGTTTAACAGATGGTCTCGTTAAAGGAATGGCTATGAAGGGGTTCCCACACTGGTGTTTGTTTTAAGTAGGAGAACTTTGCCCAAAATTTTTTAAGGTGGACTGGTCTGTTAAAACTAATGTCAAAGATGGTATCTCCTGATATGTTGATTAATGCTAAGATATCCGGTGCCTGAAATTGCTTTGATTCCTTCAGAAGTTTGCAAGCCACATAAACTCCGTCCGGTGGAAATTCCAATCCTCCTTTGTATTTTATACAAACTGCATTTCTTCTAGACCTTGGTTTACCTATACTGGCAAATAAATCAGCCATCCTTCTTCTAGGATTCTGCTAGGGTCAGGGGGAAGGGGTGAGCAGAATGCGGGTCAGTCTCCCGGCTATGTGCTCCTCCAGTCTCTAAATCAGCAGCTATTGTCGGAGGCTCTATGGAGTCAGCCCATGAAGCAGAGGGAGCATCTTGATCAACCCTGTTAGCAACAGTTTGTGAAGCAAGCCCTAGTGGCCCAGAGCTACTAATCCCATCAGACAGTACAGGCCTGGTTTCAGAGTCAACAGAATCATTCTCATTTTTTATAGTCAAAGGGGCAGTATTAACAGACATAGCAATATGAGAGGAAAGCACAGTACCTGGTATAGGAATGTCAGTAGCATTTGCAATGCCAGTCTTCACTTGCCATGTAGAGTCTTGTCCATGGTGCAACCCATCCCTCTCCGACATGCCCGAGTGAGAGCTTTCCATGAATTTTCCTTGGGAATCCTTAGGGCAACCAGAATTAGGTTGCAAAGCCAGCGCTATGATTTTTGCAGCTGTAGGTGCATCTCTGGGGAGCCAGTGTTTCCCATCTGGAGCAAGTGACCAGCCTGCAGCTGCAAGAGCCCCTTTAGGAGACCACATACCGGTGTTTATGGACTGAGCTGCCTCCTCAGCTGAGGAATTATCAATTGGTTCACCTGGCTCCTTGTTCTGGATTTCTGAGCTTCCATCTCCGGTGTCCAAAATCATGTGAAGCAGCCTACTTGTGCCAGCTGCTGTTGTTGTAGGGGAAGGTGTACCTGAGTTAACTTTCCCCATTTCTAGAAGTACAGATCTCAAGAAATCCTGCATATGCGGATCTCCTCCATCATTGCCAGAGTACACATTCATGGTCTCAATCATTGGTGTAGGTAATGCTTCTGCCACCGGGATCTCCACTGAACATTGAAATAAATTTTCCTCTGTAGCAGGGAGTTGTTCTACCTGACTCCCTTCTTCTTCAGTTTCCATTGCCACATTACAAGAACTATCAAAATCACCTGGATTATTTGTTTGTTCTGTGGTAGTCTTTGCTTCCTCTAAATTCATTTTCCCCTCAGAAGTTCCCATTTCTTCATTTTGTTCTTCAGTCTCCATAACTTTCTTCTGTTCACAAGCACTCCTGGACACCATCTTGGTATGACAGCCAAAGTGGTCCCCTCTGCTTACAGGAATCAAGGCCCCCTGCAGTCAGAGTAGGGGAACTTCCCCAGTATCCTGGCCAAATTTCCCTCATTCACTAAAAATACCACCAACATCTAAATCTGGTTCAATTTCAGTTGCTTACCATCTGTATCCCCAGGTCACCCATGAAAAAGGGACTTCTAGTCCCAGTGGGCTTATGGGGTTAACAAAATTCAACAACAACATTCCAAAACTAGCACCTCCGAACTTTTGCCATAGGGAAATACTACTAAGGAATGCAAAAGGTTAAGATCCGTACCCAGGAGTTGTACTGCCTTGGAAAAAACAAAGTACTTGCAAAAGTTACAGTGGATGAGTGGCACCTATATAAAACACATGATGCAGTAGAAATGAAGCAGGAACAAAAGCAAGTTACCTTGTGATGCTTCTTTATTTCAGTGAACTCAAGATGCAGACAATTCAAAAGTACATCCTTGCTGACTGAAGGACATCAGCCACCCCCCAAAAAAAATCACCACTTGATGTGTTTCATGCAACATTGCTTTCTTAAAGGCTGGTGAGTATCAGAAATTTAATTATATAAAAAGGGGATATTTAAAGATGCAACCCCCTATTTTTCATTATGTGCCATGAGTGCAAACTAATCTTAAGTTACATAAATACAATAAATGCAGTTAAAATGCAACAACAACATAACATTCATCAATAAACACAAGTTAATAACAACTGCTCTGAAAAGTTCAACTCCATTAGGTTGTATTTGATTTCAGTTATACTAGAATTCATGTTTTGATTTGCTGTTAATAACAAACATAGAACATACAGAGAGAACATCTATCAACCCCATGTGCTGCTAAGAGGCAAAAAAAAGAGGGTTTAAGAAAGAGTTTTGTGTGGAAGAAGTTGTTTTTTTAATCACATCGTTCAGGAATTCAATTTAATTGTGTCCCAAAATGTTGTTAGTCAATTCAGTGGATCGTGAAATGCAGAAATATCATTTCCTGCAGCGCTAATAGGAATGAACTTGAATGACTCACAGAAAAGCTGTGGCAGCCATCCAACAGTTCTATACATGAAAATAAAACACATGAGCTGCAGTAAGGTAATACTAATTCATTGGAAAAATGTAGACCACTATACTAGAATTTATAATCTAAGTACTGCAAACACCTGCATGCACTTGGGACCTTAACAATATCAGGCTATTAAACTATTATACCTTAAGGAATACAATATTATACACAGGAAAAACATTTATAAGAATGGGTTCATTTGTAATCTGTTATTAAGTCCAGGAGCTGCAGTAGCACACAAAGAAACAAATCCAATATTGTTCCCATCTCAACAGGGCTTTGTCATATTTTTTTTTTATTTATCAAGATCTCAGAATTACAAACATCTTTCAATCAGAGACTAATTTACAAAGGTTCCATATCCAGTAATATAGTAAACACATACAGATAGGACATCAAGGAATACATAGGCAATGCGACTAACTAAACATATATGCAAAGTACAGAAAAAAATATAGAAAAAAAAGTAATGATGGGATGCAAACAGATAATGAAAGGTTCAGCTAAGAACAAGAGAAGTAGTAAGTGTAGCTGCCAGCAGGGGGCATTGTCGGGTAGGGAATTTCTGGATAGTAAATTTCTGTGGATCATGTACAATTGCAAGGTGAGACTGGTAGGATTCCAATGCAGATGTGGGAAACAATAGACAATGAAATTGAAGAAAAACAAAAAAGAAAAATGCAGTTAACAGTAGGCATGGTTAAGTAAGACAAATGGGAACTGGAGGAGAGGGTGAGGTGTGGGGTGAAGGTAGGAGAAGGAGGAGGAGGAGAAGAACAGGACAAAGAGGGAAGAAGGGGGAGAGGATGAGGAGAGAGTGGAGTGGATAGGGGCAGGTGGGGCAGGGAGGAGAAGAAAAGGGGTGAAAGGAAGCCAACAGGGCTAGATTAGTTCAGTGGACAGTGAGGAGGGGGAAGGAGAGAAGAAAACTAGGAACAGTCACAGCTATTTAGAGAGAGAAGGTGCTTGAGTTTAAAGCAGCCTAGCTTATGTTCAGCCATCACTTTGGTGGGGAGCCATTTAGACAGGCAGGGGCATGATACATAAATGCTTACTGAGCTTTTGCTGTCCAACAAAAAAGGACTTGGTAGGAGACCTTAGAGGAACTCCTCATACCCCTGAGGTTGGGAGCCTGAGTGAGTAATTGCAGTGCAGAGGGTGGGGAGAGCCCAATACTAATCTTTTTTGACAGCAGGCAGGACTGGTAAATGATCCTGCCCTTGAGGTTCAACCAGTTTGCTTGGTCATAAAAAGTGCAGATGTGTGTGTGAGCCTGGGGGCCCCCACAACCAGACATCAGGCTTTGTTAAGAGGAAGTTTGAGTCAGTTAAGGGCACAATCAGTTGTCGACCCATAGATAACAATACCATAATCAGTTATGGATGGGCTGAGCTTGTTACTGCAAGATGGATGGCTTCAGGGATCATACAGTGCCTATGACTGTAGAGGCACCCTAGTTTGCATAATTACCCCATAATCACCCCTTCTTCTCTTTCTTATAGATTTCTCAGTTCCTGTGAACATGAATTGATGTCCTGTGTTCTGTGAAATTCTAGATATGTGGGTAGGCAAAGCCCACAGAGAGGATTTTCTTGCCATCCTGGTGTTCTTGCAACAGGAGCAGCAGCAAGGCACCCTGCAGACCCTACTCAGTTAACAAAGGTTAAAAAAAAACAGATGAACTGCCCAACAGGAAATCATAAAAGGCTTATGATATTAAAAGTAGAAATATTATGATGGGGGCCTGTGGGTAGTAAGGCTGCTGGTGCATAGAGTCTAGGGCTTTAGACAGAGAGCAACAATTTCTAAAATATGGCACTTGTGCACTAGTCAGATACAAAGGGGCATCAATCACATAATAGAGGCCTTTGTTACTTATTATAAGACATTATATACTGCCACTTCTGACCCAGACCAGCTTGTACCTGAAACTTTCTTAAAGGGTGTGAATCTCCCACACCTCTCAGATGAAGCTGAGGCCACATTGATGGCTCCCATCACTACTCTAGAAATATAGCTAGACCTAAGCAGATGAAAACTAGACATATGTCCTGGCCTGGATGGCTATCCAGTGGAATTCTTATGGAAGTTCGCTGGTGACCTTATTCATCTCTTTAATATTCTGATTAATGGTATCCTGGATGGTAAGTTCTCCCCCCCACCTATCTTGGAGTTTTGATATAATTTTAGTAATACCCAAGCCAGGGAAAGAAGCAGATCAATGTGACTCTTATAGGCTGATCTCAATGATGGACACCGATTATAAACTTTTTATTGCAATTATGGCCCAACGGCTGGACTTGCTACTGTCCCAACTGATCCACCCAGACCAGATGAGGTTTATCTGCTCCTAACAGAGAATACATTGTATTCAGAGGACACTCCCCATCCTCAACCAAGCTACTAATACTAGAGAACCTCTCTTGGCCCTCAGTTTGGATGCCGAGAAGGCATTTGATAGAGTGTCTTGGACCTTTCTCTGCACAATACTGTTGTGGTTCAGATTCCCTTTTATTTATTTATTTATTCAGGTCTTGGATTTCAACCTTTGAGCTAGAAGCTCATTTGCAAAGGCTCCATGTCAGAAGGGTACAATACAATGAGGAACAACAATACTTTTTTTAAAAAACAGTCTATGCACGAACATACAGTAATAATATATAGGATACATCAGTGGTCAAGTAAGCAGGTGAAAAGTAGTTGAAGGTTAGCTAATGATAAACAATGTATATTGGAGGCCAAGTAAGTGAAGAAAAGGCAGTTGGGGGATTAGCTTTACTATATATAGTGTAAGGAAGTTTGAGAAGAAAAGATTAGGGTATAGGTAGGTTTCACTAAGTACTGTAGTGCTGTGACACATTCAGAGCGGGTAATTGTGACATATTCAGTGGGGGTGGGAGCAAGGAAGAGGAAGCGAGAAGAGTGCAGAGAGGGTTGAAAGATTCAATGCAGGGATCATTAGAAGCCTAGATTCCCTTTGCCAGTGAAGGAGGTGGAGGGGGGAAGAGCAGTTAGATAACAGGGAGAGGAAGATCAATAGACAGAGAGCTTATTATTTAGTATAGTGTAGTTCCACTTTCATAAATCTAATAGATTGTATTTATTCATCCCCTCAAGCAGAAGTCAATTCAAATGGTCACCTTCCCCCTTGTTCTTGCTACAAAGGGGGACTCAACAGGGAGGTCACCTTTTCTATTTGCACATTGTATAGAACCACTCACACAGGCTGTAAGACAGCATCCTACCATCAGAGAACACATGGGGAAGGATGGAGGCAAGTAGCTTATCACCCTTTATGCAGATGATGTGATGTTATACCTCACTGCACATGAGACTGATCTACCTGCCCTCTGGTCCCTCTTACAAAAATCTGGTAGACTTCTGGGATATAAATTGAATGAGAACAAAACTGAAGCTATCTTAGTTAACTTCACCCCTACCCTAGAACTCAGACAGCAATTTTCCTTTTGCCAGGATCTCCCCTAGGTGTGATATTTGGGATTTAACTTATCCAGATCAGCATCTGAACTCTTTGTAAGCTAGAAAAGTGGTTTAAGTGCCAATACACAGAACATTCTAATTAAAAGACTAAAAGTGTGTTTTGTCTGTCATTTGAACCAAAAGAACATTCTGAGAAAAAAGCCTGATTGAAGTGGTAACTGTATCATCCAAGCCTATATGGAAAAAAATATGTATTTTAGATATATTTATAAAGCTATTTTTCAAATACATTTTAAAATGAATTGTCATCATATGTCTGAAGTAGTGTATATGCAACATATCTCAAATTGGCCAATTTGAAATATCTTATATGCAGAATATATGTGAAAAAAATATTTAATATACAGTATATCATAAATATATTTCTATAATATATTTATTATAGGTGCAAAGTATATATTTTATATATCTATATAACTCTTGAATCATTAATAGATATACTTTTTTTGTATAGTTGACATACTGTATATCTAAAATATTTTCTAAATGCATGCATTGTAAATGTATCTTAAAATTCCCAAATTAAACAACTGATTCATCTTGATATAACATATCTTTAACTGTACATTTGGAATTCCTTTTATCAGTAGCCATTTAGATATATAGAGTAGCATTATCGTTTAATGATGCACCTTTAACACAGACTTACAGATTATACATTTATACTTAAAACATAGGACTTACTTCTTGATCTCACAATTCATAAAGGCTCAAATTGGTACTTATACTACCTCTTTTTAGTTTGGTGTAATAGAAACATAGAAGTTGTCAGCAGATAAGGACCTCTTGGTTCACCTAGTCTGCCCTATTTTCCCTACCTACTGTGCCACCACAGACACTTCTCGATCTCCGGTCCTTTCCCCTCTTTGCCTGTTTCTAAGGTCAGCTTTTGTCTATCCCATGAGAGCTTGAATCCTGCTACCATTTTAGCACCCACCACCCCCCCCACTGGGAGGTCATTCCAGGTGTCCACCACCCTTTCCTTGAAGAAGTATTTCTTCACATCTCCTCTTAGTCTCTCCCCTTTAGCATCATAGCATGACCCCTTGTTCTTGAGCATCTTTTTCTATGTAAAATGCTATCTTCATATACCTTATTAATACCTGTGAGGTATATGAACATTTCTATCATGTCACCCCTTTCCCTCCTTTCCTCTAGAGAGTACATATTTAATTCCTTGAGTCTTTCCTTGTAGTAATTTTGATGCAGGCCCTGTGCCATTTTGATTTCCCTCTTCTGTACTGCCTCCACACTATCTATGTCCTTATGCTGATGGGCCCCCAGAACTGGACACAGTACTCGAGGTGGGACCTCACTATTGATCTATACAGAGGTAACACTATGCCCCCTCTTTCTTTTGGTGATATCCCTCCCTATGCACCTGAGTATCCTGCTAGCTTCCCCCACTGCCTTATCACAGTGTTTTTCTATCTTCAGATAATCAGAAATGGTTACCCCCAGATCCCTTTCCTGTTTTGTGATTGCCAGTATCTCCCCACCCAACTGGTACATTGCCCCTGGGTTTCTGTGCTCAAGTGGATGATTTTGCACTTTTTTGCATTGAAACCCAGTTGCCAAACCCTTGACCAGTCTTCCAGCTTTTTCAGATCATCCATCAATTTTTCCACCCACCATGGTGTGTCCACTCTGTTGCAGATTTCTGTATAATCTGCAAACAGGCATACTTTCCCTTCCAGCCCATCAGCAACTGTCACTGATAAAGACATTGAAGAGGACTGGGCCTAGTACTGACCCCTGTGGCACTCCACTGGTCACCTTGCCTTCTTTAGAGTGAACACTATTTACCACTACCCTCTGACTCCTGTTACTTAGCCAACTTTTTACCCATTGTATTACTTCTGGACCCACTCCTAGGCTGCCCAGCTTGCTAATAAGTCTTCTGTGTGGAATGGTGTTGAAGCCCTTACTGAAATTCAGGTAGGTCACATTCACTGTTCTGCCCTGATCTACTTCCTTGGTCACCCAGTCAAAGAACTCTGTCAGGTATGCCTGGCAAGATCTACTCCTATGAACCATGATGCCTTGGATCCTGCAATACACTGGTTACAAGGTATTCCCCAGTCTTTTCCTTCTGTAGTGAGTCCATTACTTTACCCACCACTGAAGTCAAGCTGACAGGTCTGTAATTTCCTGCCTCCTTGCTATTACCACTTTTGGGAAGTGGGACCACATCTGTCCTCCTCCAGCCCCCTGGCACGTCCTCCATAACTAGTGATAGGTTGAGCAGGACTATCAGAGGTGTGGCCAGCACTAAGCATGAGCCCCCTTAGTATTCTAGGGTGTACCTTGTTAGGCCCCATTGCTTTGTCCACTTTTAGTTGTGCTTGTTCCTTGAGGACTCTCCTTTGTAAAAGGACTAGTGCCCACCTCCCTTCCTTTAATTCTCTTGACCCTTATCTGTGGTCCATCACCTACCTCTTCCTCTATAAATACAGAACAAGGTATTTTTTCACTGTGTATGCTTTTTCTTGATCCTCTTAGCCTTACTATGCCTCCTTTGGTCTTCCTCTTTTCAGTTATATACCTAAAGAATGTTTTATCCCCCTTTTTTACTGACTTGGCAACATTTCCTCTGTTTGTGCCTTTGTGCTCCTAACTCCTTTTGTTTCTCCAGATATCTCTCTCTATCCTCCTCCTTCTGTGTAATCTTGTACCTTCTAAATGCTAGCCTTTGTGTCCTTACTTTCTTTGCTACTTCTTTAGAGAACCATGTTGGAGTGAGTTCCTACATGTACTTGTTTTTTAACTCTTTACCTTTCTCTCTGGTCTGGAAGCTAATGCTGTCAATTCAGAATTATTTTAAAACTAGAAATTACCATGATTTTTCTTGATAATCTGTACTTTTGAAATATGCAAATTATTTATGCAAATACATGCACAGTACCAAAGCAAGCATTTACAAAAATATATTTAACATATATAAAAAAAAAATTACATTTATGCAATATGAGTGGTGATAAATGTAGGGTGATAAATCTTGTTATTGGAGCAACTATATGTATAAATGAAATTAATACATATGGAGGCTGTTCTCCAAGGTGTGGAGTGGCTAGGCATTGCATATCTGTGGAGTGTAGACACTCTGCAGCTGCTGCACCCACCTGTGCCCCATTCTCCACAGAGGTGTGGGGCTGTTATGCACTGGATGCACCAGCAGGCCAGTGAGCTGTGCATGTAGGTGGTCCGGGGGGGCAGTGCAGGTGCGTGCCCATGCACCACGTTATTCACAAAAGTGCAGAATGCTGGGTGAGGAGAGCACAGGCTACATGTCCCAGGGAAAGCCATAGCCACTGCATGCTTCCTCACAGTATGCCTCCAGCAGTGGCAAACACTGTAGAGCCCCACCTACATGCTGCCTCCATCCTCCTGGAACACTGCAAGGGCAGGGGGCAGACATCAGGGCACTTGCCCTGTATTGGTGTGTGAAGCCCCAGTGACCATCCCTGTAGCCATGGCACCATGCAGCACAAGGGATCCAGTGGTGGACCGAGTCAGGGCATCCCACTGGATGACTGCCCATGTTCACCAGACAACTCCCATGCACCTGTACCCTGGGAGGTGGGGCCAGAGAAAGGAGCTGCACACTGGCCAGTGGTTGTGAATATGGCCATTGCACATCATTCCATGGGTGTGGGGCTATGTGGGCAGGATACATCCCTTTAGTGTGTACTTCCTGCTCCTTGGAGTATCATGCCCATAGTAACTACGTCATCAAGATTTATACACATAGTAACTACATCATCACCCCAGCCCCCCACATCAGCCAGCCAATATGACTTACTAATTTATTCTTCAAGACTCTAATTGACTCTGCTCAAAACCACCAGCCCACCCACCCAAATGCTCACTCACTTGCTCAGAAATGAACCAACGTGGCAGAGAGTTCACTAAATCCATCTATTATCTGCAGCTCATACCATCTTTGTTGGCACACAGCCTGACAGTTATCTTGTTTGTTTTTACAACTCACAAGCTGCTCACTGCAACATACAGTGTTTACTCTGACATAGTCCCACTCACTTGCTAATGAAGATTCTGAGTGTGCTGCCCACCCACGTGCTCACTCACTTGCTCAGAGATAACAACAAAAAACATCATGGCAGTTCACTGATCCCTCTATTATCCAGAGCTCATACCATCCTTGCTGACACACAGCCTGACTTTTTTATTTTTTTGTTGTTTTACAACTCACAAGCCTCTCATTGCAAGTCACACTGTCACTCTGACACAGCCCACTCACTCTTGAAGATTCAAAGTGCACCAAAAAGCAGGCAGGATCAGCAAGATAATAACCCAAACCAAACACAAGAGGGGGAAAAGCCAAAGAAAGGAAACCTGAAGAGGTATGGATAACTAAAAGAAGTTTGCCTTTATTCCTTGGCAAGTTGTGCAACAAACCTGACACTGCTGACATGATTGCAGTCCCACTCATTCTCTGACTAATGCTTGGTAACTCACTCCCAATAAAAAAGAAAATAATACTCAAAAGGCAGGATCCATCAGATAAATAAACTAAATGAATTTACAAAAACAACTCGCACACCAAAACTATAATGGGCATCATTAACTCTCGCTAAGTGAGAAACAGCTGCCATGTTTTAAAACTCTACTGCCTTCCCACATGGAATTAACAGCCAATGACAATATCTAGCAAGAGACAATATGGTTGCAAAATAATGGTATTGTGGGTAGTGAGAAATGTGTAAACTAGCAATTTTTGCACTAACTACTGAGCCACCTAATGACCATTGTACTGTCCTCTCTGATGGACCTGTTTAATAATTTCCTGGATATGGGAGTGTGTAAGGGAGTGGAAGTCCATGGATGTGGTACACTTGCAAAAGAATGGGGCAAAGGATGTGCTAGAGAACCATAGATCAGTTAGGCTGACATCAACAGTGTGCAAATTAATTTAATCCATTCATAAGGAAAGTTGTTGTTTTTTTCTTGTTTGCTTATTTTTTTTTTTTAACTTTTGGTCAGCAATGACACACTAAGCCAAGGCTTGTTTTCAGATGCATCATGGGAAGACATGGAAGCAAAGTGACTTGTTCATGGTCACAATGTATACAAGTGGTGGATGTGGGATTCAATCTCAGTTCCCCAGATTTTTCAACTCGGTGCTCTTAACCACTCTATAGTGCCTCCCATGTTGGTCAAGTTCACGGGGACAAATGTGCTTCCAGATAAAAGGCAGCATGGGTTTATGATAGGGAAGTTGTGGCAAACTAATGTAATCAATTTATTTGACTTGGTTACAAAGAAGTTGGACATGGGTCATGCCATGGACATTATGCAGCTGGGTTTCAGTCAGACTTTTGACTCTGTCCTACACAACAGATTGGTTAAGAAGTTAAATGTCCTAGGAGTGGGGAATAATTTTTCAACACTGACTGCAACTGGTAGGAGAGGAGAACCCAAATGATGGTGGTCGAGGGTGAACACTCTGATACATGGGTGGTCACCAAAGGTGCAACACACTGTACTAAGGGGTCTGGTGTTCTTCAATATATTTGTGAAGGACATTGGCGGAGGCACAAAAAGCAAAATCTCTGTACAAAACAACAGAGCACTCACAATGTACGTGCAAAAGTATTGCAAAGTTTATTGTGCACTATCAGCTTTGGAATACTTTTACGGTCGTGTTATGAGCACTCTGTTTTTTTGTACAGAATTTTTGACTTGTTTTGACTTGCCAGACACTGCAGTCCAATGTAGACAAAAGATGAGCAGTGCACTTTCGCTGACACTGATAAAGTGCTAAATATGTCTGTTTGCAAATTATATCATGCCTTGTGGTAGGGCGGACATGGGGGAAGGAATCAGAGATTTGGGAGAGGACCTAGAACAGTTAGAGAAATGGTCAAGAAAAAGGCAACTAGGGTCCAATGCAAAAAATGCCAAGTAATGCATGAGAGCAAAAAAGCAGAACCAATTAAAGGTTAGGTGGTGTAACGGTATAAACCAGACTGTTCAACTGGAGTTTGATGGATGGAATCTTTCCCCAGGACTGGAAAAGTGCTAAAATTATTCTGATCTATAAGGGAGGGGGAGATATCCTCAAGCCAACAAACTATAGACTGATTGCACTATTGTCTGGGATCTCTAAGATATTTGAGTGTTTAGTGTAGACCCAAATCATTGCGTATCTGGAAAAATATTCCCTAATAACTGGGTACCAGTCCAGATTTCTCAAGGGATACTCCATGGGCACTGCACTCACTGACATGGTAGACATTATAGCCTCAAAGATGGAGGAAGACCTGTCGGTGGGTGTGGTCTTTGTAGATTTATCTAAAGCTTTTGACACTGTGTCCCATGAGATGCTATGAGAGCAATTCATGGACATTGGACTGTCCAAGGAGTCATGTACTTGGTTTAATTCTTATTTGCAGGGTAGAACCCAACAGGTGTTTATTGATGGTTATCTGTCTGCTAAAGCTGTGGTTCAAAGAGGGGTGTCCCAAGGCTCCATTTTGGGGCCGACACTGTTTTTAATATACATAAATCATTTAGTGGATACTGTAAAATATTCTGATATTCGTTTATATGCAGATGACACTTTGTTGATTGCTAATGGAAAAAAAAAACAAGATTATGGAAGTAAAATTACAGGCAGATTTTGAAAAATTATGTGCATGACTTGCAGACTCAAGACTCATAGTAAATAGTAGAAAAACAAAATTTATATTGTTCGAGAAAGGTGGCAAAAAATCAGGAAAAATGAACATGTAGTGGAGATAAAAGCAACAAAAAATGAAGTTTTACCCAAGTATCAGAATACAAGTACTTGGGGGTATGCGTAGATCAAAATTTAAGATTTGACTACCATATAACTGACACAATTTCAAAATTAAAAAAAGATTAGGGGCTTTCAGATGCTCAAGTCTTTGCATGAATAAATATATGAGGACAATTATAGTAAACCAACTTCTCATTCCAGTACTTGAGTATGGGAGCCATGTTTATGGTTTTGCTACCAAAAATATGTTGACAAAAATTGACACAGTGTACAGTCATCTGGCTCGATTTATCCTCGGAAAGGATTTTCATGCTCATCGATATGATATTTATAAGGAACTTGGGTGGTTTCCACAAGATATCAAGAGGAAATTAGTTTTGGCAACACAAATTTATAAAGTTCTGCATTTAAAACAGCCAAGATACCTCTATGACAAATTGGAAAATAAATCATACCATCAAAATTTGCAAAGCATAAACTTAAGAGAGTTTGTGTGTACAAAATTTAAAAATAAATATAGTGATATGAAATTTGCACAAATTGCTATTGGATTGTGGAACTCTATAAAGTTTGTTACTCATAAAACATACAGAGATGTAAAATCTTTCCTAACTGATATAAAACTTGAATTCGATGTGCATTGTGAGTGTTACAGTTAGATAAGTGTGGCCGATATATTGTATTCTTGGATAGTACAAATTAGGGTTTGGGTTTCAAATAAAGTCTGCATGTTGTGGTTGAAATTTGGGGATATCTATTTATTAATTGAAAATGTACTTTATGATTGTGGTATGTTAAGTATTGTTGACTGTTTGTATTGTCGACTATTTGTATTCATTTATATAAATGTGTACGATGTAAAACTGTTTTGTATTTATATGTAATGTTATCCAATTTTCTTGAAACTACTCCTTACAAGAACATCTTGTAAATAGGACTTTGTCCTAACGATATGAAAATCCATCAATTTCCTGTACAAAAATAAAGATTTTTACTACTACTACTTACTACTACTGTCACTTGGACAGATGAGGAAAAGGATTTGGTGATGGCTATCATGATTAATCTAAAATCATCTGTACAATGAGGTAAGGCAGCTTCAGTAGCAACTAGGATATTGGGTTGTATAAGAAGAGGGTCCACCAGTAGGAAAAAGAGGTAATACTGCCATTGTATAGGTCAATGTTGCACCCTCACCTGGAATACAGTGTGCGGTTCTGGAGCCCTACTAAAAAAGGTTATAAATCTACTGAAGGCATCACAGAGAAGAGATACAAAAATGATTCAGGGCCAGCATGGTCTCCTGTATGAGCAGAAGCTGGAAAATGTAAGTATGTACTGTGCTCACTCAAAGAGAGATGGGAACAAGAGGGCATGATAGACACTTTGAAATACCATAATTTAGAAATGAGTTTGACCCAGATTGTCTCTTCAGAGTCAATGAGAAAATGAGCACAAGGGGTAATAGATGCAAACTGATTGGGGGTAGATTTAAGAAGGAGGCAAGAAGATATTTCTTTATGGAAAGTGTGATGAACATGTTGAATAGTCTGACAACTGTTGGTAGGATAGGGTAAAGGGGAGGTTAAAGATAGCAGGGGAGGGTGCTGGAGTGTCATTGCAGCATATATGCATGAGCTCCACACAGAGCAGACTCATTGGACCAAGCGGTCTTTTTCTGCTAGCAATTTCTAAGTTTGCATATAGGTGCTGCAAGCTTGTAAATAAATATACGCAGAGAAACTCTGGTATGCATTAATGGGTAGACACCACATGGACAATGGGGTGTGGCAAAATTTCAGTGATGCAGACCTCACCAAGGCAGCTAGCCTGCAGATACCCCAAGAAGGTGAAACAGGCAGGTGGCATGACAGCAGGAGCCAGGGGTTCACCAAAATGAGAAAGAAAAAAAACAGAAAAGGGGTATCTCAGCATGAGGCCAGAGACCAGCAGATTGTGGACTGATACCCCCCAATAAGCAAAATGGAAAGGAGAAACTAGCTGTGCATACAGCCATCATCAGAGTATAACAACTGTGAGTATTGTATGATATAAAGTGGGTGTAAAAGTTAACATCAAGTGAGTCCTTGGGTAGTAACTGACTGTCCACATGATGAGCTTTTTTTGGAGGGTGCACCAAAGGGACCCACTTTCATATTTCGGGGGAGGGAGCTGTAACAGTGATAAAACAGACTGTATCTTAATATCTGTTGATGTTTTTCTTTAATCTCTGATTTTTTATTTTATTTAGTTTCTGTTGACTGTTTAAGTACACTAGACAAGTTCATGCCTATTTTCAGGAACAACTCAGAGGTTTTTTTATTCTGTGTTTACGCACCCTTGTCATCTCTAATCCCTGATTCCTGCAACAGCTCCATGGTACATATAAGGAGCACTTCTACCTTATCAGTGTGACACCCCCTCCATGCTGCCACAGGGTTGGGGTGGCTGAGTCATAGCCGAACACAATGCTTGTCAGGAGGCAAGCATCTGTTTAGTGGACTTATCAGGGTCTTTCATCTAAGGAGACTGGGGCCATGTTTGCATTTTCTGTCCACCCATAACAATTCTGACATGCACTGATGTTATGGGACGTGTGCCTGCATTGATGTCATGGTGCACATACACTCATGCTTCTGCAATTTTGTCCATCAGTACTTTATGTCTTAATTAACTCTGAACATTTTGTATCAATTTGCTGTGGCTTGTTCTGTATTTTTGTTTGGGCAAGTGAAATTTTGGTGTTACACAGCAGCACCCAGTGTGTTTCTGCAGTGCACAGTTCAAAAGAAAATACTGTAAGGCAGACATCCAAAAAATAAAATAACAGTACACACCATCATGATTACAAGTCAGAAAAAAAACTAGCTGATAGACAAAAACAGGAATCATTGAGTAAATTGAGCTGAACTATAACAAAGAGAAAAGCAAAACCACAGGCATATGGAGCACCACTGGAAGGGTCAGTGCTACTAAAGAGACATAAGCAAAACCCACAAAGCAAGCAGCACTCTCAGAACACAAACGAAAGAAACCAAGTCAGTAAAGTTCTACAGCTGCAGCCCGTGGCTACTGCCCAGTGCTTCTAGTCCAAGGTGTGACTTTGTCAGGGGGTGTGTCCTGAGTGCTGGCCTGGTGGTATTTATTCAGAATTATTTGAAGTGACAGTATAACAAGTTATAACAAAAAAATAATGCTTCTCTTTTTTTCAGTTATCCAAAAGCATTCATGCACAAAATCAGTACAGACAGTCTTCTTCTATTATTACTACTCCCAAAATAGCAAAATTCATTAAGAGCCAAAAAACATATCTGTTCATAAATAAGTCAGTCATATAAATGTACAGTATGTATATATATATATATATATGTTATTACATACAAAATAGGCTAATAATATTTATACAACAGCTGTACCAGAGACAAATAATTAATTAAATAGATACAGATCAGATAGTCTCCAATACTACTACTACTAATAATAATAGGTGGGGAAAAAAAGATAGAAAGAGGGGACAAAAGAGGGAAGGGGGAGGGATGAAGGAAAAGTAGTAAATGCAAAAAAAAAAAAACTGTAGCATCTAAACTATCATTAATACCCATAGGAAATAGGGCTTGCATAGTATAAATCCATCTTTGTTAAAGTTTCGATAGTTTATTTAGCCTGTCACCACCTCTTATACTTTCTTTGATATGATCTACACCCATGAATTTGAATTCATTTATATCGTTATTATGGCATCTTTCACAGTGGATGCCAATAGGGGTATTTGGTTCAGGCTTGTGTATAGCTCTCACATGCTCTTGCATGCATTCTCTGTATCTATTTAATTAATTATTTGTCTCTGGTGCAGCTGTTATATAAATATTATTAGCCTATTTTGCATGTAATACATATATATATATATGTTTATATATATATATATATATATATATATATATATATATATATATACACACATATATTTTTATGACTGACTTATTTATGAATAGATATGCTTTTTGGCTCTTAATGAATTTTGCTATTTTGGGAGTAGTAATAATAGAAGAAGATTGTGCCTGTACTGATTTTGTGCATGAATGCTTTTGGATAACTGAAAAAAGAAAAGTATTATTTTTTTGTTATAACTTTTTATACTGTCACTTTAAATAATTCTGAATAAATACCACCTGATCAGCATTCAGGACACACCCCCTGATGTAGAGTCACACCTTGGACACGAAGCACTGGGTAGTAGCTGTGGGCTCTGGCTGTTGAACTTTACTGACTTGGTTTCTTTCATTTGTGTTCTGAGAGTGCTGCTTGCTTTGTGTGTTTTGCTTATAACAGAGCTTACAGATAATTTTAAAAGATGATTAAAATGAAGACAACTCGGTCAAATGCAACTGCAAGCTGAGGAGAACAATAAGTGAGTGGATTCCATCGCACCCTATTAAACAGCTGATGAAAGAAAGAGCAACTGGAGAGACAATGGTAAGGCATTCCAAATCCTAGGTACAAAGATAGAGAATGCCCTGTCACCCTCTTTAGTGGAAACATCAGAGACAAAAAAGTAGGGACTTGTCATTAGATCTTGGGGAATAAACCTGGTGAGGATACTGAAATAAAGTGGCAATCAAGACTGGAGTGTTCATTCTAAGGGTTTTGTCCATAAAACAATCAAGTGCAAACAAACATTCTTTTGATGGGATAGGCAACCTAAAGTTGGCATAAAGGTTGCAGTGATGAGTGAGGTGTCAAGCTGATGCCCCAATATGGCAGATGTTATTATAGGTCACATCCCACTTGGACATCATAGATTAAATGAATTTTGTCAAAAGAGGGGATGCAATAATTTAGGCTAGTGGGAAGGACTCCTTTAGTAATGGCAATATGAGCTTTAGGTGTGAATATGTTTTTGACTCTATGAGCCATGTCAAGCTTAGAAAGCTTACAGTTGACAAGTTTACAAATAGAGGTGATGCTGGTTGAGAAATAAAGGGATGAATCTAGTGCAACCCCAAGGTTCTTAAAAGGGTTTACCATGTTAAGTAGGAAATCATCAGTAGAAGATATGGGTAATGCATCAGTACAATATCTGCTCTTAGTAAGATCCCCAAAAAAGTATGACTTGTGTTCTTTGGTATTTAAAAATCAGTCTGTTTTCAGAAAGCCAAGCCTGAACTTTTTGGAAGATAGTACTGATCACTGAATTGATGTTGTCTAGGCTTTTAGAACTAAAAGTAAGTGTTAGGCCATCAGCGTACATTAAAGGGGGAACAGTCAGCACTTAGTGTCCCATACCCAAGCGTGGGTCTGCTTCTTATTTGCATTTTGTGGGGAAAAACATTTTTTCACTGTTTACTATAGGATAGTGGTTTGTATCAAGCTAATTTTGTTTACTTTCTGGCTGACATTTTCTGTAACTACAAATCCTAGAATACCTGGCAGCTGACATTAGAGCAGGGCTGCAGCAGTGGAAGAGTTAATAGTCTGCAGTACATGTTAGAGTTTTAACAGGCTCTGATTTTTTTGGTTTGCTGGTCCCATTGTCCTCCCAGGGGCTAAGCACAGTCACAGGGACTGTACTTAGCCCTGAGTGAACAACAGGACCTGAAAACATCTGACTGGAGCTTATAAAAGCTAGAACTTGCAATGCAGGCTATTGAATCTCCCACTGCTGCAGTCCTGCTCTGATGTCAGCTACAGGGGATTCTGGGATTTGCAGTTACAGAAAATGTCTGCCTGGAACTAAGCAACATTAGACTGATACAAACCACTATCTCACGGTAACAGTAAGTAAAAAAAATGATTTTGCACACAAAGTGAAAGGTGGGACCAGCCGCACACTTAGATATCTTGGTGTTGACTCTGCCCTTTAAAGTTGAACATACCATAGTTTCACGGGGAGGTCATTAGTAAAGAGTGAAAAAAAGATAGAGGCCCAATGATAGCACCTTTGCAGTACCCAAAGCCAAGTAAGAGAAAACAATAGTATAAGGTTTGACTGAATTTCACTATTTGGTGTCTACTGGTAAGGTAGTTTGCAAACCAGTTTACTCCATAACAGGATAGACTTGGTGTTAGCAGTTTTGAACATAACAAACAGTGATCTACCAGGTGGAAGTCTTACATAAATTTACAAGGACCACTCCAGACAGCATCCCCTGTACCACAGCAGTTTTGATTTAGTTTGGAATCTTTATGAGTGCCATTGATGTGCTATGGTCCTTGTGAAAGCCATGCTGTTTAAGGGCTAAAAGACTGAAATTGTATAGATACTCAGATAAGTGAGCTTCTACGACCTTCTACAGAAGTTTACTGAGCATAGAGAGTTGCATCTGGGTGATCATTTCCAGTCTATGGTAATTTTTCTTAAAAACAGGAACACTCCATGTGCTTCCCATATGCCAGGAACAATACCAGATTGCAAGAAATGGTTAAAAATCTGAGCAAGTTGGGGTGGAAGGATAGAGAAGGGGCACCAGATAAAATATTTTTGGTCCATCATGGGGGACACTGATGAATGGGGAGAGGTTAGAGAGGAGATTATGGACATTCTGATCTGCTAAAACATTTAGATAAAACAGATGGAGATTAGAGTGACTTTGAAGACAAGTATCATCAGAATTCAGATGTTGTTGTTTGGAGGTAGTGGTGGTATAACCAGAAAGGTCAGTGAAGTACTGCTTGACTGCAATAGCAATTGTATGACAGTGCGATTATACATAAGGTGACCTCTAAATACTGGTTTGGTGAACTTCCTACTTACCTCACAGCATGCACCTCTACCCTTCCCCCATCCTCCCACAACCTCAGATCTCATGACACATGCACACTAGCTGTGCCCCGCCACATTACCCTCATCAATCAGTCTGGATTTGCCTACTACTTCCCTAAAATCTGGAACTCCCTCCCCTCTCATATAAGACACTCCTCCTCCTATTACTGTCTTACTACAGCCTTACACAACAATCTCTCCTCTAACTGTTCCTGTTATAATCCTCCTTAAACTTCCTGCTACTACCCTGTTCCTGCTAATTTTCCTACTACATCTTCACCTTCTCCCTTACAGTTGCTCCTCAATACACCTCTCTCTTCTCCCTATTTACTGTCCCATCTCCAAATATGCACCCTCAGCCCCATATCCTTTATCTGTTGCCCTCATTCCCTCCCTCCTCTGATACTTGCTGCACCCAATCCCTGATCAGGGTGGTCATTTATCCTGGGGGGTATTGGGTTCTGAGTTACTCCCCCCTCTCCTCACCTCTAACTTGCCAGCTCCCTCTCTCCTTGCAGGGTTACTGCATCTTGAAGGAGAATAGTTTAGGGTGGACCCCCCTCAACTCCTCCCCATCCTAATACATTACATAATAGCACTTAGCTTCCCCATGCCCATCTCTCACCCATCCCTTGCACTTAACAGCGTGCCACTGTTCCTATTTGCATTTGGAAATACTTTTGTTATCTATGTACTGTTGCATTGTCTCTCTGTTCCTCTTGCCTTCCAGTTCAGTTTAGACTTAGTCACTGCATCTTCTTATTATTAACTGTAAGTCTGTTACTCATGCCCCCAGTTTTCATCCCCCCTTGTACTTTAAATGTATAGCTTTTGCTGTCTGCCTGCTTACTATCTGTATACCTATTGTATACAATGCTTCCTGTATAGGCTTACTATATGTATACCAATTGTATCCAATACTTCCTGTATAAACTTACTATCTGTATACCTATTGTATACAATGCTTCCCATACAATTGTATAATTCTGCTTGTATATCCTCATTATACCCACTCCCAGGTCACACCGGGAGATGAGCAACTTGTTGTTCAGTGTGTCTTCCTGATGAAACATTTCAATAAACAAATAAAAGGTAGAAAAGCCACCAATAAGGCCCACAAGTTTCTTTCAATAGCTACATGCATCACAAGCAGTGGACAAAAGAGAGCACCAACAAACTATGCCTGGCTGAATGATACAATTAAGACTGGGCCTGGATGGGAACCTCAATCCCATACCCCTAATAAACACAATTATTTGAAATACTGCCTGTAATCCTGTTATCAGTGGAGTGCTAATAACTGGTACTTGGTTAACTGTTCATTTCACTGCATTAGTGCATAGGCAGATGAATCACACTAGGGAGGTGGGGAAGTAATGTATACCAGTGGGTGACACTATATGTAACACCAGGCCCACTTTAACCTTGTTGTGGATGAAGGCACAGGCTCTGCACAACATAAATTCTGAAAATGCCCCAGCCCATCAGGAGTTCTCAACCCTGAACCCACAACCTTATGTGAACCTGTAAAGCAGGAGTAGTGACTGACACCCAAAGCAAACCAGTCACACATACACACTGCTGTACAATACATCCATAGGGGATTTGTTACAACCAGGAATGCAAAACTAATAAAAACTGGAGCAGGTGTTCTGGGCTGGGAACAGGTGAAAATTGTCCTATTTTATCTACTCCACCTGGAATGGCTATTGTGGCTTTTACTGGCTCCAGCCACTCCAGTTTTGGTGTTTCTGATTTTACAGATTTTTTCAAATCCCAGGAGTCTTCTCAGTACACACACATCCCATACTAACAGTAAAATTCAGAACACCAGAACTGGAATGGCCGTAAATGATAAAATACAGAATGATCATTCCAGTTTAGAACACCAGAACTGGAATGGCCGTAAATGACAAAATATGGAATGACCATTCCAGTTCAGAACACCAGAACTGGAATGGCCGGAAATGACAAAATATGGAATGACCATTCCAATCGTAACTCAGAAAAGAGTGCAATTTGTGCCTGTTCTGGCCATTCCATCCCTAATAGACATTATGTTTTTGACTCAGATTCTAGTCATTCCTGTTCCAGCATTCTCACTTTCACTCATACCCCATGCATACACAGAGAACATACATACTGTATACAGTATATGTTCAAACATGCATGCAGTAATAAGTCTGTACATACAGTCAATACATGTATAGATATGATATAGTGATAATGTGAGCCATCAAAAGGCATAGTAGGGAATAATGGCAATGGACATTATAGACAAAGGCTGAGGTTGGGTCAGAGGTCACTACAGTATCTATGGTTCCCAATGCCTCTATTCCTGATGACTGACCCACTAATGACTACCATTCTCACCATTATATTGCGGTCAAAAACAAGTAAACAAAATCTGATGAAGCCTCTTCTGTTTCAAGGGACTTGGTAAAATCTGAAATGTCAGATGCAGACCAGCTGGTCCAGTCACACTAACTGTACCAGTAACTTGCGCAGTCCAGTTGTTTCAGCTGGATCAGTTATTTTGGGTCTTACTGTTTTGGTCTGTCCATGCCGCTGTTCTGGGTTTCATTTAGGTTATGGCATTGGTGCACTCATGAGGTTATCTGAGGTCAAACTGCTGTTGTGAAGGTAAATCATTTATCCAACAGTTCCCCATCACATATCCCTTATATATTCTAGACATACTGGCCCAGATATTCAACAGTGTTGCTCAATGCGCAACCCACTGATGCACCCTGGTGCGATATTCAAAAGGGAAAAGTGCGCCGCTCAAATCCTGATATGTAGGAGCACATCAGTAATGTATGCAGGCACAGGTAGGGGGGGTTTTCCCATGCATAACCTGCACAGCCGGATATTCAGCCAGGGATGTGCAGAGCCATGCATGCGCAACTCCTACTTGTGCCAGCACAAAGTTAATCCCCAAAAAAGGTACAACTGATGGCCACCCACAGGTGAGCTGCCACATTGCAGGGTGCAACAGAGCAGCTGTCACCTGTGGGTGGCCACCCGAGTTACGGCTGCACCTGGTGGCACCCCCCCATGCCTGATCTCGGGCATTCATAAAATAAAAAAAGTCCTATATCCCTGGTGGTCCAGTGGACCGATTTCTGCCCAATTGCGGGCATCTGTTTTAGTTAGGAAAACCCCTTGCCCTATATCCCTGGTGGTGCAGTAGACCGCACTCTGCCTGATCGTGGGCATCTGTTGTAAGAAGACACCCCCCCAATATCCTGTTGACTGCCCGATCGCAGGCATCTGTTGTAAAAAGAGACCCCCCTGTCCAATATCCCTGGTGGTCTAGTGGTACCCCCTCCTCAACTGCCCACTGAGCCCCACCACCTTACTCCACCCATCAGCTGGTGGGTGGCAACACCCCACCCACCTGCCACTCCACCACCTGCCGACTGACAGCTCGGTAGGGCTACATGCCCATTGGTTCACGCGTGAGCCAATGGGTGTGCACACCATACTGTATACACATTCCAGATATGTGATTCATTCCACATATCTGGAATGTATATGCTGTAAACTGCACACCGATTAACTCATGCTGTAAACCAATGCGACTTCACAAGCTGTCATTCGATGGAGTGGCATAACTAGCAGGCGGGTGAGGTGCTGCCGCCCACCGCTGACCGGGAGAGCGGGGTGGTGGGTCTCAGTGGGCGGGTGGGAGGGGGTACCACTAGACCACCAGGGATATGGATGGGGTCTCTTCATAACAGATGCCCATGATCGGGCAGTCAGCGGATCTTGAGGGGGTCTCTTCTAATAACAGATGCCTGCGATCGGGCAGTCAGTGGGATCTTAGGGGGGTCACTTCTTACAACAGATGCCCATGATCAGGCAGTCAGCAGGATCTTGGAGGGGGGGGTCTCTTCTTACAACAGATGCCTGCAATCAGGCAGAGTGTGGTCCACTGGACCACCAGGGATATAGGATGGGGGATTTTCCTTATTAAAACAGATTCCCATAATCGGGCAGAAATCGGTCCACTGGACCACCAGGGATATTGGACAGGTTTTCTTCATTATTAACACAGATGCCCACGATCAGGCAGAAAGCAGTCCACTGGACCACCAGGGATATAGGATGGTTTTTTACTTTTACACAGATGCCCACGATTGGGCTGCAGGGGGTGTCGGTCCCCAACAGCTGCTATCTGGCAGGGTGCTAGGTGCAAGTCATAGGGGATCAGTGCACCTGCATGCAAATGGGATGCAAATGAGGCCATAATGACATGCAAAGGGTCCCATGTGCACCTTGCATAAATTATGGCCCCATTTGCATGTCACCTTTTGAATATCGCGGTGCTGTGAATGGCGCAATGGCACTTGTGCTAGCGCATCTCCATGCTCCACTCTGGCAACTTGCGCTGGTGCAGTGCCACTGCGCCATGCACAGTGGGGGTGACCAGGGTGTGATATTCAAAGCTGTTGAGCCATGGCACAGCTCCTTTGAATATCGCCCAGGCCACACCCCTGTGCAGCCAAGTTGAGCTGTGCCCAAGCTTGCGCCACAGCCTGGCACAGTTTGAATATCTGGGCCACTGTGTTTTGCAAGCAAACAAGATGCATAGTCTACTCACAGCAGAAGTTAGGTACACACACACGCACACACAGTTGGGGGTTCAAGAGAGCTTTGGACAAACACAAAGGCATCATTCTTCAGAGGGGCATATAGGGAGGGGGTAGAAACTGATAAACCATGGGCAGACTAGGTGGACCTTGCAGTCCCATTCTGCCACCATCTTCTATGTTTCTACACACACACACACACACACACACACACACACACACACACACACACACACACACGCACACACACAACCAGGAATTCCAGAAGGCACTTCTTAGATTTTCCATCACAAAGTTTATTTGTACAATAAAGAAAACATTGCAAAACTAAAGTCAAAAGTAGCAATAGTAAAAAAACAGAGCTTCCCACAGGACCAACATTTTGCACTGTTTTTGAAAAAGTGTGAGAACAGCACGAAATGTCAATCTTATAGGGAGATCTGTATTTTTACTATTGCTTCTTTTGACTTTGGTTTTATAACATTTTATTTTTTTAAATAAACTTTGTGGTGGAAAATCTAAGAATTGTCTCCTGGGGTTCCTGACCTGGTGTATATCTGTGTGTGTGTGTGTATGTGTGTGTGTGTTTGTGTGTGCCTAACTTTTACCATGAGTGCTGTTTACATTATTGCACCCCTACATTTTGGAGCAGCCTTCTTTGATTGTGTATATATATATATATATATATATATATGTATATATATATGTATATTACTATGAGAAAACATGTTTATACAGTACATTCAATATATATTTACATAATGTAGTCTACATATATAAACTCTCAACTTCTCCAATGAGCCACAGATATTTATTTCATGTACAGTTGTTTTTTTTATGCTACATTGTTCTTAATCTGTTCTGGCTTATTTACTCAGTAAGAAACACGCATTTGTCAATGCCAAATGTTTGCTTGCTGGTATTGGCATTGGTAGTGCAGAAGTTACAGAGCTGCATAATAGGAATGGCAGCAAAGTATTGAACTGAAGCCAACCCCACCACCACCCTGCAGAGAGTGACAGGCATTGGGGTGTGCCTTTGGGTCATCAGGCATAACGACCATGCCATTTCACCACACCCTACCCTGCAGACACTGACAAGTGTCACTGTGCCATGGGGTCTTTGGCCCTTATGCGCACCCCATTCCATCAGGAAATATGGTGAAATGGGTGCAGTATAGGAGAATGGGGTGAAGTTTGGGCCTGAAGAGTGTGAGGCACAGCTTGATGCCTCTCACTGGCTGCAGGGTGTGGGTGGGGGTGGAATGGTATGAGCATTACAGGCAAGAATCGCAAGTCACACCCCTGATGCCTGTCATTCTCTACAGGGTGAGGCGTTATGGTCGGAAACCCTAATGCCTCAGGCATTCATTGGTATTTTCACTCCAAATTTTCAACATGTATTTTTTGTGACCCCCACCTCATGAACAGTGGCAATATCAGTTTGTTAGCCGAAAACTGCTTTTGCACAACAACTATGGCATTTGGCACCACAGGTGCAAAAACACATTCTGAACAGGATGTGAAAAATGACAGTGGTACTGTTCATGGAGAGGTGTAAAAAATGGCAATGTTGAAAATCTGCTGTGAAAATCTTAAAAAAACTGGTGAAGTCACGAGCGTGCGTAGAAACTGTGCAACGGACACCCGTAATATAACTAGTTTGGGGATTTTTTTTATGGCAGATTGTTAACACAGGCATTTTGGGACCTCCAATCATGAACAGTGTCAGTGTGATTTTCTTTATCTGTCCCGAATAATGATTTCCCACAGCGACCACTCATTTCTGCGCTGAAAGTGTGAAAACACATTTCAGCTATGTTGTGGAAAATGACAGCTGTACTGTTCCTAAGGAGGTGTGGAAAAATGCCACTGGTGAAAATCTGGACTGAAAATATTACAAATTCATGAACTTATGAGGGTGCATGGAAACTGCACAATGCTCACTAGTAACACAGTCATTTTATGGAGTTTTGTCACCAAATTTTCAACATAGCCATTTTAAGACCTCTGCTCATGACCAGTGTCACTGTGATTTTCTTAATCTGTCCCAAACATTGTTTTCGCACACTGACTGTACCTTTGTGTGTTACATGTGTGGAAACACATTTTGGGCGAGATGTGAAAAATGGTAGCTGTACTGCTCATAAGGAAGTGCAGTAAAATGGCACTGTTGAAAATCTGGTGTGCAAATATTACAAATTCTCAAACTTGCCAGCGTGCGTAGGAACTGCGCAACGTGCACTCCTAAAACAGTCATTTTTGGGAATTTGTTCACCAGATTTTCAACATAGCCATTTTAACACCTCTGCTCATGACCAGTGTCACTGTGATTTTCTTAATGTGTCCCATACATTGATTTCGCACACTGGCTGCGCCATTGTGTTCTACATGGGTGGAAACACGTTTTGGGTGAGATGTGAAAAATGACAGTGGTACTGGTCATAAGGAGGTGTGGTAAAATGGCAATGTTGAAAATATGGAGTGACAATATTGAAAATTCGCAAACTTACAGGCGTGTGTAGGAACTGCATAGCTGCGGCTAAATAAACAGTCATATTTAGGAATTTTTTACCAAATTTTCAACATAGCTATTTTAGACCTCTACTCATGAACAGTGTCCTGTGATTTCTTAATATGACGTTACATTGATGTCGCACACGACTGCGCCATTAATGCGTTACATGGGGAAACACATTTTGGGTGAGATGTGAAAAATGACAGCTGTACTGCTCATAAGGAGGTGTGGTAAAATGGCAATGTTGAAAATCTGGAGTGAGAATATTGAAAATTTGCAAACTTATAAGCGTGCGTAGGAACTGCGCAATGTATGCTCGTAAAACAGTCATTTTTAGGAATTTTTTCACCAAATTTTCAACATAGGCTTTTTGAGATCCCACCTTATGAACACTGGAAGTGACATTTCATTAATGCATCCCAAAAGGTGATTACTCACAGTGACTGCGAAATCACCCTTCGAGCCCGATTAACGCCATGACAGTGCAAGAATTCATGAGGAGGGGTCCCAAAAAACCCATGTTGAAAATTCGGGCCCAAAATTCCCAAAAATAACTGAGATGTGCAACAAAGTTGAAAAACCCCTATTTATTCCATTATACAGCTTACCGGCATTTCCTCAGTTCACGGTCGGCTTTGAAGGTGCAGCGTGTTCCTGGTCCACTGATGATCATCGCGCCGAGCTCCGGAGGTAAGTATGGGGGGTGTGGGGAAGCAGGGTGCACAGTGGGTGGGTGCAGGTTGTGGGGTGGGCGGGGAGACTGTGAGGGAAGGTTTTCTTCTTTACAGGTTTTTAGACGACGCAGGATGTTTGCCATGCTGGGGTAGGCTCCCAGTGTGGCAGCTGGAAAGGCTGTTTAGGGGTGCTGGAGCCAAAGGGGGATTTGGCACCCCCATCGGCCATAACATGCTTTACCATGCTGGGGTGGGCTCCCAGTGTGGCACATGGAAAGCTTTTTTTGGGGGGGGCTTGCAGCCATGGAGCCGATGGGGGATTGGGCACCCCCCATCAGCCACACAGTGTGTGCGTTGGGGGGAGGGAGCACATCAGCACGCAATATGCTTGCTTGCATGTGTGTGTGGGGGAGAGCTCTGCTCACTGAAGCAGAGCTCTCCCTTTCAACTGTATGCCACTGCATTTTCCTGCTGTCATAGACAGCTGCAGCAGTGATTGGTGCACTGCAACCGTGCCTACAAACACACTGACTGAATAGGAAGAGGCTGACACACCTCTAGAAAACTCGTATGATGGCACTATGTTTCTTGCACATGCATGCAAGCAAACATAAAAAAACTAAACTGTCTTCTGGTCATTGTGGAATGTTATGTCTTTCACTGGTTCCCATTCTCCCGCTCGTGCATTTGAATGACTGAGTAAACATGAACTTTGCTGAATAACACTAATCACTCTTGCTGAATTATTCATTTAGTGTAGTTTAATCATCAAAGCCACTGTTTTGAAGGCTCTAATGCATGGTACAGCTTTGAACAAGTGCTGTGCTGATATAGAAACAAGAGAAATCACACTTCATGTGGGGGTGTATGTGTGTGTATTCATGGATGCGATGAATAGTTTTTCTTCTAGGATTTTAATTTCACTCATTGGGCCCCTGGAAAAATTACAGAAGTGTACCTCTGTAAAAATAAATTGTTAAGATGAAGGAGCACAGGGAGAATATATGCTTTGACCAATTTCAATTATTTTAAAATGAGTATTTCAGTTGGGAACAAGTAGAGACCCCCCCGCCCCCCTCGCCAGTCTTACTGACTAATTTACAAATTGAATTCATAAATCAGCACATGCAATTATAAGTCAAACAGAGACAATTGGTAAATGGGTGAAGTCCAGTTTATCACTAAGAAAACAAAGATCTCAGTCTCATAGCTGATTTACAGCCTCATTACATGAACTGGAAAAACAGCATCACAACAAAAAAATTATCTGAACAGGGAACTTCAAAAATCAGTTACTGTACCTATTTAAATTAATAATCCTGTCAGCATTAGCATTGGTGGCTGATTTCCTCTGCATCAGCATCTGCCTCTGAACTATCACTTTCCTCCCGTGCACCTGTGAGGACCTGCATATATTATCATGGCAAAATTAGTATGATATTATCGTCCATCCTTTCATGTTCCTGTTGTTCATTTCTCTCATCAAAATTTTTGCTGTCGTGCTCAGCATGACCACTTTCAGTGCTGTTACTGTTACTGTTTGTTATTGAATCATTCACCATTTAAGATCATGGTATGTATGAAGTTAAGCAGCACATCTCAGGCCAGACTACATACAGTATGACATAATTTTTGATGAGAGAAATGAACATCAGGAACATGAAAGAGTAGAAGATAATCTCAGATTAATTTTGCCATGATAATTGTAATGAGTCTCCACAGATGATGAAATTCGAAGGCGCAGACGTCGAGACAGAGGAAATGACCCACTGATGCTAACGTTGGCAGAGTTCATAATTTAGATTGGTATAGTAGCCAAGTTTTTGAAGTTTCCTGTTTAGATGGTGTAATAATTTTTAGTTTTATGATAATATGGAAGTGGAACTAGAACATGGTACATGGCTTCCTGTTCACTACTCCACATTCACCAAGTTTCTTTCAGGGACAGTTGACCAATACACAAAACAACAAGCATCCACTGTCTTTCCAACCCTCCACCCGAGCAATTACAATATAACTGCTGCACTGTTCTTTTGACTTTCAGAGGTATATCAATGGATGTTGATATCATTGAATAGTAAGACAGTTGACCACTTAAAGTTTGGCTCAAAACTTCAGAACAGCTGCTACAGCAACACTTTTTGTAGTTGAAGACAGTTTGTGCAGTGGTAAAGGAAGATTACTGTGCTGGAGGATGACTCTAGTTTTCTAGGTAAGGAATTTTGGAGACTCAAGAAATTGGGGGGTAGGGATAGCAGGAAGATGTACTATATATCAAGAAGTCCAGGGAGGTTACCAGGCTGGTTAGAGTGGCCAAGGCTTCCAGAGAACTGAGATTGGTGCAAGGCATTAGGAATGGAGAAAAGGACTTCTTCAGATACATCAGCGAAAAATGGAAAACCAAAGATTAAATTGTGAAGATTAGGAAGGACAGGGAACGGGTGGAGAAGGGGGTAGGCCAGGCAGAGTCTCTTAATGAATATTTCTGCTCTGTGTTCATGAAAGAGAAATGGGAGAGGACACCTCCTGGGAGAGGAGGAGTGGGTGGGGTGAGTGGGTGATTCATATAGGGATTACAGAGGACAGGATGCTGAAAGGATTAAGGGCACTCAGGGGTGATAAAGCACCGGGTCCAGATGGCATTCACCCAAGGGTACTCAGGGAACTAGCAGAGGTCCAGGTGGGACTGCTGGCTGACCTGTTCAATATCTCCCTGGACACAGGATGCATACCACAGGACTGGAGGATGGCCCATGTGGTGCCCATTCACAAAAGTGGTCCTAAAGATGAACCAGGCAACTACAGACCAGTGAGCCTCACCTCAATTGTGGAAAAACTGATGGAGATGATCCTGAAGGAGAGGCTGGTGGTATCCATGGAGAACAATGGTCTCCAGGATAGTCAGCAGCACGGATTTGTCTCAGGTAGATCCTGCCAGACAAACTTGATTGAATACTATGATTGGATAACAAGGGAACTGGACAAAGACCATATGGTGGATGTCCTGTATCTGGATTTCAGCAAGGCCTTTGATTCCGTGCCTCATAGAAGACTGGGAGGGAAGCTGGAATATATGGGGTAAGAACAAAGATGGTTAAATTGATCACCAGTTGGCTGAGGGGAAGGCAGCAAAGGATGGTGGGGGGTTTCATCACCAAGGGATGTGACAAGTGGAGTGCCACAGGGATCTGCATTGGGACCGATGCTGTTTGAGATTTTTTATAGCTGATATGTCCTTTGGGGTACAAAGCAAGATCAGTCTCTTTGTGGACAATACTAAGATGGGAGCAGTGGTGGATGACAGTGATGGATGGAAGGGGCTGCAAGAGGATATGACCAAACTACAGGAGTGGTCAGATGCATGGCAGTTGGGGTTTAATGCCAAAAAGTGCAAGATATTGCACTTCAGGGCTAAAAACCAGCAGAGGAGCTACCAGCTGGGGGTGCAGCTTGAAAGCACGGAGGAGGAGAAAGATCTAAGGGTGCTTATAATGGGGAGTATGAACAACTCAATGAAGTGCAGGAAGGTAGCAACAAAGGCTAGCAGGATGCTGGCGTGTATAGTGAGGGGAATCGCCTCCAGAAATAGGGGAGGTGATCCTGCCCCTATACAGGTCACTGGTCAGACTTCACCTGGAGTATTGTGTGCAGTACTGGTGACCATTCCTGAAGAAGTACATCAGATTGTTGGAGGGTGTACAGTGGAGGGTGATACAGATGATCCAGGGATTAGAGGGATACTCCTATGAGGAGAGGCTGTGTGAGCAGAGTATGTATTCCATGGAGGAGAGGAGGGATATGGGGGACATGATCAAAACCTTCAAATACATAAAGGGGGTGAGCAAGACTAGTACAAAAGGGATTTTTCAGATTAGAAGAAGGAGGGTCATATGGGGTCACCAGCTGAGACTGGAGGGGGACGATTCAGGAGGGACGTCAGGAGACATTTTTTCACAGAGGGGGTGGTGGATAGGTGGAATGCTCTGCCTGAGGAGGTAATAGCCTGTAGCATCATAGATGGTTTTAAGAGGGATTGGGACAGGGTGAAGGGGGTATTTAAGAAAAGGCAAGTGGGGGGACAGCTGCAAACTGAGGGGCTAGCTGCACAATCAAGCAGACTAGATAGACCATGAGGCCTGAGGATGGGGTGGAACCCGAGGACTGGAGGAGGGCAGATGTGATTCCTCTTCACAAAAGTGGGAGCAGGACGGAGGCAGGAAATTACAGACCAGTTAGTTTGACCTCAGTGGTAGGGAAAATGATGGAATCACTTCTGAAGGAAAGAATTGTTGAGTACCTAGAGGCCAGTGGGGCACAGGACCCAAGGCAGCATGGATTCATGATGGGAAGGTCGTGTCAGATGAATCTAATAGATTTCTTTGACTGGGTGACCAAAGAAGTAGACTAGGGGAGGGGCTGTGGATATGGCCTACCTAGATTTTAGCAAGGCATTTGATACAGTCCCACACAAAAGATTAATACACAAGTTAGCCAGCCTTGGAGTGGGTCCCAAGGTGGTAGGCTGGATAAAAAATTGGCTAGACAACAGGAAGCAAAGGGTAGTAGTAAATGGAGTACACAGTGAAGAAAGGAGGGTTACTAGTGGGGTACCACAGGGTTCAGTACTGGGACCGGTCCTTTTTAATGTCTTTATAAGTGACTTTGCAGAGGAACTGGAATGAAAAGTATGTCTCTTTGCAGACGACACAAAGATCTGCAACAGGGTTGATACACAAGATGGAGTGGAAAGGATGAGAAGGGACTTGGCAAGGTTGGAGGAATGGTCAAATGTATGGCAGCTCAGATTCAATGCAAAGAAGTGCAAGGTAATGCACATGGGAAACAAAAACCCAGGGGAAGCGTACACAATGGGGGGTGAGATACTGACAACAGTAAAAATGGAAAGGGACCTGGGGGTAATTATATCAGATGACCTAAAGGTGGGCAAGCAATGTGAGAAGGCAGTAAGGAAGGCTGGGGGGATACTGGGATGCATAGGAAGAGGTATCACCAGTAGAAAACAGGAAGTTGTTATCCCTCTGTATAGACAGTTGGTGAGACCCCATCTGGAGTACTGTGTGCAGTTCTGGAGACCCCATCTCCGCAAAGACATAGACAGAATGGAGGCTGTCCAGAGGAGGGCAACAAAATGGTGCAGGGTCTGCACCAGAAGACATACGAAGAAAGACTAAAGGAGCTTAATATGTATACCCTTGATGAAAGGGAAGGAGAGAGGACATGATAGAAACTTTCAAGTACCTCAAGGAATCAACAAAGTCCAAGAGGGTAGCATCTTTCAGAAAAAGTGATGTGCAAAACAAGGGGCACAATTTGAAGATATAGAGGGATGGCTCAGAGGTAATGTGAGAAGTATTTTTCACAGAGAGGTTGTGGATACATGGAACAGTCTCCTGAGGAGGTTGTGGAGTCAAGAACAGTGGGGAAATTCAAGAATGCATGGGAGAGACATAAGGCAGTCCTAGTGGGTGGTAGGAGGAAGTAAGCTGTTGGTTAACTAGGATCTGCAGCTAATCTGTTAGGTAGAAAAATGGGCAGACTAGGTGGGCCAAGTGGTCCTTATCTGCTGTCAAATTCTATGTTTCTGTGTTTCTGCTGGCATTTTCATATGTTTATCTGCTCATATGTAAGGCTGCACAGAAACGGTGTGCTATCAAACCTTAGCAGCACTCGGTAGTGAGAGTGGAGAAAGTTGGGGCCAATGAAAGAGTTGGCTAAGAGCTAGATACTTTAATTTAAAAGTAAACTACAGTCTCAACTCTTCCAGAGTGAGTGCAGCTGTACCTTTTGAGCAGGAAATCCACTCAATTTAAACAGATGGCGGTGTTTGTGTCATTCCTCGGCATTTGGCATTTCAAATGGATTTAAACTCCTTTTGTTTTTTCAATATTATAGCATCCAGGAAGGCTCTTATAAATACTTGATTAGCACATCATGTTCAGACAGCCTACCAAGTCAATATCTTGAACATAGAACTGCACATGGAATACTGTGTGGAATACATTGTGCAGTGCACTAGCGCGATTGGGTACAAACCTTCACAAGACATATATGGTGTGTACAGTTTTGTACCTTGTTGTACATGGGGAGAAGAAGGAGTGTTGTGTAGGTGAACACCTCCATTTGGGAGGTGGTCAGCAGAGCTGAAGCCATGTCTCAGTGGAATGAGCCATGGCAGTACAGGAGGTTGCTGTGCGTCTGTGAACTGGGGCCCGAATCCCGGTCCCGGACTTTTTGAAACCCACATTGTGCATTTTTTTGTCCTGTGTTTCTCCTTGTCCCCATGTTGAACCCCCGCGGAGTGATTATTTTAATGGGGGCTGGGGGGGACAGCCCCCCATAACAGGGGGTGGAGCCCCCCACAGAAAACAAACACCCACATGTTCCCTTCGCCAAAATGCTTTTTGGCACTGTGTCTGTATGCCAGCAATGTATCTGCTGAATTTACAGTGCAGTACATTACTGTACAGTTCTGTCTTTCGAGGTTATGACCCCGTGCCTTCAGATGGTGATATATATGTCTCTGTTTTTTGAGGGTGGGTAGGAGTTTAACAAACATCAAAGTAGAAAGTTCCTCCCCTTTAGTGTTTTACTGTTTTGTTTTTGTTATTTTTTTTTTCAGTTGACCTGATGCTCCTATGCCTAACAAGTGAAGCACTTGCTTGTTGGGAAAAGGTATGGTGAGTATATGTGATAATCATTTAGCAAAGGTGACAGTCACCCCCTTTGCCAGGTGCTAGATGTCTTTTTCCTAAGCTGATGTGAATCTTCATGCATGCTGTTTTATGTATCATACATGATATTTGAGTTTCAGTAGAAAAAAAATTATGCAAAGACTTGTAAAACACAGCCACTATTTTTTGTGACCTGATTGACAATTTTCATCTATAAATGCTAAGTTAACAGAATAAAGCCAACTTTTTATGAAAATTCCTTGTTCTTATCTGAGTATTAGGATCGTTTTAGCCATGAAACAGTTAAGTGGTGTAAATGTCATTCCTGCTATAAGCTATAGTTTGGAACCTTGGCAACTGGCATGTCCAGCAGTGGTGCTTTGCAGTACTTCTGTGATAATGTGAGGGCTAAGTGTGACTTCTTGTCATCTTTACAGAGCTGCAGAAGGAAAGCAGTAAATAACTCAGATCTGTCAGGACCAGAAAATGCCGGAAATTAATCTGTGGAGGGTTAGAGTTTAGTGTACAGTGTGGGTTTGGAGTAGACTTAGAATTTGTGGGTTGCTAGTCTTTTGAAGCATAGCACTGACAGTGATGGGATAACTTGACCCTCCATAGGGAAGAGATGTAAGGAAGTAATTCTTCACAGAAAGAGTTGTGGATGAGGTGGTGGAAGCAAAAACAGCTGTGGGGGTTCATGAAAGCATGAGATAAGCACAAAGAAATCATAGTGGAAAAGAAGGTGGGGGGAGAAAGAGATGTAGATTGAGTATGGTTTACAGAACTACTGCAGATAGGGAGAAATGGGGTAACTGGATGGGCCAAGTGGTCCTCATCCACTGTCAAATGGTATGTTTCTATGTTTCTGTCCCTAAGTTCTGCACCACCGGCCAAGAAAGTGCTTCTCCCAGTGCCTCAGCCCCTCTTGCATGCAGGTGCGCTCTGTGCTGTTCCCACGGCAGTCCCATAGTTCATACTCTCCTTCTCCGCAATCCGTGCAATCCACTGCCTTCCTGTTTTTTTGCCTAAGTTGCATATTTGTAAAGCTATCTATCCAGACATATCAAGTCTTCTTTTTTTAATTGCAACATTTTTTTTGTCCAGACTACTTCAATATGTTATGCCAGCAAGGTACAATGTTCACATTCCTTTTACATTATTGTATGAATTAGCACACTTCATGCATTTTATTATGTGGTAGAAGATTAAATGTGATGTTAATCAATCATGAAATGTAGGACTATACATAAATAGAGATTAGGGTGCGTTTAACATTTTTTTACATACATATCCTCAGGCTGGCTGATACCTGCATGCAGAATAGTCTTTATTTTGAAGAGATTGGTTAACAATGAGGATCCCACTGTGCATGTTATAACCAAATCAGTAGCCATGCTACTTTGTGTTGCAAAGTGCAGTGTATCACACATCAGACAAAAGTGAGGGTACTGGACTTTAGGAGGGCTGACTTTGGCAAGATAGGGGAGTGCCTCAGAAAAACACTAGCAAACAGGCTAGAAGGAGGTGTGGAGCAACAATGGGGAATCATCAAAACTGCCATCACAGAGGCAGCAAGCCTTTGTGTGAAGCAAATAAACAAATCAAAATGAAAGAAAAAGCCACTATGGTTCTCAAAAGAGGTGGCTGTGAAAGTCAGGAAGAAAAGATAGCATTCGGAAGTATAAGGAAACACGGAAGGAGCAGGACAGAGAGCTGTACCAGTTAAGGCAGAAGGAAGCAGGAGGAAGTCAGAATAGCAAAGGCCCAAACTGAGAAAAGATAGCCAATTCAGTTAAGAAGGGATAAAACTTTCATAGGTACATCAGCGAGCGTAGAAAGACAAAAGGAGGGATAGTGAGGCTGAATAGAATGAACGGTGGGTGGGCAGAGGGGGACAGTGAAAAAGCAGGGATACTGAACGAATATTTCTGCTCAGTATTCACCAAAGAGGAGGGGGAAGTGCCTAATCCAATTAACAGAAGCACTCTTGATGGGTGGGGGGTCGATTCCAGTCCTTTCACAGAAGAAAGAGTTCTGCAAGAACTCCTAAAACTGAAGGTGGACAAAGCAATGGGGCCTGATGGAATTCACCCCAGAATTCTAAAACAATTAAGGGAGGAACTAGTGAAACCACTGGCTACTCTTTTTAATAAATCATGGGAGAATGGTGTGGTACCTGAGGACTGGAGGAAGGCAGATGTGATTCCCCTTCACAAAAGTGGGACCAAGATAGAAGCAAGAAACTACAGACCTGTCAGTCTGACCTCTGTGGTAGGAAAAGTGATGGAGTCACTTCTGAAGGAAAGAATAGTGAGTACCTAGAGGCCAGTGGGGCACAGGACCCAAGGCAGCATGGGTTCACAGCGGGGAAGGTCATGTCAGATGAATCTAATAGATTTCTTTGACTGGGTGACCAAAGTAGTAGACGAGGGAGGGGCTGTGGACATGGCCTACCTAGACTTTAGCAAGGCATTTGACAAAGTCCCACACAAAAGATTAATAGTCAAATTAACCAGCCTGGGAGTGGGTCCCAGGGTGGTAGCCTGGGTAAAACATTGGCTGCACAACAGGACATGGAAGGTAATTGTAAATGGGGTCCACTCTGAAGAAAGAGGGGTTACTAGTGGGGTACTGCAGGGTTCAATATTGGGTCCAGTCCTTTTTAATGTCTTCATCAGTGACATTGCAGAGGGACTGAAAGGAAAAGTATGCCTTTTTTGCAGATGACACAAAGATCTGCAACAGGGTTGATACACAAGGAGGCGTAGAAAGGATGAGAAGGGGCTTGGCAAGGTTGGAGGAATGGTCAAAGTATGGCAGCTAGGATTCAATGCAAAAGTGCAAAATAATGCACCTGGGAAACAAGAACCAGGGAAGAATTCACAATGGGAGGGGAGGTAGTAACTACAACAAAAAAGGAAAAGGGACCTGGGGGTAATCATATCAAATGACCTGAAGGTTAGCAAGCAATGTGAGAAGGCAGTAGGGAGGGCTGGGGTATACTGGGATGCATAGGGAGAGGCATAAGCAGCAGAAAACAGGAAGTTGTTATCCCTCTGTACAGACAGTTGGTGAGACCCCATCTGGAGTACTGCGTCCAGTTCTGGAGACCCCATCTCTACAAGGACATAGACAGGATAGAGGCAGTCCAGAGGAGGGCAACTAAAATGGTGCAGGAACTGCAAGAGAAGCCATATGAGGAGAGACTATAGGAGCTTAATATGTATACCCTTGAGGAAAGGAGGGAGAGGGGGGACATGATAGAAATGTTTAAGTACCTCAATGGAATCAACAAAGTTCAAGATGGTAGCATCTTTCAGAAAAAGAGACATGCAAGAACAAGGGGACACAATTTAAAGATAGAGGGGGGGCGGTTCAGGGGCAATGTGAGGAAGTATTATTTCACAAAGAAGGTAGTGGATGCATGGAACAGCCTTCCTGAGGAGGTTGTAGGGTCTAAAACTGTGGGAGAATTCAAGAATGCATGGGACAGACATAAAGCAATTCTTGTGGTGGGTAGGAAGAAATAGGCTGTTGACTAACTAGGATCTGTGGCCTATCCTGTAGGTAGAGAAATGGGCAGACTAGATGGGCCAAGCGGTCCTTATCTGCTGTCAAAGTCTATGTTTCTATGTTTCTATCCTGCAAGATAATAAATTGGTTGTGCAAAGCAGTAAATGCTGTTTGGACTGAAGCTGATTTAAACAACTACTGGCAATCCTGTCCTGCAACTTTGAGGCTGGCGCTGTGCTACTGTCTGAGACCCCAGGCACAGGCTGGGGCTCCCAACATGCTGTCCCACCTGGGGGAGTTTATGTTTCAACTGTCTATGGAGCTAAGTTACTGCAGTATCTTCCTCCAATAGCTCATTCACGTTGCCCACCAATGAGCACTTCATTACCTCCATGCATGGTGTGAAGTCAAGCCAGTCATCCAAGTACATACTAGTGCAATGGCTCTGAAGGGGTATTCTGCCATAATGCTTGCTATTATTCTTCATTTCTGACACAAATAGTGATATTTTTGTGACAGAGCAGGGGTGCTAAGAAACTTGAAGTTTTTTTTTGTTGTCATACTGTAATGTAGAAAGAAGTGAGCAGCAGGATTGTGACTACAGTGCTGAGAAACTGCATACAGTCAAACAAGAACAAACAGCACCCATAGTAAAAACAGACACCAAACAGCATATAGAAATGCTCAAAGTTTATTGTAAAAACATTTTCTTTAGTTCAGCCACATTCCAAGTATCACTCAGGCATGGAGCTGTGTCTGATGCAGGGTGATGATGTCATGACATTTCGCCTAGCCGATGCTAGGCCTCTGCAGAGATATCTAATCCAACAAGTAGTGCCCAGCAATTTATAGTGCCAAATATGCAAATTAATGTAACATCTTCTACCAGTTACAAACAGGTGCAATCACAACAAATACCTACATGCTTTAAAATGCAAACTTATTGTTGTTACCCTGATTATATACAATATTTTATCTTGATACAGCTTGATATTTGACTTTGATTTTAGATTGGTCTATGTTTTGTACCTAATGTTTAAGTTTGCCCCACTATTAAAATATATATATATATATATATGTATATATCGATATATATTTTACACTGGTGCAGCTGCACCAGTATAGTTAGGGAGAAATGGCACTTCTATGTTAAAGTTCAAACTCTGAGCATTAATGACTTCAGAGCCCTTTAATGGATTTGCATGAAATGTGGCACGCAGAATCTCTAGGGGTAGATCTCCTGCTCTGCCAAATCTCATGTGAATCTGTTGAGTGGTTTCGGAGACAAAACGTGTTGAAAAAACAGGAAAATCTTGATTTTGTTGACGTTTCTTTGCTCACCTGTATCTCAGAAATGGCTTTGTGTTGCGGGCTGAAATTTTCAGGGTAGAAAGCCTTTGGGTCACAAATGTGCCTTTTGAATGTTTGGAAAAAAAATATTAATCCATTCAAACATTATTAAAGTTTTTACTTCCCCATGATTTCCTATGGGGAAAGTTGTGTTTTTCGCAACAGCAAAATTTTTGCAATTGTGGGTAGTTGCGCAAAAATTTTGCTTTCGGAAGCATTTTAAGTTTTCAAAAGATACATATTTTTATGGATATCTGGGCATGGTGTGAAAATATTTAATTCTCAAGAGCCATTTTCAAACAAAAGTAAAATTATCGGACATGTGAGTACATATGCAAAAAATTTACTTTCAGAAGCATTTTTAATTTTTGAAAGAATGAATATCTGTACGAATATCTGGACATGGTGCAAAAATGTGTACTTTGCAAGAGCGGTTTCTGAACAAAAGTAAAATTTTCAGACATGTGGGTACATGTGCAAAAAGTTTACTTTCAGAAGCATTTTGAATTTTCGAAAGAATACATATTTGCATGGCTATCTGGTCATGGTGCAAAAATATGTACTTTTCAAGAGCCATGTTTGAACAAAAGTAACATTTTCAGACATGTGGGTACATGTGTGAAAGTTTTTCTTTCAGAAGCATTTTGAATTTTCAAAACAATACATATTTGTATGGATGTCTGGGCATGATGTAAAAATATGTACTTCAGAAGCGTTGTTTTTGAACATGAAACTGTTGTGAAGGAACAAAAATATGTCTTTTGACTATGTGAATAAATGTGCACAACTTTTACTTTTGCAAAGGTGAAACAATATGTCTTTCATGAGTATCGTTTTCTGTGTAGTGTGAAAGTATGATTTTCGCAAAGTAGACAATGTGCAAAAATGTGGCTTTCACAACTGTTCTAGTTACAAATTGGAGGCATAATTATAAAGTACAGCCTTTCACTACACAGCCTCAGTGGCTCAACAGAATTGATGGATGTAGTGGAGGCAGCAGGGTACAGGGTTCATTTAGTGAAAGTGTTTTTTTTTTTTTTCAGTCTGGATTATTAAGATTACAAAGGCAGTGGAATTTTTTTCATAGCCGCTATGGTTGCTAAGATATTGTTAGATTAGTGTTACAAGGGTTCCCTTTAAGTCCTATATGGCTGCTGTATGGCTCTGTAGTTATGTATAAGTGGGAGCACAGAGCCTGGAGGGCTCACACTCCCACAGATGCATGCCATTATGCACAAATGGGCAGCTCAGACCTCACAATCCCGCCAACACATATCATTTACTAGTTATATTACACTTTTTCAAAAAGTAAGGACATTTGTTGCAAAAAACTTTGTTAATGCATCCCTTAGGGTTGTTTCCACAGTGACAGAAGTGTGGAAATTCAACATTAGGGTTACCAACTCTAACACCCCCTGCCCTCTGCCCCACCCCCCACCACACTCCACATAACAACAAGCACTGGGGTGTTTGTTGGGGTCATCGTGCCTAACTCCCACCCCAGTCTCCTATACTACAACACCTCAGCATACTTACAAATGGAATGGGGTGAGAGTTAGGCCGATGACTCCAAAGAACACCCCAAAACCTGTTGTTGAGTGGAGGGTGGTGGGGTAGGGCAGAGGGTGTTAGGGTTGGTAAACCTAACGTTGAAAAAAATATATATATATACATCTAGATACAGTGGAATACACAACACAGCTTCAAGGAGATAGACCATATGGTATAAGTAAATAGAGAAACTATTCCAGACAGACTCACGGTACAATACCTCACAGCCTGTCCTTGCCTGCGAGAGTGATAAGTGCCTAAATATGTGCTGAAGAAAGATGCGAAGGAAGCTTAACTAGGTGTCTTCCCCAGGGGTTGAGTCACAAGTGCACCTGTCAGAGGCCAGGAGGCAGGCACAATGCTCATTTTTAAAGATCCGCTGTGTAGTGGAGTGCCTTACATTTGAAGGCAAGGAGTTCCATAGCTTTGGGGCAGAAACCACAAATGCCTGATCACCCATCCTAGTGGTGCATTTGGGTGTGTTAAGGAGTGACTTTTTGGTAGATCTCAGCAGGTAAGTCTGATGGGACAGGTTCATCAAGCATGCAAGGGACACTGGTGTTCCAGTTCAGATAATACTGTCAATTGTGCATCCTGTTGTGTAGACTCAGTAAGAGGCAGGAGTGATTCAGCCCAGACTGGAGTAAATTACACAGTGGTGGGTGTGCCTAGGCACTGATAGTGCAAAGAGACAGATACTATTATAACAGGTGTCCCACTTCTTTTTTTTTTATTCTATTTTTGGCCCCCTGGCTTCCCCTAATCTCACGAGCAAGGTTCACGCTGCCCCAGCAACTGACCCCCACATGCTCGGGACTGACCCCTCCTGAATAGGGCCACCATAGTGGAGTTAGGTGGCCAAAGAGGTCAGCGAACTGGAGCCGGCTCATTAGCGGAGAGCCGAGAGAGATTTATTCCTTGTGTTTTTTCCCCAGGGGTGGGGGCGTGCAATGATGGCCAACGCCACCCTTCCCCCTTCCAGCAGGTGTCTGAGCACTTGTGGTACCTCCAGCCTCTGCTGGGGGTCCACATTGCAATGAGCACTCTAGCCACTTTCCCCCGGAGCAGGAGAGCCTTCCTATGGATGCTCAATCTTGCTCCCCCGGCTGACCCTCCGACACCTGGATCCGTTCCCAAAACCTGGGTGGTCGGTGCCGCAGATGGCCACCATGCCTCTGCACCAGCAGGCTTGCAGGTGTCCCACTTCTGCAATAGTCCTTTGTTTACGTCTTTATAGGAAGTGATTCCATAAGTCAGGCTGGATTGCAGTACCCCCTGTGCAATGGCTAATTTTGCCTTAGAGTTTAAGGATGCTCTGACTTTGTAAGCCATCCCCAGCTTGATATTGACTGCCTTACAAGTGTTAGTGATATGGAGGATGAAATCCAATGAAGGGTCAAGGGTTATACCCTGGTATCTGAAAGAGTCCACCAAATCCAGGAGGGAGCCGTCTGAGTCATGTAGGACCACTGCTGCAGAGCTGGCTTTGACCCTTGGTACTGATCCAAACAGCACTGCCATTTTGTGCAAGCAAAGACCAGTTAGTGCCCATGCAAACTTTTGAATATCAAGCCCCTGGTTTCATTAAAAATTACATCCCCAGAGGGTGGATAACTGGCCATTATTAACAGTTAAACATACCTTATTGCTTTAATAACCAGATTCTCAAATGTAGTGATTTCGGAAGGAAATTTCCTGCCTGTGCAGAAAATAGGTTTGAGTTTTAATATCTTCCTGATTGTTGTGAAGTCCACAATTGGGGTAAAGTTGCCACCAAAATCTCCATCTACAAATAATTGCAGGGCTAGTTCCAGATCCCAATGGTAATCTTCTGTGGCTGGTGGTACTTGAGGAAATGTTGCTGCATGCTGCTTGGGCAACCCTGTCTAGTTCCAAACAGGGAGCTCCATATTATCTTTAAGTAAACATAAAAGGAAAATAGCTACAGATGCCCTTCCCTTCCAGACTGCAGTGGGTGGAAAAGGGAAAGTAGATGTGATGCCATCAATTTCATTTTGGTAGTTTAAAAAAGGAAATACTTCTCAGCTGGGAGTTTGTGGATGGAAAATAATTGCTACAGAACTTGGGCACCTAAACTTCCTTGTGTGAAACAATGTGAATATAATGCATTTAACTAGGTGACTATCCCTGCCTGTTTTAATTTAAAGCTACAAATATTAAAAGAGCTAGTGTACTGCCTAAAATCAGTATTAGTTTGCAAAAGCAGTCAACCATTACCTTGTATATCTGAGGTACTTTTGCTTTTCCCTTTGGGTAAGTAAAAGATTGCTCAACTTATGTTAGTAGGTGTGATGTGTGGAACAGCACTCTGCTTGGCAGAGGACATATCTCTCTCTAGCCCCTCTTCCCCCCACACAATATCATCAGCATTGTGACCTCACTGACTGTGACATCACTGCTGCTTAGGAACACCACTCAATGACTGCCAGGTCAGGCACCTTTGATATCACTGTCAGCGAGATCACAATGATGATGAAGTAGTGAGGGGGTTGGAGATTGCTGTGTTAAATGCCATGCTAAGATCTGTTCCACACATACTACACAATATTTTCACATAGAAAACTTTGTAATGAGCAAAAGGAAAAAGGAAAATACTTCAAAAATAAAAAGTTGCAGCTGAATACTTCTTACAATTTTTATTATTTTCCTGCCTGCCTCTTTTGGCTCCACTAACTCTTTAAATTTAAATGTGATTAATTCAGATGTTCATTCTGAGGCCTGCAGCATCATTTCTTATCTACACAAAAGTATTAAAAATGTATTTTTCCTTACCAGGGCTGGAAGTTGAATTCCTCCTGGGAGTTTGGGCCTTAAGTTGTTCACAACTATGGCTGCTTCCTAGAGTTGTATGGAATGAGACAGTTCAGAATCTGTGACATTTTGATGGAATTCCATTAAATTGTGTGAAATGTTGCAGAACTGTGATGGAATTTCACAAAATGTTTTAAAGATATTATTTAATTTGTCATAACTCAGCCATCAAATGAACTAGAGATCTAACATTTGGCATGCATACTTGCTAATAGGTGGTCTGACTGCCAATATCTTGATATTTGAATGCATCATCTCAGTGCTCAAATTCTGCCATTTTATATTTTGTGGGAAATTTCATAAACATTTTTTTGTCTGCATATAAGTTAGGCACCTTTGGAACTAGAAATCAGAAACTACGTACACATATAAAATGTAGTAATACCCTTTATTCCTTTAAAGGTTTACAACATATAGATGAAAACTGTCAAAATCATACTAAAGTAGCTAAAATCAAAATTTTGGCAAACTGTTTGGCTACCTATAGAACAATCCCCTTTAATGCCTGATACTTATAACTTGGTGCACATATCCATGTTGCAAGTTTTTTCTAAATACTGACACTGTGGAGACATTTAAATAAGATTTTTTAAAATTAGATGGAAATAACTGAAAATGAATTTTGATTAAATGTTTGGCCACCATAAATCACCCCCTTTCAATATACGACTCTTCAGTTTGGTACACTTATGAAAACCATTAGTACCTGCATATCTGCCAAATTTGGTAACATTTGGATGCATAGTTTGAAAACTAGACCAAAATAAGTGAAATTTAGAAGTTGATGAAATTTAGTGGACTTTTTGAAATTTATCGATTTGGTCATAACTTGGCCTTCTATTGAGCTAGGGATCTGTCATTTAGCATGATTACTTGTTGATAGGCATTGTAATGGCCTGCCAAACCTCTTAACATTAGGTGGTATTATTTCAAATGATAGGTGTTCAAAAACTGTCTTTTTATTTTTTGAGGAAAATTTCATGAACATTTTTAAATGCATATAACTCATGCACCTTTGGAGCTAGTAATCTGACTGGGTATTTATATATGTATATAGGTACCAATATGCTACTTGAGAGACAAAGTGTGACAATCAGGTTCCAAAATTTATCTGGGCCAATTGTCATAACCATATCATATTTACATTGGGTGCATGTGGTAGTATTTCAGTCCCCAACATAAAGATAGTTTGTAGTTCAGAGGTGCTAAAAATTGGGATTAAAAGTTCCCACAGGAGCAATGTAATGTGAGTAACATTGTGTCCTTGATAGCAAATTTGTCATATTATCAAACATATATTTTTTGATATTACTATGTCTATGGTATCTATTTAGGTAGCATAATATTCTACTTTTCAGTTTTCTACCATAAACTTAAGTTGTTGGTAATTATGCCTCAATATGTTTACTGATCATAGTATGCCCAAATCTGGACATGTTTAAGCTTGGCTACCACATTCATGTCCTTGATGTTCTAGCCCATTTTTTTTTTGCACAACTATATTACCCTCATAGGAAAAGATATAAATCACTTAATTTTCAGAAAGTGAATCATACTTTATTTACAAGGGTTTTTTCCACAGGATGTCACGTGAGTAACTCAGACTACACAGGACGTCACGTGAGTAACACAGACACAACACAAGAAGTCACATGAGTAACATGGACACCAGAACAGTAGTATCAGTATCATACCAAGTGTCTCACTAAAAGTCATACCAAAAGTTATTGCTAATGTTCAACCAAAAAAATGATTGTCATACTATGGATATTTGGTATAACATTTTTTTGAACATTTTGAACGTTGTACTGTAGTCACAACATTATATTAACTTAAGATATTCACAAATGCTTTATGTTACAGTGTAGTATGGACTGAATCTCACCTGGTCTGTCTATTACATATACCAGCTGGTCCCAAGCCTACAGTAAGAGAGAGGGAAACCAACTATATCTTTATGAGATGAATGGGGATGTTTGGGATTAATGCATGCCCTTGCTGCTTGTGATATTCAAGGCTGAAGGCAAAACACTGAAAGTATATTAGTGACTTATAACATGGGGTAGATAAAGGCAGGTGAGTGGTAAACAACCATCAGGTGACCATTGCTTACTCCACAATATATGACAGCTAGTGGTGAACCATCCCTCTGAGAGATCAGCCTGTGTTTCTGTTCTGATCTTGTTATAGTGCAAAATTGCAGTCTGTGGAGCAGCCATTACTATCCTTGCTCAGTGAGTGAGAGCCAAGGCCTGCCATGTAGTCCCAGGCAGTGCAGCAACAGTAGCTGTAGTGTTCAAAGTTTGTAGTCTTGCTTCTTACCCAAGCTTGTTCCCAGAGTGAAGTGTGTGGTCCCCATGGTCATTTTTCTGTTGCACAGCCAGATTGACAGGTAAATCTCATAGTTGTGGCATAAAGTCAAATGGATCAGTGTGAAGAGAGGGAGACCCCCCCCCAATGATGTCATGATCTGAAAGTGAGCTTTATGCTGGTGGAAAGAGAAACAGAGTTCCAGAAAGACCTGCAAGCTCTGAGTCCCATTAGTTGCCATTTCTTAATTGGTAGAATATAGTCTGGTAGACTGTGCGACTGCACTGTTGGGGAAAATGTTTACTTGCTGGCAATGCATTAATGTAACCACAGGCAGAGAGACAGAGCAGCTAAGCCAGTGGAGGTATAGACACTCTGTCTGTACCACAAGAGGCAACTCCATATTTTGCACTTCAGAGCTACTGTGCTGTCTCAGAATGCATATCATGCACAACAAATGTCAGAGAAAGCATAGCAACACTTTCCTTCTGACATCTGTATATGCATGACAGCCATTTTGTTGGGGACTATTTTTTTTAGGCAGCAGAATACAGTAATTTGCTTGTCTTTTATAAAAGGAGAAAAAACATGTATATTGCTTTCTCCTTGTCTTGTAGTGCACCCTCTGGTATAAGTGTAATAGCCCACTCCAGGGTGTGCAGTTATTGGAGATTAAGCAACACACTGGGTGTTGTGAGGACACATACCAGCAGCCCTGTGCTTCACAAGGCACTTGGGGTATTGATTAATCCCTAATAACTGCACACCCTGGAGTGGGTTACTTCCTACTAATAGAACTATGCCCTTGAGTGGGTTGCTTCAATCTTAAAATGTGTTTTAAGAAATGAAAATGAAATTAAAAACTGACTTCAGGGGCCAGATCTTCAAAAAGCTTGCCCATGTGCAAAGCTTAGTTTTTCTGTACAAACCCAGATTTGTGCAGATGTCCATATTCCAAAGCCCTGTTATGGGCAAACGAGGTTTGTGTCCAGGAGATTTTCTGAGGTTGGCACAATACAAATGGAAAGTCATGGACCTGAAATCTGGTGAAGTCCTGTAATCACAGAGTGCAAGGTAATTTTCATGATCCCCTTGTATGGTGCAGATATACACAATTATCCCTGTTACTAATGATGCCATCCCACAGATCACAGCCACAACTGAAGACACAGCCCCTTCCTGTTGTCAAATGGACCCTCCATGGTACCGTCACTCACTGTGTCCACAGCATGGTCCTGCAGGTGCATATGGCAACCAGTGCATTTTGGGAGAGGGTGCACTTTTAGGTTTCTTCAGCTATTGTAGTTAATGTCAGTAATTGTTTGATACACCGTGCTAGGCCCTCAGCCTATCATGCAGCACATGGCACACTAAACAATTACTGTGATTCACTGCAACAGCAAAGTAAGCCTAAAAGTGCACAAAAAAAAGGAATGAAAACAAAATACAGAACAAAGGGTAACACTTGAACAGTCACTGACAGCAATCATCCCAGTAAGGAAAAAACAGTATTTTTCTTCACTTGTACTGCTATGGAAGCCATTTAAGGCATACCATGTAGCACATAGCCCAGTTATTGACATACACTGCAACAGCAGCCAAATGAGACTAAAACTGCACAAAAACAATGAACAGGGTTGATTTTTTTGGTGAATGCAACCCAGTTACCATCAATTACAGTCATTTTACATCCATTTTTGGTGTTTGTGCCCTTTTAGGCTCATTTTACTGTTGCAGTGAATCTCAGTAATTGTTTAATGTGCCATGCTAGACTCCTAGCCTAACATGCAGCACATGGCAAACCTAATAATCACAAAACATATTGCTGAAATGTAAATGGTTCTGTGCTGGCATTTGGGTGCTCAGTGTTGAGTCGGTGGGTGCAATATGTTTTTTTTTTAAAGTTGCCATCTTATAGACTCCTGTGGAGCTGAGAAATGTGTGGATTACCCAACGCTTCATTTACTGCTGCTGTTATTTGCTTTTCTGCTGTTAAATGGCTTCGATGCACTTGCACATAAAATAAATAAGTACCGTGAGTACGTTTGGAGTGCTGACCATTTTTCTGTTCTACAGAAGTGTTTTTACAAAAATAAATATGATATTAACCAGGATTTCTTTTTAAGTTTTGCAGATAAGCATGTAGTTTAAAAGTAGTTCTGGTGTTCTGATGCCTCCAACACAATATAAGCCCCTAAAGAGATCAGGTCTACACAAACTGAGCACCTGCAGAGACCAGGTCCTATTCATTTACTCCCCAATACAACATGTATTTTATTTCTCATTACAGAACTCTCCAAACTGTAGATATGGTGTTCTGATGCCTAATACAAAATGAACCCCAGCACTAACCAGGTCCAATTGATATACTCCCCAAAACTGCATTTTTTTTTGCCCAGCACAGAACAAACTATTTAGCAGCAGTAACATTAAAGGTGCCCCTGATAGAGAATATGATCACACAAAATGCCCCCCCACAGGGACCAGGCCACACAGAATGATCCCCATGTAGAGACTTGGTCTACAGAATAGGTAAATATATGTAACCATTTAATCTAGGAAACCTGCAGTTGTTCAGCTTTAAAATGCTTTATAGTCTACTCTCTCTCTGCCCCTACCCCACCCCTCATAGTCCGAGCTTAGCATCTTGGGACCATGAGGCAAGGTCTGACTACATGTCTCTAGGTTTAACAGTGTCAGTGGCTCAGTAGGTAGCACACTCGCCTCTGAGGCCGGGAGATCAGAGGGCTGTGGGTTCAGTTCCCACATCTGGCACTTGTGTTAATATCCCAATACTGACACTGGAGTGCAGCATGAGAGGGGTGCTGCACTTCTGAGGTGCTGTCTTTCGGATGAGACATTAAACCGAGGTCCCATCTGCCTGGATTGGTGGTAGTTCAGGTGGATGTTAAAGATCCCATGGCACTTATCGAAAAGAGTAGGGGAATTTTTTATTGAAAAAATACACAACAATCATAATGACACACTCCATTTTAGCAATTGCCAAACATACGTATTTACAAACATTTTCAAAAGAAAGAGTATAAAGTACCCCCTTCAATATCTTCCCCCCAACCGCACTCCAATACACCGTTTGAAAGACAATATAGAAGTAAGACACCGGAAAGCCCCTATTCACCATATTCAATTATCCCCCTTTTTATCTTAACCATGCAATATGTTTCAAAAATCCTGAAAAATATTTTTTCTAGCATGCATTGTTCATATTGTTTTTGTTTTCCACTGCTAATTCAATACGACTAAAAAGAACATTATTGGGCAGAATGGTATGTTGTAAAGAAAACTGACATCTTGCTTGCCATAGATAATACTTGATACAGGCAAATATCAAATTTAGTGTACTTGGGTGATATCTTCGTAAAACCTGAATAGTCCCCAGGACAAGACTCTGATAAGAAATATGAATCAAAATCCCCATTCCCACCGCTTGCCAACTCAAACCAAAAGACTTAACATACGGACAAAGTAATAAAAATGTTCTAAGGTTTCAATTTGATCTAAGCATCCTGGTCTAATACATTCGATCCTGAATCTGTTTATGTTTTAAATTACCCCTGACTCCCAACCTCCCATGGCAACAGAGCCACAACACATCCCACATACTAGGGGGTATCCTATGATCCATCAAGAGTCGTAATGCTTGAGACAATTTTGTAGGGGTACACAAAGGAAAATCCACTTGGACGTAAAAAAAATTGAACATAATTTCTGCATAAAATTCTTTCCTGGGAATGTCCTGCAGTTGGGCTTTTCCTAATTTCCATTCCAGTAGTTTTCTGACTGCGGCATCCACATAGGATGGGGCTAAAGCCATCTTTCCTCTCATGGGAACCCCCCCTCCTTCCCAAAACGACATAAAGGGTGAAAAAAGTAATTGTGTCCAAGCCGACCAAGGATGATCCTGAGGTTTAACCCTGGTTTGAAAGGCAGCAATCATGAAAAAGGAATGAAAAAATACCACTGGATTTATCATCCCTACACCCCCTTGATTCAGTTTTAAATAAGTAAAGGCTCTTTTAATTGGATTCAACCGACTACCCCACACCATTTGAAAAAACACACTATACAATCTAGTTTCTAAAGCAACCAGAACTGGGAAAATTGCAGCTACATGTAAAAAATAGGTAGTAAGAACTTTTAATAATCAAAACTCCTTCTTTTGGAAAAACCCAGGATTTCCATTGCTGTACTTTTCTCTGCAATAACCAAAGCCTTTTCCCAGTTTAAAAGGTTAAGTCTCCTTTACCAAAGTTTAGCCCTAAAACAGAAATATTCTCCTTAACTATAATACCCCAATATCCTGACAGACCAAATTCTCCCAACCCCAGACAATTACATTTTCTAAGTTTAGTCTTATACCGTTTAAATTAGCTAGACTTTCAATCACTTCAATAGCCTTAACCCCTGAGGTAACATCCGCTACCAATAGACATATGTCATCTGCATATGCAGATATCTTCTCAGCTGGTAAAATACAAGAGGCGATAACCCTGTATTGACCTGTTGTGCTCAATTTCTCTCAATACTGGGTCTAATGCAAAGGCATATAGTAACGGGCTAATTGGGCAACCCTGCCTAACCCCCTGCTTCATCTGTATCTCAGAACCTACCACCGTATTAATGCATACACAAGAAATTGCAGTGCAATATAAAGTGTGAACATATTGCACAAATATTTTTGGAAATCCATATTTCAATAACACCTGGAAAAGAAAATCATGAGACACTGAATCAAAGGCTCTCGCCTGATCTAATGCCATAATAAAACCAGACAGTTTTCCTTGATGTCCAAATTCACATATATCTCGTAATAATCTTAAATTCTGCTGAATTGATCTATATGGAATAGCACATGTTTGTGCCGGGTGAAGACCCCTTAGCCACCTCTTGCAATCTTTTACACAGGATTGAGGAAAGGATTTTATAATCTGTATTCAAAAGACTAATTGGTCTCCAATTACCCAGTTCTGTAACATCCCCTGTCTTAAAAATAAATGTTAAAATAGCTAGATTAAATTTTGAATCTCCAAACCCATATTGTAAGATATCATTGAAAACTTCTGTCAAAATACCACTCAGGTCATCTGCAAAGGTTTTATAAAATTCATTAGTCAACCTGTCTAACCCTGGTGATACCCCTACCTTTAAGGCACCTATTGCCTGTTGTACCTCCTGCAAAGTTATAGGCCTTTGCAGCATTTCTACTTCTACCTGAGAAATATATGGAATTGGAAATTAAAAACGTCTTCCCACCCCAAGGTGGAAACGAAACTATGTCCAAATTGGGACACCACCTTCTCCTCTGCTATAACTAGCATTTCTGCTGCGGATGATTTTAATTCTCCAACAGAATTTCTGAGCCCTGACATCACTCTTTTCTCAATCTTAGTCTTACATGCCTTATACGGGTCTTGAAAAGGTTGTTGTTGAGTACTGAATTTAAAACCAGCATGAATAGATGCAGCCCTATGATATTGATAAGTAAACATATTTTTTTTCACCCTTTTAATCTGGGACTGAATCTCTGCATCCTTACTTCTAGAATGAGACTGTAATTTATAATATTGATTTCGAAATTCTAAATATTGTAAATATTCCTTGAACCTTTCTGTTTCCCATATGTATAAAAGAAATCCTTTAGCATATTTGGTATCCGACCACCAAGAAACCCAGTCTAAGAAAAATACTGCTACTGATTTACGGAAAACCATAAAGTTTTAAATTGAGCCAACAATCCTGCTTCTGTCAGCAACGTGCATTCAACATCCATCTGGCCTGCAAAGCTGGGAAAAAGTTGGAATCTGTTGTAGACCTACAACACTGCATAACACATTATGATCAGAAAATCATATGAAATTACTGAACACTCCACGGAGTTAAATGATAAGATAGAAAAATAATCTATTCTCGTCTGAAAAGATGCCCTCTTATAAGTAAAACCCCTTTTTCATGCAATTCTCTAAAGCGTCCTTTAACTTCAACCCCTATAGTTTGGAAAGAGCATGCAGTCACAATAAGTTTTTGCTGGACACCGTCTCTTAACCGAACATCTAGGCTGCAATTCATGTCTCCTCCCAAATTATATGTTTTGAAGAAAACAAATATGGTTTTACCAAATTAAACAAGGCTATCCTTGCAGTTTTGACTTGTGGAGCATAAGTATTAATTAATCTAAACACAATCCCTTTAAAAACAATCTAACAACAATACCCTACCAGGCAGGACATCAATCAGCCTTTACCTGAACTGCTGTGTTAGAAAATAATATCCCTACTCCGTCTGCCACATCTTCCCGAATGACCAGAAGACGGGCCTTCCCACCATAGCTTTGTAATCTGAGACACCTCTGACAAAGAAGAAAAATGAGTCTCCTGTAAAAGGATCACATCTGCTTTCAATTCTCTGCAATACTGTAAGGTAATAAGCCGCCTCTTATAACTCTTAAGGCTACAGCAATTGAGGGATATAATCTTTAAACAGGCCATATTATGCTTTGGTCATTTATTCACGACTTATCTTGTTTCCTCTTTCTTCCCTCTTTTTCTTCTTTCCTTCTAACACTTCCAGTCCCCCCTCTTCTTCAATTTCCATGTTTAAGCTCTCATCTGATTTTAACAAATCAGGAACTCCTTCCCCTTCTAAGTCTGCTAGAGCTGTGAAGGAATTCTGAATCAAACACCCCCCTCCCGTACGACTACTTGCTCTCGTTACCCTCCTTGGAGTCTGAAAGGGAATTTCCTTCTCAGGTTCCCTTGTCAGGTCATCCGTGCTTTTAGTCAAGGAATCTGCCATAGAAATGGGGGGAGGGACTACATTCTGTTGCAAAGCTGACCCAGTGGATCTTATTTCACTAATAGAAGACTCTGATATTACAGGAGGCGTCACTCTTTCAGTTTCCCTTCTTACTATGTTTTTTACACGGGATTGAGTAGGCTCCCCCCTACATTGGGCCTGCGAAATCAGCTCTTCTTTATTCAATCCCCCCTTGCCTATTCTGCTCCGCCCAAGGACACTGATGGTAGGCATGTCCTAAATCGTCACATAAATTACATTTGAATTCATTCCTACACACTTCACTGTCATGGTCCAATTCCCCACATAAGGCACATTTCACTCTATCGCATGCACTGCTCAAATGCCTATGACTACCACATCTATAACACGCTTTTGCTGGCCTGGGTAAAACAAACCCACGATCTCTCCCAAAAGAAGCTATTTGGGACATGTTGTATTTCATTATTCACCATAAACAATTTAACTTTAAATTTCCATGCCCCAGTCCAAATGTTTTCAGAGTCTAGGATAGGTTCCGGTGAGCCTAGTACCTCACATTTCTGTTTTAACCAAAAAACAATATCCCCCACATTCACTCCCTCATTCCTAAACATTACATTCACAGTTTTAAACACCGGTTTCGTAATTGGAATGGCTAAAAAGGGTGTCCATAAAGGTAACATTTTACAACTATCATATTTATACCAAAATTTTTCAAGACTAGCCATTTGTTTAAAGCTTACATCAAAAGTATCCTCCCCACGAATATTAATTAAAGCATAGATATCGGAAGGTAAAAAGTTCATAGAGTCCATCAATAATTTTCTGGCCACATATACCCGGTCCGGGTGTTCAGGTAGGCCTCCTCTATACCTTATTCGTACTACGTTTCTTCTTGGGGCTTGCTCCACCTTATTTCTTTTAAAAAGGTCCGCAAAAAGTGGGCCCCTCCTTTCTTCCTGCTCTTCTGGCCCCAGTCCATGCAAACTTTCAGCAGGATAAACCTCCCCCCTCCTCTGCTTAACTGATGCCCCTGCCTGGCTTAATGCCTGGTCCTGAGAAACAAGTCCCTTCAAAGCCAAAGACTCACTGCTCACTGTAGGTTCTGTCGATGCCTTCGTTGCCCCTGAAAAAAGGACAACCACTCTGGGTCTGGTACCCATCTGCCGTCTGCCTGCCGAATCCAACCCGCTTGAGATATGGCTGATTCAGCTGACCAGCTGGAGCTGGGCCCTGTTTCCTGGTCCGTTCCTCCGGTCCCACACTCAAAACCGTCCGACTGCTTTCCTTCCTCTATTCGAGTTACCGCGCTCACGATACCCGAGACTTCCTCCTTTCCTCAGTGAGCTCGTTGATCCATGGCGCTTCCACCCCTCGCTGTACCGGGTAGTAATTCTGCTTTTCGACCGATCACCGTCACGCCTCCTTCCTCCATAGCATCTCCTGCCATGCTCAACCTCGGACTGGCTCCCGACTGACTTTCCAGAGACTCTCCATGCATTCCAGTCTCTACTGCAGCAGGCTCCAATGCAGGCCTCGCCTGCACAATCTCCGGTAAGCACAGTTGTTTAGAGTCAAAAACCTGTCCTTCCTCTGATGCCTCCATTTCCATTTCTCCAACCGGAGCCTCCATGCTCCACACAGAATCTGACCGCACAGCCATCCTCTGGGTCAGCAGCTCCCCTACTGACCAAGAACAGCAGCACTTCCGAGTAGGGGAATTTCCCCGGTGTCCTGGCCAAATTTCCCTCATTCACTAAAAATACCACCAACAGCTTAATCTGGTTCAAGGTCAGTTGGCATTCATCTGTATCTCTCTCCCCCGGGTCGTGCCTGAAAATAGGCAGGATTTGTCTAGTGCACTTACCTGGTCAACAAAAACTAAAGAAAAGAAAGAAAGAAAGAAAAGAAAGGTTTCCCAAAAAGCAAATGTGTACCTTTATAATCTGCAGACATCTGACACACAAGGGAACAAAAGAGCACCTGAGATGCAAACAGAATAGCCCACTGTAGTGCCTGTAATGTGCATCACTCCAAACTTCAGGAGGACAACATGCATTGTCCAGAATGTAGGTGGCAGTACAAAGAATATAGACCCACCAGGTCCACAGCTTTAAAGAGCCATGGGGTAATGACTGAAGGTGTCAGCACGCATTTCTGGTTCTGAACATTCTGGGCCGGTGGAGGAACCAATAGTAACATGGGTAACAAAAGGACATGAAAATAACATGCCATGGAAAAAGGGAATTTTCTAAATAAAAGAGTTATAACAAACTGCAAGGTTTTGGCAGCATGTCAGTAACAAAAAGAAGGTCACCAGACACAATAATGCTTTTGGACCACAGTTCATGCAAATTAAAGGCACAGTCTGCATAGGATGAGGTACTAGATGGACACTACATGTAATGAATGTTACAGCTGTATAAAATGATTAAATAAAAGGCAAAAACTTTTATTCTGTACAGGGAGTTCTTGGGGGAGGCTTAAATGAAGTAATTAGATAACACATTAAATACAGTTGGGTTTCTAAGGCACAATAAAGGGCTGTATTTAAATACTTAAATTGGGAATGAAAGCAATGTCACAAAATGGAACCCTATTTGAAGGGGTAAATCAGTGTTTGTGATAAAACTGAAAGAGCACAGTGGAACCAAACTGGGCCATGTTATGTTTAATATCTCTCCTAATGTGGGACTACAAATTAGGTGTGTCATGTGAATCTTTTAACAATTCAGCAAAAAGTTACAGGGTGTCAATGTGCAGTAGGTATGAGTCTCTCAAATACTGCATTCATGCCTATATATAAATGTAGTAATAACCTGCATATCTGCAAAATTATAAAACATTTTGATGAATGCTTTCAGAATTATACTAAACTAAATTTTAAATTTTGGCCAAATATTTGGATACCTATAGCACAGAACCCTTTAAAATTTGAGACTTAAAATGTGGTCTCATAACAATGTTGCATGTTTCTCTAAATCCTGAAACTGAGGGGAAATTTGGATAAGACATTTTCAAATTAGACGGAAAATACGAAAATTAAATTTTTATTAAATCTTTGGCCACTCATAACTTAGCTGCCTTTCAGTCTAGGTCCATGAAATTTGGCACACATGTGCAAGCCACCAGTATTTGTAAATCTGACACATTTGGTATCACTTGGATACATTCTTTAAAAACTAGACCAACATAACAGGCATTCAAAATTTGTCCTCATTCCGTGGAACTTTTATGCAAATTTCATATGAACATACAAATATGCTAGTAGATAAAGGCCTTATGGGCTATCGAGTTTGCTCGAATGTGCAGCTAGCAACCCTTATACTGCAGCTTCCTCCTCCCTCCCCTCCCGTCACTCTTACCCTATCCCATCCTCTTTTGAAGCAGTCCACTGTTCTACAGGATACCACTTCCACAGGCAATGCATTCCACCCAGAAATCACTCTCTCCATTAAAAAGTGTCTTATTATTTCCCTTCTGAACCATCCCCCTCCAATCTGAGATCATGACTTCGAGTGTCCCTACTCCCCTTAACTTGAATAGTCCCTCCATTCTTGTCTTGTTTATTCCCTTCATATACAGTACTTGAATGTTTCAATCACATCCCCCATCTCTCCTCTCCTCCAGTAAGTACATGTTCAACTCCCTCAGCCTTCTCATGTGGGGTATATCCCCTAGTCCCTTAATCATCTCTGTTGCCCTCTGCTGCACCCCCTCCAGTAACTTAATGTCCAGGTATGACCTAACCAGTGACCTATATAATGGCAGGATCACCTCACCTCTCCTTGAAGATATACACCTGGCAATACAACCCAACATTTTGTTGGCCTTTGTAGCTGCCTTCCTGCATTGTGCTGAACTGTTCATTGAGCTCATTATAATCACCCCCAGATCCTTCTCCTCCTCTGTCAAGGCTAACTGAACACCCCCTCCACCTGGTAGCTCCTTCTTGTTTTTTTTGCCCCAAAATGTAGTACCTTGCACTTTTTGGCAATGAACCCCAACTGCCAGGTGTCCGACAGGGTCTACAATTTTGACAGGTCATCCTGCAACCCATGCCACCCTCTTAAGTTATTTAATACAACTCCCATCTTGGTGTCATCTGCAAACAAACTGATCTTGCTCTTGATGCCCACTGAGATGTCTGATATGAACAAACCAAACAACACTGGTCCCAGCACTGAGCCCTGTGGTACTCTGCTTGTCACTGCTGTTGGAGATGAGAGCTCCCATCCCACCACCACCACTCTCTGCTGCCTTCCCTGTAACCAGTTTACTACCCATCCCACCATTTTTGACCCTGCACCTGTACCTGCCAGCTTACTTCCCAGCCTCCCATGCAGCACAGAGTCAAATGCCTTACTTAAGTCCAGAAACAGGGCATCAACTGCATGACCCTTGTCCAGCTGTCTGGTTACCCAGTCATAGTAATCCACCAGGTTGGTCTGACAGGAACTGACCATGACAAACCCATGCTACCTAACATACTACATCCCATTGGTCTCCAGAAGTGACACCAGCCACTCCTTCAGGATTGTTTCCATCAGTTTTCCCTTGATGGATGTGAGACTTACTGGCCTGTAGTTTCCCAGATCATCTTTGGCACCTTTCTTATGAAGGGGTACCATGTGAGCCATCCTCCAGTCCTGAGGTACACTTCCTGAGACCAGGGAGTCATTGAGCAGGTCTGCCAAGGGCCCCACCAAGATTTCTGCCAGCTCTCAGTACCCTAGGGTGAATGCCATTCAGCCATCACACCTTGTCCACCCTCAGTGCCCACAGGCCCTCCAGTACTCTTCCCTCTATGATGCCCCCATCTGTCACCTCCTCCTCTCTGAGACTGACCTCCCTTCCCCCCTTGGTAGTGCCCCTTCTTTCTCCTTAGTAAACACCAAGTAGAAGTATTCATTAAGCACTTCTGCCTGCTCTGCTCCTGTTTTTACCCACTCTATCTCTTTTAATCCTTATTATTTTGTCCCTACAACTCCTTTTCTCCCTGATGTACCTGAATAATTCTTTCTCCTCCTTCTTGTTGCCTTGCACCAGCCTGATTTCCTTAGATGCCTTGGCTACCCTTACTGCCTTCATCACCTCCTTCAATTCCATCAGGTAATCCTCTCTGTTCTCCTCGCTCCTTGTTTTTTGAACCTCCTAAAGGTGGCTCTTTTATTTCTTACTTTCTCCATGACAACCTTGCTCAACCAGCTTGAGTTTCATGTTGACCTCCCATCTCTGGTTAGTGTCCATATTAGTTTGGATTCTGGCTAGATACCCTTTAACTACCTCCCCATCCTCTGAAATTAGCCTTCCTGAAGTCCAACACTCTTGTACCTGTTTCTAATCCCTCCTAACCCATTTTCAATGTGAACCACACTGAGTGGTGGTCACTCCTTACAAGTGGTTCTTCCACCCCAGCTCCCTCACAAACTCCCCAATTGCCAACATGAGGTCTAGGGTGTTCTCTAACCTGATTGGCTCACTGACCATTTGCATGACATTCCAACGGAAATAGAATGGTAATTCTGTGGGCTTTCTGCCAGTGGAATTTTATATTCTGCACAGTTCTACTGCTTCCCTGCAGCTCCTTTTGGGGGGGCTATGATTTCTTATTTTTATGTTGATTTCACGCATGCACAAGAAACAAATTGCGGCAGCTTTCTCCACAAGCAGGTTGTGGAGGCATGGTACTGTTGTGGCCAATGCCCCCATAGCCCTAAAAGGCTTGTGCAGCATCCCCCAATGCCATGGCATGCTGCTGCTGACACTAGTTTAGCCAGCATGCCACTAACTTGTAAAAAATCAGCCGCTACAATCAGGGGCCACCTTGTCATTGCAGTGTCAGCCATTCACTGCAATGAGGGAGTGATCCCTCATTGCAGAGTGGGATCTAGAAGCCCTGATATTGTTTGTGAACATGGAGGCGGCTTGCCGCCGTGTTCACAAACAATATTAACCCACCCCACTGTGTTTATTTGCCGACGGGGCCCCAATTCCTGTTTGCTTCAGTGCCTCAATGTTTATTTTACTGACAAGGAGCCCACTACCCATCAGCAGTATGTAACCTCCCCACTTTTATTGTCTGCCGACAGGATGCCTAATCCCCATCAGCATAATGTAAGACCCCCCCACCCCCTTGTGTTGTGTGCCGATGGGGGTGCCCAATCCCCATTGGCTACAGCTGCCCCTCCAAACGTAAGGCTCTGATGGCAAGCTGGGAGCCCACCCCAGTGTGCCACATGCCCCTGCAAATTAAAAAACAGTCCCACAATGTCTTTTGTTTTTATTTTAACCTGTAAAAAAGGAAACTGTCCCTTGGCAGTTTCCCAGCACCCCCACATCCCCCTCACCCCATACTTACCTCAGAGCTTGGCAATGATCAATGATGGACCAGGAACACATCGGCACTCTTCAAAGCTGACCACAAACTGAGGAAATGCCAGTAAGCTGTATAAGGGAATAAATGTTTTTTCCAACTTTAATGCTTATCTCAGTCATTTTTTGGAATTTTGGTACAAAATTTTCAACATGGGTTTTTAGGACCCCTCCTCATGAATTCTGGAACTGTCATGGCGTTAATCAGTCCCAAAAGGTGGTTTTGCGGTCACTGCGTGGAATCACCTTTTAGGTCTGATTAATGAAATGACAGTGCAAATGTTCATGAGGTGGGCTCTTCAAAAGCCTATGTTGCAAATTTGGTGGGAAAAATCCAAAAAATGACTGTTTTACGCGCGTGCGTTGCGCAGTTGCTATGCATGCTCGTAAATTCATGAATTTGCAATATTTTCACACCAGATTTTCAACTCTAGCATTTTTTCACACCTCCTTGTGAACAGTATAGCTGTCATTGTTCACATCCTGACCAAAATGTAGTTTCTCAGTTCCAGTGCAGAATAGCACGGTCGCTGCGGGAAATTAGTGTTCAGGAGAGCTTAAGAAAATGACAGTGAACTGTTCATGAGTAGAGGTCCTAAAATGCCTATGTTGAAAATTTGGTGTTGACACTATAAAATGACTGTGTTACGAGCATGCATTGTGCAGTTTGCACGCACGCTCATAACTTTGCAAATTTGTAATATTTTCATTCCAGATTTTCAGCATTGCCATTTTCCCACACCTACTTATGAACAGTACAGCTGTCATTTTCTCCATCCTGGCTGAAATGTGTTTTCACATTTCTGGAGCAGAATAGGGTGGTCGCTGTGGGAAACCACTGGTTGGGACAGATTAAGAAAATGACAGTGATACTGTTCATGAGCAGATGTCCTGAAATGCCTATGTTTAAAATTTGGTGATGATAGCCCATCAAATGACTGTGTTACAAGTGTGCATTGCACACTTTCCATGCACCCTTGTAACTTCGCAGATTTGCAATATTGTCATGCCAGACTTTCAACAGTGGCATTTTTTCACACCTCCTTATCAGCAGTACAGCTATCATTCTTCACATCCTGACCGAAATGTGTTTTCACAGTTCCGGCGCAGAATAACACAGTCGCTGTGGGAAATCAGTCTTTGGGACAGATTAAGAAAATGACAGTGACACTGTTCATGAGCAGAGGTCCTAAAATCCCTATGTTGAAAATTTGGTGATGAAACTCCATAACATGACTGTGTTACAAGTGTGCATTGAACTGTTTCCACGCACCCCTGTAACGTTGCAAATTTGTAATATTTTCATGCCACATTTTCAACAGTGGCATTTTTTTAGCACCTCCTTATGAACAGTACAGCTGTCATTTTTCATATCCTGGCTAAAATATGTTTTTGCACTCCTGCCAGAGAATAGCATGGTTGCTGTGGGAAATCAATGTTTGGGACAGATTAAGACTGAGCGAGTGAGAGGGGGGAGTGACCGAGCTCAACTGAGCTCTGTTGGGACTGCTGCAGATTTTTTTGTGGACAGACAAAGGTGCCAATGCAGCCAGGAGCCCTGTACAGAAGCGCAGCCTGCAGCACCAAGAGAAACAGAATGAGTGAGTGACAGAGCGGTAGTGAGTGAGCTCAGTGGAGCTCTATTGTGACTGCTGCAGATTTCTTTGTGGGTAGAAAAAGGTGGCAATGCAGGCAGGAGCCCAGTAGAAAAGGCCAGCTTGCAGCATTAGCAGAAATGGAATGAGTGACTGAGAGAGAGGGAGTGAGCGAGCTCGATGGAGCTGTCTCAGGACTGCTTCAGATTTCTTTGTGGCCAGAAAAAGCCACCAACACAGGCATGAGCCCAGTACAAAAGGGCAGCCTGCAGTGGCAGGAGACACAGAATGAGTGAGTCAGGGAGGGAGAGTGAGTGAGCTCAATGGAGCTCTGTTGGAACTGCTGCAGATTTGTTTGTGGGCAGAAAAGGGCAGCAATGCACGCAGGGCCCCAGTACAAAAGGGCAGCCTGCTGTGGTGTGAAAAGTAAAATGAGTGAGTGAGAGAGAGGGGGAGTGAGCGAGCTCAATGGAGCTCTATTGTAACTGCTGCAAATTTCTTTTTTGGCAGAGGAAGGCACGGCAGGCAGGAGCCCAGTAGAAAAGGGCAGCCTGAAGCACCAGCAGAAACAGAATAAGCGAGTGAGAGAAGGGGAGTGAGCTCAACGGAACCTTGTCGGGACTGCTGCAGATTTCTTTGTGGCCAGAAGAAGGCACCAACAGAGGAAGGAGCCCAGTACAAAAGGGCAGCCTGCAGCTCCAGGAGAAACAGAATGAGTGAGTGAGATGGGGGGGTAAGCAACCTGAACGGAGCTCTGTCGGGATATCTGCAGATTTCTTTGGGGGCAGAAAAAGGTGCCAATGCAGGCAGGAGCCCAGTACAAAAGGACAGCCTGCAGCACAGGGACAAACACAATGAGCGAGTGAGACGGGGTAGTGAGCGAGCTCAAGGGAGCTCTATCATGACTAATGAAGATTTCTTTGTTGGCAAAAAAAGGTGGCAATGCAGGCAGGAGCCCACTACAAAAGGCCAGCCTGCAGCACTGGTAGAAACAGAATGAGTGTGTGAGAGAGGGGGAGTAAGCAGACTCAACAGACCTATATCAGGACTGCTGCAGATTTATTTGTGGGCAGAAAAAGCTACCAACAGAGGCAGGAGCTCAGTACAAAAGGGCAGCATGCAGTGCCAGGAGCAACAGAATGAGCGAGTGAGAGAGGGGTAGTGAGCTACCTCAACAGAGCTCTGTTGGGAAAGCTGCGGATTTCTTAGTGGGCAGAAAAAGCTGCCAGTGCAGGCAGAAGCCCAGTACAAAAGAGCAGCCTGCAGCACTGGGAGAAACAGACTGAGCAAGTGACAGAGGGGCAGTGAGCGTGCTCAGCAGACCAACACAATCAACATTTGGCATTGACAAATGCTTGTTATGAAAGGAAGCTGTAAGGTCATAAAGGGGCACTGGCCTGCTTGCAGGGGAAAAACGTTGTCTTTTTTTTGTATTTAAAATACTTTGCTTGTTTTGTGATGAATGCCTTAGAGGCTGGAATTGTGTAAATATTTCCACCTGAGTTGCTGTTTAAGGAATGTATCTTGGTTTATTTGTATATAGTATTGTTTTATATTATTTGTAATTACTGGACTTTGAATGACAGGTCATCTGACTGCTTACTATTATAAAAGGCCAGAGAGGGCTAAGTAAGTTAGTTTGGCATGAGTCCTGAGAAAATAAGCACAGAACTGTGAGCTCAGTCTGAGTTCTAAGAGGAGAAGTGCTGAACTATGTTCTCATAGGTGAGTGCTGCAACTGCCTGGTGTAGCCTGGGTCCCAAATGGAAAACCCCACCTAAATTTGAAGTTAGTAGCACCCCCCCACAAAAAGCTTTAACACTTTTTTATGAAGGGGATAAACCCCCAAGAGTGATTTTAGACTTTCAGAGAACTCATGTTGGTGCAGGGCATCAAGGATGTAGAGAATGACTTCTTCAGGTACATAAGGGAGAGGAGGATCTGTAAAGATAACATAGTAAGGATCAGGAAGGACTGGGCATAGGTAGAAAAAGGAGCTGAGCAGGTGGAAGCCCTGAATGAATACTGCTGTGTATTAACAAAAGGAGAAGGATGGGTCACTGCCCCAGGGGTCAGGGAGGGTAGGCACAGGAAGAGAGGGTGACAGATAAGGTAATCACAGTGGACAGGGTACTAGAAGGGTTAAGCGCACTGAAAGTGGATAAGGTACCAGGACCATACGTTGTACATCCCCAGGTACTGAAGGAATTGGCAGAGATCCTGATGGAGCCACTAGCAGATTTGTTCAATACCATTCTGGAAACAAGAGATGTACCACTCGACTGGAGGATGGTTCATATGATGCCTCCCCAAAAAAGTGGATCCAAGGATGAGCCAGGCAACTATAGACTGGTAAACCTCTCATCCACTATGGGGAATGTATGGCGACAGACTTGAAGGAGAGGTAATGGACTCCAGGATGGAAAGCAGCATGGGTTTGTCTCTGGCAGATCCTGCCAGACAAACCTGGTTGACATGTATGACTGGGAGACTAAAGAATTGGGCAAGGGCCATGCAGTAGATGTCCTGTATCTGGATTTCAACAAGGCTTTCAGTTTGGTGCCACATGGGAAGCTGGTTAGTAAGGTAGAATACCAGGGAGCAGGGAAAAATATAGTGAACTGGATCAGAAAAACTGGCTGCAGGGGAGGCGACAGAGGGTAGTGGTGGTGAGGGGACTTTTATTACCAAGGGCAGTTACAAGCGGGGTACCTAAGGGCTTGGTACTGGGCCCAGTGTTGTTTGGTGTATTCATCGCCGGCATCTCACATGACATTAAGAACAAGATTAGTCTTTTTGCAGATGACACCATGATTGGTGCAGTGGTAGATGACACAGAAGGGTGGCAAGGGCTGCAGGATGATCTGGCTAAACTCAAGGATTTCAGAGACACATGGCAGCTGGGGTTCAATGCTAAGAAGTGCAAGGCCATGCACTTTGGAGCAAGAAACCCAAGGAGGAGGAGGAGGAGTTATCAGTTGGGGGGAGCAGATAACCACTACAGATGAGGAGAAAGATTTTGGAGTAATGATAACAGGGCAAATGAACCACTCAGTATAGTGCAGAAAAGCAGCAGCTAAGGTCAACAAGATGCTGGGGTGTATTGCTAGGGGTATTACCTCCAGGAGGAGGGAGGCGATCCTGCCCATGTATAGATCATTGGTGAGACTGCACCTGGAGTACCGCATGCAGTACTGGTACCCATATTTAAGGAAGGGTATTAGATTACTGGAGGCAGTCAAGTGCAGGGCCACAAGGATGATCGAGGGGCTGAAGGACAAGCCCTACAAGGGTAGGCAGAGTGAGCTGAATATGTACTCCCTGGAGGAGAGGAGGGATAGGCAGGATATGATTGAGACCTTTAAATACATCAAGGGTATAAACAAGGCTGGTATGGAGGGATTTTTAAGTTGAGGGAGGGAGGAGGGAGGGAGAGACATGAGGGGACATGGGCTGAGTTTGGAGGAAGGGGGATTCAGGAGAGAAATCAGGAGGAACTATTTTACATCAAGGGTGGTATATAAGTGGATTGCACTGCCCAAGGAGGAGGTGTCTTGTTAGATGGTGGGAAGTTTTAAAATGGGATGGGATAAAATGAGGGGGAGGGTGACCATGAGGGGTGGTGCAAAGGGAGGGGCAGCTGCAATGTAATGGATTGCTAGCTGCATATTCGAGCAGACTTGATAGACTGTATGGTCTGTATCTGCTGGCAGTTTCATATGTTTGTATGTTTAGTGAGGATGTAGTATTATGTAGTGGTAACTTTGAGAAATATGGATGATTTTCTAAATCATGTCAAATTGCCTTCTCAAATTTCTTGAACAAGTCAAAATAATGACTCTCCTTTAATATGTGTATAATTTTACAGAGTTTGCATCCTATATTGATTTCATTATGGCAAATGTACTTTAAATATGTTCTCTGCTTGTTGTTTTGTCTATATGTGTAATTTATGAATCGCTTACACTATATAATTTATAAAAAATAGCTTATTTCAACATCATGTTTTGCAGCTATAAAACATGGACGAAGGGTGTTTTCTTTTTATAATTTTACATGATGAATAATGTACTAATGAAAATATTTCTAATAGTGTTTCTCTTTTTTCAGGTAATAACAACAACTGAGAGGCAACAAAATGGCTGAAGATCCTGCTGAGACTTTGACCCTCCTCACTAAACCTGCCTGACTATAGTGGTGCACAAAGTTCATGAAATTCACTCCATGGGATAATTCACGGATTTTGCAGAATTCAAGGAGCGATTTTGTGAAATTTGTGGCCATGAATTTTGCAGATTTTGCTGCAGAGCATGAAATTTTGCTCATAAATTTCATGCTCCACCCACAAAATTTGTGCTTTGCTTACCAACAATTTCATGCAAATCATGTGAATCAAAGTTTGAGAGTGTTCCGAAAACTCCATGAATTCCACGAAGTGCAAATTTTCGGCATTTTGCCTGAACTTTGTGAGCAGAGTTTAACTTTGCAACACATCTACCTGACTACTGCAGTGACTCCAAGTGTATCATCTGCCAAATAACAACACAGGAACATCCAAGGACTGCAACCCCTGAAGACTAATGACATTTTATAATGCATGCCTTATTAGAAAATACTGTACCATGTTTATCAGTGGTTGCAGACATTAGATATTGATACATTATTAACTTTGCTTGCAGTACATTATCATGCACAATGTCATCAGTCCTACACCAGCAAAACAAACCTGAAGCATTTTGAAGGTTGAGGAAGAAGCTCCAGTCCCAGTTCTTCTACTGATACTGGTATTGTTCAAACTCACAGAGTAGGTGAACAACTCGCCAGCCTGTTAACTGGAATTTGTGTTAAATATGCCAGAAGGTGTATCACAAAAAAGACAAAAGTCTATAACAGATTGTAAGCTTCAGAGGGCAAGAAACTCTGCTTGATGTGACTGAAGCCAGAGAAGACGACACAGTCTTAAAGTGAATAGCTGGAATGGAATAATTTCATTTGAAGCAACGTACCACAAAGACTGCTATAGTACTTTCACCAGCAAAAGAAATATACAGACACAATTTTCACTATACAGTGACAAGGAAGATGAGTCTGTGTATAAAGAATGTTTCAGCAAACTGATTTCTGAAGTTGAGAATGACCTTGTTATTAGCAGAAAGCCTTGTCCATGTCTTGCCTGTTACAGAGATACTAGGATATTCTGAAAGGCAACGTTCCTAGCAGTGAGTTACCAAAGTGAGAAGCTAAAGAAGAGACTAACAAACTATTGTAGTGACCAAATCATTTTTCAAATGCATCATGACACAAGTAAAAAAGACCTTGTGTATAGTAATGCTTGGAAGATGTCATTAACATAGCTTCCCAGGTGCATTCAAAGCAATAGTATGAAGAAGAAAACCCTCTCCCTACTTCTGAAAAAATAAAGATATTCAGCTACGTCTATGCTATTTCATGCAGCACAGGTCCTCAGTAGTGAACTAAACATGTGTGAGGGACTGGATATCAGTCCAATAGATAATTTCACTATCAATTTAGAACAAGCATTAGACATGATTCCTGGCAATATGTGTCTGTTCCTGAAATGGGTATTCCAAGGGGATGTTGGTGATGAATGTATTGAAGATGGCAGTCCTTTAGTAACAGCTACTAACAAGACCCTCCACAGATGGATATTATCAGTTGGTCAAGACTTCATTCATATACTGTACTATCCAGAGGTGCAAAGCATAGAGCTAAACATGTTGGGCTTGCAAAGTCCATACGTCATATGACAGGATCTAAACAGGTAGTAACAATGGTGTACAAGCTAGCACACTGTGTCTGTTATGAAGTCCTAGAGAGAATTGGCACAGCTATTGCAATGGATAGGTTCATAGGTAGAATACATGATTGAAGGACAAGCCCATTTTGATCACACCACCTAAGCTAGGTGGACTTCATATTTTAATTCATCCGTGTACGATTTAAGCTTTAATTTAATTTGAGTTAAATTATCACTATGCAAAACTTCAAGTGGGAGGGAATTCCATATTGGGATTATCCTCTGTGTAAAAAAGTTATTTCTCTTTGAGGTCCTATTTGTATTGGCCTGTAATTTCAGCTTATGTGATCTAGTAAGACAAGCCGAAGGATGCCAATTCAGATAAATGGCTTCAAACAAAAATTCATCCTTCATAGCTCTGAAAAATAAGCAAAGGTCTCCTCTCAAAGAACAACATTCCATAATGTAGAGATTTAATTATTTTAATCTTTCATTATAAGTTAGGGGGCACATTCCAGTGATGTGCTTAGTAAATCTTCTTTGAATTCTTTCCCTCAATTGTCTGTCTCGAATTAAAGCAGGATCGCTAAATGAGGAACAATAATCAAAATTTAATCTCACAATGCTTGTGTATAATGGAATTAATACAGCTGGCTCTCTACTTTTTATATTTTTCAGTATGCAACTAGTCAAAGGGGTACGCTTTTTAACCGTATTATTTAAATGTTCAGAGAATTTTAAGTTATTCAAAATAATAACCCCCAGATCTTTTTCAGAGCTGGTTTTACTTAATAGTTGATCATTAATAAAATAATTGACACACATATTATTTTTCCTAAAATGCATAATTTTGCATTTTGCATAACTGAAATTTAGTTCATGCGAGGCAGCCCAGTCTGAGACTAATTTCAGATTATCCTGTAAATTTTGAGCAGAGGTCATATTATTTGCAATACCTCCCAATTTAGCATTATCAGCATACTTTGTTAGCCAGATTCCATCCTTAGAGCTCATACTAGCTATTAAGATGTTAAATAAGATTGAACCCAGGACTGAGCCCCGAGGTACATCACTTGTAATCTCAGTCCATGTAGACGTATACCCATGCAGGGTAACCTGCTGTGTTCTGTCAGTTAACCATTGCAAAATCCAATCAACTATATGTTTGTTAAAATCCATCTTTATCAAACATTCAATTAAGATTTTGTGTGACACAGAATCAAAAGCTTTCTCAAAATCCAGATAAATGACATCCGCCAGAAAACCCTGGTCCAATGCCTCACTAACAGGTTCAAAGAAATTTATTAAGTTATTATGACATGATCTACCTGATTGAAAACCATACTGTGAGATATCTGAGAGCCCTTTATCCAAAATATATGCACTGATCTTGTGAGATATTAATTTGTCCATTATTTTACACACAGAAGAAGTCAAGCTTATAGGCCTGTAAGGGTTCAGTTCTTGCTTAGAACCACTCTTGTGGATTGGAATAACTAGGGCATATTTCCATTCTTTGATGACAATCCCTTTAACTATTGATTCATTAAAGAGTAATGTCAATATACCAGCTATTTCATAAGAAACCTTTTTTAAAAAAATAGAATATTATCATGTCCAACTGATGTAGAAGATTTGAATGAATTAATAGTTGAATAGGTGTCAGCAACAGTGAAAGTAACTACAGGATCAAAGGGAGAGCAATTATCAATAGATGGGATATCCCTTTTTGGAAAATACTAGCAAAATATTGATTGAAGTTGTTTGCCATTAACTGCTCATCACTTATTATGTCACCATTAATTTTTAGTGGTCCAACTGTATTTGCTGTAGATTTAAGAGAACCAATGTAATTGAAGAACTTCTTTTTGTTATCAGTCTGAGTGCTTGCTAATTTATACTCTAAAGCTTTTTTAGTCTTCCTTATGGCATATTTAGTTTTTTTTTTTGCCTTTTGAGTAAATTTTGACCAATTATGATCAGTTTTATTTTTATTATATCTATTGAAGGCTTTTTTGTATTAGCCAATACTAATCTTTTAATAGGTATGGAATACAAGAGTGGCAGCCTTTTCTTATGAATGTATTTTGTTCTAATGGGAACCCACTCTGATATACAATACTCATTTTTTTTCTTTTATGCTATTCCAAATCTCATTAACTGATAAACCATATAGATCTTCTTTCCAATTCCATTTCATTAAATAGGATTTGATAGCCTCATAATTTGCTCTATTAAAGTTTCAGAATTTAGTTATGCCACTGGAATCTTTTTTACAATAATTTATAGACCATTTGATCACAGAGTGATCGCTGTCACCTAATGGAGCAATTATAATAGGTGTTTCTATACCTTCCCTGATATTAGTTAATATTAGATCCAGTATATTATTGAGTCATGTGGGTATAAACACTATTTGATCTAATCCTAAGTGTGCTGTTGTACCTAAGAATTTAGTTTCCTGTGTGTTTGATCCTTCACAACACATCCAATTTATACCTGGATAATTAAAATCACCCATCAATACAATATTTTCCAGTTGATTGATGCTTTCAAGATAATTACAGAAAAGATCATTATTAAATGAGTCCATTGAAGGTGGTCTATAGCATAACCCAAATGTAATCAGGAGAATATTTATTAAGTTTAACCCATAGAATTTCAGTTCCTGGTGGTGATGGGGTGTCAGCACGAAAAAGCTGCCAGGGACATCATAATTCCATCAAAAATACAGCATGGGGAGTTTGTTCAGTTTGCTGCTGACAATAATGATATAGTCAGGAAAGGTTAGATGGAAAGCACACAACCCATGCTACAACTATGGTAGTATATCAGCATCAGACTCCCACAATTACAGAAGGCAGCTTTGGAACAGTGACAGCTCAGGCTCAAAGAAAATAGCACTTGAAACACAATCACATGAAATTTGTTCAATGTGCCAAGGCATTCTGGAGTACAATCTTCATGGCAGATGCCCTACACCAAATCTTGTGAGAAAAGTAAAAAGTAACTGGTATGCTATTGTTGAGGCTTGTCAGCAAGCTGCCAGCTGGGGTCACATGATGGCTGCCTGAGGGAGAGCTGCAACTTCCCCTCGCTCCTCGACAGCTCTGGTCAAAAACCCTCTTTTAAACTACATCTACTGATTTTTCAAGCAGCTATTTCATCCTAATCATCCTCGGAAGCTCCTCTGATTGTATCAGCAGTTTAATTAATATGGAGGTAGACATGCGGAAGGCTCCACCATGCCACACTCCACCACAGACACTGGAGAAGGAAAAGACCGCCAAACATCCTAAATCGTAAGCCACCACAGTCATTAAACTCCCTGCAACCACAACGGCACTTTCCGGGGAGTGCTTTTTGGAGTTTATGCAACCTCTCCAGGATTCCATTGCTGCTATATCAGGAGATGTGCAGCAAATCCAGACAAGTGTCGACTCTTTGAACACCTGGGTTGGAGATGCTGAGGCCCGTCTTTTCTTGGTAGAGAAATGGAGGGATAAAGCAGACTTGGATTGCTCCACATTGCACCAGAGACTATGGAAAATGGAAGACAAGTTGGAGGATTTAGAGGGGTGCAGTCAGTGTAACAATTTAATCCTCTTCAGGCTCCCTGAGAAGGAGGAAGGCAATAACCCTGTTCTTTTTATTCAAAAGCTCTGCAAAAGAATTGCTGGCCCCTCACCTAACAGTACCATCTACGTGGTGGAGAGAGCCTACCTATCGCTGCGCCCCCCCCCTTACAGCCTGGCTCACCTCCTCGACCATATTCAAGCTCATTAATTATCTCGATAAGCAGCACATACTTGCTAAAGCCTAAGAAGTGCAGGAAATTCAATGGGAGAGGCACAAGCCCTGGCTATCTCAGTATCTCCACCAGTTGGTTTGACTCAAGAGGCAAGAATTTCATCCTGTGGTGTCAAAGATGATAGTGGAGGGGAAGGTTTTTTGAATGTGCTATCCTGCCATTCTGCAAGTAAAACACGAGAAATGGGTCACTCTGGATTTGTCCAGACAAGCTATGTCGGAGCTCTGTAGCCTATTTTCAGACCTTTTTAAGTGAGGAGTTTATTTTGTTTTCTCTTTCCTTGTTGGACTAACGTAAAGGTGACTGTGAGCTTTCATTGTAGGAACCTTGTCTGTCCCTCAAGCTCAGTGGGCCACTTTTTGTGAAACTCCCCCATAATGTGATGTCTGGGCTTATCTCTTATTACCTGGGTGAGAGCTACTGGACTGGTGCTTTGATCCACACTTGAGACTTGTACTTGCGTTGGTAAGAAGTGTTTTTTTTGTAGTAACAGATCGTCAGTCTTTTAGCTAGACCTGGGAATCGGCCCTGCTCCTTCAGTTCTCTTTATTTTAAATGTAGCCCAAGGCATACGGATGAGCCCTGCACCATGGACTGAAACCTATTGTGCTTATTCTGAAGGGACAGTATAGACGTACAGATTATAATGCCTGATGATGCAATGTTCTACCTCATCTTCATTGCTTGTTTCCCTTACCTTTTTGTTCTTATTACCTTAGGCTTTTGTTTTCTTTGTAGTACTGCTGTTTACTGGTGGGGGTTCACATAGGGAATGGGGGATGGTGCTTACAGGCTGCAGGAGGTGGCTCATGTATATTTTTATTTCAGCTTATTTTAAAAGACGAAAGTGGCACCCGCTAAGGTGAGTTTTTGTCATGCCCTCTGTCCTGGTGGCTGCAGTTCTTGGTTTCATCCACAAGAGGGCTTTATCACTTCATTTTATTTTTGAACTGTGAAGACACACTAATTTTATTTAGACGGATGCCTGAATGGGGCTTATGGTTTAATTACTATTCATTTCTTTTTTCTCTATGCAGAAAAGCATGATTGGGACTGTTTTTAGACATTGGTAAAGGGTTCCTATTGTAGACCCCTTCTTTATAATTTTTTTTCACATCTTTTGTTTATGCCCCATGCCCCTGCTTTAAGTGGGGTGGAGGGGGGGGGAGGATGTTGGCTTTTGCTTGGCAGCAAAGGAGGAAATCACATGCTGCAATATATATTAGGAGTTTGGTTGCTAGAACCGGGAATGTGAATGTTGTAAATGGTTTTGTTGAGTCTTATAATGTTGCATGTTATTTTCTTGGGGATTAGAGGAAGGGAGGAGGGGTTACGGGGGACAAGGGTGTTTTTCTTGCTGTTCTTGGTCTGTTATAAATGTTACATTTCAGCATTGTATGGGGGTGGGTTATGTCTGCACTCAATCACAATGGCATTAAGGGTTGACAGCACTATGGGATAGAGTGTGGGGCTTCATATTGGTACCCAAGCTTCCCCTCTATGTTACTTTACTGGATAATTTGAATGGGTGGTCCCTATAATCTTGTGAGTTGGAATATAAAAGGGACACAAAATAAACAGAAGTGGATAATGATTCTCAAGCATCTCTTACATCTCTGAGTTGGGATTTCCTGTCTACAGGAGACCCACCTACTGAGAGATGATATTTACCTCCTTAAAAGATACTGGGAGGGACAAGTCTATGGCTCTGGTAACTCTCCTAAACGTGGTGGTACTGTTATTCTGATTGCCAAAACTGCATCATTTATTAAAATATGGGCATGGTGGGACCCAGAAGGATGCTACATCATAGTTCAGGGTACCCTAGAATCCTCCCCTATCATTTTAGGTTCAATATACAGCCCACATATAGACCCTCCTCACTTTTTCACCCCCGCTACTGTCTCTGGTGGTCACAGATCCTCCTCTTCTGACCTTTTTGGCTGGGGATTGGAACTTGGCCCCCTAAACAGAGCTGGACTGCTCAGATAGTGTCCACAGCAAAGTGGGCCTTTTGAGATCTCCACTCTGGGGTGGGTATTGTTGACATCTGGCAGACTCTCAACCTTTTCCTGGATTGATTTTTGGTTAGTGAGTTATGTTTGCCTGCTGGGCATCATAGACGCAACCATTTATCCCAGAGTGCTATCTGATCATTCACCAGCAGGTGTTTCTTATGTGCTGAGCCCAGGAATTCGGAGAGACGCAATGTGATGCCTCAATACACAGTTGCTTAGATGTCCTGAGATGCTGGCATGCACCCAAGAATTCATCTCCAACTTTCTTGACAGCAGTTTTGGTTCTTCTGTGGAGAGGGTTGATATGGTCTGAGCCACCCTTAAATGTGCCCTTCGGGGAGATTTTATATGTGTCTCTGCCACCTGAGCCCAGAAAAGCAAGTCTGTTCTAGACTCACTGTTAGGAGAAATCTGACAACTGGAATTTACTCTGCAATGGACGTCACCAATGGAGGAATGGGCCAGGCTCCATCCCCTGCAAGCATGTTACTCCAACTTGATGGCACAAAAAGTGGAGCTGGCCATTCACCACACCAAGTGATCTTCCCCAAATGGCGACATAGTCTTCCATCCCCAAGACATTGCCACTGTTTTTGGTGAGTTTTATGAGAAGCTGTATTCCTCAGCAGATTTGATAGCTGTGACAGATCAGGAGATTGCAGAGTATTTGTGCTCTTCCAACCTTCCTGTGCTGCCCTCCGATGTAGTAGAGTGCCTTGGTGCTCCAGTTGTCCTGGCTGAGGTTGAGCAAGCTATCAGACAGCTGCTGCTGGATAAAGCTCCTGTGCCAGATGACCTACCCAATAATTTATGTAAAAGCTGCCTCCTGCAGCTCTCCTCCCTCTTGATGAATGTCTTCAATCTGTGGTTTCAGAAGGGGATAGTAGATCCTGGTTTCCTGATGGCATTGATGACATTGCTTCCCAAGCCAGACAAGGACTTGCTATGTCCTGGAAGTTGCCATCCAATATCCCTATTAAATTGGAACGTTAAGATTCTTGCTAAAATATTAGCCAATCACCTAGTCCCGATAATAGGTGGGATTTTTGGCAGGGAGCAGGTGAGTTTTATGATGGAGCGCATGTCAGTTGCCCACATGAGGCAGCTAATGCATCTGATAGTGGTGTTGAGGGATGCTGAGACCCTTTTGGTCTTGGTATCCCTCGACACCAAGAACGTTTTTGATCTTGTCTCTTTGCACTTCCTGTTTGCCTCCCTCTAGCAATTCGGAATGCCAGATAGTTTTGTTAAGTGGGTCAAGGTTTTATACACCTCCCCAAGAGCAAGGATGTGGTGCAATGGGTGCCTATCAGAATCTTTCTCCCTTGAAAGAGGCACCTGCCAGGGCTTCCCACTCTTCCCTATTCTTTTCAATTGCTACCCGGAGCCTTTAATCTGCAAATTGGCCTCCTCTCCCTCCCTGAAGGGCAAACAAATCCAAGGTGAAAGATATGTCATATCAACTTATGCTGATGACCTCCTGTTGCATGTTGAAGACCCTGAGAACTCACTACCAGCACTTCTTGAGGAAATGGATAGATTCTCTGCCATATCATCCTACAAATTGTATCTTTCCAAGACCAAAGTGTTTCCCCTAAATCATCACACCACAAGAGCTAATTGTAACTTGCTCAGGTTGTCCTGGGAACCCAAGGCCCTTACATACATCTCCTTGATGATCAAAGAAAATCTAACTAACCTGGTGCAAATTCTACAAACAGACTTGGATAGATGAGTTGCTCTTCCACTGTGGCTCTGGGGCCACATTAACATTCTCAAAATGAATGTCTTGCCATGGCTTCTATACCCACTTGGCACGTTGGGCCTTTTCTTTCCCAAATCCTGGTTCTCGAGGCTTCAGAGACTGTTCAATAATTTCTTGTGGAGGAGTAAGCCTACTTTAAGTTAACAGCATCCAAGCTGAAGGGAGGACTTGCCCTCCATCACTCTTCACCTGTTATGGGAAGCAACACATAGGCAGGCTGGCTCTCTGGTTCAAAAGGTACACCCTGGGTATGGGAGATGCCTACCTTTCTATCTGTCTTGACATTGAACTCAGTCTGGCCCGCAGTTTTGCCAGCTCTCTGAAGGTGCTGGTCTACACAAAATCTTCGTAACTCCCCAGCTCACTTAAAAACCTCTCCAATTGCTTGGTCCCTCAAGGCCTTCCAGCAAATTCAAAGGCATCTTTCAGAAAACTGGCACAATTCAACTGCCCAGACCCTTTTTAATAACTTTCATTTTCAGATAGGCCATCACCCCATCCCACCTTCATTTATTCCTCAGATTAGCAATGTACCCTGGCAGATATCATTCAGGGTAATGACTTAATCCCTTTCCAGGTCCTCTAGTGCTGCTTCCAGCTCAGTCCCAAAGACACTTTCAAATACTTGCAAATGAAAGCGCCAATACTATCCTTCAAGGACAATCAGGACTGGACCGTGCAGTCAACTAAAGGTCTCTCTATGGCCTTTCAGGAGGCAGACCAGCCTCACACAGTTTCAAGAATATATAAGCAGCTCCAAGCCTCAGATCCATGCCTCCCCACAGGAGTGTGCTATCACTGGGTACAAGAACTGTCCCTCCCAGCAGATACAGACTTCTGGGCAAAAGTGTGGTGCACAAATTATTAGTATATCAAACAGGACAGATCACATTTAGTCCAGTTTAATATCTGGCACAATATCTGTTATACCCCAATAAAATTATACAGAATGGGATACTTCTCCTCTCCTGATTGTTCCCATTGTGAACAGGCTCCGGGCTCATTGTATCCCATGTTGTGGGATTGTCCCCATAGTCAAATTTTCTGGAAAGAGATACAATGAAGTGATGGACCCTCTCCTCGGGTTAAACTCCTTATTTATTCCAGAGTGTTGTCTTCTGGCAATACCCCCCCCCGGGACACCCTCCATATGTAAAGCTCATCTGGCCCTAATTGCCTCCACAGCTAAACTGGTTATGCTTCAACACTGGAAAGAGGACTCCCTTCTCACAATATGGAGTGGTATCAGGAAGCCCTCCTAGCTATTCAGTTACAGAAGCACATAGCATATTTGTGGCACAGGTCACACAAATATCAAAGTACTTGGGAGGCCCTTATGACATTACTTTCTCTTTGGAAACCATAGTGGCCGGTTACTACCCCCTAATCTTGCCTGTTATTATGCTCTGGATTAATCCCTGGTGCACAGAATCTGGGGGGAGGGGGTGTTGTTATCTTTGGGTGGGGGGTTGTGTGTGTGGTGCTTTGTTTTTATTTTGGATTGTTCTGCTTGTCCTTTTTTGTTGAATTCTTTGTATAACACAGCTCTCTACAACTGTTTGTATCTTTTTGTATGCTGCAATTAAAGCTAATAAAGTATACTGAATTAAAAAACAAAAAAAGCAAGCTGCCAGACTTGATCTGCAATGGCTAATTCTAAGATGCTGCACAATCAAGCTATTTGAAGTTGAGTATGAAAAGGTGAATGCCCAGCAAGTACCAGGATGGACAACTTTTAATGTGATGATTTTATCTATCATATCAACAGTAACATCCATTGGGTACTGTCTGGTGCTGCCAGCATCACCTACTGAATGGAATACAGTTTTCACTGTACTGAAGAACATCTGCAAGATATCTACGACACTTGGCCAAGATTGCAGTGTCTTGACATTTGATGAGGCTATATATTGTAAGGCCAAAGAGATTCAGCAGCAGTGCCCAGAGGAATTTCAGAAAACAGTTTTGAGAATGAATGGTTTCTACATAGCACAGACATTTCTGTGAGTAACTGGAAAAAAGTATGATGAGAGTTGTCTGGAAGACATCCTCATAGAATCACTGGTATATGTAGCAGCATAGCAAGCGATCTACTAAAAGGCAAATCATACAGCCATGGAGTGAGGGCCCACAAACTTGTAATGAAGGCTTATTCCAGACTGAGGTGGCAGGGATTTTGTAACTGGGTACAAGATAATGAGATTGATTGTGATAATAATAATATAATAATAATAATATTTATTTATATGGCACCTTTTTATTTCCAAGGTGCCGTACAGTTAAAAGAATTATAACAACCATTATAAAATCCATAATATGTAACACAGTCAAAAATTGTATCAAATAAACAGTTCAATACAACAAAAAGGCTTTTTGTCAGAGAAAAGTTTTCAGACCATTCTTAAATTCTTCCACAGAAGGGCACTCCCATAACCGATGGGGTAGAGAATTCCAAAGGGTGAGAGCAACATAAGAAAAAGCTCTAGCTCAGATGATTTCAGATTCACCCTTGGAATCTCTAGCGACCCTTTGTCGGCCGAGTGCTGAGCATTTGATCGGGGCAATAGGGTACCAGAAGTTCTTTCAGATAGACTGGACCCTGACTGTGTAGGGCTTTGAAAGTCAGTAAACTGAGTTTAAAGGTGATCCACCACCATATTGGCAGCCAGTGCAGTTCGCTCAGCACCGGAGTGATATGGCAGGATCTACTCGAGCCCACCAAAAGCCAGGCTGCAGCATTCTGCACTAGCTGCAGGTGACAGATTTCAACCCCTGAAAGCCCTAGATAAAGGGAGTTGCAGTAGTCCAGGTATGAGGACACAAAGGCGTGGCCCAAGGTTGGAAGGTCATCAGATGGAACCAGTTGCTTAATCCTGGCAATGTTCCTAAGATAGTAAAAGGAGTTCTTGATAACAGTTGACACCTGTGACTGCAGTATCAATCTATCATCAAGAACCCCCCCAGGTTACACACCTATTCGGAGGTTGGGAGGTAAACGCCGCCAAGAATAATTCCAGAAGGTGCACCAACACCCAACCCCCCTATCTGGTGACCTGAGTCCACAACCAGTACCCCTGTCTTTTCTGAGTTCAACTTCAGCCAGCTAGAATCCATCCACTCCTTGATTTCTTTCAGACAGTTGTTAAAGACTGAGAGAGCTCCATCCTGGTTGGGTACTAAAGAAAGGTATAGCTGGGTATCATCTGCTTAACAGTGAAACCTCAGCCCATACCTTCTTACAATGTCTCTGATGGGTATCATATACACCACGAACAACATGGGTGACAGCACTGAACCCTGACGCACTCCACACAACAAAGCTGTTGGGTCCAAGGAAAAAAACACAGACACAACTCTTTGTGATATCCTAGTCAGGAACGAAGAGAACCATCTTAAGATGGTCCCCGATATTCCACATATGTGCCTCAGGTATTCTATCAACACCACATGATCCATGGTGTCAAAAACCAAAGAAAGATCAAGAAGAACAAAGATGAAATGGCTCTTCTGATCTCTTGCCATCAGGAGATCACTGAGCACTCGAACCAGAGCTGTCTCGGTACTATGTCTTTTACGAAAACTGGACTGATGGGGTTCATAGATCTCATGGATGGTCAAATGGTCCTCCAGTTGGGCTGTCACTGCTTTCTCAATCACCTTCCTAACAAAGGGAAGGTTAGAGATAGGTCTGTAGTTTGTAAAACAGTCTGGGTCCAAGGTAGCTTTCTTCAAGAGTGATGTCACCACCGCCTCTTTCAGGGAGCTAGGAAACGCACCTGATTCCAAGGAGCACCAGACTATCCACTCAAGGACTGGACTGATGATATCACTACAACCCAAAATTAGGGAGGTCGGTCCAGGGTCCAAACTACAGCACATAGGGCGTACACTCTGGATAATTCTCATGACATCCATGAACTCCAGTTGACTGAAGGAACTCCAGGAAAATTGAGGCACAGTAATCTCACACCATTCCACAACAGCCCCCCTAGAGCATGCTGGTTGCAAATCTGCCCTGATGTCAGCCACCTTATTTGCAAAGAATTGAGCAAGCTCATCACACTCTAACTGCAAAAGGCTTTCTAAACTTGCAGACAGGCTGGGTTGCACAGTCTGTCCACAGTTCGAAATAGCTGAGCTGGTCAATTCTGAGCAACTGCAATCTCCCAGGAGAGGAATTCTGCCTTCTTATGGGTGAATTCAGATTGATAGACCAAATAATGGTCCATCAATCTAAGGTGGTCTGCATCAAGAGCAGACTTTCACCAGCAATGCTGTAACCTTCGCCCCTGTCTCTGCATCTCCCACAACATCCCATCAAACCAAGGGGACTTGGGGCAAAGGGAGAGGGGGTGCACACAGACTGGAACAATAAAATCCAGAGCCAGGATAACTGCTGTATCATAAGCTGACACAAGAATCTCTGGATCATTGCTTGCCAACGTGGGGGACGAGAGGTCCGGTATCACCGCAAGGCCTTGGGAATTTATATCCCATAAAGGGTGGTACCTAACCATCTCCACAGGGGTAGGCCTTCTAGAGGGGGTGCAAAAACTAAACCCCACAGCGTAGTGATCTGACCACCCAACTGGTTCCACCCCCACATCGGAGGTTTCAATCTCTAGAAAGAAGATGAAGTCCAAAGAGTGTCCAAGTTTATGTGTAGCAGTGGAAACCTCTTGTGTAAGGCCCAGAGATGTCTTTAACAGGAGGAAGTGTTGACCAAATTGTGAGAGTTCATCGTTGACCCAGGAGTTGATATCACCCAGAACCATCAATCTGGGTGATTCAAATGCCATGTCGATGATGAAGTCCGCCACTTCCTGAAGGAATTCCTTCTCATCACTGGGTGTACAGTAGATAAGAGTGATTCAAAAAGCCTACACCTGCTACTAGTGTACACTCAAAGGACTCAGTCCCCTCAACTAATACCTCCGTGAGGCCCAGTTCAGTCTTGAAACAGACCACAACCCCCCCCATGATCTAATCATGGGCAGTGTATCACTGAGTACCCGGCCAGAGTCATAGCCTCCAAAATGGGGCCTGAGTTATCATCCAACCAGGTCTTGGTGATCCAAGCCAGGTCCACCATACCAACAAGAGCAGCAATAATTGCAGTCTTATTCTTAATGGACCTGGCATTGCACAACACTGCTCGAGTTGGAAGAACCTCGTGGGCCGCCCGGGCCATCTGCCTACCATATTCGGCAGTACCCTTGGATACTGTATGGGCACCAGACATGGTGAACCATGATCTGGATTCCATTTCACCCCAGGGCACTTTCTAGATCCAACCACCCCAATATGGTGACCCCGTCATCCATCCTCCTTTGTTTATAACCCCTCGCCCTCCTCCCTCTCCTACACATAATGCCCAGTGCTCTACAGCACTGGTAGATCTGAAACTGGAGAGGGGAGAATAAAAAGGGTGAAGGGCATGAAGGGAGGAGGATGAGTAGTGCACAGCTGTGGGGGTTAAAGATCAGCACATGCTGCAGTTATACAACCAAATGATAAATACAGTAAACAAACCAACTCGCACTATCCCCAAAAATATACATCCTCAATGTAAAACAATTTAAAACACCACCCTGATCCTAGTTAACTAGATCAATTCCATACTTAAATCTAAAGACAGCTGTAAACCCCCCACATACATACATAATATACACGAACAATATATATATATGTAATAGATATACCACTCTGAGGTGTGCGGTTACGCTTTGATATACGCACGCCTTGGTGTGCGTTATGCACCGAGGCACAAGGCTGAGTGCGTCAACCGCTTAAGGCGATATTGGAGCGACCGCACACCTCAGAGTGGTATATCTATCTTATAAAATGTCAAAATTGTTTTGGCGGGGGTAAAAGTGCAGGTGTGTGGTCGCGCTCTGATATCATGCGGTCATGTGGTGCTCAGGCTCAATAAAGAGCAGCAATTTCACTACCCATTTTATAAATATATATATATATATATATATATATATATATATATTAGGTTCTCTCACCACCCAAACAAAAAGAAATAAACTAAACAAATGTAAAATAAGGTTTTCTCTCCACCCGTAGTCCTCACACAACCAGGGAAAAGAAGGTAATTTGGCACTCTCACTGCCAATCAGAAAACTAAATAATAAAATAACATACAAAAATACAATTTAAAGATCCTCACAGTCAACAAAACAAAATATGAGATCCCCCCGCCAAGTCATCTCACAGCCAGGGAGATAGGATAATTTTGGTACTTCTCACTACCAAAAAAGTCATAAACTGTAAATTAAAAAAATAAACTTTAACATATATAGATAAATTAAATATATGGACTCAGGGTCCTCTCACCAACTGGTCGCCCAAAGAAAGAAAAAAGTTTTCAATCCAAGGAGGGGTATCAGCAATCTTCACAGAAAAGTACAGGGATCACAGCATCCAATAATCCAGCAGGAAATTAAAATTCATAAAATCCAAGAAAATAGGGGGATGAAACAGGACCAAGTGAAGTAGGGATAGGAGAAAATCCACAGAGTAGTTCCACTGAAATATAGGAAACTTAGAATCCAAGTCCACTATTGTCAGATCTTGCTAGGAGAATTTCAACACCACTCTAAGGCCCATTAACTCCCAGTCAAGTGTACAGTATCATTGGGAAATATTGCCAGCCCAACAAAGGAGCCAAGATAGGTCACATTTGTAGCCATATCCACAGTTCCAGGGGAGCACAGTACCCCAGTCAACTCCCTGATTAGGTAAATACTCTGACTCCCATGGTACAGCAAATCCCAAGGAAAAACACTTGCCGGAGTTGGGCCTCTCTCAGTCACCAGGCGCCTATTACAGATTGCAGTCAAAAATTTCCTACCACTCTCAGCTGCTTCACTGCCAAAGTTTAAGCAGCAACCAACAAAATCCTTTAAAATCCTTTAAAGTCCCTTGAATCCCCATGTATTCTCCTCAACTCAATTCACAGAGGGTGTCCTGTCTCCTTTCCACATTCATGGCTTCACTAGCTGCTATCCATAGCTCCTTGCCCTCTGAACACCCACAAAATTCTTCCTGGGTGGAAGGCGGGGAGTATTAACCACAGCAGCAAAAGGAGTCTTTGGGCTCAATGGATCTTCACTGAAGCCCAGCAATGATAACAAGAGAAGAAACAAACAGAATGAAAGTTCTCACCGCAGATCACTAGTCTGCAGATGATGCTCCACACCAATAGACTACCAGTGAATAACAATAAAATCAAAAACAAAATGTATAACCAAATAAAACAATGTAAAATAAAACTAAGTAATCAAAAAGTCCCGACAAACAGCAGTAGCATGCCCAGCCTGGCGGCCATCAACAGCACACTCCAGGAATGTCAAAATGCGATATCAAACCATGATGCAACAAGCCAAAGAACAACATTTTCCCAGCTCAGTGTTGCCCTCAAGAATGTACAAGGTACATTGCACAGATTCTGCAATTTTGGAAAAGCATCTTCCCAAACATTTGCATTCTGGTATGATTACATCGAAATGGTTTACATCGTAATGTGGTTCATTAAAGCAGAACATGAAAGCAATTGGGATCTGTATCTTGTGACAGTTGTAGAGATGCTACCACCATATTTTATCTTAGACCACACCAGCAATGCCTGATGAGTATCTGTGCACATTAGTGATATGAAGCTTCTGCCAGATTGTGCCCCGAAGTTCATGAGCAGTTTGTGCAAGGAAATCATGCTGTACCTCGGCCTGGAAATAAATTCAGCGAAGTCTTGACAAAGTCTGGACAGACACGGCACTTGAAGTAACAATAACCTGTGATAGCAAAGTAAAAGGGTGAATCATTGGTTTCACTTTGAAACCAGGAGCCTTGGCTAGAATGTTCATTATTGCTCACGAGCACTCAGCTAACACAACTTCAATGAAGGTAAAGTGTGATATGGTAGACTCAGACATTTCACAAGGAAAACACTAGGAGTCTGCACCACGTCACATGCAACAAGATGAAGGAGATGTAAATAATATTGTTAATACAATCACTGACTCCATGACAAACCTATTTGATTTGACTGCTGACTTGATAGCACTCACCAACATTGCAAATGGCATTGTTGCAACCGCAGAGGTTGCCACCAAGCTTGTTACTGTGAATGATACAAGAATCACATTAATGAAACCGTTTGTGGAAGACAGACTAAATTCAAATACAATTGGATTCTTTGAGCCACTGCACAAGCTCAACATTAAGACGTTTGCATCTCTAAGCAAGAAGATCAAATCAAAAGTCAGTAGTGATAAGACAGTGACTATCAATGCAGACAGGGAGTTGTTTAGCCATCTTGTAGTAGCTGCACAAACCAGAGAGATTGATCCGAAGGAAGTTTTCACAGGTGTGTTTTCCACAGTTTCATATGTTCTAGGACACTCTGATGGTATCCTGAAGAAAACTGCAAAGAATATGTTATTGCCTGAGTTAGAAAAAGAAGCAGAGTCAATGTATCAACTGCTAGCATCTAATATGCTCACAGCTTGGCTAGTGAATGGCATGACTTATACAAATAGCTTTGGAGAACTTGCTGAACTGGTCTTCAGGATAGTATGCCAGCCTCTACAGAGTTACAAGAGATGCAAAAGAGTAGATATAATCTTTGATATGATGTCAAAGATTCTTTCAGTTTTTGAGCGTGCATGAAGGCAATCCTCACAAAACAATGAAGTCAAAATCCATGGTCCCAAAACACCCAACCCAACGCATTGGAGTAAGTTCATTGTACATCCCAAGAATAAAGAACATCTAGTAAAATTCCTATCAGAGTCATGGTGTGATATAGCAGAAACTTTACTTGGTAAAAGACAGACTAGCCATCCCTATGGCTGGATGTACTTGGGTATATTCTGAAACAGACAAATATCCATATTTGTCTGTTTCAGAAACTTTGACCGAGATCAGAAAATGGTTATTGCAAGTGGATTCAAGGATGGCCTCTTTGCTTGCATGGTCACTTCAGATGCAGTTGTAGACTGAGAAGATCTATTCTCATTGCATGAAGAAACAGATACTCACCTTCTACTTTATGTTACACATGCTTCACAAGAATACTGTTGTGTAGTGGTGCGGTCCCCAGACACTAACATCGCAATTCTCTGTGTACATTTTATTCACAGATAAGCTTTGGTTTCATACTGGCATGAAGGATAAAGCCAAGTTTATGCCAACCCATAGAAACATAGAATTTGATGGCAGATAAGGACCGCTTGGCCCACCTAGTCTGCCCATTTCCCTACCTAACGGATAAGCTGCAGATACCAGTTAACCAACGGCCTACTTCCTCATACCCCCCACTAGAATTGCCTTATATCTGTCCCACACATTCTTGAATTCCCCCAATGTTTTTGACTCTACAACTTCCTTAGGTAGGCCGTTCCATGCATCTACAACGCTCTGTGTGAAGAAATACTTCCACACATTACCTCTGAGCTGTCTCCCCTTGTTCTTCCCACACCATAGCAGCTGAACTTGGTCAACAACTATGCAGAATGTTGCCAGCTGTACACACACACTGGCTGGGTGTGAGTCAACCAGCAGTCTTGCAACAGCTTGCAAACTAAAGCCATGGTTGCTTGTCAGGAAGACTCCACACAAATTTAGAAGCCTTAACAAGTTGGGCACTATGGTGGCTATACCTTCTGCACAGTTGAAATCAGTAGAACTTCTGATAACCCTTCTCTATGACCCAATGGCTAACTCAGCAGATGTAAATGGTGTGTGATAGAAGCTTTTCTGTCACAAACAGGCCTGGAACAAAGCCCTCCCCCAACTTCTGATAATCTTCTGCAGCATACAAAGCACACACATTACCAGACCCTTATCTGGAACCATGCCCAGGAGGCTCAGCCTGACATCTCATCCCCAGTTGGAAATGGCTGGCATCATGACAAAGATGGAAAAATTTCTCTAACAATAATGATACACTCCTGCCCCTGAAGCACTCCTGGAATTCATTACATATGGGTGTAAAAAAGCCAAGTGTGCGTGCAGCTGCAATTGTTCCAGGCAGAGCATGACATGTTTACAGGCTTGTGTGTGTACTGGTGGCAAGGACTGTTGGAATTCTTATAAAGTTGCCAGTGTGGATCCAGATTAGTCTAAAACTACAGATGATTCAGACTTAGACATGCAGCATATGACAAATATATTGAAAAAGGCAAGACACATATACACTGACAAATTGCCTATCGTTGAGAGGAAGTCCATTGGATATTAATGTTTTGATAGCACCACGGTGTGCAATAGTATACCTGGCTTCTATTATAATCAATATGGTATTTACAACGTTTGTGTCAATTAATAATCTGTGCATTTATCAGTACAAACCACAAGGCCAACATTCTTTAAGTAAAGAGCCTTTTAATAATTTGTGTCAAAGAAACCTTTTGCATGACTAAAATGTGTTTTTGTCTTTTAAAATAAATTGTTTAAACCTCATTTTACTGGTTATTTTTACTTTCAACTTGTCTTGGTAACTTTAGTACATTTTTGTGGCATTTTCACTTGTGCAAACTTTTGTTTTCACATAGATACAAAAATCTTGCATTGGCATACCTTGCTACCAGTTTACAAGACCACAGCCACCCTAGATAAGTAGCTAAGGGGCACTTCTATTAAAATAACATAGTTGTTGCTTTCTGGGGGGGGGGATGCTACGTCACCAAAAATTGTGAATTGCAAGCGGTGCCAAATTTACAATACTGCAACCAGGTGCAGGCTGTATATGTGAAAAATCTGATAAAAAGAGACTTTTTCAGTAACTAAACCATGTGAACTGAGTTCTACAGCATCTTGCATCATTTGTTGAACTTTTCATAAACTATATTGCCGTAAATATTAAAACAACACATCCTGTACCTTGCAATAGAGCCATAGTGTGTCATCTTAGTTCTTTCTTACCACCCACCCCCTCACATAGAGTTTAATAAGTGGGATATTTTACCAGTGTCTGATCAAGTTACAAAGGCTTAGAAGATGAGACCTGTACTGTGGAAGAGCAGAACTCTGTCAGGGTTAAACTGGCTGATACAAGAGGGGAGTAGCTGGTGCTGCGGCAGTTTCAGAAAGACTGACCCATATTGATGCTAGTCAAGGTTGAGCATTTTTGGACCACAGCTGGGATGATAACTAGAGGCCCACCTCAGGCACTGGTCTTTTCCATGTGAGCCTTGTGGTTGAGCAGAAACTGTCAGTTCTTTAAGCCAAGTTTTTCCTAATAGCCTAATATCATCATGACTAGTCAAGTGGTACATGTAATTCAAAAGTTCCAGATTTGCATTGTTTGAACTGTTTTTTTCTCTGTACAGTGTTTCAAGCCTTTTTATTAGACTGCACTGCCTGTGGGAAATTGTTTCTGCTATACTGTATTTATGCCCCCAGGAGCTGGCAGGCAACTCTGGCCTTCCCTCCTAGGGCTTGCACCCATCTCGACATGTGACCTAATCACTGGGACTGCAGTTAGAGCTTCATGGAGCCTGCCAGTTCCATTTTACAAGTTTTCTCCCAGTGCCACAGCTGCGTGTATATGTGTGGAGGCATGCACACTGTGAGGTTATGTGGCACCTTCCCTGTGTGCCATCCACCCACCTGCACTATGCTCAGGCCTCCAAATGGGGGCAGTGGAACTGCAGGGGTGAAAAAATTCCCTCCTCAAAAGAGGAGAGCTGCCAAGTGACTGTTCAATCCTACTGCACCCTCCCCCCGCCGGCCAAACCTTGGTGAACCAGGCTCATTCCCAAACCTGGATCACCAGCGTAGCTCGAGGTGTGGTGTCCAGAATCTCAACCATCAGTGCCACCAGACCGGCTTCCCTTAGGGACATTTTAAAATAAATTTCTCACCTTCTATATTTTCATTCTGACATACCCTCCCACATGGTGTTATATTCTGCACCGGTTGGATGTTGCTGAAGCCAGTCTTGCTGTTTCTTTAAAAAAAAAAAATGTTTCTTCAGATGAATTTTCCTGTAACTTTTTTCAGTATCCATGTAGATAATGAACTGATCAATAGATGGTGTGGGTGCAAATGACAGACTTTGTGATAGTACTGAGATCCATACTTCTGATAAATTGGCACTCAAAATATTTAATACCTGTTTCTGGGGCATAGATTGTGTGTTATTTGCTATTTCTTTTGTTCTGTTCTTTCTGCCCCCATGGCATCCTTCTTTGTTTGTGTCTGTTTACTTTATGGATCTCTGACTGGTTGTTGCACTTTCTGGTGGCTCCATTATGCCTCAAACAGGATTACCTAAAAAAGATGCATAGCCTGTACTTTCAACATCGTTGTGTGATGATGATTCTGCTAGATGATTCTGTATTGGAAGTATACTTGACCTTACCCAGTTATGGAATCACCTTTGTCTACTATGAGATCTACCCCATGAAGGTGTACAAGATGGTTTGTCCCACTGACGATCCTTGTATTCAGTGTAATCAGTGGTCTCTTGAGTCAGTTTCTTTTGTTTTCTACTAATAACCTGTTGTTTATGTATTGCTAGTTTCAATTTTAATCTGGTACTGAGTTTTTGAAATTCTGGTAATTCTTCTGTACCTGTTAGTTCCTCTTCAATGACTTCAGTATCTTTGAATGTGTCTGTGTTTTTCTCACTATGGAGTCAATTCACTACACGTGAAATGCACATAAATCCCCTTTGCCACTCTGCACCTATGCGTAGGTGTGCACAAGCCAGCATGCACTAACACCTGCCATGGGACTGAGACCCATAAACCCAGCATGTAGCCACACTGCAGAGGTACAGGGCTGCATGGGGGCAGGGCACTGGAGGTATGTGGGAATCCAATTGCATGCCTATCCAGGGTCCCATAATGGATCCCTTCTTTGGACAGGTGGGGGAGACTGGGAAGGTGCATACACTCTCAAGAATAAAAGTCAGGCATTTGCCCAGATGACTGCCCCCAGCCCTCCCAGACAGCCCAGTGGACTGCAGCAGCTGCTTGCAGGAGGAGCCTGGTGCTGCCACACTATGCCGGTAACCTGTGAGGGAGTTGTGGAAATATTTATGGCAGCGTCCTCCCTGGGGTAGCCCCAGCTGGTGTTTCTCACCTTAGTGCATAGTATGCAGCATGGGGCACCCCCCCCCTGCATGCTTCTAGCACGGTGCTCCATGGTCAGCTGGGAGATCCAGCAAGCAAGGCACAAGTGCACCCATGGTGAATGGCACAGGGAGTGTGCAGATAACCGCTGCATGACATTCAGTCATAGCAATGGCTACATGCTGCCATACATGATGCTTAGGCATTCATGCATAGGTCCCTCCCTTTGTCGACCAGTATCTGTATCATTATTTTACAGCACGGATCCAGTGCACCTTCTCACCTTTGTTTATTTGTCTTTATAAAAGCCACCAGCAGGGGCTCTGTCAAGCCATAGACCTCAGGGATGATAGCCCAATTCCAAATATTTATTGAGACTGTTTGTATAGCAAAAACTTAAGTTCTTCAAGTTTATGAAATTGTTCACTGATGGAACTTAAACTACCAGTTTCTACAATGCCTCTGTTGGCTGCTAAGAAAGATTAGCACTACAGCTGTTCTTTCAAAAGTAGCTGCCTGTGGTGTTGGTGCTGTTCCTTTGTCTAGGGTCACTGCTCTATTCATGATTTCAATTAGTTTATCTAATTCAGTGTTAGAATCACTATGTACAGTAGTCACGCTTCAAGGATACGGTATGATGCTGAATGTAGCCACCACTGTTTCTTCCAGTATTTATAGGAAACAGCACTGTTGCTAGAGATACCAGGATGAGCCAAACACAATGTGAACTGAAGTGAATGAACCTGAAAGTAAGCACACTACACCACTGAGGTATACCCAACTGAGAAACAAATGCAACCTGAAAAAATGCCTCACTGTAAAGGCTGAAAAAAACATTGCAAGATACTAAAACTGCAGCTGCTGAATGCCAGATACCTCTGGATCTGGAAATTAGCTGTGCACAACACATGCCAGACCACTTGAAACATTATCAGGGCAGAAAAAGAAAATCAACAAAAAAAAAAAACAGACAAAAAGCCTGTGAGTGAAAAATCCCCCAACAGGTAAAGGAGAACAGCCCCAGTGTTGCAGAGAAAAAGCCTCAACGAGGTAAACACAATCAACAAACCTGAGTGCACAGTAAAGGTGTTAAGTTGCAGCAGCCACTAAAATGTTTCAAATACTGTAGTGGTGCACAAAGTAAACCAGGAGTGTGAGAGTTTATGCCAGAACAAAGTATTTAGTAAGTGAGGACACACTGACCAAAAGGGTTTACTGACACCCCTAATGCTTTAAATCCCAGCTGGATTCTTTTTAGTGGGCATGGGCTTGGTGCTTCCAGGTCCAAATTTAAACAGACAGTTTAAAGGCACAGATACATTCAGTATATATAGAATATACATTCAATATACCATCTGTCCTATACTGGCTAGAAATCAAAGTCCAAAACACACCATTAAAGGACCCTTTGCTAATCAAACAATATATCTAATATTGTAACAAAAGCACTTAAACCAATCTATGAAATGTACGGGCCCTATTTCACATCACATGAGACCTGATCCACACCCTGTGAGCAGTTCCACACCTACAAGCCTGTTTCACACCATGCAGTCCTACTTCACACCCAACTGCCTCACCCCATTAGCCCCATTTACACTCAGCTTACACTTACAAAAGAAGTGATCAGTGGCCATTTATGTTGTATCATATTTTAAGTTTGGCTTCCTTATGTCAGGGTTTCCAAAGCTTGTCAAACTGACCACTCAGTATCAGGATCAGGAGTTGTTGTGGCTACTAGCTTCCATAGAAATGGCTTTTATTTAAGATCCAAAATTCAACTCTGAGAGGATGAAAAATTAATCTCTGAGAAGGCTCTGTCCAGCCATTGAAGCAGCAGTGAGCTGCTGGATGCTTGTATATATCTGACAGCTTCAGTGACAGTTTAATGCCACTCCTGCTACACTTGCATTACTTTCTTCCCTCAGATGTGCCCTTTTATCTCTGGTGTGTATGTGTGTGTGTGTATGTGCGCACGTGCATGCGTGCTTGTGTGTGTGTGTTTTAGCCCTCCTTTCCCTATGCCCCCCCATCCATAGATTTTCCATGTTTTCTTTAGGTCTTCCATGGTTTCACTAGAATATACAGTACCACAGAAAAAGAGCTTGGAAGCCATGGAATACACCACAGAAAACAGGCTCCAAGAGGATGTTGCAAGACTTGAGTGCTGGTCAGACACATGGCAGCTTGGATTCAATGCAGAGAAGTGCAAAATCATGCCCTTGGGAGCCAAGAACCCTGGGAATTGCTACCAGTTGGGGGGTGCAGTTATCCATTTCAGTGTAGGAGAACGATCTGGGGGTATTAGTCACAAGGGACATGAATCATTCAGTACAGTGTCGGAAGGTGGTGGCCAAGGCTAATAGGATGCTGGGGTGCATTGCCAGGGGAATCATCTCAAAGAGAGAAGAAGTCATTCTGCCAGTGTACATGTCACTGGTGAGGCCTCAGTTGGAATACTGTGTGCAATTCTGGTGCCCCTATTTAAAGAGGGACATCAGACTACTAGAGGGGGCCCAGCTCAGGGGGACTAAGATGATCCTTGGGATGGCAGAAAACCATATGAGAAAAGACTGGGGGCACTCAACATGTATTCCCTGGAGGATAGAAGGGAGAGAAAGAGAGTGGATATGACTGAGACATTTAAATACTTAAAGGGCATGAACAGGGTTAGTACTGAGGGCATGTTTATATTAAGGGGGGTACAGGGTGAAACTGCAGGGTGGAAGGTTCAGGAGGGAAATGAGGAGGTATTACTTCACAGAAAGGATGGTGGTGAGGAGGAATGCACTTCCTGAACAGGTGGTGTCTTTGAAATTGGTGGGCTGTTTTAAGAGGTGGTGAAACAGGATCAAAGGCAATCTCAGAACTGCAGGGAAGCTGGAGAGGGAGGTGTTGGCCTAAGGGGGTGTTATTTCAGACAGACTTGCAGGGAATGGGGTGGCAGTGGCAGTAGTTTAAACTGTGAGCTGAGCAATCAAGCAGACTTGATAGACTGTATGACCTGTATCTGCTGGCATTTTTGTATGTTCGTATGAAAAAGATCTTGAAAGCCATGGAATATTTCAACAGATTTTCCATGGTATCCATTGAAATGATAACAAAACTGACAAACTGTTTAATGGCCCCCATAAGTGTTTTCCATGGAAAGGGACAAACAAAAAATGCTAAATCATGCATTTAGGGCACATAAACCCAGGGAAGGAGTATTTGATAGGGGGAGGTACTGACAGTCACCCAACAAGAAAGGGAACAGAGGGTAATCATTTCTGATTTCCTAAAGGTGACCAGACAATGTGAAAAGGCTATAGGGAGGGCTGGTGTGATGCTGGAATGCTCAGGGAGAGGAATCACTAGCAGGAAAAAAGAGGTGGTAATGCCACTGTACAGCTCATTGGTGAGTCCTCACCTGGAATACTGTGTCCTGTTCTGAAGGTCATATGTCCAGAAGGACATAGACAGAGTAGAGGCAGTTCAGAGAAGAGCAACTAAAATGGTGCATGGTCTGCAGCAGAAGTCATATGAGGAGAAACTAAAGGGCCTCAATATGTATTCACTGGGAGGTGATGAGAGAAGGGGGATATGATAGACTTTCAAATGCCTCAAGGAGAGAAATAAGGTACAAGAAGGTAGTATCTTTTTAGAAAAGAAGAGGTTCAAAAACAAGGGGTCATGATATGAGACAGGGGTTAGATTCAAGGGTAATGTGAGGAAGTAGTTCTTCAGGTAGAGGGTGGTGGGTACATGAAACAGCCTCACTGTCGAGGTAGTCATGGTGAAAATGGTGGGGGAATTTAAAAAAGCATGGGATCTAGCAATAGAGATAGAGTAGAGAGGGAAAACCACAGACCAATTAGGGTGCACGGTATATGCAGTGAGTAGGAAAAATGGGCAGACTGGATAGGCCAGGCAGTCCTTATCTGTTGTCAAATTCTATGTTTCTGTGTTTCACAAAGCACAGAACAGCGTGGAATACAGTAGCATGAAAGACAGGAAAAGTGTATGTTTACATGTAATCATGGAAATAAATTACTAGAAGTACAATTTTTATTAATGGAAAATGTAGAAATATGGCAAACCTGGTAAATGTAATTCTGATTTCTATGGAAAACAGCATGTGCAAATATTCTTTGGTTTTCAAGCTTGGTTTCTATGGTACATGCAATGGAATCCATGGAAAATCTAGTGACAGGTAGGATTCCCTATCTCCACTGGAGCAGACACGTTTATATTTAAATTAATTCTGCAAGCAGAGGTGGTGGGCACCAGGACTGCAAATGGCTTCAAGCACAGCTGGGACAGAGTGAAGGGTTAGGTGGTTGCTCAGGTTGGTAGCAGTAAGGAGGGGAGCACAGGGTGAACTGGGAGAGATAAAACCCCATATAGGCAAGAGGTACTGGTGCAGATAGGGAACTGTGGGCAGATTAAATGGACCTTTGTTATTCTTCTTCCATCATTGTCTATGTTTCTAATTTCTCCTATCTCACTATGCATAACAATGTCACTAATAAAACTTGAAAGAATGCATTATTGGCATTGACCAATGCTGTTGTATTGAGGAGGCAGAACTGCATGCATTACTCCTGGTGCAGCCTGACCATGGCCTTATAACGTTGCAAGAGTGCTTCCTCTGTTCTACTTATCACCCCTTTTGATGCACCTCAAATCCTGTTGATGTGGTCACGCTTCAGTCACTCATTTGTTATGACCCCATTGTCCTTCTCCTTTCCTGTAGCAAGAGGAGTTCCACATCGTGTGTGGGTCCTTTTCCTCCACAAATGTAGAACTTTGCATTTGGCTACATTAAATATAAGACTGCAAAAATCAGGCTGATCTGGTTTTTTTTGGTCATTTAGCAATTTTTAATCAGGTAAGATATGTCTAACCAAGGCATGTCTGCAGGTACATCCTGGGAGTACAGGGAACTTAAGTGACTTGCTCATGGTCACACAGTATGCAAGCTGTGACTGTGAGGTTTAAACCCAGTTCTTCAGGTTTGCAACTCGGACTTAACCATTGTGCTATAATGGCTCTTGAACTTGATCTCCATCTACAAAGAAAGTCCATCACCTTGGACAGCATAATATCATCAGTTAATATAGATAACCTGCTGGAGACCCCAGTTTCAAGATCATTGATGAAAATGTTAAGCAGCCATAGTCCCAATACCAGACTCTGTGGGATGCCGATGATTACACTTCACTTTGAGTAGCATCCCTCCACTACAGTGCACCAAAACTGTCCACAGATCACATTTTAACTGGTTCCCATGGCACACAGTATTCCATACATATGGTTTGTAATGAAATAACTACATCTGTCTTTATATTAGCAGTATGGGAAAATACCAGTTAGAGTTAGTTTGAACTTTGGGGACAGCTGTTTTATATGATCATTCAAAACATTGAATATGGCATTCTAGTAACAAAAGTCATGCCAGGTCAGGGGCAATAGAGCTTGAGAGCTCTCTGATTGACTGGGTCCTCATTTTTCACCCCCATTGTGTAGTAGATTCAGGTATCCTTCCTAATGCACTCAGCGACAATCATATGGTTTACTGTGTGAGTAAGCTATACCATCCTAAAGCTCCCCTTAAATTTATATATCTAAGGTCTTTTAAGTCACTTGACTTGTCCTCTTTCCTTGCTGATCTTTATTAATTGATTGGTCTCCCATCTCCACAGCCTGTAAAATAAATTCTTCGCTACATTACTTTCAGTCTAAATTTTTCGCTGTATGGGATAGTCATGCACCCCTGCATAGAATCAGAGTGCGGTATTCACATCTTCCCTAGATATCAACTGAGGAACTGTACTTACTTGTCTCCAGTCCAAAGACCTTGCATGGTGTACTTTTTTTTATCGCAGAATAATTTTAATTTTTTTCTATGAAGTACATATTTCAAGCATTAAGATATACATGCTTAGGTACAGAAAAAGCATCCATAAAGCTTACAAAAACAAGGGCTACCTTATCTGGTACTTTAAAGAATAAAAATTTCAAGAAAGTCATCCTAGATCAATATACTGTATATATATCTATAACATTAAACCATAACGCAATATTTCACTAGTCTGTTACTCTATACATCGAAATCAGCATGTGTGTCATATTATTAAACTACTTAAAAACTATTAAGTCTTTCATTTGTCCTCAAGTGCCATGCACTGTATGGTATTCCCAAAAGACATAGAAGGAAGAAGGGAAAAAGAGTGGAGATAAATATTTATGCAGAAGGATTAAAGTACCCACTATAGTTATATAGTGGGTTGGGGTGAGATTCCAACCAGCAGCCCATCCAGGTGGGGGATAAAACCTTGAATGTTGTTTAGATAGGAGGATTACATGGAAGGGGGAGGGGTACTTGACACAATGCAGAATTAAGATAAGCTTCCCATTTACTGTAGTACTGTGATAGTTGCCCTCTGTTGGCATAGGTGAGCCTTTCAAAAGTGGCCAGCCTAGCCACAGCGGGGTGCCACATAGAGTTAGCAGGAGGGGAGGGTTGTCGCCATGTCATGAGTAGCAGTCGTTTAGCTTCCAAGAGGACAGTGAAGATCTAGTTTTGCTGCTGTAGGCCAAGTTGTTGCAGGGGGCACTATCCCCTAGCAGTAACATGGGACTGGAGAGATCTATACGCTGACCCGACACCCCAGAGCAGTCCATTGCAATCATGGACCAGAAGGGAACTAAGGCTGGGCATTGCCGCAGTAGATGTAGGATGTTGGCTGGAGAGTGTTTGCATCTCCAACACTCTGCATGAGGTAGAATACCCCATTTGTGAAGGGCCGCCGGTGTGCGATACCAGTAAAGAAGAATTTTAAGTTGTATCAGTTGGCTCTTCGTATCTTTTTAGGCAGAATTGGCCAGTTGCAGACAGAGTGACCAAGTAGCAGGTGCAATGGGGCAGCCTATATCGGAAGTCCATGCCATCCGACAGGTGTCCATATAGGTCAGGTTGTGCTTCATGCCATGTGTTATAGAATTTCTGGCCAGCCCACGAGAGGAACATTTTAGGTGTAAAGTGGATAGCCAATGCCACTTTAGGTCAGTCGCATGGGACCAGTTACAGGATTGCACTGCATTATGAAGCTGCAAAAATTTCCAGAAGTCCTGGGATGGGAGGGAATAGCGAGTTTTAAGTTGCTCAAATGACTTAAGTGTAGGAGAATTGGGTAAGTAGAGATCTTGAATGGTATGTATCCCCTTCCTATCCCATGATGTCCAGTTAAAGGGTTTATTGTCCATTGTTAGAAGTCAATTATGCCATAGACTGAGATACCTGAACGGGAATGAATACATTCTGTTATTAGTTTTGGCTGCAGTCATGAGTCAGAACCATGCTTTCCTAGTTTCCACCATGACCGGCGTGAGCTTGTTCAGAGGTATAGGAGCCTTAGTCAGAAGAAGACCAAGAGAGAACTCTTGTAAGAGTTGAGCCTCTAACTGTACTCATGGTACATGAGGTAGAGTTGTGAGGATAAACCATTTGACGGCCTGGGCTGCAATGAAGAACCAGTGGTAGCCTTGCAGCCATGGAAGTCCAAGGCCTCCGGGGGTCCAGTGGGCTCTTAGTTTATGAATGCTCCAGTGTGGCTTTTTGCCTTCCTATAGAAAGTGTGCTATTAGCCCATCCAAAGGGTGAAAAACCTTTTCTGATAGGACTATTGGTAGATTGTTAAGTAAGTATGCTACCTTAGGTAGCAAAAGCATGCACAGCGCTGCAACTTTCCCTGGAAGGGAAAGGTTGAGTCAGCGCCAGCGAGACACATCAACTGTCAGTTGGGCCAGGAGAGGAGAAAAATTCCTGGACTCAATCTGTTTCCAGTCAAAGGGGATATGGATACCCAGGAAGGATAAGTTGTTAGGTGCCCAGGATGGTCACAGACCTTGTATACAGTCTTTTGTGCACGCCGCATTTACTGGGGTGATGTTGGTCTTCTTTTCATTACCTTGAAGGCCAGAGACTTAGGCAAATGTCTGCAGAGTCCCCAGAACTGGATGCAGGGATTCATGAGGATGGGCCAATGTAAGGAGTAGGTTGTCTGCATAGGAGGCCATCAGATATGAGTGTTCATCTACTTGGATGCCCTGAATGTCCTTGGTGGTCTGTAATTTCCAAGTAAGGGGATCCAGGGCCACCAAGAATAGCAGGGGTGAGAGTGGGCATCCTTGTCGCATACCTCACAGCAGTGAGAAGGGTGGGGAGGTATCCTTATTGGTCAAGATTCTAGCCATGGGTTCATTATAGAGTACATGGATCCATTGCCGAAAGTATGGACCAGATCCATAAAGGTGAAGGACCTCATGCAGATAAGACCATTCGACTGAGTCAAAGGCTTTAGAAAAGTCCACTGCCATTGCTGCCATAGGAGTGGATGAATGCAGAGCGAGCCATTTGAGGTCAAGGACCAGGTGTATGTTGTCCACTGCAGCCCTTCCCTTGGTGAACCTGGCTTGTGATGGGTGAATTATGGAAGATATGACATCCATTAACCGACTAGCTAGTATCTTAGCTGCAATCTTGTTATCTACAGAGATTAGGGATATGAGGCAGTAGTTTTCACAGTTCAGTGGATCATCAGTCTTTTTTGGAATAAGGGTAATTAGGGCCTCCCTCATAGTTGGGGGTAGGATACCTATCGTGTGGGCCTCCTGGAGAGCAGACAGTAGTGGGGTACTGATCTCAGATACCAGGAGCTGATATAACTCAGTGGTCATACCATCTGGTCCCGGGGATATGCCTTTGGTGAGTTGGGATAGTGCCAGTTGGAGCTCTGGTTCCATAAATGGTTTGTCTAATGCAGCCTTCATTGGTTCCATAAGCTGAGGGATGTCAGCTGAGGGGCAGAATTCCCTCAGGTGGTCCCTTAGCTGGTTTGGGTCTAAGGAAATATGGGATTAGTATAGCTGCTGGTAAAACTGTTTCATGCAGTCGTTAATCTGCTTAGCCATAGTGACCACTTCCGCCCTGGAGTTCTGAAGAGTGTGTATTTAGGAGGTAGCCTGTTGTTTTTTTAACTGGAAGGCTAGAAGCTTCCCTCCCTTGTCCCTGATTTCCCAGTAAGCATGCTTAGCCCAGGCCATAAGCTGTTCTGCTCTTTGGTAAAGCAGAGTGTTAATGCGATACTTTAGGCCTACTATCTCCAGAAGACACGCTGCATCCAGATGCCCCGTCATGAGATTCTTGCACTGAGTCTGTAATACTGACAGTTCAGACTACAGATGCTTAAGGCCGGCTCACCTTGCCTTGTTTTTCAGAGCCACAAAGCAATAATGTGTCCCCTCAGAATGGCTTTGAAGGCTTCCCATACCATTGCAGTGGAAGTATCCGCCCCTTATTATTGGCAAAATAGTCTTGGGCCATGCCTTTAACCATGGCCTGGAACGCGGCATCTTAGAATAGCATGGGATTACATCACCATCTGGTATCTTAGTTGCTATGTCCCATAGGTATATATATATATATATATATATATATATATATATATATATATATATGCACGAGACTGGGACGTGGTCAGAGACAAGGATACTATCTATGTTGGAGGAGGCAAAGTCCCATGCCACAGCTGAGTTTGATAACCAAAAATCTATATGGCTATAAGTGGTGTGCACTAGTGAGAAAAAGGAGTAGTCTCTCCCAGTGGGATGGTCCCTCCACCATATATTGATCATTCCCCATTCCTCCACAATCCCCTGCAGTGTGAGTACTACTCTGGGATGCATTTGTGGGGTGGGTTTTGACTTATCCAGAAAGATATCCAGAACTAGGTTGAAATCTCCCCCTAACATGACAGGGACACTGGGATGTCCTGTAGAGAGAGATTCTAGAGCTTGGCTAAGGCCCAAGAGGAGTTCAGGCAAGTCTGTTTTTGGGCCGTATACATTGGCCAGTATCACTTGACCCTCAGGCACTGAAAATCTGACCGCAATCCAGTGGCCTTGGCTGTCGGTTATAGCTTTGCCTTCCATCCAAGGACGCATTTTCTGGATTAGAATGGCTACTCCTTTTGATTTACTTGCAGTGGAGCTAGCTATTACAGACCCTACCCATAACTTCCTAAGCCACAATACAGTTCTTGCAGTGAGATGTGTCTCTTGAATGAGTGCTATATCCACCTGCAAGGATTGTAAGTGTCTAAGAACTACTGATCACTTAGTTGGGTGGTTCAGCCCTTTAACGTTCCATGACACAAGTTTGATTCCCACCCTGGAGTGCTGCATTTCTGTTCTTGAGTGTCAGAAGGTTTATAAGTACTCACCCAGGGGTCCCACCAAAAGATGGATGCGAAGAGAGAGGTTACCTGAGAAGGAGTAGAGAAAGTCAGATGACAGAGAAGATGAGACTAAACTTGCCAGAGAAGGTCCCAGCACAGTTATCCTGGTGACAGAAGGAGACAAGTGAGTATAGTACACCAACAAGTCATGTAAACAAAACAATTATATGCAGGAATACCTAATACATCCAACCAAAATGTCCACTAACAGGGTGGAGCAAACAAGATATTTGTCAATTCTGTAATAACAGACGAATAGAATCAATACAGGTTTATATGAGCAACAAGCTAAAGGTATTTAGGTTAAGCTCAAAAGTGTTAGTCCTCCACTTATCTAAGAGGAGGGTCACACAGACACGCTAGCCAAATGCCTGAGAGGAGGGGGTTAAGAGCTTATCCAATAAATGCTTCCGGGCTCCATCCCCAGCTATGGCAATGTATTTATAGTTTAGTTGCCACCTATAATAATTAATAGGTGGGGCACCTAGGGTAGAGTGTAGCAAGGGGAGGGAGAAAGGGAGGAGGAAGAGATATGGGGGGGATAGGTAGGGAAGGGGAAACAGGATTGCCTTAGGTACACTGCACATTCTAGTGCCTGAGTCATGCAGTATGCAATGTGTACCGGTGGCGCAAATGGTAAAGTGACATACTGTTAGGTACCACAGGATGTGTATACTGGGGGGGTGTTTGAATTGAGGACTCCGCCGGAAGTAAGAAAGGGTGGTCATCTACAGTGCCTGGCTTTCCAGTGGCAGGTGGCTCAGGCCAGAAAGGGTATCCATGGATGATGCATCTACAGCGCAATGCACCAGTTCTTCTGAGTGCCCCAGTTCCTGAGCTGCATTTCCTCTGTTAACCCATAGGGTCACCCCATGGTGCTTCAGTCCCCATATCCCATTCCCCACTTATATTTTCCTGAACATCAACATTTACTAGTTGATAGGCAACCAAAGAAAACACTTATGGTATTCAGTCTGGTGGGGTGGTCTCTTCCCTCAGGACTAGGTCAGTGGTCGTTGCCTGCAAGTCCATGGAAAGTGCTTCCGCAAATGTTAAAAGTTCTGATTTGATTGGGAGCACATCAAGATCTGGGTGTTCATCTGCCCCTGAAGAATATTCAGGCCAGGAGTCAATAGCAACAGCTTCCATTATGAGGTTGTCCGGTATGTCAGTGCTGGAATGAAGAAATTCATCCTTAGTCTGCTTAGCAGGTGGGGCTGCTCTGGGACCTCAAAGATGGAATCAGGGTCGCTGTGCGACCAATGTCATATCCTGGTTGACTGCCCTGGTGCCCGCTATGGTCTGGGAGGAGGAGAGCTAGGTTTTGGGGCTTGCTGGTCTTTGAGGGTGTTGCCAGCCCAGTTTGTGGAGTGAGAGGGCCTGGGGACACGTTTGTTCGCAGGACCGTCCAGGGAATAAAATGGTCCCTTTGGGAGCTGCTACCAGCAAGTTGATTCCCCCATCTTGATTTTGATGGCCTGGGTTCCAAAGCCTTCTGGGAGTTGAAGTCTTCAGAGGAAGTCTTGACCAATGCTGGGAAACCCACATCTCTACTTTATAAGGTGTCTCAGCTGTTATTTCCTTTCCCTCCTTGGAGACGAACAGGTAAGACATTTGTTGAAAACCGTATTTAAAACCATGCTGTGCCAGTATTTTTTTTAATAGGGCTGCTACCTCTGCAGAAAATTCCCGAAAAAATATATTTTAGCCCCTCGCCATGTGATGTCACCTATGTTCCGAGCAGCTCTTAGCACTCTCTCCTTTGTAGAGTATTTGAGTAGGTATGCTATTATGGGGCAAGGTGCTGCGTTCCTAGATCGGAGACCCACAGGGATTCCGTGCGCCCCCTCTCTACTTATATTGGACCATGACATCTCTCTCCTAACACCTTGGGTATTTCTTCATTGAGGAACCACTCAGTGTTAGACCCTTCCACACCTTCAGGAATACCTATTATTCTAATGTTGTTACGTCTGCTTTGATTTTCTTGATCCTCAGCCTTTCGCCAAAGCATAGTGAGTTTATGGTCATGATCCTGCTTACTTTGCAGCATTTTGGTCTGATTGTGCTCCAAGTCATCTGTTTTCTACTCGAAAACATTAGTTTTGTCATTGAGGACTCGCACTTCGGCAACTGCTCCCACTAAAGTTGAGGAAATAGAGTCCACCCTAGACAACAACATTTCAAGTAGTGTTGTTATATGCTGCAAAGAGCTGCCCACATTGGGTGGCCTGGTGAGTGGTTCTGGGGCTCCAGTGGCTGGGCCTTCTGTGGTTTGTTTGAAGGAGGCCATGTGCGAAGCCGGGGTGGATCTACACTGTACTGCAGGTAGCAGAGTCCAAGGCTCGGCATCAGCACAATTTGTAGATGTCACCAATAGTACTAGGAGGCTAACTATTTCTGCGCGGTGAGTTCGAGCCCATTCACAGTGTAGTCCGGGGATTAGAGGCCTATCCGTTTCTCAGTCAGGTCATATAGGGGCCGGCTCCAGACGACAATAAGCCAAATCCCAAATTCAATGAAACCCGCACCAGTCAAATAGACAGTGGCCAAGGAGGCGTACCCATGTTTTAGGGGATGGATGGGACCCTGGATGCCAGTATTGTGGTACAGATTAGCCTAACCGGGGAGTGAGCTGTCTGTTTAGGCGTCCATCTTCCTCGGCATCCAAGCCACACCCCCACCTGCTGTACTTTTAAAATCATTGGTTCTCAGTCCTCATCAGCCCACTACATAAGCCTTCATAATGCCTGCACCAAAACCATCAGACTTGCGAAGTCTGAGTATTTTGGTCCAAGCTTAAAAGCAACATTAATGACCCCTTCAGTTTTTGGAAGGTTATACATTCCTTTTTCTCCCCTCAGATCCAGTCTCTCCCTTCCACCCTAAAGAGTGGTGAATCTCTTATATTTGATCCTTCTGCTGTTGCTAACTTTTTATTCCTACTTTACTTTGTGCCTTTTCTCTCATCCCTTTCTCTACCCCCTCTCCTTCTCTCTCATTATCTTCCTCTCCTCTTTTGTTTTCGTTCTCTCCTATCACTCCTGCTTTTCCCTAAAGGCCCTGCATTCCCTAAATCCACTAAAGGGAGGTAGTCCTGATGATCTCAACCCTAAACTTCTCCTTCACTCTACATCTGTCATTGCTCTTCCCATTACCTTACTTCTAAATCTCTCTTTCTCCTCTGCTACTGTTCCTGACATCTGGAAACAGGCTATTTTCATCCCTTTTCACAAAGGTGGTGATCCCACCTCTCCTGTTAACTTCCATCCAATTTCACTCCTTCCTACCTTGGCTAAGTTACAGGAATGCATTGTTCTACCTTACCTTACTTCTTTTCCTGGCAACTCCTCCTTTTTCACTCTCTTTCAGTCTGGTTTTGGAAATTCCACTCCACTTCTATCTCCCTCCTTCTGCTCACTGATTCCATACTTACAGGTATGGACATAGAACTGATGACTTCTACCATTTTTATTGATCTTGCTAAGGCTTTTGACACTGTGGTGCATCCCCTCCTACTGGATAAACTTAAAGCTGCGGGCTTTTCTGACTCTTCAGTCAATTGGTTTTGTTCCTACCTTAAAGACAGGTCTCAAGCTGTCCGGATTGGAAAACACATTTCACCTTCACTTCCCATTAGCTCAGGTGTCCCTCAAGGGTCTGTCCTGGGTCCTATTCTCTTTTCAGTATTCCTAAATGACCTATGTATGCTCTGTCTGTTCATCTGCCTCTATACATGTGGATGCTGTTGACACAGTTCTTTTTGCATCTGGCTCCTCTCCCCGTGATCTTACCTCCTGACTTCAGTTGGATTTTGACAACATTCAGCGCTGGTTCAAAGATAACCAACTGTCTATTAATGCCAAAATAAAGCAGTCTCAATGACTTTTGGTACCCATCAGAGGCTTGCCAAGCTTACTTCTCCTCCTTTATTATTTAATACCCTTGTCGATGCTAATATTGAAGATGTCTCTTCCTTTAAGTACCTCAGGGTCTGCCTTGATTGGCATCTTAATTTCTTTGTGCGCATTGATTCAAATCATCAAAAGGGGACTAGGACAGTTTCCATATGAGGAAAGGTTGAAGAAGCTCAACATTTACTCGCTGGAAGACAGAAGGGTAAGAGGGGACATGACAGAGACCTTTAAGTACTTGAAAGGCATAAACAAAGTTAGAGAGGGAGGATTGTTTCACTTAAAGAGGGGGAGGGTCACTAGGGAGCACAGTCTGAAGTTGGAAGGGGGAAGGTTTAGGAGGGAGATGAGGAGGCACTACTTCACAAACAGAGTGGTGGTGGGTTGGAATGCACTGCCAGAGGAGTTAATCACTTAAAGGACAGTGGATAGCTTTAAGCGGGGTCAGGATAGAGTCATGGGAAAGGTTAGTACAGACAGAAACACAAAGGGGAGGACCGGGAAAGAGGAGGAAGGGAGGGTTTGAGTGGGGGTGGGGCAGCTGTAGTGATATGAGGCTAAGAGCTGCACAATTGGGCAGACTTGATAGACCTGTGGGCCTTTTTCTGCCAGCAGTTTCGTATGTTTGTATATATGTTCGTAGCTTCACCATAAGCTTGGTGCTTTATAAAGGAATAAAGCATGTATACCGCTCTCTGCCCACAAAAAAATTGTCTTAAAAATTATCCTTCCTATTTTGACTATGGTGATTTAGTGTTCAGTAGTGCCCTTAAAACCTCTCTTGCCTGACTGAACCCTCTTTTTCATTCTTTCTGCCACTTTGCTTTAGATTGCCCCTCTTGTACTCACCACTGCTTTCTTTACTCATTTCTTTCCCGTCCCTCTTTTGATGCTAGGTGCCTTTCCCACTGTGTCTCTTTTTAATCCAAATTCAGGTTCAGCACTCTTCCCTCTTATTTCAAATCCCTTCTTTCCCTTCCTTCTTCCTCCTACCCTCTCAGCAACAATACTTTCCATTCTCTCTCTCTTTTCCTTCTAGAAAATCTATTGTTGGCCAATCTGCTTTTTCTCATCAGTTTCAAAATCTTTGGTCCTCCCTTCCCCTTCCTATTCATTCTGCCTCTTCTCCTTCATCTCTAAAGTATATTCTTTCTGACTTTTGTCATCCTACCTGCAACTGCTTGTGAACCTTCCTCTTTTTCTCCGTTCTCTGGTCTTTTCCTCTTCTTACTGTTCTGCTATTTTCCCTTTCTGTAAATAGTAGAGTGTGTGTTATTTTCTAGATGCCTTCATTTACTATTCTACATATAGTATGTATGATTCTACTTTTAAAGCTACATTATTGTATTTTTTTATTGTTATCTATCTCCTACTCCCCTCTCTCCCAGGTCACATCTGGAAATGAGCTGTCTTCAGTTCAGTACAGTATATACTTTCTGGTTAAACTTCTAAATAAATAAATAAATAGAGCAGGGATAAGACAATGTATTCATTTCCAGCCTTGGAACCCACCAAATACATCTGCAGCTACTAGTGCATACTGAGGAGTCAAAACACCACCAACCAACAGAGATATTGTTACTAAACAAAGTACACTGCCAAAGTAGAGATATTGCAAAGTTTTACTTTGCTGGTGAAGTTCTGGCAAAGTTACGAAATTTGCTTTAATGAATAACTTCATAAACTGCCCACTTTGCTACTTTGCATTGCATTCTCCTTGGGAAATGGCACTTTCGAAAGCAGTCAGGCAAAGCTGAGGTGAAGTTGCAACTTTATCTTAACATGACCTTAACTTCTCTGGAAAAAGTGACACTTCACCTGCCTAAAATTTTATGAAGTTCACACGTCACAAATCTGGCAAAGTTCACAAATTATTTCACAGAGCAAAGTTTCCCAACTTTTCACATCTCTATGCCAGTCATTCCACACCTTGACTTAACTTGCACATTAGCACTGAAGAGCCATATAAATAAAATAACTACTGTAATTGCAAAGATAATGACCTTGATCTTCAGCCATTCTCCAGCCTTAGAAGGCACTTTGAGGACCTCAAGGCCACAATACAACATTCCATCATGATTCATGGTTTTCTTACACATTATGTCCATTATGTATGAGGCTATTCATGTTAAAATGTTGACACTTCTGAAGCATGCAGTGGGAGTTCATGTGCATTTCATTAATGATATCTGGACAAGTGAAGTAAACCCAGTCCCCCTGAGCATCACTGCTCCTAGATTTGTTTCCAAATGAAGTTCCAGCACCACCATGCCAATTTCTGCCCTCACCCCTCCACCACTTATCACCCGCAGGAGCATTAAAGCACCAGTTCTCAATGAGGTACTACAATAGAGACTTGCCTTACTTAATTTGGCTATACTGGATGACATGGGGAGAAAACACAGTGGGTAAAGCATTCTGCAGTTTATCTGATCACTGCTAGGCACCTGAATATACTCTTACTGTTTCAATGCATGCATCTTTGTGATGATCATTGGTAGTAACATGCAGAAGGACATGACTGATGGTGACTATTTCAAAATAGTTTCAGCTGTGATCAAGTGTGTTGTGCACTAACTGATGATAACATCTGTCATATACCTTGTTTTGCACACACACACACACACACACACACACTAAATCTCATGGTGAGTCATGCTGCAAAGTTAAAAGTACTATCGCCCCCTCTGACACCCACCTATGCTCTGAGGTCCCTAGACTCCTGGCCCCTGATAGTCCCCAGATGTCAGACCCAAGTTGGCCTGACAGCCTTCTTTCACTGCTTCCCTCAACTCTAGAACTCTTTCCCCTCTGAAATTCGCCTCTCTTCCTCTATTCGCTCACTATCCTATGCCCTCGCCAACCACTGCTCAGTAAACTTCTCCTGCAGCTAACTCTCCAATCTATGCTACCTCAGACACTCCTATATTTCTTCTCCCAGTAGGCCCAATGGTGCTGCTTCACTAACCACACCCAACTACTGCACTTGATCCCAACTTTTGAGCTAGCTAGCTTGCACTTACCCCATCTCATTATATACCACAACCCATACCTTAACAGGATTTCCTCATTGTAACTGATACTCTCGACTATTAAGGTAGATGTATTAGTCCGCACTCACCTATTCCTGTCAAACATATGCAGCTGTTTTATCTAATTATATGTTTTCAAGGTATAAACCATGACTTCCCCATTTAATTGCTACTACACTATAAGTAAGGGTAAATTGTCATCTACGCCCAACTATTTCTGTCAAATGTTTTCAACTGTATTGTAATTGTATGTATATATGTCAGGAACTGGACTACCCTTGTCCTCTTCCCCACTGTACCCCTCCCCACCATGCCGCACCGGGAGACAAGCAGTTCTTGCTCAGTGTGCTTTTTCTGGTGAAACAATTTCAATAAATAAATAAATAAAATAAATACTTGATACTGTGCTGCATATTACATATTGAATAATGCATAGGGTGGTGTGTGTAACACAGAGGATAATGTACTGTATGGGAATGCATACACAATAAGCCTATGTCTGCACTGAGAGTTTTCTATAGCAGCCTGGAATCTCAAGACCAGTTGTGTATGGGCATCCATTCTTGTTTACACATTGGAGAGATGTTTAAAGTAAACTCAGCAAAAGATCATACATGTTTATTAATGCAGCAGTGAGGCAACTTTTCTTCCAGATACTGAGTCATCCTTCTTCGTTTAATGAAAACGTAATGCTGTAATCAAGATTGAAGATGGTGTTTGAGTTATTTCAGTGATCACTGACACAGAGGCCAATCACTGGTAAAAGAGATGGTGAGAGTGACAAAAATGCTTTCAGTGCAATGTCTTTTTGCTTGTTATGGCAGTTGCTGTTGGGGGGGGTAGGAAGCACCTATACATTTGGGGCAGGTAAGTTTTATATTCAATACCTCACTTCATCTGTTTTCAGTGAACTGGAAGTTGGGGGGCACTGACTCTATGCACAACCAGTGACAACATCTGCAGCTGTTTCTATCAGTTTGAGTTTTTAAAAATAACAGCTTCTGACTTGATTGCCAATGCAGCTAGATGAAAGTGACTTCACGGCAGCATTCTAAGTTGTTGTGCTGCACTACTGACATCCCTATTGCAGCACACCAACATTTTGACATCACTACTGCAGCACAACAACCAAATTCTAGGCACGGATTTCTATGCAGAACAATGTTCCACCATACATTACACAGACAATAATGTACAGGTAACCACATACAACAAGGCTGTGTTTCTATCAAGGAGTGAGATGACATAATAGACCTCAAGAACAATGTCACCACACCCCCAGCTAGAAACTTCAATGTTTTATTTAATTTACCTTCTATCTAATTAATTTGCTTCTTTCTAATTGTCTTGAACTTTGGCAAAGAAATAGTAAAAAAACAAAAAAAAACAGCATAAGATTTGAAACATTGAATGTGATGTAAGTAATAGCTGCATGAACTGGCAAGATTTGTAGTAGTCATTTTCTTCTTTTAACAAAACAGTTCAATTGGGGTGTTTTTAGCATTACTGATATCTGTCTTTTGTGACGGAAATGTTTTTATCTGCCACTTCCAATGAAAAGTTTAATTGCTAAGAAAAAAAACATTGAAGTACTAATATCCTTGTTATGAGGAATCCTCAGAGTAGGTAAGCATGAGGAATCTTAAAAAGAACCTTTGCTGGATTTTATTTCTTTTAAAAAGCAGAAACAAGGAGCTTCCCTACCTCAATGGGAGTGCCTCCGTGATGTTTTAAAAAAAGTCTTATTAGCCCCCAAAGGAAGGGAAGAGATCATAATTTGCCCCTGAAGTCCTGGCAGCATGATACCTTTCCATTTCCTGACTCTGTGATCCTCCCCCATGCTTCAATGTTATGTGACGTTTCTATAGAGAGAGCATGAGGGGCGTGCTCCATTCACTTGAATGGAATGTCTTTTTCAAAGCTGATTTCCAAATTTCATACAGGATTTTAGTACAGGTTGATGCCAGGGTTCAACTAACAAGAACCTTGTTAGTTGAATCCTGGCATCAATCGCTACCAAAACTTAATTTGAAACTGAGAAATCAACTTTCAAAAAGATGAGCCCTTCAGGTCCTTGTTATTTGAACCCTGACATCAGTTGATATCAAGCCCGATTTAAAACTGGGAAATCAGCTTTGAAAAAGATGCCCCATTCAAGTGAATGGTGTGCACCCCTGTGCTCCTTTTATGGAGAGGTTACACAATGTTGGAGCATGAGGGCAGGTCAGAGAGTCAGGAAGTGGAAAGGGATCATAGTGCCAGCCCCTTGGGGGGAATTGCAATCCCTTCTCTTCCCTTCCTTTGAGGGCTAATAGAAAAAACAATTAAACATTATTCTGGAGCTCTCATTGAGATACTGTAAGGGAGCTTCATGTTTCTGATCTTTAGCATCAGAAAAAGGTCTCTTTAATAGGTACGGGATTCCATGTTGTTGTACCACAGTAGTGACACAGATACTGTGGTACTGCAGCATCCTGACATCACTACTGTGGTACAATGGCATCTAGCAGTGTATAGATTTCCAAACACAGTAACACTGAACCATATGGTATAAGAATTTCTTACACACCTGACGTATGTGATGTTGCATAACTCCCCAAAGCAAAGCTATTTAAACTTTTTTTTTCCTGGTCCTTGAACTTGTGGCCCTAAAGGGGGATCTGCACTCTTTGATTTGCTTGGGTGCAGGCAGGGGAGAACAATGACAGAATCTGCTCCAAAGGATCATTTGTGCCACAGAGCAGACACACTGTCACTGTCTGTAAGAGGAGTGATAAGTACTGCAATTCATCAGTCAGTCCTCTGAGTTAAACTAGTATATCTGTTTCTAACCAGGGAGGAAGAGTGAGATTATGATTGTTCATCTCTGGCACTACAGTGCTCATTCCTCTGCTTGACAAAGTCCTCAGAACTTTGAAATCAACTGTAAGGTCAGTGTGCGAAGAGGGAAAATGAAGATGCTGTCTTGAGACAGCACAAGACATTCAATGTGGTACAGAAAATAACACACAGCTTTTTCCTACAGAAAAAAATACCTGAACAGTTATTGCAGAGTATTAACATCATTCAGAAAATTATACTGTGCTCTTGCCACATTACCAGCAGAAGCTTAATGCTTCTCACAATTTCTTAAACAAAGATATTTTCAGATTGTGGAACTCCATCTTTTATGTGGCAGAGTGACTCATACAATAGAAATGTACATTCAGAGCCTTGGTATTTGATGAAGTGGACTGTTGCTGACATCTGTTACGGGTGCAGTGGAGTGTTTTCCAAAAGCTCCATTTACATCTGTCACCATTGAGCAGGAAATGAAGGATTTCAATGTAGAGTCAACAACCTTTAGTATGGTCATTTCCATGGTGAGCCTAGCAGAAAGGCTGCAGATCTACAGCAACATCAACCCAATCAAGCAATGTCGGTGATGGTGGTGGTGCCAGTGCCAGTGCCAATGATAGTGGTGTTGACAATGATGATGACAGTGGCGGAAGTGACAGCAGTTTGTCTCAGTTGCAGAAACAGTAGGGGCAGAAGATGCAGTAGGATGCTAAAGTCATGAAAGTAATGGCACAGATGCTTTTAGAGTCTCAGTCTGCCATACTTTTATATGATTCACAAGTTGCCCTGCAGGCCACACATGAAGCAGCTATATGGTAACACTCAGTCCATCAGACCAGTAACTTGCTTTTCAAGTGGCCATGAGGGCCTCTCAGAAAACAGCTACATGGTGCTGCTCACTGCACCAGGCTTGTAGCTTGCTTCACAAGTGGCCACGTGCAGTCTGAAGTGCCCCCCCCACCCTCTCATGGTTTTCCTACACAGGGTGCCAAATCCTATAAGGCAATCACTCAAAAATAACCTACCCAACCACTAGCACTTATGAAACCTCCCTCCTGATGCACATATAAAATACCGTATCCCTCCTCTCCACCAGCCCACTCAGCACCTACGCACACCATCTCTCCTGTACTCTCTGTTTAAGCAAAATCCAGCATCGGACAATGGGCACAACCCTCCCTCTAGCTCAGCTGACCAACATATACTGAAATAAAATAAAAAAATGGAAAACGTATGTCACAAAATGTGTAAAACTGAACCTAGATGTGGACAAAGTTTTTTCTTGTTTTTTTTTCTTTTGTATATAACTTGGCCATTTCTGGCTCAGATTTTTAAGGTGCCCAATCTAACATCCCGCCTAAGTAGTAGCTTGTAAATCTGACAGAAAATGTATTTTTATGGGGGTGACCCAGAAGAACAGTCCTGGGACACATTTAAAGATGTAACATATATGGTTATGATGTGGGATGGTAACTTGGCTACCTTGAAAATATGTGCAGAACATACTGTAGCCCAAAATGGCCAAGCTTCAGTATCAAGTCACAAGTCCAAATGCATGTACAATATTAATATTTCAGGACTTAGTTTTTTCCACATGTTTTTTTCTTGCCTGCAAGTAGAAGATCACATTGAGGGACATTAAAGATTTACAGCAGGTAACATTAAGGATCTGCAGTGAGGGATTGACTGGGTACTATGGGGATAGGAGAGTAGCATGGGTTCCAGAGGATGGGCAAAGGTGAGCAAGGGTATTTTTTAACATTATCTTGGTGGGCAGGGCACTGAAAGATAATTTAGAGTAGGTTGGTGGGAGAGACTGGTGGGGGAAGGGTGGCTACTGCCAACAGAGACTAATTTTGAGGTTGGGAACTGGAAATTGGTCACATTAAAAATGAGCAGGCAGGACAGGAGATGCCAGCTGTGTATGTTGAGCATTCACTGACAGTCACATAAAAGAATGGTTGGGTGGGAAAGGCATAGTGTTGATGGGTCTGACTAACTTTAAAGATTGGGCAGGAGGGGGGATACTGGCAGGAGGGATGGGCACCCACCTCCACTCCATTTAAATATTAGGTGAGACTGGTGATACTGGCAGAGGGGTTGGGCATCTATCGACAGTCACTTTAAAAATCAGGTGGGCTGGAGGGGATTCCAGTGGGGTGTTGGGCAACAGCCAACAGTCACTTTAAAGTTGGTCAGGTGGGAGAAGAGATACTAGTACCAGGATTGGGCATCTGCCTCTGGTCACTTAAAAGATTGGGTTAGATAAGTCATACCAGCTGAGGAGTTGAGCACCCATTGCCAGTCACTGTAAAGATCAAATGGATAAGAGAAGGGATACTGCTGGTAAGGTTGGACACCTACCACTAGTCACTTCAAAGACTAGGAAGGCAGGAGGAGAGATATCACATCTGGAAACCACATCTCCTAAAGGATATAGACAGAGTAGAGGCAGCCCAGAGGAAGCCAACTGAAATGGTGCAGGGCCTGTATTAGAAGCCCTATGCGGAGAGGCTAAAGGACTTCAATATGTACACCCTGGAGGAAAGGGGGGGGTATCATAGAGACTTTTAAACACCTTACGGGTATAAATAGGGTACAAGAGGGAAGCATTTTTCACAAAAAATGAAGCTGGGAGGTAGATTTAGAGGAAATGTGAAAAAGTACTTATTCAATGAAAGAGTGATGGATGCCTGGGACAGCCTTCCAGAAGAAGTGGTCAGGGAAAAACTGTAAAGGGATTCAAGAATGTATGGTATAGGCATATGGGAACATTATTGGATGGGAAAGTGAGGGTAAAGCCGGAGACCTGGGAGGGTCTGTGGTATTGCAGTAGGTAGGTAGGGAAAATGGGTAGACTAGGTAGGCCAAGTGGGCCTTATATGCCATCTTTTTCTACGTTTCTATGATACTGGCAGTGGTGTTATGCATCCACAGTTTGTCCCTTTAAAGCTCTGGTGGGTGAGATGGGAGATACTGGCATCAGGATTAGGTATCAGCAATGAGTCACAGTATACATATTTGTGTATGGAAATATAATTTTTGAGGATTTAAAGTAGTTACGGGGTAGGAGTGCAACAGTAAGGGAGTGCATGGTAGGAATGTGTGATAATGTCACAGTTCCACACAAATAGCACTCGTGGCAAGGAATGAAGTCACAAGGTAAATATAAAGCACAATGCAGGTTTATTTCAGCTTGAGTTACTCAGCCCTAACCCCAGTGCTGTGGAAACAGCCTTCATCATGGGACGTGGCTAAGAGAGGTACATCATGGCTTAAATAGGCATCACCTGGTCATTACATTGTTATGTGATATAGCAAAAGCAAATTAATAAACATTGTTCCTTGATAACATGAAATAAATGCTTTAAAATGAAAGTACAAATGAAATTACAAAGTTTACAAAAAACAGGTTTCTAAGGCAGTATCTGATCATTTTATAAATCTTTGATCTTTATACATAAAAGAGCAAAACTTCACCTTTGAAGGGCTGCATATATTTCCTGAATTTATCCATTCAACAAAGGTTGCAAATCTTAATTCCTAATCTCATTTTTTAACAAGTCATGTGTTCAGAACTTCTAAAGACACACACCAGACCAGACAAGGTCTGGTCACATCCAATATGGCTGTGGAGAGCTTTTGAGATGCGTTTACCCATTTTTTCTAATGAATTTGCACAATGCAGATCTGTGGAGAGGCAATTTCAATGTGGTCTTGCTTTTACACATTTTTGCAATGTGTTTTCCTAGAATATGGCTGCTGATTGCTATATATTTAGCCTGGTTAGTTACAGAAGAAATGCATCTTATTTTCAGTGGGGCTTTACATTTACACAATATTATACTGCATTGTGTAAAATCAGAATGCACAAAAAATATTATTTTACATCTGGGGGGATATATTAAGTGCCGGATCAATGCAGAAAGATGCATTGCACAAAGAGGGTGTGCCGTTCAGCACTGATGCAATATTCAAACAGAATGTGCCACTGGTACAGGGTGTGCATACAGTGAAGCCCACCAGGATGAAGCACAGCACTGAAGAATTCTGCAGTAGAGTTACTGCAGGAAACAATATAATTTCAAAGGGAGTTAATCCCTTTTGTCATGCAGTAAACCTGTGACACTGCGCTTCATCCTGGCGGGCTTCATCATTCTTGTTAAAAATGTGACCCTGGACGGGAGTTGCAGTGCAGGCAGCCACCAAGTTAGGTGCATCCAGGCTGACCACGACTGAATACCTTCCAGGGAGAATACGTGGCACATACCAGTATGCACCGCAGCCCCCATGGGTGATATTCAGCCCAGGAATGCAAATGAACTAATTGAGCATGCAGGGTGCAAATGGGGCCTTATGCATGCTCATTAAAAGCCCATTTGCATGTTGGCATGGGATGAATGCACCGGAGAAGCTCTCGTCCCCAAGTCCTGACCATGATCGCTCCCATGAGGGACAGACCCTGAAGTCTCTGGTGGTATAAAGGCACCCCCCACCCATTCCACCAGCCCCAATCATACCGGAGTTCAGGCTGTATCGGTTCCACATTGCAGGGACCCCAATGCCATCCCTAATTACACCTGAATGCACTTACAGTCCATGTCCATAGTGTAGTGGCCCCCGTTCCCCCTCAATGGTGCACAGACAACCACCTCCCTGCCCACCCAGCGCATCCCTTTGTGATGACTGGCTCTGTAATGGGATCATACCACTCTATTGCTGGGTGGTGGAGCACTCACAGCAGGATGCTAGAATGTGTTAAACTTAGGCATGAGCTGTGTGTGGGTGATAACACCCAGTGGCCATATTCCTGAGGCACTCGCATACGGTTCCATCATCCTGGTGCCATTGCACTGCTCAGTGTGGTTGATGGCCGATGCTGTACCCACTCATACAGGTCCCAAAACAGACATGTTACAGTTGGACCCCCATTCATTTGTACAGTTGGGGAACTATGGATTAACTGTCTGTAGCCTGAACCGTACACTGCAAATGGCATTACAGGATACTGCACCCCATAGCACCCAGGATACTTCAGAAGTCCAGAGGGTGGCATGTTACACAGGGGAACGGGGAGAGTGTGGACTTGCAGTGGTGTATGACAGCAGAAAGATACAGCATTGACACAGCATGCATTGGAGGTATGTAAATTCCCTCTTCAGTTTGTCAGGGATGTACACACAGATGCATACACTGGTGGATCCTCAGCTGGCATGTTGCCCCAGTGCATGGTACAGACAGTTAGGTTATTCCACAGTGCAGGTCCCCAGTCTGGGTTCACTGCAGTCAATGGCTGGCCATGGCAGGGTGTGGAGAGCAGTACCAATCTTTGCAACAGTTTGGGTATGGGGGAAGTGAGCATGTCTGTGTACAGGGGTGGTGGATGGGAGTCCTCTAGACTATGAATATGGACCATGGTTTCCTCTGGTGCAATTGGGTCTGGGGGGGCTCTATACTATGGAGCTCTTTAGGGATGGAGTTGGCTAGACTGAGGATGGAAAGGGGGTACCTCTAGTCCATCAGGGATGCCAGGCTGCTGTACACCTGGGTGCACATCTGCAGTCTGCCTCTGGGTGGCTGGCTAAGTTAGGCCAGCTATTCATGGCCTAACTGTGGGCTGTGATGCTCTACACTGTGAGGGGCACATTCCCACTGAATATGCTGCAGCACTGCATATGCATGGGATTGCCCCCTTGACTTGAATGGCATACCATTTGTATGTGCTCAGGCCCATTCCCCAGTGGCTGGCGCATCCCGCACGTTTGAATATCACGTTGCTGCACATTGTTGGAGTTGTGCGGCACATCTCCCTTTTCCACTGGGATGGGCTGCATATCTCCTTTGAATGCAGGGGCCCTGGACTAGGTAGGCTGAATAAATACATTATAAACATGGTAAAATCATGACCCCACTGAAAACAAGATATTGCATCTAATCTGGGAATGCCTGAGTAAATACAGTGCAAAAATGTGTAAATGAACATCCCTGTGTCAATGAAATGTAGCATCTCCTCTGCCCTATCCAAGATACAAAATATAGGATAAGAAATATTCAGTGCTCTCAGATCCAAATAACCATTAATCTGTAGGAAGCCCTCATTTTTCGTGTGTTTTCCCCTTAAAGACAGAATCAAATCCCTGTATAAATCCCTGTAAATTTTTCCATAAGCCACTGGTTTCTTATTTATGACTTTGTTCTTTATTTATTATATCAGCAGCCTTATATTAGGAAAAGAGCTCTGATTTGCTGCTCAGTATTAATATTATGTTACACGATGGCCTTGAAATGATTTGGATTTATGTGCTATGCATAAGGCATAATGGGGGACTATATGAAATAACAAATATCAAACTCATTATTTCATGAACTATACTCAGAATTAGTAATCACAAGTCAGACAATCTTTCAAAAGATACTAGTAATACATGTAGACAACTTTATTGCAAATATATTATATATTATATATATATATATATATATATATATATATATTAGAGGCAAAAAACTCTGTTTAATGCATTAGTTAGGGTTGTTCCACAGTGACAAAAGTGAGGAAATTCGATGTTAGGGTTGAAAGCCCCCCTAGAATCCCCCACCCACACCCCCAACTGGCATCGGGATGCGCATAGGGGTTGCCGTCCCTAACTGTCACCCCATCAGATGTGTGAAGAAGCAGAGGTATAGGCGAATGGGGTGAGAGTTAGGACCGACAACCTCAATGCGCAACCCTATGCCAATTGGGGGTATGAGTGGGGGGGTTCAAGGGGGGGTTTAAACCCTAATACCGAATGTCCTCACTTTTGTAGCTGTGGAACAACCCTAACTAATGCATTAAATGGAGTTTTTTGCCTCTAATTTCTCTTCTTTTTGAGAATTAGTCTGCGCTCCCGCCATGTGATGTCTTGTCACATAGTAACACGGTGCCCACAAACCCAAATGGTAATGCACATGGTGACGCAAAGTGAAACACAAAGATAAACAGTACTGTAGACACAAATGGTTAAAATAACGCAAACGCAAGTGCAAATGAAAACGCAAAGGGTAACGCACATGGTGGCGTAGATGGGAACAGTAAATGAAATGGGTACAGAACCACAAGCAGAAGCAGTAAGGATAACAGTAATGTAAGCACACAGGCTGGTTTTCCCCAAAAGCTGCATCGAGAAAGACAGTGAGTACAAAGAATATATGCATAATAATGGGTCTCGGAGCAGAAAATGAGGAGTTGGAATACTAAATTGCTTATATATCAGGAATCATACGACGTAGAAAAACAATTTTAAAGTCATATGATTTATGACTTTCCTGACTAGTTTTGTGCTTAGCCCCCATGAGGGGGCTATGCACTTTTCTGACGAAAAGTCCGTATCTCACACTGTTTCCGAGATACGGGCCCTGAAAGGCACAGCAAATGCCGTAATGTTATCCTATGGGAAAAAGAGAAGTTCGGAGTGCCATAACTTTGCCTCCCTGTAATATGTTTTCACCAAATCATGAAAAGGCACATCTGTGTGATGTTGGCTTTTTTGCCCACCAAATTTCAGCACAAAAGACCAAACCATTATTTTGCAGCAGGGCGGCAAAGGATTCCTGTAATGTGGCCGACACCGTAATGTTATCCTATGGGAAAAAGCATCAAATTGAGTGCCGTAACTATGCCGCCCTGTAATATTTTTTTAACCAAAACACTGACAAGCACATCTGTGAGATGTTGGCTGCGTTCCCTCCAAATTTCAGCCCAAAAGACCAAACCGTTCTTTTGCAGCAGGGTGGCAAATAATTGCTGTCATTTTGCCACAGCCTGGAAAAGTACTGTTGAACTTTGCGAAAGCTTTCGCAAATTCATGCGACACTGTTGCAAATGCAAAAGTACTTTTTCCAGAAATGTGAAAAACATATTTCTGGGGTGTTTTACCCCAAAATAAGGACATGCCTAGCATCCTCAGGGTCCGACAGGGTGAATACAAAACAAATTAGGTTGCTAGAGGGTCCCAAATTTAAATGGCAAGCATTTTTATGATGACCAACTGAAAAAAAATGGCGGATTTGCAACAGTAAAAGGGCCATTTGCAAAAGTAAAAACTGCATTTGTAACACTTTCGAACTTTTTAACTTTTCCAATTGACATAATGGGAACTTACTTTTTGAATAACTTTTGAACCGTTCAATATTTTTTCACAAAATCTTCAAAAGGCACATTGGGGACCCAGGATGCACATTTCCTGAAGATTTCAAACTGGTCACACAAACCGTGCAACCTGTAGAGATGAGCAAAGAATTTCAAAAAACGTAAATGCCTGCGCAGATCATGCTTATTAGCTCCACAGCTATATATCTGAACAGTATGAAAGTTGGCAGATCCCAAGATATATGGCTCTTGATTGTGTATTCCAAATTTCAGGCAAATCCGTTGAACAGTTGCAAAGTTATTAAGGTGCAAAATTTTAGGTTTAACATGTAAATGGCTCATCAACCCTAACTATGGTAGCACTACCGTGCTACCATAATATATATATGTATATATATATATATATATATATATATATACACACACACAAATGCTATTTTTGCAGCTTACAGTTGTTAGTTTTCAGACAAATTCTCATAAACATTTTTCTGTCCACCTGACGGAATCTTGAATGAGTTAAGTAAATGTTATTATTTCATCAAGGCCCTGATCCAGCAACTCAGTAAATATACACTCAGTACATCATATTATAGAATGACAAAAAACAGTTTTCTGTTTGCAGTTGTTTGATCAGGAATGTTATAAATAGTATAAGTAATTTTTGTCACATCTCTGTTGGTCCAATAAAAGACATCATATCATTTGCTTCTGTATCACTCATGGTTTGTCAGCAGTTAATTCATTAGATGAGATCTCCCTTGCCAAGAGTTTGACTGTTCCTCCACCCCTCCCCCACACACACACACACACACACACACACTCTCTCTCTCTCTCTCTCTTACTATAAGAGATCTCAGTAGCTCTTATGTGTTATGTTTAGGAAGCAGGCTGTAGCCTTATCTGTCAAAACAAAATGTATGTATTTAGTCTGGGTAGTTCACTGAAGACCTGGCATTTTATCAGACAGGTCCTGAGAGGTTAAAAACTGTATACATCTTTATAAAATTTGCTGGGAAAGGGTAACATTTATGAGGTATGAATCTTTCTTGAAAGATATTCACACCTAACTGAAGTTAGTAGCAAAAAATGTTTAAATGCTAATCATTTAAACATTCAAGCAGTTGCATGTCGAAGGGGGTAAACAAATTTCCAGTTTAATAGACAACCAATATTTAACAAGCTGTTTCAGTTTCCTAATGGCCATCAGATAAGCAGCTTGGAGTTATGTCTCCAACATTCTAAACAGAAAGAAGGGATTATTTAATTTTAGTTGTCACAGTGATTTGTAAATGTGGAAGAATACATTGAAAAGTCCAAAAAATGAGTTCCATGAAACTCCATTTTCAAGCTACAGATAGCAAGATGGCTGTAGGCTCCACCCACAGCCATAATAAAGGATTAGGAAAAACAGAGCAAAAATGTGACCATCCCTTAAAGGGACACTGTCAACCCTTTTTGCATCATATTATTTTTAGGTAAAACCCCACATTTTATGATTGCTTACTGTCTCTAAAATTCATTGATGTTGCTGGTTGTTTTGTCTGCCTCCTTGCTTATTAGAACCAAAATGCATGGTAATGTGTAACTAAATCCAGCTTTATTTTGCTTCAGATCATTGAACTACACTTAGTAAAAACTTCCTGAACATTAGAAACACCCTCAAACAGTGCAACCGCTCATGATAAAATAGTCTCCTCTACTCCCACTGCATAATGAGTGGCTAGATTGTGTTGAGGTTGTTCCTGAGTCCAGGAAAGATACAGTGGGAGTTGGTCAAGAAATGTAAACAAACATGTCTTGGTGTGGTAACACCAGTATCGTGGACAGTCTGTTTTTCACATTTTAAAAGAAAAAATCAAACTACCAGCTGCATCAACAGTCTATATAGAATGTAAACACTCATAAAATGTGTTTTTTAAACTAGGGATACTTTGAGGCCTAAAGGGGTTGACAGTGTCCCTTTAAACACAAATTATTATGGTGTCTGAATCTTGCTGAGGATCTACATAGCCACAATGCTGGAAAGAGAGAAGTGCAAAGCAGATGACAGGCAGAGATGTTTCCTGTTAGAGAGCAAAAGCAGAAGAGAGGTTAGGAGGATCAAGTGCATATGAATTAGGTCAATCCAAAAGATTATCTTAAAACAGCTTCTACACTTCATCTCTTTTTTAGAGAGGCTTTAAGCTCCAATTGAACATACAAACTATCTGGTTTTACACTTTTCAGTCTAAAAATCCATTCACCCTCTTTTTTCTGTTTTATTTAGTTGTTTAACCAGGTATAGCACACTAAGCTGAAAGCTTTTTTACAGGAGCGACCTGGGAGCACAAGAAGGTTAAGTGACTTGCTCAGGGTCACACAGTATGCAAGTGGAAGCTGTGGGATTCAAACCCAGGTCTGGTCTGCTGGATGTTGCCAAATTTGCAGCTCAGAGCCTTAGACCACTGCGCTATACTGCCTCCGTTTTTTCAGAAGCAGGTTAACCCTGTTCCCACCATAGTTCATTGGTGGCACCCACTCAATACCCATGAACCTGATGCAGAGTTATGGTAGTGTGCAAAGTGTAAACCAACTGGTGTGTAAATTCCAGTGTTGGAGATATTCCTAACATGCTCTTGCACCCTTGTTCTAAGGAGTCTGGTAGTTCTCCTGATGTACAGCATGTTGCATGGGCATCATAAAATATATACTATGAATAAGGTATTACAAATGATACACTGCTTAACCTCAAATTCCTTTTCTAGATCTTCGGGATGTTTAAATTGCTTGTCAGTATTACAATAGCAACAATTATTACATTTGTGGCATTTAAATGAGCCCATTGGTCTCTTAGGTAGCCAGTTTGGATCCTGGCCAGATAGTTCCATGGGCAATCTGCTGTATATTAGCTTGTCCCTAATGATGGGCACTCTGCTAAAGGTGACTTTGGGCCTGTTGCCCACTGCTGCTACAACTTGGTGGTCCTCTAATAGTATAGGCCTATTCCTGTATCTAATACTTACTATTTGGCCTGACCAGTTATTATAATCTGTCTTCCATCAAATCCACCTTTGATTTTGCATATTTACTAATTTTTCCTTGAATTTGTTCTAAACCCTGATATATGTTGTATCTTTTATAAACCCTCTTTGTACTTTTCCTATAACATTAGTGCTTTGATCTTGAATATGGTTGACTCTTAATTTCATAATTATTTTTAATCAAGATTTAACAAAGAAATTGGCTGATAATTTTCTGCTTTATATGGGTCTTTGTTTTCTTTTAACAATAGCATTATAGTATAGTCATTAATGGACTGGGGCATATGATTTGTATTAATAATTTCTTCAATAAGTAATTTTATTCAAGGAAAAAGTTCCTTCTTAAACATCTGATAAAATTCACATGTGTAACCATCTGGTCCAGGTGCAAAACCTTTTTTTTTTGTTGTGAGATAGCTTCACTGATTTCTATGGCTGAAAAAGGGCCTTGTTTAATATCTAACCAAGTTTGAATAGCGTCTCTTATGCATGATTGCATTTTATTAGGATCATAGGTATACACCTTATTATAGATTGTTTGAAAGTATTTCACAAATTCCTTTGTAATTAATTTGTCTGTATAAACCTTTTCCTGGCCATTATCTATCACTGTTATAATATTTCTTTCTTTCTGTTTTTTAAGTGCATAGGCCAATACCTTTCCTGTTTTATCACATTGAAAATAGTTTGTTTTGTACTTTCCATACATCTTTCTCCACTGCTTGTAAAATTAACTGATTTCTGTTATTTTTAACCGATATTCCTAACATTGTCTTGCACCCTTGTCTTAAGGAGTCTGGTAGTTCTCCCAATGTACAGCATGTTACATGGGCACCATACAATATATACTCCAAATGAGGTACAGGGTATTACAAATGATAAATTCCTTAACCTCAAATATGTGTTATATGCAGTATTTATTGACCAGAGTTTTGTTTTCACTCTGTGTAATAAGTGTGTTATTTATAAAATGGCATATATACTGTGCATTATGTCCGGAAAATAAAACATTAAAACCGAAAAAAATATATAAAGGTAATGGGGGCTTCTTTTGTATCATTGTTGATCTTTCTGTTATTTGTTTTCAATAATTAATCTCTGGTTTTTGACAGGGCTCTGGTCTGGGCTTCTTCCAAAAGTCCTATTTCATAACCTCTTGCTGCAAATCTCTTTTAAGTTATTTTGCTTGTTCTAAAAATACATAATCTTATGAGCAATATCTTCTGAAGTGTAGAAATTGCCCATAGAGTGCAGAATTGTTAATTCTGCAGGCATGGACACTGTCTGCCCTTAGGACAGAATTGGTAGCTGTGATCTTTCTGAAGCACTTGGATTCTATGTTACCCTCTGAATTAGTGGGCCTTGAAAGGGAGACATCTAGAAAATCTACACCATCTCTATCAGTTTTATATGTAAAGTGTAGATTTCTATCATTGACATTAATTCATTTTATAAAATCCTCAATTTTCCCTGGGTCTTCTTTCCAATTACAGTACATACAATGTCATCGATAAAGTGTTGCCAGAATCTGATCCTGGGAAATATCATATTAATATCTGGTTTAAAAATAACTGTTTCTTCCCACTTGCCCAGGAATAGATTGGCAAATGAGGGAGCCATAAAGGCCCCAATTGATGTGCCTCGGACTGGAAGATAATGAGTTCCATTCCATTCAAAACTGTTATGCTTCAGAATAAAATCTAAAGAATCGAAGATAAGGCCAATGGGTATACTCTCACTGTCACAATGTTTCTCTAGAAATTTTTGCATGCATCTACAGTATACCATCAGTATGTTTAATACAGGTATAGAGTGATTCCACATCAATACTGAGGCAGTTCTTATCTTTCTCTCATTTAAATTGTTCCACTTTTTTTAGGAAAACTGTATTGTCCTTAATATGTGAGCATAACCCTGTGACACATCTCTGCAAAACAAAGTCCACAATCTTACCCAACTTTTCTGTCAGGGAACCAATACTTGAAATAATAGGGTGACCTGGAGGGTCTGTCATATTTTTGTGGACTTTTGGCAGTATATAAGGTACACATTGGCAGTAACAGGGTACTCATTCCAAATATATTCATGTTCAGATTCACTAACTTCCTCCACACCTACAGCCTCTTGTTGTAATATGTGTAATTCCACTTTAAATTTATCAGTAGGATACCCAGGCAATTTTTTGTAATTGTACACATTATTCAACAGTTTAAGGACAATTTCTTTATAGTGATTTTTGTCCAAAATCACTATGTTGCTCCCTTTATCTGCAGGTTTCAAAACAATGTCATCAACTCTAGAGAGGTTGGTTAATGCTTTGAATGCATTATAAAACATATTCTTATTTTTATGACCTGAAGCCTTCTCTAGAAATTTTTTTACCTGTTTTGCAACCACTTTTTTTTTAAGTCCAGATACTGTGGTGTTGATAATCACAGGAGTAAAGTACTATTTACATCCAAGGCTGTGGCAGAAGTTCCTAGTTGTGTCTCACCATTATATTTATACTGTAATAGACTCTGAAATTCCTGTAGGTCCATTTCTTCCAAGGCATTCATAGTTTTGTATTATGCATCCCAAGCCATCAATTATGTCTCTGAGGTAGTAGTGGCTTCATTTCTTATTTCATGTAATAACATAGAAACACAGAACTTGATGGCAGATAAGGACTGCAATGCCCATCCATTCTGCCCATTTCTTTTTCTACCTTATAAATGTGCCACTGGCCTTTGCTCTGTCAATGGCCTATCTATTCATACTCATCTGTATTGCTCCCTTATGCCTATCACATGCCTGTTTGAAGCCCTGCACTGTATTCATATCCACCACTTCCTGAGGTAGGCCATTCCAGACATCCATCACCTTTTCTGTGAGAAAAAGAACTTCCTCACATTACCCCTTAATTGGCCCTCCCTCTAATATCATGCTGTGTGCTCTTGTCCTGCTATTTTTCTTATATTGAAACATGTTAGACTCTTTCACCTTGTTAATGCCCTTAAGATGTTTGAATGTTTCGATCATATCACCTCTCTTCCTCCTTTGCTCTAGGGTATACATATTGAGCTCCATTAATCTGTCCTCATATGTTTTCTGATGCAGTCCCTGCACCATTTTGGTTGCCCTTCTCTGAACTGCCTCAATTTTGTTAATGTCCTTGTGAAGGTGTGGCCTCCAGTACAGCACGCAGTACTCCAGATGGGACCTAATCAGTGTCTTGTAAAGATGGATTATTATCTCCCTCTTCCTACTTGTGAGACCCCTACTAATATACCCTAACATCCCCCTAGCCTTACCTACTGCTTTAGTGGTCTGCTTGGATGATTTCAGGTCATCAGTGATGATGATGCCCTAGTCTCTTTCTTCCCTTGTGACTGCCAGCAACACCCTTCCCAGCCTATAGGTGGCTTCAGGGTTTCTCTTGCCTATGTGCATGATCTTGCACTTTTTGCATTAAACCCCAGTTGCCACTCTTCCGACCATTTTGCTAGTTTATCCAGATCTCTTCTCATTCTGTCCACCCCATCTGGATCATCTACTCTGTTGCAGATCTTGGTGTCATCTGCAAACAGGCAAACCTTACCCTCAAGTCCACCTGCAATGTCACTGATGAAGATATTGAAGAGGACTGTCCCCAGGACTGATCCCTGAGTTACCTCACTTGTGACTTGCATCTCTTCTGACTGTTTACCGTTTACCACCACTATCTGTTTTCAGCCTGTCAACCAGTTTGCTACCCAGTTGACCAACTTCTGACCCATCTTGAGCCTACCCAGCTTATTAATCAATCTTCTATGTGTAACAGTATTGAAAGCTTTGCTGAAGTCAAGGTAGGTGACATCAACTTCTCCTCCTTGGTCCACCACTCTGGTTACCCAGTCAAAGAAGTCTATGAGATTAGTTTGACAGGACCTTCCTTTTGTAAACACATGCTTTCTTGGATCCTGTGCTACTATGGATTCCAGGTGTTGCATTATCCTTTCCTTAAGGAGTGCCTCCATAATCTTGCCCACTACTGAGGTAAGACTGACTGATCTGTAGTTCTCTGCCTTCTCCCTGCTACCACTCTTGTGGAGTGGGATCACATGAGCCCTTCTCCAGTCTTCTGGGACCTCTCCTGTGCTCAGAGACTCACTAAACAGTTCTGATAATAGCTCTGCTAGTTCCACCCTTAGCTCCTTTAGTACCCTGGGATGTATGCCATCAGATCCCACTGCCTTGTCCACTCTGAGCTTATCAAGCTCTTGTAGGACCCTTTTGTGAAGAGAATGGTTCTCACCTCCCTCCTCCCCCCGTGTCCATGGTGCTGAGCTGTGGGCCCTGCCCTGCCTTCTCTTCAGTAAATACTGAGTAGAAGAATATATTTAGGATAGATGCTTTTACATGGTCTTCCTCCTTATCTCCTTTGATCTTAGCAATACCAACTCTGGACTTTCTCCTTTCACTAATGTATCTATAGAAAGTCTTGTCACCTTATTTTACGGTTTGTGCTAGTGATTCCTCAGTTTGGCCTTTGCCTGCTTTACTGCCTTCCCTGCTTCCCTTAGGGAAGTTTGGTATGCCTCCCTATCTTCATCCCGCTGTGTTCCCTTATATTTCCTGAAGGTCTGCCTTTTGGCTCTGACCTTTTCTGCTACTATTTTTGAGAACCAAAGTGGTTTCCTTCTTCTTTTGCACTTCCTTTTCTCTCTAACACAATGGGATGTTGCTTCAAGTATTGCATCCTTAATGCTTACCCACTTTGCCTGTACCCCCTCACCTGTATTTCTTTTTGCCAGGGCTAGCTTAACTCTGTTGGTGATTTTATCAAAGTTAGATCCTCTGAAGTCCCATATTTTTGCCTTGGAATGGGATGATTTAGTTGTAGTGGCCAAATTGAACCATACCATGTGATGGTCACTGGTCCCCTGGTGACCTTCTACCTGGAGATCTGTGATCCTTTCCCTGTTAGTCAGTACTAGATCTAGGATAGCCCTGTCTCTTGTGGGTTGTTGTATTGGTTGTTTGAGGCCCTCCCCCTGCAGGGAATCCACCATGTGTCTAGTTCTGGCAGATGGTTCTGCTGGTATTGACCAATCTGTATCTGGCATGTTGAAGTCTCCCTTTATCAGAACCTCCCCTTTAGCTGTCATGTTTTGTATATCTTCTATCAGTAATGTGTCTATGTCCTCCCCCTGGTCTGGGGGCCTGTAGACAACCCCAGTTCTTATGGATGTCTAATTTCCTGTTTCCAGGGTGACCCACAATTCTTCTGGCTCCTTATGTGTATTCTGAATTTCTGTAGCTTTGATATTTTCATTGACATACAGGGCCATGCCACCCCCCCCTTTTGCACCTCGTTCTCTTCTGTAAAGTACATAGCCAGGTACCCAAGTGTGGTTACTGGTAAACTATGTCTCGCTAAATGCTACTATGTCCAGTTTAGCCTCTGTCATTATTGCCTGCAGGTCTGGGATCTTGTTTCCCAGACTGCATGCATTTGTGTACATGATTTTCCATTGGCCAGATTTTGGTGTGTTAGTTGTTGGGCAAGGTCTGGCATTTCCCCTGTGCATTATATGGGGAACTGGACCTTTTTCCTTTCCTGGTGATGCAAATGAACTGCAAACATGCTGAACTCCTGTTTGACCACTAGCTGAGGGGAGGAGGGGTGTTCTTCCCATTCGATGTGTGGAGTGCTGCACCCCTCTCCCCATTTGCTAGTTTAAATATTCTGCAAAGACATCAAACTTCTGCCCAAATGCACTGACTCCCTCCTTAGTCAGATGCAGTCCATCAAATTTAAAGAACTTTCGCTCCCAAAACTGTTGCCAGTTCCCTACAAATGTGTGTCCTTTTTCCTGGCACCAGCCCTTGAGCCACATGTTTAGCTCCCCTCTCTCTCCTTCTCTTACCTTCCATCCATCTGCCCCCCTCTCTCAGACTGGCAGGATCTCAGAGAAGGAGATGCCAGACAAAATGGATGATAGTTTGTCACCCAGTCTGGTCAGGTGTTCCTTGATCTCCACAATTGACTGGTTGGAGACATCATTAGTCCCTATGTGCAAAAGGACATCAATATTTTCTCTTGCTTCCTGAACAATTTTAGCAATGTGGTCAGTGTCTCTTCATGCTGATGTAGCTGGGAGACATCTAACCATTACCCCTGGCTGGAGATAGGTATCAACTCCTCGAATCATGGAGTCTCCTATGATCAAAAGTTTGTTTGATTTCCTTTTTGCTTTTTTTGTTTTGGTTCCTGTTATGTCCTCATTATTAGTAACCAATTCTTCAGTGAATCCCATCATGCCATATAGTGGACTGTTTTTATTTTTGTTAAAGAAATATCTTAGCTTAATCTTTCTGAAGAATGTAAATAGCTCCACATTCACCTGGAATGAATTCAGTCATGGTGTTGGCACAAGTAACACACCCCCATTTCAGAACAAAGTTCTCAGAGTTAGTAAGTTGTATCTGAGATAAGTTGATTATTTTAGTTAATTATTTGTAGCTCCTGTTCTAAGTTTTGTTCCTTAAAGTCCTTTTGTTGTGCAGCTCATTTCTTGATTCCTTGGCTCCTCCTCCTTATTTTTCTTTTTCTTGTTTGGATGTCCCTGGGATACTTCTTTGCTCTAAAAAAGGCCCAGCTCCCTTATTCCTTTGGGGGCCTTGACTTTCACTTCTACTGCATGCTCTGTTAGTGATAAATCTTACTCAGGGTCCACTTCTGCTCCTGCCATGTTTTTTTCACACAATGATGTGGCCGTTCTCATAATCCTCCCAATCCCTGATTAGCTTCTTTTGTTTTTTTTCCAGTCAGGCCTTTTCATCTTTAGAAAACCTCTACTTTAGTTGTACACCCACATCTTTAAATTTAGAGAGGGTTTTTAGTTTCAGCACCTCCGCATTTGCTTTATTAATTTCAAGTCATTAATGCATCATATTTCTTAGTGTCAACTTTAATTAGTAGCTCTATGAAAGTTTTAGAGCAAAGTGATGCCACCTCTAACCACATATCTTTAAATTCAAAAGTGTCAAATCCTCTAGATGGTACAATGGAGACTCTGAGTCCTGTAGAAGTCTGCTCCCTGGTCAAATATTGCTGAAGTGTAGTAATGTTGTAAGTTACATCTATCTCTTTTTGCAACAGCCCTTCTAGTTTTGTAAAACCTTTTTTACAACATCACATCCCATCATGTCCTTGCTGCCCTGTAGTCTTTCCCTTGCCTTCCTCCTCTTGTTGATGAGTGTGTCTGAACTCTCCCAGCTAAATTCAATATCCGTGTTACCTGCCTCAGCATTTTCTTGCATGGTTTAGTAGGTACCCTTTTGCTTTGCTGAGGCTCACTATCCCAACATTGACCTGTCCTGGCAGTATTGCCTGACAGGTTCTGTATCCAGACAGTGAGCTGCCCAGCAGTAAGAAAACCTGATGGACATTACAGGGGTAAGGTAGTGGATGTGATGGCTTTCTACCTTATCCCTCTAGATGGGTGTGAAGTAGTGGAGGAATCGGAAGGCTGGCTGCGCTGCCCCAGTGATACTGAGGGCTAAACCACTGCAGCTCAGCCAGCCTGTTTTGGGAGGTGCGTGTTCTATCCCACATTGTGTCCTGAAACATTTTACCCAGTTGCACGCCATAACTATTTTTTTTTAATGTCAAGGTCTGCTCCCCTTCAGAGTTAGTTATTTTAGTTACAGGGGGTGTGGTTGGCAGATCCTCCCACATGGAGGGGGTTGGGGTGAAGCCCCCTGATCTGCCCTGTGTATTTTACAATCAGATGCCTGAAATCATATTTTCAGGTATCTGATTGATTCTGCAGGATGGATTTTGGGCCAGTGGGGTCAGTATCCTGAGACTCAGGATACAGAATTTAGGGATATCATAGTATATCCATTTAATGGCACTACCTTGGTGCAAAAATCCTTTTGTAGTCAAAACGTCTTGGACAACTTCAACACATAAATCCTGGATCCAGTACAGTAAGACAGTAACTCAAGCTCTCTATAACTTTCTTGGTGAGATGTTTGTCAAAACCTCAAACACTGAAAGACTGTGCCCAAATTCTGCAGCAGCCATCAGCAACTATGAACCAATTCCACACAATTGCTGCTGTGAGGCTTGTGATGCAGAGTCAGTGTTGTAGGAAGGGTTGCAACCCACACAATACACAGTTTCTTATGAACAACACTTGTGGCAGGGAATGAAATCATAAAGTAAATATAATGCAAAATACATGTACATTTTGGCTTGAGTTACTCAGCCCAAACCCCAGCACTTTAGCAAAAGCCTTCATCAGGAGCCATGGCTAAGAGTTATATCATGGCTCAAACAGTCACAAAATAGCCATTACATGGTTATTACATTTTTACATGATATAGCAAAAACAAATCAAGGAACATTGTTCCTTACTAACATGAAATAAATGCCTTAAAATAAAAGTACAGATGAAATTGCAGCATTTACAAAAAAAACAGGTTTTTAAGACAGTGTCTGATCATTTTATAAACTTTTGATCTTTATTCATATAAGAGCAACACTTCACCTTTAAGTGGTTGAATATATTGGATGGAAATATTTTTGCAGAAAGGAAAAAGGCTTGCAAACCGGACTAGTTATTTACTCCCGTGATTGACAACTCCACAATATCTGCATTTGAAAAAAGTGGTTGCAAAACAGGTAAACAAATTTCTAGAGAAGGATTTGGGTCCTAAAAATAAGAATATGTTTTATAATGTATTCAAAGCATTACCTGACCTCACTAGTTATGATGATATTGTTTTGAAACCTACAGATAAAGGGAGCAACATAGTGATTTTGGACAAAAATCTCTATAAAGAAATTGTCCTTATGCTGTTAAATGATGTGTACAATTACAAAAAAATTGCCTGGGTATCCCACTGATAAATTTAAAGTGGAATTACACATATTACTGCAATACACTGTAGGTGGAGAGGAAGTTAGTGAATCTGAATCTGAATATCTTTGGAATGAGTACCCAGTTGCCCCCAGAATGTACTGTATATACTACCAAAAATCCCCAAAAATATGACAGACCCCCAGGTCACCCTATTATTTCAAGTATTGGCTCCCTGAGAGAAATGTTGGGTAAGATTGTGGACTTTTCTTGCAGAGATGTGTCACAAGGTTATGCTCACAAATTAAGGACACTACAGATGTCCTAAAAAAGTGAAGCAATTTAAATGGGAGGAATATATGAACTGGCTCAGTACTGATGTGGAATCACTCTATACCTATGTTAAACATACTGATGGTATAGATGTATGGAAATATTTTCTGGAGAAACATTGTGACAGTGAGAGTGTAACAATTGGCTTTATCTTTGATTCTTTAGATTTTATTCTGAAGCATAACAATTTTGAATGTAATGGGACTTATTATCTATAAGTCTGAGGCACAGCAATGGGGGTCTCTATTGCCCCCTCATTTGCCAATCTGTTCCTTGGAAAGTAGGAAGAAACAGTTATTTTCAATTAATTTATTAACATGTTCTTGCTTAGAATCAGATTCTGGCAACACTTTATTGATGACACTGTAAGTATCTGGAAAGGAGACCCAGGGGAATTGAAGATTTTATAAAATGGATTAATATCAATGATCGAAATCTACACATTACATATAAGCTGATAGAGATGCTGTAGCTTTTCAAGATGTCTACCTTTCAAGGCCCACTAATTCAGAGGGTAACATAGAATCCAAGTGCTTCAGAAAGATCACAGCTACCATTTCTGTCCTAAGGGCAGACAGTGTCCATCCCTGCAGAATTATCAATTCTGCACCCTATGGGCAATTTCTACACTTCAGAAGATATTGCTCAGATTCTGTATTTTTAGAAAAAGAGAAAGAGTTTAAAACTGATTTGCAGCAAGTGGTTACCCTTATCAAAATATAGGTGTGCTGTGTACCTGCAGAATGCATGCCTCATGCTTAATTGTGCAATGTTTATATTTAGTTCACATACACAAAGTGATCCTAAGTGAACCAGGTCTAAAAATCGAATCTAGTTTGAATGCTGCAAGCTTGATATGAGTGCAGCAGTTAATCTGGTGTGAACATCATTTAAACATCACATCAGGTTCACATGCTGCACGCTTGCCATGTGTGCAGCAGCTAAACTGGTGTAAATATCATCTAAAAAACACATCAGTTTCTATTTCCTATACTGCTGCTAGCAATTAGAGTAATTAAAATACATTTGAATTTGAATTCCCATAAAAATTAGGTAAACTCATTAATTTTGATCCTTTTGCAAGTTGTTTAATGGCTTTTGATTTTTGTCATTAAATTGCCATTAATTTGTAAAGTATTGTTTGCTTACTGAATTAAATGCCTAAAGCCAGTTAACATCCCCCATTCCAGATGCATGAAGAGGGGTCTTTGTGTTGTGAAGCTTACCCTTCTTGATTTGAACCATGCAAATCCCTTATGCATATTTAGTGCTACAAATGTGTTTCTCCATGCCTGTTTCATCTCACTTATTTTCCCTTTGTCATTCTGTATTGAGCATATACACTATGGCCATGCTTAGCACACTTTGTGCTGAGTAGGATCTTGGAAGCAAGCACCATAATTCACATTTTGCCACTGAAATGGTTGGCAGATGGGGAGGGCATATGAGGGAGGGGCAGCTGCAGTCTAATGGACTGAAGTGCTGCACACTCCAGCAGACTAGATAGACCGGATGGTCTGTATCTGCTCACAATTTTATATGTTCATATGTAAATGAGGGACAGGGACACTCAAAATGAGGGACAATGAGGGACACTAACCTACATTATGTTCAGGATGCATCATAAAGCATGGAGATACAGTACCTCAGAACACAGTGGAAAACATTGCATTAGCACCTGAGAATGAATTTCTGCCACAAAGCAGGGGTGCCATTTAGGTAGGGCAGAGGGGGGCAGTTGCCCCCCCATATTTGTGCCTAGGTTGTTCTCATGGTGTAGCAATAATGAGATTAAATTTAGATTTAATCTTTTGCACAGTAAGTGCACACCTGGCCTATGTGTGCTCATGCTGCGGGTACTCTCCAGACTTGACTATGTCTGTATTGTGTTGTTCACACTCTCTTCACCTATTAGTGGCATCACAATAACATGTGATGTGGATGAGCTCCAGCCAAGAAAAAGCACATGAGTTTTGCAAGTGTGACACTGTCTTTCCCACCACAGAGTAGACAGACTGCACACTACAGCTAGGAGGAGTCAGTGAGCATTGAACTCTCAATAGCAGTGTTGTGGCAGCATATTTTTGTGGGTCTACTCTTAATGAGCCTCTGTCTCCCCTGGGTTGCTGAAGGGGCAGAGGGTGAGCTAGAAGCTAACTCAAGAATAGGCTACCTACTTACTCTACTATGCTTGTCTTGCAAATAAAACAACACATACCGCCATGGCAGAAAGCTAGGCTTAGCAGCAATGGTGACAGCAGTGTGGGTGGACTTCATAGGCCTTGATCAGTGCAGACCATGTTGGGGACCTGTGATGGTTGGTTCTAGCATCCAGTTTCTGGTGGAAGGAGAGAGGGGAGTGGACTAAAAACTGGGCGGGTGGCACACTGTGCTAGGCTGCAGGATCTGGCCATATGGCCGGGTAGGTAAAAGTAAATAATTTTGTTTATAGGGGAATTTGGAAAGGAGGAAGAACTGAAATATTGATGTGTTTTTCATATTTCTTTACATTCAGGCAGCTTCATGAGCCATAGGGAATGGATATTGAATGGAATGGAGTCAGGGAGAAAAATCAGGACAAAGTTCTTTTGTGGGGGGGCAGAAGTTCAGAAAGGAAAAAATTGGTAATGACTGGGTAGTTTTAAGCCCAGATCTGATACACTGCTCCAGGATATATACAGATGAATCTTATACATTTGATTTTTTTGCTAATTTGAATATCACTTTTCTGTCAAAACAAATGAGTTGTACCTTTTAGAGATGGTACAGACATTCTACAGTGGTCCCTTGCATTCATGGACAGTTGAGTGGTATGGTATGCACAGATTATTGGAGCCCCACTATAGTCAGGCTTATACCAACCCCCACTTTGTGAAGCTGACCTCCACATTCTCATACTCAAGCACATTATGACAAAGGGCAAAGGAGACTGTAGGGGTGTGCACCATTGAAATGAATGGGGGTATATTTATATTAATATTTTATACATTATTGATGGAGAGTTGAAGATTAATGAAGGCCACCACACAACTAACAAGGGCCTTGTTAGTAGAACAGCAGCCTTCATTATTCTTCATCTCACCATCATAACATATAAAATAGTAATACAGAAATGACTTCATTCATTTCAAGAGAGTATGCCCCAGCACTTATGGGCATCATCTGCTAAAGACTCCTGCCTCTGGCTCCCTAGTACTCAAATAAGAGACTTTTTACTTATATCTATACTTGGTGGGTTGTCTGTAGCAGCGTGACCATACCTGCTACATTGTGTGTGCATGGGAGGGGGGAACTTGCCGTGTGTGTGTGTGTGTGTGTGTGTCTGTCGAGTTATTGCTACTATTGTGTTTGCACCTTAAAGTTTGTTTGCGTGGAAGCATTCAAAACTATGGAGAGAAAATAGGAGGAGTACAGGGCAGAGAGAAGTAATTAAGTGTTTTTTGTGGGTAAGTTTGTGTCTTGGGATGGGAAAAAACACGTGTTTCCATTGGTATGTGTGCTACAGAAGATGAGCTAGAGAAGAAAACTGAAAAGTATTACAATGGCTACAAGCATGCTGCATGTGTATGGATGTACTCAGAAATGTATTGAAGTACAAGTGAACCATATGTGTGCAGACAGTATGGCTTAGTGGTTAAAGTCACTGAAATGCAAGCCAGGAGACTTGGATACATGAAGACCTGGGTTTAAATCTCATCAACCCCCACTTGTGTATGATGTGATCCTGAACAAGTCACTTAGCTTTTAGGTGTGCAGTTATCAGTGACCACTTGCTTTTTCCATGCATGACACATGCATACAGTCTTTCCCAATTTAAGATAAAAATCATGGTTTCCTTACTTGCTTGCTGCACTCATGCCATATGCATGCAATTGGTTCCAATTTAACATTTAAATAATACTTGCAGCACACATACCACTTGGGTAGTTTTATGTGTACAGCATGAAAACACTTCATATAATTATTTCTTTAAGAGTATGAAATAGGACTTTTGGAAGAAGCCCAGACTACAGCCCTGTCAAAAACCAGAGATAAATTATTGAAAACAAATAACAGAAAGATCAACAATGACACAAAAGAAGCCCACATTGCATTTGTAACAGAACCTAATAACTAGTCAGGCCAATAAGGAAGTATTAGATACAGGAATTAGCCCATACTATTAGGGGACCACCAAGTTGCAGCAGCAGTGGGCAACAGGCTCGGAGTCACCTTTAGCAGAGTGCCCAACATTAGGGACAAGCTAATACATATCAGATTGCAAATGAAAATATCTGGCCAGGGTCTGAGCTGGCTGCCTAAGAGACCAATGGGCTTATTTAAATGCCACAAATGTAATAATTGTTGCTATTGTAATACTGGCAAGCAATTTAAACATCCAGAATATCTAGAAAAGGAATTTGTGGTTAAGCAGTGTATCATTTGTAATACCTCATTCATTGTATATATTTTATGATGCCCACGCAACATGCTGTGCATCAGGAGAACTACCAGACTCCTTAACACAAGGGTGCAAGAGCATGTTAGGAATATCTCTGACACTAGAATTGACACACCAGTTGGTTAACCCTTTGCACACTACCATACCTCTGCACCAGGTGGGCTAAGATTCATGGGTATTGAGTGGGTGCCACCAATGAACTATGATGGGAACAGGGTTAACCTGCTTCTGAAAAAAGAGGGTGAATGGATTTTTAGACTGAAAATTGTAAAACCAGATAATTTGTATGATCAATGGGCGTTTAAAGCCTTTCTAAAAAAAAGAGATGAAGTGTAGAAGCTGTTTTAAGACAATCTTTTGGATTGACCTCATTCATATGCACTTGATCCTCCTAACCTCTCTTTTATTTTTGCTCTCTAACAGGAGAAATCTCTGCCTGTCATGTACTTTGCACTTCTCTCTTTTCAGCATTGTGGCTATGTAGATCCTCAGCAAGATTCAGACATCATGAGGGTTAATATTTAAGGATGATCACATTTTTGCTCTGTGTTTCCTAAACCTTTGTCTGATAAGATGTGTGCCTTTAGCAGTTCTGAACACATGACTTGTTAAAAAATGAGATTATCAATTAAGATTTGCAACCTTTGTAGAATGGAGAAATGCAGTAAATATATGCAGCCCTTCAAAGGTGAAGTTTTGCTCTTATATGTATAAAGATCAAAGGTTTATAAAATGATCAGATACTGCCTAAGAAACCAATTTTTTGTAAACTTTGTAATTTCGTTTGTACTTTTATTTTAAAGCATTTATTTCACGTTATTAAGGAACAATGTTCATTAATTTGTTTTTGCTATATCACTTAACATTGTAATGACCAGGTGATGACTATTTTGTGGCTATTAGCCATGCCCTCTGACGAAGGTTGTTGCCAAAGTGCTGAGGTTAGGGCTGAGTAACTCAAGTTGAAATAAACCTGCATTTTGCTTTACATTTACCTTGTGACTTCATTCCTTGACATGAGTCATCACCAGTAGAATACAAGAAGTTATTATCCCTCTGTACAGACAGTTGGTGAGACCCCATCTGGAGTACTGTGTGCAGTTCTGGAGACCCAATCTCTGCAAAGACATAGACAGGATGGAAGCTGTCCAGAGGAGGGCAACTAAAATGGTGCAGGTTCTGCACCAGAAGACATATGAAGAGAGACTTAAGGAGCTAGATATGTATAGCCTTGAGGAAAGGAGGGAGAGGGGGGACATGATAGAAACTTTCAAGTACCTCAAGGGTATCAACAAAGTCCAAGAGGGTTGCATCTTTCAAAAAGAGGTGTGCAAGAAAGGGGCACAATTTGAAGATAGAAGGTGGCTCAGAGGTAACTTTAAGGAAGTATTTTTCACAGAGAGGGTTGTGGATGCATGGAACGGCCTTCCAGAGGAGGTTGTGGAGTCAAAACAATGGTGGAATTCAAGCATGCATGGGGCAGTCATAAGGCAATTCTAGGGGGTTGGGGGTAGGAAGAAGTAGGCTGCAGGTTAACTAGGATCTGCAGCTTATCCATTAGGTAGGGAAATGGGCAGACTGGGTGGGCCAAGCAGTCCTTATCTGCCATCAAAATCTATGTTTCTATGTTTCTATGTTTCTATGAGTGCTGTTTATGTGGGACTGTGTATTATGTTGGTTAGCAACCCTTCCTATGGCACCGAGCCTGCACCACAAGCCTCACAGCAGCAATTGTGTGGATTCATAATTATGTCTTCTGGCTTATGCCAGGGAGTCTAAAGGTGCATAAGCTGTTTAGGACAGAAAAAAATCTTGCCTGAAGATAATAACATTTCTAAATTTTTTAATACTGTCAGGTCAGGATTTTCAGCTAACCAGAACAAGAATGGCAAAGTAATGTTCGCCAACACCTTTATGAACTCTTGGCACTTGATGGAGGTGTTAAATAGTGGCTTATGATAGGTTTGGTTAGTATTTGTTAACAAGTTGGCAAGATATTCAGGATACAGTGTATGTACTGTATGCCTTAGTAAATTATAGAGGACCACATGAGCTATCTCTATCACAAGGAGAAGGCCAAGTCCATTCTATAGAGTGCAGTGGTCTGTTGCATCCCAGTGCAAACCTGCATCCAGTGCTGAATGCAACTTTAACTTTATGGAACAATTAAGCACTCGACGTCTTGTACATGCCACTCCAATATTCCATGGTGGAAAGGAGGGACTGACAGAGTAACATTTTTGTGGTATTTAACTTTAAACATATGCAGTTGTTATATGGCAGGATATGTTTTTGATATGTGCTTTATACTACTGTATCTTAGTGTTGGGATCACAGGAGCCTAAGCTAGGGTCCACCCATTCCCTACGGTACTTGAAGCTTTCTATATACTAACGGGTTGACCAAAATCTGAGACACTTTTTAGTGAGTTGCTCTGAGTCATTTTGCAGGAAAATAACAATTTTCGTTTTAGTGTTATTTAAAAGGAAACCATTTTCATCCATCCATCTCTGTATTTTGTCAAAGATTGCTTGTAGCAAACTGTTCAGTTCTGTGCTAGCTTTGGCTGTGCTGTACATGATGGTGTCACAGCACAGAGTTGCATGCTAATTTAACAGTTGTTGGAGACAAGGGACAGCTCCTTAATAAGCAGATCTGGTCAGAGCCAATACAGCTGCAATATCACTTTAAGAATGCTCATGGGGCTGCTAAAAAAATAAGGCACTCACAGCATAAGCCAGAGCTCACGGAGCTCAGAGTGAACTTTTCAAGATGGCCACCAGAGCTCAGTTCACATGTGCAACTTCACCACAACTGCAGAAGTGAAGTTGTGTGTGCGCACTGAACTACAGTGGCCATCATGGGCATGGTGGACATTTCTGCCATGTGCTTAAATACTGCACCCACAGAATGGGGGCTACTACAGCTGCAGAAGGAAGTGCAGCAGTGTGGAAAATGACCACTGCACTGTAGAAGAGAACTGAGATGGAATCTGGTCACTGTCCCTTCTTTCATCTACACTGATAGGAAAACATGAGCATGGCTCTGCCCATGCAGACATAATAAGCTGAAAGGTAGGGTTTCCAAACGCTGGATGTGCAGTAGGTTACATCTCTTGCAAGTCTATAATCAAGCTCAAAAATGTTTAGTATTGTGCTCATTTTGGAGAATCCAAGCCATATTTTTGGAAGCTGTCACTAACATCTAACATTTAATTGGGAGCATTGGCAACAATTTTAATAGTTAGCTGAAGTAGTCAGGGATATAGTGTTGGTGTTCAAGTGAACAAGCCTTAGGAGCTCATCTTTTTTATTTTTTAGGTAGCTAGTTCCCACTATGTGTCAGTGGCTCAGCAGGTAGCACACTCGCCTCTGAGGCCGGGAGATCAGAGGGCTGTGGGTTCAGTTCCCACATCTGGCATTTGGGTTAATATCCCAGTACTGACACTGTAGTGCAGCATGAGAGGGGTGCTGCACTTCTGAGGTGCTGTCTTTTGGAAGAGACGTTAAATCGAGGTCCCATCTGCCTGGATTGGTGGTAGTTCAGGTGGATGTTAAAGATCCCATGGCACTTCTCAAAAAGAGTAGGGGAATTTCCCCGGTGTCCTGGCCAAATTTCCCTCATTCACTAAAAATACCACCAACAGCTTAATCTGGTTCAAGGTCAGTTGGCATTAATCTGTATCCCCCTCCCCCGGGTCGTGCCTGAAAATAGGCAGGATTTGTCTAGTGCACTTACCCGGTCAACAAAAGATAAATAAATGTGATGTTGTACAAAATTCTTTATTGTCAGTTTAAACACCACTATTTTGAGGCTATTTTGCTGCCAAGGGCCCGATTGTAAGACACATATACAGTGGCGCAGTGCATCTTGCACCAACACATATGGTGTAAGTCACACTTTGCACCATGGGTTCTGGCAGCCGGGATTCCAAGAGGTGGCCTGCACCATGGCACAGGCTGCCTGCACCCAGGGGGACCTATGCCATCCAAGGTCCCTATGGCATGGTGGAAGGGGGGGTTACAGCAGCATCTGAACTCTATTCTGAAAGGGAAGCTGCTGTAACCCCACAATGCCATTCCAGGAGGCCCTCCTGCACTGCCGAGTAAGACCAGCTATGTACTGGTGTAATGGGATTCTGCCGTTCCCAACAGCCAGATGCCCTCCTACATCGACCCAACCCATACACTGCCATAATACACAGAACCTCCTACTGCATAGTAGCCCCCCAATCCCCAGCAATACCAGGGTTTCACCTGCCGGCTCCTGGTACTCTGACGTGGTAATGCCAACCACCCCAGTGCCAGTGTGCGGCTGCCAGCACCCCCCGTGGTCCACCAGGGCTTGCAGACATGTTTTGGGGATTGGGGTGGGGGGTGGCTGTGCCCTGTTGGGCATGTCACCGGCTTGCAGCACCCAGGTCAGGTGTGCCCTTCCTGTGGAGCAACACTGGAGGTGCCACAAGTTGCAGGTCATAGTTGCTGGGGACTCTGCCTTTTCTGGAATCTGGCACAGGGTCCCCGGCATAGTGGCACATGTTGAAACTTGTATTTGCTAGAGAGTTGTGCCATATGTCTTTGAATTGGGCCCCAGGAGTTGAAGTTCTTCCACAGAAGGGCTAATCTTTGATCTGGAGCCCAGAGTTTAGAGGTCATCTGGGTATCTTTGCAGGGCTGATGTGGTCAAGTGGACTCTGTGTCCATGGTGAGAGTATGTACTTAGTAGTGTAGAAACCAGACACTGGAGTTCCTCTGGGTGGCAGTGCTGAAGTACTGTAGATTGACCAGAATGGTGCAAGGAGATGAGCAGACCATGAAATGAGTGATCTCGGGCATGTGTGCAAGTGGGCACTATTTACACTACACTGAACCACAGTCATTGCTGTTATAGAGCTGGGAAGCTTGTGAGGACTGCTAGCTAGCAGCTGGGACTTAATAACTGTGCCACAGCTGCCATTTTGTCTCTTGGGCACTTGGATTTTTGAACTTTACTGTTCTGCATTGACTCCTAGTTCACCTGAAGAAACAGCTGAGAATTGACTTTCTGATAGGTCAGACTTGTGGAACTGGGCCTCAGTAGTGAAATTTGGGGAGTGATGAAAGAACCCATATGTTCAAACATTTTGTGTCTTCTTTTAAGTGCTGTCCTGGTAAGTAATTTGTTACTTGGCAGTGGTAGAAGAACTGGCCTGGAACATTTCATTGATGTTTGTATAAGTACTTCTGGTGACAGCAGAGACTGGTGTTCCATAATCTCAGTCTTTATTTCTGGGCATTAACAAGTTTCATTACCTGCAGCAGAGTTTTATCTGGACTTTCACTTGCACTATAGACTGTGTGCATTAAAGCAATTCATCTTTAAGGGTTTCAGTTTTAGTGTTTTAAATTGTTTGGGTGGTTGGGTTGGGTTTGCATAAGTGTAGTGGTATGACTGGGCATGTGTAGTGTATGTGTAAGTTAGTTTACTATATTATTGTTTGTAAGTAACGTGAGTGATTGTTGGTGGGTGGTTAGAGTGGGTGTGGAAGTTGTGGGTAGGGGAACTTTTTTGTCAGAAGCATGGAATTTACTGTGCTGGTTGCTATGTCCTAAGGATGACAGGCCCCTCAGTTTAGGTACATTCGATTCCTGCTGCTAGACCTCTGCCCCTTTGATGCCCCTTCCCTGCCAGCAGTGGCATATAGGTGCTGCAGGGAGGTGGGCATTGCTAGGAAGTGAGATGGTAGGTGGTGGGGGCTGGGGTGGGCTAAATGGAGGCATTATAGGTCTTGTGAGGACCAGAAGGTGCCCTGGGGAGAAATGGACACAAGAGAGAGAGGCCAGACATGTTTTGTGCTCATAACCATGGAACCCACCAGACCTTGCAGGCAGGTAGCCAATAGGCCAGTGGTCTCTGTTTGTCTGTTGTGGGCAGTGCTCTGCAATGTCAGATTAATGAAGAACAAGACAGCCATTATGGCAGATTTAATGTCTGGTTTGTCACATGATCTAGCTTGTATAACAGAGACCTGGCTGAGTGACAATGCTGGTCCTGTGTTGGAGGCAAATGTCCCAGCTGTGTTCTTTGTTGTACACTGCCCAGTGAGGAACCCTGGGGAGGAGTGGCCATCTGTTCTAGATCTGAATTGAATTTCACTATGCACCCAGTTAGAACTACTGTGTCATTTGAATGCATGGCCATATTTGTGGGTCCAGGTGCCAGTTTTAGGATCCTTCTCATTTGCTGTCCTCTGGGATACAAGGGAGGGGGGGGGGAGTTCTGCAGGAAACACAGACTTCACCACTGAGATGGCATTGGAGTCATCCAGATGGTTAATTCTGAGCAGCTTCAACACCTGGATGATAAATTAACTTTCACAGTTTGATCAAGATTTCCACCAGCTAATGGATTCACTGGGCCTTGTACAGGTGGTCACCTCTGTGACTCATTCATACGGTCATGCCTTGAACTTAATGTTCTCACCGACACTTGAGGTTTATAACCTCAGGACTGATCTGATTAGCTGGTGCATCATTACATGATGAGGTTCTCTTTTGGAGTCTTCCCTAGAGTCCACCCCCTATGGAGATGGTTCACTACCACCCTTTGAAGGGGCTGTCCCCAGAAGGACTCCGGGCGGTAGTGGATCTCTCAAGCAAAACATCTGCTTGTGTGATTGGACTGAAGGAGGTGGTGATGGCCTATAATAAAGCCATTGCCTCAGCCTTTGATGCAGTCACACCAGTTTCTACATGACGCCGAACTAGGTGCTTGAGATCCCAGTGGTTTGAAGGGGAGTGCAGGGAGGTCAAGTTAAGGGGTCGGATGCTGGAGGATTGTTGGAGAAGATCTAGGTCTGATGAGGAAAAACAGACTTTGAATAAATCACTACAGTGAGTATCAAAGGGAAATCTCCTATATGAAAGCAATATTTCTGTCCAGGGAGATTGCTGCAGGGAGAAACTGACCAGTTCAGATTTTCCAGATGATGGCCATACTTTTAAATCTGATCTATCTGCATCTGGTAAGAGCAAAGTCATCTGCTCATTGTGAAGAGTTTACTCATTTTTTGTTTAACAGGGTTTCCTCAATTCAGTCTGGGATCTCTCCAGCTAGGGCACTTCAATTCAGCAGTACCAAGTTGGTGAGAGAAGGATGTTCTCTGCTGGTCTGGAATGAGTTTGGAGTGGTTTTGATGGAAGAGGTTTGTGGGGTGGCCTGAGAGCAGCAGCACATCATCTGTGAGGTACAGTCACAGCCATGATACAGTTATATATTTTTCAAAATATCTAAAGAGATTCTATCTGGTGGCCCATAGTGGAATTGCATGCAGTCAAGAAATATCTCCAGAGATATCCAGACATTTCAGGGAATATCTGACCATGTCTATGGCTGCCTCTGTAAATCCAGGCCCAACTCACATAATAACTAGTTGTGTTGGGTTTCTGGGTTTGGTGTTAGCCAAGCTGATCTGGAGATCCTTTTTAGATGGGATCTTTACTAGGGCATTGAAATCAGATTTGGTGAGACCTCTTCTGAAAAAGTCATCTTTGGACCTAGACTGCTTGGAAAATTATGGATCTGTCTCTATCCTCCCCTTTCTGGATAAGGTTATAGAGAAGATGGTGGCTGTACAGCTTGAGGAACACCTCATGGCCTTTGACATGTATGAACCTCTCCAGTCTGAGTTTTGGTGGAGGCACAGTACTGAGAAGGCATTGGTCAGGGTGCAGAATGATCTTCTCAGGGCAAGAGACTGAGGAGAGTAGTCAGGTCTCATGCTTCTTGATCTCTCATAAGCATTCAAAACCGTGGACCATGGATTGTTGCTGCATTGTCTCAGGGAGTATTGCAGACTCACTGGTATTGCCATCCACTAGTGTGAGTCCTTCCTTGGAGAAAAGATGCATGCAGAGTGTATTGATGGAGAGTTTCTCCTCACTCCCTAGATCCCTGCTCTGTGTATTACCTCTGGGGTTGATCCTGTCTCCCAAATTGTTCAGAGTGTGTGTGCTGCCCATGGGAGAGATCATTAGATGACAGGATCTAGGGTTTCATTGCTATGCTGGTGATACTCAGCTGTATCTGTTTTTGCACCCAGGATACCTGGTGCTGTTGAGGTAATAAATTACTGGCTGGCTGAGATCCAGGATTGGATGTAATCTAGTTGGTTATGACTCAATCTGGACAAGATGGAGGTACTGGTGACTGAGTCTGGTCATAGGTAGGGTGTGGGGGCCACTGATGGGGGACTAGCTTATAGCTAGGTTCCTTTGGGTTGATGGCTTCTACCAAGGTTAAGCATCTGGGGATCTTTCTGGATGAGATGCTGACACTTGAGGCGCAGGTGTAGACTGTAGTCCAGAATGGCTTTTATCATCTCAGGAACATTGCTCAGTTTAAAACTTTGACTGCTTTGACAGAACTGCCCTCACTGCTATATCCATTCGTCACCTCAAGATTTGACTTACTCAATGCTTTATACCTTGGGGGAAATCGAAGGTGTCCTATGGCATCTGCAGCTGGTGCAGAATGCAGATGCCCTGTTGTTGACAGACCTTCTGAGGTCGTATCAGATAAACCTGGTCCTGCATGAACTGCACTGGCTGCTGGTGAAGTGGCTAGCTCAGCTTCTTGACCTATAAGACCCTATATGGACTGGGTCTTGGCCACCAGAGTGACCCACTGACCACTTTTCACACCTCTTGCCCCCTGCTCCTCTGATGTGGGCTTCATAGCCATTCCTAGAGCAAGGCTTAAATCCTCTGGAGAAAGGGTTTTTTCATCTACTGGCCTGGCCTTTTGGAACAGGCTTCCTAGGGTTCTGAGAGAGGCTCCCTCAATAGAAGCTTTCAAGATGGACCTGAAATTCTTCCTTTTTGAGGACGCATTTGACATTGTTTGATTTATATGTCTCCAATTTACCATACTGACCAGCACTGTATCACTGGCTCTGTGTTATACATATTATTAAAATTGTATTTATTCAGTTGCTGTATATTATAAGGTGTTATTTATTTATGATATTATTCCTGTTGTAATGCCTGCACAGTGCTCATAACCTCTAGGACTGGGTGCTTTATAAATAAAGTTTACCACTACTACTATAGAATAGAGTCTTGTAGAACACCTAGATTGAGGGTTTGCAATCATAATGTTGCTATGTTGTTTTCACTGCTTGCATCCTGCCTATGAGACAGTCCTTAAACCATGACACAGCACTAAGAGACAGTCCAATCTGAAGTAAGTGAAAGTGGAGTTTATTGTGGTTTAAAGTAGTGGTGAGCAAATGTGGAAATTGGCAACTTCAGTTTGGCTTTGATTTACCCATCCCCCCACCCATCTTCATTATAACTTCAACACTTTGGCCAAAGGCACTTCGTCTCTTTGGTATTAGGGCTTAGTAGGACACAAATATGGGTAAGTGGAACCTCATATCTACCCCTGAGCCACATCATTCAATTCCAACCTCTTCCACCCTCTCCTGGTCTTCTAGTCAGAATACAGAAAAATATCATTCAGTACATGTCACAGTGCCAGAAGTAGGACTTTGTTATAAAAACACATGTCTGGGGATGGAAAAAGAAGGTGGGAAAATACTGATATGGGTGAAGGGTAGTCATGGAACTATCCCTAGCAACCCAAGAAGGGCTAAAGCATTTTTAGTTAACTTGTTGAAGATCAAAGTGCCCCCCCACCAAAGATTGGACTGGGCCAGATCAAAGGTAAGTGATTTATTTTGGCACATACACTGAGTACAAATTCAGGATCCTTAGTTTAGAATGTCAAAACCTTGGTGAAGTCTGTGAAAACAGCACCAGCTATGTGGCTACAATCAAGAGATAATGCCAGGTCATATGTTGAAGCTGTATTGGTGGCATGGTTGGGTTTGAATCAAGGTGGAGCTTGTATAAGAATCCTGTTATTAAGAATGCATGACATCAAATGAGTATGAATGAGTTTCTCTACATTAATTTAACTCTAAACATTATTTTCTTAATTATTCAATAACAGCACTCTTATTAACTAGTAACTCAGCAGGCAGCACAGCCTTGTGGCTAGATCACTGACTTAGGAAGCAAGAGGTCCAGGTTCAAATGGTACAAAAGCTGCTTACTAACTGTGTGCATGAGTGAGTCATGTAATCAGTCAGTGTTTCATTCCATGCAGTTTTAAATTGGGTAAAAGGTGGACCTTTCTAGACTGGAGATATTAAATTTCAGCAAAGGTACATATCTTGGCTAAAGAAACTTTTTAAAACATTGCTAATATTTAGTAAAGAATTAAGAAACAAATGTATACATTTGACATGACTATTAGATACATTGCTATAGAATATTAATGTACGTATATGTCTTCACTGCTTATTTATTTATTTATTTTTTGATGACCGGGTAGGTGCACTAGACACGAAAATGACTATTTTCAGGCACAACCTGGGAGGTCAACAACACAGAGAGATACAGGTACATAGAGTACAATGTCAAGAGATATGCAATACATCACAAGCAGAAGTGAAACAAAATTAAGACAATATTGGTACAAAGCACGTAAAGATTATAAATGTCTCCTTAATACAGTATCACATATGCTTTAACTAGAGCAAAAGATTCAAAGGTTCCATTGGCATTTTCCATGTACTCATGTCCTCCAGTTTTCTGGCTGGCTGTTGAGCAGATATGCTTAAGTAATCTTTGATTACCTTCTAAACCTTGAATTGATGTAACCAGGGACTGTTGTGAACCCATACCAATTAATCAATTAATAAGGTCCCCCTTGATGCCAAACTCAGATCCTTGAACCAAAGATAACATCTGAAGGGTTTGCCAAAACCTGAAAGGGCATTTGGTTGTTGGAACCCATCCCTACTTAAATTAGAACAATGAACACACTATAAATTGAAGCAATGTTTCTTGGGAGATAACAATTTTTAGTCAAGAATAAACATCAACAAAAGTTTATATGTATTTGAAGGAAGTAACATAGTACCCTGTTAATTTATAGTCTAAAGCTGCTCTCGGTCCATCAAGTACCCCCACTCCCACTCACATACACACTTTATAAGCAGGGATGAACTAGTATGCTGTTCAAACATGTACCAGTTTATAGGGACTTCCCACCCACCCTACTATCAAGGGTACCTTATAATTTCCTTGGTGAGCGAAGTTTTGTCCAGGGTAACATTGGAGTGCTGTACTTTTTTCATATCCACTCTTTCTGCCAGTAGGCTGTCCCACAGGCATGCTGCTATGGACTATTAATACATTAATGCATATGTTATCTGTTAGATTCTGTTGAATGATTGTTCTTCATGTAACTAACTTTGCATCACTAAGTCTTTAAAATGGAACAGGGATAAATACATAGCATGCAATTATTGAAGATGATTACCTATAAACTTTAGAGTTTTATTTGCTTTTTTTGTCATTGCCCTGTCTTAAACTTTATGAAGTAAGCTTTTTGGTTACCGGAAACAGCTTCTGTGAGTGGAGTTGACCTATGATATCTGCAGTTGGTGCAGAATGCAGATGCCCAGTTGTTGACAGGCCTTCCGAGGTCATATCAGATAAACCTGGTTCTGTGTGAACTGCACTGGCTGATGGTGAAGTGGCTAGGTTGGCCTCTGCACCTATAGACCCTTATATGGACTAGGACTTGGCCACCTGAGTGAGCCACTAACCCCTTATCAGACCTCTCACCCCCTCTGCTCCTCTGAGGTGGGCTTCTTAGCTATTCCTAGAGCAAGGCCCAAATCCTCTGGAGACAGGGCTTTTTCATCTACTGGCCTAGCCTTTTGGAACAGGCTTTCCAGGGTTCTGAGAGAGCCCCCCTCAATGGAAGCTTTCAAGATGGATCTGAAATTCTTCCTTTTTGGGGAGGCTTTTAACACTGTTTAATTTATAAACCTCCAATTTACCTTACTGACCAGCATTGTGTCATTGGCTCTGTGTTATATGTATTATTATAATTTTATTTATTCAGATGCTGTATATTACGAAGTGTTATTTATTTTGATATTATTCTTGTTGTAATAACTGCACAGTGCTCAGAACCCCTAGGATTGGGTGTTTTATAAAAAACATGTTTACTACTCCTACTATAGTTTATTGTCTTGTGGGACACCTAGATTGAGGGTTTGCAATGATGATGATGTTGCTCTGTTGTTTTCACTACTTGCATCCTGCCTGCAGGACAGTCCTTAAACCATGATACAGCATCAAGAGAGAGTCCCATCTGAAGTAATTTAAAGTGGACTCAATTGTAGTTTAAAGTAATGGTGAGCAAATGTGGAAATGGGCAACTTCAGTTCAGTATTGATTTACCCCCCCCATCGTCATTACAGCTTCATCACTTTGGCCAAAGGCACATTAGATCTTTTGTAATAGGGCTTAGTAGGCCACAAATATGGATAAGTGGAATCCCATAACCACCCCTCATCCACATCATTCAATTCCACCCTCTTCATCCCTCCCCTAATCTTCTAGTCAGACTAAAAAAAAATATCATTCAGCACATGTCACAGTGCCAGAAGCAGGACTTTGTTATAGAAACACATGTCTGGGGAGGGAAAAAGATGCTGGGAAAATACTGGGTTGGGTGAAAGGGTAGCCATGGAACTATCCCTGGCAACCTGAAAAGGGCTAAGTATTTTTAGTTAACTTACTGAAGATCAAAGTGATCCCAAAGTGGTCCAAAGGTTAGACTAGGCCAAATCAAAGGTATGTGTTTTATCTTGGCACATACACTGAGTACAAATTCAGAATCCTTAGTTTAGAGTGACAAAGCCTTGGTGAAGGCTATGAAAACTGCACAAACTATATGCCTACAATCAAAAGATAATGCCTGGTCATTTGGTAAAGCTGTACTGGTGGCATGACTGGGTTTGAATCCAGGTGGATCTTGTGTAAGAATCCTATTATTAAGAATGTATGACATCAATTGTGTATGAATGAGTTTCTAAGGATTATTATATACAAAGCATTATTTTCTTAATTATTCAATAACAGTACTCTTATTAATTAGCAATTCATAAAACACGTTCTTTGATAGTCTGTTAAAAGTTATATGCTATAAGTTGCAGGTAGCTCAGCCATGTGGTTAGATCTCTGACTTAGGAAGCAAGAGACCCTGGTTCAAATTATACAAAAGCTGCTTGCCAACTGTGTGCCTGAGTGAGTCATGTAATCAGTTAGTGTTTCATTCCATGCAGCTTTAAAATGGGTAAAAGTTGAGCCTTTCTAGAAAGGAGATTATTACATTTCAGCTAAGGTACATATCTAGGCTAAAACAAATTTTAAATGTTGCTAATGTTTAGTAAAGCATTAAGAAACAAATATATACATTTGATGTGACTATTAGATACAGTGATATAGAATATTAATAAATACATTTTCAGTGCTTTAAAAATGTCACCTTAATACAGCCTTATCTTTGTGTTAACTAGAGCAAAAGACTCAAAAGTTCCATTGGCATTTTCCATGTATTCACGTCCTCTAATTTTCTGTCTGACTGTTGAGCAGATATGCTAAAGTAATATTTGATTACCTCCTAGACCTCGAATTGATGTATACAGGGACTGTTGTGAACCCATAGCAATCAATCAATTAATAAGTTCACCTTGATCTCAAACTCAGCTACCTTGAACCAAAGATAACATCTGAAAGGTTTGCCAAAACCTGAAAGAACATCTGGTTGTTGGAATCCATCTCTACATACTGAAGCATAGAATAGAATAGAATAGAATAGAACAATGAACACACTATAAATTGAAACAATGTTTCTTGGGAAATAATAATTTTGAGTCAAGAATAAAAATCAACAAAAGTTTATATGCATTTGAAGGAAGTAACATAGTACCCTGTTAATTTACAGTCAAAAGCTTCTCTTGGTCCATCAAGTACCTCCTCCCACTTTATAAGCAGGGATGAACAAGCATGCTGTTCAATCCTGTACCAATTTATAGGTACTTCCCACCCTCCCTACTACCAAGGATACCCTATAATTTCCTTGGTAAGCCAAATTTTGTCCAGGCTAACCTTAAAGGCCTGTACTTTTTTCATATCCACTCTCTCTGCTGGTAGGCTGTCCCACAGACATGTTGCCATGGAATATTAATACATTAATGTATATGTCATTTAGGTTCAGTTAAATGATGCTTCTTCATTCAACTAACTTTGCTTCACTAAGTCTCTAAAATGGAACAGGGATAAATACATAGCATACAATCATTGAAGATGAGTACTTATAAACTTTAGAGTTTTATTTGCTTATTTGGTCATTGCCATGTCTTAAACCTTCTAAAGAAAACTTTTTGATTACCTGAAACAGCTTCTGTCTATAGACACCCCTGTAAGTGCTCTCAGCTCCACCAAGGTGGCCTTTTTGGTTGTTCAACAAATGGGGTTACAGTTGTCTGGAGACAGGGGGCCTGATTCACAAAGCTCCCTGCACAGTGCAAGGGACTTGTACCACAATGAATGATGCAAAATGCCCCTTGTGCCAAATGATGCACCAGGAGCAATTCTCATAGGCAGCCTGCATCAACCACAGGCTGTCTGCCCCAAATGTGGTTTGTGTTGCCTATGTGCCACAAAATGTGCTATAGCATGGCACATGTGGGCATAAGGAAGATGCAAACTTCTACATCCCTGAATGTCAGATTTTCAGAACTCTCCCAGAGGGGGACATTTCTAAGTATCCTTAACCCAGCCAGGGCTGGTCTGAGGGTTCTTAGAAATGTCACCCTCTGGGAGAGTTGACATATCTGTGGCAATGTGCTGTGCTCCCAGCTCTGATCCCAGTGTATGTCACAAAAAATCCTGTCCCTGGTAGTCTAGTGCCCCCCCAAGCCCTGATCCCCCATACTATTGTAATGTATTATTCCTGGTAGTCTGGTGGACCCAACAATCCTCGATCCCCTGCACTATTGTAATATATTTTCCCTGGTAGTCTAGCACCCCTCAGGAACTATCACCCATCATGTAAATAAAACACTTCATTGGAAGTCTAGTGTACTCCCATCCCGATGGTCAGTGTCCCACCACCTGGCTTCCCCTATCCCTAACCCCAAGCCAGCAATCAGCATAGCCCTTCTCTTGCCTCCATGACCGGCCACCAACTGAACTGTTATTGAGCATGTAATGAGCACTTATACTACGCTGTATGTGCTCAGTGACAGTTTGGTCAGTGGCCTGCCATGGAGGAGAGAGGAAGGCTGTGCCAGTCACTGGTTTGAGGTTCAGGATGGGAGGAGCAGGGTGGTGGGGTGTGGGTTCACTAGACCACCAACAAAATGTTTTATTTACATTATGGGAGATGGGGCTGAGGGGACCACTAGAATACCAGAGAAAGGAATTTGTTTGACTTATATAGGGATCAGGGCTGGGGGTGCCTAAGTCTACCAGGAATAATATATTACAACAGTGTGGGGGATCAGGGCTTGCAGAGGCCATTAGACTACAAGGGACAGGAATTTGTTTGACATACAGTACAGGGGGATCAGGGCTGGGGGCACTAGACAACCAGGGATAATATATTACAACAGCACAGGGGAATCAGGGCTTGGGGGCCTCTAGATTACCAGGGGCAGGAATTTTTTTGACATACATGGGGATTGGGCTGGGGGGTCTTCTAGATTACAAAAGAATGCTAGGGGACATCCACAGCATGCAGCAACCTGTCCAAGTGTGCCATCTGTTTGGCGCACCACTAAGGTTGCCACAAGCCATGGGACTTTGTTGCTGAGACCCTACCTCATAGAGAATAGGGTGTAGGGTTTCTGTTGCACTAGCAATTGGCACAAGTCACCTTTGGCACAGCTCGCACTGACTTTTGAGAATTGAGCCCAGAGCCTTTACTGGCAACTGCACCCTGGTTTGGAATTCTTTCCTACATCATGTCTGTGATGCTCCCTCAGTTGAGGCCCTTTAAAAGTATTAAAACCTCAGTTATTTTAACTGGCCTACAGTTTGTTTTGTGAACATTTACTGTATTTATTGTAATATAATGTATTACTTTCAGCTTTGATTATATATTTTTGTAGTTTGTCTGTAAAGCACCCTGAGCTATTGGAATAGGGCACCACTAAAATAAATTGCCTTGCTGTGCCTAAACTGCCTAAACTTTGAATTTACAGTACAGAGCTTCCTTGTTGTAGAAGACAAATGTAGTTGTTTTCCATATAAACAACTAAAACTTCCTCATGTGTTACAGGGAATTCTGCTGGTAAAAGCTAATTTTCTCCACAGCAAGCTGGAACTACTTCAGATGTGTCATTTTACATAGAAACATAGACCTTGACAGCAGATAAGGACCACTTGGCCCACCTAGTCTGCCCATTTCCCTACCTAGAGGATAAGCTGCAGATCCTATTTAACCAACAGCCTATTTCTTCCTACCCTCTACAAAAATTGCCTTATGTCAGTCCCATGCATTCTTGAATTCTCCCACAGTTTTAGACCCCACAACCTCCTCAGGAAGACTGTTCCATGTGTCCACCACCCTCTCTGTGAAAAAATACTTCCTCACATTGCCCCTGAGCTGTCCTCCCTCTGTCTTCAAATTGTGTCCCCTTGTTCTTGCACATCTCTTTTTCTGAAAGATGCTACCCTCTTGGACTTTGTTGATTCCACTGAGGTACTTAAACGCTTCTATCATGTCCCCCCCTCTCCCTCCTTTCCTCAAGGGTATACATATTAAGCTCCTTTAGTCTCTCCTCGTATGGCTTTTCTTGCAGACCCTGCACCATTTTAGTTGTCCTCCTCTGAACTGCCTCCATCCTGTCTATGTCCTTGCGGAGATGGGGTCTCCAGAACTGGATGCAATACTCCAGATGGGGTCTCACTAACTGTCTGTACAGGGGGATAACTTCCTGTTTTCTGCCGGTGATACCTCTCCCTATACATCCCAGTATCCCCCCAGCCCTCCCTACCGCCTTCTCGCATTGCTTGCCAACATTAAGGTCATCTGATATGATTACCCCCAGGTCCCTTTCCATTTTTGTTGTTGTTACTACCTCTCCCCATTGTGTAATCTTCCCTTGGGTTTTTATTTCCCAGGTGCATTACTTTGCACTTCTTTGCATTGAATCCAAGCTGCCATGCTTCAGACCATTCCTCCAACCTTACCAAGTCCCTTCTCATCCTTGCCACACCTCCTTGTATCAACCCTGTTGCAGATCTTTGTGTCATCTGCAAAGAGGATACTTTTCCTTCCAGTCCCTCTGCAATGTCACTTATAAAGACATTAAAAGGACTGGAACCAGTACTGAACCTCATGTACCTCCACTAGAAACCTCTTTCTTCAGAGTGGACTCCATTTACAATTACCTTCTGTGTCCTGTTGTTCAGCCAATGTTTTATTAGGCTACCACCCTGGGACCCACTCCCAGGCTGGTTAATTTGACTACTAATCTTTTGTGTGGGACTGTGTCAAATGCCTTGCTAAAGTCTAGGTAGGCCATGTCCACAGCCCCTCCCTAGTCTACTACTTTGGTCACCCAGGCAAAGAAATCAATTAGATTCTTCTTAAGGTAATTCTGACTATGAGCCAAATGCTTCTTGATTTCACTGGCTAGCAAGGTGATCCTGATTACATGCTAAAGGAAAACAGTGTGGCAGTATATACGTTCTGCTCTATTTTATAAACCCAGATATACTGTATATTGCTATTTTTAAAGTCAATTTCTCTGGAACAGTACTTAGGAATGAGAAGAAAGCATAGTAACCTATTACCAACTGTAAATTCAAATCCCACTAGAAAGTACTCCTTACAGCAGCTTTAAAATTCTCCCGCTCCCTTGGTTAAACAACACTTTAGTGAGTCTGTCACTCTCCTCTGCTCAGCAGTCCCCCACTTCCCCTACTGTTGATTTATGTGACTTGCTGTGTGTCTTTATTATTCCCCTGCTGTTGTGCCTGCACTATTTGCCTGACCATTGATAATGTAATTGTGATGTGTATCCATTTTTTTTCCACAAGCTGTTATGTTTTGCATTATTTGCTTGTCCTTTGCCAATGCAATTGTATACCATCTAGCTGCTTAGGCCATTCAGCCCTGCCACACTTGCTTGTCCTTATTCAATGCTTTTCGTACTGAGTATCTACCATATTTCACCATTTTTAGCCACCCTCAGATAGAATCTGCCCCTGAATTAAAGCCACATGCTGATTTCAGTTTAAGCAACAGAAGCCGTCCTCGTTTACAAGCCTTATGCTGTACTCGGTCAGCAGAATTCAGAACAACATATAACAGCAGGTCTACCTCATTAATAAGTCTTAAACATGTAGCACCGTCCACTGCCTATACAGCACAGTAAAAGCAAGAGAGAAAGTTTCTGCATCTCAGGTTGTTAGCATGTGGCCTTTGGTTGCTACCATGTCATCGCGCTATTCATAGCCGACATTATAACCATGGGCATGCTAAGAAAATAAAACAAATGACCCCTGATAAGCTTTTCAAGCTTTATTGCTTCTTAGTTAATTCATTTTTTTTTGCAAGTAAAAGTAGTCAGGCATTGATTTTAATCGAGTAGTAGTAGGCATGGATTTTAATCTAGTTCGTCATCACTGTCTGGGTTGGCTTCTGCTTCAGATCCACTAACGTCAGGCTCCTCAACATAGAACTTGGTATCAAGAGAGTCCTGCATATCCTGTGACTGGATGCTGGCAGCTCCTGAAGAAAAAAACAAACAACTGGTTAGTGCGTGACAAAACTTTGTTTTTTTTGTAAAGTAATGCTCCTCACCCATACCTCAGTACAGAGATGTCAGCTTGTCAGTAATGTGCTGCCAAGCTTCAAAAGCTACCCCCTCTTTTCTTGTGCAGACGATGGTATCCAAATCAGTGGATGAGATACCACAAATGTTAAACGAGTTAACGATATTGTCTTTGGTGACAGCACCCCAGGCATCTTTTACCCACTCCAACATTTGGTTCTTAGATGGTGCTTTGGGGTTTCCACTTGCCGGAAGCTGTCTTTCTTCAGTGGAGAGCCACACATCATAGCATGCATGGTACCATGATTTGAATGGGGCATTCCATGACACATCGGTGGGCTGCAGAAGTTTTGTATAGCCCTCGGGTATTGCTGCCATGACAGTATTTTTTTTGAAGTCTCTGCTTAACAGTGGGTGAAATATGGCAGTGGAAATCCTTTTGTGAAATGTTATTCTATACCACACTGCATCTACCCACTGAAGAGTAAACCCTTCATTCATCAACCCATTTTCTGACATTGTCACAATAACTCCGTTAACTCCTGCAATCTCCTTTGGCATTCTTTCCCCTTAAGAACCACAAAAGGAGGGAGTTTTCTACCATCTACCATAGCAGCTAGACAGATGGTAATTCCCTGTTTTTTGTAGCCAGTTGTCAGGAGTGGGACAGATTTTGCTCTGATTGCATCCACCGTTTTTTCTCCAGACATGTCTGCCCACACAGCTGTCTCAACCATATTGCTCACACAGTTTAATGGAATGTTCTTTTTTAAGCATTGCTTGGCACAGAAAAAGACAAACTCTGTGACTTTAGGGATGTAGTCCTTAGGTAGACACTGTTCCACTGTGGTGAGCTGGCGAATGGTAAAACCCCACCTAGAAAGAGAGCAGTCCACCCAGCCATGGCTAGCTTTAAATTTAGGGTTATTATTCATTGAGGTGGCTTTCAAAGCTATTGCCTTATGGGTAACCCTAAGGTGCTGCTCTCTCTGGATAGAAATCCAGTTTGCTAGATTCTCCTGCTCGGTGGGGTATGAGGGCTTATGACCAGCACCCACAAGCCACTGTCTCGTATGGTTGGACTCTGAGCAACCAGCTTCAGACACCATCACCTGAAGCCTTTCTTTGTTTTTATGCCATTCGCGCATCTGCTTCTCGTCCAACTTAAGAGACTCAGTTTCCAGGGAATGAAACTGGTAGCACAGATCTCGACTCAGCACACCTTATGTATGTATGGTAAATGTTAGTAATAGAAGCCGCCCCAAAATAGTATCCGCCCTCGAACATAATCCCCTCCTCAAAATAAATAATGTAATAGAAGCTGTGGCTTCTAAACGGTGAACTACGGTAATTGTTTCCTGCTTATACCAAGTTCCTTTTACCTTGCTATATTGTGCTGTCTTGAAATTTTGTCTTTACCATGTTTACACCCTCTGTGCCATCTGCAGGTCCTGGACCATGCCTGAAAATGGTCCTCGGATCAGCACACCTACCCAGTAAACAAATAAATAAATACATACGTAAATAATTAAATCCTGGTATCCTTTATGTAAGGAATAGTACATGACAGAGGGAGCATTATGACATGTTAATATCTTACTCTACTTATAACATGGCCTAAAAATGTTTTTGTAACAAGAAATGAGTCATGTTTTCTAACTGTAGAAGTCATCACCTCTTTATGATTTTGGTCACTTTATTTATTTAGTTTTTGTTGACCGGGTAGGTGCACTAGACAAAAACGTTGCCTATTTTCAGGAATGACCCAGGAGAGGTACAGACAATAAATAGACAACAAGTTACAAAGACAACAATAAATACTTTGGGAATAATACATAACATCACCATAGTACAGACAAATACAGGAGCGACATGATCATATTCAGCATAATGTACTAACAGAAAAAGTTCAACTTCAGGAGTGCAAAATTCTTGGGCAAGTAACAGATTAAGCATGAGATAAATACAATAAAAGGGATCATTTACACAAGCATTTATCATTAGGTAGGAGACAATTGCAAAGTTAATTTTTAAAAGCTAGGTGAGTCTAGGGAAAGGGAACATTGTTTAACCAGGAGAAGCACACTAAGCCAAAGCTTATTTCCAGATGCAACCTGGAAGCACAAGGAAGTTAAGTGACTTGCTCAGGATTACACAGTATGCACCTAGGTGGCTGTGGGATTCAAACCCAGGTCTCCAGATCTGCAGCTCAGAGCCTTAACCCACTGTGCTATGCTACCTCTGAATTCTGAAAGCATCTTAGAGACATAGGAAAAGAGTTCAAAACTTGAGGATAAATGCTGAGAAGGCTTGTTTACCCATCTTGGAAGTACATTTTGGAACAACCAGAAGTGACCTATCTTTAGAGTGTAATCAGTAAGCCTGTGTGACTCTCTTTAGCATGTCGCTAGTGTAGCAGGCGTACCTGTTCTAATGATATTAACAATGGTACAACTAGTAGTGAAAAGGCAGTAAGATGACGGGGAGAGCCAAACTAGACTTGAGTACAGTGAAGGGTTAGCCTGGGCACAGAAAGCTCAAAGCAACAAATGTTGTTGTAGCAGATGTCCCATTTATTTATGCCCCCTTTGTTTGCCTCAAGGTAGGGTACAGGCCCATGGGAGAGACTATGATGTAAGACACCCAGGGCTATGGCCAACATAATGGCTGAGGTTAGAGAATGCCTGATTTTATAAGCAAAATCTAGCTTCGTCTTAACGGTCTTGCAGGTTGTAGATTGTTGCAAGTAAAAGTCAAGGGCAGGGTCTAAAGTGACTTCAAGGTATTTGAAGGAGTTGACTACAACTAGGAAGGGAGCTATCAAAATAAATCAAATCAAATCAAAATGTTTATTTAACCAGGCAAACACCTTTGAGAAAAACTGGTTTTTGAGATGGACTTGGGCAACATACATAATCCATACACAGTAAGGTTACACACCACAGAACTACACAATTGAAACAAGGTACAATTAGAATTGAATTGAACAATATACAACATACAGGCATGGATAAAAATGGCAGATACCTACATTCAATGTGTACAATAAATACATCGATCATATGGGTAGTCACAAGTGAAAGAACCTTGAAAAAGCAAGTAAGGAGAGGGTTAATAAGCCAGTTAAGCTTGGGGCACTCAGAGTAGGGAGGGGGCAGGAAGAAGATACAAATGTTTAAAGAGCTGAGGAACACCAGTATGAGGAGCCTCTGCTGGTTGAGGACAAGTGGCAACAGTAATGGAGAGCAGTTACAGGAGTCCATGACAGAACCTACTGTACATAGGGTGTTTTGAGTGCAGATGGGGGGTGCATGAAGTGTTAGAAGGTGCCAGGGGACACCATGCAAGAGCATCAGTATACTGTAGACATAAGCAACAATCAGGGAAAGCAGTTAAAAGAACTCCTTGACAGAACATACATAAAGCATTTTGAATGTGGACTGGTTGATAGGGTGAACCAATTTCAAAGTTTTTTTGCAATTTGTTCCAGAGTTGAGGTAGAACATAACTTATGGATGACTTCCCGAAGTGCGATTTGACTTTGGGTATGGTTAAGGAGATAAGGAATGAACTTCTCAAGGCGTATTTGCCTACCATACTTAGGGGAAAGCAGTCTGAAATGTATTGAGGCAGCTTCTTAGTGATTGCTCTGTAAGTCCAGAGGGCAGTATTTCCTCCTTGTCTTCTATAGTTAAGGGATGGCCATCCTACTACAGCATAAAGGGAGCAGTGATGGGTGGAGTATGGAGCACCAGAGATAAATCTTATGGCTCTATGGTAGAATGTATCAAGTTTGACTAGTGCAGAGGCAGGGCCTTGGCAGTAAAGGAAGTCAACATAGTCCAGTATTGAAAGGAAGGGGATTTGTGTCAGTCTCTTCTTGGCATCCTGAGTAAGTAGGTGCTTGATCCTGTAAAAGAGGCCACTCTACTTGAGTTTTTTATCAGTTCCTTGATGTGATCAAGGAAGTAAATTTTGTGATTAATCCAAACCCCCAGGTTTTTGAACTTGGTTATGAAGTCCAGGGGTTCACCTAGAAGTGTGGTGATCTGGGGTAAGGATCTTTGGGTAATCAGATTAGTAGCAGTAGTAGAGGGTGAAAAAAGCATCACCTTTGGTTTTTTTTGTGTTTAAAAGAAGTTTCTGATTCAGTATATGTAATTGCAGCTGACTGAATTACAATATAGAATACAGTATCATTGGCAAATAGATGAATATTGGCAGATTTATTTCCTTTGTCAAAACCATTAATGTCAATTGCGAAGAGCAATGGTCCCAGCATGGAACCCTGTGGCACACCCCTCAACAAGGGTTTTAGCAGTGAGAACTCCACTTCCACTTTTACCTGCTGCCGGCGACCAGTAAGGCAGTTTGAGAACCATCTCAGGGATGGGAGTCTAGGCCAAATTCACAGAGGGATACTAAAAGCAAATCATGGTTGACAGTGTTGAACACCCTGCTTAGGTCTAAAAACACTACACACACAAAGTTTTTTGTATCCTGTGCACCCTGCCAGTCATTGGTCACCTTTGCAAGGGCCGAGATTGTGCAATGGTGTGGCCTAAAACCTGATTGTAGTGGGTTTAGCAAATATGTGAATTCCAGGTAGTTCCTGAGACAGGATAGGGAGTAAAGAGATTAGTCTATAGTTATTTAGATCTGTAGGATCTCCAGATTTGAATAACGGGATCACATGGGCAGTGCTCCAAATGGATGGAAGATCACCTTGCAAGAGCAATAAGTTAAAGAGATGCATAATTGGCACAGCCAGGACGTGATGACTAAGTTTTAGGAAATAAGGGTCTATGAGGTCTGCTCCAGCACTCTTCCTAGTATCCAAGTGTAACAGTAAATCTTTGACTTCTTTCAAGAAACAGGCTGAAAAGAGAATGCAGCCCCATTCTTAGGAACATTAGTAGCCAGAGTTGCCAGGTACTGTACACAGAGTTGAGAGCGAAGGTTGTTGGCAGGACATGTGTCAAAGGTTAACCCTGCAGTAGCAAAGTGATTATTTAGATAGTCCAGAATTGTTGGTTTATCTGTGACTGTGGTGTCACCAGCAGTGATTTTTGCAGGCAGGGAGACTGAAGATGTATGACATTCGAGTTCCTTCAGGGTTTTCCAGAATTTGGTGGAGCATTTGGAGGACGAGTCAAGTTCTGCATGGAAATAGTTTGCCTTAGCTTCTCTGACAATCTTAGTACAAGTGGTCCTAGTAGATGTATGGGCAGAGGGACAGACCGTGGTTATGAGAGCAGAACTGAAAAGCATAACATGAGTTTTTGTGGTGTTCATAAGAAGTCTGTTGTGTGTTAACCAGGTCTGAATGCATCCAAAATCTACATTTAGCCTCGAGTTGATATCCAGTATATCCACAGCACTAGTGTTGTCTGCATACAATAGAGAAGGAGGCGACAGTAGTGGGAAGATTATTGATACTAGAGTGAATAGCAGAAGACCAAGTATGAATCCTTGAGGGACACTGGCATTAATGGGGGATAGATCAGATTTAGAATTGAGCTGTGGAGTCCACCTAGAAATGTAGACATTTTTACAGACAGAAAAAGATCAAGGGTTTATCCAGTCTGCTGTGATCCTACATATGGCACTTCCACTCCAGTCTATTACTGGGCGGGCTCTGGACTAAGCCCCCTACTGGTAGTATGGACCATTTTGTACAGTAGCTTTGTCCTATCCCCCTTGCTTCTACAAATAGCATCCATTATACCTGTTCTTCCCCCCTTGAAACCCTGAATAATCCGTGCTTAGACCACTCCTTTTGGAAAACTATACTCTCTGTTTACCACCCTCTCCATGAAAATATACTACCTCACAATCCTCCTGAATTTATCTCCTACCAGTTGTTACCTATGACCCTAATGCAGGCCCATTCACAGGGTTTGAACAATGTTTGGCAGTCCACTCTGTTGATCCTTTGTGTTACTTACATATTTTAGTCACATCCTACCTCTCAGTTCTGGAATCTAGGGAATACATGTTCAGTCTGTTCAACTGTTCCTTGTACAACCATCCCTGCATACCCTGCACCATTTGGTGGCTTTCCTTTTGCACTGTTTCTAGCTGATCTCTGTCCATTTTCAGATGCAAGCTCCGTGTACTTGTGGAACATCCTCTACTCACTAGCCAGGTTGGCTAGGAGTACCACCAATGGTGGCTTTCTTCTCATTGGGGTTTCCCCACAGCAACAACCACCAGAGGTGATGGGACATGGATGACCACTCAGGGTTGCAACCATGAGAGGAGCCCCCCCCCCCCAGTATACCAGACCAACTTTTGGGACATTTGATTTTAGTGACTTCCATTCCCAGCCAATTGGGCTGTGGGGAGGTGTGCTTAGTCTTTACTACCAACCCTATCATTGTGGGACATCATCTACTCACTGATCAGTTAAGCTAGGAGCAGCACCAACAGTGGCAATATTCTCGTTATCCATGCACCCCTCTCCAGCACTAACCACTGGCAACTGCAGGACAGAGATGTCCACTTGGGGTCACAAGAGTGAGCTGAGCACTCCTCCCAGTGTCCCAACTGGACTTGTGGGACACTTAATTTTGGCATCTCCTTTTCCCAGCTTATTAAGCTCCAGAAAGGTGTGCTCAGTCCTTGCTACCATCTGTATGCTTGTGGGAGATCCTCCACTTGTACTAGCTATTTGGGCAAGGTATGGAACCTGCAGATGCAGCTTTCTTTTCATCAGTGCCCATCTCCAGCACCAGCAGCTGGACACAGATGTCCACTCAGTTTGTGAGGTGAGCAGAACCCCCCCCATCATATCAAGCAGACATGTGGGATATGTGACATTGATGACTCCCCTTCACAGACAGGCTGTGGGAAGGTGCACTCAGTCCTTATTGCCAGCTTTATACTTGTGGGGCATATTTTCTGTGGGTGGGTTAGTATCCCTGTGAACCAACACAAAACTGAAGCCCTCTGGAGTCCAAATGATTGAAGACAATTTTATTGTGCAGAATCACTGCTCCAGCTTTCTGTGCAATTCAAGCAGATTGTAGATAAAAGTTCAGCAACATGTTAACACTACTCATGTTTGCTGACAGCAGACTCGCAGGAAACAGACTCATGTATGAGCTGACATTTCAGGACACATGTGCACCATCCTCAGAACTACTGAGTCAACCTGGAGTAATCCTTAAATATGTAGTATTGGCCCCATCCACTTCTTTAAAGACAAATGTGCAAGAAAAAATATAAAGAGCTAACGACTAAATTACTGAATATATACAGTGCAGGTAGTTTGCAAATACAAATGAATAGCAGCAGCAATATGGAAAAAACTTCCTATCTAAATATTTATTAATGTAGATCACTTTTAAATTAAGGCAACATTACAAGTAGACTAAGTGTTACAATTCATAGGACCTAGCTCAAAAAGAAATCATTCAAGGGCTAAAGATTCAACATTAATGTGGATTGCTTATAAATCCAGGATACTAAAACTTTTGTAATTACTGTATGGCCTAAAACCACTTCAGCAATAGTTCATAGATAACAGCTCAGATTCAAATCATCATTTACTCATTTTTGGAGCCACTGTGTTAAATCTGTGGATTCAATACATTATTTTAAATTATACCATGGACATAAGTGAACAGCCAATGAAATCGTCAGACTGGCAGTTTACCACCGGTGTAAATCCTCTGATAACCAATGGCTGATGAGCAAATAATAATGGTAATAGTAGTCATCTACATTCTAATCAACTGCAGCCCAGGAATAAATACAATAAAAATAAACAAACAAAACAACCTCTTTAAAAGTTGCATTTTATTATAGTAAAAAATTAACCTTGGTATAATCGCAATAAGCCACTTGGAGGATGTGAGTTATCGGGGGATTTACCACGGCTGGCGAGGATTTACCCACTCGGCTGTGCCTCCTGGGCAAACCACTCCAGCTGTGGTAAATCCCCCGATAACCCACACCCCATCATGGCTCATTGCTTAAAACTATTGGATGTTTAAAGTTAGTGGTATTTGTAATGTTTGCACAGTACAGCATATGCCACTTGTAATAGACTAGTTTGACATTCTGCAATTAATCCGTTACAAGCGGTGTACATTACAAAAGTTCTGCATTTTACCAGCCAAAAAAATATATGGTCACGGCTCTCTGCTGCAAGCATCTTAGGGGAATGAATAATGAGCTTTCTCATCTGGTTTGGCTGCCGGTATTGTTGCTAAGTAGGGAGTAGGGATTGAGAGGTGGCTCCAGGCAATGGGTATCCAACTCATCGACCCCTTCCATTGAGAGATCGCCTATACCACTTTTCAGCTGATCAGCTAGCGCATTCCCCCAAATATGGAGTGAGCACACTAACCACTGGTGGTTGCTTTTGCTGGTGATTGCTTTCAAGCTGTACTGGAGAGATGTGATTTCAAAGTTTGAGCACTGTGAGCAGCAGCAAGTCAGAAGCAGCAAATGGACTGGCTAATGAAACTAATTTAGGAAAGGTATTGATGACCTGTGGTCTTTTTTTTGGAGTGGTGAGAGCAAAATAAGTTATTCCTTCTTGTTAGGGTAGGGGAGGTTTACCTTTAAAGACAGCTAATAAGCAATTAGAGGCTTTGTTGTTAAGAACAAACAGCACCAGTTGCAATTAATGCTTGTCAGCTTGTGAACAAGACCAAAGCGAGTGATAAATACGTGTGAACTTTTTGTCTCTCTCTGGCAGCCGCTAAATCCGAATTTGTGGTAATGTCCCACATGTATTCCTTAGTTTCTCATCTGCTGTTAGTAGATACAAATGTCATTTAATGACATCTGCCACCTCACTGGATGCATGGTTATAGGTAGATACACTGTGCTCTTGTTCAGAGTTAACCTTTTTCACAATAAAGTCCCTTTTGGGTATCCACTGCCCTCCAGTATGATAAAGCAAGCAAGCAAATGATGGTAATAGGAATGCAAAGGACTTGTACAGGCAAGAATGGCCACCCACAGCATGGGGAGTATTAACACTCAACTGTGCATCCTCAGGAGGATGCACAGTTGGTGCAAAACTGGTTGAGGGTGATCCCGCATGCGTGCGCTGTCTGCTATCTTTGCACTTTAATAAAGGTCCTTTTTTGCACGGTTCCCTGTGGTGCCATTGTTTGCTTGCTTGCTTTATTGGAACCTCTATGGAGGGTACACAGAGCAAGTGGAGCTGGAATTGCCTGTTCTCCAGTATGATTTAACTACTGATTCCTCTGAATAATTTTTTTTTGCAGGAACTGATTGACCAATTGCTTTGTTTGGTTTGTAAACTCCTGATCATTGATACAACTGTATATAACCATTATCTTTTGTCTGACTGGTATATTACATATCAATTGTTTGGGATGACAACTTGTAGCTTCCAATAAAGTATTTCTGGCCATTTGTTTTATGAAGACGGTGGTATTTAAAGGGTACCTAAACAAGCAGTTTTTTAAAACTGCAAACTCCAAAATCTAGCTTCATCGTGAGGTAAAGTAAAGGCTGTTGTTTGCATTTATGCTAAAACTGCATTTATGTAACTAACATAAATGCAGTTTCATAGCTTTTGACAAATGTAAACATCAGCCTTTCACTTTCAAAAAATAGTCTTGGTTTCTCCCTAAGATGTCTGCAGAGTGTGTTAAGTGATGAGTCATGATGGCATCATCAGAGCCAGAGACAGAGACCCACATATATTTCTACAGTGCTAATTAGTTCTTCTTTCCCTCTTTGTTATGAGTTGTTATACCAGAATGATCAACACCATGTAGTCACTCATGGCTTATTTTGATCAGTACACATTAGGCTATGATTTTGTTCAGTTTCTTTACTTTAACTTGTGGAAAATGTTTTGCAATCCAGCTGACTTTTTCTTTGGCAAACCGCATTGAAGTACAACACTTCAAATACCTGATGGTCTAGTGGTTATGTGATGCACTGAATTTTGTATTTTGTTAACCAGGAGAGACACACTAAGCTGAAAGCTTGTTTATAGGTGTGGCCTGGGAGCACAAGGAAGTTTAGTGACTTGCTTCGGGTCACACAGCAAAGTACCAGTCTGGTTCAGTTCCAAAGCTTATGCTTTCTTGTTAATCCACAAATAAGATGTTCTTTTTCCACATGAACCCCCTACACCTAGCCTGCCTTCTGTTGAACACCCCACCATCCATATCCTGTCCTTAGTACTGCCTGGGGCGGCATATGTGCTTACAGTCTCATGAAGAGAATTATCACACCTCTGATTGTAATCTTGTACCTCAGAGAGTGTTGTGTACATCTACAGTATACTGATATGCTTCATCAGATGACACTGTTAAAAAATGCCTCCCAAATCACTCTCCAGTCCACTTTCTCAATGTTTGACTTCAGCTCCCACAGTAAACATTAAGTGGGTAACCACCCTTCTGCACAGTGAAGGTGGTATTTACAGGTACCCTGTTGTGTTTTTTTCCCACCTCATTAACCAGTAACTAGGTCTTCCTGGACGGCCAAGCAATAAGCATCATGACCCACCAGAAAACTGCTGTTCATGCCCTCATAAGGGCTGCACATACAATGGCTAACAATATTATTAGCATGAGAAGCATGCTAATACCTTGAGTGAATCCACCCGACTTCCAGTGTCAGTCTACTCCTTTACCTGTGATCTGCAGAACCCCACAGGACAGTTCCCAGCAATTCTTCTCCAGTACTTTTCTATGCTTTACTCCACAATGTGAGCTGGCTGGTTACCACCCTTCCAAATCTTGAATGAGCTATACACAACTCCCTCAATACTGTCCTAACAAACGTCAACATCCCCCCCCACCAGAGGGTAATCTCCCTACACTGAATTCAAGTAACAGTTTCGGTGCAGCCCTGCCTCTCTGAGTGTTCGTCATTGCTGGCTACTCTCATCCACAGTCAGGTAGTGATCATGATGCTGGCAGCCCCACATTTCAGATCTCACAGTGATCTGCTCAGCATCCTCCTTCATGTCTTCAGCTAACCTGAATATAGCTGTACCCTGCTGAAATGGCCTCTTCAGTCCCTCTCTGGCATTTATTCTTCTCACCTGCTCCCCACACCAAAAACTGGTGAGTTCACTACCCTTCCACATCATGAATGTGGTTAGTAGAGTCTCCCGTGTTATTTTTACTTATTAATAATAAACATGATCTTCTGGTAAGCCAAGCTGATAGCAGCATGGCACAAGTGAAAAAATAGGCTTTCCTACCCATATAAGATCTAAGCCACCTATGATTAGGCACTAATAATTGACTGCATAATGATCACTGCTACAATTCTGTCTAACTCTTATCATTTAGCTGACTAGTATATAGAGTCTATTACATATGAGAGGGTAGCTAAGGAGGTCAAAAATGGAGACAAGACCTTCTTCAGGTATATGGGAGAAAGAAGAAGCCAAGGGGAGGGACAGTGAGAATCAGGACGGGAGTGAGGACTATGCAGTGGAAGATTAAGAGAAAACAGAACTACTAAATGATTACTTCTGCTCAGTCTTTCATGGTAGGGGGTGGGTGGAAAAATCAGCATGCTGTAGTAAGCACCAGGGAGAAAGGGAGAGTAGATACAAATCCATTCACCATGGAAAGGTACAGAAGAGATTGGAAGCCTTAAAGGAGAATAAATCAATGGGGTCAGTTGGGATTCATCCAAGGGTTCTAAAGGAACTGAGCATGGTGCTGGCCACTACTCAGGCTGTACCTTTTTATACCTCAGTGGAGTTGGGGGAATACAGAATAAATTGTGATAAATGGTGGCCACTCAGGCAATAGGAGAGTGACTAGTGTGGTGCCACAGGGTTCGGAGCCAGGGCCAGTCCTCTTCAGTGTCTTCATAAGTGACATTGCAGTGGAAATTCAGGTCAAGATGTGCCTCTTCACAGAGGATACAAAAATATGCAACATGGTTGACACTCAGGAATGGGTAGAAAGAATGCAAAAGGATCTGAGGAAACTAGAGGAATGGTCTAGGGGTGGTAGACAGGTTTTGATGCCAAAAAGTTCAAGTTTATGCAGTTAGGAAATGGAACCCAGGGAATATGAACAAGATGGGTGGAGTGGGGATTACTGTCAACAAGCAAGAAATATAGAAACATAGAATTTGATGGCAGAAAAGGACTGCTTGGCCCACCTAGTCTGCCCATTTCCCTACCTAACAGATAAGCTGCAGATCCTAGTTAACCAACAGCCTACTTCCTCCAACCCCCCACTAGAATTGCCTTATGTCTGTCCCATGCATTCTTGAATTCCCCCACTGTTTTTGACTCTACGACCTCCTCTGGAAGGCTGTTCCATGTATCCACAACCCTCTCTGTGAAGAAATACTTCCTCACATTACCTCTGAGCCGTCCCCCCATGATCTTCAAATTGTGCCCCCGTGTTTTTGCACATCTCTTTTTCTGAAAGATGCTACCCTCTTGGACTTTGTTGATTCCCTTGAGGTATTTGAAAATTTCTATCATGTCCCCCCTCTCCCTCCTTTCTTTGAGGCTATACATGTTTAAAACAGACCTAGTGGTCATCATATCTGATGACATCAGGGTAGCTGGGCAGTGTGGCAAAGCAGTGGAAAAAGCTAGCAGGATTTTGGGTTGCATTGGAAAAAGGATTTCTAGAAGGAAGAAGGAAGTGGTGCTGTTCTTGTATCACTGATTGGTGAGATCCCACCTGGAGTATTGTGTCCAGTGCTGGAGACTGCACCTCCACAAGGACAATGAAAGGCCAGAGGTGGTACAGAGGAGGGCAATTAAAATGGTCAGGGGGTTGCATGAGAAGCCATATGAGGAAAGGTTGTAAGAACTCAACATATACTCCCTGGAAGAAAGAAGAGTGAGAGGGGACATGATTGAAACCTACAAGTTCCTCACAGTAGTGAACAAGGTGCAAGTGGAGTGCCTATTTTAGAGAAAGGAAGGCACTAGGGCAAGGGAGCATGCAATGAAGCTAAGAGGTGGAAGTTTAGCAGAGATATGGGGAAATACTTCATCTTGCAAAGGATGGTGGATTACTTTAACAACCTGCCAGAGAAGTGTTACAGTTGACAACCACAAGGCACATCGCACATCGCACATCTGATTTGAGAAGATACAGGAGAGGTCAAATCGTAATGTTTTTTTCCTGTTGATGCCTGCTGGGTGGGAGTGAGGTGTTAAGGTAGGGAACCCTAACACCACATTTCCCTACTTTTGTCGGTTTAACCCTAACTAGTGCATTAACTGAGTTTTTTTTTTTACAATGAAATGTCTTAGTTTTTGAGATAGTATAATCATGTCCTCATTTTCCTGTGGGAGCACAGGGGCCTTCAGGCCCTTAGCTTTCATTCCTCCATAGATGCATACATGTATGTTGCTATGTATGCACAGGGCCCAGAGGGCCCTGCACTTTCATTTCTGCCACAACAGCAATATCGTTTCTTCATTGTATGGTTGTTAAAGTTCCAATGTTATTCTTTGGGAATTTTCATTTTATATTTTTTTTGCTTTTTTATATTGCCCCTAAATGTCAATGGGAGGAATACATGTCAGTCTTGTAATATGCATTAAGACCTTTGTTTTGATATATGGGTTGTCACTTAAGTTCAGATATTGAGGGAGTTATGGATTGTTGAAGTTCTCATGTTATCCTATAGGAATTTTAATTTTTGTTGTCTTTTTATATTGCCCTTAAATGTTTAGTGGGAGAATATGTGTTATCCATGCAGTACTCATTAGGACTTTTGTTTTGATATATAGATTGTCCCCTAACTCCAAATATTGAAGATGTTGTGGCTTGTTGAAGTTCAAATGTGGAAAAAAGACTAAGTCCAAAATCTTTTCTCATATGAGGGTATTCTTTTGTCATATGCACAAAAAAAGAGGATACTGTGAAAAAGAATGGGAAAAAAACTAAGTGCATTTTTTTTTGCCCCAGGACATTCTTTTTTCATATGAATGAAAAGAAGCATACGAAAAAGGATGCCTTCACATGGAAAATGAATGGGAAAAAAGTCTAAATTCTTTTTTCATATGAAGACGTTATTTTTTTTTCATTTGAATGAAAAAAAAAAACATATGAAAGGGGATGCCTTCATATGAAAAAGAATTTGGACTAAGTTATTGTCACTTCTTTTTTCATATGAAGATATCCTTTTTTGTATGCTTTTTCCATTCATCTGAAAAAAGAATGCCTTCATACAAAAACAGAATCGGGGGGAAAAAACTAAGTCCAAATTCTTTTTTCGTATGAAGCCATCCTTTTTCATATGGACCAATTATTTTTTGTATGCCCATGACACTTGCTACTCAGATGTTTTTCCTTGTAAAAAAACACACTCAGTTGTCACTGAACTGAAATCAAAACTCAGTTCCAAAACAAGTGATGATTTTAGGAAAACTGCTGGTACTATGGAGGACAAAGCATTTCGGTATGTCAGGTTGAGTGGGGGCAGTGAAGTTTACTTTGCAGCTAATGTTTCAAGGATCAACTTTTCAACCTTTGTTGGAAAAATTCAGTTGTGTACCATGCAGCCTAGGGAGATGTTTCATGCAGTTTCTGTAAATGATTTTAATGTCAGTGCCTGAACAGTGACCTACCCATTCCCAAAACAAGGCATGGCGATTATTTAAGGCATGAGCTTTATCAGCCAGTGCCTCCAAAGAGGGGACATTTGTCTGTCCATCTACCTGTCTGTCTTTACCCACACAGTGAGAAACATTACATAAAGGAATGTGTCACTTGAAATAGTTGCTTTGATCTAAAGATATTTTCAGATTTTGATGTTATTTATTCAAACATTGTCCTTAAATGTGTGAAGAAAGCTTTTGCAATATTCCTTTGTAACATTAACATTATGCAGGGAGATCAAATGGTTGTTATGTATATGATCCAACTAAAAGCTTGCAAGGGAAATTTATTTTGAAGAAATTTGGTTAAATGTATTTGCTGGAAAGCAAGTTGAGCACATGTCTACCACACAAACGTATGCACGCACACACATATACACACGCACACACCACTCAATTTCTCTGTTTCCCTGTCTCATAAACCTGTCAAAAATGTATTGTGCATTGTGGGTGATGCAGTTCTTATAGACTTAAATAAATTTGGGCTTCTTGCGTCCAGTATATACTTTATGCATCCTTTTCAGTACTTTCTTGTACTGTAGGCATTTTGTGCAGCTACGCTGTTGGATTTATGCTTCCTTTTGTATTTACCATATTCAGTTTGAGCAGCACATTTTGGTGTCTGCACGTTCTGCACATAAAGTATGTTATTCAAAAATAAATGTGTTTTAGCTGAAGCAGAGTGGTTGGAAAGTACATTCATTGTATGTTTTATAAAACATTCAATAAAAATAATTAACTGCACAAAAACAAGAATTGAAGTTCACACCTGGGTAAGTAAGTGTGGTATACATGGAAATAACTGCTAACCACTTCTATAGGTAAAATGTTATCCCTGTAATATGTGTGTGTGTGTGTGTTGTGTGTGTGTGTGTGTGTGTGTGTGTGTGTATATATATATATATATATATATATATGTATGTATATATTAGAGGCAAAAAACTCAATTTAATGCATCAGTTAGGGTTCTTCCACAGTGACAAAGAGAAATTCGGTGTTAGGGTTGAACCCCCTTGCACCCCATCCACCCTCCCAACCAGCATCAGGGTGCGCGTTGGGGTCATTGGCCCTAACTCTCACCCCATCCCATGTGTAAACAAGCTGAAGTGGTGCAGTGTAGGATACGGGGTGAGAAGTAGGGCCAATGACCCCAACGACACCCAATGCCTGTTGGTGGGGGCGGGCTGGGGTGGGGTAAGGGTGGAACCCTAAAATCGAATTTCCTCACTTTCTTTGCTGCAGAAGAACCCTAACTGATGCATTAACAAAGTTTTTTGCATAGAATTTCCTTACTTTTTAAGAAAGAATAGAAAAGTAGAAAGTTGCTCAAGTTGATGGGAAGGGTCCCACGCTCCCACCACATCATTTTGCATGTCATAGTAACAGTAAGTATAATGCAAACACAAGCACAAACAGTTACACACATGGTGATCCAAACATAAATGATAACACAAATGGAAATAGAAATGCAAGCTCAAAGTGATGTCAAAGTGAACAGTAATGGAAATGGAGACGCAAACAGAAGTGCATACAGAACACAACTGGTAATGCACACATTCATGGCACCACAATTGGAAATGCAAATGCTAACAGTAACAGCAACAATAACGTCAAAGGAGACAGAAATGGAAACTCAAATGCAAGCACATACGGAAACGCAAACCATAACGTGCATGGACACGGTACTACAATTGTAAATGCAAATAGTAACAGTAACAGCAAGAATAACACCAAAGAAAACAGAAACGTAAACACAAGCACATACGGAAATGCAAACTGTAACACGCACGGTCACGGTACCGCAATTGTAAACTCAAATGGTAACGGTAACAGCAACAATAATGTCAAAGTAAACAGAAATGCAAGCATGTATGAAAACACAAACTGTAAGGTGCACGGTCACGGAATCGCAATTGGAAAAGGAAATGGTAATGGTAATAGCACCAATAATGCCAAAGGAAAGAGAACACAAATGCAAGCACATACAGAAACACAAACCGTTACGTGCACGGTCATGGTACTGCAATTGTAAATGCAAATAGTAATGGTAACAGCAACAATAATGCCAAATGAAACAGAAACGGAAATGCCAGGGCAAATGAAAATGCAAATGGTAACGCACATGGTGGCATAGACAGGAACGGTGACGCGAACGGTAATGGAAGTGCAACTAGAAATGCTAACTGGCACAGTAATGAAAGGGCACACCCTTCTTTTCCCCCGAAACTGCATTGAAAAACACAGTGAAAACAAAGACTGTATCCATAATAATAGACCTCAGAGCAGAAAATTAGGACTTGGAAAACTAAATTGCCTATATCTCAGGGACCGTACGATGTAGAAAAAAATAGCAATTTTGTATGAATTATGACTATCCTGGCTAGTTTTGTACATAGCCCCTGTTTGGGGGGCTAAGCATTTTTGTGATGAAAAGTCCATATCTAGCACCGTTTCTGAGATACAGGCCCTGAAAGGCGTGAAGGACACCATAATGTTATCCTATGAGAAAAAGCATCAAATTTGGAGTGCCGTCACTTTGCCGCGCCGTAATATTTTTTCACCAGACCACCAAAAGGCACATCTGTGGAATGTTGGCTTTCTTCCTTCAAAATTTCAGCCCAAAAGATCAAACCATTATTTTACAGCAGGGTGGCAAAGAATTCCTGTAATGCCGCGGATGCCATAGTGTTATTTTATAGGAAAAAGTGTCAAATTTGTAGTGCAGTAAGTTTGCTGCCCTGTAGTATTTTTTGACCAAACCACCAAAAGGCACATCTGTGGGATGTTGCCTTTCTTCCCTCCAAATCTCAAGTAAAAAGACCAAACTGTTTCTGAGATTTTCAATGTCAAAATTTAGTAAAATTTCCCTATCTATTCCATTATAAAAATTCTGGCCATCGTGTCCCTATTTTGCGATCAAAGATCACGATTAAAGAATCTCATGATCAAAGAATTTGCAGGCTCATGAGCAAAGAATAAAAATGTTTGTAATTAAAAAAATTGAAAGAATTGTGGCAAACCACCACCATGGTTTGATAGAAATAAGCCCTCTGAGCAAAGCCCACCCTCATTTGACTTCCTAAGGCACCCCTTTGCTGAAAAAATTTATTTTTTAATCCGGCCCTCTCGTCCTACCCTCACGATGCATGATCGTGATCAAAGAATCTTGCAATCAAAGAATTTGAAGGGTCATGATCAAAGAATTTGCTCGCTCGAGAACAAAGAGCAAGGGACGAGATGACCAGATTTTAAAATTACTTTTCTTAGCCCAGAGGTGCCCTACAAACATAAATGAGGCTGGGTTTTGCTCAGGGAGCTTTGTTCTGCCCCATCTGAATGACAAAAATACTGTATAAAATTTCCCTGTTCTTGTAGTGCCCCCCAGCATTATAAATAATGTTTATAATGTCTAATGCTTGTTGTAGTCTAGTCCCGATGTACTTTTTTACCTTTAGTTAGTGGCCTCACAAGATGGTAATGGTTCAGTACTGTTATTCTTGAATTTAGTGCCTCATGATGAATAATATCTCAGACCATATCCTGGTAACTAGGCCCTCCTCCATTATATTGTAATTTATGATTAGCTTTTTGGGCTTAGTGGCCTCACCCCCCGTGAGCCAGCCACCCAGCTCCTGCCACCCATCCCCAGCCAGTGACTGGCACAACTCACCTCTCACCTCCATGGCCAGCTACAGACTGTCTGCATTACGAGCACTAATGTAAAGAGGCACATCGAAAATATTTCTGAGTGCCTCTTTGCATTACTGCTTGTAATGCAGACAGACAGCAGCTGGCTATGGAGGTGAGAGGTGGTCTGTGCCAGTCACTGGCTGGGAAAGGGTGCAGTGGGTGCTGGGTGGGCTGGCATGGCTGGGTGAGGGGTGAGGGGCCACTAGACTACCAGGAAATATGAAATAATTATACATTTTAGTATAATGGAGGGAAAGGGGCCACTAGACCACCAGGGATATGTACAATCAGAGGGGATATTATTTCATGCTGATGGGGGTGGCCACTAGACTACCAGGGATATTAACAATACTAATGTTTTATACAACTCGGGGGGGCCACTAGACTATCAGGGATTAAAAAAACATACACATTGGGGGTGCACTAGACTACCAGGGATATTTTATACACTATTATTATTATTCAGATGGGGTAGAACAAAGACCCCTGAGCATAAACCAACCTCATTTATGTGTTTTGGGCACCCAGGGCTGAGAAAAGTAATTGTAAAATCTGGCCATCTCATCCCTCGGTCATGATCTAAGAATGTCGCCATCAAAGAATTTGCAGGCTCATGATCAAAGAATTTGCAGGCTCATGAACAAAGAATTAAAACTGCTAGAAATCAAAAAATTTAAAGAATTCTGCTAAAACACCACCATGGTTCATCAGAACGAACCCCCTGAGCAAAATCCACCCTCAATTGACTTCTTAGGACAGCCCTGGGCTTAGAAAATTTAATTTTGAATCCGGCCATCTTGTCCTTCCCTCACGATGCATGATCGCGATCAAAGAATTTGCAGGCTAGCGATCAAAGAAATTCCACGCTCACGACCAAAGAATACAAAATGGTGAAACACAATTGTTTGACCATTTATAACTGAACCAAGGCCATGTCTCAATAGAACAAAGTCTCCTGATTAAAACCCACCCTCATTTGTGTCCCTAGCCCACCCCTGAGCTGAGATATATGTGAAAATAGGTTGTGATGCAAGATCGCGATCAAAGAATTTGCAGGCTCACGATCAAAGATCGTTAACAAGCAGAGAATGAAGATTTTAAAAGATAATAACTCTATTTTTAGACTGATTTGAATGGAACCAAAGGTATGGCTCAATAGATCAGGGCCCCCTGAGTAAAACCCATCCAAGATTTACTTCAGAAGTGACCCCTGAGCAGAGATATTTGTGTTTTTACAATCAGAAATTAAAAAACAAGATGGCAGCCCTCACGATCAAAGAATTTTGAAAATCCTCTGGAACAAAGATTCTTGAACCACAAGGCTGAAAATTCTTTGATCACCAGGTGGGACCAGATGGCCAAAACTCCATTCTTTGTTCGTAAAATAGACATATAAATTTTCCCATTGACTTATCATGGGAAATTAAAAGTGGCATAACTTTTGAATGCCTTAATATTTTTTCACCAAATGAAAAGTGGCTTGTTTGGCCACCAAAGCTCTTTCAAATGAGCCATCTTACAGAGTGGCAAACTACACAATGACCATGCAGGGCCACATCCAAAATCCCAAAAGCTGCCTCCCAAAATGGATAATTTTGCATTTTTCAGTGCTTTTGTACGCAAAGACCATATGTACAACTGGAACACAATTTGGCAAACCAAGAGACCTACCACGCCCCACTGCACGTACCAAATTTCAGGTAAATTTGTTGAACAGATCCAAAGTTATTAATGCCCAAACTTTTGACATTAGTATGTAAGTGACGGCTGAACCCTAACTACAGTGGTGCGAACGAGCCACTATAATATACATATATATATATATATATATATATATATATATATAAGAGAGAGAGAGAGAGAGAGATAAATTCATAGGAAAAAGAATGAAGTCATCCTTTTTCATATGGACCAATTCTTTCTTCATATTTGCATATGAAAACAGACAATCTGGTCACTGAAAATGATTTTTAAATGTAAAAAAAATACATTTCTGGGTAATTTTTCCAGAAACTAAGTGCAGAATCCACTAGTGTAGGGTCCTGATGACCAAGATACATGTGCTGGTGTCCATCCAGGATGTAATTTTTAAGGGCTTTGAATTTTTTTTAAAATCTCAAACCAGATGGTGGTAATTTAAAAAAATATTTTTTCCTCAAGAAAAAGTATTACCCCCATGCAAAAAAGTACTGAGCATGCTCATAACTGAAATTTTTAAATGCCATAATTTTGGAACAGATTAACACTTGTTTCACCAAACCAACAAAAGGCACATCTACGGACCATGTCAATTCTGCCCTGAAAATTTCAGACCACAATTCCAAACTGTCTGGGTGTTAGGCGATGAAAAAAAAAACCCCAGCAAAAATAAGTGATTTTTTTACTTTTTTTCACTATCAAAATCTTGGAATCTGCACATCCTACTGGAATGAAACCTGGCATGCCAAGAGATCTACCGCTAAGATTACACATGCAAAATGTCATGCAAATCTGTTGAATGGTTAAAAATATATTAATGTGCAAAGTTTGAGGTTTAACATAGAAACCCCTGCTCAATCCTAACTATAGTGGCATTATTGCACCAGTATAATAAAGACAATTCAGTTTAAAACCAGAATGCAGAGGTTTGTCAAGGATTTGTGAACTGAGTATTCTGAGATCAGTAGAGGGGTTTAGTTTCCATCTGATCACGTCATGGTCTGGTTTCATTTACTTATTAGCCCCCAGCCCCGAGGGATCCATTCCTTCTGTCTCAGAATTTGAACCCCCTTTGTGTCCTGTATTTTATTATTTTTTTCTTTTAACAAGAGAGCTGTTTCTGTTTAATTCTTGCATTCAGTGGAGCAATTAGTAGCAGAATGCTATTTATTTTTTGTACTTTTATTTTACTGGAGACTACAGGGATCCGCAAATCTACCATGCAGTTGCAATGATCCAGACACTATACACTAAACTAACATATTAAAACAGGGTAGGGGCAGTACATACAGCTTTTTTTAAAGTGAAAAAGCATGTTTCTTTTGCCAACAGAACTCTAAGCAGTTCTTAAAGGTTGACCAAGAGAGGCAGTTCAATATTTATTTATTTATTTATTGATTGATCTGTTTATTTATTCATTTGAAAATTGGTAATTGTGAAAGGCACACAGAGCATAGACTTGTTTCCAGGTGTGACCCAGGGAAGGGGAGCAAAGGATAAAACAATTTAAAGCTAATAAAAAATACAGTGTTACGAACAGTGAAAAGTCAAAGCAACAAGGACAATAAAACATGCATAATATTAAATAAATAGAACTGGCAGATAAATATTACACCATGTGAGAATGAACTGTTAAAAGGGCAGGAAAGCAGGAGCAAGGGGCGGGAGGAAAGGAGTCTAATTTGGTATTAAAAGGAGGCGGAGGAAGCAGTGAAACAGAGGGAGAAGGGAAGTTGGTTCCAAAGTGAGGGGAAACGATAGGCAAACTTTGATTCACCAGCAGAGTTATGGGGATGTGGCAAGGCAAAGATGTGATGGTTCCTAGAGTACAGGGAGTGTGAGGCAGAAGGAACAATGGAGAGGAATTAGAGATAGGAGAAAAAAGACCCAAACCAATATTTAGATATGAAGGTTGCACTGTGCATCTGGCATGGGATTGAAGGAGAAAAATGGGTAAAGATGAGTAAAATGAGCAGTGATGGGTTTGAGATGGTTGGTTGTGAAGTGACAGAAGGAGTAGAAGAGGGTATCCAGTCTGGCCAGGGAGGAGGAGGAGGAGGCAGACTCATAGACCATATCCACATATTCAAAGACAGGAAACTCCATTTTGGTGACAAGCTCACAACGGACTTGTAGGGAGAAACAGTGTTTGGTTTGGTTAAGGCACCAAGTTTGAGATGGAGCTTGGCATAAATGGCATTGATATGGACAGAGAAATCAAGCTTGCTGTCAAACCACATACCAAGGTACTTGAAGAGGGAACCACTTCAAGGGGGAAGCCATCAAAGGTGGAAAAACTGGGCACTGAAGTGAGCTTGTACAGTTTTTGGCTGGTGCCAAGGTTTATGGAAACCATTTTTTTTAGCATTGACCTGAAGCTGGTTAGACTGAAACCATCGTAAAATGTTGTGGAAATCTTGCTGTAGCAGACCTTCCACATCCACGACAGAGGGCAGAAGTGTAGATTGCTGTGTCAACTGCATGCATGTGTATCTGTGAATTGGCACAGGCAGAGGGAAGGTTATTAAGGAAGATGAAGAAGAGATTGGGCCCAGGATTGAGGCCTATAGGACCCCCACCTTGATAGGAAGTGGAGATTACAGGGCACTTCTGACTTGCGCTGACTGAAGATGTCCTGTGAGATAAGAATGGAACTGATGAACAGTGTTTTCAGGAGAGTTTGGGACACCAAGTCAAAGGCCTTAGCCAGCCTGATAAAGATGGCAGCCGTGATGTTGTCCTGCTCCATCCCTGAGAGGATATAATCAGTTATATGCAGCAGGCAGAAGACAGTTGAGTGATCTTTCCTTAAAACTGACTGGAAAATGGAGAGGAAATCAGAGGAGAGGAAGTCAGACAATCTATGGTAGGCAAGATTCTCCTGCAGCTTTCCAAGAGAGAGGATGAGGGAAATTAGCCAATAATTACCAGAGGAGGAAGGCCCCCCCTTTGTGCAGTGGTACAGTATAATCCTGGCCAAGTTTCAGAACTGTAGGACTGTAATGAAGGAAAAGGAGAGTTAGAAAAGGTGAGCCTAAGGAGAAGCAGCAACAGGGGCAGGGATATGCAGGAGTCTAGGATAAAGTCCATCTGGATTAGACTTGTTCAAATTCAGGGAGTAAAGGGTAGTCAGGGTCTCAAGGGTGGCAACAGAAGAGAAATGGAAGCCCTGGGAGGGGAGGGAACTAAAGAACATGGTATGAAGGGGTTATGTCAGGTGTGGTGTGGAAGAAGAAGAAGGGTGAGCACAAGTGGTGAAGAACTCATTAATGTGTGAAGCAACAAAGGATGGGCCAGATACAGGTGAACCATTAATCAGAAGAACCAAGGGACCAGATTGGCTGGAGGATCGAAAATGGAATGAAATACTGTCTTGAACTTCAAAGGGTTGCTAAGTTTATACTGGTGGTTGGCCTTGAAATATTGTGATTTCACAGACCTGACAGCCTTGGTACAGAAATTCCTGCTAGGCCAATATCTGAGGAGATCAGAAAAGGAATGAGAAGATTTGTAGCATGACCAGATTGTGTGACCTGCACAAATCAATAATTTCCAGGATTATCCAAGTGTGACGGTGGGATTTTACCCTGGATTGTTTGAGTTGGGCATGTTTGTACCAGACTGAAATTTAGATTAAAATAAAGAAAGGGCAACATCAGTGTCAGATGTGGCATAGAAAGCTGTCCAATCTGATTCAGCAAGGTCACTCAAGAGGGCTTGGTTGTTGAGTAATCTGAGGGACCTGCACCAGATACATTTTGTGGAGGAGGGTGGGTGTCTGATCTTCCTGATGCAGAACATCATGCAGTGGTCACTGATGGCATCAGGCAAAATGCCAGCTGCAATAATATGGGGTTGGGAGGTGAGAACCCAATACAAAAGGATGTGGTTTTGTGATTGAGAGGGGTAGGATCTGAGATAATTTGTGTGAAATATAGGGGTCTGCCTTTTGAGCAACTAATCTTGAGGCTGGGATGAGACAATTGACACTGAAATCCCCTAGAAGAATGAGTTCACCAACAAAGGAATGGAAGACAATAGTGGTAATAGATTCAACAAGTGAGGATGGTGAGATTTTTGGAGAGGCATGGAGAAAACCTATGAAAATTGATACAGTGGAGGGAAATGAAAGCCTATTGAGGAGAAACTTATGGGAGAAGGATACAGCTTCTCGAACAGCCATGTAGCAAGATAGGCTCTGAGGCGTAAAACTAGCAACCCCACTCCCATGTTTACCCTGTCCTGTCTGAAAAGCTGATAGGGAGTTTGAAAAGCTGATTTGTGATCGCCAAGCTGATACATTGTATTACTCAGACACAGAGATCTTAGGAGGTACAATTTTAGTGCAACAGCATCTTACATTCTAGCCATTGAATGTTTTGGATTAATAGGCTATAAAACATGATGGCAACTGTAAGAAACACTGTCCTGACATGCACTATTGTAAAATACTGCCTAATAGACTATTTTATTAATAAATGTTACCCATCATGTCCCAGTGTGCCAAGGAATTAATACAAAACACTTAGGTTCATCTGATTTTGCTGACATTGTTCCCTGTGAAATCATGTGTATCCAATATTACCATGTTTAGTGCAAGTGATGTAGTGACAGAGTGCTTTACATCCTAATACAGTCAGACCTGGTTAATCAGTGTCTTGTTATTATGTGTATCTGATTATCTGAACAGGGAACCTCTGAAATAGATTTTTTTGCCATGTTAATTGCCCCTTTAATATGGAAACCTCTGTTTCTGAATCTGCATCCTGTGTTCAGAGTACAGAAACCATTATCCGCATTAATTTTAATCTGGATAATTCATCGCAGGTGTTAATTAATGTACTACTGGCAGTCTTCTTAATCCCTCTTAATCCCCCCGTCATGTAAAAGGTGATAGCAAATGCATTTTAGATATTTAACAGTCTTCCCATTTTCCTTTCCATGCCAGTATGTGTTCTGATATGCTTAGACCAATTTTTGATAAATAAATAACCTAACTTTGGGATGCGCTCAGCACCACCTCAAGTTACACTCTCTTCATTAGCTACTGCTCTTTCTTTTCATATTCCTAAACATTACATTGAATCAGTGACACCATTCCAGGCTATTCATATGAATGGCCTGGAATGCTGTTACTAATGTCATAGAATGTCCAGGCAGTTGAAAAGATAAAACAGCTACTGCCGAGGAGACAGGGATTCACTGTAGTTACAAAGCCAAAAAATAAATTATTTGTTTAACAAAAAAGGTCAAAACATGGAGACTAGAATATTTTAACTGTTCAGCACTGTATTACCAAATTTCCTCAGCACTGTATTACCAAATTTCCCATGTTCTAATAAAATAAACAACAACAATCAAAAACACTTTGGTCATTGTCTGGTTACTACATATATTTTTATTACATAACAAAATGGTCAAAAATAAATGTTTATATATTAACCAGGTCTGACTGTAACTGGACAGGACAAATAGCAGAACAGCTGATTAAACACCAAACTGTCAGACAGAAAATTAAAATCTCTGATCAAGTCATTTGCAAAAGCAGGCAACCACCTTAAAGAGAGAGAATGTAACTACCCTGCTGTTTGGGAATGATAATAAAAGCAATGACGATGTTATCTTCTACCAGTAACAGTGGCTTATGGGTGTCCTCTCTTTCAGGCAGAAAATTAAACTTTTTGGCAATACTTCATAATAAGACACTTGCACACATCATTATACATACTGTAGTTGGAAAATGTACTTCTCAGAATCAAATATAAGTTTTTAAAATATTAAACTGTTTGACCTGAAAATTAATTCATGAGCAAAAAAGAAGAAAACCGACTGATTTAAATACATCTTGAAGGCTCATACTAAGAATGTGATTGAGATAAATAGAGAGACACATACAGGCAGACCAGTGGATGGTAGATAGTTTATAAAGGCGTGGTTGCATCTGTATAATAGGGTTGAGTAAGGACTTTCATGTTAAACCCAATTTTTGCACCTTAATAACTTCCCCCATTCAACCAACTTACATGAAATTTGGAACACATACCCTGTAGATTGTGGATTGGTTCAGTGAGGGCAAAGTTACAGAGGTGCAAAAAAACATAAAACACACTTTTTTTCTAAATTTTAAGACTTTTTATTTTTGCCATCTGATAGTTAACACAATATGAGGCTTTGCCAGCCCAGTGACCCAGGTTCGGGAATGAGCCCAGGCCACTGTGAGTCAGCAGGGGACAGAGAGGATTGAGCATCTGGAGGACTTCTGTCCTCTCTCGGGGATGGAGGGATTGCTGTCCCACTCACTGATTGCCCTCGAGCAATGGCTGGAGGGGGATATGGGTCAGGAGGCATGTTGTCAATGTATGTCAATGGGGAGGGAGAGGGAGAAAAACCAAGGAGGAAAAGGAGCTGGCATGCTCCGTGATGGCCCCACCATTGCCCTGTCCCAATGCCCAGAATCTGGATATTGGTCTCTGTGGTGGGGGGGTAAGCCAGTGCCCTTCACCTCTTCCCTATCATGGGGGGGCAACCCATGGGGGATCACCAGGTCAGTTGTGCAGGAGAAAGGTGGGACCGGAGATTGAGTTCTCTCCAAAGGAGGGACTGGAACCACCTGCCAGGCTCCTAGGAGGGAAGAAAAGACTACAGTATATAGAAAAAAATATGAGGCTTTGAAACCTGAAACTTTCACGTTTGATAGCAGCTTCTCCAAGGTATGAGTTTTTGTTGTTTATAGGTCCAACTGTTTTGTGGCTTTTAAATTATTTAAGAATAAAGTTCTGTTTGTGAGCATGCACAGTTTAGAAAATTAACATTCTATGGATAGCTGAATTTTTGCAACAACAGCCGGTTGCATTATACTACACAGTTGTCGTTTACTAACAAATGACAGCTGTGTCATATAGCAACCCCTACTGGGTCATGACTCATATGTTAGGGACGGGGATACTGTCTTTATGGACCCAACATCTTGACTTTGCTGTGCTTAAAATATACTGTGTCTGCACACTGGGGGACCCAGTCCCTGGTGGCAGTGTAGTTATTTATTCACTGTATAATCCAGCACTGGGATGTGCACTCCCTGTGTGGTTGACCCCAAAGCCCATTGTTTTAGTAATAGTTGCCAACATGGGGGGGCACAATCCCTGTGTCAGCATTTACAAGCCCCCCCATGCAGTATGGGACACAGAAGAGCCCACCCACAGTGTCCCAAAATAGTTTATTATTTTCCTTGATTCCTGACTTCTTTTTTTTTAAACCTGAAATAAAGAAAATGGCCCCTCAACACCCCTGCTGTCCCCCAATCCCAACCCTCCCACTATATACCCCACACCCCCATTACACTATACTTACCACTGGAGGTCGAATGCTGTAATTCTCTGTGAACTGAGACACATCTGCAATTTTCAAAGCTGAACCATGAACTGAGGAATAAAGGTAAGTGCTTCATAATGTATTTCAATGCCATTTTGAACTTTAGATTATTTTTATTTGTTTTCACCACTAACATAGTCTTTTTCGGGACCCCACCTCATGATCACTGACAGTATCATTTCATTAATCAGGCTCAGAAGGTGATTTCACGGTTGCTGCATGAAATCACTTTTCAGAACTGAATAATGAAATTTCACCAGCAGTGTTCATGAGGTGGAGTCCCAAAAAGACCATGTTGAAAATTTGGAGAAATAATTCCTAAAAATGGCCATATTATAAGCATTCACTGAAATTTTCTACATGAGTGCATAGCTTTGGTATTTTTCAATATTTTGACTCCAAATTTTCAACATAGCCATTTTTTCACACCACCCCATAGACATTACAGCTGTCATTTTTCATATCCTGGCTGAAATGTGTTTTTGCACCTGTGGCATGGAATGGCTTTTCGGCAGGTATTTGAGAATTTTCACCTACTGGGTTCATGAGGTGCAAGCATAAGAAGACTGTCAAAAGTTTGGAGTAAAATTATTAAAAAACAAAGAATTTATTAAGTAATGTTGTTTGCAGGGATGTCCATTGCACCACTGGGGAACACACTGCCTTACCGTGCCAGTGAGCTGAGGTCAGGTGTGAACTCAGTGAACTGGTTTAATGGGACAAGGCTGATGGGGAAGGTGCTGCAACATGCAGCACCAGCCCTGGCCTGGGTAGGGATGGAGTAGTGTTTTGGTGCAGACACCACACCCTGTGGTGGGTTGGGCAACCTCACCCACAAGATATCAACATGCGTGCTGGAGCCTGCTGGGCCCACGCACTGTGTCAGGACTGTCTCTTATATTGTATTTATCTCATTTTGCACAGGTCCTGAAGGGATCTGTGCACATGAGTATATAATTCCACTATCAGAAAAAGAAGAGAAATTCATTGCAAAAAATTATGTTAATGCAGACATTGGGGTTGTGAAATGCACAGCACACAAAAAAGGGAAATTAAAAACATTAAGGATTTGGGTCTCCAGAGTATTGGCGAATCAGTGGTGGGGTTGTACTTGGGGTTGTCACGCTAATGCTCACCCTTCCCCTGATCAGACCAGGTCAAATGTGACGTCTTCACGCAGGGCCCAAGAAAGCTCCGACAGATTATATTGGGCATACTGTATCACTATGAGGCACTAGCTTGGAGCTGTAACTTGTGCTTCAGACAGGAGGCTACGGGCTTAGCTAAGGTGGAGGGGATGGGCATTATGGTTAACAACCTTAAGTAAGACCCTACCACTGATTTGCCAATACTCCAGAGACTCAAATCCATAATGTTTTTAATTTCCCTTCTTTGTGCACTTTGCATTTGCGGTAATGTAGTTGTTTGCAATAAGATAGATAGATAGATAGATAGATAGATAGATAGATAGATAGATAAGATAGATAGATAGATGACAGACAGTGCCAGATTATGCAGAAGAACCTTTACTCGAAGATTTTGTTTGCCCAGAATAGGACTGGGTCACCAGGATACCTGGAAATTTCCAGGTGGGCCCCCTCCACTGGGTACCTGGCCACCTTCTAAACTCTGGAAATATTTGCATTTATCTTATATTTTCTACTGAAATTAGGTATTTTAAGCACTGCAATAAAGGTAGGATGCCTACAGAGCTAGTGTAATATAAGTGGAATACTTATATGAGTGTGTTACCCTGGGCCTTCCCCTATTCACTGTCACTTTCCCTTTTCAGTTTAGTCTGCTATCAAGTATAACAAATGCACATCTCCTTTCCAGTTGACAGAAATGCTTTCACTTGAAGGAGAGGGATGTTACTTTATTTTGTTTGAAGAATGAATGTCTGCATGCATTAGAATAACTTGGAATCAAACTACTGCCATCGGTGGAAGCAACACCACAAGACAACTGCCTGTGATTTGGAAAGTATCAATTCAACCACTCCAAAATTATGCATGGATACTGTTTCTGTTATAAGATTTGATTTCCCTTTTTATGTTGATTGCGCGCATGCGCAAGAAACATATTGTGTCAGCTTTCTCCACAAGCAGGTTGAGGAGGCGTGGCACTGTTGTGGCCAATGCCCCCACAGCCTGCAAAGGCTTGTCCCCGCTTCCCCCAATGCTGTGAGACACTGCTGCTGACACTAGTTCAGCCAGCATGTCACGACCTTCTAAAAAAGTAGCCACTGCAATCGGGGGCTGCCTCATCATTGCAGCGTCAGCCATCCGCTGCAATGAAGGAGTGACCCGTCATTGCAGGGTGGGATGTAAAAACTCTGATATTGTTTGTGAACATGGCGGCAGCTTGCCGCCATGTTCACAAACAATATCACCCCTCCACCATGTTTAGTTGCCAATGGGGACCCCAATCCCTGTCAGCTTCACTGGCCCAAGCCCCAATGTTGATTGTGCTGATGGGGGAGCCCACTCCCCATTGAGATTTTGTCAAACACTGCCCCCACCGCTGATATTGTGTGCTGACAGGGTGCCCAATCCCTGTCGACATAATGTGAACCCCCTTTACTTGTGGTGTGCTGACGGGATGCCTAATCCCCATCAGCTACTGGCCCCTAAAAGGAGCAGTTGGGTGGTGAAGCCCCTCCCTCCTTTACTTTGTAGACAGGGGTGCCCAATCCCCAGTCGGCTACTGGCCCCAAAAAGAAACAGTTGGGTGGCATGTTGGGAGCCCACCCCAGTGTGCCTAATGCCCCTGTGAAGAAAAAAACTGTCCCACGATGTTTTTTTTCTTTGTAAACTTGTGAAATAAGAAAACTGTCCCTCACGGTCTCCCTGGCCCCCCTCCCACCACCCACACCCACCCACTGTGGACCCTGCCTCCCCACCCCTCTCACCCCATACATACCTCCGGAGTCCAGCGCAATGATTATCAGAGGACCGGGAACACGTCTGCACTCTTCAAAGTCGACCACGAACTGAGGAAATGCTGGTAAGCTGTATAATGGTAGAAATAGGGTTTTTTCAACTTTAATACATATCTCAGTCATTGTTTGGAATTTTGGAACCAAATTTTCAACATGGGGTTTTTGGGACCCTTCCTCATGAATTCTGGAACTGTCATGGTGTTAATCAGCCCGGAAAGGTGATTTTGCAGTCACTGTGTGAAATCACCTTTTGGTGCCTAGTAACAAAACGACAGTGCCAGTGTTCATGAGGTGGGCTCTCAAAAAGTCTATGTTGCAAATTTGGTGGAAAAAATTTGCAATATTTTCACGCCAGATTTACAACATTGACATTTTTTCACACCTCCTTGTGAATAGTACAGCTGTCATTGTTCACATCCCGGCAGAAATGTGTTTTCACACTTCCAGTGCAGAATAGCACAGTCACTGTGGGAAATCAGTGTGTGGGACAGAGTAAGAAAATGACAGTGACACTGTTTATGAGTAGAGGTCCTAAAATGACTATGTTGAAAATTTGGTAACGATACTCCATAAAATGACTGTGTTACGAGCATGCGTTCTGCAGTTTGCATGCATGCTCATAAGTTCTCAAATTTATAATATTTTCACTCCAGATTTTCAACATTGCCATTTTCCCACACCTACTTATGAACAGTACAGCTGTCATTTTTCCCATCCTGGCAGAATAGAGCAGTTGCTGTGGGAAATCACTGTCTGGGACAGATTAAGAAAATGAGAGTGATTCTGTTCATGAGCAGAGGTCCTAAAATGCCTGTGTTGACAATTTGGTGATGATAGCCCATCAAATGACTGTGTTACAAGTGTGCATTGCACACTTTTCACGCACCCTTGTAACTTCACAAATTTGTAATATTGTCATTCCAGATTTTCAACAATGGCATTTTTTCACACCTCCTTATCAGCAGTACAGCTGTCATCTTTCACAGCCTGACCGAAATGTGTTTTCACAGTTCCAGCACAGAATAACGCAGTCACTGTGGGAAATCACTGTTCGAGACAGATTAAGAAAATGACAGTGGCACTGTTCATGAGCAAAGGTCATAAAATGCCTATGTTGAAAATTTGGTGACGAAACTCCATAACATGACTGTGTTACAAGCGTGCATTGAACTGTTTCCATTCACCCTTGTAACTTCGCAATTTTGTAATATTTTCACGCCACATTTTCAACAGTGGCATTTTTCAACACCTCCTTATGAACAGTACAGCTGCCATTTTTCACATCCTGGCTAAAATATGTTTCTGCACTCCTGCCGGAGAATAGCTGTGGGAGACCACTGTTTGGGACAGATTAAGATCGAACACCTGAGAGGGGGGAGTGACCGAGCTCAACTGAGCTCTGTCAGGACTGATGTAGATTTGTTTGTGGGCAGAAAAAGGCCCCAAACACAAGAGCCCAGTACAAAAAGGGCAGCCTGCAGCACTGGGAGAAACAGAACGAGAGAGCAAGTGATGGAGGGGGAGTGAGCGAACTCACTGGAGCGCTGTCAGGACTGCTGCGGATTTCTTTGTGGGCAGAAAAAGGCATCAATGCAGGCAGGGGCCCAGTACAAAAGGCCAGCCTGCAGCAGTGGGAGAAACAGTATGAGCAAGTGAGACGGGGGGCTGAGTGAGCTCAACAGAGCTCTATCAGGACTGCTGTGGATTTCTTTGTGGGTAGAAAAAGGAGCCAATGCAGGCGGGAGCCCTATACAAAAGGGCCGCTTGCAGCGCCAGGGTAAACAGAATGAACGCGTGAGAGAGGGAGACTGAGCGACCTCAACAGAGCTCTGTCAGGACAGCTGCAGATTTCTTTGTGGACAGACAAAGGTGCCAACACAGCCAGGAGCCCCGTACTCAAGCGCAGCCTGCAGCACCAAGAGAAACAGAATGATCGAGTGACAGAGCAGTAGTAAGCAAGCTCAACGGAGCTCTATTGTGACTGCTGTGGATTTCTTTGTGGACAGAAAATGCAGCAACGCAGGCAGCAGCCCAGTACAAAAGGCCAGCTTGCTACGCCAGCCAAAACAGAATGAGTGAGTGAGAGAGCTCAATGGAGCTGTGTCTGGACTGCTTCAAATTTCTTTCTGGCCAGAACAAGCCGCCAATGCAGGCAGGAGCCCAGAACACAAGGGCAGCCTGCAGCGGCAGGAGACACAGAACAAGTGAGTGAGGGAGGGGGAGTGAGTGAGCTCAGCGGAGCTCTTTTGGGACTGCTGCAGATTTGTTTGTGGGAAGAAAAAGCCAGCAATGCACACAGGGGCCCAGTACAAATGGGCAGCCTGCAGTGGTGGGGAAACCCAAATGAGCGAGTGGGGGGGAGTGAGCAAGCTCAATGGTTCTTTATTGTAACTGCTGCAAATCTTTTTGTGGGCAGAAGAAGGCAGCTGTGCAGCCAGAAGCCCAATAGAAAAGGGCAGCCTGCATCGCCAGCAGAAACAGAATGAGCGAATGAGAGAAGGGGAGTGAGCGAGCTCAACGGAGCTCTGTTGGGACTGCTGCAGATTTCTTTGTTGCCAGACAAAGGCACCAACAGAGGCAGGAGCCCAGTACAAAAGGGCAGCCTGCAGTGCCAGGAGAAACAGAATGAGTGAGTGACACAGGGGGAGTGAGTGACCTCAACGGAGCTCTGTCGGGACAGCTGTAGATTTCTTTGTGGGCAGAAAAAGGTGCCAATGCAGGCAGGAGCCCAGTACAAAAGGGCAGCCTGCAGTGCCAGGAAAAACACAACGAGCGAGTGAGAGAGGGACACTGAGCGAGCTCAACAGAGCTCTGTCGGGACAGCTGCAGATTTCTTTGTGGACAGACAAAGGTGCCAACACATCCAGGAGCCCCATACACAAGCGCAGCCTGCAGCGCCAAGAGAAACAGAATGATTGAGTGACAGAGTTGTAGTAAGCAAGCTCAACGGAGCTCTATTGTGACTGCTGGGGATTTCTTTGTGGACAGAAAATGCAGCAACGCAGGCAGGAGCCCAGTACAAAAGGTCAGCATGCAGCGCTGGCCAAAATGGAATGAGTGAGTGAGAGAGCTCAATGGAGCTGTGTCTGGACTGCTTCAGATTTCTTTCTGGCCAGAACAAGCTGCCAATGTAGGCAGGAGCCCAGTACACAAAGGCAGCCTCTAGCGGCAGGAGACACAGAACAAGTGAGTGAGGGAGGGGAGTGAGTGAGCTCAACGGAGCTCTTTTGGGACTGCTGCAGATTTGTTTGTAGGAAGAAAAAGCCAGCAATGCACACAGGGGCCCAGTACAAATGGGCAGCCTGAAGTGGCGGGGAAACCAGAATGAGTGAGTGAGATAGAGGGAGTGAGCAAGCTCAACAGAGCTCAATTGTAACTGCTGCAAATTTGTTTGTGGGAAGAAGAAGGCGGCAAAGCAGGCAGGAGCCCAATAGAAAAGGGCAGCCTGCAGCCCGGCAGAAACAGAATGAGCGAGTGAGAGAAGGGGGAGTGAGCGAGCTCAACGGAGCTTTGTTGGGACTGCTGCAGATTTCTTTGTGGCCAGACAAAGGCGCCAACAGAGGCAGGAGCCCAGTACAAAAGGGCAGCCTACAGTGCCAGGAGAAACAGAATGAGTGAGTGACACAGGGGGAGTGAGCTACCTCAACGGAGCTCTGTCGGGACAGCTGTAGATTTCTTTGTGGGCAGAAAAAGGTGCCAATGCAGGCAGGAGCCCAGTACAAAAGGGCAGCCTGCAGCACCAGGAGAAATATAATGAGCGAGTGGGGGGGGTGAGCGAGCTCAATGGAGCTCTATCATGACTGCTGCGGATTTCTTTGTTGGCAGAAAAAGGCGGCAACACAGGCAGGAGCCCAGTAGAAAAGGCCAGCCTGCAGCACCACAGAAATGGAATGAGTAAGTGAGAGAGGGGGAGTCAGCAGGCTCAACAGACCTGCGTCGGGACTGCTGCAGATCTCTTTGTGGGCAGAAAAAGCCACCAACAGAGGCAGGAGCCCCGTACAAAAGGGCAGCCTGCAGTGCCAGGAGAAACAGAATGAGCGAGTCAGAGAGGGGGAGTCAGCCACCTCAACGGAGCTCTGTCGGGACAGCTACAGATTTCTTAGTGGGCAGAACAAGGTAACAATGCAGGCAGGAGCCCAGTACAAAAAAGCAGCCTGCAGCACCGCAAGAAACAGACTGAGCAACTGATAGAGGGCCAGTGAGCATGCTCAACAGACCAATGCAATCAACATTCAGCATTGACAAATGCTTGTTTTATTTTGTTTTCAGCTGCAGTCTGGATACCATGAAATCAGATGCTGTACCAATGCCAATAAAACAAAAAACAGCAGTTTGAACACTGAACAGTCTTGTTTTCACAATAACAAACAAATGACAAATCAATTGCAGCACTATGTAAGCAATAAGACAAATTGGGGTGTGAACTGAACAGATATTATTGCACACCCAGGGGCATAGTGAGGCACGAGGCCACAGGACCCTGGAAGTGTGGTAATATCTGTTCAATGCTCACCTCCCAGAGTGTCTTATTATGCTTATAAAATGGGCAACCTTTTGTTTTTACTTTTCAAAGTAAGAAAAAGCTAGATTTATATATATATATATATATATATATATATATATATATATAGTGCCATGGTAGTGGCACTATAGTTAGGGTTGAGTCGCCACTTTATTGCAAAATCTCAAAGTTTGCACCTTAGTAGCTTTTGCCACCATACAACAGATTTGCCTGTAATTTTGCATGCGTGGTCTGGCATCATAGTTCTGTGGATCTGCCAAGTTGAGTTACAGTTGGATGTACAGTTGTGGAGCTACAGAACACCAAAAATGCAAATAAACTGACTTTTTGTGCGTTTCTTTGCTCGTGCCCACAGCCAGCATGGTTTGTCCGATCAGTCCAAAAACTTCAGAAAGATGTAGCCGTGGTCACCAATGAGTATTTCAAAGATTTGGTGAACAAATATTAAACCGTTCAAAAAATTATTCAAAAAACAAATTTCCCATTCTAGTCAATGGGAAAAGTTAACAAAAATCACTAAACTTTCATGACAGGCTCTTTTTACTGTTGCAAATGACCCTTTTACTTTCATGAGCCAGCCATCTTGTTTACAGCTAATGACACAGAAAATGCCTGTTTTTTAAAATTGGGACCCTTTAGGTAAACACTGATTGTTGTGTTTATCTAGTCAGGTCCTGAGGATGCTAGCCATATCTTTTTTGTGGGTGTTAAACCCCCCCGAAATATGTTTTTTAGCTTTTTCCAAAAAATACCTTCACAAAATACTTTTGCAAATGTGAACGTTTTGTGATTTATTCTGCAAAACTTTCATGATTTGCAAAAGTGTTTTGCAAAAGTATGCTCAAAATAACAGCAAATCTTTGCCAGACTTCTGCAACCAAACAGTTGGGTTTTTTTGGAGTGAAATTTGCAGGGTAGCAAGCCCTGGTCCCACAAATGTGCCTTTGGTGGTTTGGTGCCAAAACATTGAAGAGGCCCAAAGTTACAGCATTCCAAAGTTGAGCAATTTCCCATAGCATAACATTATAGCGCCCGCCACACCTTTTGGCACCCATATCTCAAAAACGAAGTGAGATATGGAGTTTTCACTACTGACAACTTAGTTCACCTGTAGGTGAACTAAGCTACATAAACAAGTTTGGAATTAGTAGATGACACCTGCAGTGGAATTTTTTTCCTACTTGCTACGGTTACAGAGATATTGGCAAAAACATGTTCCAAGGGTTCTAAGGGTGGCTCTCCAGTGAATTCTGTTGCCCATAGCTCATAAATGATGCAAGATACAGGTTCAGTAAATTATGGTTGTGAGAAGTGCTGGTTCTCATGATTACAGGGACATTTTGATTTTTTTGGTAGCTCCTATGGTTCCTGAGATATCGGCAATTTTGTGTTGCATGTGTTCCTTGTCCGTTATGGCTGTTGTATGGCTCTGTTGTGAAGTGTGAGTGGAAGTGCAGGGCCCAAAGTGCACATGATCACACATATGCATCTCATTATGCAAAAAATGAGCAATGTGAAGGGAGCACAGGGCCCAGAGATCCTGCTTGCCCACTAACACATACCATTTACCACTTACATTACACTTTCTCAAAAAGCAGGGAAAGTCATTGCAAAAAACTCCATTAATGCATCAGTTAAGGTTGTTTTCACAGTAACAAAAGTGTGGAAATTCAGTGTTAGAGTTACCACCCCTCCACCTCACCACCAACCCCCACCCTCCAGATACCACCAGGCATCGGGGTGTGCGTTGAAGCGGTCATGCCTAACTCTCACCTCATTCTCCTATTCTGCACCAACACAGATTCTTTACACATGGAATGGGGTGAGACTTAGGCATGACCATCCCAATACACACCCCGATGCCTGTTGGTGTCTGGAGGGTGGGGTGGTGGTGGTGGTGAGGTGGTAATTCTAATACTGAATTTCCACACTTTTGTCACTGTGAAAACAACCCTAACTGATGCATTAACTGAGTTTTTTGCAATATATGTATGTATATATATATATATATATATATATATATATATATATACTGATATATATACTGTATATTATAGAGGCACGGTCATGCCACTATAGTTAGGGTTTAGCGGCCAGTTACATACTAAAGTCAAAAGTTTGGACATTAATAACTTTGGACCCATTCAATGGATTTGCCTGAAATTTGGTACACGCATTGGGGCATACTAGGTCTCTTGATTTTCTGGTCTTCGTCTACGAAAGCACTGAAAAATGCAAAATTATCCATTTTTGGAGGCACCTTTTAGCATTCTTAATGTGGTTCTTCGCAGCCATTGTGAGATGGCTTGTTTGAAAGAGCTTTGGTGGCTGAACATGCTGCTTTTTGTTTGGTGAAAAAATATTAAGGTATTCAAAAGTTATGGCACTTTTAATTTCCAATTGTAAGTCAATGTGAACATTTATTTGTATATCTTGCGATCAAAGAATGGGGGTTCTGGCCATCTCGTCCTGCCTGGTGATCAAAGAATTTGCAACCTCACAGTTCAAGAATCTTTGTCCCCACGGATTTTCAAAATTCTTTGATCATGAGGTCAGCCATTTTGTTTTTTATTTTCCGATTGGAAAAACACAAATATCTCGGCTCAGGGATCACTTCTGAAGTACAACTTTGATGGGTTTTACTCAGGGGGCTCTGATCTATCAAGCCATGCCTTGGTTTCATCCAAATTGGTCAAAAAATAGAATTATAAGATTTTAAAATCTTAATTTGTAGCTCACTAATGATCTTTGATCACGAGCCTGCAAATTCTTTTATCGTGAGATTCTTTGATCACGATCTTGCTTCGTGACCTAAAAACACTAATATCTCTGCTCAGGGGTGGGCTAGGGACAAATCAGTGAAAAATTTGCATTTCACCATTTTTAATTCTTTGTTCATGAGCCTGCAAATTCTTTGATCATGAGCCTGCAAATTCTTTGATCTTGAGATTCTTTGATCACGAGGGAGGGACAAGATGGCCAGATTTTTTATAATGGAATAGATAGGGGAATTTTAGTAATCTTTCATATTGAATATCTTGGGAATGGTTTGGTCTTTTTACTTGAAATTTGGAGGGTGTTTATGGCCTGTCCTGTAGATGTGAATTATGGTATTTACGTGTCAGTGAAAAAATTTTATGCGGAGATATTGTGTGACACACTTTACGTGTTGTGGACAGTGTTTTGCTTGTGGTGACGGCTTGAAATTGATAGGGTACCTAGCCTTAGTGTCATGGATGTAGTTTTCAGTTGTTGTGTGCGTTAAATGTCAACAGGTGGGGAACTGTGCCAGTCTGATGAATGAAAATCTCATACATTAAAATGTTATATCTCAGACACGGTTTGGTCTTTTCACTTGAAATTTGGAGGATGTTGACAGCATGTCATGTGGATGAAAATTACAGTGTTTCCATGTCAGAAATATTTTTGGTGCAGATATGACATGGTGCAGTTTACGTTCTTCGGACAGCGTTCTGCTTGTGGTGGTGGCGGCTTGAAATTGATAGGATATCTAGCCTTAGTGTCATGGATGTAGTTTTAAGTCATTGTGTGTGATAAATGTCAACAGGTGTGGAACTGTGCCACTCTGATGAATGAAAATTTCAAACTTTGATATGTCTTATCTTTGACATGGTTGGATGTTTTTATTTGAAATTTGGAGGGTGTTGATGGCATGTCCTGTAGATGTTAATAGAGGTGTTTACGTGTCGGACAATATATTTTTTAATGATATATTGTGTGGTGCAGTTTACGTTTTGTGGACAGCGTTTTCTATTGTTCTACTAGATTAATATTTGTTTGGTGGCTAGCATTGCTGTTGTGAATGTACTTTTTAGTCATTGGGTGTGTAATGTGGCCTGACACTTACAAGTTGGTGGGAGCGCAGTGCCCTTCCCCACCAACTTATGCAACTTTCTACTTTCCTATTCTTTCTTAAAAGTAAAGGAATTCTATGCAAAAAGTTCATTAATGCATCATTTAGGTTTTCTACAGTCAAAAGTAAGAAAGCAGGTTGTGTTGAACCCCGCGACTCACCTAGCCCACCCTCAACCAGCATCGCGCGTTGGGGTCATTTCGGTCTTAACCTCACCCCATTCCTTCCCCATTCTCCATCTACCTGCTTCTTTACATGTGATGGGGTGAGAGATTAGGGCCACGATCCAATGCTCACCCGATGCCGGTTGGCGGGTGGGGTTGGGGGTCTAAGGGGCTTTCAACCCTAACCCTGAATTTCTTGCTTTGTTCGCTGTAGAAGAACTCTAACTGATGCATTAACAAAGTTTTTGCATAGAAATATATGTACATATACTAATATATATATATATATATACTGTATATATATATATATATATATGTGCTCTCAGAATTTGACATAAAATAGTCCTTCCACCTTTTGTCACCTAGAATACTATCTCATATGATGTTCTGCCCACCAAAAATTGGTTCACAACTATGGTTTTAAACACAGACTGGAGTAGTAGGCAAGAGTTTTTTTTTTTCCATCCGCCCCACTACAATGAAGATCCTGGTTGATTATGTTGACCTGCTCACAATAATCATTACACACACCCTTTCCATGCTCAATACAGAGATTTAAAAAGGAGGTGGGGTGGATTATCTGAGTGAGTGAACCAGAGCAGCTCAGTGACCCCCTCAATTAATACATTCACACCTAGACCCACTTAACTGAGCTGATCTTATTGATCAGATTGCAGAAAAGAATGAAGATTTCTATTTTATTGTGCCAGCGTTACCCTTTTCTGCTGTGAAGAGCGCCCTATATCATGCAGGGCATAGTACAGCAAAATTCCAGCACTGCTGATGCTGCTTTGTTTTTACTATGAGAGCTTCTGTCTATGAATTTGCAGCTCCCAGACTGGGCAACCTTGTCTAAGTAATGGAAGAAACAGAGATTACTCTGAGAAAGTTTGAGAATTGTGGGGGCAGTAGTGGAAACACTAGTGGAGACAGAGTAACTACAAATGCTGATGGAGTGTCAGGCATGATTTTAAAGTGATGTGTAAAGCAGTGTGATTTTATATTTCAAATACTGTTTTCCTAGGAGGGCAGGATTGTGATTTTTAACACAGATGGGGGATTTTCAGTCACTAATATGTTTTTATTAGAGAGTTGTTGGAGAGTGAAGTTTTCTGCAGGCAGGGAATGGTATAATGGGGGAAAATAGGTTGACAGAGCATGGCTGACATTGATGCTGTAACAGTGAAGAGTAAAGTGACACAGCAGGGCAGACTTTGTTTATACACTTATCTGTTTTTTTGGGGTGAAGAAGGAGAAAAAATCAACAGCATGTGGCACCACAGTTTCCCTGATCTTGCATTACCATTAGCGACTGAGAAAAATTGCAGCATTTCAAAACAAGCATTCGACCAGCTCATTGACTTCTTTTTTCTAATGCGGTCCTGCTTTTGAGAACTTGTTTTTACCTGTGCATAGAATGGATTTGATGCACAGGTAGAAACCAATCAAAATGCAGGATTTGTTCTCCCCATTTTATAAAGCAAATAATAAAGCATGGTTTAACTTATTATCACTTACTCTAGCAACAAATGATGTTTATGTATGGGGCATTTTCTTCTGATCCATACATGCTATAGACAGATACTGTATTGTATACTGGTAGAAAGCTGTCATTCTTAGCTTTCCAAATGTATATAATATGTGTTTCAAGCATGTTCAGATCAGTATGTTATAATGAGACACAAGGATGTCATGGTTATTTTGGATCCACTGTTCAAATGTAAAGTGGACAGTTTAGAGATCACTTGTACATTTAATGTATGCTAAAACCTGGAAAATTATCCTTTTTCTTTTCTTCACTGGTGATGCTCGGGGGGGTGGGTCATCACCACGGTGCGCAGGGTGTATCTGAAACTTACTAGAGAATTGCTGTGGTCGAGTATTTCAACAAAATGCAATTGGCTCTCTTATGTCACAGGACCTCCTTGTGAATGAGCTTGCTCAATGGAGTTTTCCTGCAATAAGCTTGAAACTTGAACTTGAAAACTTGATACCCTCTCTCCCTCCTGCCTCCAACCTCCTTCCTTATTTTCTCTTTGTAAACCACTTCACAGAGATTAGCTTTTCCAAATCCAGTTCCACCATGCTGCAGTGATGGGAATTACAGTGACATCTTTTACAGCAATGACTCCCACCAACATCCCCAACACCGCTGAGTTCCAACCATAACCTGCAACATGCCGACCACATCAATCCGGGGGGGGGGGCTGTGCCCTCAGCACCCCTCCTACTTTATATATCTAAATCCATATTGCACAGACAGTGGAGTTTATTTATTGAATTTTGTTGACCTTATAGGCCCACTGAGACTAGAAGTACCTTTTTCAGGGGTGACTGGGGGGGGGGATACAGATGGTAACAAACTAAAATTGAACCAGATTAAGCTGTTGGTATTTTTTGTGAATGGGGGAAATTTGGTCAGGACACAGGGGAAATTCCCCTATCTCACAGGTAGGGGGACTGGATGTCTGTGAGTCAGTTTGTACCTGTGTATGCTAGGAGGAGGTCATGGAGGAGACTGGGGAGTTGCAGGCTCCTGTATTTCTAGATTCTTATGAAGTGGAAACCTTTTATGATGCAGAAGGCCTTTTCTCAGATTATCCTATTTCTGGGCAACAGAATGATCCTTTTATGGAGTTGTTGACTGGTCAGGAACTTTCTGAGAGTGACATTCAAAAGTTTTCTGCGAAGGTAAAGCCACTTCACTCAACAGTTTTACTATCTATTAAAACTACAGAAACTACAAGACCTTTACTAATACAAGATACAAATGCTACTAACTTGGACTTTCCTGTTTCTGACTTGGTCGAGAAAATGGCGACTGGTGGGAGTTGTCAAGAGCCATCCCAAAATACTCCTTCTGAGTCTGTTTTTTAATCTTCTCCTTCAAATCAGACTAAAGCAACAGTGTTCTCCCTTTCAGCTTCTACTGACAAATCTCAGAAGGAATCATCTGCTGAGTCTGCTTTTTGGGCAGACTCAGATTTCAATCTTAATGAAACATGGATGGTAGAAAGCTCTTTGCAAGCTGCTGGCTGGGTTCGTTCACCTACGACAAATCAATGGACCTCAGGTTTTGCTCCATTGAAGATTCTGGGTGTCCATCTTCCCAGAGAGGACCTTCAGTCAGGAGTAAGTTCTATCTCACGTGTACATTCTTCAGTATCTGGTGTGGGACAAAATTCTATGTTTTTTGACTCCCTACCTTCTGACTGTGCATTAACTCAAAATCCATGCTTACATTTTAAAACCACCTTGCAAGACCAAAATCATCTTGCAGTAAATGACATTGTTACTGCTGAAGAAAATGACAATATAACTTTGGATCACACTACGCTGGTCATGGTGGAAATAAGAATGCTGGACAGAAAAGAACTGGGGAATGAACAGACTGATAGATCATATGCCTCATTTTTTTCAAAAAAAAGTCTTCCCTGCCAAATGGCATAATGTGGTTAGATTGATTTACAAAGGAGGTTTTGATATTTTTCCAGATAGAGTGTTTGTAGGTAAAAAGTTATTGCAAGATAATTTAAAATTTTCTGCGACTGACCTTTATGCTGTTATCCATGTATGCAGTGAAAAAAACATTTGATTCTTTTACAGATGACGTGTCTCTTCCTACCCAAAATCTGATTTATGCAAATTCACAGACATATCTAATTTCCTGTGGGGTGGCAAGACAGCCCGATGGGCTCTCTTTAGCCAGATTTGCTTCTTTATCAGTTCTCCATTACATGTTTAATTCTTACACTCTGGATGAAGGCTGGGCCACTGGCCAAGCAGACCCAATATCAACCCTTGTGGCTTCAAAGAGAAAAGACCCTTGTTTCTCCATATAATGTATCTCTCAATACTCTCATTTTTTCTTCTAAGAATTTAATTAAAAGTTTTAGAAATCTACCCATAGGGATAACACTTTGAGTGCAGGCCCAACTATGTAATACATTCCAGGTATCCTTGCTAAAAGATGTCTCCCAGCCTATATGTGGTAATCTCAACTTCAAGATTGGTGGTCTGCCCATTCCATACAATTTTTGGCCAGGGAATACTCAGCTTAAAGTTATAGACTTATTATAGGAACACAAAGTGATGTCATTCCAAACAGCTCGAGCACAGTTTAACTTCCCTAATTCTTTTTGCTTTAAATATATCCAACTACAACATATGCTTTGTACAACATTTTGGAACTGGGTCTTGGGCACAGTACTTAACAGTCCCGGTTCTCCCGGCTATTTCCAATTTACCCTCATCCCATCTTATCTCTTTTCTCTAGTGCCTCCTAAGGGATGGCATAGAGGAACTGCGAGGAGCACCATACTATGTCTGGGACCAGGTACTACCCTCAGAATCTCCAGCACCACGACCATACTCTAAAATCTAGTCACAACTATATCAAGATGTGAAGTGAATTAGATATTGCATCCTACAATTTTATGTATTACATGATCTATACTACACGCCTGCCAGACTTTACCAAATGGGGAAGCTTCCCTCAAATCTTTGCTCTCGATGCAAGGAATGTCCTGGCACACTACTGCATATTCTGTGGGAAGGTAATAAAGCCACACCCTTCTGGTCCATCATTAAGTCTAATTTGGATCCCCTATTGGTTCTATCTGAAGCTTTTAGACCAGAAAGTTGTATAATAGGGGAGTATGGGGACCTTTTGATTGGTAATCAATGAAAACTCATGGTGTTAGTATCCCTATGTGCCAAGAAAGTAATCATGCACCATTGGCTGGATCAGAGCATTCCCACGTACACAGAATGGTTAAAAGACACACTCTTTGCTTTACAAGCAGAAAGCACAATTGCCCGAATAACGAAGAGGCCACATTATTACCAGAAAGTATGGGCCCCTTACATACCTTGTTAACTATTTAATTAAATAAGGTACAGAATATAAAAAGTTTTAAAAACCACTACTAGAAAAATCTTAATATCACTTTAGGCCTTCTCCAGTAATTTTATCCAGGGCTAATGAAACTATAGGCCAATATCACTGCATACCTGAGGGGTTGTGGGTGGGGGGAATGTGCTTAAGGGGGAGGATGGGGATGACTAGGAGGATACATAAGTGTATGTTTCTTAAGCTTTGAAATGATTTGTAAAGAGAATTATAATAATAACTACCACTCATCAGATTTCTATGTGAATATATAATATTGTAGAATTTCTCCAATTTACATTACTGGCTTGTGGTAATGAAGCATGTAATCTTCCCTGTTATATGTCTGTAATGAATGATATGTACAATCTTCCTAACAATAAAACATAATCAATTTGAAAAAAAAAAGTTTGATGTTAGTTTTAAATCGCAAGCTGGCCTGGATAAATTTTGGGCATGATATAATCTTGTTAAAGATACTCCACTATGGGTAACATTTGATGTTATCCCATTATCAAAACCAGTGCTGAAAAAGATTACTGTTCTTTTCTGTAATGAGGGAGTCAGTGTTACTGATTTAATGTACTGGCTAAAACAAAGATGCACAGTCTTAGGTCATCCTGAGGCTATTTTTGACTCAGAAAACATTTGGATAAGTGGATGGTGAGTTTGAATTATTTTGCAAGTGCTTGATGAAGAGATACAGCATATACCTAACTACTCTTTTGGGGGGGAGATAGAGGTGTACTTTTGTACCCTGGACAATCTAAGAGTTGTTATAAATGAGGGGACTTGGGGCACCTCAGTTACATTTGTGATAAAGTGAAATGCTGTTTGTGTGGGAAATTAGGACACATAAATTGGCAATGTGTAAACTAATTGATTTGTAATCTTTGCAGTAAAACTGGCTACACTTACAATAACTGTCATTAAGCTGCTCATAGACAAACTGGGTCTGGTGACAGTGAAGAACAACAATTACTGGTTGCAACAGCACAGAGGAAACCTACTACACTAGCTTACAACCCTAGGTCTGAACATACTATAGCTCCTTATGAGCAAGATATAATTCTTGAGACTATACAAGATGGGATACCTTCTGCTCCTGTGTTGCAGGTAATGGAAGATGTTTCAATTGTCAGTGCTAAGTCTGTTGACAAGTTATCATCTCCTGTTATCCAGACTATAACCTTAGCAGACACTTCTGCAGTTGTTAAGCATGACATATTCCCCCCATCCCTTCATATATCCTTGCTTCTACACCTTTTATGGATACTGAGAAAAGGGTTACTAGGAGATGTACCTGGCAGCAGCCTGCTCCAAAAGTATATAAGATCTTCAAAACCAGAACCTCTAATAGGTTTCAACCGCTCTTCAAATCTATACCAGTATCTGTCCCTGAGTCTGAATGTTCTTCAGAAGATTTGAATCAAAGGGAGGTATGTTCTGACTCAGATTTCAGTGAAAAGGATGATTTGAAGGTACAAAATAGGAGCCTAAAACAAAATATAAGTTAAAAAAAAGGAGCAAATGTAGGAAAATCAGGTCATAAACCTTTTTGAGACATTTACTGCTGGGGTCTTCTTTGAAACTTATCACTGTTAATGTTGACAGTATTAAAAATAAGAAAAAGGGGAAGTGTTTTCTCACATCTTCTCTTTACACAGGCTGACATTTTTTTTAATACAAGATACCAGATTACATACTTTACTGGAAATTACACATGCACAATCTGAATGGTAAAGGAGTCCTTCTTACTGGTCTCTAGGTTTAGAGCCAAGTTCAGGACTTGGGATTTTATTTTCTGTACAAATTAAGCTTATCAAATTATTGGATTTATTACCTGGTAGAGTATTGTTATTAGATTTTGTTTTGGATGATATTTACTATAGATTGATTAATGTTTATGTGCCAAAGACCAAAGCAGCAAGAATAGAGACTTTTCAATTGATTAAACCATATTTATTTTCTTCTCAAAATGTGATTTGGAGGGAGTGATTTTAATTGTGGGCTAAATAAACAAGATAGGGTTAAAGATACTATTACAAGTAACATTTTTTCTGATTCTATTTTTCTATTTAATACTTTACAGACAGCTAATTCCGTGATGCTTATTTCTCTCATACTCATAAAAGAGATCCGACTTTTCAACGTGGTTCCTATGCTACTCATATAAACTTTCTCTTTATAAGTAAAGGTATATCTGTTACACATATGTCTACAGAATCAGTAGAATATTCGGATCATTTAGAACTTGCAATGTCTCTTGGAGATTTAACACCTCAGAATGGTCCTGGTTTATGCAAGTTCAATAAGTCTTTGTTGAACAGAAAATCTGTAGTTCACCAAATTTTATACCTTATTTGTGGTCAGAAAATGTTGTTTCCTATTTTTGATAATCTCGTGCTTTGGTGGGATAATGTTAAATTAGTGCTAGGAGTTTTGTTATGATCTTTAAGTAAACAGAATAGAGATGAACAGAGGTTAAGGTATCAGTATTGTAGAAAACATTTACAGTGGCTAATGAGTTTGGCACAGATGACTAAGCACAACTTTGATGATCAAATAACCAAATTGCAAACAGAAATGAAACTTTTCCATGACAAGCAGTTGGAATCTTTACAAATGCAACAGCAATTTGGCACTAAAGGCAATTTAGATTCTGTTTGTCCCTTTTTAACTTGAAAATTTAGAACTTAAAATAAACATATTGGGACTGTTTGGGATGAACAGCATAATACTGTCATTTCTCCTCCAGATATTTTGGTGGCAGTTTCATGATTTTTATAGCAACAATGCACAAAATAACATACTGATTTGGCAGTTTTTTTATCACTTTTTCAGTCCGTTCATATTCCGGATATTCCTCAGGAAGAATTGGATTTTCTAGTACAGGAGATTTCTGTTACTGAAATTATCACCACTGTTAACACATTTACTAAAGGTAAGGTACCTGGCGCAGATGGTATTCCTGTAGAAATTTATAAATTAATAATTCTTACTATTGTTAAGGAATTAGCACAAGTCTTTAATTATTTACTTTGGATGTCTGGTTTTCCATTAGATATGTCAACTGGAATCACCATTTTTCTGTTTAAAAAAGGAGAGAAGAAATGTGTAAAACATTGGACCCCCATCTGTCTTTTAAAAGTTGATTTTAAAATTTTTACTGAAATCTTGAATACTAGACTTTCTTGTCTAGCTCAGTATGTTGTTTCAGCATGGCAATTCTGTGCAATCCCAGGTAGACAGATGACTGACATATTACTTTGCTGAGAGAAATTTTTGAATCAGGGACTTTAGGTTTTGTGTCAGGATGGTTGGTATCATTAGACCAAAAAAAGGCTTTTGATTCAGTGGATCACAATTTTCTATGGTTGATATTGGAAAAATATGGTGTACCTGAGGGTTTTATTTCTTGGTTATGGCTTGTATATCGCACTGCAGTTGTCCGACCCTTACTAAATGGGTTTTGAGGACCAATGATTTCAGTCACAAAGGGGTGCATCAGGGATGGCCTTTAAGTCTCTTGTTATTTGTGTTTAGTATAGATCCTTTATTGTGGATCTTGAATGACAGATGTTTAATTTTTCCTTTGACTATTTCTTCCATACACCTATCAATTACTGCAGTAGCCTATGCAAATGACTTATGTCTTTTGTTAAGTTCTCCTGAAGGTATTCAAACCGCTGTAAAAGTTTGTGATGTTTTTGGTCAGGCTTCAGGGATTTGTTTAAATAAACAAAAAAGTAAATGTAAAAGAGTTGGTTTACATCAGGATCTGGTGAGTGATATTGTGGTAATTCCTGTTGTTATGGGTCCTATCCATGTTTAGGCATAGACTTTGATTTAGGGAGACAAGATCTATATATTTAGAATGTACAGCTTCAATGGGGTAGGGGAATGGTGGGTAATTGGAATAAATTTGCTATGACTAAAATGAAAAGAATTTATTTGATAAAAATGTATTTGCTGCCAATTTTTCTCTATGCTTGTGTGGTATTTCCACCCCTGAAAGAAAGGAAAACTACATTGTTAAGTATTTTCTTTACTGCAGTATGGGGGAGTAGGCTAAATCCATTAAAAATAAATGTTTTATATTTACCTAAGAAACAGGGTGGATTGAACATGGTAAACCCTGAATTTTTTTTGTACCTTCATTTTTTATTTATTAATGTCAGGCCACTGTGTATCAAAATACCTTTAGCATGGTCTACCTTATTTTTAGGAAAATTGGCAATGTGGTTCCCAGGATGGGTTTATGGTACTCAAAGAGTTTTTCAAACTGTTACATTTGCTTATTATAGAGAAGTGTTTGTTAAATTAAACTAAATGGCAAGTTACACCTTTAATGTTCCTTACTAAATCAAAGAAAATGTTTTATCATGTAATCCAGGAGACTCATTTTCAGAAGAAATAACTTTTTCTTTATGTCCTCCTGAATTTCAGTCATCAGTTCTTCATCTGAATGTTTGTAATAAAGTGCCAGTTAAATTTAAAGATATCTTATGGTTATATTGCCATGAAAAATTAAATGAAAAAGCAAATCAAAAACATAAGATGAAAGAAGACCGACTGCGTTCTAGACTAAATTGTATAACTAAATTAGAGACTATGGAACATTTATTTATCTCTTGTTCATGTATTGTACAGTTTTGGGAGACTAGTGCAAAACACTCGAATATGCCTATATTGAAAACAGTAAATTATGAAGTTTTGATTTATGGAGTTTATGATTACCACTGGGCAAAATGGGATTCTGACACATTACATGTCATTTTTTCAGTTATAAAATGGTATATTTGGAACATTAGCTGTATATTTTCGCTACAACAAAAGTTGATTTTACATGATGAATTAATAGGAAATATATCTTCTGATATTCAAAATATTTATTATACTGAAAAATCAAAACAGACAACAGAGTTTATAAATAGAACTTGGAGAAATTTATTGTGGATTATGGATAATGATGTACCTGTTACTCGAATGTTAATATTTTTTTCTTTCTGCATTTATGTATCTGCTTTATTTCCTCTCTTTGTTATATTTTATACCTATGATTTTGTTTTGTGATTACTAATTTGACTTTAATAAACAAAATTCCCCTACTGCATTGTTGCCAGTAGGGGGAGCTGCTTGTCTACTGAACATTATGGCAGACAGTGTTGAGCCACCAGTGGAGATGGATGTGCCACAAGAGAACAGAACCAAGGAGTTTTCTCAGACCTTGGTTTCAGATTTGCAAGGAGATTTTATCAGATAAATTCAGTTGGAGTCCACTAGTGAAATGCATGGACAAAACCACACAGCGGAACATGTGGAAGGTGTTTCCATCATTGTTGAGCCCGATGGAGTGGCTGACATGTGAGTGGCAGGCTCACCCAACCAGGCTGAAGCCTTAGAAGCAGGAGCTGAAGCTCCACTGACAGTGGAGAATGACCTTTCAGATGAACTGCTAGGCGCTGATGTATCAGCAAGAGGAATGCGGAAAGAGAGTACAAAAGATGTAGATTATCCTGATAACTGCTGGTCAAAGGAGAAAACACTGTTAGATGCTGGCTGGGTGTGTTTAAATGGCAAATGGATTCCAGATTCAGAATGGCAGTCTTTTTCACAGACACAAGCAGATCTACAAGGGGTCCCCAGCAATACAGGTCAGAACTCAAAAGTAACTTTTGATAAGGGGAATGGGGAAGAATCAAATAAAGAACATACAACTGCTAAGACTCCTGATGTGTCTCCAACTGCATCCACCCCCCCCCCCACGGAAAGAGAGCAGGTAGCCAGGACCTCAGTTTTCTGATTTATTTAGGCATAATATCTTGGAACAGGCACCTCGCAGAAATGCTGTATGATTGCAATATGGGAGGACTGCAGGAACATCCTGACAGATACTATAGTGCAAGAAAACTTTTAAAGGACTCAATGAACTTTATGGCATCAGATATTTATGCACTCATTAATGTAAGAGGTGAATACACATTTGATGTTAGTTTCAAAATGTTTTCAGGAGTTGATAAATTCTGGCAAAATTATGAAACTGTCAAAACTACAGCTTTATGGTTACCTTTTTTTGCAGTGCCCTTGACTAAACCATTATTTAAAACTGTACATATTATGTTTAGGAATGAAGGGGTAAATGCGGTTGATATACAGTTCTGGCTAGAACAAAAATGTAATGTTTTGGGGCCACCAGAGCCAGTGATTGATGATGAGGGAATATGGACAGGGATCCGGAAATTCAAAGTCAAACTGCATATAACAGGCAATGAAGTACAGCATATTCCAAATAGTTTCTTTTTTTGGGGGAAAATACAAGGGGGTTTGTTTTTACCCAGGTCAACCAAAGGACTGCTATAAATCTGGGAGTAGAAGGCACCTCAGTAATGTATGTGAAAAAATTAAGTGTTCACTTTGTGGGGAATTTGACCACGATAGTGGAACATATAGAAATACATTTTATTGTAATCTCTGTGATGAGCAAGGACATGCTTACCACCAGTGCCCTTGGGCAGGACAGAATAGGCAAGGTGGGTTGGATAAAGAGGAGTTAATAAACCAGGCCCAAGAGAGGTATATACCACACTTTTCTGAGCCTGCCCCACCTCAAACAGGCCTTAGCACAGCAGGGCCTGTTCCCTCAGAAACTGATTGCTGTACACCTATAACAAACACAGATGCAGGGCAGACAGAGATAGGGAGGGGTAAGCAGGACCAGAATCAGACAAGGGAAAATAGGGACACTGCCCTAAGGAATGCAGACAGTAATGTAATGCCCCCTCCAAGCAGAGCAGACTTTCAAACACAACAACCAAGAAGGGTGACCAGGGCATCAAGTAAGCAGAAACCCTTAACAATTAATATCCCTCTACAAAATCCCTTTCAAGTGTTACAAGAGGAGGATGGAGACTCTGAGTCTGATGTTTCCTCTATTTCTGGTGCAATCTCAGAAATGGATTGTGAGGAGGATGGAGGGGAAGATGTTTCTAGCAACAAAAAAAGAACAAGAAAGGAAAAAAAGGAAAAAGGATGTGTAATCACTATTAAAATATTACTACACTAAATCTAGTTTCCCTGAACACCTACAGCATGAAGAATTATAAGAGAAGGCTGACATGTTTACATTATTGCAGTTGTCTAAAGGCAGATTAAATTTTTCTGCAGGAAACTAGATTTTCAAATTTAGGGGAAATTTCCCTGGCTAAGAGGAGCTGGTTTCATTGGCAATCATTTTGGTCATATGACTCTGATCTAGCTGATGGGCTAGGACTTTTGATTGGAACCCCACAAGTACAGGTGACTAGGCTAATTGATTTACTACCTGGGAGAGCTCTTCTACTAGATTGCACCTACAAAGGATTAGCATTAAGATTTATTAACACATATGCACCTCAGCTTAAATCCTCAAGAGTTGATCTTTTTCAGGCAATAAAGCCTTATTTGTTCACAAAGAAAAACATAATGGGGGGGGGGATTTTAATTGTAGTCTTGACATTAAAATAAAAGACCAGTGCCAGAAAAAAGTATATTGTGACTCACACGCATTACAAGAAATTTTGCATACCACTTCATGAAAAGATGTCTATAGGACCATATATTCAGATGCAGGGTATACATATAAAATAAATATATACCAAACATGCATAGACTACTTTTTTGTGTCTAAACAAAGTTCAGGCACAATTTTGTGAATTATCTGACCACAAAGCTTTAGTATGTCAGTTAGGACTCTCTAAAATACCTCCTAAATTTCTTGCCATTACATGTAGATGGAAGTTAAATTCATCCCTTTTAGAACAGTTAGAAATGAAAAAGAAAATACAAAATCTGCTTAATATAAGTAAAACTGTGGCAGAAATGTACAAGGATTGGCAAACATGGTGGGAAGATACCAAAAAAGGAATTAAAAGTTTTTTTGAAGCATTAGGAAGATCTAAAAGTAATGAGGATTATTTAAGCCATGTGAATTACAGAAATCAATATTATAGACTGACATCATTGACAAATTTCACGGATATAGAGGTGCAGAAACAAATTCAACAAATTAAAGAAAAAATGCAGCAATTACAATATTATAGGGCACTATCATTACAGGCTGAAATGCAATATGGCTTGAAAAAAACTCCCTATGCAGATCCCTTCTTAGCATGCAAACACAGTTTGGAGAAAACGTTAATGGAAGGGCTACAAGACAGTCAGGGCTTTATAAAATGTTTAGATATAGAAATGTTAGAAATGGTGGAGAAGGGTTTGACAACACAATGTGGCTGGGCATTCCAGATGGGAGATCAGTAGAAAGATTTATTAAATATATCACTTCCAGAACTAACAGTGGACCAGAAACTTGCAGTGGAAGCTCAAACTACACTGGAGGAAGTTGAGGTCACAATTATAAAATTGAAGTTAGGGGTATCACCTGGCCCTGATGGTATAACAAATGAGTTCTACTGTCACTTTACAAAAGAAATTAGCTACATCCTTTGTAACCTATACAATGAGCTGTTAAGTACAGGAATAATCTCCACAAAATGTTCAGCTGCCATTATGTTTTTTTTTTTAAAGTAACTAAACATGTTTTAGGGAATTGGAGATCAATTAGCATTCTTAACTCAGATTACAAGATTCTAATAACAATATTATGTCACAGACTACAAACTTTAGCAAAATCAGTGATATTTTCTGTACAAACTTGTTCAATACCTGAGAGGAACATTCAACAGAATTTACTATTTTTAAGAAATATATGTGAATTTGGGAAGCAAAAGAAACTATTATGTTATTTAATAACCCTGGATCAATCTAAGGCTTTTGATAAAGCCTCCCATGATTTTTTATTTAAAATATTAGAAACGTATGGGATTCCACCCATATTTAGAGTATGGCTTAAACATATATATGAGGGTGCAACAAGCTCCCCAACAGTAAATTGATTAGTTGGCAAGGGACTGCCATTTTTAAGAAGGGTAAGGCAGGGTTGCCCACTCAACACTGTCTTATATGCCTTTTTTTAGATCCTATAATTAGGAAGGTAGTTCAGAATATAGACATAAGGGGGGTTTCACCAGCATTACACATAGAACCCCCCAAAATTACAGTGTATGCAGATGACATATGCTTAACTGCCAAAAATGAAGAATCAGCATTAAGAACATTGCATTTATTAGACCAGTACACAAAAGTAGCAGAGGCTGAGATTAATTATGAAAAAAAGCTCTGGGGTACACCTGGGAGGAGGCCCATTTCTTACTAGTATAGGACTCCTACAGATTACAGACACAACAATCAATATTTTAGGGTGTTAGTTTGGAAACGGGGATCTAGCCCACATTACCTGGGAAGATAGACTGGTTTTGAGTGAAAGTAAAGTACAGCAATGGAAAGCATGGCCATTTTCAAAACAGAAAAGGGTTATAACAATTAAAAAGTTTTTATTGATATTTTTTACATATTAGTGCAATATATCCCATACCTATAATTTTTGAAACCAGGTTGTACAGTTGTTTTTTTCAGATGGTGTGGGGAAGCTGCCTGAACCTGGTCAAAAGGGATTTTACCTACCTAAAACAGAAACAAGGTGGTCTTGCCATGATACACCCTATTGTTTTTTACCTTACTTTTGTTCTTAAAGCAAATCTAGGGGAAGTAAGCAACATACATCCCTGGGAAGAATGGACTATGGAGCTATTTCTTCCTTTTATGGGAAAATGGGGAGACAAAGTCCCAAAAATAACAGTTTCCTTAGGCATCCCAGATTTTGCAAAACCAGTAATAAAAAAAAATAAGAATGTGGGTTATTAAGAAAGTACCTATCCAAAATTATCACAGAAAGAATTTGTATAATGACATAATGACAATAAATTTTACAGTAGAGGTAGACTTCCCAGGCTGTGTGCCATCAAAGCTGAGTATGGCTCTTAAAGTATTAAATGATAAAAGGATACCCCCATTGATGTGGCATGTACAATAGCTACGTCGCCATGGAAAACTGGAGGTAAAAGGGAATCTTAAATATAAACCCAGATCAGAAAGACAGTGCATAAGGCCCAAATGTTTAGGGGAGGAAGAAACAATGTCAATATTTTTTCTCAAGTGTTCAAATACCAGACATTTTTGGAGTGCTTTGAGCAAGAGGTGGCAATGGTGGCCAGTACAACAGGTTACTTATTATTACTCTTAGGAGACTATAACAGTTTTGGTACCAGGTGTCACCCAAGCACACTAAATCTAGTCTTTGCTTGCATAAAATATTTCTTAAGGCAAGCCAGATGCAAGTTTTCACTACAGCATATAGATACACCTATGCTGGCCATAATTAAACAAATTGAGAATGCTGTGATGAAACAGAAAGAAAAAGAAAACTTAGGTTTGGAGGATAGGATTTTTCAGACATTATGGAGGAATGTTGCATGGACTATATAACAAATAATGTATGAAAAATGTATTATTTTTTGTGATCTTCTGTATATGTTGTAAAAGTCTTGTGTTTTGATGTGATGTTTTATTTTCAATAAAAATTTCCCTACTCTGTGTCAGGGGTCACTGTGCTACCTGCTGCAGGATGAAGAATCCCAGTTGGACAGATGTGGTGGAAAGGAATGGATGCACCCCTGATGCAGCCTGCCAGTATGAGGTTTTTATGGAAAGTGTGCAGTCTAAGTCTAACTTGGAGGTTGAGCATATCTCTGTTGCTCCTGTGCAGGAGCCCTTACCTTTTTCAGCTATCGATGATGAGGGTCATATTCTAAAACAGTGGAGCACAGCTGGAATCCCAACTGAGGTGCGAGACAGACTACAGGCATTGATGTTGGAAGAAGAGTTCCACTTGAGTGCTGAATTAGCTCAGAAAAAAACACATTTGATTGCTATGTTGCATGAGGCAGAATCTGAATATACTCAACAAAAGAAATGCCTAGAAGAGGGGGAAAAAAAAGGAAATACTATCAGTCCAGGGGGTGCTCAGGGCAAGCACATCCTTTTGATGGACGACTCTGTTCTTAGGATGGAAGGAAACATGGCTCTCAAAGAAGTGCATTATGATTCCCAAGACATCCCCTCATTGACTGATTGGAGCCCAGGGAAAGCACTTGGCTGTGTGGGATGGATTTTCCAGGATGTCCGCTGGGTCTCTGATCTGGTGATTCCATTACCAGGCAGTCCAGTGCTGGAGAAATTGATTGAGGGTGTTCCCTTACTACCATATGATTGTGATCAGGTATTGCAGGAGGGAGCAGAGGATAATCCTGCATCAGACACGAAGGCTAAGTCCTTTACTAAAAGTCCCTTGCCAGAGGTGCCACTCCCAAAACAGATGGAATCTTGTCATTTGGCTGGCAGTTCAGAGGCTAGTGATGCAGAATCTGAGGAGGTACAAATGTCTCAGTTATGTTTTCACATACCTGACTATTGATAATGTTGATTCTAGTTTACCACTATGGGCCCCAACAGAACGGAATGTGGATCCTCCACTTACTTCAGATAACGTTAAAATGGCAACTTATGCTAATCTATTTAAACAGCCCCCAGAGGCTGCAAAGAGATGTTTTCTGGTATGGCTACAATATCGGGGTGGTTTGAACCAGGTTTGGATAGACATTATGTTGGAACACATTTAATCAAGGGGCCACTTCTTTTTACTCCCGCTGATGTGTATGCATTTATCCATGCACCAGGAGATTACAATTTTGATATCAGTTTCTGTTCTGGTCAGCTACTGAATAAATTCTGGAACTTATATTATTCTGTCAAGGATTCTCCATTATGGGTTCCAATTGTGGCTATCCCAATTACCAAACCTACTACTAAAACTATAACTGTCCTTTCTTGAAAGGAGGGAGTGTGTGTAAACGATATTGTCTTTTGGCTGGAGAAAAGATGTGATCTGAAGAGCAAACCTGATCCCATAATTGATGAGAATGGATTTTGGATGGATGGGTGGAAATTCTGTGTTCATTCTAAACACACAGAATGGGGCATTCAATACCTGCCCAGTTGTTTTTATTTGGGACAAGACCGGGGCATTCTGTTTTATCCTGGTTAACCCAAATACTGCTATCGATGTGGTCCCTTCACTCACTTAAATAAAAACTGTGATCAGATTAAATGTTTCAGATGTGGTTCATTTTGGCACTCAGGAAATGGTTGTACTGTTCCCCCCATATGCAATTTGTGTGGGGATGAGGAGCATTCATTTAAAGCTTGCCCCTGGGCAATGCATAATTCACCTGATTCAGTGGAGCAGGATTATTATTTATTATGGGCAAAATGAGCCTTTCAGGCATCTGGTTGACATTTGCATTCCTATCCCTAAGCATTGGAACCCCCTCCTGTCAGAAGTGAGCTGGCTGAAGGGAATACAGATCCTATGATGGACGTTGAGGTTCCTGACCTGGGGGAGGATTCCCATTTGGATATTTCTCCACAGCCTCCTCTTAGTGGTAGTCCAGATAAGCTGGTTACAATTGTGTCTCCCCCCCTCCACTTCCACCTGTAGCACCTGACCCTCAGGTCAGTAGAACTGATGATTTCCAACTTGTATCGAGGAAAGGGAGGGCCAAACAACCTTTGCGGAGTAAAGACAACACTGACCATGAGTTGACTTTGGAAAATAGTTATGAAGTTTGCAAAGTTGGAGTGATAGGATGAATAAGGAGGACACTGCTGCTTCTGTGTATTCTCCTATGAGAGGTGCATTTCCTGATGCATCCACATTACTCCCTGACCCTGCTGTACCACAGAAAGAGAAGAGGTGACAAGGTCCAGTGTGAAGAAGAATCCCACCCCATGTGATAATTAACGCATCATTACCTTCCTTCCAACCCCTACCTGCAAGTCTGAATGTAAGTAGTGTTAAATCTATAGAAAAATGGATTGCTACATTTTCCATTATATCTCAGCTGGCTTTTGACATTTTTTGTTTACAAGATACTAGGTTATGTTCCTCTAGGGAGGTGGATGAAGTAAAAAGAGTATGGGTTTATGGGAATTCCTACTGGTCCATTGGAGAGGACCTCTGTTGTGGGCTAGGAGGCTGCTTTACAAATCCTGAGATTACTGTGTACAAGTTAATATATGTGTCACAGGTAGAACAATTATTCTGGACCTTGGTTTTGGTGGAACAGATTTTAGGTTGATTAATCTGTATGGCCCAAAGACTAAGGTCTCGCGAGAATTGATTTGTTAAAATTATTGCAACCTTATTTATATTCTGAGAAGCAAATATTGTTTGGGGGTGATTTTAATATTAGCTTATTGAAGTCGGACAGGTACAAATCCCAAAGTAAAACATATTGAGATGCCCATTTTTTACAGCAGCTATTATCTAAATCTAATCTTAAAGATGCTCACAAGTCTATTCAGATCCAACCTGCTCATACCTTTTGTTTATCTACCTGAATTGACTACTGGTTTGTGTCAAAACTGCTTCCAGTTTCCCTGGGTGAGGCTGTTCCCATAGAAACATCAGATCATGCATTACTTGGTATTCAGATAGCATCTGCCCCTCCAAGAGCACAAGGGAAGGGGGTATGGAGTATGAACTCTAGTTTATTACAGGATACTGATGTTATTCAGGAATTTAAAACTAAATTAGAAGACAGAAAATCAGTCCTTTTTCTATGTGATTCCCCGGTTGAGTGATGGGGGGATACAAAGCTTTGTGTTGCAGCATATATTAAGCATAAATAATTTCAAATACAGCAGTCTAAACAACAATCTTATGAACAATTACAATCCTCCTTGTATGACTTATTATCTGAACAGTCAGAGACAGGGAGGGATTTATCACATCAGATAGTGAAAACAAAAAGGGTAATGTCTCTTTACCAATATAATAGACAGGGCTCCCTTGAAGTTGAACAATGTTTTGGCATGCAGGTAACAAAAAAAATCTAATGAATCTCTTTGCAGACTGCAAGATGAGCATGAATAAAAGAAATATCACAGCGTTGTGAACAAATAGTGGGGTTATTGTTTCAGATGATAAGGGATTATGGCAGTTATTGAGGACTACTTGGAGGTCCAACTGCAGGAGTCTGACTTGGATGTCTTTAAATTAACCCAGATTTTACAGTCTGCCCAACTTCCTACTCTGACCACAGCTCAGGAGGATAAATTGTTATACCCCTTGGATTTGGCTGAGTTGGCTGAGGTGTTCTCAGATGTTAAAATTGGGGTGGCTCCTGGGTTGGACGGTCTCTCCAGGGAGGTATATAAACAATTGTTTGAATTTATGCAGACTGAAGTTTTCTCTTTTTTTCAGTATATGTTGATGGAGTTCAAACTTTCTCCTCAGATGTATGAGGGACTGTTAACTTTTATCTATAAGAAGAGTGATACATTTTCTTTGGACAACTGGAGGCAATCACTTTGCTGAATATGGATTTTAACATATTGACTAAAATCTTGCGCAAACTGCTTTCCTCAGTACTTGACTCAATTATACTGGAGGGTCAAGCGTGTTCTGTTCTGGGCAGGAAAATATCTGATAATTGATTTTTCATTAGAGAATTATTAGAGGCTAGGAAAAGGGGAGAAATGGAGGGCTGCCTCACTGGTTTGGATCAATCATGAGCATTTGATCGGGTGAGTCACACTTGGCTGTCAGAATGTATAAAGGCCAATAACTTTCCATGTACTTTCATAAAGTTGGTTCGATTGGTTTACAGTAAGGCATTTAGTAAACCATATGATGATAGATGGGCGAGAAAATCATGTGCCATACATGTTGTAGTGTGACAAGGTTGCCCCCTCAGCCCCTTTTTGTATATCTTAACATTGGATCCATTACTGAGGATTTTGTTGTTATCTCCTGCAATTCAAGGGATTCATTTTGGCCCACAACATCCTTTGAAAGTATTGGCATATGCTGATAATGCCATTTTACTAGTGGCTCACCAAACTTCTGGAACTATAGCTGTGGATCTTATGGTATTTTTATCCCATTGTGTGGGAGCAGAAGTTAATTTACAGAAAAGCTGTTTTATTTCAGTTACTGAGCCTGTTTTTTGAACAGTCATGTGGCCTCTATTAGGGTGGCTACTGAACCTGTCAAACTTTTGGGTATTTATTTTGGTCCTGGAGATCTGGCTACATTTAATTGGGAATGTCAAATCTCTGTGGCAAACAGATGAGTCTAAAATTGGAACAAATGGCACATGGGGAAACAAAGGGATATACCTTATTAAAACCTTGGTAGTTCCTTTGTTTTTATTTTTAAGTTATGTCTATCCAGTGCATAAAACATTGGAAACTGCTTTATATTATTGTTTCTTTTCATGAGCATGGGGCAGCCATTTGAACCCAGTAAAATGGAATATTATCTAATAGTAAAGGAGGGAAGGCTAAGGATGTTACAGCTTTTTGTTTTCTTTTGGAGCATTTTTTTATATGCCATTATTTGTCTGCTTTTGAAGTCAGAACAGAAATGGTGGGTTGGTTGGATGTCCCCTACTTTGGAAGAAATTTTGGGGCTGTCATATTAAAAGGTACACAAAGCTCTGTAAAAGAGTAGAAACACCAGAGGGTGTAGATAGAATGAGAAGGGACCTGCAGAAACTTGAAGAAAGGTCAGGTGTTTGGCAGCTGAAATTCAATGCAAAGAAGTACAAGATAATGCATATGGGGCACAAAAACACTGGCACAATATATCAGTTGGGGGGGGTGAGGATATAGCATGCACCAAGCAGGAAAGGGATCTTGAGGTCATCATCTCTGATGACCTCAAAGTAGGGAAACAGTGTGACAAGGCAGCAGGTAAAGCAAATAGGATGTTGGGATGCATATGCAGGGGCATCACCAGCAGGAAAAGGGAGGTCATAATTCTACTATACAAGACACTAGTGAGGCCTCACCTGGAGTACAGTGTACAGTTCTGGAGGCCTTACCTACATAAGGACATAGACAGGGTAAAGAAGGTTCAGTGGAGGGCAATAAAGATGGTACTTGGATTGCATCACAAGTCCTATGAGGACAGGTTGAAGGAACTGACTATGTACTCCTTGGAGGAGAGGAGGGAGAGAGGGGATATGATAGAGACATACAAGTATCTTACAGGGAGGAACAGAGTGCAGGAATACACTATTTCTGAGTGAAAAAGATGTTCCAGGACTAGAGGGCATGGGATGAAGTTGGAGGGAGGACGATTCAGAGGAAACGTGAGGAAGAATTTCTTCACAGAATGGGTGGTGGACAAGTGGAACACCCTGCCAGAGGAAGTGGTGGGGGCTAAAACAATCACAGGATTTAAGAATGCATGGGATAGACATAAAGGAATTCTGGAGGTCAGGGTTAAGGGGCAACAGACTTCTAGGAAAACATAAAGTAAACTTACAAGCTCAAATGGGCAGACTGGGTGGGCTGTAGGCCCTTATCTGCCAACACTGTCTATGTATCTATGTGATTTGCCTTTTAAAAAGAACAGTGCTTTTTATATTTTATATGAACTGTGACACTTAAATATTATAATATGTATGCCTGTGGGCAATAGGAGCTGACATGCCACCTGATGAAGGCCAGTCTTAGTTGAAGTACTGGGGTTTTGGTTGTCCTCCAGTCATTGTTATCACTTCTTTGCAGCCATAAATGTTTGCTTACTTTTTAGCATTACTTTGGACTCCTGGTTGTGTATTTTGGGTGCAGTCATCTCTTCTCCTTTGGTGATATTCTCAGGTTAGCTGCCCTTAACTGCTCCACCAGGTGCTCCCAAGATGTACTGCAACCACATCTGTTCCTTGAATGGACTGTATTTTACAGTTTACAGTAGCAGTGCTTTGCCCAGAGAGGCTTTATTGCTGTTGCAATATGAAGAGGAGTGTCTTGCTCCAGATGGCTTTCTAGATAGTGTCACCAGCAATGATTGCTCCCTGTCACAGAGGGCCTTTAGAAATGTTGCCACCAGTTGCGGTGACTCCCCTAGCGAAGACAAGGAGCATTCAAACAGTAACTTCAGGTACTCACCCAATAATTTCCAAAGGAACAGCAACAAGAAATATTAGGACTTCCAGTTATGTCACTGCTTGAAAGGCATTATTGAGATTGAGCTCTGTCTCCTCTCCAGAAGATTTCCCTCATAAACCAAACATTTTAATAAAAAATACAACAGACATATCAGAGGGAATGTTCCTTTCATCAAAAGAAGTTGGCTCAAAAAAAAGAATGATTTAATACCAGAGGATGATAAGGGATTGCAATCAGACTGTTTTGATTCAGAGCACTCCCAGATACCAGAAGCAACATGGACCTCCGGAGATGCACCCACCACAAAGAACGAAACTTGAGGTAAAACAAAAAACAAGAAAGTGAAGCTCGAGATCATTTATAATGAACTCCTGGTGTTTTGTGCTGAAATGAAAGGGATCCTTATGGAGCTCTACCGAGATATAGCTGGCATGGGGAACACACTGACACCCTGGAAAAACAAACCACTACAGTGGAAAAACCACACAGTCAACCTTGAAACCCAATTTCAACAGATTGCTGAAATTCAAGTACAAATCTTGGCCTGAGAGGAGGATACAATAAACATGGCTCATAAAAGTAATCTACACCTTTACTGGATACCAGAGAATTCAGAGGGGACAGCTACGGGGGCCTTCTTGGACTCATTTTTCAGGAATGCCTTAGAGTTGTGCCTGGAGCTCCCAATTGACATAAAGAGAGCTCATCAGGCTCTTGGAATTAAACCCTCATCTCCAGATTCCTGCCCAAGAACAATAAATCATTAAATTTCTTTATTACTCAGTACAAGAAAAAATCTTCCAAATAGCCTGGCAGAAGAAAAAAATCTTTTACAGCTAGTGCCAGATTCTTTTTGACAATGACTGTACACCTTAAAGCACCAAACAAAGAGAGCCTATATTCCTCTCTCTCCATCTTTTCAAAAGCAAGGCTTGAAGGTTTTAACCCTTTACCAGCCTACTTAGTAATTCACTTTCCTGAATGTCAAAAGGAATACAAGCAAGCAAAACAACACTGTTCCACACAGGGTGGGTAGTACTCCGTGACAGAAAAAAAAACAAATTACACACATGAAGAGTCATGCACTCACCTCTCCAAATGATAGGCACACCAATATCACAGGGAACTTGCTATTTATATTCATGGACTGATGACATCATAAGGACATGATATCAGCTTCTGTAGCAATAATATAAAAACATTGTGATCACATTATTTTTTATTTAAAATTGAAAAAATTCAAAAAATATACAACATAATTTATTCTGTTAAATACATTTTAAATACATCATAAAATCCCTATTCCTTAAAAGACTATAACTAATATTCTACATAACTTAAATTATATTGTATTTGTAAAAAAAAATTATCTTTTTCTTAAATATGGTCCTATGTTCAGTGCAGTATTTAATGCTGTTTTCCTAATAACCCCCAATTGCATCATACAAAAGGACTCTGTTTTCAACAGGAGGTCATTGTAGTTCCCTCCTCATGGGTCATTGAATACTTTGTCAATAGATAGAAATTTAAAAGTATGTTCTAGACCACTCCTTTCATCCCAGACATGTGCAGCCGTGGCATAAGTCCTATCACCTTTTTCTATTGCTCTTAAATGCTCACTTACCCTAACTTAAAAAAAATCTTAGTTTTTCAAATGTGAACAGTATTACAAGTGCACTTTGTCATATATATTACCCTGTGGGTGTCATAAGTTGTCAGTTGTCTTATACTGTATTTTTTCTTAGAGTTATTACTTTCAAATTCCTTCCCTTGGACTATGCTGTCACAGAATTTACTTTTTTCACTGATAACACCCAGTTGCATTTTGCTGCAACCATGTCTTGCTTTGCCTTTGCTCCCTGTAGTGAATCTGTACCAAAACATCTTTCAAAGTGTTAGCCCTTTGAAATGCCATTGGTGGTGATTCTTTGGCAATTTCAGTTAGTCTTGGGTCACTAGCTAACACTGACCAAAGAGATTTTACAGTTCTCTCTAAATATGAAGCTTGTGCTGAAAATGTTGTTACAAAATTCAAGCATGTATTCCCAATTGCTCGATGTTGTTCTTGCAATAAGGCAATTCGGTTTCATGATTCTATGTTCTCTAGCTTTATTTATAGTGTGCTTCTTATAGCCTCACCCTGCAAATCTTTTTGTTAGATTTTGCAATCCTTTGTTTACATTTTCAGCTGTGCTGCAATTTTGTTTTATGCACAGAAATTGCCCTTTGGGAATATTATCAATTTTGTGCCTTAGAGGGCAGCTGGATGCATGGAATACTGTACTGCCATCCATAGGCTTTCTGTATAAGTCTGTGGTCAGTGTACCATCATTCAGCTTTTTGTGTTTAGGTCCAAGTAATTAACTTCATTTGTGTTGACCCTGAAAGTGAATTTTAAGTTTGGATTAGTGCTGTTCAAGTATTCAATAAAAAAACACTGAACTCTAATGCATTACCTTTCCAAATCAACAAGACATTGCCTATAAAAAGCTTCCATATATAGAAATTATCAAAATTTACATTTACTTCTCTATTAAAAACATATTCCTGTTCTCATATACCCACGTACAGGTTAGCAGTCGAAAGAGCACATGTAGCCCCATCACTGTCCCTTTTGTCTGCAAGTAAAAACCTCTGTCAAATGTAAAACATTGCATTTTGAAACAAAGTCCAGCATTTTCAATAACATTTCCATGGGTGGATTATAATCCTCTTCTCTTTGATTAAAAACTTAGCTGCAGCATCTAATGCTCCTTCATGTGGGATGAACGATACAGAAACTCAGTGTCCAATATTACTAAAAGAAAGTTTTCATCCACAAACAAATCATCTATTATATTCAACACACCAGTGGTATCTTCTGTGTGTGATGGTAAGTCATTTACCAATAGTCCTAAGAAAAAATCCATGAACTGCGATAGTGGCTTGGTGAGAGAGCTGATGCCACTAATGATAGGGCATCCCAGAGGTTTGTTTAGCATTTTATGCAACTTTGGCAAGAGGTAGAATATGGCCCTAAACGGATTTGCTGTGCTGAGAAAGTCCTTTGTTTTTTGATCAATGAATCCTTCATCACATGCATTTTTTAGTGTCTCAGCAATAGAAAATTTAAATTCAGCTGTCAGGTCTATTTTTAGCTTTGAATAAAATTCCATGTTAAGTTGTCTTTTAACTTCCGTTGCATGGTCTTCTCTGTCTATTAGGACTACACAGCCCCCCTTGTCCGCAGATTTTATAACAAGGTTTGGATCATTTTTCAGTGTTTGTATGGCTTCTCTTTCCTCTTGAGTCAAGTTGTTAAAATTAGGTGCAGGCAGATTTTCAAATATGTCTCTAAATCTTTCTCCACTAGATCTTTGAACACACTGATTGCTGATAAGTAAAGGTTTAGGTTTTCACTGACTGCATATATGGACAAATTCTAAACAATGATTGATTTACAAATTGTGTGCAGAAACCTTAGTTTAAAGTCATTCTATTACAATAGAAACACAAATGAAGCACAAAATAATGTGATGAATGAACTATCCACGTGCCGTCCACCTTCTGAGTTTTGCCCCAATCCCCACATCAGCAATCAGTGTGTTAATGGGTCTAGTGGAGAAAGATTTAGAGACATTGTTTGAAAAACTGCCTGCTCCTAATTTTAACAACTTAACTTGAGAGGAAATAGAAGCCATACAAACACTAAAAAACGATCCAAACCTGATTATAAAATCTCTCGATTGGGGGGGGGGGGCTGTGTAGTCCTAAGGGACTGAGAAGATTATACAACTGAAGTTAAAAGATAACTGAACAACATGGAATTTTGTCAACAACTAGAAACAGACCAGACTGCTACCTTTAAATTTTCTATTGATGAGACATTAAAAAATATGTGATGAAGGATTCATTGATCAAAAAACAAAGGACTTTTTTCAGCTCAGCAAATCCAGTTAGGGCCACAGTCTACAGTACATTTTCCCAAAGGTGCACAAAACACTAACCAAACCTCCAGGATGCCCAGTCATTAGTGGTGTGAACTCTCTCTCCAAGTCACTATCCCAGTTCATGGATTTTTTCTTACGACCATTTGTAAATGACTTGCCATCACATGTAGAAGACACCACTGATATGTTGAATATAATAGATGATTTGTTTGTGGATGAAAACTACCTTTTAGTAACATTAAACATCAAGTTTCTATATGCAGTACATACATCCCATATGAAGAAGCATTAGATGCTGCAACTACATTTTTAAATCAAAGAGAAGAGGGATGTAATCCACCTATGGAAATGTTATTGAAAATGCTGAGATTTGTTTTACAGAGATTGTTTGGCAAAGATTTTTACTTGCAGACAAAAGGGACAGCGACAGCTTTGATTGTTAACCTGTAATAGGTATATATGAAAACAGGATTATGTTTTTAATAGAGAAGCAAATGCACATTTTGATAATGTCTAAATATGGAAGTGTTTTATAAATGATGTCTTGTTGATTTGGAAAGGTAATGAATTAGACTTGAATGTTTTTATTGAATACTTGCAGAGCACTAATGTATAGACATGAAACATAGACTTTGACAGCAGATAAGGACTGCTTGGCCCACCTAGTCTGCCCATTTCCCTACCTAGAGGATAAGCTGCAGATCCTATTTAACCAACAGCCTATTACTTCCTACCCCCCACAAAAATTGCCTTATGTCTGTCCCATGCATTCTTGAATTCTCCCACAGTTTTAGACCCCACAACCTCCTCAGGAAGGCTGTTCCATGCATCCACCACCCTCTCTGTGAAAAAATACTTCCTCACATTGCCCCTGAGCGGTGCCCCCTCTATCTTCAAATTGTGTCCCCTTGTTCTTCTACATCTCCTTTTTGAAAGATGCTACCCTCTTGGACTTTGTTGATTCCACTGAGGTACTTAAACATTTCTATCATGTCCCCCCTCTCCCTCCTTTCCTCAAGGGTATACATATTAAGCTCCTTTAGCCTGTCCTCATATGGCTTGTCTTGCAGACCCTGCACCATTTTAGTTGCCCTCCTCTGAACTGCCTCTATCCTGTCTATGTCCTTGTGGAGATGGGGTCTCTAGAACTGGATGCAGTACTCCAGATGGGGTCTCACCAACTGCCTGTACAGGGGGATAACAACTTCCTGTTTTCTGCTGGTGGTGCCTCTACCTATACATCCCAGTATCCACCCAGCCCTCCCTACTGCCTTCTCACATTGCTTGCCAACCTTAAGGTCATCTGATATGATTACCCCCAGGTCCCTTTCCATTTTTGTTGTTGTTACTACCTCCCCTCCATTGTGTAATCTTCCCCTGGGTTTTTTTTTCCCAGGTGCATTACTTTGCACTTCTTTGCATTGAATCCAAGCTGCCATACTTCTGACAATTCCTTCAACTTTGCCAAGTCCCTTCTCATTCTTTCCACACCTCCTTGTGTATCAACCCTGTTGCAGATCTTCGTGTCATCTGCAAAGAGGCATACTTTTCCTTCCATTCCCTCTGCAATGTCACTTATAAAGACATTAAATAGGACTGGACCCAGTACTGGACACTGCGGTACCCCACTAGTAACCCCTCTTTCTTCAGAGTGGACTCCATTTATAATTACCTTCTGTGTCCTGTTGTTCAGCCAATGTTTTACCCAGGCTACCACCCTGGGACCCACTCCAAGGCTGGTTAATTTGGCTACTAGTGTTTTGTGTGGGACTGTGTCAAATGCCTTGCTAAAGTCTAGGTAGGCCATGACCACAGCCCCTCCCTGGTCTACTACTTTGGTCACCCAGTCAAAGAAATCAATTAGATTCGTCTGACATGACCTTCCTGCTGTGAACCCATGCTGCCTTGGGTCCTGTGCCCCACTGGCCTCTAGGTACTCAACAATTCTTTCCTTCAGAAGTGATTCCATCACTTTCCCTACCACAGAGGTCAAACTGACAGGTCTGTAGTTTTCTGCCTCTGTCTTGCACCCACTTTTGTGAAGGAGAATCACATCAGCCTTCCTCCAGTCCTCAGGTATTACACCATCCTCCCATGATTTGTTATAAAGGGTAGTCAGTGGTGTCAATAGTTCTCTGTTTAATTCTTTTAGAATTCTGGGGTGAATTCCATCTGGCCCCATTACTTTGTCCACCTTCAGTTTTAGGAGTTCTTTCAGAACCCTTTGTTCTGTGAAAAGACTGGGATCGCCCCCACCCAGAGTGCTTCTGTTAATTGGATTAGGCACCTCCCCCACTTCCTCTTTTGTGAATACTGAACAGAAGTATTCATTCAGTATCCCTGCTTTTTCGCTGTCACTCTCTGCCCACCCACCATCCATTCTATTCAGTCTCACTATCCCTCCCTTTGTCTTTTTATGCTCCCTGATATACCTATAAAAGGTTTTATCCCCCTTCTTAACCGAGTTGGCTATCTTTTCTTCAGTTTGTGCCTTTGCTATTCTGACTACCCTCCCTGCTTCCTTCTGCCTTAACTGGTACAGTTCTCTGTCCTGCTGCTTCTGTGTTTCCTTATACTTTCCAAATGCTATCTTTTTCTCCCTAACCTTCACCGCCACTTCTTTTGAGAACCATAGTGGCTTTTTCTTTCATTTTGATTTGTTTATTTGCTTCACACAAAGGCTTGTTGCCCCTGTGATGGCAGTTTTGATATTTCCTCATTGTTGCTCCACCCCTCCTTCTAGCCTGTTTGCTAGTGCTTTTCTAAGGCACTCTGCCATATTGCCAAAGTCAGCCATCCTGAAGTCCAGAACCCTCACTTTTGTATGGCTTGACTCTGTAGCTGAGTTTATTGTGAACCACAATGTTTGGTGGTCACTTGTTCCAAATAGCTACCCAGTTCTAGATCTGAGATCCTCTCACTGTCCCCATTTGAGAGTATGAGGTCTAAGATTGCTCCCTCATGAGTAGGTTCCAAAACTAGCTGTCTGAGACATGCCCCCCAGAGGGCATCAAGAATGGCCCTGCTTTTGGATGTGGCTGCAGCAAAGGTACTCCAGTTAACATCTGGCATATTAAGGTCCTCCATCAACAGTATCTCCCCTTTCTCTGCCATCCTAAGTATGTCTTCTATCATATCTGTCAGTGTCAGTGGCTCAGTAGGTAGCACACTCACCTCTGAGGCCGGGAGATCAGAGGGCTGTGGGTTCAGTTCCACACATCTGGCACTTGGGTTATATCCAGTACTGACACTGTAGTGCAGCATGAGAGGGGTGCTGCACTTCTGAGGTGCCGTCTTTGGATGAGGCGTTAAACCGAGGTCCCATCTGCCTGGATTGGTGGTAGTTCAGGTGGATGTTAAAGATCCCATGGCACTTATCGAGAAAGAGCAGGGGAATTTTCCCGGTGTCCTGGCCAAATTTCCCTCATTCACTAAAAATACCACCAACAGCTTAATCTGGTTCAAGGTCAGTTGGCATTCATCTGTATCCCCCTCCCCCGGGTCATGCCTGAAAATAGGTAGGATTTGTCTAGTGCACTTACCTGGTCAACAAAAGCTAAATAATAAATAAAATAAAATAAATATCCTTGTCCATTCCCTCCCCCTGACATGGGGGTCTGTATATAAGTCCTGTGCAAAATGTGGTGCAATTTCCAGTGTCTAAGGTGACCCACAGTGCTTCCTCTCCTCCCTGTTCATTCTTTTGTTCAATTGCTTTTATCCCATCCCTTACATACAGAGCTATTCCCCCCATTCTGCCCTCCCTGTCTCTCCTGTAGGTTGTGTGCCCTGGTATGTTAACATCCCGGTCATGGTTCTCTGTGTACCATGTTTCTGTGACTACTATGATATCCAGGCATCCCTCTTCCATCAAGGCCACCAGTTCAGGGAGCTTGTTGCCAAGACTACGAGCATTGGTACTCATTACCCTCCATTTCTTGATGGCCTTACCCCTTTTTGCCCCATCCCTGTCCTTATTGTGTTTGTCACATTCTCCATTTACACCTATGCTTCTCCCTATTGACATCTCTATGTTGGTGTCTACCTCACTTAGTACCCTGATTTTTTGGGGGGCTAGGATTTCCCTGCTCCTTTCCAGTGCCTCCCCCCTTGGCTAGTTTAAATGCTTGCCAATGAAGTATTTAAACCTATCACCTAGGATCCTGGTTCCCCTCCTGGACAGATGCAGACCATCACACCAGTATAGGTCTGCATCCATCCAGGTGGACCCCCAGTCCTCAATGAAGCCAAATCCCTGAGCTCTACACCAGTTTTCAAATTCTGATTGAATCCCATGGTGTGGAGCACCCTAGCCTCATCCGTGCCATGCCCCTCCCCATCTCCATAAACACTTTTTGCACTGCTCTGATCCCTTTCTTAGACACGTAATTTGTCCCTAGGTGGACAATGACATCCAGCTCCTTCCCCTGTGCAGCTGCTTCTGTGATCCTGAGGATTCTCTCCCTGTCCCTCCAGGCCATGGCACCAGGCAGGCACCTTACCTCCCTCTCTCCTTCCTCCCCCAGTTCTACCTTCCTAACAATGGAGTCCCCCACCAGGAGTTGTCTCCTTCCCCTGTGGGGTCCCATGCCATCCTCCTGTGGGTCTCCTTTGTGGAGGTTCCCAGCATCTTCCTTGGTCTCCACTGTGGGTGCCTCCATAGAGGAACCACACTTTTCCAGAACAGTATAGAAATTTTGGAGAGGTACAACTGGAGCGTTTCACCTCTGTTCCACCTCCCTCACCCTCCCTGAGCCCACTGTGGTCCAACTGCTCCTCTTTCTTTGCAACCTCTGAGGCAATGGCAGTGACCCTGGTGGTCCCTGGGTGGGAGAGGAGGTCCCACAAATCCTGGCCTACTCATCCTGGAGATGAGCAATCTCCTCCCTCAGCCCAGAGAGGTGCCTGCAGATGGGACAACACTGCATCCTCCAGAATGTCTCCCGGAAGGCTGCTGCTCCACAGCCACTGCACTGCACCACTCCCATCATGTCTTTTTTTCTGGCCCCCAACTGTTGTTTGGAACACTTACTCTTTCCTCTGTTTGTTTATTTTCTTTTTCCTTTTTTCTTCCACTACTTACTTACTGCCTCTGTGCCCTTTTAGCTCCTGATTTTCCTTTTCTAAGACAAGAAGTTCCTATATTTCTAAGTAGTCTCCTTATTTGCTCAGAGTCAGACCTCCAGCAGCTGGGGGGACGGATTCGAATTTAAAATTCACTTTCAGTATCAACACAAATGAAATTAATTATTTGGACCTAAAAATAAAAACACTGAATGATAGTACACTGACCACAGACTTATACAGAAAGCCTACAGATGGCAGTATGGTACTCCATGCTTCCAGCTGCCATCCAACGCTAACAATTGATAATATTCCCAAAGGGCAATTTCTGCACATAAAATGAAATTGCAGCAAAGCTAAAAATGTGAACAAAGGATTGGAAAATCTAGCAAAAAGATTTGCAGGGACAGGCTATAAGAAGCACACTATAAATAAAGCTAGAGAATATGCAGAATCATTAAACCAAATGTCCTTATTGCAAAAACAAGATAGAGCAATTGAGAATACACACTTGAATTTTGTCACAACATTTTCAGCACAAGCTTCATATTTAGAGAGAACTGTAAAATCTCTTTGGTCAGTATTAGCTAGTGACCGAGGACTAACTGAAATTGCCAGAGAACCACCTCCAATGGTGTTTCAAAGGGCTAACATTTTGAACAATGTTTTGATACAGAGTCACTACAGGGAGTCAAAGCAAAGCAATACATTGTTGCAGAAAAACACAACTTGGTGTTATCAATGCAAAACAATGTAGCTTCTGTGACAGCATAGTCCAAGGGAAGGAATTTGAAAGTAGTAACTCTAAGAAAAAATACTGTATATGACAACTGACAACTTATGACACCCACAGGGTAACATATATGACAAAGTGCACTTGTAATGCTTTATACATTTGAAAAACATAAAGAAAATTTAAAGTTAGGGTAAGTGAACATTTAAGGGCAATAGAAAAAGGTGATAGGACTTATGCCATGGCTGCACATATCTGGGATACAAAGGATGGTTTAGAACATACTTTTAAATTCCCTCTTCTGGCCGTCTGTGTGCCAGTGGCTGTGCACCCATCATTAGGGTGCCAACTTCTGGAGTTTTGCACCCCCTGCCTTAGGTCCACCCTCACGGAATTAATATATATAGAAAGGGGGAGTGTGGGGGTGCAGAAGGCACAGCCCCCTCAAAAATATTTGCTGGTGACCTCAAAATGTTGCACCCTAATGACAGGGGTGCACTGCCGCCAGAACCCTAAATAGGTGAAACGTTAAATTTCTAGGTTTTGACAAAATATGCAATAACCCATGGAGGGCGAACTACAATGACCTCCTGTTGAAAATAGAGTACTTTTGGAAGGTGCATTTGGGAGCTATTAGGAAACCAGAATTAAATACTGCACTGAACAAAAGACCTTATTTAAGGAAAAGATAACATTTTGATAAGTGCAATAGAATTTAAATTCTATAGAATGTTAGTTATACTATTTTAAGGAATTGAGATTTCATGATTTATTTAAACATGTATTTAACAGAAAAAGTGATGTCTTTTTTTAGTGTTTTTTAAGTTTAAATAAAAAATAATGTGATTACAATGTTCTTTTATGTTGCTGCTATAGAAACCGATGACAAGTCCTTATAATGTCATCAGTCTGTGACTATAAATAGTGAATTCTCTGTAATATGCATAGCCTTTGATAAAGGGCCTTGTGATCCGAAATGTGTCAGATGGTTCTGACCTCTGGATGTTTAACTTTTTTCAATAAATGGACTGAAACTGAAATATTGGTGTGCCTATCATTTGGAGGGGTGAGTGCCCATCTCTTCACGTGTGTCAAAAGGAATACAGTACTGTGGAGGTGGCAACTGATGACCTGCAAGCTCAAGGTATCCTAGACACCACCATTTCTGCTGGAAACATAAAATGCTCCAACAATCCTCCACAGCGGGAACAGGCACAATCCAAGTCACAATCCACAATAAAGCTAAGAAGACATGGCTTCAATTGTATCACACCTACAATCATTTCAATGTGCCTGAGTGCCTGTGTAATGGAACAGCCAGTTTACTTGCATTTTAAAATTCTTGTTTTGGCATCAGGAACCTCACTTGGCTGCTATTTGTGAGATAGGTTGATGGGTTAGGAGGGCTTGCTAGGCAGCTCCTTGATTCCAATCTGCAGCATGGTTATGTTTGGGTGACTGGGGGAGGCCATGCCACTTAGACTTTCTCCTGGGTGAAGCACCCCAGACTTATCCTACTCGGGTATTGCCCTGTGATAATGGAACTCAATAGCAATAATAATAGGCCTCCGATCAAGGGGGGGGGGGGCCACAGGTTGGCAGGCAGTAAATGTTTGGCTCTTCCCACTGCAGTCCTGACTGGAGCATAATCATCAAGCACAGCTTGGCCTTGGGCAACAATATGCTTGATATCATGGTTTAGATTGCTTCTTCTGGTCCCCCTGAACAGTTTGCCATCTGGTGCCTCACTGCATGGGGGTCTGCTCTCTCCTTCTCCCCATGGCTGCTCAACTGGGACACTGAAATCTTTCTTTTTTTTTTTGTTCCTTCCCCAGTCACCTGACCAACCACTTCAAAAATCTTTTGATGGCATGGCAGGCCTCATTCAATGACTGCAAAGCAAGTTAACTGAGTCCAGGTGACTCCATGCAAAGGGAACTGATAACATTTTTGAGTTGCTATTTGACTTTGGGCTATGTTGATTTATAACTTTTGTTTCTGTAGAGTGAACCTTTGATTTTGTCACCTTGTGGAGCAGGAAGTTCACATGACTTATTTCATACTGTATTAGAGCTTCCCTGGGACCTTGTTGGACTCCAGAGGTAACATGATGAAGCCATGTGGCTGAGCAGGCCCCAGTACAGTGGACCCCTTCCATTCTGATTTCTTAACATTTTTAATGTCACAGTTGAACAGCTACCACTTTGAAGAAGTTTTGATAGCCAAGTGGAAAATAATATCCCTAATGGCCACTTACAATATTTTCAGATGATATGGGAATATTTCATAGACTATAAAATCACTTGTTTCACTCTTTATTAATTTGCCTTTGCAGAGAGTTTTTAAATTAGCATTAAGAGCTATGTTGGATATAAGCAATTTACTGTGCTTCCACATACTAGTAAGTCCTGAGGGAATCAGAGATTGTGTTGTTAAATTGATGAATGTTACTAACCTTATAGTTACTTTAATGTAATTTCCAAAGTTCATTTCTCACTACAGTTGGACTGTGTTTCGATTTAGCTACATCATTAATAGACAGTATTACAGGTTGCTTTATAAATCTTGCCCTATAGCTTGATACTGGAGATGTACTCCCTAGCCACATTTAAAGGAAAATATTGATTTGTTATTTTAAAGCTGACTACCTCCTCCCATGGCAGATTTCAATCTCCCTAAATTATCTGGGAGCATGGGTACTGATGACTCATTCATGGAAGATTCCTCACCCCCCCCATTATAGTCCTAGATTGGGGAAGATTTTAATTCCTCCCTGGAGTAATCTGACCTATTTTGGCAATTACCTCACAAGGTACTTTACTTAGCCATGGGGCAATTTGAGAGTTAGGAGATATGCTTAATGTCCCCTTTATGCCTTGCAATCTTCCTTCAATAGGATCTCTGAGTAATTAAATGGCTGCTTCCCTGGATCCCCCCCATACAAACTTTCCCACCTTTGGTTATCAGGCTTTGCTATTCAGCAAAAACGGTACAAAAACAGAGTGCTCATAACAAAGGAAACTTCTCCAGTTGAGCAACATTATTGCAAGTTATTACTACAACCTTTTGGTGCCTTTTGAAGGGGAACAATTGAACCACCCTTGAAGAGCAGGTGCTTAGTAAGGGTGCATATCTTAAAGAATGAAGGATTGTAGTCTTTAGATGCCTTTGTAATCATTTAATTTGCTTTCATTTGTTTCTTTACTTACTTTTTCATAATTTTATTTGTATTTTGCCATCTGCTATGAAAAAAAGAATACAATGGAATCCCTGTATGATAATGTCATTAAATCCTCACTGGCAAGACTGCCAGTGTATTTCAATGGCAAACTACCAATCCGTTTTCAAATTTTTACAGAGAAATAACACTTGCTGCTACCAAAATATTATATATTTAATAGAAACGTGATGTTTCATAACATGTGATCTTATGTTATAATTTAGCAGGTGACATTTTCTTCATAACCAGATTTTACTTGGAAAGAAGTAAAGAGAAGCCAATTATTATATTCATAAACATAAAATCATATAGATGTAACATTATAGTGCAAACATATAAAAGGCAAAGTTTGTTGATGAAATAAGTATCAATTTATTTTGAAAAAGATAGAAAAATAGATTTAGTTCCCCACTGAAATATACAGTCAGCCTTGCCAGTAAGAATTTTATGACATCATCATACAGGGATTACATTGGACTCTTTTTTTCACTAGCAGTTGGCAAAATACAAATACAATGATGAAAAAGTAAGTAAAGAAACACATAAAAGCAAACTGAATGTTTGTAGAGGCATCTAAAGACCCCAAACCTCCATTCTTTAAGATATGCACCCTTAATAAGCACCTGCTCTTTAATATGTCCACACCTGGTAGTGTAATGTTACTTATCCTTCTCTTTTCTTTTTTTTTTTCCTCCCTTAGTAGGGACATGAGGAAAGGTATTTCCCCATGGCCATCTGTAGGACTCAGTTGGGACACAACAGTCCTAAAGGAGGGACAGCATTTGTTTTCTTTTTTTCAATTTAATATGCTTTATTAAAGTTATTAGAATGAGGATAACAATAGCAATACATAAAAACACATCTGCACAATACAGGAAATACATGACGGACAAAAATATACTGAACTAATGATAATAAAAAGGAAAAATCCGTACAAAAATAAAAAAAAGAAACAAACATACAAGCTAAATACCCCCCCCCCACCCAAACTAGATCCTCCTCTTCCAACCCTGCAGGATGTCAAGAGAATAATGGAGCTATTTAATCTTTATGGAGAGAAATTAAAGTATGAAGGATTTCCTATTTGAACTGATATACATGAAGGGACTTAAAGAAACAAGCAATAGATGTTTCAGTATTTAAGGATAAAAGTATTTCTGAGAGCTATTCAGACAAAGTGGGAAGAGCAGGGTTGATCCAATGCCTCAAAATTAATTGCTTAGTGACTACAGAGATCAAAGCCATATTGGCTTTGCGTGGTGTTCCAAAAGGGGGAGCTGTAATTGTCTAGGATACAGACTTCTGGGGTGAAAGAATCCTGAAGACCTAATAATGGTTCTAATTTGGCTTGAATCAGACGCCAAAATGAAGCAAACTGAGGACATGACCACAACATACGGTATAAAGAATCTTCAGATTCTTTACATTGGGGGCAAATAGACGTCTTGACTCTTCTCATCTGTATAACCTAGACAGCAAAAAAATAATCCATGTAAAACATTGATTTGTTGTAACCTGAATCTATCCTGCTTGACATACTTAGATAAGGCAGTCCAAGTGCAAAACCAATAATCATTGGCCTTCTCCATATGGAATATGTTATCCCAGTAAAAGACAACTGGAGATGTAGAGTCATGAATCACTTGGCCAATTGCATTGTATAATTGAGAAATTGGGTGGTCTTTTTGTACTAAGGATGACCAGTTTTTAAATAATGATCCAGCACTGTTAGTCCATGGAGTTTGACCCAAAAAACTTGAGATACAATGATGAATCTGACAGAAATGAAACAAAATCTGGTCAGAGCCAACATGGCTGCTGTGCATTAACATGAAACAATGTTTCAGGTTTTTTTCCTTTTGTTTCAGAAGTTCTTCAAAAAAATGTAATGCTTTAATTGATATAGTCTACTTTGGCTGATTTTGTTGTTGAAGTGTGATGTGTTACATTTTGGGGGTTCAATTGCAGAGCTATTTTGTCCATTATGCATAGGTTTAGGTACAACACCACCTGGTTATCAATATTTTGCAGGGCTTGACCTCTGATGGTAAATTGTGCATGCATCAATGTGTGATTGCTGATATATTGTTTATGGGGATATCCACAGATTCACAGCAGTAGCAACACAAACCTATTCCTTCAGACACATTTGCAAATCTGCCTCATTCAATTCCTCATGCACAATATTGCACAATTTACCACCAGAGGTCAAGCCCTGCAAAACATCAATAACCAGGTGGTGTTGCACCTAAACCTATGCATACTGGAAAAATACCTCTGAGGTTAGACCCCTAAAATGTATAACATCACACTGTCCAGAGATGGTCCTGATACCCCCAACAGCTACTCTGTTCTCAGTCACCACTTCATAGACATTCCTATCACCTGCCTGTAACAGCTCTGTAAGCAGGGGTGTCACAAAATTCTGTGCCCAGGATTTCAAGAGTTGCCCTGCTTTGTGCATGCATTGGCTATTTGATCTCCTTGCTCTTCTCCATGTGGTCCTTATAATAATAATTGTAGGGGCTGTTTCTCTATAAAGTTGTAAGTGCTCTGGCTGTAGTTGCTAAGCCAAACACAACACTCCAGTGATTCAGGCATGAAACATTTTGTACATTAAGATTCTAGATTAGCTGCCCCCTCTTGACTTCCCTAGTGCTCTGTCATTGATGGGAGATCAACTGGATCAGATCACCCATCTAAATTATAGTGAGCTGTCCATGGGGGACCCCACAAAGCTGCCCACAGGGAACCCCACTGGAAATGAGAAGGGCGAGCTCTGTGTCAGGGTCACATATTTCTTCTCAGATGATGGTGAGGAGATGATGAATGACAGGGTGACAACCCAGCTGAGTGTGAAATTCGGCCTAAAGACAGATGCATTGGAAAAATATGCAAATGCATCACCAACACAGGCTGCTAGAATACCTCAAAAACAGCAAAAGATAAACTTTATAGAGCCTTCCAATTCTTTAATAGCATGATAGGCACACTCCGATTGCACACTTTATAAAACATTTTCTAAGTTTGTATATTTTGTATTTTCCCTAGGCTTCTGTAAATACCCTGTCAAAGTGGTCTTTGTTCAAAACTGCACGGGGAAGTGAAGAACTGCCCCAAGGAATCTCCTGAGTCAATTTAGCAGACAGGTCAGTGGAATGTGGACCACTCATAAAATTACTCCTGGAAAGGCTTAGCTGGGTGCCCTGTGAAGATAACTGTGAGGGCTGAACAGAGGGCTGAGCTTAGACACAGACACCTCTCCTGAGGTCAGTTCTGCTACCTGTTAACATGTCCAGTCCCAGTTCTAGACTAGTGTGCATCTATGGGGCTTAGACATCTGTGCTTCTACATAGGTACTAATGTGTAGCCAAACACAGAAGTAATCGAGACTAGAATGGGAATTTCATCTATGTTTGGCTGCACATAAACACTGGCAAAAGCAATCAGCTGTTCTGCATAGGTGGCACTCTCTCTGGAATGCAAAAAAGTGTTTTCTCTGCAGGACAGCTGGATTACTCATAATAGGATGAGTAATGACATCTGCAGTTTTTTTAAATAAAAAAAATGGCACATTGATTCATGGTTTCACTGCCTAACAAAAAGTGGCATCCACATGTTAGATTGTTCAGTGTGGTTGTGCATATCAGTGTCAGGTAAACACAAGTGAAATCAGCCAAGAAGATTAGTTGAGATTTCCAGAAGATGAATCCTCCCTTCTCCTTGTATAGCCATGTGGTATGTATATGTAAAAGTACTCTGTTTCACAAACACAAACATACACAATAAAAAAATAAAATAGGGACTGCTACTTTTTTTCTAAAAACTTGTTTACCGCTTGTTCACCCTGGCACACTTCTGAAAGAGTCATCAATTGTCACTGTGGAGATTTTTTTTTAAATCATTCTGTCACACACTGATTCTACTGATGTTTTTCTTTTTGATGTTATCAGTCTATGGGTTCTAAAACATACAATGGTTGCTACAGTAAAGTTGCCCAGTAACAAGGTATACAGTACCTCGGCAGATGAGGTTATGAAAGTGCTACAGAGGAATGCCTCATTACCGAGTTATTAAGCATTAAATATGTGTCAGCAGTATGCCCAGTTATTCACTAATTGACTCCCCATTAGTAGCATCATAAATGCACCAGATGGCACTGTTTCCAGTATCATTTGCCTTTATATGTCATGAAATTCCTGTAGGTGTCCCCACAGCCCCAATTTTATTCTCATTCTCTCCTGCTGTTATTTGAAGTTACAGTGTTTTAAATGGGTCCCGAACTGCCATTAGCTTTTAATGGTGTTTAAAATAACGACAAGTATATAAAAAAATAGAATAATATCACATTGTGAGGCTGAATTAATAGGTTTTATAAACTCAGAACTTAGTCCTACAATTCATCTGTGTCAATGGCTCTTCCAATATGTTGTGGATTCTTAGATCATAAGTCCATATTGGAATATCAAATAATTGGTAATGATCAAATTTATTTTCTGCTACAATTATAGCTATAATTCTGCTGTAATATGTATACCCTTGAGAAAGGGAGGGAGAGGGAGGACATGATAGAAATGTTTAAGTACCTCAGTGCAATCAACAAAGTCCAAGAGAGTAGCATCTTTCAGAAAAGAGATGTGCAAGAACAAGGGGACACAATTTGAAGATAGAGGGGGGATGGCTCTGGGGCAATGTGAGGAAGTATTTTTCACAGAGAGGGTGGTGGACACATGGAACAGCCTTCCTAAGGAGGTTGTGGGGTCTAAAACTATGGGAGAATTCAAGAATGCATGGGACGGACATAAGGCAATCTTTGTGGGGGTAGGAAGAAATACGCTGTTGGTTAAATAGGATCTGCAGCTTATCTTCTAGGTAGGGAAATGGGCAGACTAGGTGGGCCAAGCGGTCCTTATCTGCCATCAAAATCTATGTTTCTATGTTTCTAATTATCGCTTTATAATAAAACAAATGTGTCTGTCTTCATTGGAAGTGTCAGTCTGTATTTTTTTTCTGACCTGCCTTGAGTTTTTGAGTGACTGTGTTACCATTGTGAGTCTCATTCTGTGCTACAAAGAGCCTGTCATTTTATTATGCTAACACTCATTCATTCAGTTACCCATTCTGCACAATATTAACATACAACCTTGAGACATGTTAGAATACAAAAAAAGTACATTCACTGAGACAAAAAGTAACCACTGCTCACCACTCTTACATGCAAAATTAAAAAAATTTATTGCTAACTGTTGGTTTAAGAATATAAGCTAAAAACCAACAGCTCAGAAAAAAAACATAGATTGTGTTTTTTGAACAATACAGAAATACAGGTAATGGGCAATTCTAGTTACTAATATTATTTCAGAAAGTAACAGATGACAATTTTTACTGCCCAATATAAACAAATCCTGTACTGTGATTATTAATTTAAAGACTTGGGGTATCATTTGTTTTTGGAACTTCATTCTTCACTACCTATAAGTAGCAGAATATTAACAAGAGTTTCAAATGCAATGTGGTAGAGTCGGTATAACTTCTTTTTTTCTAACACTTACAGTATGTAGGTCAGTTGGTTATTCTGAAAAGAATGTGATGCAGATTTGAGACTGGATACAGATTTTCCAGCAAACTACACTTTTCATTAAACTGTTTTCTTTGGTTATGTCACAGAAGACCAGATATCCATTCTGGAAATGAACCTAAATTATTTTTAAAGCTATGCATGGCAAAGTTCTTGCTTTCTATAAGATATGTTTGAGGTTGCACAATCAATAACGTTAAAAAAAGTAAAAAAAAAAAACAAAATATACAGAAAAGTAAAAAAAAAAGTTTCCAAACAATGCTATGGCACTAGTTATTGTATAAGTTAAAAACCAACAGTGTAGAATAAAAAAAAAACACCAATTGCATTTATTGACCTGCTCACCACTGATAGATGGAGAATTAAAACATTTTTTTGCTAGCTGGTGGGTTAAAAATATAAAGTTGTACAGACTGCAGACTTGGTAAACAGGTCACATTTTTATGCAACAGGGCCCACTTATGATTTGCCATCCATGTGGCGCAATGTACTGTTGTATAGTACCTAGCAAATGTTGCAGTTTTATGGAGCAAAAGCTGTTTTGGCCAGTAAGAACTTCCTAGTGTCCAGTTGCTTACCTCACTTTTCCAACAATTTAGACACTGGTGTCTAATACCCCCCCCCAGTTTCCAGCATTCTTCTCATTATCAGATCCCTTACTGGTGTTCAGTGCCTCCCCAGTACTAAATAGACTTTGATGCTGAGCTGCCCTCTCCCACCAATGTGTTAGTAGGTTATTCTGAAAAAAATGGGTTGGAGATTTGAAACTTGATACTTAAAAATATAATATATCACTATACTCACCTCCGCTTCAATCTTGCATGAGGTGTTGGTAATTTTAGATTGCACATTGCTGTTTTTGGGTGAGCTGTGGACCACTATAATGAGTTTTCTTTTGACATTTTATATAATGGATCACTTGTTAGAGAGACCCTGACAGCAGTAATCATCTATAACTCCATTTTTTTGTTAATATCTGAAGTAACAGAATCAAACTTGTTTTCTGTAACACACACAGTTAAAGGGAAATGTGTGCTGCTTTAGCTTTAATTTCCTTTCACTGTATTCAGTAATTCTGACTTCAGTGTTGTAAGATTTTAGAATTCTTTAAACAAAAAAAATCTGCCCTTTAAGAAACTTTTTTTTGTGTTTTCTTGCAACCAAAAACTTTGTTTCCAAAGACCTTTATTTTTTTAAGGATTGCCTTGTTATTATGGTATTTGTATGAAGTGCTAGCCTCACCCTCCTGAAAAGGGGTCACATTAGACCCAAAGTACTGGCAGAGCAATAACACTGCACCCAGTCGGGTAGGCCCACTGACCCCTGAATGTCCCTTTTTCAGGGGTGACCCAGGATAACAGTACAATACTGGATGTATAACAGTACAATACAGGGTATAATACAGAGGAGACAACATTTGATTGCGTAAGTTGTGGAAACATAAGGTAGTTACATACAGTGGTTTTGGAAGTATAAGGTAGTTACAGACAATGGTTTTCTAACATGGTTTTTGTCATGACACAGTTCTGCCTTGATAGTATTTGACATACAGTAGCTAATTGCATGAGGTAGCTTTGGTCTCTAGGTATCCTAAGACTACTAGGAGGTCCAAGGTAGTCCCACCTTTAGGGGAGTTTGATATAGAAATGAGAGGGGGTGCCTTGAGAGCCATGGCAGTGGCATGGCTTGTGTACAGCATGTGGGCATTTAGCCTAGTATGGAAATTCATAAGTGTGGAGGCATCCTGGACCAGGGGAGGGAGCTTGTTCCATTGGCTAGGGGCTTGCTAAGAGAAGGATGTGCCACCAGCGTTGGTCTGAACTGTGGGGACTTCGAGCAGTGTTCGTTCTGAGGTCCATAGGTTCCTAGGGTTGTGTTTAATAGCTATTATTCCTACTATGCTTGGAGGAGCAGGGGGTTTGAGTAACTTGTAGGCCTGGGTAAGCAATGGTTGTTGTAACCTGGTGGCCAGCATGGGCCACCAGACCTGGGCCAGGGTGTCACAGTGATGACATCTCGAGTGGTCTTGTGTAGCAAACCGAGCTATTTTATTGTATAGGATTTGCATCCTGGATACTTCCTGCTTTGCCATGCCCTGTATAATCAGGGCTGCATAGGTCAGGGTAGGGAGCAGGACACATGTCACAATGGAGGGCCTGGCCTCAGGGATGAGCTGATCTCTGAGACGGTACCATGTTCTGAGCTTTCGGTGAAGTGTCCTAGTGACCTGGTCAATGTGGTCTTTGTAGGTGATTGACTGATCTAGAGTTAGGCCTAAGTATTTTAGGGAGGGGACTACTTTTATGCATTTTCCAGATAGTGTGGAAAGTTGTAGAGATGAGGACCTGTCAGTTCCCAAGGATCTTGGTCCGAATAGTATTGTCTTAGTTTTGTCTGCGTTAAGTACCATTCTATTTTCACACAGCCATGTCTCTAGGGATGTGAGGTCCTTTTGGATTAGGGGACCAAGAGCAGCTACATCACCCAAGGATCGGTAGATGACAGTATCGTCAGCATACTGTACAACTGAGCTCTCCCCACAGTAGGTACTTAGTTCATTTATAAATATGGAGAATAGGAGGGGGCCTAATATTGAGCCTTGAGGAACTCCCTGTTGTAGTGGTAGTAACCCAGACATGGCCCCCTTCCAGGTGACCCTCTGTGTCTGGACATATACGTAGCTCATAAACCACTTGAGGGCATGGGGGTCTAGTCCAATGTTGTGCAGCTTCAGTAGTAGAAGGTTATGGTCTACAAGGTTGAATGCCTTGGACAAATCTATGAAGATTGCACCTCTGGGTATCCCTTTGTCCAAAGCCGTGAGCACTTCATCAGAGAAGTTGATGAGGGCAGTATCAGTACCGTGGTTTGGTCTGAATCCATGTTGGGAGGGGGCAAGGAGTTGGTGAGTTTCCAAGTAGTCCCAGAGTTGGTTGTAGATCAGCCTTTCCTGTATTTTGGCTAATGTGCAGAGAAGAGAGATAGGCCTGTAATTGGTTAGTTTGTCCCTGGGTCCACCTTTGTAGATAGCGACTACATTGGTCTGTTTCCACTGATTATGGACTGCTCCTTCCCTTAGAGATCTGTTAAGGAGAATGGTTAAAGGCCTGGATAAGGGGGTGTCTCCAGTCTTGAGTAGCCAAGGGTTGATCCCATCTTGTCCCCCTGACCCTTTAGGTTTTAGCACCTTTAGGAGGTTAGGACCTCAATGTGATTTACCAGTTGCAGGTGGAAAGGGGGTCATTCGAAGTGTGTCACTTCAATTGTGTTTGGGGCTGAGGTCAGGGGAGATTGGCTGACCATGTAGGCCCCAAGATCAGTGAAGTGGTTGTTGAGGGCAGCTAATATTAGCGTAGAGTCATTAGTAAGCTGACCATTGACCTCAGTGGGGCTGGGCTCTGACTTTTTGGTGCCCTTGATCAGATCATTGACATGATTCCAGAACTGTTTAGGGTTGCCTAAGCTAGCTTTCTGTAGGTGTGTGATGTACTCTCTTTTAGCAAGTTTAATTGCTCTCTTTGCTTTTTTGTTTCTTAGTACTTTGTATTCCAGTAGGTCTGTAGGGAGAGAGGAGAGCTTGAATTTCTTCCAGGCTTTGTCCCAAGTTGTCATTAGGGATTTGAGGGATGAGAGATCCACTTGTAACAGCTGCCTTTCACTCTCATGCTCTTCATAGCGGGTCAAGAGGTTGGCAGCAGTGCCTAGTTGGTCCTGGAAGTATTCAAAGGCTTCAGCCAGCGTTGGGAGGTGCGTTATGGGGCTCCAGTCCCAGCTGAGGAGGTAGTGATTGAATTTACCCAAAAATAGTTTAGGTACAAGGCATATGTACAGCTGAATTAGATAATAGATTTATGGACTACATAGTCATATTATTCTAAAAACAAAAAAAAATGCCTGTAAGAATATAAAATGCCTTGTGAGGCAAGTTTCGAGGTTGAAAAAGAAAATAATAATATTTTGTTGTTTTTATTTAACCATTAGTATTAAGGAGGCAGTATAGTACAACGGTTTAGGGCTGCAAACCTAGAGATCTGAGTTTTAAGGCTCAAAAGCCAACAAAGAAAAACATAAATTAAATAATAATTACCAAACAAATAAAATAAAAAACAGATTCATATACTACTTGTTAGTGCCCACAGTCTAAATAACAAAATGGATGAACTAAAGGCCTTCTTAACAACAAATAACATTGACATATGTGGGGTTACTGAAATTTGGTTTAACAATAATGACTGGTGTACAAACATAACAGGATACACTAGGATAGACAAAAAATGTACAAATGCATGAGGTGGAGGCATTGCCCTATACATATCCTATAATTACAAATGTTGTCCAGTAAATTGTAATGCCACAGAAGAAAACAATATTGAATTAGTTTGGACTAAAATATTGATTGCAAACAATTATAGCATTACCATGAGATTAGGTTACAGAGCCCCCCAAACCTTAACAGTGATGAAATAATCAATTCATGAGGAATATTGAAAATATGGTACTGGGCAAAAAAATCTATCTTAATAGGCGATTTCAATTTTCCAAAAATAGATTAGGTACAAGGCATATGTACAGCTAAATTAGAAAATAGATTTATGGACTACATGGGCATAAACAACATGGGACAATTAGTAAGGGAACCTACAAGAAAAAAAATATTCTGGATTTGTTTCTAACTAATATGAAGGAGGACATAACCAAAGTCGAAGTAATTCATCCACTGTCAAATAGTGACCTTAATATGGTATTGCTTATTGCAAATATAAAATAAAAAAATGTGAGTAAAGGATGCACTAAAACCAAAAACTTTTATAAAGCTGACTATACACAAATAAACAAATATTTAAAGGATTAGGATTGGGACACTGACTTTTCAGATTGTGATTTGAACAAATCTGGCTTAAATTTAAAATTAAAATACAATTTTGCATAAATCAATGGGTACCAAACAGACATAAATACAAAATTAATAATAACAAAAGAACCCCTATATGGTGGAATAAGAATATCAAAAAGAGCCTAAGTAGAAAAAATACATTTTACAGCAGATATCAAAGGCATTCAACAACTAATAATTGGGTAACATATAAAAAGGCAGTAAACAAAAGCAAAAGTATAATAAGAAAAACCAAGAAGCAGCATGAAGAAAGATTAGCTACATCCATCAAGGATAATAAAAAAAATGTTCTTTAACTATATAGGTTCCTAGAAAAATAGTAGTCCTACAATTGGACCATTAGATACAACACATGGAATAATCACTAATGAAGTAAAAATAGCAAATGAACTTCATCAGTGTGTTTAATTCCAAATTCACAATAGTTCCTCAGCATTCCAAATCACTTGATATAACCATATCTGTTACTCAAAAAGAAGTGGTGAATGTCATAAAGATTACTAAATCCAATGGTTCTGCGGGGCCTGATGGTATTCCTTCTATCTTTATTAAAAACACTGCTAACCAACTCGTGGGGCCTTTAACAACTATGTTCAACATTTCCCTCAAAACGAGTACCACTATATCAATTTGGAATCATGCTACAGTAATCCCACTATATAAAAATGGTAATAGAAATCTGGCACAAAATTATTGTCCAATAAGACTCACTGCAGTTTTTTGTAACTTATTGGAGAGATTATTAAAACATAGAATAATGGAACACATAACAGATACAGGGCAGACATATTATACTCAACATGGGTTTCTAAAAGGCAGATCATGCCAAACAAACCTTTTAAATTTTTTTGAGACTGTAAGTAAAGCTCTGGACAAAGGCTTATCGGTGGATATAATTTTTTTGGACTTCTGAAAAGCTTTTGATTTGGTATCTCACAATATACTGAGTAAACAGTTAACAAAAGCCAAGGTGCAGCAATCAATAATAAACTGGATTGAGTCCTGGCTGACAGAAAGGAGACAACAAGTGTCACTAAAAGGTCAGTGGTCTACTTGGGAAAATGTTACTAGCAGCGTCCCTCAGGGATCTGTATTGGGGCCAGCACTTTTGTAACATACTGATATCATCAATGCTCCCTCTAAACAATCACTTCTGGATGGTCATGTACACTGATGATTGTAATCTTGGTGGCATTGTAACAAATCAAAATTCAGCTCAAGAAATACAAAGAAATCTTACACATTTAGAAAATTAGTCTATTGAGAATGAGTTACTATTTAATGCACAAAAGTGTAAGGTGATACATCTTAGTAAACATAACCCATGTTTCAACTATAAACTAAATAACACAAATTTACAAGTAACAGATAATGAAAAAGACTTAGGAGTCACATTTTCTAAGAACATGTCCTTTGAAACACACACTACAAATATTATAAAGAAGGGAAATCAGATTCTGGGCTGTATATTATGAAACATCAACAGTTGAAGTGAAAAGGTTACAAACCCTCTTTTTGCTAGCCTTGTTAGACCACATCTTGAGTACTGCTCATCAGTATGTGCCCCAACCTCAGTTAGAGGTAATCAACTTACTGAAAAGGTTCAATGTAAAGCAACTAAAAAAATCAAGGCTGTAAGGGGTCTGGATTACTGTACACGACTAAAAAAATTGGGACTTTAGTCCATGCAATATAGGAGACTAAGGGGGGATCTAATTTTAGTTTATAAAGCATTCATTGATAAATGAATATTTGAAACCATTGGATTGTGCATGAATCCTTCCATAACTAATACAAGATCTCATAAAAATAAATTAAATGTCACTCAAAACAAAACAAACAGAAACAATCGGTGATACACACAAAGGGTTACATCTATGTGGAATGCTCAACCTGAAGATATTGTGGACAGTAATACATAAAGCATGTTTAAAAACAGATTGTATATATATATATATATATATATATATATATATATATATATGTGTGTGTGTGTGTGTGTATGTAATAAAATGTATTTTCCACCAATAGATATGGTGGTGAGTTCAAAAAAGGCAATACTGCCTACTGAGCTTGTAAACTACCTATGAACCTATGAATTCTACAGCCCCATCTGCATACTGTGTGACCCTGAGCAAGTCACTTAATTTTCTTGTGCTGCCAGGTCACACCTGGAAACAAGCTATAGATTACTGTGCCTTTCATGGTTAAACAATTTCTTCTTCCCTTCCTTCCACTATTATTGATCATTTTAAAATCACTCTTGGATATAATTAGACCCATGAGATCCTGCAGCTCAGGTTGGCAATCAGACCTTGAATAGAACATATTCAATGTGGTAGATTTTGAAAATGGACAGTAATAAGCCTGTGCATTAGTTCAAGTTCAAGTTTATTTCATAATTAAAGCTTTGATTAAGAGGGACGAGTGGCTGGAAACACAGACAGCAAGTGAAGCACCTGATACAACATTTGAAGAAATACAAAAGCGATCCAGCATTTGAGAATTTAAACAACACTTACATGACTCAAATACTAAAATTAAAAACTCCATTGAGCAAGTTCCTTTAAAGGAGGTCCTGCCCCAGGCAAAAGCAATACTGCAGTCAAAAATACAGAACTGAAATCACAAAGTTTTGACATACAAAGTCACATTAAATACTAGGCTGGAAATGGAGACCAGAAACACCTAACTAATCCTACACATTGGATGTTACTGAAGTAATCAGAGTAAGTTAATGGTCCAGGGGTCACCCACCTCCCCCACTCCATACACACTGCACTACCAAAAAACACAGTACCACTGCCTTATCCCAAACCCCTACACCAACCCAAGAAAATCCATGAACAAGAGATACACATCATTACACAACCACAATCCAACATGTGAGATGACAGCATTCCATAATCTGTCTAAAGACGAGCTTTGAGGGGGTGTTCTCCTTGATTAAGGTATACAGCTAGTTAAAATATTAAAGCTAGAAAAGCCTCCCAAACTAACATCACTTCTCACATACCAGACATGCCTTTCAGAAGAAACAGTAGTAGGAGTATTTGTTGTCATGGTGTCTGATGACTGTTTCTAACACCCACTAAATTAAAGTGAAGCAAGTTCAGTGGTGAGAGGCATGGGGGGAGGGTGGATTTCTAGAGTCTGGAATTACTGCTGTGCAGAAGTGCTGTATCAACAGAGCACAGAAAAAAATATGTAGCTCTCCTCCTAACAAAAATAAATACATAAATAAAAGAGGATCTTCACACCCCTATGCCCTGGATGGTTGTATAACTGAGATCATGTCCTACACCTGGGACTTGGGCTAATATACAATACTGTAAGGCAGCACTGGGGCAGGGGTACTGAACTGTAGAAGCACCTTCCTTCGGATGGGATAAATGCATAATTAATTAATTAATAGATGCCACATTTTTGCCCCATGATCACGTGAGCATTTATTCAACTCTCAATTCCACTTTCTATTACCAGGAACATTATATGATGTGCCTTAGCCTTACAATGGGATGACCTCACCACTAGCAGTACAATGTTGTAGCAGTATGTACTGTACCTGTTCTGTGACTCCCCCAAAAATCAAAGCTATTCAGTGCTGCAGATAAGGATTTTACAACATAGCCTGGGTTCTTGATCACTGGATCAGAATAAGCTGACCGTGTGCTCGGAGAAAATAAGAATGAAATGTAACAGCAAATGGTACATTGTTACTATTGAATGAGATACATAGTGCAACTTTGAGCACTATGAAGAGGCACAGTGCAATGTTAAAAAAAATACAAAAACTGATACAATGTTGCTCTTGATTCTTCTCTTTGTGGTGATATCTCACACAGGACTCAGTGAAATGTTTCAACCTGATTGATCCACAATCATACATGAATGCCAGACAAATGTTAACAGTATTTCTGCCATGATAACAAATTTCCTTCTGTACAGAAGCAGAAAGATCATATTTTATGTAACCTTTCTGCTTGTGGACTCATATGCTGTACCCATTTCAGTGCAGAATTGTCAATTCACTTTTATTCAGGTAAAAACAAATATTGAACATAGGTCATTTACAGTGGTGTCATGTTAAAGATCACTGGCAAATGAAGCATATGTTTTACAGTTTTCTGTGTTTCCAACAAACAGCCACTGCAGTTATGTTATCCTTTTTCCAAAGGCTCTCAATTTTAACATGAAAAAAGCTATACATGCATTTAATTTATCAGGACCTGGTCAGAACTGGGCCATCAGCAGATCAGAACCTGAACAATACCATGCTCAGAACTAGGACATATCAGAGCTGAGCCAAAAATGAGTCTGATTTCCAGAGTCCTGCACTGGAAGGCAATTTTTTGGGGTTCTGATCTGATATAGAGCCAGCCATCAAGCCCTCAAGCCCTCAAACCCTAGTATATTCAATGAATTTAGTACATTGAAATTTAAGGGGGCAGGAAGTCATTTGACTGTACTGATTTTGTTTAGTGTTGTACAATGGCTAATAAACACATTGGCTGGGATATTCAAAGCAGTTGCGCAGGACGCAACTTAGTTGCACCGGTGCAAGTCCTGACTTACGCCAAAGAGCGATATTCAGTGGGAGCCATTGCGCAGTGTAAATCCCATTGAGCCAATGCACAACTATAATGAATGCAGGCGCAAGAGCAGGGGACATGCCCATGAATATTCAGTGCAGTGCAATATTCAACCATGGAACCATGGCGCAAGTGTGGAGCAAAACCTGGATGTGCCAAGCAGACTTGACCCTATAAATACAGGGTGCAAGCACACAGACAGCACTTGTACCAGGTGATAGGGTGAGAGAGATAGTGAGAGTGGGAAGAGACATGGGACAGACAGACAAACAGACAGAGCAAGTGAGACAGAGCCAGTGAGAGACAGAGAGACTGTCGCAGGCAGCAACAGGGGGAGAGGGACAGAGATGGCAGTGGAGGGTGAGCCAGGGGCTGAGAGATCAAGTGGGATGGGCAGGCACAGTGCCATGCAGTGCACCAGGATGGCACACAGCCTGCATCAGCTGACTGCCCCGGGGGAGACGGGACATCAGGGGCCATGGATAGTGTGCCCTTACTGATGGAGGCTGTAATGAGGGGTGTGAAGGGGCAGGAGGAACAGTGACATGGCCAAGGAAGGGAACATCAACAGTACTCCTGGAACAGGTGGTATCATGCCTACACCACCTATGAAAACTACACAGACATGGAGATTGTGGGACAGTATCACTTGAACAGGGTCATTCTGAGGAAGCTCTGTGAGCTGAGCAGTGAGGAGATGAAGGCACCCACAGGACAGAGCCATGCAATGTCTGTTGAGACAAAAGTGACAGCTGTCATGTGCCTGCTCACCTGGGCACCTTCCAGATACCAACAGGTATAACCCAGTCAGCCACATCATGCCTCCTCACACAGTTCCTCAATGGTCTGCTGCCACATGGTTCAGAATACATCCAGTTCCCCAGCACACAGGTGAAGCATACAGCAACCATGCAGGACTTCCACAGGGTAGCACATTTGCCTGGTGTGCTAGCGGCCATTGACTGCACCCATGTGGGCATCTGCATGCCACCTGGCCCTGAGGGTGTGGCCTATACAAATAGGAAGGGGCTCAATAGTGTGAACTGCCAGGTGGTGTGCGATGCCAAGGGGTGCATCATCAATGTCTGTGCCACTCACCCTGAGAGTGCACATGATGTATTCATCTGGCACAGCTCTGCGCTGTGCCACAGGTTCAAATGTGGGGACATCCCCACAGGCCACCTAGTGGGTGAGTATGGGATGGGCAAGGGGTGCTGGGCAGAGCAGGCCATGGGATGGGGAGGGCAGGGTGGGTGTGCTGGTGAGGCGCAGAGACAGGCAAGGGGCACAGTAAAGGATGACACAGGGCTAACCATGTCAATATCCACATAGGAGACAGTGCCTATCCACTGAGGCCCTGGCTATTCACCCCCTATTGGCGCTGACGTCCCCAGCAGAGGAACTCTACAATGAGGCACAAGCCAGCATGCGAAACATCATTGAGCATGTATCTGGGATGCTGAAAGCATGGTTCCGTTGCCTAAACAGGTCTGGCGGTGCCCTACCGTTCAGCCCCTAGAAAGCCTGTGGCCTATGCGCGGCTTGCTGCATACTGCACAACATGGCCATTGGCCGTGTGATAGCTGTCAAGGCTGATGAGGGCAACAGTAGTCGGGACGATGACGGAAATGGACTGGAGGGTGGTGGACTGCTCCCCTAGGCGGAGGGATCCCCGGCTGCAAAGGATGTCGCAGGCAGCATCAAGACACCATCGCACAGGAGCACTATGGTGCACGCAAGTAGGTGGTGCCTAATCCATGCAAAAGCCACACACACAGGTACAGTACACAGGCAGGGGCATGCATGGCAATGAGCATGCACACACGGAGGTGTGGTGCAGGGGTAGGGGTGGCAGTGGCACACATCCACACACAACTACACACAACAGCACACAGCAACACACACACACACCCACATGCCCAGATGCTGGAAAGTGGTGGGGATCAGATGCATTGCACTGGTGCACAGGTGCAACCGGTCCAGAACTGCCCTCATCACGCCCATGCCACATGGGCCAGTGGCCAGGTAGGCACGCACACATGCAGTGTGCAGTGTGACACACAGGCACCATACCAGTGGTATGCACACACACACGCCACCCATGCATGTAAAGGGCAGAGGCTGCAGACTGCGTTCAGGGCAGCATGCACATCAGGCCCGCCGCGTGGAACCATGGCCACTGCGGCCATGGGGGCATCCACGCTGGGGCCGATCGGCAGCCACAGGCTGCTCATCGGCCACTGGGGGTGTTAGCAACAGCCCCACAAGGGTTGTACTGTGGGACCACAACTGAGTCCTTACAGGGGTGTGTAGGCCCTTAAACAGGCCCATCCCATGCATGCCTGGGATGGCGACAGCAGAGCCCGGCTTCGACAGGAAGGATGTTGCCTGATGCCAGGATTGTGGGGTGGACAGTGCACTGTGTGGGTTCCATGGGGGTTAGCCACACCCGGTGGCAGCCAGCAGTGCAAGGCCATCCATGATCGCATTGGCTATGTGATCCTGGGATGCGGTCGTGTCTTCCCGCCAGTGCTGTATAGCTGCCAGGAGCTGCACAGTGCCCCTCTTGTGCTGCTTGGCCACCTGGCACACCTCCGCATGCAGTGCATGAACCCCAGTGGCAAGCAGCAGCTATTGCTCCATGGAGGCCCACAGCCAATGGGTGTGCTCTGCCAATGAGTAGGTGCCCACAGGAACCTGGGTGAGACGCCAACCCTCCTGTGGTGACCGACCATGCTGCACAGCCCCCGGCTCAGCTGGACTCCACACAGTGGGGTCCTCATGGGGTAGGTCACTACCAGGTGCCTCAGCAGTGGACTCCATGTCTGGTTGCCCTGTGGCCCTTGCTGCCTGCTGCCATTGCCCACCCAGCCGCTGAATGCTGCCCAGCACCTATGCGGCTACACCACCATGACCACATGACATAGCTGTGGCAGTGCACACAGCAGCACCCGCAGTGGTGGTGGGCAGCTGTCCCACCGCTGTCAGGCCACTGGGCATGCTGCCTGTGATGGTGTCTAGTATGGGCATCTCCCCCACAACACCACCCATGCTGTCCAGGATTATGGTCAGGTCATCATCTGTGTCAGACCCCACCCTAATCTGTGTCTCCATGCAGAGGATGCTGAGACTGGCATCCTGTAGAAACACATCCAGGGCCTCATTCGACCCCATGCCCAGTACATCCAGCTGGACAGTGGTGGTGTGCTGCAGCCAATCAGGCCTCCGGATACTCATGGAGGTGGATGGCTGTTAGTCCAGAGCTGGGCCTGCCTCCATGGCTGCTGCTGGTGCCCCATCCTCTGCATGCAGGTGTACTGGAGCTGAAAGAGAAAACAGGTGTCAGTGATGCTAGTCCTCCCTTTGCCCCCTACACAGCCACTGCATGTTGTGCATGCCTGACATACATACCATGCAGTGATGGGCTGCCACCCATCTGGAATCCTCCACCTGGCACACCCTCCACTGTGCTGTGGTGCATGGTGGCTGCCACCAACTCCTCCTGCACCGTGAGCTGTGGCACATCAGCAGGCCCCCCTCTGGTGGCTTTCTGGGCTGCACTGATGGCCACCACCTTCTCTTTGCTGCACCGCTTATCTGTGCCCACCTTCTTGGGGCACTCCTGCACTGACCACTAGTGGCTGCCCTGCTAGTTCACACATGCTGCCACCTCCTCCCAGGTCCCAGCCCTGGCCTGTGGTGCACCCGTGGCACCACTCAACAGTGGTTCCTTATTGAAGTAGGCCTCAAACAAGGCCTCTGCCTTTGTGAAATTGGGCCTGCATTTGCGAGCAGGCCCATGCTCCTCACCCTCTTCATGGTCCAACATGCTGCTATCTGTGGACATGGACAGCACAGTGTGTCAGTGTCAGCAGCACCCTACTCAGTCCCCCCTGCTGTGCTGGCTTGGCTCAGTGTGCCCCAGCAGTGTGCACAACTTACCTCACATGGTTACACTACCAGTCCATATCCTGTGTTCATCTTTGGCACTTTTATAGCATAACACATGCAAATGAGCATTGGCACAATGGTAATGACATGCTAATTTCCCCAGTGCACCATACATTGGCTGATAAACTCATTTGCATGTGGTGGCTGAATATCATGAATTTGCTCCGTGCACAATGAGATAGCTCTGGAGCAAGTTGTGGCATAATGCCCAGGAATGCACTCTGTGCTGGACTGCCTTGCACATGCACCAGTTGGTGTGCTGCTGCCTGTTGTGCACTGTGTGCCCACTGCACAATAGGGACCATGGTGCATGGTGCACCATGCCTGCTATTGCGCACTGTGTGGTGGCCGACTCCTGACCCCTGGAGTGACCCCCTGACCCCTTGTCACTCCCCTGCCACATGCCACCTACAGCCATGCCCATGTCACACATCTCCAGCATTGTGCAATGGGCAGACACAGTGCATGTATTCTTTCATCATGCATCTGGTGCATGTTGTGCACTCATGCACCTCCAGACACCATTTTGCTTCCCTACATTGCGGTTGGCACTATGGCGCAGTGTGGGGTTTGGCAGGCAAAGAACTTGTCCCAGGTCAAACTGGTGAACCTGGTGGTGTGCGTCCTGCCACACACCCCACAGCTATTTGGACAGGTGCCCCTGCAGCAGACACAGATAGCGGTGTGGCAGGGTATTGCTGCCAGTCTGCAGTAATCCATTGGGGTGGCCAGGACAGGGGAGCAATGCCACTACAGGTATGGGGACCATGTGCGGAGGGACCCAGAGCAGCTGCAATGGCTGCAGGCATGTGTACAGTGAGGGGCTGTGCCATGGCCAGGTAAGTCAGCCCATTTTGCATGTGTGCCCTAGTGCTGTACTGTGGTGTTGGCTAGGCTGCCTAGCATGCCCTTCAGAGGGGTACACTATCATCACACTCATTGCAGAATGGCATTGCCAGCCTCAGCTTGCATTGCGATACAGCCGTGCGGGCCATGTCAGGCAGGGGCACACCCTGTGCACAGGGGTGGGGGTAGTGGGCAGATGCTGTGGCTATGTCCTGATGTGTACCTGTCTTTTTTCCATTCCTAGGACCTGAGGATCGCCGCTGTGTGAGGGTGGTGGGAGCAGCAGGAGCAGCACAGCAGGCTGCAGTGGGCCACAAAGCCAGTGCTGGTGCAGGACCAATGTCAGCAGGGTTGCAGAGGTCAGGTAGGCACTGTCTTGGGCCTGCACACTTTACTTGGGGGGGCAGCGGGGGAGTGGGTGTGGGCATGGCCACCTGTGGCATGTGCTGTGGCAGCTGTGTGTGTCGCACTGTGCATGGTGTACACCACTGTGAGGTGGCCATTGCACACGTATGCCAGCTGCTTGGGGTTCGTGGGCACCCTGCTGACACTGTTGTTGCTGTGGTGCTGCTGGTGCACTGTGCCATGTGACTGTCATTACACAGTCGGGTGGCCATTGTGCGGTGGGGACCGCCTCTGTGCAATATAATGATGTGTTGAGTTGCTTGCAGGCATTGGCCCATCCCCCAGTGGATGGCTGAGGTGGGCACTCCGGGGGGGTTCTCTATCCATTGTGCATGGGTGGGCTTGGTACCTTGGGACATTGCATTGATCACCTGTTCTTTCCCTTGTCATAGGTGTCCAGCAGAGGGAGCGGCTGCCACTTTACTGCCGGCTGCTCCGCCAGTTGATACGTGTGACATTCATCACCATGGAGGTGGTCATGCAGATGCACTGGATGATGTTGTTGGACCAGAGTTGGAGAAGGCACCAAGGGGTGGCAGGACGTGGCTGCCATTAGTTTTTGCCCCAGCATTCACCTATTTCCCCTGCTGTACCTCCTCCATTAATCCCCCCTTCCCACTGTACAGTCCCTGTTCCCTGTCCCCTTCCCTCGCTTTTGTACCCTTTCCCATCCTCTTGTTCATGTACATAGTTGTATTGTTCAATATATATTTTTTGATGTACCCATCTGTATCAGTGTCTGTTTTACAGGTGGCATGAGCAGCCATGCCTTAGTGGTACAGTGTATGTCCGTGTGTTGTGCGTGTGTCTGTGCACATGTTGTGCATCTGCGGTTCACTGCTGTGTTCTGTGGTGTGTCCCACTGTGGTGGTGTCCTGCCCCTTGGTCAGTGGTTGTGCCTTGGGGTGCCCATAGGGCAGATCACAGGGGTGTGTGGAATTTGTGTGCTTGGGCTGCTTGGTCCTGGGTGTGGATTGCTGTGTTCTGGGAGGTTGGGGGCACAGCCTGTGGGGTGAACTCCATTGATGGCCCTCCATTGGCCATTGGTGCCACCTCTTGCCTGCTATCTGTGCCACCATTGTGTTCTGGGGTGGGGTGTCTGGGTGCTTGTGTGCCCCCTGCTGGTGGTGGCCTCCTCTGGCTTGACACTGTGCTTCCCTGGCTCTTTCCCAGGGTCTGTTTGCTGTGCCATATCCCCCTCTTGCTCTGCTGCTCTGCTCCCACAGTTGCCAGTGGCATCTTTTTCTGCACCATAGTGCAGATCTGTTTGCACCATGGTGCATGTCTGTTTGCGCCATGGCACAACTCTGTTTGTGCCATGTCACATCTCTGCCATACTCAGCTGTGTTGTGCCGGTGCAGTTTGGCATGCACAACCTCTGAATGTGGCACTCTTTGAGCCATGGTGCATCGGTTTTGCACTGATCCGGGCTTGCCCCAGCCTTTGGCACATTTTTGAATATCTGGCCCATTGTGTTCACCAATAATGAGATTCACTTCTAAACAAAGTTGACAAGGAAATGTGTCCACAAGTGCATTATATTAAAAAGTACAGTAGCAATAGCGAAGTCTTCAAATTTTGTGGGGTATCAGGTGCTTTGCTTGCTGTCTGTGTCTCCAGCCACTTGTCCCTCTTAACCAAAACTTTTATTAGGTTATTGCTACACTCTCAATGCATCCTCTCACTCCTCCTTAAATTTTCCTTCTTCAATGCCACATGTGGGTAATTTGTCAAATCTAATGCTCATGGCACCCATCATTGTTTCAAATAGTGGTGCAGGGTAATATGATTATAAAAATGAGTTAACTATTTTAAAGCATGCTTTAGAAAGTTTGTTAAACAAGTCTTCCAGTTCACATTTGTCTGTCTCTTCTGCTAGATAACTCTGAGCACATGATGCCTATTTAGATTTCATGTTATGCTGGCTAAAGGACTCACCGTCTTTCAAGTAGGCTATGTTGGCTGAATTCTGCTGTTCTACCTTATTGTGTACAGTATATGAGAACTGGTGTCTGGCTGACCGGGGTTGGCATTCCTGTCCTTAGTGCTGTTACTTTTCAGTTAAATGCAGGAAATAGCTAACTCTGTGCAGTTTTCATTAGATCACTTGATTTGGCCTTAGAATCTAATTCTTAAAATTGGCGCTCCAGTCACTAACAAAAAACATGCTGTTATAGGCGCACAATTATGTTTGACACTAATATTGCACACTATTCTTCTAAAGATTTTTTTTTACTTTCACTTATTTACAGCTTCATAGATTGACAAGATGGTGTTCCTGATTAAAATTATTTGTCCCTGATTTTTCTAAGCCTTGCCCCCCACCCCTTTTTTTGCCAGAGCAATTTGGGTTTGCTGTTCTACATGGTTAATGGATTAATATTTTGTGAACACATTTAAAGTATACGAATTTGGAAAGCTCTGCATGACAGTATGAATTACCAGAGATTTTGCCAACATAGGATGCTGACAAGAACACACTTAAAGTTTATTGATTGCCCACAAGGGCCACTAACCAAATTAATGGGTTTGTAGACATTTGGGATTGCTTAAACAAGAGTGTTAACATTTTGGATGCACTTTGCAACTTCTTGCAAATGGTTGAGCAAGTTATCTAAAGCACACACCAACAGCCTTTGATTACGCAACATGAGAAACTTAGATTTTTTTATGGTTGGTATGGTAGTTCTGTAAAAAAAGTATATTTATTTATCAAGTCTAGGATTACAAATGCCTTTGAGCCAAGGCTTTTTTACAAAGGTTCCATGTCAGAGAAATACAAATTATGGGGAACATCAAGACAGACATTACAACAATGTGGACATTGCAAACAGATTACAGATTAATACAATTCAAGGGTAACATTGTAAGCAAAGCAGCCAGAGGCATTTGTCAGAGAAAACAGACAAGAGATAAGAAATGCCAGAGTCATAGGGACAGGGAAGAGGGGGAGAAGGAATATAGGTAGGGTGGGGAGAGGGTGAAAAGTGCAGCAATGGGTATACCAAGATGTGAGGGTAGAATCCAGTGAGAGGGGAGGGAGGAGGGACCACTAGAGCAGGCAGGGAAGTGGAGAAACAAGGTAAGTTGGGCAGTCACAGGAGCTGTTGGTAGTGAGACAATCCCTGAGCCTAGTTTTAAACATACCAATTGTCGAGGCAGAGGAGATGGTGGGGCTGAGGCCATTGAACCAGAGTGGCGCTCCATAAGCAAAAGAGCATTGTCCCTGTGAAGTGTGACAGTGGGGGAGTTTCAGTAGCTGTAGCGTGGATCTCCGAAGGCACTGTTTGTTGGTTCGGTGTTGTAAGAGAGTTGAGACCCCAGAAGGTGCAAGGCCAAGGAAGATTTTTTTTTACCATGGAGCAGGTGAGAAACTTTATGTGGTTTGATAGTTGGAGCCAGCCAGTCTGGGTGTACAGGTCACATGTGTGGATGAAACGGTGAGCACTAGTGATGAGCCGACATGCCTTATTTAAGGCAGTTGAGAGGTGTCTAAGGGTTGTGGTTGTGGCCGAGTCATAAATGATGAGATCATAGTCTATTACAGAGATCACAGAGCTCAGGACTGCAACCTTCAAAGCTTCTGGCATGAGGTGTTGTCTGCGTTTGTAGAGGAGACCAAGCTGTGTATTAGCAGCTCTCACTACATTATCTACGTGATGTCCAAAGGAGAGATTAGGGTCAAGCTGTATCCCTAAGTATTTGAAGGACCCCACCTGATCTAGAATGTTCCCCTGGGTGGTGGAGATACCCAAGTGGTGTAGCTTGTGTGGGTTATGAGAAATGCAGAAGAGCATAGATTTGGTCTTCTTGTCATTGAGGACAAGTTTATGATTAAGAAACCATGTCTGTACAGAACTGAAGTCAAGTTGAAGGTTGTGTTGAAGAGCTTCAGGATCTTTGTGAGTGGAGAATACAACAGCATCATCGGCATATAGTATGATCTGCTCAGAGCAGTGGTGAGGAAGTGAGTTTAAGAAAAGGCTAAAAAGGAGGGGGCCCAGTATGGATCCCTGTGGGACACCCGAGCGAACAGGCAGGGTGTAAGAAAGAGCGTCTGCAATTTTTACTCTCTGCAACCGGTTTTCTAAGTAGCTTTTAAACCAGAGAGAAGAGTCAGGTGATAGCCCGGCATTCAGTAGTTGGTCAGTTAGTAGTCCATGGTGTACTGTATCGAAGGCCTTGGAGAGGTCAACGAAAATGGCCCCTGTGAGAAGGCTGTTGTCAAGGGATTTGTGCAAAGCTCCAGTGAACTCAAGAAGGGCTGTGGTGGTGCTGTGACCTTTCCAGAAATCATATTGTTGTGGACAAGGTATATTGTATTTATCCAAGTGGTCGGTAAGTTGATCAGCCACAATGCACTCGAGTGCCTTAGAGAGTGGGGGCAGTATGGAGATAGGGCGATAATTTCAGTGATTCGTCTTATCCCCACTTTTATGGACAGGTGTCACGGTAGCTTTTTTCCATAAGTCTGGGAATTTTTCACAGCTGAGAGAGAGGTTTAGGATTTTTGTTAATGGATAATTTACCTCATCGAGGGTGAGGAACATAAGTATAAGGTCCAGGTTGTCACTGCTAGATCTAGATTTAGAGCTAGCTACAGTAATATAGTAGCTGATTTATGGACTTGGTTTAATGCTAAATGAATACTGCTGGTCACTGAGCTGTGAATGGTTTCCAGAACTCAGACAATGGTTTTGCAACTCAGACAAGGAACAGTTGTGTTGCTAAATGAAAACAGCAGATGTAATAAGATTTACCCTTCCCCCATCCTGCTCTGCCCTTTTCTAGCTCCAGTAAAATTGCGTTTTCATCCATTTTTAAATTTGCTTTACCCACGTGTTGGCAAACAGCAGCTTAACTTTGACTTTACTTGTTCCAGTTTATCTATTACATGCAGCTCTTTTTTCTTCCACAAAGTTATCTGGTATGCTGCTCATCTAGTGCTTTCATTTATTTCATCTGTGTTTTAGGCTGGGCAGGATAGATCTGCTGAGAATAGCTGTACAATTTAATAGCTGAGTTAAATCAACATCAGAACACTGTCATGGCATAGAATGGTGTTTGTGGTTCATTAATATTAAGGAAGTTTAATTTACAACTGAAAGCACCTATGAACTGCCCCCTTCCCCCCCACACACACACATATCATTCCACTTTAATAAAGTAACGCAGTAGTCTTTGGTTTTAGCATTGCACACAGGCTCTTTTATTAATTGATAGAATGTTTTGTATAAAACTAGGAGTCTTTTCCTTTTACAATTGGTCTGATAATGCACTTCATTCTATTCAATATACAGTATCTTTGTTCAGTAGGATTCTGTGCAATCAAATTGGGCATCTCCAATAAAAAAAAATCAAGTAAAATGTTTTTTTAAATTACTACATGTGACATTTTTAATTACTTAGTGTGACATAACCATGATTTAGTGATCACTAATATGTGTCCTCGAGCTCTGCCTCCATCCTACTACAGTATATAATTGACAGAGTTTCTATGGGATATTTTGCATAGTCCTTTCGTAAACACCAAGACTCAGTATCATGAAGAGCATAGAGGTACTCTTTTAAGCTCATATGATTTTTATGACTTAACCTCCTATTTCTCTGACTGGAAATCTGGTGGCCCTGAAACATGGAACATTAATGACATTGATTATGGTTTGCTCATTCAGTCCTGTTAATAATAGAATTTGAGGCTATTGAATGCTGATAAAATCAGGAAAAGTGCCTTTTTATTAAATTACTGCATATGACATTTTTAATTACTTAGTGTTACATAACCATGATTTAATAACTAATGGTTTATCCAATAATATCGCTCATATATCATGAGACACACAAGGGACCCTTGGCAGACAGGAAGCCTTGGCAGTAATTCATCACAGTTTAAAAATGTTTGAATCAGGCAAGGATTATATGAGTGCTCTATGGGAAAGATCTTTTGACAAAAAGGGCATGCAATTTCCATATACAGCATTACAGTATTGAATCGGGCATGGAGGATAGGGGTCCCTAGACTAAAAGTGAATATGTTTTTTTTAATTAGTTAAATAGTCAGATTGCTATCAGGATTGGGGAGGGGGGACTGCTAGTAAATCAGGAAAGTGTTTTTTTTTTCAATTATTGGGTGTGACATTTTGAATTACTGATTTAATATGTTTAAAGTGTTTTTTTTTTTAAGTTTATTGTTCGGCCAGTCAGGCCATTACAATTTAGCGCAAAAGCAGATACAGAATAAAATATATAGATATTTTCAGCAAAGGAATTTCATATCCAAATATCCATTGTATCAACATGTTTATATATATATATATATATATATATATATATATACACACATACACATTAATGAATCAATCTAGCACTTTATGACTATATCTAAGAAAGTACCTAAGAAATCTTAGACAGCATAACAATCCTAACCTTTCATTAGTTTATGTAACCCAAAGCATAGAAAGACATGCATTGTGTTGTGTATCTTATCACTCTCCTTCTGTAACTCTCATACTGCATATCAGTGCTTTGAAAAACATAGTCAAAGCACCTATTATTCTTATTAACAATTCAAACTCAGTCATCTAATATAGCCAATATGTGAAAAATAATCTATACTGTAAAACTGCACTTTTTTCTTCTTCTAGCCATTCATACATCATTTAACATGAAGTAATGAAACTAAATTCTGATGGACAGATTTGTGGTTCCACTGCAATCAGGAGTCCATTCATTTTTAAATACCAGAATTTAAGGCTCCATTAACTTGGGAGTCCATAGACTGGTATGTGGAACTAGGAGGATCCAGCTGTATTCAGGAGCCCATCAAGTAACAACCAGAGATGAATGCAAGCAAAACAACACAATTTAACGGCCATATGCAAAGGTTTTGAAAACTAAAAGAGGCAGCACCATTCAATAGACACAGCTATAAAATCTATGTGCGTTCCAGGTTTTGTAACAAAAGTCAACAGATTAATGCATTTTAGTGTCTTTTTGTTGTGGTCCATTTCCCCAAGGTTGCTGGATGCTGAGTCAGCATGCCTTCAGGTTGCTGATGTCATTTGGGGTGTGACTGTTAGGAAGTTGTATTGCTGCTAGTAAATGAATTCTGGTAACTTCACGCTGTTGGTCAGTGTCTGCTTTACAATAGTTTAGATTTAATAGGGACTTTATCTGCAGTAATTCCTACTAAGGATGGATATGCTAGCCCTGGTAAAAAAGATAATTTTAAAGTGATTTATTGAGGTTTGCCATAGAAAATGGGAGCAGTGACCTGTAGGAGTGTACTCTACTGTACTCACAATACCTCACTAAGTAAATTAGTATACAGGCTTTTATTTTTCTGTGCTCACTGAAGAAATAGTAGTCAGCATCGCTCAGTATAGAAGTCTTGTAGCTAGATATGGTATGTACAATGCATTGTTGTGAAGATAAACAAACAAAAGCTTATATTGCTGACACCACCACACAAATATGGGACAGCATCTCAGAGTATGGAAATTGTAAAACAGGTTTGTATGTTGCCCACAATGCCTTGCTATAGTTATTTACATATTACTGCTCACCACCAGCAACATAAGGGACTGTATGTCTGAGTAAGGCACATTTAAGGCAACATTATAAATTACCCAGAATTCCTTGTTCCTGTATGTAAAACAATGACAGCTCCCTGGCATGACATAATTTTTGGTGTATGGCCATACACAAGAAACTGGAGGACAAAACCCTGATAAAACAGTAAAAAAATGAGAATGACAGATTTTTTTTTTTTACAAAACAGATTGCAGCTTCAACATTTGAAACATGCCTGGCAATGGCATGCCATGTGTAACAGGCATTTGGGGAATCTTCAACATTTACTTTAACATCAATGTGCTTCTCTCCATGATTTCTGCACAGGCTATAAAATTACATTTAAACTGTTATTGTGCATTACTGGCATTGAGCATGACACAACCACAATCAAACAACTTTCAGATTCTTGCAACAGGCATGGTGCAAGGAATGAGAAGTCTTTACAGACCTGAGCAATGTGACTGCTTTCATAGCTTATGTATTGAAGAAAGAGAATAGCACCCCAAATGACATCACCAGGGTGGAGACATGCTGATTACCACAGGGAACAGAAAGTCTCAGCATCTAGGAGTGTTGTTGAAACACACCACACAATAAATAGCTATAAATGGTATGAAATGGTAGATTGTCTTTGGTTTGTAGCAGATATTCTGCAGGTGGAGGCTACTTCTAACTGAAAGGTGAAATAAGGAACTTAGAATTGTCAGGAAAAGACAGTATTTCAAGCAACAGAGGGAGTTGGATCTAGCTTTACGTTTGTTACAATTCTTAAGATTTTCAGTGCAGGAATAGTTTAAAGCACAGCTGACTTATTTTGGGTCTGACTGCTTTCAGAGCACAAACCACCAGGCTGTTTTGGGGCTGGGGAGGTTTACCTGTGTCTGACTTGCAATGTCTGGATTTTTCTCTGTTTGATTAGCAGGGTATTTTCTCTGTCAAATTGTTGTGTAGGGCATCTTGCTGACAGGAAGGCACTCATCGCAACGGTGGGTCAGAGCTTTTAGCTGATTGTTTTGTGAGGGCACAGTTTAGGCCCAACCCCTTTCCACCCCTCACCCCACCCACCCCTGGAAATAGTTCCTTTTATACCTGAGGTTCTGACATCATTTCAAGAGTGCAAGGTGCATATCACTGTCATATCCTCTCTGGCACACTGCACTGACAATATCAGCATAGACATTGTATAATATATATATTTCTATATAATAAATCAATCACACACACAAACATGCACAAACAAAAAGTAGATAAACATGTGGGGAGTAGTGCAATGTAATGGCTGTGGGCCAGCAGTCTTCCAGGAGTCTTTCTGGAGGCTGAGATGCTGCCCTATTTACAGACAACTCTCTGCCCTGAGGGAGGAAGTTGCCTGTCTCCAGGCCACACTGGACAGTAGTAAGGGAACCTTCCCCCAGGCCACACTAGATGGTAGGAAGGGAACCTCCCCCATTCAGGGAGCACCATAGCCACCACCACTACCTCAGAGGTTGTGAAGAAAGCACAACAGTTGTACCACAGTGGGCTCAGGGAGGGTGAGGATGGTGGAACAGAGGCACACCCAGGCAGTTGTTCCACTCCACAATCCATACACCATTCTTGGGGAGCATAGCTCCCCTATGGATGCACCCACAGAGCAGACTAAGGAGGATGAGGACAACTGTCACAAGGGAAGCCCAGATGAAGGAGGCAGAGGACACCACAAGGAAAGGAAGCAGCTCCTGGTTGGGGACTCAATTATTAGGGGGCTAGAACTGGAGGGAGCAGGGAAAACTGAAGTAAGGTGCCTGCCTGGTGCCATGGCTTGGAGGGACAGGAAGCGCATCCTCAGGATCACGAGAACAGCTGCACGGGAGTCTGAGCTGGACGTCATTGTCCACCTAGGGACAAATGACTTGGCTCATCATGAGATTAGAGCAGTGCAGAAGGACTTTGTAGAATTGGGGAGGGGCCTAAGACAAGTAGACACACAGTATCCTTCTCTGAGGTGCTGCCTGTCAATGGCATAAGTGAGGCGAGGGTACTATACCATGCAGTTTAAAGAATGGTTGAAAAAATGGTGTGGAGCATCAGAGGTTTGGCTTCATTGGGGACTGGGGTTCAACCTGGAGGGACACCAGCCTATACTGGCAGGATGGTCTGCATCTGTCCAGGAAGGGAACAAGTCTTTTGAGAAATCGGTTTAAATGCTTCATTGGCAAGCTTTTAAACTAGTCAAGGGGGGAGACACTGATAAGCTACAGGAAAATCCCAGCCTCTCCCTACAAAACAGGGTACTAAATGAGAAAAAGACTGAGGTAGAAAGGTCAGTGGGGGATGCTGCAAAAGAAGGTAAAGCCATAAAAAAAGTCGAGAGCAATGAGTACCAATGCCCATAGTCTGAGTAACAAGCTTCCTGAATTAGTGGCCTTGATGGAGGAGGAACATCTGGATATCATGGCAGTCACAGAAATATGGTACACACAAAACCATGACTGGGACATAAACATACCAGGATACACTATCTACAGGAGGGACAGGGAGGGTTAAAGAGGAGGAGGAGTAGCACTTTACATAAGGGAAGGAATCAAAACAACATAACAAAGGGGAAAACAGGGAGGAGAAGAAGCACTGTGGGTAAATTTGGAGACCAGCAATGGCACCACAATCTGCACAGGGGTTGCATACAGACCCCCTTCTCAGGGGGAGGAAATGGACAAGGAAATGATAGAAATTATACTTAGAATGGCAGAAAAAGGGGAGATATTGCTGATGGGTGATCTGAATATGCCAGATGTTAACTGGAGTGCAGTTGCAGCAGCCACTTCGAAGAGTGTGGTTATTCTAGATGCCCTACAGGGGCCATGCCTTAGACAACTAGTATTGGAGCCCACTCGAGAGGGAGAAATCTTAGACCTGGTTCTCTCAAATGGAGATGAAGAGAGGATCACAGATGTAGAAGTGGGTAGCCATCTGGGAACTAGCGACCATCGAACAGTATGGTTCACAATAAACACAGCAATAGAGTCAAGCCATACAAATGCAAAAGTAATGGACTTTAGGAGGGCTGACTTTGCCAAAATGGGTGAGTGCCTAAAGAATGCACTAGCAAATGGACAGGAAGGAGGGGTGGAAGAACAATGGGGAATAATAAAAACTGCCATCACAGAGGTAACAAGCCTTTGTGTGAAGCAAATAAACAAAATGAAATGATGTAAGAAACCACTATGGTTCTCAAAGGAAGTGGCAGTGAAGGTTCAAGAAAAAAAGAAAGCAGTCAGGAAGTACAAGGAATTACAGAAGAAGCAGGACAGAGAACTGTATCAGTTAAAGCAAAAGGAAGCAGGAAGGCAGTCAGAACAGCAAAGGCCCAAACTGAGGAGAAGATAGCCAACTCAGTTAAGAAGGAGAAAACCTTTTATAGGTACATCAGGGTGAAGAAGTCCAAGGGAGGATAGTGAGGCTAAATAAAGGGTAGGGAGGGTGGGCAGAGGGTGACTGTGAAAAGGCAGAGATACTGAACAAATATTTTTGCTCAGTATTTACAAAGAAGGAGTACCTAAAACAAACAGTAGAAACACTCTGGATACAGAAGTTGATACCAGCCCATTTACAGAAGAAAGGGTTCTGAAAGAACTCCTAAAACTGAAGGTGGACAAAGCAATAGGGCCTGATGGGATTCATCCCAGAATTCTAAAAGAACTAAGGTAGAACTAGTGACACCACTGACTACCCTCTTTAACAAATCATGGGAGGATGGGGTGGTACCCGAGGACTGGAGGAGGGCATATGTGATTCCTCTTCACAAAAGTGGGAGCAAGGCAGAAGCAGGAAACTACAGACCTGTTAGTTTAACCTCAGTGGTAGGGAAAATGATGGAATCACTTCTGAAGGAAAGAACTGTCGAGTATCTAGAGACCAGAGGGGCACATGACCCAAGGCAGCATGGATTCACAGTGGGAAGGACATACCAGACAAATCTGATAGATTTCTTTGACTGGGTGACCAAAGTAGTAGATCAGGGAGGGGCTGTGGACATGGCCTACCTAGACTTTAGCAAGGCATTTGACACAGTCCCACATAAAAGATTAATATACAAGTTAGCCAGCTTGGGAGTGGGTCCCAAGATGACAGCCTGCGTAAAGAATTGGCTGGAGAATAGGACACATAGGACACAGAGAGTAATAGTAAATGGAGTCCACTCTGAAGAAAGGGGGGTTACTAGTGGGGTACTGCAGGGTTAAGTATTAGGACTGGTCCTCTTCAATGTCTTTATAAGTGACATTGCAGAGGGACTGGAAGGAAAAGTATTTCTCTTTGCAGATGACACAAAGATCTGCAACAGAGTTGATGCACAAGGTGGGGTGGAAAGGATGAGAAGGGACTTGGCAAGGTTAGAGGAATGGTCAAATGTATGGCAGCTTAGATTCAATGCTAAGAAGTGCAAGGTAATGCACCTGGGAAACAAAAACCCAGGGAAGAGTACACAGTTGGGGTGATACTAACAACAACAAAATGGAAAGGGACCTGGGGTAGTCATATCAGATGAACTAAAGGTGGGCAAGCAATGTGAGAGGGCAGCAAGAAGGGCTGGGGAGATACTGGGATGCATAGGGAGAGGCATCACCAGTAGAAAACAGGAAGATATTATCCCTCTGTACAGACAGCTGGTGAGACCCCATCTGGAGTACTGCTTGCAGTTCTGGAGACCCAATCTCTGCAAAGACATAGACAGGATGGAAGCTGTCCAGAGGAGGGCAACTAAAATGGTGCAGGGTCTGCACCAAAAGACATATGAAGAGAGACTTAAGGAGCTTAATATGTATAGCCTCAAGGAAAGGAAGGAGAGGGGGGACATGATAGAAACTTTCAAGTACCTCAAGGGAATCAACAAAGTCCAAGAGGGTAGCATCTTTCAAAAAAAGAGGTGTGTAAGAACAAGGGGACACAATTTGAAGATAGGGGAGGGACTCAGAGGTAATTTAAGGAAGTATTTTTTCACAGACAGGGTTGTGGATGCATGGAACCACCTTCCGGAGGAGGTTGTGGAGTCAAAAACAGTGGTGGAATTCAAGCATGCATGGGACAGTCATAAGGCAATTCTAGGGGTTGGGGGTAGGAAGAAGTAGGCTGCTGGTAAACTAGGATCTGCAGCTTATCCACTAGGTAAAGAAACAGGCAGACTGGGTGGGCCAAGCAGTCCTTATCTGCCATCAAATTCTATGTTTCTATGTTCATATAAAACACTAGACAGACAGTGTTGTTATAGCAATATTTAATGAATGATGCTGAAAGTTTAATTTCTGCACATTTCATCACATATGATCTTTAAATAACCTCCCATGATCACTAAGTCAGAGTCTCTAAATACATTAATAAAAGGAGGATTCCTATATGTAACCACAGACTGTAACATGTTACATTATCCTCCATTTCCAATAAAGTCACAGCATGGGCCTCAAAAGGGATTCAAGGTCATGGTTTTGTTTCATTAAAATCCCGGATAAATGTAATACATTTGATGCAGTTCCAAGCTGAAGTCATTATCTTAGCTGCCCTCAATGTTCCAGGCATGGCTGACAGTCCATTCATTCCCAGAGCGATTAACGGCCAACAATGGCTCAGCATGGCCTAAGGGAAATCACTCGTATGCCTCCAGAAACAAGAAATTGTAAAAACATTCAAAAGTACTATATAGTTACGTATGGAAATGACCACTAGAATACATAATTTCGCTAACTTATTAGCATTCAGCAGCCTCAAATTCTTATTATTAACAGGACTGAATGAGCAATCCATAATCAGTGTCATTAATGTTCCATGTTTCAGGCCATCAGATTTCCAATCAAAGAAACAGGAGGTCACGTCATAAAAATTATATGAGCTCAAAAGAGTACGTCTATGCGCCAAATGATATGGAGTCTTGGAGTTTATGAAAGGAGCCTACAAAACAACCCATAGAAACTCTGTTGATTATATACAGGGCCCCTAGTGGTCTGCGGCAGAACGTTCTGATTTCTGCGGCAGAGCTCCTTGGTTTCTGCAGCAGCATTATCTGATTTCTGCGGCAGCATTTATTAATTTCTCTGGCAGAACGCAGTTCTGCCATTGGTTAAATATGATGTGATGTCATCAATGACATCATATGCCAAGCATAGAGGAGGGGCTTCAGGAAAAACAAAATGCAAAAGAAAGCCTGGCACTATGGAAAAACAGTATATTTGAATAAAAAATCACCAAAAACAGTTAATTCTGCGACACTATATACATTCTGCGGCATGATGCAAATTCTGCGGAAAATTCCGCAACCGCAGAATCGCAGAATTCCAGGGGCCTTGATTATATAGTAGGATGCATGCAAAACTCGAGTACACAAATTAGTGATCACTAAAAAGTTTCTGCTCACTATTTTTGGGGATTTTCATGACTCCCCAAATAATCTCCCCTCCCGTTTTTCCTTGCAGAGAAGTACTGCATCCAGAGAAAAAGTATACAGCCATATGTGTTCTGCTTTTATGTGTAGTTCTATGTATTAGAACTTTTGAAAACTTGGTGCTTTATGTACTCTACACCATCAGGATAACAGTAACGAACTACAAAGTCCATATTAGAGTATCAAGGATTAAAAAACAATGCCACAAGAACAAACAGAGCTAAAATCATGAGGGATAGGGGTCCCTAGACTAAAAGTGAATGTGTTTTTTTTATAAATTAAATAGTTGGGTTGACATTGGGACTGAATAGGGATAACTGCTAGTAAATCAGGGAAAGTGCTTTTTTTACTTACTGGGTATGACATTTTAAATTACTGAGTATGACATAACTATGATTTAAGAACTGATGGTTTATGCAGCACTATCACTCATATTTTATGAGACACACAAGGGACCCACGGCAGATAGAAAGCCTTGGTAATAATTCATCATAGTTTAAACATGTTTGAAATGGGGCATGAGGGATCAGGGTCCCCAGACTAAAAGTGAATGTCTTTTTTTTAAATTAATTAAATAGTTGGGATGACATCAGGATCAGGGAGGTGGGACTGCTAGTAACTCAGGGAAAACACTTTTTTATTATTACAGTGCTATCTGCCAGTGTGTGACTCTATTTAGATCAAACAACAATAAAACCATACTCCAGGATGATAATCCCTGTGGAATGAGTGGTGATTGCCATCTTGCGACAAAGCAAGGAAGGATATTAAGTGGCTTCTGTAATGCTGCATTTAACACCGCATTAGCATTCCAAAGCCTAGGTACTGAGCATCATCCCAGGGTACTGCCAAAGTACTGACTGGTATACTGGTGTACCATGCAACTTTAATATGGTGACAACAGCAGTACTTTTACATAAATAGTGTTATGTCCCACCAAAAAGGCAAAGAATGCTTTTGCACTGTGATGCAGTGGCAGTGCTCTTTGTAAGTTGGCTAAAACTCAAAATAGTCACAAAAATCCAAGTGTAGAGAACATTTAGGGTGGACTGTGACCATATGGTTCAACTGGGTAATTTAATGCACAAATGCAAATCCACAACGAAGGCTGCATTTAAAAAAAAAAGTTCTATATGAGACTTTGACACATGATTACTATGAGAGTGACTCCTAGGTGAGAGTGCTAACAACTGGACCTCAGTGACATATAATAGTTAATAATAATGAATAGATACTTAAAATACAGCACACTTGAAGGTAGTTTAATAAGACCATCTCTGTGCAGAGTTTAGCATATCTGTAGAACTCAGCAATATTTGAAAGGTTTACACATAAATTGTCAGGTGTGTAAGTGTAATACAAGAAACTACCTATACAGCCAGATCAAAACAGCCCTAGCAGAGAAGACTGGAAGGGGGGAAGGTGTGTCTGCTTCCATGACAAACCCAGTTACTCAATATGCACTAACTGTAAAGCAAAGCATAAGCATAATCATTCCTTTATAATTACTCATAAGCTGTGTATTCTGTTTCAGATCTTTTTCCCCATTATTTTTTCTGCTATTATGTGATGTAAGTTGTCCATATAAAAATGATGTGATACTGCATTCATCCCCAGGATAGTGCTTTGCTGCTGACCCTCAGGTCCTAGGTTTAGCAGTATTGCATAATTATTTTATACTTATCAAACTACTTTTGAGCTGCTCTGTGTGTAGTCAAAAAAAATATTTTTGGAGGGGGGGTTGAAGAATTACACCTGCCCTGTTCATGATGTGGGTTTAAAATGGCCACGTTGAAAATATGGGGTCTGATTCTGTAAAAATACCAGTAGTAAATTTATAAGAAAACTTTAAAGAATTTCAACATTGCTTCATAACTTTCTTGTTTTTTGAGATTTTAACCCTAAATTTTCAACATAGTCTTCTTATTGCCATACCTCATGAATCTGGTAGGTGAAAATGTTCAAATCTCAGCTGAAGCATCATTTGACAAGTGTGAAAAGACATTTTGCCCAGGACTTGAGAAGTTTCATAGGCATCAAAGTCTGCCAAGGGGCAGGATGCCTGAATTATTAAGGTTTCTTGTGAGGTTGCTCTGACAAGCCAGCTGCTCCTCTGCTAAAGAAGAGGTGGCACTGCTGAGTGGCAGAAGTGGGAGCAGGACTGCAAGGGGTTAACTTGTAGACAGTCAACTAACTTCAATGGATCAGGCTGATTAGGGCAGATTGGGTGGGCTGTCAAAGGGGTCTGTGTTCTATTTCTTTATTATTATTATTATTTGTAGCAGAGTAGGGACCAGGACTGCAAGGGGTTAACTTGCAGACAGTCAACTAACTCCAGTTGGTGTTAATGCTGATTGTCCCTCCTGTCTTTCTCCAGGTACTGTAGTTGAGGCTTGTTCCATACCTCCCACATCTGAGTTTGTACTTCCATTTAATCATGTATCCCATGTGTTGAAGGACAGCTTCTCACATTGTCTCACATTTTGGATATCCAATGTGCCCCACATTTCAATGAGTAACAGAAGATTGTAAGGCATGGCATGTCATGAAGTTAAGTTCACAGAATCCACAGGAAGTCTTGGGAGGTACAATGCCTTGCTGAAAGTCACATAGTTAACCAAGGGTAGTGGTGGGATTCAGATCTACAACCCCCACACTCATTGACTTCAGGGTCACCATTTTTGGACTAGAAATTGCATGGTGTCCCAACACCACTAATGACCCTCTTTTAATTAAATGCATAGGACTTATTTTTGGATGTTTTTGGAGGGGATTATTTACCCCAAATAGCCCAGCTCAGTATACCTCTCACCTATCACATGTTACAAGGTATGTTACTCATTTTACCTCTCAGAAACCCTCTGTCCTACATGGAGAAGGCAATATTTCAAATTTCTCAATGAGATTTTAAAGCATAAATTCATAATAATCGATGATGCGCTGTAATCAGCAAACATTATATTAAGAGAACTGCGAAGGGAGATAGCAGAACCTCTGGCAGCCATGTTCACTGAGTCTTTCAACACAGGAATGGTACATGAGGATTGGAAGAGGGCACATGTGGTCTCTCTGCACAAATCCAGCAGCAGAGAGGAGGTGATGAACTATAGGCTGGCCAGCTTCACCTCAGTAGTGGGGAAGAATATAGAGACATTGTTTAAAGAAAGAATGGTGGGGCATCTAGAAGCCATCCGGGCCCAGGACCATAGGCAACACAGATTCACAGTGGAGAGGTCATGTCAGGTTGATTTCTTTGACTGGGTGACAAGGGAAGTAAATCAGGGCAGGGCAGTGGATGTTGCTTACCTTGATTTCAGCAAAGCCTTTGACACCATCCCACATAGGAAGCTGATAAACAAGCTGGTAAACTGGGTTAGAAACTAGCTAAAGACAGGAGGCAGAGGGTGGTGGTAAATGGGTTCAGTCTGGGGAGAGGTGACTGACCAGTGGGGTGCTCATGGATCGGTCCTGGGGTCAATCTTGTTCAATGCCTTCATTAGCAGCATTGCAGAAGGGCTAGAGGGAAAAGTCTGCCTGTTTGCAGATGACACCAAGATCTGTAACAAAGTGGATACCCCAGAGGGGTTAGAGAAAATGAGGAGGGACCTGGGGAAGCTTGAATAATGGTCTGAGGACTGCCAACTGAAGTTTAATTCAAAAAAGTGCAAAATTACACACCTGGGACACAGAAACTCTGGGGAAAGCTATAGGATGGGGGCTGCTAAGAGTCACAAAGGAGGAAGGGGACCTGGTGGTTATTATTTCAGATCACCTGAAAATGTCAAAGAAGAGCGCAATGGCAGCTGGGAGGGCCAGTGGCATGCTGGGGTGCATAGGCAGGGTATCACCAGCAGAAGGAGGGAGGTAGGTAGTGATGCCATTATTTAAAACCATGGTTAGACCTTACATGGAGTACTGTGTGAAGTTCTGGAGGCTGCACCTTCATAAGGATATTAAGAGGCTGGAGATGGTCCAGAGAAGGGAGATTAAGATGGTACTGGGCTTGCAACACAAAACTCATAAGAAGAGATTAAGGGATCTCAATATGTACTCGCTGGAAGAAAGGAAGGAAAAAAGGGGACATGACAGAAACATTCAAGTACCTCAAAGGTATAAACAAGGTGCAGGGTAGAGACATTTTCCAAGTACAGGAGGAAGTACAGGAGGAACACAAGAATGAGGGGGCATGACAAGAAACTGGAAGGTGGGAGGTTAAGAGGGAATGTTCTTCTTCACAGAGAGGATGGTAGAAGCATGGAATGGTCCACCTCAGGAGGTGGTGGGAGTGAGCACTGTGGATGGATTCAAGCATGGGGAGCCATAAAGGTACAGTGGTGGGTGGGTCAGAAGCAGTAATCCAGTACAAGGGCTTATGGGTAGACTAGATGGGCCAGGAGGTCCTTATCTGCTGGCATTTTCTATGTTTCTATGTTTCTATTATACTCAGTTCATAAGATGTAGAATAAGTTGGAGGGGCAGATAGGAAATCTCACTTTAAGAAGTCAGGCAACACTTTCTCTGGCTATTGCACTTGTATCTTTATTTTAAAGATAACAGTGTGCATTAAAAAGTGGTCTTAAACAAAGTGATAGTTGAAGTATGTAACTGGGGGAGAGAGTTATCAGGTCATGGAGGGTGTTAATCCAGCCCATTGCAGCTCAGTCACAGCCTAATAGCTAATAATCTGCTGTCTTTTTCTCCTTGACCCACATAAGTAGCCTTTAAGGCCCTCAGGGATCTCTGTGCTTGCTCTAACAAGAGAGCAGAGTATTGATCTCTAAATTGAGAGAGATGAATATGTACATCTTCTGTGGTAGCTGGAAAAAGGCATTTTTCAGTATCTCTAATGGAATTAAGCAGCATAGTGACCTGTGAGGAAATATCTTTTTTTAAGTTTGGTGGCTAAGTGGATCAGTTTGCCATGCCACTGACATTTCAAGGCCCCCCAGGCTTTGTCCAGAGCCATAATGGAGGTCCAATTAATTTCAATAGATTTTACAATATATTCCTCGAGGCAGTTTACTAATAGGGTATCAGATAGGATTTGAGTATTAAGGGACTATGTGCAGTCACGGTGTAACTGAACTAAAATATCCAATGTAAGTTTAACCAGATTATGATCTGAAAGAACCATAGATTTTATTTGGCAGCCATAGACAGTAGCAAGCAGAGAGCTAGAAATTTAAAAATACAAACATGCCAGGGGTCAGTAAGGCAAACGTTATCAATGAAGTCTCTTAGGCCTCGTTGAGCTGGTGTCAGTCAATAAGTTCTATCTAAGACATTGCACATAACTAAGTTCCAGTCCCCACCTAAAATCCAATGGATGTGTGAATAAAGGGATAAAGCTACAGTTAGCCTAGCAAAAAGGAGAGAGAGTCAGCAGTAGGACACAATATGGGTATCCTGCAAAAATGCAATATGTGCATTTAAAGTTTTCAGATGTTTGAGAATAGCATATCTTTTGGTCTTAGATGGATCACTTTTAATTTTTCAAGTGAAAATGTTCAAATGTATTGCCATAATTATGTAAAAGATAAATAATCATGAAGTGAAAGACAGCTCCATAACAAAGCAGGAAAAACAGTACCAGAATAGACTGCAGGGAACCCTCCTCACCCACCCCCAATACCAAAGAAAACAACACAAGTCCAAAGTACTCCCAAGACACAGCTAAAGAAAAAACATATTGAACTAAAAAGTCCCATGACCCAACCCACTGGCACCCTAATACCGAAAGGTGAAAACCCATCCCAAAAAAGCAGCCTATGAATGCTGACTGGCAAGTAGTTCCCCTGAGGCCCTCCCCCCAAAATAACATAATGAATCACTTCCTTTGAGAGTTCTAACTCACCTGCCTGAAAAATAACCCTTTTTTCTCCCACCCCAAAAATGGGGGGGGGGGGTAAAGTTAGGAAAAAAAGCCAAAAAGCAAATCCTTCCAGGAGGTGAACATTATACCCCCACCCCCTACACACACTAATAATGTTAAAGTGCTAATCATGTATTTCTCCTAATCATAAAATAGTATGCTATGCAAACTATAAAGCTAGCCAATTAAGCAACAATAATATAATAGTAATAAACATGGTTGCCCATGCAAGGTAACTATCTATGCCTCTCAGTATGAATAAAAATAATAGAAAACAACACCAAAAATGGGAGCCATACAATATAGTTAAACCATTAAGAGAAAAAAAGGGGGGATCAGGTCTTTCCCTAGAAAGCAAAAAAAAGGGAACCCAGCATAACATACTATGCTGTAGAAAATATAATAGAATGAGCAGTAGAACAGACTAATGAAATCCTAAGGTAAAAAGCAGACTTCTCACACAGTCTTTTCAATAGCGGTGGTATCCAGGGAACAGTCTCCTGCAGAATGTAAGAAACAGCATTTAAACAATAATAAAAGAAACCAAAAAGGGCTCCCATGATATAACTAATGTCGCCTGGCTGCAGTGTGTGTTGACCCCTATGCTAACTGGCACCATCTTGGTTGCACAATTATTAGCACTTGGAAGGTTCACGAAGTGACATTTAATAAAAATATGAATTCTTGGTGCCAGAAGAATTAATTAATGAAAGGGAAGCTTAAAGAAAAGAAAAAAAGTGGCTGTCTAAGAGAGTGAAATGTGAAGAGTGGAATTACCTGAGCACCTTTAGCAATGAGAGGGGAAAACAACTGTTAATAAGATCTGTATGACACACTCTAAAAACCAACCGGATAACATTGCTTCCGAACCACAAAACAGTTGCAAATGGCAAAAAGTCAGAAATGTGCCAGAACTAGTAAACAACAATTTTAAAAGACTGAATGATAAGCAATGAAACTCTACATCAGTGTCAAAATAAGTTCAGAAAGATATTTAAAAAGTTCTAGAGAGACGAGTCTCATATTCAGCAACAACTGCATCAGTCAATGAAACATCGTAGGTTAGCAGGAAAGTAAACAAGGTGAACCAGAAGCATTTATAAGCAAAATGTCACCCCTTAATTTTATTGCTGAACAGATTAGGGAACAGAGTCAGGAGTTTCTGAGCTGCTTGAGCCACTGTTAGACACTGTTATGTGTGGTTACTTCCAAACAAGCAGGGTACAACATCTTGTGCCTTATGTGTACAGCCCACAGTTTGGATTTAATCTCTCTATATTCAGCTCTTTTTCATTGAACTTGGAGGGTCAAATCCTGCACTAGACATAAGCAACAATATTCCCATTGAAGAGTCTGGATGGACATCACTTATCACAGAATATGGACCTGGTCAAGGTGGTTGAGCAGATGGAAAATCAATGGTCTAGGGTGATCTCAAAGAGTAGACTTCGGATGAAGTGCACAATGTGCTCATTCAATAATGTAGCCGGGGCTATTAGGTTAGGGATCAGCTAGTTTCATACAGAAATGTTGAACAAAATCAATAGTGTCAGGGACGTCTTCATTTTCCAGGAGCCCCAAGATCACCAAGATATGTTGGCCAAAATGGCCTTCCAGATCCTCAACCTTCTCCACCAGGAGGTTTACCATTCTCTGGGGTTGCATCACTTCAGACTCTATTTTTTCTACTACTATACTTTTAGTACCAGCACCCCTAGCCCCATGGCAGGCTGGCCCTGAGCTCGGTGACCCATAACCTCACCCATGGATGCCCCCCCCCCGAGTGGGGCTGAAACGGAACTGAAGGTGGCTGGATGGTCGGGCACTGAGCCCCGACTCATACACTGGGGCCGGCAGAGTTTTTTTCCCCGAATGGAGTCCCCTTTGGAGTTGGGAGCATGCAATGACACTAATGCTGAGGCAAGCGTCCGCCCCAGCTCCACCCATATTCTGACGTGGTGCTGTGTCACCCAGCCTCCACCAGGGGGTGAATGACACTGAAGCCAGTTCCCTTACCCTCCCAGGAGAAGGGAAGCAGTCCTCCGGACGCTCAATCCTTCTCCTTCCCTGCCGACCCCCCAGTGGCCCGTGTCCTTTCCTGAACACGGGTTGCCAGTATGGCACAAGGTGTGGTGTCCAGTGCCTCAACTCTCAGCACCACTGGGCCAGGCATTTCAGGCTCTGTTTTACTCTGGCGATCTTTGATTGAGCTGATTTGGGCCTCAGTATCCAATACTCTCATAGTGAGCTCTTGCAGAGCTGGCTTAAAAGTCTCAAAATGAGCGATTAGCTCATAGATGGCCTTCTTAATAGTAGAGAGTTCCAAAAAGAACAGTTCTGTTGTGAGTTCTTTTGGAGAAGCGGCCAAAGGCATCTGGAGTGAAGTGCTATGCCATGGGTATTTGGACTCCATAGCTAATGGTGTCAACAGCCAATCAGACTCCGCTTCCAGTTCAAAGGATTCTGGCTCTTTCATCAGCAGTTCTTCCAAATTACCAAAATGAGCCATGTTCTCCACAAGGTAAGTGTTCTGAAAACTGCCAATATTGTGAGTAAGGAGTCAAAATCACTTAATTTAATAGTTTTAAAACTTGGACCCAATGGAGCGCACCCAAAGTGCGTCTATCCCCTTGCAAGCATCACGTGATCTCTGGGACAGCAGTTTTTACCCCTGAGTAAATCCTCCTGCCCAGTAACACTCTTTGGTTTAAAATTTGTTTCTTCAGGGTACAGTGAGCAGATCATATCTTAAGCTCAAACAGTGGAAGTTCCTATGTATATAGTTCTGGTTTGTTTAAAAATTGCTACAAGGAGGCAAAGCTGCAATAAAACCCTGAGAGGGATCTGGCAATGCCTACAGTATGTTGGTTGCCCAGCCCTAGTTGGGCTTATCTATCTTCCTTAAGTTTTTTTCTTTTCTTATGCTCCATTTCCCAGGAGTATGTGATTTCCTTTTGAAAATAAAAAAAGAAGAAGAGGCAGTCATTCTTTGGCAGGTACAATAGCTTTATTGGCAGGACTTTGCATACAGTGTGTATAACTAAACAACTTGGATGGGAAGGATTGAAAGAGGGAGCCTCACAGTTCAACTGCCTTGCTGCTTTGTTTCACATGGGACAGGGGGTTGAATGGGGGGTCTCTTCCAGATACTTCTCTTGTGGAGGGGAAAATCTATTGGAGGGGTACCCTCTGTTCTCGCAGCTGACCCCTGATGCCTGGATGAAACAAAAAATCTCATCAGTCTCAGTTAAGATTTTTTCTCAAAATATTAACGGTTTGTACAATCCTATAAAAAGGGATAAGTTGTTTCAATAGTTCAGGCATCAGGCCGCAGATACAGTATACATTTTCTTCAATAGACTCACCTCTCCCAAACAAAGCATGCAAAACTAGCCTGGGGGGGTAGGTATAAAGTATATGCCGCCTCACATCCCAGTGGCAGGAAGAGGAAAACAGCCATGTTGGTCCCTACCTTGACCTCACTAGATGTAAAACAAATATATATAGATATTCATGGCCACTATGCACTAATTCAGGGCCGTCTTTATCAGCAAGAAGTCACTCTAGCAAATGTATACTGTATTTAACACCAGAAACAGACATCCCTGTCATACGGACACTCTTAACTCATTATACCCTGGGTGGCCATTTTGTATCAGGAGAATCAATGGATGGTTCGGACTTCATATGGAGCTACTGGGTACAATGAGTTTTTAAATAAACTTTTGGATCTTCTTGAAAGGCAATTGCTCTTAGGGGGAGATTTTAATTAGTTTTTTTTCACAAGAATTAGATACCACCTATCTTCAGAGTTATAGAGCCACACCAGCTCAACTTCATATAAAAGTAAACTTTAATCATTTAGGTATTGTTTATATATGGCATCAGCTTTATTCATCTCTGAAGGCATACACTTTTCTATCAAATGGCCACCAGTCTTACTCCCACATAGATTACTTCTTCACCACGAGTGAACATTTAAACACTATTCAAGACCAATCATATGGCCCACAGATATTATATGACCATCACTCCCTTCTTTTAAAATTACAACTGGGAGAAAAAAACTCCCTCTGGCATCTGAATATCTCTCTCCTAAAGGACAAACAATCAGTTTTTCTCACTTCTATCAGAGTGAATACCTGAAATAATTCAAGAGTATATTATTTATTTATTTATTTATTACATTCTTAGATTAATACCTTTGTGCTAAAAGCTCTTTACATAGGTTCCATGTCAGGGAAAAAAGTACAAAACAATACATACAAATAAGGAACAAATATTGCAAGGAATCATAAGTACATGATACATTTGGTGGATAGACAAGAAAGTCAGATATGAATGGAATAAAGTCAACTGGGGGAGGCAGGATAAGTGAGGTACCTGCTAGGTCACTACAGCAGGCAATACAGTGGGTGGTGCCAGAAAAGCAGAACAGGCAGTAGAAGCAGCCAAAGAGGCCTTGTCAGGTGTGCGAGGGAGAGGAGAAACCATATGTGGGGGAGTATGAGGGAGGGTAGGAAGAAGGTGATTGGAGCTAGTGGCAGTCACAGTGAGCCACAAGCGAGAGCTGCTGCTTAAGGTTTATTTTAAAGGCTCCAACTGAGGGGATATTGGCAATGTTATCCCAAAGGGAGTTGATCCACTGTGGGGCCCTGAATGCGAAGGACCATTGACCTTGGGAAGTGCGGCATTTGGGGGTTAGGAAGAGACAGTGTTCTGAATTTCTTGTGGGATGGGGTAGGTGCTAGGAAGAAGCAATTGTTGAACCCCTGTCGGTAGTTGGCCAAGGCAAATTTATTTTGGCTAGGAGGCAGGTTTGGTACTTCAGTCGATCTTGGAGTGGGAGCCAATTAGACCTGGAGTACAGGTCGCAGGTATTAGTCAATCTTGGCGCTCATGTAACAAGCTTACATGCTTTATTAAGTGCAACTTTTATTTGCCATAGTGCAGTGTCAGAGCCATAGACTGCAAGACCGTAGTCAACAAGGGAGACCACAGAGCTGTGAACTGCAGTGCTTAAGGCTTCAGATGTCAGACTATGGTTGTGTCTATGGAAAAGACCAATGTGTTAGTTGATTGCTTTGGTGGTGTTGTCTATGTGGATGGCATAGTTGAGTAAACTGTCAATGGTGATGCCAAGGTATTTAAAGTGTTGAATGAGCTCATGTGAGGAATTAGCACTGTTACACATTGAGAGGGGGTAATCGCTGACCTTATTGTGGGGGCTTGAGAACAGCATGGCCTTAATCTTTTTGTAATTCATAATTAACCTGTGGTCCTGGAACCATTGCTCGACACTTAAGAAGTCACGCTGGAGTTGCCTTTCAAGGGCATCTGGGACCGCACTACTGGAGAAGACAACTGCATTATTGGTGTAAAGGAGGATCTGGCTCTGGCAGTGTTGGGGGAGATTATTAAGAAACAAGCTGAAAAGGATGGGGCCCAAGATGGAGCCTTGTGGGACACCAGAACAAACTGGCTGACTGTCAGAGAGGACGGTGCCTATCTTAACTTGCTGGGAGCGACTGCCTAAGTAACTAAGGAACCAATTGACAAAGTCAGTGGAGAGACCAATGGTGGCAAGTTGGTCAGCAAGGAGATCATTGTTAACCGTATCAAAGGACTTTGATCAGTCAATGTAGATGGCCCCAGCAAGATGCCCTTGGTCAAGAGATTTATGGATTGAGCCCATGAATTCAAGAAGAGCCATGGTGGTACTGTGCCCAGACCTGAAACCATGTTGCTCAGGTCTATGGAGCTGGTATTTTTCCTAATATTCAATGAGCTGGTCGGCAATGATCTTTTCAAGTGCCTTAGAGAGTGGCAGCAGGATGGAGATGGGCCTATAGTTCTCTGGGAAAGCATGGTCACCATTCTTGTGCACAGAGGTAACAACAGCAGCTTTCCATCTCAGTGGGAAACTAGAGTATCGGAGTGATAAGTTAAGGATATATGTGAGAGGGGATAGGATTTCCTCCAGGGAAAGAGCCAGTAGTTTGAGATCAAGGGTATCACTGCTGTATCTCCCTTTTCCCAGGACTTTGTTCAGATATTTCCTGACTTCACCAATGGAGGCTGTTTTGAAATGGAAAGGTAGGTTTTGACGGTGGTCTGCATGACATTGGTTTGGTTTGTAAGGGAGAAAAGCCAGTAGGGAGGATGCCAAGGAGATCCATGAAGGTTTGGTTGAAGATGTTGGCTATGGATCTGGGGTCCAGAATAAGGGATCCATTTATATTGAGCATGGTGGATGTGGATGTGGATTTGGGGTCATGGCCAGTGACCTCTTTCAGGTTCGTTCAGAATTTTCTACCATATTTCCACTGCTGAGCAAGGGCATCTTTGTAGTAGGTGTTTTTGGCCACACGGATGGTCCTGGTACAGGTATTCCTGGCCTTTTTATAGTTCTGGATGTCTGATGGTTTCTCTGTGGCTCTGGCAACATGCAGAGATGGTCCCTGTTTTTCATGAGTTCAAGGATGTTATGGTCAAGTCAGGGGCTGAAAAGGCCTTTGACTTTGCGGTTTTTTTAGAGGTGCATGTTTGTCGCACACTGCGTTGAAGAGGGCGATGAAGTGTTCAAGTGCACAATCAACTTCAGAGGACCGATATACTGCTGACCAGTCTGTGTTTAGGAGATCAGTTTTCAGAAGGCTGGAATGTCTTCTTTTAAGGATTCTGTTGATTACTGTTCTTGGAGGAGGTTTACTGTACTTGTTTGACCAGTATAACCAAATAAGTAAGTGATCACTGATAGCATCCAGGAGAACGGTAGCATTGTTTATGCACTCCGGGTGGTTAGTGAGTGCCCAGTCAAGCAGGGTACTGGTCCCCATCCTATAGTTGGTCTTTGTGGGGGCATCAATAAGCTGTCTAAAGTGTGCAGCGGTAAGAGTGTCTTTTAATTGACTAGCTTCTGTGGCCAGCCAGTTGATATTGAAGTCCCCAAGGAGCAGGACTTCGGTACTAAAGCTAAGGAACCCAAGACAGTCTAAGATTGCTTGCAGACCCAGGGCCATGTGTCTAGGAGGGACGTACACAGAGGGGAGGGTGATAGAACTGTTGTGTGCACCAAGGAGAACCTTGATGGCCAGGACCTGTATATTGGATCCAAGGCTGGGTGGGTTCAGGACGTAACCCTGAATGTTGTCCCTAAGATAGATTGCACACCTCTCACCCCATTTAGAAAGTCTGCCCTGCCTGAAGAGCCTGTAGCCTGGAAGGTTGATGGCTTCATCTGAGATTTTAGGGGTGAGCCATGTTTCTACTACAGACAGAACATCAGGGTTAAGGAGGGCTACCCAGGTCTGCAGGTTAGTGTGCTTAGCAACCAGGCTGCAAATGTTCATTGAAGCAAGGGTTAGCGTGCCTGCTTTCTGGAGAGTTGCCCCCATTTTTTGAGGTGGGCCAGGGTTAGGATGGATGTTGCCAGACAAAATTAGTAAAAGGAGGGCTAGTCTGAGAAGGTAGCTTTTAAAATATTTGCAGTATTGTTTGTGCTGCTGCTTGGTGGTTCCCATAATTGGGTGCTTGTCCTTACAGGATATGAATCTGAGCAGGAGGACAATTGGTGGTGCATTCAGCTGGGGATGTGGCGATAGAGCCCTGGAGGACCTGTAATAGTTGTCAAACTTGTGGTGGTCATGCCTTTAAAAGCCAGGCCCCGAGGTTGTGGGACAGTAGGGATTTAGGGGTGTACTGCCAAGGAGGACTGGGGCAGATGGAGGGGGAACACAATGAGGCTGCTGAGCAAGCAGAGGTAGTGAATAAATTAGAAAGCATAGTGACAGTAGACATAGGAGACCTGACATTGCAGGAGGTAGGGGAGGCATTTAGCGCTAGAACCCATGATTGGAGAGGTAGAGCCCTTGTGACGGGGGGGGGCAGTCCGAGGTAGTTAGTGGACTGCAGAAATAAAGCTACTACCCAGCAAAACTAATCCCTGCAGAAAGAGAAGAAGAGAAAAAGAAACATTGAGCACAATAGGTAGAGAGCTAAGTTTGAGGCACTCAGGAGGGACTGAGTGTGGGGACAAATCAGGCAAAAGAAGGTGGGAGTAGCCAAGGACTGAGTGGGGGAGGAGGCGTATTTAATAGCGGCCAGGGATGGGGCAGGTGGATGGGAGAAAAAACGTTTTCCGAAATGACTCCACAGAGCTAGAAATTATGGCCCAGCTTTGGCAGGGAAAGCTAAGTGTAGTAAGCTGCGGTAGCTGTCCAATGGCGTTCAGCCAGGGATGCAGGAGCAGCCACTAGTAGAAAGAGACAGAAGAGCGGGGATGAATTGGAAGGCAGCACTCAGCCACGGCTTGAAGATGGAGAGAGCGTACCTTGGAGGGAAGTCCTGTGGGTGGAGAGCCTTGGGCAATCGGCTGTGTAGCAGTCCCGGTACTGCTTGTCCATGGCAGGCTTCTGTGTGTCCACTGGCGCATCTGGAAAAAATAGAGAGGGGAGAAGTTACACTTACTCAAGAGAGCTGTAGGTGGGCATAATCAAGCCCAGGTTTAAACAAAAAGAATAATGGGCAAGAGGAGTAGATGTGAGGTGAGGGAGGAAGTGAGAGAAAGCAGTAGCTGAGAAGGGGGATGGTGCCAGAGCTGGCTGGTCTGAGTGAGAGACAAAGGAGGGCATAGGTGAAAGAAGCAATAGATTTTTAGTATGGGGGGGAGTGTGATACAAGAAGTAAGCAGAGTGGGAAAGAGTGAAACTTGAGGCAGCATTGGGGGGGGGTAAGAGAACATGGGTGCAAGGTATAGAGAGGTGAGGAGGTTGCCCTGAGTTGCCTACGTAGGAAAAAAACACGAACAGTCCCAATAATACAAAAAAAAAATCCCACCCAGAATAGCTCACACTGACCCCCTTAAACTATGAAAATTCAACAGATAATTGAGGGGAGGAACAAAGTTAAGCAATCAAAGACATCACATTCCCACCTATAGGCACATAACACTAGCTTGTCAAATACTGTTTGATTCAAGTGAGTCCTTAAAAATACACTTTCAAAAATGAGTCCAAAGTGCTAGAAATTATGGCCCAGCCAAAGAGCTAGAACTTATGGCCCAGCTTCAGCAGGGAAAGTTAAGTGTAGCAGGCTGCAGTCGCTGTCCAATGGGGTTCAGTCAGGGATGCAGGACCAGACACTAGTAGAAGGAATCAGAAGAGTGGTGATGAATTGGAAGGTGGTGCTCAGCCATGGCTTGAGGATGGAGAAAGCGTACCTTGGAAGGAAGTCCTGCGGGTGGAGAGACTTGGGCAGTCAGCAGTGTAGCAGCCCCGGTGTTGCTTCCCAAGGCAGGCTTCTGTGTGTCCGCTGGCATGTCTTGGAGGGAAGTCCTGCAGGTGGAGAGACATGGGCAGTCAGCTGTGTAGCAGCCCCAGTACCGCTTGCCTGAGGCAGGCTTCTGTGTGTCCACCAGTGCATCTGGGATGGAAGTCCTACAGGTGGAGAGACTTGGGCAGTCAGCTATGTAGCAGCCCCGGTACTGAGACAGGCTTCTGTGTGTCTGCTGGCACTTCTTGGAGGGAAGTCCTGCGGGTGGAGAGACTTGGGCAGTCAGCTGTGTAGAAGCCCTGGTACCGCTTCCAAGACAGGCTTCTGTGTGTCCGCAAGCGTGTTTTGGAGGGAAGTCCTGCAGGTGGAGAGACTTGGGCAGTCAGCTGTGTAGCAGCCCCGGTTCCACTTGCCCGAGGCAGGCTTCTGTGTGTCCGCTGGTGCGTCTTGGAGGGAAGTCCTACAGGTGGAGAGACTTGGGCAGTCAGCTGTATAGCAGCCACGGTTCCACTTGCCCGAGGCAGGCTTCTGTGTTTCCGCCAGCGCATCTTGGAAGGAAGTCCTGTGGGTGGAGAGACTTGGGCAGTCGGCTGTGTAGCAGCCCTAGTACCACTTGCCCAAGCCAGGCTTCTATGTGTCCGCCGGTGTGTCTCGGAGGGAAATCCTGTGGGTGGAGAGAGTTGGGCAGTTGGCTGTGTAGCAGCCCCATACCACTTGCCCGAGGCAGGCTTCTGTGTGTCCATCGGTGCATAATGGAGGGAAGTCCTGCAGGTGGAGATACTTGGGCAGTCAGCTGTTTAACAGCCCTGGTAACGCTTGCCCGAGGCAGGCTTCTGTGTGTCTGCCAGCACATCTTGGAGGGAAGTCCTGCAGGTGGAGAGACTTGGGCAGTCAGCTGTGTAGCAGCCCCGGTTTCGCTTGCCCAAGGCAGGCTTCTGTTTTTCCGCCAGCATGTCTTGGAAGGAAGTCCTCTGGGTGGAGAGACTTGGGCAGTTGGCTGTGTTGCAGTCCCGGTACCACTTGCCCTAGGCAGTCTTCTGTGTGTCCGCCAGCGCATCTTGTGGGGAAGTCTTGTGGGTGGAGAGACTTGGGCAGTTGGCTGTGTAGCAGCCCTGGTACCGTTTTCCTGAGGTAAGCTTCTGTGCATCCGCCGGCGTGTCTTGGGGGGAAGTCATGAGGGTGGAGAGACTTGGGAAGTTGACTGTGTAGCAGCCCCAGTACCGCTTGCCCTAGGCAGGCTTCTGTGTGTCTGCCGGCAGGTCTGGAAAAAAATAAAACAGCTAGTTTCTACTCCCGCATTATGTGGCACATTAAAAACTGTCCTATGGGGAGACATGATCTCTTCTGTCTCAAGAAAGAAAAAAAGGCAGACAGGAAATATAACAAAGTTATGGAGCAGTTCATTCATATACATGTATACGTGGAAGATCACGCAGTTATGGACAGGACTGAGGAAACTAAAAAACAGTTACAAGAACTAATGGACCTGAAAGTTCAACAAGCTCTAGCCTTCTTAAAACAATCCACTTATGAAGGTGGCTCAAGAGGTACCAGAAACTTAATGATAATGATTATATGTTAAAATTGCTTGATCCAATAACCACGCAACTCAGGCGTGATGACTCTAAAAAACATATCATCTTTCAAGTGTATTACCAGTAACTGTATCCCCAAGACCTGAACAGGGTGCTCTTCATTCCTTTTTAAAATGGGATTTTACTCATTTTACTCATTGACTCGTGGATTTATGGCTTCCCTTCCTGGATTATAATGGAGCAGCTGTAGGTTTTTTATCTGTGGACTTTTGGAGAATTATTTGTTTTGATCGAAGATCTGTTCTTGTAGAAACAACTTTAGTGGGGCCTGGATCTGCTCTTTGAACCCTGAATTGTATATGATTAATTGAGTTGATTTATTATTTTATCCTTAGAATAGTTGTGCTGAAAGGTCTGTTTTTATTTATTTTGCATTCAGAGCTCATTTTGAGCCAATGGTTTTTTTTGGCCTATCCTCACTGTGTGAGAGACAGTGCATGGGGCTGTCATTTACTGGTCTCCTTCCCCCACTCTTTAAGAGAGAGTGGAGGAGTAAAGTTTTTTGAACAGTGACAGTGTGTGGAGTTTCTGTTTTCTGTAGTCTTTTCCCCCACTCTGTGAGAGAGAGTGGAGGATCAAGCTAGTCTGGACCATTTACTCAGAGTGGTGGGAGCACTCTGTCTTTTCAAGAATTCAGATTGTTTTTATTAATTTTATAATTTTTATATATTTATGTACTTACTGTTTGGTTAATTTATTGTTATTATTTTGAGCATATTATTAGTATTTGGGGCGTGAGTGATTAGACGTATTAGTGGTTTAGATGTGCTGGCAGGTTACTCTTGTGAACTACTCACCCTCTGAACTTTGAGATCTCCACTTATTTACCCCCCCCACTGCAGACCACAGTATATCAATGTTGCAGAGCACTAGGAATTGCTCTGCAGGGATGGGGCTGGGTTGGGGGCCCGGAACCTTCGAGGGAGAGCGAGTGGTGTGCTCGTATCAGGGTAGTGAGGTCCAGGAGACACTGGGGCAAAATGGATTCCAGATCATGGTTCTCCATGCCTTGTCTCCGTACCCGTAGGTGCCAAGGCTTTTGGGCTGATAGCTTGGGCGGCACCTGAATCTCGTCCGGGCTGGAGCGGTGTTATGCAATGCCAGGTCTATTAAGAACAAGACGGCAGTAATTGCTGATCTTGTTGAGACAGCAAACCTGGCATGCATCACCAAGACCAGGCTGGACGATAATGCTGGCTCCATATTGGAGGCTGCTGTTCTGGGCCAGTTTCTTGGTGATACACCGCTCGAGATCGGACCGCAGGGGCGGGGGTGTAGCCATTTGTTTTAAGACAGAACCGGCCTTGTAGATGAGCCGGTTAAGGAATCCAGCTTATTTGAGTGTACCGTTGTTGCGGGTGTAGGCTGTAGGATCGTTCTCATCTACCATCCACACGGGGGTGAGAAACGGTTCCTACAGGAAGTAGGGGACTTTATTGCCAACATGGCATATGAGTCACCCAGTTGATGGTCCTGGGTGACTTTTATGCCTTGGTCAATGATGAACTCTCGCAATTCAGTCAGGACTTCCTCCAGCTGATGACATCACTGGGCCTTACACAGGTTGTTGCCTCTGCAACTCATAAGTTCGGTCACTCACTTGACCTTGTTTTCCTCCTGGGGATCGAAATCGCTGATCTGGAGGTGGAACCAGATGGATGATCAGAACACCATACTATAAGGTTCAGTTTCCAGGCCCCCCCTTATAGGTCTGCCCCTATGGAGATGGTCAGATACTGCCCTTTGTGTGATGTGAGCCCTGATGACCTACTGGTGGTATCAGACCTATCGGGATTTCCAGAGGCAAGCGAGAGCCCAAGAGCCTAGTTCAGGCCTATAATAAGGCAGTTACTGGGCTCTGGACTCTATCCCTCTGGTCCATGTTCGTCCTCTCTCTCTCTGCCCTTGGTCTCCATAGTTTGACGGGACCTTGAGGGAGTTGCGACGAGTAGGGCGAAGGTTAGATCATTGTTGGCAGGAATCCACCCTGGATGCTGCCCACATTAGAATAGTGGAACATTATCAAATCTGTCAATCAGTAATCACCCATAAGAAGGCAGAGTTCCTGTCTGGGGAGATTGCTGCCACTCAGAATCAACCAGCTCAGCTCTTTCGAACCGTGGACAGGTTGTGCAACCCAATCTGTTTACAGGTTTGAAGAGCCTTTTCACAAATCGTGCGTGATGAGTTTGCTCATTTATTTGCAGATAAGGTGGCCATCATCAGGGCTGAGATCCTGCCAGCTCACTCTGTGGGAGTTGATGGTGGTCAGTGCTGGGTCACTCCTCCTCAGTTTGCCTGGAATTCTTCTGACTGGCTGGAAATTGTGGATATCATGCGGATTGCTCAGGGTATGCACCCAACATGCTGTAATTTGGACCCGGGTCCAACTCCCCTGATTATGGGGTGTTTTGACATCATTGGCCCTGTCCTTGCGAAGATAGTTTGGTGTTTCTTAGAGTCGGGTGAGTTTCCTAGCTGCCTGAAGGAGGCGGTGGTGACATCACTCCTGAAGAAAGCTGCGCTGGACCCAAACTGCTTTGCTAACTACAGACCTATCTCAAATCTTCCCTTTGCAGGGAAGGTGATTGAAAATGTTGTCACACTACAGCTGGAGAACTACCTTATCATCCATGATATCTATGTCTTTCAGATGACATTAAACCGAGGTCCCATCTGCCTGGATTGGTGATAGTTCAGGTGGATGTAAAAGATCCCATGGCACTTATCGAAAAGAGTAGGGGATTTCCCTGGTGTCCTGGCCAAATTTCCCCCATTCACTGAAAATACAACCAACAGCTTAATCTGGTTCAATTTCAGTTGCTTACCATCTGTATACACCCCTCCCCCTGGTCACCCCTGAAAAAGGGACTTTTCTAGTCCCAGTGGGCCTACCGGGTCAACAAAATTCAATAATAATAATAAGAATCTATGAACCTCTCCAGTCCGGTTATTGCAAGAGGTATAGTACCGAGACCACTCTGGTTTTGGTGCTAAATGATCTCCTGATGGTGAGGGATCAGAAGCACTGTTCAATCTTGGTACCTCATCTCTCCTCAGCCTTTAACACCATGGACCATGAGGTACTTCTCAGGTGCCTGAGGGTCATCTGTGGCCTGTCTGAAACAGTTCTCAGATGGTTTCAATCCTTCCTAACTGGCAGATCTCAGAGGGTGGTGTAGGGAATTTTTTCCTCTGGCCCATTCTCTCATGTCATGTGGGGTCCCTCAGAGGTCGATGTTGTCCCCCATGTTGTTCACAGTGTATATGATGCCTCTTGGAAACATTGTAAGATGGTATGGGCTGAGGTTTCACTGCTATGCTGATGATACGCAGTTCTACCTGTCTTTTGCACCTGACCAGGATAGTGCGTGCTTGGTCTTTAATATCTGCCTCACAGAAATCCAGGACTTGATGAAAACCAGCTGGTTGAAATTGAACTCTGGAAAGACTGAGGTGTTAGTGGTGGATCCGGGTCACTGGACAAAGAGGTTGGTGGCTGGACAACCTTCTTGACTCTGTCTTGGAGATGTCCAGCTGCCTTCCTGTGAATGGGTAAGAAACCTGGGTGTGGTCTTTGATGATGGATTGACACTGCATTCACAGGTGTCAGCAGTCGTCAAGTCCTCATTTTACCATCTCAGGAACATCACAAGGATTAAGCACCTTGTTCCATCTGGTGACCTTTCAACGTTGATCCATGCCTTTGTGACCTCACGCCTGGACTACTGCAACTCGCTTTACTAAGGGCTGGTGGGGTTTGATATCCACCACTTGCAGCTAGTGCAGAATGCTGTGGCGCGGTTGTTGATGGGGACTCCTCATTCGAGTTACATCACACTGGTGCAGCGTGAACTGCACTGGCTGCTGATTCAGTGGCAGTTCACCTTCAAGTTCGGATTACTGACCTTTAAGGCCCTGCACGGACTGGGCCTGGGCTATCTGCAAGAGCTCCTGCTGCCTTACTGCCCCCAATGACCACTCCGCTCAGCTGATAAAGGGTTGTTAGAGATTCCCAGGGTACGTCTTAAAACATCAATGGCCATACTTTTATGTATGGGGCCCCTACCCTGTGGAATTTTCTACCTCGTCAGATACGTCAGTGCACGACTGTGGAGAGTTTCAAGAGGGCCTTGAAGATCCATTTATGGCATCTTGCCTACCAAGAGTAATTATATCCAGATAGTTATTTATTCAACTAATTGCTGTATGTGAATGTTTTGTTTTTATTGGATTTTATCTGTTCTCAAATCTGTGCAGCACCTTAGTTGCAGAAAGGTGCTTTAAAAATAAATTTATTGCCAGCCCGCTGGTGCAGCGGTAGGGCTACCACTCACGATGCCAGTGACCTGGGTTCGAGAACAGACTTGGGCAGCTGGAGGGCCGGCTGGGGGGAGGAGGACTGAGTGCCCAGTGGCTGCTCTCCTCCACTGGGTGGAGTGGGAAGCAAGTCTCACTGCTATACTGCCACCTGGGTGACCACAGGTGGGGGTGCAGCGAGACTGCACACAGCAGGGTGGGAGAACATCTGGCGGGAGCCAGAGCGCTAGCACGTTGTGACATGCTTTGCCCCTAGGCTTCCCTAGCATGCAGACATCCTGAGGGCAGGGAGACAAGAAAAATGGAAAAACCCTGCACCAGGCTCCTGTAGACAGGACCCAGTTGACCCGAGAACACCCATAACCAGGCTCCATGGAAGGGGCTGGTGAGGCCTTCCGACACAGACTTAAGGACTAAGGGAGAGGACTGGGGGAAGCCCCTCTCTCTCTGCCTCACCCGGTGGGGTAGGGGGGTAAACCAAGGCAGGATGGGGACAGGCTAGCCGGTACCCGGAGGGGGGTACCTGGGGTGGGACTATGGGTGCACATACGACCTAAGGATCCCAGAAGAAAAGATCCTGGTACAGCTAGGAGGGCAGTATAAAAGACAAAATTTATTATTATTATTAAATAAACAGAACCTCCCTCAGCTTTCAGAACTGTAAAAGGTCTGATTAGATGCTCCGATACTAACTGAGGAAATAGAATATAAAATAGAAGCAGCTAAAACCTTAAAATGGCCTGGTCCAGATGGTCTCCTAACTGAATGGTATAAAAAATTTAAGGCAGCTTTGCTGCCACTTTAACATCAAACCTATTAGACTGTAGCAGAGGGTCACCCCTTCCCTTCTCATGGGAATACAATGTTATAGTGGCAATACCCTAAACCTCACAAGGACCTTACTTGCCCATCTTCATACTACCCTAGATCCATATAAAATATGGATTATAAAATCAATATGGCCGTATGGGCCAGGAGGCCGAGGGGCATACTTCCATCCTTGATCCATCTGGACCAGTCTGGATTCATCCATCAGTGTCATATGATGGGCAACATAAGATGTATCCTACTTTTGGTGGAGCAGGTTTGATGCTGACTAATTCCAGAAGCTTTTTTCAGTTTAAATCTGGAGGAGGCTTTCAACAGGGTGTCCTGGGAGATCCTCTGGGGCACCCTGTTGGCCTTCAGCTTCCCAGAACAAATCTTGGAGTGGCTGAAGAACCTGTATGCTTCACCAAAGGCATATATGAGAATAAATGGTGCCCCATCCTCTCCAATTCTACTATAATGAGGCACCCATCGGAGCTTCCCCTTAACTCCAATACTATTTGCACTTTATACGGTATGGAGCTCTTAGCTCAGGAGGCACATAATGAGGCCAATGTCATGGGGATCTTGCTTGAACATCAGGAATACAAAATTCAGGTGTATGTTAACGATGTTTTGCTCACACTTCTAGAACCAGAACAATTTATTTTTATTTTTTATTTATTTATTTAATCTTGGATTACAATACCTTTGAGCAATGCAACTCTTTTACAAAGGTTCCACATCAGTAAGAGTAAAACATAAACAAAACAAAGGTAATGAACAAGCAAGGAAAATAATGAACATCATGAAAATACTTTGAGACAAATATGATGTAAGTAATCAATAGGTGCACTGGATGTTACACTAAATTAAAGTAGAAGGGAAAGAAAATAAAAAGAACCAGAGGAGTGTGGCCTAGTAGGCCTTGTCAAGAGTCCAGGATGGTAGGTAGATGGAGGTAAATGGTAGGTGGTAGAGAGAAACGAGAGAGGGGAAAGATTAATGCATGAGGTATGGTAGAGTTTAGAGAGAAAGGTGGGATGGGAGGGGAGAGGAGAGGTAAGGAGGAGCATATACAGGTTGGGAGGCACAGGTGAGGGGAGGTAAGACAAGTGAGCAGTAGAGGAGGAGAAAGCATATGAGCCAGACAAGGGGCAGCCAAGTAGGCCTTATCAGAAACTGAGAGAGTAAAGTAATAGGGGTGGAAGGGTGAGAGGAGGGGAGAGACTAAGGGGGGGAAGAGAGATTGCAGCAATGGTGACATGGGATAAAGTGAAAATGGAAGGGGTGGAGAAGAAGGAGATGGTAAGCAAGGGAGGAGCTCAGAAAGGCAAACCACTAGAGATGCAAGGATAAGAGGAAGTGGGAGAAAAGGATGTGGGTCGGGTAGAGAAAAAGTGCAGTGGGGTGAGATATAACTAAATATCGCACTAAAGGGTTAAGGATGCTAGGGGTGGCAATCACAAATACTGTTTACTAGTAGGTGCTGTCAGAGCTTGTGTTTGAAAGGGCCTAGTTTTGATTCAGTAGAGAGAGAGAGACAGAGAGAGAGAGAGAGAGAGAGAGGCTATGCGTGTGCCTGTGGAGTAGGCCAATCCTTATGTTGACTGATTGGGATACATTGTCTATATGTTGTGAATAGATTACTGAGCTATTGACAGTGATCCCAAGATATTTGAAGGAGTGTATCTGCTCAAATGGGGTGCCAGTGATGTTTGTGATGATCAATGGTTTGGACTTACATTAGTTATGAGCGCTGTTGAAAAGCATCACTTTTTTTTTATACCAGCGATTTGGTAAATTTTCAATATTTTGGGGCAGATGGTTGGATTTAAATTAAACCTTCAAAAACTGTGGTGCTTTTTAATTATTTCCTTCCCCTTCCCTCATTGAAAAGATCTTTACCTTTGAAATGGCATAGCACGAAGCAGAAAATCTGGCATAGTCATACCAAAAGGTTTGGAAAATTTAGAACTACTAAACTATGAGCCATTAACAAAGGTAACACAGGATGACTTACATAAATGTGGACTTCTACAATTATCCTACTTCACATGGGTAGAAATCATCCATTTGAAAATTCTCCCCTCACTTTTATACTTATTTCACACACTGCCTCTGTTCCCAGCCACTTTTTAGTTTAATACAGGGAATAAAATAATTTTCAAATTTATTTTGGCCAGACAACATCTGATAATACGACTCTTGATATTGCAACTCCCACTAATGCTTGGTGGAGCAAATTCACCTAACTTGCTAACTTATGCTAGAGCAGCACAAGTGCAAATTATATTAGTTTGGCTTTCGTCTTTGAATACTCCACCTTGGAAAACCATTGAATTCCACTTAAATGATATGCATGATATGCATGATATAGGCTGCATTCTCTTTGCCACCTTTTCAAGTACTCCCCCCATTGTACATTTCTCTAACAAGAAATACACTTAGGGTGTGGTTCTTTTTTAAGAAGCATGCAGCCTTCAGTCAAATTTTTTATTTTTGTAGGGTCCTGGAAGCAGACAAGGATTTTCTACCATCACAGATGGACCTTGTCTTCTGCTGGCGGTGACACCTTTGTCTGACATACATTTATCAGTTCTTAGATTCTAAAGGAGTGATCCCTTTGGCACACTAAAAAAAATTTGGTTCAACCAGTAGAGCGCATTACTGTTATCTTCAAATTTGCACCTACTTGCTTCACAAGCAAGAATCTTACACTAAACTTCCAGAGCAACTCCCAGGGTCCAAGTCAAAAAGCCTATAAAATGATGTAAGGTGCCTGCATCAAACATAAATAATGCAAGTAGTACTTTGCACCAAAAGATGCACTGGGAGCTGTTCAGAAAAGCAGCCTGCATCAAACGCAGGCTGCATGGACCAATTGGAGCTTGCACAAGCCATGCACCACAAAATGGGCTGCAGCATGATGCTAGGGGGCTTGTAGCAGATGCAGGATGCCATATACCCTAAGTCAGCATTCACAAAACCCTCCCAGAGGGCAAATGTTGAAGTAGCATTAGGCTAGTCTAAAAATACTTAGAAATTCTCTGGGAGAGTTGTGAATCTTGCATCAATATGCCATGCCCCCCAGCCCCAATTCCCATGTATGAAAATAAAATACTGACACTGGTAGTCTCCCCCTCCAGGCCCGATGCCCATGCATGAAAAGAAACTTCTGTCCCTAGTAGTTCAGCACCCCCCCAGCCCCAAACACCCATGTATTAAAATAAAATTCTGTCCCTGGTGGTATATGACCCCCAGACCCAATCCCCAATGTCCCAAAAACTGCTTAAATGACTGTCATTGGTGTACTGGTCCCCTCACTGTGGCAGGCAGTGCCCCACCACCCCACTCCCCTGTCCCATACCCGCACCGTCCAGCACAGCCCTCCGTACATCTGCACAATTGGTCACTGACTGAGCTATCAATGAGCAAATACAATACAGTGCAGTACATGCTCAGTGATAGCTCAGTTGGTGACCAGCCATGGTGGTGTGCAGAGGGCTATGCTGGTTGCAGGGGTAGGAAAGGGATAGGGGGATGGGATGGGGGAGTTTGGTGGTGTAGCACTGCCTTCTGGGGTGGGGGAACCACAATGGACTGTCATTTAAGGGGTTTTGGGGACATCAGGGATCTGGGCTGGGGACGACTGCTATACTACCAGGGACAGAAATTTATTTTAATACATGGGCATCGGGGATGGGGGGGCTGCTTGCCACCAGGGACCACTGTCCATGGTGCTATTGCTGCATGGCCAACCTGCAACTTACAGCACACCTTCCTGGTACACCTTCCTGATATGCCATCTGTTTGGAGCAGGGCCATGGTTGTTGCAAGCTGTGGAACTTTGCCACTGGGACCCTACCTGATACTGAATTGGGCACAGGGTTCCTGGCCCACTGGCAAGCTGCCATTGGTACAGCTTGTGCTGACTTTTGGAAATTGAGCCTCTGGTGTTTCTGGGTATGGTGCTAGCTGCCCAGGGAGGTGTTCTTTGGGGACACCTAATTTTGAATCTTTATAAAGGTCTCTAGCAGCTACTTAGTGATGGTTTACCTATGCTGAATTGACAATGCCATTGTCGAAGTTTGGCATAGCATGCTCCCCAATGTCGACAGGTGAAATTTTGGCTTGTCTGACACTGAAGTGTTTTTCTGGGAGGGGGGGCTGTGCCTCCTGCACCCCCCTTTCTAAAGTATTATCAACTCCAAGTCAGAGTTGATTTGAAGGGGGGGCAGCACACAACGAAAGGGCAAAATTTCACCCTCGGGTCCCCCACAGCGACAATTTGGAAACCTGTCGAAATTTGCGCTGTGGGGGATTTTGTCGCAAATGTTTCAATGTGTGGTTAGCACACCCTTGGTGACATGACAAAATCAGCACTGGAAAACTAGAATAAATAACTTAATACAAATGAATATGACCGCTGGATCAAATATGCTATTCCAGTAATTAAAATTACCTCCTCAACTCAGTGGAGGGAATTTGCTTGGAAAAATAGATAATGATTTTTCCATACTCTGGCAGTACTGGCTAAATATATGTTATCAACTTATAGTAACCATTGGAGAAATTGTGGAACTAATCTGGCTGACCATGGACACATATTTTGGTTCTGCCCAGTGCTTGCCACCTACTGGGAACAGATTATGTTACAAATGGAAGAATTATTGGGTGGCCCTTTGAATTTGACTGTGGAGTTGGTACTGTTATATATTCCACCTAGGGAAATGCGCCTTGCCATTAGATTTCCCATTTTGATTGATCTTTTGGCAGCTAAAAGGCTATAACCCAGAACTGAATGAAACCAGAGCCTCCTACAGTGGGTTCATGGTTTAAAATAGTGAACGAAATCTACCACATGGAAGTATTAACAGCCATAAGACATGACCTGATCTGAGGATCAGTGGCAGGATTTTTAGGACAGTAAATTAATAAAAAGGGAACTAGGAAGGCTTAAGTAACAGACAAGTAGTGGAATAGCAGTAGAATTATAGTATGATGTGGGGAGTGGTGCAATGCAGTAGCTGCGGGGAAGCCATATTCAGGAAGACCTTCTGGACACTGAGGTGCTGCCCTATCTGCATGCATCTCTCTGGACTGTGGGATGAGGTAGCCAGACTCAGAGAGGAAGTAAACTGGGTCAAGAGTACCATCACCCCTATCCAGAGACCACCCAGTCCAATGCCACTGCCTCAAAGGATGCCGAGAACGAGGAGCACTTGGATGACAGTGGGATTAGGGTGGACTAAGATGGTCAGGCACAGGCACATCCCAGATCCTATTCCACTCAAGAACTCATATGCCACAATGGCAAATGGGGACAACCAAATAGAGGTACCCAGAGAAGTGGAAGGAAAGGATGTGGAGGTTAGCCAAGGAGGTGACCTCAGCGAGGAGAGCAGTGGACCCCAGAGGAGGAGGAAGCAAATCCTGGTGGGGCACTCCATCATAAGAGGGATCCAGCTAGGAACACAAGAGGGGGAGGACAGGGAGGTGAGGCACCTACCAGGTGCCATGGCGTGGAGGGATGGAAGGGTGATCCTGAGGATCGCTAGGAAGTCAAGATGGGAGAGTGAGCTGGATGTCATTATCCACCTAGGTACTAATGACCTGGCAAATGCGGAGCCAAAGAAAGTTCAGGAAGAGTTTAGGAAATTAGGGAGGGGTCTCAAGCAAGTAGCTACTTCTGTCACCTTCTCAGAAGGAGCAGATTTATCCTGGACTCCCTTCAGGGTTCCTTCCTCAAGCAACTGGTCATGGAACCAAGTTAGCAGAAGGCAATACTGGACCTTGTGCTCACAAACAGGGACAGTCTGAAGGGGGTAACAATGGGGGAGCACCTGGGGAACAGTGACCACCCACCATTATGGTTTGAAATCATAGAATGAGCAGAACCAAACCACACAAAAACACGTATCCTGGATTTTAAGGGGGCAGACTTTGGGAAAATGGGGAGATACTTGAAAGAGGCATTAAGGGGAATGGGGCAGGAATCTGGGGTTGAGGAACAGTGGGCAGTATTTAAAATGGGGATTACAAGAGCAACAGAATTATGCATTAAGCAGGTTAGCAAGAAGAAAAGGAAGAGGAGACCATTGTGGTTTTCCAAAGAGGTAACAAAGAAAGTGAAAGTCAAAAAGATTGCATTTAGGCAATACAAAAAGACACAGGCAAAAGGGGATAGGGAGAAGTACCAGGAGAAGCAAAGGGAGGCAGGGAGGTCTGTAAGGGAAGCCAAAGCTCAGACAGACGAGCACCTTACAAAATCAGTGGGTAGAGGAGACAAAACCTTTTATAGGTACATAAGTGAAAAAAGAAAGGCAAAGGAGGGATAGTGAGACTGAAGGGGGAGGATGAGGGCCGCATGGAGGATGACAACAGTAAAGCTGACATATTGAACATGTATTTGTGTTCAGTCTTTACTGAGGAAGAGGAGGGTAATGGGTCTGAAGGGAGTACAAGGGGTGGGAATGGTGCAGAAATGGACACAAGCCCCTTTACACGAGAAAGGGTCCTGAAGGAACTGGAAGTAATAAGAGTTGATAAAGCAATGGGGCCAGATAGGGTGCACCCCAGGGTCCTTAAAGAACTAAGAGAAGTGGTGGATGATCCTCTGGCTATCCTGTTTAGCCAATCTCTGGAAACAGGAGGTACCCAAAGACTGGAGGACAGCAGATGGTCCCCATATACAAAGTGGGAACAAAAGTGGGGAACTACAGACCAGTCAGCCTCACCTCAGTAGTGAGGAAGATCATGGAAGCACTACTGAAGGAGAGATTGGTGGACCATCTGGTTGTCAATGAACTACAGGACCTAAGGCAGCATGGTTTCACCAGAGGGAGGTCATGTCAGACCAACCTTGTTGAATTTTTTGGCTGGGTGATTAGGGAGATGGATCAGGGAAGGGCAGTGGATGTGGACTATCTAGACTTCAGCAAGGCCTTTGACACTGTGTCACATAGAAGACTATTACACAAGCTGGGGAATATGGGTGTTGGCAGGATTGTGGCATGGTGGGTAGGTAACTGGCTGGGCGGCAGGACACAGAGGGTGGTGATAAATGGCTGTCAGTCCACAGAGGGAAGAGTGACCAGTGGGGTACCACAGGGATCAGTGCTGGGACAGGTCCTATTCAAAATCTTCATCAGTGTCATTGCGCTGGACATAGAAGGCAGAATTTCACTGTTCGCTGATGACACAAAGCTCTGTAACAGAGTAGGCACACCAGAGGGTGTAGAAAGAATGAGACGGGACCTGCAGAAACTTGAAGAATGGTCAGGGGTTTGGCAGTTGAAATTCAATGCAAAGAAGTGCAAGATAATGCATATGGGGTGGCACAAAAACCCTAGCACAATATATCAGTTGGGGGGGGTGAGGATATAGCATGCATCAAGCAGGAAAGGGATCTTGGAGTTATCATCTCTGATGACCTCAAGGTAGGGAAACAGTGTGACAAGGCAGCAGGTAAAGCAAATAGGATGCTGGGATGCATAGGCAGGGGCATCACCAGCAGGAAAAGGGAGGTAATAATTCCATTATACAAGACACTAGTGAGGCCCTACCTGGAGTAGTGTACAGTTCTGGAGACCTTTCCTACGTAAGGACATAGACAAGGTAGAGAAGGTTCAGAGGAGGGCAACAAAGATGGTACATGGATTGCATCACAAGTCCTATGAGGACAGGTTGAAGGAATTGAATATGTACTCCCAGGAGGAAAGGAGGGAGAGAGGAGACATGATAGCGACATACACAGTAAGTATTTTACAGGGAGGAACAGGGTGTAGGAATACACTATTTTTAAGCAAAAAAGATGTTCCAGGACTAGAGGGCATGGGATGAAGTTGGAGGGAGGACATTTCAGGGGAAATGTGAGGAAGAATTTCTTCACAGAATGGGTAGTGGATAAGTGGAACACCCTGCCAGAGGAAGTAGTGGGGGCTTTAAGAATGCATGGGATAGGAATAAATGAATTCTGGAGGTCAGGGGTAAGGGGCAACAGACTTCTAGGAAAACATAAATTGAACTTACAAGCTCAAATGGGCAGACTGGGTGGGCCATAGGCCCTTATCTGTCAACACTGTCTATATATCTATGTATCTATGTACTAGGGATGGATGTGCTAAAGTGATTTATTGAGATTTGCCATAAAAATAGGAGACGTAACCTGTAGGAGTGTACTGTACTATACCCACAATGCCTCACTATTTATATTAGTATACAGGCTATTATTTTTCTCTGCTCACTACAGAAATAGGAGACTACATCTATCAGTAAAGAAGTCTTATAGCTAAATACAGTATGCACAATGCCTTGTTTTGAAAATAAACATACACAAGCTTATATTGTTGATGCCACTATAGAAATGCAAGACTGCATCTCACAGTAAAGAACTTGGAAATTGGCTCCTTATTGTACCCACAATGCCTTGCTGTAGACATTTACATATTAGCTGCTCACCACTATCAACATATGAGATTGTACTTCTGAGTAAAGCATGTTTAGTCAATGTTAAAATTTACCCATAATTCCTTGTTACTGTACGTAAAACATTGACAGCTTCATTGTATGACATCATACTTCAGCAAAGTTTTTTATACCGTTCCACATAGAAGAATGATAAATAAGCTGGGTAGGCTTGGGGTGGGTCAGAAGTTGGTAAACTGGTTGGCGGGCAGAAAACAGAGAGTGGTGGTAAATGGTACACAGTCAGAAGAGATGTACAGTAAGTCACAAGTGGGGTACCTCAGGGGTAAGTCCTGGGGTCAGTCCTCTTTAATATCTTCATCAGTGACATTGCAGATGGACTGGAGGGTAAGGTTTGTCTGTTTGCAGATGACACCAAGATCTGTAACAGAATAGATGATCCAGATCAGGTGGGCAGTATGAGGAGAGATCAGGATAAACTGGCAAACTGGTCAGAAGAGTGGCAACTGGGGTTTAACGCAAAGAAGTAAATGATCATGCACATTGGGAAGAGAAACCCTGAAGCTGCCTATAGGTTGGGAGGGAGTTGCTGGAAACTACAAGGGAAGAAAGAGACTTGGGCACCATCATTACAGATGACCTGAAATCATCCAAGCAGACCACTAAAGCAGTAGATAAGTCTAGGGGGACGTTGGCGTGTATTAGTAGCAGTATCACAAGTCATAAGAAGGAGGTAATAATCTCTCTTTACAAGACACTGGTTAGGCCCCATCTGGAGTACTGCATGCAGTACTGGAAACCTCACCTTCACAAGGACATTAACAAAACGGACACAATCCCAAGAAGGGCAACCAAAATGGTGCAGGGACTGCATCAGAAAACATATGAGGACAGATTAATGGAGCTCAATATGTATATCCTAAAGCAAAGGAGGGAGAGAGGTGATATGATTGAAACATTTAAACACCTTAAGGGCATTAACAAGGTGAAAGAATCTAACATGTTTCAATGTAAGAAAAATAGCAGGACAAGAGGACACAACATGAGATTAGAGGGAGGCCATTTAAGAGGTAATGTGAGGAAGTTATTTTTCATAGAAAGGGTGGTGGATGCATGGAACAGCCTACCACAGGAAGTGGTGGATATGAATACAGTGCAGGGCTTCAAACAGGCATGGGATAGGCATAAGGGAGCAATACAGATAAGTATGAATAGATAGGCCATTGACAGAGTAAAAGCCTATGGCACAGTCATAAGGTAGAAATAAATGGTCAGACGGGATGGGCCTTGCAGTCCTTATCTGCCATCAACTTCTGTGTTTTTGTGTTTCTCTTCTGGGTGTGTGGCTGTACAGAGAAACTAGAGGGCAGCGAGAGACAAACAGCTGATAAAACAGCAATAAAATGACTATGACAGCTTTTTTTTATAAACAAATTGCAGCTTCAACATCTGAAGCATAGCTTGGAATGGCATACTGTGTGAAAAAAGCATTTGGGGAACCTTCCAGTATCACTTTAGTGTCAATATGCTACTCTCCCTGACTTCAGCACAGGCTTAAAAATTAAAGTAAATGTTGAAGGTTCCCACAGCAAATGGGAGTAGTAAGGTGTTGTGAATCAGTCTCTTGCCATTCAAACTGCCAAAAAGTGCTGTTTTCCATTAAAAAAAATCCTTTTATTTTGTTGCTGTGCTTCATTTGCATAACCTGCCACTTTTTTTCTCAGCGTTGTAACCCCAACTGTGACATCATACCAGGCAAACAAAGTTATTAAAGGGACACTGTCAGTTTTTAGTTTTAGATAGACAAATCAGCTGTGTACTGTATCCACAAAGTCTCACTATGTAAAGTAGTATACAGAGTATTATATTTATGTGCTCACTGCAGAAATAAGAAAGTACATCTCTCAGTATAAAAGTCTTGCAGCTAGATATGGTATGCACAATGCATTGTTCTGAAAATAAACATACAAAAGCTTATATTGTTGACACCACTACAGAAATGTGGGACAACATCCCACAGTAAGCAAACTGGAAAACAAGTTCTTATTTGACCTGCAATGCCTTGCCATGGGCATTTATATATTAGTGCTTATCATTACCAACATACAGGACTGTACGTCTGAGTAAGGTACATTTACATCAATGTTATAAATTACCCAGAATCCCTTGTTGCTGTATGTAAAAGATTGACAGTTCCCTGGTATGCATCATTCTGGGGGTGAGGACAAAACGCTGACAAAACATAAAAAAAGTGACTATGACAGATTTTATTTACAAAACAAATTGCAGCTTCAACATCTGAAGCACGTCTGTCAATGGCACACCATGTGTAAAAAGCATTTGGAGAACCTTCAGCATTTACTTTAAATTTAAACTGTTATTGTGCATTTATTTATTTATTTATTTAAGTGTTTTACCAGGAAGTCATACTGAGCAGTGTACCACTCGATTCCAGATGTGCCATGGGGGAATAGGGATAGGCTTGATACAGTAATAGTAGAAGTTACACATGTACATGTACAATTGCAGTCATATTAGAGTAGTCAAAATCCTTATATACAAATAGCAAATATACAGACAGGGTGGTATGGGTAAGGGAACAACACACACTGAATTATGTATATACCCTGCAACCAATCAACACACAATAATCATGGTTGTCAACTAAAGGGAGAAAAAAATATCAAAGACAAATAAACAACTGACAACAAGGTTGCAAGGGATTCAGCGGGGCAGGATGCAAGAGCAAGTGGCAGAGAACTGAGTCTTAAGAGCATTACGGTGTGGAGTGCTGGTGGCGTGTCTAATATCGGCCGATAGGGAGTTCCATAATTTAGGCATCCTGAAGCCTAAAGCAGCCTGTCCAGACCTGGTGGACCTGTGAGAGATGTGAAGTAGCCAAAAATCAATGTTTCTGAGAGAGTAGGCTGGTGAGGGAAGAACATTCAGGGGGGTCGCCAGGTAGGACAGGAGGGACTGCTACCAGAATTTAGCAGCGATTTTAGCACAGTGTAGCAATCTCCGATTGTGGAGAAAAGGGAGATCCAAGGACTGGTAGAGGTCACAGTGATGCGTGCTAGAAGGGCAGTCTAGGGAGAACCGGCAAAAGGAGTTGAAGAGAGGGTCTAGTCTGGCCAGTGAGGGTTGAGGGACTGCACAGCAGACTATAATGCCGTAGTCGATTATTGGGAGGATTATCTTTTGAACGATAGCCAGTCGCGTTGGTAGGGGGATGCAACTTTTGTTATGGTATAATGCGCCTAACATGGGGTGTAGCTTCTTATGTATAGCATCGATGTGCACAGTAAAGTCAAGATGCTGGTCTAACCAGACCTCGAGGTATCTGTAGGAAGTGTAGACCTCCACGTGGGAGCCTTCTAATGTGTGGAAAGTTGGGGAGGCAGATAGACATTACTGGCATTGAGCATGACACAACCGCAAACAGCTTTCAGATTCTTGCAACAAGCACAGTGTAAGGAATAAGAAGTCTTTACAGACCTCAGTAATGTGACAGTCTCCTTCATTTATGTATTGAAGAAAGAGAATAGCACCCCAAATGACATCACCAGGGTGGAGACATGCCGATTACCACAGGGAACAGAAAGTCTCACCATCTAGCAGTGTTGCTGAAACAGACCACACAATAAATAGCTATAAATGGTATGAAATGGTAGATTTTCATATAAAACACTAGGCAGACACTGTTGTTATAACAATATTTAATAAATGATGCTGACAGTTTAATTTCTGTAAATTTCATCACACATTATCATTAATGAAAGAAAATCCCTTTATTTCAGTGCTCCATTTTATTTGCAAAGCTCTGCCCCTTTTTTCTTAGTGATGCAACCCCCAACCTTTATATTTCGCAAGGAAACACCATTTTTAAAGTGATTTAGCAAGCGTTGCCATAGCAAATGGGAGTAGTAAACAGTGTTAACCTGTAGGAGTTGTGATTCAATCTCCTACCATTCAAACTACCAAAAAGTGCTTTTTTCCATGAAATAAATGTTTTTATTTCTGTGCTGTGCTTCATTTGCATAACCCACACCATTTTTTTTTCTCAGTGCTGCAACTCCCAAGTGTAACATCATGTAAGGGAAACAAAGTTTATAAGCACTGTTTTTAAACAGAGACCTCTGTTGGTCAGTTTTGTTATTGCAGACGTCTGCACTACTGACATAGGAGACAACATCTCTCTGCTGTTCTTAGCCTTTGCTGATTGCACTGTGAGGCCTTTTGGCATCATGCAATTATGTGTAAAGTAGAGCCAGTTCAAATTCTCTCATGGGGATTTGCATATGTTTCCCATGATTCTTTGCATTATTGGGGTGTGTGCAATTGTGTTTCCTTTAAAAGTTGGCTGTATGACCAATATCCTCCAGGATAACCCATGCTTCAGGGCACTTGCTCAGGGGTCCAGTCTACACAGAGAAAACTGGAGGGCAGGCAGAAACAAAGTGCTGATAATACATCAACGAAACTGGCTGACAGATTTTTGTACAAACAAATTGCAGCTTCAACATCTGAACATGGCTGATAATGACATATTATGTGAAAAAGGCATTTGGGGAACTTCCATAAACAACTTTAAACTTTGGGAAAACAGGTGCTATAAGCTTGCTGATAGGGAGGATTAGGCTGTGAAATTAGGAGATGGCAGAATCAGCAGCACTTCACTGAAACAAGCTTTTCTGGACAGGCAGCGAATTTAGGGTTGTAAAATAACTTGTAACTTTTAAACAACGTAACTCAGAGATCTCATTTTTGGCATGAGGCTGACTGGGTCTATACTGATCCAAATTCTGAATTTACTGATGCTAGAAATCTTGACCATAGTCCCACTTTAACTTCCCAGTGCTACATGCAACCCAGCTATATAAATGGGTGGAAGCAATAACCCACTGGTTTGAGATGTGGCATTTCAGCAAAGCTATTCCTTGGTAAATACAGTCTAGAATAGGCTGTAGCCACAGAAGCTGCTCCCTGCCATCTCAAGGGCCAAAAACAGACTGTGCCAAAGTCCCCTGGGCATTCCTCTACCCGTGGCTGTAGCAACAGGAGCTGCTCCCTGCCCTCTCAAGGGTTGAAAACAGGTATGCCTGCTCAACTGATAGAGAGCACCCTTCCAGTTATAAATTTTAAATGTGGCACCATTTCTTGGATCTTTGTGTGAGCAGCTTTCTAAATCAAGATAGTTGTGTGCTGAGGGACATTTGTGCCAGAGTCTGCTGTCACTCGATTTTTCACCTGCCTACATCATTTTCAATATGTACTGTTTGTTAATGACTGTAACACTGCATGATCTTCAGATCAGTTTGATTTTCTAGTAGTCCAGTAGATTTTCTTATATCTGTAAGAATTTTCTCTAGCAAGTGAGATTTTTGCAGATCTGCTTCTTCTGTACTGTTAGCTAAGTGACTGTAACAGCGCATGACCTGCAATCCAGTAAGTCTCTAGCAGAAATGTATGTTCTCTCGGACTGTTCCTGCTAGGCAGCTTCATGTAGTTTTTTACACTGTACTTGTAATTTGTATAGCAAGGACTCCCCGCATAGTTCTGTTACAGCAAGCGGGTTTTCCAAAGTCTGCATTTATTCCTCTATGCACTGCATCTCTTTAGCTAGTGAATTAGCAAGGTCTTACTGAACAAAAGTTCCTCAGCTTGTGAGATAACCTAAGTCTGCATATATTAAATTGGAACATTGATGCTTAAAATCTTCTACTTGAGCCCCTGATTTCACCTTTCTTACTCCTGTTAACTCAAAAATCTACATCTACCATGCCTTGAACTTCAGCCTTTCTTTTCTGCATTTTTAACTAACCTTCTCTTCTCTTCACCCCATCCCTCCTTTCTCTCTCCCTTTTCTCAAGGAATCCTACCTTAGCCATCCTATCACTCCCCTCCCCTCTGCACTGCCTACTCAGACAATCCTTCCACTTCCTCCTGCTAATCTCTTCTTTTCTTTTTATTTACAGACTATGCCAAAATCCCCTGGGCATTCCTTCTCCTCCTGTGGCCGTAGCCATAGGAGCTGCTCCCTGCCCTCTCAAGGGACAAAAACAGGTACACTTGCTCAACTGATAGAGTGCCCCCTCCAGCTGTAAATTTTAAATTTGGCACCATTTCTCGGATCTTTGTGTGAGCAGCTTTCTAAATCAAGCTAGTTGTGCATTGAGGGACCTTTGTGCCAGAGCCTACTCTCATTCAATTTTTCGCCCACCCTGTTCTCTGACAGTTTATTATTTAGTCTCTGTCCAGGAACTCCTCCCTCTGGAATCCCAACCCTCCTCCTTCTCTGACAGTTTGTTATATAGTGTCTGTCCAGGAACTCCTCCCACAGGAACTCCTCCCACTGGAATCCCACTGTCAGTTGGTTTTCTATCCCCTGAAACCACACCCTCCCTTTCTACAGAGATTAAATCATTAATTTTTCCTCTCTTTTCCTCTCCAAACCCAGCCCTATCCAGCCCCTAGTTAACCTCAGACATCTCCTCCACAAAGCTCTAAGACACCATCTTGCTGGTGTACTCAAACCTGGGATGTCTTGCACCAAAGTCAGTAACACTATCACTACTGTACAGTGGCAGTCACCCTCACTGAAGTTCAGCTATCACCCTTATCTTTCACTATAAGCATAGAACTATGGGCACTCACCCTCCCTTGCTAGGTCTTCTCACCCTTACCCTCCTGTTTCAAACCTCCCCCCGTCCTGAGCTCCCGTCAACTACATCAGGCCCCTCACCCCAAGTTACCTCAGTATGACCCAGCCCCCTCCCATGTTGAACACACCTCTAACTCCCCAGCACCCACCCCCTGCCTACAGCCCCACTCCTCCTGCCCTTCCAGACCCACCCTGGACCCACCTGTTCCCCACCATACCCATCCTTCGTGCTCTACCTATCCTCTGCACCCTTATCACCAGGTCCTCACCCAGGTGCCGAACCATGGGTCCCTGCCGCCACCATCCCCTAATCAGAATAATCACATTGCTACTCTTACTGTCTGGGAATCTACACCCCAATCCTGGAGCTTTATCTACCAGCCTGCCCAAATCCTGTACCACTACCGGTCTCTGCCTTGCATCCCTTAACATATGTAGCCGCCTAAAGAAAACTGCTGCTCTCCAGTGCTGGGTCACCCAGCATCAACCTGATATTCTTGCTCTGGTAGAGACTTGGCACTCTCTAAGTCCACCCTGACTCTGCTATCTCCCTCCCTGAATACACCTTATTCCAGGAAGGCCGCATAGGCAAACGCGGTTGTGGGTGCACTATATTCATGTGGGACACCCTAACAGATCATGCACTCCCTACTCCCAGACTTGACTATGGTGCCCAAGCCCTCATGCTAAAAGTTATCCCTGACCCCACCAGAGGATCTCTTTTTCTTACTGTCTCCTACATACCCCCAAGGACCCAGAACTCAGCAGTCCAGTCCCTCATCAACTACCTCACATCCCTCCCGCACAAAGTCGAGCAAGTCATCCTTGGTGATCTTAATGTTAACTAGCTTGCTTCCACCACCTCCCAACTAGGGACTCCTTCGCTGCCCTGGATATATCCCAATTAGTCTCACAGCCCCCCCAGATTCAACCAATCCCACCCTCCTAGACATTATCTTATCAAACCTCTCCTTTAAAATCTGGGACATCACTGTCCTCCCCGACTCACTACTCCCCAGTCATCTGTACCTAGTCATCCTCCTCTCCAAAACCAGTGTCCCAGGCTAAACTGCACTGTTGGCTATGACCTGGTGGCCTAAAAAAGTTGAAACAGCACCTAGCCCATCTAGACTGGTCCCCTATCCAACATGCCCCAGATATCGACTCAGCTCTTGACTTCTTCACAAGTGCCTTCTGCAAGGCCTGTGACCCCTTCTCCCCCCACACCAGAATCCATACAAAGAAACACAACACCCCTTGTAGCACCCCTTACCTCATCCAGAAACTTAAGAATATGGATAATCTCTGGTAAATCGCTGTAGATTCAGGCAAGCCATCTGACAGACAAGCTTTTAATGCAGAGCACAATAAGTGCACCTGGGCCATCAGATGGGCCAAGGTGGAGCACTACCAGGCCACCATCACCTCCACCTGGGGCTCAGCTCAGACCTTCTGGGATAGCATGAAAGAACTAAATGGGAAGACCTGCTCCCCTCCACCATCTCAGCCCACCATCAATGGCGCTACCTCCTGTGATCCACTATCTATAGCTGACTGCCTCAACACCACTTTCTATGATCTAAGCTCTGTCCTCCCCAGCAGCTTTTTTGATCCAATCCCCTCATCACCCCCCCTGCCCTGCATTGCCCCCCTTTCTACCTGTGCACCCTATCTGACCATGAAGCCATGCTACATCCGGCTAAAAGCGCTTGGTTGTAATAATCCCAGCAGTGACCCCCTCGACTCCAGGATCCTCCACCTGGTCCTGGATGTTGTCCTAGTCCCCCTGGTGGACCTACTCAATGCCTTGGACAGTTCCCCAGTGCATGGAAAACTGCTGTAATCACTCCAATACACAAGAGCGACTGATCCTCCCCCAGCAACTATCGGTCAATCTCCATCCTCTCCCCACTCTCCAAAGCCCTCGAAAAAGTGGTGTCTATCCAACTATCTGAGTACTTGGCTAAGTACGACATTATGTGCCCGGAGCAGCACGGCTTCTGCCCAGGACACAGTACAACCACTGCTCTCCTGGAGTTCTCCCAATACCTGCACTCTGCTCTTGACTCCGGCAACCTGGCTGGTGCAGTGTTCATTGACTTCTCCAAGGCCTTTGACACTGTCTGTCATCCCCTCCTACTCAACTTTCTCCACCAACTTGGTTTCTCTGCTGGTCCCCTTGCCTGGTTTTCCAGCTACCTCTGTGCTAGATCCCAGTGTGTTAAAATCAATGGCTCCTTCTGCAACATTTGACCCGTTAACGCCAGGGTCCCACAGGGCTCAATCCTGGGTCTCATTCTCTTCAGTCTCTACCTCAACACTCTTCCCAGCTCCTGCAATAGAAGATGCTCCTCTATGCAGACAATGCAGTTCTCTTTGCTTCACACCCAGATCCCTCCACTCTCCAATCATCCCTTCAATTCACCTACAACCAAACAGAAAGGTGGTTTCTTGATCACAGACTAGCCATAAACCTTAAGAAAACCAAATCAATGCTCTTCTCTCACCACTAAAATAAAGCTAGAAGTGCCCACCTCCTGATTACCCCCAACCTCAGCTCCCATTAGAGCAAGTGCCCACATACAAATACCTAGGCATCACTTTTCATACTGCCCTCACCTTACACACCCACATCAATGCTCTTTCCTCTACCACAAATTCTAGGATTGGCCTACTTTACCACTGTAAGGATTGCCTGCCCCTCGCTGCCCTCTGGCTGGCCATCACCTCCTCCGTCCTGTCCCTAGTGGACTATGGCTTGCCCATCTGTGCTACAGCTGATAACACCTCCCTCTCTAAAATCCAGTTCTCCATCAATAAGGCCTGTAGGCTCCTGACCAGAGCCTCCAGCTGCACCCACACCTGCCTGCTCTATTCCTTCGCCAACCAGCTCAACTTCGAGGAACGTCTGCAGTATCAGACCTGCCTTCTTGCTATGAAATCCCTGCTCGGACTCTCCCCCCCAGGAGTCTCTGCCTCCCTACCACGGTCACCCTCATCTGTTTCCTCCTGCAGTTCTGTTAAAGCCACCTTCAAAGTTCCCAGAATCAAGACCTCCCTCACCCAGAGGTCCTTCTTTTATTGAGCCCCCATCTGATTCAACTCCCTCCCTCCCTACCTGCATCACCAGCACTCTCAAACTTGCTCCCTTCAAAACCGGTCTCCGGAACCATCTCTTTAATTTCCACTGCTGTAGGTGCAACTAACCCTGCCCCCCTAATCCTACTGCAGGACCTTTCCCTGCCTGGCCCACCTAATCTCAATAAGGTCCCCTGGACTGCCGATCCATCTTTCCCCCTACCCCTTTTTACCTACCCCTTTAGGTTTATACAAGGATGTATTCCACTGCAACTCCAGAGAAATTGTACATCCTTAATTGTAAATCTGTATTTTATGCCAACATGTAACTTAATGTATCCTGTGTTCAATGTCTGCACCTGTAATGTTGTCAAGTGTTGTATCTGCACAATGTTCTATTGTCTTGCCCTCCCTGTGATGAGGTGCCTTTGTAAATGAGTCCCTGACTCAAAGGTTGTAAATCTGACTTGTTCAAATAAATAAAAAAATAAAATAAAAAAAGCAGGACCCACTGATAAAGAGGTTCTGCAGCTGAGCTGGGCTATTCTAGGTAAATACATTTCAAAAATAATTCATTGGCAGCAGTTACTGTCTCTTTCCAGTCCCCTCCAGGCAGAGGAGGCCTTGTGGTTTAATGGCTGGAGCACTGTTTTAGGAGATCTCAGATTCAAACCCCGCTAGAGCCCCATACTGACAGTGTGGCCCTGAGCAATGCACTTCATTTCTTAGTTCTCAAATCCACCCAGCTTAAAAAAAATGAATTGAAGCAGGACCCTACTGAAAATTGTACATTACAGGACCATCATGACCACAGAGTTTGGAGTCCCAAATTCTCATCAGAATAGTGTCTTTTGAGCTGTAGAAACCTGTAAAAGTGACATTTCACCCTCTTAGATCAATGGTGAATTCTATGCCCCTTCCAGATGTACTCACGGCATGACGTCTGTATGAATGTTGAATCTCAGCTGCACTATCCTGAGTGAATACAGTACATTGTAAAACTGAGAAATGCAAGATTCCACTGAAAAGAAGATGTTGCATCTCAGCCATTCAATTTTAGATAGATAAATTGTTTAAAAGAAACTGTCTGGCAGTTGCTGGCTTTTCACAGTGCTCCCTCAGACAGTAAGGTTTATAGCAGTGGTTGTAGTACTGTTAGGAACAAGGAGTTTGCAAGTTTAAATCCTGTTAGATCCAAATACTGTGTGCCTCTGAACAGGCTTCTGCAAATGAGATGTTGCATCCAAGCTGGACTATCTTGCATATTTACATTGTAAAAATAAGTAAAACTACAACTGCACTGGAATCAAGATATTATATTTTAGCTGGGCTTTCCTTAGCAAATACATTGGGGAGAACAAAAAATATTCACAATATTTTAGGGAGTTACCCTTCTTTACTTGCTAAGCATAACAATTTCTATTACACAACATAAATTGTAAAGAAAAAGAGATAATGTAACCTAATGGGAACCGAGCCAATGCCCCAGAATACCACCCTGCTGCTCTACCATTGAGCTATAAGGCACATTACATATGCCTGATCTACACTGGTGCAAGTGGTGTCTAAACACACTGCTCTACCTGCACCAGTATGGCACTGCATTACCTCATGCCGACTGACAGCTCATCATCACTGGTTACTGAACCAAACAAGCTTCAGTGCTTACTCACTGTGCCCCCTCAATCCCAGCTGCATTATAAAATCACTTTCAAAATACATACAGCCTATAGCAGCCAAGAGAAAGTGTCTGTGTTTCTTTTTTTAAATAAGCACTGAAAAACTGGCTGCCAGCTTAGCAGTTTGGACTTTTGATCCCTGCTCATGCACCTGCAAATGAACGCACAGCAAATTAACACAAAACTACTGCAGTATAGCACAGATACAACATGCACACATGCTGGACAGCATCTGACAGCAAACTCTCACATGGGTCACAGTGGAAATGCAGTGCAAACACAGGAAATTCAGTCACTGACCCTGCAATGGGGCACACCGCAATGTGTGTAAATGGTGGTGTTGACCAGTGCAGGTGGAGCGAAGGGCACACAGTGCAGTTGGAAGCACATCAGCCACTTATATGTAAACTCACCTATAGATTCACATGGTTAGACATAGAGGGTCTCTGGTCAGTGTTCCTTTCTCTGGCATTGCATTGCCTGCAACTATGAGCAATTAAGAAGACAATTAGCTATTTGGTGCAGTATTTGCCACTGCTTAGCTACTGAATCACAAATTACAGTGAGAAAGAACAAAGCAATAATGTACAAAGCAAAAAGTAATGTACTGTATTTACAGTGCTTGTCTTTTTGCTTATGTTTGTAGTAAATAAGTCTGTATCTAAATTCTAACTTAGTGCAGACCCACCAATACACAGCTGGAATGGAATTTAGTAATAAAGCCTCTTCTGGTGGAGTGCTTCCTACTCAAGTTGCATTCAAAAATATACACAAGCCTCATCTGGTGCTAAGTGAAGCTGACTATCTACAACATTAGCCCCATTCATATGGCCAACTCTGAGCCACTACTGTTGGTGCACAGCAGCCAGATTGGTACTGCTCTGGGTATACCATCATTATGGTGAAACCAGAAGAGCGAAACCAACATAGCGACAACAACCCATTCAACATCCACAGTGTTGAATGGGTTGCCAGAGTGCTGTACAGATACAGCAACTCCTAGTGTTGGCCACTGTCCCCCGTAAATGGCCCCCCCCAGAGCTGATTATATATAAGTCCGGGGGGGGTGCAGCGGCAGAACCCCCAGCAAACAGTTTGAAGTGCACTGGTGCATGAGGCGTCAAGGTGGTCAGTCAACACATTCTGTGTCACTGTACTAAGATGTGGTGGAACCCCGCTGTGCACATCTGAACATCATCTTTTTCTGCATTACTCGTTGCATGGTGTTGCGACCATGATCCCTCCATTCTTGGGATCGTGTAATGGTGCTGTCATTTTGTGCCATTCTTCTTCTTGGCAGTATGATCAGCCAGCACCACCCACAATGTTGTGACAGGCTTTTCCTTACCTGCACTTAGAAGGTTCATGGATGGGTCTTCAGGTCTGAATTCAGCTAAAGGTTGATTCTGGCAGTTTAAACACAGTTGAGCTTGGGCAAGTAACTCTTTTTGCAAACCAAGGGCTAAAAACTGAAGAAAACAGGGCCTAAGAGCTGAGCCTTGACACTGGGCATATGCTTATGCATATGCATACGTGCATGCCCAGTGTCACAGCTGAACTCTGAGATGGTGTTTTCTGTTATTTGGAGCCCTCAGTTTACAAAATCAACCATTTCCCTGAGTTCAGCTGTGTTTACAGTACCAAAAGCAACCTTTAGCTAAACTCAGGTCTAAAGAACCATGCTTGATCTTTCTGGTGGTATCACCCCAACTCAGCCATCCCCTCCCTGCTGGAACTGTGCTCAAAATGGCAGAACTTTTCTGGGAGTATCTACAGTGCTCCAGGGCCATGCCATCTGAATACTGCTACACAACATTTCAGATAGATTAGCACAACAATCAACACAGTGCTGAATTCTCACTGTGTGAATGAGGCAATAGAACTAACAGTTACATGGTCTCCAAAACTTTTCTGAGTCATTTCACTGTCACCATCAACAACATCTGCAACAGCTCACTCAGAGTGAATATAACCCTACTCTTTACTAAATGCAGAAAAGAGTATGTGTGACTAAAAAAGGTGCTACAGGCTACAATTGTTTGCACTTAAAAATTAAATCCATAGAAACCTCAAATGATTTTTGAAAGTGGTCAAGAATATCATAAGGAGTGAAGGGTCAGTTTCACATTCTGATAGGGTGCTTTGTTTAGATGCAGTTCATCATATACAGGGTTACATGAGGTTATGTGCATACATGATGCCTGCACTGTTCAAAAACAAATGCAATCCTAGGCTATAACAACTGATGCTTATACAATTTTGCTTGGGGTTTCTAAAAGTCTTTCTGCATGGAAAACTGTGTGGAATCACTTTTTAAGAAAGTGCAGACTGGGTTTACAAAAAGACTGGTGAAGGGCCTGCATGGAATTGCCATTTGCTTTACAGCAGTTCTTACCCAGCCTCCAACAATGTCAATGTTTGCTTGCACACACAATGTACAAGAAACATATTGAGATAGTACAGCATTACAGAGGTGTGGCAGTGTTGTGGCCAGGGCAGCAGACACTTTAATGAGTGTGTCTCTCAGCCATCAATTAATGCTGAAGCTGCCATTGACGGCAGTTTCAGAGCGAGCACCACACTTGAAAGAAATCTACCACTGCAGTCAGGCAGTTTCATCATTGCATGGCAGTCCCACCTCCCTCCCAACCGGCACAAAACAGGACAACAAATTTAAATGTTAGCTCCCTCCCACTGCTGCTGCCCACCCCCCACCCTCTGTTCTCTGTCCCCTGTTGACATCGGGATACTCAATCCCCATGTCAGCATGTATCCCCCCTCCAATTAATGTAGCCCACTGGGAGTCCACCCCAGTGTGCCAAAAATACTTCTTTGATGTTTCTGACACTGAGATGCCCACTCCTGGTGTTGGATGTGCCGCCCCCCCCATGTCCTTATGTTCTCAGCTGACTTTGGGGTGCCCAATCCCTGGGTTGGCATTGATCCCTCCCCTCCAGTACTCTGGCACACTGGGAGCCCACCCCAGTGTGCTGAAATCCATGTTGTTAACATTTAACCTGTAAAAAAGGAAACAGTCCCACAGCGACTTGTTTTTTGAAACTTGAAAAAGAAAGGAAAACAGTCCCTCATCATTCCCACCAGCCGCCTCCTCTGACCTGCACCATCTCTCTGTCCACCCCACTTCTCTGCATCCCCTCACCCATACCTACCTCAGGAGGTCAGGAACAGTGATCTTCTGTGGACTGGGAACATGTCTACACTCTTCAAAGACCAACCGGGAACTGAAGAAATGACGGTAAGCTCTATAATGGCAGTCAAGGGGGGGTGTTCAACTTAGGTTGATATCCCAGCCAATTTTGTAGAGTTTTGGTTCCAAATTTTCAACATGGGATTCTTGGGACCCCATCTCATGAACACTGGCACTGTCATTTCATTTTTTGGTCCCAAAAGGAGATTTCCCAGTCACTGCTTGGAATCACCTTTCAGTACCAATTAATTAAAGAACAGTGTCACTGTTCATAAGGTGGGATCCCAAAAAGCTCCTGTTGCAAATTTGGTGAAAAAACTCCAAAAAATTACTGCATTACAAGCATCCATTGTGCAGTTTCTATGCATGTTCATAACTTCATCAATTTTTGATATTTTCACTCCAGATTTCCAACATTGCCATTTTTTCACACACCCTTAGGAACAGTACAGCTGTCATTTTTGCATCCTTCCCAAAATGTGTTTTTGCACCTGTGGTGCAGAATGGTGTGGTCACTCTGTGAAATCAACTTTCAGGACAGATTAACAAAATCACAGTGCAACTGTTCATGAGGGGAGGTCCCAGAAAGGCCATGTTGAAAATTTGGTGAAAACATTCCAAAAAATGGCTGCGTTACAGGCATGCATTGTACAGTTTCTATGCACACTCGTAACTTCACCACTTTTTCATATTTTGACTCCAGATTTTCAGCATTGCCATTTCTTCACACCTCCTCATGAACAGTGTAGCAGTCATTTTTCACATCCTGCCCAAATTTTGGTTTCGCACCTGTGATGCCGAATGGCACACTCGCTGTGTGAAATCACCTTTTGGGATGGTGTAACAAAATGATACTGCCACTGTACATGAGGTGGGGTCCCAAAAAGCTCATGTTGAAAAGTTGGAGCAAAAATACCAACAAACACTCAGGGCATTAGGGTTTCCAACCATAACGCCCACTCTGTACTGACTGACAGGCGTCGGGGGTGTGACTTGGGGTCGTTGGCCATAATGCTCATGCCATTAAACCCCCACCCTCACCCTGTCGACACTGACAGGCATCAAGGTGTGCCTTGGGGTCTTTGGCCCTAACATTCACCTTATTCTCCTATACTGCACCCATCTCAGCTTATTTCCTTATGGAATGGCGTGAACGTATGGGCTGAAGACCTCAAGACACACTGCGACACCTGTCGGTGTCTGCAGGGTGGGGTAAGGTGGAATGGCATGAGTGTTATGGCCGATGACCCAAAGGCACACCCCAACGCCTGTCAGTCTCTTCAGGGTGGGGCTTGGTGTTACTTCAAAACTTCACTGCCATTCCTATTATGTATCTCTCAAACTCCTACACTACTAGTGCCAATACCAGCAAGCAAACATTTGGCACTGACAAATGCTTTTTTTTGTATTGCCACTGAGTCAGTCCAGATGTAAATTTTATTTTATCACATGTGGCAAAACTGTTTAACCATATATGGTGGATGCAGCTCAACACTGTAGCATACTGCAGCAGATTTACTGCAGGAAACAAGGTAAATTCAATGGCAGTTAATTTCTTTTGTCTTGCAGTGTCACATGATACTGTATTGCTGGCTCCACTGTATTATAAACAATTTAAAAAATTTGGTTTCCATGAAGAATTATGCTATAAAAGCACCTCTAGGCTCACCGAGTGACTCAAACTTGGCTCATGTGACAATGTGATGTCACCAGAACCCCATGGTGGCAGCAGAGCCCTGTTCTTCACAAACACCAATGTATTATTCTATGTATTATTCTATACATTATATAGATCCCTGCCCCCCCAAAATCACTCTTTTTATATGAACCCCCCAACACCTCAGTTTGAGGGGAGCATACTTTTGGAAATGCAAAACTCAAAATTTCTGCTATTATCACCATGTCAGGAACCAGCATTGTATCTTTAGGTATGCTGACGCTACCTCAACATTTCAAGAGCAACCAACACTACAGCAACAACAGCGCCAGGTCACTGTAGTGTTGGTGTGGGATCCCTCCTCTGCTTTCTGGGGGGTACTGCGCCCCTTCCCTGAAACAACTCTGACTTGGAGTTGATTATTTTAGTAGCAGGGGATGCGGGTGGCAGAGCCCCCCAAATGGGGGATTCAGACTCCTTTCATGCAGACCACAAATGCAGTTGACATAAGGGAGTCACTGTAATGTCAGTCAACAGATAATTTGTCAACTGACTGTCATGGATCTATATCTTTATACTAAACTCCCTGTCACTAGCCCAACTCCGCAAGACACCCAATAACTTTATTAGTAGTGGCTTCCTTCTTGACTCTACTCCACGATTTTGCAAGATTTTATTTAAGTTCAAAAGCAAGATTTGCAAACATTCTGCTAGTCCAGTCTTGGTGGATTCCAGCCCCAATAGGTTAGTTGCAAAGTTTTGATTGGTTTCAGTGGATCCAAGCTCCAAAGGAGTATTGTATTTGCAAAACTGCCACTAGTCACTGTAGATTTGAGTCTCATAGGGCTACTCAAAAATGTAAAACTGGTAACAGTGGATTCAAGCTCTTAAGGGCATTTTTCAGATCTGCCATAAGTCCCATTGGATGATGTATCAGAGCCCCAGAGGGTTATTTACCAGCATGCTGCTAATCATGTCTGTGGTCAAAGTGAGTTAATGCCCCAGAGGACTCATATCACACAATTCAGAAAATGTTTGCCTGCTGTAAGGTAAACTATTATCTTTGATGTATGTAATGTCATTTCCAATTAGTAGGATATTTTGACATTACAAGTTTTGTTACTATCCCTCTGACAGACAGTTAGATGGCTATTGCATGCAATTTTATGCAGTCATAAAAAGAAAAGATTGAACCCACCGAGAAGACAGCAAGCCCTGACTGCATTGGATAGGTTCCAGTTACTTCTGGCCTTTCTAATTAGAACTCATTGCAGAACCACAATGACAATAATTTAAAAGAGATATGCCAGGATAAAACACTGAAATATAAATTATAACTACAGTAATTTTGACTTACAAAAAATTAAGAATCTTGCAAAAATTGTTCTAACAATGTTTGCACTGCATTCATAATATTTAACAAAAATGACAACAGTACATGATTCTCAGTATCCCTATTACTACAGTTATTCATAAAAAAAGATAAGTACAGTTCCTCTATTGACTAGAGTTATAAACCTACGAAATGTCCAATGTCTGTTGCTGTTGACCACTGGGGGCATTATTTATGTTGCTAGACCTGCAGTTTTACCAGTAGTAACCAGAATATTAATAGGAGTCCTACTATTAGTAAAATCTGTTGTAACATACTGGGTTATAAATGATTACATCAATTAAACTGCACATCTATGCAGGGCTTCCTTTGTTGCAACCTTCTAAAGCTCATACATTATGATCCACAGCAAGGCATAAGAAGAGAACAGAATTAGAATGAAATAAAACATGTACTCCCAGCTGGTGTCCACATCAGCTCTTGCCACTCAAGCACAGCTTCACATTATTGCCAGGCAATGACATTTATTTTCAGGTACGTGACAGAGGGAAAATGTGTCTGTGCATACACAGATAAGCTCAAGGCCCTTTCTGACTTATTCCCTCTAGGAGAGCTCTCAACCTCTTCTGCAGTGCACTTACTGTATCTCACAGCTAGAACAAATGGTGATCTTTACTTTGTGACTCACTTTTTCTAAAGCATACTTCATGTAAGGTGGCCTATAAAATCAGGGCATACCATTTAAAATGGGTGTCTTATGGCCAACACTATTACATTTTGTAATTAAAAAAGGGAGCGGCAGACCCTTCAGCACAATATACTGAAGATTCAGTGTGGGAAAAAAATCACTACATGAACTCACCACCTTGGATGTAAGATCAAACATACTTGACAGGGGTCTGGGTACACATTTCTTCATTATGTTTATACTTTATGTAGTTAGTGTTATATCTTTTTGTGGGGTACATTTTATACAGGAGCAGTCGTTACCCATGTTGCTCCTGGAACTGTGTCAGACTTTTAATTTCATTACAGGAACTAAGATGCCCTGGGTCCCCACTTCCACATTTTTTCCACTATACAGGCTAACTAACCACATGCAAGAGGTCTTGTGTATTACAAATCAATTGTTTTCTCAGTTATTCATTACAGCTAATAATAATATCTAAAAATAATACAAACAAAATGACCATAAGAAACAATACTTTACAGAGACTGTCAGCAACTTAAGCTCTACAATACAGTATAATTACTTTTTGTATAATGTCTTTCATATACAAATTATTTCTCTAATGACTGAGTGAAAATTAAAAAAAAACAATAAAAAATTAACTACAGGACAGAATTTAAGAAAACTATTATTTTTAACAATATGTGATACATGAACATTTTACCTGGTATTTACTGTATACTACTGTAGCAGATGTGGGGTAGCTTCAATATGAGATTTGATGGTGGGCTGATAGTTAATTAGACTGACAAGAATAATTTAAATACAAGCATGAGGGGAAGGAGATATATATATATATATATATATATATATATATATATATATATATATAGAGAGAGAGAGAGAGAGAGAGAGAGAGAGAGAAAGAGAAAGTGAGAGAGAGATAGACAAAGAGACAAAGATAATTAAGAATAGAAACATAGAAGGTGATTGCAGATAAGGACCGTGAGGCCCACCTAGTCTGTTCCTTTTCCCTACCTAATGCAACACTGCAAACCCTAGTCGATCTGTGACTCTTCCCTCTTGCAAGAGTACTCTTATGTCTTCCCATACATTTTTGAATTTTTGCCCCCACCACTTCCACAGTGAGGCTGTTCCAAGCATCCACTACTCTTTCTGTGAAGAAGTACTTCCTCACTTTGCCCATTAACCTACACCCTCTAGCCTGATATCATGGTCCCTTCTTCTTGTACACTTTCTTTTCTGAAAGATGCTACCCTCCTGTACTTTGTTTATACCCCTGAGGTACTTGAATGTTTATCAAATCACCCCACTCTCTCCCCTTCTCCAGGAAATACATATTGAGGTCCTCTAATCTTTCCTCATATGACTTTTGATACAGCCATTGTGCCATTTGTGTTGCCTTTCTCTAGGTGGCCTCTATTTTGTCCATGTCCTTCTGGAGATGTGGTCTCCAGAACTGGACACAGCACTCCAGATGAGGTTTCACTAGTGATCTGTATAGTGGCATAAGCTTCTTCTTTTTTTTCCCTGCTGATGATACCTATCCCTATGCACCCTAGAATCCCACTGGCTCTCCCCACAGCCTTCTCACATTGTTTGGCTATCTTTAGATCATCAGATATAATTACCCTCATGTCCCTTTCTTGATTGGTGGCCATCAGTGAATCTCCTCCATCTTGTACTCCTCCCTTGCATTTCTGTGCCCCAAATGTATGATTTTGCACTTCTTTGAATTTAATCTTAGCTACCACACTCTCAAACACTCCTCAAGCATGTTTAGGTCCTTTCTCAATTTTCACCCCCACCCAGAGTGCCGATCCTGTTGCAAATCTTAGTGTTATCTGCAAAGAGGCATACATTCCCTCTAGTCCCTCTGCAATCTTGCTTAAGAATATAAGGCAAAAAAAAAAATTTTATTTTTTGATGAGCACTGAAAAGTTATGGCTCAGTCCCAAACTGAATATGAGCACATAATTAGAAAAAAATCATAAAACAAATTGTATTGATACATTGGATAAATTATAGAAAGCAGGGGTCATACTGGTCAGAAGCCCATTTGGAACACAGTTGCACCACCTTTAATAAAACTGTATGAGAGTTCTTGCACCAAATCATCTTTCTCAACTGAATGGCATTTAAGAGTTTTCCCACCTAGAAATAACAGTGTCCCACCTACAAATCTAGAAGTGAGTGTCCCCCCCCACCTTCTGTTAACATTTCCAGTTTACAGTAACTAATGATAAAAAGTGATTTGCTACCAACGTACAGTTCCACCATGAACTGTCAAACACCTCTGGAGGGAACCAAGCAAGCTTTCTGTGTGGGCTCACTAACCACACAGCACAACAGTTTTCCATTCTCTATTCCCAGATGACATAGATAAGGTGGAGACTATCCAGAGAAAGGCAACAAAGATGGTGCAGGGCTTGCACCACAAAACATATGAAGAGAGACTAAGGGGCCTCAACATGTATTCATTAGAGGAGAGGAGAGGAGAGTAGAGGAGAGGAGAGGAGACAGCGGGGGAACATGACTGAAACTTTCAAGTACCTCAAGGGCATGAACAAGGTGCAGGTGGGGGACCTTTTCCAATGTAGAAAAAATACTAGAACAAGTGGGCACAATATGAAATTGGAAGCGGGTAGATTAAGAGGTAATGTGAGGAAGTTTTTCTACACAGACAGGGACACTTGGAATAGTCTGCCACAGGAGGTAGTAGGGGCAAGCACAGTGGATGGGTTTATGCATGCCTGGGACAAGCACAAGGGAAGCCTGAGAGGGGAGGGAGTGATGAAAAGCCATTGATCCCATGGGATCAGTGGCCAGATACAATGTATAGGGCCTATGGGCAGACTGGATGGGCCTAGCAGTCCTTATCTGCTGACTATTTCTATGTTTCTATGTTCCCCATTATCCAGTACAAGGTCCAAAGTCCTTTCCAGCCATGCTGGCCCCTGTACCAGCTGTGTCAAGAAACTGTCCTGAAACGCTTCCAACAGGAGCCCCTCTCTTGTACTCAGCGCCTTTCCAAAACCAAGGCGCTTGTACATAGTTCATTAAAATAAATCAAAACAATTTATTAAAACCAGAATAAACAAGTCAAAACTCATGACTGCAACATTACAAATCAGTATATGCCAGACTAAAAAGAAATGTCTTCAATGCTGCTTTAAAACTTTGGATGGTCTGGCATTCTCACACCTGATGAGGTGGAGAATTCCTCAGGGTTGGGGCCATTAAACTAAAAGACCTGACCCTGGGAACTCATGGTTTCAGGTGTGCTCCAGTCCACCCCTGGTAGGTTGAAATCCCCCACCACCACATTGCTTCCCTTCCTACTTACCCTTCGAATTTGATCTGTCAGTTCCCAGTTGAGGTCACAACCCTGTGATGGTGGCCTGTACACTACCCCCATCCTCAGTGTCCTGTTCCTCGCATCCCGGAACTGCATCCTCGGAGCTTCTGTCCTCCCCTCCTCCCCTTCCTCCCTTATGCACTTAATCCTCTCCCTCACATAGATCACCAGTCCCCCCATTCCCCATGGCCTTATCTTTTCTAAATAACCTGTACCCTGGGATCTTCATATTCCAGTCCTGGTACTGGGTGGCCCATGTTTCCATGATGGCTGCTATGTCCACCAATTCCACCCGCCAAGAAAGCCTGTAACTCTGCAGTTCTGTACCTTAGGCTTCTTGCATTCAGTGAGACTATCTTCCAACCTGTTGCCTCCCCAACCTTACCATTCCTTCCCTCCCCTTTGGTCTCTCTGTGCCCCCTCTACACTGCCTTCACCTCCAACTAGGGGGGTGAGCACCATATGCTCCCCTTTCCAGACATTGGTTCTAACAAAGGACCCCTCGTCACCCCCCCTTCCTAGTTTAAATCCACCCTTGTCGAAATATACCCCTCCATTCCGTGTTTAAGTACGCTCTTCCCTCCTTGCTCAAATGTAACCTTCCACCTGCATATAGGTCGCTGTTGTCCCAGGTCCTGCCCCAGTCTGACACCAGTCCATATTTCCTGGTTTGACACTAATTCCTCAGCCACCCATTGAACTCCACTATCCTTTTTTTCTCCCTGTACTTGCACATGGTACCAGCAGCACCTCAGAGAATGCCACTGACACCCCCACCTCCTCACACTGCCTACCCAGTTCCTTGAACCTCCCCTTTACCACCACCAGTGTTTCCTCAGCCAAGTCATTTGTTCCCTCGTGAACCACCACATGTGGTTTCATCTTCCCTCTGCTTTCGCACTTGAGAAGTGCCTGCCCTGTCTGTGGTCAACCTCAGAACTGACTCAACCCAGCTACAACTGTGCCTTTCCCCCTTTCTTCTCAATCAATCGCCTTCAGTATGGAGTCTCCCAGCACCAACTCTCCCCCATCATTCTGATCCTGACCCCCCCTCTACTGTGATCCCTGTCCACTCCCCCAGGAACCCTGCTGTCTTCCCTCTTACATCACTCAACTGTACCTTTTGTGCTCCTTGCATCATTCCCCCCTACTGCCTACCTTCCTGTTACCACCTCTCCCTCCTCCTCTACCCTACCCTACCCTTCCTTTCCCATCTCTGTTTTCCATTATAATTCCTGCATTTTGGACCTTCCCTACCCCTCTTCCACCTCTCTCACAGCTCTGATACCTCCTCTTCCCCTTCCTCTGCTAACACTGCAAACCTATTGCTTGATAACCCCACAATAGTGCCCAGCACCTCCTTCCTCCTTACCTGATCCCTCCTTCCTCCTACTGCACCTCTGCTCACCCCCCATCCTCCTTATATCCCCATCTTTAGCTCTGCAGTTTCCTCTCTTCATCTCCCCATCCCTCCTTAGTGGGGTCACTCCTGCCTCACCTTCCCCCTCCCTCACTCTCCTTAGTTCCCTCCATAACCCCATTACTTCATCCTCCAATTTCCTTAGCCTACAGCAAATTGGACTGCCTCCCAATTTCCATAATAAATCCATCCAAACAGCCGCCCCACATCCATTACAACTCACTATCTTCCCTGTGCCTGCTGCCCTCCCTCCACAGCACCCATCATTCCACCTTCTATTCTGCAGCCTCCCCCCACCCTTATCCATTTCCGTCCAGTTCCACTGCCCCTCACATACCCCCCTTGCAGCCCTTCACACCTACTCCCCATTATTTGCATTTGGCTTAAGTGTATCCCCACACCTGTCCTCCAGCCCATACCCTCTTACTTATATGCTCTATTACTAGTCTGATATCAGTCCTTCTTTAACCCCCTGGTCCTCATTTAATGGGCTTTACTTAGTAACACATTAATACGATTCCCTCAGTGTACTACATTAATACAGTAACACATTAGTACAATCCCCTCATTGTATTACAGCTCTTATGAACCCTAAATATTTATCACAGCCCAGAGTATGCTAGATCAGTAGCATAGTAATACTTTACCACATTAGTATATATCATGTCCACATATGACATCACATAATAAGGCTAGCTTTCATATAATATCATAACAATCATTGCAAGAGACCCTGTGGGCTTGGTAAACCTTTGTATCTCCACCCCCTGTGTCTGAACTTTTACCACCTGACTATTAGCTTTAAGGGTTAGTTCATATGGGCAGTTTGTATCTCCACAAACTCCTCCCTCACAGACTTCAAGCCCAACCCCCAGTGTCTTTTCATTATTTATGAAAGGCCTGCAATACAGGGTAGGTGGGAGGGCTTTTAAAACAAACTGTTCCCACAACCAGCACAAGCCACCAACAGTTACAATATCACAGCCCAAGTAACAGTTGTGACTCACAGTACTAATGTAAACAGTTGTAACTCACAGTACTAATTTAAAGTACAAACTATTCAAATATCATAATTAAAACAGAAGAAAATAAAACACAGCCACTTCCCTGGACACTCCTCCCTCTTCTGTTCCCCAGTGTACTTCGAAGTATTCACACGGAGGTCCTAGTTTTAACCTCTGCTACATACAGTAATGGACCTTTAAGAAGGAAAAAGAAATAAAGTGGGATACAGATGGCGGGGGGGCAAAGGTGGCCAACCTTCCAGACTAGAAAAATTGGGATAGATGAAGATAAAAGAAAAGCACTGTTGCAACAGAAGCTTTTAAGAGGAAAACAGTCCAGTTTCAGGGACTGGGCTTTCCCTGTCACATATCCCCCACCTTAAGAGGAGAACAGTCATACAGAGATTGTTTTCCACCTTCCCAATCCCTGGAAGGGGATGGAGTTTTGACCCACCCTCACCATGAAGCTACATCCCAGGTTCCCTTATTAAACACATCTAGCATGCAAGGCCCTTAACATAACCAAAGTGATCTCAATAATACTTCATACATTTACGCTGGGACTTCATATACATAAACGTCTGCCTATAGAAACTTCAATAAATCAGTATCATACAAATTAGTTGCTGTTCCAGCAAGCAAGTTCAAGGCACATCATTAATTTCTGTACCATATCTGGATAAGTAATCTGCATTGAGATGGGCTATCCCAGCCCTATGAGACACAGTGAATCAGTATGACTGCAATGCCAGATACCACCTCATTATACAAGGGTTTTTCTCCCTCATTTGTTGCAGCCAACACAAGAGGTTATGATCTGTCACCACCTTGAATTATGTGCCCCACAAATAATATGTTAATGACTCAATAGCCCATTTCAGTGCCAAATATTCTTTTTCAATGGTGGCATACCTCCTTTGCTTTCATTCAGTTTTCTGCTGATATAAATGATGGGACGCTCCTCACCATTGATTCATTGAGTCAAGACTGCTCCAATGCCCACATTGGGAACATCCGTGTGCACTTCAAAAGGTTGCCTGAAGTCCAAACTTTGCAGTACCAGACTAGTGCACAGAATGATTTTAATAGTCCTGAAGGCTTCATAACAAAGGGTAGACCACTATACCTTATAGGGACATTTTTTCTTTGTGAGATCTGTCAAGGGGCAGGCTATAGAGGAAAACTGGGGAATGAACCTATGGTAATACCTCATTAAACCAAGAAAAGACCTAACCTGCTTCTTGGTTGTGAGTATGGGACTGTTTGCCACCGCTGTTACCTTATCCATTTCAGGTTTCACACTTTCATTACATATTATGAACCCTAAGTACCTTGTCTCAGCATTACCCAGGGCACACTTGGCAGGGTTCACAGCTACTCCAGAGTCTCTAGTAGACCAAAGTACATTCTTAAGGTGTCTGACATGTGAGTCCCAGTCAGGGCTGAACACTACCACATAATCTTTAAATAAGCCTCTCAATAATCTTTATGTGATCTTAACATTAGATCTATGAATCTTTGGAAGGTGGCTGGGGCCCCACATAACCCAAACAGCATGTTCACAAATTGGTATAGGCCTACCGGTGTGCTTAAAACAGCGTTATCTTGGAACTCAGGAGAGAGGGGTATCTGCCAATACCCCTTCATCAGGTCAAGAGTAGAGATGTACTGGGTGCTTCATAACTGGCCTATGATGTCACCTATTTTCAACATGTGGTAGCCGTTGAACAGTGAATTGTCATTTATTTTCCAAAAGTCTAGACAGAGACAAATCACACCTTCCATTTTCCCTACTACTAACTTGGGTGAGGACCAGGGGCTTTTGGATGGTACAATGATTCCCAGTTTCTCTAACTTCTTAACCTCCTGGATGACCTCTTCTCTGACCTTAACCAGCAGTCTATATGGCTTCTGATGTATGAGTCATTCCTGGGTGACATGAATTGTATGTGTGATCCCCTTAGACCTACCAGGTACATTACTGGAGGTCTCGTTAAATTCTTCTAGTACTTTGCATAAGTCTAGCTGCTGTTGTGGGGTTAAATTGGGATTCACAAGAATGACCTCAACTCTCCTTGACTTCTCCAGTTGTAGGCAGTATCCAACTCTAAATCCCTACTGTCTGGATGTATGTAACACTCTGGCACCTGGGGCTCATGACATTTCTTTAATAGATTGGCATGGTAAATTCTCTTAGGGGTCTTCTACCTGCATCTCTATCCCATAGTTGACCTTCTCCATCTGCCTCAAGATGGAGTAGGGGCACTGCCAGCACATCAGTAGCTTATTCTCAGTACTGGGCAACAATAAGGGAACCTTGTCCCCACTCTGGAATGGTTCCTGATCTATCCCTTGATCATGGTACATTTTCTGGTCTGCCTGTTTACTTTCCACATTTACATGGGCTAGATTCACATATTTCACCAAACACTGTCTCAGATTAGTCATATACTCAAGGACATTGCATTGCCCTACTGTTTCTTCTGAATTCCAATGCTCCTTGACAATATCTAAGTGGCCTCTTGGGTTTCATCCATACAGCAGGGAAAAGGCTAAAAAAGCTGTGGAAGCCTGCATAATCTCCCTATATGTTAACAGTAGATAGGGGAGGTACTTGTCCCAATCCATCCCTTTTTCACTGATGAATTTTTTAAGCATCCTCTTTAGTGTTTGAACCATTCAACCAGTCTGTCAGTTTGGGGATGGTAAAAGGGGGTATGGATGGCCACAATGCCTAGCAACCTGTACAGTTCTTTTAATAGCAGTGCATTAAAATTGCTTCCCCTATCAGTTAAAATGTCCTGGGGGATCCCCCTCTGGCTAAAAACCTGAGCCAGTTCTTCCACTAACCTAGGGGCAGTAACAGTCCTCATCGGTATGGCCTCTGGGTAGCAGGTTGCATAGTCACACAGGACCAAAATAAACCTATTTTCCCTTGAACTCTTTTCTAAGGGGCCCACAATATTCATTGCTGGATGGTCAAAGGGTTGAGACACCAAGGGGATAGATTGAAGGGGGAACTGATTCTTCTTACCAGTTTGGGCTACCAACTAGCATTTAGAGTGACACTGGACATACTCTTCAACCTGATCATGAATACTAGGCCAGTAAAACTGGGATAAAAGCCATTGCAAGGTGTTCTCTCTGCCAGCATGTCTGGCAAAGGGCATATTATGGGCCTGTTGAATGATCTGCTTTTCTCAGGGACTATCAACTGGGCAACCATCTCTCCTGTTCTGGTACTGGTACACTCTCTATACAGGATTCCCTTATTTAGCACATATTGAGGGGCACCTTGTTCCACTTTTTTTCCCACCTGTGAAAAGAAAGACAGGAAGGAAGAATCAAAATTTTGTTCATGTTTGATATCAACCCATTGCAACAGCCCCAGTCCTGTCTGGGCCCTAGCATGCTGGTCATGCCAGGCCTTCCTCTTGCATCTTCTTTCTGCCTTAGTTTTATGGTCTTTTCCAGGGACATCAAACAAGGTGTCTTCAAAAAGAAAAAGGTCTGGTATGTGCCCCCTTTTGGCTTGTGCCCTGGTTGTAACCCCCACTGGAGTTGTTTGCCATGTGAAATGTTGCACAAATTATGAAAAACCAGGGTGATCATGCCCAAACATTAAGGGTACTGGTAGGTACAGCACCGACCCACCTCAGCCTCATGGGTCTGTCCCTGAACTGTCATTTTCAGTGTGGCTGCTGGGTAGCAGTGAGTGTCTCCATGAATATATACAACTGCAGTCCCCGTTACTTGATTTCTGGGTACCTCTTCCTGGTCAGCACAGAACAGAATCTGGCAGCTGCCCGAGTCTATAAGTCCCAACACTTGCTGTGCACCCACTTTTACAGTTGCTATGAATGGTCTCCAGTTAGCCAGTCCCCAATTTCCCATCTCCTTTTTAATGCTAGGGCAGTTCTGCATTAAATGTCCCTTTTTCTGACAACCATGACATATAATTTCAGAGAGGGGGATCCTCCCCTTCTTTTCAGATCACCAGTCATTCCGCCCAGTATAGGTATTACTAGAAAAAGGGGGGAGGTTCTTACCGGCTGGGTAGAGGCAAGATTACTCCCTTGAGAGCACTGCAGTCTGGATGATCTAGCCACCAGGAAGTTCTAGGCCAAAGCGATGGTCTTCTCTGACCCTTCTGGTTTGTGTTCTTTTACCCAGATTTGTACATCTTGGGGCAGGACCTCTACAAACTGCTCTATCACAATATCCTCTAGTAGTTGGTGGACCATCTTGTTGTTGGATTGAAGCCACTTATAACATAACTCCTTCAGTTGAGTGTAAACTTCTCTGGGTGTGTCTGCCAATTGCATTTTTAAGGTACAGGAACATCTGCCGGTACCTCTCGGAGTTAATGTCATATCACCTGAGGATTTCCTTTTTTGCTTTCTCATAATCCTTGATGTCCTGCATGTCCATCTGGCTAGACATGATCTGTGCACGATCAGTCAATTGTGGGGCTGATTAGATGACCCATTGCTCTTGCGACCACCAACAGATTGGGGCCACTCTTTCGGAAGCACTTAGATGTGCTTCAATGTCATCTGAGTCCAGCAATTTTAAAAGCTTAATGTCTCTGAGGCCACTCCTTCTATGTGTGGTCCCTGCCTGTATATTCTGCAACATCTACATGGAGTCCACCCACTTGGCTTCTTGTATCTGTCATTCCATATCCCTCTCCTTCTCCGTTTGGACCTGCTTCACGCAAAGCCATTTTAGCAGATCTCTGATGTCTTAAGGGGGTCATCTTCTAGGCCAGAGCATTCTCCTTCCTCACTGAACTGTTCATCAGTGACCTCAGGCTTAGGCTGTGCTTTCAGCCAGGCTCTGGAGTCCAACCTGGGGAACAGAATGGCTCCCTGTCTTCTGTGCCATTGTCCTGGTCAATAGTCCAGCAACTTCCTTCACCAGGTCTTCTTGATGCATGGTTGTGTCCACTTGGGATACTGAGTTGTATCCACCAAAAGAATGCCTCCCATCTTGGCATTATGCTGTCATCAGTCATCCAACTCTTCACATCAACTGCAATGGTGCGGGATAACAGATGGACACCACAAGAAGATATAAGTTTGAAGCACTTTGTCAGGTGAGATGTTTATTACTTCATAAACAGTTCAAGTAAAATAAAATAAAGACTTTTACTTCAGACACGAAAAACAATAAACAGAAAAAAAATGGGCTTTCAAGGCTGTGGCAAACTCTTCACCAGTTTAAACACAAGGTTTGTAGCAAGGGACTCCACTCAGTCATTCACCTACAATGGCCAGAAAGAACTGACCCTATTTGCCCAAATGTTCAGGAGTCAGTCCTTATATACTTGCTCACTTGATCAGGTGGTTTGAGTGTCTTCAAGTTTTTAAAACTCATTTTTATTTGCTTTCTGTCAATTTATATAATTCTAGAGAGCTTCCTAGACAATACTATATTTCAACTACTAGTATATTGTTATAAACAAAACTCATTATGCTTCTATAAATGTGTGCAGCTTTGCATTGTAAGATTCTCCCTTCTGGAATACTATAAAATGGGTAACTAGGGGTCACTGTTGCCCTGTAGGGACCAGAACTGCAGGGAGCTTCCACTTGTAATTCTGGAGTTACCACTTGTTAGCAATTCGGGGTCTCTGGAAAATGTTCTGTCCTAGGAGACCCTTCTCGGTAAGTGTTTATTACTTTCTTTAAAGGCTTTGGGGGTTTATTAAACAGCACATATGCACATGGGCATCTCTACAAAAACTGAATGCTTTACATAGTATCTTGGCCATAACGGAATCTTTTGTAATTCACCCACTTGACTACTTTTTATTATTTTTAGTTATATGAGCTCTGCATTTCTTAATTTGACTCATAAGGCAATTCTAGGGGGTGGGAGTAGGAAGAAGTAGGCTGCTGGTTAACTAGGATCTGCAGATTATCCATTAGGTAGGGAAATGGGCAGACTGGGTGGGCCAAGCGGTCCTTATCTGCCGTCAAAATCTATGTTTCTGTATGCTTCTATGAACCGGGCAAGGGAATATTCATTTATTTGAATGTACAGGAATGTGCTGTTTTATTTGTAGGCAGTCAGCTAACAAAACCAAATTAAATTTGCACCTCATATGGTTCCGATGGCTGTAATTGCCAGCTGACAGCTAATATTTCATTTCAGACATTTTGTTAATGGGTCGATTTTTTTTATATACATAAAAACCTCCAAATTTTCCCTAAACTGGAGGATGGTGCCTAAAATAGTTTATTTAGCCTATCGAGACTGACTCTCCCTTTCTGGCAGATGCTATGCTAATGTGCTGTACAATCCTTTTGGGGAAGTCATATGGCTAGAAGTGTGCAAGGGGAACAGAGAAGAGAGACAGCATTCTTCTCATATGGCCCTATTTACTTATATTCGGTAGCCTCTCCGCTCTCCTCTCTTTCTTGAGTTTGGGGCTACAAGGGTTTACACTACGACACATACAAGGGACGGTCTGATTTAGAATAAACAGACTGAACCAAGCATGCCACAAGCAAGAAACAATGGGACTTTGGCAGCTCTAAAGAAATTATTAATGTTTTCCCATTTGCAGCCACCGTGCTTGCTCTGTTACTCTAACAGGAGCACCTGGCTTTTCTATACATACTGCATATGTGCAGTGGGGGATACAGCCTGTATATTGGGACACTTTTCTTCCCAGTCATATTTCTTTTTTTCCTATTACATGGTACAAGCATGGAGTGGCAAAGGGGAATCATAGGGTACAAAAGAAAAAAAGGTTGCCGTTCTGGTCCTAACCACAGAAGCAAAATTAACTTCTTAAGTTATAGACTTCTTTTATAAGTCTACTTCATGGAGCAACAGGGAAATCAAAGATAAATAAAAAGGGTACTGGTTTGTCTGATCCAGGATTCCACATTTCTGTCTTTCACAGACCATATGTTTTATACTGAGCATTTTGGAGCCCTGCTTCCCTCAATGCTGGTACCAGACAACTACACAAAAGGGTGTACTTCGAAGTATTCACACAGAGGTCATAGTTTTAACCTCCTCTACATACAGCAATGGACCATTAAGAAGGAAAAAGAAATAAAGTGGGAGACAGATTGAAGATGTGGGGGGTGCCCACAGGTGGCTAACCTTCCAGACTAGAAGAATAGGGCTAGATAAAGATAAAAGTAAAACATTGTTGCAAACAGAAGTTTTTATGAGGAAAAGTGGTCCAATTTCAGGAACAGGGCTTTCCCTGTCACAGGTACCGGTCAATCATTTTGATACTTCATTAATAAGCAGCAATTTTGCAAACCACCATCTGTCCATAAACAGTTAAAAATTAGATATTGACTAGTCAATCAGTTAGGTCTAGTATCTGCCAATCATCTGAAAAATACCATTACTGATTCTGAAATTAAACCTATCCCTACTTCTCTAAAGCAACTCTAATTCCATAAAGCCCTCCAACTGTCTTTAGGAAGAATTTGGAAGAGATTGAGCAATAGTAAGTGTACAGAATGGAAGACCGTACTTCAGCCGCATCTGCCTACGATATAAAAATCCAGCCTGACTGTCAGGAGCAAACTTATACCTGACCAAAACAACAGAACTCTGGGAGGCAATAAACCCTGCAATATTGCTAAGTGCAGAATACATGAGCACATTTCCACTTTAGACTTTATCAAAACAATTCAGGATATTGGGGAGTTATACTTCTGGATCCCAGGATGTAGTCTATTACATCCAGTGCAAGATGTGTCCACATACAGACTATGCAGGGCAAACTGGGCAACTCCTTCAAACCTGAATGAACTCTCCAAAAATTATGTTGGTAACTACTGGCCCATCATCCTTGTCGTGCCCCATTCAAGTTAATCGAAAAAATCATCCTGGAACAAACCATGAATTTCATAGTTACAGTCTTCCGATAGACTCCTGGCATGGATTCAGGTCAGTAACAATACTGAGACCACCCTCATGAGGCTTACAAATTTCAATGCAAAGGCTATTGATGAAGGATTCTTCACCAGTGCTATGTTCAGAGACCTAACAACGGTCTTATATCTTGTCAGTCATAAAGTTCTCCTCCACACCCTGCTCAGCCTAAACTTCTCAGCAGAAGATATAAAATGGTTTGAGAATTACCTCAGGATTTGGACTCAGAACAATTATAGTAGGCAATTATTCCAAAGACAAATATGGAATCCCCAAGGGTTCCATTCTCAGACCTCTCTTGTTCTCTCTCGTAGTCAGCCCCATTCCTGAGATCTGTTCTTCTACCAAACTTATCCTTTACACTGATGATGTGAATCTCTTCTACAAAGATAAGAATCCCTTCTCCCTTCAGAACAAACTGCAACAAGACTTCAGAAGCCTGCAGTATTGGTTCTTCTCCTGAGGTTTAGTTCTCAACTCCAAAAAAACTAAAGTCATGGTTTTCTCTGGTACCAGAAAGGCTTTCAACCTCAACTTTTCCCTCTTAGATAACAGTGTCACCTCGGTAGATAGAGTCACCCCCTCCAAATACTTGGGGAAACACCTAGACAGTCACCTGACCTATGAACACACACATGTCAACTAATTAAACAAATCCACCAAAGACTCAGCATCCTACATAGACTTAAACATTTCCTCATACTGTACCAGAAACTAGGGCTCTGCTCACCAACAGCTTTCTGCTCCCCTTAATAGACTACAGTTCCCTCATCTATGCTACCTCTATCGCCAAGAAAAATCTTGGTAGCATAAAGACCACATATCACAGTATCCGCCTATTCATCACAGATCTTCCCCTCAGGATGCACCACTGTGATCTGTACAAGGCTACAAATTGGCTTGCCCTGAAGGACAGATCTTACAGCAAAATATTCATTTTCCTCTTTAAAATACAACCTGGCTCTCTTCCTAGAAGCACCTCCTCCCTCTTCCAAAAGTCTCTACACACCAGGACCACCAGGCTCTCCTGTACCGACACCTTCTCGGTTCCTCACTGTCACACCACCTGGGGCAAAACTCCCTCTCCTACATAGGTGCAAAACTATTCAACAACCTCCTCCTTCACTTGGTTCAGTGCCTTACACTAACATCATTTAAAACCAAATTAAAATCCCACTTCCTTGACAATCCACACTGCAGATGCCCCTGACTCACTTCCACTCTATATTGCTGTCCATCTCCTTCCTCTAACAACTAATCGGTCCACTCTACAAAATGGTTGTTTTAGTCTAAACTCAGAAGGATCCACACTGTATGCTCTGTCCATCTATTTAAAACTGTTACACTTCTCAAGTCTATTTTTACTTTACTTGTAAATTGTTTTCATTGTACACTCTTTTATCCCTCACTGTATTGTTCTACCATTTTGTGTCACTGAACACTTGTGAAAATGGGCAGTAATGCTCACATGCCTTTCCAGTATAAACAATTAATGAAATGAAACTCTCAGAGGCACAACATAAAGGAGAAAAAGACTGAGAAACTAGTCGGACAACATTTCTTTCAGACTGATCATTCTGTCTCAGACTTCTCTGTCCTGGTTCCCAGAGGGTACTTCAAAAATACCCAAGAAATGTAAGCTTATGAGCTCAAATGTAGTCACCTCCTTGATGCTAAAAATAATGGACTCAATATAGACCTTAGTTTCATGACACATTACAAATTTTAAATGAGATCTGTCTTTTTCTTGGTTCCATTGAATATGCAATTCCCATGCATGTATATTTATATACTTTAGACTCGATTCTCAAATTCCAGGATTGATGCAAGGTGCCTGCGCCAAACATAAATAGTGCAAGTGGCACCTTGTGTCAAACACTGCCCCCTGAGCTATTCACAAAACCAGCCTGCATCAGCTGCAGGCTGCCTTCCCAAAACAGGACTTGTGCCACTCCTGCACCCAAATATGGGCTACAACCTAGTGTTAGGGGGGTATGTGGCAGATGCAAGTTGTCACATCCCCTAATGTGGAATTCTTAGAACTCTCCCCGAGAGAGACTTTCTAACTACCCTTAACCAGCCAGGGCTGGTCTAAAGGTACATAGAAAAGTCTCCTATGGGAGAGAAGCCTGCTTGCAGCAATGTGCTGCAGTCCTCCCTTCCCCTATTCTCGATGTCCCCATCAATATTAAAGTGATTTAGTGAGCTTTGCCATAGCAAATGGGAATAGTAAATTGTAGTAACCTGTAGGAGTTGTGATTCAATCTCCTACCATTCAAACTGCCAAAAAGTGCATTTTCTCCATGAAATAAATGCTTTTATTTCTGTGCTCTGCTTCATTTGCATAACCCACCCCTTTTTTCTCGGTGCTGCAACCCCCAAACATAGCATCATACAAGGGAAACAAAATTTATAAGCACTGTTTTGAAACAGAGACCTCTGTTGGTCAGTCTTGGTATTGCAGACATCTACACTACTGACATAGGCGACTACATCTCTAAGTAAAGAAATCTTGTCAGACAGATACTATATGCACAATGCCTTGTTTGAAAAATAATGAGAGCTTTTATTGTTGAAGCTACTACAGATATATGAGACTGCACCTCACATTAAGGGAACTGGAAAACAACTTCTTATTGTACCTACAAAGCCTTGCTATGTACATCTATAGATTAGGTGCAGTCAACACCACCAAAATAAGGGACTGCACCTCTGAGTAACTAACATTTACATCAACATGATCATTTACCCATAATTCATTCATGCTATATGTAAAACATAAACAGTTCCCTTGCATGACATCATTCTGGGGATGTGGCCCCACTCAGAAAACTGGAGGACACATTGCTGATAAAAACATAAATAAAAATGACTATGACAGATGTTTTTACAAAACAAATTGCAGGTTCAACATCTGAAGCATGGGCAGAATGGCATGCTGTGTGAAAAAGGCATCTGTGAAAGCTCACAAAATCACTTTAAAATAAATAAATCTCCCTTCATTGGTAGTCCAGTGACCCCCCTCCTGATCCCCAATGTGATGTGATGACTATTCCCCCATCCCTAGTGGTCTAGTGCCCCCCCATCCCCAAGGTCTGTAACATGACTGTCTGAGTCCTACTATGGAAATGTGTTGTACTGTTGTACTATATGTGACATGGAGCCTTTGTAAACAAGTCTTTGTACATTCCAAATAAGCAATAAATAAATAAGATTTACTCACAGTGGCCCCTCCACCTGATCCCCGATGTCTGCCATAATATTTACTCATATTATCACTGTCCTGGAGGTCTAGTAGTCCCACCACCCAATTCCTGATGTCAGCCATAATATTTACATATATTATCCCCTGTCCTGGTGGTCAAGTGGACCCCACCCCCCACTGCAGCAAGTAGTGCCCACCATCCCACTCCCCCATCTAGAAACACAGCCAGTGACTGGCACTGCCCACCTCTCACCTCCATGACTGGCTGATGACTGGACTGACACAGAGCATGTACTGTATAGCATACACACTCATCAATGAGTGTGTACACTATATGGTACACACTTAGTATCAGTTCATTTGGTGGCCAGTCATGGAGGTGAGAAGTGGGCTGTGCCAATCACTGGCTGTATTTTGGAATGGAGGAGCTGGGTGATGGACACTACCTGCTGGAGTGGGGGGCCACTAGACCACCAGAACAGGGGATTTTATGAGCATATATTACGGCAGACATCAGGGATTGGGTGGGGTGGCAACTAGACTACTGGAACAAAGGGAAATATACGTAAATATTATGGCAGGCATTGGAGATTGGGTGGGAGACCACTAGACCACTGGGACAGGGGATAATATAAGTAAATAATATGGCAGACATCTGGGATTGGGTGGGGGCCACTAGACTACCAGGACAGGGGATATTTTAAGTAGATATTACTGCTGACATGGGGGATTGGGGGTAGGGAACTGTTATCCTTTGCCACAGAGAGCCTGTGGCAAACCCTTCTTGTGTGCCAGGTGTTTGTCTCATGGGAGAGGTTGCCGCATGTGAGGGGACTTATGCACTGGACCACTCTTGTACCAGAATCTGGTGCAGGGTACCTGGTGCACTGAGCTTTGGTGCAAATTGCTGTTTGCTGCAGCTTGCGCCAAGCTGCACCCTCTTTGAGAATCAAGCCCTTTATCTATTACACTTGAAATATTCTTAGTGTGCCTCATATGTTATCAAGGTGTTATTTATACTGTAGTGTTTCTCTCTCTTTCTCTCACACAATAACATTTATAGGCCTCCTGCTGTCACATGTTATGTTGCTGGAGGAGTCTACATCACTAACTTGATTTACAACCACCTAGTATTTCAAAGATTGTTGTTTTGGATTTGTATTCTTTCTTATCAAAATAACTGTTTACCCACGTGTAAAAGTTTATTTACCAAATGTCTTTATCCTAAGAAGCTTGTTTTCTGTACAACCTGGCTGCTATGTCTGATGAAGGGCTCTGTGTAGCCTGAAAGCTTGTGTTTTGTAAATCTCTTGTTGGTCCAATAAATGGTATCAAATCATCCATTTTGTTTTACCTATATTATATAAATGTCTATAGCACAGATGGAACCGCTATTACACAGGAACTGCACTGAATCTGTAAGTCATTTTTTTTTAATAAAAATTATGTTTTAAATTCTGGTCCATATTGTATTGTTCAGTCTTTACTGGATTTTAATGACTTCAATGGGTATTTCTTATTTTTCACAGTGGCGGTAAATGCCATGATGTAGTTTATGTCAAAAGCCACTGAATTTATTTAAGTCAGTTAAGATAGAAGAAGAATGGACTACAGTGTGAACCAGTACAAGAAAAAAAATTCTGCAAAAAATGTATTGTAGATTTGTAAGTAATATGCAGTTCTCAAATGAACTCTGGCCCAACTAACTTTGGTTTCAAATAAGAAAGAAGATTAAATAAGGGGGCACCCATATTTTATTTTATTTAGCTTTTGTTACTAGCTAAGATGCACTTGACAAACATTTATCTGTTTTCAGGCACAACTAAGGAGACTACAAACCAGTAAACAATTACAGTGCAAACAATGACAACATATAATAACAACATAAGAACCAAAGGGACCATCCAATAAATGCTTAGCAAACATCCAATAGAATATTAAGGGATGAATACGTTTGACAAATTAGGTAAGGTAAACAGAACATGTATGAATTGCACTAATCATAACTTAAGCTGATGAAACATGCATTTTACAGGACTTTAAAACAAAAGGCTGTTTGGGAGCTCTATAGCCACTAGAACTGTTACTAATCAATTTGAATTTTTAAAACAGAAACAAATATATTGGTAATGGTATGCTTTAACTTTAACTGAGTATCTGAAACAAAAACATATCCCTAAAGGCTTAAGGATGCACATGGCACCAAATTTAGGGTATGCAGATCCAGAGCTAGAGGTATAGATGCTCACAAGACTTCATGCTAATTATAGTGGGATCTATTACAAAGGAATTACAAAAATTAGAAGCAGAGATAGAGTAACCACACTTTGAGGTTAAACAAAAACTAAACCTAGCAAAATTAGAGAATTTTCTGAAAAAGGTTAACAGACATTTGGAAGACTTTGAACAAGAACTTAGATCAACAAAAGTAACTAAGTTTGCAAGAAACTTGAATGATTATAAAGACAACAACGTTTATTCATGGTTTAAGGATGGGAAAGAACAAGAAAGTAAGGGATATGCATATAATGTAGCATATGACTCTTTATACATCTGCTAGTGATACAGACAGATGCCATAAACAACTGCCAGGACACCCCAGTATATTTTAAGAAAAGGGTACAATAGAGGAATCAGGTTTTTCTGACAAAGGTACAGAAAGGGATACCAGTATATAAGGGAGTTTCAGGCAATGTACTGTCAGGATGCAGGAGAAGGAGGGTCAGGAGGAGGAATGCCAGACAAAGATACAAAGACAACAGAAAAAAAGAAAGACAACAGGGTAAATCAACTACCAAATGTCACAACACATTCTCAAGTAAACTAAAACATGGTATATAATTAATCAAATAGAGTTTTGACAAAAGAAGACACAAGTGAATTAAGCGGAGGATTAATGTTCTGTCCATATAATGTACTAAATGACTTCTGAAACTAAGTTAGACTTAAATCATTTTTGTAGAATGTTAAAACATAGAGAGCTTGAGTATCAAAGAGCCATTAGAGTGATATAAGTTGTGTCACTCTATGGCTGCAGTGAACACCTAGGGCAGGATTTTCAAAGCATGGCACAAGACTTGCGCCAATCCCTGCGCCAGTAACACTTAGGTTCTGGAAGTGCTTCAAACCCATACACCACAACTGCACCTGATTTTATAGTCTTGGGTGCAGTTAACACTGTTTCCACTGTTTATGGCAACTTGAAACAAATATCTAGCACAAGCTTCATAAGAAAGGCCCTAGGGATTGCTGCAAGCTAGACCACAAAAAGTTGGTCTAGCATGAGGCAATCGGTGCATGGGATTGAAAATCCTGATTGCTGGCCAGGAGAATGCCATAAGCCCTATGTGCCATATGTTCGGTGCACCTGAGTCTTGCAGAATTTTAGCCATTTTGAAAATCCTGCCCAGGGCGTGTTAAGGACCCTGCATCCAATATTATAAAAGGAGCATCTCTGTGCAAAAAATTCAGGCATTCCTGCAGCCACCAGCTAGAGTCAAACATTTGGTGCACCTGTGGTAGTTGAAGCAAGGATCCAGCACTTCTGCCCAGTGTAACACTAGAAGGGCCATATGGGCGGGGGTGAATCTGCATGTCAAGAGGGGTCAGGGGTAGAAGGGGCATGGGGTGCCCTGGGTGGTGTCAGAGACAGTGGCTATGACATGCATTGACATGTCACCCAATGGGAGTATCCATTGCAGAGCTTAACAGATATTAATCTTTCTTGTGTTCTTAAATATCTTGCTTTCAGAAGAGTAAAACAGAAGTAAGCAACATCACTCCCTGTCATGACCATTGTCCTCAACATCCCCTAGGGCACCCCATGCCTCTTCTGCTCCTTGATGCCCATCTGCAGATCCCCCAAATCACCACAGTGTGTTGCATTGGTAAAAGCTGCTTATACCACCTCCTGGCTGGTCTAAGTTGAGCCCCACTACAGTGGGGCTTCCAAACTAGAGAAAAAATGGATGTTGCAGCCCTACTGTGGTGCAAGCTCCATTGCAACCTGGAGCATAAGTGCTTCTGTCAGAAGGGTGGCACAAGGCAGCCTGGGTGCAAGACATCTCAATTTCAATGCAGCCTGTTTGAAAATCAGGATTGCTACAAACTATGATGCAAGGGGTCACTTGCATCATACCCGTTTGGCTCAGGCAACTTGTGTCATAGTTTATCCTTTGAGAATAGTGCCCAGAATGTATTTTGATAATATACCTTATATGGAACAAGTGTTTCTGCAAGAAAAAGAAAAAAAAAGATTACTGGCCCAGAAGTCAAAACTTAAATAAACCTATACAATATGCCACCAGGTAACACAACCCATAATACAGATGCTTACATATCTCTCATCAACAAAGACATGGAACTACTACTCAGGAAAAATAGAAGCATGGACACAGGGCACAAACATAATCTGAGTGCTTCAGAATTTACTGCATTGACATGGATAGAAAATGATAATAACAATGTCACAAAAAAGTGCAGACAAAAGGGAGCAGCTGTGATACTTAACTAAGAAAATTATAAAGCACAGTGTCTGACATTTTTAACCAATAGGGAAAATTATTTGAAAATAAGAGGAGACCCAAATGAAAATGTGAAAACACTTATTAGGGAAGTTTTAGACAAAGCACAGGACAATAATTGATATTGAACTGAGATAGAGATGCCCTGTTCAGGAATAATCTATCCCAGTCTTTTATACCCTTCCAAAAATCCATAAGCATTTTGAAAAACATCCAGGAAGACCAATTATATCGGGAATCAACTCAGTTTTGGAACTTCTATCTAATTATGTGGATTTCCAGTTTAGAGGTTTTGTATAGACTATGTTATCATATTTAAGAGAGGATATATGATGCAAGTTCGACGACTATTTTGTCGACCAACATCACAGCAACAGATTTATGTCGACTGCAAGTTGCAGTCGACATAAATCCAAAAGGAGACCCAGTTCCTTTTATAGTAGGGGACTTTGCCCCCGACCCCCCCCCAAATTTATAGATTATGAACTACAAGTAAGAGCTGATTTGGGGAGGGAGTACAGGACTAGAGGACAGAGTGCCAGGGTCTCAGGTGAACTATTACAGCAAACTGTCAATGTTGTCGACATCAGAGTGTTCACTTTAATAGTGTCACCATACAGAGGACACACCATTAAGGAACAGTTCACATCTAATGGAAATCTTATAAGAACAAAACAGAAATGACCGGGACCAGAATGGTAACTACTTAATCATGTGGGGCTGAAAGGACATGTACACATCCATTCCACATGATTTGGGCTGTGATGCACTAAGGGAGGTATTGGATATGAATAGAACTGACAACAAACCATCCAGTGAGTTCTGATCCAATTGGCAGAACTGGTACTCTTTCAAAATTATTTTAGGTTTGAGAATGATTACTACTTACAAGTAAAGGGAACAACCTTGGATGTCAGTATGCACTCTCCTATGCAAACCTATACATGGACCAGTTTGAACATAGATACTTTTATAACAACAACCCCTTTAGCTCAAAAATTATTCTGTGGGAATGATTTATTGATGACATCATTGTCATTTGAGATGGCACAACTACAGAAATAGAAAAGCTTCATGAATGCAGTACTTGAACTCCAGAACAGACCACCATGTGTTTGTTAAGAATCATAGTGATACTAGCATAGCCTTCCTAGATCTAGTTATATTTAATCATAATTGAACATTTTCAACTGGGTTACACTGGAAGCCCACTGATAAAAGTGCAATACTTCAAGTTAGCAGTTATCATTCTTGGTCCCTAACTGATATGACACCTTACAGCCAACTAGTAAGGGCTAAACATAATTGCTCTGAACCTGAAGATTTTGTTCCAACATGCACAGATATGATGGAGAGGTTCCAGAAGAAGGTATAAAATGGTGAATCTACCAAGAAAGCAGAAACAAGGGCAGAAACACTAAACAAACAGGATTTGATGAAAACAAGATCCACATAAAAACAGAGGATACCAGAACAAATATTATTCACCACCAAATATATGATTGGTTCCATTCAATTAAAAGAGGTTATTTTAAAACACCGAAATGTATTGTAATCTACTGTGGTAGGTGAAGCTGCCTTTCCAAGGGAATCCTTAGTAGTTACCAGAAAGAACAAATCAATAGGAGATGAAGCAGCGCATACTGGCCATAGAGTACATAAAAAGGAAAGGGAAGGAAACTGTTTGTCAAGTTTGGGCTTGAAGGGCAATTACACTAGTGGTAATTGCATTCATTACCATACTACATATAAGATTAAAATATTCAGAAATGTAAGCAGAGGAGAAGACATTGAAATGAAAGATGTTAATTACATGTCAAACTATTGAAGTAATATGTGCCATCAAATGCCCCAGTGATAAAATATCTGATGTGAAAACAAGGGAGGACACTCATGATCAGAATTGTTGATCATAAGGGTTATATCAGGAGACAGTACAAAATATCTCCCATAGTAAGATATTGTAGAAGAGAAAATCATACACTACAATCTGAGAGTTTTTTGCTTAGAGAAAGTTTTAAAGTACAGAAGGAGAGGAAACTGCTCTATGAGTAGAGATGCAGCAAAGTTTTAATTCATAGGTGTCGTGAACCCGAAGTGGTTAACCTCGAATTTGCATAGCACTACGCAAATTGTCCATTAAAAACTTGAAATTTGCCTTACTTTACCTTACTTCGCATTGTCCACTACTTCGAGTTACAGTTAGATAAGGCAAATTCATTAAAAAATAGGCCACTGATCACATGCCTGACTGTCACTGCAGGTCTGCAGGTCACATGATTCAGGGAGGCAGTTAAATAGGCAGGAAGTCAGTGTTCAAAGTGCAAAGTGGGCACAGATGCAGTGAGTGCGCAACAGTAAGCATTTGCTTTATTTCAGGGTGCTGCAGAAACTCCTGTACTACAGTACCAGATTTAAACAGTGGGCAATGCAGGGAACCCACAGAAAGCCACCATTGCTGATACATTTCACAATGTTTGATCCATTATCTTATCACTAGCTATGAAGCCAGCTTTTAGGCACAGGGGGTGCAGCCACTCATCAGTTTCTGTCAGTAGCAAGTCTAGCATATGTTCACCTGTATGCAACCCTGCTATACTATGCATTGCAAGTGTAGCATGCTGCCTAATGTCATGAAGGTTGCTACCGTCACCACAGTCTGATGTATTACACTGCTTTCCAATCCCACCATCACAGACAACCCCAGGTAGCTGCACCCAATGTGCAGTAATACACAGATGCTTAAGTGAATGTAAGGTGATGCAGAATGCTGAAGGGCATGTCTTACAGACTCTGTTACTGTCTGATATAATTCAGGGACAGCACCGGTGGAAAAATATGTCCAGGACAGGACCCTCCATTTAGGGCATGTGCATGCCTCAAAGCACCAGAAGCCAGCATTCTCACAAAGGAAAATGGCAAAAGGTCAATTGCCAGTATTTCTGCTATGGCAGCATTGAGTTCACGTGCATCTGCATGATTGGGTGGGTACTTAGTGTTGTATGCAAAAAGGCTGTGCAATGTGGGCTGCATTGTTCATTGCTTTACACGTGGTGTACCAAATGGCTCTACTCTACTGATTGGCATGGATGGGGTACCTTGGATGTGTGATGGTGGGTGCACAGGTGACAAGCCAATACATGTGGTTATTGTCCTTGTTTTAAGCACAGGGGTTGATGTAGTAAAATTACTACATGGACCGCCACTGCTATTCTGACCACTGCTTGAACATTCCAAATCATCCTCCTCCTCATGCCAATAGTAATTCTCTGGTGTTATTTCACCACTTTTACTGATATGGCTACTTACACTTATGGAAGGGGATACCATGTTCACTAAGGTAGCTGAGGGTGAATACCCAAGTATGGCATTAGCTCCTCTCTGGTGCCATGTCCACAGTGCCTTGTGCCTGCTCTTCAGATGAGTATGCTGGCCCCCAGTGCCCAAATGGCTACCCTTTTTACTACACTTCACACGCACTTGGCAAAGCTGACAGATTGTCACTGTTTCATTGTTGCCGTCCTGTACCAAAAAATCCTAAACTAGGGATTTTGGATGCCCTACTGTTCACATGTCACTGCTGGTGCTGCTGCTGCTGCATATGTAACTGCACTTTTGGTGGTGATGAAATGGGGGGTGTAATGCATGATTTCTGCTGTTGTGCACAACTAGACTTTGACTGAACATCACAATCTATGACTATTAATTCAGGGTCATCATCAACAGACACAGCTACAACAGAACTTTGAGGAGAGGGCGATTGACTAACAGACTGTTTACAAACAGCCACCTTCACTTTCTTTTTTTCTGGTTCCCAAATGAGGTTGCTAGCATCATCACCATAATTATCATCCACTAATTCACTTTGGAGGCTGGCCTCCTGTGGAGATATTCCAAGTTCAACAGCAGCCACAATATTATTAGCCACACTTTTTTCATCAATGTGTGAATGTTTGGATGGCCTATTCTCAACATCAGTGGAAACATGAGACTGTGTGAGTCATCAACATGATCAGAATCATGTTCAAATACTGTAGGTAGTGGGACATCAACTGCACTCAAGTCTGCAGATTCAGCAACATTTTTCCAACATGATAAGTTTAACAGGGTTGAACTTGTAGCAATACTCATGTTGTTATCAGCCATGCCCTTACTAACTTTACTAACCTCAGGGACAACACCATCTCCAACCAACATTGAAGTGACTGATTTTGTTGTGAAAAACAGTCGGACAAATCCCTTTACTTGTACCAACTACTACCTTTCCCTTCTGCTGCATACTACCACGGCCATGACCACTCTTAACAGTGCTGCCATTGGTAGCCCCTGATGAATCTGACTCATCTTCACAACAACTTCCACTGCTAATAATCTTCTTGGCAGCAGCACCACAGCCAGAAACTGCTTTGCTTGATCGTCTCTTTGCAGGCATTTTTTTCAGATGACACAGACAATTTACAACAACTTGATATTTTGGCACTTTTGGGTGGCTGGGAAGCAAAACACTATATGCAGCTGCACAGGCACAACACAATACCTGTTTCTGAATCCTTAACCAATCTTCAAAAGCTGACAGTCAAAAAACAATACCCTGTTTTGATGGGGGAGAGGGGGAGACACAGTACCCTAGCTACACAGAAGCAGGGAAATAAATTGCTGACAGGCTTAGAAATTCAGAGCACTGCTATTGTGGTGCAACAGTGAAAGGCATATGAATTGACAGTACGCACGCAGATTAAAGGTCAGGTACAGAAACTTTGAATAATCAGTATAGTACAACACAGACAGTCCTGTAAAAAGACTGAAAAACTGCCCAGCAAGCAGAACATATTTATAAACAATTCAGTGAATTTGTACTGTGTCTACCTGAACACAAAACTAATAAAACAACAGCCAACAACAGTTGGAAAAAATGCCTTTCTCACTACTCTCCCTTCTACACCACAGATCAGCCCTTCCCCTGAAGCACACTTCTACAGTGTCTGTCAGTACAGAGACTAAATCAACTAAATCAACATTCAGCATTCACAAAACATCATGAAATGCTCAATTATATAACCACATCTGGGTTTACTACAAAGCAAAGTAATGCGAAGTCCATAGAGAACAATGGGAACTTTGCATTACTTCGAGATGTATAGTTGTTCGCTACGCTTTGGAGAGTAGTAAGCAAAATTCAGGTTCTACGTGAATTACTACACACAGCGAGTTTTAGGCACTTCGCCCACCACTCACTACGACCAGAAACTCTTGACAAGAGAAGCTTTCTATATTGCTAGAGTCAATGCACCAAATCCAAAATATCAGTTGTGTGAGGGCAATGACTAGTTGCCTAGTTTGTAAAATCAAGGAGAACAGGTAGTCATTTAGCTTGCCAAAAAAACCTCACCCCCTCCAAAAATGCATAGCTCAAATTTCTAAAAAAAAAGTTCACGTTCATGTTACCAAAAAGATTATTTTGTATATATTATATATTGTTGGAGAGGAGTTCTGCTTTTGTCAGTTACTAGCATGAAAAAAATACTGAAATGGTTTACAAATCTTAAAAGTTAGTTTGCTGATAACCAGTATACATAAAATGTACATGTAACCTCTATCCCAGCCAAGAGCAACATCTTGTAACTGCCCCCCCCCCACACTTGGTACACAGACAAGGCAATAAACCACAAGTTGACAGAAAATAAGTACCACCCCTGGCATTGGGGCAAATACTTGACTCAGGCACCTCAGAGGTTGGGGCCGGGGGTAGTGCACAAAATAACATTTCTATTTTGACTGAGTCTGGGAGAGAGGTGCCAAGGCTTTGCTGTGTCTCCTATCTGAGGGGCCCCAAAAACATCACTCTGGTGCTCAGAGATGGATTGTCCAGAACCAGAAATTTGGGATGTTACTGTATGGCTTTTTATTCCTTACACAGTGTTAACAGCAAATAAAGGGGGTGCCCTCAGGGCTTATACTTCACATGACAGATGACACATTGCAGGCAAAACATTTTTGAACTTCTTTCAGGTAAACTGTTCTCTTCTCACACACATTTTACCACACCATGTCCAGCCCTATTTCAGGGTTACCAGATTTTTATGAACTACCTGCCATCCCTATTTCAGGGACATGGGCCATACCAAATCTGCTACCAGTCTTATTTCAGGATTCCTGACATTACTTTAAAGCAAATAGGTGACATGTGAAGACCTAAAACACATTTTCCTCTGGGCAACCAGTTAGATCTATATTTGCTTAGAATGAGGTGCTACTCACTCATGCTACAGACTGGATTATCTCTGCCATTACTTTAGGACATTCTCAATTCTCCATCCCCACTGGGCTGCTAGAGATATCCTTCTTCACAAACATTGGGCTATGGTCTATGGCACCTGTATCTGACAGAGGGAGGTGGGTACATGGAACGGCCTGCCTGAAGAGGTCATGTGGTCATAAACAGTGGGGGAATTCAAGAATGCTTGGGACAGACATAAGGCAATTTTGGTAGGGGTTAAGAAGAAGAAGGCTGTTGGTTAACTAGGATCTGCAGCTTATCCAATAGGTAGGGAAATGGGCAGACTAGGTGGGCCAAGCAGTCCTTATCCGCCATCACCTATGTTTCTATAACATCATAAAACCTCCCTTTAAACAGTTTACATTTCACACACTGTGTTCCTCAGGGTCAATGGCACCAAGTATCTGACAAGGCATCAGAAAACCCCACTTTAGCAGTACTTGAAATCCTCAGATCTCACAAAAGTCCATGTCTTTAACTTGTACTCACAAATCTCTACAAATTGGGCAGTGCTGATAGCTCTTACAGTCAATTGGGGGTTGCCCCAAATCACTTTCTGAACCTTCTGTCTCATTTCTCTTACACTGTGAAGAATCTTCACCCCACTCGGGGCTTCAGAAAATCTGGTAGCCACCACTTTCAGAAAACCAGCCTTTGGATTACTGTTTGATTGCAGAAACATGATCAGAGAGTCCTTCCCTCTGGAACAAGAGTGCCAGCAGGCCCTCTTTCCCTCATAACTCTCAGTGAGCTCCTCTCTCTTCAGACTTACACTCAGACAGCTCCAGCACAGCTGTTAGCCAAGTGTGACTTATGCTGCTGCAATAGTTCCAAGCAGCATTACCTCATCCTCTGTGCAGCAGAGTCAAGCAAATGATGATGTAACGTTTTACAGAGAGCATTAAATCCCTCTGAACACTGCCCATGTATCTGCCTGATATAAAATTGATGGGATTCTAGTAACCCCAGGAACTGGCTGGTTACACTCGCTACCACCAAACTTGCTGTCTGCAGCAAGGCTTTGGACTGCAACACAAGCAATCCAATCTCTGGGTGCCCTGCATGGAGGTGTGGCCAGTCCTTTCCCTACATAAGACTTAACTTAGGCAGGTAGCACCAGAGAACTCAGAGGCATGCTGAAGCAAAATTCAGCCATCACTGACAACTAGCTTAGGGACACTTCACTGCATGACGTCTCAAAGGAACATCCTGAAGAACTCCTGACAAGACAGCACTAGTCACCCCAATCCAGATCAGGGTCCCCAGACTATCCAAACCCTAGCCCACTAGGAAAAAGCTATCTATCACTGCACTGCTCAAGGGGCAGCCTATACCTTTACACGTCACATTACATACTGGTTACTGCTTTAGGAACATACATATGATATTGCCATGCATTGCCCAAACCCAGTACTACACACTTTAAACCTACAATTGAAAAATGTCTAAACATTTCTGAATTACACTTTAAACACTCTAAAAGAATAGGAAACACCAGAGGCTCTGGCTGAGGCCCAAATCCTCTTCTGTTTTTCTTTTCTTCTTCCAGCCACACCTGTAAGAAAAAACCTGCAAGGAAGAAACAACCTGCAAGAAAACACAGCAACAGACCTCCCTCCAGCAGATACAATACAATCCCAAAAACATTTTTAAGGTCATTCTAGAAAAGGCAGTATAAAAGTACAAAAATAATACATACAAAACATTTTTGGGGGTGGGTGGGGAGAAACCTAAATGTCTTTCTTGAGGTAAAATGTCCTGAGTGCTCAAGGCATTTCCACACACAAATAGTCTTTTTTGCAGAATGGCTGAAGCCAGTATTTAAACTGTTCCTGAGAGCATCGTGGGGTCTACTGGAAATGTCCAGAAAATGTATCCACTGGACCAAGGTGATAGAGCACATTACTTTAGAAAGGCAGTCAATCAATAGAAAATAAGAAAAACTTGGCTCTACCTGCTAGCTGTGCAGGTTGACAGTTTTGCATCACCTCTCTCTCGCTGGTTCAGAACCTCTTCTCTTCTCTTCTCCTGGCTGAGAAGTAGGTCTTCAGATCAAACTCTTCCACGACACCTCTGGATCTGGTTCTGCTGACCAAGGAAGGAACTGCAGCCATGACCTCCCTCATTGCTCCCAGGGGTAACAACGCACTTTGACCTTCTGAATCTTCTTTCCTCAGCCAATTACCTGCTGAGGATGTGGCCCACTAACCACAACATTTTCTTCATAGCTGGCTCTTTCAGGTACTTTTATGGGTAGTTCCACTTGGGATGAGGGCCATGAATGATTGGGACAATCTGGATGGACAATGTCTATGATGTGTACAGTGTCTTTGCCTCCATGATCAGTCACTACTACTGAGTCCAGGTGGAGGGTGCAACCCACCTTCCAAGACTTGACTTTATCTTGGTAGACTTTTTCTTTGGCACTTGGACCAATGCTTTTTTATCCAGCAACAAAGATCACTGGTGGTTGCTCTGGCTTCTTCCAGCATCTGTTGCTCTCTACACTCATCAATTTTCTCCCACATTCATCTTGGCATAAATGGACATTTGACATCAAATTCTTTCTCAGCTCGCCCCCAGACTACTTGTTCTTCTTTACTGCTCTATGGCAGAGGTAGGCCCACAGCCTGACTTGGGAGTGGTCAGAGCTGTTGCAACCATGCCTTTCTGTCCCACACAGGTACAAGGCAGTCCACGCCTGTCTCTTTCTGAGTCTCTTGCATACTAGAGCCCCTCCTCATCACTGAGGGCTCAAAGACTTTCGTGCTATGGTATCTGGTAATCCAGTCTCTTCACCAGATGCCTCAACTTCCTCCAAAATCTCCATATGTTCTGCCCAGGGACCAGTTACTGGTTGGATCCCTGAGAACATCCACTCCTCACTACTGCCGGAGGCATGGGCCTCCCAGGTAATGAGGTCTTCCAATTCCTCATCTTCTCCAAACAAACTCAGACTCAGACCACTTGCCCATGGGTCTACAGGTTCAAGTCCTGTCACTGCCAAACCCCTCTCAGCCTCTTCCTCTGCCATGAGGCTACATGCTGCTAGCACCTGTTGCACATTGCATTCAGCCACATTTACAAACAAGTTCTACAGGAAATCTTCTGCTTCCTCCTGCTTACTCTGTGTATCAGCCTGTCTCTCACAGTTATGCTCTGCTCTGAGGGTCCACATAGGAGTCAGCTGGACACATGGTACTGTCTCTTTTTGAGGGCCACTAGCCATACACCAGCCAAAGTTTGTTTTAAAGTCCTGGCAGTGGGAGACAGCTATCACATCTCTTCCAGCTGTTAAACATACAGCACATACACTGACTGGAAATCCATGGAGTGTTATGTCAGGGGGAGTGCCTAGACAACCATACTCCTCTTTAAATAGTTTCAGTTCTTGTTCTTTCTGAGCATCCCAGATCCTATAATGCATCATATAGAGTTTACCTCCATTTGCCATTCTTGAACTCTGCAAAACATCCAGAAAATTGCTGTTACCAAAATTCACAAATTCTCACAGTCTGTTATTTATTTCAAAAATCTTTCTGTAGCCTGCCCACATTATTGAGTGACCTGTGTTTGCTTTACTGCACTTGTTGTTTATTTTCTGTTTTTCCCCTGCCCCAAACATTGCTGCTACATTTCTCTACTGCATCACATAGCACAACACATTGTTGATAGCCAGTGAAAAAGGCTACTGAAATTGGGTGCCTACAAAAATGGTGACTCAGTTGTAGCACCTGTGTTCATGGCTACCTAACGGGGGGGAGGTGACTGAATACTGGGGTGAGCAAATACAGCAAAGGGAAGTACACACATATACATGCATGTGCATCCATGCAGGGCAGGAGAGGCAGGGGAAGGATGGCATGTGGGAGGGGGAGTTTTGGGCAGTTGCTGAGCTGGTCCAATAGTGTGGTGGGGAGGGTAGTCAGCTGGCAGGTGCAGAGTGTAGGGTTTGGGTCTGGCATGGTGCAATTTTTCCCCCCACAGGCGACTCAATTTTCGTAAGTTTTTCACACACCTCGACATGCACCCCCCCGTAGTTGAAAATCTATAAGTAGGGGGGTGTGACGGGGGCACAGCCCCCTGCATTAAAAACTAAACCCGTAGTTCTAGCACCCTTTTTGTCCTCACTGCGAGTGTGCATCACTGAAATTCATTTTCGGGGATTTCGGGGACTTGCCGTTGCAGTGATTGCTATTCTGCAATCGTCATTATGACATGGAACCCACATTGTTTACTCTCTCAAACCTTTGCACAAACACTCTACTTTCTGGCTAAGAACTTGATTACTTTGCACAGAACTTTGTTTACTTTCACAAACTTGCTACTTTGCTCAGCTCTTTGTTTATTTGTACAGCCTTGGCTACTTGTACAAACTTAGTTACTTTTCTGAGCACTGCCCTGAAACCTTATGTTTAGCTTTTAAAAGTCTTTTGGGTACTCACTGAAATCTTTTGCTTTACTTTGAAGGATGTGGCCTTCAAACTAGTCGTTGCCACTTGTGCTTGTTTGTTTGGGTGGTCCACCCAATGATTTGCTCCAAAACACACAGCGATAGCTACTGGAACAATTGCTTACTCAGTTTACATGGCAGACTCACAAATTAACTGCTCTCAACACCTTTTTTACAGTTCTTTTTGCAAAAATACAAAGTTCATCAATGCTGCAGTTCTCCGTCTGCCTGATGTCTCATGTGCTCCTCATTCTCTCCCTCATGAACACTTGCACATTCCAAGAGCTCCAACCAAGAGGCAGGGCTTTACTGAGAGAGCCAATCATTCGATGCCATGCAAATTAGCTTGATGCACACTCTCTCTCTCCCCTCCTCGATGATTATTGAGCAGGTGGAGCCAAATTTGAACTGCAAAATTGACTTTTTTTCTCAACTTGTGTTTACAGACCCAAACAATGCGTTTCACTGAATTTTGACATTGTAACACATTTAAAATATAGTTCATTCTAGCGACTGTGATACTTTTCTCCTCTGGCTTGGGTAAAATTGATATCCACAGTTTTCAAATGTTCCCTGGCGCAAAATCACTTGCAGCTGGCAAATTTTGACCATTTTTGACAGTTTTAAGCACAGTTTCTCAGCTCCACACAAACAGTCCATATCAGCACATTTATCTCAAAAGTCCACGCTCAGTACTGTACATTACAGGGCAGGCATTTTCCTGAAAAAATTGAAGCTTTTTTCCACAAAATGATCCTTGGCATGGTACACACTGCCACCAGACAGAAAGACCACAGACATATCCTGTGCACTGGCATGGCAACTTTTTTCCTCTCCCCCAAATCTTCGAACAAGACCCCAATTTTGTAATCACTACCCTGGCCAAAAGTAACATCTTGTAGCCAGGACCCCCACTTGCTACACAGACAAGACAACAAGCCACAAGTTGGCAGAAAATAAGTGCCACCCCTGGCATTAGGGCAAATTCTTGGCACGGACATTTCAGAAGTCGGGGGTAGTGCACAAAATAACATTTCTATTTTAACCAAGTCTGGGAGAGAGGTGCCAGGGCTGTGCAGTGTCTCCTATCTGAGAGGCCCCAAAAACATCACTCAGGTACTCAGATATGGATTGTTCACAACCAAGAATCTGGGATGTTACTGTATAGTTATTTATTCTTGGCACAGTGTTAACAGCGAACAAAGGTGATGCCACCAGGGCTTTGCACTGTACATGACAGATGACACATTGCAGGCAAAACATTTTCACACTTCTTTCAGGTAAACTGTTCTGTTGCCACACATATTTTACCACACTATATCCAGCCCTATTTCAGGGTTACCAGACTTCTATGGACTGCCGCCATCCCTATTTCAGGGACCTGGGACTTTGAAATCTGCTAACAGTCTATTTTAGGATTCATGGCATTACTTTAAAGCAACTTGGTGACATGTGTTAACATCTAAAACACATTTTCCTCTGGGTAACCAGTTAGATCCATCTCTGCTTAGAATGAGAGGCTGCTCTGTCATGTTACAAATTGGATTATCTCTGTCATTACTTTAGGATGTTCTGGGCTGCTAGAAACATCCTTCTTCATAAATGTTCAGCTATGGTCCATGGCACCTGTATCTGACAGACACCAGTAATCCTCCCTTTAAACAGTTTACATTTCATACACTTTGTTCCTTAGGTTCCATGGCACCACGTATCTGACAAGACATCAGAAAACCCCACTTATACAGTACTTGAAATCCTCAGATCTCACACAAGTCCATTTATTTAGCATGTACTCAGAAGTCTCTACAAATTTGGCAGTGCTGATAGCTCATACAGTCAATTGGGGGTTGCCCCAAATCACTTACTGAACCCTCAAGTCCCATTCCTCTTACACTGTGAAGAATTTTCACCCCCTCAGGGCTTCACAAAATCTGGTAGCCACCACATACAGGTAACCTGCCTTTGGATTACTGTTCTATGGCAGAAACCTGATCATAGGGTCCTTTCCTCTTGAACAAGAGTATCAGCAGGCCCTCTTGCCCTCAGAACTCTTAGTGAGCTCCTCTTACTTCTGACTCAAACTTCAGACTAACACTCAGACAGCTCCAGCACAGCTGTTAGCCAAGTGTAGCTTATGCTGCTTCAAGAGTTGCAAGCAGCATTACCTCATCCTCTGCTCAGCAGAGCCAAGCAAATGATATAATGTTTTACAGAGAACATTTAATCCCTCTGAACACTGCCCAGCTATCTGCCTGATCTAAAACTGATGGGATTCTAGTAAGCCCAGGAACTGGCTGGTTATATAGATTTTATGTAGTGTTTTTCTTGCCCAATCAGCACTCCATCCTGGTGAATGTCTGGCATTTGTTCAGCAAGAAATGTCTACAGGCAAAAGGAGGACTTTAAAAGTGTCATAGTAGAAGCATGATTAGGTATTTATCTTCTCCGAAGATTGAAGATGCCAAGTGCTTGTACATATTTTGTTGGCACCTACTGGTAGGTTGAGAGTGGACCAGAGCACCCCAGTGCTTGAGTGCATGCATCTATATGGTAACATCATCACACACATCCTTGCAGGTGCATACAAGATGCCACCCAATGCTGTTGATTGAGCACACTATAAATAGTGTGACTGAAGTTGTGTACGTTGCTCCAAAGGATCAGAAAGTCCTGAGCCATGCTAGAAGTCCATGCCACTCGAATACATCTTTTTTAAAGGACATGAATGCTTTTACAAAGTTCTTCTGGCTGCTTTTAAATTATAACACACTGAGTGATTTATGTTCTCCGTGGCAGGCTCTCATAGATAAATTAAGAAGGCAGCTCTAATTCCAAGATGTAAGTGAATGCAATCTTTCTTGAGATAACATTTAACCATAATGAATGTTTACTATATTAAAGTAGGACGCTATACTGAACTACATAACAAAACATTTCTTTTATTAAAAAGTTTTTGAATTTATAAAGTTTTTCACTTTAACTTTTTTAAGGTGGACTGGTTTATAGTAGCTATACAGAGTATCTATTAAGGGAACATTTATTAGTAATACATTGCTATCATTAATTTTTTTCAGAAAGCCAAAAAACTTGTTTCAGGAAACTAATATACAGAATATGAGACAAGACAGATGAAAGCAGCTTAAAAAAATGTGGTCTCAATAATTTAATATGTTTATATATTAGACATATAAAAAATAACTTACAGGGATTATGTTTGTTGTATTCAGTAGGAATAAAATTACATTTTTTTTAATGAGAGTATTATTTTGAAAAGATATAGACAACTATACAAAGTATAGTTTTGTAATCTATTATTTGATTTTGCAAACCGCATTTAAATTAAGCAATTCTTTTAGAAATTAATATGTTTATATTTTTATTTTATAATTTTATTTATAGTAATATTACTAGTCTCCCTGTGACGGGGTAATTAAACAGATAACACTGACAACTAATTTATGATTGGATGTGAACATTTTAATTGCTCACTGTGAGAATCAGTTTAAATGGGCAAGGCTAGGCAAGTTTAATTTTTTAAGGCACCCAATCCCAGAGGCTCTGGGCACTGTATACAAAATATGAACTATTCATAGAATAAAAACAAAAACATAAATAACAGTATTAATAAATTAAAAAAATATAAATAAGTGAATATGAGCTAAAAACAGTTGCTTATAGGCCTATCCCAGAAATAAAATTTAAAAGACAGTGTCTGGGAAAGCTTGACTGAACAAGAGGGTGTTGGGGTGGGTCTTGAATACTTCAACTGAAGGGGCCTTCCTTACAGATGGTGGAAGCAAATTTGACAGGATGGGGTTGGCGACACTAAACACTCTGTCACGGTCAGTTTTTAACCTCAGCCTGGGATTTGCAAGGAGGCCCTGAGAGGAAGAGCACAGGGAGTGGACTGAGGTAGCGGGTGTAAGAAGGTTAGATACATATCAGAGTCCAGGCCATGTAGGACCTTATAGGTGAGCAAGCCCACCTTGAAGAGGATCCTCCACCTGACTGGCTGCCAGTGCAGTTTATGCAGTACTGGGGTGATATGGTGGTATTTTGACTGCCTCATCAACAACCTAGCAGCAGTGTTCTGCACTAGCTGCAGCCAGCGGAGGGTACCTGCTGAGACCTTGAGGTAGAACGCATTACAGTAGTCAAGTTTTGACATCACAAAGGCATGTATCAAGGTGGGGTGGTCCATGGTCGGAACTAGGGACCTGAACCTGGTGCTATTCTTAAGATGATAAAAGCTGGTCTGAACAACGGATGACACCTGGGCTTCAAATGTCAATCCACTGTCAAAGGTCAAACCAAAATCATGCACCCTTGAGGAGGCCTTCAATGGCTCAGACCCCAGGAATAAACCTGTTTCTGTGCCAGAGGCCAACCTGTCATGCCCCTTGTTCACCTCCACCATCAGTACCTCTGTCTTATTGGGATTCAGTTGCAACCAACTGGAGGACATCCAGTCATTGATCTCAGCAATGCAGTTATTTAGCACTTCCACTGCTCTGGATGTCCTGGGGCAAAGGAAAGATTCAGCTGGGTATTATCCACATAGCAGTGAAAGCCCAGCTTGTATTTCTGAATGATCTCTCCCAGGGGCAGCATGTACATGATAAACAACATTGGTGACATGAATGAACCCTGAGGTACTCCACATGACAGGAGGCTGGGGAAGGAGGTGAAGTTCCCCATCACTACCCATTGCCTCCTATTTGTGAAGTAGGACTCAGACCAGCAGATCACAGTGCTGGTGAGTCCACAAAATTCCCTCAGGCAGTTGAGCAACACACAATGGTCTACCATGTCAAAAGCTGAAGATAGAGAGAGATCGAGGAGAACAAGAATTGTCCAATTCCCCTCGATCTTTCACCCTGAGGAGGTCATAGTGCACCCGAACTAGTGCGGTTTCCATGCTGTGTCTCACACAAACCTTCGACTGGACAGGATAATAAAGATCAGAGGCCATGAGGTGCTCCTCAAGTGCTGTGCCACAACTTTCTCAACAACCTTCCTTAAAAATGGGAGGTTGGAGATTGGACAGTAATTTGACTTGACATCAGGGTCTAATGATGGCTTCTTCAGAAGACGTCTAACCAGTTCCTCCTTCAAGACATCTTGGAAGACCCCCTCTGAGATAGAACACCAGAGAATCAAGGCAAACACCAGGCCAATGGTGTCAACAGATCCCATCAAGAAACATGTCAGCACCAGGTTCAGTTCACAATATGTGTGTTTCAGCTTACTGGAAAGCTCAATGACCTCAGCCACCTCCACTGGTTCAAACTCCTTCCAAGTAGGTGAAGTGTTCTCCAACAGCTAAAGGCGACCACTGTTGGCCACATTGTGGCTCACTGGCAGAACACCCTGCTGGATGGCGGACACCCTGTCTGAGAAGAACCAAACAAACTCTTTGCATAAAGCATCAGAAAAGGCTTTTTTTGGCTGCAGACAGGCTGGGTTTAGCCACCTGTCTAATGTCTGAAATAGCACTGTTGGTTGATTCATCCCAGCAGCAAATTCATTAGACAGGAGCTCTGCCTTCTTATGGATGATTGTCCCCTGATACTCACAATAATGGGAGTGCATGGCCAGAGTGTCCATCTCCAGCCTGGACGTCTGCCAGCAGCGCTCCAACCTCCAACCCAAAATCTTCATCACCTTGAGATTGGATCTCAAGTGAGAGAATTTTGGGTCATACGTGGACCGGTGCAAGAAAGTTGAGTGCAGCCAGCATCGCCCTGTTATAGGCAGCGACAGCCTCACCCGTACCCCCTATGCATCACTACTCACACTAGATAGGTCAGCCACCTCCAGAAAACCCTCTTGAGTCAAACCCTTCAAGGGTGGTAGCTTACCATCTCTGCAGTGGGAGGGCTGTCTGAGGACCCCAAATGAGACTCCAAGGTAGAGCGCATTACAGTAGTCAGGCTTTGACATCACAAAGGCATGTATCAAGGTGGACTGGTGCATGAGTGGAACTAGGGGCCTGATCCTGGCGCTATTCCAAAGATGATAAAAGCTGGTCTGAACAACGGATGACCCGGGGGTTCAAATGTCAATCCAATGTCAAAGGTCACACCAAGATCATACACCCTAGAGGAGGTCTTCAATGGCACAGGCCCCAATAATAAACCTGTTTCTGTGCCAGAAGTCAACCTGTCATGCCCCTTGTTCAACTCCACCACCAGTACCTCTGTCTTATCGGGATTTAGTCACAACCAGCTGGAGGACATCCAGTCATTGATCTCGGCAATGCAGTTATTTAGCACTTCCACTGCACGCACTGGATGTCCCAGGTAAAGGAAAGATTCCACTGGGTATTATCCACATAACAGTGAAAGCCCAGCCTGTATTTCTGAATGATCTCTCCCAGGGGCAGCATGTACATGACAAAAAACATTGGTAACAAGAATGAACCCTGAGGTACTCTGCATGACAGGAGGCTGGGGGAGGAGGAGAAGTTCCCCATCACTACCCATTGCCTTCTGTTTGTGAGGTAGGACTCAAACCAGCAGAACACTGTGCTGGTGAGTCCACAAAATTCCCTCAGGCAGTTGAGCAACATACAGTGGTCTATCATGTGAAAAGCTGAAGAGAGATTGAGGAGAATAAGAATTGCCCAAATCCCTTCAATCTTTTGCCCTGAGGAGGTCATAGTGCACCCAAACTAGTGTGGTTTCCATGCTGTGCCTCACACAAAACTCCAACTGGAGAGGCTCATGAAGATCAAAGGCCTTGAAGTGTTCCTCAAGCTACTGTGCCACAACTTTCTCAACAACCTTCCCTAAAAATGGGAGGTTGGAGATTGGTTGGTAATTTGACTTGATGTCAGGGTCTAATGATGGTTTCTTCAGAAGACATCTAACTGGTGCCTCCTTCAAGATATCTGGGAAGACCCCCTCTGAGATAGAACACCAGAAAATCAAGGCAAACACTAGGCCAATGGTGTCAACACCCCATCAAGAAACACATCGGCACCAGGTCCAGTTCACAATACTGTATGTGTGCTTCAGCTTAAGGGCAACCTCAATGACCTTGGCCACCTCCATTGGTTTAAACTCCTTCCAAGGAGGTGAAGTGCTCTCCAAATGCTAAAGATGACCACTGTTGGCAACATTGTGGCTCACTGGCAGAATGTCCTGGTGGGTGGCGGGCTCCTTGTCTGAAAAGAACTGAGCAAACTCTTTGCATAAAGCATCAGAAAAGGCTTTTTTTGGCTGCAGACAGGCTGGGTTTAGTCACCTGTCTAAAGTCTGAAATAGCATTATTGGTCAATTCATCCCGGCAGCAAATTTATTGGTCAGGAACTCTGCCTTCTTATGGATGATTGCCCCTGATACTCACAATAATGGGAGTGCTTGGCTGGTGTGTCCACCTCCAGCCTGGATGTCTGCCAACAGCACTCCAACCTCCAACCCAAAATCTTCATCAGAGAGAATTTTGGGTCATACATGGACTGGTGCAAGGGAGTTGAGTGCAGCCAACATTGCCCTGTTATAGGCAGTGACAGCCTCACTCATACCCCCTACTCATACATTACCCACACTAGATAGGGCAGCCACCTCCAGAAATTCCTTTTGGGTCAAACCCCTTCAAGGGTGGTAGCTTACCATTTCTGCAGTGGGAGGGCTCTTGGAGAACCCCAAATGAGAACTCCACCATGCAGTGATCAGACCAAGTAACCCGGTTGGTCTTGAGGCTGCTAACCTCAAGCCCCAGCAAGAAGACCGGATTCAACGTGTGGCTACCCAGGTTGGTCATAGAAGAAACCTCTTGTGACAGACCCACAGATGACATCATCTGGAGGAGGTTATAACTCAGTCTAGAAGATTCATTGTCAGCCAAAACATTGAAGTCTCCTAGAACTAAACATCTGGGGGACTCCAAAGTTTAACCAACGACGAAGTCAGCTACCTCCTGCAGGAATTCTCCTGCTGCCCTGGGGTGGTAGATCAGGAGTATCCTGCAGCCTGCACCTGGATCCCCACATATGGCCACACATTGAAAGGAACCTGGCCTACCCACTGGGTACAGAGTGAAGCCAAGTTCAGATCTAAAGCAGATGGCCACTCCCCACCCCTTCACTCCATTCTGGGGCAGTGCAACACCGAGTACTCCGGGGGGACAGCGACTTCTAGAACCAGGCCAGCATCATAACTCACCCAGGTCTCAGTAATGCATGCCAGATCAACCAGGGAAACCAAGTCCACTATAATTGCAGTCTTGTTCCTGATCGATCTGTAATTGCAAAGCACTGTCCTCGGAGGATTGGTGGATAGTGCAGCCCTACTGGTTACTTGCCCACTCAGTCTGGTGGGTACTCTGAGGATGGGAACCAACCATGCCTGGCCTCTACCTTTGACCTGTTGGCTCCCAGGGCACCTTCTGTACCTGACCACCTCAATCTTATCCCCATCCGAGGTGCCTGAGGTGCCCTGCCATGATCGACCAATGCAGGACCTCCTAATCCTGACCTCCCTACAGTGACATGCTGTGACTGTCGAAACTGGGAGGTTGGTAAAGGGCCACAGATCAAGAAGCTGGGATGCCTCATAAACACTCCTAGCCCATCCCAGACTCCCTGACTTCCTCAGACACATAATGTCCTAGCTGGATAGCCCCAATAAACAGCTAACAAACTACCAATCATGCAAACAGCCACACCACTAATATAAAACAATCCTAACTAGTCTCACCACACAACCATACATTAAAACTAAACTGCCCACCCCAAAACCCAGGTCCCACCCTGGACCCCGGAAGGAAGCAAGGAACAACAACAGCTAGCAAATTCAGTTTAGGAGAGTGATGCCCATAGATCCCTGTGTAGTATAGCCCTCCCAAGACAGGGCAAAGTTATTAGCTATGATGCACAACAGTTGGCAGAAATAAAAGTTCTTCACTGCCCACTAAATTAGAGATGGACGACCCTCTCACTGACCTCCACCTCATGGCAAGGTTTTTAAAAGACGTGAAGTTACTTAAATATTGATTTGAGAGCTAAAAAGGAGTGTTCCTGGAATCTCCACCTCAGCTGCTCTCACCAGCCTACAGAGGTCCAGGAACAATATCAGATATCAGATGGTGTATGGTATCAACACTCACCATTCAATCTAGCCCCCCGCGAATGATAATCCAGCGGAGGGGTGGTAGCAGAACCCACCATCTGGCAGAAAGGTCCAAGGTTTTGGTTCGCAGGAAGGATGAAATATAATTATCACAGCAGTATCATCATTAAACAGATAAATGGATAATTTTAGGATCAATTGTGGAATGTTATCTGGTGTAGACTATCTACACATGCCTACTTTGAGCCCAATGTATTAACCTTTTGCATCATACAAAACTTGCACTACTTTTTATGTTTGATGCACTTGTGCACCAAACGTTTTGCTACAGCGTAAGGGAATTTCAGGGGTGTGTGACTGTGAGCCTATTGCAGTGCAAAACAGTAGGGGCTCAGCAGTCTAGACTAATAACCATGCACTTTAACTATGACACCACTCTTCTTCAACTACTTGGACTTCAAAGAAACCAAGCTGCTGAAATCAGAGAGGGCTTCAGCCCTTTGATTTGTATGAAGCCACTTAACAAACAGCTGATCAGCTGTCAACACCAGCAGCTTGTCTTTAAAATCCTGTAAAATTAAAGGAAAAACATCTGGGCAGCAGTGACAACCTGACCAGACTATATGGGAACATTGGGGGAAGATCAACAGAAAGTTTGAACTGTGCTGTGTCAATGTTTTTTACTCTCACTCTGCAGGCAGTTTGAAACTACAGCAATGATGTCTAAAATTACATCCTTTCTTTCAACAAAACTAGCAACTCTCTAAAGAAATTTTAACCCTTGCCTGCTTCTCAAAGACACATATTCATTCTAAACTTTTTTGTATCTATATTTATGAATCAAGTTTGAAAGGTGAACCCACACTTATAGAACTGTGAGTACAGTAAGTACATGGATGTCACCAACTTTTGCAATCTTCTCCTGCCCCCACCCCCTTATTTCCTTTCTCACCACCCCTACTGCCATAACACTTATGTTCCCCTCCACATGCTGTAGCCCTCCATAGCCCTCCTTTGTATGCTACCCTTACCCCTCCCTTTTTAACCCTTGCATATAGATAGATACCTGCCATGATCTCAGTGATGCGTAGATCTTAACATGGTTAATCCTTGTTGTTATGATGTTACATATGTTGAACTTCAATAAAAAGAATAACTAGCAGATCCCTACATGTATTATCCTTTTTCTTGTGCTCAACTGTTTTGCCTGCCATCCTTCCCACAGTGATCCCAGTATTTTCCTTCTGTCCATGGTGATCCTCTGCATCAGCCCTCTCCTAGCCTCAATGCAGTTATTATTCTCCTAAATGCCCTGCCTATTCAGTACCCTGAATATCTATCTAGCTGTCAAAAAACAAAATGGATTTTTTCCCCCAAAGTGAATCCACCACACTCACTCTTGTCCATCGCATCCTGTAAGAGAGCTGTTGGATGTCCCCAGCATTCCTTCCACTCACAGCCCAAGTGCCCATGTAACATCCAAGGATGTATTGGTGCAAAGCATCAAACATTCGGCATTGGGAAATGTTTGTTTCAAAAAGATATGAGAACCTATAAATATAATAAAACCAAATTGATTAATTCTCTTCATACAGTAGTATGTCTAAGTTGCTGCTAATTAGTGTTAATTTAGTTTTTTTCTCATTTCCACCTTTCTAGTACTGGAACCTCTGAATTGGATTACCATAACATAAACTTTCTGAGAGAGCTACTTAATCCAGGTGCTCCCTCTCATAATTCTTGTTCCTACTGCAGTGACCTCACATTCCTGAATGTGGTACATGAAGCCATTAGAGTAACAGTGTGCACCCCCTGCAAGGTGCAGTGAAGCCCACCAGGATGAAGCGCAGCACTGCAGAATTCTGCAGAAGAGTTACTACAGCAAACAATGAAATTTCAATGGGACGTAATCCCTTTTGTCATGCAGTAAACCTGTGACACTGTGCTTCATCGTGGCAGGCTTCGCTGTAGGTTGGTGGGTTTTAGATATAAAACAAGAATGCTTCACAAGTTGACAATCAATGGTACTCCTTCAGTATTCTCAGGCCTTGCACTGTGGGTTTGATAATGGCCCAGCTCTGACTCCACCCCCTGACAAAGACTTAGAGTGAGCCAAAGCATGGGGTAGTCAGCCAGTATTGTAGTGTTTCCATCTGTATGTGTTCTTGAATAAATGTTTGATACAGTAGCATCCTGTTCCAAAAGCTATATTGTTCATGCATCACCACTACACTTTGTGGTGTAGGTTCAGTGATGAGGCTGAGATGTAAACATGAGGTGGGTTGATAAAATAAACACAGCTCTGTGCCTAGTCAGGATCAGCTCTTGGGTGGGTAAAGAAAAAGTTATATTTGAAAACCAGGGGCTTGACCAATGTACACTGTTTATGCCATGTATATTTGTAATGGAAGGTCTGTCATGTATGGCAAAACTTTCAATAAACTTTAAATGGAAAAAAAAAAAAAACCAGGGGCTTAGGTAGGTATCAGTCAATCATTTTGTCCCTTCATTATCAAGCAGCAATTTTGCAAAAAGTCAAAATTAGACAGTCACTAACCAATCAGTTTAGGGCTAGTATCTGCTAACCACATGAAAAATATAATTCTTGATTGTGTAATGAAACCTATCCTCACCTTCTTAAATCAACTGTAATTCCACTAAGCCCTCCGCCTAACCTGAGGAAGAGATAGAGAGGGCTTAAGCAGCAGTAAATGCACAGAAGGTAAGACCTCAATTCAGCTCCATCAGTCTATAATATAAAAACAACTAACTTATCCAACCTGATTGTCAGGAGCAAACTTACACTTGACAAAATCCACAGAACACTAGGAGACACTAAACCCTGCAGTATTCCTAAATGTAAAATATGTGAGCACATTTCCACTTTGCATTTTATCAGCGCCCTCTCCCCAAACTAGCAATTCAAGATGTAGGGGTGTTACGCTTCTGAATCCCAAAGTGTTGTCTATAACATACAGTGCAAAAACTGTCCATGTACAGATTATGTGGGGCAAACCAGGCAACTCCTTCTAACCCGAATTAAGTCTCATAGGCACAACATAAAGGAGAAAAAGACTGAACAACTAGTGGGACAGTATTTCTCTTCAGTCTGATCACTTGATCTCTGTCCTCTCTGTCCTGGGTCTCAAAGGACACTTTCAAAAATATACAACAATACTTAGATACATAGACACTGTCAGCAGATAAGGGCCTATGTCCCACCCAGTCTGCCCATTTGAGCTTGTAAGTAAACTTTACATTTTTCAAGAAGTCTGTTGCTCCTTACACCTGACATCCAGAATTCCCTTATGTCTATCCCATGCATTCTTAAATCCCATGATAGTTTCAGCCCCCACCACTTCCTCTGGCAGGGTGTTTCACTTGTCCAACACCCTTTCTGTGAAGAAATTCTTCCTCATGTTTTCTCTGAATCACCATTCCTCCAACTTCATCCCATGCCCTCTAGTACTGGAACATCTTTTTAGCTGGAAAACAGTGTTTTCCTGCACCCTGTTCCTCCCTGTAAGATACTTGTATGTCTCTATCATATCTCCTCTCTGCCTTATCTCCTCCAGGGAGGACATATTCAAGTCCATCAACCTGTTCTCACAGGACTTGTGATGCAATCCCTGTGCCATCCTTGTTGCCCTCCTCTGAACCTTCTCTACCCTGTCTATGTCCTTACGTAGGTAAGGTTTCCAGAACTGTACACTGTACTCCAGGTGGGGCCTTACTGGTGTCTTGTATAGTGGAATTGTGACCTCCCTTTTCCTGTTGGTGATGCCGCTTCCTATATATCCCAATATCCTATTTGCTTTATTTGCTGCCTTGTTGCACTGTTTCCCTACCTTGAGGTCATCAGAGATGATAACCCTGAGGTCCGTTTCCTGCTTGGTGCATGCTATATCTTCACTCCCTAACTGATATGTTGTTCCAGGGTTTTTGTGCCCCATGTGCATTATCTTGCACTTCTTTGCATTGAATTTCAATTGCCAAACCCTTGACCATTCTTCAAGCTTCTGCCAGTCCCTCCTCATTCTGTCTACACCCTCTGACATCTCCACTCTGTTACAGAGCTTCATGTCATCACCAAACAGGGAAATTCTGCCTTCTAGGTCCTGAGCAATATCACTGATGAAGACTTTGAATAGGACTGGTCCCAGCACTGATCCCTCTGGTACCCCACTGGTCACTCTTTCCTCTGTGGACTGACAGCCATTTACCACCACCCTCTGTGTCCTACCACCCAGCCAGTTACATACCCACCACACTGCTGTCCTACTCACTCCCATATTCCTCAGTTTGTTTAATAGCCTTCTATGTGGCACAGTGCCAAAGGCCTTGCTGAAGCCCAGATAAGCCACATTCACTGCCCTCCTCTGATCCACCTCCCTTGCCACCCAGTCAAAAAATTCAGTGAGTCTGGTCTGGCATGACCTCTCCCAAGGGAAACCATACTGCCTTGGGTGCTGTAATCCATTGGCAACCAGACATTCCACCAATTTTTCCTTCAGTAGTGGTGCCATGATCTTCCCTATTACGGAGGTCAAGCTGACTAGTCTGTAGTTCCCAGCTTAGTCTGTGTTCCCACTTTTGTATAGGGGGGCTACATCTGCTATCCTCCAGTCTTTGGGTACCTCCCCTGTTTCCAGTGATCAGCTAAACAGGATTGCCAGAGGTTCAGCCACCACCTCTCTTAGTTCCTTTTGGACCCTGGAGTGCACCACATCTGGCCCCATTGCTTTATCAATTCTTAGTCCTTCCAGTTCCTTTAGGATCCTTTCCCATGTAAAGGGACTTGTGTCCATTTCTGCACTGTTCCCACCCCTTGTACTCTCTTCAGGCCCATTACCCTCCTCTTTCTCAGTAAAGACTGAGCAGAAATATCTGTTCAGTATGCCAGCCTTACTGTTGTCATCCTCCATGTGGCCCCCATCCTCCCCCTTCAGTCTCACTATCCTTCCCTTTGCCCTTCTTTTTTCACTTATGTACCTGTAAAAGGTTTTGCCCCCTCTACCCATTTTGTGATGTGCTTTTCTGTCTGAGCTTTGGCTTCCCTTGCTAACCTCCCTTGCTAACCTCCCTGCCTCCCTTTGCTTCTCCTGGTACTTCTCCTTATCCCCCTCTGCATGCATCTTTTTGTATTGTCTGAATGCAATCTTTTTGGCTTTCACTTTCTCCGCTACCTTTTTGCAAAACCATAATGGCCTCCTGTTCCTTTTCCCCTTGCTAACCTGCTTAATGCATAATTCTGTTGCTCTTATAATCCCTGTTTTAAATATTGCCCACTGTTCCTCAATCCCTGATTCCCTCTTCATTCTCATTAGTGCCTCTTTCAAGCATCTTCCCATTTTCCCAAAAGTCTGCCCCCCTAAAATGCAGAATACAAGTTTTTGTGCAGTTTGATTCTGCTCCTTCTGTGATTTCAAACCACAGTGACTGGCAATCGCTGTTCCCCAGGTGCTCCCCCACTGTTACCCATATCACCCTGTCCCCATTTATGAGCACAAGATCCAGTATTGCATTCTGCCTAATTGGTTCCATGACCAGTTGCTTGAGGAAGGCACCTTGAAGGGAGTCTAGGATAAATCTGTTCCTGGTTGATGCTGCTGTTGGGATGCTCCAGTCCATGTCTGGAATACTGAAGTCTCCAACCAGCACCACCTCACCCTTGTCTGCCATCCTTTGGATGGCTAGCATCAGCTGCCTATCTGTTTCTTCATTCAGAGCTGGTGGTCTGTAGACGACCCTGTGTGGATGACTGACCCCATTTTCCTTTCCAGCTTAACCCACAGTATCTCTCTCCCATTTTGTTCCTCCTGGATCTCTGTGCCCTTTATGCCATCTTTCACAAACAGTGCCACTCCTCCTCCTCCCTTCCTGCCTTGTCTCTTCTGAATATGTTGTAGCTGGGTATGGCCATCTCCTAGTCATAGTTATCACTACACCAGGTCTCTGTGATGACCCAATGTCCAGGTCCGACTGCACCATGGCAGCCTCCAGATCCTCCATCTTGTGGCTAAGGCTCCTCGTTGGCACACATGACTTTCCATGATGTGAGCTCCCTGGACTGTTTAGTTGCTCTACTCCAACCCCCTCCCTAGTTGTCCTGTACCCTTGGTTCTCTCTGCTGTCTGCTCTTCTGTTGAATTGTGCCCCCTTTCTGCCTATCCACCACTTGGGTGCTTATCTCCATCTTTTGCACACTGCTTTGTAGAGACATCTATTTCTCCTGTTCACTGGTTCCACTGCTAGCTGTGGGGGGTGGACAATTAGGTACCCTCCTTGCTGGCCTTCCACCCCCCTTGGCTAGTTTAAATGCTTGTCCACGTAGCAATTAAACTTATCATTGAGTGCTTGGATTCCCCTCCAGGATGGATGCAGGCCATCAGACCTGAGCTCAGAGAGATGCACTTTCTTGAACCTAAAATGAATGGACTGAATATACATAGAAACATAGAATTTGACTGTAGATAAGAACCACTGGGCTCATCTAGTCTATTTTGCCCATTTTTCCTACCCAGTGCTTAAACTGCATTACCTTCCCTAATATAGACCTTAGTTCCATGACCCATTAAATATTTCAACTGATAACTGTCTTTCTCTTGGTTCAGATGCATATGCATTTGCTGTTCATATGTATTTATATACATTATCTCTTACGTTTGGAATATTCATATCGTGTCTTATACACTAACATGATTTTATTTCTATTGTAGTCTCTCTCTCTCCCTCCTCCCCCCACACACATACATACACACTGTATTTAGGGATGCTTTTTGAATATAAACGTTTTTCAATTAATAGGCCTCCTGCTGTCACATACCATGTTGGGAGAAGAATTTACATTACTAATCTGATTTACAACCACTTATTAATTTAAAGACTGTTTTTTTGTCCTTACATATTTCCTTATCAAAAGGTATGTTATACCTATGTGTAAAACTTTAATAACTAGTACATTCCTCAGTCCCAAAAAGCTTGCTTTCTGTACAACCTGGCTGCTATGCCTGATGAAGGGCTTTCTGAAGTCTGAAAGCTTGTGTTTTGTAAATTTCTTGTAGGTCCAATGATGGGTATCAAATTGTCCACTTTGTTTTGCTTATAAGTTATATCTACATGTCTTATAGTACATATGGAATCACAATTGCACAAGAACTACATTAAATCTGAAAGTCTTTTTTTATAAAAACTGTTTTAAATACTGGTTCAAATTGTATTGTTCAGTCATGACTGACTTTTTATAACTTTAGTAGATGTTGTTTATTCGTACAGTGCTGGTAAATTCCATTTTTGAACTGTACGGTATGATGTAGTTAAGTCAACACCCACCTGAATTTACTAAATGGCCAGTTAAGATGGAGCAAGAAAGGACTCTGAACCAGTACATGAAAAAAAAAACATTCTGCAAAACATATACTGTAGAATTGCAGGTAATATGCAATTCTCCAAGGAAATCTGGCCCAGCCCACCTCAGTTTAAACATGAGAAAGAAGGTGAAATCTGGGGGAGCCTATATCCAATAAAGTGCAGCAAACATGCAATAGAATATTAGGGGATGAATACATTTGACAAATTAGATAAGGTAACAGAAAATATACCAATCCCACTTACCACAACTAAAACTGAGGAGCAATTCATTTTACAGAACTTTAAAAGCAAAAGGCAGTTTGGGAGCCCCACAGCCACTACAAGTGTTACTAATCCATTTGAATTTTTAATACAGAATCAAATAAATTTGGAATGGCATACTTTAACTTTAACTGAATATCTAAAACAAAAACATATCCCTAGGGGATTAAGGGTTCATGTGGAGCCAAATTTCAGTTATGTAGAGCCAGAGATAGAGATAAAAAGGGATGGAGCATGTAACAGAACCTCTCAAGACTTAATGCTAATTAAGGTGAGATCTATTACAAAAGTATTACAAAAGTTAGAAGTACTGCAGAGACAGAAGAAACATTCTTTGAGGTAAAACAAAAACTAAATCCAGATGAATTAGATACTTTCCTGACAAAGGTTAACAAACATTTGGATGACTTTGAACAAGAACTTAGAAAAACAAAACTAACAAAGTTTAGAAAAACTTGAATGATTATAAAGACAACAACGTTTATTCATGTTTCAAGGACAAGAAAGATTAAAAAAGTAAGGGACATGTCTATAACATAGAATCCATCACTTTGATCTATACATCTGATCACAATGCAGACACAGGCTGTAAACAACTACTGTACCAGGACAGCTGCAATATTTTTTAGGGAGAGAGAGAGAACAACTGTGGAAGGAGGGTTTTTTGTAGACTAAGGTACAGAAAGGGGTACCAGTACATGAGGTAGTTTCAGGCAAAGGACTAGCAGGAGCCAGGAGAAGGAATGTTAGGAGGAGGGATGCCAGACACATATACAAAGACAAGAAAACAAGACAACAGGACACATCCACTTCTGAATGTCACAACACACTCTCAAGTAAAATAAGATTAACTGTTGACGTAATGTAATATATGACTGTGAACCTAAGTTTGACTTAAATAATTTTTATAGAAAGTTAAAACTTAGAATGCATTTTGATAATATACCTCCTATGGGACAAATGATTCTGCTATCAATGTGGAAATACAAGAAGAAAAACATTTTTTGAGCAACCTTTCATTAACAAAAAATATTTCATGAGACAACACATGACATGCACCACAGACCACATGGTGTATGTGCTACAATTCCATTGTGAAAAGATATATGTGGTTAAAACAACTAGAGAACTTAAAGCCTGCATCAGCGAGTATAAAAGTGATATCCATTTGCATTATAAGGACTCATCTGTGGCTGAAGATTTTAATGAGGCTGGACATTTGCCCTCATCACTCAGATTTTTGGGGTTGGAACATGTTGAGGAACCTACAAGAAGGGATATCAAATGGGACGATATCCTGAGAAAAAGGGAAGTGTTCTGGAAATTTACTTTGGACAACATGAGCATCAGATTTGGTCTGAATAAGGAGTGTGGCACTTATACCAGTGACTGGAAAAGAGGTGCTACATTTACATGATTTAAGTTTGAAAGATGTTCAATATATTGTAAACTATCCACATGTGTAGTATGTGACTAAATAGATTTTATAGGCTTAACACTGTTCCATTGTACTCACTCTTTTAAGCCTCCCCCCACTGCTAATCTGCATTTATTTCATTTGTAATAGGGAGCACAATATAACAATTTACAACTCCCTCACTTCATGAAGAACATTTTTAAGAAAAATAAGAAAATAATGGGTAGAACACCCCGATTAAAAAGAAATATCATTTAAAGTTTTTAACAAGCTCAGCAGCCTTGGGTGGGGAGTGAACCGTCAATGGGCTGTTTCCTGGTATGCTGTTTTCCACAGACTGACATCATCCCAAAAGTGCCACTATAGAGACAGCTTGATACAGCCTTGCTGTTATTACTATCAGTCCTGTGTGTGGAGGCAGGTCTGCGACATCAACAATGACATCTGCGTTCCCCCACTGAGAAGCAGTATAAAAACTGCATAAGGCATTTTGTTTTACTTTTGTTCTATTCATAAAATCTTATGAATAAGGATTCACTCGATTGAGCTAAAAGCTCATTTACAATCAGGTCCACAGTACATGTAAAAAGGCACAGTTTCTAAAACATTGTTTCAATACATTTTCAATAAAATTAAGGCCCAGATATTCAGACTGGAACAGACAGTGGCGCAAGCCTGGGCACAGTGCAACTGTGATGTGCTGGGGCCAGGTCCAGGTGATATTCAATGGGGATGCACCATGGCACAGCACCGTTGAATATGGCATGGTCAGCAAACATACTGTGCATGGCACAGTGGCACTGCACTGTCACAAGCCATGGATAGGGAGCACAGGGATACGCCAGTGCAAGTGCAGTTGTGCTAGGTGCATCACCTGCGATATTCAGCAGGGGGCATGCAAATGAGGTCATAATATATGCAAGGTGCATATCGGTCCATTTGCATGTCATTATGGCCCCATTTGCATGCCTTGCACAGGACAGCCCAGTGACTTGCACCTGGCACCCTGCACAGCATGATGTGAGCAGTGGGGATCCCAGGGCATCCCCTGCCCCGTAGCTGTGATCATGCGATATATGTTAAGAATTAAATTCCTGGTAGTCTAGTGGCCCCCCAGTCCCTGAGACCCTGATATTTATAATACGTGACCATCCCTGGTGGTCTAGTGGTCCCCCCTCCCACCCGAGTCCCTGATTCCCTGATATATGTGCATATGACCCTCCCTAGTGGTCTAATGGAACCCCCAACCCATTGCTGTAATTGCAGTAAACCTCTGTAGGTAAGTGCTCTGGTGATCCAGTGGCACCCCCACCCTCCCACCTACACAGCACCCCTTGCCCACCCCACTCCCCCCATCATCGGTGGGCAGTTGCATCCCACCAGCACACTGCCTGGTCACCCATCAATTGATAGGTACAGTATGGAATGTAAGTCCATTGGGCCTCAGTGTGGACCAATGGACTTTCAGGGCATACTGTACTAGACAGTCCCAAATATGTGGGTTCTGTGTGGGTGGGAGGGGTGTGGGGGTGCCACTGGATTACCAGGACAATTACCTACAGAGGTTTACCACAATCATAGCAATGGGTGAGGGGTTCCAGTAGACCACCAGGGATGGTCATATGTACATATATCAGGGAATCAGGGACTAGGGTGGGAGGGAGGACTACTAGACCACCAGGGATGGTCATGTATTATATATATCAGGGTCTTGGGGACTGGGGGGAGCCACTAGACTACCAGGGATTTAATTCTTAATATATAGCTCATGATCATGGCTACAGGTGGGGGAGATTGCACTAGACCACCAGGGTTGTGTGTGCTTGGGGACAGTATTCTGGGTGGGCAGGTGGCCACCCTCAGCAAATGGCTGCTGTGTTGCACCATGCAATACAGCAGCCCACCTGTGGGTAGCCAGGATTTGTTCCTACATTTCCGGGGCTCAACTTTGAGCCTCCTATGCAGCGCAATGCAGGGCTTCACCAGCATATGCATTGCACATCCCGGGCTGAATATCGGGATGTGCCACATATGCATGGGCACCCCCCCTGCAGTTGCGCCACATACAATTACATTGTGCCCTAGTGCATCAGGATTTGTGCTGTGCCAGGTAGCCTTTCCAATATCTTGCCTGGGAGCAATGTGGGGTTGAGCCGGCACAACTCTGTTGCACCAGGTGCAACCCCTTTGAATATCCAGGCCTAAGTGTTATGGTACTAGACACCCATTTAGATAAAATAAACCAATTTATTCAGACAAAGAAACAAGTATTACACAATGAGACATTCAGCAGCATTCTTATTTCAGTTACATACAACTATTATGTGATGTTATACAGCACAGTCTGGATTTAAGAGCTGTATTATCTAACCAACTTTTAATCCCCTTTCAAATATTTTTCCCAGCTGAGGTACTTAAATTATGTGGCATACAGTTCCATCCCAAGATGCCCATATAGCAGATAGAGTCTCACCCTATTTCTAGGTTGCATTTTGGTGTTTCCAAGTCCATACCCAGTGCTGATCTTAAGCAGCCTTTTTTCTCTGCTCTCTAAGGAAGTAGTTATACAAATTGATAGTTTTCCATGTAATCCCTTATGTATAAATGCAGTTAGGTGTTCCTGCCTAGTAGCTATGAAGGCTTCACAGTATGGAGGAGCCAGGTGATAGCTATGCCTAGGAAGGACATGCCCTCGGTAAGTGATTTCCCTAGCTGAAGAAACTGTTCAAACAATTATTAAAACATTTTTAAAACAGATAGATAAGTGATTGAAACCTTTGTGCCCATTTTAGTTTGAAGCAGGTTCACAGCTAGGAAAAGGGCAAAGTGCCCAGGAAGATATAAATACGAAAATGTGAGAAAACAGTAAGATGAAGTGTTACCCATGGGAGGATTTGTTAATTAAGATGAGCACAGTTTAAACCTTGAACACAGCCTGTGATTGTGGAAATATTCTGGGTTTAATAATTTCAAACAGGAAATAATACTGCCAGTTAATGAAAAGACGAGAGACCAGGTTGTACAAATGTATATAAAGCAGGGTTACAGACATTAGGGTTGCAATGTAAAGATTTGTTTCATTATGTATGAAGTTGTTTGGATGAATATACTGGTGTTAAGAGACAAAACAATATATGAAACATAGGGAAAATGCAGCTGTCATTGCACACAGCTAGTTGTAAAAGTGAAGTTTGGTATTGATGGCAGTTTGAAATTGAATGAGTATAGAAAGTTTTCAAATTAAATACAAATTGAAGCAATGTTTTATTTCCTTGAAAAAAAATGCATGCAGGCTAATGGTGATAAGATAAAAATAATAGAAAGAAAAATATATTGAAACTGAAATGAAATGCAAACCGCAACATAGGTGAGGTCTTGGACTTTACTGTTTAGATAAATATTTCAAAGATAGTTTAACGAATGAGGATCTGTACAGTATGTGGATGTGATAATTTACAGAGATATGTTATTGTATGAAATAGGGTAGGCCATATAAGATTTACAATAAGGAGGCAACAATAATGTAGAGTATTTCTTGGAGGATATTTAGTATAATTTGTTTAACTTAAGGATAAGTTTTGAAAATGTAGATAATAAATGCAAAAGTCACACAAGGGGAGTGTCTTTGTTGTAAGAAATAAAAAATAGGAAAAATGGAGTCATCATAATTAAGTATATTTATTTGATGTAGATACACAGTGATATTTGAGAAAATACTCAGATAAGGTAGCCTCTGTAAGGGTTATAAGTCCAGGGCCATGTTTAGTTTGAATATAAGATTATGTGAAAAGAATGATTATTAATTACGGAAAAATTAAGTTTAATAGGAAATACACAAGGGCCTGGTAAAATGGCAACACCATGAAACATAGCCCAACAAGTGTACATTTGAAAAATAAACAAGATTCTTTGAAGCATTTTTGCATTTTAAAGGAGTTCATCCAGTATCTGTTACATTTACAACTGCAGAAATAGATAAAGTTCACGAATATAGTTCTTGAACTCCAGAATTGACCACCTTGTGTTTATTGAGAATCAGAGTGATACTCGCATACCCTTCCTAGATGTAGTCATTTTCAAGAATAATGGAAAAGTTTCAACTAATTTACACAGGAAGCCCACTGATTAAAATGCAATACTTCAAGCTAGTAGTTACCATCCTAGGTCCCTAACTGATTTGATACCTTACAGACAACTTGTAAAGGCTAAACATAATTTGCTCTGAACCTGAGGATTTTGTTACAACATGCAAAGATATGATAGAGAGGTTCCAGAACAGGAGTTATAGTGATGACTCTATCAAGAAAAAAATAAAAAACAGACACAAGGCAGAAACACTAAATTGACAGGACTTCTTGAAAACGGGATCCAAATAAAAAGGCAGCATACCACGGCAAATGTTATTCAGCACCATATATGATTGCTTCTATTCAGTTAAAAATAATTATTTTAAAACGCTGGAATGTATTGTGGTCTACTGTGGCAGGTGAGGCTGCTTTTCAAGGGAACCTTAATAATTCCCAGAAAGAACAATGAGATAAAGTGACACATACTAACCATAGTGTGCCTAAAAAGGAAAGGGAAGGAAACTGTTAAGTTTGGACTTCAAGTCAAGTCAAGTCAATTTTATTTACTGGGCATACAATCCAGATGGATTTGAGTGCCCTACAGAAACAGATACAACAATTAAAACAATTGGTTAGAGTTAGCATAAAATAATTACAAGGCCAGTCCAAAACAAACTAAACAAATTCATTTTCAAACATGATTTAAAACTGGTCAGCGAGGAAGCCTCCCTCACTTCACAGGGAACTGTGTTCCACAGAATCGGTGCTGCTACTCCAAACACCCTATCCCTAGAAGACTTCAGTTGTGAGCAAGGGACAGAGTGGCGCTCTGCCTCAGCTGACCTAATGGCATGAGCAGGAGTGTACAGATTCAAGAGATATTTCAGATAGCCCAGACCCAGACTCTGTAGGGCCTAGTAAGTTAACAAACTTTGAAACTGATGGTCCACCTAACCAGAAGCCAGTGGAGGATGTAGAGAACTGGAGTGATGTGCTTGGAAAGAGATGTCCTAACCACCAACTTGGCTGCTTCATTCTAAACCAGTTTCAGGTGGCACATGAGCTTTATAGAAAGCCTAAGGTAAAAAGTATTGCAATTGTCCAGTCCTGATGAGATAAAGGTGTGCACTAGTGTTACCAGGTCAGATGGTTCAAGATAGGGCCTGATCCGGATGATATTACAAAGATGGTAATGGCCATTGCAGACAGCAGCTGATACCTGGGATTCCAGAGTCAACTTAGAGTCCTCAATGACTCCCAGATTCTTAATCATATCTGCTGGGCAGAGGGTCACTCCTCCCAATGAAGGGAAAGCAGTGCTCCCAAAGGTCGTGGAAGAACCATGTTGACCCGGCTCCACCAGTAGCTCTTCCATTTTAAAGGGCAATTAAATTTTCATTTAATTACAATTTATTTGTTTTACCAGGAAAAGCTCCATTGAGAAAAGCTCATTTCAAAGGAGGTCCTGGTTAAGAAAGTATAGTACAGAAAAAAACAGAGCGGTGACAATTATATTGACTGAGGAATAATATAAATCACAATAGTGTATAGTCTGCTAGGTCATAAAAAAGTAAAAGGTACAGAACTGAGGCAAAAAACATATACTTTCTGGAATAAAGTTATAAAAGAGCAGATCTGATTATATTTGGGGAAACAATAGAAAAACAATGAAACAGCACTCTAGAAGTAATAAACAGCAGTACTGTGTACTAGGAGCAAGTACAGTTATCAGAGCAGTAGGGATCAGTCAGAGATTTGAAGGTTCTTAGGCTCACAGTTGAGTTCAGTTTGAGTTAGACCTGAAGCTTATTCCATTATGTTGGTGCAAACCAGGTTCCATGTCATAAAGGTAACCGCTAAGTAGCGGTCACCGTTACAGTGAGTGTACATCACCGAAATACACAATGGCAAAGTACATTCCCCAGTGACCACAACAATGGCACTGAAATTTAACAAAATAGACAAACATATCTAAGTGGGGGGGGGGTATGTCCCCACACCCTCCTCATGGGGGGCTTCACCCTCCACACCAACCTAAATTAAGATTACCAACTCCAGAGGGGTGCATGTCGGGAAGGGGGAGAAACTCTGAAAGAAAACAAAACTTTAACTCCTGCAAACACCAAATAAAAAGGTACCCCTAACCAGCCCCAAACCCTAAACCTCTGTCACTGCAGCCATCCATCCTCACCACCACACCACACGGCCAGCTCAGTGACACCTTGTCCAACTACCTCACATATACCTCTTCCTGTAATCCTCCTGTTCCTACCACCCTCCTGAACAGTTGCTGTTATTTCTCCTGGACTTGCACTATTACTGCTCCTCTCTAACCTCTTACACTCACTCACATTATGGACAATAAAACTGAATTGCTCAAAACTGAATCACTCAATTTGAGTCGCCCATAGTATGTGATACCGACAAACCATATGAAGGCCATTTTCCCATATTTAGGTGCAATTCTTTGTGTTTCTAGCAAAACACAGTTGCATGCTTTCAGGTTGTATATACTAGAGACTATACAGACCAGGTCAGAGATATATTAGAGTACATCATGCCTAAAGGTTTTATACAGTAGGTCCACAGATAAAGGTTTTTGAGGTGAATGGTGGTGAGGGTGGGCCAGCTGACAGATGCATAGAGGGTACAGTGATGGGTTCTTACAGGCACTCCAGTAATGAATCTAAACTCAATGATAAGGGACATCCACTTTGGCAAGTCAACCAGCAGCAGAACCTGTGTATATAAAATCACAGTAGTGGAGCAGGGGTAAGAACATAGCACTGGTTATAGTTCTGTTGGCATCTAAGGTTAAATTGAGTTTATTTCTAAAATAGAAACCCATCCTTGGCCTACGCTTTTTAAATAATCTATATGGGTGCTGAAAGAAATATTATAATCTATCCATATTCCTAGGTATTTGAAAGTCTCTACCAGTTCCAATCTGTTGCCTAATAGGGTAAGAATGCCAGTGGTGGAGGGGTCAGATAACCTTTTGTTATTGGGACAAAAATCAGATATTTAATTTTTGCAGCATTAAGGAGAAGCTTGGAAGTACACAGTTTTATCTGGTGAATACTGACTGCAGATTGGAGACCATGTAAAGCTTCTAATAAGATGGATTTGGTTGCACATAATACTGTATGATCTGTGTAATAGTGCAATTTGACATCTTGTTTATTGTCTCCCAGATTATTAGTATGCATAATGAAAAAAGTGGTCAAATGGTAGATCCTAGTGGTATGCCTTTTGAGACTTTTGAACAGCAGGACAGCAGGCCTTCCGATTTAAGTTGCTGTTGTCTTCTCATTAGGTAATTTTTGAACCAGGGTAGGGCATGCTGATCAATACCAATATCTGACAGCTTGTGTAGAAGTATTTGATGGGCAACTGTATCAAAGGTCTTGCTGAGGTCAAAGACAATGGCAGCTGTTACAATTTTTTGATCACTGCAGGTGAACCAGTACTCCGTTACTTTGACAAGTGCAGTAGAAGTGTTGTGTACTAGCCTGAAACCAGATTGGGAAGGTGTGAGTAAATTATGTTTGGACAGATAATCCTGAACCTTTTCATTGACTAATTTTTCCATGACTTTAGCTAGGACAGGCAAGACTGATATAGTCCAACATTAGCTTTGGACTTATCTCCAGCTTTGAAGAGTTGGATTAAGTGAGCTGTTTTCCACAGCATTGGGATTGTATGTCTGGCGAGGGATAAATTGAACAGGTGTGCTATGGGTGCCGTTAACACTGGGACCACTGCTGTCACAAAGAAAGGTCCAAAATTGTCTGCACTTTAGTGCTTGCTTAGCACTAGCTGCACTGCACCACTCAGCTGGCTGCTTGCACTCTTTACCACCACTCCACCAGTCCCACAGCAAAGTGGCATGGGCAAGAGTATCCAAGGGGCAGTGACGGACCAGGGACTGGTGAAACCAGATGGCTGAGAGGCAAACATGGTAAGCCCCAACCATGGGGTGGGGGACAGAGGGAAAACACTGAAATCAAAGATTTTATTACATATCAAACCATGGGAATAGTTTACAGTATGTAGTCAAAGGTTCCATGTGTTAAAAGTGCATAAAAGTGAGCGAACAGCACATCACCAAATGCACATTGCTGACTACAATGGCAATGTGCACTACAGCCCATCCATAAATAGTGAGGATTTTGACCATACAATCTAGAGCTGACATGCACTACAATTCTTATGTGGGGGGCTATGCCACTTGCACACTCCTATGTGGGGGGGGGCTGCGCCCTGCACACCCTCACTAATTATTATAATCAACTTTGGGGGGCGTGACATCGGGGTACAGGGAAAAATTTGGGAAGGGGCTATTTGGGACAAGGGACCACATCTAGAAGGGTGGGGGGACCATGGAGCAGAAAATCAGCACATTGGGGAACATGAAACAACAAAACAAAGTGCAGAAAAAACAAAAGAAAAAAAATTGTACCCACACCCTTAGCCTGCTCTGAACATGTGTCCTTTTGCACAAAAGGCATTCACTGCTTCCACAACACCAAATGGCCAGCTGGAAACTGCCTGGCCAAACAGCCTCCTATATCTTCATTCAGTGTAGTTCCCCCTTGCTTTTGTTATATCCTATAGTTGTGATTCTTGTCTCCCACAGTCACTCTTACCATCTCGCACTATGCTTTCTCAGTCACTCTTAATACAGGTGGTCAAACTGAGTCACACAATTTGACTCACCCATATCACGAGTCACCCAGTCAAAAGACCCTGTGATAAAATGTATAGTGAAAACAAGGAGGCAACTCAAGATCAGCATTGGTGAGCATAAGGGTTATATCAGGAGAGAGAACACAACATCTCCCATAGCAAAATATTGCAGAACAGAAAATCTCACATTACCATTTCTTACATTTTTTGATGTAGAGAAAGTTTTGAAGCACAAAAATGGTAAGAGCTATGACTGGAAATTTTCGACAAGGGAAGCATTCCAAATTGATAGATTCAGTGCTACAGACCCAAACCATGGGTTGCATGATGGCATTGACTGGTTACTCATTTTGTAAAAACAAGGGCAACAGGTAGTCATTTAGCCTGCCAAACAAAACTCATGAGAACAAAATATAGCAGTGAAACACTCAGCCGGAGACAGGTTCAAATTAAGGTGCTTTTAATTGTAGGACATACAAACTATGCCTGGTGCTTTGAGGGAACAATCCTTCTTAATCAGGGGGTGGGGGACTGCTAGACTAGCAGGGAAAAGTTTGCTATATTTTGCATGGGGATCAGGGCTGGGGGGCCACTGTAGACTACCAAGGAAACTTTTAATGCACAATCGGGGATCAGGGCTTGGGGGCTGCCCTAGACTACCAGGGAACTTTTGATGCACTATCAGAGAATTGGACTGGGGTGCCCTAGACTATCAGAGAAACTTTTGATGCATGATCGGGGATCAGGGCTGGATGTGTGTGCCCCAGACTACCAGGAAAATGTTTGATGCATGAGCAGTGATCAGGGCTGGGGTGGGGACTCTAGCCACCAAGCACCTGACCATGGTGCTGTTGCCACATGACTGACCTATGGCTTGCAGAAAACCTTTCTGATGTGCCCTCCGTTTGGTGTAGGGCCAAGTTTACCGCAAGCCATGGGACTTTGACACTGGGTCCCTACCCAGTAGAGAATTGGGTGCAGGGTTCCTGGTGCACTGGCAATCGGCGCAAGCCACCTTTGGCAGCTTGCACTGACATTTTGAGAATCGAGCCCAGTATCTATTAAGGGTACATATATTAGTAATACATTGCTACCATTTAAATTATTTCTCCAGAAATCCAAAACACTTGTTTCAGGAAAGTAGTATCTGGAACATGAGATAAGACAGATGAAAGCAGGTGAAAAAACTTGGTCTCAATAACTTAATATGTTTATATATAAGACATAACATATATAACGTATAGGGATTATGTTTGTTGCATTCAATAATAATAAAATGATTTTTATTGATAACAAGATATCAGTTTGGATGAGTCCTGGGGACCCGATAGTAATGGCAGCATAAAGTGCGAGCTCCGTTCGTGTCTGGTGAAAAAATGGGTTAAAATATGATATCATGCCAGGTTAACTGCTAAATATAACCACTGGAAATCCCTCCCTTAATGTCGCCATTCCATGTGTGGAGTTTTGGGGAAAGAAGAGCGATACCGAGATAGTTATCCTAAGAACTGATCTGTGCGCATAGGCCGTAGGAGCCTGGGCAACTAATAGCTCAAACAGCATGGTACCTATCCACATTACTCCACTGGTCGCCGGTGTCTCCTAGCGCCCATTGAAAGCAAGCAGGTTGCATTGAGCGACATACTGCAACTTCTGAACGAAGACCAGAGAAGGCTGCAATTACTCTCACTGCCAGCTACCTGTCTGTTTTATGCTCCTGATTGCAGTCTCAGAGGGATCGTCACCGGAGGGGTGCGATGTACAAGCCCCACTGCCTCCTAACAATTTGCAACTCAGTGAAGCTCTTACGAATATAACCAAGATGTTAGAAGCTGTACTCACTAGAGAAGTTAATATTGGGAATTCACTGGCTAGGAATGTAGAAGATGTCCGCAGGCTTAAGGACAGACAAAACATGCTGGAACAGAGAATGGAGGACTTAGAGCAGCAGCATCTGACCATATTGCAGATTTTGAGAGAGCATGAAATGAAGCTGTCTCGGCTTTGGTACTGCACTGAAGGCCAGGAAAACGGAAGTCGCAGGAATAATGTGCGCATATTGGGAGTTCCAGAGGGAATAGAAGGCCCTAATATGGAGCATTTTCTGAATGGGTGGATACCTCAACTATTGGGAGATAGGTGGAAAGACCCAACTGGAGTGGAAAGAGCGCACAGGATTCCAGGTAGAGCTGATTTTAATGCACCGAGAACAATTGCGGAATATATTTTAAAATATTCTATCAAAGAGAAGCTCCTGTGGGCAACCAGGGATATGGGGGACCTCACCTGGAAAGGGGCCACAATCTCGTTTTAAAGAGACTTTTCTGCAGAAGTTGCTGCAAGGAGAAGAGAATCTGGGCCAATTAAAAAGTTCTTACAGGCTAATGTCTTCCAGTATAGATTCCAGAAACTCACCACTCTCCACACCTACAAAAATGGCAAGGCCTTCCTGGCAGAGTCCCTGAGAGAGGTCGAGGCCTGGATTTTGCAGCAGTGGCCTAATTTAGCCCCTCAAACTACCTCTCCCAGATGTCTCTGGGCTTCTGGGGACCAAATGCTCAAGGGAACCATGGACAGATGGAAGCGCTCACCAGGGGAAGAATTAAGTAAGTGGTCAGGTCGCTCAAGAACCAGATCCCTCAGCTGAAATGGTCAAGCCTCACGGAGTGTCTCAGGGGGTAACACTGAAACTCGGATCCTCCCAAACAGCAGAAAGTTAGCAGGTCCCCCACAATAGAGCCCAAGCAACAGGAGGCAATGGCTGAATAGATCCGCTCAGCCTTGGTTAGAAACTGACAAAGATCGAGGAGCCCCATTCAGCAGAAGGTTTCAAATGGCTCTTTCTCTCTCCCTGCTAAGCTCTCCTGGGCACAGGCGGCACAGATGTATGACCGGCACAATCCAGAAATGGCAGATGAAGACCTGATGGATAGTGACACCCTCCAAGACTGGGCTACCAAGGTTGAGGAGGAAGAAGCTAAAAGAGCAGCAGAAACGGGAATCTTACGGCCTGGACTTAAAACATTTGCAGAAGCGGTGGGAGCTTCCAATGGATCCAGTGGAGATGTGCCATCTGGGACTAATAGCCGATCATTTGGACAGTTTTGACAGTCAAGCACTATATAAATATTGGAGGGCTAGTGCACTTCATCAGGGGTACCCCTTGTAGTCCCCCCCCCTTTATGCTGGTCATTCTAGGGCACTGTATTACTATTGACCTGCGACTTTCCTTTCAGCCCCAAGAGAGTTCCAGCACCTATATAAGTTATCCCAGAGCTAAGGATCAGTGTTGAGAATTATTTTCTCCATTGTCTGTTTAAGAGCCTTCCAATATATCTAAGGCCTCAGACAATGAATTGAAGTAACCTCCCACTATGATAGGTGTCGGGTGGGCAAACCCAGACAAGCCTACCTTACTAGAATCCTGTACTTTATGGATGGCGACAGGAAACCCCTCTCACCCTCCCTCTCCCCTTCCCCTTCCCTTCCAGCTGGTTAAAGTATGCCTCTGTAAGGATGCAGGAGCCCTTGATAACGGCGTATTGATGTCATGGGTCAGATGAGAATGGCATACCTCTGGTGGTACCGACTCATTCCCTATATGAGGTTCTAGACATAGTGTGGCACAGAGTTCACCTAGCTCTCTTGCACGAGTACGTTAGCACCATTAAATTGTGCTGCACCTATTTGGGGTGCAGGTAGTAGTATCAGTTAGTAGATAAGTGTTTGTACTCTACAGTGGTTAATTTAGTTTAGGCAAATAAGGACATTTGTGTTTTTGTCTCTTGATAGCCTACGTTGACTAAGCAGAATACGTTGCAGCAATCCAATTCTGATGAGCAGGTTTATACTTTCCATTGCTTAAGCACATCAGAGGATTAGAGACCTGTTAGGCCTGATCTACTGCTGAGATCTCCTTCTTTCTCTATATTACTTGCCGCTCCTACTCTGCTGACGGAGGTATACAGACGTGTTTGTCCTAACCTGAAGCAGTGGTAAGGCGGTTCCTGTTTCCTCTGTTGACTCTGTCCTGTATCTCTGCTTGGAGGGTGAGTACCCTTATTTTTTCTCTCTTCTCTCTGGTGGTAGTGAACATTGATGGCATCTCACCTCAAAGCACGGGGAGACTGGAAGTACGTCTCCTGGAATGTCAAGGGCCTGAACCAGCCGACTAAAAGAACTAAGATTCTGCAATATTTGAGCACCTTGGGGACAGATATAGCCGTTCTCCAGGAGACGCACCTCACAAGCCCTATGGTAAGTTGGTGAAAGAAACTATGGATGGGGACAGTTCTGGCTAGCTGTGCCACTACAAATTCCAAAGGAGTGGCCATCCTCCTGAGTAAGAGGGACCATGGGCAGTTGAGACCTACTGGTCAGACTCACAGGGGAGATGGATAGCTGCCAAACTCTCTTATCCAGGTGACAAAACCATAATAGCCAATGTGTATGGGCACAACTCCAACACAGGATAAATTTATGCAGAACTTAGCCAGGCCTTCACAGAATTAGCAGAGGGAGAGGTGGACTTGCCCATTCTCATAGGAAGGGACCATAACCTGGTAAGGGATATAGTCCTAGATAAATCCCTCCCCACCCCACAAATCCATCCCAAATGCCTGGGCATCCCTAAATGATTTGACCACAGAATGTGCTTTAGGGGATCCCTGGAGGATGAATCACCCAAAAGGGAGAGATTATACATTTTACTGTGCAGTACATGGTACCTATAGCCATTTAGATTTTTGGATGGCCACCAACATGGCTCTGTCATGGATAGGAGAAGCGGATATAGGGAACATAATTATTTCAGATCATGCCCCGGTCTCGATCACCTTCTCCCCACCAGGGCAAAGCCCTTCCTCCACGAGATGGAGATGTAACCCTACCTTACTCCAGGATGAGACTTTCAGAGAGTATATCAAGAGAGAGGCACAATAGTATTTCTCTGTTAATACCCCGGGAGAGATGAGCCCAGCTACTGTTTGGGAAGCATTTAAGGCAGTTCTTCTGGGAAGAATTATCTCATACTCTGCAGCTAAAAATAGAGAGCAGAAAAAACAGATACAAGATTTTCAGGACTCAATTACTAAGCTGGAGCATCAGTTTAAAGCATTCTTTAAAAACCCACTCAATTCTCTGTCTTTAGCTCAGATCACAGGCCTCAAATTTCAGTTAAATGTATTGCTGAACAAGAAAGCAGAATGGAAACTGATGCGGGCTAAACACAGAGTTTGGGTGGGGAAAAGGGCGGGAAGCTCCTAGTCTACTGGCTACGAAAGCAGCAGGCATCCTCTAGGATCCTGGCCCTTAAGAATAGGCAGGGCAAATTACTGGTGACACCGAAGGACATCAACACAGAGATGTTCAAATTCTATCAAGAGCTCTATCAGTCTCAGAATACGATACCCACAGAGATGCTTTCTCAGAGGCTGAGGGTCTTCTCACAGTCCATCCTGCTCCCCCACCTAACAGCGGACCACTGCAAGGATGTGGATGCCCCAATCACAACTGAAGAGTTAAACGCAGCTATATCCCAGATGGCAAAAGGAAAGCCCCTGGTCCAGATGGGATATTGATGGAACTTTACCAACTCCTTAAAGATGAAGTCTCTGCTCCACTATTAGAGGCTCTACAGGAAGCCCAAAGAGATGGTATCCTGCCCCCCACTATGCAGGAGGCCCTAATTACCATAATCCCAGAAAAAGCTTCAGACAGGTTACTTTGTACAAATTTCAGACCCATATCATTGCTATCAAAAGATACTAAGATACTTGCAAAAGTCTTGGTGAATAGACTATCGGGAATTCTGCCTTCTCTACTTCATCTGTTCTAAACTGGATTTCAGAAAGGAAAATCCAGGGCAGATAACATCCGGTTAGTATTAAATCTTAAGTGGTTAGCATTACAGTCTAAAACCCCGGCAGCTGCCCTCGCCATAGACTTCGCCAAGGCATTTAACTCAGTGGAATGGGGGTATCTCCATAATGTTCTTAAACTATATGGGTTTGGGGATTCTTTTTGCTCCTGGGTCTCCATATTGTGTCATTCACCCTCGGCCCGTAATGTCATCAACAAGTACACTTTGGGCTCATTTAAGTTACAACAAGGAAGCAGGCAGGGGAGTCAACTCTCTCCCCCATTGTTTTTAATCGCTTTAAACCCACTATTAGGAAATTTCTACATACCCCGCATATCACCAGTATCCCTGTAAGGATGTCATCTTACCTGGTCAATGCATATGCGGATCATAGGCTCTTGACCATTTCTAACCCCCAGGGCTCCCTACCCACCATACTGACTGTCTTGCAGGAATTTGCCTCCTTGTCAGACTTAACATTAAATAAAAAACAACAACTCTGTCCCCTCTAAATGGAGCATGCACCAGGCACTGTTTAGCTGGTATGGACATTACCTGGGCCCCCCTGGGATTTCCTTATTCAGGAATACATATCCCCTTGTCCTGGAAGGACATAGAGTCAGTTAATTTCTCCCCCCTTTTGGCATCATTAGCAGCCGAGGTCCAATGATGGAGAAAGCTTAATCTAACCCTGAAAGGTAAGACTGAGGCCATTCTAATGTTTATTTTTCCTAGAGTCTCCTACTTGCTAAACAACCTCTCCATTCCACTCACGGCAAAGCCACTTAAAGACCTGGATACATTAGTCTCCCTTTTTTTGTGGGAGGGTAAGGCCCCAAGATGGGGGAGTACAAAACTACAATCCCACATGTCCAAGGGTTTGCTGGGACTTCCATGATTCACAGGCTACCACCTGGCCTTTAGGATGGCTCAGGCCACTACTTGGTTCCTTCCCCAGACTCCCCCCCCCACCTCAGTGGACTACCCTGGAGGCAGACTTATCATTGGATAGACCATTGTACTCTCTATTAACTAAAAGAAAGCCTAGGGCACTCCATCTCACACCGGTCATGATAGAAACTTGTAGGGCCTGGCATAGGGGGGTGACACTTACTGGGACCCCAAGCTCAGATTATCTCCCCCCGATTGTATATGCCCCATTATGGGATAACCCTCTCATCACAATAAGTGTTTAAATGGCCCCTTTGGGCTGCCAAAGATATTCATATAGTAGAGCATCTTCTCCTCCCATGCACTAGGACACTACTCTCCTTTGAGCAGTTCCGTGAGCAGTACGGGCTACCCAAGATGGATTTTTGGAAGTTTTTACAGATTAGGAGCGCTTTAATCCCATTGTTAAAAGCACATGCAGACCATTCTCCTTGGCATGACGTAATCACCTCCCCTAACTGCAGGAGAGACCAAGGCCTGGTAAGCTTATTCTACAAGACCCTGAGAGTAATAGTAAATGGAGTCCACTCTGAAGAAAGGGGGGTTACTAGTGGGGTACCACAGGGTTCAGTATTAGGACCGGTCCTCTTCAGTGTCTTTATAAGCGACATTGCAGAGGGACTGGAAGGAAAAATATGTCTCTTTGCAGATGACACAAAGATCTGCAACAGAGTTGATGCACAAGGTGGGGTGGAAAGGATGAAAAGGGACTTGGCAAGGTTAGAGGAATGGTCAAATGTATGGCAGCTTAGATTCAATGCTAAGAAGTGTAGTAATGCACCTGGGAAACAAAACCCAGGGGAAGAGTACACAATGGGGGGTGAGATACTAACAACAACAAAAATGGAAAGGGACCTGGGGGTAGTCATATCAGATGACCTAAAGGTGGGCAAGCAATGTGAGAGGGCAGCAAGGAGGGCTGGGGGGATACTGGGATGCATAGGGAGAGGCATCACCAGTAGAAAACAGGAAGTTATTATCCCTCTGTACAGACAACTGATCAGACCCCATCTGGAGTACTGTGTGCAGTTCTGGAGACCCAGTCTTCGCAAAGACATAGACAGGATGGAAGCTGTCCAGAGGAGGGCAACTAAAATGGTGCAGGGTCTGCACCGGAAGACATATGAAGAGAGACTTAAGGAGCTTAATATGTATAGCCTCGAGGAAAGGAGGGAGAGGGGGACATGATAGAAACTTTCAAGCACCTCAAGGGAATCAACAAAGTCCAAGAGGTAGTATCTTTCAAAAAGAGGTGTACAAGAACAAGGGGCACAATTTGAAGATAGAGAGGGCGCTCAGAGGTAATTTAAGGAAGTATTTATTCACAGAAAGGGTTGTGGATGCATGGAACGGCCTTCCGGAGGAGGTCATGGAGTCAAAAACAGTGGTGGAATTCAAGCATGCATGGGACAGTCATAAGGCAATTCTAGGGGTTGGGGGTAGAAAGAAGTAGCCTGCTGGTTAACTAGGATCTGCAGCTTATCCAGTAGGCAGGAAAATGGGCAGACTGGGTGGGCCAAGCGGTCCTTATCTGCCGTCACATTCTATGTTTGTATGTTTCTATGCACAACCTGACACTACCTTATTGAGTAAAACAGCCTGGGAACGTGAGCTGCAGTACCCCATATCCCCTCAACTGTGGTCAATATGCCTTAGGGATGCTCAAGCTGCATATGTAGATGCCAAGAGTCAACTAATTCAATTGAAAATCCTGCTTAGGTAGTATAGAACCCCTTCTCTCCTCTATAGCCTTAAAATAACTCCCTCTGATAGTTTTTGGAGGTGTCATACTTCCCCAGCCCATTTACTTCACATATTATGGACTTGCCCAAACTTGCAAGCTTTTTGGACGCAGGTTCTGGCTGACTGCTCCAGGATTATAGACAAATCCATCTCTTCTGACAATCCATCCCTCATTCTAGGAGATACTACAGCTCTGCACCCACTATCCCCCCCCCTACCAAGGCATGGCTTCTGGTAGCCCTAATGGAAGCTAAGAGAGTCATCCTTGTGAGATGGAGGAAGCCGGTGTCCCCCTTGCTAGTGCAGTGGAGAATGGCTGTGGCTCGGCTGGCTGTCTTTGAGAGGCTTACTGCTGTGGTCAGGGGAGGCCTTAATAAGTATTATAAAAGATGGGTTGCATATTTAAACTCTCATATATGCTCTGTAGCCTTTCCCCCACCGCAACCCCCCCCCCTTCTAGCTAGGTTTAGGGGATGGGCCCTAAGGCATCAAACGGGGGATTTCAGTATGTTCCTACCACTGTCTGATATTACATGTTACTCTCCTATCTCTCTATTGGATAAAGCAGAGTATTATACTTAGCTGCTAGGCTGAAGTCAATAGATATTTAGAGCTGTACCTAGGAGACCATAACCAAGTAGATACACTAAGGAATAGAATGTACCATACCATCTTTACAGGTTTCAGTATATCAATATTAATAGGTATGGTGGCCAAAGAGATTGATCTGAATAACAGTACTACTTGCATATTGAAATAAGGCCTAAGCTTCTCAACCGTGTATTAGATAAACTAGTCCTTTGTTAACATGTGAGTTATGTAAGATGTGGAAGACTGTAACTACTGTACTGACTGCTAGTCTGTAGCAATTTGGCCCTTTTGGAATAGGGCATGAATGTGCCTTCGGGGCCTTTGGCTGGCTAAGTGTACTTGGAAAATCAGTAAAATATTATATGTTAAAAAAAATAACAGGATATCAGTTTGAAAAGAACTAGGCAATGATACAAGGTATGGTTGTGTAATCTATTATTTGATTTTTCAAACCACATGTAAGTTAAAACAGTCTTTTCAACATTAATATGTAAATATTTTAATGTTTATTGTTTAATTTTATTGATAGTGTATTACCAGTCTCTCTAAAGAAGGGGTAATTAATATTGACAACTAATTTATGACTGGATGTAAATATTACTGTGAGAATCTATCTAAATAAAACAACCTCAATTAAAAAGTTTTTGGTGACTGAGCCTGGCACACCAATTTGTTGCAGATATACAGCTGAACAATGGTGCCAGTCCAGGAGTAGGACTATCCATCCTGGGACCAACTGAAAGCATTTGGTATTGTGTAGCTCTTCTCTCACACCAAATGGGTCATAGGACCTTATGTCATTGGGGTTCTTTGGGGAGGGAGACTTTATTTCACAGGAATGAGGAAATATAATCATCACAGTGCTATTTATCATTAAACAGATAATAAATAATTTTAAAGAGCTGTTGACACCTCAAAGAAAACTTTGAAAAACTAATATTTAGGTATAATTCAGCTTGCATTCCATATATACTCCATAGATTTCTCTTCAACATTATTTCTTACTGAGGAAATTTGCATGAATACATGATCCATCTACTTTAGAGTTCCTCTGTGTCTATTGGTTATTCCCTACCTCGAGTCACAATCTTCTGTTGTGACAGCACAATCTGTTGCTATGGGAGTAACTGTGATGTCACAAACAGTGCATTATGACTTGAAGTAGGGAGAAAGCAATAAAAATAGATAAACCTTTCAGGAGCAAGCATCCTATTTTCATGCAAATCACAACAGTAATAAATAATGGGGAGGAGGAATACAGAACTAATGTGGAATACAAGCCAAACTATGTCTAAATATTGCTTTGTTTAAGTTCTCCTAAAGGTGTCAGCTGCTCTTTAAGATCAACAGTGAAATATATTATCTGGTAAAGTATACATTACATGACTGAGTAGATTATCTACACATGCCTATTTTGAGCCCAATTTAATAACCATTTTCAGCATCCAAATCTTGCACTACCTTTTTCTAAAAGATAACAGAACCATTAAACATAACAAAACCAAGTCACTGAATTCTGTTCATACAATAGTACATCTAAGTAGATGCTAACTAGAATTTGATTTGTTGATCCTCTTTTACCCCATATCAGTACTAGAACCTCTTAATTGGACTACCCTACCATATACCTTCTGAGATAGGTACTTAATCCAGGTGCTCCCTGTTATAATTCTTGTTCCTACCACAACTTCCCCACATTTTTTAATGTGGCACATGAAGTCAGTAGAATGACAGTGTACAGCTCCTGGAATATCAGTGGGTGGGCTTTTGAGACAAAACAAGAATACCTAACATGATGACAATCAATGGTACTCATTCAGTATTCTCAAGCAATGCACAGTTGTTTAATGGCCTGGCTCTGACTCGACACTTTACAAAGTCTCAGAGTGAGCCAAAGCATCACATTTCTTTGAATAAATCTTTGATGCAGTAACCTCCTGTTTCAAAAACATTATTGTTCATGCAGCACCACTCCATTTTATGTTGTAGGTTCGGTGGTGGGGCTGGGAGATAACTTCTGGGTGGGCTAATGGAAAGAACACAACTCTGTACCAAATTAGGATCAGTTCTGGGGTGAGTAAACAAAAATTATATTTAAAAACCAGGGGCTTAGGTGGGTACCAGTAAATCATTTTGTTGCTTCATTACCAAGCAGCAATTTACAAATTACCTTCTGTCCACAAAGTGTTAAAATTAGATAGTGACTATCCAGTCAGTTTAGTGCTACTATCTGCCAAGCAACTGACCAATACCATTCTTTGAAAATTAAGTTTATTCAAAAAATCTGCAGATTAACATACAGAAGAACTGTGATACAGAAACAAATGTTCTTCCATTTTAAGTCAATTGCATAGCTCATTATCTACTGTGTATGAAAACCATCAGAAAGAGAAAAAATAAACAGCTACAAAGATAAATAAATATATAAAATACCTATAGGCCCGCTCTGCTCCCCCCATCTACAGAAAATGGCATCAGGACTAAATATATTGAAGATTAGGAACAATTATGCCAAGGGTCCCAAAACTACCAAAGAACCAAAGAAGGTGATATCTCAAGTGTCAGAAGAGCACCATTGGTGCCAAGGCTGCCACAGTTCCATGAACTTGGGCAACTGAAGGCTAAGCACTGCAGTAATACAATCCATGGATTCAATCTTACAGACTTTCTGTTTCCATTAAAGAGATGTTGGAGGCTGAGGCAATAGTCAATGTATTGTCAAGCATTTAAGAGCAGCCACCAGGAGAATTTAACTGAGCTTAATGATGTTGGGAGAGCCAAGGAACACTCAATATAAAATTAATAAAGCTAAAAGGGATCTGGCATCCTAAAATTGCTTGCATGGCAACATGGATAGTTTGAAAATAAGGGCATATGACCAGACAGTCCCAAAAACATGGATGTGTGAGCAGACTCCACCACACTGCCTCCAGCAAGTGTTGGAGTGAGTGATACCATAATGTTTAGTGATCATCGGTGTCCGAAAGAAGCGGACTCAGATTTTCCAGTTATACTGTCTCCACAATGGAGAGGCTGTAGCCACCCAACCACAGTGCGGTCTTCACTGCCAATGCCCTTGAGAGATGGGCAAGCCAGATTTGGTATGCCAATTGAACAGTGATATTTTAATAGTGAAGTACATTACAACACCAGTTCAATGTTGCCACTGTAATATACCCGCAGGCCCAGGCATTGCTTTTCTGGATCTTGCACACCCTCTCTGAATCAACTCTGATTCAGAGTTGGGTATATTAAAATACAGGAGAGTGGGGGGAAGAGCCCCCTTCATGTGGTGTTTGGGGGGGTGATGCCCACCCAAGAAAACAAACAGTTTCCCTCACAGCTTTATGCCAACCACAATTGCTGTCAACATACAGCCATCACTGCAATACCAGTCAACAAAATTCTTGTTGAACCACCATCATAGACTTGCCAGATTCCACCACCCACCTATCTCTTAAGAGGTCTGTGGTCTGGCTTTGTGTTTTAACAAGTAAAACATATAGACCAGATATTGGATGAGGTTTATCTTTTAGCATCACTAACCAGTTAAAATGATTTTTCAAATCAGACTGTTTCCTTTTTATTTCAAGTAAATGTTGCTGCAGGAGAAAGTGTCTAATTTGCAAGAACGTGTAATGGTCCTCTTTTTTAAATGAAATTTAGCATGAAGCTCTTGAAAAGACAGACAGTATTGCCCTGGAACCAGTTGACCAGATCTGGTTAGGCCTTGTATCTCCCAATATTTAAAGCCTGCATCAAATGATGGAGGGGTAAAGTCATCATGGTGTCTAATAAGAGTCAAGGGGCTCAGAGTGTTTGGAGTGTTCATGGCCTGTCTTAATTTGAGCAGTATTTTGATTGTATGCTTGGTCCAAGGGTAACGAGACTTTCGCAGTATGTCAGATGGGTGCACTCATCCTGGAATAGTATGCAAAGGGTAACATGGGAGGTCAGGCATTTCTACTAGGTATCATCCAGTCTCCACACATTGTTTGGCCCACAATGTCAGATATGCTCCCTGAGTGGCAAGGTAGTATTTATGAAGGTGTGGCTGACCTAACCCTCTTTGATCTTTCAAAAGGTACAGTAGCTTATGGGTTACCTTGGGGTGTCTGCCAAGCCATACAAATCCAGTTAGCTCAGTTAGGAGAGCATTCCAGTAGGTTTAAGGTATGAGAATTGGGAGGGTTAGAAAAATAAACAAAGTTGGGAGAGAATATTCATCTTGATCATCTATATACAGTCATATAGGATCAAGGGAAGGAGTTTGCATCTGGCTATGTCCTGACAAAGGGAATTTAATAATTTATGATAATTGACTAGAAGGAGTCAGGTTATGACAGTGGAATAGTGATTCCTAAGTAGTGAAAATGATTATGAACTGCCAAAGAGAAGGGGAAACAATGTTTGAATCCTGGAGAGGGTGAACCACTAAGAATCATCACTTCCAACTTAGTCAAATTAATTTCATAACCTGCCAGGGAGCCAAATTGGGCCAGTATAGTAAGTAAGGGAGAAAAGGATGATTTCTGGTGTCCCAGAAAAAATAAAGTGTCATAGGCATACAAGGCGATTATTTGCTCTAGGCTCCCCACCATAACTCCCTTAATGCCAGGGTGTGCCCAAACTGATTCAGCAAGGGACTCTAAATCAAGAGCAAAAAGAAGAGGGGGCATCCCTGTCTCATCCCCCCTCACAGGGTTCTGTTGGGAAAGGTGGCCATTGACAGTGACTGAGGCCATGGGATATAGGGCTGCAGTGGCTCCTATAAAGGAATACCCCAAATTAAACTTAGACAAAACCTGCAGAAGATAGAGCCAGTCAACCCTATCAAAGGCCTTCTCAGCATCCATACTGATGGCAAGCTGGAAGGCCCACTTACCTTTCTGGACCATAATGTTATTTAAGAATCTACAGATGTTATCCTGCAAGAAACTACCCTGTATGAAGCCGGTTTGATTGTGGTGTACTAATCTGGAAATATATTTCTGTGGCTGATCTGCCAGAATACCAGAGAAAATATTAAAATTAGTATTTAATAATGAGATTGGGTGATAAGAATGGCAACCCACAGGGTCTTTACCAGGTTTCAACAAAACCAAAATCTGTGCCTGTCGCTAAAAGAGAGGAATTGCCTCCCTGTCATGCAGGACAGTGTTTGCAACCTTAACTAAAACAGGAACACATTCTTCAGTAAAAGTTTTAAAAACCTCACCTGGGTAACCATCCGAGCAGAGGGCTTTGGTGCTTTTTACTTGTTTTATTTTGGTCACGAAATATAGACCTTTAGACCTATTTGTTTTAAAATGCTTTGAACTGCTAACACTTGAGAGTGATGTTGCATAGTAATTGAGGTGTAATCTTGTTCCAGGAAGAAATTGTGATCCCCAGAGAAGAGTTCTTGCTTTGCCCATGCTGTCTTAGGTACCATTTCTTTTGTTCTATATTCTAAAAAAAAGCCATAATGATAGATCAGGGTCTAGCTTTGGGATCTTTTGGTGGAGTAGACATCGCACAGTGTGCTTGGATGAGGTTAAGTGGCTGATCATTAGAGAGCCCAGATATTTACTGTAGGAGTCCTTCCATAAATTGAATCATGTCTCCCGTCACAGTTTTCTCTGGGAGTCCGTGTAGTTGAATGCTGCTATGCCGATGGCAATTCTCCAGGTCTTTCAATTTAGTAGCTAATTCTTGTTCTTGGTAGTGCAGATTAAGTAAAGCAGAATTATGCACGTCTATGGTTTGTGTATAGTCTACTAAGCAAGCCTCCATTGCAGTCATTCTTTTCTCAACAGTATGAATGTCCTGGCAGTTATCCACAATCATAGTTTCCAGCCTACAGAGCATTTCATTTATGTGTTGGAGTTGTGTGCATTTTTTTAGAAGTTATCATGAAGTTTTCTTCTTCTTCCAAATCATTGACTGAAAGTGACAACGGGAGAGTCTGGGTCATGGAGATGACCCAGCTACACGACTGTTCTACCAGCAACTGTTTAATTGATTTGGCAGGTGTGCAGACTGAAAATTCTTTCAATTTTTGCCACGAGGTCATCACAAAATCAATAATTTTCCATTTCTGAGAAATGGGAAGCTTGGATGCTGCTAGGATGTGGGTTAATGTGGTCTGTGGAGCCAGAGCTGAAGAACTAGGCAGCCATTAGTTTGGTGGCAGAACCAGAGGTCTTCGACAAATGCCATTCTTGATTGTGAAAGGAAACCTATCCCCACCTTCCTTGAAGCACCTCTAATTCCAAAAAGCACTCCGACTGAGTTGGAGAAGAGGTAATTATAGTAGGATCTGTTACAAAAGATCTGCAAACTGCTCATGGGTATACTCGATGGACCCTCCATCTCCTTCTGCCATCATTTTCTGTGCATCCACTAGAAGCAGAAATGGAGAAAACACACTTTGAGGTAAAACAAAAACTAAACCAGAGGAATTAGATCATTTTCTGAAAATGATTAACAAACATTTTTTTCATTTGTTTAACCAGGTGAGACACAATAAGCTGAAAGCTTGTTTACAGGTGCAACCTGGGAGCACAGGAAAGTTAAGTGACTTGCTCAGGGTCACACAGTATGCAAATGAGGGTTGTGGGATTCAAACCCAGGTCTCCCAATTTGCAGCTCAGAGCCTTAAACCGGGATCTGTCCAAAATCCCTCTGATAATAATCTCACATTAAAAAATCCCCCCAAAAAATCCTGAAATAACAAAACACAGACATCACATAATCACGAATATAATAATCCTGAAATGCATTTCATTTAGGATGTGCTTGACACATGGTTTCTTAACGCGGGATTATTAATGGAGCTACCCATGAAATCAGCAGCTGTGATTTCAGCCATGGATCAGCACTCAACATTGCTCACTAATTGAGTCTTGATCAGGAAGCAGCTTAGGAAAAAAAACATGCAGCAAAGGTAATATAGCTGTACTCCAAATTAGAGACCGCAGAGACATATACTGACAACATAAATTTATCTATTCCAAGTAGGTAAAGTTCAGTCAAGTAACACTCCACAATCAGATGCCCCTGTGCTTAACTGAATCTATCTGGTTGGCTATCTACATCTGCACAGGCAGCAGCAACTGAGCAGACTGTGAAAGTGAAGCATTTGTCAGCGACTGCCAGATTAAATCTATTTTGCCTATGAAGTTGGCGGCTCTGCTTTCAGCTGTGGATACAGCACTCAGCATTGCTCAGAACAGGCAGCAGGTGAGGAGCTTATTCTCCTGCTAGGTTGGAGTCTCCCCTAGGTGTGTGAGCCATGATCTAGGTGGCATGGACTGAAGTTCTCCAGCTTCGCTATCAGCATAGAAGGGAGAGGAAGGCAGTAAGGCAGTAAAATGAAGCCTCTGTCTGATAGCATGTCACGTTCTTGCCTAATATTCAGAGGTTCATTTGTGGTGCAAGAGTTCACAAAGCCCTGCTAGTATTCCCATGGAGCTGCACAATGACAGCTGGGGGTATTTCTCGAGATGGGAATATTGAACATTGGTACTTTAATTAAACGGGAAATCGCACACAAAATTATTTAAAGTGGAATTTTTGAACACGGGTTTAGTACCTAACCAGCTCAAACCACTGTGTTATACTGCCTCCATTTGGATGACTCTGAACAAGAACTTAGAGCAACAAAACTAAGGTTAAAAGAGACTCGAATAATTGTAAAGGCAACAATGTTTATTCATAGTTTAAAGATCATATGCAATGAAATTTACAGAAATTAATCTGTCAGCTTCATTCATTTAATATTGTTATAACAACAGTGTCTGCCTAGCATTCTATATGAAAATCTACATGTCATACCATTTGCAGCTATTCACTGTGTGGTGTGTTTCAACAACACTGCTAGACCCAAGAGGGTAGCATCTTTCAGAAAAAGAGATGTGCAGGAACAAGGGGACACAATTTAAAGATAGAGGGGAGACGGCTCAGAGGTAATGTGAGGAGGTATTTTTTCACAGATAGGGTTGTGGATGCATGGAACAGCCTCCCTGAGGAGGTCGTGGAGTCAAGAACAGTGGAGGAATTCAAGAATGCATGGGACAGACATAAGGCAGCCCTAGTGGGGGGTAGGAGGAAGTAAGCTGTTGGTTAACCAGGATCTGCAGCTTATCTGTTAGGTAGGAAAATGGGCAGACTAGGTGGGTGAAGCGGTCCTTATCTGCTTTCAAATTCTATGTTTCTATGTTTCTATGTGGATGCTGAGACTTCCTGTTACCTGTGGTAATCAACACTTCTTCACCCTGGTGATGTCATTTGGGGTGCTATTCTCTTTCTTCAATACATAAGCTATGGAGGCAGTCACATTGCTGAGGTCTGTAAAGCCTTCTCACTACTTGCTCTGTGCCTATTTCAAGAATCTGAAAGATGTTTGATTGTGGTTGTGTCATGCTCAATGCCAGTGATGCATTATAACAGTTTAAATGTAATTCTATAGCATGTGCAGAAGTCAGGGAGAGTAACACACTGATGGCAAAGTAAATGTTGAAGTTTCCCCAAATGCCTGTTACACATGGCATGCTTCAAATGTTGAAGCTGCCATTTGTTTTGTAATAAAATCTGTCATTCTCATTTTTTCACTGTTTTATCAGGGTTTTGTCCTCCAATTTTGTTTGTGTGGCCACACCCCCAAAATTATGTCATTCTGGGGAACTGTCACTGGTTTACCTATTGCGATAAGGAATTCTGGGTAATGTATGATGTTGCCTTAAATGTTCCTTACTCAGACATACAGTCCCTTATGTTGCTGGTGGTGAACAGTAATATGTAAATAAATGTAGCAAGGCATTCTTGGTAAAATAAAAACCTGTTTTGCAATTTCCATACTCTGAGATGCTGTCCCATATTTGCATGGTGGTGTCAACAATATAAGCTTTTGTTTGTTTATTTTCATAACAATTCATTATACATACCACATCTAGCTATAAGACATCTATACTGAGAGATGTTGGCTCTTGTTTCTTCAGTGAGCACAGAAAGATAAAAGCTGTATACTAATTTACATAGTGAGGCATTGTGGGTACAGTAGAGTACACTCCTACAGGTAACTTCATCCATTTTCTATGGCAAACCTCAATAAATAACTTTAAAATTATCTTTTTACCAGGGCTAGCACAGCCATCCTATTAGGAATTAGTGAAGATAAGGTCCCTATTAAATCTAAATTATTGTAAAGCAGACACTGACCAACAGCAGTGATGTTACCAGCATTGTATTACTAGCAGAAATACAACTTCCTAACAGACAAGTACCTCAAATGACATCAGCAGCCTGGAGGTATGCTAACTCAGGATCCATTAACTTTGGGGAAATGGACCTCAACAAAAAGATGCTAAAATCCATTAATTTGTTGACTTTCGTTACAAAACCTGGTACACAAATAGGTTTTATAGCAGTGTTTATCGAATGGTGCTGTTCCTTTTAGTTTTAAAAACCTTTGCATATGACCTTTAAGGACAAGAAACAAGGGATATGCACATAACATAGACTCTGACTCTTTGGTCTGTACATCCGGTAGTGATACAGATGCCAGCCATAAACAACTACTAGGGCACCCCAATATTTTTTAGAGAAAGGGAACAAAGAGGAAAGAGGTTTTCAGACAAAAGTACAGAAAGGTACCTATACATGAGGGAGTTTTAGGCAAAGGACTTTTAGGATCCAGTGGAAGAAGAATCAGGAGGGGGGATGCCAGATGCAGACACAGAGTCAACAGATAAAAAAAGAGAACAGGGTAAATCAACTACCAAATGTCACAACACACTTTCAAGTAGAATAAACTTAGTATATAATCTGTCAAATAGAGTTTTGATAAAAGAAGAAACTACTGTATTAAGCAGATTAATTTCCTGTACACGTGAATGTAATAAATGATTTTGAAACTAAGATTAAAATCATTTTTATAGAATGTTAAAACTCAGAATGTATTTTGATAATATACATCCTGTGTTTAGATGGGTGAAGTTGGGAAACTTTGCACCCCAAATTAATCTGCAAAATTAGCACAATCTGCAGATCAATTCACAGACACCAAGTGTGAAGTTCCACTCGCATAGTGCAAAATTTCACCCGCAAATGACAGAATTTCATTGCAAATGGTGGAATTTCACAATCTGAGGATGAAATTCTGCTGTTTGTGGGCAAAAGTCCGACATTCATGGGCACAATTCTGCACTTCACAGCAAAATTCTGAAAAAAAATGGCAAAGTTGTATAAGCGAATTTTGAGACTAATAGCAAACATTTGTAGATTTCTCTGTGGAGGCAAATTTGCCAACTTCACCAGAAGATCATTAGTGAATTTAAACTTTACAACATCTCTAATTCTGTGGAAAAAGTGGTCCTGCAAGAAAAATAAAAAAAGAGATTACTGGGTCAGAAGTTAAAACCTAAATCGACCCATATGCCACCTGGGAACACAACATATAACATAGATACATACTGTATCTCTTGCAAACAAAGATATAGAAGTACTACTGAAGAAAGAGAGAAGCATGGACAGAAGGAAATATATAATCTGAGTGCTTCAGAATTCATTGCATTGAGATGGCTAGAAAATGACAATAACTTTGTCATATGAAGTGCAGATAAAGAATGAGAAGTTATGATGCTTGACTACAAAAATTACAAAGCACAGTGTGTGACATAGAGGTGTGCAGAATATAAAATTCTGTCCACAGAATGCCCACTGAATTACCATTCTGATTCCATGTAATTTAATGGAATTTGTGTGAAAAGCCTGCAGAATTTTTTCCAAATTTATCATTTCAGTTAGTTTGATCTACTTTTAAAGGTATGCATCCAACTGACACTGGGTTTTGTAGGTAGACAGTTTGTAATGACTTACATGAGTGTGTCACATATCAGAGTTTGAGGTTGAAATGGGGTGGAGTCATGGATGGACAAACATTTAATCAAAATTTTATTTTCAATAATTTCAATATAATTTTAACATTTCTGATCCTAATTTTACCACAGTTTTAGGATTTAGAGAAACATACAACATGGGAATGTGCACTGCATTCTAAGTCTCAAGCTTCAAAGGGGTCTGAGTTATAGATTGCCAAAGATTTTGACACATTTTAGATTTCTGATAATTTAGTAAATGTTGACAGTATTCATTGAAATGCTATACAGTTTTAGAAGGATACAGGTTATCATTATATTTTATATTTGTCCCCCAGAGCCCAGCAAATAATGACATGGACAAGTTCTGTGTGGCTGCTCAGTTTTGTCAATCAATTTGCTTAATTTCTTCAAAACATCATTGTTTACAATATAGTATACATATCCATAAAATTCCAGCATTCACAATTTCATTCCATACAATTTATATCCAATATACAAATATACATTCCTTTTCAATTCATAATTTCTACTCATACTTTAATACTTGTTTCCTTTATTTCTTCTGCCCCCCAGATGTGCATCATGGGGGGCCACACTTCTTCCTCCTCTGTTTTAAAAGGGGTGCAAGTGTAAACACCGTACCCCTGCTCCTTGTTTACTGGTCCTCTGTCACATTTTTGTGTTTTTCTTTTTATTTCCCCCTATTTTCTGTCCTCCTCCCCCCTTTTTCCCCGTTGTTATCTACCTGTGGCAGTTCTCTTTCTGGCACACTGTGCACCACCTGCCACAGTGGCGCACTGTGCTCCACCTGCCACAGTGACCCCAGAACCTCTTATCTTTGGGTGGTGGGAGGAAAATCTCTTGGAGCAAAAATTGTGAACTCCCAGGAATGTGCTACCCGTTATGTACCAGCCCTTCTGTATTGCCCCTTAGCCTAGCCTGGCCACTCTCCAGCTGCCACCTCATTATTCTTCTCTGCCCCTTTCCCCTCCCCTTTTTTGATTTCACTTGCCACCCCTTTGTGACCTCTTCCCTTCTGCCTTTCCCCTTCCCCCTACCTCACCCATCTCCCCCTCCTCCGCCTCATGGCTCTTCCACACACACTTGCCCAGGCCTGGGGACAATGGGGTCTGCCCCTTTAATTGGGTAACCCTCTTTGTCCCCCAGAGACCAGCAAATAATGACATGGACACGTTCTGTGTGGGTGCTCAGTTTTGGAAATTTATTTACTTAGTTTCTTCAAAGCATCATTGTTTACAATATAGTATACATATCCAAAAGGTTACAGCATTCACTATTTCATTCCTTACAGTTTATATCCAAAATAAAAAATAAACATTCCTTTTCAATTCATAATTTCTACTCATACTTTACTACTTGTTTCCTTTATTCTTCTGCCCCCCCCCAGATATGCATCATGGGGGGGGCCCACACTTCTACCTCCTCTGTTTGAAAAGGGGCACGAGCGTAGACATCATACCCCTGCTTCTTGTTTACTGGTCCTCTGTCACCTTTTTGTGTTTTTCTTTTTATTCCCCCCTATTTCCTGTCCTCCTCCCCCTTTTTCTTCATTAGTCCACCTCCAGCTTGCGATGGACAGTGGCCCCCCCCAGTCTTCTGGCCGTCTTTGGAATTCATTTCCCTCATGTCCATGCTTCAATGGCATCAGCAATTTCTGAGTTAAACATCGCCAAGACCAAACCTGGTAAATCTATCCCATCTCCCCCCTGTAGTATTCATCTACCCATTCTAGGATCCCATGATGTATGACCAGTCCTCCTCCACTCTCAAACAGCCTGCTCACTCTCACATTCATGTGTGTCCTAGCCCTGTCCATCCCTTTGTGGCTGTCTGCTTGTCGCCACACCCTTCGTGGTGTGATATCAGACCTTACCAGAGTAACCTCTGGCCAGCAATCTCTTATCTTTTGCAGGTCCTGCTTTATTTGATAAAATATGTCCAGCCATGGCCTTGTCCTCAGGTAATTTCCACCTAAATGAATCACAATCAAATCAGGCCAGCTGTGGTTCCATCTGATTTCCCTTAACATTGCAGCAGCAGTGCCCACCTTATGCCCTGAAGGCCTCTCCATGTCAAGCAAATGGTATTGATATTCAGGTATAGTTGTTTTCCCCTTGCCTCCTGGCTGCCCATTTTTCCACCCAGTGTACGAAGGAATGCTGGCAGATCCATGCCTCAAGCTTCCTTGTCCTCCCTGTATAACCATAAGCATAAACAAACTTAGAGTCTCATACTACTTCATACTCCATACCCCCTCTCTGCCTGCCCTCCCCCTTCCTTGCCATATACCTCTCACCCCCCATTGCCTTACACCTACTATAGGGAGAAAAGAGACATCATCATTATTATTTGATTTTGCGGATATATTTCTTATAACAATTAGAAGCCCACCTGCCTTGATATCACTAGGCATGCTACCTTGTGCAGCCATTATTGACACTGCCCCAATTCTGAACAAGTGGGAGGAATATCCCTCCACTGTCTCTCCCCTAAAATTTCAACCCCTTCTTCAATACTGCTGTCACCTGGTATGCTGACACCGGTGTACCATCACTGTGTAAAAATATTAATGGGCTCCCCCTTTTGGGGTGGCCCTCCGCATACATGTGCAGGGCTCCCACTGGGAAAATGGCTGCATTCTGGTGCTTCATTAACTGAACCCCGGTCCCCAACCCCTGCTGATCTGTCTTGGATCTCCTTACTAGCACCGATATAGCATCCCCAGTCCAAACCATGTCTCCCCAGTGTAATCCCCAACCATCAGTCTTTTTACCGTGCCCTATCACTTCGTTGACCCCAAATGTCCCACTGTACATTGTGGTGAATAAGGCCCTGAACAGTACTGTTTCACTGCTTGAGTTGCAGACTTGGTGCATGGCTCCCATAAGCCTCCTGATCAGTTCTTCTGACATTGGCTTCCTACTGTCCTTTTTCTTGTCTGATCTCCATAACCATCCCTGCATCATACGATGCACTAGGTTACATTTTGTCGGGTCCTCCCATCCTTTCAACATGCACACCTGCCCTGTTGCTGCCAAATGTACCCCATGGTCACCTGTGCCATGTTCTGCTTCCATCCTGTCACTATGAATCTGGCTACCTGTTCCTTCGTAACTGTCCCACTTACCTGGCCACTGTACTGCTCCTGAAAGGTTTAGAATGCTCTCCAAGTGGCTTCAAAAGCCCTCAGAGTCGTCCTAGGAGACCAGGAGTTATGGAACAATAGTTCATCTCCCCCAATCCAATCATCCATACGAAGGCTGGGATAGTAGTCTGCCAGGTCTCTGCTCCTGCTGCAGTGGTCTGAAACTTGTCCATCTGCAATCGGGAGAGGCAGTCATTGTCTACTCCATCAATGTGTCTCTTCCTAAATGACAGCTTCAGTGTCAAACCTAACAATACTAAACATCTCAACACCCTCATGACCCCTTCTTACATTGTCCCCTTCTTTTTCAGTATGTCTACCATTGCCCTGTTATCACTCCAAAATGTGACCTGCCTATTTCTGAGTCCCTCTCCCCAAGTTATCATTGCTACCCATATGGGGAAAATTTCAAGAAAGGTGATATCCCTTGTCACTCCTGTTTGGACCCATGCCCTGGGCCATTGTTCGGCAAACAATTTCACCCCAAAATACTCTCCCATGCCAGTTCCCCCTATGGCATCTGTGTAGATCTGCAGGTCAGTGTTAAACAACCACTCCTCTTGCCAGAAATGTCTGCCCATTGTACATATTTAGAAACTGCTTCCATACCCCTAAATCTTCTCTTGTCCCTTTCGTAATGTCCCCCCAGTGGTGGAGCTGTGACACCCTTGAGTTGCTCATGCTAGGTGCCATGTGAACGTGCACCCTGGAACTATGGCCCTATAGGCAAAGTTCAAATGCCCCATCAGCTGCTGCACCTGTTGCAGCTGCACCCCCCGTCTACACCTGACTGCCCCCAGTAGCAACTGTAATTTCTTGACCTTTGTGTCCAGTAATCTGAATAATTCCTTGACTGTGTCCAAATCAAAGCCCGAAAATTACATTGTCTGGCTGGGACCCTCAGTCTTGTCCTTGGCCAGTGGTACCCCCAGGTTCTGGTACATCTGCTCAAAGTCCTTTACCATTCTTTTTGTCTATCGTTGTCCCTCCGCAATGAACAGGAAGTCATCCAGGTAATGCGCTACCATATGATGCCCATACCTGCCCTGGAAGGCCGATTGCAGCCAAGTGCTGAACATCTCGAATGTGGCGCATACCATGGAACAACCCATGGGCATGGCTTTATCAAAATAGTAGCTACCCCCACCCAGAAACCCAGCAGGTCCCAGTCAGCCGGCCTGACCAGCAACAAATGGAAGGCTGCCTCTATTTTCTGTCTTGGCTAACCAGGCTCCTTGCCTGGTCCTGATCAGCCTAACTGCCTCCTCCAATGTGGTATTTCACCCTGCTGTCTTCCTCCCCTGTATAGTAATTAACTGAGTCCCCTTTCTGGTATGATAGGTGATGTATCACTCAGTATTCACCCGGCTGTTTCTTCGGCACCAAACCCAAAGTTGAAATTCTCAGGCTGGGGGGGAGGGGTGAAAGGGCCCTCGACTCTCCCTGCTATCACCTCTTTCTGAATTTTTTGTGCCAGCATTGCGTCCTTCCCCTGTATCGACTTAAGGTTCTTTGCCTGAGTTCCCTTTCTTATACCCTTAAACTGTAGACTGAAACCCTTCTGAAAACCCGATGACAATTCCTTCGCTGCCTCCTGATCTGGATAATCCAATAACCATCATTCTAACACTTCCAGCTTGATGGGCATATGGGCCAGCCAGAAGCCACTGCCCATCAGACCCCTAGTTATATTGGTGCCTATTCTGATAGGTGTGGCCCCTCCCCCTCTGTTCCCCTCCCCTGATTTCCTCTCCCCCATAACTGACCCCTAAAATTTCCCTGGGTGGTCCAAAAGGTCTGCTGGTATGAGCTGACCTGGCTGCCAGACCCTTTCTCCCAGTTAAACCTACATTTTGACACCAGGTGATGCCCCCCACGCTTGGAACATACATGTCAAAACTGGCAGTTCGACCATGAACAGAAGGTCCGGTTGTATCCCCAACATGCTTTCTGTGTCCCACTGCCCCTTCCTATCTCCCTATTTTTTGGCTCCGGTTGGTCCTGTGTAAATTTCCAACCACAGGTCTATTTGTCTAGCATCCCATTTTACATCCCCGAACTGTGCCATACTTTTACTAAACTTCTCATCGTATTTCAGCCAGCTAAAAAAATATGCGTTCTTTATAATACGGGAGTATGTCAGGAGTGGGGTTGCTAAATCTGGCCATTTCTTTATAAAAATTGCAGTAAAATAAGTGAAATCTGTGGACTAGTTGTCCTAGGTTTTTCCCTTTAGTGACTTGTTGTCCTCCCATTTTCCTAATAGTACCACTGCTGTCGCCATGTCCTTTTTTTCAAAACTGTCCTTCTCTTCGTACTTATCCATATTATCTACATTTACCAAAGCAAAAATATCTACGTATTCACCTTTCCATATCTTTTCTTTGGTGACTATAGGAACATGGTCCCCAAGTTACACACCTGGCACCCCAATATCTGTCCCTGTCTTAGTCCCCTCACCCCCCCACCCCCCTCTCCGCCCCAGTCCCTTTGATCTCCCCCAAGGCCTTTTCCAGTTGCCTGAGTCCACTATCTCCCACGGTCTTCAACATCTGCTTGACATACTCCTTAACAGAGCTCTCCAGTGTCATGGCCTGATTACCTGGTGTGGTTGGCTGTGGGGTGCTGGGTCCTGGCTGAGGATCTACTACTGAGCTGGGTGCAGGCCCCTTAACTGGTGGCTGTGGTTCCGGTGTTGGTAACGGGGCAGTGCCACCGACATCGGAGGCTCAGACGTAGTCACTGAAACTGACCCTGGAGCCAATGTAGGCTCCGGTGTGGTAATAATAGGGGGAAAGGCAGAGGAGGCACTGGTATCAGTCTGGGGACCACTGGCCGGGGTTCGGGTTCCCTTGGTGCTTTAGCCACTATCTTGTTTCTCCCGTCTCCCCAGCACTACTTCCCCTTCAGCTTTTTGCCTTTTTTCTCATCGGATGGCTCCAACCCACTGGTTCACCTTGACTACCAGGTCCATGACTACCAAATAGCAGTCCTCTTTGCTCAGCTTTGTCTTCCTTGGAGCCATCCTTCAGTTAACAGGTATCTATTGAAAAATCACAACACAGATCAGGACTTTCCTCTTACATGTTCTTGTCCCTGAGGGATGTGCCCCCCCCTTTCCCACTCTTTTCTGCTGCTCCATTAACCATTTCCCTCATGACCATGCTCCACACTCTTAAGTGCTCCCTAATACAATATTTAGAGCCAGTACTCCTGCCTTCCCATCGCCTATTAGGCCTCTGGCTCCCCACCCCCTCTTTCGATCACCCACTGATTTCTTTTAACTTCCCCAGCTGATATCACACCACAGTGAATTTAAACTGTTGCTTGTATTTCTAAAAAGAAGGAAAATAATTAAATCAGCAGCAGAAGAAACTTGCAGTTGTGTTGGCTTATTCGAGAGTGTGGCATTTGGCGCCCTGCTTTACTTGGTTAAGACCTTCCCTTCTGCCCCCCCACCACCAGCATGCTTAAGCACCTCAACTTCCTTTCTTGAAGTAGTATTATTAGTAGTAATTATTACCTTCAGTCACCCCCCTGGTGCTCCTGAACTTTGCACTCTTCACATGGCTGTGACATAACACACCATCACCATATGCTACCCCATGCGGGCCTCATTCAGGGCACAAAACCACACACTTTTGTTTACTGCTCCTCCTTTGCATAGTGCAGCTGCTATCTCTCAGTAGGCCACCATACTGCCAGGCCCCATTGTCACAGCCTCGTTCTTTCTCCCCAACCCCAGCAGTCTGCACTCCCCCATAGGCTTTGCAGCCTAGTCCTCCTTCATCTGGTGCCTGCCCCAAATACTGCCAGCCTGCTAGGCAGGGAAACCTCATATCCAGCTGCTGTGCTATACGTAGCCAGTATTCAACAATTTCCCCTGCCTGCTGTTGCCTTTAGTTTGTGTGCTCTAGTCTGCATACCCCAAACCAGCCATTTGCCTATAGCCCCACAGCCCTGTGGCCAGGGCAACTGAAAATTCCCTTATTTTCTCCTGCAGGTCAGCTCCTGAGCTGCCTCCTTGTCACCTGCTTTTCTTAGTGCTGCCCACCTATTGCTTGGGAAACCCCCACTTCACTCTCTCATCGCCCCCAGCCTCGTGGCCCACTGGCCATGTTGTGGTGATGTCACATGCAACCACAGCATGGCCTAGCTGCTTGGGCCTTGCAACCCCTTCAGACGGCTTCTGCCGCCCTGCTACTTCCTCACCCCTCTGCCATCCTTTTGTTAGAGGCTCGCCCACTGCTGCTGCAGTTCACTTCATGCACCTTCCCAAATCTTCTCCCCAAAATCTGGCCTTGTGCCCTCACGCCTTCAGACCCACTCCTTCTTCGGCTTGCTGGCCAATTTCTTCACTCTCTGCATCCCTTCCAGGGCTCCAAACCCCAGCAGTACCACTACAACTTTACTAGCAATTCTTCATTTTATTATACAGCCATATGAATAAGCTGCTTTACCTTGTGGGAGCTCCTTATTTCCCATACTCACCGTACCATGGCACCACCAAGTTTCCTGCAATGCTGGGTTATCAATCTAAATCATGCTCACCTTCTACAGTTATATCCTTAAATTATACGTTAACTTACTCATAAAGCAAATCAAATGCCCTCTGGCCTGTATCTTCTGACATAGTTTTGCCAAAAAACTGATGTGCTTCCAGAGACAATTAAACAAAATCTCTTAGAGCACCAATTGTGAGCTCTCAGGACTGTGCTACCCCTTATGTACCAGCCCTTCTGTACTGCCTCTTAGCCTGTCTGGGCCACTCTCTGGCTGCCACCTCATTATTTTTCTCTGCCTCTTGCTCCTCCCCTTTTGTGACCTCCTTGGCCCTTACCCCTTTGTGACTTCATTCCCCTCTGCCTTTCCCTCCACACCCCCTATCTCACCCTCCCTCTGCCTCATGGCTCACCCACACACACTTGCCAAGGCTTGGGGCCAATGGGGTCTGCCCCATGAGTTGGGCCACCCTCTTTATATATGTACATAGTTACACATTTCTTACTTCAAATAAGATTGAGTTATAGCCTACCAAATAGGTTTCCAAAATTTAAATATCAGTTATTTCCCTCTAATTTTAAAACAACATATCCACATTTAACCAGATTTGAAACATTTAAAGTACTGTACCACTGTGATGTCATGGTGAATGTCAGTTGCTGTTGTACTATTGAGTCTATGTCTCAGTATGTGCACATCAGCCTTTGAGAAAGGACTGCTGAAGTCCAAAATGCATTAGGCATGTGCACACTTTGTTCTGTTTCATTCCCAACATGGGATTTTAATAAATATGTTTAGCTTTTTCATAAGCTGCAGTGTCTAGAATAACTGGTTTTGTAAGAGCCCTGCTTCCAGGTGGTGTTGTTCTTGGTTTTTGTCATGAGCAGCACTACCTCAGTGCACACCTTTTTCATGTAAATATTATAGTGACACTTGACTATCAGCTTTGTCTTTAGCCTTTGTGATTTGTACCAGTTATAATGAGTGTGTTTTATATGACAGTGTTGCTTTAAGAATATACCTGATTAGAATCTGTTGCCCATATCTTTCCTTTTTAACATTTTTATTTTACATAGGTAGAGGTTTTTATATGTCATAGCACTATTGCACTTTGCCTGCCTTATTTGAAATTATCTCTCAATTACATTGTTATTTTTGATGTGTATGTCTTTAAGGGTAGGCTGTATAAAAGAAAGGTGTTTGGTAACCACTGTAGACTTTGACAAAGTTCGATTAGCGTGAAATGCATCAGGTGATGTGGTGATGTGTTCTGAGTGGAGAGGGATACAGGAAGAGAAACTAGATCTTTGTTCAGTGATTTATATCCATGTCTGTTGACTCTGAATGTATGTCTGTAAGCATGGAGAACAATAAAAGCAAGCACTTTAGATCATCGCATAAGATATGCTCACTCCTTCTTTGGTTGTAAGTTTCAACAGCTCTTACTGGAGTCCATTTTATTGCTGCTGCAGTTTCACAGGTGCCAGCTACCTTTCATTGAAGTGTGACTGTTTCAATTTAGTGTGGCACTGGTTTTCCCAGATGCGACCTTGGATACTCTCTGCATACTTATGGTAACTGTGGGTGGAGCAAGCAGCCATCTGCCTGTCCCAGGACAGTGGCCTTAACTGCCTAGCTTATGCAATGACCACAGAAACCTCCCAGCCATACTCCAATTGCCCAACTGCACACCAGCAGTGCAAGGGATGGATGTAGTGGAACCCATGCCAGCATGCAAACTTGGCCCCACACCCTTAGGCAACACCAGCCCTGGCAGTACACCTGACCACAGAGGAAATGAATGCCAAAGTCACAGGGTGACATGCTGCTCAATGCAGGAATGCATAACGATGCTTAGCAGTAAAGACACCTGTGCCACAGGGTGCTCATAACTGGGCACACTGCACAGCACAGTAGGCAGTTTATATATCTATATCTATATATATATATATATATATATATATACATATATATATGTATATACACACCACTGTATTGGAATCCAGCATACCTTCATCACACACACATGCCTCTCTCTCTCTCCAACAACCCCATCAGTGCATGAACTAGTTCTGTATGACCCAGGCACTGCCTGCATGCCACATCTTGTAACATAGACTTAGAAACATAGAATTTGACGGCAGATAAGGACCGCTAGGCCCATCTCGTCTGCCCATTTCCCTACCTACAGGATAGGCCGCAGATCCTAGTTAACCAACAGCCTATATCTTCCTGCCCCCCACAAGAATTGCCTTATGTCTGTCCCATGCATTCTTGAATTCTCCCACAGTTTTAGACCCCACAACTTCCTCAGGAAGGCTGTTCCATGCATCCACTACCTCTCTGTGAAATAATACTCTCACATTGCCCCTGAACCGCCTCCTTCTATCTTTAAATTGTGTCCCTTGTTCTTGCAAGTCTCTTTTTCTGAAAGATGCTACCTCTTGGACTTTGTTGATTCCTTTGATGTACTTGAAAGTTTCTATCATGTCCCCCTCTCCCTTCTTTCCTCAAGGGTATACATATTAAGCTCCTTTAGTCTCTCCTCATACAGCTTCTCTTGCAGACCCTGCACCATTTTAGTTGCCCTCCTCTGGACTGCCTCTATCCTGTCTATGTCCTTGCGGAGATGGGGTCTCCAGAACTGGACACAGTATTCCAGATGGGGTCTCACCAACTGTCTGTACAGAGGGATAACAACTTCCTGTTTTGTGCTGCTGATGCCTCTCCCTATACATCCCAGTATACCCCCGGCCCTCCCTACTGCCTTCTCACATTGCTTGCTAACCTTAAGGTCATCTGATATGATTACCCCCAGGTCCCTTTCCTGTTTTGTTGTTGTTACTACCTCCCCACCCATTGTTACCCATTGTACCCCAGGCCTTGCTCACAAGCATGACTTCACCATCAGCAAAGATGCCCTCTCCGTCACTGGCCTGATCAATGGGGGTGGTCCAATGCCTTCAGGTACAGGTAGACACTTTTGAACAGCTATGTTGAGTAGCATACAGCATGTGATGAATACCATGCACATCTTGTTGAGTGAGAGCTGTAGTGTCACCACTGTTCTGTCCATGCACCTGAAGCACATCTTCAGCAGTCCAAGCACCCTTGCAATGATGGCTTTTGTCTAGCTATGTGACTTATTGTACATTTGCTCTGCCTCAGTCTGTAGCTGCAGAACTAGGTATTTCACTGTTACTTGCAGAGGGGGAGAACAGTTACTGTGTGCCTATGTGGATCCTTCAGATGCCCATCCCTGCATTCCTACTTATGGATGAGCCACCTCTGATTGTTTGGTATGGTACACAGCACCACCCACAGTCCTAAGTTCTACAGTATGTAGGAATCACTGATCAAGCCTGGTTACCTAGCACAGGTATGTGTAATTACACCTGCATTATCACACACAGCCTGCAAGTTAATGCTGATGTATGCCTTGAATTTCCCGTATGTATTTTCCACCTGGCATGAGGCAATGAGTGACATGTGCATTCCATCAGTGGCACTGATGGTATTGTGCACACTGTGCACAGGAACCTAATGTAGTCATCACAGTGTTCCAGTAGTGCACTATCACCTGCCAGAGGCATCTGCTGATGGATGACTGGTTCCTAGTGACCAAAGTCTATGTCATACATTGGAAGGTGCCAGTCTCATAGCATACCAGGGCTGTAAGCATGCATCTAATGACCTCCAGTACAAGACTGCAACATGTCCTCATCTGGGGCCTCAACAGTTGGCATAGCTCCCCTGTGGTATTTGTACTGAAGCAGTACATGCTAATGTACTGCAACTCCATGAGTATAGCTGTGTCTGTCTGTGGCCAATATATCCATCAGTGGTGTTTATAGCATTAGTGGCACTCTGTTGCCTACTAGTGCATCTATAAGAGAACCACATTCATCAGGATGCTGAGATACATTGTCGCACTGTTTCTGCACATGTTGATTTGTCCTGGATTGAGCCAGACCAGTGCCTGAGCAGCCCCCTGTGAGCTCCATTGAATGTTGGCTGTATGGCTCAATTGTTATCAGATGGGCATGGGTGGGTCCAATGGGTGAGATGTTGTGGAGCCATATCTGAGGACCTATCTGATATTTTGAGGAGCTACTGGAATGGATGCCAAGGACCAAACTAACAAGGCTAAGACTGCAACAGTGCCACAAATGGCCTCGGTGCTGCTTGCCCTGGTCCTTGAGGGGAGTGGGTACCATGACCAGGATGGGCAGTACTGACACCTGGTGAAGTCATTTTGGGTGAGTTGCACTGCCTGTACAGTGATGCTACCATGCCACCATTCCAGTCACTCTAGTGCCCTACTGTGCATTTATTGATGTTCCCTAATTTGTTTAGGGGATAATGGAGCAGATCAGAACACTAATGCTGCAGTAGGGGTGGCAAGGAGACTGAAGGACCAAGCATCCACCTACAACATTGCCCTGAACTGGGATCTCAAGAACTGACCACCAATGGAGAGAGGCAATTGGGATGGGGATGGTACAGCTGGCACTAGACAAGTGGTCCAGGGTGTTGGAAGGGCTGACATGGGCAGGAGTTCCTGGAGCAGCTCATACAGTCACAGACACACCTCGGTGCCAGCTGGGATGGTCAGTGGCTGGACCAGTGAATCAATGAATATTATTGAGGGTGCCAGGGTGTGACATGGCCCTGGGTGTGGCAAACACAGGATATCACCATGCCAGGGTGTAACAGAACATGATAGCTTGCAGTAGTAAGGGACTGTCATTACCAATGGCTCTGCTGCCTATTATTCTGAGTTGATTCTGTTATTTTGTATGCTGCACTATTTGTATGTTTGTAAAACACCTATATGAATGGCAACCATACACTCCCATGTCCTCCACTGATTCAGGGGAGTGGGGTCAAGGGTGCTAGGTATAGGGTACCGGGCAAATTCTGGTTATGGCCCTGGGGGGTGAGGGTGTGTTTGGGGCACCAGTGCTTTCTGTGCCCACATTCCTGTATACCCTGTACTGCGTAGCTGTCTCCCTTGCAGCAGACACCTTGCCCTTGTAAGTGGCAGTCCTCACCTATACTCCTGCAGTGCTTCCTTCAGGGCTGTGGATCAGCCTCTCCCCCCTCCCCGCCTGGAGCAGGTGTGTAATGCTCACCATGTTCTGTGTCATTGCTCACAGCTGGCTTCTGCACCTGTGCTGGGCATGCTGTAGATTGGCATGGGAGTACATACACATCTTTTGTTTGTATCTCCCTGTGTGCCTCCACTATACAGTTGCAACTTTTGTGGATCAGGCCTTTAATGATGCATTAATTGTGTACAAAATTCCATGCACACCAACTGCTTCCAAAGGTGCAACTGCCAACTGTAGATGCTATTAACAACAAAAAAGAGAAAAGTGCACACTCAGCTTGCTGAGACACATGACTTATTAAGAGAATTACACACTGACAACCAGCCCTACGTGGTGCCTACTCACTAGGCTTCTTCAGGGGTCATGGTTGAAAGCGCATAACATGCATTTAAATATGTCGTAGTTAATCAGTGCACATTAATATTCATCAATTTTGTAAAAGCCTCACATTATACAATTAGAAAACAACATAATGCAGTGTACTAATTCCATACTCTGACCCCAGAACAAACTGCTGTTTTAAGTATGGGATTATCATATTTATTGACTTGTGATATTGATAGTTTTCAAATCCAAACAGACATTTTTAAATTATTATGGAAACTTGACTTCTGGTACCATTTTTGGGACAATATTGTAGAAAAGTCTACATTAAGGTACTTCAGATTAATTGGTAACAAAGACCATAGTTCAGAAAATACCACAAGGGGTTATTTAATACCAGCATATGTATTGAATATAGAAAGAGAAAAGGATCAAAGATAATTGGTTACTAATGTCATAAACAATTTACCTGTATATCAAGAAGATGCTGACATTAATTTGGACATGGCATTAGATATAATGGACAAAAGATCTATAATGTATAAGTAATGTACAGTATAATGGATGAGACTAATGATGAATCTTTAAATGTTTCCAATGATAGAGTGCTAACAGATGGCATTGATTTATTGTTGACAATTGATGTAAACATGAATTGTCAGGATGACATCCTTGACTGAGGAAGGGAGGCATGAGATAACCTGTATATATAAGTGGAAAATTTGTAAAAGGAAATGGCATAAAAACCCAAAGCTTCTTCTGATGCAACTACCTAAGACATCCTGTGATCAAGGCTTTTGAAGTAACAATTCAAAGATATATAGACAATTTGTTAATATTAGATACACCATAGACATATAAGAGTTAATCAGGATTGGAATGGAAAGCCTTAAGAGAACTGAAAGCAATGGACAATATCATAATAAAAATGCTAATAAAGGCAGTGTGATTATGGCACAAGACACATAAAAATATGTGCAGAAAGTCCAACAGGCCCTTGAGCACCTTCACATGTCACATCATACTGGAAGGGGGCTAAAGGCTCTCATTTGCTGTCCTGTAAGTTTTGGGCACAATGCTTTGCAGCGCACATTCTACAGATTCAGAGCCCCACTACGGGACACATGACACATGAGAAATCACAAATTCAGCAAATTTTTAAAATTATTATGCAGACTTATATCGATCCTCCACTCCGGCTGACCCTGATGCCATTAGCCATTTTCTTAGCACACTTCCCCTTCGCAGATTGATTACTGCCCAACAGGAGCACCTCACAGTTCCTATTACTAGTGAGGAACCTCTCACCCAATTAAAATCTCTGAAATCAAGAAAGTGTCCTGGCCCAGATGGCTACACCAATGAATGGTACAAAACCTTCTCTGATTCCCTCAGTCCTTATTTACTACATGTCTTTCCTACAGTTGTGGAGGCAGAATCACCCCCGCCTTCTTGGCTTTTTACTACTATTAGTCCAATTCCCAAACCTGGCAAGTACCCCTCTAACCCCTTGTCCTATAGACCCATTTCAGTCTTCCATACAGATTATAATATTTATATGACCATTTGGGCCAAAATGCTGGAAAGAATTCTCCCAGGCATTATTCACCTTGACAAAGCCAGATTTATTTGCAAATGACACACCTTAGATAACAACCGTTGCACCCTCCTTCTTATTGAGCATGCTGTCTCTCATCAAATTCTTATGGCTTTACTTAGTTCAGATGCCAAGAAGGCATTTGACAGGGTCTCCTGGGACTTTCTTTGGGGTACCATGTCTGTTTTTGCTTTTCCTGACTCTTTCTTGCGATGGCTCCAGAAGCTGTACTCCAGTCCTTCAGCATATAACCATATTAACAGAGACTATTCCTCTTACATTGCTTTTCAATAGAGTACTCATCAGGACTGTCCAATGTCTCCATTACTGTTTGCTTTGTTTCTAGAACCACTAGCCATAGCCATCCATATTAGTGAATAGGTTAAGGGTGTTCCACTTGGTGGCATGCTCTTTAAGATTACGTTATACACAGACAATATTCTTCTCATCTTATTGGGCCCAGATCACTTTATTGCAGGTACATGGCCTCTTATACAAATGTTTGGGGCCCTCTCAGGATTTAAACTTGACCTGCATAAGACAGAGGCCAAGAAAATTTTTTTATTTATTTGTTTGAAAATCGGTGAAGGGGGAAGGCACTCTGGGCCAAGGCTCATTTCCAGGTGTGACCAAGGGGAAGGTAAATGGTAGGGACACAAGCAAACTGCAGTGCAATCATGAATGCAAAGTAAAATATTTCACAGGTACATCTAGGGACAGTTTAAGGTACAAATAAGCATACCCATATGGTGTGAAGTACACATGCAAGATACAACAAACAAACAAAAACAAGCATTTGTCACTGCTAAAAGCTTGATGCTTGGTAAACAATTTTTATCTTTCAATTTTGATCACAAATTTTGAGGATACTTGTTTTAGGACTAGTATAGCCATGACATGCACCATTTATAGAACTATTGGCCGAAATGTAATTTCATGCCAGCTGTGCCAAAACACATCTTGTCCAGGATTTTAAAAATGACACATGTCCCTTTTATAAGGTGGTGGGGAAAAATGGCAATGTTGAAAGGTTGGAGTCAAAATATTGAAAATTAACAAAGTTATGAGTGAATGCTGAAACAGTGGAATGTTCAGTTATAACCTAGGCATTTTACCGTATTTGTACACCAAATTTTCTGCATAGTCTTCTTATTACCCCACCTAATGGACCCAGTAGGTGAACATTTTCAGATCCATGCCAAAACATCATTCTATGCCACTGAAATGTGATTCTGTGCCACAGATACAAAAATATTTCATCCAGGATTTGAAAAATGACAGCTGTCACATTTGTAAGGTGCTGTGAAGAAATGGCCATGTTGAAAATTTGCGATCGAAACATTAAAAATGACCAATGTTACAAGCCTGCATTTATGAATTTCAATGTTGACTCATAGTTTTGTAGTTTTTTTAATATTTGTGCCCCCAAATATTCAACATAGCCTTCTTACAGTATGACCCCACCTCATAAACAAGTGCAGAGACATTTTTCAAGCCCTGCCCAAGAAGTGATTTTGTATATCAACTGCGACATCATCTTTTGGTCAGGATTTAAAAAATGAACAGCTGTCTCATTCATGAGGTGCTGTGACGAAATGGCTATGTTGAACATTTGGGGCCAGCTATTGAAAATTACCAAAGTTATGAGCCTGCATTTGCAAGTTTCAACGTAGGCCCATAACTTTGCTGTTTTTAAATATTTTTACACCAGATTTTTAACATAGCCTTCTTATGATCCTCACATCATGAACAAGGGCAGAGAAAATGTTCAACTCCTTCCCAAAAGGTGATTTTGTGCAGCGACCATGAAATCACCTTTCAGAACAGATTTGCCTAAATATACTGTAATTGTTCATGAGGTTGGGTCCCAGAAAAGGCATGCTACAAATCTGGGGCAAAAATTTTCAAAAATTGCCATATTATGCCACTAAGTTCAAAATCCCATTGAAATACATTGAACTGCATACCTGATTTCTTCAGTTTGCAGTCTGGCTTTGAAGAGTGAAGATGTGTCTGTGGCACAGAGATGATTATGTCATCAGACGTCTGGTGGGTAAGTAAGAGCTTGAGAGTGGTGGCTGCTGAGTGGGAGGATCAGATGGGGAGGACTAACTAACAGACATTGATGGACGGTTTTCTGTTTTACCGAGTTAATAGAAAAATGAGGACAATGAGGGATGGTTTTCTATATTTCAGGTGATGACACTGGGTGATTGAGCATCCCCAGTGTCAGTATTATGTTTCTGGGAGAGGGGTGCTGATAGGGAGGGGAGGGTCGGGTGGAGGAACAGTTACAGGGCACCAGCATCAGCCATCAATGGATGGTTTCTTTGTTACAGGATTATCTCTCTCTCTCTCTCTCTCTCTATATATATATATATATATATAAACTACTAATGTAAGCAGTGACACTGGGGACTGAGCACCCCAGTGTCAGTGTTATGTTTGGGCTGGTGCTGAGAGGGAGGGTCAGGTGGGTGGAAGAGTTACAGGGGCACCAGCAAGAGACATCTATGGATGGTTTTCTTTGTTGCAAGCCAGATATATAATAAAAAAACACAAGGTGGACACTGGGGGATTTTGCACCCCCAGTGTCAGTGTTATGTTTGTGGGGGAGTCGGGTGGTGGATGCTGAGAGGGAGGGTAGGAAGGGGGGAGACAGTTACAGGGGCACCAGCAACAAACATTGATGGATGGTTTTCTTTGTTACGGGCTTTAATATACAGTATATGTAAAAATCTATGAGGTGGTTACACTGTGGAATTTGTGGAATTGTGCACCCCCTGTGTCAGTGTTATTTGTGTAGAGGGTGTAGTGTGGTGGGCGCTGAGAGGGAGGGTCAGGTGGGGGGAACATTTACAGGGGTGCCAGCAAGAGACATTGATGGATGATTTTCTTTGTTTCAAGCTAGACATAATATATTAAAAAAATACAAGGTAGACATTGGGGGACTCAGCATCCCCAGTGTCAGTGTTATGTTTGTTGGGGGGGGGTTGGAGTGGTGGATGCTGAGAAGGAGGGTTAGGTGGGGGAGAGTTACAGTGGCATCAGCAACAGACATCAGTGAACAGTTTTCCTTGTTACAGGGCTTCTTACAGCAGCTGCACATTGGTGACATCTGTAGCAAACATCTGGTGTGCAGCTCATAACTGTTTTAAAAGCCAGTCAGCTGTTTGCTGACTCAGCTTCATGTAAATCAAAGTACAAAGCCTTCTCTGATTGGAGCAGCCTCCATCATTTGAAGTACACCAAATTTACACCCACCAAGCAGAGAGTTGCATCAGGACCACAACGCGTGGTCATTGGTGTAGACTGCTGAGCCCTTTTTTTTTTAATTTCTCTTTATCCTCCTCCCTACTTGCACCCTCCTCTTCGGGAGACACCTATGGGCTTATCAGCCTTCGCTCACCTACCTGGAGCCGGTGCAGTCCATGCCCCATGGAGCCGTGGCTATACCCCCCAGGCGGGTACGAGGCGGGACACCCTTCCACCCCGACGTTCCGCTAATCTTTGTCGGCATGCTGTCTCCGGGCAGGTAGGGGCATTGAAGGTCGGGCCCCTGGTGCTCCGTCTACCAGGAGGCTGCAAGGGTTTTTTCCTGGTGTTTCTCGACGTGCCAGGTCCGATGACGTCAAGGCGCCGAAGCGCCGACGTCTGGCACGTCGCTCCCCCTCTGTTGGAGCATCGGGCTTGCTGTACCTCAGGTCTCCACCTGGGGTCAGACAAGCACCGAGCTCAGGTACCCCTTCCCCGGAAGGGGCAGGCAGTCCTTGGGGCTCAAGTCCTCCCCTCAGCCAGCCTCCAGCTCCCGGGCTCGTTCCCGAACCGGGTCGCTGGCATCATAGCAAATCCAACCGCTGCGCCCGGTGAGCGACCCAACTGCTGAGCCCTTTTAACTGCAATGAGCTTGGTAGTGGCACTCCCCAACATCCAGTTTCACTTGTCACAAACGTTTGATGCGTAGCGCATCAAATGTAAAAACTGTCATAGAAATATTAACCAAAATGAGCAAGTAGTGCACTGGGCAACAAATTAGAATAAGGAAAAAGAAACAGAACCATTTATACCACTGTAACAGACAGAATATCTAACAGGAAACAAGAACAGGTTGGGGCTGGAAGGAGTTTCAGCTGGAGTCTGAAAGAGCCTAAGGTGATGTAGAAGCAGGAGAAGGAAGGAAACTGGTTCCAGAGAGTTGGAAAACAATTGGAGAAGGCAGACTGCCAAACAGAGGAATGGGGAAAGGGGGTAGGCATGGCTGGAGAGGGGAGTGATGAGTGGCAGAAGAGAAGGGAACCAAACCAGTATTTGGAGATGAAGGAGGAACAGTGTAACTGGTGACAAGATGCAAGAGGGATGACAGAAATGGTCAGAAGGTAGTTTATGGTTAACAACTGACATCTGCAGTTTTTATACCAGTATACTCCATGAAAATAACATTTGAGCTGTAAAAGATTTAAAGACAAGTGATCAGGATGTTTTATTTTGGATCTTCTACGATTTTTATTGTGCCATGATTAGTTTTTATTTAATGACAAGGTGTTAGTTGCAAAAACTCATGTCTGAAAATAGTCATATTTTGTGGCTACAACACCATTCCCAGTAAAAAAAAACTAAAATAAATAACTAAAATAAACTCAAGGAACAGTGATGGGCAGCATTATTCCCATCTTATGTAAGGATTTATCTGTCATGGTGGTAGAACCAGATTATTTTTGCAGAGACAAACCATCCCTCAGACACATCTATCATTGGTATTGTTTTATCGATGGGGGTCATGAGCTAGCACTTGAGCGGTATGGCAGCATAACAGTGAGCTATCCCACTTACCTTTTTATTTTTGAGCTAATAGCATTTTTAATTATTGTTTCTCAGTTTTAAATAGTTCACCTTCTAAAATTAACCCTCCTTTGTCTCAAGATCATGTGGCAGCTTAATCAACTGACTGGTAATTTAAATAATCCACTTGCCAGTTCCTGTCATGCTAACTGAGAGCAGAAGCTTTGCGGCAGGTGCTGCAGGGCAGTCCGGAATCTCACCTCCGAGGGCTCTGGAGTCTGGTGCGGGATGAAAGAACAGCAAGGGCTCTGCAAAAAATAATAAAAAAACGTCATCACCTATTACCACAGACATGGACTACATCAAAAATAAGTTGAAAAATATGCACCTTGATATTGTCTCTATAAAACAGCAAGCAGGGACTGACAGGGAGAAAACAGAGGTTATTAAAGAAAGACTAAACATAATCAAGGAAAGGATTGCTATGCTTGAAGAAACCTTATTTAAAGTTGAAGACAAATCAGACAAAGATTGGAGCATAACTGAGCATTTAGGGGCCAAAATAGACAATCTGGAGAACAGAAGTAGACAGAATAATTTGAGACTAGTAGATGTACCTCAGTTGATGAAGGGCAAAGACATGATACACTTTCTTCAAGAATTTCTCCCTTCTTTGTTAAACTTTAATTGGAACTGGCCATTGTAGATCAAGAGAGCACATTGTTCTCTGAGACTGATCCCCAAACAGGGGCAGAAACCAAGGCCCATAATCAGCCGCTTTCTCAGATTTACAAACAAAGAAGAAATTCTGAGTATTGCCAGACAGAAAAAGGCTCTTTATTGGGGAAAGTACCATATTTACATATTTCATGACTACTTTGTTGATTTGGTGGAAAAGAGGAAGGAGTACAATGACATTAGGTTTGTGTTGCAGAAGTTAGAGGTGTCTTATTATATTAAATACTCTGCAGTTCTGGTTTTGTCCAAAGGAGGAGGGTCTCACAGTTTTACTACACCAGGTGAAGCAGGGGGATTCAGAACAAGGAACTGGTCTGACATCCTGCACATCCTGAACAATAAGCCTAAAGTAATGGCATCTCAAAGCCACTCTCCAACCGCCCCAAGAAAATTTAAAAAATTCAAAGGTTCCAACTTAGAACCCCATGTGTGTGCACCAGATTCACAAACTTCGCAGAGAAGCCTTCATGCCATTCCTTCTAATGATGCAGTCTCAATCTCTTGAGTAGAAAGAAACAAACACACATTCCAGTACTGAGGCACAACACTAGACATCCTACTACTAAGACATCTGTGTTAAAATCAGTAGCTTGGCCCACCAAGATAATGAAGAAATTGCAGCCTTTCTTTGAAAATAAAAGTGCAATCCTGGCTACAATCTCTTCTAAGCCCTTTACTTCCCCAGACTGGTCATTACCTCCTGCACACTCTCCTCCGATGCTGCCCTTGGATGGGTCTGCCAAAAGACTTAGCAACTGTTTAAGAAGCTCCTCCAGCCCCGTAATGGACATGGTCGAGGAGCCATCCTCACCAAGCTATTCTCCTTCAGAGATAGAGGCATTGGTGTCCTGAGGATTTGAGTACTCCCATAATCCTCACCTGGAAGTAAGGGGGTGGTCCTTCCTTACTACCTCTATATGCCATTGGTTTACACATACATCAGTGGCCTTTGACTGGGACTTCCATTTTAGTTTTTGAATGAAAATGTAATTAAACAGTTTTTATGTATTGTTCATCTGTTAATTAGTAATCTAGGACTTGTGGATAAGTTGGGTAAAATGTTTAGCAAATCTATTGGTAGTATTTAATGCCTGCTCACCTCACAGGAAGTGGGGGTCAGAGGTGACTTCCTGTGGGTCAAATAGATTGGAGTTGTGTGGTCTGCCTGTCCTCCTGTTCTTTTCACTACAGTGCAGTCCTTTGATATAAGTTATCCTTTTCCTGGTTTCCTCTGGCCCTTTCTTTCTTTTTATGCAGGAGGCATAGTTTGTGGGGGGGGGGGGGTTGAGGAATCTGCCAAATGTCTGTAAATGTTTAAAATGTCTGTAAAAACCCTAAGTAGTTTCTAGTGTGAAAGGCAGAAGTTTAATTTTTCTGCGCAATGTTGATAATAGGCATGTATAGCCCTGGTTTATGCCCCCTAGACCTCATGACTTTTGAGCTTGCATGGATCAATTTTAAGTATACCTGTAGGAACAATGCTTCAGCTATTTATTACATTTGTAGCATTTCAGTAATGATGTTATGGTGATTACCAGCTGCTGAAGCCCTGACCTTGCATGTACATTGCAGGCTTACTTCATAGCAAATGATCATTTAAGAAATAAAAAAAATGTTAAAGGATCCACATATCCTTCCCTTAGTTGTTTGGTTATACAATCTGCATGTTTATGTGTATTAAGGATTTTTTTTGGGGGGGAGCTAATCTCAGACTGAGGGTTGAGGCTTGGAGGCAGTAACATTGGAGCAGTTTGTTCAAGTTAATTTTCTCAAAGATGATCTAAGTTTCTGTCCTGCAAAATTCCATATGGTCCTGTTAAGAAACATAGAAACACAGAAGTTGACAACTGATAAGGACCACAAGGCCTGCCCATTCTGCTAAATTTTTTTTTACCTTATGAATGTGCCATATGCCTTTACTCTGTCAATGACCTATTTATTCATACTCATCTGTATTGCTCCCTTATGCCTATCCCATGCCTGTTTGAAGCCCTGCACTATATTCATATCCACCACTTACTGAGGTAGGCTGTTCCATGCATCCACCACCCTTTCTGTGAAAAAACTTCCTCACATTACCCTTTAATCAGTCTCTCTCTCTCTCTCTCTAATCTCAAGCTGTGTACTTTTGTCCTGTTATTTTTTATATTGAAACATGTTAGGCTCTTTCACATTGTTAATGTCCTTAATATATTTGAATGTTTTGATCATATCACCTCTATCCCTCCATTGCTCTAAGGTATACATATTGAGCTCTGTAAAGCTGTCCTCATATGTTTTCTGATGCAGTCCCTGTACCATTTTGAGGGCCCTTTTCTAGACTGCCTCCATTTTATTAATGTCCTTGGGCAGGTGCATCCTCCAGTACTGCATGCGGTATTTCAGATGAGGCCTAACCAGTGTGTTGTAAAGAGGGATTATTAGCTCCCTCTTATGACTTGTGATACCCCTACTAATACTTGCTAATGTCCCTCTAGCCTTACCTACTGCTTTAGTGGTCTGCTTGGATGATTTCAGGTCATCTGTGTTGATGATGCCCAAGTCTCCTTCTTCCCTTTAGATTGCCAGCAACTCCCCACCCAACCTATAGGCAGCTTCAGAGTTTCTCTTCCCTATGTGCATGATCTTGCACTTCTTTGCATTAAACCCCAGTTGCCACTCTTCAGACCATTTTGCCAGTTTTTCCAGATCTCTTCTCATTCTGCCCACTCCATCTAGATCATCTACTCCATTGCAGATCTTGGTGTCATCTACAAACAGGATAACCTTGCCCTCCAGTCCATCTGCAATGTCACTGATGAAGATATTGAAGAGGACTGGCCCTGGGACTGATCCCTGTGGTACCCCACTTGTAACTTGCATCTGTTCTGACTGTATACCGTTTAACACCACTCTCTGTTTTCTGCCTACCAACCAGTTTTTCACCCAGCTGACTAACTTCTGACCCACCTCGAGCCTATCTAGCTTATTAATCAATCTTATATGTGGAACAGCATCGACAGCTTTGCAGAAGTCAAGGTAGGCAACATCAACTGCATCCCCTTGGTCCACCACTCTGGTCACCCAGTCAAAGAAATCTATGAGATTAGTTTGACAGGACCTTCCTGTTGTAAACCCATGCTGTCTTGGATTCTGTGCTCCTATGAATTCCAGGTGTTGCACTATCCTTTCCTTAAGGAGTTCTTCCATAGTCTTGTCCAGTACTGAGGTAAAAATGACTGATCTGTATTTCCCTGCATCCTCCCTGCTGCCACTGTTGTGGAGCGGGATCACATGAGCACTTCTCCAGTCTTCTGGGACCTCTCCTGTGCTCAGGGACTCACTGAACAGTTCTGCTAATGGCTCTGCTAGTTCTATCCTTAGCTCCTTTAGTACCCTGGGATGTATGCCATCAGGACCCATTGCCTTGTCCACCCTGAGCCTAGCAAGCTCTTGTAGGAACCATTCTTTTGTGAAGGGACTTGTGCACACCTCCTTCCCCCCTGTGTCCATGGTGCTGAGCTGTCGGCCCTGCCCTACCTTCTCCTCAGTAAATACTGAGCAGAAGTATCTAGGATAGATGTTATTCCTTGGCTTTCCTCTATGCATTCCCCCTTACCCACTTTGATCTTAGCAATACCCCCTCTGGACTTTCTCCTTTCACTAATGTATCTACAGTATAGAAAGTCTTGTCCCCTCCTTTTACTGTTTGTGCTAGTGTTTCCTAGGTTTGGACCTTTGCCTGCCTTACTGCCTTCCCTGGTTCCTTTCGAGAAGTTTGGCATGCCTCCCTATCTTTGTTCTGCTGCGTTCCCTTATATTTCCTGAAGGCCAACCTTTTGGCTCTGATCTTTTCTCCTACTGTTTTTGAGAACCAATGTGGTTTCTTCCTTCTTTTGCTCTTAGAAACATAAAGAAACATAGAAATTGATGGCAGATAAGGACCGCAAGGCCCATCCACTTTGCCCATCTTGTTTCTTGCTTTTCTTCCTAACAGAATGGGATGTTGCTTAAAGTATTACATCCTTAATGCTTGTCCACTTTGCATGTACCCCCTCACCTGCATCTCTTCTTGCCAGGGCTAGCATAACTCTGTTGGCCATCTTATCAAAGTCAGCTCCTCTGTTCAGTTGTCCATACTGTCCTTTTTTGGAATGGGTTGCTTTGCTCCAATATTACCAGGATTAACAGGCTCCTCATTCCAGTGATGGTTTTGAGTAAATACATGCCTGCTATATAAGCTCTTCTCTATGGTATAATCTCTAAGATTTGTCCCTCTTGACAGTTGTGTCCGGAACATTTATGTGAGTCATGAGCACCCACCATATGGAGAGTCTGCCCTGTTGTCCCCTCATCTTGTGACCAAGTAAGCAAGTTTGGTGCAGGTTCAGAAACTTTCAGGAAGGGCCCTGTCTCCTTCATGTCTAAGTTTACTTGGAAATGGTATAGTGGTCAAAGCTATTTTATACATTCTATGAGTCCTTGTGCTGCCTCGGTCTCAACAGCCAGGAACATGTTTTAGTTAAGGGATTCATTTCCTGGATTAAGGGTATATATGTTTCATGTTGCCTAGCCGTTCATCTAATGCAGGTATTGTTTCACTGGATCTGTAATTTTATTCTAGTATGGGTAATAATTACCACTGATCTTTTCTTTTAAATGAATACGCTGGACTATAAGTATTATACTAAGCTTTTTAAAAAACAAGTGTGGGTTCTTGATGTTGTGCTCCTTAGAGCTGTGTGATGTCACTTTGAGAGTTCTTCTCAGTGAATAGTTGCAGTTCTTCCTGCTGTGTTTGTTTTGTGTTGTATAAGTTTGGGTGAGTGTGTTGTGTGACTGGGTGTGTAAAAAAGGTGTCTGGTTTTGGTTCAGGTGTCTGTTTTTTGTTTTGAAAAGGAATTCTGTTAGATGTATCAGGTGTTTTCACTTGCATTCTGTGTTTATTTGAACTTCTTTATTTCAATTTAATATAAATCTGCTGGTTAGATAGCTTCCTTAGTGTTATAAGCACTGAAGCTTTATTATGAGTTCAGTTTGTATTTCTTCATGGAATGTTCAGAGGTTAGGATCACCAATAAAAAGATATAGGGTACTAAATCACTTAAATAAGCACAAAGTGGACATAGCTTTTCTCCAGGAAACTCATTTAGCTCCTGAGAAGGTGGAAAAACTTGCTTGCAGTTGGGTAGCTACTGTAAGTCACTCATGCTTGTTTCAAAGAAGCATGTTGTAGCAATTCTAGTCAGGAAGGGCATGAACTTTGTGAAACATAATCATTTTACTGACCTGGAAGGCAGGTACCAGATTTTGATGGGCAATATTTATGGGAAAGACATAACATTATGCAATATTTATGCCCTGAATTTGCAACAGAAAGAATTTTCTCAAACATTGCTTATGCTCTGGCTAATATTGGAAATTATGAGATTATTTTGGTTGGTGACTTTAATGTGGTTATGGACCCTGTCTTTGAACAAATCTCACTGCCCTAACCTGGGACATTTAACTGCAGCACAAAACAGACTCCACCTGGCACTTAGAGACTTACTGTAGGACTAATGGACACTTGGAGGCTAGTACACCCTTAAGAGAGACACTTTTCTTTTCTTTAAGCATGGCATGGTACATTAAGCAGGCTAGATTACTTATTTATGCCATTAAGTCTTTTCAATGAAGTTAGTCATATAAGCTACAAGAATATCTTTATTTCAGACCATTCCCCACTGAAAAGCTCAGTGTGGTCTGAAAATAAGGCAAGCAGGTCTGCAAGCTGGAGATGTAATTCTTCTTTGCTACAAGATGAGGATTTCTGGACTTGGGTAAAGGAGCAAACGTCTGATTATTTCAAAAATAATTGTAATGGGGAGGTAGTGGATACAATAGTCTGAGATGCCTATACTGCCTTTATTTGGGGGGGGGGGCATCATAGGATTAGCCTCTAAGAAAAAGAAAGAAAAACTCAAACAGCTACACTCCTTGTAAAAGAAACTGAGTAGCACTCTATCAGACTTAAAAGGAAACCCTCCAAATAAAAAAGACCTACTTAATAAAGCTACGAGACTAAATATGATTTCAATAAAGATTGACAGCAGCAAAATCTAGTATGCTCTTTTTAGAGTTATACAAAAATATTGGGAAACGAGAAAAGGCCAGTAAATTTTAGCACATAGATTGCAGAAAATGCAGAATAATATTAGTGATATCAGACTTAAAACTGGAGAATTTACACATAATCTGGGGATAATTAATGATTGCTTTAATGACTTCTATGAAAAATTATACAAATCTCAAGGCTCAGATAGACCACATAGAGGATTTTCTTAAAAAAGCTAATCTTCCCTCATTGTCCTTATATGATAGGCAACATTTAGATAGGCCTCTAACTCTGCAGGAGATTTCAGAGTTAATTGGAAGTACTCCCATAGGCAAAACTCGAGGCCCAGATAGGTTGTCTGGCAAATTTTGCAAGTATCTAAACAACATAATTGGTCCCCATCTTTTAAAGGACTTTCAAAATTCTTTTAAGGACAGATCTTTCTCAGATTCTATGAATGAAGCCTATATATGCTTACTGGCTAAGAAAGGGAAAGACTCACTTGAGTGTGTGAGTTACAGGCCTATATCCCTCCTGAACTTTGATTACAAAATAATAGCAAAAGTATTAGCTGTCAGACTCTCTAAAATTGTGACCAAACGTGTGAGGAAGGAGCAGGCAGACTTTCTGCAAGGTAGACAGGCTGCTGATAATTTCCACAGGCTCTTCTCAATTTTGTGGTCAGCCTAAACATCACAAAACAAAATCCCTCAATAACTATCTAATTGGACATAGTAAGGCATTTGATTCTTTAGAATGGGTTTATCTCCTGAATGTTCTTAAAATGAATGATTTGTGGCCTAACATAATTTCCTGTTTACAAACTCTATCTATATTCAAGCTCCAGAGCATGTATAATTACAAATGATCTCAGGTCTTCTCCCTTCCACTTGTGTAGAGGTTCTAGGCAGGGTTGCCCTCTCTCTCTCTCTGCTCCTTTTTTTTATTTCATTCTTGCCATAGAACCTCTTATCAAAAGAATAATGCAGTCTAATAGAATTCATGGGATACAAGCAGGAAAATATGTTAATAAAGTCCTTGCCTTTGCAGACAACATTCTTTTAACTCTGACCCAGCCATCCTTTTCTTTGCTGAATGTCAAGGAAATGTTACAAAACTGTGGAAAAATATCAGGCCTTTAACTAAAACAGAGTGTTTGATGCTCTCCAATGCAAACTCAGAAAGAATCAAAGTAGATACCATGCTAGATGTTAAATTGCCCTTTGATGGTTTAATTTATATGGGGATTAATTTCTTTAATTCTGTAGGGAAGATCTTAGATTTTAATATGTCTAGAATAATTGATGAGCTCAAGTCAGATCTAAACAGATGGTCTAAACTATATCTATTGCTATGGGGTAAAATTAATTCCTTAAAAATGATCTTTGCTCCTAGCTTGCTTTATTTTATGAACAACTTTGAAGCAAACATCCCTATGATGTGGTTCAATAGATTTAAAAGACTTAGCTCCATCTTCCTGTGGGATGCAAAGCCTTCTAAATTGTCCAAGGTTAAACTTAGAGCTTCAGTGGGTAATGGGGGTTTAGCATTGCCATGGTGGCAAGGGTACTTCTGGGCGTATAAGCTTAAATAAGCATCCACTTGGTTTCTCCAGAATGACAAAGCTAATATGCCCTTGTGGGTTAAGATGGAAAAAGAATTAGCTGCCCCCTAGACCTGTCAGACTTATTTTTTGTCATCACCCCTTCTCACCTCGTAAACCATCCAGTGCTTAAAATTTCAATACTAGTATGTAAAAAGTTTAATTGTCTCAAAAAGATTGAATTTGTGCCTTAAAAACTTATGCTTCTATAGGAACTCCTGAATAACTCCTAATAATAAAGTTATAAAGGACACAGGTTGGAGAAGTAAATGTATTAAAGTACTGGGTGATTTATTAGACACTGATAACAGATTATCCTCCTTTGGGAATCTTAGAAATAAATTTCAGTTAAATAAGAGTGATTTCTGTATGTATTTACAAATAAGGAGTTTTCTCTTTAGTAAATTCTTAGACCCTAATTATTTGCTTCCCCCTACTTTGTAGTGGGACACTTTGTTGAAGTTAGCTTACCTTCCTAAAGGTTTTAGTCTAATTTATAAATTGTTAAATGAGACAGATGACTCTCTGACAGAGCATGCCAGACTTAAATGGCAAGAAGATTTAGGAAGGACAAGTAATCCCAGCTTCAGCTTGGAACAAGGTGTGGGTAAATGCCTCTAAATCATCCAAAGAGGTCAGGGGAGACTAATACAGTTTAAAATTTTGCATTATTATTATTACTCCTCCAGATGGTTGTTTAACTTAGGGCTGAGCTCTAGTGATCACTGTTGGATGAGTAGGGTCCCTGATGCAGGGCTGGCCCATTTGTTTTGGTTCTGCACAGGGATACTGGATCACTGGGAAACAAATTGTGCCTTGTGTCAAACCATACTAGGTCTCCCTACCCCCTTTCTCCATTGAAATCTATTATCAGTATTATTAGCATCTTAAAAGACATACCAAAATTAAAGAAAGTATGGGTCATGCCAGTAGCATTCACTTTTAAAAGTCTTCTCCTTAAAAACAAGAAATAAATAACTGCACCTTCTTTGTAACAATGCCTAAATTCTCTGGAAGGGGTTGCAAATAATGAAAGGACCTGTTACTCAATGACTGATAAAAATTATGTCTTTTTGTACACATTGGGGGGGGGGGGTTCCTCACCCACTGCTCTACAAGAAGTATATAATGATAAATAGATACTGATTGTTTAGCTTGCTATTAATTTTTTGTTTTAAACAGTATCAGAATGCTTTAATACTTGTTTTAATGCAGTTACTGGGTTGACTCCTTACTGTATAAAATTGTTTGTAAAGTTAAATTGTATGACTTTATCAAACATGATGACTAATCTTTTTGTATTGTAATGTGCTTGGAATCTTCCTTAATACATTTTGTGATTTATCATTATGTAATTCTTTACAAAGGTATTGTATTGCTTAATAGAACAATTTCAATAAACTTTAAATTGAGAAAAAAATGTATTATTTTATTGATGATGTAATATGTGCTTGGGCTGAGGGCTCAGAAGCTATAGAAGAATGTATTGGCTTAATACTAATAGCAGGTTTTATGTGATAATGGAGAGTCTTAACTGTGATGGCCACAAAGATCAAATGCAAACATGCCTGAAGTAAAAAGGGTGATCAATATAACACTGACTGTCACAAACAGTGAAGGTCAATTACTTCCCCAACAATGGTAAACCAATAAACTATTTTTATGCTGGGGCTATGCCCCACACACACCCTTATGTGGGGTGCAAGCCCAGCATGCCCCCCAAATTTACTATAATCAACTCCAAGTGGTGCAGGCACAGGGGAAAAGAAGAAACACACAAAAAAAATATTTCTACAACTGGACCTGGACCTGAACCTGGGTCCACCAGCTCCAGGCTCAAGCCACTACACCAAACAGCCAGCTTGGCAGGACTTGATCAAGCAGATCCAGATATCTTGTTCGAGCCAAAGAAGGTCACTGCTATACTCACTATGAAGTATTTGTGTTTTTTGATAGTCGTTTATACTATGAGCAGTTTTGTTGAGTCACTCAGATTGAGACGCTCAATAAACTTCACTCACATCACTGCACACCCTAATAGCCTGAATATAAAATATACTGCCAACTGGGGTCCCCACGAAATTGAGTTTTTTTAATATGAAATTTGTTATTGGGAAAATAAAACATTAATGTATCAACCTTACACAAAGCCTTTGAGTGGAAATAGGTTACTTAGAACAGATAGTTTTCACCTTTAGACCCAGATCTACAGCATTTCCTATGGCCAGTTCCTTCAAATGATGAGGAACTGGACCTTGGAATAAACTTTCCGGAAGGAAGCGAGGGTGTTGTTGACCAGGCTCCATCAGAGGGGCTATTCAATACATGCAACACAAACAGCAAAGCAAATGGCAGCAGGAACACTGGCAGAGTTCCTATTGACTGCAAAGTAACAGTGTTATAGTGATCTAAATAAAATGAATTTTGTTACAGATTTTCACAAAACATCTTATGCAATCAGAAAAATAATAAAACAAAGATAGCCAGTTCTAACACAATTGGTGTGCCAGAGCCCAAGGGTAACTTTTCACAGGGATACCAATTAGTATGCCCACTGTATGGAAACACTATTATAGCAAACACATCAATGCTGACAACATCGACAGTTCACTGCAATAGTCCACCCAAGACCCCTGCACTCTGTCCCCCAGTCCTGAATCCCATCCCTGAATCAACTCTGTCTCAGAGTTGATAATCTATAAATCCAGGGGGTTTTGGTGTAGAGCCCCCCGCATGGGGGGTTCAGAGGCTGAAGCCCCTCCGATAGAAAAAGAACCGGATCTCCTTTTGGATTTATGTCAACCGCAACTTGCAGTTGACATAAATCCATTGCTGTGATGAAATAGTTGTCGAATCGGCATCATAGATCCATCAGACCATTTAACACAGAGCCATTGTTTGAATAAAAATAAAACAAACAAAAAAAATACATCAATGGCAAATGATTTATGTCTGTAATGGATGTAATATCTACAAGTTTGGAAGGGAAGGCAAAATTGCGCACCACTTAACTGGCCAATACTGTAGCTTGGTTTGCTGCAAAAGTGCTTTTGTGGTATATGTTGTGTGGTGTAGTTGTGGAAAGTTGTATGTAAAGTAGAGATAAAGAAAAGTTTTACTATGCAGGAGAAATTGCACAAAGTCAGCAATTTTGCCCCACATAACACTTCATGTCATTTTTAAAAATTACCCAGAATTCACCATTTGTAACTTCACCTTGCTTTTGGGGAGTTTTAAGTGCAAATTGCACTTAAAAAAAAAACCAAAGTAAATTGAGGTTACAAATCGTGAAGTTCCCCCAACACCACCCCAATCCATCCCTGGTGTCTAGTGGTCCCTCTCCCCAACCCCACCAATCGCATTCCCCCCAAAATGTATTTAATTTAATCCCTTCCCTGGTGTCTATTGGACCCCCATCCTACCACCCTGTCGGATAGTACCCCAACTCACTCCCAACCCCAAGTCCAAAATCCATGAAACCCTTCCCAGGAGTCTAGTGGCCTCCCACCACCCACCCTGTCAGGTAGTACCCCACCCCTCCTCCCAACCCCAGGTCTGATCCATTTAAAAAAAAAAATAAAAATCATTTATCACTTCCCTGGTATCTAGTATTTCCCATTCCCCACCCTGTCCTGTAGTGCTCCCACCCCCCCCCAACCCCAAATGGAGCAGGCCATCAGTACAGCCCTCCACTCACCTCCATGGCTGGTAGCCCACCTGACTGAGTTCAATGAATGAGCATGTGCTTGTACAAGCACGCACTCATTCACTGACAACTTGTGGTGATTTACTCAGCTGTTTATGGGTGTAGTGGAGGGAAGGGGGTTGTTTTGGTCATTGGCAGGGGTGCAGAAGGGGGGGAAATGGCACTGTGGACTCATCCCACCCCCTGTGGGATATTGGAGAAGCTCCCTCTCCTCCTCTACACCCCAAAACAGCTAAGTAAATCACTATGAATTGTCAATGAATGATCGTGTGCTTCTACAAGCATGTGCTCATTCATTGAGCTCAGTCAGGTGGGCTGCAGGTTGTGGAGGTGAGTGGAGGGCTGTGCCAGTGGCCTGCTCTAGTCGGGATGGTGGGATTGAGGTGGGGTACTCTGACCGGGTGGGGGTGGGGGCCACTAGACACCAGTGAAGTAATAAATGATTTTATTTTTTCATTTTTAAAAGTATTGGACTAGTGGTTGGGAGGGAGTGGGGTGGGAGTACTACCTGACAGGGTGGGGACCACTAGACACCAGGGAAGGGATTAATTAATTTTCAGACTCAGGGTTAGGGGACCAGGGTGGGGGTACCACCTGACAGGGTGGGGGTGGAGGGTCCACTAAACATCAGTGAATGTTTGTTATATGGGCTGTGGACTGCCTGTGTCTGACTGGCAGCAATTTTGAGGGTATTTGGGGGTAGAAGGGTGATTGTTGTGACTGTGTCTGTTGGGGGAGGGTCCACTAGACACCTTGTGACCAGAATTTGTGTGGGAAGTGTGGAATTTTGTGAGCGAAATTCCTCACTTCGCATTCAATCTGGCCTCAGTTAATTAGGCACATTTTGTGTATTGCACCTCCTATACTGAGCGCAACATGCAAAATATTTCACGGAGCGAAGTTTGCCCACTTCACCCACCTCTAATGTACAGTAGGATAAACAATATATCCATTAAAAGAAAGGATCCAAGAGCATGTCCAGGCAATAAACAGTGGCAATAAGGGCAGTGCTATTGGTGATAATTTTAAAGATTTCCACAACTGCACCACCTCAACATTCAAATTTAGGGCAGTTGATCATGTGCCACAGCAACCCAGGAGGGGAGACTAGGCTGCAGAAACTATTGCAGAGAGAAACTGCATGGATTTATAAATTGATAACATGCATCCAATTGGACTGAACTCAGAAAACTGATTACAAGCCATTTCTGTAGAAGCAACTGGGATCGACTCACTGTTTGAATAGCATATATATATATATATATATATATATATATATATATACAGCATATATATATAGCTATATATATATATATATATATTACCTACTGATGCTTCAGTTAAAACTTTGAAAAACATAATATTTAGCTGCAATTAAGCTTGTATTTCATATATTTTGTATACATTTCTCCTCTCCATTATTTATCACTGAGTAAATTTGTGTGAAAACATGATCTTTATCCCTTAGAGTTCATCTGCCTCTATAGCTTACTCCATACTTTAAGGCATAATCCTCTATCGTGACATCATAATCTCTTGACATGGGAGTAACTGTAAAGTAACAAGCAGTGCAGCATGACCTCAGGTAGGGAATATGCAACAAGAATAAATAAACTCTTCAGGAGCAAGGATTCTGTTTTCATGCAAATTATAGTATTAAAGAGTGGGTAGGACAAATTCAGAAGAAAAGTGAAATACATATTCATCTGTGTTGAAACAGTATGCCTTTTTAAAGTTCTCCTGAAGGCATTGGCTGTTCTTTAAACAGTTTTTGAAGTAAGATTTTAAATAGACAGTATTTAATCTTTTTTTTTTAGTAAATATTACGCTTCAGTTCAGTATTAAGTTTGTTGTGCCCTTGGAAAATGTTTCTTTATTTGTACATTATAAAAGCATAAACATTTTTTAACAAAATATTAATAAAGGTTGGACTGTCTATGACATCAAGTATGGAATTACAATAAAGGGGTTCAGGTTGGGCTATTTATTTAATGTCATTTGATATAAATGATATTCTGTAATATATTTAGAATGGGAACAGCTTTTAAATGATAGAATCCTTTCTTTCCTTCCTTCCTTTCCTCTCCTTCCCCTTCCTTTATCAAATCCCATTTGTATTTGTTTCCCCTACCACCTTATGTTTCGGCGATTCTAGCCAAGGATGGGGGAAGGGGAGGCAAACTGCCTTCTGGACTGTTTCTGTGGAATCAGGTGGCTCTGCACACCTCTATCCACTGCACCAACAGAGCAGCTTCTGTTTGTGTGTTCACAGATTTGAAAGGCACAGTAACAGACCATGACATCGTCACTGACGTTGGTACCCCCCACCACAATGTTGTATTTAACCACGCATTCTCTGGCAGCCTCCACCCCTAGTTGGGGAGTCGACTGGCAGCCACGCTGTTTGCAGATCCTGTGAGTGTTCTCAGTTTACTTTATCTTTTGAAGAAAAAAGTACATTATACATTTTTCATTTGGAAGTGCTATGCAGTTACAAAATAGTATCTGTTTTTTAGGAAAGGAAGGGCAAAGTGGAGCCAGTACTAAAGATATACAAGTGCAACAAACTGTATGGTGAGCATTTCAAAACTCGCAGCTAGAAATGAGTAATACTGATTACATGGTTTGCAACAGAAAAATGCAAATAACCAGGATTTTGTCATTAGACTGATTTCAATGGACATGCATTAGGGAGAGAAAAAAAGGAATACTAATCAGAGAATTTCTGTTTATGCTGAATTGGCAGTTTTGATGACATAGAGCAGTGATGAGAAACTGATGACAGAATAGTGATCATTAAGGAAAAGGTAGTTGTGTTTAAATTATTACAGATAGAAACACTGATAACATAATACATATATTATTTTGAAATCATTAACTAGGCTAAGTTATTTTGGCATATTATGCGGAATGGGGCACAGGCTCACAGAGAATAGCCAACAGCGTTTTTTGACAATACAAATGAGCATCACTGTTGTTCACACGCTTATACCTTAAATTTCACTGGCATGCCTCACTATTGGAAACTGTGCATGAATAGAGTGCTGAGAAACAGTATGTATTTTATGGTGAAACTATTTTTATTTGTTTATTACCTAGTGACAACACAGTATGGGCCTGAGGAAGTGGCAGCACCATGAAACAATCACCCTATATCTTATGTGAAGTGAGATTAAAAGCAGATTAAGTGAGAGAACATTTGGAGTCAAGTCAATGGAGTTCAACCAATTAAACATAATCACATTTCCAAGTGAAAATCAATTTTTAAAATGGTATTTTTTACATATTAATATGGCACTAGTACACTGCATTAAGGTGTTTTCTCATTGTAAAAAGTGTGTTAATGTGCACTGCCAATCTAGGGGCTATTTAAATGCATGTTATACACTTTAAACCACACACCCTGAAGAAGCCTAGTGAGTAGCATTATGTAGGGGTGATTGCCAGTGTGTGGTTTTCCTAATAAATCATGTGTCTTAGCCAGTGGTGTTAGCACATTTCTCTCTTTTTTTTGTATTTAAGTGGTGCAGTAACATTTTTTTTGAGAGGCTGAACTGTGTGGGCTCAGAGATAAGATTACTAAGTTGGAGTGATTAAACATTTTGTCTTAGTTTTTCGGAGGATGGGGATAAGCTGGAGATAGAAAACATAGAAAAAAAGATGTCAGAAGGAGACCAAGGGTCCATCTAGTCTTCCCATGTGGTCCTTGGACGTTCTCAGATCCCAGGACCCAACCCCCCTTCCTCCTAATGCCTAGTACTGCTCCTGTTGCTTTTTACTGTGCTTTAGCCACCCCAGCAGGAATGATGTCAAGGACTTTGCTTCCACTATGAAAGCTAGCAATTTATTCCATGGCTCCATGACTCATTCTGTAAAATAGCACTCCTAAGCCCCCTCTTGAAGCCCCCCAACTTCCACTTCTGCCCTCTAGTGTTAGAGTTGGACATTGTATTGAACCGGTCCAAGGATGGCACCTTATTTATTCCTCTCAGGAACTTGTATATTTCAATCATATCTCCCCTCTCCTTTCTTGTCTCAAGTGAGAACATATTTACTGCTTCCAGATGCTCCTTGTATGAGTTCCTTTGAAGGCCCTGGATCAGTTTGGTCTGGCTGTGGGGTTTCAGTCTTCCAAGAGACATTCTGGAGGCTACAATGCTGCCCTATTTGCAGACACCTCTCTGCTCTGAGTGAGGAGGTTGTCCATCTCCAGACCAATCTGGCAAGGAGTAGGGAAACCTCCTCCCCCACCCAGGACAAGGCAGGAGATTGAGAAATCTCCTCCCCCACCCAGGGACCACCAGGGCTGCAGCCACTGCCTCAGAGGTTGCCAAGAATGAGGAGTGGTTGGACTATGGTGGGCTCAGAGAGGGTAAGGGTGATGAAATAGAGGCGCATCCTTCCAGTTTTACCTCTCTATAATTCATATGCCTTTCTGGTGGAGCATTATTCCTCTATGGAGGCACCTGCAGTGGAGACCAAGGAGGATGCTGGGAATCTCCACAAAGGAGACCCACAGGAGAGTGGCATGGGATCCCACAGGGGAAGGAAACAACTCCTGGTGTGGGACTCAGTTGTTAGGGGGGTAGAATTGGGGGGGAGAGAGGGGAGAGGGAGGTAAGGTGCCTGCCTGGTGCCATGGCATGGAGGGACAGAAAGCAAATCCTCAGGATCACGGGAGCAGCTGCACTGGAGAGGGAGCTGGATGTCATTGTCCACCTAGGGACAAATGACCTAGCTGGGAATGGGGATCAGAGCTGTGCAGGAGGAGTTTGTGGAGTTTAGGAGGGGCCTTAGACAAGTAGCATGCACAGTAACCTTCTCAGAGGTTCTGTCTGTCTGTGGCATGGGTGAGACTAGGGTACTCTGCACCCTGGGATTCAATGACTGGTTGAAATACTGGTGTGGAGCACAGGGGTTTTGGCTTCATTGGGGGCTAGGGGTCCACCTGGAGGGGATACAGTCATATACTGGTGCAATGGTCTACATCTGTCCGGAAGGGGAACCAGGATCATAGGTGGTAGGTTTAAATGCTTCACTGACAAGCTTTTAAACCAGCCAAGGGTGGGGGGCATTGAAGAGGAGCAGGGAATTCCAAGCATCCCTCCACAAAACAAGGTAGTTAACGAGGTTAATACCAAGGTAGTGAGGTCAATAGGGGGCAGAGCAGGGGTAAATGGAGAAAAAGGCAATGACAGTAAGAACAGGGATGCAGCTAAAAGTGGTAAGGCCATCAACAAATGAAGGGCAATCAGTACTAATGCCTGTAATCTGAGTAACAATCTTCCTGAACTAGTGGCCTTGATGGAATAGGGGTGCCTGGATATCGTGGCAGTCACAGAAACCTGGGACACAGAGAATCATGACTGGGTTATCAACATCCCAGGGTACACAATCTACAGGAGGGACAGGGATCAAAGCAAAGAGGTGGAGGAGTAGCTCTCTACATAAGGGAAGGGATCAAAGCAACATAACTAAAGGGTAAACAGGGAGAAGAGAAGGCACTGTGGGTCACCTTGGGTACAGGAAATGGCACCACAATCAGCACAAGGGTTGTATACAAATCCCCATCTCAGGGGGAGGACATGGACAAGGAAATGATAGAAGGGATCCTTAGAATGGCAGAAAAAGGGGAGATATTGTAGATGAGGGACCTGAATATGCCAGATGTTAACTGGAGTGCATTTGCTGCAGTCACATACAAGAGCAGAGTCATTCTCGATGCTCTACAGGGGGCATGCCTCAGACAGCAAGTGTTGGAACCCACTCGGGAGGGAGCAGTCTTAGACCTGGTACTGTCAAACGGGGATGGTGAGAGGATCTCAGATTTAGAAGTGGATAGCCATCTGGAAACAAGCGACCACCAGACAGTATGGTTCACAATAAACACAGCCATAGAGTCAAGCCATACAAAAGCAAGGGTACTGGACTTTCGGCAGGCTGACTTTGGCAGAATGGGAGAGTGCCTAAGGAATGCACTTGCAAAAGGGCAGGAAGGAGGGGTGGAGGAACAATGGGGCAAAATCAAAACTGCCATCACAGAGGTAACACGCCTTTGTGTGAAGCAAATAAACAAATCAAAATGAAGGAAACAACACCATGGTTCTCAAAGGAGGTGGCGGGGAAGGTTAGGAAGAAAGAGATAGCATTCAGAAAGTATATGGAATCACAGAAGGAGCAGGAAAGAGAACTGTACCAGTTAAAGCAGAAGGAAGTGAGGAAGGCAGTCAGAATAGCAGAGGCCCAAACCGTGGAAAAAATAGCCAACTAAGTTAAGAAGGGGTATAAATCCTTTTATAGTGAGCGAAGAAAGACCAAGGGAGGGACAGTGAGGCTTAATACAGGGAAGGGGGTAGGTTGGCAGAGGGTGACAGTGAAAAGGCAGAGATATTGAACAAATACTTTCATTCAGTATTCACAAAAGAAGAGGACGGGGACATACCTAAACCAAACAATAGAAGCACTCTGGATAGGGGGTTCGATACCAGGCCATTCACAGAAGAAAGGGTCCTGAAAGAACTCCTAAAACTCAAGGTGGACAAGGCAATAGGGCCTGATGGGATTCACCCCAGAATTCTGAAAGAACTAAAGGGAGAACTAGTGACACCACTGACTACCGTTTTTAACAAACCATGGGAGGACGGTGTGGTACCTGAGGACTGGAGGAAGGTGGATGTGATTCCCCTTCACAAAAATGAGAGCAAAGCAGAGACAGGAAACTACAGACCTGTTAGTTTGACCTCAGTGGTAGGGAAAATGATGGAATCACTTCTGAAAGAAAGAATTGTTGAGTACCTAGAGGCCAGCAGGGCACAAGACCCAAGGCAGCATGGATTCACAGTGGAAAGGTCATGTCAGATGAATCTAATAGATTTATTTCACTGGGTGACCAAAGTAGTAGACCAGAGAAGGACTGTGGACATGGGCTACCTAGGCTTTAGCAAGGCATTTAACACAATCCCACACAAAAGAGTAAAAAACAAGTAGACAGCAAGGGAGTGGGTCCCAGGGTGGTAGCCTCGGTTAAAAATTGACTGGACAACAGGTTGCCGAGGGTAATAGTAAACTGAGTCCACTCAAAAAAGAGGGGCTACTAGCGGGGTACCGTAGGTTTGACTATTGGGGCTGGTTCTCTTTAATGTCTTTATATAAGTGACATTGCAGAGGGACTGGAAGGAAAAGTATGCCTCTTTGTAGGTGACACAAAGATCTGCAGCAGGGCTGATACACAAGGGGGTGTGTGGAAAGGATCAGAAGGGACTTGGCAAGGTTGGAGGAATGGTTGAAAGTATGGCAGCTTAGATTCAATGCAAAGAAATGTAAAGTAATGCACCTGGGGAAAAAAAACAGGGGAAGAGTACACAATGGGTGGGCAGGTACGAACAACAACAAAAATGGAAAGGGACCTGGGGTAGTCATATCAGATGACCTAAAGGTAGGCAGGCAATGTGAGAAGGGGAAGGCAGTAGGGAGGACTGGGGTGATATTGGGATGCATAGGGAGAGGCATCATCTGCAGAAAACAGGAAGTTGTCATCCCTCTGTACAGACAGTTGGTGAGACCCCATCTGGAGTACTGCATGCAGTTCTTGAGATCCCATCTGCACAAGGACATAGACACAATGGAGGCAGTCCAGAGGAGGGCAACTAAAATGGTGCAGGATCTGCACCAGAAACCATATGAAGAGATACTAAATAAGCTTACTATGTATACCCTTGAGGGAGAGAGGGGACATGATAGAAACTTTCAAGTACCTCAAGGGAATCAACAAAGTCCAAGAGTGTAGCTTATTGCAGAAAAAGAGATGTGCAAGAACATGGGGGCACAGTTTGAAGATAGAGGGGGGATGGCTCAGAGGCAACGTGAGGAAGTATTTTTTCACAGAGAGGGTGGTGTATGCATGGAATGGCCTTCATGAGGAGGTCGTGGGGTCAAAAATAGGGGGGAAATTCAAGCATACATTGGAAAGGCATAAGGCAATTATTGTGGGGAGTAGGAGGTAGTAGGCTGTTGGTTAACTAGGATCTGCGACTGCAGCTTATTGAATAGGTAGGGAAATGAGCAGACTGGGAGGGCCAAGTGGTCCTTATCTGCCATCAAGGTCTATGTTTCTATGGTCGCTCTTCCCTGAACAGCCTCCAACCTGTTTAGATCCTTTTTTTGGATGTGAACTCCAAAATTGGACACAGTACTCCAGATGGGGCCTTACCAGATACCTGTAGAGTGGTAGAATTACCTCCTTCCTTCTGCTGAGGAATCCAAACAGATAGCCAATTGGAATCAGGGTCACCCAGGACAAGGAGTTTCCCAGTGGAAGTCAGAGAGGAAATGGAGGGCAGGAGGTCAGTGATAGTCTGGATCAGAGGCAGGTCAGCAATAGATACCAGCAGTGAAGACAGGAACAGAGAAAGGGAGAATTTGCATTGTGAGCAGAAGCTAACGTGTGGAAGGAACAGAAGAACAATGTATAACCTGGAACAGGAAGTGGGCAGAGATGCACACTGCAGCCCCCTGTCTGTAATGTTTCAGCTGCATTGGGTCCCTGTTATGGTGCACTGTCTTTAGGACCAACTAGTTAACTTACAAAGTCCTGCACAGTTTGGGACCTGGCTACCTTAAAGGGGAACAGTTGTCACCAAGGGCCCTCACACTCAAGTGTGGGACTGGTCCCAATGTGCACTTTGTGTGCAAAAACATTTTGGTTTATTTACTGTTTACTGTAGTACAGTATATTGTATCAGACTAATTTTGCTTAGTTGTAGGCTGACATATTCTGTTACTACAAATCCCAGAATCTCACATAACTTCATAGCATACGAACATGCAAACATCAAAAATTTGCCAGCAGATAAAGGCCTAGTGGTCTATCAAGTCTGCTTGAATGTGCAGCTAGCACCCCTTATTTTGCAGCTGCCCTCCCTCCCACCCTTCCCTTCATTGACCCTCCCCTGCCCTGTCCCAGCCCCTTCTGAATCAGTCCACTATTCTACTGGATACCACTTCTGCTGGTAATGCATTCCAACCAGCAACTATCCTCTCCATGAAAAAGTGTCTCCTCATCTCCCTCCTGAACCTTCCTCCCTCCAGTCTTATATCAAGGCCCTGGATGTCCCTCCCCTACCTTACTTTGAGCAGCCCCTCCATACATTGTCTTGTTTATTCCTTCCATGTACTTAAAGCTTTCAATCATGTTCCGCTCGACCATCCTCTCCTCCAGCGAGTACATGTTCAACTCCCTCAGCCTCCGCTCTTATGATAAGTCCCCCGGCCCCTTGATCATCTTTGTCACCCTGCACTGCACTCCCTCCAATAACTTAATGTCCCTCATCAGATACAGGCACCAGTACTGCACGCAGTACTCCAGGTGCAGTCTAACTAATGATCTATACAGTGGCAGAATCACCTCCCCCCTCCTCGAGGATATATCCCTTGCAATGCAACCCAGCATTTTGTTGGCCTTTGCAGCTGCCTTCCTACATTGTGCTGAGTTGTTCATTGACCCCATAATGAGCACCCCTAGATCCTTCTCCTCCTCTGTCTCAGCTAGCTGCACCCCCCCCCAGCTGGGACCTCCTCCTTGGGTTTTTCACCCCAAAATTCAGCACCTTGCACTTTTTGGCATTGAACCCCATTTGCCAGGTGTCTGACCAGGTTTACAGCTTTGCCAGAACATCCTGCAACCCCTGCCATCCCCCTAGGTCGTCCACCACTGCTCCCATCTTGGTGTCCGCAGCAAACAGACTGATCTTGCTGTTTATGCCCAATGATATGTCTGCAATGAATATCCCAAACAACACTGGTCCCAACACTGAGCGCTGCTGAATACCACTCATCACTACATTTGGGGATGAGAGCTCCCAACCCACCCACCACCACCACCCTCTGTTGCCATAGCTTCAAATAGCTCCAGTTTGGATCCTGCATGTGTCCCTGTTATACGCAGACCAGGTACAGACTGCTAGGATGCCTGTCAGTCTGCACCTGGTCTCCGTTTATCACAGAGACATGTTGACTCCAAACCAGAGCTGTCTGAAAGTAATGCCAGTACAATAATACTGTGGAAGTGCCCCGGCTGATCCCCTCAAGACAGGTCATACTGGGGACAGTTGCGGGTGCTTGTGGGCACACCAGGAGGGATTTTCAACCTTAAAATTCCAGCAGGGAGGGTGCAGGATCAACCAGATAGAATTTTAAATTAAATCATGAGCAGTAAGTACAAGAAATGTTTGCATTTACGAAACTGCTAATCGGGCCCCACTTCATACGGAGGTGGGGCCCGATGGGATGTGGATGTTTCCCTTTAAGGGCATCCACATGAAAATGTCTGTAGAAATACTGTGAAACAACTGGAAATATCTCACCATGTTGTTTGCTGCGTCAGTGTGGAGCAAAGCTCCAGTCTTCATGTGATACAACATAAAAAGCAGCACACACTCCAAGTAGAGCAGAAAAGGGTTTTTGCCAACTCACTGTCAACTTCAGCTCACATCCATGTTCCAGGATTAACAAAATTAAAGCAACCCTATGTATCACCCAATGTCTTCATCAGTTTTCATGTGAATATCCTACATGATGACGAATGAAATGAAATGTGTTATGGAAGCCAGTTGAGTTCTGCTGATGCCAAGTGTGTTTTTTTATTCTGTGGGTGGCTTTACCTCCTGTGTTTTTTTTATATTAGCTTAAAAGACTGTTGCCACCACTCTGGTTCCAGTAATGACCCAGCCCATTCAACTGATCCTGCCAGTTCCAAGGTCATTCATGGCTCTTTCCCCTGGCAGAGCTAATTAAGGGGCATCCCACTCCCCACCAAGTATGGCTCTGAAGTGGGGGCACAGTAAGCATTGCAGAGCCTGAGTGTACTTGTACTGTCATCCTTGGTGACTGCCATTTTCCCCATGGATTTCTCCTTTTCCCCTTGCCTGGCACATGGTGTCAACCAAGGTCCCCAAGCATACATACACATCAACATATGCAGATGTTGGGACATGTTCTTCAGGTCAGCATGTTGGTGACCTGCCCACACTTCCCCTAGGAACACTAGGAGCAATGATACAGTTAGGCATACTTCCCGCACACCCCACAGGCTGGGAGATGCCTTACCAGCCTTCTTCAAGCCCACTGCAATGACCCAGGCCAAGGGTGAAAACCTGGGTCACCAGCATGTTAAGTGGATCCGCAGTCACTGTGCTATCAGTCTAGCCCAGACCACCCTCTTTAACATAGATGGTAGAGTACTGTACAGTATGTGTTGAGGACAGTAATCCGTACTCAACACAATGGATAAACTGCTCCAGCTTTACTGTCAGCAATGTAATGTCTGCAACCCTACAGTATTACACACCCAATATGTAGCCCTGTTTATCTATTATCTTTAATATTCCATTAAGCAATTTATGTAGGTACCACGGAGGACACAGCCTCTGCAGAAAATATCAGTCAGTTTCAGTAAGTGTGTGGTTTTCAGATTAGTGTTAGGAATTTTATAAATGGGTCTACACGTTTGAAAAAGCAATTTCAGCCCAGTGTTCTACTATCAATTTTACAAAAACAGTTGTAGCTGTAAAAGACATAAGCTGAGTGATATCAGGAGTTTAACAGCCGAAGCCTTCTTTTAATATAAAGCACCCACAGCACCATGCAGAAATCCTGTTACAGCTCTCTATGTAGCCAAAAAGTGATAATTGATTATAGCACAGGTGGATAGGTGTAGCTCTATGTTAAATTTAGAGACCAATCCACAAAGCCCTATGCAGCCCAATGAGGGGGCATAGGGTATACCCTGCACCATGGAGGTCCCTTACTGGATATGTGAAGGCCATTGCAGTCTACACAAATCCTCTTTCACTCCAGAAAATTGTTGCCTCCTACTCAGTCCTGCACAGACACTAGTACTATTGGCTGGTGGGATTGGGAGGAAGGCAGGGGGTTTGGCCAGTTTCCACAGCATCTCAAGAGCAAGGCATGTGTAAATGTGGTCACAGGGAGATCTCAGAGATTACAAGGGGGGGGGCTGGTGAAATAGACCTGTAAACCACTGCCACAAACCTTTACAGTATTGACGACCATGACAAGGCATCTACACAGTGATCTCCATCCCTCTGTACCAGAATGAAAGGCTGGGAAGGACAACAGGACTCCCTTTTTTAAGTCTTACTTCAAAAAGGAAAACAGTAGTCATTGCCAGTCTTCTATATGCCACCACAATACTCTGCTTGCACAGAGTAGGGGATGCATAGACAGTTGAACTGGACTGCTTATTGGAGGCCTAGTGTCTAACCCAGCTCTGAACTCTTAACAAAGCAAAAGAAAACTGACTGCATACAACATGCCCCTCAATCACAGTTAACGGTACTTAAAGACTTATTTATTTAAAGCAAAGTGCAGAAGTGCTAAAGTGCAACATACAAGCTTTTTTGAGCACAGCAAGCAGGAGAGCACCAAAGGCCAGACCTCATCTCCATTGTTTCCCCTCTGACACCAAAGTTTCTACAGTGGGTGACAGTGGTCTGGATATGCTATCCTTTTATACAGTACCTTGAGGTCTTTCAGTTTTGCACTCTTGCTTAACTCCTATCCATGTAAGGAGCTCAGGGGTAGCAGCCAAGGGAAGTGTCTGCCACCCACATGCTGGGGTCATGGAGTGGAACAGTGGAGCTTGGGAAGCACAGGCCAGCTACACAGAAATTGGGTATATTTGATCCTATTTAGAGGACTGGACCCTTAGACAAGTAGCACTTCTTTTGTTTTTTGCATAGCAGTCTACCACTGTTTAAACTATACTTTGCACTGCTGTTGTAGTTGTAGAAGTATTAGAGACAAGGTGGAGTAATAGGCCTTAGTCAGGGATTTTGGTCAAAGACTTGGGTTTCCATTCTCAGCTGCTGTTTGGGGTGACACAAAATGAGTGGATTTGAGACACCCAATAGTATTATTTAGCAAGCTGGACTCATGTCACCAGTGGGAGGTACCCCTTGTGATAAATATACTATACGATTTGCAAATCTAACTGCTCAGAGGGTATAAATGAGGTTTGTATTTGCTAAAAGGCTATTTTGCTCCTGAAACCAAGCAGTACAGAATCATGGCTTCTACATTTATATCAGCAAGGCATTTGACTTAGTGCCATACAGAAGGTTTTGAGGAAGCTAGAGGATCTAGGTGTGTGCAGGATGTAGATGGGTGAGTAGTTGGTTGAGGGGAAAATAGCAGAGGGTAGTGGTAAATGGAGTCAAATCTGGGGAGAAAGAGAAATCACCATAAGAGAGTCACATGGTTTAGTCCTGGGTCCTGTTCTTTTCAATATGGTCATCAGTAATAAAAGAGGAAATTCAGGGCAGGATGCTTCTCTTCTCAGGTTAAACAGTGAGTAGGATATAGGGAAGTTGCAGAGGGACCAGCAAAGGTTGAAGAGGTGGTACAAGGTTTGACAATAAAGATGTTACATTTTAATTCACAGGTGGATTTCAGGTGAAGTCACCAACTTCGCCTTTGTGGATCAGTTCACAAATTGTTGCCATTGTCTAGGAAATTCACCTTGATTAACTTCAGCTGGCAACTTTGCCTGTAACTTTGCCTTTAGGGTGTATTTTGACTAAGTATCTCAGAATGGTGCATGTCTATACAGTCAATCTGCTTCACTTTCAGTTTTGCAGTGCTAGCTAGTGGAGGAGATAGGAGTTTGGCAAGTTTCCTTAGCAGCAACTTGTTGGACAAATCAACAATTTACATTACTTTTACTGCTTTTTGTCATCCCATAAAGCTCAGCAATGACACGTGTGGAAAAGTAAGTTCTTCAGGGAATCTACCATTTGGAACAGACATACACTGTCAACCTTCTAAATACAACGTTTTCCACAAAATAGAATGGCAATAGATCAGTCACCAGCATTTTAGCCGTTTATACATTCAGTTCACATGCAATAGCATGATTGGGTGAATATTTGGCATGACAATGAAACATGCTATGAAGCATATGCGGGACCTTTCTAGGTGTCGGGCTACCAAACACCTGGACTTGATGTGACAGCATGGCTGGTGGGTAATATTTTACTCCTGAGGATTCACAGGTGCTGATCAAATGAAAGCAGTGATTTGGTATGTTTTTTTCTGCACTGGGTTTGCAGTGATTTGGTGCCTCTGGGTGCTAGTACTCAACACACCACTACTGCTATGACCACAGTTAAGCAGTCCCACAGACTCTGCCTCATCTCTGTATTAGTTCTTCTCAGTCAACCCTCCTCCTCCTTCTGAGACTATTCCCCTGCCACTTCTCAATGCCTTGGCAAATGCAGATGATAAGGGGAGAGGGCCCCCTGCACTGGCATCCTTTTGGTCCTGAGTCCAGCATAACAGGTGCCTGGGCTTTCGGTGTGTGTGTGTTGGACATCAGTGCCTAGGTGGCTGCCCTTTTTTCCCAGACAAGCTCTCTCGATGCAGCTGACAAAGGCAACTGTTTTGTCAGCTGGGTCCAGTATATAAAATCCCAAACTTGAGACTTTGTACCCCTTGATTGCACATGATGATGGAAGTGGAACAGGGCAGGGATGGAACTGGGTGTTTTTTGGGGATGATTTATGCCTTCAACACTCATTGACTCACACAGTGTAATGGGCTCAACACTGGTAAGTGGAACAACTGTTGTAGTATTGGGGGAGAAACTAGCAGTGAGCTCATGTATTCAGCTAACTGCTGAATAAATGAAGTCTATCAGCACAACTGAGGCACGAATCAGGAGAAATGAAACTTGTCCTTCCTGACAGTATTATTTATTGAAAACCTTCTTAGCAGTCTTTCCAAACATAGTGCAAAGTATAAAACAATACCAAACTTTTCCAAATGGTTTTTCAGTTTAAACTGATGTCCATATTTGTAACTCATTACCTAATCCATCTGAGCAGAATCAATAAGATCTGGTAAAAACCATTCCAACATAGGCTAAATTCATAGATGCTCCTGAAATTCAGGCTGCAGGATCCAGGTGGGAATGTGTACCTGCCCGGTCACACACACCACATCAGTGCTGTTGTTTCCAAGGAAACTCCTCCTTCTTCAGAACTATGTTGCCCTCACAGTCTCTCATTATGTTCACCGTGCTCACACGAGCAGCAAACATTTTGTTAGCAGAGTGGCTTTTGAGGGGTGTGACACTGTCAGTCCAATGCAGAGTGGTCTACAAGGGGCTTGTCAGTGTCACACCAATCATCAGCCAGGCTGATCATGATACTGTTCTGGCTTACTGGGCAGAAACTTTGTGTAATTCAAAGGAGAAAGCTGACCCAATCATAGGTCAGCTCTTTCCTTTGATCTACATAACTGCCACCCAGCAAGCACAGCTGATCTGTCATGATCAGCCTGCTGAGGTTGAGTTACACCCTGCAAAAAAGAAAACTGTCCATCAATGTCTGTTGCTGTCCCACCCTCACTGTCCCCCCACCCGAACCTCCCACTCAGCACCCACCCACCCCCACAAGCATAACACCAACACTGGGGGTGCCCAATCCTCAGTGTCACCACCTGGAATAAAGAAAACCCTCCCTTGTATTTTTTTTAACAGTATATCCTGTAGCAAAGAAAACCATCCATTGCTGTCTGTTGCTGCTGCCACCATTAGTCTCTCCACCTCACCCTCCCATTCAGCACCCACCCCTCTCAAACATAACACATACACTGGGGGTACAAATTCCCCCAGTGTTGACAACTGAAATAAAAAAGTATCCTTTGTATTTCTTTTTACACTTGTATTTTTTTTACAGTATATGCTGTAACAAAGAAAACCATCCCTCAATGCCTCTTGCTGCCACTGCCGTTAGTCACCTCAGCTGACCCTCCTACTCAGCAGCCACCAGCCCACCCCACCCCACAAACATAACATCAACACTGGGGGTGCTCACGGTGGTTTTGCAGTCACTGCACGAAATCAGCATTCAGGCAGGAGTTGAAAATTTTCACTGTCTTTGTTCATGAGGTGGGGTCATAAGAAGGCTATGTTGAAAATTGGGGGAAAAATATTAAAAAAACAACAAAGCTATGAGCCTACATTGAAATTTGTGAACACAGGCTCATAACTTTGGTGATTTTCAATATTTTAACCCTAAATTTTTCAACATAGCCATTTCTTCACAGCACTTCATGAATGTGACAGCTGCCATTTTTCAAATCCTGGCCAAAATGTGTTTTTTTCACTTGTGGCATGAAATCACTTTTTGGGTAGGATTTGAACATTTTAATCCACCCTTGTTCATGAGGTGGGCTCAGAAGAAGGCTATGTTGAAAATGTGGGGTAAAATATGAGAAAACAACAAAGTTAAGAGTCTATTTTCAATTTTTCAAACACATGCTCTTAACTGTGGTAATTTTCAATATGTTGACCCCAACTTTTAAACGTAGCCATTTTTTTCAGACTACCTCCTGTCATTTCTCATATCCTACCCAAGATGTGTTTTAACACTTGTGGCACAAAATGATGTTATCAGTCATTGTTTTATAAATGACACCTGTCATGCTCAGAAAGAGAGGTCATAAAAAGATTATGCTTAAAATTTGGGGTAAAAATGTGCAAAACCAAGTAAGTTATGAGGAAACTAATTGTTCTGACATTTACTCATAACTTTATTTTTTGCAGATTTTGGCCCATAATGTTCAACATATCCCTTGTGTTACCCCACCTCCTGAACATGGTAGGTGTCATTTTTCGAATCCCCTCTGAAATATCTTTCCACAGTCACACAGCAAAATCACCTTTCGGATGGGATCTTAAAAATTCCACCTATGTTGATCATAACATCAAGTCATAAAAAGACTGTTGGACTTTTGGGGTTAACATGTGGGAGCCTCCTTAAAAGTAGAATATTGCCTCTCAGCTGCCCTATCCTAGGTAATTACAATCTAACAAAGAGTCAAAGCAGGACACCACTGAAAATGAGATACTGCATCTCATCTGCACTGTCCTGGTTAAATATGTAGTAACAATGTGTACAAGCAAGACTGAGTAAAACAGTAAAATCAGTGACAAACATTCGGCATTGACAAATACTTGTTATATACTGCTTCTAGTTGCTATATTAAGAGGGCACTCTTAGAGCAGGCAAATTCTATTGGAAAAACATTTCTCCAGTGATACTATAGAGAATAATGAATGGAAACCCATTGGTAACAAGCTGGTTAGTTCATTGAGAGGTTGCCATGGTGACCACTTGAACCTCGAGAGCGCACCCTAAGAGGTTTGGTCGCCAATGGCAACCTTGAGATGTAACTAATTGGCTTGTTTACAGATGGATTGCCATTCATTGTTTTTTTATAGTGTATGACAGTATGTAAAGTATTTAAAAAAATGCTCAGAGACAAGATTATGTATGTAAAAGTAAAGGAAGCCTTTACTTACTTTCTCAATAACATGTTCCCGGCAGTGCTCGCAGAAGCGAGCGAGTACAGCTTTTACAGAAAAACTTCCAAACTTTTAAACTAAAAATACAGACTTAAGGGAGTTCTACTTTTAAACAAAGTCCACATATTACATCAGGGAACTCTGGGGAGTTAAACAGCTAATCTGGTGTGAGTTCACTACGTTCCCCCGTAATGACCTGTGCCCTGTGGGATTTGAACTGTGGGCAACAACTGTCAGACTGAGAATGTTACACAAATGAGGACAGCTACACAGCACATGTGGGACAGTTTTATTCTGTTATGCTGCAGTACATACATAGCTACTGCAGCATAACAAATAGAACTGATGTCGCTAGTGCAGTATAACAACGTTTGGATAATTATGGATTTTTAGCGGAAACAATGTTTCATCATATACTATTACATACAGTAAATATCCTACTGTATCATGCTAACACAAAGTTAGAAACAGCTGCAAAGCCCAATTTAATGATAGTGCCATTAACACCAGTGTAATTGTGCATGGGGATCTAATGAAACTATTCAAGTCATGCATAGTTGACAATCATAGTTTGTGTAGCTCACTATAAAATCGAGAGGGGTGATCATTATTGCAACTCTCAAGTTGTCTATTATATCGATCCTATATGGTTCTGTTTATGGCATGCTTATTTTTACTTAAAGAGCAACTCTATTGTGATAAAAAGCTCAAAACACTAGATTAACACTGATAATGTTTCAACTTTATTGTTTTCTAGTTCATTTTTTTACTTTTCCTTGCTGTTGATCTACTAAATATTGTAGATAATGCAGTAATTATTTCACTGAGCCTTTCAAAATGTATCTGAATTTCCCCTTTTAACAACATAATTGCTGTTTATGACATCAGAGTATGTTGTCATGGTGAGCACTATGATGTCATAAACAAAGGCACTGTGATTTTAACAGGGGAAAGGCTAATGTTTTCAATTGTTTTCTATACATACTTTTTTTGATAGACTACCAAGATGTGCTGTCAATCTGGGAAAAGAATATTGAAACTGAAAAAAATTTATTTGCTAATAGGAGAGGGGGGAGGAGCAGCAAGATGGCCACAATGCTGCTCTGCTCCCCGCAGCAACTCTAAGTTTAATGTGCCTTTGTAACTCCTTCTGCTAAAATTTGCAGTATTCTTGTTTTATTCAAAAACTGATGAATGAAACATATGTTTAATTTGTATTCGGCTTATTGTATTGAAGCCGAAACCCCTTTCTTCTCTCAGATTTTCCAGTTGTAAGCATGCTCTCGGCCAGCTTCTCTAGTGTTTAAGTTGTAGCAGATTTTTGTTCATTTGGGCCAGAAGCCACTTGAGTGAAGCCTCTGTTGCTTGGTTCTGGCTCCTTATATCTGATTAAAAAATGTTTCTCTTTTTGGACTGTGGGGAGCTGCGTCTCTCTTCAGGATTGGATGTGAGTGCAGTGGTATTTGTCTCGGAGTTTATGGTACCTGTTTTCAGAGTTTGTATCCGGAGTGTCTGAACTATTGAAACCGCCATTAGGTTTCACAGCAGTGTGGCAAGGATTCTATCAGGAGCTCTTTAATGATATTTCCTTTGGGGATGCCTCAAACAGAAGTGGAGACCTGGAAACATAAAAGTATGAAAGCATGACAGTGCTGAGAGGCTAGTTTAACCTGTTAAAAGGTATGCCAGCATTGTCTAGGGGCTGTGGTTACATAATCTGTTTTATTTGATTGTCCCAAGTTAAATACATTTAGTGGAGTGCTCTCTATCTCTTTACTTAACAGATGTGTGAATCTCCAGAGATGAAAATGAGAGACAGGAGACCATTGGAGGAGTATTCTGGATCGTGAAAAGGTGTGTTGAAATGAATTATGAACTCCCAGGATGGTGAGATAAGGATATTCTCTTTAGAGAACTGACTGATATGCCACTGTTGGTAAAGAAAATTCCAACAATTATTTGGGTCAATTTGTGGCCCGAGACATAAAAGGACTCCTAAGATCTGAAGAAAGAAGAAAAGAGCTAAATTTATAATTTTATATTTGGTGTCTGTGCTTTTCTGTTTTTGCATACAGTTGTATCTATTTTAAGGGCTAATAAGCATGATATTTCATCTTTTTCATCCAGCACAGCTATTACTAATTAATGAAGACCGACTCCTGAGTTTGAATGAAGCCTTTTTGTTTGAATTGATTATGGCTTCACAAAAGGTGGACTCCTGTATTCAAATGGAACCCTTTTGTTTTTACTCTGAATTGATGGGCTGATTAAGGTGTAGTAGGATGCTATTGAAAGTATCCCTAAGATACAAACAAACTTATTTTTATATGACCATTTTTTATCGGACTTGACTGGAATATGTTTTGTGAATTTATGATCTAGTTCTTAAGAATGTCATTCAAAAGCATGTAAATGCTTAGCGTCTGCTTCTGCCTTATTGACTCATGAACATAAACAGAGTCTACTGGCCCCACTTACTAAACCATGGACTCCTGAGGTTATGGAGCCTTGAATACTTGATTTAAAATTTAAGGACTCCTGAAGGCGTGGAGCCACAACTTGGTTTATCAGTATTTTAGACCCAAATGTTTATGCCAAACATTGCATGAATGGCCAACATTTTATGATTTCAGGCTTACTGTATATTAAATATACAGCATGTATTTAGGCACTTTGTTCATTTTAGTGTTTTAAAGTAACCATTTTAGTAATGTGATAGCTGGAAAATGAATACAGGCATCTACAGTGGGTGTACCTGTGATATACATTCCTCTATGCTGTGCATTTGTATTTCCATCTAATAACTGGAGGACAGCACCAGAGAGGGGCTACATATGCATATTGATATTGGAAGAGAGTGCAGTGGGAGACTGGAAGAGGCACACGCTCTGAGCATTGAGGAGTAATGCACAGCGGCAGGACTGCTATGTTAATTTTTAATTTATAACAGGTATTCCACCATTGCCTGACATGCAGTCTTTCCAGAATTTCTTTTACCTCGTCTAGTTTTGTGGTCCTATCCTGTTGTTTTTTCTTTGCTTTACCAAGGAGGAACATCAGCTTCAGTGGGGTGTGACTGGAGCCAGGATAGCAAGGAAAGGCCTTTGGAAAGCTGGGGAAGACAGCCCTAGACATGCCAGAGAGAGAGAGAGAGAGAGAAACTAAAGGAGCAGGAGAGGGAGAAAATGGACATCTCAATGGTTTTATGTGGCATACAATATCATATATTTTAGCTGGAAAATCTTCCATGACTGAAGTCTGTTTTAATGTTCTTGATGTTTTGGCAGAGTAGCAATGTCTTGGTGGTTGAATATAGTAAAGGCTGCTGTTGCTACTTTTTGACATGATAGTAAACATTCACATTTGCTCTTGATATTTTGCTGGAAGGGAGACCTGTTGAGAGACTGGCGGTTTGGTTGCAGCAGAAACACCTGAACAATGCGCTCTGGTGAGAGGATAGCATGTTCCACACTGAGATTCATGGGATGGAAAAAAATTGGACTTGGGACTTTGCATTATTGTAAGGACATATGTAGGAACATCTAAAGCTCTGAAAATCCTGATAAATCTGAAAAAGCGATGTTAACTCATAGTGATTTACGTTGGTTTCTCATTGGTTATGGCAAAGGTAGAAGGGGTTAAGGAGCTAGAGAAGCTAGAGAAAGTATTTAAACTAAAACCTTTTTATTAAACATATTTTAAAATAATAAATGATTAAAATTAACATTTTTGCATGTCTCAAGAGGCCAGGTCATGTGACATTTAGTATAAACATGCATGTGTGGTGTATAGGATTTACACTCCCATTTTGAGCTACACAGGATAGCGTGCAGTGAGGCGTGAGTGCTCATTCCTGTTCACAGAGTTTGTTGAATATTCAGACGTCACCTGATATTTTCAATACAAAGAATCACAAGTAAGTTAGCTTTTTGTGTCTCTTACCCTGAGTGGGTAAAGATTAAATTAAATAAAGTTTCTAAATTTGAATGAGAGCCCTTATCAATTGCACCTCTATTCTCCCTAAATTTATGTCTTCCAGGGAACTTAGCTTGGCAAAAGAGAGGCTAGACTGGGTTCTCAAACCACTTTTATGAGGAGAGATGATATAACAGAATTGGCAGAGAACACTAGGAGGAAGGAGCTGCTGTTGTGACTGGACTTCTCTACTGGGATTAAAGATGTATAACTCTACTACTGGGACCTTCAATTTAGGGTAAAAAAAAAATAGTGTGTTCATCTGAGTTGGCTGAAGTGAATTGTTATCTGTGAAGTTATCTAGGAGTTAGTCTCAGGTGGCTGAAGGTGATTGTTATCTGTGCAATTTAACTAAGTGTAGAAAGATCTGTTAAGTAGTGGGAGTGGCTTAGCTAGAAGGAAGCCAGGTTAAAGCCAGATTTAAACACTCCCCTAGGTAGCTTCTGCCAGACAACTGGCAGAGAACACCAGGAGGAAGGAGATGCTGCTGTGACTGGACTTCTCTACTGGGACTAAAGAAGTAGAACTCTACTACTGGGACCTTCAATGTAGGGAAAAAAAATACTTACTGTGCTTGTCTGAGTTGGCTGAAGTGAATTGTTATCTGTGCAGTTATCTAGGTGTTAGTCTCAGGTGGCTGAAGGGGATTGTTATCTGTGCAATTTAACTAAGTGTAGAAAGATCTGTTAAGTAGGGAGAGTGGCTTAGCTAGGAGGAAGCCAGGTTAAAGTCAGATTTAATCACTGCCCTAGATAGTGCATGCCAGAGAACTGGCAGAGAACACCAGGAGGAAGGAGCTGCTGTTGTAACTGGACTTCTCTACTGGGACTAAAGAAGTAGAACTCTACTACTGGGACCTTCAATTTAGGGTAAAAAAAAGTTACTGTTTTTGTCTGAGTTGGCTGAAGTGAATTGTTATCTGTGCAGTTATCTAGGCGTTAGTCTCAGGTGACTGAAGGATAATCTGTGCAATTTATTTAAGTGTAGAAAGATCTGTTAAGTAGGGGGAGTGACTTAGCTAGAAGGAAGCCAGGTTAAAGCCAGATTTAAACACTGCCCAAGATAGCTTCTGCCAGAGAACTGGCAGAGAACACCAGGAGGAAGAAGCTGCTGTTGTGACTGGACTTCTCTACTGGGACTATATTGCCCTCCTTCCTTCCCCTCCACCCCCCTCCCCACAAGCCAGTTCTACTTTTATAGGCACAGGATTTGACTGACAACAGGAACTTCCTGTTTCGGAGCAGGAAGTGACTGATCACAGAGCCACCAAAGATTCACCATCCTAGAAGGACAAAAGTAGCTCTCCACCCCCCCCAGCTAGTAAGGAGACAACTGAGAAATATAAGTTCTTCTTGTCTCAGAACAGGAAGATCAAGAGCTTAAAGGCAGAGAGGCAGTAAGTAAGTAGGGAGAAAAAAATAAACAGGTGAAAGTAAGTATTCCAAACAACAGTGAAAGGGCCAGAAATAAGATACGATGGGAGTGGTGCAGTGCAGTAGCTTAGGAGCAGCAGTCTTCTGGGAGATGTTTTAGAGGATGCGGTGTTGTACCATCTGCAGGCACCTCTTTGGGCTGAGGGTAGAGGTTGCTCATCTCCATGCTGAGTGTGCCAGGATTTGTGAGACCTCCTCTCCCATCCAGGGACCACCAGAGCCACTGCTGTTGCCTCAGAGATTGCCAAGAAAGAGGAGCAGGTGGACCACAGTGGGCTCAGGGAGGATGAGGGTGGTGGAACAGAGGCACATCACTCCAGTCGTACCTCTCCACAATTCATATGCTGTTCTGGCAAAGTGTGCTTCCTCTATGGAGGCACCTGCAGTGGAGACCAAGGAGAATGCTGGTAACCTCCACAAAGGAGACCCATGGGAGGGTGACAGGGGACCCTACAGGGGAAGGAAACAACTCCTGGTAGGAGACTCCATTCGTAGGAAGGTAGAACTGGAGAAGGAAGGGGAGAGGGAGGTAAGGTGCCTGGCTGGTGCCAAGACTTGGAGGGACAGGGAGTGAATCCTCAGGATTGCTGGAGCAGCTGCACAGGGGAGGGAGCTGGATGTCATTGTCCACCTAGGGACAAATGACCTGGCTAAGAAAGGGATCAGAGCAGTGCAGGAAGAGTTTGTGGAGTTGGGGGGGCCTTAGACAAGTAGCACACATGGTAATCTTTTGGGAGGTGCTGCCTGTCTAAGGCGTAGGTGAGGCTGGGGTGCTCCACACCATGGGATTCAATCAGGGGTTGAAAAACTGGTGCAGAGCTCAGAGATTTGGGGACTGAGGGTCCACCTGGAGTATTGCAGGCCTATACTGGCGTGATGGTCTGCATATGTCCAGGAGGGGAACCAGGATCCTAGGTGATAGGCTTAAATGCTTCATTGGCAAACATTTAAATTAACCAAGGGGAGGTACTGGAAAGGAGCAGGGAAATCCTAGCTCCCCCAAAAAATCAGGGCAGTGGGTGAGGTAAACACCAAGATAGAGATGTCGATAGGGAGAAGGGCAGGTGTAAATGGAGAAAGTGACAAACGCAATAAGGACAGGGTTGGGGCAAAAAGGGGTAAGGCCATCAGAAAATGGAGGGTAATGAGTACCAATGCCTGTAGTCTGGGCAACAAGCTCCCTGAACTGGTGGCCTTGATGGAAGAGGGATGTCTGAATATTGTAGCAGTTACAGAAACATGGTACACAGAGAACCATGGCTGAGATTTTAACATACCAGGGTACACAACATACAGGAGAGACAGGGAGGGGAGAAGAGGGGCAGGAGTAGCTCTCTACATAAGGGAAGGGATAAAAGCAACTGAACAAAATAGTAAACAGGGAGGAAAGGAGGCACTGTGGGTCACCTTAGAGACTGGAAATGGCACCACAATCTGCACAGGGTTTGTATACAGACCCCCATGTCAGGTGGAGGGAATGGACAAGGATATGATAAAAGGCATTCTTAGGATGGCAAGGAAAGGGGAGATACTGTTGATGGGAGACCTGAATATGCCAAATGTTAACTGGACCATGTTTGCTGCAGCCACATCCAAGAGCAGGGCCTTTCTTGATGCCCTGCAGGTGGCATGCCTCAGACAGCTAGTTTTGGAGCAATCTTAGACCTCATACTCTCAAATGGAGACAGTGAGAGGATGTCAGACCTAGAAGTGGGTAGCCATCTGGGAATAAGTGACCACCAAACAGTGTGGTTCATGATAAACTCAGCGACAGAGTCAAGCCATACAAAGGTGAGGGTACTGGACTTCAGGAGGGCTGACTTTGGCAAGATGGGAGAATGCCTTAAAAAAGTACTAGCATACAGGCTAGAAGGAGGGGTGCCTCAACAATGGGGAAACATCAAAACTGCTATCACAGAGGCAACAAGCAGTTGTGTGAAGCAAATAAACAAATCAAAATGAAAGAAAAAGGCCACTATGGTTCTCAAAAGAGGTGGCGGAGAAGGTCAGGCAGAAAAAGATAGCATTCAGGAGGTATAAGGAAACACAGAAGGAGCAGGACAGATAGCTGTACCAGTTAAGGCAGAAGGAAACAGGAAGGGAAGTCAGAATTGCAAAGGCCCAAACTGAGTTAAAGTTAGCCAACTCAGTTAAGAAGGGGATACAACCTTTTATAGGTACATCAGGGAGCGTAGAAAGACAAAGGGAGGGATTGTCAGGCTGAATAGAATGGATGGTGGGTGGGCAGAGAGGGGCAGTGAAACAGCAGGGATACTGAACAAATATGTCTGCTCAGTATTCAAAAAAGAGGAGGAGGGGGAGGTGCCTAATCCAATTAACAGAAGCACTCTGGATAGGGGGGCCAATCCCTGTCCTTTCACAGAAGAAAGGGTTCTGAAAGAACTCCCAAAACTAAATTTGTGGACAAAGCAATGGGACCTGATGGAATTCACTCCAGAATTCTGAAAGAATTAAGGAGATACCTAGTGAAACCACTAACTACCCTTTTTAACAAATCATGGGAGGATGGTGTGGTACCTGAGGACTGGAGGAAGGCAGATGTGAATCCTCTTCACAAAAGTGGGACCAAGACAGAGGCAGGAATCCACAGACCTGTCAGTCTGAACTTTGTGGTAGGGAAAGTGATGGAATCACTTCTGAAGGAAAGAATTGTTGAGTATCTAGAGGCTAGTGGGGCACAGGACCTAAAGCAGCATGGGTTCACAGTGGGAAGGTCATGTCAGATGAATCTAATTGATTTCTTTGACTGGGTGAACAAAGTAGTAGACCAGAGGGGGGCTGTGGACATGGCATACCTAGACTTTAGCAAGGCATTTGACACAGTCCCACACAAAAGATTAATAGTAAAATTAACTAGCCTGGGAGTGGGTCCCAGGGTGGTAGCCTGGGTAAAACATTGGCTGGATAACAGAACACAGAAGGTAATTGTAAATGGAGTCCACGCTGAAGAAAGAGGGGTTACTAGTGGGGTACGGCAGGGTTCAGTACTTATAGAAACATACATTGACTTTGACGGCAGATAAGAACCGCTTGGCCCACGTAGTCTGCCCATTTCCCTACCTAAAGCATAAGCTGCAGTTCATATTTAACCAACAGCCTATTTCTTCTTACCCCCAACAAAAATTGCCTTATGTCTGTCCCATGCATTCTTGAATTCTCCCACAGTTTTAGACCCCACAACCTCCTCAGGAAGGCTGTTCCATGCATCCACCACCCTCTCTGTGAAAGTACTGGGTCCAGTCCTTTTTAATATCTTTATACAGTAAGTGACATTACAGAGGGACATGAAGGAAAAGTATGCCTCTTTGCAGATGACACAAAGATCTGCAACAATGTTGATACACAAGGAGGCATGGAAAGGATGAGAAGGGACTTGGCAAGGTTGGAGGAATGGTCAGAAGTATGGCAGCTTGGATTCAGTGCAAAGAAGTGTGAAATAATGCACCTTGGAAACAAAATCCCGGAGGAAGATTACACAATGGGGAGAGGTAGTAACAACAACAAGAATGGAAAGGGACCTGGGGCTAATCCTAGCAGATGACCTTAAGGTTAGCAAGCAATGTGAGAAGGCAGTAGGGAGGGCAGGGGGGATACGGGGATGTATAGGGAGATGCATCACCAGCAGAAAACAGGAAGTTGTTATCCCTCTGTACAGACAGTTGGTAAGACTCCATGTGGAGTACTGTGTCCAGTTCTGGAGACCCCATCTCCGCAAGGACATAGGATAGAGGCAGTCCAGAGGAGGCAACTAAAATGGTGCAGAGTCTGCAAGGGAAGCCATATGAGGAGAAGCTAAAGGAGCTTAATATGTATACCCTTGAGAAAAGGAGGGAGAGGAGGGATATGATAGAAACTTTTAAATACCTCAGTGGAATCAACAAAGTCCAAGAGGGTAGAATCTTTCAGAAAAAGAGATGTGCAAGAACAAGGGGACACAATTTGAATATGGAAGGGGGGGGCGGTTCAGGGGCAATGTGAGAAAGTATTTTTTTACAGAGAAGGTGGTGGATACATGGAACAGACTTCCTGAGGAGGTTGTGTGGTCTAAAACTGTGGGAGAATTCAAGAATGCATGGGACAGACATAAGGCAATTTTTTTGGGGGGGTAGGAAGAAATAGGCTGTTGGTTAACTAGGATTTGCAGCTTATCCTGTACGTAGGGAAATGGGCAGACTAGGTGAGCCAAGCAGTCCTCACCTGCCGTCAAAGTCTATGCTTCTATGTAACAGTACTCCTTCAGATGTTTAAATGAACAGTGGAAGAGAAGAGTAGGTAGAGATTCCTAACCTATATGCTAATAGTAAATCTAATTTGATTTATTTTTTTAGCTGAAGTTTGTGCAGTTTACAAATTATTGTTTTTAATTTATATTTTTTATTGACTAAGTGGAAGGAGGAAGTGTGGGTTCTGGGCCAGACTACAGGCATTTTCTTATTAAAAGGAGACCAAAGAAGCATTTTTGCAGCTTCAGAGCTTGAAATTGTAGAGAGACGAAAGAGTATAACTCAAGAGCTTTTCAAAGCATCACAACTTCTTTTTTATAAATCCTTATAGCCATACTAGAATATAAAACTGAAATTATCATAGAATGCATGAGAGGGGGGCTATCTCTCATTGCTGTTAATATATCTATATGACACACTGTTATTGTCTTGTTTTATATAATTTATACTGATTATTGCTCCAGTTGCTCAATAATTGACCTGTTTTTAGTTAATTTACAGCTTTTTAGCCTTTACAGCTTTTTTAGGCGTGGGGAGTGTGATTTAATTTTATGTGGATCTATCAGGCACACCTGAAACAGTTGATTTAATTGATTTAATTGAACATTCACCTTATTGAGTCCTCTCATCTAATCAGAATCAAATTGATTCACTTTAGCATAGTTTCAGCTGATCAATTGAACATTGTTGTTGCTGTGTTACATTAATTTATATTAGTATATTTATATCCTTTTGGTGAGGCTTAGTTTTTTTTTAGTTTTTATATTCTTCTATTACCAATTTATTTGTATGTTTATCTGAATGTTTATTTGATATGCTTATTCTGTCTGGCATCATTTAACTTTTTTGGGATCTATAGGCAACTTGACCTGGTTAAGCTACTCAGGTTGACATAAGATCTTGAACAGGTTCTCTTTGGTGAGTCCTTGGGGTTCAGACTGATTTGCCAACTAGTCTCATAGGATAGTTAAATACCTGGCCCTGGTTTTAAACACTGGGTGAAAAAACTCTTTTACTTAACTCTTTAATCAACCCTTACTGTTTTAAGTATAAGATCTGCTATATTAAGCATATGAGTAATCAACTCTCTACGCCTCCTATGGCTACCAGAAGTGGTAGGGTTGTAACTAAGGAAAACGGGAAAAGTGTAAACATCAAAAATATTGCTTTTAGAAATATTACAAATAAAATGAATGACAAGGGGAAAGTAACTGAAACCACTTTGGAACTATCAAAAACCATTAAGAAAAGTGGGAAAAGTGGGAAACACAAAAATGGATGCGTATTTTCTCAAGAACTTCAAATTGCTACTTCAACCCCTAATACTGAAGAAAAAAACTTTAACCTGCTACAACTTGTTAAAGAGGAAATAATAACTGATAAAAAGCAGGAGTTGTATCAGGTTGACTCATATTCAACCCCATTACAGCTCTCTACCAGGGTGACAGATTTTCCCTCACTCCTTTTAGAAGAGATTCAAATCAATATCAACAAGTGTGAAACAGAATCTTTACGATCACCTGCTGTAGGTCTCAAAAACAGGAATCCAAACCAAACACAACAGCTTAATCAGGCTAAAATTATGGATTATTTTATGTGTCAAAAAAATAATTCTGGAATTAATACCTTTGGGACCACATCACTTATGGGAAGTACTGAGAGGGCACCTGGTAACAACCAAAGTCACTTGCATATATTACAGGGGGATTTGAAATGTAAAGAGGATGGCATTTCCTTTTGTCCATCTAGATTAAATCTGTTTAGTCCCATGGATTTAATGAGTGCTACACACAGCATTAGGTCAATAATGAAGGAGGGCATGGAAGACACTCTTGTAGGGTCCCCAAGAGAGGTCTTCGAAACGCTAGACAAAGCAGTTGAGAACATTCAATTAGATCAAGATTTTTTGGCCCAGTGTCCAGACAGAATATCTAAGTATACCATTAAGGTTTTGGTTTACCCTGTAATGTCAAATATTGTCCTATTAGAAGCCTATAATGGTATTAAAACTGCCTTTGAGAAATTACCCATGTTATGTATAAGCTCCTCCTCCTGGGGCTGTGTGGGTGGCTGTTTGTGCTTGTCTGTGTCTGTAGGTTAGTTTTTGTTCATTTACATGTTTTTCTGCTGGGAATACCTGTGCCATTCTTGCACACAACATTGGTGAAAGTCTCCTGGACTGAATTTCTGCAAATCGCCATCATCAGGTATCAGCTTTTTAATTTTAAATCAACTTTCTTGAAGCCTCCCCAAGGAAGCATATGCCTTACAACTAGTCTTACAAACATGGTGATGCTGGGTCCTGCAACTGAATCAACATTTTCAACATTCTCATCTGACCACTCTTAAAAGCAACTGCACTTTGTGGACTTTAAAGAACAAAGGAATTTTAACACATTTTGTGACTGAATCAACATTTTGTCTGACCTTTTCCAAAGGTATTGTACTTGTCTCTGAGGACTTTGAAGATCAAAGGAAACATACAGACAAAAGATTTCACACATTGCTATATGCCTACTGTCTGACCTACTCCCAAGGTATTGTACTTATCTCTGAGGACTTTGAAGAACAAAGGAAACATATAGACAAAAGGATTTCACATTGCATATGCCCAGGCCACAGTTTATCACCTTTCAGGAATTTTAACATATTATGTGATACTGGATCTCAACAGTTAATTTCCTGTGGATGAAATTAACCTTCAGCATTTTTCCTTTGCTATCTCCTGGTGTGCTTGTTAGACCACCCAAGTGCCACCACCTCTGCTCTACCATGGATTACTCTATCCTCCTAGTTCTTTTATTCGCTGTGGGTGCTGCAGGCCCATGATGCCAAGCTGGACCACTACCACCCCTGCGAGAATCTGCTCTTGACAAAAATGGGCTATATGGCACCCCAATGCCAACTGTGCCAAAGGAGCTCCAGCTTTCCACCACCCGCATCCCACCTGCTAGCCTGGGGCACCCGACAACTGCCACGGTTATCAACATTACCATTTTCATGCCCATAAAGATCACCCTGGTGAATGCTCGCCTCCCCCACTGCAAGAGCAGGAGGCGCAAGATACGCTCCACCATTTGCAAAAACCTCTCAGCCAAGAAAATAATATTCATGCTTCTTCTTCTATCGGGTAATGTCCATGCCAATCCTGGCCCACCACCAGTATCAAATGCAGGGGGAAACACGAGTAAAGGGCTGAATGAGGCTGCACTGAACATCTGCAGCCTCACAGCAAAGTTTGACCTACTCCAAGCGTAGATGTCCGACCATGTACCTGACATTCTGTGTCTGACAGAGACCTGGCTGTCAAGCAGGATAAAAAGACAATGAAGTGATGCTTCCAGAATATCAAACATTCAGGAAAGACAGGTGTGGCAAGAGAGGTGGAGGAGTCCTTATCTATGCCAGGGATTACCTATGCTGTTCGGTCCTCCCTGTTACCAGGGTCGAGGATGATCATGAACTACTAGCAATAAAAGCACAGGTTGGACGGCACAGCAAATCTCTAATCTTAGCATTGGTTTATCTTCCACCCACTAAAGCCAGGGATGGCCTCCCAAAAAAACTGGATACAATTGCTACCCTTTCTCAGGGCACAGAGCTTCTCATAACAGGTCACTTTAATATCAACTGGGAGGGCAGGGAATCCACGCCTTTCAAGGACATGGTCGCTACTTCCAATCTGACCCAACTTGTAGACAGCCCAACAAAAGGCGGAACCACAAAACAGGAAGAGACACTCTCCTCGATTGGCTCCTCTCAAGTTACCCTTCTCGGATCTCTGAACTTAAGGTCCTGACTGACACCTTAAGTGATCATTCCCTGGTCACTTTCACATGGTCAAACAAATTGAGCAAGCCCCCACCTATCATAATTAATAGTAGGGTCTTGGGGAAGGGCAAGCTTGGGTCCCTCTCCTCTGCCCTCTCCCAGTATGACTGGTCCCCCATCGATCATGCGCCTAATATTGACCAGGCCCTAAGTTTCTTTATAGAGGGCTTCAACAAGATTTGTGATATCTTTGCACCACTGAGGAAAAGAAAAATTCGGGGTCAAGTTAATGGTTGGATCACAGGGGATCTCCTCGCTCAGATGAAGGAAAGGGACAATCTCTTGGAAAAAGCCAGGTCCTCTCACAGCAAACACAACTTCCAATGCTACGGAGCTGCAAGAAACCACTGCACCAACCTTATCCACCAAGCAAAGTCCAACTTCCACAAGGATCAGCTTAAAAAAACTTGGGGCAATGGGAAGAATTTTTGGGATAACATCCAAAACCTTCTTGGGAAGGATGAGAAGAAGATCCCCCACTCGCTCAACATTGACAACATCATGATTACTGACCCTCAGCACATAGTGGATTCTCTCAACACAGCGTTTACTGACCTGACTGGAGTGCTAACCCCTGACTACCTGCACCCTGCTGGGGAACAAACCAACTGCACGCCTCAAGAGGGCTCAATCCCTGTCTTCTACTTCAAAAAAGTGTCAGTGAAGGAGGCTTACAAATACATAAAAAAAATACTAGGCAAGACCAGAATGGGGAGTGATGGAATTGATATGAAACTCCTATCCCTAACACTGGATGTCATCATCGTGCCAGTTACAAAACTATTTAACAAATCACTGGTTCTTGCACAGTTCCCCGGGATCTGGAAACAGGCTGTCATGACGCCGGTGCACAAGAATGGTGATACGACATGCACCACCAATTACAGGCCGATATCCATCCTCTCTCCCTTATCTAAAGCCCTGGAAAAGATTATGGCCACCCAACTCACAGATTACCTCAACAAATACAACCTGTTATGTCTAAACCAACATGGCTTCAGGCAGAATCATAGTACCTCCACAGCTTTGCTGGACTACACTGACTACTTGCACACGGCACTAGATAAAGGAAAGCTGGTGGGGTCAGTCTTCATAGACCTCACCAAAGCCTTCCACACTGTCAATCACTCTCTCCTCCTGACTCAACTACAGAACCTGTGGGTTGCAACCAATGCTGTCTGCTGGTTCAAGGACTACCTAACACACAGAGGCCAACGTGTAAAAATTGGGCACACAGTATCTAGCTCCAACGAGGTATCTTTTAGGGTCCCACAGGGTCAATACTGGGCCCTTACTATTCAGCCTCTTCCTAAATAATCTTCCTGAAGCCTGTGACACTAAACTGATACTTTACGAGATGACACTGTGCTTCTCCCAGCAGTTCATCAATAGTTGCCCTCCACTCCCAGCTGCAGACATCCTCTACAAGCTGGAAGACTGGTTCTGTAGCCATAAACTTTATTAAACTACAAAACCAAGGTGATGCTCACAGCCAGCCCACAGCACAAAAATAAGGTCCCTCCCCTCACCATCTCCAATAAAGTCAGTGAGCTGCTGGAACAAGTTCAGACCTTCAAGTACCTGGGGGTCACCGTTGATGACTGCCTCACCTTCACCCAACACATTGACACAGTGGTAAAGGCAGTGAACACCAAGCTGGGTGTACTATATAGGCATAAAAAGTATCTCACTCCAGAGGCCCTCCATCTCTCAGTCTCCAGCTCCATTCTTTCTACCATCGACTACGGATTGGTGGTCTATGACGCAGCAACAGACACTGCACTAAAAAGGATTCACATTGCCCTCAACAAGGCATGTAGGCTCACAATGGCTGCAGATCGAAATACCCACACCTGCTCCTTATACAAGGAGACCAATTGGCTGCCACTAAAGAACAGAATTATATTCCAAACATGTCTCCTTGGAAAAAAGGCACTAATGGGTAAAACCGCCCCATGCATTTCCAGCATCCTAACACCAAGTGCTACCAGCTATACCACCAGAGGCAGGATGAGGGGGGCCCTATCAACACCTTTCCATCGAACTGTGCAGGGACAGTGTGCTTTCAGCTTTAGGGCCCCCCAATGGCTCAATGAAATCCCAATGCACATTCTAAACTCCCAATGCATCTGCAATTCAAAATGGCCTAAGGCAACACTTCTTACTAGGACAGTTTGTGACTGCCACTAGGACTCTAACATCCATAATGCCCACTCACCCACACTCTCCTTCCCCTTCCTTTTACACCCACTCTTCCCTATTGCCCTATCCCTCTGTCTTCCTCTCCCCCCGTGCCTTTTCTCCCACTGGATCAACCTTAAAATCAACATACTACCACTACCTCCCCAAACTCCTAGACAAAGCCACTTCTTCTGGCTGCCCACTCCCAACCGTCTCCCTTCCCCCTCACCTTGACTCCTCCTTGGACTCTCACACTAGGTATCACACCTGTTTATCTCCTTTGCTACATATAAACACTGTCCTTAACCCTAGTTGAATGCTCTTGATGCTGTACTATCACCATTGGTACTATGAATGACATTGTATCCTTACTGTATACTAGCTACCTACTATTCGAATATTGTATGTAAACTGTTTGTTATTGCTGTCATTGTCACTGACGTGGAACCTTTGTAAAAGAGCTCTGAGCTCAAAGGTATGATCCGAATCCCTAAATAAATAAATAAATAAAAAAATGTATAGAAATGTTTGCTTCACTTGAACAAAGAATAGCAGAGTTGGCCATGGGAAGTGAAGAATTTAGGAATAAACAAAGTTTATAATTTTCTACAATAATAATTCCTGATTCTCAAAAAGGTTCAAAGAAAAAGAAATCACATAGTAACAAAAAACCTAAGGCTGCCTCAAAACCTACGGGAAAGAGGAAAAGAAGCAAAAAAGGAAACAATCTCATTCTCCAGCAACACCACTCTAGGAATGACCCCGTTGACTTGGAGACCCCTGTGTTATCTCCTTCTATATTACCATCACTCACCATTGCAAAAAACTTGGCACTTATGAAAGAGAAAGGCAACAGTGAGCCAGTTTGTAGTAACATCATAGTAACAAATCAGTTAATTGCAAAAGATACCTCTAATTCTACTTGCTACAAATGTACTATTCCTGGGAGCCCTTCAATCTTAGTATAAACTATACCACCCCCAAATGTAGAACAACACATATTGCTGGATGAGGGTAAGCAGACTAACAAAGAGGACAATACTTCATACTAGTTATTTATTTCAGATCAGGAAGCTGTCTTTAAACTGGACAATATGTTTACTAAATCATATGAGACTATTAAATCCTTGATGGATTTGATAGTCCATTTGTCCAAAGCAAAACTAGGACTTCCTGCAGCAGCTACCTTGGTAAACTTTGTTTTTAGAGATAGGTCCAGTCCCTGACATTCAGTATATATAATGGTACCTAATATGGAATTGCCAAATGTATTTGGGCAAAGCAACAAACTATAAATTCTTTAAGACTTTTAATTTAATTTCCTGTGACATGGGCCACTATCTGGAAATATGCCTTCCCTGGTGCCAAACCCAGCAGGATTGTTCCATATGATATATTTTCCTCCACATTAGGCCAACTCAACTGGAATTTTGGAGCAAACCCTCAATATTCTACTGGTCCAGATATTCAAAAGGGTTGCACATGGCACAACAGTGTTGCGCCATGCGCAACCCACTGATGTACCCTGGCACGATATTCAAATGGGAATTGTGCCTGGCACAAATCCTGATGCACCAGAGTGCATCAGTACTGTATGCAGGTGCAGGTGGGGGGGTGTGCCCATGCATACTCTGCACATCCTGATATTCAGCCCAGGATGTGCTGAGCCATGCATGCACAACCCGTACTTGCACCACACAAAGTTGATCCAGAAAAAAAGGAGCAATGGCCGGCCACCCACAGGTGAGCTGCCATATTGCAGGGCACAACACAGCAGCTGCCACCTGTGGGTGGCCACCTGAGCTCCAGCAGTGCCTCTGTGGTGGCGCCCCCCAATGCCCGATCGTGGGCATTGGTATGAAATAATAGAATCCGATATCCCTGGTGGTCCAGTGGACCGCTGTCAGCCAAATCATGGGCATTTGTAAATTAAAAGAAAAATCCTATATCCCTGGTGGTCCAGTGGACTGCTGTCAGCCCAATCGTGGGCTTAAGTAAATTAAAAAAAGAATCCTATATCCCTGGTGGTTCAGTGGACTGCTGTCAGCCCGATCGTGGGATTAAGTTAAATAAAAGTAGAATCCTATATCCCTGGTGGTCCAGTGGACTGCTGTCAGCCCGATCACAGGCTTAAGTAAAATAAAAGTTTCCTTTTCCCTGGTGGTCCAGTGGACCGCTGTCATCCTGATCGCGGGCTTCAGTAAAAGTATAATGATTCCTATATCTCTGGTGGTCCAGCAGACCCCTCCTCACCGCCTCACGATCCCCACCTCCCCACTCCCCACCAGTCAGTGACAGGTGGCAGCACCTCACTGCCACCTGCCGCCCACCGACCGACACTGTCGGTAGTTGTCCACTTGGTCCACACACGAGCCATCGGCATGCAGTCATACGACTACACATTCCAGATATGCCACATATCTGGAATGTGGTACGGTATAGCTACATGCCCATTGGCTCATGCTGTGGACCAATGGGCATATAGCCCTATTGACGGTGTCAGTCAGTGTGGCAGGGTGGCAGGTGGTGGTGCTCCACCCACTGCTGACCGGGGGGTGGGTGGTGGGGATCAGTGGGGGTCCGCTGACCACCAGGGATATAGGAATCATTATATTTTTTACTGAAGCCCACTGACATTGACAGCGTCCACTGACCACCAGGGAAAAGGAATCTTCTTTTATTTTACTTAAGCCCACGATCTGGCTGACAGCGGTCCACTAGACCACCAGAGAAAAGGAATCTTCTTTTATTTTACTTAAGCCCGTGATCGGGCTGACAGCAGTCCACTGGACCACCAGGGAAAAGGAATCTTCTTTTATTTTACTTAAGCCCGCGATCAGCCTGACAGCGGTCCAGTGGACCACCAGGGAAAAGGAATCTTCTTTTATAATACTTAAGCCTATGATTGGGCTGACAGCAGTCCACTGGACCACCAGGGATATAGGAGTCTCTTTTTATTTTACAAATGCCCGCGATCGGGCTGTGGGGAACAATGCCGTGCTTCAGGGGCATCGGTCCTAGATGACTGCTGCTTGGCTGGGCGCCAGGTGCAAGTCATCGGGGATTGGCACACCTGCATGAAAATGGGGCCATAATGAAATGCAAATGGCCCCATGTGCACCTTGCATACATTATGGCTCCATTTGCATGTCAGCTTTTGAATATCGTGGTTGCTGCGCCTTGTGCAATGGAACTTGCGCTAACGCATCCCCCTGCTCCACTCTGGCCACTTGCGCTTGTTCAGTGCCACTGTGCCATGCACACTGCAGGTGGGCAGGGTGCGATATTCAACGATGCTGAGCCATGGTGCAGGTCTGTTGAATATCGCCCAGTCAACGCCCCTGCACAGCCAAGTTGCGCTGCACCCAAGCTTGTGCCACAGCCTGGCACAGTTTGAATATCTGGCCCACTGTGTCTATCTTTGGGATAGACACTTTTGAAGGTGTAAAGGCAGACAACTTTGCCTCTCATGTTAGGGTGACTCTATCATCGATTACTAAGTTACAGATTTTTTCTCATGATTTGGGTGTAGTAGAATGGGCTTTTTCAGAGTCGGGGGATCCCAGATAATTTGTCACATACATTCAGTAGAATTATTCTCTCTTTTATTAGAAAAGGGTAACACACTGGATGATGTGAAAATTTGTTTGGTTTCATCTGAAGACTGGGAATACTCAGGTGGGGTACCCCCTAACATCTCATGACTATCAACAGCCTTCAGCTTAGAAGGAAGTTTATCTTACACTTCCTCCTAATGTTTACCCTGTAAATAATCACAGTATTCATATATGGAATATTGATGGGTTAGGCAACAAATTCGCAGACCCCCAATGGCCAAGTTTTGTCTCTGGTTTCAAGGCCATGTTTTTTCAAGAAACCTGGGCTGTAACACAACCCTATATAAATGGCTTTGGATCCTTTTTTGTCCCTGCCACTAAAGTTAAGGTCTATGGAAGATGCAGGGGAGGTCTTGTTACTATGGTCAAAATTAGGGAGGGCCTTCAGGAACTTGCTAACCATTCTCCGACTTCTGAATTCCTTTTTACACTTGTTTCTTGGGATGCATATGTGGTCCTGATAGTTAATGTTTATATTCCTCTGAGTTTTCACTCTTATCTTGAATATGATATTTGGTCAAAATTAACTAAGGAAATAGATACCATATCACAGTTCCACCAGGTGGATACAATTATTTTGTCAGGAGTCTTTAACTCCAGAATAGCAAATTTTGACAATATGTCTAGTCTATAGGAATAATTTTATTTAGGGGATCTTGAACTTAGAAAAAACATCTGATAAAGTGTTGAATGATGTGGGAAAGTGTTTTTGAAGCTTTACTTTGAACAACAATTTATTAGTATTAAATGGGAGACTTGAAAGAGATCATGTGGTGCACGGAGCAGCTAGGGTTGAGATGAACAGACTACAACTCCTGTACAATAAGGTGGCTCGGTTCACCACCCAGTCAAACCCCAGGAACCACCACTGTGACACCCTATCTCAACTAAACTGGCCCTCATGGGAATCTCACCTCCAATACCATCTGCTATGCCAAGTCTTCAAACTAATCAGCACAAGTCCCCCCTCCCAGCCTCTCTGGACTCATTGCGATAAAGACTATTCCTTGGCTGCTCTGCACAATGGAACATATTCTCCTAGAAATCCCCATAGAAACATAGACTTTGATGGCAGATAAGGACCGCTTGGCCCATCTAGTCTGCCCATTTCCCTACCTACAGGACAGGCCACAGATCCTAGTTAACCAACAGCCTATTTCTTCCTACCCCCCACAAGAATTGCCTTATGTCTGTCCCATGCATTCTTGAATTCTCCCACAGTTTTAGACCCCACAACCTCCTCAGGAAGGCTGTTCCATGCATCCACTACCATCTCTGTAAATAATACTTCCTCACATTGCCCCTGAACCACCCCCCCATCTTTAAATTGTGTCCCTTTGTTCTTGCACGTCTCTTTTTCTGAAAGATGCTACCCTCTTGGACTTTGTTGATTCCACTGAGGTACTTAAAAGTTTCTATCATGTCTCCCCTCTCCTTTCTTTCCTCAAGGGTATACATATTAAGCTCCTTTAGTCTCTTTTCATACGGCTTCTCTTGCAGACCCTGCACCATTTTAGTTGCCCTCCTCTGGACTGCCTCTATCCTGTCTATGTCCTTGCGGAGATGGGGTCTCCAGAACTGGATGCAGTACTCCAGATGGGGTCTCACCAACTGTCTGTACAGATGGATAACAACTTCCTGTTTTCTGCTGCTGATGCCTCTCCCTATGCATCCCAGTAAACACCCAGCCCTCCCTACTGCCTTCTCACATTGCTTGCCAACCTTAAGGTCATCTGATATGATTACCCCCAGGTCCCTTTCCATTTTTGTTGTTGTTACTACCTCCCCTCCATTGTGTATTCTTTCCCTGGGTTCTTGTTTCCCAGGTGCATTATTTTGCACTTCCTTTGCATTGAATCCTAGCTGCCATACTTCTGACCATTTCTCCAACTTTGCCAAGTCCCTTCTCATCCTTTCCATGCCTCCTTGTGTATCAACCCTGTTGCAGATCTTTGTGTCATTTGCAAAGAGGCATACTTTTCCTTCCAGTCCCTCTGCAATGTCACTTATTAAGACATTAAAAAGGACTGGACCCAATACTGAACCCTGCGGAACCCCACTAGTAACCCCTTTTTCCTCAGAGTGGACTCCATTACAATTACCTTCTGTGTCCTATTGTCCAGCCAATGTTTTACCCAGGCTACCACCCTGGGACCCACTCCCAGGCCGGTTAATTTGACTATTAATCTTTTGTGTGGGACTGTGTCAAATGCCTTGCTAAAGTCTAGGTAGGCCATGTCCACAGCCCTCCCTGGTCTACTACTTTGGTCACCCAGTCAAAGAAATCTATTAGATTCATCTGACATGACCTTTCGCTGTGAATCCATGCTGCCTTGGGTCCTGTGCCCCACTGGCCTCTAGGTACTCAACTATTCTTTCCTTCAGAAGTGACCTCATCACTTTCCCTACCACAGAGGTCATACTGACAGGTCTGTAGTTTCCTGCCTCAGTCTTGGTCCCACTTTTGTGAAGGGAACCACATCCGCCTTCCTCCAGTCCTCGGGTATCACCATCCTCCATGATTTACTAAAAGAGTAGCCAGTGGTTTCACTAGTTCCCCTTAATTCTTTTAAATTCTGGGGTGAATTCCATCAGGCCCCATTGCTTTGTCCACCTTCAGTTTTAGGAGTTCTTGCAGAACCCTTTCTTCTGTGAAAGGACTTGGATCGACCCCCTATCAAGTGCTTCTGTTAATTGGATTAGGCACTTCCCCTCCTCTTTGTGAATACTGAGCAGAAATATTCATTCAGTATCCCTACTTTTTCACTGTCCTCCTCTGCCCACCCACTGTTCATTCTATTCAGCCTTACTATCCCTCCCTTTGTCTTTCTACGCTCACTGATGTACCTATAAAAGGTTTTATTCCCCTTCTTAACCGAGTTGGCTATCTTTTCCTCAGTTTGGGCCTTTGCTATTCTGACTTCCCTCCCTGCTTCCTTCTTCCTTAACTGGTACAGCTCTCTGTCCTGCTCCTTCTGTGTTTCCTTATACTTCTGGAATGCTATATTTTCTTCTTGACTTTCACAGCCACCTCTTTTGAGAACCATAGTGGCTTTTTATTTCATTTTGATTTGTTTATTTGCTTCACACAAAGGCTTGTTGCCTCTGTGATGGCAGTTTTGATGATTTCCATTGTTGCTCCACCTCCTTCTAGCCTGTTTGCTAGTGCTTTTCTGAGGCACTCTCCCATCTTGCCAAAGTCAGCTCTCCTGAAGTCCAGTACCCTCACTTTTGTAAGGGTTGACTTTGTAGCTGAGTTTAACATGAACCACACTGTTTGATAGTCACTTGTTCCCAGATGGCAACCCACTTCTAGATCTGAGATCCTCTCACTGCCCCTGTTTGAGAGTATGAGGTCTAAGATTGCTCCCTCATGAGTGGGTTCTGAAACTAGCTGTCTGAGGCCTGCCTCCTGTAAGGCATCAAGAATGGCCCTGCTCTTGGATGTGGCTGCAGCAAATGTGCTCCAGTTAACATCTTGCACATTCAGGTCTCCCATCAACAGTATCTCCCCTTTCTCTGCCATTCTAAGAATGCCTTCTATCATATCCTTGTCCATTCCTTCCCCCTGACATGGGGGTCTGTACAAAACCCCTGTGCAGATTGTGGTGCCCTTTCCAGTCTCCAAGGTGACCCACAGTGCCTCCTCTCCTCCCTGTTTACTCTTTTTGTTCAGTTGCTTTATCTCTTCCTTTACATGGAGCTACTCCTCCCCTCTTCTCCCTGCCTGTCTCTCCTGTAGGTTATGTACCCTGGTATGTTAACATCCCAGTCATGGTTTTCTGTGTACCATGTTTCTGTGACTGCTACGATATCCAGGCATCCCTCTTCCATCAAGGCCACCAGCTCAGGGAGCTTGTTGCCCAGACTATGGGCATTGGTACTCATTACCCTCCATTTCCTGATGGCCTTACTCCTTTTTGCCCCATCCCTGTCCTTCTTGCTTTTGTCACTTTCTCCATTTACCCCTGTCCTTCTCCCTATCAACACCTCTATATTGTTGTTTACCACACTTACTACCGAGATTTTTTTGGGGGTGCTAGGATTTCCCTGCTCCTTTCCAGTGCCTCCCCCCTTGGCTAGTTTAAATGCTTGCCAATGAAGCATTTAAACCTATCACCTAGGATCCTGGTTCCCCTCCTGGATAGATGCAGCCCATCATGCCAGTATAGGCTTGCATCACTCCAGGTGGAGCCCCAGTCCCCAATGAAGATAAATCCCTGAGCTCCACACCAGTTTTTCAACCACTGATTGAATCCCATGGTGCGGAACACCCTAGCCTCTCTTACGCCATAGATGGGCAGCATCTCCGAGAAGGTTACCGTGCGTGCTACTTGTCTAAGGCCCCTCCCCAATTCCACAAACTCTTCCTGCACTTCTCTAATCCCTTTCTTAGACAGGTCATTTTTCCCTAGGTGGACAATGACATCCAGCTCCCTCCCCTGTGCAGCTGCTCTGGCAATCCTGAGGATATGCTCCCTGTCCCTCCAAGCCATGACGCCAGGCAGGCACCTTACCTCCCTCTCCCCTTTCTCCCCAGTTCTACCTTCCTAACAATGGAGTCCCCCACCAGGAGTTGTTTCCTTCCCCTGTGGGGTCCCCTGCCACCCTCCTGTGGGTCTCCTTTGTGGAGGTTCCCAGCATTCTCCTTGGTCTCCACTGCGGGTGCCTCCATAGAAGAACCACACTTTGCCAGAATGGCATAGGAATTGTGGAGAGGTACAGCTGAAGGGATGCACCTCTGTTCCACCACCCTCACCCTCCCTGAGCCCACTGTGGTCCAACTGCTCCTCTTTCTTGGCAACCTCTGAGGCAATGGCAGTGGCACTGGTGGTCCCTGGATGGAAGAAGAGGTCCTACAAATCCTGGCCAACTCAGCCTGGAGATGAGCAACCTCCTCCCTCAGCCCAGAGAGGTACCTGCAGATGGGACAACACCGCATCCTCCAAAATGTCTCCCGGAAGACTGCTGCTCCACAGCCACTGCACCACTCCCATCATGTCTTATTTCTGGCCCCTTAACTGTTTGAAATCCTTACTCTTTCCTCTGTTTTTTTTTCTCTATCTCTGCTTACTTTCTGCCTGTAAGCCCTTTAAGCTCCTGATCGTCCTGTCCTGAGACAAGAATATCCTATATTTCTCAGTAGACCCCTTACTTGCTCAGAGGCAGACCTCCAGCAGCTAGAATAAGAACCAAGGTGGGGGGCAAGGCATTCACTCATGCTGCACCCACCCTGTGGAACTCCCTACCTCCAGGGGTGCAGGAAGCACCTTCTATTAAAAGTTTCCACACTAGGCTCAAGGCTCACATGATGGCAACTACCAAATGCCATTGCTAGGGGTCCTGGGACCCTCACATGGACATCTGAATCTCACAGTTCTATACTACCCTCAGAGTGTAATTTGTATCAGTAATGTGGCTAATACCCTCCTCACTCATTTCCTTGTCTAGTTACTAGTTCTGATACTCTCCTGTGCAACACTATGATTGTATGTTCTTCTCATCAAATGTAACCAGCTGACTGTATCATCCCGTAGTATTTCAATAACATACTGTGTTATTTATAATGCTATGTAGTCCCTGGTCGCCCCTGAAAGAGGGACCTCCAGGGCTCAGTGGACTTACCCAGTCACCAAAATTTAATAAATAAATAAATACATAAATAATGTTGGAACATGCACCTTTTTTCTCCCCCCAACAGGGCAGAGTGTTATTGACTTTGTTCTCTGCTCTCCGCACAGCTATGATCAATTTAAGAAATTGGAGGTTATTATGAGACCTGAAAGTGGCCATGCTGCAATCTTATTGACCTGTATGATTGAGAAATATAATTCAGGCCAGTCAAATAATATTTTGTCTTCACTTTCCATATATGGTAAATCTAAGTTGACTCTTAATGCTAAAACTCTGAATAGTGTAACCCAGCTAATTTACTCTCCCCCTTTCGCATCACTGTTTGCACTTGCTTATGATGATTCTAACACCAGCTATCCTACCCAGCAATTGGACCTTTGCTATCAACAAATAAGTAAAGAAATCTATTCTAATATAAACAATTCCCAAATACATTTTCGTGGTTTGATGTTCAATGTAATTACGAATAAAGAAAGCTTGGAAGGCTTATCAGACAAGTTAAAAAATCTCCTTCTAAAACTCGCCTGGTACAGCTAAATAAGGCTCAAAACAATATAAAAAATCTATTGTGCAGAAAAATTAGATTTTATCTCTAAACAATGGGACGCTAGGCATCAGGTTATAAGTTCTAAAGATACCAAATCTTTTTGGGCACTAGCTGCAAAAGGAACCAAATGTTATGCGTTATCACTCCCTATATACATCTTTAAAGATACCTTGATATCCCATTACAAATCCCTATTTTATAAAGAGCCTATGCCCCAACCCAAGAACTCTCCCTTTTTAAGGCTCTTTGAAGAGGACTATTTTCCTTTGGTTTTTACATTTTCTGATGTTGAGTCAGCCATAATATAACTTTCATATAAGACCCCAGGTCCTGATTCCGTTCCAGGAGAACTTTATAAAGCTCATTTAAATTATTGGGTAATTTTATTCTCTAACCTTTTCAATACCTGTTTGAAGGAGAGATTTGTCCCCCTTCCCTGGACAAAAAATATAATTGTACCAATCCACAAGAAGGGGCAATATCATCTTCTGGACTAATTATCACTCAATCAGTTTGATGGACATTATTGGCAAAATACTTAGTAGTATTAGTAAAATATTTTTATTCATAAAAAATGAATAAAGGATAAACTCGACTGAGCATAGCTCATTTTCAACGAGGTCCCACACAATAAAATACAGTATATAAAAGGAAAATGTTACAGCAACCTACAACACTGAATTTTCATAAAGTACACAAATACAAACAATTATAACATGTTTAACGAGAACAGCATTGCCTTTTTTGTTGTGAACTGATTTGACACCAATGTTGAATCAGAGGCCAACAATTTTTTACATTAGACAAGAGCAAAGACTCAGGGATTTCATTCCAACTCATAGCCCCTCTATAATATAAAGACTGTCATCCTATACCCAAATTACAGCTAGGCAGTTCCAAACTAGGTGCTTTACAATTTCTCAGCGAGGCCAATTTGTCCCTATATATCAGATTTTCTACCACATACCACGGATACTTCCCCTGCAGTCCTTTATAAATAAAAGCTAACAAGTGTTCATGGTTACGTTCATAAAGCATTGACCACTTTAACTGATCATATAGCAAGCATCTGTGAGTTAATCTAGGGGCCCCTAAGACAAACCTGGCTAAATTATTATAACTTACTTCCAACTTCCTTAAATCCTGCTTTCTCCCACAGGAATAAAATATGTCCCTATAATCAATCATATGGATAACCATCGTATTTACCACTTTTTTCCTTACTTCCATACTCATAGATGATCGAACCCTATATAGAGCCCCTATTATTTTATTTACACTTTTTATCAAATTATTAATATGTATATCCCAACTTAATGAACTATCAATCCAAAGGCCCAAATATTTATACATGTATGCCTGTTGGATCGTGGCTCCCCCATGAGCAACCAATCCCAGGGCCATGTCCCCCAACCATTCACTTTTTCGATGTATCAACATGGACTGTGTTTTCTTCATATTCAAAGTCAACCTACTATCTTTTAAGAAACTCTGCAGATCATCAAAGGCTAACTGAAGCCTATTTTGTATCACCTTAATAGATTCATGTGATGTATAAATAATAGTATCATCAGCATAAAGATGATACTTTGTTTCTGAATCTGGAAAAGACAGTCCATTTACATATATGTTGAACAACAATGGCCTAGGACGGAGCCCTGTGGGACCCCCGACCCAACAGGCAAAAAGCTTGATTCCTGACCTCCTAATGACACCTTTTGACTCCTATTCAACAAATATGATTCCTACCACTTCCCACTCAAACCCACCACCCCTAAAGATGCTGCCCTGGACAGGAGGACACAGTCATCCAAAGAATCAAAAGCTTTGGATAAATCCACAAAGATGACCCCCACTTGTGTCCTCCTGTCCAGTGCTGCCTGAACATCCCCCACAACTTTAGCAAGTGCAGAAGTTGTACTGTGTAATTTCTGGAAACCAGACTGAATATTATTCATTAATCCAGAAGAATCCAAATATTTCCTCATTTGTACTACCACCAATTTTTCTAATATTTTAGATACATGAGACAAAAGAGAAATGGGTCTATAGTTATCCATCAGTGTTCTATTTCCTCCCTTAAATATAGGTATAACCTTGGATTGTTTCCAAGCCAATGGGTATATTCCTATGGTTAAAGATATATTAAATAAGTACGTTAGGGGATAAGCTATAATTGGAGCAGCATATTTTAGTAATTTTGGTGAAATATTATCCAAGCCAACTGCCTTGGCAGTATTTAGCTTTAATAGTTCACTAATCACTAACTCAACTTTTATTTCTTCAAATACAAATGAATTAATAGGTCCATTATCTTTCAGATGGGGTTGATTACTAACACCAGGAAAACAGTGTGGCTTGGACAGGCCAGACACCACCATTAAATTAGCATTTAGTCAATCCAACACACACTGTGATATTGGTGTCACCTGGCCATCAATAGTCAACACTTTTATTTCATCAAAACCCTGACCTTTAACTAAAGTATTTATTGTTTTCAAAAATCTTCAGGGTTTTTTAAACTATTTTTATCCAATAAATGAGTATAATGACGTTGTTTTGTCCCTCGAACTTCTTTGACATATTTATTCTGTAGATTTTTAAATCTATCCCAATCCTGTTTACTTCCCTTCCTTTTGGCCATATGCCATGCCTTATCTCTTAATAATTTTAACTTTCTAAGCTCCTTTGAGTACCATAACTTGGAATTTTGCTTCATAATCCTAGTTTTAATTGGGGCATGTTTGTTGCAAATTTTCATGAATTCTCCCAAAAAATAACTCCATAAGTTATCCACAGAAGGAATCAAATACATATGTTCCAAATCAATAGCACCTAAATCCAACATAAATTCAATATAATCAAAATCTCTAAAACTACGCAAACTAATTTTCCTTTTCTCTTCCAACTTTATGTGACACGCCTTATTACAAAATATAAATTGATGGTCTGAAATTGAGTCTTATAAAACCCCACTATCAATGATATTATCAGCAACATTAGTAAAAATCAGATCTGAAAATTGAAGAATTTAGAACTGATACCATATTAATTCTCGTAGGCTCTTTAATTAATTGAGTTAAGCCCAAATTATTCTGTAAGTCAATCAAGGGTTGTGATTCATTTATATTTTGCCAATAAAAATTGAAATCTCCTGCCATCAATATTTCATGACTATCTTTACAATTAAACAATCAATCCTGTAGACTATTAATAACTGGGGCCTTAGTCTTGGGAGGGCAATATATCCCTACAATCAGTATTTTTCTTAAGTAAGGCAATTTTAATTCTAAGGCCAATATCTCCAAACCTTCCATGTCTTTTTTTATTTCCACTTGATCCAAAACTAGGTTAGATGTTCCATAAATCAAAAGTCCACCCTCCTTTTTATTTCTATCACTTCGCCATATATTATAATCTTGTATATTTAAATAACTATCCTCTATTTTATGATTTAGCCAGGTTTCAGAAATTATCACAATCTCAGGGTCATGGTCAGTCACCCATGGGCCAATCAACTCCATTTTTTTTAACATACTCCTAGCATTTAAGTGTATTACACCTAGTCCTTGTTTAATATAGGAGACACCACTCTGTTCACTCAAATCATTCATTACCATTTCCCCAGAATCCTGAGACATAAAAAAAGCTTGTTGTGACTCAAGGGGTCCTGGGTTTGGATGTATATCTCCACACAACATTAAACACATAATTAAAAGTGCCTTGAAGATTCTAGTGAAATTACTTTTATAATGAGTCCCCCTCAAAACTTTAATTAGCCATCTTATCATATCCAATTTTATTATCCTTCTAGAATTAGAGCAACTCAGAAAATAATGTTCCTTATATAAGGCATTATTAAAACTATTTGACCATAAGTTTGCCCCAATACTAATATACCCAGTTGTACCAAATGTTCTAACACTCAATGTATTGGATCTATTTAAAACATGTTCCTGTAGGGCTTTATGCCCCTTCCAATCATAACCTCCTTCTCCTAGGGCCCAAAAACCCCATGCCATCAGTATAAGGCCACGTATAAACAATCTAATAAACATTTTCCTTATATGTTACGTTTTACTCTTATTTGATTAAAACACCACAAAACACGATATCAATAGTTTATATAATAAATTAAGATCCCAAACATACTCTACCTGGCAATAAACATCAACCCTTTCCCTCTTTCTAGCTATCACTTTTTTTGTGGAGTGAGTGGTGCCATGTACTTAGCTCAGGCCTTGTGGCCCGAGCTTTTGATCTGAACAGAAGCCCCGGCCCCCCCAGCTGCTCTCAATCACGATGGTGCTCCACTGCACCCTCTCAACTAAGCAGCAATTATGTCACTGGCAACAGTTATTTACCAGTAGGCAGTTGAATGACACAGTTACTATCAGAAGGCAGTTGAATAAAACACAAATCCTGCACAGTCTTAAATGTCCCACAGCAGCAGTATCAGTACACTGTAGATGCCCTCCTGCCGAATGCAGCTCTCACCTGCAGCAGAGATATTCCGGGCTGAATTGTTTAATGATCCTTGTGGCGTGGGGCTTTTTGATCTGAACAGAAGCCCCCACCCCCCCCAGCTGCTCACAATCATGATGCTATGCCGCTGCACCCCCTCAACTAAGCAGCAATTATGTCAGTGGCAACAGTTATTTACCAGTAGGCAGTTGAATGGCACAGTTATTATCAGAAGGCAGTTGAATCAAATACTTGCAAGAATACTGTTACAAAAACTGCAGAATTGTTTAGAAACAGTCTTTCCTTTATTTAAATACCAAGCAGGCTTTTGACATGATTTTCGACTATTGATAATAGTTTCATCTTGGCCCACTTAGTGGAAAAGAATTACTTATTTCAGAAAATGAAGCTATAGGTCACATTTGTTGATTTCAAGGCTGTCTTTGATTCAGTAATAAGAGAAAAACTTTGGGAAATATTGATATGTAGAGGGATCCCACTGAATTTATTGATTCCCATTAACTTTTTACATCCGAATACTATAACAGTGATTAGGTATGATAATGGTGGTAATATTTCAGAGTACTTTAGAATCTCAATGGGGGTTAAGCAAGGATGCTTATTGGCACCCTTCTTATTCAGCATCCATATTGATTCCCTTTTATATTTTGACATTTCAGTTGATTTAGACTCCCCCAAAATCAATAATACTGCAGTCCATATTCTAGCATATGCAGATGACCTAATATTTCTTGCACTCTCTAGACAGGGACTTTAAAATAAAATAAACTGACTCAAAAACAAATGTGATAAGTTAGAATTAAAAATTAATCTTCAAAAAACCAAAATTATGATATTTAGTTCAAAAAATGTTAATAGCTCACCCCAAGAATATTTTTGGATAGGGAGCTGATTGAAGTTGTCCCTTCTTATGTATATTTAGGCATTAAATTTACCTCTAATGGCCTTTGGTCATCCCATTGGAAAGAACAAGATTTTAAGGCTAAACTAGCAGTTAAAACCTTATTGTGGTTTAATTTTAAATATGGTGGGCACACGGTTGTCCTGACCACCACAGCTGGTGAAATAAAAATTAACCCTACGCTACTGTACAGAGCTGAAGTCTGGGGGTCTATACATTTGCCTTTACTGGAAGCCCCTTTATCCCTTTATTACAAATCATTGCTACAGGTTCCTTTATCAACATCTAACATTATTGTCAGGGCCAAACTTGGCAGAGTGCCTATTGTTACGTTAGTAGAAGTCCGCATGGTCAGTTATTGGCTTAGAATTATAAGTAATCCTATTAACACCCTTCAGTTATCCTGTTTGGAAGAGAAAATTAACTGTTCTAAACAAAACTTTACATCTCCATGGTTAAAAACCCTCAAAGCAATTATAACCAGAACATCTTTGGAACATCTATGGTTAGATTTTGGAAAGGGCATTTCAATTTCTCCCTTGTTTAAGGATATCTTTAAAAAGAAATTAATTGCAGTTGGTCAGTCAAAACAAATAGACCTGGTAAAGAAGCATAGGCAAGCTATGTGGTTCACAAGTAATAAAACTGACTCTCTTACAGAGAGCTACTTAAGTCTCCCTTTGATTTCTAAACACAGGAAATAATTTGTTCCAAATATACCTACTTTAATAAAATCTCATTGGATAGCCCCTTTACAGAAAACTGTAGCTGTAACAAGTTTTTTTTTGAAAATATTCATCATATTACGATACAAAGCCTCTTATACAAATCCGCTCATAACTCAATTCTAAACAATTTTCTCTTAAAATATGCAAGTTTAGATTATGACCCATTATTTGTTCTTCTTCATTCCTCAATCGTGAAGGATGTTCGAAAATTTTTTTCATGAAGTGATAAAGTGTAAAAGAAAACACTTTCACACACTTAGGGCTAGATATTCAAAACTTTGCCCAGGGCCTAAATTAGCATTGCTCGGCGGGCAAACTTAGCCCGGAGCACAAAGCAAGCTATATTCAATAGGAATAGGCCAGTGCTAAATCTGTTGAATATAGCAGTCTAAGAACACCAGGCAAACCAGTCTGGGAGTGCAGGGCAAAAATAGCCTGGGAATAAGACAGCACTGAATATATAGCAACAGGGATGTGCAAACTGCAACTGCAGCTCATTAGACTCTGTAGCAAGCCAGTGTTACAGGTGGAGAACTTTATGTTTGACTGCACAGAGATGTCTCACATCTACTGCAAACACATCTTTCAACCTCCTGCCTCATAAATCAGGGACAAGGCTTAAACAAATCAGGGACAAAGGTTGAAAATCAGGGATACATCTTAAAAAAGTGGTGATATCCACTCAGGAAGCTGGTAGAATAAGTGGTGTAGTGTTAAATGCATTTTCTAAGGAAGAACACATCTGTAACAGTAATGTTTGCCACTATATTATGCTTATAACTCCCACTGTTTGGTCACGGAAACACAAGTTTTAGGATGGACAGAGTAAAACTGTGAGGTAAAATCAGGGATGTCCCTGAAAATCAGGGACAATTGAGAGGTATGACTGCAAACAACAATGTAAGCCACACACTATAGAACTGTGCTATGCTGAAGTGAGGTTTGCCTGGGGCTATCCTGATTGCACAGTGCTAACACATTAGCCCAGTGCAAATTGGTTAGCCTGGGGCAAACGGGAGCTATATTCAAAGCTCTCATGCAAATGAGCCTACTTAGGTAATCCGTGGGCAAACAAGTACATTTGCATCTCATTAAGTGCTTCTCAGCATACATTACCATGCAGTTTGCCCAGTGCTACTGCATGGAGCACAAAGCTCCCCCTTTTGGTCAGAATGGAAGTACAGGCTAGACACTGCAGGCCAAGGCATACCCACAGCATAGGGGTTGGTCAGAAGCAGCAGGAACTGTATGCTGCCAGGCACAGTCGGTGCACATACCTCACAACCCCTTGCCTCCTGAATCAGGGACAAAGCTTTCACAAATCAGGGGCAAAGGACCCCAGTCAGAGACACATCTTCAAAAGTAGAGATATCCACCCAGACAGCTGGTAGAATATGGGGCTTAGTGTAAAATGCATTTGCTACATAAGAACAAGTAAGTAACTGTAATGCTTGACATTATTCTGTGCTTACAATTGGCACTGTTTAGCCACAGAAACACAACTGTGAGGAGGGACAGAGTAATATATTGAGGCAGAGTCAGGGACATCCCTGAAAATCAGGGACAGTTGTGAGGTATGCTCCTGACCCATACACAATAGAATGAAGAGTAATGTCCCTGATAGTCTATTGGTCCCCCCACCCCCCGCACGAATCCCAACTCATTTGCTTTAAATATATAGGTAGTTTCCTGGTAGTCTAGTGGTCCCCCAACCCCTCTGCACGAATCCCAACACATTTGATTTAAATGTATGAGTAGTTTCCCTGGTAGTCTAGTGGTCTCCCCAACCCCCAGCATGAATCCCAACCCATTTGTTTGAAATTTATGAGTAGTTTCCCTGGTAGGTCTGAAAACTTTTCTCTGGCAAAAAGCCTTTTTGGAGAACTGAATTGTTCATCTGATTATGATTTTTTAGTTGTGTTGAGTATTACTGGATTTTATAATGGTTGTTTTTAATTGTTTTAAATTGTTATGCACCTTGGAAATAGAAAGGTGCCATATAAATAAAAATAATAATTATTATTATAATAGTCTAGTGGTCCCCCCCATCCCCTGCAAGAATCCTGACCTGTTTGATTTAAAATTATGAGTAGTTTCCATGGTAGTCTAGTGGTCCCCAACCCCCATGCATGAATCCTGACCCCCATCCGTGGTCAAAGAATAGATTTCCCCAGTAGTCTAGTGGTCTCCCCATCTAGCTGTGGACCTCCCAGTACCCCTGAACATGGCATCCCTCTGGAGCCGGTGACCAGCTCAGCCATCCTTTCTCTACCACGTCCATCTGCCGACTGCGGTATTCAGGGGTGCCACTGTATTGAATAGGTGCTGCTAATACACACAGTTGGTGGCTCACCATGGAGGTGAGAGGTGGGCTGTGCCAGTTGCTGGCTGGGGATGGGTGGGGGTGCTGGGTGGACTGGCACGACTGGGTGGGGGGCCACTAGACTACCAGGGAATTAGTGATCGTAATGTATTTTATGATGATCGAGGGGGCCACTAGATTACCAGGGATATGGACAACAAATAAATTTTATACAGATTGGGGACACTAGAATTAGGGATACGAAGCATTACTAGTAATTTAATGCACATTGAGGGGCTAGACATACCAGGGATATACAAAACACTATAAATTTTATACTGATGGGGGAGCACTAGACTACCAGGGATGAGAAGAACATTTTTTTTTACAGGTTGATGGGGGATTGGGGGAGACCTGGGAGGATAGGAGCTGTATGCTAGAGATAGGCTCCATCTCAATTTGAAGGGAAGGAAATTTATAGTTGAAAATAGAGGGGTTCATTGGTGAAAGGTGGGGTTTAAACTTGTGAAGAGGGAGGATGGGGAGAAAGGCTGTCGGGAGAGTCCGACAAAGGAGGGACTCCACCTCTGGGGAGCTGGAGGAATGCAGGAAAAGGCTGACTGGTAAGGTGCAGACCAGGGGAAGACAGAATCCCCACGGGAACATGAGCAGGGGAAATGGAAGTATAGGGAAAGGGTGGAAGATAGTCCTGCTAAATGCCAGGAGCTTGGGCAATAAAATGCCTGAGCTCCAGGTGATGCTAACTGAGGGAGAGGTGAATGTGGCAGTGGTCACTGAGACCTGGGCCACTGCAGGGCATGACTGAGACTTGAACCTGGAGGGTTACACCATGTTCAGGAAGGACAGGGGGAGGGAAGGGGAGGAGGGGTAGCAATAATACCCCAAATCCGCATTGCCATAGGAAGAGTGGAGGAGGCGGAGGAAACTGTGGAGGTGATTTTGGTCACTTTGATAACAAGGGGGGCAAGAGAGTAAAAATAGGAGTGATGTATAGACCCCCTGCACTGGCAGATGAGCTGGAGGAGAGTCTGGTGGCAGATGTTGGGAGACACTGCAGATTTGAAAGGGGAAAGGTGGTGGTGTTGGGGGACTTAAACATGCCAGGAACAGACTGGGAGACTATGACATCTTCGGTGGTCAGGGAACAAAGGTTGTTGGATGTCTTTCAGGATGCATTCCTAACTCAGCAGGTGGGGGAACCGACCAGGGAGGAGCAGATACTTTATGTGGTCCTGGCAGACAGCGACCACATTTGGGACCTGAAGGTAAGGGACCCGTTGGGGGGAGTGACCATGCCACGGTCTGGTTCTGCCTTAACCTAGGAGGGGTAGAAAGCTGCACAAAGACGGAGGTAACTGACTTCAGGGGGCGGATTTCAAGGAAATGGGAATGATCCTTATGGAGCTCTTGGATGGGATTGGGCCAGACATGGACACTGACAGTAGATGGAAAATCATCAGGAGGGGGAGGCAGGATGCTACCAGCACCTGCACAAGAGTAAGACAAAAATGCGGTAGGGCCTGAAAACCCTGCTGGTGGACCAGGTAGGTTCAGGAGGTGGTGAGGGGAAAGAAGGTGGCCTATATGCAATTCAAGTGCTCAAGGAGTGAAAGAGATCAAGGGGAGTATGAGCTGATGGCCAGAAGGGCCACTAGGGTGGTGAGGGCAACTAAGGCAAGGAAGGAGCAGAACCTGGGCAGGGAAATTAGGAGAGGGAACAAGGGGTTCTTTAGATACATTGGGGAAAAACAAAGGGTGAAGGTGCAGATTAGCAGGATTAAAACAGGGGAGGGATGGGCACAAGACCCGGGAAAGCAGACTGAGGTACTAAATGAGTACTTCACCTCAGTTTTGGCCAAGTAAAATGGGGGGGGTGCATCATACACGGGAGGAAATAGTGAAACTGAAGAGGGGGGACCCTTACTAATCAGCGGCTCTGGGGAGGGTGGCATCACTGGCAGGTGGTGGGAAGGCAAAGCAGGGGGACGAGGTAGCAGAGGTGGAAATCACGGCAGAGAGAGTGAGGGAAGTCCTCAGGTCCATTAAGATGGAGAAAGCACCAGGGCCGGATAAATTACATCCCAGAGTGCTGAAGGAACTGGTGGATGTCCTGGCAAAACCCCTGGCGGAGCTCTTCAGCATCTCTCTGAGGACAGGGTGGGTGCCCCAGGACTAGAAGGTGGTGCATATAGTGCCTATCCACAAGGGGGGATCAAGGGAGGTGGCAGGGAACTACAGGCCCATCAGCCTGACATCAGTGGTGGGCAAGGTGATGGAGGGCATTGTCAAAGAGAGACTGGGGGGGACCTGGAAAGTTGGGGTGCCTGGATGATAGACAGCATGGATTCAGACAAACCTTGTGGAGTTCTATGACTGGGTGATGAGTGCCTTGGACCTAGATAGACCAGTGGATGTCCTCTTTCTTGACTTCAGCAAGGCATTTGACTCTGTTCCTCATGAGGGGGCCTGTTGAATAATCTGGGAGAAATGGGGTTGGGGAACCAGATGGTCAGATGGATAGGAAACTGGCTCCACAACCAGACCCAGAGGGTCATGATTGGTGGGATAGTCTCATCCCCAAGAAGGGTCATTAGTGGAGTCCCTCAGGGATCGGTCCTTGGGCCCCTCCTGTTTAATTCCAACTTCTCTGACATAAGGAAGGGTATCAGGAGTGAGATGAGTCTCTTTGCGGATGATTCAAAACTGGGGCAGTGGTGGATGGGGAGGAGGGGAGGGTGGCCCTACAGGGGGACCTGGAGGCTCTGGAAAGGTGGTCTAGAAAGTGGAAGCTGAGGTTCAATGCAGGGAAATGCAAGGTACTGCACCTGGGAGCCAGAAACCTGGGCCAAGTTTACACCCAGGGGGGGAATGCTACAAGTCTCGATGGCTGAGAGGGACCTGGGGGTGGTGGTGGATGTCAAGATGAACAACTCAGAGACTTGTAGGAGGGCAGTGGCAAAGGCCAATAGGATGCTTGGATGCATCGCCAGGGGGCTCACCTCCTGAAGGAGGGAAGTGATACTCCCACTGTATAACTGCTTGGTGAGGCCGCACCTCAAGTACTGCGTGCAGTTTTGGAGGCCACATTTAAAGAGGGACATTGAACTCCTGGAGAGGGTCCAGAGGAGTGCAACCAAAATGATTTGGGGCTTGGGGCATAGAACCTATGGGGAGAGGCTCGAAGAGCTAAATATGTACACATTGGAAGAGAGAAGGGACCGGGGGAGACATGATAGAGGTCTTCAGGTACATGAAGGGGGTAAATAGGGGAGGAGCAGTCATTGTGCTCCAAAGGAAGGAGGGGGGGCAACTAGAGGGCATTGGTGGAAGCTGGAGGGGGAAGATTCAGGGGAGAAAGGAGGAGGTGCTACTTCACTGAGACGGTGGTGGAGCCATGGAATGCGCTGCCCAGGGGGCTGGTGGAGGCAGAAGTGGTGGAGGGGTTCAAGAGGGGGTGCGACAGGTACAGGGGAAGGGTTCTGGAAGCAAAAACAAGTGCAGCAAGAATATCTGGGACTGGGAATGGAGAAGCCAGAGAGGGAGAGGGGGGCAGCAAGGTCAGCTCCCAGGGTGGGGGCTGACCAAACGAGCAGACACAAAAGACCTTTAGGCCTATTCTGCTGGCATTTTAGTGTGTTAGTATGTTAGATCGGGGGGACCGCTAGACTACCAGGGATGGGGGAGTGTGGTTACCAGCCAAGCCGTATGGACGCTTGATCTCTGAGCCCCTGCCTAACCCTTAAAAAAATCCGCATTTTATCCGCTGTTCCTCTACCTAAATGGCGTACTAACTAATATCTTGTCTCCGGGTAGCCTATGCATGGTGAGAAATAGATTTCTATCCCTCAACTGATCCAATCCTGTTACTCTCTGAGTGTGTGTCTGAATTGAAGGGCCTAACCTCTCGCCATGATGGATTCGGTCTCGGATCTCAACCAGCGACAAGGCGACATGCCCGAAATTTGGCAAATGTTTTCTAAGATCTTGCAACGTATGGAGAAGCTAGATGTGGCAGCTAAACAAAATTCAGCGGACATTATCGATCTGTCCCAATGGGCGTGTATCACTGAACATAGACTGGCTGAAGAGGAGGACGGGTGGCATAAAGTGAGCGCCCAGCTCCAAAAACAAGAATGTCTCATCCAGGTTCGCTGGGGTAGGGTGGAGGATTTAGAGAATCGGAGCCGCCGGAACAATTTGCGGTTTGTCAGCTTCCCAGAGGGGTGTGAGGGAACAGATGCAATTAGTTTTTTGCAGAAAGAACTGCCCTGCTTGCTGGATTGGCAAGATAAGGCCCCAATTGAAATTGATATGGCCCACAGAACTTTAGCTCCTCGCCCTGAAGCTGGGGCTCACCGATGCACAATTCTGGCCTGTTTTCTTCAATTCCAGGACCGGGAGATGATTACCAGGCTGGCACGTACGAAGAAGGATCTGCAATGGAAAGGGCACAAAATACAGATTTTTGCAGACTATTCTCAGGAGATCACTAATAGGCGTCGGGCCTTCACAGCTGTCCGCAGAGCCTGTGCAGAACTGGGATTAGAGTATTCTCTGAGATATCCAGCTTCACTTAGGATTATCTATAATGGGGCCCCCAGAGTTTTTGATAACCCTACTACTGTGGAGAATTTCCTTCCGGCACAAGCTCCTAAATTGTCCTGGGGCCGTCTACGTGAGCTCTCTGGCCCGCAAGCATACCCTAGCAGGTTGACGCCGATGGAGACATCACTGCAAGGAACTGATCACTCCATTCAGAGCCCCCCTAAGATCCAGAGCACTCCTAACTGCCCATCCCCACAAAACCCCCTGGGTGGCAACAGTAAATGATGAAACAGGAGACAACAAAGGCTCGAGGGGCTACATGTGGATAAAAACCCCCGTCTCCAGTCAAGGAGCCAGAGTGGAAGCTCCGATTCATCTACATCACAAAACTCTTTCCAACCAGATATGAGAAGTAATAAATACCAGGCTTTGATGGACTTGCCAACCGAAGGCTCCCTGGCTGTCCCTCCTTTGCCACCCCAATCTTCCCTTCCAAAGGATACTGGGACTAAAGGTGTCAGAAATACCGCATGGACAGAGGTACAAGACCCTTCCTGAGATGCTCTGCACTCTTCAAGCAACCTGCATGAACTAAAGCCAATGGATGATTCAGCTTCAGTCAAGGAGGCCGCGGGCTGATGTCTCCTCTGTATATTATGCTTGCTGCCTCCTGTTTGGGCTGGTATATGACCTCCATGATGCTTTCCTCTGTATAAGGGTCGTAACTAAGGCTTTTCCCTTGTCCCCCACGTGGGGGCCAATGGAGGTTGGATAAAGTGGGAATATACCAAGCAACTGTTATAATATCTCTCACCTCAGATCAAGGATTCGAGGGGTTTCACAGGGACCTCTTGTGCACACCCCCCACATCTAGACTATATGGGATATATGTATGGATTAACTGGCACAAGTCCTTGGCTATCTAGCTGCCTAGCCCCCTTTTTGGGCTGCTGGGGTCTACTGTGTACTTTCAACAGTGGTTTTTGTTCTCCTGTAATGAAGATTTGGGTAGAAGGACTCGCTTGATGATAGGGGGTTGAGGATAGGAGATATCAGATTTTAAAGAGTCCTCCCTGTTTAGTGTAGTTCGTGGCTACACACCCCCAGTGACCTCCGCTGGTATCTGGGCCTTTTTAATGGTTGGTATGCTCAGAGGTTGCTGGTCTGATAAAGGACTGTTTTGGGGTTTGGTTAGTGGGTGGGTGGGTTCAGGTTATGGCTGTTTTCTGGTTATTTATAAGTAGTTGGTGTTTTTTTCTTGTTAGGGGCATTTTTTGCCCTTGGATATACTGTTGTAAAATGTTGTTCTGTGTCTTGTTATGGCAATCTGGAATCTAGTGGCATATATGATAGTATGGATATAGGTAGGGAATCTGGGTCTAGTGGGCATAGTGCACCTGAGTGGAGCTTCCTCATGTACCTCCTTTCTGCCATGCTAACTCAAGGGTCATATGAGGACTAAATTTATCTCTTGGAACATGAGGGGGCTCAACTCACCAATTAAATGTAAAAAGGTTTTGCTCCACTTAAAGAAATTGCAACCTATGGTGGTGTTTCTCCAAGAGACAAAGCTGTCCCCCTGTGAGGCCAAGAAGATCAAGCGGGAATGGGTTGCCACAGAGCTTCATAGTGCAGCGAAGGCCCATAAAAGGGGAGTTTCCATTTTATTTCACAAAAACTTGGTGTGGAAAGTGAAGCGGCATAAACAGGACAAAGAAGGAAGATGGATCCTGGCAGAGGTAGAGACCCCTGATGGTTCTCTGATTTTAGCCAATCTTTATGCCCCTAATCAGGACTGCCCTCAGTTCTTCTTCACCTTCAACCAGGCCCTTACTGACTTTAATGAAGTCAATGCCCCGGTGATTGTGGATGGAGACTTTAACTTAGTTTTGGATTTCTCTATAGACAGAAGTAACAAAACCCCTGAACCCCATAGACAAGCACTCAAAGCGGTCCAGACATTAATGTCAGAGCATACTTTGCTGGATGCCTGGAGAACTATGCACCCGGGTGTTTATGATTATTCCTGTTTTTCTCAGGCTCATGGTTCATCTAGTAGAATTGATTTCTGACTTCTCTCATCTGGTCTATATGAAAAGGTAACCAGCACTGATATGCATTCAATTTATGTCTCAGACCGTGCCCGGGATTAAGTTGGGATCTGACCCCCCCCCGGCCCCTACATGGCGGCTGGACCCCCTGTTACTGGAGGATGCTGACTTTTCCCATTGGTTGGGGCCTGTGGTACAAGAATACTGGGAAATTAATGACAGTGGGGAAGTGAATGATTCAATGCTTTGGGAGGCCTTTAAGGCCACCCTTCGAGATAGAATCATTGCATATGCCTCTGCCAGATGGAAGCGGCGCCAAGCTGACCAAGGGCTCTAGAAAGGCAGCTAGCCTCCCTGGAAGCTCAGTATAAATCTTCAGTCCCCTCTCAGTCCTTATTAGTTCAGCTGACGAGTACCAGGATTTCTCTAAATGCCCACCTGACCCAGCATGCCGAATTAAATCTCAGACAGCTGCGTCACTCCTACTGGGAAGGGGGGCCAGCAAACTTCTGGCTTATCGACTTAAGCAACAACAGGCATTCCGTACCATTCATGCGTTGAAAAACAAAAATGGGGTCCCAACCCACTCTCATAAAGGGATGAATGGATTATGGCCCAGTTTTATGAGGCACTGTATTCATCCCCTCACCCCCTCGATTCTTTGAGTATTCAAAAATTTCTGGATAAACTCCCTATCCCTCACTTAATGGTTTCTGACACAAAATTGCTGGAGGTGCCTATTACTGTGGCAGAGGTGGAGAGGGCCATTACATCCTTAAGCTCTCGGAAAGCCTCAGGAAAGGATGGCCTCCCCATTAATTTTTATAAAATCAAGGGAACAAACCTGGCTCCATACTTGATTAGGATGTTCCGACACCCATTACAGGCTGGACTTCTCCCTCCATCCCTGAGAGAGGCTACTATTACAGTGCTTGCAAAAAAAGGGAAGGATCCTCTTCTTCCTGGTAGCTACAGTTCCATTTCCCTCATTAATGCTGATGCTAACATTCTGGCCAGACTTCTTGCTAATAGGCTAGAATGTCTCATGGTAGATCTAATCCACCCTGCCCAAGCGGGCTTTATTGAAGGGCGATTAGGGTCAGATCACCATAGAGTGCTGCTCTCACTTTTGCATCACACCACACTATCTAGTAAGCCCTCTGTAGCCTTAGCAATCGATTTTGAAAAGGCATTTGATTCTGTTCAGTGGCCCTTTTTGTTCCTTACTCTCTCTAAAATGGGTTTTGGACCTGGCTTTACTGCTTGGGTAAAACTGTTATATGCCTCCCCTATGGCCTCTGTCTTGACAAATGGTAGTATTTCTCCGTCCTTCCCCTTACAAAAATGAACTAGGCAGGGGTGCCCTCTCTCCCCTCTCCTTTTTGTCCTGGCCATAGAGCCACTAGCTATTGCCCTTAGAGAATCATCTAAAATCCCCAGGCTAAAAGTGGGAAATAACACTTTCAAAAGGTTTTTATAAGTGGATGATTTGCTCATCACCACGGAGTCCTCCCCGAGGTGATGGATCTTATCCTCGAGATTTTGGCTACCTTTGCCGAGGTGTAAGGGCTTAAGATTAATCACTCCAAAACCGAGGTGCTTCCCTTGAACTCCAGGACTCCTGGAACTGACTTTATAAACAGAGGCCTTCACTGGTCCCCTTATGGTATAAAATATCTGGGTATTATTCTCCACTCAAATATACGGAAAATGCTCTCCACTAATTTCGTGTCTCTATTAGACTCCCTCAGACAGGGCATGAGTAGGTGGAAGGCTTTAAGACTGTCGCTGGCTGGAAAGATTGACACCATCAAAATGATGGCTGCCCCTAGGATATTATATTTACTAGCTCACTTACCTGTTGCTATCCCCCAAAGATGGTTTCAGAAGCTAGATGCATTAGTGGGTAACTTTCTATGGAAGGGGGCCCAGCCTAGGTACAGTAAACTCAAACTACGTCAACACTGGAAAAGAGGAGGATGGGGTCTTCCTTGGTTTCAGAGATACCATATGGCCTTCATTACCTCGCAAACTATTAGATGGTTTACTAGAATTGGTTTGGCATCTCCAACTTGACTCCCCTTAGAGGCATCATTGGCTCAGGCTCCTTCACCGGTGGTGGTGCTTTATAGCAAGAAGAAACTACCCCAGGCTCTCTCCCCCTAAGCATGTCTCCATTTTGTACTGGAAGCAAGCCCTCTCTTTTCTGGGACAAGATTCAACCCCATGGAGACATATGCCCCTGTGGAACAACCCAGCTTTACAGATAGGGAAGTCCCCAATACACTGGAAATACTGGGAGGCCCAAGGCATTTCCACAATCCAAGATCTGTTACTCCCCAATACTGTCACATTGGATACCTTTGAATCATTGAAAGACAGATATGACCTCCCCCAGTCTCACTTCTGGAGATACCTTCAGATTAGGAATGCTATACTTCACTTGTCTAATGCCCCACAAGATGGAGGGGGGCAGCACCTACCTCACCCGTTAGTTGTTTGGGGGAAGAAAAATAAGGGCAGGGCTAGTGTGATCTATTTGGCTCTTAGAGATGCCACTGCAGACCCTACCCAGCGGGCTAAAACACAAAGGGAAAGGGACCTTCAGGTCTCATTCTCTGACTGGCGGTGGCAACATAGCTGGATCAGAGCACATATGGCTTGTCAGGATGGGTGCACCCATCTTATTATGAATAAGACCAGTCACAGATACTATAGGGATCCAACCAAACTTCAGAAGATGGGTCTTCTGTCAAAGGACACATGTTGGAGGTGTGACAAGGCTGGGGCGCACTTGTTCCATGTCCTTTTGGACTGCCCTAACCTGCATTCCTTTTGGATATCGATCCAGGGCATGTGTGAACAAATTTTCCCAGACATAAATCCAGATCCACCCCTGTTGCTTCTTGGATGTGTGCAGCCTAATGTGTCTAAATGCAACCCTGGGGCTAAATGGGTTACTGCAGTAGGGGCAGTGGCCAAATGGCTCATTTTACTAAACTGGAAATCCTCAGTGACACCATCCTTTCAAGATTTTTTATTGCCACTAGCCCAGGGGGCTATTTTTGAAAGAATTTCCAGCTTTGCGGTTGGCTCTATAGTCCAATTTGAGGAATGTTGGCAACCTTTCCTGCAGTCTAAATTTTGTCATAATTTCTCCACTCGAACTGCCCCATAGTTTGCTTTTATCTTTGGGTTAGGTATCTAATCTTCACTGGAGGTGGTGCCCCCCTCCCCTCTTGGCCCCAGCCCATCCCCTTGCAATGTTCTTTATCTAGTGAAAGATTGCCTATTTGTATATAGTTGATATGGTTGCATGATTTAAGACAGGCACACACATGGTTAATAACTGGTATGGATTTGACCCTGTAGGATTATGTACTCTAATTTTGTTATGCTTCTTATTTAATGTAATCAAGTACTGTAAGCCCTAGAAGTGCATGGGACTCAGTTGGATCCTTTATTAATTATGCCTAACTAGGTGACTGTTTTGTCCTGTAATGTACATTTGTGGTCAATACCAATAGATATTTGTTTGTAATGTATAGCAATATATCTTATCCACAATCTCCTGGCCTCTCCAAATGTTGCCGTTTGGCCTGGCATGGGTATACCACTCTGCGCGAAATGTCTGTGTCATTTCAAATAATAAAATTGTTTAACTGTTAGACTACCAGGGATAACAAAACATTATTTATTAACTACACTTTGGGGGGGTCACTAGACTACCAGGGATAGGGACAACATTATTTGTTAAATGCACATGGGGGGCTGTTAGACTACCAGGGATATGCAGAACATTATTTTTTTATACAGATTGGGTGGGCCGCTAGACTACCAGGAATATTGAAAACATTATTTATATTATTCAGATCGGGCAGAACAAAGCCCTCTGAGCAAAACCCACCCTCATTTAACTTCTTACGGGCACCCCTGGGCTGAGAAAATTGATTTTTAAATCTGGCCATCTTGTCCCTCGCTCATGATGCATGATCGCGATCAAAGAATCTCGCGAATTTGCAGGCTCGCGATCAAAGATCTTTAGCGAGCCACAAATTAAGATTTTAAAAGCTTATAACTCTGTTTTTTTACTGATTTGGGATGAAAGCAAAGGCATGGCTCAATAGATAGGTCCCCTGAGTAAAATCCATCCTAGTTTTACTTCAGAACTGACCCCTGAGCCGAGTTATGTGTGTTTTTCCGATCGGAAATTTAAAAACAAGATGGTGGACCTCATGATCAAAGAATTTTTAAAATTCTCGGGGACAAAGATTCTTGAATAATGAGGCTGCAAATTCTTTGATCGCCAAGTGGGACGAGATGGCCAGAACCCAATTCTTTGTTGGCAAAACATACATATAAATTTTCTGTTTGACTTATAATGGGAACTTAAAAGTGGCATAACGTTTGAATGCCTTAATATTTTTTCACCAAACGAAAAGCGGCATTTTCAGCCACCAAAGCTCTTTCAAATGAACCATCTTGTAGAGTGGCACACCATACAACGGCCATGCAGGGCCACATCCCAAATTCCAAAAGCTGCCAAACGGATAATTTTGCATTTTTCAGCATTTTTGTATACAAAGACCATGAGTCCAACCAAAACACAATTTGGCAACTCAAGAGATCTACCATGCCCCAATACGCATACCAAATTTCAGGCAAATCTCTTGAATGGGTCTAAAGTTATTAACACACAAAATTTTGAGTTAAACATAGAAGTGACAACTGAACCCTAACTATTGTGACGCGACCGCACCACTATAATGTATATGAATGTATATGTATATATATATATATATCTATATCTATATATATATATAGATATATATAATATATATATATATATATATATTTATAGAGAGAGAGAGAAAGAGAGATGTATTCTTTGCAAATAATTTGTTAATGCATCAGTTAGGGTTACAGCAACAAAAGTCTGGAAATGTGGTGTTACGGTTTCTAACCCCAACACCCCACCACACCCCCACACTCCACACACCAACAGGCATTGGGGGTGTGCCTTGGGGGTTGTCAGCCATAAAGCTCACCCCATTCCATGAGTAAATAAGCTGAGATGGGGACAGTATAGGAGAATGGGGTGAGCAGTAGGGCTGACAACCCCAAAGCACAGGCCTGATGCCTGTTAGTACCTGGAGAGTAGGGGTGGGGTGGGAAGTTAGAGTTTTTTTGCAAACAATGTCCTTACTTATTGAGAAAGTATAATTGTGGCCTTATTTGCTTGTAGGAGCAGGTTTTTTTTTTTTTTTAGCATTGACTAGTATTCTGTTTGATGTGAACTAGTTGTGAGAGGATTTGAAATGCTTGGAGAGGGAGAGGGATAAGTTAAGTGGGTTTTTGTCACTCCTGAATATAATAAGATTGTGTGTGTACATAATTGTATGGCAAACTGAACTTTCTCCCAGTATATGATAAGTGGATTGAGCGGACATTTGTAAATTCTTCTCTGTGGCATCCCCCAAAAAGGTGGAGTCCATGATTACCAACTGCAGAATGTTCACCCCCTCGGAATCTGGGGGAATGCCCCCTCAGAATCTGGGGAACCAAGCTGACCAGCATGATAACCCACATGCTTAAAGCTCTGGCAACAATAAAGGAGGCAAAGGAGACCTGGAGGGTTGAGCCATTGGAGGCGAAGGGTCATCTGCATGAAGTATCCACTCACTTGTAGTGCATATCTGCTATGGCCAGAGGCCCTTCAATTGGGCTAGTCATATACCTTTTGGAGTTATGTACTGCCTTATCAGCCGGGGTGGGGTTTCCCACTTGGGGGTATTTTCTTCCATAAAGGGGAAACACCATAGCCTGGGTTTTGAAAGATATTTCTGCCAGTCTACACCTGTCATTCTTAGTCAACAATCTGATCACAGTGAATAAAGTTGGGAAAACACTTTGGTACAGAGAAAGACACAGATAGGATTGTATTCACATCTAAGGCCTCCATAGATTGTACCTTTTTCAGCTGTATAGTTCTACAAGCCTCAGTTTTCAAATAGGAAAAAGATTTTATATCAAACAAGGGAGGGATAGGAATCCTCCTCTTCAGCTCTGTCCACTCCCTTCCTCCTCCTCCACAGAGGGTTCATCCTCATCATCATCCAGTAACTGTTTTAGTTCAGTATTTTCCACAAGATCCCTGACATCCTCATTCATAACTGTCTGGTCAAGTTTGAGGTCTGCCTGCAGATCCATTTTAGCAGACTTGCTATGCTCTGGTGTACCTGGACATACCTGTGAGGGGCTCTCCCTTGACCGGAGGGGCCTGGCTTGAGGTTGGGTGGAACATGGGGGTTCAAAAGCTCTCCTAGGAGTAACCACAAAGAGTTACTCAATTCTACTTTAGCACTGCCAGCTGATACACCAGGTGCACCCCCCTTCAGCTCAGGGTTCCAACTGGTGGGAACTGTAACTGTAAGAGACATATTAGCTTGAGTAACACAATGGGGGCAATAGAAAACCAGTGGAAAGGGTCACATTACCCTTCTGCAGGTCTTACTTCTTTTGAACACTAGCAATCTCTGATAAGCCACGGTGTCAAAACAGTAGTCACACAGATGCCCAAAAGGTAAAATAAGATGAACAAGTATCTTGAGCTTTACCAATATAACGGCCAATTTTATTTATTTATTTATTTATTAAACTCCAGGATTACAAGTACCTTTGAACAGTAGCAGCTCATTTACAAGGGTTTCATGTCAAAAGGAAGGGGGAAACATACATACAACAGTAGATAATGGTATACAGGTATAATACAGACATGGCTGACATTGTTTTGCGGCTGTAAAACACTTTAGAGATAAAAGATGTTACTAGAGAGCAACATAAAAAGCAGACAGATGATGTAACAGAGTATGGAAATTAAGAAGCAAAGGGACTATAAGCCTGATATTGAAAAGGATGGTGTCAGAGACAATTAGGCAGGCTGAGGGGCCTTTGTCATAAGGAGGGAGAGGGATGGAGGGAGGGGATCGGGTACAGGGGAATAAGAAAATGAGGTTTGAAGAGTGGAGGAGGAGTGTGGAGGGGAAGATGGGGGAGGAGGATGGAGGGGAGGGGACAGAAATGGGTCACAAAGAAAAACAGATGTCAGAGAGAGTAATGCCAGGAGGGATGCAGAGCACAGGTCGAGATTAACTTGGCGGGGAATGGAGCAGACCTTTAGGAGAAGCAGTCACATTGGGTGGTAGAGGTGAGGTAAAGTTGGAGATTCCATTTAAAGGGTCAGAGTGTTGGAGAGGAAAATGCTTCTTTGTTGAGGGAATTAAACCAAAGAGGAGCCCTATAGGTGAAGGACCACTGACCCATGGAGATACAACATCTAGGAACCTGGAAGGTTTGGGATTGTGCACTACATGTTTGCTGAGAATCATTGAAGGAAGTGAGGAGTTTACAAACATCAGGGGGCATGAGACCAAGGAGAATCTTTTTGGTTAGCAGGCAGGTCTGGTATTGAATTCTGTTGAGGAGTGGTAGCCAACAAGCCTGTGCGTAGATGACACAGGTGTGCGTATCTCAGACAGCGCCCCATATCTCAACACCAATAGAGGGATGCTGCTGTAACCCCCTGCTCCCACTGTGAGGAGAAAACACAAATGAAAAATGTTCCTACTGTACCCGCCTAGTAAAACTCTAAAGGCTATATAAGGAGCAATCGTGCTCAGCCAGCAGTGTTGAGCTACCAGGAAAAACAACCACCATGCCTAGCACATGAGAAATTGCAGGTGCATGCACACTTATGTGAACATGTGTGTGTGTGACATCACGATGCTGCACGTGACATCAGCATGTCAGGCAGCGTGCAGACGCCCAAGCACAAGCATGTGAAAAAGACACACGGAGGCTTAGAGAAAAGCCTCTTGAAGGAACAGCATGATTCCAATGGCCAGAGCTTGGAGAAAAATTGCAGGAAGCTGTGTGGCTCAAGCAGCCAGTGGAAAACCCAAACTACACAATCTGAGGCCAAATCTCCCCCCCTCCAAACTGCAGAAAGAGGTTTTGAATTTTCTCAGAGTTTATGGGTCTCCCTTGCTTGTCTGTTCTTTTAAAGGCAAACCAAGCTGAAAGACAATTAAGAAAAATATCCCCTCACAGATATTAAAGAGGGACTCCTGCCAAAAGTGCTACATTGCAGAATTAGAATAAGCATACCCTCAACAAATCTCATACCAGAAATGAGCTTTTTATGTTACTTCTTTTTAAAGTTATGAGCTATTTTGTAACCCTGATTTCACTATCTATTCAAAAAAGCCAGTTTCAGTGAAGAGCCACTGATGATGTCATCTCTTGAACTCACACTCTAGTCCTTCCTGTCAGCAACCTTATAGGAACTGCTTCTCCAAAGTTTAGGAAACTGTACTTAGAGTAATCTTTTAAAAAATGACATAGGGTTGGCTGCAGTGCTTGCATTTCCAGAATGTTCAGATGCAAGGCTCTGTACTTTAGACAATGTCAGAAGGTGGTTTTGGAATGTAGCACTGAACCATGGCATAAAATGTCAAGGTGGTGCACAATTTTAAAATGTTGGGGGGGAAATGCAATCTCAGAATGTGACAGGGATTTGCCATCTCAAAATGTAGTGGTAATCACTCTTGGAATGCAACAAGCACACATCAAGGAATTTGGTAAGGACAGGCAATTTCAGAATATAGTGGAGATGCACATTGTTGGAATGTGACAGGACACACCATTTATTCTGAAATTGCTTGTCCTTGCCACCTAATCATTACTGAATTTTAGGCACCCACCATATTTCAAAATTGTGCATCACATCCCCACCACATTCCAACAATATGCATCCCAACCACGTTCTAAAATTATGTATCCCTGCTACATTCCAAAATTTCACATCCCTTCCTCATTCCCAAATTGTGCTTCCCTGCCAAATTCTGAAATGGTACATCCCTGCCAAATTCCATAATTGCACATCAATGCCAAGTTATATTTCAAAATTGCATTCCGAAATTGTCACTGCCACGTTCCCAAATTGTGTGTCACGCCACACTCCAAAATTATGTGTCACCACCACATTCTGAAATTGTGTCATCGCCACATTCCAAAATTGTGCATCACTGCCACATTTCAAAATTGTGCATCACTACCACGTTCTGAACCTACATAAAAGTCACCCTATGGTCTTTGGGTGGGGGGGAGGAATTGATGCCAATCTAGATGGAAAAAATATGCAGGGAAGCTCTAAATCAAAGACCTTAAAATAAATCTCAGACAGGCACTTACCTGAAGGAACCATGATAACAGGAAAAATCAGAGACCTGCTAAAAAAAACACTCTTACGTGACAAACATGGCCTCCAATCCAAGCACAAATAGGCAGTGGAAATAGAGAAAAGAGGGACAGGTTAGCCATTTAGAAAGCTGCAACTTAACAGACAAGATTTTAAAATTAGGGGTGCTCCCTCACACCAGATAGTCCCAACCTGCTTTGCAGAATCGCAGCCCCAAATGGAAAAACACTAAAGAAAAATTTGTCCTCTTCAGAGAGATTTCTAAGCTGTTTCCCCTTCAATGGCACTGCAAAGATTGATGAGTTGCTGCAGTCTAGAATGGTTATGTGCCCAAGATTCTAAGCTGATTACAGCCTTGGGCTACTATGCCATTTCCCCTGGTGGGGGTGCACATCACCCATTGGTTACGAATACCCATTGACAATGTGGAGCACTTAGAGAAATGGACTGCATCAAAATCTTGCCACACAGGGTGTTACTTTCAATATACATAACACCTACAAATGCAGGTTAAGTCAAAAAGTGCCGATGAAGATCTCAGAAAGGTGATGAATTTAAAAACATTGTTACTGTATATCATGTACAGAATATCTTCACTAATTTATTACATCGCTCAGCACACTCCTCTTAGTCTTTCATCTGGTGACATGTAACACAGTCATGACCTGGTTCTACTCCGCTGTATTCCTGGAGTATACATGCAGTCAGACACTAAGATAGTGCCAATATGTGATGCCATGATCTATAAGATTACCACAATACATGTTGGGCATCAGCAAGCTAAGCTAACGTGTGGAGCATAGATAGATACATATGCTGTTATAACAATAATTTTCCTGCTCATAACATACTTATAATGTATGGGAGACCATTGTTAAGGATGGAATTCATTGAATTCCTGTCCTTGTTATGGTATTGTTGTGACATCCAAAGGTTATTATACCCTCTTGACTATGTCACAATGATACCATAACAACGCTGTTACCTCTGCACATGCGCATCTCCTGGAGTTTGCAGCTGTTTGATTTTTCCAATGCTGAGTGACTGCTTGTTTGAAAGAGGAAAAACAACAGTCTCCCATACATTATAAAGTGAGCTCAAGCTGTGTGAAAAGTGACTGAAGCCCATACACTATCAAAGACAATGTATGGATTTTGTTTAATAACCACGCTGAAAACACTTCTTGAGGTTGCCATGACATCTGAAAACCTCTCAAGCTGCACTCTCGAGGTTTACAATGATGTCATGGCAGTCTCTCAAAGTGTTTACAGTGTGGTTATTAATTAAAGGCCACACATTATCCTCTGTGTTATGAGCAGGAAAATTATTGTTATAAAAGCATATGTATCTTTCTATGCTTTCCATGTTAGCTTAGCTTGCTGATGCCTAACACATAATGTGGGAATCTTGTAGATCATGACATCACATATTGATGCTATCTTAGTGTCTGACTGCATATACACTCCAGGAATACAGAGGAGTATAGTCTTGCTTGTGGTTGCAACACAAAGTGCTCTCTCAATGCTGCTTGCAGTTTTTAAAGCTACCTGTACAGACTCATTGATAAATAAGTTTTGCCATTTGTACCATATTCATTTGTTTTCGTAATTCATAGTTTACTCTTACCCAAGTGGATGCTTACAATAGGTCTGGTATATACGAACATATGAAACTGCCAGCAGAAACAGTCCTAATGGTCTATCGAGTATGTTTGTGTTGTAAACTAAACACTCTTGGTGTGTAGGGTAAATAATAATAATACAGATTCTTGTGTCTCGGAGTCTGCCAAGAAACATTCGTAAACAAGCAAGGTACTAATCAAGTTTATTATACGACTTATGCCAAGCATGTGACAGAGAAAATCATAAGGGAGATGGGTTTCTCACCACTAGCCTGAAGAATGTACATAATTTCCAGGATTGTAAATCTTAGGTTCTCTAAGGTCTTGTCTCTCTCCCCACTCTTCTAGAGTACTAATCTTCTAGAGAGGCTACAGTAGGTTGGAGACAACTATATACTACAGATAACAGTATAGCAACAGAGATTACCTCATAGTCACAGATATGAGAAAGAATATGTATTGGTCCTAAGTCATTCTCCATTGGATGATAACTTAGGAGACATAATTACTAATGAGTATCATATGAAACAGAATATGCTTCCATTAGCATTATAGCTTGGACAAAAGAAATGCTGACGGATTCAAACTACATGTGGCATTTCTTGCTTACATACAGTATAAGACATAGAGACAAAACAAAGGCTTTCTCTCTCTGTCAGCTTACTTAGAGACAAGGAGAACTACTGACAGGGTTCTATTACATGTGGCAGATCTGCCTGAGTGTAAAACACACACTACATATAATTATATGAGAATATAAGTATACAATAATCACTGATGATCCCTCAGAGTCATCATATCAGTGATTGGGTAAATTATATGTGGGATATATATGAAAGACAAACATAATCCAGATAAATGTATTATAGTGAGGTATAATGAATCATGCATGATCAATATTAGCATATCTTAACAGCAAAGCACATTATTGGAACTCATGCTTATACGATGGGTGCCCATGTCTATATGTTAGTGCAAAATAGCAGTATCACAGTACAATAGACCAGAGATACAGTGTGAGGTATATGTGGGATGATAGGGGGGCATAACCCAAGCATAACAATCCCCTCTTTGTTGCTCTAATTGCAAAAGTGACAACACAATAAAAAGACTGCAGTTAGGCACCATTCGTCTACAGGCCTGAGGCATGAGCCTGAGAGAGAGGAATATTAACTGGTCACACAGGCATTTCAGGGTTTTCCTTAAACAACAAAATGTACTTATAAGAGAAAATGTTAGTAAACCTTGTATTACTATAAACATTTGGAATAAAACTTCACAATGGGGTTTTTCAATATTAAAACAATCAGTAAATACTGATATGTATCAGGTGTGTATCTGTCCTGTTGGGAAGAAATTGAAGTGACAAACTTAAATAGCCTGTATGGATATTAAAAATAAGTAAAAATTGAGATAGAGAATCAAGATAGTTAGGACTAGACTTAATGATATCTGGTTCCGGGATGGGGACAGGTGTGATTACCATATAACCTAGTACATGTTTAGGGAGTAAAAACAGAAGTTAAAAAAGTTCACTTTGCATAACTTTTAGAAGAATGTATGGTTGGTCACCACACAATGTTCCACATCAGCAGAATATACCACCTTGGAGATTATATTTCTCAGTTGGTAAGTTGAACAGGACATGAAATTTCAATATCCACAAGATTTAAACTATGAACAGTTCCAGGGATAAATCCATGGTTTCTTCAAATGTTAGATGAAGATTCATAGTTCCAATTCAATGCATTCAGATTTCCAAAGATAGATCAAAATGTTCAGGAGGCAGCAGTATTTTCAGAGGCCTCAGCAGGGTGTGCATTAGATTGCACATTGAGATTTACAACAGAATAGCAACAGTGTTCAGTTGAAGATGATCACATGGCTGCACAAAGTGTAAACATTTATGGCAGCACTCCATTTGTATGAGGTACCAGCCAGGCTTGGAAAACAAGCAATGAAGAAAATGGATTTCTTGATTGTAGATCAAATGAAGAAGAGTCTTCTTGCTGAGTTAGGGGATTTCCCCCACCCCAGACTTGTTTCATAGTATGCATAACAATGAGCTTGATTGTAGAATCTTAATTGGCTGGACTGAATACAGTTTATTTGAGAGTTCACAAGTGGAAGCCTAATTTCAGCTATTAGGCCTGTATTCACAAATTGGTAATACAAGTTGGAAGATGTCACATCTGCATAAAAGGTGATGTTCCTTTCAGGTATCACATTCAAAGTTCAGAGTCAGTCACTATTCCAATATCTCATGGTAAACAAGGAAAGGAGGTAGTTTCAACCTTTTCACGATAAAAGTTCCCATCAAGTTGACCAATAGAATGGACAGTTGCCAGATGAGCAAAGATGGATGTTGCCAAGTGAAAATGCGGCAATGACACTGTGAGAGTCACAAACATGGCTTCCTGGATTGTGAAGGAATAAGTTTCAAAACATGGAGCAATACTGGTGTGTGTGGTGACATACCCAAGGTTCCTTGCTATTGACAAGGAAATAGTGCTAGATTCAAATAAACATTTGTTAACACATGCAATGGAAGTGCAAACTGTGGCAATGCCACTGACCCATACGTCCGTCATGTATGAGATCAAGGATATGTCCTAATTCCAGATCCTGGAAGAGATAACCAAAGGGTTGCAAGAACGTAATAGCCATAGGCAGTGCAAAGGACTTTCCTAGCTTTGTGATGCTCATTTGCTTCCTTAATGTGAGCAGAAAATAATTCATTAACATGAACATTTGTCAGGTCAAACCCCTTTCACAATATGTTTAATATTGTAAATATAAATCACTCTTAATGAGCAAAATCATGTATACCATGCAATGGGGTGGGGGTATGATATTATATTTCATACTCTCATGAACCTCTACCATATGTGCTTGAATAATGGCTATGTCAGCCCTATTTCAAATAGATATGTCAGAGCCAAGTAGGCCTGAGTCTAAACCTGTGATTTTTTTTTTAAATAAGAAAAACAAAACCAAAATGCCTAGTGTGTTTGGGTAGGTTTACAGTCATAAGATATACCACTAGCAGTCAGATGTGAAAATCCTGTGTGTGTGTATGTGTGGTGCTATCAGTCCCTGTATAGGGAGTCATTGATGAGTACCTGGTATGCTGCCAGTGTATCCAATCACATCATTATTTAAAAGAAAAAAAAGTGGGAAATGTTTGTTGTGAAACAAAATTAATCATTTTATGTTCTAAAGGGTGAGATTTAAAAATCACTGGGATGTGCATGAACTGCACATTATTAACTATGGTACCTGGTTGGAAAGTGGTTATTAGACCACTGGGTGGCCAGGGTTCTATTTGGGGCACTCAGGATCAAGTGTCACAAATTATGAAGCATCATTGGGCAAAAAGTAAAAACCTTAAGTTCTGATGGCTTTTATTGCCATATAAATTTTGGATGCAAAATTCCTGATTATCAATAACATTTAAGCAGGAGTCCATATCAAGTCTAGCTTCTAGGATTGATCCAAAGCAATGATCATAATATTCAGTAGGGCCTCACTACCCTTCTGGACAATGAACATGTCTTTTAGGACTTAAGTGTAAATTCCACAGGATGCAATTAAATCATGTGGGCTTGTGAGGTGTACTGCCTCAACAATCTGTTTAGGTTTAGGTCACTGGTTCTTATCTGCAATAAGATATGCACTTTGGGCTTGTAAGAAGACCCATACTTTTAAAAGACTAATAAGCATAAAAGCAAGCATCTCCCTCTGGAACCTAAAAGGAAAGAGAAATGAAAAACATAGTTAGTTTAGTACTATTCCTCCCACTTGGGTGTGGAAAAGTAATTTAATCTCCTTTAAACAGGTTCATTTGATTGGCATGTAGCCATTTATCAATGACTGTTATAGGGAGGCAGTCTAACTTGGAAGACTGCTGGACTGAGTTTGTTTGCAATGGGATAGGTGTTGTTGGGCCTTGCCCATACATTATAAAAAAAACAAGTGTATTTTTTGGATGTCTTGTTTGAGATATTTAACATATGTATCTACTGATGCTCCATCAGCAGTGGCAGTACACAGGTCCAGAAGTAAATGTTCTGGGAGTCTCATGGACCGTCAGGTCATGATTTCAAAAATGGGGTACACTGTGTACCTGCAGAGGGTATCCCTCTTATTGCCATAAGGAGTAGAGGCAATAATGAATTTGAGTCCTTTGGGGTTTTCTGAACAAGTTTATTATAACATAACTTTGATCTGCCTTTTAGCACATTCCAACTGTCCTGATGACTGTGGGTTGTAAGGGATATGAAACTTTGTTTTACCCATGACAAATCCAGAGTTTCCTGCAATACTTTGGCTATAAAGCCAGATCACTGTAATCAGAATTTACCTTTGGGGTAAACCCTACCCAGTAAATAGCTGGTTTACCAAGACGTTTGCAGTCACCTTGTGTTGTTCTGTTTTGGGATAGCTTTACACTGTTTGGAAAATAGGTTGGTGATCACTAGTGCAAACTAGTTGTTCTTAGAGGTTGGCATAAGGCCAATGTAGTCAATCTGAATATTGTTCCAGGGGCCTTATTGCCTCTGGGGTAACAATGTATTTTTCCTAGCTGGTATAGGATTGTTCTGTTCACAGATCAAACAGTTACTAATGTAGTGTTCTACATCATTTCTCATATGTGGCCACAAGACAGAGGATTTCAGTCTGTCTAGTGTGCTTATTGACTCACTGGTGTCCACCAGTTGGGAGTATTATGTACTTGGTACAGTAGATAAAATCTACTATCAGGTGTTCAGGAATTGCCCATAACTTTTCATGAGTGTTACAGCAGTGATGTTCCAAATGAGTAGGTCATCACTGGATAGATGAATGTCATTTTCACTTTCTTATAAGAGCTATTTCTGGAAGTTATTCCTCAGTTCCTTTATTAAAGAACCTATACACTGCCCTCAAATGAGGGTCCTTCTTATGAAGCATAAAAAAGTATACATACAAAATGCTCGAACCTTATGAATGTACAGTATTTAAACTGGTTAGAGTTGAGCTGTACACAAGCAAGTCATTGTATTTCTCAGAGGTAATATCAGCGAATTGGAACAGAAGCTTGTCTTCTGCCAAAGAAATTCAGTTAGGAACAGACCCAATTAGAATCTGTAATAAAAACATAGTATCTGCAGTCTTTTAGATCAAGGCCATTTTGTCAGACTGCAACACTTAACCCTCTCATGGAGTGCTAGAATCATCTTACGCAAGAAAAATATTTTTATTCCTTTCTTAACACAAGCTGTGTCTTTCTCAAAGATGTTCCAGCTTTCTAACCCATTCACAAATATTTATGGTAATTAGGAGACTCCTCACCTCCCTGCTTTTGATTTTATTTGCCAGGCATGTTTTAACATTGCGTGTGAATCATACATATACGATGATGCAGTTACTAGCCATGCACACTCTGTCATCACTAGGATGTACAATAAGAATTCCAAACCCTGCTATGTGACCTTTGCTGGTATGTGTGGCTGAATCATCAGTCAAAACATGACATGCAGTGGTGTCTTTTTACACTTTCTGAGGCTCTGTCAGGAAGGGCACTGGGACAGGTAGGTCGGGGGTTGGATGAACAATCATGGGTCTCTCCTGCAAATTGTAGGCCATGGGCCAACAAGGATGGAGTTTTGATAGGAAGGACAGTGATGACATAATCCTTTAAAGTGAGAGACCAGTGTGTAAGTCTGGCATTAGATACAGAGTCATCTTTTACTCTGTCTGACAACAGAAAGTTAGTTGGCAGATGATTGGAATGTAGCACAATGAGTGCATATACAATAGAAATATAGACTTTGATGGCAGATAAGGATCGCTTGGCCCACCTAGTCTGCCCATTTTCCTATCTAACAGATAAGCCGCAGATCCTAGTTAACCAACAGCTTACTTCCTCCTACCCCCCACTAGGACTGCCTTATATCTGTCCCATGCAGTCTTGAATTCCCCCACTGTTCTTGACTCCACGACCTCCTCAGGGAGGCTGTTCCATGCATCCACAACCCTCTCTGTGAAAAAATACTTCCTCACGTTACCTCTGAGCTGTCCCCCTTCTATCTTCAAATTGTGCCCCCTTGTTCTTGTGCATCTCTTTTTATGAAAGATGCTACCCTCTTGGACTTTGTTGATTCCCTTGAGGTACTTGAAAGTTTCTATCATGTCCCCTCTCTCTCCCTTTGTTCCTCAAGGGTATACATATTAAGCTCCTTTAGTCTTTCTTCGCATGTCTTCTGGTGCAGACCCTGCACCACTTTGGTTGCCTTCCTCTGGACAGCCTCCACTCTGTCTATGTCTTTGTGGAGATGGGGTCTCCAGAACTGCACACAGTACTCCAGGTGGGGTCTCACCAACTGTCTGTACAGAGGAATAACAACTTCCTGTTTTCTACTATTGGTGCCTCCTATGCATCCCAGTATCCCCCAGCCTTCCTTACTGCCTTCTCACTTGCTTGCCCACCTTTAGATCACCTGATTATAATTACCCCCAGACCCTTTCCATTTTTACTGTTGTCAGTATCTCACTCCCATTGTGTACTCTTCTGGGTTTTTGTTTCCCAGGTGCATTACCTTGCACTTCTTTGCATTGAATCTGAGCTGCCATACATTTAACCATTCCTCCAACCTTGCCAAGTCACTTCTCATCCTTTCCACTCCATCTTGTTTATCAACCCCATTGCAGATCTTTGTGTCCTCTGCAAAGAGACATACTTTTCCTTCCAGTTCCTCTGCAATGTCACTTATAAAGACATTAAAAAGGACCGGTCCCAGTACTGAACCCTGTGGTACCCCGCTAGTAACCCTCATTTCTTCACTGTGGACTCCATTTACTACTATCCTTTGGGTCCTGTCTTCTAGCCAATTTTTTATCTAGGCTACCATCTTAGGATCCACTCCAAGGCTGGCTAACTTGTGTATTAATCTTTTGTGTGGGACTGTATCAAATGCCTTGCTAAAATCTAGGTAGGCCATGTCCACAGTCCCTCTCTGGTCTACTACTTTGGTCACCCAGTCAAATAAATCGATTAGATTCATCTGACATGACATTCCCATTGTGAATCCATGCTGCCTTGGGTCCTGTGCCCCACTGACCTCTAGGTACTCAACAATTCTTTCCTTCAGAAGTGATTCCATCATTTTCCCTACCACTGAGGTCAAACTAACTGGTCTGTAGTTTTCTGCTTCTGTCCTGCTCCTACTTTTGTGAAGAGGAATCACATCTGCCCTCCTCCAGTCCTCAGGTACCACCCCATCTTCCCATGATTTGTTAAAGAGAGTAGTCAGTGATGTCACTAGTTCTACCCTTAATTCTTTTAGAATTCTTGGGTGAATCCCATCAGGCCCCACTGCTTTGTCCACCTTCAATTTTATTAGTTCTTTCAGAACCCTTTCTTCTGTAAATGGACTGGTATCGACCCCCATCTTCAGAGTGTTTCTCTTGTTTTGTTTAGGTACCTCCCCCTCCTCTTCCTTTGTGACTACTGAGCAGAAATATTCATTCAGTATCCCTGCTTTTTCATTGTCACCCTCTACCCACATTCCCTCCCCTTTATTAAGCCTCAGTATCCCTTCTTTGGTCTTTCTTCACTCCCTAATATACCTATAAAAGGTCTTATCCCCCTTCTTAACAGAGTTGGCTACCCTTTCCTCGATTTTGGGCCTTTGCTATTCTGACTGCCTTCGCAGCCTCTTTCTGCTTTATCTGATAAAGTTCTCTGTCCTGCTCCTTCTGTGTTTCCTTATATTTCCTGAATGCTATCCTTTTCTCCTTAACCTTGCCTGACACCTCTTTTGAGAACCAATGATGTACATAAAGTATCTCACTGCCCAGTATGTAGCCAAAAGATTCCTTTCACAAAGGTTGTATTTCAGCTCCACTGGGCAAGCATCTGGGATGCATAAGCAATGGGTCTGATGTGTCCATTGGATGTTTGGGCTAAAACTGCTGAGATTGCTTTATCTGATGTGGCAGTTTCAAAATAATGCCGTAAAGCTGTGTTAGGATTAATCAATGCTGGGACCATGGTCAGTGATCCCAAAAGAAAAAACAATAATATCAGTATTAGGATACCTTGTACCTTCTTGTACCAAGTGCCTGCCATTGTATGTTCTGGGAATGTTTCATTCATTCAGAGCATGCTTCTGTGCAGTGCTTGTAACTGAATAGTATATGTTAGATAAATGAAACTTTGAACTGTGTGAAATATTCTGTGCATTTGTTAGTGCTTACTATCATGAAGCTGTGGAGCACTAGTGACTGCAAAGGTACCAGGAAGAGGAGGGGTAGTTCTTAGAGTGATACTCAGAAACTACAATTCTCATTTTCAGGGGTTGTTTATTTTGGACATGGGGTGATTGCTACTTTTAGTTAAGCCACTATAAAGTGGTTATTTTAACCATTTTGCATGTTTTTATGTGCATTTGCACACAGATCACTCCATGACCCCTAGCAGTACTTCCTGGGTCACAAGTGCCTTTATAAGTAAGCCCTGCAGCAAGCAGTACAAAGATATTGTTTAATTCACTCACAGCATGCATCTGTGCAGAGCTTGTAACTGAATACTATATGTTAGATGAATGAAACTTTGAACTGTGTGAAATATTCTGTGCATTTGTTAGCGCTCGCTATCACGAGGCTCTGGAGCCCTAGTGACTGCAAAGGTACTAGGAAGAGGAGGGGTAGTTCTTTGAGTGATACTCGGGAACTACAACTCACATTTTCAGGGGTTGATATTTATTTTGGACATCGGGGGAGATTGCTACTTTTAGTTAAACCACTATCAAGTGGTTTATTTTAACCTTTTTCCATGTTTTTATGTTCATTTGCACACAGATCACTCTGTGACCCCTAGCAGTACTTCCTGGGTCACAAGTGCTTTTATAAGGAAGCTTTGCAGCGAGAAGGGCAAGCCCGAGCAGGGTGAGCACGTACTTGCATGTGTGAAGACCGTGCAAAGACAGGGGCATCTTAGCACTTGTCATGCATGTCAAGAGTGTAAGAGGGCAAGAGAGGCGAACACACACCGAGTACTGATTGTAAGTACTTTCAATATACTGTATAGCAGCACCTGTAGCTTGCAAAAACAAATATGAGTGATTTAATTGCTTTGGAAACACCCCCTACTGCCAGTGAAACTACTATGAGCACATTACAGTCAACTAGGAAGGAAGTTATTATGACCCTAGATGGGTAGACAGGTTTAATGTGTAATACCTGTAACATGTATACTTTGTTTGACTCCCTTCCTAAAATCCCATTATATGTATGTGCAAAATGTGTCAACAATAGTGGTCTTAGGGAAGAGATTGACATATTTTACAAAAGGTTAGCAGTGATTGAACAGCAACAGGAGGCATTGGTTTCCAAAGTACATAGCTCATCCCAGGTTAGGGGTACTTCAGACAGATTCAGTGAGAATATAGATTTGGGGATATTAAATCAACAAAGTAGACAAACTCAAAATGAAAAAAAGGAAATGCATTACTATTAATGATAACTGTAATATTTCTGACACTGAGGATTGGACTGAAGTAGTAGTGAGGCATATATCCAAAGGAAGACATAGGGCATTGGGCAATAGTATTGTACTGAACAACAGGTACAAACTATGAATTAATCTAGACGCTGGTGACTGTATGGAGAAAGGACATCCTGGGGAAAATCATGAGGGAAATAATGAGGAACAGCATAGTGGGGAACACCCAGATCTTGAGAATGAGGTATCTCACACAAGTACTCTATCAGCTGGCACTATGGAACAATCATCCAAAAAAAGGGAAAACCAAATTTTGCCTGGCACTACTGCAAAAGAAAAGGGAAGTAAACATAAAAACAAAACACCTTGAGGAAGGAGGACATGAGGTACCACAATCAGCCATGATGGATCACACCCAGCCTGTGGATATGCTACCTATAAATGAGTCACATAGGCAATACTTTGTACTCGGTGATGTCATAATAAAATATACTGACAAAATTGTGTGTCAGAAAGATAAACACAATATCGCTTGTTCATCATTCAGAGGGGCTGGGATAAAGGACATACACAATATGTGTGCTGATATCCTCCACAATTCAGGTCCAAACCCTCTTGTTATAATTTTTGCTGGTACTAATGATTTAAAAAAAATCATCAATTGAAGAAATAAAAAAAGGAATTCATTAGCTTGGGGCAAACCTTGAAAGAAATCAAGTGTGAGATATATTTCTCTGAAATATTATGAGTACCTAGAGCAAATTACCAAACAAGAAGAAAAATTAAATGTCTAAATGAGTGGTTGCGGAAATGGACTCTCAAAGAAGATTATTCATCTATTCCTCACTGGGAAATGTTTTGTGATATTAGATCACTATATTGTTGGGATGGCTTACATTTAAGCAAACAAGGTGCATATAAATTGGGAGGGTATTTGAGAATATTATAAATAATTCTTTAAACTAACTTCAAGGGGGGAACAGGGAACCCAGAAAAGTAATAATCACAACAGAGATAACCTAAACAAAATAAAAATTTGGAGTATCAAAGCTAAGATTCTCAACCAAATTAAATTAACTGAATTAAAAATACTTATGAAAGAACATAATATAGATATTGTTTGTGTAACAGAAACCTGGTGGGATGAGACTAGTGATTTGTCTAATTGCATTCCAGGGTACCAACTATTTACTAAAAATAGAATGGATAGGAAAGGAGGTGGTGTATGTTGCTATATTTCTGAGCATATTCAATGTCAAGAAATAGAAATATTCAACAACCATGAAAGATCAACAGAAACCCTATAGATAAATATAATATTTCTCCACTTGCCAAAAATAGGGCTGGGAATTTGCTACATACCACTGAATAGTAATAGTAACTACAGCTACACCTTAATTAATGAAATTGATACAGCATGTAGTTTAGGTGCTATCATACTTTTGGGTGATTTCAATGTACCAGGTATAGCCTGGGATTTAATGAAAGGAGTAACTGTTTTTGAACAAACCCTAGTTGATATACTCTCCTCTCATGGATGTTATCAAATGGTAGCTACTCCTACCAGAGGGAAAAATATCTTGGATCTAGTAATTACAAATTCTAATGAAAGAATTAGTAATATTGAAGTCAGCTCTCATTTAGGGTGTAGTGACCATAAAACTATAGAATGTACCCTTAACATTATGAAATCTAAAACTCAAGGATGTCCTACATTACTAGATTACAAAAAAAGCAAATTGCCAAAAAATCATTAATGCTTTTAATAACATTAATTGGGGGACATCTTTTAGTGACTTGGAGGTTAATTTAATGTGGGATAAATTGAAGACTAAGACACAAGAGATAATTGACCATCATATCCCAAGGCATAAAATTATAAATAGTAAAGAAGATATTCCTCTCTGGTTCTCCAAAGCAATTAAATCTCAAATAAGAAAAAAAAAGCCTTCAAGAAATACAAGTTAAATCCCTCCCAAATCAACCAATTTAAGTATAAGATGCAACAGAGATTGCTTAAATCAATAATTAAAAAGGAAAAAAGTAAGTTTGAAAACAAATTAGCTATTAATAAAAAACATATGGCCTTTCATGCTTATATTAACAATAATAAGCAAACAAATAATGGAATCAATACTGTGACTGTCAATGGTGAAATAAAGCATAATAATAATAAGGACATTGCAAATAGCTTTAATAAATATTTTATATCAGTTTTTCAAATAAATAACTTGACAGTGACTACTCTCTGTGTGGAAAACTTGGAGGTTATTTAGTGTAACCCATAATATGGTACTTGAAGAGCTATATAAAATACGCACATCATCCTCACCAGGACCTAATAATATTGATCCAATTATTTGGAAACAACTGGCTGATGTGGTTGCCCGGCCCCTGACCATCTTATTTAACAAATCCCTTCTGACTGGTGAGGTCTATTTGATTGGCAAAAAGCAATAGTTGTTCCAATATATAAAAAGGGTAACAAATCTAATGTTGCTGATTATAGGCCCATTAGTCTTACCTCTATTTGTTGTAAGTTATTACAACGCTTGATCAAGAATAAAATTGATAATGAAATAGCTGTATTGGGGTTACAGGACAATACACAACACGGCTTTAGGAAAAGTCTTTCTTGTAATACTAACTTGCTATAATTTTACAATTTTGTTAGCAGTCATATAGACAAAGGAATACCTATTGATGTAATCATTCTGGATTTAGGAAAGGCCTTTGACTCAGTTCTACATAATAAACTTATACAAAAACTAAGTGATATAGGATTAAATAAATATATTGTGAGATGGATAGGTAACTGGCTGAAGAATAGAAAGCAAAAAGTGAGAATTAAATTGGTGCTTTCTAATCAAGGAGATGTTCATAGTGGTGTTTCACAGGAGTCGGGGTGGCCCAGTACTGTTTGGTTTATTTATAAGTGATATGGGTAAGGGTCTTGATTCAATCATCTCAAAATCTGCTGATGACACAAAAGTAGGTGGGGATGTTTCATCCATTTCTAAATACCAGCTATTATGTGAAAATCTCAAGGCTATTGAACTACGGGGGGAGAACAACAATATGAAATTTAATGAAGCCAAAAGTGAAGTAATACATTTTGGGAAAAATAATCCCAACTATCTATACCTTGTTAATGATAAAGTAATTAACAACAGTAAATGTGAAAACAATTTGGGTGTATGGACAAACTCACACCTATCATCAAGCACACATTCAATTAAAACTGCCTGGAAATGTAATCGAATTATTCGCTTCATTAGGAGAGCATTCATTTCCAGGAATAAAGCATGTGTTGTGAAATTATATAAGTCTTATGTATTATCACACCTGGACTATGGAACCCCAATTTGGAGCCCTTATCTTAATGACACTAATCTAATTGAAAGGATGCAGAGAAGAATGACTAAATCTGTCCAGGGATTAAAAACTTTAGAATATAGTAAAATATTGGAGAGTCTAAATTTGTTCTCACTGGAGACTAGAAGAATCAGGGGTGATCTGTTATTAATGTATCGAATTATTAAAGTCCCACCACTAATGGAACAATGCAGTATAAATAGATTTCACAAAAAAGTAAATTTAAGATCGCATGATAAACAAATTGTAATGTATAGAGTACATACTGTTAGACACCAACATTTTTATAATATATGGACTTCCAAGCTATGGAACAGTCTTCCTGGAAATATTGTGGAGGCACCTACTATAGAAACTTTCAAAAAAAGGTTAGATGAGTACTTATTAAGTAAAAGCTTGAATAGATAACCCCACTATGAGTGGGAGACAATTTAATGGGCATCTCACCTAGTTTGTCTAAATACACCAAGTTAAACCAAGTTAAACCCAGACTGTTCCTGGCTTGTGCCTGCTACTGCAGCTACAGTATGGGATGATCCAGGTGTCACTGGTGTAGGGGGTTCTGCATCATGTGCAGGCAGTGCTGGCACTATGATTGGTGACTGCAAAGTGGAGAAAAGTGTTGTGTAAGCTGCACGTAGTTCTCTAGCTATGGGTTGTGGTTCAGTAGCCATCAGGGGTGGAGAAAGTAGTGCTGGGACAGTTGTCAGCTCAGGTTCAGAAATAAAACCGGTAAACTTCCCCCCAACGTGGCCTGTGATGTTGAAAATATCATAGCCATGGACTTTTAGAATCAGGGTTGTCCCTTCCCCATCAAATGTAAAGTGGGTTTCCCCACTGGAATGTTGCTGGATGGTAGCAACATTGTTTTTAATGTTGCAGCTTAAGGTATTAATGCACCACATAGGAAAAGCAGTACATTCAGTCTTCTCAGGAAAAGCTGAAGTTAAATTGCATAGGAAATAAAAACAATCTTTCATGCAATCAACTGTAGTGTGTTCTTTAACCAAGGCCATGCCAATAAAGCAAACATTGTTAACAGCAGCTTCTTCTGCAGAGTCAGACACTGACTTCATGACAGATTGCATATCTGTCTTATTCAAAAGTACATCAGCATCATTTTTAATGAGAAACTTCTGTCCTTCAGAAACACCAGTGTTACTGATAACATTATTAATCATGGCAAAAAACTCTGGTATGTTTTATTTGGTTATGGCAGCAACCACAGGTCCCTGTGACTGCAGGATTGAACCTCTGTGATATGGTGATTGGCCATTTTGAATTGCCTCATGGGCATCAAGGGTTACTGTGTCATGACCATCATCACATGACCATGAGCGGACATCTTGAGGATGGTATGGGGATGCAACCTGATGACATGTGTGTCCACCATTTTGAGACACTAACAATTCTCCATTTTGTGAATCACAGAAAAACAAGTGGCTAGCCTTTGCTCTAGTCCACTCTACAGCATACTGTGTGTGTTCATAATCAAACTCTTCAACATCAGAAGAGGCAAGGTCTTTGGGTATTAAGTTAGTATGCCCTGCCAATACCTCTGGCTGACGGCAAAAGTTCGTCATATCTGACTTTTTACTCCTACATTCTAACTGCTCAGATACAGGAGTTAGCACACTGTAAAGTGCATTGTTTTCAGATTGCAAGACAATCACATCTTGTAAAACTTGCTTTTTATTAACAGAAGCTGTGTCAAAGTTTATATTAAAAACATTCATTTCAAGTCTGATGTAATTAAAACATAATGAATCAAGCTGTTCAGTCAAGGTCTGGTGTTGAAATACCAGCATATTAACTCTTTCAGCAATTACTTCAGACTTATAAACATAGAAACATATACTTTGATGACAAATAAGGACCGCTTGGCCCACCTAGTCTGCCTATTTCCCTACCTAGAGGATAAGCTGCAGATCCTATTTAACCAACAGCTTATCTGAAAAGTGTTGTGCAAGTACTTATCATCCCTAAGTTCCTTGCTTCCAAAACGTATGGAATCAGTGTTACTAGCCAGAACACCATTCATTTGAAGAACTTTTTTCTAATATGTTTTGCTTTTTCAGTGTTATCTCTTAAGGCATGCAGGTCGTGGTTGCTTCTCTCATTAAATAGAGACTCATTTACAAGATGGAGAGACTCCAGCAATTGAGACTGCAGTCCAATCATCTTCTCTGTATGAGAAGCCCTTTTCAAACAAATTTCCTGCTTGAAAGCAGCATTCTCCATTTTGCAAGCAACATACTGTACTCAGATTCCAAAACAGATATTTTGTTTAGAACAGCATCAAAACAATTAAACAACATTGCAATTAATAATCCTTCAGGATCATTGGTGCCATTTTTCAATTCCCCATAATGGGCAATGATATCCCTTAAAGGGCTACCATTGGATTCTGCTACTTCAGCAAAATCAAACCAACTACTGTAAGCAGTTTGGCATGTTAAGGTATCCAGCCTCAACTCAGTACTGGTATATTTCGACATGTCATACAAGTTAAGAAACCCTAGCTGTCTATGGATCAAAAACTTTGTTTGCAACCAAAGTTCATGAAAGGACACAAACAACATTTGGCATATGTGGACACCTAGATGAGTAAATACCCATTAGGATTTGAATCCACAAAGAAAGCAGTCTACCTGTCTGTTTGGATCCCTTTACAGCTGTGTTCCCACAGAAAAAGACTAGGGAAAAAAAAAAAACAACTCATTACACAGAGATTGAATATCTGCCAAGAGATTGTTTTGTCTGCACTGCGGAACACACAACAGGCTGAAAAATTAAACAGAAGACACTTTCAGTTACTTGTTACTGAGGATTTCTCGTCCAGTGTTTTAATTTACAGAGGAAATTAAAATGAAACTTGGCAAACATCCAGACTCCACTCGCAGTCGCCATTTATGTAACCTAAACACTCTTAGTGTGTTGGGTAAACAATAATAATACAGATTCTTGTGTCTCTGAGTCTGTCAAGAAACATTCGTAAACAAGCAAGGACTACTATTAAAGTTTATTATACTACTTATGCCAAGCATGTGACAGAGAAAATCACAAGGGAGATGGGTTTCTCACCAGTAGTCTGAAGAATGTACATAATCTCCAGGATTGTAGATCTTAGGTTCTCTAAGGTCTTGTCTCTCTCCTCACTCTTCTAGAGTACTAATCTTCTAGAGAGGCTACAGTAGGTTGGAGACAACTATATATGACAGATAACAGCATAGCAACAGAGATTACCTCCTAGTTACAGATATGAGAAAGAATATGTATTGGTCCTAAGTCATTCTCCATTGGATGATAACTTAGGAGACATAATTACTAATGAGTATCATATGAGACAGAATATGCTTCCATTAGCATTATAGCTTGGACAAAAGAAATGCTGATGGGTTCAAACTACATGTGACATTTCTTGCTTAAGTACAGTATAAGACATAGAGACAAAACAAAGGCTTTCTCTCTCTGTCAGCTTGCTTAGAGACAAAGAAAACTGCTGACAGGGTTCTATTACACGTGGCAGATCTGCCTGAGTGTAAAACACACACTACATATAATTATATGAGAATATAAGTATACAATAATCACTGATGACCCCTCAGAGTCATCATATCAGTGATTAGGTAGATTATATATGGAATATATATGAAAGACAAACATAATCTAGATAAATGTATTATAGTGAGATATAATGAATCATGCGTGATCAATATTAGCATATCTTAGAGCAAAGTACATTCCTAGCACTCATGCTTATACGATGGGTGCCCATACTTATATGTTAGTGCAAAATAGCAGTATCACAGTACACTAGACCAGAGATACAGTGTGAGGTGTATGTGGGATGATAGGGTGCATAAACCAGGTGTAACAGTGTGTTGCTAGCACCTCATCTCGCAGCTGCCCCTCCCACTCCCCTCTTCCCAGCATAACATAACTCAGTACCTGACTGGATTTTATCTCCAAAGGCTCTTGCTTTTTTTAACAGGATATACCCATCGATCATCAAATTATATAGTCAGATTCATAAACGGCAACATGTTGTATGTCTCCAGCTCAGACCATCTAACTCACAGTTTTGGTGCATCTTGAAAATCATATTGCACTGATATTAAATTTCATTTTTAGGCAGTGTACACTGCTGCTTTCAAATTCCATCTAAGATAATAAAAAACAAACAAAAAAAACTAATATTATATTGCAGCTGAGCTATGGGATGCAATGTACACATTTTGGCAGGCAGAATAAGCAGTCCTAAAACCTGATACACTTTTCTTTAAAAAACATTAACCTTAAGCATAAGCATGGTGTTCAGACATTCTGTAAAAAATCTCAATTGAGCAATCAAAGCATTAAACTACCAAGTCCAAAATCATCAAGTCCCTTTGGTTGTAAGGCTTCTAGTTCATGTATCCAAAATGCTTCCTTCTGTAGAAGCATTTTGTGCTAGCCACCTCTTTTTGGTACATTTATTTTTCAATTTCCGAAAACTTCAGTGTTGCTGCTGATCCGTGGTTAGCCTCCAAATAATGTTTTGCCATTGCACAGTTCACACTTCCAACCATGGTGGCTGTCCTGTGTTAACTTATCCTCTCCTTATATTTTCATTTTGTTTCTGCTATGTAGCTAAATCCACAAGGGCAAGTGAGCATGTGTATGACCCCCTCAGTGTTGCAGTTGATTAAATTCCTGGGGTCCTATATTCAAAAGTTTGCCCAGGTGCAAATCCCAGTTTGTGTATGCAAACCTGGTTTTGCATGGAAGTCCCATATTCAAAAGCCAGGTTAGCTCAGGCAAACGGGTTTTGCACCCAGGCAAACAGTGGAGGGGTGTGCAAGGCAAAGTGATACAAACTGAGGGATGGAGACCTGAGTATCGGTGATGCTGAATATTTAGAGTATTTGCTCCACACAGAGGCACTTTGCATGGTCCTCTTGTGCAGAACAAATACCACCAACCTAACCCTCATCTTAAAGTGGCACAACCCTAGCAGCTTCTGGAGGAAGTATGTCATCCCCCCCCATCCCCAACACAGTAGGCCCTGGTGTCTAATGGTGTCCCCTTCCCTCTGATCCCACTCCCGGTAGAAATAATAATATTCCTTGGTGTCCAGTGGTCCCTCCCTATACCCAAGCCCCATCCCGGTAACATTAACATTGATCCAGGGTGTCCAGTGGTCCTTCCCCCCATCCAAGCCCTGTTCCAGTAATTGTAATATAGTTCCCTTGTGTCCAGTGGTTCTTCCCCTCACTCAGTTCCCATTCTGTTAATATTATTTTCCAGTGTCCAGTTATCCCTCCCCCCTACCCGATCACTGTGCCGGTACAGGGAAAGCCCCCCCATTTGCCAGTGTCCACTCTCCTGTGACAGCCAGGCCACTACTGCCCTTGGCATGCCATATGCAAAGCTTTTCCATCCCCCTCTCAACAAAGCCCTGTCCCCATCTTGAACTCTTAGCAGTGTCCTACCCAGCCCATACCCTCTTGGAGGATAGCAGCCCCCCTCCCACTCACAGCACCAACACCCACCCCACAGCCCCCCTACCTGCCCACCAGTGCCACGATTAAATGATAATGAGCAGCACATCTCACCACACAGCACCTTGACCACCTGGAGTATATCAGTAGCAGGGAGCATGGCTTATTTATAGGGCACAGGTGACATGCCTTCCCCTATAAATAAGCTGTGATCCCTGCTACTGATAGACGCTGAGCAGCTGAGGTGGTATGCGGTGGCATATGCCACTTACCATCATTTAACCATGGCACCAATGGACAGGTGGGGAACTGGGAAGTGGGTGTTGGTGCCGTGGTTGGGAGGGGTGCTGGTATCCACCAACATTGTATGGGCTAGGGAGGTGCTGCTAATTGTTTGTGATTTTTATTTCTGTTGGGGGGGGCTGCATCTCTTTACTTATGGTGTGCCAAGGGCAGTGGTGACCTGGCTATCATGAGGGGGTGGAAACTTGCAAACAGGGGGGGCTTTCCCAGTACTGGGAGAAACCACATGATGCCAGGGAAATATATTAATATTACTGGAATGGAGATTGAGTGGGGAGAGAGACTACTGGATGCTAGGGAACTAGGTTTATGTAAATGGAACTGATATCATCGGGAGGGTTGATGCCACTAGCAACAGGGACAGCTCACTGGGTTGTAGCAATTGGTGGGCCCGCATCAGGCAAACTAGTCTTGCTCCCTATGTAAATGAGCCCATAATTTGCATGCAAATGGCCCCTTAGTGCCTTGCATGCCCAATGGAGCTCATTTCATGGGGACATTTGAATATAGTAATTTTTAGCCGAGCATGTCATTGTTGCAAACTCTTGTTTAGGGCACCATCAGGTGGCAATACATGGCTTAGCACTGGGCAAAAATGGGCCTATATTTAGATGACTATCACTGTGTGCTATTCCTCTGAATACAGCAATTTTGTATGCCCTCACTATTGCAAGGTGGAGTTCAAATTTTCACACTCCGCTTTATGAATTTTTGAACATCCGGCCCCTGATGTATTTTTTACCACTCCCTGGATGCTGAATGTATCTTGTGTTGTTTGTGTTATTACAATGTACACAATTACCACATCTATAGTTGCCTTTCAGTGGTGGTGGCATCCATTCAGGTCAGTTTCTTTTTCCTTCTTCAAAGAAGCTATGTTCAATACTATCTTTTAAGTTGTGCTGCTTTTAAATGTCACTCTTTCTGCTATTTCTGAAATTTCTTCGAGGCACGGATCTGTTGCCAAAATTGACCAGCGTTTCCTAATGATGTATGTGGCCCTGTTGGCATCTCTATGGTATTCTGTGCTGAAGATTATCCTGTTGCCTTCCTCTTCCTCTCTGAGTTGTTTTTCAAGCAACTGCTCTCTTGGTTTCTGTTGCACTCTCTTTACTGCATTTACAAGTATCCCGGGCTCATAGCCCTAGTCAAAAAATATGTGACACATTCTTGCCATCTTGATTCTTGCCTCTTCCTCCTCTGAATAATCTGTTTTCACTCTTAAAAGTTGACCATAAGGAATATTTTTCTTTAAATGTCATGTGTAACAGCTTTGCTAGTGTACAGTAAAGTATGTTCCTGTCAGTCTTTTTTCTAAACAATGTTGTTGCCAGTTTTTCATTTTTAATATGAATACTCACATTAAGATATTCCACTCTGTCTTTGTTAACGTTTTCTGTGAATTTTAAAATTCCTGTCTCTGCTATTGACATATTCAAGGAAGGAATTTACTTCTGTGTCACCCCCATCCCAAATGAAAAGTATATCTTCAATAAAGCGTATAAATAGCCTGATCCTAGATGTGGTTGTCTTCCCAGTTACTCACAAATAAATTAGCTAGGAAGGGGGCAAAGGTAATTCCCATTGCAGTTCCATGTTCTTTTTTGTAAAAAAAGCACCATTGGAAAGGAAGTACTGTAGAATGGTTTATTCTCATGCAAGTTATATTTAGCGAATGGTGCTAATCAGCTGTAAATGTGCAAATCTGATTTCACACTCTGCAATTAGCTCCTAATTTATGCCCACTGAAAATATACAAGTTTGGCCAATTAGCACCATTTTATGTTAGCATAATTCTCACTTAAGCAAATATAGCTATAATTATTTTACATCAAATATAACCTGTTCTACAGTAATTTGATTTTAGTGTTCTGTCAGCTAGTTTGACAGTGAAGTCTGGTGTTGGATACACAGAGTCTGGTATCTCATTTAATGTTTTTTTTCAGTATATCAATGCCATCTCCATGGGGTGTGTTGTTATATAGATTTTTTTAATGTCCATAGACAGCAGTGTAACATTCTCCCCTATTGTTAGACTTCTAAGTTGGTTCAGAACCGCCCTTGTGTCTCCAACAAATGGTCTTTGCTTAGAAACAAACTGTCTCAAATAGTATCTCACACTTTTAGATAAAGTCTCTGTTGCTGAACCTATACTACTAACTGTTGGTCTGCCAGGAGGATGCTGCAAGTTCTTGTGTACTTTTGGTAAGATATAAATAGTAGGTCTCTATGGGTTCTTGACTGTTAGAAACTTACTTTCTGCCTTGTAATTCATCTTTGTTCTGTGGCTTCATAAATTAAGCTGTCAGTCTTGTTTCTAAGGGTGTCTGTGGGGTCACTTAAAAGTCTTCTGTAATAAGGGGCCCAATTTCAAGACTGCTACGCTAGGCATAACCGCATTACGCCAGTCCTGATGGCACAAATTGCAAGTTAAGCCAGCGAGTTGCGACACACGTGATTCCAAAAGAACACTTACAATACAACCAGCAATCGCAGCGACAAATGCAAGATATGACACAGTTATGCCAAAGAAAGCGTACGCCACTGCATAATGTGGCCTGCGAAAAGCGTAGCACACCAGCACCATGGAACTGCTACTCCAGAACAGGTGGCATAAAGAAATATGCCAGAGGAAGGTAACATAAGTTAGAACAAGGAATAGCTGTCCTATACAGTGCACAGGCCATAGAAACACCCCAAGCCAAACTGCAGCATACCACACAACCAGTAGGCCCCGAACATGGACCAAAGTGCAAACAGTGGAACACCCAAGCAAATATGCCCAGGACACCTAGGACACAGTGAAATAGGCAGCAGCATCACCAGACAGGCCATTAGACAGTGAATAACATATGAGGTGCAACATGGGCCACAGTAAGTAGCAACAATAGCCCAACACTGAATATGGGACAAAGCATCTCAAAATGGAACAGAGAAGGGATGGGATGCAAAGTGAGGAACAATACCAAGTAATGTGAGACAGTCAAGAGGTATGCACTGCAGACAGCCATGTAATGGGACACAAAGTACAGGTGGCAAGAGGGGCAGAACAGGGAAGGCAGAGGGCTGTGAGCACAGGCACCATCACCGCCCCCCCAGCAGCACCATGGCAGCATCAGCAGCACTACGAGGGACACACTGTGGTGCAACACATCACCAAAAATGGCATGGCATCCATGCCAATGCCACTGTGCTGCCAGGGGAGGTGAAACCAGCCACCAAGTGCAATGCAACATGAGTGGCTGCACTGGAGTAGGAACAGTGCCTATGCGTGTCGTACAGCAGCCATGAGGCAGGACCGTGACCATGGGATGGCAACACAGGCACACACAGTGGATCACAGCATGCATGGGCAACAGGCATGGAGGCACAGGAGGTGAAGAACACACACACAGGCCACAGGAACAATGCCATGATGATGGTGCCAGCAGGCACAATGCCCCTGCCATGGACACTGATACATGTAACAAGTGCAACCACAACAGGGACACAGCACTGGGTGGCACAGAATTGCAGATGTATGGTGGTGAGATGTACCATTGGTGTGTACCACTGGTGCAACACACAGGGACCACTGGTCCCCTGGGTGGAAGGGGGCTATACAGGCCCAAGGACACCACACAGCCAGGACATGTATGGTGTGGCAGCATGTGGCCCAGACTAGGCATGTTGCACTGCTGCACACAGGACACCATGCGGACTAGACCACTGGTGCACTCCCATGGCTGTGAGCTGCACAGCCAGCACACAGATACCAAGTGCATGGTGGTGATGCACAGGGGATGGTGCAGGACCACCACATGTGTGCCTCCATGTGCACGGCAGCACACACATGTACACGCCCATTCGTACCAGAGACAGACGTGCTGAGCCAGGTGTGCAAACTCAACATTTTATGTATAGTAAACAACAACAAATACATGATAAACAGTAACATGGACAACATCAGAAAACACAACAGTAACAACATCAATTCCCAGAACCCCCCAAAACACCCACCCTGAACAGCCCACCAACACCAGCCCAGATGGCCACCCATATGTACATGACCCCCTAATATAAACAGACCCCCACCCACTCTGTACAGTGCCCACTCCAAAGAACAAACACACCCAGCTGAGTGCTCCACCCCCATGGACCCCACCCAGGCATGGCCCCCACTGCCCTATAAGATATGCTGGCCCCCTGGACATCACAGACCACCCATAGTCCCCCAAACCCACAAACCCACAACAAGCCAACCCCCCCCACAGGCCCACAACAGTCTACTGGGCCAAGGCAGTGGGTCCACAGTCCATGAACAGGTATGCTGTTTGTTGCTAGTGCCTCTGCAGTGCCAACAGGAGGGCACCCAGTGAGCCATGCAGGTGTGCCACATTGGCCATGATGGCCGTTACCAGCAACACCTGCTGTTGGTTGCCCTCTGGTGGGTGTCCTGAGTAGAGTGACATCTGTGCCACAGGCTGACCCCAAGGTGACCCATCACCAGCTGCCATGTGTCCCAGCTGTGGCTGGTCCATGCCACCATCAGCTGCTTGGTCCCTGGCAATGTCCAAGGCCTGCACGGCCACTTCCTCCACCCACACATCTGGCTGTGGTGCCAGTGGCTACTGGGCCCCCTCTGGCTGCTCCTCCTCCACTGGTACCGCAGCGACCACCTCCAATGCCAATGGCCCCTTTGCTGAATGGTCCATGGCCTCCGTCTCCTCAGGCAGCTCCACTGGCTCCTGCTGCCCATGGGTCCGTGGCATCCAGTGACTCCATTGAAGCCTCCTCCTCCTCCACCCTGACAACGCTGAAGTCTGCGGGATGGGTAGGACTTGTTGTAACCAGTGCTGGGTGCAGCACCAGTAAGCCACAGCATCTGCCACCTTCACTGCAGCCATTGCCCACAGCAGGGCCCTTTGGTGTGGCATCAGTCTGCTATACACACCTGTAATGAAGCAAAGGCTGAGGTCAGTGCTGGCCTGGGAAATGTGTCACACACATGCAACACACAGCCACCGCCTCCGCCCCCATGGACCACCGCGGCATGGTCACAACACATAGTACACAGTGCATGTACCTACTAGACCTTCAGCACCCCACCCCTGTGGCAGGCCTGTGCTGTGCTGCTGGTTACTGTCCCAATGACCCTGAGGGCCCTGGTCACTGCGTACTGCACCTGTGGGGAAGGGGAACACAGTTACACATGTGCACCAGTGCAGGCCATGGCCTGTGTGGTAGTGCAGCACCAATGTGTGGCTAGACATTGGTATACCCACCTGCACCAGCATCCTGGCCCGTGTGCATCTCTACATCCCTTCTGCACACTATGTCCATGAGTCGCTGCAGGAGCCCTGGGTTCCACCGTGCCAGCTCCTGCCAGTGGTACTGCAGTTGATGACTGGTGCATGGCACACCACTGCTGGAACCCAGGCATGCCCCTATGGCCCTCCATGTCCTGGCACACTCCCCCGTGGTGTGGCTCCTGCACCTGGTTGGGAGGAGTGTCATCCCCCACTGCTGTATCATGTTTACTAGCATCGCCTACTGTGTGGAGGTGAAATTAGGTGCCCTCCTGCTGAGGCTGAGGCCTGCGCTCCATGGCATGCCCTCTCCTGCATTGGACCTGGAACAGGGGTGACTGGCATGTGTGGTATAGATCTGCAAGGCAAAGGACATGTGTCAGTGCACAGTAGTGTGGTGTCCATACTGTCACCCCACCCCACATGCTGCCAGGTGTGTCCGGTGGTGGACAGCACAGCATACAGGGCTGGGGTACAGTGGCAATGGGTGCAGCACTGTGCCATGCACGCCACCCCCAGGGTGTGGCATGTCAGTGCCATGCTGCATAGACATGCCCCTGCATGCCACGCCCCCTACTGATGGTGTACACGCCACCACCACACACCACAGACAGCATGACAGAGCTGTGTGGTGCCATGCGCAAATGATGTGCAATGAGGGACCCCAAGGCAGCTACCTACTCCACACAGCCCCACACCACCACCCACCACACCCAGCTGTGTACCACCCTGATGCCATTCCCATGCACAGGTGTGCCTGGGCACATGGCCATCTGCCACATGACAGTAGCCTGTGCTGTCTCCATGTGCCGTGGCATATTCCTGGTGCATTATGCATGGCTGTCATGTGGTGGTACATAGCATGACACAAGTGGCACAACAGTCGCATAGCTCACCAGGGCAGAGCTGTATACAGTGTGAATGGCTGGTGACATCTGTATTCACCACCCTGCAGTTGAGATGTGCAGCCACATGTGCAGTGGTATATGGCTCTGCGCTGCTACACCCATGCCCACAGTTGCATTCTCACTGCCCCACATGCACACAGTGTGACACACAACAGGGCATCTACCTTCCCTGAGCTCCCAGCTCACATCTGTGGGCAAGCCTGCTGCTTAGCATGCACCTCCTGGAGAAACAATTGGCAACATGGCATTAGCAACCTGTATATACGTTGACCATTGCATTTGTGGTGGTACTGCAATATCCTACTACCTACCAACATTCAGGGTGCGACTCTCCTGGACAAACAAATTGGACAACAACATCACCAACTGTATGTCATACAGCAGGTGCATATGTGCAGGTTGTGCACTGTCCCAGTACTCACCAATAATCAGGGTGTGACTGTCCTGGTTAAACAGATGATTAATCCACATTATACCATGGACCTCGGACACCGACCAATGAAAACGGCAGGCTGGCACCTTACCTCCGTTGTAAATCCTCTGATAATCACCGCAAAAGGTGCCAGCCAGCTGCATCTCAATAACAACTAAAAAAAAAATTTTAAATCATTCCGAGCCGCCATCTTCGTTTCCTCGCTAAGCGCAAATCAGCACGGCACCCTCCCAGCCTCCTCCCCCAGCTCACGAAACATTTTAAAAAAACTGCCTGGCATAAACACTAATTACATGCTTGCATTTCTCCAAAAAGAAACTGCAGCCTAAAAAACATGACAAACCATTTGAAAAATGTTCCTATAACGCTCGCTACCTCCGAATTCCATCGCTCTCGCTACACCACAAGTATGCTTCCGGTCTCCCAACTCCTCGCTCATGCCTCCCAGTTACCAAAAAAAAGTAAGACGCATCATTCAATCTGATTGCCCCAGCCAAAATTAAATAAATATCTCAGTCTGTTCCCGAAACCGAACCACAAAGCAGCATTCAGGTGCGCATGAGCACTTACTTCAACAAACTGCTCCTCGTCTCCGTCCCTCAGCCTGCCAACACCGTCAGAATCCAAGCCGACGAAGGTAACCTTCACCAGCAGTACAAAACTCAAACTCTGCAGTCCTCCTCATAACAGCTTGTCCAGGACTATTTTTGTTTTTAGTGTGCAAGGTTATTTGTAATAAAACAGCTTTATAGTTTTTTTTTTAAAAAGATGCATTTTTAAATCAATTAAATATTTAAACTGATGCATAATGAATAAAGCTACTTGGATGTGGGTTATCAGGATTACCATGGCTGGCGCGGATTTGCCCACCGGCTGCACCTCGTGGGCAAACCACTCCAGCCATGGTAAATCCGCCGATAACCCACACCCCCTCATGACTTATTGCTTAATTAGCAGCTGTATGTAGCACTGTCTGTAGCATAGGTGCATGTTCTGCACTGTATCAGTACTCACCAGTGATCAGGGTGTGTCCCACCTGGGCCTACTGTGTGGCAGTGCCTTGTGTAGCTCCACTCTGGTGTTGGATGGCTGTAACTCCTGCCAGAGCCACCAGTCTCTCCAGCATGCTCGTTCTGCAGCCTAGCTTCTCCCTATGTGCCTCGCCTCACACATGTTGCACGTATAGGCTACACGTGCATTGCAGGATGGTACCGTGCAACTGCATCATGCACTTCCACATACCACAGATATGCAACCAGGGGATGCACTTGTGGCCTATACAGTATGCACTTGTGACCTACGCATAGGTCATGCATATACGACATGTGATATGCCTTATCACAGCAGTAGTACTCAGTGTAGGTGACATAGTGCATGACATAGTGCAGTTTAACAGTTCAAATCCCTCACACATACCCAGACTCAGTGACAGTGCAATGCACACACACACACACACACACACACACACACATGTGCTTCACTACTGTGCCCCCTCCACAGTGCACCCACACACACACACACACCAACACGCACATACTCACCCCTCACACACACCACACGTCAGGACCCTGAGCCCTCCTGGAATGCTACACCACCCGCTGCCCACCCCCCACAGCAGCAGTACGCCAAGGAGGCAGGTCAGTCTGTTGCCTACTACTACCGCCCAGTCCTCTTTCACTTGGCTGCCCCAGTGGTAGCACTGGGCCCACTCTGCCCCTGGTGCATGTCTGCAGGGCCACCACTGTGCACCAGTTCCGCAGGCACTGCCAGCCTATGGGGTCTTCCATGCCTCCTTGGCATGGTTGTTGCTTGCTGTGGTGCTGTCTCTGGTCCCGTACCCTCAAGCACACTGCCATCTGTGGCCTGCTGTTGCACCATCTCTTGTGCTGCCTCCAGCTGTCTGGCACTGGTCCTGTACCCTGTGCCCAGTGCCTTTTGCCCTGCGACCCTGGTGGCGGGTGTTGCTGCTGCCCACTGCCCTGGCACTCTGGCCACCTGTGGTGCCACCAATGCTTTTCTTGTGGGCAGTGATGGCTGCTGCTGCACCAGCGCTGCAGGTGGTGACAGCACAGGGGGCTGTGATGCCTGTGGTGCAGGTGGTGCCTTTGGTGGTGGTGGTGGGGCCACCTTCACTGGCGCATGTGGTGGTGTTGGTGGTGGTGGTGGTGGTGGGTGCTGCTGCTCCAGGGGTGCCAGTGGTGGTGGTTGTGGTTGGGAGGGGGCTGCTGCTGGGCCCGCCACCCCTGGCAGTGTCAGTATTGTCACCGCTGCTGTCAGGGGCACTTGTGGTGGTGCTGGTGGCAGCTGCACCTCCTGTAGCTCCTGAGTGGTGGCATCCCTCACTGCAGTACCTCGTTGGTGCAGGCCTGCATGTGCAGCCTGTAGCATGGCTGACAGTGCATCCACCTGCCTCGTCTGCTGGGCCACTGACCCCTCCACAGCCATGGCCAGGTGGGTAATGGCTCTCATCTGTGCCTGCGTACAGGCATGGGTGGTGGCCATGGCGTTCACCAACCGATGAGTGGCTGCCTCCATGGTGTGTGTCCCTGTCTCAAGCACCCCTATCAGGGTCCCCATCTACTCCTCCATCACAGTGTGTTGTGCATCCATGCTGAGCCTGATGCAGCCCAGCATCTCCCCCTGTTCTGTGTGTGCTGTTACTAGAGTTCAGCAGAACCCTTCATAGTTGGTTGGGGTCCACGGGCGGTCCTCCTCTGAGGATGGTGTGGTCCCATCCAGGGACACCTCCAGCCTGCAGTGTGGAGTAGAGCTCATGTCTGGGGCAATTTCATCCCTAAGGCTTCTGCAGCTGAGGAAGTCGCTGAGGTCAAATCCCTCCTCCTCCTGCTGTTGCTTCTCCAACACCTCACACTCCCCACCACTGGTGTCCTGGCTGTGTCCTTCTGTGCCATGTCTACACCACTGTCCACCGGCCCTGTCTCCATTGCTGCTGTGCCATCAGTGCATCAATGATGCTTCCCATGTCATGCCTACCATGCCTGCCACCATCCCAACCCCTGCATTGCTGTCCCATGCACTGTGGGCAGCGCTGGCTGTGGCTTTACCTGCCCTTGTGTCTGCTTGTGCAGCACCTGTGGGAGAAGGACAGTGCATCAGTGCTTCCACACCATATCATGCCCACCTTGCTTGCCTCCATACCCACCCTTGCAATGCCATCCCATGCAGTGGGTGCAGTACTGGCTGCCAGCTTACCTACCCCTGTGTCCGCTGGCACCACATCTGTGGGGAAATGACAGTGCATCAGTGCTACCACACCATATCATGCCCACCATGCTTGCTTCAATACCCGCCCCTGTGTCGCTGTCCCACGCACTGCAGGCAGTGCTGGATGTCAGCTTACCTGCTTCTGTATCCGCTGCTGCTGCACCTGTGGGGTGAACAACATTGCATCAGTGCTGCTTCTCCATGTCTTGACTACACTGCATGCATGCCTCTCGGCTGTTCCATATTATAGGGTCCAGTCCCTCATATTACCTCCCATCTCTGTGCCACACTGTGTGGCTGTGCCCCACCTTCACAGTTCCGACCATACAGCAACACTCTATAGTACATGATGCATATGTTATGTTATTCATTATACAATGGCATGCCCAACTCCTAGCTTCTGATTGGTCAGTTGGCCATCATAGCAGGGAAGTTATCCTAGCATAACATCCCGACTGTTCACTTTTTTGTTTCTTGACACATTGGCTGTTGCCATATGTTGATTATTTGCATTGTCTCTTTCGACTCATCGCTACTGCTACACACTACCTACAGTAACACATTCTTGGACAGTATTGTTGTCTGTGAACTATACCATGCCATTGTATGATAGGCATCCTGCCCTCCAGGGTTGGTGTTCTGCTGGGCCTATGTCCCTTCAAGGGTCTTGCATGGCCTTGGCCTCTGTCCTTGAGCCACACCGCCCTAAGTGGGCTGTTATCCCAGCATGTCTCCCTCCCTGTTGGGCATTGTAACCCTCCCTTCATACTACACATTCTAACCATACAGCACACATTTACACAGTGCCCTGGGCTTCTTATGGACTGTTTGCTTTGATGTTCCACATATTGCCAAATTGTTACACATTGTGTGGGGCAGTGTTCCACATTAGGGCGATAACTGGTTAGGTGTTATGCATGCATGCCACCATTCACACCCCTTCAGCACTGTCTCACTCTCTGTGGGCACTGCCAGCCATCCACTTACCCATCCCTGCATTCATTTGTGATGTGTCAAGGTCTGTGTCCCCATGGATGCTGTGCTGGCTCATGAATGCCAGCACCCTCTCCTCATGGCTGTTGAGAGGTCTCACCTCCTGTGGCCCGCCTCCTGTGGCCGCCACCAGCCACCTGTTGTGGGCCTCCTTGGTCTTGGCATGGCACTTTAGGTCACTTATGCGATTTGCAGATCATGCATGGTGCACCTTTCATTCGTGATGGCATTGACCCTCTTGGCCACCTCCTCCCATTCCTCCTTCCACCTGATGCACTGCTCCCATTCCCTTCCCTTGCCCATTAGCAGGTCTGGTTTGGCTTCCAGTTCATCCAGGAGGATGTCAGTCTCCTCGTATGTGTAGTTTCTCTTTCTCTTTTTTGCAACATTTGCCACCTCTCCATTGCTACCCGACATCTTTAGCGTAGCCCCTATGAAATGTCTCCATCTTGCACATGTTTATATGGTCGTAGGGATGAGACATGCACAATGCTACACTGCTATTGTGGTTTACAACATGGCTTGCAGGCATGACTTGTGACATGCATAATTCGGCATTTTCTGTTGTATCTTGCAATTCTCTTGGAATATGGTGCAGCTCGCATGTCACAGGGGTTTTGGCGTAACTTTATGCACTGGAGTACTTTGTGCTATGCTCTCCTCGCTGTCTTGGAATTAGGCCTACTGTTCATTATTTAGTTGGCTGTACATTTCTGTTAAGTACATGCTCTCATGCCATAGGACTACCCCTCCCCCTTTGTCTTCTCTGTTAACAAAAATGGGCTGGATTTCCAAAGCCCTGATGTTGGCGCAAGGAGCCTGCATCAAACAGAATGGATGCAAGTGGCTCCTTGCACCAAAAGTTGCAGCAATCCTAATTTTTGAATGCGGGCTGCACCTAAAATGGGAGCCCTTGTACTGAACTGGCCCTGAGCCAGCGGTGTGCGCAATATTGGGGTATGGCATGTTGGAAGTGGGCTTGTGCTACTGTGGGGCTGCAACATCCCTGAATAGAGATTTTGAAAACCTTGCTGTGGTTGGAATTCCCAGCTGTGGTTAGACCAGCCGTGAGCTAGTCTAACAGCCTTAGCACCACACGTCAGGACAGTTTTTTGGGTCGGGTGTACAAAACCCCACAATCCCAATCATAGTGGGTAAAATGTGTATTAATGTCTGTGGCACCACACAGCAACACTGGTTACCTCCTACTGAATCTCATAACATGTAAGCTGGCTGTGTCATACCCAGTGGTTCTAGTGTGTATTATAGTATACATAACTGTCCGATCCATGATGCATTACTAACAGGTAGGCAGGTTGCAGAAATGTACAGGACCATAAGAATGACCAGAAAAGAATAGAATATATAAAAACAAAGAAGCAGAATTCAACAGCAGATAAGGACTGCTTGTCCAATCCAGTCTGCCGATTTCTCCCTACCTAAACTATTATCACAGACTGTGCCCAATCTACAGTTCTTTCTCCTCCCAACTTTCTTTCCACTATTATTCCCTTGTGCTTATCCCATGCATTCTTGAACCCCACCACTGTTTACAACCCCACATCCTCCACTGGAATACTGTTCCAGGAATCCACCACTCTTTCTGTGAAGCAGTATTCTTCACATCTCTCCAGAATCTAACCCCCCCACAGCTTAATAGCATGTCCCCTTGTTCTCACACCTTTTCTTCTGAAAAATACTTCCTCCTGTACCTTATTTACCCCCATGAGGTATTTAAAGGTCTCTATCATACCCCCCATATCTGTTCCAGGGTGTACATATAAATATCCTTTAGTCCCTCCTCATAGGACGTTTAATGTAGACCCTGAACCATTTAAGTTGCCTTCCTCTGTACTACCTCCACTCTGTCTATGTCCTTCTGAAGATGTGGTCTCCAGAACTGACACAATAGTCTAGGTAGGGTCTTACCAGTGATCTACACAGAGGCAACACCATCTCCCTCTTTCTGCTGGTGATATCCCTCCCTATGCACCACATCATCATACTTGCACTCCATACTGCCTTGTCACATTGCCTGGCCAACTTTGGGTCATCTGATAGAATTACCCCAGGTCTCTTTCCTGCTTGGTTGTCATCAATACCACTCCACCCATTTTGTACTCCACCCCTGGGTTTCTGTGCCCTAAGTGCATTAGTTTGTACTTCTTCACATTGAAACCCAGCTGCCATACCCTTGGCCACTCCTCTAGTTTTCTCAGGTCTCTGCTCATCCTTTCCACACACACACACACACACACACACACACACACACAGAGTGTCCACCCTATTGCAGATTTTGGTGTCATCTGCAAAGAGCCAGCTCCTCTACAATGTCACTTATAAAGACATTAAATAAGATTAGTCACAGCACTGATCCCTGAGACACACCACTGGTCACCCTTCCTTGGAGTGAACTCCGTTTACCACCACTCTCTGTCACCTATCCCCTAACCAATTTCTTATTCAGTTTACCACCTTTGAACTCACTCCTATGCTACCAAGCTTGTGTTCTAGTCTCTTATGTGGAATGGTGTTGAGCGCCTTACTGAAATCTAGGTACGCCATGTCCACTGCTCCACCCTTGTCTAATTCCTTGGTCACCCATTCAATGAAATCTATCAGATTCATTTGACATGATGTCCCCCTGTGAAAACATGCTGCCTGAGGTCTTGTAACCCACTGGAGTCAAGATATTCCACAATCCTTTCCTTCAGCAGTGATTCCATTAACTCACCCACCACTGATGTCAGGCTAACTGGCCTATAATAGCCAGCCTCCTCCCTGCTACCACTTTTGTGTTGTGTGACTATATCCACCCTCCTACAGTCCTCCAGAACCACTACTGTTTTCAGTAGGCTGTTAAATAGAATGGTCAGAGGTACTGTACAGCCAGTATTTCCATGAGCTCCCTCACTACCCTTGGATGCATCCCATCTGACCCCATTGCTTTGTCCACCTTCTGATTAGCAAGTCCCTTCAGGACTTTCCTCTCCAAAAAAGACCTAGTGTCCACCTCCCTCCCTCCAAAGCATTTGTTACTTTTTGTGGCCCCTCCCCTTTCCTTTCTTCTGTGAACATTGAACAAAAGTATTTGTTCAAGATGTGTGCTTTTTCCTGGTCCCCCTCTGTACAGTTGTCCACTTCCCTTTTTAATTTTAGAATCCCACCCCTAGTCTTCCTCTTTTCATGTACATACCTAAAAATGTCTTGTCCTCTTTTGATAACTCCCAGGCTATTACTGTATAGCAGGAAATATTCGCTTTCCTTTTATATTCGCTATCTTCGTGTTTTTGAAAAATGAGCTAATATAAAAGGATCGCTAATATTTCCTGTAGCCAGATTCTTGTATCTTGCTGGCATTACTGATATTGCTCTCCCCCCCCATGGGGGAGTGCAAAATTTCCTTAGCTGCTAATCGAGGGCATAGCTTAGGGTCTGCCTTTCTGTGTGGCCCCTGTTATGGGGTGGTGGAGGAGGAGATGTGCCGGCACTCAGAACTGCACCCGGAGTCTGTTGAGATACTTTGCATTCTTTAGCAGTCCCCCTTTCCTCTTGTTTCCCAAGTGCATAAGATCTATTTGATATATCAGTGGGGGGAAAAATAATGTTTGCAGCCATGCAAGGTCTGTGGCATAGTCCACAATGTACCTTGGATTTATAGTCCAAAGGTTAAGAGCGAGAGTGGTGGACCTGCTAATTTATGTGGACTCCTGGCAAGTGGTACAGCTGTGTGCTGTTACAATAGATTATGCAGCGTAGGCTATGATCGCTACCTAATATCAGGTTTTAGGAAAATCAAGGCAATAGATGACCCACCACAGTCCTTCTGTACTCATAGCCCTGTGGCTGATTGTGCCCCAGATGTATGCACTTCACTTCTCTTTATGTAGAACTGGAGCACGGTTGTCGGTGCCTATCCAGCGGCACACGTATTGACACAACTGATACAGTTTCAATAACTGGGGTATGTAGAGCAATCAGAGGGGCCCTTGAGAGGATTTAAAAAGATCAGATCAAGTAGGGCACTGTTTTTGTCTCATCTAATCTCACTCCCTCTGCTAGAGGTGCTGGGACCATACACGAGCATTTTCAGCCACGAACAAGTTCGGCCAGCTGTTAGCGCTAATATTAGCAGGCACGAACATATTCTGCTATACAGTATCTCCTCAGTTTGCACCTTTGTGCTCCTTACCACTTTCACTGCTTCCCTGTTTCCCCTGATACACCTCCCAATCATCCTTACTCTGTGTCTCTGTATACCTTCAAGAATGCTACATTTTTAGCTTTACCTTTTCAGCCACCTCTTTCGAGAACCATAGCAGTCTTTTTTTCCTCTTGCATTTTCTCACTTGTTTGACTTTGTTGCCTTTACTATGCTCCCTTTAATCATCACCTACTGTTCCTCAACCCCACACACCCCACCCAGTACACCCCCCCAGCTAGGTCATATCTGAGGCATTCACCCATCTTTTTAAAATCCGACCTCCTGAAGTCCAAACCCCTCAGCCTTGTGTGGTTTGCTTCCACAGCCATCCTTAAACTGAACCACACCATACAGTGATCACTGGTCTCCAGGTGGCCTCCCACCTTGATGTCTGAAACATATACCCTGTTAGTGAGTATCGGGTCCAGTATTGCCCCATCATGAGTGGGTTCACTGACTAGTTGCCTGAGGAACGTCCCTTGCTAGACTAGTTGCCTGAGGAATGTCCTGCTTCTAGCTGAATATATGTGCTGTTGCTAGCTCAGTGACTTGTACTGTACTGGACTATCTTTGAATAAGCCAGTGGATAAGTATGGGAGTGTAATTCAGTTAAACACCCACATATCAGAAAGTGTTACAGTCTGCGATATAACTATAGGGCCACTGCCAGGCACTGCTTGAATAGGTTTGGCTGCGCTTGGGATGCTTAATGTCAGAAGACATACTGCTGCAATATTCCTAAGCTGTGTAAGAGTACAGTACGTACACTGCTGTCAGTACTATTACACAGCTTAGGAATATTGCAGCAGTACATTTTCTGACATTGTGTATCTCAAGTGCAGATGAACCCGTGCTAGCAGTGCCATGCAGAAGCCCTGTTGGCATATCATAGACTGTAACACCTTCTGAAATATGGGTGTTTAACTGAATTACACCCCCATATTTGTCCACTGGCTTATTCAAACATAGTCCATTACAATAAATGACAATGAGCTACCGACTACATGTACTGTATATATTCTATTCTTTCGTGGACATACTTACAGTCCTGTACATTTCTGCAACCAGCCTAGCCATTTGTAATACAGCAATACTGCACTAATTATGCAAGCTCACATAGAGCTGTGCATTGAGATGTCATGGATTGACAGTTATGTATACTGTAATACACACTGGAACCACTTGGTATGACATGGCCAGCGTACATGTTATGATATTTGATTGGAGGTAACTGGTGTTGATGCATGGTGCCATAGGCAGTAAGGCACATTGAGGTAGGGTTTGTGGAATTTTATACACCCCCCCATTCAACTCCTGGAGCTGACTTTTCCATGGTCAGAGGATGATGGCAGCCTCTGCCAAACTCTTCCCATATGCAGCCTGTTTGGTGCTCTGCTCCGCTTTCAGCATCTATGGGGACTTTGGCACCAGGCTTCTTATTCTACTAAAATCAGGTGGAGGGTCACTGGTGGGCCTGACTTTGCCACAAGTGGGGGTTCAGCACCATGTGCCAATCTCAGGGGACTTTTGAAAATTGAGCCCAATATCTTTATTCCCTTGCATTTCTTTTAGGGCTTCTTTTTCATTCCTACTTACATTTCCTTTAGGGTCTCTTGTTGGGAATTGAAAGAACTCATCTAGATCTTGGTTCAATAATCTACTGAAAGTGGTGACAATAGAGTTTGCCCTTTAAGGGGGAGACCAGGTTGTCCTGGTGCACCCCTTCCCTTTTCATCAAGATGGTGTGCTCAGAAGGGGAGGGGGGAAGGAAGGGGAGGGCTAGGGAATAGAACAATGGCCATGCAACAGGAAGGGGAGGGGCAAGTGGAGGTACATAATGGGCAACACAAGAGTGGTTCAGCCACTTTTGCTGGAGTTTTGATTTAATTGAAACTGCAGCACATCAGATTGGCTGAACAACAGGATAGGTTTGTGCACTAGGATACAACAGGTAAGATAGCTCAAAATGAACAAAGTTTTAAAAAAAATAATATGGTAATAAATATAGATAAATAAATTAATAATGAGATATAATGACAAGTTGCATTACTTTATAAGAAAGAAGCATGGAAGGTGAATTGTATGTGAATGGCTCAGTAGGCCTAGATTGTGACCCTTGTTTGTATGAAGTTTTGAGTGGGACCCCTGTTTGAGCGAAGTTTTTCTTTAAATTGAATAAGGCTGTAACAGTTTTTTGCTTAGTTCTAGGTTTCTGGTTTAGAAACTTGTAAGGCATAGCTCTTTGGCATTCCCACACCAGCGTTCAATTAATTTTGAAGTTATGAACTCGCAAACACATTCTGGACAAAGGGGAATACAGGCAGGAAAAGTTTTGCAGTTTGTATGTTCCGTTTAAGGACATCGCTGAGCAAGCGAGGCGAGCCGAACCTACGCTGCTGCAGGAGTTGTGGAACACCATTAGCGCAATTGTATGAGTAAGGGCTTTGTTTTGCGGTGTTTGTACAGGGTTTTTGCCTGGTTTCTGGGTACATGCAAGGAACTCGTGCCAGAAAAGGTGACGCGAACAGGCAAGGTCTCGGCCTGCAAGGTTTTTTTTAGGAAGCAGATTTGAAACTGAAGGAGTTACTTAAAAGCTTTTCTGAGCAAGAGCGTGGGGCATGAACTGTGCTACGGTCTGATACTGATGCTGGGGAACACCACTGTGGTGTAAAATCAAAAGATTAGTGTTCGCTCAATGTTTGGGGGTAACAGGGAGCTTTTCAGCTTTTGCAGGAAATGGAGAATCTCTCTGCCGAGTGATAAGAGGGCAATTCAAAAGGGGGCAAGGAGACGGGGCCTGCCTAAAGGGAGCAAGGACAGCAGGCATTGTTTTGTGGTGGCCTAAGGGGCTGAAAGCTAAAAGCAATAAGCTAAGGGAGGGGGAAGGCATCAGTCACAAGAGGAGAGGGGAACGGCTCCTGAAGAAAAGGAGCATGGACAGTAGAAGCAGGGTTGATGGTGACCTGAGGGCTGAGCGCTGGGAGTGATGGGCAAGTGAAGGGAAGGCATGGGGAACAAGAGGGGGAGGCAGGCGATAGAGGCCTGGGTGCAGGATAGTGCCCAAGAAAGACGCATGGCGTGATGTCACATGCCAGGAGAACCATGCAGAGGCAGGCGATAGAGGCCTGGATGCAGGATAGCACTGAAGAAAGACGCATGGCGTGACATCACATGCCAGGGAACCACGTGATGGTAACAAAGATGGCCTGGTGAGCTACAAAGGGGCCTAGGGATGGGAAAACAATGGACATTGGTCACAATAGGGAGAAGAAGCAACCCAAGGAAACATGGTAGCAATGGAAAGAAGGGGATACGGTCTCAGGCATGCGAGGACATGCAAAAAGGGGGTTGTATAGGCCAAAATTAGGCCACAAGCAACAGAGCGGTGGATGCAGCGTGGACGCCATCCATGGGGGGACAAAAGAGAACTGGACCCAGCAGGCCAGGAGCATGGTGAAGGAAGTCAAGGGGCGAGTAGGGACAAGGAAAGGGGCTCTCAAGAGGAAGGGTTATGGGAATTTTTCAACAAAAAAGTCACTTAGTGCTTTTAAAAAAAAAAACAGGGAAAAGGGGGACGGAGAGACCTGGGAGGGTCAGCAGCCATAATAATGTGAAGGCATGCAAGGGAAATATGGTTAGGCTTGGAAAGCCACAGGAGGTGGTGCTTAAGGCATTTTTGAGGCCTGGGAGGCACTGGAAAAGAGAGGTGGATAGAAGACATGAGAGGCAATAAGAACAGTAAGGAGTGGGAAGACAAAAAAAGGGGGGGCACTTTTTGTTGCCATTAGTCGACCGTTTCTCTTGGAAAATGGGGCCTGGTCATATGGGGAATATTATGGGCTAAGTGGTAATTAATGAAATTATCTTTTCTTTTCTTCAGTTGTTTCCACAGTTTGCAGACAGCAAGGAACATGGCACCAAAAAAGAACAGGCCTTCAAAGGAGGACGCCTACAGGGCTATAGTGGAGCTGGCGGAAAAAGCCAATAAAATGTAGGAGCTGGTCGAAGGGGAGGAACCGGGGAGACCTGGGGAGAAAAGGGAAGCAGAGAAGGGAAAAGGGAGCAGAGGGAAGTGACTGGCTGAGGGACCAAGCAGCCTGACCAGGACATAGCCACCGAAAGTAGGACCCAACAAGGTGGCTAGTCCAGTACCCCTGCACCCTGTTGACCCAGTGCCACTAGTACCTCCCCAGGACCAGTTTGGGTTTCCCCCCATGGAACCCAGACCAGATCCCCAGCCCACAGTGGTTCCTCTGCAGCCACTAGTAGAGCAACCACCCCTTCAACCACAAGGCACCATATTTGGGCACCAGGAGGATGGCAGACAACAAGGAGTGGACAAGGCCACAGGTAACACACCCAGCTCCTTGGGTGACAGCATCAAAGAATATATAAACCAAATTGTTTCGGCACTAGGGACAGGGGGTTTAGGGCAGATGGAGTCAGTACTAGCAGAGATTAGGTCAGAAAAGGAAGTGCCAAAAGGAAAAGAAGGAGGAGTGGAGAAAGAAGGAAATGGAAAGAGGGAGATAGGAGCTCCTGGGATGAGGGTAGGCGAACACATACCATTGGCCACAAAAGAGAAAATATGGAAGGGAGAGTATGTGGATATCTTTGCCTTGGTAAGCCAGGAAGTGGCAACAAAATATGAGGAGGCAGAGAATATAGGGAAGAGTGAAATGGCAGTAGCAGTAGTTTTGTTAGGCAAGAAGGAGGAGGACAAATTCACTAAAGAGAAGACCTGGGAAGGGTGGTTTGTAGGTTTTGCCACATTCTTAGCCGTAGTATTGGAAAAGAGGCCTGAGTTGGGCATTCCACTCATCACATACTCCTTGATAATAAGGAGAGCAAAAGCAAAAGGGGAAGTGGGGTGGATATACTATGATGAATTCTTTCAGCAGAGAATGGTGACATATGGAGATGTAAGATGGGACACGAAACAACTAGACTTGTGGACAGACTACGTAACCGATCAGTCCATGCCAGAGGGAGAGTTTGGGAAGAAAGGTGTCATGCCACAGAGATGCTGCTGGGCCTACAATAGGGCCTTTTGCTCCTGGCCACAATGCCGATTCTGTCACGCATGTTCGAAATGTGGGGGATCACAACCAGCGAGCAGATGCAGGATGACATGGGTCCAGGGAGCCCAAGGATCTGGGGGGCAAGGTCAGGTCAACAGTTTTTTCGTGAAGGGCAGGGATATAAAGGGCAGACATTGAATAGCGGGGGGAGGGGCAGAAACAGGCAAATAGAGGGAGTCAGAATCATTGATCAGCAAGACCAGACATCAATCAGGGGGAGACCTTGGTGGAGAAAAAGAAAAGAAGACAACAGAGCAATTTAAAGAAGCTAGAACCCTCATCAGGATAAAGGCATGGGAAGAATGGTTAGACAGATACCTGAATAGGAAAACAGCAGAGATGATTAAAAAAGGTTTTTGCACAGATTTCACATTGCAGTGTGAGGGCTCAAGGCAAGCCAGAGAGGCGAACAATCTGGGTTCAGTAATTGGGAGGGAAGACATGTTAAGACAAAAAATAGAGAAGGAAAAGGCAGCAGGGAGAGTAGAGGGACCATATGATACCCCCATTGCAGAATATGGGGATTTCTCCATTGGGTTTGGTCCCCAAAAAACAGGAAGGGGAATACAGGGTGATTCATCACCTATCCTTTCCAGAAGGTGATTCAGTGAACAATTTTAACAGTGAGGAATATAGTAAAGTGACATATTCCACTCTGGGAGATACAGTCCGGATCATCCAGGCAATTGCGGATGCATGGATGGCAAAGACAGACATAGAGTCTGCTTTCAGATTACTTCCGGTTAGGAAAGAGGACTGGGACCTGTTGGGGTTTAAAATTGGGGGACAGTACTATTTTGACAAAGCCATGCCCATGGGTTGTTCTATAGCATGTGTGACATTTGAAGCTTTCAGCACATGTTTGCAGTGGATATTTCAAGAAAGAACTGGTTATAAAACAGTAATTCACTATTTGGATGATTTCCTTTTTATAGGCAGTGGGAAAAAAGAGACATAAAAAATGTTAGCCAGCTTCCAAGAGCTGTGTAAAGAACTAGGGGTTCCATTGGCACCTGAAAAAACAGAAGGACACAGTAAGGTGTTAGAATTTCTGGGTATTGAGATAGATGTTCAGAGGGAAATATTTCGACTGACAGACAAAAAAGTGGAAAAACTGAAGGACCTGATTCAGATACATACCAGTAGAAGAACAGTACAACTAAAACAGGTACAATAAGTATTGGGACATCTGAACTTCACGTGCAGGGCTATTGGGCCAGGGAGGGCTTTAACCAAAAGGTTAGCAAGGGCTAAAACCAGAGTGACCAGACCACACCATTGGGTAGACATGACAAAAGGAGTCAAGGAGGATTTTAAAGTATGGGAGGAATTCCCAAGGGAATATAATGGCTGCTCCTTCTGGCAGGAGGAATGGGTGTATAACACAGACCTCGATCTTTACACAGATGCAGCCGGGGGCCTAAGCATGGGGGGCTATCTGAGGGGCAGATGGTTTGCAGAACTGTGGCCATCAGACTGGGTGGGGGACGGTAAGGTGAAAGATATAACATTGCTAGAGATCATGCCCATCTGGGCATGCACCCTGGTTTGGGGGGAAGAATTATGGAATCAGAAAGTGACATTCTGGTATGACAATAGAGCAGTGATAGAGGTCCTAAACAACAGGGGAGCCAGGTCAGAAATGGTCATGCAAGTTTTGTGACTTTTGGTGCTAAGGGCCTTGCAGTTGAACATGTCATTCAGAGTGAAACACATAGAATGGGTACACAATACCCTGGCTGACAGCCTTTCCTGTCTGCAGCTGGATCATTTCCGGAGGCTGGCACCAACAGCGGAGGAACAAAAAACGCCCATACCAACAAACATCTGGGACATTGGCAAGAAGGAGCAGAACTGTTGTTTCACAGTTCATGGGCACCATGGACTCTGAAGGCCTACGATGGGGCCTGGTCAGTGTTTCAAACATTCAGGGCAACACACTATATAGAGGTAAGTAGGCCACTTACAGAAGAACAATTGGGGAAGTTCACCATGGAGCAATGGCAAAAAGGAAAAGCCCACACCACAATGTGGGTCTATTTGGCAGGGATTAGTGTTATTTGCAGTTTAAAAGGATGGAAGAGCTTGACAAAATCGATGTTTTTTAGAAGAATGATGCAGGGCTGGGGTAGGTTAAAACAAGGGACGGTGGATAAGAGAAGACCATTAGGAGAACAATGGCTTGTGAAACTAAAAGATGTGTTACCGGCAATATGCAGATCAAAGGCCGAGGCCCTGCTATTTCACACGATATATGTGACAATGTTTGCAGGGGCCATGAGAGTGAGTGAGGTGGTAGGCCATGGCAGGAAAGACAAGGAAGGGGGGATTAGAATGGGAAGATATAAGCTGGGGGATGAAGGAAATACAGATCTTGATTAAGAGGTCAAAGATGGATCAAAGGGGACAGAGTTGCATGGTAACACTAAGGAAACATGTAGAGGCACATTAGTGCCCATAGTGCAGAGCTTTAGACTTCGCACGAGCAGGGAATAAGACAGGAGATTATTTGTGCATGGTGATGGAAAAAGGGTCACAGATTATCAAGGCACAGCATTACTCAGATAAGGCATGCAATTCCTGAGGGAGGATCTGATTAATTATTCATCCCACTCCTTACGGATAGGGGATGCCTCACAGTGGGCAGCGGCAGACGAGACTGTGAATAATATTTTGGAAAAGGGACGCTGGCAATCTGCCAGTTATAAGAGATACATTCGAACACTGCAGTGTGGAGACTAACATATCACCTATGTTTTTGTTACAGATCTGGAGCCACATTGGGGGGGGATGGGGAGAGGTGATATTATGGTAACGAAACTAAGACCACATATAAGACATTTATTTTGCTTAAACCCTATAGGAAGAGGGAGGAGTATGGAAGTCTGGATCTGCAGCCACTCTTATATTTATTGGTCAGAAAGGAGAGCTGAGAAAAAGGCTGGGGGAAAAAAGCTTTACCAAGATGTGAAACAATGTAGATTGGTGTGGCGTGGCCTCCAGGGGATGAGATGGGCACAACTGCTTCCTACCCTGAAACAGCTGAAGCAGCGGCGACCCATTCCAGACTTAATTATTATACATTTGGGGGTAATGACCTTGGGGGTAAGCCATGGGTGAACACATACATGCAAGTAAAAAGGGACCTAGAGACAATACAACAATGGTGGCCTAGGGTATGCCTTGCCTGGTTGGATATGATACCAAGGAGGGTTTGGAGACATGAGCAGAGCCATAGAGCTGTGGATAGGGCAAGGAGAAAGATGAACAGAAGGGTAGGGACACTGATAAGGAAAATGGGAGGACAGGTAATACTGCAGGGTGTGGAAGAGTGGGTAGAAGATTTCTACAGGTTGAATGGCGTGCATCTGTCAGATCTAGCCATAGACATGTTTAATACAGAAATGATGGGTTTCATAGAAGCATGGAGGAGGCATGCAAAAAATGGAGGATAAATTAAAAAAAAGAGAGAAAGACTGGGAAGGAGATTTCTTGAGGTATGGGGGAACAATACCCTAAGTGAGGGGAAAGCCAGTAGTCCAACACAAGCTGGAGACCGGCTCATGGGGAAAAGGGGGGGGAAGGGGAAGAAAAAGGAATAAGATGAAAAGAGGAAGAAGCTGAAGGAGAAAAGCGGTCTCGGTTTTCACCGTTACCTAACAGAAAGGAGAAGAAGAAGGCACCCAGGTTTTCACCTGGGGGGAGCAAAAAGAGGAAAAAAGAGGGATGATCAGAGACTGATATATGGATGGAAATAAATGAAATTGTGAGAGATATAATAATAAAAGATGATGAAATGGAACATGGAATTATGATATATAAATATATTAATTGCCAATCTGAGCACAACAACAAACAATGGTCTCTGTCTTTTGTGAGGGAAAAGGGGGAAATCCGGGACAACTGAGCTTGGTATGCTGATGCCGATGAAGGTAGAGTTCTTCCTATAAAATGTTTCTTCTCTGGTAAAGGAGATTTCATTAGTCTCTTCCCCCTCTCCCTCCCAGTAAGTCTTGAAAGCATCCACCTTAGTTTTTAAATACAGTAAGTCTTGTGGCAGGCACAAAAGTCAAACCTTTCTCAAGTGCTTTCTTTTGATGCTCATTAAATGGGGTATTACTCAAATTTATGACCTCCATTTGTTCTTCTGTGCTGATCTCCTTGGTCCTTGGTTGCTCCCCCAAGTTCCTCCACAGCTCCCTTGTCCTCGTTCCCCCCCTCCTGTGGATCCTTGTGAAAATCCTGTTATTCTATTCCTGATGCAGCACCACCACTGGTACCAGTTTTACTGTCTATAGTTTCAAAATTATCAACTTGAAATCTTTGCCTGTCTCTTTGCTTATTCCTCTCATATTCTGTTTTTCCATGCCAGTTGTAAATCCTGCGTTGTCTATAATCCCCAGCATCTCTGTCATGTTTTTTAGCTTATATTCCTTTAAATCCTCTTGAATAGAGATGCAGCAAATTTTTTGATCTGCTGGCGAAGTGAACACAAAGTGGGCACTTTGCGTTGTCGGAGCACCTAGCGTGAAGTCAGCACTCTTAGTGCTCACTTCACGTTATCAATATTATAACTTTGCCATTATGCCTTAACGCGAAGTAAGGTGAAGTGACAAGTAAATAGATAACCCCCCACACATCACATAGCTTACAGTTCTGTAAGTCACATGCTTTACCAGGCAGGAAGGACGTGAGTCAGAGAAGCAGTTTCACTTTCTCCTTTGCATTCATAGAGAGAGAAGGCTTTGTGAGACAGCAGTGTAGGAGTCAGTGACAAACTGCTTTATTGCCTTTCTAAAACAACAGCTTTTTTAAAAGCTACCTTTATTTAGTTATTGTATTGTGCTTGTTAATTTTTTTTATAAGTTTTGCTTTGTTTTGTTTTGCGTGTGTGACTGTGTGAGTGTGTGTGTGTGTATATGCCAGGGACTTGTGTGGGAGGGATGGATGTGGACCCTGGAGAAGGCGAGTCACTGGCCCATGGGCACAGCCAGAGGAGGTGAGTGTGGACATGTGGGGGCAGTCGTGTGATGCTGGACCACTCACAACTCCTGGATGTTGCTTCCCCACCAGTGAAAGCAACAGCAGCAGCAGCAGCAACAGCAGCACCAGTGCCACCAGTGGCTGCTGTGCATCCACCTTCTCCGCCACGACCACCACCACTGGTAGCAGCTGTAGAGGCTCCAGTAACACCCCCTCCACCACTTCCACAACCACAGGAGGTGCCCCTGGAAACCATAGGTGGTGCAAGGACTGTCTGGTCCCCCCCCGAAGGTCCCCAGTGTGGGAGTTTTTTAACTCTGTGGGAGGAGACAGCACAGATGTGGTGTGTCACCTATGTGGTGTGCTGGTGCACCGTGGCCCCCAGGGAACACATTTGGGGACCAGTGGCCAGTACACCCACATGTTCAACCACCACAAGGCGGAGTGGCAGGCTGCCACAGAAGGGGCCAGCCATCCACCTGCTGGCCCTTCTGTGGCAGTGGCCGAGGGTGCTGCTGGGGTTGAACTTGTGCCTTGCCACAGCAGGAGGAGGGCCAGTACAGCAGCTGCAGCTGTACCACCACCACCACCACCACCACAGCCACCAGCACCACCCTCTCCACCACCACCACTACTACCTGGATTTCCACCTGCAGTGGACCCCGCCACAGTCCCTGCAACAGAGGCTGACCGCCATGGTGTGGGTGACCCTGGAGGAGAGTAATCAGAGGGTCGGTGCTTTGCAGCAGCAGGTCGACACAATACAAGAACAGCAGCAGCAAAAACTGATAATGCTGCACCTGCTGCTGGACCACCATGGCATCCCACGGCCACAGTAAAGAATTGTTTTCTGCCCCCCCCACTACTGTGTTGTACTGTTTTTGTGTGTTTTTTCTTTGTTGTTGTTTAATAATACACATTTTCTCTTCCAGGAGAATCTTTCTTGCTCCACATGGTGCAATACATTTCTGTGACAACCGCCCATAATTTCATTACAGTGACGGAGGAATTCCCGTTCTGAAAAGCTGTCCACATTCTGACCCCCTTCTCAACAATGTTAGGAAATGATGCCAGGGAGAGCATGAGTGTGTGCTTCATTACAGTGAATGTCCGATTGTCAGGCAGCTTTCCAAATGTTTCTTTATGTTATGATGGTCAGTTTGTGGTGAAACGTGTGGGCACGTTTCCAGTAAGAAGAGCCTTGTTAGTGGAAACGCTCCCACATTTCACCACAACGTGAACCTTATAACATAACGAAACATTGGGATAACTGCTGGACATTCACTATAGTGGAGCATGCACTAAGCTTCCTGGCATCACGTCTAACGTTACTGAAAGGGGGGCAGAATAGTGACTTTCTGAATGAAATTCCTCTCATGTGACTCACTGTATTGAAATTATGGGTGGTTCTCAGAAATATATTGTACTCTGTGGAGCAAGAAATATTCCACTGGAAGTAAGGTCCCCACATATTAGGCTATGTGCATCACCATAACTATGTAACATGGTAAATCTCTGTAAAGCAGCAGCGCAACAATCTGTTGAGAATTCTGACCTATACTTTTTAATGCTATGTTACAACTTCCTTTATTTACATCCTGACAGGAATGACTCGAGAATTTCCAGTAGTTCAGTCTGCTGTACTACCTTTTTTCACGTGTTAAATAATGAAAGGAGCATTCCTTTTAAATTGGTGCTGACCAGGTCTTTGTCATTGTTTTCTTCTGCTTTTCTCCATCAAATCAGTTAGTTGTTATATATCACTTCTGTTATAAATTAACAGTTATGCAGCAGGCAGTGTGTCACATGATGGAGGAATTCCCATTCTGAAAAGCCACCCACATTCTGTCCGCCTTCTCAGCAACGTTAGGATGTGATGCCAGGGAGACCATGGGTGCATGCAACATTACAGTGAATGTCCGATTGTCAGGCAGTTTCCAAATGTTTCTTTGTTATAATAGTCAGTTTGTGGTGAAACGTGTGGGCACGTTTCCAGTAAGAAGGGCCTTGTTAGTGGAAATGTTCCTACATATCACCACAAAGTGAACCTTATAACATAACAAAACATTGGGATAGCTGCCAGACATTCACTGTAGTGGAGCATGCACCTGCGCTCCCCCTGGCATCACGTCCTAATGTTATGACACCATGGAACAATATTATTTGAAAAGCAACTGCAAATAAATACAAACCTGGTCAGAACAATATTGAAAGGCATGCTTATTTTTTTTTCATACATGAGAAAAAGTTGTCAACTAAGTAAAGCAGACAGAAATGGTGAAAAGAAGCGTATCATTCAAGTCATGACTCAGAGTAAATAGTGGCTGTGGCAATGTAAAGTAGCATAAAAAAGTACAGTTCAAAATTGTCAAGACATTCTTGCAATGCTGCTTTAATTGATAATGTCAGTATGACATCATGAGCTCACAACAATCACACAACGCACAAAAAAATGCATCCCCAGAATTAAAGGTGCACTCAGTCATGTACTCAGTGGTGACACAGAGTCCCCAGGTTTTTTTCTGCAGGCCCAAAATGCATCCTCCTTGTGTGCATAAAATTGACAAGTGGTAACACAGTGAAATGAGACTGTTTCAGCATATACAAAGTCCCCCAGAATTAATGGCACACTCAGTCATGTGTGCAGTGGTGGCACAGAGTCCCCAGATTTTTTCTGCAGGCCCAAAATGCATCCTCCTTGTGTGCAGAAAATTGACAAGTGGTAACACAGTGAAATGAGAGTGTTTCAGCACATACAAAGTCCCCCAGAATAAAATGATGACCGTGAGCATCCTGTTGCTGGTCCAATGTGTTCTGCAAGGCAATTCGAGCAAATGCAATGTGATCATCTCAAGTGGATTGAAGGGTGCCATTTGGCTGTACACTAATAGTAGCCTTGGTGAGTAGATATATGTTTGTGTATTTTGTAGGTGAGGAGGAAGGGGTTGGCTTGGACATGTACTCATGGTATTGTTCTGTATCACAGGTCATAGAAACTGTTGGTGTGCACATTTCAGTGTCCAATGAGAATTTTTTGCATTGAACTTGGAAATGGATAACTCTCAAGCACATGAAGATAAGTATTTTCTTTGGGGGGGAATCATATTTGCAGGTTTGTCTGTAATAGTTTCTTATTTTGTTACTTCTTTACAGATTTCATCTGCATCCTTCTGGAGTCCGGTTGTTAATGATGGTCATGGTCATCTAATGAAATGACATCTGCGTGTTGCATGTGTGCCCAATCCTGGGGAAGGGGTGCCTGATGATATTGAAGAACTTTATTGGATAAGGCCATTTTGACAGAACAACAAAGCATCTGGAAGTTTCTTAAAAAAAGAAATGAATGATTTCTTACAACTTAATTGTTATTTGTCCCTCCCTGGTTCTCAATCTCAAGTCAAGTTACATTTCAAACACACATCTTGTCAACTAACACAGCCTGTGTGCAATATTTGTTGCAGTCTTTCCAAAACAATGAAACAGATTAAATAAAATCTTCATATTTACCAGAATGGATTTCACATGGATATTCCATAGGTTCCTCTCTGTACGGTACAGCTGCAGTACCATTCCCACAGAGTTTTAGCGATAGAAACTTTTTTTGTTAACCTGTAAAAAAAACTAAATAAGTGTCCCGTATGTGTTTTACCATTACGGCTCTGAAAAGATACAGAAAACAAAACATACAACTAAAGGAAGTGAAACAGCATAACAAACATGAATACATATACTCACTTTATGGTTTAAATATTAAGAAGCTTTGTGTCTGTGGCTGATGGATGTGGTGATCTGGACAGATTCATGCTCAGTGGTGGCAGTGGCTAACATCAGTTCCAGTGGTGGTGGTCCAGGGGTCAGACAGATTCATGATGACAGTGGCTAACATCACTCCCGATGGTGGTGTTGGTGGTCCGGGGTGGCACACCGCCTTTTAACAACTTCAGTTAAAGCCTGCCAACATTAACCACATCATCATCCTCATAAAGAAAGCTTCCCTCACAGTCATCTATGCCTGAAGTCTGACCACTGGGAAATTCTTTCTCCATTGTGTCATCATCTACATAAGTGGTGGGCTGTTTCAGGCAGCCACTGCCAGTGCCACCAGGATGGTCCATTTCCACATCACCAACACCACCATGACTAGGCCGGGGTATGAAAACCGAGGTTGCAGACTGTGCTGGTATGTGCCTCTCATTCATTTTAATGAATGTTAGCAAACTAACATTTGCAGGAGACAGGTTTGCCCGATGACCCCTGACTATTTCACCTGCTGAGTTGAAATCCCTCTCAACACTTACACTGGAGGGTGGGCATGTGAGGTACTTCAGTGCCACTGCAGTCAGCTCTGGCCATTCACTGACCTTTCCACTCCAGTACAAAAGAGGATCTTCAGTTATTGTCAGATGCCTGTTTTCAGACAAATATGACTCAACCATTCTCTGAGCCGCACTAAGTCCAGTTGCTGATGCATCAGCCTGTTCTCCCGAATCATTTATTTCACAAATACCCACTTGGGACAAAGCCTCCCAAAGTGGGTTGATGCCAGCCACTTAGGATGATAGACCACCTGGAACTGCTGTCCCCTTCCCCTTGCAGGATATGCTTGATAGTCCTACAAGTACACCTTCAGCCGGAGTATGCTGCTGAGGTTTGCTGACCTTGGCACGTGACTTCTGTGCCACATGAACCAAGCGCACCAGTTGACCACTGATATTTTTTACCTGTTCAGGTCCTCCCTCCAGTACTGATGCAATTCCACATTTGTATTGTGGGTTCAGCATTGTTGCTATGGCAAAGTTGTCACTATGCTGAATGCTCACAACGTGACAATTCTGGTTGAATACTGTCAGCATGTGTTGCAGCAATATAGTGCTACCACCGTCTCCGGCAACATCAAGGCCATGCTGTACATTCACCAATGTCTGCCTCAGCACCTGCAGCAGTGGAATTGATTGGCTAATGGAGGCAGACGTGCCACTCACTGCCTGTGTGGCATGTTCAAAAGGCTGAAAAATTGTTATTACAGAGTCCATGAGGTGCCACTGTTCAGTCGTCATAGACATGGAAGCCCCGGAACTGTCACGGCTAGTGTGCATCACAAGACATTCTGAGATGGCTTTGTATTGTTCATACAAACTCTCTGCCATGTATAAAGTGGAGTTCCATTGGGTGACAACTTCCAGCTTCAAGCGGTGCTGAGGCAGGCTGTTTTGCATCTGCAACTGCCGCAGTTGGTCACGGGCCTTTCCAGATCTTGAAAAGTGAGAGCAGATACGTCATGCAATGGTCAGCATTTCCTTTTCATCAGGGTGCTGCAGAAACTCCTGCACCATAAGATTTAAACAGTGGGCCATGCAGGGAACATGAAAAAAAAAACACCATTCGTGATGCATTTCACCACATTTTACCCATTGTCACTTGCTATGAACACAGCTCTCAGGGACAGAGGGTTTAGCCATTTGTCAGTTTCAGTCAGTACCACGTCCAACATGTTTTCACCAGTGTGTGAACAGGTCACATTGTGCATAGCAATCATTGCATGCTGTCGAATTCCTGGAAGATTGCTACCATGACAGTCCACCTTACTGCACTGATTATTCACACTACCAACATCACAAACAACCCCCGGCACCTGCTCCCAGTCTGCAGTTATACACAAATATGAACTCCCTGCTGTTTTGCCACTTGCCCACATATCCATACTTAAATGAATGAATGGAGAGGAGGAATGTTGAAGGGCATGCCTTACTCAGTCGAACACAGTGCGGAACAACTCGGGGACAGCACGGGTAAAAAAGTATGTCCTGGATGGGACTTTCCATTTTGGACAGGCACATGCAGAAAACCACCAGAACCCAGAATTCTCCACAAAGGAGAAGGGGAAAAGATCAATTGCCAGCATTTCCACTACAGCAGCATTAACTTCACGTGACACTGTATGATTCAGGGGTTACTTCAACTTATACGCAAAAACACTCTGTAATGTGGGCTGACTTAAACGTTTTACATGGGGTGTGATCACAAATGGTTGTGCTCTGTGATGAATGGCATTGGCAGGGGTCTGAGTGTGGATGTTTGATGAAGACGGTTGCACAGGTGATGATGACAAACCCAGGAATGCAGTTATTTTGCCAGATTTGCCAACCAGGCTTGATGTACCACTTGCACTAGACATACTGCATTCACCATCACCACCACCACCACAAAAACTGCTACTCTCACCAGCACTGGACAACATTTCAAAGTCATTATGGTCCTCCACCTCATCATGTCTGTAGTAATCCTCTGCTCTTATTACCTCAGTACTGCACACGTTTAATTTACTACTGGACTTAACAGTCATGGAAGGGGATAACATGCTTCCTATGGTTGCCCGTGATGAGGGTGAATGTCCCACTGTGGTATTAGCTACTAGCTTGTGCTGGGTCCACAGTGCCAAGTGCCTATTCTTAAGATGCATATGCTGTCCTCCTGTTCCCAGATGGCTCCCCTTTTTACTTCGACTCACAGGCACATGGCAAACCTGGAAGATTGCAACTGACTCATCATTTGCAACTTGGACAAAAAAAATCCCAAACAAGGGATTGTGATGCTCTGCTTTTAACATGTCCATGAGGTGGCTTATTTAAGTCCGTTATTTTAAGAACTGAAGTGGGGGGGGCATGTGATGATTCAGGCACTGCACACCTGGACTGCAACTGACCACCATGACTACCTATCATGTTTATTACTGGGCATCATCATCAACTAAAACTGGTAAATCACAAGTTTTTACGGGGGGGGGGGATTCCTGCAAACAGACTCAGACACAGCCACTTTGAATTTCTTTTTTCTCTGGTTCCCAGCTGGGGCCAATTACATCATCATCATATTCATTAATGTCACACACATCCACATCTTCTGCTTGGATGCTAGCATGTGGACTGCATGTTGCAACAACAGCAACATCATCAGCATCATCACATTCATCATCAGCATCTACACCACCATCACCTGATATTTTTTCACCACACTGTGAATTACTGCATAGAAAATGCATGACATTAACTGCCACGGTGGATGGAATATCACATTGTATGCTATCATTGACATGATTATCAGAATCCTCAGGTTCAGTTACTGGGATGTTACTGGGAAGTATAACATCATCTGTGCTGCCACTCACTTGCACTGCTTCACACTCAATATTTTTGGATACGGTACACTGGTCAGAATTCGACTTGATGCACCAATACTAATACTACCACCACGACTAACACCAGTAACACTAACACCACTGGCTGGGAAAACATCATCTCCTCTAACTATGAATGAAGCACTGACTGGGCTGTAAAAAAACATTGCAGGAGAAATACCTTTCCTTACTTCAGCAATGCACTTCTGCATCTGCGTACTACCACGACCACAGACTATCTTACTGCCAGCATTGCCATGGCGAGAAACAGCTTTGCTTGTACGTCTCTTTGTGGGCATTTAAGGGGATCAACCACAATATTATAACCAAATTTATATTTTTGATATGTTCACTCTCTGATTGGGGGGACGCTGCATGTGAAACCAAAAAAACAACTGTAGCTTCAGCAGCATATAAGAGACTAGTCTGTCATGCAATGAAAACAACTCAGTAACCAATGGTGCTGATGAGGTCACAAAAACAATCCAATCTGGTAAAAAAGTCCTTTTGCTGGTGGGGGTGGGGGGGAGCGCTGACTGCAGATTTTTAGGGCAGTACAAGCAGCAAAACAAAGAACAGATACCATGATCGCAGTACAAAATCAGGCAGCTGCAGTGGATAGCAGGTTCACACTGCTGCGCCTGCAATTACACCAGTCTGTGGCACAATAAAAGGTGTATTATTTGATGTCACGCAACACCGCACACACAGTCACACACAGAGCAGTTTGTCTACAATGTTGAACGAGTAAAGCATAGCAAATTGAAAAGTTCAGTAATATGCCACATATTTTTATGTAAACAACCTAAAATTATGAACTGCTGCACCAGACCCACACAACACAAAATCAGCAAGACAATTTCAACAATTACTGACAATATTACAGAGTGCACATTAACACAGTCAGTTATATCACAAAAATATAACCAAAAAACAAAGAAATCACTATTTCTCCAACTTAAATCTACCTACACCACAGATACGCCCCTCCCCCAAAGCACACTTTCACTGTCTTTCAGGGTGTGAGATCCAGGTGTGAATGTGTACATGCCCAGTCATGCACATCACATCACTACTGACATTTTGGAGAAAACCCATTCTTCTTCAGAGTTATGTTGCCCTCTCAGCCTCTCATTTTTATATTGCTTCTAGTTGCTACATTAACAGAGGGCGCTCATAGAGAGGCAACTTCTTTTGGAAAACTGTTCCTCCAGTGATAATTACATACATATCATAACATGCTAACACATAATTAAAAACAGCTGCAAAGCCAATTTAATGATAATGCCTATAACGCCAGTGTAAAAGTGTACGGGGCTCTGACGAATCTATTCAAGTCATGCATAGCTGACAATCACAGTTTGTGTCGCTCTCTATTAAATTGAAGGGGGGGCTCATATCTTATTGCAACTCTTGAGCTCTTCATTATATTGATCCTATATGGTTCTGTTTATGGCATGCTTACTTTTTGCTTAAACATTCACATTACTTCTATTTTCTTAAATGAATAGTGATCACTATTTATATAGTTGATCATGAATATAGAAAGAGAGCTAGCACAAAATAAGAAGGCACGTACATGTGCTCTTGATATACAAAGCACAGTGTTCTTGTTTTGATGCTTGTACAATATTGACCCCCCCAAAAAAAATTATATTTCACCAATAAATCACAAACTGGGCTGTCTCAAATTCCCAGCACACAAGGCATTGCTCTTAATATAAGAAGGCACATAAATGTGCTCTTGATACACATAGTACAGTATTCTTGTTTTGATACTTGTGCAGTATTGACCCCCTACAATTACTGTAGTTCACCAATAAATCACAGAATGGATGTATCAGATTTCCGGCACACAGGGTGTTACTTTCAATATATATAACACCTACAAGTGCAGGATAAGTCAAAATGTGCTGAAGAAGTGCTGAAAAAGGTGCTGAATTCAAAACCATTGTTTCTGTATGTTGTATACAGAATCACTTCACTGACCTCTTACTGTGTACCCCTCTTAGTCTTTCATTTAGTGTACATGTAACACAGTCATGCCCTGCTGGTACAAGTATTATGCTATGAGAAGAAACATTACTGTTATAACAGCATATGTATCTATCTATCTAAGCTCCCCATGTTAGCTTAGCTTGCCAATGTCTAATGTGTTGTAGGAATCTTGTATACTCTGACATCACATATTGGCACAATCTTAGTGTCTGATTGCATATACATTCCAGGAATACAAAGGAGGAAAACCTTGCTTGTAGTTGCAACACAAAGTGCTCTCTCAAGGCTCCTTGCAGTTTTTAAAGCTAATCTCATCAAAAAAATAAGTCTTGCCATTTGTACCATATTCACTTGTTTTCATAATTCATAGTTTACTCTTACCCAAGTGGAGGTTTACTATAGGTCTGATATAAGACTCAGTACCTGGCTGAATTTTATCTCCAAAGGCCCTTGTTTTTTTAATAGGATATACCCATCAGTCATCAAATTATATAGCCAAATTCATAAATGATAACATAATGTATGTGATCACTCAGACCATCTAAGTCACAGTTTCTGTGTATCTTAAAAATAATTCTGCAATGATATTAAATTTCATTTTAGGCAGTGTACACTGCTTTCCAATTTCATCTAAGATAAAAAATAAAATAAAAAAAAGTAATAATATTATATAGCAGCTGTGGTATCCCAGGGCTATGGGATACACTGTACATGTTTTAACAGACAGAATAAGCAGTCCTAAAACCTGAGGCACACTTTACTTCAAGAAAAAATTAACCTTAACCATAAGCATGGAGCTCAGACATTCTGCAAAAAATCTCAGTTGAGCAATCAAAGCAGAAAACTACTGAGTCCAAAATCATCAAGTCCCTTTGGTTGTAAGGATTCTAGTTCATGTATCCAAATGATTCTCTCTACAGAAGCATTTTGTACTTGTCTCCTCTTTTTGGTGTTTTTTTTTTCAATTCCTGAAAGCTTCATTGTTGCTGCTGATCTGTGGTTAGCCTCTAAATCATGTTTTTTCCATGGCATAGTTCTAATTTCTACATGGATGGCAATCTTGTGTTCATTTATCACTGATTACCTGACAAAAGAACCAGTGCTCAGTGAAAAAACAAGAGGGAATGCTACACCTATACTAGTTCAGGCCAGGACGTAGAATTAAATTATTGACTTTCCTTTGTGTGTACACAAATGGAAGGTGAGCAACAGGGTAGGACCTGAATGCAAAAATTGCCTTCAAAAATCCATATACGAAAAGCAGTTTTATTAATACTTCTTTTTTCAAATAGCTAATTCCAGCAGAAAAGCAGAATACAAAAATACTGACCTACCCCAGTCCAACAACCAACCATCATCACCCGAGGATCCTCGGGAAAATCCTGTTCTCCTATTCCTGATGCACTACCACCTCTAGCATCAGTTTCACTGTCCATACCTTCAGAAATATCAACTTGAAATCTTTGCCTCAGTCTTTGTTTAATCTACTCATATTCTGTTTTTCCATCTCAGTTGTAGATCTTGCCTTGTCTGTAATCTCTAGCATCTCTGTCATGTTTTTTGAGCATATATTCTTTTAAATCTTTTTGAAATTGCTCAATTTTTTTCTTCTAGTGTTTTTAAACTCTCATCTCTTACAAGTTGCTTTTACTTATTTTTGCAATAAAGATTACTTTTTTGAAATTCTAGTATTTTTACTATATTCCATGTCTTACTGGTGGTGCTGAGCTTAGTTATAGATTGCTGGCATAGTGTTTTTACTAGTGCTCGATCATTTTGACAGTGGTTCTTTGTTTTTTAATGTTTATTTTATTCTGTCTAGCTCCATTCCAGCTTCTGCTGCCCCAGCAATCATCTGGATATGCTCCCTATCCCTCCACACTGATGCACCACTCAGGCACATCACCTTCCTATCCCTCACCCAACCCCGACTCCCAAATCTATCTTCCTGACAATAGAGTTTCCCACCAGCAGCTGCTTTCTTTGCAAGGGGAGACCTCTCCCTTCCTACCTGGGGCCCTACCTCTACTCTCTTAGGACTTCCACCTCCTTCCTTCCTGCTGTAACAGGTATCTCATCTTAGCTCCCTATCCCACCAGTATGGTGAAGGAATTCTGCAGTGATATTGATGGAGGAGTGTGCACACTTACCCCCACCCTACCCTCCTGGAGCCCCAAAAGGTTCATCTGCTCTGCCTCTTCCTAGGTATTCTCTACAGGGATGGATATAGACTTGGTGACCCCTAGGTGGGGCAGAAGGTCCTCAGTACCCTTGCAGTTTTGCCCAGAGTCCAGCAATCTCTGCTTGCAACCCAAATAGTTGAGTACATATGGGGCAGTACCTCAGTCTCCAGATGGTGTTCCAAAGGGTCCAGCTAGCACAAGCTCCCCTGCCTCACCCCTGACATGGGATCTTACAAAACCCAACCCTTGCCAGTCCCCCTCCTCTTGATGACCTTAATTTGGCACCCTGCCATGGGGTGATACAGTTTACTTAGTTTTGGTTTTTTAATACACAGCATCTTTAATACATGATATATTTATAATGGTGCTGTCTCTCTTTCTCTCTCTCTCTCTCTCTCTCTCTTTGTCTCAAGCATGGACTGTCTTTGGTACTGGGCTCTCTTGCAGGTTGTCCTATGTCAGGAGTGGATTCTCACAGATCCTGGTGACTTTCCTTGAGGGATGGCCCACCACAACTCCCTAAGGCATAATGCTGGTCAAGATCTCCTTGTTGCTCAAGGTGAGACTGCTGAGATGACAGTAGTTTCATGTTGAGAATCCAGGAGATTTTGATCAGCATAGCACCTGGAGGAGTTATGGTGGGCCATCCCTCCAGGGAAGTCACTGGGATCTGTGAGGATCCACTCCTGACATGGGACAACCTGCAAGAGACCCCAGTACCAAAGAGAGTCCAGTTAGTTTGACTTCAGTCCTGTGTAAGATGCTGGAGGACTTTGTTAAAGAGGCAATAGAAGGACATCTAAGTATATCCGATGGTTGGGATCCATCACAGCATGGCTTTAGAACAGGAAGGTCCTGCCAAACTAACTTACTCCAATTTTATGAGAATGTGAGTGAACAATTAGATAGTGGCCTCTCAGTGGATGTGGTATTTTTAGATCTGAGCAAGGTATTTGACAAGGTACCACACAAAGAGCTTATTGATGAATTACATAAGAGCAACTTAAATATTAACATGATAAAATGTATTAGATCATGGCTGGCAGACAGAAGACAAAGGGTCAATATTAGTGGTACAATATTAGGATGGGAGGGGGAGGTCAGTGGAGTGCCACAGGGATCAGTTTTGGGGTCTGTATTGTCTAACATCTATATTGCTTCAATGAATAGTGGGAATCAAGTCTGGATGTCTGGGTTTGCAGAGACACCAAGCTTTGTTTTATGGTTGAAAGCAAATTAGATGACATAAAATTGCAGAAGGAACTTGATAGAATAGATAGATACATGGGCACTAGAATACAAGCTGGCCTTCAGCTTGGACAAGTGTGCAGTCATGCACTTGGGATATTCGAATACCATGGCGTCATACTCCTTAGGGGCAAGATACTCAGAGTCACTAATGAGAAAAAAGACCTGGCAGTCATTATTACAAAGGACCTCAAAAATAGTAGAAATTGCCAAGTAAAGGCAAACAGGCTAGGGGTATGCTGAAGTGCATAGCTAGCCACATAATCACTAGGATTGAAAAGGTGATTCTTCCTCTGTATAGATCACTAGTGAGACCAAATCTGGACTACTGCCTGCAGTTTTCCACCCCAATTAATAAAAAGGATATAAAAGTATTGGAGGGAGTCCAGAAGAGGGCAACCAGAATGTTTAGAATGATCAAAGAATATAAATAATGTGTTTATTTTTCTTTTTCCCCGGCACAGATAAACTATTTAAAATAAATTAAGGGCTTTTCTTTATGACAATCAGTCAAGGATGGTCATGGTGTTCACTGTGCCAGATGACAAATGATAAAGTGATTGCTATGATGTCCTCTTTAGAAGTGTGAGATAACATACCACTGAGCCAGCTGAGTAGTCCAGTGTGAAGGCAGAAATTAACTGAATATTGTATCGGGAGTCTGTGATGTGAGAATTTCAAAGTTTGCCACGCGCTGACTCACAATACAAAAAGCATAGACTGCCAAGCTAGGTGTCCTGTCAACATAATGACCAAACACACAAATGTGCATTTTAAACATTTAAGATGCAAAAATACACTGAAAGGCCACTGTTTGTTGTTTACCATTCATTTTGCAGTTTAAAACAGCAATCATTTCCTATCTCTTTTAACATGCGTCTTCCAATTCAAACAATAATTTGTTGTAGTTTTCACCATTTTTGTTACCAAGCGTACTTGAGGGATGTAGCAGATGTGAACTGGTCACTATTATATGTACTGTATGTCCTGATGTTGAATCTGCATGGTCTTACTTTAAAAACTCAGTTAGAGGTTATAAATAGACATGCACATTTGTTAAAGAAGAGATTATGAGTAGAAATTTACCCTGAATTACACAAAAAGTTAAAGAGCAACTGACACCATATGGCCAAAAGTGCTACATTGCAGAATTAAAATAAGCATACTTCCAGAAAATCCCATACCAAAAAACAAATGTCTATTTTACTTCATTGGAAAGTTATTAGCCATTTGTAACTCTGATTTCACTACCTGTTCAAAAAAAAGCCTGTATCAGTGAGGAGCTGATGATGATGTCTTCTTGGGAGCTCACAGTCTTGTGTTCCCTGTCAGCAAGCTTAAAGGATCTGACTTTCCAAAGTTGTTAAGATCATGCACAATGCTTTTCACAAGTAAAGCAGGCAGCACCACTCAGAAAATTATGTGGGCTCTTTTGTTTTTTACTTGGTCTCTGAAAGTTATTTTTCCAAGTGACTCAATTCACTACATTTGGAAATTGATCTAAATATGGCTATAGCATTGTTCCACAGTCATCTGTTGGCCTGCCAAAGGAATTGCAGGAACAACTACCAGAGCTTAATACTCCTGTATACTTTAATATATGCATTTCCCATAATGCACAGCAGCCAAATACCAAACAGCAAACACAGCAGAAAAACGGAGATGATTCCACAGTTCACAAATGTAAGTCAGCCAAAATGAATATATATTACATAATGTTGATCACACTTGCATGTATCAGTAATTGAATGACTGTTCACCATTGCACCCACAACATACAAACTTCAATTAAATATATGCATTACCCATAATGCACAGCAGCCAAATCCCAAACAGCAAACATGTCAGAAAAACTGAGTTGATTCAACAGTTCACAAAAGTAAGTCAGCCAAAATGAACACATATTCTGAAATGTTGATCACATCTAAATGTAATCAGTAATTGAATAATTGTTCACTATTGCACCCACAATATACAAAATGCAGTTAAATATATGCATTTCACATAATGCACAGCAGCCAAAACCCAAACAGCAAACACAGCAGAAAAACAGAGATGATACCAATCTTTCTGTATCTGTGTTTCATTGTACTTGCTAATATAGAATGCCATGTTACAATGTTGTATAAAGCTTAACTCCCTATTTCTTCAAGTGTCATGTTCCAAGCATATTAAACCACTCCAAGGCATGGTTCTACTATGGAATTAACTTTGTTACAAACCCTGAAACTTCTATGTTTTTAAAGCAATGATTTTTGAACTGTGCTTCTTGTTTTATATGTAAAACCCATTGTACATGTTCTTTACAACTTTGGAGACACAGGTCCTATAAGCTTGCAGACAGGGAATATTAGACTATGAGTTCCCAAGATGACATCATCATCAACTCTTTACTGATACAGGCTGTTTTTGTACAGGTAGTGAATCAGGGTTACAAAATGGCTAATAACTTTAAAATGAAGTAATGTAGCAATCTAGTTTTTGGCATGTGATTTATCTGGGGCATGCATATTCGGATTCTGCTATGTAGCACTTTTGGCATCAGTGGCTCTTTAAACCTTTAATCAAAACAAAAGGGCACTTATGGAAAAAAACAGGGAATCAAAAACTTTAAATGATAGATTAACCTATAAAATTGCAAGGAATAAATATAAAAAAGAGATCAGGAAAGCAACATCTAATTATTATACTCAAAATCTCTCAGATTCATCAAAAAACCCTAAAAGAATGTGGAGGAGCATTAACACCTTAAAAAGAGGGGGGTGGGGATCATTCAATTTGCCTAAAACTTTAAACACCAAAAACACAGTTGTATATAGTGACTTAGAAAAGGTTGAAGTGTTAAATAATTTTTTCTCAAAAGGTTGGTCAGACGTTTGAAAGAGAACATCCTGGTTTGATTTCCCGTCTGATAGATATTGATTTTACAAACCCCCAAATAGACCCATATTTTCTTTTAGAGAAATTAAGGCAGATCATGCTTTAAAGAGCCACTGAAACCAAAAGTGTTACATTGCAGAATCCAAATAAGCATACCCCCAGTAAATCACATACCAAAAAGTAGGTTTCCATGTTACTTCATTTTAAAGTTATTAGCCATTTTGTAACCCTGATATCACTACCTGTAGGAAAAAAGCCTGTTTCAGTGAAGAGCTGCCAATGATATCATCTAGGGACCTCATGGCCTAGTATTCCCTGTCAGTAAGCTTATAGGACCTGTCTCTCCAAATTTGTAAAGATCATGTACAATGGTTTTTACATGTAAAACCAGTAGCACCATTCAAAAACATTGCTATAAAAACTATATGAGTTTCAAGTTTTGTAATAAAGTTAATTCCATAGTAGAAGCTTGCTCTGGAGTGGTTTAATGTGCTTGTAACATGGCAAGTGCAGAAACAGGGAGTTATGCTTTATAAGAGATTGCAACATAACATCCTATATTGGCAAGTACAAAAAAAAACACAGATACAGACACAGATAGAGTGGAATCATCTCTGTTTTTCTGCTGTGTTTGCTGTTTGGGATGTTGCTGCTGTGCATTATGGGAAATGTATATATTTAACTACAGTTTGTATATTGTGGGTGCAATGGGGAACAGTCAATCAATTATTGATTACATTTAGATGTGATCAACATTTCAGAATATGTGTTCCTTTTGGCTGACTTACATTTGTGAATTGTGGAATCATTTCAGTTTTTCTGCTGTGTTTGCTGTTTAGAATGCGGCTGATGTGCATTGTGGGTAATGCATATATTTAACTGCAGTTTTTTATAGTGTGGGTGCAATAGTGACCAGTCATTCAAGTACTGATTCTATACAGATGTGATTAACAAAGCAGGTTAGCAAGAGGAAAAGGAAGAGGAGACCATTATGGTTTTCCAAAGAGGTAGCAAAGAAAGTGAAAGCCAAAAAGATTGCATTCAGGCAATACAAAAAGACACAGGCAGAAGGGGATAGGGAGAAGTACCAGGAGAAGCAAAGGGAGGCAGGAGGTCATAGGGAAGCCAAAGCTCAGACAGAAGAACACATTGCAAAATCAGTGGGTAGAGGGACAAACCTTTACAGGTACATAAGGAAAAAAGAAAGACAAAGGGAGGATAGTGAGACTGAAGGGGAGGATGGGTGCCGCGTGGAGGATGACAACAGTAAAGCTGACATATTGAACAGGTATTTCTGCTCAGTCTTTACTGAGGAAGAGGAGGTAATGGGTCTGAAGGGAGTACAGGGTGAGAATGGTGCAGAAATGGACACAAGTCCCTTTACATGAGTAAGGGTTCTGAAGGAACTGGAAGTAATAAGAGTTGATAAAGCTAATGGGGCCAGATGGGCACCCCAGGGTCCTTAAAGAACTAAGAGAGGAGGTGGTGGCTGAACTCTGGCTATCCTGTTTAGCTGATCACTGGAAACAGGGAGGTACCCAAAGACTGAGGACAGCAGATGTAGTCCCTTATACAAAAAGTGGGGGAACAAAGAGGAAGCAGGGAACTACAGACCAGTCAGCCTCACCTTTGGTAGTGGGGAAGATCATGGAAGCACTACTGAAGGAGAGATTGGTGGAACATCTGGTTGTCAATGGACTACAGGACCCAAGGCAGCATGGTTTCACAAGGGGGAGGTCATGTCAGACCAACCTCGTTGAATTTTTTTGACTGGGTGACTAGGGAGGTGGATCAGGGGAGGGCAGTGGACATGGCCTATCTGGACTTCAGCAAGGCCTTTGACACTGTGCCACATAGAAGACTATTACACAAACTGGGGAATATGGGTGTGGGCAGGACAGTAGTGTGGTGGGTAGGTAACTGGCTGGGGCAGGACACAGAGGGTGGTGGTAAATGGCTGTCACTCCACAGAGGGAAGAGTGACCAGTGGGTACCACAGGGATCAGTGCTGGGACTGGTCCTATTCAACATCTTCATCAGTGACATTGCGCAGGACCTAGAAGGCATAATTTCACTGTTCGCTGATGACACAAAGCTCTGTAACAGAGTAGACACACCAGAGGTGTAGACAGAATGAGAAGACCTGCAGAAACTTGAAGAATGTTCAGGGTTTGGCAGTTGGAATTCAATGCAAAAAGTGCAAGATAATGCATATGGGGCACAAAAACCCTGGCACAATATATCAGTTGGGGGGTGAGGATATAGCATGCACCAAGCAGGAAAGGGATCTTGGGGTTATCATCTCTGATGACCTCAAGGTAGGGAAGCAGTGTGACAAGGCAGCAGGTAAAGCAAATAGGATGCTGGGATGTATAGGCAGGGGCATCACCAGCAGGAAAAGGGAGGTCATAATTCCGCTATACAAGACACTAGTGAGGCTCCACCTGGAGTACAGTGTACAGTTCTGGAGACCATACCTATGTAAGGACATAGACATGGTAGAGAAGGTTCAGAGGAGGCAACAAAGATGGTGCATGGATTGCATCACAAATCCTATGAAGACAGGTTGAAGGAACTGAACATGTACTCCTGAAGGAGAGGAGGGAGAGGGATATGATAGAGACATACAAGTATCTTACAGGGAGGAACAGGGTGCAGGAAAACACTATTTTAAGCGAAAAGATGTTCCAGGACTAGAGGGCATGGGATGAAGTTGGAGGAGGATGATTCAGAGGAAACATGAGAAAGAATTTCTTCACAGAACGGGTGGTGGACAAGTGGAACACCCTGCCAGAGGAAGTGGTGGGGCTGAGAACAATCACGGATTTAAGAATGCATGGGATAGACACAAAGGAATTCTGGAGGTCAGGGGTAAGGGGCAACAGACTTCTAGGAAAACAAACTGAACTTACAAGCTCAAATGGGCAGACTGGGTGGGCCATAGGCCCTTATCTGCCGACACTGTCTATGTATCTATGTATCTATTTTAGAATATGTGTTCATTTTGGCTGACTTACTTTTGTGAACTGTGGAATCATGTCTGTTTTTCTGCTATGTTTGCTGTTTGGGATTTGGCTGCTGTGCATTATGAGAAATGCATATATTAATGTGCACAGGAGATTTCAGCTCTGGTAGTTGTTCCTGAAATTCCCTTGGCAGGCCAACAGATGGCTGTAAAACAATGCTACAGCTATATTTAGATCAATTTCCAAATGTACTGAATTGAGCCACTTGGAAAGAAAACTTTCATAGACTAAGTAAAAAAAAAAGTGCCCACATAGTTTGCTGACTGATGTTGTCTGTTTTACTTGTGAAAATCCTTGCATATGATCTTAACAACTTTGGAGAAACAGTTCTTATAAGCTTGCTGATAGGGAATACTAGACTGTGAGGTCCCTAGATGATATCATCAACAGCTCTTCTCTGATACAGACTTTTTGTTTTTGAACAGGTAGTGAAATCAGGGTTAGAAAATGGCTAATAATTTTACAATTATGTAAAATAGACATCTAGTTTTTGGTATGGGATTTACTGGGGGTATGCTTATTCTAATTCTGCAATATAGCAAGTTTGGCCATATGGTGTCAGTTGCTCTTTAAGGAGCTTTCTAATTTGGACATAAGTAAAGCGCAGGTTGTAATGGCATATTACCAGTTTTTCTTAAAATGGCTTCTAAGATACTGTCACATCACATAGCTTTTTAGTTTAATTTATTTTTACAAACTTCACATTGTCAGACTGATTGGAAAACTGCTTATATTGTTCCCAGTTTTAAAGGTGATGATTCTACTGAACCAAATTCGAACATATGAACATATGAAATTTGCCAGCAGATAAAGGCCTAGAGGTCTATCAAGTCTGCTCGAATGTGCAGCTAGCACCCCTTATTCTGCAGCCGCCCCTCCCTTCCACCCTTACCCTTCATTAACTCTCCTCCTTGTCCTGTCCCATCCTCATTTGAAGCAGTCCACTGTTCTACTGCATACCACTTCAGCAGGTAACGCATTCCACCCAGCCACCACCCTCTCTGTAAAAAAGTGTCTCCTCATCTCCCTCCTGAACCTTCCTCGCTCCAGTCTCATATCATGGCCCCTGGTGTCCCTCCCCTCCCTTACTTTGAACAGCCCCTCTGTACTTGCCTTGTTTATTCCTTTCATGTATTTAAAGGTTTCAATCATGTCACCCCTGTCCCTCCTGTCCTCCAGTGAGTACATGTTCAACTCCTTCAACCTCCTCTTGTATGATAAGTCCCCCAGCCCCTTGATCATCTTTGTCGCTCTGTGCTGCACCCTCCAGTAACTTAATGTCCCTCTTCAGATACGGATGCCAGTACTGCACGCAGTACTCCAGGTGTGGTCTAACTAATGACCTATACAGTGGCAGAATCACCTCCTCCCTCCTCGAGGATATACCCCTTGCAACACAACCCAGCATTTTGTTGGCCTTTGCAGCTGCCTTCCTACATTGTGCTGAGTTGTTCATTGACCCTGTAATGAGCACACCCAGATCCTTCTCCTCCTCTGTCTGGACTAGCTGCACTCCCCCAGCTGGTAACTCCTCCTTGGGTTCTTCATCCCAAAATGCAGCACCTTGCATTTTTTGGCATTAAAGCCCAGTTGCCAGTTCATATAATCCCATATCAATTCTTACAATATGCACAAAAATCTTTGAGAGATTATTATGAGAACAATTGTCTAAGTATTTTTCTAAATACAATGTAATTACAAAACTTCAATAAGGATTCAGAAAATACCACAACACTACCCATGTTATAGCTAAGGTAACTGATGATATTTTCACATCTTTTGATAAAAGGCATAGTACACCATCTCTATTTCTAGATTTGTCAAAAGTATTCAGCTCAGTAATTCACATCGTCCTATGTGATAATATGAAAGCATCTGGTTTAGGTTTGACAGCATTACTTTGGTTTCAGTCATATCTTTCACAGTGATATCAGTGTGTAAAGTTGGAAGAGATTTGCTCAGGCATAGCAGGAATTAGCACAGGGTTCCCACAGGGTTTTGTATTGGGCCCCCTGCTGTTTATGCTTTACGTGAATGACCTCCCCACTCTTTGCTCTGCTGACACGTGTATTTATCTGTATGCAGATGATACCATTATGTATACCCCAAAAAACACTACTGAACTGACATTGGATATTCTCCAGAAAGATTTCCACAGTATACAGGAGGCTCTTTCAAATCTATGGGTCCGATTCCAAGGACTTGAGTCTGTCTCCCTCCCTTCAGTGTTACTTCTGCTTTTATGTGATCCATCCCTTCCTCTTCCACCATGAAGACTGAAAAGAAGCATCTGTTCAGGATATCTGCTTTTTCCTGATCCACATTTCCACAGTCCCCTATGCCTTTCTTTACCTCACAATCCCTCCCATTGTCTTCCTCTTCTTGCTTATATACCTATAAAGGGCCTTGTCCACTTTAGTTACCCCTTTAGCTATCATATCCTCAGTTTGTGCCTTTGGGCTACTTGCAAGCAGGCAATGTGAGAAGGCAGTAAGGAGGGCTGGGAGGGATACTGGAATGCAAAGGGAAAGGCATCACCAGTAGAAAACAGGAAGTTGTCATCCCTCTGTACAGACAGTTGGTGAGACCCCATCTGGAGTACTGCTTGCAGTTCTGGAGACCCCAGCTCCGCAAGGACATAGGATGGAGGCAGTCCAGAGGAGGGCAACTAAGAGAGACTAAAGAAACTTAATATGTATACCCCTGAGGAAATGAGTGAGAGGAGGGACATGATAGAAGCTTTCAAGTACCTCAAGAGAATCAACAAAGTCCAAGAGGGCAGCATCTTTCAGAAAAAGAGATGTGAAAGAACAAATGAGCACAGTTTGAAAATAGAGGGGGGACGGCTCGGGGGCAAAGAGAGGAAGTATTTTTTTCACAGAGAGGGTGGTGGACACATGGAATTGCCTTTCTGAGGAGGTCATGGAGTCAAAAACAGTGGGCAAATTCAAGAATGCATGGGAAAGACATAAGGCAATTATAGTGGGGGTAGGGGGAAGTATGCTGTTGGTTAACTAGATCTGCAACTTATCCAATAGGTAGGGAAATGGGTAGACAGGATGGGCCAAGTGGTCCTTATCTGCCATCAAAGTCTATGTTTCTATGGTCACTGTTCTCTCAACAGCCTCCAACCTGTTTATAAGTCTATGTTTCCATGTTTCTACCACTTTCCCAGTTTCCCTCTTTTTCTTCTTGAACACCTCCCTCTCCTCTTCCCTCTGGGTCTCTTTACACCTCCTAAATATAACCCATTTGGTCTTAATCTTTTCAGACACTTACCTTGAGAACCACATCAGTCTCTTTTTTCCTCCTGTTTTGCTCACTTCTTGTGTGCAGAGGTTTGTTGCCTTCACTATGCCATCCCTTAACTTTGCCCACTATTCTTCTCCCCACCCAAGTCATACCCCCTGTTAAGTAGTCTCTGATGCATTCACCATTTTTTTTCTTTAATCTACCATCCTGAAGTAAAGGACCATTGTTCTTGTGTGGTTTCTTCTGCTGCCACTCTTATGTTGAACCAGAGTGGTCACTAGTTCCCAAGTGGTCTCCTTACCTTGATGTCTGCAACACTGTCCCTGTAGTTAGTGAGCACCAGGTCCAGTATTGCCCCATCACAAGTAGGATCCCTGACTACTTGCCTAAAAAATGCCCCCTGCAAGAAGTCTAGGATGTCCCTGCTTCTTGCTGAGGCCACTGCTGGGAGGCTGCAATCTATATCCAGCAGATTGAAGTACCCCAGCAGGAGCATCTCCCCTTTTATACCATTGCAGTGATGGCTTCTCACAGTTCGATATTGAGTTCCTCCCCCCAGCTTTGGAGGTCTGTAGATGACTAAAGCATGAATAGTGGCTCTGGCTCTTGTTTCCAGGGTGACCCATAGTACCTTCAACTTGTCCTTCCCCTGGCTTCCTCGGGTTTCCATTGCTATGATATCGTCCCTTACATATAGCTCCACCCCTCCTCCCTTTCTCCCCACCCTATTCTTCCTGAACTGAGTATTGCCTGGTATGGCCATGTCCCAGTCATGGTTGCCTCTGCACCATGACTCAGTAATGGCCAGAATATACAATTCTGCCTCCGCCGTGATGGCCTCTAAGTCTGAAATTTTATATCGAGGACTCCTAGCATTTGCAGATATGGCCTTCCCCACCTTGTTTCCATTCTGCCTTTAACCCCCACTTCCTTCCCTTTTACCCCACCTTATGTTCCCCTTTTCTTTTGCAACTCTTTCCCTGTCCCCCTTGGCCTCTACTACATTGTTATTTTCTATCTCCTGCTCCCTGGGGGAATTTTCCTCCCCTCAGGTCCTCCCTTCTTACTGCTTCAGTCTGTGGGGGAAGGGCAGTTTATGCCTCCCTTTTTTTCTTTTGCCCCCAGCTAGTGTAAATGTTTACAAAGTAACATTTACACCATCCACTGAGGACTGTGGTTCCCCTCTCAGAGACATGCAGATCATCACCTCTGTATATACCCATATCCTTCCAGGTTGGTCACCAGTCCATAATGCAGTCAAACTCTTCTTCTCTAGACTATTCCTTCAACTAGAAGTAGAAGCTCCTGATGCAGCATATCCTATCCTCCCCTTGGCGTAGGCAGGCAGCACCTCTGCAAAAGCTACCATGTGTGCTAAATTGCCTAAGACCCCTGCCCAGTTCCCAAAACATCCCCTGCACAACCCAGCCCAGTCCCTAACTAGGTCATTATCACACAGGTAAACAATAACATCCAGCTTCCCCACCTGCCCCACTGCCCCAGTGATCCTAAGAATCCACTTCCCATCATTCTGAGTTGTGGCACCAGGTAGGCACCTTACTTCCCTCTTTTCCCTCTTCCTGTTCCCAAACCTACCCTCCTAACAATTGAGTCCCCCACTAGAAGTTGCTTCCTCCACTGTTGGGGCCCTCTACCTCCCGCATTGGGGCCCCACCAATGGAGGGCCCCCACATCCTCCCTTGTCACAACTACTGTTGCCTCCTCCAAGCTGTACCATCTTGCCAGAGTGTTGAATGAGTTTTGTACTGCCACAGGCTGAGAAATGTGCCTCTGACACCCCACCTCTACCCTTCTGGAGCCCACCACATTCCAGATGGCCCTCCTTCTCCTGGGCAACATCTGGGGCAGTGGTAGTAGACTCAGTGGCCCTGGGTGGTGGAACAGGTCCTCTGGATCCTAGCTAACTTGGCCCAGAGACCAGCAACCTCCTTCCTCTGCCCAGAAAGGCGCATGCAAATGGGGCAGCACCTCATTCTGCAGGAAGTCTTCCAGAAAATTGCAGCTCCATAACAATTACACTGCACCACTCCCATAACTGCCTTTATGTTTCACTTTCTACTATTACTGATTGCATATTTCCTCTGTCATCCCTTTTCTGTTGTTTTAGTTTCTGCCTCCACTGCCTACAGAACATTTCTTTGTCACCCTACCCTAGATAGGGTGTTGCTTATTTTCTCATTTTTCCTTTCTTTTAACCTTAACTTGTTTTTTTATCTCACCCCTTGTATCCCTCTGCTTTCTTTCTACATAACCTCCCTCTTTGTACCTTTTCTTAACAATTTGTATACCCCTACCTTGGATAGGGTGTTCCCCACTTTTCCCAATTCATATTCTTGATTGCAAGGAGCATTTCTTCTCTGTACTTACTTCCTCATATCTTCTCCAGTACTTTCTACACCAGCAGCAGCAAGTAACAGGTACTGCACCTACCTTACTGGACCGGCAGAGTTCCCAGAGTACCTGCTGTTTCCTGATCTCTTTGTCCTGCCTTCTGATTGCAAGCCTTCAAGAACCCCCAACCATGACTTTCTGCTCTTGGAACAAAAGACATTGGGCTGGTGATGTAGGGCTTGCATCAAACCCTGCATCACGCCCATTTTTTGGTGCAGCTGTGCCAAACACCTCTGGCACAACTGCACCCAATTTATTTTATCAGGTGCAGTTGTGACAGTTTCTTCATTTTATGATTTGGCTCAAACCCAGTAAAAAGGATCCCCTAAATGCCCCAAGATAGACTAGTGAAACGTTGGTCTAACTTACAGCATTTGGTGCTCAGGTCTGAAAATCCTGATCACTGGCTGGAAGAATACCATAAGCTCTGCACACCAAATGATCAGCACGCCAGGGGTTTGCAGCATTCTGGGGGCTTTGAAACTCAAGCCCATTAATTCACAAAACAGGTAATTTTTTTATTCCAACAGTTTGTGCTGTTAATTTAGTGTTGAAAGTGCACCTAAATTCTCCCTGACTTTTAAAACCCATGTCCTTTCTAACCTCTTGTCCCAGTTGGTTTGCTGATCTCTTCGTCCCACCTTCTGATTGTTAGTTTTCCTGCTCACGACCCTGATTTCCTGCTTCTGGAACAAAATATATAACTCACAAAACTGATTATTTTTTTATTCCAGTAGCATTTGTTATCCCATGCAGTTGCCACTGTCTAGTGAAGAAAAAGTGCTAAAATTCTCCTAGACTAACTTTTAAAATCTTTGTTCCTCCTCTCCCCTTGTCCCAATTGGTAAATTGATTACTTGTCCTGCCTTCTTGTTGCATTACCTCATGCAGTTAGCACTGTTAGTGTCGTGCAGAAAGTGCACCAAAATGATCCTCAACTAACTTTAAAAATCCTTGTCACTCATAGTCCCTTGTCTTGATTGGTATGCTAAGCACTTTGTCCTGCCTTCCCATTGCAAGCCTTCCTGATCCCTGACCCCTGGCTTCCTGCTTCTGAGGGCTGGATGTGAGGCCATGATGCACTGGCAAAGATTTTCCAGAAGTGCTTACTGCAGCAAAACAAAAACAAAAAAAGTGGAGATCACGTGATGCGCTTGGCGGGCTAGCCACAGCTCCTCTAAGCTCCCATTCCACCTCCTTTAATTCAGTTAATTTAACTATTTTTAAGCCAAATTTCACCGAGCTTACCTGGTTAGTATTAACCTTAACTGATCCGGGTACTCCCTGGAGGGACTCGAGATCGTTGCCGACAAATAAAAGGCCGAAAATGGAATTGGAGATGAAAGCGGCCCTCCCCAAACATACACCGCAGGTTTCGCCGGACAAACAGGCCAAGAAGGTGAAGCAGCATCAGCAGACATCCTCGGCTAAACAATTAAGTGCCCTCTCTGCACCAACTCCACTTTCGGAGGAGCGTTTTCTGGAAGAAATGCAACCTTTCAAGGAGTTACTGTCTGAGCTAATGCTCGAACTAAAGAATCTTCGTAGTGAGATATCCAGTATAAGACAACGAATGACAGACAACGAGGCACGTACTTACTCGATGGAATCATGGCGAGATAAAACTGAGCCAGAGCTGGTCAAACTGAGGCAGCAAGTCACCAAATTACAGCAGAAAACGGAAGACCTGGAAGGCCATTGCAGGCGAAATAATATTTTAATTCACGGCCTCCCAGAAGGAACAGAAGGCTCTTCCCCATCACCTTCATACAGTCATTGCTCATAAAGATTGTGGGTCCTTCACCGCATAACCCCATATACATAATCGAAAGGGAGCACAGGTCACTGCGACCGAGGCCAGAAGCATCAGCCTCCCCCAGACCCATAATTATACAAGTGTTGAATTATTTAGAGCGGCAACACATACTGCTGAAAGTGAAGGAACTGCAATCCATTACCTGGGAAGGGAAAAAGTTGCATATAACTCAGGATTTACCACTTGAAACCCGTCAACGGAGAGCCACCTTTCATCCCGTGGTCAGTAAATTGATAGCTGCGGGTATTAAATTCAAAATGACCTACCCTGCACATCTTCAAATCTTGCTGGAAGGAAAGTGGCACTCATATGATGCAGTTTCCCATGCCCAGGAAGACTTGGCTCAGAAGCTACCTTCTTTATTCAAAACCCCCTGAGGCATTACCAATGAAGAGCTTAAGGATGATACAAGCTCGAGATCCGTGTGGAAATTCTTGCCTGCATTATTCGAGGTGTTGCTACACTACCTCACAGATCTTTCCCCTGCTTCTTCTGCATTTAGTACCTTTTACCTGATTTCTGGGGGGAAAGAGGATAATCCCATGCTGCCTGCCCTGGTCGCTTAAGCATGACCGATTCTGGTGGGACCGGTTGGAGTACAGTGCGTCTAATCCTGGAAGACATCAAGCTGTCCTTGAGGGAGGAACCCGTTTTCAATGTTGCAGGTTTCCGAGAGACTTGATACTATGTCACGCCACCGCGCTGCCAGTCCATTGAAAATCAAGTCCCCAGGGAAACACCAAGCTTCAGTCGAAATGGCCTATTTGTCTTATCTTAATTCGACTGTATGATCCCAAATTAGGTTAAGCTGACACAACAAGCTCCCAGAGCTGAGATACGAATATGGCAAAAATGACTTCCACTTCAATCCACAGCTGACTGAACAAAGTTAAAACAAACCCTCAAATTTCTTCCCCTTTTTTTTTTTTACTTTTAAAGGCTGATATGATGGTGGGTTCGGGGGGTGGAGTGGAAGGGGGGATGGAATGGGGCTGATCACGTCTAACCACACGCACTGGAGAGAAGGGGGAGTTCTCCTAGCTTATCTCATAGGCGTGTTTATACTCTTTTACATAGGGAAATTAGAAACTCAGCCCTCTAAAAGTCATCGTGGGACAGACACCACGGTGCGGCAATACCTTGACAACTCTAATCTGGATAATGCTGGCTGTCCTGGTCCAAACATGTCTATGAGGGGGGAATATGCTAGGACACTAAAAGAAATAGCTGCAACTGAAATTATCATACAGAGTCTACTACAGGGGATTAAGAGCAGTGTGTTTATTGTATATAGTTGTAAGTGGGTTAAACTAGAGGGAGGGAGGAGAAAATGGTCTGGATTCAATCTAAGATGTGTTGCAGTTTCTTTTGTGGGGGATCTCCAGGGTGAGAGGTATGTTTATTGTTTGGGGTGTTTGTTAACTAATCACGAGATATGGATGAATATCAGTAATATGTTAAGGCACGGATATAGATATGGGGGGGCGCTGTGGTGTATACTTTGGGGTTACTTAGGTTAGAGGCTATGCAGACTATGTTAGGAATGGATGGCATACAATCTTAAAAAATTTGTTACGTGGAATGTGAGAGGAGCCCGCACACCCACTAAGAAAGCACAAATACTCAAACATTTAGCCCTGTTACAAGCAAAAATTTATTTTATCCAAGAGACCCATCTCCTACCGAACGAAGCTACTAGCTTGCGTAGAAAAGAAATTGGACAAGTCTTTGCTTCGGGTGTTTCGTCTAATACAGAGGAAACAGCTATTCTCATACACCGTTCAATAGCATTTCAAGCCAAAACTATTATTACAGACCCAGCAGGGAGATATACGATAGTACACGGTCTTCTGGATCACACTGAAGTAGTACTAGGGAGTATATATGGTCCTATTGGTGGGAGCCCAGATTTCTTTATAACTCTACTAGATAAGCTACGGGTGTTCATGTCTACACCGATGATACTTGGTGGAGACTGGAACTTGCCCCCCACACAGGACTTAGATAGATCCAACCTCACATTTAAACCCCTTTCTACCACTCAAAAAGCGCTCTCAGACTTTATGGATTCATTCGGGTTATGTGACCCGTGGAGATTGCAAAACCCAACAGCCCGCATTTTCACCTTCCAATCTATGGTGCACTCCACGTGGTCCAGACTGGACTATATATTACTTAGCAACTCTCTTTTGCATGGCATGTGTAATTCCAGTATAGAACCAATAGTTATATCGGATCACGCAGTAGTGTGGGTGGCCATGGTATTAGACAACAACCTCATAGAGACCGGTCTGGCGTAAGCAACAACTAACTCTTGAAAGATGACTATACGTCACTAGAGTATCGATCTGATTCAAACCTTCTTTATTCATAATCAAGGTTCAGTCGCGACGGGTTGATTACGAGTGGTGTGCGCTGAAGTGTTATCTGAGAGGGAATTTATCCAATTAGCTTCCACACGAAAAGGAAGAATGAGGCCAGAGCCACCACACTCTGGCTCAAATTAAAGCACTTGAGCACTCCTTCCTCCTCTTCCTCACCGGACACTCTGAAAACACTTCTGCGTCTAAGGAACCAATACTCTCTTTTACTCCAAGAAAAAGTCGAGTTTGCTATTTTGAGAACTCGTGCAAAATACATTGAACAGGGCGAAAGGGCAAGTCATCTTTTAGCCTTGCGGCTAAGAAAACTAGAGACCTCTAGACTAATAAACTCGATTGAAGACTCCACTGGGGAAATTAAAACTCACCCTAGAGACGTGGTATTGGTACTTAGGCACTACTTTTCCTCACTATACAACAAAGCCACCCCAACCCCCTCTTCAAATGAGATGCTGAACTACTTAACATCAATTCCCTTACCGTCTCTTTCTCCTGGGCAACAACTATTGTTAACTTCCCCCATCTCCATTCAGGAAATACTGTCAGCTATCAAAGACTTAGTGCCAGATAAAGCCCCTGGTCCCAACGGCCTATCCTCAAACTTTTATAAACGGTTCGCTAAAGACCTAGCACCGGGTTTGCTCCATCTATATCAATACCTGCTTTCAGGGAGCATACAAGATCCAACGCTTTCAGAAGCCCTTATTATTCTCCTCCTCAAACCAGGCAAACCAGCACACCTTCCAACAAGTTACCGTCCCACTTCCTTATTAAACTGTGATATTAAAATTCTAGCCAAAATATTAGCTAAGAGGGTGGAGCAGGTCTGGACTTCTCTACTTAGCCCTGAACAAATAGGCTTTGTTGCCAACAGAACCCCGGCAGACCACCATCGCAAACTTCAGTACACTATTAATACAGCAAAATCATCTCCCATCCCAATGGCCCTAATTTCCCTAGACGCAGAAAAAGCATTTGACAGGGTAGACTGGACTTTCCTCTGGACAACATTGCAAACCATGGGTTTCCCTACTTTATTTATAAAATGGATCCAAGCACTATATTCTTCCCTAGAGCTAGGTTATATTGCAACGGATCCTATCTGACTTTTTCCCCCTCACTTCAGGCACACGACAGGGCTGTCCACTCTCCCCCTTTCTATTCAACTTGTATCTTGAGCCCCTTCTCAGGCATCTAAACTTATCTTCATTAATTGTCGGTATTCCCATAGTCAATAACACTGCCAAAATTTCAATTTTTGCTGACGACATACTCCTTCATCTTTCAAACCCAGTTTCCTCACTAGAAGAAGCTTTGACAATAATCGAAGACTTTAGTAATTACTCAAACTATAAGCTCAACATTAATAAAACAGAAATCTTCCCTCTCAATCATTTTGCACATAGCTCAAACTTCACCCAATTTGGGATGAAATGGGCTTCACGCTCCATAAAATACTTAGGGATCCATATTACCCTAAGCCCATCTCTATCATGGAAGCTAAATCTGAGGACTTATGGCATGATATTCAACAGGACTTAACAAGATGGAACAAAATCCCATTATTGTTCTGGGGCAGAATTAACACCATCAAGATGAATGTGCTCCCCAGAATCTTCTATCCCCTGAACATGCTGGACATATGGTTACCAATATCTTACTTTCAACGTATTCATTCAGGAATTAATCTATTTATCTGGAATAACAAATCTACCAGAAACTCCTATCATAAGCTATCCCAATCTAAGGGTTTTGGTGGGCTCCGTCTCCCTAATTTTCTATTATATTATTGGACCTTGCACTTGTATAAATGTGGAAAATGGTTATCCTTATCTGACCCCCTCGCCCATCATGGATATAGTCCAGTGTGGTTGCAGGTGGAGTTAGAGCTCTTGAAAATGCACAACATAGATCCAGTGTCCCTCTTTCATATATCTAAAAAAAAACACACCCAAAACGTTTCAGTCTGTGCCGCCGACCTCTCTCAGGTTATCTCCCGAGTTTTTAGATATTTCAAGTCTCCCAATCTTAGATTTCTCAACCCATTTGTGCAAACCCAAACCTGCAGATAGGTAACTTATGATAGTCAGAGGATGGTTACCAGCTCTTTCTGAATGTAAGGTGGGTGATCTTTATTCATCAGACCGCATTTTAACCACAGAAGAAATCTTAGCAAAGTTAGGTGGCCGCAATGGCTACTTTTAAAGTTACTCAGCTGAAACACCTTTTAAGCAGAATGTTTGAGTGCAAAACCAAAGCTTCCTAACTCAGCCATTTTCTCTACCAAATCTCCACAATAGTTATTAATAAACCGTGAGTTGGTTTCTAAATTGTATAGCCTTACTCCAATACCCCAGAACCCATCAGCCGCTGGTCTGTATCTGGCAAAAGTCTCTATCCGAATAGAGACATCAACTGGCAAAGTATATGGAGAGACCTATACACTTATCACACCCAAGATAGATATAGGATAACACAGTATTGTATCCTGAATAACCTTTATTATACCCCTATTAAACTAGTACAAATGAAACGCATATCTTCTGCAATATGCTCCAGATGTAACAAGGAGTTGGGTACTTTGCTACACATTCTGTGGTCGTGTGATTTAGTATCCCCTCTATGGAAACAAATAGAGTCAACTCTAGATCCACTGTTGGGGTTGCATGGATTATTTTCCCCAAAAACTTGTATCTTTGGCGACTATTCTGAAATCCAGGTAAAAGAAAAAAGATACCACCTGGCGTTAATATCAATGGCGGTAAAAAAACTGGTACTCAGACATTGGAAAGACCAAATTACATTATCATACACAGAGTGGTTGCATGAACTGTCTTTTGCACTCCGTGTTGAGCATCTAATAGCACAAGTGAACCGCCGTCAACCCTCCTTTATGAAAAAATGGGGAAAATTATATGCTCTCTACTTGAATTGATATTCAGACATAAGATGGGCTGCGGGTTCCTCTGTGCCATTCATTTTCTTCTAATTTGCCTCTTCCTACACTACCTTAAGTAGGAAGAGAACCTCATTGTAAATTTGGGTCCTTCCTCTTTCTTTTCTTCTCTTATCCTTTCTACATATGGCCTATTGTGTTTTCTTTATTTGAATAATAGCATAGCCACATGAATAGAAGTCAGTACACACCACAGCGAAGGGAGGGGGAGGATAAGGGAGGGGAGATGTGTATAATTGTTAAATTCAATTTTAGATTGTTTTAATTCATCTGGTCTGTTGATTTTCTAGCTCTCTCTCCTTCTACTTTCCTGTACCTAAGATACTTTTAAATATTGTCAACTTTACTGTTTTGTCTCAATAATGTTATGATTTTATTAAGTAATAAAACATATTAAATAAAAAAAGTGCAGTTTCATCACATGACAAAATTTGAATTAAATAACAGCTATAGCACTTTCAGATGTTAAGTGATATAGCTGTGTTTATTTGAAAACTGTGTCTTCTAAGTTACTTAAGGACTGGTACTGTATGCTACAATTACTGCAGATGATTTTATTTTAAGGATTACTGCTTAGTATAATTTGTTTGAGTTGGTTGAGAAGCATTTGCAGATTGTTTCAACACAGAAGGCATTCAGACATACACTTTACAGTACTAACTTAACAAATGTCTCTACTTTCATTTTTATTTCCTATAGGATCTTTGTATTTTTAAATGTATTTTTATATTGTTGTTTTCCAGATGCTGTCTCTTATTTAGTTTGCTGTGTAAAGTTCTTACAGCAGTGTTACTTTGACTGTGTTGCAGGCAGGTCAATTTTACTTTGTTTTTGCAGGAAGTTAACAGTTTATGTGAAATCACTTAAATTTAGTGAAAAACAGAGTGGTAATTAGGCTGTCACTTATCTTTGATTTCAAGCGGCATCACTGGGTGGGAAACAAGGTCTCTCATTTCACTGAAATCAGTGGGTACTAGGTATCAAGCTGGCCAATAATGTACAGTACTATATATATTTATTAACACTTTTTTTTATTTTTGTCTGCCATTTTTGTGGCCAGATTTGAGGCCCTAACTTGTGAACCACATCTAAAAGGCAACTACAGATATAAACATTTTCTACTGCAACCCATGTCTGGTTCACAAGAATTCTCCTGTGAAAATAAATGACATTTTTTACATGTGCAAAAAAAGGATGGATTTTTAGACACATAGGGCCAGACATTCAAAACTTTGCCCAGGGAATAAATTAGCACTGCCCAGCGTGTTAAATTAGCCCATACCCAATAGCCCACTTTATTCAAAAGGGAAAGCCCTGGTGCTAAACCTGCTGAATATAGCATGCTAAGGAAGCTGGGCAAACTGGGCTGGGAGTGCAGTGCAAATATAGCCCAGGAATTAGACAGATCTGAATATAACAACCAGGAAGTGCACACCACAACAGCAGCCAAGTTCTGGCTTATTTCTATGTGTCATACTTATTGGTTAGGGTCACACAAAGCAGCACATAAGTTGTGGAAGGGTCATGCAAAGCCACAAAGTCATGCAAAGCCAGTTTGCCCAGAGTTAAGACTACCTTTTCTTGGGCGGTAATATGTACCATACAAAGTATTGTGCTAACGTCATGCAAAACCACTTTGCACAGTGCTAGTCACTGAATATAGCATTGTGCCGACATGCCCTCTAAGTTTGCCCCTTGCATACATTATAATTTGCCCAGTGCTAATGCAGTTTGAGCATGCTATTTGACCTTTTGAATATAGCGGAAACCTGGCTAACCTGGTGCTAAACCTGTTCAAATGGTTTGCACCCAGTGCAGAGTTTTGAATATCTGGTCCATAATCTGCTATCAGACTTTAGAAAATTTTGTCACTTAAAGGGACTCCTGCCAAAAGTGCTACATTGCAGAATTAGAATAAGCATACACCCCATAAATCTCACACCAAAAATTAGATTTCTATGTTGCTTCATTTTAACGTTATGAGCTATTTTGTAACCCTGATTTCACTACCTATTTAAAAAAGACAATTTCAGTGAAGAGCCACTGATGATGTCATCTCCTGAACTGTTAGTCCAGTCCTCCCTGTCAGTAACCTTATTGGACCTGCTTCTCCAAAGTTTAAGAAACTGTCGCTATAGTAATCCTTTAAAAAGGTATACCATGAGAAAGGCTATTGCTATTGAGCACTTACCAAAAGGGCGACTCAATAGTGGTGCCTGTTGTTATGGTGAGTGGATGGGGGCAAATGCAGGTATGCCAACAACCTGTCGCTATATGTATATGCGCGTGGGATGGAGTGAACATGGCATGCAATGGGCGGAAGAGGAGGGAGAGTTTGTGAGGGGTAGCATCATGGTGGGTTGCCAAGCTGACTGTGTATCATGGCAGGTTCATGGCAGGCTATGGTTGGGAGGGTGTCAGGTTCGGTGCTGAGTGCATCGGAATTTTTCTGCCAGCTGAGAAATTTTTTTTTACTTTTCACCCCCCTGACATGCACCCCCCTGGAGTTGAGAATCTTTAGTAGGGGGATGCATGGGGTGCAGCCCCCTGCATAAAGAAAAAAATTAAGTTCCCAGAGCTGTTTTGTCAAGAGCTGGGAGTGTACATCGGCTAAATGCATTTTCACCAATGTACATTCACCCTTACGGTGATCGCCTTTCTGTGATCGTCGTTATCACATAAATCCCTTTAAAAACAAAACATGACATAGGACTGGCTGCAGTACTTGCATTTCCAGAAGGTTCAGATGCATGACACTGTACATCAAAACATGTCAGAAGGTGGTTTGGGAATGCAGCATTGAACCAAGGCATAGAATGTCAAGGTGGTGCACAATGTTAAAATGTTGAGGGGAAAATACAGTCTCAGAATGTGACAGGGATGTGCCATCTCAAAATGTGGTGGGACAATCAGTCTTGGAATACAACAGAGACACAAATTGAGGAATTAGGTGGGGACTGGCAATTTTAGAATATAGTGGGGATGCATGCTATAGGAATGTGGCTGGATACACCATTTATTCTGAAATTGCTTGTCCCTGCCACATTCCAGAGTTGTACACATCCATAATATTTCAAAATTGTTCATCACATCACCACCACATTCCAACATTATACATCCCAGCAACATTCTAAAATTATTCATCCCTGCTACATTCTAAAATTGCACATCCCTTCCCCATTCCCAAATTGCTCATCCCTGCCACATTCTGGAAAGGCACATCCCTGCCAAATTCAATAATTGCACATCCCCGCCAAGTTGTGATTCAATGCCAGATTCCAAAATTGTCACTGCCATGTTCCTAAACTGTGCATCAGGCCATATTTTGAAATTATGTGTCACCACCACATTCCAAAATTAAACATCACCATCACATTCTGAAATTGTATGTCACCACCACATTCTGAAAATGTACATCACCACCATATTCTGAAATTGTGCATCACTGCCACATTCCAGAATTGTACATCACCGCCACGTTCCAAAACTGTGCATTACTGCCAGATTCTGAAATTGTGCATCACTGTCACATTCCAAAATTATGCATCACTGCTGAATTCTGAACCTGTGTGTCACTACTGCATTTCAAAATTATGTGTCACCGCTGCATTCTGCAACTGTGCATTGCCATCACATTCTGAAATTGTGTATCACTGCCACATTCTGAACCTGTGTGTCACCACTGCATTCTGAAATTGTGCATCACTGCCACATTCTGAAAATATGTGTCAACACCACATTCCAAAATTGAGCATCACTGCCACATTCTGAAATTGAGCGTCAATGCAACATTGAGAAAATATGCATCACCACCACATTCCAAAAGTATGTATCACCACCATATTCTGAAACTGTACATCATTGCCACATTCCAAAATTGTACATCACTGCCACATTTCAAAATTGTTCGTCACCGCAACATTCTGAAATTGTGTGCCACCACCACATTCCAAAATTGTGCATCACCACCACATTTCAAATTTGTGTGTCACTGTTGCATTCTGAACCTGTGCATCACTGCTGCATTCTGAAATTATGCATCACCGCCACATTCTGAAGCTGTGCGTCACTGCTACATTCTGAAATTGTGCATCACTGCCACATTCCAAAATTGTACATCACCGCCACATTCCAAAATTGTGTGTCACTGCCTCATTTCAAAATTGTGCATCACCACCACATTCCAAAATTATATGTCACCGCTACATTCTAAAATTGTATGTCACTGCCACATTCCAAAATTGTGCTTCACCCCCACATTCTGAAACTGTGTGTCACTGCCGTATTCCAAAACTATGCATCATTTCTGCATTCTGAAACTGTGCATTACTAATGCATTCTGAACCTATATGTCACCGCCACATTCCAAAATTAAGTGTCACTGCCACGTTTTGAAACTGTGTCACTGTCGAATTCCAAAACTGTTCGTCACCACCGCATTCCATATCTGTGCATCACCACTTCTTTCCAAAATTGTGAATCACCATTGCTTTCCAAACCTGTACTTCACCACAGCAATACAAACCTGCACATCACCGCTACATTCTGAACCTGTGTATCACTGCCACATTCCAAAATTTTGCATCATCACTGCATTCTGAAATTGCAGTCATCATCCCATTCTGAAATTGTGTATCACCACCACATTCTGAAATTGTGCATCACTGCCACATTCCAAAATTGAGTGTCACTGCCACATTCCAAAATTATGTGTTTCAGCTACTTTCTGAGACTGTGTCATTGCTGCATTCCACAATTGCAACCTGGTGACATTTTGAAATCTCATACCTGCAGTATTTTTAAAATTGCACACAACTTTGTCATTCTAAAGTCATGTTTGCCACTGCATTCTATCCCCCCATCACATTCTGAAGTACTGTACCTTGCATCTACACATTATGCAAGTGCATGTGCAGACCCCCCCATGTCAGTTTTCCTTTTTCAGATGTTTACTTCACCTGCAGTTTTAGGTAACACAGGATAAATAAATCATATAAGGTAGCTTGCAGGGAGGACTAGGTTGTGAGTTCAGGAGATGATATCATCAGCAGCTCTTCACTGAAACTGGCTTTTCTGAACAGGCAGTGAATTAAGGGTTACAAAATGACTTGTAACTTTTAAATGAAGTAACTTACAGATCTGATTTTTGGCAAGAGGCTGATGGAAGATATGCTGATCCTAATTCTGAATTTATTGATGCCAAAAATGTTGGCCTTAGTCCCTGTTGAACTTTTACTCTTCTTTGTAATGTGTCTAGCCTTCAGAAGGAAAACGGTTTTCAATGACCAAAATACATTCAGATTTTACAACCTTTATTTTAGAAAGAGCAAACACATGACCACATCTATCTATCCCTCTGACATACTGTCGTAAATCAGGTGGTAAGGTTTTTGTCCGTTTTTATGACAATGGTCATTTGGGCATTGAAAATCATCTCCTATCCCCTACAAATTATATATTTATTGTAGGCACCCATACAGTCAAATAATTAACCTACTAGCCTAATTAAATATTTATGAATGACTCTCATCAGCTGATGGACTGATGTGAAGGGCTTTATAACTATCACAACACAGCTGATGATTGATGAGACCCCACCATTTCTGTTATTTAGTACTGGGCTTTAAATAAATGAACATGTACAGCTCTGTGTCTGTTTTCAACCTCTTTAATGGGAAGAAACTTGAAACCTCACTAGAAATGTTTAATAAATTAAACAAAGTGCAATGCAGTGCCCCAATTAAAGTGGAAAAAGAAACATTTTTACTCTGATGCTTACCACATACCACTGCATCACACACCCTACCAACATTAGAACATCACCCATCCTCTCTAATTGAAACCCATCTTACAAACAAAAATAATGTGAGAAATGTAAGTAAAACTGAACTACCTCCAAAAAAGTCAAACTAGACAGCAAACCTCCCCTCCTCCCCACCCAAACACAATCATTTATCACCAGGAAATTGCTAGTTGTAAAGTTGGAAATTGCTCACGTGAAACCAAAACCAAATGAATAAATGCAGTATTGTCCAGGGATTTGATTACAGAACTATGGACTGAGAGATCCATGGGGATCCCAGGCTCAAATCCCACCAGAACAGTTTACTTACTTCAGTATGATCCCTCATAACACAGTGGCTGTCATGTCAGACCTCTGTAATTTTCAGCTGTCAGCTTAATATACCTGCTGTTTCTTGAGATTTTTTACAGGAGAATTGTTTACTTTTAATACATTGGAGCTGTACTTTTAGCTATAATTTTTATTTTTGTTTGCTTATTGAAGTTAGTTGTAAGGGTGTTAGTGTTAGATGAGTGGTTTAGTAAGTAAGAGCAGGGAGTTTTAGTATTTTATGTTTAGGTAGTGTCCTGACAACAGTCCATGGTGTATTGGCATTTGATCTGCATTAAAAGACTGCATTGAAATACTGAGCGATTTGTCAATGATGCTGTTTGTGGTGTGGTGGACACTGTGGATTAACATTTTGAATGGAATAGTGTGCCTAAAGGCTGGCATGCCTCCCAGTAGTTGTGTGTGGATATTCGGAGGAAGATCGGTGCTGGAAGGAGGGCAGAGCCAGGTCTGTGTGCTGACAGACTTGATTGTGGAGCATGGACCACACTCTTGGTTTGCAGAACTACTGCTGAGTGCAAACCTGGCTGTGAGTTCAAGTGCAGCTGGGTTACATATGGGGATGCCACTCCTTCAGCAGCATCAGGGATCTGTGACTTGTTTTTTATTCTTTGTCAACTGGGTAAGGTCCACTATGCACAAGTGCCTGTTTTCACCGGCAACTTGGAAGGTTAAGTGACTTGCTCAGAGTCATACAGCATGCAAGCAAAGGTTGTGGGACTCAAACCCAGGTCTGCTGGATGTACTAAGCTCATTCATAGATCATTACTCTAGCCTCTAGGCTATATTGCCAGCCAGTAGAATCACAAACAGAGCCAATGAGGACTGTAAGACAGGCTCTGTCTGTGGAGCAGCACTTTGAGTGGGGAGTACAGAGTAAAGAAAGGACCAGGATTATTACACCAGACTTTTCCAGCTACAACCATATTGGGACTGCATGCAGTGAGACAGCCTGCAGGCTAAGCTTTTATTTCTCTAATACTACAGCATAATTGTTTCTGAAGGCATCAGTGGGAGAGATGCCTTTTATGATACTAAATCAGTCTTAAGCTCTGGACAAGCTGGGATGTAGCTATTCCAGAGTACAACATGTTCCGGAAGGATAGGGCAGGGAAGAGGTGGGTATTTTATATGTGAGAGAAGGTGTAAAGGCCATGGAGATACAAAGACACAAAAGAAGACATGGAAGGGCTAGAGGATCTTTTGGTTGGCTTAAAGACAGGGTCCAGGGTCTTTGTTCATGTGGGGGTGGTGTATGAGGCACCAGCACTGGGGAGGAGTTAGACAGTGTTGTAGGGGAGACATTAGGCAAAATGAGAAGCAAAGTGGAAGTATTGATAATGTGGGACTTTAATCTGCTGAATGTAGACTGAAGCATTCATGTCACTGCTAAAACAAGAAGCAGGGTCATCCTTGACCCCCTATGGAGGGCATATCTCAGGCAGCTGGTTATAGAACTCACTAGAGATGGGGCAGTGCTAGTCCTTTTTCTTACTAACTGGAACAGCATCACAGAAGTCACAGTGGGTAGCCCCCCTGGGTACAAGTGATCATCATACAGTGTGGTTTAGCATACAGACTGGACAGGAGAAAAAACAAACTAGGACAGGGTCCTGGATTTCAGGAGGGCAGATTATTTTAAAGAAATGGGAAAATGCCTTAGTAAGTATATTAATAATAATTAAAATAATAAATTTTATTTCACATAAGCACCTTTCAAGCTATCAAGGTGCTTTACAAAAAGATAAAATCAACAATAAGATCAGCAAAGACAGCAATAATAATAATAACTGACTAAAGGGTCATACTTATTCAGTGACACTAAAGGCCTGACACCATAAAAAGGTTTTCAATGCATGTTTAAAACCTCCCACAGTCATGCACTCCTGTAGCTGATGGGGTAGAGAATTCCAAAGGGAAGGGGCCACGTACATAAATGCATGGGCCCCCGAAGATTTCAGAGACACCCTTGGAATCTCCAGCATCCCCTCATCAGCTGAACAGAGCTGTCACTCAGGGTGATAGGGCATAAGAAGCTCTTTCAGATGGTGAGGGCCAAGTCCATGTAGGGCTTTATAAGTCAGTAAACCAACTTTAAAGGTGATCCGCCACCAAATCGGCAGCCAGTGCAGATTGTACAGCACTGGAGTGATATGGGAGGCTCAAGAAGCCCCTGTCAACAATTGTGCTGCAGCATTCTACATGAGCTGCAGGTGGTGGATATCAACCCCAGGTAGCCCTAAGTACAGGGAGTTGTAGTAATCAAGGTGTGAGGTCACAAAGGCATGGATCAACTTAGGCAGATTCCCAGATGGAACAAGGTGCTTGATCCTGGAGATATTCCTAAGATGATAAAAGGAAGACTTGACGACAGCCGACACCTGAGCTCATAAAGTCAGTCTGTCATTAAGCACTACCCCCAGGTCTCGCACCCGTTCAGAGGAAAGGATCTGGGAGCCCCCAAGAAAAAGTCCAGAGGGCTGACCAGCCCACAGTCCCTCTATCTGGTGACCTGGATCCACTACCATCACCTCGGTCTTTCCAGCGTTCAACTTTAACCAGCTCGAATTCATCCAATCCTGGATTTCGACAAGGCAGTTATTAAATATCGAGACAGCACTATCCTGGTCAGGTGCAAAAGACAGGTAGAGCTGCTTATTATCATAGCAGTGAAACCTCAGCCCATACCATCTTACAATGTCTCTGAGGGGCAGCATATACACTGCAAACAACATGGGGGACAACACTGAACCCTGAGGTACCCCACATGGCAGAGAGAATGGGTCCAAGGAAAAAATCCCAGACATCACTCTCTGACTTCTGCCAGTAAGAAAAAATGTAAACCACCTGATGACTGTACATGTCAGGCCACAGATGGACCTCGGATGCCCGAGCAGTACCTCATGGTCCACAGTGTCAAAAGCTGAAGCGAGATCAAGGAGCACCAAGATAGAGTGGCCTCTCCGATCTCTCACCATCAGGAGATCATTGAGCACCTGAACCAGCGCAGTCTCGGTAGTGTGCCTCTTTCGAAAACCGGACTGGAGAGGTTCGTAGATGTTATGGATGGTCAAGTTGTCTTCCAGCTGTACTGCTATTACTTTCTCAATCACCTTCCCTATAAAGGGAAGGTTTGAGATTGGTCTGTAGTTGGCCAGAGAGTCTGGGTCCAAAGAAGCTTTCTTTAGGAGGGCTGTTACCACTGCCTCCTTCAGGAAGCTTGGAAATTCACCCAATTCAAGGAGCACTGGACTATCTGTGCCAGGACCAGGCTGATAGTATCACAACAGCCCATAGTCAGGGAAGTTGGGCTTGGATCCAAACTACAGCTGTAGGGTGCATACCCTGGACAATCCGCATGACATCCATGAACTTAGGCAAGGCAAAGGAACTCCAGGATGCTTAAGGTGAGGTGACCAGACACCGATCAACAGCATCCCCCATAGATTGAGTCATGAGGATTTCTGACCTGATGTCGGCCACCTTATTCGCAACAAACTGAGCAAGTTCATCACACTCCACTTGCGAAAAAGGTCTTTGGAGCTGCAGACAGATTGGGTTGCACAACCTATCTACAGTTTGGAAGAGCTGAGCTGGTCAGTTCTGAGTGGCAGGAATCTCCCCGGACAGGAATTCTGCCTTCTTATGGGAGATCACTGATTGGTAAGTCTGATAATGCTCAACTAATCTAAGGTAGTCCGCATCCAGGGAGGATTTCTGCCAACACCTCTCTAACCTACATCCTAATCACCGCAACTCCCTCAAAGACCCATCAAACCAAGGGGCCTGAGGGCGAAGAGGGAGAGGACAAACACAGACAGGAGCAATCAAGTCTAGAGCTACAGAGATGGCCTTATTATAGGCCATGACCAAAGTCTCTGGGCTTGAGCTGGCCACAGGAAACTCTGAGAGGTCAATCAGTGCTGCTAGGCCTTCAAGGTTCACTTCCCATAAGGGCAGTAATTGACCATCTCCACAGGGGCAGGCCTTCAAGGGGGGGGTCGCAAAAGTTGAACCTCATGGTCTAGTGATCAGACCAACAGACAGTTCCACCCCCAAGTCGGAGGCCTCAGTCCCCAGGAGGAAGACCAAATCAAGAGAGTGACCATGTTTATGGGAGGCAGAGGTAACAAACTCTGTAACGCCCAGAGATGTCATCAGCTGGAGGAAATGTTGTCCAAATTGCTAGAGTTCATCATCAACCCAGACATTGAAGTCACCCAGAACCATCAGTCTGGGTGACTTTAATGCCATGTCAACCACGAAATCTGCTACTTCCTGCAGAAATCTCTTCTCGTCCCTGGGTAGACGGTAGATGAGAGCTATCATACAACCTACACCGGTCACCACGGTACACTCAAATGATTTGACCTCCTCAACTGGTACACTTGTGAGGCCCAACTTGGTCTTGAAATGGACCTCCAGCCCTCCCTGCAATCCAATCTCGAGTGGTGTATCACCGAGTACCCGGCCAGAATTACGGCATCCAATATGGGGCCAGCATTTTCATCCAGCCAGGTCTCGATGATGCTAGCCAGATCAGTTGTTCCAACAAGATCTGCAATAATTGCAGTCTTATTCTTAATAGATCTGGCATTGCATAACACCACTCCAGTTGGACATGCCTCAAGGGCCGCCCTGGCTACTTGCCCGCCACAAGTGGCAATGCCCTTGGGTATGAGGACTAGACATGGAGCACCACATTCCAGACTACATTTCACCCCAGGACATCTTCTAGGCTTAACCATCCCAATGTGAGAGGCCCACTCATTCATCCTCTGATGTCTGCACCCCCCACCTCCACCCTCTCCTACGAACAATACCTAGTGCACAACAGCACTGGTAAGTTGACAACATCAGTGGAGGGGGAAAAAGGCTGGAGGGAGTGGAGGGCAGAGGATGAATAACGCACGACCGGGGAGGGAGGTTTACACGTTCCACAGGTGAATCCAATACAAAATATACAACACCCAAGCACCCAACCAAAAAGAAGACCCCCAAACAGCAGTAATAAAATTACCCAACTCAAACAAAACAAAGATAAATAAATGAAAAATGCCCACCCAAACAAATAATAAAACAATTAAAATACCACCCTATCCCACACTGTATGGATAATTCAGTCCCACACTTGGCTTGAGAAACTCCTGCAGTCCCCTCTCACAAGCAATGCAGAACAAAAAATTATGAATTCACCCTCCCCCCCAAACCCTCTCACAGCCTGGGAGTAGAGAAGTCCAGGCACTTTCACTGCCCAAAATTAAAAATCCAGAATCTGCTCAGATTAAGTCAATAGAAATCCAAATAACATTCTTTCAAAAAGTAAACAAAGTAAATAAAAATGTGGACACTCAGGTCCTCTCACCACCAGGGAAACCACAAGGAGGAATTTAAACCATAAGTCCCAAGCAAAGTAAGGGATAATCCAGAGGGTGTAAGTAATCCAGAGGGTGTAAGTAATCCAGGAGGAAGGTCCAATCCAATCAGAAACAGCCAAAAAATTTGGGTCAGCAGTTGGCAATAAACCAGGGCCTTCCAAACTCCATACATAGGGACCACAGCCAGAAATATTTGCTACACCACCACGACACCTAGGCAATGGCCACACCGTTGCCAATCCCATGGATCTAGGGGAACCACAGGTTCATCAGCCAGCTCCCTGGCTGAATAAGAGCCCAGACCCCTGTGAAGCAGCAAATCCAGCTGGCAGTCACCAGATGGAGTCGGGCCTGTTCCTGTCACCAATGGCCAGCCCCACCAAGTACAATTTCAAGGCCCACCTCTCAGCTCCTACTTTGATCCAAAGCCTGAAGATCACACTTGGCCAGTCCAGGTCACCAAAAGGTCCTCTGGTAAAAATAAAACTCTGCTTATCCACACAGCCTTTCCTCGTATCATTACTTGAACAGTCCTGCTCCCTGTCTTCAGCTCCACACTCCCAAATTACCCAACTGAAAAGTTCCTCTCAACTCCTCTCCAGCACACAGTATTCGAGTTGAGCGAGTGGAATCCTGTAGCACAAATCACCACTTTCATCCAGACAGTAGCGGGGCCATTCGCGCATCACAGCACATAATGCAGGAATACATCATGAGTCTGGTCAATGATCAAAGCCAACTGCCTCACTGCCTAATCCTGCCTAGCTAAAAACTTTAAACTATAAAATCAATAAAAACAAAAAAAAACAAAACAAGTAAAACAATTTTAAAATCAAGATGCAGAGATGCAGAGAAGCAAGTTACAGCAGCCCAGCCCGGCAGCCATTTTTCCAAACTAGAAGTAGAAGGGGGGGTGGCAAGGGAAGAGTGGAGGAAAATGGAAAAGTATAAAGGAGGGAATAACTAAGGCAATGGCAAGTTGTACGAAGGAAATATGAAAGGGTAGGAGGAGGAAACTGCCACTGGGTTTCTCAAAGGAGGTGGCTAAGGCTGTAAGGGAGGAAAAAACAGCTTTTGAGAAGTACAAGAAGAATCAGAAAGAGGTAGACAGGGAGGTATATCTAGATAAACAAAGGGAGGCAAGAAGGGAGGTGAGGGCAGCTAAAACACAAAGAGAGGAGAGGATAACCAAGGAGGTTAAAAAAAGGGCAAAAGGCTTTCTTCAAGTACATGAATGAAAAGAGGAAAGCAGGAGGTGGGATAGTGAAGACTGGGGGGAATGGGAGGGGAGACTTTGCAGAATAAGACCTAGAAAAAGCTAAAATTTTAAATGAGTACTTCTGCTTAATCTTCACAGTAGGGGGGGAGGGATGGACCAGCATGATTCAGCAGGCACCTCAGGAAGGGGGGAGTGGACCAAAGTCAATTTTCAGAGGAGAAGATCTAAGGGGATTTGGAAGCTCTAAAGGAAAATAAGGTCATGAGACTATATGGAATCCCCCTAGGGGTATTAAAAGAACTGAGCAAGGTGCTAGCCAACCCCAGCAACACTATTCAGCAACTCATTGGAGACAGGGGTAGTTCCAGAGGACTGGAGGAGGGCTGATGTAGTCACTCTGCACAAAAGTGGCAGCAAGGAGGAAGATAGCAATTACAGGTCAGTCAGTCTTACATCAGGGGTGGGGAAATTAATGGAAAACCTGCTGAAGGAGAGACTGATGGAGTACCTAGAGGCAAATGGGTTACAAGATCACCAGCAGCATGGTTTCACGGGGGGGGTGTCATATCAAACAAATCTCATAGAATTCTTTCACTGGGTGATTAAGCAAGTGGATCAGGGAAAGACAATGGATGTTGCCTGTCTGGATTTCATTAAGGCCTTTGTCACTGTGCCACACAGAAGACTAATTAAGAAACGTAGCAACCTAGTGGTTGAAGAGAAGGTGGTAATCTGGATATCAAACCAGTTGAAAGATGGGAGGCAGAGTAGTGCCGTGCAGAATGCGGAATTCCGCTGATGGAATTAGTGTGGAATGACCATTCCACTGGTGTAATTTCCACCAGAATTTCACTTGTTCGCCTGCAGAATTCCGCCTACTATGATCCACAGAATAATGTTTTGCAGAAAAGTATTTTTTCCTCAAAAAATTATTCCACAACAATTTCCATGGAAAATATTGAGATCCGCGGTAACAGTGATTTTTCCATGAAAATCATTCTGCAACTATTTTATGCTGCAGAATTCCGCCATTCTGTTTCTGGTGGAATTCAGTGGAATTTTGGATATTCAGCAGAATTTTGTTCTGCCGGAATTTGAAAATTCTGGACAGCATTAAGGTAGAGGGGTGTGGTGGTAATCAATAGTCATTTGTAGGATGATGGAAGAGTAACCAGTGGAGGACCACAGGGATCAGTACTGGGTCCTATCCCCTTTAATATCTTCATAGGTGATATTGCTGAGGAACTGGGGGGGGGGAGATGTGTGTCTCTTTCTGTATGACACCAAAATCTGCAATAGGGTTGACATCCAGGAAGGGGTGGAGAAAATGAAAAGGGATCTGAGGAAACTTGTGGAGTGGTCTAGGGTCTGGCAGCTGGGTTTCAATATCAGAAAGTGCAAAGTCATGCACCTGGGGAGAGGAATCCTGGGGGCTGTGTATAAGATGGGGGGAAGTACTTACAGTCACCAAGCAAGAGAGGGACCTGAGTAATCATATCTGATTATCTCAAGGTGGCAGGGCAGTGCAACAAGACACTAAACATGAATAGTCAGATGCTGGGTTGCATAGGGAGGGAGATTCCTTGGAGCAGAAGGAAGGTAGGGTTGCCACTATATCACTTGCTAATGAGACCCCACATTGGGTACATTATCCTGTCCTGGAGGCCACACCTCTGCAAGAACATTGACAGGGTAGAAATGGTCCAGAGGAGGGGTTACCAAAATGGTTCTGGAGGTGCATGAGAAACCATGAGGTGAGGCTGTGGGAGCTCAACAAGTACTCCCTGGAGGAGAGAAAAGGGACATGATTGAGACTTATAAGTACCCCAAGGGGGTGACAAAGTGCAAGGGTGGAAGTCTCTATTAGAGGAGAAGGAGTACCAGAACACAGGGACATGAAATGAAGCTGGGGGGGCGGAGTGTAAGAGGGATGAGAGAAAATACTCTTTCACAGAAAGGATCATGGCAGTCTAGAATAGCCTTCCAGAAGAGATGGTATGGGCAAAGACAGTGGGGAGCTTCAAGCATACATGGGACAGGCACAGGGGCAAAACAGGTAGAGAAAAGTGAGGAGGAAGGAAGGAACCTGGGACCAGATAAGGTCCACAGTGTAGAAATAGTCAGGCAGATAGGGCAGACTAGATGGTCCTACCAGTCCTTTTCTGCCAACAAATTCTGTTTCTTTGTTCTATGACACCTTTTTCTGGAGAGAGAAGATTATATGCTGTCATTGTATTGATACACTTTATGAACTTGATTTGACTTTATGAACTGAATATTCTAAAGTTATCAGTTGGACTATTTGCACCCTGGACTGTTTGCCTTGATTCTTCTGAAAATTGTCTACTTTATTTGTGCTTTTATTGTTTATTTACTGTTTGAGTGGTTGGTGTGAGTGTGTGGTAAGTTAGATGCATGAGTAGGTTTGTCTGTGGTAGGAAATGGTAGAAAATATAACTTAAACTCTATAGGTTGGTGTGATGCTATGAGTGGTTACAAAATACAGAGGGTGTGTATATTTGTGAGTGTCTGGTAGTGTGGGGATTTTGGTTGTTGTAGAGTGGGTGGGATTTTATTATTTTGTTTTTTGTTATTGTTGTAATTTATTAGAAAGGGTGGGTCATAGGGTTTTGTTGTGATTTATGTAGCACCATACGTCTAGGTTTAGAGACCCTAGACTTGACTAGCCCCTGTCTGTGCTGCTGGACCTACACCACTTTCCATGACACCCCTGTTAGATGTGGTGTATTGGTGCTGCAGGAAGGTGGGCAATGTGAGAAGATGTTGCAGCAGGCAGAGGGATTTGGGGAGAGTTAATGGGGGGGCAATGTTGGGTTGGTTAGGACCCAGACATGCCCAGAGGTGAAATGGGACCTAGAGCAAGGCTAGACATGGTTGGTTCCCATATCTAGGGTGCCCACTGGACTGATTGGGCAGGCAGGCCTTATCAAAGCAACATGTTCTTAGTGCAAAACATTGAGATAATTTTTATCTACTCCACTACATACTGGCTGGTACTTGAACTGTCTGCTGCTTTAAATAAAATACTTCTTGTCACTCTGAAACAATTGCTTTACTGACATCACTTTAGCTAAGTAGCTGGAGTGTGGGTTTTCTTGGTTTTGGAACAGGTAGCCATTTTATGCCAGCTGCCTCCATCTGTCCCTGCAGATTGTGCTAGACTAATGAAGAACAAAATTTCCCCCATGGCAGACTTAATTGCAACTTCCTCACTTCATTTGGCTTGCATTATGGAGACCTGGCTAAGTGATGATGTTGGTCCAGTCTTGGAGGCAGCAGTCCTAGATGGATTCTCTATGGCACATTGCCCATATAGGGATTGCCGGGGGGGGGATCTGCTTTAGATCTGATTTGAATATTACTGTGCACCCAGTGGGAGAAACCTCATTGTTTGAATGCAGTGCTGTGCAGGTAGGCCCAGGTGCAGGATGCATGATCCTACTTATGTACCAGCTTCCGGGACTTGAAGGGAACTTCCTGCAGGAAACTGCAGATTTTATTGCTGACAGGGTGTTGGAGTTGCCTAGATGGTTGGCTCTGGGTACTTCAATGCCTGGGTTGATGATGAATCTAGGATTTTGCACTATATTTCCTCTAGTTGATGGAATCACTGGGCCTAGCACAAGAGAATACTTCTGCAACCTATCAACATTGGCATGCCTTGGGCTTGTTTTTTCCTTGGGGCTTAAGATTGATAATCTCAAGATTGATCCAGTCAGTTGGTCAGATCACTGCATAGTGAAGTTCTCCTTCGGGCTCCCTCTTATTGTCCTTGCTCTGTGGAGATATTTCAATACTTCCCCTTAACAGGATTGCAGCCAGTGGGACTTCAGGTGGTAATGGATATCTAGGGTGTGATGGCAGCTTGTGGGAATGGATCAGAGGAAGCAGTGGTGGCCTATAATAGGGACATGGCTTAGCCTTCAGTTCAGTTGCACCAATTCATATGTGACCTCAAGCCTCATGCCAGAGATCCCTGTGGTTTGACAGAGCACTCAGGTAGTTGGAGTCTAGGGGTTAGGAGGTTACAGTGTTTCTGGAGGAAAGCCAGAGCCCAGAAGCACAAACTGGCTCTAAGTATTGACTACAGTGAATACAAAAGGGCAATAACATGTAAGAAGGCAGCATTTGTGCCAAGGGAGATTGCTGCTGGGAGAAATCAACTGGCTCAGCTCTTCCAGACCATAGACAGGTTACTTAGTCCTACTTGTCTGCAACCAGTGAAAGTGGATTCACCCACTAACTGTGAGGAGTTCACTTTGTTTGTCTTAGACATTGTGTCTTCTATTAAGGCTGGAATCTCACCAAACAGGTTGTCTCAACTGGCAGGGTCACACCTGCACTTCACAAACACACTCCTCTGTTTGTGGGGTGATCTCAGAGCTATGGCCCACCTTCTGTGAACTGGATCTGGGCCTAACACATCTGTTAGTAAGCTACATAGGGTTACTGGGTCCAGTGTTCACTAGGACTGTCCGGTGCTCATTCTCAGGGTTTTTTTTTTCCAAGTGCATTGAAAGATGCGTTGGTGAGGCCCCTTCTAAAGAAACCATCTTTAGACCTGGATAGCCTAGAAAATAATAGACCTGTCTCTAACCTTCCCTTTTTGGGGAAGGTTATTGAGAAGTTTGGGGGCTGCAACTTGAGGCACACCTAACATCCCATAATAGCTATGAGACCCTCCAGTCCAAATTTAGGCCGAGGCTCAGCACAGAGGATGTGTTGGTCAGGGTGAACAATGATCTTCTCAGGGAAAGGGCTAGTGGAGAATGGTTAACTCTCATTCTCCTTGATCACTCCTCAGTGTTTGACACAGTGGATCAAGGATTGTTGTTGGACCAATTAAGGGAGTGCTAAGGAATCATGAGCACTGTCATCTGCTAGGTTGAGTGTTACCAAAGTGATAGGATGCAGAGGATGGTGATGGGGACTTTTTCCTCACTCCCAATGCCCTTGCTCTGTGGTGTACCGTAAGGGTTAGTCCTCCCTTTCATGTTCTTTACAGTGTATGTATGCTCCCCTGCAAGAATCCATAGGTGTTACAGGCTGGGTTTCTGTGGCTATAGAGACAATACCCAGCTGTATCTTGTCATTTTCGCATAGGACGCATGACACAGTCAAAATTTGTTTCTGGCTGAGATCCAGGATTGGATAGCATCTAGTTAGCTGATACTTAACCTGGACAAGATGGAGGTACTGGTGATTGAGTCAAGTCAGAGGAGTGATGCAGTGGCAGCAGAATAGTTGGCAGAGCTGGAGCTCAGGTCATCTAGGCTTGTTGCCTCCACTAAGGTGAAACATCTTGTGGTCATGATAGATGAGATGCTGAAATTTGAAGCTCAGGTGTTATCAGTAGTCAGTAGTGGCTTTTACCACCTAAGGAACATCACCTGAATTGTGTTCCTTGTCCCACTGGAAGACTTGCTGTCACTGTTGCATGTGTTTGTGACATTCAGGCTTGACTATTGCAATGCTCTCTACCTTGAATTAAATGGTGAATCCTACAACCTTGCAGCTAGTACAGAGCCCAGTGGTCAAGTTAATGACAGACCTTTCCAGGTGTTGCCATGTGTCCCCAGTTCTGCATGAGCTGCACTGGCTGCTGGTGAAGTGGCATATTATGTTCAAGATTGAATTACTGTTCTATAAGACCCCGTGCAGGTTGGGCCCGGGCTACCTGTTGGAGCTCCTAACTCATGGATCCTGTTGCCACCCACTGCTCCACCAAGATGGGCCTCCTTTTTGTTCCCATGGTAAGGCTTAAATTGTTGGTGGACCATGCATTTGAACTGGCCAGTCCAGTCCTATGGAACTCTCTAGCAAGATCTCTGAGGGAGGCCCCCTCAATGGGAGCCTTCAAAAGGGGCCTTAAGATCTATCTGTTTAGAGAGACATTTGGTCTTTTATAAGGGCCTCTGTATTTATGAAATGTTTTTGCCATTAGTTATTTATTTAATTATGTATTATTTATTGCTTTTTTAACTGATCAGCATGATTGTTTATGATATACTGTACCTGCTTTACTATTGCAATATTTTTATCTTTGTGTAAGAACTCATGAGCCCCAGGGAATGGATTATGTGCAAATAAACCTACTGCTACTACTAATTTGAGCACATTACTTGTCCTCCCAGAGGTGTAAAATGGGTCAGAGGCAGGACCCCATTTCAAATAAATCACATGAGATATTGGCAGATCGAAATAGTGGGCTATCCTCAGTAAATAAATGCAAAGTAAAAAAGAAGAAAAATGAATAAGGTATTCCTCATGGATTTTCCTGAATATATGGACTAACTATGCTGCTTTGTTCCTATGGTAGGGTTTCTATAATACAGGGCCCTCAGTTCACTGACAGCTCAAGTATACATGCTGCACCAATTTGTTTTCTGTTTTCAGATAATGACTTACTTCACCTTGCATAGTTATGTTATCTACATGACTAGGCAGTCTACTGTAAGAGCAAATAGAGGCATTTTCTCAGTCTGTCTAAAGGAACAAGAGGAAGCTTCTAACTGACATTTAGATCTAATAGGAAGTCCTTGACTGTTTTGCTCATATTCCAGGTGGTAGTCTCATAAGAACTCAGTGCAGAGTAGCAGGAGTGCTAATAGGAGCTGTCTTCTTGAAGTGCTGCTCTCATCAATCCACTGCCTATCTGTTCTGAGTCTACTGAGCACATTATGGCCCAAAGGCATAATATTAGCAGATGATAAATTTAGTTCGTACAACAGACCTAGCTCACTCACTCATTCAAGGAGAAGGCTGCAAATGGCATCATATTAATTAGAGGAAAAGAAGTAGCTGTTATGCTCCTAGTCCAGTGCACTAAAATGTATGCTGCCCCTTTTACAAGAATTATTGTATAAATAAAAAACTGGAAGGATACTGCACATACACAGACACAGTGAATCATTGTTCTATAAAAAAACAAGACAGAAGATAATATAAAAATATATACTCTTTGAATAGTTAAACCTGGCATGTATAAGATATTGCCAAACTTAAAATGCTGGGAAAGAAAACATAAGAGGAAAACTGGGGGACCTTAATATGTATGCCATGCAGACAAGGAGCGAGTGGAGGGGGGCATGACTGAAATGCACAAATATTTCCATAGGAATAGCATAGTGGAATGCAATGAAATGTTCACCCTTAGCACTGGGTGAAATTAGCAAATTCCAGTTTTCCAGACTCTTTGTGAAATTTGTCAAATATTGCAAAATTGTATGAAATGTATAATTTTCTGAAATTCTTTAACTGAGCATACCTTGGTCAGTCTTATAGTTAGTGATCTGCACTCTGACATACTGTTTGCAAGAGGCCCTAAAGGGATTCCACATTTTGTGACAGTTGGATGAGGAGTGGGGACATTATAGAGGCTCAGAGTCTGACAATTTATTATTCATGTGAACATTTCTGACAATATTTCTATGCTTACAACTTAGCCACCTTTGGAGCTAGATAACTGATAATTGATTTGTATACTTTGTTGTAAGAGTCTTAGCGATAGCTAAATAGAGAGGTAGTTGGTTGCATAACTTATAAGTTACAGTTCAACATTTCACAGTTTAATTATTTGTTGAATTGTGTGGAAATGTTCAAAATATTAGGATGTTTATAGTGCCACTACTACTACAGATATACACACAAGATTTGGCATGCATACCAAAGTAAACATGTCCTGGAATCTGATTAAGTCGGATAAATGTGGTTTAGTAGATTACAATTTATTGTGGCTACTTTAGAAATTACTAATTGGAAAAAAGTTTCTCAGAAATTCATGGACGCATAATAGATAATGCCAATTGAATTTCACTTGTGGAATTTAATTTTCACAAAGTACTTATCACCACTGAGTCACCTTACCTACACTAGTACCATGGCCCTGCAATGGCTCTCCTGCCATAGTGATGCCCAGCATCATGCTCCATCATGACTAAAGCTATCCAGATACTTCTGTCACAATGGCCTAAGTCACAACTAGTTGTAAAGCTTGCCATCATTTGGTACCACTGTTTCAAATAATGAAACTATATATTGTCATCTACAGGGCTGCTAAAGAGTCAGCATGTGGCATTGTACAGATACAATACTGCATGTGCTTGAGCTTCCACAAGTCATTCAGTCAGTGAATTGTAACGATTTGCTGGCCTATTGCATGAAGACAGACTAATGCCCAGTGATGTCCATGACTTTTCTTTATGGTTCATCACTCAAGATAGGACATGACACTAGGCACCACTATACTTTAGCTATGGAGCCTCCTATGAATGCTACTGTACTTTGCTGCCACTTTACCTAACCTTTACTTTCCTCAACAGTGGCAACTCAAGTATCTAACTGGGCAAAATGTATGAACGTGGCTTTGACAAAAGTATCAAAACATCCCACAGTTTCATAAAAACTCATGAAATTCAACTTTAATTACTGATGTTATATTGGTATTTTTGGTTGCTTATAACCTGGTCAGCCTTTGAGCAAGAAATTAGAGAGTAGTGCTGTGCAGAACGTGGAATTCCACCGGCAGAATTAGCACAGAATGACCATTCAGCTAGCAGAATTTCCACCGGAATTTCACTGGTTGTTCTGCAGAATTCTGCCTACTATGATCCGCAGGATAATATTCTGCAGAGCAACATTTTTTTAGTAGAAAATTATTCTGCAACCATTTCCATGGAAAATATTGAGATCCGCAGAAAAATATTCCATGGAACAGCATTTTTTCCACGGAAAATCATTCCGCAACTATTTTCTGCTGTGGAATTCCACCATTCCGTTTCTGGTGAAATTCAGCACAATTTTGATGGAATTTTGAAAATTCCATGGAATTTTGTTCTGCCAGAATTTTAAAATTACACACAGCACTATAAGAGAGTTTACATACATGGCCTCATTTCTTAGGGATTTATCCTGTTCACAGGTATATAATCAGATCAGGCTGAACCCTGTCATCATTCAATTGGCTCTGGGGTTTTTCTCCCACATTTTTCCCTCTCTCCTGGGGGATAGGGGAAGTGCCTCTGTCAGTCTCGCACAGCCACAGCTTCCCTTGCAGCAGGAGTAAGCTCCCTGGCCCAACCACATGGGTCACTGTCATGGTGGAAACTGCCACCAACCTTTCATGACAGAAATGCACTACTGAGCAGCACCTGTCTCAGCTGTATCCTATCTCTTGATGTGACTTATGGTACTTGACTTGCTGCCAGTACTGGATTGTCATCACGGCAGCATGACACTCTGTTTGGGGTGGCCTCAAAACCAAACATTTAGGGTCAATGAACCTAACAAAATTGGTGATATTCTGTTTTCTAGTTTTTAAGTTATAGGGGGCTTGAAATTCTACCGTTTACATAATTGTGAAATGTAATTTTAAAATGTCTGAAAGGTTGGAGGCTTATAACTCAGTCACCATTAAAGATAAAGATTTGCAACTTGTTATTCTTCTGTTTAGACCGTGGTAAAGTTATCATACCAACTGTGGTGCAATTTGGACAAATATTATTAAATTAGATGGAAATAACTGAAATTAAAATTGTGGCAATATTTCACAAAATGTTTTTGGAAATTTCATGAAATTTCAGAGATGTGAAATCAGAATTTCATCAGACTTTTGTCAACGAAAGTTACATTTCACCCAGTCCTATTTACTCTTTGTATAAACACATACACAAAGGAGAATCTACTAACGCTGGCTGGAGGAAGGTTTAGAAAGGTTGTCCACAAGTACTTTTTTCAGGTAAGAGCAGCGGACAAGTGGAACAGATGACCAGAGGAGTTGGCTGGTGCCAAAACAGTAAGTGTATTCAAAAATGGTTGGGACAGTCTCAAGAGTAAGAAAAGAGCAGAAGTGGTCAACATACCCTGTGTGTTCTGACAGGAAGTTTTAGACTTTTTTTTTATATTTATTACACTTTATGTCCCCACTCCAAGTCGTCAACTCAAAGGTTAGTTAGGACAGTTTATTTCACTAATTTATATTGAACATAAGAATTAAATATTGAATATAGAACATTCTATTTGAATACATAGGATAAATAAGAAAGTTCTACTGCACACAAGGAAAGGCTGTGAAAGACTGTACCACTATATTTATTTAATTTAAGATATGTGTGTTTTTAAAAACATGTAAGCAAAGAGGTGGATAAGACTTTAAATGAAATAGAATCTATACTGTTTCCTTAGTGTTAGATGTTTAAAGTTGTATCTGAAAGGTATATGAGGGGTCATCGGACACTAAACTTCAGGCAATGTAACTGCTGCATAACTTTCATTTATTTGATTTTATTTTATGTATATAATGCTTTATATAAAAGATTCTAATCATGTGAGGCCAGAAGAATATAAAACATGAATTGGTGGCTCTAGGCATCCACCACCTAGTGGCATGAATTAAAGTTACATGAGAAAATTGTTGAAAAATGTTAAATACAAATGATGCTATAATGTATAATCATATAATAAAAATCTTTATGTATGTTCACAAACAGATCCTTCCCCTGAAGAAGCCTGTTAAGATGAAACATTAGGTTACAAGGATCTTATTGAAAGAAAAATAAGAAAAAGAAACGATTTTTTTGGAACTTTTACCAGGCGTGGCTGGCCATTTCTTTTCATTTAAAGATGGTTTTAAGATCACTTCAATGGTTGGGGGTGAAAGATGATACAAGAAGGGTATCCATGGTTTGCTCTGTTTACATAGGGGAAGGCTATAAACTTTTGTTAGTGTTTGATTTGCTTATTTTGGCCAAGGGAATCGATGCTGAATAGTGAATGATATCATTTAAAACACTGAAACATAGAACATGATGGTAGAAAAGGGCTCATTGGTCCATCTAGTCTGCCCAAACCCTACCTATCACTCTTGTAATGGCCCTAATGACCATCTGCTTCTATTTTCTTCTCCTCCAGTCCTTATCTGACCCTTGTACCTGTCTCAGCCATTTTGTAATCCACTCACTGTTTTGGCACAGATCAGCTCCTCTGGTAGTCTGTTCCACTTGTCCACAACTCTTTCTGTAAAAAGTACTTTTGGAAATCCTTACAAAACCTTACCCCAGCCAGCTTTAGTGAATTCTCCTTTGTGTATGTGTTTGCACTAAGGATGACCAATTCATTGCATTTTGCCATGTTAATCATGTTAACATGATAACATGTTAACCATGTTAATCCCCTATAAATATTTGTACATTTCAATCATGCCCCCCTTCTCTCTATGGTGTACATGTAAAGTTCCCCCAATCTTTCCTTGTATGCTTTCTCTCCCAGCCCCTGGATCATTTTAGTTTCCCTTCTATGTGCAGCCTCCACCTAATCACAGGCCTTCCATAGATGTGGGCTCCAGAACCTCACACAATAGTCCAGATATGGGTGAACTAGAATTTATTCATGGGGTACTGCTGAGTGTTGATCTGAGTGGACAAAAGTTGAAAGAACTCTGCAGTTTGAAGCCTAAAAAACTGATTCAAGCTTTGAGACTTTATTTCTGGTATTGAATGCTGCTATATAGTGTCATTATACTGATGCAATTAATATTAGTCGTTTTACTACATTCATGGATAAATACATTTCCCCATAAACTACGAAAACAGAGGTTCTGACCCACCTGTTAACCTCCTCAGAGTGGTTGGAGCAGGGGTTTCACCAGCTGCAGCTCACCCAGATGAAAGTGTAAAGCTTAAACTGAACAAGTCAACACTTTCATTCATATATGCACTTCTGGCAGAGTTCCAGGCAGAAGTGAACCAGTCAACCCAGAGATTTCTTTCTCTGTGTAGCCTCCACCTGAACCTTGCACAGTGGGCCAGATGAGGGTGAACTTGAAATCTATACAGGGGACACTTGAAATCTATACAGGGGAAGGATCATCTCCATACTTCTACTATCTATACCCCTTCCCATACATGCAAATACCCTGTTTGCCTTTCACACTGCCTTGTTTCAGTTTGCCATAGATTTCAGGCATACCTATATTATCACCCCAGGTCTCTTTCATCTGTTGTCTTGTCTATTACCAATCCTCCCATCAGGTATGGCATTTTCAGGTTCTTTTTCTCAACATGGCTCTTGTTCTCCCAGGCCACACAGTGAGATAAGTAACTTATTCAGTGTGCCTTCCTGGTGAAACATTTCAGTAAATAAAATAAATAAATAAAAAAACATGGATTATCTTGAATTTTATGGCAAAAAGAATTTCAGCTTCTGTAACATGGGCAACTTTTCAACCCAACCAGATCTTCACTCATTGCTCTGATCTAATCTTTGCTGTCCTGTCTCCCACAGAGTTTGGTGTCATCCCTGAAAAGGCAGATCTTTCCCTGAACTCCTACCAAGATATCATGTATGAAAATGTTAGAGGACGGACTTCAGTCTGAGCCCTGTGGCACCCCTCTCATTATCTCTTAGCATTAGCCTACTCACTATTCATCACCACCCTTTGTGTTCCCCCTTTAGCCAGTGTTCCATCCATGTTGCGACCCTTTCCTCCCTCTCTAGATCTCTCAGTTTCTTGATTAGTCTCCTGTGGAGGCCTAGTCAAAACCCTTACTGAACTCCATAGAACAGTATTTGTGCTGCATGTCCTCTAGTTACCCAGCTGAATAACATGATCGTTGGCCTTATGCACATGAGTGTGGAGGGGCTACGCTCCATGTATCTGCAGTGCATAGCCACTCCACACCCATTGTACCCCCCATGCGGAATGCACTAACCGGGGCATGCAGCCCCTACACACTCAATCCCCTGGCCGTGTGAACACCAGTGAGCCTGGGGCCAGAGAGTGGTGTGTTGGTGGTGTGCCAGCACTACATGTCATTCACCAAGATGAGTAGTGCTGCACAACAATGAACATAGGAGGGTGCCTGTTATGCCAGGGTGAACCCTGCTATAATAGCACTACATGCCCTGCCCCATGCACACAGCCCACTGGCACCTGTCTATAACCCCCCAAACACACACAGCTTTGCCAACCCCCACAGGGCAATTGGCACCCACCCCAATGCACAGAGGTGGCCCACACCTTGAGGCTGTATACAGCATCCCCCCACCCAAACCCTCAGTGGTGCCCTGACTCTGGATATCAATCTGGCACCCCCCCTCCACCACACACTGCTGCCCCATCCTTGTGCTGGTAATGTCACCCCCTCACATTTGCCTGCAACTCAGTGCCTGGCACATCTGGCAGGGCCACACAATCCCCCTATGCCAGATCGCAGCCCCTGTCCCCATCCTAGCATGGCACTGACAACCTTCCCCTTGCCCCCATACCTTCCTGTCAGTGCTGTGGTCAGGAACAGCCAGTGGCACAACCCTCCACACACCTCCACAGCTGCTGGCCATACAATTGCAGCTGAGAATGTGCTGCCTGTTTATAGGGATGTGCTCCCAGCATCAGTTGGATAGCCAGCGGCTGAAGCAGTGTGTGTGGAGGGCTGTGCCACTGTCCATCCAGAGCAGTGGCACTGACAGGCAGGAATGGGGTACGGGTGAGGTGTCGGTGCCGCCGGGAGCAACCACTGACCACCAATGATGGGGTGGGTGTTCAGGACCAGGCTGGGAGAGGATGGGTGGGTGTGCAGTATTGGGCATTGGCCCAGGTGCAGCTGCTCTGCTGTGGGGGTTGCCACAGACCATGATGGGAGCGGTGGCCTGACATATGTGTGTGTGTGTGTGTGTGTGTGCGTGGGGGGGGTTGATGGACATGCAGCACCAGGGTCGGGGAAGACCAACATTGTGGTGGGGTGGAGTGGGATTGGCAGACTCAGGGATGGGGCAGAACTGTGTTGGGGTGGGGAGTGCCCCAGCCATTTGGGGATGGGTCAGCCATGTGATGGTGTGGATCTATGGCATGGGCCTCAGTGTCTGGGATGATAAGCTTGGGGGAAATGGTGAATGGGGCCTCATGGGTCTGGGTGCCTGCAGGGGATGTTAACACACCTGGACCCATGCCTGCTCACATAAGGAATCCATTGTGGCACCCATGCTGGGCATCCCATTGGATTCCCCACTGGGTGCACAACTCTGTCCCCAGCCACCCTGTGGAGTACTGCATGCCATGGGGCAGAGCTGTGGACATGTGGTAGCTGATGATGAATGCCTGCCGTGTGCACCTTTCTGGAAGTGCGGAGGTTCATGGGCAAGATATGCACCTTTGGTGTGTATTTTCCACCCGATTGTGACTAGGCCCCGTGTTTGTAACATGACCTCTTCCTAGTTAACCCATGATATCATTTGTCCTGTAGAATTATTTACCTTGAAAGTCTACCAACCTTTTCCATAGTATATTCTCTAGTAATTTCCACAGTATTGATGTCAGACTGACTGGTCTATAGTTACTGTGATAATCTTTACTACCAGATTTTTTCAGGGGCAGAACATCAGCTGCCCTTCAATCATTATGGACCACATCAGTGTTCAAAGAGCAGTTGATAGCAGTGCTGGAAGCACTTGTACTATTTCCCTTAGAATTCTTGGGTGCATGCCATCTTGACTCATTGATTTGTCTACTTATAGTACTTTCAGCCCTTCCAGCACCCTTTCTTCTGTGATGTATGTGAAAATGCACCTACAATGACTTTCTCCCCTGCTGTGGCTTTGCTGCAGTAGACAGTCCTCATTTTTATGGCTGTGGGCATAGCCCAGCAGATGTTTTGCATTCAGAAAAGTGCTGATGTCATTTTTGCTACCAAACAACATAACAGAGTATTAAAAATAGATTCCTCCACTGAAGCCTCATTACTACACTGCCTGTGTATGTATAGAAAGTTATAGAGCACTATTTTTCCTCTGGCTTGAGGAGTTAATTGAGCCCACAGAAAGTTAAGTCATTATCTTCTGGCAGTCATTCTGTGTCAGATTTACAATCGATAGTACAGACAACATAGAAAGCTATTGGAAGTAGAATGGGTTAAACATTTTATGGAGCGTTCTGCATATCAGATAAGCTCTGCTGTGTCCTCAGCCCCTAGGAACACCTCAATAAGCCATTTGACACCACCATCCTAAGAGCAGTCATTCTGCTACTTTGCAGGACATTCCATAGCAAAGAGTCCCTGTGCTGCCTGTTTCCAAATAATACACCAACTTCATTTTCTCAGGCAGGCAGTTCTGGGCTACTGTTTATATTATACTGAATGCACTTAACCTGCAATTTGTGACTATAGGTGTTTACAACTGAATGACAGTAACCACATTTGCTTCACTTGCAAAAATGTAGGCGTGTGTGTCTAATTTTTGTTTGACTTAGGTTACACATAGAATCTCATCATTTCATAACATGCTGTATTGTGATTAAATTAACTGATACATGGGGGCTTTGGTTTCTTTTACCAATTCATCTTTCCTGATTATGGATATACTAAAACAAAACTTCTCAACAAAATGTTAAAAAAAAGGAGTTCAGCAATAATTTAGTTGATGTGGTGGAAAGAGCTGCTCCCTGGAAAATTACCTGGTTTGGGGTGGGACTGCCACAAGCTGAATGGAACTTCATGGATGGGGGAGCTCATGGCAGCAGAAGAGGCATGATTACATTAAAAGCTTAATGGTATGGATGTAGAGGCACCAATATTTGAGCATGACTTTGGTAGAGGACTAAGTGTGACTTCGGTGTGGGGGATCATCAGGAATTGAGTGAGTCTTGGTATTTTTAGCATAATTGTTTTCTGAGACTTCAACCTTCAATGGGTTAGACTCTGCATCCATCTGTATAGTATGTCACTAAACCACATGCAGTGGTGTATGGGTAAAAACCATATCACTAGACCTGGACCACAGCTGTAAAATCTGTACTGGGAACAGCTTGTTCAAATATTGCTGATCCACTCACTTCAGATGATCTGGTCTGGCTTCTGTCTATCTGGTCTGATCCTGACAGTTCCATTTTCAACCATGCCAAGGAAGGGTTGAAAAACAGACATCTAGGAGCAGACCAGATATGTAATTCAGCCAGAGTGACCAGGCTAGCAGTATTTGTGCAACTTGCACCCAGTATGGCCAGTTTGGATTTTTACAGAACTACAGAACTACTGTGATTCAGGTCTGTCAGTCCAGTTTTTAATCAATCAATTTTTATTTTATACTGAAAGGTATGTGAGCAAAAATGCCCATTTACACAAAAGTCCAGTTAAGCATAAAAAGAGAACAGAACATCAGGTCAAACAATTACATAGTAAAATACAGTATAAACAGGCATAACATAAACAGGTCTAATACCAAGATCTTGAGGGATATACAGAAGAAAGGGGAAGCAAATAAATAACAGTGACAAATTTACAGCATGGGATATAGTTGGAGGTACAATTCAGGAACATGAACAGTTGGGTGATGCGTCATAAAGAAGAAGTGCAAGTCCCGGGGCACCCAGATCCTGCAAGTGGATGAGCATTCCCTCTGTGTGATCTGGCTAGGCCCCAAGCATCAGGCCAATGACTGTGCAACATTCCAGACCTTCATCCAGGCCACATGAATTAGGCATCAGAAAAAGCTTGAAGCCCACTTGCTGAAGGAGCACCTAACTTTAATGGAAAAGGAGCCACAGAATTAGCGGGAAAAATCTTCTCCTCCAACACCAGAACCCATAAAGAAGAAAAAGGACAAGGAGAGGCACCAAGACTGGGATAAGTCTTCATCTGCTTGGTGGCAATCAATGGGCACCACTGAAACCGGAGGGGTCTCCACTTTGGTAAGTATCCCTACTGTCAGATCTCCTACTGCTCCAGTGGATAAGACCACAGCCTCCCTACCTGCTTTACTCACAGTGCAGTCAGGGTTCTTGCTGGATGATGGGATCCCTATTGTTCTCCTTAGGCCCATATCTTGTTCAGGGTCTATTTTAAGCAACCAGGTTGATAAGTTGCTTCCTGGCCCCACCGAGGAACACACAGTCACAGTCAGTAAGCTGGACTCCAGCTCTGCTGTTGTCTGCATGGCCCAGGTCAATAAGTTGGACATTAGCTCTTCTGAAGTCTGCATGGCCATGGCTGATAAGTTGCTCCCCAGTTCCTTGGGGACTGCACAGCTAAGGCTCTCCCATTGGGGTCATAGGATACCCCTCAGATTGAGTTGAGCCAGCGGCCTGACATGAAAGTCTTTAGAGAGTTACTCGCTACCACTGACCCAACCAGAGCCTCTGGGCTTGCCTGAAGATCAAGAGTCTGAGGAGAGCATTAATCTGGAGCTTTCCCTTCCTTCACTGGGTCAGTCTCTTCCTGGTTCACCCACTGGCCTATTCATGAACAGTTGGGTGATGCATAGAAAATAAGAAGTGCAAGTTCTGCGGCACCCAGATTCTGCATGCAGACGAGCATTCCCACTTTGTGATCTGCCTAGGTCCAAAACACCAGGTCAAGGACTGTGCAGCCTGCAAATCCTTCAACTGGGCCACATGGATTAGGCACCAGAAAAAGCCTGAAGCCCACTTGCTGAAGAAGCACCTAGCTTTGATGGAATGGAGCTGCACAATCTGAGGGAAAATCTTCCAACGCCAGAACCCAAAAACAAGAAAAAGAACAAGGAGAGGCACAGCGACTGGGCTAGGTCTCCATCCACTTGGAGGCGACCATCAGTCATCACTGACATCAGAGGGCCTTAACTTTGGTGAGTACTCTACTGCCAGGTCTCCTACTACTCCGATGGATCAGACTACAGCCTCCCTGCTGGCTTTACTCACGGTGCAGTCGGGGCTCTTCTTCGATGATGGAACCCCTATTGTGCTCCTTAGGCCCATATCTTCTTCAAGGCTATCGCCAGTGGCAAGGTCAATAAGTCACTCCCCAGCCCCACTGAAGAGTGTACGGTCACAGCCGATTAGCTGGACTCCAGCTCCACCATTCTCTGCATGGACCAGGCCATTAAGTTGGACATTATCCCTTCTGATGTCTGCACAACCACGGTTGATAAGTCACTCCCCAGTTACTCTGGGGACCACACAGCTGAGGCTCTCCCATTGGGGTCACAAAATACCCACAACATCAAGTTGAGCCAGTTGTTGGACATGCAATAGTCTTTAGAGGGTTCCTCGTTCCCACTGACCCAACCAGACCCTCTGGGCTTGCCTGAAGACCAAGAGTCAGAGGTGGGCACTAATCTGGAGGTTCCCCTTCCTTCACCGGGTCAGTCTCTTCCTGGTTCACCCACTGGGCCTATTGTTAATCCCTCCTGGGACCTTTCATCAGGACCTCCTCAGCCCAAGCCCCTTTGGACAACCAGGTTCCACCATCTTGGACTCCAGCTTCCCAGACAACAGTGGGTCTTCTGTTGGGTTCTACTCACACCTCGACACCAAGTGACCCTTCACCAGATGATCCTTTTCTGGGTCAAGGTATGACTGGCACTCTGGCCATTTCTCAAACACTGGATGGCCTTCTGTCAGGCCCCCAGGTGCTGAATCTTCTGGCGCCTGACATTCCTGTGCCTGATCCAGTGTCAGCCCCTTCAAATGTCCCTATGGGGCCAATGCCTGGTCCTTCTTGACCTACTGCCTGGCCTTTGGCTCCACCTTCTGCTGGGCCTTCTGCTCCACCTCCAGCTTGACCTATACACAATGATCTGGGCTATGTGTCCCAACAATACCCAATGTACCCTTCGCTGGGGTATCCAATGCCTGGTTATCACCCCCATTATGTATCAGGGTACCAGATGCTTGGCAATGTCTAATGAAGGGTATGCTCCTTCTTGCTTTCCCTGCTCTTATCAGGCTCATGGATACCCTCAATAGCAGATGCCAGGCTGTCCATTATGCCAGACTCCTCCTCCATCACCTCCTCCTCCTCAGCCTCAGCCTCTGCAGCAGCCTGCATTTACTCCTGCCTCCTTTCCAACCTCTAGATCAACCTCTCCTGTGGATTCCCACATTTACAGAGAAGGCTTCTTTAGACACCAGGTCAGGGATAAAACCCAGGACATTCCTCTAAAAAGGGTTCAGACCCCCAACAGGCACTCTTTGGAGTCTGACTCAGACTCATCCTCCAGTTCTGGTTCATGTACACCTATAGAGCCCCAGTCCAAGGAGTCCCCAAAGTCCCCTCTGGAGGACCATTCCTTTGCAGAACTCCTCATAACTATAAAAATGCCTATGGCTGGGCAATCCAGTAACAAGATCCAAAGCAGAAAAGGCTTGCAGAGCATCTAGACATGACTGAGACAGCTCCTTATTCCCATACTGCCTTGGACTGGGCCCCATGAAGACCTGACATCCACTGTCTGGCAACAGCCTTCCTCCATTCCAGCTGTTTCAAAAAGGGCAGACAGGATGTACCACTCCCTAGAGTGGGTCACTCATCTTACTGGCCATCTGAATGCAGACTCAGTTGATATCACGGCTGCCCATGACCAGTCCTCTAAACCTAAACATTTGAACATGTCTCCACCTGATAAGGAGTCTAAGCAGCTGGACAATTTCAGTCACAAAATCCATTCCTCCTTCACTTGCACCCTCAGGTCCCTTAAATATATGTCTCATATGGTTTCCTATCAGAAATATTCCCTGGTCTCACTTGAGTCCATGCTAGAAGCTATCCAGGACCAGGAGCTTAGGGCCAAGATTTCCAAGATGATAAGAATGGCTAAAATGTCCTATCATCTTGCCTTCCTGGCCACTTATAATACAGTAGACTCAGTTGCTTGCACCACAGCCACTGCTGTCTGCATTAGGCAACATTTGTGGCTGAGGATTGCTGGCCTGGCACAAGATGTCCAGTCCTCCATCCTGGATGCCCCTTTCAGGGGATCCATGTTATTTGGAGGTGAAGTCAAGGATATTATCACTGAATTGCAGGACCAAGATAAATCCATCCATGATGTCTGCTTCATGTGCTGAGGGGGTTACAAAGGCAAACAGTCTTTTCATCAGCAACAGAGACACCAGACCAAAGAGGTCCCTGACAAATGCTAGGCCAAATACTGGTATCCAGCATCAGGAACCCCTACTCCCTCTGTCAAGTCCCAGAAGCCCTCAGGAGAAGCTGCCATCTCCCTCTCCTTAGCCTCCTGATTCATAGGGGAAGATTTGCCCTCCACCTTCTGGGGTCACAGGACATAACCATGGATTCTTGGGTCCTTCAGTTAATAGCAAGAGGTGACACCATAGAGTTCCTAGACAGGCCTATGGACAACCACCCAGTCCTCTCCCATTATCCTCCAAGGCACCTGTCTCTGATAGGTGATGAGATCCAGGCTCTTCTGTAAATGTCAGCCATAGAGCTCATGGCTCCAGCACAGATAATAAGACAGTACTACTTTCATTGCTTCCTAGTGCCACAAAAGATGGGCGACCTAAGACCCATCTTGGACCTCAGCATGCTCAACCAGTTCGTCAAGTACAAGAGGTTCCACATGCTCACCATCAGGGGACTTCTACCTCTGCTCCACAAGGGCCATTGGCTTTATGCGCTGGACATGCAGGATGCTTATCTGCACATCCCTGTCTTCCAGGCCCACCACCACTTTCTTTGGTTTGCCTTCCAGGGGAACATTACCAGTTCAAGGCTCTCCCTTTTGGCCTATCCTCTGCATCTTGGGTTTTTACCAAGTGCCTACCAGTGGTGGCTGTGGCTCTATGCCCCAGAGGGATGTAATTGTGCCTGTATCTGGATGACTGGCTTCTGTCAGCCCCATCACAGAGCAGTCTGAGGGAGTCCCTCCCCTTCACCCTGGACTTCTTTTCCAGGCTTGGAATAACAGTCAACTACCCAAATCCCTCCTCTCCCCTCCCAGTGCCTACAATTGGTTTAGGGCAGTTCTGGATATGGTCCAGGGCAGGGCCTTCCTCCCTTCAGACAGAGTGGAGACCCTGCAGGAACAGGCCAGATTAGTAGCCAACTCACTCTGGACCACAGCCCAGTTAATCCCCCATCTTCTCAGGCTGATGGCAGTTTCAATCCCTACAGTTCCTCCAGCCAGACTGAATATGGGGTTGACCCAATGGACTCTTCATGTCCAATGGGATCAGCGGCTGGACAACCTGGACCACAGGGTCCTAGTGTCTGGGTACATGAAGAATGATCTTCTTGGTGGCAGGAGTTGTCCAATCCCTCCATGAGGGTTCCCTTTCAACCCCTGGCTCCTACTATGATCCTTACAATGAATGCTTTGTGTTAAGGCTGGGGAGCCCACCTGGGAGACCATCAGACCCTGGGAACATGGTCTCAGTTGGAAGCATCTCTACATATCATTGTGTTAGAAATGAGGGCAGTGCTGTATGCTCTCCAGGCCTTCCAGCCTCTTCTATGTCCAAGAACACTCCTGGTTCAGACTAACAATATGCCTGTGGTCTGGTACCTGAACAAACAGGGAGGCACTTGCTGGTCCTCTTTATGAGGGGAGGCAATGTAAGTGTGGTACTGGGCAGTCCAGCATGACCTCTGCCTGACTGCTGTCCATGTGACAGGCATCAGCAATGTCCTGGAAGACAGTCTCAGCTGCAACACTGTCAGGGCTCATGAGTGGGAGCTAAATCAAGAGGTGGTCAAAAGCTTATTTGACCTCTGGGGTTGGCCAGAGATAGACCTTATCATCTCCCCATCCAGTGCAAAACTACTCACCTTTGCTCACTCATTCCAGGGTGTGGTATTTTCTGGTGAGATGCACTGTCTTTTTTCTGGACAGGGAGGTACTTGTACACCTTTCCTCCCTTCCCAGTGCTTCAGAGGGTTCTCCTGAAGCTACAGGCAGAAGAGGCTCATATGATTCTAATAGCCCCTCTTTGGCCTCATCATATTTGGTTCCTTCTGCTTCAACAGCTATTGATGGAACCCCCAGTACCTCTGCCTCTCTAGCATGATCTTCTGACTGAGGAGCAGGGCAGACTGGTGCATCCAGGCCACAAATCCCTCCACCTACATACATGGCACCTGTGGACATAGCTGCTTCATGCTTTGGAGTTTCTGGCATAGTGGCCCAGGTCCTTGTAGAGGCCAGAAAGCCTTCTACCAGAACTACTTATGCCATTAAATGGAAAAGATTCTCATTTGGGCAGGCTCCAAGGGTTAGGACCCTTTCTCTTGCCCCAGATGATGGAGTACCTCTTGCATCTTTCAGATCTCGGCCTCAGCTACTCTTCTTTGAAGGTCCATCTGTCTGCCATTTCAACCTACCACCTTCCTGTGGATGGCAAAATGATAGCTCAGTTGGAGATTTCCAAAATGTTCTTGAAAGGAATTTTCCATCTGAAGACACTGATTAGTAATCAAGTCCCCCCATGGGACTTTAATTTTGTTTTGGAAACACTTAGTTTGCCTCCTTTTGAACTGAAAACAAGCTGTGCTGCAGTATGCCCTATTTGTCTTGGAAAGTGCTTTTCTTAGTTGCTATTACTTCAGCTGAAAGAATTGCAGAGCTTCAGGCCTTGATGTGTAAAGAGCCTTATTTGATTTTCCACAGAGACCAGGTGGCTCTGTGCACGAAGTCAAAGTTTTTACCTTAAGTGGTTTCTGAGTTTGAGTTTACATTGAATCAGACAATTCAACTGCTGGTATTCTTCCCTGAGTACTCTAATCAGGGGGAAGCTCTTCTGTACACTATGGATGGGCACAGAATTCTGCGTTACTACACTAACTGGACTAAAGATGTTCGTAAGTCCAATTAGTAGTTTGTTTCCTTTGTGCCCAAAAGACAGGGCACAGAAGTTTCAAAATAGTTCCTGTCTAAATGGTTGGCAAATGTCATGCATTGTTTTCTGTAACCAGAAGTACAATAAACCTCTTCTGGGGAAAGTGAAAGGGCACTCAACCAGAGGCATGTCTGCTTCTATTTCTTGCTTCAGAAACGTCTTAGCTGCAGCCATTTGTGCAGCTGTGAATCTGCTCTGCAGTGTGCTGTATTTAATTTTTCTTTATTACCACATATGTTATGTTATTTTTGCCTGTGCACCCACTTGAGATGCAGAGAAATTGAACACATCACCTGTTGTCACTGGAATAGCTCTGCATTTGCCTCTCCCCCTTCATTTTATGGTTACTTCTCTTCCATTCCATTTTGTTTTATTTTTATTAACTTCATTCCTCTCCCTTAAATTGTGTTATGTGAAATAACTCCCATTGTTATTATCTTTTTACAAAAATTGCCAACTGTGCAGACACATTTGTAAAAAATTAATTATAATAGTGAGACTTTTTGAAATGTTATTTGACTTACCATACTCATTCTTGTCTACCAACTTACTCAGTCTCCTACTTGTTTCTGTCCTTGTACTAACTAAGTCCTGTTGCTTCATATCTAGGGGTTGTTGATTTTCAAATTGTGTGTGCCTGGGGTGGAGCAATAAAAGATAAACTATGCAATACCCTCAATAACACACCTACCCCAGTTTACTTTTACCTAACACTCATTTTTAGGCCTTGTACAGTAAGATCTTCATTTAAGAGAACAACTTGAAATGAAATGTGTAGAGAAATGTGTAAGATTTACATTGATATTTGGGTATATGCACTCTTATATTATACTAATTATGTGTGTGTACACTGTATAGCAATCTCTAAATAATCAAATAAACACTTCAAATATCTTCCTAAACATGTCTCAACATTGTGTTTCTCTTCCACCTTGTCACAACATATAGTGTTTGCAATTAAGGTACAGTACCTTCATGTATATGATGGCCCGGTTCTGTTGAGTTGATTGCTATAACAGTGCATAGACTAAAATATTAAACATATCGGTAACCGTAATACAGATGCTGGCATTATTTTTATATCTGCCCTTTCTCAATGTACCGTACTTTTATTCAGTTAGTTTATGTAACAGCAATTCATGTTTATGTTTAAGCCCATGAAACACCCTTATCTAGTTAATGCATTTACAGCCACAGGGGCTTTGCCAGATCTTGTTTGTCTGGGTATAAATACTCACTGAGTATTCACAAGATGGTACTTGCATACCCCTAGTGGTAAGGTTTGCAGAGCTCATGTTACAGTGTGGGAGCCTGGATTTTGATTCACCACACTAGCTCCCATCTTTAGGCCAGTTGCCATTTATTTATTTACTGTATTTGAAAACTGGTGACCAAGAAAGGTACACTGAGTCGAGTCTCATTTCCAGGTGGGACTCAGTGGAAGGAAATAGGGGATAGAAAGTATATAGCACAGACACAGTTCAAGTTACAATAAAGTGCAATCAAAGGACATGATTAATATGGGAGTAGGTGCAAAATGAGCAAACAAGGCACACAAATCAACAATTAGGCCTTTCAGTCACATCTACTCCAAGGAAGGATGGCAACTGCATGGGAAATAGACAGGGAGAGGGAAAACAAGAGCTGGGGAGAGAAGAAGCTTTAGATAATACCTGAGGAAGGCAGTAAAGTGGAAAGAAGAGAGCAGCTGGTTCCAAAGTGAGGGGAAGCAATATGTCCAGTAGAGGAGTAAGAATGATGAATGGCAAAGGTGGGAGGTCCCTGGAGTGAAGGAATCAGGAGGCAGAGGAGATGAGAAAGTGGAGTGATGAAAGGTAAGAGGAAAGGGACCCAAACCAGTATTTTGAATATGAAGGAGACACAGTGGATCTGGTGACATGAGGCAAGAAGGAGAATGAATAAGGAGGAATAAAGTGAGCAGTGATGAGTAAGAGAGGGAGAGTTGGTAGCAAAGAGGCAGAAGGAGTTGCAGAGGGTGTCCAGTCTGGCCAGGGAGATGAAGGTGGTGCCATAGACCACGTTGGCGTAGTTAAAGATTGGGAGCACCATTTTGGTAATAAGCTCTCAGCAGACCTGCAGGGACAAATCATCTTTATTGCAGTACAAAGCACCATGTTTAGGATGGAGTTTGGCATGGATGGCATCAATGTAGGCAGAGAATTCAAGCTTGCTATCTAACCACACACCAAGGTACTTGAAGGATTGAGACACTTCTGGTGGGGTGCCATCCAAGATGGAGAACACAGGCAGACTTGGGAGTCTAGCTAGTTCCTGGCTGGTGCCAAAGATCATGGACACAATTTTTTTGTGTTGACCCAGTGTTGCTTGATTGAAACCAGCACAGGACATTGTGGAAGTCTTGCTGGAGCAGATCTTCTATGGCTGTAGTGGAGGAACCAGAGGTGTAGATGACTGTGCCATCTGCATATATATGAATATGCTAGTTGGCAAAAGCCTGAAGTGAGATCATTAAAGAAAATGGAGAAAGCCGGCTCATCGGCGCAGTGGTTGGATTTCCGCTAGCACGCCGGCAACCTGGGTTTGGGAATGGACTCAGGTTGCTGGAGAGCCAGCTGGGTGAAGTAGGTTTGAGCGTCCCATGACTGCTCACCCACTCCGGGGTGGAGGGTAACATGACCACTGCATGGTACCCTGGTGGAGGCTGGGGGTCTAGTTGCAGTGAGCCTGGACATTGGGGGTAGTGAACGCCGGCTACACCTTGACGTTCATGGCACACCATGCCCCCAGAGGAAAAGTGGAAATACCAGCCTCTGGGTTGGCCGGATGATGGCTGCCCACTCGCTGGACCCTAGGGGTCCAGGCCCGATCCCACCTCAGCAGTGCCCAGGACTGATGCCTAGTACGCTGGGGCCCACCTCCAGTGTCTTTCCCTCAGAGGAGGGGACCCACCAGCAAAGGGATATGCTGGCCACCCCGGTCAGCTGCGATGTGAGGTGAGGGAGGGGGAGGGACGAGGGGGTCACAAGTGGCAATGTGCAGCCGGAAGGAGTGGCAAACCCGGAGGCATGGCTGGAGGGGAAAAAAAATGGAGAAGAGAATGGGACACAGGATGGAGCCCTGTGGGATTCCAGCCTCGATGGGAAGTGAAGGTGACAGGGCACTACCAACCTGTACCAACTGTAGACAGCCTGTGAGGTAAGAATGGAACTATTCGACAGCGAGAACTGAGAGGCTGCAGAACTCAGCTTATTTAGGAGGAGTAGATGGACATTGAGTTGAAAACCTTGGCCTGACTGGTAAAAATGACTGCTGTGATGTGCCCTCAATTCATCCCAGATATAATAAGTTACATGCAACAGAGAGGAGTCAGTGGAGTGATGCTTCCAGAAGCCAGATTGGAACAGGCAGATGAAATTGGTGAAGGAGAGGAAATCGGAGAGGACAGTCAGGTATAAACAACCTTTCCTTGCAGCTTAGCAAGGGAGGGGAAGAGGGAGAGGGAGATTGACTGGAAGTTACTAGGGGAGGCAGAGTCTCTCCATTTGTGAAGTGGAAGAACTTTGGCCCCTTCAAGGACCGAGGGAGAGCACTGAAGGAGAAGGAGATGTTGAGTAGGTGAGTCAGAAGAGATGCTATGACAGGAGCAGAGATATGGAGGAGTTTATGATCCAGCCCATCAGGGCCGGACTTGCACAGTTTGAGGAAGTAAAGGGCAGTCAGGATTTCCTGGGCAGTAATGGTGGGAAAGAAAACCCTGGGAGATGAGGAGAGAGGAAGAAGAGGGAACATGAGATGGAGCAATGGAAGCTGGAGGGGGAGTAAAAGGAAAAGCACAAGTTGTGAAGAACCAATTGAAGTAAGCAGCAAGAGAGAAGATGGACACAGTTGAGCCATTTACCTGCAGGATCAGGGGAGCACTGGGAGTGAGGGTCAAAGAGTGAAGTGATTTACCTTACAGTATCTTGAGGTAATGCTGAGGTAGTTTTGAAGGTTGGCCTTGAAATATTGTGATTTCACAGCCCAGATAACCTTTGTGCAGGAGTTTCTGATAGTTCTATGTAAGAGGAGGTCAGGAAGTGAGTGAGTGAGATGATTTGCAGTGTGCCTAGGCAAGATCATGGGATGTGCATCAATGATTTCTGGGATAATCCGGGGGTAATTGTGAATATCAACCATGGATTTGTGAGTAGGGATGTGCTTGTCCCAAACTGAGGAGAATTTGGAGTGAAACAGGGAGAGGGCAACATCGATATCAGTGGGGGAGGGTATGGCTGACCAATCTGCTGCAGCAAGGTCACTTAGGAGAGCAGTGGTGTTGTGTGACTGGTGTGACCTGGTGCAGATGTATTTGGGGAGGAGAGTGGATGCCGGATCTTCCTGACACAGAACATCATTTATTTATTTATTTATGTATTTATTGAAATCTCAGATTACAACCTTTGAAGTGGAAACTCATTTTCAGAGGTTCCATGTCATGACAAAACAGGGATACAATAGTTAAATTATACAAGTCAAAACAGTGTTAACAAAGAAAACAAACAGGCAATTCAGATATAGCCATTTAACATGTAAGATTATAAAAGTACAGATATTATGGTCAAGGCCACTGTTTTTCAGTTTTTACCAGAAAATCCGGTAAAATTCTGGAATTAGGGCTGCCTGAAGACCAGTAAAAACAAAGATTTCATGGAATCTGCAATTTTATATCAATCAGTAAATCTACAAAACTTGTGTTTTTCTTTTAATTTCTTCCTGTACTGTTTTCAGTTTGCTTTATTTAATTATCTGTATATTAATCCTTCTTTAATTCTGATTATTTATGCACATACTAAAAGAATGATAGCAGAATCCCGGTAAAATCTGGAAAACAGGGGAACAATCAATGGTGCAATTCCAGAATCTGAAGTCTTGAAAATGGAATTTCATTGTTTTAATCACCGTAAATCAGTGACCTTGATTATGGTACAGTATATGCAGCAACAAAATCATGTGTAACATAAGTGCAGTAGTAATACAAGGCAGGAAAAGGAGAGAGGACCATAGATGGGAAGAGACTGGTAGCAGGGGATATGGGGAGGAGAGGGATAGTGAATGAAAGACTAAGAGAGGGGATGAGGGGAGGACTGGAGCAGCCAAGTAGGCCTTGTCAAAATTTAGTGGATGAGGGAAGTAGATAGAGGTGGGAATGAGGGGGTGATGGGGCGGGGGCACGTAGATCTTGGTGGGGGAGATAGAGGAACATAGCTGGGGAAACTGAAAGAGGCCTTGAGAGAAATATGATGGTGGAGGGATGTAGTGGGGGAAAGTGGAGGTGTTGATAGAGGCTTGAGCAAGTTAAGGGTAGCAGTCACAACAGCTTAGGACTGCAAGATAGTCATGAAGCTTAGTTTTGAATGGGCCGAGTTTAGTACTGGATAGCATGTCCTCACTGAGAGAGTTCAGCCAGAAGGGAGCATGAAGGAGCACTGGCCGTGGGTGGTGTGGTGCTGAAAATATGGTCACTGAAAGCATCTGGCAAGATACCGGCTGCAACAATACAGTGGGCATGGGAGGAGAGAACCCAGTCCAGGTGGGAATGGTTCTAACAATGGAAGCTGATCTGAGTGAGTTCATTGATATTCTGTGTGAGATAAAGGGATGCAACCTTGTGGGGTCAGCCTGGATGCCGGGGACAGCCAATTAAAATTGAAATCCCATAGTAGGATGAGTACACCAGCAGAGGAAAGAGAAGTGATGGTAGAGAGAAAACTAAATAGAGAGGAGTAGGATAGTCTCAGTGAGGCATAGAAAACCCCAATGAATGGGCACAGAGGAGGGGAATGATAGCCTGATGAGAAATTCGTGGGAGGATGATATCACCTCTCTCTCATTGCCAAGGTGCAAGAGAGGCTCAGATGGGCATAGATGGCAACACCACCCTCACATTTTTCCCGGTCCTGCCCAAAGAGATGATAGTCCAGAATAGAAAGGCTAGAGTCTGACATCCTGGAGGAGAGCCATGATTCCGAGATACAGAAGATGTCATGAGAGTATTATAAAACCTAGAGAGACAGGAGGTTGAGTTTTGGAAGACAGCTCATAGCATTGAAGTGAGCATGCTCAAGCCTCTGGCAGCTGGGGAGGTGGAGAAGAATGGAGGAGAGGGTCCGATTTTAACTCCACACTGCTTGACAGGAGAAGGAGTAGGAAAAGAAGCAAGAGGTTGGAGTGGGATTTCCACCCGTTAGAGTGGGGGAGATGGCAGGGGGGATGTGGAGAAAGGAGAGGAGGAGGAGGATGGATGGAGAAACTCTAGGTTATAGGAGGGGAAGGAGAGAAATCCAGGGTGGATAGGAAGGGAGAAAGGTAACAGGGAGGAGTGAAGGCTAGCTGGAAAGAGGGGGGAATGAAGGGAAGGTAGGTAGGATGGGGGAGGAGTGGGTGGTAAAAAGGTCCCAAGAGGGAAAGGGATAAGGTAGAAGAGGCAAGATACATTGTAAACAGGAAGTGAGATGCACTAGTCATCAGTTTCACAGTACTGTAGCTGACAGCATGAATAGTTGTTTGGTCAAAAACACTAAAACGCTGTCACCTGGTGAAAGGCCTAAGTAGAGATAGATAGTAGGCAGGTGAGCATTGCAACACAGATGCTCTCAACAGATTACTTACTAAGCTAAACCTAACTGGGAGCACTAATACATATACTGTAGCAAAAAGAAGTGTGTTACCTATAAACAAATATTGGTAAGAGACAATGCAAAAAATGGATGCACCCATTAGGGTGTTTCTAAGAGACAGCAAAACAATGACAAACTGAAGTAGAGGCAGCAAGAAACAAGATGGAGGATTGGCTAACTAACTAGTAATGTGCAAACTGTAAGACAAGGCAGGTTAGCACCGAAAGTAGAAATACAGAACTCTTTAATTAGGGAGCATAGCAGAATATTAAATTGGGATGAAAGTTTAACAATGCAAGTCACAGATTGACAGAGGGCCCACATGTATTCAATGGATACTCACTGAACAGTGAAGAGAAACAACTGGGTTAGGAGGAGGTTGATCTGGGGTGCAGCTTGGCCGGCTGATGGTTGACTCATGACTGACTCCAGACAGACTCCTTTCCTCTTCTCTCTTGTCCTGTCCTGTCATGGAGATGAGATGCTTGAGTTTTGTAAGGGGGGAGTGTGTATTGTAGCTACCTGCTGGTCAAAAGGTTAAAGTGACTTTGACCTGTAAATTTATTTATTCAAATGTTTTATCAGGAAGACATGCTGAGTTGTGAACAGTTCATTTCTATATACATCCTGGAGTAAATGGTACAGAGAGATCAGACTGATACAAAAATCAGATATACAGGTTATTATAACAGATCATTGAAAACTAATAATCCATTGGGTATATGCTCAAACATAACAGGATAATTACAGACAGGAGTGATAAGATAAAATAAATGATAGTTTCCATAATAAATGGGATATAGCAAACAATAAACAGATATTCAGAACCAGCCGCTCAAGTAAGCCGGAAACAAATGGCACAGCACACATTTAAAATGTACTGAAAGAAAATTAAAATATCAAACAGTAGTTTGAAGGGAATACAACAGAGGTTTAATACCTAAAAACTATTACATTACTTACTAATACTCTCAATACATAGGAAACTGTAGTAAAAGGCATAGCCAATAATCCAGCTATGGTGCTTGGGAAAAACAAAAGGCCAGATGATTAAATGCTAATTATTGAGGATGCAGATTGGAGTATTGTAAGCACCGACAGAAGGGTCAAAAAGGAGCATAGGGCACTGCGGGGATATTCCAACTTTTAACAGGTTTCAAGTGTTAAGTAGTGAGGGAGGTTCTAGTATGGAGACAGAGGCCTCTTCCACAGAGTTACCATCAACATCTGTTGTGGATGAGAGGGGACGGTATTAACATTCAGCCACCCAAACAATACCAACTGTAACAAATACCTCTGAAAGCACTGATGACTCACTCTCTTACTCACTTTAACAGCAATACAAATAGCCATGAGCCATCAATGAATCCTGCATCAGTGACACCAAGGAAAGTAATTGTTTTAGGTGACTCCATCATTAAATATATTGATGGACTGATTTGTTGCAGTGACAAACACAATAGAATGGTGAACTCTTTGTGTGGGGCAAAGGTCAGGGACCTAACCTGTATGGCTGAGAATATACTCAGATGAGAGGGCGAGAACCCCTTGGTAATTCTACACACAGGAGTTAACGTAAGAAACACACCAGTCAGTGATCTTAAGAATCTCCTTGGGGAACCTGTTGAAATCAAAAGGGTGTGACATCATTTCAGAAATTCTGCCTGTACCCAAGGCTTCATATCAAATAAACAAGACAATCAAACATATTAATTCATGGTTGAGATTGTGGACCAAGGACATGGGTTTTACATTTTTAAGACACTAGGACTCCTTCTGTGAGAAATCACAACTATTTGCAAGGGATGGGTTACACCTCAGTTATAATGAAAGTAAGCTGTTGGGGACTAGAATAACTAATGTGATTGCCACTGCTTTCAACTGATAAGGGGCTCAGCAGGGACCATTCAAAAATCAGGAGACATCACATAAGACAGGAGTCAAGAATTTGAAACCTTATAGTCATTACAGTTTTATGCTACTAAACATTGAAATGGTATTGGAATTGGAACTAATTATTATGTAAAAAGAGATTCCAGCTATATTGGTCCTTGCAAAACAGGAGAAGATGGAAGGTTTGATACCTTTTATTGGACCAACAAGTGTCTTGTACAAAGATGGAACTATACACAAGCTTTCGGGGCCACACAGGTACCTTCTTCAGGTGAATAGCAAAACTGAGCAACATAAGCAATATTTATATCCACTGTGGAGCAATTAAAAATCAGGAAGTGAGGTAGGAAGGTGATAAAGGGGACTAGAGATGAAAGTCTAAGATGCAAAATAAAAACATAAGAAGAAATGGGGAGGGAGGCTAAGTAGGAACAGGTCAGTAGAATATGAAAGGAAGTTAAAGGGAAGACAAAAGCATGCAGATAGGATCTGAGATCAGAGACTGGATGTAAGGGTAGAATAAATAGGAGGTGCCTAAGAGATGGAAGGAATTCAAGAAATTAGGAGAAACGAAAGAACAAAGGCCTAGATAAACAGAGTATGAGGTAGTACAAACAGAGGTGTGAAAACATGAGTAAATGGGTGGGACTCAGCTAAAGAGTTAGTAGGAGAGGCAGGGAGGATGTGAGATACAGGTAAAAAAAAGCAGATCAGGCAGAAATCAGAGAAAAAAATGATAATAAGAGAAATACAGAACCAAAGTGTGATAATTAATTACATAATTTAGTACACAACAAAAAAGAATTACAGTTTACCATTGTGTATCATGAAACTGATGTCCCAATTCAGTCCAGAAATGTTAGATTTAAATTGTTTAATATATTTCAGCTCCCATGTCTTTCTGTCCTGTGTGTTTCTTAAGTTGCCTCTTAGTAACAAAACAGATAAATCCAAGAGAGTGTGATCTGTTTGTGAAAAATGGTTTCCTATTGAAGTGCTGATAATCTGGTTTACTATTATGTGACGGTGGTGATTCATCCTGGTTTTCAGTGGTTGGCTAGTTTCCTCAATATAGCAACCATTTGTGCACTTCTTGCATTGAATTAGGTAAACCACACTGCTGGATTGATGTGCAGGATTCACTAATTTGCATTATGTTGTTCTGGCTTGTCTTAATGGTGGCCTGTGTGCATATGTGGGAGGCAGTATAGGGCATTGGCTTAAGGCTCTGAGCTGCAAATCTGGAGACCTGGGTTTGAATCCCACAGCCCCCACTTGCATAGTGTGTGACCCTGAACAATTCACTTAACTTCCCTGTGCTCCTAGTTGGCACCTGTAAACAAGCTTTCAGCTTAGTGTGCCACTCCTGGTTAAACAATTGAAAAAAAAAGGGTCTTATATCTTGCCTTGTTGCTTGGTGTTGTCCCTCTTGTTTTCTGGTTATTTTGATCTGCTGGGAGTTTGTTATGAATTATTATGTTCGAGAGGCTGGGGGGCTGCTTATAGGTAATGACAGGTGGTTCAGGGAAGATGTCTTTCAGTGTTTCATCTTCTCCCAGCATGGGTTGTAGCTCTTTGACAATTTCCCGAAGGGGTTTTAGCATGGGGTTGTAAGTGACCACTAGGGGTGTGCGGCCAGTTTGATGTCTTTGCCTATATTCCAGCTGATTGTCTCATGGTATTTGTATGGCCCATTCAAAGTCTCTGTCAATTTGTCTTGGAGAGTGGCCCTGCTGAATTAGGGAATTCCGAAGTGTGGAGAGCTGTCTGTCCCTTGTTCTCTCATCAGAGCAGATTTGATGGTATCGAATCGCCTGACTATAGATTATAGATTGTTTTGTATGATTTGGGTGGAAGCTGGAATTATGCAGGCACTGTAGTGGTGTCTGTCAATGGGTTTTCTGTAAAGATCAGTTTGTATATGTCCATCTTTAGTGATACGGACTGTGGAGTCAAGAAAACGTATGCTGGTGGTGGAGTATTCAATAGTGAGATTTATGGAATGATGAAAGTTGTTAAAATCATAATGACATTTTTTGATAGAGTCTTCACCTTCTGCCAAATCAGGAATATGTCATCAATAAATCAGCGGTAGACAGATGGATTATAAGGGTGTTGTTTAAAAAAATCCTCCTCTAAGCAGACCATGAAAAGATTGGCATATTGTGGTGCCATTTTAGTGCCCATGGCTGTCCCCATGATCTGTAAAAAATGCTTGCTGTTAAAGGTCAAGTTGTTTGTCAAAATGAATTTTATTAGGGTGCTGAAGGTGGTTTCTGGAACGTCTCCTGTGGATGTGTTTTCCTTTAAAAATTGTTGACATGCTGCTATGCCATTTTCATGTGGGATGTTGGTGTACAGGGCAGTACCATCCATTGTGGCTAGGATAGGATAGTGTTTGGTGGCAGTTGTCCAATTTGTTTGTTTGCTGAGGAAATCAGTGGTGTCCTGAATAAAACTGCTAGTAGCTCTTACTAGTGGTTTTAAAATGGATTCAATGAGTCCTGAAATGTTTTCAGTGAGTGTGCCAATGCCAGAGATGATGGGTGGTCCTGGATTCCCTGATTTGTGTATCTTGGGTAGCATAAAGAATGTCCCTGAAGTAGGTTTGTTTGGAATTAGTATTGTTAACTGTTCTTGGATGTTGTTAGGTAGAGACATAGGGCCAGATATTCAAACCGTTGCACCTAGCGCAAAGCCGTAGCACTGGAATAGCACTGGCTTTGCACGAGGCTGCAATATTCAAAAGCCTTATTCGTGCCGGCACTGTGTGTTAGTGCCGATGTTAATAGTTAATGGTATGAAGGGGCGTGGATGGGGAGCACCCAAGAATGCCAGCAGTGCAGCATATTCAAAGGTATAGCTCCCCTATAGATACACCCGCAGAGGAGACTAAGGAGGCTGAGGACAACTGTCACAAGGGAGGCCCACAGGAAGGAGGCAGAGGACACCACAAGGAAAGGAAGCAGCTCCTGGTGGGGGACTCAATTATTAGGGGGATAGAACTGGGAGGAGCTGGGAAATCTGAAGTAAGGTGCCTGCCTGGTGCCATGGCTTGAGGGACAGAAGCGCATCCTCAGGATCACAACAACAGTTGCAAGGGATTCTGAGCTGGACGTAATTGTCCACCTAGGGACAAATGACTTGGCTCATCATGAGGTTAGAGCAGTGCAGGAGGACATTGCAGAGTTGGGGAGGGGCCTAAGACAAGTAGCAAACACAGTATCCTTCTCAGAGGTGCTGCCTGTCAAAGGCATGGGGGAGGCGAGGGTAATTGGCACCATGCAGTTTAATGAATGGTTGAAAAAATGGTGCGGAGCACAGGGGTTTGGCTTCATTGGGGACTGGGGTTCCACCTGAGGACACACAGCCTATACTCGGCAGGATGGTCTGCATCTGTCCAGGAAGAGAACAAGTCTTTTGAGCAATCGGTTTAAATGCTTCATTGGCAAGCTTTTAAACTAGTCAAAGGGGGAGGCACTGACAAGCAGCAGAAAAATCCCAGCCTCTCCCTACAAAACAGGGTACTAAATGAGAAAAAGACAAAGGTAGAACGGTCAGTGGGGGATGCTGCAACAGAAGGTAAAGCCATCAAAAAATGGAGAGCAATGAGTACCAATGCCCGTAGTCTAGGTAACAAGCTCTGAATTAGTGGCCTTGATGGAGGAGGAACATCTGGATATCGTGGCAGTCACAGAAACATGGTACACACAAAACCATGACTGGGACGTAAACATACCAGGATACACTATCTACAGGAGGGACAGGAGGGAAAGAGGGGAGGAGTAGTTCTTACATAAGGGAAGGAATAAAAGCACAGAACAAAAGGGTAAACAGGGAGGAGAAGAAGCACTGTGGGTAAATTTGAGACAGGCAATGGCACACAATACGCATAGGGTTAGACATAGACTTCTTCAGGGGAGGGTGGCAAGGAAATGATAGAAAGTATACTTAGAATGGCAGAAAAAGGGAGATATTGCTGATGGGTGATCTGAATATGCCAGATGTTAACTGGAGCGCAGTTGCAGCTGCCACTCAAGAGTGCAGTTATTCTAGATGCCCTACAGGGGCATGCCTAGACAACTAGTACTGGAGCCCACTCAAGAGGGAGCAATATTAGACTTGATACTCCCAAATGGAGATGGAGAGAGGATCACAGATGTAGAAGTGGGTAGCCATCTGGGAACTAGCGACCATCGAACAGTATGGTTCACAATAAGCAGACAATAGAGTCAAGCCATACAAAGACAAAAGTACTGGACTTTAGGAGGGCTGACTTTAAAATGGGTGAGTGCCTAAGGAATGCACTAGCAAATGGGCAGGAAGGAGGGGTGGAAGAACAATGGGGAATAATAAAACTGCCATCACAGAGGTAACGAGCCTTTGTGAAGCAAATAAACAAAACAAGACGATGTAAGAAACCACTATGGTTCCTCAAAGGAAGTGGCAGTGAAGGTTCAAGAGAAAAGAAAGCATTCAGGAAGTACAAGGAATCACAGCAGGAGCAGGACAGAGAACTGTATCAGTTAAAGCAAAAGGAGGCTGGGAAGGCAGTCAGAACAGCAAAGGCCCAAACTGAGGAAAAGATAGCCAACTCAGTTAAGAAGGGAATAAAACCTTTATAGGTACATCAGGGAGCAAAGGAAGACCAAGGAGGGATAGTGAGGCTTAATAAAGGGAGGGAGGTGGGCAGAGGGAGAATGAAAAGGCAGAGATACTAAACAAATATTTTGCTCAGTATTTACAAAGGTAGAGGGGAGACATAAAACAAACAGTAGTAACACTCTGGATACAGAAGTTGATACCAGCCCATTTACAGAAGAAAGGGTTCTGAAAGAACTTAAAACTGAAGGTGGACAAAGCAATGGGGCCTGATGGATTCATCCCAGAATTCTAAAAGAACTAAGGGTAGAACTAGTGACACCACTGACTACCCTCTTTAACAAATCATGGGAGGATGGGGTGGTACCTGAGGACTGGAGGAGGGCAGATGTGATTCCCCTTCACAAAAGTGGGAGCAAGGCAGAAGCAGGAAACTATAGACCTGCTAGTTTAACCTCAGTGATAGGGAAAATGATGGAATCACTTCTAAAGGAAAGGATTGTCGTGTATCTAGAGGCCAGAAGGGCACAGGACCCTAGGCAGCATGGATTCACAGCGGGAAGGTCATGCCAGATGAATCTGATAGATTTCTTGACTGGGTGACCAAAGTAGTAGATCAGGGAGGGGTTGTGACATGGCCTACCTAGACTTTAGCAAGGCATTTGACACAGTCCCACACAAAGATTATATATAAGTTAGCCAGCCTGGGAGTGGGTCCCAAGATGACAGCCTGGGTAAAGAATTGGCTGGAGAATAGGACACAGAGAGTAATAGTAAATGGAGTCCACTCAGAAGAAAGGAGGGTTACTTGGGGGGTACCACAGGGTTCAGTATTAGGACCAGTCCTCTTCAATGTCTTTATGCGACATTGCAGAAGATTGGAAGGAAAAGTATGTCTCTTGCAGATGACACTAAGATCTGCAACAGAGTTGATGCACAGGGTGGGTGAAAGGATGAGAAGGACTTGGCAAGTTAGAGGAATGGTCAAATGTATGGCAGCTTAGATTCAATGCTAAGAAGTGCAGGTAATGCACCTGGGAAACAAAACCCAGGGAAGAGTACACAATGGGGGTGAGATACTAACAACAACAAAATGGAAAGGGACCTGGGGTAGTCATATCAGATGACCTAAAGGTGGGCAAGCAATGTGAGAAGGCAGCAAGGAGGGTTGGGGGATACTGGGATGCATAGGAGAGGCATCACCAGTAGAAAACAGGAAGTTATTATCCCTCTGTACAGACAGCTGGTGAGACCCCATCTGGAGTACTGTGTGCAGTTCTGGAGACCCAATCTCCTCAAAGACATAGACAGGATGGAAGCTGTCCAGAGGAGGGCATTCAAATGGTGCAGGGTCTGCACCAGAGGACATAAGAAGAGACTTAAGGAGCTAATATGTATAGCCTCGAGGAAAGGAGGGAGAGGGGACATGATAGAAACTTTCAAGTACCTCAAGGAATCAACAAAGTCCAAGAGGGTAGCATCTTTCAAAAAGATGTGCAAGAACAAGAGGGCACAATTTGAAGATAGAGGGCGCTCAGAGGTAATTTAAGGAAGTATTTTTCACAGAGAGGTTGTGGATGCATGGAATGGCCTTCCGGAGGAGGTTGTGAGTCAAAATCAGTGGTGGAATCAAGCATGCATGGGATAGTCATAAGGCAATTCTGGGGTGTGGGGGTAGGAAGAAGTAGGCTGCTGGTTAACTAGGATCTGCAGCTTATCCAGTAGGTAGGGAAATGGGCAGACTGGGTGGGCCAAGCGGTCCTTATCTGCCGTCAAATTCTATGTTTCTATGTTTCTATGTTTCTATGTTTCTATGTATAGCACTGCACTGCATGCATTAGCTCGACCTGTAGTGTGGCACTAGATGCCGCCAAAAAAAAGCTGCTGTTAATGCAGCGGTGCCACCACCCCAGCACCAATACCTTCCTGACCCCGTCAAAGGTAAATAAAAGAATTCCCTGGTAGTTTAGTGGCCCCACCACCCCCAGCATGAATCCTGACCCCCGTTCATGGTGAAAGAAAAGATTTCCCTGGTAGTCTAGTGGTCTCCTCACCCAGCAGTGCACCTCCCTTTACCCCTGAACATGGCATACCTCTGGAGCCGGTGAATGGCTCAGCCCTCCTCTCTCCACCATGGCCAGCCACCAACTGCGATATTCAGGAGTGCTACTGTATTGAATAGACATGCCTATGCATTTCAGTAGCACTCCTGAATACCGCAGTTGGTGGCCGGCCATGGTGGAGAGAGGAGGGCTGAGCCGGTCGCTGGCTCCAGAGGTATGATGTGTTTGGGGATAACAGGAGGTGCACTGCTGGGTGGGACCACTAGACAACCTGGGAAATCTTCTTTCACCATGAACAGGGCCAGGATTCATGCTTGGGGGTTGGGGGGACCGCTAGACTATCAGGAATATCATTTATTTCACTATGAACGGGGGTCGGAATTTGTGCTGGGGGTAGGGGACCACTAGACTAACAGGGATATCATTTATTTCACTGTGAACTGGGGTAAAAATTCATGCTGGGGGCTGGGGGAACCACTAGACCACCAAGTTATTCTGTGCTGTGGGGTCGGGGATCGATGGGGGGAGGCCTGTCATACCTCTCAACCCTGTGTCACTGAAATAAGGAATATGGACATATTTGGACACTCACATTGAGGGACAGCAAAGGACACATACCCTGAGAATGAGGGACCTATCCTCAGTCATGGTGATACAGGGTCAGGACACTGTGACACCATAGTGTTGACCCATACAATATATAGTTCGGACGTAGTGCTGTAGACTGTACAGTATTCATGCAGTACAGTCTGAATACACAGCACATTCACTGTGTGGGCAGCACCTTTTCCATGAGTGACAGAACAGTTGTAAGGAGCCAAATGAGGGATGCCTCATAATGATGGACACATGAGGGGTATGGAGGCTGTCCTCCAGGGCATGTGTGGCCTCAGGTGTGTGTGTGTGTGTGTATATATATATATATATATATATATATATATATATATATATATATATATAGTTATAGACATATATATACACACACACACATACACACATATATATCTGTGTGTGTGTGTATATATAAATAGAGGATACAAGATGGGCATGAGTGGAATGTGGAAATATTTTCACTCCTGCAGAGTGAGCCTGGATATTTCACGAGTGCCAAAGGCACAAGTGAAATATACAGTGCTCACGAGGCAGGAGTGAAAATATTTTTCATATTCCACGATGTGCACATCATGTATCCTATTTATACAATGGGGCCTCACTGTTGCAAAATGTACCATTTGTGTGGCTTTGCACGGGTTTTGCTCCAGTTTAACGTGGGTTTCAGGGGTGTGATGAATGTCAGTTTTTACAGTTATCAAACGCCTGTGAAAATAACATGATTTATCACACTCATTTATCACTCACCCCATTGTGTATATATATATATATATATATATATATATATATATATATATATATATATATATATACACACACACACACACACACACACACACACACACACACACATGGCTATATTGCTCTGTAGACCATTTCCAACCAACAGGGAATGTTGTGGCATGCCTTGGCCTGCAGCATCCAGCCTGTACTTCCATTCCGACCAAAAGGTGGAGCTGTGTGTACCATGCAGTAGCACCAGGCCAAACTGCATGGTAATGTATGCTAAGCAGCACATAATGAGATACAAATGTGCCTGTTTGCCCACGGATTACCTAAGTAGGCTCATTTGCATGTCACTTTTGAATATGGCAAATTTTAGCACCTGGCAAACCTGTTTGCACTCGGCAAACAGCTTAGCTCCAAGTTAAACCCAAGCTAATGAGTTAGTGCAGCGCAAACAGTTTGAGGAATATTATGCAGTTTAGCACACTGTACTGTTCCATGCACTGCTGCCTGCAGCTGTACTGGGTCTATGCATTTGCTGGCACACACATTGGCCACACAGTTCACTTCTACGTAGCTTCATGTTGCTGTGCACTGTGTTGCTGTTGTGGTTTGCACTTCCTGGTTGCTATATTCAGAGCTGTCTTATTCCAGGGCTAAGTTTGCCCTGCACTCCCAGCCCAGTTTGCCCAGTCTCATTCCCATGCTATATTCAGCAGTTCTTTACCCTGGGCTATTCCTTTTTTAATATAGCTTGCTTTTTACTCTGGGCTAAGTTTGCCCACTGGGAAGTGTTGATTTAGTCCCAGGACAAAGTTTTGAATATCTGGACCATGATGATTTGTTTAAGTTCATTGTATATTGTATAGTAGGGTCTTCAGTGAGTTCTCTATAGTAAGCTGTATCTGACAGCTGTCTGTGTGCCTCTTTAATGTAATCCTCTGTGTTTATCACAACCACAGCTCTGCCCTTGTCAGCTTGTTTTATTACAATGTTATGGTTGTTATTCAGAGTTTGTATTGCCCTCTTTTCTAGTGATGTAATATTGTACAGGAGTTTCTGCTGTTTGCTAAGAATTTGGAAGTTTTTTCTTCTGCAGAAGCAGTTGATGTAGGCATCCATCTTGGGGTTGCATCCACTCCGAAGGGCCCAGTCTGATGTTTTCTTTGTGCTGTCATAATGTGTCATTTGAGTATCATTTTTATCAAAGAAACATTCCTTTAGACAAAGTCATCTAAAAAATTCTTCTATCTCCCCACAGAATCTAATGTTATCAAATTCATGTGTGGGGCAGAATGTTAAGCCCTTGGATAGTACAGATGTTTCAGTCCATGTAAGTTGTTTATTAGATAGGTTGATCACTGGTAGTTGTTGCAGCGTATTATCCTGTTCCACAATGTTAGTGATGTGGTTTACTTCCCTTGGATGAGTCAAGATGTTGTTGTAGCTGCTATCTTGTAGTTCTCTGAGTTTCATCCTCTTCTGTGATAGGGCTGCCTGGAGAGCTTTTTGATAATGTGTTTGGAGATCACAGCTAAATCCAGGTGATACATTGTTGTGGAACAGAATAATACACTGCAACAACTACCAGTGATCAACCTATCTAATAAAGAACTTACACTGGCTGAAACATCTGTGCTATCCAAGGGATTAACTTTCTGCCCCACACATGAATTTGATAACATTAGATTTGTGGGGAGATAGAAGAATATTTTTAGATGGCTTTGTCTAAAAGAATATTTCTTCAATAAAAATGACACTCAAGCAACACATTATGACAGCACAAAGAAAACATCAGACTGGACCCCTTGGAGTGGTAGCATTCCCAAGTTGGATGCTTACATCAACTGCTTCCATGGCAGAATAAACTCCCAAATCCTTAGCAAACAGCAGAAACTCCTGTAACATATTACACCACTAGAAAAGAGGGCAATACAAACTCTGGATAACAACCATAACATTGTAATAAAACAAGCTGACATGGGAAGAGCTATGATTGTGATGAACACAGAGGATGACATTAAAGAGGAACACAGACAGCTGTCAGATACAGCTTACTATAGAGAACTCACTGAAGACTCTACTATATAATATACAGAAGAACTTAAACAAATCATCCTGTCTGTACCTAACAACATCCAAGAACAGTTAAAAATACTAATTCCAAACAAACCTTCTCCAGGGACATTCTATATGCTACCCAAGATACACAAACCAGGGAATCCAGGACCAGCCATCATCTCTGGCATTGGCACACTCATTGAAAACATTTCAGGACTCATTGAATCCATTTTTAAACCATTTGTAAGAGCTACTAGCAGTTTTATTGAGGACACCACTGATTTCCTCAGGAAACTGAAACAAATTTGACAACTGCCACCGAACACTATCCTAGCCACAATGGATGTCACTGCCCTGTACACCAACATCCCTCATGAAGATGACAGCAGTATGTCAGAAATTTTTAAAGGAAAACACATCCACAGGAGACATTCCAGAAACCGCCATCAGCACCCTAACAAAATTCATTTTGACACACAGCAACTTTACCTTTAATGGCAAGCACTTTTTATAGATCATGGGGACAGCCATGGGTACTAAAATGGCATCACAATATGCCAGTCTTTTCATGGCCTGTTTAGAGGAGGATTTTTTTAAACAACACCCTTATAATCCATCTGTCTAGCTCTGATTTGTTGATGACATATTCCTGATTTGGACAGAAGGTGAAGACTCTATCAAAAAATTCCATCATGATTTTAACAACTTTCTTCATTCCATAAATTTCACTATTGAATACTCCACCACCAGCATACATTTTCTTGACACCACAGACAGTATCACTAAAAATGGACATATACAAACTGCTCTTTACAGAAAACCCACAGACAGACACCATTATCTGCATAATTCCAGCTTCCACCCAAATCATACAAAAAAAATCTGTAATCTACATTCAGGCGATTCGATACCATCGAATCTGCTCTGATGAGAGAACAAGAGACAGACAGCTCTCCACACTTCAGAATTCCCTAATTCAGCAGGGCCACTCTCTAAGACAAATTGACAGAGAATTTGAACGGGTCATGCACATACAAGAGACAATCTGCTGGAATACAGGCAAAGACATCAAACTGACCGCACACCCCTAGTGGTCACTTACATGCTAAAACCTCTTCAGGAAATTGTCAAAGAGCTACAACCCATACTGGGAGAAGATGAAATACTGAAAGACATCCCTGAACCACCTGTCATTGCCTATAAGCTGCCCTCCGGCCTCTCAAACATAATAATTCATAACCAACTCCCAGCAGATCAAAATAACCAGAAAACAAGAGGGACAACACCATGCAACATGGCAAGATGTAAGATCTGCTCCCACATATGCACACAGGCCACCATTAAGACAAGCCTGAACAACATAATACAAATTAATGGACCTTATACATGTCAATACAGCAATGTGGTTTACCTAATTCAATGAAAGAAGTGCACAAATGGTTGCTATATCAGGGAAACTAGCCAACCACTGAAAATCAGGATGAATCACCACCTTCACACAATAGTAAACCAGATTATCAGCACTCCAGTAGGAAACCATTTTTCGCAAACAGATCACTCTCTCTCTCTCTCTCTCTCTTGGATTTATCTGTCTTGATACTAAGAGGCAACTTCAGAAACACACAGGACAGAAAGATATGGGAACTGAAATATATTAAACAATTTAAATCTAACATTTCTGGACTGAATCAGGACATCAGTTTCTTGATACACTATGGTAAACTGTAATTCTTTTTTATTGTATACTAAATCATGTCATTATTTATCAAACTTTGGTTCTGTATTTCTCTTATTATCATTTTTTTCTCTGAGTTCTGCCTGATCTGCTTTTCTTTACCTGTACCATGCATCCTCCCTGCCTCTACTAACTCTTTAGCTCAGTCCCACCCACTTCCTCTTGTTTTCACAACTCTGTTTTTACTACCTCACACTATGTTTATCTAGTCCTTTGTTCTTTTGTTTCTCCTAATTTCTTGATTTCCTTGCATCTCTTAGGCATCTCCTACCTATTCTACCCTTATTGCCAGCCTCTGGTCTCAGATCCTATCGGCGTGCTTTTGTCTACCCTTTAACTTCCTTTCATCTCCTACTGACCTGTTCCTACTTAGCCCCCTCACCATGTCTTCTCATGTTTTTATTTTGCATCTTAGACTTTCATCTCTAGTCCCCTTTATCGCCTGCCTACTTCACTTCCTGATTTTTAATTGCTCCACAATGGATGTACATACTGCTTATGTTGCTCAGTTTTGCTATTCACCTGAAGAAGGGACCTGTGTGGCCCTGAAAGCTTGTGTATAATTCCATCTTTGTACAAGACACGTGTTGGTCCAATAAAAGGTATCAAACCTTCCATCTTCTCCTGAACTAATTATTAATGAGCAACAGCTGACATTGTAGCAGTCACTGAAATTTAGTGGGGGATGAAAGCAACTGGAATAAAAACATTTCTGGTTTTCAACTCTTTAGTTGAGATAGGATGGGGAGAAGAAGTGGGACAGTTGCCCTATACTGTATGTTAAGGAGGGAATTGATTGCCAACTCCTAGAACCAACGGACAATATAGAGACTAGTTGCAAGTCTGTATGGACATCCATTTCCAACAAATTCAGCAGAAAAGTGACTTATGGAGTGGTCTATCAACCACCAGATGATCAGATTGGTAAAATGGATGTACTACTAAAACAGATAGCCCACTTTCTGAGAAGGGTGATGTGGTCATCTTGGGTGACTTGAATATGCCCCAAATTAATTGTGAAGAGTTGTCAGCAACTACAAACATTTTATTAATTTATTTATCTATTTAACAATTTCATGGATACCACCATTGACCGAAACTTGTCACAACTGGTAGCTTCTCCAAGGATGTAGTAAGGAAGTGCTATCTTGGATTTTGTTCTGACAAATATTGAAGAAGACATTAAGAGTGTAGTGACTGGCTCCCCACTAGAAGCAAGTGACCACTCCACCATCACATTTAATTTTTCTAGGATTAAAGTGGTAAAGAAAGGAAAACTCAGATTAGGAATAATGATAAAGTGAATTATGAAGCTATCAGCTGTTCCCTGAATAAGATCAATTAGGATTATATCACTGATCATCTAAACACCGACAGCCTTTAAGAAAATAATAAATGAAGACATTGAGAAAATTGTCCCTGTAAAGAAATTGTACAACCATAAAAGAAAATGGCCCCATGGTTTAATGACAGATTAGGATATAATTAAATAGGAAAAAGAAACTCTTCTCCACTTACAAATCCAATCCCTCTAATATTAATATGCTTCATTATAAGAAAGCCTCAAAAGCCGCTAAAAAGGGAATTAGACAGGCAAAAATGAATTTAGAACTAAGGATTGCCCATACCAATGACAACTCAAAATCTTTCTATTATTTTATCAATGCTAAGAAAGCTACTGCTAGAGATTTAGGCCCGCTGATAAAAGATAACAAGGTAGCAAAAGATCCGCTAGACATGGCAAATGTATTTAATGAATTCTTCTGTTCTGTATGTACAAAGAATGATGACATGTTAATCTGAGAGGGAGTATTAACTCAGCCTGCTAGTATTGTTATAGATATAGATATTGTATTGACCAAATTATCAGAACTTAAACTAAATAAACCTGAAGGATCCAATGGCTTACCCCCCAAATTTCTGAGAGAAGTAAGACATGACCCAGGTTAGCCACAATATTTATGAAATCTTTAATTGATGGTAGGGTTCCTACTGAGTGGAGCTCAGTTAGGGTAACTCACATCTTTAAAAAAGGTAGTAGAGCACAGTCTAATAATTTTAGACCCATTAGTCTAACCTCTCTGGCAAGTAAAACCATGGAGGGTATAATCAATACATCAATTGCTGAAGCCATTGTAGAATCGGTCCTGCATGTAGAGTTGTCACCTGTCAGTTTTTTACCTGGCAATCCAGTTTTCTGGGTCTCTATCTGGTAATCCGGTTTTACTCAGTGCTAGTCAGGATTTTGAGCCATTCTGAGTGCTCACATACTTTTGAAACATATTTTTGTCATATCTTTCATTGTTTCAGCTGCATGTCCAGGTTACAAACAAGTTCTGTTGTCAGTATAGTCCTTTATTCATGAAAGCAGTCAACCTGGGAGGTGTAAGTATAGCCATTAAGACTTAACAGTTACTTAACCTAATCTTTTCCACTCTAATCTTAAAGTGGTATAGCAGCAAAGCTGGTCAAAAAAACCTTCTCCCATCTTTTGCAACAGTAAAAGATCCAGCTGTCTCCCACTTCCATTTGCTGGTAAACTTTTTCATCTCTAACAGAATTTAGGCATTTTTAAATGTTTTAAATTATTATTATTTTTCCCTAAAGAAACAATGATGCCACTTCTTTGACTTTGAAATAGTATTGTGGACATAAAAAGGAAATGGAGCCAGAAAAAAATACTAAGTACACATTACAGGAAACAATCAGTTTCTTTATTATATATCTTTGTATACCGTGTATACTACTGTATGCTATTTACACTATTTCCCTTGCCCCATCACATCTGTAAAGCAGATTTCTTTTATTTCTATAGGTTTATATGTAAATCAATGTCAATAAAGAAATAATTGACTAGATGACTAGGAAGAACCTAGAAAAGTAACTTTAACAGGTATAGTATGTTAACATTTTTGTTGAACTGCAGTTTTAAGTGTCGTCTTTTGCTGACAAAGCAAATGACTTTGGAGGAGAAGCAATGCACGATCACTCATAAAAAGGGGTGGGTCTAGGGGCAGAGTGTAGGATCTGACTTTTGCCTCATCCAAAGGTGGCAACCCTATCTGCATGACCAAACCCAACATGGTTTTCCAAAAGGAAGGTCATGCACCACAAATCTATTAGTCTTCTACAAGTGGATTAGCAGGCATTTGGATGAGGGCATCAGTATGGATGTGATACACCTTGATTTTAGGTGAACATTCGGCACAGTCTCCATTAGTATTTTGGTATCCAAAATTATCAAACTAGGCAGAGATCCATATCCTAGAGGTGGGCACATGCCTCTCTAAGAGACAGGACACAGTGGTTTTATTTCACATGGAGATGTAATAAGTGGAATGCCACAGGGGTCAGTTCTGAGGCCTCTTCCCTTTAACATTTACATTGCTGATCTACAGCATGAGAGCAGCAACCACCTATTAAAATTTGTGGATGACACCAAACTTGGAGGACCAGTGTCTGGGATGCAGGAGAGGATCAAAATGCAAAATGATCTGCATTCCATCAAATGTGGGCAAGGGATAATAACCTCCAGTTTAACATAGACAAATGTACAGTATTGCACTTTGGAAGAAATAATGTATGTCAGAACTACTTCATAAATGGTATCATGATCAAACCTTTAAATAAAGTAACTGACCTGGGGAACTTTCTCAGTGACATTTTAAAATCACATCTGCATTGCAGGTAGGTCATCACCAGATCTAACTATCTGATTGACTGTGTTAAAAAGAGTTTTATAAGCAGGTCTGAGGCAGTCCTGATGCCCATCTACAGGACGTACATACACCCACACTTAGATTATGGCTCACAGATTTGGAGCCCTTTCTTAAGAAAGGCATCAATCTAGTTGAGGCACCTTAAAAAAGGTGGGCTAAGCTTATCACTGGCCATAGAAATAAGTCATACAATGAAAAATTAAAGAGTCTGGTTCTATTCACCTTAAAGGAAAGATGGTGTGAACCATTTTCCTCTTATTTTTTTAATATAATTAGTGATAAACAGTTGTTTAATGAACTGGGATTAGAGTTTAAGAATCAAGTAGTATAACTTAGTAGGACATGAGTTACAATTAAAGAAATAAAACCAAATAGAGATAGCAGGAAATATGCTTTCATTCCCAGGACATGAGGTTGTGGAACAAACTACCAGTATAGATCGTAACTTCCAACTCTCTTGTAAGTTTTAAGAACAAACTAGATGAGTCCATAGTGAATGGCTACATGCCCAGCCAAGGTCACTGAGAAGTGGGGGGTGATTGTTTATGGGACTTCCTTTGGGGGGTGATTGTTTATGGGTCTTCTGCCTCCTAATCACCCTACAGATCTGAGTATAAACCTGAGTAATATCAGCAATATAATGAAATTTATTTAAATTCACCCAGCTGAACTCTGATGACATCACAGATAGGGATGTTTTGCATAGAATCAGAAAGGGTGACCCATTGGTTGTTGAGTCTGTATGAGAAGCCAGCTTGACCAATAGACTTTTAGCTCGGAGGATGGAGTGACAAAGGAGGGGAGTTGCTGGCATTTTAGGGCATACATGGATGTGGTTGCAGAAAATAAAAGGGAGAGGAGGTAGAAAGGTAATCCACAGCCCATCATTTAGAAAGGAAACTATCACTTGTATTTTCTTTCTTTCTTTCTTTCTTTCTTTCTTTCTTTCTTTCTTTCTTTCTTTCTTTCTTTCTTTCTTTCTTTCTTTCTTTCTTTCTTTCTTTCCTTCCTTCTTCTGTGACAATGCTCACTTCCAGGTGCAACCAATGGAGGAGTATATGGGAAAATACTTTATACTGTATAGGCAAAAAATGTTTATCTATCTATCTATCTATCTATCTATCTATCTATCTATCTATCTATCAATCTATCTATGTATCTCTCTATATGCTCTCCTATGCCAGAAGTTACCCCACATGTGCCTCTCTGATGACATAGGCTGCTGGTTTAACAACTACCTGTCTTGTAGATTATAAGCTGCAAAATGCTAGAATGCACTATCCGATGGCCAATGTAGGGGTTCTCCAAGGGTCCAATCTTGGGCCTCTATTACTTAGTCTATTCATAAACAACCTACCTATGGCCTGTAAATACACCAATATAATTCTAGATGCAGACAACACTGTCATTTTTTCAAGTGGTAAGAGATTAGATAGTCTGAGGGGGAGGCTGCAGGATGATTTTTTTTCTCCATCCAGGAATGGTTCAGTTCAAACCTCCTATTTATGAATGAGAGGGAGACTAAATTCATGCTGTTTTGTTTTGTAATTGTAACAAGCCTGTCATCTCTGCTGACTTAGACATTTCCTCTCCATCTGGGGTCATGCTTGAAAATGTGAAACCCTTTAAGTACCTTGAAGTTATCCTGGACAGTACCCTGTCATTCACAGAGCATGAAGACTACCTTGTTAAGGCAGTAAACTCAAGACTTGGATTCCTTTATATGCACAGGGGCAACTTTCTACCTGCGATTAAGAAACTACTGGTGAAGAGCTTTATCACAAGTATTATTGACTATGGTGTTGTTATGTATTTCTCAGCAAATGATAGTGCACTGCCCTGGGTTAGGGGCCTGCCACTTTGTGCTAGACCTTAAAACTGATATCCACACCTGTGTCCTATATAGAAAGTTGAACTGGTCAAACCTCAGCTTGAAGATGCTCCATCACTCTTTGATCTTAGTCTATAAAGAACTATGATGCCTGCTGTCACTGGGTCTACAGTCTATGTTGAGTTATGTGGACAATAAATTTGACAGTAGGGGCATGGCATGTCACTCTCTACTGCTACCTCTCAGGAGACCTGCACTGGGTCAAAACTGCTTCTTCTATCATTTTGCAAAACACTGGAACAAACTCATGGGCACATTAAAAGACTGCCACTGTCCTGAATCATTTAAAGCCAGCTGTTGTCCATACTCACCCCCTTGGACATGTAATTTCTTCTGTTGAACACCTGTTGTAAACTGACAATATATCATTTGTGTACTGCTCACTATACAAACTGTCTTTTATTTATTTATTTATTGAAATGTTTCACTAGTAATGCACACTAAGCTACAAGTCACTAGTCTCCCGGAGTGACCTGTGGAGTGGGGGAGTGAGACATTACACCTTCAAGTTACAAGATCAACATTAACATTAACACACAGTTGTAAGGCAGGTGTTACAAGCAGTGTTACAACAGTGTTGTGCATAATAGGTAGAAAGAGTGGACAATAATAATGACTGCCAGGTAAATAATTAAACAAGTGCTTATGTGAAAGAAAGGGGGAAAGGGAGGGGTGATGTGGGTGGAGGGGAAAGAGACATGTTCAAGTTACATTCAAGTTACAAGATCAACATTAACATACCGTTGTAAGGCTGTTGTTACAAACAGTGTTAAAACAGTGTTGTGCATAATATGTAGAAAGAGTGGACAATAATAAGTGCTGGGTTTATAAGTAAACAAGTGCTTACATGAAAGAAAAGGGGAAAGGAGAGGAAAGGGTGAGGTGGGGGAAGGGGGAAGTGTTGTGTTGCTGGAGACCCTTCAGGATGTGAGGAACCATGCAAAGGGACTGGGGGGACCAGAGAGAAGGGGATAAGCAGTGTCCCAGAGGGATCTTTTCAGGATGTGAGGAGCTATGGGGCTAGACAGAAAGGGGGCTAAGGCTGTAGGGATTTAAAGAGGGAGGAGAAAGACAAGGAGAAGGTGTGACTTAAATGCTAGGAGGGAATAGGACCTAATCCAAGACAGGACCCTTCAGGATGTGGGGTACCCTGTCAGGGGGTCAGGATTCATGGACCCATGGGAAACATTTGGTGTCCCTTACATTCTGTGAGAGATCAATGGAGGTCAGTAAGGGGGAGCAAGTTGGGGGAAGGGGAGGAAAGCTTGAAATTTGGGGTGTGTGGGTGCAAAGGGTAAAAATGAAGGTGATGGTAGAGGACTAGGATTTATCCAAGGCTTAGAAGAGGAATTAGGGAGGGACATGGCAGGACCAGCTAGATGCAAGGTAATTATTGAGGGCAGAGCTGATGGAGTAGGAAGAGTATAAGTGCTGGATTTGAGGGGAAGGGAATTCCACATTTTGGGAGGCTGTGAGAGTAACCAGATTGGCTGATTAAGGTGGATCTACAGGGTGGCTACCAGGCTGTGGGAGTCAGTTGATTGAACTAGGGGAATGGGAGTATGGGGGGTTGTTATAAAGGAGGAGGTGAGTTAGGAATGGTGCTCACCCATCCAGTGCTTGGAGGTGACTTTAGCACAGTGGGAGAGTCACCTATTTGTAAGAGAGGAGAAGGACAGGGCATGATAAAGATCAGAGTGGTTGGTGGGTGGGGGCCATCCAGGGCAAAGCAGCAGAAGAAACTGAAGAGGGTGTCCAGTCTGGCCAGGGATGACTAAGGGGCAGCACCATAGACTACATCACTGTAGTTGAAAATGGGCAGTATCATCTTCTGAACAAGTTCATGCCTAGCCATAGAAAGGATGCAACTATGGTTCCTGAACAGGGCACCAAGCTTGGGGTGCAGCTTTTCTGGATGGTGTCAATATGTCCAGAGAAGTTTAGGTGTTGGTCCAACCAAACACCTAAGTATGAAGGAGGCTGTGTCTTCAAGCAAAGTCCCATCAAGGGTGTGAAAAGTGGGTAGGGAGGGAAGCCTAGAAAGTCTCTGCCTAGTGCCAAAGGTCATGGATACAGTCTTCTTGGTGTTTAGGAAATGTTGATGGTTAGCAAACCAGAGCTGAACCTTGTCAAGTCTTGCAGTAAGCTGGTTGTAATCTCAGTGGAACAGGAGCCAGATGAGTACAGGACTGCATCATTGGCATACATATGTATAGCGGAGGAGGGAGCAAACAGAGGGAAGGTAATTTAAGAAGATGGAAACTAGGAGGGCCTAATACAGAGCCCTGGGGAATGCCAGTGCTTTCAGGAGGGAGGAAGTGGCATCCAAGATCTTAACTGATTGGATTCTGCCAATAAGGTAGACTTTGAACCAGTTTGTGGTGGAGATGGGTCAGCAGCTGCGAGACAGTTCAGAAGAAGGGAGTGAGAGACAGTGTTGAAGGCCTCTGCCAGGTCGACAAACATGGCAGAAATAATTTTGCCATTGTCCATTCCGGCTAGGATGGAGTCTGTGAGCTGTAGGAGAGAGGTGGTGGTTGAGTGTTTTTTCCTGAAAACAGACTGGAAAGGGGTGCAATAGGAGGTGTCAGATAGAAAGAGGTGAGTTGGGAAAGGACAATGTGTTCTTGAAGCTTGCAACAGTAGGGAGGAGAGAAATAGGGTGATAGTTGCCAGGGGATGAGGGGTCACCCCCTTTGGGTAGAGGGAGGATCTCTGCATGTTTCCATGAAGAAGGGACTGAGGCAGTAGAGAATGAGAGATTTAGGATTATTGACAGGGGTTGGGCAATGGCCAAAGAGGAGAAGGAGAAGGAGAGGAGGTTTGGGTCGAGGCCATCAGGGAGGCATCTTTAGAGGTTGATGGTGAGGAGGGCACTTAGGGCACTGTTTGGGGTTACTGTAGTGAAAGAGAAGGGAAGGTGAGAGGTGGTGGTGGGGCACACCAATAGAGGTGGGGAGGGTGATGGGTAGGAGTGGAGGGATTTCAGTAGCTCAGAGGTGCTGGAGGTATAGTAGGAGTTAAATTCCAAAGCTACGGCACGTGGGTCAGACACTAGTGAGCTATTTACTTTAAGTACCGAGGGGGTTCAAGATGAGTGGGTAAATCAGGCATGGATCACCTTCCAAAACTTTGAAGGAGAATTTATGTTGGTGATGAAGGCAGATTTGAAATATTTGGACTTGGCTAACCTTGTAGCCCTGATGCAAGCATTTCAGAGCATGTGGTAGTTCATGAGGCCACTAGGATTCTTGGTAGACTTATGACACTTCGAGGCTCAATCTCTAGCCTTGAAGCAGACCAGAACTTCATGGGTTATCCACGGTAAGTGGTTACCTCTGACTCTGGTTTGTTCGAGTGGGGCAAAGACATTCCAGTTTATAAGAAAGATTTCTTTGAAGTAGGCAAGGGCCTTCTCAACCGAGGAGAAGGAGGTTGGGGGGCAGTCAGAAGTGGCAAGGTTACTCAGGAGAGGTTCAAGGCCAAGAGACATTAAAGAGTGTAGTTGAACGGTTTTGTGTGGTGATTTAGTTCTGTGGACTTTCCTAACTATGAATATTGGGTTATGGTCACTGAGAGCATCAGGGAGGACATGTGATGTTTAAAAAAATCCAACAATATGTGCATATGTTTGTTACCTGTATTTACTGTAGCATACAATATTTGCATATTTCTTACTGTGTGTAGGTGTCAGTGTGGCTCAGTTGGTAGCACATCCTCCTCTGGGTCAGAAGGTCATGGGTTCTGTCCCACATTGGGATTGGGCTCATATCTCAAAACTCTAGTAACCAAGTGCAGTATTAGATGGGTGCTGTACTGTTAGGGTGTGCTGTCCTTCGGATGAGATGTTAAACCGAGGTCCCTTCTACTCATCCCTGGTGCTGTCCTAGTGGGTGTCCAGGTTTACGTAAAGAACCCAAGGCACTCTTCGCAAAGAGATGGGGAATTTTTATTAGAAAACAATACTGCAAACACAAAACAATAAACAGGAAAGCAACATGAACATGGGCAAATCAGTAAGAAAGACCATAAAAGAAATACCTACCATAATAGCAGAAACAAAGTCCAAACCTATTCACAACCCCACCAAACAAGGCTGGTGAGCATTGTCAGACATCACCCAAAACCCCAGAACCTGTGCATTTATTTAAAAGAAAAGGACCCAAACACCCAAGAAGAAACTACTGACCCACCTACTAAACTCATGTGAGTTGAAGTAACCAAAGCACTATCATGGAGGATACCATGGCATGTTCCTCCACCAAGAATCCAGCACTGGATTAGGTAATCTGTATTTCTCCTTCAGGTAAACCAGGGATATTTCATGATTAATCCATTCCACTATGTCAATCAGAGGGATCAACTTTTGGTGTAAGACGTGTTGACAATGCACCTGCAAGAGTAGCCATTTAATAATCACCAGAACAACCACGAGGTACGGAAAAAATACCTTCATGCCCCATCAAAGGAGTCATAAACCAACACATTGTAGGACATCCCTGTAAACTGGGGAAGTGCCCATTTATTGGCCAATAGTAACCACAACCCAGATATGTAAGAACATTCAAAAAATAAGTGTGCCATAGATTAAAACTGTTATATACATTGATTCCATAGACAATACCTATCCTGAAAGGATTTGTTTTTTATATCCACTTTATTTTTCCTCCTGTGCAGCTACCACTCTGCCTTACCTCCAGCCACTGCTCCACTTCCTCCAACGACCCCTGGACACCCCACACACAAATGGCTGGCATATGCTGCTATACCCATCAAGGGACCCCCCTTTGGTCCCTGTGCCAGGCAAGGTTCCAGTACCGGCATGTTGGGTCACCCTATGGGCCACTGCCAGGCTCAGGAGGCTATGGCCATTAAGCTGCCATGAGTGATGCTGCTGGTTTCCTCCTGATTGTTCTCCAGGAGTGCAGACATGCAATGACGTCTAGCACTGATGTGCTGATGTCTGCTGCACTCCTCCCTCCATTACATCAACTCTAGCAGTGCCTCCAGGTGTCCCCAGGGGATGATGCAGAGTGGTGGAAACCTACATCCCTCCCTGGATAGGAGAGCAGTCCTCTGGACACTCAATCCTATCCTCCCCTACCGACTCCTGACAACCCATGCTCATGTCCGAACCCGGGTAGCCAGCATGACGCGAGGTGTGGCGTCCAGTGCCTCAATCCTCACGCCACTGGGCCGGCCTTCTGAAAGGATTTGTGATGGTGATTGGATCTTACATTCAACTTATGATGACAACAAAGCCATACCGTATCCCACATTTTCCTTGGTATACAAGGTTATACCAGCTGGTCTAACAAACATTTTTCCATAATCTCAGGAGGGCACTTGAAACAAGGCTCCAATAAAATTTGGAATTCAAAATGTGACTGTAAAAGTCCCTCCTTGAGGCATGCAGAACTGTGGGTATAGAGATCTTCCACTGTTTCAATTTTTTGAAAAATTGCACCAAATAAAATGCCATGCATTATGGTACAGTGTGAAACACCCCCAAGTTTCACTATCCCATTTCGGGAGACTATAGACTCCACAAAGTTTAAAAAGCAGGATCCAGGGCTTCCCATAATTCAGCATTATTGGCAACAAATTAGCGTACAAAAAACAATAAAAAGGAAAACAACCTGCTCAATCATATTCAGACCACCCAGTTTATTTGGTCTATAAGTGACAGAATGCTTGATGGGTTTTAATCTACTGGCAAACAAAAGGTGAAAAAAAAGAAAACACTATAAAGTTTGGTTTCAAGTTGCCGAGGTAATGTAAACACATAACTCACGTATAAAAAAACGGAATAATAAATGTTTTCAACAAAAATACCCTTTTCTGTTTAACCATAGACCAGAATTTCTACCTGTCCACCTTACATTTTGCAATTTGAAGCTTAGCTGTCCAATTCAACAGAGCAGGATCAGGACCCTTGAACAATATGTCCAGCAATTTCAGTGGTCCTTGGATGAGCTGTATACCCGCTACAGAACTCACAGTGTTATCGTGAGACCCCCTAAGCTCCATCCCCATACTTTTGTTCATATTCAAACAGGAACCTGAAACAGAAGAATACAAATTAATTACAGTCAGCACCCTTTCACCAGATGGCAGAACTGCCACCATGAGGCATAAGTCATCTGCATAAGCCATTACACTGGGGAAGAGCAGGGTTCCTGTCCCAGTAATATGTACAATTTGTGGGTTCTGTTCCAATTGTTTAAGCAAGAGATCTATACTAAAAACATAAAGTAAGGGACTAAGTGGCCTGCCTTGGTGCACCCTTCTCACAATCTGTACTGAGGCTCCCGGGAACCCATTTAGCACCTGCCTGACAGTCGCATTACTATATAAGTGGTGCACTCAACCAACAAAGACAAGCAGTAACCCATAAAGCATGAGAGTCTCAAATAAAAATTCATGAGACACTGAATCAAAGGCCTTCACTTGATCAAGGCTGTTAACATATCCCTTAGTTGAAGAATCAGCAAAAGCTCTCTCAGGTGAAAAAGATTATCCTGGACAGTCCTATTGGGAACTGCACAAGTCTGAGATGGGGTCATCAATATCTGAGCTGCTCGTGCCAATCTATGTCCAAGGTTTACACAGAATTTTCCAATTAGAGTTTATAAGACTGATTGGCCTCCAATTTGCCAAGTCCGATTCATCACCCTTTTTGTACAAATAAATCAGGAAGCTTTCTGAAAGTAAAGGGGTGCGGCATCATCTTCTTGTAAGAGTGAATTAAAAACAATAGAAAAATAATCAATAAGGTCATCCAAAACATTTTTAAAGAAGTCCCCCAAGAGACCATCTGTTCCAGGGCAATACAGCCTTTCAATGAGGAAATCACATTACGGTTTCAGCAGGCAAGATAGGGAAGACAGTTGCATCAGTATGGTGGGGGACCAGGAGAATCAGATCCCAGAAGACCTTCTCTGCCATCCCTGGGGTAAGTGGAGGAGTGCCAAACACTGACTGTGTATGTTGTTGCACTATCCCAGCCTTTTCCAGGTTATGGGAGGCCAAAGTTCCATCTGGATATTGCAGATTAGCCATATATTTGGACTCTACCCTCATATAACAACCCTCACAGGGGTTAACATGTTGAGCCTTACCCTTGAGTGCCAAAGTTTTGTTACACAAACAAGGAGGCAGACCTCTTATATTGGAACTTCATCATCTCCATTGTTACAGCATGAAGTTGGGTTCAATAATCATACCCTGTCTCGTGGGAAAGAGAAAATAAAGTCTGCAACTATTTCCTCAAGATAATGGTGATACCAACATGTATGCAGAGATTTAGCTATATGTTTACGATAACATTTAATGTCATATTTCGTATCCAACCACCAATCTTGTGGATTGTCATACAACTCAAACACTGATTTTCTCACCACAAGAAGTTCCCATAATGACAACCAGGTGTTTTAGTCATCAATCAAGGAGACATTCAGCCTCCATATCAGGTTCGCAACTGGCTTATTGAGTACAGCTCCGATAGAGATCACAATAAGACTATAGTCAGTAGTTTCAACAGGCAATGTATGATAATATGAACATGGCAACCAGGCAGATAAAAAATGTTATTAACCCTAAAGGACTAAACCCCTTTGTGAAAGGTATGATTTGGAGGTTGTGTCCTATAAATGGCACCGTCAGACAATCTAGCCAACTTTAAAAGGGAATTCATACAATTGCTATCACTATATAACTTTCTCATCGTGGTACCCATTTTATCTGAGTGGGACAACACACAATTGAAATCCCAACCCAAAAATAATAGGTTTTGTGGTAAACATACATGGTTTGATTTGGTTTAACAAATCAATCCTCTGTCTTTAGTCGGAGGGGGCATAGATATTAACGAGATAAAATTCATACTGGTCATAATAAATGTCCAGTAGAAGGGCTCTACCTGGGGCCAGATCAAGCTATTTACAGTAACCCTAGGATGTTAAATAAAATTCCTAATCTAGAACAAGGATCCTCCCCAAATGATCAGAAAGATGGCCCACTAAACCATTCACTAGAAAGATGGGAGATATTCCTTTGGGAGAGTAGCTGGGTATCCTGTAAGAAGAAAATATGAAGCCACAGATCCCGTACTATATTAAATGTAGTTCACCTCCTCTTCTGATTCTTCAAACTATTAATATTAAGAAAAGCAAACTAAATGTTAAGGGACAAAACCATAAGAAAGAAAAGCAATATTAATGATCCATTTTAACAGGATTCTTTAGACCTCCTTTTTTTTCAAAAGTTTGGAGTCAGTTGGGGCCACTTCAGGATCAGTGATGTGGTCAGCCAGATCTATAATGGTTGGTTGACAATTTCATCATCAATCGACATTACAGCGACTCCTTTATGTTGACCACATTTGAGGTTGGCATAAAGTGAGTCACTGCCGACTTTGTTTTCAGTGGGGGGAGGGGGGCTCTGCCCCCTGCTGCTATAATAATCAACTCCAAGTTGGAGTTGTTTCAGGGAGGGGTGCAATACCCCCACAAAGCAGTGTCAGGGTCCCACGCCAACACTACAGTGACCTGGTGCTGTTGTCGTTGTAGTGTCGGTCACTGTAAAGTTGTCACTGTAGCAACAGTATACCTGGTCAGGCTGGGAAGAAGCCACAGATGACACATCACAATTGTCATCAGTATCCCCCATATTTTCCTTTTGGATAAAACAGCATACTTATTATGCAATGGGATGGCCTCCTGACAAGATAATTTGGTCAGGGTGGCCCCTTACTTGTGCTGCTCCTGGTCATTCGTCTAGAACCTCATTGCTCCCACCTGGAGGTAGGGAGGGGCATGGCCAAAACCTGGGTCTCTGGCTGGAGGTTGGGGCATTCAAGGCAACAGGTTGTAATTCCCCTGAAAGAGTGTCATCACCAGAAGTCATAGAAACAGATGGACAGAGGTCATGACTAGCAGTAGTTGTCTGTTCCAAGTGATGGGCCACAGCAGAGGCAGGAGAACCCAAGACCTCCTGAGCCCCAGTCACAGTAAGTGCAGGAGTGACCAAGACAGCAGTAGTGTCATCAGAAACAGGCACTGGAGGCCCAGCAGGTAGAGTGTCTGATCTTTGGGACCTCTGTGGCCTGTATGAGTGTTGTTCCTGCACCCTAGTTACAATGTCCTCCTGGTCATCCTGGTCCATAGAAGGCTTGTAATCAATTAATCAATCAATCAATCAATCAATCAAACTTGATTTAACCAGGCTATACACCTTTGAGCAGACTCATTTACAAGAAGTCCTGGAAGACATAGAGGACATTACCAATACAATGGCAGTTATACAGACGATACATAAACACAATAGTGCATCTAACAAGTAAGGAGATCAAGGATTTTTATCTGTTTATGCACCACTTTGCAACACCTGACAAGACACATGCCTATTACAGAGTACATATTCATTCCAGTATGGATACAAAGTTATTCATGATACAACTGTATGAACATAGCAACCCAAAAAGTACCTAAGCAGTATCTTACACTGGGAGGTGAAGGGAGTGCAGAAAGAGAGAGGGGGTAGGGGTAGTAGAAGAAGGGGTGCAGGGGAGGAGGGGGGAGTATAGGGGGACAGAAAGAGGTAGAGATGGGGTTGTAGGGTAAGTGCAGGGAACAGGATAACTGCTGAAGTGCAGGGAGTTGCAGACTGTAGGATTTGGGCAATTATTGATGGCATATGCAATTTTCTTTCAGCACAGAAGATAGTAGGGTCTTAAGAGTAGATATGCTCGGAATGGTGCAGAGCTTTAGTGACTTCTGGAATGCATTCCAAAGGGGTGGAAGGGCAAAAGTGATAGCTGCAGTGCCATATCGAGTTCTGACTTTAGGGACTTTGAACATTACAAGTGAGTAGTTCCTCAAGCTGTAGAAACCCAAACTTTGAGTAAAGAGATTGGTGATATATGCAGGTAGTTTGCTAGTAATTGTTCTGTGGATCCAAAGGCATGCATTTCTCTGCCTTCTGACAGTCAGGGAGGCCCAGCATATCATTGCATAGAGCAAGCAATGGTGGGTGTTTAGAGGAGTATTAGTGATGAATCTGAAAGCCCAGTGGTAAAGTGAGTCAAGCTTAGTTAGAGTCAACTTAGGACAGTGAATATAGAGAATGTGTGCATAATCTAAGAGGGGGAGAAATGTAGTTTGGACTAGATTTCTCTTTGCTTCGAAGGTGTCTAATGTGGTAGAAGACACCCAGGCACTGCCTCAGTTTTTAGCTAGCTCATCCAAGTGAACTATGAAGTTAAGCTTACTGCCTAGTCAAAAACCCAAGTATTTAAACCTGACCAATTTTCTGATTGGTTCACCAAGTAGGGTATGTAACGTAAGGTTTTGAGTAAAAAAAGTTTGCAAACACGGTTGGGAGGAGAGAAGCATAGCTTTTGTTTTCTTAGCATTGAGGAGCAATTTAAGATGAAGAAGGTTATGTTGCAGGATGTCAAAATCATTCTGTAGCTCTTTAAATTAAAATTTTGGGATGCCCAGAGACAAGTCCTGTAAGTGTGACCCGGTTCTTCACATAAGTTACAACATAACGGGTTAGGGCAGTTAATTCTGATATGGCCTATCCCCACACACAAAGGGTATTTCAACTGATCACAAGCACTACTCAGATGGGTATAATAGCCACAACAGAAACAAGACTTGGGTTGTGCAGCATAAAATATAAAGCCTCAGTCGCAGTTGAAATAAAAACAACTGGGCTGGTGCTGTATAGACCCATTCATGTACGGCAAGCTGACTTGGATTCACCATCCCCTGTCCATATGTGCTCAGAATCCATGACTGGGTCTGGCTGACCCAGAAACATGCATTTTGACCACAACCAATATAAAATGTCAGAGATACATACCCCCTCATTCTTGAACAAGACTGTAATGGTCCTGAAGGCCAGTTTCATGAGCAGTATAGTCACAAAGGGGGACCAAAGAGGATTGCATTTAGCCTCCTTATATCTTATCCAGGTGGTTTCCAGCCCATCTGATGTCTTAAAGCTCACATCAAAATTAGGATCCCATGATGTGTGGATCAAAGCATATATATCCACAGCCTGGAAACTCAGATGGTCCTTCACCAACTGGCAACGACATATATCCTGTCGGATAAACCTCCAAACCACCTCTATGCTTAAGGCGAACTGTATTCCATCTTTTGGCAGGTTCAGGAGGCACATGAAACAGACCCGTGTAAGTATCTGAATTTCTTTGATTGCCACTGGAGGAAGAAGCAGGGCCCAAGCCTGCAGCCATAGGCTCAGTTAATGGATTGGAGGAGGCAGTGGAAGATCCCACTACTGTCAGCAGGCCACTTGCAGAAGTGGCGGGCTCAGAAGCTGGGAAAAGTTCCAGATTCATGAGTAGTGTTGGGGCAGAAAGTGGAGAATTGCCCCAGACACAAGGGGCAACTGCAGGAACGGGTTCTGTGTGAGCTCCAAAGAAGAAGGAACCCGAAGAGGACTAGCTGGCAAGGACACAGTAGGAGGCAAGATAGATCCAGCTCTGCTGCTACAAAGCCCAGGAACTGCCAGGGCTGTTGTTCTACATCTTGCACCACCACATCTGGTGTAGAGCCTCAGCAATGGTAAGCCCAGAAGCTGACAAATTATTATCAGAAGTCGGGGAGGGAGGGGTAGAAAGGAGTACTGGGAGACCAGCACTACAGTCAGTCATACTAGCAGCCATTATAGAAAGGGAAGCTCAGAAGGTGCAGCATGAATAGACCCAGACACTGGGGAGGCATCCCACAGCTGCAGATGGGACAACAATATCATGGGTAGCAAAGTTTGCAGGGGTACTGCCCAGATGTGGTGTAGCAACATGCAGCTACTCTTCATAAAACACACACTTTGGAACCAGCACAGTTGGTGAGGAGGCGGGATGGAGAACTGAACAAACACTTATCTTTGAGTACTGAGAAGTAGCTTGCAACTCAGAAACTTGCAAATGTAGCCACTTGCACTGTATTTGCTTTGTATAGAATTTTTGTTTCTTTTCATTCTGAATAAATAATTTTGAAATTGTAAACTTGTCCTGTAAACATCTTGGCTGTCTGTGCTGCAGCCCCGGGTTGTACATGAAAAAGGATCTTGGCTCATTGTATTTACTTGGTAAACAAAAGTTTAAATAAATAAATAAATAAAATAAGAGACAGTACCTGAATGAATATCCGAGGAACCAGAACTCAGGAGCTCTACTCCGTTGGCATCCCGACTCACAGCTTGAGAGCAGTCTGGCTGTCGCTCAGCCACCATCTTGGACCTCTGACTTATTCTCAATGTAGCCTGATAATGCTGTTCTTCCATGACCAAAAGACCCAAAAGTCGCTCCTTTCCTTTTCATTAAGCCAAAGCTAGTAAGTCTCCATCACACACATCAGATGACCCAGGTTGAGGTTCCAGCCCTGCCACATTCTGTATACATATGGAGGCTTGTAAACCTGTGGGTTCATCCTCCATAGCTTCCACAGCAGCCCGTGTGGGAGGAAGCAAAATCATCCACCTGGGATGCCATTCCACCATTCACACCACCAATACTCTTGACAGGAAACAGAAAGCACTCCCTACCTGAGAGAAGGGAATTTTTTATTATAACTTCAAAATCAAAATAGGCACAAACAGTGTTGATTCACACAAAAATAATATACAAAGGGGTCATGATGCAGGGCACCTAGAAACAGCATTACTCTAAGCTCCTGCCCACCGACCTCTTAAAATCTTATTTTGCCCTACTAATATCACAGTGCAATTCCAGACTCTGGTTCTACATTGTTTTAGTATTCAGGGCATTAGTGATTGTTATTGTGTCCATTTTCTGCATTGTTTTCGGCTTTGCAACTGAGATGGAGGCTGAGATGAAACAGGCCGGAATCAGACACACTCCACCGGCTACCACAGAAAAAGCAGCTAAGAAATCTAAGCATCAAAGCTCTGGGAGTATTTCTAAGGCAGGCTCCTCTAGCTCCTCGGCGATTCCCCTAACAGAGGATCGCTTCCTTCAAGAACTGTTGCCTTTTAAAGAAATCCTGGAAGACATCTCGGCTGAATTGAAATCACTTCGAGGAGACTTAAGCTCTCTGTCACTAAGAATGGGAGACTCTGGGCGAGAACCACCTCTCTGGAAAGGTGGAAGAGAAAGGATCCTGAAATTGCCCATCTTCGGCAACAGCTCAATAAGCTTCAATTGAAAACCGAAGACTTGGAGGAGAAGTAGAAGGAATAATGTCCTGATATTAGGCCTACCTGAAGCAGGGAAGGTGCTGATGCTATCGTTTTCTCCAGAAGTTTCTCACTAAGATCATCGGCCCGTTCCCCTAAACCCCACAGTACCACATAGAAGCGGGCCCATTGTTCTCTCAGGCGAAACCTCCACCTGGAGCACCACCACGGCCAATAATGTGAGATTTCTAAGCTACCTTGAGAAAACACATTATATCCAAATCAAAAGAGCTTCGAGCCATTCTAGGGGGCAATGCCAAATTGAGGATAACTCAGGATCTCCCCTTTGAAACTCGTCAAAAGCGATCTGCATTCCACCCTACGGTCAGTAAGTTAATAGCTACAGGAATTCGCTTTAAGATGGTCTACCCAGCTAAATTACAGGTGGCAATTGATGGAGCATGGCTTTCCTACAAATCCCCGGAGCAGGCAGCCACGGATCTCGCAGTCAAGCTACCTAACCTATTTAAGACTGGCTGAACTGTTATCTCATTTACCAGAGGCTATAAGTCTTTAATCTTGTGGGAGTAAATTGTATACCTGTTAGAGGATCCTTTTTCCCATCTCTTTCTTCCTTCTTTCTTTTGCCTCTTTCAGGCTGGTTGTGGGGTGGGTAGGATGTCTTGAGGCCTAGTAGGCCTTATCCAGTGTGGGAAGCCGGTGTGTTCCTGAGGAGAGAGTAGGAACCTTTGTTTAGCAAGCATTTCCCTACGCCGCTAATGGAGACGGTTGTTTTTGTACCATCAACATTTAGGTCCCCTGGTCATTTCCTCACCCTTTCAAGGTGGGAGAAGTCCCACAGATAGCAATAACGCCATGTGGTAAAAGGGATATTTGAGACTTCTATCCCCCTGAAGTTTGTTTTTATAAAGTCACATGGGACTCAATGGGCATCTCCGGGAGCAGCACCCTCGATTTAAAGTAGATTGGACAAATTAAGCCTAAGATATACCTATTTATACTTTCCTTAGATCTGGATTTATGACTTTTCTAATAATTTTGCTGAACCTGGTTAATTTGTTTAGGGCATACATTTGTGGTCTCCTCAAAGGGGTTGGTGGGTAGGGGGCTTCGGGATGGAGCAAGCAGGAGAACCATCGTGCCAGAGAAGGGGTGAAAGGCATATTCCTGGGAAGCTTAGAGAACATAGCGAGTCTCGAATAATTCTGGTATACCTCTTGAGGTAGTTTCTGCACCAATGTTCAGACCTGGCATTTAAACGAATTTTAGCTTCTCATGGGAAGGATGCCTATTGGGTTTGGTCCTTTATACTGGATATTAACATGTCCAAAACTACTTTCAAATGAGGACCTTTTGTATATAGTTTGAGGGGGTTGTGGAGGGAGGAGGTTTTATGATCCAGAGGCCTTTTCTGTTGACTGCAACGTTGGAGATTAAAATGGAGTGGTTATCCCTATGCATATTTTCAGTATTCCAGACATATAAGGAAATTTATCGAGGGGCTTCTTGCTTTAATATTAGCTTTGTTCAAAGGGTGTTGAGATTAGGGAGGGGACTGGAGTGTGCCTTTTGGGGTTCTCTTCTCAATTACTGATACAAGATTATTTTTTTTTTCAATAAGATTGTTAATGACTTTAGTACCAATTAAAATTGCCACATGGAATGTCAGAGGAGTCAGAGACATGACTAAAAGATATCAGGTTCTCAAAAACTGTGCTCTTTTAAATATTGATATTCTTTTGATGCAGGAAACCCACCCTCTAGCTACTGAAACAAATGGGTTATGCAGACAGGGATTTTCCCAAATTTTTACTGCCTGTGGGTCATCATCGAGTGGGGGGGGTTGCAATTCTGGTTAAGAGGCATATTTCGTTTGTAGCAGAAGAAAGTTTTATCAGATCCGGAAGGCAAATTTAACATAGTTAAAGGCATGCTTAGCAACACCACAGTGGTATTGGGTGCAGTCTACGGCCCAGTTGGTGGCGATGCTGAGTTCCTCATGTGCTTGGCCAACAAGCTGAGCAGATGTCTGCCCTCCATGTTAATTCTAGGGGGGGATTGGAATATCCCCCCAACACAGGATCTAGATAGAACTTACAGGCCATTAAAACCCCTATCCCCTCCACAGCAAGCCCTGAGGGACTTCATGTGGTTACTGGAATTGTGAGATCCATGGCGCCTACTTAATCCCTCTAGTCAGCTTTTCTCCTTCTATTCCCAGGTCCACCATTCGTGGTCTAGGTTAGACTACATTCTAACCAGTACCTCGCTCTTAGCTGGCCTTCACCAGACAGGAATCGAACCAATTGCTATATCGGACCATTCAATGGCATGGTTAGTAATTTCCCCTGACCCGAGCACCCAAAGGGATACTACCTGGAAATTAAACACACAACTCCTAAAAGAGGAACTTATAATCTCTCACATTAGGGACTTAATCTCTTCTTATATGGATATTAATAAGGGCTCCATTAAAGGAGGATCAAATATGGTGTTCCTTTAAATGCTACCTCAGGAATTCATTAAGTTAGCTTCCAAATGGAAAAAGCAAAGGGAGGCAAGAGTTATCTCCTTGTCAAATCAAATCAGAGTGGCTGAAAATACTCTATCCACATCCTCCTTCAGGTCTCTTGGAAACCCTACTGAAGCTTAGAAGCGAATCGCAGATTTGATAAAGAAAGGTGGAATGCCCATCTTAAAAACTAAGGCCGCTATTTTGACCAGCGAGAAGCCGGGTAGAATGCTAGCCCTCTGTCTACGGGAATTGGAGAGCTCGAGGTTAATCCCCTCCTTACAAGCTCTGGATAGCTCTATTAAAACTTCCCCTCATGATATTTCCCAGGTTTTCGAGAACTTCTATAAGGACTTATACAGTAAAAGTCCCTCACAGGTCTCGCTCTCGTGTATTGAACAATATCTGGACAGCCTTAATCTCCCATCTCTCCAGGCACATCATTGTCCGACTCTGTCTTCTCCAATTACCTTGGGGGAGATAGACGAGGCAATCAAAGGGCTTGCATTGGATAAATTGCCAGGTCCTGACGGCTTTCCCTCCAACTTCTACAAAACCTTTTGTAAAGAATTAGCTCCTCTTCTTTTAAATTTATTTGAATACATGTTCACTTCGGATACCCTAGATCCCACTCTGCTGGAAGCTACAATAGTTCTCATCCTAAAACCTGACAAACCGCATAATGATCCAGCCAGTTATCATCCAATTTCGCTATTAAATTATGATATCAAAATCTTAACAAAAATCTTATCTCTCAGAATCAAAAGGGTTTGGTCCCATTTGTTGAGTCCTGAGCAGGTGGGATTTGTGCAGGGCCGATCCTCAGCTGATCATCTGCGAACCCTTTCACATATTTTTCAGGTTGCCCAGAGCTCCCAGATTCCCATGGCTTTAATCTCATTAGACGCAGAAAAAGTCTTTGACAGAGTAAACTGGGAGCTCCTCTGGGCAACTCTTAAGAAAATGGGCTTCCCAATAGCTTTCATTCGATGAATACAGACGGTATACCAAGCCCCACATAAAAATTTACTGTAATGGAGTATTTTCTTCACGGTTCTCTTTATTTACTGGCACCAGGTAAGGTTGCCTTTATCTCCCTTTTATTTAATTTATATCTGGAACCCTTTTACTTAGTATTAAGTCTCACCCCAGGTTACGGGCTGTTCAGTGTATCAACAGTCTTTAACCCTTTCAGTGTATGCTGATGATATTCTCCTTTATTTGGCCTATCCAGATGTATAAGTTATCACATGCTTTACAAATCATCAGACAGTTCTGGCTTGTAGCCAATTATAAACTAAACCTATCAAAAAACTGTGATTTTTCCTTTAAATGCCCTTACCCACCAAGTTAACTTCACTCATTTGGGCATGAAATGGTCCCCTCATTCAATTAAATATCTAGGTATACATCTTACTAATGATCCAGAGACCTTCAGGAAACTTAATCTAGATGATTTGTTAACTAACATTCAGCAGGACTTTCAAAGATGGATAAACCTCCCTCTTTCGATATGGGGCTGTATCAACATTATTAAAATGAATATGTTGCCCCGTCTTTTCTACCCCCTAAATTTAATGAATCTCTGGCTCCCAATGTCCTATTTCCGACAATTTCATTCCACTCTTTCCAAATTTATTTGGCAGGGCAAACATCTTAGATGCTCTTCCTTGAAACTTTGCCTTCCTAAGGAGCTGGGTGGACTTCATCTCCCCAGCTTCATTTTCTACAATTGGGTGAGTCACCTGTCTAAAGTGGGGAGATGGTTCTCAGATATAGCTGATGGATACCTCCCTATCTGGCTACAATTAGAGAGGAAGCTTCTTGGTCTGCATGATCTCAATTCCCCCACACTATTTTTCTCCACCATTTCTGCACTGCCACATTCCATACAAAATTCGGTGGTGGGAGTCTCTATTAAAGTTTTAGCCCAATGTTGGATTTTTTTTAACATTTCATCCAAAAGGGATACGGCTCAACCCCTTATTTGGAACCCGAATATTAAAATAGGGGGATCGCTGCTTTCCCCTGATTGGCTCCCTCAGCTACAGGGTGTCCTAGTGGAAGATCTGTTTTCTCAGACCATTCTCCTTTCTTCCCCTGATATAATGGCTAAATTTAATATTCCTCAGAAATATATATTCAGAGTTTTCCAGTTGAGACACCTTATGGTGTCCAACTTTGGAACTACATTTAAACAGTCTCAGGTCAGGCTTTTCTTGGAACAGATACAGGCATAGGCCAATAATTCCCATGGAATATCAATGATTTACTCTTTCCTCTTCGGAATTAAATTCCCAAATGCCCTCCCGGGATCTAAAATTTGGACTTCCCTCCTGCTGGATACCATTCCTATGTGGAGTCAGATCTGGAAAGATTTGCACAGATACCTTACCCAAGACAGGCATAGACTCATTCAGTATCATATCCTAAACAATATGTACTATACACCTGTCAAACTAGCCAAATTGGGTAGGCTTCCTGTGGCAATCTGTACCAGATGTGGTACATCTGAAGGGGATCTGACTCATATTTTCTGGCATTGTAACAAGGTGGCACCACTTTGGAATACAATTCAATCCAATCTGGCTCCTCTATTAGGACTGGGGGAATTGTTTTCCATAGAGATATGTATTCTTGGGATGTTTTTGACTATTAAGTTTAAGGAACGTAGATTTCATATGGCCTTAATTTCTATTGTAGTTAAAAGATTGGTTCTTAAACATTGGGTGGACCAATTGGTTATAACATACGTGGAATGGTTGAAAGAAATGTCACTTTGTTTCAATACCGAGAGGCTGATAGCCAGCTCCCAGAATTGTATGGATGCATTCAATCGCAAATGGGCTAAATTATATGCCTTATACTTGAATTGAGATATAGATAATACATGCCTCTGCTTATTTTGGTTTGTTTATCCCTTTTTGGTATTTGTTAACTGCTGGTTTATAATTCTTGACATCTCTTTGGTTTGTTGTGTATATCAGGCACACTCGGGGGTTGGGATGGGGAAGGGGAGGGGTTTTATAGGTGTATTGGTATTGTTATTTTGTTTTTGTTTGATCCAGAGGCAGTCTGGTGTTATGTTACCCCATGTTCATATTGGTTATTATTTATGTTTTGTTAACTTCTTAATTGTTTATTAGTTTTGTGTTATGATGAAAACAAAATAGATGATGAATTTAAAAAAAAATAATATACAAATACAAAATAAGAAAAGCAAATACATATTTCAATCATACTCCTGTAATTAACATGTCAAAAATAAATAGAAATCAAAATAAACATTTCAGATATACCTCTTCCAGTTTACATAAGCAAATGATAAAGAAAAGACATTAAACATTACCCCCCCCCATTAGAAAACTAGGGGAACTTTTCATTGTACTTCATAGTTTGAATAATATCAAAACTCATAAACCTCACAAAAATACATTTTGAAAGAAAATATAAAGTATTTCGTCAAACAAAACTTAGAAATAAAAGATAACAAAAAACAGTATTAAATGCATACTATTAAACCAGTGACAAACCCTCTCAAATTTAGCAAAAATCTAATTACTATAATTGGAACTCACTGATTACACTCCTCCCCCCAAACCAAATCCAAGAAGCCCAAAAATTTTTCAAAATGAAAACCTAAAAGAAAAAAAAACACCTTAAATTTCTATACAAAACTTCCTTATGGATAGACAAAAATGACACAGTTTATTAACCCGCTCCCCTCATAAGTCTGACAATGCAGATTTACCCTGTATCTAACCAGTCTATATTCTTTCACCATTTACTGTAATGTTGAGGTTGTACTTTCATCTTGTCTGCTTTTTGAAGTCTTATATCTTGTAGTACAGAAAGAAAACCTGCTCAATGGCTATCACCGGTTTCCTTATTGTGAGGACACATCTTGCCTGCCATAACTGATATTTGATACATAAAAGATTAATTGGACCATGTTCTGTTCAAAATTTGACCAAGAAGGATTAGACCTCCCAAAAATACTACGGGTTACCTTATCAAAGAGGCAAAGTATCCATACTTTTTTTTTAATATGACCAAAAGGACATTGCAAAGGGATATTCAAAATAGAGATGTTCCATGGTTTCTGTGACATTTACACAAGTATCTAGTCATGGACAACTTTGTTCAGAACTCTTTTACATTTCAAGTTATTTTTAACCCCAAACATAGCCATAAAATGTCCCAGATTTAAGCAGGGGTCCTTGTACTAATCAGCATCTTTGCAACTGAATTTATTTCAACTTGTGGTTGTACACATGGTACTTCACAATAATGCTCCTCAAAATCTTGGTATACATTTCTTCCTGGATATAGTCTGAAACTGCATTTTGTAATTTTCCATAGCTTAATTTTACTAAAGGAGCACTGAAAAAACTGTATCAATCCTGCTAAAGATTTCTGCTTAGGAATAGGTTGTTATAACTCCCATACTAGCAATACTGGATTTAAAGGGTACCTAAACAAGCAGTTTTTTAAAACTGCAAACTCCAAAATCTGGCTTCATTGCGAGGCAAAGTAAAGGCTACTGTTTAAATTTATGCTAAAACTGCATTTCTGTAAATAACATATATGCAGTTTCATAGCTTTTGAAAAATGTAAACATCAGCCTTTCACTTACAAAAAAATAGCCTTGCCTTCTCCCTAAGATGTCTGCCAACTGTATTAAGTGATGAGTCATGATGACATTTGGAGCCAGAGCCAGAACCAGAGACCAATATAGATTCTTATAGGCTAACTAGTTCTTCTTTCCCTCTTTGTTTTAAATTGTTTTACCAGAATGATCAACACCATATGTTAACATGTGGATTATTTTGATCAGTACAAATGTTAGGCTATGATGTTGTTCATTTTATTTACTTTAACTTGCTGAAAATGTTTTGCAATCTAGCTGACTTTCTCTTTGGCAAACTGCAGAACAGTACAACACTTCAAATACCTGATGATGTAGTGGTTATGTGATGCCCTGATTTTTTGTTAACCAGAGAGAGACACTATGCTGAAACCTTGTTTACATATGTGACCTGGCAGCACAAGGAAGTTAAATGACTTGCTCAGGGTCACACAGCAAGTACTGGTCTGGTCCAATTCAAAGCTCATGCATTCTTGTTAATCCACAAAAAGCTTCTCTTGTATTCTTTTTCCAAGTGAACCCCCTACACCTAGCCTGCCTTTTTGTTGAACACCCTACCATCCATACCATTTCCTTAGTACTGCCTGGGGCTGCATATGATCTTGTGGTCTCATGAAGAGAATTATCACACTCTGACTGTAATCGTATACCTCAGAGAGTTGTGCATACCTACACCGATACGGATCATCAGCTGGCACTGTTAAATAATACCTCCCAAATCAGACTTAAGTCCACTTTCTCAATATTTGACTTCTGCTCCCACAGTAAACAATGAGTGGATCACCACCCTTCTGCACAGTGAAGGCAGTATGTACAGTTCCCCTGTTGTGTTTTTGTCCCACCTCATTAACCAACAATCGGGTCTTTGTGGAAGGCCAAGCAAAATAAGCCTCAGGACTCACCAGAAAAACTGCTGTTCATGCCCCCAGAAGGGCTGCACTTACTATGTATAACAATATTATTAGCAGGAGAGGCATACTAATGTTTGATCGAATCCACCAGACTTCCAGTGTCAGTCTACTCCTTTACCTGTTATCTGCAGAACCCTGCAGGACAGTTCCCTGAAATCTTCTCCAGTACTTTTAGTGCCTACCACAATGCAACCTGGTTGGCTACCACCCTTCTTAATCCTGAGTGCTTTATACACAGATCCTCAATACTGTCCTAACAAACGTCAACACCCCCACCTGAGGTTAATCTCCTACACTGAATTCAAGTAACACTTTAAGTGCAGCCCTGCCACTGTGAGTATTTGTCATCTCTGGCTGCTCCCATTCACAGTCAGGCAGTGATCACGGTGCTGGCAGCCCTACATTTCAGGTCTCACAATGATCTGTTAAACATCCTCCTTCCTGTCTTCCCCTAACTTGAAAATGGCTGTACCCTGCTGGAATCGCCTCTTCAGTCCCTCTGTGGCATTCATTCTTTTCTTCTGCTCCTCACACCAAAAACTGGTGAGCTCACTACCCTTCTGCTTCATGAATGTGGTTAGTACAGTTGCCCATGTCATGTTGATCTTCTGGTAAGCAAGGCTGATAGCAGCAGGACACAAGGGGAAACATTGGCATTTCTACCCATATAAAATTGAATCCACCTATGATTAGGCACTATTATATGATGTGCATAATGATGTGCACACCTATCATTTAATAGTACCTAATCAAAGGTAGCCTAGATCTTTTAAGGATAGGAAAGCCTATAATTTCCCATGTTCCCTGCTATCAGCCTGACTTACTGGAAAGATTTGTTTATTTTGATATATCAAAAACCTGGGGACTGTACTACCTACATTCATGGTGCATAAGGGTGATGAGCTCACCAGTTTTGGGTATGAGAGGAGGAGAGAGAATGAATACCAGAGGGGACTGAGAAGCAACCCTGCAAGGTACTGCTATATTCAGGAAGGGGAAGACAGAAGGTGAGAAATATGAACAGATCACTATGAGAAATAAGATGGGGCTGCCAGCACCATGATCCCATTGTCCTGGCCAACATTCCCTTCCCATAAAACCAGTTCATGCAATTGTCCAAAGCTTGTGTGTGGGTATTAATGTGGAATTGGCTGCCACACACATCTGGTCACTTCACTACCAGTCTAGCATTGCTTGTAAAGCACTTTGGGATACAATGCGTATGAAAAGCACTATATAAATACTGATTCTTCTTATAATTATTTCCCATGGAAAAAGAAGAGAAGACAAGACAAGCATATTTTTGATTTCCAAGAAAGTACGAACTCTGGCATTGGACTACAGAAGAACTTTGCTACAACAAGTGGTGGATCTATGGGGTGGTGAAGGTGCGGCTGTAACCCCCCCCCAATGTAAAGTACTCAGTTGCTGCTGCTGCATTTCACTTTTTTGAAGAAGTCTGATTTATTTATTGTACAAATGTTTCCATTCAAAAATAAGGATTACATTTGTAGTTTCAGTCAAAAACATACTAGAAATGCATAATAGCAGAAAATATAAAGGTTTCATATAAATGTTAAAAAGTGCTTATCAAGTATGCACACTCCCAGCACCCGGACCACCAGGTTATTCCAAGATTTGTACTGCACTGTGGTTTACAAAGAGAAAGTCAGTTGGATTAAAACACAATTTCAGCATGTTAAAGTAAACAAATGAACAGAACCATATCCTAACATGCGTATTGATCTAAATAATGCACATGGTTTTGACCATTTTGGTGAAACAATTCTATACAAAGGAAAAAGAACTAGTTAGCACAATAGAGAGCCATATAGCTCTTTGATTTGGCTCAATGATGTCCATCACTTAACACATTTGGTGGCCATTTGAAAGCAGGTAAGGCAGTTTTTGAAATTGGAAGGTTGATTTTACATTTTACAAATGCTTTGGAACCACATTTAGGTAACTTATATAAATGTAGTTTTAGCATTAACAAATTCAGCAGCCTTTCCTTTAGTCAGATTTTGGAATAGTTTGTTGTCAAAATGTTGTTTAGGTATCCTGTAAAGAATCCAACACCAGAATGCTCATATTTTGTTTGTCTGCAATAAGAGTGGAACAATATTATGATAAATAAAGATACAATGAAAAAACTAAAGGTTTATCATCTCAGTCCCCTTGAGAAAGTGGTAGATAGATAATTCCTCTTTTAATCGGGTTGAGCCGCGTTCCCATTAACACTGAAAAAATTCACTAAATAATAAAGTTTCTGAATTATTTGGGGGAGCAAACATTATGCTGAGATACAACAACATTGGGATTAAAAATGTTTTGATCATAAAAATTATTTTCTTTTTTGACATGCGCTACTTGTTCCATTGTAGAACTTTATTTAATGTTTCTTGTAGTTTGACATCCCAGTTATATAGATGCATGTCTTTCGGTCCCAAAAAACCCTAATATTTTATGGTAACCACTATGAATTGGTACCCCTAAAATTTCTTGTATTTTGCTTCCCGGTTGCCCAATTGATATGCAACAGCTTTTATCAAAATTTATTTCAGATCCAGAAATAGCTGTGAATTCTTATAATAATTAGCCATTTGACCTACTAGATTTGTAATCTGAGATCAGTAGACATAAATTGTCTGCATACTCTATGCTATAGAACATAGTGATAAGTCATCACTTCTTAAAGATAGCCCTATAATATCCGGGGAGTGATTTAATTTGTGTATTAAATGGTCTAACGTTAAACTATACAATAGAGGGCTAAAGGAACAACCCTGCTGTACCCCCTCTCAAAACCCAACATTTATTTCCCATCCAACCATTCACATAAGGTACTATAGTAGCATTTAGATAACGCTCGAATATAGAAATAAATGTTTTGAAATATATGCTTGCAGCAGACCATAAATACAAGTGTTTGACCCTATCAAAAGCTTTATTCTGATCAATAGTCAGCAAAATCCCATTAATTCTTCCTCGTGCCCTTTTGTAAAGACTTCCTTAAAATTATTAGAACATCTAGATTTTTCTTCAGGGAACCCCACAGAATTATGTTGGGTGGATTATATTATCTAGTACTAAAGATAGTCTACATAATGACTTTTTAAAATTTTGCAGTCTGTGTTTAACAGTGTAATTGCTCTCCAGTTTTTCAAATACCCTCTTTCTCCATTTTGTGTAACCATAGTAGTAGTACCCCTGTATACATGCTAATTGGCAATTTACTTTCCTCCAAGGCCTCATTATATAATTGGACTACTTCATCCACTAAAATCTTAAAAATCTGTTTATAAAGTTCACTAGGGAGACGTTGGCACCTGGTGTTACACCTTTGTTTACTGAAAGTAGGACCAACTGTATTTCTTTTTTTGTGATTTTAGCCATTAGTAATTTTTGTAGTTGTCAGGTACTTTAGGTAGCTGACATGTTTTAATCTCAGTTTTGCATTTTTGTACTACAAAACTGCTTCCCCAGTAAACATCTGCCTCACATATTGTTCCAATTCACTCAATACTTCATTAGTCTGAATGACTATTTTCCTGAGTCTGTTATGATATATGACACTTTTATTTTGTCTTAAATCATCACAATTATCAAAAGGATTAGTTTGAGCTCTTTTTCCTTGTGTACTAAATTGTTATTCTTTTTCTAAATTTTTTTGCCTGCCATATTGTACTTTTTCCATTTCTGATTTTGCTTCTTATATTTACACTGTGAAATTCCCCATACCCTCCTTCTGTAAAGAATGATATTAATATATATATATAGATTTATTAAGTTTCTCTCTAAGGTCCTTATATTTTATTCGTTTTAAATGTTCCATTTAAATTCCCCATAGTTTTGACATATTCCAAAATATCTTTTTTTGTATCCTCCCACCAGTCATTTTTTACATCATATATAAAAAAAACAGATTTTCTAGCTTCCAGAAGATTCCGGAAGCCTTGAGCTTCAAGTTTGTTGTCTAACAAGCTCAGTTTCAATTTCCATATGCTTGGACCTCTACATTATTCTGGACTATTTCATACTATAAGTTTTAATAAACCATTGTCTGACGTACCTGCAGAGATACTACTGCCTTTGAAATTTGTAAATTTGAAGAAATAAAAAAGTAGTCAATTCTGAATGATCTGGTACCACAGAAGTATGTTCTGGGGGGCAGTTCATACATTTTTGTTTTATGTTTTATGTTTTATTAAGTTCTCAGATTACTAATTATTATTGTACTAAAGACATCCACCAAATCTGCTTGCTCTATCAATTGTTTTGAGAAATTAGCATCACAAACATTTTTTGAAGTTTTTAGTCCTTTATCCAATGCTGCCAAACTACAAATAAAATCCCCACCCCAAATTCTATTTTTAGCAGAAAAAAGATAAGGCTTAATTAGTTTGCAAAGATTCACTCTGTCTGACTTTAGTTGAGGAGCATAAACATTGATTAATCGAAATTCTGTACCTTGTACAGTATATTAATGTATAGCAAAAATGCCCTGCCTGGGACTATGTCTATAATATGTAAAATCTGTATATTCGGGGAAAAGAAACAAAAACCCACCCCGTGCACACTTCTTCCTCCATAGACTAAAAACTGGGTCCCCACATCCAACCATTTTTAGCTTTTTCCAATTCCAACTCAGAGTGTAAACGAACATCCTGAAAGAAAATAACATCAAGATTAGTGTTTTGGAACGCGTGATAAGTGCTAGGTCTATTCCTGTCTGATTGTAAACTTGGCATTTCATGATTCCATTTTCAAAACATATTGGGCCTCTAACATTTTAGTTCAGCTTCTCAAGGTGGTTTCTTTTTAATGCCTCTGGTACCCATCCTTCTTCTTTGAGTTTTCAGTTGATTTTCAAGTGGATTTTCTGTATCAGACAGTTGAGAAGAAACTACTGATACTTTATCAGATTCCCCGCCTTCTAATTCTCAACATTGTAAGATTGCAAATCTATTTGTATTGGTTATTGAGGCAGCTTCTGGGTGCTGTTGTGTTTTAATTATTTTCTTCCCACTTTTCTTTTTAACCATCTGTCTGAATTCTTTATCTGTTTCTATGGGGGAGGCATGTTTTGATCAGATTTACAGGCTCAGTCTGTGGAGTTTGTTCTGGGTTTCAGACCATTGTGGATGGGAAGAATGCTGTGTGCTGCTGGGCCTGCGTTTACATTATCATTCTGTTGCTCAGTATGTCTAGGACCCATAGATGGATGTTTGGAGGCTTTCTGAATATAGAAATCCGAATTCCAAAATCTGCATTTTCATTATTTTTGAAGCCCATGGGCAGTCTGTAAAACATGACCTGCCTCTTCACATGGGTTGAAATGGGGCAATCAAAACAGTGCTCATAGAATGTCCCATTTCCCACAGTGATTACACTTAAGAACCTCACAGTCAGTGCTTATATGTCTTTTAGAACCACATTTGAAACATGTTCAAGGCTGTCCTGGGTAAGAAATGAAACCTTTATCCTGGCCAATGAAAAAACAATTCAGTAGATGTGTTACATCATTTAAAGTTTGGTACAGCCTTACTTTTAGCTTTCACCCCTCGTTCCAAAAACCTTCTTCTTCTATAATGGGTTCTGTATTTCCTTGTACCGCACATTTTTTTCCTTACCAAAATAAAACATCAGTAATGTTGACACCTTCATTGCAAAATAGGATGGTAATTACTCAAAAGGTTGCCTCGTAAGTGGTATATCTGAGAAAGGACCCAGACAGGGTTCGTTTTCAGAATAGAGTATTTGCACCAAAATGTTCTGGCAATTCTGGTGTCCTAAAACTGATGTCATAAGTCGATTCTCCAGGGTCATGAATTAGGGCATATACCTCTGAAGGTGAAAAATCCAAATACATTTTACAAATACTTTGCCCACATAGAACCTATCCAGTGTTTCTTCCAGTCCACCCATATACCTGAGTCTAACAGCTTATCTCCTTTTAGCTAAGTCAGCTTGTTTGTGAAACAGCCCCAGCATAGGTGGGTTTCATGCCCCCAGTATTCTCAGAATCATTTGAGGCTCCAGACTGATCAGTTGAGCTGGACAGTCCTGTGTCATTATTATTATTATTATTATTAGGGTCAACATTAGTCTCACCCTCCCAATTGATACAGTACCTGTGTCATTTTATGCAAGGGTTTCAAGTGCCTCACAAAAGATTTCATGCTCCATATCTGACAAGGAGCTTGGTTCAGTCACTAGTAAGGGAATGTTTATGTCAGGGATCCAAATACCAGCTGTGTCCTGCGTCCAACCTACTTTCCTAGACTGCAGCGTTTGCACTGTCATTTTCTTGATCCATGGGTGTTGTCATCTTGACATGATCCAGGAAACTAGAGCTGGTGCCAATTACAAACAGCTTAGCTGGTTCAGCACTTTCTGGGCTTGTTGGTGAGTTTTCTGGTCATTTGTCTCCTCCTCCTCTGACTGAGATTTTACCTGCAAGCTGTTTTCAATAAGTTAATTGATCAACTAAGAGGCCTGTTTCTGTTGCAGGGAATGTTCTGACTCCCTGAAGTCCATAGTTTTACTTGTCACATTTTCAAGTGCAGACTCGAGTCCTGCCCATTTCTTCTGAACGCTGCTCCTTGCTTGCAAGCATTGCAGCCAAGAGCTGCCCAGCACCTCCTCCTCCTCCTCCAACCTCAGGATCCACAATGGAGTCCGCCATCCTGCAGGAGGAAGTAAAGCACCCCCTGTCACAGAGTAGGGGAATTTTTTTATTTACAACTTCAAAACAAATAATAACAAACAATGTTCATTCACATCAAATAATACATAATAAAGGAATAAATAAAAAAAAATATTGCAATCATACTATTCCAACTGAAACACAATTTACAAAATATGTAGAAAATAAAAGGAACTAAATTACAAAAAAAAGTATGAATTCATATTTGTCCGTTTCATAATTCATAAATGAGAAAAATAAATAAGTATTTCAGTCATACTCCTGTCAGATTACTTTCCAAAATAAATATTTAACTTGATAAGAAAAATTATGTAAATACCCAATTCCCCATCCCCCTAAAATAGTTTGGGAATCATTTTTTATAACTTAAAAGCAAATACATACACAATAGTGTTTTTTTCACACAAAATCCTAATGAAAGAGAAGGAAAACATAAATAAGTGTGTCAGCATACCTCAAAACAAAACTACATGTTTATAGCCCCCATAAATAAGTAATAAATATTGAATACAGACCCCACCAACTAAAAAGAGGAGGAATTTTTATTTAAACTTCAAACAAATAAATTACCTTACATTCTGTCTATTCAGGAAAAAGGAACCCCAAACTATAAAGTAAAATAAGTCAAGTGTGGGTAAAACATCATCTCCTACTTCTTATATCAATGTATTCTTTCTCAACCTGTATCTAGCCAATCCATATGTGTCCACCATAATTTATATTGTAATGCTTAGGAGAGAGTAGGGGCATTTTTATTGCAAAACAAAGAAATACAATCTTGTACAGAAAGAAAAAAGGTCAATAATACTATAACATATGTACATCATACCTTACAAACCCAAAAGACACAAATAAACAAAAAAGAGGGGGGTGGGGAAGAATAAAAAAAAAACAGTTATATCAAGGTATTTCCACATCCAAAGATATACACAATCATAAAAAAAAAATCTTCATGCACAATACCCCTCCACCATTATTGATATTAGCCCTATAGTGCAAGTCGCATACCCAATTATTTATACATAGTACCAGCTTTTCAACAAGAGTCAGATCATTCTGTGCAATGGAACCCCCTTCCATCTATTTTTCCATTGCTCCTAAGACAGTTTCTTCTGATCATACTGAGTCTGAAGACTAATTTCCTTTTCTATTATACCCACCAAGGCTCTGGGTTTCACCTCTTTCTGCTGTAAGACATACTTACAGCAAACTTGCCACATAACAAATTTTATACAAGTAAATAGAAGCTGCACAGTTCCCTCCTCCACGCCCTGTAGTTGTGACATTGTACCCGTAATAACAATCTCATAAGATACCTTCATCCAACATACATGCCCCATTTCTGACCCAGAATTTTCCAGATCTCCTGTTAGTAGACACAGTGAATAAAAAATGTGTCACTGTTTCTATCTGTTGTCCACAGGTTGGTTTTGGACAATAACATTCTGTAACACTTTTATGTTTGCGTTACCTTTCACCCCAGTCTGCCATGTGCACTTAACCATCACATCCACATGAATGGGGAGTTCTTTGGTCAATGAAATATGTTTCCAGGTTCATTCAGATGTGCTCCTGGGGCTATATCTTTATATTCTATGGGAATCCTAAACACAGTGTCCTGTATAGACCTGTGCAAGGCTTTTCGATTCACCACAGATACTTGAGTCAAGATAAGCTTCCATTTCCTAATTTTGTCCACAGGTGCATGCATATATGATGGCCAAGACCCCTGCATTCGCACCTGCTGAGGCCTTTGCCTCCATCTCTGTAACAATGGTGTTATCCAGCAGTTGGCAACCATTTTCCATGCAGCAGGTCCTGGCATCAAAAAGGTCGAAATGGTACAAAATAAGAAGAAACCATGAAAATAACTAATGGGGTTTATGACATTTAATCCAACCAGCTTATATGGTCTATACAGGACTTCCCTCTTGATGGGGTTTAGTCTGCCCCCCCATACTAGCTGAAATGTCTGACTTTAAAAGGGAGACATCTAATGAACCAGGATGGGGAAAAACAGTACTCAAATATATAAATATTGGCAAAAAAAACTTTTAAGGACCACCACCCTTTTCTTTTTTGTTTGTTGCCATTGCTTCCATCTCTGCACCTGTACATTACGGTGCTCCAATTTGAGCTGCCAATTTGTCAAAGCCATATCCATATTACTGAAAGCCACCCCAGCTCCTTTGTAGAGGAATCTGACTATGAATGCCTTGAATATCTGCTACCTGTTCCGTCTGTTTACTAAGAATATAGCCACCACATTTCTGTATATTTAAAGTAGATCTCGCCAGCCCTGAATAGTGCTGGATGAAATTCAAAGCTGTCACTGCTGACTCCATATCTGGTAGCAACAGACACACATCATCTCGTAAGCTATTGTTTTTGTAAGCTCATTCCACCCTGTAATCCAATTCCCTTTATCAAAGCATCTTGGTGTAACAGTTTAAATTGGGGATCTAAACAAAGACATACAATATGTGACTCAACAGACCCTGCTGAACTCCTCTTGAAATATGTACTTCCTGCCAAGATGTCCATTGATCAGTGGCATTGAGGAGGCAATGTATATAGTTTCATAAGCCATGCTATGAATACCCCTGTGTGCCAAATTTAGCCAATACAACTCTTAGGTATACATGGGGCACTTTATCGAATGCCTGTTCCTGATCAAGGCTTAAATATATCCATGCAGGGTATCCTGCCTTCGCTGCTTCACCACCTCTCACAACAAATGAGTTTTCCTGTATGGTTCTCCCCTTAACTGTGCACATCTGACTAGGGTCAATTAAGTATGGAGCAACCCATCCTAAATGTGATGCCAGAATTTTCATGAGAATTTTTAAGTCACTATTCATGAGGGCCAATGGTCTCCAGTTCTCAATGTCCAATTTGTCCCCTTTCTTGTGACTAAACAGTTGTGCCACCTAACCCAGTTGTGGGGCCACATCATCCTGAATCAACAGAGTGTTAAACACTAAATGTAGTATATCCACCATTTCTGGCTGAAAGAGTTTATAAAATTCTGAAGTTAAGCCATCCAGTCCAGGTGTAGTGTTATTATTCAGGGACCAGATAGCATCCCTTTTTTTCCACCTGTGTCACAGGTACTACCATTTGGTCTGTCATTGCTGTCGGTATCTTAGGCACATTACAAGTTTGTACCATCTCTAATACCATGTCTGTGGTGCTGCCTGGGTCAGAAAACAAATCCGACCTGTGTGAAATACCACTACCATGATATCTTGTGTAGAAGTGACTACCGTCCCTCCGTGTATGCAGTGCATCCATAGTACATTGCTGGACTCTGTTCTTACAGCTTTTGAAAATGTGCCCCCTGGTGGCCTTCCCAGGGGTACCTATCCTATGTCTGTAAAAAAGTGAAGCCATTCTTTCATGCTGGTATCCCTCTATTTGTTGTCAGATATGTTGAATTTGTGCAGCAAATTCCCATACCTCTTTAATTAAAGAAATTAATCATGTATACTGTGCTTTCAACATCAGATATTTAAAGTATGTATCGGTATGTGTCTTATAGGAATGGGATTGCACTGCCTTCCTTATGTCACCCTTCATCTGGACCCACCATCTGCTAAGGTTATCCTCCAAGCAGGTGACAGACTTCTGGCATTAAATATGCCTCTTACTATTTCCAGGCCCTCCTGGTCACTCAAGATAGTATTGTTCAGTTTCCATAAACCTCTCCCTTGAGAAATGCCCTGACCCCTAGTTACAGACACTTTGACCATTAAATGGTCCATGTTTTCCACTGGGATGGTGAAAGCCTGAAGGCAGGTTAGTGTAGGGGAAATAAAAACAAAATTGATATGGGTAGCCAGCTTATCCTTATAAAATGTGTATCCACCTGTGGGATGTATAGCCCTACATGCTTCAACCAAACCCAGTTGGTCCACAATCCCATTTAAAACACTGGTATCACAGAATTGCATTTCTGTTCTTGCTCCCCTATCCTCCCTTGTCCAAATTCAATTGAAGTTCCCCACCCAGATCACCTATTATATGGTAAATAAGTAGGGTTTGACCATCTTCAGGAGGTCTAACCTCTCTTTTTTTGTTTGGGGCATGTATAAGTTAATAACCCTCCATATTGAATCCTTATATTTAAAATCTATCAAAATCACCCACCCTGGACTTAAATCCAATACTTTAGTGATCAAGTAATCAAACCCTGTGAAAAACACCCCCCCACATTGTTCCCACATCAAAGAATAGAAGGATGAGCCCCAACACCACAATTTCCTAGTATTCTCCATCTCATTAACAGTATGCAGCCTGAGGTCCTGTATACAGGCAATATCAATATGCTGGTCTTTTAAAATGGAGAAAGTAACTAAACGTCTTCTGCAATTCTTTATACTGTTGACATTTAAGGATGTTATTGTAAAGGCATGCATTGCAGTCATAAGAGTGAGTCAGTGTGAGGAACAAAAAAAAAAAACTCTAAGTATTCCACAATAACTTAGAGCTCTGTGTCTCAGGTGCCAATCTGTTTGCCAAGCCTGCTACTTCTCCTGGGTGCAGGACCCAAATGTTTATGCTTTTCTATCACTTTTTGCACCTTCATCACCAGACGCTCCTTGTCCGACTCTGATGAGACACCTCATTGTGAGGAGAAGGTGGAAGACATTTCTGAGTCTTCTTCCTATCCCAAATCCCGTAATAGGAATACCTCGTATGAGTTCAAAAGGGACTCTGGGTCCTGTACTCCTCCCATTTATTGAACTTTCATCTTTGGATTGACTTTTTTTAAGGGTCTCTTTTTTGAGGCGACCACAGTAATGTCGGGTGGGGGCATCTCCTGCTGCTCCTTAGCCAATTCCAAGTTCGCTGTCCCTCTTGATTTGGTGGCTTCCACAGTATTCTCCATCACTCTGTGCCATATCCTGTACTTCCACAACATCTGTTTGAGGGGGGTCCTGTATTATTTCCTCTGGCATTGAGGGAGGAGGGTTTGGAATCTGGTTCACCTGTGTACCTGAGCCATCTCCTTTTTACTGGCTCTTACACACTGTTGTGTCTCCATGCTCTTCTTCTTCTGTGCCATTTCACCACCGTTTCTTGGTTTGGGCAGTCTTGCTTATTATGGGTCACCCACTCGCAGTTCCGGTACGCATGTCCTTCTTGTGCACATAAATTGCATTTTTGCTCATTCTGGCAGGTACCACTTGTGTGCCTACATTCCATACAATTAGTACATTTGGTTCTATCACAGGCCCCACTCAATTGCAGGTAAGTGCCACACCAAAAACATGTTTTTGGCTGTCCTGGGTAGAAGCAATGGCCTCTTTCATTACCCCAAAAAAGAACTGGGGAGGTGCTGTGGGCCTTGTGTGCTTTTCCTTAGCCTGACCCGAAAAGTCCAGCCACCAGTCCAGATATGTTCTTTGTCTAAGATGGGGGCTGGATCTCCTAAAAACTGATATTTTTACTGGAGCCAGTACTGAAAATCATACACCACCACTACCTCTTTCCTGAAAAGGATGGTCACCTGCTTTATTGAGGCTTCTTGAGAGCTATCACTCAAAAGGGAATCCACAGGGCCATATATATTTTTTTCTCATATGCAGCCCAAAATCTATCAAGGCCCACTGGTATTTTAAAACTTGTATCGTATAGAGTGTCTCCAGAAGCATGAATCAGTGCATATGTTTCATTTGAGAAGAAATGCAGAGATTTCTTAATCAAAGTCCTGCCAACATAAATGCTGTCCGGCAGATGGGGTAGGCCCCCCAGATATTGAAGTCACACTGCATTTTTTCACTGTGCAGGGGTGCTAGTAATGAAGGTAGGGTCCCATTTTCTAAACTGTGACCATAATCTTGAGGGGTTTAAATTAACTGGGCCCTGTCAGCCACTCGTCTCCTCACTCCACTCTGCCTCCCAGTCAGTATTCTCCTGTGGGGCTGCCAAGTCCGTGCTTCAGTTCCATGCTGAGCTAGAACTGGAGTATCTCCCTCAGTTTGTCCTTCCTGTACAAGGATGTGCATGTCCGGTTGTACTAGTTGTAGATTAGTCTCACTATTCTCAGTGCATATTTCCATATTATCTTCTCGAGGGGTCATGCTGTCCTCCGGAACTGGAATCCACTCCTCTTCTTTTCTGGACCATCCTGCTTGTGTTAAGGCTGTCCCCACCAACCATTGTTCAGTTTTGGTCTGTTCCTGGGGAATTTCTCCCTCGTCTCTTCTGCCACGTCTTAAACCTAGATCGGTAACATCTTGTCTATGTGACCCCTGGACATTACCCACTAGCTACTTGAAACATTCTCCTAATTTAGTACTGTTCATAGGTTTAATACTGTTCTCAATATCTGAATGTGTTGTACTCACTGCGGGTACTGTCCCCGATACAATCATAACAGAATCCTGCTGTACAGAAATCATGTCCACAGCCCTCAGCCTCTGGGGCATTGCCTGTTTGATCTCTGTCACTGCAGCTATGGCTGTGTCACAGGGCTTGTCACTGTTCATGTTGCTAGCATTGACAACTGCTCCAGAGCTTTGCTCTTGAACTGGTGTTTGCGCTCCTGAGGAGACTCCTCGTCCAGGGGTTGACAATACTTTCAATAGCTATTCCTGCTGTTCATATCTCAAAGCCTGGATAAAATCCACTTCATGCTGTAAACCATCATCATTCAAATCAGGTACCGCTACTTTGAAATTTCCCTCAACAGTGCAATCTATAGATTCTATTTCCATGAAAAGTACATTCAGATCAGAAACCTTTTCCAAGTTTGGACATACAGGGAGAGAGCTCCATTCTCCTGCAGGTTCTCCTGACTTCTGAGATGGCTCCATTCCATCCATCGCTCACCAGCACCCCCTACCAATGAGTAGGGGGATTTTTATTATAACTTACAACAACAACAAATGATAACAAACAGTGTTAATTTCACACAAATTAATAAACAAATCATAGAACAAAAGAACTCAGGAAGTATTACATAAATACCAGGCCAATTTTGTCTTTCAACTAAATAAAAGGAATCCAAAATTAAATCATGCAACTAAAAAAAAAGCCTCCCCCCACTAAAAGAGTTAGGGAAGTCTTATTTTATAACTGCAATAACAGAAAGAATAACAAAACAGCGTGAACATCACACAACATAAACATATAAATCATAAGGAAAAAGTCAACTAGTATTGCAATCATACATTTCCTGATGCCATGTGAAATATTTAAAAAAAAACTAAAATAACATCATAATACTAAACGGAACCCCCACACAAAAAAAAAAACTGGATAATATTTATTATTATAACTTCAGTAACAAATAATAATCACAGTGTTAATGCACACCAGAGGGGAAAAAGAAATTAGTATACAAATCAGCAGGCCAAAAAAACAATTGTAACTATTACATGTATACACTTTCTAGTGTGTTGTTAAACAAAATTAAGCAACACCCTCCATAAATAGTAAATAAGCAATACTAAATCCTAATAATACCACCCTCTTCCCCCAGGAACCTTGGGGGAGTTTATTTACAGAATTTTGAAATCAAAACTGAGGAAGTTTTGAAGATGACTACCTCTGGATGAATTACTAGATTCTAAATGAATATGGGATTTAATGTCTTCTTTAATGAAGGAAAATAACAGCAACTGGGCAATATGTTTTTTGTACAGTGAGAAACGACATCTACTTTGCCAAATCCAATACTCCAAATAAGAAAACAATATAAGGCCACTACTGGTATTAAAAAAGAACCAATGTTTTGATAAAAGTCCTAATATGAAGGAATCGTAATTTAAATATTGAAAAGGTAAACACATCCACATATTTTTTATGTCCCACAGTCCTAAGTCATATGGACAATCAAAACAAAGGTGTTGTATCATTTCTAGGGTACTGGTTCACCCACGTCTAGGGCAGTATCTTTCAGAGATCTCTTTATGTTTTAAATTATTCTTTACATTTAATTTCCCTGTGTGCATAGTCAAGTTGTATCCCATGTTTTCTGTGACAATCTTGACTTGGTTAACTATACAGTAAATGTGGACGTTTCTCTTGTGGGATCTGTCATTAAAGGTTCTATCAAAAGAACTGCTTAAGTATGAGCGAATAAAGCTATCAACAGGGGAGAATACACAGCTGTTGTTTGTAAATCTGTCAGATTTTTCAGTTTGACTAAGCTGTACTTTATGTAAGAAACCGATGAGTTTTAAGTTTTCGATAACTCTACTAGATCATTCCACATCGAAAGGTAGGAGGCAATAATTGAGTAAGCCACTGACACCATAATTTGGAACTTCCTAATAGTACTGGTATGAAATTTGTATAAAAAATACAGTTAAGAAAAAAACAATCAGGTTGGGCATCCCAGCCCTCCTTCAGTCAGTTTACAATAGGTTATACCTTTCTTTACTGGATTTATTCTGGAGCCCCATGAGGCAGAAAAACATGGCAAGCACTTTGGTTTCAAAACTTCTGGTAATAGGAAAACATGACTACAGTACAGGAATAAAGGGATAAGGTGTGATTGTATCATGTAAATACATTTTTCTTGTGCATCCTCCACTTATTCCAAAGTTTAACTCTGTTGTCTGCCAGTGCAATTTTAATCTCCAAATTATGCTTGGCCATATCTCCCAGTCCAAAATAGACTCTAAAAACTTTTGGGGTGCATATACAATAGGAAGATCAGCTATATGAGAACCTAAATTATCTGTGGGAACAAGTGGTAGACAGAAACTTTTACTAAAATTTAGCTCAGCACCAGATAAATCTACAAAGGTAGCTGAGAGAGCTAAGGCAGATTTTACAGAAGGTAAATTAGCTGCCGTAAGCACCAAATCATCTGCATATGCACAAGTCTTAATAGGAGAAAAGGTCACATTTTTAATTCCTTCAATCTTAGACTCTAATTCAATAGCTTTAGAAATGGATCTAAAGTAAGAATATATACAATGGGGCTAAGGGGCATCCTTGTCAGACATCTCTCACAATTAGATGGGTGTTCCCAAAATAACCCTGAAGTAAAGGGCATACAGATGCAGTCCCATAGTAGCATTGTACAATTTCAATGACTTGAAGGGTATTCTATATACTGACAGACAAAGCCATATAACATCATGTGAGACTTTATCAAAAGCTTGGGATTGATCCAAACTCATAATATAGGCTGGCATGGTATTCCTGTAGCAAAAATCTATCAGTTCTCTAAGTAAGAGCAGGGTATCAGAGATTTTTCATCCAGGAATAGTGCAGGTCTGAGATGTATGAATAACATCACTCAGGACTTTCACCAGTCTATTATTCAGAAGTTTTGCTAGGATTTTTAAATCAACATTAAGCAGTGTTATAGGCCTCTAATTATTCAACTGCTTCTGGTTCCATTTTTTAAATTGAAAAAACAAAGTTCCTTTGTTCATAACTACCAGGATGTTAGATGAACTCAGTAGTGCATTAAACACATGAACTAGCTCATCGGGCACATGAGCCATAGCCATTTGTAAAATTCTGATGGCAAGCCATTGTTACCTGGAGCAGTATTCGTGGATAGGAGTCTATTACCACCTGCAACTCAAGTTTAGAGATGGGAGTTAATAACATTCATTGTTGGGCCTGTGTAATTTGTGGTAAATTCAATGTTTGCAACCAATTAACAGTAGTATCAGTGACAGTAAATGGGGTTTCAATTTATCTTGAAGATACTTATCTACTTCTCTCAGAATCTCTGCTTCACTAGAAACTATGGTTCCATCCAACAATTCTATCGGCTCAATATGTTTTTGTTTTCATCTATAATTACAACTTTCATAGGGTTAGTCAATGAGATTTATTTTGAGTTCCAAACTTCTGTTTGGCCTCTAAAGACTGAAATCTGTCGATTGTAATTTTGTTAACTCTGGTTTAATATTGTTCAAAAGATGATTCTTATGTGATGACAAATCAATGTTCTCAGAAAGACTCTGAAGTTGATGTTGTAACTCTCTATATCTAGTCTGGTTCTGAAAGTGATGCACCTGGAGCTAGTTTTAAACCAAAAAACAAAGTCGAGCTTGGAATCCAACCACCAAGACACATGGTCATCATATAGGCAAAAATCAGATTTTCTTGCTTCCATTAAATCAGAAAGTAAAAACTGATGTTTTTTTCTGAAAAAGGGCTATATTTAACCACCAAGATCCTTTCCTGTAGGAAACCTCAGCAATATTTAAAAGAAAAATACTAATCAAACATTGATCTGAGGTGGCAGTAGCTTGTGTTTTGCAAGACTGTACTGCCACCTGTACAGGTATGAAAAAGAAATCAATCCTAGCAGATAATAATCCTTTCTGAAAGGTGTGTGTGTTGGGGGGGGTTAGGCCAAAATAAATGTTATGCATCTATCAAATTGGTTTGGGATAAAATAGCATTCGATGCTACTATGTCACAAAAGATTTTTCCTGTGGTACCCCCTTTATCCGAACGTAGTAACCCACAATTAAAATCTCCACCAAATACTACAGTCTTTGCTGTAAATAGTTTCAAGTTTATTGAGCGGTCACAGACCATGACAACAAAGACAGGTTATTACATAAAATATAAACTACAATATACAAAAAATTACAGCATGAAATATACTCTTTATAAATAAATAAATAGGTAGATAAGTAAACAGGAAAAACGTTCCTTCCAGCCCTTCAAAGTGCTTAGTGCAAAAACAGGGGTAACGATCGACTAAGTGCAATTACCTATAAGCAAAGTGCTTAAGCTTGTCAAGAGTACAAATATTGTCCTATTTGACAATATAATATAAATATTAGGTCTGCTTTATTTTCATTTTTATACCAAGACGTATTCTAGAGATATTAACTAAATATTTGCTACAGCCTTAATTATAATTTCATCATTAGTGGTAAAGAAAATAATAAGTAAGGTACTCTGATCTATTGTTTGAATGGATTGGCATAAAGGACATATCCATTTTTTTCTTGGTGTGGTATACCATTTACATACAAACATGACATGTTCCAAGTTTTCCAGTGTGGAGCAGGTACAAGAGCAGAAACCAGAATTAGGAGTGGAATTTTTCATGTAAAATGCTTCCGCAATGTTATTTGAAAATACTTCTAACCTATATCTAGTATATTGTTTTCTATCTTCTACTTCTGTAAAAATATCTAAATAATATCTGTAATAAGGACAGGGATCATTTATCCTCAAAAATGGGAACATTTTAACCATTTTAATAACATTTAAATCTAGAGTCTTATAGTATTCTCTAAATGCCTTTGTGATAAGGGGTTAATATTTTAAACTAATAGTGATTCCTCTTGCCCTATACTGATATAAGTAAGTTAACCTCACTTTCTGTAATAAATTAAATATTAGGGATAGCCATTCTGATTTTAAGTGCCCTAAAGAAGACCACCAGTATTTTTCATGTAAGCATAAAGCTGTCAATATATTTTGATCATGCTGAAGTATTCTAACCCAATAATTAACCTTTCTAGCATCAGCCGCTGCCTGCAAAGAATAATAACCTGTTCTCAGCCCTCAATATCACAGCAGGAACAAAGTTGGTAAACCTAAGGTTTCTCGAAACAATTTATTGACAGGAATATCTAACATATACATTTTATTATGATGCCAAATTTCAGCATTAAATAAAACTTGAGCATAATATTTGGCTTGAACTGCCTTTAAAATAGGCCTAATTGTGTTTCCACCAAATTTTTATTAAATATGAGTAGGAATTTGCTGTCCTTTTTAATTTTGCTAAAATTGTATCCAACTGTACATTCCATTTTCCATCCCTAGTCAAGTGTAAGCCCAAATATGTATAACTATCTACAGTCTCTAATTTGTCAGAACCTAGCACCCAAGATTTCTTTTTACTATTTTTTTTTGGCTTTTGTTGCAAACGGGAGAATCTGAATTTTTTGAATATTTATTGACAAGTTAAGCTCATTTGCAATTATTGAAAGCATGTTTAATTTAGCTTGAAGTCTGGATTCAGTGAGAGAAAATAAAACTAAGTCATCAGCGTAGGCCAATACGCCACAACAGTTATCCTTAATCTTAGGAGAATCAGAATTACTAAGATTTAAGTCACATAATAATTTGTCAATATATATAGAAAAAAGAAGAGGAGCAATTATGCAGCCTTGTCTTACTCCCATGTTTGTAGAGAAAGTTGAAGAGAATTGTCCCCGAGTACCTGACCTCACTTGGGCCCATGTTGAAGTATATAATTCTCTTATAATTGCTATCAGTTCCATTGTAAATCCTTTTTCCTTCATTATAAGCCAAAGAACATTCCTTGATACTGAGTTGAATGCAGTGCTGAAGTCTATAAAGGCAGCAAATAGAGACTGTTTTCTAATTATAACATATTTTTCATAAAGATGTCTAATTATGAAACAATTATCAGTTGTGCTGTAACCAGCCCTAAATCTAGCTTGCTTCAGAAAGTCCCCTAAGCCTATTAATTCTTCATTTAGTCTATTTAAAACTAACTTGAAAACAATTTCCCTAGATTGTCTAATAATGAAATAGGCCTATACATTTTAGGATCTGCTTTATCACCCTTTTTATAAATAGAAAATATTATAGCTCCCTTCCAGGAATTTGGGAAAACCAGTTTCTGGACACAAAAATTAAAATATTTAGTCAGAATTGTAGACCATAAAGCAGGAGCACTCAGGTAAATTTCAGAAGGGATCATATCCGGGCCTGGCACTTTTCTTTTTTTTAAAGCTGCAATAACAAAATACACTTCTGTAATTAGAAAGAGTCGAAAATCCTGCATATTTGTATCCAAAAATATTCCCACATTTTCAACACTAGAGGAAAAAATTTTTAAAGACTAGTAAGAAACCCAGGTTTCCAACATAATATAAGTATCCAATTCATATTTAATATTATTAGTTCCCTTAGCAACTAATAACCAATATGTCTGGAAATCTTTGTTATAAATAGCTTCAAGCATACAATCCCAATTTCTTTGTTGGTATTGTTCTTGTTTTAATAAGAGGAACTTCTTGTATTTTTCCCAGCATCTATTTAGTTCTATAATGTTTTGTGAAGTCTTATTCTGCCTTACCTGCCTGATTTTTTTGTTTAATTCTCTTTTTTCTTTACGACATTCCAGATCAAACCATGTATTTTTGTATTCTGTACTTTTTGTAATCTTTGAAGATTTAAGTAATTTTTTTAATTCCTTTTTAATAGGTTTGAAAATAATAGATGATGTAGATGCCCATACCCCATATTTCCAGTATTTAGCTTATTGGATAGGTCCTGCAAAAGATGTTTAATAAGGGGAGAAAACTTATCCTGCCATTGAATTTTGTTATTACAGATTACAAATTGTATAGGTTTATTTGGAGCATCTGGAACACACTTTATATTTTTGCTTTTAAAACAAGAGGGAGATGATCACTTTCGCCCCTAATTGGAATTTCCAAAGATTCCCAATCTGTCATGTTCCCATTCCAAAACACATAATCTATTATTGAAGGTCCCTTTACAGAAAGGTGAGTAAAACTTCCCAATTTATCACCGTGTAACCTACCATTTATTGGTGCTGAATTATATAAGGCTAATAATTCTATTAGTTTCTGACCCATTTTGTTTAATTTCTTATCATTTGTGCATCTGGGCCAATTAGAGGCTTCTAGATGACACCAGTTGTGGAAATTACTATCAGAGTAACCATCATGTGGGCCAATCCTTGCATTAAAGTCCCCACAAAGTAAAATATTATCACAAGACGTTACTGCCCAACTCCTATGAATAAAGTCCTCCAATTGATCCCAGAGTGCTGGGTAATATGAATTCGAATTAGATGGAGGTATGTAAGTATTAATTATTCAAAAATGTTTACCTTTATTAGCCTTAATGTAAATAATCATTATGTTTTTATTAGTATATAAAATATATGCAGTAATATCAGCATTTATTTTGATTAAAGTAATTAAACCCCTTACAGTTCTTCCCATTTTAGCAACTTTTTCTCCTGGGATCTCTTGGGATAACCATTCAATAACATTTCTTGATCTTTGGTGTGCCAAGTCTCTTGTAGGCAAATAATATTAAACTTAAGTATAAAGTCTAACCATTCTTGATCCATTAATTTAGAAAAAAAAACTGCAATATTCCAAGAAATTAAAAGAAGGGCTTTAAATTTTGTTCCAGTATGTAGTTCTTTTTCTTCTGCAAGTCAATCTAATTGTGTTTCCAACAACTCAAATCTATTACAAGTAGAAACATTAAATATTACTTTTTCCTGGTTTGTCCCTTTTAGTGATTTACATGTAAGACTATTCTGATGAGAAACGTCATTTATATTCACTATATATATGCCTAAGGCATCCAGTAGACTCCTGTTATCAATGATCTTATTATATAAGCTTAAAAAGCCTGTTTTAACAATAATTAAATCACAATCTGGATCACATCCCTGCCTTGTGATAGTTAATGCATTAGGATTTTCTATCGAAACATTCAAAAGTTGTTCTAGTATGTCTACTAAAAGATCCTTTAAGTCGTTATTATTCTCATTTTTAATTCTTTCCAGACCATAAAAATACAATATCTTGGGCACTCTACTAGCCATATTTTCCTGATCTGATGCTCTTGCTTCCTGTCTAATATATTTACTTCCTTCATTTAGTATTTTCCTTTCCATTATGTGTAATCCCACTTCGTCTAATAATGTTGCCTTTCCTAATATACATCTTGCTACCTCTGGATTTTTAACAAGAATGTCCACCTGTCCCAAACTATCGTTTGTTCCAACTGTAAACTTTTCTATTAAAAATTCTAGGTCTGGGATTTTTAGAACTTGACCAAATATGTTCATCAGGGTACTCTTGAGTTTTCTTGTATTTCTACTAAAGGTGATTTAACACCAAAACACTTAATTGACAAGACTCATGATTTTGTATTTGAAATTTCTCATTCAAGAGTTCCCTGTTAACATATTGTAAACTACAGCCAAATTTCCTCAGACCTACTTCGTTAATCCAGATATGATTTGCTATTCGAGGAACTGTACAGAATATAAATAAGCAATTTATGCCCATAATATCTTTATCATTCCATATCTGTAAAATATCAGATACAGTTAGATCAGCACCAGTTGCTGCCCTTATTAGGTTCACAATCTTATCCCTTAAGTCTTCATATGACCAATTATGTAAGATCTTGAAACCATATAATGTCAAAATAGCACAAGTATTAAGGTCTGTAGCATTTTCGATACATGTTTCCTCCAATTAGCTCCAGATCCTGTTTCAGTACTCTACTTGTGTCTTGACCATGCAACTTTTTGCAAACTGGATCTAAAACAATGTTCTCCCTAGGCACCGAATCATAACCATTTTTGGAAACAGAATCTTTCTGCACATCTGACTTTGATTTATGTGTATAAATAGACTTGTCCCGAGCTAACTTCCCTCCTAACTTCCCCCCTTCATCTATGATTGACCCTTCTATATTTATGTCAATCTCCCCTGACATCAAGTCAAGATTATTTTTTAAAACAGGATCTTTGTTGCATCTGATTTTGTTTTTTTGGTATAAATAGACTTGTCCAAAACATATCCCTCCCCAAGATTCTCCCCTTCTTCTGCAGGTAGCCCTTCTATATTAGTAACCATCTCTACCTTGCTTATGTTATGCATATCTAATGTTCCTAAAATCTTCTTTCCTTCTTGGTAACTACTTATCTTTTCCTTACCCAAACTCTTAGTTTTACCCCTACTCTTATTAGATTTCTTTTACTTTTACTTGTACTGAGATTCTTACTACTTGGTGCATTTTAGTTGTTGGTGGAGGATTTAAAGATTCGGAAATATGGAAGACATATCAGTAGAATCAGTCATTAAAAAATCTGGGTAAAGTAAATGTTGGGAACAATCTGGTTCAATAACAGATAAAGAGTGTATACTCTCAAAGTGAGGTAGTTTATAAAGTCTGAATAAAATATTATCTAATCTAGAACCATTTATTGCTATATTTTCTTTCAAAAGATCTATTTCATGTTTCAGATCAACTAAATGATCCAGAATCATCAAATGTGCAGTATGTGTGTTAGATACAGCTGTACAATATTCTTTACTCATGGCAGTAGTAAAGTGTGCTGATCTAACATTATCAGGTTGTTTATAAGAGTTCAGACCAGTAAACTGTTTTAATCCATTTATGGTCTCCTGTAATTCCCCAGTTATATTTTTTAAATCATTTTGCCAGTAAGAACATGGTTCTGGGTTAGATTCCTTAAAATATTCTGGTGAAAAATCCAAAGTTTCCTCCAGATAATTAGTAGTATGTGCAGAAAACTCATTTATACTTTTAGAAGCATCCAAATTAATATACACTCCTGAATTTCAAACTTCTGTAGACTTATGAATATAATTCCTAGCCCCTATAGAGTCCATAACTTGCATTTCAATATGCTCATTTTGATCATCATTTAAGCTAACTTTTCCCAGATGTAGCAATTCTTTATGTGTATTGCATGAACTGTATAATTTAGCTGTAGTTAAGGGACTATAATGATCTTTTATATTAGATTGTTTTAGTAGCCTACCTCTCCCTTTTATTTTAGGAGGAGTACTGTTTAGGCAAGATTTTGTCGATTCATCATTTTTATTACTTTCCTTTCCCCTTCCCTTATGATTTTTACCTTTAAAAGTCTTTTTCTTTACACTTCCACCTTTATATTTACTTATGCTTTTTTTATTTCTTTTCTCAGAATGCCCAGAATTAGAGCAGATTATAACCAGGGTTGATTGCAAATTGGATGACATGTGCATTAAATCGATCCTAAAACTGTCTCGATTGAACTCTGTTTCTGAATTACCCTTTTGTGAACTCAGAACCAGGTTGCTACTTTCATTATGATCCGTAACCATTAAATTCCCACCCCATTTTTAAAATTTGTTTCCTGGTATGTACCATAATATTGCTAATACTATATCCAGTACAACAATTAGAATTTTTTAAATACACAGACTTAAAGACCTGTAATTCACAGTATTATATAGTATCTCATGGTTGTCTGCAGTTCAAAACAACTAACCTATAAATATAGTATAGTCCAATACCAAAACTCCAAAGTCTCAGCTTCTGTTGATACTTCTCCACCAGACGTGTGAAATACTTCCTACGAATGAGTTTAGCATTAAATGGGAAGGGAGCTGGATACCAAATGAAGCTCCATTAAATAGCGTGTTTCGAACACTCAATTTGTGCAATAACTGACACGGAATCAAATTGCCAAACAGGAAACCACTAAATGATGTTTTTCAAATGCTCAAAACAGAATACCAAACAAAAATCTGTTTGGAAACATCCTTCAAATGCTCAGTTTGTGCAATAACTAACACGGATTCAGGATACAAAGCTCTTCAAATGCTCTAGTATTGCGTTGTTACGTAGTTGTCACTCACACACTAGATCTGCTGCTCCATCAATTTCAACTTTGTTCGCTTTAGAAAATAAAGCATCAGGAACAATGCCCAAGTAGAGTTTAAGCACCAGAAGCAGAGTTGATTCAGCCTGATGATAAATTCGCTTCTGTTGTTCCCACTCTGGTTCAGTCTCAATATAAGCACTTGCAGAGTTCTTTTAATAAAAGACACTAAATAAAACAAAGACTGTTGTTATTTAAACAGCGATTAGAGGTATAACTCTTAAAAACTATCGTATAGCTTCCTTAAAAAACAAACGCTAAACCGCTAAAACGCTAGCTGGATTCATCTAGTTTTATATTATAAAAACAGCACAATTCATCAAAAATATCAAACACTTTTAACTTACTTTTAATGACCAAAAGAGCTAGTTAATAAATCTGAGCACTGGAATATCCAGAAAAAGCAGCGTGTGAACAGGAACGCTGTTATCTCAGAAACAAGAAACGTGATCTGTCCACCTGGCTGCCGTGCATCTCTTTATGTTAGCATATCACGTGACTATAGCGCATGAAAACTGAAAAATCCCTTTGTTTATTGTTTTAAAGAAAAATACAATCCTATAGGAAAGAGGAAGAAAAAATAAAGTAAAACAATATATGTGTAACAGCAATATAATATACAAACTTAAAATAAAATAAAATAAGAAACTCTGGATCAAAAAAAGGATTTTAAAGGTAATAAAAATAAAATAAAATTTCTGTGACTGGAAAACTTTCCTTTATGAGTTGGCAGGCATAATGGTTATTCCTCGATCATCATCCGACTGATATTTCTGTCATGCAGATACAGTGGAGAACTCCCCAGGGCAATTCTAAGGGCTCAGAACACCTCTACTCCACTCACTTCAGGAAAAAAACCTGCAGGCAAAACAGAGAAAGAGGGGAGCCCACCAACCAGGACGGATAAACAATAAGGTCTACTGGGAAGATTACATGCTCTGACAACAGTATATACCTGTTATAAAATAAAACATGCTGTGTAATCCTGCTTTTGAAGTCTCCTCCACAGGCTCTGAAGTGCGTAGTTCATGCGTCCAATCCAGCCACCGAAAATCCAAATGATCAGATCTCGCTGTAAATAAGAAGAGTTAAATAGCTTTCCAGAATTCAATCCGCTCAGTTTTAGTTTGGGGAGCGTAACAAGTAATCAATCTCTAGATTGTAGCATGAATTACAATATCTATCAACAAGGCCCTCCATGGTTGAATTTCTACCAATTTCAGAATCTGGACTTCATGTCGAAAAAAGCAAATGGCTAAACCACTACATGTCTCAGTGCCTAAAGACCAAAAATTAGCTCCCCACTTCCAATCGTGTGATGCAGCCTGAGCCTCAGATAAACTGTAAATCCTAGTATCTTATAAAAATATAATACATCCAGATGGTGTGCTTCAAACATAGCAAAAGTCGCAATGTGACGAATGCCTGTTTGAATACTATTGACGTTTAAAGAGGCTATGGCTAAATCAACCATAAGACAGATTTAACCTCAGGGAGTCTGGTGTGGCATTACTTTCACCTTAGACCTTGTACCCCACCTTTTTTTCTTTACCTTAGGTGCAATTTTATCAATTTCTTCAGTTTCTGAAAAGGCATCTAGAACCGAAGAGGCATCAGATATCTCCCCATTTGAGTATCTCCCCATTGAAGGGGTATATATTGATTTTGGGTAGATACAATTTCCGGCACAGATATATTCTGAGTATGTTTCTGTCTTCCTTGTTTAACCAAATGAAACGCTTGCAAGTCAGGGGGTAATATTTCTGTAACAACAACAGAAGTAGTATTATTAACTGTAATGGGGGTAAAGTCTGCAGCAACCTGTCATGTGTCTGTACTTGGAGAGATGGGGGGACAGGAACCACATCCTTATGCAAGGTACTAGAAGGGGGTTGCATGGAAGACTGGGCTGCAGCTTTGTGTAAATTTGTTTTGTGGATTGCCAAGTTGACATAAAAGTCATGCTCAGCAAAGTCCATGTCTGAGGTGTTGTGAGAAGCCCATGAACACTTTGTGAAAGTGTGACCCTCACTATCACAGAGGATACATTTAGGGGTTGCAGTGCAGTGAATCCCAGGGTCACCTAAAGCCCCCACATACTACATCTAATTAGGTCACAGTTACTACTAACATGTCAAGGGGACCCACATTTGAAACATATTCATGGCATACCCTGATAAAATAAAATACCCTTGTCATGACCCAAATAGAAACTACTAGGCAAGTGGACAATACCGGTATCTGACATATGCAGTTGTACCTTAAACCGCCACCCCCCCCATCCAAAATCCCTCAGAATTGATAATGAGCGGAGTCCTGAATTTCACATTTTTGTTCCAACCAATAAACAATGCCTTTCATATTTACCCCCTCATTGCGAAAGAGAATAGTTACTATTTTCAACGTAGGTTTGGTAAAAGGTACTGCAAAAAAATCAGACCAAATGTCTGAGTCTTTTATTAGTTAGCATTGTTGCCAAAATTTGTCAGTAAAGCTGCAGTGCAGAAACTCACATCAAAGCTGTGCTCTCCCAGGGCATGGATAATTGCTAAAACCTCTGACAGCAAGAAACAAAGTGATTGCTTAATTAAGAATTTCCCCACAAAGTCTCTATCTGGGTGTTCATCCAAGTCACTGGTATAACGGATCCTTACAGCATGCCGGTGTTTCGCATTGACTGGTGGCTCATGGAAAAGGCTTGCAAAACTTGATTTTGGCTGAGGAATGTCCATAGCAGGCTCGGTTCTGTCAGAATTAATGGGTTCGGAGCCGGCATCCAGAAGTTGGCTATCAGTAATATCTTGTAGTAAATCTGTATTTAGTACCAGGTCCAGGGCAATAGGGCATGGTTCTGTCACAGTTGCAGTCTGCGAATTGGCGGGAGTTGAATCTGGGAAATTCATCAGGTTGTCGTTTTGGACCTCATTGTCAAAAAACTGCAGATTACATGGTTGACTTGATCCAGGTAGGGAAAACTGTGTGTCAGGTTGCCAGCCTCCCAATCCCATAGGAATCCAGCCAGCTATGTAAGTGCCTGTTCAGGTGACCAATTCAAATTCTCAAGGTCTGCAGGCAAGTTATTCAATTCAACCGGTGTATTTGGACTATTAGATAAATTAGAAGGTGACAGTTTTTTTGTAGTAAGTACTGGGCTCATACTCAGCCTTTTCCTTTTCTTTTTTCCTCCTCCAACAAATGTTTCTTTTGAGAAAATTGCAGTTCAGCAGTAGGCAGAAAATCAACTAAACCTTGCTTCTCAGTATCCAAGTTGTCTTGTAACAGTTTCTCAGCTTCATCCAAAGCTATTACTTCAGTATCTTCCAAGATAAGTATATCTATAGCAGGGTTCACTTCTATAAGATCTGAAACTATCTCCTGTGCTGGACCTGCAGGAGTGGAGATGTGCTATCCTTCAGGTTCACCAGCCAACTCAGCAATCTGAAGTCCATCAGCAAAGGTTCCCCTACTGGCCAAGTAGGAATTTCCCCAGTGTCCTGGACAATATTCCCTTCCCATTAAACTGGTTCATGCAATTGTCCAGGCTGTGTGTGGGTCTGATGTGCGATATGGCTGCCACTACACAAGCAGTCACTTTACTACCAGTCTAGGATTGCTATAAAGCACTTTGGGATGCATTTGCATGAAATGTGCTACAGTATGTAAATGCAAATTCTTCTTCTTCTTCTCCTTTTCCTTCTTCTTCCTCTTCTTTTCCTCTACCCGACTCTAAATTATTTGAAAATAGGCACATAATTAAAGTGTTTTATGGGAAACAAAAACTAAAATGACACTAAACTAATACACATACACACACACACACACACACACACACATATACAAATTCTTTGCAAAAAAATGTGTTACTCCATCACTTAAGGTTCATCTAACACCACACAAGTTGGAAATGTGGTGTTAGGCTTTCAAACCTAACTCCCCCACCCCAAGCAGCAAAAGGAAAAAAACATTATGGTTTTGGGTCTCCAGAGTCTTGGTGAATCAGTGGTGGGGTCTTCTTTGTGGTTGTCAACCCTAATGCTCACCCCAACCCCATAGTCTCCTGTGTGAAGCACAAGCTACAGCTCCAACCCAGTACAGTACCTCATAGTGAAACACTCTTCAAAGGTAGAGAAGTATGTCTCACCACATGTTTCCAACACAATCTGCTGCACTTTTCTTCATACTGTACAGGGCACTGAGGGCCCTGCATGAAGAAAGATCACAACTGACATTGTTTTCTCAGGGAATGGGGCGGGCATTTGGGTTGAAAATCTCAAGGAACACCCCACCACTGATTTACTAAGATTACAGAGACCCAAAACCATAATGTTTTTTCCTTTTGCTGCTTGGGAGGTTGGGGCAGGGAGTTAGGCTTGGAAACCCTAATGCCACATTTCCCTACTTTTGTTGCATTAAGTTGAATACAAACTCATGCATTAACAACTTTTTTTTTGCAAAGAATTTTATTTCTTTTTGAGATAGTGGAATAGTATCCTCATTCACACAGGTCCCTTTGGGACCTGCTTGAATAGATGCAGATGTGCAGGGCTCTTTGGGTCCTGCACCAGAAAAACTCCATCCACTTACAGGAGTGCAGCGATGGATGCCAGAATTTATGAGGCTGTCTGGTGGGCTGCAGTGGCAAAGGCCCTCTGGTCCCCTGGCTTCCATGTGGTTTCAGATACAGTTGCACAGGGCAAGGAGGCCATCTGTCAGACAATGCACAGGACCCTTGCCTCCTACAGGTGCTGATGTCAGGGCAGTATGCTAAGTTGACAGTTCCTTCACTATATGGTACCCGGCCTGTGTGGACAATCATGTAGCTTTCATTCCCTGGGTGGGGTCACATGACAGTGCCATTCCCTATCCTCACCCCATCCAGCTGTGTCACTGAGCTTGTCCCAAACTCACCTCACAGGCATGGGATAACAAAGCATACCTGGTGGAGTCAAGACTGGCACTACACACAAAGTTTCTTAATGATTATATATATATATATATATATATATATATATATATATATACACACACATATAGATAGATAGCGAGATATAGATATAGCTATAGCTATAGATATAGATATATACACATATATATGTATATATATATATATATAAATATATATACACACACACACACACACTATATATATATATATATATATACACACACACATATATAGATAGATATATCCATTGCAAGAAACTGCTTTTAATGTATCAGTTAGGGTTCAAGTAACAAAAGTGAGAAATGAAACATTAGGGTTGAGCCTTAACCCCCCACACAACCCATACACCCATCCTCCACAGACTGACAGATGCCAGAGTGTGCCATGGGGTTTTCAGTCCCAACTTGGTCTTTTTACTTTAAATTTACAGGGTGTTGATACAGGTCTGAATTATGTTGTTTAGGTGTCGCATCCAACATGCAGGCAGAGAGGCAAGCCTATAAAGTGGCTCATAACAGATGCACTTGGGCCATAAAACAGGCCAAATCAGGCTACTACAAAACGACCCTTGTCTCCTCCTGGGGGAATGCTCAGTTGTTCTGGGACAATATCAAGGAACTAAATGGCAAATCCCGGTTCCCCCGCTCCCTACTAACTGTCAACAATGTCCCTACCACCAACCCGCTGGCCATCACCAACTTCCTCAACTCATCATTCTCTGACCTTAGTGCAGTACTCCCAAATAACTTCTTTCACTCCACTCCTGCAACCCCACCTCCTAACACCCAGCATCCCCCCTTCTATCTCAGCATGATCTCTATGAATGAGGCAAGGCCTTATCCCATTAAAGCACTCAGTGGCTCTTGCTATTGCAAAAATTATTTTGATATGAGAGTCCTACATCTAGTACTAGACACAGTCCTCTCCCCACTGACTGACCTCATTAACTGCTCCCTAAGTCTGGGACAGTTCCCGGCAGCCTGGAAGACTGCTACAGTCACCCCAATACTGAAGAGTGGTGACAGCACTTCCTCCAATAACTACCATCTCATATCCATTCTTCCACCACTCTTGAAAGCCTCAAAAAATTATAACCACCAGCTCTTGAGTACCTGCTTGCTCATAACCTGCTTTTGCAGGGAGCAGCATGGCTTCAGATCTGGGCACAGTACAACTACGGCTCTCACTGGAGTTTTCTAATTTTATTCACTCTGCCTTGGATAGAAAACACCTGGCTGGAGCTGTCTTCATCAACCTGTCAAAGGCCTTTGATACAGTCTTACACCACTTACTCTAAAGCACACTCCACCACATAGGTCTGTACCAAGGACCTGTCTCCTGGTTTACCAGTTAACTCACAGCTAGATCACAATGTGTCAAAATAAACAACATCCTGTCAACCACCCTGTCAGTCTGCTCTAGGGTTCCCCAGTGCTCCATACTCAGCCCTCTATTTTTCAGCATCTACCTAAACACTTTGCCAATTCCTGCTTCAGCAACCTACTACTCTATGTGGATGACGCGGTTCTTTTTGCCTCACACCCAGATCCCACAGTATTGCAGTCCTCCCTCCAATATGCATTTAACCAGATTGAAAACTGATTCATAGACCAAAGACTTGTGGTCAATGTAAAAAACACAAAGACCATGCTCTTTGCTCACCGACAGAATACGGCCAAGAATGTGCAGCTAACAATCCTCTCCCACTCTCTCCTTCCTCTGGAACAGGTCCATACATATAAATACCTGGGCTTTACATTTGATTCCATCCTCTCCTTCCATTAACACATTGACACTCTATCATCAGTAATAGATGTCCATATAGGCCTATTGTATCTGCACAAGGATTACCTACCTCCAGAAACCCTTAATCTGGCTGTCACCTCCTCAGTCCTCTCCCTAGTCAATTATGGGCTCATTATCTACTCAGCTGCTGACCACACAGACCTTAACAAAATCCACCTGGCCATAAACAAAGTGTGTAGATTCCTCTCCGGGCAGACAAGCATACCCATACTTGTACCCTGTATGCCCTGACAAATCTCCTCATCCTGGATGAAAGGCTATTTTATAAAACATGTCTCCTCACAAAGAAAATACACCTGGGGCTTACCCCCTTGGGGGTTTCTGCCTCTCTCCTCCCACAACTCAGTGAACACCTGCACTGCCACCTGACAGGTGTGGTCCATCCCAAGGGTTAGAACCTTCTTAGCCCAAAGGTCATTCCCACATAGGGCCCCAATCTGGTACAATGAACTCCCCTCTGACATCTCCTCCATCCTCCAAATTAGGACCTTTCAAGTCAGACCTTAAAGAGCACATTCTCGCTTCACTGCACTGCCAATGTACCAGCTAGTGCTGGGTTATCTATCTATCTATCTATCTATCTATCTATCTATCTATCTATCTATCTATCTATCATCTTACAGGACCACTCCACCACTGAGCTCCTACCAACAGGGCTACCAAACATTATCTATTAGCAATGCCTCCCTTGGCTACACTTACAAGATATCTGTCTAATTCTCTACTTCGCTGTAAATATCAAACCTGTTACTCCCTCCCACTATCAGCAAACTTATTGTTCTCTTGAAAACTGTAAAATACAGCTCTCGGTAACACGTTCAATGCAATGTATAGCTGATCTTGACTCTATAACTGAAAAAACTGTAACCATTAGCTGCCATTCTATGTCGATATGTATTAAGTGTTTGTATTTGTTTTTTCTGATGCAGCACCTTTGTAAATGAGTCCCTGACTCAAAGGTTGTAATCCTAAAGTCTGGTAAATAAAATAAATAAATTAAGTGGTTCCATATATATGCCATCACGAAGCTGAGATTTTACCCATAGGAAAAAAATGGCATGGTCTGTCACACTTTTCAGCCCCTGTATCTTGAAAATGAAGCAAGATACAGAGTTATTGCTACTGGCAGCCTAGGTGACCTAGGCTGCTGGAACAAGATTTGGAACCATAGAATATGCCTGCAGTAGAATTTTTTCCTTGGGTTGCACGGTTCATAAGATTTTGTCAAATTAGTGTCACAAGGGTTCAAAGAGTGCCTGTCCAGTGCATTTCAGTGCCCATATCTCATAAACTATGTGAGATATGGGTTTGGTCATTATTGTCATGTACAGTACTTGCTGTGATGATTACAACAACACTTGGATTTTTTTTCTACCTGCTACAGTTCCTGAGATATCGGCAAATTAGTGTTACAAGGGTTTCTTGTCCTGTAGGGCTGCTGTATGGCTCTGTTGCTATGCATAAGTGGGAGCATGGGCCCACACTGCCACAGATGCATATTGTTATGCAGAAATGGGCAAGTTGGTGGGAGCACGGGGCCCAATACATGTTTTTTACTAGTTAAATTACACTTTTTCAAAAAGTAAGGAAATTCATGGCAAAAATCTGTGCTTAATGCATCAGTTCAGGTTAAAGCAGAAATGGGCAAGTTGGTGGGGGGCCCTGCGCTCCCACCAATACATGTTTTTTAGTAGTTATATAACACTTTTTCGAAAAGTAAGGAAATTAATGGCAAAAAACTGTGTTTAATGCATCAGTTAGGGTTAAAGCAACAAAAGTGAGGAAATGAAATGCTAAGGTTGAGCTCCTAACCCCCCACACAACCCACACACCCATCCTCGACAGACTGACAGATGCCAGGGTGTGCCAGCATGGGGTCATGAGGCCTAACTCTCACCCCATTCTCCTTTACTGTAGCATGTCAATCTGCTTACACATGTAATGGGGTGAGAGTTGACCCCATGGCACACCCTGGTGTCTGTCAGTCTGTGGAGGATAGGTGTGTGAGTTGTGTGTGGGAGCTTAGGGCTAGGATTAAAATAAAAGCTTTGCTATTGCATTGCTAATGAATGGCTTGGTCTTTTTACTTGAAATTTTCAAAGTATTGAGGTGATGCCTACAGGTGTGAATTATCCTACTTAGGTGTTGGGGAATTAAGCGTTCCATAGCTATGCCATCATGAAGTTGCGATTTTCCCATAGGATGACATTGTGGTGCCCATTGTGCTTTTCAATGCCCATATCTTGTAAACAATACAAGATATGGATTCAGTCGATGTATGTTGCAAGCAATGCTCGTTGTCGCAATTACAATGACACCTTAATTTTTTTCTAGCTGCTACAGTTCCCAAAATATCAGCAAATTAGTGTTACAAATAGGGTTGCCAACTAAAAGGGCAGACCCCATTGTCCCCAGGTCTGGCAAGTGGGTGTGGGTGTGTCAGAAAACAGAAGGGGGTGGGAGGAAGGCGGAGGAAAAAGGGGGAGGAGTGCCAAAAAATGAGGTCACAGGAGAAGGGAGGGAATGAATGAGGTCACCCGGGGGAGGGGTATGTGAGGGTGAGGTGGGAGCCCTGGATTTGGCAGCACAGAAAAAGGGGAAGGTACACCTGGGGGTAGATAAGCCCATGAACAAGCTGAGGAGCTCACAATTTTGCTCCAAATAAATTTGTTTGGTAGCACATCAGTTTTGGCAATTTTGCTCAGCTAATGGGTGTTTAAAATTTTGGAGTTAGCTTTTTGGTAATTTTCAAGTCTAGTAGTGATAAGCTTAGCAAAAGAAATATCCATCTGGTAATTCTGAGGAGCAAGTGAGTACATCCACGGAATAGGAAGCAGGTAAGAAAAAGCACAATGGGGAAAGGAACTGTGGAGAGAAGCAAGCAAGGGGTTTGTCTTACAGGAAGTAATGAGGTAAAAAGAATTAGGGTTGCGAGAGAATGATGTATTCCTCTGTGTCCCAATAAGCAGAGTGGATGCCCAGCAAGGGAATTTGAGAGTTTGGAGCAAGGTTAACAGGGGGCCCTAGAGCAAATGGAGGAAAGAGCTGAAACGCGGGTCACAACTGCTCTCTGCATAGCCTGGGATGACAGTCGGTAGGGGTCAAAGGGCCAGAAATGAGGTTTGGACCAGGATCCGGCAGAGGCACCATGAAGTGGGGCATGTTTCGGTGAGAAAGGGTGAGAAAGGAAAAGACAGGGGCCAGGCGAGCAGCCTGGAGAAAACACATAGGAGGCCACGTGACAAGTGGAGGCTGGAAGGAGGCCTGGTCAGAGCAAATCAGGCCTCAGGGGCAAGGCGGTGTTTAGTAACCATTGCTGATGATGTATATGTGCATTCAAAATGTTCTGAATCTCCTCCAAAGCTACTACCTATTTGAGGTTTTGGAAATTAATTTTTTCTTAGCTGATCTAAAACAATTTAGATTGTCCCGGTATACAAGATTAAGGATGTTACTGCTATACTTGTTTTCTCATCTAAAATTTTGGAGCTGCAGAATAAACATGTTCCTTTAACAGCGTGCAGGATGCAGTGTACTTTAATAAACTGGATAACAGTGAGCTACACAGAATTTCTAAAGTAAACAGTGACAAACAAAAGAGAAGGATGTTAAGTCTGCATGTGTTTTCAAAGTAGGGTGACTGAGAATGATTGTGAGAATATGCGTGGGTCAGGGGAGAGTTATTGCAGTGAGCAGCTAATTAATCTTTCCCTAATCCCATAAAATGTTTGAGAGCCGATACCAAGCATGGAGATCATGTTGTATTGCTTGCAGGCATGCTCAAGCCATGTGGTGATGGTGTCTGACATCATCGCAATGCGGGACAGGTGGAAGGTCCAGACACCTGAGGGGTACACATGTAAGTGGCTCATATGAGCAGCTCAAGAGACAGGAATGGGGACACGAGGAGGACAAACAAGGGATAAGAACAAGGGATTAATATGAAAATCGTGTTATCTGATTATGGCAGGGCAACATGGAAGGCTTCTCGAGGGACAACTGAGGGATTAAAATGGTGGTATTGCTAATGGGGGTTTGCTGTTTTGTAAGTATGGTGCTGTGGCTCCGAAGAAGAACAGGGAGGTGTTACCATCGATGGTGGGAATGCAACAGCAGGTGGAAAACAGGACACTGCCAAAGGAGGCAAAAGCAGAAGGTGTTTTCATGGGGTCATTACCACCCAGGGCTCAAACAAAAAAAAACATCAGGCGAGGATATAAAGGCTATAGCAGGATTGGATCTGGGGAGTGGGGAGAGAGGGAGCAATGGGGGACCTGGGGATAATGACCACAGTGGGCCTGGGTAGGCAAGGGTGCATGAGGGGACAGTAAAAAAAACAATAAAAAGAAAAACCACAGGGTGGCGGGGACCCCGGAGAAATAACATACAGGAAACTTATGGTAGAAGGGTAGATGTATGGTGATATAATGGTTCTGCTTGTGATTTTAGAAACTGCAGCAGCAGCAATGGCACAGAAAGACCAAGCCAAGCAAGGAGGTGTTACTTGCAGTGATGGACCTCGTGGAAAAGGCGAACAGGGTGTTGGAAGCCTCGGATCCAGACAAGGTGGATCAGGAATAAAAGCAAAAGGGGGAGTGAGGAAGGGGGAGCAGGGATGGAAAACAGCCACCCAGGGTGCCGGACCAGCCTAGACCTGTGGATCCAATCCCAGTGGCCCCCAAACCAGCTGCCCTGGTGATCCCAGGACCAGAAACATTGCCTCTGCTCCCTCCTCCCACTAACTCTGTACCTGAACTGGCACCAGCCCAAGTCCTAGTTCTGGAACTGGAGCACCCAGCACCAGAGAATCCAGTGCCTGTGGCACCAGGGGGATCCAGATGCCCAGAACCCTCTCTGGTACCTACCACAGCACCACAACCACAGCCGGGGCCCAGCACTCCGATACCATTAGCACCAGGTAATACTCCCATCACACTGGAGAGCAGCATGAAGGAATATGTGGAGCAGATGTTGAAGGCTAAGGGGAAAATGGGGTTCGGCAGTTGAAAAAGGCATTGGGGGAGATAAAAGGGATAAGTGTTGGTGGAACAGGGGGCACAGCAGGAACAGCAGGGATGGGGGTAGCAGTGGGAGCCATAGGTGCTCCGAGGGTCTGGATTGGGGACCACCTCCCTGCAGCCACAAAACAGAAGATTTGGAAGAGGGAATTTGTAGATATTTTTGCATTAACAAATGTGGATGCCATGGACAAGTACAAAAAGAAGGATAGTTTTGAGAAGAAGGATATGGCAGCCGCAGTAGTATTACTGGGAAAGAGGGAGGAGGATAAGTCCCTAAAAGGGAAAACCTGGGACAACTGGTCCATGGGGTTTACTTATATCATGGTGATAGTCATAGAAAAGCAGCCAGAATTGGCAACCCCATTGTTGACATACTCGCTGAATATTAAGAATGCCTACAAGAAAGGGGGGCACAGCTGGCCTAAGTATGATGAAAAATTTAGGAAGAGGATGGAGCACTTTGGGAACATGAAGTGGGATGCTAGGCAGATTGATTTTGCTAGAAATATATACAGGACCAATAGGGACAGGAGGAGGTGCACAAAAAGCATGCTGGAGTAGAACTGAGCCTTTGCTCCTGTCTGAACTGCTGCTTTCGACACATGTGCTCAAAGTGTGGGGGCACCACCCCACATCAAAGTGCAGGTATAATTGGGACAAAGACAATAATAGTCAGGACAACACACAGCAACAGCCCTTTCAGAGTAACCGGGGACATTTTGGGGCCAGGCGTGGACCGATGGAACAGGGGAGGGGCAGGGGTAACAGAGGACAGGCGTACCACAACAGGCACCAGGACAGCTAAAGGAAAGGTCTTGGCAGTTTTCAGTTGGAATGCACACCCATCAGGACCGAAGTGTTGCGGGCATGGGTACAGGAGTACCCAGATCAAAGAGCTGCTCAGGTGCCTGTAGTGGGTTTGGAAAGGGGCTTTAGTTTGCAATTTCAGGGGGTAGAAAAGGGACCCAGGCAAAGAACCTGAAGTCCATGCAAGGAAAAGAAGCATTGTTAGTGCAAAAAATCCAAAAGGAGGTTGACGCAGGCAGGGTGGAATGGCCATTTAGAATAGCACCCCTACCTAACCTTAGAATCTCCCCGCTGTGACTAGTACCAAAAAACCAGGCTGGCGAGTACCAGGTGATACACCATTTGTCATACCTGGAAGGGGATTCAGTCAACAACTACACATATGAGGAGGACATCAGGGTTATGTACGCCACATTAGAGGAAGCTGTGAGGCTCATCAGGGCCACACAGGGACACAGCTGGGAAAGACGAACATAGACTCTGCCTTTCAGCTGCTACCAGTCAGACTGGAAGATTGGGACCTCCTGGGTTTCAAAGTGAGGGAGGGTATTATTTTGAAAGGCCATGCCCATGAGATGCTCGGTGGCATGCGTACCTTCGAGATGTTCAGCACATGGCTACAATGGGCATACAAAGAAAGGTATGCGTACCACACAGTGGATCACTACCTGGATGATTTTTTATTTGCTGAGAAAGGGCAAGGTGAGATGGACAAGATGCTCAGGGATTTCAAAGAGATATGCCAGGAATTAGGGGTACCACTAGCTAACGAAAAAACTGAGGGGCCCAGTCAGACAATAGAATTTCTGGGCATATAGATTGACACGGTGGAGGAGCTATTTCAGCTCCCAGAGCCAAAAGTAAAGAAACTAGGAGCCCTGGTACAGTAGATAAAAGGAAAACACAGGGTACAGTTGAGGCAGGTTCAATAGCTGTTGGGGCATTTGAACTTTGCCTCTAGGGCCATAGCCTCAGGGCACACGTTCACTTGACGTTTGGCCTGGGCCGCCCCAAGGGGCAGTGCAGCTGCACCATTGGGTGGACATTTCAAAAGGCACAAGGGAAGATCTAGAGGTCTGGGAGCATTTCTTACAGTGATACAATGGGAGGACATTCTGGCAGGATGACTGGGTGTTCAACACAGATCTACAACTTTACACTAATGCAGCTGGGGGTATAGACATGGGAGGATACTTGGAAGTAAAATGGTTCATGGAACAATGGCCAGCAGAATGGATAGAAGCAGGGATGACAAAGGACATCACCTTTCTGGAGATTTTCCCCATATGGATTGCAGTGATAAGCTGGGGGGGAAGAACTTCAGAATAAATGGGTCACGTTCTGGAGTGACAACAGGGAAGTGGTCGAAGTTTTAAACAAAAAAGGGTCCAAGTCAGACAGGATCATGAGGGTGCTAAGGCGTTTAGTCCTTTAAGGTCTGACATTAAACATGTCCTTTAAGGCATGACATATCGATGGAGCTGATAATGTGTTAGCTGATTGCCTCTCCTGATTGCAGATGGACAAGTTCTGAGCCTTTGCACCAGGAGCAAAAACCAACCAGACCAGACCAGACAAACCAGTATGTATGGAAGATTGGATTGGGGGATCTGAATTACTGTTTCACAACTCCTGGTTCCCTAGGACCCTGAGAGTGTATGAAGCCTCTTGGAGGGCCTTTCAGAATTTTTGGAGCCAGAATGATGGATGGGAAAGTGGGGCAGTCATGACGGTGGAGGTAGCAAGATTTGTAGTGGCAGGATGGAGACAGAAGATGGCCCAGGAGATGATGGGAATACATTTGACAGGTATAGGGCAAATATGCACATTGAAAGGTTCGAAGGACCCCACAAAGGGTAATTTAATAAGAAGAATGATGGAAAGTTGGCAAAGGGGGACTGGGAGAGTGACAGATGTGATAAGGCTGATGACGGAAGGATTAATGGAGAAGCTGTTGGGGAGTTTGGCCCACGTCTGCACATCTGGCAGTGAGGCTGTTATGTTTAGGGTACTGTACGCCACGATGTATGGGGGGGCCTTCTGAGTCTGTGAGGTGGTATGCCATAGGGGACAAGATGCCTCGGCTGGGATTCATTGGGAGGGCACAATATGGGCAGCAGAGGACATAGCAGTGATGATCAGGAGGTCTAAAACAGACCAGCAAGGGCAGGGGGAAAAAGTATGGCTGAGGCGTCATGATAATGTGAACATATATCCAGGAGAGCCCTGCACACGAATGCAGCAGGACATCCAAAAGGTGAAAGCCCATTGATGTTCCTCCAAGGAAATGGAAAGGGTGACCACCTACCAAGTGGCGACAGTCTTCAAAAGGGTTTGGCTTTTGTAGGTGAACATCCAGAGATATTAGCTGCACTCATTACGGTGAGGGGCAGACTCAATGATGACAGTGCAAGGGAGCATGCCAAGTGCTATTAAGGAGAAGAGCAGGTGGATGTCCAGCTGTTACAAAAAGTATGTCCAAAAATGCAAGGACTAATGAACTTTTCTTTTTTCTATAGGAGGTACAGAACCAGATGAGTACCTCAAGCAAAAAGGGGGAATGGGTGGAGAGGGGGGATTGAAAAAAGGGGAAAAGAAAAGATAAGGTAATGAGAATAATTGTGTCTCTCCTTATGATTACCCAGGGAAGATGAGAAGGCTCAAGGTGTGGATATGCAGGCATTCATTCGTGCACTGGGCAGAGAAGTGGGCATCCAGATGGCAAGGGGGAAGGCAGCTACACATGAGCGTCAACGAGATAAGATTAACATGGAGAGGCCTGCGGGGTATGAGGCAGGCACAATTGTTGCCAATGTTGAGAGCCAGCCAGACATGACTGTGATTCACTTGGGAGGAAATGATTTAGAGACCAGGCCTTGTCTGGATATTTTTGTCAAATCAAACAGGACTTACAAACAGTAAAAGGATAGTGACCAGAGGTGACTTTGGTGTGGTCGGACATTACACCCAGAAGAGTTTGGTGGCATGCAAATAACCACAAGGCAATGGACAGGGCCTGGAAGTGGATGAACGCTAGAGTGGGCAGGTTATTTGAAGGTTTGGGGGTCTGGTTATCCATCATGGGGTGTTAAAGCAGGTAGATGAGTTTTACAGAGGGGATGGGGTACACCTATCAGGGTTAGGATTGGCATTATTTAATGAAGAGATTACAACAAACTTGAAGCCTGAATGTATAAAAATAACAGGTAAGCAAAAGGGGTGGGTAAGGGAGTAAAGGAGAAGTCCACCATCCATCACAGGCTGGAGGTGGACTAATGGAAGGAAGGGAGGAGGAGGAGGATGATAGAAAGAGGGGTGACAACAAAAGTTAAGGTAGAACAAAAAGGGGTGACAGAGTACAGGTCAGCAACACCTGGGGGTACGGGTGTATGCTCGTACCCTCCTTGCTGGATCAGAGGAAAAGAACGGTGGACCCCCCATGATGCACATCTGGGGCAGAAGAAGGAAAAAGACAAAACCACCAACATGAAGATATGATCAAAACTGTTTTAAAATGAGTAACAATGTGTTCTATAAAATTTGAGAGATGAAAATTGGAAAGTGAGAATTTTGATATGTAAAGAAAGAAAACAAATCAAGTAAAATAATTGCCAAATCTGAGCACCCACACATATCTTGTCAGTGTCTTTGTTGTGGGGCTCAAGAGGATTGCCAACTAAAAGGGCAGACCCCATTGTCCCAAGCCTGGCAAGTGAGGGTGGGTGTGTCAGAAAACAGAAGGGGGTGGGGGAAGGTGGAGCATAAAGGGAAGGTGCCAAAAATGAGCTCACAGGAGAAGGGGGACGAATGAGGTCACCCAGGGGAGGGACATGTGAGGGAGGTGGGAGCCCTGGTTGGGCAACACAGGAAAAAGGGAGGGTGCACCTGGGGTAGATAAGCCCATGCACAAGCTGAGGAGCTCACAATTTTGCTCCAGAGGGCCCGCGCTCCCACAGATGCATGTTGTTATGCAGAAATGGGCAACTTGGTGGGCCTTGCGCTCCCACCAGCACATGCTATTTACTAGTTATATTACACTTTTTCAAAAAGTAAGAAAATACATGGCAAAAAACTGTGTTTAATGCAACAGTTAGGGTTAAAGCAACAAAAGTGAGGACATGAAATGTTAGGATTGAGCCCCTAACCTCCCCACACTCCACACCCCATCCTCAACAGACTGACAGATGCCTGGGTGTGCCATGGGGTCATGAGGCCTAACTCTGACACCATTCTCCTTTGCTGTATCATGCCAATCTGCTTACACATGGAATGGGGTGATAGTTGGGCCACACAACCCCATGGCACACCCGCATCTGTCAGTCTGTGGAGGATGGGTGTGGGAGGTTAGGGCTCAACCCTAACATTTAATTTCCCCACTTCTGTTGCTTTAACCCTAACTGATGCATTAAATGCATTTTGCCATGAATATATATATATATATATATATATAGAGAGAGAGAGATACACATACAGTGGCGTGAAAAAGTATTTGCCCCCTTCCTGATTTTCTCTATTATTGCATATTTGTCACACTGGATGTTTTCAGGTCTTTAGAGAAAATGTAATATTAGATAAAGGGAACCTGAGTGAACAAATAACACTTTTTTTTTTTTATTTCACTTATTTAATGAAAAAAGTTAACCAACACCAACTGGCACTGTGTGAAAAAGTAATTGCCCCCTTACATAATAACTGGTTATACCACATTTAGCTGCAATGACTGCAACAAACACTTCTATAATTCAATATCAGTCTTTCACATAGCTGTGGAGGAATTTTAACCCCTCTTCCTCGCAGAACTGCTTTAATTCAGTAACATTTGGTAGGTTTTCGAGCATGAACTGCGTTTCAGGTCCTGCCACAGCATCTCTATTGGTTTAAGTCTGGACTTTGACTGAGCCTCCAAAACTTTAATTTTACTTCTTTTAGCCATTCTGATGTGGACTTGCTTTTGTGTTTTGGATCATTGTCTTGCTGCATGACCCAACTACGCTTCAGCTTCAGCTGACGGCAGGATGACTGGACATTATCCTTAAGAATTTTCTGGTACAGAGCAGAATTCATGGTTCCTTTAATTGTGCAAGTCATCCAGGTCCTTAGCAGAAAGCATCCCACACCATCGCACTACCACCACCATGTTTGACTGTTGGTATGGTTTCTTACTGTGGAATGCTGTGTTTGCTGCATGAGAGACATTATGGGATCCATGTTGTCCAAAAGTTCCACTTTGGACTCATCTGTCCATAGAACATTTTCCCAAAAGGCTTGTGGATCATCCAGGTGCTTCTTGGCAAATGAGAGACGAGCATTTATGTTCTTCTTGGTTAGCAGTGGTTTCCGCCTTGCTACTCTCACATGAAGCCCATTTTTGCCTAGTCTCTTTCTGATTGTGGAGTCATGAACACTGACCTTAGCTGATTCAAGAGAAGCCTGCAGTTCTTTGGATGTTGTTTTACTATCCTTTGAGACTTCTTGGATGATTTTACACTGCGCCCTTGGAGTAATTTTGGCAGGCCGCCCACTCCTGGGAAGGTTCACTACTGTTCAAGTGTTCTCCATTTGGAGATTATGGCTCTCACTGTAGTTCGATGGAGTCCCAGAGCCTTAGAAATAGCTTTGTAACCCTTTCCAGACTGATAGGGGCAACAAATTTTTTCTGATCTTTCAGGAACTTCCTTTGATCATGGCATAATGTGCTTGTTGAATCTTTGTGCTGGCAACGTGACTCTGATGGTAAGGGCCAAAATAAGTGAGGTTTATATTGAGCAGGGCTGGCTGTAATCAAGCCTGGCTGTGTTCAATCAAGCTGCCTCTAATTATCCCTTTAATTGGGTTGATTTAACTAGGGGCAATTACTTTTCACCGGTGCCAGTTGGTGTTGGTTAACTTTTTCATTAAATAAATGAAATAAGTAAAAAAAAAGTGTTATTTGTTCACTCAGGTTCCTTTATCTAATATTATATTTTGTCTAAAGACCTGAAAACATCCAGTGTGACAAATATGCAATAATAGAGAAAATCAGGAAGGGGCAAATACTTTTTCACGCCACTGTATATATACATACATACATACAGTATATATATATAGACACACACACACATATATATATAGATAAATTGGGTAGAAAAATTATCTCTGCTGGTTGGTTGAAACACATCACATGACCATGCGTATATCAGAGCGCGACTGCACACCTGTACTTTTACCCCCCTCTAAATCAATTTTGCCATTTTATAAGATAGATAACCCACTCTAGGGTATGCAGTCGCACTCCGATATACTGACGCCTTGGGTGGTTGACGCACTCAGCCTACAGCCTCATGCATATCAACGCACATCAAGGCGTGCGTATATCACAGTGTAACCGCACACCTTAGAGTGGGTTATCTATTACATATATCAGTGCTTGTTAGGGCCACACCCCCATAATGATGTCATGCAAGGGAGTTGTCAATGTTTTACATACGGCAACAAGGAATTCTGCGTAAATTTTATAGCTGACTTAAATGCTCATTACTCAGAAGTGCAGTCCCTTATTTTGGTCGACAGAACAATTTTAAGGCCTGCACCTGGGAGCTGTGCTCAGCTGTACACATGTAGAACAGAAAGAACATTCAAATGCCAGCACAAGCTCCTTACAGCCACTTCACAGAACTTCCACAAGCTGCAGAGTCATTAATTTGCCAAAATTCAAAAGGCAGGAAGTAAGACCTTACTTAAAGGTGCTATCAGTGCTTAATTTTATTAAAATTGCCCAAAGCTTCCATGTATGCTGCCCCCTCCTACAGCAAACAAATGAGGTCCCTTATTTTGGTAGTTGTGACTGCAGTATAGCACCTAATACATAGATGTATGTAGCAAGGCATTGTGGGTACAAGAAAAAGTTGTTTTTTCAATTTAGTTACTGTGAGGTGTAGTCTCATATTTATGTAGTGACTTCAACAATAAAAGCTCTCATATGTTTATTTTCAAAGCAAGACATTGTGCACATAGTATCTAGCTGACACGATTTATTTTCTGAGAGATGTAGTCTCCTATTTCTGTAGTGACCACAGAAATATAATAGCCTGTATACTAATTTACATAGTGAGGCATTGTGGGTACAGTAAATAGATGATTTTTCTGTCTCCCTAATCAAAGTGCTGTCTCCTATTTTGGTAGTGTTTACAGCAGCACAGACTGTAGAAACCTTTCTGAAAAATGTTTTTGTGTTGCAGGCAGGCCCAAAAGATAATTTGCCATTTTGTGTAGATGTTGTTTCATTTTAACCGCCAGCTGGTAAAGTGAAAGTTCTGAAGTGGGAGCATGATACTTTTCTATGTTTATGTATAGGGCTTGAGTGGCTGTAAGTAGTTCAGGAGTGTAATTATGGGTCAATGATTACATGGCTTTGAGCTGCTTTCAGCCAATCAAATCACTAGAATTTTGTTACATGTTATAATGTTTGATACAGCTACTGCAAACAATGTAAAGAATCAGCTAAAAACTGACAGTGTCCCTTTAAGACTTTTGTTTCCCTTGCATGATATCACTGTTGGGGCTTGCAACACTGAGAAACAAAAAAGGGTCAAGGTTATGCAAATGAAGCAGAGCACAGAAATAAAAGCATTTATTTCATGGAAAACAGCACTTTCTGGCAGTTTGAATGGTAGAAAACTGATTCACAACTCCTACAGGTTACTACTCCCATTAGCTATGGCAGTCTTCCATAAATCACTTTAACATGGGATTTTGTGCTCTCATCTACAGATAAGATGGAATAAAATTTTTAACTGAAATTTTCAAGGATGATGGGGCAGTCCCAAGGGTGTGCCTTTAATTAGTTTGCTGAAAATAAATTTCACCCCTTTTGAATTATAACGAAAGTTGTGATAGCCACCAGACAGGCAGGTTATTGAAAACTGTTCAAACTTATATTTGTTAATGATTTACTGTTCATGCTCAGAGAAATACTATTTGTGCTTCCACCATCTTGTTTTTTCACCCTTTTAAAGTTGGATTTCTAAATAAATCCTACATAGAAACATAGACTTTGATGGCAGATAAGGACCGCTTGGCCTACCTAGTCTGCCCATTTTCCTACCTAGAGGATAAGCTGCAGATCCTATTTAACCAACAGCCTATTTCTTCCTACCCTCCCATAAAATTGCCTTATGTCTGTCCCATGCATTCTTGAATTCTCCCACAGTTTTAGACTCACAACCTCCTCAGGAAGGCTGTTCCACGCATCCACCACCCTCTCTGTGAAAAAATACTTCCTCACATTGCCCCTGAGCCGTCCCCCCTCTATCTTCAGATTGTGCCCCCTTGTTCTTGCACATCTCTTTTTCTAAAAGATGCTACCCTCTTGGACTTTATTGATTCCACTGAGGTACTTAAATGCTTCTATCATGCCCCCCCCTTTCCTCAAGGGTATACGTATTAATCTCCTTTAGTCTCTCCTCGTATGGCTTCTCTTGCAGACCCTGCACCATTTTAGTTGCCCTCCTCTGAACTGCCTCCATTCTGTCTATGTCCTTGCGGAGATGGGGTCTCCAGAACTGGACACAGTACTCCAGATGGGGTATCACCAACTGTCTGTACAGGGGGATAACAACTTCCTGTTTTCTGTTGGTGATGCCTCTCCCTATACATCCCAGTATCCCCCAGTCCTCCCTAATACCTTCTCATATTGCTTGCCAACCTTAAGGTCATCTGATATGATTATCCCCAGGTCCCTTTCCATTTTTGTTGTTGTTACTACCTCTCCCCCATTGTGTAATCTTCCCCTGAGTTTTTGTTTCCCATGTGCATTACTTTGCACTTCTTTGCATTGAATCCAAGCTGCCATACTTCTGACCATTCCTCCAACATTGCCAAGTCCTTTTCATCCTTTCCGCACTCATGGCTAAGAATGACCAAGACCTGTATTTAGGTCTAATTCACATGCTTAGTAACATTATTGTATTATTATTTTAAACTTTTAGGTCAAGTATGTGTTTTGGGGCAACAATCATATCCCCATCACTTACTTACTTAGGATCAATCAATCAATTTGAAAATAACCATCGAAGTTCTTTTATAGGTTGAACTTTACTGTTCAAACTGTAAAGAACTTCAATCAGTAAAGAACAGTAAAATTTGGTCAGAGGTTGCGGCAACAGGAGTGGATCTCCTGTAGGAATTCAATAATGTCCAAGCAGCTCCAAAAAGTCACACAAAAGTTCTTTAGTTTCAGGAGGAGGAGGGCAAAAGAAAATTGCAGTTTGTGCCCTGTAATCCCTGTTTCAACTGCTGCCATGTGGTGGAATTGTAAAGGCTGCTAGTAGCCCTCTGAAGTAGGACAGCCATTTGAATTTGATTTTGGCAACTAGCCTCTGCACCCATTGATTGGCTCCCAAGACTTTCAGTCAGAGCTTGCAGCAACAGGAGCAGGTCTCCTGTAGGAATTAAATAATGTCCCCAAAAAGTTCCTTAGTTTCAGGGAGCGGGTAAAAGAAAATTGTAGTTTGTGCCCCCGACCTCCAGTTCAGCTCCTACATTGCCATGGAATTGTAAAGGCTGCTTGTACCCCACCCTCCGATCACTGGTCCCATATATTTTTTATTCCTTTTGTCTACTGCCCCCACCCTTGCAATTGCTGTCACCATATATTTGTATTTCCTGGTGTCTAGTGGATCTTCCCACCCTTCTGATTACTCCCCCTCTGGTTTTGCTGGTACCTGTAATAAGAAAATGGTCCTGATTTTTTTCACCTGTAGAAAAGAAAATGGTCCTCACCAATCAGACCCCCACCTCCCACTGAGGATCCACCACCCTCAACCCCAGTATACCACCACACACTCCCACTCACCTGAATAGGTCCCAGGTTTGATATCCACTCTGTGACTGAAGACACATCTTGCTGCTGTAACCAAGCGACTGCAATGAGAAACTAAGGTAAATGGGGTTCAATGTATTGCAATGGGGGTTTCAACCTTTACCTTTATGCATAACTTTGACATTTTTTGACATTTTAACCCCAAATTTTAAACATGGCCTTTTGGGGACCCCACCTCATGAACAATGCAACTGTTATTTTACAACTCCTGCCTGAAAGGTGATTTTGCAGTTGCTTGGCGAATTCACCTTTCAGGCACCATTTGCATAATGACAGTCTGATGTTGCATAAGGTGGGGTCACAAGAAGGCATTGTTGAAAATCTGGGGTCAAAATATGTAAAAATGGCAAAGTTATGACCATTCATTGCAATTTTGCTACACACGCATGTAATTTCAGAAATATTAAATATTTTGACCCTGAATTTTCAACATAGACTTGTTATTACCCACCTCATGCATGTTACAGTTGTCATTTTTCAAATCCTGGTCAAATGACTTTTCACACCTGTGGTGCTCCCACAGGCACCATACATCTATAATTATACTATCTCAAAAAGTAAGGAAATTATTTGCAAAAAACTATGTTAATGCATCAGGTAGGGTTGAGGATAAAATGTCAAAAGTAGTGAAACATGACATTAGGGTTTCCAACCCTAACACCCCACCCCCACAGTGAAGTCAGAAAATCAGGCATGAAGTGTGCCGTGAGAGTCTCAAGCCTAACATTCACCCTATTCCATCAGTAAATAAGCATAGATTTGTATAGTGAATGAGAATGGTGTGAGCATTAGGCTTGAGGTTGGGGTGGGGGGTTGTGAGGGGAGTGTGAGGGGTCAGATCAGCAAGGAACCATTTAATTTTTTGCAGGTTATAAAGAAAAAAGATGACAGCCCGGTGGCACTGAGGGTTGAGGCGCTGGACCGCACACCTCCTGCCACACCGGTGACCCGGGTTCGGGAATGGACTCGGATCGCTTGGGGGTAGGCAAGGGAGGAAGGATTGAGTGTCTGTAGACAGCTCTCCTTCCTCAGGGAGAAGGGACAGTGTGGCACACTGCAGATTGACACCCTGCAGTGGCTGGGTGTCAGCACAGGCACGTCACCCAGAAGAGAAGAGGGCACCCATCCAGGGTGCATAGCTGCTTCTGCGGAGGTAGGGGTAGCTGCCTCACCCATTGCATGGTTTGGGTGCCCAGAAGAGAAAGGGAGAAAAAGGCTGGGAGCTGAAGGGGTCCGTGACCCAACACATTCTGGTTGGATAATGGGTCCTTCTGAGGGAGGGCCAGAGCTACCAGTCAGTTCAGCAGAGGAGTGAAAAAAAGTATAAATAAAAAGGAAAAAGAATCAATGAGGGATGGTTTTCTTTATTCAAGGGACATTTCTGACACTAGGGATTGGGCATCCCAGTGTCAACCTTCTGTTCGGCAGCACTGGAGTTGGACACCCAGGTGCCACCACCTACACAGTTGGACCAGAGGCAGGTGACCTGTAGGAGAGAGGGGTCAAGATAAGTGATACTAGAGGTGGGCACCCCAGTCCACTTATTTATTATAAAAATATATATATAAAAATGGAATAGGTGGGGAGGCTACCTAGAAGAGGGGGGAAGGCGGTGGTACTGGGTGTGCACCAAGAAAGAAAGGAAGAAAGAAAGAAAGAAAGAAAGAAAGAAAGAAAGAAGAAAGAAAGAAAGAAAGAACAGGGGATGGGTGGCTTATACAAAGTGAAGCCAGCAGCACAACTCCAGCTGTGGCCTTAGCATTTAAGAAAGTCCCACTGTTCTCATACAAGAGAACACAGGTGAATGGCTCCTCTCACTAAGCTGGGCAGTCTGGATTTTGTCATGCCCAGAAAAGGTATATGTGGTAATAAGAAAAAGCAGACTCTAGCTAAACAGGTCCCATTTAGTTAGGTTCAGGTATTTCATTTCAAACATATATAATTTTTATGCATTTTAAAATATTTATGAGTTTAGAAAAAAATAGCAGTCATCACAATCGTTTGTTTTCCATATGACAAGTACATCATGAAAATAAGCACTTGCAGTATTTTTTTTTACCATTTGCATCTGTTGATTAACTCTAAAAAAACCTTATAATTCTAAAACCATATAATATTTTTTCACAAAATCTTCAAAAGGCACACCTTTCACACATGCCCTTTCAACTCTGAAAATTTCATGAAAAAAAATCACACCATCTAAGCTGTAGGTGACAGAGGTTACAGAAAGAATTACCCAATGTTAAGTATAGTGAAACCAATTATGTTTTTGCTTTTTAGTTCTTTGCTGCTACAGTACATATCTCGGAAACCAAACAAGATGTCATCATGCAGCTTTTCACATCTTGAGACTCTGACATGCTGATCATTATTGCCTAATGAGGTAGAAGACTTGGTTTGCTGGCCAAGGCACCAGTTGCACCTGATCTCTTTCCTTCTAAGATTGCTTGAAAGGACAGAGCAGAGAACCTTACCAGAGCAAGGAGAAAGGATTAAGACTTCTTTTGGCTAAGCAGATTTACTGTATGTTGTTAATTTTATTTTGTCCTCACAGGGATTGCTACTGTTTGTTGTTAACATTTCATTGCTTTATTTTTCTCTGATTCAAATTGTTGTTGCTGGTATACCTTCTTCTGCATTATTACAAGGTGTGCCTACAGGTGTGTGCTAACAGATTACTGCTGTAATCTTCTGATTCAAATTGTCTTTGCAAGGTATATCTTCTGTTACTGCTTTATTTTTCTGGAGCAAAGTGTTTCTTACAGGTATATCTTCTCTAAAATTATTACAGGTGGTGCTTTACAGGTTTTACATTTTAGCTAACATTAGGATAAGCTTTCAGAGTTACTGCATTTGTTGTTGACTGATTGTTTCTGCTCTTACCTCCTTGTTCTTCATCCGTGGTTCTTCTTTTCAGCAGGGAAGGCCCAGCCACCCACCCCATCCCCAACCACCCACACTGCACTCCTTTTATAAGGTACCACAGTTGTGACATTCTGTGGCAAAGCGGAAGTGGCGGATCAATGGGGCATCCACAAGGTGAGCTCATTTACAGGGCACTAGTAATTTAACTTGTTATAACAAGTTATACGAAAACATTACTTGCATTTACTTCCTCCTAATTACTCTGACCAGATTATAAACCTAGCAACTTATCTGTAATGGATATCATTAACTGCAGCTATTGTGGAACAATTTTCAGAAGGACAGTCTTACAGGATTTAGGACACTGTCCTACATGCTGGGCCATTGGTGATCTTAGGGCTCAGCTCTGGGCAGCACGGGCAGAGATTGTGCACCTCAAATTTCATATTCAAGAGGAAATACATTATAAGAACCACCCGCCATTTCCCCAACACACAACAGAAGAACCTCGACTGCAGAGGGTACTTGGTCCAGGAGGTTGGCAGGTGGTTAGGATGGGCAAATCGGGTGCCCCATCACTCTATGCTCTCCAACATATTACCTCCAAAAACCATATAAACACTACAAACAGGTGTCTGTCTCTATCTCCGAAATCAAACAAAGGGACAGAGGACACTGCAGAGCAGGACACTGCAGCACAGAAGCTAGCACAACAAAACTCGCCCAAATCAGGAACCAAAGCAAAAAAGCAAAAAGGAAATCCAAAAAATTTCTGATCATAGGAGACTCCATGGTTCGGGGAGTTGATACCCATCTCCAGCCAGGGGTAATGGTCAGATGTCTCCCAGATACATCAGCATGGAGAGAAACTGACTACATTGCTAAAATTGTTCACAAAGCAGGAGAAAACATTGATGTCCTGGTACACATAGGGACTAATGATCTCACCAGCCGGTCAGTTGTGGAGACCAAGGAACACCTTACCAGGCTGGGTGACAAACTATCATCCATTTCATCTGACATCTCCATCTCTGAGATCCTGCCAGTCTGGGAGAGGGGGGCAGATGGACGGAAGGTTAGAGAAGGGGAGATAGGGGAGCTAAACATGTGGCTCAAGGGCTGGTGCCAGGAAAAAGGACACAGATTTGTAGGGAACTGGCAACAGTTCTGGGAGTGAAAGTTCTTTAAATTTGATGGACTGCATCTGACTAAGGAGGGAGTTAGTGCATTGGGGCAGAAGTTTGACATCGTCGCAGAATATTAAACTTGCAAATGGGGAGAGTGTGCAGCACCCCATACGTCGAATGGGAAGAACACCCTTCCCCCCTCAGCTAGTGGTCAAACAGGGATTCAGCATGTTTGCAGTTCATTTGCATCACCAGGTAAGAAAAAAGGTCCATCTCCTCATACGACGCACAGGAGAAATGCTAAACCTCACCCAACAACTAACACACCGAAATCTGGCCAATGGAAAATCAGGCACACAAATACTCACAGCCTGGGATATAAGATCCCAGACCTGCAGGCAATAAAGTCAGAGACTAAACTGGACATAGTAGCAATAAGTGAGAGATGGTTTACCAGTAACCACACTTGGGAGACTTCAGTAGCTGGCTATGTACTGTTCAGAAGAGACAGAGGTGCAAAAAGTGGGGGTGGAGTGGCCCTGTATGTCAATGAAAATATCAAAGCTACAGAAATTCAGAATACACATAAGGAGCCAGAAGAACTGTGGGTCACCCTGGAAACAGAAAATTGGACAGCCATACATACTGGGGTTGTCTACAGGCCCCCAGACTGGGGAAGGGACATAGACATATTACTGTTAGAAGATATACAAAACATGACGGATACAGATTGGTCAATACCAGCAGGAACATCTGCCAGAACTCAACACATGGTGGATTCCTGCAGGGGGAGGGCCTCAAACAACTGGTACAATGACCCACAAGAGACAGGGCTATCCTAGATCTAGTACTGACTAACAGGGAAGGGATCACAGATCTCCAAGTAGAAGGTCACAAGGGAGCCAGTGACCATCACATGGTATGGTTCAATTTGGCCACTACATCTAAATCATCCCATTCCAAGGCAAAAATATGGGACTTCAGAGGAGCTGACTTTGATAAGATGGACAACAGAGTTAAGCTAGCCCTGGCAAAAAGAAACACAGGCGAGGGGGTACAGGCAAAGTGGGTAAGCATTAAGGATGCAATACTTGAAGCAACATCCCATTGTGTTAGACAGAAACAGAAGTGCAAAAGAAGAAGGAAACCACTTTGGTTCTCAAATACAGTAGCAGAAAAGGTCAGAGCCAAAAGGCTGGTCTTCAGGAAATATAAGGGAACACAGCGGGATGAAGATAGGGAGGCATACCAAACTGCCCTAAGGAAGCAAGGAAGGCAGTAAGGCAGACAAAGTCCCAAACTGAGGAAACACTAGCACCAACAGTAAAGAAGGTGACAAGACTTTCTATAGATACATTAGTGAAAGGAGAAAGTCCAGAGGGGTGTCGCTAAGCTCAAAGGAGAAAAGGGGCATGTGAGGAGGAGGGCCTGTAAAGCATCTATCCTAAATAGATACTTTGCTCAGTATTTACTGAAGAGAAGGTAGGGCAGGGCCCACAGCTCACACCATGAACAGGGGAGGGAGGTGAGCACTACTCCCTTCACAAAAGAAAGGGTCCTACAAGAGCTCGCTAAGCTCAGGGTGGACAAGGCAATGGGACCTAATGGTGGGTATGCGTATGAGCTAAGGGGTGGAACTAGCAGAGCCATTAACAGAACTGTTTAGTCAGTCTCTGAGCCCAGGAGAGGTCCCAGAAGACTGGAGAAGGGCTCATGTGATCCCACTCCACAAGAGTGGTAGCAGGGAGGAGGCAGAGAACTACAGACCAGTCAGTCTTACCTCAGTAGTGGGCAAGATTATGGAGGCACTCCTTAAGGAAAGGATAGTGCAACACCTGGAATCCATAGGGGCACAGGATCCAAGACAGCATGGGTTTACAAAAGGAAGGTCCTGTCAAACTAATCTCATAGATTTCTTTGACTATGTAACCAGAGTGGTGGACCAAGGGGGAGCAGTTGATGTCACCTACCTTGACTTCAGCAAAGCTTTTGACACTGTTCCACATAGAAAATTGATAAATAAGCTGGGTAGGCTCAGGGTGGATCAGAAGTTGGTCATCTGGGTGGCAAACTGGTTGATGGGCAGAAAAGAGAGAGTGGTGGTAAATGGTATACAGTCAGAAGAGATGCAAGTCACAAGTGGGGTACCTCAGGGATCAGTCCTGGGGCCAGTCCTCTTCAATATCTTCATCAGTGACATTGCAGATGGACTAGAGGGTAAGGCTTGTCTGTTTGCAGATGACACCAAGATCTGCAACAGAGTAGATGATCCAGATGGGGTGGGCAGAATGAGAAGAGATCTGGATAAACTAGCAAAATGGTCAGAAGAGTGGCAACTGGGATTTAATGCAAAGAAGTGCAAGATCATGCACATAGGGAAGAGAAACCCTGAAGCCACCTACAGGCTGGGAGGGGAGTTGCTGGCAGTCACAAAGGAAGAAAGGGACTTGGGCATCATCATCACTGATGATCTGAACTCATCCAAGCAGACCTCTAAAGCAGTAGGTAAGGGTAGGGGGATGTTAGGGTTTATTAGTAGGGGTATCACAAGTCGTAACAGGGAGGTAATAATCCCTCTTTACAAGACACTGGTTAGGCCCCATATGAAGCACTGCGTGCAGTACTGGAGGCCACAGCTTCACAAGGACATTAACAAAATTGAGGCAGTTCAGAGAAGGGAAATCAAAATGGTGCAGGGACTGCATCAGAAAACATATGAGGACAGATTAATGGAGCTCAATATGTATACCCTTGAGCAAAGGAGGGAGAGATGTGATATGATTGAAACATTCGGACACCTTAAGGGCATTAACATGGTGAAAGAGTCTAACATGTTTAAATATAAGAAAAATAGTAGGACAAGAGGACACAGCATGAGACTAGAGGGAGGCCAATTAAGGGGGAATGTGAGGAAATTATTTTTCACAGAAAGGGTGGTGGATGCATGGAATGGCCTACCTCAGGAAGTGGTGGCTATGAATACAGTGCAGGGCTTCAAACAGGCATGGGATAGGCATAAGGGAGCAATACAGATGAGTATGAATAGATAGGCCACTGACAGAGCAAAGGCCGATGGCACATTTATAAGGTAGAAAAGTAAGGGCAGACTGGATGGGCCTTGCGGTCCTTATCTACATCAACTTCTATGTTTCTATGTAATGTTGGGCTGCATAGGAGTCTGAGCTGGACATCATTGTCCACCTAGGGACAAATGACTTGGCTCAACATGAGATTAGAGTAGTGCAGAAGGACTTTGTAGAATTGGGGAGGGGCCTAAGACAAGTAGCACACACAGTATCCTTCTCAGAGGTGCTGCCTGTCAATGGCATGAGTGAGGCGAGGGTACTTTGCACCATGCAGTTTAATGAATGGTTGAAAAAATGGTGTGGCGCACAGGGGTTTGGCTTCATTGGGGACTGGGGTTCCACCTGGAGGGACACCAGCCTATACTGGCAGGATGGTCTGCATCTGTCCAGGAAGGGAACAAGTCTTTTGAGCAATCGGTTTAAATGCTTCATTGGCAAGCTTTTAAACTAGTCAAGGGGGGAGGCACTGATAAGCAGCAGGAAAATCCCAGCCTCTCCCTACAAAACAGGGTACTAAATGAGAAAAAGACCGAGGTAGAAAGGTCAGTGGGGGATGCTGCAACAGAAGGTAAAGCCATCAAAAAATGGAGAGCAATGAGTACCAATGCCCATAGTCTGAGTAACAAGCTTCCTGAATTAGTGACCTTAATGGAGGAGGAACATCTGGATATCGTGGCAGTCACAGAAACATGGTACACACAAAACTATGATTGGGACATAAACATACCAGGATACATTATCTACAGGAGGGACAGGGAGGGAAAAAAGAGGAGGAGGAGTAGCTCTTTACATAAGGGAAGGAATCAAAGCAACAGAACAAAAGGGTAAACAGGGAGGAGAAGAAGCACTGTGGGTAAATTTGGAGACAAGCAATGGCACCACAATCCGCACAGGGGTTGTATACAGACCTCCTTCTCAGGGGGAGGAAATGGACAAGGAAATGATAGAAAGTATACTTAGAATGGCAGAAAAAGGGGAGATATTGCTGATGGGTGATCTGAATATGCCAGATGTTAACTGGAGTGCAGTTGCAGCAGCCACTTCGAAGAGTGGGGTTATTCTAGATGCCCTTCAGCGGGCATGCATTAGACAACTAGTATTGGAGCCCACTTGAGAGGGAGCAATCTTAGACCTGGTTCTCTCAAATGGAGATGAAGAGAGGATCACAGATGTAGAAGTGGGTAGCCATCTGGGAACTAGTGAACATCGAACAGTGCAGTTCACAATAAACACAGCAATAGAGTCAAGCCATACAAAGGCAAAAGTACTGGACCTTAGAAGGGCTGACTTTGCCAAAATGGGTGAGTGCCTAAGGAATGCACTACCAAATGGGCAGGAAGGAGGGGTGGAAGAACAATGGGGAATAATAAAAACTGCCATCACAGAGGTAACACGCCTTTGTGTGAAGCAAATAAAAAAAACAAAACGATGTAAGAAACCACTATGGTTCTCAAAGGAAGTGGCAGTGAAGGTTCAAGAGAAAAGAAAGCATTCAGGAAGTACAAGGAATCACAGAAGGAGCAGGACAGAGAACTGTATCAGTTAAAGCAAAGGAAGCTGGGAAGGCAGTCAGAACAGCAAAGGCCCAAGCCAAGGAAAAGATAGCCAACTCAGTTTGAAGGTGGATAAAACCTTTTATAGCTACATCAGGAGTGAAGAAAGACCAAGGGAGGGATAGTGAGGCTTAATAAAGGGAGGGAGGGAGGGAGGGAGGGTGGACAGAGGGTGACTGTGAAAGAGCAGAGATACTAAACAAATATTTTGCTCAGTATTTACAAAGGAAGAGGAGCTACCTAAAACAAACAGTAGAAACACTCTGGATACAGAAGTTGATTCAGCAAATTTACAGAAGAAAGGGTTCTGAAAGAACTCTTTAAAACTGAAGGTGGACAAAGCAATGGGCCTGATGGGATTCATCCCAGAATTCTAAAAGAACTAAGGGTAGAACTAGTGACACCACTGACTACCCTCTTTAACTAATCATGGGAGGATGGAGTAGTACCGAGGACTGGAGGAGGGTAGATGATTCCCTTCACAAAAGTGAGAGCAAGACAGAAGCAGGAAACTACAGATCTGTTAGTTTAACCTCAGTGGTAGGAAAATGATAGAATCACTTCTGAAGGAAAGACTTGTCGAGTATCTAGAGGCCAGAGGGCACAGGACCCAAGGCAGCATGGATTCACAGTGGGAAGGTCATGCCAGATGAATCTGATAGATTTCTTTGACTGGGTGACCAAAGTAGTAGATCAGGGAGGGCTGTGGACATGGCCTACCTAGACTTTAGCAAGGCATTTGACACAGTCCCACACAAGATTAATATACAAGTTAGCCAGCCTGGGAGTGGGTCCCAAGATGACAGCCTGGGTAAAGATTGTCTGAAGAATAGGACACAGAGAGTAATAGTAAATGGAGTCCACTCTGAAGAAAGGGGGTTACTAGTGGGGTACCGCAGGAGTTCAGTATTAGGACGGTCCTCTTCAATGTCTTTATAAGCGACATTGCAGAGGGACTGGAAGAAAAATATATCTCTTTGCAGATGACACAAAGATCTGCAACAGAGTTGATGCACAAGGTGAGTGGAAAGGATGAGAAGGGACTTGGCAAGGTTAGAGGAATGGTCAAATGTATGGCAGCTTAGATTCAGTGCTAAGAAGTGCAAGATAATGCACCTGGGAAACAAAACCCAGGGAAGAGTACACAATGGGGGTGAGATACTAACAACAACAAAATGGAAAGGGACCTGGGGTAGTCATATCAGATGACCTAAAGGTGGGCAAGCAATGTGAGAGGGCAGCAAGGAGGACTGGGGATACTGGGATGTATAGGGAGAGGCATCACCAGTAGAAAACAGGAAGTTATTATCCCTCTGTACAGACAGCTGGTGAGACCCCATCTGAGTACTGCATGCAGTTCTGGAGACCCAAGATCAGCAAGACATAAACAGGATGGAAGCTGTCAGAGGAGGACAACTAAAATGGTGCAGGGTCTGCACGGAAGACATATGAAGAGAGACTTAAGGAGCTTAATATGTATAGCCTCGAGAAAAGAGAGAGAGGGGGACATGGTAGAAACTTTCAAGTACCTCAAGAGAATCAACAAAGTCAAGAGGGTAGCATCTTTCAAAAAGAGGTGTGCAAGAACAAGGGACATAATTTGAAGATAGAGGGGGCAGCTCAGAGGTAATTTAAGGAAGTATTTTTTCACAGAGAGGGTTGTGGATGCATGGGGCAGCCTTCTGGAGGTTAGCTGGAGTCAAAAACAGTGGTGGAATTTAAGCATGCATGGGACAGTCATAAGGCAATTCTAGGGGTGGGGGTAGGAAGAAGTAGGCTGCTGATTAACTAGGATCTGCAGCTTATCCATTAGGTAGGAAATGGGCAGACTGGGTGGGCCAAGCGGTCCTTATCTGCCATCAAATTCTATGTTTCTGTGTTTCTATGATGCCAAAGTTATTAAGATGCAAAATTGGCCAGTCGGTGGCTCTGAGGTTTGAGGCACTGGAGCCACACCTCGCATCACGCTGGTGACCTGGGTTTGATCACGAGCCCAGGTTGTCAGGGGTTGACAGGGAGGATAGGATTGAACATCTGGAGGACTGCTCTCCTAACCTGGGGAGGGATGTGGTTTCCACTGCTCTGCAGTGGCCCTAGGGATGCCTAAAGGCACTGCCAGAGTCGGTGCAACAGAGGAGAAGTGCAGTGGATGTCAGCATCACTCACTGCTCAGACATCATGCACGTCTGCAGTCCTGGGGATTAATCAGGAGGAAAAATGGCAGCACTGTCCGCGGCAGCTTGATAGCCGTGCTTCTTGATCCCCAGCGGGGCTCGCTGGTGCAGAACCAGGGCCGGTATTAGTTCCTGGCCTGGTGCGGGGACCGAGGAAGGGGGCCCTTTTGTGTGTACAGCTGCATATGCTAGCTGGCCTGGGAAGATGTGCCTCCGTGGTCATTGGGGGAAGTGGAGCGGTGGATGGAGATAGGGCAGGTCAGTGGCTGCAAGGAGAGAAAAATAGAAATAAGATACAAAAAGATGCAACAACTGGAGTTTAACATTAAACAGTCTACTCAACCCAACTATAGGGGTGCTACCATGCTGCTATAATAAATTACATATAAATTTTTGCAATGGGGTGGACACTATCTATTACATAAACCCATGTATTTCCTCTGGTGTTAAATACATTTTGGAACCCATGTTTATTCTACCCCTTCTGTCAATCATTCCCATTTATTCTACCCTGTTTGTCAGTCATGCCCCCCAACCTTACCAGCACTACTTGTCTACTTTCATTTTTTTGACATACCCAACTTTTCCCTAAGTACAATACCTCCCATCTCACCAGCTCCCCCATTACAAAACCTAATATTCTTTCAAGAAACTTAGCCCTTTAAAAAGTCCCCTGTTCCCACCCAATTCACGTATCATATTCTCCACATTTAGTTTCTCTTAAAAATATGAAACTATCTCCCAATGTCCAGGTCAGGTCAAGATGCTCAGTTCTGCTGCCTCTCACCAACTCTGTGGTGTAGCATGTAGATCTGAATCACAGTAATACACCCACAGTAATAAAAATCTATCTTTTTTTATTGAAATCTATCTTTTTTATCATTTCTCTTCTTAGTAGCACTCTGGACTCCAGTCTCGCTCTCTCAATGGCCGCCCACTTGCCTTCCAACACAATCATTGTACTTAGCTTGAAAACCACACCTCACTGCTGTAAGCATCTTCTGTCCCATTTCATTTTCTCAACTGCAGTTCACTAAAAGGAGATTCATTTTTTTAACAGAACTTCCAAGTTGTGCAGCAGAAGTTCTCCTACCTTGATTGAGTTACCACTGATCCTCAACCCAAATCCAGTGCTTGCTCACTCCAAATTAACACCAACATTTGATATCCTTCAAGGCTTCTAAATCACACCAAAGAGGCAAAACTACTATACTATTTCCATGTTCTTGTGAACAGACCAAAAAAGCAAAGACATTGTTTGCTTTTTTAAAAATAAAATTAGAATGTGATGGCCTCTGACCCACTCCCAAATGGACTCACTCATTCCCAGACTTGTTACACACCTAGACATGTCAGATCAAACAGATAATTAATCTGTTTCATTTACTGAAAGGACAGCATCAGCCAGATACCTGCATGAACAAGATATTCAAAAAATCATCTAGCTTCTTATAATTATTGTGGCCTCTCACTAAGCAAGAAATGTAGCCATGATCTTCTTCAAAATCTCCAGCCCTCCCACACACAGAAAACAGCCAACCACAAGGCATACTTTCAGTATTGGGACGTCATGTCCCTAGTAGAGCTGTGTGGAATGTGGAATTCTGCCAGCAAAATTAGCATGGAATGACCATACTGCCAGTGGAATTTCCACCAGAATTTCACTGGCTCTTCTGCAGAGTTCTGCCTACTGTGATCTTATTCTGCAGAACAGCATTTTTCCACAGAAAATTGTTCTACAACAATTTCCGCGGAAAATATTGAGATCTGCAGAATAATATTCCACAGAACAGCAATTTTTTTCTGTGGAAAATCATTCTGCAACTATTTTCTGCTTCAGAATTTTACCATTCTGTTTCTGGTGAAATCCAACAGAATTTTGGTGGAATTTTGAAAATTCTGCAGAATTTTGTTCTGCCGGAATTTAAAAATTCCATGTAACACTAGTCCCTAGCAGCTGCACTGGGCACCCTAGCAACCAGCCCCACGGCATGTATTTAGACACAGCGCAGTACAAAAAATCGCCTTTATTTCTAAAGAAAAGCAAAAACAAACATTAGCATAAAATAAATACAAACTCTACAAAAAATCATATCCCTGTTGCATAAATGGAATATGCAATGGGGATGAGCTAAATAAATGGTTTATGCGCACTTGAGCAGTCTGACCTGGGATACTTCAATCTTGGCTTACATTGCTTGTGAAGTTACCTGAGGTCAAACTGTGGTTGTGCACATAAATCATTTGTTTTACTCATCTCCATAACATATTTCCAATATATAGATATACATATATATGTGTGTATATATATATATATATATATATATATATACAAAATCGCACATGACCCCACAATGCAAAGCATCATGGGCTGCATATGCAAATCACGACACAATATTGTGCTGGTTCAGTTTTAAGCAGAAATGCATGGTGCTGAAGGCCTCTCACACAGTTTGCAAAGGGCCAACCAAAGACATGAACACGTGTTCAGTCCTACCAGGAATCATCATTATGCCTCATCTCTCTGACACCCCAGCGGAATGAACCAGCTACCCTAAGATAGTCTATCTGGGTTATTTGTTCTATGTGTATATATATATACATATATATATATATATATATATATATACATACATACTACACATACACATACATATAGAGGCTAGATATTCAGTAATGCACCAGGCAATTGCACAAATGGTTGCTCAGCGCAACCGAGTTGTGCCGGAGCACAAAAGCGATATATTCAGAAGAGATGTGCCATGGCACATCTCTTCTGAATATATCAAAAATGCTGGTGGTGAAAATACAATGCACTAGTGAATCCCCTGGCAGGTCTGAATACCTAGAATGGGATCCTGGGGCATCTGGAATCGCAGTGTGCAAATTTGGGATATTCAGACCTGAACATGCAAAGGGGCCATTATGCATGCAAGGCACAATGGCCCCATTTATAAAGTTGTCTGAAATCAGCTGTGAAGTGTGCCTGGCACCCACACAGCATGCGGTGCTGTCAGTGGCATTCTGTTAGAACCCCTCCCAGCCCGCTGACCGATCTCCAGTCAACTATACATTAAAATATCCCTAGCAGTCTAGTGTCCCCCCCTCCACCTGTGTCTGATCCCCATAGTATGCAGGACATAAATTACCTGGTGGGCTAGGGTTTCCCCTCCCTCTTCATACCCAATCCTCATATTAATAATCATAGCAGTATCCCTGGTAGTCTAGCAGTTCTCCCCTCCCCGTCCCAAACCCCAATCACCAGAATACTGTATGAAAATTATCCCTGGTGGTCAATGGTTCACCCTCCCTGTCCCAAACCTTGATCACCAGAATACTGTATGATAATTATCCCTTCTGGTCAGTGATTCACCCCACCCCCACCCACTCAGTACTCCATCCCACCTTTCACCCCCATCATGGTGGGCAGCCAAGCCACCTTCCACCTCCATGGCTGCCACAAAGGACAGGTACTGTACAGTAACACTATCAACCTCATTGGTTGACAATTTTGATCAATGGGCTTGCAGTGTGTGCTGTCCCATTCAGTCACAACTTTGTGAATGAAAGTATTCATTCACAAAGTTGTGACAGAATGGGACAGTACACACTGCAAGCCTATTGGTCACACTGTCAACCAATGGGGTTGCTAGTGTTAATGTACCTGTCATTTGGCAGGCAGCCGTGGAGGTGTGTGGGTGGGTTGTGCTGCCCACCGATGATGGGGGAGGGTGCAAGGTAGGATGGGGCCCTGAGTGGGTGGGGGTTGGGGGTGAACCATTGGACCACCATAGATAATTCTCATACAGTATTGTGGTGATCAGGGTTTGGGACAGAGAGGGGATAACCACTAGACTACCAGGGACACTGTACTAATATTAATATGGGGATGGGATATGAAGCTGGGAGGGGGGATCCCTATCCCACCAGAGAATTTATGTCCTGATACTATGGGGATCGGACATGGGGTTGGTGGGGGATACTGGACTACCAGGGCATGGGGTGGTGCTTGTGTACAGTGTTCTGTGAGGTAGCCACCCACGGCTGGAGCCTGCTGTGTTGTGCCCTGTGATACAGCAGTGCACCTTTGGGTGGCTACATGTTGAGCCATGTTTTACAGGCGCAACTTTGTGCCCATGTATGCAGCACATCTTGGGACATGTCAGCAGATGTGCCACACATTCTAGGCTGAATATCAGGGATGTGCCACATATTCATGGGCACACCACCTAGAATTGCACCGCATACATTATCTTTGCACCATGGCACATCGGGAATTGCGTTGTGCAATTCCCCCTTTTGAATATTGCCCTGGGGCACATTTCTGGAGTTGCACTTCTGCAACTTAGTTGTGCCAGTTGCAACCCCTTTGAAAATCAAATCCCTATGGTACAGATGAATACAAGTTTGTGCATGAGGAAAATAGTATCACATAAATGACCCTAGTGAACTGGTACATACCATAACATACCATTGCACCCTGCACCTTTGGTTAGGTATGGTGTCCTTGATCCAAGTCCTTTTAGGTACAGTCATGGAACCTCAACAGGGAAGATACTTGGGAGTGTTTTTCCTGAGTATAGTTTAAGGGAATTTGTGTCTGTTTTAAAAGAAGATAACTGGGTATGCAGTAAGGGCTTGAGAATTTGACCACAGTCAAAAATAAGTAGATATGGTAGTAGTAGTTATTTGAGTAAGAAGTGCCATGTCCTTTGTTACAAAGAGTTATATTTACAAGCTTCTAGGCATGGGTTACTGAGCCAGTGCAGAGGGAGAGGTTAAATAGGTCTGTGTAGGGAGATGCAATGGCTGTAGCTAAAATGCTAAGAAGGTGGGATCAAATCCAGTGTGGCTGCAGCTTTTGCCAGAACAAAGGAAAATGGAGAAGTATATTATCCAGGATTGTAACACATGTACAGTATAAGCTAACAGTGGTCAACGCTAGCTTCTTTGCCTGTAATCTTCAAAATAAAATGGAGAACCCTACAAAATTCTGGAAAGTAGTGAACAGACCTTTTAACCCCTTCCACAAAACACATTACCCTCTCTCAATACAATCACATCACTATCCCTAATCCCAATGAAGTAGCCTCCTCTCTTATAAGTACTTCACTGTCTGTGCTTGTTCACTCATGGCAGGCATGATATCTCCCCATACCCACTGATTTAGAAGTGGTGGGATGTCTCTGAAGAATGACTTTGGACCATGAATGAAGATTCTGTAACCTAGCTCTTCTCTTCCTACCTTACAGTAGGGATCTAGTCCCTAAAGGATGCCTTACTCCGAAGCAAGCTGTATTGAAATGTAATTTTGCCAGTGAGAGGGTGGGGCCCAAACCCGATGTGGAAATTATGGCCATATAGACTAAATAGAAAGAAATAGTTTTGTTCTGGGGAAGTGACCAAACCATTACTAAACACTGAAGCTTGTGCCACTGGCTCATGACAAGTGTGGAGGTTGCTGAGAGGACATTGTCAGAAAAAAACAATGCAGCATTATAGTAGAAATGGCACTGGAATAAATTGGAACTGGCAAAATAAAAGAAATAGAATTAGATTTCTAGTAGACTAGAAATGAATCTGGATTTGATTGCCCCCTTTCACGTACTAAGAATCTCAAAGTGTTTTACTAACAAATAATAATGACAAATATAGTAACACAGGACAGCAATCGAATAGTGACATAAATGTCAGTATTAATGTATGTATCAACAACACCAAATGAATTGCCCTGTCTTATGTGAAAATTGATATGAGTTGAATTTTTTCAGCATAAAACAGATTTATGCTGATAAAAATGCAATTTTATAGCGACAGTTGCCAATGTCATTGCTTGTTGAATCATTTCAAATCCATGAAAGATGTGTGATTCAGTTGTTATGTATCGCAGAATGATTCATTACAATTCATAGTGAAGATTGTATATTGGGTTTCCATTTGATTAGCTTTTCTCCCTTTCCTGTTATCTTAAAAAATCATTTGTCACTATTAAGCTCACAAAGAGAGTAACTAAATCAAATACATAATAAAGCAATTTAGTTAAGGTAAAGACTTGATATGATCAAATTTGCAACTATTAGATCATGTATCTGATCACAGTTTTCAGAAGTGGCAGTTAGTTGTTCTGACTGAACCAGAACAGGACCATATCTTTGCTATTAATACATATTGAATAAGATCACAGCTTCATAAAAGTTAAACATTTTATTTTATGACACAGTGTTACTAGGTAAGTAAGACCAAGCCATATACTGGATGAAATAACTAAGCTGTTTTTGTTCAATGGTACTGTATAAATATATCACATTTTCACTACACTGCATGATTCTTAAATCATTTACTATCCATGGAGTATTCCACTCAAGATATCTGACTACATAAGCCAGGATGGAATGGAAAGGAAAATAATTTGTTTTACATAGTACCTTTAATATGCACTTGTCAAAAGTGCCTTATATTATAAGTCAGAGACAGTTACAGTACTAGGTCAATATAGCACTACAATAACAGTGCTACAAAAACCAAACTATGCAAAGCAAAAGAAACATTTAGAGTAACAGGTATAGCAGCGGTAAAGAATTACCGCTGATGTCTCAACCATGAAGTGGGGAGGCTGAAGAAGCCTGTGCTGCTGTGCCTGGTCAAGCCTCTCCCATGGTGTAGTGGCTAAGGCTCCAGCACACAGCAGCTAAGGAGGCCTGGGACCCTGGTTTGGTTCCCGCCAGGTCTCCTGGTGTTGTAGCTATAAAAATCTCCTCTGAGTTTCACACCATCCCAAAGTCTGCACCCACTTGGGTTAGTTATTTAAAGTCCAGGCGGGTGAGGCAAAGCCCCTACATTGGAAGGTGCATGGGTGGAGCCCTGCAAAACAAAAAGTCCCATTCATTTTAATGGGATGTACACATTTATTGTATGGTCGGTGTTTTGACTAACCTTATTTCAGCAGTCACTGTTTTGTTTACAGCATTTATTGCTGCTCTGTCCATCCATGTCAATATCACCCCATACTGACAGTTACATAGGTCATTTGGCTGGCACAGGACAATTGAGATAGATAAAATGAGTTTGAGAGGCAGTGAGAGAGACATAAGAGAGAAAGTGTCTCAGTGGAAGGTTTTTGCAATTAATTCTTTTATTGTTATTCACATTGTTTACATAACATCACAGTCACAGTACATCATCAGTTTGAAGGAGATGAAACCATGGTGAAATGCATGCCAGGAGCATCTGCAAGAGAGCTAAGGACAGAATAGGATGGCTGGTGAGAAGAGAGATCAGGATTTCACAGGATCATTGTCCTCCTTGGGACAAATGACATAGCAAATAGGACTGTGGAAGAAGCCAAGGCAAACATGAAGGCCCTGGGCAAGAGCCTAAAGGAGTACACAACACATCTGGCCTTCTTGGAGGTGTTTCCAGTTTGGAGGAAGGGTGGAAGTGACGACAAGATCAGGAACAGAAAGATCAGGGAATTCAACCGGTGACTCCAGGGTTGATGCGCAGACAATGGGATGCACTACATTGGAGACTAGGGGACCTTCTGGGACAGGAAACTCTTCAAGCATGATGGTTTGCATCTCATTGGAGAAGGAGTGAGTGTGCTAAGGCAGAAGCTGGAGGTCTTCTTGCAGGGTCTAAACTGGGAGATCTCCAGCATGGAGAAGACCTGAACGAGGATGCAGCAGAAAGATATAAAGGTAAGGGGATAAGCAAAAGAAAGGGAACCCCCTGACATCAGACTAAAGGAAACAGGCATGGCCATGAGCAAGGAGTGGCCATAGCTAAAAAAGGAGGGACCTCAGGTAAAGGTCAGGAGGGACAGACAGAGAAAAGGGGATGTTACTGGGGTTATAGCGGGGGTCGTGATTGGAAGGCTATGTGCCAATGCTCGCAGCCTTGGTAACAAAATCCAGCACTTGTGGCATTAATGGCCTCAAGGACCTGGATATCATGACAGTCACAGAGACATGGTGCAATAGCAACCATGCCTGGCAGCTAGCCATTCCAGGGTACTGCAGCTGCTGGGCAGGACAGAAGGAAGCAAGAAGGGGGTGGCGGCATTGCACATCAGGGAAGAGGTAAAAGTGACAGTCCCACAAAACAAGGGGGGGAAGCAGAGGTGCTGTGGGCAACTCTGGAGGTGGGGAGGGGAACAGTACTCAGAATGGAAGTGTTATACAGCCCTCCACGGCAGGTGAAGGATGTAGACAAAAAACTGCTGGAGACTATAGAGAACATGGCAACAAAGGGTGAATTGCTGCTGATGGGTGACGTCAACTTGTCAGATGTGGACTGGAGTATCCTGGTGACAGCCTCAGCCAGGAGTAAGGTATTCCTGCAATCCCTGCAAGGGGAGGGCCTCACAGAGCTAGTGAGGGGGCTTACAAGGGAGAATGCAATTCTGGATCTTGGCCTAAGCAATGGGGACAGGATAAAGGAAGTCACAGTGGAGAGAACATGGGCACTAGTGACCATCAAGTTGTGGTCCACCATAAGGACATCACAGGAGGTGAGCCACACAAGGACTAGAATCCTGTATTTCAGGAGGACAGACTACTTTAACATGAAGATCGAATTCATGAAGGCTATGCAGAGATATGATGACATAAGACGAGTGGTGGAACAGTGGGATAATGTAACCTTCCCCCACCTGCCCCCCTTGTTCAACTAGCAGGGCTGCTCCTCTCACACATGGTGCCAACAAGAGGTATGGGGGTCATCACTACAACAGTTCAGTTTACTAGTACATCGGAGCCTGCTATCCACAGACAGGCAACCCAAGTGTGGCAACTACCTGGCTCACACTTGGGGGGACCATTTACCATGGTCATCAACCTGGGTCCCTGGAAGAAAACATTTGCTCACAACTATGCAAAGGTTTGTACTTCTGGTCGGGACACTCAAGTAAATCCAGACATAGTGGATGCAATAACAGTACTGTCCAAACCAGGTTGGGATTCTAGAGTGTGGCTTTTATTCACATACACAGAGAATAATCACAAAGTGAAGATGGACCCCCCACAAAGCTACTCCCACTGGTAATGCAGATTACTGAGGTACAGAGCACACACACACACACACACACACACACACACACACACACACACACACACACACACAGTGAACTCTCGGGTTCTGAATGGCAATTGGCACACAAGGCCAGATCTGGTACACTTCCCTTAACTAGGCAACCTCAGCCAGTACTAGGAGACTTTCCCATATTTCATGAGGAATACCGGTGGCACCCTCGACCACCAATGAGCACATACAGGATCACAGAAACTCCAAACCCACATCTGGGTAAACTATTTTCTTCAGGCACTGGCCAAATGCACTGAGAGAAAACAAAGGTGCCCAGACTGGACCCGGAGAGGTAAACATGGTTATTCCAGATGGGGAGTCTCCCACCCTTTGCTTCCAAATTTATACTTGCCCATTCATTGGGTTAATAATACCCTTCTCAGAAAACTTGTAGATGCTATCTTGAAATGTCTTTCACATCTAACATACTACTTTACACACCTCTGAGGTGTCATGAAGTTAAAAGTTCTGTAATTGGCAATGTCTCTTCACAAGACCCCCACTTTAGCAGACACTTTTAAATCAGACACAAACTAAAAGTTCTGTACTTGGCAAGTCTCTCTCTCTCTGTAGACCCCATAGTAGGCAGACATGTTTAAACAGAAACAGTCTTGGTGACAGGTTCCCTTTGTCAGAGAAAAAACTCACCACAGGAATGCAGGTGCCCCAGGCCTTTTTCCACACAAAAGTCTTGGGTACTCACAGAGCAGATGAATCTCAGGCAGCTTCAACACAGTCCAGGCTGGACCAGGGGATTGCCCCTGAGTCCTGGAATTCTCCACCCATCCCTCCAGGGATGAGGAACTGGAAAACCCTCTTGGAACAGTCTCTACCACTCCACTCTCTGGTCTTCTATGTTCTTCTTCTAGGGTGAGAGCAAACTACCCAAACTACAGAGGTAGCTCTCTGTCAGAGCTAAAAACTGAGGAGCTTCCCAGGCAGCAGCCTCCTTCTCACTCCCCACTCTACAGACTACTCTACTCTAACTCAACATTCTAAAACTAACTCTCTAGCTAGCATTCCAGTGTGGCTTATGCTGCTGCAAAAATTCTAAAGTGACATCATCACTCCAGCTCAGCTGAGACTGAAAACAAAGTGGGACACCATGAAATCCATTTATCTGACATTTCACAAGCTGCGTCTCCCTGCCTGTCTCTGATTCTAAGTGGGATTCTAGTAACCCCTGGGAACAAGGGTGTTACACCCACCCTCAGCCAGGAAAATTACTGTCCCCAGTCATTACCTACCCGGCACCAGGCCATCCTGCCCTATGTGTTGACTACAAGGAGGTAGAGCTACCTTCCCCCCTACCATGTGCCAGGCACAGGCAGACAACACTAAGGGCCCAGAGGCCATTGGCTGATGCATTAGCCCCTACACTACGATCTTACTATGGCAACCAGTGACCCTGGAAGAACTGTCCAGAGTATAGCCCTAATAGATCAGCACTGTGGCCCCTACTGCAGGTCAGGACACAGCCTGTCTATTCCCTAGCCCTCTAGGCAAAATCTATCTAAACAAAACAAACTTACCCAAAACAGGGGAACCTCCCCCATCCCTGGACACCTGCAAACCAAACACCTCGGAGCTAACACTATACACAAGCATTACACTCCCAGACTCCCCCACAACTACACTTGTGGAAGGAAAAGGTTAACACATGTTAACAGCCACACAGTACTTTAAAAAACACTTTAAAGCACAGAGGAACTCGATGGATCCCTCCAATCATCTTCTTGTCTTCTCTTCTTTCTTCATCAGGATACACCTGAAAGAGAAAAGACAAAACACACCCCAAATCTGCAAACACAGTACACGACCATAACCCTTACCATCAAAAACTGGAGAATCCCCAAAAATATTTTTTAGAAAAAGGTAGAAAAGCACAAAACAGTAGAAAACATCAACATCATGTACAATACACCTTTTGGGAATGGAAGGCCCTAAATGTCCCAACTAGTGACAAACAGTGCCTGAAGGCAAGATCCATGAAAGAGTCTCTCCTGGGCCAGAGCCTGGTGAAACACAGTTCTTGATGTATTGTAGTCCCAAAGGGAGAATCTTTGTGGACAGTTCAACAGTCTGTAGTCTGCCAGGTGTAGGATGTGTATTGCAATGTCAATAAAGTAAGAAAAGTCTGGACTTACCGGTCCTTAAAGAATGAAAAATGGACATTACCTGGATCTCCAGCTGAAGACTCTCCTGGCAACATTTTCTGATACAGCTGAGTGGAAATTTTCCGAAGCGACATGATGGATGTCTGAAACTGCTAGACTGATGTCATCTCTGGTTGACGTCATCTAGGAAATGGAACATTGGAACAGAAATGAACAGCTGGACTGATGTCATCCGAAATCCCAGGCAATGAATCAGGAAACAGCTGGGATGATGTAATCTCTGGCTGATGTCATCTGGAAGGCCAGGCGATGGAACTGGAAGGCACACTGCAAAGCTGACGAATCTGGACACACCTTCAGATCCTGAAATACCAGACTGGCAGAACAACATGGGTTCAGCAATGGCTGGATGGCAGCACTAGCTACCACTGCTCTGCTTTCCACTTGGTAGGCATGGGCACATTCACAGGAGGCTGGTTACATTGAGGGTAGTCGCACAATGGGTCAGGTGCAAGAATTATTACCCCATCTGGGTGCTCATAATTCACATTATGGAAAGTTTTGTTTCCCTTTTTGTCCACAAATGTACAGTGTCTATGAACAGTGTCCTGCCCAACTTCAAAACTTAGTTTGTCTCATATCACTTTGTCTCTGACATATTGAAGTGCACCTGGATGCAAGATTTTGGTTGCCTCTTCCACTAGCCAGGCTCTTCTGTTTTTCTCAATCTCCTCCCAGGCTCTCCAAGGAAAGGTAGGAAAGGACATTCCATAGATCTCATCTGCCTTCCTATGAACCAGTCTTTCCTCCCTACTACTCTTTGTCAGTTTGAGACCCCTGGCCTGGCTTGGTGGCGGCCAGTCCTGGTTCTGCCAGTGTTGCATACTCAAAGCTATGTAGAACTCATCCCTGACACCTCCTTCTGGGGGCAGGGTTGTGGAGTCTCCAACTTCTTCTTCTGGTTCCTCTGAGGCAAGAGCCCAAGGCTGTGGACTAGAACCTTCATTGTAAAGATACATAGCTCCCTCCTCTTCCTCTTCCTCCACTTAGGACCTGGGCCACAGGAGTGAGCAGTCATCCTCACTTCCGAGACAGTCCACTCTTCACTTGGTGCAGAGGTAGACACCTCCCAATCTAGGGTTTCTCAAACCTCATCCTCTCCCTCGAGGCTAGGACTTGGACCATTTTTCCATGGATCCACTGATTCTCCCTCCGCACTGTCCATCTGCAACACAGGCGTGGAGACATCATGAGGACTCTGCTCTGCCACTACATCTACACCCTCTTCCTTTGTGCCATGCTCTGCTGGGCCTCCCCAACAGGTTCAACCTGGTGTTGGGCTGCTACTTGCAGGATCTTGAAGCCTGGTCCATGTGGGAGCCAAATAAATCTTAGGTGCACTAGTTAGACCTTGCTTCTAAGCATCCTGAACAGTGAGGAACCATGAAAATGTCCCTTCCAGCCTTGAGGCACATTATGCACACTCTCACAGGGTATACGGAATCGCAACATGAGGATGCAAATGTCCACTATAGAAACATTTCTATTTCTTTCAGCTTGGTAACCTCATCAACTATCATAGCCGGGCATGATCCGGGCAGCGGATGGTCCGAAGCCATGACTGTAGAAAAAACACACAAAGTTCACTGTTATCACTGAGTTCACTCTACTTGGAACAGTCTCACAAAATGGCTCCCTGCTGCTGTGTTTACATTACTACCCCACCTGTAATGGAGGCGGCAGCACTCTGGTGCATCAACATTCTGCATCTGACTCAAGCCACTGCGCATCCGATTTACTGCATACCGATACCTTTTACTCAAACTGCACAGATTGCACTGTTCTGCTTCCTCAGCACATCTATATAATTTTCTAGGACTTTACATTAGCTTTCAAGCACTTTTACTTGCTTAAAGTCACTAAAGCCACAGTATTTCTTGAACAGGATTGCCTGTTTGTTGCAGCCTCTCATACAACTCACAGTTTCTCTGTTTGCTCAGAAAATTACACTGTTGCTGAATCCATAATACATGCTCACAGTCTAATGCTCAGAATTCTTGCTTGGGTTTGATTACTTTGCACAGTCCTTCTGCAAAAACAATCACACTGTTTACACACAGATCCAGCTGGCTTTAGAAAAATCACACACAGTTTGAGCTCAGTTTTGCTGAATGGTACTCACTGAATCAGTAGCTGGCTTCGATGGAAATTCTGGGGCTACAGCCAATCCTGGAAGGCCACTGGGTTGAAACAGGCTGCGTGATCCTGCCGATTGTCCCTCTGAACACCATGTTTTCTCCCTAGTCGATTGGAATATGGGTTGAGCCGATTTAGCACAGAAAAGTCTATTGTTTTAACTTTCAGAATGTTCACAGTCACTGCGATAATCCTCCAGGCTAGCCAGCTCGCACACCACTCGCACTCTCCTCTCGAACACTGGGCAGCACTCTGAAGCTGGCTGGGTGGGACTGATTGCAGTCTCATCAATCACTTGATGCCATGCAAAAGAGCTTCTCTCTTTTCTCATGCTCTTCTCCTCCACGGTGATCGTCGAGTAGGCAAAATTTAAACTGCAAAACAACTTTTTTTCTTTTCAACTGTAACTGCATGGCGAGAGCACCATTTTTAACCATTTCTCATGGCAATTTCTCTAGCGACTCCCCCAGTTCACTCAGCAAGCATTTCAAACTTTCATGGCACGATTGTCTCTTTGTTTCCCACAGTTCTGAATACTTTTTCCTGTCACAACTTGAAAATTAAAGCTGGAAAACATTCTTTTTTGATGCAGGACAAGGGGCACACATAATCTGGCTTTACAGCTCCTTGGTAAACATTGGCACAATCACAGCAGCACATGAACAGCAGGCACACAGTGGTACATATGAATGGCACTTCTCTGGCAAATCCCTTATGCGTAAAGCTTCCAGTTTTGGGCTACCAACTGCCAGACAGACAGAACACAAGCCACAACCTGAACAAACATCTCTTGTTTCTCCCAAATTACAAACACATTCCAGAGGTGCCTCCATTTTGTAATGTTTCCCACATGCCCCTCTTGTTCAACTAGCAGGGGCTGCTCCTCTCACATATGGCACCAATGAGAGGGATGGGTGTTGTCACTACAACAGTTCAGTTTACTAGTACATCAGAGCCTGCCATCTACAGATGGGCAACCCAAGTGTGGCAACTACCTGGCTCACACCTGGGGACCATTACCACGGCCATCAACCAGGGTCCCTGGGAAAATGTTTGCTCACAATTATGCTAGGTTTGTACTTCTGGTCAGGGGCACCCAAGTAAATCCAGAAACAGTGGAAGCAATAACAGTACTGTCCAAACCAAGTTGGGATTCTAGAGTGTGGCTTTTATTCACATACACAGAGAATAATCACAAAGCGGAGATGGACCCCACAGGGCTACTCCCACTGGTAATGCAGATTACTGAGGTGCAGAGCACACACACAGTGAACCCTCAGATTCTGAATGGAAATTGGCACACACGGTCAGATCTTGTACACTTCCCTTGACTAGGCATTCTTGGCTGGTACTAGGAGACTTTCCCATATTTCATGAGGAATACTGGTGGCACTCTTACGAACATATGAACATACGAAATTTGCCAGCAGATAAAGGCCTAGAGGTCTATCAAGTCTGCTCGAATGTGCAGCTAGCACCCCTTATTCTGCAGCTGCCCCTCCCTTCCACCTTCCTTCATTAACCTCCCTTGTCCTGTCCCATCCTCGCTTGAAGCAGTCCACTGTTCTACTGCATACCACTTCTGCAGGTAACGATTCCACCCAGCCACCACCTCTCTGTAAAAAGTGTCTCCTCATCTCCCTCCTGAACCTTCCTCGCCCAGTCTCATATCATGGCCCCTGGTGGCCCTCCCTCCCTTACTTTGAACAGCCCTTCTGTACCTGTCTTGTTTATTCCTTTCATGTATTTAAAGGTTTCAATCATGTCCCCCTGTCTCTCCTCTCCTCCAGTGAGTACATGTTCAACTCCTTCAACCTCCTCTCATATGATAAGTCCCCAGACCCTTGATCATCTTTGTCGCCCTGCACTGCACTCCTCCAGTAACTTAATGTCCCTCTTCAGATACGGACGCCAGTACTGCGCAGTACTCCAGGTGTGGTCTAACTAATGACCTATACAGTGGCAGAATCACCTCCTCCTCCTCGAGGATATACCCTTGCAATACAACCCAGCATTTTGTTGGCCTTTGCAGCTGCCTTCCTACACTGTGCCGAGTTGTTCATTGACCCTGTGATGAGCACACCCACATTCTTCTCCTCCTCTGTCTGGGCTAGCTGCACTCCCCCAGCTGGTAAGTCCTCCCTGGGTTCTTCATCCCAAAATGCATCACCTTGCACCCTTTTGGCATTAAAGCCAGTTGCCAGGTGTCTGACCAGGTTTCAAGCTTTGCCAGATCATCCTGCAACCCCTGCCATCCCTAGGTCATCCACCACCGCCAAACTTGGTATCATCAGCAAACAGACTGATCTTGCTTTGATGTCCCATGATATGTCTGCAATGAATATTCCAAACAACACTGGTCCCAATACCGAGCTCTGTGGGACACCGTCATCACTGCCCTTGAGTGTGAGATCCCCACCCACCACCACCCTCTGTTGCCTTCCCTGCAGCCAGTTTCCTACCCATCTCACCAGCATTGCACCTGCCCTGTGCCTACTAACTTCCTTCCCAGCCTTCCATGTGGTACTGAGTCGAATGCTCACTGAAGTCCAGATACAGGACATCCACTGCATGTACCCTGTCCAGTTGCCTAGTTACCCAATCATAGAACTCGACCAGGTTGGTTTGGCAGGATCGCCACGTATGAAGCCATGCTGTCTGCTGTCCTGTAGTCCTTTGGCCTCTGGGAGGGCCACCAGCCTCTCCTTCAGGATAGTCTCCATTAGCTTACCCACGATGGATGTGAGGCTCACTGGTCTGTGGATTTCACGGTTCATCCTTGGGCCACTCTTGTGGAGGGGCACCACATGAGCCATCCTCCAGTCCTGAAGGTACACACCTGAATGTAGTGAGGCATTAAATAGGTCTGCCAAAGGTCCTGCAAGGACCCCTGCCAGCTCCTTCATGTACCCTGGGTGGATGCCATCTGGGCCTGGCGCCTTGTCCACCCTCAGTGCCTTCAAACCCTCTCGAACTCTGCCTCCATGATTTCCCATCTGTCACCACTTCCCCCCGCGCCTGCCATTTCTCCCATCTTGGGTGTCACCCCTCTCTCTTTAGTAAATACTGAGCAGAAGTACTCATTTAGTGCTTCTGCCTTATCCTCTCCTATCTACCCAACCCTCCTTCCTAATCCTTACCTATGTGGTCCTTACAGCTCCTTTTCTCCCTGATGTACTTAAAGAGTACTTCTCCCCCTTCTAATGTCTTGCGCCAGCCTGAGTTCCGTAGATGCTTTGGCTCCCTTACTGCCCTTGTCACCTCCTTCGATTCTGTCAAGTACCCTCTCTGTCCTCCCCTCCCTGTTTTCTTGTACTTCCTAAAGGCAGCTCTTTTCCTCCTTACCTTTTCCATGACCTCCTTGCTCAACCAGCTCGGTTTCTTAGCCCTAGCCTTCTTGCTCTAGGCTTTGCAGCAGGTTTGATTGCCTCCACTATCCCCAGCTTTATGCCAGCTCTGGTTAGTATCCATACTAGATTGAATTCTGGCCAGGTACCCTTTTACCACTTCCCCCATCCTCCCAAAGTCAGCCCTCCTGAAGTCCAGCAACTCTTGTGCCAGATTCCACTCCTTCCTTGCCCATATCCAATGTGAGCCATACTGAGTGGTGGTCACTCCCTGACAGCGGTTCCTCCACTGTAAGTTCTCTCACAAAGTCCCCATTTGCCAGCACAAGGTCAAGGGTATTCCCTAACCTGGTTGGTTCACTGACCATTTGCAGCAGGAAGCTGTCCTGGAAGGCATCCAGCAGTACCTGCTCCTTCTGTTCCTGGTTGTTGGGGTGCTCCAGTCCACTCCTGGCATGTTGAAGTCCCCACAATCACCACACTACCTTCTCGCAGGTCCTCCTGATCTGTCCTGCTAGTTCCTGTCTAACTCCTCCATCTGAGATGGTGGCCTGTACACCACTCCCATTCTAAGAATCCTATTCTTGGAATCCTGGATTTGCACCCAAAGTGACTCTGTACTACCCTCCTCCCTTCCTCCCTTACACACTTCAGTCTTTCCTTCACATATAGTGCCACCCCCTCCTTTCCCAGTCACCCTGTCCCTACGAAATAACCTGTACCCCTGGTACAGACAGGTCCCAGTCATTATATTGGGTGGCCCATGTTTCCCGTGATGGCTGCAATGTCCACCTCTCCTCTGCCATGAGAACCTGCAACTCTGCAGTTTTCCTCCCAAGGCTCCTAGCATTAAGGCTAACCACCTTCCACCCTTTCCCCTCCTCCCATCCTGCCCTCCTTTCCTAGCATCACCAGTAGTACTTGCCATTTGTCCTTTGTCACTGTTATGGGGGTAAGCTCATATGATTCCCAACCTGTGGTCTCTGCATATCTCTTCCCAACTGCCACCCCACTCCTAGTTTAAACTCCCAACTTCCTCTATATATTCTTCCATCCTCTGTTTCAACACTTCTTTCCCTCCTCACTCAAGTGTAGTCTGTCCTTGGCATAGAGACTACTGTCCTCCCAGGTCCTCCCACCCCCCTACAGCCCATACCCTTTAGCACAACACCAGGTTCTTAGCCATCTGTTAAATTCCTCTATTCTCAGCTTTCTTGTTGTGCTTGCCTTTGGCACGGAAGTATCTCAGAAAAAGTTACTGATCTTCCTGCCCCTCACATAATTGTGCTAGTTCCTCAAACCTCCTCTGGACTATATCCACTGTCTTGTCAGCCAGGTCTTTGTCCCAAGATGTATAATTAAATGAGGCTTGTCCCACCCTTCTAGCATATTTCAGAACAGACTGTCCCACCCTTTCCGCTGTCATTCCTGGCATGGCCTCCACCCAAATGCGACTATGCCTCTCCGCCTTGCTACCCACCTAACTCTTCTTAGTATTGAGTCCTCCAGCACTAAGATTCCACCCTCTTACTCTTGCTTCCTTTCATCTCCCTCCTCATTTCCAGCTCCTCTTTTCCTCCTGCACATTATTACGCCCTTTACCCTGTTGCAGTTCTCCAAGCAGAACTTCCCCGCCCAGTTTGGTCCAGGCATTTATCAATTACTCCTCTAATTTCATCACTTCCTCCTCCACCTTCTTCCTCTCTAGCAGTGCAAACTATTTTCTGAAGATCCTTCACAAATACCTGCTCCTCTCTCTGCATAGTAACCTGTTCTCTCCTTTCCACTCCATGACTTTTGCCACTTCTTCGCCTCCCTCACAAGTCCCTATTGCCTCCTTCCATTTGACTTTTGTCTCCTGACCTGGTTTCCCCAGCAATCGTTCTTCCTGGCCTGGGCCCCTTGTCTCTGCTTCCTTCTTCTGACCCTCTCTCCACCACTGTTGGCTTAAATTTCCCTCCCTCATCTCCCTTCTTCCTCCCTCCAGTATTGGCTAAACCACCCCCAATCTGCCTTGCCTGTCTTAGTTCCTCCTGCAGACCCTCAATCTCCTTTCTAAGTTTTTCTATGTGGTTGCACACTAAACATCCTCCCACTCTCCAGGCAATGTTTAGAAAGATTGGTGCACCAGTTGTTGCACGCTCACCACCCTACCCATTGCTGTCGTTGCCCACCAGTGACCCCCCACCCTTCCAGATGCAGGATACCAATCACTCTCCCAAGTCCCCACCTCCCCTCTATCAGTGCAAAACATTCTTTATTTCTCTTACCTCCTTTGTTGCACACGTTTAGATATGTTGAGCAACTGCTTTTTATATTCCTATCCACACTCTTGATAACCAATGAGCACAAACAGGCTCACAGAAATGCCAAACCTACATCTGGGTAAACTATTTTCTTCAGACACTGGCCAAATGCACTGAGAGAAAACAAAGGTGCCCAAACTGGACCCAGAGAGGTAAACATGGTTACTCCAGATGGGAATATCCCACCTTTTGCTTCCAAATTTATACTTGGCCATTCATCTGGTTAATAACACCCTTCCTGGAAAACTTGTAGATGCTACCTTGAAATGTCTTTCACATTTAACATACTACTTTACACACCTCTGAGGTGTCATGAAGTTAAAAGTTCTGTAATTGGCAATGTCCCTTCACTAGACCTCCACTTTAGCAGACACTTTTAAATCAGACACAAACTAAAAGTTCTGTACTTGGCAAGTCTCTCTCTGGACCCCATAGTAGGCAGACACATTTGAACAGAAACAGTCTTGGTGACAGCGTCCCTTTGTCAGAGAAAAAAACTCATCACAGGAATGCAGGTGCCCCAGGGCTTTTTTCACACAACAGTCTCGGGTACTCACAGAGCAGATGAATCTTAGGCAGCTTCAACACAGTCCAGGCTGGACCAGGGGATTGCCTCTGAATCCTATAATTTCCCCCATCCCTCCAGGGATGAGGAACTGGAAAACCCTCTTGGAACAGTCTCTACCACATCACTCTCTGGTCTTTTATGTTCTTCTTCTAGGGTGAGAACAAACTACCCAAACTACAGAGGTAGCTCTCTGTCAGAGCTAAAACTGAGGAGCTGCCAGGCAGCAGCCTCTATCACTCTTCACTCTACAGACTACTCTGCTCAAACGCAACATTCTACAACTAACTCCCTAGCTAGCATTCCAGTGTGGCTTATGCTGCTGTAAAAATTCTAAAGTGACATCATCACTCCAGCTCAGCTGAGACTAAAAATAGAGTGGGGCACTGTGAAATCCATTTAACAGCCATTTCACAAGCTGTCTCTCCCTGCCTGTCACTGATTCTAAGTGGGATTCTAGCAACCCCTGGGAACAAGGGGATTACAATAAGACAAGGGAAGCCCTGCACCTAGTACCAAACCATTGCATCAGGTTCTGCAGTAAGAGCAAAAGAAAGAGGAAACCACTGTGGTTCTTGAGAGGAGTAACAGAGCTAGTAAGAGGAAAAAAGATGGCATGTCTGAGGTACAAGGCAACACAAAGCAAGGAGAACAGGCAAGAATACTTGGAAAAACTAAAGGAAGTGAACAAGGCCCTAAAGGCAGCCTATGCCAAAACTGAGGAAAAGCTAGCTAAATCAGTGAAGAAAGGAGGAAAGGCATTCTTTAGGATTATTAGCGAGAAGAGGAAGATGGGGAGATTGTGAGACTTAAGGAAGAGGGAGACAGGGTAGTGGGGAAAGATATTGGGAAGGCAACCATCCTCAATAAATACTCCTGTTCCATATTCATGGAAGAAGGCAATGGAGACAGTCTCCTATTAATGGAGAAAGGTAAACAGGAGAAGGGTGGATATTAGACCTTTTCAGAGTCAGAGTAAAAAGAGCACTACAGCGGCTTAAGATAGATAAAGCTATGGAGCCAGATGTGATTCACCCAAGGATCCTAAAGGAGCTCCAGGAGGAACTGACTCAACCTCTGGCTAAGCTGTTCAGTGGATCATTGGAAACAGGTGATGTTCCTTAGGGGTGGAGGAGGGCAAAGTGGTACCCTGCACAAAGTGGTAGCAAGGAGGAGGCAGAAAACTACTGCCCTGTCAGTTTGACCTCAATAGTAGGATAAATGATAGAAACACTGCTTAAGGAAAGGCTGGTGGACTACCTAAAGACAAGGGGGCTGCTGGACCCAAGGCAACATGGATTCATGGCGGGAGGTCATGCCAGACCAACTTGATTGATTTCTTCGAGTTGGTGATGAAGGAAACAGACCAGGGCAGAGTGGTAGGTGTGGCCTATCTGGACTTCAGGAAGGCCTGCGACACAGTACAACACAGGTGACTAATCCAAAAGCTGGAAAATCTGGGGGTGGGGAAAGAGGTAGTCACGTGGGTGACAAACTGGTTGAGTAACAGAACACAAAGAGTGGTGGTAAATGGGTTAGCTCACAGGAGGAATGGGTAACAAGTGGCATACCCCAGGGATCAGTGCTGGGACCAGTGCTCTTCAATCTCTTCATAAGAGATATTGCAGAGGGTCTAGAAGGGAGGGTTAGTCTGTTCACAGACAATACAAAGCTATGTAACAGGGTAGATACACAGGAAAGTATTGAAAAAATGAGGAGAGATCTGAAGAGGCTAGAAAACTGGTCCAAGGAATGGCAGTTGGGTTTCATTGTAAAAAAGAGCAAGATTATGCACCTGGGAAGAGGGAATCCTAGGGTCAAGTATGAACTAGATGGGGTAACACTGGAGGCCACCAAAGAAGAAAGGAATCTCGGAGTAGTCATAGAAGACAACCTCAAAGTGGCTAAACAGTGAAAAAAAGCAGTGGGAAAGGCTAACAGAATACTAGGGTGCATAGAGAGGGGTATAACAAGTAGAAGGAGGGAAGTGGTGGTACCATTGTACAACTCCTTAGTAAGGCCTCATCTGGAGTACTGTGTTCAGTTCTTGAGGCCCCATCTCCAAAATGACATAGACAGGATGGAGACTGTACAGAGGAGGGTGACAAAAATGGTGTTCAGGGTGCAGCATAAGCTGTATGAGGAGAGACTCGAAGCTCTCAATATGTACTCCCTAGAGGAAAGGAAAGAGAAAGGGGTTATGACAGAGACCTTCAAGTATCTTAGGGGGATCAACAGGGTACCAGAGGGGAGCATCTTTCACATGAAGGGATATAGCAGAACAAGGAGGCACAGCACAGGACTAGCAGGGGGAAAACTTAGGGGGAACTTGAGGAAATTCTGCTTCACTGAAAGGGTGGTGGAGATGGAACAGTCTCCCCAGGAAGTGATGAGGATGGCTACCGTTCAGGGATTAAAGAATCGTGGGATAAGCACATGGGAATTATCAAACTAGGGTGAAAGGGGAGGAACTTGTCATAGCATCTAGGGTACCTTAAGCATTAGAAAGAGGATAGGGCAGACTGGATGGGCCACAAGGCCCTTATCTCTGTATCCCTCTAGATCATACAGTTGCATCAAGATGATAGGCTATGCAAACCATATAATGAACACACTTCAGCTGAATAGCATAGTCAAACAATGAACAAGGAAATGCAATAGTAAGGAGACTGATAAGTTGTTGACCCTGTAGGAGTTGTCTGCACAGAGTCCATCGTAGAGCATTGGGAGGCAAGAAAGGGGGCCCATGTAACATTGCATGTGGGCATGGATTTCTTTGCAAAATGGGAAATTCTTGACAGGGTGGCTAGGTTATGAAATGCAGTTAGCCACTGGGAGAGGGAGGGGGATTCTGGGATCCTCCATTGCTGTAGCATTAGCCTATTGGCTTCAACACTGACTGCCAAGATCTAATACAGGTACACACCTGAGATATGCAAATCACCAGGAGGAAGTCCTAGTAAATACAGCTGTGGAGACAGCATGAGAGCAACCCCAGGATTTGAGAACAACACTTGTGAAGCTGAGATCAGAAACCTCTTATCCCAGAGCAACCACACATGGCACACAGTAAATCTTCAGCAGAGCACTGGAATCTTCAGCAGGATCATGTGACAGAAGCCCTAGGGACTTTAGTCATGCAGGTGTATGGTATCAGTAAAACATATGTTTATTCTGAATAATGAGGCTTTTGGAGTCCAGACAAGCCTTAGGAGTCAGAATCACATCCTGGTCACTGGGTTTCATTTATGGTTGTACCCAGGGCTGAAGACCATTTCTGCCTGGCTTTGTCTATGGGATCAGGAATGTCTTTTATAATGGTCTTGCATATCAATCCTACCTTTTCCTCTACTTGCAGATGTCAAAGATTTTAGCATAGTAGGAGGAGAGAAGGGGATCTGAGAGGGCAGAATCTTGAGGAGAGCATGTACAGCACTTCTGATTTAGAGAACTCTCCAGACATCTGTCTGGGGCAGGTCATATCACTTTCTCAGGTTTTCAAAGGAGTCTAGATGCTCAGCAGTGGGCAGGAATAGGTCCACAAGACGGATTATGCCCTTACTTCTCTCATCTCCCAATGTAGCATTTTGTCCCTAACATAGAGAAGCAGATTCATCCAGAGGAGATCAAGGACTTTGGGACCATGGGCTGATGCATCTCAAGATTTTCCAAGCTTTTATTGAGGACACTATTGTGGGCCCTTCCTTCTGAGAGTGGGTAAAGTGCAGTATAAAAGGGCTGCTGGATGAACCACTTGTTTAAGCTCTTCTTTATTTGGACCCACACTGGAGACTGGTAGGGAGGGGAATGGAGCAATTGAGCACACCTGAATGCAATGTAGTAAGCAGACAACCAGTGCAGGGTCCAGCCACCCTTTCTTCAGTAAACTCAAAGCTTAACATGGAATAAATTACCATCAGAGATTGTAAATTGCAAAAATTGGGAAACATTTTAAATCAAAGTGAATGTGTTGTTGACAGAAGATTCAATAAAAGTTATCTACATTACTTATGAGGCCAGCAATGAACAGACATCATTGCTGTATCATGCCTTGGACTTCTGAGTATTATCCTGAGTATTAGCCCTGCTGCAGCGGGGAGGCTTACCATCCCAGAGGAAGTCATTGACCAGAGCATGCATTTTGGTGAACCAATGGGACCAGTTCACAAAGAGTCAGCTTGCCTATGTACCACATATCTGAGGTGTGTAAGCAACCCTATGGTGGAATGCTGCCTTGTGGGGGTGCAGTGGACCCCAGCTGCATTCAGTACAAGTGTGTTAGCCCCTCGTAGACAGGATCCCCCAGCCGCCCCACACTTCATGCCACTCATTAAGGAGTGGAGTGCCAGACATTGGGGGTGCAAGTTAGACTAGGAGGGACCCTGCTGTGGCATTTACATGCCACCCAAAATGGACATCCACCAGTCATGATGGCAAAGGAAAGCTCCTCCACTCTTCTGCATTCACCTGTCAGAGTCAGCTTGCTGGGGTGTGCACTTTCCCAGGACCCTCTGTACATATACAGCAGGAATCCACTTTAGGACCCAGGACAGGCTTTCCATCAGATGCCCCCCTGTACCCTTTGATCTTTCCCAGTTCAACTGTGATCCATCCCAGCACTACTGCACTGGGGGGGCAGCCATAGACAGGTGCCCTGTGGGCGCTCAAGGTGGTAAATAACATGCACCCTGTGCCTGCTCGGGCTGCATAGCTAAGCAGGCTGTTTATATGTGTTTCATGTATAACACCCACACCCACACCTTTGGTTATAGACCCCAATATGCAGGGATATCTGTTGCTAGATGTGCAAGGCAGTGTATCAAGTTAATGGGCAGTGACAATTTCCAAGGCCAAGATTTTTACAGCTAGGGAAACATATGGTGGCTTCCACTGATTACGGTCCTCTTTTAGTTTTTTGAGTAGAGGATTAAGGTTGTTTCAGCCACCTGTGATGTGCCAGGACAAACCTAGACCCTAGATATATAATCCCTTTAGGGGACTAGAACAGGCTAAATTTGTCCATTAAGGCCTGTGAACACAGGCATTTAATGGCAGGGCTTCACTTTTACTGGCATTAGTTTTTAGACCAGAAAGAGCTTGGAAGGACTGCAAGATACCAAGTAACACTAGTGGAGTGTCCTGGAGGAGCACCAGACAGTCATCTGCATAAAACATGGTTCAATATTCTGAGTGCCCCACTCAGAGACCCATCGGCACAGGATACTGCAGTAATGCTATTGCTAAGGGCTCATTTGCTAAAACAGCATGGGGAAAGGGGACAGTTCTGGTGAGTTCCTCTATGCAGTGGAAATGTAGAGGTAAGTACGGAGTTCATAAAGGCCTTCATCATAGGTTAGGTGTATATGGCATGTATCCACTGATTAGACTGGGGAATAAAACCCATCTTCTCCAGGGCTGCATGTAGATACCCCCAATCCACCAAGTCAAAGGCCTTCTCAAAATCAATGGCCATGGCTTTGGCTGGAGTGAGGGAAGCAGTTCAGTTTATTAATGATATAAGGTGGTAACTGCCAGGGGTCTGGAGGTCCTTTCCTTCCTTCGGATGAACAGTGATCATAACACTCTAGGTATTCTTGAAATGTGCTCTGCAACAGAGGGGCCATGATGGTGGGGATAAGCTGGGAAACATAAGCTAGGAAACCATTACTGCCTGGGGATTTGTATGGGAAGAGGCTTGAGATAGCAACATAAATTTCCTGCTCTGTAAGAGGGGCTTCCAACATCTCCTTCTGAATGTCTGTCAGAGAAGGGAGGCTAAGTCCTTAAGAAAAGCTTGCAGTTTATCCAGGTGCAGAGGGCCATGGGAGGAGTACAGCACCTTATAAAAGAAGCACATAATATCATTGATCTGCTCTTCTTGGGACTGTCCAGAATCATCTTTGCCTCAGAGGCAACTGATGTGTCTGTCTGCCTGCTGCTTCAACCAGTATGAGAACAGTTTATAGGCCTTTTCCCACTGTCCCATTACCCATGTTTGAGCTCGAGTACTGCCAGCTCAGCTTCCTAGGTTGCTAAGGTATAGATAGATAGATACTTTATTTCTACAGCGCTCCTTTCTGGAGACTCGGAGCGCTTCACAATCAATACAATATAACAATTTTAAAAATATACAAAAATACAATTAAAATCAGCAGTATTATCTAATCAAATGTGATAAATAAAACTATCTATCTAATCAAGCCCAGTAAACTCAATTATCTATAAATAAAGAGCCTGGTTAAATAAATACATTTTAAACCTTTATTGAAGGTATCCACCAGGGTGCCTCCATAGCTGTTTAGGTAGTAGTTTCCATAGGGTAGGTGCAGCCACTGAGAATGCTCGATCACCCGGTGGCGCAACCTCACCCTAGGAATATCAGGAGACAACCCTTGGTGGAATGAAGAGCCAGGGATGCGTGGTGAGGCACAAGGAGATCTTGTAGGTAGACTGGTCCCCCTTCATGTAGGGCTTTATAGGTCAGTAACCTGACCTTGAAGGTAATCCTCCACCTAACTGGCAGCCAGTGCAGTTCACAGAGGACTGGTGTGATATGATCCTACTTACACACACCCGTCAATAATCTTGCCACCTCTTTCTGCACCAGCTGCAGTCAGCGGAGGTTACCTCCAGATAGCCCTAGGTACAGGGCATAGCAGTAATCCAGTCTGGATGTTACAAAAGCATGTACTAGTGAGGCTAGGTCCTCAGGGGGGTAACAGGTTCTGAATCCGGGCAATGTTCCTCAGATGATAAACTCCACTCTTAACAATGGCCGACACCTGAGCATCAAGTGTCAGGCCACTGTCAAGCATCACACCCAGATTCTTCACCCATTCGGATGGGGTCAGTGGCACCCCCCCAGTACAAGACCAGGTGGTCTCCACAAACCCCCATCCCCCCCATGATGACCTGGATTCACCACCAGCACCTCTGTCTTGTCTGGGTTGAGTCTCAGCCAGTTATGGGACATCCAAGTCCAGATCTCAGACAGGCTGTTATTAAATACAGAGTCTGCCATCTAGTCACTTGGTGCACAGGACAAGTATAGCTTAGTATTATCTGCATAGCAATGAAAACCCAGCCCATACCACCTGATTATGTCTTCCAATGGCAGCATGCACACTGTGAACAATAAGGATGACAAGACCGACCCCTTCGGAACACCACAGGTAAGAGGCTTCAGGCTAGACGAGGCCAGCTCCATCACTACCCTCTGCACTCTACCTTGTAGGTATAACTGAACCATTTAATGACCTTACAAGATATGCCACACCAGAACCGCAGTTGGTCAAGTAGTACCTCATGTCATGGTCCACAGTGTCAAACACTGCTGGAGATCCAGGAGGACCAAGATGGAACAATCTCTCCTATCTCTCACCATTAGGAGATCATTAAGCACCTTCACCAGGGTGGTCTCCATACTATGCCCAGCCTTAAACCTGGACTGGAAAATCCCATAGGTGGAGGAGGAGGAAGTGAGATGTTCCTCAAGCTGACTTGCCACCACATTTTCTATAACCTTCCTTAAAAATGGGAGGTTAGAGACTGGCCTGTAGTTGTCGAGACAGTCTGGATCCAATGAAGATTTCTTTAATAGGGGTCCAACCAAGGCCTCTTTCAGGGCCAATGGGAAGACCCCATTCCTCAAGGAACTCTGGACAATCTTGGAAAAAACAGATGCAATCAGGTCCATACACTCAACCAAAAGTTGTGTAGGACCTGGGTCCAGATCACAGTGTGCTGGCTTCAGTCTCAAGACAACCCTCACCACTTCCTCCACCCTAACTGGATCAAACTCAGCCAAGACAGGAGGAGTGTTCTGCAACACCTCAGACTGGAACCCACAATCCCTTTGAGTGATGACAGAGGAGATCTCAGCTCTGATAGTGGACACTTTGTCAGCAAAAAAACAGAGCGGACTCCTTGCACCTTGTGCTTGAAACTGCTCCCCACACAGAGACAGGTGGGATGTAATAACCCATCCACCATGAGGAAGAGCTGAGCCGGTCTCTTCTTTGCTGCAGCAATCTCCCTTGACAAAAATTATGCCTTCTTACAGGAGATTGCCCCCAATAATCCTCATAATGGGACATCAGGGCCAATTTTTCCTCCATCAGGCCAGATCTCCTCCACCGTCTCTCTAAGCTCCGACCCTTAATCTTTAACTCCCTGAGTTCCCCATCAAACCAGGGAGGTCTCTTATGAGTAGATAAGGGTCGACACAAGCAGGTGCGATTGAATCAAAGGTGGCAACGAAGGCACCATTATATGCCACCACCACCTCCTCCATTCCAATCACACAAGCAGTCCCCACACTCGATAGGTCCAGCACCACCAATAGCCCTGATGGGGACAAACCCTGCAAAGGGTGGTACCGGACCATTTCCACAGAGGCAGAGGCTTCAGTGGGGCCCCAAACCTGAACCTCACGGTGCTGTGATCCAACCAAACTGCCAGATCAACTCTAAGGTCAATGGTCTCAAGACCTAATGAAAACAAGTCCAGTGTGTGGCCACATGAGTGGGTCACTGACTGAAGTAACATTTTGCCCCAGGCCCTGCCCTCCATGCTCCTTAGAGACCATTACCAAATATGGAGAGCCCATTGTCTACCCAGGCATTGAAGTCCCTGAGAATTAACCATCTCAGGGACTCCAACCTCCAGACCAGTGACAAGCTCCCCTATCTCCTCAAAATTCACCCTCCCACCTGGGGACGATAGAGCAGGAGGATCCTGTAACCCATGCCAGGACCCCCCCACGTGGCAACACATTCAAAGGGCTCATAGGACCCATAGGTAGCACTGTGAGATTCAGGTCAGATTTAAAACAAATGGTCACCTTCCACCTCTGTGATACTTCCTTGGGCTGTGTATCATGGAGTACCCAGCTGGCACTGCTGACTCCAAAATGGGAGCAGCATTTTCATCCAGCCAGGTCTCCATGATGCAAGCCAGGTCTACTGAGGCAATCAAGTCTGCCATTATGGCAGTCTTGTTGATCATCAACCTGGCATTGCATAACACAGCCTGAGTAGGATGAGGGGATCACTGGATCAGGTCCTGCCCACTAATTTCTGTGGAGCCCTTGGGTATGGGCACTAAACAGGGAGAACCCTCTCCAGTTGCCATTTGGCCCCAGGACATCTCCTCAGCTTCACCACCACATCCATGACTCTCTGGCAGCCACCCAGACGGTCCCCTCTGGAACCCCTCCAAGCAATTCCTAGAGCCTGGCATCTCCCACAGATCTCTAAAGGGTGATGGGAGCTTAAATGGACAGAGGTTCCGAAGGAGGGCCACCAAGTAGCTGCACCTTCCCAAGTTCTTTCCCAGGCACATATCTTAAAATATAAACCCCCCCCCATGCCCAAAAGAATTTACAATGAGACAGTTATGAACAAAAAGCAAAAACACAAAACAGAACCTAGAAATACAAAATCATATAAAAAAATCACATTTAAATAAGTGAAAAAACAAGTCTCTGTGGAGCTCTCACCACAGCCAAAGCCAAACTACACCCCCCAACACTATCTCACATAGGTCAGGGAGGTAGCATAAATAAAACAGTATAAAACAAAGCAGAAATCCTAAAGTCAAATATGCAAAATTGAGCTGGTCCTCTCACTACAAGCTAAATAATAACTGAGGAGAAATCAAAAAGTCTGATTGTCCATTTAGTTGGAATAGTCCTGCACTGGTCCAGTTGTTATCCAGCAATGGCTCTGAATTCTGGAGACACTGGTCAGACAACTATCCCCAGAGGAGCACACACACTGAGTTGGGGCTGCAACTAGGCCCAGTATAGAGTGGGCTCTTCAGCCCCCCCAGCACCACATTTCACGGGCACAATAGTGACCTCTCTCCAGCAGCACCAGACCCGAGATCACGCAATCCACCACCCCAGCAGTGCCTCCCTGGGGTCAAGCCAAGCTCAATACCACCCTAGCAGTCTCCACCATCATTCCTAGAGATCACGATGCACCACATTTCCACCAAGGGGTGCTGAGGCAAAACTCAATCCAGCATAGCCAGGAGAGTAATCAAAAAGTCTCCAGTACACCAGGTCCAGCCAAGAAATACTGCCGAATAAATTCCAACCACCAGTCTCAGGCTCAAATGCCACAGGAATGCAAGCACGATGCCAAACATTCCACACCAAGGCAACTGCAGCACAGAGTAGTCTATTGTATTATCTCCCAGCTTAAGTGAAAAAGATCACTCAGTCACTCAGTGAAACTCACCAACCTCCAAGCTCAATCTCCAGCAACTCCAACCACTCCGGGCCCCTGATAGCTCCTCCAGCAAACAGGTAACCAAATTTTTTTCCAAAATCAATGTACTTATCAGTACTTAGCAGCTTTGTCCACCACTACCCAAATTTACCCCAGAGCTAACTATTTAATGTCATTTTGTCCATCACTGTCCCCAACTGCCCAAGAACACTCTAATACTCATTATAACCATCTCACTGTTAAAAACTAAAAAACAATACTCAGCATGGCTAAAAGTAATAAGCTTAAACAAAAAATGAGAAAAAGAAGCTCCTGCTAGCATAATACTGTTTATGGCTGGCTCAGTGTAGGCTCCATAAGCATGCATGTGGAGAGTTCTTATCATTCTCAACAGGAATAGGTTCATCTGTGGGAGATTTCATCTCCTTATAGCTTTTCTCCTTCATTGCTAGTTGAGATTCCATATAGTTTTTCTCCTTTTCTCCATTATTCCGTGTGGCACTAAACCCCATTATTCAACCACGAATAAAGGCCTTGAAGGCTTCCATGATAGTTGACTTACTGGTTGCACATTGGAGCTTTGGGCAAAGTATGCCATTGTTCTTCTCAAAGCCAGGTGGGGGAACTCATTAGCCAGCAACAGGAGATGGTTCAAACACCATAAAGAGGACTTAATGGGAGCCAGATCCCGAAAGACCATTATTTCAACATGGGGTATGGTCTGACAGGTATAATGGGACAGTGCTGGAGGCCTGCACCATATGTGAGGCAGCCAGTGAGTTTAGCCTGAAATCTATCTGACTAGATGCATTGCTGAAAAACAAGAGACGTCTAACTCCTGAGGATGTTGCAGGTGCCAACTTTTGGTTAAAATGATTACTGAAATCATCTCTTTCACCACAGCCAGAGTCCTTGAGTGGGGTTCAGGGTGAACAGAGTTCCTGTCCATGCTGACTTCAAAGGTGATTGAAATCTCCACTTATAAATATTGGCACAGTAGGGCCTCCAAGGTCTAAGAGGCATGGCTAACAGCATGGAATAATTCAGGAGTATCCTAATTCAGACCATAGATATTGGCACAAGTAGCTGACCCTCAGGGGTGGTGAGCTTGGCAATTACCCACCTGTCTTCTTTATCAGAGGAACTGGTGATGCATGACCAGAGAAGTTGTTTGTGCAGTAGGATAGAAACACTGGCTTTTGATGTTGAAGCACAGCTGTGCACCTCTAGACCCACTCAATCTCAACATAGTTTCAGGCTTCCTATGGGTTCAATTTAGTCTCTTGGCACACAGCTAGTTTAACCTTTATGCACTTTAGTCTGGTAAGAGTACACTTCCATTAAATGGGAGTATTTAAACCCTAGACATTCCAGGAGGTATAGTTTAGGGTGGCCAATAAAAAGGTGTAGGAGGTTGGCATTGTAGAATGTCTGTGTCATTTTAGGCTTCCAAAACTATTTTTTTATTTAAAAGTTGCAATAATACAGAGTAAGTTCCATGAGAAGCAAGTCTTATTTACAGAACGTCACATGTTAAATTTAAGACAAATTACAATAAGCAATAAACAAACATCAACAAGAATATCCAACTCAATTAACAAAACAATCACAAACAGACTGTTCCTGGAACGACAATTTTTAAACCATGTTTAAAAGTGGCATGTGTTGGGGACAAATTGTTTTAAAAATAAAAGGGCCCTATAACAGAAATATTCTTTGCCAAAATGTGTATGAAATTTGGGAAGTGAAAGGCCATGCTATGGCACATCTCTGAAACTGTATTTATGGTCAGAAATTATTAATCTTTCAGATAAATAAATAGGGGTCTGCTTGTTGGCCAATTTATAGATGCGAGATAACCAGTGAAGGTTGCAACTGGAGGAAGGAGATAACCAATATAGCTCTTGTAGTAAAGAGCAATGAGTCTCACCGCACTTTGTTTTTAATATAAAAAGACAAGTAACTAAAAATAAACAGAGTTCAAGGGAAAGAAGATGTGAATCAAGAGCATGATGATACTGTAAATAGTATCACCACAGTTGAGGATGGGAAGAATTGCTTGCCCAATAGGATGTTTGCAACTGGGTTGACAATCACTCTCTGGCATGCTTTGAGCATCCCAGACATTGATGAACATTAGAAACAAGTTTTATCAATATGTGGCTTAAAAGTTAAAGAAGACTCAAAAATAATGCCAAGGTACTTAGATACATTAACAAGTTCCAAATGATGATTTTTACAGAAAGATTAAGAAAGAAGAATTCACTGAAAACAACAAATGATTGGACCAAAGCATCATTGTTTAAGTCATCTTACTATTTAAAAGTAGTAAATTGATCAAGAACCATTGCACCACTTTATTAAAGGTACCCTGAAGAGTTGTGGCAAGTGAAAATGACAATTATGTGCAAAGAAAGGCACTGGACCTGATTTTCAAAGGCTCCTGGAATGGTGCAAAGGGCTTGTGCACATGGAATGGCCCATGGTGTGACTTGCATCAAAGATGGGCCGAGCAAGTCTCATATGCAGTCTGTGGCAAACACAGGCTAGATTCATCAAAGAGGGCTTTGCCATCCTTAAGGAACAACATGGGCTGTGGCATGGTGCAAGGAGACTTGCGGTGAATGCAGGCAATCATATCCCCTAATTCAGGATTTTCAAAACCCTCACAGAGGGTAAATTTCTAAGTATTGTTAGACCGTACTTAGAAGTGTGTCCTCTAAAAGGGTTTTGAATCTTGTGCCAAAGTGCAGTGGTTTCCCCAAGCCCCCATCCCCTTTTAATAAAAAAAAATGTCCTTTTTGGCTAAGAGTCCTCCCTACCCCTGATCCCCCTTTTATTAAAACGTTCACATCTCTTGTGGCTAGCGGCACCCCTCAGCACCAATCCCCTTTTTATTAAAAGAGTTCATGCCACTGGTGGCTAGTGGTCCTCCTGATCCTCAATGTCTCCATTAAATTTTCATAAATCTGTCCCTGGTGGTCTAGCAGTACCCCCTCCCTATCCCCGATCTGCCCATATACTATATCAGATAACTTTTCCTGGTGATTTAGTGGACCCCCCACCCTGGCAGGCAGTGCCCCACCACCCCATTCCCTCACCCCATCCCATCCCCGAGACAGATACCGGCACAACCCTCCACTCTCCACCATAGCCGACCACCAACTGAGCTGTCAATGAGCATGTACTGTACACAGTATACCCTCATTGACTGATTGTTCAGTGAGCATACAGTACACACTCATTGACTGCACAGTAAGCAGCCGGCCATGGTGGAGAGTAGAGGTCTATGTCAGTGACTGGCTCAGGGATGGGATGGGATGGAGGAGCAGGGTGGTGGGGCACTGCCTGTCAGAATGAGCAGGTGGGGGGGAACCGTTAGACCACCAGGGAAAGTTATTTGTTATAGTATACTGGCAGATCAGTAATAGAGAAGGGGGTCTGCTAGACCACTGGGGCAGATTTATGAATATTTCATGGGGGACATCAGGAATTTGGGGGGATCATTAGCCACCAGGGACATGAATCCTTTAACAAAAAGGAGATCAGGACTGGGAGGGTACCGCTGTCCACCAGGGATGTGACTGCTTATTTATTTTTTAATTAAACTTCATTAATTATTTACAACCATCCTTACAATCCAACAGTAAGAAGTATGTAGGCACAGCAGATAAAAAAAAAGAAGCTGAAATATAAACAAATATTAATAACATTTGAGCCCGCAATCCAAGTACAACATTTGCTTTCTAAAACAAGTTGATCACCTAACAGTAGAGCAAAGACAGATATTTCCCAACAGCAAATCCCTCCCTTATATCCAATGAAAAATGATAAATGGGGATCACCCAAGGGGTGAATCCTAAATAAAAAATGATAAGAAGCCAGATACAGTATAAAGATTAAACAAAGCACCCAGACAGGAAATAAACTTTTACAGATATTCTTAAAAATTCAGTTATAGCAAGCCAGGACATTCACAACATTAAACCCTTCCTTTTCTGCAAGGTAATGAAAAAAAGGCAGTCATCTACTATGAAAATGCTCATTCTGAAGCCTGAGTGAATCCATCACCCACTCAGTAACTAAGAGTCCCTGACAATTGCATAACATTTCTTCCAAGGGTATTGTTGGAGTAAGCCATAATTGTGTGAGGGTCTTTAGGGCCGCTGCCACCAAAATATAAAATACGTATGTAACCCTTTTACGCTTCACAACTGGTGAAGGAAAACCCAAAACCCATGTCTGAAAATGAAGCGGTATATGAAAACCCAACACTCGGCCCACTGTCATGGCAACTTTCCTCCAGTATGTCTGTATCTGGGGACAATCCCAAAATATATGTGTATGTTTTCCCACCAACCCACACCCCCTCCAACATATGTCAGGATGGAAATGCCCGTAATGTATAATGTATGGAAAAATCTAACTGCTACGTGCCAGCAAAATTTCCTCCAGGAGGTGAGGCCATGGTATTGTGAACACCTTGCCAGATACATGCTCATTCTTTCTCTGAAAAAGAAATCCTGGTTTCTTCTTCCCATTTATGTTTAACTGAAATAAGAAGGTCTGGTTCCAAATCATTAAGCTATTTATACAGCCTAGAAATTAGACGTATTGTTTTCAGTTGTATACTCAGGGATAAAAGAAAGGCTCACAGAGGGTTAGCCTCGGACTTTAAAGTATTAAGCCTTGAAGGTTCCATTAAATATTGCTGAATCTGTAAGTAGCAAAAAAAAAATCCCCATGGGGTAAGCCAAATTCCTCTTTGAGTTGAACAAAAGACTTGAAAACCTCGCATTGAAAAATTGCATCGCTCAAATGAGAGCTAGGCCAGCCCAAGGTTGAAAACTGGTAGCACAGTGGAAAGGGGAAAAGTCCAAGCATGAACAAACTGTATACAGCAGGAGCCAGGTGCATTTATCTATGTGTCTGGGTCCAAAAGGTTTGATGACAGTTTCTCATGTAAAAAAGTGTGCAGAATTCAGATTTACCACTCTTAGTCATCCATAGTTGTACATTTTCTTGGAAAATGCACTTTAAGAGTAATTGAAAGTTTTACATTTATGTAATAGACTTGGTTGACTTATTTAATTTATGAAATTTATTTAATATACTCGGCTTACTTAGTTATTAATGCAGTCTATTTAATGTTTCAGATATGGCCAGCAAGACTTCTCACAAACCACAGAGGCGATGCATCCTACACACTGATCCAGGAGTTAGCACAGACCATAGAGACCTGCTTCCTTTTGATGATGCTCATTGGGAGAAAGTAGTAGATGCAATGGAAAAGCGTTCTAGTCAAACACTGTCAAAGTACAACATGGTGTGTCTTGAATTGCCTGAACATTACTCCAGTGACCATGGGTATCATTATATCTGCTACAGAACTTCACTGCATATAAGAGTTACGGTAAACTTGCAGCTGATGAAACTTTAAAAAGACATTGTAAAGAGTTATCCAGCAAAATTGCTTTGCTCCCAAGTTCATAGTGCTCTATCTGTATCTGCAGCATCTACATCAGGCATATTCCCAAAATGAATGTATATTTTGCAAATCATACAAGAAAAGGAATTCTAAGAGGCCAAGGATACTTTTGAATATCCTACAACATGTGTAACTTGTGGGGCAGCAGACAGCATAAAAATGCAGCAAAAGAAATGCATGATCGACAAATGGATAAGACGGTAGGCAGTATTCATCTCATAGCCAAAGAAGTGAAGTATCACAATACAGTAGCTGTAAGAATAAGTATGTAAAAAAGGCAGCATGAATATAGGGCACACGTATAAAATGTGACTACAGTCAGTTGAGGGACAGTCAGCAGGTTGCCCTTTCCAGACTTAAGTATGTGCAGTGCATCATTGTTAATGGAATGCAAGAAGACTCATTGCTATCTCTACACAAAAGGTACATGGACATTCTTATCGAGTGTAGTGAGCATGAAACAAATTACGACCCACATAGCTTGCAGTCAAAACTAGTGAATCACTTCAAAGATGGTATCATATTTGATACCAAAAGTAGAAAGACAGTACAATCATCAGGACTGCTAAGAAACAAGCTGACTGGAAGGAAGCACAAGCAGCACAAACAGCTCAACACATAAAGAACAGTTGTTGGAACCCCTAAAGGTACAGCCTCATAATAAAACCAAAGTTAAAGTTGAAGACCTAATAGAAGAAAATGTGAAACTGCCACCCATTCTTCAAACATTCCTATGTACTGTATTCACGGGTTCATCAGAAGTAGGCAGTGAATGACAGGAGAGGGTAGTTCAATCTAATGCAGATGACATAGAGTTTGCAGTGTCATAGGAATGATCAAACCACAAAAACACCTCTTGTTGGGCATGAGTTTTAAATCCATGACAGGTACTCGGATGTATCATATATTTAGAGATGAATGCATTACCAAAGGCAGTAGGTTCGAGGAACCCATCAAAAGATGCATGTTGAAGAACTTTGCACACTATGCAATGAAAGTGAAGATAAGAACAAGGACAAGAAAATCATTGAGTTGAAGGATACTCAAGACCTCTTTGGACACTTGTTACATCTATCTGTGACTTCAACAGCTGAACTTATGATGGTGTTTGCCTACCCACTAACCCCAGTACTCCTCTCCTTAGGAAACGTTGATGGATCAATGAACACAACAATGAAGGCAACACTGCTGCAGAAACTTGAGACCAGAGTCCAGAGTAGCCACCCCAGTGCTGTAAATGCCTCTGTGGTTGATGCCATGTTCTTGATTAGAAGTCTTACAAACCTGCCACCAACATTCCACGGTGTGGCAAAAACCATCCTGTCTCTTGTTTGCTGTACTTCCACAAATGAAGTCCACCTTGTCAGTGACTGTTACAAGTCACCATTGATCAAAGGTCTTGAACAAGAGAAGATAGGAAAGCATAGCATCGCTCCACTCTCTATCTCGTAACTGGTCCTGACCAAAGCTGACCAACCGACTTTGCTGGATCCCTGTTTTCATCTTCATTCAAGATGGCACTCCTAGGTTGTCCAGCAAAAGCATGAATGATCTGTGTGTACTGTGAAGTTCTAGGTGATAAAAACTCATGTGTGCAGTAGGAGAAACTTGTTACTCATACAAAGTGGAAGCTGGACATATGTTCAGACTAGAGTGCAAGGCCCTAAAAAGCAAACACATAGAAGCAGACACAAGAATCATACACTACATTTGCAGTCAAAATGAGGGTGAAGATGTGCATGTAGTGGTCAGGGCAGATGATACTAATATTCTGGTTATTCTGTTGTATCATGCAAGTCTAAACGATAATCTCAAACTGCACATGGATGTTGGCTAGTCAGAGAATAACACAAGAAGATTCATAGATGTATATCACTTGTCAGCAGAGTTAGGCAGATCTGTGTGTGCAGCTCTACCAGGTCTCCATGCAATGACAGGGTGCAACTATTCACCAGTGTTCAAAGGCAAGGGAAGGTGTGACCTCTAACAATTATGGAAAAGAATACAGAGTACACGAGGCATTTGGAAAACTGGGATGTCCACACTTGTCTAAAAAAGTGAGGATACAATTGAGAGCTTTGTGTGTACCTTGTATGGACAGAAAGTAAAGAGTGTCAACACAGCCCGCTACAGTATGTTCAACTTCAGGTATCGACTGAGTGACAAAGACACACCCTTTGAAAAGATCAAAGAAGCAGATGCAAGCTCGCTGCAACCATGCAAATCAACTCTGATGCAACACATCTGCAGTGCAAATTACATTTCATTGTTATGGAAAAACTCAGACAAACCAAAAATGACAATACTGAAGCCAGAGGACAATGGCTAGACCTATGAGAATGGCAAATACAAGCCAATGTGGTTCACATGTGAAGTTGTACCACCAGCCTTAAGTGAACAATTGAGCAAACATGACAACAATCCAAATGAAGAAGATGACAACAGTGACTGTGATGTTGATATTGATGAGACAGATTTGCTTAAATGTCAGAAAATGAAGACAGTGAACAAGAATACTGATTGTTGTACTTAGGTTCCATGTAGTAGCAGTAGTAGTAGTAGTATTTTTATTCATAGACCATGAAAGGGAATCAACTCAATTGAGCAATGCTCATTTACAATGAGATCCTAGGGTACATCCATACAATTAACCAGTCAATCTCCATGACATAAAGTCAAATACGAAACTTCACTTAAGATATATATACAATATGCAGTTGTGTATACATAAACAACTTACAAATTGTGGTATACGGGATATGTAGGTGAACTTAGCTTCATAAAACGTCATAAAAAGTTGATTGTTTCAAGTTAAATATAGAATAAAATAAATAATAACATTAATATAAAGCCGTTGATACATCTGTTGCTGTTTGTTATAATGTCTGTAGTATTTCAATAAAAGCTTATAGAATTGAAATTAAAGAAGGAACCATTAATTAAAATAAACAATTTTCACAGACAGTTCATTCTTTTATTGAAAAAGTGCATTTTCCAAGAAAACGTTCAACTTCATGTGAATAAGAGTTGTAAATCTGAATTCTACACCCTTTTTTACATAACAAACAGTCATCAAACTTTTCAGACCTATACATATACATAAATACACCTGGTTCTTGGTCTAGTAGTCTCACAACATATACTCATATTTAACTGGAAGAACTTTCAGACTTCCCTCCAAGTCTTAACCATAAGAGCCACCCAAGGGTTAGCAACCTTCAAGGAACTGAGAATAGCAATATCCATAAACAGGATATCAGATAATTTGACAAGGAATAAGAAGATGATTTCAGGACTATCCATCTGGGAGTGTCATGGGAAGACACATAAGTCACAAAATACTGGAGAACTGTCAAATCTCCTTTAAACCTCGGCATTGTTAAAACAGACCACCTAATCCTTGGATCGTCCCCTCCATACAAACTTTGATAATGTTCATTTTAAAGAATGCAAAAAGTCTCCATAACCGAAAGAGGAAGGGTTGAAAAAAGAAACATAAAGTGGGGAAGAATATTCATCCGAATAGTTTCCACTCTGTCCATCACAGACAACAGAAGTTTTATCTATCAAAGACAATCTGTTTGAACATCTTTCAATAGCTTACCGTAATTAGTGGCAAAAAGAGTGGAATGCTCCTGAGGAACCCATATACCCAAATATCTAAATCCCCTGGATACCTGTTTGAATCCAAAAGTGACAAAAGTAGAGCCTGCTGAAAAGGATCTCTGAAACAAAATTTCAGTCTTTGTCTCATTAACTTTAAACTCTGATATTCAGCCATATTTAGCTAACATGGTCTTTACCATCAGAAGGGTATGAGAGGGATTACCTAAATATAACAAATTATTGTCTGCATAGAATGAAACTTGTAAATCTTCCCCTACTAATGAGATAGCCTGATACTCCTCGGAATGCTTGATCCATGCTGCCAATGGTTCTAAGCTCAATGCAAATGAAAGGGTGGAGACCGGGCATCCCTGCCTAGTACCATGTTCAACCCAAAACCTGAGGAAAGCAGATCAGTCACCCGGAATCGTGCCCGCGGTTGTGCATATAAATTCAGAAACCAGTTACAAAATTTCTGTCTAAGTTGAAACTTGGACAGTGTGGCCATTAGAAATTGCCAGTCCAGATGACTGAATACCTTCTTTGCATCTATTGACACTAGACATAGGCAAAATTAAAATATTTTGCTCCTCAAAACATTTCAGAGAATTTTTCATGGGAGAAAATGTGAAAACTTCACCCAAAATGGTGAAATTTCCCTGCAAATGGTGGAATTTTGCCCCTTGAGCGTGAAATTCTGCTGTTTCAGATGAAATACCCCATCCCTGGTGGTCTAGTGGACACCTTACTTTTACTGTATCCCCTTACAGTAAAATGTTTACTGCCCTGGTGGTCTAGCAGACCCCCCCTCCCTACCCCAGTCATGATCTCCCCTTCACATATGCCACATTTTTCACTGGTGGTCTAGCAGTTCCTCCCCACTCTCTGATGTCAGTTGCCACTTGCCTTGCCCATTAAAAAAACACTAACAATCTTTGCAGCAGTCCTTCCAGAGCCCAATCTCCTCCTCCTCTAAAAAAAAAGTATATTCCTGGTGATATAGTGGCCCTCCCACCCCCCACACCCTCTTGAGTAATGACTCAACACCCTGCATCCCCCATCCTCATTCCCATCCCGGTCTGTGACCAGCACAGCCCTCCTCTCACCTCCATGGCTGGCCACAGACTGTGATATGAAAGAGCAGTGCCTGCAGACTGCAGCTATATCATAACCACAGTCTGCAGGTGGGGCTCTTTCATATCGCAGTCTCTGGCCAGCCGTGGAGGTGAGAGGAGGGCTGTGCTGATCCAGACTGAGATGGGAATGGGGATGGGATGACGGGTAGTGAGTCATTACTCAAGAGGGTATGGGGTGGGAGTGCCACTAGACCACCAGGAATATAAATATATATTTTTTTCAGAGGAAGGGATTGGGCATCAGGGAGGGACTGCTACAAAGATCTTTTTTAATGGACAAGGCAAGTGGCAACTGACATTGGGGAGGGAGAGGGACTACTAGACCATCATGGAAAATAGGGTACATGTGAAGGGAGATCAGAGTGGGATAGAGAGGGAGTTCTGCAAGACCACCAGGACAGTAAACATTTTACTGAAAGGGGATACAGGAAAAGTGATGGGGGCCTTCTAGGTGGCTGGCATGAAAAACAAGTGGCAATTTCACTGTGTGAAGTTTTTCGTGGAATGCAAACAATTTTATGAATTTCACACCGCGAAATTACCAATTTCATGGAATTTCGCTGGTGAAATTGTTTTCCAGCACATCACTAATTGACACTACCACTTCTACATGATCTCGAGGCCAAGCCTGAAATGCCGAGAGGATGTTCAACAATTCCTGACATTATCCTGTAAATGTCTACCAGGAATAAATCTGGTCTGGTCTGGATGAAAAAAAGAAGGTATCACCTTCTGTAAATGTAACCCTGTCCAGGAGGGGAACCAGGATCCTAAGTGATAAGTTTAAATGCTTCATCGGCAAGCATTTAAACTAGCCAAGGGGGAGGCACTGGAAAGGGCAGGGAATTCCTAGCCCCACCCCAAAAAATCAAGGTAGTTAGTGAGGTAAACACCAAGATAGAGATGTTGATAGGGAGAAGGTAGGGGTAAATGGAGGAAATGACAAAGGCAATAAGGACAGGGATGGGCTAAAGGGGTAAGGTCATCAAAAATGGAGGGTAAGGAGTACAAATGCCCATAGTCTGGGCAACAAGCTTCCTGAACTGGTTGCCTTGATGAAAGAGGGATTCCTGGATATCATGGCAGTCACAGAAACATGGTACACAGAGAATCCAGACTAGGATGTTAACATACCAGGGTACACAACCTACAGGAGGGACAGGGAGGGTAGAAGAGGGGGAAGAGTAGCTGTCTATGTAAGGGAATGGATAAAAGCAATGAAACAAAAGAGTAAACAGGGAGGAGAGGAGGCACTGTGGGTCACCTTAGAGACTGGAAATGGCACCACAATCCGCACAGGGGTTGTATACAGACCCCCATCTCAGGGGGAGGGAATGGACAAGAATATGATAGAAGGCATCCTTTGGATGGCAGAGAAAGGGGATATACTGTTGATGGGGGACCCAAATATGCCAGATGTTAACTGGAGCACCTTTGCTGCAGCACATCAAAGAGCAGGGCCATTCTCAATGCCCTATAGGGGGCATGCCTCAGACAGCTAGCATTGTAAACCACTTGGGAGGGAGCAATCTTAGACCTTGTACTCTCGAATGGGGAGAGTGAGAGGATTTCAGATCTAGAAGTGGGTAGCCATCTGGGAACAAGTGACCACAAAACAGTGTAGTTCACGATAAACTCATCTGCAGAGTCAAGCCATATAAAAGTGAGGGTACTTGACTTCAGGAGGGCTGACTTGCAAAATGGGAGAGTGCATTAGAAAAGCACTAGCAAACAGGCAAGAAGGAGGGGTGGAGCAACAATTGGGAAACATCTAAACTGTCATCACAGAGGCAGCAAGCTTATGTGTGAAGCAAATAAATAAATCAAAACAAAAAAAGCCACTATGGTTCTCAAAAGAGGTGGCAGGGAAGGTTAGGGAGAAGAAGATAGCATTTAGGAAATATAAGGAAACAGAAGGAGCAGGACAGAGAACTGTACCAGTTAAGGCAGAAGGAAGCAGAAAAGGCAGTCAGAATAGCAAAGGTCCAAACTGAGGAAAAGATAGCCAATTCGGTTAAGAAGGGGGATAAAGCATTTTATTGGTACATTAGGGATCATACAAAGACAAAGAGAGGGATAGTGAGGCTGAATAGAATGGACAGTGAGCGGGCAGAGAGGGACAGGGAAAAAGTAGCTTTACTGAATGAATACTTTTGCTCAGTATTCACAAAAGAGGAGGAGGGGAAGGTACCTAATCCAGTTAACAGAAGCACTCTGGATAGGGAGGTCAATCCCAGTCCTTTCACAGAAGAAAGGGTCTGAAAGAAACTCTGCCAGAAGCTAGACATTACCCAACATGTTACTGCCCCCACAAGGAAATAACACCCTCAATTTGGTCATGGCAGTAAAGGATATAAAAATTCTGGGATGCCAAACAACTATACCTCTGGGGAGTAGTGACCATGCAGGGATAGGCTTCTCATATCAGCAATATGCCCTCTTGGACAAAGGCTGTAGAGAGGTTTTCAGCTTGGAAACTGCGGATAAGGAAACAATTCAGATGGAAATGGAGGCCATAAACTGGGATAGGCTGCTGAAAAACAAAACAGTGGAAGAAACATGGGATACCTTCAAAAAAATATTTGTAATATGTAACAAACATAAAAAAAAGGTAAAGGCATACAACAGGAAAGTAAAAAAAACTAGATGGCTCACAAAGACGATACTCAAAGCAGTAAATAAAAAGAAACAGTTATATCTAAATTCTAAAATGTGTAGAGATATCATCACCTGGGATAAATATAAACATGCACAGGTCAAATGTAAGAAATTGATAAAAAGAAGCAAGCAGAGAATACAAGTAAGGCTAGCCTCCTCCACTCATAAAGACAATATGCAAAGTTTTTATAGCTGTATAAATTCCTTGAAGAAATCAAATAATGACCTATGTACTATTAAGGATGGGGGCACCCAAATAGCGGACCCAACTAAGGTAGCAAATGTCTTTAACAAATATTTCTGCACAGTCTTTGCAACTGAGTCTTGGGCTTTGTGAAGTTTAACCCAAATAAAGAAACAGATATGGAAATCTCAGCTGATTGATTGTAAATAAAATAAGGACACTCAAGAACACAAATGCAGCAGGGCCTGATAACATAACGAATACTGTTCTTAAACTACTCTCACCTAATATTGCTATCCCCGTAAGTTATATTTTCTAGAAGTCACTAAGGGAGGGGGTGGTGCCTGGGGATTGGCTGACAGCAAACGTAATACCCATTCATAAGAAGGGAGACAGAGCAAACTACACAAATTATAGGCCCATAAGTTTGACATCGGTGCCAGGTAAAATAATGGAGCCAGTACTAAGGATACCATAAATATATATATATATATATATATATATATACAGTGTCAGTGGCTCAGAAGGTAGCACACTCGCTTCTGAGGCTGGGAGATCAGAGGGCTGTGGGTTCAGTTCCCACATCTGGCACTGGGGCTTATATCCCAGTACTGACACTGTAGTGCAGCATGAGAGGGGTGCTGCACTTCTGAGGTGCCGTCTTTTGGATGAGACGTTAAACTGAGGTCCCATCTGCCTGGATTGGTGGTAGTTCAGGTGGATGTTAAAGATCCCATGGCACTTATTGAAAAGAGTAGGGGAGTTTTTATTTACAATAAAACATAAATCCAAGTTCAACAATAGAAATACAATATTTTTCCATGCACATGGTAAGGTACACTCAAAACATACTCTTCAAAATTATTTTCTGTGGTCAAATCATTAGCATCATTTATACTTAATTATATGTGAAAACCCTTCCACCAGTTTTTGACTTTAGTAACATTAAACAATTGCATATCTTTAAAATACACTTTCTGTAATTCAATTTTACCCATTGACAGTACCCTTCTAGGGACACTTTTCTTTGATATATTACCCATTGGCATCTCACCTGTCATAGATAAAATGTAAACAACCAAAAAAATGCTAAATTGCCAAAATTATAAGATTGTTAGCTGGGTGGATAATTACCTATCACAAGAGTATCATAATTTATGTGTAATAACCAATGCAAGTTCCAGTTTCTTGCTGTGTACCTCCACAATGGTTGCACATAAGAGCAGTATAAAAATGCTCCATTGTTTCTTCCTGGTTAATGCAGTCTGGATCTGGACAGTACCTTTCTTCCCAGCTTTATATTTGGCTGTACCCCTCACATTTAATCGACCATACATAATGAGCCACTGTGTTTCCCACATAAAGGTTGGTATTCTTGGGTTATTTAATTGGTCTGAAATATAAGAATTCTGGGCTGCAGGACAATTCTTTAAGCTAGAGTTGTTTGGGTGTATTTGGCCTATTACTATCTTATATAATGATTTTGAGGTGTTGGAGCTAATTTGTTGTTTAGAAATCTGCCACTTACATAATTTTTGAGCTGTTGGTAGAAAATATGCTGGAATATGAATATGTGGGTTGATTTTCAGAGCACTATTATGCCATACTTTTAAACAGCGGCCTAAAACTATCTCTATCCAAATACTATCCCTGCTATCAGGTTATGTAAGCTTTCTTTTAATAGTTTGGATAAAGAAAAAGGCATTAAAGAATACGATTGGGTCTATCATTCCTAAACCTCCTTTTCCCTTCTCTAAATAGGTATAGCATCTCTTAACAGGATTTAACCTGTTTCCCCATAGCATCTGAAAAAAGCAGCTATATAATCTGGTCTCATATTGTGGAGGCAGAGGGAAGAGCATAGCAACATATTGCAAACAAGAGATTGTGAATTGTTTGCGAATGTGAATTTGTTTTTGTTTTGAAAATTTGTACTGTTTCCATCTAATCACTTTAAGTTCTGCCTTTTTAAGACTTGATCCCAATTGTTTTCTGGGAGGTTTGGTGGCCAAACTATATACCTAGAATATTTAAAGGATCAGTGGTAATGGCAATTTTTTATAGTTAATAGTAGTCTGACCACCAGCCCCTATAATCAGACCTTTAGTTTTGGTTATATTTAGTTTGGCATTTGAAACTTTCGAAAATGAGTCGAATTCCACAAAAAACTCTCTTATTTGTTCATAGTTACTAAAGAATAAACAGACATCATCTGCATAGGCTTATACATTTAATTGAAATTTTAAATGAGGCACTCTTATCCCTTACCACTTAGGTACTAGTGCCAAAGATCGAATAAGAGGTTCTAATGAAAAAATATATGAGGGGACTTAAAGGGCATCCCGGACAAACCCCTGTTTTCAAGCAGATGCCTTTAATTAACACCGCTTTAATGAAAGGGTACACTTTAGCAGAGGTATATAAGTCTTTGATGATTTTGACTATTGGAATGGGAATCCCAAAAAATTGCAGAACCATAAATAAATAGGTGTGATATACCCTGTCAAATGCTTTTTCTAAATCAGCCAAGATCAAGTACCCAGTCCTACCTTCTAATGATAAATATTCAATAGAGTCTCTTATAATCATAAAAGCTGATTGTATCTGCCTATCTTATAGTCCACAATACTGACATGGTGTAATCACATTTTTGGCATAAGCTTTCATTCTATTATTTAATAATGTGGTAAAAATTTTGTAATCAGAGTTTAGGATTGTGATGGGTCTCCAATTTTAATATCTCCTTTCTCTCCTGCTTTATAAATATGGATCATTAATCCATCTGTAAAGGACAAAGGTATTGTCTTACAAGCATAAAAAAATTAAAAACTAAATGTAGACAGGCTATTAATTCAGTTTTAAATATTTTATGAAGTGTATTAGGTAGTCCATCCAACCCAGGTGAAACACTGTCTTTTAGGTTTTGAATCACTAACTCTATTTCCTTAAGGGAAAATGGCTCTAGTAAAGTTGTAGTTTCCTTTGGTGAAGGGGGGGAGGCCTAAGTAATCACTAATCTCTGCTCTCTTAATGGAAGCCTCAAGGTAGAGAGATTCAAAATGAGATTCTATAATTGAACCCATGTCTCTTTCATTCTCAACCCTTTTACCTTTAGAATTTAAAAAATCCATTGCTGTGGACTCCTTTATGGTTTTGCAGATTTCGAATGGGTCTCCTCCTACAGATTTTTTTGTATGGTTCGACAGAAGTGCTTGAAGTGTTTTAGCTCTATCATATTGAAACGGCTTCATCTGTGTTTTGATGTTTTCTATTTGATCAGAGTAGTCTAATCTAGATGTATTTGCAATTGAAGTTAATTGCTGCGACTGTTTCTAAGTTTGAGGTAGGAAAATAATTTTGAATTCCTCTGACGAGTACCATATTTTTTAAACCAGCTACTTATATCCTTTTTTTGTCTCCATCCACCAAATCCCTAGGTCAGTATACAAAAAGGCAACTGATAACCTAGCTTTTAGAATAACCAACACAGAATGTTTTATGTTGTCATAGGAGAGGATGGAGGTATTTAACTTCCATCTAGGTTTCCTATTTATTACAATGTTGGTTTCTCCAAATGAGTATTGCAAAAGTAAGTGGTCAGACAACTCAACCAGAACTATTTAAAATTTTCCAACTGGTACTGAACTAGATATAAATATAAGTTGGAGGGAGGACGATTCAAAGGAAACGTGAGGAAGAATTTCTTCACAGAATGGGTGGTGGACTAGTGGAACACCCTGCCAGAGGAAGTGGTGGGGGCTGAAACAATCATGGGATTTAAGAATGCATGGGATAGACATAAAGGAATTCTGGAGGTCAGAGGTAAGGGGCAACAGACTTCTAGGAAAACATAAACTGAACTTACAAGCTCAAATGGGCAGACTGGGTGGGCCACAGGCCCTTATCTGCCAACACTGTCTATGTATAGTCAATTGTAGAGCACAAGTTTCTTTTTATAAAGGTGAAACTAGGTCCAGATTTCAGTAAGTGATTGCAATTATTTAGACCAGCTAGTTTTATAATGGACTCTAGATAATTTGAGTTACAATAAATTTTTGTATTGGTTTGCTTATTTGATTGCAAACTGCAATTGAAGTCTCCACCCAAAAAAATATTGTGAGAGGTTGCAAATATGGTTGAATGTCATCAATCAATTATTTGTGCCTTAGTTTGGGGATTATATATATTTATAAATCTGCAATTCATTGAATTCCATTTCCATCTAAAATTAAGACTCTGCATGGAATGAGATCAATTAATTTATAGAGTAAAATGGAAGGAATTAAATAAAATCTCCACCCATCTGCACAGTCCCTACCAAAGAACCAGTAGTAAGGTCCCCATGGACAGTCCCTTTTAAAAGAGGCTATCTGATCAAATGAGAACATCCATGTTTCCTAAAAACCCACAGCAATGTTATTATCATGGAAGAACTGAAACACTGCCTGCCTTTTCATATTATTTAATATACTGTGAGTGTTTAATGAGCCCCATTTATGTACCACCATTATTTATTGGAATGTATTCAGCCCTTTTTTTTTTTCTTCTTTTTTTTTTCTTTTCTTTATAGTCCTCAGCTGGTACTCCCATATACTCTTGTACAGATTTTGGGAGTCTGAATCACCCACCTCCATTTCTGAGTCCCCCCAGTTTGTAAATAATGCTGCATAGGAGTTTGGGTTTCAATATTCATAGAGGTTGGGAAGCTTTTGCCTTAATATTTCTGTTTGATCTTCTAGGGAGTAAGGGTGAGTGGGCATTCCCCTCAACTGGTGTCTTGCCTGAGCTCTCTGGATCTTTATAACACACCAGCTCAAATATCTCTACCTCTTCCTGACTTTCATTTTGTTCACTACTATTTTTTGGGCTAGGTACACCTGTAATCTTAACAGTGCTAATCATTTCCATCTCGGAGGGTTGGGGGACTTCTCAGGCAGTGCTTTTCCCTTAATTTCTTGTAGCTGGGGACTGGAGGTCATCTCTGAGGGCTTTTCTGCTTGCTTTGCAGTGGCTTCCTGGGCCTATTGAATCAATAAATCTGGGCTACAACAGGAGGCCTTTTTTTTGCAGCCCAGGGCATTCTCTAAATGCATGACCATATTCCTTGCAAAGGCCACATTTTGTGTGGTTTGCACACTGCATTGTCCTTGGCCTACTTCACCACAGTTATCACATCTAGGTTGGACACAGATGCTAGATAGGTGGGTTTTTGATCTGCATTTATAGCAAGCTCTTGGCTGCCTCCATAAAAACATACCCCCCCCCTCCCCAGCAGAAAGTCATTAGGAATATGTTCTATCCCTGTGTCAGATTGTCTCAGTTTGACTTTATACTTCCAGCCCCTGGTCCAAAATTGTTCCGAATCTAGGATGGGTTCAGGTTCACTGAGGATTTCACATTTTTGAGATAGCCAATATGTTATGTCTTCCACATGGAACCCCTCATTCCTAAACATTATAGTGACATTTTTAATCAATGGTTTTGTCAGTGGGATCCCTAAAAAGGGGGTCCATGTGGGGGAAAACTTTACTTGCCCATAGTGTTCCCAAAATAAATCCAAAGCATAGGATGTTCTGAAACTTATATCAAAATTATCCTCCCCAGAGATATTTATAAAGGCAAACACATCTTTGAGGGAGAAATGCAATGAATCTTTTATTAAACACTTTCCCACATAATATCTGTCTGGACGTTCATCTAGTCCTCCTTTATAGCGAATGTGTACTGCATTTCACCTAGGTGCCTCTTTTCTTCTAGACTGGGAAAAAAGTTATGACATTATAGATTTCTTAGGTGCAGTGAAAGATCTTTTGTCACCAATTCTATCTCCATCATGTGTGAGAGAGTTCTCATTAATCTGTAAAGGTAGAATAGTACTTTTGGACCTAGGCGGCATTGTTGAATTAGTTACCATAACAGTTTCTAGAGGCATATCAAGCAATTGTTTGTTCTCACTGATCCGGAAACAAGCAGTTTTTGGTTTCCACTCAGAGGAAGCATCTTGTAAATTAAAAGTAGAGTCCCACAGTGGGTCAGGAAACCAAGATCCTGTGGCTGTCTTCTCCCAGCCTGCCTCTAGGAGCGCTTTTTGAGGTGACCATGTTTCATCATGCCTGTCAGTGTTTGCAACTTTCTTTTCCCTTGAATTGGATGCTGTTTGTGCAGATTGTTTATTTAACATAGATAACGGGAGCTCATTCATATTATCTCCTAACATCTCCCCTTTCTTTAGAGTGTTAACAGTCTTTTGTGCGTGCGTAAAACTAAACTCAGAGACTCCCACTTGCTGCTCTCCATCCGTTTGGTAGTTTACATGAGTCACTGAATCAGAGCTTTTCCCTTGAGGAGCTGGAGGTTTGAACACAAATCCAGCTTCTTTCATTAAGTGGGTTTTTTGCCCGAAGGATAAATGCTGAACATTCTTAGGTAGAGTAGTCTTGCTTTTGCTATAAGTCATAGGGGTTTTAGTATCGATTATTTTTGTAGGAGCATTTTTTGAAGAAGCAATATGCTTTAGGCACTCACTTTTGCTAGTGATTGATCTGCCAGCCTCAGTACTTTTAGCAGTCATGACTTTTGACTTAACAGAACAAGATAATGCACCCTTTGGTTGCAGGCATTCCTGTTGTACTGCATCATCAACTCTGCTGTAAGGCTTCTCCAGCAGCCTGTCAGTTGCAGCAGCTGTTAGCGCAAAGGGTTGAGGGATTGTTTCTTGTTGAAATTCTTTAAATTGAGCTGAATGAAACTCCACTTGATTATCAGCTTTTAAAGAATCCATTCCATCGGTGGCTCCTGCTCTATTTACCTCACGGTACTCACTATTGGCATTCAGTTCATCTATTGAATTAAAGGCTTCATGGACTACCTCTTCTAAATTGGCTTCCAGATTCTCAACCTGGGCAGCCTCAGCATGTAGCGCAGTGAGAGGAGAGGCCTTCCCCTCCAAGAAGCCCACTTTCTCCTTCACTGGAGTCTTTCCTAAAGTGGCTATCATGCAGACTGATAGCTCATCTACCAACAGGAGAGCAGGGGAATTTCCCCAGTGTCCTGGCCAAATTTCCCTCATGCACTAAAAATACCACAAACAGCTTAATCTGGTTCAAGGTCAGTTGGCATTCATCTGTATCCCCTTCCCCGGGTAGTGCCTGAAAATAGGCAGGATTTGTCTAGTGCACTTACCTGGTCAACAAAAAAACTAAAAAAAAAAATATCTAGCTGAGACTGATCAGGAAGAAAGGGTGCAGCATGAATTTATGGCTGGTAGGTCATGTATGACAAACATGTTATGTTTCTATGAGAAGATCTCATCAGCATTGGACAGGGGGGAGTCAGTGGACTGTGTGTAGTTGGATTTTGCTAAGGCCTTCGATAAGGTACCACACATAGAGATTCAAAATTTTGTCAGAAATAGATATGGACTATAGAGTATGTAAATGGATCCAGGCCTGGTTTGCGGATAGGACTCAGAAAGTATGTATAAATGGATACCTGTCTGATGAGACACTGGTGACTGGGGGGGTCCAACAGGGATCAGTGCAGGGACCGGTGTTGTTTAGAATCTTCATAGCACAAATGGAGAAAGGGCATACAACTGGGTGAGTAAATATGCAGGCAATACCAAACTGGCTGGTTTGGTAACACAATTGGGGAGCAGAGACAATATAGAAGGACTTGGATAAGATTAATAAATGGGCAACTAAAAAGGGGATGAGTTTTAACATAGAGAAATGCTGTGTGATCCATATGGGGATCAGAAACCCTGAACATTGTTATCAGATAAATGGGCAAACAACTTAGGAAGTCAGAGGTGGAAAAGAACTTGGGCATATTAGTAGACCAGAAACTTAAGTACCATGCTCAATGTAATAAACAAATTATAAAAGCAAATAGAGTCCTATGGAATATCAAAATAAACCTTAAAAGTACAAAGGAAACTGTGATCATGCCCTTGTACAGGTCCTATGTTAGGCCCATATTGGACTACAGTGTTCCTGTGTGGGGGCCAATTAATTAAGGGACCATGGCGAGTTTGGAGAAGGTACAGAGAATGGCCACTAGGATAGTCCACAGCATGTGGGATAGGTCTTACCATACAGAATGGAAGACCTAAGACTAATTTCATTGGAGACTAGAAGAGTCAGGGAACTTAATGTTATGTTGTGATATAATGCAGGATGACCATATGTTAAACAAACTAAATCTTCAGTTTAAAACAATAAACTGGGTACCAGGGAGAACCACCTCCAGTTAAGGCATATAAAGTGTAACAATAGTAAACTTATGACATTTTTTCCAGCAGTGGTGGCCCCATGGAATGGGTTACCAGAGGAAATAGTATATGCTTGAGTAAGGCACAGTTTAAAAAGAAACTAAATAACTATATCCTAGAAGGACAAGCTCCAATATATTAGGGGTAAGAGGAAAGGAGCACTGTATGGGTCTGTCATGGGCCCCCTCAGCTCCTTATCACTTAGTATGAAACTTAGTATAAAGCTGAAGGTGGACAAAGCAATGGGACCTGATGGGATTCACCCCAGCATTCTAAAAGAATAAAGGGGAGAACTAGTGACACCACTGACTATCCTTTTTAACAAATCATGGGAAGAAGGTGTGGTACCTGAGGACTGGAGGAGGGTGACTGTGATTCCCCTTCACAAAAGTGGGAGCAAGACAGAGGCAGGAAACTACAGACCTATCAGTTTGACCTCTGTGATAGAGAAATGACGGAATCAATTCTGAAGGTAAGAACTGTTGAGTACCTAGAGGCCAGTGGGGCACAGGACCCAAGGCAGCATGAGTTCACAGTGGGAAGGTCATGTCAGATAAAACTAATAGATTTCTTTGACTGGGTTACCAAAGTAGTAGACCAAAGAGGGGCTGTGGACATGGCCTACCTAGACTTTAGAAAGACATTTGACACAGTCTCACATGAAAGATTAATAAACAAATTAGCCTGCCTGGGAGTGGGTCCCATTGTGGTAGCCTGGGTAAAACACCAGTTGGACAACAGGACACAGAAGGTAATAGTAAACGGAGTCCACTCTGAAGAAAGGGGGGTTACTAGTGGGGAACCTCAGGGTTCAGTACTGGGTCCAGTCCTTTTTAATGTCTTCATAAGTGACCTCTCAGATGGACTGGAAGGAAAAGTATGCCTCTTTGCAGATTACACAAAGATCTGCAGCAGGGTTGATACACAAGGAGGTGTGGAAAGGATGAGAAGGGATTTGGCAAGGTTGGAGGAATGGTCAGAAGTATGGCAGCTTGTATTCAATGTAAAGAAGTGCAAAATAATGCACCTGGGAAACAAAAACCCAGGGGAAGAGTACACAATGTGGGGGAGGTAGTAAAAACAGCAAAAATGAAAAGGGACCTGGGGGTAATCTTATCAGATCACCTTAAGGTTGGCAAGCAATGTGAGAAGGCAGTAGGGAGGGCTGGGGTGATACTGGGATGTTTGGGGAGATGCATCACCAGCAGAAAACAGGAAGTTGTTATCCCTCTGTACAGACAGTTGGTGAGACCCCATCTGGAGTACTGCATCCAGTTCTGGAGACCCCTATCTCTGCAAGGACATAGACAGGATGGAGGCAGTCCAGAGGAGGGCAACTGAAATGGTGCAGGGTCTGCAAGAGAAGCCACATGAGGAGAGTCTAAAGGAGCTTAATATGTATACCCTTGAGGAAAGGAGGGAGAAGGGGACATGATAGAAACTTTTAAGTACCTCAGTGGAATCAACAAAGTCCAAGAGGGTAGCATCTTTCAGAAAAAGAGATGTGCAAGAACAAGGGGACACAATTTGAAGATAGAGGGGGGACGGCTCAGGAGAAATGTGAGGAAGTATTTTTCACAAAGAGGGTGATGGATGCATGGAACCACCTTCCTGAGAAAGTTGTGGGTTTAAAACTGTGGGAGAATTCAAGAATGCATAGGACACACATAAGGCAATTCTTCTTGGGGTAGGAAAAAATAGGCTGTTGGTTAACTAGTATCTGCAGCTTATTCAGTAGGTAGGGAAATGGGCAGATTGGGTGGGCCAAGCGGTCCTTATCTGCCATCAAAGTCTATGTTTCTATTTTTCAATAGCTTTAGTGAAAATCTTCAAGTCATAATTTAACAAGGAAACAGGGTGAAAATTAACACAATGCACTGGATCCTTATCAGGTTTCGTTATAACAGAAATAATTGCTTTTTCTCCAAGTGCATTAGCAATGGGGTCAGTTGCAAAGGAAAAAAAATATTAAATTCTGGAATAAAGCCATCTGGGCCCGGCGCCTTATCAGATTTCAACGAACGAATAACTACCTGCAATTCAGCTTCCAAGAAAGGGGCCTCCAAACCCTTCCGCTGAGACTGAGTTGGGGTAGGAAGAGAAATCACACTCAAAAACTGACAGCTTGAGCATCCTGATTGGGATCCTGTTCTTCTTGCATATAAACGAGTATAATAGTCTTGAAAATGCCCTATTAACAATTGTGAATCCACGTGGGTTTCATGGGGGGTTGTCTGAAATAATACTGGGACATACATATCTGCTTCATGTTTTCTTAACCACAGAGCTAAAAGCCTGCCCACATTGTTCCCTCATAATTTTTTGGTTAGTAAACGCAAGGAATTTTCCACTGTATGTAGAGCCAATTTATTAAGCTTCTCCTTATAGCTTGCAGCCACAGTACCAATTGAGGATCCTGTGTTTTGCTGACTTCTTTCTCTAGGTGAGATAATTGAGTTTCTAAATTACACTATGACTTCCAGTACTCCTTATTTTTGAAAAGATGAATATGACAGTTCAAAACATTGGTGCCTTTTCTCTGATTGGCTTATGCTGCCTTACACTGTCTGTGCCCTAGCCTGTGATTGCAGCTTCTGGACTTAATGCTCAGTGTTTTAAGTTTAATTAATTTCCTCCTTGCCATAATATTTCTTTCTTACTATTTTATTCTGCAAATTGACTGTGTCTTAGGGTCATTTGTCTTTCCTTAGTAATTACTTTGCCAGTAACTGTAGGAAGATTTTTTTTTACTAAACTGTTCTTAGAGTGTTAAGAAGAAATTTGGTACAGCATAGAGTATAACTACTTTCTGTAGAACTGCTCAGCATTTTCTTTTAATCAGAAGCCCTGCCCTGTTCTAATCTATCTAACCCCTGCATTTTCTTTTTGTTTGCGAACCAAGCCCTGCGCTGACTCTATTACAACTTTTAAACAGTTTTACAGTGTCAGTGGCTCAGTAGGTAGCACACCCGCCTCTGAGGCCAGGAGATCAGAGGGCTGTGGGTTCAGTTCCCACATCTGGCACTTGGGTTACTATCCCAGTACTGACACTGTAGTGCAGTATGAGAGGGTGCTGCACTTCTGAGGTGCCGTCTTTCAGATGAGACGTTAAACTGAGGTCCCATCTGCCTGGATTAGTGGTAGTTCAGGTGGATGTTAAAGATCCCATGGCACTTATTGAAAAGAGTAGGGGAATTTTTTATTGAAATCACAACAAACTAAATACAATTTCAGCAGTACATTATACAAAATCATGAAAAGAAAAAAATCAAAACCAATATAAGTATTAATTCATACAATATCTCTGAACATAAAAAACCTTATAACAAACTAAATACAAGTTCAGCAGTACATCATACGAAATCATGAAAAAAAAAAAAAACAATATAAGTGTTAATTCATACAATTTCTTTGAACATAAAAAACCTTATAACCAACCCCCCACTCCATAAAGGAATTATTTATTTAAACCATAGCAAAATGATATGCAATACAGATTTATACAAAAAGAAAAAGGAAAAAGAAAAAAAAAAAACATAGAAAATTATTTTGTTATACTAAGCCGAGATCGAAAACCATTACAACAAATCCCCCTCTCCTCAGAAAAGGTAATGAACAAGTAAATAAGGCCCCCTCCCTCTCCTTCCTTAAAGCCAATCAAAATATTTCCAAGAAGTCTCCCAATCCTCTAAAGAGCTTTAAAAACTCCCTACATTTAAATGCTTGTAATGCCGTAAATATGATGAGATAAAGTTCCCCTCCCAAGATCTCCATTTGTTGAAGTGCCAGTTTGCATTGTCCTATCCATATCAATACAAAATGTACCATAATCGTACATAATGTACTATGTGGAATACGTTTTGTGAAACGAATAATGCCTTAAAACAATCATCTTTCATCCGGAGGAAAATCAATATTCCAAGTTCCTAAATCAACAATCAAATCCCATAAAGCTTAATATAGGGACAGTCAAAATATAGATGTGTCATAGTCTCAATACATTGTATACAAGAGTCTCTTGGACAATATCGATCCTGAATCTGATTATGCTTATGATTCCCTCTTACATTAACCTTGTCATGAACTGCCAACCATTCTGTATCCCACATTTTCTCCGGGATCCTAACATCTAAAATTAAATTAGAAATTCAAAGTTGATCCCCCACTGAAAAATCTGCAAAAGTGTAATCCAAAAAACAACCCTGGATAATATCAGTATACAAAATTCACCTAGGAAATTTTAGAACTGAATCGAATGTTACCTTCTATTGTTTTACTTTATCAAAGACTCCAGCCCATTGACTATCCAATCAAGGTGATATTTTATTTTTATGCAGAAAAACATTCATGTTCCACTCCATCATTACACCTTGTAATTTCGGTAACCTCCAAAGTACCCATAATTTTGAAGAGATTTACATTAAATAAAGCAAGTTATTATAAACAAAAATTGTAAAAAAAAATACCAACAGATTAAGCATGTTAAGACCTCCTTCCTTAATGGATTTATAAAGCACATTATGTTTAACGGGATTTAAACAATTACCCCAAATACAAGAAAAAAAACACGCCAGTAACTTTGTTTCCAAAGACCTAGGTAAAGGAAAAATTGTACCAATAAAGAAAAATACCGGTACTAAAAAAGATTTAACTAGGTAAATTCTATTTTTTTTTTACATTTTCCAAACATTCCATCATGCTACCTTATCCATTCCTTTATTTAAAGCCCTCTTCCAATTATCTTTAGCCAAATTCTCCTGACCAAAATAAACCCCAAAATCTTACTGGGTTGTTTAGCAATAGGTATACCTCTGATCTCTAAGATTGGATTGTCAAAACCTTGAATGGCCAAACAAATAGATTTCTAAGGGTTCAAATGCACTCAATTACAGACCCTATATTTTGGATTATATCATATGCCTTAAGAAGAGACACATCATCTTGTGCTAACAGACAAATATCATCTGCGTAAGCAATAACTTAAATATTCAGTTCTAATTCAAAGCCTAAACCTTTAATTAAAGGTGATCTTTGTAAGATCCGAAGTAATGGATCAATATAGAAAACATACAGTAAAGGGCTTAAAGGATACCCTTGGTGGACCCCTTTCAAAATTGTACAAGAGTTACCAATATACCCGTTCTCGTATGGTTGTACAAAAGCCAAAGCATAACATAAACAAATCCATTGAATAAAAGTCTCAGGAATCCCATAAGACTGTAAACATTGCCATAAAAGTGTTGTGAGACATTATCAAAGGCTTTGGCCTGATCTAAACTAAACACAAAACCCCTTTTAAACCAGAAAGTGTAGTACTCCTCCCACACTCCATAATTTCCCGTAATAAGCATACTGCATCTGTAAGCTTCTACCTGGTATAGCACAAAACTGTGATGGATGTATCAAGAAATCCATCACAGCCATTAATATATTACCCAATAATTTGGCAAATATTTTAAAATCAACATTCAATAAAGTAATTGGACACCAATTTGCAATATCTGACGCTGTCCTGACTTAAACAAAAAAATCAAAAGCCCCTCATACATCTGCATTGGTAGACATACATCCTTTGACATAAAATTATAAACAGCCAAAAGTTCTACCGGCCCATAATCCCACAATAATTTATATAATTCTCCTGGCAAACCAACAGAACCTAGGGAGGTATTAGATTTTAGAGACATAATCACTTTTTGTAGTTCTTCTGATGAAAAAGAGGCTATTAACTTATCAGATTGTTTAATTGTTAGCTGTGGTAAATCAGCAGCCTGTAATGCCTGAGGCAAAGCTTTAGGATCCAGCGATACCTCCCCATACATTTTAGTAATAAAGGATTCCAAATATTCCATCACAGCTGCATTATCTGCAAGTAATTCTCCTTGTTCATTTACCAAATTCACAAAACCTCTTTTCTCTCTCCTATTCTGATAATCTATAAATGGATTTGTTTGATCCACTTTCCCCTGTGTCCCAAAAGACTGTTCCTTCTGTAGGGACGCTAATCTATTATACTGGTTTAAAGACATTTCCATACGAATTGTACTTATTTCATGACTATAATCCAAACTACTAACAGTTTGGGCTGATAATAAGTGATACAATTGTCTCTGAAGCTCCAAATATTTAACATTCAAAGATGCAGCCTGTGTTGTGGTTTTAAACTGAAAATATTGCATCAAACAGTATTTTACATCATCCCACCACTGACTAAGCTCACCTTCATATAAGAATATAGTGGAACATTTATCAATAAGGATCAATCATAAGTCATTTTTAACAGCAGTTTCCATTAATAAGGATGCATTCAATCTCCAAAAACCCGGCCTGGACACTCTTGGGGGGGGTTGCAATGTGAATTCCTATCAGCATGTGATCAGAAGTTTCGATAGGCAACATACATGTAAAGCAAATTCCAGCAGTTGGCTTTACAAAGATATAATCTATTCTAGAGGATAAAGTTTCTATAATAAGTAGCCTTGACCTTATGACCTCCCTGTAGATGTGCATCTTGTAAACCAGCCTGCGAAACCATTTTAATCATAAAGGTTTTGTCACAGTATTGTTTACTACCAGAACGTGTCTGTTGAGAATTTACATTGAAATCACCCCCCAAAAAGTTGTCTACTAGTATACAAGAAAGGCTGAACTTTAAGTATTAACTCTATCCTTTGAGCTTTGGATTGAGGGCCATAAATATTAATTAAGTGACAGGAAAAGGACCCAATTTCTACATTTAACAACAATGCCCTACCGGCTCTATATCTACTAGCGAAATACCTGAAGATCACAATTCCTAAAAACAATACCCACACCACAACACAAATCAGGACCAATAGACCAATATGCAGGTCCCAAACCCAGTCTTTGTAGCCAGATGCAAATCCGACAGGGTATGAAGCAGTGTCCTGTAAAAAGATTATATCACACTGTAAATGTTGTAGAATAGAAAAGGTAGTAGCCCGTCTGACAGGAGATTTTAAACTGTTGGCATTTAAACTAGCCAATTTAAGATTCATAGGCTCAGGGTGGGTTCTTTTTCAGGCGAACACTAGACCTTGTCCGGTCTAGAAGGTAATATAGGTATGTCTGATGGTGTCTCATTAACTTGAGTATTCTCCTGTACTCCTTGTGAGGGAAGAGGTTCCGAAGCCAAATCCATTGGTTGTTCTTCCTCAACTCTGTCACCCCAGGAGGAGAACACAGAAAAACGATTTGAAAGGGGTAATGGGGACATCGGCCCCAGATTAGAACAAATACCCAAATCTCCATCTATAATTGCGTCCTCAATCGAATTGGATTCCTCCAAATCTAAAGATGGGCCTAACTTAGTGGACTTAGCAGTATCTTTAACAGAACATGGAACCAAAACATTATTAGGTTTAATTCCACAAGGCTGATTCTGATGTTCAGTAGTCAATACCATACCACCAGGGAAGTGGGGGAGGAAATAGTGAAGGATTCTGGCAGGGGTTGAGAAACCTCAGAAACCCGTGACCTGCCACCACTGCTGAGGTGGGAAAAGCAGCAATACCAGTAGGTCAAGAGAATGGAGAAACAATCCTCAGTATATCCCTCAGGTTCCACCACCACCCCGTCCTTGACTTACGTCTCCTAGCAGGCATCGAAAATCAGCACCAGCTTTTTCATTCCTAGCAAAAGAATGCCTAGCTCAAGAAAGCAAAACATCATGATCAGAGGCCTCTTCTGATTTGCGAGCAGCCCAAGGGCATTCCTGGAAAGCATGTTCATCATCCCCACAAAGATTGCACACGGGGGAGGCTGAACATTGCGTTGCTGTATGCCCCAATGAACCACATTGAAAACACTGCATAGTATCACAATCTGTATTTAGGTGTGATAATGACCCACACCGATAGCAACTCTTAGGCTGACCAGCATAGAAAAGAATTCCTCTATCCCGATCCAGAAAAAAAGAGCTTGGGAGATGTTGGATACCATGTTCAGATTGGTTCATCTGAACCTGAAAAGTCCACCCCCCCAGTCCAAAAACCATTATCATCCGTTATGGGGCAAGGATGGTCAAATATGGTACATCGTTTTTCCAGCCAGAATATAATATCCTTATTATCCACCCCCTCGTTTCTAAATAATAATGTGACTGTTTTAATGGTTGGTTTGGTAATGAGTATAGCTAGAAAATCCTTCCAACCCTCTGCCTCTTTTATCTCGTAATATAACTTCCAGAACCTGTCAAGAGAAGCCATAGTACAGAAGCTGACATCATACATATGGTCGCCCGGAGCATGGATAAACGCATACACCTCAGCGGGTGTAAAACCCATAGAATCCATTAATAACGATTTACCAACCCATAATCTGTCAGGCGTAATTGGGGCCAAACTTTTGTACTGAAGACGTACCAAAAATCTTCTTTTAGCAGCTGTAATAGGTTTCTGAAATAAACCTGCATAAGTTGTAGGATGTCTATTCCCCAAAGGTAGTTCAGCATGAGGCCCTTCAAGCCTCACCTGCGGACTCCTGCCCTATCCCTCATTGCTCTGTTCTCCCAGCATAATGCCGTCCCCACCTGCAACGGATCCTAAAGCAGAAACACTACCGAGACTCCTCATGTGCTGCATCGATACCGGATGCATAAGGCTCAGCGTCTGGCGCAGCAACCAAAATCCCTTCTGTCTGTAAATCTTGCTTCAAAGGAATAATTTTGCCAACACTATCAGCCTCATCAGCAGTGGATTCCATCACAGGTATTGCAAATATATTATTACTAGAAGTCGGGGAACCGGGGATAGGGATAGCAGAGTCAGGCAGCCAGCTACCATTAACAAACACCCAACTTGCCTGGTCAAGCACTTTTCCTGGTGTCCAATGTAAAGGAGTACCTTCGAAAACCATATCCTGGAACACGGTCTCCTCATTCAAAGGATTGGGAGCAGTAACAAAGTCTAAGGGAGGTGATGGTTCCAGTCCCCCCCAGGCAAGCGTTTACTTACATCCTGTTGGGGGCTAGCCATCGATCTTTTTTCATTTTTTCCATTCTTCATCTAGTTGGGACTTCTATTTTAGGAAATCCTGCTCCAGCGCTGACAACATCAGCAACAACTGTTGCTTTTTTTTAAATAATTCTGCCCGTAGCAGCGCTTCATCCTCGGTGATTTCTTCCTCTGTATTATGTACCGAAATTGGTATACCAAAGCCTAAATACATATTTTCCATAGGCATAGGGGGGAGAGATCCACAGTCTCCCTCATTTCAGGCTCTCTATGTCCTGCAGCAGGTCCTTCTCCCTCCATGTCCAACAGCAAACTGGGATCCTCCATCCCTGCAGACAGACGGACAGTGCCACCTGCCTACAGAGTATGGGAATTTTTTATTGAAATCATAACAATAATTATAATAATAGATATACAAAATCAGTATTACATCATACATAACAAAAAAAAGGAGGAAAGAAACACAAAAACAAAACCTAAGCTAGTATGAATTCATATACTTATCTTGAACATTAAAGGAAAATGTCATAACCTGCCTCTTCCGCCTCCCCATTATAAAGGTAGTTTTTAATAAAATACCAAAATCAACTCAAAACAAAAACTGTGTTATTTCACACAAAGGAAAAAGAACAAATCCCAACTAAAGCAAAGAAATATTCCAATCATACAGATTCAAGGATATTGTCAGATACAGAATGTGATTTTTTTTCCTTGAAAGCATAACAAAATCCTAACAATATATACAAATCTTATTTACAATATAAGGAGTTTTTGAAGGGGAAATATCCAAAAACTAAAGCATAAACAAATATGAATTGATAATAAAAAACTTTGAAACATTTAAGGGAAATGATAGGACCCTCATAGTCCCTTCCCATTTTACTAGATGAAAAGCAAAACAAATCATAGTTAGTAATTTGCTTCCTCCCCACTGTTACCGATGTATGTTTCCTACCATACTTTCATCATATCAACTCAAAAAGTTAAGCCTGTCAAAATGCCATGATGAAGCAAAATACATGTCAAGATATAAAATCGTAATCCTTCCATAATTTACCCCATTCTACTCTATTTAAACTTGTTTTCTCATACATCTTCAATTGAAACAAATCATGATGGACAATAAAAAACAAATCGATCACTAAAATGTTTTGTTGTTGCAACAATAGCCGACACCTAGAAATCCAGATTCAATAAAGAAAAAATATATGTATGATTTGTTGAGTGCTAAGGGATCCGTATGACATATCTTTATGCAGGAACCCAAAATATAAAAGATCTTCAGAAGGTGGAACTAACACTCTATTCTTCCAGCGGTTTTTAACCACATCCCAGAATTCCTGCGCATATGGACATTGAAAGTATAAATGTTCCTCTGTCTCTAAAGTAAATTCGCAGCTGTCTCTTGGGCAATAGCGTTCTTGCAGCCATTTGTGTTTTTGGTTATTACGTACATTAATCTTTTTATGTAACCTAACCAAGCAGTATCCCACATATGGATTGGAATTCACAAATTTGTAATATAATTGGAAATACCATCCCAAAACTGAGGGGATTCAGAAAAAAGCATTTAAAATCTTCAGATACATCGTTTCCATGTGTTTCATAAGACCAAATCCCATTTAACATCCCATTGCTGGATCTTATCAAAAACCGCAGTCCATTCTTGGTTTAATCTAGGGCATCTTTTGTTTTTATGGACAAAATGGTTCGTTTGCCATTCTTTCAAAACAACACGTATTTTTGTAGTAACCAAGGGAACCCAAAGGGATTCTTGAGACTTCAGAATTGGTAACAAATTTGTATATAAAAAAAGACGAAAAGAAAAATAAAAGAGGATTGAGCATATTCAGTCCTCCTGATTTAATATCCAAATATAGTACATTCCGTTTGATCGGATTTAAGCGACTCCCCCATATCCTTAAAAAAAAACATTGCATTACTGCTGTTTCCAAACGTTTAGGTAATAAGTAAACATTACTTAAATATAAAAAAAACGGAATCAAAAAAGTTTTTAACAAATATTCCCTTTTCTTTTTGGATAATTTCCATTTGTTCCAGCTAGCTACCTTCATATTATCAATTTGCAAAGCTTTGGACCAGTTGAAACCTGCACTATCGTCACTCCAAAGTAAATGCCCAAAATTTTGCATGGGGCTTGGTCTACCATAATCCACCTACTATTTCAGTTTTGGTAGGAAATCCTGTCAGTTTTAAACAATGAGATTTGTTTTCATTTATGTTTGCTCCCATTACCTTCCCTATTTCTGTAATCAAGGCACAAGCCTTTTCAATAGAATTACCATCACGCAATATTAAACATAAATCGTCGGCATAGGCCACAACTTTCATATATATCTCTGCTCCACCGTATACATTTAACAATTGGGAGATTTATTCAATACCCGTAGCATAGGATCTAAGGCTAAAACATATAAATACAGACTAAGTGGGCATCCTTGACGTACCCCTTTAAAAATGCGTATTTATTACCTTGCCATCCATTCTCATACGGAATGTTGTATGCCAATGCATAGCATAACTGAAGCCAGTTTATAAATAAACTTGGAATCACAAACCCTGCTAAACATTGCCATAGATAAGGGTGTGATACTTCATCAAATGCTTTAGCTTGGTCTAAGCTCACTAAATACCCTAATGTAGGATGCCATCCCACCTCCCCTTTTCCGTTAGCCATAATTTCCCTAAGAAATAATAAAACATCTTTGATATTACATCCTGGGATGAAAAAACTGTGAACTACTAATTAAATCTGACATTACTAAAGACAATCTATTTCCTAATAGTTTAGAAAAATTTTAAAATCCACATTAAGCAAAGTTAAAGGACGCCAATTCCCGATATTTGCACGGTCTCCCTTTTTATAAAGAAAGATCATCAATCCTTCATACATTTGGGAGGGTAAATACATTTCATGAAGAAAAATTATATAGCTCTACAAGCTCAGGTGCCATAATCTCCCACAAAACCTTGTAAAACTCACTTGGTAGTCCATCTGAGCCTGGAGATACATTAGGTTTAAAAGATGAAATAACTGATTCAAGCTCTAGTCTTGTAAAATCAGTCATCAACCCCTGTTGCATTCCAACTGGAACATGGGGAAGATCTGCAGCTTGTAAAATTACACTGCATAATCAGACTCTTTATGCTGTACCCCAAAAATTTGTTTATTATGGGCTTCTAAAGTTTGCATAATCTCTGAATTACTTGTATCTAACAAACCAGTAGAGGTCCTTAAATTTGAAAATAATCTTTTTTCATGAAGATGTTGACTAGCTAAAAGGTTGGCATATGCTGACTTGCCCTGTGTGCCAAAGGATTGTTCTTTATATAAAGATTGTAACCTATCATATTGATAATTCGACATATGTAGTTTGACATTCTTAATATCTTGAGACACATCCACTCCCACTATTTGTATTGACATAAGTGACCTCAGAGAACTCCTGACAGATAAATAGTGTTCATATTGCATTCGGGCTCTAAATTTACCTATTGACTGTAAATAGCAAATAAAACATTTTCAAATCTACCCACCAATCAGCTATAGAATCATATAAAATTAGCATAGATTTTTTATCTTGCACAATAGTCAGTAATTCTGACAGCACCAAAGTTTGCGATAATAAAGTGTTTAGTTTCCATATTCCAGGACCTTTTTGTCTACTTGGAGGATTTTCTATTTTAATACCAATCAAACAATGGTCCAAAGATTCCACAGGATCTTAAAGAAGTTTCTCAAACTGTAAAGTTTTATAAGTAAATTAAAAATCAATCCTGGAAGATAAAACATCCTTAAAAAAGGTAGGCTTAGCTTTATTTTTACCAATGGAATGGGAATCCACCAAACCCGCTAAAGAGATAAGAGATTTCAAAAAACTTTTGTCACAATATTGTTTACCAGTTTCAGATTTAGTTTGGAAATTTATATTAAAATCCCCACCAAAAAAGTTGTCAGGCTAGTAAAAGGTAAGGCTTGTACCTTTTTCAACAAGTCTATCCATGAGGCTTTTGTCTGAGGTCCATACAATGTAATGTCGACAGGATAAGCCTTTTAGTACCATCCAAATTAAAACTCTCCCAGGTTCTACATCGATCAATCTGTGTAGCGTACCTCAGGAGTAAAACATATCCCTACACCACTGCACTTAGTCTCCCATAGACCAATAGGACGCTCCCCAATTCCAATCTTTTGTAGCTTGTGAAACTTCTTTACATGTGTGTAATCTTGTATCTTGCAAAAATATACATCATATTTCAAGTTTAACAATACTCAAATGTTGTCAGTCTTTTTCTGAGATTTCAAACTATTAACATTTAGCGTAGTTATCGTTATCAAAGATAATTCAGGGAGGGTTTAGGACACTTCACCTCAATCTGGTTATGTTCTTTCTAGAACCAGGCCTAGGAGTCTTAGGGGAACATTTTGTTGTTTATTGTCCCAGCAATTCCACTTGAAGCGTTGGGATCTAACAGTGGTTGTGCTTCTTCAACTTGGTCTCCCCAAGAAGAAAAAACTTCAAATCTATTTACCAAAGGCAATGGAGACAGAGCAGGGTTACTCTGTCCAGACAAAGGAAGTTCCTCAAGCCCTATAGATTCCATACTATACTTCCCCAGTTTCTCATCAAGTATAACTGCCGACATAGCAGAATCAGCCAAGGAATCTTGCGATCCTTTCCCTGAGGGAGGCTCATTCAGTCGGGACAAGGACTGTAATCGTTGGGGGGAACCTTGAGGGGTCACAAAAGGAGTTTCTTTATCATCCCATCTCTCATGTCTGGAAAGTGGATGTAAAGTCTGCAAATCTACATGGGAAGGAGGGACATGCTGTTCCTGGAGGCTGGAAACCGCAAAGGGATGGTCAGTCTATCCTCGCTGAAACCCAACCCCACCTCTACCTCTTCCCCTACGTCTATTCCCAGTGAAATTGTCAGGACCATGAAATTGTCTTCTGGCTTGTGCTAAATAATACTCTTGATCAGAGGTGTCATCAGTGTCTACTGATGCCCAGGGGCAATCTGCAAAGGAATGAGACTGTTCTTCGCATAAATTACAGACTGGTAAGGCTACACAGTTGTGCGCGGCGTGACCCAGTACACCACACCTAAAACATTTTATTTGACTACAGGAGGTATTCAAATGGGACAGAGATCCACATTTGTAACAGCTCTTGGGTTGGCCTGCATAGAATATAATGCCCCTATCTCATCCTAAAGAAAAAGGAATTGGGCAGATGCTGTATACCTTCTTCTGTTTGATGTAGTTGTACTCTCTCACTAACAACCCCAGTCCAAAATCAATTCTAAATCAATGATAGGTTTGGGTTTGTCATGCAATGAACAGCAATTCTCTAACCAAAACAGTATTTTTGCAATATTTACTCCTTCATTCCTAAAAAGTATCATAACAATTTTAACTGTGAGTTTCGTTACAGGGATAGCTATAAAATCTTTCCAAATCTCTTGATCCTTATCTTCATAATAGAGTCTCCAAAATTTGTCAAGAGAAATAATTGAACAGAAGCTAATGTCATAATTATGGTCCCCCGGTGGGTGAATAAAGGCATATACTTCAGCCGGAGAAAATTTCATAGAGTCAATGAGTAAGGTTTTCCCACCCATACCCGGTCTGGGACTACTGGAGCTTTCCCTTGTAGCAAGTCGAGACTAAGAATCGACGTTTGGCTACAGCTGGTTTCGGAATAAACCCGCATAGATTGCGGTGCAACATTCCAGAAAGGCCAGTTCCACTTTGGAACAGTCTTTTGAGAAGGATGAGCAAATTCAGTACCTGACTCTAACTTAGGTTCCATACAGTTTTCTGCTGTGGTATAGAGGGTGGTTGTCTGTAAAATGTTCTATAGGAATAGAGTCCAAAGTCGTAGTATCTTCTCCGTGTACTTCGGCGTCTGATGCATCAGGTATTCCATCCATCTCAACAAGAGGTTGCGCATCCTCAGTGTCACAATCAAGAGACTTAGACTGAATAGAGTTCTCATTCACCAAAGGATCATGTAGTAATTCAAAATGACTTGTCCGAGGTTGTAAAGCAACCGGAGAACCTAGTATAGGTATTCCAGGGTCAAGTATCCACTTATTACCTGCCCATAACCATCCGGCTTGACTTAAAAGCTTCCCGGAGACCATTCCAATGGTTGACAAGGTTCATCTGTAGATGTAATCGGTATAGAAATATTGTGTACGTGTTCCAGCTGCACAGGTGGCAAATCTTCTGGACCCAAAGGTAAGCGTTTGTTCCCTTCTTTCAGAGGGCTATCAATTGAACGTTTACGCTTATAACGTTCCGCTTCCAATTTCTGTCTACACAACTGATAATCTTGTTCTGCAATTGATATTAAATCCAGCAGTTGTATATTTTTTTGTTCCAATTCCTGTTGTAGTCGTGTTTCTTCAGCTTGGTTATCGACAGTTCTTATTGGGGTAACCGGTAAGACCTTTGAATTTTGAGACATTACATGAGTCGTATCCATACCATCAGTATCTGAAGACTGAGAGATAGTAGCCAAGAGTTCAGAGCTCACAACAGCATTACTGTACTCCTTCACTGTCTTGTCCTCACTGAGATCGTCCATCCCTGCAGACTGATGGACAGTGCCACCCGCATACAGAGTAGGGGAATTTCCCCGGTGTCCTGGGCAAATTTCCCTCATTCACTAAAAATACCACCAACAGCTTAATCTGGTTCAAGGTCAGTTGGCATTCATCTGTATCTCCCTTCCCCCGGGTTGTGCTGAAAATAGGCAGGATTTGTCTAGTGCACTTACCAGGTCAACAAAAACTAAATAAATAAATAAACTACCCATTTTCTTTTGTCCTGAACCCAGCCCTAGTCTTTTGTTTTTTGTTTAGCCCTCCCCAGCTTCCTGCATTTAACTCTGTGACTCCCCTCTTCTCTGCAGGCTCCATTGCCCTTCTATGGCTGGACTTCCTCCTCCAAACCACACTCATGTGAGCTGACCCCCTGTGGAGAGAAACTTCGGTCCTGCTTCAGGCAGTCAACTGCTGCAACCCTCCCAAATGGCTGCCATCTCTTCTGAAGGAACCAGGAAGATACAGACTGAGTGACCAGAGCTCTGAGCTAGCTGCCAGGGAACAAGGCAGTTCAAAACTTTGGTGCCTTTTCTCCATTGGCTTATGCTGCCTTATGCTACCTGTGCCTAACCTGGGATTTCAGCTTCTGGACTTAATCCTCGGTGTTCCTGCTCCATCCTCCTCTACTATATTCCTCCTGTTTCTCACCATAATTATACCTATTCCTGTATGTCAACCTACCCAACCTAAAAACCTGGTTATGCCCTTTAACCCTCCCATCTCAACCTACATCCCCTATTCTTGCTTTAACCCTGACCCCTCTCTCATACTCTGGTCTCACTACTCTCACAAACTGATGGATCATTTTCTCTCAGTTCTCAGCTACTTTGCCTTCCTTCATCTTCTTATCTCCTTCACACCAAGCCCCCCCCCCCGCTTCCATCAACTCATAAGTCATCTCCTCATCAAAATGACCTAAGCTTCACTTCCTCATAATTGCCCTTCTACTGCTCTCTTCAGGCAACATTCACCCTAACCCTGGCCCGATAGCTTCTTCTTCCTCCCAATGCCCCCACAAACTCTAAATGCCTAACTCCCAAGCCCCTCCTATTCTCCCACATGAATTGAAAATCTTATATCTGAATATTTGTAGTCTTATATATAAGATTGATCTACTGCAAACAATGGTTGTTCCACTCAAACCTGATATTCTAATCATAACAGAAACATGGCTCACTGACAAGATCTCTGACCACTCTATATCCATTCCTGACTACTCCATCACTAGGCAAGACAGGCCCGCAGAGGTGGCAGTGTAGCTACTGTATGTACATCCAGTCTTCATTAAAAACTCCATTATTTTTGCAGCCTCCTTCCCAGCTACTTATGAAGCTGTTGCCATCAGAATTGCTTTCCCTTTCTCTGCCCCGCTATTTATCACAGGCATCTATTGCTGCCCTGGCATCCAACCTGTTGCCACCACTGAACTAGTAACTTCCTTAACTTCCCTCTCCCACACAGGTGAGCTATTCCTACTAGGCAACTTCAGTCTACACTGGGTGTCTCCATCCACATCTAAAATCCAAAATGAAATTTTAGCCCTAAAGCTTGTCCAACTAATCTAAGAACCTAATCGTTGGAACCACAAAACTCAAAATCATTCCCTGATTGATTGGATCCTCACCTCCCACCACAACAGAGTTATCAAATCTGACATCCTCCCAGATGCCTTCAGTGACCATCACCCTATCTTCCTGGTAAGGAAGGTCCACATTCTCAAAGCCCCTCACAAAATCATACAACTTAGATCCTACAACTCCTTGGACCTTGAACTTCTCCTACAAGATCTTGCCTCCTCCAATTTGTCCCCTCTTACCACTGCCCTCTTGCAGACCACGCACTTGCCTACTTTAAAGACAAATTCTTAGCAACATGGAACACTCATGCCCAATTCAAACAAACTAGAGTTCACGGTAACCATCTCCCTGGATCACCCCTGAACTGCTGGCCTGCCTCAGGGCATGACAAAGCCTGGAAAAAGCACAAGGCCTCCCAGCTCCCATGGATTACACAATGTACTGCAGACTACAAAATGCTCACATTAAAGCTACTAGACTAGCTAAGTCCAAGTATTTTGAACTGCCTTCCTCAATAATATCAACACATCCTCTAAATTCTGGAAGGTGTTCTAAGCACTCTTCCCCATCTCATCCCCCCCTGTGCTAAATATTAACAATTCACTGGTCTCTGACCCCAGCCTTGTAGCCAATGAATTTAACTCCTACTATACCACATGCACTTCTGAACTTCTAAAATCCCTCCCCTTCTTCCTCCACCTTGCATCTGCCCCCTGGCACTCAACCTCCCTGCCATCCTCCTTCTCCTTTACAGCAGTCTCCTGCTGAAACACCTAAATGCCTTGCTCTCACTAAACCCTTCTAAAGACTTCTCACCTGATGATATCGACCCAGGCTCTTGTACCTCTCAGCCCCAGCTATAGTCTTTCTGCTATCACTCATCCTCAAACTCTCTTTCTGCCCTCTACCATCCCTTCTTCCTGGTAACATGCAGTGGTCCTCCCCTCTCCCAAGAGTGGTGACCCGCTTCTCCAGCCAACATTCACCCTGTCTCTGTCCTCCCAACCCCCACTATGATTCAAGAACAAGTGGTCCTCTCCCAGCTTACCACCTTCTCAAACAGACTCTTCCTTTTTCACCCTGCACCACCACCTATCACTTCTCAGGCTAACTGACACATCCTTACAGGGATGCACAATGGCCTCATTACCTCAGCCATCTTTGTCGACCTTGCCAAGGGTTTCAACACTGTCTCCCATGCACTCCTTATAGACTCCCTAACAGCAGCTGGCCTGTCCACCTCTGCTACAAACTGGTTTAGGGCCTACCTCACAGGTAGAACCCAATCTGTCAAGGCCCAAGATTCCATCTCCCCTCCTGTCCCTATCACCATTGGTATCCCTCAGGGCTCAGTGCATGGTCCCATTCTATTCTCCATTTTCCTTTAGTCTGTTCCCCTTCTTCCTCCATTCATAAGTATGCCGATGATACTGTCTTGAAGACCTCTGGTAAATGCCCAGCTGATGTTGCAGCCACTCTGCAGCATGACTTTCACCAGATTCAGCTCTGGTTTGCCTCTCATCAACTCTTCCTCAATGCCAAGAAGACAGTCTCCATGACCTTTGGCACAAGGCAGAGACTCTCAAGGCTACCCAGTCTACCCCCCCTTCCACACCCAGGATGGGACTACCTAAGAGGGCACTTCCTCACTTAGATATCTTTTAGTATGGTTAGACCAACACCTCAACTTCTCTGGACATTTTTATGTGATCTTCAAAAAATTGTGTCCCAAGCTTGGTGCCTTGTTCAGGAACCATAGTTACATCCCTCTTACAGCCAGGTGTGAATTAGTCCAGAAAATGATACTCCTGATGTTTGACTACTGTGACGTAAATTGTGGTGCTGCCCCCAAGTCCTCCTTGGCCAGATTGGACACTCTCTTCAACTCCTTCTTCTGTTTCACTCTTGATGCTCCCTCTTGAACCCATCACTGTGAGCTCTGTCATGCCCTGTCCTTTCCCCCTCTTGCTAACAGACACCTCTCTCACTGTGCCAAATTCACCTCTAAATACTAGTTGGGTGAACCCCTCCCTACCTCATCACTTCTTTCTCTACCCCACCCTACCTCCACACTCACTCAGATATTCAGATACTCATACCCTGGTGGTCCCTCACCATTCTACACTTATCGGTCAGTCTGCATTTTCCTACTGGTTCCCTAAAGTCTGGAACTCTCTCCCCCCACAAGTACGCCACCCCTCATTCTACTCCATCAGAGCAGCCTTACACAACTACCTTTCCTCTTACTGCTCCTGCTATAATCCACCATTATATCCTCTCCCTACCCAGCCTTTACTTAACCTCTAGCTCCATGATGACTAGTTCCACAACCTTTATTCTCACCCCTCTCCCCCACCAATTTTTTTCTCTCCTTACCAAACCATCTCCTCCCTACCAACCCCCTCCCTCATTCTCTCCCCAGCCCTCTCTGCCTCCTACCTGCTAGCCTCCTGATGTTCTTTAACTCTACCTTGAGCAGGCAGGGTTCTCTGGATCTTGGAGGGGTCTGGCCCTGGCAGACCTCCTGCCTCCTCCATATTTCTTCCCCTTCTCCACCATTATCTGCTCTAACCTCTGTCTGGGTTCTCAGCTACCTACAGGTTTTAGCTACTCTCCTGATGTGTGTTACCTCTGCTTTGTGCAGGCAGGGTTCTCTGCATCTCAGAGGGGACTGGCCATTGCAGACCTCTTTCCTCCTTCATCTTTCCCCTCCCCACCATTACCTGCTCTGACCTATGTCTGGGTTCTCAGCTATCTACAGGGTTTTATCTCTTGAAAGCCCTTACTCTCCCCTTCTCTTTTACCTGCTCCCTCCTTCCTCTTCCCTCCCTACCTTGTCTAAAGCCACCTGATCCTGACTTGCTCCATCCCTGGCAGGGTTCTCTGCATCCTGAAGGGGCCTGTCCCATCTAAATCTCATCTCCCAAACACTATTTCATCCACCATTTATCTACTTACCTCCCCACCTTGCAGTCATCACCACCATATCTTCCTATATTAGCACCAAATCAACCCCTGGTGGCGTTCTCAGTACTGCATGGGCTAACAACTGTACTGCCTCTCAACTCCTCTCCTCCCATCACCATCTTTCCACCTCTCTCCTCCCCCCATAACCAGCCCCTTACCGACATAATGCCCTAAATCTCTATAGCATTTGCAGACTGTTAGCACTTCTGGAGTCCCTTAGTTAATTAGCACTGGCTGAGCTACTTCTCGCTAGCTTACCCAAATCTAATCTACGAGAGTACCACTCAGTCATTTCCACCTACACAGCCATGAAGCACTTAGTGCTCACCTCAAATGTTAATTTTGTATATTTGGATCGATCTCAGTTGCATATGTATAAGCCACCTAGTTCAATAATGCCAGTTTCACTGTCTCATTGCTTACTGTTCAGCCTACTTGCTCTTTAACTGCATGTATTCAAATGTATATCTTTGTTATTGTACTAAATCTTTGTATTCTATCCTCATGTTCCCCTACTCCCCAGGTCACACCAGGAGATGAGCAACTTGTTGTTCAGTATGCCTTTCTGGTGAAACATTTTAATAAATAAATAAAATCAAATAAATCATATGCCATGGACCACTACTTTAAGACCATCCCAGACTTGCTTCAAAGATGTACACTTCCCTACATTGATGTGACTGTTTTAATAAAAAGGGGGATCAGGGCTGGGGGGGCCACTAGCCACCAGGGACATTAATATTTTAATAAAAAGTGGATCAGGGCTGGGGGGAGACCACTATCCACCAGGAACATGATTAATTTTATTACAATGGGGATCAGAGCTGGGGGGGCACTAGACCACCCTGGACAAGATTTATTTTATTACAGTGGGGATCAGGGCTTAGTGATCTGTTAGACCACCAGGGACATCCTAAAGTGGCACACTGCTGCCTTCTAGTTTACAACAACCCAACCAGATGCTCTGTCTGTTTGGTGCATGGCCACAGTTGCAACATGCTGCTGGACCTTGCCACTGAGATTCTACCCAACAGAGAATAGGGCACAGGGTCCCTGGCACATTGGCAATCAGTGCAAGATGCTGTTGGCTTGGCCTGTACTGAGTTTTGAGATCAGGCCCACTGTGTTGTCAGAATAAAGTCTAACAGAACAGGAAGTTACAACAGTGGGTAGTGGATCAACAAAAAGATTAAATAGAATAGGACCAAACATAGACCCCTGTGTAACCACAGAGGAAACACGATGAGGGGATGAAAGACAGCTATTCAAGAAACAGATTGCATTATGCTGCATAATTAAGATGAAGATGGCTCAGTAACACTTCAGGAAAAGTCATAGAAAGACAGTTCGGTTAATGGCAAAGAGTGACTGATCATGTGAAAAGGTTTTGAGAAATCGATAAACACGGATCCTACAAGACACTTCTTGTCCAAAGCCCTAGAAAAGGAATCATGAAAGTCAATCAGTGCTGTTTGGGTAGAAAATCTGGGCCTGACAGCTGACTGAAAACTAGAAAGGACCTTATAATTTGCCAAGTAATCATTTATCTGAGATCAGACAATATTTTCCATAAATATGGAAACATGGAATGCAGGGAAATTGGGTGATAATTATCTACCAACATTGTATCCTTCCCTAGTGGAGAAATAATTAAGGAGTGTTTCAAGGCTGTGGAAAAGTTTGCATGGTGAGTGATTAATAAAATACAAAGGTTAATGGGGGAGCCAGGATGCTAGCACAGCATTTGAGTAAAAAGTTATCCAAGCTGGCTGTAGATCATCTTCCCAGTGTCCTCTCTCAAGGAGCACAACAATTAAAATACCTTCTCATATTTTTAGATCTGAAATAAAACATAGGTCTTGAGAAAGGAGACACTGAGATAGGATTGCAATGCAGGGCAGCAGAGGATAAACCAGATTTATTTAGCATCATAGCAAGAACCTCAGTAAAAAAGGAATTAAGCATAGCACAAACACCCTCCTTAGAGTAAGATGTTGGGTTATGGACAGATCACAACCTCAATAAAGTCTGGTTCCTTTTTCCAATAATATATTTGTTGGTTCTTATTGTAAACCACTTAAATCCAAGTATCAAATTATCAAACTTCTGGACCATAAAGTTTCAAATTTGTAGCAAAATGTCTTTATTCAAAACCTTCAATAACTTCATCCAACATTTCAAGATCTTAATGTAGCTCTTCTTCAGGAGAATGCTATAATAACATGACATTTGCACTTTTAATCAATTGTCACTGTGTATAATCACACTGAATAGTTTAATTTTATCAATGTTTCAGAAAACCAGGAGTAGAAAAATCTTTTAGTTACCTTTTGTTTCCACAATTATATGCAATCCTTCCACCACCTTAACATCTAGTTGTTTTCATTTTTCTACAGTGTAAAATAGCAACATAAACATTTTACTACACTTCCCAGTCAGAGCAATCTGTAGAGTTAATTGTTTTACTCCAAGTTTGTTTGTGTTTAGATATATTAGCTTAAAATCTATCCTTATGTTCTCATAAAAAGATCATTTGAGTTTCAGTGCTGAACTGAATTGGTATGAATGAATGTTTGTGAGAAATCACCTTGTCTATATCACAGCTGTCATTTCTTTCTCATCAAAACTCTGCATTGCTTTCTGGCTATGTAACACAGGGTTATTTAATGGATATAAAATAAATCTAAATGTTGTTAATTCATAGAAGTAGTCTGTCATTGATGTAGCCTCCATAAATAGGTTCATGTGAGAACAATTTTGTTTTTATGTCAGATTGACAAACAGGTATCTGCCACACTCTGTTATTTCAGTAACATGTACTGTTTGAACTCAAATTCAGTTCTTTGAGGGTTTCTGTGTGAAAATACATCATGTATATGTATAATTAGAAATACTATATGGCATGCTGATGCCACTGTCTCCTGCCCTCAGTTGAGGCTGCTACACCTTGCTTCCTTCTGTCCTCCACCACCATAGTCAGGGACAATGCACCCTGTTGCCCCATTTCTGTCTCCACAGATAGTGCTGCTGTGCTCTGCTAAGCCCTAGAGTCCTAGGGCCTCTGCCTCTGCAGTTGGGGCTGCTACACCATGCTGCCCAGGCCACCAAAGGTGGGGCTTTTGCTTCCTTGCTACCCACTTCTGTTGCCCCCAAATGGGCAGAGCAACTGCACCACATGCACCCTATGTCACAGTCAGGGCTTCTGTACACTGATGCCCCACTGTGTCCTGCCCCACAGTCAATGCTTCTGCACCATGCTGTCATCTGTTCCCTGCCTCAGCTGTGTCCTGCTGCACCATAGAGCATCTTTCCTCCACAGTTAGGGTTATTGCACCATGTTGCTTCCTGCCACCAGAGTCAGATCCTTTGGTACACTGCCCAAACTGCTCAAAAGAAAAAAAACCTTCATCTTGTGTTATAGGGTGGGGGACAGAGGGTTGCAGGGTGCAGCAGCCCTAACTGTTCAGGCAGGAAACAGGGGAGACATCAAGGTACAGCAGCTCAAACTGTGGGACAGGGTATAGCAGAAATGCCTGTTTGGGACAAGGTACATGGGCAGCAGTGTGTAGTTAAGATTCTGACTATGACGGCAGGAGGCAACAGGAAGAAACTGCCTCAGCTGTGGTGGTAGGGGACAGGGTGCAGCACATGCCTGCCTTTCTTCTTCTGACAAGTGGCAGCTTGGTGCAGCAGTCCTAACTGTGGTGGCATGGGGCTCTAGGGCATGGCAGGCCACAGAAACCTTGACTGTGTAGACAGGTACAGGATGCAGCAGCCTTGGATGTGGTGGCAGAAACAGAGGACAGCATGGTCAGATGCCTCAACTGTGTGGCAGGACATAAGGGGACATCAGGGTAAGAGAGCCCTGAGTGTGGTACAGGGTGTGTGTGGTGCAGCAGCCTTGCCCACTTGGGGGAATGGAAGTGGGTAGCAGGAGCAGAAAATACCCCACCTCTGGAAGCCTGGTACAGCATGGTGCAGCAGCCCCAACTGAGAAGGCAGGGGACATGGGACTCTAGGGCTTAGTAGAGTACAGCAGCCCTGAATGTGGAGACAGGAACAGGGGACAACAGGGTACATGACCCTGACTGTGGGGGTAGGAGACAGAGGGAAGCAGGGTGCAGCAGCCTCAACTGTTTGTGCAGGAGGCAGCAGGTTGCAGTAGCCCAGATTATGTGGAGAAGACAGTGGGCAATGGGTACAGCAGCCTCAAATGGGACCAGAAGACAGGGAGTTTGTGGGGCAGCGGAAATGGGGAGCAGAGTGCTGCTGTCTCGAGTGTCAAGCAGGAGACAGGGACATCAGGATGCCATATAGTATTTCTAGTTATACACATACATGATGTATTTTTAAACAGAAGTCCTCAATGAACTGAATTTTGTGAGTTCATACAGTACATGTTACTGAAATAGCAGGGTGTGGCAGACACCTGTTTGTCAGTCTGGCATAAAATCAAAACTGTTCTTGCATGAACCTATTTAGGGAGGCTACATGAAAGACACACTACTTCTACGAATAAAAATTTAGATTTATTTTATATCCATTAAACAACCCTGTGTTATATAGCCAGAAAACAATGCAGAGTTTTGATGAGAAAGAACTGACAGCTTGATACAGACAAGTTGATTTCTCACAAATATTCATTCATACCACTTCAGTTCAGCACTGAAACTGAAATGATCAACTTTTTATGAGAACAGAGTTATAGATTTTAAGCTAATCTATCTAAACACAAACCAGATGGGTTAGTAACAAACTTGGAGTGAAAACAATTAGCTCTAGAGACTGCTCTGACTGGGAAGTGCAACAGCTTCTTCAGTCAATTAGGGACTTAACTGCTGAAGCAGCAGGCTAGACTAAAATGATGTAATCGTTCTGCAGGCCTCACTGATAGGGATAGAAAAATCTTCACTGTTTTCAGTTACTGCAGAACACATTAACAGATGCTGGTTTAAAGAAAACCACAAAACCAAACAGGGCGATATTTTCAGGAAACAGTAATCATGACACAGGGATGTGAATTCATGTGAATTCAAGCTTTGGACAAAATGCTTGATTTGATCTTTAATCAAATATTGCTAGGCAGTATCATCATTTGAAATAGAAAACAGCTCCCCAATATAACTTAGACAAGCTAAGATGAAAGTTTTCAAAATAAAATTCCTAAAACAATGAAACTTAATAGTTCTGGACATACATTTGGGAGGGAAGGAATAACTGTAAAAAATAATAGTTTGATCACTAGATAAATTCCCTTGACAACTTGAAGCACAAATTGGGAGCTCAGGGTGAGCAAAACAGAAGAGATGATGCAATTTGAATCAAATTGAGTAGGCTCTTAAATTAACTGAGTCAGGCCAAGGGAGTGATTGAATTCTTCAGCTTAAAGCCTCTGCTAAAGGATCGATTTGCATTAAAATCACCAAATAATAAATAATAAGGAAGACATCCAGAGACTGAATCAAGTGACTACAGCTAAGGAATTTAGCTGCTTCAATTTGGGGGACAATATAAATAGCAAACTAAAATTTCCCTCCCAGATAACTTTAGGGAAACAAAAACATAATCTATAGCTCAGTAGGGGCATCTTGGATCCCATCTTCCCTTCCCAGGGGGACCACACATACAAGAAATAGCCTATTAACATTGTATTACCACTATAATGAGTCTGAACATTGAGGAACATTAACATAGACAGCAAGAACAAAATCTCGAAGTTATATACAACCATTATTCAAAATCCAGTAGTATGAGCAGAGCATCCTTGAGGAGACAACTGTTTAATTCTACCCGGACAAACCAGGCTGAAGGTTTGAGTTCTCCATGCCCAAGTCAGAGTTTTTGGGGCTGAACACATTAAGCATACTAATAAGTACTTCAGATTAGGCTACCGAGCTCAGGGTGAAAAGCCACTGATATGGTAGAATAGGTGGAAATAGGTGTCCATACCACATGAGTACCCTGCAATTTTGGCTGGCAGTATAGCCTAGAGGTTAGAGGAATGAGGTGTGAATGAGCTTGGTACATCCAGCAGCTCAGACTTCAGTTTGATTCTTACAACCTCCACTTGCATACTGTATGACTCTGAGCAAGTCACTTAACTGCCTAGTGCTCCCAGGCACCCCTGAAAACAGACACTTGTGCCTAGTGGGCCTTACCTGGTTACCAAAGACTAAAATAAAAATGCTGGTATCAAACCTGCTAGTGTTTAAAGGGAATGGTATGGGATTTGCTAAAAATTGGTTATCATTGTGGGTAGCGGCAGACAAAAAAAAGAAGAAAGGGGGCAGCCTGCTACCAGACATGAAACAGGAGAGGCAGGTATCCAGGAAAATTAAGGTTGCTCTGTCATGCATTTACAAAGTTATCTCCATGAGCATATCTGAGGTGGGGCCAGAGAGTAGCAAAAAAAAGAGGAGGGAGGTGTTGAGTGGGGGGGGGACAAGAAAGGAAGGAGGGGAGCCTGGATAAGCATAGTATGGGTATACCCCTTATTGGATGGGACCCTGTTGTAAATGTAGCATGGGATTTATTATATTACAGCTATAGTATATGCCAGAGCCCTGTAGTTAGTGAGGTAGGGCATCAAGTGGGGGGGGCAACCATGAGTTTCAGCCCGGCTACATGGAAAGGCACACACCCCACTCCAGTGTCCATAAACTGCATGGGATCTCCAAGTGGGAGGGAGGCAAAATAATTCAATTGCATCTTCAGCCTGGACACTACTTACATGTATCCACATATTAAGGAAAAGTCTGCTGCCTATTCTTGCATGCCTGCCACATGGGGAGTGTACAGTACCGATAGGCTGAGGCATCAAAGTAGGGCACCCATGTATACTTCAGAAAGGACTCTTATATAGGATCACGTAAGTGGCAGGGCAGAAAGGACAGCAAACCAGGTAAATGCAAGGGGGAGATGGTCCACTGGGAAGGAGGAGGAGCAGGAGAGAAAGAAATGGGGGTCCCCTCTGAAAGAGGGGGAGGAGACAGTAGCTAAAAAGAAATGCCTTAGCCACCCGATTCTCTGTAAGAAACAAAGGGGAGGCAGCTGCTCCGATTGTCTGGCATGGTTAGAGCCCATCTGGGGGGGTGGGGGAACATGCTGCATTTACAATATGTCTGGAGCACCAGCTAGTTAACATCCGGGTGACCAAAATATAACACAAACTTTAAAAAACTTAGCAAAAAACAATCAAGAGTTTAGTGAATCAAGTTGCCATGCCTCAAAAGGATATCCAGTGAACAGCAATTCCAGTGAGCCTCATGCATGATGGAAATCTACAAACTACCACAGGAAAACTTCAGTCCTGCAGGTAATGGAACTTTAGGAGGGTAAAACAAACCTAAAGTAAAAGTCACAGGTTGCTTTGCTGGCATTTTCCTGTGAGACTGCATGCAGTTCTGAAAAGTGTAGACTATGGTCAGAATGCCAATGTAATTGGAGCCATAAAAGAACCACTACAGAACTGTGACATTTAAAGAAGAGACATGCTGTAGTATAAGGGTAGGGAGACAGTAGTTCAAATTGAAATGGTAGCCAAATCATTGTCCTCTGTCTCATAGACCCCTCCAGGCCATGCTGTCTTCTAGCCACCGATAACGTGGGACCTTAGGCTGTAGAAAAAGTATTCAGTGCCAGCCCTATAGTGCTGAGGTGCTATGTCTTACCTCGTGCTATGCCAGTGACCCAGGTTTGGGAACAACCTTGGATCATCGGTGTGCCGGCATGGGGGGGTGGGGAGGAATGGAGTGGGATCGAGCCACCTAACGGCAGAACTCCTCTCTGGGGGTGGTTGTTGCCCCCCCCCATAGTTCTCTTGCCACCAGGTGGAGGTCAGGTAGTGGCATAGGTGGGACAGGGTGGCAAGTTGGAAGGGCATCTCAGAACATGGCATGCGCATGCCTCCACATGTACACATGCACATCCTAGAAGGGGCAGGGTGAAAAAACAGGGGAGAAAGCACTAAAAAAATGTAAATAAAAAATAAATAAATAAAAAGTATTCAGTGTTGCACCATTAATGTTTCACGTTCAGGTCCCAAGAGGCTACCAGCTGGGGGGGGTGGAATACAAACAAAACCAGGAGGAAGGTCAGATAATAAATCAGGGAGATAAATGCACTCACTACAGTATCAACATCACCCATTTCTTCTGAAGTGACCTTTGGGACATTTGGATCTCTAAGGCGGCTTGCGGAGGTGGGTAAGCAGGGGCTACAGTCAGAGTAGTAGTTATCCTTTCCACCCATGATAGAGGAGCAGGATATGGAGATGGTCCTGGAGGCTTCGAAAAAGGTTGGATGGTTGTAGCTGCAGAGGCACCAGGTCCAAGGGTCTGTCCCTGGTGAGTGAGTCAAATCTGTTCTGGGTTGGCAAGGCTATGAGCACACAGGGCTACTGGATGATTCAGAAGAGGGGGAAACATGGTGGCAGATTCTGGAGCAATGGAACACTGGCTTCTGCAGCTCGCACATCAGTTTTATACCTTTTCTGCCCTTTCCCTCTTTTGTTGAACCCATTGTCTGCCCTCATCCTGAGTTAGGTGTGGGCTCCCTTTGCTGTCTCCCTCACCAAGGTCCATTATGTACATAGCAGTGGCAGAGGCCTGTGTCAGATGATGCAAAGAAGGGCCATCTGGTAAAACATAATAGGGCCACAGTCTTTCAAAGAATTCCAGTACATCTTCAGGGGACTCAGACTGGTACTGAGTCCCATTCAGATGAATGCAGAGTTGGGCCAGTTAAGGCAGGGACATCTTTACCCCAAGGTGCGAGTTTCCACTTTACCTTTGCATATGCCTTTTGTCGATACAAGAACTCAGCGGAGAAATCTTGAAAAAGGATATCTGGTGACCCTTCCAGTTGAGCAGCAAACTGTAGGACATTTTCTTTAACAGGGTACCTCAGAAGTTTCAGTAGTACTGGTCTGTGCCAGTCTCCTGGCTTTGGAAGGGGGACTAAAGTCCTGGGTGTCCTCTCAATTTTTCAGAGGATGGATGTTTGGGGCATTGAGGACTGCAGGAATTAACTTCTGTAAGAATGGGATAATGTCTTGGCCCTCAGTGCCCTCCAGGAGGCCACCTAAGCATAGATTATTTCACCTGGGTCAGTTTTCTAGATCATTCACCTTGTCCAGCAAGTACTTGATAGATCTATCTTGCTCCCAGAGCTTAGCAGGTAAGTCACTTTCTTTTCCCTTCAGCTGTCCCAGACAGTTCTCCGTGACTTTCACCCTTAAGCCAAGCAGTGCTAGGTACTGATTTGTTTGAGTGGCAGATTTCTTGATGTCCATAATGTCTATAAGGATTTTTTGCAGCATGATGTGGTGATATGGACCATATCTGGAGGAACTGGAAAGGAAGAGGACATGGTATCTCTTCAGGTCATCACAGTGTCAGGCTGAGTAAATGAGATGCCAGCTGCAAATTTCACTCTTGTCTCACTGTGAGTAAGTGAAAGTGCCCAGAGTAAATGACAATTTTCAGCCAGTTTAATATCCTGATAAAATAATAATAAATAAATAACACTTACTGATGCAGCAGACAAGTGATGTAGATAGTCATGGCATTTGTCAGATGAGTTGTGATTCTTCCCTGGTAGGCGGCTCCTATTAAGTAAATCAACCATCTTGCCTGTGGTAGATCATGCCTCCCCCCCCCCCCCCATGGAAGTTGGAAGTTAAACATGGAGGCACTAAGCAACTTGTTTTATGTCATAAAATGAGTAAGTTGTGGTGGTGCTGGTATTTATTTCGGTTCAAGTTCACATCTCTTTTCTCTAACAACTAGACTACACTGCCTGTCTAAAAAACAAACAAACTGAACAATATTGCAAAATGTTCCAAAGTAAGCAGATTATTTGTGGTGACTGCACCCATACTGTGGAATGCTCTGACTGTCAATGTTTAGTTTGACATCACGGTGGTGGCCTTCAGAGGAGCCCTGAAGTCCCACACATTAAACTAGCCTGCTTCCTGAGTTAATTTTATTATTTATTTCACTGAACTAAAGTTAGTGGATAATCAGCTCAGTTGAGCTATTTATTGTTTAGTGAACGTTTTATTTATTGATTTTTTTTTTGTCTGTTTTTTATATCCTCTGTTTACTGTTCTGGTTGTTTTGTTTTCTTTGTACAGCACCCTGAGCTACAGGGAAAGGGCACTTGCAAAATAAAATTGCCTTGCCATGCTCTGTAGTTAGTTACTGTGAATAATAACAGTGCTTACCTTTCTTAATGGATTTTCTGCAAAAGCAGTTTTCAGGCTTCCTGGAAAACATTTAAAACTATCATATTCAGACCCAATTCAGAATACATTTCATATATGCTTCATACTTACCTCCCCTTAGTTCTTTATTTCTAAGGAAATCTGCATGGCAATAGGATCTTTGTACCTCAGACTCCATTTCATTTCCTGCCTTTTCCCTTCACTGAATTTGTAATTCAGTATTTGTGACTTCACACTGCTGCTGCAGAAATTACATAGATCTCACAGAGGATTATGAAATCTATGGAGAGAAAAGCAGGAGAATATAGTCTGAAACACAAAGATTCTATTGTCATGGGAAAATGAAAACCTGAAGTGTCCCAGTAAGTTAGGGAAGGTTTAATAACCACATGGTTGGCTACTGATGAGGTTAGCAGGCAGGATGGCCACTACTGAGTGTCACAGATAACCTTGTTTGCATAATGGAGGTTTAACTGTATAACATTTTTTGCATAACGGAAGTTTTACAAATTTTAAAGAGCACCCACTGCCTCCAGGGGAACTTTGAAAAATGTAATACTTAAACACTGTTCAGCTCTGTATTTTTTCTCCGTATTATTCATTACAGAGTTCACATGCATTGCAATAGAATCTTTGTTCCTTGAGAGTTCATTAGCTCCTGATACTTATTCCCTACCTGATGTCACAATGCACTACTTGTGAACTCACAGTTTCTCCCATGACTGACTGTGACATCACAATAGAGGATAATGGCCTTAACTGGGGGAATAATCTGTGGGTGTATGAGCACTAAAAGATAAAGACCCTATTTTCATGCTAATTTCCTCTATAGCAAGTAAGGGAGAGAAGACATAGATACAAGATATTTGAAACGCTAGTTGGTTTGTGTGCAAAGACATCAGTACCACATCAAGTGTTTTTAATGCTTTTGATATGGTCCATAGTTATTGCAGTCATATTTTTCTGTTAGATGTGTTTCTTGGTTGGCAATAGGTTGATAAAATATTGTTTGCCCTTGGCCCCATCTTCTAAGACATCAAGTTTTTAGTGCTTTTGATATGGTCCACAGTTATTGCAGTCATATTTTTCTGTTAGTTGTGTTTCTTGCTTGGCACTAGGTTGACAAAATATTGTTTGCCATTGGCCCCATCCTCTAAAACATCAAGTGTTTCTTTGATAACATGGGTTTCTTGGAGTAAGAGACACTCTATAGTTCATCTATTTGCATACTGTATGTAAGAACTTTTTTTTACTTAAAATATGCCCTATAGACCTTTGATTTTATGGGTAAAAATGTTGATTGGCATTAAAACAGATAGCCATAGGGCTCACACTTGTTTGGTCAGTGAATGTGGGTCATTTACTGTATCTGGCCCAAGATAGAAACATAGAAACATAGAAGCTGATGGCAAATAAGGGCTGCAAGTCCCATCCAGTCTGCCCACTTCTTTTCCTATGTTATGAATGTGCCATTGGCCTTTGCTCTGCCAATGGCCTATCTATTCATACTCACCTGTATTGCTCCCTTATGCCTATCCCATGCCTGTTTGAAGCCCTGCACTGCATTCATATCCACCACTTCCTGATGTAGGCCATTCCAAGCATCCACCACCCTTTCTGTGAAAAAGAACTTCCTCACATTACCCCTTAATCAGCCTTCCTCTATTCTCATGCTGTGTCCTCTTGTCCTGCTATTTTTCTTATATTGAAACATGTTAGACTCTTTCACCTTGTTAGTGCCCTTAAGGTGTTTGAATGTTTCGATCATATTACCTCTCTCCCTCCTTTGCTCTAGGGTATACATATTGAGCTCCATTAATCTGTCCTCATATGTTTTCTGATGCAGTCCCTGCACCATTTTGGTTGCCCTTCTCTGGACTGCCTCAATTTGGTTAATGTCCTTGTGAAGGTGTGTCCTCCAGTACTGCATGCAGTACTCAGATGGGGCCTAACTAGTGACTTGTAAAGAGGGATTATTACCTCCCTCTTCTGACTTGTGATACCCCTACTAATACACCCTAACATCCTCCTAGCCTTACCTATGGCTTTAGTTGTCTGCTTGGATGATTTCAGGTCATCGGTGATGACAATGCCCAAGTTTCTTTCTTCCCATATGATTGCCAGCAACTCCCCTCCCAGCCTATAGGTGGCTTCAGGGTTTCTCTTCCCTATGTGCATGATCTTGCCCTTCTTTGCATTAAACCCCAGTTGCCACTCTTCCCACCATTTTGCTAGTTTATCCAGATCTCTTCTCATTCTGCCCACCCCATCTGGATCATCTACTCTGTTGCAGATCTTGGTGTCATCTGCAAACAGACAAACCTTACTCTCCAGTCCATCTGCAATGTCACTGATGAAGATATTGAAAAGGACTGGCCCCAGGACTGATCTCTGAGGTACCCCACTTGTGACCTGAATCTCTTCTGACTGTATACCATTTACCACCACTCTCTGTTTTCTGCTCATCAACCAGTTTGCTCCCCAGTTGACCAACTTCTCACCCACCCTGAGCCTACCAAGCTTATTAATCAATCTTCTATATGGAACAGTATTGAAAGCTTTGCTTAAGTCAAGGTAGGTGACATCAACTGCTCCCCTTCGGTCGACCACTCTGGTTACCCAGTCAAAGAAATCTATGAGATTAGTTTGACAGGACCTTCCTTTTGTAAACCCATGCTGTCTTGGGCCCTGTGCTCCTATGGAATCTAGGTGTTGCACTATCCTTTCCATAGGGAGTGCCTCCATAATCCTGCCCACTACTGAGGTAAGACTGACCGGTCTGTAGTTCCCTCCCTCCTCCCTGCTACCACTCTTTTTGAGTGGGATCACATGAGCCCTTCTCCAGTCTTTCTGGGACCTCTCCTGTGCTCAGAGACTCACTAAACAGTTCTGATAATGGCTCTGCTAGTTCCACCCTTAGCTCCTTTAGTACCCTGGGATGTATGCCATCAGGTCCCATTGCCTTGTCCACCATGAGCTTATTGAGCTCATGTAGGACCCTTTCTTTTGTGAAGGGACTAGTGTACACCTCTCTCCCCCACTGTGTCCATGGTGCTGAGCTGTGGGCCCTGCCCTACCTTCTCTTCAGTAAATACTAAGCAGAAGTATCTATTTAGGATAGATGCTTTTACATTGTCCTCCTCCTCACATGCCCCCTTTGATCTTAGCAATACCCCCTCTGGATTTTCTCCTTTTACTAATGTATCTATAGAAAGTCTTGTCACCTTCTTTTACTGTTTGTGCTAGTGTTTCCTCAGTTTGGGCCTTTGCTGGCCTTACTGCCTTACCTGCTTTCCTTAGAGAAGTCTGGTATGCCTCCCTATCTTCATCCTGCTGCATTCCCTTATATTTCCTGATGGCCAGCCTTTTGGCTCTGACCTTTTCTGCTACTGTTTTTGAGAACCAAAGTGGTTTCCTTCTTCTTTTGCACTTCCTTTTCTCTCTAACACAATGGGATGTTGCTTCAAGTATTGCATCCTTAATGCTTGCCCACTTTGTCTGTACCCCCTCACCTGTATTTCTTTTTGCCAGGGCTAGCTTAACTCTGTTGGCCATCTTATCAAAGTCAGTTCCTCTGAAGTCCCATATTTTTTTCTTGGAATGGGATGATTTAGTTCTAGTGGGCAAATTAAACCATACCATGTGATGGTCACTGGCCCCCAGATGACCTTCTACATGGAGATCTGTGATCCTTTCCCTGTTAGTCAGTACTAGATCTAGGATAGCCCTGTCTCTTGTGGGTTGTTGTACCAGTTGTTTGAGGCCCTCCCCCTGCAGGGAATCCACCATGTGTCTAGTTCTGGCAGATGTTCCTGCTGGTATTGACCAATCTGTATCTGGCATGTTGAAATCTCCCATTATCAGAACCTCCCTTTAGCTGTCATGTTTTGTATATCTTCAACAGTAATGTGTCTATGTCCTCCCCTGGTCTGAAGGCCTGTACACAACCCAGTTGGTATGGCTGTCCCATTTCCTGCTTCCAGGGTGACCCACAGTTCTTCTGGCTCCTTATGTATATTCTGAATTTCTGTAGCTTTGATATTTTCATTGACATAAAGGGCCACACCACTCCCCCTTTTTGCACCTCGGTCTCTTTTGAACAGTAAATAGCCAGGTACTGAAGTCTCCCAAGTGTGGTTACTGGTAAACCATGTCTGGCTAATTGCTACTATGTCCACTTTAGCCTCTGTCATTATTGCCTGGAGGTCTGGGATCTTGTTTCCCAGACTGCGAGCATTTGTGTACATGATTTTCCATTGGCCAGATTTTGGTGTGTTAGTTGTTGGTTGAGGTCTGGCATTTTCCCTGTGTGTCGTATGGGGCGCCAGACCTTTTTCCTTATCTGGTGATATAAATTAACTGCAAACATGCTGAACTCCTGTTTGACTACTAGCTGAGGGGGGAGGGTTGTTCTTCCCAATCGATGTATGGGGTGCTACACCCCTCTCCCAATTTGCTAGTTTAAATATTCTGCAAAGACATCAAACTTCTGCCCCAATGCACTGACTCCCTCCTTAGTCAGATGCAGTCCATCAAATTTAAAGAACTTTCACTCCCAAAACTGTTGCCAGTTCCCTACAAATTTGTGTCCTTTTTCCTGGCACCAGCCCTTGAGCCACATGTTTAGCTCCCCTATGTCCCCTTCTCTGACCTTCAGTCCATCTGCCACCCTCTCCCAGACTGGCAGGATCTCAGAGAAGATCTCATCTATTGTTCTAGGTGGATTTGGCGTTTGGTGTGGCTGGTCCGCTTCTCTGGAATGCCTGTCTCCTGCAAGTAAGAAACAGAAACATAGACTTTGATAGCAGATAAGGACAGTTTGGCCCACCTAGTCTGCCCATTTCCCTACCTATTGGATAAGCTGCCGATCCTAGTTAACCAACAGTCTATTTCCTCCTACCCCCCCCACCAGAATTGCCTTATGTCTGTCTCATGCATTCTTTAATTCCTCCACTGTTTTTGAACCCACAACCTCCTCAGGAAGGCTGTTCCATGCATCCACCACCCTCTCTGTGAAAATATGCTTCCTTACATTACCCCTGAGCTGTCCCACTCTATCTTCAGATTTAATCCCCTTCTTCTTGCACATCTCTTTTTCTGAAATATGCTACCCTCTTGGACTTTGTTGAGTCCCTTGAGCTACTTGAAAGTTTCTATCATGTTCCCCCTTGCCCTCCTTTCCTCAAGGGTATATTAACCTCCTTCATTCTCTATTCTTATGGCTTTTGTGCGGACCCTGTACCATTTTAGTTGACCTTCTCTGGACTGCCTCCATCCTGTCTATGTCCTTGCAGAGATGGGATCTCCAGAACTGTACACAGTACTCCAGATGGGGACTCACCAACTGTCTGTACAGAGGCATAACAGCCTCCTGTTTTCCACTGGTGATGCCTCTCCCTATGTATCTCACTATCCCCCCAACCCTTGTAACTGCCTTCTCACATTGCTTGACTACCTTTAGGTCATCTGATATGACTACCCCTGATCCCTTTCCATTTTTGTTGTTGTTAATACCACCCCTCCCCCTCATTGTGTACTTGTCCCCTGGGTTTATTTCCCAGGTACATTACTTTGCACTTCTTTGCATTGAATCTAAGCTGCCATACTTTTGATCATTCCTGCAACCTTACCAAGTCCCTTCTCATACTTTCCACACCCCCTTGTTTATCAACCATGTTGCAGACCTTTGTGTCATCCAAAAAGAGGCATACTTTTCCTTCCAGTCCCTGTGCAATGTCACTTATAAAGACATTAAAGAGGACCAGTCCCAGTACTGAATCCTGCGATACCCCACTAGTAACCCCCTTTTCTTCGGAGTGGACTCCATTTACTATTACCTTCTGTGTCCTGTTGTCCAGCCAATCTTTTACCCAGGCTGCCACCATGGGACCCACTCCCAGGCTGGCTAACTTGTTTATTAATCTTTTGTGTGGGACTGTGTCAAATGCCTTGCTAAAGTCAAGGTAGGCCATGTCCACAGCCCCTCCCTGGTCTACTAATTTGGTCACCCAGTCAAAGAAATCTATGAGATTCATTTCACATGGCCTTCCCAGTGTGAATCCATGCTGTCTTGGGTCCTGTCCCCAACTGGCCTCTAGGTAATCAACAATTCTTTCTTTCAAAAGTGATTCCATCATTTTTCCTACCACTGAGGTCAAACTAACAGGTCTGTTGTTTCCTGCCTCTGCCTTTCTCACACCTCTGTGAAGGGGACTCACATCCACCTTCCGCCAGTCCTCAGGTACCACACCATCCTCCCATGATTTGTTAAAAAGGGTAGTCAGTGGTATCACTAGTTCTCCCCTTAGTTCTCTGAGAATTCTAGGGTGAATTCCATCAGACCCCTTTGCCTGTCCACTATTAGTTTTAGGAGTTCTTTCAGGACTCTTTCTTCTGTGAATGAGCTAGTATCGACCCTCCTATCCAGAGTGCTTCTATTGATTGGTTTAGGTACCTCCCCCTCCTCCTCTTTTGTGAATACTGAGCAGTAGTATTCATTCAGTATCCCTGCTTTTTCACTGTCACCCTCTGCCCACCCCCTCCCTTTTATTAAGCCTCACTATCCCTCCCTTGATCTTCTTTCACTCTCTAATGTCCCTATAAAAGATTTTATCCCCTCCTTAACTGAGTTGGCTATCTTTTCCTCGGGTTCAGCTTTTACTATTCTGACTGCCTTCCCTGCTTCCTTATGCTTTAACTTGTACAGTTCTCTGTCCTGCTTCTTCTGTGTTTCCTTATACTTCCTGAATGCTATCTGATTCTCCCTATTCTTCCCCGCCACCTCTTTTGAGAAACATAGTGTTTTTTCCTTTGTTTTGTTTACTTGCTTCACACAAAGGTAGGTAGCTAAGAGGTGCCCTTTCCCTGACCATTTTTAAAATCCAGTCTTAATACTCATTTGTTCTCTATTGACTTTGGGGCATGATGCTACTGTTTAAGATTCTGCTGAGCTTATTGAGTACCTGATGATTATTTATCATTTTACAATAGCTGTATTATGATTTAGCAAAATGTTCATTTCTGTGAGGTGCTCATAACCCCTGGGATTGGGTGACATATACATACAATTGCCTTGCCTTGTTTTTAGAATATTACTGCAGATGATGGGCTTATAATTATTAACCAAAAAAGTTGTTATACAATCTTTCATCTCCTTTGAATCATGCCTTCTGCACCCACCCCAAATCTCTGCCTCCCTATTATACTAAAACTGCCCAATACCCCCTCAACCTCTCCCCCATTTCTACATTAGCAAAGATAGACAGAGTGAACCACTTACCATAGTGGTGCTATGTCAGAGTGACCCCCTGTGGCCAAGAAAAATATTGACTGAGAGTGGTACTAGAATATGAAGAAACTAGTGCAATTGTGAATACATCTATGAAAGGACAATTATTGTTAAAGTGAGGTAGGTGGCAGGCATAGCAAGAATACATATTGGGCCCTATGCATGATCTGGCTTGGTATGCCACAAAAAAAGGCTCACAATGAGCAGTGTAACAGGGCACCATGACCCAGTCTCCACTGGACATGTAGAGTCAGAATTCACTATCCAGGCTAGCACAAAAAGGCTGCCATGCAGTTCTGCACAAGGGGTAAGGCCAGCTAGGGAGACAGATCTAGGCCAGACCGTGGTCTTCCAATCTGAATTCTCAGAAAGTCCCACAGTAGATCCCCTGAACAGTGGGAGCAGGGGATTATGGAATATGGTAGTCCACATAAGGACTGCCATGCCCCTCAATGACTACTAGCATCTTATTTGGCAATGTCAAACAGTGCCATATAGCCATAAGCCTCTCTCCAGCCCTCTGTGGCATGCAGGGGACTGAGGTCTGTGGCTACAGGGTGGTATCAGGGCATCTGGATGTCTGTGGGGTGTCATTGATTCCATGTCACAAAAGAGATTGAGCAATAGCGATCACTATTATGGTGAGTGTACATCGCAGAAATATTATTTCAGTGATGCACACTGGCAGCACACAGAAAAATGATGCTGAGACCTACAGGTCTCATTTTTAATGTGGGGGGCTGCGCTACCCACACACCCCCCACTTATGGATTCTCAACTCCAGGAGGTACATGTTGGGGGGACTTGGCAAAATACGTGCTGCCAGGTGGCAAAAAAAAAAGCCGCATCAAGCCAGACCAGAACTCAGAACCCCAAGCCTCCCAGCTGACCACCCTCCCTACAATGCCAGCAATCCAGATCAGCAGCTGCTCACTGCAACCCCTCCCACATGCCATCCCTCCCCCACGTCTCTCCCCCCAACAGGTGTACGAGCACGTTCCTGTCATGGTTTTCACCAACCACAGTATCCGGTCACCCTCCTCCCTAGGTAGCTGTTGTCACAGTTGCCAAGACTGACTCACCATTTTTCTAGGTGCTCAATCTCAGTTGCTATGGTCAAGGACTACCAGGATCACCTAATGCAGCAACCCTTTGGCTGGTCTAATGAACACACCTGACACTGGTCTAGTGGAGCGTAAACAGCATCATGAACACAGTGTTCCACCAGAGCAAGGCCCAACATTCCTAGTCTTAAATCCCTGCCCTGTCTTCCTATGCAGTTGCATGGTTATAGGTCTGGTTGAGCCTGGCAGGGATATGTGGCATGAGTAGCTTGTTCATGCATCCATAAGTGTCCTCTGGACACCTAGGATAAGTGTATCCTAGACCTATATGCTATATATTGTGATGCATAAGGCCACAAATAATGAATGCATAGGACCCATAGTGCATACATAATTACATTTATGTCATTTTACATAATATCTATATGTTATAGTTAGGGATGAATAGGCACTTTAATGTTAAACTTCACATTTTGCACTTTAATAACTGTTCAGCTATTCAACAGATTTTCACACAATGTGGCATGCACAGTCTCATGTGGTAAATCTCTTGACTTGCCTAGTTTTGCTCTGATTGGATATGCAGATTCTGAGATATAGATTGTGCAAAAACGTTAAAATGCTCCCTTTTTCACAGTTTTTTCATTGCCTTGTGCCCAAATGGTGTGGAATTTTGGTATGACATTTCTATGGCAGAAAGAGCTTGTGTCACAGAAGTGCCTTTCGCTGGCTTGGTGAAAAAATATTAATCCATTCCAAAGTTATTCAATTTTCAAGTTCCCATTATTTTCAATAAGAATTTCACTCTCCAGGATGGCTTCCTGGAATGACAAGGAATTTGGTCTCACAAAAAAGGATTCTTTTTCTTGAGGGGGCAATCCTTTTTTGTGAGATAAAAATCCTTTTCTGTGAGCTGCCATCTTGTTTTCTATTTTTTTCACAGAATAGAGTTGCATAACTCAACTAAGTGGTGCCTTGCGCAGATACCAAAACAGGTATTCTGCTCATCAGAACTTCATTGCATGTATTGTTTGTTGTTCTTATCCTAAAATGTAATTCTTTTTCGTGACTCATGAAGTTCCTTTTTCATTAGTCCTTTTTTGTTCTTGCAAAAAAAGAAAAACAGCTTGCGAAAAAGGATTTTAAAAAGTCTAAGTCCGAAATTCTTTTTTAGAAGCCAATTCCTTTTTTGTGAGAACAATAAATGATACACAAAAAAAGGAATCGTTTTGCAAAAAAGGATATGTAAAAAAAAAATGGTCTGAAATCCTTTTTCCCCGAGACAGAATCTTTTTCCACGACCACAAAAAAGGATTCACAGTAAAGGAATTGTCTCATGAAAAAGGATTAAAAAAAACAACTAAGTCCCAAATCCTTTTTCATGAGACAGGATCCTTTTCTGTGACCATGGCAAAGGATTTGTGGAAAAAGATTCCTTTTCTACAAAAAAGATCCTTTTCCATGAATGTGGCAAAGCATTCGCAGAAAAAGATTTCTGCTCTCATAAAACTATTTTTGTGCCTTTATTAGTGTGGCACATTGAAGTTCAGTGGCACCCGCACCCTCCCATGTTACTTCTCTATAGCTCAGGTGTCTAGTGGCACCCCAACCTCCGATTCCCATATTTATAATATTGAAAATCAACATTGATGGTTAGTGGTACCCCCCACCCTCCATGTCCCTTTATTGTATAACCCTGGTGTCTAGTGGTACCCCCTAACCTCCGATCTCCATATTTATAACAATGTATTACCTCATTGGAGGTTAGTGGCACCCCCCATGTCCCAGTCAACCTGCAAATAAGAAAACCATCCCTTGATGTCTTCCTTTTTTTACAAACTGTTAAAAAAGTCTACTGCTGATTACACTTGCACCACCTACATGACCTCCCACTGTGCACCCACCTCCTCACACCCCTCTTGACCCCCACACACCCTCACTCACCTGAACTGCCAAAACAGTGAAGATCTACTCTCTGATCAAAGACTCATCTTGCTGCTGCAACTGGTGACTGCTCTCTAACAAGTAAGGTAACTGTGGTTGAATGTATTTTCCAACCACAGTTACCTTACTTGTTAGACAGTAGTTTCCAGTTCCAGCATCAAGATGCATCTTTGATCAGAGAGTGAATCTTCACTGTGTTGGCACTTCAAGTGAGTGAAGGCATGTGGGGGTTCAATGGAGATGTGGAGAGGTGGGTGCACAGTGGGAAGTTGGGTGGGTGGTGTGGGTGTGTTCAGCAATTAACTTTTTTTAAACAGCTTGCAAAACAAAATTGAGGCACAGTTTTCTTATTTGCAGGTTGACTAGGGCATGGGAGGATGGGAGGTGCCACTAAACACCAGTGGGGTAATACATTGTTATAAATATGGGGATCAGAGGCTGGGGGTTCTACTAGACACTGGGGTTTTACAATATAGGTATATGGGAGGGTGGGGTGCCATTTTGAACTAGCACTTTCAGGTTATTGGGGTACAGTCAAGGGCTTTTTAGTAGATATGTTGGATAGGTTACAAAATGTGTTCTAAATTCTGAAATGAACACTAAAATTATAAAAAATGCAATACAGTCAGTCAAAATAGCTAAAAACTACATTTATAAAAGTAAACACTGATACATTTTCTTACACTATAAAATGCTTGCTCTAATAACTAACTACTTCAAAAGTTATCAGATTGTGCAAGTCTCTGAATGTATTAGCTGCTGAACAAAATGTAATTGTCAAACACAGGAAACTGCACAAAGTGGTCATTCCTCCTTTAAAGTCACTCTTACTACAGAAGTCTGAGCAAAGGCTGTAAACAGAGCAGGATCTGTGCACAAGCATGTTATGCTGTACTGTACACTGAATGGTTGCTGGAAAACTAAAGTGCACTGCAAGACTGAACAAGCATTTGTCAATGCCGAATGTTGCTTGCGTGTATGTGCTGCGTAGGTATTTGGAAGTCAGTGGAGTGCAAATATTGAAATTTTGCAAACTTACGAGCGTGCATAGGAACTGTGCAATGCACACTCGTAGAACAGTAATTTTTAGGAAGTTTGTCACCAAATTTTCAACATAGCCATTTTAGGACCTCTGCTCATGAACAGTGTCACTGTAATTTTCTTAATGTGTCCCATACATTGATTTCGCAGACGTGTTGGGTGAGATGTGAAAAGTGACAGCTGCACTGCTCATAAGGAGGTGTGGTAAAATGACAATGTTGAAAATCGGGAGTGAAAATATTGAAAATTCAGAAACTTATGGCGTGCGTAGGAAGTGCACAATGCACGCTCATAAAACAGTCATTTTTAGGAATGTTTCCACCAGATTTTCAACATAGGCTTTTTGAGAGGCCACCTTATGAACACTGGCAGTGTCGTTTCGTTAATCAGTGCCGAAAGGTGATTTTGAAATTACCCTTTAGGCTGGATTAATGCCATGACAGTGAGATCATTCATGAGAAGGGGTCCCAAAATCCCATGTTGAAAATTTGGTGCAAAAATTCTAAAAAATGCCAGAGATATGCAACAAAGTTGAAGAAACCCTATTTATTACATTATACAGCTTACCGGCATTTCCTCAGTTTGCAGTCGGCTTTGAAGAGTGCAGAAGTGTTCCTGGTCCACTGAAGATCATCATGCCAGAGTCTGGAGGTAAGTATGGGGTGAGGGGTGTGGGGAGGCAGGGCACGCAGTGGTGGGCGTGTAGGGGCAGATACAGCGAGGGACCATTTTGTGTTTCATGTTTTTGTTTAAAAGGGCGAGAACGCAGGACATTGCCATGCTGGGGTGGACTCTGAGCATGGGACAAGGATGGCAGTTTGGGGTGCATGGACCCGAGGGGATTAGGCACCCTGTTGGTGATAAGCATCTGTTCTAGCGTGGCACCCTGTACCGAGGGGAACAGTGGGAGCTGACAGGGGGATTAGGCACCCCGTTGGCTTATGATGTGTAGCCATGCTGGGGTGGGCACCCAGCGTGGCATGTGGAACTCTGTTTGGGGGGGCAGCACAGCCGATGGGGTATTGGGCACCCCCTTCGGCTATACAGTGTGTGCGTGGGGGGGCAAGCATGCAGTATGTGTGCATGTGTGTGTGTGTAGGGGAAGCACGCATGAGCAGGCGATATCTTATCACTGCTCACTGAAGCATAGCTCCCCCCTTTTAACTGTACTCCACTGCATTTTTGACTGCTGTCATAAACAACTCCAGCAGCCATTGGAGAACTAGGGCCGCGCCTGCAAACACACTGACTGAATTGGAAGAGGGCTGCCACACCTCTGAAAACTCGGATGATGGCACAATGTTTCTTGCACATGCATGCAAGCAACATAAAAATGGGGCATTCTCTATGTAATAGAAGTGAACACAGAAATGTCACCCCGCCAAGGTCTTTTTTTTGTTTGTTTGTTTTTTTGGAAGTGGGCTTTAGCATCTTTGTTGAAATGTGTTTTATATTTAAGGCATGCTCCTTTAAGGATTTACTTGCAGAAATATCTCTGGGAAATAACTTGTCCCTTGAAGCCTGAGCCGTCTGGGCAAATTGATCTGTTATCCATTTATCATATATAGAGGGGAGCTAACAACTAACTACAGCCTGAGATCAGATGATAGTCATCTCCAGTGTTTAGGAGGGCAGAATCTCTGCTCGGCTGTGGACTTATCTGTGTAAAGGTATTACAGTACATGCAGTCCGTTGCTTTAGCGCTTAGGATGTGATATTTCTATTTAACAGGCTCTCTCTGTATAAGATTTCCAGTCAGACTGAAACACAGTGGTCATATTTTCTTTGAATTTTTTGTGCTTAAAAGATGATATGCAGTATCTTGGTTCCATTGAACAGTTGGGCTAGAGTCAAAAGAGAGACGAAATATAATGTATTGTTTTGCTCTGCAAGAAAGATTTTGCAGCACGGTAAAGTATGAGCCTTGCTTTTAGATATCCATGGTTCCCAAATCAAAAGTGAGCAGCTTTGCAATGGAATAAAAAGGTGGCTTGCTCCCCTCCCCTACAGTTATTATAAGTAGGACAGTTAACATTGGGTTTCAAGGGGCTTAATTGCCCAATGTCTGTCCTGGTGTATGTAACACAGGTCTGAGAAAATCTGACTATCTAGACCAGGTAGTTAGATTGTCTCAGACCTGTGTTACTTACATGGTACACCATGAACAGACACCTTTGAGCATGCTGCTCAACTGTCCCACTTCATGAAGTAAATACCTAATATATTTGTCTCTCAGAATTTCGTTACATGTATTATCATATCACATCCATCCATACAAAGTGGAAAATGTGCTGCTCAGTGCCCACACAAAGTTCTTAGTAGACACATGTATTAAAGGAGAAATTAATACTAATCTTTGATACTAAAGCAAAATTGAATTAAAAACAAAATCAAGGTACTAGTTTCCATTGTGTTCTGAGCCTGTATCTCTATGTTTCATGCTGCTGTGTCCTGCATTATGTAAATAAGTGATGGACAAGGAGCTGAGCTGGAGATAATTGGCCAAAACCAGCCTGGCAAGGATAATATACAGTACCTCATCATCATCTTCACAGAAACACAGGTCAGAGACATGGCACAGGCAAGACCCACAGACCATTACCTCATCCACCAGCCATGGCCCTTGAACACATCAAGAATCAGTTGAAAGTGGCCCCTATCACTGGTGTAACGAGAAAGGTAGGAAATCTTGCCAGAAGCCCACACACACAGTAGGTACACTAAAGAATTTAATTTTCAGTGGGAATTGGAAATACATGAGCACATTTAAAAGATACAGTCTACAGACAGAAGCTACTGAAAATTGTATGCATTGTGCTACTACTAGTGCAGTTTAGGTGAAGGTGACTGAGTCTGATGATGTTGCTGGTTTTGGTCCATTTTCTCCAGCTCGGCTCCTCGTCATGCTGCCTCAGCTAATTACAGCAGTTGGCACTTTTAAATTGTCACAAGTGGCTGCCTGCTTCGTTACACGGCCACAGACTCTCTGTAGAATATTATAGCAAAAAAAATTATTCTTTTTGTCATTGCCCTAGTCTTGACAGCGAGTTGCTGCCACGAGTGACTGCATTTACATTTCACTGAAATTCCAACCTTACCTAGTTGTGTGAATTTTGTGACAAGTTGAAAAAGACTCAGAGTGAGATTACTAACGCACTTAATTATGTGTGGCTGTGAGAATGAGGTGGAGGGGGGAGGGATCGGGAATCAGACTGTCTGGTGGTGTAGACTGAGATGAGTCTGGGTGCTTATTAACATACTCCCACGCAGTCAGTTTGTCTGACCGAGACAGCTGTTTTTCCCATATCTTATTTAATTGGTTTGGACTTGCGGGGGGGGGGGAGGACAAGTGCCTTCCCCTTGTGGATGCCCAAGTGTGGGACCACAGGATGGTAGTTCAGGATGGCATGATTCACTTTCTTTCAAAAATACTTACTGAGCTGTTAGTGTTTTAAAGCCTGTTTGCTGGCCTTGTGAGTTTGCTTGTATCAGAAGGAAAAAAACAGCAATCACAGGGACATGACAGAAGACAACAAAATGCCATCGGCAAGCAGCAGGTTATCAGCAGTCAACATCTTTTAATCGTTCTTGGGGTATAGTTAGGTAAGATTAAGTATGCTAAACTTTGAATGTTTTCAAAACTTAAAAAGTACACATTCTTCGCTGATGATAATATGTCACACACGCCAACCACATGGCAAATGGCGTTTTTCCATTCTCTGCATTTACTTTATTTTACTTTGTGATTCCCATCATATCATTTGTATTTTGAACCGGGTACAAAGTCGATCCCCACTGTTATTTGAATACTGTCTGCATTGCATGAAAGTAAGTTACTGTATATAAATTTCAGAAATTCGTGGGGCTTCAGGGTTGGCTGCCTGATCATTGGCTGACATGGGACATGGGGCAATTTGGCATTCCAAGAGATGGGTGTGCCGGATAGGATTTAAAATGGTTCATCTGAGCACAGTGATTAGGAGGCTGGAGACATTCACTGCACATGTACTGGGGACTGTCTTGCTTGTGCAAAACAGTGGTATTTTACATGTATGGACTTAAAATCAAAGCCAGCATTTCACATGGTGGACGCAGCAGTGGTTATATGTCCTGCAGTATGCAGCACGTTGCCAGCAGATGCCACCAGCTGAACAGCAGTAAGCCGGCCAAGGACGGCACCGCTCACCATGTGGACCAAAACCCTCATGCACAACTGTGTCCGATTCCTCCTTCATGTAAAGGTAAATACAGCACACATTGTACCTTCTTTGCTGTGGATCCAGAATCCCAATAGGACTGCAGGGCTCTGTCCCACTGCAGCCCTAAAAATGACTATGTTTTTTTTTTCCTCATGGCTTTATTTCAGTAAATTTGATGCAGAAGTGATCATCAGTCCCTGGTATGTGGCCTGGCCACCAAGTGGAAAGAAAGTAAAAAGAAGGTGGAGAGGCATCTGGGGAGAATTAAATAAAATGGTTTTAAAAGCACCCTTAAGTGTTATTCATTACAAGGGCATCATTACAAAGGAGCCTGTCATTTTAAAGAGCTGCCAAGGCTGCTCATGAATAACCAATGAGCTCTGCTGTTATCCTAGGGGGATTGGGGGGACTTCTGCTGCGTGTATTTATTGATATTCTTATGTATTTATTATGTAGTTCTGTAATATAATGCTGGTTTGTGGGCAGAGGGAGTAACAGACAGAATGTAGTGAATGCCTGCTGTCAGCATCGGTCTTTGGCTCTGTGGGTCTTGGACCCACTAGTGGCGGGAAATTAAAATAAATGTTATTTCACCTGACGCTTCACTGGCTGTATCGGGCTTCAAACCTCCTGCAATAGCACATAATAAATCACATCCCCTCCATGCTGGCATCCTCCCTGCTAGAACCATCCTAGGGACAATTAAACAAAGCAATATGGCCCCTCTGGATTTAATTCATAAAATAATAATAATAATAAATAAGAGTAAAAACAAAAACAACTCACTCCTGGCAAGACCAGCTAAAGGTAGTGATGATTAACTTTACCTCAGACCCTCCCTTGCTTTCCTGGGATCAGTCCAGAGGTTGGGAGTGAATAAAAAGGGCTCTCACTCAAGTACTGTAACTCTCTACCCAAACAGCCTGCAGTGTGTGTGTGTGTGTGTGTGTGTGTGTGTGTGTGTGTGTGTTATATCTCTAGGCATTAACATGATGCAGCACTGGAGAGCAATGGAGGGGTACCTGCTGATCGCAAAATTCCCCTTGCAGTGGATCTCTGGTCTGGAGCATTTAAAGCAAGTCAGCCTAGGAGAACATTATTATTAAATACATTTTCAGCAGCTGTCAATAACAGAGATGTTCCCAGCTAGAAGGGGGCATGATTTTTTTTTATTATGTCAAGTTCCCAATGTCCAGCAGCACAGAATGTGAATTTTATGTGATTTATAAATTTATTAATTTGTGGGTTTCTTTAACATAATGCTGGTTTGCGGGCAGAGAGCACAAAACCTTTTTTTTTTAATTTGGCCTGAAGCTTACCTGGCTGTGTGGGCCCAAAAACCAGCTACAGGAGGGAGGGACCATGTGTTTTTCCACACATACCCATTGAAACGTAATCAGCAGCTGCCAAGCAGAGCCACGAAGGCTTCAGTCATTTCATTATTAAACATTTTACCTAGTACCTAGGGCTCAGACACAATTGGAGGACGTTACTCATTTCATGTAAGCCCCTCAGCATCTTCCTTGCTATTCATAGACACAAATTTTGCATTTGATGTACTAGCTAAAGATATGAGTGATTGACCTCTTGAACTAAATTGACCTTCTGGCAGAAACTAACACTTTATTTAAGTTTAACATCTCGCTTAACAAATATTGGCCCATTGCATATTTAGTTGACCTTCCACTCAACAGATAATGAATGAACTTATTGTTATGATAAAATGATAAATGGTTGGAAAGTGCATGTAAATTAACATGCAGCCAAAGAGAAAAATGTTGCATCTGATGTACTAGGTAAAGATATGAGTGATTGACCTCTTGCACTAAATTGAACTTCTGGCAGAAACTAACACTGTATTTAAGCTTAACATAGGCTTATAAAATACTGGCCTTTTGCATATTTAGTTGACCTTCCACCCAACAGATAATGAATTAACTTATTTTTATGTTAAAATTATAAATGGTTTCAAAGTGCATGTAAATTACATACAGCCAGTCAGATAAAAGCAATGTGGTCAACCTATGGGAAAACTATTCTGTTGCTGCCTTTCAATCTGTACAATTTACGTGAATACAAAACGTTTTTTAATCTATAAAAATTACAAAAGTGTTCACATAAAAGCTGGTACAGACAAATCATTTCTTCTACTTAGAATAACATTTCTGTAGTCGTAACTGCCTTTATTTGGTGCTTAGTGCCTTTTCCTATTTTTTTTTATAGAGAAAAGATTTACAGAAATGGCATAGTTGTTTGCTCATAGACAGAAAGAAACAACACATAGAAACAAAACTATCAAGGAATATGTACATACTTTTGACCACGTTGCTTTTATGTGACAGGCTGTATGTTAATTTGCACACACTTTCCAATGATTTATTTTAAAACTAAATTCATTCATTATCCGTCGGGTGGAAGGCCAAATAAATATGCAAAAGGTATGCATGTAGGTATATATTGATGGTTTTGTTTCTATGTGTTGTTTCTTTCTGTCTATAAACACACAACTGCAATAAATCTTTAAAACTGTTCTCTATATAAAAATAGGATAAAGACACTAAGCCAAATAAAGGCTACTGCCCTCTTGGGCTCAATGTTTTTGCAGATAGGACAGCCCTATTGGGCAGAAAACCACTACAAGTGGCCAGGGTATCAGCAATCATTATGTAGTTCTGTAATATAATGCTGGTTTGTGGGCAGAGGGACTAACAGACAGAATTTGGTGAATGCCTGTTGCCAGCATCGGTCTTTGGCTCTGTGGGTCTTGGACCCATTAGTGGCGGGAAATTAAAAAAATGTTATTTCACCTGAAGCTTCACTGGCTGTGTTGGGCTTCAAACCTCCTGCAAACGCACATAATAAATCACATCCCCTCCATGCTGGCATCCTCCCTGCTAGGACCATCCTAGGGACAATCAAACAAAGCAATATGGCCTCTCGGGGTTGAATTCATAAAAAACAATAATAATAATATTAATAATAAATAAAAGTAAAAACAAAAACAACTCACTCCTGGCAAGACCAGCTAAAGGCAGTGATGATTAACTTTACCTCAGACCCTCCCTTGCTTTCCTGGAATCAGTCCAGATGTTGGGAGTGAACAAAAAGGGCTTTCACTCAAGTATTGTAATTCTATACCCAAACAGCCTGCAGTGTGTGTGTGTGTGTGTGTGTGTGTGTGTGTGTGTGTGTGTGTGTGTGTGTGTTTGTGTGCGTTATATCTCTAGGCATTAACCTGATCCTGCACTGGAGAGCAATGGAGGGGTACCTGCTGATCGCAACATTCCAGTTGCAGTGGATCTCTGGCCTGGAGCATTTAAAGCAAGTCAGCCTAGGAGAACATTATTATTAAATACATTTTCAGCAGCTGTCAATAACAGCGATGTTCCCAGCTAGGAGGGGGCATGATTTTTTTTATTATGTCAAGTTCCCAATGTCCAGCAGCACAGAATGTGAATTTTATGTGATTTATAAATTTATTAATTTGTGGGTTTCTTTAACATAATGCTGGTTTGCGGGCAGAGAGCATAAAAATTTTTTTTTTTTATTATTTGGCCTGAAGCTTACCTGGCTGTGTGGGGTCAAAAACCAGCTACAGGAGGGAGGGACCATGTGTTTTTCCCACACATACCCATTGAAATGTAATAAGCTGCAGCCAAGCAGAGCCACGAAGGCTTCAGTCATTTCATTATTAAACAATTTAACTAGTGCCTAGGGCTCAGACACAATTGGAGGACGTTGCTCATTTCATGTAAGCCCCTCACCATCCCTCCTTGCTATTCATAGACACAAATTTTGCATTTGATGTACTAGCTAAAGATATGAGTGATTGACCTCTTGAACTAAATTGAACTTCTGGCAGAAACTAACACTGTATTTAAGCTTAACATAGGGCTTATAAAATACTGGCCTTTTGCATATTTAGTTGACCTTCCACCCAACAGATAATGAATTAACTTATTTTTAAGTTAAAATTATAAATGGTTTCAAAGTACATGTAAATTACATACAGCCAGTCAGATAAAAGCAATGCGGTCAACCTATGGGAAAACTATTCTGTTGCTGCCTTTCAATCTGTACAATTTACGTGAATACAAAACGTTTTTAATCTATAAAAATTACAAAAGTGTTCACATAAAAGCTGGTACAGACAAATCATTTCTTCTACTTAGAATAACATTTCTGTAGTCGTAACTGCCTTTATTTGGTGCTTAGTGCCTTTTCCTATGTTTTTTATAGAGAAAAGCTTTACAGAAATGTCGTAGTTGTTTGCTCATAGACAGAAAAAAACAACACATAGAAACAAAACCATCAAGGAATATGTACATACTTTTGACCACCATGTTACTTTTATGTGACAGGCTGTATGTTAATTTACACACACTTTCCAATGATTTATTTTAAAACTAAATTCATTCATTATCTGTCGGGGTGGAAGGTCAAATAAATTTGCAAAAAGTATGCATGAATGTATATATTGATGGTTTTGTTTCTATGTGTTGTTTCTTTCTGTCTATAAACACACAACTGCAATAAATCTTTAAAACTGTTCTCTATATTTATTTAGTTAAACATCAGTTTAGAAATCTTTGAGCCAGAGGCTCATTTACAAAGGTACCTCGTCACGAGGTACCTATATAACATAGGACCACTATATAACAATAGGACAAAGACACTAAGCCAAATAAAGGCTACTGCCCTCTTGGGCTCAATGTTTTTGCAGATAGGACCACCCTATGGGGCAGAAAACTGCTACAAATGGCCAGGGAATCATCAGTCAGCGTCTTTTAATCTTTCTTTAGGGGTATAGTTAGGTAAGATTAAGTATGCTAAACTTTGAATGTTTTCAAAACTTGAAAAGTACACATTCTTCGCTGATGATAATATGACACACACGCCAACCACATGGCAAGTGGCGTTTTCCTATTCTCTGCATTTACTGTATTTTACTTTGATTCCCATTGTATCTTTTGTATTTTGAACTGGGTTGCAAAGTCGATCCCCACTGTTATTTGAACACTGGCTGCATTGCATGAAAGTAAGTTACTGTATATAAATTTCAGTAATTCGTGAGGCTTCAGGGTTGGCTGCCTGATCATTGGCTGACATGGGACATGGGGTAATTTTGCATTCCGAGAGATGCGTGTGCTGGATAGGATTTAAAATGGTTCATCCTGAGCACAGTGATTAGGAGATGCTGGAGACATTCACTGCGCATGTACTGGGGACTGTCATGCTTGTGAAAAACAATGGTATTTTACACATATGGACTTAAATCAAAGCCAGCATTTCACATGGTGGACGCAGCAGTGGTTATATGTCCTGCAGTGTACTCAGCATGTTGCCAGCAGATGCCCCTTCGCTATACAGTGTGTGCTGGGGGGAGGACAAGCACCCAGTATGTGCCTGTGTGTGTGTGTGTGTGTGTGTGTGTGTGTGGGGGGAGCGTGCATGAGCAGGCTATATCTTATCACTGCTCACTGAAGCATAGCTCCCCCTTTCAACTGTATGCCACTGCATTTTGACTGCTGTCATAGACAGCTCGAGCAGGCATTGGAGAACTGGGGCCGCGCCTGCAAACACACTGCCTGAATTGGAAGAGGGCTGCCACACCTCCGAAAACTCCGATGATGGCACTATGTTTCTTGCACATGCATGCAAGCAACATAAAAATTGGCTGGAATAGGGATCTGAAAACATCTGGACAGTTAATCCCTATTTATTCTACAGTTCCTCTCTGCAATGACCCAGTAGACCAGGAACAATCCATACACAGTGTTCTGTGGCAACATGGAGTCAAGTATGTATTTTGGTAGCGTGACTTGCTCAAATCTTTTTTTTTTGTTAAGAATATATGGCCCTGAGTCCAGACTCAGTTCAGTTAATGATTTGACAATACTTTTGACCCAAATAAAAACACCATTTTATTCCAATACCCATGTTCCTTTCTTGCAGGTAGGTGTTCTCATTGAACTATTAACCACTCAAATGATCAGAGAAGAAGCAAGTATGGAAATTGTTCTTCCCTATTCTTAGAATTTTAAAGAGTTCCTGCTAAGTTAATGTCTAAAAAATACTCCTCTGTATGTGTAGAGGAGAAATATTGAATCACACTTGCCCACAAGCTCAAATCAAAATGTTTTCAGGGGAAGTTGTGGTCTCATAGATTTACATAGATATTGATTAAGAACAGGTAGACAGAGTAATTCCTGGCACACAAGTATGCAGCACATTTCTCAAGTAAGCCCTTGGATGATGGGACTTTATACTGTATATAACTAGATTTTATTCAATTTATAGAGTGACAGCAATACAATAATGCAAAACATTTTGCACACAGAGCTGTAGATACAGTGTACATCATCAGTAGACCAGAGTCACTGTAGATGCGATACATTAAATTAAAAGATTAAGCTCAGTGTTTTACCAAGGCAACCCAGTAGCCAGATATGTATTAATGAAATGCTGGTTTTGACCACTGATCAACTGTATAAGAATAGTTAAAGTAATGTTAATAAGAATTTAGCCAACAGTCTAATACAATCAGTCTTGCCTGTTCTGACCAATATCACATTAAAATTCAGTTTAAGTTAACTTTGGAATTTATTTTGAAGAATATTCTAGCTGAAATCATATAGAAGTGCATGATTTATTTAATAATATGAGCTAATTTTTCTCAGTGTGTTATTTTGTATCACTTTTCAAATTTTTCAGTCTGCTCAGTTCTGGCATTGACCTGATAAGTATTGAATAAGTGGAGCAGATGTTTTCAACATTGCATAACTTAGTACCGAGAGAAAGTACAGTGTAGTGGTTAAGATCTCAAAGCTGCAAACCTAGAGAACTGGGGTTGAATCCCCACAGCCATGACTTGCATACTGTGTGACCACAAGTAAGTTACGTAACCTATCTGTGCTCCCAGGACACACCTGCAAACAAGCCTCTGCTTAGTATGCCTTTCCTGGCCAAAAATTGTAAATAAATAAATAAACAACAAAAAAATAGATCTCAAAATAAGATCTCAAAGCTGCAAACCTAGAGAACTGGGGTTGAATCCCCACAGCCACGACTTGCATACTGTGGTGAGACCACAAGTAAGTTACGTAACCTATCTGTGCTCCCAGGACACACCTGCAAACAAGCCTCTGCTTAGTATGCCTTTCCTGGCCAAAAATTGTAAATAAATAAATAAACAACAAAAAAATAAAAATAACTACAGCAAGTATAAGCAGGTAGAAATGTCATTATGTTAACACTTTACACTGTTTCCACAAATGCACTGTAACCACAAAGTGGTTATAATATAACTGCAGGGTTTCAATGTACTTACATGGATCAAAAATACAAGCCCTCACAGTCAGCTGTTGGAGCAGGGGCAGGTTGCCTACCTGTGATGCCAGTGACCTGGGTTCAGAAATGGACCCGGGATGCTGGAGGGTCAGCCAGGGGAGAAGGATCAAGCATCTGATGACTGCTATCCTTCTCCGGGTGGGTGGAGTGCTTGGTGTGATACGGACACCTAGTGGATGCTGTGTATGCTGATCATGCTGACACCAACATAGCTCAGGGGGGCAGGGCAGATGCTGAACATCATTGCATGTCCCCACCCCTGCATACTGGGGGGAAAAGATGCTGCCAGCCACCCTAAATGAAGACCACTTCAGCTTCTATGAGCTCCTATGCTGGCCCCTCAACCTATTGCATCATCTGTGGCACTGTGGGGGTATAGTGCTGCAACCCCACCATGAAGGGTAAGCCAGGGGGTATTGAGGGATAAAAAGGCTAATATGGGAGTGGAAGTGGGGGTCTGTGACCGGGTGGATGCAGTGGGCAGGCTGGCGATGGCAAAAAGCATAATAAATAAAAATATAAGCCCCCAATAAGTTTAATGTACCATTGTTTTCCATAATAAAGTTTATTGATAATTAAAAAGAAGACAAGGAAGCAAAATACAAAATGTCTGGGAGTGCAGGGCCCGAAGGACCCTGTGCTCCCACAGTAAAAAAGGATACGAATATACAGCCTCTAAAAGTAAGGAAATAAGTTGCAAAAAACTTTGTTAATGCTCCAGTTAGGGTCAAAGCAACAAAAGTTGGGAAATGTGGTATTAGGGTTTCCAACCCTAACACTCCCCACCCCCCAAAGCAGGCAGGATAGCAGGTGTGGGGTATGCCTTGTGCTTCTCAAGAGTAATGCTCATTCTATTCTCATAAAGTCTACACATCTAATCTTATTTACAAATGGAATGGAGTGAGTGTTAGACTTGAGAAGCCCAAGGCACATCACATACCTGCTCTCCTGCCTGCTTTGGGTGATGGGGTGTTAGCATTGGAAACCCTAATGCCACATTTACTAACTTTTGTTGCATTGACCCTATCTGAGCATTAACAAAGTTTTTTTGATATACACACTATGTGTGTGTGTGTGTGTGTGTGTGTGTGTGTGTGTTATTCTTTGCAAAAAAAATCATTAATGTACCAGTTAGGATTACTTAACAACACAACAGTAGGGAAATGTGGCATTAGGGTTTCGAACCCTAACTCCTCACCCCCAATCCCAAGCAAAAAAAGAAAAAAACATTAGGGTTTTGGGTCTCCAGAGTCTTGAAAAATCAGTGTTGGGGTCTTTCTTGGGGTTGTCAGCCCTAAGGCCCACCCCATTCCATGAGCAAACAATGTAACACATGATCTCCTTTCTTCATGCAGGTCCCTGTGAAGGAAGGTACAACAACTGTGTTGGCAACCTGTGGGAAGACATACTTTTCTACCTTTGAAGAGTGTATCATTAGGCAGTGGGTTGGAGCTGGACCTTGTGCTTTGGATTGGAGGCTATGGACTGGGGGGGATGAGCACAAGGGTTGACAAACCCAAAGAAGACCCCACCACTGATTTGCCAAGACTCCAGAGATCCAAAACCCTAATGTTTTTTCTTTTGCTGCTCAGGGAGTAGGAGTCAGAAGTTAGGGTTTGAAACCCTAATGCCACATTTCCCAACTTTTGTGGCATTAGGTGTAAGTTCAGTGAGTCAGCTGGATGGGGTGAGACTGGAGGGACAGCATTGTTATATGACACTACCACCCCAGCCAGGGAAGGGAGGTGCAAGGTTTCCTCCATTGGTTCAGGTACCATATAGTGAAGAGAACACTTCTTTAGGCACAGGACCCTGCACCTCTGCACATGTAGGTACTAGAGGGCCCTTGCATTGGCTGAAAGATGGACTCTTTTCCATGTGCATCTGTATCTGCTGCCACATGGAATCGCAGGGCTCAGAGGTTCCTGTGCTTCTGCAGTACACCAGACAGCTCCATGAGGACATCTGTCAATGCACAAAAGTGCAGAGCTTACTTGACTCTGCACTTCCATAGGTGGATGAAGTGTTTCCAAGGCATGGGACCAACAGGGCCTTAAATGTCTGCATCTGTTCATGTAGGTCATGAAGGAACCTGAATAAATGAGGATACAATTCCTCTACTGAAAAATAAATTATATCATTTTCAAAAATCTGCAATAATGCACTAGTTAGAGTTCAACTTAATGCCACAGAAGTAGGGAAATACGGTTTTAGGGTTTCCAACCCTAACTCCCCACCTTCTAAAGCAGCAAAAGGACAAGACCACACAAGCCAGCAGAGACAGCCATCATCAGATAAGACAAACAACATACAACTGTTTCCAGATGACAGAAATGCAGTAGCACTAATGTGCTGCTTTCATAGATTTATATATGCAGCTGCATAAGCACAGGCCCCACAAGTGCAGTGCTTATGCAGCCACACCTGTGTGTATGTCACACTGTGTGCATGGGTATTTGTGGCTGCATAAGGCATGCCTCATTGGGGTCTTCTCTTCTGTAGGCAGAAGGATCCATGAGACCTGTGGCTCTGCAGTCAGAAGTACTCATGCAGGTTGCATGTGGTACCTTGCTTGATAGCATGATCCCTTAGTCCATGCTTTTCTACTGTATGTGCATCTGCATAACTGAAAAACCATTGCCCCCTTGAACAATTTCTAGATCTGCTGCTGAAACCAATTATACCCACGTTGCAACAGCACTTCTGTCTGCATAACTGCAGGACTCACAGTGGCATGCCCCTCTAAAGACAGAAATCAATGTGTATGTCATACATCTGTGGCTGAAGAGATGCAGGCCCCTCAAGGGACTGTGCTTCTGTAGGCAGAATTACTATTGCAATTTTGGTATCATGGATTTTGTTTCACTTTTGCAGCCAGGTTTCAGTGTGTATGCCTTACACCTGTGGCTGAAGCAGCAGAGACACATCAAGTGTGTGTATATCTTACAGTGTGCATGAGTACTTGAGGATACAGAAACACTGGCCCTATTGGGACTTGTACTTTTGCAGACAAAAGAACTCTTGTAATTTGTGTATTGTGGATTTTTATCTGTGACAGCAGGGGCCTGTGCATCTGTACACAGGGTTCCATGTGATAACGGTGACCGTGGAATAGCTATCACTGTTAGGGAGTGTCTACATCCCCAAAAATGAATTTTGGCAATGTAGTCTTGCGGCAAACATTAACAGGGTGCCTGAGATGTGATTTCTTGCCTTTTTTTGCAGGGGGGTGCACCACCTGCACCCCCTACTAATGGATTCTCAACTCCAGGGGTTGCATGTCGGGGGGAAAGTAAAAAAAAAAACCCGACCCGGCCCAAAAAAACACAAGCATGCCCAGAACCAAACTCGCTACTCTCCCAACCCCAGCCTGCCACCAACCCACCACATCACAGGACCATCTCGTCAGCCCACCACTGCACTACAACCCACAAACCCTTCCGCCTGTCCCACCCCACCCCTCATGCACATATATACATAGCAACATCCTGTCACTATATTTACCGAACCCCCTTATCCGGTTGTCCCCCCCACCAGGTAGCCCTGTGCACAGGTGCCATAATTGAGTCACGCTTTTTATAAGCACTCTCCCTGTACCATGCAAAGAAGAAGAGTTGTGATTTTGAATATCATGGATTTGTATTTGCAGTGACAAGTGAATGTGTGTGTCTTGTGGTGTGCATGCCACAGATACAAATCCACAAACCGAGCACATCAGTGCTACTGCATTTGTGTCATCTGGAAACAGTTGTATGCTGTTTGCTTTACCTAATGATGGCTGATTGTGGTTGCTTTTGTGGTCTGGTCCTTTTGCTGCTTTGGTGGCATTGGGAGTTAGGGTTGCAATCCCTAGCTCCACATTCCCAACTTTTGTGGTGTTACGTTGAACTGTAAATGATGCATTAACACAGTTGTTTGTTTGTTTGTTCATTTGTTTTGTCAAAGAATTAATCTATGTATCTATCTATCAGTCTATCTATCTGACAGTCTGTCTGTCTGTCTAGCTAGCTATCTTCTTTGCAAAAAAAACTCTGTTAATGCACCATTTAGGGTTAAGACTAAGGGAACAAAAGTAGGGAAATGTGATTTTAGGGTTTCCAATCCTAATTCCCCCACACACCTGAAGCAAATCAGAGGGTAGAGTCTTCCTTGGGGGTCAACCCTAAAGCTCATCCCATTGTATAAACATCTGAAACATACACACCTGTGTTATCACATTTATTTATTTAGATTTTGGTAACTGGGTAAGCCCACTGAGACCAGAGATCCCTTTTTCAGGGGTGACCCAGAGTTAGTTACAATGACTACATACAATAGATGAAAAATAACAATAGGATTTGAGTGATATACATATTAAGTTACAGTGAGTGCATACATAAACATAGGGGTACAATAGACAATAGTAGGTACAGGTTAGGGAGTGGGCAATATACAAGGGAACAGGAAATAGTAGGAATCACAGGGTTGAAACAATTGCTTACATCAGGTCAACAGTGTTTATATCATTATCCATAGGCAATCCAAGGAGTGGAGGGCATTGGTCAGCTGGCATAGGAGGGGGGTAAGTTAAGGACGTGATCTAGCGATTACAACCACAGAGGCTTAGTTCCAGAAGGTACACTTTGAGGCCAGATTTGAACCCTAGGAGTGAAGGTTTGTCAAGCAGGCTTGCTGGGAGGGTGTTCCATAAGTGGGAAGCTGCATATTGAAAGGAACACTTTCCTTGGTTGGTGCAACGTGGGGGATGGCAAAGTGATGACTTACTGTGGACCGGAGGGTTCTGCAAGGGACTTTGGGGGTGAGCAGCCCAGTCAGGTGAGGTGGGTGGCCTAGGGAGGTGAATTTAAAGGCCAGACAGGCAGTAGGATAGGCCAGCTTAAGACTTAGGGTGGGCCGGTGTAGGTCAGAGAGGGCCTCACAGTGATGCCTCCTTGGGGAGGAGTTGGTTCCAAAGTGGCTACTCGGTGGTAGAGAGCGGTAAGTTTGTTTAACTCTGTCTCCTGGAGAGACTGTAGTAGAAAAGAATCATATAGCATGGAAGGGAGAAGGTTACAGTTTGCTATGGCTTGTCGTGCTTCCCCAGAGAGGGAGTTTCCCAAGTGATATAGGATGCTGAGCTTCTGGTGTATGGATCTAGTTAAAGCATTGATGTGTAGTTTATAGGTCAACTCCTGGTCAAGGAGAACCCCAAGATACTTGAACTGGTCAGTGGCATCTACTTTCCTCCCTTTGGCTGTAGAGAGCTGGAGTAGCTTACTACAGTCATTACCCAGGTGTCTTGTCCCGAAGAGGACTGCCTTTGTTTTTTCTTCATTCAGTTGTAGGGAGTTAGCAGTGAACCAGACCTCAAGAGCTAAGAGGCTGGCCTGAAGTTTGGAGGAGATAACAGAGGGTTGAGAGTTACTGCAGTAGACAACAGTGTCATCCTCATAGAGGATAAGGTTGCTGGGTGCACAGTCCCCTTCGATATCATTTAGGAAGAGTGAGAATAGTAGGGGGCCCAGGATAGAGCCCTGAGGTACCCCAGACATCATGGGTCTAGTGCCAGATTGTACTCCTCTCCAGCGGACTTTTTGGGATCTGTTAGTCAGTTAGCTCATGAACCAGGAGAGTGTGAGCTGAGCCAGGCCGAGTCGATGAAGTTTGGCAAGGAGAAGTTCATGGCTGACCAGGTCAAAGGCCTTGGATAGGTCAATGAATAGGGCGCCCGTAGGGATGCCTTGGTCCATGGCCTTGAGAATGTCAGATGTTAGATGGATAAGGGCAGTGTCAGTGCCATGGCCTTTCTTAAAACCATGCTGTACATTGGAGAGGAGTAAGTGTTGATCAAGGTAGTCTTGGAGTTGATTATATACAAGTCTTTCCTGAATTTTCCCCAGGGGGCTGAGAAGAGAGATGGTCCTATAGTTTTCCACTCTGTCCCGGGTTCCTTTTTTGTGGACGGGGATAATGGTCATTACCTTCCATTTACTGGGACAGTTCCTTTATGGAGGGACCTGTTAATGAGCAGGGTGACAGGATAGGCAATAGCCGGGACTGCAGCCCTCAGCAGCTGAGGTTCTAAGAGGTCATTTCCCGGGGAGGAGTCTGGATTTATTTTGCATAGAAGGGGAAGTACAGCTTCTGATTCAACAAGTTGTATGTGGGATAAGGGCTGAGGTAGCACCTGTCCATGTAGGGGTGGAAGGGAGTCCCAGGCATGGATGGGAGGTATCCGTTTGGATTGGCAAAGGAGGCACAGAAAGCTTCGGCAACTTAAGCAGGGTCATTGGTAAATGTATCCCCAACTAGGAGTGAGTCATCTTGTGCTTTTGCAGAGCCTTTGAGGAGGGAGTTTATGTGGACCCAGAATTTCTTAGGGTCACGTGGATGGCCGGTTTGGAAGTCTGTAAGGAATTTGGACTTGGCCTGCTTAGCAGTTTTTTTGCATACAGTAAGTTCCTCAGATTCCAGTACTTCTCCCAGTCAGGCTTACAGCCAGAGGATTTGTAGAGTCTCCATGCCTTGTCACGGAGACGCATAGTCTGCTTTAGTTTAGGGCTTAGCCATTTGTGGCACTTTCCCTGTACCCTGAGTTTCTTCCGGGGGCATGTAGGTTAGCTAGGGACAGGAATGTTTTAGTGAAGTATTCTAGCACCTCATTGAGTGAGGGGAGGGAGACAATGGGGTCCCAGTCAATTTTCTGTAGGTCAGAGCAGAGGTCTGCTGGTACAAACCTGCTAAAGTTCCTTGCTTCAATCACCCTGGTGGCGATTTTGGGGGGTTTGTTGGACCAGGCACAGAAAATTGGGGAGTGGTCACTCAGGGACTCCGACATAATCCCAGCAGTCCATATTCGGTCAGGGCAAGAGATGAGCACCCAGTCGAGTAGTGAATGATTGTCAGACTTAGTCTTATGCCTGGTTGGCAGATCAATCACTTGGGTAAGTGAAGAGTCCAATATTAAATTCTTGATTGTGGAGGCACCAGGGGAAAGCCAGTTTAGATTGAAGTCCCCGAGGAGGATGGTCTCACCCAGGGGGTGCTTGTGGAGGGCATTGGTTAGGGATTCAAGAGAGGAGGCGGCAGTTTGGGGTTGGAGGTAGGCACACCCTATAAAGAGAGGCTTGGTGTCTCCCAGGAGTATTTTGACAAATAGGACCTCACTCTGTGATCCATTTAGTGAGGGGAGATCTATCTGGGTTGCATTCAGGGAGGAGTTGAGGTATATAAGATCCCCCCCTTTTCCCCCCACTCTATTCTTTCTAATAGCCTGATAGCCAGCCAGGTCAACTTCATGGGGGAGGATTTGAGGCTTTGGCCAAGTTTCCATCACAGCTAGTATATCAGGTTTGTAGAGTAGGGTCCGGGTTTCAAGGTCATGCATTTTGTGCCTTAGGCTCCCAATATTCATATGTACCAGCTTGAGACCACTGGAGTTTGCCCAGAGGGGGTTGGTGGGATCACTAAGGGTAAGGTTAGGAGAAAAGTGACCAGGGTTAGATTCGATGTCCTCCCCAAGGGTTAGCTTGAGCCTGACCGAGAGGCCAGAAGAATTGGGAGGGGTGGGGGGCCGCAGTGGATCATACTGGTTAAGGTCGAGGGCTAGGTTATAGCGGCAGATCTTCAGTAGTGGTCCATGCATGCTTAGGCTAAGCTTATTTAGCCTCTCATGCCTAGGCTCAAGGTGCCCAAGTAAGGACTTCCAGCAGGATTCAAAAGAGACCAGTTCCCGGGGGAAGGGAAGGGTTTTTCCCTGTATCAGAGTAATGTAGGAGGGAGCTACCCTGGATGCTGAGCACCCCATGCTGTGGATCAGAGGGGGGGGCCCAAGGTTCAGGCTGTTTTTGGACTCAAAGGTAGTAGGAGGTTTATTTTATGAGGGAATAGCTCATCCCAGCAGTCATCAGTAATGCAATTACAGTGCGAGTCCTCAGGATTGAGTAGGAATCCTTATGCCGGGGGATGTATTCTGTTCTGCTAGTTGGTACTTTAAAACCAAGGTTTAGGGAGCACAACAGGATTATAGTAGTATCTCAGGTTATTAGCTCTGGAGAGGAAAGTGGATAAGGTATTGTATTACCACAACTGCCAGCAAATGAGGCGAGCAGCAGCAGCAGGGATTTCAGTCACTTGAAAGGGTAGAAGGCAGACAGGAAAGTTTTAGATACGACCTCTAGTGGAGAGGTCTGAAAACCTGCAGATGGGAAAGTGAGCTGATAGGTTCTGCAGCTCATGTGACCACTGCTATATAAGCAAATGTTCACCAAGGGCGGTGGTGGGGGTGGCGGGGCTCCAACTGTGTGTTCAGTAGCACTGATGCTGGCACAGTCGCGGTGCCGGCCACACAAGGGGGAGTTCAATTTTCCGTACCTGCGCTCAAAACCGGGGCTCCAATGCTGTTAGAACAGGGCTGCTCCATTGGGGAAGGGCTGCTCCATGAGCCCTCATGACCTCCACCTCGTAGTTTAAGCTGAGGTTAGGAACAGAGGCTCTGGTGCTGTTTGGGGAGGGCTGCTCTGTTGGGGGAGGGCTGCTCCGTGAGCCCTCAAGACCTCCGCCTCTTAGGTTACGCTGTGGAGGAAGGAGGAGAAGAAGAGAAATGTCCTTTAAGTAGGGGACAGAAGGTAGGGATTCAGCTGAGTGCTCAGGTTACAGTTGGTTAAATCGGGCAATGATTAGTGCAGATTAAATTCTATTTCAATATTTTAGCAGATTAGAAATTAAACTAAGCGCAACTGCACAGATTCCCTTAGGGCAGCAGTCCAGGTTCCTTCTCGGGCAAGGCTTCAGTGAGCAGAAAACAGGGGCAGAACTGGAGCTAAATACACAGTATTTAAAACAGTTTGAATTAATAGTTAAAACTGAGCAGGCTAAGAGATCTTTCATTAAGGCAACAGCCCAGGTTCACTCTCGGGCAAGGCTGCAGTGAGTAAATTAGGAGTGGGCAGAGACTATCTCCGTTGCTGCGCTGAGATTTAAATAATGAAAAAGCACCAAAGTCAGCAGCCTCTTTGTTTGTCCCAACTGTGTGTTTCAGTAGCACTGATGCTGGCACAGTCGCAGTGTCGGCCACGCAAGGGGGAGTTCAATTTTCCATACCTGTGGTCAAAACCAGGGCTCCGATGCTGTTCTTGTTGCCACATTGAGGTGAGTTTTAGGGTTGACAACCCCAAGGAAGAGTCTACCCCTGATTTGCTTCAGGTGTGGGGAGTGTTAGAGTTGGAAACCAAAAAATCATATTACCCTACTTTTGTCACTGTAATTTTAACCCTAAATGGTGCATTAATGGAGTTTTTTTGCAAAGAATTGTCACACTTTTTTTTTTAATTCTTTATTTATCTGCTTCTTTGCCACCAAGACATCCACCCAGGTCAAGGCCCCCTTCACTCCCACTCCCACATTTAGCCCTTACTCCCGGATACCCCCTGGATTACCCCCCAGGGTGGGGTTGCGGCACCAGCCCAAGTGCCACAGACAACAGGATAGGTCTGGGAGCCAGCCTGAGAGCTCATTAGAGTGGAGGGGCAGGCATCATCCTGGCAGCAAGCAGCATAGTTTTTTCCCATTAAGCAAGGGCAGGATGTGCAATGACGACCTGCGTCTGCCGGCCCCCGAGCTTACTTTGGCGTCAGAGCTTGTGGTGCAACTCAGCCTCCACTGGGTGTCGCCACAGCTCCGATCACTCCACCACCCTCCCCCCTGGAGAAGGAGTGCAGCCATGGGGTGCTCAATCCATCTCCTCCCGGCTAGCTGTCTGATGACTTGAGTCAATTCCTGAACCTGGGTCACCAGCATCACAAGCGGAAATCCAACCACTGCACCGTGAGCTGGCCAGAATTTCCTTACTTTTTGAGATGGTATAATCATATGCTCATTTGCCTGTAGAAGCGTAGGACCCTCCTTGCCCTGTGCTTACATTTGCAGCAAAACAGCAGCCAACTTGTCAGCATAGCCTTCATATTACCCTACCTCATGAACACGGTACTGAAAATGTTCAAATCCCCACCAAAACTTTATTCTGTGGCACCAGAATGTCATTAGGCTACACAAGTGCAAAAACACATTTTGGCTAGGATTTGAAAAATGACAGCTGTCACATTCATGAGGTGGTTTGAAAAAATGGATATGTTGAAAATTTGGGGTCAACATGTTTAAATTTACCAAAGTTATGAGTGAATGCAGCAAAATTTGAATGGATGCACATAATTTTGCTATTTTTGCATATTTTGAGCCCAAATTTTCAACATAGCCTTCTTATGACCCCACCTTATTAACAAGGGTGGTGAAAATGTTCAAATATTGCCTAAAAGGTAATTTTGCCATGCAAATGCAAAATCACCATTCGGGCCAGATTTTCATAACTCAACCACCATTGTTCATAATGCAGGGTCCCAAAAAAAGCTATTTTGAAAATTTTGGCTAATAATATGCAAAAATGGTGCTGCATTTTTTTGGGGATAAGATCGTTCCATGAAGGACCACTCTGGACTAAAAATCTGCATCGGGCAGGACGAGACTGAAGGAGTGGTACTGAACACTCTTGAAGTTATTTCCTCCTTGCTGAATACCTGATGAAGACTCCCAGGGACAGATATGCCACACATCATCTAATTAGATACAATAAGTCTCAGTCTTACTAATTCCTCAATTTTCTTTTTCTATTAATAACCCTATGCTTATGACTATTAATCTTAACAAAGCTACCCCAGTACTAACCGCTTTGGTCCCCCCACTAATGTTCGTGAAGTGACATCGGGTAAATTCAAACCCTCCTCACAGGCCTATTCTTAGGCCCTGATCTGCCTACTCAAAGATCTAGCAGCTCTCTAGTTTCGGAGCCACGAAGGCAGGGGCCCTCCACCTTTATAATCCCCGACTGGGACAGCGGATGTTAAAAACTGCATATTAATAACTAATCCCTCTGGAGGTGGTGGATGGGGGGAGATTGGGAATAATGTGTCTCGAACAGTGCTATGAGTGTATCATGCCAAATCAACACAGGTGGGTGGGGGGGTGATGGGGATAGCATAAAGCAGATAGCCCTCACCCTACAGAGCCCTGCAGGGCTCAAATTGTGCTTACGCCCCCTCCTTTCTGGGGGTTAAAAGATGGGTCATCCTGGTATCGAACCCACTACAGTCTTCTCTTATATAGCAGAGTTAGAGGGCCAACCTCCTCAGTTGAATACCCAACTAAAAGGTTCCCTGTAATTGCAGAGTTGGATTAATGGGGAGGCACAAGGAGGCTATTGATGTTCCCAACCCCCCTTTTACCCTTTTCCCTTTAGGCACTTAGAGTGCTTAAGGCCTGTATTACCATCAGGGGCATAGGTGTGCACCTTGTGCACACACTGAGGTCATGATGAATGACCACATTGATGGAAGTATCACAGCCTGGTGGTTGACCAGCCTGGTTATGTTGGCCCAGTTGGCACAAATGTTCTTCTGGACCCATCGGACTTGGGAGAAAAACTCCCTCATAAGTTTACTGCATTTGTTATCAAGTTAAGTTTCATTTTATGATCATTTTCTGGATTGTTAGTTGCCAAATAGCATTGGATGTAAGCAAACACTTATCTAGGAATACCATGGGGTCATACCCTAACTTGTCAGTAGGCAGTCACAGATTTCTGCTATGTGAAACAGGGATTTTGCCAAAATGTATAATATCTGGCTGTTTGAAATGCTTCACTCTAATAAGTTATGAGAATGGCTAAACAGAACTTAACGTTATGTTCTTGAATGTGAATGGCTTGGGGAGCCCTATTAAGAAATTCAGGATTATTACACCTTAAAAAAGACCAAAGCAGAGGTGGTGTATATGCAAGAAACACATATGGCACAGGCAGAACACAGGAAGTTAAAGGAGAGAAGCTTCACCCAGATTTTCTCATCAGCAATGGGGAGTGGGGGCAGGAAGTGAGGGGTCGCCATACTGATCTCAGGCCATATCCCATTCAGATTGGTAAATGAATGGGCAGACCCAGAGGGTAGGCTAATAATTGCCCAGGGCTGGTTGCAGGAGCAGGAAGTGACATTGGTGAATATATATCTCCACCCCGGGGCAAATACACCAGTGATTAAATCCCTGCTTGACAAGGTCATTGCCATGTCTATGGGAACCCTATTGCTAGCAGGGGACTTTAGCATTGCCCCTAACCCCTCTCTGGACACCACTAGGGCACCTGGAGGCAGGCAGCCAGCCCCACATAAATTTTTCAAATAGTTTGTCTGGGAGATGGGCTGGATGGATGCATGGCGGTCCCTTCACCCCAGGGTTAGGGATACTCATATTACTCTGCAGTCCAAGGCACCTACTCTCACATAGACCACTGTTATACTCAAAAGGAAAACTTGGGAAAGTTGGCTGACACCAAATTGGGTGCCATAGCACATGTGGCTCAGGCCCCTATAGTGACCTCCTTGCACCTGGGGATGGAGAGATGCTGCATCAGATAGAGGTTTAACCTGGCCCACCTTAAGAATGAGCCATTCTGGGAATTCCTTAGGGAACAAATAGAGGAAATCATTGGGGATAATTCAGACACAGACATTCCTGCAACCATTAGGTGGGACACCCTGAAAGCAGTTCTCAGGGGTCACCTAATAAAGAAAACCATCATGCTTGCTAAAGCTCGACAAGAGAGGCAAACACAGCTCAAACAAACACTTCAGTTCTTACAACTTGCACATCAGCAGGGTGAGAGATCAGTGCTGACTCAGATTAAACAAACCAAAAAAGAATTAGATGATATGTGCACACAACAGGCTGAGATGGCCATGGCATTTTTAAGGCAAAAATATGGTGAAATAGGCCCCAGGGCCTCCCGCCTGCTGGCATACCAACTACGTAAGCAACATAATCTGTCTACGACTGCGGTTGTAAGGGACCCAAATACAGGTACACATCTGACTAAACTTAAAGACATAACCCAAGATTTTACACACTATTACAAAGAACTATACACCCCAGAACAGCAGGCAGACCCCAATCATATTAACACCTCCTGGCCACACTCGATCTCCCTAGACTTACTGAAGATCAACAGACCTCCTTATTAACCCACATTATCCCAATGGAGCTGGCTGCAGCCATAGCCAGATCAAAAACACAGAAGGCCCCTGGGCCAGATGGATATGGGGCAGAGTTTTATAAAAGCATTGCCCAGCCTATAAACATAGAATTTGATGGCAGATAAGGACCGCTTGGCCCACCCAGTCTGCCCATTTCCCTACCTAATGCATAAACTGCAGATCCTAGTTAACCAGCTGCTTATTGCTATGTGCCCTAAATGAGATTGCACAAGGAGACACCCCCCAGCTGGTTATATGTGACAATCTCCCTTATCCCTAAACTGGATAAGGACCCCCCTCCAATGTAGCTCTTATAGGCCTATATTGGTCCTCAATATGGACTATAAGTATCTTACATCCATTCTGGCCTGAAGACTAGACGCAGTTCTCTCAACCCTGATAAACCTGGATCAAACAGTCTTTGTAAGTGCCAGATCCACCACAGACAACATGAGCAGAGCCTTACATTTAGTTCATGAGAAGCAAACCTGTGGTTCCCCGAATGTCCTTCTCAGCCTGGATGCTGAGAAGGCATTCGATTGAGTGTCCTGGCCCTTTCTTTTCTCTACCATGATTCAGATGGGCTTCTGCCCCCTTTATAGCCATCATTCGGGCTATATACTCCTCCCCTCTGGCATGCGTAAAGGTTTCTGGCCATCACTCAAACTACTTCCCCTGCTCAAAGGGACAAGACAGGGTTGCCCCCTGTCACCTGGTCTCTTTGCTATCTTTATTGAACCCCTGGCACAGGCAATTTGACTGGCCCAGGGGAAATCGGGTATACGGATAGAGGATACTGAACACTGTATTGCATTATATGCTGACAACGTCCTTCTCTTCCTCTCCATCCCAGAGAAGTCAGTCCCGGTGGTATTCCAAATACTAGAAGAGTATGGAGCCTGTTCAGGATATAGGCTTAACACTAGCAAGACAGATGCCCTCATCTTCCACTTTGACCCTCCTGGGTGGCTTAGAGAGAGCTATCCTTTCAGGTGGAACCTGGACAGACTGAAATACTTGGGCATCCACCTGACTCATAAACAGGAGGATGCTCTGCATTATAATTATGATCCCTTTTTCACACAAATGAAGCAGGACCTGGGGAGATGAAGCCTCCTTCCTTCAAATCTGCTACAGACGATAGCGGTAATAAGGATGGTGGTTCTCCCAAGAGGCCTGTATCTCTTCCAAAATATACCCCTCAACCTACCAGCAAAGCTATTCTGAACATGGAATGGAGCCATCTCCAGATATTTCTGGGCAGGTAAGCATCCTAGTATTAAATTTAGTACTCTCATCCTACCTAGACCACAGGGAGGGCTAGCACTCCCTAACCTTAAACTATACAACTGGGCCTCTCACATAATGTTCCTAATCTGCCAGCGTACAGCTAAAACACTAGCCAGATGGGGAGAAATTGAGGAAAACATACTACCCCACCCTGAGTAGGAAAATGCAATGCCCTACCAAAGTCACCCCCACAGGGTAAGGCTCCTCAAACCCTTGGATTACCCACCAAATGTGTGCCTGGCACACTATTCATAAATCACTACAGATTACCCTGTACCTAGTAATGTTTTGCTCAATCAAACTGCTGGAGGGCTTCCCCCCCCAGGAGGACGGATTACACCTTTAGTAATTGGAGGCATTTATACTTTGCAAGTCTTAAGCAATTCCTTACGGCAACTCGGTTTAGGACATTTAATGAGTTTTGACAGGAATTTAATCTATGGCAGTCAGATTTTTTCAGATACTTACAAATTTGTCACTATTATGACATTCTCCCAGTTGAGGTGCATAGCCCATAAAGGCACCCCCACCTGATAAAACTACTACTCTAGGTGCTCTGAACAAACAGGCTGCCACATGCCACCTCAGTCCTTTATAAATCTTTGATGGAAACATTAGGGGAACTACCTACAGGACGTTAGAAAGGTGGAATTCTGAGTTGGAACTCCACCTTACCCGAGAAACTTGGGGAACAATCTGTTTCTCATCTTCTAGACTTACCTGCTCACATGCATGGCATTTGTTTTCCTGGCAGCTCCTCATAAGATTTTTCCATACGCTGGCCATAACCTCACACTTTGGTGGTACTACATCAGCCGCATGTTGGTGACTATGTGGTGAAACCAGTGCCCCCCACTCACATGTGCTATGGTTATGCCCTATGTTACAACCATTCCTGGAGGACCTCCAAGGGGAACTGGAGGTGATTTGAGGATATGGGATCCCATGGACTGGAGAGTTTTTTGTGCTACATGTTTTTCCACAAGAATTAAGAGGCCCGTATAATGGCCACTTGATGGGAATATTGTTACTTGCTGCAAAAAAGGCCATTACCAAATGCTGGCTCACCAAGGTGATTCCTACAGATGAAAACTGGAGAGCCATAGTTAATGGTATTTACAGAGTGGAGAAAATTTTTTATTCCCTGAATGACAAAACAGCGCCCCGCACTACAAAATGGAGCAGGTGGATATTATACATCATGACATGGGATCCTGACTTTGTCCCCTAGAGAGGAACAATCCACACCCTCAAGAACTTCATCGGGTGATCTTATCCTCTCCCTGTAATGTAATTAATATTAAGGAGGCCACCCCTTAGGTTAGGTTCTACTGTGCACCAAAGGGGGTTGAAGAGTTCTAAGAGGCATTTGGAGTGTAGGGAGGGAGTAGTTCTGTATAACTTCAAGGAGCATGGGAACCTGGGCAAACAGAGACGTGGAAGAATGACCATGGCTCCAGACTAGGAGTGTGGATCATACTGAGGAAATGAAATAAGGTATTGGTTGTTAAAGTTGTGATGACATTGCCATTAATAATGGACTAGTAAATGAACTGATACCCTGCCAAACTGATAATAACTACTTTTTAAATGTGAATGAAACTGTGACTGTAAAAGATTAAACTTTTCAATAAAAATGTATTTACAAAACAAAATGAAAAAATAGCAAAGTTATTCATCAAAGTTGAAAACCCCATTGACTTACATTGAACTGTTCTTTCCTTAGTTTCTCATATAGCAGTTGGTGGTTCCAGCAGTAATACATGTCTTCAATTGGAGGGTGGATCTTCACCCAGGGACCTATTCAGGTGAATAAGGGGATGTGGGGGTGTGGGGTGGTGGGTACTCAGTGGGAGGTCAGGGAGGGGGACAGATTGGTGAGGGACCATTTTATGTTTTACATGAAAAAAGACATTGAGGGATGGTTTTCTTTTTTACAGGTTATCAAATATGGTGAGGGTTATCAGAGGGTATTAAATATAGGGATGATGATCAGAGGGTAGGGGCGGTGCCACTAGACACCATGAAAACAATTGAACAAATATGGGGATGGCAATCAGAGGGTGGGGTGCCACTAGATACCAGATAACATGAAACAATGCAGGCATGGCAATCAGAGGAGGGGTACCACTAGACAACAGGGAAGGATGAAACAAAAACAGGGATGTTAAAACTGGAGGGTGGGGGTGCCACTAGACACCAGAGAAAGACAAAATCTCAATAAAGATAGCAATTGGAGGATGATGGTACCACTAGATAGCAGGGAAAGATATAATCATTATGAGGACAGCGACTGGAAGGTGGGGGGTGCCACTAGACAACAGGGAAAAATAAAATAATTACAGGAATGGTGATCGGTGGGTGGAGCTGCCACTAGACACATGGGAAACATTTAAGCCTTATGGGGGATGGTGATCAGAGGGTAATGGCACCACTGGACACCAGGAAAAAATATATTTTTTCCATATGATGGGATGCTTTTTCATATGAACGTAAAAGGACATACAGAAAAAGTGGAAGTGAGTCACAAAAAAGAACATAAAATGTAAAAAAAAAAGAAAGCATATTTTGGGTCATTGTTCCAACAGTTAAGTGCACCATCTATCTAAAAGAGTCCCGATGAGCAAGATAGATGTCTTGGTCTCTCTGCAGGATGTCATTTTTGAAAAGCACATCTGTGGGTCAAGCCCTTTCTAGCATTAAAATTTCAGATCAAACTTCCAAACCATCTAGGTGCAAGGTGAGGACAAAAAAAAAAAAAAAAGGAAAAAAGGAAAGGAAAACACCAGCAAAAAACAGCAATTTGTTAAGTTTTTGTGCTATCTACATATCGGACTCGAGCAGAACTTGGCACATCAAGAGATCTATCCCATGAGACCATGCATGCAAAATTTCATGCAAATCCATTGAAAGATTGTGAAGATACTAAAATGAAAATTAAGCAGCAAGACCACACAAGCAGCCACAGACAGCCATCATCAGGAAAGTCAAACAACATACAACTGTTTCCAGTTGACACAAATGCAGTAGCTCTGAAGCACTACCTTTGTGGATTTGTATATGTGGTATGCAAACTGCAAGGCATATATAGTTACTTTTTGCTGCAGATGGAACTCCACAATATTATGATCACAGCTCAGGCCCCTGCAGCCACATATACAAATACATGATACCCAAATTACAAGAGTTCTTTTGTCTGCAGAAGTACAGGCCCCTATGGGACCTCATAGTCCATCAAGTTGATGAGTAAATTTGACCACTGCAATTTTGGCCCCGCAACAAGGGTGACAGTGAAAGGGGCAATCTTGATTTTAGATTGCACCTCACTCCTGTCACCCTTAGCCCCCACTCAGTGTCTACCCCCTATGGGGCATGCCTGCCCCAGAGGGGGTTATAGTTAGTTCTGGAGGGTGCATTCTTTTCCAGAGTGGGTGCTTTGGCACTGTACTCCCAGGAAACCAAATGCCTGGTGCTGCAGTGCTTGGTGACATTTTGCCAGAGCCGCAATCGGTGTTGACAAAATGTACGTCACTGAGGGTTGGTGGAACCATTGGGCCTGCACTTCTGTAGCCACTGGTAGTCATCCACACTGTAACACATACACACAGTTCTATCTGTGGAAATGCAGGCCCCTGAGGGGCCTGCACTTCTGCTGCCTGCATGTGTAAAACATACAATCTGACCTTTGGCTGAAGAAGTGTGGTTGCCACAAAATCCATGACAACAAAATTACAACAGTACTTCTATCTGCTGAGGCACATGTCTCTGAAGGGCCTATACCTTTTCAGACACAGGTGTAAGATATACATGTCGACTTCTGGCTTCAGAAGGGCAGGTCCCTGTGGGGCTTGAACTTATAAAGGTGCATATTGAAAAACATGCACTAGAGGATCCAGCTATGTAGTGAGGTAGCACCTGCAGCCCTCATAATCTACCAAATAGTAACTGTTTTAATCTAATCTGATCTTTCAAAGGTAACATTTTACTTTTCAGGGAAAGGGGGAACCCCATAGCAAAACTGCTACCCCCTTGATAAAGGTCTAGATCTGCTGCTGAAACCACGATACCAACATTGCAACAGTACTGTCTGCAGAAGCACAAGTTCCTATGAGCCCTGTGCTTCTGCAGCCACATAGACTCATGCACGTTCTACTACATATGCACACTGGTATGGCTGCATAAGCACAGACCCCCTGTGAAGCCTGTGCTTATGCAGCCTCAGATACAAATCCAGGAAAGTAGCACTTCAGTGCTACTTATTTGTGTCATCTGGGAACAGTTGTATGTTGTTTGTCTTACCTGATGATGGCTGTCTGTGATTGGTTGTGTGGTCTTGTTCTTTTGCTACTCTGTGGGGTGTGGAGTTAAATTTGTAAACCACAATGAAAGATTTCACTACTTTTGTAGTGTTAACTTGTCTCCTAACTGGTACATTAGCACAGTTTTTTATTTTACAAAGAATTTCCTTTCTTTTTGAAAGAGTAGAATCATATCCTCATTCATGTGGGTACTCTCGGGATCTGCATGAACAGATGCAGACACAGAAGGCCCTCCAGGCCCCACACCAAGAGAAGAGTACATCAGTCTGTGAAAGTGCAGAGTCTTCCAGGCCTTGCATTTCTGTGTGACAACAGATGTCAAGAATTTGTGAGTCTGTGTAGTGGGTTGTGGAACTGCTGATCCTTCTTGACCCTGCACTTTCATGTGGATAAAGATACAGACACACAGAGCAAATAGCCCATCTGTCATTCTTTGCACATGGCCCTGCGTTATCCACAGATGCAGAGGTGCAGGGACCAATGCCAAGAGAAAATTTCTGTTCACTATATGATATCACTGTATAATACTTGAGCCCATGCGTCTAACCCTTCACAGGCTGGGAAGTGGAGCTACATGACAAAGTCATCCAGCAGCCTTGGACCATCCATCTGGCTCACTGATCTCACCCCAAATTCAGCTCACTGGCACAAGATAACAATGTACTACCCATTGGGGTAAAAGCCAGCACTACATACATTTAATTAGCATTTTTTAAATTCTGACCCCACATTTTCAAAATAGTAATTTTATGATTCCCTTTTATAAACATCACATGTGGCATTTGTAGAATACTTGCCAAAATGTCATTTTGTACCACAAGTGAGAAAAGACATATTGTCCAGGATTTAAAAAATGACACCTGTCATGTTTATGAGGTGGTGTGAAAAAATGGCTATGTTGGAAGCTTGGAATCGAAATATTAAAAATTAACAAAAGTATGAGTAAACATTGAAATAAGTCAATGCTCACTCATAACTTTATCCTGGTATTACATTTTGATTCCAAAATTTGAACATAGTGTTCTTGTGACCTCATGTCTTGAATCCGGAAGTTGAAATGTTCAAATCTTGCCTGAATGTGATTTCATTTAGTGACTGCAAAATCACCATTCAGCCCGGATTTGAAAAAATTCACCTGCTTTGTTCATGAAGTTGACTTCCAAAAAAGGTTGTTTTGAAAATTTGGTTGATAGGGACTTCTGGTGATGACTCAGTCATGGCGAGAGCTTCTTTGCCTTGCTCCGGATCTTCAGCATTATTTCCACCTTTCCCAGGCTACTAAAACCTATTATTTGGACTCTTTATTAATCTCTATGGATCCTAGATTTACATTTTCATTGGTTTGAGTGCGCACATTTTAAAAGATGGACAGCGAAATGAAAAATGCTCCCTTTAAGCATACGCCACCCACACCCAATAGATTGGGAAGCTTAAAGCACTTTAAATAATTCCAAAACTAATGTATGGCAGCCTCTCCAGCCAACATCTTGCTTTTGGAAGAAAAAGTTATGGCAGAGTTAACTCCTCTGAAAGAAGCTATCTCGGCACTAGTGGAGGATTCCAAAATTATCAGGGGCACTATTGAAGGGATAACCAGAAGAATAAGTGATACAGAGAGCCAGATCTCCTCTATCAGAAACTGGAGAGGCAGATTTGAACCTGAGGTTCCTGCACTCCACCAGCAACTCTCTCAGCTGGTGACAAAACTGGAAAATTTAGAAGGCAGATCAAGTAGAAACAATGTGGTTATATTACCAGAATCATCTTAAGGTTCTGATTCTATCCACTTTGCACAAGTCAAACGTTAAAATGTAGCAGGTGCTTCTCCAAATGGCCTGGACTATGTGATGGAAAGGGCTCATAGGGCACTACACGCTATGCCGCCTCATGTGAACATCCAAGGACATTTATCATAAAATTCTTAAACTACCTTGACAGAGGCCATATGCTTAATAAAGTTAAAGGTTTCTGCCAACTTGACTGGGATGGAAAAACAATTAGAGTATCACAAGACCTTCCACAGGCAGTCTGACAACATAGAAGAGTCTTTTCATATATTGAGAGCAAGTTGATAACTGCAGGAATAAAGTTCAGAATGCTATATCCAACAAAACTAGCCATCAGCAAAGAAAACAAATTCTATTTCTTTGAGACTTCTGAACATGCAAGGAAACAAGTAACACAGCTGTACCTGGACCTATTCAAATCAGGTTGATGGTGATAGTAAATATACAGATAAACCTTCTAAGTATAATGTTTCTGAACTGGTAATTCATTATCTAGGTGTTTAGTGATACCATCGTCAATTGCCAGACTTGTGTTTCAAAGGGTATTTGATTTTTTGATTTATAATATTCCCAGTATCAGCAGAAAAATGGTGGATTACACTTTGTTAAAGCCCTCTTGATCTTGCTGAGTCACAGCTAGTAGTTTTGGTCTGGTGATGATATTATTGCATCTAATCTCTCCAAAAGGCAATTGAATAGGTGTAATTTCTACTGGCCCCAGTTTAATAATTATTTGGTAGTCTTGAGCATACACAGTTGAGGCTAAGTGTTTTGTGCTGAGGGCTACTCAGAGAATTACAGGAGACAGATCAGCAAGAGAGTCAAGGTGTAAGTCTCTTTTATTCAACAATGCCGTGAGACAACTTAACACATGTGAAGTTTTGTTTTATGAAGGCTAAACATTTAGTTTTGTCTCTTTCTTGCTGCGAATGAAGTCCTATCAGTTGTGCCAGAGACTGATATTTTTGTTTTTTTCTTGATACATACGAACATATGAACATACGAATGTGCCAGCAGAAACAGACCACCCAGTCTATCTAAGTCTGCTTGAGTGTGCAGCCAACATCCCTAGTTTGCAGCTGCCCCACCCCCTCCCCTTTGCCATCCCACTGCCACCCTCACCTCCCCGGCCCTCACTCTCGCCTGTTCCCTGTCCCATGCCCTTTTGAAGCTGTTCACAGATTTACATGATACCACCCATTCTGGTAGGGCATTCCATTTTGCTATCACCCTCTCTGTGAAATAGTGTCTCTCATTCTTCCTAAATCTTCTCCCTCTATTCTTAGCCCTTGCCCCTGGTGACCCTCCCTTCTTAACTTAAAGACCCCATCTGCCCTATCCTTATTGATTCCCCTCAGATACTTGAATGTCTCTATCATGTCCCCCCGTCCCTTCTGTCCTCCAGGGCGTACATATTCAGGTCTCCCAGCCTGCTGTCATAGTCTCTTCCCTCCATTCCACATATCATCTTTGTTGCCCTCCTCTGCACCCCCTCCAGTAGCCTGATGTCAGGCTTTAGGTATGACCTCCAAAATTGCACACAATACTCTAAGTGTGGCCTTACAAGTGACCTGAATAGGGGCAAGATCACCTCTCTTTGCCTAGTTGAAAACCCCCCTCGCTATGCACTCCATCATTTTGTTCACTTTAGTAGCCACTCTCCTGCACTGGGCAGTGTTGTTCATGGTCCCTGTTATCCCTAGGTCCTTCTCATCCTCAGTGATCCCCAGCTTAACCCCCCCAGCCAGTATTCTCTCCTTGGGTTCTTCACCCCAAAGTGCATAACCTTACACTTCTTTGCATTGAACCCCAGCTGCCACCTCACTGACCATTCCTCTATCATGTGTAGGTCCCGTTACAGCTGCTTCCATCCCTCCTCTCCATCCACCACTGCTCTAATTTTGGTGTTGTCAGCGAACAGACTTACCTTGCTCACCACCCCATGTGCAATGTCTGATATGAAGAGCCCAAACAATACTGGCCCCAACACAGAACCCTGTGGCACCCCACTCATCACAGGCCTTGGAGTTGAGAGCTCCCCTCTCGCCACCACCTGTTGCAGGCTGCCACTCAGCCAGCTTATAACCCAGTTCATCATTTTTCCCCTTACCCCTACACCAGTTAGCTTTTCCTCAAGCCTCTCATGAGGCACCGAATCAAAGGCCTTGTTGAAGCCCAAGTAAAGAACATCTACCACATGACCCTATCCAGCTCACCTGTCACCCAGTCATAATATTGTATGAGGTTGGTTTTGACAAGACTTCCCTGAAACAAACCCATGCTGCCTCATATCCTGAAGGCCATTGTCCTCCAGGTACAACACCAGTCTTTCCTTTAGTATAATTTCCATGAGTTTGCATACTATGGAGGTGAGACTTACTGGATGATAATTACCCGGTTCATCCCTTGGCCCACTCTTGTGTAATGGTACTACATGTGCCATCCTCCAGTCCAGTGGCACACATCTTGACTCCAGTGAGGTGCTGTACAGATCTTCCAGTGGCTTCGCCAACACCTCCGGCATCTCCCTCAGCACCCTGGGATGGATACTATCTGGCCCTGGTGCCTTGTCTACCTTCTGTGCCCTCAGTCCCTCAAGGACTCTACTTGCTTCAATTCTTTTATCTGTCGCCTCCTCTCCCCCTGTTCCTACCCTCTCAGCCCATGCTGGTAGCGGCCCCCCCCCCTTCTTCCATGAACACTAAGCAAAAGTATTCATTCAGTGCTTCTTCCTGCTCCTCCCCTTTTTCCGTCCACTCCCTACCCCTTTTTGTCCTCACTATTGTCTCCTTGCACTTCATTTTCTCACTGATGTATCTGAAAAAGTCTTTCTCCCCCCATTAATTCCCTGTGCTAATCTCAGTTTCCTCTGGGCCTTGGCTTCTCTCACTTTTCTGGTCACATCCCTGGACCATCTTGCATATTGCTACCTGTCCACTTCCTTCCCTGTTCTCCTAAACCTGTGGTGCGCCACTTGCTTTACCCTCACCACCTCCACAACCTCGCTGTTCAACCAGCATGGTTTTCTTGCTCTGCTCCTCTTACTCTGTGCCTTGGTGCAGGCTTCTGTTGCCTCTGTAACCCCCCATTTAATAATATCCCATTTCTGCTCCACATCCTTCTCCTGCCTTATTCCCTCCAGTTTTCCTTTCAGTACTTCCTGCATCCTCCCAAAGTCTGCCCCCCTGAAGTTTACCACCCGAGTAACTGATTTCTCTGACTTCCCACACATTGTGATATTAAACCACACCATCTGGTGATCACTGTTGGCTAGTGGGTCCTCTGCCTTTATTTCCCTCACTGCCTCCCCATTCAACAATACCAGATCTAAAGTGTTCTTTAGCCTAGTAGGTACAGTAACCAACTGTGTCAGGAGGCCCTCCTGGATCACGTCCAGGAGCACTTGCTACCTAGCACTGGAGGTGATTGGAATGCTCCAGTCAACCCCCAGCAAGTTGAAATCCCCCACAATGACCACCTTCCTTTTTCTACATACCTTTTTGATTTGTCCAGCTTACTCCCTGTCAAGTTCCTCAGACTGGGACAGCGGCCTGTATACCACCCCAAACCTCAATTTCATACCCCTTGAGTCTAGGAGCTACAGCCAGATTGCCTCAGTTCTCCTTTCTTCTCCCTTCATCCCTTGTGCATTTGATCCCGTCCCTCACATAGGCTGCCACCTTACTCCCTTCCCCTCCTTACGGTCCTTCCTGTATAATTTGTATCCTGGGATTGCCAGATCCCAGTCCTGGTGCTCAGTTACCCATGTTTCAGTGACAGCTGCAATATCCACCCTCCACACTGCCAAGAGTGCTTGTAGCTCAGTGGATTTGTTTCCCAGGCTTCTTGCATACAATGAGACCACCTTCCATAATGTCCCTTCCTTTCACTAGTCTGCATCTCCTCCCTTCTGCTCCCTTCTTTTTTGGCTGCCCCAAGTCCTTCACTGCTAGCCTGGGGGGGGTGGCTGTGACTCCACTCTATTGGATACCTGCCTACCTGCTGTCCACTTGCCACCCCCATCTAGTTTAAATCCACCCTTGTCACAATATACTGTACCACCCCAGTCCTTGCTTTAATACCTTCTTCCCCTCCCCATTCAGGTGCAGCCTATCCCTTGCAAACATGTTATTATTATCCCAGGTACTGCCCCAGCCGCCCACAACCCCATACCCCTTAGTTTGACACCATTCTACCAACCATGTGTTCATCTTTCTAGTCCTCTCCTTTCTCACTGTGCTTATGCTGGGTACTGGGAGCACTTGAGAGAAGGCCACAGACTCCCCAGTCTCCTTGCACTACCTTCCCACATCCTCAGTCCTCTCCCTTGTTACCTTCACCATTTCCCCTGCTAGGTCATTTGTCCCCACATGTACCACAATGTGTGGTTTCCTCCTTCCCCTCTTCACACACGTTAGGATTGCCTGTCCTGCCATGCCTGCCTTTAATCCTGATATGGACTCCACCCATATCCGACTGTGCATCTTCCCCTTGCTGCCCCATCTGATCCCCGTGAGTATGAAGTCCCCCAACACCAGTACACAGTTTTTTTTAAACAATAAGGCAGTTTCATATTGAGCCCATGGATCAGCAGCAATCAAGATGAGAGTTTATCACCTGCAATAAAATTAGGTTTTACTGTCATCTTAGGTACAGTATATGTCTTATGGTGATACCAAATTTGCAATGCTTCTTTGACATGAGGAGTCTCATAATGGAGTTTGCCCTTTAAGGGGCAGACCAAGTTGTCCTGGTGCACCCCTTCTCTTTGCCTGAAGATGGTGTGTTCAGAGGGGAAGGGGGAAGGGAAGGGGAGGGTCAGGGAGACAGAACAATAGGCAGGCAACAGGAAGGAAGGGGTTAAAGGAGGTACATAAGGGACAGCACAGGAGTGGCTCAGCCACTTTTTCTGGAGTTTTGATACTATCTAAACTGCAGCATATCAGATTGGCATTGACTGGAGCAGAGGTTTGGAAAATAATCAGGTAAGCAGGATAGCAACTATGGGGAAGCACAAGATATTGACTTTGTTAAAGGAACCAGAATGTAGTAGAACCCCCACCCAAAAAAAGAGTTTGCAGATAGTTGACAATAGGTAATAATGTATGATGGTTTTTTTAGTTGAAAACATGCCAGAGGGCAGGACGTGAGAAAGTTAGCCAGTGGGGGCTTAGAGTCAGGCTGGAAGAATGGCTGTTTGAAAGGTGAGAGTGCCACGCAGTCTTTTGTTTGTTTGACTGGCAGGGCTGGTGCACAGATGGTTGAAGGGCCTTGTAGCCAAAAAAGGGGAGGCAGGAATCCTTATCACAAGCTGTTTTTGTTGCAGGGAGTGCAGAGACACAGCAATTATGCATGTGACTTTGTTGTTGGGGCAGCTTGGCCTAGTACAGGTTTCGGTGACCAGGCTTCCTCTGGTTTTGGGATGGTGGGCGATACAAAAATTGCATTTAATGGACTGAGAACAATTTTGGAGCTTTACTGGCTTTTGGTATGCTCTCTTTTTAAATCATTGTGGTAAATTTATTGGTTTGCATCTGGATTATTACCAGAAAAAGAACCCCCCTAGGGGCTATGGGTACAGTGTAGTGTCATTTACTCCTTACATGAGGTACAATTAATTGTTTGTTTGGTGTGTTGGCTGACAGAGCTGGTGCACAGTTGGTTTAAGGGTTTTGTAGCTGGAAAAAGAGAGGCAGGAATCTTCACTGCAAGCTGTTTGTTGCTGGGAGCATGGGGACAGAGCAATTAGTCACTCAATTTTGTTGTTTGGGGCAGCGTGGACTGGTGCATGCTTCGGTGACTAGGCCTCCTCTAGCCTCAATATGGGGGCAATGAAAATTGCATTTAAAGGACTGAGAACAAGTTTGGAGCTTGACTGGTTTTGGATGCTCTGTCTCTAAATCGTTGTGGTGGTTTTCATTGGTTGCAGCAGGTTTTTTATCAGAAATGGGTACAACAGAGTGTCTCTTACTCCTCATGTGAGGGCTAGTGGTCCCGACATCCCTAGGAGGATCACGAGAAGTGGCATGGGGCTGGGGGAGGATCAAGGTGAGGAGAAGCAAGTGGTAAAACAGCGCTTCTTTAATGTCTCCTGTTTTGAAGGGCAGCAGCTCTTTATGGTGCATTCCACAGGCCTGCCTCATCATGTGGTGTTTGTGAAGAAACCCCTCCCCCGTTAATTCATCAAGCATCAAGTCTACAGGTGGAGCCTTCATCTTCCCTTCACCACACAGCTCCTGGCTATCCCCTCTGAGGATATTATGATGCAGTCTCACCACCCCATATGGCGACATGGTAAGAGACAGGTGGCTTGCCTGAGGGAGGAGTGAAGGCAGTAAAAGGGGAGGTTGCCCTGCTATTAGCTCCATTTTGAAAGAAAGAGCTTTCCATTACAGGGGAGAAAGAATATGACCTGCTTTTCCCAAGGCTAGGATGAGCAGCAGGCCTGCAGATTGGGAAGAAGGCTTCACCACGTGGTGTGACGTCACATGCCAGGCAGTTTTAAAGTGGAGAGAGAGAGAACAGGGAAGGAAAGGGCAGGGAGTGGGACGGCCATGGTGTAGGGGTAAATTACAATAAGAGGTCCCATAAGGGATCAGCTGGAAAAGGAATTGAGCATGGGGCTAAAATAGGCCTGGAGGGCCACGGGAATTCCAGAGGCACCAAGGGTGAACAGGAGACCTAAGCGGGGGTAGGTGAAAAAAAGTTTCATTTGGAAGACACCTGGTGGGGTCATAGGGGAATGTTTCAAATGCAAAAAAAAAGGGGGGGGGGAAGAGGGCCTGGCCATATTAGGGGCTACCGACAACAGAGGTTAATAATGGAATTTTGTCAGTTGCCTTCACTGTTTGCAAGAAGCTAAGAACATGGCACCAAAGAAGAACGGGCCTTCAGAAGAGGACGCCTACAGGGCAATAGTGAAGCTGGCATAAAAAGCCAATAGAATGTGGGAGATGGTGGAAGGGGACAAATCAGGGAGATCCAGGGAGAAAAGGAAAGTGGGGAAGGGAAAAGGGGGCAGAGGGAAGTGGCTGGCTGAGAGGCCACACAGCCAAACCAGGGTATAGCCACCAACAGTGGTACCTCCCAGGCTGGCTAGCCCAGTAGCTCTGTAGCCTGTTGACCCGGTACTGCCAGTACCTCTCCAGGACCAGGTCGTGGTTCCCCCAGTGGAGCCCAGACCAGATCCCCTGTGCACAGTAGTTCCTCCACAGCCACTATTAGTGCAACCAGTCCTTCAGCCACAGGGGAACATGCTTGGCCATCAGGAGGACAGCAGGCAACAAGGACTGGACAAGGCCACAGGTAATGCACCCTGTTCTGTGGGTGAAAGCATCAAAGAGTATATCAGCCAAATTATTTTGGCACTTGGGACAGGGGGTTTGGGGCAGATGGAGTCAGCACTGGCAGAGATTAGGTCAGACAAAGGGGGATGAAGGAAAGTGAAAGAGGAGTGGAGAAAGAGGGAAGAGGAACAAGGGAGATAGGAGCTCCTGGGATGAGAGTAGGTGAACACATCCCACTGGCCATGAAAGAGAAAATCTGGAAGGGTGAGTATGTGAATATTTTTGCATTAGTAAGCCAGGAAACAGCAGCAAAATATGAAGAAGCAGAGAATATAGAAAAGAGTGACATGGCAGCAGTGGTAGTCTTGTTAGGAAAGAAGGAGGAGAGGACAAATTCACAAAAGGGAAGACTTGGGATGGATAGTTTGTAGGTTTTGCCGCATTCTCAGCTATAGTGTTGGAGAAGAAGCAGGAGTTGGGCATCCCACTCATCACATATTCCCTGATAATAAGGCGGGCAAAAGCAAAAGGGGAGTGGATATACTATGACGAATTCTTTTGGCAAAGAATGGTGACATATGGGGATGTAAGATGGGACATGAAGCAATTAGATTTGTGGACAGACTATGTAACCAATCAGTCCACACCAGAGGGGGAGATGGGGAGAAAAGGGTCGATGACCCAGAGGTGTTCCTCGGGTTACAATAGGGCCTTTTGTTCCTGGACACAATGCTGCTTTCGGCATGCATGCTCAAAATGTAGGGGAACACACTCAGCGAGCAGATGCAGAACGATATGGGTACAGGGAGCCCAAGGATCAGTGGTGCAAGGAACAGGTCAACAGCTTTTTTGAGAGGGGCAGGGTTACAGGGGGCAGGCATGGAGTAGAGAGGGAGAGGCAGGGGGCATGCAGGTAGAGGGAGTCAGAATCACTGAAAGGCAAAGCCAGACAGTGAACAATGTGGGGGATGCTGGCAGAGGGGAAGGGAGGATGGCAAGGGAGCAATTTAAAGAAGCAAGAACTCCCATCAGGATAGAAGCATGGGTAGATTGGTTGGAAAGATACCCTGATAGACAAGTGGCAGAGATGATTGGAAAATGTTTTCGGAGAGGTTTTTCAATGCAGTGTGAGGGCCCAAGGCAAGCCAGAGAGGCAAAGAATCCTGGTTCAGTAAAAGGGAAAGAAGAGATTTTAAGACACAAAATTGAGAAGAAAAAGGCAGCGGGTAGAGCAGAAGGACCATATGATACCCCTCCATTACAGAATATGAGGATTTCTCCACTGGGTTTGGTCTCCAAGAAACAGCAAGGAGAATACAGTGTGATTCACTACCTATCCTTTCCAGAGGGGGATTCAGTGAATGATTTTATTAGTGAAGAACATAGTAAAGTGACATATGCCACAATAGAAGAAGCAGTCCAGATCATCTGAGCAACTGTGGATGTGTGGATGGTAAAAACAGATACAGAGTCTGCTTTCTGGTTGCTTCTGGTGAGAAGAGAAGACTGGGACTTGTTGTGGTTTAAAATCAAGGGACAGTACTATTTTGACAAAGCCATGCCCACGGGATGTTCCATAGCATGTGCAACATTCAAGGCCTTTAGCACCTGTCTGTAGTGGATATTTCAAGAAAGAACTGGTTACAAAACAGTCATTCACTGTTTGGATGATTTCCTTTTAATAAGCAGTGGCAGGAGAGAGACAGAAAAAATGCTGGCCAGTTTTCAAGAGCTGTGCAGAGAATTAGGGGTTCCATTGGCACCAGACAAAACAGAAGGGCCCAGTAAGGTGCTAGAATTCCTGGATATTGAGATAGACACCCTGGGTGAAGTCTTTAGGCTGCCAGACAAAAAAGTGTTGAAGTTGAAGGAGCTGATTCAAATACATACAAGTAGAAGAAGAGTACAACTAAAACAGGTACAACAAGTATTGGGACACCTGAACTTTGCGTACGGGGCTATTGGACCAGGGAGGGCTATCACTAAAAGGTTAGCCAGGACTACAGCTGGAGTAACCAGACCACACCACTGGGTATATATGACAAAAGGAGTCAAGGAAGATTTTAAGGTTTGGAAGGAATTCTTCAGCACCTATAATGGCTGTTCCTTCTGGCAGGAGGAATGGGTTTATAACATGGACCTGGATCTTTACACAGATGCAGCTGGGGCCTAGGTATGGGGGGTTATTTGAGGGGTAGATGGTTCTCAGAACCATGGCCTGCAGACTGGATGAAGGACAGGAAAGTAAAAGACATAACACTGTTGGAGATCATGCCTATTTGGGCTTGTACCCTGATTTGGGGGTAAGAGTTGCGGAATCAGAAGGTGACATTCTGGTATGACAATAAGGCAGTGGTAGAGGTTTTAAACAACAGAGGAGCCAGGACAGAGACAGTCATGCAGGTCTTGCGACAGTTGGTGTTAAGGGCCCTGAACTTGAACATGTCCTCAGAGCCAAACACATAGAAGGGGTACACAGTACCCTGGCTGACAGCCTTTCCCATCCACAGCTCTATAATTTCCGAAGGCTGGCACCAACAGCAGAGGAGCAAAAAACACCTATCCCAAACTAACATCTGGGACATTGGCAAGAGGGAGCAGAACTGTTGTTTCACAGCTCATGGGCACCATGGACTCTGAGGGCCTATGAGGGGGACTGGCAGGTGTTTCAAATATTCAGGGCAACACATCACATGGAGGTAAGTAGGCCACTCACAGAAGAACAGCTAGGGAAGTTCACAGTAGAGCAATGGCAGAGAGGAACAGCCCACACCACGATGGGGGTCTATTTGGCAGGGATTAGTGTAGTTTGCAGCCTGAAGGGTTGGAAAGACCTGACGAAGTCAATGTTCATTAGACAAATGATGCAAGGTTGGGGTAGGTTAAAACAGAGAGCTACAGATAGTAAAAGACCAATAAGGGAGCAGTGGTTGCAAAACTAAAAGGGGTTCTACCGGCATTCTAAAGATCAAAAGCTGAGGCCCAACTATTCCACATGATCTATGTGGTAATGTTTGCAGGAGCCATGAGAGTGAGTGAGGCTGTGGGACATGGCAGTAAGGATGACAAATGGGGATTACAATGGGAATCTATAAGCTGGGGGATGCAAGATATATGAATCATGATTAAGAGGTTAAAGACAAATCAAGTGGGGCAGGGTAGTACAGCAACCCTAAAGGCTCACGTAGACAACACAGTGTGCCTAGTAAAAGCTTTGTGGGCTTATGCTGCATAGCATAGGAATAGGACAGTGAGATTATTTCTACATGGAGATGGAAAGAAGGTCACAAGTTATCAAGTCACAACCACATGCTCAAAAAAGGAATGCAATTCCTGGAGGAGGATCCGGGCAATTACTCATCCCACTCCATATGGATAGGGGCTGCTTCACAGTGGACAGCAGCAGGTGACCCAGTGACTCATATATTGGAGAAGGGGCACTGGCGATCTGCCAGCTACAAGAGATACGTTCGAGCATTGCAGTATGGAGTATGTATTACCTGTGTTTTGTCTTTACAGATACAGAGCCACATTGGGTAGGGGCATAGAGGTGTGATATGTAAAAGGGAGGTAAGAATATATATAAGATATTTATTTGCTTAAATCCTATAGGAAGAGGGAGGATCATGGAAGTGTGGATCTGCAGCCACTCCTACATTTATTAGGTGGAAAAGAGAGCTGAGAAAAAGGCTGGGGGAAAACAGCTGTACCAGGATGTGAGAAAATGTAGGTTGGTTTGGTGCGGCATCCGTGGGATGGGATGGGCACAAATGCTTCCTACCCTGCAAGAACTGAAGGAGCAGTGACCCATTTCAGACCTAATTATTGTACATCTAGGGGGTAACGACATTGAGGGGAAGCCATGGGTGGACATACATGCAAGTAAAAAGGGATTTAGAAAAAGTACAGCAGTGGTGGCCAGGGATATGCCTTGCCTGGTCAGATATGATCCCAAGAAGGGCTTGGAGACATGAACACAGTCATAGAGTGGTAGATAGGGCCAGGAGAAAGATGAATAGGAGGGTAGGAACACTGATAAGAAAAATGGGTGGACATGTAATACTGCGGGGTGTGGAAGAGTGGGTAGAGGATTTCTACAGGTCAGATGGCGTGCATCTGTCAGATCTATCCATAGATATATTTAATACAGAAACGATGGGTTTTATAGAATCATGGAGGAGACATGCAGAAATGGAAGATAAAAGATAAATAAAAAAGAGAGAGAAGGAAGGGAAGGAGGTCCCCTAAGTGGAGGGGAACAATACCCTAAATTGAGGGGAAAGTCAGTCATCCAATGCAAGCTAGAGGCTGGCTAATGGGAAAAAGGGGGGGAAGGAGTGGAGGGAGGAAAGAAAAAAGGAATAGGATGAAAAGAAAAAGAAGCTGAAGGAGGAAAATCAGTCTCGGTTCTCACTGTTACCTAACAGGAAAAGAGAAGAAGAAGGTACCCAGGTTTTCACCTGGGGGAGAGAGAAGAGGAAGAAATAGGGATGATCAGAGAGTGATATATGGATGCAATAAAATGCAATTGTGAAAGATATAATAATAAAAGATGATGAGATGGAAAATGGAATTATGTTACTGTATATAAATAAATTAATTGCCAAATCTGAGCACAACAGCATACAATGGTCTCTGCCTTTTGAGAGAGAAAAGGGGGAATTTGGGATAATGGAGTTTACCCTTTAAGGGGCAGACCAAGTTGTCCCAGTACACCCCTTCCCTTTGCCTGAAGATGGTGTGTTCAGAGGGGGAGGGGGAAGGGAAGTGGAGGGGCAGGGAGACAGAAAAATAGGCAAGCAACAGGAAGGGGAGAGGTTAAAGGAGGTACAGAAGGGACAGCACAGGAGTGGCTCAGCCACTTTTGCTGGAGTTTTGATCCCTTCCACCCACCCTTGAATTATAAAGGTTGAGGGAAGACAGTCAAAAAGGGACTGTATGGAAGGTCTGTCATAGGTGGATGACAGAAATTGTCTGGTAGGACGGTTTTGAACTGCCAAAGGTGGATGGCAGAGAAGGGAAAAAGGGGAAAAGGAAAAAAGGGGGGAAGGAGGGAAGGGGGGAAGAAAAAAGGAATAAGATGAAAAGAAGAAGAAGCTGAAGGAGGAAAAGCTGTCTCGGTTGTCATCGTTACCTAACAGGAAAAGAGAAGAAGAAGGCACCCAAATTTTCACCTGGAGGAGCGAGAAGAGGAAGAAAGAGGGATGATCAGCGAGTGATATATGGATGCAATAAAATGCAACTGTAAAAGATATAATAATAAAAGATGAGATGGAAAATGGAATTATGTTACTGTATATAAATAAATTAATTGCCAAATCTGAGCACAACAACATACAATGGTCTCTGTCTTTTTGTGAGGGAAACGGGGGGAATCCGGGACAATTTCATTTTATTTTTTGTAAAGCTCCTTCAGGAAAACTTCTGCTTACTGTTTACTGTTTTAGGCTAAAACCTGGTATGTAAGGGGTAAAGTATATTCACAACTCCTTTTGTTTTATTTCTCTCTACTTTTTGCAACTTGGAAATCTTCAAGGGTGTTAAGTCTTTATACATTCCTAGAGGGGCAAATTGTTAGACCTCTAATGGCCTGGTTGAGGAGCTAATTCAATATTGAAACTATACTTTTGTAATTTAATTATAGCTGGATCTGGATGAATAGATAAAATAGACTGATTTGTCACAGTTTAGATGTTGTTAGGAGTTTGATCTTTTGGACTGGGGGAAACAGGTATTGTATATACTTATTTTATAATAGTGGCTATGTGAGCTTAACAATATGTTGTTTACCTGCAGGTTTGTTTGGTGTTAAGGGGTGGGGTTGGGTGGGCTTATAGGGAGATCTTTCAAAGCAGAATATACATGGACATGTTATGAAATCTATATACTACATTGAGAAAATGTATTAAAAACTTAGGGGATACTATATGAGTAACCTGATTATTAAATTCACTTCCTGGAATGTTAAGAGAGTGTGCTCCAAAGTAAAAAGAATGCATATTTTGCACTATATTAATTCCTTGGGGTATAATATGATTTTCTTACAAGAAACACATATGTTAGCATCTGAATCTGAGCTTTTTAAAAGACAAAATCTTAAAACAGTTTATTGGGCTGAGGGACACACTACCAAATGAGAGGTTGTATTTTGATAGATAACACTTTAGATTTTCAGTCCATAAAGACTATCTCAGAACTTGAAGGGAGATATGTACTAGAAGTGGGCAAAATTAATCAGGTTAACTTACTTTTGAGCTTGATATATGGCCTAAATCCAAATGCTACATCCTTTCCAATGCATTTAATCACACTTCTTTCCCCATTTAGGTCCCACAACATAACTTTTGGAAGATATTGGAATGTACCATTTAATCCCATACTGGATAAATCCACAGTCTCAAACTATATGGTACAAGCAGATAACAAAGCTTTAAATGATTTGCTGCACTTATGTGATCTTGTAGATCCATGGAGATCACTATACCCCAACATAAGAAAATATTCATTTTACTCCCCAGTGCACAAATCCTCTTCAAGGATTGATTATTTTCTGATCACAAAGTTCATGTTGCCTTTAATATCTGACACTCAAATTATGCCTAGAACTCTCTCAGATCACTCTATGATATGCTTTCAGCTTAAACTAACTTCTCCCTTAGTTAAATACTCTATCTGGATACTTAATAATAGCCTATTGATGGAGGAATACATTGTAGACTTTACACAAAATTCTATTAAGAACTTTTGGGAAATCAACCTAAAATCCTCTGAGAGACTTGATATGATCTGGGACACATGTAAATGTTACATCACAGGGGACTTTATTAGGTTTTCTGCCAAACAAAAGCATCAACATCTTGAGAAGGTAGTACCTATCTTCAAGAATGGAACACTTTGAACATCTTAACTAAGGTTGTCTTTCAGATAAAGAAAGCAAACAACTACAGAAACTCAGGAACAAGCTTCTTCTACTAACTAAAGAAAAAGCTGAGTTTCCCATTGTTAAGACAAAGGCCAAACATTTAGACCTGGGAGGCAAACCACATAAAATTTTAGCCAACAAATTAAAAAAATCTGGAACAATCCAAACATGTAGAAGCCACCATTTTGGAGAAATATAATCTGGTTATAATTGACCAGAAAGGAATTATAACAGAATTTCTAAATTTTTATACACAGCTGTATGGGCTTATTCAAAATCCCCCCATCATTAAAAGAGTTAAGCAATTACTTAAGTATATTTAATTGTCCCAAAATAGATGAGTCTCAGGCACAAAAGTTAATTACACCCATAAGAGATCAAGAAATAAGCAAGGCCATAGATAAGTTAACCCTAAATAAATCAACAGGATCAGCTGGCCTTACAGAAAATTTATATAAAACATTTAAAGATACTTTAATTCCAATCCTAAAAAGTGCATTTTTATATATTCTTTCAAATGGAATTACTGAAGTGTCCCTATTAGGAACACTTATAATTTTACTACCGAAACCTAACAAACCTAAAAATAAAGTAAGTAGTTACCACCCAATATCACTTATAAATTATGATATGAAAATTTTAACATCTATTTTAGCCCAAAGAATTAACAATATATTGTACCCCTTAATCTGTAAAGATCAAGTGGTCTTCATCTCCCATAGTCAAGCATCTGAACATTTAAGAAAGCTATAACATATTTTTTTCTGTGTCCAGGAACTCCAGGTACCCAGCAGTTCTGGTGTCCCTGGAGGCGGAAAAAGCTTTTGACAGGATGGACCACAACTTTTTATATGCAAGATTGTACAAATTTGGATTTCCAACTCTATTTATTGACTGGCTTGCGATCTTATATTCATGTCCCACAGCAAGAATTTTCTGTAATAGTATACTCTTTTCTTTCTTCAGGTTATTTTATGGTACTCATCAGCATTGCCTCTTGTCCCCAATACTCTAATTTTTATTTAAAACCCTTATTGTGTTTCCTAAACAATAATCTGCTAATTACAGGTATAATCATAGGTGACATATGCTTAAAACTTTCAGCATTTGCTGATGGAATTCTTTTACATATTTCTAATCCAGTTAGTTCAATTAAAGTGGCCTTATAAACTATTCAAGATTTGTGTTTATTTTCTAATTACAGAGTAAATAAGATAAGACAGAACTGATGCCATTAAATAACTTCCACTAAAAACAATATTATAAATGTAGAGCTTTAATGGTCTCCATCCTATATAAAATATTTAGGCAGTTATCTTTCCACTGATATTACCCAGAGTGTCAAACTTAATTCAGACAACTTGATTATCAGACTAAAGCAAGACTTAAAAATATGGCAATCACTCCCTATCTCATTTTTGGGTAGGGTGAACATAATAAAAATGAATATTTGTCCCAGATTATTTCACCCACTTAATATGCTCCATATCTTTCTACCCTTAAAATGGTTCAGTCACATACATAATCTTATAAATAAGTTCATTTGACAGGGAAAACTCCAAGAATTGCCCTACATAAGTTAATGTACTATAAATTTCAAAGGGGAATTAAAATCCCAAACTTTACTTTGTATTACATGGCATCACATTTTAATAAGTAACTCAAATGGATTCCGAATCCAGTCTAATCGAATTTATATAATCCCACCTGGCTAGAAATAGAATTTTCACTTATGGGAAATTATAAGGTGACTCCTGAGAATATACTTCATTTGAAACTGAAGAATATCCCAAAAGCACTAAATAATTCAGTAATAGGCACCTCCTTAAAACTATATAATCAGACCTGCTAATTCTTAAGTATCAGACTTGATCAATATATTAACCAGGTGATACTTTACAACCCCAATTTTTTAATTAATGGGAATTATTTTAATTCTTTTTGATTGCCTGCAGATTATAAACCCTCAGTGGCTTCCTTTTTAAATCAGGGCCAATTTCTTCCCCTTAACAAAATTTTAACAGACCTTAGGTTAAGTAAAAATTATCTCCGTAAATTGTTATTTATTAAAATAGCTCTAAAAGCTCACTTTGGTTCTCCTCCATGAGAGACCAACTTCTCAGATGTTATTAACAAGCTTACACTTATTAATAAACCTTTCCTTATTCCTAATATATACTGTACTCAACCCTTTTAGTGATAAAATGTACAGAAACGTCTATCCAACTGGCATATTGGCAAGCAGAAACCAAACAAAATCCACAAAGTTCTTCTAAATTATGGCAACATACATACAAATTTATCTCTTTAGACAACTTAAGGCTGATTCAGTTTAAAACCTTACACAATGCATATATGTTGCCTTCAAAGTCATACAAATACATTTTCTTATGCTTTTTTCCTCCATCTACTGCCAAGGCTCAGCCCCAGCCCACCCTGGACCCCAGTACATCTAAGGACTCACCTCTTGGGCAGATGATACCCCCTGAATTGCCCCCCATGGTTGTGCCAATGTACCCTGTGTGAACCTGCATGAGACAGAGGAAGGATTCCATCAGAGAAGGCTACCAGTATTGCCTTCCTGGCTTACCCCTCAGGGCAGTGTGTGGAGTCAGCCAGTCACACTGGAGGCCATAATGTGTCAATGGCCCAGAGTGCCACGGCAGTGTGACTGGAGCCAGGAGAGCAGGGACTCATAGTGGTGGAAGCTGTTTTTTAGTGTTGTTGTGAATGGGGGCATGGCATGTAATGATGCGAGTGAGGCAAGGCATCAGTGTCTGGCATGTCCACCAGAAGAATACAAGCACCAGTCACAATGTAACCCTGGTCTCAACCCTCCCCAGGAGAGGAGAGCTGCAATATGGCAGCTTAATCCAGCTCCTACCCTCCCCCCTAGCTGGCGCCCAACAATCTTGGCCCTTTCCCGATCCTGGGTCACTGACAGTGTTGGGTAAGTTACTTTTTCTATTACTTTCTATTTCTTTTAGAAACTTGATCTAGGAAGCTCTGTGCAGTCACTAGCTAGGATGGAGAAGTAGTAGAAAAAGTAGTACACTTGACAGTTACAGTTACTTATTTCTTTTTTATAAAAAGAAATATAAAAATAATAAAAAACTATAAGAGATTACATACATTTGAAAGTAATAGGTTAGTTCTAGTTATTTTTAAATAAATGTAATCAATTACAGGTATATATTACTTTTGAATAAAAAGACATACGTAATTGTAACTGTAAGGTGTATTACTTTTTCAAAGACTTCTCTATCCGTGCTAGTGACTGCACAGAACTTTCTGGACCACATTTCCAAAAGTAATAGAAAGTAATAGAAAAGTAACTTACCCAACACTGGTCGCTGCATAGCACAAGGTGTGGCATCCAGTGCCTCAACCCTCAGTGCCACGGGACCGGCTACAAATATGGTTTTATAAATTCTGACAAATGCCTCAGATGTAATTCAGACATTGGTTCTTTATCCCGCATCTTATGGTCCTGTCCAATGATACAAAAACTATGGCGTGAAATTAGAGAAACAATTGTAGATAAGCTTGTCTTACGAAATGTCTTCAGTTCAGAATGCTGTATCTTTGGCAACTTGGAGGGCCTTACATCATCCTCTGACAAAGCTATAATGTTTTAATTGCTATATCCACCAAATAGATAATTCTCAAACACTGGGTGGACAAATATACTCCTTCTTTTACAGAATGGTTAACCAATATCAGATTAAATCTGCAATTTATAAGCTTGATTGATTCTTTTTATAATAGACATAAACATTTCATTAGTTAGGTTCAGGTGTTTGTTTTTTTAAATTAAAAAAAACAAGATGGCATCTGCCACAAACCCCCCAAAATTCCTGTTTGTGAGAACCATTTTCTGTTCACGACAACTAAGTGATGTGAACTGAAAATGCCCTTGCAAACTGAACTTTTGTGGTTTGTATCAGAGTGCTAATTCAAACCCCAATTGAGCAGGCTCAGAAAAAAAAAACTTTTATTTCCTTATAACTCTGGAATTGATTAATATTTTTTTATGAACCTTTCAAAAGACATTTGATACCACAGAAGACATCCCAACAGTGTGACAGCAGCAATACTGCACTAAACCACCTATCTCCCTCCAAAATAGGAACTGACTAATTACACAGAAAAAATGGCAACCAGCCATTCTAACAGGAGCAAGGGACACCACTCCTTCTACCCCAGCAGCAAGGAGGAACTGAATAGCTGGCCTCCATTCAACACTAGAAAATTACCATTCAAGCAGCACTAGGTACTGCAGCACAAACAATTAAAGTATTTGGCCATACCTTCAATATACACGGCCCAGTAACCATACCTCTGTACACTATGCAGGCACCACCACTACTCTTCACAGCACCTCCTCTATAACAGAATGCCTCCTAGACTGACTGATTGCCTCATACATACAGTGAAGTATATGTATGAAATGTGTCGGCATACACTGCTGTGTACACTCTAGAAATAAAACACTTTCTGCAGCATATTGTCTCTTCCACTGCTGCTCCCACCACCATAAATTATATAAACCAAAATGTGGTTGAATGTGGTATACAAGTATACATACTCACTTGGGGGCTAACCAAGCCCATAAAGCCATTTGTCCTCTGAGCTTGTGGCTTTATGAGCTTGTCAACCCCTCAGTGGGTATATATCCTTGTACACCACATTTACCCATCATTTGTTGTCCGTCTGTCTGCTTGTCTATCTGTCAGATTGTACACTCACCTCTCAAGCTGGAAGATCAGAAGGTTGTGAGTTTTAGCCCCTCACTAGGAACTTGTGATAAATCCCAATACTGACACTGCAGCACCCCCTTCATGCTGCACTCCTGAGGGTGCTGTCTTTCAGATAAGATGTTAAACCAACACTCCATCTGCCTGTTCTGGTGGTTGTTCAGCTCAATGTTAAAGATCCCATGGCATTCTTTGAAAAGAGTAAGCAAATGTACCTGGTATCCTTGACAAATTTCCTCCTTTCACTAAAACACTACCAACAGCTTAACCTGATTCAATATGTAAGTTTGCATCTGTATTCCCCTCTCTTCCCTGGACAAGACTGAAAATAGGCAGAATGCCAAGCCTTCTTTTCCTGGTCGACAAAAACAAAATAAAAATGAAATACATATATATATATATATATAGTGTGCATACATTTATTTATGCAACAGGCATGGAACAAAATCTATTTTGTAAATGTGTTTATCAGAGCACCTATGTGTATAAATTGCAAACTTAGATTTATACATATAGTAACCGTGTCATCTCAAATGGATACATATAGTGAAAAAAGACCTATCCTATCACTAACTTACACAACCTCTGTAATGACAATTCAAAAAACAGTCCCCGTTTGTTAACTTTTTTTTTTAACTTAGCCTGATGCTCCCACGGTACCCCTCCCACCTTGATGGTGCCAGGGGAGATATGGTATTTGTATTTTCTCCTCTGTTCCTGGTACCCTGGAACAAGGTCATGCACGCTGTGGAGGCACGCAGGCATCCCGTGGCTCCAGTGACAGCCGCATCTCTCCTCCTCCTGGCCTAGCACCTAGGTCCCCACTGGCCTGGCATTGCCACTGGCCTCCACTGGGTGACAGCCATGAGTTGGGGAAACCTCTCATCCCTCTCCAGAGAGGAGAGCTGCCTCATGGTTGCTCAATCCTGACTCTTCACCCTCCTCTCTGGCTGACTCCTGGCAGCCCAAGCTCAATCTCGAACTCGGGTCACCAGCATCCAATGCCCCAACCCTCTGCACCACTGGGCCAGCCTCTGTTTGTTAACTTTTAATAAATTTTTAAAATGTACTTACCATCTTGATGTTTTTACTCTAGAAGTAATCCACAAAGATAATCTTTTTTTTACGGTTAATCTCTTTCTTCCTGGGTGGTACACCTTCTAGCCAGATCCCCCAGCCCCGTCCTCCACTTGTGGCTTACCTGCCACTGTCCTCCATGGCTTGGCCCCCATGGTGGGGTGGCAGGGATTCCTCAACCCACTGGAATGGATCCATTGCAGAGGTTACCACTATTTGTGTGAGTGGGATCTGCGACGATCGGCTGTCATCGTGCCATGCCCAGGACTCTTTTTCATGTTTTTTCTCCCCTTAGGAGAGGAGGCATGCAATGACTCCCTAAGGAGAGAGCATGCACATTACCACATGTGCCCCTCCAAGCATCTGCCTCCTCTCCTTCCTTTCCTAAGCATCAGGGAGCTGTTCCCCAGCCACTGCTAGGGGGCAGTTGACACTGATCACTGGTGGCCCCCTCCGCAGAAAAGGAGAGCAGTCCCTCAAATGTTCAATCCTTCTCCTCCCCTGCCAACCCCCGGTGGCCCATGCTCATTATTGAATACAGGTTGCTGGTGTAGCATTAGGTAAGGCATCCAGCACCTCAGCCCTCAGTGCCATAGGGCCAGCTGACAAAGATAATTATAAAATAAAAAGCCCTAAAATAAAACAAAAAAATCTATGACTGAAGTAATTCACAGAAAAAGTGAATTTTCTAGTCATAATAACTATATGTGTCATAATAAGACACCACATGGTGTCGCAATGAAATCCAAGTCCCACTTTGTATCCACATCCATGAACCAAAAAAAGTACCCTGAAATTTAAAAAAACAAAAAATAGTAAAGTCCATTCCAGCTTGATTCTTCATGTCATAATCAAGCAAAAAAGTAAATAAATCCTTTTCTAAAAGAGCTGCTATCCTTCAAAGACACCATCAAGTATCTCCTGAAGACATCACCTGGAACCTGGCAATGATCCATGTGCTTCCGTTGCTCCACCTGATGATGTCATTCTGCTTACTTGAAGACATCTCCTGGAACATGGCAAAGATCCACGAAGCTCCCACTACTCCAAGAATGCTGCTCCCTGGAATCCTCTTCCATGCTCTTTGATGTCTTGCTTCACCCAATGGACGATGACCACCCAATCCCTGGATCTCTGCATCCAACCTGCAGCTTCCTCAATGCCACTTCTCCAATTAAGGCCCCTGACTCCACCTAAGATGTTGTATTCCACTGTCCAAATGAGGAAGCCTCTCCCCGTACAGCTCCTTCTCATTTTTAGAACCAAGCTGCCACTACAAACTAACCATGCAATGCAGTCCCAATCCTCTTTTTCTGATGCATCCCAGCACTCGTAAATGAAACTGCACCACAACTCAAAACCACGCCCACTTCAAAAGGACCCACATCAACAGCCAGTCATAGACAGTTTCCCACATTTCCTTGCCCAGTCAAAACACACATACATCATTCATTCATCAAACATCATCCAATTACATCTTTCAATCATCATTCATTTACACACACAGAGTAGCACACAGCATGTTAGATGGCAAAAAGTACCTGAAATGAAACAAATTTAAAAAATAAAATCTTTGCTAAATAAGTTCTGGCAGAAATAATGCATTAACTAGATAAGGGTGTTTCATGGGCTTAAACATAAACATGAATTGCATTTAGTAAGGCCTACGATACTGTTCCACATATGACTTGTGAACAAGCTGGGCAGCCTGAGAGTGGATCACAAGGTGGTAAACTGGGTTAGGAACTTGCTGAATGATAGAAGATAGAGTCATGGTAAATTATGCTCAATGTGAGGAAAGGAGTGTGACCAGCAGAGTGCCACAGGGATCAGTCCTGGGCCTAGTCCTGTTTAATGTCTTCATAATTGAAACTGTGAAGGGGCTGGAGGAGAAAGTGTGCCTCTTTGTGAATGATACTAAGATGTGCAATAGGGTGGACATTTCAGGAAGGGTGACAATAATGAGGAGGGACCTATGTAAACTGGAGGAATGGTCCAAAGTGTGGCAGCTGAGATTTAATGCAAAAAAGTGCAAATCATGCATTTGGATTGCAGGAATCCAGGAAAGGATTATAGGATGGGGGAGGAGTTGATGGTCACCAAACAGGAAAGGGATTTGGGGGTAATCATACTGGATGACCTAAAGGTGGCTAAGCAATGTACAAAGGCTATGGGGTGAGCCAGTGGTATGCTGGGATGCACAGGGAGAGGTATCACCAGCAGAAGGAAGGAGGTGGTGATGCCACTGTGCAGATCACTGGTGAGGTCTCATTTGGAATATGGTGTCCAGCTCTGGAGGCTGCATCTCCATAAGGATGTAGACAGAGTGGAGGCAGTAAAGAAAGGCAGCAAAGATGGTGCAGAGCTTGCACTAAAAGTCATATGAGGAGAGACTGGGAGATCTCAATATATAGATACCTTGGAGAAGAAAAGAGACAGGGGTAATATGATAGAAACCTTCAAATATCTAAAAGGCATAAATAGGGTGCTGGAGGGTATCATCTTTCAGAAAAGGAGATGTCCATGAACTAGGGGGCATTACATGAGGTTGGAAGGGGGTAGACTAAGGGGTACCACAAGAAAGTATTTCTTCACAAAAAGGGTAGTGGAACCTCCGGAGACTTCACAAGTTAGTTTCATTATGAAAGTGAGAAAAGAAACACATAATTGACACATTTCTCATAATACTACTATACACTATAAAAAATATAGGATGAGCAACGTTATGCATAACCAATGTGTTCTGTCACCTCAGGGTTCTGATTCCCATGGACCTCTCAAGCTTTGTTCTCCTGGTCAGAGGGAATCAGAAACCCCTCTGTGGCAGAAGACACTGGTTGTGCATAGTTGCCCATCCAGTATTCTCTCTATTTAGTGCTACATTGAGGATTTCTAAGTAATAAACCTGTGTCATACAATTGCTTTAAATTAGACCAATATTCTGGTCTATTCAATTCAAATTTGTTAAGATGAGGAGCAACATTTTTTGGAAGAAATCAAAGCAATAATGACCCTATAAGTCACTAGGTGATGTCTTATAAATTATTTTCTATGTAGGTGTGAAGGGCTATTCAGCTGTCATCTGTCTGGCAATATCATTGTTGACATCTCTGCAACAAAGCAATAAAGAAAGGCAGAAGACATTTCACAGAACCTCGAGACAGAAATTGATGTCAGAGTTTAGTTAGCAATATGCTGCCCAGCACAGCTTTATTAACTGCAGAATCAGTTTCAGTCTCATGGTTTAACAAAATGGCTACTGCATTGATTTAATATAAGACTGATTTAGACAGGGATATGCCTGAACAGCTGACATCTAAAAGTAAGTCCAATACCTCATCCCCTTTGCACATATGCTCCACTCTAGAAATTGAGTATTTTAATAACTTTTTTTTAATTCTTTACTTCCCACGAGTTATACAATCACAGTAATCCACTCCACAGTGTGGAGTGCACTGGGACTTATGAATTCCTGGTGTTGTTGGGCCTTTGCCAGATGTGGGTAAAGCCCAGCCCAACCCACACCTTGTTGTGGATTATTAAAAGAAAACTGCATGTTAAAATTGGGAAAATACATGATTTATTACTTTTTGTGTTCTTACTTTATCCCAGTGGTTTTTTTCTGCTCAGGCTGGGGGCTGTCATTCCGGTTTCTTTTATTGTATCTTATCCTAGAGAGTCTTCCCAGAGTGCCCTTTGCTCTGATGTCTAATATTCCTTGCAGGAGGCTAGTGTCTTGTTACAGATTCTTTATTACAGCTCATCCACAGCAGAGAGAAGCAGCCAGGAGTCACCCTGCTAGTCTGGGTAAGTGTAATAAGTTTCCTAAATATTGGTAACTTATTCAGCTGTGTTCTGTTTAGGGTATTGCGTGCGTGTGTGTGTGTGCATGTGTGTGCGCTTGAGTCTTGCATAGAAGACAGTGCTTGTAGACAAATGTAATCATTTTGCAGCTGTGGTCATCCAATGGCTAAGCAGGCTTCAGGATTGTTTGTGTTTATGTGATTGACTCCAGGAGCCCTCTGCATGACTTCTTCAGGTTTTATTGTTAAAACCAGCTAGTACCATATGGTTTCTACTTGTGTTGGTGTGTGGTTGGGGAAGAGGGCAAACTGAGGTGGTTGGATCATGTACTCAAAACATGAGGCTTTGATATTGTGGGAAACCAAGAAAGTAAAACAAACCAGCATGTTTAGGAAACAAAAACATTCACACCTCTGGATGAGTGGGGGAGGGGATACCAGCAAAGCAGAAGTTTCTCAGTTTGCAAATGGTAGTACATTAACCACTGAAACTTAACAAACAAAGAAAAGGCCCATAAAACACTTTGGTGGTGGTTTCAATATGCAATAAAAGGCAGTACTGGAAAGGGCTCAATTGTTGGAGGAGGTTTCAACTTGAAAAAATGCATTACTGGGGAGGGCTCAATTAACTTCTTAAGCAAGAGGAAAAATAGTGCTCTCAAGCTCCCATACACACACAGGCAGCGTAATAATGAGGCTTCAGTGGAGGACACTATTGTTAACACTCTGTCATGTTTTTTGGATGGTAATTTATGCAGGGAGTTCTTTTCTCAAAGTAAAATGTCTGCAGGGCTACACCCACTGCAGCCTTAAAAACAGACACTGCACAAAAACCTATGCCTATTGCATATCTCAAACATGCTGGGGTCCACTCTGTGTAATATGCTTTTCATCTGTACTTATTGACAGTAACCACCAGAACCATCACTCATGGCTCCACTATGCTCTGTCACTAGTGAGCTTACCAGTGGTCACTGTAAGCTCATACAGATAAAAAGCATATTGTACAGTGACCCCCATAGCTACAAGTGAGGTGCTCAATGTCAAACTGCATGAGTGAAGATAAATAAGGTATCACACTGGTCTACATCACACATCCCTAATATAAATTAATTATTGTAGCTGAGCAGGGCTTTCTATGTTAAACCCTATTTTTTGCACTTTAATATCTTCAAAACCATTTAATGGATTTGTACAAAATTTTGCAAGTATGGTCTTATGGGGTAGGTCTCTCAAAATGTCAAGCTTCATTCAAGTTAGATGTGCATATTCCGAGATGCGAATAGTGAAACAATGTAAAAAATTGCTCTTTTGGACTTTTCATAATAGACTTCTGCCCAGACAGTTTGGAATTTTGGTCTGAAATTTTTAGGGTAGAAAGGGCTTGGCCCATTTTTGCTGGTTTGGTGAAAAAATATGAATCTGTTCAAAGTTATTACATTTAAAAAATTTGGGTTTTGATCATGCTTAGCCAGCATTTCAAAATAGCTGTATAAAGCTTTTGTATGAGAACCCTTTTCCATATGTTTTGTGTTTTTTGTCTAGCCATCATCTTGTTTTCCATTTTCCCTAAAAATTGAAATTTTTAAAACCACAGAAATGACATTCTTGAGAGCGATCAACACATGCAGCTTGCTTATGGTTATTAGCTGGACTCTACACTTAAATGCTTAAGAAGTGCCCCTCAAATGTGTTTTTTGTTTAAGACTATGAATCTTTTTTTGTATCATGTGATATGAAAAAATATGACTAAATAATCTTTTTTTGCAAGTGATGAAAAAATATTCTTTTTCATGAGGGAAAAAACATTTTTTAGTTTGCTGGCATCTTTTCCCTGGTGTCTAGTGGCAACCCATACCCTCTGGTTGCCACCCCCCTAATGGTTTTATATTTCCCTGCTGTCTAGTGGCATCCCCCAGATCACTGTGCCCATGATTATTTAATGTTTTCACTGGTGTCTAGTGCTGACCCAACCTTCACTCTCCATTCCCTTATTAATTTAAATTTCCCTGTTATCTAGTGGTGCTCCCCACCCCTCTGATCATTGTCCCATAGTTATTATAATTTCCCTGGTGTCTAGTGGCACTCCTCCACCCTGTGATCACTGTTCCCATAATTTTAAGGTATTTCCCTGGTGTCTTGTGGCACACCCCACCCTCCGATCAAAACCCTTGTTATTGTCATAACATTTCCTGGTGTCATCCCTGTATAGAGCTTGTAATAAAGAAAATCTTCCCTTGATGTCTTTTTTCCCTGAAAAGGTCCCTCATCGATCTGGCCCTCCCCAGCCTGTCCTCCCATTGAGCAACCACCGCCCCACACCCACATACACCCTCACTCACCTGAACAGGTCCCAGGGTCAAGATTCAGTCTGGATGGAACACACGTCCTGCTACTGAAACCGTTGACCTCAATATGAGAAACAAAGGTAAATGCTGTCCAATGTATTTCAATGGGGTTTTGAATTCTAATGCATAACTGCTTGGTTTGCATATTTTGACCCCAACATTTTTAACATGGACTTTTTGAGACCCTACCACATGAACAATATTGGTGGAATTAACTAAATCTGTCCAGAAAGGCAATTTTGCTGTTGCATGGTAAAGTCACATTTTGGGCAGGATTTGACAAATTTTCACTGCCTGTGTTCATGAGGTGAGGTCATAAGAATGGTATGTTAAAAATTGGTGGTCGAACTATGTAAAAATGGCAAAGTTATACACATCTTTTGAACTTTTGCAATGCCCCCTTGTAACTTTGGCAATTTTAAATAATTTGACCCCAATTTTTTACACTACCTCATGAAGAAGTCAGCTGTCATTTTTAAAATTATGGCCTAGCTGTCTATTCATGCCTCTGACATGGGATAACATTGTGGTGGCATGGAATCACATTTTGGTGGGGATTTGACAATTTTCAGTACCAGGTACATGAGTTGGGGTAATAAGAAGGCTATGCTGTCAATTTGGTTGCTGTTGTACTACAAATGGACACGCTTCCACAGCAACATACATATACACATCTATGGAGGGATAGGAGTGCAGGACTCGGAGGGCCCTGTGCTCCCATGCGCAGGTAAGAATATGATTGCACTATCTCAAAAAATATGGATGGGTGGGAACACAGGGCCTGGAGGGATTTGGGATCCCAAAGACAAATAAGTATACAATTGCATTATACTACCTCACAAAGTAAAGAAATTCTTTCAAAGAACTTCATTAATGCAACATTTAGGGTTGAAGCTATAGTGAAAAAAGTAGGAAAATGTGGCTTTAGGGTTTCCAACCCTAAAACCCACCCCATTCTTTCAGCAGGGGTGCAGTCTTCCTTGTGGTTGTCAATGCTAAACCTCACCCCATTCCATACACTCAATAAAAGATACACACCTAATGGTGTGAGCTTTAGGGTTGACAACCCCAAGGAAGACTGCACCTCGATTTGCTTCAGGTTTGGGGTGGTGTTTTGGGGTTGAAAACCCTAAAGACACATTTCCCTACTTTTGTCACTGTAGCCTCAGCCTAAATGTTGCATTAACACAGTTTCTTTGCAAAGAAAAAAAAATATATATATATATATATATATATATATATATATATATATACACAATAGGGGTGAGTTGATAACACATAAAATAAAAACACATATCACTCACCCCATTGAATAAATGCTGCTGACGTATGCACTGTGATAATATCTGACATTTATACGCACACTGCATATGTTAGCAACATTTATTTCAACAATGCCTATGTCACTTCACTTGCAGAACCATTACTTGCTATGCCAAACTTTTTTTAAATCTCCACAGTAACATATACCAATCACCTGTTGGCTTTTAATGAGAAACTCACATTCTTCCCATAGAAAATTCTGTATACTGCAAGCCACTATTTACAGACTGCAGAAACCAGTACCAGAAAAAGAAAGAAAATAGAGAGAGAGAAACACAGATTCAGTTCCTTGCAATGGCACTATTCCATAACAAACAAGTGCAAAAAGTAACCATATATTCTCCTCTCTCTCCCTCCCCATGACACAGGAAACCATAGAACAGAGTACTTCACTCTGACAAGGAGTCCGACTGACCAGTTAGAGGAGCAACACACCAAGCTCAGAAGTCACACTTACTGCTGAATGGAATTCCTGCTGAAAAGAACATGATCAGCAGTCCACAAACTGAAGAAAACTGCCCCGCTCCAGTAACTCGGCAACAGCTGAATCTCTCCTCCTCCATAAACTACATTGGAGCAAACGTTAAAATACAAGCAGAACCCCCTGTAAATAAATAAAATAAATCATGACAACCACAAAAACATTAAAAAACAAATGATATATGCCAAAAATATAAAAACAATATACGAAGAACCTCAGCCATTACTAACACCCGCTAAATTGCTCATACACACCACAGAACAACCAATTAGAATGCAATCTCCAAATACACAGCCAATCAGCATATCCCACTGCAACCTATTCAAAACTCCAACTAATTGCAACAGTAAAAACACCTCCATTAAAAAACTGAAAATCACCCATGGAAGTCATTCAACTGATTAAATAACACTACGAAAAAACACAGAATTTACCACAACACAGATTTAGAAGCCCCTATTGTATAAATCGCACACATGATGTGCAGATCATGAGATATGGGACAATATTCACCTCCTGCATCGTGAGCTCTAGATATCTCACTCTGCAGGAATGTGAATATTTTCCCTTATAAAATGGGTAGGTAAAATACTCTCTGTTGGTTGACTGAAACACATTACATGATCATGCGTTTATCAGAGCGTGACCTCACACCTGCACTTTCACCCCTTTCAAAACCACTTTAACCTTTTTATAAGACAGATAACCCACTGTAGGATGTGTGATCACGGTCTGATATACGCATGCCTTGAGTGGTTGAATGCACTCATCCTGTGGCCTCGTGCATATATCAGAGCATAACCATACACCTTACAGTGGGTTATTGATTACATATCACACTCCTGCCCATCATGTATCCCCTAACTATATATATATATATATATATATATATACATTATAGTGGTGCAGTCACACCACTATAGTTAGGGTTGAGAGGTCAGTTACATACTAAAGCCAAATGTTTGGACATTAATAATTTTGGACCCGTTCAATGGATTTGCCTGAAATTTGGTACATGCGTTGGGGTGCACTAGATCTCTTGATTTACTAAATTGTGTTTTGGTCAGAGTGCCGGTCTTTGTGTATGAAAGCACTGAAAAAATGTGAAATTATCCATTTTTGGAGGCACCTTTTGGCATTCTTAATGTGGTCCTGCATGGCCATTGTGTGGCATGCCACTCTGCAAGATGACTTGTTTGAAAGAGCTTTGGTGGCCGAACATGCTGCCTTTTGTTTGGTGAAAAAATATTAAGGCATTCAAAAGTTATGCACTTTTAAATTCCCAATATGAGTCAAAGGGAAAATTTATATGTATATCTTGTGATCAAAGAATGGGGGCTCGGGCCATCTGGTCCTGCCTGGTGGTCAAAGAATTTGCAGCCTTGCGGTTCAAGAATCTTTGTTCCCAAGGATTTTCTAAATTCTTTGATCATGAGGTCCACCATTTTGTTTTTTATTTTCCAACTGGAAAAACACAAATATCTCGGCCCAGGGGTCACTTCTGAAGTAAAACTTCGATGTGTTTTACTCAGGGGGCTCCGATCTATCGAGCCATGTCTTTGGTTTCATCCAAATCAGTCAAAAAATAGAGTTATAAGCTTTTAAAATCTTTATTTATGGCTCACTAACAATCTTTGATCACGAGTCTGCAAATTCTTTGATCATGAAATTCTTTGATCGCGATCTTGCATCGTGACCTAAAAACACTAATATCTTGGCTCAGGGGTGGGCTAGGTACACAAATGAGGGTGGGTTTTTCTCAGGAGGGTCCGTTCTATCAGAGCATGCCATTGGTTTGGTTCAAATCAGTGAAAAATTCATGTTTCACCATTTTTCATTCTTTGTTCATGAGCCTGAAAATTCTTTGATCGTGAGATTCTTTGATCGTGATTGTGCATCGCGAGAGAGGGACGAGATGGCCCAATTAAAAAATCTATTTTCTCAGCCCATGAGTGTCCTAGGAAGTCAAATGAGAGTGGGTTTCAATCAGGGGGCTTTGTTCTGTCAAATCATGGTGGTGGTTTACCGCAATTCCTTCAATTTTTTGATGCATAATATTTTTAATTCTTTGTTCGTGAGCATGCAAATTCTTTTATCGCGAGCCGGCAAATACTTTGGTCGTGAGATTCTTTGATCACAATCATGCATCGTGAGTGAGGGACGAGATGGACCAATTTAAAAATCAATTTTCTCAGCCCAGGGGTGTCCTAGGAAGTCAAATGAGGGTGAGTTTTACTCAGGGGCTTCATTCTGTTGAACCATGATGGTGGTATACCACAATTCCCCAAATTTTTTGGTTTATAAGATTTTTAATTCTTTGTTCATGAGCCTGCAAATTCTTTTATCGCGAGCCTGCAAAATCTTGATCATGAGATTCTTTGATAGTCATTTTTGATCACGAGTTAGGGACAAGATGGGCAGATTTTTTATAATGGAATATATAGGGACATTTTACCAATCTTTAACATTAAATATCTCGGAAATGGTTTCGTCTTTTTATTTGAAATTTGGAGGGTGTTTATGGCATGTCCTGTAGATGTGAATTATGGTGTTGACATGTCAGACAAAATTTCTTTTGCGGAGATATTGTGTGATGCACATTACGTGTTGTGGACAGTGTTTTGCTTGTGGTGGTGGCTTGAAATTGATAGGATACCAAGCCTTAGTGTCATGGATGTAGTTTTCAGTCATTGTGTGTGTTAAATGTCAACAGGTGCAGAACTGTGTCAATCTGATGAATGAAAATCTCATACATTAAAATTTTATATCTCGGACTCAGTCTGGTCTTTTCACTTGAAATTTGGAGGGTGTTGACAATATGTCATGTGGATGAAAATTACCATGTTTCCTTGTCAGAAAAAAATGTTTTGGCGGAGATATGGCGTGGTGCAGTTTACGTTCTGCAGACAGCATTTTGCTTGTGGTGGTGGATTGAAATTGATAGAATACATAGCCTTAGAGTCATGGATGTAGTTTTCAGTCGTTGTGTGTGTTAAATGTCAACAGGTGCGTAACTGTGCCACTCTGATAAATAAAAATGTCAAATTTTGACATGCCATATCTTGGACACGGTTTGAATTTCTACTTGAAATTTGCAGGGTGTTGATGGCATGTCCTGTAGATGTTAATAGAGGTGCTTATGTGTCAGACAATATATTTTTTGTGGAGATAATGCATGATGCACTTTATGTGTTGCGGACAGTGTTTTGGATTGTGCTGGTGGCTTGAAATTGATAGGGTGCCTAGCCTTAGTGTTATTGATGTAGTTTTCAGTTGTCATGTGTGTTAAACATCAACAGGTGTAGAACTGTGCCACTCTGACAAATGAAAATTTCAAATTGTGGCATGTTATATCTCGGACACGACTTGCTCTTTTTACTTGAAATTTGGAGGGTGTTGACGGCATGTCCTGTACATGTCAATAGCAGTGTTTATGTGTCAGACAATATATCTTTTACGGAACTATTGTGTGGCGCAGTTTACATTTTATGGACAGTGTTTTCTATTGCTCTACTAGATTAACATTTGTTTGGTGGATGGCCTTGCTGTTGTCAATGTACTTGTTAGTCATTGGGTGTGTAATGTGGCCTGACACTTCCAAGTTGGTTGGGCATGGGGATCAGGCTAGCTCCCATAACTGCATAACTTTCTACTTTATATTCTTTCTTACAAAGTAGAAATTCTATGCAAAAAAAACTTTGTTAATGCATCAGTTAGGGTTCTTCTACAGCAAAAAAAATGAGGAAATTCAATTTTAGAGTTTCCACCCCAGCCTGCCCCACCAACAGGCATTGGGGTGTGCATTGGGGTCCTTGGCCCTAACTCTTACCCCATTCTCCTACACTGCACCACCTCAGCTTGTTTATACAAGGGATGGGGTGAGAGTTTGGCCCAAGGACCCCAACACACACACCTATGCCTGTTGATGGGGGTGGGCTGGGGTGGGATTCAAGGGTGGGAAACCTAAAATCAAATTTCCTCACTTTGTTCTCTGTAGAGGAACCCTAATTGATGAATTAACAAAGTTTTTCACATAGAATATATATATATATATATATATATATATATATAGAGAGAGAGAGAGAGAGACATATGTGTACTGTATATATGTGTGTGTGTGTGTGTGTATATATATATTTATATATATATATATATAATGGCAAAAAACTCTGTTTAATGCATTAGTTAAGGTTGTTCCACAGCGACAAAAGTGACAAAATTCAGTGTTAGGGTTGAAAGCCCCCCTTTGACCCCCCATCCACACCCCCAACCGGCATTGGGGTGTGCATTGGGGTTATAGACCCTAACTTTCAGCCCATCAGATGTGTGAAGAAGCAGAGGTATAGGAGAATGGGGTGAGAGTTAGGACTGACAACCCCAATGTGCACCCCGATGCCAGTTGGGGGTGTGAACGGGGGGTCAAAGGGGGGCTTTCAACCCTAACACCGAATTTCCTCACTTTTGTCACTGTGGAACAACCCTGACTAATGCATTAAACAGAGTTTTTTTGCCTCTAATTTCCCTTCTTTTTGAGAATGATAATGAGAATTGAAAACTGGCTAGCTGGACACACCCAGAGAGTAGTGGTCAGTGGGGAGCTCTCAAATCCTAGAGAGGTTGGTAGTGGGGTACCACAGGGCTCAGTCCTGGGTCTGATCCTGTTTAATGCATACATATCAGACATCAGGGAGGGTATAGGTGTGAAATGAGTCTCTTCACTGATGACTTCAAGATGGGAGCAGTAGTTGAGGGAGAAGAGGGGAGGTTGGCCCTGCAAGGGGACCTGGACACCCTGGAAAGCTGGTCTCACACATGGAAATTAAATTTCAATATCACCAAGTGCAAGGTGTTACACCTTGGGTGGGGAAACCCTAAACACAGGTACACCCTGGGAGAGGAGGTGCTGGAGGCCTCAATAGGGGAAAAAGACCTAGGGGTCATGGTGGATGCATGTATGAATAACTCTGAGCAGTGCAGGAAAGTGGCTAGCAAGGCAAACAGGATGTTGGGATGCATCGTAAGGGCGATTGTCTCTAGGAGCAAGGAAGTGATTCTGCCACTGTACAATGGACTGGTTAGACCACACCTTGAGTACTGTGTACAGTACTGGAGACCACACTTGAAGAGGGACATACAGCTCCTGGAGAAGGTACAGAGGAGGGCAACTAAGATGATACGAGGACTAGGGGATTTGACGTATGAGGGCAGACTTGAGGAGCTCTGTCTGTTTCCATTGGAGGAGAGGAGAGACATGGGGGACATGATTGAGGTCTTCAAGTACCTCAAGGGAATAAATAGGGTAAACATGGAGGGGATCTTTAGACTAAAGCAGGGAGGTATCACCAGAGGGCATGGTTTGAAGCTGGAAGGTGGAAGGGTGAGGGGGAAAGATGAGGAGGTTTTCCACTGAGAGGGTGGTGGACCCTTGGAATGCACTGCCTGGTGAGCTGGTTCACAGATCCACAGTGGAGGGCTTCAAGAGAGGGTGGGACAGACACAGAAAGTGGATGTATCAGATGATGGCCTGTACCAGGGGGGGTGGGAATGGATGATAGGGGTTTCTGGAACACAAGGGGTGGGCCTCGGCACCCAACTAGGGATCTGAAGTTGGAGCAAACTTGATAGACCATAAGGCCTAATCTGCTGGCAAATAGTATGTTGGTATGTTAGAATTAGTGAATGTAATGCGTAGGTGGGAGCACGGGGCCCTTTGGGCCCCACGTTCCCAACATGTGATGTCTTGTCACATAGTAACATGGTGCCCGCAAATGCAAATGGTAATGCACATGGTGACACAAAGCGAAACAGAAAGATAAACAGTACTGTAGACACAAATGGTTAAAATAATGCAAACGCAAGCGCAAATGAAAATGCAAAGGGTAATGCACATGGTGCCATAGACAGGAACGGTAAGTGAAACAGGTACGGAACCGCAAGCGGAAGCGGAAGCGGTAAGGGTAACAGTAATGTAAGTGCACAGGCTGGTTTTCCCCAAAACCTGCATAGAGAAAGACAGTGAGTACAAAGAATGTATGCATAATAATGGGTCTCAGAGCAGAAAATTAGGAGTTGGAATCCTAAATTGCTTATATCTCAGGAACCGTATGATGTAGAAAAAAAAAATTTAAAATTCATATGATGTATGACTTTCCTGGCTAGTTTTGTACTCAGCCCCCATTAGGGGGATCAGCATTTTTCTGACAAAAAGCCTGTATCTCACACTGTTTCTGAGATACGGGCCATGAAATGCTCAGCGAATGCCGTAATGTTATCCTATGGGGAAAAAAAGAGAAGTTTGAAGTGTGATAACTTTGGCTCCCTGTAATATTTTTTCACCAAGCCACTGAAAGGCACATCTGTGGGATGTTGGCTTTCTTCCCTCCAAATTTCAGCCCAAAAAACCAAACCGTTATTTTGCAGCAGGGCGGCAAAGGATTACTGTAATGTGGCGGATGCCGTAATGCTATCCTATGGGAAAAAGTGTCAAATTTGGAGTGCTGTAACTTTGCAGCCCTGTAATATTTTTTCACCAAAATACTGAAAGGCACATCTGTGAGATGTTGGCTGCGATCCCTCCAAATTTGAACCCAAAAGACCTAACCGTTCTTTTGCAGCAGAGTGGCAAATAATTGCTGTTATTTTGCCATAGCCTGGAAAAGTAGTGTCGCAATTTGCGAAAGCTTTCGCAAAAAATTTGCAACACTTTCATGAGTGCGACACTACTTTGCAAAAGCACTTTTTCCAGAAACTTGAAAAACATATTTCTAGGGTGTTTAACCTCAAAATAAAGACATGCCTAGCATCCTCAGGATCCGACTAGGTAAACACAAAAAGAATTGTGTTGCTAGAGGATCCCAAATTTAAATGCCAAGCATTTTTCTGATCACCAACTGAAAACAAAATGGTGGAATTGCGAAAGTAAAAAGGCCATTTGCGAAAGTAAAAACTGCATTTGCGAAAGTGTTGAACTTTTTGTTAACTTTTCCCTCTGACTTATAATGGGAAACTGTTTTTTGAATAACTTTTGAACCGTTTAATAATTTTTCATGAAATTCTTTAAAGGGCACATCAGGGACCCTGGTTGCACGTTCCCTGAAGATTTCGGATCGGTCGCACAAACCGTGCAACCTGTAGAGATGACCAAAGAATTGCAAAAAAGCGTAAACATGCACGCAGATCATGCTTAATAACTCCACAGCCGTATATCCGAACAGTACAAAAGTTGGCAGATCCCAAGAAGTATGATTCTTAATCGTATATTCCAAATTTTAGGTAAATCCATTAAACATTTGCAAAGTTATTAAGGTGCAAAATTTTAGGTTTAACATGTAAATGGCTCCTCAACCTAATAACAATATATATATATATATATATATATATATATATATATGTATTCTAAGCAAAAACTCCATTAATGCATCAGTTAGGGTGGATATCACAGTGACTAAGCAGGGAAATGAGGCATTAGGATTTCCAACCCTAACACCCCACCCACAGGTTTTCCATCTCTACTACCCACCACCATCCTCTGACCCTTGACACACCAATAGGCGTTGGGGTGTGCCATGGGTGATAAAACTCAACTCTCACCCCATTCCATATGTAAACTACAGTATACAGTAGTTACAGTACAGTTACAGCTACAGTATAGGACAATGGGCGGATAGGCCTCATTACCCCAACTGATGCATTAACGGACATAATGCTAAGTATGTGTATGGCTAGCTGTGTGAATATTTGTGTCTTTCTGCCAATGTTAGTGTCTGTGTATCTCTACATGTATCTATTTGGCTGACATGACTGCTTTATTTTCATAGTGAATTGTTACATATAGTGCAGGAAACCTACTGACATAGTAATGTGCCCCAAGAGCTGGTTTTCCTGCCAAGTTCCACAGCCGTAGTACATTAGGAAACCAAGCAAACGAAGTTGCAGCTGTATCTCTATCTGGAAGCAGCTTGAAGAAATTTTGTATAATCAGTTTCCATTTTCTCTTACAGGAAATTATATCCTTTTTAACACTGTGTTCCTTTTGAAGCATGGAACTCACTGCTTCCCACATTTCTGTCAGTGGTTGGATTGAAGCCCTCATCATGATCTGTGAGTCACCAAGCTCAGTATTGCTTCCACCAGATGCCGAATCTCAGTTTCCAGCTACAGTGCCTTCATGTTCTATGCAGAAAAAAAATTGTTATGTACATATCATATTTATATTATGTTACAAACTGTACTTAAAATGTGACAACAACGATATAGATGAAGCAAAAGCAGGAATCAAACCGTGATCCACAAAACCATTACTACACTGGAGACCAGTATCTTGCCAGTGCACCAACATGACAGTAGCATGTCACAATACATACTTCCACCCCTTTATCTCTTAAAAGCATCACAGAATGAAAAAAAAAATGAAAAAGCACCACAAAATGTAAATATGATAGTTTTTTTAAAGTTTAAAAAACAACTATCAAATGCTAGTGTCTGTCTCTTGTCTGACAAACACCTCTCTGCTATTACAACAAGAGCTTGCCAAGTGGTGAGAAACTCTACAATTTACAGAGCTAACATATGCAGACTTCCAAGAAAAGTCTGTAACACGGACAATTTCCATATTGTCCTACCCTAGCAAACAGGACAATTTAAAAGAAATAAATGTTTGAAAAGTTACATGCATGTTCAAAACAACTGTGCATTTTCGTTTGTCTTACTGTGACAAGGTACCTCTGTAAATGAGTCTATGGCTCAAAGGTTTTCCAAACTACTGTTTAAATAAATAAAAAATAAACTTCTGCAACTATTTTACAATATTTGAAAGGTGTCACCTCCTTATCACAAACATTTTTAGACTCACATACCAGGAGCTGAACCACTACCCTCTCATTACAACATGCACCACGGAAACATGAGGTTTCAAATGTAATGTGTACTTTTCAGGCAACAACAGTACTGGCCTTTCAGCAAACTCACAGCTGACAACATAGGATACATCTAAGTGTCTGAACTAGTATTACAAATGATAGAAGAACACAAACATAACAAAACACTAGAGATAAAGTGTAGTGAACAAGTGTTTCCTTTCAGTCATTCATTCTCCTGACTTTAAACTAGCTGTTCAGTTGAAACGTGTATCACAGAGATCATCTGTTGCAAACTTGTGGTCAAGCGGGACAGTTCAACAGGTTGTCTCATGCAGTACTGACTGGTTCTGCCACAGAAGAGCAACTCTTGAGTGCTCACCATGAGTGTGCATGCACATTTCCCGCAGTATACTTTTAAGAGTCTGAGTTACAGAGTCAAACCCATCTTATAGAATTTTTTTTTAATATCCTGAAGAGTGTTTCACAGCTCCAAATCTGGTTCTGTCACAAGAAAGCAGAGGAAAAATGGGAAGTAGTGCCATGGGCAGAAATACATCCTATCATAGACTGAAAAATAAAGGACAGATAGGTTATTAGGTGTCATAGTAAGTACTGTCCTACTCACCACTTGTACTACGGTTGTAACCCACATCTTGTGTCTGTCTCTTTAACTGCAAAACTATGCTCCACAGTCTCCTGAGACCCTTCCATATCGGTGATGTCCATAGGTTCACTGACTGCTTTTTCTGCTACTTCCTACTGTGATCTGGACCCATCTTACACAGGTGTTTCGTCTCTCTCTTATTCAAATATATAAGAGATAGTAGTTTACATTTGACCTACGTAGCATTCATATAAATATAAAAAGAATATACATATCTACAGATTCATACATAGCTCCTTGTATATCTTCTTTCTCGTCTTCTGAGGATGACTCTCCACTATAGCTAGAACTTGATGATACGTCACCATCCTCCTCTCTCTCTTGTGTGTCAGTCTACCACTCACCCTCCAAAAACACAGACATCTCCGGACTTTTCTGGAAGACAGAGGCAGGAACATTGCACCCCATGTTAACGAGACTCATAATTATAATGAACTAACATCAGTTAGTAGCTAGGCAGTTTTCTGAATTGCTCACACAATTTCTTCTTGTTAATTATACACATGATCACAGATTCATATATATATTTTGCTCTGTATCTCACTCTCCATCTTCAATACATTATTCTCTGCTACAACCGCCAGTTGATGATACCTCATCCTTATTGACATCTGCTTGTTCTGTCTTTGGCTTCTGCTGGCATTTCAAAACACCAGTGCTTCTGGAGTGCTCTATAACACAGAGGCAATAGCATTACAACACATTGTTATCACTACCATAACATTATTATAGCTCGAGGGAGCACTCCTGACCAATCAAAGCACTCCTTTCCCCTGTGTGTGAGGCACTCTTATTCTGTGAAGAGCAACTCACGTGCAGATGCCCTGGAAATGGGCACATTCTGGGAACAGTTTCTATTTTTAAATATATTATTGATTGCTCTCAATCAATAATATATTAATATGTCCCCCATCACCACTCTTTGCTGAAAATGAGTGGTTTCACTTGCCTTCAGCTTGAGCCAGAACAGCTCAGTTTTGCCTCACTGTTCTCGCTCAGCTGAAGATGCGTGAAACCACTGATTTTCAGCAACGAGTGGCTCCGAGGGACGTATTAACACATACTATACTTTCATGTGTTACTAGTAGTGCAGGTTATGGATTCCTTACAAAAATCCTTTTTTTAGTCATACTTACTCATATAGAATCTGGCACCCACTTCAGGCTTCCCAGCATCCCTCCAAATATTCGTCACTGTAGGAAACCATTTTCTCTGAGCCTTGGACACTGTACCAGCATCTTTTACTTTCAAGAATGTTTGGCGTAACAGTCTCCACTTTCTATAGCATTGCCGCAACTCTCTGTTAAGTCTATATTTGTCAGATAAGAATGCACTAACACCCTTCCACACATCTGTCAGAGTCTGATTTGTGCCTCTCATGATCATAAATGGATCTGCAACACATTTAATGGCCTTGACAAGATGAGGGACATCATCCTACTTCCATGGCTTCATTTCTGGTTTAAAAATAAAAAAACATGAACGGTCCATTTCCTGCTACCTCATGTATTATGAAGCAGGAAAGTATAACCAAGAACAGCATTAACATGCTACATACAAATATAGATTTGTAGCACTGTGCAATCTGAAGTAGGCCTCGTGGTTCATTCATTCTCTTGAGTTGTACAGGCAACTCACCTTAACTTAAACCCTGCTCCCTAACCCCCTTCCCCTCACCGCTCCCTGTGTCCTTTAGGAAGTTCACCAACCTTCACACTCAGTTTTCCCCTTGTTTAATTACCCATGCCATGTCAAAAATGCCCACTTAATTGCATCAACACCCCCCTCCACCACTGTCTGAGCAATCCATTTAGATACCAACCTTTGAAACAAGGAACATCTCCTCATTTCCAGTATAAGCCTCCATCACTCCAGAATGAATGTAACATATTTAAATTAACATAATATGTCTGCAAACACTTCAGGACACAACACACAGGGCAGCACACACCACGATGCACAAATAATAGAGCAAGTCATTCCAAAAGAGAACTGAGAACAAGAAATGGGAACAGCACCACAGTAACAGCATTCTAAGCATATCAACATGTATTTAAAGTGCATGTGGGTGGTGGTAGTGACACAGCAATATCGCCATGCCACCCATGGCAACTCACTGCTTTGTATCACACATGAGCTACCTCCCAGGATTAGCTCCCCACACCAACCCACAAAAACAGAATGTAGGACTCCCAAGGTACTGATGTGGCAGCACTCCATTAATTAGCTAATCATCATTCAATAGCCACATGTCTTTCTCTGTGACTCATCATAGGATAATTCTTCTTCTTTCATAATACATGGACAACAAAAACATCATATCACCATTGTATGAATGTCATTGCACATCTCAACGTGACCTTGTTCCCCCTACCTACCCAGTAATCAGGACTGTCAACAACTGTATGGGTCCCCCTGCAAGACATGTTGGGCCCTACTGCCCCCACCAATAAATGTGCAATAAGCAATAGTGCATTTTAAATCTTTGCTGTGTCAGTTGCTTTTGTACATCACCCTGCTAAGCAGCAATATTTTGTCCATGCTGTCCCCCCCCTTACTGGTGCCACAGTCAGGGATCTAAATAATTTAGTTTTCCTCAGCTCCTCCTGGTGGCACAAACACCAAGATTGCATGATTTGAATACTGTGTTCTACTGCCCACCAGTACCTGAAACTAGAGTAACAATCTTTTGACACCACTGCTGACACATGCAACATCAAGTACATAAGCAATTTAAGAAAGAGAAAACTGCCATTTTGTCTGCAATAAAAAATTGTTAGCGTTGTACTCTGAGGCAGTGGCCCCAGACTGCATGTGCCCTACTCCAGCAACAGCTCTTGCATCCCGCCCCGGTTACTGCCCTGCCAATAGTACACTGTAGTTGATAATCACAGCAATTGTCCTATCTCTAAATGCAGAGCAGCACACACAACTGCAAGCCTTCTCCCAACTTTTGCCACCGAGTATTGCAATGTATGTTCAGAAAATACTCAAAAAAACAATGCACACCAAGCAATCCTACTCTCCACTGAACATTTTCCTGAGCCACACATGTATTTTCAGTACCGCTGCCCTCAGTAGGCTTGACTAGAGATGGGTGAAGTGGCCCCAATTCGCTGCGCGAAGTGGAACGCGGAGTAAGCTAATTCATGGAGTGCTCCTAAACACAAAGCAGAGTACTTATATAGTTACGGGTAACGCGAAGTCCATTGAAAACAATGGCTTCACATTACTCCGCCTTCCCAAACCTCTACTCCGCCAATTCTTAAGGTGAAGTACATTGAAAACATGTACTTTGCCTTGTTTTTAAGCTCCAAAGGCGAATTTTGCAGTGATTCATGGGATTTCAGGTCACATGGGCTCTAGATTGTTCTGCACAGCCTCAGTTTGGGGTAGTGTTTGTAGGAAGCTGTAGAAGACAATCTGCTCTGAGAGCTCTCTGTGATTCAAACCTTCTAAAAGCTGTTAAAAAAGCCTTGTTGAGTCATTGTTTTTGCTGAAACTTTAGTTCATCGATTATAGGAAACCCTCCTGTGCTCATATCATCAAGTGTTTATTGTTTGTGTGTGTGTTTTGAATGTTAATGTACAACATTCAGTCTGTGTACTGAGAGACAGTGGAAGTGTGTTTTGGGGGAGGGGCATATCTGTGGTGTAGGTAGGTTAACTTGGAGAAAAAGACTGTGCTTTCTGTTTTGGTAATATTTTTCTTGTATAACTGTGTTAATGTACACATAGTAATATTTTCAATAATTCTTGCCATTTTTTTGTTGATTGTTGTGGTACAGCAGTGCATGATTTTAGTTTGTTTAAAATATGTGGTTATATTACTGAAGTTTTCAATTTGCTAAGCATTACTTAGTGTGTGGGTGAATATGTGTGTGATGCGTGTCATCAAATCAGACACCTTTTATTGTGTCACATAATTTCAGCAATGTGAGCCTGCTATCCACTGCAGCTGTGTAATTTTTGTACATTTTTGTGGTATCTTTACTGGTACTAGTACTAGTGACTGTTACTGCAGCAGTGCAGTACATGGCCCCACCCGCAGCCCGCCCCAACCGGCAAAGATATTCTTTTCCATATTTGAATTTCTGATGGTGAACACTGGTTAGGTGTTGTGCCTTTGCATCTGCATCCCTTCTGTGCACAGCACAATCTTAATCTGTCTGTACATTTGCATCTCTTTAGGGCCCAATCTCCATCTCTAACTTACATCACAGTTGTTTCTTTGGTTTCCCTTCAGAGTACTGGACAGGTGTGGTGCATAATTCAGCATGAACATTGTACTCATTAATATGCATTTTTAAGTCAGGACCAACATCAGGAATCACTCGTGATACAAATCATGTTCTTCATCATCATGGTCACAAATGCAGTCACAAATCATGATTTACGATCATGTCATGAATCACAACATTAATTTTTTTTTACTAGTTACTTGGATGTATTGTAAGCCTGTTTTGTAGTATCTCTCCATGCTTCACCACCCCACCATTGTACTCATTAATGAGTGTTTTTAAATCAGGGAGTTTTTTGCACACCTCATCGAGGCCTGGGGAAGTACAGCCATAGGCATTTGCATTTCTTCATCATCACGGTCACAAATGCAGTCACAAATCACGATTTACGATCATGTCACGAAAAACAACATTAATTTTTTTATTAGTTACTTGGATGTATTGTAAGCCTGTTTTGTAGTATCTCTCCAGGCTTCACCACCCCACCATTGTATTCATTAATGAGTGTTTTTAAGTTGGGGAGTTTTGTGCCATACCTCATCGGGGCCTGAGGAAGTACAGCCGTAGGCATTTGTGTTTCTTTTTCATCACGGTCACAAATGCAGTCACAAATCATGATTTACGATTATGTCACGAATCACAGCATTAATTTTTTTACTAATTACTTGGATGTATTGTAAGCCTGTTTTGTGGTATCTCTCCAGGCTTCACCATCCCACCATCCCACCATTGTACTCATTAATAAGTGTTTGTAGGTGAGGGAGTTGGACAGTGTCTGCAGTACATACACAGATTGGAAAGAAGACTGCACCCATGCAGTTTAGCACAGCATACTTCTTCTGCTCAGAATACATACAGAAGACAACAAAAAAAGGGCATAATTACATACTAGGGTCGGGGATGGTGGAGAAATACATTTTATGACACAGCAAGGAAGGTGTGGAGGGACACATGGTGTGAGGAAAAAAAAACTAATGTGGGATCCCATGGTGATTCAGCAGTAGTTCCAGCATGGACATAATTTGCAACTGATGTCTCTCTGTGTAAGAAAAATAAAATTTACAGAAAGAACAAATTAAGTAAAAAAGGGTACAGACAGAAAAGACAAACAAATTATTTTTTTCGTTCTGATCTCAAAGTATTGTTATGCTTGGGTTATGCCCCCTATTGTCCCACATACACCTCACATACATGTCACACTGTTCTATTCCTGGTCTATTGTACTGTGATACTGCTATTTTGCACTTACATATAGATATGAGTGCTAAGAATGTGCTTTGCTGCTAAGATATGCTAATATTGTCATGCATGATTTATTATACCTCACTATAATACATTTATCTAGATTATGTTTGTCTTTTACATACAGTATATTCCATATGTAATCTATCTAATCACTGATAAGATGACTCAGAGGGATCATCAATGATTATTGTATTCTTATATTCTCATATAATTATATGTAATGTGTTTTACACTCAGATTTGCCTTGTAATAGGCCTGTCAGCAGTTCTCTTTGTCTATGGAAGCTGACAGAGAGAGACAGCTTTTGTTATGTCTCTGTGTTTTATATTGTACGTAAGTAAGAAATGTGTATGTAGTTTGAACTGTCAGCATTTCTTTTGTCTATGCTAAAATGCTAATGGAAGCATATTCCGTCTAATATGATACTCATTAGTAATTCTGTCTCCTAAGTCATTCTCCACTAGAGAATGACTTAGGACCAATACATATTGTTTTTCATAACTGTAACTATGTTGTAATCTCTGTTGCTATGCTGTTATCTGTAGTATTTAGCTGTCTGCAACCCATTGTAGTGCTCTCGAGACACTACTGTAACTTCTCTAGAAGGGCAGAGAGCTGGAGCATGGGGAGAGATAGAACAAGATCTTAGAGAACCTAAGATCTACAGTTCTGGAGATTATGTACATTCTTCAGGAATGGTGAGAAACCCATCTCCCTTGTGATTTTGTCTGTCACATGCTTGGCATAAGTAGCATAATAAACTTTATTAGTACTCCTTGCTTGCTTGCGAATGTTTCTTGGCAGACTCCGAAACACAAGAATCTATATTATTATTATTTTTATTGTTTATCCTACACACCAAGAGTGTTTAGACAACATAATGATGACTGCGAAATGGAGTCTAGATGTTTTTGCCAAGTTTCATTTTTAATTTCCTCTGTAAATTAAAACACTGGGTGACAAAATCCCCAGTAAAAACAAGCTGAAAGTGTCTAATGTTTAAAATGTTTCGGTCAGTTGTGTGTTCTACAGTGCAGACAAAACAATCTCTTGGCAGATATTCAAGTTCTGTGTAATGAGTTGTTTTATTTTTGATTTTTCCTATTCTTTTCTCTGTGGGAACACAGCTATTAAGGATCCAAAACAGTTAGACAGCTTTCTTGTGCACTCAAATCCTGATGGGTATTTACTCATCTAGGTGTCCACATATGCCATAGGCTGTTTGTGTACTTTCATGAATTTTGGTTGCAAACAAAGTTTTTTGATCCACAGACAGCTAAGGGTTTCTTATCTTAAGACATGTCTAAATATATCAGTACTGAGTTGAGGCTGGGATGCCTTAACAAGCCAAACTGCTAACAGTAGTTGGCTTGAGTTTGCTAAAGTAGCAAAATCCAATGATAGTCCTTTAAGGGATATCATAAAAGCCCATTATGGGGAATTGAAAAATGGTGCCAATGAACCTGAATGATTATTAATTGCAACATTGTTTAATTGTTTTGATGCTGTTCTAAATAAGATATCTGTTTTGGAATCTGAGCATGTTGCTTGCAAAATGGGGAATGCTGCTTTGATGCAGATGATTAGTCTGAAACAGGCTTCTCATACAGAAAAAATAGCTGGACTACTGTCTGAGCTACAATCTGTCTAGAAAATGAGTCTCTATTTAATGAGAGAAGCAAGCAAGACCTGCATGCCTTAAGAGATAATGCTGAAAAGGCAAAACTTTAAAAAAATGTTTTTCAAACAAATGGTATTCTGGCTAGTAACACTGATTCCTTACATTTTGAAAACAAGGAACTTAGAGATGATAAGTCTGAAGAAAGTACTGAAAAAGTTAACAAGCTGGTATTTCAACACCAGACCTTGATGGTACAGCATGATTCAGTATGTTTTAATTACAGCAGACTTGAAATGGAGGTTTTCAATTTAAACTATGACATGGCTTCTGTTGATAATAAACATGTTTTACAAGATGGGAATGTCTTGAAATCTGAAAACAAAGCACTTAATAGCGTGCTAACTCCTGTATCTGAGTTAGAATGTAGGAGTAAAAAGTTAGATATGGCGAACTTGCACCATCAGCCAGAGGTATTGTCAGGGCATACTAACTTAATGTCCAAAGACCTTGCCTCTTCTGATGTTGAAGAGTTTGATTCTGAACACTCACAGTATGCTGTGGGGTGGACTAGAACAAAGGCTAGCCACTTGTTTTTCTGTGATTCACAAAATGGAGAATTGTTAGAGTCTCAAAATGGTAGACACACATGTCATCAGGTTGCATCCCCATACCAGCCCTAAGATGGCCACTCATGGTCATGTGATGATGGTCATGACACAGTAACCCATGATGCCCATGAGGGAAACCAAAATGGCCAACCACCATCTCATGGAGATTCGATCCTGCAGTCACAGGGACCTGTGATTGCTGCCATAACCAAACAAAACAAACCAGAGTTTTTTGGCATGATTTATAATGTTATCAGTGACACTAGTGTTTCTGAGGGACAAAAGATTCTCATTAAAAATGATGTTGATGTACTTTTGAATAAGGTTGATACACAATCTGTCATGAAGTCAGTGTCTGATGCTGAAGAAACAGCTAATGCTGTTAATGTTTGCTTTATTAGCATGGCCTTGGATAAAGAACACATTAAAGTTAATTACTTGAAAAGTTGTTTTCATTTCTTGTGCAATGTAACATCAGCCGAGAAAACTGAACGTACTGCTTTTCCTATGCAGTGCATCAATACCTTAAGCTGTAACATTAAAAAACAATGTTGCTACCATCCAGCAACATTCCAGTGGGGAAACCCAATTTACATTTGATGGGGAAGGGGACAACCCTGATTCTAAAAGCCTCGTGGCTGTGATATTTTCAGCATCACAGGCCAAGTTGGGGGGTGGGGTTACAGGTTTGATTTCTGAACCTGGGTTGACAACTGTTTCAGCACTATTTTATCCACCCCTGATGGCTACTGAACCACAATCCAAAGCTGGAGAACTACGTGCAACTTGCACATCACTTTTCTCCACTGTGCAGGAACCCCTGATAGTGCCAGCATTCTCTGTACATGATGCAGAACCCCCTCCAACAGTGATATCTGGATCATCCCATACTATGGCTGCAATGGCAGGCACTACAGGTAAGAAGGTATAAGGTATCCTAATACTAATATCATTATCCTTTCTTTTGGGATCACTGACCATGGCCCCAGCATTGGTTACTCCTAACACAGTTTTAGGGCATGATTTTGAAACTGCCACATAAGATAAAGCAATCTCAGCAGTTTTAGCCCAAAACATACAATGGACACATCAGACCCATTGCTTATGCATCCCAGATGTTTGCCTCACTGGAGCTGAAATACAACCTTTGTGAAAGGAATCTTTTGGCTACATACTGGGCAGTGAGATACTTTATGTACATCACTGGATATGCACCCATTGTGCTGCACTCCAATCATTCACCAATTAATGTTCTGTTGTCAGACAGAGTAAAAGATGACTCTGTATCCAATGCCAGACTTACACACTGGTCTCTCATATTACAGGATTATGACATCACTGTCCTTCCTATCAAAACTTCATCCTTGTTGGCCTATGGCCTACAATTTGCAGGAGAGACCCATGATTGTTCACTCCAACTCACTGACCGATCTGTCCCAGTGCCCTTTCTGACAGAACCTCAGAAAGTGTTAAAAGACACCACTGTGTGTCATGTTTTGACTGATGACTCAACCACACATACCAATGAGTGTCAAATAGCAGTATTTGGAATTATTTTACGTTCTGGTGATGACAGAGTGTGCATGGCTAGTAATTGCATCATTGTATATGTAAGATTCACAGGCAATGTTAAAACACGCCTGGCAAATAAACTGAAAAGCAGGGAGGTGAGGAGTCTCCTAATTACCACAAATATTTGTGAATGGTTTAGAGAGCTGGAACGTCCTTGAGAAAGACACAGCTTGTGTTAAGAAAGGAATAAAGAGATTTTTCGTTACGTAAAATGATACTAGCACTCCATGAGAGGGTTAAGTTCTGTCCCTTCAAGAAATGTCCTTGAGATAATTACAGAAAGCACTGCAGATAGAATGTTTTTGTTACAGTTTCTAATTGGGTCTGTTTATCTCTAAATGGAATTTCTTTGGCAGAAGACAAACTTCTGTTCCAATTCCCTGATATTACCTCTGAAAAATACAGTGACTTGCTTGTGTACAACACAACTCTAACCAGTTTAAATACTGTATATTCATAAGGTTCAAGCATGTTGTATGTATATTCTTTATGCTCTATAAGAAGGACACTCATATGAGGGCAGTGTATAGGTTCCTTAATAAAGGAACTGAGGAATAACTTCCAGAAATAGCTCTTATAAGAAAGTGAAAATGACATTCACCTATCCAGTGATGACCTAGTTATTTGGAATATCACTGCTGTAACACTCATGAAAAGTTACAGGTAATTCCTGAACACCTGAGAGTAGATTTTATCAACTATATCAGATACATAGTACTCCAAGTGGTGTACACCAGTGAGTCAGTAAAAACCCTAGACAGACTAAAATCCTCTGTCTTATGGCTACACATGAGAAATGATATAGAACACAACATTATAAACTGTTTGATCTGTGAATAGAACAATCCTATACCAGCTAGGACAAATGCATTGTTACCCCAGAAGCAAAGGCCCCTGGAACAATATCCAGTTTGACTACATTGGCCTTATGCCAACCACTAAGAGCAACTAGTTTGCACTAGTGATCACCAACCTATTTTCCCAGTTTAAAGCTATCCAAAAAACAGAACAACACAGTCAAAGTGATTGCAAATGTCTTGGTAAACCAGCTATTTACCAAGTAGGTCTTTATCTCTACAAGTAAATTCTGATTACAGGGATCTGGCTTTATAGCCAAAGTAATGCAGGAAATTCTGGATTTGTTATAGGTAAAACAAAAGTTTTATATCCCTTACCATCCACAGTCATCAGGACAGGTGGAATGTGCTAACAGGCAGATCAAAGTTATGTTATAATAAACTTGTTCAGAAAAGCCCCAAAGGACTACAATTAATTGTTGCCTTTACTCCTTATAGCAATAAGAGGGACGCCCTCTGCAGGTACACAGCATGCCCCATTTTTAAAATCATGACCGGATGGTCCATGAGACTCCCAGAACATTTACTTCTGGCTCTGTGTACTGCCACTGCTGATGGAGCATCATTAGATAAATGTTAAATATCTCAAACAAGACATCCAAAAGTAACACTTATTTGCTTTACAATGTATGGGCAAGGCTCAAAAACATGCCCTATCTCAGTGTAAACAGACTCAGTCCAGCAGTCTACCAAGTTAGACTGCCTTACTATAACAGTCATTGATAAATGGCTACATGCCAATCAAATGAACCTGCTTAAAGGAGATTAAATTACTTTTCCATACCCCAGTAGGAGGAATAGTACTAAACTATGTTTTTCTTTTCCGGGGACTGTCTGAGAGGTTGTGAGGGCCTCTGCTCCTTCCCCCGCCCCCGCTGCGGTGCTGAATTAGCACAAGGTAAAGAAATGAAACTCACTTCAAGGAGGGGCTACTGAGATAATTTGCTGGTAAACTGGAATCTTTCTAAGGGGCTTACCGGGAGTCCTGAGCCCTGCAGAGCTGCCCCCGTCGCTCGCTCCTGGTGTGTCTTGCTGGCTGCTGTGCGGCTGCTGCTGGAGGCTCGGTGCCATTTTGGGTCGGCGCGCATGTGCTGACTTTTTTTTTGACTATGGACTTGCAGCACTGGGCCCCTTTTAATTGAACTTAATGGTGTGCCTTAATTTGAACTTCCTTAAAGGCAGCTTGCACCTTTAATCATTCACTGCAAAAGCTGGGGTTTTCACTAAAATAAGCAAAGTGCTTTTATGCTTTTATGATACTATTACTGCTTAGTGCCTTAATCGCTGTAACATTGTTTAAATTGTTTAAAGACTGTGGGGTACCGACATTCCCTAGACGATTCCGAATCTAAAGCATGCAAGGTGACTAAATATCTGCAGAGTAAATTCTAGACGCTCATTTCCAAAGCAAGCATTAATGCAGTTTATCCAAATGATGAGAAACTATTATATATAGATGGCTGGAATATCTCAGTTTACTAAAATAAGCAGAGTGCCTTTAGGATACTATTTCTACTTAGTGCCTTAATTGTTGTAACATTGTTTAAATTGTTTAAAGACTGTGAGGTACTGACATTCCCTAGACAATTCTGAATCTTAAGCAAGCAAAGTGACTAAATATCTGCAGAGTAAATTCTAGACGCTTGTTTCCAAAGCAAGCATTAATGCAGTGTGTCCAAATGATGAGAAACTATTATATATAGATGCCTGGAATATCTCAGAGTGAAACCCAGATGCTCATTTCTAAAGCAAGCATAATTAGCTACAGAGAGTCTTAAAAATAGTAGAAACTGTTTAAACATAGGGCCTGGTCTAATCTGCTCATCTGTTCACTTGTGGGCTGTGCTAGTTAATCGGCTGTACTGCAGTGTTTGAATTAACCATACCTCCTCCCTGGGCCATGGCCAGCTTGAACCCCACCTACTGAGGGATGCTGCCCCGGCTATCGCCCGCCCTGTCACCCTCCTCATAAATAGGTCACTTCAGGAAGGAATAGTCCCAACAATGTGGAAGGTAGCGACCATCATCCCATCTACAAAAGTGGGCCCCGTGACAAATTGGGAAACTACAGACCTATCTCCCTTCTCAGTTCCCTTGGAAAAATTCAGGAAAGACTAGTCTCTAACCAGCTACAGGTCTACCTAGAGCAGCACCTCCTCATGGCTGATGTGCAGCATGGTTTTAGGAAGGGCCATGGTACCGATACTGCTCTCGTCTGGCTCACAGCTGACATCCTTGCCTCTATGGATCAAGGCTCCTCAACGGGTGCCCTTCATTGACCCATCCAAGGCCTTTGACCTTGTCAACCATAATCTCCTCCTCTCTAAACTCCAGCTCCTAGGACTGGATGACCACTCTCTCTCATGGTTCGAGAGCTATCTGAATGACCATTTCCAAAAAGTCCGCTGGAAGGTCACACAGTCTGGACCCAGGCCCATTACCACTGGGGTGCCCCAGGGCTCAATCCTAGGCCCCCTGCTCTTTTTTCTCTTCCTCAATAATATTGAGGGAAACTGCTCCCTCAGCAAACTCATTCTGTATGCGGATGACGCTGTCATATACTGCAGTGACCCCCAACCTAGTGTCATCACCACAAAACTGCAGGACAGCCTCTCAACTCTTGAATCCTGGTTCTCCACAAACTCCCTGAAGCTCAACGAAGAAAAAACCAAAGCCGTACTGTTTGGTTCTAGACACCTGGGCTCTGACAGAAGTCAGCTGCTCCAGATCAGCACAAACCAAGGAAAAAAAGTTGAGGTCATGACCAGTTTCAAATACCTTGGGATCCATCTTGACCAAGAGATGACCTACAGACACCATATCGACTCCATAACCTGGTCCATCCACCAAAAGCTTGGCCTCCCCTACCGTCTGGGGAACTCACTATCCTGTGTTGCACATCGAGCAATTGCCTGCTGCAATCTTCTCCCTCCATCCTATATGGGGCCCTCTACTGCAGTTCCTCTGAGAGATGGAATTCAATAAACTTACCATACTCTATAACCAAGTGGCTCATATACAAACTCCTCTCCCTAGGAGGCATCATTGTGAGGCACTTAAGGAACTTAACTGGCCCTCTCTTTGGCACAAACTAACCTACCCTGTCGCCTGCCTTGCCTTCAAGTTCTCTACCCTTGGTCCCCCCCATCTTAGTGGACTACTCTCCCCCAAAGTACAATGCTGACCCCTGCAATCCTCTGCAAATCACCCCCTTGACATCCCTCGGATACACTCCAACCAAGGCAAATGCTCCTTCAAATTTGCTGCATCCAACGTATGGAACTCCTTACCAGTTAGCTTGACTGGCTCATCCACCCTTAGCCAATTCAAGTCTGGGCTCAAAGTATATCTTCTCAATCTCAGCCTCTGTGGCTGCAGCTGTTAGCTCCCTAGTCCAGTTCTCAGTTCCGTCACACTGCCTTGAACCTCCCTTCCTCCTGGATGTAGCTCCAAAACTATGATGTCAATTTTCTGTGATTGTCTCAATTCCCTACTAAACTGATGTGTAACCTGACGTCATGTACTGCTAATAAGAGCCTGAATGTTAACCTGATTCTACCCCTGTAACCTGTTGCTAATGTATATTTGTGTAACTATTGTAACTACTGTAAATAATGCTATTATGTATCTTTTTCTAATTCCTGATCACCCCTGAAAAAGAGACCTCTGGTCTCAGCGGGCTTACCCGGTTACCAAAATCCAAATAAAATAAAATAAATTTTCTTTTAGGTTCCAGAGAGAGAGAGAGAGATGCTTGCTTTTATGCATATTATTCTTTTTAAAAGTATGGGTCTTCTTACAAGCCCAAACTGCACATTGTATTGCAGATAAGATCCAGTGACCTAATCCTAAACAGATTTTTTAGGCAAAACACCTCACAAGCCCACATGATATAATTTGCATCCTGTGGAATTCACACTAAAGTCCTAAAATACATGTTCATTGTCCAGAAGGGTAGTGAAGCCCTACGGAATGTTATGATCATTGCTTTGGATCAATTCTAGCAGTCAGACTTGATCTGGACTCCTGTTTACATTTTATTGATAATCAGGAATTTTGCATCCAAATTTTCATAGCAATAAAAGCCATTAGACCTTAAGGTTTTTTTTAACCCTATGATGCTTCATAATTTGTGACACTTAATACTGAGTGCCCAAAACAGAACCCTGGCCCACCCAGTGGTCTAATAGCCACTTCTCAACCAGGTACCCTAGTTAATAATGTGCAGCTTATGCACATCCCAGTGATTTTTAAATCTCACCTATTAGAACTTGGAATGATTTGTTTTATGTTTCATGACAAACATTTCCCATATTTTCTTTTTTTAAATAATGATGTGATTGAATACTCCGGCAGCATACCAAGTACTCATTAAAGACTCCCTACACAGGGACTAATAGCACCACACATACACACACTTAGGGTTTTCACATCCTGACTGCTAGTGGTACAACCTATGATTGTAAACCTACCCAAACACACTAGGCATTTTGGTTTTGTTTTGATTTTTTTTAAACAAAACACAGGTTTAGACTCAGACCTACTTGGTTCTGACATATCTATTTGAAATAGGGCTGATATAGCCAATATTCATACATATGTTAAAGGTTCATGATATCATTAAATATATCATACCCCCCCCCACTGCATGGTATACATGATTTTGCTCATTAAGAGTGATTTACATTAACCATATTAAGGATATTGTGAAGGGGTTTGACCTGACAAATGTTAATGTTAAGGAATAAATATCTGCATCACATAGCTAGGAAAGTCCTTTGCACTGCCTACTGATATCATGTTTTTACAACCCTTTGGTTATCTCTTCCAGGATCTGGAATTAGGATATATCCTTGATCTCATACATGACAGATGTATGGGTCAGTGGCATTGCCACATTTTGCACTTTTATTGCATGTATTAACAAATATTTATTTGAATCTAGCACTATTCCCTTGTGAATGACAAGGAACCTTGGATATGTCACCACACACACCAGTATTGTTCAATGTTTCGAAACTTATTCCTGCACAATCCAGGAAGTCATGTTTGTGACTCTCACAGTGTCATTGCCACATCTTCATCAGGCAACATCCATCTCTTATAGTCTGGCAACCATCCATTCAATTGATCATATTGATGGGAACTTTTAGCATGAAAGGTTAAAATTACCTCCTTTCCTTGTTTACCATGAGATCTTGGAATCATGACCGACTCTGAACATTGATTGTCGTACCTGAAAGGAACATCACCTTTTATGCAGTTGTGACATCTTCCAACTTGTCTTACCAACTTGTGAATACTGGCCTAGTAACTGAAATTAGGCTTCCACTTGTGAATTTTCAAATAAACTGTATTCAGTCCAGCCAATTAGATTCTACAATCAAGCTCATTGTTATGCATACTTTGAAGTAAGTCTGGGGTAGGGGCAATTTGAAACAAGTCTGGGGTAGGGGCAATCCCCTAACTCAGCAAGAAGACTCTTCTTCATTTGATCTACAATCAAGAAATCAATTTTCTTTACTGCTTGTTTTCCAAGCCTGGCTGGCACCTCATACAAACTGAGTACTGTCATTAACTTTTATACTTTGTGCAGCCATGTGATCATCTTCAACTGAACACTGCTGCTATTCCATTGTGAAACTCAATGTGCAATCTAATGCATCCCCCGAGTCCTATGAAAATACTGCTGCCTCCTGAACATTTTGATCAACCTTTGGAAAATCTGAATGCTTCAAATTTGAACTATGAATCTTCATCTAACACTTGAAGAAACCCTGGATTTATCCCTGGAACTGTTCGTAGTTTATGCCTTGTGGACATTGACATTTTGTGTCCCGTTCAACTTACCAACTGAAAAATGCCATCCTTCAAGGTGGTATATTCTGCAGATGTGGAACATTGTGTGGTGACCAACTATACATTCTTCTGCTATGGACTAAAAGTTATGCAAAGTGAACTTTTCTAACTTCTGTTTTTACTCCCTAAACAGGTAATAGGTTATATGGTAATCACACCTGTTCCCAACCCAGAACCAGATATCATTAAGTCTAGTCCTAACTATCTTGATGCTCTATCTCAATTTTTTTTACTTATTTTTAATATCCATACAGGCAACTTAAGTTTGTCTCTTCAATTTCTTCCTAATGGGACAGATACACACCTGATACATATCAGTATTTACTGATTGTTTTGATATTGAAAAACCCCATTGTGAAGTTTTATTCCAAATCTTTATGGTAATACAATGTTTACTAACATTTTCCCTTATAATTACATTTTGTTGTTTAAGGAAATCCCTGATACACCACCATAACCAATTAATATTCCTCTATCAGGCTCGTGCCTTGGGACTGTAGATGAATGGTGCCTAACCTCCATCTTTTTGTTGTGTTGCCACGTTTGCAATTAGGGCAACAAAGAGGGGATTGTTATGCATGGGTTATGCCCCCTATTGTCCCACATACACCTCACACTGTATTCCTGGTATATTGTACTCTGATACTGCTATTTTGAACTTATATATGGATATGAGTGCTAGGAATGTGCTTTGCTGCTAAGATATGCTAATATTGTCATGCATGATTTATTATACCTCACTATAATACATATATCTAGATTATGTTTGTTTTTTACATATATTCCATATATAATCTATCTAATCACTGATAAGATGGCTCAGAGGGATCATCAGTGATTATTATATACTTATATAATTATATGTAATGTGTTTTACACTCAGATATGCCATGTAATAGGCCTGTCAGCAGTTCTCTTTGTCTAAGTAAGCTGACAGAGAGAGACAGCTTTTGTTATGTCTGTGTTTTATATTGTACGTAAGTAAGAAATGTGTATGTAGTTTAAACTGTCAGCATTTCTTTTGTCTAAGCTATAATGCTAATGGAAGCATATTCTGCCTCATATGAAACTCATTAGTAATTCTGTCTCCTAAGTCATTATCCAATGGAAAATGACTTAGGACCGATACATATTGTTTTTCATAACTGTAACTATGTTGTAATCTCTGTTGCTATGCTGTTATCTGTAGTATTTAGCTGTCTGCAACCAATTGTAGCACTCCTGAGACACTACTGTAACTTCTCTAGAAGGGTAGAGAGCTGGAGCACGGGGAGAGATAGAACAAGATCTTAGAGAACCTAAGATCTACAGTTCTGAAGATTATGTACATTCTTCAGGAATGGTGAGAAACCCATCTCCCTTGTGATTTTGTCTGTCACATGCTTGGCGTAAGTAGCATAATAAACTTTATTACTCCTTGCTTGTTTGCGAATGTTTTTTGGCAGACTCTGAGACACAAGAATCTGTATTATTATTATTATTTTTATTGTTTGCCCTACACACCAAGAGTGTTTAGACAACAGTCACAAAACACACTCCTCTCCCTCTCCGTCTGCACAGGAGAAAGTAAAAGTGTCTGCTTGTATGACTCACTTCCTTCCTGCCTAGCTAAAGAGCATGTGACTTACAGTACTGTAAGCCATGTGATGTGTGGGGGGACTGCCAAATCTGAAACACCAAGTGGATCACTTAGAATCATAAGGAGGAACGCGAAGTCCATTAAAAACAATGACTTCACCTTACTTTGCATTGCCATTCTGCCTTAAGATGAAGTGGTAATGACAAGGTGGAGTGAGCACTTTGCATTGCCCATTCCATGTAGCAAAGTGGCAACGTGAAGTTCCCACTTTGCGTTCACTTTGCTGGCGGAATTTAAATTCGCTGCATCTCTAGGCTTGACCCCAAATGACCTATGCATCATTTCCATTCCTTGAGTGAAAAAACATCTTCACGTCTGCAACAAAGCCACCAAGTATCAAAGAAACACAGCCTTCATTCCACTTTGCTGGTGGCTCACTGTAATAGGCAGCAGAACAGGAACCTCAAAGTGCAAGGCTTGATCCCCACAAGCAGAACTTCTGATATTAAATTTTTCGCAATATGTTTTTTTGTTTGTCTATAAATAAAGCCATCCTTGTGTCATACTTTTGTACAAACATGTCACGTTCGAATCTGACATAACTCTGTGCAAAAATGTCAGGTGCAAACCTGTCAGGCTTGTGAATATCTCTCAAAAGTGTGAACATCAGATTTTTGCACACAATTATGATAGATTGTAACCTGAGATGTTCACACAAGTATAGCAGATTTGAATGTAAGATTCAAATTTGAGATTTTGTCACACAAGTATAGCAGATTCAAACCTGAGGTTTTCATACAAAAGTATGGCAGATTCATAGGTGAGTTTGATTCTGCCATGCTTGTGTGCGAAAATCTCAGGCTCGAATCTGACATGGCTGTGTGCAAAAATGTCAAGTCTGAACCTGTCATACTTGTGGGTGAAAATGCCAGGTGCACAACTTTCACAGATGCTCTCAACTGTGGCAGATTGGAACCTGAGATTTTCACACACAAGTATGGCAGATTCGAACAAGAGATTTTTGCTCACAGTCATGTCAGATTCAAAAATGAGATTTTCACACACAAGTATGACAGAATCAAACCTGAGATTCTCACACACAAGTATGATCTGCCATACTTCGGTGCAAAAATCTGAGGTTCAAATCTGCCATAGTTCTATGTGAAAATGTCATGGTGGAATGTGACATACTTCTGTGTGAAACTCTCAACTTGTAATGTGTCATACTTGTGAACATGTAGCCCGCAACACAAAGCTGGCACATCAGTGATCCAAAATCAGATATTGGTGAGTGAAGAAATGCATGTGAAAGTCTTGTTTTTGCACATTAGCCATATGTGCAAAAATCTAATTTTTGTGCTAAACACAACTTTTCCCACAGGAAATAATGGGAAATTAAAAACTTTCATAACATTTGAATGGAATAATATTTTTTCACCAAATCTTCAAATGGCACATCAGTCACCCAAAGTCTTTCTTCCTTAAAAATTTCAGCCCGCAACACAAAGCCATTTTTGAGATACCGGTGAGCAAAGAAATGTGTGTGAAAGTCAGGTTTTTCCATAAGAAATAATGGGAAATCTAAATCTGTCATAACTTTTGAATGCATTGATATTTTTTCCCAAATCTTCAAAAGAAACATCAGTGCCCCAAAGTTGTTCTACTCTGAAAATTTCAGCTCACAGCACAAAGCTGTTTTTGAGATACAGGTCAGCCAAAAAATGTTTGGGAAAGTCTCGTTTTTGTACATTAGCAATATGTGTGAAAATCTGAGTGTCATGCAAAACACTTAAAGCAGCAGTGCAACGAAAAAAGCTTTTCCAAAAAGTGAATTTTCTGTTATGGTTATGAAAAATATTGCAGAACTGTTGATCTGGGTTTTCTGGATGCTTCCCATGCTGTGTACTGTGCATTTGAATTTGTGTCTGGACTCTTACCTTCCTCGGGTCCTCAGTATAATTTCTATGTAAAAATGAGGTGGCCATCTTTTTTTCTTGAGAAATAATTATTTCAAACTTTCATAAAATTCTTAAATGATAATGAAAACTGAAAATGTTACCACCAAAATAAACTGGAAGACATCTGGCACAGATTAAGAAGAAAAAAAGGTGGGGTCAAATTTAACCTATTTTCATTGCACTGCTGCTTTAACTTTTCCCATAGGAAATAATGTGAAAATAAAAACTTTCATAACTTTTGAACAGATTAATATTTTTTCACCAAATCTTCAAAAGGCACATCTGTGACACAAAGGCTTTCTATGCTGAAAATTTCAGACCATAACATAAAGGCATTCTTGAGATACAGGTGAGCAAAGAAATGTCCCAAAATCCCAAATTTTCTGTTTTTTTAAACACCTTATATCTCAGAAACCTCTAAGCGGATTCCCATGAAATTTGGTAGAGAAAGAGCCCTACCCCTAGAAAGTATGCATGCCAACCTTCATGCAAATCTATTGAATGGCTCTAAAGTTGTTAACACTCAAAAATTGGACTTTAACATAGATATGTTGTTTCACCCTAACTGTACTGGCGTGATCTCGCCAGTATAATATGTACATAAATAAAATAATGCACAATAGTGCCACTATAGTTAGGGTTGAGTAGCCTGTTTAATGGTAAACCTAACATTTTGCACTTTAACACCTTTGGCCCTGTGTGATGAAATGAGCTGAAATTGTTTATGTGTAGTCTAGGAGGCAAGGTCTTGCTGTATGGTAATTTTTGTGGGGGCAGCTTGTATGGTTTCTGAGATACAGCTGTGTAATTTCTAGAAAAAAACATTTTTCCTTGTATTTAACATTTGTCTTTTTGCTCTCTTCTGTAGCTATATGGAATGGAATTTTGGCCCAAAATCTTCAGGGGACATGTGCCATGTCCCAAGGTAGTGCCTTTGATAGGTTTGGTGAAAACATATGAAGAGGTTCCAGACTTATAAGGATTTAAATGTTAGTGTTTTCCAACTTTCATATGCGTAGTAGGTGTTTTCGGGATAACGTTTGGCAGCTTATATAAATATTTGATGCTGCAAATACTCCTTTTAGCTATCGCACCACTGAATTGGCAGGGCACCACACATATTTTAGTGCTATGCCAACCACCATTTTGTTGATCATTTCCATGAACTAACTTTGAAAAAAAACATCAGTGCATAGCTAAATGGTACTCGTTTAGGTAGATTCTGATGTTTGTTTTTTTAAAATGTGGCCCAGAAACACCCTTTCTGAGCACCAAAAATTCACTGTGCCTAAATTTGTGAGAGTAGCACTTCCCACGCATTCTCTGTATGAGAATAGTGTGATTTTCTTGACATCTGCAGCTGCAGCTGGAACTCGTACTGCTAGCTGCAGAGTCAACTCTATGAGTCACCCTTTTCTCTGGTGTATGGTGTCACCCCCACCTGCCAATCACTGTCCTCCTTCTTTATTCTTTATATAGTTATATTAACTCAAGGATGCCCACCACCAGTGTCGGATGCCCTTCCCCACTCCCACCCATTGTGGTAACAATAATTGCTGACATCATGCGAGCCAAATCCCTGTGTCAGCATTCGCAAGTTCTCCCCAAGCAGTGTGGGACAATGGGGAGCCCACTCCCACTGTTCCCAAATACTTTCAATATGTTATTACCCCCTAGCATTGTGGGACACTGGGGGCCCACTTCCAGTGCCCCCAAATGCTGTTGATATTATTTGTTATACCTAAAAAAGAAAGCTGTCCTGCAACATCTTTTATTTTAAACATGAAACAAAGAAAACAGTCTCTCATCATCATTATGCTATACTGTACCCATCTCAGCTTAGTTGCTTATGGGAAATGGGGTGAGCATTAGGGCCAATGACCCAAAGGCACCCCGATGCCTGTTGGTTTGTGTAGGTTGGGTGTGGGGTATTAACTTTGAAAACCCTAACGCCACATTTTCCTACTTTTGTGGCTTTATCCCTAACTAGAGCATTAACACAGTTTTTACAATAAGTGTATATATATATATATATATATATATAATCAAAAATCTCTGTTTAATGTAGTCAGTTATATGGTTGTTCCACAGTGACAAAAGCAAGGAAATTTGGTGTTGAGGTTAAAGCCCCTTGCACCCCAGCTGGCCCCCAACTGGCACCAGGGCATGCATTAAGTCATCGGCCCTAACTCTCACCCCATCACATGTGTAAGCAAGCTGAGGTATAGGAGAATGGGTGAGAGTTAGACCAACAACCCCAACGCACACCCTCGATGCCGGTTGGGGGCAGGCTGGGGAAGCAAGGGGACTTTCAACCTTAACACCAAATTTCCTCACTTTTGTCAGTGTTAACAACCCTAACTGAAGCATTAAACAGAGTTTTTGCCATGAATGTCCCTTTTTGAGAATGAGGACTATAAATAGTGAATAGATGGTGGTGGGGAGCACTGGCCCTTAGGCCCAGCGCTCCCACCACGTGATGTCTTGTGACATACTAACAGTGACTGCAATGCAAATGCAAGTGCTAACGTTTATGCACATGGTGAAGCAAACGTAAATGGTAACGCAAAAGTTAATAGAAACACAAGCGCAAAGTGACACCAAAGCGAACAGTGACACAAACGGAGATGCAAGCAGGTACAGAAACACAACTGATAATGCGCACAGTCACGGTACCACTATTGTGAATGCAAATGTTAACTGTTACAGCAACAATAACGCCAAAGAGAACAGAAATGCAAACACTAGTGCATGTGGAAATGCAAACCGTAAGGTGCACAGGCACAGGAACGCAATCGGAAATGCAAATGGTAAGAGTAACAACATTGATGACACAAAACGAAAGACAAATGCAAATGGAAGAGCGGCCACAAATGCAAATGGTAATGCGCATGGTGATGCTAAGCAAAACACAAACAGAAACAGAATTGTAGATACAAATGGTAAGAGCAACACAAACATAAGCGCAAACAGAAACACAAAGGATAACGCACACAGTGGCATACACAGGAACACTAACGCAAAGGGGTACGGAAACACAAGTGTAAATGCTACGTGTAACAGTAACTGGAGTGCACACCCTGGTTTACCCCAACAGTTGTATAAAGAAACACAGTGAGTACAAAGAATGTATGCATAATAATGGGGCTCGGAGCAGAAAATGAGGAGTTGGAATACTAAATTGTTATATCTCAGGAACCGTAAGATGTATAAAAAAAAAATTTGTATGAATTATGGCTTTCCTGGCTAGTTTTGTACTTAGCCCCCTAAGCATTTTTTGCAACAAAAAGTCCATATCTCGTAGCATTTCCGAGATATGGGCCCCGAAAGGCGTGTCGGATGCCGCAATGTTAGTCTATGGGAAACAGTGTCAAATTCAGAGTACCATAACTTTGCAGCTCTGCAATATTTTTTAACCAAACCACCAAAAGGCACATCTGTGAGATGTTGGCTTTCTTCCCTCCCTCCAAATTTCAGCCCAAAAGACCAAACCATTCTTTTGCAGCAGGGTGGCAAACAATTCCTGTCATTTTGGCCATAGTGTTGCAAAGTAGTGTCATGATTTGTGACACTTTCGCAAAAAAAAATCACGAAAGTGTCACAGGTGCGACACTACTTTGCAACACTACTTTTCCCAAAAATTTCAAAAACATATTTCTGGGGTGTTTAACCCCAAAATAAAGACATGCCTAGCATCCTCAGGGCTTGACTAGGTAAACATAACAAGAATTGTGTCCCTAGATGGACCCAATTTTAAATGCCAAGCATTTCTGTGATCAGTAACTGAAAAAAAAATGGTTGACTCATGGCACTACAGGGGTCATTTGTGACACTAAAAACTGCATTTGCGACACTGTCAAACTTTTTGTTAACTTTTCCCATTGACTATAATGGGAAACTTGTTTTTTGAATAACTTTTGAACCGTTCAATATTTTGTCACAACATTTTCAAAAGGCACATCGGGGACCCTGGCTGTACATTCTCTGAAGTTTTCAGACTGGTTACGCAAACCATGTGACCTGTAGGCGCGAGCAAAGAATGCACAAAAAACTGTAAATGCACCCCAGAATGTCGCTTAATAACTCCACAGCCATATATCCGATTGGTATGAAAATTGGCAGATCCCAAGATCTATGGCTACACCCCATGCCTGTGGACTTTCAGGCAGATCTGTTGAACAGTGGCAAAGTTATTAAGGTGCAAAGTTTCACCATTTAACCTCAAATGGGGTACTCAACCCTAACTATGGTAGCACTACTGTGCTACCATAATTAATATATATATATACATAATGTTTATAACCTTGGAACCATTCAACAGATTTGCACAAAATGTGGCATGCATAATCTCTAGGGGTAGATCTCCTAAAATGCCAAATATCTTGAGAATCCATTGTTTGGTATTTGAAACACAGAATGTCATAAAATCCTAACTTTAACAGTTTTTTTGAAGTTTCTTTGTTCACCTGTATTTCAGAAACTGTTTTAGGCTGCGCTCTGAAATTTTCAGTGTAGAAAGCCTTTGGGTCCCAGATGTGCCTTTTGAGGGATTGGTGAAAAAATATTAATCTGTTCAAACATTATTAAAGTTTTAATTTCCTGTTATTTCCTAAGGGTACATTTTAATGTCAGGCATGAAAGTTGCACTTCGTGCAAATTTCTTTGTCTCTTTCTCACAAAAACTGCTTCTTTCGCACTTTCTTTACCATGGAGGGTCACATTGATCAATTTATTTAAAAAAATACATTGTTTTTTACGCATGGGGGGTCACACAGAGCCAGCTTTACTTTCGCAGAGCTCTCATGTGTCCACCATTTTGCTTTCTCGTTAGCGGCAGAGAAAAAGAGTAAGAAATAAATGTATAAAAAAGCATCACAACTTAACAAAATGGAACTAGTTCAGCTACATTGTAATTTTTTTTTATATACTGTGCCCAGAAACAGCTATGTTGGCCACCTGATCTTGGGTGACAATCTTAGGGAGAGGACCGTTTCTACCCCCGTTCTCTGTATGAGAACGCCAGGGTTTTCTTGACTTCAACAGCCACAACTGTAACTCGTGCTGCTGACTGCAGAGTCAACCTTCAGCCACATGGTTTCCCTGGTGTCTACTGGCACTTCTAGCCAGTTGCCCTCTGTACCAGCTATCCTAGTAGGCTTAGTAGCACACCCCATATCAACCAGGTACCTATTGGCAACCCCCACTCTTCTATTGCAAGTATTATATTAGGTTACATAATCTGACACCGGGATGCCCACTCCTGGTGTCAGATCCCCTCCCCCACAATTCCCTTTGTTTTTATTGTTGCTACCGGCATCAGGGGGCCGAATCCCCATGCCGGCAATAAAAGTTAATCTTCAGTTTAGCACTTTGAGACATGGAGATCCCACTCCCAGTGTACCCCAAATATATAATCTGTCACCGGGATGCCCACTCCCAGTGTCAGATGCCCACTATCCACTTTTTTCTTTTCAGCAATGAGGGGCCCAATTCCTGTGCTGGTAATAATGACCAACCCTCCCCCCAGCACTTCAGGACACTGGGAAGTGCACTCCTAGTGTCCCCAAATAAATGTTTCATGCATATGATGTAAAAATAGAAAATCGTCCCCACTGTCTTTTTTTTTTTGGCAAGCTGAAAAAAGAAAACAGTCCCTCATCATCACTCTCCCACATCCCCACCCTCCCTCTGTGCACCCACCTACCTGCACCCCTCCTTGCCTCATACTTACCACCAGAGGTTGACGGCTGTCATCTTCTGTGGACTGGGACACATCTGCACTCTTCAAAGCCAAACTCGGAAGTGAAGAATCAAGGTATAATGACTGCCATTGGGATTTTCAAGTTATGTTGACATCTCGGTCATTTTTGGGAATCTTGGCACCAAATTTTCAACATAGGGTTCTTAGGACCCCACCTCATGAACACTGTCACTGTCATTTGGTTACTCAGTCCTGAAAGGGGATTTTGTGGTCACTGCACAAAATCACCTTTTGGGACCGATTAACAATATGACAGTGCCAGTGTTCATGAGTGGAGTTCCCAAAAAGGCCATGTTGAAAATCTGGTGAAATAATTCCAAAAAGTGACCATGTTATGAGCATGCATTGTGCAGTTTCTATGTACACTCATAACATTGCCAGTTTTTAATCTTTTCAGTCCAGATTTTCAGCATTGCCATTTTTTCAAACCTCCTCATGAACAGTATGCTGTCATTTTTCACATCCTGTCCAAAACATGTTTTTGCACCTAGGACAGAGTAATGAAATGACAGTGCCAGTGTTCATGAGGGGAGGTCCCAAAAAGCCCATGTTGTCAATTTGGTGCAAGAATTCCCCAAAATGACTGCATTATGAGTGTGTGTTATACAGTTTCTATGCATGCTCATAACTTCATCCCTTTTTTAATATTTTCAGCACAGATTTTCAACATTGCATTTTGACACACGTCCTCATGAACAGTATAGCTGTCATTTTTCACATCCTGCCTGAAACAAATTTTCACAACTGTGGCAGAGAATGGCATGTGCACTGTTCGAAATCAACTTTCAGGACAGATTAATCAACGGACAGTGCCAGTGTTCATGAGGTGGGGTCCCAAAAAGGCCGTGTTGAAAACTGGTGAAAAAATTCCTAAAAATGCCCAAGTTACAAGTGTCCATTGAATTTATTCTATGCACGTGCATAACTTTGTGGGATTGGAGTGCAGGGTCTGAAGGACCCTGCGCTCCCACAGTACAATCGTGACACTATTATACTATCTCAAAAAGAAGGGAAATCCATTGCAAAAAACTCCACTAGTGCATCAGTTAGGGATGATAGTACAGTAACAAAAGTTGAAAATTCAATATTAGAGTTCCCACCCCTACCACCCCCCACCCTCCACACACTAATTAGCATCAGGGTGTGCCATGGGGTCATCAGGCTTAAGTCTCACCCCATTCCATGGGTAAGTGGGCTGACATGGTACAGTATAGAAGAATGGGGTTAGAGTTAGACCTGACAAAATCATAGCACACCCCAATGCCAATTGGTATGTGGATGGTGGGGGGTGGGAACCCTAACATCAAATTTCCAAACTTTTGTTGCTGTACTATCAACCCTAAGTGATGCATTAATGGAGTTTCTTTGCAATGAATATCTGTAACTATATATCTGTATCTATATCTATATCTATATCTATATCTATATCTATATCTATATCTATTTCTATATCTTATAGTGGCATGGTAGTGCCACTATAGTTAGGGGTGTGTAAGCACTTTAATGTTAGACCTCAAATTTTGCACCTTAATAACTTTGCTATCGTATGATGGATTTGCCTGAAATTTTGCAGGTACAATCTGGTACCACTGATCCCTGGACATGGCAAGTTGTGTTACAGTCGGATGTTCAGTTACGGAACTACAGAATGCCAAAAAATGCAAAAAAAAATACCCAGACTTTTTGTGTGTTTCTTTGCTCGCACCCACAGCCCACACAATTTGTCCATTTGGTCCAAACTCTTCAGGGAAGATGACATCTGGGTCATCGATGTGTCTTTCAAAGATTTGGTGTACAAATATTAAACCATTCAAAAGTTATTCAAAACACAAATTTCCTATTATAGTCAATGGCGAAACCATATACGTGCATCATGAAAGTTTCGCAAATGGCCCTTTTACTTTCATGATTCGGCCATCTTGTTTTCAGTTAATGAGAGAGAAAAATGCCTGGCATTTAAATTTGGGACCTTCTAGGTAAACACTGGCTGTTGGGTTTACCTAGTCGGGTCCTGAGGATGCCAGCCCTATCTTTTTGGAGGGGTAACCCCTACCAGAAATGCCTTTTTAAACATTGGGGAAAAAATACTTTCAAAAATCACAAAAGTAAGTGCAGAAATACTTTTGCAAATGTGAAAGTGTTGTGCTTTTTTAGAAACTTTCGTAATTTGTCAAAGTATTTTTTTATTTAATAAGCTTTATTTTTATAATATGTACAGTCAAATTATGTCTTACGTGACATTAAAGAACCAGACACATCTAAAAAGATAACTGCACAAGCATTACCAATACACCCTTCCTCATCCCCCTTCCCCCTCCCTTCCTAGCCATCCTCCCCCCTTCCACTGATACCAAAGATACAATAATAATCCCTATTTTGGGTTTACCATTATTGCAATACATCTTCAAAGGACATCTTTACCCCCTTCTAGTAACAACATTTTTTATATATATATATATATATATATATATATATATGGGGTTCCTTGCCCATTCCACATTTAAGGGTTGTTTGCACCAGTAACAGGGTCTCCAATCTGCTCCATTTCTTATTATACATTTGAGGACAGTCTCTGAGAATGCCTACTGTTTTTTCTATCCTTGGGCTGTACAAGATTTCTTTGATCCATTCTGAATATGAAATTTCATCTTGATCAAGCCAGTGGAGTAAAACCAATCGCTTGACCATTGAGGAGAGTAAGGCCATATGGAACCTCCTCTCCCTGATAGGAATTAATGAAAGAGTTCCCACAATACAAATTTCATGGAAAAAAAGATTTGTCAATCCCAATAGGGGGTCCATTGCATTCTTTATTTTCTCCCATAGTGGGGCTACTTTACTGCATTCCCACAAGATATGAAACAGTGAACCCTCTGCAGATGTACATCTAGTACATATTACTGTGGGGAGTTTTTTTCATTCTATGCAGATGTATTGGGGTAAGATATATATTATGCAAGATGTAAAATTGGTTAAGGCATAGTCTATCATTAGTTAGATATTGGTAGAGATCAATCCAGATATGGTCCCATTCTTTGGGCAATGTGGACAATGTCCTATCCCAATAATAAGGTTCACCAGTTATTGTAGGATAAATATAGGGGAAAATAAAGGCCACTAAATATGAGACTGAATGGGGAGACCAAGCAAAGTATTGCAAAAGGGAGAGAACATCTCCTTGATTAGTGTCCCAGTTCGCTGTTCCAAACCAGTCTATCAGCATATGGTGGATCTGATATACCCTGAAGATTTGTGATTGTGGGAGTCTGAGATCATGAAGTAATGTTGGGCTGTTAGATATTCGCCCCCCTAATATGAGGTCAGAGATATTTTTCCCCATTAACTCTGGTATACGGATAGTTATGCCCTGAAGTTTAAAATTTGGGGTTCTACATACTGGTTGGGAAATATCGTGCATATTTTTATATTTCATAGCTCTACAGAGTTGAGTGTGTACTTTGACAGCAGTGCCTATAACTGTACATCTCAGCTGTAGAGGTATTCTATTCAGAGATATAAAGTACATGGACTCTGTGGAGATTCCGGTTGCTTCAATCAATTGCCTTTCGATCTGTAGCCAGATGGGTACATACAATAAGGGGTTCATAGGGACCGGGCTTAAAGTCCATTGGGCATACTTTGAAATATGATTAGCTAAGTAATATAAATAAAGATTTGGCAATTTGAGTCCCCCCAAATATTTGGGAGCACCCAGCTTTATATAAGATCTATGTGGACATTTCTTTTTCCAAAGGAAATGAGATATTAATGCATGAAATTTTTTAAAACATGTGAATGGAATATAGAAATTAAACATATGTATAGGATAAAAAATACCGAGGAGGATATTCATTTTAATAACACTGATTCTGGCTTGTAGTGACATAGGGAGTATATTCCGTCTGTCTAAATCTTGTGCAATGGTTACCACTAATTTATCTAGGTTTTACCTCTTTCTCAAGGTCTGTCTCTGTGTATGAGTTACCCCTAGATAGGTGAGTTTAGAAGTCCATCCCAGTCCTAGTGATATATAATCTGCCGGGAATACATAATGGTTTAAGGGCATAAGGGTGGTTTTGTCCAGATTTAGTTTATAGCTCGAATACCTTCCAAAATGAGAAATGATATGGAGAACAGAAGGTACTGATGTAATAGGATAGATTAAATGCAACAGAATGTTATCAGCATAAACTGAAACATTAACCTCAAAGGAGCCTAATGTGATACCTTGAATTTGTGGGGAGGAATTCAGAAGTCTAATTAAGGGCTCTAAATAAATATTAAACAAAAGTGGGGAAAGAGGGTATCCCTGACAAGTTCCTAAGTGAAGAGAAAATACTTTTGAAAGGATACCATTACAGTATACCTTAGCATTTGGGTCAGAATATAAAATCTGTATCAACACAATGAAATTCACAGGGAAGCCAAATCTTTCCATTGTCAGGAAAAGAAAATACCATTGCACCCTCTCAAAAACCTTCTCTGCATCCAGAGACACCAAGGCCATTGGGTTACAGGAATCTCTGGCCATGGAGAAGATATGTTTCAACTTTCACAGATGATCCATAGAGGATCTACCCTTCATAAACCCTACTTGTTCAAGCCCTATAAGTCCCTCCCAAACTTGCATTATCCTGGCGGCTAAAATTTTAACCATAATTTTCATATCACAGTTCATGAGGGATATGGGATGATAGCTGGCAACTTTGTCTGGGGATTTATTAGGTTTAGGTAGGACGATTATAAGCGCCATCAGGAGAGAGGGATCAGATATGCCTTTTTTACAGAGGAAAGAAAAAACTTGAACAAGGATGGGGATTAAATCCTCCGCCAGGGCTTTGTAGAGGTTAGCAGGGAAGCCATCTGGACCTGGAGATTTATCTGATACAAGAGCCTGGATGGCAGTTAATATTTCTGATTGGAATATTGGCCAGGTTAGGAGGTTTTGTTGTTTATGGGATAGCTGTGGAGTGGGATAGTCTTCAAATATTCTTGAATATCTGCTTTTGAAGGGGCATTGGGGGAGGACTATACAGTTGTGAATAGAAGCTGTCAAACTCTTGGGCAATCTCTACTGTGGAGGTTTTAAGGGAACCATCGAGTTGGGAGGAGATAACCTTTACCAGACGGGAAGCCTCTTGTTCTCTAAGTTTCATAGCCAGCAAATGCTCCGCTTTATCTCCCTGGTCTATATAGGTGGAGTGTGTCTTTAATTGTGCATATTCAGACTTTTCCCTTAGCAAATCTGCATATTGATGTCTCAGTTTAATGAGCTCTAACTGTTCTTGTTCAGAGGACTCTAGGGTTGGACTATGTTCTAACATACTAACATACTATTTGCCTGCAGATTAGGCCTTATGGTCTATCTAGTCTGCTCGAACCTTAGATCCTTAGTTGGGTGCCGAGACCCTCCCATCCCATGTGCTCCAGAAACCACTATCATCCATCCCCACCCCCCTGGGACAGGCCATCATCTGATACATCCACTTTCTGTGTCTGTCCCACCCTCTCTTGAAGCCCTCCACTGTGGATCTCTGAACCAGCTCACCAGGCAGTGCATTCCAAGGGTCCACCACTCTCTCAGTGAAAACCTCCTCCTCTTTTCCCCCCTCACCCTTCCACCTTCCAACTTCAAACCATGCCTTCTGGTGATACCTCCCTGCTTTAGTCTAAAGATCCCCTCCATGTTTACCCTATTTATTCCCTTGAGGTACTTGAAGACCTCAATCATGTCCCCCCGTCTTTCCTCTCCTCCAGTGAAAACAGGCAGAGCTCCTCAAGTCTGTCTTCATACGCCAAATCCCTAGCCCTCGTGATCATCTTTGTTGCCCTCCTCTGTACCCTCTCCAGGAGCTGTATGTCCCTCTTCAAGTGTGGTCTCCAGTACTGTACACAGTACTCAAGGTGTGGTCTAACCAGTCCATTGTACAGTGGCAGAATCACTTCCTTGCTCCTAGAAGCGATCCCCCTTAAGATGCATCCCAACATCCTGTTTGCCTTGCTAGCTGCTCTCCTGCACTGCTCAGAGTTATTGATACATGCATCCACCATGACCCTTAGGTCTTTTTCCCCTATTGAGGCCTCCAGTGCCTCCCCTCCCAGGGTGTACCTGTGTTTAGGGTTTCTCCGACCAAGATGCAACACCTTGCACTTGGTGATATTGAAATTTAGTTTCCAAGTGTGAGCCCAGCTTTCCAGGGTGTCCAGGTCCCCTTGCAGGGCCAACCTCCCCTCTTCTCCCTCAACTACTGCTCCCATCTTGGAGTCATCCACGAAGAGACTCATTTCACATTCTATACCCTCCCTGATGTCCGATATGTATGCATTAAACAGGATCAGACCCAGGACCGAGCCCTGCGGTACCCCACTACCAACCTCTCTAGGGTTCGAGAGCTCCCCACAGACCACTACTCTCTGGGTGCATCCAGCTAGCCAGTATTCAATCCATCTGACCATCAAAGGGCCTACTCCTAACCCCATCAGTTTCCCAACCAGACCATTGTGGGGGACAGAGTCAAACGTCTTGCTGAAGTCCAAGAATAATACATCCATAGGCTTTCCCCTGTCCAGTTCTGATGTTACCCATTCGTAGAACTCCACAAGGTTGGTTTGACATGATCTACCTGGCACAAACCCATGTTGCCACTATCCAGACCTCCCACCTCCTCCAAGTACACCCCCAATCGTTCCTTTAGTATACTCTCCATTAATTTTCCCACCACCGAGGTCAAACTGATGGGTCTATAGTTACCCGGTACTTCCCTCAACCCCCCTTTATGGATTGGCACCACATGTGCCACTTGCCAATCCCTAGGTACCCTCCCTGTCTCAAGTGACCTGTTGAAGAGCTCCGCCAGGGGTGCAGCCAGTATGTCCGCCAATTCCCATAGTACTCTTGGATGAATGCCATCAGGCCCAGGAGATTTGTCTTTCTTTAGGGCCTTGAGGGCTACCACACCCTTTTGGTGGAGATAACATCATCTGTCCCCTCCACCTTACTGGCCTTTTTATCCTTACCCAGATGTGACACCCCTGGGGTACCTCTCCCTCTCTCTTGCTCCATTTCTGTTGCTCCCCTGATCCCACTTACTGCCGCTTCTATCCCCTTCATGTCTTGCTTTATAGATATCCCATCCCCCTCCCTAGTGAACACAGAGGCAAAGTACTAATTAAATACCTCTGCCTGGTCCCTTGCCTCTTCCACCCACCCTCCTTCTGATCTCAATCTGCTGAGATGGCCCTTAGTTTTTCTCCACTCCCCAATGTACCAGAAGAACCCCTTTTCCCCTCCATGTATCCCCTGTGCCAGCCACTGCTCTTTACTGGACTTTGCTCCCCTCACGATACAGGTGACTTTTCTAGATGCAAGCTGGTACATTTCTTTATCCCTATCCCTCTTGTCATTTTATATTTTTTGTAGGCTGCCTTCTTTTTTCTGACTGCTACCTGTACCTCACTGGACCACCAGCATGGTTTATGTGACCTTGCTCCCTTACGTTTCAACTTAGCGCAGATCCTGACTGCCTCATGAAGTCCCCGTTTTATGACCTCCCATCTCCTTTCCACACTTGTCATTGATGTAATCCCCTTCAAGTGATCCTTGAGAATATTTCCCATGCCCATAAAGTCTGCCCCGCTGAAGTCCTAATTCTAATGCCTGGTTCTAATGCCTCTATTTGTGTTAGTAGGGTGCATAAAGAGGCTTCCCTCTTCTTTTTACGAGTAGATGCTATCCAAATACATTTCCCACAGAGTACACATTTTAAAGCCCCCAATATTTTGTCTACATCGGTACTAGAGCCTATATTAGATTGCCAAAAGTTTTGGATAAGGGACTGCAGTTTATCTATGACCCAGGGGTCCTAGAGAAGTTGTGAGTTTAATTTCAAAATTTTTTCCCATCTAATATTTTGACTGGGATTATATATCAGCCAAACTGGAGAATGATTTGACAATACTCTGGGAGCTATTCCAGCATCCAGAATATTGGACAGGGTTTCAATGCTAGCCAAAAAGTAATCAATCCGGGAGGAGGATTTCTGTACTGGAGAGTAATAGGTATATTTACGGCTTGTCGGTTAAAAAGTCCTCCAGGGGTCACAAAGACCTCCCATGGTTATACGTTCTTGTAAGACTCATTGTGTAGAGGATGGTCTAGTGACCTAGCCATTTGATTTGTCTAAATTACAGGTAAAAGCAATATTCCAGTACCCTGTGATAATTAAGGGGAGATGTATAAATTGGGAAAAGACATTTATTAGTCCAGAAAAAAATTTGGGTGGTGGGGCATTTGGACCATAGGCATATCCCATAAGTAATTCTGTGTGGTCTAGAGTCCCATGGAGAAAAATATATCTTCCATCAGGGTCCTTAATAGCCATGCTTAATTGGAAATTTAGTCCCCTCAGGAAGAGGATGGCTACTCCCCGCTGATTGGTAGAATTTCCAGCTGTATAACTTTGTCCCATCCATTGGCGTCTGAGAAAGAGATTCTCCCAGGCCAAGAGGTGGGTTTCCTAGAGAAAAGCTATGTGACACTGTAATATCTGCAAATGTCTTAATACTTGGTGCCGCTTATTGTTAGAACGTACCTCTTTAAAATTCCATGATATGTGTTACATATTGTGTCAGTTCTTTGCAGATAGTCCCTGAATCTTTTGAAACTGGATAAACCCTTTTAGTTTTAGGTTTGGAATCTTACCCTCCCACAGTCCCCCCCCAAATTTCCACCCCAAAGAAAAACTCCCTTTCCACCAGAAAGAAAAAGGGAAAAAGTACTAAATCGCATTCCTCTCATGCTGGTCTATAAACGAGATTACTATATGGTACTGGGCCTCAATGTTATTCAATCCTCCTGAGCAAATATTCACCCCACCGCCCCACTCCCCCTGAGTAAGAAGCTATCTAAGTTTATTAACAGCAAGCTTGTAACATTGATTTCAACTCAGAGCAAGTATGTAGCACTCCTGTTGGGTACAACAAACAATTTTTTCTATGTGATCAAAAAGGCAATTCAGGTTTATATGACAAAAAATATAAATAGGGGGTTGCATCAGGAAATGTGATTCTAGCTCGGAATCTCTAAGCTATAGGGGACTTCACCTGGAGTCCATGGCATAAGCAGAAAGTGGAAAGAAAAGACAGCCCCCAAGAAATTAATTATAGCACTAGATTCGTGCAGTACATATTAATCCTGCCAGGGATTCTAAAAACAAAACTTTCACTTAAAGAGTTACTGAACTGTTCAGTAGAATGGGTGTATCAGTGAATTAAATGAAGTAATCCATATGGCAGGCAAATTCAGATGGTACAAGATCCCTTTATGTGTTTGATCTATCAATTCTTAAACCTTTCCTTCAGGACAAAAATAATTGTTGAAGCATCTAAATGAAACAAAGCGCTGTGACATGGAGTTGCTCTGAGTAAAAAAATGTTGCTTAGTATTCACTTATAAGCTGATAGGGGATTGTCTCAAACATGGACCTGTCCAAGAGAGGTGACTTTAAAACATGAAAAGCTTAATTGTTTAATTGCAAATTGTCTACTTCACTTCAGTGACATAATTCCGAGTTAGTCAGACAATCGCTTAAGACGAAAGGTTAGACTGGTATTTGTGGATTATTGTATAATAAAGAAAGTATAGCCAGGTAGTCCTTATCCTTTGACAGAAGTAAAGCATCAACTTCACTGCAGATTGCAAATTGTGATGGGATTTTGGCAGAGGGCATTGCATGCCAGATTTACATCAATACAGTTCGTTAACTGACTCAGTGTTCTCCAACGCATCTCCTCCCAGTTCCTTCATTTAAACAGGTCAGGATAAAGCTTATTCAGACTGGCTTGGGAAGATGATTCAAAGTTGTGTCATTCATCTCCATGGAGTACCTGAAGGGTAGCGGGATATTTCATTTTAAAGCAGATCCCCGCTGCAATGAGCTTCGCGACTGTTGGCGGAAACTTGGTTCTTCTCAGCCTGACAGTCTTTGGCAGGTCCTGAGTTATTTGTATCCTTCTGCCCTCCCATAACAGCTCACTGATATCCCGGGCTTTACTTAAAATATGTCGTTTATCCCAGAAATTCAGTAAATGGAAAATCATAGGCCGCGGAGAGCCCCAGGTGGTGGTACAGACCTCAAGGATCAATGGGTTCATTCAATTATATGGTAAGGACCATTAGGGGAAGATCCTGCAAGTTTACTACACAATTTCTGAGTAAATAAAATGGGCAATGATCCTTCTTCTCCTTCAGGAAGTCCTAGGAGCAGCAGATTATTTCTTCTAGAGCCCCCTTCAAGGTCCTCCATCTTCATTTCCATGGCTTTAATTTGGTGGCACAGTTGGTTTAATTTGGGTTCTGCCCTCATCCTCCAGTCATCAAGTAAGGATATGCGACATTCATTGTCCAAGGTACGTTGACTTAATAAAGTCAGTGAGGAGGTAATGCCCTGGATGGATGTAGCTAAGGTATCTATTTATTCTTTCAAGGAGTAGATACTTTCCAGGAATTTCTCTTCCATAAGTGCAGCTGGAGGATTAGCATCTGCAGTTGCCACAGCAGGAGATGTCTTAGATCACTTTGTGTTCTTGTCCTGAGTCAGAGTGGTTGGTGGAGTATGGTGAGATAAGGTGTCTCTCATTTCAGTCTCCATTCTATGAGGGTTTTGATTCCGCAATGCTCTATGCAGGTTTTTGAAGATAGGATATGCCAGTTTTATTGTTGGAGTCATTAAAATTAGTCCAGAAACTATTTTACTAAGGAGTGGAATGGGAACCAGAGAGAAAGTGACTGTTCAGGGGGCCATTACATGTCTTTCCGCCTAAGTATTTTTAAAAATAACTGCAAATCATTGCCATCCTCCTGCAACAAAATGGTTGGGTCTTTTGGGTTGAAATTTGTACAGTAGCAAGCCCTGGTCCCACAGATGTGCCTTTTGGTGGTTTGGTGGCAAAACATTCAAAGGGCCCAAAGGTACAGCATTCTGAAGTTGAGAAATTTACCATAGGATAACATTGCATCACCCATGATGGCTATAGGTGCAAGTATCTCAAAAACAAAGTGAGATATGGAGTTTTCGCTACTGGCAGTTTAGTTCACCTGTAGATGAACTAACCTGCTGAAACAAGTTTGGAAACCATAGATTACACCAGCAGTGGATTATTTTCCTACTTGGTACGGTTATGGAGATAGTGTCAAAAAATGTGTTTCAAGGGTTCCAAGGATGCCTTTTCAGTGCTGTTCAGTGCCTATATCTCATAAATGACGTGAGATACACATTCAGCCGATTGATGTCGAGTTGATGATTCACTGTCAGGATTACAATGATGCTTGAATTTTTTTTTTCTACCTGCTACTGTTGCTGAGATACAGGCACATTACTGTTACAAAGGTTCCTTGCCCTGTAGACCTGTTGTATGGCTCCATAGTTATGTGTGAGTGGGAGTGCAGGGCCCAGAGGGCCCATGCTCACACATATGCCTACCATTATGCAAACAAATGGACAATGTGAATGGACTGCAGGGCCTTGAGGGCCCGCGCTCCCACTAACACATACCATTTATCAGTTACGTTACACTTTCTCAAAAAGAAGGGAAATTCATTGCAAAAAACTCTATTAATGGATCAGTTAGGGTTAATAGCACAGCAACAAAAGTTGGAAAATGTGATATTAGAGTTCATAACACTAACTCCGCATTCCCCTACCCCATCCACCCACATGCACGCATGCAAGACATATGCAAGCTTCTAAGACACTATACCACTCTGTCACATCTGTAAGCACAATAATCACAACACTACTGATTTCACATAACACTATGTAATGACAAAACAAATACAGTATGATCTACTCTATACTGCCTGCACAGTATGATGACACATTATTGCTGGCATGTCTTCTTTCATACAATGAGACTTGACTTAGCCTATACACATTTTCAAATCATTGATTTATATGTGTCATATATAATTCAACATTTGGCTCACTGCAAGTATCATTGCTACCAAATAGGCATGTGGTAGTAGGAAAGATACAGCTGACACATACACAGTACTTTTCAGATACTGCTCAGGTAGGAAACCACCACCATCACATGTTGTTATACTGCTGCATTACCTGGAAATACTAATTAACAGTATGTAATGGCTAGCATGGTTGTTACAACTGTTGCTTTTACATCTTACTTGTAAACTATGCTACAAAAAAGTACCTTTCTTATTACTACAATTTGTTATTAGGACTGCCTCACTGTATCAGAAAAAAAATGCAAACATCAAATGACTGTTGGTAGGCTTATATACACTCTCATTCCCAATAAACTATGTGTGGATAACATACTGTGTGTTTCATCACTTGTTAACTACCAATGATTGCCCAGCATGTGTATACCCCAAGGTACTTTGATGGCAGCAGAACTCATACACTTGGTGGACCATGATGATGGCTGTGTCTTGTGTTACATTTACAGAGTTGTATGTTACTTCTGTTACCTGATGCTGATTGTCTCTCTGGTTGGTTGTATTGCCTTGGCCCTTCCCTTGCTTGCATATGTGTGTGTGTGGGGGGGGGCAGAGTTAGGGTTTGAAACATCATATTTCCCAATTTTTGCTGCTGTGCTATTAACCATAACTGATGCATTAACAGAGTTTTTGCAATGAATAGATAGATAGATAGATAGATAGATAGATAGATAGATAGATAGATATATAGATCTATATCTATATCTATATCTATATCTATATCTATATCTATATCTATATCTATATCTATATCTATATCTATATCTATATCTATATCTATCTATCTCTCTATATATTAGGAATATGCCATGGGGACCAGTGTGATACCTTATTTATCTCCACTTGAGCAGTTTGACCTTGGGTATCTCATTCATAGCTTACGCCTCTCATAAGTTTATCGGAGGTCATACTGCTGAAGTAAAGATGCTTTGCTTGAGCAGCTTAACTTTGGGTTGACTCACAAGTGGCATAAGCCATGAGTGAGGTGCCCAAGGTCAAACTGCTCAAGTGAAGATCAATAAGGTATCACACTAGTCCCCATTGCATATTTTATTTATGCAATAGACACGGGTCAGGCTAGTGATGATTAATTTATTTATTTTTTATATTTTATTTATTTTTTAATGTGCATTTTAGTGGACTTTTAAGTGCTCTGCTATGCGTGATTGTGCTAAATGCAATGATTGCTAGGTGTTGTCAAGGATGTCATCATCACAACTGCCATCATGATGTTTAGATGTCACATGTGACTGACTGAGCAAGTGGGATTCAGAAATATTTAGATCATGATGGCTGGTGCATTTCATGAGCAGGAGTCAGATGGGAACATTATTGTATTGTGTCTGCATCAGCTCCATGTAATGGTAGCTGGCAACAAACATTTGCAGCTGGAAATGTTTAACTTTTTAAAATTCCTCTGTTGACTGCTGTGGCAAGGATAAAGGAGTGAACAGCACGTGTTAGAGAAATCAATGCTGGCATATGTGTGAACAAGCATGAATGCAGTTCAGAAGGCAGAGTAAACCACTAAAAAAATGAAAAAAGCTGGTATTTTTTAGTTTTGGGTGGCCAAGAGTGTGAAGACAATGGAACCCGAACAGGAGACAATTGGGTCTGAATGCCCTGTCAGTGGATGGTACAGTATTGCTTATTGATTTTGCAGGGGAAGGAAAGCAGCCTGCATTTTGTGAGCTGGAAGAAGAGTAGTAGTTCCATCAGATGGGGGGGGGGTGATGTGGCAATTATTGAGATAAACTCCTACGCTGCAAGAGTACAGTGCTTCACAGAAATGAAGATGAGAATTCATTCCATTTTTGGACAGTATTACAGATGTCAAGATTGGAAGCCATTTGGGGATCAGTGATCATAGTACATTGTGCATTGTGGTTCAGCATAAGAACAGCTGTGGAATTCAACCACACAATGGCAAGAGTCCCGGACTTCAGGAAAGGCTGATTTTTAAAAGACGGACTAATGCCTCACAAATGATCTGGCAGGGGGAGATGTCTGGGGAGTAGAGGAATAGTGGGCCAAACTAAAAGATGACATAGTGAAGGCAACAAACCTCTGTGACAAACAAGTGAGCAAAAGGAAGAGGAGATCACTATGGTTCTCAAAAGAGGTGGCAGAAAGGGTAAAGTTAAAAGAATGGCACTCAGAACGTACACGGAGACCCAGAGAGAGGAGGATAGGGAAGTGTTTAAAGAAAAAACAGAGGGAGGTACTGTAAGGAAAGCAGTAAGGAGCACAAAGGTGCAAACAGAAGAGAATAGCACAGGCTGCATTAAAAGGAGACAAGACTTCATTTGTGTGTTACTGAAATAAGGAAGATAAAGGGCAGGAGTGTAAAGTTAAAGAAGGATGGCGGAACTGTACAAAGCGGGTCCAAGAAAAGGTAAACATCTTGAACAAATAAGTCTGCTCAGTGTTCACTATAGAAGAGGAAGAGGAGGGACAGATGAGTATGAGTAGATACAGCAGACCATTGACAGAGTAAAGGCCTATAGCACATTCATAATGTTGAAAAAAATGGGCAGACTGGATGGGCCTTGCAGTCCTTATCTGCTGTCAACTTCTAGGTTTCTATGTTTCTCTGACAGCAAAAAAACATTAGGAGCTTTGATGGGGAGGAAGTGGATACTTGAACTGTTTCTGAGTAGATAGTACGGAAAGCACTCGCTATGGTGAAGGTGGGCAAAGCTATGGGGCAAGACAGGGTGCTGAAGGAGCTCAGGGACTTACTAGTTGCACCTCTCATAGACCAATTTAACAGATCATTGGAGACGGAAGAGGTCGTAGGACACTAAAAAAGGGCAGATGTAGTCCCACTTCACAAAAGTGGTAACAGAAATGAGGCAGGTAATTAGAGGCCTGTCAGCCTAACATCAGCAGTGGTAAATTAATGGAAACACAACTAAAGGAAACGATTGTGGAATATCTGGAATCCAACAGGTTACAGGATCCAAGGCAGCATGGATTCACCGGTGGGGGGTCATGCCAACAAATGTGATAGATTTCTTTGACTGGGTGACCAAGAAGTTAGATCATGGAGGAGTACTGGAAGTGGCCTACCTGGATTTCAGCAGAACTTTCAACACCATTTCACATAGCAGACTGGTAGACAAGCTGGGTGGCTTAGGGTTGGGAAACAAGGTGGTAACTTGGGTAAGAAACTGGTTAGTGGATAGTAGACAGAGGGTAGTGGTAAATGGAGTTTGATATCAGGAAGGGAGAGTGACCAGTGTGGTACCTCAGAGTCATATGCTGATCGCACAGTGAAACCTGCACTGTGAATGACAGTACAGAGAAACATCGACAGTCACTGTACTGTCACTGTGGGACCTGACACTGCATTCTGGGGGGCTTGCACCCCCTCCCCAAATCAACCCTGACTCGAAGTTGATTAATTCATTTACAGGGGGTTCAGGGGGCAAAGTCTCCCCAAAGAAAGCAAAGTCTGTAGTGAACAGTTTTATGCTGACCGCAACTGCGGTTGACATATGTCCATCCCTGTAACATCGGTCAACAATGAAGTTGTTGAGCTGGTGTCATAGAGCCTCTCAGGGTTTTGTGCAAGGACTGGTCCTCTTTAATGTCTTTATTAATGATATTGCAGAGGAGTTGGAAGGGAAGGTCTGTCTCTTTGCGAATTACACCAAGATCTGCAAGAGGGTGGACACTCTGTTGAGGTGGAAAGAATGATCAGAGATCTGAGAAAACTGGAGGAGTGGTCAAGGGTATGGCAGCTTGGTTTTAATGGAAAAAAGTGCAAAAGTATGCACTTGGGTCATAGAAACCCTGGGGCAGAGTGCAAAATGGGTGGTGTGATATTAACAATGACCAAGCAGGAAAGAGACCTGGGAGTAATCATGTTGGATGGCCTAAATATGGCCAGGTAGTGTTACAAGGCAGTCGGGAGGGCTAGTGGGATGCTGAGGTGCATAGAAAGGGATATCATAAGCAGAAAGTGCGAGGTGGTGGTAGTGTTGCCCCTCTCTAGATTGCTGGTAATATGCTACCTTGAGTAATGTCCAGTTCTGGAGACCACATCTCAGGAAGGATATACACAGAGTGAAGGTGGTCCAGAGGAGAACTTCTTAAATGGTACAAAGTCTGCATCAAAAGCCCTATGAGGAGAGGATAAAGGAGCTCAATATATACCCCTGGAGAAGGAGAGGGGGAATATGATATTGATTGATTTATTTATTTGTTTCACCAGAAAGGCATGCTGAGCAACCAGTCGCTCGTCTCCTGGTGCAGCCTGGGGGGAAGAGGTACAACTGGAATGAGACATTACACATTCAAGTTACAGGATCAACATTAACATACAGTTGTAAAGCAGGTGATAGATACTTTTAAGTATCTCACAGGAGTTGATAAGGTACAGGGAGAGAGTATTATTCAGAAAAAATAGTGCTCTAGAACAAGAGGATATGCTATGAAACTGGGGGGGGTAGACTCAAGAAAGATGCAAGGAAGTATTTGTTCACAGAAAAAGTGGTGGATTCCTTGAACAGCCTTCCAGTGGAGGAAGTTGGGGCAAAAACAGTGGTGGGGTTCAAAATGCCTGGGATAGGCACAAGGGAATTATAACAGTAAATAACAGGAGGAGAGACAGTGTTATAGACCAAATGGGTCTGCAGCAAAAATCAGGTAGAAAAAATGGGCATACTGGGTGGGCCAAGAGGCTCTTATCTGCCATCAGATTCTATGTTTCTAAAAGAAAGTGGATAAGGGTTTCAGGCTTGGCAGAAACATTTATCTATTACCTTGCTGCCTTTGAACCTGTGTATACTTTGAGTAATTTTTTACTGTTGTTGGAAGCATCATGAAAGATGAGAGAATTGTTAGGTGCCTTTAGTGAGTGGGAGCTGGGCTGGAGCATTACTGCATGATTTCAGCTACAGTACAAGAATCAGCCTACTCCTGGAGGGATCTCCACAGCCATGGAGAAAAGGCAGCCTATTGCACCTTAAGGACGGTCTCCAGTTACTTGAACTGGTTTGTTTTGGAAATTTTCCATTGCCAAGGGGATGGCTCAGGTGGCAGAGGGCTGGGGGGGGGGAGGTGATTGAGCCACATCACAAGAGGTTGGGGCCTGTGCCCCCTCCTTTGTTTCAGCTCCAGTACTAGAATCAGCCTTCCGCTACCAGATGGCCATCCACAGCCATGGAGGAAAGGCAGCCTCTAACACTTTAAGGGCTGTCTTCCATTTCTCAAACTGTTCCAGTTTGGACATTTTCCATCTCCAATGAGATGTGTCAGCTAGCAGGGGGCTCAGGAATGAGTGGTGGTTGAGCCATGTTATGAGGGGGCAGGGCTTTTCTACTACTAAGGGGAAGGGGAAGGGGTAGAAGGGTAAATTGTTAAACCAGGAAAGGCACACTAAGCCAGAACTTGTTCCAGGTGTGACCTGGGAGCACAAGGAAATTAAAGGATTTGCTCAGGGTCACACAGTATGTAAATGGTAGCTGATGGGATTCAAACATAGGTCTCCAGGTTTGCAGCTCAGTGTTCTTAACCACTATGTTATACTGCCTCCCGCTATCTAAGCCGCAATCACTGTGGCACAAACGCCACTCCAAAGAAAATAACTTGTTAATTTGACTTGTCCCAGTGTGCTAAGGAATTTATTTACTTTGTATCAATGTTCTTTCTTTGGTAGAGTTGATTTAATCCTCCTATTTTACTCCCTTGAAATCACCTTCAGTATTCTGTTTCCTTCTGCACAGTTTAGAATGGGCAATCTATTTATTTTGGGAGTGGAGGTGATGTGATCTTGGGGCTCTAGATAAATTCAGGATTTGTCCTACATTTGCATGATTACTTGCTCCAGATTTTCAACCTTTTATTAATACTTTTGCATGGTGAAAGGTCTGACTGTTTTTTATCATATTCTTGTTTCTCACCCACTGAAGTGACTGTCTTCAGTGGGGATGAGGCATTTCAAGAACTTCCAGTTATTGTCTTATACGAGACTCTGTTACTTTGTTTCTGCACAACATAGGTGTGAAAGTTCCAGCCTTCTGTATCCATTTCTTCTTTTGGGGGTGGTGACAGCCCACGGATAGGAGTAGTAATGGATACGTGGTTTGGAGTGCTGTAGTAATAAATTTTGGCTTGGAGTACTGTTAACAGCTTATCACTACTGTCCCCATTTCTTCTGCCAGGGTAGTGGCAACACCTGGCTAGGAACAGTAAAGGAGACTTAAGGGGAAATTACAAACTTCATCCTGGACTATGTCAACAGCTTATCATCTGTTTACAAACCTGTTTATTACATGGCCCTGCCATCTGCAAAATTCCAAACCTGTCTCATTTCCTCTCCTGGGATAGTTGCAGCCCTGAGCTAGGAGTAGTAGTTGACACATGGTGTAGGGAAGTTACCAATATTTGACCAGGACTTCTGCTAACAGTTGTTTGCACAGGCCTTCCCAGACTAATTTTATTAAGGCTGCCTGATTGTTTGTTCCTTCTGCCCATACCTCTCAAGTGTCCCTGATTTTCAGGGGTGTCCCTGATTTTTAGGGATGTCCCTGATTTCACCTCAAAATTTTACTCTGTCCCTCCTAAAATCTGTGTTTCCCTGACTAAACAGTGATGACTGTGAGAATAAAATTGTGTCAAACAATAAAGCTGCAGACTTATTCTTCAAAAAATGTATTTTACACTGAGTCCCTTATTCTGCCAGCTTCCTGAGTGGATATCACCAATTTTAAAAATGTGTCCCTGATTTTGGGCCTTTGTCCCTGATTTTTTTAAGCCTTGTCCCTGATTTATGAAGCAGGAGGTTGAGAGGTATGCCTCTGCCTATTATTCCCTTTTGCCGACCATGATCTGTACACGTTCCTGTTACCAAGCTGCTCGATTGCTAGGTGAAGCAGTGCTTCTCTCTGGAGCAGTTGTCCAACATGGCAAACATGACTGTCTGCATCCCTTCTCCTATTATTTCAGCAATAGTTCTTTATAATGGTAGGTTCAGGCATCAGCAGGCATAACCAGTGTACACTACTGCAGTGAGTATAAAATCTTCCAACCTGGGGTGCTTTTTGGAAGCCACCTGCTCAACACCAATTTATTTTGTAATAACTTTTCTCACCTTTTCCTAATCCTTTCCAGGCTAGTTTTGCCATCCCCAACACTAATGTCTTGTATCCAGTATCACTACCCGAATAATTACATGGGGTGAGGGGGATATGGGATGTGATCAGGCAAGAGGGTATGCACCTACTTGATAACAAGACAGAGGATTCAAAGGCTTTTCGAGCAGATAAATTCTGCAGTGCCTTCTGTTCATCCAGTGTTTCAGGCAGGTAGCCAGAGGAGAAGATTGGCAATTAGAGGGTGCACGGACTGACCTGGAGGGGTCACTGACAGTGACTTGCTTATACTACCACATACTGCCAACTTCCCTCCCGAGAGTCTTTCAAATCCTCTGCACGCTGCCTCCTTCCTGGCCTGTCCTGAATGTCCTTGTACAAGCCCCAGTACTCAGCCCTCATTCTGGTCCCAATCCTGAAACCCTTCCACTTGAGAGGAGGGGAAAAAAACGTTCAGCACTACAACTGAAATGGTAATAAAACAAAGTTTATTTGGGCTTCAAAGTCTTCCAGTAACAGTCACATCCACTGTCCCCCACAAAGTGCCAGAGGGGAACAAAGTGCTCGGGGACTTGACTTTGTTGCTGTTAGCCTCTGAACACCTTGTAAACTTTGTTTCTGTAATGCCCCCCACAAATGGGGGCTTACCTTATGGCCATTTGTCTCCCATTTCTGCTCTCGTTCCTTGGAGTGACTCCTCTTTGCCTCCCATTGCCTGATGGTCCCCGTATGTCACCAAGCCTCATCGCCACAGCCTGAGTCCAGTATGTGCCCCAGGTTTCCCCTGCAGCCCCAGTCTACAATTTGGCCCATTTTGGGCTCAAAAACTTGTTTCTTTAGCCACCGCTGTTGCTAAAGTTTCTCGGAGCAAGCAGCGCTCATGCATGCACATGTAGCACTTTTGATCTCCCTACCACTGACTTTGCAGTCAATTGGGAGGTAGTTCAGCGGTCCTGGTGCCCCTCATTATCCAAATGGGGACTGGAGACCTTTATGAGGCATATGAGAAGCCCCAGTGAAGCCTAGAAAACTGGGGTATTTTCAAGGGCTCATTAATATGCATGAGAGCCTATACATATTAATGAGGTGCCTGTCTGCTGCAAAGGACTGCACATTTTAATAGCATCAATAGGTACAAGAGTAAAAATAAATGTAACTAGATGTAAACACTGCTCAGGGCACTTAAGGAGCTAAGAAGCAAAGGTGCTATTATAAATAAATAATGTTTATTCAGGCTACACTGGACTTCAAAAGTGGGACTCTTGTGAGCCATCTGTCTACTGTCTAGGCGCACTGTATTATGGCAGCAATGACATGTCAAAGACTGATGCAAAGTATTTAAACTGGGCAGCATTTGAAAGGGCACAGTTGTGGCTACAAAGCAGTGGGGCCCTAGCTGCCTGATTTTGGGCCCACTCTCCCACCCCCGGTCCTGATTAAATACACTTAAACCCTGCCCTGGCTTTTTAGCTCACTCCTACAGGCTACTGCCAGCCATGCCCGCCCACCACATCCCCGATCTCTATTAAATCCCCACGCGTACCACCCAATTCTCATCTACCCTGCTCTTATTACCTATCAGTAGACTTATCCCTCCAGGGCTCCCAGCTCATCTGCATGGGACACGCGGCCACTGGGCAGATGGAGCTTCTATAGCTGCCGCCCGACACCACAAGCACAGACTCTTCCAGCACAGACGTATGGCAATGCAGCATTTTTTTTCACCCACTCGACCATCCCCCCTCTAGGCTTATTATTATACAGACAGCCTTCCCCCACCCCCTCTCATTCTTTGGTCTGCTCTTTTCTGTCTATCTAAAATGCCTCTCACATCGACGCTCTCCATAGGCTAACAGCGCTGCACATTACCATTTCATATAGTGGTGTTAGACCATATTGGTGCAGCCTACTTTACTACACACATTACCATCTCATACAGCAGTGTAAGACCACATTGATGCAGCCTACTTTGGCAGCATCCTATCTCCTTTTTAAAGTACCAGCTACTGAGGGAGACCGCACATCTTCAGTGATCATATAGGCTTGCTGCTGTCTGCTATCTTGCTTAGCCCTGTGTAGTCCCCAAATACCTGCACACACCGACTTGTCTGGTTCTGTCTGGTGATTCTCTAGGAGTCTGCAATCCAGCTATGCCATCTACAGATAAAAACACTTTGCCGTAGTCATAGCTTACTATTTTTCACTATAAGGCATCAACATGAGGGCTGATACCTGGCTCCCTCTCTTCATCTTCCTATGGCTGGTGCCTTATGTACTGTATCACCCAGGCCGAAATAACTCACAGGGGGAGTCAGATTCTCTGTCACAGTGCTATTTGTACAGCAACTCATCTCATAGCTTTTGTTGCACCTCTGCGCTCCCATACTTGCATCAGTCTGAGGTAGATTCTGTGGGTGGGACCTGCACTTCGCTACCCATACAGGGTATTTCCCCCTATATCCTTAGTAATAATGCCACCTGGTGCCACGTGGCAAGGGTTTTAGTAGCTGCATCCTTAGGACAGCACTGCATAGATAGCAGGGCCCAGCCCTCTCGTTCTGTCATTCCAAGCAGTCATGGAAGAATTAGAGCTTTCAAATTATCTCTGGCTGCTCTAAAGAAAATTATGTTTCTCCTCTTATTGTGCTCAGGCAATGCTGAACTTAACCCTGGTCCTACAGAAGCCTTGTCATCTCCATCCAACCTTACAAGGCTTAGAGGAATGAGCTTTATGGACGTTAATGTTTGCAGTCTCTTAAAAAAGCTTACATCGATCCAGACCTGTGTCATTCATACCAAACCAGATGTGCTGGCAGTCTCAGAATCCTGGCTCAAATCTTCTACCCCTGACAGGGAGGTTAACATCCTTAACTATTGGTTGTTCAGAGCTGACAGGCAGACTAGGGGTGGTGGGGTAGCCATTTATGTCAAGGACAAATACACAGCCACTACCATTGACTCCTTCTCTATTGCAAATGGCTTTGAATGTCTGTCCCTTAAGGTTGAAACATCCCACCCAATGGCTATCAGGGTTATAGTGTTTTACAGGTCTTCCATCTGCTGGGTCCCAGCTTCTGTCTCACTTATCGACTATTATGGGACATGAGACCCTCAAAACTATTATTCTAGGGGATCTCAATTACGACTGGTTATCCAAGGCTTCCTTACCCCTCAGATCCTTCTGTGACTGTCTTGGGCTCACACAACTCATTGAAGAACCTACGCATCCTAACAAGAAAAACCCCATGAATTGCACCCTATTGGTTGTCTTTCTTACAAGCAAGCCACAGTCCTTTTCCTACACTGGAATATTTTTCTTGGATGTCAGCGATCACTGCTTCATCGCCGGTGTAAGATCTGATTCCAATCCCCCCCTCCACATCTAAGTTCTCCACTAGAAGCTCCAGATGCAACTTTGACCCATTTACCTATATCGATGGGCTAAAATCGTCTGTACACCGGCAGAACTTTTACCTAGCCAAATCAGTTAGTAAATGCATATGACATTTTTCATGAAATATTGTCTTGTGCCATAAATAAACATGCTCACTCAGTAAAAGTCCATGTAAAGACCAGAACCTGCCATAGGTTCTCTGCTGAACTCAAGGCTGCATTTCTAGCAAGAGATAAACTCTGGAAAAAAGCCTGCAAATCAAAAACTGCCGAGGATTGGTGCCACTTCAGGAAGGCTAGGAACTCCTGCACCAAATTGGTTAGAGAGGCTAAGGCCAACTTCTACCATTCTGAGCTTGACTCTGCCTCAAGGTGCCCAGCTAAATTTTAGTCCACAATCAAAGCGCTGTCTGGTCATACAGCTGGAAATGTACTTCCTCGAAAATCTTCTCTGACAATGTTACTATCAATTATAGCAAGGAGATTCTCCAGGCCTTCAACAACCACTTTGCTATGGCAGACCTAGCATTTGACAATTCACCAGCATCCATGTTGTGTTCTCAGGTTAGTGCACAGATTCCTGAACCTAGCACCACTAATGCAGTCTTTTCATTCCTTTCGGCTTCGTTGAAAGAGGTCGAAGACCTCCTTCTACAGTTGGACACCAAGAAAAGTGCTGGTGATGACTTTCTCAACCCCTACTTCTTAAAGATTGCATACCATGTCCTAGCTGTACCAATTACACACCTATTTAACTTGTCCTTGTCCCAGGGGACTCTTCCACACCTATGGAAAATTGCCCATGTCATTCCTCTGTTTAAATCAGGGGATCCCTGTGACCTAAATAATTACAGGCCAATATCTCTCCTACCAATATTGTCTAAACTGCTGGAAAAATTGTGAATGCTCAGTTGAGAACATACCTAGATAACAAGAACCTTCTAAACCCTATGCAGTCTGGTTTCAGAGCCAAGCACAGTGCCAATACGGCTCTGGCCAAAGTGACTGATGACTGGCAATGAGAACTGGAAAACAAAAAATTTATATGTGCCATGTTCCTGTACCTTAGCAAGGCCTTCAACACTGTCGGCCACTGCCTGCTTCTTTCCACCCTAAAAGTGATAGGTCTGGACTCAACCTCTCTGTGCTGGTTCAATATTACCTTACAGATAGGCTTCAGCAGGTCAAGGTTGAAGGAGAGCTCTCTCTCCACTCAAGCCACTAAAAAGAGGCGTTCCACAGGGATCCATCCTGAGGCCTCTATTCTTTGCCATTTATATAAACAATATTGATGTTGGCAACAAGGAGGCCAATCTTCACCTTTTTGCTGATGAAATGGTGCAGTACCTAAGCCACCCAACTCTGGAAGCCACCAGTGGAGATGTACAAAAAGAATTCAACTTGTTGCAGAATCAGCTCCTGAATAAAAAAACTGTTACTCAATGCCAAAAAAACAAAAGCTATGCTGTTCTCTCCGGCTGCTCATTCGGCAAACCCTGCTATCTCTGACTCCTTACCTCCCATAAACACACTACTAGGAGAGAGAGGTTGGAATTTGTTATGAAATTCAAGTACCTAGTGGTCTGGCTAGACCACAGACTCTCCTTCGTGGAGCATGTTGAGGATCTGCTGAAACATTGAGACAGAGGCTTGGTCTCTTCTTTAGAATAAACCACCTCCTGACCAAAGATGCCAAGATGCAGTTAGTTCAATCCATGTTTCTAGCCCTAATTGATTATGCCAATGTCATTTATAGTCAGTGTAATGCCTCCTGTCTTATTAAACTGGACACCTTATACCACAGAGCCTTGAGATTCATAACTGGCCTACCTATCACCACCCACCACTGCTCCTTATATGGAGCTGTGGGGTGGACCTCCCTTCAGTACAGACGGAACAGAAATGCAGCTCTCTGGACTTACAGAGCTATTACCAACAATTTACTCCAATACATTTCTGACTGTCTGCCATTTTATGTGGTAGGTAACTACGCACTGAGAAGCTATTCTCTGCTTCTACTGAAGGTACCTAAGGCCAATACACACTTTGGGAGAGCGGCCATAGGCTTTGTGTTGCCCTCACTCTGGAACAAACTACAGAAATCTATGAAATTGAGTCTTCCTGTTAGTCTTACCACCTTCAAGACCTTGTATACCAAGGCTGTTGAGGAGCTATGCAACTGTTTCCAGCATGCTTAGCATGATAGGGTGCCTACTACTTACCTGTCCACTACATCTCCACCTAACCCGGCCCCTTGATTGTCTCCACTTATGCCCCCTTTTTTTCCTGCTAATCCACTACCTTTCTTACCCTCAGACCCCTAACATATATGTCCCCAGCCCATCTACTGTAGCACCCCTCCTAGAACAGCTGAGTCCTGTACCCCTCCCCTCCATATCTGCCCCTTAAGTTTGTATATGTCCTGACCAATGATATGCCGTGCTGTTTGAAAATGTTTTAATATGCTGGCTGTTTCAGAATGTTTTAATTCCCCTTCTAATACCATTCTCCCTAACCTTGTTAACCCTATACTGGAAATACTTGTTATTGCTCTGTGTATTTTTTTTTCTATTTCTGTATAATTATGTCTATTTATTATCTGTACATAAAAGTGTTATTCTTGACCTTGTGTAATGCAGGTCCACCTTGTAAATGAGCCTACTCAATGGTGTTCACCTGGATAAATAAAGACTTGATTGATTGATTAATTAAAGCATTTAATCTGGCTGCACCAGAACTTTAAAGTTGGGAGTGGTATAATCTGCAAGGAGACTGTGGTTTTAGCAGCCATGCTTGTGCAGCAACAACCAATATGACAGCTGGGATTTCAGCCAGGACTTGTGGGACATTGCAAGAGGCTTATGGGGAAACTACAGGGACTTTATTCAGGTGACAGAACAGGGAGCCTATTATGCATTGAGTGAGGCTAATGAATATTAATTTTATGTACTGACAAGCAGTTTCAGCCAATCATAATGGGACACACAAGTGGAGACAGACAATCGGGAGCCTCAGAAGAACTCCATAAAAGACAATGTTTTTCCAGGTTGAGCAGTGTTCGAGTGGGAGCTCCCCACAGGGGTGGAGGCTCAGGCCCCCAGCAAACCAAAATGGGCCTAGTGATTCAGCATGAGCCAATCCACAGGGAAGGGGGGCTCTTCTTCTGCCAGCAAGACAAGTGGCTGCATGCCACAGAAGTTGCTAACCTGGGGGTTGCCAGAAATTGTCCTCCAGGGCTAGCCTTGTCCCTTCCACATGGGAAAAATGGGGAAAAGAAACCAGCATCTGCCTGCAGTTTGGAGAGAGCTGCAAGAAATGCTTCTGCCTCAGCAGTGAGAGTGCTGAAGAATTGTCTGCAACCTCCAGTAAAGGAAAGTATTTAAAATCCTTCTGAGTGAGTAAACCTCTACTTACAAATGCAAGCTTTAAAAGAACTGTAAGGGGTAGCAAAGCCCAAAAGATTGAAAGAGTGACTGTCTGTCTGTACCCTGCATCTCTCTAATGCTGAGAGAGGGTGGATTTCTATTGCAAGTGACCAGAGAAGGATTCAGTATTTGAGACTGTTTGATGTGATCATTTTGGAAGTACCTACAGGACTGGAAGGGGAGTATCCAGAGTGTGTGGCTCTTCCTGATATTGCCTGGGAGGTTGGTACCTGTCTGACTGGAGTTGCAAACACCAGCATAGCCAAAAGGGACTCTGCTTAATATGTGTGAATGTCCAGTTGGAGCTGCTAATGCCAGCAAAGCCACAAGGGACTGAGATTTTGTGAGTCATGCTTGAGAGAAGCTGCAGTAACTATGTGAACTACCAAGCTGAAGTATTACGTGCATTCTGAAAATTGATTGGTCTGGTATGGACTGTGAGCAATTGGGTCACCCTAGCCTTAGGAAAAAGCACCCACCTGTATGAAAGTCTGTATCTAAAGCAAAAAGGGCCATGGCAGCCACGCTGGCTCATGGTTGAAGTGTCTGAAAACAGAAAGTATAACTGTGCTGATGAATAAATGTGCTGAATGCTACACATCCATCAGATTTGCCTGGGACACAGCCTGATAGTGTGCCACCTAGGGCACTGCCATATGCACTTCCCCTGAAAGGAATAGCCTAGATGTGGGTTGAAGCGTGCCAGCCCTGGTCCCAGCCTGGTCTTTCCAGAGAGTGATTTCAGCCCAGAGAGGGGCACTACCAACAGACATAAAGGTGTATGTTTCCATCTCAAAAGCTATAAGATCTTGCAGTCAGTAATAGGTGGCTGACTGTAAGCCTTTTCCTGCATCTTAGCCTCCGGAGTCAGAGTCTGCCTGCTGAAAGCACCTAATTTTGCCTTGTACAACTTGATTATGTCTTACCAATGAGGGCTACCAAACAGTGAGTACACAGGGACCAACCCTGTTGTTGGAGAGGCATGTAAATAGTTCAGAGTGTTGCCAAGTTCTGCAAGTTAGAGTCAGGATGTGTGTTCAAAAGTAAAGTTTAAAGTTTAATCTGCTTATTTCTTTAAGGGCCAGAACTAGCTGGCTGACAGCTTCACTGAACAACAGGCCTGCATATTTGAGAACCATTTAGTACTAGGTACCCTGATTGAATGTGTGGGATTGTGGGGTCCTTATGCATTTCTGGGACTAGTACCAGTGTGGGCACTAATGGGGAATGTGTAAACTGTTTTATGCAGCTAGTAGCTTAGACAGCATCAGGCATCTAAATGCCTCAGAGGTTGGTGAGTGGCCACTGTGATTTATGCCTTAGAGTAAGGTCTAACTGATTATTGTGATTTCATGCCAATCTAAACCAGACACCAAATCCAAATCCAAATGTAAATACTGTAAATAGGTTGACATCTATTCCCCTTTACCCTTCCCAGACCTTCCCCATGTAAATAAATTGTTGCATTTGCATAATCCTGTCTCATGAGCATATTATTAGTAGTAGAGAGTCATTAATTAATCAGATGCCTGAAATGTGAGGAAATGCTTATTGGATCATGCTTGAGGTGGCATAATGTTGTTGTGGATGGGTACAGCATCCCAGAGGGTTGTACCAGGTTTAAGCTAGCCCACGTTAAGTATACTCTGGGTGGAGGCAGTGTGCAAAATGTTATATCTTGGGAAAGAACCAGTTTAAAGTTACAGTAAGGACCCAGGCCCCTCAACCTTGTATTTGGCCCACAAAGCAGGGGTAGTGTTACCCTTCAAATGCCTGGTGCCAGGGTTACATTTCATTTGCCACTTCAGCTGTAGTGCTGACAGTTTTTGCTTTCTGCATTCGGGTGGGCAGCCTCCACTGGCATCTAAACAAAGGCATCTGTAGCAGCATCATTCACTTTCAGTGCTCCTGATGATAATACAGGAAAAAACATTTACACTAACTCATTATTCTGGTCCCAGATGCATCTCCCAAAGCACCCCCACACTGTGCTCAATATTTTGCTGTAGAAACAGTTCATCTGGTGGTAAGTGTGGCCAAATTTTATTCTTTCAGTTTTACTTCATCTGCTTGAATTCAAACAATGCATTTTAATTTTTATTTCACTCTGCAGCTACATAATGGTTAATGGGTGCACTGTACGAGTTCCTAATGAACACTGCCTTGTTGTAAGTTGTGCACATCATCAACCTCAGTCTAGTGCTGCCTTTTCTTCGCATTCTTAATTTCTTGATTGAGCTGCATTTGCTTGTTGTATCAAAAGAAAAAGGGGGAGAATAATAACCTTATATTTTTTATAAATTCAAAAAAGTTGTATGGCTTTTGGAATTTCTGTATTTATTTATTTATTTATTGTAATCATTGGAATTACAACCATTTGAGTCAGGGACTCATTTCCAAAGGCTCCACATCAGAGTTACAGAGAAGTACAGTCAATTATGTCTGTAGCAGAGTTATACTGTGTAGTACAAAAATAATGAGTTAAATAGATTATGGTATGTATATGTTCATGTGGGTATGGCTATGTTAAATAAGGAAAGAGATTCTGGGATTTGGCCCAAAATGGTAAAAACCGGACTGACTGATCTGGCAGAATCAGCTGGAATAGGAGCAACTTGCTCAGTATGATTGTTCCAGCAGTACCAGTCATTCTGCTTTTAATTGTTTTGGTCCATCTGGTCTGGCCTGTCCAGATATCATCCAGGGTGGTAAAGGTGATATCCAGACAGCTGAACCCATACTGGACCACAACCATTAAAGGTTCAGTCCGGCAGTCTGGATATCCCCCATACCCTCATCATAGATGAATTCCAGACCAGTCAGAATGGATAGATCAAAATAGTAAAAACCACACCAGATGGACCAAAACAGTAAAATCTGGACTGAATGGTCTGGCTGGACAGTCAGACCATACAAGTTGTGCATGGCCAGCCCAGCTGGTTCAGCCAGACCATGGGTCTAGTTTTAACCTGTTTTTACCTTTTTGGAGTCTGGTCCAGTAGCTTAGGTTTCACCTATACTCAGGGCTCCCAGATAGGTTTTACATCTTTCATTGTTTTCTTTATGTCCAGTATAATTTTTCCAGTATATTATGGTGATGACACCATAGTGGCCTGGGTAATGAGATAATAACCATAAAAGACATTTCTACTTACCAAACATATGGAACAAAATAGACCTAGAAATTAGGAACATTGAAAATGTAGGTCAATTTAAACATTCCCTAGGTTTAGTCTGGAAAGACAAAAGTATTTGCTGCGGTGCTATTGAGTGATTTCTATACCTGTTGTTCTCTGAGATCGTATGTCCTAACTCTCCTGATCTCATTCCTGGGTTGGGGTCATTGGTTGGAGTAGGTGGATGAATTAATATAGTTTTAGACATTGTTGTAATATGTGCCCCTTTTTGATGTTCTCTCTCCCTTAATCTGAATCCCATAAAATCTGTTTTATATTAAGGCTTCTACATATTTCCCTTGACCATTATATGGAAAATACCCAATTTTAAAATAAGGTTCTATACCTTGATTCTTTGGTACATTGTGAGTTTTGTTTCACATGTGCTGTATGAATTCAGATTGTGTTATAATTAAGATTGTTACTGTAATATTGTATTACATGATGGTTTATTGTACTGTGAAACTGTAATCTTAAACAGGACAACTTTGATGAACAGGGCCAAACTGGTCCTAAAATGTATTCTCCTTTAAAAAATAAGGCTTATATCTATCTATCTATCTATCTATCTATCTATCTATCTATCTCTCTATCTATCTATCTATCTATCTATCTATCTATCTATCTATCTATCTATCATAACCGGTCCAGGGGTAACAAACACAGAAGCCAAAGGCCATCATTTTTACTAACTCCCATGGTCCAGTTATTACTGAAGAAACCCAGACAACTATTGGTATTATTTCTATTATACTGAAAAAAATGTAAGAACAATTTTAAAACTGCCAACATTTTTGTCATACTACAGCACATCTTTGAGAAACAGGACTGCTTCTCACAGATGCACTGGAGTGTTGCTAGATTTCTGACTGGCTGTTGGATGTTGAAATGGGAGGGGAAACTGGGCTTGTTCTCTGACTGGCTAAGTACACACACACAGAGTAGCCAATCAGAAGGCAGGGACACTGCCCCATTATTGTTCTTAGGCAATCAGACTGCAGAGCCTCTGTCCCATTATTCAGGCTAGTATCCAGTTTTTGCAGAATAAATGGACAGTAACTCTGCATTCTGTTTGGCTAAGAACAATTTTTTTCATTATAATATAAAATATTTTATGGAAACTTAATTGCTCAATATTTATGCACATGCACTGCATGTCTGTGGCAGCATTTTTCCTGCACTCTTGACATGATATAATTAGTTCCAGAAATATGATTATGGTTATTTTTCCGGCAGGGCATTGGTTTTATATTGGTGCTAATTTTAGTGGAAGGGCATTTAAGCAGTAATGTACAGCAGGTTGCAGACTGATGGGGGATTTAGTCATGCCTGGTGTGCTGTGTCATGAGGCCACAGATGGAGTGACGAAAACCACACCAGAAGTGGGTAAAACCCACAACAACCCACACCGTGGAGTGGAATATTATTGAGATTATACAATGACAAAAAGTGTTATAAAATGGTACTTTTATTGCTTGTATAAGACTTTTTAATGATTTTTTCATGTAAAATTTATCCTCCCAATACAAATAGTCCTCCATTGCTAGGTATAATATAGAACCAACCCCCTCCACGGAAGCAGATACAGAATATTCTGCCCCACACACATGCATAGACAGAGAAGCATGCTGGGTTGTTTTTTTTTTTCTTCTGGGTTTTGGAGTGAGCGAGCATGGTGTAAGGTGTGAGCGGCTGTTGTAGTTGAACCTAACAGAGACAGAACATGACAAAAGCTCTGCATGCTCTTGTACGTTCAGCTGGGATTGGGGTGAAGGTTCAGAACAGATTGTTTTGTTTTACTGGGATTGGAAAAATGGGATGAGTATTTCAAGGAAACAAGGCAACAGTGAGCAGCATGAAGGACTGTGTGGAGCAGAAGACAAAGTCCTGATAGAGAAACAGGAATTGCAGATCAGAGAATGGTTTCAAATTCTGGACTTCCAGCAATGGAGCTGGGGCTGGGGGTGGGGGGGTGGAAGGAACAGTGAAGTCACTAATGTAACAGATGCAGCCAGGACCCCACTAATTTAACAGGCAGAAAGTAATGTTTTTAGGTTTTTTTATTTGTGCAGTTTGTGGTCGGCTTGCACTCAGCTTTAGAAAGGGAAAAATGGCATTGGGTTTGTGCTGAATTTTTCCGGGGTGGGTATATAGATACTACAGCATTTGTTGTGCTGCTGCTCACCCAACTGACTGGCACTTTTTGCATGGGTTGTCATCAGATTTACTGATGCTCAAAAGTGCCAGTCATCCAATAAGGATGCAGGATTCTTTATGCCCATATTTTAGGTTATACCATACTGTTTTTTTAGTGACAACCTTAATATGTTTTTGGTGGCCACAACAGGAATATCCTTATGGTCACTGCCACCCACAGGTCCCTACCTACGTCTGTCAGTCTCTGCCTGGCTGCTTTAGTTTGTTCATTCCCAACTGAGTTATTTCATTATGATTTCACATCACATCTTTGATCAGCCCTTTGATGTCCCATATGGCTGTCTCAAGATATCATGAAATAATGCAATAAAATAAACACATTTATAAACTAATTTGCACTACATCCGGCTCAGGTCATCTACAAGTGGGGTGGGGAAAAAGAATCCACAAACCACAGGGAGGGAACAAGGATCACTAACCCTACAATCTATTCTTTCAGGGGTTTGCACTGTCCCAGATTGCATTAATTTTAAGCTGCATCTCCTTTCCATCTCATAGCAAATGCAGTCTAGGGTGTGAATTTTTTTGGAATTTCAAGGAATTGCTAGTCCTGCAATCATCCTGCAGCCTGGCTTGACTGACTGTTAATATCCAGGGAGCTATAGGAGACTCTCAAGACAAGCAGGCATGTGCATTCATACATAGATTCCCCTGGTTAATGACGAGGTGTTGATTACAATCACAGCAGTTCTTGCCAGACAATACAATTAAATGAAAACAGTCTTTAGCAGCTATTTGGCAATTTGTGCTAGCAGTGATTTGTTTTCAGAAAATCTAATCTAAAAAATCTCCATAACATTTCTATTGTACCTTCGATTTATGCCACTGCTTATTGTGCCTGATCTAAATGATTCATGCGGATGGTACTAACCCTCTTTATTGCATGCTAGTCTGTCACTGTTGCTGGTTGAAGGCTTTCTTACTGAGTATATGTGTGTGTGTGCATCTGTAAATATTGGAGTTGACATCTTTTAATTTTGAGTCTATGTTACAGATTAGATGCCACAATGTCCAAAAAATGGTAACATGGGGGGTCGGTAGCATTGTGGCTAGTTTCATGTACAACTGGAAAATTCTTGGATTCACCCCAACAACACACCAAGGGCACATGCAGCAAAACTGCAATCTGCAGCAGGTCATCTGATCACACCACCACCATGATCAGCATCAGTTCCTCTGGTCCCATGTTGGACAGGGGAGTGATACAACAATGCAGTGATTGGCAGCAGTGTTTGTGGTCTTCCCCCAGAATAGGGGCAGCACACAAGTCTGTGATGATTGACCATCCTTTGGCCCCCTCTCGGGAAAGACAGGACACACACACACACACAAACACAACAACACTGCAATCTGCTGCAGCTGCTTTGGTCCCCCCTCGGGGGAGATGGGACACACAACAATGATATAATTGATGACAGCACCACCAGTCTCCACTCAAGAGAGGGTGACACACATAATGCTATGATCAGCAGCAGCTTTATCCATCCCTACTCATTACAGGGTTCAATTTTAAACCATCATGCATTAGCCATAAACATGGGAAAGAGAGTAACAGAAAAAATTTAAATAAGCATGTATGAACTGGACAGACAGAGATAATTTTTTTTTTTAGCTAGGCATGTAAACAATGTTAAGTTAAAATCAGTTTAGGCAGTTGTGAAGATGTGCTTCTACAGGTGCTGTTTCATGGCCTGACTCCTTTATGCTGCTGCTGTTCCATCTGAAGGTTATGGGAGGATAGACAACTTGTAGGAGAGAAAATCTTAGCTCCCAATCTGGAAAGTGGTGGTTGCAGAAAAGTATTATGGGGTGTGGGGAATAAACTTCCTTTTTTTGTTTATACTGCCATGTGTTTGTGACTGGGGCAGTTTCATTAGTGTGCAGTTTGGGTCTCAGAGCAGCTGTTACTCAGTAATCATGCTGTGTTCTGTATAAAGGCGTGATACTAATCGGAAGAGTTGGCAAAATAAGTATTTTTAAAAAGTTTGGGGAACAGTTTCTAATGTTGTGGGTGAGGTGTATTTTATAGCAAACTGCTGAATAACTGAGAAAAGTGTTATGTTTAATAGCTGTTCAGTAAAATTAGATCTTTAATATGGGGACTGTACTTTTATATTACTGTATGTGTGTATATAGTGATATGTGCTCATAATAAAATATACACAAATTTACTGGACAGATGCAGACAACATTAAAGAAATGAGATGTAAGAAATGTTAATTGAGTTAAAACTAGATGATGCTGTCTTTATATACTGGCACAACGTATAATCTACTTGTAGGGTAACAAAACGCCAACTGTACTGTATGTGGTACGGACTACTTACTGTGTAACATTAATGTGTGAGCCTACTCAGGCCTTTGCTGAACCCCATTTTAAAATCTGTGAATCTAGAATTCATAGGGAGGAAGTGTTTGACTCCTTGAAAGAGTGGGGGGACAAAGTAGTATGATTTTTTTAGCAGTCCACATGAGAGTGCTGCACCTGCCTCTCATAACAACAGCAAGCAACAAGATGACTCCCTTGGAGGCTGACCTGGACTGAAATGCAGTGACAGTGATGATCTTCCATTAAGTGACATCTCAGATGGTGTCACTTCTGCTGGACCCCCCATCCCCTTCAAGACTACCTACCAAGAGATGTGTGTTAGTGTACCTGAGCATGTTGGTGGGTATCTCTGTATTATTGTGTGGGTGTATGGGTTGATTATTGTAACAATTGGTGTTCTTGTATTACTGTGGGAGGGTGGGTCGGTAGGTAGGAGAGTGTGTGTGTGTGTCACATAATTGACAACAATATGCTTATAATTGAAAGAAATTAGATGGCGTGCCTGTGTGAGACAAAGATACTGGAGTCAACAATTGTCATGTGCTTCAGTGTAAAGTGTATATTATGGCTATGTGTAATTTCCAAATCCTGGTGGAGCAGAATTCTGCAAAATTTTGAAAACCTCTGTGAAGTCTGTTTGTAGCAGAATTCTGAACTTTCAAAAGCAAAATATTTTTTGTTTACAGAAACAGCTGATTCAATGGTATCACCCTATATGAGCATCTATTATTGAGCGATTCAATATGAGTGACTCAATAACATCACATTAAAGTACAGCAAATGGTGAAAAAGGTCACTATATTTATTTTATTTTTTATTTATTTATTTTTGAAAGTCGGATTTACAACCTTTGAGTCAGGGACTCTTTTACAAAGGCACCTCGTCGCAGGGAGGGTAGACATGGTTACAATGTGAGATACAACAGTGGTAACATACAGGTGCAATACAGATAACAAAAGAACAATACAACAGTGGTTTATGGAATAAAGTTACATGCAGTAAATAGCAATCATATAAAGTATAACAATAGTAAAAGTCACAACCCTGGTCATATCAGGGAAATACCTATGTGGAAGGGGGGACAGGGATGAGGAAAAGAAAAAAGAAAGGAGGGGAGCAGTCTAATGGACATTGTCAAGACTATGGGCCAGAAATGAGGAGGGACCCCAACATTAGGTTGATTAAGGGCAACTGCAGCTTCAGGCACCAAAGAGGTGGTTACAGAGAGCTACTTTAAAGGGACCTTTATATCCTGTATAGTGAGTGTAGAAGGAACTACTGTCACTAGAGTAGGTTGTAGGACCATGTCTGGCCAAGCCCTGCTGAGCTGGCTGTTTAACATAGCAGTATACGCTACCACTCATAAAGCCAGTGACCAGGGTTCGGATCTAGTGCCCAACAATAGAGATTTTTCTTCCCTAAGTGTGCACCCTCCATGTAGTTGATAGTAAATAATTTTGGGGTACGGGGCGCTTGCTTCCCACAGAGGGGGGTGCGGGGGGCATAGCCCCTGCATAAAAACACAGATGGTAGTTTTTCTTGTAGTAAGTGACCATTGCTATTTGTGATGTTCAGTGTAATGTGTTGGCCCCCTGTTCTGTTGGGTGGTTATTGTGTCACTCTTTGTGGTCGGTGACTATTACTAGTCACTGTTATCACAGAAAGCTGCTTCAATTTTCCACAATTCACAAAATATTATTTCATTATTTACATAATCCACAGAAAGTTATTCCTTAGTTTACATACTTACTTTATGAAATTCTCTGGAATTAAAAGATGTTTCAAAAAAACATTTTGGAAGTGGCATTACCTTTCTTCGTAAGTTCTGCTGGGCAGAGTTCCACATTCTGCACAGCTCTACCATGTATGCATCTTATTGTGTGTTCGTGTGGTGTGTGTGTGTGTGTGCAGTGTATATAACATATGAAACTTGTATCCTATAAATTCAACTTTAATAAAGTTCACAAACAATATTATGTTTAACAGGACTTCTTTTTCAACAAATAAATTAAAACATATCCATCAAACTATTTCAAAGAGGATCTACGATGCCTGTTCGACAACTCCGATGTCGACCGGCATCACAGTGACAGACTCCATGTTGACCACAATTTGCAGTCAGCAGAGAGCTGTGCATGTCGAACACTGTTTTTTCTTCTGGGGGCTTCTCCCCCCAACCACCCATGCAGGTGGCTCAGCCTCCAGCACCCCCTGTACTGAAGGATTCCAAATCCAAGTTGGAGTTGGTTCGGGGAAGGGATTCAGGATGGGGGGGATGTATTGCTGGGTCCTGGGCAGACTTCTACAGCAACATGTCAATATTGTCGGCATTGACGTATGTCACTGTAGAAGTTGCGCTGTGCAGGAGGCATACCTTTCAAAGGCATTCCTTGATGTGTAAAACTTTAATTTGTTGTATTATTGTAATGAAAGTGTGAGGTGACACAGAACACTGAATGGTACTATGAATGCGGGGTTGACACTTGTACAACCTTTCCATCTACAACTTAACACACACATTACAAATACAACTTAAACATTACATATCATTCTAATGCCATGGCAGCCGTTGTTGATGCTAGCCAACTCTTACTATAATTGTTTACTGCTTATTTATTATATTTATTCATTTTATGTACTGTTTTATTACTGTAAGGCACTCTGAGCCCTTGGATAGTGCACCAAACAAATGAAATTGCCTTGCCTTATCACTACTGTCTAGAGCTCTGTTGAATATAAAATTCTGCTAGTGGAATGCCAGTGGAATTGCTATTCTGCATCTGTAAAATTTCTTTGAGTTTGTATGAAAATTCTGTGGAATTTTGCCAAAATTTGCATTTCACATATTTTGGTCTAATTTTACAAGTATGCGTCTAAATGTCACCAAATGTGTCTAGTTTATCCATGTACTAATAGCATGTAGAAGCATGCCAAACTTCAGAATCCTAAATTAAAAGGGGTCAGTTATGGGTGGCCAAACATTTAATAAAATTTAATTTTCAGTTACTGCCAACTAATATTAAAGTTTCTTATCCAAGTTTCTCCACAGTTTTAATATTAAGAAAAACATGCAACTGGGGCATCTACACCAAGTTTTAGTTTAACGCTTTAAAGGAGATTGTGTTATAGGCAGCCAGATATTTCACCAAAATTTAGATTATTTTAGTATACTTTTAAAAGCAATCATCAAAATGTTATAAAATATTGCAGCTATACAGGTCCATACTACCTTTGTATGTGTGCCTAGTTTCAGAGTTCTAGCTTCAATGGGGAAGGAGTTATAGGCAGCTAGACATGTTGCAAAAATTTCAAGATCATATGCAATGAAATTTATAGAAATTAAAATGTCAGCATCATTCATTAAATATTGTTATAACAACAGTGCCTGCTTAGTGTTTTATATGAAATTCTACAATTTCATACCATTTATAGCTATTTATTGTGTGGTGTTACAACAACACTTCTAGATGCTGAGACTTTCTGTTCCCTGTGGTAATCGGCATGTCTTGGCCCTGGTGATGTCGTTTGGGGTGCTATTCTCTTTACTCCAATACATAAGCTATGGAGGCAGTCACATTGCTGAGGTCTTTAAAGACCTCTCATTCCTTGCACTGTGCCTGTTGCAAGAATCTGAAAGTTGTTTGATTGTGTCATGCTCAATGCCAGTAATGCACAATAACAGTTTAAATGTAATTCTATAGCCTTTGCAGAAGTCAGGGAGAGTAGCACATTGATGTTAAAGTAAATGTTGAAGGTTCCCCAAATGCCTATTACACATGGCATGCTTCAAATGTTGAAGCTGCAGTTTGTTTCGTAACAAGATCTGTCATTCTCATTTTTTCACTGTTTTATCTTGGTTTTGTTCTCTAGTTACTTGTGGTGGCCACAACCCCAAAATACTGTCATGCCAGGGAGCTGTCCTTGTTTTACATATAGCAACAAGTAATTCTGGGTACTTTATAATGTTACCTGAAATGTGCCTTACTCAGCCATACAATCCCTTATGTTGCTGGTGGTGAGCAGTAATATGTAAATAATTGTAGCAAAGTATTGTGGGTAAAATACAGACCTGTAGTAGAAGTTCCATACTCTGAGATGCTGACCCATATTTGTGTGGTGGTGTCAACAATATAAGCTTTTTGTTTGTTTATTTTCACAACAATGCATAGTATTTACCGTATCTAGCTACAAGACTTCTATACTGAGATATGTAGGCTCCTATTTCTTCAGTGAGCACAGAAAAATAAAAGCCTGTATACTAATTTACATAGTGAGACATTGTGGGTACAGTAGAGTACACTCCTACAGGTCACTGCTCCCATATTCAGTGGCTAACCCCAATAAATCACTTTAAAATTATCCTTTTACAAGGGCTATCACAGCCAACCCTAACAGGAATTAGTGCCAATAAGGTCCCTATTAAATCTAAATGATTGTAAAGCAGACACTGACCAGCAGCAGTGAAGTTACCAGTATTGTATTACTAACAGCAATATAACTTCCTAACAGGCAAGCACCCTAAATGACATCAGCAACCTGGAGGCATGCTGACTCAGCATCCAGCAACCTTGGAGAAATGGACCACAACAAAAAGACACTAAAAATGCATTAATTTGTTGATGTTTGTTACAAAACCTGGAACACAAACAGGTTTTATTGAATGGTGCTGTTTCTTTTAGTTTCAAAAACCTTTGCATATGATCTTTAAAATGATTTTATGAGCTTTCAGAGATGCCTTTTTCACATAGTATGCCATTGTCAACTATGCTTCAGATGTTGAAGCTGCAATTCATTTTATAAAAAAATGATCTGTCATAGTTATTTATGTTTTATCAGCACTGTGGTCTCCAGTTTTCTGTGTGCAGTCACACCCCCAGAATGATATCATGCAAGCAAACTACCAATATTTTACATATAGTACCAAAGAATTCTGGGTAAATTATCATGTGGATGTAAATGTTATTTATTTAGAGGGGCAGTCCCTTATTTTGGTGGTGGTGACTGCACCTAACCTGTAGCTGTCCATAGCGAGGCATTGTGGGTACAATAAGACGTTTTTTTGCAATTCCTTTATTTTGAGAGGCAGTCTCAAATCTTTGTAGTGGCTTCAAAAACAAAAGCTCTCATATGTTTATTTTCCAAACAAAGCATTGTGCATATAGTATCTAGCTGACAGGATTTCTTTACTGAGAGATGTAGTCTCCTATGTCGGTAATATAAATGTCTGCAATACCAACACTGACAAACAGAGGTCTCTGTTTCAAAACAGTGATATAAACTTTGTTTCCCTTGCGTGATGCCATGCTTGGGGGTTGCAGTACTGAGGGGAAAAAAAAAGGGGGCGGATTTGCAAATGAAGCAGAGCACAGAAATAAAAGCATTTATTTCATGTATTTCTGCATTTATTTCATGGAAAAAAAGTACTTTCTGGCAGTTTGAATGGTAGGAGATTGAATCACAACTCCTACAGGTAAGTAGTTTACAACTCCCATTTGCTATGGCAAAGCTTGCTAAATCACTTTAAAAACTTTGTTTCCCCTGCAAGATATTAAGGTTGGTGATTGCATCACTGAGAAAAAAGGGTCAGGGCAATGCAAATGAAATGGAGCACTGAAATCAGGGCCAGCATCAGCACCTGGGCAAATTCCCATGGCCCAGACACCAGAGGCTCAAAAAAGTGACTGAACTAACATTGTCATAGGTCCGCTCTGTGTGGACTGTGCTGGCAGCATGCCTTTTTTTTTTCCCAGCAATTAATAGCACTCCCGCTGCTCTGATTAAGAGGGAAGTGAGAACTATGTGGAGATACAGAAACAGTGCAGCCTGGGATCTGGCCATGCAGCATCAACCTGCTGTGTCCCCGTCTGGTTGAGGTATTTGTGAATTCATAGGTACAGTGTGTCCTTCTTTGGTTATGAGATCAGCAATCCCCTTGGACACAACGTCTCACTTCTTCTGTTATGGGATCGGTGCTCTGGACAGCCTGGTTTCTTACCCAGCATAGTCCACGGGCTTGTGTACCCCCACCTGGTTCCTGGCTCCCCTATCCACTATGATGACTGTGTGTATCCCCTCCATGGTGCAAGAAGTGCATGGAGAATCTGAGAAAGTACACACAGTAAGGGAAATAAAATACTGGTGGAGATGGGTTTTATTTTCATGGAGGGGGGTAACTCTAGGCTGGATTTGAGTCTGTGACCTTTAGTGTTACACATATGATTTCAACTTGTATTGTTTTAAGTGAATAATTCATATAAAGCTGCAACAAAATACAGCTGCTATACTGTCACTTCTGTTTAGGCTTAGATCACGCGATGTGGCATTGCCGATGAAATGCTAATCTAGTGACTTGGTATGTTGTTTGCACATGATATTCTCTGTTATTTACTATGTCAACATCGTTTTCTTCACTCAGTGCACATATTCCATAATTTCCAGTCTGATGTTCCTTCCCCAATACCCTATGGGTGCATTTCTTCTTGGGTTCATTTTCAGACAAAGTTAAAACCAAGGGGTGTGAGATGTCTCATAGAAATACTGCTTTTCCTTTTTTGTGTTTAGAAGTATATGAAATGAATTTCCGTTTTTTTTTTTGTTTTGTTTTTTTGCTGAGGACTCTCATCATGTTAAGTGCAGGAGAAAGGGACAAGGGTCAATGTGAGACACATCATCAAATGGATTTGACCACCACTGTCTGTAGCATTCACTGCTGCTGTGCTGCCGCCTGCCAAGTGAGCCAAATTGACTAGCAGAGAAACAAACAAATGAGCCCCCCACCCTTATGGCTGTCTGTGCAGTGCAACTGTGCAAGGCTATGAGGTGAGCCAGAACTTGTTGACTGGCAAGGCCCTAAACCACCACAGTACCCCCCCATTGTAAAATCCTGGATCCGCCACTGACCAGGACCAGGGGTACTTTCATGTTTGGTAGTTAATTGCAGGTACTTACAAATTTTCTGTGTTGTGTAAATCCTGATTCCTCTGAGGGGGGGTGATGCCGATGATTGCATCTGTAATAGACTGTGCCAAGTCGGCTGTTTTTCTTAGTTTTTTTTCACAAGGACAAGTCTGAGACAGGTGCTGGGGGCCCCCTAGAGGTTCATTGCCCAGGGCCCACAAAAACCTGATGCCAGCCCTGACAGACATTAAAGGATTTTTTTTCATGGAAACCAGTACTTTTTGGCAGTTCGAATGGTAGGAGACTGATTCAGAACTCCTACTGGTTACTATGCCCATTTGCTATGACAATCTTCAATAAATCATTTTAAACTTTGGAGAAACAGGTCCTACTGTATAAGCTTACTGACAGGGAGAATTAGACTATGAGTTCAGGAGATGACATCATCAGCAGCTCTTCACTGAAATGGGCTTTTTTGAACAGGTAGTGAAATCGGTTACAAAATAGCTCATAACTTTAAAACTAAGTAATGTAGAAATCTAATTTTTGTTATGGGATTTGTTGGGGGTATGATTATTCTGATTCTGCAATACAGCACTTTTGGCCAGAGTCCTTCTTTATATACTCCCAAACCCCACTCTCTGCTGCCACCTTGATACATCCAGAAGCCAAAATCCCCCATCGTTCTAATAAATTCCTTGCTGGGGGGGAGGGGGGAGGGGAGAAGGGGGGGGGAAGAGGTGCCTAAAACGGGGAGCATAAGCCCCTCTTTTACAGGGGGCTTACATTTATATGTACAGTAACATAAAAGGACACAAGGACTGCTACAACTATGTAGTGGATTAAAATACATAAAGTGATTTGTCTGATTGCAGGGACTTTGTAAACTTGGAAACCTGTATGGAGACTAGTGGGACTGTTTACTTGACAGCCATAATAGTGGCCATGTGACCAATGATCAACCAATCAGGGGCAGAAATTGCCAGGAGGACTCTGGGACTGTGTGAAAGGACTTTTAGGGAAAAATACCAGGGAATGTTCTAGGTACCTTTTTCTGCACCAATGAGACGTTGAGGCAGCCTCATGCATATTATTTTTTCTTAAAGACAGTAGCTCTAGCCAATAGAGAGCTCCCAAAAAGCTTCCAAAAGGAGAGAACTTTGAGATTCTGGGTTATTCTGGGGAGAGCCCCTTCACAGGGAGGGGGCTCTTGCCACTGTGAGAAAACAGGGCTGCAAGACTGGGAGAGGGCCTTGCCTGAAGGCTGCCAGCAAAATCTGCCCTCCAGGGCTGGTCATGCCTTCCCCCATGGAGAATGGATTGCAGAGAAGAAAGCTGAGTGAGCAGCTTTGCTGAGAGAGAAAGCTGAAAGTTCCTAGAGAAGTCTACTGTGAACATATGAACATATGAATCTGCCAACAGAAGCAGACCATCCAGTCTATCAACATCTGCCTGAGTGTGCAGCTAGCCCCTAGATTGCAGCTGCCCCAATTCCCTCCCCATCTGTCATTCCCATGATAGCCTCAGCCCCCTCCACCCAGACCCTCCCTCATACTCTGTCTCACACCCTCTTAAAACCTCCTACTGTCTTACATGATACCACCCCCACTTGTAGAGCATTCCATTTAGACACCACCCTCTCTGTGAAGTAGTGCCTCCTCATCTCCCTCCTAAATCTTCCACAATCCAATCTTAGTCCATGCCTCATCGTATCACTACCCTTCCTCAGTTTAAACACCCCTTCAGTGCATGCATTGTTTATCCCCCTCAAATACTTGAATATTTCAGTCATATCCCCCGTCCCTCCTCTCCTTCAGCATGTATATATTCAGCTCATTCAGCCTGTCCTCATAGGCCTTGCCCTCCATCCCCTGTAATATTTTTGTTGCTCTCCATTGCACACCTTCCAGTAAATTAATATCCCTCTTCAGATACAGCTGCCAGTACTGCACACAGTACTCCAAATGTGGCCTGACCAAAACTCTGCAGAGGGGCAGGATCACCTCCTTATGCCTGGATGAGAAACCCCTTGCAATACAGCCCAGCATCCATTTCGCCTTTGCTGCTGCTTTCCTGCATTGAGCAGAGTTGTTCATACTCCCTGTTACAAAGTCCCCTAGGTCCTTCTCTTCCTCAGTGATCCCCAGCCTCACCCCTCCCAACCAATAGTCTCTCTTTGTGTTCTTTGCCCCAAAGTGCCCTGTGGCAGAGAGATGCACCACAGCAGTGAGATGAAGAAAGAGGTTGTGTCCTGAGCCTGGAAAAAAGGACAAAGGTTGTGTCAGTATCACGTCATCACAGCACAGTAATGATAGTGAGTGCATTTGGGTGAATATTATAGCACCCATACAATTACAACGAACAGGTCTACTGAATGAATGGCACAAGGGGCTATATGCATATAGCAGTGATAGTGCTAAGTGGGCGACTGGTCAACCAGAGCGCAAGACAGAACAAGCTGAATACAGTGTATGTTGCAACAGGGTGAATATAAAGCCAGTACACTACAGGAACTCAAAAGCACTTATCTTCTATGTCCATAACCTACCTCACAATCCAGGTATGACATGGTGTAGTAATCTAAGGAATAGGGGGCTTCTGGGGCACAGCCTCCCTGGGGGTGCAGGGGGGCATAGCCCCCCTATGTGACATGGAAGATGATGGGTGGGGTTCTGTACATATAGGTGCAGCTCAGGTATGGCTGCACAACATCCACATACATGTTTACAATGGTCTACAATTACCTTATTGTATAGTGTGCTGTACTTGCAAGTGCTGAAATGAGTGGTCTCTGGGATGTGTGGTTGCCGTATATGTAGGCATTCATTAATTTTAGCTTAAATTGTATGCACCCAATAATCAGCAATGCAATGACATGGAAATGTTATGTCTTAAGCCTGGAAAAAAAAGATAAAGGTTGCATCTGACCCTGGGAAAAGACAGGTATTTTCATCTGCACCTTGTCAGTGTGGCAAAGTGTGAGGAGAGATGTGATGAGAGAATTGTGAAGAGGGAGCCTCTTCAAACCACAGCATTTATATGCACCTGCATGGTGAGAAAAGAGACTTTTAGAAATGTTTTCTGAGACAGAGTTCTGGAACTGTGTGTGAGCCAGAGCGAGAATGCAGCCGTGTTAAAGTTGAGAGACTATGAACGCAGAATGATGGAGAGGTGCCTTTTGGGTTGGGTACCTGCCATCTTCTCCTGAGATACAGCAAGAAAAAATACTGTTATAACTCTGGATTTTCAGATTCTTTATTCCCCCGGAGTCTGGGAGATAGTGAAGGTAGCAGAGATTGCCTGGCTATACACCATAGCAGGTTATAAAGAAACAGAGTAAAATGACTTAGAGGTTCAAGCTGAAGCTCAGGGCCAGGTGGGGAACTTGCTAACCCCCATCAAGTGGGGTCTGCAGACTGCAAGAGAGCCCCTCTCTGGCACCGTCCTAGACAGGGCCATACATGGTAGGAAACATAATAACAAATTATCTGTGAAGAACTCACTGTGAGCCTCACAGCTATGAAAATCATATTACCACAACAGTACTCAAGATTACCTCATAGTTCAGTGTTTTCAGACGTGATTCTATTTGCAGTTAGCAGTCTAATTTTACTCCCATACAACCCTATAATTCTATAGTAGAGTTTCCAAAAAATTTCATGTTGTCAATGGGTAATTAATACATTTCAGACAAAAGAAAATGGTTAATAATTTCAAACCTTTGAAAGAAGCCTAAAAGCCTTATTTACCAGTGTTGTGGCAACCATATTTTGTGACTGGTGGTTTTTATTTTGTATATTAAAACCATTGGCAAGTGGAATAAAAACAGGACTCTAGTTAGGAAGAAAAAAATTGTAGCAACATCTTTTGGTGTATGCCATTTTATGGGGAAACATTAAAGCACTGCATTATGGATATGCCAATTTCCTGCTGTTATCTACCACATGACTTAGTCCAAACAGGTCAGGCCTTCTGAATGTTTAAAGATATTATGTGAGCTTTCACATATACCTTTTTCACATAGTATGCCATTGTCCCATGTCCTAGATGCTGAAGCTGCAATTTGTTTCATTAAAAACAAATCTGGCATACTCATTTTTATTTATGTTTTATCAGCACTCTGTCCTCCAGTTTTCTGTTTGCAGTCATAACCCCAGAATGATGTCATGCAAGGGAACTGTCAATGTTTTTACATACTGCATCAAGAAATCCTGGGTAAATTATCATGTTGATGTAAATGTCAGTTACTGAGAGGTGTAGTCCCTTATTTTGGTGATAGTGACTGCACCTAATATGTAGATGTCCATAACAAGGCACTGTGGGTACAATGAGACATTGCTTTCCAAAATTCCTTATTGTGATGTGCAGTCTCAAATCTCTGGAGTGGCTTCAACAATAAAAGCGCTCATATGTTTATTTTCCAAATAAGGCATTGTGCATATAGTATTTAGTTGACAGGATTTCTGTACTGAAAGATGTTGTCTTCTATGTCAGTAGTGTAAATGTCTGCAATACCAAGACTGACCAACAGAGGTCTCTGTTTCAAAACAGTGCTTATACACTTTGTTTCCCTTGCATGACATCATGCATGGGGGTTGCAGGACTGAGGGAAAAAAGGGATGAGTTATGCAAATGAAGCAGAGCACAGAAATAAAAGCATTTATTTCATGGAAAACAGCACTTTTTGGCAGTTTGAATGGTAGGAGACTGAATCACAACTCCTACAGGTTACTACAGGTTATTAATCACATTTTCTATGGCAAAGTTCACAAAATCACTTTAAAGGAGCAGCTTTAGAGAGCACTGCAGTTATTCCTGCACATCCCTTTCTACAAACTAGACAAGCTACAAACTGAACTAAAACTGAATGTAAGCACCCTCTAGGAACTTACTATTTAAAATTTGATAGCTGGGCAGTGAAAGCTCTGGTGCCAGAATGTCTGGGATGTGGGCCTGCTTGCTGTCAGTAGGGGGTCCATCCCTAGGGGTATAAAAAGTGGGGTTTTGGTGCCAGAGAGGGAGACCATGGGGGAGAGAAGAGGAGTCAGGGGTTTGATCTACAAGTTTGGCCAGAGGGACACAGCAGGGACAGGGTGGGCTGTTTGCCACACTGACCCTCCTCCCTCAAAAACCTGTGTATGAGCAAAGCAGTGGTACAGGCCGTAAGAGTGCAGGGGAGGCATTGGAGCACAAGTTTGGTCCTGTCAGTGATGTTTGGGAGCCAGAGCCCAAAGAGTAAGAAGTATGGAGGCCAGTCAAGTGATCGCTGGCACTTTGGTAGGGTAAGCACCAATGGGGGCCCTGTTTTTAAGAAATTTCACCCTTGGGTGAGTGCAATCTGAGAACCAGTGAGTGTTTCTGTGGTCAGGCCTGTTCTGGCAGATGTGGCCTGGTGTATGATCCAGAGGTGGCAGCCTTGGTCATTGTGGGTGGCAGCCTACCCCTTTTTCCTGTGCAGGTGGCTACTGCAGTGTTTGGGCTCTTGGGGTGTGCAGCCTGTGGAGACAAAATAAGATCCATGTGGGGAGTGATTGGTTGGGACCCCCAGCAGGGTGTCAGCCTGCCTGGATGATTTGTGTGGCACAGCAAGTGGTCCCATGGGTGAAGATAGTCCAGAAATTGGAATCACTGCATGAGCAAATAGTGCCTCATTTCTTCGGGATTGCCAGGGATGAAATAATTCTCTGGGATGCTCGAAGCAGGCACATGGAATCAGTGATTGGGCACTAGGAGGGTCTTCAATGGTTCTGTTCATGCTAAAAGGAACACATTGTGGAAGTTAAAACCTCACAGTAAGATGATAGCTCCCATGTGTTTTAAAGTAACCCCCTGTTTATAACGAGACAAGTAAGAAAGGGATTGGTACAGTGGAAATGGCTCATGCTGTCACAGTTGCTACCTCAGTTTAAGTATTGCTGAGACTAAGAGAAGAGAAAAGTAAGCAAGTGCCTGGATAAAGAAAGAGTAAAATGAATGTATATGAAATGAAAAAGCTGCAAAGTTTTGCAGTGATTCGAAGTGTGGCGTATTTCTGCCCACTGTTCACAGTGCTGCTTTCAGGATTGTAGCCTTTTTGGCTCAAGGAAATGTCTGCAAAGCAATAAATCAATCTGTTGGAAAAAGAGTTTGTTGCAGAAGTGATTGTCAAGTTCCTACCTGTAAAGTGCCCCACCATACTTATTACCCCCACGCTCCATGGAGTGATTTATCAACTTTCTCATTTCATATTAAGTCAGTTTTGCACTTTTGATTCTGGAGTGGATATTGAATTTAATGGATACAAACTGTGCATGTTGCACCTTTTAACAAACATTGCCCCCTGCAGCTAGCCCACTGAAGTGAACAGATGTACCTGCTCCTCATTCCTCTGAAGCCATCTTGCAACATCAGAAGAAGCAGGTAATGAGTGTATTCTATTTTCCTTAGACTGTGTTTTCTTGGGTGTACAGTGCCTCCCTCTCACCAATATACCATCTGGATACCCTTAGACAGTGGGAGTGGGGGACTTACATAAAAATACAGGCACACAAGTCAGTACAGCCCTGCTGTGAGCACTGAACTGGGGAGGGATTCAGAAAAAGAGCTCTGTGACTACAGGGTGCTACAAGAATTGGGCTTACAAGCAGGAAAAGACACATAGCGCAGTTTGCTTCTTGTCTCTGAGAGAGCGAGAGAGAACGTTTTATCATTAAGCTTCTAATATTTATGTTTAATAAATAGTCTTTCTAAGGGCCTTACACTTCCAGTGCTTCAGCGCAATTGCAAAGCAGTAACAAGACAGACAGCACAATATGACAGAAAGAAAAAAAATAGGAAAGTATAGGATAAGGTAGTAAGGACATACAACCTCTGCAGGTGGCCATCATATAGGGAAGCAACAGAGAACATAATGGGCAGGATTTTCAAAAGTCTTAGATTGCAGCAAGCCCCAGTGCACTGATTATATGGTGCATGGGACTTGCAGCAATCAAATGGGATATTCTAGCCCATGTGGCAATTGTCGCAAGTTAGACCAACTTTTTCTGGTCTAACTTGTGACAATTCTTGAGCCTTTTTTATAGAGTTTGCACCAGATATTTGGCACAGGCTACCATAATCCATTGGAACTGTCACAGCTGTGCCTGAGATTGTAAAATCAGGCACAGTTTTGGTGAAGGGTTTGGTGCACTGCCAGAACCTGTCATGGTGCAGGGCTGGATGCAAGCCCTGTGCCATGCTTTGAAAATCCTGCTCATAGAAGCAAAGTAAAGGAAAGCAGAGTATTGCAAAACAGAAACAACAGAAACATGCTTTTTATTTTCTTTTTTACAGATCCTAGGGACATTAAGGACATTTTTTGCATTTCTTTTACTGCCTTGTCATGGTAGTGTTGCTTACAGCTAATAGGCAAACTAGTAACAGGTCTTAACCCTGTTACACATCCCCCTACTAAAGAGGGAACCAATCTATTTCAGCACTGATTTCCAAATTATTCTAAATTTTTCTTATTAGCTAGAGTGAACACCTTAGCAAGGAATATAGGAGTTTCCACCCATCCGCTACAGAAACTCCACCCCAGGGACCCTTTCAGATATGTAATTTCAGGAGACATGGAAGGTAAATTCTTCTGTCAATACATTACATTACCTGGGATCTCCTCTACATATCAGAAATTATTTCAATGGGCCTATACAACCAGAGTAGTGTTATGCTTTTGCAACTGTAATAACTATTTGGCCATTTGCATTCTCTAGTCCAAAGAAAATTACCACCCTGTAGGGGTACCAAAGGCAAGGAACCCTCAAAGAGGGTTCCACCCCTAGAGGTGCCATGAGAAAGATTTCCTTGGCTATAGGTACCTTAGGAAACAGCCCCCTGATAAGAGAGGTGTGCTGCTGGAGGAGGAGGAGGGGAGGATGGTGGGGCAAAGAAAAAGTGCTTCAGAAGAAGGCTGGGAATAACTGCTTATATAGCTTAGGAAGGGGGTATGGCTGGTTGCTCACTCCATTGAACTGCAGGCATAACCTTTCAATTCAATGGGCCTATGCAACCAGAGTAGTGTTATGCTTGTGCAACTGTGATAACTGTTTGGCTGTTTGCACTCTCTATTCCATGGGAAATTACCATCCTGCAGGGGTACCAAAGGCAAGGAACCCTCAGAGAGGGATCCAGCCCTAGAGGCACCACAGGAAAGATTCCCTTGCCAAAAGGCACCTTAGGAAGGCACCCCAAAAGAACATTGAGCAGTAGATGTTGACTACGAGGTAAAGAAGTAGATTGTCAGCAATGAGACAGCTTGATGAAACACATATGATATGCACAGGTTGTCAGGACTGAACTGATAAAATGGATTGCACTGATGACATCAGGGGTCTTCCTAAGGAGAGAGGGAGCAGTGAGTAGGGCCACCATCCATTTCCACCCAACAGCGGAAACCTACCTAAGAAAACTAGGGAATATATACAGCTAACTACATATTATGGCCTTTGGCATGGAGGAGAGGGAAAAAACCCATTTTAAAAGGAGGAAACCTCTGGGGATCCAAGGCCTAGGTCACCTTCCCTCCAGGCTAGGGTTAGTTTAGTGATGGCTCTGCTACTACAATTTAGAAACCCAATCAAAGGGGAAGAAATATTCCAGTTGTGTGGAAAGCTCTCAGGAGCCCTCTAATAGGAACACCATGAAGGGTTGCAAAAGGCCTGTACAACAATGGGTACTCTGAATGAAAGTGAATCCCCAAGGCAGGAGGAAGAGAGCAATGAATGCTGAGGCACTCAGCTGGCCTACCGAGCAAAACAAACTGGGTGAATCAGAGGTGATCATAGGGAGAATAGCTTTCAAAGGTGCCACAGTGATGCCATAGCTAAAGGAGCACTCTTGGGCACTGAGGCTCCACCCCTCAGCAGCTGAAGTCTTAAATCCTACATCAAGAGGTGCACCATGTGACTGCATGCTAAAACTCCACCTGGAGTGAGGACATTCCCACTATGGGCCAGATGAAAAGGACCCCACCCTGAGGTTTACATGCTCAAGATGTGAATTTCATGAGTGCAGAGAGAGAACGTCAGCTTTCAGGGCAAGCCTTGAGCCAGAAAAGGTAATGGACATGGTTGGCATGCTTCTGATTTATGAATGACAGCATGAATCAACTTTGAATGCTTGATAGGAGGAGGCCCGACAAATCCAGCGGCCATGGATTAGGTATCAGGCCTTTAAAGGTTGTGAGCAAACTCTGCAACCATGAGACTGAAAGGTTGCAAGCAACCTCTGCAACCACAAGATTGAAAAGTTTTGAGCAAACTCTGCAACCATGAGAACTACTGAGGCAGGGCCTGGGTGAGGTAGGAGGCTACAGTGCAAGCCAGTGTTTGATTGTTTGGTAGTAGTAGCAACCAGCAGAAAACAAGCCAACCAGTTCCATTACAGAAGCCAAATTGATGGTGACATAGATGTTAGGTGTTTATGAGAGGCTGTCATGCCAGGACTGAACATAGAGGTTTAGCATAAATGAATCAATGAGGTTTAGCAGATAGGAGATATGCAGCAGGATTTGCAACAGCAATGAATGGGCAGCAGCATAGGTAAGCATGATGTATCGCAATGGAGGTAAGGTAAATTATGTTTATGCTTGGCAACCAGTTTCATAAAGGAGCAATAACAGATTATGTAAAAGCATTTGATGCTATGGTTTCAGCATGAATAGTGAATTGATATGATTGGCATGAATACCTTAAATGCTATTAAGGCGGAGATAGGTTAATCCAGTATGGAGCATGCAGAGCAGTAATGAAATGCAATGAACATCTGAAGGCAATGTAGACTGTGAGGTTAATAATTTATGCATGGATAACTGAAAGCTATGTAGGCATAAAAGCAAGGCAAAATCATATAGCTTACATAAAAGCATGCTACTGCTAATTGGAGCCACAATGCCCCACCGTGACACCACAGTCTCCACCATGAGAATAACACAGAAGCCACAAGCTGAGCATCATAAGACCAAACAGCAACTGTGATGTTGGTAGGGTAGGAACCCCCAAAAGAGGCTCCTTGTCTAGCAAGGTTCTAGTGAAGGACAAGCCATAGGATAACAAGCTGCCAGAGTAATTTAAACAGGGGAAGCAAATCAATGACTGAAAGGTTCAAAATACAATTGTATCCACAAACATGGCCAGATAGTTCCAGATATTTCATGAAATTTCTATAGAGTTTCTCTCTGCTGCCGCTACTGTGAAAATGCAGAAAGCAGGAGATTTCTCTAGAAATATCACAGAAATTTCAGGAAATATCTGACCATGTCTTTGGCTGTCACCGTAGTGAAATTCAGAAACAAAACTGCTAAAATGCCTGCAGCTGGAAGCCAAGACCAGGCAGCTAATGTAGTAGCTCAAAATTTCAGTATAGCAATGCAGCAGTTGGGCCTGGCTGAGCAAACACTGAATAAACTGAGCAGTGCACACTAAACTCCAGTACTGAATAAACTGAGCTAGCACTGTGTGAAGTAAGAGAAGAGCTGTTGAACACACATAACACACAGGGAGTGGCAGGGTGAAGTAGGTGTTCAGGTAGTGAGAGGCTGTGAGTGAAGTCTGAACCAGGTGCAAATAATTAAGGTGGAAAGCACAGGAGACAGCAGTCAGAAAAACTGCAGTGGGAGCTGAACACTCATAATAATAACACAGTTGACTGAGGGATTGCAAAATCTGGTGAGTAAATGGAGCCTGAGGCACAGGGCAGCTTAAGGTAAAAAACAACAATATGTAACCTGAAGCACAAATAAACAATGTATACATAGGGTGCTAGAAAAACTAGAAATCCCAAAAGAAACAAACAAAGCAAACACAAATACAGGAGCAGGAAGGAAACAGCAAACAAGAAAGCACCTAGCAGCTGGAGGAAAAGCAATACAAACCAAAGGCAGGAGAAAACAAAAAAAACAGAAGTCCAGCACAAACCAAGCAGAGCCCAAAGCATAGCAATGCTGGGGGGGGGGACACCAGCAGGCCCCAAGGGAAAAGACAGACCAACAGAGCCTGTGCCAGCAAAGAAAAAGTGTTTCAGAAGGAGGCTGGTTGCTCACCCCATTGAACTACAAGCATAGCCTTTCAAATATCATAATACCCTTGAACACAGAGTCTTATACTTTCAATTTAATATATTCAAACAGGTCCAGGAAGGGACTACATCTGTTACATTGAACACATTCTGTATGCTGTTTGGGCTGCCTTTTAGCATCTTAACTCTGCAGAGCCATTTACACCTTTAAAGGGCGTTTTATTTGTTTTCTATATTTTTAAACTGCGGTTGCAGTAATGTGTGGATCGTGACCTGCAATTAGCAGTTCCAGGTCCTGTGACATATAAGCTCGGTCAAAAGCATGGAGTCGAGCTTTCTAATATCTGTGAATGTGAGCATTGTACCCTATCCCTGAAATCACTAGCCTAGTTGTGTGTCTGAGTGTAGTGACAAAAAAAGTCTAAAAAAAATACAAAAAAGAAGGGAGGGAGTTTTGTTGTGGTCTGTTGCCAGGAGACCACTCAGGGATCTCTGGGTAGTGCTGAGAGGTCTAAACCTCACTTTCAGATTCTTGACGATATTGGGAATGCAAGTAATCACAGACACGTTGCATTAGAGTATTAAACAAGTTTATTACTATCAAGGGATAAATCACAGTTGCCCTAAGCAGTTCTTACCAATACAAACTGGGAGCCAGTGCTAAGCATTCTCTACACCTCGAGGTTTCTCTGTTGTCTCTTGGGGTCTCTCGGGTCTCCGAGGTGTAGAGCTTGTGCATTACATTATATACCTATGATAATTACTATGGTTACCAAAAGATAGAAACATTTCTAGTTACAGAGATGAGCCCTATTGGCTAAATTAGAGGTGGCTCCATGGTCCAAGATAACATTATACAATTCTGTAAAGTCATCAGTTTGAGAACAAAGGAGTTCTTATAGAGAGTCTTACATAACTCAGTGTAGTAGTACAAATCACCAAAAGATGGCAATGCCGTCTTACATATTACAATTACTTCAAGGACACAGGTGTCTTGGCATCTGACAAGTGAGAAATACACAGAAAATACATGGCAGAATATATGTGTATTAGCAAGCAAAGTGTATTACAAAAATATGCATTCACATCCTGACATCTACTCTTATACAGTAGATGCCCTTAGCCCTAAATATTAGTACAACCTATACCTAAGTGTTAGCTGTCTATGGTGTACCTCTGAGGGTACCAATTAGGGTGCAGGGACCTCGTGTAACAGTAGTGTAGTCCAAAGTACTTTAGGAAGGGACTACAGTCTTAGCATCAGAACCCTTCAGAGCCGTTTACACCTCTAAAGGGTGTTTTATTTGTGTTTTCTGCATTTTTTAACTGTGGTTGCAGCACTGTGTGGATCGCAACCTGAAATTAGTACTTCTAGGTCTCGTGACATATAAACTCGGCCCCAAGTGTGGAGTCAAGCTTTCCAATGTCTGTGAGTGTGAGCATTATACTCTATCTCCAAAACCACTAGCCTAGTTATGTGTTTGAATGTAGTAACAAAAAGAGAAGCCTAAAAAAACACAAAAAAAAGCTGTTACATTGAACACATTCTATGTTTTGTTCAGGCTGCCTTTTAGCATCATAACTCTGCAGATTCTTTTACACCTCTAGAGGGTGTTTTATTTGTTTTTTCTGCATTTTTGAACTATGGTTGCAGCACTGTGTGGATCACAACCCAGAATTAGCACTTCCGGGTCCTGTGACATATAAACTCAGCCCAAGCAAGAGTAGGCAAAGGTGTTGCATGGCAGAGGCAAGTATCAGCCAGCTCAGAAGGTGAAGGAGACCTGATGTTATACTCATGCTGGCAATGATCTATCTGTACACTATTAAGGTTAATACTAACGAGAATAGTTGTGATTAGTTTGTTGTAGAAAGTCCTTTTGCGGGATCAGTGGATGTAAGTATTTTGATTAGGTGAATGCCAGCTGACATTCCATTGGGGTGTACTGTTGCATTAGTGTAGTCTTATGGGCATATTAACCAGTGGAATTGTGGACCTTTGCACTGTTTTGACCCTGAGGCTTAGTCTCTCTGGTCTGCGATTTTAATTGTGCTTTAAAGATAATATGGGAAGGTTTTTGAAACTAAAAGAAACAGCACCATTCAATAAACACTGCACTAAAACCTATTTGTGTTCCAGGTTTTGTAACAAACATCAACAAATCAATGCATTTTTAGTGTCTTATTGTTGTGGTCAATTTCTCCAAGGTTGTTGGATGTTGAGTCAGCATGCTTCCAGGTTGCTGATGTCATTTGGGGTGCTTGCCTGTTAGGAAGTTGTATTGCTGCTAGGAATACAATGCTGGTAACTTCACTGCTGTTGGTCAGTATCTGCTTTACAATAATTTAGATTTAATAGGGACCTTATCGGCACTAATTACTACTAGGGATGGCTGAGCTAGCCCTGATAAAAGGATCATTTTAAAGTGATTGATTGAGGTTTGCCATAGAATATGGGAGAAGTGACCTGCAGGAGTGTACTCTACTGTACCCACAATGCCTCACTATGTAAATTAGTATACAGGCTATTATTTTTCTGTGCTCACTAAAGAAATAGGAGCCAGCATCTCTCAGTATAGAAGTCTTATAGCTAGATACAGTAAGTACTATGCATTGTTGTGAAAATAAACAAACAAAAGGTTATATTGTTGACACCACCACACTAATATGGGACAGCATCTCAGAGTATGGAAATTGTAAAACAGGTCCGTATTTTACCCACAATGTCTTGCTATGGTTATTTACATATTACTGCTCACCACCAGCAACATACGGGACTGTACATCTGAGTAGGGCACATTTAAACCAACATTATAAATAGCCCATAATTCCTTGTTGTTGTATGTAACACAATGACAGCTCCCTGGTATGACATCATTTTGGGGCCGAGACCACACACACAAAAAAAAAAAACTGGAGGATAAAACAGTAAAAAATGAGAATGACAGATTTTTTTACAATACAAATTGCAGCTTCAACATTTGAAGCATGCCATGTGTAACAGGCATTTGGGGAACCTTCTACATTTACTTTAACATCAATGTGCTACTCTCCCTGACTTCTGCACAGGCTAAAAAATTTAATTTAAACTGTTATTGTTCATTACTGGCATTGAGCATGACACAACCACAATCAAACAACTTTCAGATTCTTGCAACAGGCACAGTGCAAGGAATGAGACATCTTTACAGACCTCAGCAATGTGACTACCACCATAGCTTATGTACCGTAGAAACAGAATAGCACCCCAAATGACATTACCAGGGCAGAGACATGCCGATTACCGCAGGGAACAGAAAGTCTCAGCATCTAGCAGTGTTGTTGAAACACACCACACAATAAATAGCTATAAATGGTAAGAAATGATAGATTTTCATATAAAACACTAGGCAGACTATGTTGTTATTACAATATTTAATGAATGATGCTGACAGTTTAATTTCTTCAAATTGCATGCATATGATCTTTAAATACATAAGAGATGATGGAAGATGATTACTTAATGCTGTCCGATGGGACTATTGCAGTCCAATGCACAATCTACAAATTGCATTGTTTGGATCAGATCAATGATTTTCTAGCATTCATTTGCAGACAATGTGAAGAGATTAAGAAACTCAGATACAGGATAATTATACTGGAACAGGAAATTAACCTTCGTAAAATTAACAAATCATTAACAGAGCTTAAGTCTTCAATTCCTTTATCCCCCACTCCTTCTCCATCCAAGTCCCCTCAATCTGGTGTGGTAGAAAAGAACTCCACATTCATATCCAGCAAGAAGAGGCCTAGGGAAGATTCCCCCATAAATGATTCTAACTAGTGTCTCGTTAATTATAATAGGAAAATTAAAAAGAGTCATAGAACATTAGATAACAATACACCTCTGACAAATAGATGCCATGTCCTAAGTGAAGAAACATTTTCTGATACTAATACCCCCCTATTATTCCCTCCAAGTGAGTCATCAGCAGCTGTACCATCGCAACCACCAAAGCAGATAATTGTGTTGAGTGATTCCATTATTAAATGTACCAATAGCTATATTTGTAATTCTGACAACCATAATAGAATCGGCTAGTTGTTTTTCTGGTGCAAAAGATAAGGATTTAGTAGATAAGGCAGACAACATACTCAGGGGAGCTGGGGACAAACCACTCACTGTCATATATGTTGGGAATAATGATGTCAGGTGGAGATCAGTAACTGATATAAAAAACAATTTCATCACATTGGGTGACAAATTGGAAACCAGGGAATGTGATGCTGTATTTTCTAGGATTTCATCTGTGCCATGTATAACTTATCAAAAGCAGTAGATGATAAAGGATTCAAACTCATGGTTGAGAAATCTGTCAAAGGAGATGGGGTTTGGATTTTTAAGGCATTGGAATACATTGTGCGGTAAACTACAGTTGTAGCACAGTGATGGTCTGCATATTAATTTTACAGGAAGCAAAATCCTGGAAACAGAATTAACAATATCATTAGCTCATCTTTAACCTAAATAATTTTGGGAGACTTGGGCCAAAAACACTAGAGTCATCGAGGATTCTAAGTGAGAAGGCAAAATTGAAAAAAGAACACCCTCAGTGTTATGCTCCTTAATGCTAGAAGCCTAAATGCTAACAAAATATTAGAGCTAGAGTTACTTGCTAGTAGTTATAAGTTGGATAGTATTGCAATGAGAGACCTGGTGGGGTGAAGTCAGCAGCTGGTATAAGCAAATTAAAGGTTTCCAAGTGTTTAGTAGAGAAACACTGGAGAAGAGAAGAGGAGAGAAGAGAAGAGAAGAGAAGAGAAGAGAAGAGAAGAGAAGAGAAGAGAAGAGAAGAGAAGAGAAGAGAAGAGAAGAGAAGAGGAGGAGTTGCTGTGTACATTAGAGATAGCATTAAGTGTCATTATATAGATTTACCAAATGAGTCCATGACTTGTGTGAATCTATTTGGCATTCTGTTTCATGCATAATGGGGAAAAAAATAACAGTTGGGACCTTTTATAAGCCACTGGATAGCAATACCAAGGTGACTGACAAGTTAATTCAACAAAAAGCTGACTTTTCTGATGGCAGGGATATTATAATTATGGGGGAATCTCAATATGCCTGATATTAACTGGGGTGAGATGTCTGCATCATCTAATGTAGGATCCAAGCTTGTGGATGTCATTCTCACTTATAACTTGAGTCAAGCAGTTACTGAATCAACTAGGGGAAGAAATATTCTTGATGTGCTCCTTACCAACATTAAGGATGATATCCATAATGTAGTTATTGGTGACCCATTGGATACCAGTGACCATTTTTCTATAAAACTCACCTTAAACAGAGCTAAGCAGTTTTTGAAGGGTAGAACGATAATACAAAATGTTAATAGAGCGAACTACACTGCAATTAAAAAGGAACTAGGAAGCATTAAATGGGACACTATCTTTGAATCTATGGACACAGAACAATCCTGGATTCTCTTCAGCTCTGTAATTAAAAACATTGCGACCAAGTTTGTTCCCAGGAAAAAATGTTATAACAGTTTTGGGAAAAATCCACCCTGGTTTAGCAGCAAGATTAGGAGACAAATAAATAGAAAAAGGAAGTGTTTTGCACTAATGAAGTCTCAACCATCAGAATCAAATGTAAAACATTACAAATGCACACTTAGGGCTAAAAAAAAAGTCATCAAGTTGTCAAGGAGAAACTTAAAATTTAGGTTAGTCCATTCCAAGGATAACCTGAAGACCTTTTACTCCTATATGTAATGTAACGTAAAGCAACTCTAGAGCAATAGGCCTATTGGTGATTGATAATAATATGATCAGTGACCTTGAAGATATGGCTGATCAATTTAAAACATTTTTTTTGCTTTGTTTTCAGTAAAGGATATGATCAAGAGACAATGAACTATGACACATCATAGAATACTACTAGGCAACACTCAATAGATGTTAATATTGTTTACAAAAAACTGTCCACCCTGCATCCTTATAAGTCAGCAGGCCCTGATGGACTCCACCCAAGATTTCTGAGGGAGCATAGCTTTGAACTAGCATCAGTATTGACAATTATAGGTTCATATGTTCATACAGTAGATGTTATTACAAGTCAAGCGGCCACATGAGCCATGTAGACTTCCATATAGCAGTGAATATAATCCCATTTTTTGCAACCCGTAAGTATGTCCAGTTTACTTTTGAAGTTTTCCAGACTTATTGCATTAACTACTTCACTTGGGAGTGCGTTCTATTTGTTTATTACTCTTTGATTAAACCATTGACCCCTTTAAGTAGTTCTGAACAATTCTTTTAATTGGTACTGATGTGTTTTTGTAGCTCTGTCTATAAATGTCTTTTGTAGCTCTGTCTATAAATGTCTCTTACAGTCTGGCACACAGCTCCTTCTGTAAGTGACTTAATGAGGTTTTAATAAATAAAAAAAAGTAAACCCTCAGATGCTCTTCTGAGACACTATTCTACCCTGCAAAAGGGAACTATTTTTTAGGCACAACAAGAAATTAAATGAAAACAAGTGAAAATAGAACAGGAAAGGAGGGAGAGGGGGACATGATAGAAACTTTCAAGTACCTCAAGGAATCAACAAGTCCAAGAGGGTAGCATCTTTCAAAAAGAGGTGTGCAAGAACAAGGGGGCACAATTTGAAGATGGAGGGGCTCAGAGGTAATTTAGGAGTATTTTTTTCCAGAGAGGGTTGTGGATGCATGGAATGGCCTTCCAGAGGAGATTGTGGAGTCAAAAACAGTGGTGGAATTCAAGCATCCATGGGACAGTCATAAGGCAATTCTAGGGGGTGGGGGTAGGAAGAAGTAGGCTGCTGGTTAACTAGGATCTGCAGCTTATCCAGTAGGCAGGGAAATGGGCAGACTGGGTGGGCCAAGTGGTCCTTATCTGCCATCAAATTCTATGTTTCTATGTTTACTAAGTCCTGCTGATTCCCATAATAATCCATCCCTAAAGGCCTTATAAACAAAGCACATGTCTCCTCCATGCTTTCTATATGCCATAGAATAGAGACCCAGATCCTGCATTCTTTTCTGGTAACTTTTATTTATTTTCATTTTGACTTTTCTTGTCATTCTCCTCTGCAGTGTTTGAATTACAGGGGGCCTGAGGAGGCCGGGTCCCCTTAATAATTTGGAGGGCACCCTGAGTTCTGTGTAATTGAAAGGTGCTGGGGGGGCATGTTTTGGCCCACTTACTTCCCACTGCTGAATCTGCCGATCTCCATTCAGTCAGGAAAACTACAGTGATTGTAGCAGCCCTGCCCGAGTGAAAAATTAGCTGTGGGCTCGCTCCAGGGTGTGGGTGATGCAGGGTTTACCCACGCCTGGTGTGGTTCTGGTCACGAGGTCAGCAGGGTCGAGTGACTAAACCTCACCAGGTGGGTAATCCTAGTATCACCCACACCCTGGAGTGGTTTATTACTATTATACAATGTTTGTCTTAATTTGTTGTAACAAAAATTAAAAAAAAAATATTTTTTTATTTTCACTTGTTTTCATTTAATTTCTTATTGTGCCTAAAAAATAGTTCCCTTTTGCAGGTTAGAATAGTGTCTCAGAAGACCGTCTGAGGGTTTACTTTTTTTTATTTATTAAAACCTCATTAAGTCACTTAGGGAAGGAGCTGTGTGCCAGACTGTAAGAGACATTCTGTAGCAGTCAGTTTAGTGTCTTTAAACTTAAGATGCTGGTAGCGTCCCTGCTGCTATAGCACTGAAGCCACAGGAGGTTTGTGATCAGCTTTAAACTTAAAATGCTGATAGCACATCTGCTGCTATAGTGCTGAAGCCATGGGAGGTTTGTGATCAGGTACTTCCATGCATATTTACCTCATTATATTTTTTAAGCCTCTAAGGAATTGTCAAGTGGAAATCATGTGTTTTTTAAAAATCAGGATATGTTTTATGTTTTCCTACAGCGTGAATGAGTTGTTTATGTAGGTTGAGAAAGCGGTTCTCAGAGATGTGGGAAGAGGGTCAGAGGTGAGCCCGGTGGAAAGGGTTACGGGCAATGATTTTACTGTACTAGATTGTGTTAGGTTGGAAATGGTTTGGGGAGTTTGCTTTGTAATAATTTTATTTATAAATTTGGTGTGGTGCAGTGGGATTTGTGTGACAGCGGTGTTTAGCGGTCCTTCAAGATGGCAGATTTTCAGTTTTGTCATCGAGGGGCACACGGATTATAGAGATGAGGCTGACTGGCACCTTTTGCATTGGTAATGCTGAATTTTACAACGCTGCAAAGGTGCCAGTTAACCAATCAGATGTCTTGATTTTAAGGCCCCATTGAATAATAATAAACAACATGTTTTCCCTTTTAACAGCCATCCAGGAAAACAATAGCCTCCCCTAACCCATAGCCACACAACTGGCATCAAAGTGAGTTACGTGATACTTGAGACAGATACTTATCTAAAGCCATAATTACACAGCTGCAGCACTCTTTCATTTTCACTGCTTCCTTCCCGCTGTGCTGGCTACTCCTGCATCAATTTAGTGTTTACACTGTCCACCCTGTATTTGCTGCTGGTCACTCCAAAGAGGGGCTGTAAATTCAGTGGAGGATGTTGGGAGACACTGGGAGGGAAGGCTTCCCATCGGAGCAAGTGCTTCAAAGGGTTTACAATGTCAGTTAATGCACTCTCAGTCTGATACAGGTACCCACAATTGAGCTGTAGCAGAAAAGGGATCCAAGGTGCACTTTGGCACTCCAGAAAGTGTTTACAAAGCCAACTTTGTAGCGTGCCAACCTGTGCATGTATGTTGATGCACTGCAAAGTCAGTGGTGTAAACAAGCCTTAAGTGATAGCATGCTTTTGCTTGACTGCTTTGATGGCCACCTTCCTGGAAAACAAATAAATAAAAGCTTCCCACAGTTATAAGTAGTATTTACAGCTGGCACAAAAGTTAGTCCTTCACAGATACTTTAAAAAGGTGATAGTCAGAGATCCTTATCTTTATCTTTATTTATTGTAAAAAAAAGTGCTGATGTGCTTGCCTTCTTTGATGTCCGGTGTGACACGTCCTTGAACAAGTACAGTTGGGGGTGATCATTTCAGTTCAGATTATAAATGACTCAAACCAGAGGTAAAAGTAGTAGCCAGTAGCCCACACACTGAGCCCATAGGAGCAACTTATTTGTTCATTGTCGCTGAGTTGTCAGAGTGAGAGAGAGAGAGAGGGGGAGGGGAAGAAAACAAGAGCAGTTTCAGGAGCCCAGAGAACTAGTGCGGCACCTCTGCTGTACTGCCTTTTGAAATAAGATTACCGCTGGCTGTTCTACATTTGAGGAGACTTGCTATTTTAGACAAGATAAGATAATAAGGAGCACACAACTCCAGATGGTACCATATGTAAATATGTTCTGTTTTTTTTTGTTTAAAGGTTGTGGGATAGGCAGGAATTAGGATGAGTAAGTCAGGACTCAGAGGAACTTGGGGCAGGCAGGCAGTGCTAGCTGGCTGGGGCTGGAGTGTGAGGTAGGGCCAGATGTGGAGCTGTACCAGATCCTGGGCCCTCTGGCAGTGTCAACAAAAGTTGCCACCATAGAAAGAGCTGAGAGACCTTCAATGGGCCAAGGCTGCACTCTTTTGGCTCCTCAGCCTGATCTCGCACATGGGTGGGTACTTTAGTCTCCATAGCCCATGTGCAGTAAGGCAAGCTTGGAGAGGGGGTACTTGTCTCCAGTGTCAATGTGAAGTAAGGTAAGGAAGCTAGAGAGAGGGTTGTGTTTTGCTTCAAGAGCCCATGTAAAGTAAGGCAAGGCTGGTGAGGGAAGGGAGTTGTGTCTCTGGGCCCCATGTGAAATAAGGCTAGGTTGAAGAGGGGGACATTTGTTGCCAGACCCCATGTGAAGTAGGACAAGGCTGGTGGGGGTTCAGAGCCCATGTGAAGTATAGTAAGTCAAGTCAGGGAAGTGTTTGCTTTGTGTCTCTGGAGCCCATGTGAAGTAAGGCAAGACTAGCGGTGGGTGTTGTGCATCTCTGGAGCCTATGTGAAGTGGAGCAAAGCTAGGGAGTGCTTTGTGTCTCCAGAGTCCATGTAAAATAAGACAAGCTGGGAGTGGGGCACTGTCAATAAGGCAAGGCTGAGGGGTGCCATGTGTCTCCAGAGTCCTTGTGATGCAAGACTGTGGATGCTTTGTGTCTCTGGAGCCCAGGTGAAATACGCATATTATAGAAAATAGACAGTATGTTGCTTTTTCCTACTCGAGTAAAGTATCCCAAGTAATTTGCATAATGCAGCCAAGGCATATCCACAACATTCTCAGATTTTTGACCAGTAAATTAAGGAGAGTTAGCCTGTATGTGTATAACATGACAGAAGTTCATTGCTAAATCCAGTAAAAGAGAAGATCCTATGAATTACAGATATTTTGGATAGTGGTGTGACTGTGAGACATGTGTCGGGGTGTGGGGCTGGTCAAAATAAAGGGAATCCTGAAAATAGGGAGACATGGAAGGAAATATTGCATGTGTTAGGAAAGACACATGTTAATCTCAGTGTCTCCTGAATCTGCTAGCAGTGATCCACTGAGAAGGTGGGACAACATGCAATCATCTGGGGCTTCATTCAATTATTTAAGGGGGTTGTATATGACTCCTAATAGTGAAAAATGTAGATGACTTTGAATTTTGCAGGCATGGAAGTCAAACAATGGTGTGATATTTTTCTGAATAAATGGGGGGCATGGCATTATATGTAATGTATATATTACAAAATTGTCTCTGACAACATTATAATGGCTTCCAAAGTTGTAACCTGGGAACAATTTTGACTTCCCCAAAACTTGAATGACTTTCACATTTTGAATATTGAAGTTTTTGACATCAATCATCCAAAATTAACTGAACCTCAGAGACTGTAATATATTGCAATCTTATTTAGGAAATAAAGTGGGTGGCATATACACATGTGTGTGTGTGGGGGGTCCCTTTATTAACTGGTGCAGGATTCGTCAATAAGTTTAATTTAATCTTTTAATACTCTGCCTATCATCATAATGCACAAATCACCCATTGATTGTCCCTTAACAGTAGATGACTGGGTCCCTTCCCCCCTGTTTTCATTGCCTGCTGGTCTAGTGCTCAACTGCTGTCCCTTTTTTTTCCTTCTTGTGCTCATATCAGAATGGCAGCTCGTATGAAATAATCCTGTGCATAAGCTACCTTGCTTGTCCACTTCTTGTGATTTGGGTATGGTGCATAACTTGCAAACAGTGGGCTGGCAAAAAATCCTGGGGTGTTGGTGCTGATGGAAGAAAAGCATAATTAACCAATGGGGTAAGTGTGATCTGGAGGATCTGTTTCACAGTGTAAGAGAAATGGGAAGTGACTAGCAATTCATTTTACAAATAAGCCAAGAATGCAATTTCATAAACAGTTTAAATTTTAAAACATTCTTGCAGGAAACAGTAACACCCTGATCACAGAATGTTTCATCCTGGTGGGACTTAATGTACCTTACTTAGCTCCAAAATGCAGGAAAATGCACCATTTACATTGATGTTTTAAAAAATTTCCTGGCGGAGCATGCCCTCAGACCCCCCCAGCTTTGTGAAGATTTTTACACCCCCTTTTCACTGATTCTGCACACACATTTGACTATGAACCATCAGGTCCTCCCACTTTGTTCATCATAATTTGAGCATTGCTCCTCTGTACCTTTTCTATCAGCTTGGAACTTCCTACTGTATGTGCAGAGGAAAAGGGAGATCCATATTCTATAATTGGTCAAACCAGGGACCTATAAAGAGGTACTAAGACCTCACCTCTCTTACTTTTTATATTTCACAGGATGTTACCCAGTACCTTGGTTGCTCTTTTTGTTGTTTCTCTGCTGTGCATATCGAAACTTAGGTTATTTGTGATTATGACTCCCAGATTTTTCTTATATTCTGTGTTGATATTACTTTATTATTTATCATATATTCTGCCTGCATATAATTTTTCCCAAAATGCATGACCTTGCATTTGTTCACATTAAACTGCAGTTTATGTTTGTATGCCCAATCCTTCAAGTTGTTAAGCCGTTTTTGAAAATTATTAATGGAAATTCTATTATTCACAACCACTCCAACCTTTGTGTCATCTGCGTATTTTTGTAGCCAGGCACACCCTGATACCTGCATGCTAGACACAAAGGTGAAGAATAAAGTGGGCCCAAGACGACCCCTGTAACACTCCACTCATCACTTTATCCCAGTCTGACATATACCCTCTGATCTTCACTCTCTACTGTCTATCCTTCAGCCATGACTGAATCCATGTAAGTAGGCTTGTATCTATTTGTATATCTACCAGTGTTTTTAAAAGTACATCATGATCCACAGAATCAAAGGCTTTAGAGTAATCCAAATAAACAACATCTATAGGGAGACCCTGATCCATGACACAACTGACTAGTTCAAAGAAGTCCAACAAATTACTCACACAAGATCTACATTGTAGGAACCCATGCTGGGTAGGGTCTATTTGTCCCAACTGTTTCAAATTCCCGTCCAAAACAACTTACACAAATCTTTCTAAATGTTTGCCTACAACTGAAGTGATACTAATGGGTCTATAATTCTAAACATCAGACATATCACCATTGTTATAAACTGGAGTAATATGTGCACTTTTCCAGTCATCAGGAACTTTACCCCGTTCTAACGATTTATTAAACAATAGGTTCAGTGATCCTGCCATTTCTTCCACTAAATCATGATGGAAACATGGGTGAATTCCATCTGGTCCACATGATTTATGTTTATGAAGTGATTTTAACATTTCCAAGACCTGTTTTTCTGTAATTTTGAATTTTGTTAGATCACTCATTATACTGTTATTTATTTTTATTAAATCCTGCTTGTCTTGGCTTTGAAAAACACTGAGGAAGAAAGCATTACATTTAGAGGCTATTTCAGTTTCATCATCTAAGGTCTTATCACCATCCATAATGTTTGAGATATGCCTGTACCCATTTCTTAAACTTCCAATATAATTATAGAAGGCTTTGTAGGTATCTTTTTTATTGTGTACTAATCTGAATTCTGCTTTTGCTTTAGCTTTTTTTATTGCACTTTTACTTTTTTGACCAAATGTTTAGACTTATTTTCTCTTTCTGGTGTTGGGTCAGTTTTATACTTACTATATATATTTTTTTCTTTTCTGTCAACAGTTTGTGTACGTTTTTAGAAAACCATTTGGGTATCCTTCCTCTCCCATTATACTTATTTACAAGAGGCACAAATCTATCCTCACTTAATAATATTTTATTTTTAATAAATCATTCCTCTAAACTGCAAGTCTGAAGTTCTGCCCTCCAATCCCATTTCATCAGAACATTCCTTATACCCATTATATCAGCTTTCCTATAGTTTCTTATTTGGGTTAAACCTGAGAGTTGAGTGTGTTTGCCCACCAGTGAGCACATAACCATATCATGGTCACTAGAACTTAACGGTTGCAAAGTCCCAACATTACTCAGACCTCCCTCAATATTACTCAAAACCAAGTCTAGCACTCTATTTTTTCTAGTCTTGTCCCTTACATATTGTTCTAAACAGTTCAGCAAACATATCTCAATAAATCTGTTTTCAATCTAGTTTTGTCCTCTTAGGGTTTCCCAATCGATTGTAGGAAAATTAAAATCACCCATCAATATACAGTTATTATTCATATTAGTTTTTTCAGATTTGTCCAAAAATATATATTATATGCAACAAATCCTTAAATGAAGGTATTGTTCTGATGGACTGGCTCCAAGCCACTGTAATACCATTGTATAAAAAGGTAGTAAATATATACATGGTAACTATAGACCAATTAGCTTAACATCCATTGCTGGTAAAATCGTGGAGGGAATTACAAAAGATAGAATTACTGAGGATCTGTCAAGAATGGGTTATAAGGAACATGCTCAGCATGTCTTTGTTAAAGATAGATCATGCAGTACCAACCTTATTGCCTTCCATGAACCAATTAGTAGACAAATGGATACTGACAATGATGTGGATGTTATTTTTTTGGATTTCAGAAAGCCATTTGACACCATTTCCCAAGAAATACTGGTATTGAAAATGATAACTTTGGGTATTAATAATCAAGTTATAAAATGGGTCCAGGCCTTTTTGTCTAATAGAAGACAGTCAGTCAGAGTTAATGGATTTTTGTCAGATGAGGGTAGGATGACTAGCGGTGTCCCCAAGGGGTCGGTTCTTGGACTATTGTTATCCAACATTTATATTCACAATTTTAAAATTAAAAGCAGCGTTTAATGAAATTTACCAATGACACTAAATTAGGCAAAATAGTAACTCAGTGCCAGGATAGATCCAGGATGTTGTCTGATCATTAGATTATAGTAGGCTGGGCTAATAAGAATCAGTTACAATGCTGATAGGAATAATGGATGGGTAGGGAATTATAACAAGAATTTTACAGCCCCCTGAGGGGTGGGATGCCACATAAACCCTGAGAGCAAAGCTCAAGGGTTTTATTAAGGCATTCCACCCCAAGGGTGTGTGTGTGTAAAATCTGAGTTATTACCCCCTACCCTTCCTTTATTTTGTATAATTGCTGGGGATAATTTTTGCACCACAGCAATTACACAAAATAAATGGAAGTGTGTTGCCGAGTCTAGCTACGGACCATTGGGGTTTCAGCATCATCTGTGGCAGCTACTGAACTGAAGTGGCATTTACTTTTTTATTATGTCACAGGGAAAGTTTTGTTTCTACTGTGTCCAGTTGTATTTTTGTTTAAAAAAAGAAGTTAGCACTTATTCTTTTCATGGGGGAAATGACCTGTATCAGTGAGAAGCATAGGGATCCCGGAAGATGGCATAGACTAGGAAGATCATGGTTAGTGCATGCTCCCAGCTAGGGAAACTGAGTGTGTTTGTCATTATAACCAGCTGGTTATAATGACAAAATTATAATCCGGTGTTCCTATGGGAAAAAATGGGCACCAGTTATTATTGTGTGGTTATACTCTTTGGTGGTCCTAGCATTTCTAAAGAATACCATATCAATGGTGTTAAGATTAGATCAGTTAATAGGGTAGTAGACATTGGAATACTTACTAGTGACACCCTCAAGTCCAGGGATCACTGTAAACAATTGGCCAGCAAATCAAACTTTAGTTAATTGTATGAAACACACTTTTATAACCAGATCAGAGGCCATGTTGTTGCCACTGTATAGGACTTATATACTCCCCACTTAGATTATAGCTCTCAGGTTTGGAGTCCCTTCTTAAAAAAGGATGTTGATCTTATTGAAAAGACACAAAGAAAATTTACAAAGCTGATTTAGAAATGTAAGAAAAAACCTTATAAAGGAAGGCTCAGAGATCTAGGGTTATTTTCACTAAGTGATAGAAGAGCAAGGGGCGATTTGCTACTCTTATTCAATATTTTGAAAGATGAACAGTTGTTTAAGGATCTGGACTTAGAATTTAAGCAGACCAAACACAAAATTAGAGATCACAAATTACAATTGATGGGAAAAAATACTACTAAGCATATTAGGAAGCATGTTTTTGTCTGAAGGGCAATTAGATTATGGAATAGGTTTCCTCACAACATTGTGTATTCTAATAGTTTTTGTACTTTTAAAACTAAATTGGATAATTTTATAAAGGATGGCTGCTTGTTCAGCCAAGACCACTGAGAATTGGTGGACAATCACTAATAGGTTATATGCCTACTATTATCCTTAAACCCAGGTATAAACCAAGTGCTGTATAAACAACAGTTACCATACTTGTCTAGCTAGACAGTGATGTTCTCTCTATACCTGCACCGTATCTTGATAAAAAGTTAGCATTTTCTATGTTGTGATCCAGCTTTATGCTGCACTTTAAATCTGTATGGCTGTAAAGTCAGGTACCACCTCATGATTCGAGGGGTTTTATCCTTCATTTGAGGGATTATGCAGAGTGGGTTATGATCTATTACCAACTGAAACTCAACCCCCCCATAGGTAAAGTTGTAAGGTCTTAATAGCTCATTTGGGGCTGCAAAGCACTCTTTCTCTATGGTTGAGTACTTTTTCTCCCTATCATGGAGCTTCCTACTAATGTACAGCACTGGGTGTTCTTCCACATTTTTGTGTTGGCATGACACTTCCCCAATCCCAGCTTCAGATGCGTCAGTTTGTACTGCAAAGGGGAGAGAAAAATCAGGACCAGTCAATAAAGGGCTGAACAAAGAGCAACCTCAATAGCTCTAAAGGCCTCATCACATTCTGTACTCCATTTCATTTTGTTAGGCTTCCTTTTTAGTGAGCTGTGAAAGCAGGGATGGCAAAGTAGAGATATTAGAAATAAATCTTCCATAGTAGCCAGCTAGGCCCAGAAAGGAATCTACTTTTTTTCATTTCTGGCACAGGACTCTGTGCTACTGCCTCAACTTTTGACACCTCAGGCTTTACCTGACCATTACCCCCAATATATGCCAGACAGTGTGTCTCCTTCATGGCTATGGCACACTTGGTAGGATTATTTGTGAGCCGTGCCTGGCTGATCATGTGAATAACATCCCTGAAATACTTTAGATGGCTTTCCCAGTCGTGGCTAAAAAACATAACTTTGTTCAGGTAGGCTGCGCAATACTGGTCACAGGAAACAAGGATTGAATCCATAAATTTATGGACGGTGGTAGGTGTATCATGCAACCCAAAAGGCATGGTCAAAAATGGGGAAAATCCAATAGGGGTAGCAAATGCTGTTTCTGCCTAGACCCTTTCTCCAATGGGATCTGCAATATCCCTTGGTGAGATCTAGTGTGGTAATATATTTGAGCTACCTAGACAGTCAATGAGATCATCTACATGGTGCATAGGGTAGCTATCAAATGCAGAGACTTCATTCAATTTGCAGAAGTCTAAACATAAAAGGAAGTCACCTTCCTTTTTTTGATACCACAACAAAGGGGGATGAGCAATCACTGGAAGAGGGTTCAATTATACCTAGACCTTTCAGTTTCTTGACTTCTTGACTGACCTCTCTTCTCACTCTTTCAGGCAACAGATAAGGTTTCTGGCAGATTGGTTTCTCCTGGAGGAGAGTGATGGTATGTTCCACCTCCTTGGCATTCCCTGTAACAGTAGTAAAGCTGTTCTGAAATTCTCCCAGTACATGCCATACCTTCTGTAACTGGTTAGATTCTAAGGAGGGGTTTATGAGTACTGCATCCAACTCACTCTTTCTCTCTAACCTTTCGCATGCCAGTTCCAACTCACCATTGTTGCTCTCCCTTTCAAGTAACACCAAAAAGGCTAATCCCTTTTTACAACCCTCCTCCCACTACTTTAGAAGGTTAGCATGATAAATCTTTACACCAGGGCATTTATCAGAGGTGGCAGTTTCATAGATGACAGGGCCAGTTCTTCTGAGAACCTTATATGGTCCCTGACATTCATTAATAGTTTGTTCTCAGAGGATGGAAGTAGTAACATCACCTTATTCCCCTCAACACACTGCTTCTCCCCATACACCTTTTCCATACAGTTGTTTCTGATGCTGCTGTACTTGTACATTGTTTTCTTGGGCTTGGTCTACATATGTACACAGTGTTTTCCTTAGATTTACACATAAGTCCTTATCATACTACCCTTCTCTAATGGCTCCTCCCATTGCTCCTTAATGGCATCAAGAGGCCCTTTGGGATGCCTCGCATATAGAAGTCTGAAAGGGAAGTAACCAGTGGATAACTGTGGAAATTCCTGATAAGCAAACATGAGATATGGAAGGTATAGATCCCAATCCCTCCCTTTGTCCTATACAAATTCTTTGAGCATACTTTTTAGAGTCTGATTAAAATGCTCCACCAGATCATCTGTCTGAGGATGGCATGGAGTGGTCCTCACAGTTGCTACTCCTAAAAATCTGTACAGCTCTTTTAACAGCAAAGCATTGGAGTCGCTACCCTAATCGGTCATGATTTCATTGGAAATATCCATCCTGCTGAATTCCTTGGCCAGTTCCACCACCACCTTTGCAGCTGTGACAGTCCATAACGAGACTGCTTCTGGGTACTTGGTGGCAAACTCACACAACACCAGAGTTAATCTATAGTCCTTTGTGCTCTTTTCCAAGGGCCCTAGAATATCAGGGATGATTCTTTCCAATGGTGTGGTGACTAGGGGTAAAGGAACCAATGGCACCTCATCCTTCTGAGTGACAGAGACTACTTTCTGGCACTCGGGGTGAACACGACAGTAGTCTGCTACCTGAGAATGGATATTAGGCCAAAAGAACCTATGCAGTAACTGGGAAAGAGTTCAATCTCTCCCTTCATGGCTTGCCAATGGTATATCATGTGCTAACTGGATTAGTGCCATCCTGTGTTTTTCTGGTACCATCAGTTACTCTACTACCACTTGGGTCTCAGGATTAACACATACTCTATAGAGCACCCCATTACGTAACACAAAAGAAGGTTTCCCCAGTTCTACTTTTTCATCAACCTGCAAGCAAAAAAATGTTAGTGACTTATATCCCTCTGTTCATTCTGGATGCCTTTACCATCCCACAATAACAGTTCATCCTGCCCCACATTCTGCATATGAGCCTTAGCCTACAATCTTTTGCTTTCCTTTTTGGCTCTTTGGGATTTTTTGTCCTTCCATGGGGGTTGCAGAAGATCACAGTCAAAAGGAAAAATGTCTCCTAGGTCAGCAGTCTTTTTGGCTTGGGATGTTGTCATCACTGCCTCTTCCAGCTGGGCAATGGAACTTACTGTGGTCTTGTCATCCCTGGAACATGTTATAGTTGACAATGGACTCCCCTGTCCAGCCTAATCTACATATGTAATCCAGTTACTGCCTGGACATGTCTGATGACACTGATTGTTTGTTTGTGCTTGAACTGTTTAGGCAATTCTCCAGTGTCTATGCAATTCTTCTGTGCTCTGCATTGAAATCAACCCATTACTTTGACAAAGTACTGTTTGCGGTACATGCTTCCTTGTAACTTTGTTGTTCCCCCTTGTAATTGCTGTATGTAATTGTTTTGTATTATACTGTATTTAAAGTCTCTGTATTGTACTGTATTTAAAGTCTCTGTATCGCTGACGTGGAACCTTTGTAAAGGAGTTTATGATTCAAAGGTATGTAACCTGATAACTACAGTAAATAAATGAACAAGTTGCCCTTTATGCTTTCAGTGACAATATCCCCAAAACACTGTAAATCTGTGCCCCAAACAATTGGAACTGGTAGGGTGGGGACTACCTCTACATTGATGGTGTGCTGCCTCCCCTTCACTCCCAGAGTCAGCATAGCGGTAGCACAACATTTTGTGTCCCATGGATAAAGACCACACTTGTACAAGGCCATTGTGAGCATAACCCATGTAGTATATCAGCCCTAACCAATGTTTGGCAACTACTAGAGTAAATGAGGCTTGGACTTTACTGTTCCAAAGACACACCTCCTCCATATACACCCCTGTGTAGGCAAGAGCTAACTGGGCCATGTTCCCTTTTTTCTTTGGGAAAAACCTTGCAATCTGTTCTGGCCCTTGACAAAAGTGGCAAATGATATCTGCTATGTTTTTTACGGCCACCTCTATTATCCTTACTTTCATATCTTGCAAGGAGTTGTGCAACAACATGTGGAGGGGGAGGTCTTACAAAATTCTGTCCACGCTGTCCTCTGGTGTATTGCCATGCCAGGTGATAGTCTTCCACAAGGGTGATGGCCTTCTCTCCTGACTCTGGGTGGTGCTTCTTCACCCAGATCTATATGTCTGGTGGTAGAATCTGCACAAACTGTTTGGTAACTCAGAGTTTTGTCATCTGAGTGACTGTCTTTCCCTCTGGCCGAATCCATTTGACAAACAGCTCTCTCAGACAGGTGTAGACCTTTCTGAGTAACTTACTGAGCTTGTAGGTCATCGCTCAGAATCTCTGCTGGTAGGCCTCACTGCTGATGTTCATAGGTATTATAGATAGTTACAGAGCTAGGAGACTTTTGTCCATATTGCTCGCCATAGATTTTACCCATACTCCAGGAAGTTGTTCTTTAAATAGTGATCATCCAATCTGATTTTAAATTAATTTATAGGTTTACTACTCACTACTTCCAATGGAGGTGAGTTCCAGAATGCAATCAATCTTTGTGAAAACCATTTTTATCTTTTATAGGAATGACATTTGTCACCCAAAAGCTGCAAGGGATGGGCACATGTATTATATACTTAGGCCAAATAAAACAAAAATTTAACGGCAAAAAAAAAAAAATTATACTTAGGCCAAGATATTCAAAGCTTTGCGCAGTGCACAAACCATTTGCATGAGTTTAGCGTGGGATTAGTGCGGGTCTGCCACAAGGGGCAAAGTGAACATGAATACAGGCACTATGAGATATTCAGTTACTAAGGTGTTTAGCACGACTTAGCGCAACCCTTAGCATGGTACATATTACCGCCCAGGAAAAGCTGGTCTTAACCTTGGGCAAACAGCTTTGCATGACAGTGTTGCTTTGCGCAGTGTTTACGTGGCTTTTGCAAGGCTTGTGCAACCCTAACATATGATTATGACACTTAGAAAATGACAGACATGGAGGACACATGCTGCTCACTGATGGTACCACCATGATGCCAACAGCTGCCACCAGTCCCAGCCAAGCACAGGCAGTAAGGGGTGATCTAGCCCACAGGGGACATCATGGTAGTGTGGTCATACAGCACACACTTGCAGACCATATGTCTGTGGTGGCCAACAGATGCTACCACACACATGCAGCACTGTGGGCATGGTGGCCATTGAGGGGAGGGTGTGCAGGTGGCCAGACCTCACCATAGCCCATGTGTGGCCACAAGGCTGGGACACATCATGCAGTGCACAAGGGCCAGTAGTGGGAATATCCCATCACCTGTGTGCCTGTCGGAGCTTACGTGCCTCTCCCAGCCAATACCGCACAACTGTACAGATGCCACAGCACACACCATATGCCTTCTATGTCCTTACCCATTGAGGTTACATAAGGATTAAACAAAAAAGGTCCCAGGACTGAGCCCTGAGGGACTCCACTTCTAACCTCTGCCCATTCAGAATGAATCCCTTGAATGGACACCCTTTGTCTCCAATTGGCTAACCATGAAACAATCCAATTGATAATACAACTATGGAGTGCCAATTCAATCAACAGTTATTATTCCCTAGTGTAGTAGCTTGTCAAAAGCTTCACTGAAATCTAAGAATATAACATCTGCTGATTTGCTCTTATCCAAGGCTTTACTTATTCTGTTGTAGCACTGAAGAATTTCCTGCTTCTCCAGCTTGTATTGTTTTGCATCTCAGCTATCCAAGTGGCTGTAGGAAATATGTGCCTGGCCCATCAAATAGGATGCCAATCTGATCACCCATTGATCTGGAGGCCACCTGCATCCAGATGCCACTCTCTAAAATGTACTGAGGAATGCTCAATGTCATCCTCAGCAGCCAGTTTGGCTAGCTTAATGTATTTTAAACCAGTGGTGTCTGATCCACTTTGCTCTGGGTTCACAACCCTCCCTTGCAACATCTTCATAGTATCAGCCCACCTGACTTCCTGGATCTGTAGCTCTTGTTCTCTCTGTCAATCACTGGTAAGTTCTCAGATGGCTAGCCAGCAGAGTAGCTCAACAAGGTACTTGGGTGGCTCCTCTGCCACCTCCTCACTGGTTTCATCTATTCCTGGCACTTGCAGAAATGGTTTAGGCTTCTTGGGCATTACTACAGGATGTATCAGGCCTGGCACCAGCTTATCTCCCAGCTTCTCTGCAATGGCTTGCATCAACACATCCATTTCCACTGATGGAGTTTGTCTTCCACCTCTCTTCATCTACCTACAGTACACTTCAGGTTATGCCTCATGGTGCCAAGGCTAGCACCACCACCTGATGAGTCCCCCCTCTAGTCTGAACGTAAACCAAGGGATCCCACATCTGATGCCATACAGTTTGTCACAGGGTGAAGGTATACAGAGGACAACAGAGTCAGGAAGTAAGGTACAACACACTGATGCTAATTGTGCATAGTTTAATTAAAAAATAACAAAATGCAAAATACCAAAAATTAAATACAAACATAGGCGGTATCAGAGTGGACCAGAATTTTCAGCATATACCTTTTAATTCAAGGACATAAGCATGAATTCAAAATATTAATGAGGACTAAGCTACCATAGCTTGGTCCTGGAATAAGAGGGACTCCAATGAGGATGCCAGGACAGCAGATCTAGCTCCTTCCTTCATCAGTACTTTGACTGTACTGAGCTCTTCCCTCGAGAACAGGGTGAGTTGGGTACCTTTTATAGCCCACCCTATGGTCACCTGATCCATTCAATAACACACATTGCATATTCATTGGATAATGTCAGGTTTCATTTCCAACAAACAATAATACCACATATTTAGTGGTGAAGATCTTTAAACAGAGATTTATACATTTTAAATGCAGAATGCTGAGCTGCACAGAACAGTCTTTGAAACTGGGGTTAATTGGGGCAGTGCCCTTAACCACACACCTCTAACTCACTCCTCCTTTGAGCAGTCTAATTAGTATAAGCCTGTAAGGACATAGATAGGGCTAAAAGGGGTAAAGCCATCAATAAATGGAGGGTGATGAGTACCAATGCCCGTAGTCTGTGTATCAAGGTCCCCAAACTAGTGGCCTTGATGGAATAGGGACACCTGGATATTGTGGCAGTCACAGAAATATGGTACACTGAGAACCATGACTGGGATGTCAACATACCAGGGTACACAATCTACATGAGGGACAGGGAGGGTAAAAGAAGAGGAGGAGGAATAGCTCTCTATGTAAGGGAAGGGATCAAAGCAATTCAACTAAAGGATAAGCAGGGAGTAAAGGAGGCACTGTGGGGTACCATGGAGACAGGTTATGGCACCACAATTCACACAGGGGTTGTATACAGACTCCCATCTCAGGGGAAGGCAATGGACAAGGAAATGATAGAAGGCATCCTTAGAATGGCAGAACATGGGGAGCTATTGTTGATGGGGGACCTGAATATGCCAGATGTTAGCTGGAGCACCCAGGCTGCAGCCACATCCAAAAGTAGGGTTATACTCTATGTCCTACAGGGGGTATGCCTCAGACAGCTGGTGGTGGAACACACTTGGGAGGGATCAATCTTAGATCTGGTACTGTCAAATAGGGATGGAGAAAGGAACTCGGATTTAGAAGTGGGTAGCCATCTGGGAACAAGTGACCACCAAACAGTGTGTTTCACAATAAATACAGCCATAGAGCTAAGCCATACAAAAGCAAGAGTGTTAGACTTTAGGAGGGCTGACTTTGGGAACATTGGAGAGTGCTTCACAAAAGCACTAGCAAATGGGCAAGGAAGAGGGGTGGAGGAACAATAGGGAAAAATCAAAACAGCCATCACAGAGGCAACAAGCCTTTGTGTGAAGCAAATCAACAAAGCAAATCGAAGGAAAAAATTACTATGGTTCTCAAAAGAGGTGGCAGGGAAGGTTAAGGAGAAAAAGGTAGCATTCAGGAAGTAAAAGAAAGCACAGAAGGAGCAGGACAGAGAACTGTGCCAGTTAAAGCAGAAGGAAGTGGGGAAGGCAGTCAGAATAACAAAAGCCCAAACTGAGGAAAAGATAGTCAACTCAGTTAAGAAGGAGGATAAAACCTGTTATAGGTACATTAGGGAGTGAAAAAAGACCAAGGGAGGGATAGTGAGGCTTAATAAAGGGAAGGGAAGGTGGGCAGAGGGTGACAGTGAAAAAGCAGGGATACTGAATGAATACTTCTGCTTGGTTTTCACAAAAGAAGAGGAGGGGGAGGTACCTAAATCAAAGAATAGAAGCACTCTGGATAGGGAGGTCAATACCAGTCCTTTCACAGAAGAAAGGGTTCTGAAAGAACTCTTAAAACTGATGGTTGAAAAAGCAATGGGGCCTGACGGGATTCACCCAAGAAGTCTAAAAGAACTAAGGGTAGAACTAGTGACACCACTGACTACCCTTTTTAACAAATCATGGGAGGAGGGTGTGGTACCCGAGGACTGGAGGAGGGCAGAGGTCATTCTCCTTCACAAAAGTGGGAGCAAGATGGAGGCAGGAAACTACAGACCTGTTAGTTTGACCTCAGTGGTAGGGTAATGATGGAATCACTTCTAAAGGAAAGAATTGTTGAGTTCCTAGAGGCCAGTGGGGCACAGGACCCAAGGCAGCATGGATTCACAGCAGGAAGGCTGTGTCAGATGAATCTAATAGATTTCTTTGACTGGGTGACCAATGTAGTAGACCAGGGAGGTGCTGTGGACATGGCCTATCTAAACTTTAGTAAGGCATTTGACACAGTCCCACACAAAAGATTAATATACAAGTTAGCCAGTCTTGGAGTGAGTCCCAAAGTGGTAGCCTGGGTAAAAAAAATGGCTGGACAACAGGATACAAAGGGTAATAGTAAATGGAGTTCACTCTGAAGAAAGGGGGGTTACTAGTGGGGGTACCACAGGGTTCAGTACTGGGACCAGTCCTCTTTAATGTCTTTATAAGTGATATTGCAGAGGGACTGGAAGGAAAAGTATGTCTCTTTACAGATGACACTAAGATCTGCAACAGGTTTGATACAGAAGATGCGGTGGAAAGGATGCAAAGGGACTTTGCAAGGTTGGAGGAATGGTCAAATGTATGGCAACTTAGATTCAATGCAAAGAAGTGCAAAGTAATGCACTTGGGAAACAAAAACCCAGGGGAAGAGAACACAATGGGGGGTGAGATACTAACAACAACAAAAATGGAAAGGGACCTGGGGGTAGCCATATCAGATGACCTTAAGGTGGTCAAGCAATGTGAGAAGGCAGTGAGGAGGGCTGGTGGGATACTGGGATACTGGGATGCATAGGGAGAGGCACCACCAGTAGAAAAGAGGAAGTTGTTATCCCTCTGTACAGACAGTTGGTGAGACCCCATCTGGAGTACTGCGTCCAGTTCTGGATACCCCATCTACTGTATGCAAGGACATAGACAGGATGGAGGCTGTCCAGAGGAGGGCAACTAAAATGGTGCAGGATCTGCACCAGAAGACATATGAAAAAAGATTAAAGGAGTTTAATATGTATATCTTCGAGGACAGGAGGGAGAGGGGGAACATGATAGAAACTTTCAAGTACATCACAGGAATCAACAGAGTCCAAGAGGGTAGCATCTTTTAGAAAAAGAGATGTGCAAGAACAAGGGGGCACACTTTGAAGATAGAGGAGGGTGGCTCAGAGGTAATGTAAGGAAGTATTTTTTCACTTAGATGGTTGTGGATACATGGAGCAGCATTCCTGAGGAGGTAGTGGAGTCAGAAACAGTGCAGAAATTCAAGAATGCATCGGAGAGACATTAGGCAATTCTAGTGAGGGCTGGGAGGAAATAGGCTGTTGGTTAACTAGGCTGTGCAGCCTATTTATTAGGTAGGGAAATGGGCAGACTAGGTGGACCAAGCAGTCCTTATCTGCCATCAAATTGTATGTTTCTATGGTTCTATACTGTGAGGAAAGGAATTGCCTGCAGGCACCTATAGGAACAGCACAAAACCAGCAAGGACCCAAGTGTTCCATTAGGACAGTGTTTAAAATGAAGTAACTGACTTTTCCATTGCATGAAGTTCTACTTTCTTGATGTATTGCCCCTGTTTGTATTTTTGTACAGCTCTGTGTCCTTTCTTGCACTGTTTCATGTAATGAAGGGAAAGAGGGAGTATTTTGTACCCAACAGTTTAAATATACATTCATCTAACATAGAACAAACACTGTGCAGGGCATTGAAATGTGCTAGTCTCCCTCTAAAGCAGCAGCCTTACACAGCACTGCAGGGCTACCTGCAATTCCCTTTCTACAAACTATACAAACTACAGACTAAACTAAAACTAAAAATACAGGCACATGAGTCAGTACAGCACTGCTGTGAGCATTGAATGGGAGGGGGGTGTTACAGCACAAGATCATTAGGCCCAGTTCCAGAAGGCATGGCGCAAGTCACCGACAATTGTGACTTGCACCAAAAGCCGATGTGCCGGTGACCCTGTGCCTGATTCCAGAACAGCCAGGGTCCCAAGTCAGAAAAGGGAGGTAATAATCCCTCTTTACAAGACACTGGTTAGTCCCCATCTGGAGTACTGTGTGCAGTACTGGAGGCCACACCTTCACAAGGACATTAACCAAAATGAGGCAGCCCAGAGAAGGTCAACCAAAATGGTGCAGGGACTGCATCAGAAAACATATGAGGACAGATTAACGGAGCTCAGTATGTATACCCTAGAGCAAAGGAGGGAGAGAGGTGACATGATTGAAACATTCAAACTCTTTAAGGGCATTAACAAGGTGAAAAATGAGATTAGAGGGAAGCCAATTAAGGGGTAATGTGAGGAAGTTCTTTTTCACAGTAAGTGTGGTGGATGCATAGAACTACCTCAGGAAGTGATGGATATGAATACAGTGCAGGGCTTCAAACAGGCATGGGATAGGCATAAGGGAGCAATACAGATGTGTATGAATAGATAGACCATTGACAGGGCAAAAGCCGATGGCACAATTATAAGGTAGAAAAAGAAATGGGCAGACTGGATGGGCGTTGTGGTCCTTATCTGCCATCAACTTCTATGTTTCTATGTTTCTGGTCCTCAAGTAATGCTGAGAAGGGCTGATCATGTCCCCCCCTTCCCCAAGAATTACCCCGGAGGGCTGATTATGCCCCCCATTCCCAAGCCCTGATCCCGATCACCATCTCGCTGGTAATAGTAATAATGCACTGCTTGTAAACCCTGGTAGTCTAGTGGCCCCCTCAAGTGCCAGTCCCCACCCCCACCCATTCCCAGTCAGTGACTGGCACATTCCACTTCTACGCCTCCATGGCAAGCTGCCAACTGAGCTCCCACTGAGCATGTACTACTGTATACATTACGAGCTCAAAGAATGACAGCTCCTTTATTGAGCGCATACTGTATACAATAGTACGCACTCAGAGGGAGCCCAGTTGGTGGCTGGCCATGGAGGTGAGAGGTGGTATGTGTCAGTCGCTCACTGGGAATGGGTGTGAGGGTGGGGGTGGACTTTCACTGCTGGGTTAGGGCCACTAGACTACCAGGGATTACAGGCATTGTGTTATTACTATTACTAGTGAACTATCGGAGATCAGGGCTTGGGGACCAGGGAACATGATCAGCCCTGTGGGACATGGGAAGGGACATGATCAGCCCTGCAGGGCAGTTATCGGGATTGAGGCTTGGGGTGCCAGGAGCCTGCAGAGGGCAGTTATGTGCAGTCTCCAATGGGGGATGGGTGGGTGGGACATATGTGGTTCATGGGGCGGTGGCGTTGGGTACACATGGCACAGTGATGCACCCCCAGTGGATGCAGAGTACAGTTAGACCAGTTAATACTGTAGCTGGTCTAACTGTACTTGGACCAATGACCTTCAGGGAGTCTCCTGGAATAGCAACTGTGCTGTTCGAGTGGCCACCCTCCCGGAATAGGGCACAACTGCTGCCGTAAACCCCCTTGCGCCATGTCGCAGAGGGTTTATGGTGTACATGGGGGTGTAGGGCCTCTTCGGCGCAGGCAGCCTGTGACATGTTGCAGGTTGCCTTTTTGGAATACCGAGAGTCGGAACTCATGGCGCAAAGTGCTACTTATGCCATTTGTTTTGGTGAAAGACGCTTTCTGCCATGTGCATCTGTTCTGGAATTGGGCCCCCTGTGTCTACAGGGCTCTAGCAGAGTTGGGCTCATAAGCAGGAATAGACACATAGCAGTTTGCTTCTTATCTCCAAGAGAGAGACAGTTTTAGCACTAAGCTTCTAATATTTATGTTTAAGAAATAGCCTTCCTAAGGTCCTTGCATTTCCAGTGTTTCTGCTCAACTACAAAGCAATAACAAGACAGACAGCACAATAAGAAAGATAGGAAAATATAAATAAGGTAATAAGGATATACAACCCCTGCAGGTGAGTGGCCATTCTACAGGGAAGAAACAGAAAACACATAAAAACAGAGTAAAGAAAAGCGTAGTGTTGCGAAACAGGAAAACAAAGGAGAGCTTTTTAAGGCTGCAGCTGGCATGCCCTGCAGACCTCTTGCTACAGAAAAAGGAATCAGTACATTCCTTCAAACTGAAGAACATGTTAGACATGGAGCTCAGTCATCTCTGCATCCATGGCATCTCTGGAGCTCTCTGCTCCTTGTTTTCAGGGGCACTGCACTATTTTTGTAAAACTAGGCAGTATTCTGATCATGACACTGGGAGATTGGGCACTCCCAGTGTCATTCTTATGTTTCTGAGTTGGGGGGGTTGTGGGGTGGTGGGTGTTGAGAGCGAGGGTCAGGCAGGGAGTATTCTATAATTTAAAGAAAACAAACTGGGTGTTACAGCACACTCTGCCATGGCCTCTGCAATCTACTGCTCATGTGTGACTACTAGCACATGCTCAGTAGGCTGCGGCAGCCATCTTGGACATGGTGGAGTGTGCCGTGAATGTTGATTTTTTTTCTTTTAAATTATAGACATCCCCCACCAGACCCTCACTCTCAGCACCCATATCTCCACCCCCCAAAACATAAGAGTGACACTGGGGGTGTCCAGTCCCCCAGTGTCGCGATCAGGATGCCGATGATTTTTTCTATCTATGTTATACATACTCCCCCACCCAACTCTCGCTCTCAGCACCCACCACTCCCCCCAGAAACATGAGTGACTGTGGGGGTGCACAATCCCCCAGTGTTGCTGTCAGGACTCCTCTGCATTTTTTTTTTATTTTAATATTCCTTCACCCGACCCTTCCTCTCAGTGCCCACCACCCCACCTCCCCCAGAAACATAAGAGTGACACTGGGGGGTGCCCAGTCCCCTAGTGTTGCAATCTGAAAGTCTCTGTTTTTTTTTTAAACCATGTAAAAAGGAAAAACCTCCATCAATGTCTTTTGTGGCTGTTCCTGCCCTTCCACCCCAATCGTCTAACTCAGCAATCACCACCCTACACTCCCCCCCAGCCCATGCTTACCCATCAGGGGTCCAATGTCAGAATCCTCTCTGGACCACAGATACATCTTCACTCTTCAGCGCTAGAAAGTGAACTGAGGAAATCAGTTATGTGGTTCAATATATTTCAGTGGGGTTTTGAACTTAGTTGCATAACTTGGCCATTTTTCAATATTTTTGCCCCAAATTTTTAACACATCTTTTTTGGGACACCATCTCATGAATAATGCAAGTGACGTTAGGTAAATCTGCCCCAAAAAGTGATTTCAAGGTTGCTGCACAAAATCACCTTTGAGGCAGGAGATGAAAATGTTTCCACCATTGTTCATGGGGTGGGGTAATAAGATGGCTATGTTGAGAATTTGGTGTAAAAATATTAAAAAACAACAAAGTTATAAGCCTACGTCGAATTTTGCGAATGCAGGCTGGTGACATAGGTAATTTTCAATACTTTTACCCCAAATGTACAACATAGCCGGTTAACCCCCCAGACAGTGACATTTCACCAGCGAGTTCCCCCACAGCGACTACAGCGCCAAGCCATGGAGGGAGACCCACTGGAACCCGACGCTGTCTGTCGGGGGTCCTCCACCCTCCCAATCAGCTCTGACTGGAGTTGAGAATCCTTAAGTGGGAGGGTGCCGGAAGTGCAGCCCCCCATGTGGGGGTTTCTGGGGGTGAAGTCCCCTGAAGAAAACAAGAGAACAAAGTGTGAACCGGCAGCCAACTGCAGAATGTGGTCGACCTGCCGGTGTTGCTGACGGGGCGTTCGACAAAATTTTTGTCGGACTCCCGCCTTGGATCCTAACACAGCATTATTTTTACAGCACCTCATGAATGTGATAGCAGTCATTTTTTAGATCCTCGCCAAAATGTTTTTTTTTACATCCCAAAAGGTGATTTCTTGTTCCCTGTGTGAAATCACCTTTTGGGAAGGAGCTGAATAATTTCTCTGCCATTATTCATGAAGTGGGATCATAAGAATGCTATGTTCTAAATTTGGTGTAAACTTATTTAAAAGCAAAAAAGTTATGAGGCTCTGTTGAAGTTTGCAAATACAGGCTCATAACTTTGGTAATATTCAATGACCCCTATGAACTAATGGAGCTGAAGATATGTGTCAAAGGTGAGTACCCTGCCCATGTACCTCTGCAGCCCTGGACAGGTGAAAGCTGCGCAGAATGCATGACCACAAGCACCCACAAGGCACCTGTCCATGGCCCCACCCATCCAGTGTGCAGGTTCACGGGGGCAGGCCGGTGCAGAGAGGTGGACCAGGGTAGGCATCCAATCAGATGCTTGATCCAGGTCCCATAGTGGATCTCTTGCACCAGTGCAGCTGGCTCAGTACTGAGGATCAGATCCACAGCAATATGCCACAAGAAACAAATGTTTGAGTACCCGCCTAATCTGCGGCACCATCCCTCCCTCCCCAGCAGCCAAGTGGGCTGGGGCAGCACAGAGGTCCCATTCCCGGTCCCATCGCTATCAGCAGGAGACATCTGTGGGGGTGCACAATGGATATGGCAGGCTCCTGGCTGCTGTAACCTACACCCCCAAATTGTGTTTTTGCTCCCTGAAAGTAGATTTTGCAGTCCCTGTGCAAAATCACCTTTCCGGCTGGAGTTGAACATTTGCTCTGCCCTTCTTCATGAGGCAGGATCATAATAAAGCTATGTTGAAAATCTGGTGTATAGATATTACAAAACAGCAAATTTATGAATCTATGTTACATTTTGCTAACACAGGCTTGTAACTTTGGTAATTTTCAATATTGTTACCCCAAATTCCTCAGCTGCAGCCCTGTAGGCACTGGCCAGAGTTTATCCCTTTCATACAGTTCCTAGGAACATTTAGGACAGCTTTTGTATTTCTTTCACTGCCTTGTCCTGGCAGTGTTGCTTACCAGTAATAAGCAGACCAGTAACAGGCCTTAACCCTAAAACGGTTCTATGTCATATCGGCGATCACAGAATAGCAATCGCCGTAAAAGCAGTGTACATTGCTGAAAATGAATTTCAGTGATACACACTAGCAGCGAGGAGCAAGAGGTCTAGGGAATTTTTTTATAATGTGGGGTTTTTCACCCCCTGCACACCCTACTAATGGATTCTCAGCTCCAGGGTGGGGAGCATGTCGGGGTGTAAAAACTTACAAAATGAAAAGTCACCTGCCAGCAAAAAAAGTGCCATGCTGAACCAGAACACTGCAACCTGTACCTCCCAACTGACCACCCTCCCCACTATGCTAGCAGACCAGCTCGGCAGCTGCCCACCACACCCCCTCCCACATACCATCCCTCTCCTGCCTCTCTTCCCATGCTTGTGAATGCACGCGTATATGCGTGTACTTCCCGTCGCCGTATGTCACCCACCTCAGTAGCCGGTTGCCCCCCTGCCAGGTAGCCCTGAACACAGGCACCATAATTGAGTCACCATTTTTGTAGGTGCTCAATTGTGGTTACCTTGTTCACAGGTTACCCGCTGTCACACCAGGATACGTTGACATTGAATATGCATGGCAAATGACAAATGTCAAACCTATACCTGCAGGAGCAGAGAAGTTACAAACATCCACATTTTTAGACATTTCTCACAAAACATCACAAATATTTCTTCAGTGAAATTCTGAACCCATGTAACCTAAACATTTCTAAACCAAATCTTTCCATGTTTAGTCAATTCTAGAACCCTCACAAAAAGGTTCTGCATGATAATTTTCACATATCTGATTCCAAAGGTACCAGAGTTATATGCAGATACAAATTTTTATGAAATTTCCCACAAAAATAAAATGACAGACTTTGAGCACCTATAATTTTGAAATGATGCATCCTAATATTATTCTATTTGGCAAGTCTTTAGGAAACCTATCAAGAAGAAGTAATCATGCTGAATTTCAGGGGCTAGATATTCAAAAGTTTGTCCAAGTGAAAGCCTAGTTTGTACGCACAAACCAGGCTTTACTCAGATGTCCAATATTCAAAAGCCCAGTTAGCGTGGACAAACAGGGTTTGTGTCTGGGCAAACCATGAAGGGGATACAATGCAAATTGAGGGACGGGGACCTGAATATTGGTGAAGTCTGATATTCTGAGTATTTGTGCTGTGCAAGGGCATCTTGCGTTGTCCCCTTGCAGGTGCAAATACCACTGACCTAAACCATGACTTACTCCCATGCAACCCTAGTGGTTGGTGAAGGAAGTTTGTTGGCTCCCCAACCTCCAACACAGTAGTCCCTGGTGTCCAGTTGTCCCTCCCTCCACCTGATGCCATGCTCGATATGTAATATCAAGTTCTCTGGCATCCAGTGGTGCTTCCTCCAACCCGATGCCTGCCCAGTGTACCATAGATGTTTTCCTTGGTGTCTAGTGATCCCTCCCCCACCCGATGCCCATCTGATGTAAAAGAGATTCTTTCCCTGGTGTCCAGTGGTTCTTTCCCCATCCAATGCCTGCCCAATGTACCATAGATGTTTTTCCTGGTGTCTAGTGGTTCCTCCCCCACCTGATGCCTGCTTGATGTAAAAGAGATACTTTCCCTGGTATCCAGTGGTCTCTCCCCCACCTGATGCACCATAAATGTCTTTCCTGGTATCTAGAGGTCCCACCCCTCACCCAGTGCCCACCTGATGTAAACGTATAATGTTCCATGGTGTCAAGTGGTCCCTCCCCCAGTCCAATCCCTGTCCCTGTCACATGGAAAGCCAGGAATCCTGAGGCAAGTAATTCCCCCTTCCAGCAACACAGCCCTGGCCATGAACAGTGATCTACCAACCCCCACCTGCAGCACTACCAGTCCAGCTCCCGGCTTTCACACCTGACACCGAGTTGCTGGTGAAGTGATATAGCTCTCCACACACCACTCCCTTGCCAGCCATCTAACAGAAGTGGGGAGCATGCTGCAGAAAGCAGCATGATCCATGTTCTGTTAGATGGTGGGCAGCTGAGGTGGTATGTGAAGGGCTGTGTCACTTGCCATCACTTCACCGTGGCACCAATTGTCAGGTAAGAGAGACTGGGGAGGGTGTATTTTGGGTGCCAAGGGTGGAGGGTCCACTACACACCAACGGGAGTGGGCTGGGGTGTTCAGTAGCTCACTGCTTGGAGGACAGTACCAGGGCTGTGTTGTTGAGGGGGGGTATTTACTTTGCAGTAGGCATCCTGTACAGCAGTGGAGGGCCTGGCGATCACCATGGGGGGATTGTCAAAGCAGGGTGGGTTTTCCCCAGTTACAGGGACAAGGATTGGATTGGTGAAGGGACCACTGGACACCAGGGAACATTATACTTTTACATTTTGTTGAGGTAGGGACCACTAGACACCAGGGAAAACATACATGGTACATTGGGTGGGCATCAGGTGGGGAGGGACCACTGGACACCAGGGAATTTGATATTTAACATCGGGGATGGGTGTGGGTGGGGATCAGTCCACTAGCAACTGGGATAGCTCCTCTGGGACTGGGCAATTGGAGGTGCCATGCACAAATCATCCTCACATCCCATGTAAATGAGACCATAATGGGCATGCAAATGGCCCCTTCACTCCTTGCATGCCCAATGGGCTCATTTGGATGGGGCCATTTAAATATCATAAATTTAGCAAGGGCACAAAACACTGTGGGGACCTATTTGAGGAGCTATGTCTGCATGGAGCTAAGTGGATTAGCACGGGGCCAATATGGCCCTATATTCAGTTGAATAGTGCTGGTGCATTAGTCCACTGAATACAGCATCATCGGGCACCTTGGCTATCACAAAGTACAGTGCATACTTTTGCTCTCCACTTTGTGCATTTTTCAATATCTGGCCCCGGATCTTTATTGCAATAGGCAGCTGCGTTATGACCACATTAACAAATTTAAAAAGATTTCACAAAATGCTCATGAAATTCCATCAGAATTCTGAAAATTTAGAGTTTTCTCAATCTGCACAGCTCTACCACTGACTCTATTTCTTCTCCTAGGGTAGTGACGGACCCCCACCTAGGTGCTGTAGAGGGTGCATGTTACCCTCTATAGCATCTAGTTTGGGAAGTTATAAACTTTGTTATGGACCTTATCAACAGCTTACCCTCTGCTTACAAACTCTTATTATATAAGAGACTATGCAGATTATTTTAAATCTTGTCAGCATTTACCAATTTTTCTTATTATCTTCAAGTCATTAATAATTTGTCTCTAACCTTATCAACTTATTTCTAGCCTTACCATTATAGTGGCAGTTCACTCTTGAAGTCTGGTTCACAGAAACTCCTATATTTTATCTCCTAAAGGGACATTTCAGGACTTTGTAACAGAAATTTGCAGGCAGAAAAGCACCCCTTGGCCCATCCAGTCTGCCCATTACCCCCATCTTACTCCTTTTATGCATGCCCTTGTTTCTTGTTTGAACTTTTTTTTAATTATTTTTTATTAATTTGTAAGTTATTTCTTGCTTGCTCTCTCTAGGGAGAGGAGGGGGTCATAATAATATACCTTCTGTAGAAACAACATAATTGCCTGTTTTGTTACTGTCATTGTTGGTTATTTGTCAATTATTTCCTTTTGGGTTTTATTCTTGTTGTTGTTGTTGTTTAATTTTAGATTTTTATTGTTTTTCCTTGGTTTAGTTTGAATTGGCTTTATGCTTGTCTGTCTCACCTACAGACAACAATCAGTAAAAATCACAAAGTCCTCCTCTCCCTCCCTTCCTATCCTAGCTGAGCCCCTCAAGGCTCAATACTTGGCCCCATCCTATTTTCTATATTTATAAACATTCTCCCATCTGCCTGTTCCTCATCCCTCATACATATGTATGTGGATGATACCATTCTGTACACCACCAGCCCTGAGCCATTCACCATCCACTCTGTGCTTCAACATGACTTCCACTCAGTTCAATCCTGGATCCAATCAAAACAACTCAAGCTCAACACATCCAAAACAGTCTCTATCACTTTTGGAGCTGCTCATAGATTAGCTAAAGCTATCAATGCCCTTCCAATTACCTCTCTCGATGGCATCCCTCTATAGACCATCCTCTCATACATGTATCTAGGAGTCTGGCTGAACCCACAGTTAAATTTCACTATCCACATTGTTTACATGGCCACTAAACTCTGCCCTAAGCTTGGTATACTATACCGTAACAAAGACTCTCTCCCTCTCACCGTACGTAGGGAACTTCTAAAAAAAATGATTATGCCAGTTTTTGATTATGCTGACATTGTTTACTGCACTGCACTGCACCCTCTACATCACTCTCTTGACTTAATTCCTTCTACTACACCTTCTGCCATTTTGCCTCCAGCTCTTCATACAGATCCCACCACTGTTCTCTACTATCCTCTCTGAACCTCCCTACACTCACACACAGGCATCTCATCCATGCTATATCCTTCATTTCCAAATTCTGGTTCAATCTGCTCCCCACATACATCGCTTCCCTCATCTCCCCTGCCCCAACCACAACATATTCCCTATGTTCTAGGGACTCACACTCTTTCTCACTCTCTACTCCATCCTCAAACATGGGCAAATCTGCTTTTCACTATCATCTCCCCTCTCTGTGGAACACTCAGTCTCCTCCATTACACAACTCTTCCTCTTACTCCTATGTCAAATCACTGCTCCATCTCCTACCTTTCCCTACTTGCTGCCATAACACCTCTTAGCACTTGAAATATTTGTCCCCTGTTGTAACAGCACTGATTTTGACTTACTCTGTACCATTTACAGTTGGTCGCATCGCACTTGAAATGCTTGCTCTTTGTTGTAAGTACTCCAATCTTTGATACTTCATTCCATTGTATAGCTGTCTTTCTGTGTAGCCTGTTTTGCTGTATTGTATTCATTGAAATATATTACTATGCTTACTATTGTGTAATTTTGTACTTGAATGCCTTGTTGAACTTATATACTGGGATTCCCATGCTCCCGCTACCCTTGGTCACACCTGGAAATGAGGATGCCATTAAAAGGCAGGCCAATTTGTCCCGGGGCAAAACCATAAATATAGGTGCTGGGAGGGTAGAGGAGATAGGATAGGGGGACTTAAGGGGGTGGGCCCCGCTGATGTCATGCAGAGGACGGGTGACTACCATTGGCTGAGAGGAAGAGCTTGGGGAGGGGCTATGACAAAGGCACTAGGGGTATTTATGGGGATGCATCTCTAAGCTCGACCTCTTTCTTTGCTGAAAGTTTCCACCTACCCTCCCTAAAAATAGCAGATTTGATTGACAGGTACATAGGCACAGCGATGCTAGGCACAGGGGCAAGATGTGTCCCCGGTGGCAGGGTGAGGCCTGGCATAGGACCTGAGGGGGCCGCAGCGGGTGGCCAGGGGGCCAGGGGACTAGGTGGAGTCCCGCTGGCATGTGGCAAGTGGTACAAGAAGAAAAAGGGGAAGGTTTTGCGGGAGCAAGGAAAAACGGGATGAGGGCAGATAGAGGGGGGAGATGTGGAGGATGCACACAGATGTGGAGGAAGGTATAGGTGAACTACATGGCCAATGTGTGTGCTAGCAAAGAAGTTGATGCACTAAAGCTGCAATCAACAGTGCAGGACAAACACTGCAGAACTGCGTTATGTTTCAAGACAGGTTTGCGAGGCACAAATGCATTTGTACAGTGTTTGCACAGTGCTAACATGTTCACCCAGCACTAGGACATTTTCCCAGGGCAAACATTTGCTGTATTCAAAACTGTTATAGAAATGCACCTACTTAGGCAGTCAGGGGGCAGACATCCATATTAGAATCTCATTATGACCTGATTTGCATGTAGATTGCACAAGGCAATTGCAGGGTCTCACAGCGCCACTTGTAGGTCAGTCTGAAAGTACGGGGCAGGCTGGGTCAGCTCACAGCTCAACCTGTAGGTCTGTCTGAAAGTACAGGGGCAGGCTGGGTCTGCTTACAGCTCCACCTATAGGTTAGTCTGAAAGAAATATCTGAAATATAGAAAAGTTGTAGTTTCCCTTTGAAATACACTGGCAGGCTTGCTAGTATGGGTTTTCGGACAACATCACACGGGGACTCCACTGGACTCTTTTCTTTTACTAGCACTTGGCAAAATTCTAATAAAAAGATGGAAATGTAAGTAAAAGTAAGTAAATAAGCAAATAAAAGAAAACTGAATGATTGCAGAGGCATCTAAAGGCCCCACACCTTAGTTGTTTAAGATGTGCACCTTTACTAAGCACCTGCTCTTTAAAGCAGAAGGAAGCAGGGAAGGCTGTCAGAATAGCAAAGGCAAAGGCCCAAATCAAGGGAAAGATAGCCAACTCAATTAAGAAGGGGGATAAAAACTTTTATAGGTACATTAGTGAGAGAAGAAAGGCTGGAGGGTGGGGCAGAGGGTGACCGTGAAAAGGCAGAGATACTGAACGAATGCTTTTGTTCAGTATTCACAGAAGAAGAGGAGGGGGATGTACCTAAATCAAACAATAGAAGCTTTCTGAATAGGGGGGGTCAATACCTGTCCATTCACAGAAGAAAGGGTCCTGAAGGGACTCCTAACACTCAAGGTGTACAAGGCAATGGGGCTTGATAGGATTCACCCCAGAATTCTAAAAGAACTAAGGAGAGAACTAGTGACACCACTGACTACACTTTTTAACAAATCTTGGGAGGATGGTGTGGTACCTGAGGACTGGAGGAAGATGAATGTGATTCCCCTTCACAAAAGCGGGAGCAAGGCTGAGTCAGGAAAACTATAGAGTTGTTAGTTTGACCTCAGTGGTAGGGAAAATGATGGACTCAGTTCTGAAAGAAAGAATAGTTGAGTACCTAGAGGCCAGCGGGGCACAGGACCAAAGGCAGCATGGATTCACAGTAGGAAGGTCATGTCAGATGAATCTAATAGATTTATTTGACTGGGTGACCAAAGTAGTAGACCAAGGAGGGGATGAGGACATGGCCTACCTAGACTTTAGCAAGGCATTTGACACAGTCTCACACAAAAGATTAATAAGCAAGTTAGCCAGCCTGGGAATGGGTCCAAGAGTGGTAGCATGGGTAAAAGAATTGGCTGGACAACAGGACGCAGAGGGTAATAATAAACGGAGTCCACTCCAAAGAAAGGCTGGTTGCTTGCTGGGTACCGAGGGTTCAGTACTGGGGCCGGTCCTCTTTAATGTCTTTATAAGTGACATTGCAGAGGGACTGCTACTTTGCAGATGACACAAAGATCTGCAACAGAGGTGATACACAAAGGAGGGTGGAAAGGATGAGAAGGGTCTTGGCAAGGTTGGTGGAATGGTCAAAAGTATGGCAGCTTAGATTCAATGCAAAGAAGTGTAAAGTAATGCACCTGGGAAACAAAAACACAGGGGAAGAGTACACAATGGGGGGAGAGGTGCTAACAACAACAAAAATGGAAAGGGACCTGTGGTAGTCATATCAGATGACTTAAAGGTAGGCAGACAATGTGAGAAGGCAGTAAGGAGGGCTGGGAGTTACTTGGATTCATAGGGAGAGGCATCACCGGTAGAAAACAGGAAGTTGTCATCCCTCTGTGCAGACAGTTGGTGAGACCCCATCTGGAGTACTGGGTGCAGTTCTGGAGACCCGATCTCTACAAGGACATAGGCAGGATGGAAGCAGACCAGAGGAGGACAACTAAAATTGTGCAGGGTTAGCATCAGAAACAATACGAAGAGAAACTAAAGAAACGTATTCTCTGTGCAGACAGTTGGTGAGACCCCATCTGGAGTACTGAGTGCAGTTCTGGAGACCCCATCTCTGCAAGGACATAGGCAGGATGGAAGCAGACCAGAGGAGGGCAACTAAAATTGTGCAGGATTTGCATCAGAAACAATACGAAGAGAAACTAAAGAAACTTAATATGTATATCCTCAAGCAAAGGAGGGAGAGGGGGACATGATAGAAACTTTAAAGTACCTCAAGGGAATCAACAAAGTTCAAGAAAAAGAGATGTGCAAGTACAAGGGAGCACAGTTTGAAGATAGAGGGGGGACAGCTCAGGGGCAATGTGAAGAAGCCTTTTTTAACAGACAGAGTGGTGGATGCATGGACCAGCCTTCCTAATGAGGTTGTGGGGTCAAAAAGAGTGGGAGAATTCAAGAATGCATGGGACAGATATAAGGCAATTATAGTGGGGGTCGGAGGAAATAGGCTGTTAGTTAAATAGGATCTGCAGCTTATCCAATAGATAGGGAAATGGGCAGACTGTGTGAGCCAAGCTGTCCTTATCTGCCATCAAAGTCTATGTTTCTATGTTACTGCCATCACCATTGTCTGTTTTCCTTATCAAGCTCTAACTCCCAGTGTGGGAATAATCTCTGGGACTAACTTTAATGCTTGGAACTGATGGATAAACAAGATAATATTCAGTGAATATTTCCAACTGAACGTGATTTTATTTCACACTAAGATTAAGAATGTTTATTGATTGGTCACAGACCATTACAATGTTATAAATGTATACACACATATAGCAATAATAAACAAAAAGATACAATCAATTCGGTGTCAAAAACAATATTAAAAATAGATAAACATACCTCAGTACAAAAGCATTTAAAATGCAATCAGTGCAATTTTCAGCAATAAATAAAAACAGTGCTTAAAGCAGTACAATTGTAAGCCTTCTGTATTAAAATGCTCTAGCACCCTAGTTTTGCAAGCAAAAGGTCTGAAAGCAGCAAACACAGTACCCTAATGTTAAATGGGTTTCAGAGAAAGGTTTTGTTTTTGTTTAGCGTTAATTCTTGATATTGCTCCTAAATACCCTGCAGTTTTTTGGATTATATACTTATCATTTGTAATAAAGAGAATATTAAGTAAAAGAGCAAGATTCGTTGTTGCAATATTATTCCAAACTGAAATTAACCAAACTTTCCATGGTTTTTCATACCAGGGACAGATCATAATTAAGTAATACAGATCTTTAACAATCATTGGTATACAAACAATAAGTAGAACTAACATTCCAGACTTTAGTGTACTTGTCCATAAGGACATTGCTTGGAAACATTTCCAGTCTGTACCTAGTGAAAAGCTGTCTCTGTTTCAGATCAGTCATTATGTAAAAGTACTCTCTGTACCGAACCAGAACATCATTTGAGCGAACCCATGGGGCTATTTTTAAGTTTAAAATAGATTGTAGGTCCAAAGTTTTATAATAATTTATAACTTTCTTTATGTGATATAGGATTTATATCTAAGGCTGATGACTATGTTTTTGACCATATATTGCCTTAAGAAAGTTAAATCTGTGGTTTTCAAAATGACATTAAGCCATGAGATCCATTTAGACTTCATACATCCCATTTCTTCCCAAGAATACTTTTCCCTCAGTGCAAGAGCTAACTGAATGTGAATTTAGTGGACAACTTTTTTTATGAGAGTATCATCAACCTCTCATTTCAGCATTAGTTCAGTGGGGCTGAAAGTGATCTCCATGAATTAAATAATGACCATACTTCATGTCTTTTTATTTTACTATGCCTGCAATTTTATCTCTCAAACAGCAGTCCCATGTGGCCACTGACTTGTATTACGTACTCCCATTATAATATGTGGCACTGCCATACACTCATTTCACTGGTGTCATTGTCTGCCTGTTTGTTCCGCATCATGAAAATAATGAGCTGACATGACTGCCGTGCTGTTAATGGCAACATGAGGCTTATACTGTGGTATGTGCATTACAGTATACAGGTGTAGCAAATACAAACTTTGCCAACAAAGTTGCAGCAAAGTGGCTCACTTCATGAAGTCCTTGATTGTGTGTCAAACTTTGCAAAGCACACCTTTGCCAGCACTGATAAAAAAAAATACTGAAGGAATCCCTCTTCCTCTCAACCCTTGAACCACCCAGTCACTCCTTGCTCCCCAGGTACAAAAATACAGTACACTGTCGTTTATCCAACCGCCTTCAGAGACATCCAAAATGGTCGGATAATCAGGAGGTCAGATAAATGAGAAGTCAGTTTGATTACTGCTATCCAAGGGGATCATGCTGACTGAGGACCATATGGTGTGGGGAAGGGGGGGCCCCAAGAGTGCTAGCCATGTAAACAGCATGGATTTTTTTTGTTCTGATACTGCCTCCACCCAGTGTTAAGCCAGCTCACATGCATGCAGTGCTACTCTTACAGGCATTCAAGACACGTAGTAACTTAAACCCTAATGATTCAAAACTAAAGCTGGTCAAAATAATATTTTATCAACAGTAAGAGTTTATTTTTTTGTTAAACGTTTCACTAGGATACCATGGTAAACCCCATCCTACTGTATAATGTGAGCCCTGATGGTAGGGATTCTAGTGAAGGGGATGGCTTGTCTTGTCTCTAGGTTTAGGATACTCAGTCCTGCTGTATAATGTGAGTCCTATCAGTTGGGTGCACAGTGGTGGGGATTACTTGTCCTGCTTGTGACTATGAAATAACCAGTACTGCTGTATAATGTGAGTGCTGATCCTGGGAGACTCTAGTGAAGGGACTGGCTAGGTTCATCTTTGTCCTCCGAGCTCACATGCATGCAGTGCTACTCTAGCCACGTCAGCCCCATGTAGAGGCAAAAACAGCTGTTGCAACAGGAGGACCGTACTGTGATTATTAAAATAAAGTTGTGCAGTACAAGAAATTGTTTTCACATACACAGAGAATAATTTTCATTGCACTGCTTACTACCTCCCTCCCTCCCTCTCTTGTCTGAAGAGGTCTGTGCACAGGATACTTGTGGTTGCAGCACCTTTAGCATGGAGTGGGGGACAATCCAACCATCCATTAGATAGGGAATTCAGATGAATGGAGGTCGGATAATCGAGATTCTACTGTAATCATTCCTTTTCCCACCTTTTGTAGCATCTACAAGCTTCCTCCCATTTCACAAACATTCATAGAACTTAGGCCCCCATATTCAATGCAGGTAGTTTGCACCATGCACCCATTGGGGTGCTTGATAAATAGCACATGGTCAGTCTGGGGACACTATTCAGACATTTAGCTTGCTCCTACCAGACATCACTAACTGACTAAATATAGGGCTGTATCAGTACAGCCCACAGTGACTATGTGTGGTGCTCTTACAGCTCCTTATCTGAATATATGCACCACAGTAGGGGTGTGTCCTAAATGAGATAGCGCTATTGCTCATGCAAGCAATATTCATACATAGTATGCTAATGAGCTAATAGGACTTGTAGGACACTTAGGGCCATTTGTATGCCCAATATGGGCTTATTAGCATACCATACAATGCTGCCATGCATGACTGTACAGAGGCATTTTGTGGAGCTGTGCCAGACCCCTGATTCATATAATTAAGCCTCAGTTATATGAGATCTAACATCTCTGGCATTCAATTGTCCCCCTGCACCATGATCATATAGTATAACCCACCACTCTCCATCCCACTCACTCATTACACTTCACCCCCATGGCTCCCCTCCCCTAGAAAGTACATCAGGAGACTTCTAAGATGGTGAACAGTACAGCCCCACCACATACGACCGTGACTGTTTCTACAGTAGATGCATGCTTGTTCCATGTCAATTGGACAGTGGCCAGGGATAAGTAAGGGATGTGATTGGAGGCAAAAGGGGGGGGTAGAAATGTAGGTCCTGAGTGGGCAGGATGGGAAGGGGGGTTATACTGTATGACTGGGTGTGGAGCAACCACTGGATACCAGGGATGTTAGATAACATATAACTGAAGTATAACTAATTCAGTTAGGGGTTGGGTGGACCACTGAATACGAGTGATGTTGGAACATGTATAGTATGGTAATCAGGGGGACAATGGCAGGGACTGACAGTTCCAACTGTCAGTCTGCTACCTTGCACTTGGCTGGGGGGTAGAGTGTTTCCGCACCACTGTTTGCAATGATAAGTGTAAGATTTTTACGTAATGAAAATTCACTTTGGTGGCTTCTGTTTTGCTCTGTTAAAACCTTTGACTACAGTATACCTCTGCACTTTGTCAAGGGGGAATCCCTCATTGCATGGGTGAAGTGATACATTTTGTGCGTCTGTGCTAATGGGTTAGTGGTGCACTGGGGGGTGTTTGACTATGACCCCTGCCATATCTGACTATACTATTCCCAGTTAATATGGCACTAACATGATTAGTGCCACACTAATGTTTTGAAAATGAGGGTCATATTCTCTCACCTTCCGCCAAAGGTACAAAGTAATCATCCCCTTTCCCAGCCCACAGTGCACCCCATTTCCCACCCTCTGGTGCACTAAGTTAATTTAGTTAACAGACAAAAAAAGTAAAAGAAGTCAAATGGTGAACAATACAAATCCTTCTTACACTACTTCAGCCATCTACTATCTGCATGAAAGAGAGCGAGTGATCATGTGCTAAAAAAGAAGTACTTCAGTGTGGTCTCAGTCACATGGATTCAGACAGTGGACAGCCACAGTGGTATGAGGAAGATTTGTGCTGGTCACCATCTGATTTTATTTAACTTTTTAAAAAATGTTTCTATTAACAAAATTTATTGAGTGCACCAGTGGAGGGAGGAGTGCAGGAGAGGGAGTCTTAAACGGGTTTGTGGAAGAGGATGCTTAATGTTAATTAAGAGAAAAGCATAGAAGATGGGGTACATCATGATTTGGGGAAATGGGCTAAATTTAGTGACAACGTTATGAGGCACTTTTTTCTCTCAAAGGTGGTAATCCTATGAAACAGCCTACCAGCAGATACAATTAACATGAAGGCAGTACAGGCCTTTATTTTAAGCCTGAACAAATTTCTGCTTACCAAGAGAATCACTGGCTAATCTGAAAAGTAGAGGGGGAATGGAATCTCTATTATTTGGTATGTGCTTGCAGATCATGCTTCTTTATCCCTTCTTATGAAGTAGGGGGGTAGTACAGACATGATGGACCCAGAGTCCCTTCCAGCCTTAAATTACTATGTTATTGTGGCGCTCAGTGTCAGGTTCCCAAATGATGAAGATCTTCTGACACTACTATCACAATGTACTTACTAATGACTCATCATTTAATGTCCTATGCATGAACAGGCAGGAAATACGAGTGGAAGCGTGTATCCCTCCCACATAGCTGCGCACCTGTGGACAGATGCGGACAGGCCAGTATTCACCACCAGTCACCACCTGTCCACAGCTCCATACCCCTGGTGTACGGGTATGCACAAGGTGGCTGGGGGTGGAGTAGAGGACCTAGTCGGGCATCCAATCGGATACCCATCCTGGGTCTAGAAGTAGATCACCAGTGCAGTGATGCACAGGTCCAGGTGCGGGAATAGCGAATGCAGGCACCTGGACCTATGCAGCTGCATTGTCCACAGTCTTCATGCCCGAGCCCCACAGAAATAGTGGCCCCTGCTGGGGGAGCCACCACCAGACACTCTGCATCCCCACCCCAAATGTCAGAGGACAACCCCTGCCCCAACACAGTGCCACCCCATTCCCAACCCTGTCTGTAACCCCCCAACACACTGCAGCCCCAGCCACAGTGCAGTACAGGCTCCCCAATCATCATGACCACATCCCCAACTGCAGTGCACCCCCCACCACCACAGCAGGGCATCCGCAACTGGTGCTGCCCAGTACAGCACACCCTACCCACCTACTCCCTGACCCTGAACCCAAATGCCCTGCACCCATAGTGGTGCTCAGAGTAGGCCCCTCGTGGCACCGACACCACTGCCCCCCATCCCCTGTACCAGCCAGTCAGTGCCATGCCTAGGAATGGCCAGCAGCAGCACAGCTTTCTGTGCACCTCCTCAGCAGCTAGCTATCCAACTGCTGCTGGGAGCGTGCTGTCTATTTATAGGGGTGTGCTCCCAGTATCATTTGGATGGCTGGTGGCCAAGGAGGTGTATGGAGGGCTGTGCCACTGGACATTTCTAGCTGTGGCACCAATGGGATGGTATGGGAGATAGTGGATGGTGGTGTTGGTGCCATGGGGGGCAATGTTGCTGAGATCGACAAGAGTCAGTGGGGTGCACAGCAGGGCAGTGGAAGCACTGTGAGATATGTGATGGGTGTATAATGGGTCCCGTGGGACACAGGTCAGATTCAGGTGGGATGCTGTGCCATACAGACACTGGGATGGGACTGCAGGGGGAGATACATGGTGCTGGGCCAGGCAGGGGCAGTGATTCATGTGGGAGGCTACCCGAAAAGGACCAGGGGACAGATGTGTGTTTTTGTGTGGGGGGTGGTATGCACTCGGTCAGGGGAAGGGTTCCTTAGTGTGTTGGGGTATGCTGGCATAGTGTCCTAGTGCATGGGTCCCATTGGTGGGAGATTGGGACTCTCCACCATGACCAGGCAGGGGCTGTGTGCATGGGACATGTGCAGGAGTTATGGCAAGGTCCCCCCCTGCTGTAACCTGTGCCCTCCTCCGCACCCTTTGGGCAGTACTACATGCCTTGGTACATGGCACATAGTGCTGGCATGCCCCCCACCAAACCCCAGCATGTTGTTGTCCATGCATCCAGGGGACTGGGTGAGTAGGGCCTGCGCACCCAGTTTGGTGCATCCCACACACAGGCAATGCAATGGGTGCATCGTGGCTATGTGCTGTGGATTCTTGGAGTGTAGCCACTCCACACCTTCATGCATAGGCCCCTATGTTTGGAAATACCAGTCAATTAAGCTGGTTAGCATGACTAGAAAAGAAGGAACCAGACACTGGGCACCACTGTACCATGTTTTTTTTTTATGAAGTGCTCACTTTATGAACTGTTTTTGCTTTCCATAGTTTTCCCCCATAAAGTGGCTAAATCCCTTCACAAGAAACTCTCTCATCATTTTTGCGAAGTGCAGAAAATTTCAGAATTTTCTTCAGAAAATGACGTACAGCCAGTTAACACATCTACTATAGTCATGCACCAGACTAGCTATAATCACGCCTTCCAGCCTGCCAGTTTCCAGATCCTGATCAGATATCTTGCCAACTATAGTGCTGTATGTGGCTTGAAGAATTTGATGATGTTTTTCATATTACTAAAACCGCATGCTATATCTACATCCAGATCACAGCCATTGGATTCTGCGAGGTAGCTGTAATGGAGGGACACTTATTACATTATTGAACGTCTAGTCATTAAATAAGACTAGGTGACAGGATTGCAGTCATGTGTTATCCATCTTAACTGCAATCTACTGTATTAACCCAATACCTATCCCTCCTACTATTCTTTTTTTTATCTTTTCAATTTTTTTCAATTACTTTTTTGTTATAATTTTTTAATGATCTTGTCAACTTTTTTTTTGTTTGTTTTTCACACAGATCCAGTCATCTGCTTGGTATCAGATTCAGAAGAGCTGGAGACTGCTGAAAAAAATGTGATAAATCAAAGAACCAAGATATCTACTGCAAGCTCCCATAAATCTTCCCAGGTTGACTGTATTCCTTTTCCTCCTCATCCATGTGAATTTGACTCCTCCTCCTTCTAGGACATGTTATCTGACCACCCAAAATTACACTGACAAGTACAGTATCTTCCTATTCCTTCATGAGGGGTGTGAAAATGTTTCTGTTGCAGCAAACTTTTGGGGATTCATTCACCTCATGCTAGTCACCATCCTGGCTGAGTTTTTATTGGTTATGGTGTTTAAAACTGCTTAATATATGAGTTATGTATTATTTTATTTAAATTTATATTGTTATGACTATTTGGTCCTGTTTATAAGGTGCCCTGGGCCTTGGGAGAAGAGTGCCAATATAAATAAAACCTACTACTACTACGTACTTCTTAAAGCTACTATGCTATGCATACAGTGGTGCCCCTGGTATTTGCCAGGTAACTTACCTGTCTGCCAGCCCTGGCCTTTGTCATCAACATTTGGGTACTCACATGATACTGTATCAAAAAAACTTACTGTACCATATGTGACAGCAAATACATTCTTAGTACATTATCAACAAATTCAACCCTAATAATCACGTTGGCATATTTGCGGTCCATAGATCTGACAGACAAAACTCATCTTACAGGATAATGTATTATGGATTGGCCTAAAATTATCCTGAAAATATGTCCCACAGTATATCCATATAGGATAATGTTACCAGTGTAATAACTAGGCTATCCAGTGGAGTGACTGGTGAAGTTAATGAACTAGTGCTTTGAAATGCTTGAATGAAAGGTGCTATATAAATTAAGTCATTATTACTATCCATGAAATTCCAGATATCACCCCTTCTGCTAATTGATAAAAGAGTGACTTTGGCATTGGCTACAAAAACAAATGCTTGCTTGCCCTGCAGGGCAAAGCAAGTTTGTAGCTGTGGTGACCCTGAATATCATGGTAGCTCATTGGTACACTGTACTTGGATCTTAGTAAAGCCTTCGGTTTGGTTGGAAGACTTAGTACTGGGTAGCAAATTGATGAGGTGGGTTGCAGACTGGCTCAGCTGGAAGACCCAAAGGGTAATGGTTGGAGGGGAGTTATCAGGCTCTAGGGAGCTTACCAAAGAGGTCTCACAGAGGTTGGTGCTCAGACCTGTGTTTGTTAATGTGTTAATTGATGACATAGGGACAGTGTTAGAGGCATGATTTGCCTCTTTGTGGACAACACCAAACTTTATGGGTGGGTGGACATGGAAGAGGGGCAGGGACCTTAGAGAGTATATTGGAAAGCTTGAAAATTGGTCTGATATCCGGCAGCAGGGCTTTAATTTGAAAAAGTGCAAGGTCATGCAGCTTTATTAAAAGAACTTGAGATCTGAATACTGGCTGGGGGGGGGTTCATGGTGGCAGAGGAGGAAAAGGATCTGGAGATAGCCACAACCAATAACCATAAACAGTGTGTGCAATGCAAAAAGGTAGCAGACAAGGCAACTAGTATGTTGGGTACATAGCTGGGAGTTCACAAGCAGAAGGATGGAGGTAAACCTGCCACTGTACAGATCCATGTGCAATAAATCATCAGGAGGAAGTGTAAAGAAGGCAATGAAGATGATTCAGGTCAGCAGTGCAGCTCGTACCAGAACAGGCTGAGGAACCAAAATATGCACTAGCTGGAGGAAAGAAGGGACCGGGGGACATGGCTGAAATCTTCAAGTACCTCAAAAGTCTTAACACGGTGGATCAAGGGAGCCTCTTTACCTTTAGTGAGAACAGAAACACAAGGAGACACAACAAATTGGTGGGGGAAGGTTCAAGAAGGAGGTCAGGAAACACTTCTTCATGGAACGGGTGGTATCAAGCTGGAATAAAGTGCTAGCAGAAGCTGTGAACCAGAAGATGGTCAACAGATTCAAGAGGGGGTGGGACAAAACAAAGGGGATGGTCAGAGTTAAAGGGGAAGGGGTTGTACCCACTGTAATTCAAAGTACAAAAGGGCCCACATAAAGCAGACTAGATAGACTGTTTGATCTTCTTCTGCTAACAAATTTTGTACAGTATGTTTGAATGTCTGATGGTGGAAATATAAAAGGGGAAATAATCCTGGTTTATCTCAAAAAATGGGATTCTTGCTGTATCTCAGAATATATGATTAAACAGTCAGACTGGCTTCTGTTTTTATCTCCCTTATATATGCAGTGGTAAATAGAGGATCCCAGTATATCTAGATACTGTATATCAAGGTAGGCAGTTACCTCAATGCTAGTGTAATGAGCTGTGAATGAGCTTGGCACATCCAGCAGACCTGGGTTTGATTCCACAATCTCCACTTGCATACTGTGTGACACAGAGCAAGTCATTTAACCACACCAGTGCCCCCAGCTCACTCCTGAAAACAGGCACTTGTGCCTAGTGGGTCTCAGCTGGTTACCAAAGAATAATAAAAAAAAACAATGTTCTACAGGATAGTCTCATTCATTTCAATGGGATTTCCTGTGACATAAATAGATATTTTGATATCTACTAAGACATATCTCTGGCTTCACACATGGTACTTACTCTACATATAGGAACATATCTATGGAAACTTAAAACTGTTCTTATCTAAAAAATAACTGAACACTTTTTGTTGAGACACTAGGTGCTCTAATTAACTGGCATTGGCATATTAGCACTATATTATGCATCAAATACAACAAAGAGAACTGCATGTGTTGAAAGAATTAACACTGATCATGTATTTGATTGACAGAAGTGTCATACCTTTTAGTTGCTCTGAACAGGGGGTTCAGTTAATTGTTTTTCTATGTAACTCAAAAATTTCTATGACTCTAAATTTGGAAGTTATTTCAGTTTTCAGGAAGTCAAACTGCTTCTTGGGGCCAAAATTCTGGAAGTCAAAGTTGTCAAGTTTATATAAAATTATACTGGTAAAATACACTTCTGTTAGAAAATTAACCATTTTTGATTTCCATGCCTAAACACATTGTAAATCATTTATTTTCTTTGTCATTTGTTTCAATGTGAAAAGTGTAAAATCATGCACCTAGGTCACAAAAACCCAGAGGCAGAATATAAAATGAGGAAAGAGGTATGATGGTCACAAAACAGGAAGAGGACCTTGAAGTAGTCATGCTGGATGACCTCAAAGTGATGATCAGTGCAACAAGGCAGTCGGTAGGGCTAGTGGGATGCTGGGGTCCATAGGGTGGGGTATCACCAGCAGAAGGAGAAAGGTGGTGTTACCACTATATAGATTGTTGTTGAGCCCTGCCTGGAGTACTGTTTCCAGTTCTGCAGCCCACATCTGAGGAAGGACATAGACAAGGTAGAGGGGGTCCAGAGGAGGGCAATAAAAATGGTGCAGGGGCTATATCAGAAGCCCTATAAGGAAAGACTAAGACATCTCAATTCACATAGATGAGTAAGGTACAGGAGATGAGTATTTTCAGAGGAGAAGGAGCACAAGAACAAGGGTCATGCAATGAAACTGGAATGGGAGAATTTAAGAGGGGTGTGAGAAAGTACTTCTTCACTTGAAAGAGTGGTGGATTCCTGGAACAGTCTTCCAGTAGAGGTGGTGGGGTCAAAAATAGTGGTGGGCTTCAATCCTGCATGGGGCACAAAGGAATCCTGGTAGGAAAGCAGGGGGGTAGCTCGAGATCAGGTAGGGTCTACAGTGGTCCATAGGGTGGGGTATCACCAGCAGAAGGAGAAAGGTGGTGTTACCACTATATAGATTGTTGTTGAGCCCTACCTGGAGTACTGTGTCCAGTTCTGCAGCCCACATCTGAGGAAGGACATAGACAAGGTAGAGGGTGTCCATAGGCAGATAAATAGTGGGCAGACTGCATTGCCCAGGAGGTCCTTATCTGCTGGCAAATTTTATGTTTCCATGTTTCTATGAAATCAAATATATCCTTCCCCTTAATTTTGTAAGTTTGACCTAATTTTTGGAAATCATCTACTTCAAAATTGAGTTAACATAAGCACCTTCTTTGAAAGTCAATAACATTTTAATCATATGTCTTTATGATATAAAGAACTGATTAAAGAGCATTCTGGATGTTCAGTATAAACTTTGTTGTTTGAGACAAATATAGGTTGTTATTAATGCATTGTATAATTTCTGGCAAAAGTTGTTGACAAAGAACATACAGTACTCTTAAAATATTTCATGTGTTAGTATAATAATTGGGAAAAGAGGTGAGTACATATCAAAGTGTCCTCAATTTTAAAATATACAGTATGTGAATAATGCATTGCTTTTCTGCAAAGTTGTGACTCTGCTGTTTTGTTATTCAGATGTCTTTGTAGCCTCTCAGGTTGTGCCTGAAAATAGGCATTTTTTTTCTAGTGCACCTATCTGGTCAACAAAAACTAAACTCAATCAATCAGTTAGTCAATGAATACACTTAAAAGATATACAGATAATTCATCATAAGTTTTTGATCCAATAATCACCATTCTTTAAAACATCTGTGGAATTCCAGGATTTCCTGTCCATAGAAAAGACTGAAGTATGTTGCCTCATGTCCATGGTTTTCTGTTGAATTTCATTAAAAAAAATGTCCATGGTGGTGTGTTATAAACAAGCTTCTATTGGTTCATAGTTTTGCACTATCAGCATTAGGTTACCTGTCTTCAAGGAACATGATTATTTTGATGTGACTTTTCTCATACATGCTTCAGATTTTTAAGTAAGTTTTCCAACAATTGTCCCATACTATAAACTTTCAGTTACAGTAGTTCTTATGATTTCCATGGTTCCCATGGAATGTTCATAGATATAAAGCTTTGGAAAGGGATTCGCTTATTGGGATATCATGGAATTTAATAATTTATCCATGCTTATTGATGGAGTTCCAGAATTGTTGGTATAGAAATTTAACATGTTGATTATAGAACTGATTGTTTGAATGATATATATAAAATGATAAAATGTGGAGATGTTAATATCTTGAGCTCTCTGACTGCCTATCACATGTTTTGTTTAAGGGAAACATTGCAAGAGTAATAATATGGATATAGACATAAATATGAATTTTAAAACAGCTAAGTTTGAAAAACATGTCATTATTTCTCATTGTTTCTTTATTTTTAGTATTCATTAAAAATATCACTGAGCACCAAGAGCAGCACCAAATAGTCAGGCACTGCTGATCAGGATGCAATACTGTTTACTATTGTACCTGGTATAGGAACCCCCATGATAGGACCTCATCCTTGACTTGGTACTTACTAACATGGAAGTGGTGGTCAGGGTTGCAGTTAGGCAACCACTAGGGGCCAACAACTACAATTCTATGTCTTTTGAGCTGGCTGCCAGGGACTTTGGTCCCTCCCTCAAGGGTGGTGGTGGTTCTTCACCTCAAATGGGCAGATGTAACCCATATGAGAGAACGGGTCAGAGAAAACATAATGGGGATAGACCACATCAAGAGGTAGAGCTCTTAAAGCTGCTTCTGGACTATCATTTTCAGTCATGACTCAAAACCCTTGGAACACGTAATGTGAATAGGGTGATGACTTACCATTTTTCACCAGCATCCTACATGCAGTACAAATATTTAAACACCAACTACAACATTGGGGATGAAATTTATAAATATATTATTTTTAGTACTGCATTATAAAACATTAATTTTGTTTACTGATGCAGTTACTCTAGGCACTTAAAAGAAGGGTAACAATCAGAGAAATTAACTCAGTATTTACAGTTATGTGCACTGTATTGTGTTTTTTTCCTAATGATGCAGAATGAAAATATAATGGGACATTATGCTGTGTACTTTATTATGGTTATGTCAAGTGTAAACTGAATTTATAATTTGTTTATTTAGTTTTGTCCTGCCTTGCCTGATTCCTCTGCATGTGCCCTTCTATAGCACGCAGCCTTTCCTACTGGTTTGGGTATGTTAGTCATGTTTTCTTTGCTCTGTCAGTATCACACGTTTGCTTGCCTGATATGTGTGTGTGTGTGTGTGTGTGTGTGTTCAGAATCAAATATGTTGTGTCAAAATGGTTTAGAAAAATGGATGATCATTTGAGACTGGATCAATTAATTTGCAATGGCAAACTTCTTTACAAGTAACAGAAATTAAAATGTGCCATATGTTTATAATCCTCTGGGTATAATCAATATTAACAACAGTACTATGCCCTTCAGTGGTTATAACAAAAGTTTTTCTGTGGACCATTCAATTGCCTTTTGTTTGCTATTTTGAAGAACAGACAAAGGGACAATGAGAAGTGAGTCATCATACACTGAAATGAATTGGAACAGTGGGATTTCCTGTAGCTATTGTATGTGTGCGGGAAGAAATGGAAGTGCCAGTGGGAAGGTTTTACACAAGCATAGTAGAATGAAAAAGAGGTACATTTTATTTATTTATTCAGTCTCAGATTACAAGTACCTTTGAGCGCAAGGCAGTTCATTTACAAAGGTTCCACATCAGTGGGGAAGAGGTTACAGTTATGAAGTACAAGAAGTTGATGTTAAAAATACAGTATAGTATATATGTTACAACTTAAAATGAAATGATTGCTACAACAATAATAAACAACGAATAAACAGTAAGGAAGCAGCCAGCATGGATGAGTTGACAGTTATGCTGCAACAAACAGTCAAATGAATACATCCAAAGCATACAGTGACAGATTAAGCAAAGGAGGCAGTAGAGAGTTAAGATAGAGGGGTAGATGAAAGTGGTGGTGTAGCGATATTAATCAGCATATTCTGATCTATGTAGGATGAAGACAGTAATGTTTAGTGTTGTTCTTAACTACGTTCCTAAAAAACAAGAGGTCTATAAAACCTCTGGGAAGGCATTACTATGCACACAAAAAAAAGGTTTTAAAAAATCAGGAGCAAACAAAAACTGCATATTGCTAATTTCTGAATTATTTGTCATCTGCAGTATTTCTTTAACTAGAAAAGATCTAAATGAACTAGAAAATCTCTCTTGCAAGAGACTCGTATCTAAGATAATGGCAGCACACACAATATTAGCAGCATATTACCAGATATCACACAAAACATATTTTAGATATAATTGCAACATCAGTTAATAGTTGCAGTTGTTTTTATCTGTTATTGCAGTGTTCAATATGAAGTTAAAGTACAGCACAGTCATCAAAGCATACTTGATGATGTGGTGAAAAGTTTGCAAGTATACCATTATGATACTGTTTTAGATTACGCTTTTTCTCCTGTCTGTAAGATGCCCTTATTCTCCTTTTGGAGTCTGCTTTAACTTTTTTTCACACTTAAAATAATTGAATGAGAGTTCCATTAAATATGGCTGCCCCAGGTTTCCATTAGTAAGAAGAGAAATTGCTTTCTGATCATATGGACTTTGTAGATATCAAGACAAATTTCAGGTGACAACACTTAAGCTTGTATGAAATGTCTAGTGGCACCCCACACCTTCCGATCACCATCCTGTACTTAATAAAATATTTTGTGGTGTCTAGTGGCATCCCCTACCCTCTGATTCCCATCCCTGTCAAATACACTCTGTCCCTGGTAATTAGTGACACACTCCCACCATCTGATCTCCATCCCCTTAATGAATAGAAACATAGAAACATAGAATTTGATGGCAGGTAAGGACCGCTTGGCCCCCCCCTTGTCTGTCCATATTCCCTACTTACTGTCACACCGTAAATCTTACTTGATCTCTGGCTTTACCCTCCCCCCTTTCCTTGCTTCTAAGGTTCCCTTATACCTATCCCATGCCTTCTTAAATCCCATTAAAGTTTTTGCTCCAACCACCTACTCAGGGAGACTGTTCCAGGCATCCACCACCATTTCTGTAATGATGTTTTTCCTTATATTTCCCTTGATTCTACCCCCTCCAGCTTCATCGCATGACCCCTTGTTCTTGTGAATCCTTTTCTCAGAAAAAGGTTTCCCTGTTGAACCTTATTTAAATCCTTACTGTATTTGAAAGTCTGTATCATATCCCCCCTCTCCCTCCTTTCTCCAGTCTGTACATATTGAGGTCCTTCAGTCTCTCCTTGTAGGGCTTTTGATGCAGATCCTGCACCATTTTAATTGCTCTCATTTGGACTGCCTCTACTCTGTCTATGTCCTTTTGGAGATGAGGACTCTAGAACTGAACACAATACTCTAGGTCGGGTCACACCAGAGATTGATACAGAGTTATCACCATCTCCCTTTTTCTGCTGGTGATACCCCTCGCTATGCACCCTAGCATCTCACTGGCTCTCCCCCTTCCTTGTCACACTGTTTGGCCACATTTAGGTCATCAGATATGATATCACCCAGGTCTCTTTCCTGTTTGGTGGTCATCAGTACCACTCTTCCCATTTTGTACTCTGGCCCTAGGTTTCTATGCTCCAAGTGATGATTCTGCATTTTATTGGTATTGAAACTTAGTTGCCACTTTCTAGACCACTCTTCAAGATCACCTAGATCTCTATTAATTTTTTCCACCCCATAGAGTGTCCTCTGTATTGTTAATTTTTGTATCATCTGCAAAAAGACATACTTTTCCTTCTAGTCCCTCTGCAATGTCACTTATAAAGATATTAAAGAGGGCTGGTCCCAGTACTGATCCTTGCGGCCACTGGTGGCGCTACACCGGGGCACACCAGGACACGTGCCCTGGTCAGAAAATGCTGTGCCCCAGTTCCTGCCCGGTGCTCCAAAACAGACATTTTTTTTTTCTGTTGGCATTCCTAGCCTCCATTCTGCAAGCTAGAGCTAGGGTCCTGTGACCGATCGACTATCGTCTTTTCCGGGTTTGGGGGCAAAGGATTGGAGTTTCTGCATGAGACTGCATCAAGCTAACAGTCACTTGGATTGCCTCAGGCAAATCCAGAACTCTGCTGAGCCCTGGGACTCCTAACTTTAATGCTGGCAGTGGAAATGCAGAGCTTGGGAGGGCTAGTTACTGATCCCGAGCCAGCCAATTAGTGCAGCACAGTGTCTTTAACGAGACCAATTGTAATGGGGAAAATTCTGCCCAATGGCAGGGAGATGGCTGCAGCCAATCCATGGCTGCAAAACTCTGTCATTCAGCACCAAGCTTTCTCAGCCAATGAGGTGTGTCGGTCACTTGAACTTTCTCGCGTTTCCCTGGAAATAAAATGGCACGCCATGTGTACCGAGATGGATTGTTTGTTTACTGGCTGGTGCGCCTGCTACAGTGAAGAAGTAATTGCCACCAGAGATGAGTTACCCTGCCTGCTGCCACATCCTCAGATGGACTGGCCAGTAAAGCCATTCTCCTGCCTGCTAATGCCGCTGCTCTCCTTGTTCGCTGAAGCTGCCTGGAGCTGGAGTGCCTGCCGATTGCCAGCCAGAGTTCTCCTGCTGCAGCGGGCCCATGTCCTCTGACTATAACCCCCATCCAACTCTGAGGCTTTTTTGACTCTTGGTTGGAGCTCCTCAAGCTGCCGACTGCGACCGCTCAACCTCAACCACTTGCTTGACTTTTTCTGGGCTGCTCATCTAAGGTAAGCATGCTGAAATGAATTTTGCTGCAAATTAATGCTGGCTTGTGCTTCACCACAAGGGAAAAGTTGGAGGAGATGACGGGGGGACATGCATGCCTCCAGGCTGGGTGCCTGTATAAGATGGGACTGTATGTGGGGTATACATGCCTCAAAGCTGGGGGTGTTTATGGCTGGTGGTGTTTGTCACTCTTTCTGTGGGTCTTTCAGTGATGGGCCTGCATCGAGGTGGAGGGGGGACATACATGATGCCTCTGACTGTAGTCTGTGCAGCATATTGTCGATGACTGGGGGTGTTTGAGAGATGAGCCTGTATCTGGGAGGAGGATACATAACATGATGCCTCTGTGACTGCTCAACCTTTTTATATAGTTTGGGTTCTTATACTCAAAGGTGAACCTGTGTTTGTTGGGGGGGGCAGCATACATGATGCCTGTGGTGTGTACTGTGCAGAATTTTATGTCTGGTGAGTTTCAAAGATGGGCCTGAGTCTCTTGGGGTATACTGAATCTGTGAGGTGTTTTGGGCTGCCTTTTTATGCTGCCTGTTTGGTTGGGTTTGTTCTGGAACGGTGGGTCTGCAATGGAGGGTGGGTTCAGAAGTGCCCCATGGTGTTGCTTGGGGGAATGGGGCCATCCCCATATCATTCATCAATTTGGCGTGTCTGCCACTGTGCTTGAGACTTGGAGAGGCCCAGACTTTTCCCCAGTACCATAGGGGAGGCTCACCTTGACAAGGTCTGAGAGACTGGTATTTGACTCTGAGTGGAAGCAAGGGTAATAGTACTGCCATGCTCTTGTTCCCAGAGCGCTATATTTTCTTCCTCATTACTTGACTCCTTGTTGATGTACACTGGATGTGATACTGTTTTAAGGGAGAAAGCAGAGGTGATGAGCAACAGAAAGGAAGAAACTGCAGTTGGGGAAGGGATAGCCATAGGAAGGACTGGGGCTAGTGGTTCTATTGTAGGATAGGAATTACTGTAGAGTGTCATCATCTCCCATCCCCCAAATAAGTGCTTTCACAGAAACTCCTCTTTCCCTAACAGTCACATAATTCACGCCTCATTCAACCCCACCCAGGCCCATTACCAAACTGGTAAACTGCATTGTATTGCTAATCATACTGTGTAGGTGTATGCATGTGCTTTAGATACCAGAGTGAACTGATTATGCACAACATTCATTTTTCAAATTGTAAACGGATGGACACGCTGGAATATACACGCATAATTTATGTTCTGGTTTCTATAGGTGCCCTGGCTCCCAACTGTGGTGCCCACCCAGTGCCCTGGTAACCAACAAAAGCTGGAGCCGCCACTGCTTGCGGCACCCAACTAGTCCCCCTCTCTTCCTCAGAGTGAACTCTGTTTACCACTACCCTCTGTCACCTATCCTCCAACCTATTTTTTACCCAGTTTACCACTTTTATTCCCACTTCTAGGCTGCCTAGTTGTTTGTGAGTCTCTTATGAGGAATGGTGTTGAAAGTCTTACTGAAAGCTAGGTAGGACACATCCACTGCTTCACCCTGATCTACCTTCCTGGTTACCCAATCAATAAGAAATCTATAAGATTAGTTTGAAATGACCTCCCCTAGTGAATCCATGCTTCCTCGGAACTTGTAAGCCACTGGATTCAAGATAGTCCACAATCCTTTCTTTCAGTAGTAATTCCATTAATTTCCCCATCACCAAAGTCAGGCTGACTGGCCTGTAATTGCCAGCCTCCTCCCTGTTCCCACTTTTGTGAAGGGGTACTACATCTGCTCTCTTCCAGTCCTTCAGAACTACTCCTTTTTCCAGTGAGTGGTTGAATAGGACTGTTAGAGGTGTAGTTAGCACATCTCTGAGCTCCCTCAAAAACCTTAGATGTATCTCATCTGGCCCGATTGCCTTGTCCACCTTAAGATTTGTAAGTTCTCTCAGGACATTCTCCTCTGTAAATAGACCAGTGTCCATGCTCCTTCCTTTAATGCTCCTGACACAGATCTGTGGTCCCTCACCCTCCAATTCATTTGTGAAGACAGAACAAAAATAAGTATATCTGATGTTTCCTTGTCTCCTTCCACACAATCCCTCCCTTCCCTCCTTATCCTTACAATCTCTCCCCTGGACTTTCTACTTTTGCTAACATACCTGAAAAATGTATTTTGCCCTTTCTTAACTGCCTGTGCTATCTTCTCCTCTGTTTATGCTTTTGCACTCCTGACCATATTCCCTGCCTCTCTCTGCTTCTCTTGATACAACTTTCTATCCTCCTCCCTCTGTGTCTGCTTATACCTCCTGAATGCTAGCTTTTTAGTCCTTACCTTCCCAGCCAACTCTTTTGAGAACCATAGCTGTCTCTTTTTCCTTTTGCTTAGCTGCTTGACACAGAGGCTAGTTGCCTTTAATATGTCCACTTTTAGCTTCACCCACTGTTTCTCCACTCCTCCCAAGTCCTCCCACTCTGCCAAGGCATTCATCACTGTATAACTGGCCCTCCTGAAATCCAGGACCATCACATTCATGTGGTTCACTTCTGACACGGTTCTTATATTGAACCACACTGTACGGTGATCACTGCTCCACAGGTGGACACCCACCTTGACATCTGCAATACTGTCCCCATTGGTGAGCACAAGGTCCAATATTGCTCCTTCATGAGTGTGCTCCTCTACTAGTAGTCTGAGAAACACCCCCTGCAAGGATTCCAGGATGTCCCTGCTCTGACCAGAAGCTGCAGCTGGCATGATCCAATCTACATCAGGCATATTGAAGTCCTCCACCAGCAGCAATCTCCTTTATTAGCCATCTTTTGGATGGCTTCTGCCAGAACCTTGTCCATCTCCTCCTTCTGTGCCAGAGGTCTGTAGATCACTCCAGTGTGAATAGTTGCTCCATTCCCCTTTTCTAAGGTGACCCACAGAATGTCCATCCCCCCTGTGTTCCCTGCATCTATGTTGCCTTTATGCTATCCCTTATGTAAACATCAACTCCTCCCCCTTTCTTACCAACCCTGTCCTTCCTGAACAGCGTATATCCTGCTATGGTTAAATCTCAGTCATGGTTCTCATTGCACCATGGCTCAGTAATGGTGACAAGATCTAGATCAGCCTCTGTCATAATGGCTACTAGGTCATTGATTTTATTCTCCAGACTTCTAGTGTTTGCACACATGGCTTTCTGCATACTGCTACCACCCTGTTTGCCAACCCCCCCTTCTGCCTTCTTTCCTTACCCACTCTGCCCTCATTTCCATCCCTATTCATACCTACCATTTTGTTTTTCTTGTTATCAGATACCCTTGGGGATTTGCTACCCTTATAGTTTTCCCTACTGACTAATTCAGCTAGTGGAGGGACAGTCTATGTCTTCCCGCTTCCTTCTGCCACCCCACTCTGCTAGTTTAAGTGTTCATCTATGCAACATTTAAAATGCTCACTGAGGACTTTTGTTCCCTCCCAGTTGGATGCAGGCCATCTCCTTTGTATAGGTCTTTATCTCTCCAAGTGGGACCCCAGTCCCAAATGTAACCAAATCTCTCCCCTCTACACCACTCCTTTAACCATTCATTGAAGCTCCTGGTACGGATTACCCTATACACCCCCCCTCCCAATGTCATAGACAGGTAGCATTCAGAAAAGGTCACTGAATGTGCTACCTGCCTAAAACTCCTCCCCAACTGCCTGAGCTCCTCCTGTACTATCCTAACCTCATCCCTGCCAGATCATTAGTCACTAGGTGACAATGACATCCAGCTCTCCCTCCTGTCCTGCTGCACTAGCAATCCTCAGGATCTGCTTTCCATCCCTCCAAGCCAAGGCACTGGGCAGGCACTTAACCTCCCTCTCCCCCTCCTTCTTGCCCCCAAATCTATCCCCTCACAATGGAATCCCCCACCAGGATTTGCTTCCATGTCTATGTGGTCATCTGCAGCCCTCTCTGGTGACTCCATTATGGAGGTCCCCCACATCCCCCTTGGTCACTACCATGGGTGCCTCCCTGGGATAGTCCCTCTCCATCTGGGTGGCATAGGAATTGTGTAGTTGTACTGTAGGGGGGATGTGCCTTTGCCCCTCCACCATCATCCTTCCTGAGCCAACCATAGTCCAGTTGCTCCTCCTCCTTAGCACCCTTTGAGGCAGCAGTGGTGGACGTGGTGGTCCTTGGGTCGGGGAGAAGGCTGTCCACATCCTAGCCAATTCAGCCTGGAGTCTAGCAACCTCCTTCTGAAACCAGAGAGGTACACACAGATGGGGCAGTACCTCTATCTCCATAAAGTTTCCCTGAAAACTGCTGCCCCACACCCACTGCACTGCACAACTCCCAGCATATCTATTTTCTACCTTGCATGTTTTTGTTTTGCTTATTTAGAATCATTTTACCCCTACCCTAGATAGGGTGTTTCACCTATTCCCAGATTTTTTTGTTACAGTATTTTTTCGTTACAATACTTAGTTATGGTAATTAGCTGCAATACCTTAGACACAGCATTTATGCAAACACTGTAGCCTACAATATTTCCATATGATGTATAGTAGAGCATTGTTCTATATAGAAATACATCCTTTTCAAAATGCTGTTGTACCACAGTTCAAAGGTCATGGAATGTGATTGTACCCTTCTGTGGTAGAACAGCATTCTAGAACCTCTAGAGACTGCACAAGTCAGTTTCATTGTGAAAGAGAAAGCAGCACAATGCACATATTTTACATAATACTATACACTATAAAAGATACAGGATGAGCAACTTTATGCATAACCAATGGTTCGCTCTCGAGGTCAGAGGGAATCAGAACCTCCCTGTGGCAGAACACACTGGTTGTATAGTGACACATCCAGTAGTGTATGGTGGAATGCTGTTCTGCATGGAATTCTATGCCTAGAACATGCTTGTTCTGCTCCAGTAGTGACATCATTATGTTGTTCTGCTGCAGTAGTGATGTCACTACCACAGCAGAACAACTTGGAATGCTGGCAAAAAGTTTTTAAAGAGCCACTGACATCAAAAGTACTACATTGCAGAATTAGAATAAGCATACCCCCAATAGATAGAAGGCAGTATAGCGCAGTGGTCTAAGGCTCTGAGCTGCAAATTTGGTGACATCTAGCAGACCAGACCTGGGTTTGAATCCCACAGCTTCCACTTGCATACTGTGTGACCCTGAACAAGTCACTTGTGCTCCCAGGTCACTCCTGTAAAAAAGCTTTCAGCTTAGTGTGCTATACCTGGTTAAACAACTAAAAAAAAAAATATATATCATACCCAAAACTACGTTACTTCATTTTAAAGTTATTAGCCATTTTGTAACCCTAACTTCACTACCCGTACAAAAAAAGTCTGTATCAGTGAATAGCTGCTGATGATGCCATATTGGGAACTCGCAGTCTAGTATCACCTGTCAGCAAGCTTATAGGACCTGTGTCTCCAAAGTTGTAAAGGTCATTTGCAATGGGTTTCACATATAAAACAAGCAGCACCATTCAACAAACATTGCTTAAAAAACTATACAAGTGTCAGGGCTTGTAACAAAGTTAATTCCACAGTAGAACAGTGCTCTGGAGTGATATTATGCACCTGTAACATGGCAAGTGCAGAAACAGGGAGTTATGTTTTATACAGCATTGTAACATGACATCCTATATTAGCAAGTATAATAAATCAAAGGTACAGACACAGATAGAGTGGGATCGTTTCTGTTTTTCTGCTGTGTTTGCTGTTTGGGATTTTGCTGCTGTGCATTATGGGAAATGCATATATTTAATTGCATTTTGTATATTGTGGGTGCAATGGTGGGCAGTCATTCAATTGCTGAATGCATGTAGATGTGATCAACATTTCAGAATATATATTCATTTTGGCTGACTTACTTTTGCGAACTGTTGAATCAACTCAGTTTTTCTATTGTGTCTTCAGTTTGGGATATGGCTGGTGTGCATTATGGGTAATGCATATTGTTATTTGCAGTTTGTATTTTGTGGGTGCAATGGTGCACAATCATTCACTTATTGATTACATGCAGATGTGATCAACATTTTATTAGATATGTTGATTTTGGCTGATACATTTGTGAACTGTGGAATCTTTTTCTGCTGCGTTTGCTGTTTGGGATTTGGCTGCTGTGCATTATGGGAAATCCACATATTGACGTGCACTGGAGTATTCAGCTCTGGTAGTTGTTCCTACAATTCTGATGGCAGGCCAACAGATGGCTGTGGAACAATGCTACAACCATATTTAGATCAATTTCAACATATATTGAATTGAGTCACTCAGAAAATAACTTTTATAGCCCAAGTAAAAAACAAATGAGCCCACCTAGTTTGTTGACTGGTGCTGCCTGTTTTTCTTGTGAAAACCATTGCACATGATCTTTACAACTTTGGAGAAACAGATCCTATAAGCTTGCTGACAAGGAATTCTAGACTGAGAGTTGCCAAGATGATATCATCATCAGTTCTTCACTGATACAGGCTTTTTGAACAGGTAGTGAAATCAGGGATACAAAATGGCTAATAACTTTACAATGAACAAAAACAGACATCTAGTTGTTGGTATAGGATTTACTGGGGTATACTTATTCTAATACTTATTTCAATTGAGGCAGTATAGCGCAGTGGTCTAAGCCTCTGAACTACAAAGTTGGTGATATCCAGCAGACCAGATCTGGGTTTGAATCCCACAGCTTCCACTTGCATACTGTGTGACCCTGAGCAAGTCACTTAACCTCCTTGTGCTCCCAGGTCGCTCCTGTAAAAAGCTTTCAGCTTAGTGTGCTATACCTGGTTAAACAACCAAAAAAAATAATTCTGCAATGTAGCACTTTTGGTCATATGGTGTCAGTTGCCCTTTAAAAGTTTTTGCTGTCTGACAGATGCTATGTGTTGTTGTGTCTGATCATTCTTCACTTGTAGTTGAGTAAATTGTTTTTTGAAAATGATAAAAATTCTATTCTCCGTTGCCTTCACTAGCTGGTTTTTGTGTGATTTTATTTGGTGTGACTGTCTGAACACTATAAAAGATTGTACATGAACAGTCATGCACAAGCAAGGATATTCTTGTATCTCAAGGTTTCCATGGTAACCGAGCACCTCTCAAGCTGCACTCTCGAGGTCATCTGTTACCAAGGAAACCTCTCTATACAAGAATATCCTTGTTGTGTATGACTTCTCATACACAGTCCTCTATATTGTGCTTTCCTCTTAGCTATACCCAATCAGTGATTTCAACAGTGACTGAAATGTAACAGCAAATCTCAGTATTCTAGAACTCAATGGGTTGCTACTTCAGATGGTCTATCTCAACTAGAACCCTATGCCAGGAAAGCTGGTTCTTAGCAACAGTCTGATTCTAGTTAAAACATATTTTCAATAAATGCCTTTTTTAAAACAAGAAATCCTCAGCCCAGAAAGACCATCAAACAGTGATAAAGTCACAGCCCCACATAATCAACAGGCCACCACACAGCAACAAGCCAGCTAATCCTGGTGTCAAGGATAACCCCACAAAAGGCACAAACAAACTGCCTAACTATTGTATATAAACACAATTAAAAACTTATACAAGATATGATTAATCACAGAACAAACATGTTGACTAACCTATTCCCAACTAATATGAAACACACAAATCAGACACCGCCCTGTAGGCAATAATACCCTCCTTCTTAATCCACAAACTGTACACCAAAAATATTTAAAAATTAGAAAAAAATATATTCAAAATGTTCACTTAGCTATGGGAGCTCCACACAGACAGCGCCACTGTGTGAACAAAGTGGTGTAACATGATACATAGCAAATGAAATGCAGCAGTAAAAAGTAATAGTTTGAAACAACATTGACATCATTAATTATCATTGGAAATTGAAAAGGAGTGCATATTTTTTGTACAGACATTTTTTAATATAAACTTCGGATTTAAACTCCTATTTCAACAAACTGCTCCTGCACTGTTTTTTTTAAATTTAACAATGCAATGGTGACTCACATTATGTCATTTTGCAACACTTGGCATAAAGGTTGTAGAGTCAGTCCTTTTGGCTAGCTTGAAAGCAAATTTTATTAAATGTTTTTGCAAATCGACCAGATTGCATCTGCAGCTCTGTAACAATGCATTGAAAGACTGAGTTGGTAAACAATTGTGCAGAATCCAGCAATATGTATGAAGCTCATTGGGTAATGCAAAAAAAAATCATTGGCATGAGAGTTAAAAGATGACTGTACTGTAGGATTGCAACAGATGTTCTGTTAGGTCATATTACACTAAGTCTGAGGTACCTACTTTAAAATTTTGAAGTGTACAATGCAAAACTTTAGCAGTTGTTTTCCCAGAATATACCTTCTTATTGATGCAGACTGTCAGGGTGTGGGTAGATAACTGAAAAACAGTGACTAGCACATGTCAGGTGAAAAACACTTACAAGTTGTTTTATTTACAAGAAACAGTCAAAAACACAAACATTGCCAATTGCAATGCTTGTTAACAGCCTGGGGCCAAATATTAACAGGTTTGCCTGGTGGGCAGAGTGATTGCATGCTGTTTGCCCAGAGTTTGCACCTGAGTGCAATATTTACGGGGGTAGGTGTGTAACCAAAAGAGATAGCACACGAATAAGTAGATAATGTAGTTTGAGTGCAGAGGGAGGGGTGGGGACATCAATTCAGTATCAGCGCTAAATTCAGTGTGTTAATGCTGTACAAAAGGAATAGCAGTGTCCACTTAGCACAGTGCAATTACTGCTGAAAAAAGCTGACTTACTTTGGACAACTCTAGTGGCTGGCAAGGACACTGCAGCCACCAAGCAAGATGGTGGTTGGGGGAGCACACCTGCTCCCTGGTGTCTAGTGGCACTCCCCACCTTGTGCTCACCATCTTCATAATGAATAAAGTATTCCCTGGTGTCTAGCGGCACCCCCCCAACTCTCTGATTCCCATCCCCATCAACGTACATTCTGTTCCTGGTGTCTAATGGCACCCCCCCACCCTCTGATCACCATCTCTGTAATGAATAAAGTATTCCCTGGTGTTTAGTGGAATCCCCCACCCTCAGATCCTAACCCCATATAAATGTAAACATTCTCTGTTGTCTAGTGGCACCCACTACTCTCCTATCCCCATTCCCATATGAATGTAAATATTCCCTGGTGTCCAGTGGCAACCCCAACCCTCCAATCCCCATACACGTATGTATCCAAATATTCCCTGGTGTCAAGTGGCACCCCTCCTCTGATCACCCACCACCATCTCTGGAAAGCTGTCCCTGGCATCTAGTAGCCACCCTGCACTGCTAGCACTGTGCAAACCATGCTGCCACCCTCTGGCCATTGTCAGTGATGCTGTGGTTCTGATATGGTGACTGACACAGCCCTTCTCTCACCTCTCAGCCATCAGCCATATAGAATGAAAGGGAATGCACTTCCTATGTATCGTACAGGGAGCACACATCCAGTGTACTGTACAGGAAGTGTTTGTGCTGTGCGGGGCTGCTAGACATGAGGAACAGCTTGGCAGTCACAGCAGTTGGTAATTGGAGGGTGGGGTTGCCACTAGGCACCAGGGAATATTCAGACACATACAGGGACAGGGATCAGAAGACAGGGGTGCTACTAGACACCAGGGAATATTTCCAATTATAAAGGGATGGGAGCTGGCCTGGTGGTACTGAGGGTTGAGGTGTTGGATGCCACACTTCGCACCACAGCGGTGACCAGGGTTTGGGACCGAGCCCGGCCACTGGGGGTCGGCAGGGGGAGAAGAGATTGAACATCCATAGGACAGCTCTCTTTTCACAGGGGAGGGTTGGGGATGCGATCACTAGTGTAGCGGTCTCTGGTGGCTGTCGGGGGTGCCGACTAGTGATGCAACGAAAGTGGGGGGCAGAGTTGCGGCATCACATTGCCTTGACAAGCCACACTCCATGGGGGGGTTGGGGAACGTGGCAAAAAGTAGAGAAAAAACCCATTTCTTGGGGATAGATGAAGGCACCTTGTCTGTCCAACAGCCCACACTTCCAATACTGGGCTATCTCCTCTCCAAGGGACCACTCATGTTCGCCGGGCACTTTGCCCTATAAGATAGAGCACCCTGGGTGGATAGGGCGGCCCTTCCTCTGGAGCGTTCAGATCCGGAAGTGGTGCTCGGTGGCATGAGGGAAAAGGACTAGTCACAGGGGAAGGTAGAGGCTGGGTATCTAAGGTTGCTGGAAGGAGTTTTCCAGGGAGTGGAGATAAAAAAAAGGGTTAAAAAAAAATAAAGGCATGTGGCTTACAGGGTAGAGGTGTCACTGGAGACCAGGAAGTATTTAACTTCCTATGGGATGGTGATCAGAGGGTGGGGGTGCCACTGGACACCAGGGAATATGTAGTTGAATACAGGGCAGCAATCAGAGGGTGGAGGGGGTGCCACTAGATACCAGGGAATGACATGAGGGAATATTTACATTTATATGGTGACAGCAATCAGAGGGTGGCGGGTTGCCAATAGACTCTGGGGTATACTTCCACAATTATGGGATGGGTGACAAAGGCAAGGAGGAGGTCATAGGAGAGGCAAACCTGCCACTGCTTCTCTTGTAAGTGAGCCCATAAGGGACACGTGTATGGCCCCCTTAGCTCCTTGCATGCCCAATGGCCTCATTTGCATGTTGCTGGCTAAGTATCACATCGGGGTCTCCTGGCACTAGCAGGTCTGGGTGCTACTATGGGGTTGGCTACTTCTCATTCACAACCAAATCACAACATTTGTAGCACTCTTATCGTGAAGGACACTCCACACTCAGAGGTTACTGAACATCCACACTTTAATAAGCCAATAATGGAATGTCAATACAGAAAGTTAAATCACATACAAAGCAACCAAAACACCTAAGGTCCTTCCTGGTAAGAGTGCTACAAATTACGTAATCCAGTTGAGTTATTAGGAAGCCAGGTCTCCATAGCAGTACAAGGAAATGGGGATATTTTTAAATGCTAAATATTCATCTAACAGAGACACTGCATAGAATTCCTTTAGAAACATACCACAGACAGTATTCTATGTTCTTAAGTACATGTCTTCAGGAAGCAGTCAGGTTACAAAATAACATGCTGGAGGGTAAAGTGACTCTAAAGCTCAGTCCAAGAGCAAGCTTGAACCCTGGCATTATGTTACAATTCTGTTAGTCCTGCACTTGAATTGCTGCTATACTGGATGATATAGAAGGCATATTCATAATTTGCCTTTTATCACTTTTTCTCCTAAATCTATCACCTATTTTACTTCCTTACATATTTTTCCTTAACTCTCCACTAACTTTGCTATTTTCTCTTTATGGATACTTTTCTTTTTAAATCAATGTTTATTGAGAGAATGTTTAAATACAAGGAACAGAAATGTCACAGTACAGGTAAATCAGACTTGGTTCTGTGCAGGGTATTGCAATTAACAGCAATGGAGTGCTATAGGTTTATTAAGTATAACAGTGATTAACTGCAGTAATATTACCCATCGGCTTTATTATACTGAAATAGAATGTGATCAGAGAATAAACTGTGAGTTAACTTCTGATTGGAAGAAGACCCATCTTTGCCATCACTCCTCCCCCTTCTCCTGATGCCATTGCAGAGTGAAGGTAACAAATTCCATTCAGTAGATAAGGTTAACTGTTTTATGCTAGGACTCCTTTGGTGGTATACTATCAGTCAACAACAGGTGGGTGATAATGTTTTTAGCAACCAATATTAACACTGATTGCAATTTGAGGATGCCACCCAAGATCCCTTCCCCCAGGATAGCTAGAACTGCCAAAGAGGGAGACAGTATGTTCTACTAGGCAAAAATGTTTAATTTCTGATTTATACTGTTCCAATAATCTTGAATAAGATGACAAGACAAAAAAACATGAGTGTGGTCTGCCTTTTCCTCTCCACACCATCTTCCACAGGTTCCCACCTGTAGTCCCATATAGGAGGAACAAAAGTAATGTGCCATGCACTTCCAAGTGAAATCTCGCCATTCGGTTGAGACCATAACTCTATAACTGGTGGCCAAGTACTTCAACCATAACTCATGGGATGACTGCATCTCTATACTCCAGTTGCCTAAAATCACAGCAGAATGTTCTGGCATCAATTTAATTGATCCTCTATATAAGGAACCTATCATATGAGACTAGTTGATCACCCTTTGAGAATCATTGGCTATAGTATATGAAGTGAATCAATTTTAAGGAAAGAATTTGAATTTTGGGCCAAACCCCTGAAAATATTACTTAAGTTCTAGGAAATGGAAATCAGCTGACCTTGGGAGAGAGAATTTCTGCATATTCCTTGGGTAGTAAACAATTAATACAACTATTTCTAGTTCTTTGCCCCCCAATTGTTATAATCCCCTATCTAAGGCACTGGGGGAGGGGATTGCATTATATGTTATTGCCTGAAGCCATACCATGTCCTCAGTAGGTAAGTATTGTCAATAACACAACATTCAATATTTCAGAGGGATGACAGCATATCTGGAAAAGCTATAAAAAAAAAATTCACAGTTGGGTTGTCAAAGCATAATTACATATAGTAAATTGGATAGATTAAGGCTACCAAGGCCCTTTGGGGAGATGAAGCACTGAATATTTAAAGCAAGGGTGCCCCACCCCTATAGTAGTCTAGAAATGATACCATTCCAGTACTGAAAGTAACTCTTGTCTGGGATTAACAGTTGGGTCTGTGAAAAATAAAGCAAGTTTGGCAAAATGTTCTGTCGGACTGTTTCCATTCTTGACAGAAAAGTAAGTGAGAGCAGAGTCCATTGTTATAAATCTTCTTTGCTGCATTGTATTGTGAGCTTGTAGTTCAACAGCTCCAGGTGGGAAAGGTTTCTGAGGATGATATTCCCCAGATATTTTAATTACCCTCTATTCCAGAACACAGGTAATTTAACTTTCAGGGCTGGAGAGTGGGTAAACTTCAGGGCCAAAAGTTCTGTTGTCAGAATATTTAATTTAAAACTTTAGAAAATGTCAGAGTCCTCTATAATAGACCATACTTGTGGCAAGGAAGACTCAGGTGTGGTCAAGTGTTAGGATGACATCATCTGCAAATAAAGCAGTTTTAAAAGAGTGACCTCTCTCGAAGATCCTCTCTATCCCATCTGTGTGATGAATTGCGGACACCAAAGGTTCAATATAAAGCTCTTTAAATTTAAACATTAAAGCTTTTTTAAGCTCTTTTGGTTTCTTTAAAGCTCCTTGCAATCTTACTACTTTTGTTAGCAGGTGATACTGAACTCAGTCCTGGTCCTTTCTCTACTCCATTCTTACAACTTCTCAAATGATTGAGAGTTGCCCATTTAACCATCTATAGCCTTCTTTCAAAAATTTACCAATTACAGCCTATCATGCTTAACCTATTGTCAGATGTCCTAGTTATATCTGAATCCTGGCTTTCCTGTAAGGTACAGAATTCTGCTGTAACAATCCCTGGCTACACTGTACTGTAGCTAGGCAAGATCGCACAAAGAGGGGCTGTGGTACTGTACTGCTGTTTACATATCCAACAGTATCCAGTTTGTGACTGTTCTTTATGTCTCTTCCCCCTTTCCCCATGAGCTGTTCCTGTTCAAACTTTCCTTTCATTTTTCTGCCCCATGTTTATTTTTGGTGTTTATTGCTCCCATGGTAATCCCTCTGCTTTAGTTATTGAGCTGTTTTCAACTATCTGTAATAATTCTTCCAGAGGTGATCTTTATATTTTCAGTGACTTTAAGAAAAACTGGCTCTCACCTAATAAAAGTAAAATTGTTCAGAATGTAAAGTCACTACAATTGACTCAATTGAGCTCTGACCCCATTCACCTAAATTTTAGATCTTTAAATCACTCTGGGTCCTCTCATCTCATTCTCATTATATAGTGGATGCAGCAATCCTTCCTGACTTCCTCAGTGTTTATCATATGGTTTACTGTATGTACAAGATACATTGTCCTACAGCCCACCCCCCCCAAATTAATTCATCTCAAATTCTTTAGGACTCTAGACCTGTCCTCTCTTTGTGAACAACTGATTGTTCCACAACTCAACAGTGAATGAATATACTTTTTGCCCTCCAATACTTTCAATCCAAATTTATGGCTGTATGAGATCATCATGACTCCCTAAGAAAAAAACAGAGTACAGGGCTGTCATCTTCCCTGGAATACAGCTGAGATTATGCCTTACTTGCATACATACTTACTGCATACCTTGTCTGGCATTCCTTTAAGATCACTGTCTTCCTGACTGCTTTGGCAAACTATCCTCACCTTCATAATGCCTGAACAAAATAGAGATGGTCAATATCCACAAATTGCATTCTGTGAAATATTTTACGAAGTTCGTGCATTTTGTGAAATATTACGTAGATGCGAAATATGAAATTTTACTGATGAAATGCAAAATTTTGCTGGCAAAAATGCAGATTTTGCCCTGCAAATGGTGGAATTTTACCACTCATGAAATGTGCAAAATATTTCCGGGTGAAATTCCTGATTTTGACAGAATTTTGCCAGCGAAATTAAATTTCACTGCATCTCTAGTACAAAAGTCATAAGACTTGTGAAGTCTGAGTGTTTGCATTCACACTCCAAAACAATATTAATTATCCCTCTAGGTTCTGAAAGGTTATCCATTCTCTATTCTCCCCTCTGACCCAGTCTCTCTCTCTTCAGTTCTCAGGGAGGATGACTCCCTCATCTCAGACCCTTCTATTGTTGCCTCTTTGTTTAATTTCTACTTTGCTGCATGTGAGCTATCTTTCATCCCTTCCTCTTCCTCACCCCTTTTCCTCTCTCTTCCTTCTCCTCCTTTAAATCTTGTTTTCCCTCTCTCATCGTTCTCCTCCTTTATATTTATATTTTACTTTCTCTACCTCTGCTTCTCTTAAGTCCTTGTTTGCTCTTAATTCTCACAAATGTGGTAGCCCTGATGGCCTTGATCCCAAACCTCTACTTTTCTGGACCCCTGCTGTTGCACTGGCTATTACTGTGTTTCTCAGTCTTTCTTTTCCTCTGCTACTGTTCCTTATGCTTGGAAGCAGGCTACTGTCATTCCTATTTCAAAAGATGCTGATCCCCCTTCTTCTGGTAATTACTGTCCTATCACTCTCCTTGCTACCTTAGCAAAATTACAGGAACACATTGTACTATCACAACTCTCACCCTTCCTTGACTTCTCTTCCTACTGTACTCTGTTTCATTCTGGTTTTAGAAAATCTCACTTCACTTCCCTCCTTTGGCTTACTAACTCATCTTCACAGGTATGGATCAGGGTGTGATCACGTCCAACATGTTTGTAGATCTTGCTAAAGCTTTTCACAAAGTGACACATTCTCTCCTTCTGGATAAGCTTAAAGTAGTAGAACTTTCTGACTCTGCAGTCAGCTGGTTTCATTCTAACCTTGCTGAAATATCTCAAACTGTCTGGATAGGAAGCTTCATTTTATCCATACTCCCTATCTGCTCAGGTATTCTCAGGAGTCTGTCCTGGGTCATATTTTCTTTTCCATATTCTAGAATGACCTCATCTATGTTTGTTCCTCTTCCCATGATCTTACCTCACAGCTTCAGCTGGATTTTGACAATTTTCAGCACTGGTTCCAGACCAACAAACTATCCCTCAGTGCCAACAAAAAACAGTCTTTGTGACTTCTGGCAAGCATCAGAGGCTTTTCAGACTCACCCATCTCCTTTCATTACACACCCTTGATGGAGCTAGTATTGAGGATGTATCCTCATTTAAAGGAGAACCACACTGAAGCTGTAAGTAATTTTTCCCAATAGAAACTGTTTTCCGAGTACTGGTTAAAATTCTGTTGTCATTCCCTCTATGCATGCCTCTTAGCAACCTCAGTGGGTATTTTCACTTTACAATCAGGTGGTATGTACCATTTTAAAACTGCGTGATGTAGTTTATATCAGTTCTACAATGCCGCAGAGACACGAATTGTGTTGAATGGCATTGCAGTGACAGTCAGCACTGTGCTGTCCAGGAAAGCAAGTATTTTTTACAGGGGCCTTCATCCCCTTCACCCCCACACCTCCCGTACTATAGATCACTAACTCTGAGTTGGAATTGATTTGGGAAGGGGGGCCATATCCTTAGAGACAGCAGTGTCGGGAATACCGGGGACCATTGCAGTGAACTGCCAATTTTGTCACTGTAATGGTCTTCATAGTATTCCTATTGCTGTTTGAATGTGATACTGTTTATATCCCTCTCAGCAATGGTGTTCTATAGTGGAACACTGATGCATTGTGCCAACAATAGAAAAGTAGAACAGGGACATAAACTACATCATACTGTTCTAAAATGGTTCTTAGTAGCAACATGTAAATTATAAACACCCACAAGAACCACTAAAAAGCCTGGGTAGCTAGAGCAACAACAGAATTTGAACCAATATTTAAAAACAACTTCTACTAGGAAACATGACTTATACAGTACATTCAGCACAGTTCTCTTTTAAGTATCTTGGGGTTTGGTTTGATTGTCATCTTAATTTTTGAGGCACATAGTTGCCATTCACGAAAACCTGCACCCCAAGCTGGGTGCACTGTACAGGAACAACGTGAGTTTTCCACTTCCTGTCCACCAATAGATTGTTTTAAAGATGCTTCTCCTCATTTTTGATTATGGTGACATGGTCTATAGTGGAGCTTCTAAACCCATCCTTGTTAGACTGGACCCCCTCTTTTACTCTTTTTGTCATTTTGCTTTAGACTGTCCCCACATACCCACCATTGCTCTTTCTACTCTGCCATTTCACTTCCCTCTCTTGGTGCCTGGCACCTTTACCATTGTTCTCTTCTTTATATCTAAATTCTGGTTTGGTTCCCTTTCTTTCTACCTTACATCCATCTTATCCTGTCCCTCAACTTTCTACTGCCCTCTACTCAATAATACTTCTCATTCCCTCATTATTCCTTCTAAAATGTTTACTGTTGGTCAGTCTGCTTTCTCATACTGCTTTCCTAAATTCTGGTCCTCCCTTCCCTAGTCAATTTGCTCTGCCTCTTTTGTTTTTTCCTTAAAGCCTTTCCTTCATGATTATTTTTCTCCCTTCTGCAACCTTTCATGACTCTCTTCATCTCGCACCTGTGGTTGCTCTGGTAAGCTGTTTCCTTTTTTCTATACTGTATTACACAAATCTGTTATAATGATCTGTCTTCAATTTTTGATTATGCTTCTTGATATGTTGTATTTACTGTATATGTTTTTTCCACTTTCTCTACCCCCAGGACACATCTGGAAATGAGCTGTTAGCAACTTAGTATGCCTTTTCTGGTGAAATGTTTGAAATAAATAGACAAATTACTTAAATCATTAATTCATTCATTCCTGCCTTGTGACTCTTATTAATGATCTAGGAATGGACAAAGTCCAATTAACTCATTTATATAAGTGTATGGTGGTGTAGATGGTCTGCAACACCTGGATTGATTCCCAAAGGGCCATTGTTGACAGGGTGTCCCAGTGAAATCACCAGGACACCCTGTCAAACATAGAAACATAGAACCTTGCTGGCAGATAAGGACTGCTTGGCCCACCTAGTCTGCTCATTTTTCCCTGTCTATATTATCACAGCAGATCCTACTTGATTTCTGATTCATTCACCCATACCTTTCCTTTACCTAAGATTCCCTTATGCCTATCCCATGAATTCTTGAACTCCACCACTGTTTTTGCCCCCCATCACCTCCACTGGAATCCATCAGTCTTTCTATGAAGAAGTACTGCCTCATATCTCTCCTGAATCTACCCCCTTCCAGCTTCTTATCACACCCCCTTGCATAAAGCACCTTTTGTTCTGACAAAATGCTTCCCACTTGTACCTTGTTTACCCTGTGAGGTATTTGAAGGTCTCTGTCATATCCCCCCCTCATCTCATCCAGGGTGTATATATATTTAGGACTTTTAATCTCTCCTTCTAGGGCTTCTGATGCAGACCTGCACCATTTTAGTTGCCCTCCTCTGGACTGCTTCAATTTTACCTATGCTATTTTTGATATGTGGTCTTCAGAATTGGACACAGTACCCTTTGGGGTGTTAACAGCAAGCTATACAAAGGCAACACCACCTCATTCTTTCTGCTGGTGATACCCCTCTCTATGCACTTCAGCATCCCACTTGTCCTCCCAACTGGCTTGTTATATTGCCTGGCCAACTTTTTGTCATCCAATATGATCACCCTAGGTCTCTTTCCTGCTTGATGGCTGTCAGCACCACCACCCTCATTTTGTACTCTGCCTCTGGGATTCTGTGTCCTAAGTACATTATTTTGCACTTTTTCACATTTAAACCCAGCTGCCATAGCCTTGACCACTTTTTGAGTTTTCTCAGGTCACTATACCCCCCCACACAGATTGTCCACCCTATTGCACAGTTTGGTATCATCCAGAAAGAGGCAGACCTTCCCTTCCAGCTCACCTGTAATGTCACTTTTAAAGACTTTAAAGAGGACTTGTCCCAGCATTGATCCTTGAAGAATCCCACTAGTCACCCTTCCTTCCCAGAGTGACCTCCATTTACTACCACCCTCTGCTGCCTGTCCCTTAACCAATTTCTTACCCAGTTTACCACCTTTGAACTCAACCCTAAGCTACCCAGTTTGCTTACTAGTCTCCTGTGTGGAATGGTATTGAATGCCTTACTGAAATCTACAGTAGGTAGGCTACATCCACCACTCCACCATAATCTAGTTCCTTGGTCACTCAGTCAAAGAACTCTGTCAGATTCATTTGACACAATCCCCCCCCCCCCGGTGAATCCATGTGGCCTCGGGTCTTGAAACCCATAGGATTCAAATTGTTCTACAATCCTTTCTTTCAGGAGTGATTTCATTAACTTCCCACCACTGAAGTCAGCATGATTGGCCTATAAATGCCAGCCCCTTCCCTACTACCACTTTTGAGGAGTGGGACTAAATCACTCCTCCTCCAGTCCTCCGGGACTACTCCTGTTTCTAATGTGCGTGCAGCCAGTACCTCCCAGTGCTCCCTCAATACCCTTGGATGGACTCATCTGGCCCCATTTTTTTGTCCACTTTCAGATTTGTGAGTCTCCTCCCAAAATGGACTAGTGTCCACCTCCCTCGCTCCAATGTTCCTGTTACATTTTTGTGCCCCCCTCCCCATCTCTTTCCTCTGTGAACACTGAACAAAAATATTTGTTCAGGATGTCTGTCTTTTCCTTGTCCCACTCTGCATAGTCCCCCTTCCCTTTTTAACATTACAATCCCACCTCAGGTCTTCCTTTTTTGGTTACATACCTAAACAGAACCACTTATTGCATCCTACCACCAACCACCCAACTGTAGACTCTCCTGGTGTGAAGCAGCATACATACTTTTAACCATTCCTCCATACCAGGTACCAAAGCTTGCAAAAGAACTCACTGCTATACCTGCAAATTTATTTCTAATGTCACTGAAATCCATGGTCCCAAGGGTGTTTTTTACATCACCAAGGAGTTCTCATGTACTTCCTCTAACGTGAGATACTGTATTCTTTGGAGGAAGTGTACATCAGAGAAACTGTCAGGTGCCTGGCTGACCAGCTCAGGGAACATTACAGGGCAGTGAGGAATGGAGACACTGATAAACCCAGTCTACTCAACTTTACCTCCAGGGACCACAATGTCAGTGATCTTTCTGCTAGTGTCCTTCAGCAAGGTTTATGGGATGCTGACCAAAGATAATACATGATCACCAAGCTGATCATCAACCTAGGCTCCCAACAGCCCTCTGGTTTAAATGAGAGACTAATTTTCTGCCAACATCTCTCAGCCACCTGATGGTTTTCTACTGTAGTCTGTCTTTTATACCCCCCCATCATATCTTTGCTTGTGTATGTTCATGTTATGGTTGCATGTGTGGGATGTCTGCACACACTTCCATCCTGTGTTTGTGTGTAGGGGAGGTGGAATACTCACATGGGCATTCCAGCTATGTGTGCACATCATAGAATCATAGAAGCTTGATGGCAGAAAAGGACCACATCTATTTTCATTTTCCACAGATGTCTTCATCTCTGTCTCCTTCTCCCACATTTGTCACCTTTCAGCCTTTTTACAAGGTCCTGTTAATTAGTTCCCATTTGAGGACTCCTCAGTTCATTCACTCCTACAGTGCCTTGTCATATCCATCATCACCTCTTTATTTTCCAGATTCATTTCTTACCTTGTCTATTATCACTTTTTCTCCTACAGCCTCACCTTTTTTCTTTCCCCACACCTATATTCCCTTTTTCCCCTTTGCTCTCCACTAACTTTGTTTTTTTCTCTTTTAGATAATTCCTGAAGAAGGCCTAATGTCAAAACATTGATTTTAAGTCTATTTTCTATGTTAAGTGTGCATTTAATATTACCATTTTGTTTTGTTAAAAAATGTCTTGCCCTCTTTTGTTGCTGCCTCAGCTATTCTCCCTTCAATTTGTGCCTTACTGCTCTCCCTGCTTTCCTTTGTTTCCCCTGATATGCCTTCCCATTCTCCTCCCTCAGTGTCTCCTTGTAGATTCAATGCTACCATTTTAGATTTCATCTTTTCTGCCACCTCTTTTGAGAACCACAGCAGTCTCTTTTTCCTCTTTCTTTAGCTCCCTTACTTGAAGGAGAGGTTTGTTGCTTTCACTATGGCCCTTTTCACTTACCCCACTGTTTCTCCACCCCATGCAGTTCTCCCCCCACCAGTGAGGTCATCATTGAGGCATTCACCATATTTTTAAAATCTGCCCTCCTGAAGTCCAGGATCTTCTCTTTTATGTGGTTCAAGTCCACAACCATCCTTATACTGAACCACACTGTATGGTAATCACTGGTCCCCAGGTAGCCCCCCTCATCCTGATGTCTTTAACACTGTCCCTGGCTGTTAGTACCAGGTACAGTACTGCTGCATCACAAGTGGGTTCACTGACTAGTTGCCTGAGGAGTGCCCCCTGCAGGGAGTTCATGATTTTCCAGCTTCTAGCTGCCTGAAGCCACAGCTGGGTGGTTCCAATCTACATCTAGCAGATTGAAGTCCCCCACCAACAGCACTTCCTCCTTTTCTGCCATCTTGCTAATGGCTTCTATTAGTACCTTATCTAACTACTCCTTCTGTGATGGTGGTTAGTAGACCACACCATTGTGAATAAAAGCTCCATTCTCCATCTCTAGGGTGAACTGCAGCACCTCTGCCCCCCATTCCCTGTATCATGGTCACTTTAATGTCCTTCTTCACATAGAGTACCATACCCCTTCCTTTCTTTCCCACCTGTCCTTCCTGGATAGAGTATATCCTTGTATAGCCATGTCCCAGTCATGGTTTTCAGTGCACCATGACACAGTAGTGGCCACAATATCCAACTTGGCCTCTACCACTGTGGCCACTAGGTCTTGAATCCTATTTCCCAGACTTCTAGCACTTGCACACATGGCTTTCCAGGTTTTATTACCACTACATTTGCTACCCCTTTTTCTTTTTTTGCTTTTCTTCTTCCCCTTCCCTTTAAAATGTAACTGCTCCCATGCAACATCATTTCTTCCAGCCTGCTTCCTATATTAATTTCCATCCTGGTCAAATGCTTTTTTGGCATCTAGTCTTACCACCATCATGGGGAAGGAATGCTGCACTGCATAGTCTATCAGGAGATGTGCATGGCACACATTATTATGGGTGTGTCTCTTGTGCATAAACCCTACTTTGTACTTATCTAGTAAACAGGTAGAATTGTACCAAGCCTCCAGGCCCAGAGCCCTACGAATAACTTATAACCAATACAGTAAAACCCTGTTAATATGAACCCTGGATAACTAAAAATCTCAGTTATCTGGAACTCAGTCATGACCCCCATAATTTTAGAATCATGCACACGTACTGTGGTCAGCTACTTAGAATTAGCACATTAGTTTCCTCCATACTTTCAGAGTCATTCACACATAGTTAGCTAGTTACAATTAGCACATCAGCACTCTTCAACACTGACTACCACTTTATTTGTGTGTGTGTGGGGGGGATTGCAACATCTCAAATAGCAGAGGGATGTGTAATTGTACCTGTACTTACCTTGCTCTCTCTCTTTACTGCAGCAAAAAGGGCTATACAAACCCTATTTGTTGTGGCAACAGTCAGGGATTGGGAAGGGGGAAACTTTAGCTACTAAAATGAAGTTAGCCCTTACATGTGCTTCTCCCTCTCCTCTGCATTCACTGCAGATGCAGTTGGGGATTGGGACTCAAACACCCAAGGCACTCAACTTACTTTTTCTCCTTCCCATGTAGAAAAATGTTTGTTGAGACCCAGTCACTGTTGCAGAAGTTCAGGGTTAGGAGAGGGAAATTTTAACAAATAAAGCTAGCCTTTTAAGGGGGCTTCTCTCTCTCTCCCCTCCCCCTCTCTTCTGTCTTTATTGCAGATGCAGTTAGGGATTGGGAACTCACGGCACTCAGCTTGCTTTCTCTACATTAGGGCAAAAAATGGCTATAGCAGCATTCAGGGCCCAGGAGAGGGAAATTTAAAAGAACACAATTGCAAATGTAGGAGTTCAGTCCTGAACACAGTTGCAGTACAGTATGCCATTCACTTAACTGTTAAAAGCTGGGGTAAGATTTTATGAAGAAACCACATATGTGTATACTGCAGCAGCTATGGAGCTGTGGAGAAAAGCTGTAAAAGTCAAAAATTCAAGTAAGAAAAAACAAGGCAGCAAGGCATTACAGACTATTTTACAGACACTACTGAATATTTCAGTATAGTACTGTATTGTTTTAATGGTTGTACTGTACTGAGAAAGCGTGTCTATTCCTGTGTAGTATGCATTATAAAAGTATATATTACAAAATACTGTAGTGAAACTCTGTTCCCCAAGTTTCTGTAACCTGACACCAGCAGCCCAAAACACGGTTGCCTGACACTGGAAATTTTTCTACAACAGAGTTATTTTTATGTTTTGGGAGCTTTGCCCCAACACCCCCTTAGTTTATATAACTAACCCCCCCATGGGCAAAATTCCAATGTCAGGCAACCATGTGTCAGGAGTATGGTGTCGGGATAATGAAACTCTGGGAACCAAGTTTTGGTTTATCAAAATACTCCCATATAAAATGCTCTCTCATATATCAAAAACCCTGCTTAACCAAAAGTTTTTTATGTCCTCGCAGGCTGTAGGATAATCAGGGTTTTACTATATTCAATAATGATATGGGCGTATAAGAAGAAGAAGAGCTTGCAGGGTCTTTCCCTGGCTTTAATAAAGCTGAAATGGTGGTGTACCTCCAAGATGGGTGGTGGAATCTACCCTTAACAGAAGTAAACTTGCAGAGTAAAATGGGTAGAATTAATTCACAAATTTCTTATAACATTCATCCTGTGGACCATCTGAACCTGGACACTTCCCAGTTTTCAGGGTTTTAATCCCCTCCATAACCTCATCCAAAGAAATAGGAGCTGTGAGATGTATCTGTACTTCAGGGGACAATGTGGGATCATTTTATTTATTTAAACATTGTTTAATAGATACCTCATCGTTTGGAGTGTCCTGGGAATACTGCATCCTACAATAATAAGCTAAAATGTGTTAAATGCTGGCATGATTCCTTGTGAGCCACCCAGTGGCTGGGTCTCTCAGCTGCAGACTACAGACCTTTTTTTTGATGCGTTCAAAGTTACCAAGCAAATCTGTGGTCCCCCCTTGTCCCCACTTCATAATAATGGTGCTGCAGACAAAAAAGTGCCTGTTCTATTTTCTGATCCATAAATAGCTGTAATTCCCTTTTAGTCTGGGCTACATGGTAAGAAAGTATTGCATCCCCCAAGGTGTATAATAAAAGCTGAAAAGTGTCAAGTTTTTCCTGCAGTTCAATATATGTTTGCTCCCTTTGTCTTCTCTATGTAGAGGAGTATTCAAGAAGAGCTCCTCAAAGGACCAACTTTATGGTATCCCACACTATTGCCGGAGAGACATCACCCCTATCACTCCCTGCTAAGAATGAAGGACACCTGTTCCTTAATCAGATCTATTACTGTGAGGTCTTTAAACAAAGATAGATTAACTCTCCACATAGTAAACCTTTGATGTTTCCCCAGCTGTACCTAGAGAAAAATGGTAGCATGACCAGAGAGAAACCTTGGCCCTGCACTAATATCCTGCACCTTCTCCAACTGTTCTGCCATTTTTTGCAGTTAATCTTTCATTAAGTTTGCAAGGGTTGTTATAATAGTACAAACATGTCACAAGTGGTAATTACATGCCCGTTGTTCCAACAGTTATAACTAGACATGGACATCATTATATAACATTTCTATATGTATAAGGCCTAAGGTACATTCTAACATAAATAACACATTATGAGGATAAGTGGCTTTTGATCATGTAAAATATATCTACACCAGCTGTTCTGCCATTAAAAATTTATAATTGAGTCTAGCCTCCAAATGGCATCTAGTAGAATAATGGGAATATACCCAGGTTGTAGAAATCATATACGCCATTCTCAAAACTGTGAAAAAATACCCATTTATACTCTTTCCTTTTCTGAAAGGAACTCAGAGACCAAGGAAGGGGAGCTCCCCCACTCCAGTAACTTTCTCCTCCCCTCAAGGGGATACAAAAATTCCACACAACCCCTTCCATTAACTCTAGTGATATCTAGAAATATAGATGAAAAGTACAGAATGAAAACTGTGGCCAACAGGGCCAGACACTGGAAAAAAAGCAGAACAGTCAGAATGTCCATTGAATAGGAGTCTGTTGTGACTGCCATCCAAGGGTGTGTAGTACAAACCAGCTTTCCTAACCAACAACCCTGATGTACTTAGTGTTGAGAGGAGGAAATCCAACCAGAAGTTGGGATTACTGCATACTGTGACCTGTGAACTGAAGTTGACACCAGTATGGCACATCATTCAGGAGTAGTGGGGAATAGGAGAGTGGGAATGAGTTTGCTCAAACCAGGGAGGCAAAATGTAACTTATGTGGCCAAACTCAACTGCACTAAGATAAAACACCTGTCTCCTGCTTCTCCACCTTAAGCTATGTAGGGAACCACTGCACATGTGACAACTGTTTAAGAGAACAGAAAGGAAATGCCTTCCGGCCTCTACACAGAATACTGGTGCTGGAAAATGATTAATAGGGTCCACCCATGTGAGGGTAAAAAGCCTGAGGAGCAGTGGGCAAAGTAATTTTGGCCTACTGAGGGATCTATATTCCATCCTACAGATGCACATGGCCCCAGACCACCCTGGACTAGACTATGCACACACCCCTGCTTAGTACTAAGTCAAAACCCCATCCCAACTCATTATTTAAAAGAGGTCAAACAGTTGCTCACTTAAATCTTCCTTTCAAACACAAATTCAGTTAAAGTGTTATGGCAAAATGAGAGGCTGCCTAGACTTCTCTTGGGCCCCCTCATCAGCCTACATACCTGGCCCATGTAAAATTGGCCTCTCTATAGCTTATAGGCTGTGCATGCCTTCAAGGGAGTACTCAAGCAGGTGCAGCTCAGCCAGTTCCCCCAAACAAAGAGGACTGCCTCTACCCCAGGGCCTTCCACTCCCTGCATGGCATGTCCTCTGTGCATTCTGGTTATACTGATCCACTGCAGGCCAGTCCAAACACTAGAAATATGCTAAGTAGAAGATTTCATGAGATGGTATAATAAGCAGAAGTATGTTTGCAGGGCACAATGAAGGAGCCTGGGCAGTGTCAAGCCCAGTCTCACCAGTCCACAGCCCAAGGACACACACTCCCAACTTGATGAAAATGCAAGACCAAGGCCCTTCCCCAGAACCCTCCAAGTGCATCTATACCATAGGATGATGCCAGCATGGGTCATTTAAAGCAGTCACTCAATCAGAGTATGGAAAGCGTTTAAGATCTTGCAGTGGAGTTCATTCAGGTTGATTAGTAACCCCAAACACCAAAAGGGCAAAGTCCTGCCTATAATGCAATCAAGTCTGCCCCATATGTTGTAGAAAATGTCATATTCAAGGGTGCTATAATCAGGATTGGACCCACTCATATGTTAGCCATAACTAAGAACCAAAACCCAAGTATCTGACAAACTGTTCCCTGTTTTTGAGTTGAGCATAACTCCAGAGGATGTGCCTTTACTGCATAACCCTCTGAAAATGGTGAAGGATATTCTTAATCGATTGCATGGTGTGCAGGGCATGTTACCAAGCTGCCATCATGCTAGTAAGACATGTTTCCTGCTTGGAAAGTTAATTGGATGCCTCAGGGTGATCTGCAACAAGTTCTCCTCACCAACGGGCTGGTTTTCTTTGTTGCTGAGGTACTTCAAATCCCTATTTTGAAATCTTCCACCACCTGCTGTATGGTGTGATACAAAATAATGCTATCCTTATAGTGAACTTGAAGCTGGGCTGGAAAAGGTGTCTGATACTTGATGCTTATGGATGGCAAAGCTCTCATGTAGGGATTGTATGCCGTCCTCTGGGCCTGAATCAACTAGGCATAGTCTTGATCAAAGAAGAATCTATGTTTAACAAACTGGATCATTTTCTTCTTCCAGGCAGTGGAGAGTACCTCTCCTTGATCTGATAACTGAGGAATCACATTATAATGGAATGCAACTGGGCATCATCGTCTGTTTAGGGCCCAAAGTTCTATGAATTATTTTAATTTAGAGGCATTCCTTGGTGGGAAAGCCATCTGCTCTTCAATTGCTCTATGAAGTTCAAAATATGTGGGACTACTGCATCCTTATGTAGTCCATATAACCTCAAATATTTGTGGCAGATATGCCCCTCCTAATCATTGCATTTATTCTCCAACTGCACCTGCCTGTGGTAAAGTTTTATTTATTTTTTATTTATTTAAGTTTAAGATTAATGCCTTTGAGCCAAGGGCTCATTTACAAAGGTTCCAAGTTGTCAATACAGTACAATACAAGACATGACATAACATAACATAACATAACATAACATAACATAACATAACATAACATAACATAACATAACATAACATAACATAACATAACATAACATAACACGACATTGATTAACAGAGGTTGCACAGTACACACAGGTGATGTTGTAAGAACAAACAGGGAAATATTTACAGCATGGAAGTGCTAACAGTGTCATCACTCTTTGAGTAAGGTACAGCACTTTGAGATTGCCATGCAGGTTCACTACAGAGGGGTAGGGAAATGAGCAGCCAGAGTAGGCTTTGTCAGGGGTGGTACTGCATAGAGGAGGGGAGTGAAATAAGCAGCCAGAGTAGACTTTGTCAGGGGCTGTGTTTGAGAGAGGAGAGGAGAGGCGGGCAGGTGGAAGAGCATAGAGACCAGAGGGGGAGAGGAGGCTTGGGCTGCTGGGAAGTGGTAGGAGCAGCAAGGGTAGGCTTTATTAAGAGTGCTGGGGGGGAGTGTGAGGAGTAGGAACTGGGGAGAGGGGAAGGGTATGAGGGGGTGCAATTTGGGGAGGCTGGACAGGAGTGGAGGGAGAGAGGGTCAGGTTGAGGTGGGTGGGTCAGCATTAGGAGAAGCAGGCACAGACATTTTTGCAGTCCAGGTGGGAGTGGAGCCCAGCTTTGAACTGGTAGAGCTTGTTACACTCAATTAGGGTGGTCAGTAGTTCATTGATCCAGATTACTGATTGCATCCATCCTTTCTGAGCATTCAGTCAGCACAATTTTCATTTCAGTATGTTCCATCTATATTTTGAACATCTCTGATTTGACCAGTTCCATATCCAATCTGACTGTCTGGAATGAGGTGGCCATCTCAGCCCTGGAAGCTTGTAGTTCAACCAGGAAAAGTGCATTGATGACTGATGAGGCCTCAGTGTGTGGAGGAGCTTGCAGTGAAGATGTCATGCGGGAAGCAGGGAGGAGTGGCTGAAGTCATAGATGTGGAAATTGCCAGCATTAGGCTATGGAGTGCATTTATTTTAGATTTCTTACTACCCCTCTTGGAAAACTGTTGGCTCCAGTTGCTGCAGCTTATTACTAATAGCATTTAACCAATCTTCTGAGGTGAGTTCTGTTCAGTGATCCCGAAGTTCCTTTGATTCACTCTTCCATAGCTGGTGACGTAATCAGAAGTCTTTTAGTAAATAATTCCTGATGAAGACCTATGGTCAAAACATTGATTCTATCTCTATTTGTGTTTTCAGCATACATTACCAATTTATTATGCTATTACTGTATGTACTGTAATGTGCATGTGGCATGACAGAAACAACACTTCAGTCCTCACTGCATGAGACTGTAATCAGCAAGCATGGAGCATGTAACTGTGGCTGATCTTTGACCATGTTATACAGTTGCATGGCACCAGAAACAGATTAGTTATTATCTTGAGGTTTGTGTCTTCCTAACAAAAAGGGGTGTCCTAGTTAAATCTCAAATTAGCACCTAAATATCAGAAAATCTAATTTAATTCTAAAACACTGTTTGAAATTAAGTAAGTTCAGAGATTTTCTGTGCGTTTTGTTTTCTTCTTTCATCGTGACAAGTACCCCAGCCTTGTTCTCAGCTTTACTGCAGCAGCTTACCAGCTTTCTCAGAAATTCTGACTGCCCTTTACTTTTATTTTCTGAATCACAAGTGGGTATATATTTGAAATCAGTTCTTACAGTGCTGCAGATGATGAACAATGAGATTTATATCTCTACACTGCACATTATATTCCTTTAGGTGCTCAGGAAACTAATCAGTTAATTTTACTTCTTTACAGTGTGATATACTGGAGATTACTGTATAAGGATTCTGATGCTGGATGCAATATTCCTGTTGAGGAAGTGAGAAGTATTCAATGTCTGTATGGGACAAACATTATGTCATCAATATATTTCATAACCAAATTAGGTTATTTCAGCACTGATTTACAAGTACAGTATATACACCGACTTAAAATTGGAAACAAATAAGATAGATTAAAATGAGGTTTGAAAAGCTTTATGAAGGAGCTGACCTGAGGCACTGAAATGAAGCCATTAGCAATTTGTTCTGGCAATTCTAAATTCTGGGTCATCTTGTTTTTCCACTAGATTATCCATGTCTGCCTGAAATTATGATAATGGCATATTGTAGAAACACTTACTGAACTTTATATTGCCGAAAGATGAGAATTGCATTTTTCCAGCAATATTAAGTAAAACATAGCAAGAGTGGGCTTTTAAGGATACACTGTAATGGCCTCAACAAATATTTCACCTTATATAAAAATGTTTAAAGGAACAGAGACAAAAATTGTACTTTAAGGTAATGCTACAGAACCTGATCAGAGCTTGTCCTTGACTTACTAGACTGGAAAGGGAGTTGGACTTTACATTTGAAATCCATGTGAAGCACCAATTGAAAGCAGCAACAGCAGCAGTAAAATCACCTAAAGGTGACCACTCAGGATGTTGAACAGGAGCAATTGGTCTAATTCATTTTGGTGGCAGCCTTGAAAACTTTTGTATCAGTATATGCTTTTTTCTTTCTTATAAAATGTGTCAGAAGTTTACTTCATCCTGACTGGCTGAGAGGTACCTCTGGCAGTGTCATTATCAGGGTATATTGTGGCAACTGGCACATCTTCTGCCAGTCAGGATGGAGAATAAGACAGATCACGGTGCTAGCCTCTCTCCTGTGTTGGCAATTTTTGGCCGGGTAGTGTAGTTGGGATAATTTACTACCCTATCCAACATAACAGTGTACTTCATGGGTCTGGAAGTTTTGACACAGGTAACGTGTAATTTTTAAACAGGCATTATGGGCAGCCTGTGGGGCCCTGGGACTCTTGCCAGGAATTCCCAGGCTGGAAACAGGCATGAAAGGACAGCCTATAGGGTGATTCACAAGCTGACAGCAGAATTAGGAGCACATGACACCAGGCTGATAACCTGATTGGTCAGTGGTGTATGTGCTCTGTCTGCTATGAGCCCATTGTGCAAGTAGCAGCCAGACTTTGGAGGGAGTGGAAGGAATCAGGCACTCACTCTACAGACTGCCACTAAATCACAGTGAAAACTTACAAAAAACCTTAATAAAAAAGTAAACACCTCCATGAAACAGCAAAAGGAGTGGGGGTCGAGGTTGAAGACTGAAATAACATCAGGTGGGGACAATTGGGAGATCATCTTCTCAGTTGAGGAAGTGGATGGTGGTCTGGTGCTGGGGAGAAAAGGAGTGGAATACAAAAAAAACACAGACAGCAAGGCAATGGCAGCTGGTTTGTGTCTCTGCAACATAGTGAAAGCCATTTATGCTGTATTACACTGTCTGTTAGGTGCCCTGAGCCCTGCCACTTATTACTGTGAACTAGGTACACTGCGTGTCTCTCTGCAGCATAGTGAAAACCATCTGGGCTGCCTATATTACCTTGTTTGTTAGGTGCCCTGAGCCCTGTCATTTATTACTGTGACATAGCTACATTGTGTGTCTCTGCAGCATAGTGAAAGCTATTTAGGCTGTATTACACTGTCTGTTAGGTGCCCCGAACCCTGTCATTTATTACTCTGACATAGCTACACTGTGTGTCTCTCTGCAGCACAGTGAAAGCCATTCAGACTGTAGTACACTGTTTGTTAGGTGCATAGAGTCCTGTTATTTATAACTGTGACATAGCTACACGGTGCATCTCTGAGGCATAGTGAAACCATTTAGGCTGTATTACACTGCCTGTTAGGCTCACCAAGTCTTGCCATTTTTATTACTGGAGCATAACTATACTGCATGTCTCTCTGCAGTATAGTGAAATCTATTTAGGCTGTATTACACTGTCTGTTAGGTGCCCCAAGCCCTGTCATTTATTACTTTGCCATAGCTATACTGTGTGTGTCTCTGCAGAATAGTGAAAGCCATTTAGAATGTAATACCCTGTTTGTTAGGTGCCCCAAGTTCTGTTATTTATAACAGTGACATAGCTACACTGTGTGACTCTCTGCAGCATAGTGAAAGCAATGTAGACTGCAGTACAGTGTTTGTTAGGTGCCCCAAGCCCTGTTATTTATTACTGTGACATAGCTGCACGGTGTGTCTTTCTGCAGCATAGTGAAAGCCATTTAGGCTTATTACACTGTTCGTTGGGTGCCCTGAGCCCTGTCATTTATTACTGTGACATAGCTACACTGTGTGTGTCTCTGCAGCAGAATGAACGCCATTCTGTTTTGGCAAATCATTTACAAATAATATCAGAAGATAAAGTCACACTATAAGTTGCTTTGTAACTTGTGCTTCCATATCTTGTGAACATACAGTATGACATTTTCTTGCATTATGTTACTTTTATCAGAGTTAATTAGTAAATATTTTATTTAAGAAATTAGAGTTTTGTCCTTTTGTTGTAATTCCATTGTAATTTCATCTTTCCCTGATAATGAAGATTCATATGCACAAGTAATACATTCTTGTCTATCTCTAATAGCTATTTTTGCTTTACTCTGGTGCCTATTTTTAATGAATCTGATTTTTTTTATCTGTTTAACACCTGTTGGGTTCTCAGATAGATTCTTCTGTTTTAAAGCAGCAATTTCATTTAGTTCCTTATTTTCAATTATTTCTGTTATAGTTCTTATAGGCTTCTGACTTGTTTTAGGGGAAGATTTTCCTTCCCTAGTTATCTGGGAATTAACCTGTTTATCAGAAGATTGGCCAACTTCATTAACAACAGTTTCCAGAATTTACTTTCCCAACAAGGCACTGTTCAACAGAATAAATATTTTTATAATGAGCTGATTATTTGCAACCAATTATATTTTTAACATCTTCGAGGCCCACAAAAAAAGCTTGAAATGGTTTCAGAATCTAATGGGACTTCATTATCCAGTTTTTCATTATTATTCCTTTTTTATGCTCATATTTTTGGCTGTCAGCTGTTGCCGGGGGGAAGAGATCTATCTCCAGTATTGGCTAGGACCCAGCACATGCCAAGATCCAAGCATCATGGGGCACATGCTGATGGTTTCTTCCCTTGTGCGTCCCCCTTCCCCACCTGTCTGAGGTGGGACCAGTTGTGCAATGACCTTGGCAGACAATTGGGCATGCTCCCACACCCAAAGTGCAGAGGTCTGCTGGTCCCCACTCTGACAGGCTCCCAGAATGGTCATGGTCTGCCACTTCCCCCTGCCAATGCCAGGGATTGGTAGCCACCAGATACCAAGTTCCCTCTCTCCCTGGAAAAGGTTAGCAGTCACTGGGATGCTCAGCTTCCTCCCACTCAGCTGACCCTCTGATGTCTGAGGTCTGCTCCCAGATCCTGGTCATCAGCACCACAGACAGAAGCACTTCTGCTGCACTGGTGGGCTGGCCCTTCATTATTATTAGTATCATTAAATATTAAAGAATATTCAACAAAATCATTCCACCAATATGGAATATCAGAAGGATTTAGAAGGAGGCTCCAAACTGGCTTTATTAACATAAGGGGTTAGAAAGGCTTCAAAGTTCTCTAGAAACTATATTGTTTCTCCAGTAAACCTATGCTGTCCAGAAACAATCACCTACAACTCTTACCCTCCAACTGCCTTCCTTCCTTTCAGACACCTATTTCACAAAGGCTAAGTAACACTTGACTGTAAATATATCCCAGCTACTGTTCCTCCCAGGCAAATTAAAGTTAAAACTAAGAAAAGCCCACCCCAAAAACAGAATCAATACTAAACTATTTAAACTAGCAAAATCCCTAGGTGCCTACTGTGTGACCCTGAGCAAGTCACTTAACTTCCTTGTGCTCCCAGGTTGCACCTGCAAACAAGCTTTCAGCTTAGTGTGTCTCACCTGGTAAAATAATTGGTAAAAAAAAAATCAATTCCTTTCTTTTGTTCAGATTTGTACATATTGATTGAATAATAAATATTTGTACTAGACACTTCTGATTAGGCTGAATAAGTTATGCGTGAACTATAAGTTTGTCTGACTGCTTATTTTGAAAACCAGAACTATTCAAAGGAGGGTCAGTTAATGGGATAATTTTAGATTTAACCCATTCAGAGTTACCATCTTCAGGTAATTTTATTTCATGCAGAAGATTATCTGAAGCCTCTGAATTAGCAGATTTAATTATTTTAGCTGAAGACGTAATTCAAATAGTCAGGGTTAATCCTTGTATTCTCAGAACTTCTCTTTTACCCATACAAACAATTTTACTTCTTGGGTCCAATGTTTTTATTTTTTTTTATTTAGTTGTTTAACCAGGTATAGCACACTAAGCTGAAAGCTGTTTTACAGGAGCAACCTGGGAGCACAAGGAGGTTAAGTGACTTGCTCAGGGTCACACAGTATGCAAGTGGAAGCTGTGGGATTCAAACCCATGTCTGGTCTGCTGGATGTCACCAAATTTGCAGCTCAGAGCCTTAGACCACTGCACTATACTGCCTCCTGTGAATGTGAAGCTAGATATTCCTGCCTTTTTCCTCTTTGGTTCTTCTAAATAATTGCACCTTTTTCAAAGTGTTGCTCCCCACTTTAAATTCCTTTTTTTGTCTTGTTTCCATTTTGTAAACATGGGAAGAGCACTCAAAAATCTAAAAACAATGATCTCTGATATGTAAAACAATAAATAATATTCAGTACTCCAAATTAAAATAAGATAACATAGAATATATGCAGGAACACAGACACTGTAAATATTTTCAAGGTGTTTTTTTCTCAATTTAGGAAAATAATTGTCCATATAATAGGTTTAGAAGGCTATCACCTGGATGCAGATGATCAGGCTAACTGGTTGGGACAGTTATGCGCCCTTTTCCTTTTCCTGTTTTCCTTATGGTGTAAATTGCGTCCCTCTCTTCTCCTTCTTCTCCATCTTTGGGAAAAAAAAAACAGAGCTGGATCTACAGCTTATGTTGGACTCTTTCAAAAAATGCTGGGGCAACATTTTCTGGGGCTAGAGACAAGAGAGCTCACAACAGAATGTTGCAGAAAAAAAGGTTATCTGCTGGCTGCCAAGTGACTCTCAAGGCTTCTGATAATCTCCAAAAAGCTTAGGACTGTAAATATGCAGATGGTCTCCAGAGAGAAATGGTATCTTCATATCCAAATAGGACTCCAGAATCATGTCATTTTTAATTTTCTGTCAGCTTGGTGTACTGTGTGCTTGGCTCAGTTTGGGCTCTAATCTCCTGCCATCTTGAGAAACAAAGAAAAACTGAGCTGGGACCAACTGGTCTAGAGGAAAGAAGACTAGCACAACTGAACTTCAGAGGTCCCTCCTGGGTTTAAGGATGGACAAGTGACATGGTTATATTACAGAGGTCTCCACTGCATTTGAGGACAGATGAGTGGCTTGGCCACATTATGGAGGTCTCCACTGGGTTAAGGAACAGAAGAGCACCACAGTCACAATATAGAAGTTCTCACTAGGATTACAGCAGATAAGCAGCACAGTCAGATTATGGTTATCGTCACTATGTTCATCAACAGATGAATAGCATAGCTGCTTTTCACAAGTAACTGCTGGGTTTTGGATGGTAGAGCAGCCTGGCCACATATCAGGGACACCTGGGGGGACTGCAAAATGTGTAGGATACCTTGGTATAGGTGTGGACTGTAAAAAGTCAGTGACACAATAGAAAGAGGACCACTAGATGCCAGTGGCACCTCATCATGGGAAGAGGGCCACATTTTTTAAAGAGACTCCCAGGTGCACTGGGATCTGCAGTAGTATGGCCTCATTCATTAAAGAGACGTCCAGGAGCACTGGGATCTGTAGCAGCATGACTGCACTTGATCAGAAGAAATCCTAGGTGCACCAAGTGTAACATCTCTGTCAGTCCCACATTGCAGAGAAATGAATTACACATCATCATTATAAGAGTGGTACTCAAAGCATAACCAACGTTACAAAATGGAATATTGAGGTAACATGTAATATTAAGGAATTCTGCTTTGCATTTTCCAGCACTGAGGTTGGTTAAGTCATCTCTACAGGAATTTGCTAGTCACAAAGTGTAGACCAAGAATGCCTTGAAATTGGACAGAAAAAAATGATTACTTTATTTTGATAGGTTGATATAACAATTTGCTATGTATACCTGTTACTGTTTTTTTTATTTAATTCTTTCTGCATGGATGTCAGTTAAAATTTGTCATCTGAACAGACAAAGTTGATATTCCTGGGAAAGGTCAAGGTTTTTGTCAGACATGGACCAACTGTTTCTGAGGACATATAATATCTGTATTGTTCTGAATCATGGCAGGACCCCTGGACTGTTAATGGGAGAATCTCAAGGGAAAGAAATGTTTTTTGTATGATGAGACTACTAGTTAATAAGACACCCTACTATGCTAGAGAGGACTTGGGTCAAAAGATGTAATTAAATATGCACATTCTGAAAGTCAAGCTCTGAGTGACTTCCCAAGAGGACCCAGTTCTCAAGACAGAAAGAAGTAGCCTTGAAGTGACGTAATAGGACATGGGTGCTGAGGTTGGGGGGGAGGACTGATCTGTGGAACCCATGTTAATCTGAGTTTTCTGAGATACCAGTTATTCATGTTTGGAAATCCAAACAACTAACATCTAATGTTTGAGTCTACCCTGATTCACCAGGGTGTCCTGTGTGGTAAGCTATTTTACTTTGCTAAATAGAGAAGAGTGAGGCATTTCTTTTTGTGTGTTACCTACTAGTCAAAACATTTTATTTTTATTTCTGTAGAATTACTGTTCACCATAGTCTTATTGTATTATCCTCTGTTATATGTGTAAATATCTTGAAGTATTAAAACATTATTTTTTGTATACTTCATGTTTCTATGACTGAATGTTTTGAGGTACAGATAATTTGGTTAGAACTGACAAAAACTGAGTTTCTGCCTCTGAAGAGAAGGCTATAGTTACCATATTTTGTTTCTAAAGTAAGGTGTTCTCTACTGAAGCAGAGAGGGCTGGGTCGTTTGCCCTTTTGGTATGCACTGTAGTGTGTGAGCAGTGGCTCTGGTGGGAGTCAGACCTGAGATATCATGAAAGAGTGTATATGCTGACTGAAAGATACTGAGTACACTTGCAGGTGTCTGAAGGGTTTGAGAAAGCTGGTAACAGTGTACAGGCTGATTCTGGGAGAGATTAGTCTGCTGCAAACTGAAGGTAGTGAGTGGGATCTCAAACAGATTTATCAGTATAAAGGTTATCTGTCCAGTCACATAACAGGATATACAAAAGGGGGACATATATTCTACCAGTTTTATTTGGTTATAAGCAAGAGTAGATAGATAGAAGACATTATGTCTTGGCCATATGAGAAATGCATACTGCCACACCTGCAGAATCCATGCAGAAGGAAAGAACTAGGCCATGAGGAAGGCAAAACACAGGCAGAGCTGATAGATATCATCAAGAAAAGTGGCCAGAGATGCACTGTAAAAGTGATCAGTGCTAGCCAAAGTTGTGAGACAAAGGTTAGAGAGCATGAAAGTGAGCCAGAGCTGGGAACTGAGGCAGCCTTGCAGGTACAGAAGATGAAGCTGGAGCTTCCCCTGATTCAAACAAAGGCTGAGTCAGAGCTGCATGAATTGAAGCTGGAAGCAGAGGAGCAAGAGAAGGAAGAGAAGCAAAAAGCTGATGCAGAAAAGCAGATGGCTGCTGGCAAAGCTGTGGCAGATACAGCTTGAAGCAGAGGAGCAAGAGGAAGAGGAAGAGTGCCAGCAGAGACCCAAATGAAGACATGAGTATTTTAGAGAGATGGAGATTCTGTGCCAGATGACAACACCACAGACTGTGAGCAATGGCATGAGGGGATTTGACCCAGGAAGCCAAAATTAATTCTAAAATGCTTCCCAGATATCAGGAGGGGGATGAACTTGATTTATTTTTAAGATCTTTTGAGGATCTGTGGGCAATCTGAATTGGGCAGGGCATCTTGGGTGAGTCAGCTATTGCCACTGCTTATAAGCAAGCTCCTGAAGACACAGATGGAGAGGTACATGAGGAAGCAACCCCTACCTGAGTAACAGGAAAAGGTGTAGATGAAGAAAAAGTTATGAGCAGCACTTCTGAGCCACAGCTACAGATAAGGAGGACCTATATATGGTCAGCTCTCCCTGAGCAAAGAATATTTTGGGGAAGGTCAGGCATGCAAAGCTAAGAAGCTGATGTATCCCTGAAAAATTTAAGGGAGTTAGCCACCAGTGAGGAAGATGACTCTCTGAGTTCTGGAAAAAGGGAGGTGCACTGGGAAAATGGGCTCCTGTAACATGAGTGAGTTCCTAAGGGAAGACCATAGGAAGGGGTACTACAGCAGATAGAGATTCCTGGGGAACATACGATGCAGTTTTCGGCCTTAGCCAATAACATACCATTTTCTGGACACCTAGAGTTCAGCCATACAAATAGTTAGCTGACTAACAATCTTTCTGGCCCAGTATTACTAAAGATGTGGCAAACTAATGCCTGACTTGTCTGCAGTGCCAGAGGGCAGGAACGGTTTGTGACAACATTAAGACAACTTTCATTCCCCTGCCTCTTATTGAAGAGCCATTATGGTGAGTTATCAAGGACATTGTGGTGCCCCTTAGCATCCCAACTCACATCAGCAAGTGGTACATTTTGGTGGTTACAGACTATGCCACAGGGTACTCAAAGGCAGTTCCTTTGTCCTGCATTGAGAGTTAGAAAGTGGCCTACAAACTGCTGGGGCTATTTAGCCAAGTAGATTTTCACCAGTAGAGTCTGTCAGACCAGGGCATCAACTTCATGTTTGCTATGATGGTTACTCTTTTTAAGACATTTTGGGTAAGGC